>BSBN01000849.1:0-10000000 GCA_027924645.1 Cunninghamia lanceolata
TTGCTTGGGTTAAGGGTTTAGGGTTGCATGTCAAAAGTAGTCTCTCTCTCTAAACCCATAAACCCTAAATAATGCCCCTAAATCATAACCACTAACCCCTGAACCCTAAACTCGAGAAACCCCAAACCCCTATCTCCCTATATCTCCCTTATCTCCCTATCTCTCTAGACATCTCACTCACTCTCTATCACCCTATCTGTCTCCTCTCTCTACCTATCTATCTCTCACTATCTCCATATCTCTTTCCTCCTCCCCTATCATTCCTCTATTTCCCTATCTCTCCCTCTCCCTTATCAATGAAGGAAATGGAAAAAAGAAAACTATGACTCTCTTTCTATCTCTCTCCCTGTATATCACTTTCTCCCTATCTACCTATCTCTCTCTGCCTCTTAGAGAGAGGGAGAGTGAGAGAGAGGGAGGGGGAGAGGGAGAGGGAGAGTCCTTGTATATCACTTTCTCCCTATCTCCCTATCTCTCTCTGCCTCTCAGAGAGAGAGAGAGAGAGTTGTTTTAGTTCACCATAATGCGAGTGCATTATAACGCACTCGCATTATGTGTTTCCTTGGTCATTTCCAAGCCTAAGGCTTGGATTTGTCTTGGGCTTCCAACCCAAAGTCTTGGACTATGTTTAGGATGTCCAAAGACATGTTTTTCCAGATTGTAGTAAAAACTACGTAATCTGGAGCGTGCTCCCCATCAAGTTTGCACTTATTTCGATGAAAAGTCCAAAAAATACCACCATAATCTTAATCTCTCTATTATCTATCTAACCATATAATTTTTTCCACATTTTGAGTATGTTAAGGGTTTCATCTTGAATTTCTTTTGTTAGTGTGTCCATTTTTTTTGTCAAAAACCAGTGTCTAGTATTTTTTACTTTTTTTAACCATTCATCAAAATTTGAAATAAGTTACATTTTTAGAAACTAGACTCCATTCTACACATATTCAAAAAAATATTCAATTTTTGATTATTTTTCAAACATTTTTAGGGGGGAGTACACTCAAATTTCTATTTTTCAGGATGTGTCCACTTTAAGAATTACTAAAAAATTAATTATTCATGAAAAATTATCAGAAAAATCAGGGATAAACTACATGGTGTTAGCTTATTTCTCATCAGAGCCATTATTGAAATACTAAAAAAAGTTGGGGAGCACACTAGACGCTATGTTATGTTTTTTTCAGAAAAACAAGACCAATTTGTGTGCTCCCCCTTTTTGAACCCCTTAATCTCAACCATTTTTGGAAAAAAATAGTAGTTTAGAAACTAGATTCAGACCACTATGACTCTTGTTTTTGTTCCATCTTCAAATTTTGAGTGTAGCTATCTTCAATTTCTCATCCAACATCAATGTTTCCTGATTTCATAAAAAAAGTTGCTTCTTAAGACCCCATTTTGGTCCCTCATCTTTGTGCACTTACCCAAGAGGTTGTTACTCACAACTTGATTCATGATAGAATGTAAGGAGTTAGATATTAGAGTGAATTATCTTTGTTGTTGTTGATTCTAAAACGATGTCCTCTTGGATTAGTGATAGCGAACACTTGTGAAAATTTGCTTGAATTTTGTCCATTAACCTTGATGAAACTCTTATTATTCCGCTTAAATGATGCAGGGACTTCCGGAGGTCATAACTTTTGACTCGGATGTGGGTTTTCTACGAAATTTTACAGGTGGATGCGTTATGAGGTGGTCAGTGGTTTCCCAACCCACCCTAGTCGGTTGGAACTCATCTTGGCACTTTTTCGGGGCTTCAAACTTTGATCTTGGCCCTCAAAATGGCAAATTAGTGTTTTTTTTCTAGTTTTTTCAAAGTTGCTTTTTTTAATAACTTGAAACTCATGTTTCGAATTTAGGATGTTAGTTGGTTTTTCATCCTACCTTAGCTTTATGAGCTTTTTGGGAAAAAACTGGATTCTCGAGATATGATTGTAAAATTACCTAAAATGGCAAAATCTGACAATTGTGGAAATCTGCCAAAAAAAGGTAATTTTTTGTTTTTTTTGTTTTCTTAGATATAAGAGAGTTTTCTCTCATTGTAGCAGGAGAGTTGAGGAATAGAAATTTTGTTATGTTTCAACTTCCAAATTTTTGTCTCTCATGTTTAATGGCTCAATTCTGTTGAGTGTATGTTGTGTGTTGCATCAAAGTTGTTTTGTGAAGGTCCACCTGTAGATTGACCAACTTGAGCCGATAAGTTTTGGTTTTCATACTAAATAGACGAAAGTTGGTAATCACAAAGGGCAGTGCATAAATGTTGAAAAGAGTTATACTTCATCAAGAGAATCTTATCATGGATGTTAGGTTGTAGATTTGTAACAAACACCTTTTGAACACATTCATCCTTCATATGATATTGAATTTGTGCATAATGAGGTTGATACCAACTAATGAACTTGGTTAACTTCTCTTTCAGACCTTGCTTGTAATGAACTAAATCAATCAAAGAGAATTGAGGTCCAATGTTTGCTTGAAAATGTTGTAAGAATTGATCAACTAGTTGAGAAAAAGAGTGTATTGAATTTGGAGGTAAAGAGAAAAACCATTCTAAAGCCATATCTTTGAGAGATTGTGGGAAACATTTTGCTAACAAGTCCTCTTCAAAGTAAAAATCACTACACATAGCTGTGAATGTTGCCGCATGAGTATTAGGATCACTGTTTCCACCATATTTTTCAAAGCAAGGAGTTTCAAACTTCTCAGGCATAGGAGTTCTCAAGATTGCATAAGATAGAGGATTACGAGCATGATAAGTTGGTATATTATGTTGTGAAGAATTTGTCAAGCTCGTCACCTTTTGTTGTAAAGAAGTCATGCCTTTCAAGAGTTGGTTTAGGAGGGCATCATTAGGAGATGCAGTTTGAGAATTAGAAGTTGTGTGCATGACATTTTGAGGGGATTGGTTGTGATTGGAAATGAAAGGTGGTTGAGAGTAATTGTGAGTGGAAGGTGGTTTAGAATAGGTGTATGTAAGAGGTGGTTGAGAATAAGTGGGATGAATAGGTGGTTGAGAGTAAGTATTCATAAAAGAAGTCACCTTAGGTGCTACGTTTTGATAGTTGAATCCCACAACTTTGAAATTTTGTGAATTAATGCCATTAGATACTCCAATACCAGTGGTAGCATTACTACAAGCATTTGCATTAGTAGTTAAAATTGTTGATGTAAATGTAGACATTCTAGTAGTCAGTATAGGTGCCGATACTTGTGTATGAGACTGTGATGACTTGTTATTAATAACATTTACACATTCAGTCACCGGCATAACATTATGATGCACTAATGCATTAATCCTTGAATTGAATTAACACCATCTTTTCCCTTCTTTTAGAAACTCTCTTATGCTATGAATCCCAGGTATAGCTTTGTCCGCTATCCTTTCATTTTCCATAAATGCTTGATAATTAGCTAGTTCTTTATCAAGTTTGTTTATTTTCTCATCAGGTATATGTGTTATCACATCAATAGGGTCCTCAAAATCATGAAATATTTGTTCTTCCATTGTAGTTGTAAGAGGTATGTTATCTTGCAAGTTTTGTGTTTCTCCTTTTGTAAAGAAGGTGTTCAATGGATTTTCTGATGTAGGAAAACCATTGCTTTCAGGGGAACTAGAACCCATTAATCTAATAATTCTCCTTAAAGGGATATTTCTATTAGGGTAGTGGGTTATAAGACTCATAAAAAATCATACAACACTTAGTGCACAAACTAATAAAACAATCCCAAGGAACAAGATACGTTGAAGATCTAAAATGCTTGATTTTTCACTTTTTTTCAATGCAAATGCCTAAAATAAGTAGTGTTGTAAGGAAATTGATGAGGAGTAGTAAATAATAAGCTCAATATCAATCCAATAATTCAGAAATATATTTCACAACACACCTATAATGCAAATCTAGATAGATGAGAAGGCAAAATCTAGTGAAAATGTAAGGTTTTCAAACCCTAGTTGTGAAATTAAGGCATGAATTTTTGCAAAAAAACACTATGATGAAACACTACAATTAGAAATCAGTCCTAAAAGAGTGTTTAAAAGAGTAGTAAAATCTGAAACAAGCTTTTAACTACAAACCCTATTTTTTTGAAAAACTAAGTTATATGAAAATGCACAATTTCAAGCAAAATCTAACAATTTAAGCATGCAAATGCAATGAAAAATGATTAATTAATGATGTACTACTGTAATTTATATCAAATCTAATGAAAATATCAGAAATGAAATGAAATGAAATTAAGTTATGTCAAAGTGCAAGCCTAAAATGCCAATTTTTTTTTGTAATTTTCAAATGCAATAAGATGAAAATTAAATGAATGAATGTAAATCTAAAGTGAAACACTCAAAAATGTGTGAAATTCAAATAAAACATGGGTTCACAAAAATGTTTTATAGTAAAAAGGGGAAAATGGGAGTGATTGGCTAGATCCTCCTTTCACTACAAACATTCAAGGACATTTCAACCAAGTTGAATCACACCTTTTGCAAGAGGATTCACCTATAGGTTAGGTGTCACTTGTAACAATATGGAAACTTATAAATTATCAATTGATGTACTCATTTAATGCTCATATATGCTCAAAACCCTAATTATGCAAAATCGTAAGAAAATGAATAAATTACGACAAATGCTCGCGGACCAAGATAGTAGACATGAATTAGTTACTGACCATTTTTTGAAGTTCGTGATGTGGAATATTCAGGGTCATTGGAGCTTGTTGGTATTTCTTCTGAATCAGCATTAGGGATTGCCAGTTCTAATCCACAGGTAGATTCAGCCAACTGAATACAGGAGGTTGCGTGAGCTCCTCCCCTTCACTTCTGGTTCTGCCGCACCAAGGGGGGTATCCCTATAACTCAAGATGTAACCTTGACTAGCTCAAAGATAGAAGGATCTAACTTGACAACAACAGGCAGAATACTCTCATGTATGGACCAAGATCTGCATGATAGATCACAAGGCTGGCAACATTCTTGGACATGATGTCTGGTTGGGTATGAGAGCATGCAGGGGATTCCTAATCCTACTCCTACAACTAACAGGGGGAAGTATGAAATGTTTTAGTTTGAATTTTGGATGCAAAGCTGGACATGGTGTATAACACAAGAACACAGCATGATTGGTGCCTATCCAGGGCTTGGAGTCGGTAGACATACACCTGTGAATGATCAACATGAATAGCTAAAACTAGATTTCAGGGGGATACACATGATATCTGCCTTACAGATATCTCCCAATGAAGAGTGTTAAGTTATCTCTACTTATGGCATCCCTACTGCAGTATACCCTTCCCAATGTTCAACCTGAAAACAGTTTAATCTACCCCTTGAGCAGAAGTTAAAAGATCAGACATTCAACATAGGAATTCTATGCTCTAGAATCTAAATATTACCCAAATATCCAGATTCAGAAGAAGAATACATGCAATACTGGAGACAGAATTAACACAACACATGCTAAGATAGCATTACTCATATAAGACCAACCATGAAATCAGTGGATTCATGCCAAATCGCACAACAGGAGATACATAAACTCACAAGTTAGACTGTACAGAGCAACCAGATCAGCTGGTTATGGATTACAGAGCCAAAAATCCTCAACTTTCAACAACCTTGAATGAATAACACCGTCTGCATTATATAGCAGGAGGGTGTATTCAGCATTAACTACCAGGTTGACCAAAAATCCCGCCAGATATACAGTATCATAAAAATGGCGCTCAAACATTAATGCAGCAGGTAGGGGAGGAGACAGGAAGATTTTTCGAGCCCTGCGCCACCGCCTAGGGATCCAGACCTTCAACCGGGTACTAGATCAGCCCACGCCATCGCCCATACCTCTGCAACAATCGCTATTAATGGCGCACCAACCCGCGGCCTTGGGAAGAACATCAAACAGTTAATCGCAACCATTTCCCGCCGAGATTCATCATCATGATATTTTGAAATGCAGAATACCAATTATCCCACATGCACCCCGCAGCAACCTCATTAACACTTTATATACTAGGTCATGAGCATATATCATGTCAGTGCTTTTGCTCCTGACGACACTAGTATAAGACTTCATCATCATCATCCTCCAGCAGCATGATATCCTGTCGCTTGAAATATCACCCTGACGTCAGCATCATATCGCAATATAACCTGCATGATAATCGCCCTCATCGGCACAACCTGATCCATCGGAGGAACATCCTCCTGCTGAGCCTATACCAAAAGTCTGGCCGATGAACATCCTGATGACGTCATCATCATATCCTGCTGACGTCATCATCATATCTGCCTACTGCGCGCCTCCTCATATCCGGATGACGTCATCATCATGTTTGCAAATATCGGGAGATCTCCACAAGATGATATGTGTTAGAAATATGACCCCCCCAGGACCTTGATGACATCATCATCATATTAACATCAGGATGATATTCGGAAGACAACCGGATATTTGGAAATGTCATCCTAATGCACAAATATCAGGTTGCACTGTAGCTCCACTATAAGATCGGGGCGATAGACGAATATGATGATGCTTGAAAAGATCACCCCCACTAGATAATGCACGAAGCCGGCAAGCGGATATCTCCTTGATATCAGCATCATCATGACGCTAGAACAAACATACACCCGGGTGATATGAAAATATCACCCCCTCCTTCGGAAATATCATGATGCAGATAGGCAGAGAAAAAGATATCACCCTGATATAAGGATGACGTCAGCATCATCAGGATGACAAAACAACGAACAAGAAGTGATACAACATCATCAGGATGATATTGACTAAGATCATCCTAACGTTCAAAATATGATGACCCCAGTGAATATCGGGTCGCACTTAGAACTCTTCAACAACATCATCAGGATGATCATAACCAAGATCACCCGATGATAAAGATATCACCCCGGCGAAATATCATGAAGGCAGAAAATATGATGACCCTCGCAAGCAACACGGTGATAACTAGAAATATGATGATGATGATGATGACCCTTAAGAAAGAACAAGTCAGGTTGAACAACTTAGAGAATAACCCCTTCAGAATATCGGGGCAACATCATCATCATGTCTGTGCAAGGTGATAATTGGAAGATCACTGGATACTTGAGAAATCACCCCCGCAAGCAAATCAAGGCGCACGGTAGCTCATCAGCAGGATCAGGATAAAAACCAAACATCACCCGATAGTGAAAAATGATGATGACGATGAGAAACCGGTCGACGGAGAACATGATGATGATGACCTCCTCCTCAAGAAAATATGATGATGCAGCTGAAAAATGCTGAGGAGGTCCAATACTTAGAACATTTTTTGGATACTTAGGGAGAGCGCCTGCATGAAAATTGCTCAAAAAACTACCAGTCAATTCAGGCGCTAACAGAGCTAATGCCCTAGTCCAATGCAATGTTTTCTTTAGGGGGTTCCAGACTCTTTACAACACTGATGATCATTGTTCTATTCATTTCTACCACAGAATATGCGAAGGACACTGGAGCTCACACTGGAGTCTAAGGTAGGATATTATTCAGGATGTCAGGACTTCTTTTGATGATAATTATCACTGTCATAGATATTTTTGTGTTTGCAACCTCTGAGGACACTACCCTTAGTGCCCTTGTCCCAAAAGTGCACTGGGCTTCTTCTTTCCATCAGATCTGGAATCCTTATCTTCTGCAACCTTCCTCTGCAACTCCAATCCATGAAATTCAATACCTATAACTTGCAATCACAAGGAGTGTGGTTGGGGGTTGTGGTGTTTAGGAGCTTTCCTTAGTCAATCCCCATAAGAACATTCAAGTCTTCCAAACACTGTTGTCAGATAAAGAGTGTGTATCCCTACGGGATAGAGGCAAAACAAATTGATAAATGATTCAAACACAAATAGATATCACATCGGAGGTGTAGCTCACATGTAGATGAAAATCCTTCAACACATGAGAAGATGAAGCTAAATCTGCAATCACAAACACAACAACAATACTCTGCTATGCAACAATGAATATCTTGAATGCTCTAAAATCATAAGTTCGCCAAAAGTTCATAATCATCTTCTAGTTTACAAATGAAACCCTAAACATGCTTATATATGCATTCCCATTAGAAATTTCATAACTCAAACTTAAGATGTTGGCAACAAAACTTTCTAACGATCACATAACCGACATTCAAATTTGGGACTTGCCTAAAGTAGGACAGGACTAGGACATGATCACCCAAGTCCTCAAGTCCTATTTCAAGGTAGGGTTAGATGCCACAATGTCCCTCAAGCCCCATTTGACATGGGTTTTAGGCCATTTTCTTCCGAGAGTCAAAATGAACATGCAAGATGCAAAACAAGGGACTCGGGAGCTAAACTTAGGAGGTAAAAGTCCTAGGGGACATTTTACAACATAACAACAAGGTTGATGTCACCTTAAATCTAACATGAGATGGTAGGATTGAAAGTCTGACTACCCCTCCAAAGATGTGACACCTGTGGACTCACTTGAGACAAGTATGAGGACACATGTGTGCAAATGAGGTGAGACAAAAGTCTAAATAACCTCTAAGTAAGCTTAAGTGTAGTGTGAATAGGACCTAATCAAGGTAGATAGGTAAAAGAACATTTCACACTAACAACCTCTACCTCATTCAACTCCTTAATTGATGGTAGTTAAGTGCCACATCTCCCTCATCAAGATGAGTTCACTTGGTCATTAAGGTGAGTTCACTTTACACCTCTACTCCTATAGGTGAGTCAATCCTCTTGTTTACTACTCTCCTTTGGGACACTCATCACTTTGACTTGTGCATTCACAGAGCCTATATATTGTAGTCTATTTACTTGTTTTACATATCTAGGATACATATATTATAATTTTATCAAATTCTTGACTTTTTTTGCTATTGAATTTATGTCGTCATAATACTATTTTTATTTCTAGGGTGGTGATTTAATAATGTTAGTTATTATTCTTTATTAAATCTAATAGGGTATCAGAGTAGAGCAGTTTAGGTGGCATTTAAATTTTAGATCTAGGGATAGAATACAATTTTTTAAGGTTTATATTCTTCCAAATTTGTGTGATTCTCAATCAGCTATTGTTGGCAGCATCCAGAGAAGAAATGGAATATTTTGTTGCATAAAAAAGATCAATTTAGTTAGGATTGACTTTCATTTTATCCAAAATAAACTTTGTATAGTCAGCGAATGAAAATTTCCTCTATAACTTTTTACTAGAAAAGTTTGTCGGTAGCACACATTTTGATACAAAATGAACCTCAAAATTATGTTTGGAAGGTGTCAAAACCTATAAATCATCTATTCATTCATCAAAATAAGATTAGGTGACCCTGGAGTGTATGAAAATCCTTGGCTTGGCACATTTTTCAATGCAGTTGCATGGATCTACATAGTGTTGACACTAGCAGTACATAGTGTTGCCACCACACCACTCATGTATTGACACCACCCCACTCACAGCATCAATGCTTCACCCCACTTCAATTTCACCACTAACCTACCCGCCCACTGCCTTTACTGCTCATGCACACATGCCCCATTTTGCAAACGGGGATTCCCTCTTCTAAATTTTGGCTTAGAGTGTCAGTTTAGTTGGTTGATTCCCAAAGTGTTCCAATAAGTAATCAAAGTCACATTTGAAAGCATGAAGGTTGTTTAGGTTCTCAAAATCCTAAGTAAATTATTGTTTTCCATCCAAAACTAAGTCTGATATCTCTTTTGCGCTAAAAACATGGTCTACTACCTTTCACGCTAAATCTGCCCTCCACTGAGCTCAACGCTAAAATAGATTTCAACGGACTTAGCGCTAAAACCGCTCTTGATTGCCTTTGCGCTGGAAATACTCTCTACCAACTTAAGGCATTACCCTCTGAAATCTGTGCTAGGTGGTATAAACTTAAACACTACCAAAGTCACCTTTACCACTCTGAGCGCTAAAATTGACCTTCACTAACTTGCATTAGAAAGTGAGCTCACCGACCTTTGCATGCAACCATGGTCAGTCAGAGCCATCAAAATTTTGCACCAACTTACAACATGTCTTTTGCACTAAAATTACGTCTGACTGACCTGCCTTAAAAATTGGCTCCATCGACTTTATCCAGTATATTGCAAAATCCATGCTGACCTGACTTCATATCACTTGTGCTAGATCTGCCATCCACCGACTTGCATTGAAAAGTGCCTTCATTGACTTATGTCTATCACCCACTAAACTTGCATAGGTCAGTCCCATTCAAAAGTAGCACCAAGCGTTTACTATGAGCTTTATGCGTTGTGTGCTGAAAGTGGACTCCTCCGACCAGTGCCAGAATCCATACTGACCGACCTTTCAATCTCATAAAAGACAAACACACCCAAATCCCGCACCAGGTCTGTCATGTCCAAATCTTGCATTGAGCCCTATTCCCATTCTTAGCGTTGAATCCCAGTATATTCGACTTGTGCCAAATCGACCTCCAATCGACTTCCAAAAAGACATAAAGGTTGGTTACAACCTAAACCCGCGCAAGGTTAGATGGACCTCAAACTCATGCTAAGTTGGATAGAGCCAAAACCAACGCTTAAGCATAAAATAGGTTTGAGACCCCTTGAATTCATGTAAAATGATCTTAGAATGGTTTTTCTTGAGATCTTCTAAGGTAAATGGGTCTGTTTAATCATGATGAACATGGTATGAGTGAAATTAACATCTATTGGATGAATTAAATAGGATTTTAAAGTACTTTTCTCATTCTTCTCTTTGTTTAACTTATGTAATAAATGATATAAGGTGGTACACAAATCTCAGACTTATGTATTCTAAGAGGACTTTGTAGGTGCTTCATGAAGCAAACTGGATAATGCAAAACAAGTATATGATGTCAAGAAGATCAAACTACTGCAAAGGCATTGCTCCATTCAGTTCCAACCCTTCTCCTCCTAACGCCCATCAACAGAACTGGTGCTGGAAGGAGGGTTGACCAAAGGCATTGCTGAACCAGGAACACACTCCATTCCGAGTTCAACTTCAACGTTGTTTGCACCTGTTTCAGTTAGCAAATCGATCTAGAAAGTATCTAACTGGACATGTCTTGGTCAAAATATGTGCTGCCACATACTCTTCTAAGACTAGTCAACATATCAGAAAAATGATTTGCTCGATTAGACAACTCAAAATTGACTTGGACAGCAATGGGCAATCAAATGATCCATCAACATGAGCAATCCCATCAGTCCACATCAGCTCAACTTTTCACATCATATGACTTCATTTTAACTTCCTTTCACCTTGGAAAGTGGCTCTTTGGCATGTATATCCAAATGGGTATCCATTTTTTCTAGATTCGATGTATTTGCAAGCTATTTTTTGTCTTTTTCCTAAAGGACAAATACAAATATGAAAATACAACAAACTGATGTATCTCATTAAATGCCATGTAATCTGGACCGTTGGTGTTGAGTTAATCTCCACCATCCATTGAAAAAATCAGTATGGTGCCTTGTCTATAAAAGGGCCATCCTTTTCTCTCATTTGTAAGTAAGATTTGATAGTGAATTGTTGAGACTCTGCCAAAATACAGTCAATACAAAGCAAGTTTTGCAAGTTGCTAGGAATTTGTGATTATGTCTTGTCTTATTTTAGTTTTCATGGTTCATGTCAATCTGAAATTAGTTTACATTCAGTGGCAATTAAGTTTGATTCTATGATTTCATTGAGATGCGCCAAGAATTGGGTGTTTGATGAACCCTCCAAAATTTGAAAATCATTGCATTTCCTTAGAAGATTGCACAATCTCTGTGGCATTGTGGGCTGCCTGGTTAAGCAAAGATTTGTTTGTTGTTGGGAACCTGTCTATCTGTGTGTTGATCATTTCTGTAATTGTCTATATGATCTCTTATCCCTTCTCTCTCTCTCTCTCCCTTTTTCCTTTTACATTTTATTTACATAAAGTCTATTTGATTTAGGTTTTCAAGCAACATTTACATCATTCATCAGCTAAAAATATCATAGGGTTTTCTGCATTTCTATTGATATTATATTCACAAATCCGATGTTATATGTAAGACCCCTTGTTGGTATAGATAATGACGTTCCACTGAGATATTCCATACAAGATAAGACCTAGATGTATTATCCTTGGGTAGTCCTCTCTTGGATAGGATACATTTTTCAAGAGAGGTGTGATACCAACAATGACACCTATGTTGTTGTGTGCTAAAAACACCATCAGCAGAATTGGCGCTAGAAGGAGGGCATTAACAAAGATTTTATGCAGGCTTTCAGTTTTTTTGGTTCATTGCACATGCTGAAATGAAATGAATGTATAGGAAATTCTAATCTAATGGATACACAGAAGGATTTTAGTCATGAGGCTCCTTCGTTCTTCAGAACACTGTCACAACAATCATATCATGAAGAGAATTTCAAAGTTGACATCCCACTTTTCAAAGATGTTAGATAGGAAGATCAGGGTAAAGTATCCTCCATTAACACTGCTTGATTTTAGCTCACCTTAGGTCTACACTGTACATCCTAGAGAGCTGCATGACAAAATTGATTGTTTAACTTTTCTCCAAAGATTGGATCTACATTTGAAGGGATTGTTTCCTATTTTTGAAGTTTAGAAGCCTAAAGCAGGATGTGGGTATAACAAACATATTCAGAGTAAGACCTCACAAGGAGTTGCAAAACGGATGGATGCATATGTATATGATCATGTCTTAGTTGAGAATATCCAAAGAGCTGAGGCTACAGAGGCTATAAATCACCATTTATAGTTGATCATAGTCAAAAGGGCAGTCTGCATGTGGAAAAATTTCAAGTTGTTCATTAGAGTACATATCCAGATGATGATGCCGGATAATGCATGTGGTCTACAGGTCACTTAACCAAGGATTATATAGTCCCTGACTAGTTAAAACCTAGTTTCCATTCATTGGACCTTCCAGCATGGTTGAAGCCTAGTTTTCAGTCACAGGACAATGAACAAAGCAATGCACAAGATCAGATTTCTGCTACTAAGAATATTGATAAGATAAATGATAAATCAGACCTGATGAGCAGTCATGTTAAAGATGCAAATCATCAATCAAATGCTTCAAAAACATCAAGTTCTAAGTCTAAAATTGCTGCTACAGAGATGCAGAACAATAGTTCATTACCGTTGGTTGATAATTCTGAATATGAACAACAGTTAGATCAAGTCAAATATATGCAAGACCAAGAAAAAATTAGTCCCCCAGATCAAGAAAAATCATGGACAACAGGGCAGGAAGAGCTCTAATCAGATTTTCTAGTGAAAAATGATCAAGTTCTTGACTGTATCAGCTCACTATATCATCATGATCAGTCATATCAAGCTGATACAGTCACTCCAATAGAGTCTCTATCTGAATTAGATGAACAAGAGAAGGATGATGTACCACTCCAAGACAATATTGACATTGTGAATCCTGTTATGCAAGAAGGAGACCTTGTTGCTACTCCAAATGATGGATGGATAGTCCAAATAGGTAGGTTGTTGATTGATGCAGATAAAGCTTTTTCAGAACATATGTCTGATTTTGATGAAGACAATTCAAGTTCATCATATGTTCATCATGCTGATTCTGTTCACATCAATAATGAAGATCTCCATGTGGTTGATGTTGACCTAGTAATTACAGATGAGAGAAAAGTTTGTAATCTATAATCTGAGAATAGAAATCAAACGATTATGCAAATTGATGTCTTGGAAGCTTTTTCATGTTAGCACCTTGATCACATAATTGAGTTGGTATCAACAATGAGCAAGTATATGCTATTGCATGGAAATTCACCACACATTTTAGACTTTGCTTTGACCAATTCATGTAGAATCCATCCAAATATTCTACATTCTGAAGAGGGTTGTCCAGATTTCCTGTTTGCCTAGGAGGTTGTTGCAGCATTCAGTGATCCAGAACTATCCAATGTGCATGATATGACCCAGCATAAATTGAGACCTCCTGAAGGTGCAAAAATTAGTGGTACAATGCAACAAGGTGATGAACTTACATCTCTGACTGATGGTACTGCAAATCAGGTTGCATCTTCTCCTTTTTCACTTGGTTTTGAAAGTTATCAATTTGATTACGGTGATTTAGGTAAGACAACTTACATTTGGATTGATCATGACCTTAATGAATTGCCCCAACTACTGATTCTGCATAACCAGTACCCTGAACGTGAGCCCAACATGCCTACACCCTACTATTCAGAGTACAAAGATGAATTTTCTAGACTTAGGACATTGACCTACACCCTGCTACTTCTGCATGTCTTGAGAAATAAATCATGGGGAAGTATACATACTTGCTATCCAAAGCTTTTACACACAGTTTTGCTTATTTCTAGTTAGGTTTTAGTCAGTAGTCTGTTGTTTTAAATTAGTTTCTTCTTTCTATTTTTGCTTTTCCTTAGTTGTTAGTTGCTGCTAGTTATTAGTTGTTGCTTTTGTTTTGCTTTGGTTAGAGTAGTTTGCTTCATTTAGGTTAGTTGCTTTGCTTTCTTTGTTTCTTGCGCTTGCTTTTCTTTAGGGATCTTCGTTTCCTAAATGTGGTGGTAGTCATGCAGACCTGCAAGTGGTCCTTTGTTGGGTAAATAATTTAGAATATTTCTTTGAGAAACTGAGGTTTTTCTTAGGGCCTACCATGGGTTCCATTGTTACACCAGGGGGTATGATGTCTGTTCAGGGGAAATGAATCATTAGTCAGTGCACCTAAAGTATTTTCTAACCATATATCTTTTACACTCTTAAATAATCCTGAAGTATCTAAGTAAGTCTTGGTGATCTTACATTAATTGAAAAATGTAAGGTCCACCTTTTTCGCCATCGGGAGTCCACACCTAGCTAGCTGAGTTATCAACGTAACTAGTATTGTCAAAGGCATGTGTTACAAGGGTAGTGGTATTGCATTGTACTCTACCAAATCTATGCTCAATGGAATATCTAAAATATCAAAAGAAAATCAATGCAAAATCACAATCACACACTATAACTCAGTTAGATGGACAATCAAGTAAACTTTACCAGGGCTATGGATGCCTGATTGGCAGTAGGGCTCTACTTGAGTGGAATTCTGAGACAAACCCATCGGGGCTATATGGTGCAGTCATGGTAGGAGGGTTCACAGAATGAACTGTCGAGACCATGCAACAAGAGTAAACACAATGGAAACAACTCAAAGAAAGAAGAAAATGTAGATTTAGTCATTCAGTTTATCATAGAATTCAAAATAGAGATCTGTTAGCAATATGCGGGCTTACAACTAGGGCTCACAGGCTTGATTACATACATACACAAGATAAAGCTTTGATGCTCCTTTGCACAAAATCTAAACTATCAGATCTTTCTTATGTGAATAGCTATGAGGAATTCTTTCCTAAGGATCTATTACATCATTATATATCATTTCTGGACCAATAGATTCCTCCACGTCGGCCAAGGAAGGTCACAAACTCTAATGAAGAGCTGTAATGTGTTCATAGATAGGTCGGACCTAAATGCATAGAACACTTTCTCAAATGAGTGGAATAATATGCAGACCTCCGAGGAAGGTCAGCTACGACCCAAGGATCATCAAATGATGTGTCATTAGGATCCACAAGTAAAGGAACGATCCACAAGCCTTCTCCTTCAACTGATTATCAGGAACTGTTACAATGCTTTGGTCTGAGAAAACAATTAATCTTTGGATAGCGATATCTTTCTAGTAACTGATCCAAATGCTCTAAATTATTGATATGATGTAGATGAATGAATGTAGATGCTAAGTCCAGATCTGTAAGATGTGAAATGCCAAAATTAGACCATAAGCTGAAACTGCTTCTGACTAAACTGCCTGAACTAAACTAGAAAATGAAAGAACTGAAATGCAAATAAATTGAAATGCAATTTTTTTTTTTGGTTGATGCAAGATTGCTCTTGAACCAGGGATGCTCCTACATTAGATATCCTAGGTTATTGAAAAAGTGAGTCCCTCACTTTGTTGGGGCTAGGGGAGAACCAAGACGGTCCACCTTAGCCTGAGAAATCCATGATGAATCTTCTTCTGGTCTGCCTTTCCACTTCACAAGATATTCTTTGTATTGTCTTCCTCTAGTGTTGCACCCAACTCTACTGTCCAAAATGTCTTCAATCTATTCCGATGCTTGTTGTGGTAACTACTTCTTCAAGTCCTCTTCCATGCTGTCACTAAACGCTGCTTCATGATACTGATATAGATCTGCAATGTTGAAAATAGGTGATACCCCAATGTCTCCAGTAGTTCTACTTCATATGCATTTCCTGAATTAAAATTTCTGAGTATCTTACAAGGTCCAAACTTCTTCATCTTCAACTTGTTATATGTCCCAACTGGAAATCTTTCTTTTCTCAAGTATACGATCACTTCATCTCCAACTTCAAATTCCTTATGTCTTCTCTTCTCATCTGCCTTCTCTTTGTACTTACTATTCATATCCTCCAAATGCTTCCTTACCTGATTATGCACTATCTTCATATGATCTGCAAATTCTTCTGCTTCTATACTTCTCTTTTCCTCTATACTGATGTATCTTAGTTTTGCAACTCCTCTAGGATTCACTCCGGTAACAATCTCAAAAGGTGTTCTTTCGGTACTTCTGTTTACTGAATTATTGTATTGAAACTCTCCTTGTGAAAGAATCAAGTCCCAACTTCCGGTCTTTTCTCCAACCAAACATCTCAACAAGTTTCCCAAACTCATATTCACTACCTCTATCTATCCATCTGTCCGTGGATGAAAAGTTGAACTAAACTTCAAATCTATCTTCATCTTCTTCCAAAGTGTCTTCCAAAAGTATCCAACAAACTTTGTATCTCTGTTTGAAACTATACTCTTAGGTAATCCATGCAATCTCACAATATCTTTGAAAGTACTCGGTGCATTTGTCAATCCAAAAGGAATCACTAACCACTCATACAATCCTTCATTTGTTTTAAAAGCAGTCTTCCATTCATCACCTTCTCTGATTCTGATCTGATTGTATCCACTCTTCAAGTCTATCTTTGTGAAATATTTTGCTCCACTCAAACAATCCATAATATCATCCATCCTAAGTAAAGGAAATCTTAACTGTGATCTTGTTTATTGCTTTGGAATCATTACACATTCTCCATTCTCCATCCTTCATCGGTGCCAAAATTATAGGTACTATACAAGGACTCAGACTTTCTCTGATCAAACCTTTCATCAACAATTCTTGTATCTGTCTATTCAATTCTTCATTCTCTGTCGGTGTCATTCTATGTGCTACTTTGTTAGGTAAACTTGCTCCCAGTATAAGATCCATGTGATGACTGATACTCCTCATAGGTGGTAATCCTTCAGGCACATTATCTGATATGATGTCTTCATAATTTGTCAGCAACTCTCTTATCTCTTCCGGTTGTGATTCTTCAGTCTCCTTCTTCAATGTTTTAGGATTCTTAGGAATCAAGGCATAGCACATATTCTCATGTCTCAAACTGATGTAGAGGGAAAAATCTTCCTTTCAAATCTACAACAAATACCAACACAAAAGCTTATGCAAGAAGGCTACAAATGAAGTGAAACAACAGAAAAATGGAAGAGAAATCTGCAACACTTATTTTATTTCAATAAGAAATTTCGTTACATCAACATGAAGCTTCTGAGCTTCCTAGAATCATACATGCAACACCTGCAACAAATAAATTTTCAGCATCCTCAACTCATTTCCCAACATCTGGGTCTCTCCTCAATTTTTCTTCTCCCAGCTCCAATAAAAACCCGTCACTTATTCCTTTCACCGTGCCCTCATTTCTCATAATTTCTTAAAATGGTTTCTGGGTTTTATGCCTCTCCTTTCTAGCTTTCTAGAACATTTTTTAATTTCTAGATTTTGATAAGATATGAGTAAGTTATGCTTGTTTTACTGAGATTGGGTCTCATAATTGCGACCCCCCATTTTTGGAGTTACAAATTTTGGAATTACTAAAATAAAACTTGGGAGTTAAGTCAACCAACTTGGGCCATAAAGACCACTTACAAGATTCCTTACTCTATGATGGTTACAATAATAAGTGCCATTAATTCCATGATTCTTGGCAGCCCCACTTATGATAGAATCAACTCCACTTATGATAAAAATCAGCCCCCACTAAAATAGAATTTAATGCCTTTGCCTAGGAAAGATATTCTCCACTATTTGAGGCATTTATAAATTACCATGGTATTTTTCCACAAAAATTACATTTACTAATATCCAAAGGAAAATTATATTTGTTGCAAATTAAAATATTATTTCCCAAGCCTATAAACCTTATTGAAAACAAACCAAATTAAAATAACAATATTTTTGGTGATGCTGATTACCAATTTGTTATGGATGCTCCTGCAAATTAAAATATTATTCCCCAAGCCCATAAACCTTATTGAAAACAAACCAAATTAAAATAACAATATTTTTGGTGATGCTGATTGCCAATTTGTTATGGATGCTCCTGCATCATAAACCATCTAGAAATTTTCTTCCATCTACCAAACAGATTCTAGTATTCCCACATACTTCACTCTTAGGATCATCCTCCAAAGGAATCAAAGTAATTCTCTTTCCATTTTCTTTTATAGTATATGTATTCTTTCTCCCATCATGTATAGGTTTTCTATCATACTGCTAAGGTCTACCCAACAAGATATGACAAACATCCATAGGCATAATATCACACGAAACTTCATCATGATAAGATCTAATATGAAATTTCACCAAAAATTATTCACTCCCCATTACCTTATGATCATCCTGAATCCATGCTATCTGATAGGGCTTAGGGTGTTTCAATCTTTCCAACTTCACCTTAGTCACCATCTCTTCTAAAACTAGGTTATCTGAACTACCACTATCAATCACAACTTTACAACACTTACCTCCTGATTTCCATCTAGTTTTGAACAAGATTTTCCTCTGCGGTGGTTCCTCATTTGTCTCCACTTGAAATAGTGCTCTCCTCATCACCAATGATTCTCCTTTCTCTGGTTTACCAACAAAATAGGGGTCATCTAGTTCAACAGGTTCCTCTTCAACATAGGCTGTTCTTCCACTATTTTTTGTCTTCTTACTTGTACTACCCTGATTACATTCAAATGCTCTATGTCCTTCACCTCCACACTTGAAACAAGTATCTCTGGATGTCCTCTTATCAAATCCTCTACCTTCTCTCCTATATCCTTCATTCCAGTAAGCACTAGGGTTTCCTCTCCAGTAAAAATTTCTGTCATCTCTCCAGTAAGCTTTATTATCTTTGTCATCCTTCTTAAATGGGCTATCAAACTTGTTCTGCTCCACAAATGATCTATCATATCCGGAAAATGTTCTTCCTCTATGAAATTTACCTTCTCTACCTCTTTGTCTCTGATCATGTCTCTTATTCAGCTTCTCTTCAACTTTCAAGGAAAACTAATATGCTTCTTCCAAGGATGTCATCCTCACCAAGCTTATCTCTTCTTGAATGTTCAATCTCAGTCCATTGATGTATCTAGCCACTTTCTCCTTGCTTGCTTCACTATGTCCTATTCTTGTGCTCATCTTATGAAATTCTTCAGTGTACTCCTTCACAAATTTCTCCTTTTGTCTCAGGTTTTGCAATCTTTTCAATAGCTCCAACTCATAGTCAATAGGTATGAACTGATTTTTCAACTTTATCACCATCCAGTCCCACTTTGTAATCTTTTCTTTTCCTCTTCTGTTTCTTTCCAACTGAACTTCTTTCCACCATATAGAAGCATGTCCCTTCAACTTTGTCTTTGCAAATTTCACCTTCTCCGGATCTTCAATCTCCTCATATTCAAAGTATTCTTCCATGTCATTTATCCAATCAATCAATTCTTCAGGGTTCAGATTACCAGTATAATTTGTGACATCAACTCTAGGTCTTTTTCCACTCTTTGAAATAGCTCACAACATCTTTACTTGATCTGATTCTTCTTCTTCATTACCTCCTAGGGTTTCACTAGTTTGTTCGACATATTAAAATTCTTCTTCATCATCACTTTCAACATTAGGTCTCAGTGTTAATCCTCTTCGCCTATCTTCCTCAATAGCATCCAAATGGATTCGCATTATTCTCATCAACTTTATCATCTCATCCATTCTTTTAGCCATTGTTCCAATAGGAGGAACTCTCCTCGATGACATTCTTCCTCAGATCAAGTGCAAACTGCCTCAAATTTGTTTATCAGGCTATAAGTGACAATTGCATCTCAATCGGTGATTGATTGCGCACAAGTAACCTGCCTCAGATCAGCGATCTACTTACAACAAGATCTTTATAGAATTCCCTTCACTAATTAGCTGCAAAGAATCAAACTTTCGCTCTGATACCACTTGGTGCAGTCATGGTAGGAGGCTCATAGAATGAACTGTTCGGATCGTGAAACAAGAGTAAACACAATAGAAATAACTCAAAGAAAGAAACAAATACAGATTTAGTCATTCAATTTATCATAGAATTCAAAATAGAGATCCATTAGTAATATGCGGGCTTACAACTAATATGCAGGCTTACAACTAGGGCTCACAGGCTTGATTACATACATGCACAAGATAAAGCTTTGAAGCTCCTTTGTACAAAATCTAAACTATCAGATCTTTCTTATGTGAATAGCTATGAGGAATGCTTTCCTAAGGATCTATTATATCATTATATATCATTTCTAGACCAATAGATTCCTCCGTGTCGACCAAGGAAGGTCATAAACTCCAATAAAGAGCTGTAACGTGTTCATAGATAGGTCAGACCTAAATGCATACAACACTTCCTCAAATGAGTGGAATAACGTGTAAACCTCCAGGGAAGGTCAGCCACAACCCAAGGATCATCGAATGACGTGTCATTAGGATCCGCAAGTCAAGGAATGATTCGCAAGATGTCTCCTTTAGCTGATTATCGGGAACTGTTAGAATGCTATGCTCTGAGAAAATAGTTGATCTTCTAATAGAGATATCTTTCCGGTAACTGATCGAAATGCTTTGAATTCTTGATATGATGTAGATGAATGAATGTAGATGTTAAGTCCAGATCTGTAAGATGTGAAATGCCAAAACCGGACCACAAGATGAAACTGCTTCTAACTAAACTGCCTGAACTAAACTGGAAAATGAAAGAACTAAAATGCAAACAAACTGAAATGCAAATTTTTTTTTTTATTGATGCAAGATTGCTCTTGAACCAGGAATGATCCTGCATCACTATAGACGCTTGCTGGTAGTGGGGCAATGTCCAAGTAGTTAATGAGGTGTGTACTAATCATGTAGCTTAATTTAAAGGATCTTAGGTGAGCTTAGTCACTTAGGGATGGGAATTAATGCAATTGCACACATTCAGGTTTTCAGGATATGGATGGTTGCACCTGGTTATTGAGCTCTGCTTCTTGTTCAACATGTGGGAAACACAAAGATTTTGGATTTGAAACTAAAGTTTATCTTTGAAATGTTCTGGAGCATTTCCCTAGCAGAGTTGCCATTTGTTGTACCTCGTACACATGCCCCATTTCACAAACGGGGACCCCCTCTTCTAAATTTTGGCTTAGAGTTTTAGTTTAGTTGGTTGATTCCCAAAGTGTTCCAATAAGTAATCAAATTCGCATTTGAAAGTATGAAGGTTGTTTAGGTTCTCAAAATTCTAAGTCAATTATTTTTTTCCATCCAAAACCAAGTCTAATATCTCTTTTGCGCTAAAAACATGGTCTACTGCCTTCCGTGCTAAATCCTCCACTTACCTCAATGCTAAAATAGCTTTCAATGGAATTAGTGCTAAAATCACTCTTGACTGCCTTTGCATTAAAAATACGCTCTACCGACTTAAGGCATTACCCTCTAAAATCTGTGCTAGGCAGTATAAACTTAAACACTACCAAAGTCACCTTTAGCACTCCGAGCGCTAAAATTGACCTTCACCGACTTGCACTAGAAAGTGAACTCACCGACTTTTGCACGTAACCGTGGTCAGTCGGAGCCATCAAAACCCCGCGCCAACTTACAGCATGTCTTTTGTACCGGAATTACGTCTAACTGACCTATGCTAAAAATTGGTTCCACCGACTTTATCCAGTATATTACAAAATCCACGCTGACCTGACTTCATATCGCTTGCACTAGATCCACTATCCATTGACTTGCGTTGAAAAGTGCCTTCACTGACTTATGTCTATCACCCACTAAACTTGCACAGGTTGGCCCCATTCGAAAGTAGTGCCAAGAGTTTACTATGAGCTTTATGCATTGTGCGCTGAAAGTGGACTCCTCCGAATGGCACTAGAATCCATACTAACTGACCTTTCAATCTCACAAAAGACAAACACACCCAAATCCCGCGCCAGGTCCATCATGTCCAATTCTCGCACTGAGCCCTATTCCCATTCTTAGCACTGAAACCTAGCATATCTGACTTGTGCCCAATCAACCTCCAATCGACTTCCAAAAAGACATAAAGATCAGTTACAACCTAAACCCATGCAAGGTCAGATGGACCTCAAACTCGCGCTAAGTTAGACAGAGCCAAAACCAACGCTTAAGCATAAAATAGGCGGACCCCCTCTTCTAAATTTTGGCTTAGAGTTTTAGTTTAGTTGGTTGATTCCCAAAGTGTTCCAATAAGTAATCAAATTCACATTTGAAAGTATGAAGGTTGTTTAGGTTCTCAAAATCCTAAGTCAATTGTTTTTTTCCATCCAAAACCAAGTCTAATATGTCTTTTGCACTAAAAACATTGTCTACTGCCTTTCGCGCTAAATCCTCCACTGACCTTAGTGCTAAAATAGATTTCAATGGAATTAGTGCTAAAATCACTTTTGACTGCCTTTGCATTGAAAATAGCTCTACCGACTTAAGGCATTACCCTCTAAAATCTGTGCTAGGCAGTATAAACTTAAACATTGCCAAAGTCACCTTTAGCACTCCGAGCGCTAAAATTGACCTTCACCGACTTGCACTAGAAAGTGAACTCACCGATTTTTGCATGTAACCGTGGTCAGTCAGAGCCATCAAAACCCCACGCCAACTTACAGCATGTCTTTTGCACCAAAATTACGTCTAACTGACCTATGCTAAAAATTGGTTCCACTAACTTTATCCAGTATATTACAAAATCCATGCTGACCTGACTTCATATCGCTTGCACTAGATCCACTATCCACCAACTTGCGTTGAAAAGTGCCTTCACTGACTTATGTCTATCACCCACTAAACTTGCGCAAGTTGGCCCCATTCGAAAGTAGTGCCAAGAGTTTACTATGAGCTTTATGCATTGTGCGCTGAAAGTGGACTCCTCCGAATGGCACCAGAATCCATACTAGCTGACCTTTCAATCTCACAAAAGACAAACACACCCAAATCCCGCGCCAGGGCCATCATGTCTAATTCTCGCACTGAGCCCTATTCCCATTCTTAGCACTGAAACCTAGCATATCTGACTTGTGCCCAATCAACCTCTAATCGACTTCCAAAAAGACATAAAGATCAGTTACAACCTAAACCCATGCAAGGTCAGATGGACCTCAAACTCACGCTAAATTAGACAGAGCCAAAACCAACGCTTAAGCATAAAATAGGTCCGAGACCCCCTGAGTTTGGGTAAAATGATCTCAAAAAAGGTTTTTCTTGAGATCTTCTAAGGTAAATGAGTATGTTTAATCATGATGAACATGGTATGAGTGAAATTAACATCTATTGCATGAATTAAATAGGATTTCAAAGTACTTTTTTCATTCTTTTCTTTGTCTAACTTATGCAATAAATGATATAAGATGGTATGCAAATCTCAGACTTATGTATTCTAACAGGACTTTGTAGGTGCTTCATGAAGCAAACTGGATAATGCAGAACAAGTATATGATGTCAAGAAGATCAAACTGCTACAAAGGCATTGCTCCATTCAGTTCTAGCCCTTCTCTTCATAACGCCCATCAATAGAACTAGTGCTGGAAGGAGGGTCGACCAAAGGCATTGCTGGACCAAGAACATGTTGGTTTAGGTCTGGACAACTGAGAGGGGGGGTGAATCAATTGTCACACATTTTCAATCTTTTCTACCTTTAATCTTCCTTTGCCACTTATAATGAATTTAATGATATAAATATTTCAGCATCAATCAATAACATATGAATAGAAAACATAAATAACACATTTGACACAAGATTTTGACGTGGAAACCCGGTTAAGGGAAGAACCATGGTGGGGGTTAATCCACAAAGATTAATACCCTGTTAAAAGTATTTTTACAAATGGGAATGCACATGCATTCGAGCTCACTACCTAGAGCTCACTACCTATGGAAATATTACAAGAGAAAGATAGAGATTTGAACTGATTAATAGCATCAGCCCATGCAAGAATTTTAGTTTCGGTTAAGTACAAAAACTGATCTTACACATTTCATCTTTGCTTTGCTCTTCTTACTATTCTACCTTCATTTGTACTTTGGATTTCTACTCTTCTCACATATGCCTTATTCGCATATATCGCTCATACAAAAAAATATTCATAACAATCGGCTATATATATATATACTCATCTTGATTTGCAATCACTTGCCAGTCGGCTACAAGAACACTTAGAATATTTATGAATGCTCTGCTCCGTCAGCTAGATCTATGCATAACTTAAGGTGCAAACCAAAACTTGCTTTTGATAAACATCACTCATGTCAGCCACTATCACTGATCATTACCATTTGTCTACCAAACAACTTCCATACATCTAGAATCAAGACCTTCTGCAAGGTCAGCTTGTTCTTCTTCTGTCTGCTCTGACAAACTGGAACCCGGTACTCAGAGGTTAATATCTTTTGAATCCTTCATCACCGGAGGACAAAAATATGGATTTTGGTTGTCTTGAAAATGCATACGACTCCCCTAGATCCATAACTAATCATGACTTTCCACTAGAGAGATCCGGACCAAAATACCGGACCTTGTTACTACTCTGTTCTTAACTATCTAGACTTAGACAAATTCTAAATCTGACTTCTGGTATGAACAAATTGTATTATGCGGATGATTGGGATGATCTTAGTTGTCATCAATGAGAACACTTATCATGCCTAGCAGTGTCTCTTGCCAACAATCTCCCCCTTTGGCATTGATGGCAACACTTAGTGAAAAATGACTAAGTGTTGGAATAGCTCCCCCTTAGCTTGTGCTCCATACTGCTGTTCATACTACTTTTTGGTACACCCCCTTAGCTGGATTCCTTATTTTTCATTGATCTTCACTCCCCCTTTGACATCAATGGCAAAGGGTAGGGTCTGCAAGCCAAAGGGTAGGGTCTGATTGACTTGTTCCATTTCCAGAATAGAGGCTTCACCCAACTCAGATTGCTGCTCAATGATGTTCTTTTCTTCACCATTCGGAACTTCTTCTGTGACTATAGGAAAATTGTGCTTTTTCAATGCTTTCAAAAGAATTTCTTGGGTTTCTTTAATGATTTCACTTGTTTCTCCAAGCATGAGTTTGTTCATTCTTCTTTTGCTTCTAAAGTCCTCTTTGGCTTCCTTGAATATCATATCTATTTGATCAGGTGAAATCTGAGGACACAAATTTATTAGCTCATGTTCCCTGATTTCCATGTCCTTGCTCTTGGCATTTTCTTTTGTAAATTCCAAAATATTTGCCAAACTTTGTGGCAACTTAGAAGTTATCTCAATCAGTGCCTTATTGTAGATGTTGAGGTATCTGACAGTTGCTTCTTCGAATACCCTCTTATCCACATCACTGTATTCATCATATAATTCAACCATGGGTTTTAGATTACCATCTATCATGATTGACTTTATCACATCCTCTAGAGAAAGTGTGGGCTTCTCAAGATATTCCTCATATGCTTCTGTCTTTTGCTTTTTACTGGCCTTTTTGGTTCTGGAGGACTCTTCTTTGTTTACTTTTGCAGCTTTTGTTCTGGTGGTCTTTATTTCCTTGATTTCAATGTCAGAAACTGTATCTTCTTCTTCTTCTTCTCTTACGCTTTCATAGGTCCGGGTTGCTTTTGTTTTCTTCCTTTTCTCCCATTTTCTAGATGATTTTGCTTTTGATTTTGTATCTTGGAAGGAGCAGGGGCATTAGTAGAGCTCCTAGTAGTTCTTGAAGTGGAAGAGAGTTCCATTGGATCACCGGTTTGTTTCTTATCTTGTTTCTCTTTCTCAGCCTTCTTTGTTCTTTCTCTAAATTTTCTCACAGCTTCCTTAGTTAGGCCCAAATTTTTAGCTAATTGCTCAACTTCTTTTCTTACTCTCCTATTGCTTTCAGGTTCTCTGAGCTCAGTATGCAACTTTAAACTCATCTCCTCATAAGTTCCAAATCTTTCAACCATTGTGTCTTTGGGCTTGTTTAGAAGATGTTGAGCATACATACTCAAGATCCTTTCATCTACTTCATACCCCATGGGCATGATCCACATCATTCTGGGTTCCACTGCTTCTATTAAACATTGATCAGTATCAACCATAAAGCAGATTTCATTTTTGTACTTGTCAACAATTGAATTAGAGATTCTTTCCCTTAAGTGCATCATACTATGAAAATTCTTGAAGTAACCCCATATTGCAATTTTCTGAGCTTTGAAATCATCAATATTGTGAAGATGATTTTTGATCTGAATGGCAACTGGCTCATCCTTATTCTAGTGCACACCTTTTACTCCAGGTACTTCATTCATAAAATAAAAGAATAGGCATAGAATCAATGTACCATACTTGAAAGTGTTTTTTTTATCTTTCTTGATTTTGTTTAAATTTTCAATTAGTTGATTATGTAGTAGTTCACACAAGTCATAATCAATATTTTTTTTTAGCATCTTGTATGTAACATATATGGCTATTCTAGAAATAGAATTTTCTCTTCTCGAGTGGTAAATCTTGTACCCAATCACCATGGAGGTGAATTTGATAGCCGGTTCTAAAATTTCATTAATGGTCATTGCCCTTCTATCAAACTTGGCACTGGTAGCATCATTCATTGTCTGGTTTTCCATGGCTTTCAGCATGGGCAATCCTCTGGTTGAGTTTAAGCTAGTTACATTTCTGATAGAATCCTTGGTAATCTTGAATGGTTTTAACAACCAAATAAATTCATCATGTATCCGACTCAAAATGTATCAAACCCATTCATCCTCATCAAATGTTGGAAACCCCATAATCTAAATAAAGTGTTTATCCTGCAGTACCTTATACTCGGGTTTAAGTTCATGATTTTCATCTTTGAGTTGTTTCTCAAACAAGTCTACATACCTTGAATCTCCAAACTCATCTATATTTGCATGAATATAAACCCTAATATCTTCTACATGCAGCACACCATACAAAACACTTGAAAAAGCTCCTAATGGATCGACTTCAATTGATTTGTGAGGATGCTTCTTAAATTTAGGTCAAGGCCTTTCAGTAATGTCAACAACATGAGGAGTAGCCATTTCAACAGATTTCAGATTCAAAGTTTCACAGAGAGGTACCTTTTTTCTTTCGTGAGGTTAGGGTTGATCAATTCCTGGTTGAATTTCCTCTTTGCCTCAGTCTCTGGACTTGTAGTTCGAATGCTCTTCTTCTTGTTTCCTTCGAATGCAAGGTGATTTAAATGAGTGACCGAGTGACCTTTTATCTTTTGCAAAACCTAATTTGGCATTGTAATAAATGTGTTGCCCTAATTATATCTGGTTAGTTTGTTTTGATAGTTCTTCATGAATCACTCCACAAGATTTCACATCAATATTTTTCCTTCCAGAAATCCTTCCAAGGGTTTTGGACCAATTCGAAATGTTTTCTTTTATTGTGCCAGATTTAGGCACCCACTTACTGACGGGGGATTTTGATGTTCAATGCAGCTCCCCCCGAGCCAAAGTTTTTGACTTAATTCCCAGAGGAATTCTCAACACCTGATTCTGGTGCGGACTCATCATCGTTGTTTATTGTATCTTTCTTTATCCAAATCTTGTTCATTTCACTCCATATCTCATTCACATCAATTTTCTTTTTTCCTCTATCTTGTTTTTGCTCATCCAGTTTTCTATTTACCGGACCTCTTCTTCCATTGTTTTTATTTCTGCAGAATCTTACAATATGACCAGATTTATTGCAGTTGAAGCACACTTGATTTTCTCTTGATCTACACTGATTAGCCATGTGTCCAAATTTGTTGCAAGCAAAGCAATAGCCATTGAAAGAATTACCATTTGAGTTATTCATTATCATACTTCTACATTCATTGGATTTGTGACCATACCTCTTGCATTTTAAGCATTGAACGGAGAAGGATGGAGCATTTTGATTTTCTCTACTTCTGCACTGAATAGCTGTATGACCAAATTTATTGCAATTGAAACAATTTCCATTAAATGATGGATATTTTTGAGCATTAGGCTATCTTATCAGAGGTTTTCCAGTTCTATTTCTTTTATTCCTTGGTTGAAGATTTCTTTGTCCAGATCTAGAGCTTTCACCTTTCTCATATCTAAGATTACACTTCTCACTATCCTTTTTCTATTCTTCGATTAGTGCTTCGAGTTTAGCTGAGCTTATTTTGAACTTCTCCTTGTAATCATTTGCAATTTCTAGGTCATGTCTGAGAGTGATAATCTGTCTCTCAAGTTCTCTCTCATTATTTCTTCTTTCATGTAGATTAGATTCTAGGAGACCAGCTATTCCATCCAATCTGTAGCATTCTTCAGTTCTCTCTTTCATATTTTCCTTCATCTCTTCTTCATATTTCTTCCTATCTTCAATTTCCTTGGTTAGTCTCATCACCCCAATTTCCATCTCATGTTTTAGGACAATAACTTCTTTAGCTAACTTTTCACATTCTTTTGTCTTTTCTTTAAGGGCCTTGTCTTCCAGTTGAAGAGGTTGCTCCTTTCCTTTTGCATTGGATTTGCTCAACTTTTCTTTTAAGATCTCAATGAAGTCTTCAACCTTTTTGAGATTATCTTGTAGTTCTTGGACTTCTGCCTTGGACTGTTCAAGATCATCTAGGTTGAGATTAAGTTGCCCTTGAAGATTATATTCATCCATTTTTACTTCCTTCCAAGATCTTCCTCAAGCTCTGAAACTTTTCCAAAGGATCCTTGCTTTGATACTAATTGTTGGTTTAGGTACAAACAACTAAGAGGGGGTGAATCAATTGTCACACATTTTCAATCTTTTCTACCTTTAATCTCCCTTTGCCACTTATAATCAATTTAATCATATAAATATTTTAGCATCAATCAATAACATATGAACATAAAACATAAATAATACATTTGACACAAGATTTTGATGTGGAAACCTAGTTAAGGGAAAAACCATGCTGGGGGTTAACCCACAAAGATTAATACCCTGTTAAAAGTATTTTTACAAATGTGAATGCACATGCATTCGGGCTCACTGCACAGAGCTCACTGCCTATGGAAATATTACAAGAGAAAGATAGAGATTTGAACTGATTAATAGCATCTACCCATGCAAGAATTTTAGTTCTGATTAAGTACAAAAACTGATCTTACACACTTCATCTTTGCTCTGCTCTTCTTACTGTTCTACCTTCATTTGTACTTTAGAGTTCTGCTCTTCTAACATATGGCTTATTTGCATATATCGCTCATACAAAAAAACATCTACAACAATCAGCTACAACAACACTTAGAATATTTATGAATGCTCTGCTCTGTCAGCTAGATCTATGCATAAATTAAGGTGCGGATCAAAACTTACTCTTGAAAAACATCACTCATGTCAGCCACTATCATTGATCATTACCATTTGTCCAACAAACAACTTCCATACATCCAGAATCAAGACCTTCTGCAAGGTCGGCTTGTTCTTCTTCTGTCTGTTTTGACAAACTGGAACCTGGTACTCAGAGGTTAATATCTTTTGAATCCTTCATCACCAGAGGACAAAAATCTAGATTTAAGTTGTCTTGACAATGCATATGACTCCCCTAGATCCGCAGCTAATCATGACTTTCCACTAGAGAGATCCAAACCAAAATACCAGACCCTATTACTGCTCTATTCTTAACTGTCCAAACTTAGACAAATTTTGAATCTGACTTCCAGTATGAACAAATTGTGTTATGCGGATGATTGGGATGATCTTAATTGCCATCAATGACAACACTTATCATGCTTATGTTGGCAAGAGACACTGTATGGCTTCACTAGTGTTGTTATTGATGGCAACAAAGTCTATCCCACACATCCACAGTACATAGTATGCCTATACCAGAAGTCAGATCAAAGATTGTTTTGATCCGATGAACAAGAATAGAGTATGTAACAAGGTCTGACAATCAGGTCCGGATCTCTCAGATGATGTAACTCAGTAAGTTCCAAACTTGGGAAAGTCAAGAGGGGTATCATGACTACTTTTCTCCAGAGATTTAGCCTTCGGTGTTAAAGCAAAGAAAAGATATGAGGATCTGAGTGTTGGGTTCTAGTCAAGCAGAGTAGATAGAGGAAGAATTGATCGGCAGCGTATCAGACTTCAATCTGAATGAGTAAATGATGTTGATCAAGTAATTTGTGGGATCATACATTGTTGGCTGACATGATTAATGACTTCTATGTCTATGTTTTTGATACACATCACAAATCAAGCATGGATTTAGCTGACAGAATAATTACTTACAGTGTTCTTGATGCCGACTGGCAAGTTGATAAAAATCCTTGATGTGGATATATATACCAAATAGATTTCAGCATGTGAGGGGAAAGTGATTAAGTTGTGGAGAAAAGTGCAAAGAAAAAGTAGAGATAAGTGTGGGAACAACAATCCAAGCCTGGTATGTGACATAACAACAACATTGAGCAGAGGAAGGATGAAGTGCATCAGATCTGTATATTGTGCCTAAACTGGAATTGAACTCTTGTATTTGTAGATGCTTCTCATCAGTTCAAACACTTCATTATCTTCTATAAGTTCTGTAGATAGTGAGTCTCTTGTAGGCAGTGTGTCTCTTGTGAGCAGTGTGCTTGGGCAGTGAGCCCTAATTGGCAAGTGCCATTTTATACTCCTTTATTCTTTTAACAGAGAATACAATCTTGGGTTAGTCACCCCGTGGTTTTTCCCTTAATAGGGTTTTCCATGTAAAAATTCTTGTGTTATGTGTGTTGATTTTATTTCTGTTCTTATGATCATATATGCTTACATGTTTTGATTTTGCACTAATTATTAAAGATAACAAAAGAAAAGGAAGTAAAAGAAATTTTGAGATAACTAATTCACCCCCCTCTCAGTTATCTGCCTTATTTCTAACAATTGGTATCAGAGCTAATTTCCTCTAAACAAAGCCTAATAGCTTGAGGAAGATCTGGGAATCTCAATGGATATATATGGTATGAAGGAACAACTTCAGTCTGCCCTAGATGATCTTGAACAATCACATTCTGAAGTCAATAATTTGAGAGAAAGACTCAAACAAGATGATTATTTCATAAATGAGCTAAAAGAAAAACTTAGTATCTCTGTGAAAAAGAGAAAGGAACTACTTCAAAAATTAGCCAATCAGAGTGAAGACAATGATACTAATGAAGATCTGAATGAGAAAAATAAGCTATGTGAGAAGCTGTCAAAAGAGGTCATTATGGTAAGACATGAAATGGAATCAGGGGTTATGAGATTCACCCAAGAAATTGAAGAAAAAAAGAAAATTGAAGATAATCTAAAATAATCCCTCCAAGAGAAGACAGAGGACTGCCACAAAATGGACAGAATAATCAGACATCTTGAATCTAATCTTGAAAAAGCTAGAGATAATCAAGAACAACTTGAGAATTAGATAGACACTCTTAAACAAGATCTTCAAACAAAAAATGAATACAAAGAGAAATTCAAGATAAGCTTATCCCAACTTGAAGTTCTTATTGAAAGCCAAAAGAGGGTAGATGATAAGCGTGGCTTGTGGTATGAGAAAGGTGAAATCTCTGGATTTGGTCAGAAGAATTTTAGATTAGGAAATCAAAGAAACAGGTCTAGAAGACCTCCAATAAGACAACCAAATGCTCAAAGATATCCATCCTTCAATGGATACTGCTTCAATTGCAACAATTTTGGTCATAAAGCAACTCAGTGCAAGAGGAGAATGAATCAAACTAGTCCATCCTTCTTCGGACAATGTTTCAACTGCAAAAGGTATGGTCAGAAATCTCATGAATGTAGAAATATGCAAATAAACAATTCATTCAATGGTAGATGCTTTGGATGCAATAGAATGGGACATATGGCTAATCAATGCAGATTAAGAGGATATCAATCAAATATGCAAAGAAATGTTGTTTGTTACAATTGCAATATATCCGGTCATATTGCCAAATTCTGCAGAAGTAAAAATCAGGATAAAAGGGGTCCGATGCAACATAATAAAAAACAAGATAAGGGTAAAGGCAAAGTGAATGTGGATGAAATTCAAAAGGAGATGGGCAAGATTTGGGTGAAGAAGAGTTCATAAAATATTGGGGATGGATCCGCACCAAAATTCGGTGCTGATATTCCTTCTGAAAACTAAACATATGAGCTCTAGCTTAGGGGGAGTCACAAAGAAAAACAAATTCCCCCAGCTAGTCAACTAGTGCCTAGATTCGGCACATAAAATCCTATAGATTAAAAGGTTCTCAGAAAAACCTTCAAATAATCTTCAGTCAAAATGTGAAAGATCCGCATGGAGTTTTGTAAGACTTATAACTGCTCAAGTTAATCTGGTTCCGACAGCGCTCCAGTAAAGCAGGATTCTCACAGATAGATCCGGTATGATTCAAAATTGAAATACTTTGATCTACAAACCCATGGCATGATTGAAGAAATAAAGATACATTGTCAATCCTCACTGACAATGACTCTAAGTTTAACATAGTGACTCGAGAAGATCTCTCTCAAAACAGGGCAACCGGATAACTTATGTTGTGCATTTATTACAAAAGGAAATTAGGGTTTGTGCAAGGATAAAAGGGTTCATTCACTCATTATTTGCACATTTGCATTCAAGAAGAAGAAAAGAAGAGCTCTACAACAAAGTTTCTACAATTCACTCAAGATCAACTGGAAAATTGAATTCAACTAGCAATTTGTTTCGGCTCCTATTTCAAACCCTAAAAGCGTAAAAAGGTATTTCCATTATGAAAATCTCTCTAAATCTTTTTCAAGATGGCTACTCCAATGGTTGTAAAGATCTCTGATAGGCCACGTCCTAAATTCAAGAAACACCCCTATAAATCTCTAGAAGTTGATCCTTTAGGCATATTTTCTAGCATTACACATGGGGTATTGCATGTAGAAGATGTTAGGGTCTATATCCATGCCAACATTGAGGAATTTGGAGACTCAAAATTGATGGACATCTGTCACAAACAACTAATAGATGAGAATTTTGAACTCAAATCTCAATACAAGGCCCTCTAGGATAAACACTTCAGACATTGCATACACTTTCATGTGGTTAATGAGGCCCTTCAAGATAACTAAAGATGCCATTCAGGCAGTGACTGGACTGCATTCTTCTGGTGGGTTACCTGCACTTAAATCTGTCAAGAACCAGACAGTAACTAAAGCCACCGGATCTAAATTTGACAAAAGAGCAATGACCATAGATGACATCACTGATCCGGATGTCAAGTTTGCCTCAATGATAATTGGCTACAAAATCTATCATTCAAGCAGGCAGAATTCTGTGTCTAGGACTGCAATATATGCATCATATCAGATGTTGAGGGAAGATGCAGATTATGACTTGTGTGATCTTCTCCTAAATCAACTATTAGAAAACCTGCAGAAGATAAAAAAGGATAAGAAGAATTCCTTCAAATATGGTTGTCTAATACTGTGTCTATTCTTCTACTATATGAATGAGCTACCCAGATCTACTGGTTGGGTTTGGAAAAATGATAAACCAGTTGCAATCTAGATTAGAGATTATATGTATGGACTTGGAGATACTAAAACTCAGAACATGGCTCTCTGGGGTTACTTTAAGAACTTCCAAAGCATGATGCAAGCCATAGAGAGGATACCTCAATCCATAGTTGAGAAATACAAGGACACAGTGTGCTTCATGGTTGACACTGATCAATACATAATGGAGGCAGTTGAGCCCATAACTGTGTGGATAATGCCTATGGGATATGAGGTTGATGAAAAAATCTTGGAGCTACATATTCAACACCTGTTGAGCTAGCCTAAGGATCCTGAAGTAGAAAGGTTTGACACCTTTCAAGAACTAAGTGTAAAAATACATGTTGAGTTAAGGAAACCGGAGATAAAAAGGAAAGTAAGAAGGGAAGTTGAGGAAATTGCCAAAAGATTTGGCCTACCAAAAGAGGCAGTAGATACAAATAGAGAGAAAATGGAGAAGGCTAACAAAGAAAAATAAGAAGCAAAGAAAGGAGATGTTCTGGTACAAGCCTCCTCCCAGACTAGATCCTCCAAGAGCTCTGCACCTATCACTCCTAAAAGCTCAAGGGCCACCAAACCAGAAGTCAAGACATCCAGAAAAGGAGAAAAGAGGATGAAGACCAAAGCCACAAGGTCATACACAAGTCTCAAAGATGATGAAGAAACAAAATCTGATGAGGAAATCAAGAAAGTGAAGAAGAAGAAAACATCCGGGGAATTCTCTGCTAGTAAAAACAAGGAAGAAAAGGTAGAAGAATTTGTTGAAAAGCCCACTCTCTCCATCGACGACATCATCAAGGCAGTTACTGTGGATGGGAACCTGCAGCCAGTAACAGAGTTCTATGATGAATACAGTGATACTGACAAGATGATTTTGGAAGAAGCTACTGTTAGGTACCTAAATATTTACAATAAAGCATTCATTGAAATTATATCATTAATTCCCAAGAGTTTAGAAAAGGTACTTGAACTGAGAAAAGAGAATGCAAAGCAAAATACCTAGAGATTCAAGAACAAATAATGATTCAACTTTATCCTTCTATCACTCCAAAACAAATGAACATGATTTTTAAAGATTGTAAGGATGAGTTCCAGAGTAAGGCAAGAATGAATAAACTTATGCTTGGAGAAACTGACCAAGTAGCAAGTGAGACAAAAGATATCCTCTAAAATGCTTTGAAAAGATTCAATCTTCTTGTTATAGAGGAATTAGTTGAAGAACCTTTTACCATGGATGTTGAAGGATTAAATGCAACCAATGAAAAATCTTCTGATGTAGAAGGATCAAAAGAGATGGTGAAGAGAAGTCTAAGGACTTGGATTCCTCTATTTCGGAAGAGGAAGTTCATGAAGCAACAAACACTGGTGACATCCCTCCTCCAAATCCCACTGTAGACATTCCACACTCTTAAGCTGAAGAAGAAGATAAAAGAGAAGAGAAGGTGATTCAAGAAGAGAAGGTTAAGGGAAAAGAAGAAGAACAAGCAGAGAAGACCAATGATGACTGTTCTGATGTCCCAAAAGAAAAGAAGACTCAATCACCAACAAGAGACACTACAGAGACAGTGAAGAACTTCTTAAGCAAAGAAATGATGGAGATAGATGAACCTGAGCTATTTCAAGGGTTATTGAATTTTGACTCTCTCTCCGGTCCAGACAATGAAAATAGCATCCTTTGCTCAAGCCAAAGCAAAAGAAAAACTCATGAAATCTCACATGGAGATTGCATCTGGAATGCTGGAGAAGATCATGCCATCATTCCAAAAGGATTCTTTGGCCTCACCATCCGGCAACCTGAAATTTTTGGTAAATTATGTTAGTACTCACTTTGAATCTCTAGAAAAATCAACAAAAGCAAAGGTCAGGAAGGATTTTTTGGGAAAAAGATTCACTGAAGTACAGGGACTCATTGCTAATGATAGGAGGACCCTAGACATTGGAATAAAGAGACTTGAAAATGCTCTTATAGATAGTGGGGACATGTACAAATTTTGTCTATCTTGGCCCAAAGTGACAGAGGATATTGAAAAGAAGGTGAAAGAACAAGAAGGTAAACTGTCAAGTTTATCTTAGAATTTTGATCCCCTTACTACCTCTTTAATGAATCAAGAATGATAGGCCATTGCCATCATAAATGAAATAAAGAGGCTGAACAAAGAAAAGAAGAACATAATAAACAAAATGAGTGAACTCAGAGGGATAATTATCCCTAAGTTAGAGGCAATGCATGAGGCCTTGACAGATGCTCAGACCACAACTCAGACCAGTGATCCAGTAGATTTAAGAAGGGCAGAAGCATATGTATTTTTGTTGAGTGGTCACATCTCCATTCTGAAAAGGATGAAGCAGAGCTGGGCCACAGAGTTTGTACAGTTGAAGGCCACTTTTGCGGATATACTTAAGTATATGTAAGTATAACATATATATACTTATGCAGCCATATATAAGACAACTTTTGTAAAATTTTGGTATATGGATTCCGCCCTTTGCCATTGATGTCAAAGGTGGAGTGAGGAGTAGTGAAAAATGTGGAATCTAGCTAAGGGGGAGCTCTAGTAAAATAGTGCAAAAGATAGAGCATCAGCCAAGGGGGACTTTACTGCAACACTTAGCCATTTTTCACTAAGTGTTGCCATCAATGCCAAAGGGGAGATTGTTGCCAAGAGACACTATGTGGCTTCACTAGTATTGTCATTGATGGCAACAAAGTCTATCCCACACATCTGCAGTACATAGTATGCCTATACCAGAAGTCTGATCAAAGATTGTTTTGATCCGGTGAACAAGAACAGAGTATGTAACAAGGTCTGACAATCAGGTCCAGATCTCTCAGATGATGTAACTCAGTAAGTTGCGGACTTGGGAAAGTCAAGAGGGGTATCATGACTACTTTTCTCCAGAGATTTAGCCTCTGGTGTTAAAGCAAAGAAAAGATATGAGGATCTGAGTGTTGGGTTCCATTCAGGCAGAGTAGATAGAGGAAGAACTAATCGACAGAGTATCAGACTTCAATCCGGATGAGTAAATGATGTTGATCAAGTAATTTGTGGGATCATACATTGTTGGCCGACATGATTAATGACTTCTATGTCTATGTTTTTGATACACATCACAAATCAAGCATGGATTTAGCCGACAGAGTAATTACTTGTAGTGTTCTTGATGCCGACTAGCAAGTTGATAAAAATCCTTGATGCGGATATATATACCAAATAGATTTCAGCATGTGAGGGGAAAGTGATTAAGTTGTGGAGAAAAGTGTGAAGAAAAAGCAAAGATAAGTGTGAGAACAACAATCCAAGCCCAGTATGTGACATAACAACAACATTGAGTAGAGGAAGGATGAAGTGCATCAGATCTGTATACTGTGCCTAAATTGAAACTAAACTCTTGCATTTGTAGATGCTTCTCATCAGTTCAAACACTTGATTATCTTCTGTAAGTTTTGTAGACAATGAGTCTCTTGTAGGAAGTGTGCCTCTTGTGAGTAGTGTGCTTGGGCAGTGAGCCCTAATTAGCAAGTGCCATTCTGTACTCCTTTATTCTTTTAATAGAGAATACAATCTTGGGTTAGTCACCCCGCGGTTTTTCCCTTAAAAGGGTTTTCCACATAAAAATCCTTGTGTTATGTGTGTTGATTTTATTTCTGTTCTTATGATCACATATGCTTACATGTTTTGATTCTGCACTAATTATTAAATATAACAAAAGAAAAGGAAGTAAAACAAATTTTGAGATAACTGATTTATCCCCCCCCCCTCTTAGCTATTTGCCTTGTTTCCAACAGCCTAGCAGTGTATCTTGCCAATAGAACACACTCCATTCCGAGTTCAACTTCAACCTTGTTTGCACCTGTTTCAGTCAGCAAATTGATCCAGCAAGTATCCAACTTGACATGTCTTGGTCAAAAGATGTGCCACATACTCTTCTAAGACTAGTCAGCATATCAAAAAACTGATTTGCCTGATTAGACAACTTAAAATTGACTTGGACAACAATGGGCAATCAAATGATCCATCAGCATGAGCAATCCCATCAGTCCACATCAGGTCAACTTTTCACATGTCATATGACTTCATTTTAACTTCCTTTCACCTTGGAAAGTGGCTCTTTGGCATGTATATCCAAATGGGTATCCAGTTTGTCTAGATTCAATGTATTTGCAAGCTATTTTTTGTCTTTTCCCTAAAGGACAAATGTAAATCCAAAAATGCAACAAACTGATGTATCTCATTAAATGCCATGTAATCTGGACTGTTGGTGTTGAGTTAATCTCCACCGTCTATTGCAAAACTTGGTATGGTACCTTGTCTATAAAAGGGCCATCCTTTTCTCTCATTTGTAAGTAAGATTTGATAGTGAATTGTTGAGACTCTACCAAAATATAGTCAATACAAAGCAAGTTTTGTAGGTTGCTAAGAATTTATGATTATGTGGTCTTATTTTGGTTTTCATTGTTCATGTCATTCTGAAATTAGTTTACATTCAGTTGCATTTGTGATTAGTGATTCAGATATTTGATGGATTTCCTGTCCATACTATTAATGGCTTGCTGATTGTATGTCATTGTGCATGGTTAGTCTGGGCATAGTTTATGAGATAAGTTCAATTGTATGATTTCATTTAGCTGTGCCAAGAGTTGGGTGTTTGATGAACCCTCTATAATTTTAAAATCATTGCATTTCCTTAGAAGATTGTACAATCTTTGTGGCATTGTGGGCTGCCTGGTTAAGCAGAGATTTGTTTGTTGTTGGGAATATGTCTATCTATGTATTGATCATTTCTGCAATTGTCTATAGGATCTCTTATCCCTTCTCTCTCTCTCTCTCTCTCCCTTTTTCCTTTTACATTTTATTTACATAAAGTCTATTAGATTTAGGTTTTCAAGCAGCATTTACATCGTTCATTAGCTAAAAATATCATAGGGTTTTCTGCATTTTTATTGATATTATCTTCACAAATCTTATGTTATATGTAAGACCCCTTGTTGGTACAACTAATCACATTCCACTGAGATATTCCATGCAAGCTAAGATCTAACTGTATTATCCTTGGGGCAGTCCTATCTTGGATAGGATACCTTTTTCAAGAGAGGTGTGATACCAGCAATCACACCTGCATTGTTGTGTGCTAAAAACACCATCAACACAGCCACCATCATGCAACTCTTGTACTACCCTCCTACAACTTATGTTCCTCTATCTCAACCTACCCCTCTCTATTATCCCTTATAACTAGATAGGAAAACTTTAGAAGCCTCATTCTCTGCCATATGGAGGTACATTTTGGTGTATTTTTTTTTGAAATGGAGTATAATTTCATGTTCTATGTAGTGGTGTGAGTAGTTTTTGGAATTGACTCCTCTATTTTCCAAAATTTATTTTTGTCAAAGATTTTGTTGTTAAGTCATGCTTTTTGGAACTTCAAAATTTCATAGCTTTAACAAATGGATTCCTTTTTTAGTGCCACATTTTGGTGACATCTATTCTCACGTTCCTTCCTCTACACTACCTCTCTGGCATTTTTGGTGTTGCCCAATGTTCCAAAAATACCACACATCTTTGGAATTAATGCATATCACTCCTCCCCAATGCTTACCCCAAATCTATTGTAAAACTATCCCTTGCTTACCCTCAATGACATCAACTTGTGCTTCTGACCATCATTTCAGATTACATAAGTGTTAGACCTCCCATCATACATAACTTATCCATAAAATTTCCATTTCCACTCCAATAGCAAACGAAACACATTCATCGACATAATGTCACACAACAAATCATCATAATATGCTCCAATGTTGAACTTTACCCAACATTATTCCTCCACTAGAATTCTATCCCCTTGCTACAAGAAGCCAATTTGATAAGAGTGTGGATGTTTCATCCTCCTTAGCCCCAAATTATTCATCTTGCTACTATCCACTACCCCTTCACACCACTTACCACTAGCATTGCATTTGGTCCTAAACAAGCTCCTCCTTTGTGTTTTCTCACCTCGCCTATCGCACCTCAAGGCTTTGTATAAAACTAGTGAATCCCCACATTCTAGATCCCTCTCTAAGGTGGGAGACCTCTCATCTCCATATGTATCTTGTGCACTACCCTTATCTCTCTTTCCTTGGCACTTGCATGCCCTATTTCCTTCTCCACACCTAAAATAGGTTCCTCTAAAGAATTTGTACCTTTTCCTCTCATATCCTCCTCTACCTTGCTAGGAATACCTTCCACTCTCTTGCTAGTCCTCTCTATGACATGCATCTTTTTCTCTTTCACCTTTGTGGTAACTTCTAACAACATCTCTATTCTGTGATAGTCACTATTACCATCCAAATAGAAAATATCATCTTCTTTCTCTTTGCAATGGGAATCTCAACCTTCCCTCTCATTGCAATGTTGGATACCTTCTCTTGACCCTTTTGGGTTACTCCTCTGTCACCATAACTTTCCCTACTATCACCACACCTCTCTTCTCTCTCTATCATCTCTATCTTTCCTCTTGCTTCAAGTTTCTCAAATGATTTGTGTTAGCCACAAGATGGTGCAAGGCTCAAAACCACATGAAATGTGTCACAAACCTGTTATAAGAAACTTACAAATTCCAATAATAAAATGGTCAAGAATCTCCACATGGCACACCACACGCATCCTCAACATCCCATACAACTTCCTAAAATATTCATCCTTTGATAGAAACTTGAAATAGCTCTCGCAAATAGACACAATAGTCACCCATACATGCTTTCAAGTTGAATGACTAATGTTTACTCATCCAATCATTCTCAATATTTAACAATAGATAAAATAACAATAAATAAAACTACTATCAAAACTGTAGAAGCCAATTCCTCAATGTGGTGAAGTGCGTTAACTTTCTCACTACAAGCTATTAACCACAAACTAATAGACACACAAACTACTAAACTTAACCACATTTTCCATGCATGACACAAGATTTCCATGATACCCAAAGATGCACCTACATAAAAATACAACAAGCCAAATGAGATCATATATAGAGAGGTTGAGTTGGGCATCTATGCTTTGGAGACCTATATCAAGATGAAGATGAAATCAAGGTGATAGGAATGATACAATCTAAAAATAAATGTATAGTCTTCTAGAAGTTCCAAGTTGATGGAAGTTAAAGAAGAAGTTCTTCAAGTTTAATTAGAGTTTATCTTCCCTTTCTCAAAGTATAATCAAGCACAACTCTCCAATGATCCATATCTATTACAAATTAGTCTTGATAGTACTAAAAAAAGTCATGATACATTTCAAGATAATTTATGGGATTTGGTGAGGAAGCGGAGTGAAGATAAGTTATATGAAGGAAATCACATGTTTTACTCTTCTACATCCAAATTAGTGTAGGATCTTGAATGAATACCACTTTGAACTTTCTTGTGCTTCATGCTTAATAGTCCTAGAAAAGGTTTGTAACTCCCCGCCAAGGAACCCAGAGGATAACACACTAAGCTTACAAAAAGGCCAAATATTTTTTTTTAAACAAAAGAAATAACACTATCATATATTTATTCATAACATTTAAATTAAGATTTATCCTCTAGGGTTCCATGACTGCATTACTAACAAACAAGATCTAACCAACATTATGAATTAACTAACAAACATAGTTCATTCTAAGTCTAATTGCATTAGATAAATAAACACATACAATTCCATATTATATCATCAGATAAGTAACATCAGGATTCTGCACATAGGATCACGAGTACATAGACAAGTTCCTTTATAAGAGAGTACAACATTACATTGTTTACAATATCGCTATCTAGATTACATTGGAGTACATATATCGAGATAACAGTATATGATTCAACTGATATACAGGACTGAAACATGATCATAAGTATCTATCTCCTCAAGCTAGAGCAAGATCTAAAATCTGCCATACAAGGTACATCCTTCTTGCACACAAACTACAACATGGGAAACCAAGGGAGATAAAAGCACAAACACTTGACCATGTGGAACCCTAAGGTCCACCCCCCGTGCTAGAAGATAACAATGAGGTCCCACTAAGAAAACAAATAAGAAGTCAATAGGCTAATAGGTGCAAGGACTACACATGACTCCAAAATAACACTGGTCGATATGAACACCACAAGCAACTCAAATAATACTTCAAGAGGCAAATACATAATGAAAGAGGAAAACACAATTAGGGAATGCTAGGCTACAGTAGAGATGAGTGTTATTGTATGGTCCTAACATGGGTTACCCTGACAGTCTCTAGCTAGATGCTTGCCCACATCCATGGGTTACCCTGAAAGTCTCTCGCTAGGCGCAAACCCCCATATATGGTTACCCTAACAATCTCTTACTATACGTCGGCCCCATTGGGTGACACATGCAGAACCAACATTCCTTTTGTGAGGATAAGGAAATTGATTTTTCCAACCACGGACTTCTCATCCCATCCTTAGCCTGAATGAGCACTACAGGCATGGGTGAGGCATCCAATTATCTTAATTACTGTGAACACTACCCAACCCTCTAAAATTATTATTAAGTTATCATTGGATTAACAACTTCCAATGGGTTACCCTGACAAGCCACTTTGGGCGCTAACCCCACATTGAAAGCCACTCCCCCTTCACTGCATCTAGATTCACCAAGCCCAAAACATAAACCAAGCATGAACTATCACATTTCTCATCATGATGTGTTTACAACACAAAATATACATCATTTCACATTACACAGAGCAAGGCATTACCCATCTTGTATAATCATCATAACCACATGAATAGGTACACTGAGCAAGGTATTATCCATCTTGCACATGTACCATACCAACATGAATAGGAGGAAACATTCAAGAATAGCAATTTACTCAACTGACATGATGCACACATAGCCAACTCCCACACAAGCACACCCTCCTAGGCCTCTGGAATCATCTTCCCCAAATGACACAAACACTTGACACCACTAAACACAATAGTCACGCATCACATTGACTCTCAAATGCACAACAAAAACTATGATCCTTCATCAATATTTCATGATATAATGCACTAATTATGGGTCTTAAAGAATGTAATGTTAATCCAATCATGATCAATCATCTAACAATTATAAAGTGAATCTATCTCATCAATACAGAACTATAACTTTCTAATCACCAATAGTAGTTACAATATGATCATAAGATATAAGTGTCCACGAGCAACAATATTTTAACTAATAATTCTCAAGACTTATGTTAATTTCATTTAATTAAAATGATTGCGACCAAACTGCAAATAACTCTAAGGCATACAAATTAAACACAACAATTATTTACACTATTTACATTGATGCATATTTCATTAATAATCTAGACAATTTTGTAAATACTATTAAATATAACTATAGAAGCAAGACTAAAAGCCTATAATATTAGAATGCTATAAATATCGTACACTAGTTAGAATCACAAGATACAAAACTTGAAGCTACAATGAAAGAACCTTGTTCTAAGGTTAGCTTGAGAGGAAAGGAATACATAACAACAAAACATTCCTATAGATCTAACATCTTCATCAAATCTGCCACACTTTTAACCACATGCATATGATAGGATCAACACAAAATAAATTTGTTGAGAAGGATTTAGAAGCTACCAACAATGCAAAATATGAAAGCATAGACAGGGCATGCAGACTGATTGGTAGAATGTCTCAAAGAGAGTCATATGATGGAAAGCAATGATCGTAGGATATGCACAAAATAAATTTGTTGAAAAATCTCAAAGAAACCCAGTTCAAAAATATAGAGTTATTGGTGATGTAACTAATTGTTTTAATAGAGACAAAACGAGTGAGAGGTAGACAGTCACAAAGTATTCATATCTCAAAAATGACAAACTGGGTTTGACTGATTTTGGATACGATTTAGATATCCATGTCATGCACCATATGTAAAAAATTTAGAGAAACCCAGTTCGTAAAAATAAAGTTATGGCTAATGTAATAGACTACTAAAATAGAGACTAAATGGGTGAGAGGAAGACAGTCACAAAATATTCATATTTCAAATATGACAAATTGGGTATGGCTGATTTTTGAATACGATTTAGATATACAGGCCGCACATCATATATAAAAAAATTAAGGAAACTTAGTTTGTAAAAATAAAGTTATGACTAACGTAAGAGACTGCTAAAACAAAGACGAAATGGTTGAGAGGTAGACAATCACAAAATATTCATATCTCAAAGATGACAAATTAGGTATGGCTGATTTTCAAATACAATTTATATATCCATGCCATGCACCACAAATAAAAAAATTAGAGAAACCCAGTTTGTAAAACTAAAGTTATGGCTAACGCAATAGACTGGGTTTAAAAAATGTAGAAGAGAATTCACAGAATATTTTACTAAATCTAATGCAACAATAAATCAGATTCATATCTCAGTCCATACTTGGAATATTACTTCTATCACATCTTCACAAAATTCTCAGCCCGCATCCATTTCCCCCCAAGTCTTTTCTTCTCGAAACTATGGTTTATGGTGCCAAAAGAAAAAATGAAAACTCCCTGACAGAGAGAGAGAGAGAGAGATCCCCAAAATATAAAACATATTCTCTATTTGAAATGCACGACCCCCCCTCCCCAAATTGTGTCTTGAGATTTCAAAATAAAGTTGAGCATGCATAACCACCCCCATAATTTCTTCTAGAATATTCTCCTTTATTACTTTCTTAAAATTTTCTATTTTTAACCAAACAATAATTTCTCTCTGATTTTATTTATTTTAGAATTTTGGATTTATTTCATTTACAACCAAGCAAAAATAGTTTCTTTCTAGTTTTCTAAAATTAGTCTCTTACAAAAAAGAAACAATTATTTCTAAGATTCCCTCTTGAGGTGCGTAATTGTCACTTCTTCCAAGTGGCCAAAATGGAAAATAATTACTCAAGGCAATAATGATAAAGAAAGAGAATCTTTTTCAGACATAATAATACATATTTCCACACAACTATAATTTACATAAAAGAATCCATATTTATTTATCAAAGTGCCCTCTTGACTTAATAATTTTATTGTAACGAAGCAATTAACCAAAACATTAATCAAACAATTCCATACAAAATAACCCAAATGCCAAACAATACCTGACACAATGCACGATCGAAAGCATAACCACAATGACAATGACTGACCATTACACCCATACAAACAACACTGACTGGGTGCAAAACTGGATACTCATCCTTTTCAAGGATGATGGATAACTAGGGGACCACATGTTATCTATGTTCAACATTTTCCATTGGGTTTAAGGCACGCTCAGACATGTCAATTTAGGTGGAGTCGATGTCTGGTACCTGCATCCTATAGCAACCAAACAGTCAAACAAATAGACATATATATAATCATATAGTCAAATACACTGTGAAAGAGAATCACAGCGTAGCAGGGTACTCACACATGAGGAATGCGACACTATCCCTTTCACCATCACATCAAACACGTAATCACAACACACATAGCAATCAGTTACTGAATGACTAAATAAGAACCATCATCAGCTAATGGCATGATACACATAATAAGATTAATCCACACAAAACAACACAACATAACATCCTATGATATAGAATTAGTCGCATAGTTCTAACATATGACAATCATAGTAAGATCAACATCATAATCACCTAAATGTAAAACAATGTCAGAACATATAAATTATCAGTGTCGCAACAAAGATTATCGATAAAACATACTAACTGTCATATGAAACAACACATGAGCATAATCAGGAATGTCATCAACATGAATGTAGTATTTACCAACATCACATAATGTACAACATCAACTGTCTAACATACCCTAAATATTCTTATTATTTTACCTTCATCTTCATGCTCCTTAGCCAGACCATCTGCACATCCAAGATGAGAATGGAGGGGCATTACATCCTCCCCCCCTAAGACTTGACTTACTCTTGGAAGTCACAGACTAGGGTGGAAACATAACATATTAGTATTGTAATTTTCTATTGCCAACATAAACATCCATTTTAAGCATTTGTTCATAAAACAGGCACAATTGTTCAATAAAAATAAGAAAAGCATCAATTCCTCACCATTAAGACGTATCATGGGATCTACTTATAATCCAATCACACATATTTTGAGAATTTCAAATGATTTTAGGAATTGCATTCACATATTAACAAAGAAAAATACATCTCATCTCTTATTTCCACTATGGTTCCCACTAATTACCGAACATGCAAAGTACAATCCTCTGCGGAGTCCTCCCTTGAATGCACTATCAGAGGTTCAAAATGAACATGATAGAATCAACACTTAACACAAAAAGGAGCCAATAGAAACAAACATTCGGAATAGCCACCATAGAAATTTTAAAAATGCAAACCCAAGTGCGGAAATAATCAAATTCAATCTTAAGTCACAAAATGTCAGCAATTTTCAACAATAAATCAAGTATAAATAAACGAGTTTTGGTGACCACTCCTATCATAAGACAGTTCAAAGAAAACAAATGCACTATTAGCCCACCTAAAACACATGAAACAACTATCAAAAACTCTAAAACAACCAATATTGCAAACAAATCCACATCACGGTGTGACTAATTTTAGCCACCAAAGGGAGTATCAGCTACACAACACACCAAGACTCAAAGTCCAGAATGCATTAGAGAATGCACACCAAACACACAGACAACTAATTTTTCTACATCTTCTTATCTAAGAAACTTTTATACAAGGATTTAAGGCAACACAGTCACTACTTATTTACAAAATTTTTCTATCTTTAATACAATACAATTCATGTTTACAAAACTATGAACATATACAATTACTTCCTTCTACAAAAAGATACTTACAGAGGAAATGTATGATGTCACACACAAGAATAATTCAAAATTCTAATTGACTTACAATATCACATTCATGATCTCTTGGGTCCAACACAGGCTCCAATTTGATCTCCTGCACATGTTTCTTACACAGGCATACACAATGATAACTTTCATAAATCACAACATAACTTCCACATGAGGTCATGGCCAACTAAGAAATAGATATCATATTATCAAGCAATCATACAAAGATACCCCACACACGACAACACCACATAATCCACATGATGCCACCAAGTGATTAAATCATTCCAATACTTACACATATAATGCAATTAACATAAAGATGGTATGGTGCTTCTACACCCATAGCTAAACATAACCCCCAAGTATGATTACTTCACCAAACAAGGGAATAGAAAACACCACTGGCCTTTCACAACACCCCACACAGAATGGGTATAGGATCTATTCACATCACTAGAGGGGGCATATACCACACCCCTAATTACATGCACTAACAGTAACCATGCTACTTTCTTCTAAAGCACTAAGAACCACAAGAGGAATTCAAGGCCTCAACAAATCAACAAGCACTAACATTCAGGAAACTCATATTGTCAGATATATCATCACATTTTCTGAAAAGGAGGTGAGATAACACATAGTAGACACATAAGTAAAACAAGGCATTATGAATTTATTTCTTCCAGAATCAAAGAACAAGTCTGTAAGTTTATCAACCTTCTAACGTCATACTAAGGCACATAGGTGAGAGGTACTATTACCAACTTACCACAAGGAGGAAAAAAAATGCTTAACTTAGAGCAACAACAACCCAGAGATCCCAGTGTTGCAAACCTAGCTCTGATACCAAATATAGTGCCCCGCCAAGGAACCCAGAGGATAACACATTAAGCTTACAAAAATGCCAAATATATTTTTTTAAATGAAAGAAATAACACAATCATATATTTATTCATAACATTTAAATTAAGCTTTATCCTCTAGGGTTCCATGACTACATTACTAATGAACAAGTTCTAACCAACATTATGAATTAACTAACAAACATAGTTCATTCTAAGTCTAATTGCATCAGATAAATAAACACATACAATTCCATATTATATCATTAGATAAGTAAGATCAAGATCCTGCACATAGGATCACGAGTACATAGACAAGTTCCTTTATAAGAGAGTACAACATTACATTATTTATAATATTGCTATCCAGATTACATTGGAGTACATATATCGAGATAACAGTACATGATTCAATTGATATACAAGACTGAAACATGATCATAAGTATCTATCTCTTCAAGCTAGAGCAAGATCTAAAATCTACCATACAAGGTACATCCTTCTCGCACACAAACAACAACATGGGAAACCAATGGAGATAAAAGCACAACCACCCAACCATGTGGAACCCTAAGGTCCACCCCTCGTGCTAGGAGATAACAATGGGGTCCCACTAAGAAAACATACAAGAAGTTAATAGGCTAACAGGTACAAGGACTACACATGACTCCAAAACAACACTGGTCAATATGAACACCACAAGCAACTCAAACAATACTTCCAAAGGCAAATACACAATGAAAGAGGAAAACACAATTAGGGAATGCTAGGCTACAATAGGGATGAGTGTCATCGCATGGTCCTAACATGGGTTACCCTGACAGTCTCTAGCTAGACGTCAGGCCCTATCCATGGGTTACCCTGACAGTCTCTTGCTAGGCACCGACCCCCATCTATGGTTACCCTGACAATCTCTTACTAGACGTTGACCCCATAGGGTGACACATGCAGAACCAACATTCCCTTTGTGAGGACAAGGAAATTGATTTATCCAATCACGACCTTCTCATCCCATCCTTAGCCTGAATGAGCACTACAGGCATGGGTGAGGCATCTAATTATCTTAATTAGTGTGAAAACTATCCAACCTTCTAAATTTATTATTAAGTTAACACTAGATTAACAACTTCCAATGGGTTACCCTGATAAGCCACTTTGGGTGCTGACCCCACATTGAAAGCCACTCCCCCTTCACTACATCTAGATTCACCAAGCCCAAAACATAAACCAAGCATGAACTATCACATTTCTCATCATGATGTGTTTACAACACAAAATATACATCATTTCACATTACACAGAGCAAGGCATTACCCATCTTGTATAATCATCATAACCACATGAATAGGTACATTGAGCAAGGTATTATCCATCTTGCACATGTACCACACCAACATGAATAGGAGGAAACATTCAAGAATATCAATTTACTCAACTCACATGATGCACACATAGCCAACTCCCACACGAGCACACCGTCCTAGGCCTCTCGAATCATCTTCCCCAAATGACACAAACACTTGACACCATTAAATACAATAGTCATGCATCACATTCACTCTCAAATGCACAACATAAACTCTGATCCTTCATCAATATTTCAAATACAACACCACAAATGCAACATATGATATAATGCACTAATTATGGGTCTTAAAGAATGTAATGTTAATCCAGTCATGTTCAATCATCTAACAATTATAAAGTGAATCTATCTCATCAATACAGAACTATAACTTTCTAATCACCAGTAGCAGTTACAATATGATCATAAGATATAAGTGTCCACGAGCAACAATAGTTTAACTAATAATTCTCAAGACTTATGTTAATTTCATTTAATTAAAATGATTGCGAACAAACTACAAATAACTCTAAGGCATACAAATTAAACACAACAATTATTTACACTGATGTAGATTTCATTAATAATTTAGACAATTTTGTAAATACTATTAAATATAACTGTATAAGTAAGGCTAAAAGCCTATAATATTAGATTGCTATAAATATCTTACACTAGTTAGAATCACAAGATACAAAACGTAAAGCTACAATGAAAGAACCTTGTTCTAAGGTTAGCTTGAGAGGAAAGAAATATAGAAAAACAAAACATTCCTATAGATCTAACATCTTCATCAAATCTACCACATTTTTAACCACATGCATATGATAGGATCAGCACAAAATGAATTTGTTGAGAAGGCTTTAGAAGCTACCAACAATGCAAAATGTGAAAGCATAGACAGGGCACGCAGACTGATTGGTAGAATGTCTCAAAAAGAGTCATATGATGGAAAGCAATGATCGTAGGATATGCACAAAATGAATTTGCTGAAAAATCTTAGAGAAACCTAGTTCGAAAATATAGAGTTATTGGTGACGCAACTAACTGTTTTAACAGAGACGAAATGAGTGAGAGGTAGATAGTCACAAAATATTCATATCTCAAAAATGACAAACTGGGTATGGTTGATTTTCGGATATGATTTAGATATCCATGCCGTGCATCATATATATAAAAATTAGAGAAACCCAATTCGTAAAACTAAAGTTATGGCTAACGCAACAGACTGCTAAAGTAGAGACTAAATGGGTGAGAGGTAGACAGTCACAAAATATTCATATTTCAAATATGACAAGCTGAGTATGGCTGATTTTTGGATATGATTTAGATATCCAGGCCGTACATCACATATGAAAAAATTAAGGAAACCCAGTTCGTAAAAATAAAGTTATGGCTAACGTAAGAGACTATTAAAATAGAGATGAAATGGGTGAGAGGTAGGCAGTCACAAAATATTCATATCTCAAAGATGACAAACTGGGTATGGCTGATTTTCGGATATGATTTATATATCCAGGCCATGCAACACATGTAAAAAATTAGAGAAACCTAGTTCGTAAAAATAAATTTATGGCTAACACAATAGATTGGGTTTAGAAAATGTAGAAGAGAATTCACATAATATTTTACTAAATCTAATGCAACAATAAATCAGATTCATATCTCAGTCCATATTTGGAATATTACTTCTATCACATCTTCACAAAATTTCCAGCTTGCATCCATTTTCCCCCAAGTCTTTTCTTGAAACTATGGTTTATGGTGCCAAAAGAAAAAATGAAAACTTCCTAAGAGAGAGAGATCCCCAAAACATAAAACATATTCTCTATTTGAAATGCACGCTCCCCCCTGAAATTATGTCTTGAGATTTCAAAATAAAGTTGAGCATGCATAACCACCCCCATAATTTCTTCCAGAATATTCTCCTTTATTACTTTCTTACAATTTGCTATTTTTAACCAAACAATAATTTTTCTCTGATTTTATTTATTTTAGAATTTTCTATTTATTTCATTTACAACCAAACAAAAATAGTTTCTTTGTATTTTTCTAAAATTAGTCTCTTACACAAAAGAAACAATTATTTCTAAGATTCCCTCTTGAGGTGTGTAACTATCACTTCTTCCAAGTGGTCAAAATGGAAAACAATTACTCAAGGCAATAATGATAAAGAAAGAGAATCTTTTTCAGACATAATAATACATATTTCCACACAACTATAATTTACATAAAAGCATCTATATTTATTTATCAAAGTGCCCTCTTGACTTAATAATTTTATTGTAATGAAGCAATTAACCAAAACATTAATCAAACAATTCCAAATAAAATAACCCAAATGCCAAACAATACCTGAAACAATGCACGATCGAAAGCATGACCACAATGACAATGACTGACCATTACGCCCATACAGACAACACTGACTGGGTGCAAAACTGGATACTCATCCTTTTCAAGGATGATGGCTAACCACATGTTATCTTCGTTCAACAGTTTCCATTGGGTTTAAGGGATGCTCAGACCTATCAATTTAGGTGGAGTCGATGCCTGGTACCTGCATCCTACAACAACCAAACAGTCGAACAAATAGACATATATAATCATATAGTCAAATACACCATGAAAAGGAATCACAGTGTAGCAGGGTACTCACACATGAGTAATGTGACACTGTCTCTTTCACCTTCACATCAAACATGTAATCACAACACACATAGCAATCAGTTACTAAATGATAGAAATAAGAACCATCATCAGATAATTGCATGATACACATAATAAGATTAATCCACACAAAATGTCACAACATAACATCCTATGATACAGAATCAGTCGCATAAAAATCAATTCTAACATATGACAATCATATTAAGATCAACATCATAATCACCTAAATGTAAAACAATGTCAGAGCATATAAATTATCAGTGTCGCAATAAAGATTATCGATAAAACATACTAACTGTCATATGAAACCACACATAAGCATAATTAGGAATGTCGTCAACATGAATGTAGTATCTACCAACATCATATAATGTACAATATCAACTGTCTAACATACCCTAAATATTCTTATTATTTTAACTTCATCTTCATGCTACTTAGCCAGACCATCTGCACATCCAAGATGAGAATGGAGGGGCATTACATATATGAAAGAAATCACATGTTTTACTCTTCTACATCCAAATTAGTGTAGGATCTTGAATGAATACCACTTTGAACTTTCTTGTGCTTCATGCTTAATAGTCCTAGAAAAGGTATGTACCAAAACTCCACATCAGAACTTTAACTTCATGTCAAGTAGACTTAAAATAATTTTATCTCATGCTAATGATGTTAAGTGTCAACTTGATGTTTTCAACATGAGTCTATTAATAGTCTGGTTGTATGTGCAATCTAGAAAGATGTATATTTCCTATCTAATCTACATTTGGATAACCAATGCATTGATATAAATTCCCATGAGATTAACCAAAGTGAGTCTAAGAATGAATTATTAGTAATACATAATGTTGAAGAGCAATTGCTAGCACCACCCATACCACCCAACAAATCCAAAATAGCTGAATATCAAATGTGGGTGATGAAATTTGATGGTTCTAAGTCAAAGTAGGATGTGGTATAGGTGTTGAGCTCATCAACCCCAAAGGAAAATCATTTTTAGTGTCTTTTAGACTTTAATTCACTTGCACAAATAATGTTGTTCAATATTAAGCTCTTGTTTGTGGACTGTTGTTTTCCCATAAAAAGAAAGTGAAGCAACTCCAAGTCTTTGGAGATTGAAAGCTAGTGATTAGATAGGTCTAGAGTATGTACATGTGCAATAACAAAAGTTACCAAAATATTGTAATTAAGTGTGGGACTTAATTAAAAACTTTGATGCTTTTGACATAAGACTCATTTTTGAAGAATGAACCACACTGCTGATTCATTTGCAATAGCAACACAGACACTTGATCCTATTGCAAATTTGAGGTTAAAGAAGTTTTTAGTAGAGATTGTACCTATTCCAAAAATGTTCATAATTTCTAAGTATTTGAAGATGACAAGCATATTATTGATTTTATCACAAACTTTAGGATTTTTGAATCATAGATTATTGATGAAGTTGAAAGTGATTAGTTTGAAATGAATGAAGAAGGAGTTATTAATATAAAAACCAACTATATATCAAAAGGGATAATGAATCGCACTTTAAATATTGTTTGATGCTGATTAGATGAATATAGGAAAGAAGTCCTTAGAATCAAAGGGTGGTGAGTATGAGCCTTGTAATCTAGGTGATACGGATAAAGTTAAAAATGTTTTTTTGGAAAGGCTTACACAAAAAGAAGAAAAGGAATGTATTGTACAAGATCTTTGATGTTTTTGCATGGAGTTATGAAGATCTCGAGATTTTTGATACATTAATCATAACTCACATGATTCCTCTGAAGCCATATGTGAAACCTTTCAAGTAGAGGTAGAGGCTAGTTAATGCACTCCTTGAGCCTTTGATTTTTAAAAAGGTACAAAAATTGTTCAACTTGAATTATTTTTCCAGTAAGGAATTTGACATGGGTAACAAATTTTGTTCTGATCTATAAGAAGAATAGAAAGATTAGGTTATGTGTTGAATTCAAAAGACTGAATAAGGTTTTAAAAAAAGATAATTGCCCCTTTCCTTCATTGGATGAGGTGTTACAAGTTGTGAATGGCTCATAGATGGTGTATTTCCTCGATGGATAATTAGGATATAATCAGGTCATGGTAAAGTATGGGGATTGAATCAAAACCACATTCATAATAAAATGGGGAATATTTTCATATAAGAGAATTACCTTCAGTTTGATAAATGTAGGAGCTACATTTCAAAGAGCCATGGACATAGATTTTGAAGATCTCATATATATTGATGACATACTGTCTTTTCCTAGTGAAGAGGTGACCATTTATTAGACTTGAGGAAAGTATTGCAACAATGTAGGGATTATGGGTATCTCTAAACCTAAATAAGTGTGTCTTTGGAGTGACTGGGGGTAAGCTCTTGGGTCACATTAATTCTAAAAAGGGTATTTCCATTAACTCTAATTGAATAGATATAATTTTGAAAATTCCATTGCTAGGTAGTAAGAAGGAATTCAAATCATTTTTTGGAAAGATTAATTTTGTTTTAAAGTTTATCATAATGTTCATTGAAATTGTATAGCCATTAATTTCCCTAGAAAGATACCAACATTTAATGGAGTGTTGAAGCATATGAAGCATTCTCTAAAATAAGAAGGTCAATTGCAAATGCTTCAATACTAATTAGTCCTGATTAGTCAATGCCTTTTTATTTATTCATTTGCTTTTGAACATTCATGTAATGCCATTTTAACACAAAAAAAAGCTATAGGAGATGAAATACCAAGTGATTTTATGGGTACTCCTTCAAAATATGGTGAGTTGAGATATCCATACATTGAGAAGCAAGTTTATGCATTAGTTATAGCCATCAAGAAATTTAGATATTATATCCTATGAAGTTGTACAGAAGTAAGACATAGTATAATCGACTTCCTATGCTAATCTTGAGAGGAGTATTGTACAAAAAACTTTAAAAACTTGATCAAACTATTATAAAAATTATGCAGAAAAAATATGAAAGCATAAACAATATAACACATTGGGGAAAACCCTTTTTTTGGAGAAAAACCCTACAGTCCAAAACTTACTCAATGTATTATCAAATTAGAACAAGATTACAACACATCTATAGAGAAAGATTTTATAGTAGTTTGATCTTTACATATAAACATGGAGTGATTTCAGTAGCATTCCATTACCTACAAATTCTCAATACAATACAACTCCTCAAGCTTCCAATTTATAGACAAATTAGCACACTAAAAACCATAGGTGGTTTTCTAAACCATGTGATGAACCCCCTAAAGATATGGAGCCCAAATTACACACACATTCCAATGCCTCTTTCTAGGATTCCACATGCAGACTAAAAGAGTAAATTAATATTAACTTCTATAACTTCCATTTTTGACCAACTCAAGCATGGCATCCAACTTTGTCATAATTCGCTATATAGAAATATATGCTTCATGAAAAGTGTTAATATCTATCATAGCTCATCAAGTTTCCCAATAACTCTCCCTTATAGGCTCTTACAACTATCATAAGATTCTATCACAAAATCCCTAAAAAAAAGGTGCTCCAACTCTACTAATAATAAACATCTTATGAAAACTTACAAATCACATTATAAAGTACCAACATGTGGAATATGATGCCAACTCAAAATCCCACCCCTACTTTGATTGCAACATAAATATAAAACAAAATATAATATAATATGTAATAAAGTGCAAGAAAATGCTAAATAATTAATAAATAAATTTAGGAATTGCTAGGGTTGAGGCACCTTAATTCCCAACATTCTCACTTGTCAAATACCTTGTAAGAGACAAAGGGAAATGTACCATCATGGAATCTAACTACTAGGTACTAAGAGGCCCATAGACTCTAAACACCATTTGAATATCTCTATGGTACTATGCTACATTCTGTATTTGTTTCTACCTTCTATGCTACTAAGGGTGCACTTGGTACTCAATTCACCATGCCATCTTTGGATGATTTTGATTCTGTATTTGTTTCTACCTTCTATTATACTAAGGGTGTACTTGGTACTCAATTCACCATGCCATCTTTGGATGATTTTGCTATCTCTCTAACACGGGAGCAAGATAAGCTAATCTAGATGGGCACTCTAAAATCCTCTAAGTCACATGCCCTAGTTGTAAACCAAGGCACAAAAGAACATAAAGGACAGAGTAGTAATAATAAGGATAAGAAATAAAATAATAGCAAGGAGAAGAAGGATCAGAAACTAGCTGTCCCAAAAGCAGCTTATGGGACCCAATCTTCTAATGGCAACAAGCCTAAGAAATAGAAGGTCAAATGTACCTATTGTAAAAGACCTGGTCTTGATGAACATAAATGTTTGAAGAAACAAATTAATCACTTGAAACACATTCTTGAGAAGAATAATATCAGTGTTCTTGAATCTATAAAATAGAGTTCTAATGAGGGGTCTAACAAGGCAAAGGATAACAAAAAGGGGAAAGGAAAGGGAAAGACCCTTGTAGTAGTTTCTTCACAACCATCCACTTGGGTTCTTGATTTGGGTGATTTGCACCACATGGATTTATCTAAGGAAGAACTTGCATCTTTCGAGCTGTGTACTATGCCTTCTATTTTGATTGGTGATGACTCTCCTATCAAGGTGTGTGGGAGAGGGTCTGTTGTTGTGGAGGATGGCACATTCTATGGTGTTCTTTGTGTTCCCTCATTATCAACTAATCTCCTATCAATATATTGGATCACTCACATGGGTTTAGGCAAGCAAGTTGAGTTCACTCCTGATTCAGTGGAGATTCATGAGTTGCACAGTGGTTCTATAGTTGCAGTTGGGAGAGCAAATCATCAGTCACAACTATATATGTTTTCTCACTTGTTTTTGATCCTCCATTTTTTTTGCTCACTCATTCAGATGATGTGAGTAGATTATGGCATGAGTGAATTGGCCATCTTAACTTTTGCTACTTGCAGTAGCTCAACCAGTAGAGCATGGTCATAGGGTTGCCTTTAGTTTGGTTTTCAGGTGGTGTTTGCCAAGGTTGCATTCTTGGTAAGCATCCTAAGGAAAAAATTGACAAAGCTAAGGCATGGAGAGCTTCACAGATACTAGAGTTAATTCATAGTGATTTGGTTGGTCCATTTTCTTGTCCATCCTTTAGCAAGGCTAGACTTGTTCTAACTTTCATTGATGACTTTTCTTGATATACTTGGGTGTACTTTCTCAATCAAAAGTCTGAGGTATTTGATCACTTTCAAGACTTCAAAACTTTTGTAGAGAAGCAATCCTAGAAAGCCATCAAAGTTTTGTGCACTGACAATGGTGGTGAATATGTCAACCATCATTTTGAGCAATTTTACACTTCAGAGGGGATTGATCTAAAACATTCAGTTCCATACACTCCTCAATAGAATAGTGTGGCAGAACAAAAGAATAGGTCCTTGAAGGAAATGGTGAACTGCATGATTCACTCTAGATCTCTTGCACCATAGTATTGGGTAGAGACCATTAACTGTGCTTTTTATATCTAGAATTGTGTTCCTCACCGAGCCTTGAAGGGAGTCACTCCTTTTGAAGCTTGGAGCAGTCAGAAACCATTAGTTAAGAAATTTCAATTTTTGGTTCTCCTACATGGTCCCACATTCCTTCTACTAAATGACATTGGAATCACTTGGGCTACATGATAGATCTTTTGATGACTTAGATTCTCCTGAGAAAATTCTTGATGTTGAGGAGTCTTCTACCTCCACTTTTGATGCTGAGAGCGATTCAAAGGATACATTGTTGGACTGCACCGGACAAATGAGAGGGGGGGGTGAATCAGTTGTCCTAAAACTTTTAACTAGTTATGAACATCAACTCATCAATTACTTATATTCATATATAACCATGAAAGCATAAAATGAGAAGTTCAACACAATAACATTATCAACACAGAAGACACCAGATTTTTATGTGGAAAAACCTAAAAGGGAAAAGCCACGATGGGTGTTAGCCCATGTAGAAATATATATGTTATATTAATACTAAAAATAGAGGCTCATTGCCTAATGGGCTCACTACCCAAATTACTCACTACAAAGAATGGCTCACTACCTATGGGTGGCTCACTGCCAAAGGGTGACTCACTGCCAAAAGGATGAACTGATTTAGCAGCATCTACTCCATGCCAAGGTTCAGTTCCATTGAAGCACAATAAGACTTCTTTGCTCTGGTCTTTCACACCTTCATACTTATATTTTCATCATTGCGACACACACACTTTTTTACAACTTCATTACATGATTTTATACAATTCATCAACCTTGGAATGTGCATCAAGGTCGGCATTACATTCATCAACCATTGGAACAATCTCCAAGGTTAGCATTACAATTATACATAAAATAGGTCTGAACCTAACAAATTAAGCTAAGGAAAAGATGTAAAGATGTCTACGGATCATGCCATGCCTTAGCTAGGACTCAAACACAATCCTCCATGCCACAACACACTTCTAAAATCTTCGATGTATCTCCGCAAATAATGAATTCAACCAGGTTGACCAAGATTAATGAGAGCACTAGGTCTGCTAAGAACATTCTTCATTCACGATCTAGTTTTCTCTTTGCGGACCAATCCAAATGTAGGAACATGATCAGGAGACATTCACAGGTACATTATAATCACTAGGAACAACCCCACAATCTCTAACCACTCTGTCAAGAAGATTCTTCAAATCGGAGCACAAGGACAACACTGTCAGCGACTGTCATAAGTAAAAGATATCTTGCAGATCACCAAATCATGAACCATTGCAGTTGAAGGAACTTAATATCATCAAAGACTTGATTCCAAAATCGTAGACCAAAATACTTCAATGCGGAGGAATGCGGAGCATAACACTTTCTCCCTGTCACCACCAAACATATAGAAAAAGTTGTTTTCACTCTGGTGAACATAACTCACTCAATTCTTCATACAAGAGGCTCAAACTTAGAATATAACATCTTCAGACATACTTCTAAATCACTTCCAATCCACAGGCAAAGATATTTATTCTACAAGAAATGTGGAGCATTCTTTTGGACTATTCTTCTGCATGTAATCCACTGTTTCTGCTACAATTCACTGTTTTTACCAGATGAGCTAATTTTCGCAATATCCTCAACATCTACAAGAAAGTAACAAAATGAGGGCACATTTGACATCAATGACAACACATATATGTTGACATCAATGACAACACCGATTAGTTACATACTTGCAACATACACCTCCTTCCTCTCCTAGTAATCATTCAGAGGGTGATGATTCTCTTATAGATTCTCCAACTTCTGGTCCACTTTTGTCTAGATAGACCTTGCAAACTATAGGTGATTGGGTTGGGGATCCATTAGACACCAGGAAGACTTGTTCACAATTCTAGGATGCTCCACATGTCTTCATTGCTATTGCCTCTAATCCACAGTCCTTCTGTGAGGCTTCTAGTATTCCTGAGTGGGATACAACTATGTAGAAGGATTATAGTTCCTTGATGAGGAACCACAATTGGGATCTTGTCCCTCTTCCTAAGGTAAGAAAAATTGTTCTATGTAAGTGGATCTATCAGAAAAATTTATAGTAGATGGGTCAGTTGATAAGCATAAGGATCTCCTGGTCGCCAAAGGATTCTCCCAGGTTCATGGGATTGACTACTCTGAGAATTTTTCTCTAGTTGCCAAAATGAACTCCATCTGACTTGTTCTTGCCATTGCTACAACAAATCATTGGGAAGTACACCAGATGGATGTGAAGATTATTTTTATTCATGGTGACCTTTAGGAGGAGATCTACATGGAGTAGCCACATGGTTTCATTTAGGATTCTTCACTTGTGTGCCACCTTCGAAAGTCTCTCTATGGCCTCAAACAGGCTCCTTAGGCCTGGTATGCCAAGACAGACTCCTTCCTTCTAAAAATTGGGTTCACTCAGTGCCATTCTGATCCCAATGTCTACATTTTGTAATAGGATGATTCACTCCTATTTTTGGTTTTGTATGTTGATGACTTGTTGATCACATGGGGTTCTTGATTTGCCATTGGGGTAGTCAAAATTGTCCTTCATGATAGGTTTTTGATGATTGACTTGAGCATTTTGCATTACTTTCTCAGGATTGAGATCTACCAGTCTACTTCTAGGATCACCATCACACAATCCAAGTATGCTCTAGATTTTCTCTCATAGTTTCATATGACTGACTATAAGCCTGCTATGACTCCCTTTCTTTCTTGAGTCAAACTTGAGTCTTAGTGTTCTTCACCATTTGTTGATGGCACTTTGTACCGACAACTTGTTGGGAGTCTCATTTATCTGACTCATATGAGACTCGACATTTCATATGTTGTAGGCATGGTTTCTCAATTCATGTAGGAGCCCCATGAGCTACACTGGAAAGAAACCAAGTGGATACTTCACTACATTTAGGGTACTCATAGTTTTGGGATTCACTACACAATAGGCATTGGTATAGACTTGGTGGGCTACATAGATTCAGATTAGGCAAGCAATTCTCAGGATTGTAAGTCTACTTCAGGTTACATCTTCTCACTTGGTTTAGGTTGTGTTTGTTGGTCAACCAAGAATCAATCTATTATTGCTCTATCTTCTACTGAGGCTGAGTATTGCGGGGCTATGAATGCCACCACTAAGGCCATCTGGCTTCAAAATCTTCTCACTAAGTTTAGGATCCACATTAGATGACCATCAGTCATATTTTGTGACAACCAGAGTGCCATTCAGATCTCACAGAATCCAGTCCATCATTAGCAAACCAAACACATTGAGGTCCACATGCACTACATCCAGGAGCTCATTCATGGCCATGTCATCGACCTTTGCTACTGTCTGACTTCAGATCAAGTTGTTGATATCTTCACTAAACCCTTCACAGAAAACAAGTATCTTCATCTACGAACTTTGTTGGGGTGCAGGAGATTTCATCTTCTGGGGGGCTTCTTAGTCCTCTCACTCGAAGTCCTAACTCTCTCTACTCTAGGGAGTCTTCTCTCTCTGTTTGGGGTGGGGGGATTTTTCTTTCTTTTCTGGGGGGCTTCTTCTCTTTGGGGGGGATTTTATGTACATGGGTATCTCATCAGGCTTCATTTGTCAGGACCCATCTTTTCACCCACCTAAGCTGCACTTAAGGGGGGGGGTATTAGTGTAGGTTTTATTTTCCTAGTTGGGTCATTTATTTTCCTATATTCCTAGGTTTTTCCTACACATGTTGTTAAGCTTTCTTAGGGTTAATTAATTGAGTATTAGTGTGAGTGGGTGCAAGGTGTCGACATCTTCTATGGGAGTTGCACTTAGCTATTTTAGGCTATTGTGGTGGACTCTTCCCATTGGTCATATTTGCCATCTCTCCCCTCTCTTCTAGTCTATTTATACTCACCTCCTAGCTTGTATTTTGCATCTTTTGCTTTTGCATCCTCTTAATGCTATTTTTCTTCTAGAGCATTTGCATTACTCTCGTGGAGGCTAACTCTATGTTGCTATTTTGAATTCATATAATTTGTGTTCATAGTTTAATATCTATTCATTTGCACTAATTTTCTAGGTTAATCATCTTTTTAGATTCTAACTATGGTTTTCCTTAGATTGCAGCCATACAGGCAAACTTCTATGAAGAGAAGTGGGGTTGAAAAGATTAAACCCTGATATTATGGTCCTTATAAATTTATGAGGAAGATAGGAGAAGTGACTTATGAGTTGGAGTTACCACCAAATAGTAGGATTCACAATGTCTTCCATGTTTCATGTTTGAAGAAAGTAATTGGATAGCATATTGCGCCTTTAGTAGTTTTCCCACCTTTGGATGATGAGGGTAAGTTGATTTTCATTCCTGAAGAAGTGTTGTGTAATGAAACAACTTGCACAATATCTGAATATAATAGTAAATATGCTACAAATACTTGATAATAATATGCCACTTCGAGGGGGCAACCTCCTAATCCTCTTCGAGGGGGATACCTCCAATAGTCTTTAGTAAGAACACAATACTCAATATGATGTGAAATGAGATTCACTACCTCCTATATATACCTATTTATGCCTAGGATAACACCCAGGCCGACTTAGATAGCCCTATAGAAGCCTTAGGCCGACCTAAACAACTAAATAATAAAATAATAATGATAATATGACTTAATTAGGAGTTAAGATAGCCACAAGCTGACTATTCATAACCCTATGTACACCAATATTAAGTGCGTAGCATGCCCCCCCTCTTCAAAGAAGCATTGTCCTCAATGCTAACCAAGTGTGGATTCTTTTGAATGAACTCCTCATCCTCCCATGTGGCCTCTTCAACTAGTAAATTCTTCCATTGGATGAGATACTGAGTGAGGGTTCTATTCCTCAGCTTTTTCATGTGTGTTTGAAGAATGCCCTCTGGTTCCAAAATTATTCTTCCTTCTTCATCGAGCTCTGGTAGTACTGTTTGAGTAGGAATATTCTGCCCAATTACCTTCTTCAAACAAGAAACATGAAAAACTGGATGTATCTTTGTTGTTGGTGGCAACTCTAGCTTGTAGGCAACACTACCAATCTTTTGCATGATTTGGTATGGCCCATAATATCTTGGAGACAACTTATTATTCTTTTTTTGTTGCTTCATTGAAATTTGTTTATAAGGCTGCAATCTCAAGAAGACCCAATCCCCAACTTCAAAATTTCTTTGACTACGATGTTGGTCCGCCTGTTGTTTCATTCGATTTTGTGCCATAGCTAAATTCTCCTTGAGTCTTGAAAGTACCTGTTGTTGATGAAGCAAGTGGTCCTCTACTGCCTGAACTCTTGGTGACACATTTAATGATGATGTGATGGAAGGAGGATGATATCCATAAAGTGCCAAAAATGGAGACATTTTTGATGAGCTATGAAAAGAAGTTTTATACCACCATTCTGCTAGTGGTAGCCAATCTACCCATTGAGATTGTTTCTCTGAAGTGAAACAACGTAGATATCCTTCCAAACATTTAGTAACAACCTCAGTTTGCCCATCTGATTGAGGATGGTATGAAGAACTATGAGCCAATTGAGTACCCAAACATGAGAATAAATCTTTCCAAAAGTGACTAGTAAAGATAGGATCATGATCACTGATAATAACCTTAGGTGTACCATGTAGCTTTTGAATATTCTCCAAGAAAACTTTTGCCACTACACTTGCTATAAAAGGATGTGATAATGCAATGAAATGTGCATATTTAGTGAGGTGATGAACTACTACCATGATGACATTATGACCTTTAGATTTGGGAAGCCCTGTGATGAAGTCCATGGATACCTCTTCCCAACGCTAGCTAGGAATAGATAAGGGCTGCAAGAGACCTGGTGTCTTAATTGTCTCCCCCTTATTTCTTTGACAAACCAAACATTCAGCCACAAATTTTTGCACCTCACCTTTTAGCCCTTCCCAAAAAAAATCTTGCTTGACCTGATGATATGTCTTCAAAAATCCTGAATGACCACCAACTGGGGACTCATGTAGCTCTGTGAGAATCTTGTGTTTAAGAGTGGAATTCTTGCAGAGATACAAGCGCTCTTTATACCAAAGAATATCTCCCTTCAAACAAAACTTATCTGAACTACAAGGATCACTTTTTAATTGTTGGATGAGATTACTTGTTGCCACATCATTTTGCCACTCTGCTTTGGCTTCTTCCACCCAATTTGCTTGTAATATTGCAAGGGCACACAATAAGGCTTCATCTTTCTCATCCTTCCTAGAAAGTGCATCAGCCACAATATTTTCCTTCCCTTTCTTATATACAATCTCAAAGTCATATCCCAACATCTTAGTGACCCATTTTTGTTGCTCTTCAGAGGATAGTCTTTGTTCCAAAAAATATTTTAGGCTATCATGATCTGTCTTAACCTTGAAGTGTTGGCCCATTAAATAAGGCCTCCATTGTTTAACTGCGTGAAGGATTGCTAGCATTTCCTTCTCATAAATAGGTTTGAGCTGATTTTTACCCTTTAATTGACGACTCTCAAAAGCAATTGGTCGACCTTCTTGCATGAGAACTGCTCCTATCCCATTTCTAGAAGCATCACATTCCACAATGAATTCCTTGGTGAAGTCCGGAGTGGCAAGCACTGGAGTTGTACACATAGCCTCCTTTAATTGCTCAAATGCTACATTAGCAGACTCCTTCCAATGAAAAGAATCCTTCTTCAAGAGAGTGGTGAGGGGTACTACTATACAACCATAATTCTTCACAAATCTTCTATAGTACCCTATGAATCCCAAGAAACCCCTCAGTTTCTTAATGGTTTTTGGAATAGGCCATTCCATGATAGCCTTAATTTTGCTAGGGTCCACCTTTACTCCTTCATGTGAAACTATGTGTCCCAGATACTCCCCCTCCTTAAGACCAAAAGCACACTTGGATGGCTTAGCATAGAGTTGATGATCTTTGAGTAATTGTAATGCTTGATCTACATGCTACAAATGTTCTTCCCAAGTCTTGCTATAAATCAATATATCATCAAAGAACACTAACACAAACTTTCTCAAGAACTTCTTAAAAATGGAATTCATCAAACTTTGGAATGTAGATGGTGCATTGGTAAGGCCGAATGGCATCACCAAAAATTCATAATGACCCTCATGAGTTCAGAATGCTATCTTACAAATATCTTCCTCCTTAATCCGAATTTGGTGATAACCAGATCTAAGATCTAACTTGGTAAAATACATAGCTCCATTCAATTCATCTAGTAAATCATCAATGACTGGAATAGGAAACTTATCTTTAATGGTGTACATGTTGAGCACTCTATAATCTGGACACATGCACCAAGTTTCATCCTTCTTACGCACCATCACCACAGGCAAGGAGTAAGCACTTTGGCTATGCCTGATAATTCCTGCCTCTAGCATCTTCTCAACAATTTTTTCTCTCACTTTTTTGTATGTGTGGGTACCTATAAGGCCTGATGTTTGGTGGTTGGCTACCTAGAACTAGTTGTATGGCATGGTCATGATCCCTCTTAGGAGGAAGTCCTTTAGGCATATCTCCAAGAACCACTGAGTGACGATCAATTATTGCTTCTAAATTTGGATGAGTAGGAGCATTAGATTGAGAGACTTCTAATGAACATAGCTGGGCCACAAATCCATCCGCTCCTTTCTTAAGCAACTTTTGCATTTGATGAGAGCTTACCATCTGTGGGGATTTTGCCTTCAACCCCCTTAGCTCCACTACCTTTCCTTCTGATTGAAATCTCATGAATAGTTCTTGGAAGTTCATCTTAATTGTTCCCAATGTAGTAAGCCATTGTACTCCCAAAATAATATCTGCTGCACCCATGGATATTGCATACATTGGGGTATCAAGTTGATAATTTTCCATGGATAATTTAATGCTATGACACTTCCCTGAACAACTAACTGTACCCCCATCTGCAATCAAAACCTGAAACTCTGGGGCTGGATATATAAAACAATTTAGACAAGTTGCCAACTTTTTGTTGATGAAATTATGAGTACTACCTGAGTCGATCAACACTGTTACTTTCTGCTTCTTTAAGAAACCCACTACCTTGAGAGTTTGTGGTGCATTGAAACCTGAGAGTGCATGACAAGAAATGATTGGTTGAGAATCATGTGATTCCTCACTTGACTCCCTATCCTCCTCTAATATGGGTTCCTCCTCTTCTTCCTCACTTGGACCTTCAATAGAGAACAATTTCTTTTCACTACATTTATGTCCTCGACTGCATTTGCTATCACAATTGAAACACAACCCTTTTGCTCTTTTCTCCTCAATTTGCTATGGAGTCAACCTAGTAGGTTGAGGAAGAGAAGGTGTTGAATATCCTTTCTCTCTTGTCATATTAGCCCCTTGCTTTCTAGGAATCAAATACTTCTCCTCTACCCTGCGTGCCAAGATAAAAGACTCATTTACTGAGCTAGGACTAAACATGTGTACCTCATGTTGAATGTGATCCTTGAGACCACCCAAGAATAAATCATTCAAGTTCTCCTCTGCAATTGTATCCACTCTTAAGGATAGATTTTGGAATTTTTGAATATAATCCTTAACTGATCCTGTTTGTTGAATTTTAGCAAGCTGGCTGAAGAAGTTGTCTATCACACTATTGCTATATTGTGCTTGGAGTTCTTTTGTAAAAATTGACCATGAGACGGTGAGACCCTTTTTTCTCTGATGAGTACAAAGCCAATGATACCAAATGAATTGATCTGGTTCTAGATATAGGGAAGCCATCATGACCTTTTGTCCATATGGGATTTGATGTACTTCAAAAAAATTCTCCATTTGGTTTATCCATGTTAGAGGATCATTACCATCAAACTTGCGCATATCCACCTTTGGAAAAAAATTCCTAGATCCCATAGGAGTATTAAAATTTGTGTCATTATTAGTCGACTTGAAGGTTTCACCTTGGTTGCTTGAGAACTCCTTTCTTGGTCCATTCATATAGGCGCTTAACATGCTTCGTATATCTGATATATCTCCTCTTAGGTCACACATATCCCTCTTAACCTCTTCCTTGAACTTACTTATTTCCTCATTGGGATTACTGTCCTCTATTATTTCCTCATCCTTATTAGAGGATTTCCCCAGTTTGGCAGCATTCTTTTTGCCTCTTGTTGCAGGCCCCGTCATGATGGAAACCAATATTTTTAAAATAAATCACACAAATGAAATGTAAATTTTTTGAAATTTTTATTGTAACTTACTAAGGCCAAGATACCACTTACCCAGAAAAAAATCCAAAAAATTAGCAAATTTGCTGCCTTGAGAGCGAATTTGTTGGAAACCCTAATTTTGCAATAACTCGCTTATTTTTGTTTCAATTCCTCTAAAATCTAGACTGTATCTTCTTTAATATGGTCTTCCAAAACCCTTTAAAAATATTTAAAAAATTCACTAAAATCTGAAAGTTATGCTCTTCCTAAAATCACCTCCAATGTTGAGAAAAAATCTTGCCTCTACGGTGCCAAGATCATGCTCTGATACCACTTGTAATGAAACAACTTGCACAATATCTGAATATAATAGTAAATATGCTGCAAATACTTGATAATAATATTCCACTTCGAGGGGGCAACCTCCTAATCTTCTTCGAGGGGGATACCTCCAATAGTCTTTAGTAAGAACACAATACTCAATATGATGTGAAATGAGACTCACTACCTCCTATATATACCTATTTATGCCTAGGATATCACCCAGGCCAACTTAGATAGCCCTATAGAAGCCTTAGGCTGACCTAAACAACTAAATAACAATATAATAATGATAATATGACTTAATTAGGAGTTAAGATAGCCATAAGCCGACTATTCATAACCCTATGTACACCAATATTAAGGGCGTAGCATGTTGGATACTAGGGTGAAGAATTTGAGAAACAGAAGTATCACATAATATTTGGTTCATTGGAAGAACTTACCTATTGAGGATGCTACATGGGAAGGGCTTGAGATTTTGGAGAATCTAAATTTGCATTGCTTGAGGAAAAACAATTTTAGGAGGGAGGACTTGTCATGTCCCCTTTCAAAATAATTCAATTTAGGTAATTTAATAGCCTATTTCAATATTTTTCATGCTAAGGTAAATTATTAGGGGAATAATAATTTTAATATTTATTATGACCCCAATGGAATTTTATATTTTCAAAATATTCACGAGGCATTTAAATATTAAAATTAATTCATCTTATTTAAATTGAGGGAGTGGATTCTCTTGAGATGCTCTTACATTGGACATGTGTTTAAAATAGTAGTTTCTATGACAACTATGATAAGATTATGATAGGTTGTCATATTCTATGATGGTTATGACAATGGAAATCTATTCTAATTTGAGTTTTTTCCCTCCCAAAAGGGTTGTTGGGTTTTGGGTGTCCAAATTGGCCAAGGAAGACATATATATGGATTTGACAAGCATTTGGGCGTTTGTCATGTTTATTTTTACAACTCAATTTTTTGTATGAGCTTATGCTTTTACCTTCCCTTATTTGGAAAAAAACCCATTGGAGCCTGGAGGTAATTTCACTCAAGAATTACATTTGGAATTCAGAGAATTGTAGATAGTTCAGTTTGCCTGTGTTGTATTGTTGCAGGTGAAGATTGTGTGAGATGTTCTAGCTACTTTTGTGTTGTGTGTTTCTGTTTGATTTGTTGATGTAGAGAAACATTTTTCTATTCATTTTGTGCATTCAGATCTGGTCTTGGTGTTGGACTTATCATATTTTAGTTTGGGGCAAAGATTTGTTGTTCGTGTTGTGTAGTTGCTAGATTTGTGGCATTTTTTGGAGACATAATTTCATTTCTTATTGTCATTGTTGTTTCTACTATTATTGTTGTTCATTTTGTTGTTGTAACAATATATTTTATGAGTTTATATTAGTTTATATCAGTTTATATCAATAGGAAAAGTTTCAGTTATTTTCTGTGCAAATCTATGTCAAATCGGGTGCCCAAACAATGAAGAAATTGATGGTATTTGTGGGTATTTCAATTTTTGTTTGAAAGTAATTTCATGAGGGTTGAATATCATAATTTGCATCAGCTTTTTCTGTGGTTTATTTTATTTTAATCAAATTAAAAAAATAATCCATTTGGGTTATTACATGTAGTAGCTTGTTTATGATCTTTGTTCCAAGTTTATCCTTGTTTGGACTTTTGGTGTGTGACTTTTTGCACCCACCATTTTTTTGTGAATATGTGTAATATTATTTCATAATTAAGTAATACAGACACTTATTCATAAAAAATTCTAATATACTAATTTAGATAAGACACCATTTTATCTTTTTGTTTTCTAAAATGGATAAATACAATTATTTATTTTCCAAGTTCTAATTATAAACATGCACATTCAAATCAATTAAATTAATAAAATTGCTAAATCTTCTTTATTATTTTTTTAAAATATATTAGAAAATATCTAAAATTAAATAATTAAAATAAAATAAATTCCTAAGATTAAATAATTCTACATCATAATTATTTACTTTAATTAGCCAATTATCTTAATTAATTAATTAATTATTGCTCACACAATTGTAAGAGTCATACAATAGACTTAGGGATGCCTAGGATAACTTGCAATTAAAAAAACCTTCCACAACAAGAGAGAAAAAATACAAATGCTATATTTCAAAATAATGATTATGATGCATAAAAGATACAAGATACACAAGATTCACAAGATCTACAATATATATTATATGTACAATAAGAGCCCTTTCTTATATAGGCAAGGTTGAGACCTAGGACAACATGTGATCATGACAAGTGCCTTAATCTTATGACATGAGACACAAATATTAAATGCCCTAAGTAAAATTAACTAGACAAGCATGAATAGATCTAATGGGAACCAGTTAGGTAATATATCCCATTCACACCAACACCCCCCTTAAGTGCAACTTAGGGAGGACAAAACAAATACAAAGATGTAAAGATGGGTCCTTACAACAAGGCCTAATGATGTACCCATGTACAAAGATCTCTCACAACTATAGTAAAGGAGAAAAACTTATAGGAAAAAACTCTCTCCAAAAGAGAGAAAAACATGCAAACAAACATATACAAGTGATGGAAGGAAGACTCAACATGACCCCCAAGGACATCCATGACTAATATACAATCAATAACTCCCCCATAAGAGGGAAATAATGAGACTATATATCCCCCAATAAATTATTAGCTCATGTTCTAACATTTGGTGAATGCTCAAAGATTATTGTAGAAGAGAATCCAAATTTTTTTTAAAAAAATTTCCCCTTGGGAAGAAACAAATCCAATAATTTATGTAGAAGAAACTCCAACTCCAAGAAGATAGATGAGGGAAGAAGTATCATGAAGGATGCCTCTAAAAATTGCACAAGTGTCCACATGTCACAATCAAAAGATTCTATAACAAAATCAAGAGCTGCAAGCCTAATCAAATAGTGTGATAATCTAAGACAATGTGGAAATTCATGATCAACAATCTCCAAAGGAAAAGATGAAGTGATAATAGCCATGCCATAACTATCATCAAAGAGGAAATGGGTATCCTCGAGTGTGTCCTCCAAATATGCAATCCCTGTCAAAAGATCATCCCTCAAAGTTGAATCTAAAAGACAAGATTGTTCCTATTGAACTAAATCACTAGAAGATGGAATAATGTTGATATCTGAAGAAAAAGGAACAAGGGGAGTCTCAACTAATGAATCCACACTAGGAATCAATGAAGGTGAAGGATCAGTAATTGTCTCTATAGTAGGAGAAGGAGAAGAAGCCTCATCATCTTTATCATCCAAATGTACAAGGTCTTCCAAAGAAGCAAACTCCTTATTTTTATCATATTCATATGCTATATTGTCTAAATCATCAAGAGCTACAAGACAATCTAAAATAGGATCATCTGAGAATGATTGAGTATTAGGATTTCCATATATCTCCAAATTTTAGTCCAAATAACACGAGGACACTTAATGTGTGAAATGACACTCCAAGTGTTATCATCAACGTGTAGACCAATCACTCCCAAGACATGATCATTTTTGGAATTCTAACCAAAATTTCTCCAAAATGTACTTGGTTGAGGATCAAGACCATATAGATGTAGCAAAAGATGAATCTAATGCAAGTGTTTCAAAATACCATCTCTACATTGCTTATAGTTCCTCCTTTTCAAGATGATTACAAAATGATGAAATGAAAAACCCTTGATGAACTAAGATAGATCTCCAAATTACATAGACATGAAATACTCAACTAAAATTATAACTTCCCCAATATATCAATACTAAAATTGAAGCCCCCCAAGCAAAAACAACCATCAATTTCAACAAATTTTCCAAGAAATGAGCCAAAGTATGTAAAATGACCTCAAAATAAAAATTTTATATCTAAAGTTGAATCTAAAAAATGACATGGATGGATCTGTAGTGCTCAAAAATATTTTTTTCAATGCCTATAAGATTTCCAAAATTAGATATTGTTGGTGCAAGATATGGCTTATGGAAAATGCAAGCATACACGAGCTTCAAACTAAAAAATTAGGCACCTACAACAAAATCTAGGAAAACTACCAGTACCACCATGGTGAAAAGATATGTCCTCTAGAAGAAAACATATCCTTTAGGAAAAAATTTGGCACTAGGTGGTTGTCTTCTGGCAGCCATAGGGAGGTGCTGCTACTCTAGCTAGGTGGAGGTGTGGTTCTAGAAGTGGCTAGGCTGCTAATGCTGGTGGTGGCGGTGATAGGCGTAGTGGTGGTTCCCATGTTTCCCACTAGGGATAAGCCCCTAGGATTGGGCAAAACTAAGGGCTTAGCCTTGACATGATTGTGTACTCTAATATCTAAAACCTTCTTTGCCAACCCCACGTGATGATGTAGGCCATGTCCTTTGCTAATGCCAATGACAACATCATACCCTTTGTAGATAGTCCCCTGATGATGTGACTTCTTGCTAACGTATCATACCTAGCCTAATATGATTGCTAACATTAGAAAAGTACCTTCCTTCAAATAAAAACACAAGAAATTTTGTCGATCATACCATTGACTAACATAGGCAGATCATACTAGGAATCTATGAATTTTTTGTCAAACTAGATCATGCATTTTCTAACAAGTATGGTAGACTATATGGTATGGATTCAATACAAATATATAGATTTCATATGGACTGTATAGAGTTTTAATAGCAAAAAATCTACAAACCCTAAAAATGACAAATTTTTTCAGCTCCAAAACCTATCAAGTTATATATTGATTTATAAGTTTTTGGGCCTTCTAGACTCAATGGTGAGGTCTATTTTGCATTAGGATGCACCATATGAAACTCGGAAAAAATCTCTAAACAAGAGAAGGGAATTGTAGATCTAAATCTCTGATACCATGTAAGAGTCACACAACAGACTCAAGAATGGCCATGATCACCTGTAACCAAAATAGCCTTCCACAACAAAAGAGAAGAAACACAAATGCTATACTTCCAAAGCATGATTATGATATATACAAGATACACAATATTCACAAGATCTACCATGTATATTATATGCACAATGAGAGCCCTTACTTATATATGCAAGGTTAAGACCTAGGACATGTGGTCATGACAAGTGTCTTAATCCTATGACATAAAACAAAAATATTAATTGACCTAAGTAAACTTAATTATACAAGTTTGAATATGACCTAGTGGGAACCGGTTAGGTAATATACCCCATTCACACCAACAACAATTGGATTATATCAAGATACTCTAGACTAGGACCTAGTTTGCCTTCCCTAGTACTTGTAACTATCACACAACATAATCTTGCCGCACATACCTTAGTAGCATTGCTAGGAAATAAAAAGAATGATAATAATAAAATAACCATTTAAACAATTGACCCATGGTAGTATGACAACACATTATACATAAATGCATTAAATTAAAAATAACACTCAATATAGAAACAATATTTCACATCTAATTTTCCACATAATGGAACATCGTAGAATCACAAAGTGACCAAAAATGAGGAATGTTACACTTTTTGTGTCCTCACCCAATTGTACTCTTAGTTAAAGAAGAAAGATAGGTTTTAGAGATCCTATGCTATGAATCTTGTGCAAGAGAAGATGCCAAAGAGAAAGAGCTAGGAATAGATAGATGTTGATATAAAGATAATTACTAAGTAAATCATACGCTTCTACTCCTCTACCAAATAGGTCACTTAGAGCCCCTATAAATGTGATAACAGTTGGAAAAGGGCAATGTGTAGATCCTAGTGTGATATTTGATCATGATGATAATGTATCTAATCCAAAAATTTCCAAGCAACCTAAGAACCTTAGGTAGGGCACTTGTGCATGCACATATTGGATAAGTTAAAATTAGATGAGGACCAAACTTTTGGAATTAGAATTTGGACCACTACCCTAGCCTAATACATGGTTACTTAGGTTTATTCCTATCCTAAACTAGTGCAAGCTTGTGTCCAAATTGTTATGATGCCGATAAAGGGATTATCTAGGGTGCTACTATCAAGGTCGAGATTAATACCAATATGGTTAGTAAATGCTACAACTTCCTCATATCCAAGGTGCCTTTCACTATAGCTACAAAAACCTCAATAAACCTAGGTTACAATGACAAATCACTTACATTTTCTTAATAGAGAGTTGCACTTGCCAAAGAAAAATAGTCCTCCCCACTATTCCCATTCTTATCTCTTGTTTTCCTGATAATGTCTAGGATGATTGTTCCATGCTTGCTCTTATATTTGGCATTTATAATGATAAGTATGTGTGTGACTTACAATTTGGTGCCTTAAACAAAATAAAAACCATTAAAAAGGACCAAGTTCTATATTTTGACTTTGCTAGTATAATTGTTGACTCAATTCATGAGTAGTTGATGAATTTTAGTTCTCAAAGAATTTTTAGGTTTTTTACTTCTTTTCCCACCTTATTCTATATAAATACCCCTTCCATTTCTAGTCTTCCTTTGGTTTGTTTATATATTATGAATATTTTCCCCCCCAAAGTTGTACTTGTTTTTGTCTAACTCATATTTTGTGCATATGATTTTTTATGACATTACTATGTTCATTATAATTCCCACTATATCTAACTTGAAAAATTAAGACCTTACTTGGATCTCAAAAAAATAGATAAATTTATTGTGTGGTAAGGTACTAGGTGATAGGTTCTTTGGATCCCACTACATAATTATTTGGCTCCACAACTTTAAGGATAAAGTTTTTTACCTCCCCAAATATGTGTTGACTAGGGTCTTTGATGAGCTGTCGCTGTACCTCATCATTTAATCTGTTTTCAGATGTCAAAGAACCAGGGCTGTGTCCATGGTTGTCTGCAACTAGGGATTCTAAGTGACCAGTTTATAGCTAATCCTAAAGCTTAAAAGAATGACTAATCTACCTGCTGGTTGAATAAATGTAATGAATGCTGTAAAACAGAATAAAACAGGAAATGTACTCAAAGCAAAGAATGATAACATGCATCTATCTACTAAAATAGGAAATGCTTTTATAAAAGAAACTTGAAACAGTAAAACAGAGATACTAGCCTCCTGCCTGATTGGTGAGAGTGGGCCCTTGCTCCGCACCTTTGAGGCTGAAGGCTATTGCAGGAAATTAGCACTAAAGATGATCTAACCAAATTCAATCCAATTCATTCATTTTTATGTTCATGAGAGATGTATGGCTATGACAGAACTGAAATCTCTGAAAATCAGAATAATCTTATCATTGTTTCTATTACTGTTTCTGAGAGTATATATAAAAAGAGTGATGATATATCACTGAACTTATCTATCAGTCTTTCTAGGAGATGACACCATCTCTTATTTGTACTTAACTATCAAACTCATGAAAGATCATCATGCAAGAAAGGTAGACTTGAGTGGAATAGAAGTCCACTCAGAGGCCTAAGTTTTAGGTCTTAATACACTTGGGCATCAAAGCCCTGAAAATTAGTTTAATTCATAACTCATGCAAAATCTTTGGAAAGATAAAACTTCGGCAGTTTAACTGATAATCGACCCTTCACCACTCAGGTGATGATTTGAGTGAAGTGCGGGGGTATTAGGATTGCTGCTGAAGTGTCTGATTGGCGGCTCTGACTGGAACATACTCTGCTCTCGGGAGGCTCCGAAGATCGCTATTCCCGTCTGCAGCTCCGGAGATATTCCAGACACTCGCAGAGCTCTGAAGATTATTCTAGACACTCGCAGAGCTCTAGAGATATTCCCCAAATCCTCAAACTCCAGGTGTCACTATTCTTTGTCATGGTCTCTGGAGATCATGGAAGACGATCTCCGGAGATGCACAAAACTGCTGTTTCTGGTATTTACACCTGCGGACTCAAAAAGGAAGAGAAATTCTGCATTTTTTTATTAATCCCACGCACATTAGTCACCAAATCAGAAATTCTAATCTCAAGTAATCTATCCTAATTAATCACAAAATAGAACAATCTTGCTTAACTAATTTGAGTGTAGACACAAGGAAGATGAACTAAATAGGGAAAAAGAGAGGCAAAAAGGGTGTATTTTATGAGTGCAATTTGACACTCATCATCCCCCCATACCTAAGGTTTGGCAGGTCCTCCTACCTTTCACATTCTGGATTTGTTTAGACGAAGCATTCTGTCAGTCAGACTATACTCCTGGAGATAGGTTGTCCAAGTAGTTCTATTAGTGTTACCATTCCCCCTGTACTTGTCAACTTGCTTCATCCAATCTTGCAGTTTTTCATCTTCCAGTTGTTCTGTCCACATGGGGAGTGGTTCAATTATCAGAGGAGGTCTGAACTGCCCACCTAGCCATTCTTGTTTATGCTTATCCATCAGTTTGGATATCATCTTTGCCTTCCTCATGAATAGTCTCAAGTTTGCAGGGGTGACCACCTCTCTAAGTTTTTGCTCTGGTGTTAAAATACTCCATCTTTTCTTTGCTACAGCAAGGACAGGATTTGCTGAGTTAATCATAAAAAGTCCAAAGTCAATGGAGCATTCTTGTAAATTCTTCAAATATAATGGCAATATGCTAGTTGCACTAGTAGGATGATAGATGATGGATCTGAATTGGGTTTGGAAAGCAAAAGGATTGGGACATTCTTTTCTGAGGAAGAGCTCTATTTTTGAATCCTTTTGAAGATGAGCTTCCATCCTTTCATCCCAAATCTGGTGGTTCCTCATGAGGGACATGAATGCCCTAAGCTAGCATTCTCCCACAAAGTGATTGATCATGAAGGCTATATCATTAATGCAGAACCCATGTAAGTACAGCTCACATAGGAAGTTTTTGTCTTCATCGTTGCTTCTGGTGTAAGCAGTCATGAAACCTTCTGCTGTTTCTGTATCCTCATTCATGTCAGATAAGACTAAGGAAAGTTTCCTTTGCAGTATCCTTTCTTGTAGGAACATTGCATAGCTGGCACTTGGAGGTCTGCAAGATAAAATTTCTGAGGAGAGGGAGGCCATTTGAATGATTTTGCTCTCCAAAGTTGCTATCCTTTCTGTTCTGGCAGTAATTGCCCTTTGCAATTGCAACATTGGTTTGGAGGCTTCATATTCTTTGCACCTTTCCTCCCAATGAAACAGGGCTTTAGGAATGTCTATGGGGATTGGACCAACATAGGCATTTGTTTGCACTTCCTATTCACTGGTCGCCCTCGGGCCAGACAGTTCTTGGATATACTCTTCTTGGTCATCTAGTCTATTATTGGCCCAAGTTAATTGTTTGTCCTAGCTTTGTACCTTTTCAATTAGTGCTACTATTACTGTGAGGCCATTGTCTCTGGCCATGGTGAGCTCAGAAACCTTTGTGCTGCTTCTTTGTCTTTTTCTTCCACCACTTTTGCTGCCTCACCTTTCTGTGTTTCTAACTCTGCCTCCTTCTCCTGGATGATTTTGTCCTTGTTTTGGAGGTCTGTTTGGATTTCTGCAATAGTTTGCTTCAGTTCCATCTCCATTTCCACCCTGACCTTCTTGAGGTCAGTAATAATTAAATTCTTCCCCCAGAGTAGCCTTTTCAAATTGTCAATTTCTTCCATTAATTGTTGCTCTGTTGAGACCTCTATGTCTTCTTAGTCAGAGGGATGTGATAGAGTTTCTGCCTCTTTTTCTATGGCTGGTGGCTAATTATCAAGATTATCCATGGCCCCCTGCCCTGCTTCTCTCAATGTATCTGCGTGCCCTGTGTCTTCTTCTGTATCTGTGTGCTTTGTTTCTCCTTTTGCAATGCCCTTGTTCAGAGGGTCCTCTGCTGCTGCTGGCACAACTAAAGGTCCTGCCTTGTCCTCATATGTGCTCAATTCAAGGAGTGCCTCAGCGAGCAGGGCAGTATCCTTCTCAGCCTGGGAGAGCTGCCTCTTTCTTTTGCTTCTCTGGAGCACAGGTGGAACTGGTGCCTCCGGAGCAGGTCTTTCTTCCTCAGAGTCTGAGGAGATAGTAACAGTTGGTAAGCTTCTTGTCTCCGGAGCACATGGTGGTGTTGAGACTGGACTCGATTCCATATGAACAGATGGTGCAGGAGAATGTTCCTTCTATTTTCTCTTTCAGACCAGAGGTACCTCATCGGAGTCATGGGATGGCTCTTCAACCCACCATTTTCCTTCCATTCCCTGCCCTGCTTCTTCCCCTGTTAATTCCCTAGGCCTAGATCCCTCAGGTGAAGTCATTTATCACCTAACTGAGTGAGTCATATATAGAGGCCGTGCAGGAGCAGGCTCTGCAATTTGTTTGCCTATTCTTTTCTTGTTAGGAACAGGTGCTGCAGATGATGTAGCTTCCTGTGAGGGTGATATCCTTTTGTGAGAAGCTGTGGAGGAGGCTGTAGGCTCGGTTTCTTCATCATGGTGAGAGGGAGAACTCTCATCCTCTATTTGTGGTATCTCTGGTGCTCTGACCTGAGGGTTATGCTCAAGAAAATTCTGTAATAGTTCATCCCCATTGGCTTGAGATAAGAAATGATGCTTGACTATCAAGAAGATGAGGCCATGATGTTTCATGGGTCCCTTACTCTGCTGGTATTTTTCTGCAGTTGCTCTGATGGTAGAATAGAGGAAATTTGGGATATTTATGTTATATTCGGGGTGCCTATTTCCATGTCTAAGAAAGATGAGCATTTTTATTATGGGCCCTAAGACTATGGAGAATTGGCCATCACAGGTAAAGTATTTCATTAGCCAGGTAGCAACAGTTGCCCAAGGGTTTGGGAGAGTGGACTTCAAAATTTCTTTGACCTCATTCTTATTCATATGCAATTGGATGGCAGGCTCACCACGAACAGAATTTTTTTTAATTAATTCTGTATACAAGGTTTTTAGGTGGTGGAACCTCGCACCTTGTTCGGGGAGTCCGGAGATGTGGCTGATAATTGTGGACGAGAGACTGATTTGGTTCCCTCTCACAGTGGTCTGGTCATCTCTCAAATTCCTAAGGAATTTGTCCACAATGTCCTCCTGAAACCCCTCGAACTTGTCTAGGAAATCAAGCCATCCAGCAGTCCTTAAAATATTTGCTGTAGCTGCATCCTTTAGAAGACCCGCAGTACTTTCTGGCTTGGACTTTTTCTTTACCCCCATACTTGAATTGATGGCAGTTTCTGTGTTTTATTCTTTTCTTCTGCGATCTGCAGTTTATCTGTCCCTCTGATCTCTATGGGCTCCGGAGTGCTGTTCAAATTACTCTATAGGCTCTGGAGTGCTGTTTATCTTATGCTTCAGTCAATTCCAGAGGTTTGAATGAGGGATGCAATTATTTTCAGGCTGGGTTTATGTAGATGGGCTAAGGGACCAAAGCAGCCATAATTGTAACGAACTGACAAGGTGCTCCGGAGGTAAGGTGGCATTAATGCACAGATGGCGGCATGCGTGGAGGTGAGAAAGGAAATGACGGCGGAGGGATGTGTCTTCATGGTAGCACTCAAATTAGAAAGACAGGATAGTTACTAATTAATGACTAATTAAAAATAGATTTACCTGGATCAGTTTTAATGATGAGGCAATCGTACGTGGGAGAAATGCTGCACCGCCTTGAAAACTGCACACGTCATGGCATTTAAGTGGCAGTTGATATGACATCCGCTTCCTACTTGCATGCGACCTGCAATCATTGCACTGAGTGGCACTAAAATCCATGCCTATGGGTGATGTCAGTGCCAGCTTGTGGACACTCCTGCAATTATTAGTTTTCTAATTTGTAATTATGTTGTGCGATTAAGTAGAAGATGAGTCATGATGACCTCATCATAGGAGTTGTCTACTTTACCACCTGGCAAGGTAGGTCCCGCCCTTATTACGGAAACTATCGGCGTTATTAACAGAGCGCCGGAGGTGCTCCTAATTGGAAAGCGCCGGAGATGCTCCTTATTGGAAAGCGCCGGAGATGCTCCTTATTGGAAAGCGTTGGAGATGCATTGGCCAATTTCTAGCAACCGATCATGTCCGGAGCTTGATTATTACAGCTGTCCTAGAGAAGGGAACCACCATTTTACTGGTTTTCAACTCCCTTGATCAAGAAGACAGCCATTTGCTGGTTTTCCATCTTTCTCTAAATTTTTTTTTTTGTTGGAAGGCTGCCATTGCTGGTTTTCAACCTTTTCTTTTCTTTTTTTTTTTGTTGTTGGAAGGCCGCCATTGCTGGTTTTCAACCTTCTCTTTTTTTTTTATTATTCCAACACCGTGACAGAGGAGGTATCCCCTGTATCAAAACATAGATCATCAAGAAACTTTTCTTTAGTAGACGGTCTTTTGTAGAGCTTTATCCGGTGACCATTTACTAAAAATGTGTTTGTACTTCCATCAATTGGTTGCAATGATACAGTTCTATTTTCAAACACTTCTTTTATTTGATAAGGACCCAGCCAGTGAGTCTGTAATTTCCCTTTGAATTCTTTGAATTTAGAATCATAAAGAAGAACCCAATCTCCTTGTTGAAATGTCCTCCTCTTGATATGTTGGTCATGCCATTGTTTCCTTTGGTACTGAACCAGTTCTATTTGTTGAATGGCCTCTGTCTGAATCTCATCCAACTCATTGAGCTGAAGAATCCTGTTCTACTGAATTGTAGACAGCGGTAGCCCAACATCCAATACAGTTTAAGTGTCTGGAGTTCAAATTCAATAGATAGTACAGGCTTTTTCCCATAAACCAATTCATATGGTGAAAACTTTGTGGTGGACTTCCAAGTGGTGTTGTAAGCCCAAACTGCTTCAGGTAGTCTATTAGCCCAATCCTTTCTGTTCATTGCCACTGTCCTGGTTAGGATATTCTCAAGTTCTCTGTTAGTTACTTCTACCTGTCCATTTGCTTGAGGATGGTAAGGTGAAGTTTTTCTGTGCTTGACTTGGTACAAATCTATGAATGCCTTGATTACCTGTGAAGTAAATTGAGGTCCTCTGTCTGAAACTATTGATTTTGGGGCTTGAAATCTCAAGAAAATCCTATTGTAAAGGAAATCAGCAACTTTTTCTTCTCTTGCAAACTGCAATGCTTGAACCTTAGCCCACTTAGTAACATAGTCTGTGCATACTAGGATATACTCCTTCCCTGATGATGGCGGTGAAATTGGTCCCACAAAGTCTAGACCCCATTGCTAAAATGGTTCCATCATGACTTGAGGATGTAGCAGCATTTCCTGGGTAAAGGTGGGCTACCCCATCCTTTGGCACTGGTCACAGTGCTGCACATACCTCTTTGTGTCTTTATGAAGAGAAGGCCAATAGTAACCAGCTCCAAGGATCTTGTGGACTGTCCTATGGAAAGAGTAGTGGCCACCAGATGGTTCATCATGGCATGCTCTCAACACATCAAAAGTCTTCTCAGCCTTCAAACACCTGCATAGAATGAAATCAGGACCACATTTAAATAGTAAACCATTCAACCATTTGTAGGATAAACTTTCTTTAAGCAAACGTTTTCTCTGTTTTGAAGTAAAATGAGATGGATACAAGCCTGTAGCTAACAAATTAGCTATGTTAGCAAACCAAGGTGCAGTAGTGGATATGGCAAAAAGATGTTCATCTAGAAATTTATTCTCCACTGGTTGATCTTCTCCTCCTGTATGCAATCTTGACAGAAAATCAGCAACCAAATTAAACTTTCCTGGATTATCAACTATGGTAATATCAAATTCTTGCAAGAGCAATAACCACCTGATGATCCTTGCACCTACTACTGGTTTATTCATTAGGTACTTGATGGCTGCATGATCAGTGTGCACAAATATTTTATATCCGGTAATATAATGTCTGAATTTGTTTATAGCATAGATAACTGCCAAGAATTCCTTCTCAGTTGTTGTATAATTTCTTTCTGCAGAGGTAAGGTTCTTGCTGATGTAATAAATGGCATGCATACTCTCTCCTTCCTCTTTTTGTCCTAAAATAGCCCCAATGGATTCGTTTGAAGCATTAGTTTGCATGTGGAATGCTAAAGTCCAATTAGGTCCCCTTAAAACTGGTGTCACAGTAAGCTTCTCCTTCAAAGTTTCAAATGCTGATTGACAGTCTACTGTCCAGAGAAATTATATTTCCTTGTTAAGCAGGGTAAACAGGGGAGCGGCTATTCTGCTAAAATTTTCTATGAACCTCCTATAGTAGCCTGCATGACCTAGAAAACTCCTAACATCAATCTGATTTTTGGGTGAAGGCAACTGTGTGATTACTTCTATCTTGTTCTGATCCACTCTGATCCCTTTTTCTGAAATATGGTGTCCCAAAACAATTCCTTCTTCCACCATCATAAAACATTTCTCATGGCTAAGGGACAGTCAATTTTTATCACAACATTTTAGTACTTTTCCAAGGTTTGTGAGAGCTTCCTCGAAGTTATTCCCATACACAGTAAAGTCATCCATGTAGACTTCCATGCATTCATTAGCCAATTCAGCAAAAATAGCTAGAACTAGTCTCTGAAATGTAGCTGGGGCGTTGCACAGCCCAAAAGGAAGAACTTTGTAAGCGAAGGTTCCCCAAGAGCATGTGAAGGTGGTTTTGTCTTGGTCTTCAGGTGCTACTTGAATTTGATTATACCCACTGAATCCATCTAAAAAAGAAAAATACTTTCTCCCAGCAAGGTTGTCCAGAACTTGGTCAATAAATGGTAAGGGAAAGTAGTCCTTTTTTGTGGCCTTATTGAGTTCTCTATAATCAATACACACCCTCCATTTCCCATTCTTTTTAGGCACAATGACAAGGGGTGAGACCCATTGACTGTCTGAGATTGGATATATGAACCCTGCCTGGAGTAATTTTTCAATTCCAGTTTTGACAATGTTTTTTAAAGCAGGATTCAATCTTCTTTGTGGTTGTCTGACAGGTTTAGTATCCTCAGTGTAGATGTGATGGGTACAGATTTCAGGAGGTATGCCTTTCATATCTTGGTATTCCCAGGCAAAAGAGGCTGAGTGGGAAACTAAAAGCTGAATGAGTTTTTCTTCCTGATCTGCTGTCAACCAAGTATTTATATTAAGTGTTTTCCCTGGCAGAATCATGACCTGTTTTGTAATTTGATCCATAGATGTGGTGGGTCCATACATTGGTGTCATGGCATTGAGAGGACAAGAATGTGGGAGTAACATGTGGAAGGTGGCTAAGTCCCTGTAAAAGGTTTCCCCACAAGGAATAATGTTGGCAAGGGTACAATGAGAAGAAACAAGAAGTTCTCTTTGAGGATCTTGGGTGAGTTCCATCACATCTTTGTTGATTAGGATGTGAGTGAAGTCTTCCATTGTATCATAGTATACCTCTTCTTCTAATTCTCCCAAATGTTCCTTAATGGTTACCATAGCCAATGAGGCACTGTTGTTCATGTTATCTGGTTCATCCACCCATAGTCTTCCTGTGTAATGCACCGATGGTTTAGCTGGAGGATACAGAGATATTTTCTTTAAATCTATCCCATTAGAAATGACCATATCTCTAGTTCGACAATCAATAGATGCTGCTGCAGTAGCCAGCCATGGCCTTCCTAAGATCAGAGGATAAGCATTTCTCTGGTTTCTAGGTTCCAGTATTAAGAAATCCACTGGGAATTCCCATAAATCTATCACAACAGGTACATCAATGATCACTCCCTTTGGAACAGCTACTGACTGATCAGCAAGTTGAAGAATTGTAGTCGTGGATTGGATACCTGACAGAGCTAACTTGTCCACTGTATGAATTGTCATCACATTAATTGCTGCTCCTAAGTCAACCAGAACATTTAAAATTTCTACCCCTGAGATGAAAACAGTTATGACAGGGTTCCCAGGGTCACCATATTTTGGGAGGAGAATTTCTCCCATCAATAGATCCATCACTTTTCCTTCCACCTGTATTGTGGAGGGAAAACTTTTCTTTCTGCCCTGAGTTTTGATGCAATACTGTTTGATGAATTGATTTAGTTCCGGTACATCTCTGATGGCCTGGAGGAGAGGAATTTCAATGTTTAGCTGCTTGAGCTCTTGTAAAAGTTCTGATTCCTGATTGGGTTGGATTTGTTTTTGTAAAACTTTTTTTTGGGGAGCATTTTGTTTAAGTCGTTCTGGGTAGGGTGCTAGTTTTTCCATCTCCGGATCATCTCCGGAGCTCTTATCAGAATTGCGTTCTAGACTATTCTCCGGAGCTGGCTTTTTAGGAGGAACTCCAGAGTTGTCTGTGGTTGATTTTTCTAGCACTTTTTCGTTAGTAATCTCCTCTGGGGGTTGATTGGATGGATTTTCAGGTTCCTCATCATTGGTTATTTCAACTATAGTTGGAGGAGAAGGTCTTGGGAATGCTTTCCCTGAACGCAGCTGGAGATTATTTAAATATATGGCATTAACTCCAGCCAGATTTTCCTGATCTGTCATATAGACAGCTGCTCCCTGTTTATTTCGTGGGTTTGGTATAGGCTGAGCTAGTAAAGGTGGTTGACTAACTGGTTCATTTTGCGTTTGACCCTGTGTGTTAGAGGGTCCAGTTAGTAAAGCCTGCTGTTGAGGTTGGAAACGTCTAGGTTGTCCCTGGTATTGTTGATGGTATCCCTGTTGAGGACCCCATTGAGGTTGCATGCCTTGTGACCCAAACTATGGTGACCATTGTTGATTTCCCCAAGGCTGGTTTTGCCAGTTCTGGTTTTGCCCATTTTAGTTTTGCCAATCCTGCTATCCCCAAGGAGGATTATTTTGAGGGCCATACCAAGCTGGATTCCACTGATTGTTTCCCCAATTAGTAGGACCCCTGTAAGAAGACTGGCTTGGGTACTGATTATAAGGAAAACTTCCACCTTGTTTTTGTCCCACATAGTTCAACTCCTCCTCCATCACAGCATTCTTTTTACTCAATCTTTTCAAGGCTGGAAGTTGACTACACTAACTGGTAGGATGTTCCCTATCACAGATTTGACAGATCTCTGATTTGTCCAAGGGGCATTCTCTCAATAGGTGTTTGTTTCTACACCTAGGACAATAAATGGAAAGCGGTTCAGTTGCTCTACTTTGATCAGTTGTCCTGGTTTTTGCTTGAATCCCATCCAAAGTGGTATTTAGTTGGACCAGAATATTTGTTTTTAGATTTGCAATTTCCTCCATCAACTGTCCTATCTCATTCTTCCCCTTAAAAGTTTTGGATGACCTTACTCCATCTTGAGTTCTGGAATAATTCCTGCAGAGTTCCTCTATGTCAGGTATTTCCATTTTGTTAATGTTCCCTTTTCCCATTAGGTCCAGTGCCTGTTTTGATTCTTTTTCCAATCCTTTTATAAACAGGGTTCTGGCCAAGGAGTGGTTTACCGGATTGCCATACCTTCTCAAGGCAAAATTAAACCTATCCACATAGTCTTCTAAGGATTCTTCCTCCCCCTGCCTAATTTTAAACAGTTCTTCATTTTTATTACTGGATTTGCAATAATCTTGGTATTTTTCCAAAAACTCTATTTCCATTTGATCCCAAGAATGGATAGAACCCTGGGGTAAACCCATAAACCATCTCATCGCAGAATCTTTCAAGGTTGAAGGGAACAGTTTAAGTTTCTGGTTATCTGATCCATAATCATAGGTTTGGCAGACTACTTTGAATACAAACAAGAACTAATCTGGATCCTCAGAGGAAAGTCCTCTGAACTTTGGCAGATGTGCTGGTGAGATATTCTTCATGGGAGCATTATCTCCAGCAGCCAAAACAATAGGATAAGAGAAGGTTCTTGGGGCTTGATTTTCCTCTTCCTCATGATTACCGTTTTCCATGTTTAATAATAGCTCTTCTTCCTGAGGTTCTGAGGAAGTGGGTTCTACCAAAGGATCTGCCTCAACTTTTTGTTGTAATTCCTGGATATAATTGGCAAGTGGAATATCTATAGGATCTAAGGGATTGTTGTTTTGAAATGTAGGTTCCAAATTAGGATCTAGGTTTCCTTCTTCAACAAGATTTTGTACCACCTCACTGCTTTCCCCTATGGTGTGTTGTTGGGGTGTCTGTTTAATATATCTTCCTTTAAGATCTCTAGCTCTAACCATACAGATCTATTCTAAAAACTATTTTTAACTCAGTGTCCCTAATTAACACAAACTATTCCCCGGCAACGGTGCCAAAAATGACGAGCTGTCGCTATACCTCATCATTTAATCTATTTTCAGATGTCAAAGAACCAGGGCTATGTCCATGGCTATCTGCAACTAGGGATTGTAAGTGACTAGTTTATAGCTAATCCTAAAGCTTAAAAGAATGACTAATCTACCTGTTGGTTGAATAAATGTAATGAATGCTGTAAAACAGAATAAAACAGGAAATGTACTCAAAGCAAAGAATGATAACATGCATCTATTTACTAAAACAGGAAATGCTTTTATAAAAGAAACTTGAAATAGTAAAACAGAGATACTAGCCTCCTGCCTGATTGGTGAGAGTGGGCCCTTGCTCCGCACCTTTGAGGCTGAAGGCTATTGCAGGAAATTAGCACTAAAGATGATCTAACCAAATTCAATCCAATTCATTCATTTTTATGTTCATGAGAGATGTATGGCTATGACAGAACTGAAATCTCTAAAAATCAGAATAATCTTATCATTGTTTCTATTACTGTTTCTAAGAGTATATATAAAAAGAGTGATGATATATCACTGAACTTATCTATCAGTCTTTCTAGGAGATGACACCATCTCTTATTTGTACTTAACTATCAAACTCATGAAAGATCATCATGCAAGAAAGGTAGACTTGAGTGGAACAGAAGTCCACTCAGAGGCCTAGGTTTTAGGTCTTAATACACTTGGGCATCAAAGCCTTGAAAATTAGTTTAATTCATAACTCATGCAAAATCTTTGGAAAGATAAAACTTCGGCAGTTTAACTGATAGTCGACCCTTCACCACTCAGGTGATGATTTGAGTGAAGTGCGGGGGTATTAGGATTGCTGCTGAAGTGTCTGATTGGCAGCTCTGACTAGAACATGCTCTACTCTCGGGAGGCTCTGGAGATCGCCGTTCCTATCTGCAGCTCCAGAGATATTCCAGACACTCACAGAGCTCCGGAGATTATTCCAGACACTCACAGATCTCCAGAGATATTCCCCAAATCCTCAAACTCTAGGTGTCACTATTCTTTGTCATGGTCTCTGGAGATCATGGAAGACGATCTCCGGAGATGCACAAAACTGCTGTTTATGGTATTTACACCACGGACTCAAAAAGGAAGAGAAATTCTGCATTTTTTTTAATTAATCCCACGCACATTAGTCACCAAATCAGAAATTCTAATCTCAAGTAATCTATTCTAATTAATCACAAAATAGAACAATCTTGCTTAACTAATTTGAGTGCAGACACAAGGAAGATGAACTAAATAGGGAAAAAGAGAGGCAAAAAGGGTGTATTTTATGAGTGCAATTTGACACTCATCAGTCTTCACTCTTAAGATCATCCAATAAATTGACACCATTGATACCAACTATGGAGTGTGATAAAATAAAAGAGCCATGTATGATATCTCTTTCACATGTGAATGGATAACTACACATAAGAGAAAATCAAGCTAATTACTTAAGCTCAATTTAGTAGATTTTGCAGTAGAGCTCATTGAAAACTATTGGACTTATGATCTAGTGGGATTCATGGTGGAGTGCATAGACTAGATGAATTCTAAGGAGTCATTTACTCATTAGAGAAAGCCTAATATTGAGATCAAGAAATGTTCTCCCAATGATGACTCAAGTATGGACTTTGAAACTCTCAAGCTTCCTTTTAAGCCTAGGATCCCACCTTGAGAGATATTTTATGCTAAGACTTGATTGTCTATGACCCAAGCAATATGATTAGATCAAGAACAATATAAGCTTGAGGTTTATAGATTGGAAGAGAAAACCAACACATTCTTGAAGTATCTCCAAGAAATTGGTGAACTAGAACTTATCTTTGATAAGATAGCCATTCATGAGAGGTGGGAGAAATTATGGGATGATGAGTATGGCTCCCTATCCTTGGCATATGATGTAAGAAAGAATAAAAAGATAAAGTCCCTCAAAAGCTTGAAACTAAAGAAGCACAAACCTTCAAAGAGGCTAGTAGTAGTAATGGATCAATAAGTGAGATCTCTTCAATTCCACTACCTTCTGGTAAAATAAAGTGGCCCTAGACCTTATATTCATAGAAATCACAAGTTCAATCATCAAAAGACCCACCCATAACTACCTATTAGCCATAACTAAGGTTTATCATGGGGAAATAATTTTAAATACATCAAGTATTACATCAAACTCTTTTAGATGAATATAGAGATTTCTAAACAAGTAAGTATATCCATGTCCTCCACATTAGTACAATAATAAATAGAGGTGTCACCATTTGTTGGGAATTCAATCCCTAATAAAATTGACTAATAAACTAGGATATTGGAACACCTTAAGATTATGTGATCAAATACAATTATGTTTGTTATACACTTTAATTAAGCAATATTGAATTAAGAACATTGGAAAAAATACATGTCATAGATACACCTGAGACAAAAAATCACATGGGAAACCCTTACAAGAAAAAACCAACAAATAAAAGGACATTCATAGTTGTATTATTTATAGAAAGTTACATCCAATACAATAGGTCTCTTTCACACAATGTCAATTGTTTGACGCAGTTAAGGTAGGAGGGTCCAATAAAGGACTGTCCAATCTTGCAGCCTTAAACAACCAACATCATGATTATGACAAAGGTGTAACAACAACATACAACTAATAGCAGGATGATAAGAGATACTCATAAACACATGACACAAGATTTATCCTGGGAAAACCCTAAAAGAGAAAAAACCCAGCCTTCAAAGATCACTTATCATCATATTATAATCCCAAACCTCATTACATATGCCTCTAGGGATTTTCATGTGCTAGGCTACAACCCAAGTGTTATCCCTTTTTCCCCCTGCCCAGAGTCAAATGGTTAACTTGGTATTTTCCTTAAAAATCCTTTGAAGAAGTCCCTATAAAGCCAAAGTGCCATTTTTCCCAAGAAACCTTGCCTAAAAAACCTTACCATTGGAAAGAGCTTGAAAAAATAGGTAGGTTTGCTTTTTTACATCACCCTGAAATTTGACCAAACAAAGAAGTTATTCATGGTCAAAGTTTTGGTCAACATACAGTTCAAATGTTCATTTAGCGGGCTTGCAATTCTCTATCGGCCTTAGAAAATGTTGAAAAAGGGGAGTTTTATGCATTTTCTAAATGTATATCGGGCTCAAAAGGTGCATATACATTTAGGGAATCTTTCGCAGGTCCCCAGGAATATTCCTGGTTTGTATATTGGCGATATACAAGGATAGATGCAAGTGAACATACAAGGTATAATGTACATTCATCACATATTCCTCAAAGATTCCCTATTTGTATATGGGACGTTTGTATGTTTGCCTTTGTATTTTCCATATACAAGCAAATATACATTCGCTAAATGTGCAAGGCAAATGTGCATCGAAGATTCCCCAGAATATTCTACGCTTGCATGTCAAAGGCTTGTATATTTCTTTTGTATGTTCGCACATACAATTGAATATACAATGAAAAGATACATCGCGGGCATATTCCATAAAGATTCCCTGTTTGCATGCATGTGGGTTTGTATATTGTGTTTGCATATTTAACATACAAGGTGCAAATGTACATTTGCTATAGTGCCGCAGGAAAATATACAAGGGCATTTGTATATCGCCAGCATACAAGAGGTGGGGCCCGCGCATATACAAGGAGGATTGTATGTTTCGACATACAAAGGATCACATGAACAGTGGTTTGTATATCGCGCATATACAAAGCGAATATACACTAGTGATATGCAAGCTGGATTTCAAATGAATATCAATTCTGGCTCATTCAGGCTCCAAGTCTGATTTGTATGTATAGGTGTTTGTATATTTGCTTGTATGCAGAAATATACAAGGAAAAAGTGATACAAGGTGGACCCGACAGAATAATGAAATGCAGTTGAGGGTCATTTTGGGGTCCACGACTTGTATGTTTGCATATGCAGAGGAGATACAAATGGTGGGGCCCACATGATACATGGGCTTTTGTATATTGGCAATATACAATGGAAACATACAAAAGGATATACAAGCTGGACCTGTCTCAGACTACAAAAGGGTTAATGATTTTTCAGGTCCGCGGCTTGCATGTGTGCATGTGAATATATGCTTGTATATACAAGGCGATATGCATGGGGGAGATGCAGTTTTTCAGCGCCACTTCTCAGACCTACTCAATAGCAAATCAGGAGGTGCCACGTGGTAGCAGCGAGTAGATATACAAAGGCTCTTGCACATACAAGGATGTGTTAAAAGGTATTTTCAAATGTATTTTTTGAAGGCGATTGCAGAAGCCTTTTAGGCACCAAAAAATAGAGAAACATGCAAAGCACCATACAAAGGGGTTGCAGAGAAGGTTTTTGAATGCTGATTCAGGCGGCAAATACAAGTGACATACACACAGATGCAGAAGTGATATATATAGGCAGTTGACCAGAACTTTGACTGCCCGTATCTTCCCCATTTCAGCAAATTTTGACATGATGTAAGAGGCAAAAATGCTTGTTTTTGCCTCCTCTTTCATTTGAGCAAGCTTTTGGGGGGACTTTCTAGTTTACATTTTTCAGATCTAGCTTTGCATGTTTGGTTCGATTGGACGTTTCAGTGGCCGTCTTGAAGTTTTGAGGGGTTTTTCTCCTCACAGTGGCTCAGGTTGGTGAAGTTCTGCAAGTACATTCATGGCGTATGGGCTCTTTGTCCTTCAGGACCATTTCTGGCGCGTTGGACAGTGACTTTGGAGGTTACTTCTCCATCCCCTATCCTATCTCGCATCATGGTTGTTGTCTCCTGCATTTTCTCCTGGCGACGGCATGGTCCACTTCCCTTCACCATGCCTCTGCCCATACTCTCCTACTTCTGGCATTTATGGCCTCAGTTCCGTGATTCAGTGACTCCTTGCCCTTCTGGCAGGAGTTTGGCCTATATAAGAGATGTAAAATCTTTTGCAAAGGGGGATGGTTTATTTTGGGGCTGTTATGCTGCCAATTTTTTTTTGTAGTCAGACCTCTTAGTGTAATTGCAAGGGTATGGGAATGTGACTCACTGTGCCTAAACCTGGCCTCTACCGTCTTCCTTTTATCCACTAATGAATGTAATTAGCTCTGTTGGTATACCCCTGCTATTAAATATTTTTGCATTGTAACAGTTTTCTGGACCTTCATGATTAATAGATGCTAATTTTTGCCTCTTTTATCTTTGGATTTTTGTCTTTCAATTGGGGGTTGTAGTTTGATCTGTGGGTAAAACGGCCCCTCTACAGTTTTAGCTTTCATACCAAAGCCTCAAACCAGTCTTAAATCTATGCGAATCTCCCCTCAGTAGCAAAGGAGTCATTTTTGTGTCCACGCCTTGACCACCATCGCTCACTAAATCTGGTGTATCACCCCTTTTCCCTCTCAGCTTCCCTTCTAACTCTTTCCCCGGCAAGTCATTTAGCACTAGGTTTAGTATCACTGCTCTAAGTAATAGGCTTAGAGAAAGGAACCAGCCTTATCTGGAGGTCTGATCTCAAATTGCAAGGTCCCACACTTCGAGATCATTCCCATGTTACTCCAGATTGCTAAGGTCTAACAACTATAGCAAAGGGTGCAAATCTAGGTCATAACAGTTTCTAGCATGCCCGGTGGGACCCAGAATTAAGAATAACAAGTTCAAGTACTACATTTGATAACTAGTTTTGATGTGCAGCTAGTGATATCCAGACCTGTAAGAGGTTGAAACTCGCACATCTGGCGAATCCAAACTTTGGTCTAGCAGAATCGGTGTATTTCTGCTTATGAGAAGGATACCTACCAGAAGCAGCTCCTCACCTTTCAAATATCTGCAATTATCCCCACCTAGGAGAAGAGGAGCAGTGACTAAGAAGCATAAGAAGACTCGTGTCCAGTCTAGGAGAGCCAAGTCGACTCCCCCTACCATTGGAGCTCACCCTACCTCAGCGGCCTTAGTCAAAATGATTCCCGCGGTTAGAATCAGCCCTTTGTTGCTTTCAACCAAGGCAACCCATTGAATCTAGCTCAGCATGATGATATTCCTGTTACTACCCTGAGAAGTTTACTATTCTTTCATGGTGAAGATCAGACCACCCCAGTTGAGCATATCAAGGACATTGCAAACCTATGTGCTGTCCATCATGTGACAGAAGAAAATGTAGCAATTAGGGTGTTAGCAGCTTCCCTGAAAGGGAAGGCTTTGCAGTGGTTTAGAAGTCAGCTGGTGAATTCCATAGATTCCTGGGATCGCTTGGGAGAAGAATTGTGTAGTTTCTTCGAAGATAAATCAGATCATCTATCACTAGTGGAGCAGCTGTCTACAATCAAAAGAGCCCCTCACGAAGTAATGTCAGACTTCAACCACCGTTTCCAAAAGACGTGGGACAGAATCCCACCAACGGTAAGGCCTACAGCTGACCATGCATTCCTATATTTTTTGAGAGCATTAAATAGTGACATCTCTATCATGATTCAATCCATGGGAGCTTTTTCCTTACCATAGGCTTATACCTTAGCCATTAGGGCTAAAAACAACCTCATTTAGGCTAGTAAAATTGCTCCTAGACCTCCTTTTCTGATTTTCCCCGATATTCAGCCACAAATTACAACATATGTACCTCCCATAGCTGTTATACCTGCTGCACCTACATTACCAGCAGCTAATGTACAACCAAATAGATCAGAAAGTGCAGCTCAAAATTAGTCTTCTGAGTTACAAGAGATCAAGGGATTGTTACAATCTTTTGGTAATGAGCTGACTGATATGAAAAAGCAGCAGTTCCAGAATAGGTAGCCCTATTAGCCATATAACCAAGGACAAAACTAGTCTTATTAGGGACAGAACCAACCCTACCAAGCTAACAGGCCACCTTATCAGAACAATTATCAAGGGGTTAGGCAGAACATGAACTAGCGACCTTTCCAACCTTACAATCCTACATCCACCAGTGCCGTTAGTGACATCGTCCCTATTCAGAACAACCTAGCCACTGAGTATGAATGGTGCTCCCCTAGCAATCAGCCACATGGTTAAGCAACATGTCCAAATAGAGCCATAAATCAAGCTTTGATGATGCAAAGCGTTGCAGCTTCACAGCCAAGCACATCTAATGACAGGACTGTGCAGCAAACAGAGTAGCCTCGGCATGATACTGCCTTCATGAATTGGTAGGAAAATGAGTTTTGTGGCATGAATAGAGATGACACTCTAGTTACAGCGAACACAAGAGCCAAAAGAAGAAGTTATGAGATAGATCAGGGGGCAAGCAAAGGAAGAGGACCTGATGATTCGTCTATGTCCCGGTTTCCCCATGTGTTACAAAGGAATACTCAAGTAGCCACCAAAGAGTAGCCTCATGTACAGGATGATATTGCTGCCACCAAGCAACATCAGAAGGTAAGTGTTGCTGCCCCATTTAATATTATTGAGAATATGAAGAAGGCAAATGTGACAATGTCTATGTGGCATTCCTTGGCAATCCCGGGTCAAAAGGACATATTACAATCAACCTTATTTGATTTGAAAGTATCCAAAGATACAACTGTTGATCCAAATAGAGTTGTCCTTACCAATTCACCCCAGGACAGTAGCAAACAACCAAGCAAGACTGTCAAACCACTTCCATTCTACATGTCATTAATAATAGGAGATAAGCTTGTGCACAATTGCATGGTAGATAGTGGTGCAAGTAGTTTTGTGATGCCTAAACAAATTGTAGACCAATTAGGGCTCAAGTACCAGCCTCTTGAGAAGGGTGTACTCTAATTAGATGGCATGACTGTTAATACTATGGGTGTAATAAAAGACTTAGGTCTTACTCTACATACCTGTCCCAATGTTTCCGTCTTCCAAGAGGTCTTCATCATAGACCTACCTCCTCATTTTGCCATGTGCCTATCAAGAGAATTCACAGCCAAAATAGGAGGATATCTATCCTCTGACTGGTCCAACATGTTTTTTAGGACCAGGTATGGCACTAAAGTGTCCCTGAGGTCTGAATTACTTTCAAACCATCATATAGAGCCCTACACACCTAGTGTTGTTAATGCAAATTGCATTATTTCTGATGATCCTCAACTTGTGGCTGCCCAAGAGCTACAAAATGAAAGTATACCAGAGGTATTATTGAAGGAATGGGCCTCAGAAGAGTTTGTAGATGACCCTGAGGAATATATTCAAGAAACCAGTATGGGGATTTACGTACTACATGAGCTTGAGGCAGCGATTCCAAGTATGGTAAAAGATACAGAACAGCAGGCAGGGCAGCAAAATGAAGTGTGGAAAATGTATTTTGATGGCTTAAGGAGCAGAAATGGATCCAATGGTGGTGCAATGCTTGTATCTCCCCAGGGTGAGAGATATTATTCTTCTTTCTATTTTGCCTTTTCATGCACCAATAACAGTACTGAATATGAGGGATTAATCTAGGGATTGTAGTGGGCAAGAAAGAGGAAGATTGGCTGTTTACAGGTGTTTGGGGACAGTGAACTCATTACAAACTAGGTGAGAGGATTGCATGCTACAAAGAATGATACTTTGAAATTCTATAAGCATAGGGTGTGGGACATGATTGAGGAGTTTGATGCTTTCAATCTGGTCTCCATTCCAAGGAATCAGAAGTCCCATGCTGATAGATTGGCTGCAATTGGGGCACAATTTAATACTCCCAGTGATATCCAACGAGGAAAAATGTAGCCTCATGTAAAAATAGTTGATAGACCCTCTATCCTTGACAATGACATTCATTGGCAGGTCTTCAAAAGTGATGAGCAAATCCTACATTTTTTGTTAGAAGAGGATGAGTTCTTTGTAGTAAATTAGGATAAACTTAGACAATAGTATGGCAATGATCAAATTGTTCAGTTAAGAACAAACAAACTACCCAAGGGACTAGTAACACTGGAGTCTCTTTTTGGCACTGATGATCAGATGAAGAAGACCAAAACCAGCATGCAGATAAAAGAGGAACATTATGAGGAGCCAGAAATTTTCAAGAGTAAGCTTCTCAAAATTGGTAAGATCTGTTCTCCTAAAGATAGAAAGGCTTTTATTGCTCTGTGCTGTGAATTTGAAGATGTGTTTGCCTGAGATTATTCAGACCTAAAAGGTTTTGACCCTCACATTGCCTAGCATACTATAGATTTAGAACTAGGGGCAAAACCTATAAGGTAGAAGCAAAGGCCCTTAAACCCAAGGCTTGAGCCCTTGATGACTAAAGAATTGACCAAGTTGATCGAGGGAAAGATCATTTTCCCGATCAAACATACTTCTTGGGTCTCTAACCTTGTCCCTGTTAGAAAAAAGAATGGGGAGATCAGACTGTGTGTTGATTTTAGAGACCTAAATAGGGCCTCCCTAAAAGACCACTACCCATTGCCCTCAATGGAGCAGATCCTATAGGTAGTGGCTAGCTTAGAGAGATTCTCCTTGCTTGACAGTTTTTTCGGTTATAACCAAGTGTTAGTCAAGGAGGAGGATTGGTATAAATTTGCTTTTACTACCAAATGGGGCACCATGGCCTACAAAAGAATGCCTTTTGGTCTATCTAATGCTGGCTCAACTTTTCAGAGAGCCATGGATATGGCGTTTAAGGGTTTGCTATATAAATTGGTGTTGGTATACCTAGATGACATCATGGTTTTTTCCAAAAATGCAGCTGAACATTTATCTCATTTGAGGCTAGTATTTGATAGATGCAAGGAATTTGGGATATCTCTTAATCCCAAGAAGTGCATATTCACCGTACACGAAGGCAAGCTATTGGGGCACATTGTGTCAAAGGAAGGCATCACCATTGATGCTGAAAGGGTGAGAGCCATTCTAGAATTGCCTTTACCTAGCCACAAAAAGGGACTTCAAAGTTTCATTGGCAGAATTAATTTTCTGCGAGATTTATACCAGACATTGCAAATCTTCTGAAGCCCTTGACGTCCATGTTAAAAAGGAATGCAGTTTTCAGTTGAACGAAGGGAACCAAGCTAAGCTTCGAGTCCATAAAAGAAGTGCTATCAGCTGCGCCAACCCTGATAAATCTGGACTTCTCCAAGGATTTTATTTTGTACGCTTATGGCAGTCTGGATACCATTTCTACAATTCTAGTACAGCAACAGAGCGAATGTTTTGAATAGCCAAATGCTTTTTTTAGCCAGGGCTTAGAAGAATATGAACAGAGATACAGCTTCATTGAGAAACATGTCCTTGTAGTGGTGAGGAGCCTCAAGAAGTTCAGGCATCTTATTTCTAATAATAAGATACATTTAATGGTCGCTCACCCTAGCATAAAAGAGTTCCTGCTGAGTAAGGACGTCAATGAGAAAAGAGCTGGTTGGATTACCAGGGTCATGGAGTATGACATCGACATCAAAATAACCAAGCTCGTTCAAGGGAGAGGGCTCAGTGAACAGCTTGCTGCTAGTACTGAAGATGAAGCAGGCAAGGAAGAGGCGGCATTTCTGGCCATAGAAGGTGAACATCAGACAGACACAGCAGTAGCGGGCATCAATTGGGTTCATAATATGATCCATTTTTTGCAGACTGGTGAATGTCCAGTAGGGTTAGACAGAGCCAAGAGAAGATACTTTAGATTGTAGTCTATCCCATATGTCCTAATCAATGGCATCCTTTTCTAGAAGGATTTTAATGGCGTATTATTAAGATGCATTGATGAAGCTCAGATCGACAAAGTGTTGCAGGAGTTCCATGACAGAGCAGCAGGGGGTCATTTTGCCCCAAGGACTACCGTTTGGAAGATAATGAGAGCTAGATATTATTGGCCTAGCTTATTCAAGGATGCCCACGCATGGGCTAGGAAATGTGTGAAGTGTGCCATTTTTGCAGGCAAGGAAAGGTTGCCAGCTCTAGCTCTGCAGCCAATTCAAGTTGAGCAACCCTTCATGAGGTGGGGTATCAATTTTATAGGCCCCATTAACCTGCCTTCCAGTGCAGGGCATAGGTGGGTGCTTATTGTAACTGATTACTTCACAAGGTGGACTGAGGCAGTGGCCTTAAAGGAATCTAATGAGAGTGTTGTGTTGAACTTTTATAGTGATCTGGTATCTAGATTTGGGGTACCTGATTCAATCATCTCAAATAATGCATTGGCTTTTGTTGGATTAAAGATAACTGACAGGGCCGTGAAGAACGAGATCTACTTGGGCACTTCAAATTATTACCCTCAGGGTAATGGCCTAGCTGAGTCCACAAATAAAAACCTCATAAGGATCATCAAGAGAACCATGGAGGACAACCAGAGGACCTGGCATATTAATTTGAAATATGCCTTATGGGCGGATAGAATAACTCCTAAGAGGTCCATTGGGAACTCTCCATATATGCTTGTTTATGGAAAGGAGGCAAGATTGCTTGTATTTGCAGAGCTGCCCGCTCTTGACATTATGAACTAGCTGGAGATGTTTGAAGAAGAGGACCCTATGGCTGTCAGATATGCTCAGCTCTTGGAACTCGAAGAAATCAGAGACAAAGCTTTGAAGACCGTGGAGTATCATCAGCTTCAGACCAAGGGAGTTTTTGATAAAAAGGCCACCCCTAGGAGCTTCAAGGAAGGTGATATGGTGCTTAAATGGAATGAATTAAAGAGCAGGCCAAGGAAGCACTCCAAATTTGATAGCATGTGGAGTGGCCCATTTCTCATTACTGAATGCAAGGAGCACAATGCATTTCAGTTATCAAATATGGATGGACAAAGTTTGCCTATCCTAGTCAATGGGATACACTTGAAAAGGTGTTTTGAGGTATGAGTGCTTGGTAAATTGGTAGGTTAGGTCTCTATGCTTTGAATAAGTGCTATTGTACAATAGTTTAGATGCCTCTTTGCTTTTCCTAAGTGCTGTCTAGCACAGTTTGCAGGTTGCTGTCAGCTTTTTGTTTGGCCCCTTGTTCTCCTGTGTCCTTCATTGCTGTCATGCTGGGTTTCTTTGGGGTCATGATATTTGTCAAGGCATCTCCAGTTTCTTTTGACTCCATGCCCAATGAATACAAGGCCACTAATCCTTTGTTTAGCAGGCAAACACCCCATAGAGGTCGCCAAAAATGTTATCCCTTTTTCCCACTGCCCAGAGTCAAATGGTTAACCTCGTATTTTCCTTAAAAATCCTTTGAAGAAGTCCCTATAAAGCCAAAGTGCCATTTTTCCCAAGAAACCTTTCCTTAAAAAACCTTACCATTGGAAAGAGCTTGAAAAAATAGGCAGGTTTGCTTTTTACATCACCCTGAAATTCGACCAAACAAAGAAGTTATTCATGGTCAAAGTTTTGGTCAACATACAGTTCAAATGTTCATTTGGTGAGCTTGCAATTCTCTATCGGCCTTAGAAAATGTTGAAAAAGGGGAGTTTTATGCATTTTCTAAATGTATATCGGGCTCAAAAGGTGCATATACATTTAGGGAATCTTTCGCAGGTCCCCGGGAATATTCCTGGTTTGTATATCAGCAATATACAAGGAAAGATGCAAGTGAACATACAAGGTATAATGTACATTCATCACATATTCCTCAAAGATTCCCTATTTGTATATGGGACGTTTATATGTTTGCCTTTGTATTTTCCATATACAAGCAAATATACATTCGCTAAATGTGCAAGGCAAATGTGCATCGAAGATTCCCCATAATATTTTGTGCTTGCATGTCAAAGGCTTGTATATTTCTTTTGTATGTTCGCACATACAATCGGATATACAATGAAAAGATACATCACGGGCATATTCTGTAAAGATTCCCTGTTTGCATGTATGTGGGTTTGTGTATTGTGTTTGCATATTTAACATACAAGGTGCAAATGTACATTTGCTATAGTGCCACAGGAAAATATACAAGGGCATTTGTATATCGCCAGCGTACAAGAGGTGGGGCCCCTCGCATATACAAGGAGGATTATATGTTTCGACATACAAAGGGTCACGTGAACAATGGTTTGTATATCGCGCATATACAAAGCGAATATACATTGGCAATATGCAAGATGGATTTCAAATGAATATCAATTCTAGCTCATTCAGGCTCCAGGTCCGATTTGTATGTATAGGTGTTTGTATATTTGCATGTATGCAGAAATATACAAGGAAAAATTGATACAAGGTGGACTTGGCAGAACAATGAAATGCAGTTGAGGGTCATTTTGGGGTCCGCGGCTTGTATGTTTGCATATGCAGAGAAGGAGATACAAATGGTGGGGCCCACATGATACATGGGCTTTTGTATATCGGCGATATACAATGGAAACATACAGAAGGATATACAAGCCGGACCTGTCTCAGAATACAAAAGGGTTAATGATTTTTCAGGTCCGTGGCTTGCATGTGTGCATGTGATTATATGCTTGTATATACAAGGCGATATGCAGGGGGGAGATGCAGTTTTTCAGCGCCACTTCTCAGACCTACTCAACAACAAATTAGGAGGTGCCACGTGGCAGCAGCGAGCAGATATACAAAGGCTCTTGCACATACAAGGATGTGTTAAAAGGTATTTTCAAATGTGTTTTCTGAAGGCGATTGCAAAAGCCTTTTAGGCACCAAAAAATAGAGAAACATGCAAAGCACCATACAAAGGGGTTGCAAAGAAGGTTTTTGAATGCTGATTCAGGCAGAAAATACAAGCGATATACACATAGATGCAGAAGCAATATATACAGGTAGTTGACTAGAACTTTGACTGCCTGTATCTTCCCCATTTTAGCAAATTTTGACATGCTATAAGAGGCAAAAATGCTTGTTTTTGCCTCCTCTTTCATTTGAGTAGGCTTTTTTTTTGGGGGGGGGGACTTTCCAGTTTACATTTTTTGGATCTGGCTTTGCATGTTTGGGTCGATTGGACATTTTAGTGGTCGTCTTGAAGTTTTGAGGGGTTTTTCTCCTCACAGTGGCTCAGGTTGGTGAAGTTCTGTAGGTGCATTCATGGCGTATGGGCTCTTTGTCCTTCAGGACCATTTCTGGCGCATTGGACAGTGACTTTGGAGATTGCTTCTCCATCCCCTGTCCTGTCTCGCGTCATGGCTACCATCTCCCATGTTTTCTCCTAGCGATGGCATGGTTTACGTCCCTTCACCATGCCTCTGCCCATACTCTCCTGCTTCTGGCATTTATGGCCTCGATTTTGTGATTCAGCGACTCCTTGCCCTTCTGGCAGGAGTCTGGCCTATATAAGAGATTTAAACTCTTTTGCAAAGGGGGATGGTTGTTTTTGGGGCTGTTATGCTGCCCATTTTTTTTGTAGTCAGACCTCTTAGTGTAATTGCAAGGGTATGGGAATGTGACTCACTGGGCATGAACCTGGCCTCTGTTGTCTTCCTTTTATCCACCAATGAATGTAATTAGCTTTGTTGGTATACCCCTGCTATGAAATATTTTTGCATTGTAACAGTTTTCTGGACCTTCATGATTAATAGATGCTAATTTTTGCCTCTTTTATCTTTGGATTTCTGTCTTTCAATTGGGGGTTGTAGTTTGTTTTGTGGGTAAAATAGCCCCTCTACAGTTTTAGCTTTCATACCAAAGCCTCAAACCAGTCTTAAATCTATGCGAATCTCCCCTTAGTAGCAAAGGAGTCATTGTTGTGTCCACGCCTTGACCACCATCGCTCACTAAATCTGGTGTATCACCCCTTTTCCCTTTCATCTTCCCTTCTAACTCTTTCCCCTGCAAGTCGTTTAGCACTAGGTTTAGTATCACTGCTCTAAGTAATAGGCTTAGAGAAAGGAACTAGCCTTCTCTGGAGGTCTAATCTCAAATCGCAAGGTCCCACACTTTGAGATCATTCCCATGTTACTCTAGATTGCTAAGGTCTAACAACTGTAGCAAAGGGTACAAATCTGGGTGATAACACTAAGCTTACAAAAGATTCATAGAATACATCATTCTTCCATGTTTTCTTCCTTCTTCACCTTCTCTATTCTCTGCTCTGTATCTTCTTCTATTCTCTGCACTATCTTTTGCTTCTACTCCGCTGTCTTCCAGGATCAAAACAATTCATCTTTTTGCATCATATCTTTGCACACTTCATCAATTCCTAGAAACAATCTTCTATCCTTCATTTATATCCTCCGCAAGCCTTCAAAATATGATCTTGTCAGCCTAAAGGTAACATGTATCCTGAAACATGTAATCATCCTTATTGGTCGGCTAATGCTCCGCAAATGAGTGAAACTTAATGCGATTCTCAATGAAGGTCTATCTGGTCCCATATTACCTTGTGTGATGTTCCATTTAGCTCTGCATGTCACATAAGCGCTCCGCAAAACTTGTATGCTTCGACTGAATGTTGAATGCTCTACTCTGTGAAAGCTAACAATCTTCTAACAGTGATAATTCTCAAGAAACAAGTCCAAATCACTTGAAATATTGATATGATGTAGATGACACTATGCAGATACTAAGTCCTGCTCTGCGAGCTCTGATACGAAGATGTGATAAAATGTGGTAGTCCCCATTGTCACTTTCTGGCACTTTGCAACTTAACCTTAATTGTCCTAATTCATTGAATGACTTCCAGATGCTCTTGCATCAGACTCTTGGGGTTAATTGAAAAGTGCCCCCTTCACTTTAGCCTATATTATGTCAGAATCAATGTTGTCTCTTAGGATATGTTCGGCGGTCTGTTCACAGGTACTTGCAACTGCCTCAAGGTCGGTGGTCTATTCAAGTCTCCATGCAAACTGCCTCAAGTTTGACGATCTGTTTACAAATCACTACACTACCTCATGGTCAGCGGTCTATACAGGTCTTCTCTATGGACTGCCTCAAGTTCCTTCTCACTTTCGATGATCTAAATTCAGCACTCTACGTACAAATCATTGCACTGCCTCAATGGTTAGTAGTCTGAGAAAGTCCCCTTCGCAAGCTACCTTAGATTCTTTATTTTATGGTGGTCTAGGTTCAGTGGTCTGGCTATAATGTTGCAACTACCTCTCAGTTCGGCACTTAGTTGTCAAACACTTGTAGGCTACCTCAGGATCAATATATTCCTCTTAGATACACACTTCAATCAACTAAGAGTCTCATAGCATCATAACAATCATTTTACTTCCTTTGTTTAGTCAATACATCCTCAAATTTTCTCTATGGTACTTTCTAACCTCTGGTTCTAGCTGTAACTCCTTCCACACACATCAAAATCTTCCAGTCTCTTCTCTGCATACACTGCTCCTATACTTCTCTTTGTTTCTTTATCCATATTTCCTTTATTCCAATGTGATTTATTGCTTCCCTTTCTCTTTCGGTAGAATTCCTTGTCATCCCTTCTTTCTCTATAATATGAACTTCTCTTTTCTATTATGCTCTGCACATGTTCACACAAACTTTCTCATGCACTGGTTCCTCAGTTGTTTAGTCTACAACAAAATTCTCCTTAAGATCAATGTCTCACCCTCTTCTGGTTTCTCTACTCAACTTGATGATTCAATAGGTTCTTCTTCTTCTGCATAAGTTACCTCTGCATCATTTACTGCTCCTTCGGCAATAGCCTCTTGGTGACATTCAATGCTCAATGCTTTTCACCTCCATACTTGAAAATAGGTTCCTCTGAATGATCTCCTATCAAATCATCTTTCATCCCTTTGATATCCTTCATTACGATAAGAATTATGACTTCCTCTGTTGCTATGGTAGAAACTCTTGTCATCTCTCCCTCTGTGGTATGAATTATTGTCCTTGTTTTCTCCGCATGTGGTCTTCCCTCTCTACATTTTGTTCTAGGTCTTTCTTTTCCTCCAACACATGAATACTTCAACCTATACAACCTTTTGAACATACAAGTAAAAAATTTCCATTTCGATCCATCAATCTATCCATAATCCATATGCATACAATCTGTAGTAGGCTTTCTCCTCCACATTTTATCCCAACAAGCATCCTTTTAGAGTGATTCCTTAATCCACAGAACTTACAAGGATATAGATCCCAACACATTTCATTTCCATGTGCATGTCTATTACAATAAAAACAATGCATACCTTTCCTTCCTTAAGTTGATTTATTTGAACTTGTGACAACATCCTTATTCTCTTCACCTCTAATATATCCAAGGCCTTCATTTCTTGATCTCATTACTGACTCAATATGATCTGTAATTCCTTGCTGATATTTTCCCAATCCTTTTCCTTCATATCCCATTCTTTTCATGATTTTATAACCAACATTGTCAACACCATCACTAACAATTACAGATTCAGTTACATTGTTATCTTCAATCTCACCTTCTAAAAGAAGCTTCTGCAGTATCGCACAAATCATTAGTATCACAAGAAACATCATAAAGTTTAGGCTTAGATCTTAGACTTTCATTCTCTTCCCTGCATGCTACAAGTGATTGCTCTAATTGATTAACCTGTTCTTTCAATCCAGATATTTCACTCCTTTGTAAACTATTTTCCCTTTTCAACTTCTCCAAACTTCCCTCCAGATCTACGTTCCTCTTTTCAATCTGACAAAACAACTTGCATCCCTCTTCCAATTCTTCAAAATTCCTTTTAACATACTCGAATAACTTTAACTCTTCTTCTAATTCGTCATTCCTCATTTTTACATTTTCTAATTCTTCTTTAAGAGTATCATTTTTGTCTTATCCTAGTTCTTTTATCCTCTCCATCAACTTTGATGCCTTTTGATTTCACACAATTCTTCTTCCAGAATATCCTTCTTGCACATTAGGGTTTCATTTTATTTCTTCACCCTTTTTCCAATCTTCCCCATTGAAACAAAGCATACAAAAAACGTAATGTGAAAAGCTTACCCAAATCTTTCTTGCCTTGGTCTTTCTTCCATGGTGATTGTTGTTACACTTTAGGGTTTTGCACTTTCTTTCAACACTTTCTATCTTCCCAACAGATTTGCAACCTTCCTAGTAGATTCACAACCAGCTCTAATACTACTTGACGTAGTCAAGATAGGAGGGTCCAATGAAGGACTGTCCAACCTTGCAGCCTTAAACAACCAACACCGTGATCATAACAAAGATGTAACAACAACATACAACTAACATCAGAATGATAAGAGATACTCATAAACACATGACACAAGATTTATCTTGGGAAAACCCTAAAATGGAAAAAAAACCTAGCCTTCAAAGATCACTTATCATCATATTATATAATCCCAAACCTCATTACATATGCCTTTAGGGATTTTCAAGTGATAGGATGCAGTCCAGTCTTACAAAAGATTCATAGAATAAAACATCATTCTTCCATGTTTTCTTCCTTCTTCACCTTCTCTATTCTCTGCTCTATATCTTCTCCTAATCTCTACACTATCTTCTGCTTTTGCTCCGTTGTCTTCCAAGATCAAAACAATTCATCTTTTCACATCATATCTTTGCACACTTTGTTACTGCCTAGAAACAATCTTCTATCCTTCATTTATATCCTCCGCAAGCCTTCAAAACATGATCTTGTCAGCCTAAAGGTAACATGTATCCTGAAACATGTAATCATCCTTGTTGGTCGGCCTAATGCTCTGCAAATGAGTGAGACTTGATGCGCTTCTCAACAAAGGTCTATCTGGTCCCATACTACCTTGTGTGATATTCCATTTAGCTCTGCAAGTCACGAAAGCGCTCCACAAACCTTGTATGCTTCGACTAAATGCTGATTGCTCTACTCTGTGAAAGCTGACGATCTTATGATAGCGATAACTCTCAGGAAACAAGTCCAAATCACTTGAAATCTTGATATGATGTAGATGATGTTGCAAGTATGGGCCTAACCAGTGTTTTCATTGATGTCAACATACTCATGTTGTATTAATGAGAAGGATTAGATGAGTTGTGTGCTAAGGATATTGAGAAAATTAGTCTCAATCAGGAATAGTGAAGAACAGTGATGACAAGAAGGTAAAAGTCCTCAATAGGTTGAGGATCAGAGGATGCAGTTTAAGGGGTTTATAGATATAAGTCTTGAGATGCTCCAGTCAAGTTTTTAGAGGTCCATATGAAGATCTGAAGAAGTTATGGTCACTCAAGTAGAACCGGTTCCAGCAGATGTTCAGAGGTGACAGAGTGTCACAGATAGGTCCAGTGAGATCCAGAATTTCATTATCCCATTCTGTGGATTTGAGGGAGTGTTGAGGATGTCCTTGTGAAGTATCAGCTAGATTGGTTCATGGCTTGAAGGTCCGGAAGAGCCTATTCATTTATGACAGTGATGACAGACTGTGTTCTTGAAGCTCCAGATGAAGGAGAGAAGAATTTTAGTAGGATGATGAAGTGCGGATGTTCTTGGTGATTTAGGGAAGGTTATGATGATCATTGGATCATGTCCAGTTCATGTTGGTGGTCCGCATTGAAGTTAGAGTTTGCATTTGAAGAATTACCACCGGATATTGGTGTTCTTCTTGAGACTGGCTGACTGGATGTATTACACATCTTGCGGATGTTCTTGTAGGTGTTTGCTGACTTAGATGATTGTTCCTAAGTCGATCCCTTGTATAAATAAGGGATTGTGAAGTCATTTTGGAGTGTGTCTTGTGGTGATGAGTGTGTGGTAGCGAGGAGAAGTGCGAAAGGCAGAGCAGAAGTATTGGGCTTAAATGGAACTGACTCAAGCATGGTGAAGATGTTATTCTCCAGTTCATCAAGGTGATACTTATTTCTTTGTAGACAGTGTGTCTCTTGTAGGCAGTGAGCCTCTTGTTAGCAGTGTGCTCGGGCAGTGAGCCCTAATTGGCATGTGCCATTTTGTTCTTTCTATTCTTCTAACAGAGAATACATTCTTGGGTTAATCACCCCGTGGTTTTTCCCTTAACCGGGTTTTCCATGTCAAAATCTTGGTGTCATATGTGTTGAAATGTTTCTACTTTTGATTTGAATGCATTATGGTTCATGATTAATATTCTGCTAATCACTAAAGAAGATTTTAGTGTTTGATTTGAGAAAGTTTTGCACAACTGATTCACCCCCCCTCTTAGTTGTGTGCCCTAAGTCTAACAGATGACACTATGTAGATACTAAGTCCTACTTTGTGAGCTTTGATACGAAGATGCGGTAAAATACAGTAGTCCCCATTGTCACTTTCTAGCACTCTGCAACTTAACCTTAGCTGTCCCATTTCACTAAATGACTTTTAGATGCTCCTACATCATTTTTAGACTAACAATGTATAACCTCCAACTAGGTTTTCAAACCTTTAGGAGAAAACACATCAAACCAACATCCAATCAATCCAACCTTGTTCCATTCATATGAGAAAATAGATACAGTTGTAGAACCATCCACAAGGAATTAAAACTAATTGTTTAATTTCTCACATGGAATAACCATCTCATAATCATATCATGATGTCAACATGCCACACATTACATGAAACATTACCACTCCATACAAATAATCAACACACATGAAAAGTAGTTTTGATCACAATTGGTTAAAGGCTATTGACCAACATCTCCTAAACCACACAAAAATATTCTGACACTACAACCAAACAATATCTATGGCTTGCAATAATAGAGACAAATACTTGTTTACTTCTAGTTATTTTGTGATATCTTTGAGCACTTCTAGAACATCACTATGCTCATAGTCATCACCACATGTACTCCAAAAACAATGTAAGTTCACTTGCACTATCATACATATTCTAGCGATATACTCATGCAATTATGAAGCTGTGATTTCTCCAAATGCCTTGTAGTTTGGAGTATAGCAGCATTTGACTTAGATAAGTCTCCATGCTAAACCATAACACCTACAACTCAATACAACTTTCTACAACTTAATGCAACTATTTACCATTCTATAATTAAATAACTATCAAACATGAACTTAGAATAAGGTCCATCAACTTCTTCCATTAAAAACCTTATCAGGAGCTCTCTACAAGTGAATAGCACAACAAATTTCCAACATTCTACCACTTAATATTTACTATAGGAGATTTCATAGTATTCCAAGAAGTTAACCTCATGAATGAGAATAGGATAAAGCCATCTCATCCTTGCACCATGAAAACATAACAATACCCATAGGTTTTGTCAAAGAATCAACAATCTTTACCTGAGTGTCAATTTTTTCCATTTGAAACTTCATTGTCTCAACTATGTTCCTAACAAAATGATATTGCACATCTACATGTTTAGACTCATCTTGGTAAACATGATTCTTAACTAGATAAATTGCACTTAGTAAATCATAATTTAATACTTTATGACTCTTAAAACTAATACTATTACATAGTATTTGTAACCACACAACTTCTTTGCAAGCATGTGTTTCCACCGTGTTCTGTACTACAGTTGTGGATAAAATAATTATTTGTTGTTTCTTACACATAAAACTTACTTCTATCCCAAATAGAGTAAAGACATATCCACTAGTTGATCTTTAGTTATCTAGACATCCAATCCAATTAGAATAAAGATGTTTGAGGCAAGTGGCAATCATGTGATCTTACACTTGATTGGATCATTTGATGGCTTCTACAACTCCATTTATTTCTTCTCCAAGGTGTCAAATCTAACTTTCATTGCGTGTTGGATGTATTTGAACAATAATGGAGATTTGAGCTTCCTATGTAAGTATTTTTATGATGTTCCATGTTGTATTTTGTCTCTCCTAAAGGAACAAGCAATTATCATGCACAAATCTTAGCTACCATGATTTTGAATTCAAAATCAATCCAAACATCACGCTACAAAATTGAAGATGTAATTAAGGCCTACATTCACTCTTCACTATAGATCAAATTGGTGAGCATTCATACACTGAGTGGATCAAGTAGTTTATGTAGGAATTCAATGAACAATTACATGCAAATAATGTTGCATGTCCATGGCATTAATTGCACTCTCATGTTTTATTTTGGTTAGTTATTTTTCTTTGCACAAATAAGAGTCGTGTGCTCATTTGTAGGTTAGACAATACTAGGTATGCTCATGTTCATGGAAATCTACAAACTTGTTATTTTCTCAAGTATTTTTCAATTCCAACAGTCTTTATGTGTCCAAAAATGTTCTAGTGATCTACAACTCTAGAATTGTGCCCAATCAAATTATTAATATAAAGAATCCATGATCAAATTCATCCATGTTCTTGTTATTAATGAGACTAGTATTTTTCTTATGTTGTGGATTTTAAGTCACAAATCTATTGATTATTACTATGCAAATTTTGGGGAAGAGAAGTAATAACTTTATCTAGTGAATTTGATCTATGGTTGTTCACTTAGATTAGATTTTAATTTTGCATTTTCTTTCAATAGTTTTCTCCCTTTACCTCAATTCAAAATAGTAGATAAAGAGTGCTCATTGAAGATCATAAAAGGAGAGACCCTTTTAATATCAAAGATTATTATATGGATATGTGTCTGCATGTTGCTATAATACACATGCTTTTTTTGAATGCCTTGGTCAATATTGTGATGCAGGTTTCCATGATTCTTGAAATCCTAAAAGATAGGTTTATTATTTTGCTAGAAGGTCTTACCCTTGTTTACAAAGAAGAGGTTAATGTTAGGATTAATGTGCCATTAACCTTGTAAATATGATTAATTTAATTACTCCTAATATTGTAATTATAAATACAAACATAAGGGACGTAGGATCCAATAACTCCAGTAATTATTCAGTTACAGTGCTTGTAATGTTTATTTACTTTTTACCTCAGGATAGTAAATAGGTAAATATGAGGTGTCCAAGTTAATTAATTGACTTATGATGAGTGTAAGAGCATCTTCTATTATTAGAATCTTACATGTTGTAAGGAATCAACTATTATTGGATTGGTATGATAGAGCATCTTATGACAACTTGTAAGGTGTAAGAGGTTATTTTAGCTTATTTGTGTTATGGAGTAAAATGTGTACCCTTGTCATTTTACACTTAGTTTAGCACCCAGGTGGACCTAAAACAATCAATTCTTGATCCTGATGAATAAACTCGATAAAATAAAGTTAGGACTGGTCTAAGCCCACATAAATTGACACTCCTTAGAGTTTGTGGGGCTAAAGGACTAGGGCACCTAGCACCCTGGTCCCAGATGTTAGCCCTGACCCTATTTTGTGGTGTCAGATTAGCACACCTCCTTGGCTTATACATGTTGGCCCCATTTGGTTTTATTCATTGTTGGTGAGCAGGAATTCATATATAAGAAAGTTAGTTTATTCATTTGAACATCTCTAAATTCTCTAAGCAATCTAGGCACACTTGCACTCTCTCTCTCTCTCTCATCTTCTATATTCTTCTCTAAAGCTCTTTATGGTGGATTATTGTTGTTGCACTAACTTCTTGCAGGTCCTATGAAGATATCTCTACTTCTTTGGGCTACACCAACTTCTTGAGTCAAGTTGTGACGCCACATCAAGAAAGATAGGGTTTCCATGCTCATGGTGACTTCTTTCCTTCATGTTTTGTTACAGCATTCCATTCTACTTCAGATTTGCATTTGCCCTCCTAGGGCACACACTCTTTGATCTCTCATCCTTGTTATTGTGGAGGTGGAAACACCATTCACAGAGCTTGACTTAGGCAAGCTCCTAAATAGCACCAACCCTCTTTCCTTCTTTCTTGTGTACAGGTCGCATCCAGAGGAGTTTGAAGGTAACAAGTTACAAGAGAGAGGAAGACACATAGGCAAAGGCACCCAGATCCAAAGATCTTGCAAAACCCTAATTAGGGTCTAGGACACCCAATTCCATGGTACCTCTCTACTCCTGAAGTTAGATCTAGGTTCTCCTCTGCTCACTGATCTCTGTTGTACTTTTAGAATCTCTGTATCTATTTCTGACAGTATGTTATTTTTTGATCTTGCTCAATTAGGGCTTCATGTTTTGCCCTAATTTGATTGGTTGAATTTGGTTGACACTCCTTTATACAACAAAGGGACAAAACCCCTGTAGTTTGGCTCTCTTTCAAGGGTAGAAGCCAAGCTTAGTTTGTGTTCCAATGTTGGTAGAAGAGGGTTTGACCTAGTTTAACCTTTTAGGCTAAGTCTCCATTTTCCTACATAACAATTTGTTGACTAATCCTTATGATGGCATGGGATATTGTCCTATTTGGGTGCCTTATTCAATGTGGAGGTTATGATAGGTGTAAGACACTAAAATTAGCCAGATTACTATGTTGGGTGCCATATTCTAAAAACTTCCTTTAAAAGATTGTATTTTCTATTTAACATAAGCTAGAGGAGAGTTGTAAACATTAGTATGAGAGTTGTTTGTTTACAGGTACACATGTGTAGTTGGATTGAATGTAGGATCAAAGGAAATTGATGTATTTTAATCTTTTGAAGATAATACAAATTTACCCTCTTTTCCTGGTGGAGTTTTTTACCTCAGAGCGTTTTCTCCACATAAATATCTATGTCATGTGTATGGATTTTAAGTATTGCTAATTTCTTTGTTGCTAGTTCACATCTTCATTTGATATTCTACAATATAAATTCATATTTGTAAGTTTATTTCAGATTTCCATATTATAGTAGTTTCCTTTAGTTCTAATATTTGGTATTAGAGCTTGGCTAGCTTTGTTTATTGGGTGGAAGTGTGAAGGTTTTCTATGTTGTAGTGGGAGTTCTAGTTTTGCATATTTGTGCATGTGGAAATCAAGGTTGTGTCTACATCTCTAATAGACATTAAAAAAAAAATGGATCAAACTATGAGTTGTGGAAGCTAAAAATGGAGGATCTTTTTGATGAGATGGATCAATGGTTGGCAGCATCAAAGATAAGAAACTCAATACAATTAGTCAAGAGGAGTGGGACAAGATGGATAAAAAAGCATGGGGCACAACCCAGTTATGTCTTGCAGACTCTATCATATTGAATGTCTTTGAAGAAAAGACCACATATTCTTTATGGAAATGATTGGGTGAGATTTATCAAGCCAAGAGTCTTGTAAACAAATTGTATTTAAAAAGAAAATTATTTTCTCCTAAGATGAAGAAAGGTGAATCTGTTGCAGAGCATTTAAATTGTTTTAATTTAATTTTGAGTCAATTAGTCTCTGTTGATGTTAAGATTGAGGAAGAAGACAAATATATTATGCTTCTTTATTCTTTTTCTAGGTCTTGGGAGAATTTCAATCTTGCTATCATTGCTTTAACCTCAATGATCTAAAGATGAATGCTCTTGTTTCAACTCTATTGGCACAAGAAAATGAGGAAGAAGGCTATGGATAGCTTAGTGGATACTCCTTATGTCAGGGTTAGGTCAAAAGAATGAAGACTGAAAGGAGATCATAAGGGGGCTAAGGAATCAAAAGGTAGGTCTAAAACTCATGGAAAGAAGAATAGAGTTAAGTGTTCGAACTGTGAAAAGAGGAGACATGTTAAGAAGGAATGTAAAAATAGAAAGAAACAATGGGATTCCTCCACATAAAAGTCCTCTAATGTAGGTGATGAGGTTTTACTTTCTGATTGTAATGTTGTATCTAACAAACATTGGTTGGTTGACTTAGGATGCTCTTATCATATGACTCCTCATCGGGAGTGGTTCTCCACATATGAAAAATATGATGTCCAACTAATTTCTACCTTAGGGAAAACACTACATATTTGATAGTTAGATGAAAAAATGTACAATTATGTTTTAGTGATGGGAGGATTAAAACCCTCCCTAGTGTTTTACATATTCCTAGATTGACTAGAAATCTCATTTCTATTTCAAAGTTGAATGATTCAAGAATGCATGTAACATTTAACAAGCATGGTTATAGATTGGTGAGAGGAATATTGGTGGTATCAAGGGGAACAAGGATGAGACCTCTGTTTAGGTTAGATGCCACTACTATTTGCAAATCCACCTATGTGACATAAAATTTGAAAATACATGTATGTTGTGGCACCTTCAATTGGGCCACATAAATAAAAAAGTTTTGAAAACTATTATCAATAAAAGTTTTTTGGATACCAGTTTCTCCTATTCTTATGATCACTTTGATTTCTATGAGCATTGTGTGTTTGGTAAACAAAATAGATCATCTTTTCCTTTAGGAAGTAATAAAGCAAACAATAAGTTAGAAATTATTCATATGGATGTGTTTGGTCCTGTGGATAATGATTTAATTGAAAAATATCAGTATTTTGTTACCTGCATTGATGATGAATCAAAATTTACATGGATTTACTTTATGAGACATAAATCTAAAGTTTTCACTAAGTTTAAGGAATTTAAAGTCTTAGTAGAAAATCAATCAAGAATAAATATAAAAGTATTAAGATCTGACAATGGAGGGCAATGTTGCTCTAAGAAATTTGATGAGTTTTGCAAGCATGTAAGTATCATAAGACAAAAGACTACTCCATATACACCACAACAAAATAGTTTTGTAGAAAGGATGATCTGAACAATTATGGAAAGAGCCAAAAGTATATTGAGTGATGCACAGTTGGATTACTGGTTTTGGGAAAAGGACGTGAGTATTGCTTGTTACATGATAAATAGATCTTCTTGTAAGGCTCTTGATTTTACTCCTTATGAAGTTTGGAAAGGTAAGAAACCTTTTGTTTCACATTTAAGGGTTTTTGGTTGTGAGGCTTTTGTTCATGTTCCTAATAAATTTTTTCTAAGTTGGATTCAAAATCACATAAACACATCATCATTGGTTATGGTGAGAATGTTAAAGGTTATAATATTTGGAATACTCTAACTAAGAAAGTTGTCCATTCTTGAGATGTGATTTTTAGGGAACTTACAATTATTTCTAATCCTATATAGCCAGAAGAAAAGGAAAAGAAAAGGATAGTTCATTTTGATTTACAGAAAGAAGATGCACATCAAGAAGAACAAAATGATGGATTTGAGGATGATGAAGAAGAAGAGGGTTCAATGAAAGTTTAGGAGAGGACTCTATGATTACATAAAAATTTGGGTATATAGAAGAACAAGAAGAAGAATCCCTTACTCCACCCTTGAAAAGATCCACAAGACAATAGAATCTAGTTGATAGGTATAGCCCATGAGATCTCTATTGCGTATTTTCTTTATTAAGTACTAACGATGAACCTCGATCCTACATGGAAGCTATTCTTGCAGATGATAGTGAATCTTGGCAACTAGCCATATAGGAGGAGATGATGGCTTGGACTCTACCTAGGATCTTGTTTGTTTTTCCAAAGGAAGGAAGGCCATTGGATGTAAGTGGGTCTACAATAGGAAATTTAGAGAAGATGGTTCATTAGAAAAGTACACAGCTAGACTGGTAGCCAAGGGCTACTCTCAAAGAGAGGTAGTTGATTTCAGTGAAATTTTCTCTCATGTTGCTAAATTATCTTCTATAGATTTATTTTATCCATAGGTTTTGCTAATTATTTTGAAATTGGGCAAATGAATGTTAAGACTACATTTTTGCATTGAGATCTAGATGAAGAAATTTATATAAAATAGTCAAAAGGATTTTAGCTAAAAGGGACAGAACACTTGGTTTGCAAGTTGAAACGATCTCTTTATGGTTTGAAACAATCACCTTGGATACATGGTATCAAAAAATTGATTCTTTTACGTTGAAATTAGACTTTGTGAGAAGCAAAGAAGATCACTGTATTTATATTAGATATGTTGATGATCGTATACTAATTGTTGCCTTGTATGTGGATGCCATGTTTTTCAGTAACACCAAGGGTATGATTAGGGAGTTGAAAGCTCAACTTTCAAGTGCATTTGAGATGAAGGTTCCGGAGGCAGCAAGGTATATATTGAGAATGGAGATCAGAATAGATCGAGGTAACATAAATCTTTGGTTATCACAAAGTATGTGAATACTATTTTGCACTTATTTAATATGCAGGACTATAAGCCAATTAGAGTTCCTTTACCAATTAGTACTAAGCCTACATTTGGTATGTGTCCCAGGTGCGAAGATGATTTTGAGGATATGTCTAATGTGCCATATGCTAGTGTTGTAAGAAGTTTGGTGTATGCAATGGTGACCACTAGACCAGATATTGCCCAAACAAGGGGAGTTTTGAGCAGATTTATGTCTAACCCTAGTAGAGAGCATTGAAATTATAAAAAGAGGGCACGTTAATATATTTGCATGACACTTTTGATTACTATTTGGTTTATTCTGGCACTACTAGTGTGGATAAGACATTGGACATACAATGTTTTGTTGATGTAGATTGGGCATGTGACTTGGAGGAGATATAATTTGGATGAGTAAAAGGCTATATGTTTACTCTATTTGGAGGAGCTATGAGTTAGATGAGTAAAAGATAGCCCATGGTTGCTTTGTCTATCACTAAAGTAGAGTATATGGCTGCAACCCATGTCTCTAAAGAGGTAGTATGGTTACAAAGATTGTGTACAAGTATTGGATTTGATTGTAGAATAATTCAGATTGGTTGTGATAGCCAAAGTGGAATTTGTTTGGCCAAGAATCCTATGTATCATGCTCAAACTAAGCATGTGGATGTTCAGTATCACTTTGTTTGAGAAATGGTTGCAACTGGACAAATTGAGTTGAAGATTGACACTTATGTGAATGTTACAGATTATCTTAGAAAAACTGTGAGCATAGAAAAGTTCACTTGGTATAGGAAGGCCATGTGCCTTGTTTCTTGTACTTAGTTGATTTATCTTTTCCTATGGTTGTATTTACAATGTATGATGTCAAGTGGGAGAATATTAGGATTAAGGTGCTCTGACTAATTTAATTACTCTTAATATTGTAATTGTAAATGCAAACATGAGGGTTGTAGGATCCACTGACTACAATATTTATTTAATTACGGTGACTATAATATTTATTTACTTTTTACCTCAGAATAGTAAACAGGTAAATATGGGGCATCCAAGTTCATTAATTGACTTATGACGGGTGTAAGAGCATCTTCTATTATTGGAGTTTTACACATCATAAGGAATTAACTATTATTCAACCAGTATGATAGAGCATCTTATGACAACTTGTAAGAAGGTACATAAGGGGCTATTTTTAGCCTTGGTGGAGTTTTTTACATGAAAGAGTTTTCTCCACATAAATCTCTGTCATGTGTATGGGCTAGTTCACATCTTCATTTGATATTCTATAGTATAAGATTTGTAAATTTATTTGATATTTCCATATTGTAGTGGTTTCCTTTATTTCTAATAGTTAAGATGACATATTTTTTGCTTTAGGATAGGAGTAAGCTGAATGAGAAAGAGTTGTAGATTTAGAGAGATTATATGGTGAAACATAATATTAGCATGCCCGAAAAGACTGGAAAAGTTAACTCTACCAATAAGGTGATTTATGAGCCACTGGTGAATGATTTGGATGCCAGTGACATGGTAGATCCTATGATTGGTACTTTTTGAAGGTGATATGTACGAAAGCAACATTAATAAAAAATGTTGTTGGGAATAAATCTGTTATCCTTTTTGTATTTGATGACTATGGCATCCTATAAACTTGTTTAGCTTCCTTTTTGGTAGCTTGGGTTGCTTTTTTGGTGAACTATTCTAGTTTGTGTGTTTTGTAAATGATCTCTAATATTAAAAAAATACCTTGGTCAATCTTTTTAAAACATATTTGTATTATACATAAGATCTTGCAATTGTCTATGAGTATGACATAAAAAACTTATGTATCTATTGTTTTGAAATAACTATAGTGTTACCATAAAGATACATTGGTTAATAGAAAATAAAAAATCTAAAATTCTTGTGGTTGAGACTTATTGTATCCTTTTTGGTGTTTTTTCAAATAATTATCCATATTGATAAATTATGATATATTGGAAGCCACTTCTTTTTAATATATTCATCAATCTCCTAAATTATTGTTTTTTAATATATTTATCAAAGCCTCTTAAATTATTGCATTGGTGAGATTGTTATAAACTTGTAAAAACATCTAAAAGAGCTACTAAATGGCCAAATACTACACAAAATGACTTTGACTAAAAAACATAAATATCTACCAACATGACTATTTTAATATATCTATTGACCACCTATTAATCTAAATTAATTTATGCTTATGTATATACATTTTAAAATTTAATATAATTTTTTAAACATTTTATTGTTGCTTATTCATTTTTTTGAAATAGATATAATAGTTGTGAGCATATTTAACATTAAAGAAATATTTTTTTATTTCACTTTTATTAGTGGTGACTTTGGTTACTAATAATAATAATATAAAAAATATAATTTTAAAATGTACTTTAAGATTGATTATGAGTATAAAATTACTACTGGTGACTTTCATGACTTTCATTGTTGTTATGGTTTAAATCTGTCTTTCTTTCTAGAGTCTGGTTCTGTTGGCAGTATTTGTAGAGAAGTTAATTACCACTGGTGACTATTTCTAAATAGTTGAAGTGTTGATTGGCTGGTTCTGTTGGCAGTATTTGTAGATAAGTGTTAATCAATACCTAATTTGAGTAGGTATCTGTTTACTTTGTGAACATAAATCTATATAAAAAATTTAAATTATATAACATTTTTACATTTCACAAGAGTATGGGGGATCTATAGGATAAGAGGGAAATGTGAAATATGAAGTATTATTTAATTCACCTTATCTTTACAAGTGTGTATGAGCTCTTGAAAATGGAGCACAAAGAGAATATATGGTATAATAGACCCTTTCAATATTTTTATTTTGAATAACATATGAATATGGTTCCTCCATTTGAATTTATTACAGTTTCTTAAATTGATTATATGGGGATGCTTCCTCCTTTATTCTATTGCAGTCCCTTCCTGTGGATATGCTTCCTCCATATTTTCTTTTTGTTTCTCTACCAGAACATTTGAAATAAGTGGCATTTCTCTAGTTGTCGTGATGATCTTAAACCATTGATCCGCTGGTTCACAGCTCGAGTCTTTACTCAAACACTTGCACTGATTAGTCACAACAGATGGGCTGGAAGATCCATCAAGGCATACTGTACTGCCATTCCCTACCGTTGCAGACAAGTGCAATTTAGAATCAGATATCATGTCCCACTTAGCATTGTCATCATCACACAAAATTCCTAGCCTTGCTTGTTTTCCTAGGCCACAAGCTTGTATGAGAAGAACGTTCCTTCCAGCATGATTTTTTTGTCTTCAGTATATTTCCATGCATCAGTTTCTGTGCAAGGGCCTAGGATAAGATCTAAGCCCAACAAAGTGTGCCTCTGTAGGCACATTCCTGTAGCCGGATGGTATATCATTTGGTAAGGAGCATGTTCAGATAAACCAGGACCTGCAACAATGTCGATGAGACTGTAAGTCTATATGGTACAGAAACAATTCTTAATAAATTAGAAAATTGTTCCTGTATGTTGGTTACTTCACAAGCCTTTTCCTTTTTAGATTTGCAGAAGATTGGACTTTGAGAAGGGCTACAAACTGTTTAAGGGTTTGCTGCCCTATTGCTGATTAGGGCTGTGTGCGGATCTGGGTCTTATAAGCCACTGTGGCCTAGTGGAGGTTATTAAAATCTTTCATTTCATTTCAATGGTCTCAACTTCAAAAACTAAATAGCTCTAAAAACCCTAATTTACTCTAACCACAGTTCAATGAAGACTTCAATTGTTAAAAGATAATTCTGATTAGACTCTTGTAGAATCTATAACTAAGCATCTGCAATTACCAAATGTATAGTTGGGAGGTCCCACCAAACACAGCATATTATATATTATCTCGTACACCTTACAGATTTAGTCCATACATATATCGTCACGCATAGAAATATCTTATAAGTTACAGTCATATTGACAGACCAAAAGAAAAAAGACAAGAACAGGGCCTTTCTAAGAAGGGTAGGTATTGAGTCTGCTATCAAAAGCACGCCGAGAAATAAGCAATATTAAATAATCTATAGAATATCTAGTTGGAAGTCCTTTTCATATCAAGAAATTCAAAAAGTAGGTTTGAGAAAGGAAATACTTGCAAAAAATAAAAAGTTTTGGAGAGTTATGAATCAGTCCAGGCCTAAATTTGATGTAATATATATATAACTACAATCTTTTTTTAAAAAAAAATTGAAAGTCTGCAAAAATATCTCCCCAATTTTCTTACAATTTTGATTGTATTTTACAGCTAAAATGTATAAATACTAACTTTACAGCCATCAAATTATCAAATGCATGTTCACAAATAGATTATAAACACCTTTAGAATTTGATATCATTTGATGTGGTAGTTGTTTCTGTATTTTTTAATTGGAAAATAATTATATATATAAATTTATATTTTAAAACCTTTAAATATATATAAGTTACTTATTTTTGAAACTTTCAAAGATTTTTTTATTTTTCATAAAGAGGTCTATTATTTTTATATATAAACCTACCAAGTATATATGAGACAAGAAGAGGATCTTTTGGCTGCACGTGAGAGATTCTATTCAGATGGCATGGAAGAGGATCTTTTCATTTCACTTTATCCCAGACATTCTATGAGTTGCCATCTCAAGACCAGTTTTGGGAGTCCCCACAAAGTGGAGATAAAAAGTTGTAGGTGTATTTTCATACAAATGGGTGATAAGAAACAAAGAAAACACACTTACTGCTCAAGAATGGTGTCATAAACCTGCCGACAACTTGTTATTAGAAGCCTGCCTCATCCAAGAAATTGGGCTAGAAAGCATAAAAGTGTCCTAAACAAATAGATTGAGAGAGGGTCTATTTATATTATTATAAGCATTGACAACATTTTATGGACATCTATTTTATCTGTTTTGTAATCTGAACTCCATTTAAACTACAGGAAGAAATCTTTGTATATTAGATCCTTAGGAGGAAGTTATAGAATTTGTTATTCAAGTAAAAACTCACCTCGAAATGGCTGTTGCAAAACACTTAATCTTGCTAGAAAACTTGCATTTCTTGGTTGAGTCCAGTCCCCAGCAAGTAGTCCATATGTTTCATCCAATGCAACTATTCCTGATCTGATATAATAGCTTCCTTGAAGGGCCCAATGAGCCCAATCCACGTCATTCTCAGCAGCAAAAGCCAGAAAGCAATTTATGTATCTATTGTCATTGACATTTGTTCCCCTCTGATCTATGCCAAATTCACTTATGAACAGAGGAGCAGTGTAGGTCATATTAGGCGTAATTAAAAATCCTCCTCTATTGAATACACTTGATGTCACAGACCCACAGACCTGGTTGGCGTTCCCATTGGCCCAAGCTTGTCCATCAGAAAATGCATACCAGTGCATTTCAAAGACTATCTTTTCCTTGAAACTCAGGCTCACTGGCTTTCTAGATAAAAAATTGAGATTGGTGTCAAAGCTCAAGCCTGTTGCAAATATTCAGTTAAGTATTACATTAGAAAGTCTTGGAAATAAATAAATAATAGTAATTTCCACAAATGAACAAAATAAATCAATAGATTTATATTGTATTAAAGTAGTGTCATAAATAAATAAATAATAAATATGAATTTCTACAAATGAGCAAAAATAGAAGAAACGATTAAAAAAATTCTATTAGAAAATAATTAAAAATAAAGCTAAACTAATTAAAAATAAAGATAAACTAATTAAAAATAAAGCTAAACTAAGGAAGAACGGTGAAAGCCCAAAGTATTTTAACTCCTCTAATTTCAAGTATCAATAAGAGGAAAATAATTGTTAAGCACTATTGGCCAAGAGGGATGAACCTTCTTTCAAGTATGAGGGCTTCTGAGTTAAATGGGAAGCTAAAGCTATGGTTTCACACTCTACTTAAATATCATCCACTTCAATGGTCAAACAGTCAATAGCAATTTTACACCTCATTCATAACAAAAACTCGTAAATATTTGTCCTATTTTTCTTGGCCGAAATTGACCTTTGACTATTGAAGTGGATGATATTTAAGAATAGCCTTGGTTTCATGGAAGGGGACTATTTAATTTTTTTTTAAGATGTTGATGAAATAATCTAGGAACCTTCAAAGTAGGTTGTCCAATAAAAAATTTGGGTAAGAATGTGGTTCCATAAAATATTTTTACCATCCAAAAATTTACACCTATATTCTTACAAGAATTTCAGAATATGGATAGGCCTTGCAATGCTGCCTGATAAACATTAGGGAAACTATCAGTTCTACCCTAAGCAACCTCTGAAAATATATCCTGAAAAAATTGGGGCTCCTATTCTACAGGTAGAGATTCCATTTACTTCTCTAACCCTTTTCTGAATACTGTAAGACCTAACTCTCCATAAATTTAAATGTGGAAGCCCCTGCCATAAGAGAGATTCTAGGGTCAATAGTTCTATCATCTATAACGCCTAGACAACAGATGCCACATGATCTGAAATTCACCAAAATAAATATATAAAAGTTCAATAGAGTCTGCTATAGTTTGGTTTTAATGGTGTAAGCTATGTTGGTTGGTAGCGTAGTTAGGTAGAGGTTAGATTAAGAAAAAGAGAAAAGAAAATTCCACAAAAAGATTTAGTTGGAACACTGGTTTAGCTTGATGCCTGAGAGTATAACCAACACGTCAGGATTTGCTTTGTGGACGGCCTCTGCTCCCATCTGCATGTATTTGTACCAATCATTTTGGTTTTGCTTTGAGCCTCTGAGTTCATTCCTTAGACTCATTCCCACAACCTGACTAGTCCCATTGAATGTTGAAGCAACTATTGTTAGGCCTTTAATCCATACATCTGGCTTAAAGTCCTTGTCCCCAAAGAATCCATTGCCATCTGAATTGCTGCAACACCATCCAGGTTTGCTGAGATGATTGTCCAGGATCACCTTCACATTGCTGGATCCCAAACTTGAGACCACTATTTTGTATACCGCTATAACAGACAAGTCAAGGAGATCTGGATTATGGGTTTCTATGCCTGATTCTGCATCTGTGAGACTTGATTTTCTCAAGGACTGCCTGACTGTTATAGATCCCAGAGAAGGATCTGTGAACATGTAGAGGGCCCAAGTGAAGCGAACACAGTTAAAACCCATTGCAGATATGCTTGTGGTTATTGCATCAAGTGGTCGCTTGTCCAGACCTTCTGCTACCATGGTATCTACATGTGAAACCCAGTTAACACAGGCAAGCTTTACTCTGTAGCCATCTTGGTCCACGATCCATCTGGAACTTGCATACAGGGGAGAAGAGACTACCCATTTGTATGTCGAAGATAATAGCAGAAGCACAGACAGTGCTTTCATTGTCATTGCAGGTGTCATCATGGAAAATAATTTTGACTTGGTAAGGCTGAGGACTCAGACACTGACTGGGGCTTATTAGATCTTATTTTTGAGCTGGCAGAAGCTCAGCTGGCAAACAGAGCTGAAACTGGATTGTTGGAAAAGTTTTTAGGACCGGTGACTCTAGAATTAGGTTAAATTGGAGGGGGAACTCAATTCCATGAACAGTAAAAGCCCAATAGGATTCTATTTGCATGGCAAGAGGATTCTAGAGTTACCCCCTAAAAGGCCAATAGTCTCACACCTACTTAGGCATAGCAAACCTCAGTTGCAGAGACAATTTCTAGCATGACCTTATACTATGGAACACGCATCATTTATATAAACCACACCTAATCCAAAGATAATTTATCCCAACTGTCTCAGCTGCAAGAACTCAAATGTGTAGCCTGCCTCTGCATAGAAGGGCAAGGGAATTGAGAAGACTTAGGATTAGAGTATAAATATATGGGTTTTTTGGTTTGTAGTTTGTACAGACATGATTGATTTCATTGGTGTCATTTTTGGTGTTACTAGACTTAACTTGTAAGAAAGACAATGATCAACAGGGTTTGCTTGACGCATCTTCAGTTAAAAACGTAGGGAATTCTTAAGGGTTTTGACTGTTTTCCACGCTATACATAAGATGTCATCTACTCTAATTTGCTTGCCTGTTGATATGAACTATCTTTCAATGAAATTTTGTATTCTTCACATACAACAAACTACTAGATTTCTTCCTTCTCATTTTTAAAATCTTTTCTAACCTACCAAAGCTGCTAAAGATGAGTTGGGTTCTCACATTCCAGAGTTTTAGGTCATGTCTTTTTCATTGTTCCTGATTAATTTAATCGACTGTGGCCCATCCTTCGTGTCTGCTGGATTTGAGGAAAAATAAATTTTGATTAACTAGACGTTTGATCCCACCTGATTATTAGAGTTCTAATTTTTCCACTAAAGTACACTAACCACATGTAGAACCAGTAATCATCCTACTGTTAAACAGGATTAAAAAGGAAAAAGGAAAAAAAAAAAGCGTGCTGTTGAACAGGGCTGCGGTCGATCATTAAATATTCGAAGGGTCTAGGGATATTTGAATGGATGTTTAATCTGAGACAGCTTTTGGATCATAATATTACTGGCAGAGAAATGCGGATCTTCCAAAATTCTGTTTAATAGCCAATACGGATTCCGTTTTTGTAGGATATTATTTTTGTGATCGTTATTTATTCGAAGTTGCCCTCCGTAGATATTATTTTTGCGATCGTTATTTATGCTATGTTTTTTTGCTCTACCAATGTTTTTTTTTTTCGGTCATACTCCTTTCCCAAAATATTGGAGAGCTTGCATGTATTTATTGCGGTGTGGGAAAAGCCGCTTAGCTTGCAGGTATTTTCTGTCCACTTTATATGGCCTCGGCCTTTCATTTCTTCATAGCTTTTGCTATTGGAGTTCAAGGCTTGACGACGACTTGCAATGGCTTCTCTATTCAAATGCCCTCGGAAGTTTGTCCCCAAGGTACATCCCCTGAAACATGTTATTCTTCCTACTCCTAATTTTGATAATGCATGCAAATGGTTAGAGAATTTTACGTTAATAGGGTATCTTGTGGGTAAAGACCCCCTTGAAAGCATGCTCAAAGAATGGGTCAACAAGTTTTGGACCTCGCATGGGATTCGGCTTGACGCCATGTAAAACCTTACTAAAGGTTTTTTCCTTTTCCATTTTGCTAAGGCCAATCATGCTAAGGCTGTTCTTAGCTGGGACCCTTGGCTTGTCCACTCCTCCTTGTTTGTTTTTAAACTCTGGACCCGTGACTTTGTTGTCTCTGACAAAAACTATGTTTATGTTCCCATTTGGGTCAAATTTCTTGGTCTTCCCTTGCCTTGTTGATTTTTTTTGCAACAAATTACCTTGTCCTTAGGCCTTGTGGTTTGTGTGGAGCTAGAAAGGTTCTATTCGTTTCACCCCCATCGATGAGTTTGCGTCGATATAGATCTCTCTAAGAACTTCAAAGATTGTGGACATTCAAGTCAGAGTGACCCGCTACTCTCAGGGATTTCAGTATATCAACTTGCCTAACACTTGTTATCGGTGCCAGTCCTCTAAACACAAGATTCGATATTGCCCTTTGGCCTCTCTGCATCCTAAGCTCTCGGCTTAGCCCTCGTTGGGGCCAATGCCTCGTGCTAAAAATGAGGAAGGCTGGTCTACTATGACCAATAGACGTAACAAGAACTTGGGTAATTCCAAGCATGCTCCCAAAACCTCTGGTTAGGGAGCCTCGGTTTTGAAACTGGCTTCAAAACCCCTCGACAATGGAAAATCTTTTGTCTCCCTTCCTGGGGAGTTGTCTGGAGGGACGTGTTAGGGTTAGCCAGCAGAAGATATCAATTAAATGCAAGTAAAGATTAAATAGAGGAATGACAATACATAGAAATAATAACAACGAGAGACATGTTTTTAGCATGGTTCACCTAAACTTGGGCTACATCCACCAACAGAGAGTCCAATATTATTATCCAGTAAATCAAAACCGATTACAACCAGCAATCCTTGCAACTCAATACCGCTGCAAAATTCTACAATACATCAATAAAAACCCTAACCCTTAGTTGCTTTTATCAAGCCTTATGTCAGTTACAAAAATAAGGGTTTTTTATGTAGGCCAATAGAAAAATAACTCCTGACACCTTAATAAAATAATAAATAATCGTTGGAGGTTTTGGGGGCGTTGCCCCTTGACCCTGCCCTGTATCGCGACAAGGAACGTGCAAGGGGCGTTGCCCCTTGACCCTATCTTGGGGGTGCTGCCCCTTGACTAGGCCATTAAATAATTTGGGGGGAAACCGCGGCGATAAAAGTGGGGTAAATTTAACCTCCGAGTCTGATTAGGCTCCATATAACAACATGGCAAGTGTTATCAAATCCTAGCATGTGGCAGTAGGGTGTTTAGAGTCGCAACCGTATCACCAGCCGCTCTTCCCCTCCTCTTGTTGGATAGAGTAGGTCCCATAGCCTACCTGGGCACTTGGAAAAAGGTGAGTTTGTGCCGATGAAATGGCAGCCTGTGCAACTTAGCTTCAAAATTGGAACCTTGAGGCAGACGAGGCTTTTCTACATAATGGTTATTCTATTCTTGATGAGTTGGATAATGAGGAGATGACCCTCAACCTTCATTTATGAATTATATCTCCTGGAATGTTCGAGGTCTAACAGACCTTCCAAGGAAATACCCTATTCAAGATGCAAGGATTCAATTCCTGGATTTAGACATCTTTTGCCTTCAAGAGGTCAAAGTGCTTGGTTTTTTTTCAGCTACTTGATGTGTTATTTGGCTAGCTAGCCATTTTTTGCAGTAACCATGAAGCTAGTCGCAGAGGGGTTGTCACCTTTCTCTCTCCTACATGGCATCAACTATTAGTTGATCATGGATGTGACACGACTCACTAAGCACTATGGACACTTTTCAACATCAATAATCATTCCTTTGGGGTTATTAATGTTTATGCTCCCAATGATGTCGTGTAGAGATCTTCTCTTTGGAAATGGATTGCTCATTCAATTCTGACTGCCACTTGGGTTTGTGCAGGGATTTTAATATGGTTGAGTGCCCACATGATAAATGTGGTGCCTTGCCTATGCAATGGACAACTAGTGAGGGAGAGGACTGGTTTATTATGTGTAATAAATTGGGTCTTTTCGATCCCAATGTTGGTTGTCGACAAGTTAGTTCTCCTTGGTACACATGGAGCAATTTAAGGACGGATCTTGACAGAGTCTTAAAGAGGCTAGATCGGGCTATGATCTCTGCCCAATCATTCTTCTATTTTGCCAATTGTTTAACACAAGTTTGTCTGATGAATTGATTAAGCTCTGAAATGCCCCTAATGGCTTGGAGAAGAGGGATTTCAATGTTTAATTATCGAATTTCCTGAAACAACTCAGATTCAGTGAGAAGTTAGGTCTTCATTGATGGGGGTTATTTTTGAGGAATGGTCTTCGTAAGTCTATTAGGAAATGGTGCGAGCTTTGCTATGTTTGGAGAAGATCTAGAGTGAATCTCCAGAGAAGCTCTAGAGATTTTTAGGAGTTGTTTACAAGGCACTTTGGTGGTAATAATCTCTTCCTAAGGTTGTTGTTTAGGAGAATCAAATGATTCTTGTTCATCAGTGATTTCAATCATCGTGGAAGGAGATGGTCTTAGTAAAGCTCTTCTCGATCATAACTAGAGGTTGTTTAGATGAATGGCATTTACTCTAGCTATATTGTCTTGCTCAACCAAATAGACTGTTGCTCCTTATTTATTATTATTTAGAGTGGCTATAGATTGAGCAGGGAGAGGTGGTTGATTTAATGGTTCGGTTTGAGCTTGATTTGACATATTTGTTGGGCTAGTTAATAGAGCTTGTTGTTGATTTGGAAAATGTCTTTGTTGACCTAGGAATGGTTGGTTAAAGTTTTGTTGGGGAATCCATTATTGTTGCATGTTCTCTAGTCCATGTTGAGGTTGAAACTACTGAGGCCAACGTTGGTTAGACCATGGATGATTTGACCATTGTTGATTTGGCCACTGTTGGTTTGACCATTGTTGATTTTGCCATTCTTGTGGTACTCATTGAGGAGGATTCACAGGTCCATACAATTGAGCATTCCACTGATTAGCACCCCAATCTGGAGGGCCTCTATAGGAAGCCTAGTTTGGTTTTGATTGTATGGGAAGTTACCAATTTGCTTCTACTCTATATAGTTCAACTCTTCTTCAATTTGGGCATTTTTCTTTATTAACTTCTTTAAGGTTGGGAGTTTCAATCACAATGATTAGTGGGGTGATTTTTTGTCATAAATTTGATAGATCTTAGTTTGGTCCAAAGGACATCAAAACAATAGGCATTTATTTTTGCATCGTGGGCAATATATGGATAGTGGCTCAGTTGTTTTATTTTTTTCCTAAATTCCATCCAGAGTGGTGTTTAATTGAACTAAAATATCTATCTTGAGATTTGCAAATTCTTCCATGATCTATCCTATGTCATTATGTCCTTTTAGGAACCTTGGTACTCTAATCCCATCTTGTGTCCTAGAATAATTCCTATAGAGTTCCTCAATTTCTATCATGCCCAATTTATTTATATTTCCTTTTCCCATTAGGTCTAATGCCTGCTTTAGTTCTTTGTCCAATCCTCTCAGGAATAGGGCTTTAGCCAGGGCCTTCTTCTAAAGGATTGCCATATCTCATGAGGGTAAAGTTGAATCTGTCTAGATAATCTTCTAAGCTCCCATCCTATTTTTATTTGGTTCTAAAAATTTCTTTCTTTTGATCACTTATTTTGCAATAATTCGAGTATTTATAAAGGAATTCATTCTCTATTTATTCCCATGAATGTATGGAATTGGGAGATAACCCCATAAACCATCTCATGGTAGAATCCACGAATGCAGAAGGAAATAATGTTTATAATATAGGAAAAATGATCTAGCCTAATACCTTGGTGTAGGAGCACCTAGAAAATCCTGTTTTCTTTTGTAATAAGGTCTAGTTGACCAATGCATTTTCATTTCCATTTGTCTCTAGGTCCTTCAGGACCTAGAACCCATTTTGTAAGTCCTAAGTGACTTAAAACACACTTTTCTCATTTTGTAATCACATAGTACCAAAACAGGGCAGTAGGATAGTTTGAGGCAGTTTTGATCGGTTGGTCTTCCAACTGTTTGCATCGGTTGGTTTTCCAACTGTTGGCAGGTTAGGTGGATAAAAACCAGAGGAAGGAACCATCTAAAGAGGAGGAAGGAGAAGTGTGTGAATGTGATTGTGTATTGTTCTAAGGAGAAATAAAACTATTATGTTCTGTCAATTTGGCTTCCGTTCTCTGTAACTATAATTTGTATAACTGTAGATTCCTATTCTTTCTGTGCTTTCCATTGTTGCAGTATGTTGACGTGAGGCATTCCACTGGTATGATTCCTGTGGAGATTAGTGGAATGGCTTCATTGTACAGTATTTGTTTTTGTTTTCTTGTTTTGTTTTTGTGTTTGACGGTGCAGAGGATCCAGACAGAGTGTTTCTGCATAGTAGATTGACCTAGCATCTCCATGTGCTAGGGTTCGGTTGAAGGGGGAGAGAGTAAACTGTGCATCAGCATATCGCTGGGACTCAAAACAAGTTCGCTGAAGGTTGAATTCACGCTGAAGAGTGGTTGGTCCATCGGCGTATCGGCGAAGCAAATTCTAACATGGCCGATAGTAATTGTCTTGCCGATAGGCAAAAAGTGTTGAACCTCACATCGGAGTGACTAAGACTTTAGAGAGATAAGTTGTAAAGTGTTGCTAAAAACAAAAGGTTCAAAGGTTCAAAGATCTATTCGCCGAGCCTAGAAATGGTTCCAAAAGGTTCAAGAGTTCAAAAGTTCAAATTTTGAAAAATTGTCCGTTCCCGCTGTATGTTCCTCATCATATTGGTATCAGAGCCAGTTTTAAAGATCACTCAGGTGGTGTGGTCTTGGTGTATGTCAGACAAGGAAAGTGAAGCAAAGGCTAACACGATGCCTCCTAAAAGCATGTCACAAGATGCAGTGAAGAAACTAGTTGAAGTAATGTTTGAGTCCAAGCTCGAGGAGTTGAAAAGAACCAAGGGTAAGGATAGGGAAGATGAAAGTGATAGCGATGAAGGAGATATAGAAATTGATGGAACCAATAAGGGGATAGAGGAGATACCAGTAGACCAAAGGGCATTTGTAGATGCTTTGAAGTCAGTTAATAGGGACACCATAGATGGGTTACCTATGTATAGTGGAAATGTGGAAGCTGAAGAGGTGATTGATTGGATTGAGGCATTGAACAATCATTTCGAATACAAAGAAGTCCCTGATGATAAGAGGGTTAAATTGGCAAAGGCAATATTGAAGGGGTCTGCTCTTGCATGGTGGAATTATGAGCAAGGAGAGAGAGAGTCAAGGAGGGGAAGAATATGATAACCTCCTGGGAAAGGATGAAGACCAAAATCAAGGCACAATTCTTACCTCTAGACTATAATGTGTAGATGTATAAGAAATTGCAAAACGTCAGATAGAGAGACCTTGATGTGAATGCATACACACAAGAGTTTCATAAACTTAGTATCAGATCAAAGAGACAAGAAGAAGAGTCAGAGAAGGTCGCAAGGTATCTGAATGGCCTAAGGATGAACATCCAAGATGAGATCAACATCTTAGCACCAGAAATAGTGAACAAGTGTTTCCAAATGGCCTTAAGGGCTGAAGAGAAGATAAAGAGAAAGAGTGAGAAGAATAATAGAGGTAGAGGAAGAAATTTCAGAGGCAGAGGCAGTTTTGGAGGAAGAAGTCCTAACCAGAGGCCTAGTGGTGAGTCTAACCAAGAAGAGCAAGTTGGAGACTCAAGTAGCAGAGGAGGATACCAAGGAAGAAGGCCTAATGGAAGAGGTGGGACAAATGGATCAGGTAGAGGATCCAAGTTCTCCAATATGAGATGTTATAATTGCAATCAGATAGGGCACCCGACATACAAGTGTCCAGAGAAGGCCTCAACTTCTCATGGTGGTGAGAAGAGAACCACTTTGATTCAAGAAGATGCAAGGAGTGTGACATCTCCTGAAGTGAATCTGACATTAGAAATGGGAGAAAATTTGATGATCAAAAGGACGTTGCTCAAGGAACCAGTGCAGACTGAACCGTCTCAAAAAAGGGCTTTGTTTAGAATCAACTGCAAGATCCAAGGTAAGGTTTGTAAAGTTATTATTGACTTTGGTTCTACTGATAATATCATATCTTTGGAAGCAGTGAATAGGTTGAAGTTAGAAAGGATACCCCATAGCAGTCCATATAAAGTCATTTGGTTGAATAAGGGGCAGCACATACTCATCAATGAACAAGCATGGGTAGAATTTAGTATTGGGGGGTACAGAGATAAAATCTTGTGTGACATCCTTCCAATGGATGCTTGCCATTTTTTGTTAGGCAAACCATGGCAGTTTGACAGAAAGGCTCATCATGATGGGGAAAAGAATGCTTACTCATTCCAAAAGCATGGTGTAACTTATAGGATACAGTCATTGGTAGAAGGGGATCCATAGCCTGTAGGATCTAGTGTAATGCTGGTAGGAGAAAAAGAATTCATGGATACACTAAAAGAGGGTGGTGGAGTAGGTTTTGCTTTGATTGTGAAGCCTAAGGGGGAAAAGAAGGAAAATGTTAGAGAAGTAGGGCCTAAGGAGGTCAGAGATTTGCTTGAGAGTTACAAAGGAGTGATTGCAAAAGATATACCTGATTCCCTACCACCTGTCAGAGACATTAGCCATCAGATAGACCTCATACCAGGAGTAGTACTTCCTAATAAGGCAGCATATTAAATGACCCCTCAACAAAATGAAGAGATAGCAAATCAGGTTCAAGAACTCCTAAACAAAGGACTGATAAGAAAGAGCCTTAGCCCGTGTGCAATCCCTACTGTTTTAGCCCCAAAGAAAGATGAGAAATGGAGGCTTTGCACCGATTCTAGAGCTGTCAATAGGATAAACATCAGGTATAGGTTTCCTATTCCTAGAATAGAAGATCTAATGGATTATTTGGGAGGGGCCACTTATTTCACCAAGATAGACTTAAAGAGTGGGTATCACCAGATAAGGATAAGACAGGGGGATGAGTGGAAGACGGCATTTAAAACTGATGAAGGGTTGTATGAGTGGCTTGTGATGCCTTTTGGTCTCTCAAATGCCTCGAGCACCTTTATGAGACTAATGAATGAGGTGTTGCAGGAATTCATAGGGAAATTTGTGGTAGTCTACCTAGATGATATCTTGGTGTTCAGTAAGAGCAAGGAAGAACACTTGAAACATTTGGAGATAGTCTTGAAGAGGCTACAAGATTAGAAATTAATGATAAACTTGGAAAAGTGTGACTTCATGAAACAAGAATTGGTTTACCTAGGCTTTATCATCTCGAAGGGTGATTTGAAAATGGATCCTTCCAAGGTAGAGACTATTTTGAATTGGCCTACACCTAGGACAACAGGAGAGGTCAGAATTTTTCATGGTTTGGCGACATTTTATAGAAAATTTATTAAGAACTATAGTGATATTTGCACACCTATGTTAGAGACCATCAAGGGTGGAGGTAAGGTGAAGTTTGTGTGGACAAAAGACGCAGATCAGAGTTTTGAAAGTCTGAAATAGAAAGTTGCCAAGTATCCTATCTTAGTACTTCCTAATTTCAATAAGGTTTTCACCATTGAATGTGATGCAAGTGGGCTGGCCATAGGGGCAGTGTTGAGCCAAGAAGGCAGACCAGTAACCTTTTTCAGCGAAAAATTGAATGAAGCTAAGAGGAAGTACTCCTCTTATGATTTAGAGTTGTATGCCATGGTACAAGCTCTGAAAAAATGGAGGCACTACTTGCTTCCTAAAGAATTTATTGTATACAATGACAATCATGCTCTTAGTTTTTTGAATGGACAGGAAAAGCTCAGTCATAGACAAATGAAGTGGGTGGAAAGTCTTCAAACATACACCTTTATCATCAAACATAAGAAGGGGATAACCAATAAGGTTGCTGATGCTTTAAGCAGAAGGGTGTTGACAGTGCAAGAAGTGCAGTTGCAAAGCATGGGTGTTGATGCACTTAAAGGATTGTATGAAGAGGACCAAGATTTCAAGGAGATTTACAAGGTATGCAATGAGTTTGCTAATGCTTTCCATAGTGAATTTTCAGATTATACATTGCAGGAGGGACTTTTGTTTATAGGGAGTCAGCTATGTATTCCCCAGTGTTCAATGAGGGATAATATAGTGAAGGAAAAACATAGTGGTCGTTTAGGAGGACATTTTGGACTCAATAAAACTTTAGATCTAGTAAGAAGATTTTACTTTTGGCCAAAGATGCAATCTGATATTAGAAGGTTTGTTGAGAGTTGCATGGTATGTCAGAGAGCAAAGGGGGTCTCAACTAATGCAGGACTGTACCAACCTTTGCCCATACCAGACAGACCTTGGGAAAGTTTGAGTATGGATTTTATGATGGGATTGCCCAAGACAAGGACAGGTTGTGATAGTGTGTTTGTTGTGGTAGATAGATTCAACAAAATGGCACACTTTATTCCTTGTAAAACCACTAATGATGCTAGTTACATTGCAGGTTTGTTCTTTAAAGAAATTGTCAGGATTCATGGATTGCCCTTGAGTATTGTATCTGATAGAGACAACAAATTTGTGGGACATTTTTGGAGAACCTTGTGGAAAAGATTGGGTACAAACTTGTCTTTTAGTTCAACCTATCATCCTTAGACTGATGGACAAATTGAGGTTGTGAATAGGTCATTAGGCAATCTGCTGAGATGTTTGACAAGAGAACATGGAGGTAGTTGGGATGTGGTACTCCCACAAGCAGAATATGCCTATAATGATTCTACAAACAGAAGTACTAGTCTAAGTCCTTTTGAAGTTGTCTATGGTATTCATCCTAGAGGAATGTTTGAATTGAGAGATGTTCAAGGGTTGGACAAAAGGAGTGGACATGCTGATACATTTGCAAAGGCTATGAAACAAATCCATCAACAAGTCAGAGATACTCTACATAAGAATAGTTAGAAGATCAAGGCTAGACTGGATCAAAGGAGAAGGGATGTGCAGTACCAAATAGGAGATATGGTCATGGTTCATCTCAACAAGAACATACTACCCAAGGGAAGCCACATCAAGTTGATGATGAGAAAAATTGGACCTTGTAAGATTTTAGAGAAATATGGTCCTAATGATTACAAAATTGAACTCCCTGATGATATTGCTATTTCCCCTATATTCAATGTTGCTGATCTAACATTATATAGGAGTCCTGATATAGGAGAAGGTACAATAGATTATGTCCAAGACAATGCAGAGTGGGTGCAACATTTACCACCTAAGGAACCACCTAAGATGGAGTGTATCTTAGATAGCAAGACAACCAAAAAGACAAGAAATTAGACCTACTTTGAGCACTTAGTCAAATGACAAGGACTTCCAGACTCAGAAGCCACATGGATGCTAGAAGAAGACATCAAAAAGAAGGGTGGTGATTTGTAGCAGTTAGTCTCTAAGAGGACTTGAGACAACTTTCACCCGGTGAGTATGGTGTAGGAGCACCTAGAAAATCATGTTTTCTTTTGTAATAAGGTCTAGTTGATCAATGCATTTTCATTTCTGTTTGTCTCTAGGTCCTTTAGGACCTAGAACCCATTTTGTAAGTCCTAAGTGACTTAAAACACACTTTTGTCATTTTGTAATCACATAGTGCCAAAATAGGGCAGTAGGATAGTTTGAGGCAATTTTGATCAGTTGGTCTTCCAACTGTTTGCATCGGTTGGTTTTCCAACTGCTGGCAGGTTGGGTGGATAAAAACCAGAGGAAGGAACCATCTAAAGAGGAGGAAGGAGAAGTGTGTGAATGTGATTGTGTATTGTTCTAAGGAGAAATAAAACTATTCTGTTCCATCAATTTGGCTTCCATTCTCTGTAACTGTAATTTGTATAACTATAGATTCCTATTCTTTCTGTGCTTTCCATTGTTGCAGTATGTCGACGTGAAGCATTCCACTGGTACAATTCCAGTCGAGATCAGTGGAATGGATTCATTGTACAATATTTGTTTTTGTTTTCTTGTTTTGTTTTTGTGTTCGACGGTGCAGAGGATCTAGACAGAGTGTTTCTGCATAGTAGATTGACCTAGCATCTCCATGTGCTAGGGTTCGGTTGAAGGGGGAGAAAGTAAACTGTGCATCGATGTATTGCTGGGACTCAAAACAAGTTTGTCGAAGGTTGAAGTCACGTCGAAGAGTGGTTGGTCCATCGGCGTATCAGTGAAGCAAATTCTAACATGGCCGATAGTAATTGTCTTGCTGATAGGAAAAAAGTGTGGAACCTCACATTGGAGTGACTAAGACTTCGGAGAGATAAGTTGTAAAGTGTTACGAAAACAAAAGGTTCAAAAGGTTCAAAGGTTCAAAGGTTCAAAGATCTATTCGCTAAGCCTAGAAATGGTTCCAAAAGGTTCAAGAGTTCAAAGGTTCAAAGGTTCAAAGGTTTAAAGATCTGTTCGCCGAGCCTAGAAATGGTTCTAAAAGGTTCAAGAGTTCAAAGGTTTACGAGTTCAAAGGTTTAGGAGTTCAAAAGTTCAAATTTTGAAAAATTGTCCATTCCGTTGTACTCTCCTTATCATACCTTCATTAACCTATATCAATTTTTCTGTATATCACATTGGAACACAAACCAACAATGCTTGTGTACTTGGATATAGTCCTCAAGGGAGAGCCAAGTTGCCTGGGTTTTGCTCCTTTGTTGTAAGGGAGATTGATTTAATGAGACTAGATCTAGGGCATTAAGTGATTTAATTGACAAAATGAACAACTTATAGGTGTCGTAGACTAACTATACAAGAACCAGAAGCATAGAACCAGAAGCATATTGAGACTGAGCAGAGCTGTTAGGGCCCATATCTTGAAATAGAGGCCAAATCTGGAGGACTAGGGCGCATAGCACCATGGTCCTAGGGTTTAGGCCAAACTTTGAACTGGTGATCTGTGTTCTAGGATCTTCTGTCTTCTTGTCATTGTTTTGTGTCAGAACCTTCCGATGCAATCTGCACACATAAAAGAGGGAAAATGGTTGTGATGTATAGAGGCTTGCCTTAGTCAAACCCTAGGTAAGTGTTCCCACTTACACAACAACAATGATAAGTGTGATAGAGAGTGTGCTCTCTTGGTGAGTAGAGGCTTGCAACATGTAATAAAAGATTGTAGTAATGAAATAGAATGTAATAGAGTTACCACGAGCATGAAACTCTAGTTGAATGGATTTAGCAATCCACAAGGGGTTCAAGGAGATGGAAGAAGCTTCCTCGCAGACCTACAAGAGTTAGTACACACAACAATAATCTACAAAAATAGAGATCTTATAGAGAGATGGAGAAAGAGATAGCTTATTAAAGAGAATCATCATAAAGAACATCTAGAGAATTGTCCATTAGGTGTAAATGAGAGAGAGACTTGTTTATATATTAATCGCAATTACTTTCTGAGGGCCCAATAGAGTTGAGGCCGACAAGATGCATCACTTAAGTCATAAGGCTGACATTCACATATAACTTGTTGGGGCTAAATTGCCAAGACCCAAGCACTAGGCGCCCTAGTCCTGGTGATTTGGGCCATCCAAATGCCAGATGATAGAGGATTAAGCCTTGAGTCTTATGTAAGTAGTGCAAATTGCATATTGTAGACAAAGGTGAACATATAAGCCAAAACGAGTATTAAATCTAGTGTGAAATTGTAAGTGGTGACAATTTTTGACACTACATTAAGGGTAAGTGCACAAAGATGGGGGACCAAAAGGGGGTTCTTAAGATGCCACTTCTTTTTCTAAAATTAGGAAAGACTGATGTTGAATAAGAAATTGAAGATAGTTACACTCAAAATTTGAAGATACAACAAAAACAAGAGTCATGCTCCGAATCTAGTTTCTAAACTACTAATTTTTTTCAAAAATGGTTGAGATTAAGGGGTTCAAAAGGGGGGGCCACACAAATTGGTTCTGTTTTTTCAAAAAAACATAACATAGTGTCTGATGTGGCCCCCCTAAAATGTTAACTTTTTTTTAGTATTTCAAAAATCGCTTCAGTGAGAAATTAGCTAACACCATGTAGTTTATCCTCAATTTTTTTGATAATTATTTCATGAATAATTGATTTTTTACTAGTTTTTAAAGTGGACACATCTTGAAAAACAAAACACTGAGCGTGCTCCCCCCTAAAAGTTTTGAAAACTAATCAAAAATCCAAATTTTTTTGAATACGTGTAGAATGGAGTCTAGTTTCTAAAAATGTAATTTATTTAAAATTTTGATGATTGGTTAAAAAAGTCAAAACTACCACACACTTGTTTTTGACAAAAAATAGAAAAACTAACAAAATAAATTAAAGATGAAAACCTTAACATACTGAAAATGTGAAAAAAAAAATGGTTAGAAAGTTAAGAGAGAGCTTAAGATTATGATGGTATTTTTTTGGGTTGTCATTGAAACAAGTACAAACCTGATGGGGAGCACACTCTAGATTATGTAATTTTGTTACAATTTGCAAAAACATGTCTTTGGATGTCCAAAACACAGTCCAAGCCTTTGGGTTGGAAGCCCAAGGAAAATCCAAGCCTTTGTCTTGGAAATTACCAAAGCAAATAATAACACAAGCGTGTTATAATGCGGTCACGTTATGGTTATATAGAATCATCTCACCTTCTCTCCCTCCCTCCTTACCCCTCTCTATTATTCTCTCTCTCCCTCCCCTCTGTAGGTCTCTCCCTCTCTCCCCTCCTCTCTCTCTCTCACCTCTTTACCTCCTACCCTCTCTCTCACTCTCTACTTCCCTCCCCTCTCTACCTCCTACCCTCTCTCTCACTCTCTACTTCCCTCCTCTCTCTACCTCCTCCCCTCTCTACCTCCTACCCTCTCTCTCACTCTCTCACTCTCTCTCTCTCTCTACCTCCTACCCTCTCTCTCTCTCACCTCTATACCTCCCTCTCCCTCCCCTCTTTACTTTCTACCTTGGTCTCTCTCTCTCTCTCACCTATCTATCTCGTAGTTTTCCTTTTCCTAGCTTTCCCAGTTTTACTTTTCCTAGATTTCCTAGTTTTCCTTTTCCTTTCCAATTTCCCTTTAGATCCCACCAATTTTCCCTGTTTTACTATTTTCCACCTCTCCTCTCATCATTCTTCCTATCCAATGAAATTTCATTTTATCTTGTTTCCATTTCATCCTCCCAATTTATATCCTCATCCCTCTTTGCATGTCCTAGTAACTTTTCTTGTTTCCATTTTCTTTGTCGATAAGGGAGAGGGAGAGGGAGGAAGAGGGAGAGAGGGTGGAGATGGAGGAGAGAGAGAGGGTTGCTCAAGTTTAGGGGTTAGGGGCATTACTTAGGGTTTATGAGTTTAGGGTTGCTTAAGTTTAGGGTTTAGGGGTTAGGGGAATTATTTAGGGTTTAGGGATTTAGAGGTTAGGGTTTAAGGTTTAGGGGCATTATTTAGGGTTGCTCAAGTTTGTTTAGGGTTTCTCAGGTTTAGGGTTTAGGGGTTAGGGGTTTATGGTTTAGGGTTTAGAGAGGGATAGAGAGAGGAGACCAATAGAGATTGGGAGAGATAGAGGAGACAAAGGGGAGAGATAGGGAGATAGAGAGTGAGGGACATGTCCAAAGACATAGGGAGAGGGATTGAGAGGTAGAGGGATGACAGAGATAAGAAGATAGAGGAGATAGAGGTTTAGAGTTGCTTGGGTTTAGAGTTTAGGGGTTTAGGATTGATCGGGTTTAGGGTTTAGGGTTTAGGGGTTAGGGTTTAGGGGCATTATTTAAGGTTTAGGGTTTATGGTTTAGGGGTTAGGGGTTAAGGTTTAGAGGTTTAGGGTTTAGGGTTTATAGAGAGAGATGACTATTAGGAAGATATAGAGGATACTGTGGGGAGAGATAGGGAGATAGAGAGTGAGGGACATGGCCAAAGACATAGGGAGAGAGATTAAGAGGTAGAGGGATGATAGAGATAGGGAGATAGGGTAGAGATAGGGAGATAGAGGTTTAGGGTTGCTTGGGTTTAGGGGTTTGGGGTCTAGGGGTTTGTGGTTGCTCGAGTTTAGGGTTTAGGGGTTAGTGGCATTATTTAGGGTTTATGATTTATGGTTTAGGGGTTAGGGGTTAACGTTTAGAGGTTTAGGGTTTAGAGAGAGAGATGACCAATAGGGAGCTATAAAGGAGACTGAGGGGAGAGATAGGGAGATAGAGAGTGAGGGACATGGCCAGAGACATAGGGAGAGAGACTGGGAGGTAGAGGGACGATAGAGATAGGGAGACATGGGAGAGATAGGGAGATATAGGTTTAGGGTTGCTTAGGTTTAGGGTTTAGGGTTTAGGGGTTTGTGAAAGGAAGCTAGGTGTGTAGAAATCACTTCCTACACTAATCTAATGAGGAGAGATGAGTGTAAATTATTTTTAACCTTTACAATTATATTGTTATTAACCCAAAAATAGAGATATTGCAGCAATACACAACACAAGAATGTAAGATAGAAGAAGAGAGGGACAAGATATAACGTGGGGAAAACCCTTACAAGTGAAAAACCCCACACTCCAAAACCTACACAATGTATTATCTAAACATCAAGGTTTACAACACACTTGCAATGTAAGTCTTTACAAGAATCTTTGACACTCGTATCTGGAGACAATTTGGTAGCATAACAGTACCTGTCAATCACATAATACATCTCCTCTCAAAAGCACCTATTTATATAGAAGTTACAAGGCAAAAATGAGCTTTCCTTGAGATGGGCGTCCAACTTGGCCTCATGGCTCAAAACCCACACCCAGGGACACATGTCCAACACTGTAGCATGGTCATGACACTTTTCATATCACCCCATTGCAATGTGGTTGCCTATTCCCAAGTTGGGCAATGACAGATGCTCTTACGAGTTTTATGACTATCATAGAATCTATCATAATTGTCATATCTTACAGTTGTAAGAGAATCTATCATACACTGACTAAAAATAGCATATTCTCTTACAACATGTCATAACCCTCCTTGGGGCACCCAAAGATGCCTTATTCCAAGATGCCTTGCAACACATGTCTTCACTTGTCATAGAATCTTCCACTTATGACTCTTACGCGTCATAGATTCTATCATAGGAATTTGTCATAACTGTTTCAGTCAAAATTCCCTTACACACTATTCAAGATGCCGACACATGGCAAAATTGTTCTACCACTAATTTGGACACCTATATCCACATGGAGTGGGTTGACCATCCTAGTCACCTTACAAGTGGAGTGACAACTCATCTTGCCACTTCACACTAAGTGACAAAATAGGATGTGCAACTTATATACATCATAGGCAAATAAAATAAATACATTACAAATAATAAATACAAGGAATTATCAAAGTTGAGACACCTTAATTCCCAACATTCTCCCACTTGTTGAACACCTTGTAAGAGCCAATGGAAATAATAGGATTTAACTGCTATAGGCCGAGAGGACCATAGACTCCGAACACCATCTGAACTTCTTTGTGCCCATTGGTTTTGTCAATGCATCCGCAACATTCTTCAAAGTGTTTACCTTCTCCACATTCACCTTCCCATCCTCTACCATGTCTTGCATGAAATGAAACTGTACATCAATATGCTTTGTTTTGACATGGAAAGTTGGCTTCTTTGCTAGGCAAATCACACTTTGATTGTCACAACAAATCATAATCTGTCTTGCATCAACAACAATATTTGAACACAATCTCTTAAGCCATATGGCTTCCTTGCAAGCATGAGTTGTTGACATATACTTAGCATCTGTTGTGGACAAAGCGACCACAGGTTGTCGCTTACTCATCCAACTAATTGCACCACCAAATATAGTAAACACATAAGCACTGGTGGATCTCCTGTTGTCAATGTCACCAGCCCAATCAGAATCCATGAATCCATGAATACAAACTGAATACGGAGGTCCTATAGGATTACCATGATAGCATATGGAATACTTGGAAGTACCTCTCAAATATCTAAACACTCTCTTTACTGCATCCCAATGTACCTGTCTAGGATTAGCCATAAATTGACTAAGGACTCCCACTGCTTGGGTAGACCATAACATACATCAAACTGCCAACAATACTAGCATAAGGTACTCTATTCATATCCTCCACCTCACTAGGAGATTTTGGACAATCAATAATAGACAATTTTGTCCCCAAAGAAACAAGAACACACAATGGTCTACAATCTGCCATGTTGAACCTATCAAACATAGTCTTCACATACTTACTCTAGCTTAACCAAAGTTTTTTGTTAGCTCTGTCTCTTCTGATTTCCATTCCTAGAATGTACCTGGCTACCCCTAGATTTTTCATCTCAAACTGTGTTGACAACTGAGACTTCAAATCAAAAATCATATTCTTACCATTCCCAATTAACAGCATATCATCAACATACAATGGAATAATGAGAATGCGATCATTGTTAAATTTCTAATACACACAATGATCTGATTTTGATCTCAGAAATCCAACTGACAACCCAAAGGAATCAAACTTCAAGCACCACATCCTAGGAGATTGCTTAAAACCATACAAAGACTTTTTCAACTTGCAAACCAAACTTTCTTTACCTTTCTCTATGTAATGCTCTAGCTGTGACATGTAAATCTCTTCCTCCAAATCACCATGAAGGAATGTTGTCTTCACATCCATCTGCTTCACCTCTAAGTCATAAGCTATTACAAGAGATAATAGGAACTAAATAGATGTTAGCTTTGCAACGGGAGAGAAAATTTCACCATAATCAATTCCCTCCACTTGTGAATACCCCTTCGCAACCAATCTAGCCTTGTACTTTTCAACACTGCCATCTGCACTGAATTTATTCTTGAACACCCATTTGCCTCCAACAGGTTTCCATCCATTCAGGAAAAGGCACCAAGTCCCATGTTTTATTCTTTTCCAAAGAAGCCATCTCATCTTCCATGGCCTCCTTCTAGGAACCTACATTTTTCATGCCCATAGCCTCTGTCACAGTTCTAGGCTCATCAGTGTTAGTAAGCAAGGCAAAAGCACAAATAGAATCAAGCAATGAATAACCAAACCTATTAGGTTGCTTCCTTGTTGATGTAGACCTCCTCAATGGTTGAGGTTCTGCTTCTTCTGAGCTTTCAGAGCTGCTAGAGCTTTCCTCATCATCAGGTCTCACAAGGTCTGACGGTTTAGTCTTCTCAGGGGTAGAAGGAAACTGAACCACATCTTCTTTCTTTTATGTTTCTTCTCACTGTAGAACAACTAGAGAAGGTGTTAGCCCTCTGAAAATAACAATTCTGCTATAGAACACTTTTTCAGTCACAGAATCCCAAAGCTTGTATACTTTCACACTGACACCATAGCCAATGGAAATATACTTAACAACCTTGTTCTCTAATTTAGACCGTTTCTCCTTAGGCACACATGCATATGCCTCACTACCAAAAACACGAAGATGTCTAACTGAAGGCTTCTTATCAGACCACACCTCCATAGGTGTATTACCAACAAGAGCTAATGTAGGAGACCTGTTTACCAGGTAGCAAGCAGTGGCTACAGCTTCAAGCCAAAACTTTTGTTCAAGGTTTTCTCCACTAAGCATACTCCTAGCCTTCTCCATCAGTGTCCTATTCATCCTCTCTACAACTACATTTTTCTGTGGGGTGTATGGAGTTGTCTTATGTCTTTTAATCCCTTTCTCTTTACAGAACTTAATGAACTCTACCAAATAAAACTCACCACCATTGTCAGTTCTCAAACACTTAATCTTTTTACTAGTCTAATTCTCAAAAAAATCTTTAAACTCTTTGAACTGACTAAAGACTTCAGTCTTGCTTCTAAGAAAATAAATCCATGTCCTACTGTAATCATCTATAAAAGATACAAAATATACAAATTTGGAAATTGAAGGAACACTAATAGGACCAAACACATTAGAATGAATAAGGTCCAACACACTAGAAGACTTGTGAGAACTAGAATAAAACTAAACATAGTTTTGCTTTCCATATATACAATGTTCACAAAAGTCAAACTCGAGATTACAATCATTTAACCCCTCAACGAGGTTTTTATTTTTCAGGGTTTGAAGATCCTTCTCACTAATGTGGCTAAATTTCTTATGCCATAACATTGTCTTTTCAACAGGATGTTTAACTTCCAAAGCAAGAGCACTACCATCAAAATTTGTTCCAATAGATTTCTTCACTGCTGGTTCAAATGGTGGGGATGAAGTGACTATAGCTCTTTTCTTCAAGTCAGAAGAACTATTGCACTGTGAAGTGCATGCCGCTAGCTGAAACAGAGTACATCTCTGAGTACCCTTCGCAAGCACCATAGATCCTCTAGTCATCTTGCATTCATCCTTCGAAAAGACAACTTGCACACCTGCATCATTCAACTTACTTACATAAAGCAAGTTCTATGCCAAGCCTGGGATGTGCATGACCCTAGTGATCCCCTTCACTCATCCATCAAGGAATCGGATTGAGACTCTTCCACGACCAACAATCTTTAGATGAGAATCATCACCCAGGTACAGTCTTCCACCATTGAACTCTTCATACTTCATGAACTAGCTTCAATGCGAGGTCATGTGGAATGATGCACCAAAATCAATCAACCACACATCATTAGATGCATGGGTGACCAAGGCTGCGATGAAGGCATCGCCATCATCTTGTGACTTGTCAGAATCTGAATCTGGGACATTCTTCTTCTTCTTTTTCTTTTCCTCTTTGCATTCCTTTCAGAAATGCCTAGTTTTTCCAAAGTTCCCACGAGATTTGGAACTACCCTTCTCAGCTTTCTTGTTCTTCTTTTCCCCTTTCTCCTTGGGTCTTCCATGAACCGCAAGAGCCTCTTTGGCTGCTTTAGAAGACTTTCTCTGCATCTCTTTGGATAATAACGAAGATACCACTTCATCCATTTTGAAAGTGGATGTGGTGCTCCCAATAGCCATAACAAGATGATCCCATGAGTCTAGGAAAGAACAAAGCAAAGTCATACAATGATCCTCCTCCTCCATCTTCACACCAATGGATGTCAACTGTGCAACTAACATGTTGAAAGCATTCAGGTGATCTGCAATAGATCCTCCATCCTTAGAGAATACAACTTCTTTTCTCAGAAAAAGCTTGTTCACTAGGGATTTGTCTTGATAAACATCTCCCAGCTTCTTCCAAAGGTTTTTCATGGTCTTCTCCTCATGGACATTTAATAGGACAAAATCAGTTAGACTGAGTCTTATGAGACCCTTAGCCTTCCGATCTTTGAGATCCCAATCAACTTGTGCCATTGCACTTGGTTTTACACTGGAAACAGTTTCCCATAGGTCTTGATCAAAAAACATGTCTTCCATCTTAAGTTTCCATAACTCAAAATTTGTGCCATTGAATTTCTCCACCTCTAATCTTTTGGATGTGCCTACCATCTCCTTCCTACAACAAGATTACAGAATACTCTGCACAAAGCTCCCACTCAACCTAAGATTAGCTCAAAAAACCCCTACCCAACAACTAGGACCAAAGGTGATCAAGCTTTGATACCAAATGAAAGGAAGCTAGGTGTGCAGAAATCTCTTCCTACACTAATCTAATGATGAGAGATGAGTACAAATTATTTTTAACCTTTACAATTATAGTGTTATTAACCCAACAACAGATATATTGTAGCAATACACAACACAAGAATGTAAGACAGAAGAAGAGAGAGACAAGATATAACGTGGGGAAAACCCTTACGGGTGAAAAATCCCACACTCTAAAACCTGCACAATGTATTATCTAAACGACAAGGTTTACAACACACTTGCAATGCAAGTCTTTACAGAAGTCTTTGACACTCATATCTGGAGACAATCTGGCAGCATAACAGTACCTATAAATCACATAATACATCTCTCGAAAGCACCTATTTATATAGAACTTACAAGACAAAAATGAGCTTTCCTTGAGATGGGCGTCGAACTTGGCCACATGGCCCAAAACCCAAGCCTGGGGACACTTGTCCAGCACTGCAGCATGGTCATGACACTTGTCATATCACTACATCCCAATGTGGTCACCTATTCCCAAGTTGGGCAATGGAAGATGCTCTTATGACTCTTATGTTGAATTAGGTCCGGACAACTGAGAGGGGGGGTGAATCAGTTGTCACATAATTTTAACTATTTATTTCTCTTAATCTTCTTTTATAACTTATAATCAAAACATTTTAGTATCAATCAATATCACATGAGTAGAAATGAAAAATAGTACTCTTAACACCAAGATTTTGACGTGGAAACTCGGTTAAGGGAAAAACCACGGTAGGGGTTAACCCACAAATATTAATACCCTGTTAAAAGTATTTTTACAAATGGAATGCACATGCATTCGGGCTCACTGCCCAGAGCTCACTGCTCAAATGGAGGCTAACTGCCTATGGAAATATTACAAGAGAATGACAAATATTTGAACTGATTAATAGTATCTATCTATGCAAGAAATTCAGTTCCAGTTAAGTACAAAAACTGATCTTACACATTTCATCTTTGCTCTACTCCTTTTACTGTTCTGCCTTCATTCATTCACACTTTAGATTTCTTCTCTTCTCACATACTCCTTATTCTCATATATCTCACACACTAAATCATCCAATTTCTCAGCTATAAATATCCACAATATGATCTACAATCATTCTATCAGTGAGCTTCAACAACACTTATAACTTTTATGAATGCTCTGCTCTGTCGGCTAGATCTACGTATAACTTAAGGTGTGGACCAAAACTTGCTCTTGAAAATCATCACTCATGTTGGCCACTATCATTGATCATTATCATTTGTCCAACAAACAACTTCCATACATTTGGAATCAAGACCTTCTGCAAGGTCGGCTTGTTCTTCTTCTGTTTGCTCTAACAAACTAGAACTCGGTACTCAGAGGCTAATAACTTTTGAATCCTTCATCACTAGAGGACAAAAATTTGGAGTTAGATTATCTTTAAAATGCATATGACTCCCCTAGATCCACAGCTAATCATGACTTCCCACCAGAGAGATCTGGACCAAAATACCAGACCCTATTACTGCTCTATTCCTAGCTGCCTAGACTTAGATAAATTCTAAATCTGACTTCTGGTATAAACAAATTAAGTTAAGCGGATGATTGGGATGATCCTATTTTCCATCAATGACAACACCTATCAATGCAAAGCAATTTCTCTTGCCAACATCTTATGAGTATCATATAATCCGTCATAATTGTCATATCTTATAGTTGTAAAAGAATCTATCATACACTGAGTAAAAATAGCATATTCTCTTACAACATGTCAACCCTCCTTGGGGTGCCCAAAGATGCCTTCTTCCAAGATGCCTTGGGACACATGTCTTCACCTATCATAGAATCTTCCATTTATGACTCTTACGCGTCATAGATTCTGTCATAGGACTCTGTCATAACCATTTCGGTCAAAATTCCCTTACACACTATTCAAGATACCGACACATGGAAAAATTGTTCTACCACTAAGTGAGACGCCTATATGCACATGGAGTGGGTTGACCATCCTAGTCACCTTACAAGTGGAGTGACAACTCATCGTGCCACTTCACACTAAGTGATAAAATAGGATGTGCAACTTAAATACATCATAGGCAAAAAAAAAAACATTACAAATAATAAATACAAGGAATTACCAAGGTTGAGACACCTTAATTGCCAACAGTTTGGGGTTTAGGGTTTAGGAGCATTATTTAGGGTTTAGGGTTTATGGTTTAGGGGTTAGGGGTTAAGGTTTAGAGGTTTAGAATTTAGGGTTTAGAGAGAGAGAGAGGATAAATAGTGAGATATAGAGGAGACTGAGGGGAGAGATAAGGAGATAGAGAGTGAGGGACATGGCCAGAGACATAGGGAGAGAGATTGAGAGGTAGAGGGATGATAGATATAGGGAGATAGGGGAGAGATAGGGAGATAGAGGTTTAGGGTTGCTTGGGTTTAGGATTTAGGGTTTAGGCATTTGGGGTTTAGGGGTTTAGGGTTTCTTAGGTTTAGGGGTTAGGGGTTAGGGTTTAAAGGCATTATTTAGGGTTTAGGGTTTATGGTTTAGTAGTTAAGGTTTAGAGGTTTAGGGTTTAGAGTTTAGAGAGAGAGAGAGGACCAATAGGGAGATATAGAGGAGATCAAAGGGAGAGATAGGGAGAGAGAGTGAGGGACATGACCAAAGACATAGGGAGAGAGATTGAGAGGTAGAGGGATGATATAGATAGGGAGATAGGGGAGAGATATGAAGATAGAGGTTTAGGGTTTCTTAGGTTTATGGTTTATGGTTTAGGGGTTTGGGGTTTAGGGTTTAGGGTTTAAGGGTTTAGAGTTTCTTAGGTTTAGGGTTTAGGGGTTAGGAGTTAAGGTTTAGGGGCATTATTTAGGGTTTATGGTTTATGTTTTAGGGGTTAGGGGTTAAGTTTTAGAGGTATAGGGTGTTGAACACAAAAAATACTGAGAGGGGGGGTGAATCAGTATTTTACAAAACCACTTAGTTTGTTGTTCCTTAATCCAATTACCAAATTTAGTAACATGAAAGTAGAATAAACATAAGAATAGAAACCATAAAGACATAACACATAGACACCAGTATTTTTACGTGGAAAACCCAAAAAAGGGAAAAACCATGGTGAGTGTTAACTCACAATATATTATGATAACAATATCGATTTACATGAAGGCTCACTACCTTAGGGCTCATTGCCCTGGGACTCACTGTCCAAGAAGTGCTCACTACAATAGGATCACTGCCAAGAAAATAGAAGAGAAGATAGAAGAAAGATTGGCTCACTGCAAGGAGAAGACTGCTACAAATGTATCTACAGAATGCTAAGGTGCAGTTCCATTTATAGCTCAGTATATAGACTCAAAAGTCTTCATAATGTCAGCTTTGCTTTTTTTGCTCTGCTCTACATAAACTCTGCTCTTCTGCCCTTACTATCTTTTTCTGATCACAACTCTGCTTTAGCTTGCATACTCATTGAATTCGCACACAACACATACTCACAATCCCCTACAACGCTAAAATCCATCGAGTATATATATTTACTACAAGATTTATCTCATAATTAGGTCAGCAAGCCAAACATGAACCGTGTATACAAATGTTATATCTTATCGGCTTGAACTTGTGCACAATCTACAATGCAAACCCAAACAATCATTCAATAGTCTTCATATAGGTTGGCACCAATCATTTAGCCACTTAGATTGATTGCTTAAACAATATATCTTCTCTGCATAAAGATCTAACATTCATGTCGACTTGTCTCTTAAGAACATGCTTGACCAATTCATTTGTCACATCATAACTCTCATTGTGGACCATATGAGACTCAAAGATTCATAACCAACATTCATTCTGGACTTTTTATTATATCTTTAGAACCACAGGCCAAAATATGCAACAATGGAGGAATGTGGAACCTTGTTCTCTGGTACTGTGCATTGTTCCTGACTTAACTCTATTCACTTGGACTTAGATATTTTGCAATATGACTTCTGGAGGAAGTCAAGACTTGAATATTTGAACATATGATCATCAAATAACTATGAGCCACATATCTAAATTGTGTATATAATGATCTTCAACTGCGGAGACATATTGACACAAGCTTGTCATTTACACTATATAATGTATACTATCCATACTTGACCATTTATCCTTTCGGAGTAAAGTCTCTTTGCCATGCTGGTGGAATCTCCTTTCTTTATTGACATCAATGACAACATTCAATCATTCATCAGAGTAGTGTATCTTGCCAACAATCTCCCCCTTTAGCATTGATGGCAACACTTGCTGAAAAATGCTTGTCTGCTCTCCCTTTCTATATATAATCTATTTTTCTTCTTCCCCTTAGATGTTTGCCCATTTTTCACTGGTCTTCTTCTCCCCCTTTGACATCAATGGAAAAGGTGTATGAGTCAAATTTTGTTAAGATAACAAAACTACAAAAACTGTCATATTCTGCTGTGTATGTACAAATGCAATCTTCAACTTAATTTGTTGTGGGTTTCAGGATGTCATTGAAAATAGTCTTGATTTGAGCTATCTCTCCATCCCAACTCTTCTTTGTACTTTCCAAAATTTGAATGAAGCCATTTATTAGGAAGATTACTTTCTCTACCTTTTATACATCAGAGGGTGTGTCAATTATTATACTTTCATTCAATGCTTCTGCTGCAAGATTTGACATTGAGTCTATCTTAGGACTTATTAGCCCTCTTAATTGACACATTTCGCTCTTTATTTGGTCCCTCTTATTTATTATGTTACTTATGTTATCATGAATACTGATGACTTGTATCTCTTTGCTACTTGTTGACTCAGCTACCAAGTCAAATGATTTGTAGATATTTACCAACTGCAATTCCTGATCCTTGATCTTTTCCTCTAACTCGTTTGTGGCTTTCAGCCATGATACAAAAAATTTGTACAAATCACATGCTTCTTTTATGGCACTCTATATACTTTTTATTCTGTTGTCCAATAGAGTTTTATCATTGATTAACATGATCTTTAACTCAGCTAGCCCAATTTCATCAAATTCTTTTCTAACTTTTGTCTCTGCAGACTTCTCAAAAGATTCAAAGTGTGAACTTACAGATTTGATTAGGCCTTTGATCTGATCTGTTGGTAACTATGATTTATCTTTTTGGTATGAGGGCATCAACTTCTCTAGGATGCCAGATACTTTACCAATTAACTCACTATCCTGTATGTGCGACTTCAACATTTTTTCCTATGCCTTTTCTTGCACAATTGATACTAGTTTGAATTTTTGTACAGGAGATAATGAGGCCAAATTTATTGGTCCTTGTAGGAGCTTAGACTCATCCACATCTTGTTCTCTTTCCAAAGAATCATTTTGAGTAGAAGCAGTGTCTCTTGTCATTTCTTTGGACAATTTTCTTGATTATGTCATAGAGGTTCCATTTCCATTTTCTCTTGTTGACCAATAATTTGTTTAGGAGAAGAGCTCTTCTTAGTTTGATTAGGGTCTTGATTGTCTATTTTGATCTGCTCTTCAATCTTATCCTTATTTGCTTGATTAGACATAGAGGATTATCCCTCTATCTCTTGTTTACTCATTTCTTTGATTTCATCAGTTTTCTCCAAATCTTGATTCATACTATATTCAGGAACAAAGGTGTCTACATCAATATTTATATCCTCTTTGTTGGAGACAGTTGGGATTTTAAGATCCTTTAGGATCTCAAAAATTGTAAGCTCTATGTTTTTCACAAATTCCTCAGTGCTCCCTACCATTAGAGTGTTGACTCTTCTTTTTATCTAGATTTTATCTCCAAGTAACTTGAAAACTTTTGCTTTTTCCTCAAGGGTCACATCCGAATAAAATTTGATCAATGAACTTTATCTTACCTCCCAATCCTTGGTCATTGCTTCCTCCTTCTTAGCAGGTAATATGCTTGCCATATTGTCAGGAAGATCAGATATTACCTCAATGAGAACTCTGTTATAAATCTCTAGATATCTGATGACAACAACTTCTATGATGTCTTTGTCTAGATCATTATACTCATCATATAGTTGGGCTATGGGTTTTAAATTACCCTCAACAGTTATAGCTTTTAGGACATCCTAAAGACTTTTAGTGGGTTCTCCTGTTTGAGACTCATCTTGCCCTGGCCTTTTCTTGGTTCTTCAGTTTCCAGTAGATTTCTTCTTGCTACTCTCAAAGGCTTTGGTATCCTTAATTTTCATCTTCTTCACTTCTTCATCTAATTCTATCTCTTCCTCATCCTTTCCTATATTGACATACATTCCATGACCTTTGGTTTTTTGTCTTTTGAATCTTTTGTTAGTGGGCTTCTTGGTGGGTGCTTCTACATTAACAGACGAGGTTGGACTGAAGTATTTTGATATAGTTGTTGTAGAGTCTAAACCTCTTGTCCTCTTCCTTGTTACAATAGGTTCCTCTGCCTTTACTCCAGGCTCTTCTGGAGCCTTGACCGGTCCATTTTCTTTCTTTTCTTTTGGAGCCCTTTCTTCTTGTGCCTTTTGTTGTATATCATGACCTTCTGGAGGTTTATTAGCTTCCTTTTCTTGCTCCTCCTTTTCTTTAGCTTCTCTTTCTGCCTAAGTTCTAGCTCTTGTAGTTGATATTTGTTCTTTGGTGAAACCTTTGCTTTGTGCATATTCTTCTGCCATTTTCTAGGCCTTCTTTGAGATTTCTAATTTCCTTACTTCAACATGGATTTTTGTTGATAACTCCTCATAAGTCCCAAATCTTTTTTCTTTGGGGTCTCTTGGTTTGCTTATCATATGTTGGGCATAATTTTTTGGTATTTCTCCATCTACTTCATAGCCCATTGGCATAACCCATACTATTCTATGCTCAACAACCTCCATCAAGCATTGATATTTTGTCACAATAAAGCATATGGTGTCCTTATATTTATCAACAACTGATCTAGGGATCCTTTCCTTGGATTACATTAACTTTTGGAAGTTTCTGAAATAACCCCATAGGGCTGAGTTTTGTGCATCAATGTTTTCTATACTACTCAACTAGTTTCTAATCTGTACTACAACAGGTTTGTCTCCAGTCCAAAATAGATTTTTCATGCCAAGTAACTCTTGCTTAAAGTAGAAGAACAAACACATAATCAATGCACCGAACTTGAAGGGATATTTGGTTTCCTTTGTCTTCTTCAGGTTCTCCATTAACTGTTGATGGAGCAGTTCACATAGGTCATACTCTAGATTTTCCTTAACCATTTGATAGGCAATATATATGGTAGCACCAGAGATAGAGTTCTCTTAGTTTGTGAAGTAGACCTTGTAACCGATAACCATGGAAGCAAACCTAACTACATGATCTTCAATGTCATTAATTGTCAATGCTCTTTTGTCAAATTTGGCTCCAGTGGCTTTCATCACTGTATCATTCTTCACAACCTTCAATATAGGCAATGTATTGGTAGAGTTTAGTCCTGTGACTGCCCTTATGGCATCTTTGGTGATCTTGAATGTGGAATTGAGCCATATAAACTCATCATGAATTCAACTTAAGATATATCAAACCCATTCATCTTCTATGAAAATTGGGAAATCTATATACTAAATAAGTTTCTGTTCTTCCAATACCTTGAATTCTTCCTTCAGATCAAGTTTATTGTCACTCAGATGTTTTAGATACTAATCTGTAAGTTGACTACCTCCATGTTCTTCTAGGGAAACATGTATATAAGCCTTAACATCTTCCGCATGCATAACACCAAACATAATTTCTGAAAATGTGCCATTTGGATCAACCTCTGTTGATTTGAATGGATGCTTCTTGAATTTTGGCCATGCTCTTTCAGTTATATCAATCACATGTGGAGTTTCCATCTTTTGTAAAGATTCAAATAAATTCACAGTAAGGTTTCGAATCTAAAAAATACTTCTTTTCACCAAATTAGGGTTTTCTTTGATCTTGTCTTGATTTGCTTTGGAAATCACTGATTCGCTTGGAATTTCACTTCAGTTTGCCTTAGACACTTGAAAGTTTGAATGCATAACGAATTTTCCAACGAATGAGCCCCTTTTTAATCCTTTATCTGTCTTGACCTAATCACCATAAATGCCCCTACTAAAAAAGTTGTCAAACACATCTCTATAGAATATAGTCTATTTGGATTGCTCTGCAATGCTCTTCACCTGAACCTTTTTCATCAGAATTTATTTCAAAATATATGTCACATGCATCCTTACAACATATCTTCATGCCGGATCTCAACACTGATAATCTGACTAGGGGATTCAGATTTTCATTTGCATCTCCCCCTGAGCCAGAGCTCACAATCTACTTCCCTAAGGAAGTATTTGCACCAGAAACTAGTGTGGTTTCATTCCCAACCTCATTTATATCCTTTTTAATCTAGACCTTTCTCATTTCCTTCTTGGTTTCAATTGGATCAATCTTGTTCTTGCCTTTATCTTCTATCTGCTATGTTTTACTCTTCTCTATAGGATAGTCTCTCTTCTCATTCTTGCTTCTATAGAATCTTGTAACATGTCTAAACTTATTGCAATTATAGTATACCACATTCCTCTGTCCTTGATTCCTTTTGTTGATTGAATTTATTCTTGATCTGCATTGATTAGCCATAGGTCCAAATCTATTGCATGCAAAGCACTTTCCATTGAATGATTGAGTGTTTCTCGTATTGTAAACACCATTCCTTACTAGACTTCTACATTCACTTGATCTATGACCAATTTTATTACAATTGAAGCATTGACCAGAGAATGATGGAACATTCTAATTTATTCTACTCCTACACTAAGTAGCCTTATGGCCAAACTTATTGCAAAATTAAAACAATGGCCATTGAAAGATGGGTACCTTTGAGCATTTCACTACCTAACCAGAGGTCTTCTAGGTCTTCTTCTAAACTGGTTGCCTTTGTTTTGCTTCAACTCAGTATTTTTCTTGACCTGATTTTAGGCTTACAACTTCTTTTTCATGTTTATCGCATTCTTCTAATTTGCTTTTTACCAACATTTTTAGATCTTCTTCTACTTTATCTCTTCCTACAACTTCCATTTTCAAATCGTTTAGGGTTTCATTTGTTGATATCAATTGTTCACTAACCTCTTTGTTTTTTTCTTTAAACTTCTTGACTTGTTCTTTTAGCTTTAGAATGCATTCATCAGCTTCTTGAATATTATCCTTTAGATCCTTGATTTCTACTTTAGATTTTTCAAGATCAATAAGAGCTGCTTCTAGTTCAACATTGTTCTCATATGAGAGATTTCCAAGTCTTCTAGCTACCATGCGAACACCTTCCCAGATCTTCCTTAAGCTGTTAAGCTTTATCCAAGGAACCTTGCTCTAATACCAATTGTTGAACACAAAGAATACTAAGAGGGGGGTGAATTAGTATTATACAAAACCACTTAGTTTGTTATTCCTTAATCCAATTACCAAATTCACTAACATGAAAGAAGAATAAACATAAGAATAGCAACCATAAAGACATAACACATAGACACTAGGATTTTTTACGTGGAAAACCCCAAAAGGGAAAAAACACAGTGAGTGTTAGCTCACAATAAATTATGATAACAATACTGAATCACATGAAGGCTCACTACCTTAGGGATCACTACCCTGGGATTCATTGTCAAAGAAGTGCTCACTGCAATAGGCTCACTGCCAAGAAAATAGAAGAGAAGATGGAAGAAAGATTGGATCACTACCAGGAGATGATTGCTACAAATGTATCTACAAAATGCTAAGGTACAGTTCCATTTACAACTCAGTATATAGACTCAAAAGTCTTCATAATGTCAGCTCTGCTTTTTCTGCTCTACTCTACATAAACTCTGTTCTTCTACCCTTACTATCTTTTTCTGATCACAACTTTGCTTTAGATTGCATACTCATTGAATTCACACACATCACATACTCACAATCCCCTACAATGCTAAAATCCATCGAGTATATATATTCTCTACAAGATTTATCTCATAATTAGGTCAGCAAGCCAAATATGAAATGTGTATACAAATGTTATATCTTGTTAGCTTGAACTTGTGTACAATTTGCAATGCGGATCCAAAAAATCATTCTATAGTCTTCATATAGGTTGGCACCAATCATTTAACCACTTAGATTGATTATTTAAACAATATATCTTCTCCGCATAAAGATCTAACATTCATGTCAGCTTGTCTCTTAAGAACATGCTTGACCAATTCATCTGTCACATCATAACTCCCACTATGGACTATATGAGACTCAGATTCATAACCAACATTCATTTTGGACTTATTATATCTTCAGAACGGTAGGCCAAAATATACATAAGAGGAATGCGGATCCTTGTTCTCTGGTACTGTGCATTGTTCCTAACTTAACTCTATTCACCGAGACTTACATATTTTGCAATATGACTTCTAGAGGAAGTCAAGACTTGAACATTTGAACTAATTATCATCAAATGACTATGAGCCACATACCTGAATTATGTATAATGATCTTCAACTACAGAGACATACTGACACAAACATTGTCATTTACACTATATAATGTATACTACCCATACTTGACCATTTATCATTTCAGAGTGAAGTCTCTTTGTCATGCCGGTGGAATCTCCTTTCTTTGTTGCCATCAATGACAACATTTAATCATTCATTAGAGTAGTGTTTCTTTCCAACATAGGGTATAGGATTTAGAGAGAGAGGATTGATAGGGAGAAATAGAGGAGACCGAGGGGAGAGATAGGGAGATAAAGAGTGAGGGACATGACCAAAGACATAGGGAGAGAGATTGAGAGGTAGAGAGATGACAGAGATAGAGAGATAGAGGTTTAGGGTTTCTTGGGTTTAGGTTTAGGGGCATTATTTAGGGTTTAGAAGTTTAGGGTTGCTCAGGTTTAAGGGCATTATTTAGGGTTTAAGGGTTTAGGGTTTCTCAGGGTTAGAGTTTAGAGTTGCATGTCAAAAGAAATCTCTTTATCTTCATCTCTCTCCCTCCCCTCTATACCTCCTACCCTCTCTCTCACCTCTGCACCTCCCTCCCAACTTTCCTTGCACATCTGGGTGAACCAAAAAATAGACAAAAAACATGTGGGATCTGTGATTCAGATCCACATGCTATGTTATTCCTTGCTTTTCATGTATTATTAGATAAGAAAATGCATTTTCATGGTGTTGACATTTTGATAATGATTGTTTACTTAATCCACCACCTTTTTTTGGTTTTTCAATGTAGAAGAAGTAAATTGGATGTTTTTAGATAGAATTTGATTATTTAAACTAATAGTTATGAGGATTAAGGTGCCATCAAGCTTGTAAATCCTATGTAATTAATTACTCCTAATATTGTTTGTAAATCACCCATAAGGGATAAAGGTTTCACCTGCAGTGATCTTGTTTCAGTTGTATGTTTATATTTGATACATGACACTCATTCGTCTGCGACAGGGGGTTTCCCCCCAGTGGGGGTTTGGGGGAAACACCCCTAAAACCTCATTTTATTTATATTTTATCATTGTGAATCTTGACCATTCGTCATTAGGTCACAAATCTGACGGCTGATATTTTGTCAGTTATCTTGCCCTAGAAGGCAACCCCCTTTTATAAGGATATTTGTATTATGTTTTTATTAGATTGGAGAGTAATAGATAGTGTTGGATTGAATACTGAAGGATAGAGGAAGTGCATGTATTGTAATCTCATATTTGAAGATAACACAACTTGGAGCCTCTTTTCTTGGTGGAGTTTTTTTTACCCGAAAGGGTTTTCTCCATGTTACATATTGTGTTATGTGTTCAGTTCTTAGTGCATGTTATTTCTATGTAATGGGTTTTGATTTCTATTGCAATCTCTATTGATTCTACATTGTTTAGAGGATAATAAGGTTTGAATCAAATTTCTATTGTGTGGTTTACACCTTCATTTCTAACAATAGTTTCATGTTTTATATTGTTTGAATGCTAATTTTCATGTATTTAGATTGAATTTTATGATATATGTTTGTTTTCTTCATAAATTTCACTAATCCTATTAGAGTTAAATAGAATTCAACATTGAATATGAAGGAACTTACTAAAAAGATCAATTTGTTTAGGATTTTGAAGCCAAATTTTGTAGGATTTGGGCAACTTGAATCTCGAAATCTAAGGTATGTTCTTTATGTATTCATATACTTCACTTTATGATTATGTTAAAGAATGAAATCTCATGTTATAGGATAGTCATGAGGGAAGTGAGAAGATTATCATTTTAACAAGTTAAATTATTATGAGAAAGTGAAAATTTATATTTATTTGATATAACAATCTATGACAACAAGCCATATCACCATGGGAAGGAAATCATCAATATAGTATTGGTATATATTTATGAAGGGAGTCTTATCAAGTATAATCCTAAACTAGAGCAAGGACATGGAAACACTTTCACTATGGAGTAGATGTGCAATCATGTTGCTATTATCTTGATTCAAATACTAACCTAAACAATTAGAAGGATACTCAGAGAAATCATGTTAGTCACTGAATTATCATCATGCTAAAATCAAAGCTAAGGATTGTCACTTGAGCATACTCACTTGCAAGAACTATCATATCAGCCTAAAGACTAAATTATACTGCAATAGCTATCATGCAACCCTAGGAATAGTTGTGACCTCTCACCCATTGATAGGATAGCAACTGATACACAAGGTGGGAATCAAGACTAAATGATAAGTTAACTAATCTCAAATCCATGCAAAAAGGTATCCATGATACTATATAAACATATCTAGGTGGTCTTGAAAGGATATTCATTGTTTATCACAAAGAATACTGAGAGGGGAGGGGGATGAATCAATATTCTGTAAAAATTTTCTATCACATATTCATTTATCCATTTACCAAATTCAATAACATGAAAGCAAAACAAAAATAAGAAGAGCAACCACAAAGTCATAACACATGGACACCAAGATTTTTATGTGGAAAACCCAAAAAGGGAAAAACCACGTGAGTGTTATCTCACAATATATTATGATATCAAAACTGGATTACATGAAGGATCACTGCCTTAGGGCTCACTACCCAAGAACTCACTGTCCAAGAAGTGCTCACTACAATAGGCTTACTACTAAGAAAAGATAAGAGAAGATAGAAGAAAGATTGGCTCACTGCCAAAAGAAGACTACTACAAATGCATCTATAGAATGTTGGAATGCAGCTATATTGATTGCTTAGTACACAGAATCAAAAGTCTTCATCATATCTACCCTACTTTTCTACTCTACTACATTAACTCTGTTCTTCTGCCCTTACTATTCCTTTCTGATCACTAGATTTAAATTTGCACTATATTTGCACATCTTCCATCACCATTATCGAAATCCATCAAGTATATAGATATATATCTGCAATATGATTTATCTTACAACTAGGTTGGCAGCCCAAGCATGAAGCATGTACACAAATATTATACCTTGTCAGCTTGATCTTAGGCACAAATAGTAATGTGGACCCAAATAAACATTCAGGAATCTTCATATAAGTCAGGACTTATAGTAGAGCCACTTAGAATGACAATTCAAATATTATGTCTTCATCGCATATTTATTTCGCATGAGTGTCAGCTTCAACTTTAAGTGCATACTCAACTAGCTTGATTGTCATACCATAACATTCAATGTGAACCATATGAGACTTTGAAATTCATGACCAACATTCATTATGGGCCTCTTGTCATACCTACAGAGCTGCAGAGCATAATAATCTTTCATAGAAAAATGTGGATCTTAGAACAATTGTTTTGTCATAGAGAAATATTGTCAACCTGAAAGCCGATATTGAAGAACTTGTAAAATGTGATCTGATGAACTTCAAGCTCTAAAAATTTGGATTTAGATGCTTATGCCATGTATCTACTTGCCTCAAAATTGCAAATGAAAATATTCACCAGCGGAGAAATGTGGACCAATTTACTTATATACTCTACATTATTTCTGACTCATCTTTGTTCATCCAGACTTAGACAAATAATAGTATGACTTCGGGAGGAAGTCAGGACTTGAACACTGGAACATAAAATCATCACATAGCTGTGGAGGCATACCATCACTCACTCCTTGCCCTATATACTATCCATACTCAGTCATTCTGACTAGGTTAGTCTTCCAGACCAAGAGTCCCTTTACTTGTATTGACTCAAGAGAAGACTTAACAACTTCCATAACATCTCTATCTATTATCAGTCCTTGTTGCCATCAATGACAACATTCTACCTTAACCATCAGAGAAGTGTCTCTTGCCAACAATCTCCCCCTTTGGTATTGATGGCAACACTTAGTGAAACGTGATTGTGTTGCAAACACTTACTCTGATTCTCTTCTTCTCTTTAGATGTTTGGACATTTTTCACTAGTTATTCTTCTCCCCATTTGACATCAATGGCAAAGGTGTATGTACAAGAGTCAAAATTGTGTCAAAACTATAAAAAGAAATTGCAAAATCTATCATACTTTGCCGCTTATGTACAAATACAATCTTTAACTTAATTAGTTGGTTGTGGGAGCTAGAATATCATTATAAATGGTCTTTAGTAGAGCCGACTCTCCATCCCATCTATTCTTTGCACTATACAAAATTTGAATATGACCATTTATCATAAAAACTAATTTTTCTGCCTTCTGCACATATGAGGGTGTATCAATTATTGCTTTTACTTTCAAGGCTTCTGCTACAAGATTAGTCATTGAATTTATTTTAGGACTTATCAGCCCTCTTAGCTGGCACAACCTATTTTTAACTTCTTCCCTCTTATTCATCAGACTGCTTAAGTTATTGTGGATATTTACAACTTGTGTCTCTTTACTATTTATTGATTCAACTGTCTGATCATATGACTTAGAGATATTTAATAATTGGAGTTCTAGATCTTTGATTTTTCTTCCAACTCCTTAGTAACTTCTGGCCATGATAAGCAAAATTTGTATATATCATATGATTCCTTAATAACCTTCTCTATACCTTTGATTCTATTGTCTAATAGAATTTTATCATTGTCCATCATGGTCTTTAATTCAGCTAACCTTTTCTCATTATACACTTTTCTGACCTTTATTTCTATAGACTTCTCAAAAGACTCAAAATAAGTACTTACTGATTTTATTAGGCCTTTGAGTTGATTAGTTGATGGCAGTGATGTGTCCTTTTGGTGCGAAGCCATCAACTTCTCCAGGATACTAGATGCTTCACCAATGAGTTCACTCTCTTGTATATGTGATTTCAACATTTCTTCCTATGCCTTTGCATGAAAAATTGTCCCAAGTTTCATCTTTTGTAGTGGAGACATAGAAGCTAGGCTTAAAGGACCTTGTAGCAACTCATTTGATTCTAGCAATTGACTTTCCTATTGTTTCTCAATAAATTCCCTTACCATCTCAACATGGTCCTTGGTAATGGTGTCAGTAGTAGTGTCTCTTGTTCTTTCATCAGACACTTCATCATCTGCAGTCTTCTCTTTGTTTGCATGATCACCAGTTTGTTGATCTAGAGGAGGAATCATCCTTGTTTGGTCCTTGTCAACTTTGTCTTAATCATCAATAGCAGGGGATTGATTAGATTCTTCCTTTTCTAATGCTACTTTCTCAAGGTCTTCCTCAATTTTCTCAAGACTTTTCTCTTCCTCTTGCTCTTGTTGGCAAGAGACACTATATGGATTCATGGTTGTTGTCATTGATGGCAACAAAGGTCATCCCACATATCCGCAAGTCATGGTGTGTCTCTACCGGAAGTCAGAATAAAGATTGTTGTGGTCCGGTGAACAAGAACAGAGCATGTGGCAAGGTCTGACAGATTGGTCCGGATCTCTCAGAGGAAGTGTCTTGGTGCAGTACGGATTTGGGGAAGTCAAGAGGACTACCTTGAGTAGCATATTCCAAGGATTTAGCCTCCAGTGATGAACAAAGAAAAAGATATGAATAGTTGAGTACCGGATTCCTGAGAGACCGTGAGAACAGAGGAAGAACTGACTGACAGAGTATCATACTATTTTCTGGATGTGTTACTGTTAATGGTAAAGGTTGTGAAGGCATGAATCATGTTTGGACGACATGATTAATGATATCTACAAGTATATGCTTGATCCGCATTACTTGATATGCAAGGATTCAGCCGACAGAACAGAGTTTGTGAGAAGATAGATTATTCCGGGTGCCGACTAGAAAGATAATGAAATCACTAGTGCGGATATATATAGAGGATGGATTTAGTTGTGAAAAGCGTAATGGTGTGAAGGTGTATGCGAATAAATACAGAGCAGAGCAGAAGCAGTAAGAAAGATCCGGTATGTGAAAAGATAGCAGAATAAAGAATAGAGGAAAGATGAAGTGCAGCAGATCAGTATACTGAGCCTAACCAGAACTGAACTCCAGCATATGTAGATGCTTCCAATCAGTTCAAGTATTGTATAACATTCTTTTGTAGACAGTGTGTTTCCTTGTAGGCAGTGTGCCTCTTTGTGAGCAGTGTGCTCGGGTAGTGAGCCCTAATTGGCAAGTGCCATTTTGTAATTCCTTATTCTTCTAATAGAGAATAATCTTTGGGTTAATCACCCCGTGGTTTTCTCCCTTAACCGGGTTTCCATGTCAAAAATACTGTGTCATGTGTTTCTCATTTCATGGTAATGTTTGTTTGTTTGATTCAATGCTGCTTTGATTAATAAGAAAGTTCAAAAGAAGAAATAATTAGGATAACTGATTCACGCCCCCTCTCAGTTATCAACAATTGGTATCAGAGCAAGGTTCCTCCTAATAGAGCCTAACAGCTTGAGGAAGATCTGGGAGTTCAAATGGATGCATATGGTTTAAGGGAGCAACTCAAGACTGCCCTTGAGGATCTTGAACAGTCAAATTCTGAAGTCAATGAATTAAAGGAAAGACTCAAACAGGCTGATGAATTCATGAGAGAATTAAAGGACAAATTAAGTCTCTCTATGAAAAAGAGAAAGGAGCTGCTCCAACAATTGGCAAGACGAAGTGAAGAAAGCAATACAGATGAAGAATTGACTGAGAAAACCAAGTTATGTGAAAAATTATCAAAAGAAGTCATTATGTTAAGACATGAAATGGAATCAGGAACTATAAAGTTTACTCAAGAGATTGAAGAAAAAAGAAAAGCTGAAGACAATCTAAGACAATCTCTTAAAGAGAAATCAGAAGAATGCCACCAGATGGACAGGATTATCAGACATCTTGAATCTGATCTTGAAGATGCCAAAGATAATGAAGAAAAACTTGAGGATCAAATTGTCTCTCTCAAAAGAGATCTTCAAACAGCAAATGAATATAAAGAAAAATTCAAGATAAGTTTTGCCCAACTTGAAGTACTTCTTGGAAGTCAAAAGAGGACAGATGACAAGTATGGTTTGGGATATGAGAAAGGAGAAAGCTCCGAATCTGGTCAAAAGAATTTTGGATCAGAAAATCCAAGGAATAGGCCTAGAAGACCTCCGGTAAGACAGCCCAATGCTCAAAGATATCCATCTTTCAATGGATACTGCCACAGCTGCAATCACTTTGGTCACAAAGCTAATCAGTGCAGAAAAAGGATGAATCAAACTAATCCATCCTTCTCCGGACAGTGTTTTAACTGCAAAAGGTATGGACACAAGTCTCATGAATGCAAAAATATGCAAGTAAATAAATCATTCAATGGTAGATGTTTTACATGCAATAGAGTAGGTCATATGGCTAATCAATGCAGATCAAGAGGTTATCAGTCAAATATGCAAAGAAATGTTATTTGCCAAATCTGTAATAGGTCCGGTCATAATGCTAAAGTCTGCAGAAGCAAGAATCAGGACAAAAGAGGTCCGGTGTATAATCAGAATCAAGACAAGGGTAAACAAAAGATGAATGAGGATGAAGTTAGGAATCAGATGAACAAGATTTGGGTGAAGAAAAGTTCAGAGAATCTAGAGGTTGGATCTGCACCAGACTCTGGTGCTGATATTTCTTCCGGAAATTAAAAAGTGAGCTTTGGCTCAGGGGGAGACTCAAAGAAAATCCTGTTCCCCCAGCCAATCAAGTGGTGCTGGATGTGATACAAGATGCAGAGTAAAGGGTTTGAAGATATAAGTCCTGAGATGATCCAGACAAGATTTCAGAGGTTCGCATGAAGATGCAAAGAAGTTGTGATCGATCAAGTAAGACCTATTCCGGGAGATGCTCCGGAATGACAGAGGACTACAAAAGGGTCCAGAGAGATCCGGAAGTACATTATTTTGCTCTGCGGACTGGATAGAATGTTTGGGATATTCTTGTAATGTGTCATCTCGATTTATTCATGATTGAAAGATCCGCATGATGTTCATAGATTAGAACTGATCCGGGATACTCCAAGCTATCCAGATAAGGCAAACCGGAACAATATAGGTGGAGCATTTATTGTAAACAGATATTAGGGTTTGCGAAAGGATATAAGGGATTTCTCAATAATCATTTAATCATTCCGCACCCAAGAAGAAGCGAAAAGCGGAGCTCTGCGACAAAATTCATCAAGTTCACTGAAGATCACTTACAGAAGTTACTACATACAGAAATCAATCCAAATAACCGAAGGCGCATAAGGTATTTTTCGTTTTCAATATCTCCCTGCAAATCTTTGAAAAATGGCTACTCTGAATATAGTTAAGATCTCTGATAGACCTCGTCCCACATTCAAGAAACATCCTTACAAATCCTTGGAGGTAGATCCACTAGGAGCCTTCTCTAGTGTTCCACATGGTGTATTGCATACGGAAGACATTAGGGTTTACATCCATACGAATTTTGAAGACTTTGGAGTATCAAAACTGATGGATATCTATCACAAACAATTGATAGATGACTCCTTCGAGATCAAACCTCAGTACAAAGCCATCCGGGACAAACACTTTGCACAATGCATTCATTTCCCCTGTTTTGAAGAAGATGAATGGGTCCGGTATGTACTAAGTAGAGTACATGACAAATTCCTATGGTTGAACAAGCCCTTCAAAATTACCAAAGATGCAATTAGGGCTGTAACCGGTCTGCACTCATCCGGTGGATTACCTGTTCTCAAGTCTGTCAAAAATCAGACAGTTAGTGATGCAACTGGATCCAAGTTTGACAAGAGAGCTATGACAGTTGATGACATCACTGAACCGGATGTCAAATTTGCATCTATGATAATTGGTTACAAAATCTATCACTCCAGTAGGGAAAATTCAGTACCAGGAACTGCAATCTACACAGCTTATCAAATGTTAAAGGAGAATGCAGACTATGACTTGTGTGAGCTTCTTGTAAACCAACTTTTTGAAAATCTGCAGAAGATTAAGAAGGACAAGAAAAACTCCTTCAAGTATGGCAATCTGATCCTTTGTCTCTTCTTTTACTACATGAATGAGCTTCCCAGATCCAGTGGATGGATATGGCAGAATGACAGACCGGTTGCCATCCAAATCAGAGACTATTTGCATGGACTTGGGGATGCTAAAGCAAGAAATACAGCTCTATGGGGATATTTCAAGAACTTCCAAAGCATGATGCATGCAAGAGAAAGAATACCCCAATCCCTTGTTGAAAAGTACAAAGACACAGTATGCTTCATGGTAGAAACAGATCAGTGTCTAATGGAGGCAGTAGAACCAAGAACTGTGTGGATCATGCCCATGGGGTATGAAGTAGATGAACAGATAGTGGAGCTGCATGTTCAACACATGCTAAGTCAGCCTAAAGATCCAAAGGCAGAAAGGTTCGGAACATTTGAGGAACTGAGTGTGAAAATTCATGTGGAACTCAGAGAACCTGAGATAAAGAGGAAGGTGAGAAAAGAAGTAGAGCATATTGCTCAAGGCCTAGGCATTCCAAAGGAGGCACTTGATGCCAACCGGGAAAAGAGGAGAAAGGTTGAGGAAGAAAAGAAAGAGGCAGAAAAGAAAAGTAAGAAAAGTGCTCCGGTTGAAACTTCCACCCGGACCAGCTCATCAAAAAGGTCTGCACCTCCCACAACCAAAAGTTCAAAACCGGAAGTCCAGGCATCCGGTAAAAGATCTAAGACAAAAGCGACAAGGGCTTATCAAAGCCAAAAGGATGAAGAAGAAACTGAGTCAGATGAGGGAGTGAAAGAAATAAAGAAACAGAAAAGGAAAGGATCCGGTAAACCCTCTACTGGTCGAGACAAGGAAGAAATGATAGAAGAATTTTCTGAAAAGCCCACCCTGTCTCTAGACAGTGTAGTCAAATCAGTCACTGTGGATGGGAACCTTCAACCGGTGGCTGAATTCTATGATGACTACAATGAGGCAAATCAAAAGATCCTGCAAGAAGCTATAATAAGGTACTTGAACATCTACAATAAAGCTTTTATTGAGATTATCTCTAAAATCCCAAAGAGCCTAGAGATGGAATTAGAGATAAGAAAGAACAATGCCATGGAAAAAGACCTTGAGATCAGGGAATAGATAGCTATTTAGCTATATCCTTCAATTGATCACAAAACAATGAACATGGTATTCAAAGACTGCAAGGATGAATTCAGGAGCAAAGCAAGGATGAATCAGCTTATGCTTGGTGAGACCGACAAGGTAGCCAAGGACACTGAAGAGATTCTCTGGAAAACCTTCAAAAGGTTTAATCTTCCTGTTGTAGAGGACTTAGGTGCAGAAACAGCTGTGGACTTGGAATCATTTGCTCCGGAAGAAGTGGCCCTTGAATAGACTAACATCTCTCCTCCGGTTTCCCCTACAGTCTCCGGATCCCAAGAAGAAGAGAAACTACAGGAGAAAGAAGCAGCAGTTAAAGAAAAAGAGGTTGACAACACCAAGGATGCAGAGAAAGAGAAGACCCCAACAGAGAAAACCACAACTGAAAGTGGTAAGAGTAAGGAAGGAGAAAAGATTCCAAAGGACAAAACTGCAGAAGAGAAGAAACATCTGTCTCCGGCAAGAGACACTGCACAAACTGTTCAAGAATTCTTGACAAAAGCCACTATAGAAATTGATGAACCGGACCTACTAAAAGGACCATTAGATTTTGACTCTTTGTCACCGGTACAAACAATGAAAATAGCCTCATTTGCAAATGAGAAAGTCAAAGAGAAACTATTGAAATCTCACATGGAAGACTGTGAGCTTATGGAGGTAGCATCTGGAGTGCTGGAAAAGATCATGCCATCTTTTCAGAAGGATCCCACAGCCTCCTCTTCCGGTAATCTCAAAACATTAGTCAGCAGTGTTAGTACACATTTTGAATCTCTAGAAAAATCAGCTGAAGAAAAGGTCCGGAAGGAGTTTTTGGATAAAAGGTTCTCCGAGGTTCAGGGTTTGATCATTAATGATAGGAGAAACATGAACATTGGGATAAAGAGCTTAGAAAATGCTCTTAAGGATGGCGGTGAAATATACAAATTTTGTATCTCCTGGTCCAAGGTAACAGTGGACATTGAGAAGAAAATAAAAGAGCAAGAGGACACACTACTCAGCTTGTCTCAAAGTTTTGATCCTCTTTCTTCCTCTATAACAAATCAAGAATGTCAGACTATTGCAGTCTTGAGTGAAATCAAGAAATTGGAGAAGGAAAGGAAAAATAGAATAAGCAGGTTGAGTGACCTCAGGGGGTTAATTGTCCCTAAGCTAGAGGCCATGCATGAGGCCATAGCAGAAGCTCAAATCACAGCCCAGACAAGTGATCCGAAAGATCTAAAAAGGGCAGATGCATTTGCATTTTTGTTGAGTGGTCACATTTCAATTTTGGATAGAATGAAGCAAAGTTGGGCTACAGAACTGATCCAACTAAAGACATCTTTTGCAGACATTCTTCAGTATATGTGAGTATGTAAATATGCGGCTATGTATAGAAAATTTTTGAAAATTTTGGTGTGCGGACCCTACCCTTTGCCATTGATGTCAAAGGGGGAGTGAGGAGCAGTGAAAAATGAGGAATCCAACTAAGGGGGAGTTCCAGAAATTGTATATAAAGATAGAGCATCAGCCAAGGGGGAGCATAGTGTAAACACTTAGTCATTTTTCACTAAGTGTTGCCATCAATGCCAAAGGGGGAGATTGTTGGCAAGAGACACTATATGGATTCATGGTTGTTGTCATTGATGGCAACAAAGGTCATCCCACATATCCGCAAGTCATGGTGTGTCTCTACCGGAAGTCAGAATGAAGATTGTTGTGGTCCGGTGAACAAGAACAGAGCGTGTGGCAAGGTCCGACAGATTGGTCCAGATCTCTCAGAGGAAGTGTCTTGGTGCAGTGCGGATTTGGGGAAGTCAAGAGGACTACCTTGAGTAGTATATTGCAAGGATTTAGCCTCCGGTGATGAACAAAGAAAAAGATATGAATAGTTGAGTACCGGATTCCTGAGAGACAGTGAGAACAGAGGAAGAACTGACTGACAGAGTATCAGACTATTTTTCGGATGTGTTACTGTTAATGGTAAAGGTTGTGAAGGCATGAATCATGTTTGGCCGACATGATTAATGATATCTACAAGTATATGCTTGATCCGCATTACTTGATATGCAAGGATTCAGCCGACAGAACAGAGTTTGTGAGAAGATAGATTATTCCAGGTGCCGACTAGAAAGATAATGAAATCACTAGTGCGGATATATGTAGAGGATGGATTTAGTTGTGAAAAGCGTAATGGTGTGAAGGTGTATGCGAATAAATACAAAGCAGAGCAGAAGCAGTAAGAAAGATCCGGTATGTGAAAAGATAGCAGAATAAAGAACAGAGGAAAGATGAAGTGCAGCAGATCAGTATACTGAGCCTAACCGGAACTGAACTCTAGCATATGTAGATGCTTCCAATCAGTTCAAGTATTGTATAACATTCTTTTGTAGACAGTGTGTCTCCTTGTAGGCAGTGTGCCTCTTTGTGAGCAGTGTGCTCGGGCAGTGAGCCCTAATTGGCAAGTGCCATTTTGTAATTCCTTATTCTTCTAATAGAGAATAATCTTTGGGTTAATCACCCCATGGTTTTCTCCCTTAACCGGGTTTCCACGTCAAAAATACTGTGTCATGTGTTTCTCATTTCATGGTAATGTTTGTTTGTTTGATTCAATGCTGCTTTGATTAATAAGAGTTCAAAAGAAGAAATAATTAGGATAACTGATTCACCCCCCCCTCTCAGTTATCAACAGCTCTTCCATTTCTTTGTCTCTTCTAGGGCTTACCATATGATTTGCATCAGTTTGCTCCAAGCCTTGATCAATGCTGACCTCAGGTATAGAACTGTCATCAGCAATATTTTGTTCTTATTTTTCATATATAGTTGGGAGATGAAGTTCCTTCAGTACTTCAAGAGTGATATCTCTAGTTTCCTTGGCTAGCTTTTCAATATCACCTGAGATGAGAGTATTTGTCCTTTTCTTTGTTCTAAACCTCTTACCAAGTACTTGAGAGACCTTTGCTTTTTCTTCCTTAGAGATCTCAGGACATAGCTTTATTAGTACATATTCTCTAAGCTCAGTGTCCTTTACCATAGCTGCTTCCTTTCTGACAAACATAATACTGCCAAGAGTATCAGGGAGATCAGTGATTATCTCAAGGAGAGCTTTATTATATATATCTCCACATATCTGATTATTGCAGTCTCAATGATGCCTTTTTCTGCATCATTATATTCATCATACCATTGAGCTATAGGTTTTAGATTTCCATCAACTTTTATAGCCTTTAAGACATCTTCTAGATTAATTGTGGCCTCTTCTTTCTTAGGCTATACTTTCTTCACCTTTTTCCTTCCTTTTCCCATTCCAAAGGGCTTGTCTTGTTTAACACTAGAGGCTTCAGTTGCTTTTGTTTCCATCTTCTTGACCTCTTCATCTGATTTTGTTTCTTCATCACCAACACTTATACTCACATACATCCTTTTGGCTTTGGTTTTCATTCTTTTGTGTCCTTTTTCAGCAGGTTTCTTAGCAGATGCTTCCACAGAGGGTGTGGGACTAGAGGATGTCGATACAGTTTGTGAAGTAGTTTCTCTTGTTCTCTTCTTTGTTACTGCAGGCTCCTTCTCTTTCCTCTTAGACTCCTCTGGAGGTTTTTTAGGTTCACTTTCCTTCATTCTTTCAGCTACTCTAGCTACTTCAGATCTTGCCCTTGTTTTAGCAATCTCCTCTTTGGTAAGTCCTATTTTCTGGGCATACTCCTCTACCAATTTGTTCATCTTTTTCTAAGTTTCTGGTTTTCTCAGTTTAACATGCAGCTTCATAGTTAACTCCTCATAAGTGCCAAATCTTGGCTCATTGGGATCCCTAGGTTTCTTCAACATAAGGTTAGCATAACCATCCAATATGTTTCCTGTCACTTCATACCCCATTGGGAGAACCTAGACTGTCCTAGGCTCAACAACCTCCATCATTCATTGATCTTTGGTTACATTGAAACATATGTCATTCTTATATTTCTCAACAATTGACTTAGGGATCCTTTCCCTACACTGCATGACCTTTTGGAAATTCTTAAAATAGCCCCATAGGGCTGTACTCTGTGCATCATAACTTCCTATACTGCTTAGTTGATTTCTTATTTGTATTGCAACTAGTTTGTCACTAGATCAGAACAAGTTTTTCATCCTTGGTAACTCTTGCATGAAATAGAAAAATAAGCAAATGATTAACTTACCAAACTTGAGTAAATATTTTGATTCCTTTGTATTCTTAAGGTTCTCCATTAATTGTTGCCAGAACAACTCAAAGAGGTCATAATCAACATTTTTCTTCACCATCTCATATGCTGTATATATGGCAGTACTGGAGACAGAGTTGTCCTAGTTGGTGAAGTAAATCTTATATCTGATTACCATTGATGCGAATCTTACTGCATGATCTTCAATATAGTTGACTGTCAATGCTCTTTTATCAAATTTAGCTCCAGTAGCATCCATCACCGTGTGATTCTTCATAGCCTTTAATACAGGCACTTTTTTGGTAGAGTTCAGTACTATAACAACCCTTATGGCATCCTTGGTTATCATGAAGGGTTTCTCAAGCCACATGAATTCATCATGGATCCTTCTTAACACATACCAAATCCATTCATCTTCAGCGAATGTTGGGAAATCTATATACTGAATAAATTTCTTCTCTTCCAATGCCTTATATTCTTTCTTTAGATTAAAATTATCACTACTTAGATGTTTTAGATACAAATCTGTAAATTGGCTATCACCATGTTCTTCTATGGCAACATGAATGTAAGCCCTAATATCCTATGCATGCATTATACCATATGGCACTCCTAAAAATGCACCATTTGGATCGACTTCTATTGATTTGAAGGGGTGTTTCTTGAATTTTGGTCATGCTCTCTTAGTGATATCAATAACTTGCAGTGTCACCATTTCTAGAATTCAAACAAGTTCACAGTAGGGTTTTAAACTGTAAATACCTCTTTTTTTTGAATTAGGGTTTTCTTTGAGTTGCTTTGAATCAATGGAAATCATTGTAGCCAGTAAGAATCTTGCTTTAGCTCTCCTTGGAATCTTGATAGCTCAAATGTAAATTGATTAATCTTATGGATACAACCCTTTTATCCTTTATTTACCAAAACCTAATTGTCATTTAATGTTATTTTCAAAAAGCTCTTAAACACTTTACTGATAACCACAGTTGATCAAGATTGCTCCGCAATGTGCCGCATCAAGTATTTTTCTACCAGTTTCTTCTCCAAATGATCTATTCAATATTGATTTAGCTTATACCTTAGTGCTGGATCTTAGCACCAATTATTAGGCTAGGGGATCAAGATTTTAAATAAGAGCTCCCCCTGAGCCAGAGCACCCAATTCACTTCCTAGAGGAAGTATCACACCAGAGACTGGTGCGGATCCATTCTTGACCTCATTTACATCCTTCTTAACCTAGACCTTGCTCATTTCCTTCTTGATTTCTATGGAATCAACCTTGTGTTGGAAACAAGGTAGATAATTGAGAGGGGGGGTGAATTAGTTATCTTAAATATTTTAACTTTTTGTTCTTCCTTAAGAATTAGTGCAGCATCAAAACATATAAGCATACATAACCATGAGAGCAGAAATAAAATCAACAACATAACACAATGATTTTGACATGGGAAACCCTGTTAAGGGAAAACAACGAGGTGACTAACCAAAGATTGTATTCTCTATTAAAAGAATAAGAAGTACAGAATGGCACTTGCCAATTAGGGCTCACTGTTTGAGCACACTACTCACAAGAGGCACACTGCCTACAAGAGACTCACTGTCTACAAGGATATAGAAGGAAACTAGATGTTTGAATTGAAGAGGGGCATCCACATATGTTGAGGTTCAGTTCCGCTTAGGCTCAATATACTGATCTACTGCACTTCATACTTTCTCTTCTTTAGTGCTGTTGTTCTATCACATACCGGACTTGTATTGCTACTTCCACACTTCTTTCTGCCCTTTCTCACACACTATTTCTCCACACACACACCTTCATACCAAAATCCATCTAGTATATATATCCGCACCAAGGATTTCAACATCTTTCTAGTCGGCAATCAGAACACTCAAGATATTTACTAAACACTGATCTGTCAGCTGGATCCATGCTCAATATGTGATACGTATCAAAAACATAGATATAGAAGTCATCAATCATGTTGGCCAACCATGTATGATTCATCAAATAGCTTGACCATCATCAATTTCTTACTCAGATTAAGGTTTGATGCTCTGTCAGTTAGTTCTTCCTCAGTCTACTCTGCCTATCAGGAACCCAACACTTAGGTGCTCATATCTTTTCACTCTTTCATCATCGGAGGCTCAATCTCTAAAATGTGGTAGTCATGGTATTCCTCTTGACTTCCCCAAGTCTACATTTTGCTGAGATACATCCTCTGAGAGATCTGGACCTGATTGTTAGACCTTGTTGCATGCTCTGTTCTTGTTCACTGGACCAAAACACTCTTCAAACTGACTTTCGGTAAAGACATATTATGTGCTGCAGATGTGTGGGATAAAATTTGTTTCCATCAATGACAATAATCATGAAGCCATATAGTGTCTCTTGCCAATAATCTCCCCCTTTGGCATTGATGGCAACACTTAGTGAAAAATGACTAAGTGTCGTAACAAACTCCCCCTTGGCTGATGCTCTGTCATATGTACACTTTTACCGGAGCTCCCCCTTAGCTGGATTCCACATTTTTCACTACTCCTCAGTCTCCCTTTGACATCAATGGAAAAGGGTGAAAACCATACACCAAAATTTACAAAAATCAATCGATACATTGCTACATAAGTATATATACATGTTGTACTTACATATACTTAAGTATATCCGCAAAGGTGGTTTTCAACTAGACAAATTCTATTGCCCAACTCTACTTCATCCTGTACAAAATTGAGATGTGACCACTTAACAAAAATATAAAAGCTTTTGCCCTCTTTAAGTCTGTCGAATCACTAGTCTGGGTTGTGGTCTGAGCATCAGTTAGGGCTTCATGCATTACCTCTAACTTGGGGACAATTATCCCTCTTAGTTCACTCATTCTGCTTATTCTATTTTTCTTCTCCTTCTCAAGCCTCTTTATCTCATTTATAGTGGCAATAGCCTGGCACTCTTGATTCATTATGGATGAGGTGAGAGGATCAAAATTCTGAGATAAACTTGATAGTTTACCCTCTTGTTCTTCCACCTTCTTTGGAATGTCTGTTGTCACTGTGGACCAAGATAAACAAAATTTGTATAATTCTCTGCCATCTTTAAGAGCATTTTCTAAGCTCTTTATCCCAATATCCAGATTTCTCCTATCATTTGCTATGAGTCCCTGCACTTCAGAGAATCTCTTTCCCAAAAACTCTTTCCAGACTTTCTCTTTTGCTGATTTCTCCAAAGAATCAAAATGTGTGTTAATAGAATTAACAAGAGATTTTAGATTACCGGATGAAGAGGCTGAAAGATCCTTTTGGAAGGATGGCATGATTTTCTCTAGCACACTGGATGCAATCTCTATTAGCTCACAGTCTTCCATGTGAGACTTCAGAAGCTTCTCTTTTGATTTAGCTTGAGCAAAAGATGCTACCTTCATTGTTTGGACTGGAGAGAGGGAGTCAATATTGAGTGGTCCTTGAAATAATTCCAGTTCATCTATCTCTAACATTTCTTTGTTCAAGAAGCTCTTTACTGCCTTAGCAGTGTCTCTTGCCAGAGACAAAATATTCTTTCCCTTTCCCACCTCAGAACTGTCATCTGGGATCTTCTCTGTTTGATCTTCTTCTCTTCCCTTTACCTCTTCTCCTTGACTAATTTTCTCTTCTTTTCTTTCTTCACCTTCAGTTCTGGAGTCTTCTAGGGGATCTGGAAGATAAATGTTTACTTCTTCATGGACTTCCTCTTCTAGAATAGAGGAATCCAAGTCCTTAGTCCTCTCCTCACTTATCACCTTTGGCTCTTCTACATTTTTCTTAGGAGATTCTTCTTTTGATGTACTTAGTCCTTCATCATTCATTGTAGAAGGTTCATCATCTATGTCCTCTATAACAGGAAGATTGAATCTTTTAAATGCCTTCTAGAAGATGTCTTCAATCTCTTTTGCTACCTAATTAGTCTCTCCAAGCATAAGTTTGTTCATTCTTTCTTTGCTTCGGAACTCATCCTTCCAGTCCTTGAAGATCATGGTCATTTGTTTTGGAGTAATGGAAGGATAGAGATGAATTGCAATCTATTCCCAGATCTCCAAATCCTTTTCCTTGGCATTATCATTTCTAAGTTCAAGTACCTTCTCTAAACTTTTGGGAATTAGAGAAATGATTTCAATGAATGCTTTATTATAAATGTTTAGGTACTTAACTGTTGCTTCTTCCAAGATCCTTTTATCTATGTCACTATACTCATCATAAAATTTTGTCATTGGTTGCAGATTCCCATCCATAGTGACTACCTTGATGACATCATCAACAAAAAGAGTAGGCTTTTCAACAAATTCTTCTACTTCTTCTTCCTTGTTTTCACCGGTAGAGGATTTCCCGAAAGTTTTTCCTTTTCTTCTTGATTTTCTTAACCTCCTCATCAGTCTCTATCTCTTCATCATCCTTTTGGCTTGTGTATGACCTTGTGGCCTTTGTCTTTGTTCTTTTCTCTCCTTTTCTGGATGTCTTTGCTTCCAGTTTTGAGGCTTTTGGGCTCTTAGAATTGGTAGGTGCAGAGTTCTTTGAGGATCTAGTCCAGGAGGGGGCTTGCACCGGAACACTTTCTTTTTCTACTTCTTGTCTCTCTTTCTATGCTCTTTCTACCTTCTCTTTGTTGGCATCAACTGCCTCCTTTGATATGCCATATTTCTTGGCAATTTCCTCCACTTCCCTTCTCACTTTCCTTTTTATCTCTGGTTGTCTCAATTCAACATGTATTTTCACACTTAATTCTTGAAAGGTTCCAAACCTTTCTGCCTCAAGGTCCTTTGGCTAACTTAGCAGGTGTTGAACATGTAGCTCCAAAATTTTCTCATCTACCTCATAGCCCATTGGCATAATCCAAATTGTTCTGGGTTCCACTGCCTCCATTAGGCATTGATCAGTGTCTACCATGAAGCACACTGTATCATTGTATTTTTCAACTAGAGATTGGGGGATTCTCTCTCTAGCCTGCATCATGCCTTGGAAGTTTTTGAAGTATCCTCAGAGTGTTGTGCTTTGATCCTTGGCATCACCAAGCCCATACATATAATCTCTGATTTGTATGGCAACCGGTCTGTCATTTTGCCATACCCAACCACTTGTTCTGGGTAGCTCATTTGTATAGTAAAAGAAGAGACATAGTATTAGGCCACCATACTTAAATGAGTTCTTCTTATCCTTCTTTATTTTTGCAAATTTTCTAATAGTTGGCTCAGAAGAAGTTCGCATAGATCATAGTCTACATTTTCCCTTAACATCTAATATGCAGTATAAATTGTAGTTCTAGATATAGAGTTCTCCCTGTTGGAATGATATATTTTGTAGCCAATTATCATAGAGGCAAATTTGATATCCAGATCAAAGATATCTTCTATTGTCATTGCTCTCTTGTCAAACTTTGATCTGGTAGCCTCACTAAATGTTTGGTTCTTGATAGATTTGAGAGTAGGCAACCCACCAAATGAGTGCAAACCAGTTACTGCCCTAATAGAATCTTTTGTTATCTTGAATGGTCTCATCAACCACATGAAGTTGTCATGTATTCTGCTAAGAACATATTGGACCCATTCATCCTCTTTTTACGTTTCTAGGGTTCATAATATGAGCTGGTAAAGATCACTCATTGAATCAGATTCTGCAGTTGATCTTTGAGAGGGTCGAAGTAATCTTGTTTGCAGAGCTCTTTCTTTCTTCTTCTCGAATGCAAATGTGCAAATGATGAACAAAAGAACCCTTATATTTCTACGTAAACCCTAATTTCATATTGCAATAAATGCACATCTTAAGTCATTCTGGTTCCCTTGTTCTGACCTTGTTTTGAGAGAGATCCTTTTGAATCACTGAGATGCAGTTAGAATTATTCTTGGTGATAATTGACAATGTATCTCACTTTCTCCAATCATTTCATTTATCCGCAGATCAAGATATTTCAATTTTGAATCATACCGGATCTAACTGTGAAAATCTTGCTTTTACTGGATGACTATCAAACTGGATCAATCTTGGATGATTAACCTCTTCAAACCCCTTGCGGATCTTTCATATTTTTACTAAGGGTTATTTAGATATTTCTCTGAGAACCCTTTAATCCACATAATTCCATGTGCCAAATTTAGGCACCAATTGATTGGCTGGGGGAATTTATTTTCCTTGGTGACTCCCCTTGAGCTAGAGCTCATCTTATTTAGTTTCCATAAGGAATATCAGCACCAGATTTTGGTGTGGATCCATCCCCAACATTTTCTATACTTCTCTTCACCCAAATTTTGTTCATCTCCTTTTGAACTTCATCCACATTCACTTTTTCTTTTCCTTTCTCTTGATTTTGATTATGATGCACTGGACCCTTTTTACCCTGAATCTTACTTCTGTAGAATTTGGCAATATGACTAGATCTATTGCAATTATAGAAAACAACATTTCTTTTAATATTTGACTGACATCCTCTTGATCTTAATTGATTAGCCGTATGTCCCATTCTATTGCATACAAAGCATCTACCATTGGATGAATTGTTTATTTTCATATTTCTACATTCATGAGATTTGTGACCATACCTTTTGTAGTTAAAACACTGTCTGAAGAAGGATGAGTTAGTCTAATTCGTTCTTCTTCTGCAGTGATTTGCTTTATGACCAAAGTTATTGTAATTGTAGCAGTATCCATTAAAGGATGGATATATTTGAGCATTTGGTTGCCTTACCAGAGGTCTTCTAGGCCTGTTCCTTGGATTTCTTGATCCAGAGTTCTTCTAACTAGATCCAGATCTTTCACCTTTTTCATACCCCAAGCCATGCTTGTCATCTACCCTCTTTTGGCTTTCAAGAAGAACTTCAAGTTGAGCAGAGCTTATCTTGAATTTATCTTTGTATTCATTTGCTGTTTGAAGATCCCTTTTAAGAGTGTCTATCTGATTTGCAAGTTGTTCTTCATTATCTCTATCTTCTTCAAGATCAGATTCTAGATGCCTGATTATTCTATCCATTTTGTGGCAGTCTTCTGACTTCTCCTTGAGATATTGTTTTAGATTATCTTCAATTTATTGGATGAATTTCCTAACCCCTGATTCCATTTCATGTCTTACCATAATGACCTCTTTTGATGGCTTCTCACATAACTTGTTTTTCTCATTCAAATCTTCATTAGTATCATTGGCTTCACTTTGACTTGCTGATTGTTGAAGTAGTTCCTTTCTCTTTTTCACAGAGATACATAGTTTTTCTTATATTTCATTTATGAAATCATCAGCTTGTTTAAGTTTTTCCCTCAGGTTATTGACTTCAGAGTGAGATTGCTCAAGATCATCTAGGGTAGACTAAAGTTGTTCCCTCATACCATACAATCCATTGAGATTCCTAGATCTTCTTCAAGCTGTTAGGCTCTATTTGGAGGAACTTAGCTCTGATACCAATTGTTGGAAACAAGGTAGATAAATGAGAGGGGGGGAGTGAATCAGTTATCTTAAATATTTTAACTTTTTGTTCTTCCTTAACAATTAGTGCAACATCAAAACATATAAGCATACATAACCATGAGAGCAGAAATAAAATCAACACACATAACGCAGTGATTTTGACGTGGAAAACTCTGTTAAGGGAAAAACCACGGGGTGACTAACCCAAGATTGTATTCTCTATTAAAAGAATAAGAAGTACAGAATGACACTTGCCAATTAGGGCTCACTGCCTGAGCACACTGCTCACAAGAGGCACACTGCCTACAAGAGACTCACTGTCTACAAGGATATAGAAGGAAACCAAATGTTTGAACTAAAGAGGGGCATCCACATATGCTAAGGTTCAGTTCCAATTAGGCTTAATATACTGATCTACTACACTTCATACTTTCTCTTCTTTAGCGCTACTATTCTATCACATATCGGACTTGTATTGCTTCTTCCACACTTCTTTCTGCCCTTTCTTGCACACTATTTCTCCACACACACACCTTCATACCGAAATCCATCTGGTATATATATCCGCACCAAGGATTTCAACATCTTTCTAGTCGACAACCGAAATACTCAAGATATTTACTAAACACTGATCTGTCAGCTGGATCCATGCTCAATATGTGATGCATATCAAAAACATAGATATAGAAGTCATCAATCATGTCATCCAACCATGTATGATTCCTCAAATAGCTTGACCATCATCAATTTCTTATCTAGATTAAGGGATGATGCTCTACCGGTTAGTTCTTCCTTAGTCTACTCTGCCTGTTAGGAACCCAACACTTAGGTGCTCATATCTTTTCACTCTTTCATCACCGGAGGCTCAATCTCTGGAATGTGGCAGTCATGGTATTCCTCTTGACTTCTCCAAGTCTGCATTTTGCTGAGATTCATCCTCTAAGAGATCCAAACCTGATTGTTAGACCTTACTGCATGCTCTATTCTTGTTCACCAGACCAAAACACTCTTCAAATTGACTTCCGGTAAAGACATACTATGTGCTACGGATGTGTAGGATAAACTTTGTTGCCATCAATGACAACAATCATGAAGCCACACATTGTCTCTTGCCAACACCTTGTTCTTACCTTTGTCTTCTCTCTACTTTGTTTTCCTCTTTTTTATAGGATAGTCTCTTTTCTCATTCTTGCTTCTATAGAATTTTGCAATATGTCCAAGCCTATTGAAATTGTAGCATACCACATTTCTTTGTCCTTGATTCCTTCCATTTGTTTGATTTATTCTTGATCTGCATTGGTTAGTTATATGCCCAAATCTATTGCAAGCAAAGCCCTTTCCAAAAGATTGAGTATTTCTTGCATTGTTGAAACCATTCCTTATCATACTTCTACATTAATTTTCTTTATGACTAATTTTCTTGCAATTAAAGCACTGACCAAAGAAAGGTGAAGCATTTTGATTCATTCTACTCCTGCACTAAGTAGACCTATGACCATACTTATTGCATTTAAAATAGTAGCCATTGAAAGATGGGTAGCTTTGAGCATTTGGCTACTTGAGCAGAGGTCTTCAAGGTTTGCTTCTTTGATTCTAGAACTGGATGCCTTTGTTTTTCTTCATCTTAGTGTTTTCTTTCAAATCCCAAACCTTTCTTGTCATCTGGAATTTTCCAACTATCAAGGAGTTCATCAAGCTTTGCAGAGCTTATTTTGAATTTTTCTTTGTAACTGTTTGCAACCTCCAAGTTAAATTTTAGAAGCATGACATCTTTTGCCAACTTTTCACATTCTTCAGACTTGTCTTTCAAAACTTGATTCAAATGCTTCTCAACTTCTTCTTTCTCTTCAATCAGCATTGTTAAATCACTTAGGCTTTCATTTGCTGCTTTCAACTATTCACTTAGCTCTTTGCTTCTATCTTTTGATTTCTTGACTTGCTCTCTTAGTTTAAGGATGCATTCATTGGTTTCTTTGACATTTTCCCTCAAGTCCTAAATATCTACTTCATACTTATCAAGATCTTCAAGAGTAGTTTTTAATTCTTGATTACTGACATATGAGCAATTATCAAATGTAAGATTGCCTAGAGTAGGATACCTTCTGGCTGGCATGTGTAAACTTTCCCAAATCTTCCTTAAGTTGTTATACTTCTTCCAAGGAACCTTGCTCTGATACCAATTATTGATCACAAAGAATACTGAGAGGGGGGGTGAGTCAATATTCTGTAAAACTTTTCTATCACATATTCATTTATTCATTTACCAAATTCAATAACATGAAAGCAAAACAAACATAAGAAGAGCAGCCACAAAGTCATAACACATAGATGCCAAGATTTTTACATGGAAAACACAAAAAGGGAAAAACCACAGCGAGTGTTAGCTCACAATATATTATGATATCAAAACTAGATTACATGAAGGCTCATTGCCCAAGGACTCACTGTCCAAGAAGTGCTCATTGCAATAGGTTCATTGTCAAGAAAAGATAAGAGAAGATAGAAGAAAGATTGGCTCACTACCGAAAGAAGACTGCTACAAATGCATCTACAAAATGTTGGAATGCAGTTACATTGATTGCTTAATACATAGACTCAAAAGTCTTCATCATATCTGCCCCTGCTTTTCTGCCCTGCTACATTAACTCTATTCTTCTGCCCTTACTATTCCTTTTTGATCACTAGATTCAAATTTGCACTATATTTGCACATCTTCCATCACCAATACCAAAATACATCAAGTATATATATATCCGCAATATGATTTATCTTACAACTAGGTCGGTAGCCCAAGCATGAAGCATTTACACAAATAGTATACCTTGTTAGCTTGATCTTAGGCACAAATAGTAATGCGGACCCAAATAAACATTCAGGAATCTTCATATAGGTCAGGACTTATAGTAGAGCCACTTAGAATGACAATTCAAACATTATGTCTTCACCACATATTGATTTCACATGAGTGTCAGCTTCAACTTTAAGTGCATACTCAACTAGCTTGATTGTCATACCATAAATTTCAATGCGAATCATATGCAACTTTGAAATTCATAACCAACATTCATTATGGGCCTCTTGTCATACCTATAGAGCCCCAAAGCATAATAATATTTTATAGAAAAATGTGAATCTTAGAACTGTTGTTCTGTCACAGAGAAATATTGTCAACCTCAAAGCCGATACCGGAGAACTTGTAAAATGTGATCCGATGAACTTCAAGCTCTAAAACTCTAGATTTAGATGCTTATGCACGTATCTACATTGCCTCAAAATCATAAATCAAAATATTCACCAATGGAGAAATGCATACCAATTTACTTATATACTCTGCACTATTTCTGACTCATCTCTGTTCATCCAAACTTAGACAAATCATAGTATGACTTCCAGAGGAAGTCAGGACTTGAACATTGGAACATAACATCATCACATAGCTATGAATAACATACTAGAGCCATAGACTATGATCTTCAACTGCGAAGGCATACCATCAGTCACTCCTTTCCTTGTATACTGTCCATACTTAGTCATTCTGACTAGGTTAGTCTTTCAGACCATGAGTCCCTTTACTTGTCTTGACTCAAGAGTAGACTTAATAGCTTTGATAACATCCCTGTCTGTTATCAATCCTTGTTGCCATCAATAACAACATTCTACCTTAACCATCAGAGCAGTGTCTCTTGCCAACAATTCATATGGTAGGGAAGATTGTCGTTAACTAAAATATAACCATACATGTCTTTGACATAGTTATTAGGACAATTATAATCACAATGACGTTGTATTGAATAGATAGTGACTTGTCAAGTTGTTATTAGATAGTTAAGGAAGATAGAGTATTGATATTGGTGGGTGCATATCCTTTACATGATTTAATGAAAGTGGCATGCATCATGAAGTAGCAGTCAAGATCAAAAGGACACCAAATTTGGTGAAGTTGCAAAAAGAAACTATATTTGACACTTGATTATAATTTCACAACTAATTTGACTAGGAATGGGAGAAAGATTAGAGAAGGGATTTGTCCTAAATAGGAATGAATATGTTGCATCTTTAATCTAACTTGTCATGTTTTCAGATCTTTCATTGATCTTGATTAAAATCTTTGTGTTTCATTTTTCATTTATCTCATTTTTTTGCTAACTAGTAGGAGGCTACTCTACATACACTATTTTAACAAGAATATGATAGAGTAAGAAAGTACTAAAAGAGAACCTAAGACAAGATCAACCAAAATGTTGGCTAAGAGAATGAGATGAACAAAGGACAAATTATTGATTTGATGACCTCATTTGTTGTTGTTCTAAAAAAAACCATGAGCCAAATCCAAAGCATTTTTTGGATGTGACTCAAACATAGTTTTTCAAGAAATTTCAAGAGACACTCAGATTGCAAGTTGATTGAAAAGCCTTTATTCTGCCTTTTATTCTGCAATAAACTTTTCAAATTGCAATAAACTTTTCAATGTGATTTATTCTACCTACAAAAACTTTTCAACTTGCAATAAACTTTTCAATGTGACTTGAAGTGTGATTGCAAGTTGATTGAAAAGTTTGCAAGCAGATAAAAGGCAGAAAAATGCATTATTGATGTGCGATTGAAGGAGAAAGAGCACAAGTTATTGATGTTGTCTGGATTCATCTTGAAGACATATTTGTGACAATGATCAAGTATAGAGTGTGCCTAACTGATCAGATCTTTAGAAGAAAGTGTGAAGAGGTAGAAGTGCAATCATCAAAAGTGTGAGTTTCAATGTCAGTTTTTAGATAGTAGAAGGACTGTCATACTGTAATATTTTGTAAGTGTGTTCTCAATTCAGGGAGTAGAAGCTTCCTTGGGTTGTAGCCCTAAAACAAAGTTGTTATTTGAGCTTCATATATTGTGAGTTAATCCTCACCGTGGTTTTTCCCTTCTAGGGTTTTCCACGTATATCTAGTGTTATGTGTTGATGTGTATTGTGTCAATATTTCATGATCATGTTAATGCTATGATGCTTAAAGTTTTAATCTTCTCTGGATAAGTTGAAGTTGTTAGAATTTAAGATTGTTTAGATATTGATTCACCCCCCTTTTAGTACCTTGGTTTGTTCAACAATTGGTATCAAAGCCAAATTCCTTTGAGGGAAGCTTAATCACTTGAGGAAGGTCTGGGATGGCACAGAATGGATATGGAAAGATTCCTAGGTTTGATGGAAAAAATTATGCATTTTGGAAGCTAAGGATAAAAGCTTATATTAATTCTGTAGGGTGTGGTGTTTGGGACTCTATTAAGTCTGGTTACACAGTTCTTGTTGCTATTCCCACAGATGTAGATGAAGTCAAGTTGTATGATAACAATGCCAAGGCAAAGTTTACTATTATGAGTGGATTAGTTGATTCAGAACTTTCAAAGATAATGAGTTGTGGTTTTTCTCAAGAAGATTGGGATAAAATTAAAACCATTTATGAAGAAGATAAGAAAGTAAAGCAAGCCAAGATGCAGATCTTCAAGAGTAAGTTTGAGAACCTAAAAATGTCAGAGGATGAAGACATTGTTGGATATATGGTCTAGGTGAATGAAGTGGTTAATGGCATTAAAGGTCTTGGTGGAGAAGTGAAAGAAGATGAGGTTGTGAAAAAGGTTTTGAGATCTCTTCCCAAATATTATAGTCATAAGGTATCTATCATTGAGGAGAACACAAACTTGGATACTTACACTATAGACAAATTATTTGGTTCCCTTACTGTCTTTGAAATGAGAGAGTTTGGAAGTGATGCTCCAAAGAAAGAAGTTTCTTTGAAAACTAGTATGAAGACCAAAGAATAAGTTGCTAATGAAGATGAAAGATCTAATGAAGTTGAAGCAAATTTTGTGAGAAGACTAAAGAAAGGCACTGACAAATACAAAGGTAAGTTACCCTTCAAATATTTCAATTGTGGAAAGGTTGGTCATTTTGCTTCTAAATGTCCCTTTAGAGAATCAAGGGGTAGTAACAAAAGAGACAAGTTCAAGAGAATTTTATATTCCATAGAAAGCAATTACTCTTCAGAAGATGAGGATCATGATGATTCAAATGATGAAACACTTTTCATGGCCATGAGTGTTGGTAACAAAAAGGATGATGCTAGAACATTTGAGAAGACTGATACCTTGCAAACAAATCAAAACAATGGAAGATCAATGGTTTTATGGACTGTCTTTCACATAAGAGAAGAATCCAAGGCTTGGGTAATTGATAGTGGATTCTCAAATTATATGATTGGTGACAAGGAGAAGTTTATCAACCTTGAGAAGTGGGATGGTGATGCTATCTAGTTTGGTGGTGATGAGTCAACATAGATCTATAGAAAAGGTGCCATAACTATAGATGGGAAGAATAGGGCTGATGATGTCCTCTATGTCAAAGGACTAAAATACAATCTTCTCAGTGTGAGTCAGATGTGCAACAAAGGGTATAATCTCACCTTTCATGCCAAAGGTTGTGAGATCAAGAAGGCAGGATCCAAAAAATTAGTGGCAGAAGGTATCAAGACATATGGTGATATCTATCACTTGAAGGAAGTAAATGGAAGAATATGTTTGTTGGCTCAGTCTAGTGAATATTGGCTATGGCATAAGAGAATGGGACACAACAATTTTGATAATATGGTAAAGATCAATTATACTCATGTAGTGAGAGATATGGCTAAGATAATCAAGCCTACAAATGCAGTATGCAGAGAATGTCAAATGGGAAAGTAGACAAAGACAAACTTCAAAATAAAGGAGAATTCTTCTTCAAAGCCATTGGAGCTAATTCACACTGATCTATGTGGCCCTACTAGATTAAGGAGTCAACAAGGTGAGAGGTATTTCATATTTCTTATTAATTATTATTCTAGAATGACTTGGGTTACTTTCTTATGAGAAAAATCAAATGCCCTTTATAAATTTAAAGTGTTCAAAGCTATGGTTGAGAATGAAGTTGATGCCAAGATTAAATGTTTGAGGTTTGATAGAGGAGGTGGGTTTACTTCAAATGAATTTGAAAATTTATGTGAAGATAATGGTATTAGGAGACACCTATCAGCTCCTAGGACCTCTCAACAAAATGGGGTAGTGGAAAGAAAGAATAGGACTGCGAAAGAGATATCTAGGGCAATGTTGAAAGATGTAGATATGCCTGATATGTATTGGAAGGATGCAGTTCATACTACTGTCTATCTAATTAACAGAGTGCAATTAAGGGTCAACAACACTAAGACCCCTTATGGGCTATGGTATGGAAGACCTCCCACAGTCAGATACTTTAGAATCTTTGGCAACAAATGCTATATCGGAAGAGATGAAGAAGACCTAGGAAAGTTTGACTCAAGAAGTGATGAAGGAATCTTTCTTGGCTACTCAACCAAAAGCAAGGCTTATAGATGCTACAAAAAAAGGTTGGGGAAGATGATTGAAAGCACAAATGCCAAGGTAGATGAAGACCTATATCAGATCTCACATGAATCAAAGGACTCTAAATCTAATATATTTCCATGCATTGTAGATGAAGAAGAAGTAAAGGAAGAAAAGGAATTAGAACAAGAACCAAAGTAGATGCCTAAGACTCCAACAAAGTATGTTTAGAAGAATCACTCAGAAGATCAGATCATTAGAGACAAGAATAAGGGTGTGCTGATCAGGAGAAGTTTTGCAAAAGTATGTGAGCAAGTAAACTTGTGTTTGTTATCAAAGGTGGAAGCCAAAAACTTTCTTGATGCATGGATAAAAGCCATGGAAGAAGAATTGGATCAAATTGAGAAGAATTAGACATGGGAATTGGTTCCTAGACCAACAAACAAGAATGTTATAGGAACAAAATGGGCGTTCTGGAATAAACTGAATGAAGAAGGTGAAGTTGTAAGGAACAAGGCAAGAATGGTATGCAAAGGATACACACAGGTAGAAGGTATTGATTTTGAGGAGAATTTTACTTCAGTAGCAAGGATGGAGGAAATTAGAATGCTCCTTGCTCTTGCTACTCATAATAACTTCAAGGTATATTAGATGGATGTTAAGTCAACATTTTTGAATGGTGACCTAGAGGAAGAGGTTTACATTGAACAACCAGATGATTTCTAGATTTTAGAAGATCCAAATATGGTGTGTAGACTTAAGAAGGCTCTGTATGGCCTTAAGAAAGCACCTAGATATTGGTATGCTATATTGGACAAGTACTTACTTCAATAGGGCTTCAAGAAAGGCACTACAGATATAAATCTTTATATCAAGCAAGAAGGATACATGATATTGATAGTTGCAGTATATGTTGATGACACCATCTTTAGTGGAGATGATGATGTGCATAAGAGGTTTCCAGAGGAGATGCAAAAAGAGTTTGAGATGTCTATGATTGGTGAAATGTCTTTCTTCCTTGGACTTCAAATTTCTTAGCTAGATGGTGGTATCTTCATTTCTCAAGCTAAGTATGTCAAAAAGTTGTTGAATAAGTTTGGTATGGAGGATTCAAAACTAATGAGTACTCCCATGGTCACTGGATGTCACTTGAGAAAAGATGATGAGTCTTCAAAGGTGGATTAGACTATCTATAGGTCTATGATTGGAGCACTATTGTACTTGACTACTTCTAGACCTGATATCATGCATGTAGTATGTGTGGTTGCCAGATATCAAGACAATCCAAAACAAACACATGAAAGGTAGTGAAAAGGATATTTAGATACTTCAAAGGAACTCTGAAATGTGGCCTATGGCATCTAAGAGGTAATGACTTTGATTTGAGTGCTTACACTGATGCTGACTGGGTTGGTTATGTTGATGATAGAAGAAGTACAAGTGGTGGTGCTTTGTTTTTAGGAAGCAGATTGGTTTCATGGTAGAGAAAGAAGCAAGATTCAATGTCCCTATCTACTACAGAGGTAGAGTACATTGCAGCAACATCCTACTATAAACAAGTGTTGTGGACAAAGCAAACCTTGAAGGATATCAAGGTATTATATGATGAGCCTATTCCTATCTTATGTGACACTACAAGTGATATCAATATTTCCAAGAATCCAGTGATGTATTCTAGAACCAAGCATATAGAAATCAAGTATCACTTTTTGAGAGAGAAGGTTGTAGACAAGGAAATGAAGTTGGAATATGTTCCTACTAAGGATCAAATAGAAGATATCTTCACAAAGGCTTTGGCAAAGGATACTTTTTAGGATCTCTGGCAAAGGTTAGGGGTAATTTCCCCTCCTTATTCTTACTAGATGAATAATGATGCATCTGTCTAGGGGGAGTTCATGTTATATCTTGTTCCTGGATTGATGATGGCTACCTCTTAGTGGGGGTAGGTAGTGGTTTCTGATGTTAGGGGGAGCTTGTTTACTGAAAGAAGAAGTAATGGCCTAAGAAATAATGTGCACATATGTGGTCTCTGATTGAGACAATGATTGCCCTTTGTCCTTGATTTCAAAGGGGGAGAGAAGCAGAGATCTGTTGCCATCGATGCCAAAGGGGGAGATTGTTATACATATGGTTCATAGGGTTGTCATTAATGTCAACACCATCACTAGGTTTTCAATGATGTCAACACTATCATGGTGGTGTGATGGTGTTCATGGTTGGATATGACGTCTCATCCAGCAAGAAAAGAGAGAAGATATAGTTTATATTAAGATGGGAATTAGAAGCACAAAGATTATCAAATGTGTTGTTGATGCTACTGATGGCCCATAGTATGTATGATCCAAGTTCCATAATAATTGCATTACCAAAAGAGTGTTTTGTTGATGATTATTTGAAGATAGTGTCACTTCTGTGAAGATGTTTTGTATAGGACAATGGAATGCTCTGCATTCCTCTAGATTTGTAGATATGGATATATAGTTTTGGAATTGTGTTTAGAATGTAGTGAAGGTGATAATTCCAAGTTTTCATACTATTTTTCCTTCCACTGTGAAATTTATGCATGATAAAGTACCAACATGTGTTCTGGAAGAGTAAACTAGTGATGAAGGCATGTTGGGGTGCTCCACATTCCTCCACAAATGAATGATTTCTTTTATATTTTAAGGACATGTTTATGGATGTATATTACATGCTTCCTTGTAGTTTCAAGGATCTTGGTGTTCCGTAGCTCAGTTTTTCAAATGACAACATGTTGCAGTGTGTTCCAGATGACAGATTGTTCTTAGATTTAATGATTGAAGCTGTACAACACAATTCTTTGATGTGAGGTGACAAAAGAGTGATTGGGGATGTTGTATAAGTCATGTGGACTCATCTGGAAAAGTTTCATAAAGATCTTTCTTGTTTCCAGTACCGCACAAGGTTTTCAAGTTGATATGGCCGTTATACTTCAAGTCTTCATGTGTTTTCCTTAAAGATGTCCTATTTCCAAATGAACGGAGTGTGTGGATGTAATTCATTTGTGTTTGAATCTGTGAAGGATGTTTTGGACCTGGTTAAGCAAGTTTTGATGTATGTAAGGCTTGGATATTCTACTGGTGTAACGTGTGGTTTCACTTAGGACCTATCTTCTACACGTTTCATATTGTGTGTTGTCTAGCTAACTTGTAAATGTATTTTTCATGTTGTATCTAGCTGAAAAGCAATGTAATCAATGTAATATCATGTATAATAAGTGAATCAAATTGAGTTAGGTGAAGTGTGATTCCAAGTTGATTGAAAAGTTCACAAGCAAATAAAAGGTAGAATAAATGCATTGTTGATGTGCGACTGAAGGAGAAAGAGAAAAAGTTGTTGATGCTATCTAGATTCATGTTGAAGACATATTTTTGACAATAATCAAGTATAGAATGTATCTAACTAATCAGATCTTTAGAAGAAAGTGTGAAGAGGTAGAAGTGTAATCATCAAAAGTGTGAGTTTCAATGTCAGTTTTTAGACAGTAGAAGGATTGTCATACTGTAATATTTTGTAAGTGTGTTCTCAATTCAGGTAGTAGTAGATTCCTTGGGAGTGACCCTAAAATAAAGTCTTTAGGGAGTAGTAGCTTTGTTGGGAGTTACCCTAAATCAAATTTCTTTAGGGAGTAGCATCTTCCTTGGGTTGTATCCCTAAAAAAAGTTGTTATTTGAGCTTCATATATTGTGAGTTAATCCTCAAGGTAGTTTTTCCCTTCTAGGGTTTTCCACATATATCTGATGTTATGTGTTGATGTGCATTGTGTTAATCTTTCATGATCATGTTAATGCTGTGATTCTTAAAGTTTTAATCTTCTCTAGATAAGTTGAAGTTGTTAGAATTGAAGATTGTTTAGATACTGATTCACCCCCCTCTTAGTACCTTGGTTTGTTCAACACATTAACACGAGAAGAGTTGAAGTACAAAGACAATACAAAGTTGATAGATGTGAGATCTATTATCAAATGGTGTAATGCTATAATGGGTTTAGGTAATGAAGGTAAGTCTATAGTTTGTAGATATTTTTTGTTGGTTAATGATACTAACATTGCAAAATATTAGGATTGTTGTACATTGACAAGATCGAATGAGCTACACTCTTTTAGAAACTCTAATGTAGGTTCATATATTATTCATATATGGTGGATGGTATGCTTTTGTTCTTCATGTACAGATCAAGTTTGGTATGATTGTGAGTCAAAGGAGTGGGTCAATGAATGTTATACAAGAAGCCTAATCCCGATTGACACGTATTGACTCTTGACAACACTACAACTTAGAGATTGAATCATCAGTTGAGTTTGACCATGTTTTAGATCTAGTTCAACTAGGTATTATCAGCCTTCAAATTTAATAATATTCAATATTCCATCTTATTTTATAGTTTTTTTTGTATTGTTGAATATATTCATCGAATTGAATGCACATATCAATGTAGAACATGTTTATGCAATTATTGTAGTTGAAGACAATACAGAAAGAATACATTACTATTTGTGTCATTGCATTAAAGAAAAAAAGAAATTAGATGCCCCTGTTATAGATGGAGAAAACATTGAGTACTATATAGGATTAGTGGTTGTTACTAGAACATGGCTTAGAAGGTACCCAATGAAGAAGTTTGATGTGTGGTTGTTCGAGGACTTTGACACACATAGGAAGATTCTTCATTATTCTAACCTTGTTGTGGCATCAAATGTTCATTTGATCAAATATGGGGGTAGGGACCTTGTGGAAGGTTCACAAGTCTAGCTATGAGGCAATACTTGACAAAATAAAGAGTAGAGAAGACTCAGATGGTTTACTAGATTGAATCAGTGGAATGACATAAAGGTATGTTATTTTTATTTTCTATCCTCATTTCACCTTCTATATTTTTGACACCTAACCTTATTATATGTGGTCCTTAGTCCTAGTTGATTAGCTTTGTTTCATTGTAGAGTTCATTGGTGTACTCATTTTAGCTAGATAGTGCAATTGCATTTACATGCAAGATTTGAGTATGATGGAGGTAGGCATAATCCTTATGAAGCTACTTTTGGAAGGAAAGTAAGGTAGGTTTTCATGATTATTTCATGATGATATGTCCTTTAGTTACTATTTCATAATGTGTTTTAATGATGTTACTATGAGTTTTAATGACAAACCCTAATTTGTTTCTTCACATTTGGTGCTAACAATTGACAACAGTGGTAAAGGCAGCCTTAATTGATGCCCTGCCAGATTTTGGATCAAGTGAGAACACCTTTATAGTACTAAATTTTCATCTACTAGAAACGTATTAGGACTAAATTTTAACATTTAACATCTCTTGTGGGCAAATGGATGACACGAACATGTTCGAGTGGGTGGGTAAATATTAGGGGAGATGGCTTTTTAGTGGTTATGCCTCTTGGTCGTTCTTGACTATATTGGACGTAGACAGTCTATTAAGAGCGCTAAGACAAAAAATGTGTCAATCTTTGGACCAAATGTTATGTCAAACCATGACACCTAGGAACATCTTCTTTGCATGAATAGGTGGATGTCAGGTCTAGCTACAAAAACCTACCTTAGTTTTTTTAAATCAATTTCATTTGCCTACGGTGGCAAGGAACACATTGTTCCAAAATGCTTCAGTTTCATGTAGTGGAAAGATGCTAGAAGTGAGATTTTGCATTCTATAGCTCATAGGGCCAAAATGACTATGTCAACATGTCAGGGTGGGTGGGTAAATTCTATGGGAGGTCTCATTTTGTGTGCCAAGTGTCTCATTCGTTTGAGGCAACAAGCTACAGTTAAAGTCACTTAAGATCCCTAAGAGCAAAAAACTACCAAACTTTGATGGAGCAGTTCTTGGAATTCATTGTAGCTGGGAATGCTCCATTTGGGCCTATAGGTGCATGTGGGGTCCATCCAAAATAACCTCTCTTAGTTTTGGTCAACTCCAATCCATTGAACCGTGTCGAAATCAAATGCATTCTTGTAAAATGCTTCAGTTTCATGTAGTGGAAAGGTGCTAGGAGTGATATTTTGCATTCCACAACTCGTGGGGCCAAACTGACTACACCAATGTGTCGGGGTGGATGGGTAAATACTAGGGGATGTCTCTTTTTGTGTGCCAAGTGTCTTAGTCATTCAGGGCAATAGGCTACCAACAAAGTCACTAAAGATCCCTAAGAGCAAAAAACTACCAAACTTTTATATAGCAAAATTCTTAGAACTCTTGGCAGTTGGGAATGTTCCATTCAAACTTGTAGGTACATGTGGGGTCCATCCACAATAACCTCTCTCAGTTTTGGTCAACTCCAATATGTTTTACTATGCTAAAATCAAATGCATTCTTGCAAAATACTTTAGTTTCATGCAACACAACCTTGCTAGGATCATTATTTTTTGTTCTACAACTCATGTGGCCAAACTAACTATGCCAATGCATCGAGGTGGGTGAGTAAATGTTAGGGGAGGTCTTGTTTCATGTACCAAGTGTCTTAGTTGTTCAAGACAATAGGTTACTGGCAAAGTCACTTAAGATCCCTAAGAGCAAAAAAATTCCAAACTTTGATGAAGCAATTCTCAGAAGTCATGGTAGCTGGGAATGTTTAGTTTGGACCTACAAGTGCATGTGGGGTCCTTCCACAATAACCTCTCTAGGTTTTTTAAAATCCAATCTGTTTGAGAGTGCCAAAATCAAATGCATTCTTGAAAAGTGCTTCAGTTTCATGCAGTGGAAAGGTGCTAAGAGTGAAATTTTGCATTCCACAGCTTGTGGGGCTGAACCAACTACACCAATATGTTAGGGTGGGTGGGTAAATGCTAGGGAAGGTCTCATTTTGTGTACCAAGATTATTAGTCATTCAGCGTAGTAGGCTACCAACAAAGTCACTTAAGATCCCTAAGAGCAAAATCTGCCAAACTTTGACGGAGCAGTTCTCAAAATTTGTGGCAGATGGGAAAGTTATGTTTAGACCTATAGTTGCATGTGGGGTCTATCCATAATAGTCTCTCTCAGTTTTGGTCAACTCCAATTTGTTTGACTGTGTTGATATCAAATGCATTCTTGCAAAATGCTTTATTTTCATGCAGTACAACCTAGTCAGGGCCATATTTTTTGTTCTGCAGCTCGTGGGGCTGAACCAACTATTCCACCACATTGGGGTAGGTGGATAAATACTATGGGAGGTCTCATTTCATGCACCAAGTGTCTCAGTCATTTGGGGCAACATGCTACCAACAAAGTTGCTTAAGATCCCTAAGAGCAAAAAAACTGTGAAACTTTGAAAAAGTAGTTCTTAGAATTCATGGAATCTAGGAATGTTCCATTTGTAGCTATAGGTGCATGTGGGGTCCTTCCACAATAACCTCTCCCAGTTTTTGTCAACTCCAATCCATTTGACTGTGCCAAAATCAAATGTATTCTTGCAAAATGCTTTAGTTTCATGTATTGGAAAGGTGCTAGAAGTGAAATTTTGCATTCCACAACCCATGGGGCTGAACTAACCACAACAACACATTTGGGTGGGTGGGTAAATGCTAGGGGAGGTCTCATTTCATGCATTGAGTGTCTCAGTCATTCCTGCCTGTAGGCTACTAGCAAAGTTGAAAGGTGCTAGGAGTGAAATTTTGCATTCCACATATTGTAGGGCCAAACCGACTACGCCAACGCATCGAGGTGGGTGGGTAAATGCTAGGGGAGGTCTCGTTTTGTGTGCCAAGTATCTCATTCATTCTAGGTTGCAAGCTATCGACAAAGATTAAAGGTGCTAGGAGTGAAATTTTGCATTCCACAGCTTGTGTGGCCGAATCGCCTATGCCAACGCATCGAGGTGGGAGGGTAAATGCTAGGGGGAGGTCTTGTTTCATGTGCCAAGTGTCCCAATCATTCTGAGCTATAAGCTACCAGCAAAGTGACTTTGTTTGTAGCTTTAGCCTGAAATGAATGGGATACTTGGCACATGAAATGAGACCTACCCTAGCATTTACCTGCCCACCCCAATGCATTGGCATGGTTGGATCAGCCCCACAATGAACATAATGAAAAATATGGCACCTGGCAAGGTTGTGCTGCATGAAACTAAAGCATTTTGCAAGAATGCATTTGATTTCAGCACAGTCAAATAGATTGGATTTGACCAAAATTGAGAGAGGTTATTGTGGATGAACCCCACATGCACCTATAGGTCTAAATAGAACATTCCCATCTACCACAAATTCTGAGAATTGCTTCATCAAATTTTGGCAGTTTTTTGCTCTTAGGATCTTAAGTGACTTTGTCGGTAGCCTGCAGCTGGCAACAACTGGACACTTGGAACATAAAATAAGACCTCCCCTAGCATTTACCCACCCACCCCAACACATTGGTGTAGTCTGTTAGGCCCCACAAGCTATGGAATGCAAAATTTCACTCCTAGCACCTTTCCACTACATGAAACTAAAGCATTTTGTAAGAATGCATTTGATTTTAGCATGGTCAAATGGATTGGATTTGACCAAAACTAAGAGAGGTTATTATGGATAGATCCCACATGCATCTGTAGGTCTAAACAAGACATTCCTACCTTCTACAAATTCTGAGAAATGCTCCGTCAAAGTTTGGTAATTTTTTGCTCTTAGGAATCTTAAGTGACTTTATCAGTAGCCTGTTGCCCTGAACAAATGAGACACTTGGCGCATGAAATGAGACCTCCCCTATCATTTAAATTACTACCCCAATGCGTTGGTGCAGTCAGTTCAGCCCCACGAGCTATAGAACAAAAAAATAAGGCTCTTGGCAAGGTTGTGCTGCATGAAACTAAAGCATTTTGCAAGAATGCATTTGATTTTGGCATGATCAAATGGATTGGAGTTGACCAAAACTAAGAGAGGTTATTTTGGAAAGACCCCATGTGCAACTGTAGGTAAAAAAAAAAATTACCAGCTACCAAAAATTCTAAGAACTGCTCCGTCAAAGTTTGGCAGTTTTTTGCTCTTAGGGATCTTAAGTGACTTTACCAGTAGCCTGTTGTATTGAATGAATGAGACACTTGGCACACAAAATGAGACCTCCCCTAGCATTTACCCACCCACCCTAACATGTTAGCATATTCAATTCAGCCCCACGAGCTATATAACAAAAAATATGGCTCATGACAAGGTTGTGCTGCATGAAACTGAAGCATTTTATAAGAATGCATTAGATTTCAACACGGTCAAATGGATTGGAGTTGACCAAAAATGAGAGAGGTTATTATGGATGGACCCAATGTACACCTATAGGTCTAAATGAAACATTCCTAACTACCATGAACTCTATGAACTGCTTTGTCAAAGTTTGGCAGTTTTTTTCCCTTAGGGATCTTAAATGACTTTGGCAGTAGCATGCTGCCCCAAATGACTGAGACACTTGGTGCATGAAATGAGACCTCCACTAGCATTTACTTTCCCACCCCAATGCATTGGCATAGTCAGTTTGACCCCATGAGTCATGGAATGCAAAATTTCACTCCTAGCACCTTTCCATTGCATGAAACTGAAGCATTTTGCAAGAATGCATTTGATTTTGGCACGGTCAAACAGATTGGAGTTGACCAAAACAAAAAAAAAAAGTTATTTTGGATAGAGCCCACATGCACCTATAGGTTTGAATAGAACATTCCCAACTACCACAAATTTTGAGAACTACTCTGTCAAAGTTTGGTAGTTTTTTGCTCTAGGGATCTTAAGTGACTTTGCCGATAGCTTGCAGCTAAGAACGACTGAGACACTTGGCATATGAAATGAGACCTTCCTTAGAATTTACCAACCTAGCCTGACACATTAGCGTAGTTAGTTTAGCTCCATGAGTTGTAGAACAAAAAATGGCTCCCTGCAATGTTGTGCTACATGAAACTAAAGCATTTTGCAAGAATGCATTTGATTTTGGCATAGTCAAACAGATTGGAGTTGACCAAAACTGAGAGAGATTATTATGAACAGACCCCACATGCACTTGTAGGTCTGAATGGATCATTCCCAGCAACCATGAATTCTGAGAACTACTCCATAAAATTTTGGCAGTTTTTTGCTCCTAGGGATCTTAAGTGACTTTGACGGTAGTTTACTACCTTGAATGACTGAGACACTTGGTGCATGAAATGAGACCTCCACTAGCATTTACCCACCCATCTTGATGCATTAGCATAGTTATTTCAGTCCCATGAGCTATGGAATGCAAAATCTCACTCCTAGAACCTTTCCATTGTAGGAAACTGAAACATTTTGTAGGAATGCATTTGATTTCGGCACAGTCAAATAGATTAGAGTTGACCAAAAATAGGAGAGATTATTTTGGATAGATCCATTGTGCACCTATAGGTCTGAATGAAACATTCCCAGATGCCATGAATTTCAAGAACTACTCTGTCAAAGTATGGCAATTTTTACTCTTAGGGATCTTAAGTGACTTTGTCGGTAGCCTGCAACCCAAAATGCTGGGACACTTGGCCCATGAAATGAGACCTCACCTAGTATTTACCCACCCACCCCAATGTCTTGGTGCAGTCGGTTCAGCTCCATGAGCCATGGAATGTAGAATCTCACTGCTAGCGCCTTTCCACTACATGAAATTGAAGCATTTTGGAACAATGCATTCCTTGCCACCATAGGCAAATGAAATTGATTTAGAAAACAATGAGGTAGGTGTTTGTAGGTAGACCTAACATCCACCTATACATGCAAAGAAGATGTTTCTAGGAGTCACGATTTGATGAAACAAACAGTCCAAACTTTGGCACCTTTTTTTGTCTTAGGGCTCTTAAGAGATTGTTTGCATTCGATGTAGTCGGTAATGACCAGGAGGCTTCGCCATTGAAAAGACTCCCCTAGCATTCAACTACCCACCTCGATGTGTTGGCATAATTAATTTCTCTCCATGAGGTATGGAATGTATTCTAATTGCATCCATCAAAGCATAAAGAATATGGGAATTTTGTCATATGTTGCAATTGCCTTGATAGACATGTATGAAACCATATAGAAGTTGAAATGAGGATACGTGAATCATGCTAAATCTCTCTCTCTCTCTCTCTCTTACTATCTTCCTCATTTTGCAAGAGAAAGACAAATGCATAGTCAATGTAGGTAATGAGAAATTTGCATAAGATCTATAAGAGAGTTGTTATCACATGTATTTACATAATTTCTATTCTAAATTGTAGCTAACTTCACTCACTGACTGGTGCGTGTGAGGAAACAAGTCTACTTAAAGGTAATGAAGGAAAAGAAGGTAAAGTTTATGAGGCAATGTAACTTCAGCCCTCACATTTCTTGAAAATTGTACAAAGAACACATCTATTATCATTGATAGCAAACATGTACACATCCATTATCCATTATAAGATGAAAACATAGTTTATCCATTTGTATGAGAAAGTAAGATGAAAATGTAGTTGTGAACTGTACTTACTATTTGCTTCTATGGTATGGACAACCATGAAAGAATAAAGGATAAAGGAATTTTGATAGATGTTGTAGTTGCAACTGTGCTAGAAGACATGTATTCAAAGTATGGAAGCATAGACAAGGCGCATGAACTATTTGACATGATGCCTCAAAGAAATGTTGTCTCATGGAATGCAATGATAGCAAGATATGCACAAAATGGATTATTTCAAAAAGGCTTTAGAAAATTTTAAGAAAATACAATTGGCAGGTGTAAAGCCAAATTCCACAACCTTAGTCGGCATCCTCCTTGTCTATGTCCATATGGAATCTTCAAAACAGTGTATGGACATCCATCAAAGCATAAAGGATATGGGAATTTCATTAGATATTGTAGTTGCAACTGCCCTATGAGACATGTATGCAAAGTGATGAAGCATGCACAAGGCAAGTGAACTATCTGATAGGATACCTAAAAGAAATGTCGTCTCATGGAATGCAATGATTACACAATATATGTACAAAATGATTTTTTTCAAAAAGGATTTATAAAATTTCAAGAAAATGTAATTGGCAGGTGTAAAACCAAATTCCACAACCTTAGCCAGCATCCTCCTTGTCTATGCCCATATGGGATCTTCGAAATAGGGTATGGACATCCATCAAAGTATAAAGGATATGAGAATTTTGATAGATGTTGTAGCTGTAGCTGCCCTAGGAGACATGTATGCAAAGTATGCAAGTATAGACAAGGCACATGAACTATTTGACATGATGCCTCAAAGAAATGTTGTCTCATGGAATGCAATGATTGCAAGATATGCACAAAATGGATTTTTTCAAAAAGGCTTTAGAAAATTTCAAGAAAATGTAATTGGTAGGTGTAAAGCCAAATTACACAACCTTAGCCAACATCCTCCTTGTCTATTCCCATATGGGATCTTCAGAATAGGGTATGGACATCCATCAAAGCATAAAGGATATGGGAATTTCATCAGATGTTGTAGTTGCAACTACCCTATGAGACATGTATCCAAAGTGATGAAACATAGACAAGGTAGGTGAACTATTTTATATGATGCCTCAAAGAAATACTATCTCATGGAATGAAATGATTGTAAGATATATGCACAAAATGGATTTTTCAAAAAGGCTTTAGAAACTTTCAAGCAAATGCAATTGGCGGGTGTAAAGATAAATTCCACAACCTTAGCCAACATCCTCCTTGTCTATGCCCATATGGGATCTTCGCAATAGGATATGGACATCCATCAAATCATAAAGGATATGGGAATTTTGATAGATGTTGTAGTTGTAGCTGCCCTAGGATACATGTATGCAAAGTGTGGAAGCATGGATAAGGCACATGAACTATTTGACATGATGCCTCAAAGAAATGTTGTCTCATGGAATGCAATGATTGCAAGATATGCACAAAATGGATTTTTTAAAAAAGGCTTTAGAAACTTTCAAGAAAATGTACAAAACAAACTTTCAAGCAAATGCAATTGGCGGATGTAAATCCAAAATCCACAACCTTATCGACCATCCTCCTTGCCTATGCCAAAATGGGATCTTTGGAATAGGGTATAGACAACCATCAAAGCATAAAGGATATAGGAATTTTGTCACATGTTGTATTTGAAACTACCCTTGTAGACATGTATGCAGAGTGTTTAAGCATAGACAACGCATGTGAATAGTTTGACATGACTCCTCAAAGAGATGCCATCCCATGGAATGTAATTATTGCATGCTATGTAGAAAATGAATTTTTTGAAAAGGTTTTATAAACTTTCAAGCATCCTCCCTACCTATGCCAAATTAGGATCTTTGGAATAGGGTATGGACCATAGAAGCATATATCTTTAAAATATCCCGATATATTCCAATATATCCATATATATTCTGATATTGTTATTGTGATTAGTGATAATCATTGTTACCTTTAACAACAACAAACATGTACATCATTATTTATGATTTATGGGCATTGTCATTACTAGACAGAACTGTCAAATGATTATGCTATCCTTTGGCTTGTCATTATTATTTCATCATAGATGTTAGTGTTGTCATTTGTACTTATCAATGGATATTGTTGTTGTTATTTCATTTGTAAAATAGTTGTATTATTGAGGCAATTGTTTAGAAATTTTCATAATTACATAGTAGTTATTAATAATGTTGTACCAATTGAGATGTTTGTCGTCATCATTGTCTTTGGACATAACTATCCCTTTGTGATTAGTAATCTTCTTATGATCACTAATTAATAGCATTTTTTCATTATTGTGACCTATACATTCTTGATCATTATGGTGTTTAAAGTAGCATCCTCATTAGTACTATGGTCAATTAATATGGGCATCAATATTGCAATCAACATTATAGGAAATATTAATGATAAAAATGATTAGTATGAAACATTGTTGAGACAGGACATTGCTGTCCTGAAATGCTTAACGCTACTGTAAAATTAAGAGGTATTTCAAGAGGTTAGGGAGACTGTTGTTGTGAATTGTACTTACTATTTGCTTCTATGGTATGGACAACCATAAAAGAATAAAGGATAAAGGAATTTTGACAAATATTGTAGTTGTAACTGTCCTAGGAGACACGTATGCAAAGTGTAGAAGCATAGACAAGGAACATGAACTATTTGACATGATGCCTCAAAGAAATGCTATCTCATGGAATGCAATTATTGCAAGATATGCACAAAATGGATTTTTTCAAAAAGGCTTTAGAAACTTCCAAGAAAATACAATTAGCAGGTGTAAAACCAAATTCCACAACCTTAGCCAACATGCTCCTTTTCTATGCCCCTATGGGATCTTCGAAACAGGCTATGGACATCCATCAAAGCATAAAGGATATGGGAATTTAGTCATATGTTGTAGTTGCAACTACCCTATGAGACATGTATGCAAAGTGATGAAGAATAAACAAGGTAGGTGAGCTATTTGACATGATGCCTCAAAGAAATGCTATCTCATGGAATGCAATGATTGCAAGATATGCACAAAATGGTTTTTTTGATAAGGATTTAGAAACTTTAAAGAAAATGCAATTGGTGGGTGTAAATCCAAATTCCACAACCTTAGACAACATCCTCCTTTTCTATGCCCAAATATAATCTTTGAAACAGGGTATGGACATCCATCAAAACATAAAGGATATGGGAATTTTAACATATGTTGTAGTTGCAACTACCCTAGGAGACATGTATGCAAAGTGTGGAAGCATAGACAAGGCACATGAACTATTTGACATGATGCCTCAAAGAAATGTTGTCTCATGGAATGCAATGAATACAAGATATGCACAAAATGGATTTTTTCAAAAAGGATTTAGAAAATTTCAAGCAAATGCAATTGGTATGTGTAAAACCAAATTCCACAACCTTATCCAACATCTTCCTTGCCTATGCTAAAATGGGATCTGTAGAACAAGGTGTGGACAACCATCAAAGCATAAAGGATATAGGAATTTTGTCACATGTTGTAATTACAACTGCCCTTGTAGACATGTATACAAAGTGTGGAAGCATAGACAAGGAACAAGAACTATTTGACATGATGCCTCAAAGAAATGCACAGTCTCATGGAATGCAATGATTGTAAGATATGCACAAAATGGATTTTTTGAAAAGGATTTATAAACTTTCAAGCAAATGCAATTGACATGTGTAAAACCAAATTCCTGTAACCATAATTGATCATCATATTATATTTAATGTAAGTTGTCATATACATAATGTCATGAACATAACATCTAATCTATATATAAAGCCATATAGGTATGTACAAACAAAGCCATATAGGCATATACAAAGATATATATCAGTAACATACAAAAGTATGTATACAAATCCATCTAGGCATATAAAAAAAAGTCCCAAAATCTAGTTTCCTATGAACTGCTATCAAATAATTGGTGGCCCTTGCTTGGCTGTGAAGATGGAGGGTCAATCAGTGACTCATCCTCTCTTTCTCGTCGACTAGACCTCCTAAACAGAGATTTTTGTAGCTCCACCTGTTAATACAATCAAACAATTTGCACATTAATATAGAAAAAATGAAATATATAGCATTGCATATGTAATCAATCACTTACCGCTAGTTGATGATCCCTCTTGATCATTTTTCTCTCTCTTCATCTATAGCTAGATGGGTTGGAATTGTGACCTCTTGTAAGAATCATCAACAAGCAAAATTGAGTAAACATGAATATCATTTATGTACATCGAATGACATTAGATAAAACAAGAAATACAAAATAACATTTACATGTTACTAGCTCATACCTCAGTCAAAAGATTTGCAAACATCATAGTTGCAACAATGCCCACCTCCGCTGACTAATGAAGATGAGGAGGAGTCTCCATATTCAACATCTAAAAATTGAGTTCAAGGTTATTTGACCAAAATAGATACATAACATTATTTAAATGGACAATGATTACAAACGGTTAAATTTACCTCCGTGAAAGTTGTTAGAAAAAGGGAGAGAGAACAAGGTAAAGTTGCAGCTATGTAGCTTTAAAATGTTTTCAAATCTAAAATTAATAGCATGTGTAAATCTAAAAATTTCTTTCAATTTGGATGTTGGAGTATTTCTCCAATTTAATCGTTGTAGTAGAAGAAAATAGCTTGCAAGAAGAAGGCAAGTATTTATGCGGAGAAACCCTTGTGGGAAATACTCCACACCAAAGGTGTTTATACTTGTATTAAATCTCTTGGGAAAGATTACATTCAATACTAAAATCCTTTGATTCCTTGATGCACTTCAAAATATTCTTCAATCTTCAAACCTGTAAAAACTTCAAAAAGCTTCTTGCTTTTTTTTCCTAAGTCTTTTACAAAAAACTTCTTGGTTTTTTCTTCTAAGTCTTTTTCACAATTCAACTCTTTGGAAAATGTATGGGGCTTTTTAATTAATAAAAAAACTTCTTAATTCAAAATCTTGAAACTCAAATTACAATCAATTGTAATTGATAACATGAGATAAGTCCTCATTCAAGAACGAAGCACTCCAAATAGAGAAGAATGAAGTCAAACAATTCAAAGCTTCATGTTAACTACCTATTCTGAATGTGGGCACCCAAGTTTGCTCAAGTAAACTTAGCCAACATCAAATACATTTCCAAATAAAAGAAACAATAGAAAGTCCTCAAATTGGGTGTCCACATTTGTCCATTGTCTTTCTATTAATTGAAGTGATCAACACACACCAATCTCATGCAAACAATATGCAAGATTGATGTCCCTAAAGTTATTCTGAATTACCTTGTTCTGTACATACAAGTGACAAGTAAACACCTGATTCAACATGCAACTAATACCCACTATCTAAAACACTGAGATGTACCATCCTGCAAGTTCTTAGAGTTGGAGTGTTCTGCAAGAAACCTCTCAAAACTGACATGCAACAACATGCAAGATCATATAACTGACATGCAACAACATGCAAGATCATATAACTGACATGCAACAACATGCAAGTCCATAGGAGTGACATGCAACAACATGCAAGCACATGCAAGTGACATGCAACAACGTGCAAGCACATGCAAGTCCATAGGAGTGACATTCAACAACATGCAAGAACATGTAAGTCTATAGAAGCAACATGCAAGCACATGCAAGTGACATGCAACAATATGCAAGCACATGCAACAACATGTAAGTACATGCAAGTAACATGCAACAACATGCAAGTACATGCAAGTAACAACATGCAACAACATACAAGTACATGCAAAAACATGTAAGTCCATGCAAGCTTTTATGAACTCATGCAAACAATATTCCAATTCATGAATCTCTAACACTTTAGTTAACACCAACATTATATGCATGCAAGGTGTCTCAACATTATCCACTCATGTACATAAAAAAACACAACTTCAAGTCTAAATATAAGCCCCCATCAAAAGGGGATGCCCAAGTTTAACTCCCACTCACTAGGAGTTATCAAACTCTCAAAATAGACTTAGGAGAAGTCAACAAAGTCTTCATGGCCCCCACCTCAAAAGTGATCACCCAAGTTTGACCCTATCAATTAGGAATTGATTGCAATAAGTCAAAGTGATATAATTAACAAATAATTAATCTCTCAAAGTCCTTATGTGTTGGGGAACACATTCCAAAAACTCTAGAGACACATGAATTGGTTAGGATTGCAAGTTAATGGCAACTTATCCCAACAAAAGTGGTTCTATGTCCAGGGGACCAAGGAAATCATGGAAGTGTTGGTGAAGCTCCCTGTTGATTATCAAATTGTCACTAAATAAGATTACCATTGATATATGTATTATATTTATGATCATGTGATAAATTACATACCTATTGACTCAACCTCCTCTCATAACCCTACACTAGACGCCTAACAAATGCAGGATGAAAACTTTGACTTCGAAATTTCATAGTGCAGACAATTACATACATTAATTTTGACTTATAATATAGATTGTCACATAAAATTAATTACAAATTTCAAATACAAATATATTAAATCAAGACACATCTTGTAAAAAATTACATGGGAGTCAATACAAAATGTATGATGTAAGAGGTCATCTGTGAGAACAATATCATCCAATATGGATGTGTCCATCACTGGCTGCTGCCCCTGCATCGTAGCATCTTGGCGAGAGTCATGCATCCCATAATCACACAAGTTCCTACATGAATTGCAAAGATGTGGGGACAAATGACACCTTCTACTCTCACCCTTATCAGCCTGGGTGAGATCATCGTCATGTTGTGCTAGAGACTAGGTGAGAGAAGTCAATCAATGTAGTGTCACCACCTCAACACTCTCCTTCAAAGTCAAAGGGAGTGAGACATGTGCTAGCCTAATGAGAGGTCTAGGTACGTGGTTCTGGTCTTGATGTCCCCCCTCTCTATCTTGGGTAGAGCCACCACCTCTACCTTGGAACTCTTGAATGTCGAAGTAATTAGGAATCTCCTTGAGGACAAACTCACAATAGAGTTTCCTCAAGAAATATTGTGGCACCTCATTGTTATTACAAGGATGCTCATCAAAGACCATGTATCATCTATCCCAAAATTTTTGCAATATATCTTCCTTCACACACCAATGAATTAAGAACTGTTTGCAAGTCTCTTCTAGTGTTTGGCCAATTTTATGATTGATAAATTGTGAACATAATGCATATTTTATAATTTTTTGTCCTTCACTTGTTTGTAAGATAATTTTTCAGCATAGTATTGCCAACTCCTCTCCCTATAGTCATTCCATTTAGTGATTTGGTTTGTCACTGATTCAATGTGAGAAATAATAATCTCTAATGACTTGGCAAGGTCTCTCCTATGATTGGTGCTTGCACTTGGACTATTTAACGTTTCAATTAGGGTTTCAAGATGTTTTTTATTTTCTTCAGTTTTCCCTAAATAGTTTTCTTATGTGTCTCTTTCATGGTAAGTAAGTGAAGGTGGGGGGTTTTGAGGGTTTTTGTTTTGAGCCTCCTTTGTTGGATTAGTGTTTTTTGGTGCCTCATTGATTAAAAATTCAACATAAGAATCCAATCAAACATTAAAAAATAAAAAAAATATTTTCAAATTCACAAAAAACAATCAATACCTTGTTCAGCTGCTACACCCTCTACACTTTGTTCATGACATACACGGAGTGGGATTGGTGAGGTGGCATGGTGAAAATGTCAATTTTGCACATAGAAAATGCTTGAACCCTTCTTGAAATGCTCTCACGCTATGAAACTTGAAATTTGATTGCTAAAATGAAAAAATGAGTTGTGACCTTTCTGAATTTGGTTTTTATTTTGAGTTTTGATAGGTTAAAATGCAAGCATGTCATTTTGCCTTGTAGAGGACCAAAAAGTCATGTAGAGACTTTTTGGTGCCTCAACTCTTTGCACTTACCCTTAAGCCCCCACTTTAGTGAGGGTATGAACTTACACTGATATGCTCACTAAAGTATAGAAAAACAAAATCTCTTTGCCAAGGTGTTGAAGCCATAGAATGTCACTAAGTTGAGAGTTGTACTAACCCCTAAGATTAGGATCCTACAAGTATACAATGCTTAGATAAAGAGGTCACACATACAAAGTGCACATGGAGCATGCACAAAGAATTCATGGAAAACACATAGCATACACATGGAAAACATGAAGTAGACATGGAAGACATGACACATACATGGAAGATACAAAGCATTCAAAGTGTACGTGAAAACACAAAGCATACATAGAGCATAGAGTATACATGGGAAACAAAAGAATGCAACCATGAAGTGAGAAAACACATAAACAAATGGAAAAGAAACTTTGAGTCAGAAAAGTAAGGAGACCTAGGTTGAAAGGATGTCTCAATACCTTGCATCATCCCCAAAGTATAACAAAAAGTAAAAGAAAACAAAAAATAGAGGAATTCTAAAGGGTGTTGGAAAATGTGCCTCAAATTACTAGCTTGATATCCTATTTGCAGCATTGTGTGTTTATTCCTCATTGGTCTAACTATTATTTTTCAGTGGTACCTTACTCCGAGTCCCCTCGATGCTCTAATAAGGTCTCTCTGTTAGTGTTAACTCTTCATTGAAGAGACATTGCATCATTGGTGGGACTTTGGAACCTGTCCCTTCGATGAGCCGATACCATTGAAGGTGTGGTGGTGACATGGCAGTGGGGACCACTTTGAAGTGTTAAGACCTTTATCAAAGTGACATTTCTATATCGGTAGGAGGTGATATGTTGTCTCTTTGATATGGCGATAGGTTGAACTGTTGAAATGCATAGGACAACTAAGAGGGGGGGTGAATTAGTTGTCACAAAAACTTAACTTCATATATATATATATATCAAACCATCAAATACTTAACTGCTGATAATTAGATTTAAACATGAAAGCATGAAACAATAGACTTATCACAATTACAAATTCAACACAGTAGACACCATATTTTTATGTTGAAAACCCTAAAAGGGAAAAATGATGGTGGGTGTTAGCCCACAAAATATGAGTTATAACAATATCAAAAAATAGAGGCTCACTACCTATAGGGCTCACTACCCAAATCGCTCACTGCAAAGAAGGGATCACTGCCATAGGGTGGCTCACTACCAAAAATGGTGAACTGATTAAGTAGCATCTACTCCATGCCTGGGTTCAGTTCCATTGAAGCACAATATAACTTCTCTACTCTGGTCCTTCACATCTTCACACTTATCTCTTCATTTTCACATTCCACACACTTTTTCACAACTACATTACATGATTTTATACAAATCATCAACCTAATTGGAATGTACATCAAGGTTGGCATTACATTCATCAACCATTGGAACAATTTCCAAGGTTGGCATTACAATCATACATAAAATAGGTTCAGACCTAATACAAATTTAACTAAGGAAAAGATGTAAAGATGTATACAGATCATGCCACACCTTATCTAGGACTCAAATCCAATCTTCCACGTCATGACACACTTCTACAATCTTCAATGCATCTCCGTAATTAGTGAAATCAACCAAGTCGACCATGATTGGTGAGAACACTAGGTCTGCTAAGAATATTCTTCATCCATGATCCTATTTTCTCTCTGTAAACCAATCCAAAGGTAGGAACATGATTGGGAGACATCCACAAGCACATTGTAACCACTGGGAACAACCGCATGATCTCTAACCACTTTGTCAAGAAGATTCTTCAAATCAGAGCACAAGAACAACACTGTCAGCCACTGTCATAAGGAAAGGATAGCTTGTGGACTACTAGAACATGATCCATTAGAGGTGAGGGAACATAAAACCAAATTAAACTTAACTTTAGAAGCACAAACCAAAATACTTCAATGCGGAGGAATGTGGGGCATAATGCTTTCTCCTTGTCACCACAAAACATACAGGAAAAGCAGTTTTCACTCTGGTGAACATAACTCACTCAAATCTTCATATTGGAGGCTCAAACTTGGAATATAAGATCTTCAGATAGACTTCTAAATAACTTCCAATCCAAAAACAAAGATATTCATCCTATATGAAATGTAGAGCAATCTTTTGAACTGTTCTCCTGTATACAATACACTATTTCCATTGCAACTCACTGTTTCTACCGGAGAAGCTAATTTTCTCAGTATTCTCAACATCAAGATCACTTACATGTAAATACAAAGCATCTCACTTAATACAAGAAAGCCACAAAAGAAGAGTATAGTTGACACCAATGGCAACATAGATATGTTGACATCAATGACAACACCGATTAGGCACATACTTGCAACAATCTCCCCCTTTGTCATTGATGGCAACATATGATGTGAAAAACTGAAAAGACCATCAAGACAAGATTCTCCCCTTTCTCTTTACACATCTACATTCTTTCTTCCTTGATTTTTTCACATGATTTCTCTCCCCCTTTGACATCAATGGAAAAGGACACATACTTGCATTCTATTACTCTGATTCAACTAAACTGTTATCAACATATCTAGCTATTCCCCTTGAGAGGTAGCTCTCAAAACATCAATCTAGATCAAGATGTGAGACTTTTGGCACAACTAGACTGATGCATTCGCATGCATCTTAGTTTAGAGTAGGAGGGTTAATGACCCCTAACTTTTCTCTGAGATACTCAAAAGTATCCTTAGGTAGAGGATTAGTGAAGATATCTACAATCTGATCCTTTGTGGACACATATTCCAACTTTACTTCATTCTCTATCACCTTTTCTCTCAAAAAGTGATACCTTATAGATATATGCTTTGTTCTTGGATGCATCACTAGATTCTTTGAAATATTTATGGCACTTGTATTATCATAGAAGATTGCAACTAGATCTTCATACACAACTCTTATGTCCTTCAAAGTTTGCTTCATCCATAACACTTGAGTACAACAACATGCTGCTACAATATACTCTACTTCTGCAGTTGACAAAGAGATTGAATCTTGTTTCTTGTTTAGCCATGAAACCAATCTGTTACCTAAAAAGAAAGTGCCTCCACTTGTACTATTCCTATCATCAACATCTCCTGCCCAGTCAGCATATGTATAGCACTAAGAGTGAAATCATTATCCTTTGGATACCATAAGCCATGCCCCAGAGTGCCTTTTAAATATCTCAAGATTCTCTTTACTGCCATCACATGTGATTCTCTTAGATTAGCTTGAAATCTTGCAACAAGACAAACTGCATGCATAATATCAGGTTTGGTTTGAGTTAGATAAAGTAATCCTCCAATCATAGATCTATACTTTTTTTTATCAGTCTTGGGTGATTCATTAGTTTTACTCAATTTCTAGCTAGTCACCATGGGAGTACATACCAGTTTAGAGTCTTCCATCCCAAACTTCTTTAACAACTCTTTCACATACTTAGATTGAGATATGAAGATTCCTTTATCTAATTGATTGATTTGTAGACCCAAAAAGAAATTCATCTCACCAAACATTGACATCTCAAACTCTTTCTGCATTTCACCAGCAAATTTCATACACATACCTTCATTTCCTCTAAAGATGATATCATCAACAAAGACTTCAACAATCAAAATTTGATCATCATTAATCTTGAAATAGAGATTATTGTCACCAGTACCTTTACTGAATCCTAACTGCAATAAGTACTTATCCAACCTTGCATACCAAGCCCTAGGAGCTTGCTTGAGTCCATATAAAGCTTTCTTCAACCTGCATACCATATCACCTTGATTTGATAGTTGGAATCCTTCTGGTTGCTCAATGTAGACTTCCTCTTCTAACTCACCATTCAGGAATGTAGACTTCACATCCATCTGATACACTTTAAAATCCTTGTGACCTGCAAATGCCAAAAACATTCTAATTGATTCAATCCGAGCTATTGGAGCAAAAGTCTCTTCAAAATCCATCCATTCAATTTGAGAATATCCTTTGCAAACAAGTCTTGCTTTATTCCTTACAACTTCTCCATTTTCACTCGGCTTATTCCTAAAAACCCATTTGGTTCCAATAACATTTTTATCAGCAGGTCTAAGAACTAATTCCCAAGTTTCATTCTTTTCTATCTACATTAGTTCTTCCTCCATGGCTTTTACTCAGTTTTGGGTGAGTGTGAGATCATGATGGTGTTGATAACTGAGAGGGGGGGCGAATCAGTTATCTAGATTATTTTAACTTTTTGTTCTTCCTTAACAATTAGTGCAGCATCAAATTAAGTAAGCATGCATAACCATGAAAGCAGAAATAAACTCAATACACATAAAACAATGATTTTGACATTGAAAACCCTATTAAGGGAAAAACTACGAGGTGATTAACCCAAGATTGTATTCTCTATTAAAAGAATAAGGTAGTACAAAATGACACTTGCCAATTAGGGCTCACTGCTCGAGCACACTGCTCACAAGAGGCTCACTGCCTACAAGAGACTCACTATCTACAAGTCACAAGAGAGTAACAAGATACTTGAACTGATAAGAAGCATCCACACATGTTGAAGTTCAGTTCTAGTTTAAGCTCAGTACACTGATCTACTGCACTTCATTCTTCCTCTTCTTAGGTGCCAATGTCCTATCACATGTCGGACCTGTATTACTGCTTCCACTCTGTTCTCTACTTTTCTTCGCACTTCACAATACACCACACACTTCTTCACATCCAAATCCATCTGGTATATATATCCGCACTAATGATTTCAATACCTTTCTAGTCGGCATCCGGAATAGTCAATATTTTCCCAAACTCTGATCTGTCAGCTAAATCCTTGCTTATCAAGTGATGCGTATCAAGGAGATGCTTATAGAATTCATCAATCATGTCGGCCAATCATGAATGATACCTCAAGAAGCTTGATCACCATCAATATCTTATCTGGATTAAGGTCTGATGCTCTATCGGTCAGTTCTTCCTCTGTCTATTCTACCAAATAGGAACCCAATACTTAGGTGCTCATATCTCTTCACTCTTTCTTCATCGAAGGCTCAATCCCTAGAATCTATTAGTCATGGTACTCCTCTTGACTTCCCCAAGTCTGCACTTTACTAAGATACTTCCTCTAAGAGATCCGGACTTGATTGTCGGACCTTGCTACATGCTCTGTTCTTGCTTACCGGACCTCAACACTCTTCAATCTGACTTTCGGTATAGGCACACCATATCTTGAGGATGGGTGGGATGAAGTTTGTTGCCATCAAGACAACACTTATGAAGCTACACTTTGTCTCTTGCCAACAAAAGGGCCAAATAGTGGCAATGGAGAAAAAAATTGATGGATGAAAAAGTGTTAACATTTAGATTAATATTTAGATTTTGATGGAAATGGTGTTAATATTTATAGCTCAAATATGGTTTCGCTCCAAAATTACCATGGGATTACATCATATTTAAGCAAGTGTGAGTCCCAAAACTTGCCAAAGAAACATGCAAAACCACCCATTTAGTGTTATCCTAAAATTTTCCACAATTTCATCCTTGAAGTTACCAGACTTTTTTGTAACTAAATTTAATCAAATGAAAAGGGTTTATAGAGGAATCTATTAATATTCTAAAAATATAATATATGTCTCATAATAATTTTAATAAGTAATTATTATTAATTTTCTACATACGCTATGTCTAATTTCCTAATAGATATACATATTGAAAAACATCCATAACTTTCAACATATTAATTCTTTTTTAAATCCAAAAGATGCATCACATGCTAGGATTTATTGGGTATACATTAAAATTTTAAAAAATTGATTTTCATATATTTAATTATTTTTAATATTTTAAAAAAGTCACAGTAAAAAATTCATAAATAATTATTTATTTACTTAAAAAATTCAAAAAAATATGCGTCACATCTGCTCATGTGTCCTTTACTTAAATCCAAATCATAGAGGAAAAATATTATCTTTTTATCATACTTAGGTTGGCTGGAATGACACCTACTTTTTATGTTTTTTTGAAAATTTTAGTAGTGTTTGATTGAAATATCAAATCTCCAACAAACTATTGTTAAAAATTTCAAAAAAAAAGTAGTAACCCATAAACTACACTCAATTTAATACAACTTTTATTACTACCTTATTTCTAGATTGTGTAGATAACTCATTCAATTTTTGACGTGAAGTTACTTAAGTCTATTTTTCACACTTACATTGCCACTTAGGGGTAGTGTTTGGCCCATCATGATCCTGCACTTACCCTTTTCATCACTGCAGGCTTCATTTATAGTTTTTGGTTCAACCTTTGAAAGCAAACAATAATTCACTTGTTCTTCTACAACTCTTTTCCTTGTCAGCACACCTTTGTTTTTGTCACCTATAATCTGATCTTTAGAATGGTTAATCCTTACATACCTGGGAGTCTTAACACTTTCTGGAGCCTCTTCTTCACCCTCACTGACTTCTTTCTCAACTTTTTCTTCATTCACTATAGTCATAGGTTCATCAGGTTCATAGCAACTCAGGTCTGATATTCTTTCCCTGCTTTCATCCACTTTCACATTTGTACTCTCAACAATCTTTTTGAGCCTTTTTTTGTAACACCAGTAGGCCTTGCTTTTGGTAGAGTATCCTAGGAAGATTCCTTCATCACGTCTTGCATCAAACTTTCCTAGATCTTCATCTCTTCTGATATAGCATTTGCTTCCAAAGACTTTGAAGTATCTTACTATTGGAATTCTTCCATACCGCAATTCATAAGGGGTTTTAATACCATTACCTTTCCTTGAACTCTATTTTGAATGTTGATAGCAGTATGTATAGCTTCTTTCCAGAAGACATCTGACAGATCTGCTTCCTTCATCATTATCCTAGAAGCCTCTTGAACTGCCTGTTCTTTCTTTCCACAACTCCATTTTGCTGAGGAGTTCTAGGTGCAGACAATTGTCTTTTTATTCCTTGCTCTTCATATAAAATGTTGAATTCATTTGATGTGAACTCACCTCCTCTATCAAACCTCAAGCATTTGATTTTCAATTCTATTTCATTCTCAACCATTGCCTTGAATTATTTTAACTTCTCTAGGGCTTTTGATTTGTCTCTTAGAAAAGTAACCCAACTCATTCTAGAATAATCATAAATAAGCAACATGAAGTACCCGTCACCTTGTAGACTTCTCACCCTTGTAGGACCAGAGAGATTTGTATGCACTAAATCCAGCAAGCCGATAGAAAATTGCTCTTTTCTCTTGAAACTGGTTCTTGTCTGCTTTCCCAACTTAGATTCCTTACAAATGGTGTTGGAATGTTTCACAAGTTTTTGTAAATCTCTCACAGTCTGACCTGAATTTATCTTCACTAGATTATCAAAGTTTATATGACACATCCTTCTATGCCACAACCAACTCTCATCTATTTGAGCTAATAAACAATAATCACTAGTAAAAGCACCAAAGGTGCTATCAAATGGCCGATAGGCACAAATATTTATAGGCCTATCACCAAATAATATATTTTTATATTTTGATATGCACACTTTAACTGTTAATTGTATGTTTTGGTCATTTTTATATGCATAGTTTAACTATTCTTTGTAATAGTATGCCTTAGAGATATGTGTATGATGATTGTTGTAAATTATTTTACATGAACTCTACAATGTAGATTTATTATACCATTCTTGCATCCTATAGAATTTGAGATATCTTTATTCTAACCCTAGTGTTACCTAACCCTAATTCTAACTATAACCGTAATAGTAACCCTAAGCCTAATTCTAACCCTAATCCTAATTATTCTAACCCTAGCACTAACCATAATTCTAATCCTAATCCTCACTATAAATCTAACCCTAACCCTATTTATAGTTTTAACCCTAAACATCACCCTAATTCTAATCCTAACCCTAACACTAACAATAATCTTAATGAATGTTGGCATTCACTCTATGTACATGCACGTCTTTGTGTGTGTATGAAAAGTTAATTTTGGCACACTTTGTCTAAATGGATGTGTGTGTGTGTGTAAAGTTAATTTTGACATTCACTTTGTTTTTAAGTGCATGTGTTTGTGTATTTGAACTAACTTTGACATTCATTGTGTGTTTGTGTATCTTTGAAAGTTAATTTTGGCTTTCATTGTGTACTCAGAAAGTGGATTTTTGTCAGAGGTGGTTCTAAATGCTCTTTTAAACATGTACTCAAAATGTGGAAAAACTCAGACAGTGTACAAATTGTTTGACAAAATGCCTTGACAAAATGTGGTCTCATGGAATGATATGGTTACAGTTTATGCAAAAAATGGTAATCTTAAGGAGACTTTAAGCCTTTTCAAAGAAATACCTCAACAAAATGTAGTCACATGGAATGCTATGTTTACAGGACATGCACAAAATGCGTTCATTGAAAAAGCCTTGGAAGTTTTCAAGCATATGCAATTGGAAAGTGTAAAGCCAAACTTGACAACATTTACCAGCATCCTCCCAGCGTATGCCCAAATGGGAGATTTCAAACAGGGTAAGGAGATACACCAAAAAATAATTGAAAGTTGGTGTTTGTCAAATGTTGTTGCAAATGCCTGGATAGACATGTATGCAAAATGTGGAAATATACAAAAGGCATATCAAATTTTTAACAAAAGACATCATCCAGGTATAATCTCATCGAAAACACTGATTGCAAGATATGTTGTAAATTCTTTAACTGCATTAGTGACTCTTACGGCATCATGCCCATGATAGCATCCATTGTATCCTATTCTAACCTAACATACACCAAAAACCTTAGCCCATAAAATTGCTTGAATTTGCAAGAACTTGGGATTTGTTAACCATCTCTTGCTAGCTCTTCTTCATTTCATATATGCTATCTACTAGATCATTTCTAACTATATATCTAACAAAACCCTACCCCTTTCATTTTGCTTTGATGGGTGTCCATACTATCAATTTGACAAAAGTAAGGAGAATGCTGGTAAAAATTGTGGAGCACGGCTCTATTATCATGGAGCTCCAATAGACTTAATTTCCTCAAATAATTCTATGAAATATTCCCCATATCTTGTCTATGCTTCCATATTTTCCATTCAACAGTCCCCATTTTAAGTTAAGTCATGAGGATGTTTGCAATTTGTTCTACTACTTGCATTTGTTTGAAAGTTTCTAAAGCATTTTCAACAAATCCATTTTGTGTCTTCCTTGTGATCATTGCATACCCATGAAATTGCCTTTCTTTGGCAATGCTTTATCAAACAATTCACATTCTTTCACTGGCAAGCTGCAACTTACTTCTTGTTTGAGATTCCCTAAATTGGCACGCAGGTAAGGAGGATACATTTGCTTGAAAGTTTCTAAAGCATTATCAATGAATCCATTTATGCATACCCTACAATCATTATAGTCCATGTGACTGCATTTCTTTAAGGCATTCCTATCAAATAGTTAGCGTGCTCTGTCTATGCTTCCACATTTAAATATGAATCTACTAAAGCATTTCCAACTATAAGATCTAAAAAAAACCCTTATATCCTTAACATTTAAATGGATGTCCATGCCTTGTTGTAGGTCGTGGCTTAGGCAAGTATTGTTTTACATTCTCTTGAAAGCTTCTAAAGCCTTTTCAACAAATCCATTCTATGCAAATCCTACAATCATAACAATTTAAGAAATTACAGAAGGTGGAAAAGCATTGCCCATACCTATACTAGGATGTCCTTGGATCAAAACCAAGTGATTGTTTACTCCAGTAAATGTTCTTGTAATGGCTTAAAACTCGCCTCTATCCTTCTATACCTATCGTAACGTGCAACCCCACTCATTCAAATAATAGCGTGTTACATTATTTTCTTTAGGTAGTGAGAGAATGAATGGTTATAATCGAATTACGTTATGATGGTAGCATAACATGCTTGCTTGAGTGGAGAGGAGAGATTAGTTTTCACATGTAAGAAATAAATGGGAAAATAGAATATTATACAGACTTTTCATTGTTCTACTCATCATAAATAGTTGTCAAGAACAATATTCCAAGTGTCAATGCTTTTCTAAACATGAATAAATAAAATAAAATAAAGATTTTTCTCAGATGGACTACCAAATGAGAAGGACTACCAATTTTTTGGTAGTTACAAGATGTGTGCACATATAGAATGGCCTATCAGCCAAATTAGTTCCTCTTAATTGATAGATGTTACCTCTGGTCTTCTTACTGGTAGCAATCATAGTTTCAGAGCTTTCCATGATCTTGTACCCATTGTTTTTGAATCTCAGATCATAACCTTTGTCACACATCTGCCCAACACTTAAAAGATAATGCTTCAAACCCTTCACATATAGGACATTGTCAGTATTATACTTTCCATCGAATGAAATAGATCATTTTCGACAAATCTTACCAGTTGCATTGTCTCCAAACCTAACCAGTCCTCCATCATATTTTTCCAAACTCACAAACTTACTTTTGTCACCGGTCATGTGATGTGAGCATCCACTATCATTGATCCATTCATCCTTATCTTTCTCAACCTAAACAACCAAAGTACTTTCTTCTACTATTTTTTCTTCCTTCACACAACTAGCAAAATTAATAGACATAGGATCTTCTTTAATAGCAATAAACATGCATTCATTTGCACTAGTACTAGCATCATTAGATTCATCATCTATCACATCTTCATCATCAAAATCTCTAACATAGTAGCATTTCTTTGGAGCTTTAGGCCTACTTTCAAATCTTTTCCTATTTCTTTCAATTCTTTTCGAACATCTGGAAGCATAATGACCTACTTTACTACATGAGAAACATTTGAAAGGTAATTTGCCTTGAATCTACTGGAACCTCTTTGCAACCTATCAATAAAGTTAGCTTCAATTTCATCAAAGTTGTCATCAGGATCCACCTTATATTTCTCAGCTCTGGAGATCTTTTCTGAAGTACTGGCTTTGAAAGTAGTTTCAACTTTTGGTAGAGCATCACCAAACTCTCTCATCTCAAAGGCTGTAATCTTTCCAAGTAATTGATCTCTGTCAATAGATTTCATAGTCATTATTTCTTCAATTACAACTACCTTGTGACTATAGGACTTTGGTAGAGATCTAAGAATTTTCATCACAACTTCTTTATCACCAATTGTTCCTCCCATTCCCTTTATTCCATTAATGAGTTCATTAACCCTTTGCATGAAGGTAGTAATGTTTTCATCTTCATTCATTTTTAAACTCTCATATTTTGCTTTCAAGCCCTGTAGTTTTGTTTCTTTTACATAATCATCTCCATCATATAGTTTATTCAACTTTTCCCAAACCTCATGTGCAGTTTCTAGGTCCATGACTTTTATCAATTCAGTATCAGTCAAAGCACTCAACAGAGCATCTCTCACTTTTATAATCAACTCATATTATTTAATTTCATCTTTAGTTGTCAAACCATTTGGAGGTATGGTATATTTTGATTCTACAGCTTTCCATACTCTATAAACAAGACAAAGGAGATGTCTTTTCATTCGTACCTTCCATAGAGCATAATTTGTCCCATCAAACTGTGGTGTTTCTTTTTTAAAGACATCCTGGATCTTTCTCAAGTTAGGATTTCTTTCGAGGAACTTGCTCTGATACCAATTGTTGAAATGCACAAGATAACTGAGAGGGGGGGTGAATTAGTTGTCACAAAAACTTAACTTCATATGAATATCAAACCATCAAATACTTAACTGCTGATAATTAGATTTAAACATAAAAGCATGAAACCATAGACTTAATCAAAATTACACATTCAACATAGTAGACACCTAATTTTTATTTGGAAAACCCTGAAAGGGAAAAACCACGGTGGGTGTTAGCCCTCAAAATATATGAATTATAACAATACCAAAAAATAGAGGTTGACTGCCTACATGGCTCACTACCAAAGGGTGGGTCACTGACAAGGGGTGGAGCTCAATGCCAAAAATGGTGAACTGATTAAGTAGCATCTACTCCATGCTTGGGTTCAGTTCTATGAAGCACAATATAACTTCTCTACTCTGCTCCACACCTTTGCACTTATCTCTTCATTTTCACATTCCACACACTTTTTCACAACTACATTACATGATTTTATACAATTCATCAACCTTGGAATGTACAGCAAGGTCGAAATTACATTCATCAACCATTGGAACAATCTCCAAGGTCGGCATTACAATCATACATAAAATAGGTCCAGACCTAATACAAATTTAGCTAAGGAAAAGATGTAAAGATGTATGTGGATCATACCATGCCTTAGCTAGGACTCAAATCTAATTTTCCACGTCACGACATGCTTCTACAATCTTCAATGCATCTCTGTAATTAGTGAAATCAACCAAGTTAGCCAAGACTGGTGAGAACACTAGGTCTGCTAAGAACATTCTTCATCCACGTTCCTATTTTCTCTTTACGGACCAATCCAAGGGTAGGAACACAATCAGGAGACATCCACAAGCACATTGTAACCACCCAGAACAACCTCATGATCTCCAACCACTCTGTCAAGAAGATTCTTCAAACTGGAGCACAAGAACAACACTGTCGGGCACTATCATTAACACCAAATTAGACTTAACTCTAGAACTGTATACCAAAATATTTCAATGCGGAGGAATGCAGAGCATAACACTTTCTCCTTATCACCACCAAACATATAAGAAAATTAGTATTCACTCTGGTGAACATAACTCACTCAAATCTTCATACTAGAGGATCAAACTTGGAATATAACATCTTCAAATAGACTTATAAATAACTTCCAATTCGTAAACAAAGATATTCATCCTATATGAAATGAGGAGCAATCTTCTAAGTTGTTCTCCTGTATTCAATACACTATTTTCATTGCAACTCACTGTTTCTACCAGAGAAGCTAATTTTCTCAATATCCTCAACATCAAGATCACTTACATAAGTAAATACAAATCATCTCACTTAATACAAGCAAGCAACAAATAAAGAGAACAGTTGACACCAATGACAACACAGATGTTGACATCAATGACAACACCGATTAGGCACATACTTGGAACATGAACTTTGTGGGACCCAGTCGATGCTAAGTAGGAGAACGATAGAGAATGTTTAATATTGATGGGTGTTGTTTATATTAGTGGGAGTCTCTAAGCTATCTCTTCGATAGCCAATACAAAGGTTAGCTCTCCATCAAAGTGACTTAGAGATATCAACGGGACTTTGTATTGAGTCTCCCTGATAGCTCGATGCAGTTGATGAGTATGCCACCTAGGCCGTAAAGACCATGGTTAAAGCTTGAATGTGAAGTGTTGGCATCAATGAGACTTTGAGGTTTTGAGGAGAGCTTGAATGAAGTCTCTTCAATGGCTTTGACGTGTCTTCGATAGTTAAAATGAATTGTAACCAATTGCTTCAGGAACTGAATCGAATGGTTTCTAGGATAGTAGAGAATGTGAAATGGTTAGAGTTTTCTATAATGTGAATACTATGAAGGTATACATTGAAACAAAGGATAACTAAAATTAGTAATTGATCGAAGAGGATAAAACAGGGGAATGGTAATGCTGCCAAAGTTAATGCTGTGAATTGACACCTATGAAAGCATATGGTTTGTAACTCTGTATGTAAACATATTTTACTGTAATACAAAGTGACTATGCTTGGTGGTGGGTTTTTTCTCATAAGGGTTTTTCCACGTAACTCTGGTGTTGATCTATGTATGTCTCTTAATTTTCTACTCTATCTTTTTGATTAAAGTGCATCTTTGAATAAACTATAATTGAAATTGAAAGTACTTTCTGCATTTCTTTTCTAGAAATTGGCATTAGGAAGGCATTTCTAATACAGAGGTGGAAAAGGAATCAAATGTCTTCAATCAACTTTGTTTCCAAATCAATTGTCATGGAGGATGAACATATCTCTCCAAAACCAAATATCTTATCTTTTTAGACCTTGACCGAGGAGCCAACTTGAGAAAAAAACACTAAAAGACTTATGATCTCAGGGGCAGACTTGACAAGCTTAATGGGACACTAGTATAAGCCATCCACACCTTAGACAAGGCCTTGAGTGCAGAGTGTTACTAGTTTCTTCACAGACTAAACTAACTCCTTATAACCTTTTTGGACAGACTGTGTCAAATAACTTACAACAGTGGCACAATGTTCCACAACAAAAACCAAATCTGAGTACCCTTTATGGAGGTACTTCACATACTCCAATATGATTGTACCTTACTTTGGGAAGTGTGTCCCTAATTTGGACTGTTTCTACTATGTAAGGGCTCAAATAGGCCTAGTTTGTAAATAAACTATCAGTACAAAGGTCTGTGGATTTGTACTAACCATTTAGATGTGTGGAGACAAATACAAAACAACATATTATGTGGGTTTTTGGGTAGACAACATCAAGATTATCAGTTTTACAAATGCTGTCCTATTCCTATCACCTAACACATGGTTTTGTTAGGTTTATTCTTGTTCAAACTCAACTAAAACCCTACCTTCTGCATGGGAAGTGATAAAGACAACAAAATTGGACATGTTTTTCTCCATTCCACTGATTCTATGGAGTCAGATTCGATGGAATGGTCAGGAAATGCATTTTTAGTCTTCTAAAACCCTAGTTCAGGGTTTAAGACCAACCTACAAAAAATGTACTTTATTTTCCTTCTAATGCAATGAAAATGAACAAAACAAAAAGAAAATGACAGTAAACTTGAATCTCATTCAATCCTGTATGGTTTTATCTCATGACAGGCCCATACAATTGCAGGGTACGGCCTGGAAGTGAAGAAAAATAGTGAAAATGTAGGAAATAACAGTGGAAACAATAAAATGCTCACCAAAACTATCTTCATCAGCCTTCATTCGATGCAAAAGGAGATTTAAATACAAGTTTACATCCATTTCCATTCAGTTGAGGCCCAAAACTACCTGATTGAGGCCGATATTCAACCTAAAACTAACTCCTTGTCATCTAAAAGAGGACTATCCCTCATGGAGGTTACATGACATGGTTAAATTTGTCACTTGTTGCTACACCATGGTCATAGAACGACCTTGTTACATGTTGAAAATGACAAGCATGACCTTTTTATAAGTCCTAGACTCCATAGGACATCTTATTAGACACCAAAAGCATAAAACAAAAGACTAAAACTTCACAAAAACATGAAGATTGGAGGGTGCCCTGTACCAGTTTCCACACTTGATTTCCTTACAAAGGGAAGATAGAAGAATGTAATGAGTCAATTAATTGCTTCAAGGAGAGAATGTATACAAATAGACAAGAGAGAAATCAATATGAATGGATAAGCGTACATGACTCTAGCACTATCTTGCTCTATCACTAGGGGTCATACCCTCATGGATCAAGGGCTAGCAAGTTGCATTATGCTAGATGGCCATGAGATTAGGTCATATGAAGTACACAGACTAGCAAGTTATGTTATTCTAGGTGGCTCATAGACTATACAAATCACAAGCCAACAAGCTACGTTATGCTAGGTGACCATATACTACCAATGCCTCAGGGAGTGTAGAACTTCATGAAGCACAAAAATATACAATGCCCTAGGGAGAATAACACTTCAGGGAGCACAAAAATAAATGCTTCAGGGATCGTATTGATAACCATGCCCTAGGGGGCACTATGAAAAACACTACCATAGGGGGTACATCAATAGGCTAAAGCTCAAGAGGAATGAATGAATAAGGGTACATGTATGGATGCTTATGTGAATAGGGAATATATGCCCCCCCTTAAAATGTTTGCATGTACAATATGCAAATGTTTTAAGGTAAAGAAGAGGGTGAAGTATAAGAGGAAGGGAGATCCTTAGATAGAATGCCTACCCCTTGAATGAGTTGTTCTCTTGCCCCCCAGAGTGCATGTGGGAGCAACCATGAAAAAGAGAATTGTGTTGCTACTGAGAAGTGGTGGTCTTTCACAATGTGATGGTAGAGGTGCACGATGCCATAATGAAACAAAGGAGACTTAATCATGATGATGTAGAGAGAAGAATGTTTGAAGAAAGAAGAGGTGCTACAAAACAAGAGGTAGTGTGATCACATGAGTCATGAAGGTGTTGAATTTTGTCATGCAAGGCTTGGCATTCATTAGTGGAATGGCCAAGCACTCAATAATATGCACAAGAATGTAGTGTTGATTGATTGTTTTGTAGAATCTTTTTGCTTGTTGGAGGAGGAAGAGTGATCAAGTGGTCCTTGATTAGTCTTGACAAGATACACTCTTGTTGAGATAGAAGGGAAGAAGCGAGTAGAGTAGGAAGCAACCCTTTGTGTTGTGGACAGGAGTTTGATTTCTGAAAAAAAGGAGCCATAGAGACATTAGACAATGGTAAAGGGGATGTAGGAATAGGAGAAGGCTAGAAACCTAAACCTACTTTAGAAAAGTCAGGTGTCAGTTTCACAAGAACCTTAAATATTTGTTCCATACACCCTAAACCATTTCCATTGTATCCATGTTTAGAAATAATTTTGAACCCAAGCCCATAACATGTCCCCAAATCAGATAGAGGAGGAGAGACAACATTATGAGCTTTTTTGAAATGAGAAGCATGTTCACATGTTGAGGAAGAAGTAGTAGCAAGATTGATATGAGGAGGGGGATTGATCCTTTTTCAAGGATGCAGATCCTTTTTGAGTGTTGAGATGTTAGGGTGAGGAGGGTCAATCTTAGATTCAACACGCCCATGTGGGTTGAAATCTAAAGAGCCCCAATCATCACCAAGACATGCATTAGAAATAGTCACATCAGCATGAATAGAATGTGAGGAAAATATTTGAGAATTTGTTGAAGTAGAAGAAGTTTGAGTGGTGAGTTTGGAAGAAGGAATAGATTGTGTAGAGTAAATCGAAGCCACCTTTACGATCTCGAGTTTAGATTGTAGGATTTTGTACTCTCCAATGAAGGAGGGTGTAAAATCGAATGAACCCCAATTGTCACCAAAAAATGTACTTAAAGGCAAAGCACTATTTTGATCATCACTATTGTTAGTAGTGAAGAATAGTGGGTCAACTTTTGTTGAAGAAGGAATCAAATTGTTGAGAGATTTTGAAATAGGAGGTTGATACCCAACTTCTACTTGCAAGCAACTTTTTGGATTCAAATCACCCTCAACTATATAGAGTTGTTATTATTATAAATGAACTTCAATTTATGATGTAGAATAGATGAGATTGCCCCCATGACATGGATCCATAGACACCAAGAAGAAGATTATATGAAAGAGAATCAGGCATGACATAGATAAGAGTTGGCAAGGTCACAGTTCCAACCTAAACTAGTACTATGAATGTACCTAATGATTGTCTACTAACATTATCAAAACCACAGATAAAAAGAGTATCAAGTTTGATGAGAGACATATCTACACTAATTTTGTGTAACAAGTCTATGCTACAAACATTAAGACTTGACTTGTTATCGATTAGAGTATGCTTTATTCTATTTTTATTAATAATGACCAAAATCATAAGAGAATCATGTTGTTGTTTAACTTCAAGAGGAAGTGATTCATGTTGATGAAAGATGATATCCAAAATTGTCACATGCATACAATCTAATAGGGTTGCTACATTATTTGGTCTATCAAAAGGTGGAATGGTCACCTTTTGTAGAGTCTCTTGGAGCATCTTGTGGTATGTAGGGGAGGTTTTTATTAATTACCAGAGTGAGATCTTAGCCGGAGTAGCGTGAAGCAGCTTGATAAGATCATATTCTATGTTAGTATGTTGAAAAAGACAAGGTACTAGAGGAAGAAAAAGGTTGAGAAGGTGGAAGAGAAGTAGGAACAATTGGTGTTTGTTTATTTTTCTTGTTCTTGCGAGTGTTGTATGTGTGAGCAACCACATGGTAATGAGGTTTCTATGACACATTTTGAACAAGTTGGTTGTTTTGAGTAAGTTGTTTTGCATAGTTTAGAATGTAACAAGGAGGTTGAGGTGGCCGTGGAACACCTTGAATAATGATCATAGGGTTGGAACAAAGATGCGCAACAATTTTAGGTATCGTAGGTTCTTTTTGGGAACTGAAAACATAAATTATGTTGGTTTAGTTTTTATAATCATGTATCCTTGTGGAATCTAATGTGATATTTGAGTCTTCCTTCATGGAAGTTTCATTGCTACAATGGAGATCATCGGAATAAAGAGTAGGTAAAGTAATGTTGAGAGAAGTGTCTATGATTATATTATGAGTGATATCCCAGAGACCTGAACATGCAACCAAATGAGGAAGAGAAGAGGTCTTTACATCCTTAGTGATATCCAAGGACTTGAACATGCAACCAAAGGAGAAAGAGAAAAAGTCTTCACATCCTTTGTGATACCCAAGGAAATTGAACATGCAACCAAAGGAGAAAGAGAAGAAGTCTTCACATCCTTTGTGATACCTAGAGAACTTGAACATGTGACTAAAGGAAGAAAAGAGGTCTTCACATCCTTAGTGATATCCAAGGGACTTGAAACTTCTACTAAAGAAGGAAGAAAAGAGGTCTTCACATCCTTAGTGATATCCAAGGGACTTGAACATGCAACTAAGGGAGGAAGAAAAGAGGTCTTCATATCCTTCATGATATCCAAGAGGCTTGAATATGCAACAAAGGGATGAATACCAATAGGAAGAGTTATGAAATTATGATGGACTATGCAAGATGTGGTAGAAGTAGAGGTAGATGTGGATGGAATAACTCTTTGAGATAAAATGGATAGTAGTGAAAGAAATGAAGAGGACATGTTTGCATTAGAGAGAGATAGATGTATGAATGTTCTTTCTTTCTAAATTAAACACAAATGACAAGTATGATATACTACAACTTTTAACCAAATTTAGCCACTAATCTACATAGCAAAGATTCTAAAATAAGATTGTAAGCATGATCACTAAGTGCAAGGCTAGCGGGGTTTACCAAAATGGTGAGGTTTTTGGTAAGCATAACAATGAAGAAGTATACATGCAAGATGTGTAAATAGGAAATGCTTAATCACTTCAATACTAATTGGATCTGATATAGAAAAGTAGAAAGTTGCAAACATAGGATGTGTTGGATTCACCCAAAATGTGAGATTTTGGTAACCACAACAATGAAGATCTAAAAGTGTGTTGCTTTCTAAATGAGATAAAATAGATATACAGCATAAATGTTTAATCAGATTTATCATTTAATTAAACACATCTACAGATATGAGGAATGAAATTAGTAAGTGCAAGTGTAGGATAAGTTAGGTTCACCAAAATGTAATATAGAAAAAGAGATCTAGCCTAATACCTTCATTAACCTAGACCAATCTTTCTCTATACCACATTGGAACACAAACTAACAAGGCTTGTGTACTTGGCTATAGTCCTCAAGGGAGAGCTAGGTTGCCTGGGTTCTGCTCCTTTGTTGTAAGGAAGGGAGATTGGTTCATTGAGACTAGATCTAGGGTTTTAAGTGACCTAATTGACAAAACAAACAACTTACACATGTCACAGACTGACTGTACAGGAACCAGAAGTAGATCAAGACCAAGCAGAGCTGTCAAGGCCCACAACTAGAAACAAGGGCTAGATCCAGATGATTAGAGTGCCCAGTGCCCTGGTCCTAGGGTTTTTGGCCGAATATTGAAATGGTGTTATGTGTTCTAGGATCTTCCGTCTTCCTATCATTGTCTCATGTCAAAACCTCCCAATGTGATCTGTACACATAAAAGAGGGAAAATGGTTATACTGTATAAAAGCTTGCCTCAGTCAAACCTTGGGTAAGTCTTCCCACTTCCACAACAATGATAAGTGTGATAGAGAGTGTGTGCTCTTGGTGAGTAGAGGAAAAACATGTAATAAAAGACTATAGTAATGAAATAGAATGTAATAGAGTTACCATGATCCTAAAACCCTAGTTGAATGGATGTAGCAATCCACAAGGGGTTGAAGGAGATGGAAGAAGCTTCCTTGTAAACTTGTAGGTGTTAGTACACACAACAATAATATGCAGAAATAAAGATCTTGTAGAGAGATAGATAAAGATATATCTTGTTAGAAAGAATCATCATAAAGAGCATCTTGAGAATTGCCCATTTGTTGTAAATAAGTGAGAGAGACTTGTTTATATATGCATCTCAATTACTTTCTAAGGGCCCAATAGAGTTGAGGTTGACAAGGTGCATCACGTAAGTCATAAGGTCAAAATTCACATATAACTTGTCGGAGCCAAGTTGTTAGGACCCAATCGCTAGGTTCCCTAGTCCTGATGATTTGGGCCATCCAAATGCTAGATGATAGAGGATTAAGCCTTGATTCTCATAGAAGTAGTGGGAATTGCATATTGTAAACAGAGGTGAACATAGAAGCCAAGACGGGTGCTAAATCTAGTGTGAAATTATAAGTGGTGATAATTTTTGACACTACACCACATGAACCATCTCATGGTAGAATCCTTGAGTGTGGAAGGAAATAATTTTAACTTCTAGTTATTTGAATCATAGTCATATGTTTGTCACAATACCTTAAACTCAAACAGAAATTGATCTAGATCCTTTGAAGGAATCACCTAAAAGTTGGAAGTATTGAAGGGGAGATGTTCTTCATGGGTGCACTTCCCTTAGAATTGAGCACTATAGAGTAGGAGAAGGTTCTCCCTAGAGGTCTTTTTTTGAGAGAGTTTTAATTTTCATTGTTATTTTCTATGGAAATTGGATTGGGTTGGTTTTATTAAGAAGTTGAACATTCTAGGATGTTGGTTTGAATTTCCTATGGATCTTCCTACAAATGTTGGATGTATTATGAAATTATATGATATTAAGGGGATGTAGGATTTTCTAAGCTTTTTAATATTCCCAAGGTATTAGATGAATGATTTTCCTTATCAACAATACTCTTATCCACCTTACTTCTTTCTTCTATAGAATGTTTTTTGGGGTTTTTATTTAATACATTGAACTTGTGGGTCTCTTTGCCTAACCATGCAAATGTTGTTATAATCCTAACCCTAAGAACTACTAATAAACTTATCCACTAACACAAGTCCCTGACAATGGTGCCAAATATGACAAGGGTCATTGTACACCTTGCATTTAAATAGATTAGTTTGTCTAATTTATCAAATTCAGGGCCTGTCCATGGCTATTTGTAGTAGAATTTTAACTATTAGTTCTCCTAACAACTCTCCTAAAAGATGAAGTTGAAACTATGCTATTTTTAATTCTCTATTTTTTACCATGCATTCTAAATACTACTGAAAGGAAGACTTGCTAAAATAACTTTAATCTAAAAAAATTTAAAGATTGTAATTGTAGAGATACAAAGAAACTAATAGAATTAAGAGATACCATTTCCTATCCTTCAGTTGGAGTGGACCCTTACTCCACCTATAGAGAGAGACTAATCAAGCCTTCAATACTCACAAATATATAAATTGCTTCTTTTATTTCTAAACTTCAAAATCAAAAGTACATGCTTTTAAAACTACTAAAGTTTTTTGTTGATTTCAATAAAAATCTATATTTCTATTTCCTATGCTAGGGTTGTTGAATACTGAGAGGGCGGGTGAATTAGTATTCTACAATTTAAACAACTAAACCAAATACCAAATTTAATAATCAAAAAGCAAAGTAACCATAGAAATTCAAGCCACATAAACATGACACATAGACATCAGATTTTTATGTGGAAAACCCAAAAAAGGGAAAAACCATAGAGAGGATTAGCTCTCAATATATATTGCAATCTTTTACAAATGGTGATGTTCAGGCTTGGTAACTCCATGGGCCTAGAACACGCTAGCTCACTACCTTGAAGTACAACTAGGTCTAGTAGGCTCACTACCTCAACCCTAAACCTAGAAAGATTACAATGAGGGCTATTAAACCCTAATGGTTGCTTACAACCAGGCTCACTACCAAGTACAGGTGAAATTATATAAGAAATGTGAATACTGCAACAACATCTATCAGTATGCTAGGGTGCAGTCATTTAGCAACTGAATACTGAATCCTGAGTCTTCATGATTACTGATCTTCTATCTCTACTTTGCTATTCTGATACTTGCATCAATCACTTCCACACAATCATCACCTCAACCAAAATTCATCACTCTTATATATATCCACATCATGATTTATCTCTTAATCAGGTCGGCAAGCTAAACCTGGAATGTGTAAACAAAGAGTTGTACTCTTGTTGGCTTAATATTGCGTTCAATCTACATTCTAGATTCAAACAAATGTGTATAGGTCTTCACATAGGTCATCCCCAATCATATAACAACTTAGATTAATTATCCAGATGCTATAACTTCTCCACATAAGGATCTACCGTGCCAGTCAGCTTGCTCCTTAAGAACATATTTGATCAATTCATCTGTCATATCATAACTCATATTGTAGACCACATGAGACTTAATAAATCATATCCAACAATCATTACTAACCTCTTAACAAGAATTTAGATCTATAGAACTAGATAATCTTGTATGTCAAGATGCGGATCTTGGAGCTGTTGTACTGTCACAGAGAAATACTGTCAAACTGGAAGCTGATAGTGGAAAGCTTGTAGAATGTGAACTATTGAACTTCAAGGGCTATAATCCTAGATTTAGGTAGTCATGACATGTCTCTTAGTTTCCTTAGAACCACAAAACAAAATATGCACTTGTGGAGGAATGCGGACCCTTTTACTTTTCATTGTACACATTCCCTGTCTTACCTCTATTCATCCAGACTTAGACATTTTCTCCAAATGAGTTCCGGAGGAAGTCATGACTTGAACATTGGATTATATCATCATCAAATATCTATGAGTCAATATACCTGAATTGCATTTATAGGTCTTCATCTTTGGAGGCATACTGATTCATTTTCTGTCCCTTACTCTAAACACTATCCATACTTAGTCATTTTGGCCTTCCAGACTTGAATACTTTTGTGCTTTATTGCCAATCCAAGTTGGTCTTCCAAAATGATGTCTTCTTCTCATAATGATGTACCCTCTTTTCCTTGTTTCGATCAATGACAACACTCAATTATTCAACATAACAGTGTCTCTTGCCAACAATCTCCCCCTTTGGCATTGATGGCAACAATTAGTGAAAAATGCATGACTGCTTTGACTGCTCCCCCTTTCTATATACACTCTATATTTCTTCTCCTCCTAATATGTTTTCCCATTTTTCATTGATCTTCTTCTCCCCCTTTGACATCAATAGCAAATGTGTAGGTTTTGGAGTAAAAAATTGTCAAAACTACAAAATTTGCTATACTTTGCCACATATGTACATGTACAATCTTCAACTTTATTTTACATGTGCTGGAGGATGTCATTGAAAATGTTATTTATTTGGGCCAACTCACCATCCTATCTTTTCTTGGCATTGTCCAAAATTTGAATGACCACCGAGTAGAAAAACTACAGTCTCTACCTTGTGAAGATCAGAGGGTGTGTCAGATTGTAAAGATACTTGTGCTCTAGCTGCTAGATTAAACATAGAATCTAACTTATGACTGATTATTCTTCTTAGCTAACACATTTTGATTCTAATTTTGTCCCTCTCACTTATTAGATTGTTCAAGTCATCATGAAGGTCGATGACTTGACTTTCCTTGTTGCTCACCGATTCTGTCACCGGATCAAATGACTTAGAAATGTTTATCAGTTTCAGCTCTAAATCCTTGGTCTTCACTTCTATTTCTTTAGTGGCTTCTGACTAGGATAAGAAAAAATTGAATATGCCACTAGCTTCTTTAATGGCACTCTAAATTATTTTTATTCTATTATCTAGCTGGGTTTTGTCATTAGCTATCATTTTCTTCAACTCATTCAATCTTTTCTCATTAAACTCTTGCCTAGCTTTTATGTCTGTGAATTTCTCAAAGGATTCAAAATGTTTACTTACAGAGTTTATAAGTCCTTTGAGTTGATTTTCTGATGACAAAGAAGTGTCCTTCTGGTTTGTTGGCATCAACTTCTCCAAAATTCTATATGCTTCACCAATAAGCTCACTATCCTCTATGTGAGACTTTAACATTTCCTCTCTTGCCTTTGCCTGTGCAATTGATGCCAATCTAAATTTTTGTAGAGGGGACATTGTGTCCAAGTTTATTGGATCATGTAGAAACTTAGGATCATCCAAAACTTGTTTCTCTTTCTCCAAAAGTTCTTTAATCAACTCTACAGTGTCTCTTGGTGTAGTAGAGATTTCTTCTTTCAAGTTCTGATTTGGATCATCTAGATCCATGTCCTTATTAGAGTCCTCCTATTTCGGTGAAAGATTTTCTTTAGCCTATTCCTCCTTAGTCCTTTCATTGTCAACTGTTTGATGTCTTAGAGAGGATCTTGTTTTAGTGTCAGCAGTAGATACTTCTTTTTCCTCAGTCAATTTGACATCATCTATTTCTTGATCAAGATTTACTTCCAAAGCAGATATATCATTTCCAGTATCTATTTCTTCATTGTCATAGATGGTATGGATATTATATTTCTTTACTGCCTCCAAGATGATCTCCTCAGTCTCCTTAAGCACTTTATCAATTTCTCCTAACATTAGTGAGTTCATTCTTTTCTTGGTTCTGAACGCATCCTTGATTTCTATAGAGATTTTGGATTTCTCTTTAGGAGTAATCTCTGGACATAGCTGTGTTAGTGTATGCTGTCTTAGCTCAATATCCTTAGCCATAGAAGTTTCCTTTCTTGCAACCATTATACTTACCAGGCTATGAGGAAGATCATCAATTATTTCAATTAGGGCCTTGTTGTAGATGTTTAGGTATTCTACAACAACAGTCTCAATGATCTTCTTATCTATGTCACTTTATTCATCATACAATTGTGCAATGGGTTTTAAATTACCATCCACTATTATGGCTTTTAGAACATCTTCAAGGCTTATAGTTGCTTCTTCTATCTGAGGTACATCTTGCTTTTGCATTTTCCCGAGTTTGCCCTTATCAGAAGGTTTCTTTTTACTGGTTCCAGAGGCTTTTGTAGCCTTAGTTTTCATCCTTCTTACCTCTTCATCAATTGCAATGCTTACATGCATTCTTTTATCCTTAGTTTTCTTTATTTTGTGGCTAGTTGCAGGATTTTTTGCACTTACAGATGGTGTAGAACTAGACGGAATATGTGCAACATCTTTAGAGGTAGATTCTCTGGTCCTCCTTCTTGATGCCACTGGTTTGTGTTTTATCCTTGGGTTCTTCCGTAGCTTCACCAGATTCACTTTTCTTCTTTTCCTTTTCTTCCTTTTCAGCTTGAGCTTTTTCCCTTGCCTTAGTCACTTGTTCTTTTGTGAACCCATGTTTCAAGGTAATATCTTTTGTCACTTTATTCATTTTTCTAGAGCCTTTAAGTTGTCTGAATTCAACTTGGAGTTTTACAGATAGCTCTTCATAGGTTCCAAACCTTTCTTCTATGTTGTCCTTGGGTTTTCTCAGCATGTGTTGAGAATAGTTCTCTAATATTTGTCCATCAACTTCATAACCCATTGGCATTATACAAATTATCCTAGGCTCCACAACCTCCATCAAGCATTGATCTTTTGTAACCATAAAACATATAGTATCCTTATACTTCTCAACAATTTTCTTAGGGTTCTTTCTCTTGAATGCATCATGCTTTGAAAATTCTTGAAGTACCTCCATAGGGATGCCTTTTTCTCATCATGGCTTCCAATGCTATTTAAATTATTTCTAATTTGAATAGCTATGAGTTTGCTAGTTAACCAAAATAGATTCTTCATGCTTGGCAACTCATTCATAAAATAGAAGAATAGACAGATAATCAACGTACCGAATTCGAAGGGATAGTTTTTGCTTTCCTTGATCTTCTTTAGATTCTCTAGTAGTTGGATTCTCAGCAACTCCCACAAATCATAATTGGCATTCTCTTTGACCATTTGATATGCAGTGAGACAGAGTTCTCCTAGTTTGAGAAATAGATCTTGTAGCCTATGACCATAGAAGAAAATCTTACTGAATGGTTTGTGATGTCGTTTATGGTTAATTCCCTCTTGTCAAATTGGGATCCGATAGCCTCTGTAACAGTTTGATTTTTCACAACTTTTAGCAAGGGCACACCTCCTGTGGAATTTAACCTTGTTACTACCTTAATCGCTTCCTTGGTGATTTTGAAGGGCTACCCTAACCACATGAATTCATTGTGAATTTGACTTAGGATATACCAGAACCATTCATCCTCTACGAATGTAGGAAAATCTACATACTGGATGAATTTATTCTCTTCTAAGACTTTGTATTCTTCCTTTAGTTGAATTGATCATTGCTTAAATACTTTAGGTATAAATCTAAGAATTTATCATTATCGATCTCATCTAGGGCAACATGGCTATATGCCCTAATGTCTTCCACATATAGAACTCTGTATGGTATTTTTGAAAATGCACCCATTGGATCAACTTCGGTTGCTTTGAAAGGATGTTTCTTGAATTTGGGTCTTGGTAGCTCAGTAATATCAACAACTTGTGGGGTTGTCATTGCAAAGATTCAATAAAGTTCCAATGGTAAATACCTTAATATGCCAAATTAGGGTTTTCTTCACTTGGATCACTTTGAGTTCTTTGAATCTCTATTAACACTTGAATTCTTGCTTCAATCTCTCTTGGATATCTGATAGCTTGAATGCAAAGTGAATTAGAAGGCAAATGAGTTTTCTATTTATCCTCCGCACTTGATCCAATTGTCATAAATGCTCATTCTCAAAAGCTTCCTGACTTTACTATGATAGATATAGTCGATCAGAATTGCTCCACAATGTACCACATAGACTTATTTTCTTCTAGATTTTCTTTCAAATGATTTTTCATGTCAAATTCCACCACATATCCTTGTGCCAGATTCTAGCACTGACTATCTAGCTGGGGGTTTTGGATTTTCAACACTACTCCCCTGAAGCCAAAGCTCCCAATTTACTTCCCAGAGGAAGTATCTACACCAGATGTTAGTGTGGATCTATCCTTAACTTCAATTACTTCTTTCTTGATCTAGATCTTGTTCATTTCTTTCTGATTTTCAACCGGATCAATGTTTTCTTTTCCCTTATCACTCCTCTACTTTGTTTTCCTTTCTTTAGTAAGGTAGTTTCTTTTCACATTTTTTCTTTTGTAGACTCTTGCAATATGTCCATACTTGTTGTAATTGTAACACACAACATTCCTTTATCTTTGATTCCTTTTATTGATTGGATTTGATCTGCATTGATTAGCCATATGTCCAAATCTATTGCAAGCAAAAGACTTTCCATTGAATGATTGACTATTCCTTGCATTGTTGGAAACATTCCTTACCAAATTTCTGCATTCATTTGATTTGTGACCAATTTTCTTGAAATTGAAACATTGACTAGGAAAGGATGAAACATTTTGATTCTAGTTTAATCTACTCCTACACTGAGTAGCTTTATGACCAAACTTATTGCAATTAAAACAATGGCCATTGAAAGATGGATACCTTTGAGCATTTGGCTATTTGATCGAAGGTCTTCCAGGTCTTCTTCTGAACTGGTTTCCTCTATTTTTCTTTAAATTAGTGTTTGTTTGACCAGATTTTGAACTTTCTCTTTTCTCAAATCCCAAACTTTGCTTATCATCAACACTCTTGACTAGCAATCATCTCATCAAGCTTTGCAAAACTTAACTTGAACTTTTCTTCATAGCTCTTGGCTTTTTCCAAGTCTTCTTTTAGACTCACAATTTCTTTTTCAATTTTGGCACAATCTTTTGATTTGCTTTTCACCATTAAATTCAGATCTTCTTCTTCTTTTGTTCTTTCTATACCTCCTACTTCCAAATCATTCAGGGTTTCATTTGCTGATATCAATTGATCACTAACTTCTTTGTATTTGTCTTTGAATTTCTTGACTTGTTCTTTTAATTTTGAGATGCATTCATCAACTTATTGTAAGTTATCCTTTAGATCCCTAACTTCTGCTTCAGATTGTTCAAGATCAATAAGAGATGCTTCTAGTTCTTTGTTTCTTTCATAATTTCCAAATCTTCTTGCTGCCATGATTACACTACCCTAGATCTTCCTTAAGCTATTAAGCTTCTTCCAAGGAACCTTGCTCCGATACCAATTGTTGAATACTAAGAGGGGGGGAGTGAATCTGTATTCTACAATTTAAACAACTAAATGAAATACCAACTTTAATAATCATAAAGCAAGGTAACCACATAAATACAAGCCACATAAACATGACACATAGACATCATATTTTTACGTGGAAAATCCAAAAAAGGGAAAAACCATGGAGAGGATTATCTCTCAATATATATTGCAAACTTTTACAAATGGTGATGTTTAAGCTTGGTCACTCCACGGGCCTAGAACATGCTAGCTCACTACCTTGAAGTACAACTAGGTCTAGTAGGCTCACTGCCTCAACCCTAAACCTAGAAAGAGTATAGCCAAGATCACTACCAAGTACAAGTGAAATTATATAAGAAATATGAATACTACAATAGCATCTATCAGTATGCCAAGGTGCAGTCATTTAGGAACTAAATACTGAATCCTGAGTCTTCATCATTACTGATCTTCTATCTCTACTTTGCTATTATGATGCTCACATCAATCACTTCCACATAATCATCACCTCAACCAAAATTCATCACTCTTATATATATCCACATCATGATATCTCTTAATCAGGTCAGCAAGCTAAACCTGAAACATGTAAACAAAGAGTTGTACTCTTGTCAGCTTAATATTGTGTTCAATCTACATTCTAGATTCAAACAAATGTGTACATGTATTCACATAGGTCGGTCCCAATCATATAACCACTTAGATTAATTATCCAGATGCTATAACTTCTCTGCATAAGGATCTACCATGCCGGTCATCTTGTTCCTTAAGAACATACTTGATCAATTCATCTGTTATATCATAACTCATATTGTGGACCATAGGAGACTTAATAAATCATATCCAACAATCATCACTGACCTCTTAACAAGCCTTTAGATCCATGGAACCAAATAATCTTGAATGTCAAGATGCGGATCTTGTAGATGTTGCACCGTCATAGAGAAATACTATCAAACTGGAAGCTGATATTGGAAAGCTTGTAGAATGTGAACTATTGAACTTCAAGGGCTATAATCCTAGATTTAGGTAGTCATGACATGTCTCTTAGTTGCCTCAGAACTGCAGAACAAAATATGCACTTGAGGAGGAATGTGGACCCTTTTACTTTGCACTGTACACATTCCTTGTCTTACCTCTGTTCATCCAAACTTAGGCATTTTCTCCAAATGACTTCCAAAAAAAGTCATGACTTGAAAACTGGAGTATATCATCATCAAATAGTTGAGTCAACATACCTAAGTTTCATTTACAACTCTTCATCTGTGGAGGCATACTGATTCACTTTCTGTCCCTTACTCTGAACACTCTTGATACTTAGTCATTTTAGCCTTCTGGACTTGAATATTTTTGTACTTTGTTGCCTATCTAAGTTGGCCTTTCAAAATGATGTCTTTTTTTCATACTGATGTACCCTCTTTACCTTGTTTCCATCAATGGAAACACTCAATTATTCAACATAGTAGTGTTTGTTGCCAACAATGGTCCTATATATACCAATAATTTTATAACTAATAAATAGAGTTGTGGTTATTACCTTCTAACTAAGATTCTTTACAAGAAAAATTAGAATTATTCCTTCAATCTAATAATTACATAATTTCTAATTATAAGGGGGGACATGCAATGTTCTAAAGAAAATCATATAGTGACACTAATTGTGCCATTTTAAATAGTTATTTGTGGTTTAGTGGCTTTGAGAATTGGTCTCTGTGGAAAAATGTAACATCGAACAACAATTGGAGATATGCCTTTGCAGTCTGCATGGAAGAAACATATGGTGTCTTCTCCCACTTTGACTAGATCCATCATGAGTATCAATCAGTCAACCTTGCAAAAATCCTAGAATATGTATTGGAAATTAGGAAGAATCCACTTTAGTTTTCCAAAAATGTCTCCAGATCCTTTGAAATGCCTCTAGAGTTTTGTGAACATCTCCAAATCTCTGTGAGGTTATGTTGCTATCAACTTTGGAGCCATGCTGTTTTTAACAAAAAGTGTACTTCTACATACAAACTATTAGTTCAAACCTATGACATAAAACTCTTTATTCCCAAAATTTCCTTAATTATTATACCCATAACTTTTAAAATAATTAAACAATATTTCCAACAATTAATGTACAAATAAGTAGATGAAGTGTGAATTAGGGAAGGGAAGAAAGGTACTTTTACAAAATTAGGCTAGTTTTGTCCATAGCTCATCAGCTCTGGTACCATAATAAAATGGAAGAGCTTGAAGATTACACCATTATTGTAGATGATTACATAAAAATCAAAATTAAAAAATATATTGATGTCTTTAGGATATTCAATGTATACAACTTCAATTATTACAATGCAATGGCTTATAAAGCCAATATTCTCCTATAAAACTAACCTATGGGAATATAACTTCCCAAGAACTAAATTATGTTTTATTTACTATCTTATAAACTAACCTTTATTGATTATTATTTAATTAATCTATTCTATAAGATGTAATAAATCCAACAATTAGTTCTACTCATAATTTGCACCATGACTAGCTTGGTTGAGGGGCAACTATAGGACTTCTTGACACAGGGTCAAGCATCTTCAATTATTGGAGAGAAGGTGATCTCCACCATATCAATCTATTTCTTCACCATATCACTTAGAGCCTACACTATCTCCATAAACTGTAAGGATGGATTAAAGATGGTGTGGCCTCTATTATGCCCTTTTATTGTAATCTTCACAAGGCTTAGATGATGTAGCCTCCATTTTGTCCTTGCAATATGATCTTGACAAGACCTTGATGTGGTCAAGGGAAGCCACTAACTATTTGAGTTCTTTAATTTGGGCCTTTAACCTCTTAACCTCCTCCTTTGATTCTTCTAGTATAGTCTTTAGGTCAACCTATTTTTCTCTTAGGCCCTTGAGTATCTAGGCCTAGGTGTCCACTTGATTATTTAGCTTGGCTAGCTCATAATCTTGGTTACAAGACTTTTTCTTTAGTGATCCTATTTCAATAGCCTTGACACTAGTTTTGTCCTTTTCATGGCTCAATTATACCTCCAAGTCTCCCACTTGCTTTGATAATGCATTCTTGGTGGTTGTCTTAGTTACCATCTAGCTTTTCCCTACTACCTTGACACTATTCTTGCTTTAGTCAATTTTGTTTTAACCTCTAGGAGTTGTTTCTTAGTTTCTTCTACATATGAATCTTCAACTTCAATGGCTTGCTCTACAACTATGGTGACATAGCCTTCTAATGTCTTTAATTTCACTTCAAATACTTTAAGTATTTTCTTAGCCTACTCTAGCTTAGTGCACTTCTTGAATTTTCTCTCCATGGGTATTGGTTAAAAATGTACATTGTATTTGCACCCTTTGGGAGAAAATATACTCTCTCCTTTATTTCAAATCTACATATAATTTTTATGATAAAAGACATTTGAGCAACCAATAAGAAAGAGTAGGTATTAATATGGTCAAGCAACAAGATAAAAGGGAATTTAAGGATGTTCGACATACACTATTACTATAGTCAATATTGGAAGAAAAAAACAATAGATAGAGATATGGAGAGATAAATAGATAGAGAGATAGAGAGAGAGAGGGGCAAGGAAAGACAGAGATAGAGATAGAAATAGAGAGCTAGAGGGAGAGAGTGAGGGAGAGAGGGATAGGGAGACAAAGAGACAAAGAAAGATGGAGATTGAGGGATGGATAGAGGGAGAGACAAGGAGAGATAGATGGAGGGAGAGATAAATATAGAGAGACGGAGATAGAAAAGGAGATGTAGATAGAGAGGAAGAGATAGAGATAGAAAGATATAGAGAGGGACATAGAGAGAGATTATATAGAGAGGGCAAGGAAGAGAAAGGAGGAATGGGGAGATTGATAGATATAGGTAGAGGGAGGGAGAGATAGAGAGATAGGTGGAAAGATAGAGAGAGAGGCAGATAGAGAGATAGAGAGGGGGAGAGGGGAGATAGAGAGAGAGGGGGCAGAAAGGAGATATAGAGATATGGATAGAGAGGGAGAGAGAGGGGAGAACAAGGGAGATAGAGAGATAGGAATAGAGATGGTGAGATAGAGACTTGGGAAAGAGACAAGGGAGAGAGATAGGGAGAGAGAGCAAATAGAGATTTAGAGAGGGGGATCTTGAGAGATATAGGAGGGGGAGTTAGAGAGAGGGGTGGAGATATATAGAGGGAGAGATATATAGAGATAGAGAGAGGGGTAGAGGGAGAGGGAGAGGGAGAGAGAGAGGGAGAGATATGGAGAGAGATGGAAAGAGGTGGAGGGAAAGATAAAGAGATAGATATAAAGAGGGATAGATAAAGCGATAGAGAGATAGGGATGATAAAGAGATATAAAGAGATAGAGAGACAGTAGGTAGAGATATCTAGAGAGGACAAGAGAGAGGGATATATATATATAGAGAGAGAGGAGTCTCTTTATACCTATCCTCTATTTCTCTATCTCTATCTTCCCTCTCTCTCTCTCAAGCTTTCTCCCCATCTCTTAATCTCTTTCCCTCTATCTCTGAGCCCTATACCCCTATCTTTCTCTCCCTCTCTACTCCTCTCTCCATCCCTATCTCTATCTCTATATATTTCCTTCTCTATCTCTCCCTCTCTATCTCTATCTCTATTTCTATCTCTATCTCTATCTCTATCTCTATCTCTATCTCTATATCCCTCTCTATCTAGATCTCTCTCTCTATCTATCCATTTCTCTATCTCAAACCCTCTCTCTATATTTATCTCTTCCTCTCTCTCTCTCTACTTCCCTCTCTCTAGATCATGTAGAATGAAGTTCTCATTGCTATGTATGGTTGAACCTTTAACAAATGTGATAGAGAGTGGTGGAGCTATTGATTTATATTAATTTACCCATTATTCCTATGTATTTGGAGGCAGTTCCATATGTATAATTTTGCATTGTAAATATTTCTTTGGGACCCAAGTAGAATAAGTTCCTATAGAAGTTCAAATATGTTTAAATTCCTTATTAGTTAGAATACCTTTATTCTTTTTGTTTTCCTTGACACATGATTATTTTTTTTCATAAGGATCTCCTAAATGCATGAAAATATCAAACCCTTTATGCTTATTAACTATAGGTTTTACAATTTGAGGTTCTTTAGGCCTTGCTTTATCAATTTATTTAAAAAATGAATGTGCATTAGTAACTATGGACTTTATCACTATAGGCTAACTTAGTCTTATAAATTTACAATTAATCTCTTAGTTGTTCTTACCTATACCACTTGATACATTGATCTAACATAGAAGGAATTTATTTACATTGTTGTATCCAAGGTTTGCCAAGTAAAATATCAAATCTCTTTGAAGAATAATTAATGTGACATAAAATTTGCACCATTTCTGAACCAACCTCTAAAGGCAAGATAATGCATCCTATAGTTTCATTCAATATGTAATTCATCATTTTTATGAGACTTTAGAATGTGCATAAACTTATTGTTGAATATAGTGATTAAATAAGAATTCCTCCATGAAACATTAAATTGACATGTTGGCAAAGGATTAGTATAAAACTTCAAAGTTTGATGCAATTTTTGTAAAGGTTTATTCAACTCAATATCTCTCTATCTCTTTATCTCCCCACTCTCTCTCCCTCTCCCTCTATGTCTTTATATTTCTCTCACTAGCTCTTATGTCTCTCTCCCTCCCTCTCCATCTCTTTCTATCTCTCTCACTATCTCTTTATACAACCCTCTATCTAGATCTCCCTCTCCCCCCCTCTCTTTATCTCTCCCTCTCCCTATTGAACACAATGAATACTGAGAGGGGGGGGTGAATCAGTATTCTACAAAACCACTTCTTCACATGATCTATAATACAATTACCAAATTCAATAACATGAAAGTAGAATAAACATAAGAACAACAACCATAAAGTCATAACACATAGACACTGAGATTTTAATGTGGAAAACCCAAAAGGGAAAAACCAGGGTGAGTGTTAGCTCACAATATATTATGATAATTATACTGAATTACATGAAGGCTCACTACCTTAGGACTCACATCTCGAGGACTCACTATCCAAGAAGTGCTCACTGCAAAAGGGCTCACTGCCAAGAAGATAGAAGAAGGATTGGTTCACTGCCAAGAGATGAGTGCTATAAATGCATCTATCAAATGCTAAGGTGTAGTTTCATTTACATCTCAGTATACATAATCAAATGTCTTCATAATGTATGCTCTGCTTTTTCTACTCTGCTTCACATATGTTCTACTTTTCTACCATTACTATCTTTTTATGGTCATAAGACTGCCTTAGATCACACACACATTAAATTCACACACTTGTCACACATCACCACCCCTCTAATTCTGAAATACATTGAGTATATATATTTGTATCAAGAATTATCTCACAATCAGGTCAGCAAGCCAAACATGAAACGTGTATAGAAATGTTATACCTTTTCGGCTTGAACTTGTACACAAATAGCAATGTGGACCCAAATGAACATACAAAAGTATTCATAAAGGCCAGGACCAATCATTCCATCACTTAGATTGATTTTTCAAACAATATATCTTTTCCACATATAGATCTAACATACTTGTCGGCTTATCCCTTAAGTACCCACTTGACCAATTCAATTGTCACATCATAACTTCCACTGTGGACCATATGAGACTCAAAATAATATCCAACATTAATCATTGAACTCTTAACATACCTTCAAAACCATAGGACATAACAGTCCTTTTATAGAAAAATGGGGATCTTGGAACTGCTACTCTGTCACAGTGAAATACTGTCAACCTGGAAGCTGATACTGGAGAACTTGTAGAATGTGATTTGTTGAGCTTTAGAAGCTATAACTCTAGATTTAGGTAGTCATGGTATCTTTGCTACCTCATAACTGGAAGACAAAATATACCATAGCAGAGGAATGCATACCCTTTTACTCTGGTACTGTGCACTGGTCCCGATTTGACTCTGTTGACCTAGACTTAGATATTTTACTATATGACTTCCAGAGGAAGTCAGGACTTGAACACTAGAACATGTGATCACTAGGTAGCTATGAACAACATACCTAAATTGCATACAAATGTCTTTAATTGCGGAGGCATACCATCTCAAACACTGTTTCTTACTTTGTATAATGTATACTACCCATACTTAGTCATTTATTCTTCTGGAGTAAAATCTCTTTGCTATGCTGGTAGAGTCCCTTTGCCTTGTTGCCATCAATGACAACATTCAACATCCATCAGAGTAGTGTCTCTTGCCAGCAATCTCCCCCTTTGGCATTGATGGAAACACTTACTGAAAAATGCTTATCTGCTCCCCCTTACTATATACACTCTATTTTTCTTCTCCCCCTTAGGTGTTTGCCCATTTTTCACTGGTTTTCTTCTCTCCCTTTGACATCAATGGAAAAGGTGTATGTATAGGAGTCAAAATTGTGTCATAACTACAAAAAAATGTCATACTTTGCCGCATATGTATAGGTGCAATCTTCAACTTAATTTGTTGGAGGTTGTAGGATGTCATTGAAAATGATCTTGATTTGAGCCAGTTCTCCAATGTAACTCTTCTTTTCATTTTCCAAGATTTGAATATGGCCGTTTATTAGGAAGACCAAATTTTCTACCTTTTGTATATCAGAGGGTGTGTCAATTAGTGCATTTACTTGCAGTTCTTCTGCTACAAGATTTGACATTGAATCAAGCTTAGGACTTCACAGTCCTCTCAACAGACACATTCTATTTTTCATTTGATCCCTCCTATTTATTAGGCTACTTATGTTATTATTAATACTAATGACTTGTATCTCTTTGCTACTCATTAACTTAGCTGCTGGGTCAAATGACTTAGAGATATTTACCAGTTGTAGTTCCTGATCTTTGATTTTTTCTCCTAACTCTTTTGTGGCTTCCATCCATGATAAACAAAATTTGTACAAATCACAAGCTTCTTGAATGGTACTTTGTATACCTCGTATTCCATTATCTAATAGAGTTTTATCATTTGCTAACATGGTCTTCAATTTAGCTAATCTCATCTCATCAAACTCTTTTCTGATTTTTGTCTCTATAAATTTTTCAAAAGATTCAAAATGATTGCTGATTGATTTTATCATACCTTTGAGTTGATTAGTTGATGATAATGATGTATCTTTCTAGTATTCAGGCATCAAATTTTCCAACACATCAGTGTTGCAAGTATGAGGTGAGCCAGTGTTGTCATTGATGTCAACATACTCATATTGCATTGACAAGAAGGATTTGATGAGCTGTGTGCTGAGGATATTGAGAAAATTAGCCTCAGTCAGGAACAGTGAAGAACAGTGATGAGAAGGAGGCAAATGTACTGTATAGGATGAGAACCGGAGGATGCGGATTAAAGGGTTAGTAGATATGAGTCTTGAGATGCTTCAGTTAAGATTTCAGAGGTCCGCATGAAGATCTGAAGGAGTTGTGGCTGTCGGTATAGAACCGGTTGCGGCAAGTATCCAGAGGTGACAGAGGATCACAAAAAGGTCCGGTGAGGTCTGGAATTGTATTATCCTAATCTGCGGATTGGCAGGAGTGTTTGGGATGTCCTTGTGATGTGTCATCCTGATTTGTGTATGATTTGGAGGTCCGGAAGTACCTCTTGCATTATGACAGTGGCGACAGACTGTGTTCTTGAAGTTCCGGATGAGGAAGACAAGAGATTCCAGTAAGTAGAGGAAGTGCAGATGTATCCGGTCATTCAGACAGGCTTGTGAAGGTTCTTGGATCATGTTTAGGTTGTGTTGTTGGTCCGCATTGATGGTAGAGCCTGGAATTGAAGTTATTCTTCCGGATGAAGTTCTTGCTCTGTTTAGCCGACCGGATGAGTTGTTCATCCTGCGAATGTTCTTGTGGTGGCCGACCGGATGTGTTATTCATCTTGCGGATACTCTTATGGTTGTTTGCTGACTTAGATGTTTGTTCCTAAGTCAATGTCTTGTATAAATAACGGTTTGTGAGTTCATTTCAAAGCGTGGTTTTTTGTGGATGAGTGTGGCATAGTGAAGGGAAGTGCGAAAGGCAGAGCAGAAGTTTTTGGGCTTAATTGGAACTGATCCGGACATGGTAGAGATGTCATTCTCCAGTTCAAGACTGTGATTTTTATCACTTTGTAGACAGTGTGTCTCCTTGTAGGCAGTGGGCCTCTTTGTGAGCAGTGTGTTCGGGCAGTGAGCCCTAATTGGCATGTGCCATTCATTTTTCTTTATTCTTCTAATAGAGAATAATTCTTGGGTTAATCACCCCGTGGTTTTTCCCTTAACCGGGTTTTCCACGTCAAAATCTTGGTGTTCAATGTGTTGATGCTTATCTGCTCTTGTGTTTATGTATCATGCTTTCATGGATGATTAATTGATATGCTGCTAACTAACAACAAGAATCAAGTGTTTGAAAGAACAAGAAGTTTTATACAACTGATTCACCCCCCCTCTTAGTTGTATGCCCTAGATCCAACAATTGGTATCAGAGCTAAGTTCCTCTGATAGAAGCTTAACCGCTTGAGGAGATCCAGGATGTCGTCATACAAGAAGGATAGTCCGAAGTTCGATGGAACCAACTTCACTCTCTGGAAAGGTCGCATGAAGTGTCACTTGGAATGTATGGGAAAAGCATACTTGGCTATGGTTTCAAAACCATATGTACCTCCACAAGGTGGTCCGACAACTCTGAATGAAATCACAGAAGCTGAAAACAATCTGCGGACCAAGGAAGCTCTTCTAAGTGCATTGAATGACTCAGATCTCTCGAATGTTATTGACCTACCAACTGCATATGATATCCTGACTAAACTGGAACTTCAGTATGAAGGAGATGAGTTTGTCAAAAGTGCAAGGTTGCAAAGTCTGAAAGGGAAATTTGAAAGATTGAAAATGAGAGATGATGAAAACATCACTACCTTTATGCCAAGAGTGAATGAGCTGGTATGTGGAATCAGAAATGCTGGTGGAACTTTAGATGAAAATGAGATTGTCTGCAAAATCCTAAGGTCCCTTCCTGCTGCCTACAAAATCAAAGTTGCTGCCATTGATGAATTCAGAGCCCACACAACTGTCACAAGCGAACAACTGGCTGGCAAACTAGCTGCATTTGAAATGACCGAGTTTGGAGATGATCCTCCCAAGACTGAATCTGCCTTCAAAGCCAGTGCCTATGTGAAAGGCAAGCAGAGATTTGATCCGGGAGAAAACTCATCAAGGAAGATGTCATGGTATGATCAAGCAAGAAGAGACATGGAAGAAGAAGAAGCAGAAACAGCTCAACTTGAAGCCCTCATTGCAAAGAGACTACCAAGAGGATCCGGTAAGTATGAAGGAAAACTACCCTTTAAGTGTTTCAACTGTAATAAGATTGGTCATTTTGCTTCAAGATGTCCGGAAAGATCTGCAAGGTCTAATAATAACAGACAAAGGTTTCAAAAGAATTGCTATTATGTTCATGAAGAAGATGACAATGAAGGAGTAACAGATGATGAATCAGAACTAGGAAGCAAATCCGGAAATGAGTGGGTGTTTATTGCCATCAAGGAAGAAGATTCAATACTCTCTGAATCTGTCAATCACAAAGTTGTTGAAAAAGCTTTGGCTGCTCAAGTGGAAGAAAAGGATGATTGGGTTATTGACAGTGGATGTTCTCACCATATGACTGGTGACAAGAATAAGTTCTTAGATTTGGAAAGATATGAAGGAGGAATGGTAAAGTTTGGTGACAATTCTGCTGGCAGAATCAGAGGTAGGGGAACTATTTCCTTTGATGGTAAGAGCAAAACAAGTAATGTATTGTATGTTGAAGGATTGAAGCACAATCTTCTCAGTGTTGGTCAGTTAGTGGACAAAGGCTATGATCTCCGGTTCAAGAATGGAAAATGCAGAATCTTTACAAGCTCCGGAACTGAAATTGCATCCGGTACTCAGACAAAAGGTAATATCTTTCATCTGGTTGGTTCAAATAAAAGTTGTTTGTTTGTTCAAATTGATCAGAGTTGGTTATGGCATAGAAGAATGTGTCATGTAAATTTTGATAACATCATCAAGATAAGCAATACTCAGGCTGTGAGAGATCTTCCAAAATTGATGAAACCTACAAATAGTGTGTGTAAAGAATGTCAGTTAGGTAAACAAAGCAGAGTCTCTTTCAAAAGCAAAGATCAGTCTTCTACCGGATTGTTGGAATCAGTACATATTGATCTATGTGGTCCGACAAGAATCAAGAGTCTGCAAGGTGATAGATATTTCATGTTGTTAATTGATGATCATTCCCGGATGATGTGGGTTACCTTTCTAAAAGAAAAATCAGAAGCTTTTGAGAAGTTCAAAATCCTCAAAGCTATGGTGGAGAATCAAACCGGATTGAAACTAAAGTGTCTAAGGTCTGATAGAGGTGGTGAATTTACATCTGGTGAATTCATTGACTTTTGTGAGAAACAGGGTATAAGGAGACAGTTGTCTGCTCCTAAGACTCCACAGCAGAATGGAGTAGTTGAGAGAAAGAACCGGAACATCCAGGAAGCTGCTAGGACAATGATGTTGGAAGCAAATGTTCCTCAAATGTTTTGGAAAGAAGCTATCAGCACCGCAGTCTACACTCTAAATCGAGTTCAAATCAGAAACAACACCGGTAAGACCCCCTATGAACTTTGGTTTGGCATCACTCCTACTGTGAAATATTTCAGAGTATTTGGTAGCAAGTGTTATATTAAAAGAGATGAAGATCTAGGAAAGTTTGATGCTAGAAGTGATGAGGGAATTTTCTTGGGCTACTCCACTCAAAGCAAAGCATACCGGTGTTACAATAAGAGATTGAGGAAAATGATAGAAAGCACCAATGTGAAAGTTGATGAAGGAATTGAGAAACCTTCAAGATTTTATGAGCTTGATGAAGATGACCAAGACAGTGTTCAAGGAACTCAATCCTCTCTGGTGAGACAGAGTCAGCCTGATCCGGTAAATCAGGAAGAAGAGATAGGTTTGAATGAGCCTGATCAAGAAACAGCAGTGCTGGATACTCCCAAAATTCCAAGGTATGTAAGACTGAACCACTCTGAAGATCAGATCATAGGTGACAGAAGCAAAGGTGTACAAACTAGAAGGAATATTGCTCAAAATCAGGATGAATGCTGTTTGATTTCAAAGATTGAACCTAAAACAATAAATGAAGCCTGCAATGATGAAAACTGGACCAAAGCAATGGAAGATGAATTGATGCAAATTGAGAAAAATCATACTTGGGATCTTGTTCCTAGACCTAGAGACAGGAATGTAATTGGAACCAAGTGGGTCTTCCGGAACAAACTAAATGAAGCTGGTGAAGTAATCAGAAACAAAGCTAGATTGGTCTGCAAAGGCTACTCTCAAATAGAAGGAATTGACTTTGAAGAGACTTTTGCTCCGGTGGCAAGAATTGAAGCAGTCAGATTACTTCTTGCATTTGCTGCCTTCAAAGACTTCAAGGTATATCAGATGGATGTCAAGTCTGCCTTCCTAAATGGTGATCTGGAAGAAGAAGTCTACATTGAACAACCGGATGGATTTCAATTGTCTGATAATGATGATATGGTCTGCAAGTTGAAGAAAGCTTTGTATGGATTGAAGCAAGCCCCAAGAGCATGGTATGAAAGGTTGGATAAGCATCTTGTGCAGATTGGATTCAACAAAGGTACTGCTGACAGTAACTTATATTTCAAAATTGATCATGAAAACATTTTGATTGTTGAAGTGTTTGTGGATGATATCATTTTTGGAGGAAGAGATAATATGTGCAAAACTTTTGCAAATCAGATGAAAAGTGAGTTTGAAATGTCTATGCTTGGTGAAATGAATTTCTTCTTGGGTCTGCAAATTGCTCAAACAAAAGAAGGGATCTTCATTTCTCAGACCAAATATGTGAAAGAATTGTTAAGGAAATTTGGTATGGAAGACTCAAAGCCAATGAACACTCCTATGGCAACCGGATGTAAGTTAAGCAAAGATGATGATTCTCCAAAGGCAGATCAGACAAAGTATAGATCAATGATTGGTGGATTGTTGTATCTCACTCAAACTAGACCAGATATAATGCAGGCTGTTGGTCTTGTGGCAAGATTCCAGGCTGATCCTAGAGAATCTCATGTTATGGCAATCAAAAGAATTTTTAGGTACTTGAAAGGAACAGTTGAGTATGGTCTATGGTACCCTAGAGATCCGGATTTCTCTCTTCATGCTTACACAGATGCAGATTGGGCAGGAGATGTGGATGACCGGAAAAGCACTAGTGGTGGAGCACTCTTTTTGGGGAAGAGATTGGTTTCTTGGCTAAGCAAGAGACAAGATGCAATATCTCTGTCTACAACTGAAGCAGAATACATTGCAGCAGTAGGTAGTTGCACTCAAATCTTATGGATGAAGCAGATGCTAAGAGACATCAAAGTTGAATATGAGGAGCCTATCACAATTTTCTGTGATAATTCAAGTGCAATTAATATTTCCAAGAATCCGGTATTGCATTCTAAGACTAAGCACATATCTATCAAATTTCACTTTTTGAGAGAACAAGTAAACAAGGAAGAAGTCAGATTGGAGTATGTTCCCTCCAAGGATCAGATTGCAGATATCTTTACAAAACCTCTTCCCAAGGACTCTTTTGAATATCTCCGGGAGAAGTTAGGGGTCATGGCCCCTCCGGTGATGAACTAAGATGCACTGATGTGCATCAGTCCGGTGGCTATCACAGTCATATCTTGTGATCCGGACTGATGGGGAGCTGCAACTAAGGGGGAGCAGCTGGTATGATTCTGATGTATGAGAATTGCAAGTATGAGCCCTTTGCCATTGATGTCAAAGGGGGAGAGAAGACATGTGAAAAACAAGTGGTTGATGATCAAAGGGGGAGCAGTAAAGGAAGAGAAGACATGTGAAAAGTTGAAGTTCTTGTCTTAATGGTTTTTCACATCATATGTTGCCATCAATGACAAAGGGGGAGATTGTTGCAAGTATGAGGTGAGCCAGTGTTGTCATTGATGTCAACATACTCATATTGCATTGACAAGAAGGATTTGATGAGCTGTGTGCTGAGGATATTGAGAAAATTAGCCTCAGTCAGGAACAGTGAAGAACAGTGATGAGAATGAGGCAAATGTACTGTATAGGATGAGAACCGGAGGATGCGGATTAAAGGGTTAGTAGATATGAGTCTTGAGATGCTTCAGTTAAGATTTCAGAGGTCCGCATGAAGATCTGAAGGAGTTGTGGCTGTCGGTATAGAACCGGTTCCGGCAAGTATCCAGAGGTGACAGAGGATCACAAAAAGGTCCGGTGAGGTCCGGAATTGTATTATCCTAATCTGCGGATTGGCAGGAGTGTTTGGGATGTCCTTGTGATGTGTCATCCTGATTTGTGTATGATTTGGAGGTCCGGAAGTACCTCTTGCATTATGACAGTGGCGACAGACTGTGTTCTTGAAGTTCCGGATGAGGAAGACAAGAGATTCCAGTAAGTAGAGGAAGTGCGGATGTATCCGGTCATTTAGACAGGCTTGTGAAGGTTCTTGGATCATGTTTAGGTTGTGTTGTTGGTCCGCATTGATGGTAGAGCCCAGAATTGAAGTTATTCTTCCGGATGAAGTTCTTGCTCTGTTTAGCCGACCGGATGAGTTATTCATCCTGTGAATGTTCTTGTGGTGGCCGACCGGATGTGTTATTCATCTTGCGGATACTCTTATGGTTGTTTTCTGACTTAGATGTTTGTTCCTAAGTCGATGTCTTGTATAAATAACGGTTTGTGAGTTCATTTCAAAGCGTGGTTTTTTGTGGATGAGTGTGGCATAGTGAAGGGAAGTGCGAAAGGCAGAGCAGAAGTTTTTGGGCTTAATTGGAACTGATCCGGACATGGTAGAGATGTCATTCTCCAGTTCAAGACTGTGATTTTTATCACTTTGTAGACAGTGTGTCTCCTTGTAGGCAGTGGGCCTCTTTGTGAGCAGTGTGCTCGGGCAGTGAGCCCTAATTGGCATGTGCCATTCATTTTTCTTTATTCTTCTAACAGAGAATAATTCTTGGGTTAATCACCCCGTGGTTTTTCCCTTAACCGGGTTTTCCACGTCAAAATCTTGGTGTTCAATGTGTTGATGCTTATCTGCTCTTGTGTTTATGTATCATGCTTTCATGGATGATTAATTGATATGCTGCTAACTAACAACAAGAATCAAGTGTTTGAAAGAATAAGAAGTTTTATACAACTGATTCACCCCCCCCTCTCAGTTGTATGCCCTAGATCCAACAATCAGATGCTGTACCAATGAGCTCATTGTCATGTATAGGTATTTTAATCATCTCTTCCTATGCCTTTACTTGAATAATTAACACTATATTGAATTTTTGTATAGGAGACATTGAGTCCAAATTTATTGGTCCCTATAAACATTTAGGCTCATCCAAGACTTGTTTTTTTCTTTCCAAGAATTCCTTGACAGACTCCATAGTGTCTCTTGCTATACCAGTGATTTCTTCTTGGTTTTGTTCCAGTGGATCTAAATCTATGGCCTCATTTGCATCATCCTTTTGTTCTGGTATAGAGTTCTCATCTTGTTCCTCTTCTTGATCATCAACTTTGTTTTGCTTCTCAGTCTTCTTGTTTGTTTGGTCATCAGTTTGTTGTTCCAGAGCAAGACTTGTCTCAGTTTGATCTTTATCAGCTATATTCAGACCATTAGTAGTAGGGGCCTGACCTTATTTCTCCTTTAACTCTTCATCATTTTTATCTAACCCTTGATCCATGCTAACTTCTGGAATAAATGTGTCATCTCCAACACCTATTTCTTCATTATCATATATTGTTGGAAGATGAAATTCTTTCAACGCTTTCAGAGTGATTTCCTCAGTCTCCTTGATTACTTTCTCAATGTCATCTAACATGAGAGTGTTCATCCTCCTCTTTGTTATAAATTCTTTATGCAACACTTTAGAGACTTTTGATTTATCTTTCGGTGTGATCTCTGGACATAACTTTATCAGTGTATGCTCTATGAGTTCAACATCCTTAGCCATAGTAGCTTCCTTTCTTGCAAACATTATACTTCCCAAACTGTCTGGGATATCAATAATTATCTTAATGAGAGCTTTATTATATATATCCAAGTATTTGACAGTAGCATTCTCAATGATCTTTTTATCTACATCATTATAATCATCATACAATTGGGCAATATGCTTTAGATTGCCATCAATTGTAATGGCCTTCAAGACTATTGGAATTAGACTGGACAACTGAGAGGGGGGGTGAATCAGTTGTCACACAATATAAAATTTTTCTGCTTTTAACCTTCTTTATTATCTTACTACTAGATTAATGATGTAAACATTAAAGCAAAGATCAACAACATATGAGCAAAAACATAATAAACACAATTGACACCAAGATTTTGACATGGAAACCTAGTTAAGGGAAAAACCACGGTGGAGGTTAACCCACAAAGATTTGTATCCTGTTAAAAGTACTTTAGAAAAATAGAAGGCACATGCATTTGGGCGCACTGCCCAGAGCTCACTACTCAAAAAGAGAGGCTCACTGCCTACAAAATTTATTTAGAACAGAAATAATTAACTAAGAAATAGCATCTACTTCATGCTTGGTTCAGTTTGAATGAATGCTCAAAATTTTTTGCTTTGCCCTAGATTCTTCTTTACTAAATTCACACTCTATACTTATCTCGCTCCTTTTCTTCTCTACTCTGCTTCTGATCCTTTATTTAGATTTAATCTATTTTGCTCAAGGATGATGTTTAACAACTCTTCAACAAGTATTTATATACTTCATCAATCTTGGAATGATCAACAAGGTCAGCCAAACTTAACACAGATCTTTACACTATAGACCAATCATAGCTGAGACTTGAATCTTCCTCTACTAACATGCCATGCTTCATAAAATGATCTTTAGATCATCCGCAACACACTAGGAACATCCGGTCAGCCAAGGCTAGGAAGAACAACAACTTCAAAGAGGAAATCTTCAATAACAAGCTCAAACTCCAATATGGACCTCCAACATAGTAGCCACACAATCCAGAGACTTCCACAAGCACATTGAAGTCACTAATAACATCCAATCTAAATCAAATTACCAGAATCATTTGTATCTTCCTCCAGAACCTCAAGAACACTATCTGTCAAGACCATCAAACTAGAAGGATGGCTTGTGAACCTCCAAACCACGAACCACTGGAGTTGATGATACACATTGACTTCGCAGATCATAATATTTCACTATGGAGCAATCCAGATCAACTTACTATCACTCTGTCTCTTCTAAATATTGCAAGATCTGGTTCTATTCAGATGACCATAACTTCTTCAAATCTTCATGCGGACTTCTCAATTCTTGACTGGAGTAGCCTTTGATGATACTCTATATAGCCATAAGGTTCGTGAACCTTGAGTCTTCATTAATTTTCTCAATATACTCAACATTCAATTCTCTTGAACATGCAACAAAATAAGGCAAAGTTGACACCAATGACAACAAGAATATGTTGACATCAATGACAACACCGCTTAGGCACATATTTTGAACAAAGACTTCTTCTAGACTTATTGTAGTCTGTACTTTCACAGGCTCTTTACTCTTTGCTTTCTTTCTCCCTTTACCCTTACCAGAGGTCTTTTCCTTTGTGGCATTAGAGGGTTTGCCTTGCTAAGAACTGGAGGGTGGTGCATTCTATGCCTTCATCTTCTTGACCTCTTCATCAGTCTCAATTTCCTCATCATCAACTGTACCAACACTGACATACAGTCCCTAACCTTTGGTCTTCTTCCTTTTGCATGTTTGCGTTTTTGCAGTTATTGTGGAGGAAATATTAGAACTCGTACCTCTTGTTCTTCCTTTTGGTGCAGCAGGTGCCTCTTGTTGTACATCATGAACTTGCAAAGATTTATTAGCTTCCTTCAAATTTTCAATTTCTCTTGCCCTTGTTTTAGCAACTTCTTCTTTTGTAATCCCTATGCTCTAGGCATATTCTTCCACCAATTTCCTCATCTTTTTCTAGGTTTCTGGTTTCCTTAGTTCAACATGGACTTTTACAAATAATTCTTCTTAAGTGCCATATCTTGGCTCAGAGGTATCCCTAGGTTTGCTCAACATGAGCTTGGCATAACCATCTAACACATCTACATCCACTTCATACCCCATTAGCATAATCCAAACTGTTCTAGGCTCAACAACTTCCATCATGCATTGATCTTTATTTACAATAAAATAGATGCCATTTTTGTATTTTTCAACAATTGTCTTAGGGATTCTTTCCCTATATTGCATTACCCTTTGGAAGTTCTTGAAACAGCCCCATAGAGTTGTAGTTTGCACATCATAACTTCCAATACTATTTAAATGATTTTTGATTTGTACCGCAATAGGTTTATCTCTAGTCCAAAATAGATTTTTCATGCCAGGTAACTCTTGCATAAAGTAGAAGAACAAGCACATAATTAATGTACTGAAATTGAAGGGATATTTGCTTTCTTTTGTCTTCCTTAGGTTCTGCATTAACTACTGTCGGAGCAGTTCACATAGATCATACTCTACATTTTCCTTAACCATTTGATAGACATTATATATGGTAGTACTAGAGATAGAGTTCTCACAGTTTGTGAAGTAGACCTTGTACCTGATCACCATGGATGCAAACCTAACTGCATGATCTTTAATATCACTAATTGTCAATTCCCTTTTATCAAATTTTACTCCAGTGGCTTTAATCAATGTATCATTTTTTACTGCATTTAATATAGGCACTATATTGGTAGAGTTTAGTCCTATGACTACCCTTATGGAATCTTTGGTGATCTTGAATGTAGAGTTAAGCCACATAAACTCATCATGAATTTGGATTAAGACATACCGAACCCATTCATCTTCTACAAAAACTGAAAAATCTATATACTGAATGAGTTTCTTCTCTTCCAATGCCTTGTATTCTTCTTTCAGGTCAAATGTATCACCACTTAGATGTTTTAGATATAGGTCTGAGAGTTGACTACCTTCGTGATCCTCTAGGGCAGCATGAATATAAGCCCTAACATGTTTTGCATGCATCACACCGAATGAAATCTCTGAAAATGCACCATTTGGATTGACCTCTGTTGATTTGAATGGATGCTTCTTGAATTTTGGCTGGGCTCTCTTAGTTATATCAATCACTTGTGGTGTTTCTATTTTCACAAAGATTCAAATAAATTCATAGTAGAGTTTTGAATTTGAAAAAAACCTCTTTTGTTGAATTAGGGTTTTTCTTGATCTTGCCTTGAATTACTTTTGAAATCACTATAGTTGCTTGAATTTTCACTTTAGTTTACCTTAGACACTTGAGAGCTTGAATGTAAAATGAATTGTTTATCAAATTAACTCCTTTTAACCCTTTGTTTGTCTTGACCTAATCATCATAAATCCTATCTTTCAAAAATCTATCAAAACCTTCTCTGTTAAACACAGTCGATCTGAGTTGCTCGACATTGTTCCACATTTGATCCTTTTCTTCTAGAAATACTTTCAAAAGATCTATCATATGAAGCATTTCATCATATCTTCATGCCAGATCTCAGCACTAACTATCTGGCTAGGGGATTAGGATTTTCAATGCAGCTCCCCCTGAGCTAGAGCTCCCAATTTACTTCCCAGAGGAAGTATCTGCACCAGAGACTTGTGTAGATCCATTCCTGATATTGTCAACATCCTTCTTAATCCAAACCATGCTCATTTCCTTCTTGATCTCCACTGGATCATCCTTGTTTTTACCTTTATCTTCTTCTACTCTATTTTCATCTTCTTTGCAGGATAGTTTCTTTTCTCATTCTTGCTTCTACATAATTTTGCAACATGCCCAAACTTATTGCAATTGTAGCATACCACATTCCTCTTTCCTTGATTCCTTCTATTGATTGAATTCATTCTTGATCTGCATTGGTTAGCCATATGTCCAAATCTATTGCATGCAAAGTACTTTCCATTGAAGGATTGAGTATTCCTTGCATAGTTAAAACCATTCCTAACTAGATTTATGCATTCATTTGATCTATGACCAATTTTCTTACAATTGAAACACTAACCAAAGAATGATGGAACATTCTGACTTATTCTACTCCTACGCTGAGTAGCCTTGTGACCAAACTTATTACAATTAAAACAATAGCTATTGAAAGATGGGTACCTTTGAGCATTTGGCTACCTGACCAAAGGTCTTCTAGGTCTTCTTATTTGATTCCAGAACTGGTTGCCTTTGTTTTTCTTAAAATTAGTGTTTGCTTGGCTTGATTTTGAACTTTCTCCTTTTTCAAATCCCAAGCCTTGCTTGTCATCTGGACTCTTCTAACTTTCAATCAATTCCTCAAGCATTGTAGAGCTTATTTTGAATTTTTCTTTATAGCTATTAGCTACTTCTAGATCATATTTCAAAAGTAACACATCTTTTGCCAGTTTTTGACATTCCTCAAACTTATCCTTCACAACCTAATTCAGATGTTCTTCAACGTTTGTTTTTTCTTCAACTAGCATAGATAGACTATCTATGGATTCATTTGCTGCTTTTAATTGTTCACTTAGCTCTTTTCTTCTATCCTGGGATTTCTTGACTTGCTCCTTCAGTTTAAAAATGCAGTCATTGGCTTCTTGGATATTTTCCACCAACTCTTTGATATCTGCCTTAGATTTGTCAAGATAATCAAGAGCATCTTGTAGTTGTTCATCAATGCTACCTAGTTAACTTATTTCTGAAGAAGCGAGATATCTTCTTGTTGCCATGTGTTCACCTTTCCAGATCTTCCTCAAGCTATTAAGCTTCTTCCAAGGAACGTTGCTCTGATACCAATTGTTGAACACAATGGATACTGAGAGGGGGGGTGAATCAACATTCTACAAACCACTTCTTCACATGATCTATAATCCAATTACCAAATTCAATAACATGAAAGCAAAATAAACATAAGAACAACAACCATAAAGTCATAACACATAGACACCAAGATTTTTACGTGGAAAACCTAAAAAGGTAAAAACCACAGTGAGTGTTAGCTCACAATATATTATGATAATAATACCAAATTACTTGAAGGCTCACTGCCTTAGGGATCACTAACCAAGGACTCAATGTCCAAGAAGTGCTCATTGCAAAAGGGCTCACTGCCAAGAAGATAAAAGATAAGATAGAAGAAGGATTGGCTCACTGCCAAGAGATGACTACTATAAATGCATCTACTGAATGCTGAGGTGCAGTTTCATTTACAACTGAGTATATAGACTCAAATGTCTACTCTGCTTTTTCTGCTCTGCTTCACATATGTTCTGCTTTTCTTCTCTTACTATCTTTTTCTAGTCATAAGATTTCCTTAGATTGCACACATTAAATTCACACACTTGTCACACATCACCACCCCTCTAATGTTGAAATACATTGAGTATATATATTCGTATCAAGAATTATCTCACAATCAAGTTGGCAAGCCAAACATGAAATGTGTATACAAATGTTATACCTTGTCAGCTTGAACTTGTGTACAAACAAAAATGCAGACCCAAATGAACATACAAAAGTCTTCATATAGGTTAGGACCAATCATTCCATCACTTACATTGATTGTTCAAACAATATATCTTTCCCGCATATAGATCTAACATACTTGTCGGCTTATCCCTTAAGTACCCACTTGACTAATTCAACTGTCACATCATAACTTCCATTGCAGATCATATGAGACTCTAAAAATCATATCCAACATTCATCATTGACCTCTTAACATACCTTCAGAACCACAAGACATAATAGTCCTTTATAGAAAAATGTGGATCTTGGAACTGTTACTCTGTCATAGTGAAATACTATCAAACTGGAAGCCGATACTGTAGAACTTGTAGAATGCGATCTGTTGAACTTCAGAACATTAACTCTAGATTTAGGTAGTCATGGTGTGTATCTTTTCTTCCTTAGAACCCCAACACAAAATATGCCACAGCGGAGGAATGCGGACCTTTTTACTCTAGTATTGTGCACTGTTCTTGACTTAACTCTATTCACCCGGACTTAGATATTTTACCATATGACTTCTAGAGGAAGTCAAAGCTTAAACACTGGAACATGTGATCACTAGGTAGCTATGAACAACATACCTAAACTACATACAAATGTCTTTAACTATAGAGGCATACCATCTCAAACACTATCACTTACTTTGTATAATGTATACTACCCATACTTAGTCATTTATTCTTCCAGAGTAAAGTCTCTTTGCCATGCTGGTAGAATCCCTTTGCCTTGTTGCCATCAATGAAAATATTCAACATCCATTAGAGCAACGTCTCTTGCCAACACTCCCTCTCTCTCTCTCTCTCTCTCTCTCTCTCCGTCTTTGCCCCTCTTTCCATATTTGCCCCTCTCTAACTCTATCTCTCCATCTATTTCTACCCCCCTCTCTTTGTTCCTCTCCCTCTCTATCTCTCTATGTCTCCCTCTCTATCTCTATCTCTCTATTTCTCCCTCTCCCCCTCCTTTTGGTCTCTCTCTCTCTCTATATATATCTCTCTATCTCTCCTCTCTATTTTTCCCTCTCTAATGCTCTCTCTCTATCTCTCTCTCCCACTTTATATCTCTATCTGTTTCTCCCTCTATCTTTTTATCTCTCTATCCTCCCTCTCTCTATATATCTCTCCCTCCCTCTCTCTCTACATCTCTAACTATCTCTCCCTTTATCTCTTTATTTCTCTATCCTCTCTCTCTCTTTATCTCTTTGGCTCTCTATCTCTATCTCTCTCCCTCTCTCTATCTCTCTATATCCCTCTTTCTAACTCTATCTTTCCATCTCTCCCTCCTTATCCATCTCTCTCCCTCTCTATCTCTCTCCCTCTCTCTAAATCTATCTCCTCATCTAACAAGGTGCATATAATGTTACTTGTTCCAACACTACCTCTTCTATTTGAAAGTATCGAGGCCTTAAATCTTCCTCGTCATCATCACCTAATGATATAATGACTGTCTTTTCATAGACATGAGGCTACTCTAGAGTGAAAGAAGATGGAGGGGTGACATGAGTCTTCTCATACAATTTTTCCCTCTTATCATCTGAGGCATTTTAACTGATCTGAAATGCAAGTGCCTTGTTTTGTAATGCGAGCTCATTTTTTATTGATTTGGGAAATTCCAACCCTAAGGGTTGGATTTGCCTATGATGTAGGAGCATCCCAGGTTGCAGAGAAATCATGCATCAACCAAAAATATTTGCATTATTTTGTTTTCTTTCATTTTCCAGTTCATTTCAGTTCAGTCCAGTTTAGTTTAGTTAGTAGCAATTCCAACATTTTCTACCACATCTTTCCACATTTTCATTTCAGAGTTTGTGGAGCAGGATGTAGCATCTAGACATCATCATGCACGTCATATCCAAAATTCAAATCATTTAGAGTAGTTTCCAGAAAGATATCACCATCAAAAGATCAACTATGTTCTCAAGATAGAGCATTCAAATAATTAGCTGAAGGAGAAGGCTTACAGATCACTTCCATGACTTGAGAAGAAAATTGAAGCATATCACATGGCACATTATGATCACATAGACCTTCCTTGAGGTTTGCACCTTGATTCATTCACTTGCAGAGGATTTCCATATGTTCTAGGCCAACCTAGTTGCTACTACATATTACATCTCTTTCATTGGAGTTTGCAATCTCTCTTGGCTGACATAGAGGATTCTTGTGATCCAGAGATGATATATAATCATGTAATAGATGCATAGGAAAGTCATTAGTTAGATAGTTTGTGATTAAAAGCTATTAGATATTTGGATTCTTTTGGTATCAGGCACTTCAATGCCATATCTTTCCATTCTATAACCAGGCATGTGAGCCCTAATTTGTAAGCCCACATGTTGTCAGCATATCTGAATTTTAAATCTATGATATATTGAGTATTTGAATCTGCATTTGCATTCTACATTTGAGTTTCTTCCATTGTGTTTACTCTTACTACACAGTCTGGATAGTTCAATCTGTGCACCCTCCTAGCTGTGACTGCACCAAGTGGTATCAGAAAAAAGTTTGAATACATTGGGAGTGAATTTTGTGAAGGCATTCTATAAGATCTTGCTATAAACAAATACTGAACCTGAGGTAGACTACTTGTGTTGTCAACTGATCACCAATTATGAGGCAGTTGTCACCTTGTATCCTGATCCCCAAATTTGAGGTAGTTACACTTGATCCTAGGAAGAGATGCCACCAAGGAGAATACTTGTTGTTGGTACTATGGTGGGAAGAATGGATGAGATGATGAAAATAATGCGAGTTCATTTAGATGCTATTGAAGAGGATTGAAGAAGAGGACTTACACCTCAACCTAATGTTGAAAGTGATGATGAAGAATTTCAGTTTGCTGGACAAAATGAAGAAACCCTAGAAGAAGAAGAAGAATCAGATCAAGTGAAGATGTTGAGAACTATTTTGAGTATTGGAAAATACCTTGAGTTGATGTACGAACTATACTAGTAATTTGAATTTGGAGGAGCTGATTGATTGGATAAATGATCTAGAAGAATACTTTGAATATGAAGAAATTGAATATCCAGAGAAGGTGAGATTTGCAAAGACTAAGTTGAAAGGAAATGATACTATTAGGTGGAAGGAAGTATAGTTGGATAGAAATAGAAGAGGAAAATAAAAGATCATAAAATGGGATAGAATGGTGAAAAAGTTGAAGAATCAGTTTATACTTGCTAACTATGAGTTGGAATTGTTGAAGAGATTGCAAAACTTGAGACAAAAAGAGAAATTTGTGAAGGAGTATACTGAAGAATTTCATAAGCTGATTATAAGGATAGGACATAGTGAAGCAAGAAAGGAGAAAGTGGAAAGATACATCAATGGACTGAGATTGAACACTCAAGATGAATTGTGTTTGGTGAGGATGACAACACTGGAAGAGGCATATCAGTTTTTCCTAAAAGTTGAAGAAAAGTTGAACAAGAAGCATGAGCAGAGACAGACATGTAGAGGAGGCAAATTTTAGAAAGGAAGAACATTTTCCAAAGGAGAAAGATCATTTGTAGAACAAAATAGACAAGATAGCACATTCATGAAGGAAGACAGAGATAACAGTTCATACTAGAGAGATGACAAAGATTTATACCACAGAGGGAATTATAATTTTGACTGGAGTGAAGGGTATAGAAGAGATGAAAGAGGGTTTGATAAGTGAACATTTAGAGGAACCTGTTTTAAGTGTGGAGGTGAAGGACATAGAGCATATGAAAATCATCAAGGAAGTACAAGCAAAAAGACAGAGAACAATGCAAGAACTTATGTAGAAGAAGAACTTGTTGGATGACTTAATTTAGTTGGTAAGCCGGAGAAAGGAGAATCACTAGTCATGAGGAGAGCACTATTTCAAGTAGAGACAAATGAGGGACCACCACAGAGAAAAAGTTTGTTCTAGACCAAATGTAAATTAGGAGTTAAATATTGTAAGATTGTAATTGATAGTGGTAGTTCTGATAATTTGGCTCCAGAAGAGATGGTGGGAAAGTGCACAAAGATAAGGGACCAAAATGGGGTCTTAAGATACTACTTTTTTTCTTAAATTAGGAAACATTGATGTTGGATGAGAAATTGAAGATAGCTACACTCAAAATTTGAAGATGGAACAAAAACAAGAGTCGTAGTGCTCCGAATCTAGTTTCTAAACTACTATTTTTTTTCTAAAAATGGTTGAGATTAAGGGGTTCAAAAAGGGGGAGCACACAAATTGGTCCTATTTTCTCAAAAAAACATAACATAGCGTCTAGTGTGCTCCCCCTAAAATGTTAACTTTTTTTAGTATTTCAATAATTGCTTCGGTGAGAAATTAGCTAACACCATGTAGTTTATCCCTAATTTTTCTGATAATTTTTCATGAATAATTAATTTTTTAATAATTTTAAAAATGGACACATCCTAAAAAATAGAAATTTGAGTGTGCTCCACCTAAAATGTTTGAAAACTAATCAAAAATCAATTTTTTTTGAATATGTGTAGAATGGAGTCTAGTTTCTAAAAATGTAACTTATTTCAAATTTTGATGAATAGTTAAAAAATTCAAAAATACTAGACACTGGTTTTTGACAAAAAATAGACACACTAATAAAAGAAATTCAAGATGAAACCCTTAACATACTCAAAATGTGAAAAATTATATGGTTAGATAGCTAACAAAGAGCTTAAGATTATGGTGGTATTTTTTTGAGTTTTCATTGAAAGAAGTGCCATCTTGATGGGTGTAAGGAAGTTAAAGTAGTAGAAACAACTTCCTACGCCAATCTTGAGGAGAGACAATATGCAAAACTTTTTAAAAACTGATCTAATAGCTACAGAAATTTCAGCAACACATTTAAAACATTTAATAAACAATAAAACACAAAAAATCAGATATATGTGGGGAAAACCCTTTCGAGTGAAAAATCCCACACTCCAAAAGCCTGCTCAATGTATTCCAAATCTAATAACAAGATTACATACACTTACAGAGCAAGTTTATTACAGGAGTATCACTAGTAAACAACTCTAGAAGAATTCTGGTAGCATTCTAGTAGCATAACAATACCTGTAAACTCACACTATGCAAACTACTCCTCAAGCCTCCAATTTATAGAATTTTGGCTATACAAGAAACCATCTGTGGTTTTACAAAACCATGTACAAAGATTCTCAACCAAGATTCCAGTCTAAAAATAGGTTCTCACGTCCAAAATGAAAACCCCTATTTTTGACCCTTATAGATGTCATAGAATCTGTCATAATATGCCTAAAATAGGCCTTCCATAATATACTATCATGTGGGCATCTTTTGACACCTAAAAATCCAATTTTCAAAGCACCGACAATGCATAACAGCTGTAGGAAAATATTAAATAAAAATAATTATAACAGGAAATGTGCAGCAAGGTTGAGACACCTCGTTTCCCAACATTCTTCCACTTGTTGAATACCTTGCAAGGGCTAGGGGAATAACATCATCATGGATCAACTACTAGGGGCCAAAAGGCCCATAGACTCAGAACACCACCTAAATTTCACTATGCTCATGGGCTTAGTTAATGCATCTACAACATTCGCCACAGTCTCTACCTTTTCCAGCTTCACCTTGCCATCCTTGACCATATCTTTCACGAAGTGATACTGAACATCAATGTGTTTGGTCCTAGCATGAAAAGTTGGGTTCTTCGCAAGGTAGATTACACTTTGACTGTCACAATAAACTATAACTGTACCCTGTTTCAATCCAATATCTGAACACAAACACTTTAGCCAGATGGCTTCTTTACAAGCATGAGTAGCTGCCATATACTCTACCTCAGTAGTGGACAAAGCAACCATAGGCTGTCGCTTGCTCATCCAATTGATTTCACCACCATTAAGAGTAAAAACATATGCACTGGTGGACCCTCTGCTATCGACATCACCAGCCCAGTCTAAATCCACAAAATTGTGAATACTAATCTCCTGTACCATGAAAACAAATAGAGTACTCTGTTGTAGCCCACAAATATCTGAAGACCCTCTTAACTACATCCCAATGCACTCTTCTAGGATTAGACATATAATGAGAAAGAACTCCCACTGCTTGGGCAATGTCTAGTCTTGTATAGACCATAGCATACATTAAGCTTCCAACTGCACTCTGGTAAGGCACTCTGCTCATGTCTTCCATCTCCAATGGGGATGTAGGACATTGTGAAATAGAGAGCTTTGTTCCCAATGTAATAAGAACACAAAATGGTTTACAATCTTGCATGTTAAACCTTTGCAAAATTGAACAAACATACTTATTCTGGCTAAGCCACAGCTTTCTGTTCTCATGATCTCTTCTAATCTCCATCCCAAGTATGTGTTTTGCTGCACCAAGATCTTTCATTTCAAATTTTACAGAGAGCTAAGATTTCAATTCTACAATCAAACCATTGCCTTTCCCAATAAACAACATGTCATCAACATATAAAGCAATTACCAGGAAATGATCACCATCAGATTTAAAATATACACAGTGATCAGATTTAGACTGCACAAATTCCAAACTCAACACATAAGTATCAAACTTCTGGTAACACATCCTAGGACTTTGTTTAAGGCCATACAGAGATTTCTTTAACTTACAAACTAGCTTGCTTTTACCTTTCACCACGTAGTGCTCTGGCTGTGTCATATAGATTTCTTCCTCCAAATCACCATGAAGGAAAGTAGTTTTCACATCCATTTGTTCAACCTCTAGGTCACAAGCTATGCAATAGATAATAAAAATTGAATGGATGTCATGTTAGCAATAGGAGAAAAGATCTCACCGTAATCAATACCCTCAACCTGAGAGTATCCCTTTGCAACCAACCATGCCTTATACTTTTCAACATTTCCATCTGAACCAATCTTTTTCTTAAACACCCATTTACATCTAATAGGTTTGCATCCTTTAGGCAAAGGTACAAGGTCCCATGTATCATTTCTTTCAAGAGCTGCCATTTCTTCATCCATGGCAACTTTCCAGGACTCTGCATCATTCATACCCAAAGCCTCTTGCACATATCTCAATTCATCAATGTTAGTATTCAAAGAAAATATACACTTCCAATCATCAGGTGAATACCCATACCTTTCAGGTGGTTGCATATGCCTTATAGACCTTTGAACAAGATGAGGTGGATGTTCTTCCACTTCTTCCTCCTTTTCTCCCTCTTTTGAAGATTCAGAGATTGATGAGCTCTCCTCAACTTCTTGTCTATCTTGGGGCCTCAATTCAACTTTCTCAGGCATAGAAGGAAGTTGAATCACATCTTTTTTTCTATTCAATTTCTGTATGCTATTCTAGCTAAAAAGTAACAGGAGAAGATTTAGTCTCTCTAAAAACAACACTTCTAGAATAAAATACCTTATGTGCAACAAGGTCCCAAAGCTTGTATCCTTTTACACCATAGCCATAGCCGATGAAGATACATTTAACAGGCTTAGAATCAACTTTGTTCTCTTCTTCTTAGGCACATGTGCATATGCCTCACAACCAAAAACTCTTAAGTGTCTAAGTGAAGGCTTTTTCCCTGACCATGCCTCCATAGGTGTTTTATCAACAAGTGCTGATGTAGGAGATTTATTTATCAAATAACAAGTAGTGGCAATAGCTTTAAACCAAAACTTTTGTTCTAAACCAGCTCTACTCAACATGCTCCTAGCCTTCTCTATCAACATTCTATTCATTCTTTCTGCAACTCCATTTCGCCGAGGAGAATACAGAGTTATCTTTTGTCTTTTAATCCTGTAATCTATACAGAATTTGTCAAAATCTACATAATAGTACTCACCGCCATTATCAGTCCTCAAACATTTAAATTTCTTTCCAGTTTGAGTTTCTACCATAGCCTTAAACTCCTTATAATGACTGAAAACTTTAGATTTACTCTTTAAAAAATATACCCATGTTCTCCTACTAAAATCACCAATGAAAGTAACATAATAAATTGATTTACCAATAGAAGCAACATCAATAGGACCAAATACATCTGAATGGATTAGATCCAAAATACATGAAGACTTATGAGAAGACGAGTAAAATTAAACACAGTTCTGTTTGCCATAAATACAATGTTCACAGAAATCAAACTCTAGAGTGCAATCATTCAAACCTTCAACAAGGTTCTTATTTTTCAAGGCTTTGAAACCCTTCTCTCCAATGTGGCCAAGTATCTGGTGCCATAACATGGTCTTCTCTGGATGAAACTTTGATTTGGTAGACAGAGCACCCTTGGGTATCCAGAAGCCACGACCATCCGCAGAAGAGGAAACCATCTCTTTTTTCAGCGAAGTAGTTTCTGGTTTAATTTTATCAGAAGTGCTATTGCACTCAACCATGCATGCATCAAGCTGGTACAATGTACCCAATCTACTTCCTCTTGCTATCACCATAGCACCTCTCACCATTTTTACACCTGCTTCAGAAAACTATACATGCACACCTGCATCTATTAGCTTGCTAACAAATAATAAATTTCTTGCTAGTCCTGGGATATGCAAGACACCATCAAATCGTCTAACTCTACCATCAGAAAATTTCACATGAATACTACCATGGCCAACAATGTCAAGGAAAGAATTATCACTCAAATACACCTTACCACCATCATAGTTTTCATACTTACTAAACTAGTTTCTATTAGGAGTCATGTGGAAAGATGCACCTAAGTCTATCAACCATGCATTATCACCTGCATGAGTGGCCAAGATTGTAATAAAGGCATCTCCATCTTCTTTCTCAGACTCAGAATCAGAATCTTGCTTCTTCTTCTTCTTTTTCTTCTCTTCTTTACATTCCTTTTGGAAGTGTCTGAATTTGCCACAGTTCCAGCATATTGCCTTGGACTTACCAGGAAATTTTGATCTCCCCTTATTCTTGGACTTGGAATGGCCACGCTGCTTCTCATCTTTGCCTCATTCTTTTGGTCTTCCTCGAACACTCAAAGCCTCTTTAGCATTTAGGGAGGCCCTCCTTCTCATCTCTTTAGAGAGTAGAGAACCAACAACATCCTCCATCTTTAGAGTGACTAAAGTGCTCCCAATGGCCATGACTAGGCTGTCCCATGAGTCTGGCAATGAACACAACAAAGTTTGGCACCTTTCTTCTTCATCCATTTTCACCCCAACTAGGGTCAACTGAGTCACCAACATATTGAATGTTTCCAGATGCTCAGAAATTCATCCACCATCTTCCATTCTTAAGGAATACAACTTCTTCCTCAAGAAAATTTTATTTACTAAAGATTTAGCTTGGTATATCTCACCCAACTTCTTCCAAAGCTTCTTCAAAGTGGATTCTTTATGGACATTTATCAAAATTGAGTCTGTAAGACATAGTCTTATGAGACCTTTAGCTTTTCTAGCCATTACATCATATTTTGCAACCAAAGCTGGATCTGTAGGCCTCTGGACATTTTCATCCACTGCATCCCATAGATCCCGATCAATTAATAGATCTTCCATCTTTAGGTTGCACATTTCAAAGTTTTTGAAAGAAAAATTTTCAACCTCCATTCTCCTAGATGTGCTTGTCATTTGAAAATGCCTGCAACAAGATCACAAAGTATCCTCTGCACAAGCTCCCACTCAAACCTTGATTAGCACAAAAAACCCAACAACCCACAACTGAAACTAAAGGTGATCAGGCTTTGATACCACTTGTAAGGAAGTTAAAGTAGCCGAAACAACTTCCTACGCCAATCTTGAGGAGAGACAATATGCAAAACTTTTTAAAACTGATCTAACAACTACAGAAATTCCATTAACACATTCAAAACATGAAATAAACAATAAAACACAAAACACCAGATATACGTGGGGAAAACCCTTTCAGGTGAAAAATCCCACACTCCAAAAGCCTGCTCAATTTATTCCAAATCCAATAAAAAGATTACATACACTTAAAGAGCAAGTTTATTATAGGAGTATCACTAGTAAACAACTCTAGAAGAATTCCAGCAGCATAACAATACCTGCAAACTCACACTATGCAAACTACTCCTCAAGCCTCCAATTTATAGACTTCTAGCTATACAAGAAACCATCTGTGGTTTTACAAAACTATGTGCGAAGCTTCTCAGCCAAGATTTCAGTCTAAAAATAAGCTCTCATGTCCAAAATGAAAACCCCTATTTTTGACCCTTATAGATGTCATAGAATCTGTCATAATATGCCTAAAGATATGCCTTCCATAATATACTATCATGTGGGCATCTTTTGACACCTAAAAAACCAATTTTCAAAGCATCGACAATGCGTAATAGCTGTAGGAAAATATTAAATAAAAATAACTATAATGGGAAATGTGAAGCAAGGTTGAGGCACCTCGTTTCCCAACAATGGGGAGCATGCTCTAGATTATCTCTAGATTTTGCTAAAAACTAATAAAAACATGTCAAAGAAAGCTGAGCATAATGTGAGCACATTATAAAATGTTCACGTTATGCTAAGCATAACTGTCTATACACATGCCAATTACATTTGCTTGAAAGCTTTTAAAGTCTTTTCAACAAATCCATTTTTTTTCATATCTTGCAATCATTGCATTCCATTACAAAACATCCCTTTGAGGTGTTACGTCATACAATTGACATGCCTTGTCTATGCTTCCACACTTTACATACATGTCTACAAGGGTAGCAACACTTCCTATCATCTATCTCACTTTCTACTTCCCTCCCCTCTCTATGTCCTACCCTCTCTCTGAGTCTTTGCTTCCCTCCCCTCTCTACCTCCTACCTTCTCTCTCACTCTCTTCTTCCCTCCCCTCTCTACCTTCTACCCTCTCTCTCAATCTCTACTTCCCTCCCCTATCTACCTCCTACCCTCTTTCTGATTCTCTTCTTCCTTCGCCTCTCTACCTCCTACCTTCTCTCTCACTCTCTTCTCCCCTCTCTCTACCTCCTACCCTCTCTCTCTTCTTCCTTCCCCTGTCTACCTCCTACCTTCTCCCACTCTCTAGTTCCCTCTCATCTCTACCTCCTATCCTCTCTCTCACTCTCTACTTCCCTCCCCTCTCTACATCTCCTCATCATTCTTCGCATCCAATGAAATTTCATAAATTATCTTGTTTCCATTTCATCATCCCAATTTATATCCTCGTCCCTCTTTGCATGTCCTAGTTTTCTTGTTTCCATATTCTTTGTCGACATGGGAGAGGAGAGGGAGGAAGAGGGAGAGAGGATGGAGATGGAGGAGAGAGAGGGGAGAGATATGGTGATAAGGAGAGAGAGTCCTATTTTTCTTTTTTTTGGGAGAGAGAGAGGGTTGGTCGGGTTTATGAGTTTAGGGTTGCTTAAGTTTGGGGTTTAGTGGAATTATTTAGGGTTTAGGGATTTAGGGTTGCTTAGGTTTATGGTTTAGGGGTTAGATTTTAGGGGTATTATTTAGGGTTTAGGGGTTTTGGGAGAGAGAGAGGTTTAGTGTTGCTTAGGTTTAGGGGCATATTTAGGGTTTATTAGTTTAGGGTTACTCAGACCTTTAGGGGTAAATTATTTAGGGTTTATGAGTTTCTAGGGTTGCTCAAGTTTAGGGTTTAGGGGTTAGGGTTAAAGGGGAATTATTTTATAATTTCCCTCCAATCCTCCTAATCCTAACACATTAGTCCACCCATCTCCTAATCCATCAATCCCTATCATCCATCCACCATATATAACTCACCATCTAATCCACCATAAAACACTCTATGCTCTAATCCATCAACCCATGAATGCTTGAAAAATTTTCTCCAAAGACTACAAAATCCAAAAATAAAAGCAAAGATATGGACCCATCCAAATCTATTGATACAATTTCATCCCCCTCTAGTTCACTCCCAATCCTAATCCATCTAGGCCTCCTATACCAATTCACTTGATCCTAATCCTAACCCCACAACATCTTCCATCATTTTCCATCAACTATATGCATATCCTAGTCCATCAACCCATGAAATCATGAAGTATGTGACCCAAGGACTATTAGCAAGGAAACTAAGAACATTGTGTACTCAAATTCCTATCCTTGACCTAACAAAGAACCTCCTAATAACATGTCTACCTCTCCAACACCATCATCCACTCCTATGTCTATCCATTTCATTGAAGAGTCTCCTACCATAAGTCCAAGTCAAACCCCATCATGTAGCCATGTTGTCAAACATCCAAAGATTATTGATCCCATCCAAGAACCCATCACATCCATCTAAGAAACCCAATAGTTATGTTAGGAGCCTATTCCAAAGTATGTGGAAAAACCAACCACCCATCCTAATCAAAATCCAAACATCCCATCTAATCATATCTTGGTTCCCTTACCATCTCATGGTCAACCCCTTTGTACATCGGTCTCATCATTGATCCTCCAACATCTCCTAGTGAACCCCCATCTCCACCTCTTACTCCCTAATTCAATGAATATCAATTCATCCCCACTTAGGCTATCCATATCTAATATCACACTATCCATGCTTATCCTCTCTGTGATCAAGATATTATCTATGATCAAGATCTTATCCATGAGCAAGTAACCCACATCACTCCTATCCATCATCCCATTATCCCTATCCATCATCCCGTGCTAGTCCTATTCATTATCTAGATCAATATCCCATGATGAGACACTTGGTCCCCAAGAAAACATAGATAATCAAACAAATAACTTGGATGGATATCAAATCACATCCTAATGATGATAATGATAATCAAGATCCAAGAATTCTACATCCATTTCCCATTGATCCTCCATCATCCCCTATTGAACTATATGTTTAGGTGTTTAGCTTGGTTGCTTAGGGTTTAGGGGTCAGGGGCATTATTTGAGGTTTACATGAGTTTAGGGTTGCTCAAGTAAATAGGGTTTAGGGTTTAGGGTTAGGGTTTAGGGGAACTATTTAGGCATTAAGGGTTTAGGGATGCTCGAGTTTAGGGGTTAGGGGTTAGGGGTTAGGGTTTAGGGGTTTAGGGTTTCTCAAGTTTAGGGGTTAGGGTCTAGGGTTTAGAGAGAGATAGAGCGAGGGGACCAATAGAGATTGGGAGAGATAGGGAGATAGAGGTTTGCGGTTGCTTCTAGGTTTTATGGTTTAGGGGTTAGGGGTTTAGGGGTTTATGGTTGCTCATTTTTAGGGTTTAGGGTTTAGGGGTTAAGGTTTAGAGGTTTAGGTAGAAAGGATAATAGGGAGATATAGAGGAGACTTAGCCTAAGAGAGATATCTTTGTCTCCTCTATCCCTCTCTCTAACTATACCTGCCTCTCTATCTCTCTCTCCTCATCTCTCTATCTTGATCTCTCTTTTGATCTCCTCTCTCTAACTCTACCTTTCTATCTCTCCCTCCCTCACTATCTCAATCATCCTCTCTATCACTCTCCCAATCCCTCTACCTCAAATCTATCTGTTTATGTCTTTAGAAGTTGTATCTCTTGATCTCTTTCCCTATCTCTATCTCTCTAGACATATCCCTATCTCTTAATCTATCCCTCACTACCTCTCTCTCCTCCTCTCTCTCTCTCTCCCCATCCCTCTACCTATTGAAATATCTCTCCATCTATTTACCTATCTCTATCTCTCCCCATAACCCTATCTCTTAGTATATCCCTCTCTACCTCTCTCTCTCTCTATATTTCCCTCTCTATCTCTCCCTCGCTAGATCTATCTCCCTATATCTCTCCTCTCTCTCTATATATCTATCTCTATCTCCCTCTTTATCTATATTTCTCCCTCTATAGACCCCTTTGTGTATCTCAATCCCTCTCTCTCCCTCTCCCCATCTCAATCTCCACCTATCCCTCTCTATCTCTCTATTTGCCCCTCTATCTCCACATTCCAAGGGGTCAATAGAGAAAGGGAGAGTGATATAGAGAAAGAGAAGTAGATAGAGTTGTAGAGAGGGGGGACAGAGAAATAAAGAGAGAGAGACTCTCCCATGTCGATACATGGTTACATTTGTCCCTCCTAGTATAGACAAGTTCTGTTTCACGAACCACATGGATATTTGAGTCTAGGGATACTCTTAAACCATCACTTGATTACCTATTTGATGCACTACATGCATAGTTACAATATATTTTATGTGAGAGCATGACATCCTAGACCATGATTTCAGCACCAACATTGAGAAGGTTATATTTTTGCATGCATGAAGATTTATGTTTTCATGCTTTCCAGAATGTGCTAGCATTATGGGAGGCATGAGAAATGGGAAAAAACATGTTGGATCCATGCTTCAGACCCCACATGATTGTTATTCTTGCTTTTCATGTAGTATATCTAACAATAAAATGATTTTCATGTTGTTTGACATATTGAGAATAATTTTTAGATCAATCCACCACCTTTTTTGTATTTTCAATGTAGAAGAACTGATTTTGCATGTTTTTGGAGAAAATTTGATTATTTAAACTGAAAGTTTCATGTTTCATGTGTGATATTGTTTGAAAGCTAATTACCATTGATATATAGATTGAATTTGATGATATATGTTTGATTTTTCCATAAATTTCACTAATCTTATTTTAGAGTTATATAGAATTCATAATCAAACTTGTGAAAAAGAAGAATTTGAGGATTTTGAAGCCATATTTTGGAGAATTGGTCAATTACAATATCAAATTCTAAGGTATGTTTAAGTTATGTCCATTTTAATTCACATATATATGTTCTTACATTCTTTATGTCTTTATGTCTTTATTTTCTTTATGTTCTAAGATGTATATGTGTCTAGGTATATCAATTAGTTCAGTCAAAGAGACTCCAAATTCCTCATGTTTCCACCTTGTTACAGCCATTCATGCCTTCATTTCACCTATTTTCACCTATATAAGAGAAAAACAATATCAAATACTTCATGAAATAATTTTAGTGAACAATTGTTTGTCATACTCATATTCATGATCAATGGAGCCAAAATTTATTCTAGAAGACTCTTAATTTTTTCCCTAGGATGATATAGAAGGATTTAATCCTTAATATGCATAATGATTCATGTAATAGAACCATGCAAGGGATTGAATCTTAGACTATCCTATGTCCCCTATTATGACAATCCTACTTGTCCCTATTGATCATTTAGACATAATTGTTAGGTGTCCTTTTGATAACTTCTCCATGCATGTTTCATAGTATGAATTCCCTTGGAGAAGGTTGGAGGATGTGAAGACCTCTTTAGTGTCTTGGGCTAGGACATTCTTTATGCACCTATTCATGATTATTTGTATGCACATGACACAACAATATTTCAAAATTTCCTAATTATCCTTTGTTAGTTCATGATGGTGGTTACCTTGATCGACTATATACCTTTCAATACCCTAAATTGCAGAGATTAGTTTAATGATTTTTATGACAGTCCTAGGTATGGATACCCTAAAGAAGTCAAGGACCATACTCTTTGACCATCTTGGATTGTAATAATCCCTCTCACTACATATGTAGTTTCCTTAAGGGTTTTAGGGCCTTTAGTAATGTTGTACCATTCTCATATAGTTCTCACTTAGGAATCTGACAACTTGGGAGACCTTTGTATATGAGTGTCCTAATGGCTTGGGTAGTCTTTGATTATTTTGGATTATGATAATCCCTTCTTGACTTGTTCATGACTATATAAGACAACAAAATATCTCTTCATCCACCTTTTCCATTACAATCAAAACATTTCCTTCTTCCTATCAAAGCTTCCTATTTTTATGGCACCATTTGGATGACCTTATCATGGCATTATCTTACTAATAATAGCCCTTGTTATGGTTGTCATGTGAATAATCCTCCATGAAACCCTCATGTAACTTTTTGAAATTGTGAAGACATATTGACCTAACTTGTAACCATAGAAAGAGCCATTAGACTTGTCATGAAACCATGTTAATTGAAGAAAATGCATATGAAATAAGGCTCTTAAATCCATAGGAAGATAGGGATCTTGAGGGCCATACTTAGTAATAGTCCTATGGCACTTTGCAAGACAATCCTCATGGAAGAAGAGTTAAATTAGTGACTGTCTAGTATATTAGTGATTGTTTAATAGTACAACCATTAGTGATTGTCCATATTATGCTAGGGTCATATTTTAGGTTGCTAGCCAAGTTTTGAAGGATTGTCTTGATGTTATTAAAGTTACAAGGTGTGGTCATGAGTGTAAATGTGGTTATAAGCCTTCGAAATTGTCATTTCTAAATGTTGATCAATCATTTATGACTGTTATAAATAGCATAGTCATGTTTTGAAATTGAAAATATATGCTATAGATCTAGGGGATTGTCATCATGGGGGTTTTAGTATCTTCATAGGATTGATTATTGATCCAATGCTTGAGAATTTTACCAATAAGACCTAATATGCATGTCTCTTTCTATGAGAATGGAAGAGGGTTTCTCACTCAGCATGTCTCTTTCTATTATACAAAAGAGTCACCCAAAAGATTGTCATAGATAGTGTTCTTACACATTTCTCAATCATGCTCCTAGGTGAACTTCACTAGGCCTCTAGAATTGACCTTATTTGGGGCTTTGAACCAGTTTTTTTGAACAAATGCAGATGAAATGGTAGACTTGCCTTGGGACTCAAAAGATATCAGACATGATCTTGGATACTTCTATGTGGTGATGACCCAACCATACAACAACTCAATGGCTAACAACTTCTTGTATTACTGCTCCTAGTAGAGACGAATGCATTGGATTAAGAATCAACAAGAACAAATGGTTTTTAACACTTAACCATTGATATGGGAACTCTTACACCTTGCATACAAGTTCTTTCAAGGAGGTTTCAAGGTCTACACACACCAAAAAGGTTCACAAAAGACTAGTCATGGTTTGAGGGCTTCAAAGTCTCATGCAATCTACTTGGCACAGTCTTGACATTTTGTCAAATAATTGCCAAGAAAGTTCAAAAAACTCCTTGAACAGGTCTATAAGACCTTCATACACATCCTCCACACCTTCTCCTATCACAAAACACTCTGATCTTGCTTTGATAGCATTCAAACTACCCTTCATAACCCTCACAGTTTGATACATTCATAATATCAAACTTATTGTCCATTAGAAGCAAAACTTGGGCATCATAAAAATGACTTTTATCAAACCTACAACAGCCATGAACATGAAGAACAAGTTTCTGATTTGGTTGAGAAAATGGGTATAAATCAAGCTAGTCTTTCACCACAAGGGGAGGTGCATGACATTTGTACATTTGGACGAGTTCAAAAGTATTTTTGAGACCTCCATGACACTACCCTAGCCCAAGAAATACTCACACATGAACATTTAAGAAAGAATTAGTGGAGTTTTAGATCATGATCTTAATGTTGTCAATTCAAGGAATTTTAGTGCTTTTTGGGACAATTTTTTGGTCTATCACATCTTTTAATGATTTTTGTCCTATTTATGATGACTTTGATCATGGTCTATCATATCTTAATAAACAAGGACAGTGATGAATTTCATGAAATTGGAGCTCCTAAAGTGATGCAAATCACCAAACATGATAACTTATTTTGTATTTTTTCATTGTGACCATTATTAATTGTCATTATAAAGGTTCTAATTATCATTGTCTTATTCATCATGCTTGTAGAAATCATCATCATGCTAAGGAAATGAGAAAAAACTCTAACACCAGAAGGGCGTGAAGCTGAGAATGAGAGGAAAAGAGAAAGAATGAGGCAAATTCAGGAAAGTAGGAAATTGTCAACCATACAAGAAGACATTCCACCATTGCAAATTGAGGAGGAACATGACACATATAATGAAGCTCAGAGAGATAGAATTGGTGGCACAAAGGGAATGAATACAAAACCTTTGTACAATAAGGAAAGTGAATCTCCAAGTTGGAGGTACTCCATCATCCACAAGTCAAGTTGAAGGAACACCACCATTATCTTCTCGAATTGGAGATACTCCATCTTTCACAGGTGAAGTAGAAAGTACATCTTCATTTTCTTCTCAAGTTGAAGGTATGTCATTTTCATCTTTTTCACCTCCAATTGAAGGCACATCATCTATCCCATCTCAAGTACATATTGAAGAAATTCCTAATGTTGAGTCAACTAAATACCAATTAAAATGCCTCCTATAATTTTGCATAGGAAGCCTAAGTTTCTAATCGATATTAATGAGAATGTATTGAAGCCCATGCAAGATAAGATTCCCATGCACACTTGCTAAAGATATGTGAATAAGATATGGAAATTATTCTTTAAGAATTTAAATGAAACTAGAAGATGTCAAGTATTTGTTGAATTTATGAGAAATCTAAAATTTAGGCCCACTATGAAGATTCTTGGCCTAAGAACATTGAATGCCTCAAGTGAAAAATAAATTGTCAAGAATCTAATGAGTGCATATGAGAGTGTGGGTTCCACCTCATGTACCAAGGATAGTAATGTCACACGATGTGTCATTACATTGAAAATAGTAATCCAACAAACAAAGAAAGCTTGCCTCATTAGAAAGACAAGTCAAGCATTGAAAATAAGTAGAAAATCTCTAATGAGAGCCGTTGGAAGACGTGAAAGAGTTGAGGACCTAAACACTAATGAATTGTGGGCATTCTCTGAGAGACTCCGACGGATAGACAAAATTGTTGTTTAAGCTTTGAGATCATTAACTGAAGACTTTTAGAAGAATTACACAAGGGTATCTCCAAATCAAAGGGATGTGGTAAGAAGGAGAATCAGTAGTCGAAACCGTGAGCCACATCCGAAGCATTTTTTGGATATGACTCAAATACAGTTTTTTGGTAAATTTCTAGAGATGTATCCTCAAATTAAAATTTTTCAAAGATATTTTGAAATATTAAAACCTTTCTATGTCAAAATAAATCACACACGCACTACTTGTTGTAGATTACATATTGAATTTTCTAACCATTTTGATGTTTATTGATCTATATGTTTAGATTTGCATACTAACAATGTTTTGCAGGATTGTGGCATACTTGCCCCACTAACTACTTCAAGAGACTTCATATCAATAATTTTATGTGAAAGAGAGGAAGGTCAAATATTCTGCAGGAAATTGTGCTTGGATGGCACATGTCAGCATTGCAGTGGCTTGCGACATATGCTAATATGTGAACATATGGAAAGTACACATGCAGTTGGAAACAAACTACTAGAGTTTGGCAAGTATAAAATAGTGGCCTACAATACAAAATATGGTAAAGAAGAAAAGAGGTGTGAATTGGTTATTCAAAAGATTCCAGTGTATTAGTTTATGTCTACATTTTGTGACAGTATAGTGTATGAGTATGTACAACATACCCATAGAGCTTAATGGTTGGACTTGCAATTCAAGTTATGTAAGGACACATTTCCAATTGGTAGCATTGTTTCAGTCATGGAATTTGTAGAGAACTACAGTATACAGCCACAACGCGAGGTACAGTCACAATATTACAACTCCACATAGGTTTATATATTTGTGCACATCACATTCATTCATGCGAATGATAGTACAAAGAATGATAGAAAGATCATAAGGGAGTATCATTTTTATATTAGTGATGATCGCATGTATTCTATAGAGTTCTTGCAAGGTTACAATCAGGTGTTCTACAATGATTTGGCTAGAAGGGGCATATCATATGGTCAGATAACTATGCATCACAATTCAAGAACTCATGGAATTTCTATTGGTTGAGAAGGAGGCATAATATTATAGGTGTTCAACATATGTGGAACTTTTGTGAGGTTGAGCATGGAAAGGGGGAGCATGATGGTGTAATAGGATGTATCAAAAGAGCCATAACACGAGATGAGTTAAAGTATAAAGATAATGCAAAGTTGACATATCCAAATCAATCGTTGAGTGGTGTAATGTTTTGATGGGTCCAGGTAATGAAGGTAAGTCTTCAAATCGTAGTTTCTTTTGGATGATAGATGATACTAACATTGCACCATATGAGGACTATTGTACACTAATAGGATCAAGTGAGCTACACTCTTTCAGAATCTCAATTACAAGTTCATGGAGTATCCATATGTGAAAGATGGCATGCTTTGTTCTTCATGTACAATTCATGTTGCAAGTATGAGGATAACCAGTGTTGTCATTGATGTCAACATACTCATATTGCATTAATGAGAAAGATTGGATGAGCTGTGTGCTGAGGATATTGAGAAAATTAGCCTCAATCAGGAACAGTAAAGAATAGTGATGACATTAAGGTAAAAGTCCAAGATAAGATGAATATCAGAGGATGCAGTTTAAAGGGTTTTTAGATGTGAGTCTTGAGATGCTCCAGTCAAGATTTCAGAGGTCCGCATGAAGATATAAAGAAGTTATGGTCGCTCTAGTAGAACTAGTTCTGGCAGATGTTTAGTGGTGATAGAGTGTCACAGATTGGTCCGGTGAGCTCCAGAATTACATTATCTCATTATGCAGATTGGAGGGAATGTTGTAGAAAGCAGTGTGAAGTGACAACTAGATTTGTTCATGGTTTGGAGGTTTGAAAGCACCTTTTTTCAGTATGCCAGTGGCGATAAACTGTGTTCTTGAAGTTTTGAATGAAGAAGAGAAGAATTCCAGTAAGATGATAAAGTGTGGATGTTCTTGGTGACTCAGGAAAGGTTTTGGTGATCTTTGGATCATGTACAATTCTTATTGGTAGTCCGCATTGAAGTTGGAGTTTGCATTTGAAGAATTACCACCGAGTATTGGTGTTCTTCTTGAGACTAGTTGACCGGATGTGTTACACGTCTTGCGAATGATCTTATAGGTGTTTGCCGACTTAGATGATTGTTCCTAAGTTGATGCCTTGTATAAATAAGGGATTGTGAATTCATTTTGTAGTGTGTCTTGGAGTGGATAAGTGTGGTGTAGTGAAGAGAAGTGCGAAAGGCAGAGCAGGAGTTTCTGGGCTTAAATGGAACTGATCTAGAAATGGTAAAGATGTCAATCTCCAGTTCAAGTTTGTAATACTTGTTACTTTGTAGACAGTGTGTCTCTTGTAGGCAGTGTGCCTCTTGTGAGCAGTGTGCTCGGGCAGAGAGCCCTAATTGGCATGTGCCATCTATTTTTCTTATTCTTCTAATAGAGAATAATCCTTGGGTTAATCACCCCGTGGTTTTTCCCTTGACTAGGTTTTCCACATCAAAATCTTGGTGTCTCATGTGTTGATGTGTATCTGCTTTGGTGTTTATGCTTTATGCTTTCATGAATGATTAATTGATATGCTATTACATAACGAAGAGGATTTAAGTGTTTAAATTAGAAGCAAGTTTTGGACAACTGATTCACCCCCCTCTCAATTATCTGTCTAGAATCCAACAATTGGTATCAGAGCCAAGTTCCTCTAAAAGGAGCTTAACCGCTTGAGGAGATCTAGGATGTCATCATACAAGAAGGATAGTCTGAAGTTTGATGGAACCAACTTCTCTCTTTGGAAAGGTCGCATGAAATGTCACTTGGAGTGTATGGGAAAGGCATACTTATCTATGGTCACAAAAGCATATATACCTCCACAGGGTGGTCCGACAACTCTAAATGAAATCACAGATGCTGAAAATAATCTGCGGACCAAAGAGGCTCTTCTAAGTGCATTGACTGACTTAGAACTCTCAAATGTTATTGACCTACCAACTACCTATGAGATCTGGGTTAAACTAGAACTTCTGCATGAAGGAGATGAGTATGTTAAGAGTCCAAGGCTGCAAAGTCTCAAAGGGAAATTTGAAAGACTGAAGATGAGAGATGATGAAAATATTACTACCTTTATGCCAAGATTAAATGAGCTGGTGTGTGGAATTAGGAATGCTGGTGGAGTTTTGGATGAAAATGAGATTGTTGGCAAAATTCTCAGATCCCTTCCTACTATCTACAAAATCAAGGTTGCTACCATTGATGAATTTAGAGCCCATACAACTGTCACAAGAGACCAATTGGCTGGCAAATTGGCTGCATTTGAAATGACCAAGTTTGGAGATGATCCCCCCAATACTGAATCTGCATTCAAAGCTAGTGCCTCTATGCAAGGCAAACAAAGATTTGATCTAGGAGAAAACTCTTCAATGAAGCTATCATGGTATGATCAAGTAAGAAGAGACATGGAAGAGGAAGAAGTAGAAACAACTCAACTTGAAGCCCTCATTGCAAAGAGACTACCACGAGGATCTGGTAAGCATGAAGGGAAATTACCCTTTAAGTGCTTTAACTGCAATAAGATTGGTCATTTTACTTCAAGATGTCTGAAAAGATCTGCAAGGTCAAATTCTAACAGACAAAGGTTCCAAAAGAACTGTTATTATGTTCATGAAGAAGATGATAATGAAGGAGTAACAGATGATGAATCAGAAATAGGAAACAAATCCAGAAATGAATGGGTGTTTATTGCCATCAAGGAAGAAGATCCAATATCCTCTAAATCTGTCAATCATAAGGTTGTAGAAAGAGCTTTGGCTGCCCAAGTTGAAGAAAAGAATGATTGGGTTATTGACAGTGGATTCTCTCACCATATGATAGGTGGCAAAAACAAGTTCCTAGACTTGGAAAGGTATGAATGAGGAATGGTAAAGTTTGGTGATAATTCTGCTGGTAGAATCAGAGGTAGGGGAACTATTTCTTTTGATGGAAAGAGCAAAACTGGTAATGTACTATATGTTGAAGGATTGAAGCACAATCTTCTTAGTGTTGGACAGTTGGTAGACAAAGGTTATGATCTCCAGTTCAAAAATGGAAGATGCAAAATCTTTGAAAGCTCCGGAACTAAGATTGCATCTGGTACTCAAACAAAAGGTAATATCTTCCATCTAGTTGGTTCTAATAAAAGTTGTTTGTTTGTTCAAGTTGATTAGAGTTGGTTATGGCATAGAAGGATGTGTCATGTAAATTTTGACAACATCATCAAGATAAGCAATACTCAGGCTGTAAGAGATCTTCCAAAATTGGTGAAACCTACAAATAGCTTGTGCAAAGAATGTCAGCTAGGTAAATAGAGCAGAGTCTCATTCAAAAGCAAGGATCAGTCCTCTACCGGATTATTGGAATTAATTCATACTGATCTATGTGGTCCGACAAGAATCAAGAGTATGCAAGGTAATAGATATTTCATGTTACTGATTGATGACCATTCCCAGATGATGTGGGTTACCTTTCTAAAAGAGAAATCAGAAGCTTTTGAGAAGTTCAAAATCTTCAAAGCTATGGTAGAAAATCAAACCGGACTGAAACTGAAATGTCTGAGGTCTGATAGAGGTGGTGAATTCACATCCGGTGAATTCATAGACTTTTATGAGAAGCATGGTATAAAGAGACAGTTATCTGGTCCTAGGACTCCACAGCAGAATGGATTAGTAGAGAGAAAGAACCGGACCATCCAGGAAGCTTCTAGGACAATGATGATGGAAGCAAATGTTCCCCAGATGTTTTGGAGAGAAGCTGTCAGCACTGCAGTCTATACTCTCAATCGAGTTCAAATCAGAAGCAATATCGGTAAGACTCCTTATGAACTTTGGTTTGGTATAACTCCTACTATGAGATATTTCAGAGTATTTGGTAGCAAATGTTACATTAAAAGAGATGAAGATCTAGGAAAGTTTGATGCTAGAAGTGATGAAGGAATTTTCTTGGGTTACTCCACTCAAAGCAAACCATATCGGTGTTACAATAAGAGACTGAAAAAGATGATAGAAAGTACAAATGTGAAGATTGATGAAGGAATTGAGAAGCCCTAAAGGTTTTATGAATATGATGAAGATGATTAGAATGGTTCTCTAGTTCAAGGAGCTCAATCCTCCTCTGAAAGTCAGATTCAGACTGATCCGATAAATCAGGAAGAAGAGGTTGGTCTGAATGAGCCTGATCAAGAAACAGAAGTGCAAGAAACTCCCAAAGTTCCAAGGTATGTAAGACTAAACCACTTTGAAGATCAGATCATTGGTGACAAAAGCAAAGGTGTGCAAACTAGAAGGAAATTTGCTCAAAATTCAGATGAATGTTGTCTGATTTCAAAGATTGAACCTAAGACATTAAATGAAGCCTACAATGATGAAAACTGGACCAAAGCAATGGAGGAAGAGTTGATGCAAAGGAGAAAAATCACACTTGGGATCTTGTTCCCAGACCTAGAAACAAGAATGTGATTGGAACCAAATGGGTCTTCTGGAACAAACTAAATGAAGTTGGTGAAGTAATCAGAAACAAAGCCAGATTAGTCTGCAAAGGCTACTCTCAAATAGAAGGAATTGATTTTGAAGAAATCTTTGCTCCGGTGGCAAGAATTGAAGCAGTCAGATTATTTCTTGCATTTGCTGCCTTCAAAGACTTCAAGGTATATCAGATGGATGTCAAGTCTGCCTTCCTAAATGGTGATTTGGAAGAAGAAGTATACATTGAGCAACCGGATGGATTTCAATTGTCTAATCATAGTGATATGGTCTGCAAGTTGAAGAAAGCACTGTATGGATTGAAGCAAGCCCCAAGGACTTGGTATGGAAGGTTGGATAAGCATCTTGTGTAAATTGGTTTCAACAAAGGTACTGCTAATAGTAACTTATATTTTAAAATTGATCATGAAAACATCTTGATTGTTGAAGTATTTGTTGATGATATCATCTTTGGAGGAAAATATAGCATGTGTAAAACTTTTTCAAATCAAATGAAAAGTGAGTTTGAGATGTCCATGCTTGGTGAAATGAATTTCTTCTTGGGTCTACAAATTACTCAAACAAAAAAAGGGATCTTCATTTCTCAGACCAAATATGTGAAAGAATTGTTGAGGAAATTTGGGATGGAAGATTCAAAGCCAATGAATACTCCCATGGCAACCGGATGCAAGTTGAGCAAAGATGATGACTCTCCCAAGGTGGATTAGACAAAATATAGGTCAATGATTGGAGGACTGTTGTATCTTACTCAAACTAGACCAGATATTATGCAGGCTGTTGGTCTTGTTGCTAGATTCCAAGCTGATCCTAGAGAATCTCATGTTATGGCAATCAAGAGGATTTTTAGATATCTAAAGGGGACAATTGAGTATGGTCTATGGTACCCTAGAGATCATGATTTCTCTCTTCATGCATATACAGATGCAGATTGGGTAGGAGATGTGGATGACCGGAAGAGCACCAGTGGTGGAGCTTTCTTTTTGGGAAAAAGATTAGTTTCTTGGCTAAGAAAGAAACAAGAGGCAATATCTCTGTCTACAATCGAAGCAGAATACAATGCAGCAGCAGGTAGTTGCACTCAAATCTTATGGATGAAGCAGATGCTAAGAGACATTAAAGTAGAATATGAGGAACCTATCACAAATTTCTATGATAATTCAAGTGCAATAAATATTTCTAAGAATCCAGTGTTGCATTCTAAGACCAAGCACATTTCTATCAAGTTTCACTTTCTAAGAGAGCAAGTAAACAAGGATGAAGTCAGATTGGAGTATGTGCCCTCGAAGGATTAGATTGCAGATATTTTTACTAAACCTCTTCCCAAGGACTCTTTTGAGTATCTCAGGGAGAACTTAGGGGTCATTGCCCCTTCAGTGATGAACTAGGATGCACTGATGTGCATCAGTCCGGTGGATATCATAGTCATATCTTGTGATCTAGATTGGTGATGGGGAGCTGCTGCTCAGGGGGAGCAGCTGGTATGATTCTGATGTGTTAAAGTTGCAAGTATCAGCCCTTTGCCATTGATGTCAAAGGGGGAGAGAAGTGTGAGGCCTACCTTTTTACATTACTGTTTATGAGACTATTTGCAGTGCTTTTGTTATTATTATTATGTTAAGAGACTATTGATTTCTGAATTCTAGATTATTGAACTTATGTGATTTTTAAGAAAATAATTGTGCAATGATATTAGATGTTATTTTCTGCATTCTGGATTATTGAACCTATTTGATTTTAAGGAAATAATTGTGCAACGATAATTTAGATATTGTTTTGAAGAAAATGAAGAATGGAAAAGGAAACTCAATATGATTCTATGGTTGAATGTTTAAGATGCATGTATTTAGTTTTGCTTCGGTTATGATATCTATATGTGATATTGACTTTGAGTTTGAGTGTGCAGGTATTTCTAACAAAACCACTATTACAGGAGACCATCTCATACCTATGTTGTTCCCTTGTGAGCCGATCTAGTTCAATGAGGAACTGAGATCAACCTCTTGTTTTGGAAAATTGTGGTACTGTCGTAATGTGTTATTTTTGCATGGGGCTAATGGAATAAGGGCTTTTATCTGAATTACTTTTATTATGATGAGTGTTATAAGTTGATGTTTTGAATCTTGTTTTAACTTTAATTATTTTTGACCCTTTTCATGTGTTTATTTGACTTTGGGAGTCTTAACTAGGTGTAAAAACAACCCTAGGTTGTACCCCTTGGGTTTAGGGACCTTTTTGACTAGGTTAATGTCATGCCCACATTTTCTTTGTGGTCACAACACACATCGCACGTGTCATAGCCACATCTGTCATGTGGTTATGACACGAGATATGAAAAACTTTTCTCACACCGTCCTAAAAACCCCTTCCGCATGCGTACGCATGCTCAACGGTGTTCTCTCATGGCGAAACACTATACTCATCGGCGGAATACAAGTACAATGGCGTGCAAATGGAAACATATAGATCAACAAGAGGGTCGATACAACGCTGCTAACGTCATTGCAAGAGTGAGATTACCCAAGTTCTTAAATCGAACCCTCGGCAATGTTCGGTAGCAGAATGCCTTACGGCGTTAGTGGGAATTACGCTGCACTCATTTACGCACGTGGTTCGCTGATAGAGGAACCACTCCCCTCGACGCCTTGTTCCAACTAAACCGGCTAGTGATCTCCCTATTTAGTCATTTTTCAGCCAGGCACGGTTGTCTGTCTCCTCTCTTGTTTCCTGAAACATACTACTCCTATGACTTAGCATTTTCAACAAGGCGGTTTGGTTGCCCTCTCTTCCCTTTCCACAAGTTCTTAAGTTGGATTATATCTTTATCGCCCTTACCTTAACTATCTCTTAGTTCATTTAGTGTGTTTATATTTCGGTCTCTCTCTCTCTTTCATTTTCTATACTTTCTTTATGTGCATCCTGTCCTTTCTTCGTGATTTACGTCAATCAGGGTTATTACTGCAGCTATTGTTGATATCAAACCTAATTTCAGGATGATCTCGGTCACAAAGGCTGGTTTACTATTTCGCTGGACTCAGTCTCCTAATCTTCCCCGATCTAGGTTCCTCCTCTTCGTAAATGCTTAGTCAACTTGTACCTAAGCACAATTGACAGAAGGGTCCGTCAACTTAGTTCTCTTATCCCGTGTGAGATATGTCGCGCATTTTCTCCTCTGAGTTTTCCAATGTTGGTTTTTCCTTCTTCGGAACCTCTTACAGGTTTACATATGAGATCGTTTGCTACAGTTGAGATTAATATGGCCACAAGGATTGTCAGTGGTGGCTTCTTAAGTTTATTTCCAGTGTTCTTTTGAGTAAGGAGTTGTGTAATTTTCCTCTTCATTTTTCCGGGTGATTGTTAGTATGTTTTTAGTTGAAACTTCCGAGAAACTCTTTCCAGAGTATCACTGAATATTCCTAAACTCTCTTTACATTATAATTTTATTTTCTCTTGTTTAGAATTACTGTTGTTACTGTTACTCTTAATTACGATTCATACACTGTTTGTAACTCGTATGACGTTGTCAATAGATGTAGGTGGTTCACCACTTTATAAAACTCTGTTCATGGTAATATAGCTTCTTTGGTTGTTGTGTTCAACACTTAATAACATCTCCTGTGAGAATATAATTGTTATTTATATATATATTTTTTTTTCTCCATATCCATGAAACATAGTTTATAACGATTTTAAACGAGAGCCCAATAATTTGGTTCATAGATTTACTCCTCTGTATGTTATATATATATATATAGATATATTTATATATATATATATATACATACATACATACATATATATAATATATTTATTTTAATGTCTATGAAAAGGACGAATTGGTTTACCACAACCTATATATATATATATACAGATATATACGCATTATTATATTAGATATATAGCTATATACATAGACATATAGAATATATATATGCCTATATATAGAGCTATATAAAAATAAACAGCATTTACACTCCAAATAACCCAAACATATGTTAGGGCCAAGCCCTAACATTTTATGTGCTGGAGTTACCACAGCCGACGGCGGCCATGGGCGGCGTGACAGAGGAGCGGGGTCGGGGTGGCCGCAGAGCGGCGGACGGGAATTTATGGTGGCCGCAGAGCGGCGGACGGGGGTTTATGGTGGCCGCAAAGCGGCAGACAAGATCCGCGGGAGGCATAAGGGTATGGAGGAGGGGGGAGATGTGGAGTGGGGCGGAGCCCCACCCACATTCCCACGACGTGGGGTGTGGGTGGGGCTCCGCCCCACTCCACACCTCCAAATATAACATAAAACCTGCGGTGGGGTTTTCTTCCCCACCGCCCATTGTAAATAACGACTGTGTATTTTGTTATCCGCGGCTTAATTTTTTTGACAGTCTTTCACCATTCGTTGATTATTATCAAAAATAAAATATCTTCAAATATATATATATATATATTTATATATTCATATATAAATATATATATATATATATATATGTATATATATAACAACGATAATATATTTATATATATATATATATTCCATATTTATATATATATATATATATATATATATATCCCCTTTTTTTTTTTATATAACAATTATAATTACTTTCAATTTCTCTATTATTTTCTAAAATGATAATTACTCAAAATGAGAAATATATATATATCTCTATATATATATTTATAAAGTATTTAGAGAAAAATATTATATTTGTATAATTCCAATTTCGACAATTTTTTTTTTAAATTCACTACTTTATGCATTTTCTCCAAATCAACCTATTATAAAGAAATTGTCATAACAATTAGATATAAATATATATATATATATATATATATATATATATATATATATATATATATATATATATATCCCAATTTCACCAAATGATAAATAGCTCTTCCCTTATTATAAGTATAAATTTTCCATTGTTATAAACATATAAGACTTGTAAATTTACAAACAGATTATATTTACATGCTAGATTTCCTCTAATTCTTCTAAATTAACAGAATCCATTATTATGGAGAAAACTCAAATATTTAAAAACTGTCTTTTCCATTTCAACATTGAAAAGGAAACTAGCATTTCAACTAAAGAAGCAATTCCAAACTTTCAAATGTAAACAACTCAGATTAAGTTGCAAAAACGAACTTATTCTTTTCAGTAATACTTGAAACACAAAAATTGCTATTGAACAAAGGTTGCAAACATCCACTTAAAATTTAAGCACAGTCATATTACAACTTCTCAAACATGAATACCAACTTCCCAGATATGAACTTTCTCCTCCCAAACAGTATACAACTGAAAACTTATGACAACCAATAAAAGTCCAATAATAACAAGACCAGGGAGGTGATTTTCTTCACTCCCAGAATATCAGTAATTTACAACAATAACAAGAGAGGTGTTCTCTCTTCATTTCTATGAAATAATCCAGGCCTAATTCTCATGACAAGAAGATGATCTGTTTCTTCATAAATAGCCCACCAGAAGCTCCAAGAGAGAAAAAAAAAACCTGCGTATCAAAGACAAACAAAGAAGAAAATACCACTCGTCTAGCTCTCCTCCCTACCGTAGACCCGCAAGAGGGTCACCCCCGAGCTAGGGAGACCATACTCACACCTGGGTACTCAAACACTCCACTTCACAACAGAAACAACAACAATCCCAAAGCACACATACACCCGTGGCTATTTTACACAATACGGAAACTCAACTACAGTGAGTTTCATAAGGGGCAGGAGAGTGGATACACTCGACTCCAGAGTGTCACCCTGACAGATAAATGAACTCATATAAATTTCTCTTGGTCTCAACCAAGTGTGATCACAATTTGTAAGAAATCTGTATTTGACTCTCAAGTCAAAATACAGTCACAGATACATGCCCTCAAGGCTTTCAACATCCCAAAAGATGGAACAGGTATGCACCCGAGGAGGATCTCTCCTCCCCTACCCCAAACTTGATGAGCATTTCTCCCAAGTGGGAGACGCTCTGTCAAACACCCGACAAGAACCCCACAGAAAACAAATTTAAACACATATTCCAAACACATTTCATACACATTTCAGTTCTACCAAAACAAAGGTAAAATTCAGACCAACCTTGCAAAGCCCTCCTGGAATGAAGTTGTTGCAGAGTCCACAGAGTTCACTTCCAAGCTTAGCCACCAACTCCCTCTCCCTTCTCTATCTTCCAAACTAACTTCTCTCTATTTGGTAAGGCCAAAATGAAAGTTTTTCCCCAAAATTCAACTAACTCCCTCTCATCCCAAAATTTGAAAATAAATAACCCAAAATTCTCTTTCTTTCTAATTTTTGAGAAATGGGGAAGTGACACTTGTCACCTCCTCACCCTTCCCAAAAATCACTATTCTGTCCAGGTGGCTTATGTCACTCTCCATTCCCAAGGGTACTCCTTATTCCTTTCATGTGACTCCACTTTCTCATAGGAGAAATAAAAAAAAGAGTTAAATGGGAACAAGACAGGTGACCCATGCCTCTTTCTCCTTTCTTCACATGGGTGTCCCCATAGTACATGGGGGAATCTTACTAAAGAAGAGGTAACTTTTACTAATGGATGGCATCTCTTATCTAAGGAAAAGTAGAGGGGATGGGTTGAGTGTTGGTACAACCCATCATGTCCCCTCCTACCTCCAATTTTCGCCACTTAACTTCAGGGAAAGGTTAAGTTGACTAGATGGAGGTTACTCAAGGGTTACCCATGCCAAATGGGCCCCTGGACCCATGGGGTAGAACCCAGGGTCAATTTTAACCCATACAAGACACCCCAGGTCAAGGTAAAGCACAAGAAAAAGGGCCTCATAATTTAAATAAAAATAGAAATTTCAAATTCAATCTCTTTACAACACTTACTTATAAAAATAATATTACATGAGGGTAACCTAACCCACTCGACCATACGAAAGACCACATTACATCATGACATCAAACACAAAGAGATCTTGGTTCATCGTGGAACCAGATTGGCTTAACAGGGAATAACAATTAACAAGGTGTGGAATGATCTCCGAAATCTGTGGTTTGATTAGTAGTCCCTGCACACTCAATTACAAGATCAGTAACCACATAAATTCATCATAGCCGAAGCAACTTAAATAACACATGCATTCTCATGCCTTAGTACAATCTAACATAATTAAAAATCATATTACAATTTTCCATCATCTCTAACATCTCTAATTCATTTTTCTGAAAAGTAACTTATCCAAACATCACCCAATTAGTTTTTCCGAAAACATAATAAAGTTAAATAGTCTGACAAATTTCGGGAACTGCTATCCCACAAATATGAAAGTAACAATAACAGCACTGTAAAGAGTCATGACAACAGTAGTAAAAAGGGCGGTCCTCACATCCTCTCCCCCTAAGACGGTACTTCCTCTTGGAAGTCGTCAAAAAGGTGAGGATACAGGGTCTTCAATCTCTCTGCATCTTCCCATGTTGCAGTGACTTCGTCGTATAAGTCCCATTGGACTCTAACCTGGTCCAGCTCTCGACCTCGAAGGGCCAGCTTCCGTCGAGCCAATATGCGAATTGGCTCCAACGCCAGTTGTCCGTCTGCCTCTACCTGAAGAGCACTCCAATCCAACACATGAGATAAGTCAGAAATATATTGACGTAAAACTGATACATGAAATACATCGTGGATACGTGACAGGCTAGGTGGCAAGGCTAGACGATAGGCTACTGGTCCTATCCGCTCCAAGATTTCGAAAGGTCCTACAAATCGAGGTGCGAGTTTAGAGCCTTTTCCGTAACAGATTGGACTTTTGTGCGGCCGCACTCTCAAAAATACTCTTTCCCCCACAGAGAAGTTTCGGTCTGTCCTTTTTGCATCGGCATACTTTTTCTGCCTGTCCTGTGCTTCCAGAAGCCTCTGTCTTATCTGTTTAACTTGCAGTTCCATATTCTGAACTATCTCTGGGCCGATGACTGTTCTATCCTCTATACGATCCCAACTCAAAGGTGTTCTGCATGGTCTGCCATATAATGCCTGGAAAGGAGGCATACCCAACGAGCTATGATGCCCATTATTGTAGGTGAATTCAACTAGATACAGGTACTCCTCCCATCTAGACTGATGGTCCATCACATACATGCGAAGCATGTCTTCTAACACCTGGTTAACTCTTTCTGTTTGTCCATCGGTTTCCGGATGATATGCAGAACTGAAGTTGAGCTGTGTGCCCAACGCCTGATGTAAGGCTTTCCAGAATGATGAAGTGAATACGGAGTCTCTGTCAGATATAATGCGGCGAGGTACTCCATGAAGTCTAACAATCTGATCAAGAAACACCTTTGCCACTGATGGTGCATTGTACGTTGTACATATTGGTGAAAAATGTGCCACTTTGGTCAGCTTGTCAACTGTCACCATAATAGCATCATGGCGACGTGATGACATAGGTAGACCAACGATAAAATCCATAGAAATGGTATCCCATTTCCATTCAGGTATCTCGTGAGGGTACAACAGTCCCGCTGGATGCTGATGTTCGGCCTTGACCCTCTGACATTCCAGGCAACGAGCAACAAATTCAGCAATGTCACGCCTCATCCCAGCCCAATGATAAAGCTGTCGTAAATCAGCATGCATCTTCTTCACTCCTGGGTGTGCTGCGTAGGGTGCTCTATGAGCCTCTGATAGGATTACTGTACGAAGATTACCCGCATGGGGTACATATATGCGTTGCCGATGTCGAAGCATTCCATCAGAATCAAGGGTATATCCTGTAAATTTGCCCTCAAGGGCCTTCTGATTTAGTACTGCCTGCTGCACTTCAAGAAACCATTCGTCCTCCGGCAGATGCTGTAAGATGCGATCCTTCAAGTCCATCTTCAAGGTCAGGGTCTGGATCTCGTGGTGTCTTCGACTCAGAGCATCAGCGACCACGTTCTCCTTCCCTTTTATATAATGGACATCGAAGTCATATTCGCATAGGAATTCCATCCAACGTCGTTGGCGGGCGTTCAAATTAGGCTGTGTAAAAATATACTGCAAACTATGATGGTCTGAATGGAGTTCAAAGCATCGCCCTAAAAGAAAGTGTCTCCAGCGAACCAAGGCATGAACAATAGCTGCAAGCTCTAAGTCGTGCGTAGGATAGTTTAACTCATGTGTCTTTAGTTTCCGCGATTCGTATGCGATCGCTCGTCCATCCTGCATAAGCACGGCTCCCAAACCTTCTAATGATGCATCCGTGCAAACTACAAACTCTTCCGAAGGATCTGGAACTGCTAAAATAGGAGCGCTCGTAAGACGCTCTTTGAGGACTCCAAAAGCCTTTTCACACTGCTCGGTCCAAGTGAAACCCTTCCCTTTTCGCTGAAGGGAAGTAATGGGATGTGCTATCCTGGAGAAACCTTCGACAAACCGACGATAATACCCAGCTAACCCCATAAAGCTTCTGACCTCTGTCACGTTCGTGGGTGCCGGCCACTCCTGGATTGCTCTAATTTTAGATGGATCTACAGAGATGCCATCGCCTGATAAAATGTGTCCCAAATACTGCACCTCTGTCCTGAAGAAGGCACACTTCGTCAAGTTGCCAAAAAGTTGTTGCTCTCGTAATTTCTGCAAAACTTGACGCAAGTGCTCTACATGCTCCTCCTCAGTCCGTGAATAAATCAGAATGTCATCTAGGAATATGATCACGAACCGGTCTAGGTATGTACGGAACACCCCGTTCATGAGACTCATGAATACTGCAGGAGCGTTCGTCAACCCGAAAGGTACCACTGTGAATTCATAATGGCCATATCTGGTTTGAAAAGCAGTTTTATGAATATCTGACTCCGTGATGCGCAATTGATGATACCCAGATTTTAGATCGATTTTCGAGAACACTCTGGCTCCCTGCATCTGATCAAAAAGGTCGTCAATCCTAGGTAGAGGATAACGATTCTTCACCGTCACCTTGTTCAACTGCCTGTAGTCCATGCATAGACGAAGAGACCCATCCTTCTTCTTCACGAAGATCACTGGTGCGCCCCATGGTGAAACGCTAGGTCGGATGTGTCCCTTCTCAAGTAATTCTTCCAACTGCAGCTTAAGTTCTGTGAGTTCATGGGTCGTCATTCTATAGGGTGCGCGGGATATCGGCTCTGCACCTGGCACTAAGTCAATGTGGAAGTCCACTTCTCTACGTGGAGGCATACCAGGTAATTCTGGCGGAAACACATCGGCAAACTCTCTAAGGATAGGGTGATCATCTAAAGTAGCCTCAGGTTCATCCTCTGCTCTATCACTGACTGTGATGGCAAACATCTGACATCCCTTCCGCATACAGCGCTTAAGCTGTTGTGCGGATATCATACGAACTGCCGTGGGCTTTTGAATGCCCACTATCTCAACCGACGAACCATGATCGTCTAAACAGCTAATCGTTCTCTGGCGACAATCAAGCTTGGCTCTATGTGCCGCAAGCCAATCCATACCCAGAACTACTCCGTAAGACCCTAATGGCATAATCCTAAGGTCGCACGTTGTGGTGAAGGGTCCCAATGTGATCTCACAGTCTTTAACCAAGGTATCTACTGACATCCTGGCCCCTGAGGCCAACTCAACTTCCCACCTAATGTCTTGCCTAGAAGCCACCAGCCTGCAACGCTCCACTAACGATGTAGACAAAAAAGAGTCAGTAGCTCCTGAATCAAAAAGGATCGAGATGGGAAAGTCTCTAATCGTACCTGCTGCCTTGATGACAGAAGCCTGAAAATCGGCCTGGCGGTTATCAACCGCTGCAAACATGTGGTGAGATCTGCCCACGTCACCTACGGTCTGCTCAGACCCTCCTGATCGGGGCTGACCCCCTGCAGTAAATCCCTGCGGACACTCTCTAGCCAGATGCCCTGCCCCACCACATACATAACATGGTCCTCTAACCTGTAACTGCCCTGACTGTGTTCTGCCCGACTGTTGTTGCCCGGTCCGTCCGGTGGATCCCTGTGAGCCTCTGTAAGACTGCTGGGACCTTGCGGGTCCTGCCGATGAACCCTGCTGTCTCTGATCCCTGCGTGGTCCCTGCTGCTGCCATCCACGGTTCTGTCCTCCCAGTCCCCTCTGTTGAAATTTGGATTTTTGCTGATGTTGCTGTTGCTGTGGAGGCCTAGGAGGTAATGATGAAGCATTATATCCTCCTCTCTGTGTTGTGTTTTGAGGCCTTCGGAAATTTTGTTGTTGTTGGGGATTTCGTTCCTAGTACTGTGAGCGTGAATTCTGTCCTCGTCCCTGAATTTCCTCTGATATAAGGGCCTTTTCAACAGCCTCGCTCATGGTTTGGGGATTTGCCATACGAACTGGTCCTGATATCCCGTGATTTAGCCCCCTGATGAATTTGTGTATTAAGATTTTCTCGTCGTGGAGGTATTCCGCATAACGAGAAAGTTCTATAAATCGGCTCTCATACTGAGTAACGGTGAGTCCCCTCTGCTGTAGATCATGAAACTCATCAATTCTGCGCTGTCTATAATGTTCGGACAAATACCGCGCATTGAAGCGCTCAATGAAGGTGTCCCATGTGAGTGTATCCACGAAGAGTCGGCGCTTGCACTCCTCTGTGCGCCACCAGGTGGCTGCTGCATCCCTAAGAAGATGAACTGCCACTCGTGCTTTCGTGTTGCTCTCATACGGTCGCAATGCGAAACACCTGTCTAAGCTAATTAGCCAAGCCTCGGCCACAGCTCCCTCTGTAGCTCCTGCGAAGGTGGGTGGGTTGAGCCTCAGTAGATCTCTGATAGGGTCCCCTCTGTCTCTAAGTCTCCCAAGTGGCTCTTCCACACCATCCTCATATACTCCTTACTGAACCTGTTCTTGTCTCAAAAGTCTCGGAGGACTCCTGCTCCGTGCTCGGGAGGCCGACCCTACCTCCTCTACTGTTGTGTCAGGAATCTCAACGAAGGGCTCCACACGTCTCACCGCTAGTGGATCAACGCAGGGCTCCATACGTGGCTCAATACGTGACTCGGCACGTGGCTCCTCTCGCGGAGCAACACGAGGCTCTATACGTGGCTCAGGAATCACTGGTGGTAACCTGTCTAGCATAGTCTGTAGTGCCTGTAAGATCTGTGGACCTATATCCGCTACTGGTATCGCCTGTGGTACTAGTGGTGCTTGTGGCACAGGTGGGGCAGCTGGTGCTGCTGAATCTGCGGGTGCCAGTCCCTCGGCTGAGGAATCGCTGTGCACCTCGACTGACGCTGTGTGGCGTGATCGCGCTCGTCGAACACGTCGGGGAGGCATCCTACAAAACAAGGTAGAAACTAATTAGCCAAAGTTGCGGAATAATAACGTGCCCACATACGCCCAGTGTTTACAAACCTGGCTCTGATACCAAATGTCATGCCCACATTTTCCTTGTGGTCACAACACACATCGCACGTGTCATAGCCACATCTGTCATGTGGTTATGACACGAGATATGAAAAACTTTTCTCACACCGTCCTAAAAACCCCTTCCGCATGCGTACGCATGCTCAACGGTGTTCTCTCATGGCGAAACACTATACTCATCGGCGGAAACAAGTACAATGGCGTGCAAATGGAAACATATAGATCAACAAGAGGGTCGATACAACGCTGCTAACGTCATTGCAAGAGTGAGATTACCCAAGTTCTTAAATCGAACCCTCGGCAATGTTCGGTAGCAGAATGCCTTACGGCGTTAGTGGGAATTACGCTGCACTCATTTACGCACGTGGTTCGCTGATAGAGGAACCACTCCCCTCGACGCCTTGTTCCAACTAAACCGGCTAGTGATCTCCCTATTTAGTCATTTTTCAGCCAGGCACGGTTGTCTGTCTCCTCTCTTGTTTCCTGAAACATACTACTCCTATGACTTAGCATTTTCAACAAGGCGGTTTGGTTGCCCTCTCTTCCCTTTCCACAAGTTCTTAAGTTGGATTATATCTTTATCGCCCTTACCTTAACTATCTCTTAGTTCATTTAGTGTGTTTATATTTCGGTCTCTCTCTCTCTTTCATTTTCTATACTTTCTTTATGTGCATCCTGTCCTTTCTTCGTGATTTACGTCAATCAGGGTTATTACTGCAGCTATTGTTGATATCAAACCTAATTTCAGGATGATCTCGGTCACAAAGGCTGGTTTACTATTTCGCTGGACTCAGTCTCCTAATCTTCCCCGATCTAGGTTCCTCCTCTTCGTAAATGCTTAGTCAACTTGTACCTAAGCACAATTGACAGAAGGGTCCGTCAACTTAGTTCTCTTATCCCGTGTGAGATATGTCGCGCATTTTCTCCTCTGAGTTTTCCAATGTTGGTTTTTCCTTCTTCGGAACCTCTTACAGGTTTACATATGAGATCGTTTGCTACAGTTGAGATTAATATGGCCACAAGGATTGTCAGTGGTGGCTTCTTAAGTTTATTTCCAGTGTTCTTTTGAGTAAGGAGTTCTGTAATTTTCCTCTTCATTTTTCTGGGTGATTGTTAGTATGTTTTTAGTTGAAACTTCTGAGAAACTCTTTCCAGAGTATCACTGAATATTCCTAAACTCTCTTTACATTATAATTTTATTTTCTCTTGTTTAGAATTACTGTTGTTACTGTTACTCTTAATTACGATTCATACACTGTTTGTAACTCGTATGACGTTGTCAATAGATGTAGGTGGTTCACCACTTTATAAAACTCTGTTCATGGTAATATAGCTTCTTTGGTTGTTGTGTTCAACACTTAATAACATCTCCTGTGAGAATATAATTGTTATTTATATATATATTTTTTTTTCTCCATATCCATGAAACATAGTTTATAACGATTTTAAACGAGAGCCCAATAATTTGGTTCATAGATTTACTCCTCTGTATGTTATATATATATATATATATATATATATATAGATATATTTATATATATATATACATACATACATACATATATATAATATATTTATTTTAATGTCTATGAAAAGGACGAATTGGTTTACCACAACCTATATATATATATATATATATATATATATATACAGATATATACGCATTATTATATTAGATATATAGCTATATACATAGACATATAGAATATATATATGCCTATATATAGAGCTATATAAAAATAAACAGCATTTACACTCCAAATAACCCAAACATATGTTAGGGCCAAGCCCTAACATTTTATGTGCTGGAGTTACCACAGCCGACGGCGGCCATGGGCGGCGTGACAGAGGAGCGGGGTCGGGGTGGCCGCAGAGCGGCGGACGGGAATTTATGGTGGCCGCAGAGCGGCGGACGGGGGTTTATGGTGGCTGCAAAGCGGCAGACAAGATCCGCGGGAGGCATAAGGGTATGGAGGAGGGGGGAGATGTGGAGTGGGGCGGAGCCCCACCCACATTCCCACGACGTGGGGTGTGGGTGGGGCTCCGCCCCACTCCACACCTCCAAATATAACATAAAACCTGCGGTGGGGTTTTCTTCCCCACCGCCCATTGTAAATAACGACTGTGTATTTTGTTATCCGCGGCTTAATTTTTTTGACAGTCTTTCACCATTCGTTGATTATTATCAAAAATAAAATATCTTCAAATATATATATATATATATAACAACGATAATATATTTATATATATATATATATTCCATATTTATATATATATATATATATATATATATATATATATATATCCCCTTTTTTTTTTTATATAACAATTATAATTACTTTCAATTTCTCTATTATTTTCTAAAATGATAATTACTCAAAATGAGAAATATATATATATCTCTATATATATATTTATAAAGTATTTAGAGAAAAATATTATATTTGTATAATTCCAATTTCGACAATTTTTTTTTTAAATTCACTACTCTATGCATTTTCTCCAAATCAACCTATTATAAAGAAATTGTCATAACAATTAGATATAAATATATATATATATATATATATATATATATATATATATATATATATATATCCCAATTTCACCAAATGATAAATAGCTCTTCCCTTATTATAAGTATAAATTTTCCATTGTTATAAACATATAAGACTTGTAAATTTACAAACAGATTATATTTACATGCTAGATTTCCTCTAATTCTTCTAAATTAACAGAATCCATTATTATGGAGAAAACTCAAATATTTAAAAACTGTCTTTTCCATTTCAACATTGAAAAGGAAACTAGCATTTCAACTAAAGAAGCAATTCCAAACTTTCAAATGTAAACAACTCAGATTAAGTTGCAAAAACGAACTTATTCTTTTCAGTAATACTTGAAACACAAAAATTGCTATTGAACAAAGGTTGCAAACATCCACTTAAAATTTAAGCACAGTCATATTACAACTTCTCAAACATGAATACCAACTTCCCAGATATGAACTTTCTCCTCCCAAACAGTATACAACTGAAAACTTATGACAACCAATAAAAGTCCAATAATAACAAGACCAGGGAGGTGATTTTCTTCACTCCCAGAATATCAGTAATTTACAACAATAACAAGAGAGGTGTTCTCTCTTCATTTCTATGAAATAATCCAGGCCTAATTCTCATGACAAGAAGATGATCTGTTTCTTCATAAATAGCCCACCAGAAGCTCCAAGAGAGAAAAAAAAACCTGCGTATCAAAGACAAACAAAGAAGAAAATACCACTCGTCTAGCTCTCCTCCCTACCGTAGACCCGCAAGAGGGTCACCCCCGAGCTAGGGAGACCATACTCACACCTGGGTACTCAAACACTCCACTTCACAACAGAAACAACAACAATCCCAAAGCACACATACACCCGTGGCTATTTTACACAATACGGAAACTCAACTACAGTGAGTTTCATAAGGGGCAGGAGAGTGGATACACTCGACTCCAGAGTGTCACCCTGACAGATAAATGAACTCATATAAATTTCTCTTGGTCTCAACCAAGTGTGATCACAATTTGTAAGAAATCTGTATTTGACTCTCAAGTCAAAATACAGTCACAGATACATGCCCTCAAGGCTTTCAACATCCCAAAAGATGGAACAGGTATGCACCCGAGGAGGATCTCTCCTCCCCTACCCCAAACTTGATGAGCATTTCTCCCAAGTGGGAGACGCTCTGTCAAACACCCGACAAGAACCCCACAGAAAACAAATTTAAACACATATTCCAAACACATTTCATACACATTTCAGTTCTACCAAAACAAAGGTAAAATTCAGACCAACCTTGCAAAGCCCTCCTGGAATGAAGTTGTTGCAGAGTCCACAGAGTTCACTTCCAAGCTTAGCCACCAACTCCCTCTCCCTTCTCTATCTTCCAAACTAACTTCTCTCTATTTGGTAAGGCCAAAATGAAAGTTTTTCCCCAAAATTCAACTAACTCCCTCTCATCCCAAAATTTGAAAATAAATAACCCAAAATTCTCTTTCTTTCTAATTTTTGAGAAATGGGGAAGTGACACTTGTCACCTCCTCACCCTTCCCAAAAATCACTATTCTGTCCAGGTGGCTTATGTCACTCTCCATTCCCAAGGGTACTCCTTATTCCTTTCATGTGACTCCACTTTCTCATAGGAGAAATAAAAAAAAGAGTTAAATGGGAACAAGACAGGTGACCCATGCCTCTTTCTCCTTTCTTCACATGGGTGTCCCCATAGTACATGGGGGAATCTTACTAAAGAAGAGGTAACTTTTACTAATGGATGGCATCTCTTATCTAAGGAAAAGTAGAGGGGATGGGTTGAGTGTTGGTACAACCCATCATGTCCCCTCCTACCTCCAATTTTCGCCACTTAACTTCAGGGAAAGGTTAAGTTGACTAGATGGAGGTTACTCAAGGGTTACCCATGCCAAATGGGCCCCTGGACCCATGGGGTAGAACCCAGGGTCAATTTTAACCCATACAAGACACCCCAGGTCAAGGTAAAGCACAAGAAAAAGGGCCTCATAATTTAAATAAAAATAGAAATTTCAAATTCAATCTCTTTACAACACTTACTTATAAAAATAATATTACATGAGGGTAACCTAACCCACTCGACCATACGAAAGACCACATTACATCATGACATCAAACACAAAGAGATCTTGGTTCATCGTGGAACCAGATCGGCTTAACAGGGAATAACAATTAACAAGGTGTGGAATGATCTCCGAAATCTGTGGTTTGATTAGTAGTCCCTGCACACTCAATTACAAGATCAGTAACCACATAAATTCATCATAGCCGAAGCAACTTAAATAACACATGCATTCTCATGCCTTAGTACAATCTAACATAATTAAAAATCATATTACAATTTTCCATCATCTCTAACATCTCTAATTCATTTTTCTGAAAAGTAACTTATCCAAACATCACCCAATTAGTTTTTCCGAAAACATAATAAAGTTAAATAGTCTGACAAATTTCGGGAACTGCTATCCCACAAATATGAAAGTAACAATAACAACACTGTAAAGAGTCATGACAACAGTAGTAAAAAGGGCGGTCCTCACAGTTAACCTTGGGTTAACTGCCATAGGGTCACCTCAACTTGGGGGTGAGATTAAGTGACGAAAATTGGAAGCTTGGGGGACATGGGATGAGTGGAATCCCCACTCATGCCCACTTCAAAGTCATGGAGCACTCCATGATTCCCCTCACTATGGAGGGCTTGTCTCCATGTGCCTCTTTTGGTGGGGTTCCCTTTTATGTGGGTGTTGTGTCACCCACTCTATGTTATTTTAATTTTTCTCATTGTATTTTATTTCTACATGTGGGCTATAATGGGGGACCTCATGAGTGGATATATTTTATTAATTCCACTTGGGTTAGTGGGGATGTTTTATTAATTCCACTTGGGATAGTGGAGATATTTTATTAATTCCACTTGGGATAGTGGGGTTATTTAAATATTACATCTTTTAAAAAATGAATTTTTAATTCATCCACTATGAATTTAAAATTCACAAATAATGTGAGCCCTTGATCTCAACTCTTGATCCTCACCTTCCATTCCCTTCTCTAAAAATCTATAAATGAGACCCTTCTCTAAGCAATTAAGAAGACAGGAATTTTGCAGGAGACTTTTTTTTTTTGCAGGTGAACTTCATTCTTGCAGGAGAGGACTTCATTCTTGCAGGGGGACTTCATTCTTGCATCCTCATCATGCCCAATTCCTCTAAGAATTCTTCTTCTGGCATCCTCATAATTCCCAATTCTTTCTCTATTCTTCTTTTCATAGCCTCATAATGCCGAAATTATTCTAGCCATTCTATATCCTCCATACATTATCCCTTGCTTGTGATCATAGAGAAATTATTTTTGGGGTTGAATCTTAGAGGAAAAAGAAGGAGATTTTGAAGAAGAAAGTAGAGAGGAGATCTTCATCAGATTCTTCCATAATTGGGCTTTAGAAGGTTGGTGAACAAATTCTATCCTCTTGTGTGATCTAATGTTGATATGCATGTTTATAACTTGGTTGTTGAAAGAGTCTCACAATGTCTTCTTGGAGCTTTTCTGTTTATTTTTGGGTTTTGTTTTGGGGTGTAGAGAGAGCTCCTTCCAATTGGAAGGCAATGCTCATCATGTTTAGAGAGGGGAGGTGTGACCCTCCTCAGGTGTCATCCTGGTTCTAGTTACATGATATGCCTTGAGGGCAAATTGGTACTATTTTTAGCCTTGAGGGCTTATTGGCTTTGAGAGTCTGTTTGGATATCCTTGGTTACTTGATTCATTGGAAGGCTTGAGGCCTTGTGGAAGATTATACTGTTGGCTTGAGGCCTTGTGATTAAATTGGCTTGAGGCCTTGTGATAATTTGTGAAAGGATGGCACCTAGAGGTAGAGATTGTCTACTCCCCACCCTCCTGAACTCACCTAAGCTGGTTCATTGTATTGTGAGTCAAACCTTGAGGGTGTGTGTATTATTTGATTTTTTGTTGTTGATCAATGTTGTGATGTGTATAGTCTATTTTACCCTGGGTATGTGGATGGTCTCCCTAGCTCGGGGGTGACCCACTTGCGGGTCTACGGTAGGGAGGAGAGCAGTTTGTGTGGTGTTTTTTTCTTTGTGTGTTATGCAGGTATTCTTGGAGCTTATTGTGAAGCTTGGAGAAGATTATTGGATCTTAGAAAATATTTTATTTTCCTTAAGTCTTAAGGAGAGCTTGATCTTTTAATAGCTCCTTCCTTGTCAATTTTCTAAAAGGAGAAAATTATCTCCCTATTGTTGTATAAATTGTTATTTTTGGAGTTATGAGGAAATTCTTTCTTTTCTTGGGCTGATAGTTGTAATATTCTTGTTCATTAAGTTTTAACATTTAGAGTTAAGAAAAGGAAAAGAAAATTTGTTTTTAAAAGGATATTAAAATTATCTAGTTCCTTCTTCTTCTACTTGCAACGTTAGTCGATGTTTTAATTAAGTTTGTAAAAGTGTTAAAAAAATATCCCCACCATGAAATAAATGAAATTTGGGTTGCAGTATTGCTTTTGAAATTACTGCCACCTTGAGGGTCTCTTCCTAGGATGGGAACCTTTTCACTTTTACTATGCTATTCACTATTCACTATTTACTATTCACTATTCACTTTTACTTTTCACTATTTACTTTTATTATTCACTTTTCACTATTCATTTGAAGGTAAACTATATGTAGTTTAAAACATTTGACTTGAAATAGAAATCTTAAATCAAGGAAAATGGGATTTATGTATGCATAATGTATAATATGAATTGAATAGATACATAAACTCAGAGTTGCAATTCAGAAATACATTGTTTATACAATTACAATTTAAAAAGAGCATAGGTAAATATATTTTAATTTTAAGGAAGAGTTTCTTGAAAGTTTTGACAATTATTCCAAATTAAATGACAGGAAAATGAAGAGGAAAGTATGATCCCTTCATTTACAAAGGACACTAAAAATAAACGCAAACAAGCCATCATAGGCATTTCATGAGTGACCATTTTAAACTCAACTGTAGATTTAGAGAATAAACATCCAATTAAAAAAAAATAGAGAAAGAGAAAGAACAACTAATCTTGGAAAACAAAGAGGAGAAAATGCGCGGCATTTTCCGAACAGGGCTAAGAGAACTATGTAAGTTTAACCTACCGTTAATCCTGTTTAGGAATAGGTTGATTATTAAAATTAATTCAAATGTTGAACTAAAACCTAGAGCAGAACCCTAGGAGGACTGAGTCAAGTGAAGTTAACCAATCCTGTGTAAGTGATCTGGTTTACCAAGAAATTAGGAATAATGTAAAGGATGTAGTGTTATTGTTGTTCGATAAAGAACATGAAGAAAAATAATAGGATACAAAAAAAGAAAATCTTGCACAATGGGAAGAGAAATGAGATAGAAATACAATCAAAACTAAATTTCAAGAAAAGGAAGACAGGGCAAATGAACAGATGATCGTGCTTTGTTGAAAAATGATCTATCACCTAAAACAACTTTGTTCAAATATAATTCATGAGATTTACCTAAGTTAGGGAACCACGCATTTCCTTGTTTAGGGTGTACGCACATGTATTTGGTACGCCGCCGTCAACTGTATTGCTTTCACCTTAAGCATGCACCACCAAGCACGCTTATGCATGCGAGGGGGTTTTTAGAGTAGTAAGGGAAAATTTTTGATAGTTCGTATCATGACCACATGGTGCATGTGGATATGACACGTGTGTAATGCGTGTTATAACTGTGAGGGTAAAATAGTGCATCAATCAAATGAATAACAGATGACCCAAACATCAACAGAATAGAGAAACAAAGAAGATTCAAATGAACAAAGCAATGAACAAACACAGCAAACCTCTTCCGTTTCGAAACTTCTGTTGTTCGCCTATCACGAATCGTCCTTTCGCAGATGAGATGAGCCCTCAGAGAGTGTAATCTTTTAAAAGCTGTTGGAGGAAGTCGATGGTGAACGGCTGTAGTGTGATATGCAATGAAGGTGAGCTCCAATGCAACAATGGTGATCTCAAGCTTGTAGATGACAAATGGGTGCCAAAGGCGCGCTGGTGATATTTCTGCAGAGTAACGATGTCAAAAGCCTGGATGATTAGAATGAAGGGATGAAGCTTCATTTATAGACCCGGAGGAATAGGAATCAACGGTTGAGAGAAGATATGAAGATCAACGGTTGAGGATGGTTAAGGAATGTGCAACCAGTGGAGATGTGACAAGTGTCCCAGCTCCATCATGAAAGGTGGGATGTGACAAAACTGATTGGAGAGTTAACTCCATTGACTGGTCTGTTAACAGAATTGATTGATCAGTTAGAAGAGTGGATTGTGGAACTGACTGGATTGATTGAGGATTTGACTCAACTGACAGGTTAGTTAACAGACTTGATTGATTGGTTAACTGACCTCTGATTGGAGAAGAAATAGGCCATGTGGGTGAGGGAAAATAAGATAATTAAATATTAAATATATTTAATTACATGTGCAACCTGATGAGGTGGACAAGGTGAGGTGGAAAGGTGACATGGAATTTTGAATTTAGAACTTTAGGATAGAGGAATTAGGCTTAATTAAATAATTTATAATTATTTAATTGTGAAGGACAAATGGAAGGATTTTAATTAAATAAATAGAATTTATTTAATTATGGAACAGTGAATCGATTAAATAAATTTAGAATATTTATTTAATTAATAGAAGAAGGGAATAAATATTTAGAATATTTATTTAGGATGATTTGTGTCATTTTTAGGTGCATACATTTTGCCCCTCTTTGATGCAATGTAGTTTACAGCGTTGCTTCAAAGAAATTGATAGTCTGAATGATGATACATGCCCCAGTTTGCCCCTGGTGTAGGTTAAATGACGATAGGATGCCCCCTCGGGAGATTGGACGGGAAAAACGGTGAAAGTTTTGGAGACGGACGATCTCACGACGAGGAAGGGGTTAGGATAGGTTGGAGGAAAAGGGACGCGGTCCGGGATGCGGGAAGAAAACGGGAGGAAAAACGGACACGGGAAGTAGTCACAGTCATCACCTAGCCAGAATTAGGGTTTTGGAGGCTATAAATAGGAGCTGGGTCCACAAGAATAGTCATTTGCACACTTGGTTGATCTGGATTGGAGAAGGAGAGCTCAGAGCAAACCTAGAGCAGCATGGCGGCCAGAGCAGTAGACATTCCACGCGAGGAGCATTGATTCGAGCGAGTCCGACGATTCGGGCGGCCAGCAGAGGCAGGACCCCCGGTATGTGCTTCGAAAAAATTCTCCTAGGGTCGAGTTTAGGTGTCATAAATGCTCATAGAAAATAGGTGAAATGAATGCGCCGAAACGCAGAACGGCACATATGCCCCGCGAAGCTGCGCTTTTGTGATTTCGCGGCGCATATGCCTGTTTCGGTGGCGCATGCGTGAAAGCTGTGCATGTGTTCACTCTGGCGGCGCTTTCGTAATTAAGCGGCGCTTTTGTATTTGCGCCGCGCATGCGTGAAATGTAGTAGCACATTTGCTGAAGTTGCGCATATGTGACTTCCTGCGGCGCATACATAATTTAGTGGCGCATACGTGGCTTTACGTGGCGCATGCGTCAGAACGGCGCATATGTGCCCTGTTGCGGCGCATATGCATTTTTGCGGCGCATATGTTGATTGTTGCGGCGCATATACCAGAAATGGCGCATTTACCACCTGCAGTGGCGCTTTTGCTTGGGATGGCAAATTACTTAGCCAAACTGACTCGATTAGCGTCCTGTTTGACGCAGGAATCGATGAGCTATCTCCGAGATTGCAGGAATCTAGTCAAGAGATGTAGTGTGCTGTTTTGATCAATTTGAAATGCTAAGTTTAGTTGATATAGTCCAATAGATATGTTGAGTATGGTATATGCGGTTTGAGACTGACGCCTTGCTTTGCGTGCTTGCAGGAGGAGATACGAGAGACATTGCAGTCGAGGGAGACGTTCCCTATGCCTCTACTGCAGAGACATATGTTGACGGAGGCTGATAGAGTGGCGCTTGGTGCCATGGGCCTAGATTACGTTTGCTTCATGCCCGAGGTGCGGGCGAATCGAGGACTGCTGACAGCTGCCGTGGAGAGATTCCACAGCGAGGACGGGACCTTCCACTTCCCTACTGGAGAGATGACTGTGACGTTGGAGGACATCTATAGGATACTGCACTTGCCCGTGGTAGGCGAGTTGGTGGAGTACGACGCACAGCGGGACGCGGGACTCGTCGAGTGTCAGCGAGTATTCGACGATCCCGAGCTGGTGGGACAGGTCATCCCTTGGCAGGATATCTATGACTGCTACGACTACTTCCCTGGGATCGTGGCTGGACTGATTGCGGGCGTTGTATGCCCTGACAGGAGATCGCACGGGTTCCCCATTGGATGGGGCAGGATTATGGAGCGGATGGTGACTGAGGGCACTCGATACGCGTGGGGACCTTGCGTGCTAGCTCACTTATACCACGACATGCATCAGGTGGTGTACCACCGCAGCACGAGTCTATCGGCTGGGGTGCTGCTGTTACAGTTTTGGCTGTGGGAGCACATAGCGGTGACCAGGCCGATATGCGTCTTTGCTAGGCAGAGGGGAGAGCCGTACAGCTATGGCTACGCAGGAGTGATTTCCCAGCACAGGCTGGGGAAGCTAGAGTATTGGAGGCATACGTTGGATGGGATAGATGTGGTCGTCTGGCGACCATATCTGGACTGCGAGCCTTGGGACGATGAGGGAGATGAGCTGCCTTTCTGCTTCCAGACCAGGTGGTTGATTGGCCGGACACGGCACATCTTGGAGAGGTAGACGGTGGGCCGAGTACTAAGACAGTTCGGCAGGAGACAGGGCATGCCGCAGGGACAGGCCATGTTTGCACGGACACATGCAGAGAGGGTCCGATGGGGGCCGATGGCTTCTTACGAGGAGGCTCTGGCAGAGTTCCAGCAGTTGCCTTATGTGGCCTGGGATATGAGGCGAGAGATTGCAGATGCTGGGGTTACACAGGAGTATGAGGACTGGATTACTGCACATCCATTTCCGAGATATTCAGGACCTGGTATGCTGGTGCCTCGCATTGATGAGGCGGACTCAGAGGAGGAGGGAGAGGTTGGCCCAGGGCAGAGGGCCGCTAGAGGAGGACGAGGACGTGGTGGCCGAGCTGCAGAGAGGCCGAGGCAGCGGAGGAGGATAGACTGGGCTGGGCAGGCAGTGCCAGGACAGGGGGAGGGACAGCAGCAGGCACAGATGCCACCACCCCAGCAGGTACCACAGCAGCAGGTGCCCCAGCAGCAGGGGCTAGGACAGGCAGAGGCAGCACAGGGGCCAGTGCAGGGTGAGGCACACGACAGGACTATAGCCAGTCTGAGGGGACAGGTGCGAGAGCTGCAGGCACAACTGAGGAGAGTGGAGAGGAGGCGAGATACAGATGCAGCGGTGATTGCTGGTTTGACTCGCGAGCGAGACATGGCCGATGCCCGGGTACGCCTTATCCGAGTAGAGAGGGACACAGCAGTGGCTGCCATGGGTACAGATGCAGCGAGCTCTTTTCTAGTTGGGCAGGTGCAGCAGGCACAGGCACAGGTAGGCCAGTTGTAGACGCAGTTGGCACAGGCGCAGACAGACTTAGCCAGAGCGCAGCAGCAGGCACAGTACTACCGAGGCCTGTACCATGGTGCCGTGTCGTCGAGCCAGAGGGCAGGGAGTTTCAGGACTCAGTTTGGGGTGGCCCACGGAGCAGGTCCATCCCAGTCAGGGGCATCTGTCATGGGACCTCAGCAGTCAGGAGCTGGCAGTGGTGGCCCACAGCAGCAGGGGTAGTCAGAGACCAGATTTTGTACATTTTGGGACATGTATCACCGTTTATTTAGACCTACATTGTATATGGCACTTTGATTTTGAGAGAGATGGTGATATTGTACATTTGGACATCTTGGTATATGATAGTATGGATGATGATGCAGCTTTGTGTATTTATTGCATGCATTTATGAGATGATTATTTCTATTGCATGATGTGGTTCTATTGCATAGTTAGATGGTTTATATGGTGCTATATGAGAAATACTTTGATATGCTGCTATATGATGTCTATATGATTTAATGTGACAAATGAATGCAAAGTTAATATGATGTTCTTGTGATGATGCAAATGTATGCATATGAAACATGATTTCTATGTTATGATGCTGTATATGTGGTGTATAAATGAGCTAATGCAGATGTGTGTATGGAACATGATTTCTATGTTATGATGTTGTATAGATATGTGAGATGCTATTGGATACTTATATGATGTAATGCTTTGAATGTATGCATTTGTAACATGAGTACGATGGGGTGATGTAACTATACATGTGATGCACTTAGCTATGTTGTTTGATTTTCTGGGCTTTTAAGATTAAGATGTGATGCAAATGTATTGGTGACTTAATGCCTTGGATGGTGCATTCTACTGACCTAATCATGTGCATGCCTAGTTTCTACGAATGATATGATATGCTCCTATATGCCTTGTTTTTGTGATGTCCAAATGTACGCTATCGACAGAAGAATGACATGATGGACAGAGGGATGGTTGCGAAAGAATGACGTAGGAATTTTTCTTGATATTGTTACTCTGCATAGTTTGAATAATGAGGATTGTATGGATGGGTGTATGGATATAGGACGGATGCTTTGCTTTTAGATTGCTTTATTTCATCATTGGGCATTTTGTTTTTGGTATTTTTCTGAAATGTTGTAAGTGAATACAAGCATCGAGGTATAATTGAACCGAGATGACCTGAGCATCGCTTACATGGATTGGGATTTAGCAAGTTAAGACAAGCATCTAGTCAAAATTGAATCTAGATGACCTGAGTACCTCTTGCGTTTCAACAAGCAAGGATTGCCCCCGTTCATGTTAGACCTTTGATGTCCTCGGTGATCTTTTGCCGATCACGTCCTAAGACAAGGCTTCACATTACTAAAGTTTAATCCCCAAATAGCAAACAAAGAAAGTAATCATGCCCCCATCATAGCATCTCTAGCTTTTGGCATCCTTGAGTAGCATAGGAGGGTATGACAGCAAAAATCAAGACTCTGTAACTTAACCCTGTTTCTGGTCTACAAAGCACATTTGCGTTGATATGTGTTTATTTCTTGCCTTAATTTGCATAAAATCATTTAGAAGACCTTGGGTATTTGCTTTGCATTGGATAGGTTAAGATGCTCATAGTCAAGATTTCTGCTTGAAGCGCGGGTGTTTGCCTGCATTTTCTTACTTGATGAGAAGGTTGCACAATCCTTATTGAGAAGACGGACCCTAAGGGACTGACCTAGTGCCTCGGGGGCTCATTGCTAAATGGCCTTGCCTACGTGACGATGCAGAGGCAACGTAGTTCGGGGTAAACCCTAATGGACCATGGATGGACTAGAAGAAAGACGACAAGAATGAAGACAAGAGGGGAGACAAATGGGACTTTGGGAGAGATGGAAGCCTCGGGGGCGCATTAGAATAATGGCCTTGCCTACGTGACGGCGCAGAGGCAACGTAGTTCACGGATTCGGATCACAGACATTGACGAGATACACTACGCTAGGCTCACTTTGAGGAGACGATATGGGACAAAACCTTGGTTGACAAGGCCACTAGCCGAGTATCAAGCCATGATAGGTAACTGTCAAGTGTTTACTGTGGGATGGAGATGGGGTGGAATGGGGAAAACAGAGGGAGCATGGGCTCAAGGTAATTGGATTCCCAAAGATGGAGAATGCGGTTTGTCACAAGTAACGCCTGTTTACCAGGTTTTCATCACTTGCTTTTATTTGCACGAGAAGCTAGAAAGTAACATGACGCCTGATTGCCAGGTTTTCCCCATGATACCTATCCAAGGCGCCTGTTTGCCAGGTTTTCACCAAAGGACGATTTTTTTGTATGCTTGCTACTTTTTTTTTCTGATTTTTATTTTATTTTATTTTTTTTGCGTATTTTCTCTTTGTAACTTTTTCTTGATTTTTTTTTTTTTGATTTTATGATTTTTTGACTTTATTGTGCCCCCTTGCATTGGGGTTCTCTTAGGTATAGAACCTGCGAAGGTGCATGCTGTTGATGGGATCATCAAACAACTCACCTTCTGATGTGGCCAACTGATATGCCCCCGATCCGTAAGCTGCTACAATTACATAGGGTCCAAGCCAGTTAGGCTCGAACTTACCTTTCTTTTCTCTGTCCTGCTGGTTGCGAGGGTTCTCTTTTAGGACGAGGTCCCCAACCTTGAAGCATCTCGGTCTAACCTTGTGGTTGTAGCTTCTTGACATCATCTGTTGATAGGCTTTGAGATGGTCAAAAGCTTTCTGGCGTCGTTCCTCTAGCAGTTCTAGCTCTTGCAGTCTGGAGACTCTGTACTCTTCGTCTGATATGAGACCTTTCAACGACACCCGAAGGGAGGGGAGTTCGACCTCAATAGGAAGGATGGCTTCGGAACCATAGACGAGGGCGTAGGGTGTAGCACCTGTGGGAGTGCGTATGCTGGTTCGATAGGCCCACAGAGCGGGATTGAGCTGGACGTGCCAATCGCGACCGGCTTCATTGACAGTCTTCTTTAGGAGTTTCAGAATGGTTTTGTTTGATGCCTCAGCTTGGCCGTTACCTTGGGGGTAATATGGGGTGGAGAAGCGATGTTGGATCTTGAACCGTTCACAAAGTTCCTGGACATCTTGATTTGTGAAAGGTCTCCCGTTATCCGTTATGATGGATGAAGGGATGCCATATCGGCAGATAATGTAATTCAGAATGAAAGAGGAAATTTGCTTTCCTGTGATGGTTGATAAGGGAACGGCTTCAATCCACTTTGTGAAGTATTCAGTAGCGGTTATGATGAATTTATGGCCGTTGGAAGAAGGCGGATGAATCTTTCCTACGAGGTCTAGTCCCCATTGGCAAAAGGGCCAGGGTGTCGTTAGAGGTCTCAACTCCTGAGCAGGTGCATGAATCAGGTTCCCATGTATTTGGCACTGTTTGCACTTTTTGACGAACTGATATGAATCCATTTCCATATTGGGCCAGTAATAACCCAAACGCATGAGTTTCTTAGCTAAGGAGGGACCGCTGGAGTGTGTTCCGCAGATCCCTTCATGCACGTCTCGCAAGGCAGTTATAGATTCTTCCTGTTCTAGACAACGGAGTAAAGTACCATCCAGACCACGTCGGTAAAGGGTATTGGCGATGATGGTGTAACGGGAGGCTTGCCGGATGAAGGTTCGTTTTTGGTTGGAAGAGAGGTCCAAAGGAAGGATATTGTCCTTGAGGTAAGTGTAGGTCTTACCGTACCAAGGTGAATCAGATCCCACTAGGTGGCAGATGGAATGGGTTTCAAGGAGATCATAAGCCGGCTGTCGAATTGTTTCTACTAGGAACTCATACCGTGACTCCTGTTCAGGTATCTCAAGAAGAGAGGCTATGGTCGCCATTGCGTCGGCTGCTTTGTTCTCTATCCTGGGTATTTGCTCAAACGAGATGGTCCCAAAATGTTCTTTGAGATCATCGACCATTCGCTTGTATGGAATGAGCTTCTCATCTTTGGTCTGATACTCGTCGTTGACCTGGTTTATGACAAGCTGAGAATCACCATAGACATGTAGTGCTTGAATTTTCCACTCAGTGGCCATCTTGAGACCAATTACCAAAGCCTCATACTCTGCTATATTGTTAGTGCATGGAAATAACAACCTGTAGGACTTTGGAATTGTGTCGCCTTGGGTAGTGATAAACAAGATACCTGCCCCCGATCCATGGTTGGTGTAAGACCCGTCGAAGTAGAGTTTCCAAGGAGATGTGGACAGAGTGAATAGAGATTCATCGGGGAACTCAAACTGCATTGGTGAGGTGTCCTGTAATGGTGCCTCAGCTAGTTGGTCTGCGATGATTTGCCCCTTGATGGCTTTTCTATCCACATACTCTATATCATATTCGCTAAGAAGCATAACCCATTTGGCTAGTCGTCCTGTGAGAGCTACCTTGCTGAGAAGATATTTTAGTGGGTCGATCTTGGCAATGAGTTTGACAGGATGTGCCAACATGTAGTGTCAGAGTTTTTGTGAGGCAAAAACCACCGCAAGGCATGAACGTTCCACCTGTGAGTACTGTAGCTCGTAGCCCACTAAGGTTCGACTGATATAGTACACAGCTCTTTCCTTGTTCTCATAGTCTTGCTGCGCTAGGAGAGCCCCAAGAGCAGTAGGTGTAGCGGATATGTAGAGGATCAAAGGTTTTCCTTGGATCGGTGGCATGAGTATAGGAGGATTCGTGAGGTACTCCTTGAGCTTGTTGAATGCCGCTTCGCACTGCTCATCCCATTTAAATGGAACGTTCTTATGTAGAAGGTGGCTGAAAGGATGGCACTTGTCGGCCAACTGTGAGATGAACCTGCGGATGGCCTGTAGCTTGCCCTGTAAGGATCTCAACTGTGTTAGAGTTTTGGGCGGAGGCATGTCCATGATTGCCTTGACCTTGGCCGGGTCTACCTCTATGCCATTTGCTGACACGATGAAGCCTAGCAGCTTGCCTGATGTGACCCCAAACACACATTTCTTCGGGTTCAATTTTACTTGGAATTGGTCCAGCCGTTGGAAGACTTTCTCTAATGTGTCCAGGTGTGAGTCCCTGGTGAGTGATTTTGCCAAGATGTCGTCAACATAATCTTCCATGGTCACATGCATCATGTCGTGGAATATAGTTGTCATGGCCCGCTGGTATGTAGCACCTGCATTTTTCAGCCCAAACAGCATGACATTCCAGCAAAAGGTGCCCCATGGACAAGTGAAAGCAGTTTTGTGCTGATCCTCTGGTGCTATTTTGATCTGGTTGTACCCTGAGAATCCATCCATAAGTGACAACATTGTATGTCCCGCCGTGAGGTCGACTATGATATCGATGTTAGGCAAGGGAAAGTCATCTTTGCGGCATGCTTTGTTTAAGTCTCTAAAATTGTTGCATAGTCAAACCCTACCGTCTGGTTTAGACACCGGTACGATGTTTGATATCCATTCGGGGTAATCAATGGCCCTGATGAACCCCACGTCTAACAATTTCTTGAGTTCTTCCTTGACCAGGAGGGCAATATGGGGATGCATTTTTCTCAGTTTTTGCTTTACGGGTTTCACCCCTGGATCCAATGGCAAGTGATGTAGAATCAGGTTTGGGTCCAAACCTGGCATGTCGGCATATGACCAAGCAAAACTGCCTCTCTTCTTTTTAAAGAATGGTACAAACCTGGTTTTCTCAGGTGGCGTGAGAGATTTTGCAAAGTGGATTATCTTAGGCTGCTCTTCAGATCCAATGTTCACTGGCTCTGTTGGTTCTACCACGATCTGCGACCTTTCTTGATACATGTCACTTGGGAGGGTGTCAAGCAATCCATCGTCAGGTGCCACAGTTGGGTTTTCACCTTCAGATACGTCCTTTCTTTTTACTATTTTATGATCTGACACTGCCGCATGACGGTTTTCACCGTCAGATCCCCTTTTGATCTTTACATTTTTGCGACTAGAAGGCTTGGCACCCTCCCCAAAGTATGCTACAGTATTGAGTTCGATAGTGAAACCGGCTTTATGATCTCCTTTTGGTAAATGATCTCGAAGTCCCATATAGTCAATGTAGGCATCATCGTTCTGGAACACATCTAATTGAGGGGTCCCTTTCAGGTCCCAGTTAATGAGCTCAGGGTGTAAGAGGGGAAGGGAGTCAGATGAAAGACCTGATTCGTTGATAGTGTGGATGGAAATACTAGGAGCACAGGTGGGGGTAGTGTTCTGGGTGGTACTTTCTTCCAGGTTGTTTATCGCAATGGAATCGATACTTTCCTCGAAAGCCATAACTTCAGGGAGGGGCAAATCAGACTCCAGTGGTCTGTCCCGTTGCGTTTGTCTCTCATGATATGGGCTAAGGGTTTGGATGGTATCAATCTCCTTGTCATCGTAGGAGTGTTCTGTCAGCTCGTCCCATTCATACTGATTGGAATCATCTGAATCTGCATCACTATCCCCTTGGAGTGTTTGAATTGTCTCCACTAGGCAGGCATTTTCTTTGGCTTTACCTTTACCTTTGTAGCCTAGGCCAGTCATGTTTCTAGCCGAAGAGGAGGAAGAGGGTTGTATAGGTTCGATGATCCCCTCTTTTCTGAGGCCGATGGGGCCTTGTCCTTCATATCCCATCCTATGCAAGATGGTTTCACCTCGCCCATAGAGCTCTGTAGGGAGTCTGGGTGGATCTTGGGATGTGTTTTCTTCTTCGGCATAGAGCCATTGTAAGAGATCTCGCTCCTCTGATTCATCGGATAAGGTCCCCCATTTTACAAAGGGGTTTGCGGGAGTTGTAGGAGGAGCAGAGGGCTTTGGAAAATGCCTGAGTTGATGTTTGGGCTGGCCAAAGGAGCGAGGAGAGAAGGGCATTTTTGCAAGGTTGAGGCTATGCTCAATCTGGTATTCCCCCACGCCATTTTCTTTTATGGTGATTTTCATTAGTTTGGGCTGGGAAGAGGAAGCTTCAGCAGTATGGTCTTGTGGCGGAGTGGGGGAGATATGGGCTCGGTTGTTGGGAATGACACATTCTGGTTTGGCTTGAAATGAGTTGCAATGCTGGTAGGGATCGGGGTCGCCGTGTATGGTGACCTGCTTGCCATCGTGTGGGAATTTTATGCACTGATGGTAGGTGGAGGGGACAGCTTTCATGGCATGGATCCATGGTCTCCCTAGTAGAATATTGTAAGCAAGCTCCCGATCAAGGACTTGGCACACCACATCTTTAATAACCGGTCCTACTTGAATGGGTAGGACAACCGTGCCCTTCGTGGTGCGCTCCTCCTCGTCATAGGCCTTTATGGTAATCTTTCTCCGCGGGTCCACTGCCTGTTCAGAGAACCCCAATGCAAGGACTAGCTTCAAAGTGCAAATATTCAAACTGGCACCCCCATCAATGAGGACCCTCTTGATGCGGTGCCTGTGTACGAATGCGACAATGTGTAGAGGAGTGTTGTGGGGTTGAGACATGGAAAGGTCATCTTGTTCTGTGAATGATATGGAAGGGGATGATGTCAAGTTACCCACCATGGTTTGAAACTTTTCTTGGGCTAGGTTAGTGGGGACAGTAGTCTCCACTAAGGCTTTCTCAAGAATCTCCTTATGAGAAGGAGATAGACGCAGGAGCTCCAATATAGAAATATGAGCCGGAGTCTTTTGCAATTGGTCGATGACATTATATGGGCGGGGGTTGGACGGAGACGGCGACGACCTTGGAGGAGTGGTGTTGATCGTGACTCTACCACTGCGGGTAATGATACTACAACCAGTTCCGTTAGGTTCTAGTTGTTGGTTGGGGGATATGACGTTGACTTGTGGAACATGCTCAGAAATGCAGTTAATGGTGTACTCAAAGGGAACACTTGCATAGTTAGCATTACTCGACCCACTGTTCTAGTTTGGCCTATTACGATTGTTGTCATTATTGTTATGACCATTGGAGTTGTTGCCATTGTGACCATTGTTGTGGTTGTAACCATTGTTGTTGTGGCCGCCGTTGTGATTGTTGTTATATGGCCGGTTGTGGTTTAGGAGAGGATCTCGGTAGGCCACATGAGATTCATTGGAGGTATGCTGTTGTGTTCCTCCCTGATTTTGGTCCAGTATATCTTGTATGACGTTCTTAAGACGGATGCAATTATTGGTTGTGTGCCCCCTTCCTCGATGATACTCACAATAGTCTGTGTCCTTCCAATAGGGAGGTTTGACTATAGGCTCATAGTCACTTGTTGGCGGTAGAGAAATTTCATTGTTAGCCAACAACTTCCTGAGAGCAGACTCTTGAGATTCTCCTAACGGCGTGAATTTTCTCCTTGGGTTTGAATTGAACCAAGGTCTAGATTCCCGAGGGGGTGGCTTGTTGAGCGCACCATTATTTGCTTCTTCCTTAAGAGTGAATATGGGTTGTTGTTTAGGGGCTGCTGCCTTGGCATCCACTACTCCATCGTTGACCACATTCTTGTTCTTGGTTCAAAACTTTGACTTGTCAGTTGTGTAATTGGAAGAAGGTGTGTCCTTGTAGAGCTTGAGAGTTCCTTTAGCGATCATAGCTTTCTCAATGAATAGCCCCATTTCGATGACTTTGGTGAATGAGGTAGGGCATTGTATCTGAATCTGATAGCTAAGATCGGGATTCAAATTGTGGACAAACATTTCCAATAGTTGTTTCTCAGGCATGTCGTAAGAACACTTGCTAGCTAGCTGTCGCCATCGTTGTAAGAAGGTGGCGAAAGACTCACCACCTTTTTGTTTGGTGTTGCATAGGTCTAGCATAGATACTTCGTGTTCTATGTTGTAAGAGAAGTGCGTTATGAATTTATTGACAAGTTCATCAAAAGTTTTGATTCCTGGTGGAAGACGCGAGAACCACTCCATGGCTTGACCCCCTAAAGATCTTGGGAATAGTCTCATTAAGTAGGTCTCGTTGTGAGCTACTTCTAAACATGCTGCAGTGAATTCCCTGATATGATCTCTAGGGTCCCCCTTCCCTTTGTACTTGTCAAATTTCGGGATTCTGAACTGAAAGGGGAAAGGTTTCATGACCACACTTCTGTCAAAGGGGTACGGTGCTATATCTTCCAAGGAGTAGTTCTTGGAACTGGTGCCGATCTTAAGGTTGGAGATTTCTCGCTGGAGACTCTCAATTTGTTGTCTCACATCCGCTATAGGAGTATTTTGATCTATGTGTTGTTTTCCACTTGTATTGGCCTGGGGGACCGTGTCATTTGTGCCTCTCTCATGTGCCTTTGGGACTGTGTCATTTGTGTCCCTCTCATGTTCATTGTCTGCATTTTCCATGATGGAGCTAATGTCAAAGTCTGCGGGGAGTTTGAGTCCGAGACTAGCAAGATGATGGAAATATTTGGTGGGATCCTCAAGGAGTACTCGCTCCACTAGGCGTTGGAATTTGCTATCTTGCATGTGTGCCACTAATTCTTCACGAGAAAATTCTTCATCATCATCGCGTGGTGGGGCGATGTGATCGGAAGGGTCGGCCATTTCAGTTAGCTTGTTGTACTGGGATCGAGTAAGAACCATGCAAGGTGGGGTGGGACGGAATGGACGAGGATTAGAAATTTTGGCCAGATGCCGACTAAGACTGTAATGAATGGGATATCTAGGACAAGACTCAGACAAAGGGTTCTCTCGCTCAATGACTTCAGGTAAGACGGTTGACACAAGACTCTAGCCACTAGCAAGGGTAGTCGATACCAGTCTCACTGTGTAGGGCTTAGTCGTTCAACAAGACTACTAGCAAAAGGTACTGTGACCTACTAGGCTTACGTGAACTCACTAAAGAAGGACCTATGTCGAATCGGTATGGGACAGAATGACGATGGGGTAAGAGTGACCAGGACAGAAGGTGATGGGGACGACCGTCGAAAGAGAGAGAAACGGGTGAAATGTGTGAAAGTTGACTGCAAGGTTGATTCTGACCTCGAAAAATGGAACTAGGCTGAAATGGGTACTCCGAACAGCTGACGAAAATTTCTCAAAAATAGAGCAGATGCTCACTGTCACACATGCGCAGAAACAGATGCGCAACAAGAATAGGTAAATGCGCAGCAGGTCGTAGTATAAGCGCCGCTCTGGTGAGGTATGTATGTGCGGTAACAGTATGCAAATGCGCAGCAGAAAAGTATATGCGCAGCAGGTCGGCGTATATGCGCAGCAAGTCGCTGTAAAAGCGCAGCAGAACAGAGTATATGCGCGGTAGAAAGTACAAAAGCACCGTAAGTCGGTACAAAAGCGCAGCAAGTCGCTGTATATGCGCCGCAGAAATAGATATATGCGCAGTTCTGGTATTTTGGGGCAAATTTTTGGGATTTTTCTCTATTTTTTGGGTAATTTTTGGCTGGAGTAAGTCTTCCTGATATGATTTTATGAATTAATTTAGCAAGAAAACACAACAAGCACAAAGAATGTTTTGTAGTTTTTCATTGTTTTTGTAGTTTTTCGACTCTATTTTGGACAAAAGCAAGTACAAAATCCTAGGCGAGAAATGGATTATAAGGGATTTGGGCCACTAAAACAAGAGGTTTGTAATTCGGGCAACCGTTCAAGTGGTTACACGTGCGGCGGCGCTACTCTCCGTTATGGAGTCTCCCAGCCTCACAGGGTTGCGCCTGAGAGGGTTTTGGGGGAGGTTGGCCGTCGGTGTAACATAACAGCACTCGTTGCAGGAGGTTTTCACCTTAAGCATAATTTATTTTAAGTGGCTCGGTAGGGCTTGGCGTTAGCCTGTTACCACTCAGGGTCGTTCCCGCTTGGACAAGCGTGCATCCAAGGGCAGGCCCCTCCTAAAGGTTAGACAAGTAGAATGACAAGTCTGGCATTCTGATCACCCAGAAGAGGGGAGAGCATAAGCCTATTGTCATTCGCAAACACAGAATACACTGATTTAATCCACCCTAGTTAAAAAGATAAAAACTAAATGGGCTAAGCTAGTCAAACAAAACTTTGAAGTGATTTTGACAATATTGCAGTGGTTCAATTTTAAGTCCCAGAAAGCAGTTGTGAGTCCAATTTTAAATCTACGTTGCGCGAGATTGTTAACTTTGAAATTCAGGTCTCACGATATAGCAATGGTTCATTTTAACTCCAGAATGCAGTTGTGAGTTCAATTTTTAAGTCCACGTTGCACGGGATTGTTAACTTTAAAATTCAGGTCTCACGATATAGCAATGGTTCATTTTAACTTCAGAATGCAGTTGTGAGTTCAATTTTAAGTCTCAGATAGCAATAACTTGGAAGTTTGTTTGCAATGCAAGCATGAAATAAACCAGTTACTTCGTCCCTAATTAAGACTAGATGAAGATTTGTAATGAACAGCCATTTTACTCTTTCCCAAAAAAATGAAAGGTGAGCTAGTTAGATGCAACTACATGTAATTGAACCCGAGCCTAACCCACAAAACCGCTCCAGCAAACACCTGCAAAAGGGTTAGCGTTAGCAAAATACCCTAGAAAAGTACCAAAACCTGAGCCAGTTACAAATGCGCAGCTTCAGTGATCAGATGCGCAGAAGTAATCAACAGAAGTGCAACATTAACGAATGCGCCGTAAAAATGAACATATGCGCTTTTAAAATGAACAGATGCGCAGTTTTAACGTATGCGCAGCAACAGTCGTCATAAGCGCTGTAACAGACAACGGATGCGCTGTTTTAACGTATGCGCAGCAATATTATATGAAAGCGCAGCAAAAATCAACGAATGCGCAGTTTAAACAAAAGCGCAGCAACAGTACGTAAAAGCACCGTTACAGTCAACAAATGCGCAGTTTTACAAAAGCGCCGTAACAGTCTTCAAAAGCGCCGTAAAAATGAACAGATGCGCCGAAAGAACCTATGCGTGACTCTGCGGGGTCTGTACGGAACCTGCCTTCAAAAAAGCTCAAAAACGGTAAAATAAAGGGGCAGCGACCCCACGGTGGGCGCCAAAAATGTGAGGGTAAAATAGTGCATCAATCAAATGAATAACAGATGACCCAAACATCAACAGAATAGAGAAACAAAGAAGATTCAAATGAACAAAGCAATGAACAAACACAGCAAACCTCTTCCGTTTCGAAACTTCTGTTGTTCGCCTATCACGAATCGTCCTTTCGTAGATGAGATGAGCCCTCAGAGAGTGTAATCTTTTAAAAGCTGTTGGAGGAAGTCGATGGTGAACGGCTGTAGTGTGATATGCAATGAAGGTGAGCTCCAATGCAACAATGGTGATCTCAAGCTTGTAGATGACAAATGGGTGCCAAAGGCGCGCTGGTGATATTTCTGCAGAGTAACGATGTCAAAAGCCTGGATGATTAGAATGAAGGGATGAAGCTTCATTTATAGACCCAGAGGAATAGGAATCAACGGTTGAGAGAAGATATGAAGATCAACGGTTGAGGATGGTTGAGGAATGTGCAACCAGTGGAGATGTGACAAGTGTCCCAGCTCCATCATGAAAGGTGGGATGTGACAAAACTGATTGGAGAGTTAACTCCATTGACTGGTCTGTTAACAGAATTGATTGATCAGTTAGAAGAGTGGATTGTGGAACTGACTGGATTGATTGAGGATTTGACTCAACTGACAGGTTAGTTAACAGACTTGATTGATTGGTTAACTGACCTCTGATTGGAGAAGAAATAGGCCATGTGGGTGAGGGAAAATAAGATAATTAAATATTAAATATATTTAATTACATGTGCAACCTGATGAGGTGGACAAGGTGAGGTGGAAAGGTGACATGGAATTTTGAATTTAGAACTTTAGGATAGAGGAATTAGGCTTCATTAAATAATTTATAATTATTTAATTGTGAAGGACAAATGGAAGGATTTTAATTAAATAAATAGAATTTATTTAATTATGGAACAGTGAATCGATTAAATAAATTTAGAATATTTATTTAATTAATAGAAGAAGGGAATAAATATTTAGAATATTTATTTAGGATGATTTGTGTCATTTTTAGGCGCATACAATAACCACATGGAAAAAGTGGACATGACAACAAGAAGACATGTGAAAAATAAGTGGTTGATCAAAGGGGAGCAGTAAAGAAAGAGAAGACATGTGAAGAGTTGTTGTTGATAGGGGGAGCTATGACAGAAAGGAGAAGTTCTTGTCTTGATGGTTTTTCACATCATATGTTGCCATCAATGACAAAGGGGGAGATTGTTGCAAGTATGAGGATAACCAGTGTTGTCTTTGATGTCAACATACTCATATTGCATTAATGAGAAAGATTAGATGAGCTGTGTGCTGAGGATATTGAAAAAATTAGCCTCAATTAGGAATAGTAAAGAACAGTGATGACATTAAGGTAAAAGTCTAAGATAAGATGAATATCAGAGGATACAGTTTAAAGGGTTTTTAGATGTGAGTCTTGAGATGCTCCAGTCAAGATTTCAGAGGTCCACATGAAGATATGAAGAAGTTATGGTCACTCTAGTAGAACTGGTTCTGGCAGATGTTCAGTGGTGACAGAGTGTCACAGATTGGTCTGGTGAGCTCTGGAATTGCATTATCTCATTTTGCGGATTGGAGGGAATGTTGCAGAAAGTAGTGTGAAGTGACAACTAGATTTGTTCATGGTTTGGAGGTCCGGAAGCACCTTTTTAAGTATGCCAATGGTGATAGACTATGTTTTTGAAGTTCTGGATGAAGAAGAGAAGAATTCCAGTAAGATGATAAAGTGCGGATGTTCTTGGTGACTCAAGAAAGGTTTTGGTGATCTTTGGATCATGTACAATTCTTATTGGTGGTCTGCATTGAAGTTGGAGTTTACATTTGAAGAATTACCACCGGGTATTGGTGTTCTTCTTGAGACTGGCCGACCAAATGTGTTACACGTCTTGCGAATGATCTTATAGGTGTTTGTCGACTTAGATGATTGTTCCTAAGTTGATGCCTTGTATAAATAAGGGATTGTGAATTCATTTTGTAGTGTGTCTTGGAGTGGATAAGTGTGGTGTAGCGAAGAGAAGTGCGAAAGGCAGAGCAGGAGTTTTTAGGCTTAAATGGAACTGATCCAGGCATGGTAAAGATGTCAATCTCCAGTTCAATTTTGTAATACTTGTTACTTTGTAGACAGTGTGTCTCTTGTAGGTAGTTTGCCTCTTGTGAGTAGTGTGCTCGGGCAGTGAGCCCTAATTGGCATGTGTCATCTATTTTTCTTATTCTTCTAACAGAGAATAATCCTTGGGTTAATCACCCCGTGGTTTTTCCCTTGACTAGGTTTTCCATGTCAAAATCTTGGTGTCTCATGTGTTGATATGTATCTACTCTGGTGTTTATGCTTTATGCTTTCATGAATGATTAATTGATATGCTATTACATAACAAAGAAGATTTAAGTGTTTAAATTAGAAGCAAGTTTTGGACAACTGATTCACCCCCCCTCTCAGTTGTCTGTCTGGAATCCAACAATTCAAGCCTGGGATGACTCATGTGAGTCAAAGAAGTGGGTTGACGAATGGTGGTTAAGTTATCTTAACCCACTTGACACGTATAGACCCCTGATGACACTGGAACTGACAGAGATGGAATCATCAGTTGACTTGACCACATATCAGATCTAGTTCAACCAGGTAATATATCTAATTGCATAGTTTTTGAAATTCCTAATGTTATCTTACTTTGTAGTGTTTTTGTAATGTTGACTAATTTCATCTAATTTTCTACACATATCAATGTAGGCATGTGTATGCAGTTATTGTAGATGAAGGTAATGAAGAGGGAACAGATTATTACTTGTGTCATTGTGTTGAGGCCAAAAATAAATTGGAGGCCCCAGTTACAGATGGAGAATATATTAAATACCCTACAGGCTTAGTGGTTGTTACTAGAACATGGCTTAGAAGGTACCCGCATAAGAGTGTTGATATTTGGCTATTTTAGGACTTAGAAATGCATCAGAAGATTCTTCATTACTCAAACTTTGTCATGGCAACCAATGTTCATTTGATACAATTTCAGGGTAAATCTTTCAACAAGACCTTGTGGAAGGTGCGTGAATCTGACCATGAGGCAATACTTGACACAATAAACACTAGAGAAGACTCAGATGGTTTGTTGGATTAATTTGTAAGTATGCATAAAACTTTCCTAGATGGTTACTTGTACTTTGTTTTGTATATAAACAGTAGTATGAATTACTTCCCTCTAGTATACATCCAATAGTTTTACTTCTCTTACCATTATGCTTGCAGCTTCTTAAACAATCCTATTCTTTCTTTCAACCACTCCATTCTGCTAAGGATTCCTATCCTTTGACCGAGGTATGAGCCAATAACATGAAAATGTCATAATTTTGTATTTCTTATTTTATCACATGTCATTTGATGTACATAAATAATATTTATGTTTAGTCAATTTTGCTTCTTGATGCTTCTCACAAGAGGTCACAACTTCAACCCATCCAACTACAAACAAAGAAGCTAGAGACAAGATGATGGAGAGTGATCACCAGGATGGTGGTAAGTGATTGATTACATATGTGGTGTTATATATTTCATACATTTTCTATATTAATGTGCATATATTGTTTGATTGTATTAACGGGTGGATCTAGATGAACTTTTTTCGAAGAGGTCTACTCGATGACAAAGAGAGGATAAGTCACTGATTGGATCTACATCTAGGAACTACTAATGTATGCATAGATGGCTTTGTATACATACTTTTGTATGAACTACTGATGTATATTTTTGAATATATCCTGTATGGATTTGTTTAGACATGCCTATACGGGTTTGTATGTAAACTAGATGTTATGTTCATGACATTATGTATATGACAGTCTATTGGTTGTCTATTATTTAATGATACCATTATGCTTTTAGGATATGTTGTTGGATTTTGTGATATAAAGACACTTGCTTCTTCATAGAGTATGTGATGTAATGCACAGAGTTGTAGTGCTGCATCATCATCATGTTATGCTTCATGGGGTTAGATCTAAGTGATGGATGAAGTTGATCGTTATTGGTCTTAATCATATTCACTCATGTTTCACTCATGTCATATCAAGATTTATGTCACAAGGTTTGGATGTTAGTTCATAATATTCATGTTTATCATGTTGCAATAGCAAGACATAGTTGCATGTCATTGGATCATTGGATTTGGTTGTGGTTCTTCATCATAACATGTCATTCTTTCAGGAGTTAGATTGGGTTGTAGTTCTTCCTCATGATATGAGTTTGTTCATGTCTTCATACTTCTTTGTGCTCCATGTCCTCAGTGTTCTCAGTGTCTTCAGTGTCCTTGGGGTAGCAGGCTACCGACAAAGTCCCTTAAGATCCCTAAGATATAAAAACTGCCAAACTTTGACAGAGCAATTCTAAGAATTTGTGGCAAATGGGAACATTTAGTTTGGACCTACAAGTGCACATGGGGTTCGTCCACAATAACCTCTCTTAGTTTTGGTCAACTCGAGTCCGTTTGACCGTGCTGAAATCAAATGTGTTCTTGCAAAATTCTTTAGTTTCATGTAGTGGAAAGGTACTAGGAGTGACATTTTGCATTCCATAGGTCATGGTACTGAATTGACTTTGCCAACACATTGGGGTGGGTGGGTAAATGCTAGGGAGGTCTCGTTTCATTGCCAAGTGCCCCAATCGTTCAGGGCAGCAGGCTACCGACAAAGTGCAAAAGGTAGCAATATTTGATGAGTTGTTACTCAGAAACCATGATACTTAGAAACATTCTGTCTAAAGCAATGTGGTCACATAGAACCCCTATACAATAAACTCTCTCAATTTTTGATATCTCTAAGGCATTTACCCATGGTGAAAGGTTTTTTGTTGACCCCAAAATCGTCAGAAGGAGGTAGTGTAAAGTTGCAAAGGGGTGTAACATTCGTCGTGCTCCTGGTGTGACCAAAATGATAGTTCCAACACATCTAGATGGGTACGTTTAGGCTAGGCATGGTCCTATTTTGCACCCAAACATGCCGAAATAGTTTGAGCTACATTGTACTAGCGATATCCCTAAAGAGTCCAAAGTGCAAAAAGGTAGCAATATTTGACGAGCTGTTATGTGGAAACTGTGACATTTAGAAACATTCTATCTAAGGAAACACAGTCATGTAGAAACCCTCTACAATAACCTCTCTCTATTTTTTATATCTATGAGGCATTTGCCCGTGGTGAAAGGTTTTCTGCTACCCACAAAATCATCAGAAGGAGATAGTGTAAAGTTGCAAAGGGGTGTAACTTTTGTCCTGCTCCTGATGTGACCAAACTAATAGTTCCAACTCATCTGGATGGGTATGTTTAGGCTATTCATGGTCCTTTTTTGTACCCAAACATGTCAAAATAGTTTGAGCTACATTGTACCGGTGATATCCCTAAAGAGCCCAAAGTGCAAAAAGGCAGCAATCTTTGACAAGCTGTTACTCAGAAACTGTGACACTTAGAAACATTCTATCTAAGGAATCATGATCATGTAGAGCCCCTCTATAATAAAATCTCTCAGTTTTTGATATCTCTAAGGCATTTTCCCATGGTGAAAGGTTTTCTGTTGCCCCCAAAATCGATAGGAGGTAGTGCAAAGTTGCAAAGGGGTGTAACTTTCGTCTTGCTCCTGATGCGACTAAACTAACAGTTCTAACACATCTGAATGGGTACATTTAGGCTATTCATGGTCCTTTTTTGCACCCAAACATGTTGAAACAGTTCGAGCTACATTGTACCAGCGATATCCCTGAAGAGTCCAAAGTGCAAAAAGGCAGCAATCTTTGATGAGCTATTACTTAGAAACCATGACACTTAGAAATATTTTGTCTAAGGTAACATGATCACATAGAACCCATCTACAATAACCTCTCTCAATTTTTGATATCTCTAAGGCATTTGCCCGTGGTGAAAGGTTTTCTACTACCCCCAAAATCATCAAAAGGAGGTAGTGTAAAGTTGCAAAGGGGTGTTGAAAAGGCTTTAGAAAATTTCAAGCAAATGTAATTGGCATGTGTAAAGCCAAATTCTACAACCTTTGCCAGTATCCTCCAAATCAGGATCTTTGGAACATGGTATGGACAACCATCAAAGCATAAAAGATATAGGAATTTTGCTAACTATTGTAATTGTTGCTGCCCTTGTAGACATGTATGCAAGTGTGGAAGCATAGACAAGGCAGGTGGACTGTTTGATCATACAACACCACAAAGAGATGTCCTCTCATGAGATGTAATGATTACAAGATATGAAAAAAATGGATTTGTTGAAAAGGCTTTAGAAACTTTCAAGCAAATGCAATTGGCATGTGTAAAGCCAAATTCGACAACCTTTGCCAGCATCCTCCAAATTAGGATCTTTGGAACATGGTATGGACAACCATCAAAGCATAAAGGATATATGAATTTTTCTAGATGTTGTAATTACTGATGCCCTTGTAGACATGTATGCAAAGTGTGAAAGCATAGACAAGGCATGTGGACTGTTTGATCATACAACACCTTAAAGCATAAAGGATATAGGAATTTTGCTAGATGTTGTAATTGTTTCTGCCCTTGTAGACATGCATGCAAACTATGGAAGCATAAAGGATATCAAAATTTTATTAGATGTTATATTTGTACTTGCCCTTGTAGACATGTATGAAAAGTGTAGAAGCATAGACAAGGCACATGGATGGTTTGACCTAACACCTCAAAGCATAAAGGATACCAAAATTTTGTTAGATATTGTATTTGTAGTTTCCCTTGTAGACATGTATGTAAAGTGTGGAAGCATAGACGAGGCATGTCAATTGTTTGACCTAACACCTCAAAGAGATCTTCTGTCATGGAATGCAGTGATTGAAAGATATACAAAAAATGGATTTGTTGAAAAGGCTTTAGAAACTTTCAAGCAAATGCAATTGGCATGTGTAAAGTCAAATTCCACAACCTTTGCTAGCATCCTTCAAATTAGGATCTTTAGAACATGGTATGGACAACCATCAAAGCATAAAGGATATATGAATTTTGCTAGATGTTGTAATTGTTGCTGCTCTTGTAGACATGTATGCAAAGCGTGGAAGCATAGGCAAGGCATGTGGACTATTTGATCATACAACATCTCAAAGAGATGTCCTCTCATGGGATGTAATGATTGCAAGATATGCAAAAAATGGATTTGTTGAAAAGACTTTAGAAACTTTCAAGTAAATACAATTGGCACGTGTAAAGCCAAATTCCACAACCTTTGCCAACATCCTCCTTATTTGTACACCAAAATAGAATGTTTGGAACAACGTATGGACAACCATCAAAGCATAAAGGATATAGGAAATTTGTCACATGCTATAATTGTAGCTACCCTTGTAGACATGTATGCAAAGTGTGGAAGCATAGACAAGGCATGTGAACTGTTTGGCATGATGCCCCAAAGAAATGTCGCCTCATTCAATGAAATGATTGCAAGATATGAACAAAATGGATTTTTTTATAAGGCTTTAGAAACTTTCAAGAAAATGTGATTGGCAAGTGTAAAGAAACATTCCACAACCTTAGCCAGTATCCTCCTTGCTTATGCCAAAAAGGACATCCATCAAAGGATAAAACATATGGGAATTTTGTTAGATGTTGTAGTTGCAACTACCTTCAGAGACATGTATGCAAAGTGTGGAAGCATAGACAAGGCACATGAACTATTTGGCATGATGCCTCAAAGAAATGTCACCTCATGGAATGCAATGATTGCAAGATATGAACATTTAATGGATTTTTTGATAATCCTTTAGAAAGTTTCAAGAAAATGTAATTGGTAACTCTAAATCCAAATTCCAAAAACCTTAGAAGTGGTATCTTTGGAACACGGTATAGACATCCATCAAAGCATAAAGGATATGGGAATTTTGTCAAATGTTATAGTTGTCAGTACCCTGCAAGATATGTATGCAAAGTGTGGAAGTATATACAACAAACATGAACTATTTCACAGGATGCCTCAAAGAAATGTTATCTCATGGAATGCAATGATTGCAAGATATGCATGAAATAGATTTTTTATACGGATTTAAAAAATCTCAACCAAATGCACAAAAGTAAATTTCAACCAAACACAAATTTTGGCACGTCTAAAACCAAATTACACAACCTTATCCAACTTCCTCCTTGCCTATGCTAGAACAGGATCTAGGGAACATGGTGTGGACAACCATCAAAGCATAAATGATATAAGAATTTTGTCACATATATTGTATTTGTAACTGCCCTTGTAGACATGTATGGAAAGTGTGGAAGGATAGACAAGGCATGTGAACTCTTTAAAATGATGCCTCAAACAAATGCACAACCTCACATAATGCAATGATTGCAAGATATCCACTAGATTATTTGAAAATGATTTATAAACTTTCAAGCAAATGCAATTGGCACGTGTAAAACCAAATTCCTATAATGATAATTGATCATCATATTAAATATTTAATATAAATTGTCATATACATAATGTCATGAACATAACATCTAGTTTATATACAAAGCCCTATAGGCATGTCTAAACAAAGCCATATAGGCATATATACAAAAATATAGATTGGTTACATACAAAAGTATGTATACAACGCCATCTAGGCATACAAAAATGTCTCAAAAACTAGTTTCCTATGGACTTTTATGAAATAATTAGTGGCCCTTGCCTGACTATGAAGATGGAGAGCTAATCTGTGACTCATCCTCTCTTTGCTGTCGAGTAGACCTCTTCAACAGAAGTTCATCTAGATCCACCTATTAATACAATCAAACAATATGCACATTACTATATAAAATGTACATGAAATATGAAAGGAAGCTAGGTGTGTGGAAATCACTTCCTACACTAATCTAATGAGGAGAGATGAGTGCAAATTATTTTTAATCTTTACAATTACAGTGTTATTAACCCAACAATAGAGATAATCCAGCAATACACAACACAAGAATGTAAGACAAAAGAAGAGAGAGACAAGATATAACATGGGGAAAACCCTTACGGGTGAAAAACCCCACACTCCAAAACCTGCACAATGTATTATCTAAACAACAAGGTTTACAACACACTTGCAATGCAAGTCTTAACAGGAGTCTTCGAAACTCATATCTGGAGAAAATCTGATAGCATAATAGTACTTGTCAATCACATAATACATCTCCTCTCAAAAGCACGTATTTATATATAAGTTACAAGGTAAAAATGAGCTTTCCTTGAGATGGGCATTCAACTTGGTCTCATGGCCCAAAACCCACGCTTGGGGACACTTGTTCTGTTGATATGCCCCAGACAACTGAGGGGGGGGGTGAATCAGTTGTCTCTAAAACTTAAACACTTTTGTAATTAAACATCAATCACTTATCCACAATTATTATGGTTTAACAATGAATGCATGAAATCAGAAACTTATGCATAGATACAACATCAAACACAAGAGACACCAAATTTTACGTGGAAAACCCCAAGGTGGGGAAAAACCATGGAGAGGATTATCTCTCAATATATATTTCAATCTTGAAATAATGATGTTCAGGCCTGGTCACTCCACGAGCCTAACATACTGGGTCATTTCCATGAAGAACAACTAGGTCTAGCAGACTTACTGTCTCAGCCCTAACTAGCAAGATTACAATAAGGGTTGTTAAATCCTAAAGGCTATTAAACCCTACTAGTGGCTCACTTCCAGACTCACTGCCAAGATCAACACCTTTTTATATTTGTGATTGAAGTACAATAATTCGTCTGCTTCGCTCTGTCTCTATTCTGCTCTACCTCTTCTCAGGTCTGCCTCTTCTCTGCTCTGCCTTTTGGACCTTTCTTATTATATTTCCATTTTCTCTCAATGACACCTTTTCCACAACTCAACTACAAGTATTTATACACTTCAACAACCTTGGGATGATCATCAAGGTTGGCATTACAATCATGAACTATTGGAGCAATCTCCAAGGTCAGCATTAACAACATTTACAAAATAGGTCCTGATCTATAACAACATTATACAAATAATATGAAGTAAAGATGTATGTGGATCATGCCACACCTTAGCTAGGACTCAAACACAATCTTCCATGCTTCATCATGCTTCCACAATCTTCTAGAGATCTCTGTAATCACTGGGATTAAGCAGGTCAGCCAAAACTGGTTTGTAATATCCCTTGCTATTTCGGACCTTATTTTGCTGATTTGAACCTCAAGGAATATTGTCAAACACTTCTGATGTAAACCCAATGCTTGCTGGTCTGTGTTTTCAGTCTGATATTTTTTCTTGATAATGACAGCTGAGTACTCTAAATGCTCATAAATCCAAACTACAATGTCTAAGCATTAATCTAAATGCATATATGACTTCTTTTTTGGTATTTTTTGAAACACATACATGAAAATTAGATATGAAATGCATACCTACAGCCAATTGACATTTGTCAAACACTTGGCATGCAATCTAACATGCTGATAAGGGATGCTATAATGAAGGACATTACATTGAACAAATGACATACAATTGATAACTCTTTTGCAATCTCTGAACACAATGATATTAAGAAATACCAAATCTATTGGTTTACAAGGGTTATGCAATACAGTGCCAAAGTCTGATATCAATGATCACCTACAACAATATGTTTGGGATAACAATGCAAACCACTAGTAATTACAAAAAGAACCTGGTAATAATGGTGCCCAAAGTGTTGATGAAGAATCAAGCAATATCCGAGGAAAGGAGTCCCTTCCAAACCCAAATTGTAACCTCCTCCTAGCTGCCCTGTACTGTAGCATTACTATTCATGGCACTGTAGCAATCACTGTAGCATACTGTAGCAAAACACTATAGCGCGACACTGTAGTGTACTGTAGCGTTACTGTAGCAAACACTGTAGTGATCACTGTAGCATTACTGTAGCAGCACTATTCACAGCACTGTAGCAGCCAATAGAAAAACTTCTGATATGCAAATTAATACCTCCAAACCCTTAGTTAATACTACAGATTCAAGCACAAATGAAAGGACTGAAATATCCCTTCCAAATTGCAACCCTTCGGAGGATATTTCACCACCTCAGTTATGCTAATCTATGGGAGTTTTCATTCCCAAAGACCAAATATGCAGAAACCCTTGGCTCCACAAAACTTATCAAATGCAAATGACAATAATCAGATGCCTGGAAGCTTGCCTTGCCCCTTCTTTTATACTTTTTTAATCCCACTTCAGGAGGCTTCTAGAAAAATCTTATAATTTAATTTTAGTGACTATAATGATATAATATTTATTTTAAGTCACTATATTAAATTAATTAAATATAAGGTTACCTTTTGATTTAAAATTAAGTAATAACCTTATGAATTAATTAATTTAATAATATCTCCCTTATTTCATCAATTAGCCTTCAGGAGATAAAGGCTAAATTACTCATCATGAAAGTCGCCTAGGAAGGGGACATTACATGGTTACATATTACACTATTTGGGAACTGTTGGGAATTAAGGTGTCTCAACCTTGGCAATTGTTTGCATTATTTATGTTTGTATTTATTAATTCATTGCCTACGTTGTAAATAAATTGTAAATTCCACATTGTCATATTGTGGGATGTGGCACGGTGATGTGTCATCCTACATGGAAGATGACAACTTGTAATTTTGTCCTCACATGAGGAGATAAGCATCCCACTTAGTGGTAGGAGAATTTTTCCATGTGTCAGCATCTTGGATGTTGTGTAAGGGAATGTTGACCGAAATGGTTATGACAGATTCCTCTGATGAAGTTATGACATGTAAGAGTTAGAAATAGAAGGTTGTAAGATAGGTGAAGACATGCATTATGAAGCATCTTTAAAAAAGGCATATTTGGGTACCCCAAGGTGGACTATGACATGTTGTAAGAGAATATGCTATTTATAGCATGTGTATGATAGATTCTCTTACAACTGTAAGTTATAACTGCTATGACAGATTCTGACGGTCGTAAGAGTCGTAAGAGCATCTGTCAGAGCCCATTTTGGAAATAGGCAACCTCTTTGGAATGGGAGCTATGAACAAGTGTCAGGCACATTCTACAATGTTGACCAAGTGTCCTTAGGCGTGGGTTTTGGGCCATGAGGCCAAGTTGGATGCCCATCTCAAGATAGGACCAATTTAGTCTTGTATATTCTATATAAACAGGTGCTTGGAGGAGGAGATGTATTATAGGTTTAATAGGTATTGTTATGCTACTAGATTGACTCCAGACACGAGTGTCGAAGACCATTGAAGCTTGCATTTGCAAGTGTATTGTAAACCATTATTTAGTTTTGATAATACATTGTGCAGGTTTCTGAGTGTGGGGTTTTTCACCCGATAAGGGTTTTCCCCACGTTATATCTTTGTTTCTCTTCTTCTATCTTCTTTCTAGTTCATGCGTATTGCTACAATATCTCATTTATATGTTTCATATTACTGTAGTTGTAAGGATTAAATTAAATTTGTATAGGTCTCCCCTCATTAGATTATTGTAGGAAGTGATTTCCGTACAACTAGCTTCCTTTCAGTTGGTATTAGAGCTTGATCACCTTTGGTCCAAGTTGTTGGGTAGGGGTTTTTTGAGATGATCTTAAGTTGAGTGGGAGCCTATGTAGAGTATTCTAAATCTTATTGCAATAAGGAGATGGCAAGCACATCTAGAAGGATAGAGGTGGAGAAATTTAATGGCACTAATTTTGAGCTATGGAAGCTCAAGATGGAAGACATGCTTGTAGACAGAGACCTCTGGGAAACTATCAGTGGCACTAAACTAATTGCAATGTCACAAGATGATTGGGATCTCAAGGATCAGAAGGCTAAGGGTCTCATAAGACTTAGTCTTGCTGATTCTGTTCTGTTAAATGTCCATAAGGTGACTACTACAAACTTGCTTTGGAAGAAGTTAGGAGATGTGTATCAAGCCAAATCCCTAGTTAATGAACTTTTTCTGAGAAAGAAGTTGTATTCTCTTTGAATGGAGGATGGAGGATCTGTTTCCAAACATATGAATGCTTTTAACATGCTAGTTGCATAATTGACATTTGTTGGTGTGAAGATGGAGGAGGAGGATCGTTGTATGACCTTTCTTTGTTCTTTGCTAGACTCGTGGGATCATTTTATCATGGCTATTGGAAGCACCACATCCACATTCAAAATGGATGAAGTGGTTTCTTCGTTGTTGTTTGAAGATATGTGGAGAAAGTCTTCTGAGATAGCCAAATAGGCTCTTGCAGTTCGTGGAAGACCCAAGGAGAAAGGGAAAAAGAAGGACAAGAAAGCTGAGAAGGGTAGATCCAAATCTTGTGGGAGATCCAAATCTTCTGAAAAGTCCAAGGCTATCTATTGGAACTATGGTAAATCTAGGCATTTCTGAAAGGAATGCAAAGAGGAAAAGAAAAAGAAGAAGAAGACCCCAAATTCTAATTTTGACAAGTCACAAGATGATGGTGATGCTTTCATCGTAGCCCTGACAACCCATGCATTTGATGATGTGTGTTTGATTGACTCTGGTGCATCATTCCACGTGACCTCTCATCGAGACTAGTTTACTAAGTATGAGGAGTTTGATGGTGGAAAGGTGTACCTGGGTGACGACTATCATCTAAAGATTGGTGGTCATTGAAGAGTCTCTATCTAATTCCCTGATGGATGAGTGAAGGGGATCTTTGGGGTTATGCACATCCCAGGCTTAGCATGGAACCTACTTTCTGTAAGTATGTTGAATGATGTAGGTGTGTAGGTTGTTGTTTCAAAAGAAGGATGCAAGATGACTAGAGGAGCTATGGTGCTTACTAAGGGTACTAGGAGAGGTACTCTGTTTTAGCTAAAGGCATGCATTTCACAATGCAATAGTTCCTCTAACTCAAGGAAGAGGGCAACAGTCACTTCATGCCCACCATCTAAATGAGTAGTGAAGAAATCTATTGTTTCTAATTCTGATGGTTGTAATCATGCCTTGGAAGTTAAGCTTCTTACTGAAAAGACAATGTTATGGAATAAGAAATTTGGCCACATTGGTGAGAATGGTCTGCATACCCTAAAAAATAAAAACCTCATTAAGGGGTTAGATGATTGTAATCTTGAGTTTGACTTTTACGAACATTACATATATGGTACACAAAACCATTTTCATTTTTATTCGAGTTCTCATTGTTGCAAGTATGAGGTGAGCCAGTGTTGTCATTGATGTCAACATACTCATATTGCATTGACAAGAAGGATTTGATGAGCTGTGTGCTGAGGATATTGAGAAAATTAGCCTCAGTCAGGAATAGTGAAGAACAGTGATGAGAAGAAGGCAAATGTACTGTATAGGATGAGAACCGGAGGATGCGGATTAAAGGGTTAGTAGATATGAGTCTTGAGATGCTTCAGTTAAGATTTCAGAGGTCCGCATGAAGATCTGAAGGAGTTGTGGCTATCGGTATAGAACCAGTTCCGGCAAGCATCCAGAGGTGACAGAGGATCACAAAAAGGTCCGGTGAGGTCCGGAATTGTATTATCCTAATCTGCGGATTGGACGGAGTGTTTGGGATGTCCTTGTGATGTGTCATCCTGATTTGTGTATGATTTGGAGGTCCGGAAGTACCTCTTGCATTATGACAGTGGCGACAGACTGTGTTCTTGAAGTTCCGGATGAGGAAGACAAGAGATCCCAGTAAGTAGAGGAAGTGCGGATGTATCCGGAAATTCAGACAGGCTTGTGAAGGTTCTTGGATCATGTTTAGGTTGTGTTGTTGGTCCGCATTGATGGTAGAGCCCGGAATTGAAGTTATTCTTCCGGATGAAGTTCTTGCTCTGTTTAGCCGACCGGATGTGTTATTCATCTTGCGGATACTCCTATGGTTATTTGCCGACTTAGATGTTTGTTCCTAAGTCGATGTCTTATATAAATAACGGTTTGTGAGTTCATTTCAAAGTGTGGTGTGTAGATGAGTGTGGCATAGCGAAGAAACATGCGAAAGGCAGAGCAGAGATTTTTGGGCTTAATTGGAACTGATCCGGACATGGTAGAGATGTCATTCTCCAGTTCAAGACTGTGATTTTTATCACTTTGTAGACAGTGTGTCTCCTTGTAGGCAGTGGGCCTCTTGTGAGCACTGTGCTCGGGCAGTGAGCCCTTATTGGCATGTGCCATTCATTTTTCTTTATTCTTCTAACAGAGAATAATTCTTGGGTTAATCACCCCGTGGTTTTTCCCTTAACCGGGTTTTCCACGTCAAAATCTTGGTGTTCAATGTGTTGATGCTTATCTGCTCTTGTGTTTATGTATTATGCTTCCATGGATGATTATTTGATATGATGCTAACTAACAACAAAGAATCAAGTGTTTGAAAGAAGAAGAAGTTTTATACAACTGATTCACCCCCCCTCTCAGTTGTATGCCCTAGATCCAACAATTGGTATCAGAGCCAAGTTCCTCTGATAGGAGCTTAACCGCTTGAGGAGATCCAGGATGTCATCTTACAAGAAGGATAGTCCGAAGTTCGATGGAACCAACTTCACTCTCTGGAAAGGTCGCATGAAGTGTCACTTGGAATGTATGGGAAAAGCATACTTGGCTATGATTTCAAAACCATATGTACCTCCACAAGGTGGTCCGACAACTCTGAATGAAATCACAGAAGCTGAAAACAATCTGCGGACCAAGGAAGCTCTTCTAAGCGCATTGAATGACTCAGATCTCTCGAATGTCATTGACCTACCAACTGCATATGAGATTCTAACTAAACTGGAACTTCTGTATGAAGGAGATGAGTTTGTCAAAAGTGCAAGGTTGCAAAGTCTGAAAGGGAAATTTGAAAGATTGAAAATGAGAGATGATGAAAACATCACTACCTTTATGCCAAGAGTAAATGAGCTGGTATGTGGAATCAGAAATGCTGGTGGAACTTTAGATGAAAATGAGATTGTCTGTAAAATCCTAAGATCCCTTCCTGCTGCCTACAAAATCAAAGTTGCTGCCATTGATGAATTCAGAGCCCACACAATTGTCACAAGAGAACAACTGGCTGGCAAACTAGCTGCATTTGAAATGACCGAGTTTGGAGATGATCCTCCCAAGACTGAATCTGCTTTCAAAGCCAGTGCCTATGTGAAAGGCAAACAGAGATTTGATCCGGGTGAAAACTCATCAAGGAAAATGTCATGGTATGATCAAGCAAGAAGAGACATGGAAGAAGAAGAAGCAGAAACAACTCAACTTGAAGCCCTCATTGCAAAGAGACTGCCAAGAGGATCCGGTAAGTATGAAGGAAAACTACCCTTTAAGTGTTTCAACTGCAATAAGATTGGTCATTTTGCCTCAAGATGTCCGGAGAGATATGCAAGATCTAATACTCACAGACAAAGGTTTCATAAGAATTGCTATTATGTTCATGAAGAAGATGACAATGAAGGAGTAACAGATGATGAATCAGAACTAGGAAACAAATCCGGAAATGAGTGGGTGTTTATAGCCATCAAGGAAGAAGATTCAATACTCTCTGAATCTGTCAATCACAAAGTTATTGAAAAAGCCTTGGCTGCTCAAGTGGAAGAAAAGGATGATTGGGTTATTGACAGTGGATGTTCTCACCATATGACTAGTGACAAGAATAAGTTCTTAGACTTGGAAAGATATGAAGGAGGAATGGTAAAGTTTGGTGACAATTCTGCTGGCAGAATCAGAGGTAGGGGAACTATTTCCTTTGATGGTAAGAGCAAAACAGGTAATGTACTGTATGTTGAAGGATTGAAGCACAATCTTCTCAGTGTTGGTCAGTTAGTGGACAAAGGCTATGATCTCCGGTTCAAGAATGGAAAATGCAGAATCTTTACAAGCTCCGGAACTGAAATTGCATCTGGTACTCAGACAAAAGGTAATATCTTTCATCTGGTTGGTTCAAATAAAAGTTGTTTGTTTGTCCAAATTGATCAGAGTTGGTTATGGCATAGAAGAATGTGTCATGTAAATTTTGATAACATCATCAAGATAAGCAATACTCAGGCTGTGAGAGATCTTCCAAAATTGATGAAACCTACAAATAGTGTGTGTAAAGAATGTCAGTTAGGTAAACAAAGCAGAGTCTCTTTCAAAAGCAAAGATCAGTCTTCTACCGGATTGTTGGAATTAGTACATACTGATCTATGTGGTCCGACAAGAATCAAGAGTCTGCAGGGTGATAGATATTTCATGTTGTTAATTGATGATCATTCCCGGATGATGTGGGTTACCTTTCTAAAAGAAAAGTCAGAAGCTTTTGAGAAGTTCAAAATCTTCAAAGCTATGGTGGAGAATCAAACCGGATTGAAACTAAAGTGTCTAAGGTCTGATAGAGGTGGTGAATTTACATCTGGTGAATTCATTGACTTTTGTGAGAAACAGGGTATAAGGAGACAGTTGTCTGCTCCTAAGACTCCACAGCAGAATGGAGTAGTTGAGAGAAAGAACCGGACCATCCAGGAAGCTGCTAGGACAATGATGTTGGAAGCAAATGTTCCTCAAATGTTTTGGAAAGAAGCTATCAGTACCGCAGTCTACACTCTCAATCGAGTTCAAATCAGAAACAACACCGGTAAGACCCCCTATGAACTCTGGTTTGGCATCACTCCTACTATGAAATATTTCAGAGTATTTGGTAGCGAGTGTTATATTAAAAGAGATGAAGATCTAGGAAAGTTTGATGCTAGAAGTGATGAAGGAATTTTCTTGGGTTACTCCACTCAAAGCAAAGCATACCGGTGTTACAATAAGAGATTGAGGAAGATGATAGAAAGCACCAATGTAAAGGTTGATGAAGGAATTGAGAAGCCTTCAAGATTTTATGAGTTTGATGAAGATGACCAAGATAGTGCTCAAGGACCTCAATCCTCTCCGGTGAGACAGAGTCAGCCTGATCCAGTAAATCAGGAAGAAGAGATAGGTCTGAATGAGCCTGATCAAGAAGCAGCAGTGCAGGATACTCCCAAAATTCCAAGGTATATAAGACTGAACCACTCTGAAGATTAGATCATAGGTGACAGAAGCAAAGGTGTACAAACTAGAAGGAATATTGCTCAAAATTAGGATGAATGCTGTCTGATTTCAAAAATTGAACCTAAAACAATAAATGAAGCCTGCAATGATGAAAACTGGACCAAAGCAATGGAAGATGAATTGATGCAAATTGAGAAAAATCATACTTGGGATCTTGTTCCCAGACCTAGAGACAGGAATGTAATTGGAACCAAGTGGGTCTTCCGGAACAAACTAAATGAAGCTGGTGAAGTAATTAGAAACAAAGCTAGATTGGTCTGCAAAGGCTACTCTCAAATAGAAGGAATTGACTTTGAAGAGACTTTTGCTCCGGTGGCAAGAATTGAAGCAATCAGATTACTTCTTGCATTTGCTGCCTTCAAAGACTTCAAGGTATATCAGATGGACGTCAAGTCTGCCTTCCTAAATGGTGATCTGGAAGAAGAAGTCTACATTGAACAACCGGATGGTTTTCAATTGTCTGATAATGATGATATGGTCTGCAAGCTGAAGAAAGCTTTGTATGGATTGAAGCAAGCCCCAAGAGCATGGTATGAAAGTTTGGATAAGCATCTTGTGCAGATTGGATTCAACAAAGGTACTGCTGACAGTAACTTATATTTCAAAATTGATCATGAAAATATTTTAATTGTTGAAGTGTTTGTGGATGATATCATTTTTGGAGGAAGAGATAGTATGTGCAAAACTTTTGCAAATCAGATGAAAAGTGAGTTTGAAATGTCTATGCTTGGTGAAATGAATTTCTTCTTGGGTCTGCAAATTACTCAAACAAAAGAAGGGATCTTCATTTCTCAGACCAAATATGTGAAAGAATTGTTAAAGAAATTTGGTATGGAAGACTCAAAGCCTATGAACACTCCTATGGCAACCGGATGTAAGTTAAGCAAAGATGATGATTCTCCAAAGGCAGATCAGACAAAGTATAGATCAATGATTGGTGGATTGTTGTATCTCACTCAAACTAGACCAGATATAATGCAGGCTGTTGGTCTTGTGGCAAGATTCCAGGCTGATCCTAGAGAATCTCATGTTATGGCAATCAAAAGAATTTTTAGGTACTTAAAAGGAACAGTTGAGTATGGTCTATGGTACCCTAGAGATCCGGACTTCTCTCTTCATGCTTACACAGATGCAGATTGGGCAGGAGATGTGGATGACCAGAAGAGCACTAGTGGTGGAGCATTCTTTTTGGGGAAGAGATTGGTTTCTTGGCTAAGCAAGAAACAAGATGCAATATCTCTGTCTACAACTGAAGCAGAATACATTGCAACAGCAGGTAGTTGCACTCAAATCTTATGGATGAAGCAGATGCTAAGAGACATCAAAGTTGAATATGAGAAGCCTATCACAATTTTCTGTGATAATTCAAGTGCAATTAATATCTCCAAGAATCCGGTATTGCATTCTAAGACTAAGCACATATCTATTAAATTTTACTTTTTGAGAGAACAAGTAAACAAGGAAGAAGTCAGATTGGAGTATGTTCCCTCCAAGGATCAGATTGCAGATATCTTTACAAAACCTCTTCCCAAAGACTCTTTTGAATATCTCCGGGAGAAGTTAGGGGTCATGGCCCCTCTGGTGATGAACTAAGATGCACTGATGTGCATCAGTCCGGTGGCTATCACAGTCATATCTTGTGATCCGGACTAATGGGGAGCTGCAACTAAGGGGGAGCAGCTGGTATGATTCTGATGTATGAGAATTGCAAGTATGAGCCCTTTGCCATTGATGTCAAAGGGGGAGAGAAGACATGTGAAAAACAAGTGGTTGATGATCAAAGGGGGAGCAGTAAAGGAAGAGAAGACATATGAAAAGTTGAAGTTCTTGTCTTAATGGTTTTTCACATCATATGTTGCCATCAATGACAAAGGGGGAGATTGTTGCAAGTATGAGGTGAGCCAGTGTTGTCATTGATGTCAACATACTCATATTGCATTGACAAGAAGGATTTGATGAGCTGTGTGCTGAGGATATTGAGAAAATTAGCCTCAGTCAGGAACAGTGAAGAACAGTGATGAGAAGAAGGCAAATGTACTGTATAGGATGAGAATCGGAGGATGCGGATTAAAGGGTTAGTAGATATGAGTCTTGAGATGCTTCAGTTAAGATTTCAGAGGTCCGCATGAAGATCTGAAGGAGTTGTGGCTGTCGGTATAGAACCGGTTCCGGCAAGCATCCAGAGGTGACAGAGGATCACAAAAAGGTCCGGTGAGGTCCAGAATTGTATTATCCTAATCTGCGGATTGGACGGAGTGTTTGGGATGTCCTTGTGATGTGTCATCCTGATTTGTGTATGATTTGGAGGTCCGGAAGTACCTCTTGCATTATGACAGTGGCGACAGACTGTGTTCTTGAAGTTCCGGATGAGGAAGACAAGAGATCCCAGTAAGTAGAGGAAGTGCGGATGTATCCGGACATTCAGACAGGCTTGTGAAGGTTCTTGGATCATGTTTAGGTTGTGTTGTTGGTCCGCGTTGATGGTAGAGCCCGGAATTGAAGTTATTCTTCCGGATGAAGTTCTTGCTCTGTTTAGCCGACCGGATGTGTTATTCATCTTGCGGATACTCCTATGGTTGTTTGCCGACTTAGATGTTTGTTCCTAAGTCGATGTCTTATATAAATAATGGTTTGTGAGTTCATTTCAAAGTGTGGTGTGTAGATGAGTGTGGCATAGCGAAGAAACGTGCGAAAGGCAGAGCAGAGATTTTTGGGCTTAATTGGAACTGATCCGGACATGGTAGAGATGTCATTCTCTAGTTCAAGACTGTGATTTTTATCACTTTGTAGACAGTGTGTCTCCTTGTAGGCAGTGGGCCTCTTGTGAGCAGTGTGCTCGGGCAGTGAGCCCTTATTGGCATGTGCCATTCATTTTTCTTTATTCTTCTAACAGAGAATAATTCTTGGGTTAATCACCCCGTGGTTTTTCCCTTAACCGGGTTTTCCACGTCAAAATCTTGGTGTTCAATGTGTTGATGCTTATCTGCTCTTGTGTTTATGTATTATGCTTCCATGGATGATTATTTGATATGCTGCTAACTAACAACAAAGAATCAAGTGTTTGAAAGAAGAAGAAGTTTTATACAACTGATTCACCCCCCCCTCTCAGTTGTATGCCCTAGATCCAACACTCATAAGTCTTTTGGTGTGTTGGACCTTGTTCGTTCTAATGTATTTGGTCTTGTTAATGTTCCTTCGTTATCAAAATCTGTATATTTTGTATCTTTCATAGATGACTACAGTAGAAGGACATGGATTTATTTTCTCAGCAGTAAATCTCAAGTCTATAGTAAGTTTAAGGAGTTTAAGGCCTTTTCTCAAAATCAGACTGGTAAAAAGATTAAGTGTTTGAGAGCTAACAATGGTGGTGAGTTGTTCTACAAAATTTGATAAATATTGCAAGGAACTTGGGATTGAAAGACATAAGACAAATCCATACACCCCGCAGAAAAATAGAGTTACAGAGAGGATGAATAGGACACTGATGGAGAAGGCTAGGAGTATGCTTAGTGGAGCTGGCCTAGAACAAAAGTTTTGGGCTGAAGTTGTTACCACTGCTTGCTATCTTGTAAATAGATCTCCTACATCAGCTCTTGTTGGAAAGACACCCATGGAGGTGTGGTCTGGTAGAAAGCCTTCAATACAGCATCTTCATGTTTTTGTTTGTGAGGCATATGCACATGTGCCTAGGGAGAAGTGGTCAAAATTGGAGAACAAGGTTGTTAAGTGTATCTTCATTGGCTATGGTGTTGGTGTGAAAGGATACAAGCTTTGAGACATTGTGGCTAAAAAAGTGTTGTATAGTAGAAGTGTCATCTTTAGAGAGTTTACACATTCTTCCACTATTTAACAGCTAGAAGAAAAAGAAAAGAAAAAGGATGTTGTTTAGTTTCTTGCTACCCCTGACAGAACTGAACAGAAAGACAATGTTGGACCTAATGATGAGGGGAGCTCTTGCAGATCTAAAAGCTCAGATGAAGAAGATGAACCTCAACCTCAGCTCTTGAGGAGGTCTACATGGATAAGAAAGCAACTTGAAAGGTTTGGTTTTACATTGCTTGATTCTAGTTGTGCTTTTGCTTTGCTTACTAACAATGATGAACCTAGAACTGTATCAGAGGCTATGGACATGAAAGATACATGTTCCTGGTAGGAGGCCATGGAAGATGAAATGGATTCTTTGGAAAAGAATCAAACTTGGGACTTGGTGCCTTTGCCTCCTAGATGGAAACTTATTCGATGCAAATGGGTGTTCAAGAAGCAATTTGGTGCAGATGGCAGTGTTGAGAAGTATAAGGCCAGATTGGTTGCAAAGGCGTATTCACAAGTGGAGGGTATAGATTATGGTGAGATCTTCTCTCCTGTTGCAAATCTGACATCCATTCAATTCTTGTTGTCTCTTGCAGCAGCTTATGACTTAGAGGTAGAATAGATGGATGTGAAGACAACTTTCCTTCATGGTGATTTGGAGGAGGAAATCTACATGTCACAGCCAGAGCATTACATGGTGAAAGGTAAAGAAAAATTGGTTTGCAAATTAAAGAAGTCTTTGTATGGTTCGAAATAGTCTCCTAGGAGATGGTACTTGAAGTTTGATTCCTTTGTGTTGTCTATTAGATTTGTGAGATAGAAATCAGATCACTGTGTGTATTATAAGTTTGATAGTGATCGTATTCTCATTGTTGCATTTTATTTTGATGATAGGTTGCTCATTGGGAAGGGTAAGAACATTAATTCTGATTTCAAATCTTAGTTTTTAGTACAATTTGAAATGAAAGATTTAGGGGCAAATAGGTACATCCTAGGAATAGAAATCAAAAGAGATAGAACTAACATAAAACTTTGGTTAAGCCAGAGTAAGTATGTGAAGATTGTGTTGGATAGGTTCAACATGGTAGATTGTAGACCATTGTGTGTTCCTATTTCTTTGGGGACAAAGTTGCCTGTTGAGGACTATCCAAAATATCCTAGTGAGGTGGAGGACATGAGCAGAGTACTTTATGCTAGTGCTATTGGAAGTTTGATGTATGCTATGTTCTGCACAAGACCATACATTTCCCAAGCAGTGGGAGTCCTTAGTCAATTTATGGCTAATCCTGGACGTGTTCATTGGGATGCAGTTAAGCGAGTGTTCAGATATTTGAGGGGTACTTCTGAGTATTCTATATGCTATCATGGTAATGTTACAGGACCTCTACATTCTGTTGATATTCATGGATTTGTGGATTCAAATTGGGTAGGTGACATTGATAGCAGGAGATCCACCAGTGCTTATGTGTTTACACTGTTTGGTGGTGCTATTAGTTGGATGAGTAAGTGACAACTTGTGGTTGCTTTGTCCATGACAAAAGCTGAGTATATGGCAGCAACTCATGCTTGTAAGGAATCCATTTGGCTTAAGAGATTATGTTTAGCTTTTGGTGTTGATGTAGGTCAGATCATGATCAGTTGTGATAGTCAGAGTGCAATTTTCCTTGCAAAGAATCCAACTTTCCATGCTAGAACAAAGTACATTGATGTTCAGTTTCACTTCATGCGATACATGGTTGAGGATGGAAAAGTAAATTTGGATAAGCTAGATACCTTGAAGAATGTTGCAGATGCATTGACAAAACTAGTGGGCACAAAGAAGTTCAGATGGTGTTCGGAGTCTATGGGCCTCTCGGCCTATAGAAGTTAAATCTTGTTATTCTATTGGCACTTACAAGGTGTTCAACAAGTGGGAGAATGTTGGGAATTAAGGTGTCTCAACCTTGGTAATTCTTTGCATTATTTATTTTTGTATTTATTAATTCATTGCCTATGTTGTAAATAAATTGTAAATTCCATATTGTCATGTTGTGGGATGTGGCACGGTGATGTGTCATCGTACATGGAAAATGACAACTTGTAATTTTGTCCTCACATGAGGAGATAGGCATCCCACTTAGTGGTAGGAGAATTTTTCCATATGTCAGCATCTTGGATGTTGTGTAAGGGAATGTTGACCGAAACGGTTATGACGGATTCCTATGATGAAGTTATGACGTGTAAGAGTCAGAAATAGAAGGTTGTAAGATAGGTGAAGAAATGTGTCATCAAGCATCTTTGAAAAAGGCATATTTGGCCATCCCAAGGTGGACTATGACATGTTGTAAGAGAATATGCTATTTATAGCCTGTGTATGATAGATTCTCTTATAGCTGCAAGTTGTAACTGCTATGGTAGATTCTATGACAGTCGTAAGAGTCATAAGAGCATCTGTCATAGCCCATTTTGGAAATAGCTGACCTCTTTGGGATGGGAGCTATGAACAAGTGTCAAGCACATTCTACAATGTTGACCAAGTGTCTTTAGGTGTGGGTTTTGGGCCATGAGGCCAAGTTGGACGCCCATCTCAAGATAGGACCAATTCTGCCTTGTATATTCTGTTGCAAGTATGAGGTTATCCAGTGTTGTCATTGATGTCAACATACTCATATTGCATTAACAAGAAGGATTTGATGAGCTGTGTGCTGAGGATATTGAGAAAATCAGTCTCAGTCAGGAACAGTGAAGAACAGTGATGAGAAGAAGGTAAATGTACTATATAGAATGAGAACCGGAGGATGCGGATTAAAGGGTTAGTAGATATGAGTCTTGAGATGCTACAGTTAAGATTTCAGAGGTCCGCATGAAGATCTGAAGGAGTTGTGGCTGCCGGTATAGAACCGGGTCCGGCAAGTATCCAGAGGTGACAGAGGATCACAAAAAGGTCCGGTGAGGTCCGGAATTGTATTACCCTAATCTGCGGATTGGAAGGAGTGTTTGGGATGTCCTTGTGATGTGTCATCCTGATTTGTGTATGATTTGAAGGTCCGGAAGTACCTCTTGCATTATGACAGTGGCGACAGACTGTGTTCTTGAAGTTCCGGATGAGGAAGACAAGAGATCCCAGTAAGCAGAGGAAGTGCGGAAGTATCCGGACATTCAGACAGGCTTGTGAAGGTTCTTGGATCATGTTTAGGTTGTGTTGTTGGTCCGCATTGATGGTAGAGCCCGGAATTGAAGTTATTCTTCCGGATGAAGTTCTTGCTCTGTGTAGCCGACCGGATGAGTTGTTCATCCTGCGAATGCTCTTGTGATGGCCGACCGGATGTGTTATTCATCTTGCGGATACTCCTATGGTTGTTTGCTGACTTAGATGTTTTTTCCTAAGTCGATGTCTTGTATAAATAACGGTTTGTGAGTTCATTTCAGTGTGTGGTGTGAGGATGAGCATGGTATAGCGAAGAAACGTGCGAAAGGCAGAGCAGAGATTGTTGGGCTTAATTGGAACTGATCCGGACATGGTAGAGATGTCATTCTCCAGTTCAAGACTGTGATTTTCATCACTTTGTAGACAGTGTGTCTCCTTGTAGGCAGTGGGCCTCTTTGTGAGCAGTGTGCTCGGGCAGTGAGCCCTTATTGGCATGTGCCATTCATTTTTCTTTATTCTTCTAACAGAGAATAATTCTTGGGTTAATCACCCCGTGGTTTTTCCCTTAACCGGGTTTTCCACGTCAAAATCTTGGTGTTCAATGTGTTGATGCTTATCTGCTCTTGTGTTTATGTATTATGCTTCCATGGATGATTATTTGATATGCTGCTAACTAACAACAGTGAGTTAAGTGTTTGAATGACAAGAAGTTTTATACAACTGATTCACCCCCCCCCTCTCAGTTGTATGCCCTAGATCCAACAATTGGTATCAGAGCCAAGTTCCTCTGACAAGATCTTAACCGCTTGAGGAGATCCAGGATGTCGTCATACAAGAAGGATAGTCCGAAGTTCGATGGAACCAACTTCACTCTCTGGAAAGGTTGCATGAAGTGTCACTTGGAATGCATGGGAAAAGCATACCTGGGTATGATTTCAAAACCATATGTACCTCCACAAGGTGGTCTGACAACTCTGAATGAAATCACAGAAGCTGAAAACAATCTGCGGACCAAGGAAGCTCTTCTAAGCGCATTGAATGACTCAGATCTCTCGAATGTCATTGACCTACCCACTGCATATGAGATCCTAACTAAACTGGAACTTCTGTATGAAGGAGATGAGTTTGTCAAAAGTGCAAGGTTGCAAAGTCTGAAAGGGAAATTTGAAAGATTGAAAATGAGAGATGATGAAAACATCACTACCTTTATGCCAAGAGTAAATGAGCTGGTATGTGGAATCAGAAATGCTGGTGGAACTTTAGATGAAAATGAGATTGTCTGCAAAATCCTAAGATCCCTTCCTGCTGCCTACAAAATCAAAGTTGCTGCCATTGATGAATTCAGAGCCCACACAACTGTCACAAGAGAACAACTGGCTGGCAAACTAGCTGCATTTGAAATGACCGAGTTTGGAGATGATCCTCCCAAGACTGAATCTGCTTTCAAAGCCAGTGCCTATGTGAAAGGCAAACAGAGATTTGATCCGGGTGAAAACTCATCAAAGAAAATGTCATGGTATGATCAAGCAAGAAGAGACATGGAAGAAGAAGAAGCAGAAACAGCTCAACTTGAAGCCCTCATTGCAAAGAGACTGCCAAGAGGATCCGGTAAGTATGAAGGAAAACTACCCTTTAAGTGTTTCAACTGCAATAAGATTGGTCATTTTGCCTCAAGATGTCCGGAGAGATCTGCAAGATCTAATACTCACAGACAAAGGTTTCAAAAGAATTGCTATTATGTTCATGAAGAAGATGACAATGAAGGAGTAACAGATGATGAATCAGAACCAGGAAGCAAATCCGGAAATGAGTGGGTGTTTATAGCCATCAAGGAAGAAGATTCCTTGCTCTCTGAATCTGTCAATCACAAAGTTGTTGAAAAAGCCTTGGCTGCTCAAGTGGAAGAAAAGGATGATTGGGTTATTGACAGTGGATGTTCTCACCATATGAATGGTGACAAGAATAAGTTCTTAGACTTGGAAAGATATGAAGGAGGAATGGTAAAGTTTGGTGACAATTTTGCTGGCAGAATCAGAGGTAGGGGAACTATTTCCTTTGATGGTAAGAGCAAAACAGGTAATGTACTGTATGTTGAAGGATTGAAGCACAATCTTCTCAGTGTTGGTCAGTTAGTGGACAAAGGCTATGATCTCCGGTTCAAGAATGGAAAATGCAGAATCTTTACAAGCTCCGGAACTGAAATTGCATCCAGTACTCAGACAAGAGGTAACATCTTTCATCTAGTTGGTTCAAATAAAAGTTGTTTGTTTGTTCAAATTGATCAGAGTTGGTTATGGCATAGAAGAATGTGTCATGTAAATTTTGATAACATCATCAAGATAAGCAATACTCAGGCTGTGAGAGATCTTCCAAAGTTGATAAAACCTACAAATAGTGTGTGTAAAGAATGTCAGTTAGGCAAACAAAGCAGAGTCTCTTTTAAAAGCAAAGATCAGTCTTCTACCGGATTGTTGGAATTAGTACATACTGATCTATGTGGACCAACAAGAATCAAGAGTCTGCAAGGTGATAGATATTTCATGTTGCTAATAGATGATCATTCCCGGATGATGTGGGTTACCTTTCTAAAAGAAAAATCAGAAGCTTTTGAGAAGTTCAAAATCTTCAAAGATATGGTGGAGAATCAAACTGGATTGAAACTAAAGTGTCTAAGGTCTGATAGAGGTGGTGAATTTACATCTGGTGAATTCATTGACTTTTGTGAGAAACAGGGTATGAGGAGACAGTTGTCTGCTCCTAAGACTCCACAGCAGAATGGAGTAGTTGAGAGAAAGAACCGGAACATCCAGGAAGCTGCTAGGACAATGATGTTGGAAGCAAATGTTCCTCAAATGTTTTGGAAAGAAGCTATCAGCACTGCAGTCTACACTCTCAATCGAGTTCAAATCAGAAACAACACCGGTAAGACCCCCTATGAACTCTGGTTTGGCATCACTCCTACTGTGAAATATTTCAGAGTATTTGGTAGCAAGTGTTATATTAAAAGAGATGAAGATCTAGGAAAGTTTGATGCTAGAAGTGATGAAGGAATTTTCTTGGGCTACTCCACTCAAAGCAAAGCATACCGGTGTTACAATAAGAGATTGAGGAAGATGATAGAAAGCACCAATGTAAAGGTTGATGAAGGAATTGAGAAGCCTTCAAGATTTTATGAGTTTGATGAAGATGACCAAGACAGTGTTCAAGGACCTCAATCCTCTCCGGTGAGACAGAGTCAGCCTGATCCGGTAAATCAGGAAGAAGAGTTAGGTTTGAATGAGCCTGATCAAGAAACAGCAGTGCTGGATACTCCCAAAATTCCAAGGTATGTAAGACTGAATCACTCTGAAGATCAGATCATAGGTGACAGAAGCAAAGGTGTACAAACTAGAAGGAATATTGCTCAAGATCAGAATGAATGTTGTCTGATTTCAAAGATTGAACCTAAAACAATAAATGAAGCCTGCAATGATGAAAACTGGACCAAAGCAATGGAAGATGAACTGATGCAAATTGAGAAAAATCATACTTGGGATCTTGTTCCCAGACCTAGAGACAGGAATGTAATTGGAACCAAGTGGGTCTTCCGGAACAAACTAAATGGAGCTGGTGAAGTAATCAGAAACAAAGCTAGATTGGTCTGCAAAGGCTACTCTCAAATAGAAGGAATTGACTTTGAAGAGACTTTTGCTCCGGTAGCAAGAATTGAAGCAGTCAGATTACTTCTTGCATTTGCTGCCTTCAAAGACTTCAAGGTATATTAGATGGATGTCAAGTCTGCCTTCCTAAATGGTGATCTGGAAGAAGAAGTCTACATTGAACAACCGGATGGATTTCAATTGTCTGATAATAATGATATGGTCTGCAAGTTGAAGAAAGCTCTGTATGGATTGAAGCAAGCCCCAAGAGCATGGTATGAAAGGTTGGATAAGCATCTTGTGCAGATTGGATTCAACAAAGGTACTACTGACAGTAACTTATATTTCAAAATTGATCATGAAAACATTCTGATTGTTGAAGTGTTTGTGGATGATATCATTTTTGGAGGAAGAGATAGTATGTGCAAAACTTTTGCAAATCAGATGAAAAGTGAGTTTGAAATGTCTATGCTTGGTGAAATGAATTTCTTCTTGGGTCTGCAAATTACTCAAACAAAAGAAGGGATCTTCATTTCTTAGACCAAATATGTGAAAGAATTGTTAAAGAAATTTGGTATGGAAGACTCAAAGCCTATGAACACTCCTATAGCAACCGGATGTAAGTTAAGCAAAGATGATGATTCTCCAAAGGCAGATCAGACAAAGTATAGATCAATGATTGGTGGATTGTTGTATCTCACTCAAACTAGACCAGATATAATGCAGGCTGTTGGTCTTGTGGCAAGATTCCAGGCTGATCCTAGAGAATCTCATGTTATGGCAATCAAAAGAATTTTTAGATACTTGAAAGGAACAGTTGAGTATGGTCTATGGTATCCTAGAGATCTGGATTTCTCTCTTCATGCTTACACAGATGCAGATTGGGCAGGAGATGTGGATGACCGGAAGAGCACTAGTGGTGGAGCATTCTTTTTGGGGAAGAGATTGGTTTCTTGGCTAAGCAAGAAACAAGATGCAATATCTCTGTCTACAACTGAAGCAGAATACATTGCAGCAGCAGGTAGTTGCACTCAAATCCTATGGATGAAGCAGATGCTAAGAGACATCAAAGTTGAATATGAGGAGCCTATCACAATTTTCTGTGATAATTCAAGTGCAATTAATATTTCCAAGAATCCGGTATTGCATTCTAAGACTAAGCACATATCTATTAAATTTCACTTTTTGAGAGAACAAGTAAACAAGGAAGAAGTCAGATTGGAGTATGTTCCCTCCAAGGATCAGATTGCAGATATCTTTACAAAACCTCTTCCCAAAGACTCTTTTGAATATCTCCGAGAGAAGTTAGGGGTCATGGCCCCTCCGGTGATGAACTAAGATGCACTGATGTGCATCAGTCCGGTGGCTATCACAGTCATATCTTGTGATCCAGACTAATGGGGAGCTGCAACTAAGGGGGAGCAGCTGGTATGATTCTGATGCATGAGAATTGCAAGTATGAGCCCTTTGCCATTGATGTCAAAGGGGGAGAGAAGACATGTGAAAAACAAGTGGTTGATGATCAAAGGGGGAGCAGTAAAGGAAGAGAAGACATATGAAAAGTTGAAGTTCTTGTCTTAATGGTTTTTCACATCATATGTTGCCATCAATGACAAAGGGGGAGATTGTTGCAAGTATGAGGTTATCCAGTGTTGTCATTGATGTCAACATACTCATATTGCATTGACAAGAAGGATTTGATGAGCTGTGTGCTGAGGATATTGAGAAAATCAGTCTCAGTCAGGAACAGTGAAGAACAGTGATGAGAAGAAGGTAAATGTACTGTATAGAATGAGAACCGGAGGATGCGGATTAAAGGGTTAGTAGATATGAGTCTTGAGATGCTACAGTTAAGATTTCAGAGGTCCGCATGAAGATCTGAAGGAGTTGTGGCTGCCGGTATAGAACCGGGTCCGGCAAGTATCCGGAGGTGACAGAGGATCACAAAAAGGTCCGGTGAGGTCCGGAATTGTATTACCCTAATCTGCGGATTGGAAGGAGTGTTTGGGATGTCCTTGTGATGTGTCATCCTGATTTGTGTATGATTTGAAGGTCCGGAAGTACCTCTTGCATTATGACAGTGGCGAGAGACTGTGTTCTTGAAGTTCCGGATGAGGAAGACAAGAGATCCCAGTAAGCAGAGGAAGTGCGGAAGTATCCGGACATTCAGACAGGCTTGTGAAGGTTCTTGGATCATGTTTAGGTTGTGTTGTTGGTCCGCATTGATGGTAGAGCCCGGAATTGAAGTTATTCTTCCGGATGAAGTTCTTGCTCTGTGTAGCCGACCGGATGAGTTGTTCATCCTGCGAATGCTCTTGTGATGGCCGACCGGATGTGTTATTCATCTTGCGGATACTCCTATGGTTGTTTGCCGACTTAGATGTTTTTTCCTAAGTCGATGTCTTGTATAAATAACAGTTTGTGAGTTCATTTCAGTGTGTGGTGTGAGGATGAGCATGGTATAGCGAAGAAACGTGCGAAAGGCAGAGCAGAGATTGTTGGGCTTAATTGGAACTGATCCGGACATGGTAGAGATGTCATTCTCCAGTTCAAGATTGTGATTTTCATCACTTTGTAGACAGTGTGTCTCCTTGTAGGCAGTGGGCCTCTTTGTGAGCAGTGTGCTTGGGCAGTGAGCCCTTATTGGCATGTGCCATTCATTTTTCTTTATTCTTCTAACAGAGAATAATTCTTGGGTTAATCACCCCGTGGTTTTTCCCTTAACCGGGTTTTCCACGTCAAAATCTTGGTGTTCAATGTGTTGATGCTTATCTGCTCTTGTGTTTATGTATTATGCTTCCATGGATGATTATTTGATATGCTGCTAACTAACAACAGTGAGTTAAGTGTTTGAATGACAAGAAGTTTTATACAACTGATTCACCCCCCCCTCTCAGTTGTATGCCCTAGATCCAACATATTCTATATAAACAGGTGCTTGGAGGAGGAGATGTATTACAAGTTTTACAAGTACTATTATGCTACTAGATTGAATCCAGACATGAGTGTCAAAGACCATTGAATCTTGCATTGCAAGTGTATTGTAAACCATTATTTAGTTTTGATAATACATTGTACAGGTTTCTGAGTGTGGGGTTTTTCACCCGATAAGGGTTTTCCCCACATTATATCTTTGTCTCTCTTCTTCTGTCTTCTTTCTGGTTCATGTGTATTCCTACAATATCTCATTTATATGTTTCATGTTGCTGTAGTTATAAGGATTAATTTGAATTTGTATAGCTCTCCCCTCATTAGATTAGTGTAGGAAGCAATTTCCACACACATAGCTTCCTTTCAGGAACAATCTTTGAACACGATCTCAAGTCCTTAACACAGAAAAATATCAAGATAGGAACATGATTAGGAGACATCCACAAGCATGTTATAATCATCAAGAGCAACCACACAAACCTTAACCACTTTATCCATAGGAATCTTCTCATCAGAACACATGAACTTCACTGTCTTCAACTGACATGAAAGAAAGATAGCTTACAGATCACCTAAACATGAACCACTACATTTGTAGGCACTTATAACAATCCTAGACTTCCCTCTAGAACTACTGAGAAAAATACTTTACTACGGAGGAATGTGGAGCATTTTACTTTCTCCCTGTCCCAACTGAGCTTACAGAAAAAGAAAGTTTTACTCTAGTGAATGCAACTCTCTCAATTCTTCACCCTGGAGGCTCAAACTTGGGATTTATCATCTTCAAACTTCCCTTTAAGTAACTTCCAATCCACAAACCAAGATCTTCCTCCAATAGGAGATGCATAGCAGTTTACCATACTATTCTTCAACATACAACTCTCTTTCTATACTGCACTTCACTGTAACTCACTTGATTCTTTTGGAGAGGCTAATTTTCTCAATATCCTTAACACACAAGGCTTCTAAACAAGTAATAGAATAGAACAAAGTTGACACCAATGACAACAAAGATATGTTGACATTAATGACAACACCATTTAGGCACATACTTACAACAATCTCCCCCTTTGTCATTGATGGCAACATATGATGTGAAAAACTGCAACAACCATCAATAAAAGATTCTCCTCCTTTCTCTTTACACATCTACACTCTTTATCTATCTAAGTTTTTGACATGACTTCTATCACCATTTGACATTAATGGAAAAGGGCACATACTTGTACTTCTTCTACTCTGATTGAATCTCTCTTCTAAACTCTTTGACTACTCCCCCTAAGAAGTAGCCCTTAAAATCCATCAATCTAGATCTCTAAGGACCTCTAGACTGATGCACTATTGTGCATCTTAGTTTAGAGTAGGAGGGGTGATAACCCCTAACTTTTCTTTAAGATACTCAAAGGTATCCTTAGGTAGAGGTTTGGTGAAGATGTCTGCAATATGATCTTTGGTAGAAACATACTCCAACTTGACTTCATTCTCTATCACCTTTTCTCTTAGAAAATGATACCTAATGGATATGTGCTTTGTCCTTGAATGCATTACTGGATTCTTTGATATGTTTATGGCACTCGTGTTGTCACAAAAAATTGCGATTGGATCCTCATACACAACTCTAATGTTCTTCAAAGTCTACTTCATCCATAACACTTGAGTGCAAATGCATGCTACTACAAGGTATTCTGCTTCTACAGGAGATAGGGATATTGAATCCTATTTCTTGCTCAACCAAGATACTAACCTTTTTCCTAAGAAGAATGCACCTCCACTTGTACTTTTTCTGTCATCCACATTCTAGTCCAATCTACATTAGTATATGCACTGAGAGTAAAGTCACTATCCTTAGGGTACCACAAACCATAATCCATTGTACCTTTCAAATACCTTAGAATTCTCTTGACTACCATCACATGTGATTCTTTGGGTTCTACTTGAAATCTTTCCACAAGACACACTACATGCATTATGTCAGGTCTGGTTTGAGTTAGATAAAGTAATCATCCAATCATAGATCTGTACTTTTTCTAGTCTACCATGGGTGAGTTATCATCTTTGCTTAACTTACAACCAATTATCATAGGTGTGCAAACTAGTTTAGAGACTTTCATCCCAAATTTCTTTAACTCTTTCACATACTTTGACTAAGAAATGAAGATACCTTTATTTGATTGACTTATTTGCAGACCTAAAAAGAAGTTCATCTCTCCAAACATGGACATTTCAAATTCACTTTGCATTTCTCCAATAAAAATTGAGCACATACCTTTATTGTCTCCCAAAATAATATCATCAACAAAGACTACAACAATTGGGACGTGTTCATCATTAATTTTGAAGTAGAGATTGTTGTCTATAGTACCTTTATTGAACCCTATCTATATCAGATACTTATCCAACCATGCATACCATGCTCTGGGGGCTTGTTTTAATCCATACAAGGCTTTCTTCAATCTACATACCATGTCACCGTGATCTGATGACTGAAACCCTTTCGGTTGTTCAATATATACTTCATCTTCCAATTCTCCATTTAAGAAGGCAGACTTCACATCCATTTGATAAACCTTGAAATCTTTGTAGGTTGCAAAGGCCAAAAACATCCTTATTGCTTTAATCCTTTCCATTGGAGCAAAATCTAGTCCTTTAACTTGAGCGTATCCTTTGCATACCAATCTTTCTTTGTTTCTTACCACTTCACCTTTCTCATTCATTTTGTTTCTGAAGACCCACTTAGTACCAATAACCTTCTTATTTGCTGGTTTGGGAACAAGATCCCAAGTGTGATTCTTCTCTATTTGTATCAATTGGTCTTCCATAGCCTTTGCCCAATTCTCATCTTTGCAAACCTCATGCACAGTTTTAGGTTCAATCTTAGAAATTTGACAGAAATTTACCTGTTCCTCTGCAACTTTTCTTCTGGTTAAGATCCCTTTACTCTTATCTCCTATAATTTGATCTTTAGAATGACTAAGTCTTACATACCTTGGAGTTTTGGTAGCAATTACCAGAGCTTGTTCTTCTTCATCTGAGATCCCTTCATGCTGCACCACTTCTGAAACATCTGGTTCATCTGATTCATATCCACTTGATTCTGAAGACCTTTCCTTACATTCGTCAACTTTAACATTTGTACTTTCAATGATCTTATTCAATCTCTTATTATAGCACCGGTAGGCCTTGCTCTTAGTGGAGTAACCAAGGAAGATTCCTTCATCACATCTAGCATCAAACTTGCCTAAATCTTCTTCTCTTTTGATATAACATTTGCTACCAAAAACTTTGAAATATTTCACAGTAGGAACTTTACCATGCCACAATTCATAGGGAGTCTTAGAAATTTTACCTTTTACTTGGACTCTATTTAGAATATATAGAGCAGTGTGAATTGCTTCTCTCCAATATACTTCTGGAATATTAGCTTCTTTCATCATGGTTCTAGCAGCGTCTTGAACTGTTCTATTTTTCCTTTCAACAACTCCATTTTGTTGTGGAGTTCTAGGTGCAGATAGTTGTCTCTTTATTCCATATTCTTCACAAAATAAATTGAATTCATTTGATGTGAACTCTCCTCCTCTATCTGGCCTTAGGCATTTGATTTTCAAATCCATCACATTTTCAGCCATTGCCTTAAATGCCTTGAACTTATCAAGAGCTTCACATTTTTCTTTCAAAAAAGTGACCCAAGTCATTCTAGAATAATCATCAATAAGCAACATGAAATACCTATCTCCTTGCAAACTTCTTCCTCTGGTAGGTCCACACAAATCTATATGCACTAGCTCAAGTAGTCCTCCAACTGATTAGTCCTTGCTTTTGAAACTTGTTCTTGTTTGTTTCCCAAATTGACACTCCTTGCAAATAGGATTAGCAGGCTTCACAAGTTTAGACAGATCTCTAACAACCTATGCAGTACTTATCTTCATAATGTTATCAAAATTTATGTGACACAACCTTCTATGCCATAACCAACTCTCATGAGTCTAAGCCAACAAGCAATAATTGTCAGTTTCTTTCATATGATAGATGTTACCTCTGGTCTTCTTACTAGTTGCAATGACTGTTTCGGAGCTTTCCTTGATCTTACATCCATTGTCCTTGAAGCTTAAATCATAGCCCTTGTCACACATCTGACCCACACTCAAGAGATTGTGCTTTAATCCTTTCACACACAAGACATCTTCAGTATTATGCTTGCCATCAAAAGAGATAGATCCTTTTCCACAAATCTTACTAGCTATATTATCTCCAAACCTAACCAGTCCACCATCATATCTTTCCAAACTCACAAACTTACTTTTGTCACCAGTCATATGGTGAGAGAAGCCACTATCAAGAACCCATTCATCCTTGTCATTAATGACCTGAGCAGCCAAAGCACTTTCCACTAGTTTTTCTTCCTTCACCCAACTAGTAAAATTAGTAGACACATGATCTTCCTTGATAGCAATAAACAAACATTCATTTCCAGAAGTACTAGCATTATCTGGTTCACCATTATCTAATACTCCTTCATCATTATCAAAATATTCAACATAATAACACTTCTTTAGGGTCCTAGGTCTATTCTCATATCTTTTTCTATTCCTTTCAATTCTTTCAGGACATCTGGAGGCAAAATGACCTACTTTACCACAAGAAAAACATTTGAAAGGTAATTTGCCTTTATACTTACTAGATCCTCTTTGCAATCTATCCACAAAGTTGGCTTCAATTTCATTAAACTCATCATCAGATTCTACCTTATACTTTTCTGGTCTAGAAGTTCTTCCAGGAGTACTAGCTTTGAAGGCCATCTCAACTTTCGGCAGAGCATCACCAAACTCTCTCATTTCAAAGGTAGTAAGCTTACCAAGTAGTTGATCCCTATCAACTTCTTTTACTTGCATGGATTCTTCAATTGCATCCACCTTGTGATAGTAGGACTTGGGCAGAGATCTGAGAATTTTCATTACAATTTCCTTATCGTCGAGAGTTCCCCCCATGACTTTTATCCCTGTGACAAGTTCATCAACCCTTTGCATAAAGGCTGATACGTTTTCATCTTCATTCATTTTTGAACTTTCATATTTCACTTTCAGACTTTGTAGCTTGGCTTCCTTCATAGAATCATCTCCTTCATATAGATTTTTTAACTTTTCCCATACCTCATTTGCAGTTTCAAGATCCACAGCTTTCATCAATATTGAGTTGGTTAATGAGCTTAGCAGAGCATCTTTTTCCTTGACATCCATCTCATAATCTTTGAATTCATCTTCAGTCATCAAAACATTTGGAGGCATGGTGTATTTTGTTCTACACATCTCCATACTTTGTAGCCAAGACAAAGAAGATGGCTTTCATCTGCGCCTTCCAGAGAGCATAATTTGTTCCATCAAAATGTGGTGCTTCCTTCTTGTAAGACATTTTTGATCTTCCTTAAGCTATTAAACGTTCTTATGAGGAACTTGGCTCTAATACCAATTGTTGATTTACCCCAGAGAATTGAGAGGGGGGTGGATCAGTTGTCTCTAAAACTTAAACTCTTCTGTAATTAAACATCAATCACTTATCCACAATTATTATGGTTTAACAATGAATGTATGAAATCAGAAACTTAACCATAGATACAACATCAAACACAAGAGACACCATATTTTATGTGCAAAACCCCAAGGTGCAGAAAAATGATGGAGAGGATTAGCTCTCAATATTTATTGCAATCTTGAAATAATGATGTTTAGGTTTGGTTACTCCACAGGCCTAACATACTAGCTCATTGCCATGAAGAACAACTAGGTCTAGCAGACTCACTGCCTCAACCCTAAACCTAGCAAGATTACAATAAGGGTTGTTAAACCCCGAAGGCTATTAAATCCTACTGACGGCTCACTGCCAGACTCACTACCAAGATCAACACCTTTTTATAATTGTGATTGAAGTACAATAATTCCTCTGCTCTGCTCTGTCTCTACTTTGCTCTACCTCTTCTCAGCTCTGCCTCTTCTCTACTTTGCCTTTTGGACCTTTCTTATTATATTTCCATTTTCACTCAAGGACACCTTTTCCATGACTCAACTACAAGTATTTATAACTTCAACAACCTTGAGATGATCATCAAGGTCAGCATTACAATCATCAACCATTGGAGCAATCTCCAAGGTCAGCATTACCAGCATTTACAAAATAGCTCCTGACCTATACCAACATTATACAAAGAATATGAAGTAAAGATGTATGTAAATCACACCACACCTTAGTTGGGACTCAAACACAATCTTTCATGCTTCATCATGCTTCCACAATCTTCCAGAGATCTCTGCAATCACTGGGATTAACCAGGTCAACCAAAATTGGTTACACATTACACTATCTGGGAATGATCTTCAAACATGATCTCAAGTCCTTAATGCAAACCAATATCAAGACATGAACATGATTAGGAGACATCCACAAGCACGTTATAATAATTAGGAGAAATTTTACGAACCTTAACCACTTTATCCATAGGAATCTTCTCATCAGAACACATGAACTTCACTGTCTTCAACTGACATGAAAGAAAGATAGCTTGCAGACCACCAAAACATGAACCACTGCATTTGTAGGCACTTATCATAATCCCAGACTTCCCTCTAGAACCACTGAGAAAAATACTTTACTACAGACGAATGCAGAGCATAATAATTTCTCCTTGTCCCAACTAAGCTTACAGAAAAAAACAAGTTTTACTCTGGTGAATGCAACTCTCTTAATTCTTCACCCTGGAGGCTCAAACTTGAGATTTATCATCTTTAGACTTCCCTTTAAATAACTCCCAATCCACAAACCAAGCTCTTCATCTAGTAGGAGATGTGAAGTAGTTTATCAGACTATTCTTCAGCATACAACTCTATGTATATACTACACTTCACTGTAACTCAATTGATTCTTCCGGAGAGGCTAATTTTATCAATATCCTTAACACCTAAGGCTTCTGAACAAGGAATAGAATAGAACACAATTGACACCAATGACAACAAAGATATGTTGGCATTAATGAGAACACTGATTAGGCACATACTTGTAACATGTCCAACACTGCATCATGGTCATGACACTTGTCATATCACCCCATCCCAATGTGGTTGCCTATTCCCAAGTTGGGCAATGACAGTTGCTCTTACGATTCTTGCAACTGTCATAGAATCTGTCATAACTATCATGTCTTACAATTGTAAGAGAATCTTTCATACACTGACTTAAAATATCATATTCTCTTACAACATGTCATAACCCTCCTTGGGGTGCCCAAAGATGCCTTCTTCCAAGATGCTTTATGACACATGTCTTCACTTGTTATAGAATCTTCCATTTACGATTCTTACGTGACATAGATTCTGTCATAGGAATCTATCATAACTGTTTTGGTCAAAATTCCCTTACACACTATTCAAGATGTTGACACATGGAAAAATTGTTCTACCACTAAGTGGGACGTCTATATCCACATGGAGTGGGTTGACCATCCTAGTCACCTTACAAATGGAGTGACAACTCATCGTGCCACTTCACACTAAGTGACAAAATAGGATGTACAACTTAAATACATCATAGACAAATAAAATAAATACATTACAAATAATAAATACAAGGAACTACTAAGGTTAAGACACCTTAATTCCCAGCATTCTCCCACTTGTCAAACACCTTGTAAGAGCCAATAGAAATAACAACATTTAATTGCTATAGGTCCAGAGGCCCATAGACTCCGAACACCATCTAAGCTTCTCTGTGCCTACTGGTTTTGTCAATGCATCCACAACATTCTTCAAAATGTCTACCTTCTCCAAATTCACCTTCCCATCCTCCACCATGTCTTGCACAAAATGAAACTGTACATCAATATGCTTTGTTCTGGCATGGAAAGTTAGATTCTTTACTAGGCAAATCACACTCTGACTGTCACAACAAATCGTAATCTATCCTACATCAACACCAATATCTAAACACAATCTCTTAATCCAAATGGTTTCCTTGCAAGCATGAGGTGACACCATATACTCAGCTTCTATCATAGACAAAGTGACCATAGGTTGCCGCTTATGCATCCAACTAATTGCACCACCGAACATAGTAAACACGTAAGCACTAGTGGATCTCCTGCTATCAATGTCATCCATCCAATCAGAATCCATGAATCCACAAATACAAACTGAATGTAGAGGTCTTATAGGATTACCATGATAGCATATGGAATACTCAGAAGTACCCCTCAAATATCTGAACACTCTCTTTACTGCATCCCAATGTACCCATCCAGGATTAGCCATAAATTGACTAAGGACTCCCACTTCTTGGGGAATGTTTGGTCTTGTGTAGACCATAACATACATCAAACTACCAACAACACTAGCATAAGGTACTTTTCTCATGTCCTCCACCTCACTAGGAGTTTTTGGACAATCATTAACAGACAACTTTGTCCCCAAAGAAACATGAACACATAATTGTCTACAATCTGCCATGAACACATAATTGTCTACAATCTGCCATGATGAACCTATCCAACATGGTCTTCACATACTTACTCTGGCTTAACCAAAGTTTTCTATTAGCTCTGTCTCTTCTGATTTCCATTCCTAGAATATACCTAGCTGCCCCTAGATTTTTTTATCTCAAACTGTGCTAACAACTGAGACTTCAAATCAAAAATCATATTCTTACCATTACTAGTTAACAACATATCATCAACATACAATGCAATAATAAGAATGCGATCATTGTCAAATTTATAATACACACAATGATCTGATTGTGATCTCAGAAATCCAACCAACAACACAAAGGCATCAAACTTCAAGTACCACATCCTAGGAGACTGCTTCAAACCATACAAAAACTTTTTCAACTTGCAAACCAAATTTTCTTTACCTTTCTCAATGTAATGCTCTGGTTGTGACATGTAAATCTCTTCCTCCAAATCACCATGAAGGAATGCTCCACCTCTAAGTCATAAGCTACTGCAAGAGATACCGAGAACTAAATAGATGCTAGCTTTGCAACAGGAGAGAAAATTTCACCATAATCAATTCCCTCCACTTGTGAATACCCCTTCGCAACCAATCTAGCCTTGTACTTTTCAACACTACCATCTACACCGAATTTCTTCTTGAACACCCATTTGCATCCAACAGGTTTCCATCCTTCGGCCAAAGGCACCAAGTCCCATGTTTTATTCTTCTCCAAAGAAGCCATCTCATCTTCCATGGCCTCCTTCTAGGAATCTACATCTTTCATGCCCATAGCCTCTGTCATAGTTCTAGGCTCATTAGTGTTAGTAAGAAAGGAAAAAGCACAACTAGAATCAAGCAATGAATAACCAAACCTATCAGGTTGCTTCCTTGTTTGTGTAGACCTCCTCAATGGCTGAGGTTAAGGTTCTGCTTCTTCTTCTAAACTTTCAGAGCTACTAGAGCTCTCCTCATCATCATGTCTTATAGGGTCTATCAGTTCAGTCTTCTCAGGGGTAGAAGGAAACTAAACCACATCCTCTTTCTTTTCTATTTTTTCTAGCTATAGAACAACAGGAGAAGGTGTTAGCTCTTTGAAAATAACACTTCTACTATACAACACTTTTTTAGCCACATGATCCCAAAGATTTTATCCTTTCACAACGACACCATAGCCAATGAAAATACACTTAACAATCTTGTTCTCCAATTTAGATCATTTCTCCCTAGGCACATGTGCATATGCCTCACAACCAAAAGCACAAAGATGTCTAACTGAAGGCTTCTTACCAGACCACACTTCCATAGGTGTCTTACCAACAAGAGCTAATGTAGGAGACCTATTTACCAAGTAGTGAGAAGTGACTACAGCTTTAGCCCAAAACATTTGTTCGAGGCTTGCTCCACTAAGCATACTCCTGGCCTTCTCCATTAGTGTCCTATTCATCCTCTCTGCAAATCTATTTTGCTGCAGGGTGTATGGAGTTGTCTTATTTCTTTCAATCCCTTTCTCTTTACAGAACTTATCGAACTCTACCAAACAAAACTCACCACTGTTGTCAATTCTCAAACACTTAATCTTTTTACTAATCTAATTCTCAACAAAAGATTTAAACTCTTTGAACCGACTAAAGACTTCAGTCTTTCTTCTGAGAAAATAAATCCATGTCCTTCTACTAGAATCATCTATAAAAGATACAAGATATATAGATTTGGAAATCGAAGGAACACTAATCGGACCAAACACATCAAAATGAATAAGGTTCAACACACCAGAAGACTTGTGAGAACTAGAGTAAAACTGAGCACAGTTTTGCTTTCCATATATACAATGTTCACAAAAGTCAAACTCGAGATTACAATCATTTAACCCCTCAAGGAGGCTTTTATTTTTTAGGGTTCAAAGACCCTTCTCACCAATGTGGCCAAATCTCTTATGCCATAACATTATCTTTTCAGTAGGAATTTTAACTTCCAAAGCATGAGCACTACCATCAGAATTTGTTACAACAAATTTCTTCACTGCTAGTTCAGATGGTGGGGATGAAGTGACTGCAACTCTTTTCTTCAAGTCAGAAGAACTATTGCATTGTGAAGTGCATGCCTCTAGTTGAAACAGAGTACTGTTGTGTGGTTACACAACACGCCCCATTTTGACTTGGCGAAACAGGGACCCAACTTTTGGCTTGGTTTGTGTTGTCTGTTTTCTGGCGGTTTGGTAAAAATGAGTCAGGTGCCTCATCATCATGATATTCGATGAGGTTGGTCATCATCATGAGGTCAGTTTGTCAAAGTTCATATTTTGTTTCTATGACCTCATATTTAGAAAGAGCTTAAAATTCCATGCAGGTTTGCCTTTTACATCACTTGAAAATTCGTCCATATGAGGGAGTTATGAGCAGTCAAAGTTTTGGTCAAACCTGATAATCGCAGTGATCATCATATTTTTTATATCCTCAGTCATGTTGTCAAGGTCATCATGATCTTGGTCTATCACCTAATAAAAATCATGCAGTCACAATATCCGGACGTCAGTCTTAGGTGATAGTGTGTTTTACCCGTCAAAAGAACCTTAGGCGCATCGTGAGCATAATGTTTTGAGTGTAACCCGATATTGCAAATTATACGAGCATCATGATATTTCATAACAACGAGCACCTGATATTATAATATCATGTTGATATTATAATATCACCCTGCTTAGAAAATCCACCATCTGCATATTTGCATGCGCATGTCAAAATCCTATCGGAGGGTCATCATCATGATCTTTCAAGAGAGGGTCATATTTGCTGATATTCGCTAATAGGATGATGACATCATCAATCCTCCTGATCTCCTTTTGCATGATCATGATGATCACCCTATCTTTTAAGGGAGGGTGATATTCCATTCCTTAGCATGATCATATTTTAAACATCACCCTAGCGCTAACCTGATGATGATCTCAACTCATCCTCATGCTCCGAAGACGGAATATGATGGTTACATCATCATGATATTCGATGAGGAGGGTCATCATATTTTTATCCTGTCATGTTGTCAAGGTCATCATGATCTTGTTTGTCTACCCGACATTTCGTAATGTCCTCCTGCCGAGAAATATGACCTTTTGCAAATATCCTGATGACTTCATCCCAATCTGATAAACGAAGAAGCAAATATCAGGAGGACATCATCATCACATTTCCCTTCGGCAGGATATTTTCCAAAACATGACCTGGTTCGCGAATATGACGATGACGTCATGTTCTAAGTTTAAACAAAAGCCCCGGATATCCTGATCATCATCATCATCCTAATCTTTCGAGAGGATTACCTTGGCCGCAAAGGGGTCATATTACATTCACCACCTGATCATCTTCCTTAGGTGACCCGATATTACATTTATCCCCTGATCTTAACTGAACATGACGGTGACATCATCTTTTGCATTTTAATGAAGCCCGAATATGACGATGACGTCACCATGATATTCCTTTCCTCAGCAGTAGGATCATATTTCATATCCTCCTATTTTCCTTCGACATGATGATGATGATGATGTCTTTCTTTTCCCCAATATACAGAAGCGAAACATGACGGTTGCATCATCTGGACATTCAGAAGGGGGAGCATCATATTTCCATAATATCATACGGACGAAAGTTTTAAGTCTTGCTGTTGGCCTTATCTTGATTTATCATGCCGATAGAACATGTCTTCCCGATGGATGGACATCATCATGATTTTTGGCATCGGTATAAGTTTCACCATCGGCCTAATGTAAAATTGTCATTCCGACAGTATGTTGCGATGCATGATCATATTTGAACCCGATATACAAGAAAATGGGCGGGAAAATGAAGCGATGGAAATTTGAAAGCCCGATTGCCTGTAGCCGCACATTTTGAGGCCTGGTTAATAAAACGTTTTACTTCCTGTTGTTTATCCACATGATGATGAACTTAATGTTTGTCTGTTTATTTGCAGGAAGTCATGATGCTGTTAGAGCTGCTGTTGAAGCTAATAATTACAAAGTTGCACATGAAGGCAACATGAACCAGAAATGAGGAGGATATTGTCAAATATGCTGTTTGCCAGCTGGAGACCGAATCAAGTTGAAGATGCTGGAATATTCTGTGCCAGCTGTACATTTGCCAACTGGCGAAGCATGTGCTTTTCATTTGGACCGTTGATTATTATGAGAGGATCCTGATCCTTGGATCATTGTAACTATTTTTTGGCATTTATTCTATATAAGAGCCAGATCCTGAGCTGTAAAGAGGGGAATATACACAGACGCATCTGGCGCATTAAGGCCGATTACTGTAGAATCAATTAGGAGATCGGATTACTGAGACTAATGAGGATAGAATTGTTGAAATGTCAAGGTTCTTTCTTCAGATCACTGTAAATGTACCTGTTCTTGAGCATACTGAATGGATATGAAGTTTCAGATTACATCCTGATTGTAAATTTTACGTAATCTTCCTGTTGATTTCTAGATATGTACTGGTGAATGCTGTGTTCAACTAGAAGCGCTTTCATTTCATTACATGTTGTTATCAACTTTTCCTTTGAAGATTTGCACTAGATCATGCGGATTTGTGGAATGTCCTGGTGAAGTATGATTTTAGTTTCGTTCTTTTCATTGCATGTATGGGAGCTTGTATGTGGATCAGTGATCTAAGTCAGGTAGTTTTGGGAATCTCATTCTTTAACCCTTTTCCTTTTTTTAATTTCATAAATTCATCACCATAACTGCAAATCATGATAAATAACAAGCAGAAACAGAGAAATATGCTGACATCCCGTAGGTAACTAAAAATCCTTAGCATATTTGAGTTAAATGCATGTAGTATTGAAAATATCATGCAAAGAATTGTAAATAATGGTAGAAATCATGCAAATATCAGCCTGTAGGCACATTATTTGACTAAATCCATAAGTGCAGAGGTAGAATTGTTGGAGATTTATGCAGAGCAGACATACAGAGCAGGATATTTGAAGAAATGATGATGAACTTTGCAGAAACACGTAAGGCCCCTGAATGGAAAATAGCAACACACATCAACCACTGAGTAACGTCAGTAGATTAAGACCTAATCAACGGAGACTTGGGATCATGAATTCTCTGAATTCATCGTATCTTTCAAGATGAGTAAAGGTTGTTGTGTAACTTTTATTCTATGTTTGTGAATGACTAACATCATGACCAACATAAATTGGCGCTAGAAGGAGGACAGAGCTGTGAATTTTTGGATTTCTGCAAATATTACATAAATATTTCAGCATTTGAGTTAAATGTCTGCAAATATCTCTTATCTGAGATGTTTTGGTTGCACCTTTGCCAAGATCTAGCTTGAAGCCTCAAATATTAGTTTGATTTTCTGGACTTTCAAGTTTTATCCTGAGATATTATGGATCTCCTTAAAAATTGAAAAATATAGTCTCATTTTGATGGATGCATATGAAGGCAATTGTCAAGTTAACATTCCTTTATTTCAGGAAACTTTGAGTAGGCAGCTTTACCCTCACAGTTTGTCTAACTTTGGTTTATCCACCTGTTGCAGGATACACCAGACTGTGGAACACAATGAAATAAATTGTTTAACTTTCCTTACAAGGTTGGATTTATACTTGAAAGGACTAATATTCTTCCCGGATGTGTTCAGGGCCGAAATTTGCCAGGAAAATGAGGAAATTCTGGAGCAACAAGCAGATGCAGCACCAGAAGTTATTAGTTGTCCAGGCACTGAAGTGGACCGATCTGAGGATTTTGAATTATATTTATCCAGAAATATATAGTGTAGTCAATTATTAGGTTTACCTGATGATGATGTCCTGATTGAAAGCTGGTGCAGATTACATGATGAAGAGCATTCAGAAAGGGATTGTTACGCCTGCCTGATCATGTTGAAAAAGACTCTAGAAAATACAACAGCTGAGTCGGTTCCAGAAGGTAATGAAGAGGAAACATGTTTCCTGGATTCATTTTATGGTGAGATTGATAGGAGTTCTCTACTTCCTAATACAAGTAAGGACCAGTCAGTATGCAGGTATGAATCTTGTGAAAATTTTAGAGAAGAAACCACTCATCAGGATAATATTTTTGATTCTGATCCTAATACTTTTGATAAAGAAGATGAAACATCTTTTCTGGAGTCATTCTATGGTAAAGAGAAGTGTAAACAGATACTAGCGCAATTTAGATTCACTGCTGATGATGAAGTTCCTATGATAGTAACTCAGGGAATCATAGAGAAGAAAATAAATGCTGATTTATTACCTGACTTCTTTGAATTGAATGATCAAATACAAGAATGTTGCAGGTTAATGGAACCAGGCACTCTAATAGATAGAAGATGTGAATTATTTAATGAACAATTCCTAAAAGATGAAGATGTAGAAGACTTTGGAGTTGTTGTGCATGATCAGATGTTACTCCAGAAATATTTTGAGAATGAAACAGGGGAGTGTCCTTATCAAGTGAAAGTTGTTTCTCTTTTACAGTCACATGATTTAGAAGGGATAAATTTCTGTATATCAGGTTATGATAATAAAGATACTTATTTAGATACTGATGTGCAGGAAATTGAAGAAAATATTGAGAGGTTTCCTGAACTGGAGGATAATCTGAACATCCAGAATGAAGGGATAAAGTTGGATAAAGATGGAGAATCAATACATCAAGAGTCATACATCCTTCAATTTGAAGAGAGACCAGGCACTGAGCCAAGCAGTGAAAATATAATGACAAATGGAAGATCAGCTGGCAATGAAGAAGCATGTCCAGCAAAATCAGAAATACACCAGGTTGTATTTCTCCTTTCCACAGTAAATGATGTTGAATACTATTTTGATTATGGAAATTCAGGAGATAAGACATGCATATGGATTAATCATGAACATGATGAGCTTCCTCAGTTGCTGATCATCAAGAGTTGTTCTGTTGAATACAGTGAATTCAGAATATCAGAATATTTTTCAGAATATAAAGATAAATTTGCTAGGTTGAGAACCATAACTGATACCCTAATGCTCTTGCACAATCAAAAGAAGTATGCAAATACAGGTGTATTTGGGTCTTTTTCTAGTTCTTGTTTGCTTAGTAGTGGGTTTGTATTTAATTTTGTAGGTTAGTTGTTTGTACAGTCTGCTTGTTTTGCTTTCTTGTTCTGTTTCTGTTGTTTCCTTTTTGTAGGTTAGTTGTTTGTATAGTGTTTCTTCTATTTTGTGTTGTTTTGGTTGAGTTTTTGTTTTGGTAAGTCAAGATGATGCACTTCATCACCTAAGAAAATAACTAAATTGTTAGGATTCAAGTGATGAGATCAAATTTAGATATAGATTGTAATTCATTCTGATAAATATTCATGATCAGGTTTTATAATATCTTTTCATCAGGTGCCTTTTCTTGTCCAAAGTGAATCAAACACAATGAAACACCTAACAGCCTTGGGCTTGTTGAAGATATGAGTATAGGTGTTAAGTGAAAAATCTAAAGGGACTCCCTTGCTACCAATACAATCTCCAACCTAAAGCTGCAAGTGACCATACCTTGTACAAATGCGCTGACATGATGATATCAGATATATAAATAAAAAATATATAAACAATAAACTTAGGCCATCTAAGTAACTCTACCGGAGCTATAGACGCTTGCTGGCATTGGGGCTCTACTTAGGGAAATTGTATAGATAACCTTGCTGGGGCTATAGACGCCTGCTGGCAGCAAGGCTCTATCCAGGTTGGCTATGAGGGATGATCCCCAACTATGTAGTTTAACACCAGTTACTTATATTTTCAACTTGCTTTCAAGATGAGGATAATTAATCATATGCACACACATGATCCTTTGTTAGCACTGTTACCTTGATGAAACTTTATCATTCAAAGATCATGATGATTTTACTTAGAAAGAATTAGAATACTATAGATGAATATGATCATATCACTTGAATCATTTGAATTTTGTTGTTTTCTTTGGTGGCAAGTTGTTGTATGGTTACACAACACGCCCCATTTTGACTTGGCAAAACAGGGACCCAACTTTTGGCTTGGTTTGTGTTGTCTGTTTTCTGGCGGTTTGGTAAAAATGAGTCAGGTGCCTCATCATCATGATATTCGATGAGGTTGGTCATCATCATGAGGTCAGTTTGTCAAAGTTCATATTTTGTTTCTATGACCTCATATTTAGAAAGAGCTTGAAATTCCATGTAGGTTTGCCTTTTACATCACTTGAAAATTCGTCCATATGAGGGAGTTATGAGCAGTCAAAGTTTTGGTCAAACCTGATAATCGCAGTGATCATCATATTTTTTATATCCTCAGTCATGTTGTCAAGGTCATCATGATCTTGGTCTATCACCTGATAAAAATCATGCAGTACCAATATCCGAACGTCAGTCTTAGGTGATAGTGTGTTTTACCCGTCAAAAGAACCTTAGGCGCATCGTGAGCATAATGTTTTGAGTGTAACCCGATATTGCAAATTATACGAGCATCATGATATTTCATAACAACGAGCACCTGATATTATAATATCATGTTGATATTATAATATCACCCTGCTTAGAAAATCCACCATTTGCATATTTGCATGCACATGTCAAAATCTTATCGGAGGGTCATCATCATGATCTTTCAAGAGAGGGTCATATTTGCTGATATTCGCTAATAGGATGATGACGTCATCATATCCTCCTGATCTCCTTTTGCATGATCATGATGATCACCCTATCTTTTAAGGGAGGGTGATATTCCATTCCTTAGCATGATCATATTTTAAACATCACCCTAGCGCTAACCTGATGATGATCTCAACTCATCCTCGTGCTCCGAAGACGGAATATGATGGTTACATCATCATGATATTCAATGAGAAGGGTCATCATATTTTTATCCTATCATGTTGTCAAGGTCATCATGATCTTGTTTGTCTACCCGATATTTCGTAATGTCCTCCTGCCGAGAAATATGACCTTTTGCAAATATCCTGATGACTTCATCCCAATCTGATAAACGAAGAAGCAAATATCAGGAGGACATCATCATCACATTTCCCTTCGGCAGGATATTTTCCAAAACATGATCCGGTTCGCGAATATGACGATGACGTCATGTTCTAAGTTTAAACAAAAGCCCCGGATATCCTGATCATCATCATCATCCTGATCTTTCGAGAGGATTACCTTGGCCGCAAAGGGGTCATATTACATTCACCACCTAATCATCTTCCTTAGGTGACCCGATATTACATTTATCCCCTGATCTTAACTGAACATGACAGTGACGTCATTTTTTGCATTTTAATGAAGCCCAAATATGATGATGACGTCACCATGATATTCCTTTCCTCAGCAGCAGGATCATATTTCATATCCTCCTATTTTCCTTCGACATGATGATGATGATGATGTCTTTCTTTTCCCTAATATACAGAAGCGAAACATGACGGTTGCATCATCTGGACATTCGGAAGGGGGAGCATCATATTTCCATAATATCATACAGACAAAAGTTTTAAGTCTTGCTGTTGGCCTTATCTTGATTTATCATGCCGATAGAACATGTCTTCCCGATGGATGGACATCATCATGATTTTTGGCGTCGGTATAAGTTTCACCGTCGGCCTAATGTAAAATTGTCATTCCAACAGTATGTTGCGATGCATGATCATATTTGAACCCGATATACAAGAAAATGGGCAGGAAAATGGAGCGATGGAAATTTGAAAGCCCGATTGCCTGTAGCCACAGATTTTGAGGCCTGGTTAATAAAACGTTTTACTTCTTGTTGTTTATCCACATGATGATGAACTTAATGTTTGTCTGTTTATTTGCAGGAAGTCATGATGCTGTTAGAGCTGCTGCTGAAGCTGATAATTACAAAGTTGCACATGAAGGCAACATGAACCAGAAATGAGGAGGATATTGTCAAATATGCTGTTTGCCAGCTAGAGACCGAATCAAGTTGAAGATGCTGGAATATTCTGTGCCAGCTGTACATTTACCAACTGGCGAAGCATGTGCTTTTCATCTGGACCGTTGATTATTATGAGAGGATCCTGATCCTTGGATCATTGTAACTATTTTCTGGCATTTGTTCTATATAAGAGCCAGATCCTAAGATGTAAAGAGGGGAATATACATAGACGCATCTGGCGCATTAAGGCCGATTACTGTAGAATCAATTAGGAGATTGGATTACTAAGACTAATGAGGATAGAATTGTTGAAATGTCAAGGTTCTTTCTTTAGATCACTGTAAATGTACCTGTTCTTGAGCATACTAAATGGATATGAAGTTTCAGATTACATCCTGATTGTAAATTTTACGTAATCTTCCTGTTGATTTCTGGATATGTACTGGTGAATGCTGTGTTCAACTAGAAGCGCTTTCATTTCATTACATGTTGTTATCAACTTTTCCTTTGAAGATTTGCACTAGATCATGCGGATTTGTGGAATGTCCTGGTGAAGTATGATTTTAGTTTCGTTCTTTTCATTGCATGTATGGGAGCTTGTATGTGGATCAGTGATCTAAGTCAGGTAGTTTTGGGAATCTCATTCTTTAACCCTTTTCCTTTTTTTAATTTCATAAATTCATCACCATAACTGCAAATCATGATAAATAACAAGCAGAAACAGAGAAATATGCTGACATCCCGTAGGTAACTGAAAATCCTTAGCATATTTGAGTTAAATGCATGTAGTATTGAAAATATCATGCAAAGAATTGTAAATAATGGTAGAAATCATGCAAATATCAGCCTGTAGGCACATTATTTGACTAAATCCATAAGTGCAGAGGTAGAATTGTTGGAGATTTATGCAGAGCAGACATACAGAGCAGGATATTTGAAGAAATGATGATGAACTTTGCAGAAACACGTAAGGCCCCTGAATGGAAAACAGCAACACACATCAACCACTGAGTAACGTCAGTAGATTAAGACCTAATCAACGGAGACTTGGGATCATGAATTCTCTGAATTCATCGTATCTTTCAAGATGAGTAAAGGTTGTTGTGTAACTTTTATTCTATGTTTGTGAATGACTAACATCATGACCAACAAGTACCTCTCTGAGTACCCTTCGCAAGCACCATAGATCCTCTAGTCAGCTTCCATCCGTCCTCTAAAAGTCAACCTGCACACCTGCATCATTCAACTTATTTACAGAAAGTAGTTTCTGTGCCAAGCCTAGGATGTACATGACCCTAGTGATCCTCTTTACTCATCCATCAGGGAATCAGATTGAGACTCTTCCATAACCAATGAGAATTGTCACCTAGGTACACTCTTCCACCATCGAACTCTTCATACTTTGTGAACTAGCTTCGATGCGAGGTCATGTGGAATGATGCACCAAAATCAATCAACCACACATCATCAGATGCATGGGTGGCTAGGGTTGCAATGAAGGCATCACCATCATCTTGTGACTTGTCAGAATCTGAATCTAGGACATTCTTCTTCTTCTTTTTCTTTTCCTCTTTACATTCCTTTCAGAAATGCCCAGTTTTTCCATAGTTCCAACAGAGAGCCTTGGACTTTCCATGAGATTTGGATCTCCCACAGGATTTGGATCTACCCTTCTCAACTTTCTTGTCCTTCTTTTTCCCTTTCTCCTTGGGTCTTCCATGAATGGCAAGAGCCTCTTTGGCTACTTTAGAAAAATTTGTTTGCATCTCTTCAAATAACAATGAAGATACTGTTGGTTTAGGTCCAGAAAACTAAGAGGGGGGGTGAATCAATTGTCACATATTTTAATCTTTTCTACCATTGATCTTCCTTTACAACTTATACTCAAATTAATGATATAAACATTTTAGCATTAATCAATAACACATGAGCAGAGACATAAATAACATACTTGATACCAAGCTTTTTGATGTGGAAACCCGATTAAGGGAAAAACCACGGTGGGGGTTAACCCACAAAAATTAATACCGTATTAAAAGTATTTTTACAAATGAGAATGCATATGCATTCAGGCTCACTGCCCAGAGCTCACTGCTTAATTAGAGTCTTACTTCTTATAGAAAGATTACAAGAGAATAACAAAGATTTTGAATTGATAAATGGCATCTACTCATGCAAGAGTTTTAGTTCTAGTTAAGTGCAAAAACTAATCTTACACATTTCATCTTTACTTGCTCTTCTTACTGCTTTGCCCTCAATCACTCCTTAGATTTTCTGCTCTTCTCACAATTTACACTTTATTCACATAGCTCTCACTTAATCATCCAATTCCATCTACTATATATATATCTACAACATGATCTACAATCATTTTACTAGTTGGCTTCAAGAACATTTAGAACTTTGTTGAGTACTCTGTTCTGTCGGCTAGATCCATACATACTATGAGATGTGGAACAAAAATTGCACTCACAAATCATCAATCATGTTGGCTACCATCACTAATCATCACACATTGCCCAATAAACAACTTCTATACATCTGAAGTTAAGATCATTTACAAGGTCGACCTGTTCTTCTTCTGTCTATTTTGTCAAACTGAAACCTAATACTCATAAGCTAATATCTTTTGAGTCCATCTCCAGAGGACAAAACTATGGATTTAGAGTGTCTTGACAATACTTACAACTAGCTCAGATCTACAACAAACCATGCCTTTCCACTGGATAGATCCAGACCAAGATACCAAACCCTGTCACCTGCTCTGTTCCTAACTACCGAGACTTAGACAAATTCTGACTCTGACTTCCGATGTGAACAAATTGTGTTATGCAGATGATTGGGATGATCTTAGTTGCCATCAGTGTCTCTTACCAACAATCTCCCCCTTTGGTATTGATGGCAACACTCAGTGAAAAATGACTAAGTGTTGGAATCACTCCCCCTTAGCTTGTGCTCCATACTGTTGTTCACACTACTTTCTGGTACTCCCGCTTAGTTGGATTCCTTATTTTTCACTAATCTTCACTCCCCCTTTGACATCAATTTCAAAGGGCAGGGTCTGTAAGACAAAATTTTCAAAAAATTACATATAGGACCGTATATGTACAACTAATCATTAAGTTCTATTTACATGAACTTGAGAATGTCTGCAAAGCTGGTTTTTATTTGCACAAGTTTAGAGGCCCAAGTACTCTTCATTCCATCCAAAATAGAGATGTTCCCACTTAACAAAAATGAATATGCTTATGTCTTTGACAGATTTGATGGATCACTAGTCTAAACTGCGGTCTGAGATTCAAATAGGGCATTATACATTGTCTCTAACTTAGGGTCAATCAATCCCTGAAGTTCACACATTCTCTTCATAATGTTGCTTTTCTCTTTAACAAGTCTCTTTATCTCATCAGTCAAGCTAATTACTTGACATTCCTAAATTATGGGTGAAATGGTTAGAGGATCAAAATTATTGGACATTTTTGACAATTTCATTTCTTGTTCCTTTATCGTCTTCTCAATATCCTCATTTACTTTGGGCTAGGATAGACAAAATTTACATACATCACTTCCATCACTTAGAGCATTTTGAATACTCTTTATACTGATAGCAAGTATAGTCCTATCATACCCTATTAGACTCTTAATTTCACTAAATCTCTTATCCAAAAACTCATTTCTAACTTTTGTCCATGCAGACTTCTCAAAGGACTCAAAATGAGTATTTATAGAACTTACAAGATTTTTTCAGATGTCCAGAGGGGGAATCAGATGGACTCTTCTAGTAGGAAGGCATTAATTTTTCCAAAATCCTAGCTGTAAGCTCCAGTAGCTCATTGTCCTCCATGTGGAACTTTAACATCTTTTCTCTAGCCTTTACTTGGGTGAATGATGCAATTTTCATCAATTGAATTGGAGAGAGAGCATCTGGATTGATTAGACCTTGGAATAGTTCAGGCTCATCAATCTCAATCATTTCTTTTTCAAGAAGACTTTTCATTACATCTGTAGTGTCTCTTGTAACATTTTCTAAACCATCCTTTGGTTCATTAGATTTCTCAGTATCTGCTTTAGGTGCTTCAATATTTGTACTATCTTCTTTTGCTTTATCTTTTTTTCCTTTTTCTTCCTCTTTCTCTACTTTACTTTTCTCTGTGTTCTTTACAGAGGAACTCTTTTCTGTTTGTTCACCACTTGCTACCTAATCTAGAGTGCTCTATGAAGTAGTAATATTATCTTCTTTTCTTGATGGGTCAAGTGAATTAGGAGTATCTCCTGCATCAACTACTTTATCCATCATTTTTGTATCATCCTGATTTACTTGTTCCACTTCCAGAATAGAGGCTTCACCCAACTTAGATTGTTGCTTGATGATGTTCTCTTCTTCACCATCTAGAACTTCTTCTATGACTATGGGAAAATTGTGCTTTTTCAATGCTTTCAAAATAATTTCTTGAGTTTCTTTAATGATTTCACCTGTTTCCCCAAGCATGAGTTTGTTCTTTCTCCTTTTGCTTCTAAAGTCATCTTTGACTTCCTTGAATATCATATCTATTTGATAAGGTGAAATCTGAGGACACAATTTTATTAGCTCATGTTCCCTGATTTCCATGTCCTTCCTCTTGGGATTTTCCTTTCTCAATTCCAAAATATTTGCAAGACTTTGTGGCAACTCAGAAGTTATCTCAATAAGTGCCTTGTTGTAGATGTTGAGATATCTAACAATTGCTTCCTGCAAGACCCTTGTACCCACATCACTGTATTCATCATAGAATTCAATCATGGGTTTTAGATTATCATCTACTGTGACTGACTTTATCACATCCTCTAGGGAAAGTGTGGGCTTCTCAACGTATTCTTCATATGCTTCTATCTTTTGCCTTTTACTAGCCCTTTTGCTTCTGGAGGACTTTTCTTTGGTTACTTTTGTAGCTTTTGTTTTGGTGGCCTTTATTTTTGGTGCAGGAGCACCAAGACATCTAGGATTTGGTTGAACTTCAAGTAGTTTGTCTTGTTTAAATAAGGTCCTTGAGACCATTAAATGTTGTAATAAGGCTTGAAAGCCATGCATGTAAATGGACTATGTCCAAATAGCTAGAATCTATTCTCATGTTGTAAGTCCTAATGAGGACAGTCATATGGTAAGAGGCAGTCATACAAGTTTGTAGCCCTCCTAATGTGTGTAGGAGGCAATCCTCATGTTTGGAGGCATGTCTAAGGTTAAAAGGCATGTTAAGAACCTTGTCAAAGGTTACCAATGATGGAGAGCATTATTTAAACATTAAAGCAATCAGTATAGTCCAAAAACGAGATAGGATAGTTACAAAAACTGTAATCTTGTGCAGATCAGGCAGTTGATGGTTTGGGGATAGTTTTCTTCTCCCTCCATTGATTCATCTACCCTCTATCTTGTGCAAGGCATCGAGGAGGCTTCAAAAAGCCAAGAAACAATCCATTTTGGTGGTGAAAACAAGTTTTGAAGTGAAATGAAATAAAGAAACCATTTTTTTCTGCATTTTTCTGTGTTTTCCTCACTATTATCAGTCTGTACCCGCACTTGTATGGAACAGTCATAGCCCAAGTTTGTAATGGATGATTAGGGGATTGAAGTATCTTGGTTTTGAATCTTATTTAGAGTCTTGACATAAATTTTGGTGTGAGAAGTCGCTGTTCTACTGTAGACTGTCCAAAACTCTGTTGTTTCTTTCAAAAAATACACTATTTTCTGCAATAAACTGTACCTATATGGCCTGGTGGTGGATGGTGCTTGTGATGGTTGATTAGTAGGGAGATTTATATATCCTTTGCAAGTTGTTTGGAGGTTTGACACCAAGCTAGGAGGGAGGAGTCGTTGGTTTTCCACAAACTGCCACAATCCCTGAGTTAGGGCTTTCCTGAGTAGCCTGATGGAGTTCTTTTCATTCCACTGATCCTTTCTATTTGTGATCAGTGGAATGGAATGCAGAATAGTTAGGGTAAAAGTTTGTGAAGGTTACAGGGGTAGGAGAATAGTTTAGGGTGGAGTTTGCCATGTAAATGGTCCATCAAGATCCATGTATTGGAAGTTGGAGGAGGACAGCAATAGAGGGGTGGTAACCAATGACTGTGGAAGTGGAGATGTTGTAAAATGCCAATGAGGCAAGATGCCCCTGGATCTAATAAATGATCCTATGACAAGAAATATGGAGAGATCCTCTGAGGAATCAATCCTCTCTGCCTGTTGATTGTTTCCTCTGTCAGTCCTCAAAGGAGACAGTCCCACAAGGAAGAGAATAGGTATGTTTGCCATGTTTGTCAAGGAAGGCATCAAATGTGTATAGTATGTATTGATTTGGATTGTTGTGTGAGACTAAGTTTGTCTTACTAGAGACCACCTTAGGAAAGATATTGGGGCTATCCTTCTGATGGAGCAGTAGTGTTGTGACAGTCAATGAGACTGCTGTCCTGCAGACCTGCATAGTGGATGGGATGGAATGTTAGTTGGAGTTAGGAATCTTGGAAGATGTGTGCCCTGAAGTCCCCTCTCTTCATGACATGAGCATGTATATGTTGTTGTGTTTAAACCTTTCATTGTTAGAAGCCTGATTTCTGACAAAGATAGTGAAGATTGTTAGTCATTTCACTGGAGTTCTTGAGGTGTCCTACTGCAGTCTAGATGCTTTGCATCAATTTCCTTGATTTCAATGTCAAAATTTGTATCTTCTTATTCTCTTATGTTTTCATAGGTCCAGGTTTCGTTTGTTTTCTTCCTTTTCTCCCATTTTCCAGATGATTTTGTTTCCAGTTTTGTAGTCTTGGAAGGAACAGGGGAAGCAATAGAGCTCCTAGTAGTTCTTGAAGTGGAAGAGAGTTCCACCAGAGCATCTATTTGTTTCTTATCTTATTTCTCTTTCTCAGCCTTTTTATTTCTTTCTCTGTGTTTCCTCACAGCCTAGTTAGTTAGGCCCAGATTTTTAGCTAACTGCTCAACTTCTTTTATTACTCTCCTATTGGTTTCAGGTTCTCTGAATTTAGTATGCAGTTTTAAATTCAGCTCCTCATAAGTTCCAAATCTTTCAACTGTTGTGTCTTTAGGATTGCTTAGAAGATGTTGAACATACATATTCAAGATTTTTTCATCTACTGCATACCCCATGGGCATGATCCAAGCAGTTCTAGGTTCCACTGCTTCCATTAGACACTGATCAGTATCAACCATGAAGCATATATAATTTTTGTACTTCTCAACAATTGATTTAGGGATTCTTTCCCTTAAGTGCATCATACTCTAAAAATTATTGAAGTAACCCCATATTGTAGTTTTTTGAGCTTTGAAATCACCAATGTTGCGAAGATGATCTCTAATCTGAATGGCAACTGGTTCATCCTTAGTCCAATGTTCACTTTTTACCCTAGGTACCTCATTCATAAAGTAAAAGAACACACATAGAACGAATGCACCATACTTGAAAGTGTTTTTCTTATCTTTCTTGATTTTGTTTAAGTTTTTAATCGATTGATTCTGTAGTGATTCACACAAGTCATAATCAGTGTTTTCCTTTAGCATCTTGTATGCAACATATATGGTTGTTCTGGAAACAAAATTTTCTTTGCTCGAGTGGTAGATCTTGTACCCAATCACCATGTAGGTAAATTTGACATCTGGTTCTATAAGATCATTAATGGTCATTACCTTTCTTTCAAACTTAGCACCGATAGCATCAATCACTGTCTAGTTTTTCATAGATTTTAGCATGGGCAATCCTCTGGTTGAGTTTAAGCCAGTTACAATTCTGATAGAATCCTTGGTAATCTTGAATGGTTTTAACAATCAAATGATTTCATCATGCATCTGACTCAAAATGTATCAGACCCATTCATCCTCATCAAATGTTGGAAACCCCATAATCTAAATAAAGTGTTTATACTGTAGTGCCTTATACTCAGGTTTAAGTTCATGATTTTCATCCCTGACTTGTTTCTCAAACAAGTCTACATACCTTGAATCTCCAAACTTTTCTATATTTGCATGAATATAAACCCTAATGTCTTCTACATGCAGCACACCATATGGAACACTTGAAAAAGTACCTAATGGGTTGACTTTAATTGATTTGTGAGGATGCTTCTTAAATTTGGGTCGAGGCCTTTTAGTAATGTCAACAACATGAGGAGTAGCCATCTCAATAGATTTTAGATTCAAAGCTTTGCAGAGAGGTACCTTTTTCTTTCACAAGGTTAGGGTTGTTCAGTTGCTGGCTGAATTCTCTCTTTGCCTTAGTCTCTGGATTTGAAGCTTGAATTCTCTTCTTCTTGTTTCCTTTGAATGCAAGGTGATTCAAATGAGTGACCAAGTGACCTTTTATCTTTTACAAAACCTAATTTGGCATTGTAATAAATGCGTTGCCCTAACTATATTTGGTTACTTGGTTTTTGACAGTTCTTCATGAATCACTCTGCAAGATTTCATATCAACATCTTTTCTTCTAGAAATCCTTCTAAAGGTTCTGGACCAATTCAAAATATTCTCTTTTATTGTGCTAGATTCAAGCACCCACTTACTAATGAGGGTATTTTGATGTTCAATGCAGTTCCCCCTAAGCTAGACCTCCTAACTTAATTCTTGGAGGAATTGTCAGCACCTAATTCTGGTATAGACCCATCATCATTGTTTATTATATCTTTCTTTACCCAGATCTTGTTCATTTCGTATATCTCATTCACATGAATTTTTCTTTTACCTTTGTCTTGTCTCTGTTCATCTAGTTTTCTGTTTACCGGACCTCTTCTTCCATTGTTCCTACTTCTGTAGAATCTTGCAAAATGACCAAATTTATTGCAATTAAAGCACACAACATTTCATTTCTTATGAACTTGATTTCCTCTTGATTTGCATTGATTAGCCATGTGTCCAAACCCATTGCAAGAAAAACAATAACCATTGAAAGAATTGTCGATTCCTCTATTGTTAGCATTATTCATTATCATACTTCTGCATTCATTTGATCTATGACCATACCTCTTACACTTGAAGCATTGACCGAAGAAGGATGGACCATTTTGATTCGCTTTGCTTCTGTACTAAGTAGATATATGACTAAATTTATTGCAATTGAAACAATTTCCATTGAATGATGGATATCTTTGAGCATTAGGCTGTCTTACTAGAGGTTTTCTAGTTTTGTTTCTTTTATTCCTTGGTTGAAAATTTCTTTGTTCAGATCTAGAGCTTTCACCTTTCTCATATCTAACATCATGCATGTCATCATCCTTTTCTATTCTTCAATTAGTGCTTCATGTTTAGCTGAGCTTCTCTTGAACTTCTCCTTATAGTCATTGGTAGTTTCTAGGTCATGTCTGAGAGTGATAATCTATCTCTCAAGTTTTTTCTCATTGTTTCTACTTTCTTGTAGATTTTATTCTAGGAGACCGGCTATTCCATCCAATCTGCAACATTCTTCAGTTCTCTCCTTCAGATTTTCCTTCATTTCTTCTTCAGTTTTCTTGCTATCTTCAATTTCCTTGGTTAGTCTCATTACCCCAGTTTCCATCTCATGTTTCAAGACAATAACTTCTTTAGCTAACTTTTCACATTTCTTTGTCTTTTCTTTTAGGGCCTTGTCTTCTAGTTGAAGAGGTTGCTCCTTTCCTTTTGCATTAGATTTTCTCAATTTTTCTTTTAAAATCTCAATAAAGTTTTTAGCCTTTTTGAGGTTGTCTTGCAGCTCTTGGACCTCTGCCTTGGACTGCTCAAGATCATCTAGGGCAAGATTTAGTTGCCCTTGAAGGTTATATTCATCCATTTTTACTAACTTCTCAGATCTCCCTTAAGCTGTTAAGCTTTTCAAAAGGAACCTGGTTCTGATACCAATTGTTGGTTTAGGTCCAAACAACTGAGAGGGGGGTTAATCAGTTGTCACATATTTTAATCTTTTCTACCATTGATCTTCCTTTACAACTTATAATCAAATTAATGATGTAAACATTTTAACATTAATCAATAACACATGAGTAGAGACATAAATAACACACTTAACACCAAGATTTTTGACGTGGAAACTCAGTTAAGGGAAAAACCATGGTGGGGGTTAACCCAAAAAATTTAATACCCTGTTAAAAGTATTTTTACAAATGAGAATGTACATGCATTCGGGCTCACTTCCTAGAGCTCACTGCTTAATTTGAGGCTCACTACCTATAGAAAGATTACAAGAGAATAATAGAGATTTTGAACTAATAAATAGCATCTACTCATGCAAGAGTTTTAGTTCCAGTTAAGTGCAAAAACTGATCTTACACATTTCATCTTTACTTGCTCTTCTGACTGCTCTGCCTTCATTCGCTCCTTAGATTTTCTACTGTTCTCACAATTTACACCTTATTCACATAACTCTTAATTGATCGTCCAATTCCATTTGCTATATATATATATTTGCAACATGATCTACAATCATTTTACTAGTCAGCTTCAAGAACATTTAGAACATTGTTGAGTACTCTACTCTATTGGCTAGATCCATATATACTATGAGATGTGGACCAAAATTTGCACTTGCAAATCATCAATCATGTCAGCTACCATCACTGATCATCACACATTGCCCAATAAACAACCTCTATACATCTAGAGTTAAGATCATTTACAAGGTCAACCTGTTCTTCTTCTGTCTATTTTGTCAAACTGAAACCTGATACTTAGAAGCTAATATCTTTTGATTCCTTCATCTTCGGAGGACAAAACTCTGGATTTAGAGTGTCTTGACAATGCTTACAACTACCTTAGACCTGCAACAAACCATTCCTTTCCACCAGATAGATCCAAACCAAGATACCAGACCCTGTCCCCTGCTCTATTCTTGACTACTCAGACATAGACAAATTCTAACTTTGACTTCCGGGGTGAACAAATAATGTTATGCGAATGATTGGGATGATCTTAGTTGCCATCAATGACAACACCTATCATGCCTAACAGTTTTTCTTGCCAATAGATACCACTTCATCCATTTTGAGAACGGATGTGGTGCTCCCAATAGCCATAACAAGATGATCCCATGAGTTCGGCAAAGAATAAAGCAAGGTCATACAATGATCCTACTCCTCCATCTTCACACCAATGGATGTCAACTATGCAACTAACAGGTTGAAAGAATTCAAGTGATCTACAATAGATCCTCCATCCTCCATCCTTAGAGAATGCAACTTGTTTCTCAAAAAAAGCTTGTTCACCAGGGATTTGGCGTGATAAACATCTCCCAACTTCTTTCAAAGGTCTTTCGTGGTCTTCTCATTGACATTTAATAGGATAGAATCAGCTAGACTGAGTCTTATGAGACCCTTAGCCTTTCAATCTTTGAGATCCCAATCAGCTTGTGCCATTTTGGTTGGTTTTACATTGGAAATAGTTTCCCATAGGTCTCGATCAACAAGCATGTCTTCCATCTTAAGTTTCCATAACTCAAAATTTGTGCCATTGAATTTCTCCACCTCAAATCTTTTGAATGTGCCTACCATCTCCTTCCTACAACAAGATTATAGAATATTCTACACAAAGCTCCCTCTCAACCTAAGATTATCTCAAAAAACTCCTACCCAACAACTAGGACCAAAGGTGATCAAGCTTTGATACCAATTGAAAGGAAGCTAGGTGTATAGAAATTGCTTCCTACACTAATCTAATGAGGAGAGATGAGTGCAAATTCTTTTTAACCTTTACAATTACGGTGTTATTAACCCAACAACAGAGATATTGCAGCAATACACAACATAATAATGTAAGACAGAAGAAGAGAAAGACAAGATATAACATGGGGAAAACCCTTATGGATGAAAAACCCCACACTCTAAAACTTGCATAATGTATTATCTATACAACAAGGTTTACAACACACTTGCAATGCATGTCTTTATAGGAGTCTTCGACACTCATATCTGGAGACAATCCGGCAGTATAACAGTACCTATCAATCAAAAAATACATCTCCTCTCAAAAGCACCTATTTATATAGAAGTTACAAGGTAAAAATGAACTTTCCTTGAGATGGGCATTCAACTTGGCCTCATGGCCCAAAACCCATGTTTGGGGACACTTGTCCAACACTACAGCATGGTCATGACACTTGTCATATCACCCCATCCCAATGTGGTCACCTATTCCCAAGCTGGGCAATGACAGATGCTCTTACGACTGTCATAGAATCTATCATAACTATCATATCTTATAGCTGTAAGAGAATCTGTCATACACTGACAAAAAATAACATATTCTCTTACAAGTCATAACCCTCCTTGGGGTGCCCAAAGATGCCTTCTTCTAAGATTCCTTGTGACATATGTCTTCACCTATCATAGAATCTTCTATTTACGACTCTTATGCATCATAGATTCTGTCATAGGAATCTGTCATAACCGTTTCGGTCAAAATTCCCTTACACACTATTCAAGATGCTGACATATGGAAAAATTATTCTACTACTAAGTGGGACACCTATATCCACATGGAGTGGGTTGATAATCCTAGTCACCTTAAAACATGACTCACAACTCATCGTGCCACTTCACACTAAGTAACAAAATAGGATGTGCAACTTAAATACATCATAGGAAAATAAAATAAATGCTGGTTTAGGCCCGAACAACTAAGAGGTGGGGTGAATTAGTTGTCACATATTTTAATCTTTTCTACCATTAATCTTCCTTTACAACTTATAATCAAATTAATGATATAAACATTTCAGCATCAATCAATAACATGAGCAGAAACATAAATAACATACTTGACACCAAGATTTTTGACATGGAAACCTAGTTAGGGGAAAAAGCACGGTGGGGGTTAAACCACAAAATTTAATACCTTGTTATAAGTAGTTTTACAAATGAGAATGCACATGCATTTGGGCTCACTACTCAAATAGAGGCTCACTGCCTATAGAAAGATTACAAGAGAATAACAAAGATTTTGAACTAATAAATAACATCTACTCATGCAAGAGTTTTAGTTCTAGTTAGTGCAAAAATTGATCTTACACATTTCATCTTTACTTACTCTTCTTACTGCTCTACCTTCATTCGCTCCTTAGATTTTCTACTCTTTTTGCAATTACACCTTCTTTGCAAACAAAATTACCCCAAATCATCCAATTCCATCTGCTATATATATCTGCAACATGATCTACAATCATTTTACCAGTCGACTTCAAGAACATTTAGAACTTTGTTGAGTGCTTTGCTCTGTTGGCTAGATCCATACATAATATGAGATGTGGACCAAAACTCACACTCGTAAATCATCAATTATGTCAGCTACCATCACTGATCATCATGTATTACCTAATAAACAAATTCTACACATCTAGAGTTAAGATCATTTACAAGCTTGGCTTGTTCTTCTTCTGTTTATTTTGTCAAACTAAAATATGATACTTAGAAGCTAATATCTTTTGAGTCCTTCATCTCTAGAGGAAAAAACTCTAGATTTAGAGTGTCTTGACAATGCTTACAACTACCTCAGATATATAGCAAACCATGCCTTTCCAATGGATAGATCCGGACCAGGATACTGGACCTTGTCACCTGCTCTGTTCTTGACTGCCCGGACATAGACCAATTCTTATTCTGACTTCCAGTGTGAACAAATTGTGTTATGTAGATGATTGGGGTGATCTTAGTTGCCATCAATGACAACACCTATCATGCCTAGTAGTGTCTCTTGCCAACAATCTCCCCCTTTGGCATTGGTGGCAACACTTAGTGAAAAATGACTAAGTGTTGGAATCACTCCCCCTTAGCTTGTGCTCCATACTGTTGTTCACACTATTTTCTAGTACTCCCCCTTAGATGGATTTCTCATTTTTCACTGATCTTCACTCCCCCTTTGACATCAATGGCAAAGGGTGGGGTCCGCAAGCCAAAATTTTCCAAAAATTTGTATATAGGACCGCAGATGTACAACTAATCATTAAGTTCTATTTATACAAACTTGAGAATGTTTGGAAAGTTAGTTTTTATTTGCACAAGTCTAGAGGACCATGTACTCTTCATTCCATTCCAAAATAGAGATGTGCCCACTTAGCAAAAATGAATATGCTTCTATCTTTGATAGATCTGATGGATCACTAATCTGAACTATAGTCTGAGCTTCAGATAGGGCATTATACATTGTCTCTAACTTAGGGGCAATCAATCCCTGGAGTTCACACATTCTCTTCATAATGTTGCTTTTATATTTAACTAGTCTCTTTATCTCATCAGCCAAGCTAATTACTTGACATTCCTAACTTATGGGTGAAATGGTTAGAGGATCAAAATTATTGGACAAATTTGACAATTTCAGTTCTTGTTCCTTTAACTTCTTCTCAATATCCTCATTTACCTTGAGCCAGGATAGACAAAATTTATATACATCACTTCCATCACTTAGAGATTTTGAACACTCTTTATATTGATAGCAAGTATAGTCCTATCATACCCTATTAGACTCTTAATTTCACTAAATCTCTTATCCAAAAACACATTTCTAACTTTTGTCTCTACAAACATCTCAAAGGACTCAAAATGAGTATTTACAAAACTTACAAGATTTTTCAAATGCCTGGAGGGGGAATTAGATGGACTCTTCTGGTAGAAAGGCATTAATTTTTTGAAAATCTTGGTTGCAAGCCCCAATAGCTCATTGTCCTCCATCTCTAGCATTTACTTGGGTGAATGATGCAATTTTCATCAATTGAATTGGAGAGAGCATCTGGATTGGCTAGACCTTGAGGTAGTTCAAGTTCATCAATCTCAATCATTTCTTTTTCAACAAGACTTTTCACTGCATTTGCAGTGTCTCTTGCATCCTTTGGTTCATTAGATTTCTCAGTATCTACTTTAGGGGCTTCAACATTTGACCATCTTCTTTTGCTTTATCTTTCTTTCCTTTTTCTTTCTCTTTCTCTGCTTTACTTTTCTTTGTGTTCTCTATAGAGGGACTCTTTTCTATGTGTTCACCACTTGCAACCTGATCCGGAGGGCTCTGTGAAGTAGTAATATTATCTTTTTTTCCTGATGGATCAGGTGGATTAGGAGTATCTCCGACATCAACTACTTTATCCATCATTTTTGTATCATCCTAATTTACTTGTTCCACTTTCAGAATAGAGGCTTAACCTAACTCAGATTACTGCTCGATGATGTTCTCTTCTTCACCAACCAGAACTTCTTTTGTGACTAGGGAAATTGTACTTTTCCAATGCTTTCAAAAGAATTTCTTGAGTTTCTTTAACGATTTCACTTGTTTCTCCTAGCATGAGTTTGTTCATTCTCCTTTTACTTCTAAAGTCATCTTTGACTTCCTTGAATATCATATCTATTTGATCAGGTGAAATTTGAGGACACAAATTTATTAGCTCATGTTCCCTAATTTCCATGTCCTTGGTCTTGGCATTTTCTTTTCTCAACACCAAAATATTTTCCAGACTTTGTGGCAACTCAGAAGTTATCTCAATCAGTGCCTTGTTGTAGATGTTGAGATATCTCATAGTTGCTTCCTCCAACACCCTTTTATCCACATCACTGTATTCATCATAGAATTCAATTATGGGTTTTAGATTACCATCTATAGTGACTGACTTTATCACATCCTCTAGGGAAAATGTGGGCTTCTCAACATATTCCTCATATGCTTCTGTCTTTTGCCTTTTACTAGCCCTTTTTCTTCTAGAGGACTTTTCTTTGGTTACTTTTGTAGCTTTTGTTCTGGTGGCCTTTATTTCCTTGATTTCAATGTTAGAATCTATATCTTCTTCTTCTTCTCTTATGCTTTCATAGGTCCGAGTTGCTTTTGTTTTCTTCTTTTTCTCCCATTTTCTAGATGATTTTGCTTCCAGTTTTGTAGTCTTGGAAGGAACAGGGGCAGCAACAGAGCTCCTAGTAGTTCTTGAAGTGGAAGAGAGTTCCACCAGAGCATCTATTTGTTTCTTATCTTGTTTCTCTTTCTCAACCTTTTTAGTTCTTTCTTCGAGTTTCCTCAAGCCTCCTTAGTTAGGCCCAAATTTTCATCTAACTGCTCAACTTTTTTTCTTACTCTCCTATTGGTTTCAGGTTCTCTGAATTCAGTATGCAGTTTTACATTCAACTCCTCATAAGTTCCAAATCTTTCAACCATTGTGTCTTTAGTCTTGCTTAGAAGATGTTGAGCATACATATTCAATATTTTTTCATCTACTTCATACCCCATGGGCATGATCCAAGCAGTTCTAGGTTCCACTACTTCCATTAGGCATTGATTAGTATCAACCATGAAGCATATATCATTATTGTACTTTTCAACAATTGATTTAGGGATTCTTTCCCTTAAGTACATCATACTCTAAATTTTTTTGAAGTAACCCCATATTGCAGTTTTCTGAGTTTTGAAATTACCAATACTGCAAAGATGATCTCTGATCTGAATGGCAACTAGCTCATCCTTAGTCCAATGCACACCTTTTACCCCATGTACCTCATTCATAAAGCAGAAGAACAAACATAGAACCAATGTACCATACTTGAAAGTGTTTTTCTTATCTTTCTTGATATTGTTTAAATTTTTAATCAATTGATTCTGTAGTAATTCACACAAGTCATAATCAGTGTTTTCCTTTAGCATCTTGTATGAAACATATATGGTTGTTTTGGATATAGAATTTTCTCTGCTTGATTGGTAGATCTTGTACCCAATCACCATGGAGGCAAATTTGACATTCGGTTCTATAATATCATTAATGGTCATTGCCCTTCTGTCAAACTTAGCACTAGTAGCATCAGTCACTGTCTGGTTTTTCATGACTTTTAGCATGGGCAATCCTCCGGTTGAGTTTAAGCCAGTTACAATTCTGATAGCATCCTTGGTAATCTTGAATGGTTTTAACAACCAAATGAATTCATCATGCATCTGACTTATAATGTATTAGACCCATTCATCCTCATCAAATGTTGGAAACCCCATAATATGAATAAAGTGTTTATCCTGTAGTGCCTTATACTCAGGTTTAAGTTCATGATTTTCATCCCTGAGTTGTTTCTCAAACAAGTCTACATACCTTGAATCTCCAAACTCATCTATATTTGCATGAATATAAACCCTAATGTCTTCTACACGTAGCACACCACACGACACACTTGAAAAAGCACCTAATGGGTTGACTTCAATTGATTTGTGAGGATGCTTCTTAAATTTGGGTTGAGGCCTTTCAGTAATGTCAACAACATGAGGAGTATCCATCTCAAGAGATTTTAGATTCAAAGCTTTGCAAAGAGGTACCTTTTTCTTTCACGATGTTAGGGTTGATCAGTTACCAGTTGAATTCTCTCTTTGCCTCAGTCTCTGGATTTGCAGTTTGAATACTCTTCTTCTTGTTTCCTTGAATGTGAAGTTATTCAAATGAGTGACCAAGTGACCTTTTATCTTTTGCAAAACCTAATTTGGCATTGTAATAAATGTGTTTCCCTAAAAATATCTGGTTACTTTGTTTTTGATAGTTCTTCATCAATCATTCCGCAAGTTTTCATATCATCTTTTCTTCCAAAAATCCTTCCCAAGGTTCTGGACCAATTCAAAATATTCTCTTTTATTGTGCTAGATTCAGGAAGCCACTTACTGATTGGGGGAAATTTGATGTTCAATGCAGCTCCCCCTAAGCCAGAGCTCCTAACTTAATTCTTAGAGGAATTGTCAGCACCTAATTCTGGTGCAAACCCATCACCATTGTTTATTGTATCTTTCTTTACCTAGATCTTGTTCATTTCTCTATGTATCTCATTCACATCAATTTTTCTTTTTCCTTTGTCTTGTCTTTATTCATCCGGTTTCTATTTACCAGATCTCTTCTTCCATTGTTCCCATTTCTGTAGAATCTTGCAATATGACTAGATTTATTGCAATTATAGCACACAACATTTCATTACTTATGAACTTGATTTCCTCTTGATCTACATTGATTAGCCATGTGTCGAAACCCATTGCAAGCAAAACAGTAACCATTGAAAGAATTGCCAATTCCTTTATTGTTAGCATTAATCATACTTCTGCATTCATTTGATCTATGACCATACCTCTTACACTTGAAGCATTGACCAGAGAAGGATGGACTATTTTGATCACTCTACTTCTGCATTGAGTAGCTCTATGACCAAATTTATTGCAATTGAAACAATTTCCTTTGAATGATGGTTCTATTTGAGCATTAGGCTGTCTTACCGGAGGTTTTCTAGTTTTGTTTCTTTTATTCCTTGGTTGAAAATTTCTTTGTCTGGATCTGGAGCTTTCACCTTTCTCATATCTAAGATCATGCTTGTCATCATCATTTTTCTATTCTTCAATTAGTGCTTCAAGTTTAGCTGAGCTTATCTTGAACTTCTCCTTATACTCATTGGCAATTTGTAAGTCATGTCTAAGAGTGATAATCTGTCTCTCAAGTTTTCTCTCATTGTTTCTACTTTCTTGTAGATTTGATTCTAGGAGACTGGCTATTCCATCCAATCTGCAACATTCTTCAGTTCTCTCCTTCAGATTTTTCTTTATTTCTTCTTCAGTTTTCTTCCTATCTTCAATTTCCTTGGTCAGTCTCATCACCCCAGTTTCCATCTCATGTTTTAGGACAACGAATTCTTTAGCTAAATTTTCACATTCCTTTGTCTTCTCTTTCAAGGCCTTGTCTTCTAGTTGAAGAGGTTGCTCCTTTCCTTTTGCATTGGATTTGCTCAAATTTTCTTTTAAAATCTCAATGAAGTTTTTAGCCTTTTTGAGGTTGTCTTGCAGCTCTTGGACCTTTGCCTTGGATTGCTCAAGATCATCTAGGGAAAGATTTAGTTGCCCTTGAAGGTTATATTCATCATTTTTTACTGACTTCCCAAATCTCCCTTAAGCTATTAAATTTTTCAAAAGGAACCCTTCTCTGATACCAATTATTGGTTTAGGTTCGGACAACTGAGAGGGGGGGCATGAATCAGTTGTCACATATTTTAATCTTTTCTACCATTAATCTTCCTTCACAACTTATAATCAAATTAATGATATAAACATTTCAGCATCAATCAATAACACATGAGTAGAAACATAAATAACACACTTGACACCAAGATTTTTGACATGGAAACCCGGTTAGGGGAAAAACCACAGTGGGGGTTAACCCACAAAATTTAATACCATGTTAAAAGTATTTTTACAAATGAGAATGCATATGCATCTAGGCTCATTTCCCAGAGCTCACTGCTCAAATAGAGGCTCACTGCCTATAGAAAGATTACAAGAGAATAATAGAGATTTTGAACTGATAAATAGCATCTACTCATGTAAGAGTTTTAGTTCCAGTTAAGTGCAAAAACTGATCTTACACATTTCATCTTTACTTGCTCTTCTTACTATTTTGCCTTCATTCACTCCTTAGATTTTCTACTCTTTTCGTAATTACACCTTCTTTGCAAAGAACTTACCCCAAATCATCCAATTCCATTTGCTATTTATATCCACAACATGATTTGCAATCATTTTACTAGTCGACTTGAAGAACATTTAGAACTTTGTTGAGTGCTCTGCTCTGTTAGCTAGATCCATACATAATATGATATGTGGACCAAAACTTGCACTCACAAATCATCAATTATGTTAGATACCATCACCGATCATCACACATTGCCCAATAAACAACTTCTACACATCCAGAGTTAAGATCATTTACAAGGTTAGCCTGTTCTTCTTCTATCTGTTTTGTCAAACTAAAATCTGATACTCAGAAGCTAATATCTTTTGAGTCCTTCATTTTCAGAGGACAAAAGTTTGGATTTAGAGTGTCTTGACAATGCTTACAACTACCTTAGATCCACAACAAACCATGCCTTTCCACCAGATAGATCTGGACTAGGATATCGGACCCTATCACCTACTTTGTTCCTGACTACTTGGACTTAGACAAATTCTAATTCTAACTTCCAGTAAGAACAAATTGTGTTATGTGGATAATTGGGATGATCTTAGTTGCCATTAATGACAACACGTATCATGCCTAGCAGTGTCTCTTGCCAACAATAAATACATTACAAATAATAAATAGAAGGAATTACCAAGGTTGAGACACCTTACTTCCCAACAAAATATATAAGATCACATATGTAATCGATCACTTACCACCACCTGATGATCACTCTTCACCATCTTGTCTTGAGCTTCTTTGTCCATAGTTAGATGGGCTAGAGTTGTGACCTCCTGTGAGAAGCATCAAGAAGCAATATTGACTAAACATAAATATCATTTATGTACATCAAATGACATGAGATAAAACAAGAAATACAAAATTATGACATTTTCATGTTATTGGCTCATACCTCAATCAAAGGATTTGAAGACATCATGGCTGCAACAATGCCTATCTATGCTGACTCATGAAGATGGGGAGGAGTCTCCACATTCAGCATCTAAAAATCAAGTTCAAGATTATTTGACCAAAATAAATACATAAAATTCTTTTAAAAATGCATAATGATTAGAAATAGTTAAATTTACCTCTGTAAAAGTTATGGATTTGTGTCTAGGGACTAAGGAAACCATTGAGGTGTCAGTGACTATTGAAATCATTGTCACAAAATAATATTACCATTGACATATCTACAATAATTATGATCATGTGATAAATTACATACCTGTTTGCTTGACCTCCTCTCATAACCCTCCAATGGACGCCTAACGGAGGTAGGATGAAGACTCTGACCCTGGACTTTTATTGCGTAGACAATTACATACATTATTTTTGACATAATATAGATAGTCATATATAATTAATTACAAATTTCAAATAACAATGTATTAAATCAAGATGAAACTTGTAAAAAATTACCTGAGAGTCAATACCAACTATACTCTGTAATATATCATTGCTGAGAACAATATCATCCAATATGGATGTCTCCATCATTGGGTGCTGCTCCTGCGTCATAGCATCTTCCTGAGGGCCCTATTGTGAGTCCTGCATCCCATAATCACACAAGTTCCCACATTAATTGCACAAATGTGGGGACAAATGACACATATTGCTCTCACCCTCATCGGCCTAGGTAAGATCATCAGCATGTTGTGATAGATTTTGGGTAAGAGTAGTCAATGGATGTAATGTCTCCACCTCAACACTCTCCTTCAAAGTCAAAGGGAGTGACCTATGTTCTAGCCTCAAAAGGGGTACATGCACACAGTTTTCATCTCGCTGAGTCCCCACTCTATCTTGGGTAGAGCCACCACCTCTACCCTAGATCTCACGAATGTCAAAATAATTAAGAATCTTCTTGAGGACGAACTCACAATGGAGTTTCCTCAAGAAATATTGTGGCACCTGATCATTGTTGCATGGGCGCTCATCAAAGACTATGTACCATCTATCCCAAAAGTTTTGGGATATTTCTTCATTCCTACACCAATGAATAGGAAACCATTTGAAAGTTTCTTCTAATCTTTGGTAAGTTTTGGGATTAATAAAGTGTGCACATAATTGAGATTTTGTAATTTTTCATTCTTGACTTGTTCATATGACAACTTGTCGGCATAATATTACCAACACCTCTCACTATAGTCTTAGAATTTGGTGATTTGTTTTGTCATTGAATCGGTGTGAGAAACAATGTCCTCTAGTGACTTTGCAAGCACTCTCCTACGATTGGTGCTTGCACTTGGATTCTTTAGTGTTTGAATAAGAGTTTGAAGATGTTTCTTGTTTTCTTCTATTATCTGTAGGTAGTTTTCTTGAGTATCCCTTACATTGTGAGGAAGTGAAGGTGGGTTTTGAGGGTTTGGAGGGTTTTGGGGGTTGTTTTCACCCTCATAAGCTAGATTTGGGTTTTCTCTTGCCTCAATAACTATAAATGCAATATAAAAACTAATCAATCATTGTAAAATTCAAAAATTATTCTCAAACTAACAAAAATTGATCAAACCCTAACTTCTTGAGTTGCTAGACCCTCCAAATTTGCTACATGACGTCTTTTCCAGCAAGATGGCATTGTGAAAATGGCATTCTCTCTTGCATGTACTTGGAGAGGCTTTCCTTAAATGCGCTCATGGTTTTTTTTTTAGTTTTTTGGTACACAAACTCCTATGGTCATGGTGAAATGACAAAAATAAGGTTTTTTTCAACTTTTATGCCATATAAAAATGTAAGTGCGTTATAACGCACTCACATTTTTTCTTGTTTTGGACCAAAATGTCTCATGGTGGTGACTTTTTGGTCCCCCATCTTTGTGTATACACCTTGGTGACTAACCTAAAGTTGGAAAGATTGAAACACCCTGAGCTATATCAGATAGAATGGATTCGAGATGATCATAAGGTATTGGTGAGTGAACAATGTTTGGTAAAATTTCATATTGGATCTTATCATGATGAAGTATTGTGTGATATTATGCCTATGGATGTATGTCATATAGTGTTGGGTAGACCATGGTAGTATGATATAAAAGTTATACATGATGGAAGAAAGAATACATATACTATAACATCAAATGGAAAGAGAATTACCTTGATTCCTTTGGAATATGAACCTAAGAGTGAAGTATGTGGAAATGCTAGAATCTGTTTGGTTGATGGAAGGAAATTTCTAGATGGTTTGAGACATGAGAATATGTGTTATTCTTTGATTCCTAAGAAGCATGAAACCCTAAAGACAGAGACTAAAGAATCACAACTGGAGGAGATAATTGAATTGCTGATAGAGTATGAAGACATCATATTAGAAAATGTACTTGACGGATTGCCACCAATCAGGAATATAAGTTATCACATGGATCTTATACCTAGATCTAGTTTGCCTAATAAAGCAGCACATAGAGTGACATTAGTAGAGAATGCAGAGTTGAATAGTCAGATACAAGAATTGTCGAGGAAAGGTTTGATCAGAGAAAGCTTGAGCCCTTGTACAGTACCTACAGTGCTAGCACTGAAGAAGGATGAAGAATGGAGAATGTGTACAGACTCTAGAGCAATCAACAAGATCACAGTTAAGTATAGATTTCCATTTCTTAGGATGGATGACATTATGTACTGTTTGAGAGGAGCAAAGTATTTTACAAAGATAGACTTGAAGAGTGGATACCATCAGATTAGAATTAGAGAAGGAGATGAGTGAAAGATTGCTTTCAAGACAAATGAAGAATTGTATGAGTGGTTAGTGATGCCTTTTGGATTGACTAACGTACCAAGTACTTTCATGAGATTAATGAATGAAGTTTTGAAGAAATTCTTGGGAAAGTTATTTATTGTATACTTGGATGATATTTTTCTTTTCAGTAAGACAAAAGAAGAACATTTGTGGCATCTAAGACAAGTATTGCAGAGGTTGAGAGAAGAGAAGTTGCTGATCAATTTCAAGAAGTGTATTTCATGAAGAAAGAATTGGTATATTTGGGATTTGTGATTTCTGCGGAAGGATCGAAGATGGACGTTGAGAAAGTTAGAGTAGTTGTTGAATGGCCAACACCTAAGACTATTGGAGAAGTTAGATTATTTCATGGAATAGCTAGTTTCTACTAGAAGATCATTAGGAATTTTAGTTCAGTATGCACACCTATGAGAGAGACAATGACTTTAAGTGGACATCAGGAGCACATAAAATTTTTGAACTATTGAAATAGAAAGTGACAGAGTAACCAGTGTTAGCATTACTAGATTTCAATAAAGTATTTCAAGTGGATTGTGATGCAAGTGGAAATGCAATAGGAGTAGTGTTAAGTCAAGATGGTAGACTAGTAACATATTTCAGTGAGAAGTTGAATTATGCAAGGAGAAGATATTTAGTTTATGATCAGTAATTCTATGCCATAATTCAAGCCTTGAAGAAGTGGATACATTACTTTTTTCCCAAGGAGTTTGTGTTGTATACAGATCATTAGACTTTGCAATATTTGAACAGTAAAGGAAAGTTGAATCAGAGACATATGAGATAGGTAGAGTTCATGCAAAGTTACCCCTTTGTACTAAAGCATAGGAGTGGGAAATCAAACAAAGTTGTAGATGTATTGAGTAGAAGAAGAAATTTGCTGATAGAGATGAGAGTTGAAGTGTTAGGTTTTGAAGAATTGAAGCATATGTATGAAGAAGATCTTGATTTTGCAGAACCATGGAAAGCATGTAAGGAACCTATTGTGACAGATAGGAGTAAATGGTTGGATTATTTCATTCAGGAGGATATGTTGTTCAAAGGAAATTAATTGTCTATACCTAGGAGTTCAATGAGAGACAGTTTGATCAAAGAGAAGCATAGTGGTGGATTGGTAGGACATTTTGGAATTGAAAAGACAGTGTCTTTAATAAGCAAAAATTACTTTTGGCCTCAGATATATAAGTATGTAAGGAAGTTTGTGTAGAGTTGTAGAGTTTTTCAAGTTGCAAAAGAGAGTAGTTATAATACTAGGTTGTACAAATCTTTGACAGTACAAAGAAACCTTGGGAAGACATAAGCATGGATTTCATATTAGGATTGCAAAAGACACATAGAGGACATGATTCTATATTTGTAGTGGTGGATAGATTTTCAAAGATGGCACATTTCATACCTTGTAAGAAGACAAGTCATGTAGTTCATGTAGCTGACCTATTTTTGAAGGAGATTGTGAGGTTGCATGGATTACCTAAGAGCATAATTTTAGACAAAGATACAAGATTCCTTGGATACTTTTGGAAGAGAATTTGGAGGAAGATGAAGACAGATTTGAAGTTCAGTTCAACATTTCACCCATAGACTGATGGGCAAAAAGAAGCGGTAAATAAGAGTTTGGGAAATTTGTTGAGATGTTTGGTTGGAGAGAAGGCAAGAAATTGGGACTTGATTCTATCACAAGTAGAGTTTACATACAATAATTTAGTGAATAGGAGCACAATAAAGACACCTTTTGAGATTGTAACCAGAGTAAACCCTAGAGGAGTAGTAGAGTTGAGAGATCAGTATGGAGACTAAGAGGAGTGCAGAAGCAGAAGAATTTACAGGACACATGGAGACAATGCATAATCAGGTTAAGAAGCATTTGGAGGAGATGAATGGTAAATATAAGGAGCAAGCAGATGAGAAGAGAAAATACATAGAATTTTTATTTGGTGATGAAGTGATGGTATATTTGAGAAAAGAAAGATTTCTAGTAGGGACATATAACAAGTTGAAGATGAAGAAGTTTGGACCATGTAGTATTGGGATAAGGTGCCATTAACCTTGTAAATCTCAATATTATATTTATTCCATTTATTATATATAATTTGTAATTATCCATGAGGAGATGTACTAGTTTCATAGGCAGGCGTAATTTTGAAGTAACCGAAGGTAATTACAAAGTGACTTTTACTGTTGGCAAGTGTAAAAACTCAAAGTAAATGAGGGTAGGCATGCTCCCTTGAGGAATATACTATTTTTGGCATGTATGACAACTCTCATAATGTTTGGTAAGTGAATCTATGATAGCTGCAAGTTGTCATAAGATTATAAGATTCTATGATGCATATGATAGATATGTTAGTTGTATATTTGCTATTGAGATCATGGAAATCAAAACGAAGGAAAAACATAAGAAATGCAAACAAACCAAATTAATTATACCTTCAAATTGATTCACAATCCATTGATAGGGTTGAGAATGCTGCACCCAAAACACTCTAGCTATACCCTCAAGATTAAAATGTGAAATGCTCTCATGCAATGCAAGTCACTAAAAACCCTAGCTCAAAGATGCAAATGGATTTTGGAAGAATGATGATATGCTCAAGATGGATTGTCAAATAGCTTATAAGAGGGCTATATTTATAGAAAGGCTTGGTTGAAATGAAGGGATGAGATTTGATTTTGACTTTTGATATGTGGATGGTTGGGATTAATCATGCAAAGGACACGATTAGCTTTTTGACAAGTGTGCAATGGAGAAGGGAGATGAATTTTAAATTAGAATAAAAGGCTAAGAGGTGCATGTGACAATGTAGTCATGTGACAAGTGGAGGGAGGAGAATAATTAGCTCCCAATTCATAAAAAAATTATTTAAATTTGCAAGTCATGTGAAGGGGTTAAGTGGAGGGTAGATAATGTGACACTTGGTGGGATGAGGGATTTATTTAATTTTTTATTTAGGCTATGGGAGTCATGTGAATGGGAATAATTAATTAAATAAAGTGGGTTTATTTAATTAATTAAGGATGTGGTTAAGTTGGAAAGAGAATATTAACCAAATAAATATTTTGTATTTATTTAATTAATATGGATAATGTTAGAAAGGGATTAATATTGAATTAATTAAATTAATTCAATATAAGTGGCTAAGGAATTTAATTAATTAAATAAAATTTAATTAATTAATTGGAGATGAATTAGTAGAATGGCTAAGGTTAGGTGACAATTAAATGGTCGGGACATTTTAGGGTGTCTACAACTATATTTAGCCCAAGGTTCCTATCTTGGAAAGATACTCTTTTGTGGAATCTATGACGGTTATGACATGTCATAAGATGTTGTAAGAGGCTAGATTTAGTCTTGGGCACCCAACCTTTGTATGGCTATTTTTGGACGAGTGTAAGATGCTGGTAAGATGGTAATTAATGTTTATAGGTTGGAGAATCTTAGGAGAGAGAAGTTGAATGCCTAGAATAGAGTGGAAAACATTTCTATAAGTATTTTCTATGTATTTGTTGCTGCAATATAGATTTTAGGTACTCACGTGCTGTTGGAATACTGTTGGATTGAAGACTTGTTGAGAGAGTTGTGTAGTTGATGTATTGTACAATCTTATTGAGATTAATACAAACTTGTGCCTCTTTCCTGGTGGAGTTTTTACCTGCAAGGGTTTTCTCCACCTAAACACTGTGTCATTGTGTTGAGTTATTCATGTTTGACATCTTTTCTGTAGTGTGTTTTATGTTTTGTTACAATCTCCATTGTTAAAGCACACTTAAAGATTGCTGAAATCTATTCGAATCAGATTTCCATTAAAGTAATGTTTCTTTCATTTCTAATGTTTGGTATCAGAGCCTGGCCAACTTTGACTCTTGGGTGGTAGTGTGGAAGTTGTAGCTATAGTGGGAGATTTTTTTGTGTTTGTTTTGTAGATCTTGTGTTGTTATTATGGCCGCATCCACCGTTGCATCAACCTCTCGAATGGACATTGAGAAATTCAACAGAATAGGGTATGAGTTGTGGAAGATGAAAATGGAAGATTTGTTGGAAGAAAGAAACCAATGGTTGGCTGTTCAAAAAAAGAAGAAACCCAATGATGTCTCTCAAGATGAGTTGGATAGATTGGATAAGAAGGCATAGGGAACCATTTGGTTGTGTCTTTCAGACTCTGTCTTGTTGAATGTCGCAAAGGAGGAGACATCACACAAGTTGTGGAATCAGTTGGGTGAGATCTATCAAGCCAAGAGTATGGTAAATAAACTTTATTTAAAAATAAAATTATTTTCAATGAAAATGCGAGAAGGTGAATCAGTTGCAAAGCATTTAAATTCTTTTAATTTATTATTGAGTTATCTTGATTCAGTAGATGTTGAGGTTAGTGAGGAAGATAAATGTATCTTACTTCTTTGTCCTTTAACTAAGTCTTGGGAGAATGTTATCCTTTCTATCACTACTAACCTTGTGGATCCGAAGTTGGATGCTCTTGTTTCAGTGCTACTATCGTAGGAATTGAGGAAGAAGAGTTTGAATATTTCAGGGGATGCTCTTAGTATCAGGGGAAGGTCTACGGAAGGGGGACCTAAAGGAGATTAGAAAGGGGCTAAGGACAAGTCCAAGGGCTGGTCTAAGACTCCTGGTAAAACCAACAGAGTTAAGTGTTGGAACTGCGGTAAAAGGGGACATGTAAAGGAGTGTAGAAATCCCAAGAAACAGTGGGAGAGTACTTCGGATAAGTCCTTGAATGTAGGTGAAGAAGTTTTACTTTCTGTATGTAATCTTGTTTCTAAGGATCATTGGTTGGTTGACTCAGGGTGTTCATTTCATATGACCCTGCATAAGGAATGGTTCTCCTCATATGAAGAATATGATGGAGGTAATATTTACCTTGGTGACAACTCTTAATATCCTATTGTCGAGAAAGGAAAGGTATTGTTGTGTTTCAATGATGGGAGGATTAAAACCCTCACGGGTGTTTTGTATGTTCCTAGATTAGCTAGAAATCTAATTTCTATTTCAAAGTTGAATAATTTGGGAATGCATGTGACATTTGACAAGCATGGCTACAGATTGGTGAGAGGGAACTTGGTGGTAGAAAAAGGGAAGAGATTCAGGAACTTGTTTAAGCTTGAAGCCACTACAGTTTATAATGCCTCCTATGTATCTAAGGCCACTATTGAAAATACATGTATGTTGTGGCACCATAGATTGGGCCACACAAGCAATAATGTACTAAAAACTATTAAGAATAAAAATTTGTTGGATGGTTTCTCCTATTCTGATGAGCACTTTGATTTTTGTGAGCATTGTGTGTTTGGTAAACAAAATAGAAAATTATTTCCTTCAGGAAACAATAGAGAAAAAGAGAAATTAGAGATTATTCATACGGATGTGTTTGGACCTGTAGAAAATGAATCTATTGGATAATCTAGTTATTTTGTCACCTTCATTGATGATATATCTAGATTTACATGGATTTATTTTATGAAACATAAATCTGAAGTTTTTACTAATTTTAAGGAATTTAAAGTCTTAGTAGAGAACCAATCAAGTTTAAAGATAAAAATATTAAGATCTGACAATGGAGGGGAATATTGTTCTAAGGAATTTGATGAGTTTTGCAAGCATGCAGGTATAATAAGACAAAAGACAACTCCGTATACACCACAGTAGAATGGTGTTGCAAAAAGGATGAACTGAACAAGTATGGAAAGAGCCAAAAGTATGCTTAGTGATGCACAGTTGGATAAATACTTTTGGGCAGAGGCTGTGTGTACTACTTGCTACTTGATAAACAGATCTCCTTGTAAGGCTCTTGATTTGACACCTTATGAAGTGTGGATAGGTAAGAAACCTTCTATTTCACATTTAAGGGTTTTTGGCTACGAGGCTTTTGTTCATGTGCCTAAGGAAAAGTGATCTAAGTTGGATCCAAAGGTTGAAAAGTGTACATTCATTGGATATGGTGATAATGTGAAAGGTTATAAGTTTTGGAATCCACTAACCTGCAAGATTATCTTTTCTAGAGATGTTATTTTCAGGGAACTTAGAGCTATTTCTGAACCTGAGTAGCCAAAAAAAAAGAAGAAAAGGTAAAGAAGGTGCACTTTGATTTAGAGCAGCAAGATGCACCTCAAGAAGAACAAAATGATGGATTGGGGGGTGAAGAAGAAGAAGATTCGAGTAGTTCTGATGAAGATGAGTCTATTGTTATAGAAGAAATTATTGTAGATGATCATGCAAAAGAATGAGTAGAGTCTCTTACTCCACTCTTGAGGAGATCCACAAGACAATAGAATCAAGTTGATAGGTATAGCCCACCAAATTTTTGTTGTGTATATGCTTTATTGAGTACTAACAATGAACCTAGATCCTACAGGGAGGCTATTTCTGTAGATGATAGTGAGTCTTGGCAGTTAGCCATGTAGGAGGAGATGATGGCTTTAGACTCTAGTAATACCTGGGATCTTGTTCATTTGCTCAAATGAAGAAAGGCCATAGGATGTAAGTGGGTCTTCAAGAAGAAGTTTGGAGCAGATGGGTCATTGGAGAAGTACAAGGTTGGATTGGTAACCAAGGGCTACTCCCAAAGAGAGGGAGTTGATTTTGGTGAGATATTCTCTCTTGTTGCTAAATTGACTTCTATTAGATTTTTCTTATCCATTGTTGTAGCTTATGATTGGGAGATAGAGCAAATGGATGTTAAGACCGCATTCTTGCATGGAGATCTTGAAGAAGAAATTTATATGCAACAACTTATAGGTTTTGAGATAAAAGGAAAATAACATTGGGTTTGCAGGTTAAAGAGGTCTCTTTATGGTCTGAAACAGTCCCCCAGAATGTGGTATCAAAAGTTTGACTCATTTGTTTTGAAATTGGGTTTTGTTAGAAGTGAAGAGGATCATTGTGTTTACATTCATTGTATTGATGATTCTATATTAGTTATTGCTTTGTATGTTGATGACATGTTATTTTTCATTAATACTAAGGGTATGATTAGTAAGCTTAAAGCCCAACTTCTAGGTGCATTTGAGATGACAGATCTTGGTGCTGTAAGGTATATTTTTGGAATGGAGGTTAGTAGGGACAGAGTTAACAAAAAGTTTTGGTTGTCACAAAGTAAGTATGTGAATACTATTTTACAGAGGTTTAGTTTGTAGGACTGTAACCCAGTTAGAGTTCCTTTACCCATTGGTACTAAGATTTCATTAGATATGTGTCCAAAGATTAAGGATATGTCTAATGTGCCATATGCTAGTGTTGTAGGGAGTTTGATGTATGCAATGGTTTGCACTAGACCAGATATTGCCCAAGCAGTGGGAGTTTTGAGCAGATTTATGTCTAAACTTGGTAGACATCATTGGAATTATGTGAAGAGGGTGTTTAAATATCTTGCAGGTACTCCTGATCATTGTTTGGTTTATTTTGGTACTGATAGTGTTGATAATCTTTGGACATACAAGGTTTTGTTAATGCAGATTGGGCAGGTGACTTGGATCATCGAAGGTCCACTAGTGGCTATGTGTTTACTCTGTTTGGAGGTGCAGTGAGTTGGATGAGTAAGAGGCAGCCCACAGTTGCTTTGTCCACCACAGAAGTAGGTATATGGCTGCTACTCATGTCTCTAAGGAGGTAGTTTGGTTGAGGAGACTATGTACAGGTATTGGATTTGAATGTAGGATCATTCAGATTGGTTGTGATAGCCAGAGTGCTATTTGTTTGGCCAAGTATACCATGTATCATGCTCAGATTAAGCATGTTGATGTTTAGTATCACTTTGTTTGAGAGTTGGTTGCAAATGGAGAGATTGAGCTGAATAAGATAGACAATCAGGAGAATGTTGCAAATTCATTGACCAAGCTTGTGAGCACAGAGAAGTTCGTATGGTGTAGAGAGGCCATGGGCCTTGTTTCTAGTGCCTGATTATTTTCATTTGATTTCCTATGAGTTGAATTACAATGTATAATGTCAAGTGGGAGAATGTTGGGATAAGGTGCCATTAACCTTGTAAATCCCACTATTGTATTTATTCCATTTATTATATGTAATTTGTAATTATCCATGAGGAGATGTACTAGTTTCACTGGTAGGGGTAATTTCAGAGTAACCAGAGGTAATTACGGAGTGACTTTTACTGTTGGCAAATGTAAAAACTCAAAGTAAATGAGGGTAGGCATGCTCCCTTGAGGAATATACTATTTTTGGCATGTATGACAACTGTCATAATGTTTGGTAAGTGAATCTATGACAGCTACAAGTTGTCATAAGATTCTAAGATTCTATGACGCATATGATGGATATGTTAGTTGTATATTTGCTATAGGGTGATCCCACAATAGTGGGTTACACTTTTTGGCCAAAGTTGACATTGAAATGAACATTTTGAAAAAAAATTTCACTTTTGGACACGTATAGTTGCTAAACCATGAGGAATTTGAAGATGAAGTAAACTAGTGATTTGTCACATTTTGTCTATAGATTCTAAGTATATATTTTTTAAATTTTTTGGAATCAAATTCCATTTCTTTTTCCATCTCCTTCAATAACTAGTTTTTAATAGTAAACATCATTTTAAAGAGTGATGTGTATTGTGTCAAACATAACGTTTTTTCTATGAAGGATAAAATTATAATTTTTTTGAATTTAGATTTTTAACTACGATAACTAAAGAATGCATCTGGTTTCATAATGTTTTATTGAATATTTTTCTTTTAATTAACTTTTGAAGTCAAACCAATTACAATTTAGACATAGGTGTACTCTGTCAAGTATAACTTTTTTTGTATGCATTGGAATTCAATTTTTTTTTGTTGGATCAAGGACATGAATAGCAAGAGAATATATATTTTTCATAATTTTTTTTGGTAATATACTATTTTTCCACATGTATAGAACAGAGAGCTTGATTTTCGGTGAAAAACCTATGTTTAATTAAACTAAAAAATAAAATGTATAATAAAACTAAAATATATTAAATTTATACTTGATAGATAGCTCGTTTCGAGGACTATAATACTCTAGATGGGTTTGTCAAGTTGATTCCATTTTGATAATCAACTTGTGCTTGGAAACCCAAAAATATTCATAAAATTACAGTTGGAGAGGGGCAAGGGCAAAATAGGGGGTTCAAATGAAAGGAAGTTTGATCGAACCCCCTTTCATTAGAACCCTATAAAATAACATTTAAAAAATGAAAAAAACATTGAGGGGGGTTCGATTGAACCCCTTATTTTATTAAAAAAATGTGGTTGACACAAAGGGGGTTCATTCGAATGGGGGGGGTTAGAATGAACCCATTTTTGGGTTCTAATGAACACCCCTATTCGACTAAACCCCTCCAAAACATTTTTTTGGTGCACGAGCAATTTTCCTTCCTCAATGCAATTGTAACCCAGTTTTGTGGGATTGCCCTATATTTAGCCCAAGGTTCCTATCTTGAAAAGATACTCTTTTGTAGAATCTATGATGGTGATGACGCATCATAAGATGTTGTAAGAGGCCAGATTTAGTCTTGGGCACCCAACCTTTGCATGGCCGTTTTTGGACAAGTGTAAGATGCTTGTAAGATGGTAATTAATGTTTACAGGTTGGAGAATCTTACGAGAGAGAAGGTGAATGCCTAGAATGGAGTGGAAAATATTTCTATAAGTATTTGCCATGTATTTGTTGTTGCAATATAGATTTTAGGTACTCAGGTGTTGTCGGAATGCTGTCGGATTGAAGACTTGTGGAGACAATTGTGTAGTTGATGTATTGTACAATCTTGTTGAAATTAATACAAACTTGTGCCTCTTTCTTGGTGGAGTTTTTTACCCACAAGGGTTTTCTCCACGTAAACACTATGTCATTGTGTTGAGTTATTCATGTTTGACATCTTTTTGTAGTGGGTTCTATGTTTTGTTACAATCTGCATTATTAAAGCACACATAAAGATTGCTGAAATTTATTCGAATTAGATTTCCATTAAAGTAGTGTTGCTTTCATTTCTAAAATGTAGGATACTCAAGAAAGTTTGATTTAGGAAATGCATATGAAGTGGAGCTACTAGAGACATTGGGTATATCACCTATTTTCAACATTATAGACCTATATTAGTATAAAGAAGGAGAAACCAACGACAACATTGAAGATCATTTGAAGAAGCAATTACCACAACAAGCACCAGAGCAAATTGAAGACATCTTGTACAACATAATTGGATGCAGCAACAGAGGAAATCGATCCAAGGAATATTTGGTAAAATGGAAAGGCAGGCCAGAAGAAGACTCATCATGGATTTCTCAGGCTGAGGTGGACTGTCTTGGTTTTCCTCTAGCCCCAACAAAGTGAGGGAATCACTTTTTCAACAACCCTAGGTGTCTGATGTAGGAGCATCCTGATTTGCAGAGAAATCTTGTATCAACCAAAAATATTTGCATTCTTTTTTTACTTTCATTTTCCAGTTCAGTCTAGTTCAATTCAGTCAGTAGCAGTTCCAACATTTTATATGACATCTTGCCACATTTGCATTTCAAAGCTTGCGGATCAAGACTTAGCATCTAGACATGGGTCATCCCACAATAATGGTTTACACTTTTTGGCCAAACTTGACATTGAAATCAACATTTTGAACTGAATCTTCACTTTATGACACCTATAGCCACTAAACCGTTAGGAATTTGAAGATGATGTGAACTAATTATTTGTGAGATTTTGTTTGTAGATTCTAAATATATATTTTTTAAAAATTTGGAGTTGAATTGTAAATTTTTTTGCGTCTCCTTTGATAACTAGCTTTTAATAGTAAACAACATTTTTTTAAAGTGATGTGTATTATGTAGCACATAACTTTTTTTCTACAAAGGATAAAATTCTAATTCTTTTGAATTTAGATTGGTAATACCAATATATAGGGTATGCATTTGGTTTCATAATGTTTTGTTGAATATTTTTTTAATTAAGTTTTGAAATCAAACCAATTATAATTTAGACATAGGCATATTTTGTAAAACATAACTTTTTATGTATGTATCGAAATTCAATTTTTTTTTGTTGAAACAAGGACATCAATACCTAGGGCATAGATATTTTTTAGAATTTTTTTTCACTAATTTACTAATTTTCTATGTGTGTAGAACAGAGAACTTGATGTTCGATGAAAAACCTACATTCACAAGAAATAAAAAATAAATATAATAATCAAATTAAATATATTTAAAATTATACTTTTTGGGAAGCTTATAATAAGGACTACATACTTACAAAATATAAGTTTTAAATGAATTCATTTGATCCCGCAAAAGGTAAATCAAAAGTGGTTTTTTATTAGCATTTTTATAGGTGTAGAGGAGACTCCATTATAGGTATGGTTTAAAACTAGCAGGGTTCTATCCAAGAGGGTTTGAATCTAAGGGGGTTTGATCAAACCCTCTTCAATTAAAATCTTTTAAATGGAACATTTCAAGGATTAAATCATTATATTTTCTAAAAATATGTGATTTTGAATAGCAAAAATTAGGATGTTCTAGAAAGTGTAACCTATTATTGTGGCAGCACCCACATCATCATATCCAAAATTTAGATCATTTGGAGTAGTTTCTAGAAAAATATTGCCATCAGAAGATCAACTGTGTTCTCAAGACAGAGCATTCAAACAGTCAACTGAAGGAGAACGCTTGTGGATCACTTCCATGACTTGTGGAGAAAATTGAAGCATATCACACGACACATTATGATCACATAGACCTTCCTTGAGGTCCGCACCTTGATTCATTCACTTGCAGAGGATTTCCATATGTTCTAGGCTGACCTAGTTGCTGCTACGCATTACATCTCTTTCATTGGAGTTTGTAATCTCTCTTGGTTGACGTGGAGGATTCTTGTGATCTAGAGATGATATATAATCATGTAATAGATGCATAGGAAAGTAGTTAGTTAGATAGTACATGATTAGAAGTTGTTAGATAGTTGGATTCTTTTGGTATCAGGCACTTCAATGCCATATCTTTCCATTCTGTAATCAAGCCTATGAGCCCTAATTTGTAAGCCCGCATGTTGCCAACATATTTGAATTTTGAATCTATGATATATTGAGTATCTAAATATGCATTTGCATTCTATATTTGAGTTGCTTCCATTGTGTTTACTCTTGCTGCATGGCCTAGATAGTTCACTCTGTGGACCCTCCTAGCTGTGATTGCACCAGCCTTCACTATCCAACCCAAAGGATTGAACCTACCTTTTGGATGCCAAAAATGTGTTTTTAGAAAAAGATAGAAAATAAAGTAAATCCTGAGTGTGCTCTCCATTAGGTTTACACATTTTTCAATGTTAATATGAAAAATGCTAGGATGACTTCAAGTTTTTTATTATATTTTTAACCATGTATTTATTTTCCTTGGCCATACAACCCAAAGGGTTGAACCTACCTTTTGGATGCCAAAGACATGTTTTTAACAAAACATAGAAAATAAACTAAATCCCAAGTGTGCTCTCCATCAGGTTTACACATTTTTCAATGTTAATATGAAAAATGCTAGGATGACTTCAAGTTTTTATTAGATTTTTAACCATGTATTTTTTTCTAAAATTTGATAACATTAAGATTTTCATCTTCAATTTATTTTTCTAATGTATTCTTTTTTTGTAGAAAACCTATGTGTAGTATTTTTGGTGTCATTTTTATGCGTTCGTTGAAATTTGAAACAAATTACATTTTTATATTCTAGACTCTATTCTATACACCTTTTTAATTTATTTTTTATTAGTTTTCAAAAAATTAGGGGGGAGCATGCTTAAATTTTCATTTTTTAGGATGTGTTCACTTTATAAATTCATAAAAAATTATATATTCATTACAAAATTAATAGAAAAATAGACATAAACTATGTGATGTTAGCTAAATTTCTACCAAATGATTTGTGAAATACTTAAAAAAGTTAACATTTTAAGGGGAGCACACCAGATGCTATGTTATATTTTTCTAACAAAAATAGGAGCACTTTGTGTGCTCCCCCTATTTGTACCTCTTAATATCCATCATTTTTAGAAAAAAATAGTTTAGAAACTAGATTATGAGCACTACAAATCTTGTTTTTATCACTTCTTCTATATTTAATCATGGCTATCATCAATTTCTCATCCAAGATCAGTTTTTACTAATTTTAGAAAAAAAAAAGTGGCCATTTTGACCCCTGTTTGGCACCCCATTTCCATGCACATATCCACATACAAAGGTGAACCACAAAAGAGTAAATTAGACTAAATTAATCTACTCCATTCAAAATTGTAAGAAACCTCAAGAGTAGACTAAGAAAACTTTAAACAAGGATGAAAATACACAATAATTCCCACCCAAGGCCTTCTTGTTGCACACAAGCATGTGTGGATATGTTTAAGGATGCGTTGTGGGAAGAATTGGGATGTCAATTTCTTATGCCAATAGATTAACTTTACATTCAAGTGAGTTGTAAAATAGCCTATGAGAGGTCCAATTTATAGATTTTTTGGAGGATGGATGGAGGGCTAGGATCGCCTAGAGAGATCAAGGGTTTATATTGTTTGAGAGGATTGGAGGCATGAGAAGCTTCCAAGTGTCATGATTTGGATGGTGGTCAAAGAAGCTCTCAAGATTCAAGGAGAATCACGGGTGGAGAATTGCCTTGGAGGATGTGGATGGTGAGGATGAAAAAGTAAATTTTTGGAAGGATGTGAAGATTTTGTCCATGCTTCCAAGTACCCCTTTGTGTACATGTTGAATAAAATGTGCACCCCTTTAGGAACTTGTGTATATATTACTTTAATTAATCATATTTAGGCATGTGCAAGTGATTAAATAAGGCTAATGATGTGATTTGGTCAATTAATGAAAAGTGCACAAAATAGAGAATTAAATAAATATATAAAGTTATTTAATTTTGGATGGGATGAGATGGGCTTAGGTAAATAATTTTTTGCATTTATATATCTAAGGTTGGACTATAGAGGAAGATTAATTAATTGAGTTAATAATCTTGATTTATTCAATTAATTGCATGTGAATAGTGATGAATAGTAGTATTAATAATTAAATAATAAAAAAATATTTAATTAATGATGGAAGAGAATTGGATAATTAATTGTCTAAATATGATGTATTCAATTAATTATGGAAGAAATAGCAACTGATGACCTAATTAGAGCTAAAATGGTGATGAAATGATTTTAGGTGTCTACAAAAACCAAACTTTACTAGGTTAGTTTAGATGATGCACACATATTAAATTATTGTGTTACTAATAGAAATTCATGGTGTACAGATGATAGTTGGTAGTGTTTATACAACTATAGGAAGTAAGTGTGTGTTTAGAGTTCTAGATATTGTAATGCCTCCTACAAAATTAATGTGGCACTCACAATGTCCATGGTAGAAAAATGAAGGTTTTAATATAGGTTTTATAGTTACTAAGGATTATTTTGTGTCTTTACTAGTGAATAGGATTAGGTTTTCATCTCATCCACATCCATTCCTCAAATCATATTATCTCATTAAGGTTAACTGACCTCAACAAGTCTATACATTATCAAAATTTGACACCACAATCAACCATAGCAGCAATAAATGTCCTCTTTCACAACTTGTTGAGGGAATACAAGTCGTCATCTTCTACTTCTCCAATTGTAAAAAAATTCTATTTTACTAATTATCTCACTTGCAAAATAAATAAAAAAGCGTAAACATTAAAAAAACCTTTATTTTTTTAAAAATTATATTAACCTAGATGGTACTTAACTGTCCTATAATCAATGCAAAGAAATATGGTTTGGAAAACAACTATAGTCAGGGACTATTAATAAGGAAATAAGGTTTACTAATTTTATGGTTTGAATTTGTTGGGCGCTTAAATCCTAAAACATATGAAATATTGCACTAATAATAAACTCTTAACTTATAAAGATTGAGGCATGAAAAATATTAATTATTAAAATGCTAAAGTATGTTTCGATCAGGAACAAGATGTACATGACCCTTGAATTTGCATTCTGTCGATTCGTGATGCTGTCATATAAATCGGCACGCATTCCATGTTCATTTCTTCCAACAATGAACATACGACCGAAACAAGGCACAGAAGTTTGTGCAATAGTGAGTAATACTTGAACAATGGAAGACGACCCTAATGCATTACCTGGAGCAAAACCCATGAGAGAATTACCAAGAAAGAGATTCACAGTCGAATTAAAACCAGATGACATCACTGTTGTCTCATGGAAAAGACTAGTAAGAGAATCCCAACAAGCTAACCAAAATGAAGAAAAGCCACAAGCTGAGAATACTTCTCGCAATTATTTTAGTTTAGTGCTTGAGAAGATGGAAAACATTTACCGGGGAGTTGATAGCAGCGATGAGGAGGGAAATAATGGTGGTGAAGAAGCTGATACTAATGCTATAGATCATTATGACTATGATGACTCCTTTATAGACGATTCTGAGTTAAATCACTACTACAAAGAGGAGAAAACAGAAACTAAGTACAGTGGATTTTATATAAAAAGATGGATGCAAGAGGAAGAAAAAGAGCCCAGTTGCCCTCCTGTGAGTAAAACATCAAAAAAGAAGAGGAAGAAAAGTCTTATGGAAGAAATCCCCCAAAAAAGAGCAAAGAAGAGGGTGAATCCCATGCAACCAACTTTTCCTACAAATGAAGCCATGGATAAGGTTGTGGGTCATGATATGCATGAGGTTAAGGATCCTGAAATCCCCAAGAAAAGAGCAAAGAAGAGGGTGAATCCCATGCAACCAACTTCTCCTACAAAGGAAGCCATGGATAAGGTTGTGGGTCATGATATGCATGAAGTTAAGGATACTGAAATCCCCAAGAAAAGAGCAAAGAAGAGGGTGAATCCCATGGAACCAGCTTCTCCTGCAAATGAAGCCATGGATAAGGTTGTAGGTCATGATATGCTTGAGGTTGAGGATACTAATAAGGACACAAAAATAAACAAAGAGTTGGATTCTACTGCCTTTGGTGTCTTGGGATCAGATGAGTGTAAAGAAATGGGCAATGTTAGTATAGCTTCTGCATCTCATGTTCATGGCAATGATCCTGAATTTTTAGATATGTTGGAGAAGGCATTTCTTGACTTAGAAAGTGCTGTTGCGGAATCAAGTGCACATCAGGCTGATATGAGTCAGGCGGTTGTTTCGCCTGAAGGAGGGGGTAATAAGAGAAGGTATTTGCCTCCTGGGGTGAGGCAGAGGCTTAATGGAGTTGGCAATTTGGCTATTGCAAAGTATGGGAAAATACCAGATGATATTTTTGATAGGCTACACAGAATTTTAGGGCACATCATGCCTCGAAGAAATTTAAGGTATGGTTTGAAGAGAATGGTGAACAAACATCATGATGCTTTGCAGAAAAGCAATGAGGCTCAGGTAAGTTCTGAGCAAGATAGTGCTGCCTTGCAGCAAGATAATGAGGGTCTAAATGAGCAGGATAATGAGGCCTTGCAGAAAATTGATGTGGTCCATGTAAGTGAAGCTTTGGTTTTGCATGAAAGCAATGAGGATGACTTAGATGAACCTTAGCTTTTAGGGAGGAACATGTTTTATGCATTTTCATTTTGTAATGCAATTATTCAAAGTAAAATGTTCAAATAATATAACAATAACATATTACCCAACTTTAATTAATGTAATTAGTGAAATGGTTATTTTTTTTGGGAGCTCATTCCGAGTTGAAACAAAACCTCTTTGACGTAGGATACCATGATTTTTAGTCCATAAAAATTTCTTGTGACTGCATAAACATGGAAAATAGGAGCTTCATGGTATATAATAGGTTTGATCTATAATGGAAATAAAGGGTTAAAAATTTAGGCTTAAGAAATGGGACCTATATGGAGATTGTTAGGGTTATTAAACATTTAGATGATCTTATTGTAAAAGAAAAAAAAATCTTTTTTACATAATTTATTGGTGAAATTTGTATATTCATGTCAATTCCCATTTAGTTTTTGGATTTAGGATTTATTTTGAGAGAATGATTTTTTGCAATTACATATTGATAAATGGTGTAATATTGAGCAAAGCTGAATTCAGTCCCAGATCTTTCACCTATTTCCATTTACAAATATTATAACATATTTGATCTTACCCCTTCCATTCCTAAACACTTTCCCACATGCTTTACATTTAATTCATCCCCCATGTTTGGACATTCATTCTTCACATTAGATTTTTTATTTCGTTGTCTTGGGTCAATCCTATGAGTGTGGGATCAATTTTGTGTTGACAAATTTGATTCCAAAATTTTAAAATTCAAATTCAAAATGTGATTCTTGCCTATTTATTTTTTGCCATGAACTAACTTGGTACATGTTTTGCATGACTTATTGCTATATACTTGTAGTAAAAGACGTTTAATGTGCATTAACATCAAGAGAGAATAATTTGCATATCCTTCTAGGAACATTCTAGTTAGAGCTCTAAAAGGATTCTAAGCTTGCATCATCATACTTGAGCACTTGCATTTATAAAGATTACCATTGTCAATCATTTCTTCAGTCATAAAGTTTATTTTTCCATGGGGTTGACTTAGGAGAACTTGGCCAATCATTTCTTTACTTATAGAGTTTATTTTTCCATGGGGTTGACTTAAGAGAACTTGGCCATAGCAATAAGACAACCCTCTCAAGGTATGTTTCATAGTGTTCATAATTGAGGTCATATAAAGGTAGATAATTTTATGAATTAAAAGATAGAAGTTTGTAGTGTTCTAGCTCAAATATGTAGGCTAGAAGATATATCCCTACTTGCAAAATTGAGGTCATATATTTTATCAACCTTAAGATTTAACCAAGTCAATCTCAAGCCAATATAAAATCAATCTTAGGGTAAAATGATAATTTTATGATAGGTAGTGAATATATGGAAGTAAGTGTGAATTAGGGTGCAATAATAAGGAGTAAATGTCAAATATATAGAAAATGGTGCAAATTGTTATGATTAGGTGTGCCCTTCACCTTGTAAATCTCAAGTCTTGCAAATTGTATTTAATTATGTAGATGATAAATAATTTGTCTAGTCTTTAAACATCATAGAATGGGTTAAGATGGATTCCCATGTGAGAGAGGAAACTTTATTTATTGTTTTTTATTGTGTAAAAAATTAAATATGGAGGTTACATAAAATTGATCAAAATTAGGTGTTGTAAGATCTTCCATATTTGGTGCTACTTGATAAGGTAATCAATACCTTCATGGAGCACCTAGGATTGAGATCCTAGTTAATTCAACCATTACGATAGAATGTATAACATAGATATGTTGTGTAAGAAGTTTGTAAGATGTTTAAGAGGTATAAGGGGACATACTAATTTAGGCGACTTAACAATGGCTAAGGGGGAGCATTTAGGATTGAGATTCTAGTCAATTTAGCCATTATCATAAATTGTATGACATCTACACGATGAGTAAGAAGGTTGTAAGAGGTGTAAGGGGAGTTACTACTTTAGGTGTCTTAACTATGACTAAGGCGTGTTAGAATTTTTCTATAGCTCATGGTTTGGGTCTTAGTTTTGAAAAACCATTTATGCTTTCTTATTTCTTATTTTCCTATATATTAGAGGCACAATCTAGTAGATTTATAAACTCTTTTGGAAGTACACTTATGCTATTGAATTATTGTTAGATTGGAGGAATACATAGATTTTATTTATGTACTCCTTTCTTTGAGGATTAATACAAGCTTGGGTCTCTTTGGTGGTGGAGTTTTTACTTGCAAGGGTTTCTCCATGTACATTTAGTATTATGTGTATAATTTCATTAGATTTTTGACTTCTATTTTCTTCTTCATTATTTTATTATTAAAATTTGTTGGCTTAGTCAAATCTAAATTAGATTTAAACTCTATATTATAAATATTTCTAGTGCGTTGTTTATCTTATATTTCAAAATTTGGTACTAGATATTATTTGATTTAGAAGGGGACACATTTCTTGTAGTGTTGGGTTTTACAATGGGAGTATTGTAATAGTGGTTTTATAGATTTAGGTGTGGTTAGAGAAGCCATGGAAGGAGCACCATGATCAAATATTGAGAGATTAAATGGCTTGAGTAGGAGTTGTTGAAACTAACATTAGAGGATCTTTTAGAGGAGTAAGAGTAATGAAGAGCTATGACATTAGAGTGTAAGCCTATGAATGTTTTAGAGGAAGATTGGAGAAAGATAAATAAAAATCCATGGGGAACCATGTGGTTGTTCCTTGCAAATTTTGTTCTCTTGAATGTTTTATAGAAGGCTACCACATTTAGTTTGTGGAAGAGAATTATTTGGGTTAGAAAAGGACACCTTTCTTGTAGTGCTGTGGGTTTTTTGTGGTTGCAGTGGGAGTATTGTAATAGTGGTTTTATCGATTGAAGTGTGATTAGAGAAGCCATGGCAAGTGCATCATGATAAAATATTGAGAGATTCACTATATTTGAGTATAAGTTGTTGATACTAATGCAGGAGCATCCAGAGGTGTAAGGGCAATCTTGCATCACCCAAAAGAAGTTAATTCAAAACCATTGTAGTTGTTCTCATTTCTTCCCATAATTAGTGTTTTTGGTTCCATAATATCTAGAATAATAATGTAGGACTTTCAGTTTTTCCAAAACTGTTAAAAATAGCAACCTGCCTATTTAGGAAAGTGTACCTGCTATTTTTAGAAAGTTTGCATTTGGGCACGTAATGAAGCAAAAACTTCCAGAAAGTTACATAACGGAAATATAAGACCTTTGGCGAAGGAATCAGGCAAAGATCATTTGTGAGCTGAAAGATATTAAAGTTTTTGTTTTTCGAAAAGCCCCTGAAAATTTCTGGAACAAGATATGAGGCACTAAAACTTCCCATAACGTCCCAAAAAGTTGACGGGAATCCATTTACAGATTTCCAGCGTGATAGTTCAGATCGCGAGCTTTCTGGCACTCAAAACAGTTCATCAATCAAACACCCGGATCAAAAGTTATGCTTCCCAGAAGTTGATCTACTTTTGGAGGGAGTTGCAAATTTTGAAATTTGGCTGGAGGCCACCAAAAAGTGCTATTTATGACTATTTTAGGGACCCTGGGAAGTAGTAGAGTGAAGGGGGCCAGTGTAGAGTCAAGAATAGGTGGGAAAACAGAAACCCTAGCTTATTTGGGGTTACAGAAGGCTGAAGATTCTAGAGTCTTGAGGTTGGGAAAGCTGTAATGTGTTGCAGCCAGTAGAGGATTCATCCTCTGATTGTAATTGAGCTTTTGTAATGTAATGAGTTGCCCAGTTCAATAAACAAAAGTTCTATTTGTTGTGTTCAATATCTATTATTGTGTGTTTTGTGATTTGTCCCCCTTCATCAAGTGGTATCAGAGCCAGGTTTCCTGAGTGTGTAGACAGATCACCGACCGTGAGGCAGTTTGCACAAGGACCTGAGGTTGTGGGTTTGCTGCAGAGACCAAGATGCCTCCATGAAGAAATCGTGTTGGGAGGAATGCTTTGATGGAAGAGGGTTTTAGAGCCCTACAAAGGCAAATCGATGCATTGCAAGAGGAGCTACGAAGAGGGTTTGAGCTAAGGACAAGAGAAGAAAGTGAAGATGAAGTTGAAGAGCTATCTGAGGAAGAACAAGAAGCTGCCAAAGATGCTGCAGAAGTAAGGTTGTTGAGGGTCATTTTGAAGATCGGAAAGAGGCCCAGGATCAAAGTTTCTACATATTCTAGAGATTTGAATCCAGAACAGCTTATTGATTGGATCAATGACATGGAGGAGTATTTTGAGTATGAAGATGTGGAGGACCCAGATCGGGTTAAGTTTGTAAAAACAAAGTTGAAGGGCCACGCCAATATTTGGTGGAAGGAGGTCCAATTAGAGAGGAACAGAAGAGGAAAAGCAAAGATTACCAGATGGGATCGGATGGTGGAGAAATTGAAGAAGCAGTTCATTCCTGTGGACTATGAGATGGAGTTGCTGAAGAAGCTGCAAGGACTAAAGCAAGGTAACAAGTTTGTTAAGGAGTATACAGAAGAGTTTTATAAAATTACTATCAGGACAGGCCATGCAGAGCCCAACAAGGAGAAGGTAGCTTGTTACATTAATGGGTTGAGGCTGAGTATTCAAGAGGAGTTGAGCCTGGTCAGAATGACCACCATAGAAGATGTGTACCAGTTTTCCCTGAAGGTGGAAGAGAAGCTGAATAAAAGATTTGATAGCAAGAAAAGGGGAAGAGGTCAAGGTGGAAGGACTAGTGGAAGACCCTATGGAGGCCGTAATGAAGATCAAAAGAAAAGTGAAGAAGTAGGCACCAGTCGAAATCAAAGAGGGGATAATACCTACCGCCCTCGTGACCAGAACAATGGTGAGCAAAGAGGAAGAGGAAGAGGCAAACCTAGGCAAGGACCTGGAAGAGGAGGTTTTAGAGGAACCTGTTTCCAATGTGGAGAAGAAGGGCATCGAGCATATGAGTGTCCACAACATCAAGGAAGGACAAATAGAAGACTTGAAGGTAATGCACAAGTTGCACATGTAGATGAAGATGCACATTCTGAGCATTCTGAAGATGCTGAAAGGGGAGAAACCCTAGTTGTTAGAAGAACCTTGCTGAATGAGGAGAAAGAACCTAATCAGAGGAAGAGTTTATTCCGCACAAGGTGCAAATGTGAGGGTAAGTGTTGTGATATTATTATTGATAGTGGAAGCACTGATAATCTTGTTTTAGAGGAGATGGTTGACAAGTTGAAGTTGGCAAGAAGAAAGCATCCACATCCATATTGGATTGCATGGTTGCAAAAGGACCATAGAGCTTTGGTCAATGAACAGTGTTTAGTGAAGTTCAAGATTGGTGACTACCATGATGAGGTGCTGTGTGATATCATACCAATGGATGCATGTCATATGCTGTTGGGGAGGCCGTTGCAGTATGATAGGAGCGCTGTCCATGATGGCCGTGGAAACACATATTCCCTAACAAAGGATGTAGTTCGTCATAAGTTGAAACCCTTGAAGGAGGTGGAAGAAAAGGTATGTAGTACTGCTAGAATTTGTTTGGTAGATGGTAGGAAATTTTTGGAGGGTATGAAGTATGAGCATCATTGCTTTGCATTGATTCCTAAGATTAGTCAAGAGAAATGTGAAGATGTACCTGTAGAAGTTTCAGATATGTTGGAAGAGTTCTAAGACATTATCTCTGATAATGTACTAGAAGGTTTACCACCAGTAAGGAAGATAAGTCATCAAATGGATTTGATACCAGGAGCCAGTTTGCCAAACAAGGCAGCCCATAGAATGACCCCTGCAGAGAATGAAGAGCTAAATAGACAAGTTCAAGAGTTGTTGAGGAAGGGACTGATAAGGGAGAGCCTAAGTCCATGTGTGGTACCTGCAGTATTAGCACCAAAGACGGATGGAGAATGGAGGATGTGTACAGACTCTTGAGCCATCAATAAGATAATGATCAAGTATAGATTTCCATTGCCAAGAATGGATGACATCATGGATTGTTTGAGTGGAGCCAAGTACTTCACGAAAATTGACCTGAAGAGTGAGTATCACCAAATCCGTATCAGAGAAGGGGATGAATAGAAGATAGCCTTCAAGACAAAAGAAGACTTGTATGAGTGGTTAGTCATGCCATTTGGGCTAACCAATGCACCGAGCACATTCATGCGGCTCATGAACGAGGTACTGAAAGAATTTTTGGGAAGTTTTGTTATTGTTTATTTGGATGATATTTTGATTTTTAGTAAGACTTGGGATGAGCATTTGATGCATATTAGAAGAGTTCTAGAGAAGCTGAGGGGGGAGAAGTTGCTGATAAATATGAAGAAATGCAGTTTTGCAAAGAAGGAGTTGGTATACCTGGGATTTGTTGTCTCAGAGGAAGGTCTTAAGATGGACCCAAAAAAAGTAAGGGCTATCATTGAGTGGCCTACACCAAGGAGTGCAACGGAGGTAAGATCTTTTCATGGTTTGGCAAGTTTTTACAGAAAGTTTATCAGGAATTTCAGTAGCATTTGTGCACCCCTAACTGAAACAATGAGAGGGGATAGAAAAGAGTTTAGATGGACTAAAGGAACCGACAAGAGCTTTGATATATTGAAGCAGAAAGTTGTAGAACAACCTGTTTTGGCACGTCCAAATTTCAATAAGGTATTTCAAGTAGATTGTGATGCTAGTGGTAGTGGTATAGGAGTTGTTTTCAGCCAAAAAGGTAAGCCCATTGCCTATTTTAGTGAGAAGCTTAATGATGCCAAGAAAAAGTATTTTGTTTATGATCAGGAATTTTATGCAATAGTTCAGGCTTTGAAGAAATGGAGACATTATTTGTTGCCAAAAGAGTTTGTTTTATATACTGATCATCAGGCTTTGTAGTATATTAATAGTCAAGGGAAGTTGAACCAAAGGCACTTAAAATGGGTTGAGTTTTTGTAGAGTTATACCTTTGTTTTGAAGCACAGGAGTGGAAAGTCCAATAGAGTTGCAGATGCCTTGAGCAGAAGGCAAAATTTGTTGACAGAAATGAAGATAGAGGTTGTTGGGTTCGATGAGCTCAAAAGTTTGTACCCTGAAGATCCAAATTTTGCAGAGGCTTGGAAAGCTTGTTTGGAGCCTGTTACTTTGGATAGGACAAAATGGTTGGATTTCATAATCCAAGATGGCATGTTGTTTAGGGGAAGCCAGTTGTGCATTCTGAGGAGTTCCATGAGAGAGAACTTGATTAAAGAGAAGCATAGTGGAGGACTCGCTGGACACTTTGGTCGAGATAAGACCATTTCTATTGTTGGTGAAAATTATTATTGGCCACAGTTGCAGCAAGATGTGAGGAAGTTTGTGCAGAGTTGTAGAGTATGTCAGATGGCAAAAGGAACAAGTCAAAATATAGGATTGTATCAACCATTACCTATACCAGAGAAGCCATGGGATGATATTAGTATGGATTTTGTTCTTGGTTTACCAAGGACACAGATAGGGCATGATTCTATTTTTGTGGTGGTGGACAGATTCTCAAAGATGGCACATTTTATTTCTTGTAAGAAGACGAATGATGCTGTTCATATTGCAGAGTTATTTTTCAAGGAAGTGGTGAGACTACATGGTCTACCAAAAAGCATAGTTTCAGATCGAGATACCAAGTTTGTTGGTTATTTCTGGAGGACATTGTGGAAGAAGTTGAAGATAGATTTAAAGTTTAGTTTTGCACACCATCCATAGACTGATGGACAAACTGAAGTGGTGAATAGGAGTTTGGGTAACCTGCTACGATGCTTAGTAGGAGATAAGCCCAAGGGATGGGATTTGATTTTACCACAGGTAGAATTTGCTTACAACAATTCTATCAATAGGAGTACTGATAAATCACCATTCCAGATTGTATATGGCAATAGCCCAAGAAATGTTTTTGAGTTAAGGAAGCTGGACAACGGAGAAAAGACAAGTGCTGAAGCTGAAGACTTTGCAGAACATCTGAAGAATTTGCATGAGAGGTGAGAAAGCACATTAATAACATGAATATTTAGTACAAGGCTAAGGCATATTAGAAGAGGAGATATAAGGAATTCCAGGTAGGTGATGAAGTCATGGTTCACTTGAGAAAAGAAAGGTTCCCAATTGGAACATACAATAAGTTGAAAATGAAGAAATTTAAACCATGCAAAATTTTGAAGAAACATGATTCAGGAAATGCATATGAGGTAGAGCTGCCGAGTGGGATCAATATTTCCCTTGTTTTCAACATTGCTGATTTATCAGAATATCATGAAGGTGGAATAGAGGATGGACCAACAGAAGAACAGTGGAGTATTTCGGCATCTACTTCAACAGAGGAGATAGAAGAGATCTTGGATAGCCATGTGGGAAGAAGTACTCGGAACAAGCAATATGAAGAATATCTGGTAAAATGGAAAGGAAGGCCTGTTGAAGATTCTTCTTGGTTGTCTAAGGTAGAGGTTGACCATTTGGGTTTTCCTCACACAAACACATGAGACGTGACAGGGTCACTTCTCAAATTACCCTGGGTGTCTGATGCAGGAGCATCCAGAGGTGTAAGGGTAATCTTGCATCACCCAAAAGAAGTTAATTCAAAACTATTGTAGTTGTTCTCATTTCTTCCCATAATTAGTGTTTTTGGTTCCATAATATCTAGAATAATAATGTAGGACTTTCAGTTTTTCCAAAACTGCTAAAAATAGCAACCTGCCTATTTAGGAAAGTGTACATGCTATTTTTAGAAAGTTTGCATTTGGGCACGTAATGAAGCAAAAACTTCCAAAAAGTTACATAATGGAAATATAAGACCTTTGGCGAAGGAATTAGGCAAAGATCATTTGTGAACTGAAAGATATTAAAGTTTTGTTTTCTGAAAAGCCCCTGAAAATTTTTGGAACGAGATATGAAGCACTAAAACTTCCCATAATGTCCCAAAAAGTTGACAAAAATCCATCTATGAATTTTCGGCATGATAGTTCACATCGTAATCTTTCCGGTGCTTAAAACGGTTCATCAATCGGACACTTGGATCAAAAGTTATGCTTCCCGGAAGTTGACCTACTTTTGGAGGGAGTTGCAAATTTTGAAATTTGGCTGGAGGCCGCCAAAAAGTGCTATTTATGACTATTTTAGGGACCCTGGGCAGTAGTAGAGTGAAGGGGGCCAGTGTAGAGTCAATAATAGGTGGGAAAACATAAACCCTAGCTGATTTGGGGTTACAGAAGGCCAGAGATTCTAGAGTTTTGAGGTTGGGAAAGCTGTAATGTGTTGCAGCCAGTAGAGGATTCATCCTCTGATTGTAATTGAGCTTCTGTAATGTAATGAGTTGCCCAGTTCAATAAAAGAAAGTTCTATTTGTTGTGTTCAATATCTATTATTGTGTGTTTTGTGATTTGCCCCCCCTTCATCAGATACTAACATTAAATTTGATGGCCATTTTTCTTAGTGGGGTAATGAGGAAAAAATCCATGGATGAGGGTTTTAAGGATGCACTACATGTATAGAGTAGACCTAAGGAAAAAGGTGGTTAAAAAAAACATGGATAAGACGAAGTCATTTAAAAGGATGGCCTAAAACCTTTGGTAAGAGTATTAAGTCTTCAGAAGATTTTATTAATGATAAATCCTCTAATAAAATTATGCTTTGTTCATTTTGGCTAACATTTCTATTGATGACTCGTGGTTAATTGAATTATCTTCCTTATATCACATGACTCCTCGTAGATAGTGGTTTTGTTCATATAGAGCATATGATGGCAGTGAGGTGTTCCTTGACAACAATAGTTTACATCAAATTATTGGAAAAGGGAAGGTAAAACTTGTGTTCAATGATGATAGAGAAGTATATCTCATAGACATGTTGTACATTCCAAGTCTAGGAAAAAAATTTCTTTCAATTTCTAAAATAAATGATGTTGGTGTGCATGTTTAAGGAATTCCAACATGTGAACTTGTATAAGTTTGATGTGCATATATGTATTGTAATTCAACCTATGCAATAAAAAATCTAATTCATGTATGTTATGACGCTAAAGGATGGGTCACATTGGTGGGAAAGGGAATAAGACCATAATTAATAAAATATGGTGAATGGTTTGTCTAGTTATTTTTAGGACTTTAATGTTTGTGAGCACTATGTGTTTGGTAAACATAATAGAGTAAAATTTAATTCTAATAGCACTAGAGTAAAGAGAATAGAAGAGGTTATTCATAGTGATGTTTTTGGTCTTGTAGATTTTTCTCTAATCATTATGTTTCCTTTATTAATGCTACTCACATTATACTTGGATTTGTTTTCTAACGAATAAATCTAAGTTTTTTAGCAAGTTTAAATATTTTAAGGTTCTTGTTCAAAATTAGGTGGATCAAAAAACGTGTTAGGGTTAGATAATGGAGGGGAGTATAATTCTTGAGAATTTGATGACTTCTATATCCATTTAGGTATTGTGACATAGAAAATAACTCTATATATGCCACACCAATTTGACACCAGAGAAAGGATGAACAAGACATTAATAGATAGAGCCAAAAGTATTTTAAGTAGCGCTACATTATATTAGTGTTTTTAGGTTAAGTCTATAAGTACCACTATTTTAATCTAGTAGATTAAAAACTATATGATGTGAGGAGAGATAAGAAACTCTCAATTTTGCACATTAGATTTTTTGGTTGTGAGGCTTTTATTCACATGCCTAGAGAAAAATGCTCTAAGTTAGATTTCAAATCTTATAAATGTATTTTGCTTGGTTATGGAAATAATGTTGAGGATTATAAGATTTGGAATCCTCTAACCTTGTAAATGGTATATCCTAGACTTGTGACTTCAAGGAACTGTTGTGATGCTCACAACATGCCCCTTTTTGCTCTCTAGCAAAATGAGGACCCCTGTTGTGGCTGGCTTTTTGTTGCTTCTATGTGTGGGTCTACTTGGTGGTAAAGGCAAAAAGGTAACTGCAAGTACAAACCTTGGTGAAAATAGAAAAAAAATAACATTGAGTACCAGTGCTTAGTATGGATGGATTCCTTGTTCAAAATGAACAGGGGTTGCTTTTTGAATCATTTGAAAATTTTCCATATTTTGCAAGTTATAAGGTTTTTGGTAAATGTACAAACAAAGGGTTTGTGTTTTGTATATACAAAGTTCTTTGTATGTACAAAGTCATTTCATATACAAATGTGTTTGTATATTGGGTTATTGCCTTAGTCACAAAAAGGAGGTCATCGGGTTTAAAATAAATGTTGTTACTTGTATACGATTTTGGTTAACGCTTTATCCTAATATACAAGTCGAGCCCGAAAAAGTCAAAATTGAAGTGAATAAATGTTGAAATCTGCTATGTATATTTTGGTTTGTATATTTGGCAAGTGATAGACATACAAACAAAATATACATCAGGTTATACATAGCGCGGAATTGAAAAGGTATTAAATTTGACTTAGTCTTTGTATATTTTGCACTTTGTGTATGTATGTTCGGTTATATACATTGCGTTTATATACAAAGCGGAATTGAAAAAGGTATGAAATAACGAATAATTGTTGTATATTTTGGGGTTGCATATAAGGTATCGGAAGACATACATTGTGAAATATACAACGCGGAATTGAAAGTAAATTGAAATACGATATAAACGATGCATTCGGACTTAAATTATATATGGTGATGCATTGGTTTATATATCATGGAACCGGAGAATTATAAAAGACAGTAAAGTCTTTGTACATAGCACATTGTATATTCCTTATATACAATCCGATGTACATTGCACTTTATACATCGCGAAATCAAAAGGTTATCAAATGAAGTAAAGATTGTTGCATATTTTCGTGCTTGTATGTATGTTCCAAAATATATATTACACTTTATACAAGCCAGAACCAAAGATATTATGGAATAATGTTTAACTATTGTATATTTTTTTTTGTCTTTGTATATTGTGAAATGTACAGGGCAAAATATACAACGTTTTATATACATCGCAGATTTGAAGGTAAATATAGTGTGATTTATAGTAGTTTGAGGTCCGAAAGTTCGAAAGGAAGTAATGGCATCGCAGAAAGGCATTGTTGAGAGGTAAGGTGGACCCCACTGTATGTACATATTTTCTTGTATAATAACCATGTATATTTTAAGATATACAAGCAGTTGTACATATGCAAGGTGAGTATGCAAGGCGGATTTGTCGTAGAAGTTAAAAATGGTAAAGTCTTTGTATATTTGGCATTTGTATATTTATAATATACATTCCGGATATACAAAGAATCAATGCATTGCGGAAAGAGAAAAGGTAATGAAATGAATGTATGTGCAGTTTGTATGTGTGCTTATACAACAGAATATACAAGTGAGATATACAAAGCCGAAGATACAAAGATGTATGGAAAAGGTTAAAAGGGTAAAAGAGCGTTAGTTGATTGTATGTATAAAAAGTGTTTGTATGTTTTGAACATACAACAAAGACATACAAAGGGAACATACAATGAAATATACAAAGGAGAAAGTATGCATGTTGAATCGAGCTAACGGTAAAAAAGTTTGAAAAACATAAACACTGTAATAAAGGCTAAGAGCGTGGTGTATTAATTGCTGTAATTAATGTGAATTAACACTCAAACAAAAGGGAAATTTAACGAGGGTTAGGGCATTTTTTATGTTATTCTGATTTCAGTATACTATTTTAAAGTGAAAATTGCAGAAAAGAGAGCTATTGTAGTGGTTAAACAAAATTTACCAGAGTGACAACAGTTATAGTAGCTGGATAAAGGTGAAAATGGTATAGTAAGTCAACGGGTAAACGGTCACAAACAACAGGTATTTATCCAAAACGCTGTTATTTTTGGTTGGTTTTATACTGTTATTTCAGTAATATTCATTGAAACGTATGCATTTGGGCAAATTACTGTTTTAATGGTTAATTAGATGAATAGAGCTTAATTAATTTAGAGGTTAAAACAGAAAGGAAAAAATGAGTTAGGGTAAATTGTAAAAGTAGAAATTCATGGTGAAAACCCTGAACCAGAAATGGAAACAACAATTAAAACAAGTATGTTTCTACAAGATGGCCCCTAAACAGAAGAAAGATACAGGGGAAGAGGTAAAGAAAGAAAGAAAACCCCAGAAAGAAGTAGAGAAAAAGGAATTGCCCATTCACAGGGGTTATCCATCACTGATTAGCACAAGTGGAATGGGCACGGACACAAATATTGGGAATTATGATGCAGAAGATGTGCTAAAGAAGATCACTGTTGCAGATGCGTCAAAAGATATGAAATGTATTTGGGAAAGCAGATTATACAGAGCTGTAGGTTTCCCACTGGCAATGGAGGCCAAGGATTTGTGTCTGGATTGTGTGACTTTATACAACCCATCTACGAGGAAGGTCATGTTGTATGACAGATTGATTGCTGACCTAACCACAAAGGGCATTGCAAGAACTTTTGGGTTAGAGATTACTGAGAAGATGAGTGATATGGACATTGACCAATATAATGAGAATTTCCAAACCAATGAGAAAGAATGTAAGAATAAAATATTTCATAACTGGTATAGCTTAGAAAACAAACCTAAAGCTGTGGCCAGGATACCAAAGAACTTGATGAGGATATGCTTCAAAGAAGAGATTTATCTGATGATCACTATGCTGAGCCGACTAGTTGGATTAAGGGATGGTACAAAATGTGAACCTTGGATGTTCACTGTCATAGAATTCATAAGAATGGGAGAAAAAGAACAAGGATAGATTCATTGGGCCAAGGTCATTAGCACAGCCATTTGGAGGCAAGCTATGCAGAGACAACAAAAGATGTTGCCATTTTATATGTCTTCTTATGTATTATATTCCTGTGCTGCAGAAATTAGACCTTACATTCATGGGATAGAGAGGATTGGTGTTATGGGAAACGATGCTAATCAAAAGTTGGTGTATGAACACTACCCTATCTTACAGGAGGAGAATGCATTGAAGAATTTTGCTTTAGTGAATGATGTTTTTTATACTTATTTGAAAAGAATTTTAAATGAGGAACCTGACAAGAGAATATCCAAAAGGGCAGAGGATGCAATTTGTTTGCACAGTTCTTGGTTCATACAGTTTGGGCATTTCACTTACATTAGAACTGAAGGATTTGAGGGAAAACCATTTATGTTGCCAAGGTACCCTTCTAACAAGTTGATTGTATTAGAGTTTTCAAGATAGAATTTGAATGTTTTCAGGATGTACAAGAGAAGATTTAATAGGGGAAATGTGAAGTTACCATGGGCTATTGGTAGATATTCCTACTATAGTGAAGATGTTGCAGGGTATTCTGAGCAAGAATTAAGATTCTATGGTTTCCAAGAATTTGACTTAACAAGGAGATTTGATCCCTTCCATAGGATTCAAAATTTTGTAGATAAAAAGTATAAACATTTGATACATATTGAGGATTTCTGGGCTAACTTCAAGAATGACAAGGAAGTAAGAAAAATAGCTCACAAAAGATTGACCATTGAGCAAATGAAACTTATAGGGAATATATATGTGCCCCCAGAGGTTCAGAATGATGACAGATTGTTACATCATAGCTATGCATTAGCAAGGATGGCTCCTATTACAGAGCCTGATTGGTCAAAACCATGGAATACATCTTTGGATGAGGTATCTGAACCAATAATATTATTTTCAAAAACATGGCTAAGGGATAGAATTGAGGGACTCAAAGCTGAAGGCAAAGAGGTCACCTACCCGAAGCAGGGAAGGAAAAGAAAGGCAAAGCCTACTGAGGACCTACAATGTTTTTATAAAAAGAAGAAAAAAATTGTTGAAGCCAAAATTGTAGAAAAGGATAAAAATGCTACATTGATGGACCCATATGCCTTGGGCATAACAATAGCAATGGCATCAAACACTTTTGTTGATGCAAAATCAATGAGTCATGAGGTGAGTGTAGAAGAAGTACATGCTGCAAAAGAGGCAGCAGGGAAAACAGTAATGAGAGTAATACTAATAGGTTTGACTAAAGGAGAAACTTCTAAACTGGCTGATATAATTGGAGCACAGGAAGTAGGAGAAAAGATGAAAAATATATCTAGTGCCTCTACACCTTTAACACCAGGACAAACATTCATTAAGGTAAAAGCAGAATTGGCTGGAGAAAAGCTGCAAGAGTCAAGCACCTATGAAGCCAAACAATTTGTAGAGACTGTACACATTGAAAGTAGTGATAGTGAAGAGGGAATAATGTATAAAGGAAAGGCAATTGACCTAGAAGAGGATTCTAGTGATTTTCTGAGTGAAGAAGAAGGGCCAAGCAATCAAGATGAAATAGGAATTGAACATAGCATGGAACATGCAGAAGAGAAAGTACAAGAGGAAGCAGGATCAGTAGATCCCTTTGGTACTTTGGTGCCACCTAAAATTATTAAGGATGTGCAGGAAGAAGCACATAAAATTGGAGAAACTGAAGGAGAGACAGCAGAAGAAGAAACAAAACAAGATACTTCAGGTACAGATGCCTTAAACATGCTAAATATGTATGGTGAGCCAGGGGAAGAAGAGAAAAGTATAGAAATCATGCAAGATCAAGAAGAAGAAGCAAAAGAGGATGATGTAAAGGCTAATTCACTAGTACATACAGAGCAACCACAAACAGAAAACGTAGACAAATCAGAAGAAGAAAATAAAGGGCCTGAGGACAAAGGGGTAGGAGAAAAGGTAGATGAAAATGAACCTAGGGAGAAGGCAGGAAATGATCAAAAGGAGGAATCATTAGCAGAAAGGGCTCCTGAAGAAAAAGATCAAGAACAACAGCAAAATCCTGAATAGGTGCCTGAGCAACAACAACAATAGTAGCAGCATCAAAGAGAAGTAGAGACAGACAAGCCTCATGAGGAGGTAATTGATGAAGAGAAAGCTGCAGAGGGCACAAAAGAGGTTCCTACATGGCTGGAAGGAGAAATAAGGAGTGAAAAGAAAGAAATACAGTTAGCTCCAATTGATATTAAGAGCTTATTAGGAGAAAGGACAACTCCAAGGAAAGAGAAAAGAAAAGCTAGGACTATGTCAGCAATCCAGAGAGGTCCAGATGGATCAAGAACACTAAACCTAGCTATTCCTCAGAAAGAAAAGGCAAAAGGTGAGATTACATTGGAGGACTATAAGATATTAAATATTGATCTTGGGCATTCAACAAGAGAATAGCACCTCCATGAATGGGAGGATACGCACCAAGTAACAGCTGATATCCTAAGGAAGGATAAAGATAAATTGGAATATTTAAAAGGACACATTGTCCAGTTGCAACAATTCATTAAGGGGATATTTGATCCTAGTGCCACAGTTCCTGAGTTACCTACTAATATAGCAGTAATATCCAAAGAAGAGATAAAAGAAGTGGAAAATAAAAGGTTTAAAGCTAATATTTTTGATGAGTGGTTTACTGATTTCATGCAAGAGGGAAAGCAAATAATAGAGCAAGCTGTGGAAAGCTGGAAGATAGGTTCAGAAGAGAAGAATAAATGTATGATACTCATACATAACTACCAGGTCCAGAAAAAGGAATGCAGATTAGAGATTGAGCAGTTGAAAGAAATGGAAAGAAGAGCAGATGAATTGATTCATGAGGCAGCACTTAGTATTTCATTGATGAATAAATTTCCAGGAGCAATAATGGAACTTCAATTTGAGGAAGATAAACTCAAAAGATGTACAACAATTATACAGGAGTTGGAAGAAAAAGTAGAAGACATGATAAAAATGCATATGAAGATCATAGAAAGACTCCTACAGCATGAGTGTGTTGGAATGCCAGCATATGATTTAGAGAGGGCTGTAAAAGAATTCAAGGCCATATTCACACCCTGTATAGAAAATCCTGATGCAATTCTGAGTAAACAAATGATAGATACATTAATGGAAGAACAGGCTAAAATGAACCAATACAAGGAGAAAAGAGAAAACTCAGAGAATGAAGAGAAGAAGTTGAAAGAAAGGGTAGTGATGCAAGAATATATTCTAGCAAAAAGTCCAGGAGCGGACCGCACCTTTGTAGAAGGTTTAATAGACAATTTCAAAAAATATTTGAAAAAGTGAGAAGGTGAACAAATGTAAAGGTTTGTGAAAAAAAGGTCAAGTAAAGATGCCTTGGTGGGAAAGAGTCAACGAAGAGAAAGGGGAATCTTATTTTTGTAAAGATTCTAATGTCATCCTTTGAGCGAGGATAAAGATGCCAAATAGATATTTTGGGCAGATGGTTAGAAACAAGAATGCACCATTGATCAGAAATAGAAGGATCTCAACCATGGATTAAAGTAGTAGTCGTGGCCATTTGAAAGTTCAAATTCTATATAAGAGACATGGTTACTTGTATATTATTTACATAGGGATTTGTAGAAATTAGCATAGCAAATTGTAATTTGTTCTGAGACTTTGAATATAAGAGTATTTTAGTATAGAGGAGGTCACCTGTTTCTGCATTAAGGAACACGTGGAAATGTCCAGCTTTCTTACTGTAATTGTAAAGCATTGTAAGTTTTGGTAAATTTGATTAATAAAGCTAAGAGTCATACTTACATTGTAAACCATATATGGCTATGTGTTTTGAATATAAATGTATCTGGAAGTCTGCATCTACTTTCTGAGTGTCTTCTAGCTCTTCTTTATATTTGAAACAGTTTCTCTTAAAGCTCACAATCTTGAATGCTTGTTTGTGAAAATATTCAGAACATTTGCATTTAGTGATTTGATCTGCTGAGTTAATCGATTTTGCTGTAACTTTTACCACATGCATAACAGAGCGTTTAGATCCTGTAGCAAGTGAAGTTGAATTTAAATTCTCTCTAACGTTTCCCAAACTTTGAAATATTTAGCTGAAATGCAGAAAACTAAAGAAGATTGTCTAACATTTGAAGGAATTGAGATAAATTGAGTTGAGATTTGGCAATCTTTATACATATTTGAATAGAAAAGCATGTTTTAACATAGATCATTCAAAGCTTTGATATATAGTACTAATTTGTGCAGAGTGATAGTAATTTCATTGATATTTGTAGCAATTTGCATAATTTGAGTCCAGTAAGTAATCAATTCACATTAAATCATGTAAGGCCCCTTGCATATTACAGCTTCATAGTAACCTACTGAACTATCTAACAGGTTAAGACCTGACCGTATGGAAACTTGGGATTGAGTAATCTTAATTGATTTCTCCATATCTTTCAAGATAGTTAGGTTCACTTATGAATTTTAACTTTTGTTATGACTGTGTAAAAACAATCATCAACAGGAACTTAGAGTTAAATTTGATATGTATATCTAGAAGAAAAGGAAAAGAAAATTGTGTATTTTGAAATAGAAACAAAGAAGTAGAAAGATGCAAAGGTGGAAGAACAATTATGATGGACTGGAGGATGGATTTGAGAATATAGAAGAAGAAGAAGGTTTAGATTTAGAGAGTTCATAGGAAGAATAATAAGAGCCTCTTACTACACCCTTGAGAATGTCCATGAAGTTATGAAAATTAGTTGACACATATAGCCCATTAGATTTATATTGTGTATTTGTTTTATCTTTTACTAACAATGAACCTAGATCTATGTAGGAAGCTCTTTATTTAAATAATCAGGATCCTTGGATGGAGGCCATGGAGGATGATATGATGGCCTTGTATAGATGTGAGACTTAAAGGATCTAGTTGAGCTTCCCAACCTGGGAAGGAAATCCATTAGTTGCAAGTTGGTATTCAAGAAGAAATTTATGATAGATGGATAGTTGGAAAGATACAAGGCAAGACTATGGTAAAAAGTTACACCTAGGCTAAGGAAGTTGATTTTAGTGATTTTATCTCTCTTATTGCAAAACTAACTTCTATTAGATTTTGTTAGCAAATAGATTTGCCACTATATTTTTAAAGTGACTTGCCCTTGTAATGGTAACAATCCTACTAACAATTAGACAAATTGGAAGTAAATTTCACAATTGCCCTCTGTGTTTGAAAAAGGGTAGCTTCCTTCGTAAGATGGAATTTTAAGTTGTCTAGGTATGCTTTTAATGTGAAAGTGGGAAAGGCCCTTTTTTAATAATATGAAAAAATACATAAATCCTTGTAAATGCCCAATAGATTCAAAGGAAAATAAATTATAACTTCTAGATAATACAGGATCACCATGGTTCTACCTAGACACAAGAATGGAAAGAAAACTAGATGACACCTACATTCAATTATTATAAAACCACCATAATATCAATCAAACGTAGGAATAAAGAAACCCAGATGATGTATACAAAAAAAAAAAAAATAGGCTATCAACATTTCTCACAAAAACAAATGCAAAATTTTCTGTACTCAAGATATCATAAAATAAACATGAGAAGAATCTATAACAAAACAAAGAGAAAATTAACTCAATATTCACCATTCTCCTATATTAATGAGAAAAAATGGAGCATAATACTTTGTTCTCTAGAAATATTACACAGTTCATGTGAGAATATGTCTAAATCTTAATAATCTTCTTAAAGCTAATGTTTTTGAAACATAAGTGTACTCCTCAATGATCTAATCATGAATCAATTTTTCTAAAAGATCCATACATTACTTCGCTCATTCCTTATAGAAGAATAATATGACAACTACTTGACGCTTATAACTGTTACTTGGAATACTAAATTAAAACACACTTATCTTCGTTTGTTTACTTTTTAAACAAAGGTAAAGATTAATTATGTCCATAACAAAATATTAAATTTTTAAGAAATAAGAAAAAATCATCAAATGGAGGCATTGTTTCCTTCATCATTCTTCTCACCTTGGTCCACCTATTCACCTTTACCATGTTAGTCCCCTTGGCCAATTTTAGTTGTTTGATCTTTAGATGTTGGGGTAGCATTCATTTTCACTTTGAAATCTCTGAACTTGGTTAGCATAGGAGCAATGGCTTTTACATTTGGTATGGTAGTCATATTCAAGCGTACTTTCCATATGGAAAGAATATTATTTGCATTCTCAAATTTCTTGTGAAACTCTATTATTTCTTTCTTGAAAGATATAAGATAAGAAGACACATTGTAAAGCTTCTCAATGGAATTCCCATCCAAAGTACCCTTATCACTCAGCTCTTTTGTGACCAAATTCTTGAAGTTCTACTTGATAACTTGGTGATATCTAGCAAATCTGTTTCATTTTCATCAAAGATATCAATTTCCTTGGTTATGTAGCCACTTTTGAGATCCATCAAGTATGATTTATATTTTTTTAAAATATTTTCCAAATCAACAAAACATTGCTTGACCATCAATAATTTCCATTCAATAGAACTTAACCATTTTATAGATTCATTCTCGTTTGGTTTGCCAATGATATTTTTTGATATTAGGATACTGGTGTTTATTCTTGTCATCTTCTGTAGATCATTCATTGCCACCATCAATAGGCTTTCTTCTTTCTTAGTAGTTTTCATTGTGGCATGTACTTCTTTTTATTTGATTTATATCTTTTCATATAATATAATAACTTCATTGTGATATAGCATTCCTTCTACTATGAACCTTTCAATCCATGATTAAATCACCTTACCTAGGGTTTGATATTTACTTATTTGATCTATTACATTTGGACTTACACCTTTGGGAGGAGCCTTCACAGGAGTGCCAAGTGTGGCATCCAAAGGCTATGTAGTAGCATCTACAATGGATTTAATGTAGGAGGTAAGAACCTCTACCCGTTCTTCAATTAACTCCTTTTGTTTTTCTTTCTCTTCCAGTATTTTACCCAATATATCAACATATAATTTTGTATTATGAATATCTCCCTTTATTGTGGGAGGGCCCAAGTCTACTATGCTGACATTAAAATCATCTATTGAAATGTCCTCTTCATTCTTATCAGACATTGGTTATAAGCCTGGACATTCTTTTGGCTTTCTTTGGTTGATAATCTTGTTGTAACAATCTAGCCACAATATCAAAGCCCTGGTCAATTATTTGTGTGTATTTTCTCTTCTTTCCAATGGACTCTTTTAACCATGTTGGAGATGGTAAAATAGATTGAGTATCGACCATAATTGTTGGCATGGAATTAGGAGTACTAGGACCATTTTGTTGTTGTTGTGGAGGGGGAGATGGAGAAGATCTAACATTATGAAAAATAGGTGGGGGAGTTTAAATTAGAGATGCATGCATATTAGCTTGAGTAGATGGAGAGAAAGAAAGACCTTGGTCCATACTCTGTTGCCTTTGATCATGCTTATATTACCCTATGGTATCAGTTTTAGGTCCTCTTTTGATTTCCAACTTCTTTCTTGGCTACTCATTGTCATCTTCACATTGAACCATCAATTTACCATTTTTATTTGGATCATCATCATCATCACTTCCACATCTTGAAGTTGTTTTTGACCTAGTATGATAAGCCTCAATAGATGGTGCCTGAGAAGTAGACCTAGTAGTTGCTTTCTATCTAGTAGCATTTTTCTCTTTAGGTGGGGATGATCCTGAAAGGAAGAAAGGTATGCAGAAATGCTTCCTACACTGATCTACTGAGGAAAGATTTATGTAAATTTTTAATTTTATAGTTATAGATTAAGATACACATCAACAAAAAGATAATAACAACTTCCAAATGCAAACACAAAACTCACAACATAAGATATATGTGGGGAAAACCCTTTTAGGTAAAAAGCCCCACAGTCCAAAGCCACCCAATATATTATTTTGGAATCACGAAGATTACAATATACTTGCAGAGCAAGATTTTATAGGAGTATATCCAACTAGAGATCCAGGAGGTAACTCAACATCTATAAGATTCTTACACACAACCTCTATCTCTAGCTCTTGATGTATAGGAGATACAATACAGTAACCCATTATTGGTAATTACAAAACTATGAGCTAAAACCACCCAAAAGTGGTGCCCAAATTATCTCCAATCAAAGATGCCTTATGATGTGCCAAAACACACACCAACATGTGTAACTCTCCCCTTTACAGCTCTTTAATGTGTCCAATATGTTTTTACATTTCCCAAAAATAGGAGGTCCAACTTCTAGAGGCCATAACTTTTGATCCGAGTGTCTGATTGACGAACTGTTTGATGTGTTGGAAAGCTCATGCAGAGATCTATCACCATGTAGCCCACTTCATTGGTTACAACAATTTTTAGAGTGTTTAGGGAAGTTTTCATTTAGATAATTGAGTTCAAAACTTTTTTTCTGTAGTTTCAAAAAATAGAAACTTTAATATCTTGCAATCCATATATGATCTTGAGTTGAAACTCACCTAAGATGTTTACTTAGCTATTCTGCACCTTCTGGGAAAATTTCAAGTCAATCCAAGGTCAAATGTAAACTTACTAAAAATAGTAATGTTCATGTTGATTTTATTTAGCATAACAAAAGATAAAATTCACAGAGAATCTTGTCTTACCTTGAAGAATATGGAGAACTATTAGAAATATTTCTCAATTCCAAGTCTACATTAACCAGGTCATGGTTGTGTTGGACTTACTCAATGTTCGATGTGAAGTTGTTTGTTCAAGGGGCCTTACATGATTTAATGGATGTATACTGGCTATATTTACTTATACTTTGTAAATAACTACAAATTACACTGTAATTAGTGATCTTTTGCATGTATTTTCCATTCTTCTACAAAGCTTTGCATGAATTTCAGTAAAACATACTTTGTATCTCAAATTTGTATGAAAATTGTTAAAAGATCTTTGCAATTCACAAGTATTTATTTGAATCAATAACAATTTCCTTCAGATAACTGCGTGCATACTAATTATTTAAAGATTTGATCAGAAAAGTTTGAAATAAAAGGTTTCGAAAACTTGATTCCTTCAGAATTATTTCTTTGCTACTCATGCACATTAGTTTTTTGATTAGTTATAACACTTCAAAGGAGTTAAATTCATATATGTTTCTTCATAGCCATATCACAAATCAACATATAGAATTGCAATTATCAAAGGAAAATATATCAAAGAACACCTAAATCTAATTACACTTTGGAATAGATGTAGCAATTAGATGTTTGTATTTATTAATATACAAAAGCCATTTCAAATTTACAATGTATTTGGACTTCAATGTCTTTAAAAATATCAACAAACTAAAAAAAACTTACAGACATTTTCCAGATACAGAGGGAAAGCAAGACATTCCATATTCTCTCCACTGCATGCACATGCAAAATGCTAACTCTATTCTCTATGCTCAAAGTATCTTCTACAAATTACTTCTCTTGCAAATTCACCAGTAAATTTTATATACTAGCCATGTGTACAAAATATACATATTAAAGCCCCTTATATAGGCTTAAAACCCCTGCTATGGTCACAAAACTATCAATAGTTCAAATTAAAAAAAAAAACCCATGCCAGTTGTCAATTCAAAATATCTCAAAGAATATTGTCTCATGCGTAAAGATACCTTTAGAATCTTTTAAAACATTTGACTTTACTTGACCAAGTATCAATACAACATCATAACATGTAACAAATAATGAATAAACAACCTATTCACTATCACTATCCTCTTCTATCTGCATATCTTTGTTCTTGTTTCTCATGTACTCTGTGAATTTTGTTGTTAGAGTGGATATAGAAGTATTGTTGGTCCTCTAAGAAGCATCCCAAGTGTATTGCTGCATCTCAATGCTAGTCTTCAATGCTTGGGCTCTATTCTCCCTATATTATCTCCTCTTGTGATATTTCCTGTTCTTGGCACTTAACTTCACCACATTCTCCATTTATTCTTCATCCAAATGGTTCACATGATCATCAATGTAGGGCTGAAAGTTATCTTAGAACTCTTTATAGCTGTATCTACATCGAATACCTAGACCTGATGGCATGGGTGCTTAACCAAATCCCCCACCATCTTTAGGTGCTTCTTCAATAACACCTAAATATTATTTTCCATTTCCTGTATATTGGCCAAACATGGCCTCAATATGCCTTCCTCGTACTTGATCTCCATCTTCATTTTTAGTATCTGAAATACATCCTGCATTGTTATAATACCCTCATTTACCAAGGCCTGAGTATATCCTTCCAAAGCCTTGATCTTCTTTAGTTCATCTCTATTTTGTTTTATTTTGGTTTGGCATTTTTGCACAATATGTGCATAATTATTCCTCTTTGTCAATGTGACACTCCAATTGCTAATAGCAATTTTTATTACATCTTCTCCTTTATGAATGAATAATTTAACAAAATTCTCCAACATACTAGCCTCATGTTTCTTATTCTCTATTGCCTCTATTTGTTCTTTAGAAAGAATAGTTAGCTTTGGAGCTAACTCTGGTATATTGTGTGTGGGATCAAATATTCCTTGGATAAGTTGCTCATATTGGGCAATTTTCCCTTTCAAACTCCTTATTTTCTATTGGTCTTTTCTCAACCTGTCGGTAGTAAACTCAATCATTTCGTACAGCTCTTCAATGTGTTGCTCCCTATTTACATGACTGAGATCCACACTTATCACTTTGTACTCATCTGCACTTATTTCTCCTTTTTCCTTATCCATCTGGGGAATTGTTATTTGCACCATTCTTCCACCAGAGGAATCCCTTTTTATGGCAAACATTGTTCTGGCCTTTCTTCTGACTCTCTTCCTAGATTCACTAGCTAACAAGGCTTTGATGTCAATAGGTGCCACTTCAACTATTGTATATTGTCTTATCTCAGATTCCAACTAAGCTGGCACTTCTTTATTTGTATCTGTAACCTCTTCATTTAGCACTTCTTCTTGTTCATGCTTTGGATCTTGTTGTTGTTGTTGTGGAGGTTAAACATTTTGTGTATTATGCCGCTCCTCCTCATTGGGTACCTCAGGATTATGATCTTCTTGTGATCGATCTTATCCATGATTATCCCCTTGTTCCTCCATGTTTACATTTTCTTCTCCCTCATCCTGATTCCTCAATATCTCTTGAGTTGCTTCCTTGACCTCTTCCATGAGATCTATTGATACTATGTTCTCAAAAGGATCAGTGATTTTGATACTCTTTATTGATTCCTTGGAGAGTAGAGGAGATTTAGATGCTTGTTTGTCTCCTTCTTCCTCATTGCTCATTTCAAGGCTATCATCTATGTCCTCTTTTTCACCTTCTACTTTACCTTCCTCTACATCTTTTTCTACATCTTCAATTTGATCCACATCTATGATTTCTACATTCCCTGTAGTAGATGGTTGGGTAGTATATGTCCTAGCTGTCATCATTTCTTTAGCCATTTCTTGTTTAACCTTGATGAACCCCTGCAACTTCCCTTCTTGATTTTTTTTTGCAGCCACGGGGGTCTCTAAAGGTGTTTGTTTAGATGCATGTACTAGCACTATAGGTGTGGATGGTGATTGTGATATCACCTCTATCTATATTGGTGCTTGCCCTGTTGAAGAAGCTATAGTAGATGAAGATGTCCCCTCTGTGGCAAATACAAATATCCCTGCCGATATAGCAACTGTTATCCCTAATGCATAGGGATCCATCATTGTACCTCCTGTATTAGCCTTTGCTATTCTGGCCTCCACTACTTGCCTCTTTCTCCTTAGAAAATCATCAAAATCTTTCTCATTATCTTGACTTCTCTTCTTACATTTCTTGTAAGTAATAGTTACTCCTTTTACCTTCAACTCTTCTATTCTTTCCTTTATCCACATATCAGAGTATGCAAAAATTGATTTTGAGACATTGTCAATTGAAATTTCTTCAGATTGACTCCAATTTGGAGCCTAGTCAAAATTTCTTTGGTGTTGTCATACCCTGTATGCAAGGTATTTTCATCACCTGTGATCTCTTGGGGTACTTTGATTGCCCCTAATGTCCTCATCTAATCAAGAGTCAATCATTGGTGAAATCTCCTCTTCACTTCAGCCTCATTATTACAATCTACCCAAAAATCCTTAATGCGAGGTAGATGCCTATATTTATTATCTATAAAATTTTGAATCCTTTTGAAAGGATCAAAAGGTATAACTAAATCAAACATAGGAAAACCGTAATACAATAATTCAACCTCTGATGTTTTAGCCACATCCTCATTGAAGCACTGATATTTACCAATAACAAAGGGGAATTTGATGTTGCCCCTATTACATTACATATACATTTCATATTTGCCTAGTAAATTCTAGCAACACTACTGTCATATGGGAATCTTGGTAATCTAAACGGTTTTCCCTTGAATCCTTCAGTTCTAATGTATGTAAATGTGGAGAACTGAATGTACCAAGCACTATGTAATGTGATTACATTCTTGGTTGTGTCAGATAATCTTTGATCTTTCTCCCTTGTCAATATCCTTGTTAAGTACATAGAAAATACATCATTGACCCTTATCCAATTTTTCCCTACATTTTGTGCTTGTATACCAAGGTTTGTCCTAGTGCACTCCCTAAGGTTCCAATTCTCTATATTCCATTCAGTTGCATCTTAGAAGCACAAGAATATACGATGTATGATGACATGAAGAGTTTCTTATGCTTTTTGAATCTCATGACCTGTGCATAGATAGCATTGCTGATTGCCAAAGCCCAGTGTACATACCCTCTCTCTTCTCTAATGTATTGTATAACTAAAAACATCTAAGGTTCAAATGAAGTTGCATCCTCCAACCCCATCACTTTGCTCAATAATGTAATCATGATATATACTACTTCTTTGAAGTCTGACCTGTACAAAGTCTTAGGCAATCTGGCAACTGCCTTTGGTTTCTTATCAGAAGGATACCATCCATAGAATATGGCACTTTCACATGATGAATCCTCCTTAAAATCTATAGCATACTTCTCTACATCCACCTCTTTCATTTTTCCAGTAGGCTTTAACCTAAAAGTTTGTGCTATCCCTTCCATAGACAAGTCTATGAATACCACTCCATTATGTTGTACTCTCCTGGATTGGAAATCATATCTCTGTAGGCACTCAAAAACTAGGTCCTTAGCCTCCATTGCTTGTGGAAAACCTGTAGCATTGTACAATCCAGCATCCCAAATATTTTTCATTGCTAAAGACGTGCCAACTTCTCAGATTTTGTTCAATATCGCCTTAGAATCAAAATCCCCAACTTCAATATCTAATGCCCTATATGGATAATATATGTTCAAAAGGTAGCCTCTATCTGCAAATTCTTCTTTAGCTCTAGTTTCCTTCTTTTCAACCTTTTCAGCCATTTTCTCCACCTTCTTCCCTTTTGGCGGCATCCTGAAAAGATATACACTTCTTTTACAACCGTGTTTTACGTTTCCTAGGGTTTTTACCATGCATATCTAATGTTTAACTTTTACCCTAAGCTCCTTTTCATTTGAATCATGCACATATTTGACTTACTGTGCCTAATTTATGATTTTATCCCATTGAATTCTAGTAATTAACAAAACTAAACCCATTTGTTATTCAACTATAATCATATTTTGTAAAATACCAATGAGGTTTCAGAAACATACCTATATTTTGCAACTCGTTGACTTTAAGAATGTTGATAAGAGATTTACCATTCAAATTCCACACAGCTACCTTTCTCAAATTTTAAATCACCTTTAACCATAGCTCTGTAAAATGCTCTACAATTTTAACTCTTGGACACAATTGTGAGAATTAACATAATCAAATTCCCTTTTACTTCTTTCAAATTTAGGTCTCCAGTGGTAGGTGTGCATTAAATATAGTAGCTAAAGCATACAATTTAGTTTATGTTTTACTTTCCCATTTAATTCATATTTTGAATCTTGTATACGCTAGTTTTTTGTACTTTTGAATCTTGTATATCATATACATGCACGATAAGTCTTTATGTACTTTAGTGATTTCTTCCTTTTACTTTATGTATATTAAATTTTGTATATCTCTATGTATATCTTATACAATCATCGATATATACAAACTCAGATTCCAATAGGTTTATGAAACCAATTGTAATTAATCTTGAGTTTGGTGTTGTATCTAAGTCTTTTGTATCATTTTTCTGTATATTGCATTCATGTATCGCAACATACATATGTGGACCCCACCTGATGTATATAATGTTCAAACCTTTACTTACGTTGGTTTTTTTATATAACCCCCTTGTATATCTTCATGTATATCATATACATACATCGAAATATACAAGAATTCACGATGTTGCTTTAGCTGTTGTTATAAACAAATGCACTTTATTCCATTTTTAATCATGGGTTCAAGTCTATGAATGTATCTTTTTCTTTTTTTGTATTTCCAATACATGCATCTAAATATACAAACACAAACTTCACTTACAATTCATTTTGTTTAACTTTCCTTGTCGCGTCCAGTTTTGTATTTGTATATAAGATTCATGTAGTTATACATACAACAATACACACAAAAATATGCATTCCCCTTTCATTTATAGACTCAATTGAATTTTCCTTTCGGGTCCGGCTCCGTATTTATATCAAATGAACATACAACAAACCATGTATCTAACATACAAATAAGATGTCTCCAACCTTATACATCATTTTGAACTTATTTTGACATCTTCCCATATATATATTGCATTTGTATTTCTAATACAAGAGTTGTAATATACAAAATATGACTGTGGATTTCTCCACATTTATATAATTTGCCATAAACACCGTCAGGTCCGGATTTGAATGCTTTTCAAGTATGCCAAATATGTCTGATGAATAAAACATGATGAATAAAGTGACCCAACTAACCAAAAGCATAATGGATACATGTTGAGAATAATATATATCAGATACACATTGACCACCATGAAACCAGCGTTGCTTTTTCACAGAAACAAATATAACTCTCAAAATATGTAAAATTTCAAATGGTTCAAAAGGCAACCCCAACTGATTTTTCATGTAGATTCTATTGGTAACCACCACTTATACCCAAACATTGTATAATTCAAACTTCAAGCATCCAAGTCATTTTGCCTATACCGCCAAGCAAGCAGAACCACACAAGCAAAAAGCAAAAGCTAGAGAAAGGGTCCTCATTTTGCTAATGGGTAAAATGGGGCATGTTGTGAGTATCACAACAAGTAAGTCCCGCCATTTTTAGCCGTTTTGGAAACTTTGAAAGTGTGTAAGAGGAAAAATCGATTAAATCTAAACTAATAAAACCAAAAACCCAATAACATAAAGAAAACGAATTTAAATAAAAGCTATGACAAATAATCAATGAAATAGAGACTTTTACCGAAATCTGTATTGTTTCCTTTGGATTGAATGTGGATTGCTCAATGAAGTTGCGAAGCCATAGCTGCAACAAGCAAGTAGTGTGCTCAAGAGATCAATGTCAAAAGATCGTGGGAGTGCTCAATCAACACGTTTTGTATGCTCAAAGCTTTGTTAAGTATGCCTGAGAATACGATCGAAGAGAGAGGCTCAACGAAGGAGATGAGGGGGGTTTATAAAGATTTCAAGGAAGATCGATCAATGGTCCAGATAATTCAGAAGAATCAACGGAGGAGATAAGTTGAGGAATGTGCAATGAATAAGAAGAAGACATGTGTCTTGCTTTCTTTTGCATGAGAGGAGTTATCAAGAATAGAAGAATGAGTTAAAGCAATTAACAGAATGTAATAGTCAGTTAAGTGATTTAAAACAAGAAGAAGAGATTTGCATGAGAAAAGAAGATATTTTACTTTATTAAATATAGAAAGCTTGAGTTATATTTGAGATAACTCAAATTTAGAAGAAAAAAGCAATTTAAATAAATAATTGATTTATTTAAATTTAGAGGAGATATTATGGAAGAAATAATTAAATAATTAGAATTATTTAATTTAGAAGATTTGGAAAGCAAATTAAATAAATAAATTTATTTAATTGTTGTGCATGATTTTGGAAGAATGATTTTGATTTAATTAAATAATATAAATTATTTAATTGGAGATAAGAGGGAATTTGTTGAATTAATTAAATAATTGGATTTATTTAATTAATGTGGATTTGATTTTTGGAAAGAGGATAAAGATCAAATTAAATAATTAAAATTATTTATTTGTGGAAGAATATAGAGGAATTTAATTTAATTAATTAAATAAAGAGAATTTATTTAATTAATGTCGAAAGTACGTGATTTAGAAAAATTTGGTGAAATTAATTAAATAATTAGATCATTTAATTAATGTGTGAAATGTAGGTGATTAGGAAGAAATGACGAGATGCGAGCAGTGTGACGACTTGGTCATTTTAGGGTGTCTACATTTTGCCCCTCTTTGATGCAATGCAGTTTATGCGTCAAAGAAAATGATTGTTGAAGATGTGATACAATTTATTTTTTATACCCCAGTGTAAGTAGTTGCCCCAGCGTATGCCCCCTCGAGTGGGAAGACAGGGAAGCGATAGAGGAATGGTGTTGACGCTCGACTAGAAGAGTGCGCGACCAGGAAGAAGAAAAAGTAGAAGAAGGGGTGGGAAAGAAAAACTAAGGGGGGGGGACACTATAAATAGGTCCCATGGGGACCACAATCCTCATTTGCACCCTTGGAGATTCTAAATTTAGAGAGGAGAGAATTCAAACCTAGTTGGAGTGACGTGAGCAGCCAGCGAGGAGAGATGCCGATTCCAGCGTACAGTCATCGGGCGGAGTTGGTGCGGACCTACAGGAGGCCAGCAGGAGCTCTGGCAGCGGTAAGTGATCGAAAACCCCCTTTGCATTTGTCATTTAGGGTGGTTTTAGGGCTAGGTTTAGGGGGGTCAGTTAGGTAAGCCAAAAGTGCTTTAGGATTGCGTGGCGCATATGGTAGTCATTTTAGGCGCTTTTGGCGTACCGCAGCGCGTTTGGTAGGCGGTAGTAGCGCGGTTAGCAAAATCACGTTGCTTTTGGTTAAGTTGGTAGTACCGCAGCGCATTTGGCAAATCCCGCAGTGCATCTGGCTAGGTAAGGCAGCGCTCTTGGTAGAGTAGGTTAGCGCGACTGGTAAGTAGGTGTAAAAATTACATTGTGTATGGTAGTGCAGAACGGCGTTGTTGGTAGGAGGGTGTCGTGCTTGTGGAAAACAAGACGCACTTGGAAGAAAAAGCGCAGCGCAGATGGACAGACAGTGGAGCGCTGTTGGCGGGAAGATACAGCGCGGTTGCATATAACAAAGCGCTTGTGGCGAGATAGAAGAAAAGTTAGGGTGTAGTAGAATGGGGGTGCTTAGAAGAAGAACGCCTAGCCTAAATGACAAGAGGGAAAAGGGATGGTTGGGGGCTGCAGAGCATAGCATAGGGGTAGATAGGATTTTGAGGGATTTGGTTACAGAAGAACTGACACGTGATTTTCTATGGATGCAGAGAATTTTGCCACCATTGATGTCGCGAGAGCGACATCACGTAATCGCACACGAGGTTGTACAACTGACTTGGGAGGAGGATGCCTTCCTGGAGCATGCAGGACTATGGCATGTGGCCCACCTGACACACATTAGGGTGAATCTCGCCCTAGTGACTGCAGTTGTAGAGAGATGCCACAGTGAGACCTTGTCATTCCACTTTCTGACGGGGGAGGCTACAGTGACACTAGAGGATGTATACCGCATCCTGAGGATTCGAATAGATGGGGAGATAGTGGATTTTGACTCGGCGCAGGGCGAGGCAGGCTTGGAGGAGGTCTTCTGCACAGATGACCTGTGGATTGATGATGGGGAGATCTGATGGGCAGACGTCCCGAGACTCTGCGACTAGATCAGATGGATCATGGTGTCACTAATTGGCGGCTTCCTGTGTCCAGATAGGAGATCCAGAGGTCTATCAGTTGGCTGGGGGACAGTGCTATCAGGGATGTTCACCCATGGCAGACAGTATGCGTGGGGACCCTGTGTGTTGGGACAATTATATCATGATATGCACCATTGTGTTTACAGGAGAGGCAGGAGCCTCTCAGCAGGGGTGACTTTACTACAGGTATGGGCGTGGGAGCACATTCCAGTTATCTGACCCATGGCACAGCACCACCGAGACAGAGGTGAGCCCTATGCCTTTTTATACGACAGGGTGATGACACATCAGAGGATGGGGTCTGTTAGCTACTAGAGGCGGCAGATAGACGAGATGGACCTATTCATATGGAGGCCCTGGTTACTATGTGAGCAGTGGGCTGACGAACATGAGCAGCTCATGTACTGCAGACAGGCTCGCTATCTGTTCGGTAGACAGACAGATATGATAGAGAGATATCTTCTAGAGCGAGTTCTCAGGCAGTTTGGATTGCTGCAGGGACTACCCATGGGGGAGGCCACACATGCTAGGACACGGAGGGAGGTTGGAGACTGGGATGCCGAGATCCCAGTGGCGACAGCATTGGCAGAGGTACGGGGACTTGTCCCCGTGAGATGGGATTGGGACTCTGGGCTGGCAGACCCAGGGATGCTGCCAGAGTATGATCAGTATTGGCAGACACATGGGCCGATGAGATTGACTACACTAGGTGTAGCAGGGGCAGTGGGAGAGGTATTGGTCCTTGGAGGGGAGGTGAGGATGAGGTGGTAGGCCAGGGCAGCCAGCAGCAGATAGTGGGCCAGCAGGCAGGTGGAGAGGGTAGCGGCCAGCAGGCTGATGTGGAGATGGCAGAGGTAGTGGGCTCGGTTGTAGAGACTAATTTACAGAGAGCAGAGCAACTGCTACAGGAGGAGATAGCCCGGAGGACTCGTTTAGAGCTCTGGATGGCACGCCTGAGGAGAGACAGGGATGCAACGCGGGTGGATGCGAGGCAGGCAGAGGCCACAGCCTAGGCACAGACACAGGCAGCCTCAGCAGCACAGATAGCCCTAGCACAGGTACCGGCACAGCTGCAGGCATAGGTGCAGGCATATAGACAGCTACAGGCCCAGATACAGGCACAGGCATAGGTACAGGTGCAGCCGCCAGCCGCACCAGCAGCAAACGCTGAGGAGCTGGCACAAGCTAGGAGAGAGCGAGATGCAGAGGTGCAACTGCGGTTGACTGCCAACGCCACACTCTTTAGAGTGAGGCAGGAGAGAGAGGAGGCACGCCGTGCACTGGGTGCAAACCAGAGGACTTTATATAGTGAGCTCGTCTGAGTGCAGGTGAGCTAGTATCAGCTGGCAGGGAGGCAAAGTACTACAGGGGTCTATATGTGGGTGCGGTGCCGGCAGCTCAGCAGGCACCGAGCTACAGAGACAGGAGCAGGTCGGGGGCATCCGGATCCCGGAGGATAGGGCAGTCAGTGTCCTCCGTTAGAGGGCCACTTTTACCGCCAGGGGGAGGAGGAGGACCATCAGGGGGACCTCCACCGAGCACAGGGGGAGGACAGAGGCCACAGCAGGAGGGCAGCTCTACCCACTAGGGCGCATACACTTGTACATTGTATCATTATTTGTATCATTTTGGACAGATGCCTGCGTGCATTCTGATGTATACTTTGCGGGCTCTTGATAGCCTTGATGTACTATATTTGATGTATATTTGGATGTATACACATTTTGTATTATTGATGTAGACACAGACATTTTGTATTATGATGACAATTACATGATATATATGATGATCTATTCCGCTCACTTGTTGTTCCTACTTTTGTGTATGCATTCCTTGATGTCATGGATGTGATGATATGTATGTATGATTATGGATTCATGTGATGACATATGTTGCTTATATGATGCTTATAGATGCATGATGATAGAGATATATGATGATATAGATGTGATGACTAGTGATATTTGACATGTGGGTTTTGCAGATATGCACCAGAGAGAAGAACATGAGGAGATGGAGGCAGGGACTGTTGATCGATTACTGCAATGAATGCAATATAAAGGTTGGTGGGAATGGATGAAAGGTGAGCTTGTGGTAATGGTTTCGCATTTGTATACAAAGAGCAATCCTTATTTTGATATAGCACGTAGATAGTTCACCACCAAGGTATAGAAGACTGAGGTGCAGTAATATCCGAGTGCGTGGACGTTGACTCTGCAAGCAAGCGGTTTGAACTTAGATCCTTTAGACATAATATAACCTTGTTGGAACATGTGAATAAGCCATAGTCTTGAACATAAAATAAACTTCAATACATGTAAATGCAAGAAGAATTATTAATATGTAAGATGCTAGGTCCTAACACACACAAGATAAATAGAATGCCAAGAAAGATACTAAAGATCATTCCTCAAACATGGCACACAAAAAGCAATGACTATGCCCCCAATCCATACTGCATCGCAACATACCAAGATTATAGATAAATCAAGGTAGCTTTGAACAGGTAATGGAAAAGGAACAAAAGATAAACCATAAACACAAATTGACTGACTTACAAAGTAAACATACAACCAACATATTCTCTTGCCAAAGAGGTTGCTCAAGATAGATTGGATAGGAAAGATAACAGCCTTATTGTAGGAACTCTGTGTCCGTTAAAGGGTGCTATCTACCTAAAAAGACAATGTCTTGCTGCAGGAAATGCCATATGTCGTAGGAGATGCGTGTGTTGGTCTCAACAATGGAACACTTCGCAGAAGACAAGCCTGTGGATCTAGGGCTTGGGTTAAGTGACACTTAGCTGATGTTGGCAATCGGTATGCAGGACAGTAGGTGACTCTGGAAGTAGGCCTCTTTGCTTCAAGTTTGTTAAGGACTTTTGCTTCTGAAAGGATGCACTAGTTTGTTGCTTGAGTTAGTCAAGTTGAGGCGAACAGATTTTGACAAACGGAAGACTGGAAGGATGACAATGTTAATGGATTGGGACGGGCGGAGAATGATGGATCGTGTGTGCCTGAGTACTGGATACATCCTTCGTATTCCAGACTGCCTACATACCCTGTATCCACAGGATCAAGGCACACTACGATGGAAGATGAATGTGATAAATATGTAGTTCTGGATAGAGTGATGAGATGGGTCCAGGTGAAAAGAGGGGATCTTATGTACCTGAGTACTGGAAACTTCCTTCGTATTCCAGACTGCCTACATACCCATATCCATGGGATCAAGGTACTTTAAGATTGAGAAGAGATAATATGTAGTTCTGGTTGATGTGATGATGGGGGAAAAGAATTGAGAAGATAACATCCTTATCGTAGGAGCGATGTGTCCGTTAAAGGGTGTTACCTATGGAAAGGAGAAAGTGATTGAAGTATGCGTTTGCGAACCACGAACAAGGAACCCATCCTAGACCTAAGTTAAGGAAAGAGTTGCCCCCATTCTGGTAGAGGAAAATGTGTGGGCGACTGCCAAAAAAGACACCGAAAGCTTTGACCTAGGACAAGATAGTGTTAACTGTAGACACAGATCAAGACGTGGGATGATGACGAGGGACATTGACAAATTTCCAAGCTATACTAGATAGGGAGATGGAAATGCAAACAAGGTCAATGGGTTTATTATGGGTGAATGGAAAGTGCACTGCGAACTAGACAAGGAGTGGACATGACTCGATAGACGATGGATGTTGACTCTACACATAGCGCCTGTTTGCCAGGTTTTCACTATGGTACTTATCCAAGGCGCCTGTTTGCCAGGTTTTCACCAGAGGATGGATTTTTTTTTGTTTTTTTTGTTTTTTTTGGAACACTCTGAGGATCAGGCATAGAACTTCTTGAGATGGACATTGTTAAGTGGCTCATCTAGTGGAATGCCGTTAGGTGTAGCTAAAGTATAAGCTCCTAATCCATATGCCGCTGTCACAATGAAGGGACCTAACCAGTTAGGCTCAAACTTACCCTTCTTCTCTCGATCTGCTTGATTTCTCTAATTCTCCTTAAGTACAAGATCACCAACTTGAAACCGTCTTTCTTTGATCTTTTTGTTGTAATTACACCAGAGGTAGTTTTGATAGACATGGAGATGATTAACAGTGGCAAGGCACCTCTCATCTAGTAGTTCAAGCTCAACTAATCTGGAAGTGCGATACTCATCTCCGTCGATCAGGTCCTACATGGATACTCTGAGGGATGGGATCTCGACCTCTATAGGTAGGATGGCTTCAGAGCCAAAGACCAAGGCATATGGTGTGGCACCAGTTACTGTTCTGATACTAGTGCGGTAGGCCCATAGGGCGGGATTGAGTTGCAAGTGCTAATCACAACCAGCTTCATTGATTATTTTCTTGAGGATCTTGAGAATGGTTTTATTGGAAGCCTCAGCTTGGTCGTTACTCTGCGGATAGTAGGGAGTTGAAAAGTGATGTTGGATATTGTATTGTGTGCACAAGGCATGGACATCTTGGTTCTTGAATGGTCTCCCATTATCAGTGACAATGGCTTGGGGAATACCATACTGGCATATGAGGTAGTTTAGAATAAACTTGGCTATTTGCTTACCGGTGATATAGGTCATAGGAATGGCTTCCACCCACTTCGTGAAATACTCAGTGGCGGTAATGATAAACTTGTGGCCATTGGAGGAGGAAGGGTGGATTTATCCTACGAGGTCGAGACCCCATTGAGAAAAAGGCCATGGAGTAGTCACAGGTTGTAACTCATGAGCTGGTGCGTGAATCAGATCTCCATGCTGCTGATATTGTAGACACTTCTTAGCAAACTGTGCAGCATCTTGCTTTATTGTAGGCCAATAATAACCTGTTCTGAGTATCTTCTTAGCAAGATTAGGACCGGTAGAATGTGCGCCACAGACACCTTCGTGTATGTCTCGTAAGGTAGCTTCGGCTTCTTCCGCATTAAGACATCATAAGAGGATACCATCGAGACTCCGGTGATATAGTGTATCACCCAAAATGATGTAACGGGAGGATCGACGGATAAAGGTTTTGCATTGGGTGGATGATAGGTCAGGAGGAAAGGTTTTGTTCTTGAGGTATTCATAGATATCTTCATACCATGGGGAATTGGGACCAACAAGTTCACAGATGATTTCAGTAACAGGAACATCGACGGTTGGTATCAACAATTGCTCGATCAAGAATTCACACTTTTGTGTATTTGCAGGCATGTCAATCAGTGACCCTACAGAAGCCATAGAATCCGCAGCTTTGTTATGCTCTCTTGGAATTTGCTCAAATGTGATGGTAGAAAAATGTGGTTTGTAGGCATCCACTAGTTGCTTGTAGGGGACCAACTTTTCATCCTTTATTTGATACTCATCCATGACTTGGCGAATGACTAGCTGTGAGTCTCCATAGACTTGTAATTCTGTGATGTCCCATTGAACTGCTATATTGAGACCTATAAGGAGTGCTTTATACTCGGCTATGTTGTTGGTGCAAGGGAATGCTAGCCAATATGACTTTGGAATGTAGTCATTCTAAGGTGTAACAAATAAGATGCCAGCTCCTGATCCATGTTGTGTGTAAGAACCATCAAAGTACAACTTCCACATTATGGAGTTGGAAAGAGTGAAGAGATTCTCATCAGGAAAGTCTGCTACCATAGGATGTGTATCTTTCATAGGTGCTTCTGCTAGTTGATCCGCGAGGGCTTGTCCTTTGATTGCTTTACGATCCGTGTACTCAATATCGAACTCACTAAGTATCATGACCCACTTAGCTAGTCTACCTGTGAGAGCTACTTTTGCTAGTAGATACTTCAAGGGATCAATCTTGGCTATCAGATTTGTATGTTGGTTCAACATATAATGCCACAATTTTTGGGAGGCGAACACTACTGCTAAAGAAGCCCTTTCCATTGGTGAATAATTAAGCTTGTATCCCACCAAGGTTCTACTGATGTAATAAATTGCATGCTCCTTTCCTGTGTCATCATTCTGTGTTAGCAGGGCCCCCAAGGCCGAATTGGTAGTAGAAATGTATAATATCAAAGGTTTGTCTCCAACTGGTGGAACCAATATAGGTGGTGTAGCTAGATACTCTTTAAGTTGATCAAATGCTGCCTGACACTTGTTGTCCCATCGAAATGAGACATCCTTTCAGAGCAAGTGTTGAAAGGGTTGACATTTGTCTGCTAGCTATGATATGAAGCACCGGATGGATTGCAACCTTCCTTGAAGGCTCCTTAGTGCTTTAAGGTTCTTGGGTGGAGGCATCTCCACTATAGCCTTTACTTTCGCTGGATCGACTTCGATGCCTCTACGAGATACAATGTATCCCAACAGCTTCCCTGATGTTACACCGAATACACATTTCTTTGGATTGAGTCTTACTTGGTATTTTTCAAGCCTGTCAAAGATCTGTCCTAGAACCTGTATGTGATCCGCTCTAGAAGATTTAGCCAATATATCATCAACATAGTCTTCCATGATGTGACGAAAGAGGTCATGAAATATCACTGTCATTGCTCTCTGATAGGTTGCTCCTGCATTCTTCAGACCAAATGGCATGACACACCAATAATAATTCCCCCATGGACAAGTAAAGGCTGTCTTATGTTGATCTTCTTCAGCTATCCTTATCTGATTGTAACCCGAGAATTCGTCCATGAGAGAAAGCATCGTGTGACCTGCTGTCAAGTCCACTATAATGTCAATGTTTGGAAGTGGAAAGTCATCTTTAGGACATGCCTTATTGAGATCTCTGAAATCATTACACATGTGGATGCGCCCATTGGGTTTAGACACAGGTACAATGTTTGAGACCCAATCTGAATAATCAATGGGTCGTATAAACTTGCCATCTAATAGCTTTTGTACTTCCACCTTCACCAAGAGAGCTATCTGTGGGTGCATCTTTCTCAACTTCTGTTTGACTAGTTTCACTTTGGGATCAACTGTGAGATAATGAACAACTAGCTTAGGGTCTAACCCTGGCATATCTGCATAGGTCCATGCAAAGTTGATGGTTTGTTGCAAGAAGAAGTTGTTAAGATTTCTGTGCTCTGTTTCAGCTAATGATGCTGCTAGGAATGTTGTCTTTAGATTTTGTTATGTGCCAAGATTTATTTCTGTAGAATCTTCCACTAAGAGAGCTGATTTCTCTTGATACTTAGATGGTAAGGGAAGGTCAAATCCTCCATCCTCAGGTGCCATAGTTGGGTTTTCACCTTTGGATATGTCCTTTATTTTTACTATTTTGTGATCAGGAGGTGCCACCGTGTGGTTTTCACCTAGAGATCTTTCTTTGTTTGTACTTTTACGACTGGAGGATTTGGCATTCTCACCAAAATAAGCCATGGGCTCTAGTTCCATTACAAAACCTGCTTTATGATCGCCCAGAGGGATACCTTCCCGAAGTCCCATGAACTCAGCTAGAGCTTCATCATTCTGAAACACATCTATAACGGGGGTCCCTTGTTGGTCCCAATCGATAAGTTTAGGGTAGACAAGTGTGACATTTTGGGTGCTGGTGGTGGAAGTTAAGGAGATAGAGGATAGTGTAAAAATGGAGGATTCTGCGAATAGATTGGTCATGTGGAAGGAAGAGTCATCGATGATATCCTCTGTAGACATCGAATTAGTGGGAAAAGTGTTGGCTACCTCGTCGAGGATATACTCGATGTCCAAGGCGCGTGGTACCTTCTTACCAAATCCTAACCCTTTCTTGTCTAGCTTCTTTGTTACCACAATGGGCTCCATAGTTCCTTGATTCTGTTTCCCAAGACCACCTTTGCCTTTATAGCCCATGTTTTTTACTATCCTTAAGCCATTGCCATATTGCTTGACTGGTATGGTGATTGGTTCTTTCTCCTTATAGAGCCAAGAAGAAATGTCCTCAATAGTTTCCTCTTCCAATAACCATCCATGTTGGAATTGGGTTAGGAATGTTGGGGGAGGAATAGCTACTTTTTTGGTTACTTTGGCAATGGGTGGTTGGCCGTAAGATTTTAGAGATAGGGGCATCCGCCCTACACAACAAGATTTTGAGATATCATAAGTGCCAAAGCCTATATCCCAGATGCGAGCTATGATTTTGGGGAGGGGTGTAGATTCACTTATAGAGGCTTGCGTGAGAGTTTTCGGATCAACATAAAGAGGGGATTCAAGGGCTTTGTCATTTTTAGGCACTTGGTTGCAATTCTTATAGCTTCCTTGTAAGACACGGCAAAATTCAAAAGGATTAGGATCTCCTGGGATGGTGATCTTCGTACCATTGTATGGGAATTTGAGACTGATGGTATGTGGAGGGAATAGCTTTCATTGCATGGATCCATGGGCAACCAAGGATAATGTTGTAAGGCAGCTCAATATTAAGGACTTGACACCTGGTTTCAAGCATAACAGGGCCCAGTTGTATAGGCAAGTGAATAACACCTTCTGAACGGCATTCTGCATCATCATACCCCTTGATTGTAATACTATGATCAGTGTTGACGTGATCCTCAGAGTATCCCAATTGCTTTAGTAACTTTAAAGAACAGATGTTGAGACTAGCACCACCATCTATGAGGATGCGTTTGATTTTGCGCTTATGGATGAGAACTTCAATATGAAGGGCATCATTGTGACAAGGATCATGGGAGGGGAGGTCTTTCTCAAAGAAGACCACGTTGTAAGGCGAAGCAATATTACCCACTATAGCTTGGAAATTCACGACTGCTGTTGTTAGGAACGGAAGACTCTTGGAGAGCTTTTTCTAGCACCACTCTATGTGCAGGTGATGATCGTAGAAGGTCCAAAATAGAGATTTGTGCTGGTGTTCTCCCTAGGTGTCCAACAAGATTATAATAAGACTGAATCGGAAGCCTAGGTGTAGGTGCACGGATGGTGACATGACCTCAACAAGTAGTAACAACGCAATCCATAGATTTGCCTTTGATCGTGAGGGTAGACACTCGACTATCTTCAAAACGACCTACAATGGAATCGAAGGACGTGGAAGCATGATTAATACCTTTACCTCTATCCTGAGGAGGAGGTGGACCGTGATGAGGGAATGGTTCCTTGTACATATCTAGATCCTTGTTCATGTGTTGCGCTGGTGATTCATCCTCAAAAGTGATTTGATTACCGCCGATGAGGTTTTGGATGAGGTGCTTAAGCTTTATGCAAGACGCAGTTCTATGCCCTTTGCTCCTATGGAACTCACAATATTCATTGTCTCTTTAACGTGCAGTTTTGTAGACAGGTTCTCCATATGGGGGAGCATCAGGTAAGGTGATGAGCCCTTTCTGCAAAGCTTGTTGTAGGACCGATTCGATGGGCACTCCCAAGGGAGTAAATTGACGTCGCAGAGGGTAATCTTGTTGGGGCCGCTCTTATTGTCATTGTTGTTGGTTTGGATAAGGTTACCTTTGTTGCTGCTGTTGTTGAGGTGGAGCTTGACTTGGTTTGGAGAGCTGCAGCGGTGTTTGCAACATTTGGACATGCTTAGTATCGACCACCCCATCATTGACCACATTTTTGTTCTTGTTCCAATATTTGGGTTTATCGTTCGATTATTGATGAGAAGTGCTATCTTTCGTTTCCTTAAAGATTTTGACCACACCCTTAGTAATGAGGGCCTTCTCAATATTGATCCCCTTGTATGTGATTTCATTGAAGGTTGTAGCACTAAGAATTTGCAAATGAAAACCTAACTCTTGGTTGAGGTTCTGCACAAATATGCTGACAAGTTGTTTCTCTGGAATCTTGAAAGGGAATTTGCTAGCCATTTGTCTCCATCATTGAAGGAAAGAAATGAAGGTTTCCCCATTTTTCTATTTATTGTTGCATAGATCTGTCATAGAAATCTCATGCTCTGCATTGTAAGAAAAATGGGTGGCAAACTTCTCTGCTAGCTCATTGAAAGACTTGATACCTGTGGGTAAGTGAGAACCATTCTATTGCTTGACCTCCAAGACTACGAGGAAAGAGACGCATAAGATATGTGTCATTGTGTGAGACCTCGAAGCAAGCAAGATAGAATTCCCTAAGATGGTCTTTTGGGTCACCTTTTCCTTTGTACTTATCGAACTTGGGAATAGTGAAATTTTGAGGAAAAGGGATCATTGGTAATGACCGATCAAAAGGATAAGGACACACTTCCTCTAAGGAGAAGGTCTTTTTGGTGTGGCCAAACGTAAGATTAGATAGTTGTTGTTGCACCTCCGCAATCTTTAGCTCCATAGTCGTGGGAGGGGTTGGTAAAATCTCCTGTTGTCCAAAAACTGGTTGGTGTTGCCCATACGGAACTAGATTATAATGTGAGCCATGCACACTGGTGTTATAAGGGTCGTAAGATTGATTGGAAACATACGGGTTGTACGTTTGGTTGAGATTGGGTTAGAATTGGAGGTTTTGATTTGGCAGAGGTGGAGGTGGTGCTAGGTAAGAGTGTTGGCTTTGGGATGGTTGAGGAAAAGAATTGGGTGGAGGAAAGCTAAAGTACGTTTGATTAGGTTGTGGTTGTGGCACATAGCTTTGGGAAACCTGATGTTGAGCATGTTGAGAGTGGCTAGGCAATGTGTGAAAGAAGTTGAGCGAGGATGAACGTTGTGGAGGAGGGACATAGGTAGATGTGATTTGTGATGGTTGGGGTTGATTGAGGATGCGAGTAGAAGAATGCTGTGGTTGGGGTTGCTTAAGGACGAGAGTAGAAGAATGTTGTGGTTGAGGTTGCATGACTCTAATTGGTTGAGAGACATGAAGGTGGGATGATATAGGGGGTGGCATTTGTTGAGACCCTTGGTGCATGGCTACATAATTGTTCCCCAGATTGTAGTTTGGTGGGAAACCTTCGCGCGATGGGGTAACCAAGATTCCACTTGCGATTGGGGTGGACACTTTAGGAGGTGGTTGCATATTGGCTCGAGCTAAGGTGGCTTGCTTAGCTAACTCTGCTTGACGTTGGAGAGTTTCTTGTTGGTTTTTATAGATCTCCATAGGAGTCAGAAGCAGTGATATGGGTCTTTCCTCTGTTGGATTTTGAAAAAGGGGATTCTGATACTGCGAGCCTTATGTAGGTAAGGGCGTAGTCACCGTGGACATGGTTTGCACCACTTGTATGGTATCTTGGGCATTGTGTATGGTATCTTGGGCATTGTTGTTCTCCTTGAGAGTGGATAAATCAAAACCTTGAGGTAACTTGGCACCTTGCTCTGCAAGCAAGCGAAAGAAATGGTCTTGAGGATTGCTTGGTTCATCAATGTGCGGCATGTTCGGAGAGCTGATTGGTCTTGCCGCAGGGGTACTAGGAGTAACCTTGGGAGTAATGTTGAGATGACCTGATTATGGTGTGCGAGGGGGTGACTTGCGCTTCTTAGGGGCAACTTGCTTGGACTTCATAGTTTGCTGCAGCCTAGTGGTTACCATGGGATACACTAGGACAAAAGGTAATGCTGGGTTTCTGTGAGATGCTTTTAAGAAAATGGACAAACTCTGATGCACAGAGTACTAGACCAAAGGTGCTATACTGTTTGACCAAAGGCGCGGGACTCTGCAACCTAAAGCGTGCTACTATGGACCAGAGGCGACGGACTGAGCTACCAATAGCGAGTTACTACTATGCCAAAGGCGAGCTACAGTGACCAAAAGTGAGCTACTGTTATACCAAGGGTGCTGAAGTAGAGTTTTGCCAGAGGCAGGTTACTGTTGTACCAAAGGTGATCTACTGTACTACCAAAGGTGAGCTGCTGTAATACCAGGGGTACTGAAGTAGTGTCTGATGTTTTTCAAAGGCAAAAATTTTGGTAGATTGTTTCTGTTTCTGATTGGATTGGTTTGGCAAGAGAAAAACACAGCAAACAAGTGGTCAAAAATAAGGGACTCACACAACAGATAGTGTATGTTCAAGGCTCCAAACAAGCCCAATGTTTCCATAGGTCGAAGACAATTGCAATCAATAACAAGCACTTTTTATCCCTAGAGACAAGGTTTCATTGCAGTAGATCAGCTCACAGCTTAATACTCCGTCGATAAAAATATCATTCCATAAAGGTGTCAGATATTTAGTATCTTTGCGAGAGACGATAGGTAGGGATATCTCACCCTCCCCTTGGAAAGCTCAAGTAGGTCACAAGAGCTTTAAGTCCAAGGGAATACTATCTCTTCTCAAGGGAGCCAATGGTGAGTATCTTAAGGGTTTAAATCGATTTCCCTTGCACTGATGATTACCGCAATGTTCGGAAGTAGGTCAGGTAGTCTCTATCTAAAAATGGTTCTTAGTGACTTTGAGGGACCAACACCTTACGTGCAATGCGACAAGCTACTAAAAGCTTTAACCAATCCTACTAAGAGTTTCAAACACTTCGCTCAATGTGAAAATCATTTCCACAAAGAGCTAGTACACCTCTTTTCAGTTTGGCACCACAAGGTAAGGCTGACGTCGGTTAGGACTTGGCTTTCACCTTATCCCTTTTATATAGTGGTTCAAAGGAAAAATCTGCTTAGGGTCATCCCTTTTGGATGAAGCGCAATCCAAAAGCAGGCCCTTCTAAAGGAAGTACAAAAAAGTAAGAGCAAACACGTCAAACAAAGGTTCAATTGTCCCGTTATAAGAAAAATAAGGTGCAACTAAACTAGGCACACACACGTTTGTAGTTGTAAATTGTCCCTTATGAAATGAAGTGTTTGGCATTCATGTCCATTGTCCTTTAGAGAAATTGAGGTGTTTGTTCATACATGTCCATTGTCCCTTAAGAAAAGCAGTATGTTCCTAAGACTTAGATTGCAAGAAAAAATTTATTCAATTATCCTTTTAAGCATGCAATGTGTTTCTAAGACTTAGTGAGATAAATCAAGAGGTCTTCAATGCTTGTCCTGCATGAACATGTTAAAAACACCTATTGGCTCTGTGTGAGTAAATAAGAAGCTGCAACAAGTGAGTTAGTTCCACCAAAAATTCACAAGTTAGAAAAAAACAAATCAACTTGGACCAAAAGCGCTGCACAATCTTACCAGAAGTGACTTACTATATTTCAAAAACGCTGTAAGACAGACCAGAGGTGATGCAGAATATTACCAAAAGCATTGAAAAATAACCAGAAGCACTGTACTGTGCATCTAGGAGTGCAACACTGTTCTGCCAAAAGCGATGTCGTATATAGCGGAAGCACTGTAGGATACCACTAGAAGCACTGAAAAATAACCAGACGCGCTGTACTGTTATGCCAAATGCGCCGCACGGTCTCAGATCATACAAAGATTAGTTTTTTTCAAAAAGGACCAGATCAAAATGGGATTTCATGTTTAATCTACTGCTCTGAACAATAATATCTGATAGATCTGAATAGTGAAATCCAGAAAGCTTAGAAAGTGTAACAATACAATAAATTAACGCAACTACCGAAGATACCCCTAAATAAATTAGCTTAGGATGTATCAAAAGCAGGTTTGGAAAGACAAATACAATAGCTTGTCAAACAAATCCACTGATATGAAATGAGAAAAACCTTACAAAAACCCCGAATGTGGTCAAAACCTAATTAAGCGAGAAGCGCTTCACAAGACTGACGGTCGCGCTTTTCTGTGTTACCGATAGCACTGCTCTGTGGTACCAGAAGCGCGGTAGTACCCCCAAGGGTGCTGAACTATGCCTCCAAGAGCGCTGAAAGATACCGCCAGAAGCGCTGTACAATATCGTTTGCGCTGTGCCATACTGTGACTTAAAAAAAACAATTTCTCAAAGAAACAAAGGGATTAGTGGGTCCCACCGGGCATGCCAGAATGTGTAAGAGGAAAAATCGATTAAATCTAAACTAATAAAACCAAAAACCCAATAACATAAAGAAAATGAATTTAAATAAAAGCTATGATAAATAATCAATGAAATAGAGACTTTTACCGAAATCTGTATTGTTTCCTTTGGATTGAATGTGGATTGCTCAATGAAGTTGCGAAGCCATAGCTGCAACAAGCAAGTAGTGTGCTCAAGAGATCAATGTCAAAAGATCGTGGGAGTGCTCAATCGACGCGTTTTATATGCTCGAAGCTCTGTTAAGTATGCCTGAGAATACGATCGAAGACAGAGGCTCAATGAAGGAGATGAGGGGGGTTTATATAGATTTCAAGGAAGATCGATCAACGGTCCAGATAATTCAGAAGAATCAACGGAGGAGATAAATTGAGGAATGTGCAACGAATGAGAAGAAGACATGTGTCTTGCTTTCTTTTGCATGAGAGGAGTTATCAAGAATAGAAGAATGAGTTAAAGCAATTAACAGAATGTAATAGTCAGTTAAGTGATTTAAAACAAGAAGAAGAGATCTGCATGAGAAAAGAAGATATTTTGCTTTATTAAATATAGAAAGCTTGAGTTATATTTGAGATAACTCAAATTTAGAAGAAAAAAGCAATTTAAATAAATAATTGATTTATTTAAATTTAGAGGAGATATTATGGAAGAAATAATTAAATAATTAGAATTATTTAATTTAGAAGATTTGGAAAGCAAATTAAATAAATAAATTTATTTAATTGTTGTGCATGATTTTGGAAGAATGATTTTGATTTTATTAAATAATATAAATTATTTAATTGGAGATAAGAGGGAATTTGTTGAATTAATTAAATAATTGGATTTATTTAATTAATGTGGATTTGATTTTTGGAAAGAGGATAAAGATCAAATTAAATAATTAAAATTATTTAATTGTGGAAGAATATAGAGGAATTTAATTTAATTAATTAAATAAAGAGAATTTATTTAATTAATGTCGAAAGTACGTGATTTAGAAGAATTTGGTGAAATTAATTAAATAATTAGATTATTTAATTAATGTGTGAAATGCAGGTGATTAGGAAGAAATGACAAGATGCGAGTACTGTGACGACTTGGTCATTTTAGGGTGTCTACAGAAAGTTCTAGAGCATTCTTCAAGATAAAGGGTATTCGAAAAAGACCAAAACTGGGAAGAATAGTATCCTTTCAAAGTTGCAAGGTTAAGACACTTTTCTTAACATTCTCCCACTTGTCGAACACCTTGCAAGAGCAAAGGGAGTATCAACACCATGATTTAATTGCTAGGGGCCAAGAGGTCCATAGACTCTGAACACCATCTAAACTTCTCTATGCTCATAGGTTTTGTCAAAGAATCTACAACATTCATCAAAATATCAACTTTCTCCAAGTTTACCTTCCCATCCTCTACCATGTCATAAAGAAAATGGTATTGAAAATCAATATGTTTAGTCCTCTTGCAGAAAGTAGGATTCTTCACCAAACATATGGCACTTTGACTGTCACAACAAGTAGTAATCTTCCTTGCATCAAACCCAACATCAGAACACAATCTATTAAGCCAAATGGCTTCTTTACAAGCATGAGTTGCTGCCATGTACTCAGCTTTAGTAGTGGACAAAGTGACTACATGTTGTTGCTTAACCATCCAACTAATAGCTCCACCAAACATAGTGAGCACATAAGCACTAGTGGATAACCTACTATCAATGTCACCTGTCCAATTTGAATCCACAAATCCACAAATACAAAGTGAATGCCGAGGTCCTCTAGGATAACCATGGTAACATAAGGAATACTTAGAAGTACCCCACAAATATCTGAACACTCTCTTCACTGCATCCCAATGTACTCATCTAGGATTAGCCATAAATTGACTAAGGACTCCTACTGTTTGGGCCATGTTTGGTCTTGCATAGACCATCGCATACATCAAACTACCAACTGCACTAGCATAAGGAACTCTACTTATATCCTCTATCTCAGAAGGAGGCTTTGGACAATCTGCAACAGATAACTTTGTTCCCATTGTAATAGGGACAGTCAAAGGTCTACAATCCACCATGCCGAATCTCTCTAACATAGTGTTTGAAAGGAAGCTAGGTGTGCAGAAATCACTTCCTACACTAATCTAATGAGGAGAGATGTATGCAAATTCAATTTAATTCTTACAACTACAGCAACATAGAACATCTAATAGAGATATAGCAGCAATACACATACACACAGAAAGTAGACAGAAGAGAGAGAGACAAGATATACGTGGGGAAAACCCTTACGGGTGAAAAACCCCACACTCCAAAACATAGCTCAAATGTATTACAGTAAACAATAATAGATTACAATACAGTTTCAGAGCCAATGCTCTTTCAGGAGTCTTCGAATGTCGAATCTAGAGATATTCCAACAGCATAACAATACTTGTACCAAAGTTGTCTATCTCCCATCCAAGCACCTGTTTATATAGAGTTTATAAGGCAAATATGGAACCTTCTAGAGATGGGCGTCCATCTTGGACTCATGCCCCAAAACCCATGCCTAAGGACACTTGTCCAACATCCCATCCCGAAGTGGGTGCCTGGTCCCAAGATAGGTTACGACAGATGCTCTTACGCACCTTACAGCTGTTAGAGAATCCATCATACACTGACTAAAAATATCATATTCCTCTTACATGTAATAACCTCCCTTGACAGCCCAAAGATGCCTTTCTCTCGTGCAAAGATGCTCACTAACACTTGTCATTAATTAAAAATTGGTTGAGGTTTCGGGGGCGTTGCCCCCAAGCCCCCACGAGGGCGCTACCCCTCGACCCTGCCCTGTACTGCACCAGAGGCACTGCCCCTAGGCCCCGCAAGGGGCTATGCCCCTTGACCCTGTCTTGGGGGCGCTGCCCCCAAACCCCCATTAATTATTGAAGGGGGAAACTGCAGCTGCCAAAGTCACCAAAATTTACCCTATTGCATATACACAAGATGCTGACTATGCCAACTCAACATGGGATAAATAAATACAACATTAGAAATTTGCAAAGGTTGAGACACCTTAATTCCCAACAGTGTTAACATACTTACTCTAGCCTAACCAAAGTTTTCTATTTTCTCTGTCTCTTTTGATCTCCATCCCCAGAATATACTGAGTTGCCCCTAGATTTTTCATCTCAAACTGTGCTGACAACTAAGACTTCAAATCAAAAATCAAACTTTTACCATTCCCAATGAAAAACATATCATCAACATACAATGAAATAATGAGAATGCGATAATTGTCAAAATTGTAATAAACACAATGATCTGATTTTGATCTCTAAAATCCAATACTCAACACAAAAGCATCGAACTTCTAGTACCACATCCTAGGAGACTATTTCAAACCATACAATGGCTTTTTTTAAACTTGCAAACCATATTTTCTTTACCTTTCACCACATAGTGCTCTGGTTGTGACATATAGATTTCCCCCTCCAAGTCACCATGAAGGAATGTTGTCTTCACATCCATCCGTTCCACTTCTAGATCATACACTGCTGCAAGAGATAATAGGAACTAAATAGATGTTATCTTTGCAATGGGAGAGAAAATCTCACCATAGTCAATTCCCTCCACCTAAGAATACCCCTTTGCAACCAATCTAGCCTTATATTTCTCAACACTGCCATCTACACCAAATTTATTTTTGAACACGCATTTACATCCAACAGGTTTTCATCCTTCAGGCAAAGGCACCATGTCCCAAGTGTTATTCTTTTCTAAAGAAGCCATATCCTCTTCCATGGCCTCCTTCTAGGAACCTACATCTTTCATACCCATAGCCTCTTTCATAGTTCTAGACTCATCAGTGTTAGAAATTAAAAAAAAATACAACTGGAATCATGCAATGAATAACCAAACCTATCAGTTTGTTGCCTTATCCACATGGACCTTCTTAAAGATTGAGGGTGAGGTTCTTCATCTTCTTCTAAACTTTCAGAGCTACTAGAGCTCTCCTCATTATTAGGTCCAATAGATATTTTTAGTTCAACTTTCTCAAGGGTGGAAGGAAGTTGAACCACATCATCTTTCTTCTCTTCTTTCTCTGGTTGCAAGACAATAGAAGAATGATTGAGCTCTCTGAAGATCACACTTCTGCTATACAAAACTCTCTCAGCCACTAGATCCCAAATCTTGTACCCTTGCACATTGATGCCCTAAGCAATGAAGACACAATTCACAACCTTGTTCTCTAACTTAGACCTCTTCTCCTTAGGCACATGTGCATATGCCTCACAACCAAATACTCGAATGTGTCTTAATGAAGGATTTCTACCAGACCATAGCTTCATGGGTGTCTTATCTATGAGCAATGATGTAGGAGACCTATTAACCAGGTAACAAGTGGTAGCAATAGCTTCAGCCCAGAACTTCTATTCAAGACCAGCTCCACTTAGCATACTCCTTGCCCTCTCCATCAATGTTCTATTCATCCTCTCTGCAACTCCATTCTATTGAGGGGTATATGGAGTTGTCTTGTGCCTCTCAATCCCCTATTCTTTACATAACTTATCTAAATCTGCTGAAAAAAACTCACCAGCATTGTCAGTCCTCAAACACTTAATCTTTCTACTATTAGGAATTAAGGTATCTCAACCTTTACAAGTTTCTAGCATTTATTATTTAATTGTATTTATTATTTTGCCTATTATTGTAATTTGGATGCAAATCCTATTTCGTCACTTTGTGGGAGTTGGCACAGTGATGTGTCATCTTACATGGAAGGCGACCACATGTATTTTTGTCTTCATATGAGGAGATAGGAGTTCCACCTTGTGGTAGAAGAGTTTTGCCATGTGTCAGCATATTTCGGGTGTTGTAAGAGGTTTATGATGCGTAAGAGTTATGACAGATTCCTATGACAGAATCTATGACATGTAAGGGCCAGAAATGGAAGATTATATGACAGGTGAAGACAAGTGTCTGAAAGCATCTTGCATGGGGAAGTAGGCACCCAAGTTTGACTATGACAAGGTTATAAGAGAATTTTCTATTAATAGACAGTTATGACAGATTCTCTTACAACTGTAAGAGTTGTCATATATGACAGATTTAATGACATTGTAAGAGCATCTGTCATACCTTAATTGGGTAAATTTGGGGTGCCCAAGTTGGGGGGTTGTAAGGGATGAAAGAGAATCACTTACATGTGTCATATGCATGTTTTATGGCCTTGGAAATTGGGCCACATGGATTTGGACGAGTTCCTTGTGTGACTTGCTCTAGAAGCTACCTCCATTCGTACTACTTCTCTTTATATACAGGTGCTTGGAGATGGAGTTTGTATCATAGGTTTATAGGTACTGTTATGCTACCAGACTGACTCCAGACATGAGTGTCAAAGACCATTGAAGCTTGCATTGCAAGTGTATTGTAAACATTCTTTCAAATTTGTTAATACATTGTGTAGGTTTCTGAGTGTGGGGTTTTTCACCTGATAAGGGTTTTCCCCACCATAAATCTTTGTCTCTCTTCTTTTGTCTACTTTCTGGTTCTTGTGTTTTACTGCAATATCTCATCTTAATGGTTTAACATTGCTGTAATAGTTAGGATAAATTAGAATTTCCATAGCCCTCTCCTCATTAGATTAGTGTAGGCAGTGTTTTTTGCACACCTAGCTTCCTTTCAGTTGGTATCAGAGCTTGATCACCTTTGGTCCTAGTTGTTGGGTAGAGGTTTTTTGAGCTAATCTTAGGTTGAGTGGGAGTCTGTGCAGAGAATTCTGTATCTTATTGCAGCAAGGAGATGGCAGGCACATCAGGAAGGTTTGAAGTAGAGAACTTTAATGGCAGTAATTTTGAGCTATGGAAGCTCAAGATGGAAGACATGTTAGTTGACCAAGACCTTTGGGAGAGTATGAATGAAACTAAACCAGCTGCAATGTCACAAGCTGACTGAGATCTTAAGGATCAGAAGGCTAAGGGTCTCATAAGACTTAGTCTTGTAGATTCTGTGTTGTTAAATGTCCATGAGGAGACTACTGCAAAACTCCTTTGGAAGAAGTTGGGAGATGTATATCAACCTAAATCCCTAGTCAATAAACTTTTTCTGAGAAAGAAGTTGTATTCTCTTTGAATGGAGGACAGAGGATTTGTTGCTGAACATATGAATGCCTTCAACATGCTAGTTGCACAATTGACATCTATTGGTGTAAAGATGGAGGAGGAGGATCGGTGTATGACCCTGCTTTGTTCTCTACCGGACTCATGGGATCATCTTGTCATGGCAATCGGAAGCATCACATCCACATTCAAAATGGAAGAGGTGGTTTCTTTGCTATTGTCTGAAGAGATGCGAAGAAAGTCTTCTAAGGCAGCCAAAGAGGCCCTTGCAGTTTGTTGAAGACCCAAGGAGAAAGGGAATAAGAAGGACAAGAAAGCTAAGAAGGGTAGATCCAAATCCTGTGGGAGATCCAAATCTCCTAGAAAGTCCAAGACTCTTTGTTCGAACTATGGCAAGACTAGGAATTTTTGAAAGGAATGCAAAGAGGAGAAGAAGAAAAAGAAGAAAGCTCCTAATTCAGATTCTGACAAATCACAAGATGACAGTGATGCTTTCATCGCAGCCTTGGCAACCCATGCATCAGATGATGTGTGGCTAATCGACTTTGGTGCATCATTCCACATGACCTCACATCTAGACTGGTTCACTAAGCATGAGGAGTTCGATGGTGGAAAGGTGTATCTGGGTGACCACTCTCATCTGAAGATCATTGGTCATGGAAGAGTCTCTATCCGATTTCTTGTCGTGGAAGAGTCTCTATTTGATTCCTTGATGGTCGAGTGAAAGGGATCTCTGGGGTTATGCACATCCCAGGTTTAGTGCGGAACCTGCTTTCTATAAGTAGTTTGAATGATGCATGTGTAGGTTGTCTTTTCGAAAGAAGGATGTAAGATGACTAGAGGATCTATGGTGCTTGCTAAGGGTACTCGAAGAGGTACTCTGTTTCAACTAGAGGCATGCATTTCACAATGCAATAGTTCTTCTGACTCAAGGAAGAGGGTAGCAGTCACTTCATCCCCACCATCTGAACGAGCAGTGAAGAAATCTATTGTTTCTAGTCTTGATGGTTGTAACCATGTATTAGAAGTTAAACTTCTTGCAGGAAAGACAATGTTATGGCATAAGAGATTTGGCCACATTGGTGAGAAGGGTCTGCATACCCTGAAAAATAAGAACTTCATTGAGGGGTTAGATGATTGTAATCTTGAGTTCAACTTTTGCAAACATTGCATTTATGGAAAACAAAATCGTGTTCAGTTTTACTCAAGTTCTCATAAGTCTTCGGGTGTGTTGGACCTTATTCATTCTGATGTGTTTGGTCCTGTTAATGTTCCTTCATTATCAAAATCTATATACTTTGTATCTTTTATAGATGATTACAGTAGAAGGACATGGATTTATTTTCTCAGAAGCAAATCTGAAGTCTATAGAAAGTTTAAGGAGTTTAAAGCCTTTGCTGAAAATCAGATTGGCAAAAAGATTAAATGTTTGAGAACTGACAATGGTGGTGAGTTCTGTTCTATAGAATTTGATAAGTATTGCAAGGAACTTGGGATTGAAAGGCACAAGAGAACTCCATACACCCCTTAACAAAATGGAGTTGTAGAGAGGATGAACAGGACACTGATGGAGAAGGCTAGGAGTATGCTTAGTGGAGTTGGTCTAGAACAAAAGTTTTGGGCTGAAGCTATTGCCACTACTTTCTATCTAGTAAATAGATCTCCTACATCAACTCTTGTTGGAAAGACACCCATGGAGGTGTGGTCTAGTAGAAATCCTTCAGTAAGGCATCTTCGTGTTTTTGGTTTTGAGGCATATGAACATGTGCCTAGGGAGAAGTGGTCAAAGTTGGAGAACAAAGCTGTTAAGTGTATCTTCATCAGTTATGGTGTTGGTGTGAAAGGATACAAGCTTTGGGACCTCGTGGCTAAAAAAGTGTTGTATAGCAGAAGTGTCATCTTTAGAGAGCTTACACCTTCTTCCACTGTTTTGTAGCCAGAAGAAAAAGAAAAGAAAGAAGATGTTGTTCAGTTTCCTCTCACCCCTGAGAAGACTGAATAGAAAGATGATGTTGGACCTGATGATGAGGAGAGCTCTATCAGCTTTGAAAGCTTAGAAGAAGAAGCTGAACCTCAACCTTAGCTCTTAAGGAGGTCTACATAGATAAGAAAGCAACCTGAAAGGTTTGGTTTTACATTGCTTGATTCTAGTTGTGCTTATGCTTTGATTACTAATAGTGATGAACCTAGAACTATATCAGAGGCTTTGGATATGAAGGATACAGGTTCCTGGAAGGAGGCCATGGAGGAAGAAATGGCTTCTTTGGAAAAGAATCAAACTTGGGAGTTAGTGCCTTTACCTCCTGGATGGAAACCCATTGAATGCAAATGGATGTTCAAGAAGAAAATTGGTGCAGATGGTAGTGTTGAGAAGTATAAGGCTAGATTGGTTGCGAAGGGGTATTCGCAAGTGGAGGGTATAGATTATGGTGAGATCTTCTCTCCCCTTGCAAAGCTGACATCCATTTGATTCATGTTGTCTCTCACATCAACTTATGACTTGGAGGTAGAACAGATGGATGTGAAGACAGCTATCCTTCATGGTGACTTGGAGGAAGAAATCTACATGTCACAGCCAGAGCATTACATGGTGAAAGGTAAAGAAAATTTGGTTTGCAAACTTAAGAAGTCTTTGTATGGTTTGAAGCAATCCCCTAGGAGATGGTACTTGAAGTTTGATGACTTTGTGTTATCAATTGGATTTGTGAGATCGAAATCGGATCACTGTGTGTATTATAAATTTGATGGTGATCGTATTCTCATTGTTGCACTGTATGTTGATGATATGTTGCTCATTGGGAAGGGTAAGAATATGATTTCTGATTTTAAATCTCAGTTGTTGGCACAATTTGAAATGAAATATTTAGGGGTAGCTAGGTACATTCTAGGAATGGAAATCAAAAGAGGTAGAACCAACATAAAACTTTAATTAAGCTAGAGTAAGTATGTGAAGACCATGTTGGACAAATTCAGCATGGCATATTGTAGACCATTGTGTGTTCCCGTTTCTTTAGGGACAAAGTTGTCTATTGAGGATTGGCCAAAATCTCCTAGTGAGGTGGAGGACATGAGCAGAGTACCTTATGCTAGTGTTGTTGGCAGTTTGATGTATGCTATGGTCTACATAAGACCAGACATTGCCTAAGCAGTGGGAGCCCTTAGTCGATTTATGGCTAATCCTAGACGGGTTCACTGGGATGCAGTTAAGTGAGTGTTCAGATATTTGAGGGGTACTTCTAAGTACTCCATTTTCTATCATGGTAATGTTTCAAGACCTCTATATTCTATTGATATTCATGGATTTGTGGATTCAGATTGGGTAGGTGACATTGACAGTAGGAGATCCACTAGTGCTTATGTGTTTACACTGTTTGGTGGTGCTATTAGTTGGATGAGTAAGTGACAACCTATTGTTGCTTTGTCCATGACAGAAGCTGAGTACATGGCAGCAACTCATTCTTGTAAGGAATCCATTTGGCTTAAGAGATTGTGTATCGATATTGGTGTTGATGCAGGTTAGATCACGATCAGTTGTGACAGTCAGAGTGCAATTTGCCTTAAAAAGAATCCAAATTTCCATGCTAGAACCAAGCACATTGATGTTTAGTTTCACTTCATGAGGGACATGGTTGAGGATGGAAAGGTAAATTTGGAGAAGGTAGATACTTTGAAGAATGTTGCAGATGCATTGACAAAACCAATGAGCACAGAGAAGTTTAGATGGTGTTCGGAGTTTATGGACCTCTCAGCCTATAGCAGTTAAATCCTATTTTTCTATTGTCTCTTACAAGGTGTTCGACAAGTGGGAGAATGTTAGGAATTAAGGTCTCTCAACCTTTTTAAGTTTCTAGCATTTATTATTTAATAGTATTTATTATTTTGCCTATTATTGTAATTTGGATGCAAATCCTATTTCATCACTTTGTGGGAGTTGGCATGGTGATGTGTCATCCTACATGGAAGGTGACCACATGTATTTTTGTACTCATATGAGGAGATAGGCATTCCACCTTGTGGTAGAAGAGTTTTGCCATATGTTGGCATCTTTCAGGTGTTGTAAGAGGTTTATGACGCGTAAGATTTATGATAGATTCCTATGATAGAATCTATGACATGTAAGGGCCAGAAATGGAGGATTATATGATAGGTGAAGACAAGTGTCTGAAAGAATCTTGCATGGGGAAGTAGGCACCCAAGTTTGACTATGACAAGGTTGTAAGAGTATTTTCTATTAATAGACAGTTATGACAGATTCTCTTACAACTATAAGAGTTGTCATATATGACAGATTTTATGACATTGTAAGAGCATCTGTCATACCTTAATTGGGTAAATTTGGGGTGGCCAAGTTGGGGGGTTGTAAGGGATGAAAGAGAATCACTTACATGTGTCATATGCATGTTTTATGGCCTTGGAAATTGGGCCACATAGATTTGGACAAGTTCCTTGTGTGACTTTCTCTAGAAGCTACCTCCATTAGTACTACTCTTTATATACAGGTGCTTGGAGATGGAGTTTGTATCACAGGTTTACACGTACTGTTATGCTGCCGGATTGACTCCAGACATGAGTGTCATTGCAAGTGTATTGTAAACATTCTTTCAGATTTGTTAATACATTGTGCAGGTTTCTGAGTGTGGGGTTTTTCACCCGATAAGGGTTTTCCCCACCATAAATCTTTGTCTCTCTTCTTCTGTCTACTTTCTGGTTCTTGTGTTTTACTGCAATATCTCATCTTAATGGTTTAACATTGCTGTAATAGTTAGGATAAATTGGAATTTGCATAGCCCTCTCCTCATTAGATTAGTGTAGGAAGTGTTTTCCGCACACCTAGCTTCCTTTCATCTATCCTTCCAATTTTTTACAAGAGATTTGAACTCTTTGAATCTATTAAAGACTTCAGATTTACTTCTAAGGAAATACACCCATGTATTTCTGCTGTAGTCATCAATGAATCAAACAAAGTAAACATATTTTAAAATTGAATGGACATTAACATAACCAAACACATCAGAATGAATCAAGTCCAACACCTCAGAAGATTTGTGAGAACTAGAATAAAAATGAACATGGTTTTGTTTTCCATAAATTAAATGTTTGCAAAAAATCAAACTCAAGATTACAATCATTCATACCCTCAATAAGATTTTTATTTTTCATGGTCCTCAAATCCTTTTCACCAGTGTGACCAAGCCTTTGGTGCCATAACATTGTTTTCTCAGCTAGAAGTTTTATCTCCATAGAATGAGCACCCTTAGGTACCCAGAAAGCATGACCATCGAAAGTAGATACAATAGTCCTCTTCACTTCTAGTTCAAATGGTGAGGATGAAGACTCTGAATCTCTCTTATTTGAAATAGAGGCACTATTGCATTGAACCTCACGTGCATCAAGTTGAAACAGAGTAACAATATGAACACCCTTAGCCAACACCATAGATCCTCTGGTCATCTTGTATCCTCCATTCAAGAAAATAACTTGCACACCCACATCATTCAACTTACTTATAGAAAGAAGGTTCCATGTTAAACTAGGGATACACAAAACATCATTGATTCTCTTTACTCATCCATCAAGAAATTGAATCAAGACTCTTCCACGGCCAACAATCTTTAAGTGAGAATCATCACCCAAGTACACCTTTCCACCATCATATTCTTCATAGTTTGAAAACCAACCCTGATGCGAGGTCATGTGAAAAGATGCACTAGAGTCAATAAGGCACACATCCTCAGATGAATGCATTTCCAAGGTAGCGACAAATACTTCTCCTTCATCTTAAGAGGACTTGTCAGAATTTGAATCATAATTCTTCTTCTTTTTCTTTTTCTTTTTCTCCTCCTTGCACTCCTTGCAGAAGTGACTAGGTTTGTCATAGTTCCAACAAAGGGCCTTCAACTTTTTGAGAGACTTAGATCTCCCATGAGATTTGGATCTTCCTTTTTCTTCCTTCTTCTTATCCTTTTTCTTTCCCTTTTCTTTAGATCTTTCATGAATCACAAGAGCCTCCTTATCCAATTCAAAAGACTTTCTTTGCATTTGTTAAGATAATAGCCAAGAAACCACTTCATCCATCTTGAAGGTGGTAGTGGTACTCCCAATGGCCATAACAAAGTCATCCCATGAATCTAGTAAGGAACACAGTAATGTCATACATCAATCCTACTCCTCCATCTTCATACCAACATAATTCAACTGGGCAATAAGCATATTGAATGTATTCAAGTGCTTAGTGAGAGATCCTCCATCTTCCATCCTTAGAGAATACAATTTCTTTAACAGGAGTAACTTGTTCACTAGGGATTTAGCCTAATAAACATCTCCAAGATTCTTCCAAATCTCCTTTGTAGTCTTATCTTCATGGATATTCAGGAGCACTGAATCAGCCAAACAGAGTCTTATCAAAGCCTTATCTTTTCGATCTTTGAGATGACAGTCTTCTTGAGACATTGCTGTTGGTTTGTACCAAATATGGTATCCCATAAATCTTGATCTACAAGAATGTCCTCCATTTTAAGTTTCCACAACTTGAAATTTTACTACCATTAAACTTCTCTATGTCAAACCTCCCAGATGTGCTTGCCATCTCTTACCTGTAACATAGATTTCAAAATCCTCTACACAAGATCCCACTTAAAAAAAAGATCAGCTCAAAAATCCCTCTACCCAAGAACTAGAACCAAAGGTGATCAGACTCTGATACCAACTAAAAGGAAGCAAGGTATGCAGAAACACTTCCTACATTGATCTATTGAGGAAAGATTTATGCAAATTTTTACTTCTATAGTTACAGATTAAGATGCACATTAACATAAAGATAATAACAACTTCCAAATGCAAACACAAAACTCACAACACAAGATATACATAGGGAAAACCCTTTCAAGTGAAAAATCCCACTCCAAAGCCACCTAATATATTATTCAGGAATCACGAATATTACAATATATTTCTAGAGCAAGATTTTATAGGAGTATATCCAACTAGAGATCCAAGAGGTATCTTGACATCTATAAGATTCTTACACACAACCTGCATCTCCAACTTCTAATATATACGAGATACAATATAGTAAACTGTTACTGGCAATTACAAAACTATGAGTTAAAACCACCTAAAAGTGGTGCCCAAATTATCTCCAAGAAAATATGCCTTGTGATGTGCCAAAACACACACCAACATGTGTAAGTCTCCCCTTTACAACTCTTTATGTGTCCAACATGTTTTTACATTTCCCAAAAATAGGAGGTCCAACTTCCAGAGGCCATAACTTTTGATCTGGGTGTCCGATTGATGAATGGTTTGATGCATCAGAAAGCTCATGAAGAGATCTATCAACCTATAACCCACTTTTTTGGTTACAACATTTTTTTGAGCATTTAGGGAAGTTTGAATTCTGATAATTAAGTTCAAAACTTTTTTTCTAACAGTTTCAAAAAATAGAAACATAATATCTTGCAATCTAGATATGATCTTGAGTTGAAACTCACCTGAGATATTTACTTAGCTATTCTGCACCTTTTGGGAAAATTTCAAGTCAATCCGAGGTCAAATGTAAACTTACTAAAAGTAGTAAGTCCCACCATTTTTAGCCCTTTTGGAAACTTTGAAAGTTCTAGATCATTCTTCAAGATAAAGGGTATTTGAAAAGACCAAAACTAGGAAGAATCATAGCCTTTCAAAGGTTGAGACACTATTCTTAATAGATCTTGTAGTAGACCAAGATTTTTAGCTTTCAACCACCTTTTTCTCTTTTCCAACACAAATGAAGATCTAGTAAAAACATATGTGATTTCCTTTTCAGACCACCTCAACCTAGGGAAATGTTTTGAACTCTACATCTAAGTAATCATCAATAATATTGGGAAGGTCCCATCCTAGATTGAAGGTCCTCATATTATACATTGTTAGCCTCATACAATCCCTCCTCTTAACCTCATATTCATCCATACAATCTTTGTAGAAATCTTCAAGTTGAGACTGATGTTCATGCAGCAATAGAGTATAATAATTATCTTTCACAAAATTCTTAATGTCAAAGTATGGCCTAGCAACAAATAAATGGAAGTTAAATTATGAAATAATTCGATCCACATTCCTTACATCCTCATGTGTCTTACATATAAAATAATTTAACTTGACAGGGAAAACATACCTCCTTTCTTATAAGCATGATATTTCTTACTGGCTTGAGCCATATGTCTACAAATTTCAAGAAACATAGTATAATCTATGGCATATTTGGGTAACTTGAAAGGAGACTACTCAAAATCACCAATTCTCACATATGTGAACCTGTTAAACTAAATAAAATAATTCCCAAACTACATTACCAATTTGCAACTTTAGGTGTGTTGCTTAGTATTCAAACTTTTTTCTAAGACATGCATCCTTTGTCTTCATTGCCACTTCCTTTCTCTTTCTTCTTTTCCTTAGTCTTTTTCCTTTGTTTTCATTGTCTAGTTGGCGATCTTCCTTGTTTTTGAACCATAGTTGGCAAGTTCAAAAGTTCACGACACCCAACTTCCTGACTTGATTTGGAATCTAGCATCAAGTTTTTCTTGTGTCAATCTTAACCCTCTTTCCTATAGCCTAGTGAGAAGGTCAGAGATTTTTTGAACCTTTGAACTTCAAAGTCATTGGTTCAAAAGTTTATTTTCTTCCCAACTTCTCAACTATAGTGGATTGCATCTCCCAAGGTACTTTCATCCAAGCTGGCGTACGGTGTAGCGAAATGATAGATGTCATGCCACATTTAAGCTAGAGTACAACGAACACTGTGGCACATTTTCCAAAGATAACTTATGGCATATTGTGGGATTTTCAAAGATTGACATGCCACTAGAAATTAATTTCATTTATGAACATTTCATGACATGTGACATTACAAATTTAAACCAATTCATTATCTCACTTGAAGTGTTCATCTTTTCATCAAAGGAGAAGCATTGCAAAGTGAAGGAAATAAATCCACTATGTGCGATGAGTGCACAATATTCAAGGTTCATAGGTTAGCACATTTGGCTATCATTTTCAATTTCTTTCTTTCTTGTGTATAAAGCATTACATTCTTTGGGAGGTAAAAATCACATAGCTTCATGAATCTATGTTATGAAAACCCTGTGAGTCCTTTGCATTTCTTTGTTTCACCTACATTTGCCTCTGAGCTTCTCGTGAACTAGTTTTTGAGGTTAGTAAAGATGAAGTTTAAGTTTCAAGGATCTCCTATAGGTCCTGTAGTAGAAAACACTTTGTTTGGGGTGAAAGACATAGAGCTAGGACACATTGATTTTGAGGACTTTTAGCTAAGAATGCACCCTGAAGGATGGTCGGTCGTAGCTACCAAAATTGTCAATAGAGGCCTAGACAGAGCCAGAGGTTTTCCACCTATAGTTCATTACCCTTAGTTGGTGATCACATGCATATAAACAACCACCTTCCAGAATCATAGGAAATAAGAGCTTCTGATGGTTCTGTGGTCGCAAAGATTAATTCTGCATCAATTGCTCTTGTGTTGAATTTGGATGAGTATGAAGAGAATACAGATGTTTCTATGTTGTTAGCTTGGACTTCTTATAATGAGAGAAGAGATTGGTGCTAGAATTGCATTGCAAAGGGCTAGTTGGAGATAGGGAGAAAGGGAAAGTCACGACTTCTCGCCAATCTCAGAACAAGCCATTTTAAGGAGAAAATTTTAGACATGATTATGTTGTTGAACCATGTGGTGGGAAATTCTTAATCTTATACTTTTTCTTTTTTGATGTGTCATTTCGTTTTGTTAATTTTTGGAGATCATCAGATTGATTGGGCCAAAATAATTAGAGATAGTATGCATGAGCAATTGATAATTTTCTTGAGGAATAAGGAGTTCACATGGGTTCATAGTTGATATATTTGCCAGCTCACAGAGAGGCTGCTTGGCTTGGCTTAAGGCCCCAAGGGTTACTTGCCATTGGCACACCTGTGTATGACGCTTTCTTTTAGCTTTGGAAAGATGACGCTACTAAATATTTTTCAAGAATTAATGATGTTTTTACAATGTGGTTGACAAAAAGAATTGATGGCACATTAGAACAGAGGTTCTCAACAGGTACAGCTGCGCTTGTTATGAATTTTGGAAGTTTTTATGTGCAATTTGATCATTTTTCATACATAAGGAATCTGGGGGTTATGAAAATGCCCCGTTGAAATTGCTATGGTATTCGTTTGACTGTCTCATACTTTTGGAGGTATGTAGACAAATGGCTTCTATGAATTTGAAATATCATGCCATGAAGAAAAAGGGATATTCTTTCTCTATGACTCTATCATTTTACTCTTATAAAGGTAATGATGTTTCAAGAAATGTAGATAAGGCCTTGTCTAAGTATGGTCTTCATAGCTTATGGACTAGAACATCTTTTGATAGTAAAAGTTTTGTAAAGGAGAATATGCATAGGGGTGGGTCTTATTAGCACAAACCTCAACTAGAGGATTATTGGTAGGATTGTCTAAATGAAAGAGAAGTCTAGAGGAGAAGTTGGATGAGATTGACAATTGATCAAATTCATGCTTTTGATCTCCGCATGCAAGTGCTTGATATTGTGGATAATGGTACAGACATTTTAGATACTAGTTTTCAAGAAGTTTTATTGTAACCTCTACCTCCTGTGAGATGATTAGAGAAAGAAGTGACATACATTAAACTTTGTTCTTTTGGTGTCATAAGGAGAATAGAGAAATGGCCGAGGAAAAAGTTTAGAGAGCAAGATGGTTCAAGTACAACTAATGACTCATTAGCTCAGATTCAAGGTAGGTCCAAAGCTATGCATTCTCAGAGGAAGACATTTAGTTCGGACCCAACTACGCAAGGAGTTGGCTCACAATTGAGTGGGGATGGTGAAGGACACCATGAGGATAATAATAAGTTGAAATCCATGTGTGAGCTAGATGGTCAGCCAGTGAAAGATGATACTAGATTGGTTTCTTCTCTATAGAAAGCAGACCATATGCCACTAATTAATTACCTTGTTAATGATAATGATTCATTGATTTTTACACAGTTGGGAGAAGACAATATTTTTTAGTCTTTGTTGAGTGCTCAACATTCTCCTAGTTCAAATAATCCTCCTGCACCTGATTCTTCATCAGTTCAGGTTGATGGTGTTCCAAGTATGGTTAATGTCACTAGTGTTTCCACCTCTTCTCCTTCTTGGTTGAAGAAAGTGGTTGAAAAGAAAAAGAGATATACTCCAATGGTGGATGATGGTGTTGATACAGTGGCTAAGTTGCTATAGGAGACTCCAAAGCCCAAGCATGGTAGGAGAATGTCAAGAATGGTCATAGACCATACTACAAGCAATCAATTCCTTGAGATTATAGACCTTGTGGAAAATAAGAATGAGGGTGAAGTGACTGAAGCGGATTTTAATGTGAGGAGGGTGGATTTGGGACCTTTTACCACTGAAGGGGATATTTATCATGTAGAATATTCAGTCAACAACTTATTAAAAAGGGTCAAGAAAGAACACGAGAAGAATCACAAAATGCATGCTCAAGTAAGTGCTTTATCATCTTTTATTCAATTAGTTCTAAACATTACAACATCCTCACCAGATGTAATGCTAGAATTAAGTGTAAGTGTGCTAGATCCTAGTCTCTTGCAACAAATATAATAGTCTAGGGTTTTGAAGGATGATGTGAATCAATGGGAAGAAAATGTAGTCTTTGATGGTCTCCTATTTGTTGAAGAAGCTGTTAAGTTGTTTGATTCTATCTCCAGTAAAAGAGAGATCTTAATTACAGAGTTTCAAAAACCTAGGAGTGATCATCATAGCCTCTCTTTATCCTCAATGGAAATTAAAGAAATGGCCAAAATGGATGTCAAGATTATAATAGCTGAACAAATTATAAATGCCCCAAATGAGTTTGATGCACCAGCTTGGACATATGTCCTTGAATGGAGAATAATTATGTTGACATCAGTCGAGGATGATATGAGGGAGGCGATAGCAACTTACTATGCTGAAATGAGAAATATTAAGGTTAATTTTGCTATCTTAGAAATTGAAGCAACTGGGGAAAATGAGGACAAATTATTGGATGTTAAAGAAATAAAGCAAAACTTTAAGAAGTTGGTGATACAGGAGATAATGGACTATAATGTCATAACCAATGAATCACTTGAGAATATGGCAAGGACTGCTACTTACATCAAAACTGTCAAGAATGGACTGGATGAGATTCATCAAAAGATTGATGATACAGATAGGTTAGTTTGCAAGAAAAAGCTTAGGATTAACATGACTGGAACTCCAAGTGGCATGTCCCTCTCCCCTTTTCTCACCAGGTATCAAGCATACAAGGCTAGATGAACGGCACAAGCAGCTCAAGTGGTGCAAGAGGATACGATTAAGGAAACTAAACAGGTGGAAGAGGAAGAAGTGGCATAAAATTATGATGATGATGTTGGCGATGAGGATGTGGTAATCCTCAATTAATTCCCTTTTATGTTTTAGAAAAATATTTTACATGCTCTTGAACTATTGGCTCTGGAGGGCCCTTTAAATGTTTATTGTTTAAAACCCTCTTTTAAATCAGTTGTCACCAAGAAGCCGTTAGGGTCAAAGATAGTTATCATATGGCTTGCTATAAATTAGATGTACAAGTCTATGTGTGGATCTTTTTGGCAAACTTTGTTTTGGTGATAGAGAATTTGGATACATTTTTTTTTCAATTGCTTTTATGCATATAATGAAAATCAATGCAGTGGAGATTTAAGTGATCATAGACTTTGTGTTATGGTTATTTGAATTTATGTTCTTCCTATGTTGAATGTATTTATATTGGTGTTGGTAGCATTTGTGCATTGAAATGGTTGGATATCCTTTGTCGTAGCTCACTGCTGTGGATGGTTTATCTATTGATATATTATTTAGAGTGGTGATTATATGTTGTATGATGTTTATTTGAGTTTCTAAATACTATGGTGGTTGAAGTCTTTATACTTCTAGTTATTTGGAAAAAAAAAATTATGCCTTTATTGCTTTCTAGTTAAAAGCAATCTTGGTTTTTCATTCATAAGAATATCTATCAAAGGTACCTATGCCCTGTAAAATAAGTAGTGAGCCTTTATAAAATACTAATATAATAGGCTCAACTATTGATTACATTTGTCATATGTACGAGCATGAGAATAAAGAGTTAGGTGACAAATCTGTTAACCAACGGATTTTTGGTGACTCTACTGGGGACATTTGTAATATTAATTTTAGTAAGTTGCTTTATTATTGCATGGTTCTCTAAGGAAGACGTGCACCAGTTTTGTAACCTAACATAGACTAGTTAGTTGGTGATCAAGAAGATATTATCACTGGTTTGTGACTAGTTGCCTAGAAAATTAGGAGGACAAATCAACAGTACCATCAAGTGAATGGAGTTCTTGAAGAAGAAGAGGAGCTTGGTGATAGCCTAAGAGAAAACACACATCATTTTGGTGAGGCTCAGGAAGTTGTGTTCATTGAAGGAGTTATCCCTATGTCCAAAAGAGAGAGTCCCTTCCAAATTCAAGAAGTTCCTAATAATAGAAGGAGGAATCTAATCATTAGAGGAGAGAACTGAGTACGTAACCAACTAGCCATTCATCAAAATAACTAGTAAGTGGTTTGGTGACTCTACATTGTCTCATTCTATATATTTATGAAGGTTGGCTATGAAAAGATACACTTAGGGTGATAGACAAAAGGGCATTTTTGATTCTAATTTTGATTTACTTCAGTTCTTAAATTTTGTTCCTTTCCCTCCTACAAGGAGAGTTAAGTCTTTGAGTCAGTCATCCTCTCCCCCTCTTATAAAACAATCTGCAAGTTCTATTTAATATGAAAAAGAAAGGGATTTTGTTTATTTAGGGTTTTTATGAATCCTCCTTTCACCTCAAACATTCAAGGAATTCAACCGAGTAGGAAATCTACTATCAAGTTTTCAGTCACTTGGAATATCAAGGAAAATTGGAATTGTGTGATTTAGTTGATTGATTATGCTTAAAACCCTAATTATGCAAATTTGGAAGCAAACAGACAAATTATAGAAAATGCTTGTACACAGAGATACTAAATGATAATCAAATGCATACCAGTTTTTGAAGTTTGGAAAAGGAAAAAGTTGAAGACTAATGAGTAGATGCCCTAGTCCAGTGCCATCATTTTCTTTAGGATCTGGGAACCATGTTTGCAACCTATTCCTATTGTTCCAGAGATTCTTTAGTTGCAGGATCTGGAGGACTAATGAGCGGGTGCTCGAGTCCAGGTCCCTAATTTCTCTTTAGATCTGCATTTCAAATAGTCTGCAATGCTCTCCTACAACCTATAACCTGCAGTCACAGAAAAATGGGTTGGGGGTTGTGGTGATTAGAGGCTTACCTCAGTCAAGCCCCGGAGAGACATTCAAGTCTTTTGAACACCATTATCAGATAAAGAGTGCATATCCCAATGGGATAGAGGTGAAATCCAAATGATAAATAATTGAAAACATAAATGATATCACCCTGTAGTGAAGATCTCATGGAAGGAAGAAGCTCTTCATGTTGTTAGGAGATGAATGCCAAATCTACAAACATAAACATAATAAAAATGCTTTGCTCTATAACATAATGAATATTTTGAATGCTCTAATCACAAGAATGCCTAAAGTTCATAATTGCCATCTCGTTTACAAATGAATCACTAATGATGCTTATATTTGCAACTACAAACATTCCTGCCAAGAATTTCATAATTGAAACTTACCGTGTTGGCATAGGACCTAAATAATGCTCATAAACCAATACTTAAAAATTAGGCTTGACCTAAAATAGGGTAGGACTAGGGCGCGGGTGCCCAAGTGCTCCCCCCTATTTCAGGTAGGATTAATTTCAAGTGCATCCCTTGAGTCCTATTTGTAATGAAACTTTAGGGTTTTCTTATCGTGAGTCATCAAAATCATGCAAGATGTTCTAAATGCATAAACATGAACCGGGAGCTAAACCTTAAGAGGGAAAATCCCACAAGGGGACATTTTCCAATGTAACATTTAGCCTCCATTTTAATGTATGTATTAAATGCAAGGTTAATACATGCATTAAAGTACAGTCAATAGACACAACAAACATTCCAAGCACGGAGAAGACACACCAGTCACAGAGAAGACAATACCAGGCACGCAAAACATGGAGAAGATAGTTACAGTCATGCAAAACATGGAGAAGACAACATTGAAGACATGCAAAACATGGTGAATACAGTGAATGTAATGAAGACAAGAATTATTTTCTTTTCTTTTTCATTTTCATATATGTGAAATGTAGATGCAAGTACAAAGAAAGTAAACACACCATCCATAATGCAGGAGGGACTCATTGCCACCAGTCTTTAAGACTTCATATGGGGCAACACACACACACACAAAAAATTCCATTCAAAGTAAGCATGCCATACAAATCCCAAAGCATAGGAGGGACTCATTACCAGCAGTCTTTAAGACTATGCTTGGGAACAAACATGCCAAACACACACACTTGGAAGACACCGAGAAAACATGACAGACAAGCGATGGAGTGTTCCTTTTACTAGGCTCATCACCATCTCAGGCACATGAAAGGTACACACCGACAATTGGGCTTCATCACAACAATCTATAAAGACACTCTTAAGGGTTAAGTTAGTCAAAGAACTACTCCCCACCTCTTGATTAGGACTTTTGAAAATGATAGGATGTGCACTCTCCACGAGAAAAAACACCATCCTTGCCTCGTCATGGGGGCTTAAATGATTGTAAAAGATTTCAAACAACTCTCAGAGTGTAGGAGAGACTCATCGCCACCAGTCTTTAAGACTACACCTAAGAACAAGCACACTACTAACATCTAGAACATATAGCTTACCTTATATATGCCCCCACCTTATGGTGGTTGATATCAGGTATCAATATCAAGCATGCTAAGGTAGGAAGAAAACACAAGCTCTCACAAAACCCATGCCCCCCCGAGGTGAAATGTACTTTACAATCACCAAATGTTCCCACAAACACATTGCTGCAAGAAAAGTGTTAGAGTCCATATAATCATGATAAACAACAATGCTTGAGAACTGAGGAATGCAAGATTCAAGATAGACAAATTGCATGGAGCAGTAGTATTATTTGTTTTGTAAGTGCAATAAGACACCATCTAGAGCACACAAAGTGTTTCTAATAGCAAAGCGTCAGATAATATAGCACAACCCCATCGTCATATAGGAACTAAATCCAATTTTTTATTTTTCACTAAAGGAACTCTAGGTCTGCATTAGTATAAATGTTTTTCATCATTCACCTGCTAGATGGAAACACTAGAGGAAGGGAAACAATAAATCGAGAGAGGAGAAACAAGTGTCTTAGGGACAGTCATGTAGGAGGGTGCCCCCAAGTCACCAACTGCAACACTGTCCGTAAGACACAACACACAACAATGAAAATAGAGGAGAAGCAATGAAGAAGAATGATGATACAAATAGAAGAAGAGTCACAACATAGATGGTCTCCTAGTATCCTAGACCTTACAAGAGAATCAAGGGTCATCCGAGGAGGCCTAAACAACACATAACACATCACGGGGGAAACACATCATGAGAGATAAATGGTTAGAAATACTTACCTATAGGGACAACTAGGCTAGCGGTTGTCGATGAGAAAATCATTGCCATCATCATCTTCCCACTCTCAAATGCTAGAGGAAAGTGGGACATAAGGTACCATAGCCCAACTCTTATTCTTTTCTTCAAGTTGTCCATTCTTAAGATCTTCTTGGTTTGATTCAATGTTTGGTGAAATGTTTTCTTGTTGAGATGCAATTCGTTGGGCATAAGATTGTCATCTCCTCCTCCTTGCTCTTCCTTGTCTATTTCTTTTTGTCTAACCACTTATCTCTTGTAAGACAGTGTTTTGCTCATTCTTAGGTTTTTGTGTTTTAGAGGAGGAAGCACTAGGATCAAATCTCATTTGTCTAGGTGGAATGTTTTGTTGTTGACTACTACCTCTTGATCCTTGTAAGGATGATGAGGGAGGAACCTCAGCATAAGGTACTTTTGCTTTTGGTCTAGGATTCTCTTCAAATGTAGGTTGTTCATCTTTTTCTATTTCTTGTATAGAAGGACATGCCACTTGATGTAATAGTTTTGTTTTGTAGTTTATATAGCTCAAGAAGGTAAAATCAGTCTGTGGCTTCGGTTCCTTTTCAGATCTTTCCCAAAAGTAATCCAGTGTGAAATGTTGTCTTGTAAACAAAGGTTTATACCTATTTCGAGGCATAGTAATCACTTGTCCACCCAAAGGAAATTTTACATAGTTATGAATCATTCAAGGGAAAGCTTTCATAGCCTTTAACCATGGATGTCCTAGTTCGATGCAAAAAAGATCAGAAATGGGGACAACATCAAAACATTGCTCTACAAATTTCTCAAATATAGTTACCAATAAAGATATCTTCCCACAAGTGTTTTCAAAGGTTCCCTTATGTGTCTTAATCATCATATCCAAACGGTCATAAAAGCCTTGCATTAATTGATGTGAAAAGAGGAACTCTTCCATGGCGACATTAGTCATGCAATTAGGATCAATAAGAGTTACATCCATAGGATTTCCCATTACTTTTATAGTGATATAGAGAGGTCCTTCAGTTTCTCCAATTGTTCTATCATGAGGTGTAAACACAATTTCAGGTTCGGGGACCTTTCTTTTCATGTAAGTCCTAGGAGGGGATCTATTGTTGTTGTTTTGATTATAAGCCATGTGTATATGTATTCAAATCAATGTGAAATCAGATTTTAAAAGCTTTTCAAATTTGATGCAAAAGACAAGTGCAAAACAATGTATGAAAATGACCTAAAATGCTTAATTTTTTCAATACAATTAAGTGAAATAAAAGGTGTTGTAATGAAATTGATTAGGGAAAGTAAATAATATGTCTGATATTATTCCAATACAGAAATAAAATCCTTCACAACATACTTTTGATGCAAACCTAGGATGATGGCAAGTCAAAACCTAGTGAAAATGCACTAAAATATGTGATTTTTCACAATTTTTCAATGCCAAGACCCAACAAAAGGGGTGGTGTAAAGAATTTTAGGAGGTACAGAATACTATAGTAGTAATATCAGTCACCTAAAACCATAAAATCTATCACAACACACTTGGAGTGCAAATCTAGGTCAAACCCTAGGGCAAATATAGTCAAAATATGCAAATTTTCACCAAATTTCAATGCACAAGAGTATGACAAAGGGTGTTGTGAGGAAAATGATGATGGAAAGAATATTATAACAATAATAATAGCCACTTAATGCCAAAAAATCCATCACAACATGCTTATAGTGCCACTCAAGGTCAAACCCTAGGGAAAATATAGTCAAAATATGTAAATTTTCACCAAATTTCCATTGTAAGAGCCCAAAAAAGGTGTTGTAAAGAATTTTAGGAGGGGCAGCAGATAATAACCCTGATAAAATTCAATTAGTGTAGAAAAATCCTTTACAACATGCTTATGGTGCAAAATGTAGAGAGACGATAAGGCCAAAATCTAGTGAAAAATGAAGGTTTTCAAACCCTAGGCATGATTTTTTGCAAGAAAATCACTATGATGAAACACTACAGTTATAAATAAGTCCTAATGAGTGTTTTAAATGGGTAGTAAAATCTGAAACAAGATTTTGACTACAAACCCTAGCTAATGCAAAACTAGGTTATATGAAACAAAGCACAATTTCAAGCAATTTTCAACGATTTGAGTATGAAAATGCAATCTAAATGAATGATAAATGAAAAAATTATGTATTTAAAATAAGATCTAATGCTAATGATAGAAATTTATTGAAATTAAATGCCAATTAATCTAAATTACTTGAAAATGTAAGCTAAAAATGCTAATTTGTTTCAAAATTTTCAATTTTTTTGTAATTTTTCAAATGCAATAAGATGAACAATGATATGAATGAGTGAAATGAATGTAAATATGAATCAAAAAACTTAGAAAGGTGCAAAAATCAAAAGAACATGGGTTCACCAAAATGTTTAAGGTGAAAAAGAAAGGGATTTTGTTTGTTTAGGGTTTGTATGAATCCTCCTTTCACCTCAAACATTCAAGGACTTCAACTAAGTAGGAAATATACTATCAAGTTTTCAGTCACTTGGAATATTAGGGAAAATTGTAATTGTGTGATTTAGTTGATTGATTATATCCAATTATGCGTAAAACCCTAATTATGCAAATTCGGAAGCAAATAGACAAATTATAGAAAATGGTTGTACATAGAGATACTAAATGATAATCAAATGCATACCAATTTTTGAAGTTTGGAAAATGAAAAAGTTAGGGACTAATGAACAGGTACCCTAGTCCAGTGCCATCATTTTCTTCAGGATCTAGGAAACTTGTCTGTAACTTGTTCCTGCTATTCCAGAGATTCTTTAGTTGCGGGATCTAGAGGACTAATGAGAAGGCGCCCAAGTCTAGGTCTCTAATTTCTCTTCAGATCTACAATTCTGACAATCTATAATGCTCTCCTGCAACTCCACTTTTTCTACTCCTACAACCTATAACCTGCAATCATTGAAAAATGGGTTGGGGGTTGTGGTGTTTAGAGGCTTGCCTCAGTCAAGCCGGGGAGAGACATTCAAGTCTTTCGAACACCGTTGTCAAATAAAGATTGTGTATCTCGGCAGGATAGAGGTGAAATCTAAATGATAAATGATTGAAAACATAAATGATATCACCTTGTATTAAAGATCTCAAGGAAGGAAGAAGCTCTTCATGCCATGAGAGATGAATGCCAAATCTACAAACATAAACACAATAACAATGCTCTGCTCTACAAAACAATGAATATTTTGAATGCTCTAATCACAAGAATACCTAAAGTTCACAATTGCCATCTCATTTCCATCTCATTTACAAATTAATCACTAATCATACTTATATATGCAACTACAAACATTCCCACCAAGAATTTCATAATTGAAACTTACTATGTCCTCATAGGACCTAAATAATGGTCATAAACTGACACTTAAAAATTGGGCCTAACCTAAAATAGGGCAAGATTAGGGCATGGGCACCCAAGTCCTCCCCCCTATTTTAGGCATGATTAATATCAAGTGCATCCCCTGAGTCCTATTCATCATGAAACTTCAGTGTTTTCTCATTGGGAGTCATCAAAATCATGCAAGATGCTCTAAATGCATAAACATGACCTTGGAGCTAAACCTTAAGAGGGAAAAGCCCCCAAGGGGACATTTTTTGGCATAACAAGTTCATCCTATCAAGTTCTCACTCTTGACAGAATTATTCTTCTATTATAAGCTAATTTCCAACTCCATACTCCCTTCAATATGGTTCAACCTCCACCTGTCCCATGGGGTGCTGCCATTGGACCTTTAAATCTTGGAATAAATTTACATGACTTACCCAGGGGCTCAATAAAGATTGTACCTAATTTTAAGGGTGATGGGAAGGCCACTCCTAAAGAGCATATAAATGCCTTCTTTGCTGCTTGTTCCATCTTGGAGGTACAACATGAAGATGTGTCTGTCAGACTTTTTGTTGAGTCACTCACTGACATTGCTGCTGAATGGTTCTATCACTTACCAAATGTATCCATTAATGATTAGGCTTCTATCAGGCACCTATTTGAAGAAAGGTTTAAGACCGCTAATAATGAACATACATTGGTAGCCTAGCTCTCTTCAATGGAAAAGGAAATTCATGAGCAAATGAGAGAATTTGTAGCAAAATACAACAAGATTGCTAATAGAATTCCTAATGAGGTCATGCCTGGGAATGGATTACTGAAATGTTTCTTTATCAACACACTTCCCTCTGATGTTAGTTATGCAATAAAAAGGGAAGGTGCCATCAATCTAGCTAAAGCCTAGACCAAATTTATAGTAGTAGAAGACCTTATAACTATTGGTAAATGGAAAAGAGAATTACAAACAAGTAGGTCATCAACCATAAATTCTACTGATCTAGTTATCCATAGATTAGCCAATGATATTATTACATTGAAGCAAAAGATGCTTAAGGGTCATCAACAATCTTTTTATCCTGATGCAACAAGGAAAGATCATAACGTAGTGGGAAATATGAATAGACCTCTTCCCTTACCTGGTCCAACTCAGTGATTGGCAATTGAAGGACCATCTGCTAGTAAAAATAATCACATGATGTGCAATTTTCACCTTACATTAGACCATGATGGGAGTTCTTTCCCTGAGATGGTGAGATTTATTCATATGCTTTTGATGAACGAACATGCAGAAGAACCTTATGTAGAGGAACCTTCTACACCTAGTAATGCTAGTGTTAACTTCTTCTAGTATGAATCAGAGGATGAAGATGTAGAAGATGTTTATACTAAGGTTGGCAATCCAAATTTTGCAGTACTCATAAGAGGACAATAGGCCCAGAAAAGACATGACCCTAAGAACCAACCTAGTTCTTCCTCTTCTGCTCTAAAGTACATTCTGACTAGACCAAATAATTCAAGTGTTAAGAAGATGGATAATACCACCACTAAGGCAGCACCTACTAAGGTACCTTCTACTTCTTCTCTTGAAGCACTTGTACCTAGTTCTTTTGATATTGTTGAGTCATGTAAGAATACAAAAATTCAAATTTCCCAAGCTGAATATCTAAGACTCAATCCTTTAGAACTAGATAGGCTAATTAAGCATGTGAAACAAGAACCTTCCCCTTCTCATTGCAATTCTCAGGTGTCGAATGTTAATGAAGCTCAAGTTGAGAAGAAAAATTATTCTTGCCCTCACTACCAAGAATCAATACCTCAAAACCCTCTTGAAAAAATAGAACCCTTCTACGTGTCATTGTATATTGCTGGGTATAGATTGAGTAATTGTGTTATTGATTCTAGAGCTTCAAACAATGTAATGCCAGCCCAAGTTGCAAAGGCCTTAGGTTTATCCTACATGTCCTCCAATGGCAAGTGTTTTTCTATGGATGGTTCTCCTGTGCCTATCCTTGGTTAGATTAAAAATACACAAGCTGTCTTAGCTACTTTCCCTAAGAAAAGACTGAAGTTAACTATATTAGTGGTTGATATACTTGCAAGTTATGGAATGTTGCTAAGTCACAGTTTTTGTAAAGATTTAGGTGGGGAAATCTAGATGGATTAGTCACATGCTTTGATACATGTAGATGGGAAGAAGATCTGCCTGAACCTAGAACCAAAAGCCAAGTTTATTGTACTAAAATCTGGAGACCCTAGGGAAGATATCTTGTTTGTAGAAACTAGGTCAGGCATATATATGTGTATGTCAGAAAAAGATAACAATGCAATCCTGATCAGCCCAAACCTAGTAGATGAGATATGGACTTTAGAGTTTGATGGTAGTTGTTCTTGTGCTAGATTTGGGACTGGTGTTGTTTTGATTTCTCCTGATGATTTTGTCTTTCCATTTTCTTATAAGATTAAATTTGAAAATGAACAACACTATAGAGTATGAAGCCTTGTTGTTAGGCTTGGAATTGTCTAGAGAAAAGGGAATTAAATAGTTAAAGGTCAAGGGTGATGCTGAATTGATTGTAAACAAGTAAGGAAATTGTACACAGTTAAGAATGGAAAACTGAGACATTACCGAAATAGAGTGTGGGACCAAATTGAAGTTTTTGATGCCTTTTCTATAGAAACAATACCCAAAGAACAAAACACTAGAGCTGATTCCTTATTTGTCTCAGCTTCTCTCCTCTTACCTCATCCTGACTTCAAGGATAAGCCATATTAGATTGAGGTAGTGTATAGACCTAACATTCTAGATAATGTTAACCATTGGCAAGTGTTTAATTCTAACCGATAGTTAATTTCTTTTCTTGAAAAAGCAGAAGCCTTTGCCAACATATTTTTTGAAGGAAGTGAGGATGAAAGTAATGATGTTTTAGAATATGAAATTGTTTCTCAAGATGGTCTGAATTATGAAGTCATTTAGTTGAAAGGAAATAAGATCCCTAAAGGTCCGGTTTCATTATAAGACCTTTATAATTGACATGATCAATATCTTAGAAAGAAGAGAAAAGTTTCAGTCAATTCATTAGCTGATTATGATAGAGTGAACATTGGAACTGAGTATGATTCAAAGATTGTTTGTATTAGAAAATGTTGTTCTCAAAAAGAAAGGGAATGATTAATTTCTCTATTGGTTAGATATAATGATGTTTTCACATGGTGATATGTAGATTTAAAGAAGTTTAAAAATGAAGTACAACACCATATCCCATTAAATCCTGGAGCTTTACCTTTTAGAAAAAAGTAGATGACTTATAATCCAAAGGTAGCAGAAGCTATTTTCAATGAGATAGACAAGATGTTGAAGGCAAAGATCACTTACCCTATCCACCATTCTACCTAGGTAGCTAATATTGTCCTAGTTAGGAAGAAGAATGGAGAAATTCAAATTTATGTTGATTTCAGGAACCTAAATCAGGCATCTCTAAAAGACAATTATCCTTTTCTAGTTATGGATCAAAACTTACAAACAGTATTTGGTTCTGATATGATGTCCATGCTTGATGGTTTTTTGGGTTATAATCAGGTTGAGGTTGCTCTTGAAGATCAACACAAAACAACTTTCACCACCCCCATTGGTGTATTTTCCTATAATAGGATGTCTTTTGGCCTTATCAATGCAGGGGCCACATTTCAGAGAGAAATGGATTTGAACTTTGGAGATCTGAAGAACAAAATCATTGTTGTTTACCTAGATGATCTAACAATCTTTTCTAAAAAGAGGGCTAATCACCTGCATGATTTGGAGATAGTTTTGCAACGCTGTAGGGAGAATGGTATTTCCCTCAACCCTAAGAAATCTATTTTTCTATTACCGAGGAGAAATTGCTAGGTCATATTGTCTCTAAGGATGAGATAAAGATTGATCTAGAAAGAGTCAGGGTAATTCAGTAGCTAAACTTACCCACCACCAAGAGTGATACAAGGTCATTCTTTGGCCAGGTGAATTGTCTAAGGAGATTTGTTCTAGATTTTACTGAACAAACTAGGCACATTGCTAAGATGATGAAGAATCACCCTATTTTAAGTGGAGTGTTGAAGGTAAGAAAGCATTTGAAAAAATTAAAATAGCTATTGCTAGTGCGCCCACGCTTGTATATCCTAATTTCCAAAAGGATTTTATCATTTATTGCTACGTTTCTGAACATACTTTATCATCCATTCTACTACAGAAGAATGAATAGGGAATAGAGTCTCCAATTGCTTTCATGAGTGTGCCACTGAAGAAACATGAGTTGAAATACTGTGCTTTGGAAAAACATGTTGGCAAGAGACACATTGGAGCTTCATGATTGTTGTCATTAATGGCAACAAAGTTCATCCCACACATCCGTAGGACATGGTGTGCCTATACCGGAAGTCAGATTGAAGAGTGTTGTGGTCCGGTAAGCAAGAACAGAGTATGTGGCAAGGTTTGACAGTTAGGTCCGGATCTCTCAGAGGAAGTATCTTTGGAAAGTGCAGAATTGGGGAAGTCAAGAGGAATACCTTGACTGATAGATTCCAGGAATTGAGCCTCCAGTGATGGAAGAGTAAAGAGATATAAGCATTCAAGTATTGGGGTCCAGTTTGGTAGAACAGACAGAGGAAGAACTGACAGGTAGAGTATTAGAAGTTATTCCGGATGAGATATTGATTGTGATAAAGATTCCTAAGGTATCATTCATGATTGTCTGACTTATTAGATAACTTCTACAAGTTTCTTTTTGATCCGCATCACTTGGGAAGCAAGGATTCAGCGGATAGACTAGAGTTTGGGAAATATTGACTATTCCGGATGCTGACTAGAAAGAGGATGAAATCCTTTGTGCGGATATATATACTAGATGGATTTTGATGAAGTGTGTGTGTTGTGCAGTGTGTGTGTGAAGAAAAGAAGAAGAGAAGAGTGGAAGCAATAAGAAAGGTCCGGTATGTGAAAGGATAGCAGCACAAAAGAAGAGGAAGGATGAAGTGCAGCAGATCAGTGTATTGAGCCTAACTGGAATTGAACCTCAGCATATGTGGATGCTTCTCATTAGTTCAAGGATCTTGTTATTCTTCTTACATCTTGTAGATAGTGAGTCTCTTGTAGGCAGTGATCCTCTTGTGAGCAGTGTGCTCGGGCAGTGAGCCCTAATTGGCAAGTGCCATTTTGTATTTCTATTCTTCTAACAGAGAATATAATCTTGGGTTAATCACCCTATGGTTTTCTCCCTTAACAGGGTTTCCACATCAAAAATGTTGTGTCATGTGTATTCCCATTTCATGGTTATGTTTGCTTATTTGAATTGATGTTGCACTAATTAATAAGAAAGTTTAGAAAGCTGAAATAATTAAGATAATTGATTCACCCCCCCTCTCAGTTATCAACAAAACATGTGTATGCAGTAGTGAAGGCCCTTAAGAGATTCAGATTTTATATTTTACATTCACATGTAGTTGTTTATGTTCTTGAATCTGCGATTAAGAGCATTCTTACACAACAGGAGATTAGATACAATAATAAGGGGAATTAGATAGCAAAAGTTCAAGAATATGATGTTGAAATTAAGCCTACTAACCTGGGGAGAGGTAAAGGGTTGTGTAATATGATTGTGGAAAATCAGGTGAGTGAAAACAAAGAATTGCCATTTGTCTTATTTACTAGTACTGTTGATGAGTGGTTTTCAGATGTTGCTTACTTCCTAACTTATGGAGATTGTCCTCCTCATCTCTCTACTAAAGAAAAGAGGAATCTAAAACTCAAAGCTTGTAAATATGTTCTGTGGGAGGGAAATTTGTATAAGAGGGGAATAGCTGGCACTTTTCTAAGATGTGTTGATAAAGAACAACAAAGGAAGTTGTTGGGGACATTCCATAATGAAGCCTGTGGGGGACATTTTTAGCCTCAGTAATTGCCTTTAAGATATTGTGTCAATGTTTTAATTGGTTGAGCATCTTCAAAGATTCTTATAACTGGGTATCAAAGTGTGATAAATGTTCAAGATTTGCAAGTAAACCTCAGTTAGCTGCATTGCCTCTGAAACCAATGGTAATGGATGAACCCTTTCAGCAAGGGGGATTAGACTTCATTGGACCCATTAATCCTAATTCTAGTGCTCGACACACTCATACTTTGAAGCTATAGATTACTTCACTAAATGGGTAGAAGCAATTCCTTTAAAACACATGACTTCTAAAGTTGTTTATAGTTTTCTCAAGGAAAATATACTGGTTAGGTTATTCGGGGTGCCTAAGAAACTTGTTGACAATGCCTTTAGTTTTTCTTCTTCTGAGTTTACTCTTTTATGCTATGATTATGGAATCAACCTTGCTCATTCTTTTGATTATTACCCACAAGGCAATGGACAAGCTGAATCAAGTAATAAAAACCTCATCACAATTGTCAAGAAGCTAGTCGATGTAAATCAAAGGATATGGCACAAAAATCTGTATGATGCTCTTTTGGCTGATAGAATAACTTACAAGAGAGCTATTGGCATGTCCCCTTTCTAGTTAGTGTATGGTGTTGATAGTTCTATTCCCATTCCCCTGGAGTTATCTTCTCTAAATTTGCAGAAGGTAATCGAAGATGAACAATTTTAGACAGCTCTAGAGAAGAGGGTAATGTATCTAAATTAGTTGGAAGAATAGAGAGAAGTGCTTGTGGACAAGATAACCAAGCATCAATAGTCTATTAAAAAGATCTTTGATAAGAAGGTCGAGCAGATAAGTTTTGTTGAAGGGGATTTTGTGCTTCTATGGGATAAGAGAAGGGAACCAAAAGGAGCTCATAAGAAGTTTGATTGATTATGGAGAGGACCTTTCAAGATCAGACATGTTATTGGAGAAAATGCATATTTATTGTCCTATCTAGATGGAACATCATTGCTTCTAACTTATAATAAGCAAATTGGTAATTTCTTAGTATTCTACCTTGTACCATAGTTCTTTTCTTCCTTCCCTTCTTGTTTTGGTTGCAGTTGTGTTTTTGGTTTCACTTTGTCACCCTTTTGGAATAAGGCTTTGTTGCCATGGTTTATCTATATTCTCTTCATCCCTTTAGGTCCTTGTTCCCAATTAGAGCCTGTTGTTTCTTAGTATTCAAACGTTTTGCTAAGGCATGCATCCTTTGTCTTCATTGGCACTTCCTTTCTCTTTCTTATTTTTCTTAGTCTTTTTTCCTTTGTTTATGTTGTTTAGTCAGTGGTCTTCCTTGTTTTTGAACCATAGTTGGTAGGTTCAAAAGTTCATGAACCGGGTGACTTCCTGACTTGCTTTGGAATCTAGCATCAAGTTTTCCTTGTGTCAGCCTTAATCCTCTTTCCTATAGCCTAGTTGGAAGGTTAGAGATTTTTTGAATCTCCAAACTTCAAAGTCATCAGTTCAAAAGTTTATTTTCTTCCTGACTTCCCAACTATGGTGGATCACATCTCCCAAGGTATTTTCATCCAAGCTAGTGTATAATGCAAGGAAATGATAGATGTCATGCCACATTTAAGTTGGAGTGAGTGCGAACACTGTGGCACATTTTCCAGAGATAACTTATGGGATATTGTGGGATTTTTGAAGATTGACATGCTGCCAAAAATTAATGCCATTTATGAACATTTCGTGAGATGTGACATTACAAATTTAAACCAATTCACTATCTCACTTGAAGTGTTCATCTTTTCATCAAAGGAGAAGCATTACAGAGTGAAGAAAATAAGTCCACTACATGCGAAGAATGTGCAAGATTCAAGGTTCATAGGTTAGCATGTTCGGCTATCATTTTTAGTTTCTTTCTTTCTTGTTTGTAAAGAATTACATTCTTTGGGAGGTAAAAATCACATAGCTTCATGAATCTGTGTTTCAAAAACCCTATGAGCCCTTTGTATTTCTCTGTTTCACCTACATTTGTCTTTGAGCTTCTTGTGAATTGGTTTCTAAAGTTAGTAAAGATGAAGTTTAAGTTTCAAGGAGCTCTTATAGGTCCTATAGTAGAAAACAATTTGTTTGGGGTGAAAGACAGAGTTGGGACAGATTGATTTTGATGACTTCTGCTAAGAATGCACCCTGAAGGATAGTCAGTCCTAGCTACCAAAATTATGAATAGTGGCCTGGACAAAGCTAGAGGTTTTCCACCTGTAGTTCATTGCCCTTAGTTGGTGATTGCATGCATATAAATAGCTACTTTCTAGAATTGTAGGAAATAAGAGCTTCTAATGGTTTTGTGGTCGCAAAGATTGATTTCGCATCAATTGCTCTAATGTTGAATTTGGATGAGTATGAAGAGAATACATATGTTTCTGTGTCATTAGCTTGGACTTCTTATAATGAGAGAAGAGATTGGTGCTATAATTGAATTGCAAAGGGCTGGTTGGAGATAGGGAGAAAGGGAAAGTCACGACTTCCCGCTAATCTCAAAAGAAGTCATTTTAAGGAGGAAATTTCAGACATGATTATGCTGTTGAACCGTGTGGTGGGAAATTCTCAATTTGATACTTTTTCTTTCTAGATGTGTCATTTCATTTTGTTAATTTGTGGAGATCATCAGATTGATTGGGCCAAAATAATCAGAGATAGTATGCATGAGCAATTGATAAATTTCTTGAGGAATAAGGAGTTTCACATGGGTTCATAATTGATATATTTACTGGCTCACAAAGAGGCTACTTGGCCTGGCTTAAGGTCTGAAGGTTTACTTGTTGTTGGCATGCCTATGTATGACACTTTCTTTCAACTTCAGAAAGATGAAGCTGCTAAAGATTTTTGAAGAATTAATGATGCTTTTACAATGTGGTTGACAAAAATAATTGATGGCACATTAGAATAGAGGTTCTCAGTGGGTGTAGCTACACTTGTTATGAATTTTGGAGGTTTTTATGTGTAGTTTGATCATTTTTCATACATAAGGATTGGTAGTTATGAAAATGCCCCATTGAAATTGCCATGGTATCCATCTAACTATCTCATACTTTTGGAGGTATGTAGACAAATGGCTTCTGTGAATTTGAAATATCATTCCATGAAGAAAAATGGATATTCTTTCCTTGTGACTCTGTCATTTTACTCTTGTAGAAGTAATGATGTTTCAAGAAATGTAGATAAGGCCTCGTCTAAGTTTGGTCTTCACAGTTTATTGAGTAGAAGATCTTTTGATAGTAAAAATTTTGTAAAGGAGAATATGCATGGGGGTGGGTCTTATCAGCACAAACCTCAACTAGAGGATTACTAGGAGGATTGTCTAAATGAAAGAGAAGTCTAGAGGAGAAGTTGGATGAGATTGACAATTGATCAAATTTGTGTTTTTGATCTCCCCATGCAAGTACCTCATATTGTGGATAATGGTTTTCAAGAAGTTTTATTGCAAACTCTACCTCTCGTGAGATGGTTAGAGAAAGAAGTGATAGACATTAAACTTCATTCTTTTGGTGTCATAAGGAGAATAGAGAAATGGCTGAGGAAAAAGTTTAGAGAGGAAGATGGTTTAAATACAGCTAATGATTCATCAGCTTAGATCTAGGGTAGGTCCAAAGCTGTGCATTCTTAGAGGAAGACATCTAGTCTGAACAAAACTATGCAAGGAGTTGGTTCACAATCGAGTGGGGATGGCGAAGAACCCCCTGAGGAGAATAATAAGTTGAAATACATGTGTGAGATGGATGGTCATCTAGTGAAAGATGATACAAGATTGGCTACTTCTCCATAGAAAGCAGACCATGTGCCACTAATTAATGACCCTGTTAATGATAGTGATTCATTGATTTTTACACAGTTGGGAGAAGACAATATTATTTAGTATGCATTGAGTGCTCAACATTCTCCTAGTTCAAATAATCCCCCTGCACCTAATTCTTCATCAGTTCAAGTTGATGGTGTTGCAAGTATGGTTAATGTCACTAGTGTTTCCACCTCTTCTCCTTCTTGGTTAAAGAAAGCAGTTGAAAAGAAAAAGAGATATACTCCAATGGTGGATGATGGTGTTGATATAGTGGTTAAGTTGCTATAAGAGACTCCAAATCCCAAGCGTGCCAAGAGAATGTTGAGAATGGTCACATACCATACTACAGGCAATCAATTCCTTGAGATTGCAGCCCCTGTGGGAAATAAGAATGAGGGCAAAGTGACTAAAGTGGATTTTAACATGAGTAGGGTGGATTTGGAACCTTCCACCACTGAAGGAGATATTTATCATGTAGAATATTTAGTCAGCAACTTATCAAAAAGGGTCAAGAAAGAACAAGAGGAGAATCACAAACTACATGCTCAAGTAATTGCTTTATCATCTTTTATTCAATCAATTCTAAACACTACAATGTCCTCACCAGATGTATTGCCAAACTTAACTATAAGTGTGCCAAATCCAAATCTCTTGCAACAAATAAAATAGTCTAGGGTTTTGAAGGATGTTGTGAATCAATGGGTAGAAAAGGTAGTCTTTGATGGTCTCCTATTTGTTGAAGAAGCTGTTAAGTTGTTTGATTCTATCTCTAGTAAAAGAGAGGTCGTAATTATAGAGTTTCAAAAAGCTAGGAGTGATCATCATAGCCTCTCTTTAGCCTCAATGGAAATTAAAGAAATGGCCAAAATGGATGTCAATATTCTAATAGCTGAACAAATTATAAATGCCCCAAATGAGTTTGATACACCAGCTTGGACAGATGTCCTCGAATGGAGAATAATTGTGTTGAAATTGGCTAAGGATGATATGAGGGATACGATAGCAACTTACTATGCTGAAATGAGAAATATTAAGATTAATTTTTCTATCTTAGAAATTGAAGTTGCTGGGGAAAATGAGGACAAATTATTGGATGTTAAAGAAATAAAGTAAAACTTTAAGAAGTTGGTGATAGAGGAGATAATGGGTTATAATGTCATAACCAGTGAATCACTTGAGAAGATGGAAAGGACTGCTACTTAATCAAAACTGTTAAGAATGGACTAGATGAGATTCATCAAAAGATTGATGATATAGATAGGCCATTTCACAAGAAGAAGTATAGGATTAGCATGACTGGCACTCTAAGTGGCATGCCTCTGTCCCCTTTTCTCACTAGGTATCGAGTAGACAAGGCTAGATGAAGCACACAAGTAGCTCAAGCAGCACAAAAGGACACGTGTAAGGAAACTGAATAGGTAGAAGATGAAGAAGTAGCACAAAATGATGATGATGATGCTGGCGATGAGGATGTGGCAATCCTGAATTAATTCCCTTTTTATGTTTTAGCAAAATATTTTACATGCTCTTGAACTATTGGCTTTAGAGGGACCTTTAAATGTTTATTATTTAAAACTCTCTTTTAAATCAGTTGTCACCAAGAAGCCATTAAGGTTAAAGACAGTTATCATATGGCTTGTTATAAATTGGATGTGCAAGTCTATGTGTGTATCTTTTTGGCAAACTTTGTTTTGGCAATAGAGAATTTGGATACTTTCTATTTTCAATTGCTTTTATGCATATAATGAAAATCAATGTAGTGGAGATTTAAGTGATCATAGACTTTGTGTTATGGTTATTTGAATTTATGTTCTTCCTATGTTGAATGTATTACTGCTGGTGTTGGTAGCATTTATGAATTGAAGTGGTTGGATATCTTTAGTCTTGGCTCATTGCTATGGATGGTTTATCTATTGATATATTGTTTAGAGTGGTGATTATATGGTGTATGATGTTTATTCGAGTTTCTAAATACTATGGTTGTTGAAGTCTTTATAATTCTAGTAATTGGAAAAACAAATTTATGCCTTTATTGCTTCTTGGTTAAAATCAGTGCCTTTATTTTTGTTTTCTAGTTAAAAGCAATCTTGATTTTTCATTATAAGAATATCTATTGAAGGTAGTTGCACCTTCTAAAATAAGTAGAGATCCTTTATAAAACACCAATATAATAGGCTCAACTATTGATTACATTTGTCATCTGTTCATGCGTGAGAATATAGAGATAGGTGACAAATATGTTAACCAACAAGGTGAAATTTAGATTTTAGGATTCCCATGAATCTTCCTTACATTAAACATGAGGAAAACATAGTTTAATCTTTGATAATCTTTATTGGCATTTTCCTTCTGTAACTGATGGTAATAGTCATATATTTGTGTATCATCCCAGAAAACACTAGAAGTCCTTAAACTAGGCCACACCTTCTATGTACTTTCCAAAGTGTAGAAGAGGTAAGAACACATATGAAATTAATTTTTCTTATGAAAATCTGTCAACTCATCATACATGTGGTCACTAATTATCTTTTCCCAGTCTATGTGTTGTTTTCCAGTGCATATAACTAGTATAAATTGGCACGTCCATTCTACAAACTTGTTAGAGTCGCCACTACCCACCACTCTATGGAGTAGAGTTATCATATCTAAAATATCTTGTTTGAAATGAACTCTCACTAAATTCTTGGGAATCTATGATTTTCTGTTCTTTTCTTTCACTAACCAAGTTTTGGCAATACAATTTTTACACCAATATTTTTCATCCACATAATAAGTCTGACTAGTTCCCATAGACATATCAACATCCCATCCCAAATTGGAATTTTGAAAGTATTGCTAATAGATTTGGCATCCAACTTCACTATTACAGTCCCATCTACTCCCACAACTTACCTAGATTCAATGTGATATTTCTCAATATAAGTGAGAAGGAGGTTAGGGCACTGTACTATAGGAGGAAAACCCCTAGCATGAGCAAGTCCACTAGAAAATGTTTTCTTAGTCAATTGTGCTCTGGGATCCTCATTCATCCTTTTCCAAAAATATTTTAAATCAATGTGTCCCAAATTAGTGTATTTTACACCTGCAGGATAATTTTTTATTATGGAAGATACATCAAATCCTTTATATTTATACTTCATATTCACAAACTATATTAGTCACTGAATTGCACAATCAACATCTTGCAAAAAGGATTGGTTTACTACTCGAAAGAGTTAAAAATAATGAGGATGATGATGTATGTAACATACAATATACATGAAAGTTTAGATAGTAAAACCTAATACACCCCTGAACAATTTCAAACTGTTGAACACACCATGATAATGAGAGGGGGGGTGAATCATTATCTAGACAAACTTCAAATTCCTTGGAGCATATTAAAACTCAAGCATTGCAGTATTAACATAAACGTGAAGGATTGACATAATGGACACCAACACATAACAACAGATACACATGGAAAACCCAAAAATGGAAAAGCAATGGTGAGGATTAACTCAAAATATATAAAGCTCAAAATTACAACTATGTTTAAGGGCTACAACCCAAGGAAGCTACTACTCCTTGTTGACTTTGTTTTAGGGCTACAACCCAAGGAAGCTACTAATCCCTGAAGAAAGGTTTTAGGGTCACTCCCAAGGAAGCTACAACTCCCTGCTATCTTTTTTTTAGGGCTACAACCCAAGGAAGCAACTACTCCCTGAACTGAGAATGAACTCAAAATGATTACAGTATAACAATCCTTTTACTACCTGAAAACTAACTTTGAAGTTCACACCTTTTATGATTGCACTTCTGCTTCTTCTAATGATTGTATCAATTAGGCACACTCTTCATTTCCCTCCTGTCACAAAAATGTCTTCAAGATGTATCAGGACAACCTCTAATACTTCAGCTCTTTCTCCTTCAATCACACATCACAATGCATATGATATTCATATTCTTCTCTTCACAATTTCATATTTTCCTCTTCATAATCATACCTTACTTAAATCAACTAGGTTCACTATATGTACATGATATTTCATTTATTTTATTACAAGTTGGCCAATACAACAAGAATATTATATTTCACAAGTCGGCCAAAGAACACAACATGAAACATGCATAGGGCAAGCCCTATCATGAACAACATGCTACTCCAAAAGGAACCATATGCCTTGCAGATCCCAATACATGCTTAGTCCTAAACATGATTCATAGCATCATTCTTAAAGGAACAACATTTGCACGTCACACCTATTTGAAATAGGTTTCCCAAGTAAGTAAGAACACATGAAGCTTATAGCACAACTGTACACATAGAAGATTAAACATTACTTGTGGCACACCAAATTACTAGATACTTTGCAAAAGTATGCATTAAGCCTCTCTAAACATGTTCACACAGTTTTATTGGCAAATCTTCACATCTGGAAGAGTTTAGAGTATTTTAACAAGTCTTCATCACTATTTTACTCTACCAAAACATAGACCAAAACTCTATCACATATAACTTTTATTACTGAAGATATACATAATTTATTTCTTGGATATAACAACTTCACAACATACTGAACTTAGATACTAAACTGTAGGATCATATCTATAAATGCAGAGGAATGCGGAGCAATTTCACAAGTAGTCTCCCAGGTGGCTTTCTGTGATAGAAGTCTTCATCACTTTTTGGAGAACCAAACCTACTTGTGTTCTTGTGATAATTCATGTAGACATAGAAACATAAATTTTAGTGCTTCTAATTCCCATATTAATGTGTCTTCTTGATGCTTCTAAATCCCATCTTAATATGTCTTCTTGATGCTTCTAATTCTCATCTTAATGTGTCTTCTTAATGCTTCATCTTAATATGTCTTCATACTCAACTTTACATTGACCGAGGCATGACATCCAACCATGAACTTCAGTAACCTCATTACATTCAACATGACATCCAACATGAACTTTAGTAACCACATTACATTCAACATGACATCCAACCATGAATTTCAGTAACCACATCACCTCAACAAATGTATTAGGTAGTTCAAACTGAGTGTTGACAGCAATGACAACCACATCAAAACCTTAGATATGCAACAATCTCCCCCTTTGGCATTGATGGAAACACATACTTGCACATTCTCCCCCTTTGGCATCAAGGACAAAGGGTAACAATCTCTTCTTTTTCAATTTTGCTTATCAGTAACAAGTACTACTTGCTCCCCTTGAGAGGTAGCCACCATTAGTCTAGGAAAAATAATATAGTATGAACTCCCCCCTAGACGGATGTACCACTATGCATCTAGTAAGAAGGAGGGACAATTACCCCTAACCTCTGCTGAAGATCCTCAAAAGTGTCCTTTGCAAGAGCCTTTGTGAAAATATTTTAAATCTGACCCTTTGTTAGAACATATTCCAACCTTACTTCCTTATTTACAACCTTCTCTCTTGAAAAATGATACCTGATTGCTCTATGCTTGGTTCTAAAATGCATCATTGGATTCTTGGAAATATTGATAGCACTTGTATTATCACACAAAACAGGAATAGGTTCATTATATAGTACCTTGATATCCTTAAGGGTTTGTTTCATCCATAATACTTGTGTATGTCATGATTTTGTTGCAATATACTCTGTCTCTATAGTTGATAATGACATTGAATCTTACTTCTTGCTTTCTCATGAAACCAGTCTACTTCCTCAAAGGAAAGCACCACCACTTGTACTTCTTCTATCATCAACACAACTAGCTTAATTAACATCAATGTAGGCACTCAGATCAAAGTCATTACCTCTTGGTTATGATAAGTCATAATCTAGAGTTCCCTTCAAGTATCTAAATATTCTTTTCATTACCTTCTTATGTGTTTTCTTGCGATTAGCTTGATATCTGGAAACCACACATACCACATGCATGATATCAAGTATAGAAGTAGTTAAGTACAATAATCCTCCAATCATTGATCTATAGGAAGTCTGATCAACCTATGGAGACTCATCATCCTTTCTCAAGTGACATCTTGTGACCATGAGAGTACTCACTGGTTTAGAGTCATCCATACCAAATTTCTTAATCATCTCTTTAACATACTTGGCTTTAGAAATGAAGATACCATCATCTACTTGAGCAATTTGAAGTCCAAGGAAGAAAGACATCTCACCAATCATAGACATCTCAAACTCTTTTTGCAACTCCTTTGCAAACCTCTTACACATATCATCATCTCCACAAAAGATGATGCCATATACACTGTAACTATCAATATCATATCTCCTTCTTCCTTGATGTAAAGATTATTATCTATAGTACCTTTCTTGAAGCCTTGCTAAAGTAAGTACTTATCCAACCTTGCATACCAAGCTCTAGGTTCCTGCTTGAGACCATATAAAGATTTCTTGAGTTTGTACACAATGTCCAAATCTTCTGTTATTTAAAAACCATCTGGTTTCTCAATATAGACTTCCTCCTCTAGATCACCATTCAAAAATGTTGACTTGACATCCATCTAATAAACCTTAGAGTTATTGTGAGTAACTACAGCAAGAAACATCCTAATTTCCTCCATCCTAGCTACTGAAGCATAGGTCTCCTCAAAGTCAATGCCTTCAAATTGTGAATATCCTTTACACACCAATCTTGCTTTGCTCCTCACAACTTCACCTTCTTCAATCAACTTGTTCTAGAACACCCACTTTGTTTCAATAACATTCTTATTGGCTGGTCTAGGAACTGATTCCCATGTCTGATTCTTCTCAATCTAATTCAATTCTTCTTCCATTGCCTCTATCCATCCATCATCTTTTCTAGCATCATCAAAGGTTTTAGGCACTACTTTTGATAATAAACACAATTTTACTTGGTCATGTGCCTTAGCAAACCTTCTCTTGGTCTGTACACCTTCATTCTTATCTCTAATGATTTGATCTGTTGCATGATTCTTCTGAACATACTTTACTAGAGTCTTAGGTATCTACTTTGATTATTGCTTCTCTTCTTCTTCATCTTCAATGCATGGAAAGATATTAGATCCAGAGTCCTCTAATTCTTGTGAGATCTGATACAGGTCTTCATCTATTTTGACATTTGTGCTTTCAACCATCTTCCCAAATCTCTTGTTGTAGCATCTATACACTAGTAGAAAAATAGAAATAAATGACAAAAAATACCAAAAATTGGTCATGTGATCAGTAGTTTGGTCATGTGACCATTGGTAATTTATTGCCAGTCATTTATCTCACGATCAAATTTATGACCAAACAAATTTTAGTCATTAATTTAGTCATTAATTTGGTAGTATATTTAGTCATCAATTTGGTAGTATATTTGGTCATCAATTTGGTAGTATATTTGGTAATTTGGTAGTATATTTAGTCATTAATTTGGTAGTGTATTTAGTCATTTATTTAGTCACTAATTTCTACAGCCATGGGAGTTGTGTATGTATGCAAATTCAAACAAGAGAAAACAACCATTAAATACCTATTTGTAATGTTGTTTGATTGATGTAATGATTTGGCATAAAAAGTGAATTATTGTTTTGTTGCAATCTCGTAAGGTTGTAAATTCAGTCTCTATGTTTTGTGTTTGAGTGAATAGCAGAGGGATGCCTTTGCATCACAAAATTAAAATTGAAAAATATATTTGGAGAAATGTTATTACAATATTAATTGTTTACAATATTCAAAATGAGAACCAATATTATTAGAAATGGTAGTTATGATAAATGTCACTAATTTTTCTTTTTATATATGACTCAAATTTAAAGTCATCTAATATCTCTTAAATTATCATGATCATTCTTAAGACACTAAGAAACACCTAAAAATGCTATCAAATGGTTGATATATGTAAATGTTTATAACTATATCTACAAAACAACATTGAATAATAAGCAAAATCTAAATGTACAATGCTTGACCAAAAAATATGAATATTCACACAGATACATATACTATTTAATAACACCTTTAAATAGTTTTAATAGTTATATTTTGAGTGAAAAATATATAAAATAACAATATTATAAATTAATTTATTGTAAAAATAAACTTAAACATAAATTTAATAGTCAAAATAAAAAAAATAAAATATAAAACAAAGATAAAAACATTAATGTGAAGAACAAGAAGTGGTGGATCATATTTACATTCCAAGCCAATAAATGATGATAGATGTATATATAGAAAAGAACACTTGCATACATAAATATCATCAAAAATAGGGCTTGACAACTTCTTAATCACAAAGTCAAGTATATTCTTAGTTTCTAGAACTGCTCGCAAGTGCACCTACTAAAGCAGGGTCATAATACATAGCTCACACAAACCCTAGAATGTGCTCCGCCTATTTTACAAACCCTAGAATGTGCTCCACCTATTTTACAAGCCAAATCTAAACAAACCCTTACAAAAGGGAATCTATAGATCTAATCCTGACCCTACTGTAATATTTACTCTGTTACACAATCTTCAAGCCAAAGTAGACATCTCAAACATTTTCTAGGCCTTCAATGATGATAAACAATGGCGCACACAAATCTCATTGACCGGCCACTACAACATCACCGCATCACAAATCATCTACTGCACACAGACATGGCAACAAATTATCTAAAAAATAAAACTCAATTGCTAAAAATATTAAGAAAACTTAAAAAAATGAATGAACAAAAATAGAAAAAGGCAAGAAAAAACTTGACTCCATGATTGATGTGATGAAGCTAATTCTTCCCAAACCCTCGCATTTAAAGAACTGTTCACTGAAATCAACATCCCTACGCTATCTCTATGTCTCTTCCTCCATCTAGAGATCTTTGGTTTAGATTGGCCAACCCTATTATTATGTATTCGTCATCCACTGAAATACACAACAAAATGATAGATGCTTTTAAGATTAACTTAATAAATGAACAAAATGGAAGTATTTGTTGAGTTAAAAATGCATGTACCAATCATAAGCTTTGCATGGACATAGATCATGAATCTCCTCTTCATCTAGGCATTCCAATAATCAATGCCCTCTTCTGGAGTGTCAGGAGCCACATATTCCCCTGGCTATTCTGTTTCTCTATTTCCCTTGAACAAAAGAAGTTGAGACAATCGGTAGGAGCAACCATGCTCCCTTCCTCTCTCAGTGCCCCTTAATCATTACATGCATCACTTCGATGGTGTTCTGGTTCCAATGTAGAATTTCTTGAACTATATTGCCCTCATGAATCCCCTCAGGCCACATGGGCATCACCACATACACGACAAATCTCTCCTTGGCTTGGACAAACCACCATCAAAAAATGAGCAAGCACCAAGAAACAAAACAAGTTAGGGTTTACTTTTAGGGTTTCAACGAGAAGCGCCAAAATGAAATGAAACGAAAATTTGGTGCCCATATTAGAAAATATACTATAATATAATATTAAATATATTATAATATAATATTATAATATATTTAATATTATAATAAATATAATATAATATAATATAATAATATTATATAATATATATTATAATATCTATATATATAATATCATATTATTGTATAATATATATTATTATTAGCTGATAGGCTTTTATATATGAGCATTATAGTGCTCGGAATTGTCTCACACTGTAAAAAATTCACACTGGGAATTTTTTTTAACCCTTCGGTTGTTCTCTATGAAAAGGGTCTAAATAATAACTCAGGCGAGCATATCAAATTGCAAGATTTGAGGTGAGCTGAAGGGGAGTGCAGATAGAAAACAAAAGCATTGCCTTCTGAGGAATCGATCCAAGGCCATGGAGGAAATCTTCTTTTTAAAAAGGAGGTATTTACATAATTCTTTGTTATTCTAGCACAAAAACTAATATCTATTTGTTATAATTTCATTATGCACATAAAAACTAAAACCCTATTACACTCGCCTGTGTCCCACTCGCACATCACTTCATGAGGGCCGTTTGTGCACATATTATCTAGGTAGATTTGTATCTACTCAATCTCAAAATTTATGGCCTCTGGTACCTTGTATGCTACTTCCTGCTATATGTTGTCCAATGCTAATTTTGTGCAATCATCTGGTTCTACATTAATTGACAGAAATAGGAGTCAGACATATATAGCCATAACAAAACAAAGCTCTGACCATAGAACATTATGAATCTCAAAGAGATAGAAATGCTTAGATCCTCGGTATTCCTTGCTAAGCTAACAAAAGGCAAATGTGAATGCTATTTGTAGGGAGTGAAACTCCATTATATACAAAAATATCATCACTTTCTATAAGAGATTAAATATAATTTTCCATCCCCATCTGTTGTCATTTGATATCACTAAAGCTTCATAGAGACCATATTCATAATATCTCCCAGCAAGCCTATAGAGCCTCTTATGTCCATCATCCTAAACAAACTCCTACTATCTCCTAGTAGGCCTATAGAGCTTATCGGGCCATCATCCTAAACAAACTCCTTAAAAGCTAAACACAAAACCCTAAACCCTAAACCCTAAACCCTAAACCCTAAACCCTAAGCCCCAAAACCTTAACCCTAAACCCTAAACCCTAAACCCTAAACCCTGAACCCTAAACACTAAACCCTAAACCCCAATCCCTTAACCATAAACCCTTAACCCTAAACCTTAAACCTTGAACCCTAAACACTAAACCCTAAACACTAAACCCTAAACCGTAAACCCAAAACATGAAACCCTAAACCTGAAACCCGAAACTTGAAACACTAAACCCTAAACCTTAAACCTAAAACCCTAAACCCTAAACCCAAAACCCTAAACCTATAACCCTAAACACTAAACACTAAACCCTAAACCTAAAACACCAAACCCTAAACCTAAAACAGCAAACCCTAAACCCTTAACCCTTAACCCTAAACCCTAAACCCTAAACTCTAAACACTAAACCCTAAACCCTAAACACTAATCTATAAACCCTAAACCCTAAACCTAAAACCTGAAACACTAAACCCTAATCCCTAAACCCTAAACCCTAAACCTTAAACCCTAAACACTAAAACCTTAACCCTAAACCCTAAAACCTAAACCTTAAACCCTAAACCCTAAACCCTAAACCCTAAACCCTAACTCAAAATGCTAAACCTAAAACCCTAAACCCTTAACCCTAAACCCTAAACATTAAACCCTATACCCTATACCCTAAACCATAAACCCTAAACACTAAACACTAAACCCTAACCCATAAACCCTAACCCTAAACACTAAACCCTAAACCCAAAACCCAAAACCCAAACCTTAAACCCTAAACCCTAAACCCTAAATACTAAACCCTAAACCCTAACTCAAAACCCTAAACCAAAAGCCTAAACTCTTAACCCTAATCCCTAAACCCTAAACCCTAAACCCTAAACTACCCAAAACCTAAAACCCTAAACTTGAAACCCTAAACCCTAAACCCTAAATCCTAAACACTAAACCCCAAACCCTAAACCCTAAACCCTAAACCCCAAACACTAAACCCTAAACCCTAAACCTTAAATCCCAAATCCTAATCACGAAACCCTAAACCCTCAACCTAAAACCTGAAACCCTAAACCCGAAATCCTAAACACTAAAACCTAAACCCTAGACCCTAAACACTAAACCCTAAACCCTAAACCCTAAACTCAAAACTTGAAACCCTAAGCCCTATTCCCTAAAATCTAAACCTTAAACCCTAAATCCTAAACCCTAAGCCTTAAACCCTAAACACTAAACCCTAAACCCTAAACCTAAATCCCTAAACCCTAAACCCTAAACCCTAAACACTAAAACCTAAACCCTAAACCCTAAACCCTAAACTCTAAATGCTAAACCCTAAACCCAAAACTTGAAACCTTAAATCCTAAATCCTAAACCCTAAACGGCCTAAACACTAAACCCTAAACCCTAACTCAAAACCCTAAACCCTATGCCCTATGCCCTAAACACTAAACCCTAAACCCTAAACCCTAGAACTAAAGTGAACTAAACTCATGCACGACAAGGCAAAAACTTATTTTATAATATTAATTATAAAATTATGAAATTATATTACAATATAATTATTCATTATTATAATATTTAAATAATATGAAATATTATTAAATTATATTTAACTTAAATTATATAATTACTTTTTTATATAAGTTATAAATTATACAACTTAAGTTATTAAATTATATAAGGGTAAGTGCAAAAAGATGGGGGGCCAAAAAGTGGCCACATTGTTTTGAAAAAAAAATAATATATAACGCACTCGCGTTATAATGTGAGCATGTTATTACTTCCTATAAATAAAAAAAGAGAGCAAAGCACTTCATTTCATTTCTTTTTCCTCCTATATACCTGTGGCCTGCAAACCCTAGGAAGCGCGCTCACGTTTTGGAGATATCAATTCAACACAAAAAGCTTTACAATTCATCGCCAAAATGCCTCCACGACGTCGAGCATGCCAAAGGAGTGAGTTTTTTTTTTTTGTTTGAATTTGCTTCTAAATAGGTAGGTTTGAGTTGATTTTTGATGTAAATTTCGTTAATTGTCAGGAAATGTTAATGCATCTCCTCCTCCTCCTCCTCCACAAAATCCTGCAGAACAACCTCCTTCATCCATTCTTCGACATGCCCCTGGAACACAAGAAAATATAATGGGGCAGATTGAAAACAACAAAAAAGAAATTAAAGATATAATTGCAAGGTTGAAAGATCCTTCCACTTCAACCTTGCATAGGTCCATGCTTGCTGAATCTCTTGAATCTATGTTATCAAATGTAGATTCAATTAGCAAGCAAATAACTAGTTGGACGGATAACAGGAGAGAGTTTAGAGATTATTATGTAGACAAGCTGTCATACCAAGATGTGAAAAAATTACAAATCACAAAATTAGACTTGTGTTCGATTTTCACAAACCCACAAACAAATCAACCTCCACCCATTACATGCAAGAGGTTCCCTATCCATTGGTGCAACAACCAAGCAATAAGGGACAATTTTGAGCAGAGGTGGTGGATGGTTTTTGACCATCCTACATGCAATAATAATGAGGTCCCACAATACTTTTTGAGGAAACTCTACTGCGAGTTTGTCCTCAATAAAGTGCCAAACTATTTTGACATGCGGGACTTCCAGGGTAGAGGTGGGGGGTCAGCACAAGATAGACCAAGGGCACGTCTTGAGCCATAGCGGGTAGTGAGACGAGTAATCAGTAGACCAGCCCACAAGCATGTTTCTATCACTTCCATTGTGAAGGAGAGTGTTGAGGTCGATACACTTCAGTCCATTAGTGCCTTGACCCAGAGCATCATATAGCATGCCGGTCCTGAAGCACAGAGTGGGTTGGGAGATAGTGCGAGGAGCAAGGTCCCACCCCATACTTGTCAGACTTGTAGGCCAGCCTGTGGTTATGACCCCATGGATAGTTAGGACACAGGTGGACAGGCTACATCTGCAGCTGAGTAGATGGTGATGACAGATACCCTCCTGAGTGAGTCTTTCAGCCTTGATACTTAGGTAAATATTAGCAAGTTTATTGAATTTAATTTATTAAATTTTATTTTTGAAATACAAGATTAACTAATTTAAATTGGTGATTTTAATGAAATTTTAGGGTTATAGCATCGATGCAGTTTTCAGTGGTTCTCCACCTACATTTTACACTAGATCATCTACTGTCGAGGTATGTAACTAGTAAACAATTATAAATATTACATGTGAATATCATCGTTATATGAATGGTATTCTAATATCTAATTTTGGATGTTGAATAGGTTAATACTGTAGATTTCATGGCAACACCTACCAATGGTGGTGGACTTCAAAGCTTTACGGAGGTAATAAAATAAATAGTTTAATGAATGAATTGTACTTACTAGAATTTTGTATGTGACTTGTGTGCTTTATTATGTGTACTTCCATGTTTAGATGAATGTGTGTGTATGTTAGGAGCCATGATTTATATCACTATTATAGTTTTCGTAATTGAATAATGTTGTTTTATTTCTAGATGATGCAGGCTGTGGAGACACCTCCCCATGTTCATAGGGCAATGGAGTAGGGTGTCGCCTCTGCGATTCATAGCTCCATGGCATTGATAGGGGTATGAGGCAGATTAGTAAATTTCAATTTACATTCATTGTTATAGTTGTCTATTTTTGAAAAATCAGAACATTATTGATTTGAAGTTTAATTTCTATCTGAATGGTTTCTATAGGACATGACATCACCACGGCCTATTCCTGCTACTGAGGCAAGTGAGGAGACAGATTATATGTTAGTGGTAAGTGATTATTTTGTTAAATGTTTCATTTTTTATAACATGTAATTTTTATATATTAATGTCTATACTTTTTTATTGTAACATGTAAAGATGCAGGAAGAACTAAATAGGAGGAGCAGCCCTCGGGTTCATAGTAGACCACCCACATGCGCATCTCCATCCCCTAGAAGATCAAAGGCTGTCTGTGATCTATTCTCTTCACCAGCCAGAGGGGAATGACTTTTTATTGTGTTCCTTTGTTGTATGCCTATATGGCATTTGTGGACATATATTTTGTATTGTATATAGTTGACATTGTATGCCTATATGGCATTCTTGTAAGCCTATATGGCTATTTTGTATATATGTTATACTTATATTGATAGATATTGATGTATAACTATATGGATACTTGGTTAATACAAATCTTTTTTATTGATGGCGTCCATACTTGCATTATAAATCCATGTTTGAATGGATATTTGTAGATGGCTACTTCAAATATTTAAAGTCCAATTGTATTACATAGGATGTTTGTTGATCCAATAAGCTAGCTATTGTTATTCAGGTATCACCTAAACCTTATTTTGGAACTAAAAGATAAAAGTTATATTTAAAAAAAAAAAAATCATCATGTTGAACAAAAAATATTAATATTCTTTATGAGTAGCATAGAATGTCAACTATATGCAATACAAAAAAATGAATCATCATGTTATTCTTTATGTTTGAGATCTTGAAAATGACTAAGTCTAGTAGCCTGATATACTGAAACACTAGGATGAATATCCAAGTCATTAGGATGATTGCGCCTTGAGAAAGAGTCATTAAGATGAGCGCTTAAAGGAGACTTTCTTAAACATTCAAACATTGAGCAACAAGCATGAAGGGTTAAAGCATAATTTGCAACTCATAAAGCCTCAAAAGGGCACCCAATTTAGAGAGAGCATTCATTTAAGATAAGGTGCCCATTAACACCTGTTCCACCATAAAAGTGCACCTAAGGTGGAAGGAGAACAAGCCTCTAGTAAGTGAAGTGCACCTATTGTCTAAACCACTTCATTATGGCACCGTAGCATGAGGAGTATATAAGTCAATAGGAAATGGTGCCTATAATACAAATGAAGGACTAAGTGGCATTTTCAATAAGCATCAATTCACCTTGAGCTTTCAATAAATACATCAAATTGAGCCCCATAAGCCTAGGTGCCCTTTGCCTGCAAAAGAACCTTGTATCGATGTCAAGAGTTGGTCATATCAGCGTATCAATAGACCTTGGTTAGGCTTCACCGATAGTGGTCTGTCTTGCCAACGAGTGTGGTTCAAAGTCGAAGACATCGGTGTATCGGAAGATAATCCTATCGGCGCATCGGAAGAGCAGTTGAGAGATTCGCCGATGAAGGGGGTCACACCAATAGTTGAAATCCATCGATGTATCGGCCCAACGAGATTAGAGTTCACTGATGTTTGGAGTCTCACTGATGGGTGTGGTCTAAAGGTTGTCATTGGTGAGATCAGTGTGTCGGCAGAAGAGTTTTTGAGTGTGTCGATGGTATTAAGTCCTACTGATAGGTGAGGGACTTAGAGTCTCATATCAGAGTGACAAAGACATTGGTGTGAAAGCATATAAAGTCACTGATAGTGGTCTGTCTAACTGATAAGAGTCAATGATGGGATGTTTGTCAGAAGTGAAATCAAACGGAGTCATGGTGGCATCGGCCTATTGGCCGATGAAATTTTAAGCTTGCCGATGGTATGTTGTCTCGCCAATAGTGAGTTCAAAGGTTCAAAAGTTGATAATTCTATGCTTCCACTGTGTGCTCTACATTAGACACTCATCCCTACTACAGTCTAACATTATCTAGTTGTGTTCTCCCCTTTGTTTTTGTGAACACCTCTGGAAGTAATGTTGAGTTACTTGTGATGTCTTTATTGATTAGTGTTGTTTTGGATTCATGTGTAGTCCTTGTTACTTATAGTCTATTGTCTACCTGATTGTTGTAACTTATTGAACCACTATGATTTTGAATATTTAGATTTAGAGGGCATTAGACACCAAAACTTCTTGACCTTTAACAACCTAACCTAGAATCAATAGATTTTTGTCCATCCCAACTATTCTAGTCAAGACAAAGCATGTTGATTCTCATTCAATCCAAAGTTCATTAACAGGATTATCTTATCATAATATTTAGGGAAATGACCACCTAGATGGACAATGATGTGATCTATCTATAAAGAAACTTGCAAGAAGTATAGGAGGCATGAGAATCCCTCCATGTTGTTTATCAAGTTGAATGATCTATGACACATCATGTATCATTAGAAAATATTCTCAAAGAGAAAGCAAGTGAAAATACTCAAAACAACCCATAACAAGGTGGAGAAGTTTAAAGGATGGAGGTTGCAACACTTTCCAACCTCATAGCCACACTAGTCCAATGGATCAGGATAATACTATCAAGCATCCACATAATAGTAGATAATCTTATCAAAAGTCACAGAGAAATTTCTAAGGACCAAAGTGTTATCCCTATGACTTGACACATACTATTTATTTCAGAAAGCAAAGGGACATGATATAAATATTGTTGTTATATGGAGCCTAATCAGACTCGGAGGTTAAATTTACCCAACTTTTATCAGCGTGGTTTCCCCCCAAATATTTTCCTACTAGTTTTGGTGCCTTGAAGTCTAAGTACATGAAAATCATTCTGAGTTGGCAACCTAATCCAATGACTTGACATGGATCCCAAAACCACCTATTGGACCAATAGGATCCTAGGCGCTCACTTTATGCATTATGATTTCTAGGTGCCAGTTTGATGCTCCATCACAAGGAAAGTATGCCCACACTTGCAAGTGTTTTTCTTCAGGATCTAGGCACCAGTTGAAGGTTGTAGTTGCCAAGAAGAGCGCCTAGCAAGAGGAAGTCTTTTGGAGTCTGCAAAACACATCAAACACTTGACTAACAATAAGATAACTTTTTCCCAAGCTAGGCACTTCAAGAGGGAAGTTAAAACATGAATAAGCGCCAACTTGTCTAGGCGAAAACTCAAGCTTGTTGAGGATACACATGGCGCCCAACATTCCTTGGTGATTTCATGAACTTCAAATGCTTAGAACTATTCAAAGAATGCCCAATGCCCCTTCTTGATGATAGGCACCAAAGTGAGGGTGGAATTGCGCCTTGATGGCATTAGGTGCTATCTAGAGTATGCTACTCCATGGAAATGCACCTTCTTTCTTAGAGTAATTCAAACACTCCAAGGTCTTCAGTGATTAATTCCCCAACTTATGAAATGTCCTCCTTCATTTTAATACACATTGTAATACTCCAGAGAGATGACTATACCTAAGCATCAATCTGGGTTAGAAATGCCTCCAAAGTGCGCCTTCTCTTTCAGAATACAAAACAAGGTCCAAATGTGCTAATAAACTGAAGCGCTTCTTTGGAAAAGTCCTAGAGGTTAAAATGTGCCTTGTCTTAATGAGGTGCAACTCTTAGGTAAGAAAGCTTGTAAAGTGTGCCTAACTTAGTGAAGAGGTTGATAACTTCTAAACCCTTCTTGGAACATAGATTGCTTCAACTCTATGGGCAAATGCCTCAGAGATATAAAACACTGAGAGAGGTTATTGTAGAGGCACTCTACATGATCACGTTGCCTCAGACAAAATATTTCTAAGTGACATGGTTTTCGAGTAACATCTCGTCAAATATTGCTACCTTTTTGCACTTTGGACTCTTTAGGGATATCGTTGATACAATGTAGCTCAGACTACTTCGACATGTTTGGGTGAAAAATAGGACCATGCCTAGCCTAAATGTACCCATCTGGACGCATTGGAATAGTCAGTTTGGTCGCATCAGGAGTAGGACGAAAGTTACACCCCTTTGCAACTTTACACTGCCTCCTTCTGATGATTTTTGGGGCAGCAGAAAACCTTTCACCACGGGCAAATGCCTCAGAGATATAAAAAATAGAGAGAGGTTATTGTAGAGGCACTCTATGTGATCGTGTTGCCTTAGACGAAATGTTTCTAAGTGACATAGTTTTTGAGTAACATCTCGTCAAAGATTGCTACCTTTTTGCACTTTGGACTCTTCAGGGATATCATTAGTATAATGTAGCTCAGACTGTTTCGACATGTTTGGGTGAAAAACAAGACCATGCCTAGCCTAAATGTACCCATTCAGATGCATTGGAATAGTCAGTTTGGTCACATCAGGAGCAAGACAAAAGTTACACCCCTTTGCAACTTTACACTGCTTCCTTCTGATGATTTTTGGGGTAGCAGAAAACCTTTCACCACGGGCAAATTCCTTAGAGATATAAAAATTAGAGAGAGGTTATTGTAGAGGCACTTTATGTGATCGCATTGCCTCAGATAAAATGTTTCTAAGTGACATAGTTTTTGAGTAATATCTCGTCAAAGATTGCTACCTTTTTGCACTTTGGACTCTTTAGGGATATTGTCAGTACAATGTAGCTCGAACTGTTTCGACATGCTTGGGTGAAAAATAGGACCATGCCTAGCCTAAATGTACCCATCTAGATGCATTGGAATAGTCAGTTTGGTCGCATCAGGAGCAGGACAAAAGTTACACCCCTTTGCAACTTTACACTGCCTCCTTCTGACGATTTTTGGGGCAGCAGAAAACCTTTCACCATGGGAAAATACCTTAGAGATATAAAAAACTGAGAGAGGTTATTGTAGAGACACTCTACGTGATCGTATTGCCTCAGACAGAATGTTTCTAAGTGACATGGTTTTTGAGTAACATCTCGTCAAAGATTGCTACCTTTTTGCACTTTGGACTCTTTAGGGATATCGTCGGTACAATGTAGCTCGGATTGTTTCGACATGTTTGGGTGAAAAATAGGACCATGCCTAGCCTAAATGTACCCATCCAGATGCATTAAAATAGTCAGTTTGGTCGCATCAGGAGTAGGACACCAAAAATGCAAAAGTTGCTTTGTGCAACTTGACAACATTGACACTTTTTTGCAACATAACTCAAAGACTCAAACTGACCCCAAATGACTCAAAGTGACTTAAAATCACCTTGATTTTGGTGCCCAATGTACATTATAGAGGTCGATGTGCTCCTTATTATTCAAACATCTTAGATGAGTGCCTAGGAAAGGAAAAGCTCTAAGTTTCATCATCATGAGCACCTAATATCAAGAGACTTTAATGGCTCAAACCTTAGCATGGAGTCCTAAGGCGCATTTCATGTCTCCTTTCATCCATTTTTGTGCCCTTATGTAGATTTTTCAACTTGATTTGGTGCCCTGTATGTGAAGGAAGATCTAAAGGCATGAAAGTGGATGTCATTTTGCAAGAGTTTGGATCATCAAAATTGAAAGAAATAAGTCTATTAAGCTTGGGCACCCTTGGTCTTCTTTTCATTCATTATGAGCACCTTGGGAGAATGGTATATAGGTCATCATCATGATTGGGTGCCCTGGATCTAGAGTGTTGGAGAGATCATCAAATGGTGTCTAGAAGAAGTAGGGTGAGTTATGAGTTTGGTCGCATCAGGAGCAGGACACCAAAAATGTATAACATGATGTAAAAATGTGTATATGTGTAAAAATGCAGGAGGAAATAAAAAAAAGACAAACCTTACAAATTCATGTGCATACTTACAACTCAATGTAACATGACTTTACAAAATCAATGTGAATACATACAAATTAATCTGATGAACCATCCGGGTCTGCTCTACTCTTTATTGTGTCAAGTATTGCTTCATGGTCAGACTCACGCACCTTCCACAAGATTTTGTTCAAAGGTCTACCCCGATACTTTATCAAATGAACATTAGATGCTATGACAAGGTTCGAGTAATGAAGGATCTTCCGATGCATGTCAAAGTCCTAAAACAACCAAATATTAACACTCTTATGTGGGTACCTTCTAAGCCATGTTCCAGTAATAACCATTGAGCCTGTAGGGTATTTAATGTTTTCTCCATCTATAACAGGGGCCTCCAATTTTATTTTGGCCTCAACACAATGACATAAGTAATAATTTGTTCCCTCTTCATTATCTTCATCTGCAATAACTGCATATATGTGCCCTACATTGATATGTGTAGCAAATTAGATGAAATTAGTCAACATTACAAAAACACTACAAAGTAAGATGACATTACCTGGTTGAACTAGATGAAATTAGATGCATATATGTGCACTATATTACCTAGTTGAACTAAATCTGATATGTGGTCAAAGTCAACTGATGATTCCATCTGTGTTAGTTCCAGTGCCATTGGGGGTCGATACGTGTCAAGTGGACTAAGATAACTTAATTACCATTTGTCAACCCACTCCTTTGACTCGCACTCATCCCAGACTTGAATTGTACAGGAAGAACAAAAGCATGACATCTTTCATGTATGGATACTCCATGAACTTGCAATTGAGCTTCTAAAAGAGTGCATCTCATTTGATCCTGTCAGTGTACAATAGTCCTCATATGGTGCAATGTTAGCATCATCTATCAATCAAAAAAATTTATGAATTGAAGACTTACCTTCATTACCTGGACCCATGGAAGCATTACACCACTCGACAATCAATTTTGCATCTATCAACTCTGCATTATCTTTATACTTTAATTCTTCTCGTGCTATGGCTCTTTTGATACATGCTCCTGCACCATCATGCTCCCCCTTTCCATGCCCAGCCTCACAAAAGTTCCACATATGCTGAATACCTGTAAAATTATGCCTCCTACTTAGCCAATAAAAATTCTATGAGTTCTTGAATTGTGACGCATAGTTATCTGACCATATGATATACTGATTGAACGATATGCCCCTTCTAGCCAAATGATTGTAGAACACCTGAAATTAACCTTGCACAAACTTCGTAGAATGCGTGCGATCATCACTAATATAGAAATTATACTCCCTTATGATCTTCCTATCATCCTCTATACTATCATTCACATGAATGAATGCGATGTGCACAAATATAGAAACCTGTGTGGAGTTGTAATATTGTTATTGCACCTCACGCTGTGGCTATAGACTGTAGTTCTCTGCAAAGTCGATGACTGAAAAAATGCTACCAACTAGAAATGTGTCCTTACATAACTTGAATTGCAAGTCCAACCATCGAGCTCTATGGGCATGTCTTGCATACTCATACACTATGATGTCACGAAATATAGGCATAAACTGATACACTAGAATCTTTTCAATAACCAATTCACACCTCTTTACTTCTTTACCATCTTTTGTATTGTATGCCATTGTTTTATACTTACCAAACTCTACTAGTTCATTTACAACCGCATGTGTTCTTTCCATATGTTCACATATTGGCAAATGTTGCAAGCCACTAAAATGATGACATGTGCCATCCAAGCATAATTTATTGTAGAATATTTGACCTTCCTCTCTTTCACATAAAATTCTTGATATGAAGTCTCTTGAAGATGTTGGTGGGGCACTGATGCAGGAGCATCCAGTGGTGTAAGGGCAATCTTGCATCACCAAAAAAAAAGTGTTTCAAAATTGTTGATGTTCTACCCATTTCTTCTCAAAATCTATGGTTCTGGTCCCATAATCGCCTGAATAATAATGTAGAACTTTCAGTTTTCCCAAACTCCTAAAAATAGTAAACTAGTATTTTCAGAAAGTTTGCATTTGGGCACGGAATGAAGTTAAAAATTACAAGAAGTTACATAATGGAAATATAAGACCTTTGGCGAAGGAATCACATGAAGATCATTTGCGAGCTGAAAGATATCAAAGTTTCCATTTCCTGAAAAATGCCTGAAAATTATTCAAACTCAGGTTTTAGGCACTAAACGGCCCTGTACAGGCCTAAAAATGGCTGGAACAAGCAGAGCTAGTTATAAGCATGTAGAGCACTCTGCGAGCTTTCTGACGCATAAAATGGTTCGTCAATCAGAGTCCCGAATCAAAAGTTATGGCTCCCGGAAGTTGACCTATTTTTGGAGGGAGATGCAAAATTCGAAATTAGGTTGTTGACCACCAAAAAGGCTATTAATATCCATTTTTGGAAACCCTGGGCAGTAGGAGAGTTAAGGGGGCAAGTGTAGAGTCAAGAATAGGTGGGAAAATAGAAACCCTAACTGATTTGGGGGTTATAGAAGCTAGAAGATTCCAGAGCCTGGTGATGGTAGCTGTAGTGTGTTGCAGCCTGTAGAGGACTGATTCCTCTAATTGTAATTAAGCTTCTGTAATGTAATGAGTTGCTCGGATCAATAAAAGAAAGTTCTATTCTTTGTGTTCAATTTCTATTATTGTGTGTTTTATGATTTACCCCCTTCATCAAGTGGTATTAGAGCAAGGGTTCCTGAGTGTGTAGATAGATCGCCAACCGTGAGGCAGTTTGTACTAGGACCTGAGGTTGTGGGTTTGTTGCAGAGACCAAGATGCCTCCATGAAGAAATCATGTTGGGAGGAATGCTTCAATGGAAGAGGGTTTTAGAGCCTTACAAAGGCAAATCGATGCATTGCAAGAGGAGCTACGAAGAGGGTTTGAGCCGAGGACAAGAGAAGAAAGTGAAGATGAAGTTGAAGAAGAGCTATCTGAGGAAGAACAAGAAGCTGCCGAAGATGCTGCAGAAGTAAGGTTGTTGAGGGTCATTTCAAAGATCAGAAAGAGGCCCAGGATCAAAGTTTCTACATATTCTGGAGATTTGAATCCAGAATAGGTTATTGATTGGATCAATGACATGGAGGAGTATTTTGAGTATGAAGATGTGGAGGACCCAGATCGGGTTAAGTCTGTAAAACAAAGTTGAAAGGCCATGCCAATATTTGGTGGAAGGAGGTCCAATTAGAGAGGAACAGAAGAGGAAAAGCAAAGATTACTAGATGGGATCGGATGGTGGAGAAACTGAAGAAGCAGTTCATTCCTGTGGACTATGAGATGGAGTTGCTGAAGAAACTGTAAGGACTGAAGCAAGGTAACAAGTCTGTTAAGGAGTATACAGAAGAGTTTTATAAAATCACTATCAGGATAGGCCATGTAGAGCCCAATAAGGAGAAGGTAGCCCGTTACATTAATGGGTTGAGGCCGAGTATTCAAGAGGAGTTGAGCCTGGTCAGAATGACCACCATAAAAGATGTGTACCTGTTTTCCTTGAAGGTGGAAGAGAAGCTGAATAAAAGATTTGACAGCAAGCAAAGGGGAAGAGGTCAAGGCAGAAGCACTGGTGGAAGACCCTATGGGGGTTGAAATGAAGATGCAAAGAAAAGTGAAGAAGCTAGTACCAATCAAAATCAGAGAGGTGATAATACCTACTGCCCTTGTGACCAGAACAATGGTGAGCAAAGAGGAAGAGGAAGAGGCAGACTTGGGCAAGGACCTGGAAGAGGAGGTTTTAGAGGAACCTGTTTCCAATGTGGAGAAGAAGGGCATCGAGCATACGAGTGTCCGCAACATCAAGGAAGGATGAATAGAAGACCTGAAGGTAATGCACGAGTTGCACATGTGGATGAAGATGCATAGTCTGAGTGCTCTGAAGATGCAGAAAGGGGAGAAACCCTAGTTGTAAGAACTTTGTTGAATGAGGAGAAAGAACCCAATCAGAGGAAGAGTTTATTCTGTACAAGGTGCAAATGTGAAGGTAAGTGTTGTGATATTATTATTGACAGTGGAAGCACTGATAATCTTGTTTCAGAGGAGATGGTTGAGAAGTTGAAGTTGACAAGAAGAAAGCATCCACATCCATATCGGATTGCATGGTTGCAGAAGGACCATAGAGCTTTGGTCAATGAGCAGTGTTTAGTGAAGTTCCAGATTGGTGACTACCATGATGAGGTGCTGTGTGATATCATATCGATGGATGCATGTCATATGCTGTTGGGGAGGCCATGGCAGTATGATAGGAGCGCTATCCATGATGGCCGTGCAAATGCATATTCCCTAACAAAGGATGGAGTTCATCATAAGTTGAAGCCCTTGAAGGAGGTGGAAGAAAAGGTATGTAGTACTGCCAGAATTTGCCTGGTAGATGGTAGGAAATTTTTGGAGGGTATGAAGCATGAGTGTCATTAGTTTGCATTGATTCCTAAGATTAGTCAAGAGAACTGTGAAGATGTAGCAGCAGAAGTTTCAGATATGTTGGAAGAGTTCCAGGACATTATCTCTGATAATGTGCCAGAAGGTTTACCACCAGAAAGGAAGATAAGTCATCAATGGATTTGATACCAAGAGGTAGTTTGCCAAACAAGGCAGCCCACAGAATGACTCCTGCAGAGAGTGAAGAGTTGAACAGACAAGTTCAGGAGTTGTTGAGGAAGGGATTGATAAGAGAAAGCCTAAGTCCATGTGCTGTACCTGCAGTATTGGCACCGAAGAAAGATGGAGAGTGGAGGATGTGTACAGATTTCTGAGCCATCAACAAGATCACAATCAAGTACCGGTTTCCATTGCCCAGAATGGATGACATAATGGATTGTTTGAGTGGAGCGAAGTACTTCACAAAGATTGATCTAAAGAGTGGGTATCACCAGATCTGAATCAGAGAAGGAGATGAATGGAAGATAGCCTTCAAGACAAAGGAAGGTTTGTATGAGTGGTTAGTCATGCCATTTGGGCTAACCAATGCACCGAGCACATTCATGCGGCTCATGAATGAGGTACTAAAAGAATTTTTGGGAAGTTTTGTTATTGTTTATTTGGATGATATTTTGATTTTTAGTAAGACTTGGGACGAGCATTTGATGCATATCAGAAGAGTTGTAAAGAAACTGAGGGAGGAGAAGTTGCTGATTAATCTGAAGAAATGTAGTTTTGCAAAAAAAGAGTTGGTATACCTAGGATTTGTTGTCTTAGAAGACGATCTTAAGATGGACCTAGAAAAAGTAAGGATCATTGAGTGGCCTACACCAAGGAGTGCAACGGAGGTAAGATCTTTTCATGGTTTGGCAAGTTTTTACAGAAAGTTTATCAGGAATTTTAGTAGCATTTGTGCACCCCTAACTGAGACGATGAGAGGGGATAGAAAAGAGTTTAGATGGACTAAAGGAGCTGACAAGAGCTTTGACACATTGAAGCAAAAAGTTGTAGAACAACCTGTTTTGGCACTTCCAGATTTTAACAAGGTATTTCAGGTAGATTGTGATGCTAGTGGTAGTGGTATAGGAGCTGTTTTGAGCCAAGAAGGTAAGCCCATTGCCTATTTTAGTGAGAAGCTTAATGATGCCAAGAAAAGTATTCTATTTATGATCAGGAATTTTATGCAATAATTCAGGCTTTGAAGAAATGGAGACATTATTTGTTGCCAAAAGAGTTTGTTTTGTATACTGATCATCAGGCTTTGCAGTATATTAATAGTCAAGGGAAGTTGAACCAAAGGCACTTAAAATGGGTTGAGTTTTTGTAGAGTTATACCTTTGTTTTGAAGCACAGGAGTGGGAAGTCCAACAGAGTTGCAGATGCCTTGAGCAGAAGGCACAATTTGTTGATAGAAATGAAGATAGAGGTTGTTGGGTTCGATGAGCTCAAAAGTTTGTATCCTGAAGGTCTAGATTTTGCAGAGGCTTGGAAATCTTGTCTGGAGCCTGTTACTTTGGACAAGACAAAATGGTTGGATTTCATAATCCAAGATGGCATGTTGTTTAGAGGAAGCTAGTTGTGCATTCTGAGGAGTTCCATGAGAGAGAACCTGATTAAGGAGAAGCATAGTGGAGGATTGGCTGGACACTTTGGTCCAGATAAGACCATTTCTATTGTTGGTAAAAATTATTATTGGCCACAGCTGCAGCAGGATGTGAGGAAGTTTGTGCAAAGTTGTAGAGTATGTCAGATGGCAAAAGGAACAAGTCAGAATACAGGGTTGTATCAACCATTACATATACTAGAGAAGCCCTAGGATGATATCAGTATGGATTTTGTTCTTGGTTTACCAAGGACACAGAGAGGGCATGATTCTATTTTTGTGGTGGTGGACAGATTCTCAAAGATGGCACATTTTATTCCTTGTAAGAAGACTAATGATGTTGTTCATATTGCAGAGTTATTTTTCAAGGAAGTGGTGAGACTACATGGTCTACCAAAAAGCATAGTTTCAGATCGAGATACCAAGTTTGTTGGTTATTTCTGGAGGACATTGTGGAAGAAGTTGAAGATAGATTTGAAGTTCAGTTCTACACACCATCCACAGACTCATGGATAGACAGAAGTGGTGAATAGGAGTTTGGGTAACCTGCTACGATGCTTAGTAGGAGATAAACCCAAGGGATGGGATTTGATTTTACCACAAGCAGAATTTGCTTACAATAATTCTATCAATATGAGTACTGGTAAATCACCATTCTAGATTGTATATGGAAATAGTCCAAGAAATTCTTTAGAGTTAAAGAATCTAGATAAGGGAGAAAAGACAAGTGCCGACGCTGAAGACTTTGCAGAACATATGAAGAATTTGCATGAAGAAGTGAGAAAGCACATTAATAAGATGACTACTTAGTACAAGGCTAAGACAGATCAGAAGAGGAGGTATAAGGAGTTCCAGGTGGGAGATGAAGTCATGGTTCATTTGAGAAAAGAAAGGTTCCTAGTTGGAACATACCATAAATTAAAAATGAAGAAATTTAGACCATGCAGAATCCTGAAGAAGCATAATTCCAGAAATGCATATGAGGTAGAGCTATCGAGTGGGATCAACATTTCCCCTATTTTCAACATCACTGATTTAACAGAATATCATGAAGGTGGAACAGAGGATGGACCAACAGAAGCGCAGTGGAGTATTCTGGCATCTACTTCAATATAGGAGATAGAAGAGATCTTGGATAGCCGTGTGGGAAGGAGTACTCGAAAAAAGCAATATGAAGAATATCTAGTGAAATAGAAAGGAAGGCCTGTTCAAGATTCTTCTTGGTTGTTTAAGGCAGAGGTTGACTGTTTGGGTTTTCCTCAACAAACACCTGAGACGTGACAATGTCACTTCTCAAATTACCCTGGGTGTCTGATGCAGGAGCATCCAGTGGTGTAAGGGAAATCTTGCATCACCCAAAAAAAAGTGTTTCAAAATTGTTGATGTTCTACCCATTTCTTCTCAAAATCTGTGGTTCTGGTCCCATAATCACCTGAATAATAATGTAGAACTTTCAGTTTTCCCAAACTGCTAAAAATAGTAAACTGCTATTTTTAGAAAGTTTGCATTTGGGCATGGAATGAAGTTAAAATTTATAGGAAGTTACATAACGGAAATACAAGACCTTTGGTGAAGGAATCACACGAAGATCATTTGTGAGCTGAAAGATATTAAAGTTTTCGTTTCCTGAAAAATGCCTAAAAATTATTCAAACTCAGATTTGAGGCACTAAATGGCTCCGTATGAGCCATAAAATGGCCAAAACTAATAGAGGTGGTTCTTAGCACATAGAGCACTTCGCGAGCTTTTCGACGTAGAAAACGGTTTGTCAATTAGAGTTCCGGATCAAAAGTTATGGCTCCTGGAAGTTAACCTATTTTTGGAGGGAGATGCAAAATTTAAAATTAGGTTGTTGACCGCCACAAAGGCTATTAATAACCATTTTTGGAAACCCTGGGCAGTAGGAGAGTTAAGGGGGCAAGTGTAGAGTCAAGAATAAGTAGGAAAACAGAAACCCTAGCTGATTTGGGGGTTACAGAAGGCAAAAGATTCTCGAGCCTGGTGATGGTAGCTGTAGTGTGTTGCAGCCTGTAGAGGACTGATTCCTCTAATTGTAATTAAGTTTCTATAATGTAATGAGTTGCCCAGATCAATAAAAGAAAGTTCTATTCTTTGTATTCAATTTCTATTATTATGTGTTTTATGATTTACCCCCTTCATCAAGTGTTATAGAGCGAGGGTTCCTGAGTGTGTAGACAGATCGCCGACCGTGAGGCAGTTTGCACCAGGACCTGAGGTTGTGGGTTTGCTGCGGAGACCAAGATGCCTCGACGAAGAAATCGTGTTGGGAGGAATGCTTTGACGGAAGAGGGTTTTAGAGCCCTACAAAGGCAAATTGATGCATTGCAAGAAGAGCTACGAAGAGGGTTTGAGCTGAGGACAAGAGAAGAAAGTGAAGATGAAGTTGAAGAAGAGCTATCTGAGGAAGAACAAGAAGCTACCGAAGATGCTGCAGAAGTAAGGTTGTTGAGGGTCATTTCAAAGATCGAAAAGAGGCCCAGGATTGAAGTTTCTACATATTCTGGAGATTTGAATCCAGAACAGCTTATTGATTGGATCAATGACATGGAGGAGTATTTTGAGTATGAAGATGTGGAGGACCCAGATCGGGTTAAGTTTGCAAAAACAAAGTTGAAAGGCCACACCAATATTTGGTGGAAGGAGGTCCAATTAGAGAGGAACAGAAGAGGAAAAGCAAAGATTACCAGATGGGATTGGATGGTGGAGAAACTAAAGAAGCAGTTCATTCCTGTGGAGTATGAGATGGAGTTGCTGAAGAAACTGCAAGGACTGAAGCAAGGTAACAAGTCTGTTAAGGAGTATACAGAAGAGTTTTATAAAATCACTATCAGGACAGGCCATGCAAAGCCCAATAAGGAGAAGGTAGCCCGTTACATTAATGGGTTGAGGCCAAGTATTCAAGAGGAGTTGAGCCTGGTCAAAATGACCACCATAGAAGATGCACACCAGTTTTCCTTGAAGGTGGAAGAGAAGCTAAATAAAAGATTTGACAGTAAGCAAAGGGGAAGGGGTCAAGGCGGAAGGAGTCGTGGAAGACCCTATGGGGGCCGAAATGAAGATGCAAATAAAAGTGAAGAAGTTGGTACCAGTCGAAATCAGAGAGGTGATAATACCTACCGCCCTCGTGACCAGAACAATGGTGAGCAAAGAGGAAGAGGAAGAGGCAGACTTGGGCAAGGACTTGGAAGAGGAGGTTTCAGAGGAACTTGTTTCCAATGTGGAGAAGAAGGGCATCGAGCATATGAGTGTCCGCAACATCAAGGAAGGATGAATAGAAGACCTGAAGGTAATGCACGAGTTACACATGTGGATGAAGATGCACAATCTGAGTGCTCTGAAGATGTAGAAAGGAGAGAAACCCTAGTTGTTAGAAGAACTTTGTTGAATGAGGAGAAAGAACCCAATCAGAGGAAGAGTTTATTCCACACAAGGTGCAAATGTGAAGGTAAGTGTTGTAATATTATTATTGACAGTGGAAGCACTGATAATCTTGTTTCAGAGGAGATGGTTGAGAAGTTGAAGTTGACAAGAAGAAAGCATCTGCATCCATATCAGATTGCATGGTTGCAGAAGGACCATAGAGCTTTGGTCAATGAGTAGTCTTTATTGAAGTTCAAGATTGGTGACTACCATGATGAGGTGCTGTGTGATATCATACCGATGGATGCATGTCATATGCTGTTGGGGAGGCCATGGCAATATGATAGGAGCACTGTCCATGATGGCCGTGCAAACATATATTCCCTAACAAAGGATGGAGTTCATCATAAGTTGAATCCCTTGAAGGAGGTGGAAGAAAAGGTATGTAGTTCTGCCAGAATTTGCCTGGTAGATGGTAGGAAATTTTTGGAGGGTATGAAGCATGAGCATCATTGCTTTGCATTGATTCCTAAGATTAGTCAAGAGAACTGTGAAGATGTACCAGCAAAAGTTTCAGATATGTTGGAAGAGTTCCAGGACATTATCTCTGATAATGTACTAGAAGGTTTACCACCAGTAAGGAAGATAAGTCATCAAATGGATTTGATACCAGGAGCTAGTTTGCCAAACAAGGCAGCCCACAGAATGACTCCTGGAGAGAGTGAAGAGTTGAATAGACAAGTTCAGGAGTTGTTGAGGAAGGGATTGATAAGAGAAAGCCTAAGTCCATGTGCGGTACCTGCAGTACTGGCACCGAAGAAAGATGAAGAGTGGAGGATGTGTACAGATTCCCAAGCCATCAACAAGATCACAATCAAGTACAGGTTTCCATTGCCCAGAATGGATGACATAATGGATTGTTTGAGTGGAGTGAAGTACTTCATGAAGATTGATTTGAAGAGTGGGTGTCACCAGATCTGAATGAGAGAAGGAGATGGATGGAAGACAGCCTTCAAGACAAAGGAAGGTTTGTATGAGTGGTTAGTCATGCCATTTGGGCTAACCAATGCACTGAGCACGTTCATGAGGGGTACTGAAAGAATTTTTGGGAAGTTTTGTTATTGTTTATTTGGATGATATTTTAATTTTTAGTAAGACTTGGGATGAGCATCTGATGCATATCAGAAGAGTTGTAGAGAAACTGAGGGAGGAGAAGTTGCTGATTAATCTGAAGAAATATAGTTTTGTAAAAAAAGAGTTGGTATACCTGGGATTTGTTTTCTCAGAGGAGGGTATTAAGATGGACCCAAAAAAAGTAAGGGCTATCATTGAGTGGCCTACACCAAGGAGTGCAATGGAGGTAAGATCTTTTCATGGTTTGGCAAGTTTTTATAGAAAGTTTATCAGGAATTTTAGTAGCATTTGTGCACCCCTAACTGAGACGATGAGAGGGGATAGAAAAGATTTTAGATGGACTAAAGGAGCCGACAAGAGCTTTGACACATTGAAGTAGAAAGTCATAGAACAACCTATTTTGGCACTTCCAGATTTTAATAAGGTATTTCAGGTAGATTGTGATGCTAGTGGTAGTGGTATAGGAGCTGTTTTGAGCCATGAAGGTAAGCCCATTGCCTATTTTAGTGAGAAGCTTAATGATGCCAAGAAAAAATATTTTGTTTATGATCAAGTGGTATCAGAGCGAGGGTTCCTGAGTGTGTAGACAGATCGCTGACCGTGAGGCAGTTTGCACTAGGACCTGAGGTTGTGGGTTTGCTATGGAGACCAAGACGCCTCCACGAAGAAATCGTGTTGGGAGGAATGCTTTGACAGAAGAGGGTTTTAGAGCCCTACAAAGGCAATTTGATACATTGCAAGAGGAGCTACGAAGAGGGTTTGAGCCGAGGACAAGAGAAGAAAGTGAAGATGAAGTTGAAGAAGAGCTATCTGAGGAAGAACAAGAAGCTACCGAAGATGCTGTAGAAGTAAGGTTGTTGAGGGTCATTTCAAAGATCAGAAAGAGGCCCAGGATCGAAGTTTCTACATATTCTAGAGATTTGAATCCAGAACAGTGTATTGATTGGATCAATGACATGGAGGAGTATTTTGAATATGAAGATGTGGAGTACCGAGATCGGGTTAAGTTTGCAAAAATAAAGTTGAAAGGCCACGCCAATATTTGGTGGAAGGAGGTCCAATTAGAGAGGAATAGAAGAGGAAAAGCAAAGATTACCAGATGGGATTGGATGGTGGAGAAACTGAAGAAGCAGTTCATTCCTTTGGACTATGAGATGGAGTTGCTGAAGAAACTGTAAGTACTGAAGCAAGGTAACAAGTCTGTTAAGGAGTATACAGAAGAGTTTTATAAAATCACTATTAGGATAGGCCATGTAGAGCCCAATAAGGAGAAGGTAGCCCGTTACATTAATGGGTTGAGGCCGAGTATTCAAGAGGAGTTGAGCCTGGTTAGAATGACCACCATAGAAGATGCGTACTAGTTTTCCTTGAAGGTGGAAGAGAAGCTGAATAAAAGATTTGACAGCAAGCAAAGGGGAAGGGGTCAAGGCGGAAGGAGTGGTGGAAGACCCTATGGGGGCCGAAATGAAGATGCAAAGAAAAGTGAAGAAGCTAGTACCAGTCAAAATTAGAGAGGTGATAATACCTACCGCCCTCGTGACCAGAACAATGGTGAGCAAAGAGGAAGAGAAAGAGGCAGACTTGGGCAAGGACCTGGAAGAGGAGGTTTCAGAGGAACCTATTTCCAATGTGGAGAAGAAGGGCATCAAGCATATGAGTGTCCGCAATATCAAGGAAGGATGAATAGAAGACTTGAAGGTAAAGCACGAGTTGCACATGTGGATGAAGATGCACAGTCTAAGCGCTCTGAAGATGCAGAAAGGGGAGAAACCCTAGTTGTCAGAAGAACTTTGTTGAATGAGGAGAAAGAACCCAATCCGAGGAAGAGTTTATTCCACACAAGGTGCAAATGTGAAGGTAAGTGTTGTGATATTATTATTGACAGTGGAAGCACTGATAATCTTGTTTCAGAGGAGATGGTTGACAAGTTGAACTTGACAAGAAGAAAGCATCCGCATCCATATTGGATTGCATGGTTGCAGAATGACCATAGAGCTTTGGTCAATGAGTAGTGTTTAGTGAAGTTCAAGATTGGTGACTACCAATGTGAGGTGATGTGTGATATCATACCAATGGATGCATGTCATATGCTGTTGGGGAGGCTGTGGCAGTATGATAGGAGCGTTGTCCATGATGGCCGTACAAACACATATTCCCTAACAAAGGATGGAGTTCGTCATAAGTTGAAGCCCTTGAAGGAGGTGGAAGAAAAGGTATGTAGTACTGCCAGAATTTGCCTGGTAGATGGTAGGAAATTTTTGGAGGGTATGAAGCATGAGCATCATTGCTTTGCATTGATTCCTAAGATTAGTCAAGAGAAGTGTGAAGATGTACCAGCAGAAGTTTTAGATATGTTGGAAGAGTTCCAGGACATTATCTCTGATAATGTACCAGAAGGTTTACCACTAGTAAGGAAGATAAGTCATCAAATGGATTTGATACCAGGAGCTAGTTTGCTAAACAAGGCAGCCCACAGAATGACTCCTGCAGAGAGTGGAGAGTTGAACAGACAAGTTCAGGAGTTGTTGAGGAAGGGATTGATAAGAGAAAGCCTAAGTCCATGTACGGTACCTACAGTACTGGCACCAGAGAAAGATAGAGAGTGGAAGATGTGTACAGATTCCCGAGCCATCAACAAGATCACAATCAAGAATAGGTTTCCATTGCCCAGAATGGATGACATAATGGATTGTTTGAGTGGAGCCAAGTACTTCACGAAGATTGATCTAAAGAGTGGGTATCACCAGATCCGAATGAGAGAAGGAGATGAATGGAAGACAGCCTTCAAGACAAATGAATGTTTGTATGAGTGGTTAGTCATGCCATTTGGGCTAACCAATGCACCGAGCACATTCATGCGGCTCATGAACGAGGTACTGAAAGAATTTTTGGGAAGTTTTGTTATTGTTTATTTGGATGCTATTTTGATTTTTAGTAAGACTTGGGATGAGCATCTGATGCATATTAGAAGAGTTCTAGAGAAACTGAGGGAGGAGAAGTTGCTGATTAAACTGAAGAAATGTAGTTTTGCAAAAAAAGAGTTGGTATACCTAGGATTTGTTGTCTCAAAGGAGGGTCTTAAGATGGACCCAGAAAAAGTAAGGGCTATCATTGAGTGGCCTACACCAAGGAGTGCAATGGAGGTAAGACCTTTTCATGGTTTGGCAAGTTTTTACAAAAAATTTATCAGGAATTTTAGTAGCATTTGTGCACCCCTAACTGAGACGATGAGAGGGGATAGAAAAGAGTTTAGATGGACTAAAGGAGCTGACAAGAGCTTTGACACATTGAAGTAGAAAGTTGTAGAACAACCTATTTTGGCACTTCCAGATTTTAATAAGGTATTTCAGGTAGATTGTGATGCTAGTGGTAGTGGTATAGGAGCTATTTTGAGCCAAGAAGGTAAGCCCATTGCCTATTTTAGTGAGAAGCTTAATGATGCCTAGAAAAAGTATTCTGTTTATGATCAAGAATTTTATGCAATAGTTTAGGCTTTGATGAAATGGAGACATTATTTGTTGCCAAAAGAGTTTGTTTTGTATACAGATCATCAGGCTTTGCAGTATATTAATAGTCAAGGGAAGTTGAACCAAAGGCACTTAAAATGGGTTGAGTTTTTGCAGAGTTATACCTTTGTTTTGAAGCACAGGAGTGGGAAGTCCAACAGAGTTGCAGATGCCTTGAGCGGAAGGCAAAACTTGTTGATAGAAATGAAGATAGAGGTTGTTGCATTCGATGAGCTCAAAAGTTTGTATCCTGAAGATCCGGATTTTGTAGAGGCTTGGAAAGCTTGTCTGGAGCCTATTACTTTGGACAGGACAAAATGGTTGGATTTCATAATCCAAGATGGCATGTTGTTTAGAGGAAGCCAGTTGTGAATTCTGAGGAGTTCCATGAGAGAGAACCTGATTAAGGAGAAGCATAGTGGAGGATTGGCTGGACACTTTGGTCGAGATAAGACCATTTCTATTGTTGGTGAAAATTATTATTGGCCATAGCTGCAGCAGGATGTGAGGAAGTTTATGCAAAGTTGCAGAGTATGTCAGATGGCAAAAGGAACAAGTCAGAATACAGGGTTGTATCAACCATTACTTATACCAGAGAAGCCCTGGGATGATATCAGTATAGATTTTGTTCTTGGTTTACCAAGGACACAGAGAGGGCATGATTCTATTTTTGTGGTGGTGGACAGATTCTCAAAGATGGCACATTTTATTCCTTGTAAGAAGACTAATGATGCTGTTCATATTGCAAAGTTATTTTTCAAGGAAGTGGTGAGACTACATGGTCTATCAAAAAGCATAGTTTCAGATCGAGATACCAAGTTTGTTGGTTATTTCTGGAGGACATTGTGCAAGAAGTTGGAGACAGATTTGAAGTTCAGTTCTACACACCATCCATAGACTGATGGATAGACAGAAGTGGTGAATAGGAGTTTGGGTAACCTGCTATGATGCTTAGTAGGAGATAAACCCAAGGGATGGGATTTGATTTTACCACAAGCAGAATTTGCTTACAACAATTCTGTCAATAGGAGTACTGGTAAATCACCATTCCAGATTGTATATGGAAATAGTCCAAGAAATGCTTCAGAGTTAAGGAATCTAGATAAGGGAGAAAAGACAAGTGCCGAGGCTGAAGACTTTGTAGAACATATGAAGAATTTGCATGAAGAAGTGAGAAAGCACATTAATAAGATGACTACTCAGTACAAGGCTAAGGTAGATCAGAAGAGGAGGTATAAGGAGTTCCAGGTGGGAGATGAAGTCATGGTTCACTTGAGAAAAGAAAGGTTCCCAGTTGGAACATACCATAAATTAAAAATGAAGAAATTTGGACCATGCAGAATCCTGAAGAAGCATGATTCCGGAAATGCATATGAGGTAGAGTTGCCGAGTGGGATCAACATTTACCTATTTTCAACATCACTGATTTAACAGAATATCATGAAGGTGGAACAGAGGATGGACCAACAGAAGTGTAGTGGAGTATTCCATCATCTACTTCAATAGAGGAGATAGAAGAGATCTTGGATAGCCATGTGGGAAGGAGTACTCGAAATAAGCAATATGAAGAATATCTAGTGAAATGGAAAGGAAAGCCTGTTCAAGATTCTTGTTGGTTGTTTAAGGCAGAGGTTGATCGTTTGGGTTTTCCTCACACAAACACCTGAGACGTGACAAGGTCAATTCTCAAATTACCCTGGGTGTCTAATGCAGGAGCATCCAGTGGTGTAAGGGCAATCTTGCATCACCCAAAAAAAAGTGTTTCAAAATTGTTGATGTTCTACCCATTTCTTCTTAAAATCTATGGTTCTAGTCCCATAATCACCTGAATAATAATGTAGAACTTTCAGTTTTCTCAAACTGCTAAAAATAGTAAACTACTATTTTTAGAAAGTTTGCATTTGGGCACAGAATGAAGTCAAAATTTACAGGAAGTTACATAACAGAAATATAAGACCTTTGGCAAAGGAATCACATGAAGATCATTTACGAGCTGAAAGATATTAAAGTTTTCATTTCCTGAAAAATGCCTGAAAATTATTCAAACTCAGATTTGAGGCACTAAATGGCCCCGTACGTGCCTGAAAATGGATAGAACTAGCAAATTGGGTTCTTATCACGTAGAGCACTCTGCAAGCTTTCCGACGCATAAAACGCTTCATCAATCAGAGTCCTGGATCAAAAATTATGGCTTCCAGAAGTTGACCTATTTTTGGAGGGAGATGCAAAATTTAAAATTAGGTTGTTGACCGCCAAAAAGGCTATTGATAACCAATTTTGGAAACCCTGGGCAGTAGGAGAGTTAAGGTGGCAAGTGTAGAGTCAAGAATAGGCAGGAAAATAGAAACCCTAGCTGATTTGGGGGTTACAGAAGGCAGAAGATTCCAGAGCCTGGTGATGGTAGCTGTAGTGTGTTGCAGCCTGTAGAGGACTGATTCCTCTGATTGTAATTAAGCTTCTGTAATGTAATGAGTTGCCCAGATCAATAAAAGAAAGTTCTATTCTCTGTGTTCAATTTCTATTATTGTGTGTTTTATGATTTACCCCCTTCATCGGGCACATATGTCACAACCCTTCAAATCATTGTTAGTATGCATATCTAAACATATAGACCTATAAGCATCAAAATGTCTAGAAAATTCAATATGTAATCTACAACAAGTAGTGCATGTGTGATTTATCTTAACATAGAAAGTTTTTAGTATTTCAAAATATCTTTGACAAATTTTAATTTAAGGATACTTCTCTAGAAATTTAATATTAAAACTATGTTTGAGTCTCATCCAAAAAATGCTTTGGATGTGGCTCACAATTCTGACTACCGATTCTCCTTTTTACCACATCCCTTTGATTCGGAGATACCCTTGTGTAATTCTTCCAAAAGTCTTCAATTATTGATCTCAATGCTTTAACAATTGGTTTATCTTTTCATGGTAGTCTCCCCAAGAATGCCCATAATTCATTGGCATTAGTGTCCTCAATTCTTTGGCGTGTTCCAATAGATCTTGATAAAGTTTTCCTATTAATTCTCAATTGTTGACTCATCTTTCTAATGAGAAGAGCTTTCCTCATTTGACTATTTACTATAGTCGATGTAATCACACGCCATGTTGCATTACTATCTTTTGTGCGTGAGATGTTACCCACACTCTCATACGCACTCATTAGATTCTTGACAATAGATTTTTCACTTGAAGCCTCTGATGTTCTCAACCTGAGAATCTTCATGATAGACCTATACTTTATACTTCGCATCATTTCAACAGATAGTTGACATCTTGCAGTCTCATTTAACTTTTCAAAGAACAATCTCCAAATCTTATTAGCAAATCTTCAAGTGCGTTTTGGAATCTTACCTTCCATTAGCTGCAAAATATTATCATCAATATCAATCAAATACTTTCGCTTTCTATGCAAAATTCTAGGTGGTGTTAAGTTAGGTAAATTCATCTCAACATTAGGAATTTCATCAATATTTAAATGAGATGGGTTAGATGGCATACCTTCAATCGAAGATGGAATAGATGACATACCTTGAGGTTGAGGTGGGAACAATGGTGTACCTCCTTCATCACATGTGAGTGATGATGTACTCTCAACTTGAGATGTGGTAGATGGTGTCCCTACATTTTGACTTGCAGTAGATGATGTGTCTCCAACTATGGTATTCAAATCTCTCGTACCACAAAGTTTTTTCATTTGTTCTCTTTGTGCCGCCAATACCATATCTCTTTGTGATGGTTGTGGTTCCTCTTCAATTGGTATGTCTTCATTTATCATGTCCAATTTCCTCTTCTCACAAAGTTCCCTCATAGCCACTACTTTCTTTGCATTCTTAGCTTCTATCTCTTCCTGTGTTGGTTTAATTCTTGATCGTTTCCTCGGCATGATGGAGAATTTGTCTATAGCATGATAAAGAGACCAATATTAGTTCCTAAGAAATGAATACAAGATAATAGTGGGAGTTTTTTGTATTATATTTTAAGGATTTATTCTTGTATAGTTTGACATCATGGTATGTTAAGGTCTGTTTATTACACATAATTATTAAAGAGCCCAAGTGTAGAAAATATACATGGCATCATGTGAGATTGTAGGCTGCTTTCTTGATTGGGAATGTGTCTATTTTAAACATGTATGATAAAGCATGATAAAGTAATTCAATCCAAAATAAGGAAAATATAAAGAACATGCATGTAAAGACTTGACATACTTGAAAAATGAAGATTCGAATGGAGATAGTACCCAATTATGTAGTGTTTCTTTCTTCTTGCATCAAACTCCTCAACAATTTGAGTTTTTCACCACTTGCTTCCTTTTGAATGTTAAATTGAATAAAACTCAAATATAATTACTACCAACAATACTATTAACCAATCTATAATGTTAAATTCCTAAAATTGAATCACAATTAACATTGCAACACTACAAAAATTAAAACTTGAATAGATATATATCAAGCTTGGTGTGAAAACTATGTTATTTCCTCCTTCTCAAGTTGGCAAAGCAGAAAAGGTGGTGGAAAGATCATGCAAAGGTGGTACAATGTGTCAAATGTGCATGTGAACTTCCCAACAACATGAGAGAACTTTTTTGTCAGAGCACGCGCAGAATCAATAAGAAAATAGAGCATGTGGGCCTGGATCATGGGGGTCAACACTTTTTTACCATTTAAATAGCAAGAAAAAATGCGAGCGCATTATAACGCGCTCATGTTTTGTCCTGCTATAGATTGATCACATCCTTTGCATTGATCACATCTCTTTCCAAACCTTCCCCTTTAGACTTGAATGACCACAAGGTTTTTGAGGGAGAACTTTTCCTGTTTCCTACAAGAGCTTGCTAGATGCTCCGCCATATGATAGGCATAACAATGAAGGGGCAAGCCCTCATAATCAAGTTCTTGATAGAAAATGCCCATCGAGGAAGAAAGACAGACCTTCTTTGGAAGTAGAAGCTCTAGTTTGTGACAAATCCTTATCCAAGCATAAATAGCAGGGGTTCTATCAAGCAATTTCTAATCCACTTCCACAAAGTCTCCTGAAGACTTCCTAATTGATTCCAAAACATCTGCACCCCAAAACTGGAGAGGTAATCAATATAATCAAACCCATAAATCTACATTTGACGAAAGAAACCTTCAACACTATACCTTAAACCCTAATCCCTCAACCCTCAACCCTAAACCTTATCCCTAAACCCTAATCCCTAAACCCTCAACCCTAATCTATCATCCCTCAACTCTAATCCCTCATCCCTAAACCCTAAATGCTATCCCTATTCCTAAACCCTCAATAGACTCAATACTATACCTTAAACCCTAATCCCTTATCCCTAAACCCTCCAACCCTATCCCTAATCCTTACACCCTCCACAATATACTTTAACCCTAATCCCTTGACCCTCAAACCTCAACCCTCAACCCTCAATGCCAAACCCTAATCCCTCAACCCTTAACTCTGATCCCTCAACCCTCAACCCTATCCCTAAACCCTAAACCCTCAACCCTCAACCCTCAATGTCAAATCCTAATCTCTTAACCCTTCACTCTAATCCCTCAACCCTAAACCCTATCCCTAAACCCTCAACACTATACCTTAAACCCTAATCCCTCATCCCTCAACCCTAAACCTTATCCCTAAACCCTAATCCCTCAACCCTCAACCCTAATCCATCATCCCTCAACTCTAATCCCTCATCCCTAAACCCTAAATGCTATCCCTATTCCTAAACCCTCAACAGAGTCGATACTATACCATAAACCCTAATCCCTTATCCCTAAACCCTCCAACCCTATCCCTAATCCTTACACCCTCCACACTATACTTTAACCTAATCCCTCGACTCTCAACCCTATCCCTAAACCCTAAACCCTAAACCCTAAACCCTTAATGTCAAATCCTAATCCCTCAACCCTTCACTCTAATCCCTCAACCCTAAACCCTATCCCTAAACCCTCAACACTATACCTTAATCCCTAATCCCTCAGCCCTCAACCCTAAACCTTATCCCTAAACCCTAATCCCTCAACCCTCAACCCTAATATGTTATCCCTCAACTCTAATCCCTTATCCCTAAACCCTAAATGATATCCCTATTCTTAAACCCTTAATAGACTCGATACTATACCTTAAACCCTAATCCCTTATCCCTAAACCCTCCAACCCTATCCCTAATCCTTACACCCTCCACACTATACTTTAACCCTAATCTCTTAACCCTCAACCCTATCCCTAAACCCTTAACCCTCGAACCTCAACCCTCAACCCTCAACGTCAAACCCTAATCCCTCAACCCTTAACTCTGATCCCTCAACCCTCAACCCTATCCCTAAACCCTAAACCCTAAACCCTCAACGTCAAATCCTAATCCCTCAATCCTTCACTCTAATCCCTCAACCCTAAACCATATCCCTAAACTGTCAACACTATGCCTTAAACCCTAATCCCTCAGCCCTTAACCCTAAACCTTATCCCTAAACCCTAATCCCTCAACCCTCAACCCTAATTTGTCATTCCTCAACTCTAATCCCTCACCCCTAAACCCTAAATGATATCCCTATTCCTAAAGCCTCAACAGACTCGATACTATACCTTAAACCCTAATCCCTTATCCCTAAACCCTCCAACCCTATCCCTAATCCTTACACCGTCCACACTATACTTTAACCCTAATCCCTCGACCCTTAACCCTATCCCTAAACACTTGACCCTCAAACCTTAACCCTCAACCCTCAACGTCAAACCCTAATCCCTCAACCCTTAACTCTGATACCTTGACCCTCAACACTATCCCTAAACCCTAAACCCTAAACCCTAAACCCTCAACCCTTCACTCTAATCCCTCAACCCTATCCTTAAACCCTCAACACTATACCTTAAACCCTAATCCCTCAGCCCTCAACCCTAAACCTTATCCCTAAACCCTAATCCCTCAACCCTCAACCCTAATCCGTCATCCCTCAACTCTAATCCCTCATCCCTAAACCCTAAATGCTATCCCTATTCCTAAACCCTCAATAGACTCGATACTATACCTTAAACCCTAATCCCTTATCCCTAAACCCTCCAACCCTATCCCTAATCCTTACACCCTCCACACTATACTTTAACCCTAATCCCTCGACCCTCAATCCTATCCCTAAACCCTTGACCCTTGAACCTCAACCCTCAACCCTCAATGTCAAACCCTAATCCCTCAACCCTTAACTCTGATCCCTCAACCCTCAACCAACCCTAAACCCTCAACCCTCAACGTCAAATCCTAATCCCTCAATCCTTCACTCTAATCCGTCAACCCTAAACCCTATCCCTAAACCCGCAACACTATACCTTAAACCATAATCCCTCAGCCCTCAACCCTAAACCTTATCCCTAAACCCTAATCCCTCAACCCTCAACCCTAATCCATCATCCCTCAACTCTAATCCCTCATCCCTAAACCCTAAATGCTATCCCTATTCCTAAACCCTCAACAGACTCAATACTATACCTTAAACCCTAATCCCTTATCCCTAAACCCTACAACCCTATCCCTAATCTTTAGACCCTCCATACTATACTTTAACCCTAATCCCTCGACCCTCAACCCTATCCCTAAACCCTTGACCCTCGAACCTCAACCCTCAACCCTCAATGTCAAACCCTAATCCCTCAACCCTTAACTCTGATCCCTCGACCCTCAACCCTATCCCTAAACCCTAAACCCTAAACCCTCAACGTCAAATCCTAATCCCTCAACCCTTCACTCTAATCCCTCAACCCTAAACCCTATCCCTAAACCCTCAACACTATACCTTAAACCCTAATCCCTCAGCCCTCAACCCTAAACCTTATCCCTAAACCCTAATCCCTCAACCCTCAACCCTAATCCATCATCCCTCAACTCTAATCCCTCATCCCTAAACCCTAAATGCTATCCCTATTCCTAAACCCTCAACAGACTCGATACTATACCTTAAACCCTAATCCCTTATCCCTAAACCCTCCAACCCTATCCCTAATATTTACACCATCCACACTATACTTTAACCCTAATCCCTCGACCCTCAACCCTATCCCTAAACCCTTGACCCTCGAACCTCAACCCTCAACCCTCAATGTCAAACCCTAATCCCTCAACCCTTAACTCTGATCCCTTGACCCTCAACCCTATCCCTAAACCCTAAACCCTCAACCCTTCACTCTGATCCCTCAACCCTAAACCCTATCCCTAAACCCTCAACACTATACCTTAAACCCTAATCACTCAACCCTCAACCCTAAACCTTATCCCTAAACCCTAATCCCTGAACCCTGAACCCTAATCCATCATCCCTCAACTCTAATCCCTCATCCCTAAATCGTAAACGATATCCCTATTCCTAGACACTCAACGGGCTCAATACTATACCTTAAACCCTAATCCCTCTACCCTCGACACTCTTATTTAACCCTAATCCCTTGACCATTAACCCTATCCCTCAACCTCAAGCCTCAAGCCTCAAGCCTCAATGCTCAACTCTTAAGATTAAACCCTAATTCATCAACCCTAAACCCTAATCCCTATCTCTCAACCCTTAACCCTTAAAACTTAAACCATATCCCTACACCCTCAACACTTGACACTATATCTTAAGCCTTAAACCCTCATCCCTAAAGCCTCAACTCTAAATCCTTAAACCTTCAACCCTAAACCGTATCCCTAATTCCTCTACCTTTGACACTCTAACCCTAACCTCGACATTAAATACTAATTAGTCAACCCTAAACCCTAATCCGTCAACCCTAAACCCTATCCCTAAACCCTCAACCCTCAACACTATACATTAAACCTTAATCCCTCAACCCTCAACCCTAAATCTTATCCCTAAACCATAATACCTCAACCCTCAACCCTAATCCATCATCCCTCAACTCTAATCCCTCATCCCTAAACCCTAAATGCTATCCCTATTCCTAAACCCTCAATAGACTCGATACTATACCTTAAACCCTAATCCCTTATCCCTAAACCCTCCAACCCTATCCCTAATCCTTACACCCTCCACACTCTACTTTAACCCTAATCCCTTGACCCTCAACCCTATCCCTAAACCCTTGACCCTCGAACCTCAACCCTCAACCCTCAACCCTAAACCCTTGACACTTGACACTATATCTTATACCCTAATCCCTAAACCCTCAACCCTAAATCATTAAACCTTCAACCCTAAACCCTATCCCTAATCCCTCTACCCTCGACACTCTTATTTAACCCTAATCCCTTGACCATTAACCCTATCCCTTAACCTCAACCCTCAACCCTCAACCCTCAACTCTCAACATTAAACCCTAATTCATCAACCCTAAACCCTAATCCCTCAAACCTAAACCCTATCCCTAAACCATCAACCCTCAACACTATACCTTAAACCCTAATCCCTATCCCTCAACCCTTAACCCTTAAAACTTAAACCCTATCTCTACACCCTCAACACTTGACACTATATCTTAAGCCTTAAACCCTCATCCCTAAATCCTCAACCCTCAATCCTTAAACCTTCAACCCTAAACCCTATCCCTAATCCCTCTACCCTCAACACTCTAACCCTAACCTCGACATTAAATGCTAATCCGTCAACCCTAAACCCTAATCCGTCAACCCTAAACCCTATCCCTAAACCCTCAACCCTCAACACTATACCTTAAACCCTCATCCATCAACCCTAAAACCTAATCCCTCAACCCTCAACCCTAAACACTATCAATAAACCCTCAACCCTCGACACTATACCTTACACCCTATGAGAAAAGCTTTTCGTATGGTACATCCACAGTGAGTAAACTACTAAACTATACCTTAAACCCTAATCCCTCAACCCTAAACTTTCAACCCTAAACCCTATCCCTAATCCCTCTACCCTCAACACTCTACCTTAAACCTAACCCCTCGACCCTTAACCCTAAACTCTATCCCTAAAGCCTCAACCCTAAACCCTAATCCCTCAAGGTCCTAAACTCTAATCCCTTATCCCTAAACTCTAAATCCTTATCCCTAAACTCTAAATCCTATCCCTAAACACTCAACCCTCAACCTTAAACCTTAATCACTCAATCCTTATCCACCCCTCTCCTCCCCTATCTGGCTCACTCCCATCTCTACCCTCCTTTGCCCTCGACACTATACATACATACATATAGGCATACATAGATACATACATACATACATATAGGCATACATAGATACATACATACATACATACATATAGGCATACATACATACATACATATATACATACATGATTAATAACCTTGAACATAACAAAATTTAAGGGGAACATAACATGAGCGCATTATAATGTGCTTGTGTTATGTCAAACATGACAAACAACAGACTTGCGAAAAAGGAAAATGCAAAGCAAAACATAACGTGAGCGCATTATAACGCGCTCGCGTTATCTCTTGCTTTGGGAATCCCAAGCCTTGGGCTTGGGATTTGCTTTGGATTTCCAACCCAAAGGCTTGGAGTGCCTTTTGAACAGTCACAGATGTGTTTTTCTATATTCTTCAAGATTTCACATAATTTTGTTCATGCTAACCCTCAGATTTGTACGTGTTTCAAGGTCAAACAAATTGAACACCTGGGTAATGTTAGGTTTTCTCTTAGCTATTTTATGATGTGATTTTGTTCACATTTTAACAATGTTAAGCCTTTCATCTTTAATTTCTTTTGTTTATGTGTCCGTTTTTGGGCAAAAACCACTGTTTGGTCTTTTTTTCATTGTAAATTAACTATTCATTGAAATTTTAAAAAAAGATATATTTAGAAACTAGACTCCATTCTACAAATATTAAAAAAAGAAAAAAATGATTTTCAATTAGTTTTCAAAAATTATAGGGGTAGCACGGCCAAAATTCTATTTTTTAGGATGTGTCCACTTTGAAAATTAGTAAAAAATTAAATATTCATCAAAAAATTATCAGAAAAATCAGGCGTAAACTACATGCTATTAGTTAATTTCTCACTAAAGAGATTTTAAAAATGCCAAAAAATAGTTGACCTTTTGAGGGAGTCACAAAACATGATATGTTATGTTTTTTTGATAGAAACAACACCAATTTATGTGGCTCCCTCTTTTGAACCCCTTAATCTATGCCATTTAAAAAAAAAAATAGTAGTTTAGAAAGTAGACTCAGAGCACTATGAACATTGTTTTGGTTGCATCTCCAAATTTTGAGTGTAACTATGCTCAATTTCTCATCCAAGGCTAGTATTTCTTGATTTCAGAAAAAAAGTGGCCACTTAAGACCCCTTTTTGGCCCCCCATCTTCTTGCAGTTACCCATAATTTGAATTAATTTAACTTAAATTATACTTGTGTGTACTGGACTCACAAAATTAAATAATTTATCAATATTTAGTATATTTAAAAGTTTTATAATTAATAATTTTGTCTTTATTTTATTTGTCTCTATCCAATATTTCTATTTTCTTGTCTTATTTTTTTGTTTTGTATATTTCCTATTGTATGATTTGTCTTTTTTCTTCTTAAACCTTTGTTCAATCCTTTCTCTCCCTTTATTCCTTTGGCCTAAGTGGACATGTATTGCCTTGCCTTGTATTGTCTTTGAATTCATGGATTATGATCAAATTAGAAAGAAAAAAGAATAGAGGAGTAATAGTCATTTGTTTAGTTATTTTTATTTGTCTGACCAATTATTTAGTTGTGTTTTTTGTCCGATGAACAAATTAGTCATTTATTTGGTCATTTATCTAGTCATTTCAACCGATGACCAAATTAGTCATTTATTTAGTCATTTATAGCTATGTTACAAAAAGGTTTAGTCACATGACTAAAAGTTTGGGCACATGACTAAAAGTTTGTCACCTGGCCATTTATTTGCCATATTTCTACTAGTGATAGGCTTTGCTTCTAGTTGAGTAACCAAGAAAGATCCCTTCATCACTTCTTGAATCAAACTTTCCTAGGTCTTCTTCATCTCTTTTGATATAGCATTTTCTGCCAAAGATCCTAAATTATTTGATAGTGGGAGGTCTTCCATACCATAGCTCATAAGGGGTCTTAGTGTTATTGACCCTTAACTATACAGTATTAGTCAGATAGATAGTAGTATGAACTACTTCCTTCCAGTACATGTCAGGCATATCTGCATCCTTCAACATTGCCTTAGCCATATCTTCACAGTCCTATTCTTCCTTTCCACTACCCCATTTTGTTGTGGGGTCCTAGGAGATGACAAATGTGTCCTAATACCATGATCTTCACAAAACTTGTCAAATTCATGTGAAATAAACTCACCTCCTCTATCAGGCCTTAAACATTTGATCTTAGTATCAATTTCACTCTCAACCATAGCTTTGAAAACCTTAAACTTATCAAAGGCATCTAATTTTTCTCTTAAGAAAGTAACCCAAATCATTCTATAATAATCATCAATAAGTAACATGAAATACCTTTCAGCTTGTTGACTCTTTACTCTTGTAGGGCCACATAGTTCAGTATGAATTTGATCAAATGGAATTGAAGAAGAGTACTCCTTGCTCTTGAAATTTGTCTTTGCTTTCCCATTTGACATTCCTTGCATAATGTGTTTGTAGGCTTGGTTATCTGTGCATGTCTCTCACTGCATGAATAGAGCTAATCCTTACCATGTTGTCAAAGTTTTTGTGTCCCATTCACTTTTTCCATAGCCAACACTCACTAGATTGAGTCAATAAGAATGTTCTTCCATTTACCTCCTTCAGATGATAGATATCACCATATGACTTGATACCTTCTGTAACTAGTTTTCCAGACCCTACCTTGCTGATTTCACAACCTTTGGGATGAAAGGTAAGATTTTATCCTTTACTACACATCTAACTGACACTGAGAAGATTATGATTTAGCCCTTTGACATAGATGACATCCTTAGTCATGTTCTTCCCATCAATAGTTATAGCACCTTTTCCACAAATTTGTGTTGACTCATCACCACCAAACTTGAAAGCTCCATCATTCCACTTCTCTAGGCCAATAAAATTATCCTTGTCACCAGTCATATGATTAGAGAAACCACTATCAATTACTCAAGCCTTGGCTTCTTCTCTTGTATGAAAGGTAGTCCATACAACCATTGATCTATCATTGTTTTGGTCAGCTTGTAAGGCATAAGTCTTTTCATATTTTCCAACATCATCCTTTTTGTCACCAACATTCAAGGGCATGAAAAGTGTTTCATCATTTGAATCATCATGATCTTCATCTTCTGAAGAATAATTGCTCTCTATGGAATACAGGCTTCTTTTGAACTTGTCTTTCTTGTTACCACCCCTTGATTATTTAAAGGGACATTTAGAAGTAAAATGACCAATCTTTCCACAATTGAAACATTTGAAAGGTAACTTAGCTCTATATTTCCCTATGTCTTTCTTTAGGATTCTTACAAAGTTTGCTTCTACTTCATCAAAGTCATCATCTTGATCAGCTGCTTCATCTCTTGTCTTCTTACTTGCTTTGAATGTAATCTCCTTATTTGGAGAACCTTTGTCAAATTCTCTCATTTCAAAGGCTATGAGAGCAAAAAAATTGATCTACTCTATATGTATCCAAATCCTGAGTCTCCTCAATAGCAGATACCTTATGACTATAAGATTTGGGAAGAGTTATCAATACCTTCTTCACAATTTCATCTTCTTTCACTTCACCACCAAGACTTGTGATGCCATTGACTAATTCATCCACTCAGAGCATATAACTGACAATGTCTTCATCTTCTTTCATTCTTAGGGTCTCAAATTTACTCTTGAAGATTTGTATCTTGGCTTGCTTCACTTTGTTATCTCCTTCATAAATGCTTTCAAGTTTTACCTAGAAATTCTTAGCATATTTGCAACTTGTTAGCTTTAGAAGTTCTATATCCACTAGTCCACTTATAGTAGTGCTCGTTGCCTTGGCATTATGATCATGCAACTTAATTTCATTAGCATTTGTAGGCTCAGATACAGGAGTAATGTAACCCTTCACAACAACTTGCCATACAACAAACCCTAGAGAAGAGAGATAGTTTTCCATCCTTAGCCTCCAAAAGGAATAATTTGTTCCATCAAAAATAGTTACCTTGTGAGATCCATTAGGAGCCATCCTGAACCTTCCTCAAGTAGTAAAGATTCTTCTGAGTAACTTGGCTCTAATACCAATTGTTAAAAACACTAGGATACTAAGAGGGAGGGTGAATCAATATCTAAACAAACTTCCAAAGCTCTGAAGTAGATTAAAACTTAAGCATTATAGTATTAACATAAACATGAAGGATTAACATAATGCACATCAACACATAACACCATATATACGTGGAAAACCCAAAAAGGGAAAATCCATAGTGCAAATTAATTCACTATATATAAATCTCAAAATTATAACTTTGTTTTGAGGGCTACAACCCAAGGAAGATACTACTCTCTACTAAATTTGTTTTAGGGCTACAACCCAAGGAAGCTACTACTCCCTGAAGAAAGGTTTTAGGGGTACTCCTAAGGAAGCTACAACTCCCTGCTAACTTTTTTTAGGGCTACAACCCAAGGAAGCAACTACTCCCTAAACTAAGAATGAACTTAGAAAGGATTACAGAATGACAGTCCTTTTACTGCCTAAAAACTAACTTTGAAGTTCACACCTTTTATGATTGCACTTTTTCTTCTTCTAATGATTGTATCAATTAGGCACACTCTTCACTTCCCTCCTGTCACAAAAATGTCTTCAAGATGTATCAGGACAACCTCTAATAATTCTACTCTTTCTCCTTTAGTCGCACATCATAATACATATGATATTCATATTCTACTCTTCACACTTTCATATTTTCCTCTTCTTTATCACACCTTACTTAGATCAACTAGGTTCACTATATGTACATGATATTTCATTTATTTCATTACAAGTTAGCCAATACAACAAGAATATTACATTTCACTAGTCGGCCAGAGAACACAACATGAAACATGCATAGGGAAAGCCCTATAATGAACAACACACTACTCTAGAAGGAACCACATGCCTTGTGGATCCAAATAAATGCTTAGTCCAATCCTAAACATCAGCCACATATCATTCTTCAAGGAATAGCATCTGTACATCACACCTATTTGAAATAGATTGCCCTTAAGTAAGAACACATGAAGCTTGTAGCACAATTATACACATAGAAGATTAAATATTACTTGTGATACACCAAGTCACTAAATACTTTGAAAAAGTATGTAATGAGCCTATCTAAACATGTTCACAAAGTTCTATTGACAAATATTCACATCTGGAAGAGTGTGGAGTATTCTAACAAGTTTTCATCACCATTTTACTGTGCCAGAACATAGACCAGAACTCTATCACACATGAATTTTATTACTGAAGGTATACATACTTTATTTCTTGGATATAAAATCTTCACAACATACTAAACTTAGATACTGAACTACAAGATCATATCTACAAATGCAAAGGAATGCGGAGTAATTTCTCAAGTAGTCTCCCAAGTATCTTTTTGTGACATAAGTCTCCATCACTTTTCAGAGATCAAAACCTAATTGTGTTCTTGTGATAATTCATGTAGACATATAAACATTCATTTTAATGCTTCTAATTCCCATATTAATGTGTCTTCTTGATGATTCTAATTCCCATCTTAATATGTCTCCTTGATGCTTCTAATTCCCATATTAATGTGTCTTCTTGATGCTTCATCTTAATATATCTCCATACTCAACTCTGTATTGACCAAGGCATGACGTCCAACCATGAACTTCAGTAACCTCATTAAATTCAACATGACATCCAACCATGAACTTTAGTTACCACATTGCATTCAACATGACATCCAACCATGAATGTCAATAACCACATCACCTCAACAATGTATCAGGCAGTCTAAACTGAGTGTTGACATCAATAACAACCATATCACAACCTTAGATATGAAACACAAAATGTGTAAAATTCTAAAGAAAGGAGGAACTGTAATGGACTCACCTCTTAATCATAGAAAGTGGTCATTAGCTGAAAGCAAACTATCAATGGAAGAGAGTAGCTCCATTATTCACCAAGAAATGTGGCTTCCAAATAGTGTACAAAAATCAACTTTAAAACCCTTTTTATTCAAAAGATTAGGGTGTCACAATTAATGCCAAGGTAATTAATCATCAGGCACTAGCATGAAATATAACCTATGAGCTATTTTGTCAGCCACTTGAACATTTTACAAACCCTAGGATTGAGAAACATCTTTTATTTTTCTTTATCGATGATGCTTTACTTTAATCAACTCTCTTCATCAGCCAGGAACTTTGTTCACAAACTTTAAAATCCAATGATTTGACTTATATTTTTCAACCATTCACTTGAAGATATTTTGACATTATCAGCTGAGGTTCTCATCATTGAACTTTCCTATCAGCGAAATCTCCTTTTTGTGAACTTTGGAAACTGGTGATGCCAGTGATCTCTTCATGAATTCTTTGTCAGAAATGTAGCCCATCGATGAACTTATTCATTGGTGAACCGAATAGTTCACTAACCAAAGTTTCCACCAATTTTCCTCCTGGGCAATCTTTGCTTTAGCATGTCTCCATCAGTAACTTTGCCAATCAATGAAATCAAGAGTTTGTAAAGTTATTAAATTAGTGACTAACTTAAATGTTGATTTTATTTATCAATGGGAATATAAATTCACAAACTTAGACTTATAAGGCAGAGTCATCAAACAATTAGGGAGTTTGCAAACTAAGGAATTAGGTGATAACAAAGACATGAGGACAGATGAAGTTTGCAAAGGAAGAAACATGCCAATAAGGAACATAGTGGAAGGAATTAGACTCATCATCGCCACATCGACAAGTTCACGAATTGACAAACCTAGTAATGAGGTTCACAAAAATACTAAGTTACTGAGCAAAATGCAAAGAGTTTTTTTTACCTAGAGAAAGAGGCATTTCACAAGGGTAACAAAAAAAAAAAAGAAAAGACATAAGACAATCCAAGTTTCATATTGGTCCTAGGAATTAGGATTGGTAGGGTAGAAAGACAAAAACATGGGTAATAGATTCTTACTTTATATTGTCACTACTTATGAATTAGATGTAGAGCAAATGGATGTTAAAACTTCATTCATACATGGGGATCTTGAGGATGAAATATATAAAACAACGTGAAAGTTCTATTGTAAAAGGGAAGGAGAACTTGGAACTTTGCAAGTTTAAATGGTCACTGTATGGTCTAAAATAGTGACCTCAGATGTGGTATTAGAATTTTGATTCTTTTGCATTAAAAATTGGGTTTGTTAGGAGTGGTTGTAATCACTTTATTTATTATAAATCAATCGTTTGTTAGTTTGTAATCATTGTTTTATATGTTGATGATGTGTTGTTCATTCAAAATAGTGAGGGAATGATTAGGGTTCCAAAAATCAATTGTTTGGTACACCTATGACATGAAGGATTTGGAGTTTATAAAATATATTTTGGGTATGGAGATCAATAAGTATTGAGTTGGTCTAGAAAGCTTTGTCTTATTCAAAGTTAGTATGTTCACACTATTTTTAGAAAGGTTTGTGATGCATGTTTATAATCTAGTAAGTACTCATTTACTTGTCAATACTAAGCTATCATTGGATTAGTGTCCAAAGTTAGATGATGATTTGGAGGATATGTTTAATGTTCTATATGTAGTGTTAGTGTATTGTATGGTCTATATAAGACCAAACATTTCCCATGAAATGGGAGTTCTTAGCACATTTATGTCTAACTCTAGTAAAGAGCATTAGAATTATGTTAAAAAGGGTTTTTAGATATTTGCGAGAGACTTCTAATTATTTTATTTACTATCATGGGATTGATTATGTGGGAAAGTTACTTGATATATAGGGCTTCATTACTTTTAATTAGGTTGGTGATTGGACAATAGGAAGTCCACAAGTGGTTATATGTTTTTTTTATTTAGAGGAGTTATTAGTTAGATGATTAAGTAGTAACCTTTATTTGTTTTTTCCACTACAAAAGTGGAGTACATGGTTGTGAAACATGCCTATAAGGAGTTAACGTGGTTACAAAGATTATGGTTAGGTATTGGATTTGAGTGCATATAGGTCAATACAAGATGTGATAATCAATGTACTAGAATAGGAGGTCCACAAGTGGTCCTATGTTTACTTTTTTGGAGGAGTTAATTCTTTCAAATTATATATAATTATGTAGACAATAAATAATGTTTAGTCTCCAAACATCATGGAATGAGTTAAGATGGATATCTTGATTATTGTGTAAAAATATATTAAATAGGGAGGTTACATAAAATTAGTCAAAATTAGGAGCTATAAGATGATTTTCCATATTTGGAGCCATGACAAGGAAACCAATGTACCCTCATGGGTCACATAGGATTGGGATCTTGGTCAATTTTACCATTATGATAGAATCCATGACATCTTTGACATGTAAGAATGTTGTAACATGTGTAAAGGGAGTCACTATTTTGAGTGGCTTGACCATAACTATGGGGAATTCTATTTTTTTATGGCTCATGGTTTTAGGTCTTAGTTTTGTAAAACCATTTATGGTTCCTTTTTCCCTATTTTCCTATATATTGGAGGCATAAGATAGTGGATTCATATGATCTATTGTAGCTAAAATTATGCTATAAGATTACTATCAAACTAGATGAATAAGTAGATTGTATTGGTATACTTCTTTCTCTGAGGATTAATACAATCTTGAGTTTCTTTTGTAGTGAAGTTTTTGATTGCAATGATTTATCTATGTACATCTAGCTTTATGTGTATAAATTTATGAGTTTATTGATTTCCACTTGTTTCTTCATTCTTTCATTATTAAATTTTATTGGCTTAATCATATCTTAATTTCAAATTTAAAATAACTATTGTTAACATTTCCATTATGTCACTTACCTTGAATTTCAACACAAATAAGGGAAAAAGATATGTGGATAGGAATTGGACCATGAACCAAGCTTAAAATAAAGAATGTTACTTGTTAATGTGTTATCATATTAAGGACATTCCCATCAAGGTGGGCATAAACTAAATGGAAAATTTCATGGGCATGATAATTTCAACATTATATTTTTACCCCACTTTGATATGTGTGCTAATTTAACATGAGCATGCATTTGAAAGTATATGGACATTCTATTCCAACATAAAAAGTAAATTCAAATACTCATAAAAGGATACTAACTTGTACAAAGTAACATAACATTCTTAATATCATCTTTTGTATTCTCCTTGATATGAGAACTCCATCAAAACTTAAGCAATAAAAAAAGTATATGATGTGGGACCATCCCATAAGTAGAGAAATAGTGTATCGTACAAAATATTTTATTTCATGTTTTGTTTTGTTTTGTAGGTTTATAATGGTTTTTAGTTATGAGATTTTTTTCATAGAATTTGGTTCCCATTATAAGGGAATTTTCTTACCCGATCACTGTTGTAGCAGATTTTGAGTTTTAGATAAAAATATCATAGTGTGACAAACATTCAATCTTCATGGTATAATTTGAAAACATTTCTAAGATTATTAATGCTAGGGAAGTTCACATGGCTAGAATTGTATCGAGTTTCACTACATAAATCTTGCTACACATGAAATTCTCCCTATGAGTCCTCTTGATTGATAAGTTATAACATGTAAAAGGCCATTTTAGATTTCATAAATTTTTTTAATTATTCCATCAACTAGAATACTTTAAGTTGGTCCTAGGAAACATTCTGAAAGAGGATTGGCAACCGTTTGGTTGGTGGTACCTTATCACTGTAGGGGATCCCTATAAATAAGATATAAAGTTATTTGGGACATGAAAAACATAGAGGAGATAAGTCCAAGCTATAGGCTTTAGGTTCTCAATAGTTGTAATCGGCACATATCTCGTGGGCATGTAACATGCATTCTTATTCCTAGATTTTACATTGACCTATTGTATTAGAGTATTTAAATACATATATTCTTGTTGTTAAGAATTAAATAATATTGTAATTTATTTGTGACATCTCATTTGTCTTGTAAATCTAATTTTGTTATGTACTTTCATTGGTACTTTTCTATATATATGTTTCAACTACACAGATAGGATATTTTCAATAGATTTTATATTGGTGACTATATAAAGTGGTACAAAAAATCTAGTTATAATTATGTTGGAAAAAGGGTTGGAGGTAGTCCTATGGTAGAAATTTGTGCATTTTTTGCACTATAGGTTAGCCATAGGAGAAGATGGTTTAAAAAGAAGAGGTTGAAAAATTAGGACAACATGATGATGAATATTATGTCAAGGAGTGGTATGATGGTGAACTAGCTAGCATTGAGATCTATTAAAGCAAGATTGGGAGCCCTTGAGACCATGAAAAGATAATGAATGCTTAAATATAAAAATGTTAGTGATGATGAAAGTGTTAGACACACAAGAATACTGAGAAGGGGGGTGCATCAGTATTCTTCCAAATATCACTTTCAACAATTTCAACTTATTCAGAGTAGATTAAACCTTAAACATTATAGTATTAACTTGATCATGAAAGATTAAGACAATGCACATCAACACATAATGCTAGATATACATGGAAAACCCTAGAAGGGAAAATCCATGGTGAGGATTAACTCACAATTTATGAAGCTCAAATAATAACTTTGTTTTAGGCCCGCTATAACCCAAGGAAAATGCTACTCCCTAAGTAACTTTGATTTAGGGTCACTCCCAAGGAAGATTCTACTCCCTGATGACTTTGTTTTAGGGTCACTCCCAAGGAAGCATCTACTCCATAAAAAGAGAATACACTTACAAAAGATTATAGTATAACAATCTTCTCTTACTATCTGAAAACTAACATTGAAGCTCACACCTTTGATGATTACAATTTTACCTCCTCAAACTTTCTTATAAAGATTTGATCAGGTAGGAATACTCTATACTTGATCAAGTTTTGTCACAAATATGTCTTCAAGATGAATCTGGACAACATCAACAACATTCGCTCTTTCTCCTATAGTCACACATCAATAATGTATTTATTCTGCTTTTATCTGCTTGCAAACCTTTTCAATCATCTTGTAATCATACCTCACATCACTCACTTTGATTTAATATTTATACATGATATTACATTTATTACATTTCTTGTTGGCCAGACACAATATGAATAATACATTTACAAGTCAGCTAGACAACACACAATATGAAACATGTAGAAGATAGACATGTCCTAATTGAAATCACATGTTACACCAATAGAAGATCAAGCATTGTGGACACCAAAAATTGTTTAATCAAGTCCAAAATATCCTTCATATATTTAAACCTCAATGAATTACATCCACACACTCCACTCATTTGGAAATAAGATATCTTTAAGGAAAACACATGAAGACTTGAAGTATAACAACTATATCAACTTGTAAACCTCGTGCGATACTGGAAACAAGAAAGATATTCATGAAACTTTTCCAGATGAATTCACATGACTCATAAAACACCCCCAAGCATTCCTTTGCCACCACACATCAAAGAATTATGCCAGACAACTTCAATCATTAACTCTAAGAACACTCTGCCATGCAGAACACACTACAAAATGTTGTCATTTGAAAAATTGAGTTACGGAGCACCAAGAACCTTGAAACTGGAAGGAACATATAATCTTCATCTAGAAACATGTCCTCAAAACTACTAGGGCAATCATTCATTTATAGAGGAATGCAGAACATTCCATCAAACCTTCATCATTGGCTTATTCCACTAGAACACATGTCAATACTCTGTCATGCACATCTTTCACAACAAAAGAGTAAATGATCTGAATCTCTGGAATTGCCATCTTCACTATAATATTAACATACCTTCAGAACCGCATAGCCAACTATTCAAATGAAAAGGAATGTAGAGGAAGGCGGAGCATCCTACTTCCATGTAGTGACTGTCTTCACAGAATCAACACTATCTTCACTATATCTTTTGTAAAACATACTTGCTGTGATCAAAACATCATGAAACTTGGAACATACATATAATGACACTGTATGAAGTTATGTTCCAATCCACAAAAGTACAACATCAATATATTGAGAATACAAAGCAATCTTCCAAATAGTCTTCAAAGAGTAGTCATCTTGAAACATAAACTGTCACCAACTTCTCAAGGCCAAATCTTCTTTGCCTTAACACATGCATTCTTAGGGATAGTTAGAGAAGACCACACAACATATCTTAATCCATTAGTACCATATCTTAGTGCTTCTAATTCCCATATTAATGTGTCTTCTTGATGCTTCTAATTCCCATATGAATATATCTTCATACTTAATTCTGAAATGAACAAGGAATGATATGAACTTCTAATTCCCATCTCAATATATCTTCTTTAAGAGAAAAATATCTAACTATGAACACTATTACACATTCATAAGAGTGTTGACATCAATGACAACCTTGTGACAATGTTGACATCAATGACAACAACCTTAGGCATCATATGTACAACAGAAAGACTAGTCCATGAGCCATGTGATAATGAAGCTTCTAGTTGAAGAGAAGAATTGAATTCAAAAGAAAAACATTCCAAGGCATTAATGAGAGTAGGAAGTAAACTAAGGTTTGGCCTTGTTATTTAAATGGTATGGATCCTAAAGATTTGTTGGATTCGATCAATGATTTCATAATGTAATTTTAGTTTAAGTCCATTGAACAAACTAAGAGAGTCATGTATGTAACCACCAAGTTAAAGGGGTATGCTACATTCTGGTGGGACTTTGTGTAGAAAGATAGGGTAGGAAATAATAGGCTAAATATCAATAAATGACACTATATGGTGGTGTAATTGAAAGGTAATTTTTTTTCCTTTAAGTATTACTAGTAATCAAGGTAAACACTTTGTCAACTCTTGAGGAATTTCATGATCACACATAACAAAAGTACCCCATACAATCCACAAGCTAATGGATCTAACAAATCCCTAAATAAAATTATAGGCAATCCATTGACAAAAATGTGTAATGGGAACACAATAGATTGGAATGTGAAAATTCTAGTAGTATTATGCGCCTATAGAATAACCTATAAAGGGAAAACCAAATTCTCTCCATTAAAGCTAGTATATGGGATACATGCCACTCTAATAGTGAATTTTATTATACCAATCTTATGCACCACACTTACTTTGCAGTTGGATGAGAAGGACCCACTAAAAAAAAGGATAGAATATTTGAACAAATTAGATGAAAATAGGCTATTAGAGACATATAAACAATCCTAGAATGCAAATTCCAAAAAATAGGGCATGATATAAATCTAAGAAACAAAGTATTCAACAAAGGGGAGCTAGTAATAATATATCATAATATATTCAAAAAGTATGGGACGTTGAAATTATGATGGCTAGGGCCATATCACATGAAGAAATCTCTAATTCTAGCACAATAAGATTAAATACACTAGATAGAAAACTATTAGCAGGGTATGTTAATGGCACAAGATTAAAAATTTATCACCAAGCTACTTAATAAGGAAAAGGAAAAAAACTAAATTTTGTATTGCATGTATCATATAAAGTGCAAACTATTAAAAGAAAGCAACTCGCAAGAAAGAAATAACTAGAAAAGCACACAAAAATAAGAATAGATAAATACATTAAATGTAAATCCCACCATTAGGGTTGTGTAACACAACTCCAAACCATCACTAAACACCACTACATATTAAGAAATGTTGTGAGATTGAGCAAGAAGAACAATCTCTGTAAACTAAGATGACCTAAAGAAAATCACAAAAATAATATGTTGTTGCAAGTATGTGCCTAATCAGTGTTGTCATTGATGTCAACATATATTTGTTGTCATCAGTGTCAAATGTACCCTATTTTGTTAGTTGTTTAGAAGCTTTATATGTTGAGGATATTGAGAAAATGTATCCCTCTGGAAGAAATAATGAGTTGCAATAAATTATAGTGAAGACAATAAAATAGTGTAGAAGACTACTCCGCATTTCTTATTGATTGAATATCTTGGTCTATGGATTGGAAGATATTTAGAGGCATGTCTGAAGATGCTACATTTTGAGTTTGAGCCTCCAATTTGAAGAATTGAGGAAGTTGTGTTCACCAGAGTAAAACCTATTTTTTCTGTTCATTCACTAGTGTCTGGGAGAAAGTATTCTGCTCCGCATTTCTCCATAGTTATGTATTTTGGTCTGTGGTTCTAGAGTGATGTCTGGGATGATGATATGCACCTAAAATTGTAATGGTTCATGATTTGGTGGGCCACAAATGATATTTCTTTTGTGACAGTTAATGACAATTGAGTTCTTATGCTCTGGTTGGAGAAATCTCATGGTTTGAGTGGTTAGATGTTGTGCGGATATTCCTAGTGACTACAACATGCTTGTGGATGTCTCCAAATCATGTTCCTACCTTTGCATTAGTCTGTGAGAAGTATTTTGGATTGGAATTGAAGATTGTCCCCAGATAACATAGTGCGAGCTCCAGTCTTAGTCAACTTGGATGATTCCACTAATTGCAGAGATTCATAGAAGATTGTAAAAGAATGTAGCAGCGTAGAAGATTGTATTTGGGCCCTTGTTAAGGTGCAATGTGATCTTCTTATAACTCTGTGTCTTCTCCTTAGCATAATTTTGCATTAGGTCAAGACCTATTTTATATGTCTGTAATATCATCATTGGAGAATGGCCCAAAGCTTGATAAATGTAGTGTGGTTGTAATGTCGACTTTGATGAACATTCCAAAGTCGACAAATGATATATGTACTTGTAGTTGAGTCATGGAAAATGTGTCCTTATGTAAGAATGAAAAGAGAAGGGAAAGAGTGAGAAGGCAGAGAAGAGTAGAGGAATTGTTTTGTACTTCAATGTAACTAAATTTTGGCATGGTGTAGATGCTATCATCTCAGTTCAAACCCTTGGAAGTAAGCCACCCCTTGGTAGTGAGCCACCCGTTGGTAGTGAGCCTCTTTGAGAAGTGAGCTCTGGGCAGTGAGCCCTAATGGTAGTGAACCTCTAATTTTTAGTATTTTTCTTTACATAATAATCTTGTGGGTTAACCCCCACCATGGTTTTTCCCTTTACAGGGTTTTCCACATAGAAATCTGGTGTCCATTGTGTATGATCTTGCAGTTGTGTTAGAATTACTAATTCTATGTTTTCATGTTCTAATCATAATAATAGTAAATAAGTGGATGAAGTTTTAAGATGTAGAAATTGTTTAAGTTTTGTGACAACTGATTTGGCCCCCTCTTAGTTGTCTTTTGCATTTCAACAATTGGTATCAGAGCTAAGTTACTCAAAGAAAAGCTTGACCACTTGAGGTTGATCTAGGATGTCATATAAGAAGGAAAGTCTATGGTTTGATGGAACGAACTACTCTGTCTAGAAGATTTGCATGAAAACCCATCTCTTCTTGGGATATAGTTTTTGAAAAATAACTGAAAATAAGTATGAAATACCGAAGAATGGTCTACAAATTGAAGATGAGATCAAACAATTCGAGTTGAACATAAAAGCCAAAGATGCCTTGGTGAGCACCTTATCTTACACTGAAGTAACAAAGGTCATGGAGCTAGAGACTGCTTATGAAATCTAGGAAAAGTTGAAGAATCTATATGAAGGAGATGAATCTATGAAGAGCGCCAAGTTGTAGAGTTTGAAGGCAAAATATGAATGCTTGAAGATGAGCGAAGATGATAGCATAACATCCTTCATGCAAAAGGTCGATGAACTTGTGAGTAGCATTAGAAGCATGGGAGGAAAAATTGAGGATATTGAAATTGTGAACAAAATTCTTAGATCATTACCTAAATCATATAGACATAAGGTGGCTACAATTGAAGAAATAAAGATAGTGACAAAGATTACAAAAGATCAGTTGCTTGGGAAATTGATAGCCTTTGAAATGAGAGAAATTGGTGATTCACTTCCAAAGATAGAGACTGCTTTCAAGGCCGCCACTTCAGAAAGAACCCCTAGGTCTGACAAGTACAAGGTAGAACCAGATTATGAGCTTGAAGAACTTGAAGCCAACTTTGTTAACAGTCTACCCAGAGGCATTGGTAAGTTCAAAGGCAAACTTCCTTTCAAATGTTTTAGTTGTGGTAAAGTTGGTCATTATGCTTCTAGATGCCCCACAAGAGTTCCTAAGCCAAGACCTGATAGACCTAGGATCCCAAAGAAATGTTATTATGTTGAAGATCTTGATGATGATGGAGTATCAGATAGTGAACTAGATAATGCTAGTACATTTGGTAATGAATGCTTGTTTATTGCTATTAAAGAAGAACCCATGTCTACTAATCCTGCTAGCTATGTAAAGGAAGAAAAACCAGTGGAAAGTGCCTTGCCTGCTCAGGTTGTTGAAGACAAAGATGACTGGGTTATTGATAGTGGATGTTCTCAACACATGATCGGTGACAAAAATAAGTTCATAAGTTTGGAAAGATATGATGGATGATTGGTTAGGTTTGGAGATGATATCACTGGCAAGATTTGTGGAAAAGGATCCATTTCTTTTGATGGCATGCATAATACTGAAGATGTCTTGTATGTGAAAGGATTAAAGAAAAATCTTTTGACTATTGGTCAGATGTGTGACAAAGGTTATGATTTGAGATTTAAGGAGAATGGATGCAAGATCATGGAAAGCTCCAAAATAGTGATTGCAACTATGAAAAAGACCAGAGGTAATATCTATCACCTAAAAGGAAATGATAACTATAGCTTGTTGGCTCACACTAATGAAAGTTGGTTGTGGCATAGAAGGTTGTGTCACATCAATTTTGACAACATTGTGAAGATAAGTTCTACAAAGGCTATTAGAGATTTGCCTAAACTAGTAAAGCTTGCTAATCCTATTTTCAAGGAATGCCAATTTGGGAAACAAACAAGAACAAGTTTCAAAAACAAAGCTCAATTTGTTGAAGGATTACTATAGCTAGTACATATGGATGTGTGTGGACCTACCAAAGTAAGAAGTTTGTAAGGAGACATGTACTTTATGTTGCTTATTGATGATTATTCTAGAATGACTTGGGTTACCTTTTTGAGAGAAAAACATAAGCCCTAGATAAGTTCAAGGAATTCAAGGCAATGGTTGAGAATGAGATGGATTTGAAGATCAAATGTTTGATATCTGATAGAGGAGGAGAATTTAAATCAAATGAATTCAACATTTTCTGTGAAGAACAAGGGATAAAAAGACAATTATCAGCACCTAGGACTCCACAACAAAATGGAGTTGTTGAAAGGAAAAATAGAATAGTTTAAGAGGCTGCTAGAACCATGAAGAAGGAGGCCGACCTATCAGAAGTATACTAGAGAGAGGCTATTCATACAACTATCTACATTCTAAACAGAGCTCAAGTCAAAGGCAATAACACTCAAACCCCCTATGATTTGTGGCATGGAAAAGTTCCTATAGTGAAATACTTCAAAGTTTTTGGTAGCAAATGTTATATCAAAAGAGAAGAAGATCTAGGCTAGTTTTATGCTAGATGTGATGAAGGAATCTTCCTTGGTTACCCCACAAAGAGCAAGGCCTACCGATGCTATAATAAGAGGCTGAAGAATATCATTGAGAGTGCAAATGTCAAAGTTGATGAAAGAAAGGAAAGGTGTTCAAGATCAAGTGGATATGAATCAAATGAACTAGATGTTTTAGGAAGAAAAGAAGTGGTACAACATGAAGATAGTTTAGATGAAGAGGAACAAGCTCAAGAAATTGTCACCAAGACACCAAGGTATGTAAAACTTAATTATTTTGAAGATCAAATCATAGGAGAAAAGAGAAAAGGAATTCTAACTAGAAGAAGAGCTATAGAAGAACAAGCAAATTTATGTCTAATCTCTAAGATTGAACCTAAGACTACTAATGAAGCCTGCAATGATGAAAATTGGGTAAAGGCTATGAAAGAAGAACTGATGCAAATAGAGAAGAATCAAACTTTGGCATCTTGTTCGCAGACCTGCAGATAAAAATGTAATTGGCACCAAATGGATCTTCAGGAACAAGATGAATGAGAATGGTGAAGTGGTAAGAAACAAAGCAAGGTTGGTATGCAAAGGATACTCTCAAGTTGAAGGAATAGATTTTGAGGAAACATTTACACCAGTGGCAAGGATTGAAGCAATAAGAATGTTTTTAGCATTTGTAGCCTACAAAGATTTTAAGGTATATCAAATGGATGTGAAGTCTGCATTCTTGAATGGAGAATTGGAAGAAGAAGAAGTCTATATTGAACAATTGGAACGATTCTAGGGATTAGATTAGGGTGACATGGTGTGCAGATTGAAGAAGGCATTATATGGACTAAAACAAGCCCCCAAGGCTTGGTATGCAAGATTAGATAAATATATGATACAGTTAGGGTTCAATAAGGGTACTACTGATAGCAATCTCTATTTCAAGATCAATGATGAACAAATCCTAATTATTGTAGTCTTTGTTGATGACATTATCTTTGGAGGCAATGAAGGTATGTGCATGGTTTTTGTTGGGGAAATGCAAAATGAATTTGAAATGTCCATGTTTGGTGAGATGAATTTCTTCTTAGATCTACAAATTAATCAATTAGATAAAGGTATCTTCATTTCTCAGTCTATGTATGTAAAAGAGTTGTTAAAGAAGTTTGGGATGGAAGACTCTAAACTGGTAAGAACTCCCATGGTAATTGGTTGTAAGTTGAGACAACATGATGACTCACCTATGGCAAAGCATAAAAGGTATAGATCTATGATTAGAGGATTACTTTATTTGACTGAAACTAGACCTGACATAATGCATGTAGTTTGTATTGTGGAAAGATTTCAAGTATAACCTAAAGAGTCACATGTGATGGCAGTCAAGAGAATATTGAGATATCTAAGAGGCACAATGGATTATGGTTTGTGGTACCCAAAAGATAATGATTTCACTCTCAGTGCATACACTGATGTAGATTGGGCCAGAGATGTGGATGACAGGAACAATACAAGTGGAGGTTCATTCTTCTTAGGAAAAAGATTGGTTTCCTAGATAAGCAAGAAACAAGACTCAATATCTCTATCTATTGCAAAAGAAGAATACATTACAGTAGCATGCAGTTGCACTCAAGTGTTATGGATGAAGCAGACATTGAAGGACATTAGAATTGTGTATGAAGATCCAATTACAATCTTTTGTGACAATACAATTGCCATAAACATATGAAAGAATCTAGTAATGAATTCAAGGACAAAGCATATATCCATAAGATATCACTTTTTGAGAGAAAAGGTGATAGAGAATGAGGTCAAGTTGGAGTATGTATATACAAATGATCATATTGCAGATATTTTCACCAAGCCTTTGTCTAAGGATACTTTTGAGTATATCAAAGAAAAGTTAGGGGTTATCACCCCTCCTACTCTAAACTAAGATGCACAAAAGTGCATCAATCTGGTGGTGATTAGAGTTCTACCTCTAGATCCAAATTGATGCTTGTAAGGGCTACTTCTTAGGGGGAGTAGTCAGATGGAGAGATTTCAGAAGAGAGTTTGGTTCAGAGTAGTAGAATACAAGTATGTGCCTTTTTCCACTGATGTCAAACGGGGAGAGAAATCACATGAAAAACTCAGAGAAGAAGGAATGCAAATGTGTAAAGAGATAGGGGAGAATCTTGTCTTGATGACTGTTACAGTTCTTTTTTCACATCATATGTTGCCATCAATGACAAAGGGGGAGATTTTTGCAAGTATGTGCCTAATCAGTGTTGTCATTGATGTCAACATATCTTTGTTTTCATTGGTGTCAACTGTAACCTATTTTGTTAGTTATTTAGAAGCTTTATATGTTGAGGATATTGAGAAAATTTATGCCTCCAGAAGAAACAACGAGTTGTAATAAATTGTAGTGAAGACAATAGAATAGTGCAAAAGACTACTCCGCATTTCTTGTTGATTGAATATCTTGGTCTACAGATTGGAAGATATTTAGAGGCATGTCTGAAGATGCCACATTCCAAATTTGAGCCTTCGGTATGAAGAATTGAGGATGTTGTGTTCACCAAAGTAAAACCTACTTTTTCTATTCATTCACTGGTGTCTGAGAGAAAGTATTTTTCTTTGCATTCCTCTGTAGTTATGTATTTCGGTCTACAAATCTAGAGTGATGTTTGGGATGATGATATGCACCTAAAATTACAATGGTTCATGATTTGGTGGTCCGTAAGTGATATTTCTTTAGTGATAGTTGATGACAGTTGAGTTCTTATGCTCCAATTGGAGAAATCTCATGGTTCGAGTGGTTAGATGTTGTACAGATGTTCCTAGAGACTACAACATGCTTGTGGATGTCTCCTAATCATGTTCCTACCTTTGCATTAGTCCGTGAGGAGTATTTCGGATCAGAATTGAAGATTGTTCCCAAATAACATAGTGCTAGCTCTAGTCTTAGCTGACTCGGATGATTCCACTAATTATGGAGATTCATAGAAGATTGTAGAAGTGTGTAGTGGTGTAGAAGATTGTATTTGGGCCCTTTCTAAGGTTCAATTTGATCCACTTATAACTTTGTGTCTTCTCCTTAGCATAATTTTGTATTAGGTCAAGACTTATTTTACATGTCTATAATATCGTCATTGGAGAATGGCCCAAAACTTGATAAATGTAGTGTGGTTGTAATGCCAACTTTGATGAACATTCCAAAGTCAATGAATGATATATATACTTGTAGTTGAGTCATGGAAAATGTGTCCTTATGTAAGAATGAAAAGAGAAGGGAAAGAGTGAGAAGGTAGAGCAGAGCAGAGGAATTGTTTTTTACTTCAATGGAATTGAACTTTGGCATGGTGTAGATACTATCATTTTAGTTCAAACCCTTGGTAGTGAGCCACCCCTTGGCATTGAGCCACCCTTTGGTACTCAGCCTCTTTGAGAAGTGAGCTCTGGATAGTGAGTCCTAATGGTAGTGAGCCTCTAATTTTTAGTATTGTGCTTTACATAATAATCTTGTGGGTTAACCCCCACTATGGTTTTTCCCTTTACAGGATTTTCCACGTAAAAAATTGGTGTCTATTCTGTATGATCTTGCAATTGTGTTAGAATTACTGATTCCATGTTTTCATGTTCTAATCATAATAACAGTAAATAAGTGGACGATGTTTTAAGATGCAGAAATTGTTTAAGTTTTGTGACAACTGATTCACCCCCTTCTCAGTTGTCTTGTGTATTTCACCATATGTCAACTCCCACTTTGGTCAATATCTCTAAAAAACCATGTCTGAAGTACAAGAAATTTCTATACAAGGTGATGGAGGTAGACCCAGATAGGGAATTCTCCACTATCCAAGCTGATGTGATATACATAAGATATAAGTATATTCACACAACCCTTTGTTGTAAGTATGGGCCTAACCGGTGTTGTTATTGATGTCAACATACTTCTGTTGCATTGATGATGAGGATTGGATGAGCTATGTACTGAGGATATTGAGAAAATTAGTCCTAATCAGGAATAGAGAAGAACAGTGAAGACAGTGAGCTAAAGATCCTAGCTAAGATGAAGATCAGAGGATGCGCATAAAAGAGTTTGTAGATATGTGTCTTAAGATGATCCAGTAAAGATTTCAGAGGTCCACATGAAGATCTAAAGAAGTTGTGGTTGCTCTAGTAAACTGGTTCTGGTAGATGTTCAGAGGTGACAGAGTGACACAGATAGGTTCGATGAGATCTAGAAATGAAATATCTTATTCTATGGATTTGGTGAAGTGTTTAGGAAGTCAATGTGAATTGACAACTCAATTAGTTCATGGTTTGGAGGTCCGCAAGCATCTATTCCATTGTGACAGTGATGACAGACTATGTTCTTGAGGTTCCAGATGAAGGAGATAAGGATTTTAGTTAGCAGATGTAGTGTGGATGTTCTTGGTGATTTAGGCAAGTTTGTGGAGTTCTTTAGATTGTGTCTAGTTCAAGTTGGTGGTCTGCATTGGAGTTTGAGCTCACAATTGAAGAATAACTTTCGGATGATGGTGTTCTTCCTAAGTTTGGCCGACTGGATGAGTTACACATCCTGTGGATGATCTTGAAGATGTTATGTGAAGATTGGCGTGTTCCTAGAAGAAGATTAAAGTCTCAGATCTATGTGGCCAACAGTATGTTGATCTGTGTGAAGTCTTTTTGTAACTAGTCATGTTGTATTTATGTATTTTCTCTATAATGTATGCTGACTTGGATGATTATTCCTATGTTGATGTCTTGTATAAATAATGAGTTGTAAAGTCATTTCAAAGGTGTCAGAGTTGAGATGAGAGTGTGGTAGAGGATAGAGGAACAAAAGGCAGAGCAGAAGTATTGGGCTTAAATGGAATTGACTCAAGCATGGTGAAGATGTTATTCTCCAATTCAATTATGTAATACATATCATTTTGTAGACAATGAGTCTCTTGTAGGCAGTGAGTCTCTTGTGAGCAGTGTGCTCGGGTAGTGAGCCCTAATTAACATGTGCCATTTTGTTCTTTCTATTCTTCTAACAGAGAATACAAGCTTGGGTTAATCATCCCGTAGTTTTTTCCTTAATTAGGTTTTCCACGTCAAAATCTTGGTGTCTTATGTGTTAATGTGTTTCTACTCTTGATTTAGTGCATTATGTTTCCATGATTAATTTATTATTATGCTGTTGAATTACAAAGTGGATTTAAGTGTTTAATTGGAAGAAAGTTTTGGACAACTGATTCACCCCCCCTCTCAGTTGTCTATCCTGAATCTAATAATTGGTATCAGAGATAAGTTCCTCTAAAAGAGCTTAACCGCTTGAGGAGATCTAGGATGTCATCCTACAAGAAGCATAGTCCAAGGTTTGATGGAACCAATTTTACTCTTTGGAAAAGTCGCATGCAATGTCACTTGCAATGTATGGGAATGCAGTATTGGACCATGGCTTCAAAGAAGTAAACTCCTCCACAGAATGGTCCGAGAAGCGTAGATAAAATCACAGATGCTAAAAATAATCTGTGAACTAAAGAAGCTCTTCTAAGTGCCTTGTCTGATTCAGAGCTGACAAATGTTGTTGACCTACAAATTACTTTTCAGATTTGGGAAAAACTGGAACTTCTGCATGAAGGAGACAAGTATGTTAAATGTACCAAGCTAAAGAGTCTAAAAGGAAAATTCAAAAATCTGAAGATGAGAGAAGATGAAAATATCACTACTTTTATGCCAAGAGTAAATGAGCTTGTTTGCAGCATTAGATGTGCGGGTGGAGTCTTGGATGAAGATGAGATTGTTGGCAAAGTTCTCAGATCCCTTCCTGATTCTTACAAGTACAAGGTTGATGCTATTGAAGAATTCAGATCTATTTTAGGTATTACAAGAGATCAATTGGTTAGAAAATTAGCTGCATTTGAATTGACTGAGTTTGGAGATGCCCCTCCCAAGACTGAATCTGCATTCAAAGCTAGTGCCTCTGTGAAAGGAAAACAAAGGTTTCATCCAAGGGAGAACTCTTCAAGGAAACTATCATGGTATGAAAAAGAAAGAAAAGACCTAGAAGAAGATGAAGCAGAAGCTACTCAACTTGAAGCCCTTATTGCAAAAAGACTGCCAAGAGGATCTGGTAAGTATGAGGGAAAATTGCCTTTTAAGTGTTTTAACTGCAATAAGATTGGTCATTTTGCCTCAAGGTGTTCGAAAAGATTTTCAAGGACAAATCCTAACAGATCAAGGTTCCAAAAGAATTGTTACTATGTTCATGAAGATGATGATAATGAAGGAGTAACAGATGATGAATCAGAGACAGGAAACAAATCTGGAAGTGTTCATTGCCATCAAGGAAGAAGATACAATACCCTCTGAATCTGTCAATCAAAAAGTTGTAGAAAGAGCTTTGGCTGCCCAAGTTGAAGAAAAGGATGATTGGGTCATTGACAGTGGATGCTCCCACCATATGACAGGTGACAAAAATAAGTTCATAGATTTGGAAAGGTATGAAGGAGGAGTGGTAAAATTTGGTGATAATTCTGTTGGTAGAATCAGAGGTAGAGGAACTATTTCTTTTGATGGAAAGAACAAAATTGATAATGTATTGTATGTTGAAGATTTGCAACACAATCTTCTCAGTGTTAGACAGTTGGTGGACAAAGGCTATGATCTCTGATTCAAGAATGGAAAATGCAAGATCTTTGAAAGTTTTGGAATAGAGATTGCATCTGGTACTCAGACTAAAGGTAACACCTTCCACTTGGTTGGTACTGGTAACAGTTGTTTATTTGTTCAAATTGATCAAAGTTGGTTGTGGCATAGAAGAATGTGTCATGTGAATTTTGATAATATCATTAAAATAAGCAACACCCAAGCTGTGAGAGATCTCCCAAAACTAGTGAAACCTACTAATAGTTTGTGCAAAGAATGTCAATTGGGTAAATAGAGTAGAGTCTCATTTAGAAGTAAGGAATAGTCTTCTACCAGATTATTGGACTTAGTTCATACTGATTTATGTGGACCGACGAGAATCAAAAGTGTGCAAGGTGATAGATACTTCATGCTATTAATTGATGACTACTCCCAGATGATGAGGGTAACTTTTCTAAAGGCAAAATCAAAGGCTATTGAGAAATTCAAAATATTCAAGGCTATGGTGGAGAATGAAAGTGGATTGAACATAAAACATCTAAGGTCTGATAGAGGTGGAGAATTCACATCTGGTGAGTTCATAGAATTCTATGAGAAGCATGGAATAAGAAGACAAATGTCTGCTCCTAGGACTCCACAGAAGAATGGAGTAGTGGAAAGAAAAAATTAGACCATCCAAGAAGCATCTAGAACCATGATGATGGAAGTAAATGTTACTCAGATCTGTTGGAGAGAAGCTGTAGGCACTGCAGTCTATACTCTCAATCGAGTACAAATCAGAAGCAATACCAGTAAGACTACTTATGAACTTTGGTTTGGCATCACTCCCACTGTGAGGTATTTCAGAGTTTTTGGTAGCAAATGTTACATTAAGAGAGATGAAGATTTAGGCAAATTTGATGCTAGAAGTGATGAAAGGATTTTCTTGGGTTATTCTACTCAAAGCAAAGCATACCAGTGTTATAACAAAAGATTGAGGAAGATTATTTAAAGTACAAATGTGAAGGTTGATGAAGGAATTGAAAAACCCTCCAGGTTTTATGAATGTGATGAAGATGATCAGAATGATGTTTTGATCCAAGGAGTCCAAGCCCCTTCTGAGATTCAGATTTAGACTGATCTGGTAGATCAGGAAGAAGAGTTAAGTTTGACTAAACCTATTCAAGAATCAGAAGTGCAATAAATTCCCAAAGTTCCCAAGTATGTAAGACTGAATCACTCTGAAGATTAGATCATAGGTGATAAAAGCAAAGGTGTACAAACAAGAAGAATTGCTCAAGACTCAGAAGAGTATTGTCTGATTTCAAAGATTGAACCTAAGACAGTGAATGAAGCTTGCAATGATGAAAACTGGACTAAAGCAATGACAAAAGAGATGATGCAAATTGAGAAAAATAACACTTGGGATCTTGTTCCCAGACCTAAGAACAAGAATGTGATTGGAACCAAATGGAATTTCTAGAATAAACTAAATGAAGATGGTGAAATAGTTAGAAACAAAGCCAAATTGGTCTACAAGGGTTACTCCCAAGTAGAAGGAGTTGATTTTGAAGAAACTTTTCCTCTGGTGGCAAGAATTGAAGCAGTTAGACTATTTCTTGTTTTTGCTACCTTTAAGGATTTCAAAGTATATTAGATGGATGTCAAGTTTGCTTTCCTGAATGGTGACTTGGAAGAAGAAGTTTACATTGAGCAACCAGATGGATTTCAATTGTTTGATCATGGTGATATGGTCTACAAGTTGAAGAAAGCACTGTATGGACTCAAGCAAGCCCCAAGAGCTTGGTATGAAAGACTAGATAAGCATCTTTTAAAGATTGATTTCAACAAAGGTACTACTGACAGTAATTTGTATTTCAAAATTGATCATGAAAACATCTTGATTGTTGAAGTGTTTGTTGATGATATCATTTTTGGAGGAAGAGATAGTATGTGCAAAACTTTTGTAAATCAAATGAAAAGTGAATTTGAGATGTCCATGCTTGGGGAATTGAATTTCTTCTTAGTTCTACAAATTACTCAAACAAAGAAAGGAATCTTCATTTCTCAGACCAAATATGTGAAAGAATTGTTGAAGAAATTTGGGATGGAAGACTCAAAACCAATGAATACTCCCATGGAAACTAGATGTAAATTAAGCAAAGATGATGACTCTCCTAAGGCTGATCCAAAAAAGTACAGGTCAATGATTGGAGGACTTTTGTATCTCACTCAAACTAGACCTGACATTATGAATGTTGTTGGTCTTGTTGCTAGATTCCAAGCTGATCCTAGAGAATCTCATGTCATGGCAATCAAGAGGATGTTTAGATATCTAAAAGGGACAGTTGAGTATGGTCTATGGTATCCTAGAGATCATGATTTGTCTCTTCATGCATATACAGACGCGGATTGGGCAGGAGATGTGGATGACCGGAAGAGTACTAGTGGTGGAGCATTCTTTTTGGGGAAGAGATTGGTTTCTTGGATGAGCTAGAAACAAGAGGCAATATCTCTGTCCACTGCAGAAGTAGAATATATTGTAGCAGTAGGAAATTGCACTCAAGTTTTGTGGATGAAGCAAATGCTAAGAGACATGAGAGTGGAGTATGAGGAGCCTATCACAATCTTCTGTGATAATTCAAGTGCAATAAATATATCTAAAAATCTGGTGTTGCATTCAAAGACTAAACATATATCCATCAAGTTTCACTTTTTGAGAGAGCAAGTGAACAAGAATGAGGTCAGATTGGAGTTTATGCCTTCCAAGGATCAGATTGCAGATATCTTTACTAAACCTCTACCTAAGGATTCTTTTGAGTATCTCAGGGAGAAGTTAGGGGTTATTACCCCTCCGGTTCTGAATTAAGGTGCACTAATGTGCATCAGTCTGGTGGATCTCACAGTCATATCTTGTGGTCTAGATTGATGTTTGTGAAGTTGCCACTCAGGGGGAGCAGCTGGTATGATTCTGAATTGGTGCAAGTATGTGCCCTTTGCCATTGATGTCAAAGGGGGAGAGATGAAATGTGAAAAACAAGTGGTTACTGATCAAAGGGGGAGCAGTAAAGGAAGAGAAGACATGTGAATGGTTGTTGTTGATAGGGGGAGTTGTTTCAGTAAGAAGAAGTTCTTGTCTTGATGATCAAAATAGTTTTTCACATCATATGTTGCCATTAATGACAAAGGGGGAGATTGTTGCAAGTATGGGCCTAACCGGTGTTGTCATTAATGTTAACATACTTCTATTGCATTGATGATAAGGATTGGATGAGCTGTGTGCTAAGGATATTGAGAAAATTAGTCCTAATCAGGAATAGAGAAGAACAGTGAAGACAGTGAGCTAAAGATCCTAGCTAAGATGAAGATCAGAAGATACACATAAAAGGGTTTGTAGATATGTGTCTTAAGATGATCCAGTAAAGATTTTAGAGGTCTGCATGAAGATCTAAAGAAGTTGTGGCTGCTCAAGTAAAACCGGTTCTAGCAGATGTCCAGAGGTGACAGAGTGACACAGATAGATTCGGTGAGATCCAGAAATGAAATATCTTGTTCTGCAAATTTGGTGAAGTGTTTAGGAAGTCAATGTGAATTGACAACTCAATTGGTTCATGGTCTGGAGGTTTGCAAGCATCTATTCCATTGTGACAGTGATGACAGACTATGTTCTTAAGGTTCTAGATGAAGGAGATAAGGATTTTAGTAAGCAGATGTAGTGTGGATGTTCTTGTTAATTCAGGCAAGCTTGTGGAGGTCTTTGGATCATGTCCAGTTTGTGTTGGTGGTCCACATTGGAGTTTTAACTTGCAATTGAAGAATAACTTCCGGATGATGGCATTCTTCCTAAGTCTGGCTAACCGGATGAGTTACACATCCTACGGATGATCTTGAAGATGTTATGTGAAGATTGGCGTGTTCCTAGAAGAAGATTGAAGTCTCAGATCTATGTGGCCAACAGTATGTTGATCTACATGGAGTCTTTTTGTAACTAGTCATGTTGTATTTATGTATTTTCTCTGTAATGTATGCCGACTTGGATGATTATTCCTAAGTCGATGTCTTGTATAAATAAGGAGTTGTAAAGTCATTTCAAAGGTGTTAGAGTTGAGATTAGAGTGTGGTAGAGGATAGAGGAGAGAAAGGCAGAGCAGAAGTATTGGGCTTAAATGGAACTAACTCAAGCATGGTGAAGATGCTATTCTTCAGTTCAAGTATGTAATACATATCATTCTATAGACAGTGAGTCTCTTGTAGACAGTGAACCTCTTGTGAACAGTGTGCTCAGGCAGTGAGCCCTAATTGGCATGTGTCATTTTGTTCTTTCTATTCTTCTAATAGAGAGTACAATCTTGGGTTAATAACCTCGTGGTTTTTCCCTTAACCAGGTTTTCAATGTCAAAATCTTGGTGTCTTATATGTTAATTTGTTTCTGCTCTTGATTTAATGCATTATGTTTGCATGATTGATTTATTATTATGTTGCTAAATTACAAAGTGGATTTAAGTGTTTAATTGGAAGAAAGTTTTAGAAAACTGATTCACCCCCACCCTCTTAGTTGTTTGTCCTGAATCTAACACCCTCATGAAGATTGATCACACAAAATTTGAATCACTTTGGAGAACCTTGTTGTAACCAGATCAAAGGCAATACATGCCCCAAAACTAGGAGATTGCAAAGAAATCAAATCTTTGGAAGGATTTCCTAGAATTTTTGGTAGAGCATTGGTGGATTACAATAATTTTGAGCTAGATCCATAATGAATATATATACCTAGACAAACCCTACCAGATAACTAAGCAAACCATCTAGACTGTGAGAAGATTGAGTGCAATAGGGAACTACCTTCCAAAAAGGCTATAAAAAATACCAAATTCACATAATTAACCAACACCACATATGATGGAAGGAGACAATATGTAATGAAAATCATAAATCTAGCTGTGTGGTATGCCACCATGGGAATTACTTACAAAATTTACTACATAAATAGAGAGGACTCAAAAACTGACACCATGATCTATACAACCTATCAAATGGTCATGGATGGTAAATATTTTAATTTCTATGAAGTTCTCTGAGCGAAGCTACTAGAAAATCTTCAATGGAAAAAACACACATTATCAATTCTAGTATACTTTCTGTTGGCAAGAGACACTACTCCAATATGGACTTACATGTTGTCATTGATGGCAACAAGGCTCATAAATCTGATTAGCATGATAGGGAGACACAACTCTGGAAGATCACACCAGATTTCAGGTCCAGTTGGTAGAAGTGGCTATTTATGGGTATGTTTAGAGTAAAGGATAGTCAATGGGTTAGTGTGCTTCCACAAGATGATGATCTGGCATTACAGTTTAGGTATGATATTAGTTATTTCTTGGTGGTGTCATGCTCCAGAGATTAAGTCTTGACTTCCTCTGGAAGTCATTTGGAAGAATTATCTAAGTCTGGGTGAACAGAGATAAAGCATAGACAATGAACAGGGTACATTGTAATGGTCTACATTCCTTCACAAGTGAGTATTTGGTTATGCAGTTTCAAGGTGTTGTAAACACTTATATGAAGTGTCTAATTCTAGACTTGCGAGATCTGAAGTCCACCAGAAGGATAGTTACAAGCTGCTAAGTTTCGGTATAGTGTTTGATAGAGTTATATAAAAATAGAGTCTGAGTTCCAATGGTTTGCAATTCTTCACAAGTTGATATCATGTCTTGTGGTTCTAAAGGTATGTTTGGGTATGTGTGAAGAGTCCTTGATATGATTTTGGAAGTGTTTTGTGATCTGTACTAAAAGATGTAAATCTACAGATGAACCTGCTAAGCATGGTCTTAAGGAATAAGCTGACTAGTATGGTAAATCATTAGGTAGAGAAGAGATATTATGTGAAGGATCTATTTAAGCGATTGAATGATTAGAGCTAACATATATGAACATGTTTGGGTAAAGATTTGGGTCTACATAACATATAGTGTATTAGATTGTGCCTACAAGATACACCTTCCTATGTACACATTTCTCCTCTTGGATGTTGACCTGATTGTGGATCAAAATAATGATGCGGATATATAAAGGCAATGAATTCCAATTATGTGGTATGTGTGTGTAATGCAAATATGTGAATAGCAGAGAAGTGATACAGATCATAGATAATGAAGACTTGGGATATAGAATTTAGTTGCTGCACCTGGGCATAACAACAAATGCTCCTGTAGTATTCCTCTACATATGCTATTTAATTTATATTTGGCAATGAGTCTTTCTTCATCAAGGCAGTGAGCCTCCAATAGGGTTTAATAGCCCTCAAGGTTTAACAACACTTATTGTAATCTTTCTAGGTTTAGGGTTGAGGCAGTGAGCCTCCTAGACCTAGTTGAACTTCATGGTAGTGAGCCAACATGTTCTAGGCCCATGGAGTGACCAAGTTTGAACATCATTATTTTTAAAGATTGCAATATATATTTGAGAGCTAATCCTCTCCATGTTTTTTCCTTTTTAGGTTTTCCACGTAAAAATCTTGTGTCTATGTGTCATGTTTTTATGGTTGTTGTTCATATGCATGTTGTGCTTTTGTTTAATTAATTTTGGGAAATGTTTGAAAATTGAAGTACATGAAAAGAATTTTAGAACACTGATTCACCCCCCCTCTCAGTGTTCCTGACATTCAACAATTGGTATTAGAGCCAAGTTCCTTGGAAGAAGTTTAATAGCTTGAGGAAGATCTGGGATAGTGCAATCATGACAACAAGAAGATTTGGTAATTACAAAAGCAACAAAGAACTAGAATTAGCTCTTGTTGATCTTGAAAACTATGAGGTAGAAATTAGGGATCTAAAGGATAACTTGAAAGAAGTTGATGAATGCATCACAAGATTGAAGGGAAAAGTCAAGAAATTCAAAGACGAATACAAAGAGGTTAGTAACCAATTAATATAAGCAAATAAATCTCTAAATCTCTTGGAAGTAGAAAGAGCAAAAACATAAGAAGATCTAAATTCAATTGTGAAAAATAAATCAGAAGATTGTGTCAATCTTGAAAAAAAAATTGTAAGACTAAAAGTAGATTTGGAAAAGTCCAAGAGCTTTGAAGAAAAGTTTAATATAAGATCTACAAAATTTGAAGAGCTGTTGGTCTGTCATAAGCATCCTGATGACAAGTAAGGCTTGGGATTTGAAAAGGAAGAAAGCTCAAATTCAAGACAAATAAGATCTGAAAAAGGAAAATGCAAAAACCATCCAATCAGGAATCAAAGAAGAGGACCCAAAAGACCTATAGTTAGACAACCAAATTCTCAAAGGTACCCATCCTTCAATGGCTATTATAATTCATGCAATAAGTTTGGTCATAAGGCTACTCAGTGCAGGAGTAGAATAAATCAAAAGGTTCCATATTTTTTCCAATCAGTGTTTCAATTGCAAGAAGATTGGTCATAGAGAAAATGAATGTAGAAATCATATTAGAAATGGAAGGGATGACCAATCCTTCAAAGGTAAATGCTTCACATGCAATAAACTTGCTCACAAAGCTGTTGTATATAGAAGTCCAGTTAGAAATGGTTTTCAAAATACAAGGAATAGTCAATCATTCAATGGAAGGTGTTTTGCATGCAATAGATTTGGACATATGGCTAATCAATGCAGATCAAGGAATCAAGGTCAAAAGAATGCATTGTGTTTCAGTTGTAACAAGTTTGGACATATTGCAAGATTTTGCAAAAGTGAGAATGTTAAGAGAAATCACTATTCTAAAAAAAGAAAAATAGAGCAGAGAAATAATAAGAGAAAAGAGAGAGTTGATCCGATTGAAACCAAGAAAGAAATGGACAAGGTATGGATCAAAAGGGAAGTAACTGAAGATAGGGATTGATCTGCATCAATATCCGATGTAGATACTTCCTTCAGGGAGTGAATTAAGAGCTCTAGTTCAGGGGGAGCAATGTTGAAAATCTAAATCCCCCAGCTAAAACATTGGTGCTAGAATCCAACATAGAGATTTTTGGTAGAATTCAACAAGATAAATCCTCTGGAAGAAAAAATGGAAGAAAATAAGCGACTGCGGCACATTGCAGAGAAATTTTAATTGACTATGTCTATCAGAGTAAGGCCAAGCAGCTTTTTGAGAACAAGCATTTATGATGATTAGGTTAAGTGTAGAGAATAAAAAGCAAGTCATTTGCCTTCTCATTCACTTTGCATTTGAAGTATTCAGATGTCAGAGAGAGATTGAAGCAAGGCGCAACTAGGATTCAAAAATTTGAATGATTCAGGTGAAGAAAACCCAAAATTCAACCTATCAAGGTGTTTACCATAGAAACCCTTACTGAATCTTTGCCATGGTGACTCCACAAATTGTAAGTATTACTGAGTGCCCTCAACCTAAATTCAAGAAACATCCCCACAAAGCAACTGAAGTTGATCCAACAGGTGCATTTTTGGGTATACCTCACTGAGTTCTATATGTCAAGGACATTAGGCAATATATTCATGTTGCCCTAGAAGAACACAACAATATTTCCCTATCAGATTTATATCTCAAGCATCTAACTGATGACCAATTTGACCTCAAAGAAGAATACAAAACCCTAAAGGAAAAGATGTTTATTAAGTATGTGGATTTTCCTACATTTGCAGAGGATGAATGGGTAAGGTACATTCTGAGCCGAATTCATGATGAATTCATGTGGTTAGGGTAGCCCTTCAAAATCACTAAGGAAGCAATTAGGGCATTGATAGGATTAAGTTCCACTGGAAGTGTGCCCTTGTTGAAGGCTATGAAGAATCAAACTGTTACAAAGGCCACTAGAGCAAAGTTCAATAAGAGGGCACTAACTATTAATGACATCACAGATCATGATGTGAGATTTGCCTCAATGGTTTTGGGCTACAAGATCTATTTCTCCAATTAGGAGAACTCTGTTTTAGGTACATCAATCTATATTGTCTATCAGATGATAAAGGAGAATGCTAATTATGACTTATGTGAGCTGCTACTAAATTAATTAATGGAAAATTTAAGAAAGACAAAGGAGAGAAAGTATTACCCCTTCAAATATGGTACATTGGTCATCTGTTTATTCTTTTATTTCATGAATGAGCTACCAAACATGAAGAATTTGATTTGGTTAAGTAGTAAACCAATACTTGTTCAAATTAGAAACCATCTAAATAGCATTGGAAGTTTTAATGAGCAAAATATAGCCCTATGGGGCACTTTAGAAATTTCCAAAGCATGGTGCAGTCTAGAGAAAGAATTCCTAGGGAAATTGTTGAGAAGTATAAGGACACCAATTGTTTCATGGTTACAAAAGATCAATGTCTAATGGAAGTTGTTGAGCCTAGGACTATCTGGGTAATGCCAATGAGCTATGAAGTAGATGGGCAAATATTAGAGAACTATGCTCAATACATGTTGAGCAAGCCCAAGGACAACAAGGAAGAAATATTTGGAACTTATGAAGAGCTATCCATGAAACTTCATGTTGAATTCATAAAACCTAAATCAACTAGAAAAGTTAGAAAAGAGGTAGAAGAGATCGTGCAAGATATGGCATCACCAAAGAACAACTGAAAGAGGTAAGGGAGAAAGCAGTAGAAGTAAAAAAAAAGAGTGAACCAATACAGATTCTAGAGAAATCTTAGTTAAGGCATGACAAACTAGAAAAAGTTCAGAAGACTACTAGGAGCTCTACTACTCCCTCTAGTGCCACATCATCAATGAATTTGGAGAAAACATCAAAATAATCCTCTACCAAAGACATGAAGAGGAAGAAGATGAAGGGAAAAGGATTATATGTTAGTGTAAGTGAAAAGGATGAAGAGGAGACAAAAACAGATGAAAAAATCAAGAAGATGAAAGTTGAGGTTGTCAAAGCCTCCAGAAGCATTAAAGAAACACCCTCTAAGAAAGACAAATCCAATAAAAGACATAGAAAGGAAAAACCTCCAACACTTGTAGATGTAATAAAATCTTTCACAGTAGATGAAAATTTAAAGCCCATGATTGAGCACTATGATGGATATAGCGATGTTGAGAAAAGAAGCTTGGAAGAATCCACTGTGAAATATCTAAACATCTTTAACAGGGCTCTTATTGAGATCATCTCTAATCTCCTTGAAAGCTTAGCAAATATTTTGAGCATCAGAAAGGAGACTACTAGAGCTAAGGATATTGAGCTAAGAGAACATGTGTTGACTAGATTATGTCTGAAAATCACTTCAGAAGAAGAAGACCTAATCTACAAGGAGACCAAGGATTAGTTCAGAACTAAAACAAGGATGAATTTGCTAATGATGGGTGAAATTGATAAGGTGGTGAAAGAAATAGAAGAGATTATCTTGGAAGCTATAAAGCAACATAATATTTTCACCGCATGTGTCAATGAAGAGAGTGATGTTTTTGATAACTTTGCTCCAGAAGTAAACTTAGGACAAGAAAAAAATAAAAATGATAGAATGTTTGAGGAAAAAGAAGCAATTACTGATGAATCTCAAGTTAGATCTTCACCGGTACAACAAGCTAAGAATGTTACCAATGAGGAAAGGATTGAGGAAAAATTGATCATGGAAAATCCTCCACCAAAACAAGAAGATAACATTAATAAGGATATGGATTTAGATTGTCTAGAACAAACCCAGAAAGAAGGAGTTTCTATTGTGCCAAGAGACACTATTGCATCAATAAAAGAATTTTTAGAGAAAAGAAAACAAGATTTGGATGAGCTAGAATTTCTACATGGTCCAATAGATCTAGACACAATGTCACCAGCATAGAAGTTTAAGCGGGTTACAATTGTTTAGGCAAAGGCTTAGGAGGAAATGTTGAAGTCTCACATTGAGGATAGTGAGCTCATTAATGAAGCATCTAGCATTTTGGAAAAGGTAATGCCATCTTATCAAAAAGATATATCTTTACCCTAAAACAACCAACTAAAAGGACTCATTAATTTAGTAAGAAAACATTTTGAATCTTTTAAAAAATCTGTGGAACCAAAAGTAAGGCAGGAATTTGATAAAAACAAATTAGAAGAATTAAAGACAATGATAGCCAATGATAAAATTTTGTTAGATAATACAATAGCCAACATTCAAAGAGCTATGAAAGAAGCTAGAGATGTGTACAAATTTTGTCTATCCTGGCCAAAAGCTACTCAGGAGATTAAAGAAAAGATCAAAGAGTTGGAACAAAAATTGATGGACATCTCTAAGAAATTTGATCCAGCAATAGAGTCAGTAAGAAATAAAGAAGTAGAAGTTATTAGCATTCACAATGATTTGACTAATTTAATAAATCAGAAATATCAAATTAAAAGCAGAATGGGACAACTAAGGAGACTAGTCTGCCCTAAACTAGACTCAATGACAAATCTTGTCATAGAGGCTAGGATAGTTGTACAAACAAAAACACCTTCTGATCTCAAAAAGGTAGAATCCTTATCTTTTCTCTACAGTGGACACATTCAAATTTTGGATAATGCCCAAAAAGGTTGGGATGTTGAGTGGGCATGGATTAAAAACATATACAATGACATTCTCAAACATATGTAATATAAAGATGAAGATTGCATTTGTAAATATGCAGTAGAGTACACAATTTTTGGAGTTTTTTGAAAAATTTTGGGTTCTAGATCACACCCTTTGCCATTCATGTCAAAGGGGGAGAAGAAGATCAATGAAAAATGGGATAAAACATCTCAGGGGGAGCAGGTAAACAAAATTTATATAGTAAGGGGGAGTAGTCAAGCAATTTTCACTAAGTGTTACCATCAATGCCACTCCGGTATGGACTTGCATGTTGTCATTGATGGAAACAAGGCTCACAAATCTCATTAGCATGATAGGGAGACACAACTTTGGAAGATCACACTAGATTTCAAGTCTGGTTGGTAGAAGTGGCTATGTATGGGTATGTTTAGAGTAAAGGATAGTCAGTGGGTCAGTGTGCTTATGCAAGATGATGATTTGGTATTATAGTTTAGGTATGATATTAGTTATTTATGTTGGAATCATTTTCCTTTGCACCAAAAGCTCAAGCTATCAATGCTCGCTACAAACACCAGACTTAACCTAGATCCATGGGAGGCTCACTACCATGTCACAAATCCTGAGGTCAGCGTTGAGCATCTCATTGCCAACAATCCCCCCTCAACACAACCCGAGGGATTCAAACCTGTGACCCATGGCTCTGATACCAATTGTTGGAATCGTTTGTCATTGTGCCAAAATCTCAAGCTATCAATGCTTGCTACAAATGACACAATTAACCCAGATCCATGGGAGGCTCACTGCCATGTCATGAATCCTGAGGTCAGCATTAAACACCTCACAGACAAGGGGGCATCTCATTTCCAACAATTTCTTGGTGGTGTCATGCTCCAGAGATTAAGTCTTGACTCCCTCTGGAAGTCATTTACAAGAATTATCTAAGTCTGAGTGAACAAAGGTATAGAAGAGACAATGAACAAGGCACAATGTAATAGTCCACATTCCTCTACAAGTGAGTATTTTGTTATGTGACTATTTCAAAGTGTTGTAAACACTTATATGAAGTGTTTAATTCTAGAGTTGGGAGATCTGAAGTCCACCAGAAGGATAGTTACAAGCTATTGAGTTTCGGTGCAGTGTTTGACAAAGTTTGACAAAAACAGAGTCTAAGTTTTGATGGTCCACAATTCTTCGCAAGTTGATATCATGTCTTTCATTTCTAAGGGTAAGTTTGGGAATGTGTGAAGAGTCCTTGATATGATTTTGGAAGTGCTTTGTGATCTATAGTAAAAGATGTAAATCTATAGATGAACCTACTATGCATGGTCTTAAGGAACAAGCTGACTAGTGTGATAAATCATTAGGCAAAGAAGAGATGTTATGTGAAGGATCTATTTAAGTGATTGAATGATTAGAGCCAACATATATGAACACAATGTTGGATCTAGGGAATACAACTGAGAGGGGGGGGTGAATCAGTTGTATAAAAACTTCCTTGCTACCTCAAACACTTGATTCTTCTTTGTTAGTTAACAGCATATCAATTAATCATCCATGAAAGCATAATGCATAAATACAAGAGCAGATAAACATCAACACATTGAACAACAAGATTTTGATGTGGAAAACCTAGTTAAGGGAAAAACCACGGGGTGATTAACCTAAGAATTATTCTCTGTTAGAAGAATAAGAAAACAAGGGAATGGCACTTGCCAATTAGGGCTCACTGCCCGAGCACACTACTCACAAAGAGGCCCACTGCCTACAAGGAGACACACTATCTACAAAGTGATAAGAATCACAGTATTGAACTAGAGAATGACATCTCTACCATGTCTGGATCAGTTCCATTTAAGCCCAAAATCCCTGCTCTGCCTTTCGCACTTATCCTTGCTACATTGCTCTCATCTCCACAATCCACGCTTTGAAATGAACTCACAAACCTTTATTTATACAAGACATTGACTTAGGAACAATCATCTAAGTCGGCAATCAACCATAAGAATATCCGCAAGATGAATAACACATCCGGTCGGCCACCACAAGAACATTCGCAGGATGAACAACTCATCCGGTCGGCTAGTCGGAACAAGAACTTCATCCGGAAGAATATCTTCAATTCCAGGCTCTACCATCAATGCGGACTAATAACACAACCTCAACATGATCCAAGAACCTTCACAAGCCTGCCTGAATGACCAGGTACATCTGCACTTCCTCTACTTACTGGAATCTCTTTTCTTCCTTATCCAGAACTTCAAGAACACAGTCTGTCACCACTGTCATAAAGCAGAAGGTACTTCTGGACCTCCAAATCATACACAACTTGAGATGACACATCATAAGGACATCCCAAACACTCCTTCCAATCCGCAAATTAAGATTATGCAATTCCAGACCTCACCGGACCTTTTTGTGATCCTCTGTCACCTCTGAACACTTGCCGAAACCGGTTCCACACCGACAGCCATAACATCTACAGATCTTCATGCAGACCTCTAAAATCTTAACTGAACCATCTCAAGACTCATATCTACAAACCCTTTAATCCACATCCTCCGGTTCACAACCTATACAATACATTTGCCTTCTTCTCATCACTGTTCTTCACTGTTCTTGACTGAGGCTAATTTTCTCAATATCCTCAGCACACAACTCATCCAATCCTTCTTGTCAATGCAATATGAGTATGTTGACATCAATGACAACACTAGTTCACCTCATACTTGCAACATGTGATGTGAAAAACCATCAAGACAAGAACTTCTCCTTTCTGCCACAGCTCCCCCTATCAGCAACATGTCTTCTCCTCATTTACTGCTCCCCCTTTGATCATCAGCCACTTGTTTTTCACATGTCTTCTCTCCCCCTTTGACATCAATGGCAAAGGGCTCATACTTGCAATTCTAACACATCAGAATCATACCAGCTGCTCCCCCTTAGTAGCAGCTCCCCATCATCAATCCAGATCACAAGAAATGACTGTGATATCCACCGGACTAATGCACATCAGTGCATCCTAGTTCATCACCGGAGGGGCCATGACCCCTAACTTCTCCCGGAGGTATTCAAAAGAGTCCTTGGGATGAGTTTTAGTAAAGATATCTGCAATCTGATCCTTGGAAGGAACATACTCCAATCTAACTTCTTCCTTGTTCACTTATTCTCTCAAAAAGTGAAACTTGATAGATATGTGCTTAGTCTTAGAATGCAATACCGGATTCTTAGAAATATTAATTGCACTTGAATTATCACAGAAAATTGTGATAGGCTCCTCATATTCAACTTTAATGTCTCTTAGCATCTGCTTCATCCATAAGATTTGAGTGCAACTACCTGCTACTGCAATGTATTCTGCTTCAGTTGTAGACAGAGATATTACATCTTGTTTCTTTCTTAGCCAAGAAACCAATCTCTTCCCCAAAAAGAATGCTCCACCACTGGTGCTCTTCCGGTCATCCACATCTCCTGCCCAATCTACGTCTGTGTAAGCATGAAGAGAGAAATCCAGATCTCTAGGGTACCATAGACCATACTCAGCTGTTCCTTTTAAGTACCTAAAAATTCTTTTGATTGCCATAACATGAGATTCTTTAGGATCAGCCTGGAATCTTGCTACAAGACCAACAACCTGCATTATATCTGGTCTAGTCTGAGTGAGATATAGCAATCCACCAATCATTGATCTATACTTTGTTTGATCTACCTTTGGGGAGTCATCATCTTTGCTCAACTTGCATCCGGTTGCCATGGGAGTGTTCATTGGCTTTGAATCTTCCATACCAAATTTCCTCAACAATTATTTCACGTATTTGGTCTGAGAAATGAAAATCCCTTTCTTTGTTTGAGTAATTTGCAGACCCAAGAAGAAATTCATTTCACCAAGCATAGACATTTCAAACTCACTTTTCATCTGATTTGCAAAAGTTTTGCACATACTATCTCTTCCTCCAAAAATGATATCATCCACAAACACTTCAACAATCAAAATGTTTTCATGATCAATTTTGAAATATAAGTTGCTGTCAACAGTACCTTTGTTGAATCCAATCTACACAAGATACTTATCTAACCTTTCATACCATGCTCTTGGGGCTTGCTTTAATCCATACAATGCTTTCTTCAACTTGTAGACCATATCATCATTATCAGACAATTGAAATCCATCCGGTTGTTCAATGTAAACTTCTTCTTCCAGATCACCATTTAGGAAGGTAGACTTGACATCCATCTGATATACCTTGAAGTCTTTAAAGGCAGCAAATGCAAGGAATAATCTGACTGCTTCAATTCTTGCCACCGGAGCAAAGGTCTCTTCAAAATCAATTCCTTCTATTTGAGAGTAGCCTTTGCAGACCAATCTAGCTTTGTTTCTGATTATTTCACCAGCTTCATTCAGTTTGTTCTGGAAGACCCATTTGGTTCCAATTACATTCTTCTCTCTAGGTCTGGGAACAAGATCCCAAGTATGATTTTTCTCAATTTGCATCAATTCATCTTCCATTGCTTTGGTCCAGTTTTCATCATTGCAGGCTTCATTTATTGTTTTAGGTTCAATTTTTGAAATCAGACAACATTCATCCTAATTTTGAGCAACATTCCTTCTAGTTTGTACACCTTTGCTTTTGTCACCTATGATCTGATCTTCAGAGTGGTTCAGTCTTACATACCTTGAAATTTTGGGAGTATCCTGCATAGCTGCTTCTTGATCAGGTTCATTCACACCTATCTCTTCTTCCTGATTTACCAGATCAGGCTGACTCTGACTTACCGAAGAGGATTTAGTTTCTTGAACTTGAACACCATCTTGGTCATCTTCATCAAACTCATAAAATCTTGAGGGCTTCTCAATTCCTTAATCAACTTTCACATTAGTGCTTTCTATCATCTTCCTCAATCTCTTATTGTAACACCGGTATGCTTTGCTTTGAGTGGAGTAACCCAAGAAAATTCCTTCATCACTTCTAGCATCAAACTTTCCTAGATCTTCATCTCTTTTAATATAACACTTGCTACCAAATACTCTGAAATACTTCACAGTAGGAGTGATGCCAAACCAGAGTTCATAAGGGGTCTTACCGATGTTGTTTCTGATTTGAACTCGATTGAGAGTGTAGACTGCAGTGCTGATAGCTTCTTTCCAAAACATTTGAGGAACATTTGCTTCCAACATCATTGTCCTGGTAGCTTCCTGGATGGTCTGGTTCTTTCTCTCAACTACTCCATTCTATTGTGGAGTCCTAGGAGCAGACAACTGTCTTCTTATACCCTGCTTCTCACAAAAGTCAATGAACTCACCATATGTAAATTCACCACCTCTATCAAACCTTAGATACTTCAGTTTCAATCCGGTTTGATTCTCTACCATAGCTTTAAAGATTTTGAACTTCTCAAGGGCTTCTGATTTCTCTTTTAGGAAGGTAACCCACATCATCCGGGAATGGTCATCAATTAGCAACATAAAATATCTATCACCTTGTAGACTCTTGATTCTTGTCAGACCACAGAGATCAGTATGTACTAATTCCAACAATCCGGTAGAGGACTGATCTTTGCTTTTGAAAGAGACTCTGCTCTGTTTACCTAGCTGACATTCTTTGCACAAACTATTTGTAGGTTTCATCAATTTTGGAAGATCTCTTACAGCCTGAATATTGCTTATCTTGATGATGTTATCAAAATTCACATGACACATTCTTCTATGCCATAACCAACTTTGATCAACTTGAACAAACAGACAACTTTTATTTGAACCAACCAGATGAAAGATATTACCTTTTGTCTGAGTACCGGATGCAATTTCAATTCCGGAGCTTGTAAAGATTTCGCATTTTCCATTCTTGAACTGGAGATCATAGCCTTTGTCCACTAACTGACCAACACTGAGAAGATTGTGCTTCAATCCTTCAACATATAGTACATTACCTGTTCTGCTCTTCCCACCAAAGGAAATAGTTCCCCTACCCCTAATTCTACCAGCAGAATTGTCACCAAACTTTACCATTCCTCCTTCATACCTTTCCAAATCCAAGAACTTATTCTTGTCACCAGTCATATGGTGAGAACATCCACTGTCAATAACCCAATCATCCTTTTCTTCCACTTGAGCAGCCAGAGCTCTTTCCACAACCTTGTGATTGACAGATTTAGAGGATATAGAATCTTCTTCCTTGATGGCAATAAACACCCATTCATTTCCGGATTTGCTTCCTAGTTCTGATTCATCATCTGTTACTCCTTCATTGTCATCTTCTTCATGAACATAATAGCAGTTCTTTTGAAACCTTTGTCTGTTAGTATTAAACCTTGCAGATCTATCTAGACATCTTGAGGCAAAATGACCAATCCTATTGTAGTTGAAGCACTTAAAGGGTAGTTTTCCTTCATACTTACCGGATCCTCTTGGCAGTCTCTTTGCAATGAGTGCTTCAAGTTGGGCTGTTTCTGCTTCTTCTTCTTCCATGTCTCTTCTTACTTGATCATACCATGACATCTTTCTTGAAGAGTTTTCACCCGGATCAAATCTCTGTTTGCCTTTCACATAGGCACTGGCTTTGAAAGTAGATTCAGTCTTGGGAGGGTCATCTTCAAACTCGGTCATTTCAAATGCAGCTAGTTTGCCAGCCAATTGTTCTCTTGTGACAGTTGTGTGAGCTCTAAATTCATCAATGGCAGCAACCTTGATTTTGTAGGTAGAAGGAAGGGATCTGAGGATTTTGCAAACAATCTCATTCTCATCCAGAGTTCCACCAGCATTTCTAATTCCACACACCAGCTCATTCACTTGTGGCATAAAAGTAGTGATGTTCTCATCATCTCTCATCTTCAATCTTTCAAATTTCCCTTTCAGACTTTGCAACCTTACACTCTTGACAAACTCATCTCCTTCATATAGAAGTTCTAGTTTAGTTAGGATCTCATATGCAGTTGGTAGGTCAATAACATTTGAGAGATCTGAGTCATTCAATGCACTTAGAAGAGCTTCCTTGGTCCATAGATTATTTTTAGCATCTGTGATTTCATTCAGAGTTGTCAGACCACCCTGTGGAGGTACATATGGTTTTGAGACCATGGCCAAGTATGCTTTTCCCATACACTCCAAGTGACATTTCATGTGACCTTTCCAGAGAGTGAAGTTGGTTCCATCAAACTTTGGACTATCCTTCTTGTATGACGACATCCTGGATCTCCTTAAGCGGTTAAGCTCCTTTCAGAGGAAATTGGCTCTAATACCAATTGTTGGATCTAGGGCATACAACTGAGAGGCGGGGGGGGTGAATCAGTTGTATAAAAACTTCCTTGCTACCTCAAACAGTTGATTCTTCTTTGTTAGTTAACAACATATCAATCAATCATCCATGAAAGCATAATGCATAAATACAAGAGCAGATAAACATCAACACATTGAACACCAAGATTTTGATGTGGAAAACCCGGTTAAGGGAAAAACCACGGGGTGATTAACCCAAGAATTATTCTCTGTTAGAAGAATAAGAAAAAAAGGGAATGGCACTTGCCAATTAGGGCTCACTACCCGAGCACACTACTCACAAAGAGGCCCACTGCCTACAAGGAGACACACTATCTACAAAGTGATAAGAATCATAGTCTTGAACTGGAGAATGACATCTCTACCATGTCTAGATCAGTTCCATTTAAGCCCCAAATCCCTGCTTTGCCTTTCGCACTTATCCTCGCTACACTGCTCTCATCTCCACAATCCACACTTTGAAATGAACTCACAAACCTTTATTTATACAAGACATCAACTTAGGAACAATCAACTAAGTTAGTAATCAACCACAAGAATATCCACAAGATGAATAACACATCCGGTTGGCCACCACAAGAACATTCGTAGGATGAACAACTCATCCGGTCGGCTAGTCGGAACAAGAACTTCATCCGGAAGAATATCTTCAATTCTAGGCTCTACCATCAATGTGGACCAATAACACAACCTCAACATGATCCAAGAACCTTCACAAGCTTGCCTGAATGACCAGGTACATCCGCACTTCCTCTACTTATTGGAATCTCTTTTCTTCCTTATCTGGAACTTCAAGAACATAGTCTGTCGCCACTGTCATAAAGCAGAAGGTACTTTCAGACCTCCAAATCATACACAACTTGAGATGACACATCACAAGGACATCCCAAACACTCCTTCCAATCCGTAGATTAAGATTATGCAATTTTGGACCTCACCGGACCTTTCTGTGATCCTCTGTCACCTCTGAACACTTACCGGAACCGGTTCCACACCAACAGCCATAACTTCTACAGATCTTCATGCGGACCTCTGAAATCTTAACTGAACCATCTGAAGACTCATATCTACAAACCCTTAATCTGCATCCTCTAGTTCGCAACCTATACAATACATTTGCCTTCTTCTCATCACTGTTCTTCATTGTTCTTGACTGAGGCTAATTTCTCAATATCCTCAGCACACAGCTCATCCAATCCTTCTTGTCAATCCAATATGAGTATGTTGATATCAATGACAACACTGGTTCACCTCATACTTGCAACACACAATTAGGTAAATATTTGGATCCGCATAACATATTGTGCATTAGATTGTAATGACAAGATAGACCTTCCTATGTACATGTTTCTCCTCTTGGATGCCGACCTAATTGTGGATCAAAATCATGATGCGGATATAAAAAGGCAATGAATTCCAGTTATGTGGTGTGTGTGTGTGTGTAATGTGAATATGTGAATAGAAGAGTTGTGATATAGATCAGAGATAATGAAGACTTGGGATACAAAATTCAGTTGCTACACCTTGGCATAACAATAGATGCTCCTGCAATATTCCTTTGCATATACTATTTGATTTATATTTGGCAATGAGTTTTTCTTCATCAAGGTAGTGAGCTTGGCAGTGAGCCTCCAATAGGGTTTAACAACCCTCATGGCTTAACAACCCTTATTGTAATCTTTCTAGGTTTAGGGTTGAGGCAGTGAGCCTGCTAGACCTAGTTGAATTTCATGGTAGTGAGCCAACATGTTCTTGGCCCATGGAGTGACCAAGCCTAAACATTATTATTTGTAAATATTGCAATATATATTTGAGAGCTAATCCTCTTCGTGGTTTTCCCCTTTTTAGGTTTTCCACGTAAAAATCTTGGTGTCTATGTGTCATGTTTTTATGGTTGTTGTTCATATGCATGTTGTGCTTTTGTTTAATTAATTATGGGAAATGGTTGAAAGTTGAAGTACATGAAAATAATTTTAGAACACTAATTCACCCCCCTCTCAATGTTCCTAACATTCAACACTTTCATCATTTGCCTAACCTTTTATTTAATGAATGCATCACCATCATTTTTTAGAAAGGCATGACAAACCAATCATTATGTAGCTATGAAAATAAACAACCATGTGCACAAATTCAAAGATATCACATCATGCACCACCACATACTTGGGTTTCTTCAAATCCCTTCAATAATAAACTCAGAGTAGAGAATACATATCATATGACATGGTTCACAAATATGTAAATGATATTGTCTTCCTGGTATAAAAAGAGTATTCTTTGATGGAGGTAATAGAACCTAGGGTTTCATGGATCCCAAAACTTCCATATCAGATATGAAATAACTTGGAAGAGTTATATGCAAAGGCTTTACTAAAGAAACCAAAGGACATAAATGCAAAAAGGTTTGTCATGTACAAAGAATTCATAGACAAACAAACTAAGAAGAGTGTAGAAGAACATGTTGAGAAGAATAAAGAAAATTGCATGGGAAATGGGGCGTTCCACAACCCAAAAAACCCCAAGTAACTACATCTACACTATATGTGTGAAGGTTTCAAAAATTGAATTTGGGGTCTCTAAGATCACAAGAAACACCCAATAGAGCACATCAACACAAGCAACATCAATAGCCCCTCTACAAGCATTGCAATAAGACCCATTAGTTGAGGAGGTTTCAGAAATAGTAATTAGTAAATAAGGTTAGAAAAGAAAAATACATGGAAAAAGCAAGGGGTGAAAAGAAATATAATCAAAATGTTGAGCATGGAAACTGAGAAAGAGGAACAAGAAATACAACAGCCTCATAAATAAAGAATGACAAGTCAAAGTATCAATTGAAATAATAAAGGAATAAGAAGAAAATAAGGAGGACATCATGAATGTAACCTCACAAGTGAGTTGAATAATAAATGGATACTGAAACAAACTATAAAGATGTATACACAAGTGGTGTTAGAAAACAAAATGTTAATCAAAGAAGTTTTCATCAGACACATAAGAGTGTCTATCGATACCTTCGATAATATAATAAAAAATTTCTAGATTTTCTTGCCTTTGTCATCAAGAAGAAGAAAGAAAAAGTGACAGAGATAGAAGAATAAACAAGGAAGAAAGCTATAGAACAAATCAATTCAACTCTGACAGATGAGAAAAAACAAAAAATCATATAGTTGCAAGCCAAAGAGTTGAGATCCAAGTAGAGATTGTATTGGGACAGGAAAATTTCAAAATTTTCCTATACTTTTATCCATTCCCTATCCAACCAAATCAGAACATTATACCTCGAAAATCACAATAACAGTCGATAAATTCCACAAACATAACATGATTTGTATTATAGGATCCCGACCATAACTATTGGTCTCACCTCCCAAACCATAATTTGTAAAAACCTTCAGTTCTTTGATTTCGGCAAGATCTCAATTTTTTCTTATCAACCCATGATCCATTTGAAGCAGATTAGATGTGTATCAGCATTAGGAGTGAAGTCAAAATAAGAATTTCAAGAAGCCCTGATAAAGGAAGTTATACTGATGACCCCTTATCAGAAAGAGAATCTCCAGTCACACTGAATTGATCAAATACAAGGACCATCGGGATGAGAAAGCATTGTCAAAAGATACTCTGCACATTCCTCTGATAGCAAAGATCACACCAATGGGGAAATTTGACAAGAGTCCTACCGACCAACTCAAGGAACATATTGAACTATCGACACATCGGGAAGAAATACATTGGAACAAAAAATTTATGTTTCTCTGACCTTATGATGTCTCAGTGACCATAAGACAATTTCAGCCAGACTCATACCGATATATGTGACGGGTATAACTCATCAGCAAAAAGGAAGCAAATTGGTGTAGGATTTATAGGTCCTGCCTAGTCTATAGTCACAACGATGAAGGATTTTAGTGAGATATGACTGTGGTCATTCAAATGAGGAAAGAATAGAAAGGATGGCGTAGGGGAAACAATAAGGATCGGATAAATCAAATAAGGTCATCCCAATAACATATGTTGTTCCGATGAAAATAATAACCACACACATCAATGAGACTCTTTCCGATAGGTCACATGTGTTAGAAAGACAAATGATAATGGTATCAATTTCTTGGGTCTTACCAATTGCACTAATCAGCCTTGTAAGGAGAAATTGATAAACATTTTGGCAAGATTCATACCAATATAAATAATTAGTATCAAAGAGATTTGAAAAAATATCAGAGTAAGAGGTTGTTTTCATAACGATGGTGTAAGTCAGGCAGATAACAACTTCTATGCTCATTCTTATATCAAATAAGTATTGAAATGTCTCACTGATATAAACATACATATGCTTTCATGAAAAGTAACATCGAGGAAATAAAACAAAGGGTCACAGCGATTGAGTCATCTGCAAATATTGGTGCCATAAGAAGCATTTAGATCGCATTGACATTACAAAAGTCCTGCCGATGAAGGACATTATGATGATGTGACATTTCAAAACAAGTGTGGACATTAATGCACTGGAAGTATTAATTACATGTCGAGAAGAAATCCCCTAAGAAGTCATTCTAAATTATTACAATTGTGTTCAGAAAGGATTGTCTAAGAAAAGAACGCAAGCCAAGATTTGGAGGAGAAAACAAAGAAATTCGATGATCATCTTAGACAACAGGTAGACACATAAAACCTCTATGTGGTGACTTACAATTTGTATTTGCTATTCAGAATTATAACTAATGGAGACACCAGTAAAGGGCAAGGGTAGAAAACAATAGGGTGAAACCAGTAAACCTAAGAAACAAAAAACTAATAAAGGTCTTGATGAAAAGATGAAAGAGAGAAAACTAAATCATGATTTGATAGATCAACTACCTAGGTCTAACCCTAAAGCCTGAAGGTCTGCACAACTCAGGGTGGAGGTGGAGAAATTAGAAGACAAATACAAATACATGAGAAATGTATGGACACCAACCAGAGGTTATGAATTGTTTAAATTCCATTATGATAGGAGATGTAGAAATGTCCCAGTGTCTAATCCATGGCATTTGAATTTGGGAAAATTGGTGGTCCCAGATGTGTTTGTGAAAGTGGAACTCCTAAAACTTTTGGTTAAGTATTACAATCCCAGCGTCAAAGCCATATGTAATCCATAAGGAGATCCTGTTATACATTTGTCCAAAAATGTCATCTATGAAGTATTTGATTTGGATGACTTATGTACGCATCCCATAGTATATGAGGATTTAGACAAAGAGTACTGGAGGATGGACACAACATACAATGGATGGAGATTACTTCTTCATAGGCTTAGGGCAGAAGGAAAAATAATACGTTTTCATGACAATGATGGACCTCCATTCCATGTGTCCTTGTTTGAACCTTATATGAAATACACATATTATTCCATTAGCCAAGTCCTAGGATCAAAAATTCTTGATTTCATGACAATTCCATTAATGGTGATAGCAATAGATATCCAATGTCATAATGCTAGGTAATTTGACTATGCTACTTATATTTTTAGGAAGATTGATTCCAGCTTAGTCGCAGTTAAGAACAATGCCCAAACAATTTCTTTTGAGCATTATTCACTCCTCATGCACATGGTATTATACTATGGCTAAGAAATGGGAATATGGCCAAATGAACTTAGAATTTCTCAAATAGACAAAAAGGGATAGAAGTTGCCTATGCAGATGTGGATGGGATAGTAGGTTTGCCCACTCCAGTTACATTCATTTTGAAGAATATTTTGTAAAAGTGTTGTATAGATACTTTAATCATCCCTGCGAATATTCATTGTCAAATGAAATAAAAAGGTTCCTTAGACCAAAAGACTTTGGTGGCCTCCCAACTGTCACACACAATTGGGGAGATTGGTATTGATTTGAGGACTCAACTATGGTTAGAATTTATGTTTTGAAGATACCCCATTTATATTGCCCAAGACCGTTCCTGATAGGATTGCTTACTTGGAGATACTCAGGCAGATGAATTATTCTAATGTGATGAACTTAAGTGCCTATGACAAACAATCCTTCATGCCTAGTACTCTGTGTTTTGTGGATTTTACTATGGTTTCCAAAGATGGGTATGGTCTCATCAGAGATAAATTAATGCATTACAACATAAGGTGTGCCGAGACAAGAAAATGATTTGATCCTGAAGGCTTCATTGATTTTGCTAGAAGAAAATAAAACCTCAGTAGATACACACACATTCCATATCTACATGATGATATTATTAGGAACATGGAAGAAGTGGAAGTCGAATTGGTAATTGAAAAATATAATAGATAATTAGATGAGAAAAGAAAATAATTTCTAGAAATGGAGTTATTGTCTTCTGGTGATGAAGAATATGCAGGTGAAGAGGAGCTTCATGAACAGACAAGTAGAATCTCTAGATGAAAAATGGAGGGTTATCAACTTCCTAGTAGAGAGCAGGATGAAGAGGAGCCTAGTGATGAGGATCCCAGACAGTTGGCATATGATTCTTTCATTGCAGATGATCAATTCATTCATTCTTAGGAATTTAAATCATTTTTGTATAAATATAAAGGAAAGGAACTTAGAGAATCAGTTGAAGATGTCACAACTGATAATGAAAGACAATTGATGGATGTGTTAAAGACAACAATAAATAATGAGTTGAGGGATATGACTCCTAACAGAGGTAGATAGTTGCTTAGAGAAGCAGGTGTCATGATATTTCCTGGACTTGACATAAATTCTGCACTAGTATTTGATAGTATTTTGCACAATACTAATGAAAAATACAAACTCACTCCTGAAGGTGTAACAGAGGTATACATGGGTACCAAGTATAACAATGATGAAAACTCACTCATGATATGGGCCCTATATCCTCCTCATAAGAAAATTGGCATCATAGATACTGAAAAGACCTTTGGGAATGTTATGACTTTGAAAGTAGGAGAAACCAACCTCTAATTACTATAGATATTGTTATAAATGTTGCAAAGTTGAATAAAGCATAGGCTCAATTGCTAATCAAGGAGCGAGATGCAAATAAATTGAATTGTGAAAGATTAGCAAAGGAAAATTATTTCCTAAAAGACACTGTCAAGAATGCCTTTGGAGGATCAATTAAAAGATTAACTCAAGGAGAAAGCTTGCAAAGTGCTCAGTCACCATCTATTGATCAAATAGCCCAGGTTCAAATTGACACACTTGCAACAGTAGTATAGAATAGGCATATCCATATGATGCATTGGATGAATAAATCCTGGGATGTCTACTCTAAGAATCATAAGGTCATCCAAGAACATGAGAGGTTAAATAATAGGCTCCAAGAGAAACTCCACAAGATACAAAGTAAGGATAGTCCTGACAGTACAGGCACCTCTAGTTCCCAAGATTTGATTGGACAAGATAAGAAATATCATGACCAGCTTGAAAATGATGCTAAAGAATGTGTTAAGGCTTCAAAGATAAGTGTACCTATGTTGTTCAGAAATGATAAGGAGTTGAAGAGCAAAGATGAATGGACTAAAGAATGCCAGGTGATATTACAAGAGGCTCTAGAAGCTCTCAAAGATAAAGACTCGGCATCTGGGGAGGCCTGCAAGCATGTGGAAAAGATGGTAACAATAGATGTGATTACAAGGAATGCTATAGAATTTACTAATACACATCAGAGCCAAGAGTACCTAGATCATGTTGCTCAGATCTACCTATGGCTTAGTAGAGCTTAGTGTCATTATCTTTGTTTATTGTTATGTTAAACCTGTTAATTCTCAAAAGACATTTTGAAGAGTTATGTCTCTTAATAAATATTTCTATATAAGTTGGACATATGATGGTCAAGGGATCATCAAGTAGTAGTAGATGATAAAAGAATTTTATAATATTTTAAAAGACCATGTTGCAAGTATTATATTGAAGAAGTTAATAGAAGATTTTTGTTTCTGTGGCTTTATACTAGTATCAATTGTTTGTTGAAATTATTTAGTTATTTGGTTGTCTCCAGTTCAGTATTTCTTTATTATTCAAATTGATATATCAAGTATATACTCAGTTTGTCAATGCACATTTGTTGTACTTGTGTGATCTGATTAATTAGTTTCCTTAAAGATGAATTAAAATCCTTCTGCTCAATCACAGTAATCTGGAAGTATTGATTTCGATCGCTAAGAAGAACTACATAATTAGGATTGGCATTTTGTCTCCAAGTTGATATTATATGTTGTTCTTGCATAATTCATTCAATTGGTTCCTTCAAGTAAGGATTAAAATTCCCTTTGGTGAATAACAAGAAACCTGATTGTGTCATATGGATATTAAGAAGAATCTGTCAACCATTCCCTTGCATGTTTATACAAGTTATAAACTAAAGCATTGTGCCAAATAATTAGAGTTATTGCCAAGTATACACCAGTGATCTTAGGTTCTCACTTAACTCTATTTACCCAACAAGGTACTGGTCTTACTCATTTCAATAGTTAAATTCATTTATTAGTTCGTACCTTGATATTACTTATACAATTTATACCAAATTATCTTTCAAATATTAGAAATAGAACTAGTTAACAAGATTTCATGTATTCCACACCATTTTCCACTGTGGGTGGATCCATTTACTTAGTCACAAAACTTATACTCATTTAATCTGCCTTAACTTTCAAGATCTACCTACCTAGGTATAGCAGTACCTAAAGTGTAGGGAGTCATTAACCCTATAGGTTAACTCCGTCACGTTAGTTCAAAAATGTTGCCAATCTGATCATAGAGTCTGGCATCCTCTTAGGATTTGCAACCTGCATTTTTAAGACCTAAAAAATTGGTGACTCTACTAGGGACCCAAATATGAAGGACCTTGGTGAGAGACCATTCTTTTATAGAGTCAAAAAATTCAAACATACAAATTGGTAACTCTGCTGGCAAGAAAAACCTGAAAAGATAAATCACTACCTCTCCCTATTTACAAAAATAGGTGGCGAATCTAAAACCTGTTATAATGGAAAATTAATACCAAATGGATGGTAGAAGATCCAAGATGAAAGGGAAGAAGTTACAATCATCCCCACCACTCAGAGCCCCTTCCAAGAAAAATAGAGCATCAATTTATTTTCATCAGAGTAATAATCAGGAGGCCCAAGAGGATAATACAGAACAAACTATCATAACTCACAATAGTTTTACCCCTCTGCATGAATCAAATGAGAGTTTATCTCAAATTAATGGAGTAACTAATGATATATTGGCAAAATATAGACCTGATGCTCAAAGACAACTTGAGTTTGAAGCACAAATCATGAAGGAAATTGATCAAAGGCAAGCTGAATATGATTATAAAATATCACTATAGCAGGGAGAAGGGGTAAAATATGGATTCACGAATCAAGGTGTGAATAAAATTCCAAAGGATACAAGGAACATGAATGAAATGCAGCAAGATGTGCTTAAGCTCCAGGAAGAACTTGAAATGATCAAGATAGAGGAAACTAAAATGCTGTTAAAACAAGAGATTCAACATATAAAGAATAGGACTAAAATAGCTGCCCCAAAATATATACTTCCACATAGAGGAAATGCTTTGAGGAGCACACGGCAAAACTTACACCAAAATATAGGTGATGCTTCCAATCCACAAGCATCTGGAAGTCATATTCATCAAAATACCCTCCCGAATAATCCTAGACCAGCCCTCATACATAACACCTCTCAACATATGGCTAATCCATACCCACCCCCTAGCCAATAGTATTGTAGACCACAATATCATCATATGAACCCCCACATGAACCCACAATAGAAACATGCTTATCATTAGCCTCCATGCGAGTATCATTACTAGCCTTATGCACCACCCATGAACATTCCTCCACAAAACCTCACGAACATATGTAGGCAATTTGAACTGACTGGATATCAATTGTATCCATACCCCATTGACAGTAGTTGGAGGAATATAGTTCCCAAGTTTACTGGAAACAATGCAGTATCAGCTGAGGATCATATCAAAAGCTTCAATGCCTTTGTACAAGATATTAGTATGGAATATGAAGATGTTAAAATGAGATTATTCATGATGTCTGTAACTGAGGATGAAAGAGACTGGTTCAATAGCTTACTAGATGCCTTAATCAGTTCCCTAATAGATTTCCATAGTCAATTTAAGGAGCAGTATGGCACTCAGTATACCCCTGAGTTTTCCTTGCACGAATTGATAAGTATCCAAAAATACCAAAAAGAGTCAATATATGACTTTAATATGAGATTCTCCAAATTGCACAACAAAATACCACATGGATCTAAATTGACTGACCTAACAACATTAACTATTTATTTGAAAGCATTTGATCCTAAGACAAGGTATGAACTTAGAAACCGGTACCCTAGGAGCTTAGCTGAAGCACAAAAAGTAGCATTGACTATTGAAAACAGTAGAAAAGCTACAAGCATGGTCAGCAAAAGAGATAATCTTAGAATTCCTCAAAGTCCAAATATTCAACAGAATAAACAAGAAAGTCAACATAGAAATGAAAGACCTAGGTTGCATGATATGCCATATAATATAAATTGGAAGGATGGGAGACCTATTGAAAATAGTACAAAGCAACATTATGGCAAAGACACTCCTGATCCTCTAAAGAGAAATGGGGCACATATGGTAGAAGATAATCCCTAGTCTTTGGTGTACAATTTACCACACTCACCTGAATATTGTGTAGTGGCTAAATCGATACAACAGGAAGAAGCATCATATGACAATAACATAGACAACTACACAATAAACATGATGCAAAATACACCATACTTGCTAAATGAAGACTATTCGTCTACATAAGAAGAGGAATATGAGTATGATGTGGGGAATTAGAAACATCATATCAACATGGGAAAACAAGAAGTATTCTCAGATCAGGAGGATACAAGGGACCTACTTGTTATCATAACAAATCACCATATGATCAATGGAGAAAGCCCACTAAAAAGGAAAGAGAAGTTCTTACAATAGCTATAGTAGCCCAAGCTAAAAATGCCTATGATCTAAGGAACATGACAGTAAATATAGAACAAGGAACACCTGGGAGTGTCTTTATAAAAGATCAAAATTACAAAAGAAACAACGTAAAGTCCTCACCTAAAGAACCAGAAAAAATTGAGCAAAATAAAATGAAAGACAAATCATCAATTCAAGAAAAAGAGAATATAAGAACAAAAAGGAATGATCAGACTATAGCCCATTCATTTGGCATTGCTCACACGATATCCCAGGTGAAGATATTGGTACCACTTTTGGAAATGATGAAGATAGATAAATACAGAAGTATAGTGGTTAAACTGATTTCAGATATACCAAATCAAAAATATAAGGAATTAGAGAATAGAACAAACAATGTTTAGCAAGAAATAGTCCAAGTTCATGAAGTATATCTGGGTGATATGCTAACAAAGAATCCCTCACAAGTGGACCCTTTCTACACCACCTTATTAATCAGAAACAGGCTAGTCAGGAATTGCATGATTGATTCAGGCACATCCATGAATATCATGCCAATAGCAGTCATGAAAGAACTGGGAATGTGGGTTGACACTACATTTGGTAAGTGTTATGCGATGGACAATAGGTCTATCCCAGTTGTGGGCATCATGAAGGATGTGGAAATAAAAATAGCTTCCTACCCTGAAGCAACTTATAATATTGATATCACTGTGGTTGATATTCCACCATATTATGGAATGCTCTTATCAAGACAATGGGCTGCAATGGCAGGAGGGAATGCCCAATTAGATTTATCATATGCCACAATACCAGTGGGAGGCAAAGAGATCAAGCTATGTAGGGAGCCAAGATATGAGAACATCATAGAACACCTAGATCAAAATCAAATAAATCTATTCTGTGATACAGATTTGGGGACCTTCAAAATTGAAACAAATCAGCCAGAGTTGCAAAATACTGATCCAATGTATCTAGAATCTAAGAAAGAGGGAAATGATGTGTGGAAAATGTATTTTGATGGTGCATGTAGCAAAATGGGAAATAGGGCAGGAATACTATTTATTTCACCAACAGGTAAAACTTTCAAATACTCGTTCTTATTGACATTTGAATGTACAAACAATGTAGTAGAATATGAGGCTTTGCCCATTGGTTTAAATATTTCCATCAAGCATAAGATAAGAAATCTAGTTGTATACAGGGATTCTGAATTAGTTACCCTCAAGTAAAAGGGAAATATTTATCCAAAAACAAGAGGTTGAAGCAATATAGAAATGCTGTCTGGGATGATGTTGAGTTGTTTGATGCCTTCTCAATCAACTGGATTGACAGAGCAAAAAATATTATGGCATATTTTCTAGCGAACATTGCATTAAAAAGGCATGATATCACATTGGTGGGTATTATAGAAATTAAATTCAAAAACAGACCCACTATTCCAGATAATATCCATAACTGGCAAGTGTTTAATAATGACACCAATATAATCAAATTCTTACATTGTATCGATCACTATGAAGACCAAGAGATTGATTTCAATGCATTTGTGGAGGAACATGATGGAAAAGAAATTCTCTTTGGTCAAGAGATAGTTCAGCTAAAAACAAACAAAATACCTAAGGAATTCATAGCATTGGAGAAAGTGTTTGATGGATGTGACAGATTTAAAATGAAAGACACACCCATAGTATAGAATGATCTTGAAGAAATTAATCTAGGGACGTAGGCAGCCCCAAATAATGTATACATTAGAAAGAAGTTGAATCCCAAAATCAGGAGCATGCTCATCAACTTGCTCAGAAAGTATAGACATGTGTTTGCATGGTCATATGATGACTTGAAAGCATATAGGGAGGATCTTTCTCAGCATTGAGTACCATTAAAGCCAGATGCTAAACCATTCAGGCAAAAGTAGAGGCCTATTAATCCCACACTGGCCCCTAAAATGTTTGAAGAACTCACAAAGCTAAGGGATGGAGCTATTATCAAACCCATTAGACACTCTTCTTCGGTTTCTAATTTGGTGCCTGTCAGAAAGAAAAATGGTGATATTAGAATATGTGTGGACTCTAGGAATCTAAATAAATCCTCTCTTAAGGATAATTATCCCCTTCCTAACATGGAAGTAGTGCTGCAAAAAGTCATAGGGTGTGAACTATTCTCCATGATGGATGTTTTCTCAGGATATAATCAGGTGAAAGTTAAAGAATCAGAACAATATAAGACTGCATTCACCACACCATGGGGAACGTATGTGTATTTAAGAATGCCATTTAGACTTACGAATGTTGGAGCAACATTCCAAAGGGTGATGGTTGTGGCCTTTGCAGAATTGATTAATGAAATTATGGTAGTATATCAGGATGACATGACAGCATATTCCAAAAGGGTTGAAGATCATTGTACAAACTTAGAGAAAATTTTTATTAAAGCCTTAGAATATGGAATTTCATTGAATCCTAAGAAGTGTCATTTTGCAGTAACAGAGGGCAAGTTGCTTGGTCACATATTCTCAAAAGATGGAGTAAGAATAGATCCTGAAAGAGTAAGAGCCATTGACCAAGTTCCCATTCCCAAGAATGTGAAAGCTATACAATCATTCTTTGGCCAAATCAACTTTGTTAGGAGATTCATATCAAATTTTGCAAAGATTGTTAATCCCATATCAAGAATGTTAAAGAAGAATATAGAAGTGAACTGGATAGTAGAAACATTAGAGGCATTTGCTACCATTAAGAAGGCAATGAAGGAAGCCCCAATTATTATATCTCTTGACTTCAGTAAACCATTTCAGTTGTTCTCATTTGCCTCATACCATATAGTTGTAGCAGTAATGTTGCAGAAAAATAATGAAGGACATGAACAACCCATCTCATTTTTTAGCAAGTCTCATCAAAATGTAGAGTTAAAGTATGACATAGTTGAGAAACAGGTGTATGCATTGGTGAAAGCAGTCAAATCTTTTAGGCCATACTTGGTGGGAGCTGAAATAATAGCATATGTGCCTAATGCTGCAGTGAAAGATGTATTAGTTCAAATTGAGGTCACGAGCAGAAGGTGCAGATGGATAAATAAAATTTAGGAGTTTAATATTGAAATCCAAATCACAAACTAGTAAGAGGATAGGGACTTTCTAGACTAATGGTCGAAACCAATCTTGAGGCCTCTCAGATATGTAATACTGATGATGTTAATAACATGATTTCTAGCATTAAGCATACTCCATGGTATATTGATATCATATATTATCTAAAACATATGAAGTGTCCTAAAGGATATGATGATAACAAGAGAAGGACACTTAAATTACAGGCTTCAAAGTATGTGTTTATCAATGGGGATCTTTATTGGAAGAATAGGGATGGTATTCTGCTACTATGCCTAGATGAACATCAGTCAAAACATGTCCTGAAAGAGTTACATGAAGGAGTGTGTGGAGGACACTTCTTAGCAAAAACTATAGCTCACAAGATCCTAGGGATAGATACTATTGGCCTAGAGTTTTCAATGATTCATATCATTATACAAGAAAATGTGAGGCATGCCAGAAATTTTTAAGAAAATTAAAATATCAGGGAGCATTACCCTTGAAACCTATGCAGATGGAAGCCCCATTCCATCAATGGGGAATTGACTTCATAGGAGAGATTGCAGAAAAGTCAACCGGAGGACACAAATGGATTTTAGTGGCAATGGATTACTTCACAAAATGGGTGGAAGCAATCACAACTAAACAAACAACAAGTAAAGTGGTGATCAATTTTTTAATGGAAAAAATTATATTTAGATTTGGCACACCAGTGAGGTTGATTACAGATAACGGAATGTGCTTTAGGTCTGATGAGTTCAAAAATTTTTGTAATATATATAGCATCACTGTGTCTTATGCTGCCCCTTATCACCCACAAGCAAATGGCTAGGCAGAATCTAGTAATAAAAATATTTTAAAAATTATAAAAAGAATGTTGGAAGGAAATAAAAAAGCATGGGATTCAAAGTTGAGAATGGCTATGTGGGCTGATAGGATTACTGTGAAGAGAGCAATTGGAAGATCCCCTTTTGAATTGGTGTATGGAATACAAGCAAGGATGCCATTAGAAAATCTTCTACTAGTTTACAAATTTGTTCTTCAAGAGGATTTAGACATTCTTGAACCAATGGAGGAAAGAATAGAACATCTTGGAAAACTTGATGAAACAAGGAGAATGGCTTAAAAGAAGAACATCAAGTTGCAATCACAAGTAAAATACCTTTTTGACAAGAAAGCCAAGGATAGAAAATTTGAGATAGATGACTTGGGATTGATGTGGAATGCTAGATGCCAAGAGAAAGGAAAGCATGGAAAGTTTGTGGTGCAGAAGCACCTACCTGACAGCTGGCCTTCATGAGGCAGTTAGTTGTTTTAGGTCTTGTTTATGTTTTCAAGAAGGTCTGATAAGACCAAATGCATGTAATAAGGTCACGCTGATCATGATAAGATCATGCTGACCAGGGTTTTACTATTTTTAGTTAAGTTTGTTAGAACAGCTGTCATGCTGTAGGGTCCGGTTGGATCTCCCAGCCGCCTGGAGAGTTCCCAGCCGCTTGGAGTCGGGTCAGTAGTACTCATAGGAAAATCTATTTAAGCATGAGATCGGTTGATATTGCATAGACAGAGAGATATCATCGATTGATAGTATAGTATTGTATTGCGCAGAGGAGCTAGAGTGCGCTGTGTGAGGAACATCATATTGTATTGCATCTTTGAAATCAATAAAGATCCTATTTTCGGTTTCCTGTTTGATCCCCTTTGTGTAATCGATTTGCTGGTTTGGGTGGTTTCATGGATTTACTGATCCATTCCACCGGTTGATCCGTCTGATCGGTGGAATGGCGATGTACAGTAGGGTAGGTTGTAGTTTGTTTTCTGTTTGCATGCAGGTGTGCAGGATCGCGGTCGACAGATGTTGAAGACCCTAGCATGGGTATGTGCTAGGTCGAGTTGATAAGTTTGAGTTGGAAGATCACCCTGTGAGTGGATCGGGTCGTCCCTGGAGGATCGGCGAAGTGAAATTTCGCTAAGACTGAAAGTTTGTCAAAACGGCACCATCAGGATATCTTGGTGAATATCCTGCAGTCAGTTTGGGTATCGTCATCCGGATAAGTGGAGGAGATCGGCATGATGCAGTCGAGTGCATGAAGTAAAGGAGCGTCGGGGTGATCACCATCAGGAGGAGCCGAGGAGGAGTGCATCGGCATCAGGTAGAAGATCGGGTCATGAAACTGTTGAGTTTGCATGTTACGAGTGCATCAGGATGTGTTAAGTCAGAGATATACTCAGCGTATATATCGCCGTCAGGATCATCTCTCGGGAGTGCCCATCATCCGCGTATCGCGAGCAGATGCGGGAGTGAAAGTTCATTTTTGACCAAGTGTTGAAGAGGTCATCAGGATATCGGGTGACGTCATCGTCATCAGGATATGATGTCATCGTCATCAGGATATTGAGATATCCCCCTACGCGAGTTTATCCTGCTGTTGTTAAGTGCCTAGGTATCGGTGGAAGTCCGCGGTAGAAGGTTGTATTAACATCATCAGGAGGTTTCGAGAGAACCGAATAAACCATATCATGATGTTGTTGCTTGTGTCGTCGGCTAGCGGAGCATCGAAGGGAAGGTGCTGAAGTGGTCGTCATCAGGATATTTGGAGCAACCGGATATTTGATATCCTGCTGACGAAGGTGGTGTCGCATATCATGATGATGCCGCTAGTGTTTGGCGCCCGATGAACAGTGCAACAGGAGGATGGTTGCGCCCATTGAGTATCATGATGATGATAGGTGACAGGCAGAGGAGGTGAACAGTAGTCGGCAGGAGGATAATTCTGCTCATCTGAAATATGATGATGCTGTTGGTGTTTTTAGGAAACATGATGATGATGCTGACAGAGTAAAGCGAAATATGATGATGATGATGATGAGGATGGGCTGCAGACATCCATGCTATATGCGAAGGTTATAGTGTGGATGCCTCTACATCATAGTGGTATCAGAGCTCAGCAAAAGGTCTGGGCTGTTGTGTGTTGATTCTATCACCGAAAGGGCAGAGGTAGAGTTGAATTGTGTGTTGTGTGTTGATTGAGAGGATTGACAAAATGCCTCCGAAAGGTAGTGGGACTGCAAGGGAATTGCAGGAGATGAAGGAGAAACATGCCAGAGAGATGAGGAAGATGAAGGAGCTTGCTGAAGCACTTCAAGCCAGGCTTACAGCCCTGGAAAAGAACAAAAAGAGGGAAGTGGAAGACAGTGAGTCTGAAGAAGATGAAGATACTGTTGAAGAGTATGAAGAGGTAGCTAAAGATCTGGATGCTGAAGACCAGAAATTTGCAAAACTGTTAAAGGCAGTACAGAGTGATAAACCTAAGGTAAAGGTTGATGTTTCCAAATATACTGGAAGTTTGAATGAAGATGAGTTGTTGGATTGGATTGCTGCACTTGATAATCACTTTGAATGTGAAGATGTTGCTGAGGATCAGAAGGTAAAGATTGCAAAGACCAAGTTAGGAGGTCATGCTTTGGTATGGTGGGATTATGTACAATCTGAGAGAAGGAAACAAGGGAAGTCAAAGATCACTTCATGGGATAAGATGGTAGCAAGGATAAAAGGGAAATTCTTGCCAAGGGATTATGAAATCCAGATGTTTAAGAAGCTGCAATTTTTAAAGCAGAAGGAAAGGGATGTGAAGACATATACAGAGGAGTTTTATAAGTTGAGTATGAGATCTGGTCATCATGAGAATGAGGTAGAAAAGGTGGCTAGGTACTTGGCTGGTTTGAGGTTTAACATACAGGATGAGTTAGTTTTAGCTAACCCTAAAAATGTGGAGGATTGTTATCAAATGGCAATCAGGATTGAAGAAAAGATGAATAGAGGACATGCTAAGTCCATGAGAGGAAGAGGAAACAATAGGGGAAGAGGAGCAGCCCCTACACAAAAGCAAACCAATGAAGGTCAAGAAGACACTGGTAAAGGACAGGGACAGTCTGATTTCAGGGGTGGATGGAAAGGTAATAGAGGAAGATTTGGAGGTGGTAGAGGTTCTACTACATTTTCAGGAAAATGTTACACCTGTGGTGAGTTTGGTCATCCATCTTTCAAATGTCCAGAAAACAAAGGTTCATCATCCAGAAATGATAGAACTCATGACAAGAGAGTACAACTGGTGCAAGAAGAGAAAGTAGAAGAAAGTGCAAGGAGTTCAAACACTTATCACAAGGATAAGGAGGCTGATAATTATGGATATCCAGAGAGTGGAGAATCATTGATGTTAAGGAGAATTAGTTTGCAGGCATCAAAGGATCTGATGCAAAGAAGAGCTCTTTTCAAGACCATCTGCAAGAGAAAAGGTAAAAAATGTAAGGTTGTCATTGATACTGGTTCAATAGACAACATGGTATCTCAGGAAATGGTGGATAAACTGAATTTGGAAAGGATTCCACATCCACACCCTTACAAGGCATCTTGGGTGAGTGATAGTCAATCACTTTTTGTCTCTGAACAGGCATATGTGGATTTTTATATTGGAGCATATCAGGATAGAATTTTGTGTGATATTTTGCCCATGGAATGTTGTCACCTACCGTTGGGTAGACCATGGCAATTTGACAGAAGGGTACTGTATGATGGGTATTCTAATACCTATACCATCAAGAAAGATGGAAAGACTATTAAGTTGATGCCCTTACAGGAAGCAACTGCAACACAGAAGGCAGCCAAAGTCATTTTAATGGGAAAGAAGGAGTATGTGCAGATGCCTAGAGGAACAGGCATAAAGGTAGTTGAGGATACTGCAGGAAAAGAAGTTGTTCAGGACAACAGGTTGAAGAAAGTTTTAGTTTTGACTGACAGAGATCAGCAGCAGGTGCAGAAACAGGTTTGCACACAGCAATCAATTGAGAGGAATGACAAGGATGTTGTCATAGTTGGGACTATTGCTTGTCCTATAAAGATTGACAGGAAGATAGAGTTGAACATTTCAGCAGTTCAAGAGGTAGTTCAGACAGAGGTTCTGGTCAGACAATCTGACAAACACAGGGTATGTGAGAGAAAGGCCTACATTGACAGGCATGAGGATTTACTTGCCAGAAAGCAAGTTACAGTTCAGAAGTCTTGGAGAAGCCAAGAGCCAGCAGAGGACAAAGCTGGAACAGGTCAGAAGACTGACAAGGCAAAGTGTAAAGGTGGAGGACTTCCATATCCTAACTCATGGGACATGAGTTATTTTCTTTTGGGGAGTATGGTGCAGAAGCACCTACCTGACAGCTGGCCTTCATGAGGCAGTTAGTTGTTTTAGGTCTTGTTTATGTTTTCAAGAAGGTCTGATAAGACCAAATGCATGTAATAAGGTCACGCTGATCATGATAAGATCATGCTGACTAGGCTTTTACTATTTTTAGTTAAGTTTGTTAGAACAGCTGTCATGCTGTAGGGTCCGGTTGGATCTCCCAGCCGCCTGGAGAGTTCCCAGCTGCTTGGAGTCGGGTCAGTAGTACTCGTAGGAAAATCTATTTAAGCATGAGATCGGTTGATATTGCATAGACAGAGAGATATCATCGATTGATAGTATAGTATTGTATTGCGCAGAGGAGCTAGAGTGCACTGTGTGAGGAACATCATATTGTATTGCATCTTTGAAATCAATAAAGATCCTGTTTTCGGTTTCCTGTTTGATCCCCTTTGTGTAATCGATTTGCTGGTTTGGGTGGTTTCATGGATTTACTGATCCATTCCACCGGTTGATCCGTCTGATCGGTGGAATGGCGATGTACAGTAGGGTAGGTTGTAGTTTGTTTTCTGTTTGCATGCAGGTGTGCAGGATCGCGGTCGACAGATGTTGAAGACCCTAGCATGGGTATGTGCTAGGTCGAGTTGATAAGTTTGAGTTGGAAGATCACCCTGTGAGTGGATCGGGTCGTCCCTGGAGGATCGGCGAAGTGAAATTTTGCTAAGACTGAAAGTTTGTCAAAACGGCACCATCAGGATATCTTGGTGAATATCCTGCAGTCAGTTTGGGTATCGTCATCCGGATAAGTGGAGGAGATCGGCATGATGCAGTCGAGTGCATGAAGTAAAGGAGCGTCGGGGTGATCACCATCAGGAGGAGCCGAGGAGGAGTGCATCGGCATCAGGTAGAAGATCGGGTCATGAAACTGTTGAGTTTGCATGTTACGAGTGCATCAGGATGTGTTAAGTCGGAGATATACTCAGCGTATATATCACCATCAGGATCATCTCTCGGGAGTGCCCATCATCCGCGTATCGCGAGCAGATGCGGGAGTGAAAGTTTGTTTTTGACCAAGTGTTGAAGAGGTCATCAGGATATCGGGTGACGTCATCGTCATCAGGATATGACGTCATCATCATCAGGATATTGAGATATCCCCCTACGCGAGTTTATCCTGCTGTCGTTAAGTGCTTAGGTATCAGCGGAAGTCCGCGGCAGAAGGTTGTATTAACATCATCAGGAGGTTTCGAGAGAACCGAATAAACCATATCATGATGCTGTTGCTTGTGTCGTCGGCTAGCGGAGCATCGAAGGGAAGGTGCTGAAGTGGTCGTCATCAGGATATTTGGAGCAACCGGATATTTGATATCCTGCTGACGAAGGTGGTGTCGCATATCATGATGATGCCGCTAGTGTTTGGCGCCTGATGAACAGTGCAACAGGAGGATGGTTGCGCCCGTTGAGTATCATGATGATGATAGGCGACAGGCGGAGGAGGTGAACAGTAGTCGGCAGGAGGATAATTCTGCTCATCCGAAATATGATGATGCTGTTGGTGTTTTTAGGAAACATGATGATGATGCTGACAGAGTAAAGTGAAATATGATGATGATGATGATGAGGATGGGCTGCAGACATCCATGCTATATGCGAAGGTTATAGTGTGGATGCCTCTGCATCAGTTTGAAGCCTTGTGGTCGGGTCCTTTTGTTGTTATTGACAAAGGAGGAGAAGATTCCTACTATCTGCAAAATATATTTAGAGAAGAGTAGGAACTGCCAGTGCATGGATAGTTTCTGAAACCTTTCTTTTCAAGAAAGCATTAAAATCATGTACAAAGAGAGATAAGTGTTGCCAGTGCATGGACAACTCTTAAATAGTTCTCAAAGTACTCCTATTCCATGCATAGTAGTTTAGGGAAATCAAGAGAGATTAGGATCTGTTGGTACATGGACAGTCCTAGGAATCCCTCAACAATAACAAAAATCTTTTCCATGTACAGTAGTATAGGATCATTCCCATTTTACATCATTTTCACTTCCAGCACCCATTCTCATTTCATCCATATATATTCCTAAATCCTATACAATTGTCATCCCCAAAAAAAAAAATACCAGTCTACTCTCGTAGAAATCTAAATTCTTGTTATACCCGCATGGGGTATACATCCTAGATAGAGCCACTGTTGGGACATGAAAATTTCAAAATTTTCCTATGCTTTTATCCATCCCTTGTCCAACCAAATCAGAACATTATACCCCCAAAATCATAACAACAGTCAATAAATTCCACAAACATAACATGATTTGTATGATAAGATCCCTACCATAACTATTGGTCTCACCTCCCAAACCATAATTTATAAAATCCTTTAGTTCTTTGATTTCGGCAAGACCTCAATTTTTTCATACTAACCCATGTTCTATTTGAAGTAGATTAGATGTGTATCAGCATTAGGAGTGAAGTCGGAATAAGAATTTTAAGAAGCCTTGATAAAGGAAGTTATGCCGAGGACCCCTTATTGGAAATAGAATCTCTAGTCACACCGAATTGATCAAATACAAGGACCATCGGGATGAGAAAACATTGTTGGAAGATACTTTGAACATTCCCCTGACAGCGAAGATCACACCGATGGGGAAATTCGACAAGAGTCCTGCTGAACAATTCAAGGAACAAATTGAACTATTGACACATGGGGAAGAAATACAACATTAGAAAAAAAAAAATTATGTTTCTCTGACCTTATGATGTCTCAGTGACCATAAGGCAATTTCAGCTAGAGTCATACCATTATATGTGAAGGGTATAACTCATCGGAAAAAAGGAAGAAAATTGGTGTAGGATTTATAGGTCTTGTCGAGTCTATAGTCACAATGACGAAGGATTTCAGTGAGATATGACTATGGTCATTTTGATGAGGAAAGAATAGAAAGGATGGCATCAGGGAAACAATAAGGATTGTATAAATCAAATAAGGTCATCTTGATAACATATGTTGTTCTGATGAAAACAATAACCACACACATCGATGAGACTCTTTTCGATAGGTCACATGTGTCAGAAAGACAAATGATATCAGTATCAATTTCTTGGGTCTTACTGATTGCACTAATCAGCCATGTAAGGAAAAATTGATAAACATTTTGGCAAGTTTCATACCGATATGAATAATTAGTATCAGAGAGATTTGAAATATCAGAGTAAGAGACTATTTTCATAACGATAGTGTAAGTCAGGCCAATAATAGCTTCTATGCTCATTCTTATATTAGATAAGTATTGAAATGTCTCACTAATATAAACATACATATGCTTTCATGAAAAGTGATATCAAGGAAATAAAACAAAGGGTCACAGTGATTGAGTCATCTGAAATATTGGTGCCATAAGAAGCATTTAGATCGCACTGACATTACAAAAGTCCTACCGATGAAGGACATTATGATGATGTGACATTTCAAAACAAGTGTGGACATTAATGCATTGGAAGTATTAATTACAAGCTGAGAAGAAATCCCCTAAGAAGTCATTCTAAATTATTGCAATTGTGTTTGGAAAGGATTGTTTGAGCAAAGCGTGCAAGCTAGGATTTGGAGGAGAAAACAAAGGAATTCGATGATCATCTCAGGCAATAGGTAGACACATAAAACCTCTATGTGGTGACTTACAATTCGTATTTGCTATTTAGAATTATAACTAATGGAGAGACCAGTAAAGGGCAAGGGTAGAAAATAATAGGTGAAACTAGTAAACCTAAGAAACAAAAAAATAATAAAGGTCCTAGTGAAAAGATGAAAGAGAGAAAACTAAATCAGGATTTGATAGATCAACTTCCTGGGTCTACCCCTAAAGTCTGAAGGTCTGCACAACTCAGGGTGGAGGTGGAGAAATTAGAAGACAAATACAAATACATGGGAAATGTATGGACACCAATCAAAGGTTATGAATTGTTTAAATTCCATTATGATAGGAGATTTACAAATGTCCTAGTGTCTAATCCGTGGCATTTGAATTTGGGCAAATTGGTGGTCCCAGATGTGTTTGTGAATATGGAACTTCTAAAATGTTTTGCTAAGTATTACAATACCAACCTCAAAGCCATATGCAATCCACAAGGAGAGCTTGTTATACATTTGTCCAAAAATGCCATCTGTGAATTATTTGATTTGGATGACTTATGTATGTATCCCATAGTATATGAGGATTTAAACAAAGAGTACTGGAGGATGGACACCACATACAATGGATGGAGATTAGTTCTTCACAAGCCTAGGGCAGAAGGAAAAATAATACCTTTTGATGACAATGATGGACCTCCATTCCATGTGCCCTTGTTTTAACCTTATATGAAATACACATATTATTCCATTGGCCAAGTCCTAGGGTCAAAAGTTCTTGATTTCATGATAATTCCATTAATGGTGATAGCAACAGATATCTAATGTCATAATCCTAGGCAATTTCACTATGCCACTTATATTTTTAGGAAGATTGATTCCAACTTAGTCACAATTAAGAACAATGCCCCAATAGTTTCTTTTGAGCATTATTCACTCCTCATGCACATGGTATTATACTATGGCCAGGAAATGGGAATATGGCTGAATGAACTTAGAATTTCTCAAATAGACAAAAAGGGATAGAAGTTGCCTATGCAGATGTGGACAAGGGTATGGGATAGTAGGTTTGCCCACTCCAGTTACATTCATTTTGAAGAATATTTTGTAAAAGTGTTGTATAGATACTTTAATCATCCCTATGAATATTCATTGTTAGATGAAATAAAAAGGTTCCTCAGACCAAAAGTCTTTGGTGGCCCTCCAACTATCGCACACAATTGGGGAGATTGGTATTGCTTTGAGGACTCACCTATGGTCAGAATTTATGGTTTTGAAGATACCCCATTTATACTGCCCAAGAAAGTTCCTAATAGGATTGCTCACTTGGAGATAGTCAGGCAGATGAACTATTCCAATGTGATGAACTTAAGTGCCTATGACAAATAATCCTTCATGCCAAGTACTCTATGTTTTGGGGAGTTTGTTGTGGTTTCCAAGGATGGGTATGGTCTCATCAGAGATAAATTAATGCATTACAACATGAGGTGTGCTGAGACAAGAAAAGGATTTGATTCTAAAGGCTTCATTGATTTTTCTAGAAGAAAATAAAACCTCAGTGGATACACACACATTCCATATCTACATGATGATATTATTAGGAACATGGAAGAAGCCGAAGTCAAATTTCTAATTAAAAAATATAATAGAGAATTAGATGAGAAAAGAAAACAATTTCTAGAAATGGAGTTATTATCTTCTGGTGATGAAGAATCTACAGGTGAAGATGAGCTTCATGAGCAGACAAGTAGAATCTCTAGACAAAAAATGGAGGGTTATCAACTTCCTTGTAGAGAGCAGGATGAAGAGGAGCCTGGTGATGAGGATCCCAAATAGTTGGCGTATGATTCTTTCATTGCAGATGATCAATTCATTCATTCTCAAGAATTTAAATCATTTTTGTATAAATATAAAGGAAAGGAACTCAGAGAATCAGTTGAATATGTCACAACTGATAATGAAAGATAATTGATGAATGTGTTAAAGACAACAATAGATAATGAGTTGAGGGCTATGACTCCTAACAGAGCCAGACAATTGCTTAGAGAAGTAGGTGTCATGATATTTCCTAGACTTGACATAAATTCTACCCTGGTATTTGATAGTTTTTTGCACAATACTGATGACAAATACAAACTCACTCCTGAAGGTGTAACAGAGCTATACATGGGTACCAAGTATAACAATGATAAAAACTCACTCATGATATGGGCCCTATATCCTCCTCATAAGAAAACTACCATTATAGCTACTGAAAAGACCTTTGGGAATGTTATGACTTTGAAAGTAGGAGAAATTGATCCTCTGATTACTACAGATATTGGTATAAATGTTACGAAGCTGAATAAAGTACAAGCTCAATTGCTAATCAAGGAGGGAGATGCATATAAACTAAATTGTGAGAGATTAACAAAGGAAAATGATTTCCTAAAAGACACTGTCAAGAATGCGTTTGGAGGATCAATTAAAAGATTAACTCTAGGAGAGAGCTCACAAAGTGCTTAGTCACCATCTATTGATCAAATAGCCTAGGTTCAAATTGACACACTTGTAGCAATACTACAGAATAGGCATATCCATATGATGCATTGGATGAATAAATTCTAGATGTCTACTTTGAGAATCATAAGGTCATCCAAGAACATGAGAGGTTAAATAATAGGCTCCAAGAGAAACTCCATGAGATATAGTGTAAGGATACCCCTAATAATATAGTCACCTCCAGTGCCCAAGATTTGATCGAACAACATAAGAAATATCATGACTAGCTTGAAAATGATGCTAAAGAATGTGTTGAGGCTTCAAAGACAGGTGTACCTATGTTGTTCAGAAATGATAAGGAATTGAAGAGCAAAGATGAATGGACTAAAGAATGCTAGGTGATATTACAAGAGGCTCTAGAAGCTCTCAAAGATAAAGACTTGGCATCCAGGGAGGACTGCAAGCATTTGGAATAGATGTAATGATAGATGTGATTACAAGGAATGCTATAGAATTTGCTTATACACATCAGAGCCAAGAGTACCTGGATCATGTTACTCAGATCTACCTGTGGCTTAGTAGAGCCTAGTGTCATTATCTCTGTTTATTGTTATGTTAATCCTGTTAATTCTCAAAATACATTTTGAAGGGTTATGTCTCTTCACAAATATTTCTATATGAGTTGGACATATGATGGTCAAGGGATCATTAGGTAGTAGTAGATAATAGAGGAAGTTCATAATATTTTAAAAGACCATGTTGCAAGTATTATATTCAAGAAGTTAATAGAAGATCTTTGATTATGCAGCTTTATACTAGTATCAATTGTTTGTTGAAATTATTTAGTTATTTGGTTGTCTCCAGTTCAATATTTCTTTATTATTCAAATTGATATATCAAGTATATACTAAGTTTGTCAATGCAAATTTGCTATACTTGTGTGATCTGATTAATTGGTTTCCTTAAAGAGGAATTAAAATCCTTCTGGTCAGTCATAGTAATTTAGAAGTATTGATTTGGATCACTAAGAAGAACCACATAATTAGGATTGGCATTTTGTCTCCAAGTTGATATTATCTATTTTTTCTTGCATAGTTCATTCAAATGGTTCCTTTAAGTAAGGATTAAAATTCCCTCTGGTGAATAACAAGAAACCTAATTGTGTCATTTGGCTATTAAGAAGAATCTGTCAACCATTCCCTTGCACGTTTATACAAGTTCTAAACTAAAGTGTTATACCAAATAGTTAGAGTTATTGCCAAGTATACACCAGTGATCTTAGGTTCTCACTTAACTCTATTTACCCAACAAGGCACTGGTCTTACTCATTTCAATAGTTAAATTCATTTATTATCTCTTACCTTGATATTGCTTATACAATTTATACCAAATCATCTTTTAGATATTAGAAATAGAACTAGTTAACAAGCTTTCATCTACTGCACACCATTTACCACTGTGGGTGGATCCATTTACTTAGTCACAAAACTTACACTCATTTAATCTTCCTTAACTTTCAAGGTCTACCTGCCTAGGTATAGCAGTACCTAAAGTGCAGGGAGTCTTGTCGTCTTTCTTCTAGTCCATCCATGGTCCATTAGGGTTTACCCCGAACTACGTTGCCTCTGCGTCATCACGTAGGCAAGGCCATTTAGTAATGAGCCCCCGAGGCACTAGGTCAGTCCCTTAGGGTCCGTCTCCCCAATAAGGATTGTGCAATCTTCTCACCAAGCAAGCAAATGCAAGCAGAACCTGCACCTCAAGCAAAAATCTTGACTGTGAACATCTTCACCTATCCAATGCAAAGCAACTACCCAAGGTCTTCTAAATGATTTTATGCAAATTAAGGCAAGAACTCAACACATATCAATGCACATATGTTTGTAGATCAGAAACATGGTTAATAGTTCGAGTCCTGATTTTTGTTATCATGTCTTCCTATGCTACTTGAGGATGCCAACAGCTAGAGATGCTATGTTGGGGGCATGATTATTTTCTTTGTTTGCTGCTTGTGGATTAAACTTTAGTAATGTGAAGCCTTGTCTAAGGACATGATCAGCAAAAGATCATCGAGGACATCAAAGGTATAACATGAATGGGGGCAATCCTTGTTTGTTGAAACGCAAGCAGTACTTAGGTTATCTAGATTCAATTTTGACTAGATGCTTGTATTAACTTGCTAAAACACAATCCATGTAAACGGTACTCAGGTCATCTCGGTTTAATTATACCTAGATGCTTGTATTCACTTACAACATCTCAAAAAATGTACCAAAAACAAAAAGTCCAATGATAAAATAAAGCACTCTAAAAGCAAAACATCCATCCTGTATCCATATACACATCCATACATCCATATCCCATACAATCCTCATTATCCAAACTATGCAGAGTAACAATATCAAATGCAGTTTCTAAGTCATTCTATCATAACCATTCTTCTATCTATCATGTCATTCTTGTGTCGATAGAGTACATTTGGACTTCACAAAAACAAAGCATATAGGAGCATATCATATCATATAGCTAGTCATGAACATGATTAAGTCAGTAGCATACCCAACCCAATGCATTAGGTCATCCATACATCAGCATCATATCGCATCTTAAAACACAGAAAATCACAAAAACATAGCTACGTGCATCGCATACAAAGCTGCATCATCACATAGAAATCATATTACATTTTGCATTCATTTGAAACATTAGATCATATAGATATCCAATAACATCACACACACAGCTGCATCATCACATAGAAATCATATTACATTTGCATACATTCGAAACATTAAATCATATAGACATCATATAACATCATATCAAAAAGCATTTCATATAGCATCAGATAGTCCATCTCACTATACACATACATCACATCATACAATAGAAGTAAATCATCATCTCATAACGCATGCAATAGATACACAAAGCTGCATCATCATATATACTATCATGTAAAAGAGGTCCAAATGTACAATATCACCATCTCTCTCAAAAATCAAAGTATCATATACAGTATACATCCAAACAGACGGTCATACATGTCCCAAAATGTACAAAATCTGGTATGTGTCTATCCCTACTGCTGTGGGCCACCACTGCCGGCTCTTGACTGTTGGGGACCCATCACGGATGCCCCTGACTATGATGGACCTGCTCTATGAGTTGCCCCAGACTGACTCCTGAAGCTCCCCGCCCCCTGACTCGATGCCACGGCACCATGGTATAAACCTCGGTAGTACTGAGCCTGTGACTGTGCTCTGGCAAGCTCTGTCTGTGCCTGTGCCAACTACGTCTGTAACTGGCCTACCTATGCCTGTGCCTGCTGCACCTGCCCAACCAAAAAAGAGCTCGCTGCATCTGTCCCCATGGCGGCCACAGCGGTGTCCCGCTCTACACAGATAATGCGTAATTGTGCATCAGCCATATCCCTCTCGCGGGTCAATCCACTGATCACTGCGGCATCCGTATCTCACCTCCTCTCGAACCTCCTCAGCTGTGCCTGTAGCTCTCGCACCTATCCCCTCAGGCTGGCTATAGTCCTCTCATGCACATCTCCCTGTACTAGCCCCTATGCTACCTCTTCTTGTCTTGGCCCCTGTGGCTGGGGCACCTGCTGCTGTGGTACCTGCTGTGGTGGCGGCATCTGCGCCTACTGAGGTATCTGCTATCTGCTGTTGTGCCTTGGCCTCTCCTGGTACTGCCTGCTCGGCCTGGCCTATCCTCCTCCACTATCTAGACCTCTCTCCAGCTCTACCACCCCATCCTCCTCGCCCTCCTCTAGCTCCCCTCCGACCTGGGCCAACCTATCTCTCCTCCTCTGAGTCTGCCTCATCAATACGAGGCACCAGCATGCCAGGTCCTGAATATCTTAGGAACGGATATGCGGTGATCCAATCCTCATACTCCTGCATCACCCCTGCATCTGCTATCTCTCTCCTCATATCCCATGCCACATAAGGAGTCTGTCGAAACTCTGCTAGGGCCTCCTTGTACGAAGCCATCGGCCCCCATCGGACCCTCTCTGCATGTGTAAGCGTAAAGAGCGCCTGTCCCTGTGGCATGCCCTGCCTCCTGCCGTACTATCTCAACACTCGGCCCACCATCTGCCTCTCCAGTATGTGCCGTGTCCAGCCTATCAGCCACCTAGTCTAAAAATAGTACGGCAGCTCGTCTCCCTCGTCGTCCCAGGGCTCGCAGTCCAGATATGGTCGCCATACGACCACATCTACTCCATCCAAGGTGTGTCACCATTACTCTAGCTTCCCCAGCCTGTGCTGGGAAATCACTCCTGCATAGCCATAACTATATGGCTCTCCTCGCTGCCTCGCGAAGACGCATATCAGCCTAGTCACCGCTATGTGCTCCCACAGCCAAAACTGTAACAATAGTACACCAGCTGATAGACTCGTACTGCGGTGGTACACCACCTGATGCATATCATGGTACAAGTGGGCCAGTACACAGACTCCCCATGCATATCGGGTGCCCTCAGTTAGCATCCGCTCCATAATCCTGCCCCATCCGATGGGGAACCCATGCGATCTCCTGTCCGGGCATACAATGCCCCCAATCAATCCTGCCACAATCCCCGGGAAGTAGTCATAGCAATTATATATATCCTACCATGGGATGACCTGTCCCACAGCTCGGGATCATCGAACACTCGCTGGCACTTAGCGAGTCCCGCATCCCGCTGTGTGTCATACTCCACTAACTCACCCACCACGGGTAAGTGCAGTATCCGGTAAATGTCCTCCAACATCACGGTCATCTCTCCAGTCGGAAAGTGGAAGGTCCCGTCCTCACTATGGAATCTCTCCACAGCAACTGTCAGCAGTCCTCGGTTCGCCTGCACCTCGGGCATGAAGCATACATAGTCTAAACCCATGGCACCAAGTGCCACTCTGTCAGTCTCTGTCAACATATATCTCTGCAATAGGGGCATGGGAAATGTCTCCCTCGACTGCAGTGTGTCTCGAATATCCTCCTGCACGCAAGCAAGACAACGCGTCAGTCTCAAACGGCATATACCATACTCAACATACCTACTGACCTATATCAACTAAACTTAGCATTTCAAATTGATCAAAATAGCACACTACATCTCTTGACTAGATTCCTGCAATCTCAGAGATAGCTCATCAATTACCGCGTCAGACAGGATGCTAATCGAATCAATTTGGCTAAGTAATTTGCTATCCAAAGCAAATGCACCACTACAGGTGGTAAATGCACCGTTTCTTTATAATAGCACCGTTTCTTGATGCATGCACCGCCAAAATCGGCATATGCACCGCCTAAATGCAGATGCACTGCTATAGTGCACATATGCGTGGTTCCCGTACATGCGCCGTAGAACTCAGCATATGCGCCGCCAAATTATGAAAGTGCCGCTAGATTCAACATATGCACCGCTTTCATAGATTCGCCACTACATTGAACAGATGTGCTACATAATCACACATGCGCTGCCTAATTAGAGAAGCGCGGCTGCAATGCACGGATGCTCCGTTTTCATGCATGCACCGCCAAATTTGACATATGCACCGCGAAATGACAAAAGTGCCGCTTCGCGAGGCATATGCGCCGTTCTGCACTTTGGCACATCCGTTTGACCTATTTTCTACATGCATTTATGACACCTAAAATCGACCCTAGGAGAAATTTTTTGAATCACATACCGGGGGTCCTGCCTCTGCTGGCCACCCGAATCGATGGACTCGCTCAAATCGATGCTCCTTGCGTGGAATGTCTGCTGCTCTGGCTGCCATGCTGCTCCAAGTTTGCTCTAGGCTCTCTCAATCCAATCAAGACCAAACAAGTGTACAAATGACTATTCTTGTGGACCTAGCTCCTATTTATAGCCTTCAAACCCTAATTCTGGCTAGGTGATAACTGTGACTACTTCCCGTGCCCGTTTCTCCTCCAGTTTTCTTCCCGTTTCCCTGAAACGTGTCCTTTTTCCTCTTGCTTATCCTAACCCTTTCGTCTTCGTGAGATTGTCCGTCTCTGATTCTTTTGCCCTTTTCCCGTCCAATCTCCCGAGGGGGCATCCTATCGTCAGTAAGCTTGTACCAGGGACAAACTGGGGCATGTATCATCATTCAAACTATCGATTTCTTTGAAGCAATGCTGTAAACTAACTGCATTGCATCAAAGAGGGGCAAAATATATATGTCTAAAAATGACACAAATCATCCTAAATAAATATTCTAAATATTTATTCCATTCTTCTATTAATTAAATAAATATTCCAAATTTATTTAATCGATTCATTGTTCCATAATTAAATAAATTCAATTTATTTAATTAAAATTCTTCTAAATGTCCTACATAATTAAATAATCATAAATTATTTAATTAATCCAAATTCCTCTATCCTAAGTTCTAAATTCTAAAAATCCACCTCACCTTTACACCTCACCTTTTCCACCTCACCTTGTCCACCTCATCAGGTTGCACATGTAATTAAATATATTTAATATTTAATTATCTTATTTTCCCTCACCCACATGGCCTATTTCTTCTCAAATCAAAGGTTAGTTAACTAATCAATCAAAAGTGTTAACTAACCTGTCAATGGAGTTAATCCCTCAATCAACCGAGTTCACTGGTCAATCAATTCAGTCAGTTCCACAATCCACTCTTCTAACTGATCAATCAAGTTTGTTAACTGATCAGTCAATGGAGTTAACTCTCCAATCAATTTTGTCACATCCCCTCTTTCATGATGGAGCTGGGACACTTGTCACATTTCTACTAGTTGCACATTCCTCAACCATCCTCAGCCGTTGATCTTCATATCTCCTCTCAACCGTTGATTCCCATTCTTCCAAGTCTATAAATGAAACCTCATCCCTCCATTCTAATCATCCAGGCTTTTGACATCGTTACTCTACAGAAATATCAGTAGCACCCCTTTGGCACCCTTTGACCATTCACAAGCTTGAGATCACATACCTGCTTTGAAGCTCATCTTCATTGCATATCACCATAGCCATTTACCATCGACTTCCTACAAACAGCTAAAAGAGTGTACTCTCTGAGGGCTCACATCATCTGCAAAAGGATGGTTGTAATAGGCAAACAACAGAAGTTTCAAAATGGGAGAGGTTTGCACTGTATTGTTCATTGCTTCGTTTATTGAATCTTTCTTATTTTCACTATTCTGTTGATGTTTGGGTCATATATAATTCATTTGATTGATCAGCATTTTACCCTTACAGGGAGTATTTTATTAGAAAAGCTTTTTAGGGTTGTCGAGGATATGTGATTTTAAAATTGAGAAAATATTATGCACGTGAATCTCCTTCTTAACCCCTTCCTCACCTCACTCTAGCTTTTTCATTGTGGGAAAAATAATTTAAATGGCTTTGGTGACTTTTGCCTTCAAATTTAGATTTGGGGCCTTTATTTATTGCTTTTGTTTTAATTAATTGAGGAGTTTATTTGTTAGACTTAGGACTTTTAATTAAGTTTAGTAGGTTTTGTTGGGAATTAAGGTGTCTCAACCTTGGTAATTCTCTGCATTTGCAATGTTTGTATTTATTATTTAATTGCCTATGTTGTAAATAATTGGAAATTCCACTTTGTCATATTGTGCGATGTGGCACGGTGATGTGTCAATCCTACATGGATTATGACAACTTGTTATTTTGTCCTCACATGAGGAGATAGGCATCCCACTTAGTGGTAGGAATATTCTGCCATGTGTCAGCATCTTCTATGTTGTGTAAGGAATGTTTGACCGAAACGGTTATGATGGATTCCTATGACGAATCTATGACATGTAAGAGTCAGAAATAGAAGTTTGAAAGACAGGTGATGACATGTGTCATGAGGCATCTTTAAGTAAGGCATATTTGGGTGCCCCAAGGTGGAATATGACATGTTGTAAGAGAATATGCTATTTATAGCATGTGTATGACCAATTCTCTTACAACTGTAAGTTGTAACCGCTATGACAACTTCTATGACGGTCGTGTCGTAAGAGCATCTGTCATAGCCCATTTTGGAAATAGGTGACCTCTTTTGGATGGGAGCTATGGACAAGTGTCAGACACATTCTACAATGTTGACCAAGTGTCCCTATGTGTGGGTTTTGGTCCAAAATGCCATGTTGGATGCCCATTTCAAGAAAGGTCCCAAATTGCCTTGCAATTTCTATTTAAACAGGTGCTTGGAGATGGAGTTTGTATCATAGGTTTATAGGTACTGTTATGCTACCAGATTGACTCCAGACACGAGTGTTGAAGACCATTTAAGCTTGCATTGCAAGTGTATTGTAAACATTCATTCAATTTTGTTAATACATTGTGCAAGTTTCTGAGTGTGGGGTTTTTCACCCGATAAGGGTTTTCCCCACCGTAAATCTTTGTCTCTCTTCTTCTGTCTACATTTTGGTTCTTGTGTTTTGCTGCAATATCTCATGTTAATGGTTTCACATTGCTGTAATAGTTAGGATAAATTTGAATTTGCATAGCCCTCTCCTCACTAGATTAGTGTAGGAAGTGTTTTCCACACACCTAGCTTCCTTTCAGTTGGTATCAGAGCTTGATCACCTTTGGTCCTAGTTGTTGGGTAGGGGTTTTTTGAGCTAATCTTAAGTTGAGTGGGAGTCTGTGCAGAGCATTCTATATCTTATTATAGAAAGGAGATGGTAGGCACATCTGGAAGATTTGAAGTAGAGAAGTTCAATCGCAGTAATTTCAAGCTCTGGAAGCTCAAGATGGAAGACATGCTAGTTGACCAAGACCTTTGGGATAGTGTGAACGGAACTAAACTAGCTACAATGTCACAAGTTGACTGGGATCTAAAGGATCAGAAGGCTAAGGGTCTCATAAGACTTAGTCTTGCTAATTCTGTGTTGTTAAATGTCCATTGGGAGACTACTGCAAAACTCCTTTGGAAGAAGTTAGGGGATGTGTATCAAGCCAAATCCCTAGTCAATAAACTTTTTTCTGAGAAAGAAGTTGTAATCTCTTAGAATGGAGGACGGAGGATCCATAGCCAAACATATGAATGCTTTCAACATGCTAGTTGCACAATTAACATCTATTGGTCTAAAGATGGAGGAGGATTGGTGTATGACCCTGCTTTGTTCTCTACGAGACTCATGGGATCATCTTGTCATGGCAATCAGAAGCACCACATCCACTTTCAAAATGGAAGAGGTGGTTTCTTCACTGTTGTCTGAAGAGATGTAGAGAAAGTCTTCTGAGGTAGCCAAAGAAGCCCTTGCAGTTCGTGGAAGACCCAAGGAGAAAGGGAAGAAGAAGAACAAGAAAGTTGAGAAGGGTAGATCCAAATCCTGTGGGAGATCCAAAGCTCCTAGAAAGTCCAAGGCTCTTTGTTGAAACCGTGGCAAGACCAGGCATTTCTGAAAGGAATGCAAAGAGGAGAAGAAGAAAAAGAAGAAAGCTCCTGATTCATATTCTGACAAGTCACAAGACATCGGTGATGCTTTGATCGCAGCCTTGGCAACCCATACATCTGATGATGTGTGGCTAATCAACTCTAGTGCATAATTCCACATGACCTTGCATCAAGACTGGTTCACTAAGTATGAGGAGTTCGATGGTGGAAAGGTGTATCTGGGTGATGACTCTCATCTAAAGATCATTGGTCATGGAAGAGTCTCTATCTGATTCCCTAATGGTTGAGTGAAGGGGATCTCTGGGGTTATGCACATCCTAGGCTTAGCATGGAACCTGCTTTCTGTAAGTAGTTTGAATGATGCAAGTGTGCAGGTTGTCTTTTCGAAAGAAGGATGCAAGATGACTAGAGGATCTATAGTGCTTGCTAAGGGTACTCGGAGAGGTACTTTGTTTTAGCTAGAAGCATGCATTTCACAATGCAATAGTTCTTCTAACTCAAGGAAGAGGGCAGCAATCACTTCATCCCCACCATTTGAACGAGCAGTGAAGAAATCTGTTGTTTCTAATCTTGATGGTTGTAATCGTGCATTGGAAGTTAAACTTCCTACAGAAAAGACAATGTTATGGCATAAGAGATTTGGCCACATTGGTGAGAAGGATCTGCGTACCCTAAAAAATAAGAACCTCATTGAGGGATTAGATGATTGTAATCTTGAGTTCAACTTTTGCAAACACTGTATTTATGGAAAACAAAACTATGTTCAGTTTTACTCGAGTTCTCATAAGTCTTCTTGTGTGTTGGACCTTATTCATTTAGATGTGTTTGGGCCTATTAATGTTCCTTCATTATCAAAATCTGTATACTTTGTATCTTTTATAGATGACTACAGTAGAAGGACATGGATTTATTTTCTCAAAAGCAAATCTGAAGTCTATAGCAAGTTTAAGGAGTTTAGAGCCTTTGCTGAAAATTAGACTGGTAAAAAGATTAAATGTTTGAGAACTGACATTGGTGGTGAGTTCTATTCTATAGAATTTGATAAGTATTGCATGGAACTTGGGATTGAAAGACACAAGACAACTCCATACACCCCACAGCAAAATGGAGTTGCAGAGAGGATGAATAGGACACTGATGGAGAAGGCTAGGTGTATGCTTAGTGGAGCTGGTCTAGAACAAAAGTTTTGGGTTGAAGCTGTTGCCACTGCTTGCTATCTGGTAAACAGATCTCCTACAGTAGCTCTTGTTGGAAAGACACCCATGGAGGTGTGGTCTGGTAGAAAGCCTTCAGTAAGGCATCTTCATGTTTTTGGTTGTGAGGCATATGCTCATGTGCCTAGGGAGAAGTGGTTAAAGTTGGAGAACAAAGATGTTAAGTGTATCTTCATTGGCTATGGTGTTGGTGTGAAAGGATACAAGCTTTGGGACACCGTGGCTGAAAAAGTATTGTATAGCAGAAGTGTGATCTTCAGAGAGCTTATACCTTCTTCCACTATTTTATAGCCAGAAGAAAAAGAAAAGAAAGAGGATGTTGTTCAGTTTCCTCTCACCCCTGAGAAGACTGAACATAAAGATAATGTTGGACCTGATGATGAGGAGAGCTCTAGAAACTCTGAAAGTTTAGAGGAAGAAGCTGAACCTCAACCTCAGCTCTTGAGGAGGTCTACACGGATAAGAAAGCAACCTGAAAGGTTTGGTTTTACATTGCTTGATTCTAGTTGTGCTTATGCTTTGGTTACTAACAGTGATGAACCTAGAACTATATTAGAGGCTTTGGATATGAAGGATACAGGTTCTTGGAATGAGGCCATGGAGGAAGAAATGGCTTCTTTGGAAAAGAATCAAACTTGGGACTTGGTGCCTTTGCCTCCTGGATGGAAACCCATTGGATGCAAATGGGTGTTCAAGAAGAAGATTGGTGTAGATGGCAATGTTGAGAAGTATAAGGCTAGATTGGTTGTGAAGGAGTATTCACAAGTGGAGGGTATAGATTATGGTGAGATTTTCTCTCCCATTGCAAAGATGACATCCATTTGATTCCAGTTGACTCTCACAGTAGCTTATGAGTTGGAGGTAGAACAGATGGATGTGAAGATAGCTTTCCTTCATGGTGACTTGGAGGAAGAAATCTACATGTCACAGCCAGAGCATTACATGGTGAAAGGTAAAGAAAATTTGGTTTGCAAACTTAAGAAGTCTTTGTATGGTTTGAAGTAATCCCCTAGGAGATAGTGTTGATAACTGAGAGGGGGGTGAATCAGTTATCCTACTATTTTCTTCTTTCTCAACTTTCTTAATAAATAATGTAGCACTAATCCAAATAAACAAACATAACTATGAAAAGGAAATACACATGACACAATATTTTTGACATGGAAACCCTGTTAAGGGAGAAAACCATGGGGTGATTAACCCAAGATTGTATTCTCTGTTAGAAGAATGAAAATACAAAATGGCACTTGCCAATTAGGGCTCACTGCCCAAGCACACTGCTCACAAGAAGTAACACTACCTACAAGAGACACACTATCTACAAAAGAGTATTATACAATACTTGAACTGATTGGTAGCATCCACATACGCTAGAGTTTAGTTCCGGTTAGGCTTAGTACACTGATCTGCTGCACTTCATCTTTCCTCTTCTCTTATGCTGCTTTCCTTTCACATACCAGACCTTCCTTACTGCTTCTGCTCTGCTCTGCTTTTATTCACACACCAATAACAACCACAACACTTCTCACAACTAAATCCGTCATGTATATATATCCGCACAAGTGATTTCATCACCTTTCTAGTTGGCACCCAAAATAGTCAATCTTTTCACAAGCTCTGATCTGTCGGCTGAATCCTTGCTTACCAAGTAATACAGATCAAGCATATACTTGTAGAAATCATTAATCATGTTGGCCAAACATAATTCACGCCTTCATAACCTTTACCAACATCAGTTACACATCCAGAATAATGTTTGATGTTCTGCCAATCAGTTCTTCCTCTGTTCACACTGTCACTTGGGAACCCAACACTCAAGCATTCATATCTCTTTGTCCTTTCCACACCAGAGGCTCAAACCTTGGAATCTATCAGTTGAGATACTCCTCTTGACTTCCCCAAATCCACACTTCACTGAGATGCATTTGTTGAGAGATCCAGACCTGTCTATCAGACCTTACTGACTGCTCTGTTCTTGTTTACCGGACCATAACATTCTTCACTCTGACTTCCGGTATAGACATACCATGTCCTGCGGATGTGTGGGATGAACTTTGTTGCCATCAATGACAACATTCATGAATCCGTATAGTGTCTCTTGCCAACAATCTCCCCCTTTGGCATTGATGGCAACACTTAGTGAAAAATGACTAAGTGTTTACACTATGCTCCCCCTTGGCTGATGCTCTGTTTTTATATACATTTTTTGGAGCTCCCCCTTAGTTGGATTCCTCATTTTTCACTACTCCTCACTCCCCCTTTGACATCAATGGCAAAGGGTAGGGTCCGCACACCAAAATTTCCAAAAACTTAACTATACTTAGCTGCATAAGTATATACATATGAAATACTTACATATATTGCAGTATGTCTGCAAAAGTTGTTTTTTGTTGAATGAATTCTATAGCCCAACTTTGCTTCATTCTGTCCAAAATTGATATATGACCGCTCAATAGAAATGCAAATGCATCTGCCCTTTTTAGATCTGTTGGATCATTTGTCTGGGCTGTGATTTTAGCTTCTTTTATGGCCTCATGCATGGCCTCTAATTTAGGGACAATTATCCCTCTGAGCTCACTCAATCTACTGATTCTGTTTTTCTTCTCTTTTTCAAGCTTCTTAATCTCATTCAAGACTACAACTATTTGACATTCTTGATTTATTATGGAAGCAGTAAGTGGATCAAAATTTTGAGAAAGATTTGTCAGTTTATCCTCCTGTTCTTTCATTTTCTTCTCAATCTCCACTGTTGTTTTGGACCATGATAAACAAAATTTGTACATTTCTCTGCCATATTTAAGAGCATTTTCTAAGCGCTTTATCCCAATATTCATATTTCTCCTATCATTACTTATCAACCCTTGTACCTCGATTAATCTTTTTGTAAGAAATTCCTTCCGGACCTTATCTTCTGCTGACTTCTCTAGTGAATCAAAATGTGTGCTAACACTATTGACTAGAGTTTTGAGATTACCAGATGAGGAGGCTGTGGGATCCTTCTGAAACAATGGCATAATCTTTTCTAGCACTCCGGAAGCAGCTTCTATCAACTCACAGTCTTCCATGTGAGACTTTAGGAGTTTTTCTTTAGCCTTTGCATTAGCGAATGAGGCTATCTTCATTGTCTATACCGGAGAAAGTGAATCAAAATTAAATGGTCCTTGTAGAAGATCCAGTTCATCAATCTCCATTGTTTATTTGTTCAGGAATTCTTGGATAGTTTTTGTAGTGTCTTTGCCGGAGACAGATGTTTCTTCTCTTCTACATTCTTAGGGCTATCCCTTGGAGCTTTCTGTCCTTCTACATTCTTACCACTAGCAGTTGTGGTTTTCTCTGTTGGGGTCTTCTCTCCCTCTGCAACCTTAGTACTGTCAACTTCTTTTTCCTTCACTCCTACTTCTTTCTCCTATATTCTGTCTTCTCCTTTAGATCCGGAAGCTGTAGGGGAAACTGGAGGAGAGATATTTGTTTGTTCATGAGCCACCTCTTCTGGAATAGAGGATTCTGAGCCCTTGTCTTTACCAGAGTCCTCTGTGATGGGAATGTTGAACTTTTTAAGAGTATTTTGGAGGATCTCTTCAGTCTCTTTTGCCACTTGTCAGTTTCACCAAGCATGAGCTGATTGATCCTGGTTTTTCTCCGGAACTCATCCTTGCACTCTTTAAAGATCATATTCATTTGCTGCAGAGTGATTGAAGGGAAGAGCTGAATGGCAACCTGTTCCTAGATCTCGAGATCTTTTGCTTAAGCATTGTTCTTCCTCATTTCAAGCCTTTTCTCTAAGCTTTTGGGAATTAGAGAGATAATTTCAATAAAAGCTTTGTTGTAAGTGTTCAAAAACTGAACTATGGCTTCCTCCAGAATCTTTTTATCTGCTTCATTATAATCATCATAGAATTCTGTTAAGGGTTGCAGATTTTCATCCACAGTGACTGCTTTTACTACAACATCTAAGGATAGAGTGGGTTTTTCAACAAATTCCTCTTCCTTCTCTTCTTCTCCTTGACCGGTAGAGTGTTCACCGGATAATTTCTTCTTCTTCTTCAGTTTCCTTATCTCCTCATCTGATTCGGTTTCCTCATCATCCTTTAGGCTAACATAGGACTTTGTTGCCTTTTTCTTTGTTCTCTTTTCTCCTTTTCTGGATGATTGTGCTTCTGGTTTAGATGCCCTTGAGCTTTTGGCAGTGGTAGGTGCAGATCTCTTTGATAATCTAGTCCAGGTGGAGGTTTCTACCAGAGCACTTTCCTTGCTTTTCTTTTCTACCTCTTTCTTCTCTTCCTTAGCCCTTTCCATCTTTTTCCTGTGGGCATCAAGTGCCTCCTTTGAGATGCTAAGGCATTGGGCAACATTTTCTACTTCTTTTCTCACCTTCCTTTTGATCTTTGGTTCTTTGAGTTCCACATGAATCTTTACACTCAGCTCCTCAAAGGTTCCAAACCTTTCTGCCTTTGGATCATTTGGCTGACTTAGCATGTGTTGAACATGTAGCTCCACAATTTGTTCATCAACTTCATACCCCATGGGCATGATCCATACAGTTCTTGGTTCTACTACCTCCATTAGGCACTGATCAATCTCTACCATGAAACAAACTGTATCTTTGTATTTTTCAACAAGAGACTGGGGAATCCTTTCTCTTGCTTGAATCATGTTCTAAAAATTCTTGAAATATCCCCACAGAGCTGTATTTTGTGCTTTGTTATCACCAAGTCCATGCAAATAATCTCTGATTTGGATAGCCACTGGTCTATCATTCTCCCACACCCAGCCACTAGATCCGGGAAGCTCATTCATAAAGTAGAAGAATAAGCACAATATTAATCCACCATACTTGAATGAATTCTTTTTATCTTTCTTTATTTTCTATAGATTCTCTAAGAGTTGGTTCAGGAGAAGCTGATAGAGATCATAGTCTGCATCCTTTCTTAACATTTCATAAGCGGTGTAGATGGTAGTTCCAGGTACTGAATTTTCCTTGCTAGAATGATATATTGTATATCCAATTATCATGGAGGCATACTTGACATCCAGATCAGAGATGTCATCTACTATCATTGCTCTTTTGTCAAACTTGGATCTAGTAGCCTCACTCACAGTTTGATTCTTCATAGATTTAAGAACAGGAATCCCACCGGATGAGTGTAATCCGGTAACTGCCCTGATGGCATCTTTTGTGATTTTGAATGGTCCATTTAACCACATGAAGTTGTCATGTATTCTACTCAAAATATACCTGACCCATTCATCCTCAGTGAAATAGGGGAAATGTATGTATTGTGCAAAGTGCTTATTCCGAAGGCCCTTGTATTTGGGTTTGAGCTCAAAAGAATCATCTATCAATTGATTGTGATAGATATCCCTTAGTTTGAATTCCCCAAACTCTTCAACATTTGCATGTATATAAACCCTAATATCTTCTGTGTGTAAAACACCATGTGGAACACTAGAGAAGGCTCCTAGGGGATCTACCTCCAAGGATTTGTATGGATGCTTCTTAAATATGGGGCGAGGTCTATCAGAAATCTTTACTATATTCAGAGTAGCCATCATCAAAGAATCTTACTGAGAGATATCAAGAACGAAGAATACCTTTTACGCTGTTTAGGGCACACACGATGAAATTTGGATCGAGCTGTATGAAGAATCGTCTTGATCTTTGAAAGAAGTAGTTGTAGAGCTCCTTTTTTCTTTTCTTCTTGAATGCAGAATGAACAAGTGATTAATGAGAAAACCCTTATATTGCTCCGCAAACCCTATTGTCAGGTTGCAATAAATGCTCGACCTAAGTTATTCCAGTTGGCCTTATTTGGATGACTTGAAGAACTAGATCAGTCCTGATCTTTAAACATCATGCGGATCTTCCAAATCTTAACCATAGTTTGTTTGGATGTTTCCCTTATGAACCCTTCAATCTGCAACTCTTCTTGTCCCAGTTCCGGCACCAATTGACTGGCTGGGGGAACAAGGTTTTCTTTGTGTCTCCCCCTGAGCCAGAGCTCACTTTTTAATTTTTGGAAGGAATATTAGCACCAGAGTCTGGTGTGGATCCAACTTCTGCATTCTCTATACTTTTCTTCACCCAAATCTTGTTCATCTCACTTTTAACTTCATCCGCATTCACTTTTTGTTTACCCTTATCTTGATTCTGCTTATGATATATCGGACCTCTTTTGTCTTGATTCTTGCTTCTACAGAAATTTGTACTATGACCAGATCTATTGCAGATTTGGCAAACAACATTTCTTTGCATGTTTGACTGATATCCTCTTGATCTACATTGATTAGCCATATGACCTATTCTATTGCATGCAAAGCATCTACCATTAAATGTTTTGTTCATTTGCATATTTCTGCATTCATGAGATTTGTGACCATACCTTTTGTAGTTGAAACACTGTCCGGAGAAGGATGAATTAGTCTGATTCATTCTCTTTCTGCACTGATTGGCTTTATGACCAAAGTTGTTGTAGTTGTGGCAGTATCCATTGAAGGATGGATATCTTTGAGCATTAGGCTATCTTACCGGAGGTCTTCTAGGCCTGTTCCTTGGATTTTCTGATCCAAAATTCTTTTGACCGGATCCAGAGCTTTCTCCTTTCTCATATCCCAAACCACACTTGTTATCTACCTTCTTTTGACTTCCAAGAAGAACTTCAAGTTGAGCAGAACTTATCTTGAATTTCTCTTTATATTCATTGGCTATTTGAAGATCCCTTTTGAGAGAGACAATTTGATCCTCAAGTTTTTCTTCATTATCTTTAATATCTTCAAGATCAGATTCAAGATGTCTAATAATTCTATCCATCTGGTGGCAATCTTCTGATTTCTCCTTGAGAGATTGTCTTAGATTATCTTCAGTTTTTCTTTTCTCTTCAACTTCTTGGGTAAACTTCATGACTCTTGATTCCATTTCATGTCTTACCATAATGATTTCTTTTGATAACTTTTCACACAACTCAGTTTTTTCCTTCAGCTCTTCATTTGCATCATTTGCTTCACCTTGTCTTGCTAATTGCTGAAGCATCTCCTTTCTCTTTTTCATAGAGAGACTTAATTTGTCTTTTAGTTCTCTCATGAAATCATCAGCCTGTTTGAGTCTTTCCTTTAATTCATTGACTTCAGAGTTTGACTGTTCCAGATTATCAAGGGTAGTCTTGAGTTGCTCCCTTAAACCATATGCATCCATTTGAATTCCCAAATCTTCCTCAAGCTGTTAGGCTCTGTTAGGAGGAACTTAGCTATGATACCAATTGTTGATAACTAAGAGGGGGGTGAATCAGTTATCCTACTATTTTCTTCTTTCTTAACTTTCTTAATAATCAATGCAGCATTAATCCAAAAAAGCAAACATAACTATGAAAAGGAAATACACATGACATAATATTTTTGACGTGGAAACCCTGTTAAGGGAGAAAACCATGGGGTGATTAACCCAAGATTGTATTCTCTGTTAGAAGAATGAAAATACAAAATGACACTTGCCAATTAGGGCTCACTGCCCGAGCACACTGCTCACAAGAAGGCACACTGCCTACAAGAGACACACTGTCTACAAAAGAGTGTTATACAATACTTGAACTGATTGGTAGCATCCACATATGCTGGAGTTCAGTTCCGGTTAGGCTTAGTACACTGATCTGCTGCACTTCATCTTTCCTCTTCTCTTATGCTGCTTTCCTTTCACATACCAGACCTTCCTTACTGCTTTTGCTCTGCTCTGCTTTTATTCACACACCAATAACAACCACAACACTTCTCACAACTAAATCTGTCGTGTCTATATATCTGCACAAGTGATTTCATCACCTTTCTAGTTGGCACTTGGAATAGTCAATCTTTTGACAAGCTCTGATCTGTCGGCTGAATCCTTGCTTACCAAGTAATGCAGATCAAGCATATACTTGTAGAAATCATTAATCATGTTGGCCAAACATAATTCACGCCTTCATAACCTTTACCAACATCAGTAACACATCCAAAATAATGTCTGATGTTCTGCCAGTCAGTTCTTCCTCTGTTCATACTGTCATTTGGGAGCTTGACACTCAAGCATTCATATCTCTTTGTCCTTTCCACACCGGAGGCTCAAACCTTGGAATCTATTAGTCAAGATATTCCTCTTGACTTCCCTAAATCCACAATTCATTGAGATGCTTGTACTGAGAGATCTGGACCTGTCTGTCAGACCTTACTGACTGCTCTGTTCTTGTTTACTAGACCATAACATTCTTCACTCTGACTTCCGGTATAGACATACCATGTCCTGCGGATGTGTGGGATGAACTTTGTTGCCATTAATGACAACATTCATGAATCCATATAGTGTCTCTTGCCAATAGATAGTACTTGAAGTTTGATGCCTTTGAGTTGTCAATTAGATTTGTGAGATCGAAATTGGATCATTGTGTGTACTTTAAATTTGATGGTGATTGTATTCTCATTGTTGCACTATATGTTGATGTTATGTTGCTCATTGGGAAGGGTAAGAATATGATTTCTGATTTTAAATCTCAGTTGTCAGCATAGTTTGAAATGAAAGATTTAGGGGCAACCAAGTACATTCTAGGAACAGAAATCAGAAGAGACAGAACCAACATAAAACTTTGGTTAAGCCAGAGTAAGTATGTGAAGGCCGTGTTGGACAGATTCAGCATGGTAGATTGTAGACCATTGTGTGTTCCCGTTTGTTTGGGGACAAAGTTGTCTGTTGAGGATTGTCCAAAATCTCCTAGTGAGGTGAAGGACATGAGTAGAGTACCATATGCTAGTGCTGTTGGCAGTTTGATGTATGCTATGGTCTGCACAAGACCAGACATTGCCCAAGTAGTGGGAGTCCTTTGTCAATTTATGGCTGATCTTGGATGGGTTCATTGGGATGCAGTTAAGGGAGTGTTTAGATATTTGAGGGGTACTTCTGAGTATTCCATTTTCTATCATGGTAATGTTTCAGGACCTCCACATTCTGTTGATATTCATGGATTTGTGGATTCAGATTGGGTAGGTGACATTGATAGCAGGAGATCCACCAGTGCTTATGTGTTTACATTGTTTGGTGGTGCTATTAGTTGGATGAGTAAGCGACAACTAGTTGTTGCTTTGTCCATGATAGAAGCTGAGTACATGGCAGCAACTCATGCTTGTAAGGAAGCAATTTGGTTTAAGAGATTGTGTTCAGATATTGGTGTAGATGCAGGTTAGATCACAATTAGTTGTGATAGTCAGAGTGTAATTTGCCTTGCAAAGAATCCAACTTTCCATGCTAGAACCAAGCACATTGATGTTTAGTTTCACTTTGTGCGAGACATGGTCGAGGATGGAAAGGTAAATTTGGAGAAGGTAGATACCTTGAAGAATGTTGTAGATGCATTGATGAAACTAGTAAGCATTGAGAAGTTCAGATGGTGTTCAGAGTCTATAGGCCTCTCGACCTATAGCAGTTAAATCTTTTTTTTCTATTAGCTCTTACAAGGTGTTTGACAAGTGGGAGAATGTTGGGAATTAAGGTGTCTCAACCTTGGTAATTCTTTGCATTTGTAATGTTTGTATTTATTATTTAATTGTCTATGTTGTAAATAATTGGAAATTCCACTTTGTCATATTGTGGGATGTGGCACGGTGATGTTGTTAGATTTAGGGTAGACAACTAAGAGAGGGGGGGTGAATTAGTTGTACAAAACTTTTCTTCCAATTAAACACTTAACTCCACTTTGTAATTTAGTAGCATAATAATAAATCAATCATGGAAACACAATGCAGTGAATCAAGAGTAGAAACACATTAACACATGAGACACCAAGATTTTGACGTGGAAAACCTGGTTAAGGGAAAAAACATGGGGTGATTAACCCAAGATTGTATTCTCTGTTAGAAGAATAGAAAGAACAAAATGGCACATGCCAATTAGGGTTTCATTACCCGAGCACATTGCTCACAAGAGGCTCACTGCCTACAAGAGACACACTATCTACAAAATAATAAGTATCACCTACTTGAACTGGACAATAGCATCTTCACCATGCTTGAATCAGTTCCATTTAAGCCCAATACTTCTTCTCTGCCTTTTGCTCTTCTCCTCACTACCACACTCTCATCTCCACACAACACACTTTGAAATGAATTTACAATCCCTTATTTATACACAACATTGACTTAGGAATGATCATCTAAGTCGGCAAACATCTAAAAGAACATCTGCAGGATGTGTAACTCATCCAGTCGGCTAGTCTCAGGAAGAACACCATCATCCGGAAGTCATTCTTCAATTGTGAGCTCCAACTCCAATGTGGACCACCAACATGAATTGGGCATGATCCAAAGACCTCCACAAGCTTGCCTAAATCACCAAGAACATCCACACTCCATCTGGTTACTGAAATCCTTCTCTCCTTCATCTAGAACCTCAAAAACACAGTCTGTCATCACTGTCACAAAGGAATAGATGCTTGCGGACATTCAAACCATGAACCAATTGAGTTGATACTTCAAAAAGACTTCCTCAACACTCCCTCAAATCCGCAGAATATGATAATGCATTTTCGGATCTCACCAGACCTTTTTGTATCACTCTGTCACCTCTGAACACCTACTGGAGCCAGTTTTACTTGAGCAGCCACACCTTCTTCAGATTTTCATGCGGACCTTTGAAATCTCTACTAGACCACCTTAAGACACATATATATAAACCCTTTAAACCACATCCTCTAATCCTCATCCTATCTTAGACTTTTATCTTACTGTCATCACTGTTCTTCACTGTTCCTGATTGAGACTAATTTTCTCAATATCCTTAGCACACAACTCATCCAATCCTTATCATTAATGTAATAGGAGTATGTTGACATCAATGAAAACACTAGTTAGGCCCATACTTGCAACAATCTCCCCCTTTTTCATTGATGGCAACATATGATGTGAAAAAATGTTTTGACCATCAAGACAAGAACTTTTTCTTACTGACATAACTCCCCCTATCAACAGCAACCATTCACATGTCTTCTCTTCTTTTACTGCTCCCCCTTTGATCAACAACCACTTGTTTTTCACATATCTTCTCTCCCCCTTTGACATCAATAGCAAAGGGCACATACTTGCAATTTCACCACTTCAGACTCATACCAGCTGCTCCCCCTTAGTAGCAGCTTCCCATCATCAATCCAGACCACAAGATATGACTATGATGTCCACTGGACTGATGCACATCAGTGCACCTTAGTTCATCATCAGAGGGGCAATAACCCCTAACTTCTCCCTAAGATACTCAAAAGAGTCCTTAGGTAGAGGTTGAGTAAAGATGTCTGCAATCTGATCCTTGGAAGGCACAAACTCCAATCTAACTTCATTCTAGTTTACTTGCTCTCTCAGAAAGTGAAACTTCATGGATATATTTTTAGTCTTTGAATGCAACACCAGATTCTTAGATATATTTATTGCACTTGAATTATCACAGAAGATTGTGATAGGCTCCTCATACTCCACTCTTATGTCTCTTAGCATTTGGTTCATCCACAAAACTTGAGTGCAACTACCTGCTGCTGCAATATATTATGCTTCTACAGTGGACAGAGATATTGCCTCTTATTTCTTGCTTAACCAAGAAACCAATCTCTTCCCCAAAAAGAATGCTCCACCACTGGTACTCTTCCGGTCATCCACATCTCCTACCCAATCCACATCTGTATATGCATGAAGAGAGAAATCATGATCTCTGAGATACCACAAACCATACTCAACTATCCCTTTTAGATATCTAAAAATCCTCTTGATTGCCATGACATGAGATTCTCTAGGATCAGCTTGGAATCTAGCAACAAGACCAACAACATTCATAATGTCAGGTCTAGGGTGAGTGAGATACAACAATCCTCCAATCATTGACCTATATTTTTTCTGATCATCCTTAGGAGAGTCATCATCTTTGCCCAATTTACATCTGGTTGCCATGGGAGTATTCATTGGTTTTGAGTCTTCCATCCCAAATTTTTTCAACAATTCTTTCACATATTTGGTCTGAGAAATGAAGATTCCTTTCTTTGTTTGAGTGATTTGTAGACCCAAGAAGAAATTCATTTCACCAAGCATGGACATCTCAAACTCATTTTTCATTTGATTTGCAAACATTTTACACATACTATCTCTTCCTCCAAAAATGATATCATCAATAAACACTTCAACAATCAAGATGTTTTCATGATCAATTTTGAAATACAAATTATTGTTAGCAGTACCTTTGTTGAAAATAATCTTCAAAAGATGCTTATCTAATCTCTCATACCAGGCTCTTGGGGCTTGCTTCAGTCCATACAGTGCTTTCTTCAACTTGAAGACCATATCACCATGATCAGACAATTGAAATCCATCCGGTTGCTCAATGTATACTTCTTCTTCCAAGTCACCATTCAGGAAGGCAGACTTGACATCCATCTGATATACTTTGAAGTCCTTGAAGGTAGCAAAAGCAAGAAATAATCTGACTACTTCAATTCTTGCCACCGGATCAAAAGTTTCTCCAAAATCAACTCCTTCTATTTGAGAGTAACCCTTGCAGACCAATCTGACTTTATTTCTAATTACTTCACCAACTTCATTCAGTTTGTTCTAGAAGACCCATTTTGTTCCAATCACATTCTTGTTTCTAGGTCTGGGAACAAGATCCCAAGTGTGATTTTTCTCAATTTGCATCAGCTCTTCCTTCATTGCTTTAGTCCAGTTTTCATCATTGGAAGCTTCATTCACTGTCTTAGGTTTAATCTTTGTAATCAGATAATACTCATCTGAATCTTGAGCAATTCTCCTTCTTGTTTGTAGACCTTTGCTTTTATCACCTATGATCCGTTCTTCAAAGTGATTCAGTCTTACATACCTGGGAACTTTGGGAATTTCTTGCACTTCTGATTCTTGATTAGACTCATCAAAACTCATCTCTTCTTCCTGATTTACCGGATCAGTTTGAATCTAACTTTCAGAGGAGGCTTGGGCTCTTTGAATCAGAACACCATTCTGATCATCTTCATCATATTCATAAAACCTTGAGGGTTTTTCAATTCCTTCATCAACCTTCACATTTGTACTTTCTATCTTTTTTCTCAGTCTCTTGTTATAGCACCGGTATGCTTTGCTTTGAGTAGAGTAACCCAAGAAAATTTCTTCATCACTTCTAGCATCAAATTTGCCTAAATCTTCATCTCTTTTGATGTAACATTTGCTATCAAAGACTCTGAAATACCTTATAGTAGGAGTGATGCCAAACCAAAGTTCATAAGGAGTCTTACCGGTATTGCTTTTGATTTGAACTCGATTGAGAGTATAGAGTACAGTGCTGACAACTTCTCTCCAATAGATCTAAGGAACATTTGCTTCCATCATCATGGTCCTAGATGCTTCCTAGATGGTTCAGTTATTTCTTTCCACTACTCCATTCTGCTGTGGAGTCCTAGGAGCAGACAACTGTTTCTTTATTCCATGCTTCTCACAGAATTCTATGAACTCACCAGATGTGAATTCTCCACCTCTATCAGACCTCAGACATTTCAATTTTAATCTCGTTTTATTCTCTACCATAGCCTTGAATATTTTGAATTTCTCAAGATCTTTTGATTTCTCTTTTAGAAAGGTTACCCACATCATCCAGGAATAGTCATCAATTAGTAACATGAAGTATCTATCACCTTGCACACACTTCTGATTCTTACCGGACCACAAAGATCAGTATGAACTGAGTCCAATAATCTGGTAGAGGATAGTTCCTTACTCTTGAATGTGATTCTGCTCAGCTTACCCAACTGACATTCTTTGCACAAGCTATTAGTAGCTTTCACCAATTTTGGAAGATCTCTTATAGCCTGAGTATTGCTTATCTTGATGATATTATCAAAATTCACATGACACATCCTCCTATGCCATAACCAACTCTGATCAACTTGAACAAATAAGCAACTTTTACCAGTACTAACCAAATGGAAGATACTACCTTTTGTTTGAGTACCAGATGCAATCTATGTTCTGAAACTTTTAAAGATCTTGCATTTTCCATTCTTGAATTAGAGATCATAGCCTTTGTCCACCAACTATCCAACACTGAGAAGATTGTGCTTCAAACCTTCAACATACAGTACATTACTGGTTTTGTTCCTTCCATCAAAAGAAATAGTTCCTCTACCTTTAATTCTACCAGCAGAATTATCACCAAACTTTACCACTCCTTCATACCTTTCCAAATCTATGAACTTATTTTTGTCACCTGTCATATGATGAGAGCATCCACTATCAATAACCCAATCATCATTTTCTTCAACTTGGGCAGCCAGAGCTCTTTCTACAACTTTATGATTGACAGATTAAGAGGGCATTGGATCTTCTTCCTTGATGGAAATAAACACCCAATCACTTCCGGATTTGTTTCCTATCTCGGATTCATCATTTGTTACTCCATTATCATCTTCCTCATGAACATAGTAACAATTCTTTTGGAACCTTGATCTGTTAGGATTTGGCCATGAAAATCTTTCTGGACATCTTGAGGCAAAATGACCAATCTTATTGCAGTTAAAACACTTAAAAGGCAACTTCCCTTCATATTTACTGGATCCTCTTGGCAATCTTTTTGCAATAAGAGCTTCAAGTTGAGCAGTTTCTGCTTCTTCTTCTTCCAGGTCTTTTCTTGCTTTTTCATACCATGATAGTTTCCTTGAAGAGTTTTCTCCTAGATCAAACCTTTGTTTACCTTTTACAGAGGCACTAGCTTTGAATGTAGATTCAGTCTTGGGAGGGGCATCTCCAAACTCGATCATTTCAAATGTGGCCAAGTTACCAACCAATTGATCTCTTGTGACAGTTGTATGGGCTCTGAATTCTTCAATGGCAGCAACCTTGATTTTATAAGAAGCAGGAAGGGATCTAAGAATTTTGCCAACAATCTCATTTTCATCCAAGACTCCACTAGCATTTCTAATTCCACAAACAAGCTCATTTACTCTTGGCATAAAAGTAGAGATATTTTCATCTTCTCTCATCTTCAAGTTTTCAAATTTCCCTTTCAGACTCTATAGCCTTGCACATTTAACATACTTGTCTCCTTCATGCAGAAGTTCCAGTTTTTTCCAAATCTCAAAAGCAGTTGGTAGGTCAACAACATTTGAAAGCTCTAAATTAGATAATGCGCTTATAAGAGCTTCAATAGTTCGTAGATTGTTTTCAGCATCTATGATTTCATTTGGGGCTTTCAGACCACCCTGTGGAGGAGTATACTTCATTGAAGCCATGTTCCAGTATGCCATTCCCATACATTGCAAGTGACATTTCATGCGACTTTTCCAAAGATTAAAATTGGTTCCATAAAACTTCGGACTATCCTTCTTGTAGGATGACATCCTGGATCTCCTAAAGCGGTTAAGCTTCTTTTAGAGGAACTTGGCTCTGATACCAATTGTTAGATTTAGGGCAGACAACTAAGAGGGGGGGTGAATTAGTTGTACAAAACTTTTCTTCATATTAAACACTTAACTCCACTTTGTAATTTAGCAGCATAATAATAAATCAATCATGGAAACACAATGCAATGAATCAAGAGTAGAAACACATTAACACATCAGACACCAAGATTTTGACATGGAAAACCTGGTTAAGGGAAAAACCATGGGGTGATTAACCCAAGATTGTATTCTCTGTTAGAAGAATATAAAGAACAAAATGGCACATGCTAATTAGGGCTCACTGCCCGAGCACATTGCTCATAAGAGGCTCACTGCCTACAAGAGACACACTATCTACAAAATAATAAGTATCATCTACTTGAACTGGAAAATAGCATCTTCACTATGCTTGAATTAGTTCCATTTAAGTCCAATACTTCTGTTCTACCTTTCGCTCTTCTCCTCACTACCACACTCTCATCTTCACACAACACACTTTGAAATGACTTTACAATCCCTTATTTATACACGACATCAACTTAGGAATGATCATCTAAGTCAGCAAACATCTACAAGAACATCCACAGGATGTGTAACTCATCCAGTCAGCCAGTCTTAGGAAGAACACCATCATCTGGAAGTCATTCTTCAATTGCGAGTTCCAACTCCAATGCGGACCACCAACATGAACTGGACATGATCTAAAGACTTCCACAAGCTTGCCTGAATCACCAAGAACATCCACACTCCATCTGCTTATTGAAATCCTTCTCTCCTTCATCTGGAACCTCAAGAACACAATATGTCATCACTATCACAAAGGAATAGATGCTTGCGAACCTTCAAACCATGAACCAATTGAGTTGACACTTCATAAAGACTTCCTCAACACTCCCTCAAATCCATAGAACAGGATAATGCATTTCTGGATCTCATCGGACCTTTCTGTATCACTCTGTCACCTCTAAACACCTACCAGAACCAGTTTTACTTGAGTGGCCACAACTTCTTCAGATCTTCATGCAGACCTCTGAAATCTCTACTGGACTACCTTAAGACACATATATACAAACCCTTTAAACCGTATCCTCTGATCCTCATCCTATCTTGTACTTTTATCTTACTGTCATCACTATTCTTCACTATTCCTGATTGAGACTAATTTTCTCAATATCCTCAGCACATAGCTCATCCAATCCTTATCATTAATGTAACAGGAGTATGTTGACATCAATGACAACACCAGTTAGGCCCATACTTGCAACAGATGTGTCAATCCTACATGGATTATGACAACTTGTTATTTTGTCCTCACATGAGGAGATAGGCGTCCCACTTAGTGGTAGGAATATTCTGTAAGGAATGTTTGACCGAAATGGTTATGACAAATTCCTATGACAAATCTATGACATGTAAGAGTCAGAAATAGAAGGTTGAAAGATAGGTGATGACATGTGTCATGAAGCATCTTTGAATAAGGCATATTTGGGTGCCTCAAGGTGGAATATGACATTTTGTAAGAGAATATGCTATTTATAGCATGTGAATGATAGATTCTCTTATAGCTATAAGTTGTAACCGCCATGACAGATTCTATGACGGTTGTAAGTGTTGTAAGACCATTTGTCATAGCCCATTTTAGAAATAGGCAACCTCTTTGAGATGGGAGCTATGGGCAAGTGTCAGACACATTCTACAATGTTGACCAAGTGTCCCTAGGTGTGGGTTTTGGTCCAAGATGCCATGTTGGATGACCAATCCAAGAAAGGTCCCAAATTGCCTTATATTTTCTATTTAAACAGGTGCTTGGAGATGGAGTTTGTATCATAGGTTTACAGGTACTATTATGCTGCCAGATTGACTCCAGATATGAGTGTCAAAGACCATTGAAGCTTGAATTGCAAGTGTATTGTAAACATTCATTCAATTTTGTTAATACATTGTGTAGGTTTCTGAGTGTGGGGTTTTTCACCCGATAAGGGTTTTCCCCACCATAAATCTTTGTCTCTCTTCTTTCGTCTACATTCTGGTTCTTGTGTTTTGATGCAATATCTCATGTTAATGGTTTAACATTGTTGTAATAGTTAGGATAAATTTGAATTTGCATAGCCCTCTCCTCATTAGATTACTGTAGGAAGCATTTTCTGCAAACCTAGCTTCCTTTCAGGTTTCTCATAATTTGTATTAGTGGGCAAGTAACATTAGGGGAATTGATTAATTTGAACCATTTTTTAACTTATTTGGTTAATATTTAATTTAAAGGATGAATTTTAATTATTTACTTAACCTTAGAGATTGCACTAGAATTTTTAATTATCTAATTATCATTTTGGCCAAAAAGGGACATTTGGAGTAAGTTAACCTTAGGAGTATCTTTTAAATTTAAGTTATTTTCTCTTAAATGGTTTAGCTAATTAATTATTTTTAAATTATTTTTCCCAATCATAACAATGGGGCATTATGCTATTAGATTTTTTTAGAGTTTAGGAATGATTGACCAAGTGTTCTAATTACGTGTTAGAGTATAATTACTTTAATTATTTTATGCATTGAAATTATGTTTAGATGAATTTTACAATCTCTTTATGTTATAGTTCCTAGGGTTGGTTTTTGACACATGTTGAAACACCATCACCTCATCTAGGTTAAAAAACTAGGGTTAGTTCCTATTGGAGAACTCTACCCTCGTAGCAATGCTTTCCGCATCACATGACCCCCTTAGTATGTGTTCATTTCATAGGGGTTGTGAAAGGTATTCGAATTACCCTGACATTCGAATGACATGTTTGTGCCCATTTATGTATGCCACCGAGCATGCTGATGCATGTGAGGAGGATTTTAGGGTAGCGTAGAAAAGGTTTTTGGTATTTCATATCACGACCACATGGAAAATGTGGACATGACACATGTGTGGTGTGTTGTGACCACATGGGAAATGTGGGCATGACATTTGGTATCAAAGCACAAGTTTACTGAGCTTGTTTGGGCATATTATTTATTCCACAATTTCAATTAATTTGTAAATACCTTGTTCATGTAGGATGCATCCTAGATAGAGATGAGGGTGCTCACATGCCAGTGAGTCCAAAGGAGTTGAGATATGTAGTGATTCATTAGCCGAGGGACAGGCTCCGTACACATTGCATGCACCTGACTTAGGACTGTAGATTCTTTAGGTGCTACAGGTAGTTCTAGATAGATTACCACTATCCATAGTCAAGCCACAAGTGGAGCCATGTGTTGAGCCATGCATTGAGCCACATGTTGAGTTGCGTGTTGAGCCATGCGTTGAGCCATGTGTTGATCCATGTATTGAGCCATGTGTTGAGCCACACGTCAAGCCGCATGTAGAGATACTAGGCACTATGGTAGAGGATGTCACGTCAATGCATAGAGATCATAGTAGGAGCCCTCCACATCATGTGATGTGCGAGGAGGGAGTGAGGATAGAGTAGATCTAGCATGGTCCATTTGACTATGGATGACAAGACGAGGTGGATGCACCATTCAAAAGACATAGAGACCATAGGGACCCTATCAGGGATTTACTTAGACTAAATCCACCCACTTTGGTTGGGACTGCAGAGGGAGGTAAGGTTGAAGCTTGGCTCATTAGTCTTGATAGGTGCTTTACGTTGCATCCCTATGGGATAAACATGAAGGAACGAGTCATAGTTTACTTATTGCATGATGCAACAATGACATGGTGGCGCATTGAGGAGTGCAAGCACTACCTCTCTTTAGACACACTCTCTTGGGACACATTCCTTGAGCACTATAGTACACAATACCTCTCAGAGAATTTTAGACAGTGTAGGATTGATGAGTTTCATGATCTATAGTAGAGGGGTTCTACATTTGCACAGTATGAGTGCAAGTTTGTGGAGATATCATGTTATGTTGAGTACCTACAGGATGAGAAGCTCCTAGTTAGTCATTTTATCAGAGGGCTTAATCCTAGTATTGTAGGACCTATTCACATATTAGACCCACAGACCATGAGTAAGGTCGTCGAGAAGGTGCTCATTGCAAAGGAGGTTTATGGATGGAGTCATGGGTAATGACCGTAGTTCTAGGGTCATAGTTATCATCAAGAACAGGGGTTCCATAGGCTCCAACCACCTCATAGGGGTAGGTTTAGTTCTATACCGCTACCTCCTAGACCTCCACAACAATAGAAGTAGCATCAGTAGAGGTCCAGGCCACAACAGAGGGCACAGGGTGGTCATAGTCATGGATGGCATCAGCAGGGTCCATGTAGAGATTAGCGACAATAGGCACTAGTTGTGGGGCCAGCTAGGTCACAACAGTCCTTCAGAGGGTCACAAGGTTTCATGGGTCGACCTAGGTAGCAGCAATCTAGCAGGACATAGACAGGATAGGTTTAGGCTCGGAGATCATGTTATGTATGTGGTGGTGTGAGTCACTTAGCCAGAGAGTGCCCACAAGGATATATAGTAGGTGGATAGCCTTGTGCTGGAGGATCTGAGCAAACAATTGGAGATGTGGGTAGATCCCATTGCATGTTTGCAATAGTTGATAATCACCTAGCCAACTTTTAGGCCTCCGTTATTGAGACTACAGGTACAATTGGGGATGCCCCCATTGCTATTTTGTTTGACTCTGGTGCTACAGATTCTTTTATCTCTCCACCATTAGTGGAGTGTTATAGGCTAGAGGCCTCTAGGTAGGACAATAAGTGGGAGGTCAAGTTGGCCACATGGGCCAAGATGGTAGTAGTTTTAGTGGTGCATGATTGAGAGATAGAACTGGGAGCCTTCACTATAGTAACAAACCTTAGGGTTATGCCCTTAGGATCTTATGGTGTGGTGTTAGGCATGGATTGGCTTGAAGCTCATAGATCCAAGCTAGATTGTCACCAAAATGCAATAGGTTACTTAGATGACCATGGCATGGTAGTAGATATTTTGGGTATTCAGAAGCCCACAATAGTTTGCATGATCTCCATTCAATAGCTTAAGCGCTATATGTGGAAGGGTTGCCAAATGTTCACCATTACAGTCAGTGATAGGTTAGAGGATGAGATAGAGGCATCACTAGGTGATCATCCCATTCTGAGAGAGTTGGCCAATGTATTTCCACCTGAGTTGCCTGGGATGCCACCTCGCAGAGAGGTTGACTTTCACATTAACCTTGTACCAGGTGCCGAGGTAGTATCTCATGCACCTTATAGGATGACTACCCATGAGATTATAGAGCTCAAACTTTAGTTGGAGGAGTTTCTCGAGAAGGGGCACATTCGACCTAGCAATTCACCTTGGGGCACACCGGTCATCTTTGTGAAGAAGAAGGATGGGTCTCTTCATCTTTGCATGGACTATAGGTAGCTGAATAAGGTGATAGTGAAGAACCATTATCCTTTGCCTTGGATAGATAATTTATTTGATTAGATGGAGGGAGCCAAAGTTTTCTCTAAGATTGACCTAAAGTTTGGATACCATCAGTTGTGCATTACAGAGGCAGATATCCATAAGACCACCTTTCAGACTCGCTACAGTCACTATGAGTTCACCATGGTGCCCTTCAGATTGACAAACACCCCTACAGTGTTTATGAGTCTTATGAACGGGGTATTCTGCACATATTTGGATCAGTTCATGATCATATTTCTAGATGACATTGATTTACTCATAGACTGAGGAGGAGCATGAGGAGCACCTATGCCAGGTCTTGCAGTGTTTATATGGCAACTTGGTGAAGTGTGCTTTCTTTAGATGAGAGGTACAGTACTTGGGTCACATTCTATCTGGTGATGGTAATTTGATAGATCCATCAAAGATTAGGGATATCAAAGATTGGCCAACACCACCAACTTTACAGAGGTTAGGAGCTTCATGGGGCTAGTAGGGTATTAAATCGTAGATTCATTAAGGGGTTTTCCAGGATAGCACACCCTATCACTTCCCTCCAATGGAAAGGGAAGAGCTTCACATGGATAAAGCAGTGTGAGAGGGCCTTTGGGGTCCTCAAGGAGCATCTCACAAGTACTCCTATCTTAGCAGTACCTGATCCAACAACTAACTTCATGGTTTGTATAGATGCTTCATTAGAAGGATTAGGAGTAGTACTTATGCAGGATGGTTGAGTGATCACATATGAGTTGCGAAAGCTCAAGACCCATGAGCTAAACTACCCCACACATGACTTGGAGCTTGCAATGGTAGTTCACTCTCTTGTTTGATGGAGGCACTTTCTTTTGGGACATCATTTTGAGATACACTCAGACCATCATAGTCTACAGTATATCTTCACGCAGCTGAATCTGAACGCCCGACACTGGTGTTGGATGGAGTTCCTTTGTGAGTATGAATTTGATGTACATTACATCAAAGGGAAGGAGAATGTGGTTGCCAATGCATTGAGTCAGAGGCACCATGAGATCCTGACCTTGACATTGGGTGTAGACTTGAGAGGATGTATATTACAACATTTACCAAAGGATGAGTGGTTTCTTGAGGTACATCAAGAGATTCAATTATAAAGGGCCCTAGGGGGCAAGTTTGTAGGTTATTATCTAGAGGCACATGGGCTCCTTAGACATTGATAGTGCATCTATGTTCCCCATGCAAGTGACCTTCACATAGTAGTTTTATCAAAGGCTCACAGAGCACTGTATGCAGAACATATGGGGGTGAAGAAGATCCATGCCGACCTGAGATAGTTGTATCATTGGGCAAGCATGAGACATGATATTGCAAAGTTTGTTTCTCGATGCCTTGAATGCCAGAGGATCAAGGTCGAGCATCAACATCTAGCATGGCTTTTATACCCTCATGAGATACTAGAGTAGAAATGGGACACCATTTCCATGGATTTTATAGTTGGTCTACCTATGTCATCTCATTGCCATGATATCATCATGGTGACAGTTGACAAGATGACCAAGGTGGCACACTTTTCAACAATATGCATGATGTACAATGCACCTATCTAGTGGCAAGGGTCTTCTTTGATGACATTGTGAGACTACATGGGGTTCCTCACCGCATTATATCTAACGAAGATTTAGTATTCACATCAACCTTTTGGAGGGCATTACAGCAGGCATTGGGCACTAAGCTCAACTTTAGTTTAGCCTATCATCTCGAGATAGATGGCTAGATAGAGAGGGTGAACAAAGTGTTAGAGGATATGCTCTGCATGTATGTGATGGACCACCAGTCAAGATGTGAAGAATACCTGTATCTAGTTGATTTTGCCTATAATAATGGGCATCATAGCTCATCAGGTATGCCTCCCTAGCAGGCCTTGTACGACAAACCTTGTAGGACTCTGTTGAGTTGGGACCGCATAGAGGACAGGGTTGCTATTGGGCCAGAGCTAGTGCAAGATATGGAGAAGTAGGTGATCTTGATCAGACAAAGATTGTAGGAGGCATATGATTGCCAGAAGAAGTATGCCGATGCCAAGAGATTGGATCGGAGCTTCTCAATTAGTGACAGGGTTTTCTTGAGAGTGTGGCTGCATAAAAGTCTAATCTATTATGGAAAGGGATCTAAGCTTACACCAAGGTTTGTTGGGCCTTTTGAGATACTGGAGCAGATAGGACTCATAGCCTACCATCTAGCCTTGCCACCTATCCTATCACACATCCACAATGTGTTCCATGTGTCTATTTTGTGCTACTATATATATGATTTGTCTCATGTCTTGGACTAGAATGCCTTACAGGTAGAGCTGGATGAGTAGCTGGCTTTGGAGCCAATTCACATATTGGCTTGTCAGATTTTGGGACTTCAAGGTCAAGAGTTGGACCAAGTCAGGGTTCAGTGGGACAGATATGATGAGGTCTCAACCACATGGGAGGACACAGCTAGATTGAGGAGAGTTTATCCTCACCTCTTTGACGACTTCTAGGAGGAAGTTTAGTCTTAGGGGGGAGGATGTGAGGCCTACTTATCTCAATCCTATATTTTACTTACATCACTTTTACATTTTGATGACATATGGACATTGGGATTGTTGATCCCATTTTACAGACCTTTAGGATTTATTTCATATGCTATGATTAGATTAGATAGACTACGTTATGATGATGATTATAGTTCACATGGTATATTTCATCTGAACTTGTAATGTTATGTGTTATTTGATTATGATGAAATTAAAATGTTAGTGGTTGATTTAATGAATGAAATTATTATGCAATCTTGATCTTGAATTGATGATTAGAAATGCAGTAGAAAATGAATCTTATCAATGATGTTATGTGTTGTTATTGAGGTTTAGATGATTATGCGACATGGTGTGTGTGTGCATTCTTTTCGCTTCGGCTATGATGAACATGTGTTACTAATCTATTTTCATAAGTATGCAAATGATTTCCATGCCCATGGAAAATCAGAGATGATCCCACACCCTATGTGAAATGTTAATATGCACCAGACAACTGAGAGGGGGGGTGAATCAATTGTCTCAAAAACTAAGTCAATTCTTCACTTAAACATTAATTACTTATCCACATTTATTATGATTTAACAATGAATGCATGAAATCATAAACTTAACCACATATACAACATCAAACACAAGAGACACTAGATTTTATCTGGAAAAACCCCAAGGTGGGGAAAAACCACAGGGAGGATTAGATCTCAAAATATATTGCAATCTTTGAAAAATGATGTTCAGACTTGGTCACTCCACTGGCCTAGAACATATTGGTTCACTACCATGAAGTACAACTAGGTCTAGCAGGCTCAATGCCTAACCCTAAACTTAGAAAGATTACAATAAGGGATGTTAAACCTCGAGGGCTGTTAAACCCTACTGGTGGCTCACTTCCAAGCTCACTACCATGACCAACATCTTCTTTATGTTTGTGATTGAAGTACAACAATTCCTCTACTCTTCTATGCCTCTTCTCTACCTCTTCTTTGCTCTACTATGCCTCTACTTTCCTCTACTTTGCCTCAACTCTACTCTACCTCTACTCTGCTCTGCTTTGCCTCTTCTCTTCTCTGCCTCTTCTCTGCTCTACCTCTTGGACCTTTTTCCTTATCTTTCCATCTTTACACAGAGGCTACTTTTCCATGACTCAACTACAAATATTTATACACTTCAACAACCTTGGAATGATCATCAAGGTCAGCATTACAATCATCAACCATTGGAACAATCTCCAAGGTTGGCATTACAAACATTTAAAAAATAGGTCTTGACCTATTACAACATTATGCAAGAGAGATGAAGTAAAAGTGTACGTAGATCACACTACACCTTAGATGGGACTCAAACATGATCTTCCATGCAACAACACACTTCCATAATCTTCAACGGATCTTCGCAACCACTAGAATTAACCAAGTTGGCTAAGACTGATTACATGCTACGTTATTTGGGAACAATCTTCAAACACGATCTCAATTCTTTAACATGGACCAAAGTCAAGATAGGAACATGATTAGGAGGCATCTGCAAGCATGTTGTAATTATTAGGAGCAACCACACAAACCTCAACCACTTTAACAATAGGATCTTCACATCAGAACACATGAACTTCACTGTCTTCAACTGTCATAAAAGAAAGATAGTTTGCGGACCACCAAAACATGAACCACTGCAATTATAGGCACCTATCATCATCCCAGACTTCCCTCTAGAACCGCAAAGCAAAATACTTTATTGCAGAGAAATGTGAATCAAAATACTTTCTCCTTGTCCCAACTAAACTTATAGAAAAAGTAGGTTTTACTCTGGTGAATGCAACTCTCAATTCTTCACACTGGAGGCTCAAACTCAAGATTTAGCATCTTCAGACATTCCTTTAAGTAGCTTCTAATCTACAAACCAAGATCTTTATCCAACAAGAGATGTGGAACAATCTACCAGACTGTTCTTTTAACATATAACTCACTATCTATACTGCACTTCCCTATAACTCACTTGTTTCTTCCGAAGAGGCCAATTTTCTCAATATCATCAACATACAAAGCTTCTAAACAAGTAATAGAATAAGATATAATTGACACCAATGACAACAAAGATATGTTGACATTAATGACAACACTGCTTAGGCACATACTTGCAACAATCTCCCCCTTTGTCATTGATGGCAACATATGATGTGAAAAACTGCGACAACCATCAAGAAAAGATTCTCCCCCTTTCTCTTTACACACCTGCACTCTTCCTTTCTACAAGATTCTCCACCTTTCTCTTCACACATCTGCACTCTTTGTCTATCTAAGTTTTTCACATGAATTCTCTCCCCCTTTGACATCAATGGCAAAGAGCACATACTTGCACTCTTTTGCTCTAATCTAATCTCTCTTTTGAATTCTCTGACTACTCCCCCTAAGAAGTAGCCCTGAAAAGCATCAATACAGATCTTTGAGCACCTCTAGACTAATGCACTATTGTGCACCTTAGTTTAGAATAGGAGGGGTGATAACCCCTAACTTTCCTCTGAGATACTCAAAGGTATCCTTGGGCAGAGGCTTGGTGAAAATGTCTACAATATGATCGTTGGTAGAGACATACTCTAACTTGACTTCATTCTCTGACACCTATTCTCTCAGAAGGTGATACCTAATGGATATGTGCTTTGTCCTTGAATGCATCACTGGATTGTTTGATATGTTTGTGGCACTTATGTTGTCACAAAATATTGCAATTGGATCTTCATACACAACTCTGATGCCTTCAAAGTCTGCTTCATCCATAACACTTGAGTGTAATTGCATGCTATTGCAATGTATTTTGCATCTATAGTAGACAGGGATATTGAATCTTGTTTCTTGCTCAACCAAGATACCAACCTTTTTCCCAAGAAGAATGCACCTCCACTTGTACTTTTTTTATCATCCACATCTGTAGCCCAATCTATATCAGTATATGCACTGAGAGTAAAGTCATTGTCCTTAGAGTACCACAAACCATAATCCATTATTGCTTTTAAATATCTCAAAATTCTCTTGACTGCCATCACATGTGATTCCTTGGGTTCTGCTTGAAATCTTTCTACAAGACATATTGCATGCACTGTGTTAGGTCTGGTTTGAGTAAGATAAAGTAATCCTCTAATCATAGATTTGTACCTTTTCTAGTTTGTCGTGGGTGAGTTATCATCTTTACTCAACTTACAACCAGTTATCATAGGTGTGCAAATTGGTTTAGAGTCTTCCATCCCAAATTTATTTAACAACTCTTTCACATACTTAGACTGAGAAATGAAGATACCTTTATCTAATTGATTTATTTGCAGACCTAAAAAGAAGTTCATCTCACCAAACATGGACATTTCAAATTCACTTTGCATTTCTCTAGCAAAAGCTAAGTACATACCTTCAGCCTCTTATTATAGCACCGGTATGCCTAGCTCTTGGTGGAATACCCAAGTAAGATTCTTTCATCACACCTAGCATCAAACTTGCCTTTGACTTGAACTCTATTTAGGATGTATACAACAGTTTGAATAGCCTCTCTCTAATATACCTCTAGAAGATCACCTTCCTTCATCATGGTTCTAACAGCTTCTTAAACCATTCTATTTTTCCTTTCAACAACTCCATTTTTTTTGTGGAGTTCTAGGTGTAGATAACTGTCTCTTTATTCCATGTTTTTTGCAAAAGAAATTAAATTCATTTTATGTAAACTCTCCTCCTCTATTAGACCTTAAACATTTGATCTTCAAATCCATCTCATTTTCAACCATTGCCTTGAATGCCTTGAACTTGTCTAGAGCCTCTTCTTTTTCTATCAAGAAAGTAACCCAAGTCATTTTAGAGTAATCATCAATGAGTAACATGAAATACCTGTCTCCTTGCAGACTTCTTACTCTGGTAGGTCCACATAAATCTGTATGCACTAGCTCAAGTAGTCCATCAACTGATTGGTCCTTGCTTTTGAAACTTGTTCTTGTTTGTTTTCTGAATTAACACTCCTTGCAAATAGGATTAGCAGGCTTCACAAGCTTAGGAAGATCTCTAACAGCCTGTATAGTACTTATCTTCATAATGTTATCAAAATTTATGTGACACAACCTTCTATGCCATAACCAATTGTTATCAGTTTGAGCCAACAAATAATAGTTATCAGTTCCTTTCAAGTGATAGATATTACCTTTGGTCTTTTTTCCAGTTGCAATGCCTATTCTGGAGCTTTCCTTGATCTTGCATCCATTGTCCTGGAAGATTAAATCATAGCCTTTATCACTCATCTGACCCACACTCAAAAGATTGTGCTTTAATCCTTTCACATACAAGACATCTTCAATATTATGCTTGCCATCAAAAGAAATAGATCCCTTTCGACAAATATTACTAGCTGTATCATCTCCAAACCTAACCAGTCCTCATATGTTTCCAAACTCACAAATTTACTTTTGTCACCGAGCATATGGTGACAGTAGCCACTATCAATAACCCATTCATCTTTGTCCTTAATGACATGAGCAACCAAAGCACTTTCCACTGGTTTTCTTCCTTCACAGAGCTAGTAGAATTAGTAAACACAAGATCTTCCTTAATAGCAATAAACAAGCATTCATTTCCAGAAGTACTAGGTCTAGTAGGCTCACTGCCTCAACCCTAAACCTAGAAAAATTACAATAAGGGTTGTTAAACCCTGAGGTCTGTTAAACCCTACTGGTGGCTCATTGCCATGATCAACATCTTCTTTATGTCTATGATTGAAGTACAACATTTCATCTACTCTACTCTGCTCTACTTTGCCTCTTCTCTTCTATGCTTTTCCTCTACTTTCCTCTTCTCTACCTCAACTCTACTCTGCCTCTACTCTACTTTGCTTTGCCTCCTCTCTGCTCTCCCTCTTAGACTGTTTTCCTTATCTTTCCATCTTTGGATGAAGGATACTTTTCCATGACTCAACTAAAAGTATTTATACACTTCAACAACCTTGGAATGATCATCAAGGTTGGCATTACAATCACCAACCATTGGAACAATCTCCAAGGTCAGCATTACAAACATTTACAAAACAGGTCTTGACCTATTACAACATTATGAAAGGAAGATGAAGTAAAAGTGTACGTGGATCACACCATGCCTTAGATGGGACTCAAATGTGATCTTCCACGCAACAACATACTTCCATAATCTTCAAGGGATCTCCGCAACCACTAGAATTAACCAAGTCGGCTAAGACTGGTTACACATTATGTTATCTGGGAACAATCTTCAAACATGATCTCAATTCCTTAATGCAAACCAAAGTCAAGATAGGAACATGATTAGGAGGCATCCACAAGCATGTTGTAATCATTAGGAGCAACCCCACAAATATTAACCACTTTAACAATAGGATCTTCACACCAAAACAAATGAACTTCACTGTCTTTAACTGTCATAAAAGAAAGATAGTTTGTGGACCACCAAAACATGAACCAATGCAATTGTAGGCACCTATCATCATCCCAGACTTCCCTCTAGAACTGCAAAGGAAAATACTTTATTGCAGAGAAATACGGAGTAGAATACTTTCTCCTTGTCCCAACTAAACTTATAGAAAAAGTAGGTTTTATTCTAGTGAATGCAACTGTCTCAATTCTTCACACGAAAGGCTCAAACTTAGAATTTAGTATCTTTAGACATTCCTTTAAGTAAGTTCCAATCCATAGAGCAAGATCTTCATCTAGCAAGAAATGTGAAGCAATCTACCATACTATTCTTTCAACATACAACTCGCTATCTATACTGCACTTCCCTATAACTCACTTGTTTCTTCTAGAGAGGCCAATTTTTCTCAATATCCTCAACATACAAAGCTTCTAAATAAGTAATAAAATAAGACATAGTTGACACCAATGACAACACTGATTATGCACATACTTGCAACATGAAATCCATGTTAAACTAATCTATTCCCAGGAGGGACCAAGGTCATATGTGTTATTGCATGATGATTTCATGATGTCTATTTTTTATGTTCTTTCGATTAGGTCTACCCATTTTTATTTGATTTAATTAAGGTGTTGTGAAATGTAATGTTTGATTTGGCACAAGTTAGTGCTTTTAATTTTTATGGCCTTTTCATGTGAATTTATGCCACCTAAGGTGTTTATTTTGGGTTAATTTTGACCCTAGGTTATATCCCTAGGGTCTAGGGCCCATTTGAACAAGTTAAACCCTAGGGTAACCTTCATTTGGTCACTCTAACATCACCATGAAGTAAAGTGACGAAATTTTGAATTTGGAAGGAGTAGTAGATGGGTCAAGTATTCAACCATGACCCACTCCTCTTTCCAAGACCTTGGTTTCCTTACCTTGAAGACTTGGGGAGTCTTCAAGACTCCCAAGTGTGAGAAACCAATCTCCAATGCCCTCACACATGTGTGAGATCATCTTGGAGTGAATGGGATTTTCTAGAAGGATAGAGTATGACAAGTGTCATATCCTTATCCTCTTGGAGTCCACTGGTGTAGTGCACCTAGGATGTCCATGATGTCAAATTTTTGAATTTTTGTGTGATGGAGACTAATGGAGTTTTTAAATAATGTAATAAAGCCTACTAAAGGAATTATTTTATAGTGGAGGCTTAGAATAGACATTTTTACCTTACTGGAGTCTATTGTTACCTATAGTTTAGGACAGTCTATTTATGGACAGTTTGCCTTTTATGGTCAATAGTCAATTTTTTTGCTTTAATGACGGCCTTTCCCATGATGGGAGTGAGAGTAATGATGGAATTTCATTGTAAATAAATGATTTATACCTTTCTTGACTCAAACAATAGGTGGTTGGAAAAGATTGAAGGAGAAATAATACTGAAAATTACAGTTTTCCTGCTTTTGCATGTGTTTTTGTTGTTCTTTGCATTTTCCTAGATCCGTATAGCACTGTCATGGCTCCAAATGTTCATGATGTATAAGATAATAGGGTTCTCTTTGTTTTAGATCAGATTGGAGGGATTTTCATCATTTGTGGAGGATTTAACAAACATTTTTCTAGAAACTGTCTTGTTTACTGTTTTGTTGCTATTTCTTTCACTGTTCCCATTATTGGTACTTGCTCGTACATTATAGTCAAAGGTAGGAATGACTGAAATGATGGACTAAAGTCTCTTATGTTTCATTTAGACCAAGTTGGAGGGGATAACATTGGGATTTAGACATTTTGTAGTTGTTTTTGTGAGATTGGTCATTAAAACCTAGTTTTAAGGGTTTTAGAGAGATTTATGGATTCCTAACTCATTTAATCTATGTTAGAACCCCCAAATAGGTGGAATGAGGTTGGTTTGGCATGTTTTCTAATGCATTTTGTGTGCAGGAGTAGAGGACAAATGAAAGATGGAGTTTGGAGCCATTGAGGCCTTATTGCACCTTGTGTTGAACTAACTAGCTTTGGTGGAGTGAAGATTTGATCATGAAATGTCTTGAAAAGACTTTGGACCCCCAAACCCTATCAAATCAATCTATTTTCATCTCATTGGGAACCTTGGAATAGGAGTTAGATGTTTGGAGTGGACTTTGGGAGTACTTCCTTTGCAAAACTAACCTAATTAGGCCTAATAGGAAATCGGTACAATCAAGATTAAAGGTTTGTGTTCCAAAGGACCCCATAGTGCATGTTTGATATGTCAAAGAACTTGATAATGGGTACTCAAAAAGCCATTAATAGTCCTATTTGGAGGTTAGTATCAAAAGATATTGCTTGACAGTCCTTTTTAGAGGGCTACAAGGAAGTTGGGGCAGTTGTGAAGGAAGTGGTACAAGAAGGTGCCTCCTAAGCATTTTGATGGTTTTGTGAGCTTGGGAAAGTCAACCATAGATGGTCTAGGGTCCCTATAGTGTTTGGAAAAGAGCCTAGGTATATGAACCCAAGGATGGTGTTGTTGTGTAGTGTTGAAACCATGGAAAAAGGGAGGACAGTCATGTCTAGTAAGAAGACCAATGGAGTAGCCAAGCCCATAGAGGCCTAATGTCCTATTTTCCCTACCATCCGTTGCATCCTCTTCCTATTGAATAGTTTGATTTGACCCTTAGTGGTGATTTGGTGGTGTAAGCTCTACATCAAATTGGTATTAGAGCACAGTTAATAGGTCTGTTATGGTTGAGAAGTGTTAAATTGAAGAGGTAGTTTGTCAAAGATGCCTCCAAGAAGAAGAAACATGGCTCAAGATATGAATGAGTTGAAGGAAAAGCATGCTAGAGAGTTGAGGGAGCTGAAGGAAAGAATGGATACCCTAGAACAAAATTAGAGAAGAGAAGTGGCTTTAGGTGATGAGAATGAGTCTGAGGAAGAAGAGGAAGCTAAGTATGAAGATGTGGAAGAAGAGTTGGACCCTGAGGATTAGAAGATGGTAAAGTTTTTGAAAGAAGTAAAAGAAGACAAGCACAAGATGAAGATAGATGTGCCAATGTATGGGGGAAGCCTTAGCGATGAAGAGTTACTTGACTGGATTGCAGCATTGGACAATCATTTCAAGTGTGATGAAGATCCTAAGGATCAAAAAGTGAAGATTGCAAAGACCAAGCTGACAGGTCATGCTTTTTTATGGTGGGATTATCAACAAACAGAGAGGACAAAGAAAGGAAAGTCAAAGATTGTTTCATGGGACAAGATGGTAGAAAAAATCAAAGGTAAATTCTTGCCTAAAGATTATGAAGTTCAAATGTTTAAGAAGCTTCAAAGTTTAAGACAAAAGGATATGGATGTTAAGACATACACTGAAGAGTTTTATAAGATGAGGATAAGGTCTAGTCAAAATGAAAGTGAAGTCCAAAAAGTTACTAGGTATATTGGTGGTTTGAGGTTTAACATGTAGGATGAATTAGTGTTGGCAAATCCTAGAAGTGTTGAAGAATGTTATCAGATGGCAGTAAGAGTGGAAGAGAAGCTGAAGAGAAGACAAGACAAGACAGCCAGAGACAGAGGCAACACCTCTAGAGGTAGAGGATCCTTTCAAAACACAAAGCAAGTCAATGAGAGTCAAGAAGAGTTAAGCAAGGCACAAGGACAAAGTACAAATTTTAGAGGCAGTGATTCTAGAGGCAGATTTGGTGGTGGAAGAAGTGCAAACACCTTTATGGGTAAGTGTTACAATTGCCAAGAGTTTGGGCACCCAGCATACAAGTGTCCTGAGAAGAAAAGTTTTACAAGTGATGGTGAAAGGAAGAATGAGAGGAGGACTCAATTAGTCCAAGAAGAAGAATGTGGTGGTTCTACTCCCACTAGTTGTGTTGGTGAGGTAGACAAAATGTTGATGCTGAGAGAAAGAGCACTATTGAAGACCTCCAAGGAGAAGGAGCTAATTTAGAGGAAATCATTGTTTAGGACAACTTGCAAGTGCATAGATAAGGTATGTAAAGTGATAGTGGATTCAGGGTGTACTAACAATATGGTGTCTAATGAAATGGTAGACAAACTGAAATTGCAAAGAGTACCTAGGGACACACCTTACAAAGTCTCTTGGGTAAGTGATAATCAATCCATTTTAGTGACTGAACAAGCACTAGTACAGTTCAATATTGGAGCATATGAGGACAAGGTCCTATGTGACATTTTACCTATGGATTGTTGTCATATGATACTTGGAAGACCTTGGCAGTTTGATAGGTCTATAATTTATAATGGAAAAGATAACACCTACACCATTAGGAAGGATGAGAAGACTTTTGTACTGATGCCAATGTAGGAAAAAGTCAAGGAGCAATCAAGAACAACAAAAATGATAATGTTTGGTAAGAAGGAGCTAGTGATGTTTGAAGAGAGTGAAACAAAGGAGTATACAGCCTTTTCAAGGCATAAAACTGTTGAGACATCAAATGGGCAGTGTGAAGATGATTTGCAGCTAGTTGTGAAGAAGAATGTCTTCATGTGGAAGAGGGAGGTGAGTGAGAATGTGTCTTGGTCTGAGATAAAGAAGTGTAAGAGTGAGAAGCTTGAAATGCATGAAGTGATTATGGTAGGGATAGTTAGGTGTCCTATAAAGAGGCAGTTGGTTAATGTGAGGACAAAGATTTCTAAAGGTAATAGGACAGAGAACAAGTTGATGACATATCTGACAAAGGATGCAAATGGTGATGATATAGTTAGTAGTGAAAAGAATGAAGACAAAGAGAGCATGGTGCAGATGACTATGCAAAAAATGAAAGATAAAGTGATGACAATTGATACATGGTTGAAAACAGAGGTAAAGGAGAGTGAGGTAGTAGAGTTTGAGAAAGCTGACAGAGTACTATATGACAGAGTTAAGAAAACTTCAAGGAAAGACAAAAGCAAAGATAACAAGGATAGTAAGAATAAAGAACAAAATAAACTTGTTGAAGACAAACATGGAGGACAGAGACAAGCAATGGAGGACAAATTACAACAAACTTTCCAAGGGACTTGGAAAAATTACAAGTTAGGGTGTATGGTGCAGTGCACCTAGGATGTCCATGATGTCAAATTTTTGAATTTTTGTGTGATGGAGACCAAATGGAGTTTTGAAATAATGTAATAAAGCCTACTAAAGGCATTATCTTATAGTGGAGGCTCAGAATAGACATTTTTACCTTAGTGGAGTCTGTTGTTTCCTATAGTTTAGGACAGTCTATTTATGGACAGTTTGCCTTTTATGGTCAACAGTCAGTTTTTTTACTTTAATGATGGCCTTTCCCATGATGGGAGTGAGAGTAATGATGGAATTTCATTGTAAAAAAATGATTTATACCTTTATTGACTCGAGCAAGAGGTGGTTGGAAAAGTTTGAAGGAGAAATAATACTAGATATTATAGTTTTCCTGCTTTTTGACTGTGTTTTTGGTGTTCTTTGCATTTTCCTAGATCCGTATAGCACTGTCATGGCTCCAAATGTTCATGATGTATAAGAGAATAGGGTTATCTTTGTTTTAGATCAGATTGGAGGGATTTTCATTAGTTGTGGAGGATTTAACAAACATTTTTCTAGAAACTACCTTGTTTACTATTTTGTTGTTGTTTCTTTCACTGTTCCCATGCATGGTACTCGCCCGTACATTATAGTCAAAGGTAGGAATGAATTAAATTATAGAATGAAGGCTATTAAATTTCATTTAAACCAAGTTGGAGGGGATAACAGTGCGATTTAGACATTTTGTAGTTGTTTTTGTGAGCTTGGTCATTAAAACCTAATTTTAAGGGTTTTAGAGAGATTTATGGATTCCTAACTCATTCAATTTGTGTTAGAACCCCAAAATGGGTGGAATTAGGTTGGGTTGGCATGTTTTCTAATGGGTTTTGTGTGCAGGAGTAGAGGACAAATGAAAGATGGAGTTTGGAGCCATTGAGGCCTTATTGCACCTTATGTTGGACTAACTAGCTTTGGTGGAGTGAAGGTTTGATCATGAAATGTATTGAAAAGACTTTGGACCCCCAAACTCTATGAATTTGTCTATTTTCATCTCATTTGGCACCTTGAAATAGGAGTTATATGTTTGGAGTGGAGTTTGGGAGTACTTCCTTTGAAAACCTGGCCTAATTAGGCCTAATAAGAAACCGGTACAGTCAAGATTAGAGGTTTGTGTTCCAAAGGACCCCATAGTGCATGTTTGATATATTAAAAAAAATGATAATGGGTACTCAAAAAGACATTAACAATCCTATTTGGAGGTCAGTATCAAAAGATATTGCTTGATAGTCCTTTTTAGAGGGCTACAAGGAAGTTGGGGTAGTTGTGAAAGAAGTGGTACAAGAAGGTACCCCTTGAGCATTTTGATGGTTTTGTGAGATTGGGATAGTCAACCATAGATGGTCTAGGGTCCCTATAATTTTTGGCAAAGATCCTAGGTATATGAACCCAAAGATGGTGTTATTGTGTAGTGTTGCAACCATGGAAAAGAGAGGACGATCATGTCTAGTAAGAAGACCAATGGAGTAGTCAGGCCCATAGAGGCCTAATGTCCTATTTGCCCTACCATCCCTTGCATCCTCTTCCTACTGAATAGTTTGATTTGACCCTTAGTGGTGATTTGGTGGTGTAAGCTCTGCATCATTCACCTTGTGGGATTTCTTCTCTTCACCTTGCTCTCACACATGTGTGAGAGCACTTATGGAGAGAGTGAGGCTTGGAGGGATGGGAGTGTGACATGTGTCACCTCCACATCCCAAGGATCTTGCAAGTGGTTTGTGAGGAGGAAGGAGAAGGTGACATGTGTCACCTTCTCATTCCTCAAGGCTCTTGTGTGTAGCCTATAATACTCCCTCTTTGAGAGAGGGAGAGGGTTCTTTTTTAACTTTCTTTTATTTGATGATGGATTTTGGGGAGAGTTAGCTAGATTTGGAGACACTTTGGAGGCAAGAGCTTGGAGAAGGCTTTGGAAAGCTCTACATCAAATTTCTTCCATCATTGGGCTTTAATAGGTAAGCTTCAAGGCTTGAGGCCTTTCTCTTGTTTTTACATTTCATTGTATGATTGTTTGTTTTATGTGTTTGAATCTTGTTGCTATGTGGGTTTATTTGTGGGTGTTTGAATGAGACTCTCCATTTTTGGAGAGCTCATCTTGTATGGGGTGGGAGAGGAGTGAACCTCCTTGAGGTCATCCTCTTTATTTATTTGACATATTGATGGCCATGAGAGTATTTGGGGAAGTATGGAGTTTATTTTTGAGAAGGCATGAGTGCCTTGGAGATGTGATATTATTTTTGAGATGTTTAAGGATTGAGACCTTGTATTTGAGAACTATGAGATTTTGGGTTTGGAGTGCACCTCTTGAGTAGAGAGCTATTAACTCTCCTACCCCCCTAAATCCATGAAAATGGATTCATTGTGTGTAAAACCTTGGGAGGGTGTTCTTTTTATTGTGAGTGCTTGTGTGTATTGTTGTTGTGGTGTGAAACTGTGTGAGGGTCATCTCCTAGCTTGGGGGTGACCCTTCTCTGGTCTATGGGAGGGTGGAGAGAATTTTGTGGGACTGTGAAAGTTCTTTAGTGTTATTGCAGGTTTGGAGTCACAAGCATTTGGAGCTCAGTGGGAGTTATAATTATTTCTATGATTTTTGTTTAGTTGGTTGTTTGAAAGCCATGGCTGAAGAGGCTTTGTTGTAATTTATGGAGAGAATGAGCTCTCTAATTGATGTAGAGGAACTCACACAACCCTCACACAAAATCAATCGATAGCATCAACTATAAATAGGATGCACAAAGGTGCAGCAATAAAATTTAACTTCACTATTTTATTGGCAACAAGGTTTCATAATTTCATAGAAATCAAATTACATAAATTTGTACAGCCATATATGTTGTAGAAAATCATTAATAAATAGATTTAAATCCATTGTGTGATAGCAAAAATATCCAATACAAGTTCCAAATGCTTCATCTTAAAATCTTTATCCGACCCTCTGAAATTGCCTCTCAAATCTTCAATCTTTAGCAATCAAACTTGTTGATCTTCAACCATGGATCTCCAAAATCCATTTGCTACTACTACACACATGTAAAACCTGCAATAAAATGTGTTCAAATCTCTCTCTAACAAATCCATGCATTTATTTTCCTCCTCCCAAAAATCTGGAAGCAAGAACAACCAAAAATTGTCAAAAATCCTTCGTTTATGCCTCCACTAACTCCATTTTTTGTAGCCTCCCATTTTTAATGTCCAACTTGGGATAATATCTTGAAAATTCATTAAAAAGAAATTAAATTCTCAATAAATCAAAATCAAAACCACTCCCAAGGATTTGCCAAGAATAGGCAACAACTAAGATTCCCACTCCTAAAAAAATAGCTCCAATTTTGGAAAAAGAATATGCCAACTCAACATGGGGGCCCAAATCCTCTAGCTACATTTGAGGATCATTAATGAGTTGTCTTCAAGTGTAACTCTCCAAAAATCCACTCCCAAGATTTTCTTTTCAAATTTCCACTTCAAATTGCCTTTATTAATTTTATACTCCAAAATTATCTCCTAAACTATCTCCCACTACTAGATTTTTGCAACATTATTATTTTTGCAATATTATAATAAGGCCAATTTATTTAATATATTATTTAGGCCTAATATTGCATTTATTTTCCAACTCTAATTAATCTATCCTAAGGAAGCCAAATTAAAATAAATTAAATGACAAATATTTTCGGTGATGCTGATTACCAATTTGCCATGGATGCTCCTGCATCAGATCCTGACCAAAAGAAAATCCAAGCCCTCTTGGATTGAGGGTAGTAACAGGTCTTCTCTTTCTTCCTAGTCTTCCAATTCTTCCGCAACTTGTCCTTCATTTCTGTAACTTTCCCTAGATCTTTCTTCTTCTTCTTCTTCTTGTACCGCCTCTTACTTAGCATCTTCTCAGCTTCAAGGTTCCAAAACTCTAGTTCTTGTTCATATGTCGCATTACCACTGTCCATGTCTTCATCTTCATCATTTGAATACAATTTATCAGCATATTCACCATTATCATAATCTGCATAATACCCTTGCAAATCTGCATATACCTCATTAACAAACAAATCTGCAACATCTTCATTAGCAACCTTATTGTCAACAACAACTTGATCATTAATATCAACATCAACATGCCTTTCCACTTGCTAATCTTGAACATCAGACTCAAATAACTGAAAATGACATGGAGACTCATCCACAACTATTTTTACCATGTCTTCTTCAATACGTGATGTCAAAACAGTCATAGGTATACTAACCATTTCATTTCTTACCTCTTCCTCTATTGCTATTGTCCTTGCTTGTCTTTTCCTTCTTTGCACAATCTTTCTAATAGGCCATGTAACCTTCCTCTTAATTGATAAGTACCAACTTTGCAACTATTGCATCTTCATTTGGAACTCTCGATGTATTCTTTCCATATCTTTTTCTATCTGTTTCAAGGCTTAATTCAATTCTTCTACCTCTTGATCAATTGCCATTTGTTTTGCCTTTTCTTTTTCCTTCTTCATCTCTTTTTCCTCTTTTTTCCTTTCTTGTTTCCTCTTTGATGAACCCTCACCCTGCAAGTACCTCTTCAACAAATCCATTTCTCCTTCTTCAAGCAAGTTTCTTTCAACTTGCTTCTCTTTGTCTTTTCCTTACCTAGGTCTCTTCTCTTTTCCTCTACCTAGTCTTTTGGCAATCAGGTTCTCTTTTCAACCTGCACAAACATAAACACACAAACACCAAACTCTCTCTTGCCCAGACCTTCTAAGACCTGATACCAATTGATGCAGAGGAACTCACACAACCCTCATGCAAAATCAATTGACATCATCAACTACAAATAGGATGCACAAATGTGCAGCAATAAAATTGGACTTCGCTATTTTATTGGCAACAAGTTTTCATAATTTCATAGAAATTAGATTACATAAGTTTGTGCAGCCATATATATTGTAGAAAATCATTAATAAATAGATTTAAATCCACTGTATGACACCAAACAATATCCAATACAAGTTCCAAATGCTTCTTCTTCAAATCTTCATCCTACCCTCTAAAATTGCCTCTCAAATCTTCAATCTTCAACCATGGATCTCCAAAATCCATTTTCTGCTACTACACACATGTAAAACTTGCCATAAAATGTGTTCAAATCAATCTCTAAAAAAATCCACGCATTTCTTTTCCTCCTCCCAAAAATCTAGAAGCAACAACAACCAAAAATTGTCAAAAATCCTTCCTTTATGCCTCCACTAACTCCATTTTTTGTAGCCTCCCATTTTCAATGTCCAACTTGGAATAATATCTTGAAAATACATTAAAAAAAATCTTAAATTCTCAATAAATCAAAATCAAAGCCACTCCCAAGGATTTGCCAAGAAATGGCAACAACTAAGATTCCCACTCCTAGAAAATAGCTCCAATTTTGGTAAAAGAATATGCCAACTCAACATGGGGGCCCAAATCCTCCAGCTACATTTGAGGAGCATTAATGAGTTGTCTTCAATTGTAACTCTCCAAAAATCCACTCCCAAGATTTACTTTTTGAATTTCCAATTCAAATTGCCTTTATTAATTTTACACTCCAAAATTATCACCTAAACTATCTCCCACTCCTAGATTTTTGCAACATTGTTATTTTTGCAATATTATAATAGGGCCAATTTATTTAATATATTATTTAGGCCTAATATTGCATTTATTTTCCAACTCTAATTAATCTATCCTAAGGAAACTAAATTAAAATAAATTAAATGACAAATATTTTTGGTGATGCTGATTGCGAATTTGCCATGGATGCTCCTGCATCACTAATGTTATGTTGAAACATTTAAGTTTCAAGTTATTTGTCAATGTAAGGTTTCTATTTTTTTTAGCAATGTTGTTCAAATGAAATGAAATGTTATCTCATTACTTTTATGTTGCAATGGTTTTGTTTAAAAAAAAGGAGAACATTATTTCATTTCCTTTGTAGTTGTTTGCAAAAAAAAAAAAAAACATATGGTTGCTGTTGTTTCTTGTTATGTATAAAAAAATATAAAGTTGTAGAAAATTAATTTTGGAGTACTTAACTTGCTATGTGAAAAATGACTTCTAGGTTAGCTGTAAAAAAAAATAGATTAGTTTTTGTATTGTTGATTTGTTTACAAAAAAATTTACAGGTAGAAAATTAATTGTAGAAGTTATGGTATCTATATATATATATATATATATTCTTTAATCTCTCATGTAAAACTCACTGTTTGTTCTTTTACAAATACTAGAAAAGTATATTTATTTGCAGAAAAATTTATTTAACAGAAATATAGGAGATTATTAAAAATGTGAGAAAATATATATATATATTTCTAGGTATTTAGATATACAGTTGTTATATTTTATAACTGGACTATACGTCTGTGAGTATATATATATATACACACACACACACATATATAGTTTTTTTTACCTTCACATTTCACAACTTTCATAATAGAAAATACATTACAAATAAAGAAGAGTTTTATAAAAAAAGGAGAGTTATTAATATGTGAAACTTAGGGTAGAAACCCTAAGGGAGGCCATTAGGCCAGGTAATAGCAAAGTGGGGCAGCGAACTTGGCCACCACCATTGTTACCATCTACAGTGAGAGGGGGGAAGGACCCCCCATCCACCCTCCATGGAGGGTGAGTGAGGAGGTTGCCCCACCCCACAGTCTCCATTTGTTTGTGGCGCTCGGCACCTGTTACAAATGCCAGTGGCCATAGACTCTATTTGACTCCATTACCTTGCTACTTGACATCGTTTGGCTACCCTCTACTAATTTCCATTTAGCCGCTGCTACCATAGTTGAGACCTGCAACATGTTTAACATTTTGTATATATCTATATATATATTGTTTCATGGGTTTGCTCTGCTGACCCGGTATTGTGTACATCTATATATATATATGCTACACAGTAATAAACAAAACAAAAAATATAGATACATCTTTTAATTAGTAAACCTCTATGTATATCCTTCCAATGCAACCTATGTGCCTCCATGACCACAATCTTTGATACCTACAAGAAAACCAAGGGAAGAGAAGAATGGAGAATAAGGAGATGAGGAAAAAAAGAGAAGACTTAGAGAAGGGAGGAGAAAATGAGGTTAGGGATAGGGCATGAGAGGGGAGTATTTTATTAGAAAAACTTTTTAGGGTTATGGAGGATATGTGATTTTAAAATTGAGAAAATACTATGGATGTGAATCTCCTTCTTAACCCCTTCCTCACCTCACTCTAGCTTTTTCATTGTGGGAAAAATAATTTAAATGGGTTTAGTGACTCTACCTTCAAATTTGGATTTGTGGCCTTTATTTATTGCTTTTGTTTTAATTAATTGAGGACTTTATTTGTTAGACTTAGGACTTTTAATTAAAGTTTAGTAGGTTTCTCATAATGGGTATTAGTGGGGAAGTAATGTGAAGGGAATTAATTAATTTGAACCCCTTTTTTAACTTATTTGGTTAATATTTAATTTAAACGATGAATTTTAATTATTTAGTTAATCTTAGAGATTGCACTAGAATTTTTAATTATCTAATTTATCATTTTGACCAAAAAGGGATGTTTGGAGTAAGTTAACCTTAGGAGTATCTGTTAAATTTAAGTTATTTTTTCTTAAATGGTTTAGCTAATTAATTATTTTTAAAATATTTTTCCCAATCATAATGATGAGGTGTTATGTTGCTGGATTTTTCCAAAGTTTAGAAATGATTGACTAAGTGTTCTAATTACGTGTTAGAGTATTACTTTAATTTTTTTATGCATTAAAATTATGTTTAGATGAATTTTATAATCTTTTTATGTTATATTTCCTAGGGTTGGTTTTCGACACATGTCGAAACTCCATCACCTCATCTAGGTTAAAGAACTAGGGTTAGTTCTTGTTGGAGAACTCTACCCTCTTAGCGATGCTTTCTGTGTCGCATGACCCCCTTAGTAGGCCTTCATGTCACAAGAGTTGCAAAAGGTATTCGCATTACCCTGATGTTCGAATGACATGTTTGTACCTTTGTCGTATGCCACTGAGCATGATGATGTATTCAAGGGGTTTTTTAGGGTAGCATAGAAAAGTTTTTGGGTATTTCATGTCATGACCACATGGCAAATGTGAACATGACACGTGTGTGGTGTGTTGTGACCACATGGGAAATGTGGGCATTACAATTTTAGGGTCACTCCTAAGGAAGCTTCTACTCCCTAGTGACTTTGTTTTATGGTCACTCCCAAGGAAGCTTCTACTCCTTGAAAATAATACAAAAGATTATAGTATAACAATCTTTTCTTACTATCTGAAAACTATCATTAAAGCTCACACCTTTGATGATTGCAATTCTGCCTCCACACACTTTCTTCTGAAGATCTGACCAATCAGGCACACTCTATACTTGATCACTACCACAAATATCTCTTCAAGTTGAATCTAGATAGCATCAACAACATATGCTCTTTCTCCCATAGTTACACATCAATAATGCATTTATTCTACTTTTATCTACTTGCGAACCTTTTACATTATTTTGCAATCATACCTTCCTAACTCAATTTGATTCACTATTTATACATGATATCACATTGATTAGATTGCTTGTTGACCAGATACAACATGAAGAAAACATTTACAAGTCGGCCAAACAATACACACTATGAAACGTGTGGAAGATAGGTCCTAATTGAAACAACACGTTACACTAGCAGAAGATCCAGGCCTTGCCGACCTCAACACTTCCTTAACCAGGTCCAAAACATCCTTCACTACTTCAAACATAAAGGAATTACATCTACACACTCTGCTCATTTAAAAATAGGACAGCTGAAAGGAAATCACATGAAGTTTTGAAGTATAATGACTATATCAACTTGGAAACCTTGTGCGGTATAGGAAACAAAAAAGATCTTCATGAAACTTTTCTAGATGATTTCACATGACTCATTAAACACCCCCATACACACATTTGCCACTGCACATCAAATAATTATGTCGCACAGCTTCAAACATTTACTCTATTATCCAGAATGCACTACACCAAGATGTCAATTGAAAAACTAAGTTGTAGAACACCAAAATCCTAAAATAGAAAAGAGGCATGAAATGCATATCCAAGAACATGTTTACAAAAATGCAAGGTCAATAATTCACTTCTAGAGGAATGTAGAGCATTCCAGTGGGTCTTCAATACTGCACCATTCTGCCAGAGCACATACTAGTGTTCTATCATACATAATTTTCACAGCGGAGGGAAATATGATTTGAAACTTTGGAAATAACCTTTACTATATTCTTGACACAACTTCAAAACTGCATAGTAACATCTACAACTGCAGAAGAATGTGGAGCATTCCATTACCTTGCTAGGAACCTCTTTACAAAACTAACTCTATCTTCAAGCTGTCAGCAGAAAACATCCTTTCGGTGATCAAAACATCATGAAACTTGGAAGATACATAAAATAACACTTTATGAAGCTATGTTCCAAACCGTAGAAGCTCAATAAAAAATGATGAAAATGTAGAGCAATTTTCTAGACAGTCTTCAAAGAGTAGACATTCTAAAACGAGGACTGTCATCTTCTTTCAGAGGCCAAGTCTTCTTTGCATCACCATATACAACTTAGGAATAGTAGGATGGAACATACAACATGCTTCAAATCAACATGAACACATCCTCAGCATCTAATGCCCACATTGAATAAGACCTCACACTCAACTCTACTTTGATTAGAAATATAGCTTTATGACCTCCAATCATGAGCTTTCTCTTTCTTAGGAATAGGCAACCAAGAATAGTATCTTACTTTCCTGACATTAGTGTATGCATCAGTGTATGCTTTGTTAGCATCAATGACAACACATATGGCCAATAAAGTCAAGGTAGGACTAATCAATAAAAGAAATGTAATAGTCATTGGCTAAATATTATCATGCACACAGCCTTGTGAGGAGAATTTTACCAAGTGTGTCATCCATGGAGAATCATATGGAGGAAATTTAGAAGTGTGAAGATAACTTTTGGTTAAGATGGAAAATAGAGGAGGAAAATTTGCAATGGCCTTACTTGGAGGATTTTTGAAGGGACAATCTCCATAATTACAGTACATGTGGAAGTAGGAATAGAAGTGGCATGAGAATTAGAATAAAAATGATCTTGCACATAATCATTCAAAGAGGATCATGGTCATCATCATGAGTATTATATCGTGTCATGTTTATGCTTAGCTTCATCTATCAATGTAGGTTATCAACAATAGAAAATGAGGGAGGTATATCATATGGAGAGACTATAATAGTAGCCTCATTAATGAGGGCTTGGATCTTATTCTTTAAAGATCAAAATTAAAAATAAACAAACATCTAATTATATGTATAGGATAGAAGGGATTCATCACCATGCTTAGGAAAACTCTTAAATTGAATAGGTGGTAAGATAATTAGCTTAGACTCTAGGAGAAGTGATAAGATATGGTACAAGGATCAACGTGGCATATAAATATTATTTCTTCATGATTAACTTCAGAGATAGGAGGATAAATGTCTAGATAAGTTTCATTGGGAGATCCAAGATAGTATCTAAAGTAGAAATGCTACCAATCCATATAAGAGTTCAACTTTGATGGTCAATAGAGATAAATCAAAAGGAGAAGCTTGTAGACAAAGAGGAATTGTATCTTGAATATGAATAAAGAGGTTATCTAGAAAAAGAGGTTAGATCATAGAATGAAGAGGATGGAGTCCAATGTGAACAAAGAAAGAGAGGAAATGAGAAGCATAATCTCTACACTCTCATTAGAAGATTGTTTACATTGTGACAATTGAGTAAGGTGCATTTTAGGGACTATGTTACACTTAAATTGTGTATAAATTCATGTATGAACTCAAATAAGTGTAGAGAAGCATGAGGTAAGCTATATAACCAACACAAAGCATGATCTATCAAAACCATAGGAAAGGGTTTGGCCAAGATAAAATAATCACAAGGTGCAAGGAATCTCCTTGGCCATTATATTTGTCAAAACACATAGGTCCAATGCTAGTAGGATAAGCGTATGTAAGAATATCATGATATAAAGGGAAATACAACCATGCAAGTGTAAAAGGAGTAACACATGAACCAACAGGGTTATTCAATTCTGCATCTATCTACTATAATTTTGCATATACATATAGTCACTCAGGGAAGCGGAAAGAGAAGAAACATGTTGGTGGAAATGTGTGATAAGAGGAGGAGAAGGTAGTAAGGTCTCACATAGTATAAATTTGTAGTGGGTCAAGTAGATAAAGGTGGTTTGAGGGGAAAAGAGGGGCAAGAAACACAATAAATGGATCCATATCTAGGAGAGATGTATAGGATATGGGTGGAGAAGATGAACAAGCAATATATTGGAGTGGGTCAATGTGAAATAAAAGTGTATTAGATATAGGTGGAGAAGGAAGCCAAAAAACATAGTGGAATGGATCCATTTCTAGTGGAGAGGGGTCCTATATGGGTATAAAAATGGTAGAAAGTGAGTCAAGAGGAGCGTTATGGTGATCATAATGAGTATAAATCTCATCATCACTCGAGGAAGGATCAATGGAAGAATGAGATCCTTTTTTAAAGCATCAACAAGAGAACCATTAACTTAATGGAATGTAGTGTTTGATAAATGATCAATGGTGTTATCATGCTCCATATGTTCCTTAAGATTACACTAATCCATCAAAGAGTGAGGAAAATGAGAAGGATAAGAATAAGGTACAACATATAAATGGATGGAAGAAGTGGTTGGGTTAATAAAAGATGATTTGTCATGTCATATATGATCCTCACCATCACTAGAGGAAGATTCCCCCAAGGCATGGAAAGAAAGATCATCAATGGAGGTACAAGAACCTTTAGAAGAATGGGTAAGACCAATAGGGACATGAAGTGTATTTAATATAATACTTAGGAAATGTTCTACAATATATTCTTTCTCGCTTTCACCATACTCAGAAAACTCTATATCAAGAGGAATATGTGTGAGAGAAGTTAAGGAAGATGATTAAGTAGATGATGCATTAGCATGCCAAGGATTTTCATGGAATATATTTCTATCAAAAGGCACACAAACCTCATCCTTACCACTAAAAGACTCGCTAAGGAAATCAAGGAATAAGTCATTGATGTTAGAACCTTTAGAAAAGAATGATTTTTTTAGAAATTATATGGAAAATATGATCAAGGGGAGGGGGAAGAAAATCAAAGGTCTCACCATATTTTGATGAAGATCTATAGATTGGGAAGATGTATTAGAAGGAGAGAGAAGGGGAGAAAGAATAACATCATCATATATTGTAGAAGGTGTGGTAGAGATAGAGGAGGGAGAATAGGTTGTAGAGGAACATGTACATCTTCATCTTTAAATATATTATTGTTGTAAATATTGAAGTGATAAAAAATTAAAGGAGAATGGGGTGGAGAAGTACTAGTGGTAGGATGGGGAAAAGTAGAAGGATAAGGTGTAGGAGATGGAGAAATGTAGGATCTAGTATCAAGGGAAATGCCATGAGAATGATTTTTAGATAAGTGAGAGAAGGAAGGATGTTGGGTAAGACATGTCACTATGTGATCATAAGAAGAAGTAGAGAAATGTTTTTTTGAAGAAGGTAAGGATATGATCAAGTACATGAGTATGGGTAGAAAAGAGACAAAAACTAAAGTGAGGTTCAAGGAAGTTAGCATGAAGGAAAGAAGAGGAAAGGTAAAAAGCCATGGATAAGTGAAAATATCATCGAAAGGTGGGTGGGAGGGTTTGGAAGAATTGGATAAGGAGAAGTAGGGTTTAGGAAGGATATAACAGGTGTTGAGAAGCTTGGATGGGGTATTGGGAGAAAGGTAGGTAGGGTTTGTGAAGGCTGATATTAAAAAGAAGAGTGTAGGGAAGGAAACAATAGGTGTTGGGAAAGGTTAGAAAGGGTTAGTGAAGGATCAAAGAGGAGAAAAGGGTGTAGGGAAGGTTAACCTAGTTGTTGGGACTAGGAAAAGGGGTCTTGTGAAAGGTGAAATGGGTGTTGTGAAGGTAGGAAAAGAAGGCAAGGATGTTAGGGAGTGTGAGGAATGGATTGTCATAAGATGAGTGTTGCAAAAGTTTAAATAGGTGTTGAGAAGGAATAAAGGTCCAAAGGAGTGGTAAATATGGTTGGGTTGGTGTTGGGTAAACATAAGTGGATCTTGTGAAAATGTTAGTGGATTTGGTGAAGAGGGAAAAGAGGAGTAAGATAATGGAAAATAGGAGTAAGTTTTAGGGAAAGAAAAATGTCTTGAAAAAGTTTGAAAGAGTGTTACATGAAGATAGAGAGTGAAGAGAATGGTATCGAAATAGGCAAGTTGGGTGTTGGGATAAGTATAAGTGATCTTGTGAGGGGTCCAAAGGGTGTGTTGAAGATATAATGTAAATACAAGTGTGTTGTGATAGGTAAACTTGTATGTGGAAGGAAGAGTAAAATGTTGTAAAAATTAGATCAAAGGGTGAAGAGAATAGGTTAGCCACAAGCCACCATTTTTGTCCACTGGATATAGGGATAAGTTCTTGGGTAGAAACATGAAGAATGTTTTTGGGATTCTCTAATTCCTTGTTGAAATTTTTGACTCGGTTTGGGAAGAAAATGAAGAGAAAATAAAATGTTTTTAGTTGTTTAGATTGTTGGTTTGTTGGCAAAAATTAGAAGTGGAATTATATATTTTAGGTTCACCAAATAAGAGATAGAAAAAGAGGTGTTATATAGTGTGTAGGGAAGAAAACACACTTTACACTTTCCAATTGTCTAATATTTTACAAATTAGAATAAAAACAAACATAAAGCATACAAAGCCTAATTTGATCTAAACTATCTAAACATAAGAGCTACAAAGTGATAAATAAAACTTGATTATATAGAAAATAATGCTGAAAATGGAACACTTGCACCCAAGTTTTTTCCAACATAGTACTAGAAATGGGTTGAGGAGACTTAGAACTACTTCTATAATGGGTGCAAAAATGTAAGGTGAAGATTACAAAGTACACAATTTCTTACCTTATTCTAGGGAAGATTGTTGAATCACGAGGGTTGTGTTCTCTTAGGTCAACCCTCTTGATAGGACCAACTTTTTAATTGTTGAATTAATTATGGACAACAATCTTCAAACATGTAGATGTGCTAAAATGATTATGTAGATTTTATTTCTTTTTAAGTGCTGAAGTGTTCTTATATATTCTTTTCTCCTTTAATGTGAATGATAATTCTTCTAGATTCCTTGATGTGAGAGAATGCAATTGGATGCCTTTAAATACAAGGACATAACAATAAGTCATGCAAATGTTGGTTTAGCACCTCATAACAACTAATGAAATGGATTGGTAGTTGGCCAAATTTAAATTTAAATTTTAGAACTTAAAGGGTCAGATCTATAGCCATGATCAAACTTACACCCACAAGATTGAACTAAGATAAGGAAGCAATAATGTCTATGTAGGGAAAGAATCTCAAGTCATGGAGGGTGCAGTAAATGTGGAATGTATGGAAGAATGTGCAAGAATGGATAAGGGTATGGTTGAATATGAAAATATGTGCAAATAGGGATAGGTGAAGGTTAAGACAATGAGCTAAACTTTACACAATCTCATTTGTTGATATATAATAACATTAAGTCATTCTCAGACTAAATCTGGTGCAGGAGCACCTACCTGACAGCTGGACTCCATGAGGCAGTTAGTTTGTTTTGAGTCTTGTTAATGTTTCCAAGAAGGTCTGATAAGACCAATGCATGTAATAAGGTCATGTTGACCATGCTTTGCTATTTTTAGCTAGCTTGTTAAGACAGCTGTTATGCTGTAGGTCCAGTTGGATCTCCCAGCCGCCTGGAGAGATTTCCCAGCTGCTTGGAGTCAGGTCAGTAGTACTCGTAGGAGATCCTATTTATGCATGAGGATCGGTTGGTTTTAGATCATCGAGCTAGGTTGCACAGAGTGAGATAGAGAGAGAGACTGATCATTGTATTGCATCTTTTGAAATCAATAAAGATCCTGTTGTGTTCATTTTCTGTTTGATCTCCATTGTGAAATCGATTTGCTGGTTTGGTGGTTTCATGGATTCGCTGATCCATTCCACCGGTTGATTCGTCGAATCGGTGGAATGGCTATGTACAGTAGTTTAGGTTATAGTTTGCATTTTCTGTGTGTTTGCATGTCTATTTGCAGGATCGTCATCGAAAGGTGTTGAGGAGCCTAGCATGGGTATGTGCTAGGTCGTGCTGGTAGTTAGAGTTTGGAAGATCACCCTGAAAGTGGATCGGGTCATCCCAGGAGGTTCGGCGGATCGAAATTCACTAAGGTTGGAAGTTCGTCAAAACGGCATCATCAGGATATTTCTGCGTATATCCTGCAGATACTTCGGGCGTCATCCGAGTAAGTGGAGATGAGCATGATGTAGTCGGTTGCATAAAGTGAATGTGTTTTGGGGTGATCATCATCAGGTGTTGCCGAGGAGGAGCGTATCGGCATAAGGTAGAAGATCGGGTTGATAAAACCTTCGCGGGCCGATAATGTTAAGTTTGGCCAACAGCAGGATATTAGAGGAGCTGCATGTGACGTCATCGTCATCAGGATATCAGGGTGACGTAAGCATCGAAGGAAGGGTGCATGAGGTTGTCGTCATCAGGATATATGGGAGGAACCGGATGTTTTATATCCTACTGATGAACATGATGTTGAACATCATGATGATGAAGAAAGAGGTTCGCGGTAAGGTGAACAGTGAACGTCAGGAGGATGTTTGCGCTTGCCGAATATGATGATGCTGCCGATAGCCGGATATGATGATGCTGCTGGCATGCGAAAGGTCGAAGGTTTGTCTGCAGGAGGATATCGGTCGGCAGAGAGTAAATATGATGATACTGACAGTGTAAAGGGAAATATGATGATGATGATGAAGGGTTGCAGACATCCATGCTGTGTGTCAAGGTTTTAGTGTGGATGCCTCTGCATCATAGTGGTATCAGAGCTCAGCAAAAGGTCTGGGCTGTTGTGTGTTGATTCTGTCACCGAAAGGGCAGAGGTAGAGTTGGTTCTGTCACCGAAAGGACAGAGGTAGAGGAGTGAGAGGTTGACAAAATGCCTTCGAAAGGTAGTGGTACTGCAAGGGAATTGCAGGAGATGAAGGAAAAACATGCCAGAGAGTGAGGAAGATGAAGGAGCTTGCTGAAGCACTTCAAGCCAGGCTTGTAGCCCTGGAAAAGAACAAAAAGAGGGAAGTGGAAGACAGTGAGTCTGAAGAAGATGAAGATACTGTTGAAGAATATGAAGAGGTAGCTGAAGATCTAGATGCTGAAGACCAAAAATTTGCAAAATTGTTAAAGGCAGTGCAGAGTGATAAACCTAAGGTAAAGGTTGATGTTTCCAAGTATAATGGAAGTTTGAATGAAGATGAGTTGCTGGATTGGATTGCTGCACTTGATAATCACTTTGAATGTGAAGATGTTGCTAAGGATCAGAAGGTAAAGATTGCAAAGACCAAGTTAGGAGGTCATGCTTTGGTATGGTGGGATTATGTACAATCCGAGAGAAGGAAACAAGGGAAGTCAAAGATCACTTCATGGGATAAAATGGTAGCAAGGATAAAAGGTAAATTTTTGCCAAGGGATTATGAAATTCAGATGTTTAAGAAGCTGCAATTTTTAAGGCAGAAGGAAATGGATGTGAAGGCATATACTGAGGAGTTTTATAAGTTGAGTATGAGATCTGGTCATCATGAGAATGAGGTAGAAAAGGTGGCTAGGTACTTGGCTGGTTTGAGATTGAACATACAGGATGAGTTAGTTTTAGCTAACCCTAAGAATGTGGAGGATTGTTACCAAATGGCAATCAGGATTGAAGAAAAGATGAATAGGGGACAAGATAAGTCCATGAGAGGAAGAGGAAACAATATGAGGGGAAGAGGAGCAGCCCCTACAACAAGGCAAACCAATGAGGGTCAAGAAGACACTGGTAAAGGACAGGGACAGTCTGATCTCAGAGGTGGATGGAAAGGTAATAGAGGCAGATTTGGAGGTGGTAGAGGTTCTACTACATTTTCAGGAAAGTGTTACACCTGTGGTGAGTTTGGTCATCCATTTTTCAAATGTCCAGAAAGCAAAGGTTCATCATCTAGAAATGATAGAACAAATGACAAGAGAGTACAACTTGTACAAGAAGAGAAAGTAGAGCAAAGTGTGCAAAGTTCAAACACTTATCAAGGAGATAGAGTTCCTGACAATTATGCATATCCTGAGGATGGAGAAGCATTGATGCTAAGGAGAATTAGTTTGCAGGCATCAAAGGATATGATGCAAAGAAGAGCTCTTTTCAAGACCACATGCAAGAGCAAAGGTAAGGTATGTAAGGTTGTCATTGATACTGGTTCAACAGACAACATGGTATCTCAGGAAATGGTGGATAAACTGAATTTGGAAAGGATTCCACACCATCACCCTTACAAGGCATCTTGGGTGAGTGATAGTTAATCACTTTTTGTCTATGAACAGGCATATGTGGATTTTCAGATTGGAGCATATCATGATAGAGTTTTGTGTGACATTTTGCCCATGGAATGTTGTCACCTACTGTTGGGTAGACCATGGCAATTTGATAGAAGGGTACTGTATGATGGGTATGCTAATACCTACACCATCAAGAAAGATGGGAAGACTATTATGTTGATGCCATTACAGGAAGATGTTGCAGCACAGGGGGCAACCAAAATCATTTTAGTGGGAAAGAAGGAGTTTGTGCAGATGCCTATAGGAGTAGGCATAAAGGCAGTTGAGGACACTGCAGGGAAAGGAGTTGTTAAGGACAACAGGTTGAAGAAAGTTTTAGTTGTGACTGACAGAGGTCAGCAGCAGGTGCAGAAACAGGTTTGCAAACAGCAACCAGTTGAGAGGAATGACAAGGATGTTGTCATAGTTGGGACTATTGTTTGTCCTATAAAGGTTGAAAGGAAGATAGGATTGAACATTGCAGAAGTTCAAGAGGCAGTTCAGACAGAGGTTCTGGTCAGACAACCTGACAAACCCAAGGTATGTGTGAGAAAGGCCTACATTGACAGGCATGAGGATTTCCTTGCAAGAAAGCAAGTTACAGTTCAGAAGTCTTGGAGCAGCCAAGAGCCAGCAGAGGACAAAGCTGGAACAGGTCAGAACACTGATATGACAAAGTGTAAAGGTGGAGGACTTCCACATACTAAACTCATGGGACATGAGTTCTTTTCTATTAGGGAGTATGGTGCAGGAGCACCTACCTGACAGCTGGCCTCCATGAGGCAGTTAGTTTGTTTTGAGTCTTGTTAATGTTTCCAAGAAGGTCTGATAAGACCAATGCCTGTAATAAGGTCATGTTGACCATGCTTTGCTATTTTTAGCTAGTTTGTTAAGACAGCTGTTATGTTGTAGGTCCGGTTGGATCTCCCAGCCGCCTGGAGAGATTTCCCAGCTGCTTGGAGTCGGGTCAGTAGTACTCGCAGGAGATCCTATTTATGCATGAGGATCGGTTGGTTTTAGATCATCGAGCTAGGTTGCACAGAGTGAGATAGAGAGAGAGACTGATCATTGTATTGCATCTTTTGAAATCAATAAAGATCCTGTTGTGTTCATTTTCTATTTGATCTCCATTGTGAAATCGATTTGCTGGTTTGGTGGTTTCATGGATTCGCTGATCCATTCCACCGGTTGATTCGTCGAATCGGTGGAATGGCTGTGTACACTAGTTTAGGTTATAGTTTGCATTTTCTGTGTGTTTGCATGTCTGTTTGCAGGATCGTCGTTGAAAGGTGTTGAGGACCCTAGCATGGGTATGTGCTAGGTCGTGCTGGTAGTTAGAGTTTAGAAGATCACCCTGAAAGTGGATTGGGTCATCCCAGGAGGTTCGACGGATCAAAATTCACTAAGGTTGGAAGTTCGTCAAAACAGCATCATCAGGATATTTCTGCGTATATCCTGCAGATACTTCGGGCGTCATCCGAGTAAGTGGAGATGAGCATGATGTAGTCGGTTGCATAAAGTGAATGTGTTTTGGGGTGATCATCATCAGGTGTTGCCGAGGAGGAGCGTATCGGCATAAGGTAGAAGATCGGGTTGATAAAACCTTCGCGGGCCGATAATGTTAAGTCTGGCCAACAGCAGGATATTAGAGGAGCTGCATGTGACGTCATCGTCATCAGGATATCGGGGTGACGTAAGCATCGAAGGAAGGGTGCATGAGGTTGTCGTCATCAGGATATATGGGAGGAACCGGATGTTTTATATCCTGCTGATGAACATGATGTTGAACATCATGATGATGAAGAAAGAGGTTGGCGGTAAGGTGAACAGTGAACGTCAGGAGGATGTTTGCGCTTGCTGAATATGATGATGCTGCCGATAGCCGGATATGATAATGCTGCTGGCATGCGAAAGGTCGAAGGTTTGTCTGCAGGAGGATATCGGTCGGCAGAGAGTAAATATGATGATGCTGACAGTGTAAAGGGAAATATGATGATGATGATGAAGGGTTGCGGACATCCATGCTGTGTGTCAAGGTTTTAGTGTGGATGCCTCTACATCAAAATCCCAAACCAAATGGAAATTGACATGGATATGGGAATTTTACCATTACATTACTACAATGACCCACATATTCACTTATCCATTTTATATATAGAATGTTAACTTATAACTAAGTTAATCTACAAAAAGTTTTTATTATAATAGATAATTTTTAATGCCTAAAGGCATTCTACAAAAAAATAAAACTATTACCTTTTATCTTAAAATTGATAGCCATTTACATGTCAAATTATTAATACTTAGTTATAAATATAATATAAATCCAAAATAAGATATGTTCTAGATAACTTTGGATAATCATCATTCTTTTCATTTTTAAAGTGTAGCAAGTAAAATAAAACTCAAGAAATTTTTTAGAAAATAAAATATTGTTAAATGAAATCAAATTTTAAAAAGTTAATGGGCTAAAATATTTTGATTTCTTAATATGAGATTTTTTTAATGTGTTAATTATAGTAAAATAATATAACTTAAGGTAAATAAAACAACTTCAAATTAATATCTCTTGGCATTTAATATTAATATTTAATAATAAACATATCTATAAAAAAAATAATAAACATAATTTTTCCAAAATAAGAGGTAAAACAAAGATATGCCATCATCAACATTAGCATGAAAGAAAATAAAATTCAAAAAATTGTTAGAAAATCAAAACATTACTTTTTATATATTAAATGAAAGAAAAGGGTTGCAATTTTCTAAAAAAAGGTTAGAAAATGGAACATTATTTTGCATTATTAAATGAAACAAAAGGGCTAAAAAAAGTTAGAAAATCAAAACATTATTTTTTATATATTAAATGAAAGAAAATGGCTACAATTTTTTCAAAAAAATGGGAGAAAATGGAACATTATTTTGTATTATTAAATTAAAAAAAGGGTTGTAATTTTTGTTTGTACTTGAGAAATAATTTCAACCCAAATTTTATACATGTTTTATGTTTTAGGTTTGAATCTTAATTAATTTATATAAAAAATCTAGTAGTGTAATTTAATCAATAAAAAGTTTAAATTTGATTTGTTAATTGATTTGATGGGCAATAAAATAGCTTCAAATTGATATCTCTCCGCATTTTTTAAGATAGATGTATTTAAGATATCTATACTAGTATATTACTATTTTGTTATCTTAGATTATATTTGTTTAAATTATTTTGGTTTTGATTAACATTAAATTGTAGTTCAAATGTATTAAATAAATATTCTTAAAATTAAAACTAATTATATTGTAATTTCTAATGTTTTTTGGAAAATGAAATAACAAATTTAAATTAATTAATAATTTTATTAATTAATTTCTATTTAATATTTCATTTTCTAACAAAACTATTGTAGTTTCTAAATTGTTATAGGATAGTGGTTATAATCACAACAAATGACACTATAATTTATTATTATTTTTATATGACATAAATATTTTTTTATAATCTTAACCAATTTAATTTGGAATGTTATAAATAAATTTAAAAAAAAAACTTTGAGTGGTTCTTATCTAAATTAATAAAAAGGTGGAGCAAATTAATTGCTAAACTAACTTTATAAAATTCAATTTAATTGAATTATAGATTAAATATATTACATTTTTGTGATAGTAATGATTTGGTAAAATATTTTTTAAATATAATTTTAACAAAATATTAGAAGTTCACAACAAATTTACTTCAAATTCATTGTGATGAGGAAAATAAAATAAAATTACAATTTCCTGATGATTATTTTTTAATTAAATAAAATTCTATTATATTAGGTTTTAAAAGATATAATATACACCATATTCATGAAGAAAAAGATGGAATGGAATCACATCTAGAAATTTGGTGAGACACAAACCAATAGCATCGAAATCATTTTAATGGCATTCCCTATTAAAATAAATCTCAACATGCACCAGAATCAGTATAGTATAAATTAGCACAGTGGATTCCTCATAATAATTCTGGTTTAATTTATATAAGTAGTATGGAGACATTTAATTTGTGGAATCTTTCTTTGGTATCATATCTTTTAATACCTCTAGGGCATTATCCAAGACTTGATCAGAAGAACTTCCGTCCTTTGTATAAATCTTGACTGCTTCTTTAAGCTTATCCCAACCTTGAAGAAAGCCTCGATATGAATGTGAAAAATCTATTGCAGCTACTGATTATTAATTACCTATCTTAAGAAGATTATTTGGCTGCCAAAAAATAACTTACAGCAAATATTAATTAATAACACAGCTGCAATTTCATGGAAAAATCACGGAGACAGAAAAATAAAATCAACACAATATTTTGGACAAATTGTCCCTGGAAAAACCCTGAAGGGAAAACCAGTACTGCAGATGAGGAATTTTATTAAATCAAATCAAGAGATACATAAACTGCTTGCCTCTTACTGGTAGAGCTCCGGCAATGTTCTCCTCCAGAAATTCTTCTCCTAATTTCTCCTATAGAAATTCCACTACTGCTGTCTCGAACGCTATCGCTGCGCCCTTGCTCTCACTACAAATCAATTTGCTAATGCTGCAAATTTATTTATTTGCTATCACTGCAAATACTTCTCAGATTTATATTCTCCAAATGCCCATTGATCCTCTTTTATAATCTTCTTATTGAAAACCAATGGCCATGATTTAATCTAAATCAATGGCTAGGATTAATTAGACTCTAGCAAACCCTAATATCTAGAAGTCTCTCGAGAAATCAATTATCTAGGTATGAAGATAATTATTTCAGCTGTGTTTCCAACCTCGTAATCACCACCTGAGACTAGAACACCTGTCCAAGCTACATAAAAATTAACACTCCCTCTTAGTGAGGAAGGTGTTCTGCATAACACCCAACTTATCTCTGAAGAAGATGAATTTCACCTTCCCCAATGCCTTTGTCAAAATGTCTGCTACCTGCTGATCTGTAGGTATATACTGTAGCTGAACAATCCTCCGCTGTACACAATCCCTGATGAAATGATACCTGATGTCTATATGCTTAGACCTATCATGAAACACTGGATTCTCTGATAATCTAATGCAACTCTGATTATCACAGTGTATCATGGTAGTCTCAACCCTCTGACCACACAAGGCTACCAGCAACTTCTGAAGCCATATAGCCTCACATGTTGCCATGCTAGCTGCTATGTATTCTGCTTCTGCAGAACTCAGAGCCATGAACTTTTGCTTCCTGCTGTACCAAGAGACAACTCCTGATCCCAAACTAAAGCAGCACCCTAAAGTACTTTTCCTGTCCACCGTACTACCTGCCCAATCTGCATCAGTATAGCCTATCAACTTGATACCATCACCTTGAGCATATCTGATCCCATACTCGATTGTACCACGCAAATACCGCAATACATGCTTTGCCGCTATCCAATGCACTCTCTTCGGCTCAACCATGAACTAGCTAAGAGAGTTTACTGCAAAGGATATATCTGGCCTAGTGTTGACCAAATACATGAGAGATCCAATCAACATCCTGTATAAGGTGGGGTCTACATCCTTTTCCTTGGATGCGTCTACCTTCTTCCAATTCGTGATCATAGGTGTAGACATGGCTCTGCAATCTTGCATCTCAAATTTCTTCAAGATTTCAATGCAGTATTTCCCTTGTCTAAGAAAAATCTCTCCATCTGTCTGCCACACTTCCATGCCTAGAAAGTAGTGCATAAGCCCCAAATCCTTCATCTCAAACTCTGCTGCAAGGTCCCTCTTGCACTCCTCTATGAGACCCAGTGAACCTGTTAAAAACAAGTCGTCCACATATAGAACAAGAATGAGAACTTCACCCCCAACAATCAAATAGTAGAGGTTAGTATCTGCCTCACTCTTCACAAAGCCTATTCCCTGCAAGTATTTATCAATGCGCTCATACCATGCCCTGGGAGCCTGCTTGAGTCCATACAAAGCTTTCTTCAATCTGCACACGTGGGTTTCACTGCTGTGTGCTACAAAGCCCTCTGGTTGTTCTATGTATACCTCTTCCAATAATTCACCATTAAGAAATGCCGTCTTGATATCCATTTGATGGATTTGCCATCCCATATGTGCTGCAAGTGAGATTACGGCTCGTATAGAAGTATACCTGGCCACTGGAGCGAATGTCTCCTCATAGTCTATTCCCTCCTTTTGAGAGAACCCCTTGGCCACGAACCTTGCCTTATATTTTTCAATGCTACCATCTGCACCATGCTTAATCTTATAGATCTAGCGTGATCCAACCACTGCCCTATCTGTCAGTCTAGGCACAACCTCCCACACATCATTCTACATTATTGAGGTATATTCCTCAACCATCGCATCTTGCCACACCTATTGCCGTGCAGCCTCCTGATAGCTGGAAGGCTCGCTATCTACCAACTGACTAACCAATGCCACATAGTCATTATACCTGGCTGGTTGTTTCCGTTGTCTACTACTCGTCCTAGGAGCTCCCACAAACTCCTGAGTATCCTTATGTGTCTGTTAAACCTCACGGTTCCTCCTGTCAACTATAGAGGATGAAATATCAAACTCCATATCTTCTTGATGCATCCCTTGGATTTGCTGTGTCTGTTGCTCCATACTTTACAAACTCTCAGCACCTGAACCTGTGCTTGTACTAGTAATTGTACTCGTGCTTCGCTACCCCTGTTCTGGTTGAACAATCCTTGGAGCTTCTGTTGGCTGCTCATATTGATCATCTGCTGGCAAATCTCTGGACCTCCTATATGCCTTGTCCTCCATGAATTTGACATCACGCTTGACTATAATCCTCCTGGTCCCTGGAATAAATATCTGATATGCCTTTGAGGTCTCACTGTACCCCACAAAGTACCCTCTCTCTGCAGTCTGATCTAACTTGGAACGTGTAGCCCCTGGAATTTGACAAAATGCCAAACTCCCAAATATCCTAAAGTGACTAACATCTGGCTTCTTCCCTGAGAATGCCTCCTTTGGTGTCATCTTGCCCAATACCTTATGTGGAACCCTGTTCTGTATGTATACTGCTGTACTGCATGCCTCTGCCCATAAGTAACGTGGCATATCTTAGTCATACAACATAGCCCTTGCTACCTCCGATATAGAACGATTCTTCCTCTCAGCAACCCCATTCTGCTGTGGGTTGTAAGGAACAGTCCACTCTCTCTTGATTCCTTCCCTGGTACAGAACTCCTGGAACTCTTTCCCTTTGTACTCGCCTCCATTGTCTGACCGAAGAACCTTTACCTTCCTGCCTGTCGAATTCTCCACAAGAGCTTTGAACTCTTGGAAGTGATTGAAGACCTCATCCTTGGTCTTCAAGAAGTATATCCAGGTCTTCCTGGAGAAATCATCAATAAAAGTAACAAAGTACTCATATCCTCTGAGAGACTTCGTTGACATTAGTCCACATATATTTGAATGTACTAGATCAAGAACCCCCTTAGATCTAGTGTCACTCCTTGGAAAAGCTGCTTTCACAAACTTCCCCAATACACATCCCTTACATACATCATCATGCTCTGTGCTCACGTCTTGAACACCTGTCACTGTCTCATAAAGCAATTTAAGTGCTCCATGATGTATATGGCCCATCCTCTTATGCCATAGCTCTCCTTGATCTCTAGGATTACTGCTGCTCACTAGTGCCTTAGGAGTATCAAACTACAACCTATAAAGTCAGCCGCTCCTAACTCCAATAGCTATGGGTGATTTCCAATCCTTATGCTTGATTAAAACATGCGCCCCTCTAAAGAGTACATTGTAGCCTTTATCCTGAAGGACAGATACGAAAATTAGATTCATGCCCAAGCCTGGCACATACAACACATCATGAATGGAAATAGGCTTGCCATTCTCCCTCTGAAATAGAACAGTCCCTCTCCCAACTGAATTACACTTGGACTTGTTCCCCATCTGAATCTGGAATCTAATGTCCTCCTCCTTGTAGCTGGAGAAGTACTCCATAACTCCTGTCATATGAAATGACGCCCCACTGTCTATATACCAAACACCCTGTGAGGTTGAGCTAGTCAGGCAAGCTATGAGTGCAAACTCATCCTCCATTCTACTAGAAAGCTCATCTACACTTGCTGAAGCTGCCGTCTGCTTCTTGCCTTTCTTTTCATTTTTCTTCCTTTGTGGGCAATCGCTGACATAGTGGCCGAACTCGTGATAGCCATAGCATTTGATCTTAGATAAGTCCTTCTTCTTCTCACTTTTTTGATTTGATCCTTTGCCAGACCCCTTCTTCATTTTCCCTTTTCCTGCTAGGGCAATGTTTTCCTATTCCACCTCACTTTTCTGACTATTACTGCTGGTTCCACTGACAAGACTTAGTCTAAGCTCCTCCTGAGTGAAGTCACTCCATAATTGATCCCAACTCGGTAAGGTGTCTCGTCCATTAATAACTTGAACAAAGACATCCCACTGCTTAGTAAACCCATTCAGGGCTATTCGTACTAGCTCATCATCCTTTGGTTTGTCTCCAACAGCTGCCAATTCATCCTTGACAAGTCTAAGCTTGGTGAGGTAACTTGTGACGTCTTCTCCCTTATTCATCCGGGTATTCCTTAACTTTTCTCTGAGAATCAGCTTCTAGTTAAAGGTAGCATTCTGGTACAGATTCATAATGGCATCCCACATCGTCTTTGCTGTATCTAACTCTGCAATATGCGGAACAATATGATCCCTAACACTGTCAAGAATCAGCCTCCTTACCTTGGCATCTTCCTTCTTATATGCTAAGAGCTGTGTTGCATCTGTAGGTACAGGTACAACAGTGGTCACATAATCCTTGATACCATTCTCTTCCAGCAATAAAGAAATTCTGGCTTTCCAGACACCAAAATTTGAGGCTCCATCCAATCTGTCCTGATCTCTTAAACCTGCTGAGGCCATCTCAAAAGAAAATAATAATTTCAAGAGGTCAAACTGAGTTTTATAAACCCTAGATTTTTTATTTATTATTTTTCGTTTCTCCCTGTGCCTGTTCTGCCCTCAGATCCGCTTTGATACCATGTGAAAAATCTATTGCAGCTACTGATTATTAATTACCTATCTTAAGTAGATTATTTGGCTGCTGAAAAATAACTTACAGCAAATATTAATTAATAACATAGCTACAATTTCATGGAAAAATTACGGAGACAGAAAAATAAAATCAACACAATATTTTGGACAAATTGTCCCTAGAAAAACCCTGAAGGAAAAACCAGTACTGCAGATGAGGAATTTTATTAAATCAAATCAAGAGATACATAAACTGCTTGCCTCTTACTGGTAGAGTTCCGGCAATGTTCTCCTCCGGAAATTCTTCTCCCAATTTCTCCTATAGAAATTCCACTACTGCTGTCTCGAACGCTATCGCTACGCCCTTGCTCTTACTACAAATCAATTTGCTAATGCTGCAAATTTATTTATTTGCTATCGCTACAAATACTTCTCGGATCTATATTCTCCAAATGCCCATTGATCCTCTTTTATAATCCTCTCATTGAAAACCAATGGCCATGATTTAATCTAAATCAATGGCTAGGATTAATTAGACTCTAGCAAACCCTAATATCTAGAAGTCTCTCAAGAAATCAATTATCTAGGTATGAAGATAATTATTTCAGCTGTGTTTCCAGCCTCGTAATCACCACCCGAGACTAGAACACCTGTCCAAGCTACATAAAAATTAACAATGAATCCTCCAACGCTCTTGAATATCTAAAAAATTCCTCCGCTGAATCAGTAAGAAGAATTTGTTGTCCGGGAGATACGTTAATCTGATTTCGTCTACTAGTTGTGGGCTCTTCTTGAGCTGATAAATAAAATTTTAAATCAATGTCACTTCTTTCCTTCTTCCCACCTTCATCTTTGTTCTGCTCCATTCTTATTTTAAATTTGTGGGAAGTGACAGTGCAGAAAAATCTAATTATGACTTGTACCTTCTCATATCTTTTTATAATCGGTACATCAGATTGAATAGGAAACGAAAAGCCACAAAAAAAATTGGAGCAAATCCTCCTTTCTTCTGATAATCTCAGCGGAATTCAATCGTCGCATTGTTACAAAATGTTGAGTGAAATAAAATTGTGTGTCTGATGTAGTTATCTCAATATTTTAAAGAAGAAAAAAAAAAAATCTTTATGTATAATGTGATAAATTTATATAATTAGTACTTGCATCTTTTGGAGGTGTAAATGATGCTTATAATAGGAAATTTGAGACAATGTTGAAATTTATTGTTAAGTTTTTTTAAAAAAATTGCATATGTTTTATAAAAAATAAATAAATTTTCAATTATATTATCAATTTTATTTTAATATTATTTAATTTTTTTGATATAATAATATATTTGTTCATCCTTTGAGTAGAATTTTCAATTGTAATGTGTACAAGTAATTATTGTACAATGGATTTGCATATTTTCATATGTTTTGATAGATGTTGTTTAATGACTTTTCTGTGGTAAAAGATGTCTCAACTTCTTATACTTGTTATAGTTAAGAACGTAACAATGTTTATTATATGTTAAAATAAAAATTTATAGCACTTTTTAATAAATTTTGGTCATTCTCTCCATTCCCTTTGAAATCTTTTTGTATTCCTTTTAAGGACTTAAAGAGGATATTCTATGAAGAACATGATAGAATAGATTCTAATTAAATTATTCATTTCCCTTTAATTTGAAATTAAGATTAAAATCCATCTTGCACACAACAAAGTTTCCCAAGAGTGTCCTTTTTTTTATTAAATGATGATATTGTGTTTTAAGAAAAATGTGGCAATCATTAAAATAGTGATAGACATCAAATTTCCACACTCCATAATGATTGTAGATTAGTATTTCAGGATTTAATTGTGTGCTTGAGCACACAGTTAAATTATGAAATACTAATCTACAATTAAAATAGTGTTCTTTACATGTTCAAACTGCAAATGCTACTAGCATACCTATCTTTAGAAAATCTATCTAAAATAAGGTGAGAGATATCCTTCCTAAGATGCCTATTCAACTTATATATGACAAATTAATTTAAAAATAGGCACCTCGAAACATATTTTAGATAGATTTTCTAAAGATAAGCATGCTAGTTAGTGTTCTTTACATGTTCAAAATGCAAAAGCTACTAGCATACATATCTTTAGAAAATCTATCTAAAATAAGGTGAGAGATATCCTTCCTAAGATGCCTATTCAACTTATATATGACAAATTAATTTAAAAATAGGCACCTTGAGACATATTTTAGATAGATTTTTCTAAAGATAGGCATGCTAGTTAGTGTTCTTTACATGTTCAAACTACAAATGCTACTATAATACCTATCTTTAGAAAATCTATCTAAAATAAGGTGAGAGACATCCTTCCTAAGATGCCTATTCAACTCATATATGACAAATTAATTTAAAAATAGGCACCTTGAAACATATTTTAGATAGATTTTTCTAAAGATAGGCATGCTAGTTAGTGTTCTTTACATGTTCAAACTACAAATGCTACTATAATACCTATCTTTAGAAAATCTATCTAAAATAAGGTGAGAGATATCCTTCCTAAGATGCCTATTCAACTTATATATGACAAATTAATTTAAAAATAGGCACCTTGAGACATATTTTAGATAGATTTTTTTAAAGATAGGCGTGATAGTGTAATCTTTACTTGTAATAAATAAAATTGACGTATTATGGAGCTAGATTTTGACTACCATTATTTATACATTTTTATGAGATGATGAGTAATTATACATATTTTGTGTATTAATGATATGTTATGTTAAGCTATGATTGACAAGTTATTATATATTTATAGATATTTTTATATTTAAACATTAATAACAATACATTTTGCTACCAAATCAAAATATATCAACTACCCTCATAACTATTAGAAGTTGCTTAAGTATTAGGTCATCTCCCCTAATTTGAATATACTAAAAATAAGAACAAGTGGTATCAAAATCATTGAGAGGCACATCAATCCTATAATTAACTAAGGGCAAGGTCCCATGCCCCTTCTTAGTTTATTTTTTGCTCAATTTTTTAAAAATTTATCTATGAAGCTAGTGATTCCATGAATATATTATTTGTCTACTTGTTTTAAACCATTGTATTAAATTGTATTTTTTTAATATATAAATTTAAAATAACAAACAAATTTAGGAGATAAGATAGAGATAATAATATTAATTGGTATCAAAGTCAATTGGTATCAAAGTTAGGCACGTTCTCCAATTTGAAACTTATGAATTAATGTTCACAAGTAGCTAGTTTGCAAGAAAAAAATTCTAAAGAAGCACTCCCATGAAGCTTAAATTATCTAAGCAATGTTGCTGAAAATTTTTGGGAGCATTTTAAAACAAGCCATCCCATGAATTTCTTAGTTGTAGGTAGCAATTTTTTTTGGGTTTCATGGGACCCCTTGCTTCACAAAAATAGATGATCCGCTACCAACTCCATGGGACCCTTCCTAGGAAAAATTGGATATCTTTCAACTTGACCGGCACAATCTCCATGTGGATACCTCTGCTCCGATCACAAACAAACAAGTTTGCAGTTTACAGAGAGCGTGGAGGGTGTTGTGGCAATTGCATAATCAAACCAGCAAGCTGAGGATGGACGTAGGAAAAGAAATTCAGGTGCCAACTTTGGTGGAAGACTATTCAGGGCTTAAACTTTATGACGATGGAGCTATAGTTCGCATTGAACATCATCTAGCTGTGTATGTTCCTCCCTCTCTAAACAACCATGCTGTTAACAGTAGAGATGATGTAATAGACGAAGCACTTGGCATTTGGGTGCGTCTTTTCCTTCCGCCAAAGCCCACCTCCTCCAAGTTACCTGTTGCGCTCTTCTTCCATGGCGGCGGCTTTTGTTTCAATTCACCTGCTTCTGTTAATTTCCACACTTTTTGCGAAAAGTGGGCTACCGGCTTAGGACTGATAATGATTTCAGTGAATTGTAGATTGGCCCCGGAGAATCGCCTTCCTGCCGCTTACGACGACTCCATGGCTGTACTCCAATGGCTTTTTTCCACCGAGCGCGCTTCTGATCCGTGGCTCAATGCCTACGCCGATCTCAGCAATGTGTTTCTAATTGGAGAAAGCTCCGGAGGGAATATAGTTCATCATCTTCTCATGCGCACCCATATTTGTGATTTCTTTGACAATATCAGAGGAGCGATTCTGATTCAACCTTTCTTTGGAGGGGAAGATCGCACACAGTCGGAGAATGTGTGTCCAGACGATTTTTTGTTAAATGTAAAAGATTGTGATACATTATGGAGGTTGGCGTTGCCCGCTCTATGTAAATGTCATCCACTTTCAGGGTTGAATGGGTCAAACAGCCAATAGCATTTTTCTATTTCATTCACAACAAAAAGTGTTAAATATAGGAAAAATTTTCATTGGCCAGAATTTACCATTAAATATTGAAGTGGATGACATTTAAGATCAGCCGGCGTTGCCCTCTGAAGCGCATGGAAATAGAAATCACCCATTCAGCAACCCTGTCATGTACTTCCCTTCACAATTAAGGAACATAATTAGTATTCCTTCGATGTTGGTTGTGTTGGGAGGCAAAGATTGTTTGAGGGATAGAGGCGCCGGGTACTACGAAGCCATCAAAATCTGGGGCAAGTGTAAGCATATTGATTTGATGGTGTTTGACAAGGAAAAACATGGGTTTCATCATTCTTTCACCGAAGAAGACCAAGATGAGAGCAGCAGACTAATGCAGGAGGCAAGCCTCTTTGTTTCTTCCAACCGCATTCGATCTCGCTGAAAATGCCAATTCAATTTGTAAGCGGATTCTAAACTTACTTGAATGGTCTGGCATTTCTAATTCATCTGAATTTGAAATTCGTAATAATTGATTTAAAATCAAAGTTTGTGGATGAAATAACTCCCCACAAGGGGTGTCGGTCACTGTAATTAGCCGATAGTTTTTTTTTTTAAATGCCGATAGGCTTTTATATGTGAACATTATAGTGCTTGGAATTGCTTCATGCTGTTAAAAAAAATTTCACGCCGGAAAATTTTCCAAACTCCTCGGTTGTTTCTATCAGCGTATTCCTTGAACTTCCGATGGGTGCAAGTGCTAGTTATTATTCGTGACGGTAGTTTTGGATTAGTGGGAAGACAAAGATGACTTTTGGGATTAGATGGAAGACAAGGATGACTTTATTGAGTGTCATTTCAATGCCTCCTCTCGAGAACGCTGATAAGTAGTAGGGCTGATAAGTAGTAATGGATTTTATAGACACAAATATTTTAATTAATTGATAGGCTTTTATATGTGAGCATTATAGGGCTTGGAGTTGTCTCATGTGGTAAAAAAAAATTCATGTCGGAAAATTTCTTAAAGTTGTCAGTTGTTCCTATCGGCGTATTTCTTAAATCTCCTATCGGTGCAAGTGCTAGTATAATTATATAGTGATAAGTAGTGTATTTTTGTGTTAGGTTTGACTTTTCCAAATTTTAATCTATCTTATTTATACACTTATATATATATATATATATATATATATATATATATATATATATATATATATATATATATATATATATATATATATATAAGTGTGTACTTATTTTCACACATTCATCCATTATTCAGGCTTCCACACATTGTTCCTTCTTTCAAGATTTTCATTTCCTTAAGATTGAGCGAGAATTGACCACTAAATTCAATTTCACACATTTAAAAATGTCAATACTTATGCTTTCCTACTAACCATTGGAAGCTCACTTAATAAATATTTGTGAAATTATTCATTATATCTTAACATTTGAAAATATTTATTTGCACATCTAAACATAATTTGGAAATAAAGAATATCGCATTACAAGGAGCTTTCATCGTAGGAGCACTTCAATTTGAATATTTCCTTATGTTGAATTCTATTTTGGCTATAGAAAAGATTAAATATTGTTTGAGGAATCCTAGATTTTTTAGTGGAGACTAATTTTAGAAATAGCTTTAATTGTTTTTTCCTATTTAATTTTTGAATGTGGGGAAGGAGCCTTTTCTATTTTGTTATGAATGTTTATCTTTAAAAGGGGAGTGGAAGAGAAATTGGAAAATTCATTCTTTCTTCCCGTGAAAAGAAAACAGGGGAAAAATGTTCAGTCTGAAATAAAATAAAAACATGCAAGTCTTTATGAAGATGGAGATGAAAAAATCAGAAGAGCAGAAAAAAAGAGAAGATTCGAAGAGGAAATCTGAGTATGAATGGTTGTTTTGCTATTGCTTGAAAGTTTGATTATGTAAATAGATGATTTTTCTTGAATAATTTGCTTTGTGCTTATCCTGACATTCCTTTAGACCATGTCTCTTCTAGTTTTCACAAAACAAATTCAGGTCTGGTTTATGCTTCTTTCATGGTGTTAAGAATTGAATCTATACATTTAGAAAATCGTATTTTCTTTTTGTGTGATAACTTGTATTTTCCAGTAGATCTTGGGACCTTTCATTAAATTCTTTGTGTAGATCCTGCAAACAATATGTTTCTTGAGATGACATCTCTCAGAGGCAATACAATCTAATCCATTATCTTGCTGCTCCTTACACCTTTCCTATTTTGATTTCAATATCTTTGAATGTTTTAAGGGTCACAAAAATGTTTTACATCGTGCCTTGGTTGTGCCTCAACATTTCAATATGTTTATAGACCCTTCACAATTTTGTTTTATGTAAACTTGTAATCATTGTGTTTCATGAGAAGATAAAGGCGTTCTAACTAATCCCTCTGAGGATTTAGCCCAAGCAAATAACAAAACCTAGTCCAACATTTTTTTTTACTTACAGCATACCACGAATAGAAGAGCTTCATGTGCTCCCTATAGGCAAATGTACTTTGGGATATCTCTATATGTAGTTCGACTGCATACTAATTAGGCAAGATCTATCTCTTTGTCTCCATGCAACTCCAAGGCTCAACACCATCAAGAAGGCCAACCATGCACTCATAACAATCAACTGTAGTAGTAATGCAATAAGCGTTACTCATGTGATTGAAAGTATGTACAGCTCTCATCTATTAAACCTGCGCGGTTGCATACATCTAGATCACAAGCAAAGCTTACATTGATAGGAAGTGTTCTGGAGTGCATCATTAAAACACAAATTTTGAAAGCATCCTTGTTAAATCCATTTTGTGCATATCCTGCAATCATTGTATACTGAAAGATGACATCTCTTTAAGGCGTTCTGTCAAATAGTTACGACGCTCTTCATTACTTATGCACTAGTTGTCCTCCATTCTATCTCTTACGAGACCGCCATACTTCCTACAACTTACAATCCCCTGAGTTTGTATATGTTTAATGTAACACTACTATTCCCTAGAGTTATTTAATTATTTACAGCAGATTTATTATGGTTAATATTTAGAGTTAGGATAATATAGAATATTAAATAATGTGTAAACAACAAATGTAAATTACAACATTTTTAATTTAATAAGATCTTTAATGTAAATCATTAACAAGACAAATTGGATATAACATAAACACATAATCACATATATATAATGTTCCCAATATCTTTATTAACAATAAGTTCAATACTTATCTATGAAGCATTGAGATATTGTTATACGACACTCGGAGGAACAATCATAGGTCTTGGATGTTCCCGGCAAAGAGCAACCTTGAAGGAATTAGTTCTTACACAGAACCAACCATGCCTCATAGAATAAAACAAACACAGCCCTGGCCAGGACAATCCTGGGTGTACGTTGTACCCCGTGTTGGACACACTTTGTGTGCCCCTTCTCCAAATGCTTAGTGCCCAACCAAAGACCCTAATCCTCACTCCTTTGTGTCCTCTGATTCATGTATACTTTCCTTTATCAAATCTAGGATCATTTTCCTTTATGATTTCTTGCCATTTTTTCCTTATCTTCCTTGAGTGTTATCTTTCCCCATTTCAAGTATCACATAAATACCTTATATAACCTTTTAAGGGTGATTTATAAACCATCACACCTTTTCACAAAGGTTGTCATTAATAATGGTTTAATAAACACAATAACTCCTCCATTTTAAAATTTTTTTTTCATAATTATTATTTATATATTCCTCTTTTAACCAAAGGATCATAATATCATTTATTTTCTATCTCCCTTTTAATTATAAAGGGTAAATAAATGTTATCCTCTTATAATTTTAGAGGGTTATTCATAAATATCTTTCTTTTCCATTTTAGAGAAAAAGTCACATAGCATAAATCTCCTCCTTAAATTAGCTGATGTCCTCAGTAGTTCAAGTTGAATCTACAACATATTTCAGCACAAACAATTAGTTAAATAAGTGTGGATGTTAATTATATAAGTGTTGAATCTACAACATATTTTAACTTCATCTATAATTATATTTCTCAAAATTTAGATCTTTTCAATATCTCTTTTACTTTAACTGAAGCCAAAATTAGATCCCATGTTAATCAATAATATGATTACAACCATAATTATATTTTCACATGAAATAGATCATTAATTTATACTTGAGAAGCTAATACAAGAGAGTACACTAAAACTCTTATCAAATAATCTTTAAATTTTTTCATTTATGTGTAACCTTATCTTTAGTGCAAATATTTTGATCTTTAGGTATCACTTTAATACACATAAGTATTATCATGTAATCACATAGCACTTACCTAGTGAATGAAATGCATATCCTATACTATGTAGTCACTCATCACTCAGTACCATATACTCAAAATAAATTCAAAGATGATATTCATGCATTTCAGACTGCATGAATATCCTCTTTTCATATACCAAATACAATTGAATGGAAACAAGTACACAATAACCTTTACACAAAGTTCATATTATTTCACACACTTCACCTTGTCATAGGTTTACAAATAATGGACAAAAGCATATGTACAAGGTTATTGGGTTGGTTAGGTCCAATATCAAAGTACAATAAAATAAAGATGGTACAAGACAATCTTACAAGGTAACTTAAGAATAGAACATCAACAACTATTACCATCATAAAGTACTTCATAGAGAAACAGTAGGTTTGATATTAGGTTAATTGAATATCTTACTTCATCTTTTCCTAAAATAATTAAAGACACAATTCAAGGTCTTTTGATTGATTTTCCAAACCCAAATCCTCAAACAATGTTTAAAAATTCAATATTTCATAAGATGGGTTACCAATATTTCTATGCCCTTGGAGCCTTTAAATTATAGTATCTATGATCATGGAATTCTAATTAAATATCAATTTGCCTAGGATGTGTAAGATGATTAGATTTTTACTCACAACAATGAGGTCAAAAATTTTATTCCCGATATGAATTCTAATAACCTTGATGTGTTTCTACAAGTTCGACAACATATTAAGAAAATTCACAAAATCTTTCTATAAATTATAAAACATGTTGAAGATTACATAAACTAGCTCTTTTCCAAATAACTTCTTGAGGATCTTGCATATCACAAAAAGGTTTTATTTAATCTAAGAATGGCTCAAGAGTTGAGATTAGCTCTCCCTCTATAAATCCCAACATGTCCTCATGACAAATGCTAGGATAAACATTTTGGTTTCATATCTTGTGAAAGAATTGTTTCAGTCCACTTAACAACATCATATTTCCCAAAGTTTAAAATGATCCTAGGACCTATGGTTATGGGCCCACAATGTAACCTAGGTTGTTGGGTAACAAGTCAATTTTTGGTAATAATAAGCACATTATCACTCCGTTATTCAACCAATTAGCTAACTTCCTATAACTCATGGAAAACACATGCAACAATCATGCATAATTATATTTCATGTTTCATTTTAACATAATTCTTTGTTAATAGTTTTTCTTCAAGTCAGAATGTTTATATCTTAGCCCAATTTATTTTATTGGTCATTTTCCTAGATCTCATTTTAACTAGAAATAGTTTTAATTGGTTCTCTAATCCTAATGTACACAAGATTTCTCAAATTGCACAATTTATCAATACCTAAGATAATAATTACTTCTAATGAAAACATACACACACTTTCTCACTTGACTCCCTAGACATTCCTTCATATATTCCCGTTGACCTATTTTTTTGCATGATCAAAGTCCAAGGTAGTTATTCTTGACATACAACACTAAACTAAAACCTCCATCCATCATTCTTGAAATATTGGCTTCTATAAATAAGATCAATTTATAGTTTAGCAAGATAGGGAATACACCATCTAAATCATATGAAATATTTTCCAACAATAAAGGGGCTATCTTCACACCAATTTTCCAAAGCCTTTGAATAAAATAGTTCAATGAATACTAATACCATTAAATATGAATTATGTTCCAATCAAACATTATAACAAATGGAAACTATAACCATCAACCAAATATGGTTTGAGATGCACAATTGATAATGAATGGAGATTTGATTACTGATTGATTAAATAATTTTAGTGATTGGTAAGAGTCACATCCACATATGTGAGTTTTCTAGATAAGATGTAGAGGTTTTTTTTTCATGGTCTAATCCCAAACGTAACATACGTACTAGTCGATGATAACGACACCCCAAAAAAAAGTACAAAAATTCTATAAATTACAGGTTGCGAATGCATGGTTATGATGCCTTTGAAATTGAATTGAACATTAAGCTACTTCTCTATGGTTCTATGTGCCTAGAGACATGGTAAGTTCATTAAGCACATATCTCATCTTATCCAATAAGAATTGCATTATGCTTCAATAATATAAGGAAAATCCCAATCTAATTTGGAATTTATTTTCGTTCATTGTGACAATTAAAACATATCTATATGGTATAAATGATTCCAGACAAAACTTACTTGAGAATATGTGAGGTTCATCACTTACCCTTTTTTTGTTGGCATTATGATCGCGTTATCTTTCTCGTAACCAATCAAACAAATTAATATTGTAGCTATAGATGTGAAACAAAATACATTTAAAAAGAAGATAATAAAATGTCAATGATGATTATAGTGGAGGAATAACGAATGGATGTCTCAAGCTAGCATGACTATGGTAGAACATGCCTCAAATTACATTGTATAAATCTATCATTCCCACTTAATTCTTTGGTCTCATTCCTAAGGTTTGTTGCTGACTTCCCAATTTGGACAAGATGTTATCATGGCAATGATTGGGCTATTCTTAAATATCATCCACTTCAACAGTCAGAGGTGAATTTTGGCCACTAAAAATAGGACAAATATTTACCAGATTTTGTTGTGAATGAGGTGTAAAATTGTTATTGATTGTTTGACCATTGAAATCGATGCTATTTAAGTAAAATACAATGATTAATAGTGGAATATGACCAAAAAATAGGAGCTTCCTACATCATGGAATGGAACCTGTGCCTTCTAGATGTAAGAAAACATGAGAACAACACAATTTTGACTCTGCCCTCTGTAACAAAAAGCTAATATGTGTTGCTTTTAACTCGACGGATGACTATGACTTTGCACGAGATTAGTTTAGTTAAGTTGTCCGTCGTCAACCACAAGAGGCAACTATGTGGGTAATGTGAACTACTTTGGTGATGTTTATGATTCTACCCAAGACTTAATGGCTCCAAATGGCCAAGTTACTATATAAAAAGTTGCTTGGTCCGTTGGGATCGTCGAGTCTAACCTGATTGTTGGCATGGAGAGCACCATTATTGATGGAGCTAGTGCTCTATCACTCGCTCGCTCTGCATCATCACAACTTATTTCAACGGAATTGTTAAATTGTGACCTTTCACAGTCATCAAGAAGGGAGTTCATTTGTTGAGTGGGAAATAATGGACCATCATGCCAAAATATGTATAATGATGTGCTGTTAATATTGAGAGTGGGAGTGACCACTACCGATTGATCATACGAAGCTATGTTGAAGTTGGGAGAGAAATTTGTTGTGAATGGTTCTCCCTTTTACATCTCCAATATGATGAATGAAAAGTTACAAGATTTCAAATGCTCTACTTTTACAACATCCAGGACACTGCAAGCAAGAGAAAGCTTGTCCCTAAGAAAGTAAATGGAACAACGGTGTTGTGCATTAACGTCAGCTCTGATATTGTTGACACTGTAGAGCCGCTAGAGTCGCGGTGCTTCTTATGCTAACAAACTATGCATACCAATTCATTTCTAGGTCGTATAGTTATTTTCCTACTGCATTCTTGAATCCTCAATGTGGCAACCCTTGCAAATATTCTTGTTTAGTGGCAAATCCTTTGCAAATATTCTTGTTTAGTGGCAAATCCTATGGTGAGTTCAGTGTGACAGTCCTAGGTAATAATTTGCACCTGTTGTGCTTAACTTTTTTATCTAAAGGCCAGTAATGATTATCGAGGTTAAATATTATTTTAAATGTTTAATATCTGACAAAAGCATCCAACTGTAACTTCCTTCTATGCAAAAGAGATGCCCAGTTGATTTAGAAAAATCAATCTAAAATATGTCGAGAGATATCCTTCCCTTCCTAGAACACTTATTCAATTTATATATGACAAATTAATTTAAAAATAGGCACATCAAGAAGGATATATGTCGAGATATTTTAGATAGATTTGTCTAAAGATAGGTATGCTCCTAGTGTAATCTTTACTTGTAATAAATAAAATTTCCGTATGTCCCATATGGAACTAGATTTTGACTAACATTATTTATATTTATTTATGAGATGATGAGTAATTGTACATATTTTGTGTATTAATGATATGTTATGTTAAGCTATGGTTGACACTTTATTATATATTTATATATATTTTTATATTTAAACATTGATAAAAATATGTTTTACTACTAAATTTAAATATATCAACTACCTTCATAACTATTAGAATGTGTTTAAGTATTAGGTCATCTCCCCTAATTTCAATATATTAAAAATACTAATAACAAGTGATATCAAAGTCATTGAGTGGCACATCAATCCTTTAATTGACTAAGGGTAGGGTCCCATTTAGTTTCTTAGTTTATTTTGTCTAACAATTATTGTTTAATTTTTTAAGAAGTTATGTCAAGGGCTAATAATTTTATGAATATTTTATATTTCTATTTGTTTTTTTAAACAAGTATTTTTTAATCTATACATTTAAAAAATAAAATGGAGGTAATAATAGTAATTGGTATCAAAGCCAACATATTGGAGAATTTAAAATTCGAAATTTATGAATTAGTATCCACATATTGTAGTTTTGTACTATATAAATTTGAAAAAAAACAAATTTAGGAGATACAATAATAATATTAATTGGTATCAAAGTCAATTGGTGTCTAAGCCAGGCACGTTCTGGAATTTGAAAATTTGAAATTTATGAATTAATGTCCACAAGTAGCCAATTTGCAAGAAAAAGTTTATAAGAAAAATTGGATTACTTTCAAATTGACCCGGAATCCTGGCACAATCTCCGTGTGGATGCATCTGCTCCGATCATGACAAACAAGTTTTCAGTTTAAAGAGCGTTGTGGCAATTGCAAAATCAAACCAGCGAGCTGACGATGGGCGCCGGAAAAGAAATTGAGGTGCCAACTTTGGTGGAAGAGATTGCAGGGCTCAAACTTTATGACGATGGGGGCATAGTTCGCATTGACCAGCATCTAACTGTTCCTCCCTCTCTACACAACAGTAGAGATGTTGTAATAGACGAGGCACTTGGCATTTGGGCGCGCCTCTTCCTTCCTCCTCCAAACCCCAGCTTCTCCAAGTTACCTGTTGCGTTCTTCTTCCATGGCGGCGGCTTTTGTTTCCATTCACCTGCGTATGTTCGTTCCCACTCCTTTTGCGAAAAGTGGGCTGCTAGATTAGGAGTTATGATGGTTTCAGTGAATTATAGATTGGCCCCGGAGAATCGCCTTCCTGCCGCCTACGACGACTCCATGGTTGTACTCCAATGGCTTTTTTCCACCGAGCGCGCATCTGATCCGTGGCTCAATGCCTACGCCGATCTCAGCAATGTATTTCTGATTGGGGAGAGCTCGGGAGGGAATATAGTTCATCATCTTCTCATGCGCGCCCATGCTTTTGATTTCTTTAACAATATCAGAGGAGCGATTCTGATTCAGCCTTTCTTTGGAGGGGAAGATCTTACGCAGTCGGAGAATGTGTGTCCAGACGATGTTCCGGTGAATGTAAAAGTTTGTGATACATTATGGAGGTTGGCGTTGCCCTCTGAAGCGCATGGAAATAGAAATCACCCATTCAGCAACCCAGTCTTGTATTTCCCTTCACAATTAAGGAACATAATTAGCATTCCTTCGATGTTGGTTGTGTTGGGAGGCAAAGATTGTTTGAGGGATAGAGGCGCTGAGTACTACGAAGCCATCAAAATCTCGGACAAGTGTAAGCATATTGATTTGATGGTGTTTGACATGGAAAAGCATGGGTTTCATCATTCTTTCAGCGGAGATGACCAAGATAACAACAGCAAACTAATGCAGGAGGCAAGCCTCTTTGTTTCTTCCAACCGCCTTTCATCTCGCTGAAAATGCCAATTTAATTTGTAAGCGGATTCTAAACTTGCTTGAATGTTCTGGCATTTCGAATTTATCTGAATTTGACATCCGTACTAAATGATTTTAAATCAATGTTCGTTGACAAACTAACTCCCCCATGTGGTGTGGGTCACTCTAATTATTATTCGTGAAGGTAGTTTTGGATTCCAGGGAAGATAAGGATGACTATCTATCGAGTGTCTTTTCACATGGCCACTCTTGAGAAAAGCTGACATGTAGTGGACTTTATATATAGATAAAAATATTTTAATATAGTTCTATAGTGATAAGTAGTGTATAATTTTTTTTTTTTTGGGGGGAGGGGGGAAGTTTGACTTTTCCAAATTTTAATCTATCTTATTTATAATATTTTTTAAAATATATTCAATTATATCTTGGTTCCATTTGTACTTATTTTCATATATTAATTTATTATTCATCCTTCCACTTGTTTCTTACTTCTAGAGTTTCATTTCTTTATCTTTAATCAATGTTACAACAGCAAAATAGATTGTCAAATTCAATTTGTCACATTTAATGTTTAATTATAAAATGTGTTGAAATCTAAAATACCCAGAACAACTAAGCAAAGGTCTACACTCAAATCCACATGAAAACTAAACATGCACTACTAGCTTGCAAACATTTGATTTTTTTTTTTAATTTTAATTTTTTTTTCTCTCAAATTTGAAATGAAACTCTAATTATATAGTTTTTTCCAGAAGCTCTTACAACTCATTTAATGGACCATGGAAGAATTATACAACTCATTTCAATGGACCATGGAAGAATTATGTATGTTGCTAGTTATGTTTACAACACAAAAAATAAAAGAATCCTTTTGCTATTTTATTTCTAAAATTTTCATCATTGTCCCATCTAGTTTGTTCTATCATTTTACAAATTACCACACAAATATTTGATAAATTCATTGTTTCTATCCCCTATTCTTAATGCATATGCAGGAATCTATATCTCCGATTATACGAGATATATTTTTAGTAGAGTTATCTTTAAATTTTATTTAATATTAGTTTTTAGAATTTCTATATTTGGACCCCTAGTGTTGTATTAAGAGTTCCATGCCTTTATGTGTATATGCATAAATTAAATAATATTATCCTTAGTAGAAATTGTAGTTAATTCCTAGTATATGTATGAAATAATATTTGGAAAATTATTTTTCTAATGTATGGCTCTATCATCCTATTGTGAGCCCTTATTCAACATACACAATCAAGAACTTAACTCAAGTTATCTAAAATATATTTTTTAGTAAATTAGGGTATTTTCTAAGACCTGCCATAAAGAACCTTACTAAATAATTGGAAGGTAAATAAAAAAATAGGAGTTAGACAAATTAATAGAGTTTATCCTTAATTGAATCCTTTAACATCAAAACATGCAAAGACAAGGAATATTGGAAGCTAAAATTTCCTAGTTTAACTAGTCATTACCATTGTGAATCATTAAAATATTGGAAGCTAAAATTTCCTAGTTTAACTAGTCATTACCATTATGAATCATTAAATTACTTACTTACTAGAACATACTATATTGATTTAAAAACCATATTTTAAATCTAGTTGGGAAGTATATTTCATTGATCTCAGGTTTCTTGGATACAAACACAATTACTCATATATTTATGGAAATCAAAATAAAAAGAAACAAAATTTCAAAAAATAATACATACAATTTGGGTGGGAATCACTGGATACTTTATAATGTTAAAAAAATATTCCAAACATATAAGAGAATTCCAAAAGAAAACTAGGGTTGCATATTGGCATATCAAGGAGGATTTCTAAAATAAAGCCAGAAAAGCATATGTAACTGCTTACTTAGAAAAAGGAAAAGACATTTTAAAATAATAAAGAATTTAGGATTTCGTAAGTTCTATTTTGTGAGAGGAATCATTAAAATTGACTATATGTCAAATGTCAATAGGGATAAGGAAATAATTTAAAATTTTACATAGGTGACCTTGCATTCATATGAACATTTGAAAGAAAATCATTCCATACATGTGTATGAAATCCTAACAATATTGTGAATTTTCAAAAATTTCAAATATTAAATTTAGTTGTGCATAATTCGAAAGAATCTTTAAGTTCATTTTTCAAACTCAAGTGTTAACATTTAAATTTCATATTTGAAATCTATAATAAATGTGTTTTATGAATCAAATAGTGAGCCTTACATTTTATATCATCAAGTACTTCAATACTTGGTGGTCAAGGTCTTCAAAATGGATATTAATTGCATATTACTTGAAAGAGATGAAATGACACTAGTGTATTTGGAGTAGAAGTTGTACATTACATCTTCTTTCTATTTGATTTAGGATTAGAAATTGTATACTTATGTGTATGTATTTAAATTAAAGTCATGTATTATGTGTTTGGACACAAAACTCAAGATTACATAAACTCAAACTATTAAATGTGATGACAAATACACAATTTTTTCTTTTAATAGTATAATATTTATAATGTAATCTTTAATTTACAAAAAAATAGATTGACTTATGTCCCATGTAAAACTACATTTTACTATCATTGTTTATATATCTTTATGAAATGATGAATAGTTGTACACATTTCTGTTTATTAATCACATACATTATTTTAAACTATGATTTACACTTTATTATATATTTATCAATATTTATATATTTAAACAATAAAAATAATATATTCCATTACTAAATAAAAAAAATGTCAACTGCCCTCACACATATTAAAAGCACATAAGTACTAAGTCCTCTCCCCTAATTTTAATATATCAAAAATAAACATAAGAGTAAGTTGTATCAAAGTCAGGCATGTTCAGTGGCACATCAATCCTATAATGGAATATAGTGAAGATTGTGATTTCTTTGACAATATCAGAAGAGCGATTCCGGTTTAACATTTCTTTGGAGGGGAAGATCAGTCGGAGAATATGTGTCTAGACGATGTTTTGGTGAATGTAAAAACTTGTGATACATTATGGAAGTTGGCGTTGCCCTCTGAAGCTTTGCCCGCTTAACATGGATGCCCTCACAAGGGAGTGGCACTACTTCACCATATGCAACAAATAGGTCTCCATCCCGATCAGTTTGCTTTTGCAGCGTAATCCCAGCCTGTGTCAAAATGGGAGGTTTCGAACAACGTATGGACATCCAAGATAAAGGATAGAGAAATGTTGTCAGCTATTGTAGCTGTAACTGCCCTGGTAGACATTTATGAGAATGTGGAAGCATAGACAAGTCCCATGAACTGTCTGACAGAATGCCTCAAAGAAATGTGTTCTCGTGGAATGCCCTAATTGCAGGATATGCACAAAATGGATTTGTTGAAAAGGCTTTAGAAACTTTCAGTCTGAAACAAACTCCACAACCTTTGCGAGTATCTTCCTTGGCTGTCCCAAAATAGGAGGTTTGGAATAGGGCATGGACTTCCATCAAAGGATAAAGGATAGAGGAATTGTCACATATTGTTCTAGGATTATATATATATATATATACACTTTGGTTATTATGACATATGGAGAGATGCTATTAAAATGAATTCTCACAAAGAGATTGAAATGTAAATTCCAATCACCATGTCCAATTCTGCACATGAAATATTTTGATATCAGAATTAGACTTTCATATCTACTTTCAAGACATGTATATGGCACATGAATATGCAAACATTTCAAACATTACAATTCAGATAAATAAGTGCAAAGATTACATATGTCTAAGGTTGAAACATCTGCCACACATAATTAAAAACACCGCCATACCCATGAGCACTATTACATCAGCATTTGTAAATCCTTTCAAAATTGAATTTAGTCATGGATACATTATGTAAATAGTTTGTAAACATTTACACAAAAATATTTTAGAAAAATTATTGTCATAAGTACAAACAATTTATAAACACTTTTATATAAGACTTTGATTGTCACATTATACTTCACAACATACAACATTGGTATTCCATAGTGTGCATGTAACAATTTGAATGATTACATGACATGATGCACATTGAATATGATGGAGTACTTGAACCTAAAAGCAAGGACCAACCATTCCTTAAGTGGGCCCATGTGAGTACTAATTCATGCTTGTCCCTTAAGCAATCTCATGAACCTCATATCAATCTCACTACTAATAGTATGCTTTTAGATGATCACTATTTGCCTAATGGTGACCTTCCAATGCGTCCAGCAAGGTGAAGGTCATGGAGCTCATCTCATAGAGTAGCTGACCAACCACCAAAATATTGAATCTCAATTTATAGATTATAAAATTCAACATCCATTCTCATTGTCACCTTGGATTCATACAGGAGGTTAAATTACTTAGCATAGTTATCAAATTGCCTTTGATCGGTCCTTGGCCCATTTGTATTTATTCTATTCACCATTTTGTCCCTAAAACAATATGGGACACTCAATTCCTCTATACAGAGGAAGACACTCAATGGAAGACACCAATTATAGTTGGAGAACCAACTAGACACCCATGCATATGCATTATGTGACATCTTTCTCACCTACATCAAAACAATTAATAGCTTTCACATTTTTATTATAGCAAAAGACATATGTTGCCACATATTTTAGAAAACCACATATATGTTGCCAAACGTTAACCACATATATGTTGCCAAAAGTTTTAGAATTAACTTACAAATTTGGTACTTCTAACAAAGGTTGATGCAATTAGGTGCAAATGGTTGATTATTTCTTCAAGAAGGTTGTACATGCAAATTGTGAGAAACATATAATTAAATTAAATTTGACCTTCAATGATAACAGATAGTTATGGATATTAAAATAAATTTAAAAAATAGATATTATGCAACTTGAGAGGATGTCAAAGTCTAATAGGATTTATCATTGTTCTATTGACCAACTATGGATGAGTCATCATAAGGTGTGCCTAGGATCTTTTGTCCTATGTCTAGAAAATTATGACACAAAGTTGGGTCTAGCGAGGAGGTCATCTAGCATAATGATTTGTAGATGCAAGTTAAAGAATGAAAACTCACATTATTAGGGGAGAGGAGTAATGATTGGGTGATTAAAAGTGGTGTCAATGAGTTCAATGGCCGTTACACCTCAGGGATTTTCTAGAGCTTAAGGAGATCATCAACTTTTATGAGTTGTTGGATCTATATAAATCTAATGGTTGTTGCAAGACAAACCAAAGATCATAGCACTTAGTGCTAGCATTTGTGCCATTGGCTTTGTCATGATGAGTTGGAAAGCAATGGGGCTCAATATGAAACTCTATATGTGTTAGATCTATGAAGCAAGACTATGATATCAAGTGTTAATGTGGAAGATTAAATGGCTTGTATAAGGCAAAGGAGACAAAAAACATCTTATAATAATATGATTGCATGAGCTATTGAGTGAGATTTTATCCAACAATTCATAAGAGTGTGAGGAGGTCTATAGGATTGCATACAACTACAAATGAAACCATAAGATTACACCATGAAAGGGAATAATAATTCAATGAATCATTAGCTTGAGAAGACTAATGGTCACCAAGTATATTGAGAGCCACAAAAAAGCACTAACGCAAAAAATACATCTTCAAATATTTTGAAGCCTTTAAACACATAGGTCCAACATGAACAAAATACACATTTTAAACCAAGTACTAAATATTAAAATGTTTCATAGATTGATACATTGTTGCTTATTTTATACATTTGATGTAATTTAACTCTGGTACATTAGAAATAAAAAAGCTATGGCCTTACAAAATTGGTAGACAAAAGATAATTAACATAGAAAAGATAGGTCATCAAAAAAGGGCTCCAATTATTTCTATATAATGATAATTGCATAGAAATACTAAACTTGTTTTGATAAGCTAGAGACTTAGCTTGAAACTAGTTTAGTATTTCTATTCAATTCCCTAAGTAGAGAAAGAAAGAATATTTTAAAATTATAGTTGTCAACCCTATCTGCCACCAATGCTGGAAGCAAAAACATTTGACGGAGATCTTGTAGGGATATCACAATGAGATCTTGGAAAAAATTGGTTGAACAACAATAACACTTTCAACTCTTTTGTGTAGATTTTTCTTAGAAAGCCATTAATATGTAACTTTATTCTTAAATCAATACATACAAGAGGCAAAGGCACGACATAACATGAACAAAGTGGAATGGAGTGTAACATAAGTTATAATTATGACACTAACCAAATTAGAATTCATTTCTAGTAGGCTCATGATAATAAAATTAGCATTAAAATGTTGCATAGATTGATACATAATTGGCCTTGTTGTAAATATTGAGATTGACACACAAGAAGACAATCTACTAAGAAATATTTGTTCTTGGACATAATCTCTTGAGGACCATTTTCATTTTTGCAGACCATCTCAATATAAGATATGCTAATTAGGTCAGGGTTAAAAAATTTAGTTTGTCTACATAATGAGCTAGTTACACATGATAGCATGCCTTTAGCATGAATCTACCAAAAAAGTGTCAAGACATGCCCCTTGTCTATGTTTCAAAGTCTAACACATTTTTAATCTAGTAGTAGGCATTAAAATCTTTCATAAATTGATACATAATCAAGTATGTCCTATGCATTTGATGTAATTTTAACTTTAGTATATCAAAAGGAAAATAACATGTCTACTTCATGAATACTTACATTTAAGATTGAATGAAATAAAATTATGCCAATAGAATTTTAAAATGCATAATATTGATATGCCAACAAGATATCAATATGCCAAAGGCGACAAAGAGAAATACCTGTGGGCATTACAAAGAGGTTGCAAACAACCTCTTTAAGCATGATCATATCTTGTAGGAGGCTGAGAGGCCTATGAATGAGCATCTTGGTTACCACTCGAGCTAACTAGTTGCATCCTCGATGATGCCCATGAGTTGGAGATTGACCTCTATTGGAGGTGGGAGTCAGAGGAATCTTGACAATAGCACAAGGGGCATTACCTAGGTAGTGGTCCAACAAAACCTATATGTGAGTAACCTCAAGTGCAACTTTATTCACTTGCAAAGTTACAATTGAATCTACATAAACACATTAGAACATATCATAGATTCAGTGTAAAGAAAGAAATTGTGATCAAACAAAACACCGAGAGAAAATAAATTTCTATATTTCCAAATGCTAAAAAGAATCTCCACTCTAAAAGCATGTCAAATATAAATGTATCTGGAAGGGATTCTAGGCCAATCCCCCTAATAACACCATATACCAAGAAAAGTGTTTAGATCTGAAAGGCTTAAAGGAGTCATGAAATCCAAGTCCAAGTAGACTAAGCTCTAGGATAAAACTAGAAAAAGGTGCTTGAGAGTCTCTTGATGACCACATAAAGGATATTAAGGATCTTGAATCCCAAATAAGTTAACTTGGAATCAATGGGAGGGCCTTGGGAAAGAATACACTAGGAAAAATGAGCAATCTATGAATCAAGAATAGTTGACCAATGGTGCAAAATTTGTGCTTCCAAACTAATAAAGGAGATTATAAAAAACATCTCTAATTAAAAGTAGGCACCGTGGGAAAATCAGATAAAAGCTAAGAATAACCTTTGCAAGTCTTGTAATTATGAAATGTTGTATCAAGATACCATTTCATATCTTTCCACCAAGGCTTACAAGATTGAAACCCAATATTATGGACCATATCAATAGGAATGGCTTTAATAATAGTTTCAAAATTTTCATGATCCTGATTTTAAAGATGAAAATTATCCTTGAGTTAAATCTAGGAGAAAAAATTTATGGTGACCTTAGAAAAAAGGTTAGGAAGGGTCTTGATCCGCTTTTTAAAAAATCCTCAAAGCATGGACCCACGGGGTCTTAGCAAAAGGATGATTTTGATACTAAAAAATAGGAGACCACCAAATCATTTGCTAGTTGATATAAATCCCATTATGAAAACTAGTGTCATTCCAAATAAGCCAAGGCCTTATAGTTTACCAATCCCACCAAATGATTTTCATTACGAAAATTCCCTTGAACCTAGACATGCTCTTTCATAATAAGAAGGGTGTGAAGACTATTCCCCTTATAGGTTGGTCTTCAAACATGGTGACCAGAAGAAATGCAATGCCAAACTAAAACTCTCCAAGCATCATTACCCTCTAAGGAACACATAATCCATTTAGTACACAAATACAAGCCTTGACACTTAGTGGAAATAAATCTAAAACCACCCAAATCATTGGGGAGACAATAGAACTCCCTAGAAACAAAATGGAAGCCTCTATGGTTCTCAAAGGTGGCCCAAAGATAATCTATAAGAAGAAGAGTCCTTAGAAGGCACCCACCAAGAAGAGTGATAAACATGAGTGGTTGCAAGAATCTTAGAAAAAAATTTAAACTTCCCTACCAAAGAAAGAGGCTTAGTAAGCCAATATGCCAACTTATTCTTAATTCTAGAAAGAATGACTTGAAACAAAATATATGGAGAAGCTTCAAAGGCAAAAGGAATGTCCATAAATCTAAAAACTTCTCCATGCTCAATCTACTTTCAACCATAAGAGTTGAGCCAAGGGCATAGGCAAGAAGGATTTCCTATAACATTGAGTTTTTTGCAATTGAATATATGAACTTGAGGTTTTATAAAAAATATACAAGTAGTGAAGAGCTTGTTTAGAATTAGTTTCCTCTTCCAAGAGAGTGAGAAAAAAGTCATCAACCGCCATTAATAAGTTAAGCTAAGGATTTAGGTAAAGAAATACCTCTAACCAACCATTGAGAAATAGCATGAGCTAAAAAGTATCCAAAACCTTTTGCAGCATGCACATACAATGATGGAGCCAAGGGGAAACCTTTGTGAATTGACCTAAAAAGGCTAAAAACACAAGATTGTTGGTCATTAATAGTGAGACAAGTTGAAGAATTCATGAAGAGCTTACAAACTAATTAAAAAAATCTAGGAGCGAATCCTAAACCTTGAAGAGTTACAAGAGTAAAAATCCATTCAATGCAGTCATAAGCTTTAGGAAAATCAATTCTGATGAAAATAGCCTATTGATGAGAACACCAGGTCCATTCCATACCTTCCCAAATAGTGATGATATTTTCTAAAATAAACCTAGAATTAATGAAAAAAAATTTCTTAGGACACACAATATGAGGAAGAAGATGTCATAACTCAAGCACGAGATATTCGGCAATGATTTTGTAGAAAACATTAAGCAAGGTGATCAACCTCTAGTTATAAATATCTTTAGGGTTATCAAAATTACGTATGAATTTTTAATATCCCCTTTGTTGATAATTTTTCCAAAGGAATTACAATGGAAGGCTTCAAGATAGAGATTATGAATTTAATCCTCGCTAGTTCACAATCCCCAAGTGTCTTTTAAAATTCATAAGAAAAACCATCATAGCCATGGGCTTTGTCATTAGCCATAATAAACACCACTTCTCAAAGATTAACAATGGAGATCAATTGATAATATAAAAATCACTAATAAGAAGAGAGCTGAGGAGGAACTAACTTGAGGCATCCATACAAGGCATGGCCTCATTCAAGAGTTATCTTGAGCTTTGAAAATATGCTCATAGTTCTTAATGAAGGCTTGATGGATATCTAGAATCTCCTTAAGCAATTGTTGGTCATCTTTATTCTACTTGATACCTTGAGTGGTATGACAAGCATGAAGATCCTCAAAGAACTTGTTAGAGGTATAATATCTAATCTTCAACTAATGTGACCTAGATTTAATTTGAGCAAATTTAGCTATATCTAGTGTAGTCATGGTAGGAGGGTTCACATAATGAACTATTCGAACCATGTAACAAGACTAAACACAATGGAAACAACTCAAACAAATAAAGTAAATGCAGATTCAGTCATTCAATATATCATAGAATTCAAATAGAGATCGGTTGGCAACATGTGGGCTTACAATTAGGGCTCACAGGCCTGATTATATACATGCGTAAGATAAAGCTTTGAAGCTCCCCTCGCATAAAATCTAAACTAAGAATTATGAATCAATTGCTAATTGCTTTCCTAAAGATCTATTATATCAATATATAACAAATCTAGATCAATAGATTCCTCCACATCGGCCAAGGAAGATCAAAATTCCAAAGAAGAGATGTAATGTGTGAACATAGATAGGTCAGACCTAAATGCATAGACACTTTTGGTAAATGAATGGAATGGTGTACGGATCTCCTGGGAAGGTCGGCCATGAACCAAAGATCATTGAATGATGTGTCATTGGGCTCAACAGATTGGGAAATGCTTCTGCAAGTTTCTCCTTTAGCTGGTTGTCAGTGAATATCAAGATGCTTTGCTCTAAGAATAGTCAAACTTCTGATGGCGATATCTTTCCGGTATTAAAGTGCGGATCTCTGAATTTTGGGTATGATGTAGATGAGTGAATGTAGATGCTAAGTCCAGCTCTACAAGATCTGAAAATGCTACTGGACCCAAATATAGAATCTACTTCTGACTGAATTGCCTGAACTAAACTAGAAAAGAAACAAATTGAACTGCAAACAAAATGAAATGCAAATGTTTTTGGTTGATGCAAGATTGCTCTTGAACCAAGGATGCTCTTGCATCATACATTTGCAGTTATTGAAAAGTGAGTCCCTCACTTTGCTAGGGCCTGAGGAGAACCAAGACGGTCCACCTCAGCCTGAGAAATCCATGATGAATCTTCTTTTGGTCTGAATTTCCACTTCACAAGATATTCTTTGTATTGTCTTCCTCTAGTGCTGCATCCAACTCTACTATCCAAAATGTCTTCAATCTACTTCAGTGCTTTTTGTGGTAACTACTTCTTCAAATCTCCTTCCATGCTATCACTAAACTCTGCTTCATGATGCTGATGTAGGTTTGTAATGTTGAAAATAGGTGATATACCCAATGTCTCTGGTAATTCCACTTCATATGCATTTCCTAAATCAAATTTCCTGAGTATCTTACAAGGTCCAAACTTCTTCATCTTCAACTTGTTATATGTCCCAACTAAAAATCTTTCTTTTCTTACGTACACCATTACTTCATCTCCAACTCCAAATTCATTATGTCTTCGTTTCTCATCTGCCTTCTCATTGTACTTATTGTTCATATTCTCCAAATGCTTCTTCACCTGATTATGCATTGTCTTCATGTGATCTACAAATTCTTCTGCTTCTGCACTTCTCTTTTCTTCCATGCTGTTATGTCTTAATTCTGCTACTCCTCTAGGGTTCACTCTGGTAATGATCTCAAAAGGTGTCCTTCTAGAACTCCTATTTACTGAATTATTGTATGCAAACTTTGCTTGTGAAAGAATCAAATCCCAACTTCCTATCTTCTCTCCAACCAAACATCTCAATAAATTTCCCAAACTCCTATTCACTACCTCTGTCTGTCCATCAGTCTGTGGATGAAAAGTTGAACTGAAGTTCAAATCTATCTTCACCTTCTTCCAAAGTGTCCTCCAAAAGTATCCAACAAACTTTGTCTCTGTCTGAAACTATGCTCTTAGGTAATCCATGCAATCTCACACTCTCCTTGAAAAATAGATTACCTACATGTACTGCATCAGTTGTCTTCTTATAAGGTATGAAATGAGCCATCTTTAAAAATTTGTCAACCACTACAAATATTAAATCATGTCCTCTCTGTGTCTTAGGAAATCCCATCACAGAATCCATGCTTATGTCTATTGCGGAGCATCAGTCAGTATAACTTACTCCATCAGCCACCTTGCAACTTATCACTCTGACCGTTGTAGCTACTCTAACGTGAGGTCCAACAGCTCTGACTATCGGCAAGACTTAGTTCATTGGCAAACACTTATGAGTGTTGGCTGATGTGCCAATACATGTTGTCTTTGGTGAGACTTGGATACCCATCCAACCGATGCACTGATCCCTCTAGTGTCAACCCTGACTTTCACTTATTGGCAAGACTGTTACTATTGGCCACAGAAAGATTTGCTTCACCGATACGTCGATGCTAGTGTCTTCGGCAAGACTCTTGTCATCAGCGAACGTTTACACACTTAGGCCGATGTGCCGATGGACCAACTACTCATCAGTGTGACAAATGCCTTCGGATGAACCCTAAGATCTCTTGTTGCCAGCTAATTCCTCCTGATGGGTCTCCGTTGGATCACCTGTCTCTTATCACCCTGATGAGAATCTTTAGACGTGACTTCCTTCAATGGTTTAAACCTCTCTTAGGCCAGAATATCCTTATTGCTTTGAGTGAGAAATATTTTGTCGATGGCCCTCTGTCTCACCGATAATAGCTCCAACTCCTCCAATCAAACCCTAGCACATGGAGATGCTAGGTCAACCTACTATGCAAAATGCCCTGCCTAGATCCTCTGCACTGTCGACACAAAACAAAACAAGAAGCAAAATGAAAATTGGTACAACCAAGCCATTTCGTTGATTTTGATAGAAACTGTACCAGCGGAATGCTTCACGGTGACATATGGCAACAATGGAAAGTATAGACATAATAGAGACCTATAGTTACACAATTTGCGGTTACAAGAAATAAAAATCAAATTGACAGAATAGAATAGCTTTATTTCTTTCGAGCACAAATCACAATTACATTCACACCCTTCTTCAATCTGATTACCATCATCATTTGGTTCATTCCTCTGGGTATTTATCAACTCGCCCTGAGGAATACCAAACCAACTCCAAGCAGCTGGGAGACCAATCTAAACGGTTGGGAGATAACCGTCTAAACAACCTCCAATTGCCCTACTACCCTATTTTTGGCATTATGCGGTTACAATTTGACAAAAGTGTCCTAAGTCACTTAGGACTTACAAAATGAACCTAGATACAAACTGAAATGACATGCATTGGTCAATAGACCTTATTACAAAAAGAAAATATGATTTTCTAGGTGCTCTTGCACCATACTCCCCCGGGTGAAAGTTGTCTTAAGTCCTCTTAGAGACTAACTACTGCAAATCACCACCCTGCTTTTTAATGTCTTTTTCCAGCATCTATGTGGCCTCAGAATCTAGAAGTCCTTGTCATTTGATTAAGTGCTCAAAATAGGTCTAATTTCTTGTCTTTTTGTCTATCTTACTATCCAAGATACATTCCATCTTTGGTGGTGTCTTAGGTGGTAAATACTACACCCACTCTATATTGTCTTGGACAGAATCTACTATACCTTCGCCTATATCAGGACTCTTATATAATGTCAGATCAGCAACATTGAATATAGGTGAAATAGAAATATCATGAGGGAGTTCAATTTTGTAAGCATTAGGACCATATTTCTCCAGAATCTAACAAGGTCCAATTTTTTGCATCATCAACTTGCTGTGTTTTTTTGTGGGTAGTATGTGCTTGTTGAGATGAACCATGACCATATCTCCTATGTGGTACTGCACTTCCCTTCTTCTTTGATCCACTCTAGGCTTGATCTTCTGACTGTTCTGGTATAGAGTATCCCTGACTTGTTGATGGATCTTTTTCATAGCCTCTACAAATGTATCAGCATGTCCACTCCTTTTGTTCAACCCTTGAACATCTCTTAATTCAAAAATTCCTCTAGGATGACTACCATAAACAACTTCAAAAGAACTTAAACCTGTACTTCTATTTGTAGAATCATTATAGGCATACTCTATTTGTGGGAGTACCACATCCCAACTACTGCCATGTTCTCTTGTCAAACATCTGAGTAGATTACCTAATGACCTATTCACAACCTCAGTTTGGCCATCAGTCTGAGGATGATAGGCTGAACTAAAAGACAAATTTGTACCCAATCTTTTCCATAAGGTTCTCCAGAAATGTCCCACAAATTTGCTGTCTCTGTCAGATACAATACTCAAAGGTATACAATACTCAAAGATAACCCATGAATCCTAACAATTTCTTTAAAGAACAAACCTGCAATGTAACTAGCATCATTGGTGGTCTTACAAGGAATAAAGTGAGCCATCTTGCTGAACCTGTCTACCACAACAAACACACGATCATAACGTATCCTTGTCTTGGGCAATCCCATCACAAAATCCATACTCAAACTTTCCCAAGATTTGTTTGGTATGGGCAAAGGTTGGTACAGTCCTGCATTGGTTGAGACCCCCTTTGCTTTCTGGCAAATCATATAGTTCTCAACAAACCTTCTAATATCAGATTGCATCCATGGCCAAAAGTAAAATCTTCTTACAAGATCTAGGGTCTTATTGAGCCCAAAATGTCCTCCTAAACCACCACTATGTTTCTCCTTCACTATATTATCCCTCGTTGAACACTTAGGGATACAGAGTTGACTCCCTTTAAACAAAAGTCTATCTTGCAATGTATAATCTGAAAATTCACTGTGGAAAGCATTGGAAAACTCACTACATACCTTGTAAATCTCCTTGAAATCTTGGTCCTCCTCATACAATCCCTTGAGTGCCTCAACACCCATGCTTTGTAGCTGCACTTCTTGCACTGTCAACACCCTTCTACTTAAAGTATTAGCAACCTTATTGGTTATTCCTTTCTTATGTTTGATGATGAAGGTGTATGCTTGAAGACTTTCCACCCATTTCATCTGTCTATGGCTGAGATTTTCCTGTCCATTCAAAAAACTGAGAGCATGATTGTCAGTGTATACAATAAATTCCTTAAGAAGCAAGTAGTGCCTCCATTTTTTTAGAGCTTATACCATAGCATACAACTCTAAATCATAAGAGGAGTACTTCCTCTTGGATTCATTTATCTTTTCACTGAAGAAGGCTATTGGTCTACCTTCTTGGTTCAACACTACTCCTATGGCCAACCCACTTGCATCACATTCAATTGTGAAAACCGTATTGAAATCAGGAAGTACTAAGACAAGATACTTGGTAACTTTCTGTTTTAGACTTTTGAAACTCTGATCTACCTCTTTTGTCCACACAAACTTCATCTTTCCTCCACCCTTGATGTTCTCTAACATAGGTGCACAAATATCACTAATTCTTAAATTTTTTTTTGTAAAATGTGGCCAAGCCATGAAAACTTCTGACCTCACCTGTTGTCCTAGGTGTAGGCCAATTCAAAATAGCCTCTAACTTGGAAGGATCCATTTTCAAATCACCCTTAGAGATGACAAAACCTAGGTACACCAATTCTTGTTTCATGAAGTCACACTTTTCCAAGTTTATCAGTAACTTTTGATCTTGTAGCGTCTTCAAGACTATCTCCAAATGTTCCAAATGCTCCTCCTTGCTCTTACTAAACACCAAGATATCATCAAGGTAGACTACAACAAATTTCCCTATGAATTCCTGCAACACCTTATTCATTAGCCTCATAAACATGCTAGGGGCATTTGAAAGACCAAACGGCATCACAAGCCACTCATACAACCTTTCATTGGTTTTGAAAGTTGTCTTGCACTCATCCCCTTCTCTTATCCTTATCTGATGGTACCCACTCTTCAAGTCTATCTTAGAGAAATAGGTAGCACCTCCCAAATAGTCCATTAGGTCTTCAATTCTAGGAATAGGAAACCTATACCTGATGGTTATCCTATTTATTTCCCTAGAATTAGTACACAGTCTCCATTTCCCATCCTTCTTTGGAGCTAAAACAGTAGGTACTACACATGGGCTAAGGCTCTTCCTTATCAGTCCTTTGTTTAGGAGTTCTTGAATCTATTTTGCTATCTGTTCATTCTGCTGAGGGGTCATTTTATATGTTGCCTTATTAGGAAGTACTGCTCCTGGTATGAGGTCTATTTGGTGGCTAATATCTCTGATAGGTGGTAGGGAATCATGTATATCTTTTGTAATCACTCCTTTGTAAATCTCAATCAAATCTCTGACCTCCTTTGGCCCTACTTCTCTCACACTTTTCTTCTTTTCTCCTTTAGGCTTCACAATCAAAGTAAAACCTACTCCATCACCTTCCTTTAATGTGTCCATGAATTCTTTCTCTCCTACCATAGTTACATTAGACCCTACATGTTGTGGATCCTCTTCTACCAATGACTGTATCCTATAAGTCACACCATCCTTTTGGAATGAGTAAGCATTCTTTTCTCCATCATGATGAGCCTTTCTGTCAAACTGCCATGGTCTACCTAACAAAATATGGTAAGCATTAATTGGAAGGATGTCACACAAAATTTTCTCTCTATACCCCCCAATACTAAATTCTACCCATGCCTATTCATTGATGAGTATGTGTTGCCCCTTGTTCAACCAATTGACTTTATATGGACTACTATGGGGTATCTTTTCTAGGTTCAACTTACTCACTACTTTCAAAGATATAATATTATCAGTAAAACTAGAGTTAGTAATAACTTTACAAACCTTACCTTGGATCTTGCAGTTGATTCTAAACAAAACCTTTCTTTGAGATGGTTTGGTCTGCACTGGTTCCTTGAGCACTGTCCTCTTGATCATCAGATTTTCTCCCATTTCTGATGCTAGATTCACTTCAGGAGATGTCACACTCCTTGCATCTTCATGAATCAAAGTGGTTCTCTTCTCACCACTATGAGAAGTTGAGGCCTTCTCTGAACACTTGTATTCTGGGTGCCTTATCTGATTGCAGTTATAACATCTCATATTGGGGAATTTGGATCCTCTACCTAATCCAATTGTCCCACCTCTTCCATTAGGCCTTCTCCCTCGATAGCCTCCTCTGCTACTGGAGTCTCCAATTTGATCTTCTTGGCTAGACTCACCACTAGGCCTCTGATTCCTCCAAAACTGCCTCTGCCTATGAAATTCCTTCCACCTCTACCTCTATTATTCTGCTCACTCTTTCTCTTTATGTTCTCTTCAGCCCTTAAGGCCATTTGGAAACACTTGTTCACTGTTTCTAGTGCTAAGATGTTGATCTCATCTTGGATGTTCATCCTTAGGCCATTCAAATACCTGGCCACTTTCTCTGACTCTTCTTCTTGTCTCTTTGATCTAAGATTGAGTTTATGAAACTCTTGTGTGTATGCATTCACATCAAGGTCTCTCTGCCTGAGGTTCTACAATTTCTTATACATCTGCACGTTATAGTCCAGAGGTAAGAATTGTGCCTTGATTTTGGTCTTCATCCTTGATGCAGAGTGGCACAAGGGAAGCAACACACAAAGGTTTACTCTATTGTCCTTTGCCCACTCACCCACTTCAACTAGCCTTCAACCAACCAACCAACCAAAGGCACATACAAGGCATATGAAGGATTTGATGTCTAGACTATTGTCCAACCCCTAAGGCTTCTCCAACACCTTAAGACAGATCAACAAACACCTTCTATGTAGTTGGTTTGATCTCCAACTTCCCAAAACTCTTCAACCTATACCTTGACTAGTAAGGCTACTAGCCCTCCAAACTAGGTTTTCTCAACAAAACTTGAAAAAATCCCAAAGGTCTAGGCAAACAAATGATGGAATTGAACACCTTTCACGGGACCCTAACAAACCTCCAAATCTCCTGCTCCAACTCTACTCCAGCAATCCAGAACGCCTACTAGGTCTCTAGGCCTAATTGATCAATTTAGGCTAGGTTACAAAGCAAGTGCTCAAAATTGGGTGCATAGGTCAGGGGCAGGAACTTGGAATGACTCTACCATCCCCAAACAACACAAATCCACCATTCATTCACTCATCCTCTTAGGGTTTTGTCAAATACAACAATAAATTGCATAAATTCAGTCAAATACATAGAGATATTTGACCTAGGGCATCACATTAAAAATAGTAAACTATATTTTCTCAGAAAATGCTTTTGGAATCAAGTAGTATACACCCCTAGCCTGCATTTCACTGAGTGGCATGAAATTTCATCTGTGGAAATGCATTCTAGGGCCAAATTTGTGGGACTGCCCTAGAAAACAGGGTTTCTGGACCAGTTTTGAAAGAAAATTCAATAACTTTTGACTCCGACCACTTCAAGACCTCAAACTAGTTGCATTGGAACCCTGACTCCAAGAGCTTTCAGAAAAATATCATTTGCACATGTGAAAAGTCCGTACAGTCCGTACACAGCAAGAAAAATAGCAAAAAATAGTCAGTTTTCTTGATTTTTGTGCCCAAATTCCGTACAAAAACTTCCTCCTCCGTACTGGAGTCAGATATCCACCATATTAACCCATCCAAGTTGGTTTCCAACTTCTACAACAGCATTTAACTGCCCAAAGTGGTTTTTGAACCGACCCAACACATAACACCTTTGACAACTATGGTGTTTTGCATTAACACAAGGAGGTTGATTTGTTTAGCTTGTCCAATGGAGTCCAAATGATCAACACACTCCTTCCAACATACTAAAACATTAAAACAACCAAAAAAAACTCAAAAACCAATCCTTAGACCTTCTAGGCCTAATTGGCACAACAAGGGTCCAAATGGACTAAGAAGGATTTAAGGTTTATATAGTCACCCCAAACCCCTTGACCATACAAAATGGACCAAACAACAATGGCTAAAAGCCTTATTACAAAACACATTGAACAAAAAAACATAACTTCTCAAAATGTATCAAAATGCCTTTAGGAACCAAGGTGCTCCTAGGTGCCCTGCACCATACACCCACTGTCAAAGAGAACTCAAGTCTCTTGAGTTGGAATGCTGTCAAATGTGAAACTTGCCTTCTCAATGTCTGCCCTGCTCATCCAAGTGGCATCCTCCTGAGGTTTGTTTAGCCACTTCACCAAATAGTCATGATAGGTGTGCCTTCTAGTTTGTTTTGCAATCCTCTTGTCCAAAATGCACTCAATCTGATTTGGAGATGAAGGAATGAGTTCCTGGAGTGTGTGATCAGTTTGATCTTCTTCAACAACAGTTTGAGGATTAGATCCTTTATAGGGATAAAGGTCTAAAACATTAAAAATTGGAGACAAACCAATGCCATCTGGAAGTCTAATTTTGTAGGCATTGTCTCCACATTTCTTGAGCACTTCACAAGGCCCAATCTTCTTCATGAGTAGCTTAGTGTGTTTACCTACAGGGAGCCTCTCCTTCTTCAGATGAACCATTACTAAATCACCTTCCTTGAACTGCAAATCCCTTCTTTTTCTGTCAGCAAATTGTTTATATTTCTGAGAAATGGATAGTAATTTTTGTTGTACTTGTTCATGGACATCTTTCATGACTTGAACGAAGTCTTTAGCCAAGGCACTGCTATTTTCCAGTCCTTTAACCTCCCTTAGTTCCAAAATACCCCTTGGGTGAGTGCCATAAACAATTTGGAAAGGAGACATGCCGGTGCTTCGATTGACAGTGTCATTGTATGAGAACTCTGCCTGAGCCAAAATTGAATCCCAACTAGCACCCTGCTCCTTGGTTAGGCATCTTAGGAGGTTGCCAAGTGACCTATTAATCACCTCTGTTTGTCCATCAGACTGAGGGTGATAGGCAGATGATAAGGACAAATTTGTACCTAGTCTCTTCCACAGTGTCCTCCAGAAGTGTCCAATGAACTTGGGGTCTCTGTCTGAAATTATGGACAAAGGTAAACCATGTAACCTGACTATTTCCTTGAAGAAAAGACCTGCTATGTGTGAGGCATCATGTGTGGTTCTACATGGGATGAAGTGAGCCATTTTTGAGAACCTATCTACAACCACAAAAATGCTGTCATGTCCATTCTTTGTCCTAGGCAAACCAAGTACAAAGTCCATACTTATGGAATCCCAAGGCTTTGAAGGAATAGGTAGAGGAGTGTATAAACCTGCATTTGATGTATGCCCCTTTGCTCTTTGGCAAATTTGACAAGTTTCAACAAACTTCCTTACATCGGTTGGCAATTTTGGCCAAAAATAGTACCTCCTAACCAATTCTAGGGTCTTATCAATACCAAAGTGACCTAACATGCTGCCACAATGCTTTTCCTTGATTATATTCTCTCTAACAGATCCTCTTGGGATACACAACATGCTACCCTTGAAAAGATATCCATCTTGCAACAAAAAATCAGAAAAATCAGTATTATACCTTCCTGTCATGGCCTTGCAAGATAGGTATGGCTCTTTGAAGTCTTCATCTGCTGTATACTGATCTTTAATGGCATGAATACCTATACTTTCCAACTGAATAGTTTGCACAACAAGATTTCTCCTGCTTAAGGCATCGGCTACCTTATTGGCCACTCCTTTCTTGTGTTTTATGGAGAAGGTGTATGCTTGGATGTACTCCATCCACTTGACATGTCTGTGATTCAACTTTTGCTGCCTGTTCAAGAAGCTTAATGCATGGTTGTCAGTAAAAACTATAAATTCCTTTGGCAATAAGTAGTGTCTCCATTTCCTCAATGACTGAACCATGGCATATAACTCTAGATCATAGGTGGAGTAGTTTTGTTTTGCCTCATTTAACTTCTCACTAAAGAATGCTACAGGCCTCCCATCTTGACTTAAGACTCCCCCAACAGCCCTCTTACTTGCATCACATTCTACCACAAAGACCTTGTCAAAATCAGGAAGAACAAGGACCGGTTTTTCTGATATGTTTTCTTTAACAGTTCAAAGGCTTGGTTGGCCTCATTTGTCCATAAAAACACACATTTCTTGCCCCCTTTTATGGTGTCAACAAGTGGAGCACAAATGCCACTAAACCCTCTAATGAACTTTCTATAAAAGCTGCATAAACCATGGAAACTCCTTACCTCCGAGGCTGTTGTAGGTGTTGGCCAATTAAGAATGGCTGCAACCTTACTTGGATCCATTTTTAGGCTACCCTTGGAGATGACAAACCCCAAAAATATCAACTCTTCTTGTAGGAAGACACATTTGTCAAGATTGATTCTCAACTTCTCCTCTTGAAGCCTCCTGAGCACTTGATGGATATGCCTTATGTGGTCTTCCTTGCTGTCACTAAAAATCAGTATATCATCCAAATATACAACAACAAACTTGTTAAGGAAAGGTTTTAGCACTTCATTCATCAATCTCATGAAGGTGCTTGGTGCATTTGACAAGCCAAAAGGCATGACAACCCATTCAAATAGTCCTTCATTGGTTTTGAAGGCGGTTTTCCACTCATCCCCTTCCCTTATCCTGATTTGGTGATAACCACTTTTTAGATCTATCTTGGTAAAATACTTAGCCCTACCCAAGCAATCCATTAAATCTTCTATTCTAGGCATTGGAAATCTATACCTGATAGTAATCTTGTTGATGGCCCTGGAATCAGTGCATAGTCTCCATGTTCCTTCCTTCTTGGGTGCAAGCACTGCAGGTACTGCACATGGGCTAATACTCCTCCTGATAAGCCCTCTATCCAATAAGTCTTGGATTTGTCTTGCCACTTCAACATTTTGCTCTGGAGTCAACTTGTAGGCTGCTTGGTTTGGTAGGGTGGATCCAGGGATGAGATCAATGCAATGACTAATCTCCCTCTTTGGTGGAAGAGCATCCTTGCCTTCATCGGTTATCACATCCTGAAACTTCTCCAATAGTTCTTCCACTTCCTTTGGTCCAATCCTCCTAAGAGGGTGCTGCACTTTGACCTTCTTGGGATTCACATCCTTGGGCTTGATGACTACTGCAAAACATGGCACTTTCTCTTCCTTGAGGTTAGCCAAAAACTCTTTTTCACCTACCAACATAACTGAACTAGAAATGACTTTCTCTTTGCAATCATCAATCAAAGGAGTCATTGTAAACTTTTCACCATTCTTGGACAAATGAATCACATTGTTCTTACCATCATGTTGGGCACTTGTGTCATGTTTCCAAGGCCTTCCAAGAAGAAGGTGGCATGCATCCATATCCACTATCTCACAAAGAACCTTATCATGATATTCACCTATCTTGAATTCAACCCAACATTGCTCTTTCACCAGAATTTGTTGTTCCTTGGTTAGCCAAAAGACTCTATAGGGGTTAGGATGAGGCATTCTTTCCAATCCTAACTTAGTCACCATTTCATTAGAAGCCAAATTTTCAGAAGAACCTGAATCAACTATTACCTTGCACACTTTTCCTTTCACCTTGCAAGTGGTTCTGAACAAGTTGTTTCTTTGGGGCTGCTCCTTGGTGGCTGGCATGATGAGGGATCTATTAAACATGATGCATTCTCCACTCTCAGGTGCTGCAGACTTGGAAGAGGCTGTTTGGTAACTTGTGGTGCTTTGACAGTCCTCTTCTTGAAGGAGTTGTACTCTTCTTTCTTTCTGATTTGCAGCAGTGTTTCCCATCTTCTCCGGGCACCTAAAGGACTGATGTCCAATCTGATTGCAAGAGAAACACCTTCCAGTAAACACATTGGGACCTCTGCCCCCACTTCTTCCTCTGCCATTACCTCTGCCCCTAAACTGACCCTTATCAGCACTGTTTTTATCAGCCTGCCCTTGGCTGCCTTCTTGTGATCCGCCACCTTGGAATCTAGAGAAATTATCTCTGTTTTGAAATCTGCCCCTGCCCCTAAAATTCTGATTTCCTCTACCTCTGCTGCTGCTGCCAAAATCCCCTTTTCTTCTCTGCTTATCCTCAATCCTCAGTGCCATTTGAAAACACTTATGGACTGTCTCCGGGTTAAAGAGAGTTAATTCATCTTGAATGGAGAACTTGAGGCCATTAAGATACCTTGCAAACTTCTGTTTTTCATTCTCAGGCATCTTGACTTTCAATGTCATCTTGTGAAACTCCTCTGTGTAGGTGCTTACGTCCATGTCCTTTTATCTCAAGTTGTGCAACTTCTTGTTCAAGTTGACCTCATAATCCTCAGGGACAAATTGCTTCTTGATTTCAAGTACCATCTTCCTCCATGTAGAGATAGGATTCCTATCATCTTCTATCCTTTCATTTTGAATAAAATTCCACCAACTCAAGGCTGGCCCTTTCATTCTTGATTTGGCAATCCTTACTTTCTGATTTTCTGCCACTTCTTCACATTCAAAATAGTTCTCCATTGCCTCAATCCAATCAAGGTACTCCTCTGGATTCATCTTACCAGGAAACATAGGTAAGTCTGCCTTAGTGTCCTTCCTACTCAACTTTCCAAGTGCATCTAGGAATTGTCTCTCTGACATGCCTCCTTGTGGCTCTTCCATAGGCACTTCTTCTTCCTCATCTTGATCCTCTTCATCTGAATCTAAGATGACTTCTGACTTCTTCTTCTTGTCTTTGTCTTTCTTCAACTTTTCTATCTCAGCCTCCATCCTTTTGTTCTTGGCTGCTTGATCTCTCACTATCTTTGCCAATTCGGCATTTGTCACCTTTGAAGGAATTTCCTCCTCTTCTTCTATATCTCCCATCTCTTTGATGGCTCTGATACCACCTGATGCAGAGTCGCACAAGGGAAGCAACACACAAAGGTTTACTCTATTGTCCTTTGCCCACTCACCCACTTCAACTAGCCTTCAACCAACCAACCAACCAAAGGCACATACAAGGCATATGAAGGATTTGATGTCCAGACTATTGTCCAACCCCTAAGGCTTCTCCAACACCTTAAGACAGATCAACAAACACCTTCTATGCAGTTGGTTTGATCTCCAACTTCCCAAAACTCTTCAACCTATACCTTGACTAGTAAGGCTACTAGCCCTCCAAACTAGGTTTTCTCAACAAAACTTGACAAAATCCCAAAGGTCTAGGCAAACAAATGATGGAATTGAACACCTTTCAGGGGACCCTAACAAACCTCCAAATCTCTTGCTCCAACTCTACTCTAGCAATCCAGAACGCCTACTAGGTCTCTAGGCCTAATTGATCAATTTAGGCTAGGTTACAAAGCAAGTGCTCAAAATTGGGTGCATAGGTCAGGGGCAGGAACTTGGAATGACTCTACCATCCCCAAACAACACAAATCCACCATTCATTCACTCATCCTCTTAGGGTTTTGTCAAATACAATAATAAATTGCATAAATTCAGTCAAATACATAGAGATATTTGACCTAGGGCATCACATTAAAAATAGTAAACTGTATTTTCTTAGAAAATGCTTTTGGAATCAAGTAGTATACACCCCTAGCCTGCATTTCACTGAGTGGTATGAAATTTCATTAGTGGAAATGCATTCTAGGGCCAAATTTGTGGGATTGCCCTAGAAAACAGGGTTTTTGGACCAGTTTTGAAAGAAAATTCAATAACTTTTGACTCTGACCACTTCAAGACCTCAAACCAGTTGCATTGGAACCCAGACTCCAAGAGCTTTCAGAAAAATATCATTTGCACACATGAAAAGTCCGTACAGTCCATACAAAGCAAGAAAAATAGCAAAAAATAGTCAGTTTTCTTGATTTTTGTGCCCAAATTCCGTACAAAAACTTCCTCCTCCGTACTGGAGTCAGATATCCACCATATTAACCCATCCAAGTTGGTTTCCAACTTCTACAACAGCATTTAACTGCCCAAAGTGGTTTTTGAACCGACCCAACACATAACACCTTTGACAACTATGGTGTTTTGCATTAACACAAGGAGGTTGATTTGTTTAGCTTGTCCAATGGAGTCCAAATGATCAACACACTCCTTCCAACATACTAAAACATTAAAACAACCAAAAAAAACTCGAAAACCAATCCTTAGACCTTCTAGGCCTAATTGGCACAACAAGGGTCCAAATGGACTAAGAAGGATTTAAGGTTTATATAGTCACCCCAAACCTCTTGACCATACAAAATGGACCAAACAACAATGGCTAAAAGCCTTATTACAAAACACATTGAACAAAAAAACATAACTTCTCAAAATGTATCAAAATGCCTTTAGGAACCAAGGTGCTCCTAGGTGCCCTGCACCAATCCTTTCCCAGGAGGTTATCATATTCTTCCCCTCCTTGACTCTCTCTCCTTGCTCATAATTCCACCATGCAAGAGTAGATCCCTTCAATCTGGCCTTTGCCAACTTAACCCTCTTATCATCAGGGACTTCTTTGTATTCAAAATGATTATTCAATGCCTCAATCCAGTCAATCACCTCTTCAGCTTCCATACTTCCACTATACATAGGTAACCCATCTATGGTCTCCCTATTGACTAACTTCAATGCATTTACAAATGCCCTTTGGTCTGCTAGTATCTCCTCTGCCCTCTTATTGGTTTCCTCAATTTCTGTATCTCCTTCCTCACTGTCACTTTCATCTTCCCTATCTTTGCTTTTGGACTGCTTGAACTCTCCCAACTTGGATTCAAGCATCTCCTTGATCAGTTCCTTGATGGCATCCTGCGACCTACTTTTGGGAGGCATCCTCTATGCCTCTGTTTCACTTTCTCTATCTAACATACACTATTCATAGACAGCACCCAAACACCAATAGTCCTACAAATCCTCAATTCTACCTGCCGCCCAAATCTTTTCAAGCTCTGATACCAATATGTTGCGGAGCCTCAATCAGTAAGACTTATTCCATCAGCCACCTTGCAACTTAAAACTCCAACCATTGTAGCTACTCCAATGTGAGGTCCAACAGCTTTGACTATTGGCAAGACTTAGGTCATCAGTGAACACTTATGAGCGTTGGCCGATGTGCTAATACATGTTATCTTCGATGAGACTTGGATACTCGTCTGACCGATGCACCGATCCCTCTAGCGTTAACCTTGAATTTCACTTATTAGTGAGACTGTTACTATTAGTCACAACAAGATTTGCTTCACCGATACGCCAATGCTAGTGTCTTCTGCGAGACTCTTGTCATCGGTGAATGCTTACACACTTAGGCTGATGTGCCGATGGACCAACTACTCATCGGTGTGATGAATGCCTTCGACCGAACCCTAAGATCTCTTGCCACCAGCTAATTCCTTCTAATGGATCTCCGTCAGATCACTTCTCTCTTATCACCCCAATGAGAATATTTAGACCATGACTTCCTTCAATGGTTTGAACCTCTCTTCGACTAGAATATCCTTATCACTCTGAGTGAGAAATGTTTTTTGGTGGCCTCTGTCTCACCAATAATAGCTCCAACTCCTCCAATCAAACCCTAGCACATGGAGATGCTAGGTCAACCTACTGTACAAAATGCCCTACCTAGATCCTCTGCACTGTCAACACAAAATAAAACAAGAAGTAAAACAAATACTGGTACAACGAAGCCATTCCACTGATTTTGACAGAAATTATACTAGTGGAATGCTTCATGGTGACATATGGAAATAATGGAAAGCACAGAAAGAATGGAGACCTACAGTTACACAATTTGTGGTTACAAGAAACAAAAAATGAATTAACAGAACATAATACCTTTATTTCTTTCGAGCACACTACACAATTACATTCACACCCTTCTTCGATCTGATTACCATCATTATTTGTTTCATTCCTCTGGGTATTTATCAACTCGCCCTGAGGAATACCAAACTGACTCCAAGTGGTTGGGAGACAACCGTCTAAGTAGCCTCCAACTGCCCTATTGCCCTATTTTTGGCATTATGCGGTTACAATTTGACAAAAGTGTCCTAAGTCACTTAGGACTTACAAACTGAACCTAGATACAAACTGAAATGACATGCATTGGTCAATAGACCTTATTACAAGAAGAAAGCATGATTTTCTAGGTGCTCCTGCACCAATGTCTTCCCAAGGTCTCTTCGATACTATCAGAGGTTTATACAATCTAGTATTCTGTCTACTCCCTTTTGGAACTTGACAAACTCTACAACTCTACACAAATTTCTGAACATCCTTATGTATCTGAGGCTAAAAGTAATTTTCACTCACCAAAGCCACTGTCTTATCAATGCCAAAATGTCCTACCAATCCACCACTATGCTTCTCTTTGATCAAATTATCTCTCATTGAACTTCTAGGTATGCACAACTGACTTCCTTTGAACAACATAGCCTATTGAATGAAAGAGTTGAACCACTTACTCCTATCTATCACAACAGGTTCCTTACATGCTTTCGAAGGTTCTACAAAATCATTGTCTCCCTCATACATGTTCTTCAATTCATCAAAATCAAACACTTTAACTCTCATCTCTGTCAACAAGTTTCTTCTTCTACTCAAGGCATCAACAACTTTGTTTGATTTACCACTCCTATGCTTCAACACAAAAGTATAACTCTGCATGAACTCTACCCATCTCATATGTCTCTGATTCAACTTACCTTGACTATTCAAATATTGTGAGGCTTGATGATCTATATACAATAGAAACTCCTTAGGCAACAAATAATGTCTCCACTTATTCAAGGTTTGAATTATGGCATAGAAATCTTGATTATAAATTGAATATCTTCTCCTTGCATCATTCAACTACTCACTTAAATAAGCTACAGGTCTACCTTCTTGGCTTAACACTACTCCAATTACATTCCCACTTGCATCAATATCAACTTGAAATACCTTATTGAAATCTAGTAATGCCAAAAGATGTTGCTTTGTCACCTTTTGCTTCAACAATTCAAAACTCTTATATGTTCCTGATGTCCACTTAAAATCCTTTCTGTCGCCTCTCATTGTTTCTATCATAGGGGTACAAACTGAGCTGAAATTTCTGATGAACTTCCGGTAGAAACTAGCCAAACCATGAAATGATCTAACTTCTCCAATGCTCTCTGATGTTGCTCTCACTTTCTCAGGGTCCATCTTCAATTCTTCCGCAGAAAACACAAGTCCTAAATATACTAACTCTTCTTTCATCAAACTACACTTCTTGATGTTTATAAGCAATTTTCTTCTCTCAGTCTTTGCAAAACTTATCTAATATGCCACAAATATTCCTCTTTTGTCTTACTGAAAATTAGAATATCATTCAAGTACACAATAACAAACTTACCCAAGAATTTCTTCAAGACTTCATTCATCAATCTCATGAGAGTTCTCAATACATTTTTCAATCCAAAGGGCATCACTAACCACTCATACAATCCTTCATTTATCTTAAAAGCAGTCTTCCATTCATCACCTTCTCTAATTCTGATCTGATGATATCCACTCTTCAAATCTATCTTTGTGAAATATCTTGCTCCACTCAAAAAATCTATGATATCTGTAGATTAGGAAATCAAATCAAGGTGAAAACACAAACTAAATGCAAATAACACAAAGAGTTATACCTCAAACATGAAAACCCAATCTCATCAAGGGAAGAGGAAACTTTGCACCCAAGAGCTCCTAAGACATGATAATCCCTAGATAATGATTCAAATGTGAAATGCTATCTAAATTTGCAACTCACAAATTAGCTCAATAGATATTTGGGCATGGTAACATTGCATAAAATTTAGATCCCCAAATGGCTTGGGAGAGGTTCTATTTATAGATTTTTGGAAGGGATTTTGATCCAATGGTGGAGATTGATTTAGAAGATCAATGGTGGAGGATAAAAGTGATGTGGAGGGCCTAGATTAGATCTTAGATGAATGTAGGGCTAGGAATAAAAGTAAATATTTTATTCATTTTGAGAAAAGGGGTAATTAAATGAGTATGGGTGTGAGAGATTATTTTTGAATTAAAGATTCATATGGGGAATGTAAAATGAATTAAAAATTCATTTGGAGATGAGTGGAGATAAATGAGGTATGGGGGTGTAAGAGGAATTAAATGTGATGTGGGATGTATTTAAAATAAAAATTGACTTATGTGGATTTATTTCAATTTTTTATTTGGAGGATGTGGGAAAGGGTGTTAAGCTAGGTTTGACCACTCAAATGAGAGGTTAGGATTAATTAAATATAGGTTTTATTTAATTAACCCTAGGGCTAGGATGAGGTAGGCTAGGGTAGATAATTAAATAATAGCTATTTGATTATCTAGGTTAGGGATAGGTCAATTAATAGGCTGGATTAATTAGTTAAACATGGTTTAGCTAATTAATTGGAATTAGTGGAAAGAGGGGGAATTTGATTAAATAAATATTGCATATTTATTAAAGCAATTGACTAAGGTTTAGACTATTGAGTTAATGAAATTAATTCAATTTTAGGGATAAAATGATGAAAAATTGGGCAATGAAGGGATAATTAATTAAATAAAAATGTAATTAATTCATTAGAAGGGAAATTGGCATGCTTAGGGATGTCAGGAGTTGGTTTGATGGTAAAAGATATTTTTAGGTGTCTACATTTGCCCCTCTTTGATGTGGTGTCAGGACCTAGGAGGGAAATGGTGTCAGGTCGAAGAAAAATATGGCCCAGCAACCGGGAAGGAGTAAGATGGATAAGGGATTCCCCTCGAGAGGTCGGCGAGAAAATAAATTTTTTTTGGGTGAGTTCTTGAAAGGATGCAACGGGAGTGAAAGTTGGGTAGAGGACAGAAAAAGAGGATGGCAAGAAGAAAAATGGAGGAAAAACATTGTGATCTGCACCCTAGAGGGGAAAAAGAGTGGGGGGGGACGTGGCATGCTATATTAGGACAAGTGGGCCCTTAGAGTGCCACATTTGCACACATTGACTTGGTGAGAAGAAGGAGCAGAGGAGAGATGGCAGAGCGCAACCCCCAATTCCTGCATATTCAACACATCTCTAAGCGGTTTTGATCATTTGGCCGGGCACTAGAGGCTGGACCCTAGGTAGGGCCTAACCCTAGCTTTGTGATTTTTTGATTTGCATACATTTTGGGGGTTTGGGAATTAGATTTTGGAATGGTGGTGCTATTGTGAGGATGCGTAGTGCCAAAAGTTAAGTGGATAGTGCCATCCTATGGATTGGCGCTATCTGTTTGGGTAGAATAGAGGTGGATTGGCACTAAATACCTAGCATTTTGGTGCCATGGTCTGTTTTGGCACAATCTGTGCAAGGGTTAGGGTTTTGGAGTTTTAGCACCAAATGGTCATTGTGGTAGCGCTATGTGCTATACTAGTGCTAGTTTTTATAGTAGTGCTATATTGGGTTTTAGCGCAATGTTCAGGATTAGAGCCATGTCTGATAAATGCAATTTGGTGAGTATTAGCACTATTCCTTATGATAGCGCCAAGTGGAAGAATGGCGTCATTTTATAAAATGACGCTAAGTGTTGCACACAGTGGCACTATATTCAAGAGTGGTGCAAAGTATGTTGCGCAGTGGTGCTATTGTATTTAATAGCACCATGAGAAGAAGTAGTAGTGCCATTTTTTTAAATGGCGCAAAGCATTATATGTTTTGGTGCCAAATGATTCTAGCTTTTAGACATTAGAAGAAAGGGGTTGATATCTGACTAGAAAGTTGTGGATGCAAGATCCAAAGTCATTTATATTGTACTCATGGGAGCAACGTGTGCCATCGGTGATGGCATTATTTGATCAGTTTGATGATACCACCTAGGCCCGGCTGGCTAGATTAGGTCTGTTGATAGTTGCGTCGATGCCAGTGCTACGAGCTCATAGAGCTCTGATGACTGTGGTTGTAGAGCGGTATCGGTTGAAGACTTGCACATTTTTGTTACCTTCTGGAGAGATTACCATCACTCTTGAGGATGTTTATTGCATCCTCAAGCTACCTATTTGCGGCCATCGGGTGACATATGATATTAGGAGGGGAGGGCGGGCCTTGATCAAAGTGTTTGGCGCTGATCACATTGTCTTATCAGCAGATGGTAGAGAGATGAGTTATGAGGGGACTTTGGCGGTGGGTGCAGATATGTTTTCCTTATTCCTGTGCGCATTGATTAGTGGTGTGGTGATGCCGAATAGGTGGGGCAGGGGATTCCCAGTTGGATGGGGAGAGGTGATCGAGGGGATGGTCAGGGATGAGACCCTCTATGCGTGGGGACTAGTGATGCTAGGGAAGCTGTATCATGAGATGCATATAGTGGTTTACCTTTATGATTTAGATTTATCAGCTGGGGTTACTCTGTTGCATGTGTGGATTTGGGAGCACATCACAGTCACTTGACTGAGATGTGGGTACTACCATCATCTGTTCGAGGCTTTTGTGTTCTTATATCAGGATGCTGAGTACACTTATACTGGTTAGGTTTGGTACTGGAGATAGATACTAGATGATGTCATTCGGGTGACATGGAGACCTTACATCGGGGTGGAGCCATGGCTAGACGATGATTTGCACATGCCTTTTACATTTCTGCAGCAATACCTGATGGGTCGAGGAGACCATATGATAGACATGTATCTGCCATCACAGGTGAGGTGGCAGTTTGGGTTGCGGTAGGATACTTCACAGCAGATGGCTATGTTTGCACAGACTCACTGTGATGCGCATTATTGGCTCGCATCCATACAGCCACGGGTTGCTCTAGAGGACTTTGCAACTTTATGGCCAGTATAGTGAGATTGGGGGAGCATGGTCAGGGATGCAGGCACTACTCCTGCATATGATATATGGTGGCAAATGTGGTGGCCAACACAGTTTACTGATCCAGTCGAGGAGGTAGTCCCTGCGGAGGAGGCAATGGGGTCAGGGGATGATGATTTAGATGATGATGGGGATGATGACTTTGATGGAGATGATTTCCTAGAGGAGGGAGAGGAAATCATCATAGACTACATCGTGGAGGTTGGGAGGGATGGAGAGGAGAGGGTGGTTGGGGGGCAAGGGCAGCCGATGGATGTGCTGGTTGCAGCAGCAGCTAGACAGGTGCCTCGGCAGCAGGGGGACAATAGGTGCCTATTGAGCAGGTTCAGATTGGAGTGGGGTGACCTCATAGAGGACCTCAGCGGCGTGGGGAACAATCGAAGGTGGATAGGGGTGATCTACCCCCACCACAGGTAGCGCAGTAGCAATAGGGGAGGTAGGCCCTTTAGGGGCAGGTGGAGAGGCAAAGGTTGAAAGGCTCATGCCTTGTTGGTAGCCTCGGGGTGAGGAAGAGGAGATGGAGACCTTACAAGCATAGGTGGCCAAATTGTAGGGGGCATTAGAGAGCTGTGAGGCAGAGTTGGTTTAGTTACGAGGTACAGTGGCCTTACTGGATGGGTTAGATGGATAGGTGGCTGCATTGTAGGCACAACTATCCCAGGCTCAGGGTGAGATAGTCACTTTGACAGGGGAGTGGGATACGACGCTCGTGAGAGCACAACAGGTAGAGGTCTAGGGTAATACAGTGGTTTTGACCATAGAGCGAGATATGGCACTTGCCAGGGCACAACAGGTAGAGGCTACGGTGGGCAACTTGCAAGCATTAGGTGCTAGTATGGCCCCTATTTTGACATTGATGTAGACACAGTTGTCCCAGGCACATGCACAACTGTTGGAGGCCAGAGGACGGATAGACTATTATCGGGCCCTATATCATGCGGCAGTGCCTGCAGAACAGCGTGTGCCAAGTTATAGCTAGGTCAGTGGATCGTGGGCAGCTAGATCACATAGATCTAGATTAGTTTAGTCTGTCCAGCAAACGATGCCTCCTCCCTCGCATGTTCCCCAGTAGGTTCCAGAGGTATAGGTATAGTCACAGCTACAGCCACCACTGCAGCCACCAACAGGACCACAGGCACCACCAGGGTCAGGATCCCTAACTCCATAAGAGAGAGGATCCTCTATGTGACAGGATCCCCAGAAGGGCAAGAAAGTCCTAAAATTCCCAGGTATGTAAAACTAAATCACTCTAAAGACCAGATCATAAGTGATAAAAGAAAAGGTGTTCAAACAAGAAGAAAGATTGCTCAAGACTCAAAAGAGTATTGTCTGATTTCAAAGATTGAACCAAAGATAGTGAATGAAGCATGCAATGATGAAAGTTGGACTAAAGTAATGGAGGAAGAGCTGATACAAATTAAGAAAAACCACACTTGAGATCTTGTTCCTAGACCTAGAAACAAGAATGTGATTGGAACCAAATGGGTCTTCTAGAACAAACTGAATGAAGTTGGTGAAGTAGTTAGAAACAAAGCTAGATTGGTCTGCAAGGGTTACTCTCAAGTAGAAGGAGTTGATTTTGAAGAAACTTTTGCTCCAGTGGCAAGAATTGAAGCAGTCAAGTTATTTCTTGCCTTTGCTGCCTTCAAGGACTTCAAAGTATATCAGATGGAAGTCAAGCCTGCCTTCCTAAATGGTGACTTGGAATAAGAAGTATACATTGAGCAACCAGATGGATTTCAATTGTCTAATCATGGTGATATGGTCTGCAAGTTGAAGAAAGCACTATATGGACTTAAACAAGACCCAAGAGCCTAGTATGAAAGACTGGATAAGCATCTTTTGAAGATTGGTTTCAACAAAGGTACTGCTGACAGTAACTTGTTCTTCAAAATTGATCATGAGAATATCTCGATTGTTGAAGTGTTTGTTGATGATATCATTTTTGGTGGAAGAGATAGTATGTGCAAAACTTTTGCAAATCAAATGAAAAGTGAATTTGAGATGTCCATGTTTGGGGAAATGAATTTTCTCTAGGGTCTACAAATCATTCAAACAAAGAAAGGAATCTTCATTTCTCAGACCAAATATGTGAAAGAATTGTTAAAGAAATTTGGGATGGAAGACTCAAAACCAATGAGTACTCCCATGGCAACTGGAACTAAATTGAGCAAAGATGATGACTCTCCTAAGGCTGATCAGAAAAAGTACAGGTCAATGATTAGAGGATTATTGTATCTCACTCAAACTAGACCTGACATTATGAATGCTATTGGTCTTGTTGCTAGATTCCAACCTAATCCTAGAGAATCTCATGTCATGGCAGTTAAGAGGATTTTTAGATATCTAAAAGGGACAGTTGAGTATGGTTTGTGGTATCCTAGAGATCATGATTTCTCTCTTCATGCATATACAGATGCGGATTGGGTAGGAGATGTGGACGACCAGAATAGTACCAGTGGTGGAGCATTCTTTTTGGGGAAGAGATTGGTTTCTTGGTTGAGCAAGAAACAAGAGGCAATATCTATGTCCACTGCAGAAGTAGAATATATTGCAGCAATAGGTGTTGTACTCAAGTTTTGTGGATGAAACAAATGCTAAGAGACATCAGAGTCGAATATGAGGAACCTATCACAATCTTCTTGTTAGAATCTGAAAAGATTAATAACCCAGAAAACTAGTGCAAAGAATAGATATTAAAACTATGAATGCAAATGATACGAAATCAAAATAGCAACACAGAGTTAGTCTCCAAGAGAGTAATGCAAATGCTAGAAGCAAAATAGCATTAAGAGGATGCAAAAGTAAAAGATGCGAAATACAAGCCAGGTAGCATGCTTATATAGACTAGGAAGAGAGAGGAGGTGGCGACACCGACCAATGAGGAGCAACCATCTATCGGACTAAAGATAGCAAAGTATCTTCCCAAGATAGCTAATGGATGCTCACATGTAGGAAGGTGACACCTCGCAACTACTCACCTAATAAGACATGCTTTATTAACCTAAGCGAGATTAATAGAAGTGTAGGAAAAACCTAGGAATATAGGAAAAATAAATAATCCATCTAGGAAATAAAAACCTACACTAACACCCCCCCATAAGCGAAGCTTAGGTGGATGTAGAAATGGGTCCCGGCAAATCAAGCCTGATGAGGTACCCATGTACATAAAATTCCCCCCCCCAAAGAGAGAGAGAAGAGACCCCCCCAAAAGTAGAGAAAGTCAAGACTCCGAGTGAGAGGAAGAAGCCCCCCCAGAAGATGAAGCATCCCGCACCCCCAGCAAAGCTCGCAAATGAAGGAACTTGCTCTCAGTGAAGGGTTTGGTGAAGATATCAGCAACCTGCTCGGAAGTCGGACAGTAGCGAAGGTCGATGACGTGGCCATGGATGAGCTCCCGGATGTAGTGCATGTGGACCTCTATGTGTTTGGTCCGCTGATGATGGACCGGATTCCGTGAGATCTGAATGGCACTCTGGTTGTCACAAAATATGACTGATGGCCGTCTAATCTGGATACCAAACTCAGTGAGAAGATTCTGAAGCCAAATGGCCTCAGTAGAGGCATTCACAGCCCCCCGATACTCGGCCTCAGTAGAAGATAGAGCAATAGCAGATTGCTTCTTGCTCGACCAACAAACAGGACCTGAACCAAGTGAGAAGCTGTAACCTGAAGTAGACTTGCGATCCTGAGAATCGCCCGCCCAATCGGAATCTGTGTAGCCCACCAAGTCAAGCTCAATACCCGCTGCGTAGTGAATCCCAAGACTGTGAGAACCCTGAATGTAGTGAAGGATCCGCTTGGCTGCTTTCCAGTGCAGCTCATGAGGCTCCTGCATGAATCGAGAGACCATGCCTACAGCATATGAAATGTCAGGTCTCGTATGAGTCAGATAAATGAGACTCCCAACAAGCTGTCGGTACAAAGTGCCATCAACAAGTGGAGAAGAACACTGAGCCTCAAGTTTGACTCCAGAAAGAAAGGGAGTCGGAGCAGGCTTACAGTCAGCCATATGAAACCTCGAGAGCAAATCTAGAGCATACTTGGACTGTGTAATGGTGATCCCAGAAGAAGACTGGTAGATCTCAATCCCGAGAAAGTAATGCAACAAGCCCAAGTCAGTCATCAAAAACCTGTCATGAAGGGCAGTTTTGACAGCCCCAATGGTGGATGAAGAACTCCCTGTGATCAGCAAGTCATCAACATACAGAACCAGAAATAGGAGTGAATCATCCTGCTGCAGAATGTAGACATTGGGATCAGAATGGCACCGAGTGAACCCAACTGATAGAAGGAAGGAATCCATCTTGGCATACCAGGCCCGAGGAGCCTGTTTGAGGCCATAGAGAGACTTCCGAAGAAGGCACACAAGTGAAGAATCCTGAAGGAACCCCTGTGGCTGCTCCATGTAGATCTCCTCCTGAAGGTCACCGTGAAGAAAAGCACTCTTCACATCCATCTGGTGTACTTCCCAACGATTAGCTGCAGCAATGGCAAGAACAAGTCGAATGGAATTCATTCGGGCAACTGGCGCAAAAGTCTCAGAGTAATCAATCCCAGGAACCTGGGAGAATCCTTTGGCGACCAAGCGAGCCTTATACTTGTCAACCGACCCATCTGCTGCAAATTTTGTCCGATAGATCCACTTACATCGAACAAGTTTTCTTCCCTTAGGAAGAGGGACAAGATCCCAAGTGTGGTTCCTCATCAAGGAACTATACTCCTCCTGCATAGCTGTATCCCACTCAGGAATACCAGAAGCCTCATGAAAAGACTGAGGATCTGAGGCAGTAGCAATGAAGACATGTGGAACATCCTGGAACTGTGAACGAGTTCGCCTGGTGTCTGATGGATCCCCAACCCAATCACCTGCAGACTGCAAGGTCTGTCTAGCCCAAAGTGGACCGGAAGATGGAGAATCTGGAGGAGAATCATCAACCTCTGAATGATGACTAGGAGAGGAAGGAGGTGAGTCCTCTGAATCACTCTCTGCATCAGAAGTGGAGGTAGAAGACTGCTTAGGTGAATCTGACTCATCAGAAGATCTGTCATGTATCCCAAGTGACTCCAATGTCAAAGTAGAAGGAGAAGTGATAGAAAGTGAGCTTGAAGAGCCCTCCTCAAACTGAACACTCCTCTCAATGAACAACTCATGTGTAGTAGGGTGGAGCAACCGATAACCCTTCACACCATCAGGATAACCTACAAATATGCAAGGTCTGCTCTGCGGATCCAAGGCCTTGCGTTTCTCTGTAGGAATGTGGGCCCATGCAGGAGAACCAAAAACTCGAAAGTGCTTAACTGATGGTTTCCGACCGCTCCAAGCTTCAAAAGGAGTGACTCCCTTCAAGGCTCGGTGAGGAACACGGTTCTGGATATAACAAGCACAGTTAATGGCCTCTGCCCAATACTGTGGTGCAAGAGATCTGGAGTGAATCATGCAGTTCGCCATTTCCTTCAAGGACCTATTCTTCCGTTCTGCAACACCGTTCTGCTGAGGATTGTATGGAACTGAATGCTGCAAATCAATCCCCTCTGAAGTGCAAAACCTCTCAAACCGATGGTTGACATACTCACCACCATTGTCAGTGCGCAAAACTTTGATGGCTTTCCCAGATTGCTTCTCTACAAAAGTCTTGAAGTCTTGAAAATGATCAAATACCTCTGACTTCTGTTTGAGAAAGTACACCCAAGTATATCGAGAAAAGTCATCAATGAATGTGAGGACATATCTAGCCCTGCTGAAGGAAGGATGCTGAAATGGACCAGCCAAATCACTGTGAACTAACTCCAGTATCTGTGAAGCTCTCCATGCCTTACCTTTGTCAAACTTTTCCTTAGGATGCTTACCAAGAATGCAACCTTGGCAAACACCTCCTGAAAACTGAACTGAAGGCAACCCTGTGACCATGCTCTGCTGGTTGAGCTGCTGTAAGTAGCGGAAGTTAAGATGGCCAAACCGCTCATGCCATAATCTACTCACATCATTAGAATGAGTGAGCAAAACAGTCGAAGGAGGATCAGGAACAAAGTGAGAAAACAGATAGAGCCGTGACTGATGATCTGCTCTCCCAACTGCAACTGTAGAACCACTGTGCAACTCACGAATCTCCACTGAATCAGGAGTGAACTCAACCCGCTTGCCTGAACCTGTGTGAGTGATTTGATATACCGATAGGAGATTAGTTGATAATGAGGGCACACAAAGAACATCATGGAATGTGCCATCCCCCACATCAACAGACCCTCTCCCACACACCTCAACAGGAGTATTATCACCCATCAAAATAGAAGGCATAGTACACGGCTCCAAGGATGCAAGTTCTTCCTTAGATGAAGCCATGTGGTGTGAAGCACCCGAATCAAGAACCCAAGTGGATGGTGAAGAAGCAACTGCAACAAGGGCCTTGCCCTTTCCTTTCCCCTTGCTGTTTTCTTTTGCCTTATTAGACCCCTCATTAGAACTCTGTTTGATAGACTCAGGAACACTGATATTATTCTTCTCAAGAATGTGTGTCAAGTGATCAATTTGTTTCTTCAGACATTTATGTTCATCATGACCGGGTCTTTTACAATAGGCACATTGGACCCTCTCTTTCTTAGGCTTGTCGCCCTTGGAATATTGGGTCTCATTAGTTGCTTTTGAAGCAACCGTTATCTGATCCTTCTTCTCCTTGCTATTCTTTTGTTTCTTATCCTTACTATTGTTGTTACTACTTTGTCCTTTCTGTTCTTTTGTGCCTTGATTGGCAGCCAAGGCATGTGACTTAGAGGACTTAAGAGTGCCCATCTGGATTAGCTTGTCCTGTTCCCGAGTGAGATTGACAGCAAAATCATCTAAAGATGGCATGGTGAATTGAGTACCAAGTGCACCCTTAGTAGCATAGAAAGTAGAAACAAACACAGAATATTCTGAACTTAGCTTAGAGAGAATACTAAGAATCAGTTGTTCATCTTTCTTTTCAATTCCACATTGTTTTAACTGCAGCCTTAGTGATTTCAATTTGGTGAAGAAATCCTGGATTGTGTTGAAATTGCCTGGACTTAAACTAATTAGTTCATTTTCCAACATATGACCCCTCATTGAATCTTGTGTGCCAAATAGTGTTTCTAGCTTTGTCCAGATTTCATTTGGTGTATTCAAAGACTCAATGTGAAAGAGCAAATCAGGAGAAACAGACAAACACAATGTTCCATATGCCTCATCACATTTGTTAAACCACTTAGGCTTATCTTCATCTTTAGCAGGTTCAGTTTCAAGTCCCATAGTTATCCTATTTAATCCAGCTTTCCTTAAGTGAATTGTCATGCGTGATTTCCACTCAAAGTAATTGTATGGAGTTAGGATAGGCAGATTTGTTTGATCCATGATGAAGAAATGCAGAGAAGAAGTGCTGAAAAGAAGAGAACCCAACCAAGACAACCCCCCCCTTTTCACTCAATCAAAGAACCCCCCCAAGAAAATATGATTTGGCACTTTATATTAGTGCGTTTACAACTACCACTAGCAACAAATACTAAGTGGTTTTGATTTCAATGCATTACAAAACTCTCATGAAGAGCATATGCTGAAAATACAACTTTGGCATAATATCCAGAGAAATAAACAGCACCACTGCAATCTACTCGAAAAATCATGCACTTTCAAAAAAAGAATCGCCTCGATACGAGGTCGTATGTGAAAGTTATGATCCTCCGAAGTTCCCAAAACGAGAACCGTGCAATGTCACGACTGAGAATCTGCAATTTCTGAAAAATCTTGGCATCAAAATCAAAAAACGACTGCACTAGTGCATAGAGCACGAAAAAATAGCCAAAATCAAAAAAAATTTCGTGGGAAAAGGAGTCCGTATGAGCAAGAACGGAGCATTTGAAAACTGTCTTCAGAACTGCAGCTGCCAACGGAGAGGGGTCCTGCTGTAGCTTTCTGAGCGCGTTTTTGCAAAATATACAAACTGCATGCAAAAACAGAAAGATACCCAGATGGTTTTTCTGTGCTGCGAACAAAATCCAGAAGGCGTTTTTCTTGCAAATGCACAGAAGATGTTGCTCCAGTGTAAATGGAACGCCTTTAGCTACAAAAAACGACCCCAACAACCAAAAAATGACATGCAAAGGCTGAATCAGATGCTGGAACCTGCAATATTGATTCAAAGGACCAAATATGCAAGCTGGTTGTCAGATTTGAGCTTGAAACCCCGGTTCCGCAACTGTGTATGACGATCTCCGATTTCGGTGAAACGAAAGCCAAATCTGACTTTCTCAAGCCTCCTGGACGCGTTGGAACAGCCAGAAATGCTGCCAGTATAACCAGAAATGCTGCAATCACCTAGATTTCATAAAACACATGTGCAAACCCCAGAGATTAAAAAAATTTCCGTCAAACTTTTCTGATTCTCAAGATCATCCGAAGATGCAAGAGAAGAGCATACTGGGTTTTTCGAAAACCTGCAATAAGATTTATTAGCCCCCCCCGAATCTCTCAAATATGGAAACTAAAATCTACTCTTGCACATAGAATAGCTCTGATACCATGTTAGAATCTGAAAAGATTAATAACCCAGAAAACTAGTGCAAAGAATAGATATTAAAACTATGAATGCAAATGATACGAAATCAAAATAGCAACACAGAGTTAGTCTCCAAGAGAGTAATGCAAATGCTAGAAGCAAAATAGCATTAAGAGGATGCAAAAGTAAAAGATGCGAAATACAAGCCAGGTAGCATGCTTATATAGACTAGGAAGAGAGAGGAGGTGGCGACACCGACCAATGAGGAGCAACCATCTATCGGACTAAAGATAGCAAAGTATCTTCCCAAGATAGCTAATGGATGCTCACATGTAGGAAGGTGACACCTCGCAACTACTCACCTAATAAGACATGCTTTATTAACCTAAGCGAGATTAATAGAAGTGTAGGAAAAACCTAGGAATATAGGAAAAATAAATAATCCATCTAGGAAATAAAAACCTACACTAACACTTCTGTGATAATTCAAGTGCAATAAATATATCAAAAAATCCAGTGTTGCATTCAAAGACAAAACATATATCCATCAAGTTTCATTTTCTGAGAAAGCAGGTAAACAAGAATGAAGTCAAACTAGAGTTTGTGCCCTCCAAGGATCAGATTGTAGATATTTTTACTAAACCTCTACCTAAAACTCTTTTGAGTATCTCAGGGAGAAGTTAGGGGTTATTACCCCTCTGCTTCTGAATTAAGGTGCACTGATGTGTATTAGTCTGGTGGATCTCATAGTCATATCTTGTGGTCCGGATTGATGATGGGAAGTTACTACTTAGGGGAAGCAGCTAGTATTGATGCAACTATGTGCCTTTTGCCATTTATGTCAAAGGAGGAGAGAAGACATGTAAAAAACAAGTAGTTATTGATCCAAGGGGGAACAGTAAGGGAAGAGAAGACATGTGAATGGTTGTTGTTGATAGGGGGAGTTATGTTAGTAAGGAGAAGTTCTTGTCTATGGTTAAACAGTTTTTCACATCATATGTTGCCATCAATGACAAAGGGGGAGATTGTTACAAGTATGGACCTAACTGATGTTGTCATTGATATCAACATACTCCTATTGCATTGATGATAAGGATTGGATGAGCTGTATGCTGAGGATATTGAGAAAATTAGTCCTATCAGGAACAAAGAAGAACAGTGAAGATAGTGAGGTAAAGATCCCAGCTAAGATGAAGATCAAAGGATACACATCAAAGGGTTTGTAGATATGTATCTTAAGATGATCCAGTAAACATTTTAGAGGTCCACATGAAGATCTGAAGAAGTTATGGCCACTTAAGTAAAACTATTTCTTACAGATGTTCAGAGGTGACAGAGTGACACATATAGGTCTGGTGAGATCTGAAATGCAATATCTTGTTCTGCAGAATTGGTGGAGTGTTTAGGAAGTCAATGTGAATTGACAACTCAATTGGTTCATGGTTTGGAGGTCCACAAGCATCTATTCCAATATGACAATGATGACAGACTATGTTCTTGAGGTTTCAGATGAAAGAGAGGATGATTTCAGCAGGCAGAAGTAGTGTGGATGTTCTTGGTGATTCAAGAAATCTTGTGAAGGTCTCTGGATTGTGTCCAGTTCATGTTGGTAGTTTGTATTGAAGATTGAGGTCATAATTGAAGAATTACTTCTAGTTGATGATGTTCTTCCTAAGTCTGGCCGACCCAATGAGTTACACATCCTGTGGATGATCTTGAAGATGTTCTGTGAAGAATAGCGTGTTCCTAAAGGAAGATTGAAGTCTTAGATCTGTGTGGCTGATAGCGTGTTGATCCGCGTGAAGTCTTTTTGTAATTAGTCATGTTGTATTTATGTATTTGCTCTGTAATGTATGCTGACTTCGATGATTATCCCTACGTCGATGTCTTGTATAAATAAGGAGTTGTGAAGTCATTTCAAAAGCATTGTTTGGAGATGAGTGCATGGTAGAGAGGAGAAAAGTGAAAGGCAGAGCATAAGTATTGGTCTTAAATGGAACTGACTCAAGCATGGTGAAGATGCTATTCTTCAGTTCAAGTATGTAATACTTATCATTCTGTAGACAATGTGTCTCCTATAGGCAGTGGGCTTCTTGTGAGCAGTGGGCCTCTTGTGAGTAGTGTACTTGAGCAGTGAGCCCTAATTGGCATGTGTCATTTGTTCTTCTTATTCTTTTCACAGAGAATATAATCTTGGGTTAGTCACCCTGTGGTTTTTCCCTTACCCAAGTTTTTCACATTAAAAATCTTGGTGTCATATGTGTTAATGTGTTTCTACTCTTGAATTGTTGCATTATGTTTCCATGATTGATTTATTATTATGCTACTGAATTAAAGGAAGGATTTAAGTGATTAATTGGAAGAAAGTTTTAGACAACTGATTCACACCCCCACTCTCAATTGTCTATCTTGAATCAACCACTCCTTTCTTGAAGGAGTCTCTTCTTGTGTGATGCAGATTTCATAATTTGGACTCTCAAAGTGGCTTCGTAAGGAATGGACACACATCAAAGATACAATATAGGCAAATTTGGGTGGGTACTTCTATTTCTTGTGTACTTTAGTATGTGTTAATTAGTCTTCTTGTTTCACCATGGAACTACAAAAAAAAATTGATGGTTAGAATGTTGTTTTATTCATTTCTACTCATGGGAAAACATATATTTTGGTTTTAAGTTTCCAATCTAATATCATTTTGTGGTTATTTTAAATAGGAAGACTTAATTGATATCTGGTGTTCTTTTTTGCTTTATTAGCACCAACATTTGTTAGAAAATCCATGTGACTTGTAACATTTCTGGTTGTTATTATTGTTACATTTCACATGACTATATCATGGAAGGGGTATTCTCATCCACAATCTCATCCATGATATAGTCAGGTGGGATGTATCTACAATAATAACCAGAAATGTTGTTACAAGTCATATGGATTTTCCAACAAATTTTGTTGCTCATAAAACATAAGAGAGCATCAGATATGAATTTGGTCTTCCTCTTTAAAATAACTACAAAATGATATTATTTTTTAAACTTGAAGTCTAATTTTATGTTTTCCCATGATTACAAACAAATTAAGAATCATTTTAACCGTAAAAAAAATCTAATGTAATTCAATACTCAAAGGAAAGGACTAATTCATAGATACAAAAGTACATAAGAAACATAAGTACCTACCTAAATGTGTCTACATTAGATGTATCTGTGATGTGTGTCCATTACTTCTGAAGCCACTTTGTGAGTCCAAGATCTAAAATTTGCATCACACAACAAGCGACTCCTTCAAATAGAGAAAACCAACATCATCATATTAAGGTCTTAGCTTTCTAAGTTACAAAAGAAGAAGCAACCTTAAGAGTTTAACCCTTCAAATAAGAAATAATTAATGAAATTCAATTTCTCCTTGAAGAGATCTATAATATAGAAGTTGATATGGGAGGTGTGTTTAATTTCACCAGAGGCTCAAAATCTTCAGTTAATCAAATATTGGCTGCTTTGATATCTCTATGAATTATTTATTTTTGTTAATAATCCTCTATAAAAAAAAGACCTTTAGTTGTACCAATAGCTATTCTATACCAAATATCCCAATTTAGATGTTTAGGTTTTGGACCTAGGTTAGAAGCAAGACCATTTGAGTCACTAGCACATTGAAGCAATAATCATGTATATAGTGGGAAGCCAAACTATCCAATAAAACATGATAAAGATAAACTTTTCTCTATGCTAAATAATAATGTAAGACAATTTTTCTCTATGCTAAATAACTATGCAAGTCATAAAAAATTTACCACAACTCTTTATTTCTTTATTTTTTGTGTAAAGTAAATCTTAAAATTTGTTTTCTTTATTTTTTGTGTACAGTATATCTTAAAATTTTGTATATGCTATTTGCCCCGAGTTCAAACCTTAGAAGAAATCTCGTAGTTATCACTTGATGAAAGTAATCCTGCATCCAAGATGGTTAGAAAGACATTCAAATCTTAAGGGAGTATAACAAATTGGGTTTTATCTTTCTATTCAACTTCTTCCATATTTTAACAAGGTTACATTTTTTGTCTATTTATTTTATAGATACTATTTTCTTAAACAGATATTATGTTTATAAATATGATTCACAATCCAATGGTAAATTTCAGATGTGCTTTAGAGTGTTAATGTGTTAATCCTTAGGGTTAGCCATTTGTATTTTATGTAATATATTTTTTGTTTAGATAGTTATGAGCTGTTAAATTATTCTTCTGCCTATATAAACATATATGTAATTTTCTATTTTACATCAATACAATTTATCATTTTACCCACCTCTTCAATGTCGGCCTATAGTGGTATCAGATCCATGGTGATATCATGATCATGTGAAGATGTTCATCCATTTGCATATTCAGCTTTTATGAATGTGTTAAAAGTAGTTTGTAGCTGCAAAGGCCACGTGGAGTTGGATAGCATCAGTTGGACAGAATGAAATTATGTGGAAACTTGCATTGAGAAAGTCATATGCAACCCTTGTAGAAGATTTTAAAAGGTTTGGAATTTGCATGGAACACATTAAACTTAATTTCCATATAAAAGCACATGTCCAACATTTTAATAAGACACCAAACATTGTATCTATTGTCATTTTTTGACCACAGCTCAAAAATTGGTTGAGCAGATTTATCATTTATCATTTTTGAATGAGGTTTGATTTATTTCTGTTATGTACTAGTTGCATAGTTATTATGACAAATTCAGTTCAGTTGTTCAGATGCAGGAAGAATAGTTTCAATCATTCATTGCATTGCAGAGCAGTAAAATGAGATAAGTATTCATTCACCACAATGGTTATTCATTTACAAGTTTGAATACATAAGAGAATAAACATTGCATTGAAGGAAACTAAGATATATCAGATGTCCCACACAAGCCGTGGGTTATAGCCTTCTTTTGGTTGGTCTTTGTAGTAGCCTCCAGTCCTGCTCCCAACCTCGGCATGTACCTAAAAAATTGTGGGAAGGGTCTCATTAGAAGCTCTAGTTATGAAAATACTTCAATTAGGGGAGGCATAATACTTTAGTTATAATGCATTGATCAAATGAGAACATCCATATGTAGAAGGAATTTTTCTATTTTGGATAAATAGTCAAGACAAAAGTTGACGTCCCATCAAAATAATTATTTTTTAGTACACGCAACTTTTAATATTTATTTAAAAATATATATTTATCAAAATGCATAAAAAATAAATCCATGCACTAAAGTTTCAATTTATAAATACACACAAAAATTTTGAAGGAAAAAAAATAAAATTTACTGTAAAAAGAGCGATGCCCCACTTAACTTCATTTTTCAGCATTTTATCAGCAACTAAATTATAGTGTCAATTTTACAAAAAAATGTATTCAAATAATTTTTTAATTTTTATAAAAATACAAACATAAAATACACTAAAAAATATACATTTCATTAATTTACATCATTACAAAATTCAAAATGTATGTCACTTTTTAATGATTCAAGTTAAAAATTTAGATCAGCATTGGTTGTTTCCTTTATAAAAGTGTGACACAGCTTTGTGCTTTTACCCTATAGCAGAAGAATACAAGACAACCAGTCCAGATGGCCCATTTTGTCTTTGACAAACTTCAAGAGAAACAAAAAGAACACTTCATTACTTATGTTGCAATAGAGTATATATATCATGTGGCAGAGGATATCTTACATAATGCATTTGATATGATGAAGTACAGTAAAGAGGGATAGCAAAAGTCATCATGTGTTACAGTATATACAGAACAAGTGACTTCTTCATTTATTACAATATGTCATGACACAACCATGGTCATCAATCATGTTTGAAGTATCCTTCATATGCACAGTCCACTGAATGGACAAGTAAAGCTACAGAAATGAAAACATATATGCTACTACAGAAAGACGAGTTCAAAGTTCAAAGCCAACAATATATTCTTCATATGCAAAGTCCACTAAAAGGGTAAGTGAAGCTACAGAGGTAGAGAACAGTGTATGCAACCCTCACTTTTCTTAAAAGAGTGACAATGATTATAACTAAACAATAACAGCATAAGAAAGAAAATATATCGTATTCTAGTGTATGCTATAGGAACAATTTTGTGCTCATAAAGATAAAATCATTGTTTTAGTTTCACATCTGGGTTGTTACAATGAAAGTACAGAGATATATCTATAACTAGGCTATGGCATACATTGCCATTTACATTCATTTTTTCAAATACCCATATCGAGTTTCTGAACCCCAACATATTTTGCAGTGTTGGAAAGGAGAAATGGTAATGTAAAGTTGTCCAAGAAAGGCCATGGTGAGAGACTGTTTATACAGAATAAACATGAAACCCTTGTTGGGTTTAAAAAATTCTACTTTCTTTTTGCAATACACAGTCAAGCAAGGTGGGAGTGAAGTGTTGTAAACATGGCTGCCAACGTAAAGGAAGTTCTGTGTAGTATAAAAGAAACCCTCACTTCAAACACAAGGAGCTTCAGAATTTTGATATCAAAAGACAAAGAGCCATCTACAAAATGTGTTACATGCCACGACCATGCCATATATGAAGGTATTTCACATACCCAGCAAATAGAAAAGAAACCCTCATCACAATATGCATAGACAGAAATGAAAGAAGCCACAGTGGAAGCAATGATATTGAGGACTCACTATATGGTGTAGCAGAGGATAAAACTATGGTCATGGCCCAACTAAAGACCTTGTCTTTATTGCCATTTTTTCACAAAGTTCAACATAGGAAAACCAAACAAATATATATCAAAGTTGAGAAAATTGAAGAAACAACTACATGTCTGTGGCCTTTTAAGAAACAGAATCCATGAAAAAATAGTCAAATGCCATTTTAAAGATTCAAATCTAACTTACCAGGTGTGGCCTATCATTTTGGCTTAAGAAATGTAATGTTTTTGACCTCAAAAGTCATCAAATGGAGAATGAAAGTGTAGAGAATGAAACCCCAAGTCGGCGGCCACACAGTTGTAGAGCCAAACTCAACTCCAACAAAATAAAAATAACTGATGTTTTAGGGTTTCATTTTGCTTTTGTTTCGACGTCTTTTTCATATTTTGACCATGCAAACAACGTAATCATTTTTATCCAAATGAGATCAGGGTCAACACCTTATGTTCAATGGTGCCTAGTAATCATAAGGAGAAGTGGCTAACAGCTTGTAGAATATGGCCCATTTTATAAAGTCAAAGGTGGACATTATCATGAGTAAACAAGGCTTGTGCCTTTAGAACTTTGCAAGGTATTGATCTCCTATGTGGTAGACTCATATTGGAGTCTAGGTATCATTTGGGAATGCATGTGGTTGAGTGTCTTTGACCTCCTACTTATGTATTTTTTTTTCTTTTTCATTCACATGTTTCGTATATACTCAAGATCAAACAATAACCTTTCAAGATGTGAAGAGTATGCAAGGTGATGACATGGTCAAAGGGGTCAATGCAACATGGTGACACTATAGAGGTAGTGAGTTGGTATTTTTCAAGCCATATGGATAGAGATGTGATGGCAGAATATTGACACATGGAGGCCATGTTGTCAAGCCTTTTAAGGGTTTTATTTATTTTTGCAAATATGTGTAGTATTTCATCTTTTTTATGATTTTTATAGAAAAACATTAGTGATATCTTGTAAATATCTTGGTGAAATTATAAACCAGATATCATTTTATTTTTTGCAAAGAAATCATATCGATAGGATATTGATTAAAATTGCCCTATCATTGTAAAGTTAACTTTAAAGCAATGAAATTATGGATTGCTTTTAAAGTTTAACTATTTTAGGCAATTTATAGGCTAAAAATTAGTTCAAATATTCTATTTTGATTTGTTTTATTTAGAGCCATATAGGACAAATTTTTGGAGCTTTCATGAGTAGGGAAAAACAATTTTATGGTGGGACCACATGAGAGGGCAATTTTGTAGCTTTATTTTCTAGATTGGTGACAGATCCAATGCTTTATTTTTGGCTTTCATGAGTAGATTGAAAATGGACTTAGGGTTTATTTTTAGGAGCTTTTTTATCTTTCTTCACATGAGATCATTTGGAGGCATATATAGGAGAAAAATAGAGTTTTTCTCAATCAGTTAGCATCAGTTTCTTCTCTCTTGTTCACAGGCAGAGTTGTATATAGGTAGTTGGCTCACATATTTTTTAATTTTTCATGCATTGTACTCCTTCCAGTTCTAATAAAAAATCATCATGTTTCACATATTTTTCAGTTTTGAGCTAATGTTATATTGTGATTTTTTTCTATTGTTTATTATGTCTCAATATTGTTAAAAACTTAGCTCTTCCTAGTTGCAGTTTGTGTTTGATCCAAACCTTGTTGCAAATTACTTAAGGATCAAGCTATCAGTGAAATTGTGAGGATTCAGGTTAGAGGATCTATTTGTGAGTGATAGAATTTCATCCAATTTAGATTCTAGAGTTAGTTTACATTTCAGTTACATCTTACTATCCCTTTTCCCCTCAAGTTAGTAGTTTAGAAATTATAAGAGAACCAGCTCACTCATGACATTCATTCTTATGAAAGGAGACCCACATCTGAGAATGATTCCATGTTTCAACAAGTAGTTAAGTTTTCGCAAAACTTAACAAGGGTGCATATTTGAATTGACAATATTTTTGGCATGCCTAGTGGGACTTTGGAAACAATTTTAGAGAGATTTGTACCCTCATATCTGTTGTTCTGGTATATGCAGCAATTTACCAGCCTTTGGAGGCTTTCAATATACCTAGCGACTCATTCGGTCTGGTTTGGTATGTAGATTAGTGCTTGTAGCTTATGAAAACTAGGTCTAATCTAGATCCATTTGACTACTTATAGCTATCTACACCTTAAAGGAGAGGCAGATTAACAAGTATAATAGCTGAGTCATCAAGAAGATCAAAGTCTAGACCTTTCCAATTTAGATCTACAAGCCCAGTCAAAAGAAGTAGAAGTCCAATGCTAATAGTCCAGATACCTATAATGGCCAGGCAGTATGTATTTGCTACTTTCAATGGAGGCATCCCATTACAACTTGCCCAAAGAGATAATATTCCAATGGAAACCCTTAAAAGTTTGCCTTATTTCACTGGAGAAGATCATACTACTGCTGCTGAACATATTCAAGATGTAGTAACCTTGTGTTAAATGCACAATGTCACTCAAGAAAATGTGGCAATCAGGCTTTTAGTTGCTTCATTAAAAGGAAAGGCCTTACAATGGTTCAGAGGACTTGCTAAAAATTCAATAACATCCTGGGACTTACTCAAAGATGGATTACACAAACACTTCGAGCACAAGTCTAATCATCTCTCACTGCTAGAGCAACTGAGCACCATCAAAAGGGTACCTCACAAACACATGGCTGATTTCAACTACCGATTTCAGAGAACTTGGGATAGGATTCCCACAATGGTAAAACCTTTGCCAAGGCATGCTTTTCTATTTTATCTCAAAGATTTGAACATTGAAATTTTCATAATGATACAGTCTATGGGAGGGACCACCCTTCCAAATTCTTTTGAGACCATTGTTAGAGTAGAAAACTATCTTATTCAAGCAGGGAAGATAGCCCCTAGGCCCCCTTTACCCATTTTCCTTAAAATTCAGCCATCAGCGCCTATGCCAGTGCCTCCTCTAGCTGTTATCCCACTTGTTCTAGCAATAGGATACCAAATAGCCTAACAAATTGTTGTCCTAGTTCAAACCCAAAGTATCGCAGAGTTGGAAAATACATTAAGGACAATTGCAAATAAGCTAGTAAATAAGGAAAAATGTTTGCCCTATCAAAATTAGCATTAGCCTAATAAGAAAAATTCCTAATATCAACCCAATTAACAATATAGGCAACCCTTTTAGGCTGATCCTCAAGGACAGAGAAAGAACTATAACCCTAAACCTTTTTAGGCTTATAATCCAAATACTAGTAGTACCTCAAGAGAGCTTGTACCCACACAGAATAATCTGTTTCAAGATAGTGACTAGTGTTATCCATGTCACCAATCACATAGTCAAGCTACCTGCACGAATGGAGTGAGAAATTAGGCACTCATGGTTTAGAACAGTTATGCAAGTTCAGAGGGGGTTAATGGTAAAGTTACAACTCAATAGAACAAGGCTAATGTAGTCTTAATGAATTGGGAAGAATCTAATTTTTTGTGGTGTAAATTATTTCTAAGGTCAGAATTAGCAAAGTACACCTGTTTTAGCCAACACAAGGTCAAAAATGAGGGTTGCAGATGTAAATCAGCAAGCTGTTGTCATACAAGAGTAGGCTGTAAGGGGTAAAAACCAAGTTTATCCATCGCAAACTACCCCTGTAACATAGCAAAAAGTGCAAATTCTACAAAGAGACCAAATAGTACCAGTGAAAGAACAACCCAAAATGCAACGACAGTCTTCACAAGGTCAGATTGATGCAGTTACAGTAAGAGGACAACATAAGGTAACCCTTGCTGCTTTTAATATAGTTGATCATCTTAAGAAAGCTTTAATGAGCATGTTAGTTATGGATACTTTACGCATCCCTAGCCAGAAGAATTTGCTGCAAGAAGCATTGACTGAACTCTCACTTTCTGAGCATTCTAGTCAAGAGAAGCCCAAGGTTTTACTTGCCAATAGTTTTGAGATCAAGAGTGGGAAGTCAGCAGATGAGGTAAAACCACCCCATTTCTATCTAAGTCTCATTATTGATGATAAATTGGTTTATAACTATATGGTAGACTCAGGGGCAAGTAGTTCAGTTATGCTTAAAAGTGTAGCTGACTCATTAAGATTGGTTTATGAGCCCCTTACAAAAGGAGTAGTATAGTTAGATGGGTCTGCACTTAGTATTGCAGGGATAATAAAAAATTTGCTACTCAAATTGCATGCTTGTCCTAATTTTTCCATCCATCAAGACATCTACATTATTGACCTTCCACCTAGTTTTGTAATCTGCCTTTCTAGGGAGTTCACAGCCAAATTGGGTGGGTTTCTTTCATCTGACTGGACTCACTTGTTCTTTAGAACTAGATACAATACAAAAGTAATAATACAGTCTGAACCACTTGCAAAAGACCATATTAAGCCCTATGTTCCTAGCCCAATAAATGCTAATCTATACATCACCTGCGGGCAACAGGATGAACCCACGAGCCCATATCCCAATGCACCTATAGAAGATATAAATTTAGATGATTGGGCAGCTGAAGATCATGAAAGTGACCCTTACCTTCACACAAATGAGGTAGGATTAGGCATCTACATGATACAAGAACTTGATGTAGTGATTCCTAGTCTAATTAAGGATCAAAATCAGTTAGAACAATAAGGAGATCATCTTTGGAAGCTATGCTTTAATAGATCAAGGACCAAGATAGGTGCTGGTGGAGGTAATATGTTAATTTCACCTCAAGGAGACAAGTATTATGTTGCCTTAAGGTTTACTTTCAGGTTCACAAATAATGTGGCTGAGTATGAGGCCATGATCCATGGCTTAGAATGGGCTAAAAAAAAGGTATAAAATCTATTCAAGTTTATGGAGATTCTAAGTTGATCATTAACTAGGTTAGGAATTTGAATGTTGCTAAAAATGATCTGCTCAAAAAGTACAAGCATAGTGTTGGATTTAATTAAATTTTTTTATGCTTTTAGGGTAAGTACAAGAAGTTGGGTCCACTTTTTGGCCAAAAAGTGGAAGTGTTTTCCCTTATTTTTAGAATTTGTCACATTTGACCTTAAAATTTGAAGCACTTAGAGACGGAATCTTTAAAAAAGTCACTAAATATAAAATGTAGTACTCGGAGTCTAGTTTCCAAATATGTAATTTTTTTCAATACCCAGATGATACAAATTAATTTTCAATAGGCATTTCTAAAAACTACTATTTAAAAGTCACTTTTTTTAACCATACCATGCACATGTACGGCCAACATAATTTGACCTAAATAAAATTATTTTTCAAAATCCTTTTGGGAAAAGATGTGTAGTATAGTGAAGTTTGATGAGGATATTTTTTTATAATTGTTTTCCAAATAATTATTTTTTTATTAATTTTTTATTAGGCCTAATTGCTACTTTTGAAAACCCCTCATGTACGACCAACATAATTTGAGCAAAAAAAATCATAAAATTATTTTTTTTTTCATTGTGTAAAGAATGATGTGTAGATTGATGACATAATTTTTTTTAAAAAAAATTTAAAAATTAAAAGTTATTAAAAAAATACAAACACCTGTCATTTCAAGTTTTTGGACCAGTTTGCTCACAAATTAAATAATAAATAGAAAAACAAGTCCAATCCAAAAAAAAATACATATTTGAAAACTAGACGCTATGATCTGTAATGGGTTTTAATTTCATAAAAAAATTCAGAAAAAAATGTCATCAGCCATATAGGTGAAGTCAGTCTTTCCTCTGGTTCTGTACTTAGAGAAATACTTGCAGGTCCAAGGCTCAAGGTCGGCTACCCATGCCTTTCCCGAGCCTAAAATGAAACCAAAAGCGTGGGTATGAAATTCAAAATTTTAGAAATGGGTACCCATTTTAAAACAGGTACCCGTTCTAGAAAACAATAGAAAACAAAACGGGTACCCGTTTTAAAATGGGTACCCGTTTCTAAAAATAGTTAAAAAAAATGGGTACCCGTTTTTAAAAATAGTAAAAAAAATAGGTACCCTTTTTTTTACTATTTTTAGAAACAGGTACCCATTTTAAAACGGGTACCTATTCTAGGCTTGGGTGTCCGTTCCTAAACGGGTACCCATTTTCTTTAAAACGGGTACTCGTTCTTGTCAGGATTTTTTTTTTGCACGACACTTCCCCTATATGTGGACCCAACTTCTTGCTTTTACCCTTTAATTTGATTTTAGTTCCCAGGGATCAAAATAAGTATGCAGATAGGTTGGTAGCCTTGGGATCTTAATTTAAGATTCCTGATCAAATTTAGAATGTTCAGAGACAACCATATGTTAAGATAGTTGTTCATGGCAAGTGTTTAATAGTGATGAACAAATCTTGAGTTTTTTAAGTGCAGAGGCTGAATTTGTACTAGATAATCAGCATAAATATTAACAGCAATTTGAAGACTAGATTGTCTAGTTAAGGACCAACAAGTTTCCCAAGGTATTAGTCACATTAGAATCAGTGTTTAACACTGATGATCAGTTCAGAAAAGATAAGTGCAGCATGACAATGAAGCAAGAACATTATCAAACCATAGAAATCTTCAAGGACAAACTACTGAAACTTGGAAAGGTATGTAGTAGAGAAGAACAACAGTCTTTTATTCAATTATCTCAAGATTTTTCTGATGTCTTTGCATGGGAGTATAAGGACTTGAGAGGTTTTGATCCTAGTTTGGCCCAGTACACCATAGAGTTAGAACTTAATGCCAAGCCTATTAGGAAAAAGAAAAGACCCCTCAATCCCAAACTTGAACACTTAATGAAGGCTGCACTGAATAAACTGATTGAGAGCAGTATCATTTTCCCAATAAAGCACACCTCCTAGGTTTCCAATTTGGTCCCAGTCAAGAAGAAGAATGGTGAATCTGACTTTGTGTCAATTTCCATGATCTAAATCAGGCCTCATTGAAAGACCATTACCCTCTTCCTTCCATGGAACAAATACTGCAAGTTGTTTTAGGTTCTGATAGGTACTCTCTGGTAGATGGATACTCTCGATATAATCAAATTCTAGTCAAAGAAGAGGACCAATACAAAACTGCATTCACAACTAAGTGGGGTATCATCACCTATCGGAAGATGCCATTTGGTCTATCCAATGTAGGGGCAACCTTTCAGAGGGAAATGGATATGGCCTTTCATGGTCTTATGAATGAAAGAGTGTTGGTCTATCTAGATGATATAATTATATTTTCCAAAGATTCTAATGATCATTTTGACCACTTGAAGTAGATTTTTCAGAGGTGCAGGGAGTTTGAAGTTTCATTGAACCCCCAAAAATGTATATTCTCAGTTCATGAAGGAAGACTCCTCGGTCATATTGTTTCAAAAGAAGGTATTACTATCGACCCTAAGAGAGTTTTAGCTATTCTAGATTTACCACTACCTACACATAAGAAAGGCTTGTAGAGATTTCTTGGCAGAATTAATTTTGTTAGGAGGTTTATTCCAAATATTGCAGCTTTGTTACAACCTCTTACTGCCATGTTGAAAAAGAATGTGCCATTCAGCTATACTAAATAGGGAAAAGGAAGCTTCGAGCTGATAAAGGAAGCCCTCGCTACTGCCCCTACCCTCATCTATCCTAATTATAAGAAGGATTTCATTTTATATGCTTTTGGAGGAGCTGACACTATTTCTGCAATGTTATGTCAGAAAAACGATGAAGGATTAGAGTAGCTAGTTGCATCTTTCAGCCAAGTGCTACACGAGTATGGGGTAAAGTACTCTTTTGTTGAAAAACATGTTTTTGCTATTGTAAGGAGACTTAAGAAATTTAGACACATGCTATCTAATAATAAAATTCACTTGAAGGTTGCTCATCCCACTGTCAAGTGTTTTTTACTAAACAGAGACATAAATGACAAGAGAGCTGGTTGGATAACCAAAGTTATTGAATTTGATATTGACATCCAAGTAATCAAACTGATTAGAGGTAAGGGCTTATGCAAGCAGCTTGTTGAAAGTGAAGAATTTGAGCAAGAACATTAATAAGACACCAAAATAGTGCTAAATAATAATGAACCAGCTAATACACCAGCTCAAATAGATAGATGGGTGCATCAGATGATGCATTATTTGTAGACCAATGAGTGTCCAATTGGTTTAGATAGGGTAGGTAGAAGGTTATTTTTTATTATTGATGTTATTTTATATAGGAGAGACTTTAATGGTGTATTTCTGAGGTGTGTTGGACCTAATCAAGTTGATAGACTTTTAGAGGAGTTTCACAATGGACCTTTAGGAGGTCACTTTGTAGCTAGAACTACCTTGAAGATTATGCAGGCTGCTTATTACTAGCCTGACTTGTTTAAAGATTCTTTTACTTGGGTGAGAAGATGTGAGAAGTGTTCCTTATTTGCAGGTAAGCAAAGACTTGATGCCTTACCCCTACATCTTGTTAAAGTTGAATAACCATTTGCAAAATGGGGATTGGATTTCATAGGACCAATAAACCTACCTTCAAGTGAAGGCCACAAGTGGATTTTGACTGCCACAGATTATTTTACCAAGTGGATTGAGGCTATTGCTTTAAAAGAAGCAAATGAATCTGCTGTCCTAAGTTTTTATCAGGACTTAGTGTCAAGATTCGGTACACCAAATTCAATCATCTCTAATAACGGTCTAGCCTTTTTAGGATTAAGAATTTCATATTAGTCTATCAGAAATAATATCTATTTGAATACTTCATCTAACTACTACCCACAGGGTAATGGACAAGTTGAATTTACCAACAAAAATCTAATAAGGATCATGAAGAAGACTATTGAGGACAATTAGAAAACTTGGCATGAAAAGTTAATGTTAGCTCTTTGGGCTAACAGAATTACACCTAAGAGGTCTACTGGTTGTTCCACATATGTGCTTACTTATGGAAACGAGGCTCAGTTACCTATTTAAGTTGAATTGCCTACATTGGCCTTTATCAAAGAACTTGAGTTGTTGGAGGAGTAACCTCTTATAATCAAGCTAGCTCAGCTCATGGAGCTGGAAGAGACAAGGAAAGAGGCCTTAAGAAAAGTTGATGTACATCAGACCTAGATGAAGAACACTTTTGATAAGAGAGCAAGACCAAGGAATTTTATTGTTGGAGATTTGGTGTTCAAGTGGAATGAACTAAAGAGCAGGCCAGGTAAACATTCTAAGTTTGATGCCATAGGGGATGGGCCTTACGTTATCACAAAGTGCAAAGAAAATAATGCATTTCAACTGTCCAAGTTGAGTGGAGAGGTGCTAGCTATCCCAGTTAATGGGATCCACCTCAAGCATTGCCTCTAAGGGTCAAAGAATTGTTTTGTACATAGTAGAGTAGTGTTGCAGTGAATAAGTACTCATGCACATTTGTTTTCAGCATTTTGTTTTGGCCATCAGCGCCTATTAGTTTTCTTTTAGTAGAGTTATTTTTAGTTTTCTGTTGCTATTTGAACTGTTGGACAGCTTAATTATAGTGTTTTTTGAGTTTCTAAGAAGGATAAAGTATGACTCTATGCCCAATGGATGTCAAGGCAAATTGGCCAAATGCTTAGCAGGCAAGTATATAGCAGAAGTCACTAGAAATGTTACCATTTTTTTACCACATCTAAAAAATTGGCTAAGCAGATTTATCATTTATCATTTTTGAATGAAATTTGATTTATTTATGTTGTGTGCTAGTTGCATAGTTATTATGAAAAATTTAGTTCAATTGTTCAGATGCAGGAAGAAAAGTTTCAATCATTCATTGCATTGCAGAGCAGTAAAAGGAGATAAGTATTCATTCACCACAATGGTTATTCATTTACAAGTTTGAATACATAAGAGAATAAACATTGCATTGAAGGAAACTAAGACATATTAGATGTCCCACACAAGTCGTGGGTTATAGCTGAACTCATACAAATACAAATAAAATACTATGCATCTAATGAAAGAAGAGGGACAGACATAGCCATCGTGCCTTGTTTTGGTTGGTCTTCATAGTAGTCTCCAGTCTTGCTCCCGACCTTGACATGTACCTAAAAATTTACGGGAAGGGTCCCATTAGAAGCTCCAGTTATGAAAATCATTCATCAATCAGGAGAGGCATAATACTTTAGTTATAATGCATTGATGAAATGAGAACATCCATATGCAAAAGGAACTGAAGAGAAGAAAACATAGAGCATCATTATTTTATTCTATTCTATTTGTTTCATGTGTAGGTATAGCAAAAATCATGAAGCTGATTGAAGACATTCAACATGTGGTGTCAAATGAGCTCCCACAAGGGTTGAGCCCAACATGTTGCTGCCCCTTGATCTTAGAAGGGATGAATGGAAAGAAGAAAATCACTGATGACATTCACATAATAAGCTAAAGGAATAGCAAGACAATCATATGCATTAGTCCCATTTCAAAACATGACCATGATTTAACTTCAAAGTATGAAATGTAACCAAGAACATGACCTGAATTGATGAGGAACAAAACTCAATGCATATAACAGCTTTGTCACTACTCCAACTGGCATGAAAATGACATTCTCAAGTATGATAATGATCAAGAGTACACAATGAATTTATAATCATCAAGCTGATAAAGAATAAGTGTTCACAAGTGTTAACTATTTGAGGATTGCTTACTCATCCATCATCAATAATCCAATTGGAGTATTCATTATAAACTAGTAAGCAAGTTGCAAAGATAGGTGAGTACCAAGCATCATACTTTCTCATTTAAGTGGAGTGGCAGAATCAAATTGAGAATTCAAATTACATAAGTTGCCTTTTAAATGATCAAATATATCCAATTATGCCTCACATTTTGTTACTGATAAGTTGAGCATCAGAACAGTGTTATCACATGTTACATTCATTGCATATCTATAAACAAACATGATAAGTATTGTAGATCTGTAGCAAAAGAATACAAGATAGCTAGTCTAGATGGCCCATTTTGTCTTTGACAAACATCAAGAGAATCAAAAAGAACACTTCATTACATATGTTGCAATAGAGTATCATTATCATGTCGCAGAGGATACCTTACATAATGCATTTGATATGATGAAGTATAGTAAAGAGGGATAGCAAAAGTCATCATGTGTTACAGTATATACAGAACAAGTAAGTGACTTCTTCATTTATTACAATACCTCAATGTCATGACATAGCCATGGTCATCAATCATGTTTGACGTATCCTTCATATCCACAGTCCATTGAATGGACAAGTAAAGCTACAGAAATGAAGACATATATGTTGCTAAAGAAAGAGGAGGAGTTCAAAGTTCAAGTATATCCTTCATATGCAAAGTCCACTAAAAGGGTAAGTGAAGCTACAGAGGTAGAGAACAGTGTATGCAACCCTCACTTTTCTTAAAAGAGAGAGTGATTATAACTAAACAATGATGTCATAAGAAAGAGAAAATATTGTATGCCAGTGTATGCTACATGAACAATTTTGTGCTCATAAAAATAAAATAATTGTTTCAATTTCAAATCTGGGTTCTTACAATGAAAGTGCAGAGATATATCTATAACTAGGCTATGGCATATGATGCCATTTACATTCATTTTTTCAAATATCCATATCGAGTTTCAGAACCCCAACATATTTTGCAGTGTTGGAAAGGAGAAATGGTAATGTAAAGCTATCCAGGGAAGGACATGGTGAGGGACTGTTTATATAGAATAAACATGAAACCCTTGTTGGGTTTTAAAAAGTCTTGTTTCTTTTTGCAATACACAATTGAGCAAGGTGGGAGTGAAGTGTTGTAAACATGGCCGCCAAAGTAAAGGAAGGTCTATGTAGTATAAAAGAAACCCTCACTTCAAGCACAAGGAGCTTCAAAATTTTGACATAAAAAGACAAAGAGCCATCTACAGATTGTGTTACATGCCACAACTGTGCCATATATGAAGGTATTTCACATACCCAGCAAACAAAAAAGAAACCCTCATCATAGCATGCATAGATAGAAATGAAAGAAGCCACAGTGGAAGCAATGATATTGAGGACTCATGGTATGGTGTAGCAGAGGAGAAAACTATGGTCATGGCCCAACTAAAGAACTTGTCCTTTTTGTCATTTTTTTCACAAAGCTCAACACAAAAAAGCCAAACAAATATATATCAAAGCTGAGAAAACTAAAGAACTAACTACAAAGCCGTAGCCATTTAAGAAACAAAAGCCATGAAAACACAGTCAAATGCCATTTTAAAGCTTCAAATCTAACGTACCAGGTACGGCCTATCATTTTGGCTTAAAAAAAGAATTTTTTTGACCTCAAAAGCCATCGAATGGAGAAGGAAAGTGTAGAGAATGAAACCCCAAGTCGGTGGCCACACAGTTGTAGAGTCAAACTCAACACCAACAAAATGAAAATAACCGAAGTTTTTGGGTTGCATTTTGCTTTTATTTTGGTGTCCTTTTCATATTTTGATGATGCAAACAACATAATCATTTTTATCCAAATGAGATCGAGGTCAACACCTTATGTTCAATGATGCCTAGTAATCATAAGGAGAAGTGGTTGACAGCTTGTAGAATATGGCCTATTTTATAAATTCAAAGGTGGACATTATCATGAGTAAATAGGGCTTGTGCCTTTAGAATCTTTGCAAGGTCATATGATCTCATATGTGGTCGACTCATATTGGAGTCTAGGTGTCATTTGGCAATGCATGTGGTTGAGTGTCTTTGACCTCCCATTTATGCATTTTTTTCTTTTTCATTCACATGTTTGATATATGCTCAAGACCAAACAATAACCTTTTGAGATGTGAAGAGTATGCAAGGTGATGACATGGTCAAAGGGGTCAATATGACATGGTGGCACTATAGAGGTAGTGAGTTGGCATTTTTCAAGCCATATGGACAGAGATGAGATGGTAGAATATTGACACATGGAGGCCATAGTGTCAAGCCGTTTAAGGATTTTATTTATTTTTGCAAATATGTGTAGTATTTCATCTTTTTTATGATTTTTATAGAAAATCATTAGTGATATCTTGTAAATATCTTGGTGAAATTATAAACCAAATATCATTTTATTTTTTGCAAAGAAATCATATTGATAAGATATTGATTAAAATTGCTGTATCATTGTAAAGTTAACTTTAAAGCAATGAAATTATGAATTGCTTTTAAAGTTTAACTATTTTTGGCAAATTATAGGCTAAAAAGAAGATCAAATATTTCATTTCGATTTGTTTTTTTTAGAGCCATATAGGATAAATTTTTGGAGCTTTCATGAGTAGAGAAAAGTAGTTTTATGGTGGGACCACATGAGAGGGCAATTTTGTAGCTTTATTTTACATATTGGTGACAGATCCAATGCTTTATTTTTGGCTTTCATGACTAGCTCAAAAATGGACTTAGAGTTTATTTTTAGGAGCTTTTTCAGCTTTCTTCATAGGAGATCATTTGGAGACATACATAGGAGAAAAAAAAATTCTTAGTCAATTAGCATCATTTTCTTCTCTCTTGCTCACAAGCAAAGTTGTATATGGGCAGTTGGCTCACACATTTTTTATTTTTTATGCATTGTACTCCTTCTAGTTCTAATACCAAATAATCTTGTTTCACATATTTTGCAGTCTTGAGCTAATGTTATATTGTGACTTTTTCTATCCTTGATTGTGTCTCAATACTGTTAAAAGCTTAGCTCTTCCTAGTTGCATTTTGTGTTTGATCCAAACCTTCTTGCAAATTACTTAAGGAATAAGCTATCAGTGAAATTGTGAGGATTTAGGTTAGAGGATCTGTTTGTGAGTGATAGAATTTCATCTAGTTTAGATTCTAGAGTTAGTTTACATTTTAGTTACATCCTTCTATCCCTTTTCCCCTCAAGTCAGTAGTTTAGAAATTTTAAGAGAACCAACTCACTCTAGAGATTCGTTCTCATGAAAGGAGACCCACATCAGAGAATGATTCAATGTTTCAACAAGTAGTTAAGTTTTCGCAAAACTTAACAAGGGTGCATACTTGAATTGACAATAGTATCATTTCCTTGTACATAGATGAAAAAGATGATGAGAATGAGCCCATATTACTTTTAGGCATTCTTATGCCCATGTATTGCAATTGCTTTAAAATTTCTAAAGCCTTTCAATGAAATCATTTCATGCCTATCCTACAATTGATGTAGTCCATGTTAAGATCCCTCCTTGAGGTTTTTCCAGAAAATGCGTGACCTAATCTCTGAGATGACACCTCTTTGAGGTATTCTACCAATCAATTCACAAGTCTAGTAGGCGATAAAGAAAATATTTTTGCAATGGATGAAATAGGCAACATCTCACCTTTGTAAGGATATTCACCTCCACATGTATATCTAACAAGATGTCACATACATCTAACAAGATGTCACATACTGCCCAACTATTGTTTACCTAATCATGAGTTGATTTATGTCTTGTATGCTTGTAAAATGAAATACCCAATAGATATTTTCCTTGAATTGTCTATCCTATGAAAATTTCATGTCACCTCCTCAATCACATGAGATTTATCTAAGTGGTTGACATAATCCTTTATGATAAGAAGAATCAATGTTTTGGTTGACATATTCCTTTATGATAAGAAGAATCATTGTTTTGGTTGATGTTATACCTCTTTTGTTTTTGATTGATACATTTTGTTTGGGGCTACGCATTACTCAAGAGTCACATAATGTTTTGTCAGTGATGTATTGTCAACAAAATTTCCTTGTTGGGCATCAATCTGCTTCCTAAGATACAGTACCACAGTTAATAAATGACCTTTGAAATCTAATTTAATCTCCCAAAGTCTATATTGTTGCACTACTATTTTTTCTCGTTGATACATAATCCTTCAAATCAATGATAAGTATTTAAGATAGTGCCAAGATTCAAATGATTAGTACAGTAGTCACCATTTGTAACCATTTCTTTGATGGCTATGTTAAACCTTAAGTTGTTGTGCAAACTTTCGTAATGGCTTGCTAACTTTTTTGAAGAGGTGTTCCTACCTTCTATGGTTGTACCATGTATTTGGCTATGTACTAACTTTATAGGTACAAAATTTTATATTACTAGAAGTTACCTGTGGAGAATGCAAATAATGTTCCATGATTTCAAACTATTGTGTAAATTCTTCATTTGTATGGGGGTGCCATATTGATTAACCTACACATTGTTCTTAGATGGTTGTGCAAATTTTTTAGAGATAAATAATAGTTAATATTGCCTATCTATCTATCTAGTTGGGTTGGGTGGTCTTATGCTCAAATATTTAATCACTTTCCTTGGCTATGTTGGATTTAAATTGTGTCTTCATCTCCCTTACTTCATATCATTTTTGGTTTTATGATCGTTGATATTAGTTCTTTTCTAGTTCCTTAGTGCTCATCTTTTTCCAACTTCATACAAAACTCTTTTTCATTTACTGTTCTTCCATTACTTTTGAAGGGAAATGTTGATCCTCCTATGTTATGACTTGTTATTATCTAGTCAATATCTAGTGAAGAGTTCTCGAGGTCCCTATCTTGCTTTTTATTACAATTTTTCACTATAGAAATGTAGAAAATGTATATACTTTATCTAAGACTTCTATTATTTTTTTTTAAAGTTGATGGAAAATTCCATAGGAGCCAAGGAAGAGTTGCAACTAAAACAACATTTCACATAAGAGATTTATAGAAATATATCAGTTCTTGCTTCTTACTTAAGTATTAAAGGCAATCTTAATATTATTGTAGATAGTTTTCAACAAGATATTATGTTGGTAATTAATTCCATGTGAATCTTTATTCCTTAGCCTATTGAGCATAGACTCAGATTAGAGGGTATAGATTATATTTAAGTGGAATAGTTTAATAGTGGCTTTATTGCTCTTCTTGATTAAGGTTTGATGATGTGGAAGTATGAATCTTTAAGTTATGTAATAATTTAGGATAAGAGCACTAGTCTTGATCCCACTCATTTTGATGCTCAACTTCATGCTTAGAGGTAAGCATTACAAGTGGTGACTGTTGATGATGTTTTTGTGACAACACAACAATAGAATAAAATACCAAGTATTCTATCCTCTCTTGAACAAAGCCTCACAAATGCTAAACTTATTGATCGGATGAAACTGCTCCAAGGTTCCTTGAATGTCAGGTGTTGACGTGCATAGGGATAGACTCAGTGGAATGATGTGATTTTGTTGGTAATTATGAGGGGACTTATGTGAAATTACTCCTTCATGTACATGGAATTCACTTCTTATTCCCTAGATTTATGAATGAATGGAACTTCTCAAACAACTTAAAAGAAAAGGCAAAAGGGGAAAGGGTTTACAAATCTAGCTAATGGAAAAGATCACTGGGGATACATGAAAACATGAACCACACTCTGCTTCATCATGAGGTAACAACTAGGAAGAGATGGTGCAATCTTCTGAGGTGCTAGTGATGATTTTTAGACTATCCAAACATAGAACATGGGAATGGAATATGTGAGAACAATCAAAGTTAAATCCTAGAAGGAGTTCAGGCCAACCATACACTGTGATATGCAAGCCACAAATCACAAATGGTATGAACTAAAGGTTTGAATCATGCATCAATAATTATTCTTACCATCACTTAATAAAAGAAAACTGAAACACAACTGAAATGAAACAAATTAAAGCTTGGAGTTTATGATTTTCTTTAAAGAACCAAAAGACCATGTCACAATCTAAGGAATATAATAAAAACCAGTTCACAATATTTGTATATTGATCAAGGATTTTTTTACAACAATCCCTTTGCTTTCTCAAAGTTTCCTGCTCTAAGATGGAGTGCACAGAACTACCTACAATAATGCCTGGAAAAACTAAAATGCCAGAATTAAAAAGAGAGAGATGTGTCTTCTTAGAAATGAGGCCCCCAACCTTTCTATAGGCAAGTGAAAATACATAAAGAGGGAAAATCATATTTCCTAGGAATCCACGCCCAAATTAGGTCAAGCAGAAACCCTAAAGGGGGTAGGTGAGACTGCAGTCTTCTAACAAAGAGGAAGGTGCCACCTGTCTTGGGCATCCATATTGACTAGGACTCTTGGACAGGATAGTCCTAGTCCTCTGGAACTTCCTCCTGCTCCTTAGAATTTTGTCTTTGTGTTGTGTACTTTGGAATAAGAATTCCATCTTTGTGTTACATTTCCCTTTGGATTCCTGCATTGACATGGATTCTTGTTTTTAACTCTCTAAGGATTGATTCTTCTGTCTAGAACTGTGTCATTGAAATCTTGAAAGGATTTTTTTTATCATTTAGTGAAGTCTCCTTGTCACTGAACTAGAATCCTTGATCCTTGGAATAGTCATCTTCTTTAGCATTTGAACCTGTCATCTAAATTTTCATCGAGCATCTTCTTCATGAAATGTTATCCCTGTCCTCAAATCCTAGAAAATAAGAAATCCTCAAGTAGTCATGATGGACAAAATCCTTAAATGTAATGCAAAAACATGAAATAAACCTGCATGATTCAAGAAGAATACATAATTTTGATCAACTTTCATTCCAAATTCTTGAGTAAATGAAGATTTTCTTCATTTTCCTTGCATTTTTCACATTCTTCATTCTAGGATTATTAGGCAGGAACTGAGGAGTATCTAGGGCAGGGCACAACTGGAAGGAGGAACAAGCCTTTTTGGACAAGAATTCCTCAACCAGGAATTCCAGGTCATATTTTCCATAGTCTCGTAGATTTTTTCCTTGATTTCAATTCTTTGTCTTGGATTCGTTCCATGATCAAGATTTTCACTACTTTATAGAGTGTTTCATCCTTGGAAGAGATTTTTACTAAGAATTGAGTGAGATTTTGAAGATAATTCCAAGTCATAATTCTTTTATTGTTGTGGAATTTTTTCTTGGTCTTACATTTTGCTAAGTTGTGGAGTGACTCCAAGTCATACTTTTCAACATGTCCTGGAAAAACTCCATCCTTGAGTGCACCTTTCATGACTTCAAGATAAATTCCTTGATCCAACTTTGGGTTTTGGATGAATTCTTCTTCCTCTTTATGAACATCTCTACTTTGGAAATGGAGAAATATGCTCTTGTAGAGGGTGAATTATGCCTTTGATGGTGAGTTTAAATCTGATTTGGGATTTGGATAAGTGCTTAATCTCTATATATACCTTTTAAGTGATGATTTCTTCCTTCCCTGGGCTGACTTGCCTCCTTGTCTGGCTGACTTGGACCTGAGGAAACTTTAAATGCTTAAATACTTAATGACTTGGCTGACTAAGAAAAATATTTTCTTTAAGGTCTTTATCCAAAATGGTGACTTAGGTCGGCCACCTCCTCGAGGGTCCAAAGTTTGGAATTCTTGTTTGTGTCAGAATTTCTTTGTCCAAGAGTACATTTTGGAACTGGTTAGGGATTCGGGTATGAGGAGGAATTTTCTTTGTCCCAGGGTGCATATTCTATGCCCTCCGGACTTCTTCTTCCTCTGTCACATTTTCCTTAAGGTCATGGAATTTTCATTTCTGGAGTACACGACTCAGGAATTTACATCCCATAATGATGAAATTTTGACAAGGACCTCCTCCAACTCACACTTTAGAGGGTGTCAAAGACAAATTCCATGTCGCACTTATTTGGGTGCCTTGGAATTTTCCATTGCAAAATTTCTCCTTCCTAGATGAGTTCCTTAGCAAGCATTTCTCCTCATCAAGGAATTTCACACGTTTGATGAGCTTTTAGATAAGTCCCTTCATCGCACAATTGGACATGCCAAAATTTCACAATTTTGGTGGCCTCTCAGACAATTCCTAGCACCAACTTAAGGACCTCATGGATTTCACATTTTGAAGGTCTTCCTATATTTTCACATTTTTAAGATTCTCAAGGAGTTTTCACATTTTCAAGGCTCTTAAGGAATTTCACAATTTAGGCCTCCTCTAGATTTTTTTCCTTCAAGTATTGGATTACTCTATTCTTGTCGCATCCTTGACAAGGTCAGGGATTTTGGAGTGGGAAGGAATCTCTCCTTGGTCGCATATTTCACCACGTGAAGGAATTTTCCTATCTAGAAATCATCCTTGTCCAGAGGCACATTTTGGAGTGGATCATGGAATTTTTGTCAAGGAATGTCTAGTTCAAGAATGTCCCTGTCAAGGAAAATCTAGTTCAGGAATGTTCCTATCAAGGAATATCTAGTTCAGGAATGTTCCTATCTAAGGATCTTCCAAGTCTCAAGTTGGACTAGGTCTTGGGTCTTCCTGCCTTGAACTGTGGAATTTCTATTTACTCCCGATGAAGCTTCTTGACATTTGAATGAGGATTTATACCTTGAAATGAAGAACTGCCTCATTTATCATGGAATCCTTGAAGTCATCTTTGGAATTTTCCATTACTTCAAGTCAGGGATCGATGAGTTTCACAAAGGAATGACAAGCCCTCGGTGCACTCCGGACTCTGGATTGTTGGCAAGAGACACTACTAGGATTCATAAGTGTTGTCATTGATGGAAACAAAGTATATCCCACAAATCTGCGGTACATAAATTACTCATACTAGAAGTCAGATTGAAGATTGGATGATCTGGCAGTAAAGAACAGAGCATATGATAGGGTTTGACAGTTGGGTCCAGAACTCTCTGATGGTGAAAACCAACATGTGGATTTAGATGAGTAATAAGGAGCATCTGAACTATTGTATTCTAAGGATTTAGCCTCCGAAGACAAAGCATGTAAAAGATATAAGCATCTGAGCATCAGACTCCAATTAGACAATGCAGACAGAGGAAGAACTGGCCAATAGGGTATCAGACCTCGATCTGGATGTGTAGAAGGTGTTGATCAAGTAACTTAAGGTGTTATATGACTTTGGTCGACATAGGTAATGACTTCTCTACCTAAGTTTTTGGTGCACATCATCAATCAAGTGTGAATTCAGCCGATAGAATAGTAACTTGCAAATATCCTAAGTGTTCTTGTTGCTGACTAGAAAGTTATTTGAAATTCTTGATGCGGATATATATACTTGATAGATTCAGTCTTGTGAAGGTGTGAAAATGACAGTATGATGGATTAAGTGTGAAAAGAAGAAAAAAAGTGTTAAGGTAGTAATCCAAGCTTAGAATGTGATAGAAGAGTGATACAGAATAGGGGAAGAATGAAATGTGCTAGATCGGTATACTAAGCCTAACTGGAACTGAATTCTTGCATATGTGGATTCTATTCATCAGTTCAAATACACTGTTATCTTCTATAATCTTTTGTAGAGAGTGAGTCTCTTCTAAGTAGTGAGCCTCTTGTGAGCAGTGTGCTCGGGTAGTGAGCCCTAATTGGCAAGTGCCATTTTGTACTTCTTATTCTTTTAATAGAGAATACAATCTTGGTTTAATGATCCCGTGGTTTTTCCCTTAACAGGTTTTCCACATAAAAATCCCTGTGTTATGTGTTGATTTCATTTCAATTCTTATGGTTGCTTATGCTTTCATATTTTGATATATCACTGAATGTTAGGATAAGAAAAGGAAGTAAAAGTAAGAATGTTTTGGGATAACTGATTCACCCCCCTCTCAGTTATCTACCTTATTTCCAACAATTGGTATCAGAGCCAAGCTCCTTAGAAAAAGCCTAACAACTTGAGGAGGATCTGGGAATCTCAATGGATGCATATGGTATGAAAGAACAACTATAGTCTACCTTTGGTGATCTTGAATAGTCCCAGTCTGAAGTCAATAATTTGAGAGAGCGACTTAAGGAGGTTGATGATTTCATTAATGATCTGAAAGAAAAACTTAGTATTTCTATGAAAAAAAGAAAGGAACTACTTCATAGGTTAGTAGATCAAAATTAATCCAATAATGTTGATGAGGACCTGAATGAGAAAACAAATCTATGTGAAAAGTTGTCAAAAGAAGCTGTTATGCTAAGACATGAAATGGAATCAGACGTTACAAAATTTACCCCAGAAATTGAAGAGAAGAGAAAGACTTAAGAAAACTTAAATTGATCCCTCAAGGAGAAAATAGAAGATTGCTAAAAAATGGAAAGAGTAATTAGACATCTTGAGTCTGATCTTGGAGAAGCTAGATACAATGAAGAACAACTTGAGAGATAGATTGACACTTTTAAACAAGATCTTGAAACTACAAATGAATACAAAGAAAAATTCAAGATAAGCTTAGCCAAACTTAAAGTACTTCTTGAAAGTCAAAAGAGGATAGATGATAAGCATGGCTTAGGATATGAGAAAGGTGAAAGCTCTAGATCTAGTCAACAGAACTTTGGGTCACGAAGACAAAGAAACATGCCTAGAAGACCTCTGGTAAGACAACCTAATGCTCAAAGATATCCATATATTAATGGAAGCTACTTTAACTGCAACAAATTTGGTCATAAAGCAACTCAGTGTAGGAGCAGAATGAATCAGAATAACCCATCCTTCTTTGGGCAATGTTTTAATTGGAAAAGGTATGGTCACAAATCTCATGAATGTAGAAATATGCAAATGAACAATTCTTTCAATGGTAGATGATTTGTATGCAATAGAATGGGGCATATGGCTAATCAGTGTAGATCAAAAGGATATCAATCAAATAAGAAAGGAAATGTTGTGTGTTACAGTTGCAATAAATCCAGTCATATAGCTAGATTCTATAGAAGTAGAAATTATGATGGAAAAGGTCCAGTGAAACATGATCAGAAACAAGACAAAGGCAAAGGTAAAGTGAATGCGGATGATATTCAGAAGGAGATGAGCAAGACTTGGGTAAAGAAGAATATAATGAACATTGGTGATTGGTCCGCACCGGAATCTGTTGTTGATAATCCTTTCAGAAATTAAAAGTGAGCTCTGGCTAGGGGGGAGTTGCAAAGAAGATCAAATTCCCCCATCCAGCTAGTAACTGCCTAAATTTGGCACATTGAGTATGAATCAGAGGTTGTGGATTAAAGGGCTTTTGAGAGGTTCATCTAAACTCATTCAATAAAAAATTGAGAAATCTGCATTTAGATTTGAAGAAGTTATGAGTAGATCTGGTTCTGGCAGCTATTTGATAATATCAGAATTACACAAATAAATCTGGTATGATCTGATAATACAATTTTATGATCTGCGGATTAGGGTCATGTTTTGAAAGGCTAAAATTATGTTATCAACTCACTTGAATCATGATTTGAAGATCTGTATAGTGATTCATGATAAATTCACTCAAAACAGGGTAACTAAATGATTTAAAGTGTGCATTTATTGCAATGGGGAATTAGGTTTTTGTGCAAGGATAAAAGGTTCTTCATTCGTCATTTCTAACACTTTGCATTCACGAAGAAGAGAGAAGAGCTCTAAGAAGAGATCCTGTAGATTATTCAAGTTCAAGATGAAGATTGAAATCAAGTAGAAATTCACTCTGGCAATTGCTACAAACCCTAAGGCGTAAAAAGGTACTTCTTTTCTATAAAATCTCTCTGAATTTCATTGTTAGAATGGCTACTCCCATGGTTGTGAATGTCACTGAGAAGGCGAGACCAAAATTCAATAAACATCCCTTCAAATCTCTAGAAGTTGATCCCTTGGGTGCATTTTCCCATGTCTCGTATGGTGTTATCCATGTAGAATATGTTAGGGTTTACATTCATACAAATATTAAGGATTTGGGAGACCTAGAGCTGATGGAAATATATTGCAAATAGTTAAGTAGTAAGAACTTTGACCTCAAACTAGAATTCAAGGCCCTAAAAGACAAGCACTTTGCACATTTCATACATTTCCTATCTTTTGGAGAAGACAAATGGGTCTGGTATGTCTTGAGTAGGATGCATGATAACTTTATGTGGTTAATGAGTCCATTTAAGATAACCAAAGATGCCATCAGGGCTATAACCAAATTGCACTCAACTGGTGGGTTGCCTGTACTCAAAGCTATGAATAATCAAATGGTAACAGAAGCCACCGGATCAAATATGACAAGAGGGCAATGACTATAGATGATATTACTAATGTGGATGTCAAGTTTGCATCAATTATAATTGGTTACAAGATTTACCACTCAAGTAGGGAGAATTCTGTATCTGGAACAACAATCTATACTGCATATTAGATGCTTAAAAAAATGCATACTATGATTTGTGTGAGCTTCTATTGAATCAACTGATGGAGAATCTATAGAAGATCAAGAAAGATAAGAAAAATTTGTTCAAATATGGCAATCTGGTGTTGTGCATGTTCTTCTATTTCATGAATGAATTACTAGGAACAAATGGTATGGTCTAGGTAGATGATAGACCTGGTGCAATTCAAATTAGAGATTATTTGTATGGACTTGGTGATGCACAAGACTGGAAGAAAACTTTTTGGGGTTACTTTAAGAATTTCCAGAGCATGATGAATGCAAGAGAAAGGATACCAAAATATATAGTTGAGAAATACAAGGACATAGTTTGCATCATGGTTGATACAAATCAATGCCTAATGGAGGTAGTTGAGCCAAGAACTGTATGGGTAATGCCCATGGGTTATGAAGTTGATGAAAACATATTGGAGGTACATGTTCAACACTTGTTAAGCCAACCCAAGGACATTGAAGTAGAGAGGTTTTGCACCTTTGATGAGCTAAACATAAAAATACATGTTGAATTAAGGAAGCCTGAGTTAGAAAGAAAAGTGAGGAGGGAAGTTGAACAACTTGCTGAGAAATTTGGCATAACCACAGAGGCAGTAGATATAGATAGAGAAAGAATAGAGAAAATTGAAAGGGAAAGGGAAGAAGCAAAGAAAGAGAGAGTCCTGGTGGAAGCCTCTACTGGACAAGATCAACCAAGAGCTCTACCCCTCTCTCCTAAAAGCTCAAAGACCGCTAAATCGGTAACCAAACCATCTATTACAAAAGAAAAGAGAAATAAGTCTAAGGCCACAAGAACATATGTGAGCCTTAAGGATGATGAAGAGATAGAATCAGATGTAGAGGTCAGAGAATTGAAGAAAGCCAAGGAAAAACCTTCCAAGAATGATAGGACTGATGAGGAGCAAAAGACAGAAGAGTTTTTTGAGAGACCCACTCTCTCAATTGACGACATCATTAAAGAACTCACTGTGGATGGAAACCTGTAGCTGGTAATAGAATTCTATGATGAGTACAATGATGTATACAAGAGAATTCTTGAGGAATCAATAGTAAGGTGCCTGAACATCTACAACAAAGCTTTCATTAAATAATTTCCTTGATTCCTAAAAGCTTAGAAGAAGTTTTGGAGTTATGAAAGGAAAATACAAAAGCAAAAGACTTGGTGATCTGGGAACATGTAGCTATATAGTTATGTCCAGCTATCACTCAAAAACAAATGCACATGGTTTTCAAGGATGCCAAAGAAAAATTTTAGAAAAAGTCAAGAATGAATAAGCTCATGCTTGGAGAAACTGACCAAATAGCCGATGAGACAAAAGAAATTCTCCAGAGTGCCTTGAAAAGGTTTAATCTTCCCATTGTAGAGGAAGCAAATCAAGAGCCTTCTGACATGGATGTTGAAGGATTAAAGAAAATTTATTAAGACCCTTCTAACATGGATGTCGAAGGATTAAAGAAAATAGATGAAGAGTAGTCTGAGGCCTTAGATTCCTCTGTTGTAGAAGAGGAAGTGCGGAAAGAAGAAACAAATACTATTGATGGCAATAAGCAAATTAGTCCGGAAGTCCCCAAAGGAAAGGAAGATGAGAGTTGAAGAGACACTACAAAGGCAATGCAAAGTTTCTTAGACAAGGAAGTTGTGGAAATAGATGAACCAAAGTTGATGCAAGGACCACTGAATCTGGACTCTCTCTCTAGTTCAGATGATGAAGATAGCATTTATTGCTCAGGCCAAAGCCAAAGAAAAGCTTCTGAAATCTCACATGGAGGACTGTGAGCTACTGAATAATGCATTTAGAGTGCTGGAAAAGATTATTCCCACATATTAGAAGGATCCATTTGCCTCTCCATCTAGTAATTTGAAGAACTTAGTTAATCCTATCAATACATATTTTGAGTCTTTAGAAAAATTAGCAGAAACTAATGTCCTGAAAGAATTCTTGGTAAAAAGATTCAATGAGGTACAAGGGTTAATTGATAATGATAAAAAAACCCTAGACATTGGCATACAGAGCATTTACAACACTCTTAAGGATGGCGGAGACATATATAAATTTTGTTTATCCTAGCCTAAAGTTGTAGAAGACATTGGGAAGAAAATGAAAGAACAAGAAGAAAAATTGACAAACCTATCTCAGAATTTTGATCCCCTTACTATCTCTCTGGTAAGTCAAGAATGCCAAGTAGTTGTTATAATAAATGAAATAAAGAAATTGGTTAAGGAAAAGAATAATATAATGGATAGAATGGGTGAACTCAGAGGGATAATAATCCCTAAGTTAGAGGCAATGCATGATGCCTTAGCAGATGCTCTAAGGACAGCCCAGACCAGTGATCCAACAAATTTGAAGAGGGTAGAAGCATATGCATTTTTGTTGAGTGGACACATCTTCATTTTGGATAGAATGAAGAGAAGTTGGGCCACATAGCTTGTACAGTTGAAGACTACATTTGCAGATATACTTAAGTATATGTAAGTTTATCTTATGGATTGTATGTACATATGCGGCCTTATATAATAATTTTTGTGCATTTTTTTTGGTTTACGGATCCCACCCTTTGCCATTGATGTCAAAAGGGGGAGTGAAGCATAGTGAAAAATGAGGAATCCAACATTAAGGGAGCACTGGTAAGCAGTGTGGAGAAATGGAGCACAAACAAAGGGGGAGGTATAGTGACACTTAGTCATTTTTCACTAAGTGTTGCCATCAATGCCAAAGGGAGAGATTGTTGGCAAGAGACGCTGCTAGGATTCATAAGTGTTGCCATTGATGGTAACAAAGTATATCCAACACATCGGTAGTACATAAATTACTCATACCGAAAGTCAGATTGAAGATAGGATGATCTAGAAGTCAAGAACAAAGCATATGATAGGGCCTGACATTTGGGTCTGGAACTCTCTAATGGTGAAAACCAACATGTTGTAGATTTAGATGAGTAATAAGGAGTATCTGAACTATTGTATTCCACAAATTTAGCCTCTGGAGACAACACATGTAAAAGATATAAGCATCTGAGCATCAGAATCCAGTTAGATAGTGTAGACAGAGGAAGAACTGGCCAAAAGGGTATCAGACCTCTATTTGGATGTGTAGAAGGTGTTGATCAAGTAACTTAAGGTGTTATATGAATTTTTTTGACATAGGTAATGACTTCTCTACCTAATTTTTTGTTGCGCATCATCAATCAATTGTGAATTCAACTGACAAAATAGTAACTTGTAAATATCCTAAGTGTTCTTGTTGCTGACTAGAAAGTTGTTTGAAATCATTGATATGGGTATATATACTCAATAGATTCAAGCTTGTGAAGGTGTGAAAATGATAGTATGATGGATTAAGTGTGAAAAGAAGTAGAGAAAAGTGCCAAGGCAGTAATCCAAGCTCAAAATGTGATAGAAGAGTGATACTGAACAGACAAAGAATGAAATGTGCTAGATCAGTATTTTGAGCCTAACCAGAATTGAATTCTTACATATGTGGATGTTGTTCATCAGTTCAAATACACTGTTATCTTCTGTAAGCTTTTGTAGATAGTGAGTCTCTTGTAGGTAGTGAGCCTCTTGTGAGCAGTGTACTGAGGCAGTGAGCCCTAATTGGCAAGTGCCATTTTGTACATCTTATTCTTTTAACAGAGAATATAATCTTGGGTTGTTAATCACCCCATGGTGTTTCCCTTAATAGGGTTTCCACGTAAAAATCCTTGTGTTATGTGTTGATTTCATTTCAGTTCTTATGGTTTCTTATGCTTTCATATTTTGATATATCACTGAATGTTAAGATAAGAAAAGGAAGTAAAAGTAAGAAAGTTTTAGGATAACTGATTCACCCCCCCTCCCCTTTAGTTATCTGCCTTATTTCCAACATGGATTTAGAACTCTGGAATAGAAATCATGGTAGGTTTTAGAGTAGGACCCTAGACAGGAACTTAGGACAAAGACCACTAGAATGGAATTGTGAACAAGGATCTCCAAACTTTGAAGTTTGAAACATGGATCAGATCCATGGAATGATGGGCACCCACCCATGGATTGACCAGATTTGATCAAGGAATGATAGGTAGGGCATCATTTATCCTCAGGAAAATCAATCTTTTACTTCACCACTTCAAGAATTCTTCATGTTCCCTATGAAATAAGTGCTTTAGAAATTCTTCCCTAGCCAAGTGGAAATTGAGCAAGAAACTGCAAAATCAAAGAAAAACTAGAACTAGACCAAAAAAGAGGGGGTCCCCATTTGCAATGGGGTGATGTGTGAAAATGTCACAACATCTAGCGCCACCTTCAAACAAATGTTCATGAACATTTGAAAGATAAAGATTCATTCCGAAACAAGAACCCTTGGGTAATCCCCTCTAACCTATCAATCAACTAGGAGATGCACTTGAAAGGGAAGAAGCACAATTAATTAGACAAGACACTTAATCTTTTGATCATAGTGGTGTGTGCAAGGCTTTAACAAATACATTGATTCTGTGAAGTATGCACATGATAAACAAGAATCACAGAGTCAAAACCTTTTGTGTACACCCACACATTAGTTTGAACAAACATGAGTTGATGATTGAGGGATCAAAATCAAAGGCTCAGCATGACTTTTCATATCCAAAAGATCTAAGTGTGTGCATTTGAATTCATTCCATCCTTCTACAACTGAGATTGTCAAGGTTTTCTTGAATTAAGCTACGTATAGATGCTCACCTTATGAACTACCTTGGACATTGCCCCGCTGCCAGTAGGCGTCTAGAGCCTTGACAACGTTGTCTCTATGATTCCCTCAGCATTGCTCTACTACTAGCTAGGCATCCATAGCACTGATAGAGTTAGTTGAATCCTCTAGCTGATTGAATATTTTTTACTGGCCTTAGGAAATCTTTTTCTTTTGATTTTGCAAAGTATTCTTTTGATAAATGCTTTTGAGCTTAATTCTTGATTTCAATCATGTTGGGCTAGGAATCATAGTGGCGGCAAAGGTGAGCTTATAGATTTTTCACTTAACTCAAGACCCCCATGATTCCTTCTAAAGCTTTAGAATCATTAAGATGTGTGAGAAGTATAAGACCTTTGAATGTTTCAAGTTATGCTAAACAGTTGATTCTTCCTCCAAGAACTAGCATTCACGTTTATTCAACACTAACAATGGAGTCGACACTAAACTTCCAATTTATGAATCATGTTTCTCGAAGGAAGACCAAGAGATATCAATAGTAATGTAGATAAAAATATATGATTGCAAGATATCAGTTTCAAGACATAATTATTGGTTCCTTTTCGAGTCAAGTACACTTCCTGCCCTTATGATGAAGTTAGAGAAAATTATCCTAGGATTGCAAAGAATTTCATGAATAATTTGTCCAAGGAATGTACACTTTAAGATAAGCTATATTGTGTTTGAAAGTTCATCACCCCTTCACAAATTGGGATCCCTAGAAAAGGAAACCTAAAACTTAAGAAAACTAGCAAACTAAGGAAAGCAAACTTAAACTAAAGCAAACTAAAAAGAAACCTATCTAACTATGAACAAGACCCAAAAGACCTAGATATATACATGATTTAGCATGATTTCTCAAAATGAATAAGAGCAATAATGCACAAGTGATTGTTCAGAGTCTAGAAAATTCATCCTTGAATTTAGAGAAAACATCTTGCACTCTACATTTCTCATATTCAAGCAAAATTTCATGCAAGACTATCAATTGTGGCAATTCAAAAGGTCCATGATTAATCCACACACAAGTTGTTCTTCCTAAGTTTCCATAATCAAAATTATAACTTTCACAACTAAAGGTAGGAAAGAAACAACTTGGGATACTTTGTCTTCTAGTGGAAATTGTTCAATTTCCATCAGTACATCAGGAGGTCGCAATTGATGATGGATCATTCCTCTTGCAGCAACTCATTCATCTTAGAGTAACTTTGGCAAAAGCTCTTCATGCATTCCCTTCCTTGGATCTTCCAGCACCCCTTTGAATTGTTCATTCTTGGACTCAATAGCTTGTACTTCTTCATTCAGCATATCGATAAGGTTGTCTTCCTCTCCAAGGACACTTGAAATTTCTTGTGATTCATTCTCGATGACCTTCTCTTCTAGAATGGACAGGTGTTCATCAAGGATTTCCTCCTCTTGCAATGGACTTAAATCACTTCCTTCTTCCCTTAAGGGATGTACATATTTTTCAACAAATTGTTCAACACTTGCCTTCCTTTGGACATCTTCTATTACCTTTTCAACTTCTCCTCCAGTAGTCTCTTTCTTTCTTGGAAGAAGATATGCAAACTTATTCTCCTCAATAGTGTTTTGATTATCAGAGCCACTTGTACTATCTACACTATTGGATGAAATGGGAAAGCCTTCTCCTTTGGATGTACAATTGACTTCTTGAAGACACTTGCTCCACAAGATGTCCAATCTTAATTGTGTCTTGGATTCCTCTTCCAACGTCAATTATTCCTTGACTTGATGAATAGCTTCCTCACAAGATGAACATGTGAGTTTTGAATGAGTTATGTTATGAATCCTACATCAACCACCTACAATCAAGGCTCAATCTCTTCTTGATCATTTCCTTAAAACTCATGAAGAACTCTCTTTCATCAAATAGGGCATCAGGCACCACCTTCGTAGGAACTACTGGCCCATGCACTTGTGAAAAAGGAATTTTCCCTTGCAAGGCTAATTCCATCCTTGATAAAAATGTTAGATAATATAGCTCCTCATGTCCATTGGTGTCATGGATTCTACATCCCCGTTGTGATGCAAAGTCATCCAAGCTCCTAGGATGAAGTTGTGCATTCAAATTCCACTAGAGCTGGAAAATGTTAACTTGAACATGATCCAAATTGAATTGCCTTGAGAAATCCATGTCTATTTTTTATTTTCTAATTTTTTTTCTTTTGTGTTTTTCCATATATGAGACATCTAGTAAATCTCTCTCTTCTCTAAAAGCTCACCTTGGTTCCAACTTCCCAATCTAGAATTCATTCAACATTCCTCCTCTCTTTTGTTGAACATTCGATGGAGAAATGTCTCAAAATGGATAAAGCAAACCTTCTTTCAGAATGGAATGAATGGAGTAATTAGTGGTTCATGCTGAGAGTGAATGGAGTAATTCCATGATTCATCCCTCCTTCTAGTGCCAAAAATGTTGAGCATTGGAAGAGAGGATCGTGCTGATGAAATCAATGTCTTTGAATGAAGCAATGCCTTTGTTTTGCCCTCCCTCTAGCGCCAATTTATGTTGATGATGTTTTTGTGACAACACAACAATAGAATAAAATATTGAGTATTCTATCCTCTCTTGAACAAAGCCTCTCAAATGCTAAACTTCATGATTGGATGAGACTTCTCCAAGGTTTCTTGAATGGCAGGTCTTGACATGCATAGGGATAGACTCAGTGGAATGATGTGATTTTGCAGGTAATCACAAGGGGACTTATGTGAAATTACTCCTTGATGGACATGGAATTCACTCCTTACTCCCTAGATTTATGAATGAATGTAACTTCTCAAACAACTTAAAAGAAAAGGCAAAAGGGGAAAGGGTTTAGAAATCTAGCTAGTGGAAAAGATCACTGTGGATACATGGAAACTGGACCCACACTCTGCTTTATCATGAGGCAACGACTAGGAAGAGATGGTGCAATCTTCTGAGGTGCTAGTGATGATTTTTAGACTGTCCAAACATAGAACATGGGAATGGAATATGTGATAACAATCAAAGTTAAATCCTAGAAGGAGTTCAGGACAACCATACACTGTGATATACAAGCCATAGATTAAAAATGGTATGAACTAAAGGTTTCAATCATGCATCAACAATTATTCTTACCATCACTTAATAAAAGAAAACTAAAATACAACTGAAATGAAGCAAATTAAAGCTTGGAGTTCATGATTTTATTTAAAGAACCAAAAGACCATGTCACAATCCAAGGAATATAATAAACACCAGTTCACATGTTTGGATATTGATCAAGGATTGTGTTACAACAATCCATTCGCTTCCTTAAAACTTCCTGCTCCAAGATGGAGTGCATAGAACTACCTACTCTAATGCTTGGAAAAATTAAAATGCCAGAATGAAAAATAGAGAGATGTGTCTTCTTTGAAATGAGGCCCCCAACCTTTATATAGGCAAGTGAAAATACATAGAGAGGGCAAATCAGATTTCCTAGGAATCTATTCCCAAATTAGGTCAAGAAGAAACTCTAAAGGGGGGGTAGGTAAGACTACAGTCTTCTGATGAAGAGGAAGGTGCCACCTATCTTGGGCGCCCATACTGACTAGGACTCCTAGATAGGATAGGCCTAGTCCTCTAGAACTTCCTCTTGCTCCTTGGAATTTTGTCTTTGTGCTGTGTACTTTAGACTTGGAATTCCATCTTTGTGTTGCATTTCCCTTTGGATTCCTACATTGACATGGATTCTTGTTTTTAACTATCCAAGGATTGATCCTTTTCTCTAGAACTGTCATTAAAATATTGAAAGGATTTTTTTAATCTTCCTTTATCATTCATGCGAAGCCTCCTTATCACTGAACTGGAATCCTTGATACTTGGAATAGTCATCTTCTTTGGTGTTTGAACCCTTCATCTGGATTTTCATTGAGCATCCTCTTCATGGAATGTTATCCCTATCCTTAGATCATGCAAAATAAGAAAACCTCGAGTAGTCATGATGGACAAAATCCTTAAATTTAATGCAATATAATGAAATAAACTTGCATGATTCAAGAAGAATACATAACTTTATCAACTTTCATTCCAACTTCTTGTGTAAATGAAGATTTTCTTCATTTTCCTTGCATTTTTCACTTTCTTCATTCTAGGATTATTACGCAGGAACTAGGGAGTTTCCATGGTAGGGCACAACTAGAAGGAGGAACAAGCCTCTTTGGAAAGGAATTCCTTAGCCAGGAATTCTAGGTCACATTTTCCATAGTCTCGTAGATTGTTTCCTTGATTTCAATTCTTTGTCTTGGATTCGTTCCATGATCATGATTTTCACTACTTTATAGAGTGTTTCATCCTTGGAAGAGATTTTTACTAAGAATTGAGTGAGATTTTGAAGATAATTCCAAGTCGCAATTCTTTTGTTGTTGTGGAATTTTTTCTTGGTCTCATATTTGCTAAGTTGTAGAGTGACTCCAAGTTGTACTTTTCAACATGTCCTAGAAAAAATCCATCCTTGAGTGCACCTTTCATGACTTCAAGATAAATTCCCTGATCTAACTTTGGGTTTTGGATGAATTCTTGTTCCTCTTTATGAACATCTCTTCTTTTTAAATAGAGAAATATGCTCTTGTAGAGGGTAAATTCTTCCTTTAATGGTGAGTTTGAATCTGATTTGGGATTTAGATAAGTGCTCAATCTCTATATATACCTTTTAAGTGATGATTTCTTCCTTCCTTGGGCCAACCTACCTCCTTGTCTGGCCTACTTGGACTTTAGGAAAATTTAAATTCTTAAATACTTAATGACTTGGTCGACTAAGAAAAATATTTTCCTTAAGGTCTTTATCCCAAATGGTGACTTAGGTCGGCCACCACCTTGAGGGTCCAAAGTTGGGAATTCTTGTTTGCATCATAATTTCCTTGTCCAAGAGTGCATTTTGGAAGTGGTCATGGATTCAGGCATGAGGAGGAATTTTCTTTGTCTTAGAGCACATATTCCATGCCTATCTGAACTTCTTCTTACTTTGTCATATTTGCCTTAAGGTCATGGATTTTTTGTTAATGAAGTAGGGGACCCAGGAATTTGCATCCCAGAATGATGAAATTTTGACAAGGACCTCCTCCAAGTCGTACTTTGCAGGATGTCAAAGACAAATTCCATGTCACACTTATTTGGGTGCCTTAGAATTTTCCATTGCAAAATTTCTCCTTCCTAGATGAGTTCCTTAGCATGCATTTCTCCTCATCAAGGAATTTTACACCTTTGATGAGCTTTTGGATAATTGCCTTCATCGTACAATTGGACATGCCAGAATTTCACAATTTTGGTGGCCTCTTAGACAATTCCTAGCACCAACTTAAGGACATCATGGGTTTTGAATTTTGAAGGTGTTCCTAGATTTTTGCCTTTTTAAGACTCTCAAGGAATTTTTGCATTATCAAGGCTCTCAAAGAATTTTACAATTTAGGCCTCCTCTGGAATTTTTTCCTTCAAGTCTTGGATTACTTTATTCCTTTCCCATCCTTGACAAGGTCAGGGATTTTGGAGTGGGAAGGAATCTCTCCTTGGTCACATATTTCACAAGTGAAGGAATTTTCTTGTCTGGAAATCATCCTTCTCTAGAGGCACATTTTGGAGTGGATCATGGAATTTTTGTCAAGGAATGTCCAGTTCAGGACTGTCCCTATCAAGGAAAATCTAATTCAGGAATATTCCTGTCAAGGAATATCTAGTTCAAAAATGTTCCTATCTGAGGATCTTCCAAGTCTCAAGTTAGACTAGGTCTTGGATTTTCCTACCTTGAACTATAGAGCTTCTATTCACTCCTGATGAAGCTTCTTGACATTTTAACAAGGATTTTTACCTTGAAACGAGGAACTGCCTCATTTGTCGTGGAATCCATGAAGTCATCTTTAGAGTTTTCCATTACTTCAAATCAGGGATCGATGAGTTTTGCCAAGGAATGACAAGCCCTCGGTGCACTCCAGACTTTGGATTTAAAACTCTCAAACATAAATCATGGTGGGTTTTGGAGTAGGACCCTAGACAGGAACTTAGGACAAAGACCACTAGAATAGAATTGTGAACATGGACCTCTAGACTCTGAAGTTTGAAACATGGATCAAAACTATGGAATGATGGACACCCACCCATGGATTGACCAGATTTGATTGAGGAATGATAGGTAGGGCATCATTTATCCTTAGGAAAATTAATCTTTTACTTCACCACTTCAGGCATTCTTCATGTTCCCTATGAGCTAAGCGCTTTGGAAATTCTTCCCTAGCCAAGTGGAAATTGAGAAAGAAATTGTGAAATCAAAGCAAAACAGGAACCAGGCCAAAAAAGAGGGGGTCCCCATTTACAATGGGGTAATGTGTGAAAACGTCACAATAGTGACTCCTCATGATCTATTTCTAGCAGGGCTAAATTCCTTATAGGGAATCCCCTTGGAACAATACCCAAACAATTAGTTACTTCATACTTTGGCTCTAATTCTTGATCAATTTACTACTAGTCTAAATGCTCTAGCTACTGTACATGATTTGGAAACCTGACTTCCTATACCTTATGAGTAAGATGATCATCATTTTCTAAATTAGGCTCAGAAAATGAACCATTTACATGCTCAATGGTGAAATCTCCTCCACCAAGAAGTTGGTATCCCTACTAGATAACTAAGAAAAAATCTTCAATTTGTTCTTTCCCATGCTTAGTCTCCACATCATTCTCTTCTATAAAAGATGGAAGCTCCTCAAACAAGTCTATATCATCAACCTCTACACTTCCCAATATAGGACTGCCCTCACTCTTTTCATCCTAAGTTGGGACCTCATTATCACACTTGTCTACACATGAGATAAACTTACCCATGGCCTTTAATATCTTCATGTTGTTCAAGAACTGCAACTAACCTAGGATATTGCATGCCCTCTTTATCTTCAATGAAACTAGGTAGTTCATGAAATAGGGCGGCGTCATCAACTTCTAGTGCTACAACAACAATCTCCTCCGCAATGCCCACATCATTTGACTTTAACTCCACTAGATTCTTCTTGAGCTATCTCTATAGCTAAATGCTCTCCCCATGCAATCTTTCCATTTCATTCTTGTTTGCTTGATCATATACATGATAAAATACCTCCAAGGAACTACAATCTAGAGGATTCAACCTGTCATTTGAATTAGCATTACTCACAGGGGCAAGGGGTTCAAGGATTTCCACCAATGTGAGCATGGGAACAACAGACTATTCCTCATTAACTTATGTCTTCCACCACCTCATTTACCTCATCCAACTGACTGTTTTTTAAAACAATAGGCCCACCCTAACGTAGGAGCATCTAGTGGTGTAAGGGAAATCTTGCATCACCCAAAAAGAAGTTAATTCAAAATCATTGCAATTGTTTTCATTTCTTTCCATAATTAGTGTTTCTGGTTCCATAATCTCCTGAATAATGATGTGGGACTTTTAGTTTTTCCAAACTGCTAAAAATAACAAACTACTAGTTTTGGAAAGTTTAACTCCCATTTTAGGAAAGTTTACATTTGGGCATGTATTGAAGTGAAAAGTTACAAAAATATTCATAACTGAAATATAAGACCTTTGGTGAAGGAATCAGGCAAAGATCATTTGTGAGCTAAAAGATATTAAAGTTTTTGTTTTCCGAAAAGCCCCTAAAATTTTTGAAATGAGATATGAGGTACTAAAACATCCAATAACATCCCTAAAATTTGATAGAAATCCATTTACAAAATTTTATCATGATAATTCACATAGTGATCTTTCCAGTGCCTAAAACGATTAGTCAATTGGACACTTGGATCAAATGTTATGCTTTCGGGAAGTTGACCTGCTTTTGGAGGGAGTTACAAATTTTAAAATTTAGTTGGAGACCACCAAAAAGTACTATTTATGACCATTTTGGGAACCCTAGTCGGTAGTAAAGTAAAGGGGGAAAGTGTAGTGTCAAGAATAGTTGGGAAAATAGAAACCCTAGCTGATTTGGGGTTACAAAAGATAGAAGATTACAAAGTCTGGTGATGTGTAGCCATAGTATGTTGCAGCCTGTGGAGGATTGATTCCTCTAATTGTAATTGAGCTTCTGTAATGAATGAGTTGCCTAGATCAATAAATAAATATTCTATTTTCTATGTTCCATTTCTATTGTTTTGTGTTTTATGATTTACCCCCTTCATCAAGTGGTATCAGAGCGAGGGTTCCTGAATGCGTAGATAGATCACCAACTGTGAGGCAGTTTGCACTAGGACCTGAGGTTGTGGGTTTGTTGTAGAGATCAAGATGCTTCCACAAAGAAATCATATTGGGAGGAATGCTTTGATGGAAGAGGGTTTTAGAGCCCTACAAAGGTAGATTGATGCATTGCAAGAGGAGCTATGAAAAGGGTTTGATCCAAGAACAAGAGAAGAAAGTGAGGATGAACCTAAAGAAGAGCTATCCGAGGAAGAACAAGAAGCTACAAGAGATCCTACAGAAGTTAGGTTGTTGAGGGCCATTTTGAAGATAGGAAAGAGGCCCAGAATTGAAGTTTCTACATATTCTAGAGATTTGAATCTAGAATAGCTTATTGATTGGATCAATGACATGGAGGAGTATGTCTAGTACGAAGATGTGGAGGACCCAAATTGAGTCAAGTTTGTAAAGCCAAAGTTGAATGGCCATGCTAGTATTTGGTGGAAGGAGGTCCAATTAGAGAGGAATAGAAGAAGAAAAGGAAAGATCACCAGATGGGATCAAATGGTGGAGAAACTAAAGAAGTAGTTCATTCCTGTGGACTATGAGATGGAGTTGTTGAAGAAGCTACAAGGACTGAAGCAAGGTAACAAGTCTATTAAGGAGTATACAAAAGAGTTTTATAAGATTACTATTAGGACAAGCCATGCAGAGGCCAACAAGGAGAAGGTAGCCTGTTACATTAATGGGTTGATGCCAAGTATTCAAGAGGAGCTGAGCCTAGTCAGAATGACCACCATAGAAGAGGTGTACCAGTTTGTCCTAAAGGTGGAAGAGAAGCTAAATAAAAGATTCAATAGAAAGAAAAGGGGAAGAGGTTAAGGTGGAAGGACTGGTGGAAGATGCTATGGAGGTCGTAATGAAGATCAAAAGAAAATTGAAGAAGCTGGCACTAGTCGAAATAAGAGAGGGGATAATGCCTACTGCCCTCGTGACTAGAACAATGGTGAGAAAAGAGGAAGAGGAAGAGGCCAACCTGGGCAAAGAGCTAGAAGAGGAGGTTTCTGAGAAACCTTTTTCCAATGTGGAGAAGAAGGGCATCAAGCATATAAGTGTCCGCAACATCAAGGAAGGACAAATAGAAGACCTGAAGGTAATGCACGAGTTGTACATGTAGATAAAGAGGCACATTCTCAGTGGTCTGAAGATGCTGAAAGGGGAGAAACCCTAGTTGTTAGAAGAACTTCGTTGAATGAGGAGAAAGAACCCAATCAGAGGAAGAGTTTATTCTGCACAAGATGCAAATGTGAAGGTAAGTGTTGTGATATTATTATTGATAGTGGAAGTACTGACAATCTTATTTTAGAGGAGATGGTTGACAAGTTGAAGTTGACAAGAAAAAAACATCCACATCCATATCAGATTGCATGGTTGCAGAAGGACCATAGAGATTTGGTCAATGAGCAATGTTTAGTGAAGTTCAAGATTGGGGACTACCATGATGAGGTGTTGTGTGATATCATACCGATGGATGCATATCATATGTTGTTGGGGAGGTTGTGGCAGTATGATAGGAGTGATATCTATGATGGTCATCCAAACACATATTCCCTAACAAAGGATGGAGTTCATCATAAGTTAAAGCCCTTGAAGGAGGTGGAAGAAAAGGTATGTAGTACTGCCAAAATTTTCTTGGTAGATGGTAGGAAATTTTTGGAGGGTATGAAGCATGAGCATCATTGCTTTGCATTGATTCCTAAGATTAGTCAAAAGAAATGTGAAGATGTACCAATAGAAGTTTCAGATATGTTGGAAGAATTTTAGGACATTATCTCTGATAATGTACTAGAAAGTTTACCACCAGTGAGGAAGATAAGTCATCAAATGGATTTGATACCAGGAGCCAGTTTGACAAATAAGGTAGCCCACAGAATGACCCCTACAAAGAATGAAGAGTTGAATAGACAAGTTTAGGAGCTATTGAGGAAGGGAATGATAAGGGAGAGCCTAAGTCCATGTGCGGTACCTGTAATACTAGCACCAAAGAAAGATAGAGAGTGGAGAATGTGTATAGATTCTCGAGCCATCAGTAAGATCACAATCAAGTATAGATTTCTATTGCCAAGAATGGATGACATCATAGATTGTTTGAATGGACTCAGGTACTTCACGAAAATTGACCTAAAGAGTGGGTATCACCAGATCTGAATCAGAGAAGGAGACGAATGGAAGATAGCCTTCAAGACAAAGGAAGGTTTGTATGAGTGGTTAGTCATGCCATTTGGGCTAACCAATGCACCGAGCACATTCATGCAGCTCATGAATGAGGTATTGAAAGAATTCTTGGGAAGTTTTGTTATTGTTTATTTAGATGACATTTTGGTTTTCAGTAAGACATGGGATGAAGATCTAATGCATATTAGAAGAGTTTTAGAGAAGCTGAGGGGGGAGAAGTTGCTAATTAATCTGAAGAAATGTAGTTTTACAAAGGAGTTGGTATACCTAAGATTTGTTGTCTCAGAGGAATGTCTTAAGATGGACCTAAAAAAAGTAAGGGCTATCATTGAATGGCCTACATTGAGGAGTACTACAGAGGTAAGATCTTTTCATGGTTTGGCAAGTTTTTATAGAAATTTTGTCAAGAATTTTAGTAGCATTTGTGCACCCCTAACTGAGACAATGAGATGGGATAGAAAAGAGTTTAGATGGACTAAAGGAGCAGACAAAATCTATGATACATTGAAGCAGAAAGTCAGAGAGCAACCTATTTTGGCACTTCCATATTTCAATAAGGTATTTCAGGTAGATTGTGATGCTAGTGGTAGTGCTATAGGAGTTGTTTTGAGTGAAGAAAGTAAGCCCATTGCCTATTTTAGTGAGAAGCTTAATGATGCTAAGAAAAAGTATTTTTTTTATGATCAAGAATTTTATGCAATAGTTCAAGCTTTGAAGAAATGGAGACATTATTTGTTGCTAAAAGAGTTTGTTTTATATATTGATCATCAGGCTTTGTAATATCTTAATAGTCAAGGAAAGTTGAACCACAGGCACTTAAAATGGGTTGAGTTTTTGCAGAGTTATACTTTTGTTTTGAAGCATAGGAGTGGGAAGTCCAACAAAGTTGTAGATGCCTTGAGCAGAAGGAAAAATTTGTTGACAGAAATGAAGATAGAGGTTGTTGGGTTTGGTGAGATCAAAAGTTTGTATCCTGAAGACCTAGATTTTGTAGAGGCTTAGAAATCTTGTCTGGAACTTGTTACTTTGGACAGGACAAAATGGTTGGGTTTCATAATCCAAGATGGCATGTTGTTACATTGATGAGAGAGAACTTGATTAAGGAAAAGCATAGTGGGGGATTGGCCAGACACTTTGGTCAAGATAAGACCATTGCTATTGTTGGTGAAAATTATTATTGGCCATAGTTGCAACAGGATGGAGGAAATTTATCTAGACTTGCAGAGTATGTCAGATGGCGAAAGCAGCAAGTCAGAATATAGGTCTATATCAACCACTACCTATACCAAAGAAGCCATGGGATGATATTAGTATGGATTTTGTTCTTGATTTACCAGGGACACAAAGAGGACATGATTCCATTTTTGTGGTGGTGGATAGGTTCTCAAAGATGGCACATTTCATTCCTTGCAAGAAGACTAATGATGTTGTTCATATTGTTGAATTATTTTTCAAAGAGGTGGTGAGATTACACGGTCTACCAAAGAGCATAGTTTCAGATTGAGCTACCAAGTCTGTTGATTATTTCTAGAGGACATTGTGGAAGAAGTTGAAGATGGATTTGAAGTTCAGTTCTGTACACTATCCACAAATTGATGGAAAAAAAGAAGTGGTGAATAGGAGTTTGGGTAACCTGCTACAATGCTTAGTAGGAGATAAGCCCAAGGGATGGGATTTGATTTTACCACAGGTAGAATTTGCTTACAACAATTCTGTCAATAGGAGTACTAGTAAATCACCATTCCAGATTGTATATGGCAATAGCCCAAGAAATGCTTCTGAGTTAAGGAAGCTAGACAAAGGAGAAAAGACAAGTGTTGAAGCCGAAGACTTTGCAGAACATTTGAAGAATTTGCATGAAGAGGTGAGAAAGCACATTAATAAGATGAATATTTAGTATAAGGCTAAGGAAGATCAAAAGAGGAGATATAAGGAGTTCTAGGTAGGAGATTAAGTCATGGTTCACTTAAGAAAAGAAAGGTTCCCAATTAGAACTTACAATAACTTGAAAATGAAGAAATTTGGACCATGCAGAATCTTGAAGAAGCATGATTTAGGAAATGCATGAGATAGAGCTATCAAGTGGGATCAATATTTCCCCTATGTTTAATATTATTGATTTAACAAAATGTCATGAAGGTAGCACAAAGGATGGGGGTAAATGCAAGAAGTTGTGTCCACTTAAGGTGGAAGTTTTGGAGTTAGAAAAAAATCCGAAATCGGGTTAACGAAAACAGGATCCCGCTTTTTATAAAACGGGATCCCGCTTTTTAAAAACGGGATCCCGTTTTGCTTCGGAATCCCAAGCCAAAAGCGGGATCCCATTTTCAAGAAATGGGATCCCATTTTGAGTTTCATAAAAGGTTAATATTTTAACCTTTATAAAACGGGATCCCGTTTTCAAAACGGGATCCCGTTTTATAAAGGTTAAAATATTAACCTTTTATGAAATGGGATCCCATTTTAAAACGGGATCCCATTATTTAAAATTTGAATTTTAAGCTCGGGTTTTGCTTTGTAACCCGGTTCGGGAAATGCTTTGGGGACCCGAACCTGACCTCTGGACCAGGTTTGACCTGCAACTTGAAGGTCCTGTCAATGTCACAACAAAATAGTGACTTTGGGCATATATCTGAAGGTCTATTTTGCAGAATATTTTGACGAAATTAAAACCCATTATAGATGAGACAGTGTAGATTCTAAATATGTAATTTTTTTTACAATTGGATTATTTTTTCTATTTTTTAATCAATTTCTGATGCAATAGGTCCATAAACTTGAATTATTAGGGTTTTTTAGTATTTTAATAACTTTTTATTAACATATTTTTTTGTAAAAAAAATTGTAGGAAAACGTACTTTAGACAATTCTTTTCAATTTAAAAAAAAAAATTTCAAAAAATGTTAAGTTTAGGTCATCTTATGCGTGACGTACACGATGATTTTTTAAAAGACCAAAAATGGCCAATAAAAAATTAATGAAAAAAATATATTCAATAAAAAATTACAAAAAAATATGGAAAATGTGCTTCAGTGAGTTACAAATCTTTTCCCAAAAGGATTTTGAAAAATATGATTATTTAGGTCAAAATATGGATGATGTACACGTACATGGTATAGTAAAAAAAAAGTGACTTTTAAACAGTGGTTTTTAGAAACACCTATTCAAAATCACTTTCTATCATCTGGGTATTGAAAAAAATTACATATTTGGAAACTAGATTCTGAGTACTACATTTCATATTTAGTGACTTTTTCCAAGATTCCACCTTTAAGTGCTTCAAATTTTTAGGTCAAATGTGACAAATTCTGAAAATCAGGGAAAACACTTCCACTTTTTGGCCAATAAGTGGACACAACTTCTTGCACACACCCATGGACCAACACAAGAACAATGGAGTATTCCGGCATCTAGTTCAACAAAGGAGATAGAAGAGATCTTGTATAGCTATGTGGGAAGAAGTACTTGGAATAGGCAATATGAAGAATATCTGGTGAAATGGAAAGGAAGGCTTGTTGAAGATTTGTCTTGGCAATCTAAGGTAGAGGTTGACCATTTGGTTTTTCCTCAAACAAACACCTGAGATGTGACAGGGTCACTTCTTAAATTACCCTAGGTGTCTGATGTAGGAGCATCTAGTGGTGTGTGGGCAATCTTGCATCACCTAAAAAGTAGTTAATTCAAAATCATTGCAGTTCTTTTCATTTCTTTCCATAATTAGTGTTTCTAGTTCTTGATAATCTCTTGAATAATGATGTAGGTTTTTTAGTTTTTCCAAACTGTTAAAAATAGCAAACTGCCAATTTTGGAAATTTTAACTGCCATTTTAAGAAAGTTTGCATTTGGGCATGGATTAAATTGAAAAGTTACAAAAATCTTCATAACAGAAATATAAGACCTTTGGTGAAGGAATCGGGCAAAGATCATTTGTGAGTTGAAAGATATTAAAGTTTTTGTTTTCTGAAAAGCCCCTAAAAATTTCCAAAACGTGATATGAGGTACTAAAACATCCCACAACGTCCCTAAAAGTTGATAGAAATCTATTTACAAATTTTTGGCATGATAGTTCACATCATGAGCTTTCCAATGCTTAAAATGGTTCATCAATTAGACACCTGAATCAAAAGTTATGCTTCCTGAAAGTTGACCTACTTTTTGAGGGAGTTGCAAATTTTGAAATTTACCTCGAGGCTACCAGAAAGTGCTATTTATGACTATTTTGGGAACCCTAATCAATAGTAGAGTAAAGGGGGAAAGTGTAGAGTCAAGAATAGGTAGGAAAAAAGAAACCCTAGGTGATTTGGGGTTACAGAAGGCAAAAGATTCTAGAGTCTGGTGATGTGTAGCCATAGTGTGTTGCAGTCTGTGGAGGATTGATTCCTCTTATTGTAATTGAGCTTCTCTAATGTAATGAGTTGCCCAGATCAATAAAGAAATATTCTATTTTCTATGTTCTATTTTTGTTGTTTTGTGTTTTATGATTTACCCCCTTCATCACACCCTTGAAGAGTGAAATAGTGCTGGAGCAAGAGAAATGAGCCCGAAAGGGATCCTAAACTTTATCTTGAATTTATAGGAGGGGAGAGGGTTCTTGGAAATAATGTTCTTAGGGGAAACAAGTTGGGTTTGCATAGGAATGGGGTCTTGTGAAGGATGAGGACCCCTAAAACTTTCTAATTTGAAGCTCTAAGGTTGATCTTGGGTTTTAGAGGGGTCATGTTGCTTAAATCTTGGGACTTTAAAGGCGGAAACGCTCTCCTTTGTAGGTTGATTCATACTTGTATGAGGAGATGGAGGAGCTAGTCTGAAATTAGGGAGGGAGGATGTGGGATGGGCTTCTAACCTCTGTATTTTGGCAAGCAGTTGCCTCATTTGTTCCTCCTTATCTGCAACTTGTATAGCATGGTTCTATTGATAAGCTATTCTTGTTGCTATTTGCTACTGGTGAAGGAAGGCTTGATGATCAAGCTTGTCTTATTGCTAGTTACACATTTACTACCTCTCGATGTCATCAAATTCCCTTTGAAAATTTAATATGATATCTTTAAAACTCATATTGCTGACATCCTAAGGTTGCCCAGTAGGGTTGATACACAGATTAAGGATGAAGTGATCTTCTTGGGGTTGATAATATGCATGATTAGGCTTTTAAGAAGACAGAATGGGGGTGGGATGGAGGCAATAATAATGAGGATGTTGATAACCTACTATCATAGGTGCATATGGCATAAACCCAGAGGTATTTTGAGCATGATATGGATGATATGGAGGCCAATGACTTGTATTTTGACAAGGTGGAGGGGAATAACCACAACTTCCACACTAGTTTGACATAATGGAGCATTAAAAGTAAAAAATCATTCAAATATTCTTCCAATAAAAGTAAACAAAGTTGACCTTCTAAGAAATTAGCTCATATCAGGGAGTCACTAGGTGATTGAAATGCTTCTGAAATAAAGTTTGACTAGGAACATCACTAAAATCCTAATCTTTGAAGTTCTTTAAAATCACTTGAATTGGCTGCACCAGTAGATTTGTTCACTAGAGTCACCATGGTGTTGTAGCTACTACTCTGAATGGAAAGATGCATTAAAGAGCACACTAAAACTCTTCAATGGATACTAAACATAATGAAATTGGTCCAACTGGGTGTGTCAAAAACTATTATCGCTTAGAATTTCACCCTTATTGAAGCTTGTTCAAGAATTGTAATGACACAATGGGACTAATATTAAGGTCTGTGACCTTGTAGATGAGATCAGACCTTTGGACAAAGTTGGTTCCTCTTTCTAAGCTTAAGGCCCAGAGTAAAAAATCTAAACCTAATGCTAGTAGTCGCCAAGGGAAAGGGAGAAGGAGAATTGAAAGGGAAAGGGGGTGATGCACCAAGATTTAGGGTATTTAACTACAACTAATATAACATTATAATGATCTCAAAAATTGAAGGGAACTCACACAAACTCATGGAGGTTTAAATAGAGGTTAAGGTAGAAAGATAAAACTATGAAAGGAAACATTTCACCCACAATACACAACTTGTATCTATCAAAAAAGCATAGTGTAAGAAAAATGAAAGAGGTAAAACTATTAGTTTATATTGATTGAATAGAGGCTAAATAGCCATTACAAAGAGAGAGAAAACTCATTATAGGTGTGAGATATACACAAAATGATAGACTTTCCTTCATTTTTGAACTGGTACAAAGACATAAAAGACTTGGAAGATAGCACAACTCATCAAATATGGACCTAGGCGGGCAACACCAGTACCCAATTTTAGAAAATACCACAAGGTCTGAACTTGCAAACCAATCTTTCTATTTAAATAACCACCCAAAATAGCTAACCAACCCATCAAAATACATCTTAACATGCTTATATAACTTTGTCATTTCACTGTATAGCTCTGGGCATGACAAAATGCTGTCAACACGTCTTTAGATTGCCCATATTGTAATAGATTCTAGCCTAGAGGCCCATGCTAAAGAACTTGCAGATTTAGAAGGGTTCCCTTGCCTCTAGTACATTGATTTTCCCTAGACCTACAAAGACCCATACACTCCATCTAAGTATACATTCATTTCTTAGTACATGCGCATTAAAGATTTGCACGATTCTAGCTACCTGTGATGAGCTCAACCTGCAACAATGGTATCACTTGTGGAGGCATGATTGTAGGGCACCTAGAAAATCAAGCCCTTTATAAGATTTTATAACACTTCAAAAGTGTTGAATTTTTATTTTACTTTGGCATCTTTTGATATTTTGATTTTCACTTCCTTACATTTGGTCTCTTTATCAGCTCATTTGCCCATCGGCAAACTCCTCAATCAAGGAACCAAGAGGTTTGGTGATGACCCTGAACTATCGTTTCTCCTTGTCATCATATTCACCCACTGAAAAACTCCCTAGTTAGTGAATTATTTAGTTCGTGAACCACTCTCCTTAGCCAAATGTTCCTTTCTTTCTTTACCTTTGTCTTCTACTTTATTTTTCATTAGTGATCCATAGCCTCCATGAACCACTTTCTTTCCTTCTTGGTGAGTTCGTAGGTTCACAAACCTAGTGAACCACTGACAATTCACTTTGCACTTTATCTTTTGGCTTGTCCTCTTTTTTCAGTGATTCTCCACTTTCACGAACATCTTTCGATCTCCTTCTTCTTCATCAATGGGTTACCTTATCAACAAATTTTGGAATCTTGATACATTTTTGGTAGGTTCATAAGTTTGTGAACCCACGAACCCACAAACTATTCCTTTTGAAATTTCTTCCCCTTTTATTTTTTCCCATCAGTGATTTTTGCATCAGTGAACCTACCGAATGGTGAACCGGCAGGTTTGCAAATAGCAATGTTTATCGATAATGCAAATTGTTTTAAGGAAAAACACTTTGGATTGCTTTAGATTTTGGGGGGGAATTTTTGCAAGGAAAAACATATAACGGGCCTACAACATATTTGTAGGCAATTTTACAACATTTTTATAGAATTCAATGGATCCTTGGGCTATTTTGGCCTTGGGAAAAAAAGGATGACAATTACCATGGTAAGTTGGATTTTTATATAATGCACACTATGTTTCCAAGTAAGAATTGAATGTGGAACATAACCAAGTCAACCTGACCAGTGTTGGTGAATCCTTGTGATATCCTTATTGTGTGTATACATGGCTATAAGATGACCCACATGTAAGAAATGAGTCTGATACAAGTGCAGATAGTCATCTATCACCAATACCGTGTAGGTGACAAATGCTAGGTACTATCCACCATATCTTAGGATGATCCAATTGTTTCCAGTAGCACAAAGGTGACAGATACCAAGAGCCATTCAGGTTATGATACAAGTGCGGTTTAGCTAGTTGTCACAAGTACTGTGCAAGTGATACATACTAGGTGCTATCTATCCTATCTTAGGGTTATCTGACTATTGCTAGTAGAATGGATGCTAGGATCTACCCTTTGATATGATAGGGCTTAACCATCTTTTACTAGTACCATTCATGTGATAGATGCCAGCAGCTATCTCCTACTAAGTTGGACCAACTTTTTCTAGTGGCATGGAGGTGATAGATGTCAGGATCCACCAACTCAACAAGTTAGTAGGTTCTAGAAATCTTACTAGTGGCCACATGTGATTTATGTTGTTACACCTAATCCTTAGCTAGTGATGAAAACAAGGAGTATGGGATGCTTTCTTGTCATCAAATTTGGTTATGAAAATGTATGTTGCTATACCTACTCCTTAGTCAGTGATGACAATAGGTGTTTTGGGATGTATAGTTGTCATCACAGTTGGTTGTCAATATGTATTTTATTTCACCTACTTCTTAGCTAGTGATAACAATAGGTAGTATGGGATGCTTTCTTATCATTATAGTTGTAATGCCTCCTTTCTAGTTATAGAGTTAATCTATCATCGGGTTCATATAGATTGATAGCTTGGTGAGAGAACGATGGAGTTTTGGCATTGGTTTGGGTAATTCGGTGGTGGTGTTGTGATTTGGATCTAGTTGGCATGATCAATGGTAGTTTCGGGTGCCTTGTGGAGTACTTACTATTTTTAGTAAGTTAGGGGACAGTGTCAGATTTGGAGTTTCAGAGTTGGAATAGATTCATCTCATCAAGAGCTTTCTGGCGAGCTATATATTGTTGCATTCCGACATCATTTGGGCATTTATTTTAAAGATTGAAAGTTATATCATTTATTTAAATGGGACTTCAAAATTACTAAATATTGACTTAGGAAAAAGAAATATTATAAAGTCACTAATGTCTTGAGTTTGGGCGTCCATCCTTGGGAGGGGTAAAAAAGTGTTTTTGAATTGTAATATTCCCTCCTAATTTTCCAACACCCTCATGGGAGGAAATAAAAGAGAAAATGAAGAGTCATTTGGCATGCTATGTTTATGATATCTTCTTATATTTTGACTTTGCTAGGGTTTGTACTTGTGAGGGTTTGAAGAATTCAAATCAGAGGCTCTTGGAGATGAAAACCTCCCTAAGTAATGACATTCTATAGGTGTGCGAGATCACCCAAAGGTTCCATTAGAGGTGGATACACTCAGTGTTCACATATGTGCTTGAAATAGAGTTCTTTGGAGATGATTCTTGAGCTGATTGTTACATCTTTCATTAGTGATTTTGTATTCTGATACTGGAGGGATTGGAGGCAGATTTTGGTGTGAGTAAAGTGAGTTCTTGCTACTGTGATTATTCCTCTTCTTGGCCATACTTTCTAGAATCCAGGCCATATCTTATATGTGGGCTATTTGGTGCTGATTTTTTGCATATTTCACATTCTACTAGGGTCGCCCAGCCTTGGAGACATTGTACAGGCCTATTTGAAGCATTTTCAAGATCTTTGTAGTGTTGTTGTTAGACCACACTCTCAACCAGCCATACATCCTTGCCTGGTCGATGTGGGGTTCATAGAGACTCCATTATCTTGGGTTGCAACTATCGTATCTCTCATTTGGAGGTGTCTAGGGTCATTTTCCATTGCTAAAACAATTATATTGCTATTCCTTGTATTTCTTAAGAGATTGGAGTGATTTTAGCCATACCCAGTTGCTGGTCTAATCTCAACATATGTACCAAGCTGCAAATCTTAACATGGGTATGTCATAGTAATTCATATTTGGCCTATTTATGATCTAGGTATCTTTTATTTCCTTCATATCTATTGTATATTTTATGGGTTTGCATTCTATGCTATATATTGTATGCTCTGACAACACACATCTATAGGAAAACTAAAACCCCTTCCACATCTTCTCTCTAGTCTGAAAGAACACCTAAAGAATTAAAATAACACATAAAAAGATCTTAAAAAATGCAAACAGGTATGACACATTATAGTGGTATCAGAGCACAACTCTTCCTGCCATTCTGTGAGGTCGGATTCAGACATGCAGAAGTGAATATGAGACATGCAGCTAGTACTAATAGGTATTATCTCAAAAGGAATAGATCAAGGCATGATTTATAGGTCCCATAGACTTATCCCTTTGATACAAACACAGCGATAGCAGCCACAGAGGAACAACCTGTGGTCATTTATAGTGAAGAAGATATTGAAATGCTAGGGACAGATCCATTTTTAGGTGTGGTTCTAGAATAGGTTGAAAAAATGGGTGATAGGAAGAATGAAGAACCTAGCATGCAAGAAATTCTCAACACTTTGGTTCAAGGAAAGGTGGCTATAGAAAGAGCATTGAGGGAGTCACAATAGGAGTTGAAAGAATCACAGGTAGAATTGGGTCACATCCTTGAAGGGTTAACACCCCCTGATGGCAGAAACAATAGGAATAATAATAATAACAATAATAACTATCGAGACAAGAACAAGAACAACATGGGAGATAGGAACAGAATCAACCATGGAGGTAATAGGCACATGGGTGACAAAAACAATGGTGACATGAACAATGGTGATAGGTAGAATGGTGATAGACATATCAGGGATTGACATAGAGATAGAGATGGTGATGAGGCCTCAGTCACCAATAGGACATGTACCTAGTTGACAGCCAGTGGTAGGCCTGGCATACCTACATTTGCACCCAGAAACAATGTACCTGAACCAGATGCTACATAGGTTGAATTCAAGGACGAGATCCTAAGAGATTGGAGAGCATCTAGTGCAGAGTTTTGGGTTGAAATAACTTTTGGTGAGTACTCTGACATAAGGATGAGGAATAGACCCCGTAGGGGAAACATGCCACAAAATTAGGAGCTATAGAAAAAGGTTAGCAAGATGACCATCCCATATTTTAATGGTTCTGGTAAGACTACTGTGAGAGCATGGGTCTAGAAATTGGACAGTTACTTGCAGATTACTCCCATGCCTAAAGAAGATGTAATAACTTATGTCACTCTACATTTAGAGGGTAGTGCACATAAGTGGTGGAGCAATGGAAAGGTCACTCTGGGACATGAGCAGATTACTTCGTATGTAGAATTCATAGCCAGACTCATAGACAAATTTGACAAGAAAGATCCTAAAATGTAATTCAAAGAGTTGGCTCAGTTGGAACAAGTGGGCTATGTAGATTCCTACATATCAAAGTTCCAGGACCTTTCAGTGATGGTTTCTGACATTTCTGAGTGTAGATCGATCATGCTCTTCATTGACGAGTTGTCAAATCCTCTTCAAGGTTGGATAAAGGGTTTAGACCCTGCATCATTATAGGAGGCCATGAAGAAGGCCTATGACATGGAGTCTTCTATTTAGAGGAATAAGTTTCAATCTAAAGGATTTTAGCATAGGAGAGATAAGGAGAAAGATAAAAGACATTTTCAGAGAGATTCGAGACAACATAAGAGTTCTTCTAGGTTAGATAATGATCAGCTGAATGACCTCAGGAGGAAGAAACTCTTTTTTCACTGTAGAGAGCCTTGGGATCCTAAGCACAAGCGTGCTACCCAAGGAAAAACAAGACAATTAGAATATTTTTAAGCAAATGAGTTCGTTGAATTTGAATCACATTCAGAGAAACAATTAGAAGATAATGGTTCAGTGACGGAGGTTGCATATGAAGCATCAAATCAGGAGGAGACTAGCCTACCTACATCACATATCTTGAGAATTCAGAGAGAAGGGTCCTTTAGGATAAGAGGAGTACTAGGTGGACATCGATGTATTACACTACTTGACACAGGAGCCACTCATAACTTCATAGACGAGGGATTGGTTGCGAAGAGATAGGTAAAAATTGAAGAGTTTGAGGGATTTAAGGTGAAGGTAGCAGATGGATTTGTACTCACCTATACTAGGAGAATACCCAATTTGACCATCTAGTTAAATAATTACACTTGCCAGTCAGAAATTTATGTAGTCTGTATGGGTGATATGGATCTGATGTTGGGTATGAAATGGTTGCATGATATTGGAGAGTTTACACTCATCTTGAGGATGATGGAGATAAAGTTTGAGGTGAATAGAGTACGACATGTGCTCAGGGGTATCTCAGATGGTGGATTGAGAGTGGTTTCTCTCAAGTGGATGGAGATATTAATTTGTCATGATCAGGTGCAATGGATTGTAGAGTGATGGTTATGCCTACAGTATCAAAACAATAGAAACATGAGTAGCCACCTAACATACAAGCCCTCTTGACTAAACACACCAAGGTGTTTAGTGACATACCACCAAGTAGACCTCTTGATAGGGGTATTGAGCACGTGATTGAGTTGGAGGAGGGTGCTAAGCTAGTGATAACTACACCTTACAGGCACCCAAAGAGATACAAGGATGAAATCGAGAAGGCTATCAAAGAGCTTCTCGAGATAGGTCACGTAAGGCCTAGTAAAAGCCCATTCGCATCATCAGTGGTCTTAGTGAAGAAAAAGGTTGGGACTCTAAGAATGTGTATTGATTACAAGGAGCTCAATAAGAAGACCATTAAAAATAGGTACCTTATACCCTGCATTGATGAGCTGATTGATGAGCTTCACAAGGCCTTTTATTTCTCCAAGATAGATTTGAGATCTAGTTAATACTAGATATGAGTCAAGGATGAAGATGTGGACAAGACATATTTTAGGTGCCACTATGGGAACTTTCAGTTCTTGGTCATGCCATTCAGTTTGACCAATGCACTAGTCACCTTTCAATCTTGTATGAATAGGGTGTTTAGAAAGCAATTGAGAAGATTTGTATTGATATTCTTTGATGATATATTGATTTATAGAAGGAGATGGGAGGAGCATCTTAAACACATTAACATTGTTTTGAGCATCTTAGGAGGGAGTCACTGTATCAAAAAATGTCAAAGTGTGAGTTCGGAATGACCGAGTTGTTGTACTTGGGTCATATCATCAAAGATGGTAGTGTGAAGGTAGACCCAAAGAAGATTTGGGCAATTGTGGACTAGCCACCACCAAAGAACCTCTCACATCTTAAAGGATTCTTTTATTTTTTTGGGTATTACTATTGTTTTGTTAAGGGGTTTTCACATTCAATTGCTCCCCTCAGATTTGATTCAGAAGGATGTGGTGAAGGAGCACCATTTGTCAAAGGTGGACAATTATTAAAATCTAGGCTTTAGTTTTGAGTTTTGCATAAAATAAGGTCTTAAAAGACCATTCATTATTGTAATAAATCCTATTTGAGGCATTTTTTGTAGTGGGGGTAATGATAGGACTAGGGTCTTTAAGTTTTTGCCTAAGTTTAGTATTTTCTATTTTGGTAGCATTAGTGGAGAGGTTATTTATTAGCCTTTCTTTTTGAGTTTTCTAGATGGAGGAGGAGTGGAATGAAGTTATATATTGTAAAAAGTTCTTTTTATATGACATGCAGGTCATAGAAAAAAGATATGAAGCTTTTTGGGATGAAGGAAATAAGATAAAATGATTCTTTTTGTTGTTCTAACTCTGTTTTTCATAATTTTTCTGCATTTTTTTCTGTTCTTTGCACTTGTATGGAATGGTATGGCCTTGTAGCACCTTGAAACATACATGGTTGGATGGGGTGTTGGATTACCTCTCTTTTGCATATACTTTTATGGTCTAGTATCATGTTTTGGGGATTTTATGCTCATTTTACTAAAAATCCAATTACCTAGGTTTTGACAGTCCTAGAGAGAAATTTTATGTTTTTGAGTGCCACAACCATGGGAAAATGGCACAAAATGGTGGAATGAAAGATTTTGAATTCCTTCAAAATATTTATTCACTTGTGGAGAAAACAAATGAGTTTTCTTGGTGTTTTGAAACATTCTTATTGCTGCAATTTCCTATGTTTTAGGAAGAATGAGGGTCTCTAGTTTGCATGTTTGAATTTGAAGAGATAAGTGAGGGTCCTGATTAAAAAAAAGGTGGATTATTCTATTTTAATACATAACTAAATATTGTCCATTGAGTTTGGGTAAAAATTTGATGATTTTGAGGCACCTCCTTTGTAAAAGTGACCTAATTAGGTAAATTACCAGAAATACCAGTCATTTTTAAGGCCTTATGTTACAAAAAAATCATACCTACATGAAAGATATGTTAGTAAGGGGATAATGGGTACTCAAAACAGGTTTTATTTCATGGGTTTGAGTCGTTTTATGAATGTTATTCTAAAAATACTTCATTTGTTGTCCTAATTAGGCCTAGGAACAACAGGTACATCCCATTTTTTAGGCTTTTGGTCCAAAGCAACCTACCATGCATGTTAGATATGTTGTGGAGGGGATTAATATGTATTAAAAAAGGTAATTGTTTCATGGTTTTGTCATAGATTCTGCAATTTATGCCCCAAAAACCTTATTCCAAGGGCTATAAGCAAAGTTGGCCTAGTTGTGAAGGGACAATAGGAGCAACAAATTACTAAGTTGTTTTGTGAGTTTGGTGAGTATCCCATGGTCATTTTAGTGTGGTCTAAGGTGGTTGGGATGTTTGGTGGGTAGCTTATTCATTCAAACCATTAAATGACATCTTTTCTTAGTCTTAAAACAATGCATTCGAAGAGGATAGTCAAGACAATGTGTGAACAGTCAAGTGGTAAATGAAACCTTGCATTTGTGAGCTACCCCTGCCTCTGCATCAAGTGGTATTAGAGCATAAGAAGTATCTCTCTTGAGAGTTGAAGGTTGGAGTTTGAGCAAAGTGGGATCTGAGAAGTCAAGATGCCTCCTAAAGGAAGTTCAGTTGCAAGAAAGATTGATCAGCAGGTTAGAGAGCTAGAAGCCTTGAAGAAGGAGATTGCTACATTGAAGTCTAAAGATGGATGCACCATGAGTGAAAGTGAGTCTGAAGAAGAAGAAGAAACTTCTGGTGAAGAAGAAGAGTTGGATCCAGAGGATGTGAGGATGGTAAAGTTTTTGAAAGTTGTGAAAGGTGATGGACATAGCAAAATAGATTTGCCATTGTATGGAGGCAAACTAGATGGTGGAGAGCTCTTAGACTGGATAGAAGCCATGGAAAATTACTTTGAAAGTGAAGACATAGATGAAGATCACAAGGTGAGGAAGGCTAAAACCAAACTGAAAGGACATGTTTTGTTGTGGTGGAACTTTGTGCAAGAGGAAAGATAGAAACAAGGGAAGAACAAGATCACTTCTTGGGAGAAAATGAAGGCAAAATTGAAAGGTAAGTTCCTTCCTGGTGACTATAATGTTCAATTACTGAAAAGATTACAAAATATTAGGCAAAAGGACTTAGATGTGCAAGCATACACTGAGGAGTTTTATAGCTTAAGTATAAGGACAAAGCATGAGGAGGATGAGGAAGAAAGAGTGGCTAGATATGTCAATGGCCTAAGTTATAACATTTAAGATGAAATTAGTTTGTTGGCACCAAAAATAGTGGAACAATATTTTCAAATGGCAATAAGAGTAGAAGAAAAAATCAAGAGGAGACAAGAGAAGGCAACAAGAGGAAGAGGTAGTACTTCTAGGGGCAGAGGTACATTTTCAACACCAAGACAATCCAAAGAAGATTTTGAAGATGCTGATAAGAGTAAAGAACAAGCACCTGAGTCTAGAGAAGGATGGAGAGGTGGAAGAACAAGTTTTAGGGGCAGATATGTAGATCAAGGAAGAGGTTCAAATGTGTTTACTTGAAAGTGCTATCACTATGATGAGTTTGGTCATCCAACCTATAAGTGCCCTGACAAGATTGGTACTACTTCAAGTGGAGGTGAAAGAAGAGGTGAAAAGAGAGTCTAAATTATACAGGAAGATGAAAGAGAAAGTGTCCATGCTACACCAGAAGTGGGTGAATCATTGATGGTGAGAAGACAACTCTTGAAGACATCCAGGGAGAAAGAGCTAATTCAAAGAAGAGCCTTGTTTAGGACAGCCTGCAGATGCAAAAATAAGGTATGCAAAGTAGTAGTTGATTCTGGATGCACTGATAATATGGTATCTAAAGATATGGTGGACAAATTGAACTTACAAAGAGTGCCTATAGAAAAACCTTATCAAGGGTCTTGGGTTATTGAAAATCAAACCATTTTGGTCAGTGAACAAGCTACTATTGAATTTCAAATTGGTCACTATAGAGATAAATTCATTTGTGATATTCTACCTATGAGTTGTTGCCATGTTTTACTTGGAAGGCCTTGGTAGTTTGACAGGTCAGCAATGTATAATAGGAGACAAAATACATATAACATTGAAAAGGATGGGAGATCATTCATTCTAACTCCATTGGTTGAAGAGGTAAAAGAGCAAGGTGAGATCATCATGATAGGGAGAAAAGAATATGTGAGCAATGAGGAAGGTGAGAGTGTGAAATTTGCAGCCAAGTCACAGTTTGATGCTGTTGGGAGAACAAATGAGAAGGAAAAACACAATGTGCAAACAGAGATGAAGAAGAATGTTTTTGTATGGAAAGAGGAAGAATGTGGCATGATATCTTAGGTTAGTACAAACAAGAGTAAGTTTGAAGTACAAGAAGGCATATTGATAGGGACAATCATGTGTCTTGTGGTGATGAAACATGTACAAAGGCATCCTAGTGATGTTGAAACATGAGTTTGTAGGGTAGTGAATGGAAGGACAATGGATTGTGATGCAGTGGAAAAGGTAGGTATAGGTCTGACAAAGACCACTAAATGCATTGGTATAGATTTTTGTAAGGCTGACAGAGAAAAACCTGAAGAGGCAAAGGGTACTGAGCATGGAACTATGCATGAAAGATAGAAGAAGATGGCAATACTATATGACAGTGGGAAGCCAGCTTCAAAAGAAGACAAGAACAAGGATTACAAAGATAGTGAAAAGCCAAAGCAAGGTGAACCTATTGAAGGTAAGCATGAAGGTCAGAGACAACTAAAGCATAATGGAGGACAAATTGATAAATTCTTTCTAAGGGACCTGGAAAAGTTCTATGTTGGGGTGTATGGTGTAGGAGCACCATTTGTCAAAGGTGGACAATTATTAAAATCTAGGCTTTAGTTTTGAGTTTTGCATAAAATAAGGTCTTAAAAGACCATTCATTATTGTAATAAAGCCTATTTGAGGGATTTTTGTAGTGGGGGTAATTTTAGGACTAGGGTCTTTAAGTTTTTGCTTAAGTTTAGTATTTTCTATTTTGGTAGCCTTAGTGGAGAGGCTATTTTTTAGCCTTTCTTTTTAAGTTTTCTAGATGGAGGAGGAGTGGATTGAAGTTATATATTGTAAAACATGCCTTTAATATGACATACAAGTCATGGAAAAAGGATATGAAGCTTTTGGGATGAAGGAAATAAGATAAAATGATTCTTTTTGTTGTTCTAACTCTGTTTTTCACAATTTTTCTGCATTTTTCACTGTTCTTTGCACTTGTATGGACTGGTACGGCCCTGTAACACCCTAAAACATACATGGTTGGATGGGGTATTGGATTATCTTTCATTTTCATATATGTTTATGGTCTGGTATTATTTTTTGTGGATTTTATGCTCATTTTACTAAAAACAGTCCAATAACCTAGGTTTTGACAGTCCTAGAGAAAAATTTTATGTTTTTGCATGCCACAACCATAGGAAAATGGTAAAAAATGGTGGAATGAAATATTTTTAAGTCCTTCAAAATATTTATTCACTTGTGGAGCAAAAAAAAGAGTTTTCTTGGTGTTTTGAAACATTATTATTGCTACAATTTCTTATTTTTTAGGAAGAATGAGGGTTTCTAGTTTACATGTTTGAATTTGATGAGATAAGTAAGGGTCCTGATCAAAAAAATGGTGGATTATTCTATTTTAATACATAATTAAATACTTTCCATTGACTTTGAGTAAAAATTTGGTGATTATGAGGCACCTCCTTTGTAAAAGTGACTTAATTAGGCAAATTAGCAGAAATACTAGTCATTTTTAAGGCCTTATGTTACAAAACAATCATACCTGCATGAAATATATATTATTTAAGGGCTTAATGGGTACTCAAAACAGGTTTTATTTCATGGGTTTGAGTCGTTTTATGAAATTTATGCCAAAAATACTTCATTTGCTATCCTAATTAGGCCTAGGAACAATAAGTACAGTCCATTTTTTAGGCTTTTGGTCCAAAGTAACCTACCCTTTATGTTATATATGTTGTTGAGGGGCTTAATGGGTATTCAAAAAGGCAATTTGTTCATCGGTTTGTCATAGATTCTGCAAGTTATGCCCCAAAAACCCTATTTGTAAGGCTACAAGCGAAGTTGACCTAGTTGTGAAGGGACATTAGGAACAACAAATTACTAAGTTGTTTTGTGAGTTTGGTGAGTATTCCTTGGTCATTTTAGTGTGGTTTAAGGTTGTTGGGAGGTTTTGTGGGTAGCTTATGCATTAAAACCATAAAATGGCATCTTTTCCTAGTCTTAAAACAATGCATTCTAAGAGGACAGTCAAGACAATGTGTAAATAGTCAAGTGGTAAATGAAACCTTGCATTTGTGAGATAATCCTACCTCTACATCAGGATGCTTTCAGTTGATCTAGTAGTGCACAAGAGTGCTTTGAAAGGTTCAAGGAGATTATGAGTACATGTCTTGTGTTAGCTATTCCAAATTTTAGTAAACCTTTTGAGATACAGTGTGATGCCTCAGGAGAAGCCATTGGTGTGGTAATCATGCAATACAAACACCCCATAGCATTTGAGAGTAGGAAGTTGAGGGGTGTGGAATAGAGTTACAACATATACGACAAGGAGATGTTAGCCATCATGCATGCGTTGGCTAAATTCAGACAGTACTTAGTGGGCAACAAATTCATACTAAAGATAGATCACAATAGTATGAAACATTTTCTTGGTGAGAAGGATTTAAATGAGAGGCAATAGAAGTGGGTCAGCAAGCTACAGGCCTACGTTCATTGCAGGATATGCACAAAATGGATTTGTTGAAAAGGCTTTAGAAATTTTCAAGCAAATGCAATTGGCAGGTGTAAAGCCAGACTCCATAACCTATGCTAGCATCCTCCCTGCCTATGCCAAAAAGGGAGGTTTCGAATAGTGTGTGGATATCCATGACATGATACAGAATAGAAGAATTTTGTCAAATGTTGTGGTTGTAACTGCCTAGGTAGACATGTATGCAAAATGTAGAAGCATAGACAAGGCATATGAACTATTTGATAGAATGCCTCAAAGAGATGTCATCTCATCAAATGCCATGATGAAAAGATATCAACAATGTGGAAGCATAGACAAGTCACATGAACTGTCTGATAGAATGTCTCAAAGAAATGTGTTCTCATGGAATTCCCTGATTATAGGATATGCACAAAATGGATTTGTTGAAAAGGATTTAGAAACTTTCAAGCAAATGCAATTGGTAGGTGTAAAGCTAGACTCCATAACCTTTGCTAGCATCCTCCCTGCCTGTGCCAAAATGGGAGGTTTCAAACAGTGTATGGATATCCGTCACATGATACAAAATAGAATACTTTTGTCAAATGTTGTGGTTGTAATTGCCCAGGTAGACATGTATGCAAAATGTGGAAGCATAGACAAGGCATGTGAACTATTTGACATAATGCCTCAAAGAGATGTCATCTCATTGAATTCCATGATGGTAAGATATCCACAATGTGGAAGCATAGACAAGTCACATGAACTTTCTGATAAAATGTCTCAAAGAAATGTGTTCTCATGGAATTCCCTAATTGCAGGATATGCACAAAATGGATTTGTTGAAAAGGCTTTAGAAACTTTCAAGCAAATGCAATTTGAAGGTGTAAAGCCAAACTCCACAACCTTTGCCAGCATCCTCCTTTCCTATGCCAAAATGGGAGGTTTGGAATAGGGTATGGACATCCATCAAAGGATAAAAGATAGAGAAATTATGTCACATGTTGTAGAAGGAAATATACATATACATTTTTTGACCTAGTACTTTGGTTATTATGACACATGGAGAGATGCTATTAAAATTAATTCTCACAAATATATTGTAATGTAAATTCTAATCATCATGTCCAATTCTCCACATGAAATATTTTGATATCAAAATTAGAGTTTCATATCTACTTTCAAGACATGTTTATGACACATGAATATGCAAACATTTCAAACATTACAATTCAAATAAATAAGTGCAAAGATTACATATGTCAATGTTGAAGCATCTGCCACATAGAATTAAAAACACTACCATACCCATCAACGCTATTACAACAACATTTGTAAATCATATCAAAATTGAACTTAGTCATGGATACATTCTATAAATAGTTTGTAAACATTTGCAAAAAAATATTTTATAAAAATTTGTTGTCATAAGTAAATAGTTTTTAAATATTTCCATACAAAACTTTGATTGTCACATTAGACTTCACAACATACAAGCTCGGTATCCCATAGTGTGCATGTAACAACTTGAATGATGACGTGACACAATGCACCTTAAATATGATGGAGTACTTGAACTTGAAAGAAAGGACCAACCATTCCTCAAGTAGGCCCATACGATTACTAATTCATGCTTGTCCCTTAAGAAATCTCATAAACCTCATACTAAGCTCACTACTAAGAGTGTGCTTGTTGATGATCACAGTTGGCCTAATAGTGACCTACACTCAATTCCTCTATACGAAGGAGGACATTCCATGGAAGATGTCAATGATAGTTGGACAACCAACTAGACACCCATGCATGTGCATTATGTGACATCTTTCTCACCTACATGAAAACAACTATTAGCTTTCACACTTTTATTATACCGAAAGATATATGTTATCAAACATTTTAGAAAATCACATATATGTTGCCAAATGTTAACCACATATATGTTGCCAAAAGTTTTAGAATTAACTTATAGATTTTATACTTTTGACAAAAGTTGCTGAAATTAGGTGCAAATGGTTGATTATTTATTCAATAAGGATGTACATGCAAATTGAATCAATATATTGCATGAGCTATTGAGTGATATTTTATCCAACAATTCATAAGAGTGTGAGGAGATCTATATGATTGCATACAACTACAAATGACACCATATGATTGCACCATGAAAAGGGAGTAATAAATAAATGAATCATTGGTTTGAGAGGACTAATGGTCACCAAGTATGTTGCAAGTATGAGGTTAACTAATGTTGTCATTGATGTCAACATACTCATATTGCATTGATAAGAAGGATTGGATGAGCTGTGTGCTGAGGATATTGAAAAAATTAGTCTCCATCAGGAACAATGAAGAACAGTGATGAGAAGAAGGCAAAAGTACTCAATAGGTTGAGGATCAGAGGATATGGTTTAAAGGGTTTGTAGATATGAGTCTTGAGATGTTCTAGTTAAGATTTTAGAGGTCTGCATAAAGATCTAAAGAAGTTATGGTTGCTTATGTAGAACTAGTTCCGGCAGGTGTTTAGTGGAGACAGAGTGTCACAGATTGGTCCGGTGAGATCCAGAATTACATTATCTCATTCTGCGGATTGGAAGGAGTGTTGAAGAAGTCAGTGTGGAGTGACAACTAGATTTGTGAATGATTTGGAGGTCCAGAAGAACCTTTTTCATTATGACAGTGAGGATAGACTATGTTCTTGAAGTTCCAGATGAAGAACAGAAGAATTGTGGTAAGTTGATAAAGTGCAGATGTTCTTGATGACTCAGGAAAGGTTTCGGTGATCCTTGGATCGTGTACAATTCTTATTGGTGGTCCGCATTGAAGTTAGAGCTTGGATTTGATGTAAAGACCACCGGTTGTTGGTGTTCTTCCTGAGACAGGCCGACCGGATGTATTACACATCTTGCGAATAATCTTGTAGGTGTTTGCCGACTTGGATGATTGTTCCTAAGTCGATGCCTTGTATAAATAAGGGTTTGTGAATTCATTTTGTAGTGTGTCTTGTGGTGATGAGAGTAATATAGTGAAGAGAAGTGTGAAAGGTAGAGCAGGAGTTTTTGGGCTTAAATGGAACTGATCCAGGCATGGTAAAGATGTCAATCTCTAGTTCAAGTTTGTAATACTTGTTATCTTGTAGACAATGTGTCTCTTGTAGGCAGTGTGCCTCTTTGTGAGTAGTGTGCTCACCTAGTGAGCCCTAATTGGCATGTGCCATCCATTTTTCTTATTCTTCTAATAGAGAATAATCCTTGGGTTAATCACCCCATGGTTTTTCCCTTAACCAGGTTTTCCATGTCAAAATCTTGGTGTTTCATGTGTTGATGTGTACCTGCTCTGGTGTTTATGTCTTATGCTTTCATGAATGATTAATTGCTATGCTATTGATTAACAAAGTGGATTTAAGTGTTTGAATTGAAAGCGAATTAATGATAACTGATTCAGCCCCCCTCTCAGTTTTCAACACTTGGTATCAGAGCTAGGTTCCTCTAAAAGGAGCTTAACTGCTCAAGGAGATCCAGGATGTCGTCATACAAGAAGGACAGTCTGAAGTTTGATGGAACCAACTTCACTCTTTGGAAAGGTCGCATGAAATGTCACTTGGAGTGTATGGGAAAAGCGTACTTGTCCATGGTCACAAAAGCATATACACCTCCACAGGGTGGTCCGACAACTCTAAATGAAATCATAGATGCTAAAAATAATCTGCGGACTAAAGAGGCTCTTCTAAGTGCATTAACCAACTCAGAGCTCTCAAATGTTATTGATCTACCAACTACCTATGAGATCTGGATTAAACTAGAACTTCTGCATGAAGGAGATGAGTTTGTTAAGAGTGCAAGGTTGCAGAGTCTCAAAGGGAAATTTGAAAGATTAAAGATGAGAGATGATGAAAATATCACTACCTTTATGCCAAGAGTAAATGAGCTGGTGTGTGGAATTAGGAATGCTGGTGGAGTTTTGGATGAAAATGAGATTGTTTGCAAAATTCTCAGATCCCTTCCTGCTGCCTAAAAAATCAAGGTTGCTTCCATTGATGAATTCAGAGCCCATACAACTATCACAAGAGACCAATTGGCTAGCAAACTGGTTGCATTTGAAATGATCGAGTTTGGAGATGATCCCCCCAAGACTGAATCTGCATTCAAAGCCAGTGCCTATGTGAAAGGCAAATAAAGAATTGATCCAGGAGAAAACTCTTTAAGGAAGCTGTCATGGTATGATCAAGCAAGAAAAGACATGGAAGAGGAAGAAGCAGAAATAGCTCAACTTGAAGCCCTCATTGCAAAAAGACTGCCAAGGGGATCCGGTAAGTATGAAGGAAAATTACCCTTTAAGTGCTTCAACTACAATAAGATTGGTCACTTTGCCTCAAGATATCTAGAAAGATCCACAAGATCAAATTCTAACAGACAAAGGATCCAAAAGAATTGTTATTATGTTCATGAAGAAGCTGATAATGAAGGAGTAACAGATGATGAATCAAAGATAGGAGACAAATCTGGAAATGAATAGGTGTTCATTGCCATCAAGGAAGAAGATCCAATATCCCTTGAATCTATCAATCATAAGGTTATAGAAAGAGCTTTGGCTACCCAAGTTGAAGAAAAGGATGATTGGGTTATTGACAGTGGATGCTCTCACCATATGACTGGTGACAAGAACAAGTTCTTAGATTTGGAAAGGTATGAAGGAGGAATGGTAAAGTTTGGTGACAATTCTGCTGGTAGAATCAGAGGTAGGGGAACTATCTCTTTTGATGGGAAGAACAAAACCGGTAATGTATTGTATGTTGAAGGATTGAAGCACAATCTTCTCAGTGTTGGTCAGTTGGTGGACAAAGGCTATGATCTCTAGTTCAAGAATGGAAGATGCAGGATCTTTGAAAGCTTCAGAACTAAGATTGCATCTGGTACTCAAACAAAAGGTAATATCTTCCATCTGGTTGGTACTAATAAAAGTTGTCTGTTTGTTCAAGTTGATTAAAGTTGGTTATGGCATAGAAGGATGTGTCATGTAAATTTTGATAACATCATCAAGATAAGCAATACTCAGGCTGTAAGAGATCTTCCAAAGTTGGTAAAACCTACAAATAGTATGTGCAAAGAATGTCAGCTAGGAAAATAGAGCAGAGTTTCATTCAAAAGCAAGGATCAATCCTCTACTAGATTATTGGAGTTAGTTCATACTGATCTATGTGGTCCAACAAGAATCAAGAGTATGCAAGGTGATAGATATTTCATGTTACTGATTGATGACCATTCTCGGATGATGTGGGTTACCTTTCTAAAAGAGAAATTAGAAGCTTTTGAGAAGTTCAAAATCTTCAAGGCTATGGTAGAGAATCAAGCCGGATTGAAACTAAAATGTCTAAGGTCTAATAGAGGTGGTGAATTCACATCCGGTGAATTCATAGACTTTTGTGAGAAGCATGGTATAAAGAGACAGTTGTCTGCTCCTAGGACTCCATAGCAAAATGGAGCAGTTGAGAGAAAGAACCAGACCATCCAGGAAGCATCCAGGATAATGATGATGGAAGCAAATGTTCCCCAAATGTTTTGGAAAGAAGCTGTTAGCACTGCAGTCTACACTCTCAATCAAGTTCAAATCAGAAGCAATACCGGTAAGACTCCTTATGAACTTTGATTTGCCATCACTCCTACTGTGAGATATTTTAGAGTATTTGGTAGCAAGTGTTACATTAAAAGAGATGAAGATCTAGGAAAGTTTGATTGTAGAAGTGATGAAGGAATTTTCTTGGGTTACTCCACTCAAAGCAAAGCATACCGGTGTTACAATAAGAGACTGAGAAAGATGATAGAAAGCACAAATGTGAAGATTGATGAAGGTATTGAGAAGCCCTCAAGATTTTATGAGTATGATGAAGATGATCAGAATGATGTTCTGGTTCAAGGTGCTCCATCCTCTCCTAAAAGTCAGATTCAGACTGATCCGGTAAATCAGGAAGAAGAGACAGGTCTGATTGAGCATGATCATGAAGCAGGAGTGCAAGAAACTCCCAAAGTTCCAAGGTATGTAAGACTAAACCACTCTGAAGATCAGATCATAGGTGACAAAAGCAAAGCTATGTAAACTAGAAGGAATGTTGCTCAAAATTCAGATGAATGTTGTCTGATTTCAAAGATTGAACCTAAGACAATAAATGAAGCATGGAATGATGAAAATTGGACAAAAGCAATGGAAGAAAAATTAATGCAAATTGAGAAAAATCACACTTGGGATCTTGTTTCTAGACCTAAAAACAAGAATGTGATTGGAACCAAATGGGTCTTCTGGAACAAACTAAATGAAGTTGGTGAAGTAATAAAAAATAAGGCCAGATTAGTCTGCAAAGGCTACTCTCAAATAGAAGGGATTGATTTTGAGGAAACCTTTGCTCTGGTGGCAAGAATTGAAGCAGTCAGACTATTTCTTGCATATGCTACCTTCAAAGATTTCAAAGTATATCAGATGGATGTCCAATCTACCTTCCTGAATGGTGACCTAAAAGAAGAAGTGTACATTGAACAATCGGATGGATTTCAGTTATTTGAGCATGGTGATATGGTCTACAAATTAAAGAGGGCACTGTATGGTCTAAAGCAAGCCCTAAGAGCATGGTATGAGAAGCTGGACAAACATCTTTTGAAAATTGGTTTCAACAAAGGTACTGCTGATAGTAACCTATATTTCCAAATTGATCATGAAAACATCTTGATTGTTGAAGTATTTGTTGATGATATCATTTTTGGAGGAAGAGACAGTATGTGTAAAACCTTTGCAAACCAAATGAAAAGTGAGTTTGAAATGTCAATGCTTGGTGAAATGAATTTCTTCTTGTGTCTGTAAATTACTCAGACAAAGAAAGGAGTCTTTATCTCTCAGACCAAATATGTGAAAGAACTATTGAAGAAATTTGGAATGGAAGATTCAAAGCCAATGAACACTCCCATGGCTACCAGATGTAAGTTGAGAAAAGATGATGACTCTCCTAAGACAGATCAGACAAAGTACAGATCAATGATTGGTGGATTACTATATCTCACTTAGACTAGACTAGATATAGTGCAGGCTGTTGGTCTTGTGGTGAGATTCCAGGCTGATCCCAGAGAATCTCATGTCATGGCAATCAAAAGAATTTTTAGGTACTTGAAAGGAACAGTTGAGTATGGCCTATGGTATCCCAGAGATCATGACTTTTCTCTTCATGCATATATAGATGCAGATTGGGAAGGAGATGTGGATGATAGGAAGAGTACAAGTGGGGGAGCATTCTTTTTGGGAAAAAGGTTGGTTTCTTGGCTAAGCAAGAAACAAGAAGAAATATCCTTGTCTACAACAGAAGCAGAATACATTGCAGCAGCAGGTAGTTGCACTCAACTTTTGTGGATGAAGCAAATGCTAAGAGATATTCAAGTAGAATATGAGGAGCCTATCACAATTTTCTGTGATAATTCAAGTGCAATAAATATTTCTAAGAATCCGGTATTGCATTCTAAGACCAAGCATATATCTATCAAATTTCACTTTTTGAGAGAACAAGTGAACAAGGGTGAAGTCAGATTGGAGTATGTGCCCTCTAAGGATCAGCTTGCAGATATTTTTTCTAAACCTCTTCCCAAGGACTCTTTTGAGTATCTCAGGGAGAAGGTAGGGGTCATGGCCCCTCCGGTAATGAACTAGGATGCACTGATGTGCATCAGTCTAATGGATATCACAGTCACATCTTGCGATCTGGATTGATGATGGGGAGCTACTACTAAGGAGGAGCAGCTGGTATGATTCTGATGTGTTAGAATTACAAGTATGAGCCCTTTGCCATTGATGTCAAAGAGGGAGAGAAGACATGTGAAGAGTTGTTGCTGATAGGGGGAGCTGTGACAGAAAGGAGAAGTTCTTGTCTTGATGGTTTTTCACATCATATGTTTCCATCAATGACAAAGGGGGAGATTGTTGCAAGTATGAGGTTAACCAGTGTTGTCATTGATGTCAACATACTCATATTGCATTGATAAGAAGGATTGGATGAGCTGTGTGCTGAGGATATTGAGAAAATTAGTCTCCATCAGGAACAGTGAAGAATAGTGATGAGAAGAAGGAAAAAGTACTCAATAGGTTGAGGATCAGAGGATACGGTTTAAAGGGTTTGTAGATATGAGTCTTGAGATGTTCTAGTTAAGATTTTAGAGGTCTGCATAAAGATCTGAAGAAGTTATGGCTGCTTGTGTAGAACCAATTGCGACAGGTGTTCAGTGGAGACAGAGTGTCACAGATTGGTCCAATGAGATCCGGAATTACATTATCTCATTTTACGGATTGAAAGGAGTGTTGAAGAAGTCAATGTGAAGTGGCAACTAGATTTGTGAATGATTTGGAGGTCTGGAAGAACCTTTTTCATTATGACAGTGAGGACAGACTATGTTCTTGAAGTTTCGGATGAAGAACAGAAGAATTCTGGTAATCTAATAAAGTGCGGATGTTCTTGATGACTTAGGAAAGGTTTTGGTGATCCTTGGATTGTGTACAATTCTTATTGGTGGTCCGCATTGAAGTTAGAGCTTGGATTTGATGTAAAGACCACTGGTTGTTGGTGTTCTTCCTGAGACAGGCTGACCAGATGTATTACACGTCTTGTGAATAATCTTGTAGGTGTTTGCCAACTTAGATGATTGTTCCTAAGTTGATACCTTGTATAAATAAGGGTTTGTGAATTCATTTTCTAGTGTGTCTTGTGGTGATGAGAGTGATATAGTGAAGAGAAGTGCGAAAGGTAGAGCAAGAGTTTTTGGGCTTAAATGGAACTGATCCAGGCATGGTAAAGATGTCAATCTCCAGTTCAAGTTTGTAATACTTGTTATCTTGTAGACAGTGTGTCTCTTGTAGGTAGTGTGCCTCTTTGTGAGCAGTGTGCTCGGGCAGTGAGCCCTAATTGGCATGTGCCATCCATTTTTCTTATTCTTCTAATAGAGAATAACCCTTGGGTTAATCACCCCATGGTTTTTCCCTTAACCAGGTTTTCCATGTCAAAATCTTGGTGTTTCATGTGTTGATGTGTATCTGCTCTGGTGTTTATGTCTTATGCTTTCATGAATGATTAATTGCTATGCTATTGATTAACAAAGTGGATTTAAGTGTTTGAATTGAAAGTGAATTAATGATAATTGATTCAGCCCCTCCCTCTCAGTTATCAACAAAGTATATATAGAGCCACAACAAAGCACTAATGCAAAAAATGCATCTTGAAATATTGTGAGAGGCTTTAAATACATAGGGCTGATGTGGACAAAACACGCATTTTAAACCAAGTACTAAATATTAAAATGTTTCATAGATTGATACATAGTCACTTATTTTATGCATTTGATGTAATTTAACTCTAGTACTTTACAAATAAAATAGCTATGGCCTTGCGAAATTGGTATACAAAAGATAATTCACATAGAAAAGATAGGTTTCTTTGTATGACTCTTGTGTAAGTAAGTTTGTGTAGGAGTCCCTCATACTTTCTCCCTCGATAAACTCATTCAATCTATCAACCTCAATCCAAGTTGAAAATAATTGTGAGCCTTTAAGGATATAAGTCTCCCATGAAAGGTCTGTGTAGGAAAACTTTCCACTAGAGGGGTGTTGAACAACTTCATCTATGATGTGAGACCAATTGACATTCATCAAGTATACAAACAAAAATGTTAGCATTTGATTAGAATATGTCCACACATGATATAACACACTTGCTAGAAATTATAGACATGTCTGATAACCATTTGAAACATGCTACATCCAATTAAATTGCAATTATGCCCACCATCAAGATTAGAGGTAAGATCCCAGGGATATAGAATGGCAATGTGGGAAATGATTGTAAAAGTGAAATCAATAATTATTATTAAATTATACCCACATAGAGCACTTGGGAGTTACTTAGACCCTTCTCGGTGAAAGGAATCAAGCAACCAACTCAAGAGTTGCATTCTACTCTAGGAGAAGTTACTTTTGAAGGAGGGCACATGGGTTGAACCATGGTTTTCAGTCTTGTTTTGGCCCATGGTAATTTGTTACATCCAAAAATGGCTGCAAGGGTTGTAAGGTAATAATTCTAGGTTAATTCTAGTGGGCAATTGATAAGGATTTAGTTAATTTCAATTTGATAAATGTAGAACCATATTTGTATTAATATTAGATTTTAGTGACATCATAAATTGACTTTTCTTTCATTCAAATGCAAATTTGGACTTATGGATAATAGAAGATATGTTCAAATAATCTAAAGGCTTCTAGAAAGCCTTGGTTGGCCATTCAGATTAGATATTTTCATTTATTTAGTAGAGGTGTATTTATGATTTTGGAAGGATGTCTTTGAAGACCATGTGCTCTTCACATGGAAAATGTATGATTTTTTAAGAGCCTTGAATGTGTTGTAGGAGTTTGTCTCCACTACTTACTTTTGCCATTTAATGGCTATGGGTTAGAGATATTTACCTTTTATTTTCTTTATTGTTTCATTTATCGCCTCAAAGATGTCATTGTTGACCTTTGAGTTGCTTGGGTGAGAATGGACATTTTTTTTCCTTGTGATTGGTGAGGACTTGAGAGGTGAGTTGAGTTTTCTTAAACTTTAGGATAGGTTGAGGAGAGGGATAGAAACTTGTGGATTTGATTATTCACTTTCATGTTTGAGTTTAGAGAGATTAGATAAGAGAAAATAGAAAGAGCGTAGTGTTCTTGAGCTCTTGATTGGTGAGGACTTGAGAGGTGAGTTGAGTTTTCTTAACCTTTGGGATTGGTTAAGGAGAGGGGTAGACACTTTTGGATTTGATTATTCACTTTCATGTTTGAGTTTAGAGAGATTAGAGAAGAAAAAAGAGAAAGATCATAGTGTTCTTGAGCTCTTGAGAGAGATTTCTTGTGCTAAAGAATAGATCTAGAGCTAGGCAATGCATGCTCGAGTTTGGAAAAGGCAAGGATTGTGCTTAAAAAAATAATAGAGTTACAAATATTTTTTTGGAAAGATTTAGAATTTTAGAGGTAGGACCTTATTCCCTTGCATTTATTTTGATATTTCCTTTGTGTTGCATGATCAAATGAAATGATTCTTCCCATGAATGTGTGCATGAGTGTGTTAAAAAAAATCTTAATAGTTTCCTTTCTTTGTGCTTAGAAATAAAGCTTTAGAATGTATTAATGGTGTTCTAATTATTTATATATGTATAAATTTAAGAGTATGTTGCTTGTATTTAAAAAGGATGAACCTTACATTAAAATGTGCCCAAATTCAAAACTAAGTGTTTTATTACAAGTATGTTGATTTACTTGTGTAAATGAGAGTTTGACACCTTATTGATCTAGTCACCTATGAGGGTTTGATACCTCTAACATGTTTAGGAGGCATGGAGTATGGGTTGAAACCCTTAATATTTATCCATTAAACTCACCAATGGAGGTGCTTGGTAAAATATACTCCATGGTCTTGCTTCATCTACCTCTCCTTGTGATTCTTGAGGCTTTCACTTATGTTTTGAGAATACCATTGCATGTATGTGTTTGTTGATGTGGCCAAATGAGTCTATTTTTTGAATGGTGTGTGCATGTTCCCATGTGTATTACTCTCCTAAGAAAAGTGGGGTGGACCTTTTGGTTCCACATGGTCGAGAGGTAGCATTTTTCCTAGTAGCTAGAAGCTTGGAGTTATGGGGTCTTGGAAGAACCTTCTTCTCTTCATTTTGAATATTGCATGAAACAAGTTATATAATAAGGTTGTTATTTATTTATTCTCAAAGAGTTGAAAAAAGTATTGATGTATGTATTTTATGGCTTATAGAATTTTATTTTGCAGTACTCCTAGGGTAGCAAAAACAAGATGTCCTAAACCTCCCAAAAGAGATTCAAGTTTTATTGCATGAAGACATCTGGTAGATGTACACAAGTCCCTAAACAACAATATATAAGTTTTACTTCTACCCAAATTAGAATCTATGCTTCTAACTAAATTTATTAGCATCTACATAAAAGTGGAAAACTTATGTAAATGAGGGGAAATATGAGGATCAATTTGAACCTATTTTGGTTTGCAAAATGGTTATATTTTTAGTTATCTCTACTCTTAATCTTTGTTCATCAATTTGAAGTAGGTTTTTGAGGTGGGGGTCTTTGAGGTAGGTTTTTGATAGCACAATTTAATGCACATGCTCTAATACCTGTCTACAAACTATTGACAAGATACCTAGTCTCTCCTATTCAAACCAACTACTATAGACTTCTGTTAGAATGGCGACAGGAACTAGGTAGGGACTATAACGATTACACATTAACACAATATAATCAGTTCATATTCTGACTTAGATATGCAATTGGAACTGGCCATTAACACATGTAACTTGCCTTTGAGATGACACGAACTTATTCAAACCAGATAACTACCAAAACATATATTCCTCTTCAGTTAAAACAATAAAGTACCAAAGATGACAAGAAGTAGTAAAAAATAGATTTTATTAACACAAAAGACCATATTGAGCACACAAATTCCTCCCTCTTCTATTGTCTAACATAACATGACATTACATTGCTTATGGGCCTGCACACAACAACCTCTTCAATCTATAGTAATTTGATTCTAATTCTATCCATGCTTCCTATTGACAAATTTTCAACCTTGTTGATTAGAGTTTTAGTAAAGATTTAATGAAGATAAAAGTTTCTCAAGGTTACTATAATGGTGCAGAGTCATAAGGTGTGTGGCATAGCATAATTGAAGCACATTGCTCATAATGATCGACCTTTGGAAGAAGGAGTGTCGTAGTTCAAATCAAAATGATGCACAAGTATTCATATCAGTAGAAGGCACTACCTAATGAATGGAGTCTCAGGCATTTAGAGTTACAATGTCATTGAATAAGAAGCATAATCCTGCCATCTCCCAGGTCAAAGCATAGGCATCAAACATAATGGCGCTTAGTTTGTAAATGAAGGTGCATTATGATAACTAAGGGTGCAGTTTTAAAAACATAACATTTGAGCAAGTGTTTTTGCAAGTTGAACTGATGGAAAGTAGAGTTGTTTTTAGCTATGACTTTTCGTTCCAAATTCAAAGTTTCAACATCAAGAGAATAAGCATACAAGGTGGCAGTCAGTTTCACTAGTAATATGTTCATATTGTGCAACCTTTGGTATAAGTGTGGCATGTATGTAAGTCTAAGATGCATGGTGCAATGATGATGCATAATAGATGAGTCTAATGTAAGGCAAGTGATGGCACTGTTCTTTTTAACAAGGCACTCCATAGTGATTTCAAAGTCTATTTGGAGCAAGGCCTGCAGTTTTAAAAGCCATTTCTGAGTATGAGTTTCTAAATGAAGGGTGCCACTTATGAAGATAATTAGTTTCATATGCAGCCACAAGAAAGGGAACGGAGGTTCAATCTTGAGGCAATGGAGTATAAAATGATCAATGCAGCACTATGTAATAATGGCACTACCTATGGTGATTGTATAAGCCATGGACATAAATGCTCAATAATATGGCATCACATCTCAAGGGAGGCATCATCCAATTTAACAATGAGACAATCACTCTAATAGACTTGCCATTTCAAAGGCTTGTTCCTTCAAGTCATGTGCACTTCTCAAGAAAGATTAACACCATAAGAATGAAGGCACAGTGTATCATCAGTGGTGCCAGCTATTAAACAATGGTGTGGTTTTGGCATAAAGCTGTCAAGCACAGGGTCACTGCCATCTACAAGCCACTCAGTTAGTCATTAAAAGACAAAGGCACAACCATACATAGCATTAGCATATCATCAGAGCATTGCCTCAAACTCACAAAACAATAAGAGAAAGGCATCATTATAGATGAAGTTTAGCCTCTATCAAATGGAGGCATGGTTCATTATCACACAACCATCTATATTGATGGAGCAACTATCAACAAATAAAAGCATCAGCATTTAACATAAATGGTTCTAGCCATTAAACATGACGTTGTTTATAATAAAAAGCACAACAAAAGAAAGTGTCACCAGTGAATCTATAAATGCAGTGTGCAAGTTGTAAAGGAATCAAGCCAATGCACAAAGGGTATCACCTTCAAATCATAAACATGAAGAATCAAACACTCAGCTTTGAGATGTGAGGCATGTTGGATATAAGGGAAATGCACTAGCTTTGTAGCTTCATTACGTAGGCATCCAAGACATTGCAATAAAGGATCCAAAATATACGCAGTCCATTCTAAAGACAACCTTAGTCTCATTTCAACACATGCATATCCAAAAGAAGCTCAACAACCATAGATGGAAAGAAAATCAAGGGCTCTAGTGAAAAGCTAAAGGAGGCACCAGAGGATGACATTTGGAGGCGCCCAAGCATGTTTGAGAGAGATGCAATAAGAAGCGGAGTCAAGCACATGGAGGCTGTGGCAGTTAAAGAAGAGGAAAAGCATCTGAAAGAACCACATGGCTCAAGCTAAGCATAGAAAAATAAAATGTTTTTTTTCATTTAATAAATGCATAAAATGATGTGACGAGAGTCAAATAAGGAGATGAGGTTTATAATGATAATAGTCTCTATTAAACTTGGCGGGTCTAGATGTTAAGCTTGGTTTCATTTTTAATAAATAAAAGTCTCTCATAAGTTATGGAAGCTCATGTGGGGTTTAAAGTTAGATTTAAATATAAACTTGGTGGGTCCCTCTAGTAAAAGGTGAAACTCTTATATGACTCTTTCCTCACGAGAAACAAATAGAGATGCAACCCTAAAAATAATTGTAGCCATTCACTTTTCATTGGAAGCAAAGAGAGTGGTGGGTTTTTTTCTCATGCTGGTAAATAGAGGTAGAGATGCATTTTTTAGCCATGAAGAGGTATCAGTTATCAGTTACAGGACAACCAGTTTAGTTGCCAGATTTTGTGCCATATTTCATGAGTTTTCAGTTGAGATTTCCTGGGCCATTTAAGATATTTTCCTCTAGGGTTTTGGTTATAAAATGTAGATCTGGGTCAGTTCTTCACAGAGTTCCACAATTCTATAGATTAGATTTTAGAGCAGCTAGCAGCAGATGTTTTATTCTTGGCCTTAGCAGTGTTTTTTCAAAGGAGAATATAATATGTTATTTTGTGCAGCAAATCTTCAGCCTCTGTAACCTGTTACCATTCAAATAATGAGAATATTGTTCTATACATGTTCAAGTTAATTTATGTTTCTTGTTTCTTTAAGTTTCTGTTTCTTTGCCTTTATCAGATCTTTTTTTGTAAATTGGGTTTAACCATGCATTTATGCTCTTTAATTTCCAGTTAAATCTTTCAAGGTTTGACACTGTGCTATGTTGAGTTTAAATCTGGCATATTGCCTTAGATCTAGGCATTTATTTCCACAAATCTCATGTTCCTTCTATACTTTTTCCCAAACCCCCTTTAAAAATAGAAGAGCCAGCTTCCATAAAATTTGGAAGTCACTTTGAGACACAATCCCACATTTTAAAGTTTCTCATGTTGTTGTTGGATTAGACCCATAAATTTATGCATCAACAATTTTTGGTGACCATAGTGGGACTGGATTCAAAGACTTGGGTCTTTGTTTTCAGTGAATCTTTGCCCTGTATATTGTGGCTTTGGTGGAAAATCATAGAAATATCTACTCATAGGAGCATCAATCATCCATCTGGTGACTCTACTGAAGGTTATTTCTTAGATCTTTTGCTTTAGCAAACCATGGCAGCCCCTAGTATTTATGTGCATCTGAATATTCAAAGAGATCTACCTTTTGTGACTTGGGATTCAAGTCCTCTTGTTCTTCAGCAACAGGGTCATGTTCCTGACACAGCCTGGAAGGCACTGCCTCACTTTCTTGGAGATGGCTCTATTTTCCCTATAGATCACGTTCAAAATGTTGCAAGTTTATGCATTGTTCACAATGTCACGACTGAGAATCATGCACTTTTGTTTCTTACATCATCCCTCAAAGACGAAGTAAAAGAGTGGTACAGAAGTTTGTAGCCTGGTTCAATCACTGGATGGGATTATCTTGGTGGGCTCATCTACAATCAGTTCAGATAGAGGACAAATGTCAGCACTCTTACCTAGAATCTTATCACCATCAAGAGACATCCTATGGAGCCCATACATGATTTCAATTCAAGATTTGATAAGGTATGGAAGAAATTCTCTGTTGATATTAGGCCATCTCTAGTCTTTGCATTCTTATATTATCTAAAGGCTTTAGATCTTGACATCTCTATGATGATCCAAGCCTTACAAGGTAAAACTTTACCCCAGTCATATGACCTTGCTATTAAGGGTGAAAGTAACCTCATAGTAGCTGGTAAGTTGTCTCCTTTGCCTTTAATACATTTGATGCCTCCTGCAAGTTGCTTGTCTTAGACTCTTTCTTGTAGGTAGATGTGTATAGATTTTTATCTAGCCACCCTCCCTACTAATTTGTCAAATCATGAGGAGATGAGTATGGTAAGAGAACTTATAAAACCCCTTAGCCATGAGCTTGATGAGTTAAAATGTCAAAGCATATATAATGTTGATCCATGTGTCATGCCTCGAGATCCTTACGAACAACAATACCAATATGGCCAGTTTATAGAAGGAACTCTCCCTCAGGCACAAAAGAGACCTCCTTATCTTCACAATTATGCATTACAAACCTCTGCAAAGACAAATCTACCCATAGAGGCTATGGATCAAGTTTTTTGTCACTTTGATGTCCAAGAAAATCTGAGTCTCAAAGATCAGAATACCAGTAAGGAAGTGACTCCTATCTATCCAAGATGTCCTTCTAGTTATTAGTAGCAGACATATGTGGCAAGGTGTGATTCAAAGATTCTTTCAAGTAATGAGGAAGATTCAGAAGTTGATTATGAAATGACATTTCTAGAAGCTAAAAAGTACTTCAAGAGGGGCATTGAAGCTAAAAAGTACTAGGTCTAGACTAATGCTACGTTTGTGTCTCATTTTGAGGAGGATGTTGCAAATGACCTTATACCAGAATCTTCAAAGGGTGATTGTCTTTATTTTAGTCATGAGTTTTCACATCTGGAAGGAGATAGTGTAGAGATGCATGAGCAACATTTGAATCATGAAGATGAAGATTTATTCTCATTTTTACAACAACGTTATCACATTTTGTATGCAGGAGATGATACTATTGAACATGTGAATGGCTACTTTGCAAAGCCTGTTGAAGATTTTAAAGAAAAGGTAGATCAAGGAGATGATTTGTTCTCAATTATGGAAAATGGTTATTGTCTTCTTTTTGATGAAGATTCACAGCCACATGATGATGAGATCCAAAGAGATATATGCCACAGTGCAGAGTCACATACAATTTCACAAATTGAGTTAGATTCTACACCTTTCTTCTTGCAAGAGGGAATTCTGATCAGGTTCAAGACCCTTATTGCATGTTTTGTCACCTACAACCCTAGCCTAGACACTTTCACGACTCATCATGCTGTTAAAAGGCCAGCAAAAGAGGTCACTAATGGAGTCATCGTGTTGTTAAAAGGCCAACAAAAGAGGTCACTGATGGGGTATTATTGACATAAGTTTTCAAATGCAAATGGAGGAACAAGTGTCAATGCCTAGATTTCCCTTCCCACCCTCCTCTAAAGTAGGAGAAACATACAAATCAGCCTGACTAGTATTTTTGTGCAAAAGAAGAACCTTCAGAGAGTAGAGAGGCAAAGAGGTACATGTTTCTATTATACTTTTTCATGTATTTTGTCTGGTCAGTTATCAGTGTAATGTGGATAAATTGGAGAAGAATAATGTGATATGATAGTTATTTCACTATCCCAGTGAATGGGTATATTTCCCTGTGTTTCAGTTATCAGTAATTTAGATTCAATGTTTAGAAGAAATTGCTATAGCAGCATCATGACATTTCAGTTCAGTTTGTTTCTTTTAATAAGTGTTGGTTGCTGCCATAAGAATATGTGATCATTCTCTATGGTTTAAAAATGCTTTAGTCTCAGTAATTGTGCATCTTTAGTTTCATGATGTTTTAGTTTCAGAGTTATGACTCTATGCTCAATGAAGCTGGCACTAATTTGCTAAACTAGATATTCTAGATTCAATGGGCAGGCCCATTTACCCAGCCAGTCGCCAAGAATGTTGACAAATTTTCAACCTTGTTAATTAGAGTTTTAGTAAATATTTAATGAAGATAAAAGTTTCTCAAGGTTGCTATAATGGTGTAGAGTCATAATGTGTGTGGAATAGTGTAATTGAAGCACGCTGCTCATAATGATCGGCCTCTGGCAGAAGGAGTGTTATAGTTCAAATCAAAATGATGCACAAGTATTCATATCAGTAGAAGGCACTTCCTGATGAATGGAGTCTCATGCATTTAGAGTTACAATGTCATTGAATAAGAGGCATAATCCTATTGTCTCCTAGGTCAAATCATAGGCATCAAACATAATGGCACTTAGTTTGTAAATGAAGGTGCATTATGACAACTAAGGGTGCAGTTTTAAAAACATAATATTTGAGCCATTGTTTCTGCAAGTTATTTTTTGTTGCAGCTTTTCGTTCCAAATTCAAAGTTTCAACATCATGAGAATAAGCATACAAGGTGGTGGTTAGTTTCATTGGTAACATGTTCATATTGTGTGGCCTTTGGTATAAGTGTGGCATGTATGTAAGTCTAAGATGCATGGTGTAATGATGACACATAATAGATGAGTCTAGTCTAAGGCAAGTGATGGCGCTATTCTTTTTAAACAGGGCACTCCATAGTGATTTCAAAGTCTATTTGGAGCAAGGCCCGTAGTTTTAAAAGCCATTTCTAAGTATGAGTTTCTAAATGAAGGGCATCGCTTATGAAGAAAATTAGTTTCATATGCAGCCACAAGAAAGGGAATGGAGGTTCAATCTTGAGGAAATGGAGTATAAAATGATCAATGCAACATTATATAATAATGGCACTACCTATGGTGATTGTATAAGCCATGGACATAAATGCTCAGCAATATGGCATCACATCTCAAGGGAGGCATCGTCTAATTTAACAAGAAGGCAATCACTCCAATAGAGTTGTCATTTCAAAGGCTTGATCCTTCAAGCCATGCACACTTCTTAGGAAAGATTAACACCATAAGAATGAAGGCACGATGTATCATCAGTGGTACCAACTATTAAACAATGGCGTGGTCTTGGTATAAACCTGTCAAGTGCGGGGTCACTGCCATCTACAAGCCACTCAACAAGTCATTAAAAGATAAAGGCACAACCATACATAGCATTAGCATATCATCAGAGCGCTGCCTCAAACTCGCACAACAATAAGAAAAGGCATCATTATAGATGAAGTTTGGCCTCTATCAAATGGAGGCATGGTTCATTATCACGTAACCGTCTATATTGATGGAGCGGCTATCAGCAAATAAAAGCATTAGCATTTAACATAAATGCTTCTAGCCATTAAACATGGCATTGTTTATAATAAAGAGTACATCAAAAGAAAGAATCACCAGTGAATGTATAAAGGTGGCACGCAAGTTGTAAAGGAATCAAGCCACTACACAAAGGGTATCACCTTCAAATCATCAACATGAAGAATCAAACACTCATCTTTGAGATGTGAGGCATGCTGTATATAAGGGAAATGCACTAGCCTTGTAGCTTCATTATGCAAGAATCCAAGACAGAAATAAAGGATCCAAAATATACACAGTCCATTCTAAAGACAACCTTGGTCTCATTTCAACACATGCAGATCCAAAAGAAGCTCATCAACCATAGATGGGAAGCAAATCAATGGCTCCAGTGAAAAGCTAAAGGAGGCACCGGAGGATGACATTTGGAGGTGCCCGAGCATGTTTGAGAGAGAGGCAAGAAGAAGCAGAGTCAAGCATGTGGAGGCTGTGACAATTAAAGAAGAGGAAAAGCATTCAAAAGAACCATGTGGCTCAAGTGGAGCATAGAAAACTAAAATGTTTTGTTTCATTTAATAAATGCATAAAATGATGTGACAAGAATCAAATAAGGAGCTGAGGTTTATAATGATAATAGTCTCTATTAAACTTAATGGGCCTAGATGTTAAGCTTGGTTTCATTTTTAATAAATAAAAGTCCCTCATAAGATATGGAAGCTCACGTGGGGTTTAAAGTCAGATTTAAATATAAACTTGGTGGGTCCCTCTAGTAAAAGGTGAAACTCTTATATGACTCTTTCCTCACGAGAAACCAACAGAGATGCAACCCTACAAATAAAGAAAAGAGAGCAGTGGGGGTTTTTCTCATGCTGGTAAATAGGGGCAGAGATACATTTTTCAACCATGAAGAGGAATTAGTTATGGGACAGCTAGTTCAATTGCCAGATTTTGTGTCAGATTTCATTTGTTTTCAGTTGAGATTTCTTGGGCCATTGAAGATATTTTCGTTTGAGGTTTTGGTTATAAAATGCAGATCTAGGTTAGTTCTTCACAGAGTTCCACAATTCTATAGATCAAATTTTAGAGCAACCAGTCACAGATGTTTTATTCTTTGCCTTAGCAGTGTCTTTTCAAAGGAGAATGTAATATGTTATTTTGTGCAACAAATCTTTAGCCTATGTAACATGTTACCATTCAAATAATGAGAATACTGTTATGTGCATATACGAGTTAATTTTGGTTTCTTGTTTCTTTAAGTTTCTATTGCTTTGCCTTTATGAGATCTATTTATAAACTGGGTTTAACCATGCATTTATGTTGTTTAATTTCTAGTTAAATCTTTCAAGGTTTGACACTGTGCTATGTTGAGTTTTAAATCTAGTGTATTGCCTTAGATCTAGGCATTTATTTCTACAAATCTCATTTTCCTTCTAAACCTTTTCCCAAACCCCATTTGAAAATGAAAGGTCCAGCTTCCTTAAAATCTAGAGGTCACTCTAGGACATAATCCCACATTTTAGAGTTTCCCATGTTGTTGCTATATTAGACCCACAAATTTATGCATCAACACTTCCGTCAATTTATTCTTATTTCTCTACACACCTATGGCCTCTTCTTACTCGTTTTGGCCTTTTGCATCATCTTGATTGCCAATCTCTCTCCATTACTCTCTTCCCTTCTTTATGTCATTTTCCTTCTTCTCATCATGGCTACTCTCATTATTTCCCTATTGGCCTATTATAATTGGACTGCTTCTCCCTTTCGGCCTCCACCAAATCGGCCTTCACTCTTGGCCTGTGGCCTCACACCACACACCACCCTATGGGTTTCTCTCTCTTTGCCTCTTTTTTTCCTTTGAGATGTTTGTCCCCATAATTTGGCTGTTCCTGATTTCCTTAACTAGTTGCTTTTTCTTTCCACGGCCTCTTCTGCAATCATCAGCCTACATCAAAATAGTCATTCTTTTCTACCACCATAGTGACACTTCTCTACACTCAGCCATCTCTTCTAAATAGTTCTATTTTTGTCCTTCTGCCCTCTGCCAGACCTTATATATTATATGCCTCCTTCATAGAGATGATGAACTCCCAGTTCATTTTCAACTACCTTACAATGGTCCACCTTCTCCATTTGTAACCGATGCCTTTTCTCTTCATCGAACCAACTCTACATGGTTGACCATTTCCCAATTATCTACATCTGACAATTGTAACTGCTCTAGAATTGTTGATTATACATTTCCTCCTGTAGAAGCAAGCATACCAATTTATTTCACTTCCTGCTCATGTGGCGACATGAGCTTCCTTTACACATACTAGACTAAAATAATTCAAAAATTAAGAAGATCAATTCGATGCCCTTGCATCATACTCCCTAGGGGACAAAAGAATGTGCTCCAGCACATGAAGTAATACTCTGCAACTTATTCTCTATTTATTTTCTTTCTCTTTTTCCAACAATGCTCAGGTACAGTCATCAAGCTCTTTTGACAGTCCTGCTCCAATTTCATTATTCTAGACTTGACATAGCCATGGCTGCACTATAATCTTCTCACCCACTCATTCTCATACCCACTAGTATAATTCATTAAAGAAAATTGCAAGTTTTCCATATCCTCTAACTCATACCCTTCATCGATTTAACTATCAAATTCACCATTCCAAAATGGCCCATTTTGTGTCTTCCCACACAGAGCATAACTCTCACTAGATGTCCTTCCAAACTTCACATTATTCCACCCAACAACAGAATGTAAAGCCATGTCTTCACAACAATAAAAAAACTTTACCTCTTCTTGAAATTCTGCTACAACTTTCTTATCATAGACTACCTCCATTCTTTTTGCATCCTTAGCTGCTCCATTTGGCTCATTATCTATTGCCCCTTTATATAAAACAATGCCTTCACCTTCATTTACATTGTATCCTCCTCCATTTGTCAGATCTTCATAGATTCTTTTACCTTCCATCTTTATTGTTGCAACTTTTGTAATCTCATTCGGGCCTTCTTCATTTTCTACTACATTTTCTTCATTCTCCATGCCTCCCTTAAACCAAGCTTCTACTATCCATTCTTTCTTTCCACCTTTCTCACTTAAACCATTCCAATGGTTCATCTCACATCTATATTTATTCTTTCTAAACTTTCCAATCTATTTTTTCTTGAGTTCCTTCTTTCTCTTGTATTGTTGATTTTTTATTTCCATCTCTTCTACAAGCCTCCACAACTCGATTTCATACTCATAAATTCCATCTTCACCATCCATAACTACACTCTTCTCATCTTCATCCATCAAACTTTTATCTTCAACTATAAATTGAATTTTTTCAAAAGCAATTTGTTTACCTTTAATTTGGCACGCATCCTCCTCTATCTTCTTCCAATCTGCTCCATTCTCTTTCTTCCTTGGTATGATTCTAGTCAATGCCTTTGTGTCTTCATCATCTCCTTTTTTCTATTCTTGTTCTCTTGCATGCTTCTTCACATAATCATTTTCCTTGACGTCTTCCTTACAAGTTTTAGCTACTTGTATGTGACCATCCTACTGCAAACTTAACTCTATATCCTTCATCTTAATCTCTTCTTCATGCTTTCTATTCTCTTGAGATATTTTCTTCTCATTGCATCCTACTGCACCAACTTCCCTTGCTACTGTCTCAGACTTCGCCCTCCATACTTGTCTTCCTATAGTTCTGAACTACTGACTTTTTATTGATGTACCTTTCCTCCATGACTTATAATATGTTTGTTGCCATAAAACACCTTCTTTATACTTCTTTTCTTGCCAACTTGTCCTCTCATCTTGGCTCCTCTTTAATTTTGTCATACCTTCCATGCTTGTGATAGGCTTACTATTATGAAATCCATCATAACCAGCATCTTGTTTATACTTTCTATGCTTCCACTCAAGCCAACATGGTACTATATAACCATGGTTTTCTTTCTTTCCTCCATCAACTTGCATAACCACATTCTTAATTCCACATTTATGACCAAAATCAACATTTGTATTCACATGTACCTCTTCTATGTCTTGCTTGTTGGTTGTTTTAAATTCCTAACCTAATCTTAAGGAAAAATTACATAGATCTATAGGATAGCCATTCTCTAATAACTGACCTACCTTGAGAGATTAGCCAATGAATAGGAAATAGGGGTTTTCAATCCCTCTTTCCTTTGCACTTTAGGCTCGGTGAAACTAAGGAGGGTGTTCCTATTCTTTGGATATCCTTCCCTATTGGGGAAGATAGTGTTCTATTCAAATGGATGGGGGTTCATGAAATATTTGCTCAATAACACTGCTCCAATGATAGATATGTTCCTTTAAGATTTCTTAAAGAATGTCTGATAAAGTAAAGAGATGGGCTAGTTTCTTAAGCTTTTATTCTATTTCTTTGTAGAGGAACATGTAAAATAATCTTAACTCCTAATGCCTATTGCTGGAAGGGAAAATGTGTTGATTTCTTTAAAATAATGACGAGGGTGATTCAAAGGATGTAAGTTTAGCATAGTATTAGAGAATAGACCAGTGCCTATCTAAGGGCCATAGAGTCAAGAAACTTATAGAAAAAACCAAAAGGACTGTGATATAATAAAACTCAGTTTACTGTAAAGATATAATAATGCCTTACATTAAAACATTTTACTAATCTTGAAGTTTACCATACTTAGTTATTCCTGTAAACTTGAAATACATTCTATATCCTCTGGCAGCCAATTATTTCACTACTTGAGTGAATTCTACAAGAAAAATATACAACACAAGAAAGACTATGGCGATGAATAAGCCTAATCCTTAATCAAATATATTCATAAATGTAAAACTATATACATGAAGTAGGAGACAATATACTCTGAAGACTCAACATAATTTATAAAATAAACTGCTCAACAAATTATAACACAGCCTTAGCAGCTCTATAAAGATATCTTAAAACTCATAATGAAAACTTAGAAATGGATGACTGATTCATTGCAAAAAACAAACTATTTACAATTCCTCCTTAATCAAATTGATCCCATATTTTAGACTAAGTCTGAAGACATGACCTTGAACCAATAATTTTCACAAGCCCTGAATTTCCTTTTATAGAGATAAGGAAGTAGACAAGCTTCATGCTTAAGTTAAAAGAAGTTACAAAATTTCAGTAACCAAAAGATGTATTTGTGAGAAGAGGCTGGTGTAACCACTTCACAACTATATGTTTAGTCTCCATGATATATACTGAGGTAGCTGCTTTCCAACTATGTGTCCTCTCAATTTTAGGAGGGGAAGACAAGCTGTGATGCTGATGGGGGGTTGTTTGATAAATGTTGTTAGAGCTCACATACCCATCATATGCTAGCTATTTATTCAATAGGAGCATTCACTACCAAAATTACCCACCTCAATTTGGAATGACTACAAGTGACAATATCAGAAGAAAATCCCATTAACTAGAGTTCTTCGCTTTACGCCCGTTGTCGTTTGCAAGGATGTAATTCTTATTTCATAATTGAGTGGTCACCAACCAGCTTAGCTAGACAAAAACCAGATGAAATCACATCAAGCTAGATATGGTAGTTCCATTTATCTAGCGAAGGGGGTAGCAACAACAACAAAATGGGAGCATGCTATCTTCATATGGTACATCTAGAGAGGAATCATCCTACTACTAGAGTTGATGTTCTATTAGGAAAAGTAGAAGATGGATGAAGGTAGATAGAGAAATGATTTCCCTCCATACTTGATACTAATCTACCTAATCACACACATAAGGAATGACTAGAATCAAGAGATTAGAATCCAAAGTCACAATCCAAATGAAACAACACGAAGAAGAAACACTCATAGAAATTCATAGAATGTTTCTATTGCTCCCAAATTTTCCCTACACCACCTATTCAAAAGGAAGAAAACTCCAAGTCTCCTAATTCTGTAAGGACAAGTTGATAGCCATGAGAAAAAGGAAGAAAATCTTATAGAACAGAAGAACAAATAGGACACACAGGAACAAGGGAAAGCCATATTATCAGCATGTTTCAAACAGTATATGGAGTAACATCAGCACTTGTCTATTCATAGAAATTTCAAGATGTAGCATATATCCGCACATATTTGGTCCAATTAATTCTAGTCATTTCAAGGTATTTTAGTCATAAATGGAAATCTTGTGAAGATTACCACAAATGAATAGAAAGATTGGATTTCATAATTCTACATAACTAAGAACATCACTTCTTGCACTGAATCATGCCAAGTCAGATGTATTGGTTTCCTCAATTTAGCATTGTCATTATATTAAATTTCATCACATAATAGATGAAATGTCAATCCTGGTAGAAGCACAGATTTCCAAAGGTCGAGCCTACATAAACCAAATCTTTATGTTAATAAATTCCTTTGTAGTGGTGGTGATAGAGACTCTGCACACACCTAAGCAGTTAATGCTTGTAATGAAGCACTATCAGATCATCGCTAGCATATCTCCATGTCACACTTTTAAATTATGGCTGTTGATCTTGGTCTTAGCTGGTTTGGTTTGAATGGCATTGATTTGGTCCTTTATGAGGTAGGAGAGTAATGCTTGCTTTTCCTAATGACAACTTGCTACCTGGATAGCTCTACCAACCACGATCCTGAGAAACTATCTCCCCTACAATATAGTTAAGACCATATTCCATAGTTCTACAGGTGAGGGATATGGCTAGAGATATGGTCTTGGTAGAATGATAGACAACCATTGGATCAGTTGCATGCAATTCATGACAACTCTCCAACAAGTGGCCACATCCATAGGATAATGACACGTCATGTTCTTTCTTTATTTAATGCACTAGTCCCAGCCTTTAAGAATGCCATGTGTCAAGATTTTCCCCCATTCCGCAAATACTAGCCACGGCTATGAATAAATCTTCGCGAAATAGTAGAAACATTTAAAATTGCCCTTACTCTAGATAGCACACACCACCATTCCCTTTGCAATAATTAGAAATAGTTTTTTTACGGGCTAACACCTTATTCCACAATTCTGCAATCATTTAGAAGGTCCTCTTGGTGAAGTATGGTAGAATGGCAGAAATATAAAGAAACCTTTTTGCCTCTTGTTCTAGGCCCACCATCCTACCATCCTCGAGAGTCACCAACTAGCTGTCACTCCTTCTGCAATTCTGCAGGCACTGATTTTGTCAATATTTTATTGTTGGTAGAATGACGGAAATAAAACCATACACTACCACCTGTCAAAAAAGAGTTAGTAGTACCGGATCTTGGCATCTAAAAAATAAAGATTTTTAGGGCATGGGCTAGAAAAGGTAATTACTTGGTGAGGGGCTAGTTAGACAAGGTTTCAAGGTGGACATCAGGAGTAACTTAAAACATAGGTAATAGGAGATAAGAGGTCACTGAAGAAATATAATGATTTTGACCGTTACATTTTACTTTGGCATGGGGGATTAGGGTTTAGTGTTTCCTCGAGTATGCAAAGAACCCTAAGTATGGAAATCTATCAACCTAATGACATGAGCTTGAGGAAAAACATTAGAACCTGTGAAAAATTTAATATGGTTCCGTCAGTGGCTCTAGTTGGGGACATTTGTTTAGCTTGGATAGAGTGAGATCACAGAAGAACTCTGGAGGAGCATACCAAACACATAATAGCCCCAAGCCATTATATAGAGAAGAAGCAAAACTTGTCCCTATCAAACATTTTGTTCTCTAGTGACTTCATCAGGTTGCTTCTAAGAATTATATTGAGATTCAACCCTTTTCTATCATAAACATTTGGATAGCCTTTAGGACAGGTATTGCCTTCAAACTCTCCCCCTCTACTCTAAATGATAGATGTTTGAAATACACTATAAAAAAGAAAGTCAATATTTGGTTCAATTATATCCAACCACTTGAGATCACTATTTTCCTCTGATTTTTGCATTTTGCATATATTTGGAAAATAAAAGCAATCATAATCTATTTCATAGTTGGTGACGAGGGAATTTTCAATTTTTACTAAATCAATGTCAAACTTAAAATAATCATACTCAGTTTCTTTTCCAAAATCTGACACTTTGTCTTTACTTTCCATCTCTTGAATCAACCATTCATTCTGTTGGTGAATATGGGTTTTGGAAGCATCATTTGGATGAAGACTTGGGTCCTAATTTATTAATGAAGCTTTTGTCCCCCCATATATTTTTGTGTGTTGGATTGTTATGAGTTTACTAGCTTCCTCTGGATTGTCTTGAAAGAGTGGATTATTTATGCATTCATATTAATCCATATCATTTTTTGCTGATAAGTTCATAGGTTCATCATAGAGTGCGTTATCTCTTATATGCATCATGTTTGCATACTCTTCATTATCACTATCCTAATAGCCTGCATCATTGTCTGACTCAAAGCTATCACAACTTTGATGAGAGCACTTTGCTATGTGCTCACTGCTCTCTACATTATTGGTAAGAACCAATCCTGCCTGACATTTAAACTTAAGAGAAATTGTTTCTCTAAGAGATGAGATCTTATTACTTGATACAAGATACACATTATCATAAATAGGGGTCATATCCTCACAACTTGCTACACATTCAAAAGATAGAGGAACCTCCATAACTGATATTTCTTTATGCATATGAGGATTAGTTATCTCATAAGGTACCTCATAAAGTTCTAGGGATTTCCTTTCATTCTAAAAATAAGGGGAAGGATGAGCAATAGGTTTATATAAACTTTGAACTCTTTGGTTCTGATCGCAATCCCAATCCCCTTCAGTGTGCTGAGTTTTATGTATTAGGTGATCTGACTTGGGCCCACTTGAACTGCCCAATCTGTCCCCTCCCTGGCAAATGGGGGGACAAATAAATTCATTTTTCCTTTTGTAACTATTTTCCACAAACTCACAACCCTTTATCTTTGTATGTTTCAAATTATTTTCTATATTCATGGCCAAAGAATATGATTGCATCATAGTAGTAGGGTTTCTATCTCTTAGTTGTTAACTATCCTTTTCTTAGAATGCACCTAGATATATGATTAGACACATAGCCTCATTAGGTCTGACATTTTTAGGAATATCCCTCACTGATTTGGCAAATCTTAGATTGAAAGCTGAGATTGATTCCTTATCTTCTTTCTCAATTTGCATGAGTTCTTTAATCAACATACCTACATCTATGATTTCCCCAAACTGTTTCATAGAAGAAAACTTTAAATCTTGCCATGAAAAAATAAACTAATTTGGTAACCATGCAAACCAATCTCTACCTTCTCCTTTAAAAGTTTGAACAAACAATTTTATGACTACATCTTCATGATCTATTTCAAAATCTCCCATTAAGTCACAAAATTCTTGCAAATGGTTGCTAGCTGTTTTGGATATGTCATTATTGAACTTTGTCATCTGACTCCTAACTTCATTTGGTACGTGGTTTGGAAACCCACAAATATTACTAAAATCAATGGCCTTATACCTTTCCTTAACAAATTCACTTTGATAAAGAAGTCTGATTGCTGCTTGTATACATCTTTAAATTTCTAGGGAAATTTCTCTCAAGTCTTTGTAAAATACCTGAAGAGCACCTTTGCTACCAATGTACATTTTTATTTTATTTTATGAAAAGTCAAGAACACAAGACTACATTACCATATCCCTTTCTCATAGAGTCGCTGCCTCTGCTTATAGAGGAATAAAACTTGAAAGCATATCACTTTCTTCTGGATCCAACTTTGCAGAATAGTAGAGTCATGTAGAACATTCTGAGATATGAAACTTGATGCCTTTGTTTTGTATCTATCATAAATTTAAATGAAAAAACATAGTAGAGTTGCCATCCTTCTTTTGTAAGGAACATGATAATCTAACCTCTAACTCTTCAACATTCAGGGGAATTTATTTAGCTAAGACCTTTAGGAGAGAACATGATTTCACTTTCATTTTTTCAATAGAGTCATAAATCTATAAGTGGATCAACTAGATAAAAGCCTCTTTATCTTTAGCTATAAGAGTATTGGCACTTGCAACGGGATATAATTTTAAGATAAGACATCGCCTTTATTTTTTGGTCCTTATCACTAGAAACTCTAGGGCAAGATTTGAAAATATTTTTACTTTCAGTCCCTAGTAGAGTCACCAATCTATTGGTTGTTTTAAATTCCTAACCTGATCTTAAGGAAAAAACACAGATCTATAGGATACCATTCTCTAGTAACTGGCCTACCATGAGGGATTAGCCAATGAACAGGAAACAAGGGTTCTCAATCCCCTTTTCCTCTATACTTTAGGCTCTATGAAACCAAGGAGGATGTTCCTACTCTTTGGATATCCTTCTCTATTGGGGAAGAGAGTGTTCTATTCAAATAGATGGGGGTTCATGAAATATTTTCTCAATAACACTGTTCTAATGATAGATATGTTCTTTAAAGACTGCTTAAAGAATTTCTGATAAAGTAAAGAGATGGGCTAGTTTCTTAAGCTTTTATTCTATTTCTTTGTAGAGGAACATGTAAAATAATCTTAACTCCTAACACCTATTGCTGGAAGCGAAAATGTGTTGATTTCTTTAAAATAATGATGAGGGTGATTAAAAGGATGTAAGTTTAGCATAGTATTAGAGAATGACTAGTGCCTATCTAAACGTCATAGAGTCAAGAAACTTACAGAAAAAAACTAAAAGGACTGTGATATAATAAAAATCACTTTACTGTAAAGATATAATAATGCCTTACATTAAAACACTTTACCAATCTTGAAGTTTACCATACTTAGTTATCCCTGTAAACCTGAAATACATTCTATATCCTCTAGCATCCAATTATTTCACTACTTGAGCGAATGTTACAAGAAAAATATACAACATAGGAAAGATTGTGGCGATGAATAAACCCGATCCTTAATCAAATATATTCATAAATGTAAAACTATATACATGAAGTAGGAGACAGTATACTCTAAAGACTCAACAGAATTTGTAAAATATAGTACTCAGCAAATTATAACACATCCTTACTAGCTCTATAAAGATATCTTAAAACTCATAATGAATACTTAGAAATGGACAACTGATTTATTGCAGAAAACAAACTATTTACAATTCGTCCTTAATCAGTTTGATCCCATATTTTAGACTGAGTCTGAAGACATGAGCTCGAACCAATAATTTTTACAAGCCTTGAATTCCTTTTTATAGAGATAAGGGAGTAGACAATTTTCATGCTTAAGTTAAAAGAAGTTACAAATTTTTAGTAACCAAAAGATGTAGTTGCAAGAAGAGGCCGGTGTAACCACTTCACAACTGTATGTTTAGTCTCCATGATATATGCTAAGGTAGTTGCTTTCCAACTACGTGTCCTCTCAATTTTAGGTAGAGAAGATGCATCGTGATGTTGATGAGGGTTGTTTGATAAATGTTGTTAGAGCTCACGTACCCATCATATGCTACATATTTGTTCAATAGGAGCATTCACCGCCCAGATTACCCACCTCAATTAGGAATGACTACAAGCAACAATATCAGAAGAAAATCCCATTAACTAGAGTTCTTCACTTTACCCCCATTGTCATTTGGAAGGATATGATTCCTCTTTCATAATTGAGTGGTCACCAACTAGCTCAACCAGAAAAAAAACTATATAAAATCACATCAGGCTAGATATGGCAGCACCATTTATCCAATGAAGGGGGTAGCAACTAGAACAAAATGGGAGCATCCTATCTTAATATGTTACATCGAGAGAGGAATCATCCCTACTACTAGAGTTGATGCTCTATTAGGAAAAGTAGAAGAGGGATGAAGGTAGAGAGAGAAATGATTTCCTTCTGCACTCGATACTAGTCTACCTAATCACAAACATAAGGAATGACTAGAATCAGGAGATTAGAATGTGAAGTCACAATCGGAATGAAATAATAGGAAGAAGAAATAGTCATAGAAATTTGTAGAATGTTGCTATTGCTCCCAGATTTTCCCTCCACCACCTATTCTAAAGGAAGAAAACTCCATGTCTCCTAATTCTGTAAGGACAAGTTGATAGCCATGAGAATAAAGAAGAAAATCTTATAGAACAGAAGAACAAATAGAACACACAGGAACAGGGGAAAGCCATACTATCAACACGTTTCAAACAGTATATGGGGTAACATCAACACTTGTCTATTCATAGAAATTTCAAGATGCAGCATATATCCGCACATCTTTGGTCTAATTAATTCATGTCATTTCAAGGTATTTTAGTCATAAATGGAAATCTTGTGAAGATTACTACAAATGAATAGAAAGGTTGGATTTTATAATTCTATAGAATTGAGAACATCACTTCTTGCATTACATCATGTTAGGTCAGATGTCTTGGTTTCCTCAATTTAGCACTGTCATTATGTCAAATTTTATCACACAAAAGATGAAATGCCAATCCTGGTAGAAGCACAGATTTCCAAAGGTTGAGCCTGGATAAGCCAAATCTTTCTATTAATAAATTCCTTTGTAGTGGTAGTGATGGAGACTCTACACACGCTTGAGTAGTTAATGCTTGTAACGAAGCACTATCAGATCAATGCCAACTTATCTCCCTGTCACACTTTTAAATTCTGGCCTTTGATCTTGATCTTAGCTGGCTTGGTTTGAATGGCACTGATTTGGTCCTTTATAAGGTAGGAGAGTAATTCTTGCTTTTCCTAATGACAACTTGCCACCTGGATAGCTCTCCCAACAACGATCCCAAGAAAATATCTCCCCTACAATATAGTTAAGACCATACTCCATAGTTCCATAGGCGAGGGATACGGCTAGAGATGTGGTCCTGGCGGAATGGTAGACAACCATTGGATCAGCTGCATGCAATTTAGGAAAACTTTTTGACAAGTGGCCACGTCCATATGATAATGACACATCATGTTCTTGCTTTATTTAATGCACTAGTCCCAGCCTTTCTGAATGCCATGTGTCAAGATTTTTTGCCATTCTACAAATACTAGTTGGGGATGTGAATAAAGCTTGGCAGAATGGTAGAAACATTTAAAATTACCTTTACTCCAGATAGGACCCACCACGATTCCCTTTGCAATAATTGGAAATGGTTTTGTTGCAGGCTGGCGCCTTACTCCCCAATTCCATGATCATTTAGAAGGTCCTCTTGGTGAAGTATGGCAGAATGACAGAAATATAATGAAACCCTTTTACCTCTTGTTTTAGGCCCACCATCCTACTGTCCTCGAGAGTCACCAACCAACTATCAGTCCTTTTGCAATTCTGCAAGCGCTGATTTTATCAATATTTTATTGTTGGCAGAATGGCAGAAATAAAATCATACATTGCCACCTGTCAAAAAAGAGTTAGTAGGACCAGACCTTGGCATCTAAAAAAATAAAGATTTTTAGGGCACGGGCTAGAAATGGTAATTACTTGGTGAGGGGCCAGTTAGACAATGTTTCAAGGGGGACATCGGGAGTAACTTAAAACATAGGTAATGGGAGATAAGAGGTCACTGAAGAAATATAACAGTTTTGACCATCACATTTTACTTTGGCATGGGGGTTTAGGGTTGAGTGTTTCCTCAAGTATGCAAAGAACCCTAAGTATGGAAATACATCAACCTAATGACATGAGTTTGAGGAAAAACATTAGAACCTGTAAAAAATTTAATATGGTTCCATCACCACTGTCCAGGTTTGCTATCATCTTTGTCTTCATTGCTTGACAACTCATCTGCCTTATAGACTTCCTCCCCTTCATCTACAACATCTTCTAGGGCATCTTGAAATTCATAATCAACCTTAACATCTATATTCTCATCTGAAATGAATATCATACTATCCTCTACTACACATTTATGTTCTTTGTATTTTACCTCCTACTGTCCTACTGCAATTTGTTCATGCATACCAGCTGCTGCAATTTGGTTTCCTCTTCTCTCATCTTCATCCTCTTCTAAGGGTGCTTTGCTAGACCCTTCTCTTGTGCACTCGAAGGTCTCTTTCCTAACCTTTCCTATTGTCCTCTTCACTCTTGCATACACAGCTGTAAACACAATATGAGAAAATAATTTAACAAAGGACCAATATGTTCTCATAAGTGCCTCTCTCATGGACACTCTCATCTCTTCATTCCTCTCTTCTACAAGTGCTACTTGCGAAACATCTTCATCTTTCTCTCTTCTTTCATCCTTATCTTCTCTAATGTTCTCTTCAATGAGAACTTAATTTACCACTTCTGGTGCATGTTGCTCACCCGGCAACCTCTTACTGTCCCAACTTCAGTGGGTACTCCTTTCATTCTTATCTATTCTTCCTAAGGCATTTATCTTCTTCCTTGTTCTTTTCTCTATTATCAATTTCAAAGGCCACCTTACTTTCCTTTCCATTGGCCATACCCAAATGTATTCCTGGCTTTCTTTTTCATACCTTTGTTGCCTTGCAATCAGGTATTGTGCTAAATCTTTTCTTAGTTTGGCCAACTCTCTTTCAAAATCTTGCTTCTTCATGTTCTCCACAACTTGTCAATCTACCACAAAACTGCAACACTCACCTTTTCCTTTCTCTGCTACCGTGGTCCTAGCTAAGTTGCCTCACTTCAGCTATCTACTTAGCGCTCAGAACTTTCTACTCTTTGATACCAACCTGATAACATGATTTAATGTGCATTCTCTAATACCCCTCTACACACAATTGACAGGATACTTGGTCTCTCCTATTCAAACCGACTACTACGGACTTTTGTCACAATGGCGATAGGAACCAGGTAGGGACTATAAGGATTACACAAAAACACAATATAAGCAGTTCATATTCCAACTCAGATATGTGATAGGAACTAGCCATTAACACACACAACTTGCTTTCGAGATGACAAGAATTTATTTAAACAAGATAACTACCAAAACATATCTTCTTCTTCAATCAAAACAAGCAAGTACCAGAGATGACAGGAAGTATTAAAAGATAGATTTTATTAACACAAAAGACCATATTGAGCACATAGATTCTTGCCTCTTCTGTTGGCTAACATAACATGACATTACATAGCTTATGGGCCTACACAGAATGGCCTCTTCATATCTATAGTAATTTGATTCTAATCCTATCCTTGCTTCCTTCTGTTTATTCTTATTTCTCTACACACCTATGGCTTCTTCTTACTCCTTTTGGCCTTTTACGTTCTCTTGATTCCCAATCTCTTTCCACATCTCTCTTCCCTTCTTTATGTCATTTTCCTTCTTCTCATTATGGCTACTCTCATTATTTCCCTATTGACCTGTTACAATCGGGCTGCTTCTCTCTTTTGGCCTCCACCAAATCAGCCTTTGCTCTTGGCCTATGGCCTCACACCACACACCGACCTCCATTTTTCTCTCTCTACCTCTCTTTTTCCTCTGAGGCATCTGCCCCCATAATCTGGCTGCTCTTGATTTCCTTAACTGGCCTCTTTTGCAATCATCAGCCTACATCAAAATAGTCGTTCTTCTCTACCACCATAGCGACACTTCTCTACACTCGGCCATCTCTTCCAAATAGTTCTATTTTTGTCCTTCTGTCCTCTGTTGGACCTTACATATTCTATGCCTCCTTCCCAGAGATGATGAATGCCTAGTTTATTTTCAACTACCTACAACCATACACCTTCTCCATCTATAACCGATGCCTTTTCTATTCATCGAACCAACTCTACCCAGCTGGCCATTTCCCAATTATCTACATCTGACAATTGTAACTGCTCCATAATTGTTGATTATCCATTTCCTCCTACAGAAGTGAGCATACCAATTTCTTTAACTTCCTATCCATGTGGTGACATGATCTTCCTTTGCACATACTAGACTGAAATAATTCAAAAATTAAGATCAACCTAATGCCCTTGCATCAGTTTTGAGGTGGGTTTTCGAGCTACTCAAGTAAAGGTTCATCCAATATAAAATGATATACATTTATACAATCCATGATCTCAACTACATTTACAAGAATTAATAAATACATTTTACAAACAATGGGAACATGGAATCAAGTGGAATTTAACCTAATGGGGGTCAAAAACATGAAGAAAAGAGTTAAAGTAGAACTTGATAAGATTCTCAAAGCAGGTATCATAAAACTAGTAGAGGAAGCAGCATGGATTAGTCCAATGGTAGTACAGAACAAGAAAACTAGAGAAATCAGGATTTGTAGAAACTAGAGGGAATTGAGTAAAGCTTGTATTCATGATCCTTTCCCCACACCATTCAAAGAGGAAATATTGGAATTAGTTGTCGGTAGGGAGATTTACTCCTTCACTAATGGATTCATAAAAACAAGTAGAGGAAGCAACATGGATCAGTCCAATGGTAGTACATAACAAGAAAATAGGAGAAATCAGGATTTGTAGAAACTATAGAGAATTGAGTAAAGCTTGTATTCATGATCCTTTCTCCACACCATTCATAGAGGAAATATTGGAATTAGTTGCTAGCGGGGAGATTTACTCCTTCACTAATGGATTCTTCGTATACCACCAAGTAAAAATTAAAGAAGAGGACCGACCTAAAACAACATTTGGCTATGAACTAGGATCTTTCATGTATACTATTATGCCATTTGGATTGAAAAATACACCAGTAGTATTCAGTAGAATCATGGTAAATGCATTCAATGAGTTTATACATGATTTCGTGGAAGTCTATTTGGATGATTGGATTGTATTTGGACTAGTAAAAGATCACACACAAACATTAAGGTTGATTTTGAATAAATGTAGAAGGTTGTAAATCTCCCTGAACTTGAAGAAATGCACTTTTATAGTACCATTTGGAACACTACCAGGTCATATAATATGCAAAGAAGGCTTGATGGTTGATCCCCTAAAAGTTGCAATTATTTAAAATTTACCTCCATCAAAAATTGCATATGACATCAAAACATTACTAGGATATACCAATTAGCACCGCAAGTTTATCAAGATTTATGTAGCTATCTCAGTACATTTAGAAGAACTATTGAAGAAAAGACATGGCAAAAGTATTACATGGAATGAGCATCACCAAAACACATTTGACACATTGAAATAGAAGATAGCATAAGCACCCATACTCATATTTATAGATTAGGATAACAAATTCCATGTTCATGTCGATGCATCAGAGATTGTAGTGGGAGTAGTACTAACTCAGCCAAGGGGTTCTAAGGATCATCCTATAGCATTTGCAAGCAGGAAGTTGTCAAAAGCATAGAAGAATTATACCACAACTGAAAGGGAAGCTCTAGCAATGGTATATGCATTACAGAAGTTTTGATATTACCCCTTGTCGACACCTTTTGTATTCTACACTGAACATGAGCCATTGAAATATCTACTCAACAAACCAATCATTCAAGGAAGAATTTGCCAATGGCTACTCTTGTTTCAGGAATTTGAATTCTCAATCATGGTGAAATCAGGAAAACATAATCAGGGACTAGAATACTTGTCTAGAATTGAGACAGGGGAAGATCCAGATGTATAGGAAGAAGAACTACCTATCACAAATCTTTTCAAAGTAAATATGGTACTAGAAGAACTGAAAGATATAGCATACCTATTGGCTAAAGTTGAACCTCCAGCAAACATGTCAGCACAAGAAAGACAAAACCTAATGCGGAAGTCTTTTTCATATACATTGATTGAAGGAAAGCTACATATCTGAGGAAAGGACTATATTATCATAAGGGTGGTATATGAACATGAAAGAGAAGAAATTCTAAGAGAAGCACATGAAGGAATAGCAGGAGGATAGAATGGCGAAGAGATGACAATAAGAAAATTCAAACTAGTTGGGCTATGGGGGCCTACACTTTTCAAAGATGCAAAGAGATATGTTAAGAATTGTGATGTATGTCAAAGAACATGGAGACCTAGTGCAAGAGATGAAATGCCATTAAGACCAGTCCCAATGCAATTACCTTTTTAGAAATTGGCTATTGATTTCATTGGACCTATAGACCCACTAGTAATGCAGTCAAAAGATAGATTCATCATTACCAGAGTGAAATACCTAACTAAGTGGGTTGAAGCACAACCAACTAAAGATTGTACTACAAAAACTACCACCAAATTAATCTATGAGAATATAATTACCAGATTTCACTGTCAGTTGAGTATAACCAATGATCAAGGTAAGCATTTTGTAAACAAGATGATTTCAGAACTATTAGACAATTTCATGATAATACACAACAAGAGTTTACCATATCATTCACAAGCAAATGAAAAAAGTGAAGCCTTGAATAAGATCATTGGAGTAGCATTAAAAAAATGTGCAATGGGAACAAGATAGACTAGGATCTAAAAGTACCTATGGTACTTTGGGCATATAGAACAACTTTCAAAAGAACCAATAAGTTCACTCCATATGAACTGGTGTATGGAATAGATGCTGCAATACCGGTACACTTCATATTGTTGAACTTCCACATAACATGAACTCTCAAGCTGAATGAAGAAGACTCCCACACAAAGGATTGAAGAGTTAGAGGAAATGGATGATGATAGAGTGATGGCAGCATATAATATGAACTTGGAAAGGAAAATGCAAAAAGCCTAACATGATAGAAACTTGAGGAACAAGACATTCAAGGAAGGTAACATAGTATTCCTATATGACAACAAATTTAAGAAGCATGGCAAACTAAAAATAAGGTGGTTATGACCATTTTACATTGAAGAAATTGTAGATTCTAGTGCAATTAGACTAAAGAATATGGAGGGCCAAATATCAGTTGGCTATGTCAATGGTGCTAGACACAAGAAATAGTTTTAACCAGAGCAGAGCATGTCTTGAGGACAAGACATAGTTTGAAGGGGGATGATGCTAGCAGGATATAGGGCATGGAGTAGAGCTGATTGGAAGTTGGTGCATACATCATGTGGAGGCTGGAAGCCAACAGAAAATGCTAAAGGACACATGTCTATATGTAATAGTAGGATAGGATAAGGGTGATATAGTATGATGAGATAGAAGTGATATAGAAGTCTGATTAAGCATGTATGTAGGATGATGAGGCAGAGTCTTCGACTTGCCAGATAATGGATGCATGATGTTTGGTTGCTTCTTATATATATAGAGATATATTGGTACCAAATAATTCTTTGGTGTTGTATTGTTATGATATGTCTATGATACTCTGCCTATGTTATTCTTTGCATTTTGCTATCAATCTTTAACTACTTGACCAGGAGATAAGCTGACTACAAAGACTTCACTAAGGACTGGATATTTGGAATGGTATCCCTCCCCATTTCTTGCCAACACATTTGAATCCTTTTCATTGTTAGAAAGTAAAAAAAGTTGCACTTTGTGAAACCTAGTTAATGTTGAAATCTAGGGTTTATGAGTAATAGTTTAATTTCAAAATTTGCTATTGTCATTTGCATTCCAAATTTGATTTTGCATTATTCTAAAACATTACAATTGTCATCTTGTACTGAAAATTGAAGATAAGAACAATTTTGAGTTGTTGCATTTTGGAAAAAAGCATTGAAATTTGGATTTGATTTAAGCATTAGCATTGTTGATATTTAAGCAGCCATTCCTCCCAAAGTCCCTGCAATAGTCACAGTAGAGATTATGTAGCCCCTTCTATTTGGGATCATAACACAGGCAACGTGCTTAATGCTGTGCATTACTCCTCTTACATTAACATTCATCATGCACTCAAATTCTTCCATGTCATACTCTGCCACACTCAACTTTTTTTTGGAGTCTACTGCTCTGGCATTATTAAACATTATGTCCAGTCACCCATGGATTTCCATGGCCAAATGTTGCCTGCGGAGAAAGGTTTGGGCCGTGAGTTTTCCGGCCTTGTCTGCGCCATGTTTTGTGAAAAGTGTGTTTTGATGTTCACAACACGCCCCATTATGCTCCTTAGCAAAATGGGGACCCTTGTTGTTGCTTTGCTTTTTGCTTCTGCTTGTGTTGTTTTGCTTGGTGGTAAAGGGAAAAGAGAGTCAAATTTGTAAACTTTGTTAAAAATATGGAAAAATACATTTTCAGTACCCTTGCATGATATGGTTGGATTCCTTGTGAAAAATGAGCTAGGGTTGCTTTTTGAACCATCTTAAAATTCGCCATATTTTGCAAGTTATGATCATTTTAGTAAAATGTACATTTAGGCTTGTCTATCGCTTGGCATATACAAAGTCCTTTGTATGTGCAAAGTCATTTTTTATGCTTGGTCGCTTTTGCATTTCGAGCTTGTATATTCTAACATACAAGCAGAATATACATAGCGAACCCGAAATTATTATCAAAAACTCAAAGGTCGTTGTATATTCGGGCTTGTATATTTTCATATACAAGCGGAATATACAAGTGGACATACAAGGCACTGTTTGACATACATGGCACTATTCACATGCAAGTGCGAAATATATAATCAAAATGTACAACGACGGAATCGAGGAGATTATGAATTAGAGTTAATCGCTTGTATATTCGCGTTTGTATATCGCGATATACAAGCGCAATATACAAGGCAATATACATTAAGAAATATGCATGGCGGAACTCAAAGGCAATTGGAATCTGATTAATTGCTTGTATATTGGCGATATACATAGGTTTTAAAGGGAGAAGGACTTGGCCGAAATGCGAAGGAGGGAAAAGACATCGGCGAAACTCTCGCCGATAAAGGTATCGGCCAAGGTATGGCCATCGGCAGAGGAAGATTGTGAGTCGCCGATGGGCGATCTCACACCGATAAGTAAAGAGCATCGGTGTAACAAAGGGCATCGGTGGAGGAGATTTGGAGTTCGCCGATGGCAAATCTCTTGCCAATAGGAAAGAAACAAAGGAGGAAATAAACAAAAGAGAAAGGCCATCGGCCAAACAGTGATGATCGGCCTCAGTATTTTTTGACTCGCCGATAGTATTTGTCACGCCGATGGGCGGGAAGGAACAAGGCGGTGGGAATTTTAAAACAATTTTTTGGTGCCCGTAGCATTTTTTGGTCAGCGATAGTTGACCCGATGGTTTTGAGCAGTCTGTATGCATTTTTAAACGCATTTTGAGAGTTTTTTGGACCCGATTTCCACATTTTTTGCACAGTCACCTTGATTTAAATAGATATTTTAATTCCTTGCTGTTTATTTGATAAATTGGTACTTATTGCTAGTCTTGTCTTGCAGGCTTGCAGTTGAGGAAGCAGTTGGAAATTCAACACAGTGACATCACGGAGGAAATCTGATCTCAGGAGCAAGAAGATAAAGATGAAGTGTGAGGAAGTCAAGGCCATTCAAGTGAAGGACAAAGTTATAGCTGAGAACATTATTGCAGCAGATAAACAGAAGTTATTGCTGAGCTGCCAGAGCTTCTCAGAAGGGGCAATATTTCGCCCAGATTTGATACTGCTTAGAGATATTTTGGAGGACTGGTTCATCTATATTTATTGCTGTAACCAGGGGTTTGAACCAAGGGTTTAGTTAGGTTTTTGCTGTAGTGAGGACAATCAGAAAGTCTATATATTGTGCCTCTCTACACTGTAATACTTTACACAGGGATTTTTAGGAAAACACAGCAAGTTAGCTTAGTTTAGATTAGAAGTAGAAGAAGGAGGTCGCCTGTTGTCTGCAGTAAGGTGCGCGTGGAATGTCTGGCTTCCTTACTATATCTGTAAAGCTTGTAAGTTCTCTGTAGTATGATCAATGAAACTAAGAGTCATTCCTACATTGTAAATCATGTATGACTATTTGTTTCTAATACAATAGAATCTGGAGTTCTGCATCTATCTTCTAAGTGTTCTCCTGCTCTTCTTTGTGTTTTGAAATATTTTCTTTGAGAGCTTGCAATTTTAAATGTATGTTTGTGAAAATGCTCAGAACTTGCATTTAAGGTTTTTACTGTGGATTTGATCAAATTACTGTAGTATTTACATAGTGCATAACAGAACAATTAGATCCTTCAGTAGAGTAAATGAGGTGTAGATTAAATCTTTCTAACTTTTCCCAACCCATCTGAAATATTTAGCTAAAAATGTAGAAATCTAAAAGAAGTTGTCTCAAATTTGAAGAAGCATGCATAACAGAGTTAAAAGTAGACAGTTTTCATAAATGTATAAAGGAGAAAGCTGTAATAATTCAAGAAAACCATTTAGAATTTGTAGCACACTAACACTTGTATGTAAATGAACAAAATACTTGTTGAAATCTATGATCTTTTTGCATAATCTTAGTCCAGTAAACCACCAAACAACCCTAAACTACGTAAGGCCCCTTGAACATTACAGCTTCACATTGACCAACTGAACTTGACCAACTAAACCATTGTAGACTTGGGATTAGTTGAATCTCAAATGATTCATTCTTATCTTTCAAGTATAGTTTCAGTTCATTATATGTGAATTTTAACTTATTGTTATGATTGCATCAAAACAATCATCAACAAGGTGAGTAGTTGCTTCTCTGATTATTGCAACCCTACCTTCCAATCTGTAATAAAAGTGGTGGCAGAATATTATATCTGCAAACGACTCCTCTACAGAAGCAATTTCTGGTGTGGAAAGTACCCTCCACTGTAGATTAAATAGTTAAAAGGGTAGAGAGATCACATGTAACATAGAATTTAGGATGATTGCGTATTAAGTACTAAAAATTAAGGAACAAATAGAAGCTCCCTTACCTTCCCTGTGCAACAGCTACTATATCTTCCGTAGACATTGTTCTCCGAAGGAATATGCAGAGGAAGCTTTGCAGAATCTGAAAGTAGATTATGAAGAAAAAGATTTATAGAACCGGTTATACAGAGTGAAATCCTTCTTTCCTATCTGTAAAGATTTTGACTTAGTGCTAGGTGTCTAGAAAAGATATTGATGGAGAATGAGATTTGACAGCCACCTACAACCTTAAATATGCTGACTCTGTGACCATAAGTGTTGAAAAGTGTAAGGGAAAATAATCCCTTTCCTGAGCTTAATCTAGGGTATTTAAATAAACTCTTTTAGGAAAAGGGGTCAGTAGCCACCCACCCTAACTTTGTGTTTGCCAAGCTCATAGCTAGATATATCGGATTTGGACAATTTTTTTTGGGTTTCTCTGAATGCGAGTGAAGGACTTAAAGTTATTCTTTCAACTTGTGAGCACTTATGTATATCACTTGAGGACACATTATGTGCACAGGGGTCCAAAAATGATATTTTCAATGTGTTTCCCTATAAGTCACAAGGACGCCCCAATAACCACTTGCTATGACCACCAAAAGATTTTCACTAATCCTCTAATAAACATTTACACTAGGACCTAAATATACTTATAGATCCTAAAAAAATAGTCATTTTTATGCCACCTTAATTACAATGACACATTAATATTTCATATTCACATGAAAAAGTGAATGCCGTCGCACGGATGGCAAACATAACCTGTTCCAGTTTATTTTTGTTTCAGTCCAAAACCTAAATTATTTTCAACAACATTCTCACTGTGCGTTTGAGGGTTTCACACTTTCTCCACTGCTAATCATGGCTAGTGTTGCCCTCCTCCAATGGCTATCGCCCTCATTCCCCGTTTGATGTAGTGTCGCCCACATCAGGTAATGAATACAGTTTCTCCTTTTGTTTCTCCTTTTGCATTATTGTAGCTATAGACACAGTTCACTGCTAGAAAGTCTTCCTTTGTGTGCATATAGGCTTTCAATCCATTCTCTGCTAATATTTCTATTTCCAATAATAGATTTAGGCATTAATTTGACTGTATTTGCCATTCCATTAGTGAACAACAAACATAATGTACAGGCATCTTATGAGTATATATGCGTTTGAAAATTTATATTTTAGGTGTCCATTGCAATCTACTAATTCACATTTCTCCATTGCTTTAGGGAGTCTTTTGAATGGTACATCTGATAGCATTCAATCTTGCTTTTCTCTACTAGCAACACTGACGGAAGGCTCTGGTTCAGATGATTTAAAAACTTGAAAGTTGCACGCACGCAAGTTGCAACTTGAAAGTGAATGGTATTTGTTTTTGCTTCAATCTCCTTTTTTTACAATTTGATTTTATTTATGACTGTAGACGTTGGTTAATGTGATAATTTTTGTATTTCCTCAGGGAGGAGGCACTCCTGGAAGTTCAAGTGCTAGCAGCATTAGGTACATAAAGTGCACTTATTCTCCATCAAATCCTTGTTTATGAGCATAAACATGCCATGGTCTAAACATGGCCTGTGTTTGCTAACAGGTCCTCACAAAAATATTGTGGGATATCGTAGAGCCTGGTTTGAGAATGATAATCTTTACATTCAAATGGAGCTGTGTGATTATAGGATGGCAAATGCCCTTGATAAAGGGCTTCTAAAATTAGATGTGGACTTCCTTGATGCAATGTATCAGGTAAAGAAAAAGGCTTATATTTATCTTCAAAGTCATGATTTTGGAACCCTGACGATCTTGAAGTATGCTTGTAATATTCTTAAAGATTGCTCAGGCACTGGAATTCACTCATGACCATGGAGTGGTACATCTAGATCTTAAGCCCGAAAACATTTATGTCTTTGGTGGTACTTACAAGCTTGGCCCTAAAGATAATTTAAACAGTTATTATGGGAAATCCAATGAAGGCTCAAAATAGCCAAAGTGTTGGTATAATTAAGGATTGCATTTAGGGATGGGTGTTTAAGATAAGAATAAATTGTTGTCTAATCTTTCCTGTGAACCAAAATAACTAAGTATACTTTATTCATAGTTTATTTTTGCATCAAATTACAGATACCTGGTAATGAGAGATGCACTTCTCAAAACAGGGCGTCCAATATTTTACTCTGTGGGAATGGTAATGCTTTGAGCTTTTTAGATCATAGAATTACCCCTGATTATAAATCTAATTCTTCCTGTTAACAGCATGTTGATACTTGACATGATGTTCTTGCAGGGGGAGAGACCATCCTGCTACGTGAGTAGGGAAAGTTGGAAATAGCTGGGAATGTTCACGGGGATATCATACCTATATTACATGGGTTTGTGTCCCCTGGGAAAATCCTTCTAGGAGCTTCTATCAGGTATAAGCCTTTTTGGAACTATTTAATTGTCCAATGAAAATCCTTTCTGTAGTTATGAGGCATATTCAAAGTGATTAATATTTAAGGGTGAATTACAAATGGTAATGTCATTCTAGTGTGCCACTGTTGTAGGAGCTTCTATCAGGCATAAACTTTTTTGGAACTATTTAATTGTCCAAAAAAACCTTTCTGTAGTTATGAGGCATATTCAGGGGAATTAATCTTTAAGAGTGAGTTACGAATCCGTGCATCCTTAGAGGCATCAATAAGAGAACCAGAGTGAGATCCAAATTGACCTAAATGAGGCCTAAATCTGAGTGCTTGAACAAAGAAGTTGATGTAAAGTGCCAACAGTAAATGAGTGATTACTAATTATATCTAAGTAAGCATAATTATTGTAACATCCCGCTACGTAACTCCGAAGGGTAAGAGCCAAAAGAGGACAAGATAATTTTTTTTTAACATAAGTAGACAGCATACACATAATTGGTTGCCAATATGATAGATCGATAGCATTCATTTTAAACACCAAAGCAAATATTCCTAATCCCATCTAATAAAAAACATGAATCCATAAGCATAAAATATAGGGGGATCTGATACCCACACCAGAATCCATAAAGCAATAAAGGAACATCACATTTCTTCTCATTAAATACAACAATTACAACTTCTCTCCTAAGAGAGTTCAATTACATAATTGCATATACAATTACAATGATATATTCTAGAATATGATACAAGTACATAACATAGTTCTAAATATGATACAAGGACTAAATGGGTACAATAACTGAATAAAGTAATAGAAAGAGAGATCATCTCCAACTGGTGCTCCAAAACCTGTTCACCAGTCCCCAATGGTGGTGGCAATGCCTCCCAACCATGTGGACTCTTAAGAGACCACCCCACCATGCTCGGAGATAGTCTCAAGGCCCAAATAGATGAACAACAACAAGGGGATACAAGATGGCCAACACTCACATCAGACACAAAGCAGACACGGAGAATAGTGCATACAATCAAAGTCACAATATAGGTGTACTCATCTAAGCCATGAGTCAGGTACTACTCAAGACCGCTAAGGTGCTAGATACTAGAGTGTAATCATATGGAGTGTCATCATATGTGCTCGAAGGGATGGCACACACGGGACCAAGTACCTCTCATACAGATGAGGAGACTCAATCATGCTTGAATCCATGCCCTGCAGATGGATGACTCAATGCTCCGTAGACGGATAGGCCTCCTCATTGCATCCTTAGCCTTTACAAGTGCTCAAGGCCATGCATGAGGTTTAATTATTTTATTAGTGTTTTTACCCCAATGTTTTAGTTTTAGTTATCACTTATTAATGTAACTCTACTACTAGTTCCCCTGGTAGCCACATGCGGGCCTCAGGCCCATAGAGAGCCACTCCAGATGACCATTCTAATGCCTAGACCTTGTTCATCTCATTTGACTAAACGAGGCATACAAAAAAGACAAACACTGGAATATAAATTTAAAATAGTCAAGATGAAAAATATGGTCTACCAGACCCAAACTCTTGTGGGCAGTGTAATATGTTGAAAATGGCCTTTTGTGAGTTAGACTAGCTGTGTAATAACTCCAATGACCCCAATTTAATCAGTCTTCACACAGGAATGCATAGATATTAAAAGAAAATCACGGAAAAATGGTATAGCTAGTCTTTTCACAGCCAAATTTTGCATATTGTTTACCATATTTAACATGGCAAAATAAAATGTTAAAAAGAATTACAAAAGGGATCTCTTAATCATTTTCTCCTATAGAAGTTCACTTTTTCCATGACAAATATTCTTAATTAAAATTATGTGACCAAATTCTAATGCACAACACAACACAATGGATCTAATGTATTTTAGTACCATAATATTCATTACTCAAAGTTGATGGTTTTCCCAAGGCTGGCATTTTTCTGCCAAAAAGGAATGACTGAAATGACCAAACAAAGGCTACTAAGTTTTTGTTTAAGAAGAATTACAATGATAATCTATCAGATTAGGCATCGAATAGAAAAGGGTTCCATGATACTTAGATGTCTTCAATCTAAATGGTTATGTCCCAATTTTATTTCTGTATGGCTGCACTTATTAAATTCACTATAAAAATTGAAACCCTTTGGTTTACAAAGAAATTATAAATCAAACAACACATGATTTTTCTCTGAAAACCCCTGTTGTTAAAGACTTAAGTGAATAGTTCTGTATGATAGAAAATAAATCCAAGGAAAGAGGCAATGATAATATCTTGCAAGAATTAATTTGGCAAGTTTTAAAATGCAGTCATGGGGTTTCAGTTTTTCTGTACTTAATGGAATTGCAACAAATATATTTTGGATTTTACAAAGGCACATATAAAGTTTCAGTTTTTCTTGTGCTTGATGAAAACCCAACAAAAATAGTATTTTTTTTCTGGAAACACAATGATCAGAGGTAAATACCTCTACACCAAATCACACCCCCTGTAGATGACTATATGCACTCCCCTCATCTCACCTCCAATCTTGCTATGATATGCTCACCTAAGATTAATCCGTCTCTTCCCTTTCCTTTGTGCTTTCTTTTTCTTTAAAACAGAGCGTGCCCTCCATCTTCTAAATCTTTTTTTCTGTCTTTTCCTTTTCCCTTAGTCTTTCTACCTCCATCCTCTCTTATCCTCCTAAAATGTATTAACTCACCTACTAGGAGATATTTTCTCTGATCCTTATCCTCCTTTCGTTAGTCACCCACTCGACATATATTTCTTCTTCTTGCATTAAATTCCCTTCAATTTTTTCTACAGCTATAAACTCCCTCACCAACTTCTCAAAGGGGTCATCGCATGGCATGGGATGGAGTTGAAATAAAGTATTATAAAAAACTAATTTTGTTGAGTCTATGCAGCAAGGGGTGGTAGTTGTTACATCCAACCCTCTAGGACTAGGCTTACTCCTGGGAGCCTGCAAATGCTAAGATGTAGCCAAAACACACACACTAGTCCAAGAAACTTGATACAATCAAAGGAAACCAAGTAGAAAAGCCTCAACCATCACAATGGTAAACTACACATGACCATAAGGTAATACAGATGGTAAGACCACAACATAGAAACACTGCACTAATTGGGTGTAGTGGGCTAGGGTATGGAATAGGGAACAGGGAACAAGGAATAGGGAATAGGGAATAGGGCCTGTGACTATATCTAGTAACCACCATCGGGGATAATAAGATTATGCTCAGGCCTATGAATCCAGGCGGAGTCAATACTCAGTACCTGCAACACTCCAAGCACACGTCAAGGTACTTGTGCATATATATATAGCCGAAGCAACATCAATCATGTAAACATGAAATCCATCATAAGTAATAATAATGTCCACATCATAATAGTATCGAGATTGCACATCACTGGTGCCAATATAAAATAATGACAAGATGCGTAATCCAAAAATAAAGTATACAGTCATCCAAGTCCATCAAGATAAGAAAAACATAATACGAACACAGGGGTCATTACATCCCCTAGAAGTCTGCAAAAAGATATGGATAAAGGTCTCTCATCCTCATTGCATCTTCCCAAGATGTTGAGGACTCACCATCAAGATCCCATTGGACCCTTACCTGCTCTATGTCCCAACCCCTGAGGGTCAACCTCTGATGCTGAAGGATGCGTACGGGTTCCAAAGAAAGCTGCCCATCTACCTCAACTTGCAAAGTAGTCCAATCAAGAACATGGGTCACATAAGGAATATACTATCTAAGAACTGAAACATGGAACACATTGTGGACGTGTGATAGACTTGGTGGTAATGCAAGGCGATAAGCAATAGGACCAATCCTCTCAAGGATCTCAAAAGGTCCAACAAAATGAGGTGCCAGCTTCGAGCCTTTCCCATAATGAATGGGGCTCTTCTGTTGATGAACTCTAAAAAACACACGGTCACCTACCAAGAAATGGTAATCCAACCTATGGGCATCAGCATACTTCCTCTACTGATCCTGAGTTGTAGCCAACTAGTCTCTGATCTGCACTACCTATTGCTCCATATCCTGAAGCATCTCTGGACCTAAAATAACTCGGTCCTCCAAGTGATCCCAACTTAATGGAGTGCAACATAGCCTACCATACAAGGTTTGGAAGGGAGACATACTGAGAGAACGGTGATACCCATTGTTATAAGAAAACTCAACTAGGTACAAATAGTCCTCCCAATGAGACTGTTGATCCATAACGTACATCCAAAGCATATCCTCTAAGACTTGATTAACTTGCTCCGTTTGTCCATCAGTCTCGGGATGGTATGCAGAGTTGAAATTAAGCTGAGCTCCCAAAGCATGCTGAAGAGAAGTCCACAAATTTGAAGTGAACACTCAATCATGATTGGAAATGATCCTAGGAGAAATACCATGCAGACGCATAATATCCTCCATAAACACTCGAGCTACAGACACTATAGTGTAGAAAGATCTCATGGATGAGAAGTGTGACACCTTGGACAACTTGTCCACTGTGACCATAATAGCATCATGATGATGTGAAGACATAGGTAATCCCACTATGAAATCTAGAGATATTGTATCCCACATCCATCCAGAGATAGAATGAGGCTGCAATAATCCTGTTGGGTGCTGATGCTCTGCCTTCACCTGATGACACTCAAGACACCTAGCCACAAAATCAACAATATCTCATCGTAAACCTGCCCAATGATACAAATGTCGAAGATCGACATGCATATTTGTGACACCCAGATGAGATGAATAGGGTGCACGATGGGCTTCTGATAAAACCAAGGAATGAAGATCACCAGAATTTGGAACATGAATACGACCAAGATGTCACAAAAGTCCATCACGCTCGAGAGAGAACCCTACAAACCTACCCTCAAGGACTCTCCCAGACTCGATCTCTGCTCTCACCTCCTGATACCAAGTATCACTAGGAAGTGACTCCAAAATATAGCTCTGCAAATCCACTCCAAGAGACAAAACTAAAATATCATGTCTCCTCCTGCTCAAGGCATCTGCAACAACATTCTCCTTACCCTGAATGTAGCAAACCTTGAATTCATACTCACAAAGAAACTCCATCCAACGGTACTGCCGAGCATTCAAATTCTATTGAGTGAAGATATATTGCAAACTGTGATGCTCACTATGCAACTCAAACCTGTTAATGATTATTTTTACACATTCATAACAAAAGTTAAAATTCACAAAAATGAACCTAACTGTCTTGAAAGATATGAAGAAATCAATGAAGATTACTTAATCCCAAGTTTCTGTATAGTCAGGTCTTGACCTTGTGGATAATTCAGTAGGTTAATGTGAAGCTGTAATATGCAAGGGGCCTTACTTGAGTTAAGGTTTTTTATAATTCACTGGACCCTAATTATGCAAAAATATCACAAATATCAACATTTTCTTCATTCCTTTGCATAAATTTATTACTATATCACAAAGCTCTATATGATTTATATTAACACAAGCTTTCCTTTTCAAATATTATGAAAACTATCAAATATCAACTTAGTTGTTCATGTTTCCTTCAAATATTAGACAATGTCCTTTAAATTTCTGTATTTAAGCTAAGTATTTCAAATGTTTGGGAAAAGTTAGAGAAATCTAAATTAAACTTCATTCTACTATAGGATCTAAATACTTTGTTATACACATTGTAAGAAGTACAACAAACTTGATTAAATCCACAGACTAAACCTTTAAATGCGAATGCCCTGTATATTTTCACGAACACACATTCAAGATTGCAAGATTTAAGAGATATAATATTTCAAATACAAAGAAGAGCTAGAAGACACTCTGAATATAGACACTACATTATAGATTCATTTGTATTCAAAAAACATAGTCATATATGATTTACAATGTATGAATGACTCTTAGCTTCATTAATCAACTTATAGAAAACTTACAAAACATCTTACAGTTACAGTAAGGAAACTAGATGTTCCATGCATTCCTTATTGTAGAAACAATCGACCTCCTTCTACTCTAAACTAAAATGCTCTTCTAAAACTATTAATTACAACTTCCAGCTCTGTTCTATAAATCCCTTTATGTCAATCCCTGTCTAACTCATTACAGAGTAATGGGGCTCAATATATAGATCTGATTATCCCGAATACGGTCCCAAAACCCTAATCAATCAACGGTCTACATTTTGAGTGCAGCAGCAATGGTGGAAAACAAATCCCACCAAAATTTCTGAGCAGCATACTCATACTGAATGTAAGGATGCCCTTTGGAAACCCTAACAATCATCAAAATATCTTCACCATTAAAATATCTTATGTTGCTTTAATCTTTTAATATTGCTTCTTTCCATCTGCATATCTCTTCTCATTGAAATCTTTCACTTCTTTTACGATCCGATCTAATCTGCCCTTTGTGATATTATCACCATTAAAGCTCTCCCTTTATATCTACCTACATACCTGCAAATAGACATAGAAATGGATTATAAAAATTTTACATCGCTTTCGCCAATTTATACCTCGTCAGAATGTTAGATTGGCATTAATTATAGTAATTAATGCACCACAAGTTCAGTCTTCAGTTGCAGTGTTGGTGCTTTTAAACCTTTTTTACCGCTAGTCTAAATCTTCATACATACCCTTTTGTATGTTTTGTTTGTATGTCTTCTGCTTTGTATACCGCGTTCTAGATATCTTCACCATTCACGTAACTCATGCAGTCAGGGTGATCCAAAACACTCCCACCAATGATACATATCTGCCCGATGTAACTTTATCGGCTTATATATCTTCGCCATCGGCGTAACTCTTGTAGTCGGGGTGATCCAAAAAACTTTTGCCAATGATACATATCTGCCTGATGTAACTCTTCATCGGCATAACTCTTGCAGTCGGGGCGATCCAAAAAACTTCTGCCAATGAAACATATCTGCCTGATTTAACTCTTCATCGACGTAACTCTTGCAGTCGAGGTGATCCAAAAAACTTCCGCCGATGATACATATCTGCCGATGTAACTTTATCGGCTTGTGTATCTTCCTCATCGGTGTAACTCTCACCGATGAGTGGTGGAGCCCACATTACTTTCATTTTGTATCCCTACAATGCATATAACACTTGTATCAAACTTTTAGATACAAAGCCCAAGATACATACAAGATCCCTTGTATGTCCTTTCAGACTTCAACTCTTATAAATCACAGCTTACTCACTTTCGGTTCCACAACATGCATAAAGTGCAATGCATGTTTTAATATACATTAAGTCACGATACATCACCTTAACCAAATTTTAAAATTTCTTTAGTTCTGCGTTGTATGTATTTTTAAATGTATGTTTCAGAAGCATACATACAAAGCGCAAAACATACAACAATAAAATCCCATTTCATGATCCTTTCGGTTTTGCCTTGTATGTATCTTGAAATGTATGTAACCAAAACATACATATACAATTTGTGAAACATACAACAATTACAACAACTTTAATATTTTTTTGAATCCACAGTATGTATATCATGTTGTACATTTCTTTGTATATTTCCCTTTCACTCGAACATACAAACATTTTATACATCTGACAGAATCAACCGATTTATGCATTCCAACTTTGAAAATCATCGGGTCCAACTTGTATGTATAGATAGAACGTTAACACAATGCATAGAAGTAAAAATGACTTAGAAAACTCGACAACCCATTTATGACTTATTCAATAACCCGATATACAAAGGACTTTGTATATGAGTGACCCAATAGACAAAGGACTTTGTAGATGCAACATACAAACACTCCCATTGTACATTTACCAAAAAACACACATGACTTGCAAAATATTGTGAATTTTAACATAGTTCAAAAAGCAACCCTCACTCATTTTTGACAAGGAATCCACCCATATTCTGCCCTGGTATTTAATGTTATTTTTTATTTGTTTTCAACAAGGTTTGTAACTTTTACTCTCTTTTTCCCTTCTACCACTAAATATACGCACACACAAAAGCAAAAGCCACAGCCACAGCAGGGGTCCTGATTTTGCTAAGGAGTAAAATGGGGCATGTTGTGAGCATCACAACAACTAGCAACCAAACAAAACAATCCAATTGAAACCATTAAAGAAAACTAAATGAAATAAATTCATAACTTCGAACTATCTTTTCTTCAAATCATTATCTAACTTGAGACTTAATGTATTCAATAAGGTGCATGAATTTTTCCTTTAGTTTAACTGGGTTCATGTGATTAATAATCCTCATCTTGAAAATTAGTTGAACAAACTAGTGACTGATATTAGCCTACATAGTTAATGTCATTCCCTCATAGCCAATCGGATAGAGCCTTGCTGCCAATAGGCATCCATAGCCCCGACAAGGTTATCGTTGCAATTCTCCTAAGTGGAACCCCACTGCCAGCAAGCGTCTATAGCCCTGGTAGAGTTACTTAGATGGCTTAATCTAGATTTTTAGTAAAATCTATTTTATTATTTTATATTTTTTTGTATTTGATAGGGATTTCATAAGATATTACTGTTGTAACTTCATGGTGCAAGGAATGATCACTTGCTGAAATTAAGCTTAGAATTATAATGGTAGCAAGGGTGACCTCTGATTTTTCACCTAATATCTACACTGGTATTTTCAACAAACCCAAGGATTTTAGGTGTGTCATTGTGAGAAACTTCCCTTGAATACTCAACCCACAGTTATTGAATACAAAATTTCACAAGTCAAACAACTTTCTACATTCATTACAGTTACAACACGTTATGTATAACTTTTAAATAATTAACTTGAATGTTCTAAATTTTCTATTGTTTTTAGTGGTTGTCAATCTACTTCTGCATACTCTAAAACAAAATAAACACCCCAGCACATAGGAAAACAACAAAACAAACAAAACAAATGGACTATACAAACAACTAACTATGAAAGGAAACAACACAAAGCAAGACAAGAAAACAAAGAAAAGAAACATAACAACTATTCTACCAAACTATACACAAGCCTCTACAAGGAAAACAAAACCCAGGAAAAGACCCAAAGACACCTATATTTGCATACTTCCTTGGATTGTGCTGGAGCATCAGGGCACTAGTGATGGTTCTCAACTTAGCAAATTTATCTTTGAATTCTAAAAAATACTCATTTATTCTACATTCATTGTATTTAACAGAATAATCTCTAATTATTAGTAATTGAGGCAGCCCATTATGTTCATGATTAATCCATATGCATGTCTTATCTCTTGAATTTCCATAATCAAAATAGTATTCAACATTATTCACTGAGGAAAGGAAAGAAACAACTTGATGTATTTTTGGCTCTCCTAGACATGCTTGTTTCTTGATAGCTGGTCCTCCATTTAACTTTGCCCTTTATTTCTTAGCTCAATAGCTGGTCTCACTTCGAATTGAAGGATGTATGACTCTTGATAGATTATTTCTTTATCTTTATCCACATCTATCTCTTCATTCTGGATGTTTAGTTTATCCTCAAGTTCAGGAAATGTCTCAATGTTCTCTTCAATTCTATGTACATCAACATCTAAATGAGTACCATCATAATCTGACATATCTAAATTTATCATTTCTAGATTATTTGGCTATGAATGTAAAACAACATTTGATTCTTGAAAATACTTCCCTGTTTCACCTTCACAATAATGCTGGAGTGATGCTTGATTATGTACAGCAATAGCATAATCCTCTGTATCTTCTATTTTCAAGAATTGTTCCTCAAATAATTTAGTCGTATCATTTGGCAAAATATCTGGTTCCATTATCCTGCAACAATCCTGGATTTGGTCATTCAATTTAAAGCCAACAAACTCAAGATTTACTTCTTTTCCTATGATTTCTTTATTCGCTGATACAAAAACCTCTTTACTTTTAGTGCACTTTAATTCTGCCAATACTTGTCTACATTTCTTTGCCAAATCATTTTCCTTAAAACTTTTCAAATCAGGTCTAGAGGTTTCTTCTTGATAAATATTACTTAGCATTTCAATATATTTATCAAATGTGTCAAGATCAACTTCACTTTTCTTTTTCTTTTCATTAAATCCTCTTTGCTTATCATCTAGAAAATGAACATGAGTTGTGATTTCCTCCCTATATTTTTTAGGATATTTATACCTTTTGATTAGATTTATCCACATTTGAACCTTGACAAAAAAATAGATTATTTTTCCTACCATCACATGCTTCCAAAAAAGAGATTTTACTATCATTTATTTCTGGCATTGGTTCAATCTTTGCATTATCTAAACAATTAATGATTGCTAATATTGCATCCTCCTACTACTCCATAACCCCCTCATTTTCCTGCCAACCTTCAGCCCTATACACATCTGAGAAAGAGATTAATCCTTTATAAGCCAAATCTAACCTTGTAAGAAAAGTCAGACAATTAATTTCACCATGCTCTATGAACTTATGTTTCCTGCACCTTCCATATAAACCAAAGTTAGATAAATTTTCAATATAAATCCTTTTGTTTAAAGCTTTCTAAAAGACATGAATATTAACCTTGGAATTGTCTTCATATGAGTCCATTGAAAATGGCACTCTATTTTCAACTTTTTAGATTTTTGAAATTTTATGAGATCTAGCATATCTCAGGATAAACATTAAAACTCAGAAAATTAGAATAGTCCCTAAAGTTTGAGCAGTACCTTTGCAAAAAAACATTCAAATTCTTACAAATAGAAGATTTTTGCAAATTGAACACTCAAATTTCCAAAAAAATGATCCTCCTGGCTAGCCTACACAAAATCAACCTTAAATCCTATCAGGTCCTCCTTCTAGCACCAAAAAACTATTGATGATTATTTTTACACATTCATAACAAAAGTTAAAATTCACAAAAATGAACTTAACTGTCTTGAAAGATATTAAGAAATCAATGAAGATTACTTAATCCCAAGTTTCTGTATGGTCAAGTCTTGACCTTGTGGATAATTTATTAGGTTAATGTGAAGCTGTCATATGCAAGGGGCCTTACTTGATTTAAGGTTTTTTATGATTCACTAGACTCTAATTATGCAAAAATATCACAAATATCAACATTTTCTTCATTCCTTTGCATAAATTTGTTACTGTATCACAAAGCTCTATATGATTTATATTAACACAAGCTTTTCTTTTCAAATATTATGAAAACTGTCAAATATCAACTCAATTGTTCATGTTTCCTTCAAATATCAGACAATCTCCTTTAAATTTCTGTGTTTAAGCTAAGTATTTCAAATGTTTGGGAAAAGTTAGGGAAATCTAAATTAAACTTCATTCTACTACACAATCTAAATGTTCTATTATACATGTTGTAAGAAGTAAAACAAACTTGATTAAATCCACAGACTAAAGCTTTAAATGCGAATGCCCTGAGTATTTTCATGAACACACATTCAAGATTGCAAGCTTTAAGAGATAATATTTCAAATACAAAGAAGAGCCAGAAGACATTCTAAATATAGATGTAGAATACCGGATTCATTTGTATTCAAAACACACAGTCATATATGATTTACAGTGTATGAATGACTCTTAGCTTCATTAATCAAGTTACAAAAAACTTACAAAATGTCTTACAGATACAGTAAGGAAGCTAGATGTTCCACACATTCCTTATTGCAAACACAGGCGACCTCCTACTCTAAACTAAAATGCTCTTCTAAAACTGTTAATTACAACTTCTAGCTCTGTGATATAAATCCCTCTATGTCAGTCCCTGTGTAACTCGTCACAAAGTAAAGGGGCTCAATATATAGATCCGATTATCCCCAATACGGTTCCAAAACCCTAGTCAATCAACGGTCTACATTTTGAGTGTAGCAGCAATAGTGGAAAATAAATCCCGCCAAAAAACTCTAAGCAACATACTCATACTGAGCATAAGGATGTCCTTTGGAAACCCTAACAATCATCAAAATATCTTCACCATTAAAATATCTTCTATTGCTTTAATCGTTTAATATTGCTTCTTTTTATCTGCATATCTCTTCTCACTAAAATCTTTCACTTCTCTTACGATCCGATCTGATCCGCCCTTTGTGATGTCATCACCATTAAAACTCTGCCTTTATATCTACCTGCATATCTGTAAACAGACATAGAAGTGGATTATAAAAATTTCACGTTGCTTTTGCCAATTTATACCTCATCAAAATGTTATATTAGCATTAATTATAGTAATTAATGTGCCACAAGTTTGGTCTTTAGTTGCAGTGTTGGCACTTTTAAACCTTTTTTACTGCCAGTCTAATTTTGTATACATACCCTTTTGTATGTTTTGTTTGTATGTCTGCTGCTTTGTGTACCGCATTCTATATATCTTCACCATCAGCGTAACTCACACAGTTGGGGCAATTCAAAAAACTCCTGCCGATGATACATATCTACCTGATGTAACTTTATCGGCTTGTATATCTTCGCCATCGGTGTAACTCTCATAGTCGGGGTGATCGAAAAACCTTCTACTGATGGTACATATCTACCTGATGTAACTCTTCATTGGTGTAACTCTTGCAGTCGAGGTGATCCAAAAAACTTCCACCGATTATACATATCTGCCTGATGTAACTTTATCGGCTCGTGTATCTTCCTCATCAACATAACTCTCACAGTTGGGGCAATCCAAAAAACTTCTGCTGATGATACAGATCTACTTGATGTAACTTTATCAGCTCATGTATCTTCCTCATCAGCATAACTCTCGCCGATGAGCGGTGGAGCCCACATTACTTTCCTTTTGTATCCCTACGATACATATAACACTTGTATCAAACTTTTAGATACAAGTCCCAAGATACATACAAGATTCCTTGTATGTCCTTTCAGACTTCAACTCTTATAAATCACAGCTTACTCACTTTCAGTTCCGCAACATGCATAAAGTGCAATGCATCTTTTAATATACATTAAGTCAGGATACATCACCTTAACCAAATTTTAAACTTTCTTTAGTTCCGCATTGTATGTATTTTGAAATGTATGTCTTGGAAGCATACATACAAAGTGCGAAACATACAACAATAAAATCCGATTTCATGATCCTTTCATTTCTACCTTGTATGTATCTAGAAATTTATGTAACCGAAACATACATATACAAAGTGTGAAACATACAACAATTACAACAACTTTAATACTTTTTCAAATCCACAACATGTATATCATGTTGTATATTTCTTTGTATATTTCCCTTTCACTCAAACATACAAACATTTTATACATCTGACGGAATCAACCGATTTATGCATTCCAACTTTGAAAACCATCGGGTCCGACTTGTATGTATAGATAGAACATTAACACAATGCATACAAGTAAAAATGACTTAGAAAACTCGACAACCCATTTGTGACTTATTCAACAACCCAATATACAAAGGACTTTATAGATGCAACATACAAAACCTCCCATTGTACATTTAACAAAAAATACACATAACTTACAAAATATTGTGAATTTCAACATAGTTCAAAAAGCAACCCTCACTCATTTTTGACAAGGAATCTACCCATATTCTACTTTGGTACTTAATGTTATTTTTTCTTTGTTTTCAACAAGGTTTGTAACTTTCACTCTCTTTTTCCCTTTTACCACCAAACAGACCCACACACAAAAGCAAAAGCCACAGCCACAATAGGGGTCCTCATTTTCATAAGGAGTAAAATGGGACGTGTTGTGAGTATCAAAATAAAACTGATGTCCCAAGAGGAAATGTCTCCAATGGACAAGTGCATGGACGAGAGCCGCTAACTCCAAATCGTGGGTGGGGTAGTTTAGCTCATGATCCTTGAGCTTACGAGACTCATATGCAATCACTCATCCCTCCTGCATGAGAACTACCCCCACACCCTCTAATGAAGCATCAGTGCACACTACAAAATTCCCTGTAGGATCTGGCACTACCAGGATAGGTGCACTAGTCAGCCGTTCCTTAAGAGCCTAAAATGCTGACTCACACTGATCTGACCACACAAACTTATTCCCTTTCTGCTAAAGAGAAGTGATGGGATGGGCAACCTGAGAGAAATCTCTCACAAATCGGCGATAGTAACCTGCCAATCCCATGAAACTGTGAACCTCGATCACATTTGTTGGTGCCAACCAATCCACAATAGCCTGAATCTTAGAAGGATCCATTGAGATACCCTCTCTTGAGATGATGTTGCCCAAATATCTCACCTCAGTCTAGGAGAACTCACACTTGGCCAAATTGCCAAACAACTGATTATCCCGCAAGCACTACAACACTTGCCTCAAATGGCCTTCATGCTCCTCCATAGTCCTTGAATAAATCAAAATATCATCAAGGAACATGAGAACAAACTGATCAACATAGGTGTGAAACACCCCATTCATCAAATGCATGAGAACTCATGGAGCATTGGTCAACCCGAAAGGGACAACCATGAACTCATAATGCCCATAGCATGTACAGAATGCTATCTGATGAATGTCTGCCTCATGAATGCGAAGCTGATGGTATCCTAACTTTAGATCTATCTTGGAGAACACCTTGGCTCCCCTCATCTGATCGAACAAATCATCTATATGAGGCAACAGGTATCGATTCTTCACTATCACTTTGTTTAACTAACAATAATCAATGCACAAGCGAAGAGATCCGTCTTTCTTCTTCACGAAGATGACAGGTGCACCCCAAGGAGATACACTAGGATGAATGAAACCCTTCTCCAATAACTCTTCTAACTGTAACCGCAACTCACCCAATTCCTGAGTAGTCATGCGATACGGTGCCCAAGAAATATGCTCCGCACCAGGAATGAGATCGATACGGAAGTCTGTGTCGTGCTTAGGCGGCATACCTAGAATATCACTTGGAAAGACATCTGCAAACTCCTAAAGAATAGGATGATCATCAAGAGATACCTCCTAAATCCCACCCTCAGCAAGATCACTAACTAAAATAGTGAACATCTGACAACCTTTCTGCATGGCATGCTTCAGCTGCATAGCTGAAATCACACAGAGAGAAATGGGTCTCTAAACCCCAACTAACTCAACATGCTCCCCAACATCATACACACACTGAACTAACTTACGCTGACAATCTATATTGGCTAGGTGGGTTTCCAACCAATCCATGCCTAAAAAAATTCCATAGGACCCCAAAGGCAACACACAGAGATCCACTGTGGTAGTGAAGGTGCCCAAATCCAACACAAAACCATGAACAAGGGAGTCTATAGCCACCTTGGATCTAGTAGCTAACTCAACTTGCCAGCCAACATCTTGCCTTGCCACCACGAGTCCACAATGCTCCATGAGAGAAGGAGAAATGAAAGAATTTGAAGCTCCTGAATCAAACAAGATAGATGTGGTAATCCCACATAACACACCTGAATACTCGACTATGGTGCCCTAATGCTCAGCTTGACGGTTATCAACCACCATAAAAACTCTATGTGATCTGCCAGCCTCACCTACTATAGGCTCTGAAGTAGCCTGTCTCTGACTACCTCTAGCTACTAATCTCTAAGGACACTAAGTAGCTATATGACCATGCTGCCCACAAGCATAACAACCACCCCTGCCAAAACCTCAGCCTGAAAATGGTGCACGTGACTGCTGGGATCCACCACCCCTAAAACTCTACTGAGCACTCTGAAAACTCTGTGATAGACCACTCTACTGCCTACTCTGAGAGCGATGATGTGAACAATCTCTAGAAAATGGAGTACCAGGATTCTACCCACTCTGTCAAGACTGAGCAGGCCTATGCCTCTATCACTAACCATGTCTAGGAGGTGTAGTATGAGATCTAGATGGTCTAGCTCTCTGAGATTGTGTACCCCAAGCAATTGATCTTGAAGGAGGGGCACTACCAATCTGAACACCTGCCTAACCACCAAAACCCCTAGTCAAATTCTCCTCTATCAACCTCACCTTCTCCACAGCAACCTCTAAGGTCTTCGGCTCAAACACACGGACACCACCACTGATATGGGCATTCAAGCCTCTAATGAAATGCTATACTAACATCGGCTCATCATCAGAAATGCTAGCATATTGCTTTAGCTCAAAGAAGTGGTGCTCATATACTGATCTACTGTCATAGTCAACTGACGAAGTTCATGGAAATCATTAGCACATCTCTGTCGATAGTAGTCTAAAAGAAATCATGCATGGAACCTCTCTAAGAATAGTCCCCATGACATGGAAGTAATATCTAGGTGAAGCTTCTGCTCCTCTACTCTCCACCATGTAGATGCAAAACCTCTGAGATGCATAATGGCACATCAAGCTCTAGTATTGCTACTATAAGGATGCATAGCAAAGCAATGATCGAGATCGATCAACCAAGTCTCTGCCTCGGTACCTATACTAGAACCATCAAAAGTAGGGGGATGAGCCCTAAGAAGATCCCTCATGTGACCTGTAGTAAAACTGTCTCCATCCACTCTATCCCTCACAACAACTACTCCTAAATGATCTGGACTACGAGAATGCTCACACTCAGCTCTAGCATCCTAACCATCCTGACGAGAAGGGTGTGACTCTACCTCATGAGATACCTCCTAACGAGGTCCTAATCGGTCCAAAATATGCTGTAAAATAGCTAAAACATGAGCACCTCCGAGCCCTTCGGCTTGATTCTCAATATGCAGTTCCTCTGTGCTTTTTTTTCTTTAAAACAGAGTGTGCCCTCCATCTTTTAAATCTTTTTTTCTATCTTTTCCTTTTTTTCTAGTCTTTCTACCTCTGTCCTCACTTATCCTCCCAAAATATGTTGACTCTTGCCAAGAGATATTTTCTCTAATCCTTATCCTCCTTCCGTTAGTCATTCACATATTTGGGCCTTGTGACGATCTCCGAGCATGGTGGGGTGGTCTCTTAGGAGTCCACATGGTTGGAAGGCATTGCCACCACCATTGGGGACTGACGAATAGGTTTTGGCGCACTAGTTGGAGATGATCTCTCTTTCCATTACTTCATTCAGTTATTGTACCCATTTAGTCCTTGTATCATATTCAGGACTATGTTATGTACTTGTATCATATTCTAGAATATATCATTGTTATTGTATATGCAGTTATGTAATTGAGCTCTCTTAGAAGAGAAGTTGTAATCGTTGTATTTGATGAGAAGAAATGTGATGTTCCTTTATTGCTTTACGGATTCTGGTGTGGGTATCGGTTCCGCCTATATTTTATGCTTATGGATTCATGTTTTTTATCAGATGGGATTAGGAATATTTGCTTTAGTGTTTAAAATGAATGCTATCGATCTATCATACTAGCAACCAAATATGTGTATGTTGTCTACTTATCTAAAAAAAATTATCTTGTCCCCTTTTGGCTCTTACCCTTCGGGGTTACGTAGCGAGATGTTACATCTGGTATCAAAGTAGACACAAAGAACAGTGCATACAATCAAAGTCATAATATAGGTGTACTCATCTAAGTCATAAGTCAGGTACTACTCACGACTGCTAAGGTGCTAGATATTAGAGTGTAATCATATGGAGTGTCATCATATGTGCTCGAAGGGATGGCACACATGGGACCAAGTACCTCTCATACAAACAAGGAGACTCAATTGTGCTCGAATCCACACCCTGCAGATGGATGATTCAATGCCCTGCAGATGGATGATTCAATGCCCTGCAGACGGATAGGCCTTCTCATTGCATCCTTAGCCTTTACAAGTGCTCAAGGCCATGCACGAGGTTTAATTATCTTATTAGTGGTTTTACCCCAACGTATTAGTTTTAGTTATCTTTTATTAATGTAACTCTGCTACTAGTTCCCCTGGCAGCCACTTACGGGCCTTGGGCCCTTAGAGAGCCCCTCCAGACAACCATTCTAATGGCTAGACCTTGTTCATCTCGTTTGACTAAATGAGGCATACAAAAAGACTAAAACACTGAAATATAAATTTAAAATAGTCCAGATGAAAAAAACGGTCTACAAGACCCAAATTCTCGTGGGCAGTGTAATATGTTGAGAACAACCTTTTGCCAGTTAGATCAGTTGTGTAATAACTCCAGTGACCCCAATTTAATCAGTCTTCACCCAGGAATGCACATATATTAAAAGAAAAGCATGGTAAAAGGGTACAGCAAGTCTTTTCATAGCCAAATTTTTCATACTATTTACCATATTTAACATGGCAAAATAAAATGTTAAAAAGAATTACAAAAGGGTTCTCTTAATCATTTTGTCCTACAAAAGTTCACTTTTTCCATGACAAATATTCTTAATTAAAATTATGTGACCAAATTTCAATGCACAACACAACACGATGGATCTAATGTATTTTAGTGCCATAATATTCATTACTCAAAGTCGATGGTTTTCCCAAGGCTGGTGTTTTTTTGCCAAAAAGGAATGACTGAAATGACCAAATAGAGGCTGCTAAGTTTTTGTTTAAGAAGAATTACAATGATAATCTATCAGATCAGGCATCAAATAGAAAAGGGGTTATATGAGACTTAGATGTCTTCAATCTAAATGGTTACGTCCCAATTTTATTTCTGTATGGCTGCACTTATTAAATTCACTATAAAAATTGAAACCCTCTGGTTTACAAAGAAATTATAAATCAAACAACACATGATTTTTCTCTGAAAACCCTGTTGTTAAAGACTTAAGCGAATAGTTCTGTATGATAGAAAATAAATCCAAGGAAAGAGGTAATGATAATATCTTGCAAGAATTAATTTGGCAAGTTTTAAAATGCAGTTATAGGGTTTCAGTTTTCCTGTACCTAATCGAATCACAACAAATATATTTTAGATTTTACAAAGGCACATATAGAGTTTCAGTTTTTTCTGTGCTTGATGAAAACCTAACAAAAATAGTAGTTTTTGTGCTGGAAAAACAATGATTAGAGGTAAATACCTCTACACCAAATTGCGCCCCATGCAGATGACTATACGCTCTCCCCTCAACTCACCTCCAATCTTACTATGATATGCTCGCCTAAGATAAATCCGTCCCTTCCCTTTCCTCTATGCTTTCTTTTTCTTTAAAACAGAGCGTGCCCTCCATCTTCTAAATCTTTTTTTCTATCTTTTCCTTTTCCCCTAGTCTTTCTGCCTCCGTCCTCTCTTATTCTCCCAAAATGCGTTGACTCACCTACCAAGAGATATTTTTTCCGATCCTTATCCTCCTTCCATTGGTCACCCACTCAACAGATATTTCTTCCTCTTGCATTAAATTCCCTTCAGATTTTTTTGCAGCTATAAACTCCTTCACCAACTTCTCAAAGGGGTCATCGCGTGGCATGGGATGGAGTTGAAATAAAGTATTATAAAAAACTGACTTTGTTGACTCTATGCAGCAAGGGGTGGTGGTTGTTACAATTATGGCTATTTTTTTACAGACAACAGAGAAGAGGTGTGGTGTAAAACTATTACATGATAACAAGTGAAATAATGCTTATTCCAAGACATTATATCAAGGCCCTTTTCTTTTGATCTAATAGTGCTTATGCAAGTCCAATTCACCCTTAAGAATTGAAGTATTCTGTAATAGCTAGTAACAGAGTGCTCCTTCTAGACCTATTGATGGCAAAGAAAGCAATGAAAGCAATACAATGTTCCTTCACCCCTAATTTTTATATAACATATATGCACTTTGACAATAAAAGCATTGAAAATTTGTTAATTTGTGTGTCCACTCTCATGTGAATTCTCAATTCAGTTCTAATGTTATGTAATATGGTTTTATAATGTATATGATGAATGCCTTATATACAAATAATTGAAATTTCCTATGATTTTTAAATTTCCCTATTTTTTTAATTGTCATCCCATAAAAAAAAGCCTCCTGTCCTCTACCATCCCGGAAACACATTCCACTGTCCCCTGGCATCCCCATCCGAGAGACTCCATGGAACATAATACACAAAAGTCATATTATATACGTGTGCCTCTTGAAAATGCTAATTGTCCTTACAAATGAAGTCTTTTCCAAGAAGCCACATCAACAATATCTGTAATATGAAACATAACATTTAGAATTTTAGATAGATAAGAAAGCTCAGCTTTGCCATTTCCTTGGAAGATGGTCCTTTTAATTGTTGCAGATGAACTCCTCTCTGATTTCTGTAAAAAAGGCTACGTTTTTTCAATTGTGATAAAATAAAAATTATAGAGACAAACTACTAGTTCCTTGGTTTTTCCTTTTTTTGAAAATGAACCCAATTTTATTTGCTTAACTAAACAACATCACATGAATTATGAAAAGATCTGTCTCTTGTATATTCTGCCCTTCAAACATCAGATATAAGTGATATATTGCTGCACTATCGCATTTGTTGCCCACAAACCTTAATGTGAGCCACATCGTTCTAATTGGTATGATGATTATTTGTCCTGCTCTTACAAATATCAGGAGTTCTTGGTAACTACACAAAATTCCACAAAATTACTCCCCTTTGGAAACTGCTGATCATGAGAATAAAGAAATTCTGTGGTTCATTTCCAATTTGCTCAAGTATAGAGAAAAGTATTAAAACACCAGTGACTTATTGCTTCATAGATCCAATAGATTGTGTCAATCTTCAAGGACAGTAAATATCATCATCATCATCATTATTCTTATTGGCATATTATGATATTTCTTTTCTGGCTATTATACTAAGAATTTTTCAATATTAGTAGTGACCTGTTTTAATCAAGCTGAGAGATATAATTTTCATTGTCAATTGGAAAGGCATGGCCACCATTTTTGGTAGCTTTGACATGCAACTCAAGTGGTTCCTTTTCTAAAATAGCATCCTTGACATAGGATGCTTTTTGGTAGCATTGACAAGATTTCGAGCCAATCACAACATAGATAAATGGTTTTTCAATATTTCTTGTTAATTTTTTCTGATATAGACTTACTATAAATTAAATTTTGTTTAACATAAAAATAATACTCTATTTTGATTACTCTATATAGTTTAATCACTAAGATAAATAAAAATCCAAAGTACTACTATTAAAAATTAGTTGTCCCAAACATTTACATAATTCAAAAACCATCTTCCTCACACATTCTTAAAACTCTCACATGCAAGCAAATAAAATAATACATAAAAGTGCAGCATCCAATTTAAAGATAAATATGATTTAATTTGGCGTTAGGTAGTTTGGCATTATAAAAGTGAAGCAGCCAATTTAACAGATAAATATGATTTAATTTGGCGTTCTAAAATATTAACCAATTCTAAAATATTAGGTAGTTTGGCGTTATAAAAGTGCAGCAGCCAATTTAGCAGATAAATATGATTTAATTTGGCATTCTAAAATATTAGGTTGTTTGGCGTTATAAAAGTGCAGCAGCCAATTCTAAAATATTAGGTAGTTTGGCGTTCAAATAGATAATTCAAGCTGCATTTGAGCCTTCAATTAGGGTGGCGGTAAAAACAAATAAAAGATTCCAGTAAGTAATTTGTGTTATTTGGCACAACAAGAGTAATAAATTTTTCTATTAATTCTGTAATAAATACGATTTTATTTTTTATTTTGTTTTTATTTTATGTGGTTAGGGAACCTTACACCATTTACAATTTGTAGATGTACTTATTGTAAATGGAGTTTGTACAAGTGGATGTGATAGTATGAATGGGAGAATGTGTGATTGACAGCGAGTTGGGATTGGAGTGTTTAGTCTTTATGGCAGCTTAGGTACCAATAAGTGTGCACAAAGTTATGTAAATGTGAGCAGTTTTACTTTTGAGCCATGTCTAAATGGGTGGTTATTGTAAACAAAAAGGTGTGTATTTTATTTGGAAACCACCCTCCCCCACCATTTGCATCAACTTGTAAATGCAAGTGGAAGAGCATGTATGTGTTGATGATTGTTTTGACACACTCATAACAAAAGTTAAAATTCATAAATGAACCTAACTATCTTGAAAGATGCAAAGAAATCAACTAAGATTCCTAGATCCCAAGTTTCCTTATTGGTCAGGGCTTGACCTGTTGGACCGTTCAGTAGGTTCATTCATCTGCATAAAACTGTTACTGTATTTCAAAGCTTTATATGATTTACATTCAAACATGCTTTGCTTCTCAAAACATGTATGAAGATTATCAGATATCAACTTATTGCTCTTAAACTTTTCAAATATAAGATAATCTCCTTTGGATTTCAACGTTTAAGCTAAGTATTTCAAGATTGTTGGGAAAAGTTAGAGAAATTTAAATCTACCATCATTCACTACAGGATCTAAGCATTCTGTCATGCACACAATGAGAAATACAATGAACTTAATTAACTCAGCAAATCAAATCATTAAATGCAACTGTTCTGAATATTTTCACAAACAAGCATTCAATATTGCGAGCTTTAAGAGAAACTGTTTTAAATATAACGAAGAGCTAGAAGACACTCAGAAAATAGATGCAGACTTCCAAATTCACTTATGTCCAAAACACATAGCCATATATGGTTTACAATGTAGCTATGACTCTTAGCTTCATTAATAAAAAATTCAGAAAACTTACAGTGCTTTATAGATACAGTAAGAAAGGTGGATATTTCCACACATTCCTCAATGTAGACAACAGGCAACCTCCTCCAAACTACAATACTCTACTCAAAATTCTTCGAAAAGATTACAACTTCTATGCTAATTCCTATAAATCCCTGTGTACCAATATACAAGCAGCATGCTCCTTATATAGAATATGAATTCCCTCCCATGCTGTGGTTACAACCATCATTTCATGGTTAAGATTTCTTTATTATCGACCCATGATGTGCCTTTATTTCATAACCGTCTGTCAGTCCACTACTTGGCATCTTTACTCTCAAAGGATGTGCTTGGAATCTTTACATAAGATTCCCATTTCATGTGACTTTTTCCCGCCAGAGCTCTTCATTTAATTCCCTTTCAAAATTCTTTACTCCTTCTCTTCTCACCTTTTCAAGTATTTCTTGAAATTCTCAATTACACCTTCCACAAAGATGTGGTCCCCTCCTCGACTTTTTGCAAAAATAAATTCTTGCATCATCACCCTTTCTTTGAATTCCTTCTCTTTGTCCTCTGAGCCCTTTGTTCTTTTCTTGTACTTGTTCATTTTGGCTCTTTCCTCCATCAATGTATCTATCATTTGTTTGCTAAGTATTGCATCCAGATTCTCTATACTGGGTGTGAATATAGCCCTGAACTCTATTAATGCTCTCTCTAAGTCATAGGCTGGTACCTCCGCACATTCATGCTGTATAAGTCTTTCTATGATCTTCTTATGTATTTTTATCATACCTTCTGTCTTTTCTTGTAACTCTGGTATAATTGTTGCACACCTTTTGAGGTTATTTTCCTCAAATTTAAGCTCCATTATTATTCCTGGTAATTTATTTGCCAGTGCATCATTAAGTGCTCCCTCATGGATCAACTCATCTGCCCTTTTTTCTATTTCTACCAGCTGTCCAATCTCAGATCTGCATTCCCCTTGTCTTGTTAGGCAGTTATGTATGGATATCATACATTTATTCTTCTCTTCTGTTGCCATTCTCCAGCTATTCACAGCCTGCCTGATTGTTTGTTCTCCTTCTTGTATGAAGTCGGTAAACCATTCATCAAAAACATTAGCTTTAAATCTTTTATTTTCCATATCTTTTATTTCCTCTGACTATTGCTACGTTAGTAGGTAAGTCAGGAACTGCTGTATTGGGATCAAATATCCCTCTAATACATTGTTGGAGCTGTACAATGTGTCCCTTTAAATGCTCCAGTTTATTTTTGTCCTTTCTTAGAATACCAGCTGTTACCAGGTGCACATCCTCCCATTCATGGAGGTGCTATTCTCTGGTTGAATGTCCAAGGTGAAGATTCAATATCTTGTATTCCTCAAGGGTAATCTCACCCTTTTCTTTCTCCTTTTGTGGTATAGCTAGGTTTAGAGTCCTTGATCCATCTGGACCTCTCTGGATTGCTGACATTGTCCTAGCTTTTCTTTTCTCTTTCCTTGGAGTTGTCTTTTCTCCTAACAAGCTCTGAATATTAATGGGAGCTAACTGTATTTCTTTCTTCTCCCTTCTTATTTCCCTTTCCAGCTAGGTAGGCACTTCTCTTACGCCTTTTGTAGCTTTCTCTACATCAATCACCTCTTCATGAGGTTTATCCATTCCAATTTCCTCTTGTTGCTGCTGTTCATGTTGTTGCTCTTGTTGTTGAAGTGGTTGTTGTTGTTGATCTCATTATTGTTCCCCTTCTGGGACTTGTTGTTCCTGTTGTAATGGAGGCTCTTGTTCTCTTGATTCAACTTCATTTTCCTCCTCCTCTACCTCAGTGTCTCCCCCTTCTTGATCTTCTTCATCATGAGCTTCTTCTGCTGCTGACTCTTCGTTTGGATTACCTTCATCAGGGGCCCCTTCAGCTGCTGATGACTCAGGTTTACCCTCATAAATTTTTTCTTCTTCCTCTATACTTCCTATCTGTGGTATCTCTTGATGCACTGGGGAAATGGCCCTCACCTCGTCTTGTCTCACTTCCTCTCTTTGGTCTTGCAAATTTTCTGTATTTTCTTCTTCTTCACCCTGCTCTCCATACATACTTAGCATATCCAATGCATCCACCTCTGAGGTGTCTTCTTGTGCTGCCTAGCCTTCTGTGTTTACATCTTTAGGTGATTTCTCTTTTTTGGCCTCTTCAATCTTATGTGCCTCCTCTTGCACATCTCTAATGATTTCTGGTGGTACTAAAGTACCAAATGGATCAACAGATCATCCATGTAAATTACAATACACTTACCTATTAGTGCATGGAACGCAATGTCCATGGCCTGCTGAAATGTGGCACCTGTATTAATTAGATCAAATGGCATTCTTCTATATGCAAAATTACCCCATTTACTAGTAAAAGTGGTTTTTAGTCTATCCTCCTCATCAATTAGGACCTGGTTATAACCTAAAAACCCATCTAAAAAAGACATCATCTTGGCTCCAGTTACTAGTTGTAACACTTCATCCATGGAAGGCAGAGGATAATTATCCTTCTTAGATGCTTTATTTAAATTCCTAAAATCTACGCATAACTTGATGTCCCCACTTTTCTTTCTTACATGCACTAAGTTAGCTACCCAAGTTGAATGTCTAATAGGGAAAACTATTCCGGAAGACAATAGTCTCTTCACTTCCTCAAATATCAATGGTTCTAAAATTGCATTTACAGGCCTTTGCTTTTGCCTAAACGGTTTGACATCTGGTTTTAATGGTATCACATGTGTTATAATGGACGTGTCATATGTCTTTAATTCTTCATATGTCCATGCTATAACACGTTTGTACTCCTTCAGTACATCAATAACTTCTTTTCTAATTTTCTCAGGACAAACCTTTCCAATTTGCACATTCTGAGGATTTTGCTCCGTACCCAAGTTATAGGCATCACATTCACCTCCCTCTATTCTAGGTAAGTCCTTTTGTTTTACTACTCCATCAAAATCAAATATTTGTTCTAACTCTATTACCCCCTTAGGTAGAAAATTTCTTTTTAAGTAGGTCATATCTTCTTCATCCCAAGACCTATCAGGCCTCTCTTGTTCATCAATAATTTGGGTCTCAAATACTTCATTGCAAGTTAGAAAATTAATAATTTGCTGGTCGCCCTCAAATACCTAAAAATGGGCTACATTATCTAGCATACTGGGCACATTTACTAATTCTATATCAAATCTTCTCGATCCAGATAGTGTTAAAGGCTCTAAAGTACTAGCAGCAACAACTAGCACATCAAGCCTATGGTTCTGTTCTCTAGGGATATGCTCTATATTAAAAGCATCAAATGACTCTATTAAATCCCATACCCTGTGCCTGTAACAAACCATTCTTTTATAATTGCAAGCATATATTTTCCTCACCCTTCTGACTACTAGATCGGAGTCTGAAAATACTCTGATCATCTTCACCTTCTTCTTTATAGCCATGACCAGTCCATAGATTAAAGCTTCATATTCTGCAACATTATTAGTACAAGCAAACTGTAACCTATATGCTGCTAAATATGATTTGCCATGAGGGTCTATGAGTTCTACAATAGCACCTACACCCTATTTGGATTTGGAACCGTCACATTTCAATGTCCACATGGCATCCCTGTTTATTTAGCATTTTGCTTTAACATGTTTTACCTTTTCAATCACCTGTGCAATGCTACCTCATTTATCCATATGTAATTCATTTCGATTTGTCTATTCATTTACCTTCCTAGTGTGCAAATCTGAATGACAAACATCTTTGTCTGAACTCTCTCCTAACTCTGGAGTTGCCTCATTTATGTTGTCTTGAAAATAACTCTCAGAGTTATTAACCCCTCTTTCTTGGGGTCCCATTTCCTTTGCGCATTTGACATACTAATATTCAATGATGTCTCTGCACATTCCACAATTCTCTTCAGAATGTGGTTTTTCATGGACCCTACACTTATTTCGGTATAGCTGGCATTGAACTGGGAGATTTTGTCCTATGCACTTTTCTATTTCTTGTCTGATGACCTGACTAAAGTTATTCAGTGCATTCTTTTCTTCATCAGAGGAGTTTCCATCAGACTCAATAAATAACCTTGTTTCTCTCTTGATAGACTTTTCTCCAAAATATAGCATTAAAATTTCCTCAATCTACACCCCTTTGTTAGTAACCCTATAAACACCAGACACAACTGAGGCATACAATATTTCATTTGTCCTATTGTACTCGTGATCATATGTTTCATCTTGGGTTCAGCCTCTATTCTGATTTGATTAGGCATGCCCCTCCAAGGCAACCACATATGAGAGAAGTAAGTGGCCATATATCCGTTCAGTGTTTTAGACCAATCTCTACTTAATAACATCCCATAATTTACAGGTATATCCACTACCTGGATGTCAATGAACTGACTTACCCTTGGGTCTGAGGCTAACTGCATCTGAATATGCATTAGTTCTCCTACCACATTAACTTTAGTCTTATCTAACAGTGTGACAATTTTGGCAGACTTGGTGGGAGTCAGACCCAAGGTTTTACATATACCCAGAGGCATCATGTTAGCTGAGGCACCCAAATCCACCATACAATTGTGTATGTTCTTTCCACACAATCTAATGGTTAACAAGAAGGGAGGAGTATCCCTCTTGTCAGCATACATTACTACATTTGTGTCAGAAGGCTGCTCAACTTTCTTACCTTTTTCTTTTGGTCGGGTCTCTCTATTAGGTACGAGCACCTTAGTAGAAGTCTCTCTTGTTATAGATGTATCCAAAGATTTTATAAAGGCATTTCTAACCTCTGGACTTCTTAATAGTTCACACAAAGGTACACTAACCTTGATTTTCTTTATTTCTTCTGACAGATAACTCATCAGTCCCAATGTTTCTGTGGTCTCAGTTTTATTTGTTTGGACCCTCTGAGTTACTATTCCTTTATTTGCATTATGATTGGCTTTTAGTATAGCAAGATTGTTGCTAGCATTCTGGTCTGGGGGTGTGTTAAAATTGTTAGGAGGAGTGGATGTGGTGAAAGGTCCTCCTGGCCTCAAATTATTTCTTAGGTTGTAAGTATGATTCTTACTTGACTGTTGGAAGGCTTGCACCTCCTCTGTCTCATACAATACCTCATTTTTAGTTTCAAATGGAAACTGAAAAGCATTCAGTACTAAGACTGTCTCAGGATATAGGCTTTCACAATAATAGGGTTCATCCTCTAACACTTGGTCATCTTCCTCTTCTCTAAAAGTGAAAGTTTCTAAGACCAGGGCAGTATCATACCCTGAGGGCACTATCTCATTACCTTTGGGAACTAAGAACTCAGAAGTAGGGGCTTGTACCTCCACATTAAAAATACTTGCTGCCAGATGAAACTGAGGACAGTCTAATTCAGCATGGGCACTAGTATTATGGATCCTACACCAATTTTTTAGTGCTACATTGGCCACTTGAATCCTAGCCGTTTGCTTGGTATCTTGGTTATCCACATTCTTGAATGCAGAAGCCAAAGTGCCATTATTAGGCCTAGTGTTCCAAGTTTTGGGTGGCCTAGGCTGATTCTGATTCTTGTTATTGTTATTCCAGGCTCTGTTATCTATAGCTGGTCCTCTATTTTGCATTTGTTGTCCTTGATTATGATTCTAATGTTGATTGTGATTTTGACCCTGACTATAAACCTGATTCTGATTTTGATTATGGTTGGGGTTGTAATGCTGGTTTTGACTATGATTGTAGTTCTGATTATACCCCTAATTACTCCTGTTGTAGAAATTCTCATTTCTTAATTGTGTCATCTCAGTGGTCAATCTTCTTAAATGTGTAGTGATTTCTTTGATATCCTCCCTTTCCTTGTGTGCTTTTATTATAAATGTATCCTGGGGTGGTTGGAAGAATGATTGGCCATTGTTCTGATTAAGATTGGCAGTATTACCAGTGTAAGGTACCATAGCCTGAATTGGAGTAGGGTTATACAGATGTGTGTATGTAGGGACTGGATTTAGCATTAGAGCACTTGGTGCAGGAGCTCCATTCCAAGGTTGCATTTGATTTTGTATTCTAGGATTTCCTCCATTGAGGAATGGATTATAGGTTTTCTGCCTCATTTCTTGGTTCACAGAGGCTGCCTCTTTATAGGCTTTGGATACATTATCTATGTTAGGATTTCTCTTGACAAGCATGGTAGTTAATGGATCTAAAGCAACATAATGCATAGCTAACAATACATCTGGGGCTACTGTGTATGGAGCCACTATCCTAGAATAAGCCTTTTGAAACCTGTCATTAAAATTATCAATCAGTTCCCCCTCACCTCTTTTGATTGTAGCTAGTTTATGGTATAGAATGGAAGGATCGACTAGTCCCCTAAATCTAGACAGAAATGCTTCTTCCATAAGTGTCCAGGAGGAAATGTAGCCATTAGGCAAATTCACGTACCAGTTGGATGCTTGTTCACTGAAAGTATAAGGAAATAACCTACAGACTACATCTTCATGTTCTAACTGGGCTCTAAAGCAGGCTTCCTTAAATATCCTTATATGATCCTTTGGTATTTAGAGTATATTTTCTTAGGGTTTTTTGGCATCTCATGATAGTCTGTGAAATATATGGGAGAGTTAATGTTGAAATAAGCCATTGCAGGTATCTATGCCTGGCCTGGACTTGTAGGGATACCCTGATTTCTAGGTGGACTAGAACCTCTAGGAGGACTGGGACCTCTAGGAGGCTCTGAACCAAGATTCAAAAATCTATATGAAGAACTGTCAGGACCTACAATATTATGGATGTTAAAAGGTGATCCAGGAGGTGTTCTAGATGAACTTCCTATATGCAATATTTTAGGATTCCACACTAAAGGGCTTTTACTTTGTCTCCTGTCAGGTAATTGCACAAATATGTCATCAGGAATAGTTCTAGACCTAGTCACTCTGTTACTGTTATGAGCTAGCTTTACTTAAATTCAACCCTAACCTCTATCAGGCCCTCCTTCTATCGCCAAAACTGTTGATGATTGTTTTTACACACTCATAACAAAAGTTAAAATTCATAAATGAACCTAACTATCTTGAAAGATGCAAAGAAATCAACTAAGATTCCTAGATCCCCAGTTTCCTTATTGGTCAGGCCTTGACCTGTTGGACCATTCAGTAGGTTATTATGAAGCTGTAATATGCAAGGGGCCTTACGTAACTTAAAGTGGATTTGTGACTTACTGGACTCCTATTATGCAAACCAATGTGAATATCAACTTTCTAATCATTCCTCTGCATAAAACTGTTACTCTATTTCAAAGCTTTATATGATTTACATTCAAACATGCTTTGCTTCTCAAAAAATGTATGAAGATTATCAGATATCAACTTATTGCTCTTAAACTTTTCAAATGTAAGATAATCTCCTTTGGATTTCAACGTTTAAGCTAAGTATTTCAAGATTGTTGGGAAAAGTTAGAGAAATTTAAATCTACCATTATTCACTACAGGATCTAAGCGTTCTGTCATGCACACAGTAAGAAATACAATGAACTTAATTAACTCAATAGATCAAATCATTAAATGCAACTGTTCTGAATATTTTCACAAACAAGCATTCAAGATTGCAAGCTTTAAGAGAAACTGTTTCAAATATAACGAAGAGCTAGAAGACACTCAGAAAATAGACACAGACTTCCAAATTCACTTATGTCCAAAACACATAGCCATATATGGTTTACAATGTAGCTATGACTCTTAGCTTCATTAATAAAAAATTCACAAAACTTACAGTGCTTTACAGATACAGTAAGAAAGCTGGATATTTCCACGCATTCCTCAATGTAGACAACAGGCGACCTCCTCTAAACTACAACACTCTACTCAAAATTCTCGAAAAAGATTACAACTTCTATGCTATTTCCTATAAATCCCTATGTACCAATATAGAAGTAGCACACTCCTTATATAGAATATGAATTCCCTCCCATGCTGTGATTACAACCATCATTTCACGGTTAAGATTTCTTTATTATTGACCCATGATGTGCCTTTATTTCATAACCGTCTGTCAGTCCACTACTTGGCATCTTTTCTTTCAAAGGATGCGCTTGGAATCTTTACATAAGATTCCCATTTCATGTGACTTTTTCCTTCTAGAGCTCCTCATTTAATTCCCATTCAAAATTCTTTACTCCTTGTCTTCTCACCTTTTAAAGTATTTCTTGAAATTGTCAATTACGCCTTCCACAAAGGTGCTATCCCCTCCTGGACTTTTTGCAAAAATAAATTCTTGCATCATCACCCTTTCTTTTAATTCCCTCTCTTTGTCCTTTGAGCCCTCTGTTCTTTTCTTGTACTTGTTCATTTTGGCACTTTCCTCCATCAGTGTATCTATCATTTGTTTGCTAAGTATTGCATCCAGATTCTCTATACAGGGTGTGAATATATCCCTAAACTCTATTAATGCTCTCTCTAAGTCATAGGTTCGTACCTCCGCACATTCATGCTGTATAAGTCTTTCTATGATCTTCTTATGTATTTTTATCATACCTTCTACCTTTTCTTGTAACTCCAGTATAATTGTTACACACCTTTTGACATTATTTTCCTCAAATTTAAGCTCCATTATTCTGCCTGGTAATTTATTTGCCAGTGCAACATTAAATGCTCCCTCATGGATCAACTCATCTACCCTTTTTTCTATTTCTACCAGCTGTGCAATCTCAGATCTACATTCCCCTTGTCTTGTTAGGCAGTTATGTATGGATATCATACATTTATTCTTCTCTTCTATTGCCATTCTCCAGCTATTCACAGCCTGCCTGATTGTTTGTTCTCCTTCTTGTATGAAGTCGGTCAACCATTCATCAAAAACATTAGCTTTAAATCTTTTATTTTCCATATCTTTTATTTCCTCTTTGGACACTATTGCTACGTTAGTAGGTAAGTCAGGAACTGTTGTATTGGGATCAAATATCCCTCTAATAAATTGTTGGAGCTGTACAATGTGTCCCTTTAAATGCTCCAATTTATTTTTGTCTTTTCTTAGAATACCAACTGTTACCTTGGGCATATCCTCCCATTCATGGAGGTGCTATTCTCTGGTTGAATGTCCAAGGTCAAGATTCAATATCTTGTATTCCTCCAGGGTAATCTCACCCTTTTCTTTCTCCTTTTGTGGTATAGCTAGGTTTAGAGTCCTTGATCCATCTAGATCTCTCTGGATTGCTGACATTGTCCTAGCTTTTCTTTTCTCTCTCCTTAGAGTTGTCTTTTCTCCTAACAAGCTCTGAATATTAATAGGAGCTAACTATATTTCTTTCTTCTCCCTTCTTATTTCCCTTTCTAGCTAGGTAGGCACTTCTCTTATGCCTTCTATGACTTTCTCTACATCAATCACCTCTTCATGAGGTTTATCCATTCCAATTTCCTCTTGTTGCTACTGTTCATGTTGTTGCTCCTGTTGTTGAAGTGGTTGTTGTTGCTGATCTCATTGTTGTTCCCCTTCTGGGACTTGATGTTCTTGTTGTAATGGAGGCTCTTGTTCTCTTGATTCAACTTCATTTTCCTCCTCCTCTACCTCAGTATCTCCCCTTTCTTGATCTTCTTCATCATGAGCTTCTTCTGCTGTTGACTCCTCGTTTGGATTACCTTCATCAGGGACCCCTTCAGCTGCTAATGACTCAAGTTTACCCTCATCAATTTTTTCTTCTGCCTCTGTACTTCCTGTCTATGGCAGCTATGGATGTATTGGGGAATTGGCCCTCACCTCGTCTTGTCTCACTTCCTCTCTTTGGTCTTGCAAATTTTCCATATTTTCTTCTTCTTCACCCTGCTCTCCATACATATTTAGCATATCCAATGCATCCACCTTTGAGGTGTCTTCTTGTGCTGCCTGTCCTTCTATGTTTACCTCTTCGGGTGATTTATCTTTTTCGGCCTCTTCAATCTTATGTGCCTCCTCTTGCACGTCTCTAATGATTTCTGGTGGTACTAACGTACCAAATGGATCAACAAATCCTGTTTCTACCTGTACCTCTTCCTTTTAAATTTCTACATTTTGCTCTGTTTCAGTTTCAGCTTGCAAGCCTGATTCTTCTTCTTCACTGAGGAAGTCACATGATTCTTCCTCCACGTCAATCACTTTCCATTTATACATTTTATTTTCGTCACTGTCGCTGCTCTCAATTTGTATAGTTTCTACAGCAGTCAGTTTAGCTTTACCAACTTTTGATTCCTGCAGCCTCTCCCCAGCCAACTCTGCCTTTACCTTTATGAATGTTTGTCCTTGCTCCATTGGAGCAGAAGTATTGGACATGCTCCTCATTTTCTCCCCCACTTCTTAGGCTCCTATTGTATCTTTTGGTTTCAAGGACTCGCCCTTAGACAAACCTATTGGGATTCCCCTCATGACTGATGGCCCTACTGCCTCCTTTGCAACCTGTGCTTCCTCCGCACTGATCTCATGGCTCATGGATTTTGCATCAACAAAAGTTTGAGATGCCACTACTACTGTTATGCCTAAAGCGTACAGATCCATCAATGTAGCATTTTTGTTCTTCTCCATAATCCTTGCCTCTACAACCTTCCTCTTCTTCTCATAAAAAGACTGTAAATCCTCACTGGGGTCTGCTTTTCTCTTCCTTCCCTTCTTTGGGAATGTAACCTCTTTTCCTTTGGCCTTGAGCTCTTCTATCCTGTCTTTAAGCCATGTTTTTGAAAATAGTATCACAGGTTTTGTCAAAATGTTCAGTGATGTGTTCCAAGGCTTAGACCAATCAGGCTCTATAATGGGAGCCAGCCTAGCTTGTGCATAACTTTGGTGCAACAATTTGTCATCCTTCTAAACCTCTGGGGGAACATAGATGTTACCAATAGACTTCATTTGCTCAATAGTCAACCTCTTATGAGCCCTTTTTCTTACCTCCAAGTCACTCTTGCATTCAGCCCAGAAATCTTCAATATGCACCTGGTGCTTGTACTTCTTGTCAACAAAGTTTTGAATTCTGTGAAATGGATCAAACTTTCTAGCCAAATTGAATTCCTGGAACCCATAGTACCTTAGCTCTTGTTCTGAACAAGCTGCAACATCCTCACTAATACAGGAGTACGTGCCAATGGCCCAAGGTAATCTCACATTTCCCCTGCCATTAAACTTCCTCTTATACATCCTGAAAGCATTTAAATTTTGTCTTGAAAACTCCAAGACAATCAGTTTGTCAGAAGGGTATCTTGGGAGCATAAATGGCTTCCCCTCAAATCCTTCAGTTCTTATGTATGAAAATTGTTCAAACTGTTTAAACCATGAACAATGCAATCCAATTATATGCTCAGCCTTTTTAGACAACCTTTTGTCTGGCTCCTCATTCAGTACCCTCACCATGTAGGTATAGAAAACATCATTAACTAGAGAAAACTTCCTCAAGGCATTCTCTTCTTGTAGTTCTGGGTAGTTTTCATACACCAACCTCTACTCAGGACCATTCCCTAGAACACCAACTCTTTCTAGTCCATGTATATGTGGTCTAATTTCTGCAACACAGGAGTATAATATATAGGAAGACATATAAAAGGGCAAGCCTTTCTACTGTCTCATCATAGCCTGCCTCCATATGGCTGTGCTTATGGCCTTGGCCCAATGAACTGGTCCTTGTTTCTTTTCCCCTGTTCTTAGGTATTCTATGACAGTGAACATCCAGGGCTCACATTTGGTGGCATCTCTCAGTCCAACCAATCTGCTCAGCATAGTAATCATCAAATAAATCTCCTCCCTGAAATGTATTCTCATCAAATTTTAGGGATTTTGGCCACGGCCTTTGGTTTATTCTCTGGACTATACCAGTGGCGAAATATTTTGCCTTTACAGTCCCCATCATTTGTGTAGAAACTTTCGTTAAACTGATCAATATCAATGTCTGTCATCTTATCAATGATCTCTAATCCAAAAGTTCTTGCAATCCCCTCAGGAGTCAGATCAGTAATTAATCGGTCATGTAGCATTACCTTTCTTGTATTAGGGTCATACAAGATTACACAGTCTAGACATAGATCTTTTGCCTCCATAGCTAGAGGAAACCTTGTAGCTCTATATAGCCCACTATCTCATATACATTTCATGTTTGGTGAGGCATCTGCAGCAGTGATTTCATTCAACACATCATCTGCATCATAAGTTCCTATGTTTGTATCAGTGCCCATTCCACTTGTACCAATCAGGGTTGGTCAACCTCTGTATATCGGTAATTCTTCTTTTTGTACTTCCTTCCTTGGTTTTATTTCCTTCTTTACTTCATCCCCAGAGTCTTTCTTCTATTTAGGGGCCATCCCGTAGGAGTATGCATGTCTCAAATTTCACTTCTATTTTATAGCTAGGGTTTTACTGTGAATATCCACTTTCTACCATTAACCCTAACCCGTTCATTTTTTCTGTTATTTTACCCTTAAATGGACTAAGCTCTGTCTAGCTAATTAACAATTAAAGCAATAATTTTAACAAATGTATGCATTTGGAAAGTGAAATTACTGGAATTAACAATTGTGCTTTACCATTTGAAAACGGGGTTCCAAGATAAATACCTGTCTTTATGACCGTTTAACCTTTGAATGTTGACTTACTTTACCTTTCACTTTCACCCAGCAATCGTAACCTCGTTAATCTGGTAAATTCCATTCAATTTTACTGTGACAATGCTCTTTCTACAATTTTCAATGTTAACAATATATCTAACAACAAAAAATAACAACAATTCAGTCTTAACCCTCACTAAATTCTATTTGGTTGAGTGTTAAATTCGCATTAATTATAGTCATTAATGCACTGCGACCTTTGGCTTTCCCCCTTTTAGTGTTTGAGTTTTTTGAACTTTTGACCGTTGGCTTTTAAACATGCATTTTCTTTTGTACATCTCGTTGTATGTTTTACTTGTATCTTTTCATTGTATCTTCGAACATACAATCACTTTAAGCATACAACCAACTAAAGCTTTTGCCTTTTCCTCTTTCCGTATTTCTTTGTATCTTTTGGTTTGTATAATTCATTTGTATATTTCGTTGTATGAGCGCATATACAAACACCTTATACATTTATTTCCTTACCTTTTCTCCTCTAGGATGTGTATGATCTTTTGTATATCGGCATGGTATATTTAAATATACAAATACTTTTTGCTATTTAATTCTTTTGACATCTAGAGCATGCATATTAGTTTGTATATTGGATATACGTTGTAAACATACAAAACTAACATACAACTGGTGGGGTCCCCTTTACCTTTTAAACTTATGCATCCCTCGCGATGCATATAACTTTCACATCACTTTCGGACCCCAACCCTCTTGCAACTCTAACTCAATCTACCTCTCAAGTCCGTGATGTATGTAACTCAATGTATCTCCTCATATACAATTCAGACACAATGCATTGAATTAACTGTACTTTAATCCTCTTGAGTTTCAGCTTCTATTTCCGCCGTGCATCTCCAAATGTATATCTGCTTGTATATCATAAAATATACATTCTCATTATACAAGCAACAAATATACATATAGTGGGGTCCACTTTACCTTTTAAACTTAGCCACTGCCGCGATGCCTTTACTTCTCTTTGAACCTTCGGATCTCAAACTGTTATAAATCGTACTGCATTCACTTTCGCATCGGCAATGTATATAAAACCTTGTATATTTTGCCTTGTATCCTGAAACATACAAAGACCAAAACATACAACAGTTTAGCTCTGTTCCATAGTGTTTTCAGTTCTGGCTTGTATAAAGTGCAATGTATATCTCGTCGCATATAAGGAATATACAAACCAAAATATACATCGACTTTATCATTTTTGATAGCTTTTCAGTTTTGGCTTGTATAAATCGATGCTTCATAGAATATACTTTAAAACCCAACGCATTGTTTATACTATACTTTATTTTACTTTCAATTCTGCGTTGCATATTTCACAATGTATGTTTGATATTCATTAAGTCCCGATACATTGTATACAAAACCTAACGTATACAAGGATTATGCATTATTTAATATGATGAAGGGGGGTAAGTCACAAAACACACAATAACAGATATTGAACACAACAAATAGAACTTTCTTTTATTGAACTGGGTGACTAATTACATGACAGAAGCTCAATTACAATCAAAGGATGAATCCTCTACTGGCTGCAACACATTACAGCTTTCCCAACCTCAAGACTCTAGATTCTTAAGCCTTCTGTAACAACAAATCAACTAGGGTTTCTATTTTCCCACCTATTCTTGACTCTACACTAGCCCACTTAACTCTACCCCCGCTCAGGGTTCCTAAAATAGTCATAAATAGCACTTTTTGGCGGCCTCTAGCTAAATTTCAAAATTTGCAACTCCCTCCGAAAGTAGGTCAACTTCCGGGAAGCATAACTTTTGATCCGGGTGTCTGATTGACAAACCATTTTAAGCACCAGAAAGCTCGTGATGCGAACTATCATGCTAGAAATTCTTAAATGGATTTCCATCAACTTTTCAGGATGTTATGGGAAGTTTTAGTGCCTCATATCTTGTTCCAAAAATTTTCAGGGGCTTTTCAGAAAACAAAAACTTTAATATCTTTTAGCTCACAAATGATCTTTGCCTGATTCCTTCACCAAAGGTCTTATATTTCCATTATGTAACTTTCTGGAAGTTTTTGATTCATTACGTGCCCAAATGCAAACTTTCTAAAAATAGCAGGTACACTTTCCAAAATAAGCAGGTCGCTATTTTTAGCAGTTTTGGAAAAATTGAAAGTCCTACATTATTATTCTAGATATTATGGAACCAGAAACACTAATTATGGAAAGAAATGAAAACAACTACAATGATTTTGAATTAACTTCTTTTTGGGTGATGCAAGATTGCCCTTACACCACTGGATGCTCCTGCATCAGACACCCAGGGTAATTTGAGAAGTGACCCTGTCACGTCTCAGATGTTTGTGTGAGGAAAACCCAAATGGTCAACCTCTGCCTTAGACAATCAAGAAGAATCTTCAATAGGCCTTCCTTTCCATTTTACCAGATATTCTTCATATTGCTTGTTCCTAGTACTTCTTTCCACACGGCTATCCAAGATCTCTTCTATCTCCTCCATTGAAGTAGATGCCGGAATACTCCACTGTACTTCTATTGGTCCATCCTCTGTTCCACCTTCATGATATTCTGATAAATCAGCAATGTTGAAAATAGGGGAAATATTGATCCCACTCGCCAGCTCTACCTCATATGCATTTCCTGAATCATGCTTCTTCAGGATTCTGCATGGTCCAAATTTCTTCATTTTTAACTTATTGTATATTCCAATTGGGAACCTTTCTTTTCTCAAATGAACCATGACTTCATCTCCTACATGGAATTCCTTATATCTCCTCTTCTAATCTGCCTTAGCCTTGTACTAAATATTCATTTTATTAATGTGCTTTCTCACCTCTTCATGCAAATTTTTTAGATGTTCTGCAAAGTCTTCAGCTTCAGCACTTGTCTTTTCTCCATTGTCCAGCTTCCTTAACTCAGAATCATTTCTTGGGCTATTGCCAGATATAATCTGGAATGGTGATTTACCAGTACTCCTATTGATAGAATTGTTGTAAGCAAATTCTGCCTGTGGTAAAATCAAATCCTATCCCTTGGGCTTATCTCCTACTAAGCATCATAGCAGGTTACCCAAACTCCTGTTCACCACTTCAGTTTGTCCATCAGTCTGTGGATGGTGTGTAAAACTAAACTTCAAATCTATCTTCAACTTCTTCCACAATGTCCTCCAGAAATAACCAACAAACTTGGTATCTCGATCTGAAACTATGCTTTTTGGTAGACCATGTAGTCTCACCACTTCCCTGAAAAATAACTCTACAATATGAACAACATCATTAGTCTTCTTACAAGGAATAAAATGTGCCATCTTTGAGAATCTATCCACCACCACAAAAATAGAATCATGCTCTCTCTGTGTCTATGGTAAACCAAGAACAAAATCCATACTGATATCATCCCATGCCTTCTCTGGTACAGGTAATGGTTGATACAACCCTGTATTTTGACTTGTTCCTTTTCCCATCTGACATACTCTGCAACTCTGCACAAACTTCCTCACATCCTGCTACAACTGTGGCCAATAATAATTTTCACCAACAATAGAAATGGTCTTATCTCGACCAAAGTGTCCAGCCAGTCCTCCACTATGCTTCTCTTTAATCAGGTTCTCTCTCATGGAACTCCTCAGAATGCACAACTGGCTTCCTCTAAACAACATGCCATCTTAGATTATGAAATCCAACCATTTTGTCCTATCCAAAGTAACAGGCTCCAGACAAGCTTTCCAAGCCTCTACAAAATCTGGATCTTCAGGATACAAACTTTTGATCTCATCAAACCCAACAACATCTATCTTCATTTCTGTCAACAAATTTTGCCTTCTACTCAAGGCATCTGCAACTCTGTTGGACTTCCCACTCTTATCCTTCAAAACAAAGGTATAACTCTGCAAAAACTCAACCCATTTTAAGTGCCTTTGGTTCAACTTCCCTTGACTATTAATATACTACAAAGCCTGATGATTAGTATATAAAACAAACTCTTTTGGCAACAAATAATGTCTCCTTTTCTTCAAAGCCTAAACTATTGCATAAAATTCATGATCATAAACAAAATACTTTTTCTTGGCATCATTAAGCTTCTCACTAAAATAGGCAATGGGCTTACCTTCTTGGCTTAAAACAGCTCCTATACCACTACCACTAGCATCACAATCTACCTGAAATACCTTATTGAAATCTGGAAGTGCCAAAACAGGTTGTTCTACAACTTTCTACTTCAATGTATCAAAGCTCTTGTCTGCTCCTTTAGTCCATCTAAACTTTTTTCTATCCCCTCTCATTATCTTAGTTAGGGGTGCACAAATGCTACTGAAATTCCTGATAAACTTTCTGTAAAAACTTGCCAAACCATGAAAAGATCTTACCTCCGTTGCACTCCTTGGTGTAGGCCACTCAATGATAGCCCTTACTTTTTCTGGGTCCATCTTAAGACCTTCCTCTGAGATAACAAATCCCAGGTATACCAACTCCTTTACAAAACTGCATTTCTTCAGATTAATCAACAACTTCTCCTCCCTTAGCTTCTCTAGAACTCTTCAGATATGCATCAAATGCTCATCCCAAGTCTTACTAAAAATCAAAATATCATCCAAATAAACAATAACAAAACTTCCCAAAAATTCTTTTAGTACCTCATTCATGAGCCGCATGAATGTACTCGGTGCATTGGTTAGCCCAAATGGCATGACTAACCACTCATACAAACCTTCCTTTGTCTTGAAGGCTGTCTTCCATTCATCCCCTTCTCTGATACGGATTTGGTGATACCCACTCTTCAGGTCAATTTTCATGAAGTACTTGGCTCCACTCAAACAATCCATGATGTCATCCATTCTTGGCAATGGAAATCTATACTTGATCGTTATCTTATTGATGGCTCGAGAGTCTGTACACATCCTCCATTCTCCCTCTTTTTTTGGTACTAGTACTGCAGGTATCGCACATGGACTTAGGCTCTCCCTTATCAATCCCTTCCTCAACAACTCCTGAACTTGTCTGTTCAGTTCTTCATTCTCTGCAGGGGTCATTCTATGGGCTGCATTGTTTGGCAAAATGGCTCCTGGTATCAAATCCATTTGATGACTTATCTTCCTTACTGGTGGTAAACCTTCTGGTACATTATCAGAGATAATGTCCTTGAACTCTTCCAACATATCTGAAACTTCTGCTAGTACATCTTCACATTTCTCTTGACTAATCTTAGGAATCAATGCAAAGCAATGACGCTCATGCTTCATACCCTCCAAAAATTTCCTACCATCTACCAAACAAATTCTGGCAGTACTACATACCTTTTCTTCCACCTCCTTCAAGGGCTTCAACTTATGATGAACTCCATCCTTTGTTAGGGAATATGTGTTTGCACGGCCATCATGGACAGCGCTCCTACCATACTGCCACGGCCTCCCCAACAACATATGACATACATCCATCGGTATGATATCACACAACACTTCATCATGGTAGTCACCAATCTTGAACTTCACTAAACATTGCTCATTGACCAAAGCTCTATGGTCCTTCTGCAACCATGCAATCCGATATGGATGTAGATGCTTTCTTCTTGTCAAATTCAACTTGTCAACCATCTCCTCTGAAACAAGATTATCAATGCTTCCACTGTCAATAATAATATCACAACACTTACCCTCACATTTGCACCTTGTGTGGAATAAACTCTTCCTCTGATTGAGTTCTTTCTCCTCATTCAGCAAGGTTCTTCTGACAACTAGGGTTTCTCCCCTTTTAGCATCTTCAGAATGCTCAGAATGTGCATCTTCATCTACATGTGCAACTCGTGCATTACCTTCTGGTCTTCTATTTGTCCTTCCTTGATGTTACGGACACTCATATGCTCGATGCCCTTCTTCTCCACATTAGAAACAGGTTCCTCTAAAACCTCCTCTTCCAGGTCCTTGCCTAAGTCTGCCTCTTCCTCTTTGATCACCATTGCTCTGGTCATGAGGGTCGTAGGTATTATCTCCTCTTTGATTTTGACTGGTGTCTGTTTCTTGAATTTTCTTTTGATCTTCATTACGGCCTCCATAGGGTCTTCCACCAGTCCTTCCACCTTGATCTCTTCCCCTTTGCTTGCTATCAAATCTTTTGTTCAGCTTCTCTTCCACCTTCAGCGAAAACTGGTACGCATCTTCTATGGTGGTCATTCTGACTAGGCTCAACTCCTCTTGAATACTCGGCCTCAACCCATTAATGTAACGAGCTACCTTCTCCTTGTTGGGCTCTACATGGCCTGTCCTGATAGTAATTTTATAAAACTCTTCTGTATACTCCTTAACAGACTTGTTACCTTGCTTCAGTCCTTGCAACTTCTTCAACAACTCCATCTCATAGTCCATAGGAATGAACTACTTCTTTAGTTTCTCCACCATCCGATCCCATCTGGTGATCTTTGCTTTTCCTCTTCTGTTCCTCTCTAATTGGACCTCCTTCCACCAACTATTGGCATGGCCCTTCAACTTTGTTTTTGCAAACTTAACCTGATCTGGGTCCTCCACATCTTCATACTCAAAATACTCCTCCATGTCATTGATCCAATTAATAAGCTGTTCTAGATTCAAATCTCCATAATATGTAGAAACTTCAATCCTGGGCCTCTTTTTGATCTTTGAAATGACCCTCAACAACCTTACTTCTATAGCATCTTCGGTAGCTTCTTGTTCTTCCTCAGATAGCTCTTCTTCAACTTCATCTTCACTTTCTTCTCTTGTCCTTGGGTCAAACCCTCTTCATAGCTCCTCTTGCAATGCATCAATTTTCCTTTGTAGGGCTCTAAAACCCTCTTCCGTCAAAGCATTCCTCCCAACATGATTTCTTCGTGGAGGCATCTTGGTCTCTGCAGCGAACCCACAACCTCAGGTCTTGGTGCAAACTGCCTCACGGTTGACGATCTATCTACACACTCAGGAAACTTGGCTCTGATACCACTTGATGAAGGGGGGTAAGTCACAAAACACACAATAATAGATATTGAACACAACAAATAGAACTTTCTTTTATTGAACTGGGCAACTCATTACATGACAGAAGCTCAATTACAATCAGAGGATGAATCCTCTACTGGCTGCAACACATTACAACTTTCCCAACCTCAAGACTCTAGATTCTTAAGCCTTCTGTAACCCCAAATCAGCTAGGGTTTCTATTTTCCCACCTATTCTTGACTCTACACTAGCCCCCTTAACTCTACCCCTGCTCAGGGTTCCTAAAATAGTCATAAATAGCACTTTTTGGTGGCCTCCAACTAAATTTCGAAATTTGCAACTCCCTCCGAAAGTAGGTCAACTTCCGGGAAGCATAACTTTTGATCCGGGTGTCTGATTGACGAATCGTTTTAAGCGCCGAAAAGCTCGCGATGTGAACTATCACATTCGAAATCCATAAACATATTTCCATCAACTTTTTAGGATGTTATGGGAAGTTTTAGTGCCTCATATCTCGTTCCAGAAATTTTCAGGGGCTTTTCAGAAAACAAAAACATTAATATCTTTTAGCTCACAAATGATCTTTGCCTAATTCCTTCGCCAAAGGTCTTATATTTCTGTTATGTAACTTTCTGGAAGTTTTTGCTTCATTACGTGCCCAAATGCAAACTTTCTAAAAATAGCAGGTACACTTTCCAAAATAGGCAGGTCACTATTTTTAGCAGTTTTGGAAAAACTGAAAGTCCTACATTATTATTCTGGATATTATGGAACCAGAAACACTAATTATGGAAAGAAATGAAAACAACTACAATGATTTTGAATTAACATCTTTTTGGGTGATGCAAGATTGCCTTTACACCACTGGATGCTCCTGCATCATAATAGCACCTCAATTTCGCGATGTATATTACTCTTTGTATCTCATGATTGTATATTTCGCATCCGCCAAATATACAATTGCCAAACATACACCGATTATACTGACTTTAATACCTTTCTCAATTCCGCGCTATGTATAAACGATTGTATATTTACTTGTATGTCTTCCATTTGCCAAATATACAAACCAGAATATACATAGTAGATTTCAACGTGTATACATCCTAATCTTAACTTTTCAGGTTTGACTTGCCTATGAAGATAAAGTATCATCACTGAATGTATATAAGTAAAACATTATATAAACCCGATTACCCCCTCTGTTTTGCGACTAACACAAAACCCAATATACAAACACAATTGTATATGAACCAACCTCGCATATACAAAGGACTTTGTATATATAAGGTACAAACCCTCTAATTGTACATTTACCAAAAATATCAATAACTTGCAAAATACAGCGAATTTCAGAAAAATTCAAAAAGCAACCCCTGTTTATTTTCAACAAGGAATTCACCTGTGCTCTGACCTGGTACTCAAAATGCAAATTTTCCACTATTTCTAACAAGGTTTGTATTTTCAACTCCTCTTTTCCCTTTTACCACTAGGAAAACCACACCAACAAGTAAGGCAAACCAGCCTCAGCAGGGGTCCTCATTTTGCTAAGGAGCAAAATGGGGCATGTTGTGAACATCAAAACAGTATGTAGTTATTTCTCTATGGTAAACTACACATGGAGTTGTGAACATGTATTAGTGCATTTGCAATTATTTATTGGGTTGGTATTTTACATGTATTAGTTCTTTTTAAAAATTTAATTGGGCGTCAAGTGCCCAAGAACATAGCGATTATTGGGGCATGGGTGACAACTGACCCCTTTTCCCTAACTTAGATTAAATATGCAGTATAGATTATAACTAGTTGATAGGTTTTTATATGTGAGCATTATAGTACTTGGAATTGTCTCACGCCGTAAAACAAATTTCACGTCGGTTGTTCCTATCGGTGTATTCCTTGAACCTCGTAATTTTGAAAGTGCTAGTAATTATGATTGTTATTTTGGAAAACTGGATATGAAGGAGGAATATATTTAGCCTTAGGAATGATGCAGATTAATAATTTTCAAGATGTATAGATCTAAATTGTTTTGGTACAGAAAAATAGTTAACTTCAATGTGCTTACTATCTAGATCTCTATGTTGAGTTGTCATTGTCTTTGGGTTGACTCTGTGGTTTCGGTTGCAAATATGTTCTATGGTTCATAGATCTAATTCTTCTGGTTGCACACTTCTACTCTTTGATTTGTTGGAATCTCAACTTCTTGTTATTGTCAAGGATTAGTAGTATTTAAAAATACTTTAAGGAGGTATTTGGATTGCTAGGGTCAGGTTCACCTAGGTCAGCCCCTAGGAGAGACTAGCTTTAAAGTCATGTTAAAATTTGGCATGTAGCAAGTAGGCATGTAAATTTCCTAGATAATGATTATGAAGTAAAAGTTGTTCCTTTTAGTGCACCAATTAAAGTGTTATAATAAATTCCCCCCTTGAATTCTCTAAGAAGTCAAATGATTCTTGGGTGATGAAATAAATGCATTTGAATTGCTTTAAATACAAGTACATAGCAATTTAATTACATGAAATATGTACCAAGTTGACTCATGGAAAGAATAAAATGGAAAAGGATCAACAAATTTTGAATCTCAAGGGTTAGATCCACGAATGTAGGATTGATCATGCACCCATGGATTAATATGTGATAAGGGAGTGATGATATCAATGTGGGGAATGAATGTCCAAACATGGAGGATGAAATAAATGGCAGGTGTATATGAATGCATGTAGAATTAGATGAGATAAGAAAACATGCATATAAAGAGTTAAGGTGGGTATGTGAAGGATTGAAGAATCAACCCAACTTTGCACAAGATTGCAACATTTGTCAATACGTAATTACATTAAGACATTCTCTTAAAATGGGCCCAAACTAAATGATAATTAACATTGGTATTTAAATTTCACTATTACATTTTGCCCCCACTTTGAGGTGCATGTGAATCTTACAATGATTATGTACCTCAAAGTATATAAACATTCACAAATATGCATGAAAGTAATTACTTATACATAAAAAAGATACCGGGTCCATATAAAGTAATAAACATGTCTAGTTGCCATCATGCATGTTGATCCTTTTTTATGTGTGCTCTGCAAGAACCTATAAAGTAGAGAAAAAAAGTGCAAAGCATGAAAATAAGGACTACAAGATTAGGAAGTTCCACCTATACAAAAAGCGATGCAATGTGTTGTTAATCTACTATATCAAACTTTGCCATGACATGGGATAAAACTCTATCTAGAGATGGTGATAAGCCTCTGTGTAGCACCTATCACTACCTAAAATGTCAACATAGAAATGTTAGTAACAATATATCCCTCACTCCAATTTCATTACGTTTAATGTGTGCATTGACTTGAAGGACAAATCAAAATGGTAAACAAAATGTAAATGTAAGTGAAGTATGTAACTCATGTAAAGCAGTAACTGTAATAAATTCATTGTGTAATAAGAAAGTGACATATATCTAGAATGATAAGGCATGGGAATCATATGGGATAAAGATGAATGTCAAGGTATAAGCTTGACCTTAGCATGGGAAAATGAAAATGTTGTGTGGCCTACAATGACCAAATACACTCATGTACATACATTACTTTTAACATAAATGCAAAAAACAAGATTAAAACAACAATTGATTACAATGTGGGTTTACCAATTTCTTAAAAATACTTTTGGAACAATTCTATAAAATCAAGAAAATCCAAATGGATTGAAAATAAAAAATTAGTAAAAAAGGAGGAACCCTCCAAACACCATAGATAGGGCATAAGCACTTGTTCCCTTGAAGATTGTACATGCCCTGAGTATCAAAATATTTTTTTCCTTTATGTTAGAAAAACTAGATCGTATCCAGAATGGGCATATGCCAATGTGGCATCCAAGAACATGAGCACAAAATAGTTGAGGTAGGACAATAGGTCCCTAGTAGTAACATAGATCCAAGAAAGTAATCTCAAGATAAGATGAGCAAAGGCATGGTGCCCCCATATGTAAAAGATGGGTAGCAGTAGATCAAGGCTCAAACGAAAAACTATTGAATTGACACACACCAAAAATAACAAAAGTAATACAATGAAGATCATGAAGGTTGAAAAAGAAATAAATAATTTACTTGGAGAGAAAAAAATGAATACAAAGGGGTACCAATATGTGAAACCCACTCACACTATGATACCCAATCCCTTGGAGAAACTTGTAGAGACTTTATAATTACAATTAATCCTAAAGGTCTACCCAAAACCCAATCTATAGAGTAGATTAGCTAGCCAACCCACTATGAACTAGTCAACTTAGTCGAACCAACCCATAACCAGGTATGTGCAGGATCATCATGGTCCAAATAGTGGCAATAGGAAAAAATTATGTTTTTACTTAGCCAAATTCGCGACTTGGCCAAGTTTCACTTTCATAGGTTTTGAAACAAATATCCTATTTGGTTCGGTCCAAAACAAATATTTGTTCTGTGCAACATAGTAGTTTGTTTATTTGTTACTTAGTGATTTTTGTTCTACATTGATGTCATTCAACAATGTTAGATTTTGTGAGATTTTTGTTCTACATCCCATAACGAAGATCTCATATTAGTAATCAAAGCATGAACTCTCATGATATAATCTTGAATTGGTGCTTGTTCTTGTTTCTTATATTTCTTGAATTATGTAATAGATGTCTTAGGCTCAATATTGTAATGAATATGCTTGACAAAAGTAGTATCCAACTCCCCAAAAGAATTGATAGGAGCATAAGGTAGAGAACAAAACAATCTAAAATCATGACCACTTAAGCTTGTTGGAAATAATTTGGCAAGTAATTGGTCCTCATGAAAATAAGAAAATCATGTAGTAGTGAAAGTCCTTAGATTTAGAATTGGATCGCGTTTACCATCACACTTTGTAAAAAAGTTGCCACCAATCCACTTGGTGAAGAATAAGTTAAAATTTTATATGCCAAAAGATTATGAAATATTTTGCTAGTATCATTTTGTGGTTTAGATCTTTGCACATGAGCATCAATATACCATTCTTGATGGTAAATCCTAGTGATGAGATAGTTTATATAAGGTGAAGTATCATTATCAACATGTAGCATATTCATGTGTGTTTGCATATTGTCATCTGTAATAGTGGTGGAGGACATGTGAAAGATGTATCATCATCTAATGGCACATTATCCTCATATATACCAAGTAAAAACATTAAAAGATCTACATGTTTGTCATCCTTAGGTATGCCTAAATCATATGTTTGTTCGATAGAAGATGTAGAAGAATGTACTCCATGATCACTTAAGGATACATAATAAAAGGCATAAAAGTATCCAAAGAAGGGTCTCCATCCAAAAGTTGTATATCATCATGATGCATAGAAAAATCAATGGAATCCATTAAGGAAGGGCCAATAGAGTGTATGTGATACAAAGAGTCATAAAATTCATTGTGGGAAGATAAAAAATTCATCATGTTCATCACAATACATATGAACAATAAGCCATGAGCCACAAGATAGATAAGATGTACTAGTAACCTCATGTGAAGGTGGAACATGTGTATCAATTTAGCATTAGGATCCTCATGGAAAGATGAAGCAAGAGAGACACAAGTAGGGAAATCTATAAGTGAACAAGGAAATCTATCATGAGATGCATAAAGGATATGTTCACTAGGTATACCATCATCACATGAAGCATCATCATCATCACAAGGCATAACAATGTCATGAAGGATTAACGAAGGTGTAGCTTCACCATATAAAGTATCATTCATAATTTTTCACTAGAGGGTAAGGGTCTATATCATGTGTATCCTGTTAGACTTAGGGCACACAACTGAGAGGGGGGGTGAATCAATTGTGCAAAACTTTCTCCAATTTACACACTTAAATCTTCTTGGTGATTAGCAGTATATTAAACATGAAACATAATGCATTCAAATCAAAAGCAGAGACTCATCAACACATAACACACCAAGATTTTGATGTGGAAAACCCAGTTAAGGGAAAAACCACAGGGTGATCAACCCAAGAATGTATTCTCTGTTAGAAGAATAGAAAGAACAAAATGGCACATGCCAATTAGGGCTCACTGCCCGAGCACACTACTCACAAGAGGCTCACTACCTACAAGAGACACACTATCTACAAGGAAATAAGTATCATATACATGAACTGGAGAATAGCATCTTCACCATGCTTGAATCAGTTCCATTAAGCTCAATACTCCTACTCTGCCTTTCGCTCTGCTCTTGCTACCACACTCTCATCACCACAAGGCATACTTTGAAATGACTTCACAATCCCTTATTTGTACACAACATAGACTTAGGAACAATCATCTAAGTCAAAAAACACTTACAAGAACATCTGCAAGACGTGTAATACATCCGGTCGGCTAATCTCTGGAAGAACACCAACATCTGGTGGTTATTCTTCAAATATGAATTTTAACTTCATGTGGACTACCAATATGAATTGGAAATGATCCACAGATCACCACAAGTTTTCCTAAATCACCAAGAACATCCGCACTTCATCTGCTTACTGGAATCCTTCTCTCCTTCATCTGGAACCTCAAGAACACAGTCTGTCATCACTGTCACAAAAGAATAGCTTCTTTTGAACCTTCAAACCACAAGCCAATCGACTTGACACTTCATAAAGACATTCTCAACACTTCCTCAAATCCACAAAATGGGATAGTGCATTTCTGGATCTCATCGGACCTATCTGTGATACTCTGTCACCTCTGAACACCTGCTGGAACTGATTCTACTTGAGTGACCATAACTTCTTCTGATCTTCATACGGACCTCTAAAAACTTGACTGGAACATCTCAAGACTTATATCTACAAACCCTTTAAACCACATCCTCTGATCCTCAACCTATCTTGGAATTTTACCTTGTTGTCATCATTGTTCTTCACTGTTCTTGATTGAGACTAATTTTCTCAATATCCTCAGCACACAGCTCATCCAATCCTTCTTATTAATGCAACATGAGTATTTTGAAATTTAATGATAACACCGGTTAGACCCATACTTGCAACAATCTCCCCCTTTGTCATTGATGGCAACATATGATGTGAAAAACCATCAAGACAAGAACTTGTCCTTACTATCACAACTCCCCCTATCAACAACAACTATTCACATGTCTTCTCTTCCTTTACTGCTCCCCCTTTGATCATCAACCACTTGTTTTTTACATGTCTTCTCTCCCCCTTTGACATCAATGGCAAAGGGCTCATACTTGCAACTCCAATGCTTCAGAATCATACCTGTTGCTCCCCCTAAGTAGCAGCTCCCCATCATCAATCCGGATCACAAAATATGACTATGATATCCACCGGACTGATGCACATCAGTGCATCCTAGTTCATCACCAGAGGGGCAATAACCCCTAACTTCTCCCTGAGATACTCAAAAGAGTCCTTGGGAAGAGGTTTAGTAAAGATATTTGCAATCTGATCCTTGGAGGGCATAAACTCTAGTCTGACTTCATCCTTGTTCACTTGCTCTTTCAGAAATTGAAACTTGATAGATATATGCTTAGTCTTAGAATGCAACACCGGATTCTTAGAAATATTTATTGCACTTGAATTATCACAGAAGATTGTGATAGGCTCCTCATACTCTACTTTAATATCTCTTAGCATCTGCTTCATCTAGAAAACTTGAGTGCAACTACCTACAGCTACAATGTATTCTACTTCACTTGTAGACATGGATATTGCCTCTTGTTTCTTTCTTAGCCAAGAAACCATTCTCTTTCCCAAAAAGAATGCGCCACCACTAGTACTCTTCTGGTCATCCACATCTCCTTCCCAATCAACATCTGTATATGCATGAAGAGAGAAATCATGATCTCTAGGATACCACAGACCATACTCAACCGTCCCTTTTAGATATCTAAAAATCCTCTTAATTGCCATGACATGGGATTCTCTAGGATAAGCTTGGAATCTAGCAACAAGACCAACAGCTTGCATAATATCTGGTCTAGTTTGAGTGGAGATACAACAATCCTCCAATCATTGATCTGTACTTTGTCTGGTCTACCTTAGGAGAGTCATCATCTTTTCTCAACTTACATCCGGTTTCCATGGGAGTATTCATTGGCTTTGAATCTTCCATCCCAAATTTCCTTAATAGTTCTTTTACATATTTAGTCTGAGAAATAAAGATTCCTTTCTTTGTTTGAGTAATTTGTAGACCGAAGAAGAAATTCATTTCACCAAGCATAGACATCTCAAACTCACTTTTCATTTGATTTGTAAAAGCTTTACACATACTATCTCTTCCTCCAAAGATGATATCATCAACAAATACTTCAACAATCAAGATGTTTTTATGATCTATTTTGAAATATAAGTTACTGTCAGTAGTACTTTTGTTAAAACCAAACTTCAAAAGATGTTTCTCCAATCTTTCATACAGGCTCTTGGGGCTTGCTTTAGTCCATATAGTGCCTTCTTCAACTTGCAGACCATATCACCATGCTCAGATAATTGAAATCCATTCGGTTGTTCAATGTACACTTCTTCTTCTAAGTCACCATTCAAGAAAGCAGACTTGACATCCATCTGATACACCTTGAAATCCTTGAAGGCAGCAAAGGCAAGGAATAATCTAACTACTTCAATTCTTGCCACTGGAGCAAAAGTTTCTTCAAAATCAATTCCTTCTATTTGAGAGTAGCCCTTGCAAACCAATCTGGCTTTATTTCTAATTACTTCACCAACTTCATTTAGTTTGTTCCAGAAGACCCATTTGGTTCTAATCACATTCTTGTTTCTAGGTCTGGGAACAAGATCCCAAGTGTGATTTTTCTCAATTTGCATCAACTCTTCCTCCATTGCTTTGGTCCAGTTTTCATCATTGCAGGCTTCATTTATTGTCTTAGGTTCAATCTTTGAAATTAGACAATATTCATCTAAATTTTGAGCAATTTTTCTTCTAGTTTGCACACCTTTGCTTTTGTCACCTATGATCTAATCTTCAGAGTGGTTCAGTCTTATATACCTTGGAACTTTGGGAGCTTCTTGCACTTCTGCTTCTTGATCAGGCTCATTCAAACCTATCTCTTCTTCCTAATTTACCAGATCAGTTTGAATCTAATTTTCAAGAGAGGATTGAACTCCTTGAACTAGAACACCATTCTAATCATCTTCATCATATTCATAGAACCTTGAGGGTTTCTCTATTCCCTCATCAACCTTCACATTTGTACTTTCTATCATCTTTCTTAGTCTCTTGTTATAACACCGGTATGCTTTGCTTTGAGTAGAGTAACCCAAGAATATTCCTTCATCACTTCTAGCATCAAAATTACCTAGATCTTCATCTCTTTTGATGTAACATTTGCTACCAAAGACTCTAAAATATCTTATAGTAGGAGTAATGCCAAACCAAAGTTCATAAGGGGTCTTACCGGTATTGCTTCTGATTTGAATTCGATTGAGAGTATAGAGTGCAGTGCTGACAGCTTCTCTCCAATAGATCTGAGGAACATTTGCTTCCATCATCATGGTCCTAGATGCTTCCTAGATGGTCTGGTTCTTTCTTTCCACTACTCCATTCTGCTGTGGAGTCCTAGGAGCAGACAATTGTCTCTTAATTCCATGTTTCTCACAGAACTCTATGAACTCACCGGATGTGAATTCTCCACCTCTATCAGACCTCAGACATTTCAACTTTAATCCTATTTCATTCTCTACCATAGCCTTGAATATTTTGAATTTCTTAAGAGCTTCTGATTTCTCCTTTAGAAAGGTTACCCACATCATCTGGGAATAGTCATCAATTAGCAACATGAAGTATCTATCACCTTCAATGCTCCTGGTTCTTGCCGGACCACAAAGATTAGTGTGAACTAAGTCCAATAGTTTGGTAGAGGACAATTCCTTTCTTTTGAATGAGACTCTACTCAGCTTACCCAACTGACATTCCTTGCACAAGTTGTTAGTAGGTTTCACCAATTTTAGAAGATCTCTTACAGCCTAAGTATTGCTTATCTTGATGATATTATCAAAATTCACATGACACATTCGTCTATGCCATAACCAACTCTGATCAACTTGCACAAATAAGCAGCTTTTTCCAGTACCAACCAAATGGAAGATATTACCTTTAGTTTGAGTACCAGATGCAATCTCTATTCTGAAACATTCAAAGATTTTGCATTTTCCATCCTTGAATCAGAGATCATAGCCTTTGTTGACCAACTGCCCAACACTAAGAAGATTGTGCTTCAAACCTTCAACATATAGTACATTACCAGTTTTGTTTCTTCCATCAAAAGAAATAGTTCCTCTTCCTCTAATTCTACCAGCAGAATTGTCACCAAACTTTACCACTCCTCCATACTTTTCCAAATCTACAAACTTATTTTTGTCACCTGTCATATGGTGAGAGCATCCACTGTCAATGACCCAATCATCCTTCTCTTCAATTTGGGCAGCCAGAGCTCTTTCCACAGTCTTAAGATTAGAGGACATTGGATCTTCTTGCTTGATGGCAATGAACACCCATTCATTTCCGGATTTGTTTCCTATCTCTGATTCATCATCTGTTACTCCTTCATTATCATCATCTTCATGTACATAGTAATAGTTCTTTTGGAACCTTGGCTTGTTAGGATTTTGCCTTGAAAATCTTTCCAGACACCTTGAGGCAAAATGATCAATCTTATTGCAGTTAAAACACTTAAAAGGTAATTTTCCTTCATACTTACCGGATCCTCTTAGCAGCCTCTTTGCAATAAGGGCTTCAAGTTGAGTAGTTTCTACTTCTTCCAAATCTTTTCTTGCTTTTTCATACCATGACAATTTCCTTGAAGAATGCTCTCCCGGATCAACCTTTGTTTACCTTTAACAGAGGCAATAGATTTGAATGCAGATTCAGTCTTGGGGGGGTCATCTCCAAACTCTGTCATTTCAAATGTAGCCAATTGCTCTCTTGTGACAGTTGTATGGGCTCTGAATTCTTCAATGGCAGCTGCCTTGATTTTGTAAGAAGCAGGAAGGATCTGAGAATTTTACCAACAATCTCATTTTCATCCAAGACTCCACCAACATTTCTAATTCTACAAACTAGCTCATTCACTCTTGGCATAAAAGTGGTTATATTTTCATCATCTCTCATCTTCTGTTTTTCAAATTTCCCTTTTAGACTCTGTAACCTTGCACATTTAACATATTGGTCTCCTTCATGCAAAAGTTCTAGTTTATTCCAAATCTCAAAGGCAGTTGGTAGGTCAATAACATTTGAGAGTTCTGAGTCAGATAATGCACCTAAAAGAGCCTCTTTGGTCCACAGATTATTTTCAACATCTGTGATTTCATTTACGGTTGTCGGACCACCCTGTGGAGTTACATATGCTTTTGTAACCATGGACCAGTATGTAATTCCCATACACTGCACGTGACATTTCATGCGACCTTTCCAAAGAGCAAAGTTGGTTCCATCAAACTTCAGACTATCCTTCTTGTAAGACAACATCCTAGATCTCCTCAAGTGGTTAAACTCCTTTTAGAAGAACTTAGCTCTGATACCAATTGTTAGACTTAGGGCACACAACTGAGAGGGGGGGCTGAATTAGTTGCACAAAACTTTCTCCAATTTACACACTTAAATCTTCTTGGTGATTAGTAGTATATTAAACATGAAACATAATGCATTCAAATCAAAAACAGAGACTCATCAACACATAACACACCAAGATTTTGACGTGGAAAACCCAGTTAAGGGAAAAACCACAGGGTGATTAACCCAAGAATGTATTCTCTGTTAGAAGAATAGAAAGAATAAAATGGCACAGGCCAATTAGGGCTCACTTGCTGAGCACACTGCTCACAAGAGGCTCACTGCCTACAATAGACACACTGTCTACAAGGAAATAAGTATCACATACATGAACTCGAGAATAGCATCTTCACCATGCTTGAATTAGTTCCATTAAGCTCAATACTCCTGCTCTGCCTTTCTCTCTGCTCTTCACTACTACACTCTCATCACCACAAGGCACACTTTGAAATGACTTCACAATCCCTTATTTATACACGACATCAACTTAGGAACAATCATCTAAGTTGGCAAACACTTACAAGAACATCTGCAAGACGTGTAATACATCGAGTCCACTAGTCTCAAGAAGAACACCAACATCCAATGGTTATTCTTCAAATAGGAATTTTAACTTCATGCGAACCACCAACATGAACTGGAAACAATCCACAGATCACCACAAGCTTTCCTGAATCACCAAGAACATCCGCACTTCATCTGCTTACTGGAATCCTTCTCTCCTTCATCTGGAACCTCAGAAACACAGTCTGTCATCACTGTCACAAAAGAATAGCTTCTTCCAAACCTTCAAACCATGAGCCAATCAACTTGACACTTCATAAGGATGTTCTCAACACTTCCTCAAATCCACAAAATAGGATAGTACATTTCCAGATCTCACCGGACCTATCTGTGATAGTCTGTCACCTCTAAACACCTGCCGGAACTGGTTCTACTTGAGTGACCATAACTTCTTCTGATCTTCATGCGGACCTCTAAAAACTTGACTGGAACATCTCAAGACTTATATCTACAAACCCTTTAAACCATATCCTTTGATCCTCAACCTATCTTGGACTTTTACCTTGTTGTCATCACTGTTCTTCACTGTTCCTGATTGAGACTAATTTTCTCAATATCCTCAGCACACAGCTCATCCAATCCTTCTCATTAATGCAACATGAGTATGTTAACATCAATGACAAAACTAGTTAGACCCATACTTGCAACATATCCTTCTCAAACCATGTATCATGAATCAAATCATATATGAAGGAAAAGTGCTCAAAGATAAATTATCACTATGCTCAAGCACATTACAAGCTTCATCCATAGGAGAAATAGAAACATGAGGTTTGTCGATAAGTTAAATGAGGGTATACAAGGGAAGGAAGGGCAATAACTAAGTGAATGGAGGAAGAGGCACACACATGCTGGAACAAGACCTTCATTGACAATATAAGACCATGCATGTGATAAAAGGAAATGAGTGAATCAAGGATAGTGGGATCAAATATCACAATGTGTATAAAAATGGAGGCTATGTAATAATGACATGAATAGAGACTAAAAATAATGGAATATGACAATCCATGATAAAAAAATGTATCAATGAAGCATAAACAAGGGTGGTTGCATACAAATAAAGAAGAGATGATATAATAAAGGTCCAAACCCCAATAAAGATAAATTAATGACACACAAATAAATCATGGATTCAAACCCTAGAAACAAAACTAATATAAAAGAATGTAAGTATTAATATAAAATCAAAAAAATAGCAAGCACTTATCTACAAGAATAAATTAGCAAATGAAATCCTAAAGGCAAAAAGAAAGGGTGGGTATGATGGGTGAAACAAAATAACACAATGGATCACAAAAACCTAAAGGAAGACATATTTATGAAGCATGTAAGAAAAAAGGGAATCCAAATGATAAAACCTAATGAGATCTAGAAATAAGATTATGCAATTTAAAAAATCAAATTTGAAAACCCTATCAAGGAAGGAATAATAAACACTGAGTTGTGTAGGAACGTCAAGTTCCCCAAAAATGTAAAGGAATAAAATCCTTTTTACATAAATCTATGGTAATTAATCAAATGTAATCATTTAAACATGAATTAACATAGATATATAGATTAATCAAAGTTGGGACAAATAATCAAGCAATAAATACAAAACTTAAAGGTGGGGGATATTAGTACTTTGATCTAGAATTGATGTTGAGGAGGTGCTAAATTGATTTGCCACCTCTATAAAATAAATGACATCAATCTAATTTTTTTTTGGAATTTAAATGGGAATAGAAAAATGATGGAGGTCAATCCCGAGTGTCACAAGTTTGATCTCATTTTTTGACACAAATATCATCTAATATGTACTAAGTGAAATGATTCGTTAGAATTTAAACCAAAACTACTTGCTTTTGCCTTGTTAATAGTTGAATTTGTCTCTTGGTGGTGTTTAGGGAACCATTTAGGAGTTTGTTGACTTGATAGTTGAATGGGTTCAACTAGGTCAAACCCTTTGGAGAGAAAGATTGATGATGTTGAGTTAGATATTAAAGGCAATGTACATAGGCATGCATATAGCCTATATGATGATGTAGATTAGATTACTTATTGTATTTTACAAATCAAAGCATCCTATGATGATTTTCTCTTTGATGTCCTCTTCTTGTATGTATAATTCACCTATGGAGAGTTCCTAAGTTTATATGGTTCAACTATTGAACAATGATAAAATGTAATGTGGTAGGATGTGGTGAGTTTTAGATCTTACGATATAGCATGGAGATATGTCTACATGTGGTGATGCTATGGAAATTTAACCATGAGTCATTTGATGAAGTACTCACAACTACATATTTAATTGTGCTAGTAAAAGCATAAATAATAATGCATGTGGACTTGTAGTAGACTGGAAGTTCATGTGGAACAATCTAGAGGCTTGGTTATGTTAAGAGAATGTTCTACAATACTACAAGTTGAAATAATTGGTTAGACAATTGTATGTGTTACCACAAGCTTATGGTTGGCAGTGGTGATTATACAAGAATCTACATGAATACATTTATTATAGTTAGTAATTTAAACTATTGATATTTAATGTGTAATGAAACATATAGTCATCTATAATGGTTATCCACATGGAGGCGTCATGTTTGGTGATATATGTGATATATTGATTTTATGATATGGTCAACATATAGCTTTGTGACTTGCTATTCCATTGGTTCGTTGGATAGTTAGACAATTGGTATTCTGTGATGATGCATATACCTATCTACTCACATGTAAATGGAGAATGGTTGGATTGTGATTAGTTAGGTGTTGGATGTGAGAAACATAGAAGAAAAGTATGCTATAAGCCTGTAGATATCAACTCTATCAAAATAATTCTTCTATTAAATCAATGGATTCTAAATACTATAGTGGTTTAACTATCTTTAACTACTAGGTTTTCTCGCATAAGAGTTTCTAACATAAAATCTAGTGTCCCATATTGTTTCTTTTGGTTTTATATACTATCACACGAGCTTTCTTAAATGTTACTAGATAGATAATACATTAGTATCATTGTCTTTGAACATATTATTAAGTTACTCCTCTATCATAGTATAATGAAAAGAATAATGAAAAGACAACAAACTAAAAAATAATATACTATATATTTAAGTTACTCCATATAGTATATTTAAGTTAATCCTCTATCATATTAGTTAATCTAAGAAAACAAACTAAAAAACAATGAAAATAATTGGGTAAAGAAAAATGGATATCCGTTTTGCAAAACAGATATCCATTTTGGGCAACCTAAAATGGATATCCTTTTTGCAAAATAGATATCCATTTTCCAAAACATAAAAAAAGGGAAAGAGAGGTTGCATTTTTCAAACCCGTGGCTTACAAAACACAGACCTCTCACAAAACTGATATCAGAGCTCAAGAACGGATATTTGATCCAAAGATGTTAGTAAATTTTCATTTTTTTGTTTGTTTTGTATATTAAAGCAAGCTTTTTTAGTTTTTTATGCTAAATAGGTATGTTTTGTATTTTAAATAGCTAAATTAGATGAACAAAATGAAAACCCAAACCCTCCACCACCAAACTCTCCCCCTCCAACAATCAAAGAGAAAATTCCAAGAAACATTGATCAAATAAGTAGGATTGTAGAAATGTATCACCACCACCCTTGATTGTCTATAATGACATCAAATTTAGAGGGAATTATTAGTCATGTTCGAACCTTTTCAAACCAACATGAATCATTTAGGAAATGATGAGAAACTAAGAAGGCAGAATATGCTGGCGGTTTATCATATGATCAAGTGAAATGGTTAGACATTACGAAATATATGTTAGCCCAACATTTTGTCAATCCTAAAACCAGCTTGGATGTTGATGTTTGTAAGCCCAAGTATTCAATCAGATGGTATACACATGAGGGCATTAGTCAAAATTTTTGGGATTGTTGGTAGATGGTTTTTGATATACCACCCAACAACAATTTAGATGTACCTTTGTATTTCCTTCGTAAACTCTATGCAGAGTTTGTCATGGGCTACCATGTTAATTATTTTGATTTTAGAGAGTTTCAGGGAGTAGGTAAGGGAATGCCTCAAGATAGGCCTAAGGCAATGAGACAAGTACAAGGTCCCTTCATTCCCCCTCCTACTATCCCTTCTCCACCCCCAATTCAGCGCCCAGACATTGTTACAAATGCAACCCAACAGGGCCTTAGTGCAATACACTCTTTGACTGAGCACTTGATTATACAGACTTCTCAGTTTGCACAACCACATGATGTTGATGATGATATTGGATCACCTGATTTTACTAGACCCTCCTTGTCCACACATGTTTGTGTGTCCCATCATTGTATTTTTTGTAATCAAATGTGTTTAGGTCCTATTTTGGAGAGTAGTGAGCCACCTTTGAATACTTCAGAGTGCGATGTCCATTCATGAGATGAGGTAGTAGGGTCTAGAACTCAAGTTGAGGGGTTAGGGACAAGAGCAAAAGCACAAGCATTAATGGACCATAGAGAAGGAGAAGAGCACGACCAATCTTTTATGTAGGTAAAAGTTAAAGTTAAATTTCATGGTGTATTCCATATGAATAATATAAAAAAAATTATTAGTACTAATGTATCTAGAAGGAGGATAATAGTTGATGATAGAGGAAGAGTTGACAGAAGTTCATCATGGAACTTTGTCTACCATCCAATTTGGCTTTAAGTTGCCGGTATAATTTGTTCTACACATCAACTTTTTTTTGTATGCATTTATTTCTTTGTGAGTAATTATATATTAATTTATATCTTGATGTTAATTTAATTTTATAGTCAATCCAAAATGTGAATGATGTGGCATTTTTCCAATGGTCTTCCCTTGAACTTTGATCGACCCAAGGGACTATCATTCACGGAACGGCTTTCTAAACACCAACAAAGGATGAAAGTAATTTTATTGAATTGTACTTTAATTGATAATTTAGAAAACTTAAATATTTGATTATAGTTATTTAGATAAATAATAATTTAAAATTTATTATGATTATTTATATACATAGAGTTTTACATTCATGTCATTTTTTATACAAGAGATATTAGTTGGTTCATCCATGATGATTCCTTCTCAGTCAAAGAAGAAGGCCTCGATGGTGGTATGTGCTTGTTTTCTAGTAGATAATTTTTTGTGTAGTGCATTCTATATTGTCTATGTGTAACACATCTAACCTTTTTTAATGTATGCATTTATTTTTTGTTTAATAATTATATATTAATTTATTTCAATGTTACAAGTTACTTTTACAGTCTCTTGAGAATATTAGTGATGTGCCACATTTGCCATCACACTTCAGTAGAACACCTAATCATTTTAAGAGAAAATCAACTACAGAATGATTGTCTGAACGACAAGAAAGGGTCGAGGTAGTTGAATTATTTTTTTAAAAATAATTGATAGTTTATAGCGGTCTTATAGTTGATAAGATTCTATTTACTAACTCTAACTTATTTCTATTTACCATTGAAGAGATTGATCAAATTTGTGGTTTGACTTGTTAATGCAATCAACTTTGCCTCCATCAACTACTAGACATCATGGTACATAGAGGACACCTTTTTAGGATCCATCATAGATTGAGGATTCACCAAAGACATAGGGTCAAGTGGACCTTTAGTATTTGATGTAGCTATTCGGCATGTAGATTGTATATAGATTTTGGGACATGGCATATGCCACATTTTGTAAAAAATGTTTTGAGTTGGCATATTTGCCAAATTTTTGTATATGTCTACCATTATGGACTAGATTTTAATATATATACACTTTGATATACAATATAATTTAAATTCCTTATGTGCATGTATTCTTACTTTGAAACTTAAAAGTTTGATGTATAATCAGTTTACAATAGTTGAGTTATGATCAATAACATGTTATAGATTGATTTCTTGTTATATATGATTATTTTTCTTGGTAGAAAGATGATATATGTTGTTTCATACCTCAAGACATAACTTGATCTTAGTTGCCACATGATTGTAGTTTTAGTTATATATAGGATTTTCATGAAATGACAAATTTGAATGGTTCACAGATGTGCAGAGCTATAGAATACTTCTATCTCCTCCATATGTAGTTGTAACTCTTCATTTTTCAAGTACAAACATCAAAAAGTAGTTTTAGATAACTAATTTCACCATCAAAACTTCATTTCTAGGCTCCTTTCTTCATGTTTTCTCCATTTTCAGTCTTATTCAAGACATCGTCAATCTATAACAACAATTTGGTACCTCATGGAAGGCTAGAACAATTATATTTAATGTTGTAATTCTTGTACATGATTATAAAGTTCATTTTCATTTAGCTCCAAGACCCTGATTCCTTCATCTTTGACCATTTCTAGATATGTTTATGTAGGGACAATAGTGATATAGGTCTGAAATTCAATTTGTTTCATGGTTGGTATAGTAAATTAGGAGTTTGAAATCATTCCTTCAATCATTCCTTCCTTCAATTATGCAAATTAGGATAAAACTCTTTATGACTTTCCTATAAGTAAACTTGGTTGACTTTGGAGAATATTCTAGAGATTTCCACAATTGGAGATTTGTTGTGATGCCTCTAGTTTCTAGGGATGTGATTTGCCCTTTGCAAGAAAATAATAGCCAAAACATAGTCTTGTAGATGTTAGTTAAGAACACAATACAAATTTCAAACAACATAGTAAAAAGAAAGAGGGATTAGATTAAATAAAGAGCCAAAAACTTATTGTATTGAAGAACTTTCATATTTTACTCTTTATATATTTCTCTCCCTATATTCCCTTCTTCTTGCCTCCAAATTCTATGATATATTATATGTTAGAATTATTTTTGTGTCATTGACCCATGTGTATTTTCAATTTTTAGCCATCCCAAGAGGGCCTCCATGAGTAGTGTTACACTAGTTACAACAAATTTCTTCATTAATTTGTAATAGTTTGACATATTTTGATGATTTTTGGATATTGGTTGCTTATCATGGTCTTAGATGCATTTGGATGCTCTTGGAGATCCTAGTTGATTTGTATGCTTTGGATGCACTTGTTTGTTGCCACATATCTCATTACAGTCAATTTGATGGTTTGCTTGTGTGTCCATTGGTTAAGGTTTGACATGCTTTTGATTGTGGAGTCTTGGTTGGTTCATAATGCATTTGGTTTTTCATGAGGCTCTTGGTTACATGGGTATAATGGGCTTAAGTTATTATTGTTTTAGGAGGTCTTGTTTGAGTATGTTTTGTATTCCCATAGTTATATCTTGAGATTTTAGACTTATGAGTTTGCATGTTATCATTGTGAGATATGCATGTGTGGTTATTACATGATGAGGTATGCTTTTGTGATATTATCCATATACCTTTGTTCTAATCTTATGACAAAATTTTGAGGGTGAATTTGGTTGGATTCGTGATGACATTGTGTGGATTTTGTAGTCATTAAGTTGTTTCAAGGTAATTTTTTTGTCAAGCATGGCTATATGAACTATATCAAGTAAATGAAGTTAAAATCATGCATATCACAACACCATACAATCCTCAAGTTGTTAGGATATCAAAGACTAGAGTGGCCTCATGCTCAAACCTTCATTGGGCTATTAAAATGCACAAAACAATCATACAAGACAGTCATGAAGTTATCATCATGAACAAGGGGATTATATCAAAGTGACATGTATAATAGAGTTATCAAGGTCATGAAATAACAATAAAGTGAAAATATCATCTAGAAGTGAATAGAACAATCCATGCAACTATGAAAAGAGCACATTTCATATAAGGGTTCCAACATTGCCTATTGTTGTCACAGTCAAATAACAATGTTATGAGGTCTTTCATTCATGAAATTACTATGCAAAGATGGTTTATAAGTTTCATTAGGGTTTGTATAAATGATATAATGGATTTATAAGGTTTTTAGTCACCAAAATTGATGAATTATATGATTTTTTGGACTGTCACAGTCGATGTACAACTTCTTGTCCTCATTGACTATTATTAGAGTTTTCAATGTTTTTACTTAATAAATCAGAGATCCTTTGTCATGGAGCATCAAGAGGACAAATATAGACACACTTATGACAAGTGGATTTCATGAAATTCATAAGGGGCTACCAAACCAATTCTAGGACTGTTCTAATAAAACAAGAGAGGACTACCAAATACATAGTGGTTGTCCCAACACCTATATGACTGTCACCACAGTCCATAAACACCACTTGTCCTCATGATAAATCAAATATACCATTAATAACATAAATATAATCTAATTTATAGGTTCAAAACAAGAAGGAAGAGGTCGTATAAAGGTCCAAACGCAAAGGAATGATTGTTTGTTAAAAAGATACACATGGCTATCCAAAAATGTCCTTTATGACTGTCCTAAAACAACATTGTATATATGGTCATAAAAGACATCAAACTTTGAGAATAAACTTGTCATTAGATAAGGAGTTGAAGGATAAAGTTTCTAAGTATCCAATATGAAAAATCCAATCATTTTTTCACCTAAAACAATAAAAAATAATCTCAAACTGCTCATGAACAATCATGTACAATTGGGACAACCATGACCATATTTTGAGTTCAAACTACATGCTTATGAAAACTTGATGAAGATGAAGAATGGGATCAAGAGGGAAGATGGAATTGTGGAGGTAAATTACATAAACTAGATAAGTGACACAAACTTGTGAAGTTATGACATTGCAACAAATTTGACAAGAGACAAGAATTATAGCAGCTTGCTGCCTTAAAACCTGGTCAAGATTTTTTTTCTTTTTGATGCCATTCCCAAAAATCCTTCTACAAAAATTCCCAAAAACCTCTTAAAATCACGTCTCCCCTTATGAAAACTAGGGTCTTTGCTGGTACATTGTTCCCTAAGAGCAAAGTCATTTAAGATCCTAAGAGCAAAAACCTTGCCATGTGCCATATGTTTTGTTTTGCTCATCCTGAGGCCAAACGGACTTCACCAATGCATTGGGGTAGGTGGGTAAATGCTATGGGAGGTCTCCTTTCATGCACCAAGTATTCCAGTCATTCTAGACAACAGGCTACCGACAAAGTCCCTTAAGATCCCTAAGACAAAAAAATAGCCACACTTTGACGGAGTAGTTATCAAAATTTGTGGTAGCTAGGAATGTTCCATTTGGACCTATAGGTGCATGTGGAGTTTTTCCACAATAGCCCCTCTCAGTTTTGGTCAACTCGAGTCCCTTTGACCATGTCAAAATTAAATACATTCTTGCAAAATGCTTTAGTTTCATGCAGTGGAAAGGTGCTGGGAGTGATATTTTGCATTCCATAACTTGTGAAGCTGAACGGACTTCACCAACATGTTGGGGTGCGCAGGTAAATGCTAGGGGAGGTCTTGTTTCATGTGCCAAGTTTCCCAGTCGTTCTAGGCAACAGGCTATCGGCAATGTCCCTTAAGATCCTTAAGATGAAAAAACTACCAAACTTTGACGGTGTAGTTCTTAGAATTCATGGCAACTGGGAATGTTTCATTTTGACCTACAAATGCACGTGGAGTCCATCCACAATAACCTATCCCAGTTTGGGTCAACTCTAGTCTGTTTGACTGTGTCGAAATTAAACACATTCTTGCATAATGCTTCAGTTTCATGCAACATAACCTTGTCAGGTGCCTTATTTTTTGATATGCTCATCATAAGGCCAAACGGACTATGTCAACATGTCGGGTTGGACAGTTACATGCTAGGAGAGGTCTTGTTTCATGCACCAAGCATCCCATTTGTTCTGGGCATACTCGCAGTAGAGATTATGCAGCCCCTTCTATTTGGGATCATAACACAGGCAACGTGCTTAATGTTGTGCATTACTCCTCTTACATTTACATTCATGACACGCTTGAATTACTCCATGTCATACTCTGTGACGTTCAACTTTTTGGAGTCTAATACTCTGACATTATTAAACATTATGTCCAACTACTTATGGATTTCCATGGCCAAATCCATTGGTTGCTCTGATGTCTTGCTCTTTGCTGACATTATAGTGAAAAAATGTCACTCGCAGAGAAAGGGTTTGGGCCATGAGTTTTCTAGCCTCATCTGTGATGTCTACAATTATGACTTTGGTGCCATGTTTTGTGAGGAGGTGAGCCATTGCTTCTCCAATGCCTGCTGCTCCCCCTATGATTATTGCAAGCCTACCTACCAATCTATGATAACAATGGAAGTAGATTATTAGATCTGTAAAGGACTCCACTACAAAAGTGATTTGTGGTGTGAAAAGTACCCTCCACTATAGATTAAATAGTTAAAAGGTTAGCAAGATCAAAGGTAACATAGAATTTAAGATGATTGCACAATAGCATATTAAGTACTAAAAAATGAGGAACAAATATAAGCTTCCTTACCTTCCCTGTGCAACAGCTACTATATCTTTTGAAGACATTGTTGAACATGCAGAGGAAGCTTTACAAAATGGGGAAGTATATTTTGTAGAGGAAACTTTTCTTTTCAGGTTGACCATTAAAATGGATGATGTTTAAGTAGAGTGTTTATTTTCTATTTGAGTAAGTGTCCAGTGTTTAGATAAGGTGTTGATCTGGAGAATGAGATTTGACACTTGTGGCTATTCTTAAATATCATCCACTTCAACAGTCAAAAGGCAATTATGGCCAATAAATATAGTCATATTTAAATAGCACACTCTAAACTTTGACCCCTTAGGTGCATTTGGGCTGCTAATGATTTCCCCCAACAACCATTTATGTTCCCATAACAGTAAGTACGTAAGTTTGGTCCATGCCCGTTAACTGTAACTATAGCATGGATGTCCTCATGAGGTAGTGGCACTGTTTCACCATGGCCTTTCACCATATGCAACAATCAGGTCCACAACCTAATTGTTTTGCTTTTATCAGCGTACTCCCAGCATGTGCCAAAATGGGAGGATTCGAACAGGGTATGGACATCCATCACATGATAAAGGATAGAAGATTTTTTTCAAATCTTGTGGTTGTAATTGCCCAAGTAGTGACTAAGAGGATTTGTCTTTTCATCTTCAAGGATCACTATAGGCACCCTCATCCAGAACCATCCATTACTTCCAGCTTCATTTATATTTTATTTGATGTTCCTCCTACGGGAGTGTAACTGCTCTGAAGTTGGTTGTTTAAATAGGTGATGCCAACCATAGGACTTCCAGATGGGGTGATTGTTTTTGACCCTTTGGGTTTTGTTGGTCATGATGCCTTTATCTCCCAAGCCCCTCTTGTACTTTTATTTTGATTTTAACATATCTGGTGTGTTTTTGCACATCTCTCTCTCTCTATATATATATATAATAATGATCTAAATATTACTATATTATATTGTTATATTATGTGAGTAATATTCATATTAATATTTATTTTTTATTTGTTGTATATATTAATTATAATATTATTATTTTAAATATTAATAGACTAATATAATTAATAATATATTAGTAATTTTATAGTATTTATTACATATTATTTCTCAACTAAATTTCAACCATTGACATGTGTTTAAATTTAATCTCATTTATTTGTTGAAACCTCTAACACAATTAATATTATAATAAATTGCTTCCCATCTAGTTAAAAACTCAAATTTCTTTCCACATGGTAAATTTCAATTTTATTTATATATGAGCTTCAATAGCATGAAATAAAACATCTTCCCCTCACATTACTGTAAATTTGGAAATGTCACAACCAATGTAGTTTGCATTAAGTATTAAAAGGTTCATTTTGTTATTATTTTTAAATCGGCTTTTTAGTTTATTATTAAACTTTTTTTTCTTTCTAATTTTCAAAATTAATTCTATTTAAAAAAATATGAATTTTTTAATTTTAATTTTCCTTTCTTTTTTGTTTTCTTTTACAATTATTTATTGTGTTTTACTTAAATACATTTGTCTTACTTTTGAATGTGATTTTCCAATTTGTGAAAATTCTATTATAGCTACTGATTATTAATCTCCTATCTTGTTATAGATTATTTGATTGCCAAAAATTAATTCACAACAAATATTGAAAAATAATACAGCTGCAACTTCACAAATAATCACGGAGATAGAAAAATAAAAGTACAAAAAATAATGAACATAATATTTTTGGACAAATTGTCCCTGGAAAAACCTCGAAGGGAAAACCAGTACTACAGATGAGGAAACCTCAACAAATCAAGAGATACATAAACTACTTGCCTCTTACTGGCAGAGCTCCGGCAATGTTCTCCTCTGAAAATTCTTCTCCCAATTTCTCCTGCAGAAATTACACGGCTACTGTATCCAACACTATCACTGTGTCCTTTCTCTCACTGCAAATCTATTTGCTATTACTACAAATTTATTTATTTGCTATCGCTGCAAATGTTTCTCGGATGTGTCATCTCCAAATGCCCATTGATCCTCTTTTATAATCCTCTCATTGAAAACCAATGGCCATGATTTAATTTCAATCAATGGCTAAGATTAATTAGACTCTAACAAACCCTAATGTCTAGAAGTCTCTCGAGAAATCAATTTTCTAGGTATGGAGATAACTATTCCAGTTCTGTTTTTAGCCCCGTAATCACCACTTGAGACTAGAACACCTGTCCAAGCTACATTAAAATTAACACCCAACTTATCTCTGAAGAAGATGAATTTTGCCTTCCCCAATGCCTTTGTCAAAATGTCTGCTACCTGTTGATCTGTAGGTATATACTATAGCTGAACAATTCTCTGCTATACACAATCCTTGATGAAATGACACCTGATGTCTATATGCTTAGACCTATCATGAAACACTAGATTCTCATATAATCTGATGCAACTCTGATTATCATAGTGTATCACTATAGTCTCAACCCTTTGACCAAACAAGGCTACCAGCAACTTTCAAAGCCATATAGCCTCACATGTTGCCATGCTAGCTGCTATGTATTCTGCTTCTGCAAAACTTAGAGCCATGGACTTTTGCTTCCTGCTGTACCAAGAGGCAACTCTTGATCCCAAACTAAAGCAGCACCTTGAAGTGCTTTTCCTGTCCACTGTACTACCTGCCCAATCTGCATCAGTATAGCCTATCAACTTAATACCATCACCTCGAGCATATCTGATCCCATATTTGATTGTACAATACAAATACTGCAACACATGCTTTGACATTGTCTAATGCACTCTCTTTGGCTCAACCATGAACTGACTAAGAGAGTTTCCTGCAAAGGATATATCTAGCCTAGTGTTGACCAAATAAATGAGAGATCCAATCAACTTCCTATATAAGGTGGGGTCTACATCCTTTTCCTTGGATGAGTCTACCTTCTTCCAATTCGTGATCATAGGTGTGGACATGGCTCTGCAATCTTTCATTTCAAACCTCTTCAAAATTTTAATGCAATATTTCCCTTGTCCAAGGAAAATCTCTCCATTTGTCTGCCACACTTCCATGCCTAGAAAGTAGTGCATAAGCCCCAAATCCTTCATCTCGAACTCTACTGCAAGGTCCCTCTTGAACTCCTCTATGAGACCCAGTGAACCTGTTAAAAATAAGTCATCCACATATAGAACAAGAATGAGAACTTCACCCCAAACCACCAAGTAGTAGAGGTTAGCATCCGCCTCACTCTTCACAAAGCCTATTCCCTGCAAGTATCTATCAATGTACTCATTCCATGCCTTGGGAGCCTACTTGAGTCCATACAAATCTCTCTTCAATCTGCACACGTGGGTTTCACTACTGTGTGCTATAAAGCCCTCTGGTTGTTCTATGTATACCTCCTCTACCAATTCACCATTAAGAAATGTCGTCTTGACATCCATTTGATGGATCTTCCATCCCATATGTGTTGCAAGTGAGATTATGGCTAGTATAGAAGTATACCTAGCCACTGGAGCGAATGTCTCCTCATAGTCTATTCCCTCCTTCTAAGAGAACCCCTTGGCCATGAACCTTGTCTTGTATTTCTTGATGCTACCATCTGCACCATACTTAATCTTATAAATCCAGTGTGATCCAACCACTGCCCTATCTGTCCATCTAGGCACAACCTCCCACACATTACTCTAGACTATTGAGGTATATTCCTCAACCATCGCATCTTGCTACACTTGTTGTTGTGTAGCCTCCTGATAGATGGAAGGCTCACAATCTACCAACTGACTAACCAATGCCACATAGTCGTTATACTTGGTTGGTTGTTTCCACTATCTACTACTCGTCCTAGGGGCTCCCACAAACTCTTGAGTATCCCTATGTCTGTTGAACCTCATGGTTCCTCCTGTCAACTATAGAGGATGAAATATCAAACTCCATATCTTCTTGATGCATCTCTTGGATTTGCTGTATCTGTTGCTCCATACTCTGTGAACTCTCAACACCTAAGCTTGTGCTTGTACTAGTAATTGTACTCGTGCTTCACTGCCCCTATTCTGGTTGAACAATCCTTGGAACTTCTATTGGCTACTCATTTTGATCATCTGCTGGCAAATCTCTGGACCTCCTATATGCCTTGTCCTCCATGAATTTGACATCATGCCTGACTATAATCCTCCTGGTCCCTAGAATAAATATCTGATATGCCTTTGAGGTTTCACTGTACCCCACAAAGTATCCTCTCTCTGCAGTCTGATCTAACTTGGAATGTGTAGGCCCTAGAATGTGACAAAATGCCAAACTCCCAAATATCCTGAAGTGAATGACATCTGGCTTCTTCCCTGAGAATGCCTCCTCTGGTGTCATCTTGCCCAATACCCTATGTAGAACCCTAGTTTGTATGTATACTATTGTACTGCATGCCTCTGCCCATAAGTAATGTGGCATATCTTGGTCATACAACATAGCCTTTGCTACCTCTGATATAGAATGATTCTTCCTCTCAGCAACCCCATTCTGCTGCGGGTTGTAAGGAACAGTCCACTCTCTCTTGATTCCTTCCCTGGTATAGAACTCCTAGAACTCTTTCCCTTTGTACTCACCTCCATTATCTGACTGAAGAACCTTTACCTTCCTACCTGTTGAATTCTCCACAAGAACTTTGAACTCCTAGAAGTGACCAAAGACCTCATCCTTGGTCTTCAAGAAGTATATCTAGGTCTTTTTGGAGAAATCATCAATAAAAGTAACAAAGTACTCATATCCTATGAGAGACTTCGTTGATATTGGTCCACATATATCTAAATGTACTAGATCAAGAACCCCCTTGGATCTGGTGTCACTCCTTGGAAAAGATGCTTTCACAAACTTCCCCAACACACATCCCTTACATACATCACCATGCTCTGTGCTCACCTCTGGAACACCTGTCACTATCTCATGAAGCAATTTAAGTGCTCCACAATGTATATGGCCCATCCTCCTATGCCATAGCTCTCCTTGATCTCTAGGATTACTCTTGCTCACTAGTGCCTTAGGAGTATCAAATTACAACCTATAAAGTCAGCCACTCCTAACTCCAATAGCTATGGTTGATTTCCCTTCCTTATGCTTGATTAAAACATGTGCCCCTCTAAAGAGTACATTGTAGCCTTTTTTCCTAAAGGACATATATGGAAATTAGATTCATGCCCAAGCCTAACACATGCAACACATCATGAATGGAAATAGGCTTGCCATTCTCCCTTTGAAATAGAATAGTCCCTCTCCCAACTAGATTGCACTTGGACTTGTTCCCCATCTGAATCTGGAATCTGATGTCCTCCTCCTTGTCGTTGGAGAAGTACTCCCTAACTCCAATCATATGAAATGACGCTCCATTGTCTATATACCAAACACCCTGTGAGGTTGAGCTAGTTAGGCAAGCTATGAGTGCAAACTCATCCTCCATTCTACTAGAAAGCTCATCTATGCTTGCTGAAGCTGCCGTCTACTTTTTGCCTTTCTTTTCACTTTTCTTCCTTTGTAGGCAATTGCTGACATAGTGGCTGAACTCATGACAGCCATAGCATTTGATCTTAGATAAGTCCTTCTTCTTCTCACTTTTTGGATTTGATCCTTTGCCAGACCCCTTCTTCACTTTCCCTTTTCCTACTAGGGCAACATTTTCCTGTTCCACCTCATTTTTCTGACTATTACTACTGGTTCCACTGACAAGACTTAGTCTAAGCTCCTCCTGAATGAAGTCACTCCATAGTCGATCCCAACTTGGTAAGGTATCTCATCCATTAATAACTTGAACAAAGACATCCCACTGCTTAGTAAACCCATTCAGGGCTATTTGTACTAGCTCGTCATCATTTTGTTTGTTTCCAACAGCTACCAACTCATCCTTGACAAGTCTAAGTCTGGTGAGGTAACTAGTGACGTCTTCTCCCTTATTCATCTAGGTATTCCTCAACTTTTCTCTGAGAATCAGCTTTCGGTTAGTGGTAGCATTCTGGTACAGATTCAGAATGGCATCCCACATCGTCTTCGCTGTATCTAACTCTGCAATATGCGAAACAATATGATCCTTAACACCATCAAGAATCAGCCTCCTTGCCTTGGTATCTTCCTTCTTATATGCTAAGAGCTATGTTGCATCTGTAGGTATAGGTACAGCAGTGGTCACATAATCCTTGATACCATTCTCTTCCAGCAATAAAGAAATTATGGCTTTCCAGACACCAAAATTTGAGGCTTCATCCAATCTGTCCTGATCTCTTAAACCTACTGAGGGCATCTCAAAAGAAAATAATAATAATAACTTTGAAGAGGTCAAACTAGGTTTTATAAACCCTAGATTTTTATTTATTATTTTATTCTTTCTCCCGGTGCCTTTTCTGCCCTAAGATCTGCTCTGATACCATGTGAAAATTCTATTGCAGCTATTGATTATTAATCTCCTATCTTGTTACAGATTATTTGATTGCCGAAAATTAATTCACATCAAATATTGAAAAATAATACAGCCGCAACTTCACAAATAATCATAGAGATAGAAAAATAAAAATACAAAAAATAATGAACACAATATTTTTGGACAAATTGTCCCTGGGAAAACCCTGAAGGGAAAACCAGTACTATAGATGAGGAATTTTATTAAACTTCAACAAATCAAGAGATACATAAACTACTTGCCTCTTACTAGCAGAGCTCTAGAAATGTTCTCCTCTAGAAATTCTTCTCCCAATTTCTCCTGCAGAAATTCCACTGCCGCTATATCCAACGCTATCACTGTGTCCTTGCTCTCATTGCAAATCTATTTGCTATTACTACAAATTTATTTATTTGTTATCGCTGCAAATGTTTCTCAGATGTGTCATCTCCAAATGCCCATTGATCCTCTTTTATAATCCTCTCATTGAAAACATATAGCCATGATTTAATTTCAATCAATGGCTAAGATTAATTAGACTCTAACAAACCCTAATGTCTAGAAGTCTCTCGAGAAATCAATTTTCTAGGTATGGAGATAACTATTCTAGTTGTGTTTCTAACCTCGTAATCACCACCTGAGACTAGAACACATGTCCAAGCTACATTAAAATTAACATTTTAATCAAGTATAAGGATTAGAAATCACCCATAGCTATTGGAGTTAGGAGTGGCCGACTTTATAGGTTGCAATTCGATACTCCTATGGCACTAGTGAGCAGCAGTAATCCTAGAGATCAAGGAGAGCTATGGCATAGGAGGATGGGCCATATACATCATGGAGCACTTAAATTGCTTTGTGAGATAGTGACAGGTGTTCCAGAGGTGAGCACAGAGCATGATCATGTATGTAAGGGATGTGTGTTGGGGAAGTTTGTGAAAGCAGCTTTTCTAAGGAGTGACACCAGATCCAAGGGGGTTCTTGATCTAGTACATTAAGATATATGTGAACCAATGTCAACAAAGTCTCTCATAGGATATGAGTACTTTGTTACTTTTATTGATGATTTCTCTAGGAAGACTTGGATATACTTCTTGAAGACCAAGGATCAGGTCTGCAATCACTTCCAGGAGTTCAAAGTTCTTGTGAAGAATTTGACAGGTAGGAAGGTAAAGGTTCTTTGGTCAGATAATGGAGGCAAGTACAAAGGGAAAGAGTTCCAAGAGTTCTGTACCAGGGAAGGAATCCAGAGAGAGTGGACCATTCCTTACAACCCATAGAAGAATGGGGTTGCTGAGAGGAAGAATCATTCTATATCGGAGGCAGCAAGGGCTATGTTGTATGACCAAGATATGCCATGTTACTTATGGGCAGAGGCATGCAGTACAACAATATACATACAGAACAGGGATCCACATAGGGTATTGGGCAAGATGACACCAGAGGAGGCATTCTCAAGGAAGAAACCAGATGTCAGTCACTTTAGGATATTTGGGAGTTTGGCATTTTGTCACATTCCAAGGCCTACACGTTCCAAGTTAGATCAGACTGTAGAGAGAGGGTACTTTGTGGGGTACAGCGAAACCTCAAAAGCATATCAGATATTTATTCCAGGGACCAGGAGGATTATAGTCAGGCATGATGTCAAATTCATGGAGGACAAGGCATATAGGAGGTCCAGAGATTTGCCAGCAGATGATCAGAATGAGTAGCCAACAGAAGTTCCAAGGATTGTTCAACCAGAACAGGGGCAGCGAAGCACGAGTACAGTTACTAGTACAAGCACAGGCTCAGGTGTTGAGAGTTTGTAGAGTATGGAGCAATAGATACAACAAATCCAAGAGATGCATCAAGAAGATATGGAGTTTGATATTTCATCCTCTATAGTTGATAGGAGGAGCCGTGAGGTTCAACAGACACATAGGGATACTTAGGAGTTTGTGGGAGCTCCTAGGACGAGTAGTGGACAATGGAAACAACCAGCTAGGTATAATGACTATGTGGCATCAGTTAGTCAGTTGGTAGATAGCGAGCCTTCCAGCTATTAGGAGGTTGCACAACAATAGGTGTGGCAAGATGCGATGGTTGAGGAATATACCTCAATAGTGTAGAATGATGTGTGGGAGGTTGTGCCTAGATGGACAGATAGGGCAGTGGTTGGATCACACTGGATTTATAAGATTAAGCATGGTGCAGATGGTAGCATTGAGAAATACAAGGCAAGGTTCATGGCCAAGGGGTTCTCTTAGAAGGAGGGAATAGACTATGAGGAGACATTCGCTCCAGTGGCCAGGTATACTTCTATACGAGCCATAATCTCACTTACAGCACATATGGGATGGCAGATCCATCAAATGGATGTCCAGATGGCATTTCTTAATGGTGAATTGGTAGAGGAGGCATACATAGAACAACCAGAGGGCTTTGTAGCACATAGTAGTGAAACCCACGTGTACAAATTGAAGAGAGCCTTGTATGGACTCAAGCAGACTCCCAGGGCGTGATATGAGCGCATTGATAGATACTTGCAGGGAATAGGCTTTATGAAGAGTGAGGCGGATGCTAACCTCTACTACTTGGTGGTTGGGGGTGAAGTTCTCATTCTTATTCTATATTTGGATGACTTGTTTTTAACAGGTTCACTGGGTCTCATAGAGGAGTGCAAGAGGGACCTTGTAGTAGAGTTCAAGATGAAGGATTTGGGGCTTATGCACTACTTTCTAGGCATGGAAGTGTGGCAGATAGATGGAGAGATTTTCCTTGGACAAGGGAAATATTGCATTGAAATCTTAAAGAGGTTTGAAATGCAAGATTGCAGAGCCATGTCCATACCTATGATCACGAACTGGAAGAAGGTAGACTCATCCAAGGAAAAGGATGTAGACCCCACCTTATACAGGAAGTTGATTGGATCTCTCATGTATTTGGTCAACACTAGGCTAGATATATCCTTTGTAGTAAACTCTCTTAGTCAGTTCATGGTTGAGTCGAAGAGAGTGCATTGGACAATGACAAAGCATGTGTTGTAGTATTTGCATGGTACAATCGAGTATGGGATCAGATATGCTTGAGGTAATGGTATTAAGTTGATAGGCTATACTGATGCAAATTATGCAGGTAGTACTGTGGACAGGAAAAGAACTTCAGGGTGCTGCATTAGTTTGGGATTAGGAGTTGTCTCTTGGTACAGCAGGAATGAAAAGTCTGTGGCTCTGAGTTCTGCAGAAGCAGAATACATAGCAGCTAGCATGGCAACGTGTGAGGCTATATGGCTTCGAAAGTTGTTGGTAGCCTTGTTTGTCTTACTTTTGAATGTGATTTTCCAATTGTCATTCAATATTTTGGTAATTCTTTTATTTTATTATTTATTTTCATAAATGTAGTGATTAGTGCATGCCTTTATGAGATATTCTTATTAGTTCCCCCTTTTACTTTCAAGAAAGAAGGATTATAGGCTATAATTTTTTACCCTCACTAATTTTTTTACATATTGATAACTCACACTCTCTTTTGTTAAGCTTGATTCCTAAGTTTTTTTAATTTTTATTTGATTTACATTATTTTGTAAATTTTTAGATTTTTGGTTATTATAATATTACTTAAACATGTTTATATGCTTTAGTGACATTCATTAAAAGCCACAACATAGCCTTTTTACAAATTTTTGGTCTTTGTACTCTAGTAGCTAATTATACCATATCCAAGTGCTAACAATTAACTCTACCTCAACTATGCCACCAATCTTCAACTTCAAGGGTCAAGCTTCACCCTCACAACTAAAATCTTCTTGACATAGTAAAATTATCATACATTAAACTTATAACAATTTTGTGTTGAGCCACCTCAAGAATCACTTTGTGATAGCTCATCCATTAATAACTAAACAATTGCTATTTTTACAATACATGGCACTTGTTTATTAGTACCTGCCTTTGGATGGTACTATTGCAATGAGTTCACACTTATCTAGTTATTAATCTATTGATTGCAAACCAATCAAAAGTTAGGATTATTTTTCTTGTTAGGCAAATTTGTTTTAAATTTTTACTTTTCCTATGTCAACATGATAAATTTTTAACTAAAATTTATTGAAAAATGATTTATATGTATTGTCATTGGCTGAAAAAAATGACCTCTTCTGTTGGATTGTCGGAGAGTGCAACAAAAATCTATAAATGCGGAGAAGGCAGACATTTCAAATCTCTCCACACCCAACTACGGTTAGGGTTCTACACATTTTATTTTATGAAATTAGATTATTTTGCAGATTTCAATTTTATTTACTCAAGAGTTAAAAATCTAGGATTTCAATTTTATTTAGTCAAAAGTTAAAAATCTAGTATCACGAAAAATATTTTGCCATCTTATTACATTTTTATGTTATTCTTCAAACTTACAATATTTTAAGCATTTAATGCATTGTAAATATAAAAGTATTAGTAATATTACATTTAAAAGAAATGTTTGTGTTATTTAATAAGTTTTGTAAAATTTAGTTTTATAGTTAAGGAAATATTTTAGTGCTAGATTATTTTTGAGATTTCAATTTTATTTATCCAAGACATTTCAACACTTTTCAAAAATTAATTTTTTAATTATTGGAATGCAATTTGTCTATACAACCAATAGCTAATCAACAAAAAAAATACAACTAAACAAATACTATAATAACAACACTACAAGGCATGTACTGGCCACTATGTGGCACTTGTTTTATTGATGCTACTATATGAAATATGTATTAATAATATGAGGTCGATTATTTATAGCAAAGAATAATTGATATTCGAAACATAGATTAGGATGCTTATGTCAGTTTCCAATCTTTCATTTTCACCTTATAGTAAAAATGTCCATTAAGTATATTATAGTCAATGTCTTGACTCATGTCTTTAGTGACACTAAGGGGATGACTATGACCGTGTTCACAAAAACTAAAAAAAGCCGACATATTTTAGATTTATTCTAATGAATAGAATTTCTATTAGTTATTTACATGTATTTTTAAAACAATAAAAAAAATCAATAAAACCCTAGCCAAAAAATATAGGCACCTAGGAAAGTATATCTCTCCACCAATTTTATTTTTCTTATGCTTAATTAATGCATGTGTGACACCTAGGAGTGGTTGCCGAAGAATGTTCTGGAAGAGAGGAAGGACATAAGTATTTGATGGGTTTGAGATTTAGGATACAGGTGGGAAAAAGGGAAAGAGAGAAGGAGAGAGAGGTGATGGAATTCGGCTTTTCACCTGCGTGTTGCATTTTAAAGGTTTCTCAAGGAAAGATGTTGGCATAGGTTGTGGAATATGGATTTACACTATAGGATGTATTTTCTTAAAAGCTCTAAGGACTTAATAGAGATTTTTTTTTAAAAAATTACTCGGACTCATGTTATTGCATGAGACAATATTTCTTTTAGGCATTCTTATGCATATCTATTGTAATTGCTTTAAAATTTCTAAATCCATTCAACGAAATCATTTCGTGCCTATCCTACATTCCATGTTATTGGCTTTTGCCAGCAACTACACACCCTAATCTCTGAGATAACGCGTCTTTGAGGTATTCTGGCAATCAATTCACAAGTCTAGTAAGTGATAAATAAGATATTTTTGTGATGGCTGAAATGAGGAACATCTCATCTTTGTAAGGATATTCACCTCCACATCTATATCTAACAAGATGTCACATATTGACCATCTATTGCTTTTAGCTAAATTTTTGAGCAGGTTCATCCTGCATGAATACATTACCTATGCCATGTTGTGATGTAATCACACATTGCCCCATTGCAAATGGGGACCCCATCTTTTTTCTTGCTTTCTATCTTTGTTTTGCTTTAGGTTTAGTTTTCCTCTGAACTTGTAGGGTTTTGGTAGTTTTGTTTTGCCTAGGTCTCAATAGTTTCTTGCTAAAGGTCTATATGCCTTCATCCTGATGCATGTCCCTGAGACCCTGAAAGTGAGTATGTCTGATATCCTAAAAATCCTAAAAAATTGACTCAGTCTAAAATCTAGTGGATCCTCAAAAATCTAGAATCTGCATATTAAATCCCATGGATCCAAGACCTATCTCAAACATCTTGGAAGTATATTGAAAAATATTTTAAGTATAAGTCAAATCAATAAATATATTTTTCAATATACTTCCATTCAGGAAAATCAAAAATTTGACTAAGGCAAGAAATTCCTTACTCTATGTCCAAACCTAGCCTACCTGGGCGGCCTCACAAGGTAGTCATGGACAAGGTCTTTGCCAGGATAGTCTCTCTAGAAAAAGCCTCCAAATCTGCCTAGGGAAAGTTAGGATATTTTCATGAGTTTTTGTCAATTGAAGAGAGTTAGAAAGTGATGATAGAGTCTAGAATTAAGTTTAACCTGCAAATTCCATGTATCACCTCTAAATCCACCCTACCTAGGCGGCCTTGGCATGAGGTCATGGATTCAATGTCCTGCATATGCACTTCTCTAGATAGAGCTTCCAGATCTGCCCAAGGAAGAAAGTTACCAGTTTGCAAGGTGTTAAGAGCAAAGCACAAGGATGTGATGAAATTCCAATGAAAGTTTGTAAGTTTTGAGTCAAATACATTTTAAGTATAAAATCTAAGAGTCATCTCCAAACCCACCCTACTTGGGCAACCTCAAGAGGTGTTCATGGACTCTGTCTTGTCCCAAATTAAACACTCCACACACTGCTTCCAGGACTACTCTAGGATGTAGACAACATAATTTACAACTATGACTTAAAAAAATGATGAAGATGACACTAGGATGATGAGATGATCAAGTTGACAAGAATGAAAAGTTTTCTAAGTATAAAATCCAAGGGTCACTCTCAACCCCGCCCTACATAGACGGCCTAGAGAGGTGAGTCTGTAATGTGGTGTCTAAGCACTCAAGTCACCCCATTCAAACCTTCCAAACTTGCCATGTTCACGAGTAAGAAAATTGGTGAAGATTACAAGTCATAAGGCATAATCCAAACACCTTCACCAAGATCACCCTTCCTAGGCGCTCGAGACACATGAGCATGGAAAGTGTGATGAATCCTTCAAGATCACTCCTCAAACTCTCCCAACAATGATGAATCAATTGGAAAACAAGAAGAAAATCACTAAGCCTTGTAAATGGAGGAGAGAAGAGCATCAAAGGTCAACTTAGAGAGTGTTCACATTGCAAAATCCAAGTACCATCATCAAAGCTTCCCTTCCTAGGTGGATTTCACTAAGGCATGTGGACAAGGTCATCAAACATCTTAGGTTTGCCTTCTGACTTCACATTAACACCTCAACGATCATTAAGTCTTGATGAAGTTAGGGGAAAGGTCATCAAAAGGAGGAAAAGAACATCAAATGAAGTTTAAGTTGTAAATTCCACTCACCACCTCCTAGCCTGCCCTTCCTACATGGCCTTGACCACCTTGAATGGACTTTGTCATGTCCTTCACGTCAAGCACTCTGGATGACACCTCCAAACCCACCCAATATAGGCACTTTTGACACTTGAGCATGGAAAACTTGTTTAAAACACTAAATTCTCCTCTTTCTAGGTCGACCTACTTGAGAAAGTGCAACGACTTGTATGAAGGTTTATTCTTGCAATTTCTATCAAATTCAAATCAATTTCAGTATGATTTTCAGCAGAGAAGACCTGCAGCAGCAAGGAGGAGCTTCATTCAAGTAGAAGAGTCAAAATTTTAAGTGTCTTATAAGAGTCACTTCTACCAAATTCTAATTTTTTAGAAAATCTGATATTTTTTAAGGTATGTTGCTTTAAAATGCATTGATTTTCTCCCACATGCATGAGGAGATAAGTTAAGTGTTAGGAAAGTCTTTATATCAAGTCTCACATCAACCTTCTAAGATGTTTTGTCTTCAGTTTTAGGAGGAGGTAGACGATGAACACCAAGGAAAGACAAGCCCTGATCAAGAGTGACAAGCAAAGAGTCAGGCCGAAGACAAAGATCATGTCCAAGTGGAGCAACATAAGCAACACCAACTTGGGCCACATTGACACGAAGGAGATTCTACATCAAGTTCATCTTACTTTAAAGACTTCGTATGTCTGGATGAGGAAGACATCAATGCCATGCATGAGAGGAAGTCATCTTCAAGTGATTCATTCCACGTGTCAAAAGGACAATCATCATGTAATCTACTCCAAGGACTCGTGCACAACATATCTTCTACTTCATGTAATTGTCTAGAGGCATAATTGTGCACAAGCACAAGGGCATCACAAGATGAGAGATGAGCATGATCAACAAAGAGATCCATGAGTTACATCAAGACAACAAGAGGAAAAATATTCTAAGTGAAATGAACATGAGGTGAACTAGACTAGTTCATTTGAAGATGCTGAGGTGGCACGTACACATCATCAAGCCAATTACATTCTGCCATGTCATTCATTCAAGTCCAGGTTGTCTATAACAAACAAGTGGATAAAGGCAGCCCACCATAAAGATGCTCCAAAGATGCTTATCACATTGGGAAATGTACCTTAATCGCCTCTTTCATGTTCTAAAAATAGAAAATTTTGTAACAAACTACCTTATTGTCTCAATCTTGGTCGTTGATTGCTAAATCAATCTTGGCCCTTCATGTAATTCTTGAGCTCTATATAAAGCTCACTTCTCTCATTTGTAAAGGGACATTGGAGAATAAGAGAAGATACAATATACATTAGATTAGTAAGGAGTAGAGTAGAGGAGAGTCTTCAAAGTCATTGATGAGATATTGAGAGATTGTTGTAAAGATACACTTCAAGATAAATGCAAGCTCATTGTTGAATGTTTCATAGTGATCTTGTGATTTTGGAATATTAGCATGGTCTTCATTGTCTCCAAGATGGTTAAGAATTGTTTCCAAAGTAGCTTAGGTGATAGATTAGAAGTTCGTTGATATAATGTTTCTTATGTGAAGATATTTGATGAATCCCTTTTGGTTCATACTTTTTGTCAATTACCGAAGGTAACCCACTTTGCAAAGTTAGCTTGAACCTTGTTTGCATAAGTTTGGTTGTGGATGCTTGTTCAAATTGCGCCAGCTATGGGTGTTTGGATGGAAGTTCACAACATGAAAATCATATGATTACCTTAGGAGATTGTACTTACTTTGTGTAATTGTTGGTTCTCATGGTGAAGCAAAGCTAGGTTGTGGAAGGGAATTTGTCTATCATAGCATGTGCATTATATCATTGTCCTTAGATTAGCCCTCTTAACCCTTTCCTTTTGCCTTTTCTTTTGTAGTTGATTAGAAGAAGTTCCATTTTACAAGGAAAGAGTACATATTTGACTGGAGTGATGAATAAATTCTGCATAAGTCCCTTTGTGTAAACAACATTAACACATCATACTACTGAGGCTATCCATTGCAAATCATGTACAAGGAATCTTGGAGTGTTCTTGTTTGATCACATAGTTTAGCATTCAAGATACTTTGTTCAAGAGAGGATAGAGCACTTGGTGTTTTATTCTAATGTTGTTGTTGTCAAGAAAACATCATCAACACGCCACTCCTCATTCTTCTTTTCTTTTTAAAATTTAAGACAATCCAAAGGTAATGATATGGACACACTATCATTCAACATGTCTATACTATGCAATTTTTATTCCACCTCCTCAATCACATGCTTTATCTTAGAAGCTGGTCCATATTCCTTTATGATAAGAAGAATCTTTGTTTTAGTTGATGCTATACCTCTTTTTTTTATTGCTACATTTCATTTGGGGCTATGCATTGGTCAATAGTCACATAATGTTTTACTCAATGTTGTATTGTAAACAAACTTTCCTTTTTGGGGATCAATCTGCTTCCTAAGATACAGTGCCACAATTAATAAATGACCTCTAAAATCTAATTTAATCTCCCAAAGTCTATATTGTTGCACTACTATTTTTTATTGTTGATACATAAACCTTGAAATCAAGGATAATAAGTATTTAAGATACTGCCAAGATTCAAATGATTAGTACAGTGGTCAGCATTTGAACCATTGATTTGATGGCTATGTTAAACCTCAAATTGTTGTGTAAACTTTCGTATTGCCTTGCTAACTTTTCTAAAGAGGTGTGCCTACCTTCTAAGGTTATGCCATGCATTTGGCTATGTACTGACTTGATAAAATGGTAAAATTTTATATTGCTGGAAATTATCTGGGGAGAATGCAAATAATGTGTGATGATTTAAAACTATTGTGTAAATGCTTCATTTGTATGGGGTGCTATATTGATTAACCTACACATTGTTCTTAGATGGTTGTGAAATTTATTTAGGGATAAATAATAGTTAATATGGCCTATCTATCTATTTATCTAGTTGGGTTGGGTGGCCTTATCCCCAAACATTTAATGTATTTCCTTAGCTGTGTTGGATTTAAATTGTGTCTGTAGCTCCGTTGCTTCATATCAACTTTGGTCTTATAATGGTTGATATTAGTTCTTTTCTACCTCCTTGGCATTCATATTTTTCCAACATCAAATAAGACTCTTGGTCCATTACTCCTCTTCCATTACTTTTGAAGTGAGATGTTATTCCTCCTATGTTATGATTTGTTATTGGCTTGTCTATATCTAGTGAAGAGTTCTCGAGGCCCTTATCTTCCTTTTTATTACAATTTTTCAGTACAGAAATATCAAAAAATGTATATACTTTATCAAAGACTTCTATTATTTTTTTAAATTTGATGGAAAATTCCACAAGAGACAAGGAAGAGCTAGAACTAAAACATTTCACATAAGAGATTTCTAGAAACTTATCAGTTCTTGCTTCTTACTTAAGTTCTATACAAAGTATGTTATACTTATTAAAGGCAGTCTAAATATTATTGTACATAATTTTTTAGTAAGATATTATGTTGTTAATTAATTCTATCTGAATCTTTATTCCTTAGTCTATTGCGCATAGACTCAGATTAGAGGGCATAGATTATACTTAAATTGAATAGTTTAATAGTGGCTATATTTATCTTCTTGATTACCTCTTTCATAGTTGCCTATGGGCTCTACATAAATATCATCCACTTCAATGGTCAAACAATCAATAGAAATTTTACACCTCATTCACAATAAAAATGTTAAATATTTGTGTTATTTTTATTGACCAAAATTGCCCTTTGACTGTTGAAGTGAATGATATTTAAGAATAACTGTTGCCTATGTAAGGTTTGATCTTGTGCAAGTATGAACCCTTAATTATGTAATAATTTAGGATAAGAGCACTGAGTTTAGATAAAAATTGACTCTAGATAGCTCCCTACAATGATTTGGTGGTAGTTTCGAGGTTACTATTATTATTTAACCAAATAAAATGGTACCCAGTTGAGGACCACCTCAACTAATATTGACACCTCTTTTGTGTGGATACAAATCTTGAATCTGGCCTCAACTATATCAAACTCACAATATCTATACATATCGTGAGATTGCATTTCATCTTCTCCCTACCGAAGGTGGAGTTTGATGACTAGAGGTTACATTATATTTAAAAATAAACCCTAACTCATTCTTATCAACATATTTTTCAACTATTTTCTCCTAAGGTGGAGTTTGATGCCTAAGATACTTGTTAAAGGTTTTGCTTAGGATGAGCAAGTTGAGAGGAGGGAGGAGGAGATCCAACTATACTCATGTGAGGCTATTAGATCTCCCAAATGAAATAATCATGAAAATAGTTGAAAAGTTATCATTAATAGATCTTGCAAATTTGATGTCATGTTGTAGAGGCTATGGCCTCCCAGGTAAAACATTTTTAGAGGCAGTGGCATGCAGTGATTTGTAACCAAGATATACAAATCATAAGAAAACATAATTTGTAAGAGAATGGGAAAACTTTAAGGTGCACTACTACTTGAAGAGAGCTCTAGTCAGATGAACACTTTGAAAGAAAAGAAGAAGTCCATTTTGGTAGCACAAATCTGTAAGGCTGCTTGGAAGCCAAAATACCCATTTTAAGGTTATTAATAAAAAAATATAAAACAACAAATTCATAAAAATATATCTGACCTTGTAAATAGCCTAATTACATGTTTCAGATTGTTCCTTCTTCTTTGATTTCTTTCTCACATTATTAAACCAATGGAAGAGGTTCATGTAACCCATAGGGCCATAACAATGGAACTCATTAGATATTTACCATTGTATTATGAATCATTTTTATTAACATAGTATTTGACTAAGAAAACAATATCTATGTAATAAATAGATAAAAAAATTAGCCTTTTTAAAATAATATGTAACAAATTAAATGAGAATATAAAATCCATTTTCTTATACACTCTCTTAAGATTTGAATGCCATTCTAGTCATCTTGGAGGTAGGATTAATCTAATAAAGTGATAAGTATGGGTATTTTTTCTAGGGTTTGAACTTGGGGCAAACATAATATGAAGATTTCAGGATTTTCTTTAGAAAAAAAAAGAAATAAAGACGTAATTTTGGATAAGATACACAGTTATTCAACAAAGAGAAAAACTATCTTACATATTTTATCTTATCAAATTTTATTGGATAGTTTGGATTCCCAATATATACATTATTATTTCTTCAATGGGACAGTGACTTTGATGGTTCTCAACTCCACAACCTAAACATCTAAACTGTTGGTATAGCTAAAGACCTTATTTATCTACACAAGGTTTGTCAAAAATGAATAATTCATAGAGCTATGAAAGCAGCCAATATTTTACTAACTGAATTTTTTGAGCCTAAGACAAACTTAAATCCATCTATGTTATGCAATTCTATATTATAGTTCTTTTGAAGGAGAAACTGAATTTCATTAGTTATTTCTTATTTGGAGGGTTAAACTCATGCACGTCTATATTATAGTTCTTTTGAAGGAGGAATTGAATTTCATTAGTTATTTCTTATTTGGAGGGTTAAACTCTTAAAGGGTTTCTTCTTATTTTGTAACTTAGAAAGCCAATATCTTAAGATGATGATGTTCATTTTCCTTCCTTGAAGGAGTCTCTTGTTGTGTGATGCAGTATTCAGATTTTGGACTCCCAAAGTGGCTTCCTAAGCAATGGACATACATCAAAGATACAACCATTATAGGTACATTTGGGTGGGTACATCTATTGCTTGTGTACTTAAGTATATGTAAATTAGTCCTTTCCTTTCACTGTGGAAATACAAAAAAAATGATGGTTAAAATGTTGTTTTGTTTGTTTGTATTCAAGGGAAAACATATAATTTGGTTTCGAGTATCTAATCTAATTTTATTTTGTGGTTATTTTAAATAGGAAGACCTAATTGATATCTGATGTTATTTTATACACTAAAATATTTTGGAAAGTCTATGCGACTTGTAACATTTCTAGTTGTTATTGTTGTTACATTTCACCAGACTATATCGTGGATGGGGTTCTCATCCACAACCTCATCCATGATATAATATGGTGGAATGTAACTACAATAAAAACTAGAATTATTGTTACAAGTCATATGGAATTTCCAACAAATTTTGTTTCTCATAAAACATAAAAGACCATCAAATATGACTTTTGTCTTCCTATTTAAAATAACTACAAAATGATATTAGATTTTTAACTTGAAGTCTAATTTTATGTTTTCCCATGATTAGAAACAAATCAAGAATCATTCTGACCATCAAAAAATTGTGATGTAGTTCAATACTATTTCACACATACCAAAGTACATAAGAAATAGAAGTACCTACCTAAATGAGCCTACAGTGGTTGTATCTGTGATGTGTGTCCATCACTTCCAAAGCCACTTTGCAGTCTAAAATCTAAAATCTACATCACACAACAATAGACTCCTTCAAGTAGAGAAAATTAGCATCATCATCTTAAGGTATTGACTTTCTAAGTTACAAAAGAAGAAGCAACCTTAACCGTTTAACCCTTCAAATAAAAATAATTAATGAAATTTAATTTCTCCTTGAAAAGAACTATAATATAGAAGTTGATACAGGAGGTGAGTTTAAGTTGGCCTGGGGCTCAAAATCTTTAGTTAATAAAATATTGGCTGCTTTGATATCTATATGAATTATATATTTTTGGTAACCTCAGACAAAAAAGAAGACATTTAGTTGCACCAATAGCTATTCTATACCAAATATCCTAGTTCAGATGTTTAGGTTCTGGACCTAGGTTAAAGTAGGACCATCTGAGTCACTAGCACATTGAAACAATAATCATGATATAGTGGGAAGCCAAACTATCCAATAAAATGATAAAAGATAAAATATGTGAGACAATTCTTCTCTATGCTAAATAAATATGCAACTCATAAAAAATTTACAACTCTTTATTTCTTTATTTTTTTGTGTAATGTAAATCTTAAAATTTTGTATATTCTATTTGCCCCAAGTTCAAACCTTAGAAAAAATCTCATACTTATCATTTTATGAAATTAATCCTACCTCCAAGATGGCATAGAAAGGCATTCAAATCTTAAGAGAGTCTAAGAAACTGGGTTTTATCTTCTTATTCAACTTGTTACATATTATTTTAACAAGGTTTCATTTTTTGTCTATATATTTTATAGATATTATTTTATTAATTAGATATTATGTTTATAAATGTGATTCACAATCCAATAATAAATTTCAAATGTGCTTCAGAAGAGTGTTAATGTGTTAATCCTTAGAGTTACACATTTGTATTTTATGTAATCTTTTTTTTTAGATAGTTATGAGTTGTTAAATTATTCTTCTACCTATATAAACATATATGTGATTTTCTATTTTACATCAATACAATTTACCATTTTGTCCACCTTTTCACTGTCAGCCTAAAAGTGATGTAAAGATGTGGGTAAATATGTGACCCACTATATTTGATTCATCTGTTAGCATGTTTTCAGCTTGTGTGATTATATTAAAATTAGATTGTAGCCACAAAGGCCACGGGGAGTTAGATAGCATCCAGTTGGACAGAATGAAGTTATGTAGAAAATTGCATTTAGAAAGGCATATGCAACCCTTTGTAGAAGATTTTAAAAGGTTTGGAATTTGCATGAAACACAATAAACTTTATTTGCATATAAAAGCACTTGTCCAACATTTTAATAAGACACCAAGATAATTAAAGAGGTCAGACTAGAAGAAGACATTATATTATTTCCTTATATAGACATGAAAAAGATGATGCACATGAGACAATATTACTTTTAGGCATTCTTACGCCTGTCTATTTCAATTGCTTTAAAATTTCTAAAGCCTTTCAACAAAATCATTTCATGCTTATCTTGCAATTGATGCATTCCATGTTATGGTGCCTCCTTGAGGTTTTTCCAGTAGCTGTGTGCCCTAATCTCTAAGATGACGCCTCTTTGAGGTATTCTACCAATCAATTCACAAGTCTAGTAAGTGACAAACAAGATATTTTTGCGATAGCTGAAATGGGGTACATCTCATCTTTGTAAGGATATTCACCTCCACATCCATATCTAACAAGATGTCACATACTGACTAGGTATTGTTTGAAGCATTGATCAGTAACAACTAATCATGTGTTGATTTATGTATTGTATGCTTGCCAAATGAAATACCCAATAGATATTTTCCCTAAAATTTGAAGCAGGTTTGTCCTGCACAAAGGCATTACCTACGCTACTCCTCATTCTTCTTTACTTTTTAGAATTTATGACAATCCAAAGGTGATGATATGGACACACTATCATTCAATGCCAAGATTCAAGTGATTAGTACAGTGGTCACCATTTGGAAATATTGCTTTGACGGCTATGTTATTCTCAAATTGTTGTGCAAACTTTCATAATGGGTTGTTGTCTTTTCTAAAGAGGTATGCCTACCTTCTAAGGTTATGCCATGTATTTGGTTGTGTACTAACTTAGATATAGTTCCAAAATTTATATTAGTGGAAATTATTTGTGGAGAATGCAAATATTGTGACATGATTTAAAACTATTGTGTAAATGCTTCATTTGTATGGGGCGCTATATTGATTAACCTACACATTGTTCTTAGATTGTTGTGCAATTTTCTTGGGGATATATAATAGTTAATATGGCCTATGTATCTATCTATCTGGTTTGGTTGGGTGGCCTTATGCCCAAACATTTAATGGCTTTCCTTAGCTGTGTTGGATTTAAATTGTGTCTGCATCTCCCTTGCTTCATATCATCTTTGGTTTTATAATGGTTGATATTAGTTCTTTCCTACTTCCTTGGCATTCATCTTTTTCCAACTTCATATAAGACTCTTGTTCCTTTACTTCTCTTCCATTACTTTTGAAGCGAGATGTTATTCCTCCTATGTTATGATTTGTTATTAGCTTGTCAATATCTAGTGAAGAGCTCTCGATGTCCTTATCTTACTTTTTATTACAATTTTTCACTACAGAAATGTTAAAAATTGTATATAGTTTATCTAAGACTTCCATTATTTTTTAAAAGTTGATGGAAAATTCCACAGGAGACAAGGAAGAGCTGCAACTAAAACATTTCACATAACAGATTTCTAGAAATTTATTAGTTTTACCTCTTACATTTAAGTTGTATACAGACTATGTTATACTTATTAAAGGCAGTCTTAATATTATTGTAGATAGTTTTCAGTAAGATATTATGTTGGTAATTAATTCTATGTGCATCTTTATTCCTTAGTCTATTGAACATAGATTCAGATTAGAGGGCATAGATTGTATTTAACTAGAATAGTTTAATAGTGGCTTTATTTCTCTTCTTGATTACCTCTTTCATAGTTGCCTATGGGCTCTACATAAATATTATCCACTTCAATGGTCAAACAATCAATAGCAATTTTACACCTCATTCAAAATAAAAAATGTTAAATATTTGCCCCATTTTTATTGCCCAAAATTGACCTTTGACTATTGAAGTGGATGATATTTAAGAATAGTGGTTGCCTGTGTAAAGTTTGATCATGTGGAAGTATGAATCTTAAGTTATGTAATAATTTAGGATAAGGGCACCAAGTCTCTTAATATAAAAATTGACTCGTAGATAATCCCTTACACTAATTTGGTGGTATTCTCTAGATTACTATTATTATTTAACCAAATAAAATGGTACCTAGTTGAAGACAGCCTCAACTAATACCATTGACACCTCTTTTGTGTGGATATAAATCTTGAATCTTGTATCAACTACATCAAACTCACACTTACCTGGAAATATTGGAGTGACTATGTTTTTAAGGGAATTTATACTCCACAATAGTGGCAGCTGTATACCTTACTTGGAAATTAGTAGAGGTTATTTATAGGGATGGGTACTTAGGATCTAACAAGGTTTAATCAAGGGTAGTAAGTTTACTATTGTCTTTCTTTGTGCTATAATCAAGGCCCTTTTAAGGGAACTTTTTATTTTCTTATGTTAATATTGGTTATTCTATGTTAAACACCTTAGAGAGTGTAATGCTAGTATTGTTACCTTAGTGTGTTTCATTCAATGCATGATCAGTACAAAGGTTAGTGGTGTAGGACAAAGATACAATGGATAGTGGTTATAACTCATAGTTTTGGGAAGATTGATGTGCATAATACTGTTTAGAAAATCTAAAGGGTACAAATATATTAATAATAGCTCTATGGATAGATTTTGGTACTTGTATTGTGAAATATTTCATTATTTTAGATATGGAAGTTATCACCTTACATTATGTTGTTATAGACGACTTATATCCCCTTACCTTGTAACCATAAATGATGTAAGCTAACTTAATATGGATTTATCCATTCAATTTATACTAGATGTAGAAGATGATTATGCATAAACTAGTTGCTCTTGAAACCTTCTGAGATCCCATCTGATTCTCTAATGATATTCTTTTAGCCAGACTACTAATTTTGAGTGGATTGGGGAAACAAAATATATGCTTGTGAAGAATTCAATTTATTTGCAAAATTGCTTCTTAGAAGATAGATAAATCATTGGATGACCTAGCTGAGTTGAAAAATTCATGTAGTCAAAGTATTATTTTAATTGGATTGTCTTTTGTACATCACTTAATATACAATTAACATATTTTAGTGTGAAAATAGTAATAATATCAACCTAACCTCATTATATACATATATCCCAACTAGCATTTCATTATAAGAAAAGAAATTTGAAGTGTTATATTTAAGCAAAAACCTTAAATATCTATGAATATCGTGAGTTTGAATTTCATCTTCTCCCTACCGAAGGTGGAGTTTGATAACTAGAGGTTGGATTATATTTAAAAACAAACCCTACCTCATTCTTATCAACATATTTTTTCAACTATTTTCTCCTAAGGTGGAGTTTGATGCCTAAGATACTTGTTAAAGGTTTTGCTTAGGATTAGCAAGTTGAGAGGAGGGAGGAGGAGATCAAATTGTACTCATGTGAGGCTATCAGATCTCCCAAATGAAATAATCAAGAAAATAGTTGAAAAGCTATCATTGATAGAACTTGCAAATTTGATATCGTGTTATAGAGGCTATGACCTCCCGAGCAAAACATTTTTAGAGGTAGTGTCATGCAATGATTTGCAACCAAGATTTATGAATCATAAGAAAACACAATTTGCAAGAGAATGGAGAAAATTTAAGGTGCTCTAATACTTGAAGAGAGCTCTAGTTAGATGAACACTTTGAAAGAAAAGAAGAATTCTATTTTGTTAACAGAAATCTATAAGGCTACTTGGAAGTTGAAATACCCATTTTAAGGTTAGTAATAAAAACAAATGAAACAACAAATTCATAAAAATATATCTAACCTTGTGTAATGTCCAAAAATGTCCCCTTGAGGGCTTTTCCCTCATAAGGTTTAGCTCTCAGGTCTATAGTGTGCATTTAGGACATTTTACATCATAATTTGGCATCCTGATGGAATAAGCCCTATGTGACATGACAAATGGGACCTAGGCAGACCCCTTGAGCTTGACTCTGTCCAAAATAGGGGAGGACTTGGGTGCCTACACCCTAGTCTTACCCTTTATCAGAGTAGTCCCAATTTTTGGGTGTCAGCTTGTGACCATTATTTGGGTCCTATGCCAACATGGTAAGTTTGAATTATGAAAATCTTGGCAAGAGTGTTTGTAGTTGCATATAAAAGCATGTTTAGGCAATCATTTGTAAACTAGATTTCAATTACATGATTACTAGCAAGCTATTGTGTTCTCAAGGTGATTCAAGTCTTTCATTGTGTTGCAAGAGTAGATTTGTGTGGTTTATGTGTTTGTGTTTGCAGATTTGAGCATCTATTTCATCATGGAATGAAGAGCATCTTCCTCCCATGAGATCTTCACTACAAGGTGACATTATATCGTGTTTGTCATCATTATTTCATTTGTTTTTTACCTTTGCCTCCCTAGGCATGCACTCTCTATCTGACAAAAGTGTTTGGAGACTTAAGTGTCCTTCGGGGCTTGACTGAGGCAAGCCTCTAAACACCACAACCCCCTCACAAAGTTTCATGGTTGCAGGTTATAGTTTGAGGAGCTGGACAAAGTGAAGTTGTAGGAAGACATCTTGGAGTGTCAAAATTGCAGAACAGGAAGAAAATTTGCCCCCTAGACTTGGGTGCCCACTGATTAGTCCTCCAAGTTGTGTGATAGGAAAATCTTTGAAATAACAAGAAAGTGTTGCAGACTGAGTTCTTAGATCCAGACAAAAATATAGGCCCTGGACTTGGTCACCTGCTTGTGTGTCCCCAAATTTTCCACCTTAGAACCCCAAAAATAGGTACTTTGTGATTTGTCATTTTACTTCTCTCTGCAAGAGCTTTTTCTGTAATTCATCCGTTTACTTTCATATTTGCAAAATTAGGGTTTTAAGGGTCAATTGAGCATAGGAGAAGGAAAATTGATAATTAAACACCCAAATCCAAGATTCCCTACTTTTTTAAGTGAGAAAGGACCTGTTAGCACTCTGTCACTTGATCTGAAGGTCCTTGAATGTGTTACGTGAAAGGAGGATTTAAACACTAAACAAAACAAATCCAATTTTCCCCTAAACATTTTGGTGAACCCATGTTTTTGGACTTAATTGCAACTTTCTGAGTGTTTTTCTTCAAATTTGGATAGATTTCATTCATTCATATAGACATTCATCTTATTGCATTGAGAAAATTACAAAAATAATGAAAAATTTGAAAAAAATTGCATTGTTTTTGATAATACAAGGTGGTAAAACAAGGGGCCGAACCCTTACAAAAAGTAGACAGGCCACATAGGTAGCAAGCACAAAAAGTGCCTTAAACCAGAAACATCAAAAATAGATAACCCATCATAACCAACAAACCCAGTCGCGAGCTAAGATAGTAAATAGAGTAGCAGAGCAGCAGAGAAGTATCAAAATAAAAACAAAAACTAAGGAGGCAAATTCTCTCCTTATTTAAACATGGACTTAATAATGTCATCCAAATTCCTAGAAAGATCTTCATTGTTAGCATTGACAGGCACCCCCAAGTTTTTTAGCACAGAAATATTAAGGAAAATAGAACTCCTGAGCACAGTGGAGAGATTCTGCTATAACTTCTCGATGCGAGCCCTCAGACTTGCCAGATCAGCTCCTAGACTAGCATCAGTGTCCATATGCTCATCAGCCTCTTCCATGAACATCTCATCCGCTTTGTCAGCATTGTCGGCAGAGTCAGCAACTTCCTCAGTGGTAGCCCCCATATCATGAGTCTCCTATTTTCCATCAGCATCCCCAGATATGTCCTGAACCTCAATCTCCTTATCCTCTTCCCCCTGGGTGGATTATTTCGAACCGCTCTCAGAGTAATCTATTAGTTTTTCTTTAAGAGCAGGTTTTGCCAGCGATACGCCCGGACCGCCTAACACTAGAGGGGAGACCATCCTTAAACACCTTAGCAAAAGAATGAGACTTGCTATTCTGGCCCACTGGGGTCCTACCAAGATTTTTAGGGGTCCCAACCATAGCCCTACCAGTGCTTGTATCCCCAGCAATAGTCTTTCTCTTTTTACCCTTCGTAATGACAGTAGGACTCAGAGTATCAATAGGAATATCCTCAGGTGTGGAAAAGGCAACTTCTTTGGTCTTAGTAGGAACAGGGGATGGCCCAGGTTCATCAACACTAGGAATATTCTTAGGGTTAGAGGAGGGTTTGAGCATTGCGACGGAAATGATTCAAAAGGGGGAGGTGGTAGTTACAGAACCTGGTGAAGCACCGCTCCAGGGTGAAGTACTTCATGAGGAGAAAACACACACCGTCCCATGGGCAGCTTGGCTATGTCAAATCCCCCCTGATATGGGACTAATTCTTTGCCATCTCCAAGAAAGAGCTTCTAACTTGAAAGGTCCACAATTTTAGTTTTCCTCTACAGTTTCAAACCCTGAGTAGACATACCAGTGGCCATAGCGATCACTCTTTCAAAAATTTCAAAGCTAATTCTGCCCATCGAAACCCACTGGTTCTACCAAGACCTGGTGAATTGTTTAGAAATATTTTCATTGTATCCATTTAGCCGCTCCAAATAGGGACTAATCCCACCCTCTTTACAATAATGCCAGACTACCAGGTTGTCTTTAAACTCACAGCAAGAGACGGGTTCAGTTCTGATACGATCTCCACCCATGTTAGAATTACAAAGCATGTCACAAAAACCCCAAATCTCCGTAGTTGTATTTACAGGAGCATTACTGGCTTGATCAAGGCTAATGATGCGGGTGATAACACCGCACGCATTATCATAAATGTGGGAAACCTTGCAAAAATGATGCTTACGCATCCCATATTTAATCATAATTACACAGCACATGCCATGATGATCCAGCCGCCCGCTCGCCTTATGAGAACAAGGAGTGGAAATGATAATGGAGAAGGTACAATAGGACCCATACTTCAAGAAGCACGTCAGCCCCCTCCCAAAGAGCTGACCATATGAGTTGTCTTTCCAACAAGTCTGACTCATCACTACCCCGACACTTCCTTAAGAATGAGTGCCTTAAGATTTAAAGGGATATGCTCAAATTGGCACCAACACCGCCAATTTGAATACTATTGTCCCAGATCGGCATAGGCATCTGCAACTCCATTGCCCTCATGGTAAATATGGGAGATATTCACACTGGGAATCTTCTGCAGGAGAATCTGTATATCCCTTATAACATCTTTCAACTTAATGCCAATAGTTGACACATTGTTAACTGCATCAATAACCATTTTAGAGTCCCCCTTGATGTACAAATTCCTAATACCAAGGGATATGGCCAATTTAATCCCCCAAAGAAGAGCCATCGCCTTAGCATAGTTATTGCTTTGACAGCCCAGACCGCCAGCATTTAGGCTTACTATTTTGCATCAATTCTTTCTAAATTTCCTAATTCATAATTTTTCCATCAGATCTGATATAAACTACAGAAAAATACAAAAAATCAATAATTTAAATTGCATTTTCATCATTTAATTGCTAAGGTTTTGTAGAAATTTTGACAATTTTCATATAACCTAGTAATTCCAAAATCTAAGGTCAGTAGGCAAAATCTTCTTTCATATTTTTCTACTGATTTTAGAATCTCATTCAAACTAGAATTTGGTTCAAGTCTTTCATTTTAGTGTAAATTTTTATTTAGATTTAAAATATTTGCATTTTTGCATAGAAAATTTCAACAAAAAACTAGTAATTTTCATGCATTTTCATTAAATTTGCACTTACATTTTGCATATTAAAGCTTGGAATTTATTTTTGGATCTAATAACACTTCATTTTTATCATAAATCAGACCTCAAAGAATTCATATAACATTTTGTGTCAAGATCTCAAACCTAGGGCTTGAAATACATTGATTTTCACTAGATTTGGCCTTATCGACTCTCTAAATTTGCACCATAGGCATACTCTGAAGGGAATTTTTGTATTAATTGGATGATTTTAGGGTAATAATTTTCTTCCCCTCCTAAAAATTTTCACAACACTTTTTTATTAGCCTCTTGTATTCAAAATTTCATGAAAAACTACACATTTTTACTATTTTTGCCCGTGTTTGGCCTAGTTTGCACTCCAAGTGTGTTGCAAAAAATTTTATGGATTAAGATAACTGATACCATTGATTTTATTTTCTACACCTCCTAAAATTCATTACAACATCCTTTTTGTTAGGCCTTGGAGTTGAAAAACTGTGAAAATAGCCTAATTTTGCTATATTTTCACTAGGGTTGACCTTGAGTGGCACTAAAAGCGTGTTGTGACAAATATTTTGACACTAAGTGGATGTTATTACTGATATATTTTTCTATGATCCATCACTATTCTCCTCACAACACCCTTTGTCATGCTCTTTTGAATCAAGATTTGGTGACAAGATTGCATATTTTGACATATTTTGACTTGTCGTCATCTGAGATTCACATCAAGAGTGTATTGTGAAGGATCTTATTGCTTTTTTGGACTGATATCAGACATATAAGTTTCTTCTCCTGATAAAAAATCCTTACAACACCCTTTGTTTCATTCATTTGCATTGAAAAAGTACCAAACAAAATCAAGCATTCTAGGCTATTTTTGCACCAATTTTGAAATCTTTCAAAATCTGATTTTGCATTGATTTGAGCATATAAACATGGTCTCTAATCACAGTAACAAAAATGGGTTCCCTCCTAGACCTTACATGAAAAGAAACCCCTAAACTTGAAATTGTGTTTACACCTCAAGATAGAACAATTTGAGACTCTGACATGCCTCTTTACATCACTATGAAAATAATGGGGAATCCTGTGGATGGAACTCTTATTGATCCTAATTGCATGACTAATGTTTCCACTGAAGAGTTCCTCTTTTCACATCAATTAATGCAAAGTCCTTATGACCCTTCAAACATGATGATCAAGACACATACAGGAACCTTTGAAAAACCTTTGGGTAAGATATCATTGTTGGTAACTGTATTTGAGAAACATGTTGAACAATGGTTTGATGTTACCCCTACTTCTAATACCTTTGAAATGAAACTTGGAATCCCTTGGTTAAAGGCTATGAAATCTATCCCTTCGACTATCTATAAGTGTGTAAAATTTCCTTTGAAAGGACAAGTGCATGTCATTCCTCGAAATACATACAAGCCTTCAAGTACACAATAACACTTTACATTGGATTAATTTTGGAACAAAATTGAAAAGGAACCAAAGTTGCAAATAGACTTTATCTATTTGAGCTATAGAAACTACAAAGCAAAAAATTTACACCCAATGCCTGATCCTCCTATGCAAGAAATGACAAAAGATAATCAACCCGCATGTGAAGAGAACATTAGACTAAAAGGACAAGAACCTTATGCCAAGGTTCCTCCCCTGAAATCCTTACAAGGATCAGAAGGTCATTGCCAACAACAAAATATTCCACTGTGACAAATGAGATTTTATCCCAAAGCTTCATCTTCTAATTTGCACAAATGTATGAAAGAGAAAAGCCCTATCTTACAAGAAATAAGTGGTAAGAGGAAACAAAATAGACAAGAAAGAGAAAGAAGAAGAAGAAGAAAAGATTATGCTATAAACTGGGCATCTCAACAAGAAAATATTGATCCTAACATTCAACCAAACAAAGATGATCCTAACAATCAACAACATGATGAGAAAGACATGAATTGGGCTATGGTACCTTATGTCCCACTTTCCTCTACCATTCAGGAGTGGGAGGATGATGATGATTCACTTGATAATGAGACTTAGCATGATTACCCTATAGGTAAGTATATCTAACCCTTTATCTCTCTCATGATGTGCTTCCCCCATGATGTGTTATGTGTTGTTTAGGCCTCCTGGGATGACACTTGATTCTCTTGTAAGGTCCGGGATACCAGGAGACTACCTCTATTGTGACCTTCTTCTATTTGTATCATCATTATTCTATATTGCCTCTCTATTTGATTTCATCATTGTGTGTTGTGTCTTATGGACATAGCATTGTGGTTGGTGACCTAGGGGCACCCTCCTACACAATTGTCCCTAAGACACTTGTTTTTCCTCTCTTATTTATTGTTTCCCTTCCTCTAGTGTTTCTATCTAGTGGGCAGATGATGAAAGACATTTATACTAATGCGGACCTAGTGTCCCTTTCGAGAGCAATAAAAAATTGGACTTAGTTCCAAATATGATGATGGGGTTGTATATTTTATTTGACGCTTGGCTAGTGGAAGAACTCATGCTTTCCGCGTAGTGATTATGATGATGTTTTTATCTCATTTACAAACCTTAACAATACTACTGCCCTGTGCACCTTTGTTTGTCTTTGAATCTAGCCTCGATGGTGCTTGATTTAGAGAGCTTCATGATATAGCCCCACGTTTATCCTTGAACTCTAAATTCGTAGTATAACCTTCACTCTTTGTGTGTTCCATCATATGCATTGATGTTGTTCTTTATTATGATTTTGTAGACACTAACATGTTTCTTGCAGGGATGTGTTTGTATGCACCAGAATATATATTTTTACAAAAAATATTTGAAACTATTACAAACCGTAAAATCTATACTCAGAGCAATAGAAAAGATCAATGATAAAACTATTGAAACCAAATAACAATAGATGTTACTGAATATAATTGAAATATGGTTGCTTAGAATATTAGCATAACTCTAATGTAAGTGTTACCAGGGGTCATAAATGATGAATGAAATTGATTTTATAAGGTTTGGGTAGAAGTAGTTTGAGTAGTTGAATGGGTTTTCAATTCGTTAAATGGTAGTTAGGGTTATGGTAGGTATTTTACGGGTTAGGTTAATAATAAATTAAAGTTGTTAGATTTAATTGATTATTAATGAGAGGTTTTCAGTTTCAAGTTGTAAATAATAAATTAAATTTATTGATTTTAATTTATTATTTACAGGAGAGTGGTAAAAATGGAAGGATCTAATTAATTAATTAGAATTAATTAAACCTTAGGAATGGGTGGATCTAAAAAGATTCAATTAATTAAAATTAATTAAATCTTAGGATTAAGGAATATTTATGATTTAGGGAAATGATCAATTGGTCAATTTTTTATGTCTACATTTTTCCCCTCTTTGAGACGATGTTGTGAAGCAATATCATTTCAAACAAGATTAAAACATAGGTTTTTGATTCAGATTTTGGGTTGGATTGGATTGGATCGGATGGGGTTCAAAAATATGAAGGATTGGTAGAATATTGCCCCCTCAAGAGGCTATGTAGGGACGAAGGAGATGGATAGATTCTTGAAAAAGGAAATGAAGGGAAGGAGGATGGAGTTATGTTGTTTAAACTTTGAGCAACCTGATGTTTGATATAGCACCTGATATTATGTACCAAGGTATAAAGACCAGGGTGATGATGTGTCAAATACAGAAAGGAGTAAAGTCACAAGCAAGCATATGCCTAATGGCACCATGATATGAAAGACCATGATGACGGTGTGGCAGGTATGTTATAAGGACCAATAACAGACACAAAACAACAATGAGTCAATACACGCAAACAAAATAAGCAAAGCATGCATACACAATGTTGCCACTAGATAGAAAAGCAAAAGAAGAACCAAAAGATTTAATTAAGACAGAAGTAATAAAGATAGTAAGATCTCAAGCCAAATATTAACGCAATAAATGGAGAAGTACATGTGGGAACGATATATCCCTGGATAAGTCAAGGTAAATAAAGGATGGTTTGGCCTGGGGGATGTACAACTTAGTTACTGCGATCAAGATCAAATTGTTAGGTGTTGAGTTATGCAATTTTGTCTAAGAGTTTCAAAGTGTTTTTTTGAGATATGGCTTGGAATGTGGGAGTGCGTAAAAAATTGGTTTGTGTTTTTTTTGTTTGATTTTTGTATTTTTATGATTTGAATGATTTGATGGAGGGGAAGGATGTGGATGCAGTGCTGAAAACTTTATTATGGAATTGCATGAGACTGGAAATATAGATGAACTCAAGAGTTGATTATGAGGAACCCAAAGCTACCAAGACACATAAACCTACACAGGTGGACAAAATAATACTAGGATGAGAGTAGGTGAAGGTATGGGAAAAGACTAATGGAAAGGCCAGTGCTAACAAAACGTAGAATAGATGGCAAGATAGTGCAATATGACCAGATGACACTAAGTAGATGTGTATGGCAAGATATGGATGGGGGCTGAAGGGAGGACGAATTTTATTATGGATGGGAGATGGATGATGGAGTGATGGGTGATATGAAAAAGCTACCTAAAGGATGGTGGGGACAACTTGAATTCTACACATGGCACCTGTGAATAGGTTTTCACCATGGTACTTATCCAAGGCGCCATCGAAGTGGTTTTCACCATTGGACAAAATGATTTTTCTTTACTATTTTGATTTTTTTGATTTTTTTGATTTTTTTATTTTTTTAACTGGGATACTCTAAGTCAAGTATAGAACCATTTGAGATGAGATATGTTGATAGGTTCTTCTAAAGGTTGACCTTCTGGAGTGGAAAGTTGGTAACCTCCTAACCCATAGCTCTTGATGACGATGAAAGGTCCCAATCAGTTAGGTTCAAACTTTCTTTTCTTTGCATGATTAGCCATATTTCTTTGATTTTCTAGTAGAACAAGATCTCCAAGCTCAAATTTATGAGGCTTCATTTTCTTGTTGTAACCTCAACGCAGGCAATTTTGATAAGATTTTAGATGATTAAGAGCTGTAAGTCACTTCTCATCCAACAGTTCAAGCTCTTGTAATTTTGACACATGATATTCTTGTTGATAACTGAGAGGGGGGGTGAATTAGTTATCCTTAATTCACTTTCAGTTCAAACACTTAAATCCACTTTTGTTAATCAATAGCATAGCAATTAATCATTCATGGAAGCATAAGACATAAACACCAGAGTAGATACACATCAACACATGAAACACCAAGATTTTGACGTGGAAAACCTAGTTAAGGGAAAAAACGACGGGGTGATTAACCCAAGGATTATTCTCTGCTAGAAGAATAAGAAAAATGGATGGCACATGCCAATTAGGGCTCACTGCTCGAGCACACTACTCACAAGAGGCACACTACCTACAAGAGACACACTGTCTACAAGATAACAAGTGTTACAAACTTGAACTGGAGATTGACATCTTTACCATGCCTAGATCAGTTCCATTTAAGCCCAAGAACTCCTGCTCTACCTTTCGCACTTCTCTTCGCTACTTCGCTCACATCACCGCATGACACTATGCAAAATGAATTCACAAACCCTTATTTATACAAGGCATCGACTTAGGAACAATCATCTAAGTCGACACACACCTACAAGATCATTCGCAAGACATGTAATACATCCGGTCAGCCTGTCTCAGGAAGAACACCAACAACCAGTGGTCTTTACATCAAATCCAAACTCTAACTTCAATGCGGACTGCCAATAAGAATTGTACATGATCCAAGGATCACCAAAACCTTTCCTGAGTCATCAAGAACATCCGCACTTTATCAACTTACTGGAATTCTTCTCTTCTTCATTCGAAACTTCAAGAACACAGTCTGTTGCCACTGTCATAATGCAAAAGGCTCTTCCAGACCTCCAAATAATGCACAAATCAGGTTATCACTTCACACTGACTTCTTCAACACTCTCTCCAATATGCAGAATGAGATAATGTAATTTCGGAGCTCACCCGACCAATCTGTGACACTCTGTCACCACTGAACACTTGTCAGAACCGGTTCTACACAAGCAGCCATAACTTCTTCAGATCTTCATGTGGACCTCTGAAATCTTAACTGGAACATCTCAAAACTCATATCTACAAACCCTTTAATCCGTATCCTCTGATCCTCAACCTGTTGAGTACTTTTGCCTTCTTCTCATCACTGTTCTTCACTGTTCCTGATGGAGACTAATTTTCTCAATATCCTCAGCACACAGCTCATCCAATCCTTCTTATCAATGCAATATGAGTATGTTGACATCAATGAAAACACTGGTTATCCTCATACTTGCAACGATCTCCCCCTTTGTCATTGATGGCAACATATGATGTGAAAAACCATCAAGACAAGAACTTCTCCTTTCTATCACAGCTCCCCCTACATGTCTTCTCTTCCTTTAATGCTCCCCCTTTTATCATCAACCACTTGTTTTTCACATGTCTTCTCTCCCCCTTTGACATCAGTGGCAAAGGACTCATACTTGCACTTCTAACACATCAGAATCATACCAGCTGCTCCCCCTTAGTAGCAGCTCCCCATCATCAATCTAGATCACAAGATATGACTATGATATCCACCGGACTGATGCACATCAGTGCATCCTAGTTCATCACCAGAGGGGCCATGACCCTTAACTTCTCGCTGAGATACTCAAAATAGTCCTTGTGAAGAGGTTTAGTAAAAATATCTGCAAGCTAATCCTTGGAGGGCACATACTCCAATCTGACTTCACCCTTGTTCACTTGTTCTCTCAAAAAGTGAAATTTGATAGATATATGCTTGGTCTTAGAATGCAATACCGGATTCTTAGAAATATTTATTGCACTTGAATTATCACAGAACATTGTGATAGGCTCCTCATATTCTACTTGAATATCTCTTAGCATTTGCTTCATCCACAAAAGTTGAGTGCAACTACCTGCTGCTGCAATGTATTCTGCTTTTGTTGTAGACAGGGATATTGCTTCTTGTTTCTTGCTTAGCCAAGAAACCAACCTTTTTCCCAAAAATAATGCTCCTCCACTTGTACTCTTCCTATCATCCACATCTCCTACCCAATCTGCATCTGTATATGCATGAAGAGAAAAGTCACGATCTCTGGGATACCATAAGCCATACTCAACTATTCCTTTCAAGTACCTAAAAATTCTTTTGATTGCCATGACATGAGATTCTCTAGGATCAGCCTGCAATCTTTCCACAAGATCAACAACCTGCATTATATCTGGTCTTGTCTGAGTGAGATACAGTAATCCACCAATCATTGATCTGTACTTTGTCTGATCTATCTTAGGAGAGTCATCATCTTTGCTCAACTTACATCCGGTAGCCATGGGAGTGTTCATTGGCTTTGAATCTTCCATTCCAAATTTCTTCAATAGTTCTTTCACATATTTGGTTTGAGAGATAAAGATTCCTTTCTCTGTCTAAGTAATTTGTAGACCCAAGAAGAAATTTATTTCACTGAGCATTGACATTTCAAACTCACTTTTCATTTGGTTTGCAAAGGTTTTACACATACTGTCTCTTCCTCCAAAGATGATATCATCAACAAATACTTCAACAATCAAGATGTTTTCATGATCAATTTAGAAATATAGGTTACTATCAGCAGTACCTTTGTTGAAACCAATCTTCAAAAGATGTTTGTCCAACCTCTCATACCATGCTCTTGGGGCTTGCCTTAGACCATACAATGCCTTCTTTAATTTGTAGACCATATCACATGCTCAGATAACTGAAATCCATCCGGTTGTTCAATGTACACCTCTTCTTCTAGGTCACCATTCAGGAAAGTAGATTTGACATCCATCTGATACACTTTGAAATCTTTGAAGGCAGCAAATGTAAGAAATAGTTTGACTACTTCAATTCTTGCCACCAGAGCAAAGGTTTCCTCAAAATCAATCCCTTCTATTTGAGAGTAGCCTTTGCAAACTAATCTGGCCTTATTTCTGATTACTTCACCAACTTCATTTAGTTTGTTCCAAAAGACCCATTTGGTTCCAATCACATTCTTGTTTCTAGGTCTAGAAACAAGATCCCAAGTGTGATTTTTCTCAATTTGCATTAATTTTTCTTCCATTACTTTGGTCCAATTTTTATCATTGCACGCTTCATTTATTGTCTTAGGTTCAATTTTTGAAATCAGACAACATTCATCTAAATTTTGAGCAACATTCCTTCTAGTTTGCACACCTTTGCTTTTGTCACCTATGATCTGATCTTCAAAGTAGTTTAGTCTTACATACCTTGGAACTTTGGGAGTTTCTTGTACTTCGGCTTCTTGATCATGCTCATTTAGACCTGTCTCTTCTTCCTGATTTACTAGATCAGTTTGAATCTGTCTTTTAGGAGAGGATGTAGCTCCTTGAACCAGAACATCATTCTAATCATCTTCATCATACTCATAAAATCTTGAGGGCTTCTCAATACCTTCATCAACCTTCACATTTGTACTTTCTATCATCTTTCTCAGTCTCTTATTGTAGCACCGGTATGCTTTGCTTGGAGTGGAGTATCCTAAGAAGATTCCTTCATCACTTCTAGCATCAAACTTTCCTAGATCTTCATCTCTTTTAATGTAACACTTGCTACCAAATACTCTGAAATATCTCACAGTAGGAGTGATACCAAACCAAAGTTCATAGGGAGTCTTACCGGTATTGCTTCTGATTTGAACTCGATTGAGAGTGTAGACTGCAGTGCTGACAGCTTCTTTCCAAAACATATGGGGAACATTTACTTCCATCATCATTGTCCTGGATGCTTCCTAGATGGTCCAGTTCTTTCTCTCAACTACTCCATTCTGCTATGGAGTCCTAGGAGTAGACAACTATCTCTTTATACCATGTTTCTCACAAAAGTCTATGAATTCACCAGATGTGAATTCACCACCTCTATCAAACCTTAGACATTTCAGTTTCAATCCAGTTGATTCTCTACCATAGCCTTGAAGATTTTGAACTTCTCAAAAGCTTCTGATTTCTCTTTCAGAAAGGTAACCCACATCATCTAGGAATGGTCATCAATCAGTAACATGAAATATCTATCACCTTGCATACTCTTGATTCTTGTCGAACCACATAGATCAGTATGAACTAACTCTAATAAACCGGTAGAGGACTAATCCTTGCTTTTGAATGAAACTCTGCTCTGTTTACCTAGCTGACATTCTTTGCACATACTATTTGTAGGTTTAACCATCTTTGGAAGATCTCTTATAGCCTGAGTATTGCTTATCTTGATGATGTTATCAAAATTTATATGACACATTCTTCTATGCCATAACCAACTCTGATCAACTTGAACAAACAGACAACTTTTATTACTACCAACTAGATGGAAGATATTACCTTTTATTTGAGTACCAGATGCAATCTCAATTCCAGAGCTTTCAAAGATCTTGCATCTTCCATTCTTGAACTGGAGATCATAGCCTTTGTCAACCAACTGACCAACACTGAGAAGATTGTGCTTCAATCCTTCAACATACAGTACATTACCAGTTTTGTTCTTTCCATCAAAAGAGATAGTTCCCCTACCTCTGATTCTACCAGCAGAATTGTCACCAAACTTTACCATTCCTCCTTCATACCTTTCCAAATCTAAGAACTTGTTCTTGTCACCTGTCATATGGTGAGAGCATCCACTGTCAATAACCCAATCATCCTTTTCTTCAACTTGGGTAGCCAAAGCTCTTTCTACAACCTTATGATTGATAGATATTGGATCTTCTTCCTTGATGGCAATAAATACCCATTCATTTCTGGATTTGTCTCCTATCTCTGATTTATCATCTGTTACTCCTTCATTATCAGCTTCTTCATGAACATAATAACAGTTCTTTTGGAACCTTTGTCTGTTAGAATTTGACCTTGTAGATCTTTCTGGACATCTTGAGGCAAAGTGACCAATCTTATTGTAGTTGAAGCATTTAAAAGGTAATTTTCCTTCATACTTACCGGATCCTCTTGGTAGTCTTTTTGCAATGAGGGCTTCAAGTTGAGCTGTTTTTGCTTCTTCCTCTTCCATGTCTTTCCTTGCTTGATCATACCATGACAGCTTCCTTGAAGAGTTTTCTCCCAGATCAAATCTTTGTTTGCCTTTCACATAGGCACTAGCTTTGAATGCAGATTTAGTCTTGGGGGGATCATCTCCAAACTCAGTCATTTCAAATGCAGCTAGTTTGCCAGCCAATTGCTCTCTTGTGATAGTTGTATGGGCTCTGAATTCATCAATGGTAGCAACCTTGATTTTGTAGGCAGCAGGAAGGGATTGGAGAATTTTGCAAACAATCTCATTTTCATCCAAAACTCCACCAGCATTCCTAATTCCACACACCAGCTCATTTACTCTTGGCATAAAGGTAGTGATATTTTCATCATCTTTCATCTTCAATCTTTCAAATTTCCCTTTGAGACTCTGCAACCTTGCACTCTTAAAAAACTCATCTCCTTCATGCAGAAGTTCTAGTTTAATCTAGATCTCATAGGCAGTTGGTAGGTCAACATTTTAGAGCTCTGAGTCAGTTATTGCACTTAGAAGAGCTTCTTTAGTCCGTAGATTGTTTTTAGCATCTGTGATTTCATTTAGAGTTGTCGAACCACCCTGTGGAGGTACATATGGTTTTGTGACCATGGACAAGTATGCTTTTCCCATACACTCCAAGTGACATTTCATGTGGCCTTTCCAAAGAGTGAAGTTGGTTCTGTCAAACTTCAGACTGTCCTTCTTGTATGACGACATCCTGGATCTCCTCAAGCGGTTAAGCTCTTTTTAGAGGAACTCGGCTCTGATACCAATTGTTGATAACTAAGAGGGGGGGTGAATCAGTTATCCTTAATTCACTTTTATTTCAAACACTTAAATCCACTTTTGTTAATCAATAGTATAGCAATTAATCATTCATGGAAGCATAAGACATAAACACCAGAGCAGATACACATCAACACATGAAACACCAAGATTTTGACGTGGAAAACCCGGTTAAGGGAAAAAATGACGGGGTGATTAACCCAAGGATTATTCTCTGTTAGAAGAATAAGAAAAATGGATGGCACATGCCAATTAGGGCTCACTGCCCGAGCACATTGCTCACAAGAGGCACACTGCCTACAAGAGACACACTATCTAGAAGATAACAAGTGTTACAAACTTGAATTGGAGATTGACATCTTTACCATGCCTAGATCAGTTCCATTTAAGCCCAAGAACTCCTGCTCTGCCTTTCGCACTTCTCTTCGCTACTTCGCTCACATCACCACACGACACTATGCAAAATGAATTCACAAACCCTTATTTATACAAGGCATCGACTTAGGAACAATCATCTAAGTTGGCAAACACCTACAAGATCATTTGCAAGACGTATAATACATCCGGTCAGCCTGTCTCAGGAAGAACACCAACAACTGGTGGTCTTTACATCAAATCCAAACTCTAACTTCAATGCGGACCGCCAATAAGAATTGTACACGATCCAAGGATCACTAAAACCTTTCCTGAGTCATCAAGAACATCCACACTTTATCAGCTTACTGGAATTCTTCTCTTCTTCATCTAGACCTTCAAGAACACAGTCTGTCACCACTGTCATAATGCAAAAGGTTCTTCCAGACCTCCAAACAATGAACAAATCAAGTTGTCACTTCACACTGACTTCTTCAACACTCTCTCCAATCTGCAAAATGAGATAATGTAATTCTGGAGCTCACCCGACCAATCTGTGACACTCTGTCACCACTAAAACAAGTGTCAACCATTTACTCACTTGTTGAAGAAAAACACATAATTTATCTGGGATCAAAACTGCCAAGAAGCATTTGATAAACTTAAAGAGTACCTAGGCTCTCCTCCTATGTTAGCACCACCTATTCATAGAAAACCCCTTATTTTATACATCTCAACAACATCAACAGCATTAGGGGCTCTTTTAGCACAAAATGATGATAATGGTAAAGAACGAGCAATCTATTATATTAGTAGAACCTTGGTGGGCTATGAACTGAATTATTCACCTATTGAAAAGGCATGTCTCATAGTTGTCTTTGCATGAGAAAAGCTTAGACATTACATGTTGAGTCAGCAGACTAAGCTTATATCAAAGATTGATCCTCTCAAATATCTATTATCTAGAGCAGCTCTGACTAGTCGTATGGCAAAATGGGTGATGATTCTTAGTGAATTTGACATTGAGTATGTCGATAGAAAAGCTATAAAAGGACAAATAATAGCAGATCAACTAGCAGAAGCACCTATAGAATCAAATCATCCAATGGTAACAGAATTTCTTGATGGATCAATTTTGGACATCAAAACTATTCCCTCTTGGTAATTATGTTTTGATGGTTCTAATACTCAATGTGGCTTTGGAGCTGGAATACTCTTTGTTACTCCTCAAGGTGATTATATACCAAAATCATTTCACATTCAATTTCCATGTACAAACTACATTGCTAAATATGAAGCACTAATCAAAGGATTGAAATTGGCTATAACCTAGAATATCAAAGACTTACAAGTTCATGCGGATTCTCAACTAGCGATCAAGCAAGTAAACAATGAATATTAGACAAAGGATGAAAATTTAACACCATACAAGAAACTAGTTGATACATTCAAAACATATTTCAACAAGATCACATTTGAACAGATCTCAAGGCTTCACAACAAAGCTGATGATTCTATGGCCACAATTGGTTCAATGATATAGATGCTTGGAAATGATCACAAAATTGAATTCCTAATAGAACAGTTGTTTATACCAGATTTCAATATCCCAGAATTAGATTTGGTATGTGATATTGTTGGTCCTAACTCCACTTGGTTCAATGAGATTTACGATTACCTTCATAGGCAAATCATTCCACCAAATCTTTCCAAATCCCAATGTCACTCCTTCATTCGTTGTTCTTCCCAATATGTCCTCCTCGGCAACATGCTTTATCAAAACTCACTAGATGGTGTCCTGCTTAAATGTCTTAACCCAGAAGAAGCCCAAACTGCCTTGCATGAGATACACGAAGGCATCTATGGTACTCATTCTAGTGGTCCTTAGTCAAGAAATTGCTTCGTACAGGATACTACTGGCCTACTATGGAGCAAGATGTACATGAGTTTGTCAAGAAATGCATACCTTGTCAACAACATAGTGATCTAATTCATGCACCAACACAATAACTGCAAACTATCACTATTCCCTGGCCATTCTCACAATGGGGGCTCGATCTCATTGGAAAAATACATCCATCCTCCTCAGATAGTCATAAATTTATTATCAGTGCTATCGAGTACTTGACTAAATGGGTTGAAGCAATTCTACTTACTTACATAACCGGAAAACAAATATCTAAGTTCATTTTCCATTATATCATTTGCCGCTATGGTATTCCTCAAGCCATAGTCACAAATAATGGTCGTCCTTTTAAGAACTAAGATGTCAAAGAGCTTTGCAACAAATTCAAGATCCAACATCACTTTTCCACTCCCTATTATCCATAAAGAAATGGTCAAGCCAAGGCAACTAATAAGACTCTTTTGAAAATCCTGAAGAAAATGGTAAATGAGGCTGGTTGTGATTGGCACTTGTAACTTCATCCTACTCTTTGGGCTTATCGAACCAGTATCCACATTCCTACTGGTGCTTCACTATATTCCTTGGTATATGGTTCAGAAGCTATTTTACCCATGGAGATTGAGCTCCCATCCTTGCGAGCATCCTTACAACACTTGATTTTAGAGGAAGAATTGTTGCAAGTATGAGGATAACCAGTGTTGTCATTGATGTCAACATACTCATATTGCATTGATAAGAAGGATTGGATGAGTGCTGTGCTGAGGATATTGAGAAAATTAGTCTCCATCAGGAACAGTGAAGAACAGTGATGAGAAGAAGGCAAAAGTACTCAACAGGTTGAGGATCAGAGGATACGGATTAAAGGGTTTGTAGATATGAGTCTTGAGATGTTCCAGTTAAGATTTCAGAGGTCCGCATGAAGATCTGAAGAAGTTATGGCTGCTTGTGCAATAAACCTCTATATGGATTGTAATTTTACTTGCAAAGATCTTAGTTGTTTTAAATTTTGAGGAGGCATTTCCATTATAGCTTTGACTTTTGTTGGATCAACTTCAATTCCTCTTCTGGACACGATATAACCTAAGAGTTTTCCAGATGTTACTTCAAATACACACTTTTTAGGATTTAGTCTGACATTGTACTTTTCAAGGTGATCAAAAATGTTTCCAAAATGTATAGGTGACCCTCTCTAGTTTTTTATTTGGCAAGTATGTCATCTACATAATCTTCCATCTGTTTGTGAAGCATATCATGAAAGATAACAGTCATTTCTCTTTGATATGTGGCTATGACATTTTTCAGACCAAAAGGCATGACAAGCCAACAATATGTTCCCCAGGCACAAAGGAAAGAGGTTTTATGTTGATCTTCAGCTATTATAATTTGGTTATACCCAGAAAATCTATGCATCAATGATAACATCTCATGTCCTACTGTCAGATCCATGATGATATCAATGTTTGGTAATGGAAAATCATCTTTTAGACAAGCTTTGTTGATGTCTCTGAAATCATTACAAACTCTGATGGTTCCATTTGTCCTGGCTATAGGTACAATGTTTGAGATCCATTCGGGATAATCTATTAGTTTGATGAAACCAACTACCAAGAGCTTTTCCAACTCTGCTTTGACCATTAAGGCAATTTTGGAATGCATCTTTCTCAAATTTTGCTTGACTGGTTTTGTTCTTGGATGGACTATTAAATGATGTGCTATCAGTGATGGATCTAATCCTGGCATATGTGCATAGGACCAAGCAAAATTGATTTCTCATTTTCTGAAGAAAGAATTGAAGTCCCAAGTTTCAAATTCAGACAATGACTGTGTTGCATATGTGATCTTGGGTTCTTCTATAGTTCCAAGATTCATCTCTTATGTCTGTTCTATGAGTATAGTGGACTTTTCTTAGTGTGCCCCCACTTTGGGAAGGTTAAATTTCTCATCCTCTGGTGCCTTAGAGAGGTTTTCACCATTTGATACGTCTTTTATTTTTATTTTTTATCGTTTGAAAGTGCCACAAAGTGGTTTTCACCAGGAGACGTTATTTTTGTATTTTTATTTTTTTAACTAAATTTAACATATTCCCCAAAGTAGGCATCAGAGTGTAGTTCAATAGTGTAGCCAATCTTGTGATCTCCAATAGGTAGATGAGTACGAAGTCCCAAAAATTCACCTATAGCCTCATCATTTTCACAGACATCAAGGACAGAAGGTCCTTGTTCATCCGAGTTAATGAGATCTGGATAAACAAGGGATAATGAATGAGATGAAGTGGATGGGGTGGACGAAGAGGATGGTTAATCAAAGGAATAAGTGATGGTATAGATAGAATTATCCTCAAAGACATCGGTGACCGCTTCAAAAGGATCTATGAAAGTGTCTCGATTAAATGACTCAATCGTAGGAAAAGCTTGTGCCACTTCGTCTAAGATAAACTCAACATCGGGTGACTCATGCTTAGTGGGTCCAAACCCTAGCCCAACATGCATAGGGCGATGATGAAACTCTAAAGGCTCTAAGATTCCCTATTATTGTTGCCCAAGCTGACCTTCTGTATAGCCCAACTTTTTAATGATGGGATAACCTCTATGATATATACTCAATGGTAATTATTTTTGTTCATCTTTTTTGCTATAGAACCATTTAGTGATATCTTCCTCAATTGTTTCTTGACTCATTTTCCCCCAATATTTGAAATGTTTCAATTGTAGATGAGTAACTAAGACATGATTAATCTAACGAGGTCACCCAAATCTCTTAGGTGAAAGAGGAAGTTCATTGATATGAAACAGAGTGTACTCCCCTATGCCTTTATCACTAATCTTAGCCTTGATCTCTGATTGGGAAATGGATGGTGTGGATGATGAAGATGGGGTGAGGGTCGATGGGTTAATGTATTTGGATGATGGTTGGGCAAGTTCATTAGTTGGGCAATAATTTTGATGTTGATAGGGGCCCTCCAATCATCTATAGTATTGAAATGGGCGAGGGTCTGCTTGTATGGTAATCTCATGATCATTAAATGGGAATTTTATGCATTGGTGGTATGTGGAAGGTATGGCTCTCATGGCATGAATCCATGGATGCCCTAGGAGAATGTTGTAGGAGAGATCAAGATCTAAGACCTGACATGTAGTTTCCATTGTAATAGGACCAACCTTGATTGGGAGTCTAATTATGCCTGCTAATTTTCTTTCTCCATCATCATAAGCTCTGGTTGTAATTTGATATTTCTCGTCAATGTTCTCATCAGAGTATCCCAATTGTTTTATTAATTTGAGGGTACATAAATTCAAATATGATCCACGACCCTTTTCACGATATGTTGGTTAACAATAACGTCTAGATGAAGGGCTTCGTTATGGAAATGTTCTAGAGAGGAGTTTTTTGGATCTGTGAAGATGAGGTGAGGAGTGGATGTAAGAGCCCCCACCATAGCTTGGAATTTATCTACATCAGTATCACCTGATACTTGAGATTCTATAAGGGCTTTATCCAAGATTTGTTTGTGTTGGGGGGACATTCTTAAAATCCCTAGGATTGAGATCTGGGTAGGTGTCTTTTTCAATTGATCTAGGATATTATATTTAGGTATATTATGGGATGAAATAGGAGGTCTTGTGGGATTAGATGGAGGAAGATTTCTTTAAACAGTGATACGGCCTCTTCGTGTAGTGAGATCACACTCAGGTGCTCTACCTCTAATAGTTATAACATTGACATGAGGATACAAAGCTTCAATAAGGCTAACTAAGGTATGGTTGCTATAGTCATAAGGAACTTCATGGTGTGATGTGTTATTGACATTATTGGCTCTATTATTTTTTTACCCATGTGGAGGAAATGGTTCTTGGTAGGATTTGAGCTTCTCATTGGGAGACTCATGAGGTATTTGATCTATGTTTATCTCTCCTTGATCAATTAGATCTTGGACATAATGCTTCAGTCTTATGCATGAATTAGTGGCATGGCCATTGACACGATGGTATTCACAATATTGATCTTCTTAGAACCAACAGGGTTTTGGTCGACTGTCATCATAAGGTTTACCAATGTTAGGAAGATTAATCATGTTTGATTGTTTAAGTTTCTAAAATATTGATTCAAGATGTTCTTTAAAGTTTTAAAATTTGTGTGGTGGTCTCAGACCTGGAAGGGTAAATTTCTTCTATATATGTGGTGGACGATCTCGAGGTGTATTATGAGTTGATGAAGAATTGATGACAAATGGTTTGTTTTGCACATTTTGAACATGTTTTGTATCAGTGATTCCATCATTCACAATATTCTTGTTTCAATTCCAATATCAGGATTTATCATTGTTGTGGTTATTGGAATTGCGATTGTGATTTTCTTTATAAATTTTAATGAGACCTTTGTTGATAAGAGTTGTTTCGATCATCTTGCCTTTTGTCATAATTTCTTCAAATTAATCAGAGCATTGCACTTGTAAGTGAAAAGCTAGATCTTAATTAAGATTTTGCACATAAATTGGGACCAGTTGTTTCTTGGGAATATGGTAAGGAAGTCGATGGCAAGGAAGTTGACTAACAATATGCCTCCATCTTTGTAGGAAAGAAGCAAGGGTTTCCCCTCCTTTTTGTTTAGTGTTATAAGTTCTTGCATGGAGGTGTCTTGTTCAATGTTGTCGGCAAAATTCTTGACAAATTCTTCTGCTAGTTATTCAAATGATTTGATATTTCCTGGGAGACGTGAGAACCATTCAAGGACTGAGCCAACTAAACTTTTAGGAAAAAGTCTCATTAAGTATGTAGGTTCATGTCAAAATTCCATGCATGCAATACATAATTCACGAATATGATCATGAGGGTCACCTTTTCCTTTGTATTTGTCAATTTTTTGTATTTCAAGATTTGCAGTAAAAGGTACCATGATTAAGGATTTGTCAAATGGATCAGGGTATAGTTCTTCAAATGAGTATTTCTTTTGTCGAGCACCAATCTGATTATCGATGATTCATTCGATTTCATCTTGAATAGGTGGAGTGGTGATTGATTGATTGTGTAATTGTGTTTGGGGTGATGTTTGTGGGTGATTTTGATGTTGTGATGATGATTGGGATTGTTGAGCTGATTGGAGTCTCAAATTTTGTTGTAATGATTGGGAAATTTGTTGGTGTGATTGGGCAAGTTGTTGTAGTTGAAGGACTTGGGGATCAACAGGTTTTGAGGATGAGACATTGATATGGTTATAGTTTCACGAGGTTGAGGATATGGAAGTAGATACTTGGGTTGGTTGAGTGTTGATGTGATGGACATGGATAGAAGAAGTTTGAGGTATGGAAACATGAGTTGTATTGGGGATTAATCGAGATGAGGGAATGTTAGAGGTTTTTGGTATAGAAGATATAGGGATAGATTGTGAGATCCCTAATGGTGAAATGGAAGGGGTTGCAAGAGATGACCCTAATGAAGGAAATGATGAAGATGTAAGTGATGACTGAATGGGTTGAATCACAGGGATAGATTGTGAGATTACTAATGGTGGAATCGACGGGGGTGTAAGTGATGACCCTAATGAAGGAAATGATGAAGGTGTAAGTGATGACTGAATGGGTTGGATCATGGGAGAAGAATAATCTAGAGGCATCCCCAATGTGTAAGTATGTGATGAGATAGACATAGGTGTTGAAAATGATTGATAGGAAGAGAGAGGTTGGATTGTAGGAATAGAGGTATCTTGTGGTATCCCCAAGGTGAAATTTTTTGGTGATGTGATAGATGAGATAGATTGGAACATGTTTGACATAGGTGTTGAAAATGATTGACGGAGAGAGGTATTAGTCTGAGCTTTGGCCTTAAATTTTCCTACTTTTCTTCATGCTTTTTCTCTCTCATAAATATCATCAGGGACTCTAGCTCCACAATCATAAAGATATTGCATATAATAATCAGGATTATGATACATGGAGAGATGAACAAGTTGTCAAGTTTTAGGATCTTGTTGGAGTTGAAGTGCAATTGGATTTGTTTTAGTATAGACATGTGTGGATTTACAAGTTTTGGGAGTAACTGGTTGGTTTGATACATCATCTCAAATTTCTACATAATTTGAAAGGTCTCCAAGTGGATCATTATGAAAATATGATGATGAACTAGGATTTTTCTGAGATGAATTGATTTGATCATGGATGGGCTCTTCTTCGAGGAATCCTAAGGATTGAGGTTGCCATTTTTGAAAAGTGAACTCCATAATGTTTTTCTTGGCTTGGGTACAAGTAGTAACCATGAAAATAGATGACAATTTGGAATGGTAGAAAGCTCTCAAATGGATATATATGGATGATATGAAAGACTCCAAAAGTGGGGATAAATGATATGGATCAGATTGAGACGTGGATATGGATTGTTTGATTTAAGATAGAATAGAGTCAAACTAACGATTCAAAGGGACCAGATGGACTTTAGGATTGGATACAGATAAGGGGCTCCTTTAAAACAATCAGGGTTACGATACGCCTAAGGAAAAAAAGAAGATTAAAATGCCACCTCTACTCAAGGGAAGTCATGGCTTATTGAGTAGGAAAGATAAGATGACAAGCATACACTAACTTAAGAATGGTCAGGGCCTCTTAAGAAAATGGATCAGTATGGGATTGATTTAAAGAAAAAGGTCTGTCTCTTGATGACTTAGATGTTGATATATGATCAATAGGATAATGAGAGTCCACTATTGGAAAGAGATTTTGGGAATGGATATGGATGAATGATCAATTAAGAGAGCTTCTTATGATTCAAAGTATCAAGGTTCCACTTGAGATGTGACACGAGGATGAAAGGTTCTCAATTCTGAAAGTCAAGTTGATGATGTAGGAGACATGTTGTAGTGGTGATGATGATCAAGCAAGAACACACATCAATCATATAAGACACACAATTTGATTGGTTGTTTTTTATGACACCTTGATGTTTTGCAAATACTTGTAAACATGCACAATCCTTGGCTAGGAAAGGACAATATTTGTTGAATCCCCTAGCTACTCTTATTCAAAGCAGATAGCTCTAGGATCTTGGTAGCACTGGCTCCTCTCCACGGCACTAACTTCTCAAGTATACCAAGTTATGGGTTTCCCAAGGCTTGTCGCCCCACCAAACCTTAGGATTGTCCCTACTATCTTGGCTAAGAATTGCAAGAATCAAGGCAACTTCAAAGGTTACCCTTCGGAATCAACAAATAGAGGGTTTTAGGCCACTTTACAAAAGGGTTCTAGTGAATATCCAGGGGACCAACACCTTACTAATGTCCAACAAGCCACTAAAGGCTTTGACTAACCCTACTAGGAGTTTTAATAAACACAAAGGTACTTGTAGACACCTAAATATGTCTTCTACCATCGAACCAACTCCCGACATCCCTAAACATGTCAATTTCCCTCCTAACCAATTAATTAAATTTTTATTTAATTAATTATCCCTTCATTGCCCTATTTTCCATCATATTATCCCCAAAATTGAATTAATTTCATTAATTCAATAGTCTAAAACCTTAGCCAATTGTCCCTTCATTACCCTATTTTCCATCATATTATCCTCAAAATTGAATTAATTTCATTAATTCAATAGTCTAAAACCTTAGCCAATTGATTTAATAAATATGCAATATTTATTATTTCAATTTCCCTCTATCCTAAGTCCTAAATCCACCTCACAAAATCCACCTCGTCAATCCACCTCATCTTTCCACCTCATCTCTTCCACCTCACCATGTTGCACATATAATTAAATATTCTTAATATTTAATTAGCTAATCTCCTCCATTATCCAAAAATGAATCTTTAATTAAATTGTCATCCACTAATTGAATTCTTAATTCAATTATTCCCCACTATCCTCCACTATTGAATTCTTAATAAAATTATTCCCCACTATCATCCACTATTGAATTCTTAATTCAATTATTCCCCACTATCATCCACTATTGAATTCTTAATTCAATTGTCCCCCACTATCCTCCACTATTGAATTCTTAATTCAATTGTCATAACCCACTCTTCTAAAAAAAAAAAAATTTTAATTCATCCATTATGAATTAAAGATTCACAAAAATTGAGAGCCATTGATCTCATCTTTTGATCCTCACCCTCCATTCCTTTTTCAAAAATCTATAAATGAAACCCTCACCCAAGCCATTCATAAAAACTTCTTCTTACATCAAAACCATGCTCAAATTTCTCTCAAATCTCTAATCTATCTATCCTCTAATCCTTCATCTACATTTGTGTTGAAAGCAAGAGCAATCCACATTTGAATCAAATAGGGTTATCTAATCTAGGAGCTCTTGGGTGCAAGCTTCCTCCTCCCTTGATGAGATTGGGTCTTCATGTGAGGTATAACTTTGTATTTATTGTATTTAGTTAGCATTCTACCTTATTTTTTCATCTAATCTACATTGGCACGCCCGGTCTCGGATCTAATCGTCAGTTTGTGAAGGTTTTGTTATCAAAATCTTCATTTTCTAAGCCTTGTTTTAGTAAAGTTTTGCAAGTTTTGGGGGTGAGTTGTTGCAGGTCACATTTTGGGCTAGTCTATTTGCTCTGTTTTCATTCTAGTGACTTGCAGGGGATCATACAAGGCTGGAACAACATCATACATCAACATCTACAACAATTTAGATAGCAAATTAACTAGGTGCAATCATTTCCTCTCTTATTTTTTCATCTTGTTTGCAAACACATTTGGATTTTGGGCTTAAAACAAACATTAGCTCTTGTTTGTCGTGTCTTGTGCACTTGCACATTTGTGTTATCCCATAGGGTAGAATCAAAGTATCCTCTCCCCTTGCCTTCAAAAGGATCTTGGGTGAAGAGAAATGGTTCTATTCTATTTTTCTTTTTAGGACGTGGGCCTGCCCTTGAGACACATCCATTCGGAGAACTCATTGGCAACCCCAAGCGATACTTTCATCCAGTCCGGTATATGTAAATTGAGGATAAGGCGAAAACCAAGTCTAATCGGTATGAGCGCTTACCATTCGGTGCTAGTTTGAAAGGAAGTAGTACCCTCAAGGTATATTAAACTCCTAGTAGACTAGTCAAAACCTTAAGTGGTTTATTGGATGCTCGTAAGGTGCCAATCCCCCGGATGTTCCCCCACTATGAACCTTTGTTTTAGTGGCCCAAATCCCTCTACTTGTTCAACAAGTATTGTCCTTGCTTCACCTTAGGTTGTGCATGCTTGACAAATCTTTCATAAATCCAACCTTTAGCCATTGTGTTTTCTTGCTTGATTGTTTGTCTACTTGCCAAGAAAAATCAAAATCATAACATTAATCCAAAACCAAAATCAAATCCAACATCAGTCATCCCTCATTTGTTGTCAACTCTAATCAAACATTCCAATTCTTAATCCTTAATTAAAAATCATCTTTTGCAAATTAAACCTTGGTTAAGGACCTAGTCTCCTTCATCCTCCATCAATCCCCTCATCCAAAAGCCCAACCACAATTATCCACATCATTAACAAAATCCCCCAACATAATTATCAAACTCCAAATCCGAATCAACCCAATCAAAAATCAAGACCTTAATTGATCACCTAATCAAATCAACCCAAATCAACCCTCTTGCTTAAGATCATTAGTCTATCTTAAGCATAGAGAACCATCCATCAAATCAAATCAAATCGAATCATCCTAAGGTCTTGAAATTTGATCCTCAACATCACAATCATCCCCATCATCCCATACTCTCTCCCACAAAATGGATCTTTATGAATCAATACAACAAGTACAAAGAATTAGAAAAGTCTATGCAAACATGGATCCTAATGCTAAGGAACAATTCAAAAATGACATTAAAGATATACCCTTAGCACACCTCATCATTGGAGAATCTGAAACCCCTACCCCATGTTCATCATATCAACCCTCATCACATCAACCTTCAACATCTTACATATCCACACCATGGACCTCATACCAACCTCCATCATATCAACAAACACCCTACACCTCATCCCCATCCACATCATATCAATCGTCATTCTTTCAACCTTCATACCAACCTACCTCATACATATCCACACCATCAACCTCCCATCAACCTTCAACCTCATATCAACTTCCATCATATCAACCTCCATCATCCTCATATCAACCTCCATCATCCTCATATCAACCTCCATCATCCTCATATCAACCTTCAACCTCATACCAACTTCCATCATATCAACCTTCATCATATCCATCTTTACCCTCATATCATTCCCCATCCCCTTACACATCCATGCCATCATACTTATCCAATCAACCAATCTCTCCAACTTATCCATCCCCCAACCTTTGTCATGCTAACTTTGATCAAGGGAACACCAATCTAGCACACCTTATATCCGAAATCCAAACCTCATATCAACAACCAAATCCCCCATCTCCTAATCCCCATCACCATATCCCTCCAACCTTATCAACCTTAATCCATTACCTTATGTATCTCCCAATCCACCAACCCCTATCACCCATCTACCATCTAATCCACCATCAAATCTTCCAAGTCCCAACACTATCACATCCAAAGAATCCTTGTGGGATTTCTTCCAAAGAACATCACCAAGCAAAGCAAAGGAATCCCCTAGCCCTCCAACACCATCATCTAGTCCAATACCTATCCTTGAACCCATCCACGAACCATCACAACCTAATCCCATCACCCACATATCCAATTCCAATCCTAATCCCACACCAACCACCATCATTATCCATCCATTATCTTGCTCTTCAACCCATACACTCATGAAGGATGCCATACATTAGCTATTAGCAAGGAATCAAACACCCTCATGCAATCTAACATCCATCAAATCTATTGAACAACCCCCTATCATAAGTCAAGAACCATCATGTAGCCATGTTCCAGAACATATAAGCCAAACACCTATTGCATCCATCCAAGCACCTATCACATCTATCTAAGTCACTCCCACTTCTATCCAAAGACATGAGTTATTCCAATAATCAAATCCAAAGCATGTTGAAACATCAACCCCTTCTCCTAATCAAGATCTAACCATCCCATCTAATCCCATCCATGATCCCCTCCCATCTATTGATCAACTTATTGATCTCACCCCATCTTCTACCACCCCTTCACCATCCCCGATAAATCCTTCACCTCCATCTACTAATCCCATCCAAAATCCATCCTATCCACTTGGCACAAGCACTTTCATCTGTGGTGACTCCCTTGTAAGAGGTGAACAACTTCCATCCACCACCTATCTTTCTCCAACAAATAATGGACTCGCGTCTTGTTTCCAAAGCACCAAACATCCCATTGCATGTCGCATACTCCAACACATGAATTACCAAGGCAAAGGCTTAGGCCTTCATGAGCAAGGCATCTTGGATCCCATCCACACCACATCTCATCCATCTTCGCATGGCCTTGGCTATACATCCCAAGATAAACAAAACGAACATGTTGGTACCACCCACCCACCTTCCAAAATCCATTCATCCAATCCCAAACATGGTGCATCTCATCGCCCTCCCAAATCATATGTCACCATCCCTCCTCCATCATCCTATCATTTGCAAATGCATGTGACCATCCATCTTCCTCCATCAAATTTACCTCCACTACTTCCAACTCCAAATATTCCTATCAAATCCACTCTACCTCCTATCCTACCAACACCAAACATCCCTATCCAAAAATCCTCTTATCCTCCCATCCTCCCAACTCCTAATATCCCCATCCTCAAATCCCCTTATCCATTTATCCATAAATCCACTTTTTATCCCTCCACCCATAAATCCCCTAAAATTCCCAATCAAGACCAACAAAAGCACACATCTTTCAAATATGAAGCTTCCCCCAAATCCATGGGATTCAAAAGAAATAATTTGAATGCCTCAATGCATAAATCACAAAAGCCTAAAGATGTTATCCCTTCCAAGCAAAATCAAAAATCCAAATGGCTATCAAAGCCCACACCATCACAAGAAAAAGCAAAAACAAAAATGGTGTGGGTCCCTAAGAAAAGATCAATCAAAACAAATGAGGCATCTACATCCCAATCCACTCCAAACTTCTAAACATCTTGCTCCACATCTAAAAATCCCATAAATCCTAAGTCTATTTGGGTCCCTAAAACCCCAAATCGATCATACAAAAATCCCCCATCCCAATCCCCATTACTCTCAACTCCACATCCAAAGTACAAGCTTCCAAATACATCACGGTGTGTGCAACCATTGGTTTGGGTTCCCCTCCATCACTTAACATTCCCACATACCCCCATCTCTCCATCTTTCATTCACTATCCTACATATCTTCCCCATCACATTCCTATGGTCCATGCTTTTGCATAATCCACATCATAATCCATTATCCACCATCCATTCCTTCTCCTATCTTCCAACAATCCATGCAATCATAATCCATAATGCTATCCAACATGGGACCATCTTCTCCTTGCTATGGAAACAGACGCTAGAGTCCCCATTCCATCAAAAAAGTAAAAAAGAAAAAAAATCAAAAAAATCAAGAAAATAGTGAAGAGAAAAATCCGTCCAATGGTTAAAACCACTCCTTGTGGGCGTCATGTGTAATCCCTTCTCCATCCATTTTGTATTCCTACACTTGGGGGCAAAACCATCTAATCATCCACGTCCATAACATCCTTTTGCATATCCTATCCATATATCCTTATCCTATCATATTCCTACCCACTACCCTCTATTTATCCTATCATTTCCCATCCATCCTATCCATTAGATATTTCGTTTACCATCTCCCACCTTAGATCTTGATGAAGACAAGGGGCAAAATATCAACAACATGCTTTGGAAACCTCTTGGCATACTCCCTTTAAAATATATCCTCCATCCATCTACTACAAGGTCCATCCATTCAAACATGAACCCATCATGCAAAATTCTAAGCATTAGGGCATATGATTCCTTGCAACCTGGCCCTTGGAGAAAATCCTCATCCCTATCTTCCATCTATCTAACATGCATCCCTATCGCTTGTCCATTCATCTATCATGAATCAGTTATCCATTATCCTTTCATCGCCAATCCCCCTATCCCACCCCATCACCTTCACCTCTAGACTTGGTGTTCCCTTGTCATTGGTATTTAGCACAAAGGCTATCCAAATGGAATCCAATGAAACCATCATAATAAACCATTCCTTTTCCACAAAATCAAAACATAAAAAAAAAATCACAAAATCAAAAAATCCAAAAACATCACAAAATTAAAAAAAAAATCAAAACATCAAAAAACATCACAAAGTCAAAAATCCAAAAACATCACAAATATAAAAAAATCCCAAAACAATAGAAAACACACAAAATTCCAAAAATAAGTTATCCATCACAAAATCAACATTGCTCCATCACACTCTCATCATCATCACATTTATCATCATCCCGCATCATCATCACATCTATCCTCAATAAGCTTGCACTAGATCCAAGCATTGCATCACCTATCAAAGCATTGTCCTTAATCAAAATCATCAACTATAAAATCAGCATCAATCACAACTTGTCACCATCACATCTTGAGCCAATTTTACAACATCATCCAATCATCTATCAATTCCTGCCTTAGGATATATCTTTCTTACAATAGGCAGAATCTATCAAATCATCATCCATCTTGGCAAGAGATACAATGGCTACTTGTTTGGTTCATTGGTCTTTTGGTTTTTGATTTTTATCTTTTGTCCTATTTGATGATCACATCAAAGCTACCTTGATCTTATTATATCATGGTATGTGGCAAAAACATCTAGAATGGGGCATAGTCTTGCTTTTGTATGTTGTGCTTGTGGGTTAGTCTCATTACTCCAAGCTAGTATTCATATCTTGATTGATCATAGGGTTGGTTCTAGCATATTGATCTCCTTATGCATCTAAGGTTCATCATACCTTTTGTGTACTAAGGGCTTATGCTATGAGTCCCCTTCCCTCGTCTAGACAAGGTTGTACTATCTTGGGCATGCATGGGCTCATCCCTTTGTCTGCGTGTCTAGTCCATGCAAACGTTGGATAAACACCATCACCCTAGTCTTCTATACCTTGGTGAACATATCCACTTTGCTATATCAAACCTAGGATTGCTCTAAATCAATTTCAGCACAATGATCATCCACCAATCATCTCCGAACATCATCATCCTTTCATCCCACCACTTATCCTCTGATCACATCTACCAATCTGTTTCATCCATTTTGAGAGCACACCCGTGTTCTCGCAACCCGCCTATCCTCTCGAGGGGGCATCACCCTTACCAATTATCCCCAAACCTTACCCTATTCTTCTAATCCAAAATCTTTTTTCTATCCAATCCAACTCTATGTTTTAACTTCTTTGAAATGATGTTCCTTAGCCGCAATACCATCTCAAAGAGGGGCAAATGTAGACACCTAAAAATGTCTTCTACCATCGAACCAACTCCCGACATCCCTAAACATGTCAATTTCCCTCCTAACCAATTAATTAAATTTTTATTTAATTAATTATCCCTTCATTACCCTATTTTCCATCATATTATCCCCAAAATTAAATTAATTTCATTAATTCAATAGTCTAAAACCTTAGCCAATTATCCCTTCATTACCCTATTTTCCATCATATTATCCTCAAAATTGAATTAATTTCATTAATTCAATAGTCTAAAACCTTAGCCAATTGATTTAATAAATATGCAATATTTATTATTTCAATTTCCCTCTATCCTAAGTCCTAAATCCACCTCACAAAATCCACCTCATCAATCCACCTCATCTCTTCCACCTCGCCATGTTGCACATATAATTAAATATTCTTAATATTTAATTAGCTAATCTCCTCCATTATCCAAAAATGAATCTTTAATTAAATTGTCATCCACTAATTGAATTTTTAATTCAATTATTCCCCACTATCCTCCACTATTGAATTCTTAATTCAATTATTCCCCACTACCCTCCACTATTGAATTCTTAATTCAATTATTCCCCACTATCATCCACTATTGAATTCTTAATTCAATTGTCCCCCACTATCATCCACTATTGAATTCTTAATTCAATTGTCATAACCCACTCTTCTCAAAAAAAAAAAAAAATTAATTCATCCATTATGAATTAAAGATTCACAAAAAATGAGAGCCATTGATCTCATCTTTTGATTCTCACCCTCCATTCCTTTTTCAAAAATCTATAAATGAAACCCTCAGCTAAGCCATTCATAACAACTTCTTCTTGCATCAAAACCATCCTCAAATTTCTCTCAAATCTCTAATCTATCTATCCTCTAATCCTTCATCTACATTTGTGTTGAAAGCAAGAGCAATCCACATTTGAATCAAATAGGGTTATCTAATCTAGGAGCTCTTGGGTGCAAGCTTCCTCCTCCCTTGATGAGATTGGGTCTTCATGTGAGGTATAACTTTGTATTTATTGTATTTAGTTAGCATTCTACCTTATTTGTTCATCTAATCTACAGTACTGTTGTTATATGGAGCCTAATCAGACTTGGAGATTATATTTATCCCACTTTTATCAGCGTGGTTTCCCCCCAAATTCCTACAATTTTTTATTATTTTATAAAGCACGGGGAGTTATTTTTCATTGACCAACATAAGAAAACCCTATTTTTGTAACCGACAAAAAGCTTAATAAAAAGCGGCCAAGGGTTAGGGTTTTGGTATTGTATTGTAGCATTTTGCAGCAGTATTGAGTTGCAGGGATTGCTGATTGTAATCGGTTTGATTTACTGGATAATAATATTGGACTCTCTGTTTGGTGGATGTAGCCCGAGTTTGGGTGAACCATGTTGAAACTTGTCTCTTACTGTTATTATTTCTATGTATTTCCATTCCTTTGTTTAATCTTTATTTGCATTTAATTGATATCTTCTACCGGCTAACCCTAACAAGTATGCCTCCTTTCGAGCTAGCACTATACGATAAGCACTAATACTAGTTAGACTTGGCCTTCGCCTTATCCTCAATTTATATAGCGGACCAGATGAAAGTACCACTTGGGGTTGCAAATGAGTTCTCCTTGCGGATGTGTCTCAAGAGTAGGCCCACTCTAAAGGGTAACAAAAGCAAGGAAACATGTTTTTTGATCTCCTAGATCGCACGAAATGTAAGGAGGCAGCATACACAATGCCTTTACCTCACACTCACATGGGGTTCATTTTAATTCCAAATCCAAATGTGTGGGTGCCTATAAAAAATGTCAAAGGAATGCTTTTGATTCTCAAGATCGCCGAATGGCGCAAGAGAAGAGCATACGGATTCAATGACAAAATTGCAAACACTTGTTAATTTTAACCCTTGCTTATGTTGTGATCTAATCTATAAAAAGAAGACATAATGTTTCAAGATTAGATTCTTTGACAATCGAACCCAAAACACACTGATTAGTAGTTTGCAAAATAGTCTTCGACATGCGTAAAGCTGCAAGTAAAATGTAAATAAATGAATCTTGTAAAAAGTACACAAAATGTTAAATGCGGGATAAAGTATATTTGGTGCTTAAAAACAAAGTGAATGAATTTAAAATGATTATACCAGAAAATATGAGATGAGTTTGATCAAATGCCTTTCACTGTGATGTAATCCTTTGCAATTCCATTTTCTATGTTTAGGTCACATGCACGATTGAAATTCTATGTAGTGTTTTGAAAGTTACTAACTTCTACTCATGGCTATTAAAACCACTAAACAAAACAAAAAGAAAAACTAAGAATGTAAAATGATAAAGCTAGTGGTATGTTGGAACACTGATGTGATGGCATAAAAGTTATCATATGAAGATAGCAATTTAATGTCACTAACAAGATGAAATGCTAGCAGCTATCACAGAACCTGCAAGAGTAAACAACAATCATCAAACATTAGACAGACCACTGTTGGTTAGAGAATAGATATTATAGCAATTGCGTATCAACAGGTAATAATTAGGTGAATAATACCCCTGCAAAGAATAGTCGACAACAAGCATTCACTATTACCAAATCAAACCATTAAAATGATGCTATTCCACATTACGCTTGGGGGAGAGACATGTCGACATTCTTCATGGAGATAGAATGATATTGCATAAAGACTCCAAGAATTGATTGGCCTTCTCCACAGATTTCTATTCTAAGAGAGTGAACCCCACAACTTCAAGTCTTGTTAAAATCGTAAGAGAAAACTACAAAACTTAATTCCACATGGGAAAAAAATGAACAACTTCTCCTTATAGAAACAATACCTTTCAAAGCATCCAAAAATACTAAATTTGATCTATTCCTTGATTTTGGTTATAGTGAAAAGGAAAGTATTTGGCATCTGGGGATATAAAGATATCCCTCAAACAAAAATTGTGAAAAGAAATAGTTAGGGTTGGTTTTGCTAAGTCTAATAGCTTTTGTTTCATCTGTTAGTGTTAGATTTCTCTCTTTAACTATAAGCTAACTAATCAGTTGACTAGACGGTGAAATAACAATTTAACTCTTTCTTTTTCACTGCCCTCCTTCATGCAAATAAGGAACTATGAAACAACAATTTAACTTTGCTTTCACTACCTCTTTCTTAGCGGTTACTTTGTTTTTCTTTAAAACCATTGTTAATGTTTGTTTTTCTATGGAGGAAATTAATTCAATTTCATTTATACGCAGATCTGGTTCAGCTGTGTTTTGCTCTGTTTTTAAACTCTAAATTTGATACTTGCATTCCACTTAGTGATCTTGGCTCAAATTTCCAATATGGTATCAGAGCTCAAACTATGTTAGTTTGCTTGTTCATTTTTAAAGTCAATTTGTTGATTCGTTTGATCTGTGTAAAGGACTTCAAAAATAGTGAAGTGAAGACGCACTGCTGCGGAGAAGGAACTTGCTGGGAAGGCACCAATGCCTTTGCTCACGCACAACATTTGAGTGAGTGAACACTGTTGAAGGAAAGAGACAAGGGTTATGGTTCTTTTGAAAAAGGTGAGTTGCAGTGTTGAAAGGCCTTTGTTTTATGTGGCCTGCATGCCACAAGAATAGGCCTGTGACCTATGAGATAGATGTTGCCTCTATTTGAATCAGCTGCTGCTTCTTCTGTGAAGGAGATCCAGGTTGAGTTCATTGCTACCTTGTGTGTGGAAGGTTCATCCTCATCAGCAACTGTGAGGAGGCATTGAATCCCTGCTTTGGTAGTCCCTCAAATGCCCCTTTTTTTTCACATGCTGAGTATCACATTGCAGCGCCCAAGTGAAGAGTCGCCATTCCTCAATGTTTAGCAGGCATTCAAGGGTGCGGTCTGGTCTGCGGCAGAACTCTCCCATATATTAGTCACCATTCAATCCCCTTCCTCTATTTCTCTTTTGATTTGGGGCTGTTACTTGCAATTCCTCTGCGTGATTCAATAGTTCCATTTACGCGGAGGGTTAACTATGTCTTTTAAATATTAGTTTCATCATTCTGTTATTAGGCTAGATTCAGAGAATTTCTTGTCTTGGAAACAAGGTATAAAGAATCACTGCCTTGAGCAAGATCTTCTACCCTATCTCCTAGGACTCGTTCCTGAGCCAAGTAACTATGATGAAAAGAATGCATGGTTTAATAACAATGACATGGTCTATGGACTAATATGTCTTACTATTTCTGAGGATACTCTACATCACATAGAGCACACTGAGTGCCCTTCTACTGCTTGGGTCATTATCCAACAGTTGTATGGAGACATTGAATCTCCATCTGAAAGTGATGTTTTCTTGGAAAACCAGGCTATTGATGATATTGAGACTTATGTTGCCTCATGTAATGTGGACACATCTTGTATGGATGATCAATTCACTGATTTCCCATCAACACCACTTGTTACAAATCTAGATTCCAGAGATGCTTCTTCCAGAGCCTCTAGTGATTCTTTGTAGCAGGATCATTTATGTCTTTTGGATTCAGTCTATTAGGACCAATTTCTACCAAACATTTCCTTTTTGTTTGTAGAATCCCTCATTTCTAATCTAGATGACACTATTGAAGACATATGTCTTCTCTTTGAGGACCACTCTTCTATCCTTGCATCTGTTTCTACTTCTGAGCTCTCTGTTGCTTCTTCGAAAGCTTCCAATGGCTTCTTGCAGCAGGGCATCCATAGTCTTCCTGATTTAACTTTCTGGGATGATCTCTTGACAAGGGTTTCAAACTTGTTTATGGAGACTCAAATTTTAGATTTGGAGGACACATTTTAGGAGTTATCTCTCCTCTTTGTTGATAGCCACATCAACGCTATTGGCCCACCATATTTATCGCCTTTGAAGCTTGCTCTATATCAGTCTTCACAGGATCTTGGATCGCCATCATCGCTTTCCAACATGTGGACATGTGAGCAGTTTTCACATGCACACACCATCTGGATTTGGATTCTAGTATCACCCATATTTTTGGATTGGCTTCTCCAATCAGCAGTGGATCCTTTTCTTCCTATGGGGAGAAATGTCATTTGGAGGTGGTGGATCATATTCTGTCTTCAGGCATTCATCATTGGCATGGGATCTTTTTCATCATGGGGGGATTCATATCTTCTTTTCTTATATTATCTCTATATTTGTGGGGGAATTTTATATGTACATGGGTACCTAAAATGGCCTTGATGCCAGGACTCATCTTTGTTGGCTATATTGGCTTTCGTCTCCTTAGTTAGACTTAAGGAGGGGTGTTAGTGTTAGATTTCTCTCTTTAACTATAAGCTAACTAATCAATTGACTGGATGGTGAAACAACAGTTTAACTCTATCTTTCTTTTTCACTGCCTTCCTTCATGCAAATAAGGAACTGTGAAACAACAGTTTAACTTTGCTTTCACTGCCTCTTTCTTAGCGGTTATTTTGTTTTTCTTTAAAACCATTGTTAATGTTTGTTTTTCTATGGAGGAAATTAATTCAATTTCATTTATACGCAGATCTGGTTCAGCTGTGTTTTGCTCTGTTTTTAAACTCTAAATTTGATACTTGCATTCCACTTAGTGATCTTGGCTCAAATTTCCAATATCATCCACAGACAACTTAAACTACTGATGGTTTTATTAGCATTCAATGTTAATATCTTGCACCCGTAGGATGTTCAAAAAATACGTGATAAGAACATTAATAATAAAATGTCAACATTTAAGAGACAAGCAGAAATGCAAGAAACTAACACGTTTCTAGATGTTTTTGCACCGAAGCTCACAGTTAAAGCCTATCTGAATACATTTTGACACTAACACCCAGTGATTTTAAAAAATTTTCTAGCATGAATTCTTTTTAAGCATGAGACAAATTTGTAAATAAAACATAATGTTGATATTTATTGTTGCATTCACGAGAGATCCAAGAAATACACTGATAGGAACACTCAATGAGTTTAGAGAATTTCCCAACGTGAGATAGTTACAAGATGAAAATCTTTAAAAACTAGAAGTGATTGGTAGCATCCAAGTTTTAAGAATAGAAAACACAATATTATTTGGCAACACCATATCTATAGAGAGACCAAAAGAATCTTCAAATCAGAAATGTGCTAACAATAAAGGTTCATTAAATCACTAAATGCTGGTTGGATGAAAAATGCATTACAATCCAATGGTACTAAATATATATGGTGTGTCTAGACAGTAAAATACAACAGCTGATGGTACAAACTGAAACTTTATAGAAATAATCTTGCACCACTTCTCAAAACTCTTGCAGTTATTACCTGTATTGTATTCACACCAAGACAACCAAAGACATTTCCCTATGGACAAAGGCTTAGAAGAAAGAGAAAATGAGCAAAAGAGAAAATGAGAAGCAATTCTAAGGACAACATTCAATTGTTAAAAATGTGCAAACTGTATGACCGTGTAAAGAGTCAAGGCTCAAAACTAAAAAAAAATTCAATCTTTTTTCAAACCCATGATATAATATATTTTTCTTTGTCTATAAACTGCCATGGAATCAATGGAGAGATTAGATTCAGTCCAAGAAAACTTTTGTGAAAATCAACCTTCAAGAATTTTACAGAAATGCATCCAAAATCTATAAAAATTTTTGACAGAAGCACTTGCCAAATGATTGATTAAGAAAAGGGGATGTTCACATCAGGTTCACCATTGTATGTGCCAAAATATAGATTTTTGCAAAAAAGATTTAAAACTATTACAAACCCTAAAATCTATACTCAGAGCAACATAAAAGATTAATGATAAAACTATTGAAACCAAATAAAAACAGATGTTACCAAATATAATTGAAATGTGGTTTCTCAGAATATTAGCATAACTCCAATGTAAATGTTGTTGGGGGTCATAAATGATGAATGAAATTGATTTTATAAGGTTTGGGTAGAAGTAGTTTGGGTAGTTGAACGGGTTTTTAATTTGGCAATGGTAGAGGGTTATGGTAGGTATTTTACAAGTTAGGTTAATAATAAATTAAAGTTGTTAGATTTAATTTATTATTAACAAGAGGTTTTAGGTTTCAAGTTGTAAATAATAAATTAAATTTATTGATTTTAATTTATTATTTACGGGAGAGTGGTAAAAATGAAAGGATCTAATTAATTAATTAAAATTAATTAAACCTTAGGAATGGGTGGATATGAAAAGATTTAATTAATTAAATTTAACTAAATCTTAGGATTAAGGAATATTTGTGATTTAGGGAAATGATCAATTGGTCAACTTTCTATGTCTACAGTGTTTGTGGGAACATTTGGCAATTGTAAAGTACATGTCACCTCCAGGGGGCATGGGATTTGCGAAAGTTGATGTTCCCTTGTGTGTTTTATTCCTAGATTAATGTGCTTGCTATCAATAAATGGTATCAACCACCTTAAGGTGGGGGCATATATAAGGTAAGCAATTTTTTGTAGACGTTAGCTATGTGCTTGTTTGTAGATGCAATTTAAAGACTAGCTCGATGAGTGCTTCCTGCATCCTAAGTTTGTTTGCAATCAATCAATCAATCATGTAAGACCTTTGCGGAGGCAGGATATCACATATATTCTTTTTATTTTAAGCCCTCTATAGAGGCAGGGATGGTGTATTTCTCATAGCAGATTAAATCATCCTATCATTTTCAAACATCCTCTGCGGAGGCAGGGAGTAGTTCTGTGACTAACTCAGCCCTTAAGGGTATTTTTGGTGATTGTTGTGGCGAAGCCCAATCATCGGTGTGTGCCTATAATGTGCCTGAGATGGTGTTGAATCTAGAAATAGGAACACTTCATCACTTCTCTACCATGTTGTCTCCATGTCTTCAAGTGTGTGTGTTTGTCGTGCTTCTTTTTTTTGGAGTGTCTATTGCCCCAGATGCAAACTAAAGACTATCTCGATGAATGCTTCCTATATTTTGGGAGGTTTTGCATGTCTTGTATGTGTGTTTTGCCATATATGTAGTTTAAAGACTAGCTCGATGAGTGCTTCCTGCATTACTAGTAGTTTGTTTACTTTCCAGTACTTGCATCTGCATTTCATATATATGAGAAAAAGAAATGAAAAGAAATCATGGCTGTCTTCTATGAATTTACTATCTTCTCCGTCGTCTACATGACTGTAACTGTCTTCTCCATTTTTTGCATGCTTATTACTGTCTTCTATGTGACTGGTGTGTCTTCTCCGTGCTTGGTGTGTTTGTGACCATACTTTAATGCATGTATTGGCCTCATGTTTATACATACATTAAAGTGGGGGCTAAATGTAATGTTGGAAAATATCCCCTTGGGGGCTTTTCCCTCATAAGGTTTAGGTCCCTGGTCTGTAGTGTGCATTTAGGACATTTTACATCATAATTTGGCATCCCGATGGAATGAGCCCAAGGTAACATGACAAATGGGACCTAGGGAGGCACCTTGAGCTTGACCTTGCCCACAATAGTGGAGGGGGACATGGGTACCCGTGCCCTAGCCTACCCTATTTTGGAGTAGTACCAATTTTTGGGTGTTGGCTTGTGACCATTATTTGGGTCCTATGTCAACACAGTAAGTTTGAATTATGAAAATCTTGGCGGGAGTGTTTGCAGTTGCATATAAAAGCATGTTAAGGCATTCATTTATAAACTAGATTTCAATTAGATGATTACTAGCAAGCTATTGTGTTCTCAAGGTGATTCAAGGCTTTCATTTGTTGCAAGAATATATTTGTGTGGTTTATGTGTTTGTGTTTGCAGATTTGAGCATCCATTTCATCATGGAATGAAGAGCATCTTCCTCCCATGAGATCTTCACTACAACATGACATTATATTGTTTTTGTGATCATTATTTCATTTGGTTTTTTCCTCTACCTCCCTAGGCATGCACTCTCTATCTGACAAAGGTGTTTAGAGACTTAAGTTTCTTTTGAGGCTTGACTAAGGAAAGCCTTTAAACACTACAACCCCCTCCCAAAGTTTCATGGTTGCAGGTTACAAGTTGAGGAGCTGGACAAAGTGAAGTTGTAGGAAGACATCTTGGAGTGTCAGAATTGAAGAATAGGAAGAAAATCTACCCCCTGGACTTGGGCGCCCACTCATTATTCCTCCAAGTTCCATGATGGGAAAATCTCTAGAAAAATAGGAAAGAGTTACAAGCTCAGTTCTCAGATTCAGACAAAATTATAGGCCTTGGACTTGAGCGCCCGCTCATGTGTCCCCAACGTTTCCACATTGGAATCCCGAAAATAGGTACTCTATGATTTGTCATTTTACTTCTCTCTACAAAAGATTTTTTTGTAACTCGTCTATTTACTGTCGTATTAGCAAAATAAGGGTTTTAAGAGTCAATTGAGCATAGGAGAAGGAAAATTGATAATCAAACACCCTAATTGAAGATTCCTTACATTTGTAAGTGACCAAGGACCTATTAGTGCTCTGCCACTCGATCTAAAGGTACTTGAATGTGTTAGGTGAAAGGAGGATTTAAACACAAAACAAAACAAATCCAATTTTCCCCTAAACACCTTGTAAATAGCCTGATTACATGTTTCAGATTGTTCCTTCTTTGATTTCTTTCTTGCATTGTTAAACCAATGGAAGAGGTTCATGTAACCCAGAGGGCCATAACGGTGCAACTCATTAGAAAATTACCACAGTATTATGAATCATTTTTATTAACATAGTATTTGATTAAGAAAACAATATCTATGTACTAAATAGAAAAAAATTAGCCTTTTTAAAATAATATGTAACAAATTAAATGAGAATATAAAATCCATTTTCTTATACACTCTCTTCAGATTTGAATTTCATTCTAGTCATCTTGGAGGTAGGATTAATGTGATAAAGTAATTTAAGTATGGGTTTTCTTCTAGGGTTTGAACTTGGGGTAAATATTATATGAACATTTTAGGATTTTCTTTAGAAAAAAATAAAGAAATAAAGACGTAAATTTTGGATGAGCTACATAGTTATTCAACATAGAGAAAAATTGTCTTACATATTTTACCTTATCAAATTTTATTAGATAGTTTGGATTCCCACTATATACATTATTATTTCTTGAATGTAATAGTGACTCTGATGGTTCTCAGCTCCACAACCTAAACATCTAAACTAGATATTTGGTATAGATTTGTTGTTGGTATAGGTAAAGGCCTTATTTATCTGCACAAGGTTTGTCAAAAATGCATAATTAATAGAGCTATGAAAGCAACCAATATTTTACTAACTGAAGTTTTTGAGCCTTAGGAAAACTTAAATCCACCTATGTTATGCACTTCTAATTATAGTACTTTTGGAGGAGGAATTAAATTTCATTAGTTATTTCTTATTTGGAGGGTTAAACTCTTAAAGGGCTCATTCTTATTTTGTAACTTAGAAATCCAATATCTTAAGATGATGATGTTGGTTTTCCTAACTTGAAGGAGTCTCTTGTTGTGTGATGCATAATTCAGATTTTGGACTCCCAAAGTGGCTTCCTAAGAAATGGACATACATAAAAAATACAGCCACTATAGGCACATTTGGGTGGGTACTTCTATTTCTTGTGTGCTTTAGTATCTGTTAATTAGTCCTTTCCTTTCACCATGGAACTGCAAAAAAAATTGATGGTTAGAATGTTGTTTTATTTATTTGTACTCATGGGAAAACATATAATTTGGTTTCAAGTATCCAATCTAATATCATTTTATGGTTATTTTAAATAGGAATACCTAATTGATATCTGATGCTATTTTATGTACTAGAATTTGTTGAAAAGTCTATGTGACTTATAACATTTTTGGGTGTTATTGCTGGAATTAGATAATTGAGAGGGGGGGTGAATCAGTTGTCCTCAATAAAACTTTTTTGCCTTTAACCTTCTTTATTATCTTACTATAAGATTAGTGATGTAAACATTAAAGCATAAATCAACAACATAATAGCAAAAACATAATCAACACATTTGACACCAAGATTTTGATGTGGAAACTCGGTTAAGGGAAAAACCAAGGTGGGGGTTAACCCAAAAAATGTGTACCCTATTAAAAGTACTTAGAAAAATAGAAGGCACATGCCTTCAGGTGCATTGCCCAGAGCTCATTGCTCAAAAGGAGAGGTTCACTACCTACAGAATTTATTTTAGAAAGAATTAACTAAGAAATAACATCTACTTCATGCCTGATTCAGTTTCAATGAATGCTCAAGAAACTTTCACTTTGCCTCAAACTCTTCTTCACACTCTATGATACTCTTTCTCCTTTCCTTCTCTACTCTGCTCTTGATCCTTTCTTCAGATTTTATCTTGTTTTGCACAAGGAAATCCTTCAATAACTTTTCAACAAGTATTTATACACTTCATCAACCTTGGAATAATCAACAAGGTCGGCTAATCTTGATGCAGATCATCACACTGTCAGCTAAACACAACTGAGACTTGAATCTGCTTCTACAACCAGTCCATGCTTCATAAAAATCTCTCAAGGCATCCACAATAGGCTAGGAACATTTGGTTGGCCAAGATAGGAAGAACATTAACTTCAAAGAAGAAATCTTCAATCAACAAGCTCAAACTTCAATGCAGACCTCCAACATAGTAGCTACATGATCCATAGACCTCCCCAAGTGCATTGGAATCACCAATAACATTCACTCTAAACCATATTACCAGAAACATTTGAATCTTCCTCTAGAACCGCAAGAACAACCTCTGCCATGACTGTCAGACTGGAAGGATAGCTTGCGGACCTCCAAACCATGAACCATTGGAGTTGATGATACACACTGACTTCCCAAACATGCCTTCAAATCCATAAATCATAATCTTATATTACCAGAGCAATCTAGACCACTTTCCTATCACTCTGTCTTTCCTGATTATTGTAGGAACCGGTTCTACTTAGATGGCCATAACTCCTTCAGATCTGCATGCAGACTTCTCAAATCTTAGCTGAGCCAATCTATCATAATCCTTTACATAGCCACATGATCCACATGCATTTATTATCATTAATTTTCTCAATATCCTCAACAGTCTGGTCTTCTATGTAGACATCAAAACATGATACAATTGACACTAATGGCAACAAGGATATGTTGACATCAATGACAATGCACTTAGCCACATATTTGCAACAATCCCCCCCTTTGTCATTGATGGCAACATATGATGTGAAAAACTAAATCTAACCATGAAGACAAGAACTTCTTCCCCTTTCTCTTCTCACTTCTGCAACTACTTTCTTTATTGCTCCCCCTTACATCAGCAACTAGTTTTTCACATGACTTTTCTCCCCCTTTGACATCAATGGAAAAGGGCACATATTTGATATCTTTTCTCCCTTTTTGCTTCAGATTAATCCCAAAATTTGCATATTGACTACCCCCCCTTTGAGTAGTACCTCATTAACATCAACCCAGATCACAAGATATGATTGTGAATTCCATCAGACTAATGAACCTTAGTGCATCTTAGTTCTTCTTAGGAGGGGTAATAACCCCTAGCTTCTCTCTGAGATACTCAAAAGTATCCTTGGAAAGAGGCTTAGTGAAGATGTCTGCAATTTGATCTTCATGCAGACTTCACAAATCTTAACTGAGGCAATCTCTGATAATCCTCTACATAGCCACATGATCCACATGCATTGATTATCATTAATTTTCTCAATATCCTCAACAGTCTGGTCTTCTATGTAGACAGCAAAATAGGATACAGTTGACACTAATGGCAACAAGGATATGTTGACATCAATGAGAACCCACTTAGGCACATATTTGCAACAATCTCATACATTTCACTAGACTATATCAATGACAACCTAGTTATTGTTGTTACATTTCACTGGACTATATCATGGATGGGGTTTTCTCATCCACAACCTCATCCTTGATATAATCCAGTGGAATGTAACTACAATAATAACTAGAAATGTTGTTACAAGTCGTATGGACTTTCCAACAAATTTTTTTTCTCATAAAACATAAAACACAATCAAATATGAATTTGGTTTTCCTCTTAAAAATAACTACAAAATGATATTATATTTTCAACTTGAAGTCTAATTTTATGTTTTCCCATGATTAGAAACAAATTAAGAATCATTCTGACCATCAGAAAATTTTGATGTAGTTCAATACTAAAAGGAAAGGACTATTTTGCACATACCAAAGTACATAAGAAATAGAAGTATCTACCCAAATGAGCCTACAGTTGTTGTATCTATGATGTGTGTCCATTGCTTCCAAACCCACTTTGTGAGTCTAAAATATGAAATCTGCATCACACAACAAGAGACTCTTTCAAGTAGGAAAAACCAACATCATCATCCTAAGGTATTGGCTTTGTAAGTTACAAAAGAAGAAGCAACCTTAACCATTTAACCCTTCAAATAAGAAATAATTAGTGAAATTCAATTTCTCCTTGAAAAGAACCATAATATAGAAGTTGATATAGGAGGTGTGTTTAAGTTCAACTAAGGCTCAAAATCTTCAGTTAATAAAATATTGGATGCTTTGATATCTATATGAATTATTTATTTGTGGTAACCTCAGACAAAAAAGAAGACCTTTAGTTGTACCAATAGCTATTGTATACCAAATATCCCAGTTCAGATGTTTAGGTTCTGGACCTAGGTTAGAAGTAAGACCATCTGAGTCACTAGCACATTGAAGCAATAATCATGTATATAGTAGGAAGCCAAACTATCCAATAAAACATGATAAAGATTAAATATGTAAGACAATGAAATTAAATAAAATAAGTAAACTATCATATTAATATATATAAATATTTTTCTCATGCCTTTGGACTGGTCTCTGTGATAAAGCCATGGGAAGAGATCCTTGTAAGGGTCTCTCTATGCTTGGACTAGGGTGAAATCTTGATTACATAATTAAAATATCAATATTATAATTACAATGAATGAAAATAATAAAATTTATTATAACATAGTAAATAAAATATTTATATATATAATCAAACCCATAATGTTTCTAGGTTTATGTACTAGTAAAAACCCAACATGAACTTCAAAATGATGATATGCCCCATACTTTTATGAAATTCAATATACTAACTTCAACATAGGGGAGTTCCGTTGCACTGAAAGACATGCATGCTTATTATCATACTATAAAATTACATTTTCTAATGAAAACTTTAAATTGTGAACAATATGGAATATTTATTCCATGAAATCTTTAAATCGTATAGAATATTTATGCTATGAAAGAATATGTGAGAAAAATGGGATAAGTATATTATGAAGTCTATCACCTAATGTTGGAAAAGGAACATAAAAATGTATGCCCTATGAGCTTCTAATAAATTATTTTACTTGTTATCCATCTATCTTCATTCTAAATTTTTCCTCCTTGAAGACATAACTCACCTACAAATAGTAGTGCCTATTTGATTTTTTACTGAGATATCTTCTTTTTTTATTCTTGTGAGATATGTGGCAAAATAAAACCACAATCACAAAGTATGTTATGCTTCTACACTTGAATTCTTAGCTCTCTATTTTTAATTAAGGTAAGCAACAAACAAGGGTGTTGATCCCTTTAGAAAATAGACCGTAGGGCAAGAAAATAACCCCCAAATAGGTTAGAAACAGTGTACTAATAGCACACAAACAAACCAAAAAATAGTAACAAGCTGCCAGTGGAGAAAACACAGCCACAACCCAAAGGGTCAACTTACACAATATAATTTCTTGAGTGAGCAAACCTAACACCCTTGACCCAAGGGTGAGAGGAAAACGTGTGTTTCAGAAGACCTTTCTTCTTCCTATGGAAAATAGCCCATGACATCTCATTTTTCAAATATGAGCCAGGAGAGGGAGGAGGGGAAACCTTATCAATTATCCCATCATGGGATAACAAACTAGAAGAGGCATGCCTAATCAAAGAAGACACACCTGCATCACCCACAGAAACAAGGGTGGGAGCAGAAGGGAGAGAGGAACACATGTAGTGGGATGAGGAACCACCACTACAGAAGGGACTGCTAGATTAGGAATCGTCAAATCCATGGGGACTGTCATATTAGGAACCATGACATCATCAAGGACTGACCCATCATCATCAAAAGGAGGTTTAGATGCCTCTAAACTAGGAATATCCCCAGTCACATTTACTATGAGATGTTTAGTCGAAGCATTCTTTCACCAGGAGGAAGGATGAGGGATCTTTAAATGAGGGAACCTAGAAGCTAGATGACCCATTGCAAAGCACCTTCAACACTGGAAGGGAATACCTTCATAATCTAAAACCTACCTCCAAGAACTATCAACAACCTGTAAAACAGTCTCTGTAGGGAGAGTCTTAGAAAGATCTAAATCTATGAGAACATGAGCATAAGTGGTATGAGAGAACAAGGTAGTCGCTTGATCCTCCATTTATAAAAGTACCCAATGAATTACCAATACCCACATAACAAGATTTGCACCAAAGATGTAGAGGAATATTTGGGAGGTGAATCCAAACAGGCATTCTATTGAATGACTCGGTCAAAAGGTTAAAGGAGGGAACCCAAGACTTGAGAAGGATGGCATGGTGGCCCCAGAACCAAGAATGAGTATCAAGAATAGTTTTTTGATCATAAAAAGAATAAAAAACAACTACAAAGAAACCCTTTGCACAAGGGTAAATTTATGTTTTCCTCTCCATAATAGGGTGCCAATGCTTCAAGATCCAAAGGTTTAAATTGCCAAGCTGAGGCCAAAATCGGTCAAATCTACAGATCAAACCCTACATAGAAAAATAATACACATTTTTTAAAACCTCCTCCCCTAAGACCGATACAGGGGTAGGAAAATCAAACTGAGAAACTAATCTCCTAGCTACCAAATTACCAACAACATTAGTAATCTCCTCACGTCTTCAAGGAGAACCATTGCAAATAATATTTATATAAGAGGTAGATTTGGCGTTAGGTGACTCAGGGTAAGGGCCTCCACCATCTCTATCTCCATTCATGCCAGTAGAAGGAACATTAGAATGTAAACTACCAGGCATCCTGCCTAGCTACACCTCTGGATACTAAACCACCACAGACTTTTCCATAGAAAAATTGGACGCCTCACCCACCAGGAGATCCATAACAAGTCTACCCTCGCTGGAATAGGAAACACCTTGTCCAACCAATGGAAAAACTTGTTTTGTATTTGAGGGGAACAGGAGGGAGTGGGAGGAGACCATGATTTCTTAACTCTCTATTCATAACAATTTGTTTTAAATAATTTGGTATTGTCAAAAAATAACTAACTTCAAACTATTTTATTTTTACTATAATATAACATAAATATAAATACATTATAATGATAATTCTACTTATTTGTATAATCAATAATTTAATATAAATATTACTATTAATATTATTTTAATTATATTATTCTATTGATATTTAAAATAAGATTTTTGTAATCATTTTATACAATGAATAAAAATTAAATATTAATATGAATATTACTAAATATAATATATTAATATTTAGATAAGTATAATATTTCAATATTTAATATTTACACACACACACACACACACACACACACACACACACACACATATATATATGTTTCATTTTACTATAATATAACATAAATACAAATAAATTATAATGATAATTCTACTAATTTGTATAATCAATAATTTAATTCACATTCTATTATTAATATAGAATTAATTATACTACTTTATTAATATTTAAACTATCAATTTTATAGGCTTTCAATTAATTATAGCTCCGCACAATGCCTGGCTCTGTAGATCCTCACACTCGCTCCATGAAGGACATTAACAAGGGTTTGGGAGTTGCTGAGGTCACCACAAACTGGAACGTTGATGGTAAAGATTCAACGTAGATGAACTTTGTGGATGTCCTAGCCTCTGGCCCCTCCATTCCATGTTGTCATAAATCGAAAGATGATGGGTCTACATTGCATGGACCCCTTAGGGCTCCAAAATTTAGGAGGACAGACGACTCAGACAAGAACAAAATGGAAAGTACAAACAAATTAGGTGCCTCACTATGCCCTCCATTTTTTGTTTTACCCTCATCTTCTACCCCGAAGATATGTCTGGACAGCTTCATCTGTGATAGAGAGGAATTTTTGAAAGATCATGCCCTAATTTGTAGGTTTACAAAGGTATGGCCTAAACTTTGTGATCTCCATTTATGGATTGATGCAAAATGGAAGGAGTATCTAGAGGATGAGATTAGCATATACCCATGTGTGAAAGGTTTTTTAATCCTAGAATTCAAATTTGTGGAAGATAAATAGCTGGTGCTCAATACCGGGCCATGGTCTCTCCAAGGTGATCTTTTATGCATGAAACCTTGGTTCCCTTCATTTGATCCATGAGCAAAGACATTTTCTACAACTTTCTTGTGGGTTTGCTTACCTTACCTCCCCCTACAGTTCTAGGAAATGGATTGCCTAGCAACAATTGAAAATAGATTGAGGAAATTACATAGCATCTCAAAAGAAATGATCAACTATGAAATTATGAATTTTTCTCATTTGTGTATAGAGATGGATGTCACAAGAGGTATTCCAGAAGAAATTTCACTCAAAGTTGAAAATAGGCATTGGCGTCAGCCAATTGATAATGAGAAAATAGCTTTTAGCTACAGAATCTACTTTTCTACAAATCATGTCACTACACAATGTGGTAGAAGAAGTGTTGGTGTGAATGCCAATGTTGTTCCTCATAGCAAACCCTCATGGTGGGACGGGGCTGAATCATGCCACTATGTTGTCTCTCCTCCAGAAAAGAATGTAAGTCCTCTCTCTTCCACTCTAGAAGATTTTGTTCCTGCCTTGTCCCCCACCTCTACTATCATGGAGCTTGACCATGTGCATAAGACCAAGACTGATCCGAAGACAATAGCTAATTGTAGTTTCACCTCTCCACCCTGCTTAGAGGAATCCAACTCTGTGACCTCAACTGTCTCTTTGGTCACCTCTATAGAGAGTATAATTGGGAAGTCCACACTGAGGGATTTGAGCAATGGCTGCTTCTCTCCCCTAGAGTTGAACATTCTTAGATTGAGGTAAAGAGGAAGAAAACTCCTCCAAGACAGAAGCACACAATGTCTTTAAGGTCCTCAAAGAAAGTAGGATAAAAGAATAGGTCTAAAAAACACAATTTTGTGTTGTGATGTAGCACCCCTAGTGGTTAAGGCATGCTTTGAATAATTTTTTGGGATCAATTTATTATATGGGAGTTGTCCCCTTTGGCAGCACTTACCATATATATATATATATATATATATATATATATATATATATATATATATATATATATATATATATATATATATATATATATATATATATATATATATATATATATATATATATATATAATTTATAAATTATATATATTGAATCAAAATTAAATAATCAATATAAATATTACAATTTTTGTTATAATATTTACATAGACTTTAAAAATATTATTTGTTTGAAAACAAATTTTGCCACAAAAATTTAGCTAGTCAAGCAAGTTAATCTGTTTGGACCATATTTTTCTACTTGATTTTAGTGTGTTTGTTTTTTGCTTCCTACCTTAATAAAAAATAGAGAGCTAAGAATTCAAGTGTAGAAGCACCACATACTTTGTGATTGTGATTTTATTTTGCCACATATCTCAGAGAAAAAAAAAGAGAAGATATCTCAGTAAAACAATTTAGTGGAAGTTCACAGGGCATACATTATTATATTCCTTTTCCAACATTGGTTGATAGACTTCATAATTTACTTATCCCATTTTCTCACATATTCTTTCAAGGCATAAGTATTCCATATGATTTAAAAATTTTATTGCATAAATATTCCATATTGTTCAAGATTTAAAGTTTTCATTAGAAAATGTAATTTTATAGTATGGTAATAAGCATGCATGCCCTTAGTGCAACAAAACTCCCCTATGTTGAAGTTAGTATATTGAATGCATGAAAGTATGGGGCATATCATCATTTTGAAGTTCATGTTTGGTTTCTCAATTTGAGTGCCCATTAATTTTTCTACTACATAAAACCAAAAATATTATGGGTTTGATTATATATATGAATATTTCATTTACTATGTTATAATAAATTTTATTATTTTCTTTCATTGTAATTATAATATTGATATTTTAAATATTTAGCCTTGTCCAAGCCTAGAGAGAGCCTTAGGGGGATCTCTTCCCATGGCTCTATAGCCGAGACCAGTCCCCAAGGCATGAGCAAAATACTGATATATATTAATATGATAGTTTACTTATTTTATGTAATTTCATTGTTTATTATTAAAAAGCCAAATATAGGTTGTGAAGGGATCTTAAAACCTTTAAATGCACATAAGAATATTAAATAAGAATATTAAGAATACATTAAATATGAATTAATATATATTTTATTATAAAAAAATATTAAATATTGAAACATTATACTAATTTAAAGATTAATATATTTGTATACATTAATTATAAAATTCTTATTTTAAATATCAATAGAATAATATATAATTCATAATATATTAATGATAATATTTATATTAAAATATTGATATATATTTTTAAATAGGTTTTAAATATTAGTATAGTTTTAATAATCTAAATATTAATATATTATATTGTATAATATTCATATTTAATTTTTCTTCATTGTAATTATAATATTATAATTAATATATATACAATGAAGGACATCATAAATAATCATATAAATATCAATATTATATTAATGTGAATATTACACAACATAAATTGAAATAAATCTACAAATAAATGCTAGATATTGGAGTGGAAAACAAAATATCTCTCTAAATTCCCTACTTGGTAGTTCACTTATTTTATGGTACTTTAAGAATGCATATTCTTAAGACATGTTATGTTAAGGCTAGCGATATGTCTTCTATGGAGGTGTTATTTTATCATTTCTTATCTTTTCCTTCCTTCATGGAGTTGATTAGTGCTCATCCATACCTATTAGACACACTTATAATGATAACCATTGGATGAAGTTTGTCCTTATCCATTTGATAGGTCACTACCTATGATACCTTTTCCTCCACATTTTGAAATACACAAATTTGACAAGTACAAAGGAAAAGGTGATCCTAACAAACATCTTAGGGAGTTCTAAATAGCTTGTTTAGAGGTTGCTCATAATGATACATATCTTTTATGTCTCTTCCCTCATAGTCTTGGAGGGCAAGCTATAGATTGGTTTTCTCATTTACCCTTGGAATCAAAACATTTAGTGAATTGGCCAAGAAAGTTGCCTCTCACTTTTCTTTTAATCTATAACATGAGATATCCATGAATGACCTAGTAAACAATAAACAACAAAATGGGGAAACTTTTATCTCTTTCCTTCAAAATGGCAAAATATGGCTAGTAAATTTCCTTAGCCTATACTTGAAAAGAAACTAGCAAACATCTTTGTTAAAAACCTAAATTTAGAGCTAGGGTTTCATTTACAAATCTAATGTACCACTTCCTTTGGTGAAATTATATCCAAAGGGAATAATATTGAGAAGGCCCTCATAGCAAAAGGCCTAGTCAAAATCTTTAAGGAAACTAAAGATAACCCTCAATCATCCAATGACAAACCCCGCTTTTGGTCCAAGAACAAAAATGTTGTCAATGATGGCATTGTGGACACTAAATATGTTCAAACTCTCCAAACACCAATCAATGTTTGATCACCAGCAACAACTATTACCTCTACTCCTAGGGAGCAATGCAAACAAGATTTTCCACCTAGATGCAAATTCATTCCATTCGGAGAACCTATTGAATTTGTTCTAAAGAAACTTGTCCAAAATGGTTTAATCACGTTACCAAAACTGCGTCAATATGATGAACCTCAATTCAAACCCACTTGGTATAAGGACAACGAATATTGTGAATACCATCGAGTGAAAGGACACAAAACCCCTGGATGCTTGAAACTGAAAAAATCTCATCTGGAATCTCATAGATAGAGAAGAAGTCACTATTGATGATCCTCCAAAACAAACCACAAAGAAAGACATTGACATGTACAAGGATCCATTCCCTCTGCATGATAAGGGAAATATGTTAACAAAGGTAAGAATGTCAATAATACCTCAACTTCCAATCATTCCATTATAGCTCATGTTGAAGAAAGTCATGTGTCAACTCTTACCATAAAAGGAAAAACCCCTAACTGTGTTGTTACTACTCTTCGTGGTCATGTCACCCTTCATGGGCCAACACCTGATGTACCCATCAACTCTAAATACAATATCATAGAACATCTACGGAAGACTCCCACATAAATTTCCATTTTGGACCTCTTAAAGTCATCACCTACCCATAAAGCAGTGCTTGAAAAAGTCCTTAAAGAGTCATCGGTTCCATGTTTTGAGATCTAATTCATTTTGATCCTTGTTTCTAGGACTTCTTCACTAGCATTTCTATCATTCTCATTGTTTGCCTATATTTCTCCTACTGAATTTGGTTCTAATCTTGATATCATTTGTTTCTAATCTATTTCATTTGTTTCTAATCTTGATATTGTGTATATATTCTTAGGGTAATCATCATTTACTTCTATATGGGTGGATTCTTTAATATAGGACTCTTCCATTGGTAGTCCTAAAGGTATGAATATACTTTTATGACTATCTGCAAATGATAGCTCTTCTTTGCGGGAGTCCACTATGCCATTGGCATCTACAAACCATCTTAATCCAAGTAGTGCATTAAAGGAATCTCCTTTTTCTTTCAGAGCAACAACCATAAAATCTACAACCTATTTGATTCCCATCAGGTTTACCTCTACTTGTTTCCATGTTTCAATGGATAACATGCTAGACCCATCTGTTAAAGTAATATTGTAGGCACCTGTTTGCAACAATCTAGGTCTCCCTAGTTGTTCTAAAATCTTCTTAGTGATCATGTTTATTTATGCAACTAGATCTATCATTACATTTTTTACCTTATGATTAATGTGGGCATCCATCAGTAGTGGTTTTGTTTTCCAATGTCTTTCATTTCTGTACAACTGTCTAACTTGGTTTTGTGGTATCTTTTCTTTATTCCAATATTTAACAAATTGTTTAAATTTCTCCATCAGATTATGTTGTGTTAGTGATGTAAACTATTTGAGTGCCACAACTTCCTCTATAAAGAATTGATTCACTTGTTCTTCTATTATTATCTTTTTAGTATTTTGTACTACCCCATTATGTCTCTTTTTATCCGAGAAGAATATATCTTCCTCATCACTTTCTTCTTTTTTCAATTTAGTAGTGTCATATCTTTTTCCTCTGGTGTTTTTTCTCTATCTTGTAACTACTGTTGCCTTCTCTTTTCCTTTATCCATTTTAGTTTTTTCTTCCTTTATTCTTCTATCTTGTCTTTCTTCATCTAATGAAGATAGATTTATATTGTCATCTTTATCTCTCTAACAAGTCTTTAGGTCTTGACCTTCTTTAAGGACTCTTCTAATTACTCTAGCCCATTTTTTCTTATCCAAATCATCTCTTTTTCCTTGGTACAGTGCATTCTAATGAGCATTACTGTTGTAGAATGAGCATTACCTTCTTCTTTCTCCCCAAAACTCATTAGCAAAGTACCCTAGCTTATCATATTTATAAAAAGTGGCCTCATCTCTTCTTCTTCTACCTCTACCTCAGCCTCTGTCTCCACTATAACCTCCAAATTGGCCTCTATCATCATTGCTATAGGTATTTTCATATGATGCATTAGGGTTTGTATCTTGAATAGTGTTCATGTTTCTTTGATTTTTCCACGAAGGTTGCTTATAACCCTAGTTCTGAAGATATAGTGGTCTTTCTACCATGCCTTTTACATATGCCATGGTGTTATTGTGTGCTTTGTTTTTATGATGGGTGCCACAGCAAGATTCATGCTCATCATCATCATCCTCTCTTACCCTAAACATTTGTGATGGACAATCTGGTGTTTCATGATCATCCCATTCTCCACATAATCCATAATATATAGTATTAGATTTTGTAGGCATTGCCTTTATACCCACCTTCATTGTGGAAGCATGTCTTTCTCCTTCTAGTTATGGACATTCATTTATGATGTGTCTTTCCTTTGTGTAGTAAGAACACCATATATTCAGTCTTTTGTCTTCATATTTTGCCAAAATCTTTTGTTTAAGTTTCAACTGCTCCAATTCCAATCTTAGTCTTTCTAATTCCATGTTTTCGTTATTTTTGTCTTATTTTCACCATGTTTGTGCCTCAATTCGACATGCAAATGTGATTGCTTCTGCATATGTTTCAAATCTTTTCCCATCTAGAGATGCTCTCACATCCTAGATTACTCTAAATATAAACCATTCAATATTTTGCTTCTCATTCAATGGTTCTTCTAGTTTACGGACTATTTCTTTAAACCTTTTGTCAAATTCCTTAATGGTTTCTCCATCCTTTTGTATTAATTCTCACATCTTACTCACCCCTTCAGTAAGTATTTTCATGTTTAGGACAAGCCTTTCTATACCATTTTAATGCATCATTCCATTGTTGCAGTATGTCCCTAACTGATATTGTCATTGATGTCAACATATATGTGTTGCCATTGGTGTCAACTATACTCTTGTTTTTATTCTTTCTTGTAATGAGCTAAGTGTCAAAGATAATAAGTATTCCTGGTACAACAGAACAGTCCAGTAGATTGCTCCATATTTCTTCTAGAATGAATATCCTTGTATGCAGATTCGAAGTTATGTAGATACATGTTTGAAGATGTTATATTCCAAGTTTGAGCCTCTGGTATGAAGATTTGAGTGAGATATGTTCACCAAAGTGAAATTTACTTTTTCTATGTATTCAATGGTGACAGGGAGAAAGTATTTTGCTCTGCATTCCTCTACATTGAAGTCTCTTAGTCTATAGTTCTGGAATTAAGTTTGTATTGATCTTAAGTGCCTTCAACTATGATGGTTCATTATTTCGTGGTCCGCAAGTGATCTTTTCCTTATGACATAGTTCGTAGTGTTGTTTATGTGCTCTAGTTTGAAGAATCTTCTTGACAGAGTGGTTAGAGATTGTGAAGTTGTTCTTGGTGATTACAATGTGCTTGTGGATATCTCCTAATCATGTTCCTACCTTTAGATTGCTCCGCAAAGAGATTCTTGGATTGTAGATGAAGACTATTTTGAGAAGACTTGGTGTTAACACTAGTCTTGGCTGACTTGGTTGTTTTCATCACTTGCCAAGATACATTGAAGATTGTGGAAGCATGTTGTGGCATGGAAGATTGCATTTGAGTCCCAACTAAGGTGTAATATGATCTGCATACATGTTTATCTTAGCTAATCTTGTTTAGGTCCAAACCTATTTCTGTGTATGTTTGTAATGCCAACCTTTGAGATTGTTCCAATGGTTGATGAATGTAATGCTGACCTTGATGTACATTCCAAGGTTGATAATTGTATAAAAGCATGTAATGTAGGTGCAAAAAAGAAGTCCTTGTATGAAAATGAAAATATAGGTGCAAAGATGTAAGAAGAGCAGAGCATAGGTGTTACATTGTGCTTCAATGGAACTAAACTCAAGCATGAAGTAGATGTTATCAAATCAGTTCACTAATCCTTAGTAGTGAGCCACCCCTTGGTAGTGGGCCCTAACATTTGATGTGAGCATTTTGGACAGTGAACCCTAAGGTAGTGAGCCTCTGATTTTTGGTATTGCTATAACTTATTTATTTTTGTGGGCTAACATCCACCATGGTTTTTCCCTTATAGTGTTTTCCATGTAAAAATTATGGTGTCTCATGTGTTATTGTGTTGAGCTTCTTGTTTTATGCTTTCATGGTTAATCTTAATAACAGTGATTAAGAATTAGATGTTTTGATATTCATAAATGGTTAAAGTTTTGTGACAACTGGTTCATCCCCCCTCTCAGTTGTCCTGTGCATTTCAACAATTGGTATTAGAGAAAGGTTCCTTAGAAGAAAGCCTAACAACTTAAGGTAGATCTAGGATGGAACACAAAAACAAGTGGCAACACAATTGCTTCTTGTTTGATGAAATGGGTCACTATGCATCAATTTGTCCTAAAATGAACTTGGAAAGGAATGATGAAGAAATTAAGAGAAGAATGTCCAAGAGAAAATTTTATGATGTAGAAGTAGATGAAGATGATGATTACCTCTTCTGAAATCTAAATAATGTCAAGTGTAATTATGAAGAATGTCTTAATCCAAAAGTTTAAAAGCAAACAAGAAGAAGTGCACAAGACGAAGAAATTTTTTCCATTCAACAGTTGGAAGTGGTTCATACAAACCTTTGTGGTCCCACAAAAATAAGAAGTTTCCATGATGACAGGTACTTTATGATCTTTATTGATGACTATTCGAGAATGACTTTGGTCAGTTTTCTTAAAGAAAGATCAGAAGCTCTAGATACATTTAAAACTTTCAAAACAATGATTGAAGGTGAGTTGAACATGAAAATCAAATGTCTGAGGTCTAACAAAGGAGAAGAGTTTACCTCTAATAAATTCAATATGTTCTATAAGACTCATGGAATAAAGAGACAATTATCTGACTCTAATAGAGTGATGGAAACAATGAATATGACTATTCAAGAAGCTGCAAAGACAATGATAGAGAAGGCTAATCTACCAAAAGTGTACTAGAGAGAAGCTATACATACTATTGTCTACATTTAAAACAAAGTTCAAGTCAAAGGTAATGCTACTAAAACTCCTTATGAACTATTGTGCAGAAGAATTCCTATAGTGAAATACTCCAAATTTTTTGGAAGAAAATGTTATATCAAAAGAGAAGAAGAGCTAGGCATTTTTTATGCTATGGATGATGAAGGAATCTTTCTTGGCTCTTCTACTAAGAGTGAGGTCTACCAATGCTACAATAAGAGATTGAGAAAAATCATTGAAAGTGCTAATGTCAAGTTTGATGAAAACATACAAATGTATGATGAAGCTCAAGAAGAATGTTAGTATAAAGTAAAAGGACACAGTGCTACTAAAGAACAAACAGCTTTGGGTTTAATTGCCAATATTGAATCTAAATTAGTGACTGTAGTCTATAACAATGCAAAATCCTTAGAAAATGAATGCATGTCAATTGACAGTAAAAAACCCAAAACTACTCTTGAAGAACTTGAAAAATCAGAAGGAGAAAACATGGACTTAAAGGAAAATATAACAGAAGAAAATGATTACATCAAAGAATTAAGAAAGCAAATCAGGGAGCTTAAGCAAAGAATAAAAGAGGATGATGAAGAATTCAGATTAGCAGATGAAGAAAAAGTAAAAATTAAGAAATGTTTGAAAGACAAAACCAAAGATTGCATAAATCTTGAAGAAGAAGTTGTAGATCTAAAAGATGATCTAAAACATGCATGGGCTCAACAAGACCAACTCAGTGTGAGTGTTGCTAGATTTGATAATCTAATGGAAATTCAAAAAAATCCTAATGACAAAGGAAGTGTGAGATTTGAGAAAGGTGAAAATTCTAAAGCAGGTCAAGAGAAGAATGCTAAAGATAAAGACGACAAAGGCAAAGAGATTCAAGACCAAAGGAATAGATCAAGAAGACCATCAGTCAGACAACCAAACACTCAAAGGTATCCATCTTTCAATGGTTATTGTAATGCATGTAATAAGTTTGGCCATAAGGCTAGTAAATGTAGGAGCAAAATGATTCAAAATGTTCCATCTTTCTCTGATCAGTGTTTCACATGTAATAAAGTTGGTCATAGAGTTGCTGTATGTAGAGGAAAAGTGAGTCAGAAGTCTATTAGGTGTTATACATGTTATAAGATAGGACATAGGGCTAATGAGTGTAGAAGTCAATTAAGAGATGGCTATGGCAGGGATAGGATAATCAAATCCTTCAATGGCTACTATTATACATGCATAAAATTTGGACATAAAGATAACCAATGTAGATCCAGAATGAATGGAAGAAATACTAGCCAAAAAATGTTATGTGCTGCAATTGCAATGGATTTGGACATACCTCTAAGCTTTGCAAAACTAAGAACATGAAGAAGGATACTCAAGCAGAACTAAAGAAACTAGTGGATAAGGTTGATCTGACATAAGTTAAGAAGGAGATGAACAAGGTTTGGGTCAAGAAGGAAGTAAATGAAGTCAAAGATGGGTCTGCACTAGACTCTGATGTAGATACTTCCTCTAGGAAGTGAATTGGGTGCTCTGGCATAGGGGGAGCTTTCATGAAAAATATTTTCTCCCCTACCAAAGGATTAGTGTTGATGCCTCAACATGAAAAGACAAGGTCAAGAATTAACAACAAACGTCTAAATCAGGACAGAAACTATGATTATGAAGGTTAAAGAATGAGTTGTGTAAAACAAAAAGTCTACATTATTGAATGGTGAATTGGAAGAGGAAGTACACATTGAGCAACTAGAAGGATTTCAGTTATCAAACCAAGGTGATATGGTATGCAGATTGAAAAAGGCATTGTATGGATTGAAGCAAGCCCCCAGAGCATGGTACACAAGCTTAGACAAGTATCTACTGCAATTAAGGTTTAATAAAGGTATTTCTAAGAACAATCTCTATTTCAAAATCAGTGATAATTAAATCATGATTGTTGAAGTCTTTGTTGATGATATTATCTTTGGAGGAAATGAAGGTATGTGCATGAAGTTTGCAAGAGAAATGCAAAAAGAATTTGAGATGTCTGTTTGGTGAAATGAATTTCTTTCTAGGTTTGCAAATTACTCAATCAAATAAAGGAATCTTCATTTCTCAATCTAAGTATGTGAAAGAGTTTTTGAAGAAATTTGGGATGGAGGACTCCAAACTAGTATGAACTCTCATGGTGACTGGCTACATATTAAGCAAAACTGATGAATCACCTAAGACTGATCATAAAAAGTATAGATCTATGATTGGAGGATTACTTTATCTAACTCAAAGTAGACCTAATATAATGCATGTAGTATGTCTTGTGGCAAGATTTCAAGAAGATCCTAAAGAGTCACATGTGATGGCAGTCAAGACAATTTTGAGGTATTTCAAAGGCACATCAGATCATGGCTTATGGTATCCAAAGGACAATGATTTCACTCTCAGTCCTTATACAGATGTAGATTGGGATAGAGATGTTGATGATAGAAAGAGTACAAGTGGAGGTGCTTTTTTCTTGGGAAATAGATTGGTTTCATGGTTGAGCAAAAAGTAAGACTCAATCTCATTGTCTACTGCAGAAGTAGAGTATATTGCAGTAGCATGTTGTTGCACTCAAGTGTTATGGATAAAGCAGACTTTGAAGGACATAAGAGTTGTGTATGAAGATCCAATTGCCATCTTTTGTGACAATACAAGTGCCATAAACATTTCAAAGAATCTGGTGATGCACTCAAGAACAAAGCACATATCAAAAAGATATCACTTTTGAGAGAAAAGGTGATAGATAATGAAGTAAAGATGGGATATGTGTCCTCAAAGGATCAAATTGTAGATATTTTCACTAAGCCTCTGCCTAAGGATACCTTTGAGTATCTTAGATAAAAGTTAGGGGCTATAACCTATCCTACTCTGAACTAAGATGCATAAGAATGCATCAATCCAGTGATGTCCAATGCCTCATTCTTTGATCTAGATATGTGTTCCTGACAAAGAGCAGTAAGTGTTACAGTATTCATGAAAGCACAATTTGATCAAAGCAGCTTAGTGCAAGTATGTTTCCTCTTCCATTGATGTCAAAGGGGGAGACAAATCATGTGAAAAAAATTATGGGGAGAAAGCTCGTGCAGATGTGTAAAAAGAAAGGGGGAGTATCTTGTCTTGATGGTCATTACATTTTTTTACATCAAATGTTACCATCAATGACAAAGGGGGATATTGTTACAAGTATGTGCCTAATAGGTGTTGTCATTGATGTCAACATATTTGTGTTTTAATTGGTGTCAACTATACTCTTGTTTTGATGATTGCTTGTAACGAGTTAACTGTTGGAGATAATAAGTATTCTTGGTATAGCATAATAGTCCAGTAGATTTATCCACATTTCTTGTAGAATGAATATCTTTGTCTGCGGATTGGAAGGTATTTAGATACATGTCCAAATATGTTATGTTCCAAGTTTGAGCCTTTGGTATGAAGATTTGAGTGAGATATGTTCACCAGAGTGAAACCTGCTTTCTCTATGTATTAAGTGGTGATAGGGAGAAAGTATTTTTCTCTACATTCCTCTACATCGAAGTTTCTTAGTTTGTAGTTCTGGAATTCAGTTTGTATTGATGTTAATTTCCTTCAACTATGATGGTTCATTATTTGGTGGTTTGCAAGCGATCTTTTCTTTATGATAGTAGCTGGCAGTGTTGTTTATGTGCTCTAGTTTGAAGAATCTTCTTGATAGAGTGGTTAGAGATTGTGCAGTTGTTGCTGGTGATTACAATGTGCTTGTGGATGTCTCTTGATCATGTTCCTACCTTTGGATTGGTCCACAAAGAGAAATTTGGATTGTAGATGAAGACTATTCTTAGAAGACTTAGTGTTAACACCAGTCTTGGCCGACCTGGTTATTTTCATCACTTGCAGAGATACATTGAAGTTTGTGGAAGAGTGTTGTGGTGTGGAAGATTGCATTTGAGTCCCAACTAAGGTGTAACATGATCGACATACATCTTTATCCTAGCTAAACTTGTATAGGTCCAGACCTATATTCTATGTATATTTGTAATGATGACCTTGGAGATTGTTCCAATTGTTGATGAATGTAATGTCAACCTTGATGTACATTCCAAGGTTGATGAATTGTATAAAAGCATGTAATATAGGTTTGAGTCCTTGTGTGAAAATGAAAAGATAGGTGCAAAGTTGTGAGAAGAGTAGAGAAGAGGTGTTAAATTGTGCTTTAATGGAACTGAAATCATTCATGAAGTAGATGCTATGAAATCAGTTCACCAATCCTTAGCAATGAGCCACCCCTTGGCAGTGAGCCAATCTTGGCAGCGAGCCCTAACATTTGCAGTGAGCATTTTGGTCCGTGAGCCTTCAAGTAGCGAGCCTCTAATTTTTGATATTGCTATAACTTATTTATGTTTGTGGGCTAACACCCACCGTGGTTTTTCCCTTATAGGGTTTTCCACATAAAAATTCTAGTGTCTCATGTGTTATTGTGTTGAGCTTCCTGTTTTATGTTTTCATTGTTAATCTTAATAACAATGATTAAGAATTGGATGTGTTGATATTCATAAATGGTTAAAGTTTTGTGATGACTGATTCACCCCTCCTCTCAGTTGTCCTGTGCATTTCAACATCCATAATGTCCCAATAAAGTTGAATAGTTTAGTGTCATATTCAATTATCACATTCTAGTTCCAAATTGACTCTATTACAAAAATGTGTTCAATGGCTTCAATTGTTTCCTTTTCAAATATCGGTAATTTGATAATAGCATCCATCTTTCCTTTCTTTTGTTTTTCTAGACCCTCTAATGTTTTATGGTTGTTTTCCTTATAATTATTCTTCTCCGTAGGTATTGTCCTCTGTGTTAGGGTTTTATGTTCTCTTCCTTTATCTCTCCGCAATTGGATGTCAAAATACTCTTTTCCTAAAATTTCCTCAAAATCCTTCTTAATCCCTTCTTTTCTTTCTTTTTCACTTTCAACTTGATCTTTTCTTAAAATTCTTCTTGTTTTATAAGGCACCTGGGGTAACTCCTAGTCGAGGGGGTGTGTCTCTTATAACTATCTTTTCATTCTCAAGGATATTCTTTCATTTGTGAATGAAATTATGTTTTCATTAGGTGACTTTTCACTATTTTGTCTTATATTTTGGAAACTCATTGCTTTATATACCGTATCTTATCTAATCTTTATTATACTCTGATTAACTAGGTGGTCTAGGTAATTTGCATCCTAATTTAGGGGTCGAAGGTTTCATGTAGGATTTAGTAATTATTCCCATTCTTTTTCAACTCTATTACCTAATGTTATAATTTTTTTCATCCATGTGTGCTAAGTCAAAGTCCCCTTTCTTATTCTTTATTGTTCTGTCCTCTTTGCAAATTGTGGCCTTTACTTAGAAAATTTTCACCCTTAGTTGGTAATCTTAAGTTTTTCTAAACCTTGGTAGGCAAGTTCATAAGTTTTAAAACCCACTAATTCTTCGACTCTGTTTTAAAAGTTAGTGCCTAAGTCTTTGTTATCAGCCTTGTGTTAGTTCGTCATTAACGTTTTTTGTGGTCGGTGAGTAAAAATTTCTTGAAACTTCCGAACTCCCAATGGATGGTTCACAATTTCAAAAACTTGCCGACTTACTGACTAAATGTGTAATCCATTTTTCAAGGAGTTGCCTTTTCAATTACGGACATGTATGATGAAGTGACACATATCATTTTGCAATAAATTAGGAATGTATTTCAAAAGGTGATTACACATTTTTTGATGGGAATTAAGGTGATCATATAGAGGTGCATGCTACCAAAATTTAATGAGGATTAATGAGTTGTTTTTATAGAGGCTACCACCTTTACAGAAATGACTTATTATGCACTATGACTGGCATTTTTTGAAGGAGCTCTAAGCTTCGTCACCTGCTGAGAATACATAGAGTTGTTCATGACTAGGTTAGCTAATTGGCTTCTTTTCCTTATTCTTTCTTGTTGTGATAAGTTGAATCCTTTGAATTATTCCCGTGAGAAAACAAAATTTCTTTCATGAGTTGGGATTGTCATTATTCACCAAATGTTTTGTGGATTATCTGGTGCCCCTAGCAATCACAGAGGTCTTTATTTTTAGGTTCTTGAAACAAGATAAAATGAAGTACAAGTATTAGGGATTCTCGATTGCCTCTATAATATAAAATGGTTTGGCAAAAGTAAGAGACACTAACCTTGGACACATAGATTTGGGTGATTTTTGCATTAGAATGTAGCAGGACCCTAGACCTTCCATTGCAGTGAAAATTGTGAGTAGTGGGTTAGCTCACACTAGGGATTTTCCACCTACCATGGAGTGTCTAGACTTGGTCATTTCCTATGCAAAGAATTACTACCACTGACTCTCAGGAGATACGAGATTTTGATGGCTCCATAATTACTAAGGTTGATGTTAAGGCCATTTCTCATGCATTGAGGTTGCCTAACTAGGAAGAATTTGTTGAAGTGTCTCTTACAAAAGGGTGGGACTATTTTTGGGATAAGAAAGATTGGTGTTTAAAAGGTATTGCTAAGAACTAGTTAAAAATTGAAAATAAAGGCAAATCTCAAATTCCCGCCAACTTAAAAAGAGGACATTTGAAAGAAGAGATTTTTTATATGATTACCTTGTTGCATCATATTGTCAAGAGTGTTGAGTCTGATTTGTTTAAAAATTGGATGTCTCAGTTCATCTTGGTAGTTTGTAGTGAACGCTAATACATTAATTTACATCTCAGCCAACTTAAAGAAGTTGTCTGGGTTGGTCTGAAGACTCAAGGGTCATTTGCACCAGATAAACCTATATAATTATTTCCCTCAATTTGAAAAAGAAAACAGGATAAAAGATTATTGCTGTGTGAATGATGCTTCTTTTATGCTGTCTATGAAAATAATTGAAGGTTCACCTAAAAAGAGAATATCTCCCAAAGTAGCAACATTGGTGATGAGGTATGGAAGTTTTTATAATCAATTTTATAGATTCACCTATTTAAGGATTGGGGGCTATGAAAATGCCCCATTAAAATTGCCAAGATATACTTTAGATTATCTTCTTATTTTGGAAGTCTATCGCTAGATGGTGATTCTGAATAATAAATATCATAGTATGAAGAAGAAAGGGTATTATTTCCTTGTGTCACTATCTTTCTTTGTTTTCAAGAGCAATGACAATGCTAAGAATATTTAGAAGATCTTAGCTAAATACAATTTTCATCTCTTATCTATGCAGTTATTTTTTGATAGTAATAATTATGTCAAGAAGAATTTTCATTGGGGAGGTCTCTATGAACATCATCCTCAACTAGAGGACTATTGGGAGGATTGTGTCGATGAAAGGGAAGTCCAGAGAAGGGATTGGATGAGATTGATAATAGACCAAGTATGGGCCTTTAGTCTTCCCTGGAAAAATTTGGATGGTATAGATGATAACTCTGAGATTATGGATGAAGGTTATCAAAATCTTGCATTTGAATCTCTACCCTAGATATGTTGGTCTGATAAGGAGATAACTAATGTTAAGATTCTATCTTCTTTTGTGTTGAATAAAACTAAAAGATGGATTGAAAGGAGAATAAGAGAACATGTTGGTTCCTCTATGCTGAAAGAATCTGTAACAAAAGAATAGGGCACATCCTAGGCTTCTAATACTCCAAGAGAGTCAATCAATGTGGAGACAACCCTTTATAGAGCTGGTTCCCAATCTAGAGGAGATGGAAAAGATTCCAAGGACAATAGGAGGTTGAAGAGTATAGGTGAGCTCTACAAAAGTAGGGACAAAAAAGATAATTGATGCTTTATAGTAGTTATAGGTAGACCATTTGGCCTCTCCTAAGTCTCCTATGTTTGATAGTGAATCTTTGATTTTCTAGCAAATTGGTGAAGATAATGTCTTTCATTCTTTGTTTGATAATCCAAATTATCTTGTGTTAGATGGCACCCTTATACAAAACCCCCTAATCAATTTTATATCTTGTTCTAGGTGCTAATGGTAGTACTTTTGCATCACCATCACCTTCATGGTTAAATAAAGTGGTTGAAAAGAAGAAGAGATATACTCAAATGATTGACACAAACATAGATAATGTATCTAAGCTACTGCAAGTTGCACCTAAGCCCAAGAGGACCAAGAGGATGTTGTTGTACCTTGCACACACACCCCATTTTGCCAAATGGAGACCCCCTTTTTTGCTTTGGCTTGGAGTTTTAAACTTTTTTTCTTATGATGATGAGAAAGTGAAATTGTGGTTAGAATCGAGGATGTGTTCAAAATTCAGGTATCTAGTATGTTTGAAGTGCTTTGATGCCTTTCATGATTGATTTGGAGGAGTTTGGATTGGTTTTGTGCTTAAGAAATAGCCATTTGTTGTATTTTTTGCTAAAATTGGGTGTTATGACATTTTGTGTCAAAATCCAATGTCACTGGATGTTATCCTTAAAACTACTTCTGTAGGGTGTGTCATCTTGAAATTCTTAGTTTCCATTCTTTAGAGTTGCAAAATCATGTCAAAATTCACAAAATTTCACTAAGGCGTCCATATACCTTCATCTTGATGCATAGCCCTGATACCTTGAAATTGGCTAAGTCTGATGTCCTGAAACCATGAAAATTTTACTAAGCTTAAAATCTAGTGAATCCTCAAAAATCTAGAATCTACATGTTAAATCCCATGGATTCGGGACCTATCTTAAAAATCTTGATAGTATATTTCAAAATATTTAAAGTATAGGAATATTTTTAAATATACTGTCAGCCAAGTTTTTTTAAAATCTGGTAGAAAAAATGACCCTTACTGCATATTGTCCTAATAACTAGTGTCACTAGATATCAGTGCTAAGACCTTTCACATACTCTGGCACTAAAAAATTGCCTCACTGGATTGGCGCTAAAAAACACTCCTATGGGACATGTCCGGGACCCTCTAAGGAAAAATAGGATTTTTCACTAAGGCATTTTAAAGGAAAAGTAGGCTTTTTCACCTTGATTGGATAGGTGCTAAAAATTGCATCTGCATGACATATCCGGTAGTGCCCTGAAACTTTGCTATCTAATGACAATTGATTTTCCTGACGGAGAAGGTTAAACTATGTTTGTGCTAAAAGAAAACTTCACATGATATGCATGGAAAACTACATCCACTGCACATATTTGGTGATCAACCAAATCCCCGCCAATCTTGTGACAAGTGAAATCCCTGCTAAATGCATTTTGAAGGCCAGTGCTAAAATGGAGCTTCACTACACATATCCAGTGACACCTAAAAACCCCTCTTTTTGACAATTTGAGATGAAAACTCATTTTTCGAAGGTGAAACTTGGATTTTCTTGATGAATTTGATCTGAACATCCATTTATTACATCATGATGGACATTTTTACCATGTTTGTGTGGATTTTGGGAATGTTTTGCATTAATTAATGCCATTGCACCTGAATATCTAGTGACCCCCAAAAATCTCGCTTTTTGCAAAAAAGGGGCTAAAAATAAAAAAATAAAAGCCTCCAAATGGATTCAAATGGTCACAAAAACTTCCAAATCATTATATATACCAAATGGGTACTTGAAAATGGTGAAAAACGTAGAAAATCATGTGAAAATCACTGGATTTGTGAAGTTGTCTATAGGAAAGCAACATTGACATTGAGTTGTTTCTAAGTGATCCATGGCTGCAAATGGATATATCTTGATGTAAATTAATGGAAAATAATTGTTTAAGATGAAATTGATGCTTGACATTGTGAGTTGCAAGTCTGCAAGGACAAAGGAGCTAGCTAGAGCTGCCTTGGAGGGATGAACACACAAAGGTACCTTGATTGGTGTAGGAGCACCTAAAGGAACACCTTGGAGCAAGAAGACACCAATGACCATGGGAGGAGCCTAGGGAGAAAATCAAGTCAATTGGGACATCTTACAACCAGTTATGGCATGTTGTAATGGTCAAGATGATGTAATGGTCAAATGTCTTGAGGGTCCTGGCAAGGACCCTAGGACCAAGAAAGATGTAAGTTAGGCCAATAGTGCCTCTAGAGTCAAATATAGGTGTCTAAGGTTAGGAACAAAGTGTAATGATCCTAAGGAGATCGAACATGATGGTTTGGTAGGGTAGAAATCCATTAAAACAAAGTTTCAAATTCAAATTTTTGAAACAAGCATTTAGGCGGGAAAGTCATTTTGAATTGTTTTGATGGTTTAACCAACTCCAACCGATGGGAATCAGTTGTGGAAGTTGGGGCAGAGGTTATGTAAGCTTGTCCAAGGCATGAGATGGACTTGTGGAATCATTTGAGACCTAGGTTGTACGGTCTGACATAAATAAACAGAGGTTTTCATCTAGTTCTTGTTTTTCCTTGCATTTTTTATGATCTTTTGAATTGTGGTGGCATGGTAAATGTCTTAAATCTTCATTGAACAATATTAGACCTTATTTAATGCTCTGAGAAGGTTTCTAGACTAGTTTTATTTCTGTTCATTTCACTGATACAAAGAACAACAAACTGTCCTGTGTGTTTTTAGAGGTGACAATGCATTTTTGGACCTTTCCATGAATGTAAGACCTTGATTCTCATGGAATAGGTCCTTGATGACATGTACAATATGATTTCTAACCTTAACAAGGTAGGAGGAATGCACATTGGGAGGTGATCATCGTTAGAAGGCAAGATTGCGTGTGAAAGAGCATGGGCATGATGGCACAGGTGTAACAACAGGAGATCTACCTTAACAAGGTAACCTTTTTATGATTGATGTTGTCTAGTATGAGAATTGAGATTGTGTTAGACCTTTGAATGAGGTCTGGAAGTGATTGGAAGTGGGAGAACTAGTAAACCCTAGGTTTTGGGTCCTAGAGATGGGGGATTGGTGTTTAAACATTTGAATGAGTAAATCATTGTCTGAAACCTTGAAAATACCTTGTCTTGGAACCTCTCCTAAGAATTTTTTAAGGTTTGGAGTGAGTATGACAAGTATTCAATAGGGTTCCTTTGAAAAGTGGGTGAATTAGGCCTTGTAGGAAGGTTGCAAGGTGTCAGAACAGTCGGTTTGGTCCAAAGTAAGAGTGCATGCATTTTTTATATGCTATAGAAACTTAAAAAGGGTACTCTGATCAGTCGTTTATTTTAGAAGTGCTTTGGGAAAGATTGGAGAAAAGTGCAGATTACCCGCTGAACAGGGCTACTAGGATTAGGCCTAGTTAAGAGGAGTTGTCAATGAACCAGTCAAAATGGTGTGTGAGACCTTTTGAATCTTATTGATTAGGGTATGTTAAGACCCTAGAAGGTGTAAGATTGCATCTTAGAAGTTGGTACCCAGTTTGAGCCCTTTGGTGGAGTTTAGGGCAAGGAGAAGACTAGTGAGTCTTATTGGTTGAAGCCCACAATTGATTTAAATCTTTTGATCTTGCTAAATTGCCTCTAGAGACCTGACACCTCTACATCAAAGTGGTTTCAGAGTGGTAAGTAGGTCCTTGAGGGAGTAGTAGGATTGTGTGAAAGAGTTAAGGGTTGGTGAAAGTTGTGAAGATGCCCCGTAAAAGTTAGATGCTTAGGGAGAATAATGAATTGAGAGAAGCCTTAGAGGCTAGAGAAAGAGAGTTGAGGGAGAGAAGAGAATGGGATGCTAAAAGAGAAAGAGAGTTAAGACAGGTGAGATGAGAGAATGCATCAATCTTGGCAAGGTTGGAAGCATTGGAGAAGAATCCTAGAAGGGATGAACAAGATGGTCAAGAAGGAGATGATGAGGGACATGAGAAGGTAGGTGAGAACCCTCCTGAGGATGAATTGGATCCTGAAGAAAAGAGATTTTTGAAATTGCTTAAGGTAGTTCAAGGTAGTGGAACAAAGGTAGAGTTGCTAATCTATCAGGGGAAGATGGATAGTGAAGAGGTATTAGGGTCGATAGATGCCCTTGAAAATTTCTTTTAGTATGAGGAAATAAGCGATGAGAAGAAGGATAAATTTGTAAAGAAAAAGTTGAGAGAGATAGTACTTACATGGTAGAGTAGTGTACAAGCAGAAAGAGTGGCTAGAGGTGGAACAAAAATCACTTCTTGGGGTAGGATGAAGGATATGATGAAGAATTAGTTTCTTCCATCTAATTATTCTATTCAAACAAAGAGGATGAGGCAGAAGTTGAAGCAAAAGGACATGGATGTTATGTACTATACTGAGCAATTTCATAAGCTTAGTATTAGGGGTGGATTGGAAGATGAAGAAGAGAAAGTGGCAAGATACCTTAATGGGCTTAGGTATAACTTACAAGATGAATTTGGTTTGAACATAACAAAATCAATTGGAGAATGTTTTCAATTGGCCATAAGGTCTGAAGAGAAGGTGAAGAGGAAGCAAGAAAGACAAGGAGGTAGTGGTAAAGGATATAGAGGTAGGGGCAGACCTACTAATGAAGGGCAGAGTAGCAATGAGAAAGGCAAAGAGTTTTCTGCAGATCAGAGAGGTGGATATAGAGGTGGAGGTAGGTTTGGATCAGGTAGAGGAGTATTCATAGGTAGATGTTATCATTGCAATGAAGTTGTACACCTATCTTTCAAATGTCCTATGTGGGATGATGTTGATAAGAGCAAGGATAGAAGAGTTCACTTGGCACAAGAAGAGGAAAAGAAAGAAGACCAAGAACTAGCAGTACCCCATCCAGAAACAAATGGAGAATTTCTCATGGTGGAAAGAGGCAAAGTGCAACAAGCACCACAGGTATCCATTTTTAAAACTAATTGTTTAAGCCATGAAAAAACGTGTAAGATGATTATAGATTTAGGTTCACATGATAATTTAGTTTCCTAGGATATGATACACAAATTGGGATTGAAGACATTTGATCATCCTAGTCCTTACAATGCCACTTGGGTAAGTCAAGAGAAGAAAGTAAGGGTTAATCAGAGGGCATATGTTGATTTTTCAATTGGTCCATATCATGATTCTATTTTGTGTGATGTTATTTCAATGACATGTGGGCATATAATTTTGGGTAGACCATGGCAACATTTAAGAAGGACAATTCAAGATGGCTATACTAATAGTTATTTGGTGCACAAAGATGGTAAAAAGTTTAAACTAATACCTTTACCTTGTGAAGACAAAAAGGAGCATGCTATTGTTTGTTTTGGAGAGAAACTATAGTGGAATGTGCGGGCAAATACTGGTTGGAAGCAACATGGACAGTTGTAGCAGAGGAAGGTGGATGATAGTCCTAAGGAATAGCAAGTTTGGGATTTAAATTGCATTAGAATAGGGGACATTGATTGCCCTATAAGGAGGCAGGAAAAGGAAGGCAAACAATAGACATTACAGAGAGGAACAAATCAGAACCTTAAGATGGAGAGAGTAGAAGCATTACAGTAGCAAGGTCCTAGGCAAGGACACCAAAATATGTTTTGTGATACTACCACTTTTTGTAAGAGCCATGCAGGTTGGAGAAGGAGGAGGATAACCCTTGGAGAGTTCATGTTCCCTATTACAAATCAGAGGAACCTTTCAAAAAGACTGCAGGATGTTTGGAGCAGATCACATAACTCTTGGGACAAGAGTTTTCTTCATGCTGGGAAGTATGGTGCAAGAGCACCTAAAGGAACACCTTAGAGCAAGAAGACACCAATGACCATGGGAGGAGCCCAGGCAGAAAATCAAGTCAATTGGGACATCTTACAACCAGTTATGGCATGTTGTAATGGTCAAGATGATGTAATGGTCAAATGTCTTGAGGGTCCTGGCAAGGACCCTAGGACCAAAAATGATGTAGGTTGGGCCAATAGTGCCTCTACAGTCAAATATAGGTGTCTAAGGTTAGGAACAAAGTGTAATGATCCTAAGGAGATCAAACATGATGGTTTGGTAGGGTAGAAATCTATTAAACCAAAGTTTAAAATTCAAATTTTTGAAACAAGCATTTAGGCGGGAAAGTCATTTTGAACTGAACATTTGATGGTTTAACCAACTCCAACCGATGGGAATCAGTTGTTGAAGTTGGGGCAGAGGTTATGTAAGCCTTTCCAAGGCATGAGATGGATGTGTTCAATCATTTGAGACTTGGGTTGTACGGTCTGACAGAAATAAACAGAGGTTTTCATCTAGTTCTTGTTTTTCCTTGCATTTTTTATGATCTTTTGATTTGTGGTGGCATGGTAAATGTCTTAAATCTTCATTGAATAGTATTAGACCTTATTTAATGCTCTAAGAAGGTTTCTAGACTAGTATTATTTCTATTCATTTGACTAATACAAAGAACAGCAAACTGTCATGTGTGTTTTGAGAGGTGACAATGCATTTTTGGACCTTTCCATGAATGTAAGACCCTGATTCTCATGGAATAAGTCCTTGATGACATGTACAATATGATTTCTAACCTTAATAAGGTAGGAGGAATGCAAATTGGGAGGTGGTCACCGTTAGAAGGCAAGATTGCATGTGAAAGAGCATGGGCATGATGGCACAGGTGTAACCACAAGAGATCTACCTTAAAAAGGTAACCTTTTTATGATTGATGTTGTCTAGTATGAGAATTGAGATTGTGTTAGACCTTTGAATGAGGTCTGGAAGTGATTGGAAGTGGGAGAACTAGTAAACCCTAGGTTTTGGGTCCTAGAGATGGGGGTTTGGTATTTAAACATTTGAATGAGTAAATAATTATCTAAAACCATGAAAATACCTTGTCTTGGAACCTCTCCTAAGACTATTTGAAGGTTTGGAGTGAGTATGACAAGTATCCAATAGGGTTCCTTTGAAAAGTGGACGAATTAGGCCTTCTAGGAAGGTTGCAGGGTGTCAGAACAATCGGTTTGGTCCAAAGTAAGAATGCATGAGCTTTTGATATGCTATTGAAACTTAAAAAGGGTACTCTGATTAGTCATTTGTTTTAGAAGTGCCTTGGGAAAGATTGGAGAAAAGTGTAGATTACCCGCTGAACAGGGCTACTAGGATTAGGCCTAGTTAAGAGGAGTTGTCAATGAACCAGTCAAAATGGTGTGTGAGACCTTTTGAATCTTATTGATTAGGGTATGTTAAGACCCTAGAAGGTGTAAGATTGCATCTTAGAAATTGGAACCCAGTTTGAGCCCTTTGGGAGAGTTTAGGGCAAGGAGAAGCCTAGTGAGTCTTATTGGTTGAAGCCCACAATTGATTTAAATCTTTTGATCTTGTTAAATTGCCTCTAGAGACCTAACACCTCTGCATCACTGATGACCTAAACATGCAAAACCTTCATTTTATCAACCAAATTATTGTTGCACATGCAAGAGAAAGTCAATGTGGCATCCAATATGATGGAGATAAGTCTCAGGAGCTTGAAGACACATGAGATCAAGTCTACTTCACTATTGTTCATACAAATCTAATCCAATGTCCAAGACTTATTCACAGCTATCCCAGTCATCTAGTAATGCAATGTCAAGTCTAGAAATCCTCCAGTTGGACATGCCTTCATAAAAAAATGTGCTACATTCTCTTCTAGACCAATCAACACATTAGAGAAGTCATTTTTCCTACTAGACAACTCAAAAGTGACAAGCAACAAGATGACCCAGTCAGCACTTGGAATTCTATCAATCTACATCAACTCAAATTTTCAAGTGTCATGTGACTTTATTTTGACTTATTTGGGCCTTGGAAATCAGTCCTTCCTCATGTACATCCAAACGAGTATCTATTTTGTCCAAATTCAATGTATTTGCAAGCTGTATTTTGTATTTTAAATCCTAAAGCACAAATGTAAATATGAAAATGTAACAAACTAGTGTACTTCATTAAATGCCATGTAATCTGGACCATTGGTGTTGAGTAAATCTCCATCGTCCATTGAAAAACATGATATGGTGCCTTGTCTATAAAAAGGCCATCATTTTCTCTCATTATAAGTAAGATTTGATAGTGAATTGCTGAGACTCTGCCAAAATTTAGTCAATACAAATCAAGTTTTGCAGGTTGTTGGGAATTTGTGTTTCTGTGTTGTCTCGTTTTTGATTTCATGGTTCATGTCAATCTGAAATTAGTTATTCAATTATATTTGTGGTTAATTATTTAGATATTTGATGGATTTCTCATCCATACCATTGATGGCTTGTTGATTGTATGTCATTGTGCATTGTTAGTCTGGGCATATTTCATATGAGCTAAGTTTGATTATGTGATTTCATTGAGCTGTGATTGTGTGATTTCATTGAGCTGCACTAGGGATTGGGTGTTTGATGAACCCTAATGATATGATTTTCTTGCCTTGGGTCAATGAAGAAAAAGAAGACTTCTAATTTTTCTCTACCAACCTCCTTCCTAGAAGCAATCAAACATTTTTCTAGGATTTCCTTGAGAATTCTTGTTTGTCTCAACTTAGCTTCTCCAAACAACATTGTGTCATCTGCAAACTACTAGTGTGATATGGCTGGAAGTTCCCTAGTTTTTTGGATTCCTATTATCCTTCCATCTTGAAGAGCCTTGTTTAGGGTTCTTCCCAAAGCTTCTGCCATAATAATAAACAGAAATGAGGACAATGGGTCCCCCTGCCTTAGGCATCTAGAAGCCCCAAAGTATCCTTTGGAGACCCATTTATGAGAATAGAAAATCTTGGCCTTGTCATGCAATTAAAAATCCACTATAACCATTCTCTCTATAACCCAAAAGCCTTGAGAACCTTGAATAAAAACCTCCAGTCTACTCTATCATTGGCCTTTTTAATATCTAACTTTATCAGCATATTTTGTTTCTTAACCACTTGAGTAGAGTGAATTGCCTCAAGTGGTCTATTATTACCCCATCAAAAATTGACCTACTAGGAACAAAACTAGTTTGTACTTTTGATAGAATGTTCGAAAGAATTCTTTTGATTCTATTTGTTGTTGCCTTGGCTAGGATCTTGTATATGGTGTTGTAGAGTGCAATAGGTCTAAATTCCTCAAGTGACTTAGGATTTTCCTTTTTAGGGATGAGTGCAACAAATGTATTATTAATCTCTTTTATCACCTTCCTCAAGCTTCTTCAATCTTCAATTACCTCCACCACTTCACCTCCTCTAATATCCCAACATTTCTAAAAAAGGATGTAGAAAATCCATCAGGGATGAGAGCTTTGTCAGGATGTAATTGAAAAAGAGACTCTTTAATGTCATCCTTAGAGAATTTGAACCCATTAACATCTCATTTTGTGCCTTCGTGACTAGTATGGGACTGTTTTTCAAAATTTGGTGTTGTTCCTATAGGCTTGACCCATTCCAATTGTTTAGAAGATTTTGGAAAAAATCTATTATTTCTGATATAATTTTCTCTAGTTTCTCAAGAACACTACCTGTTGAGGATTTGATGCGGGTGATTCTATTTACTTCCCTCCTTGCCATAGTAGCATTATAAAAGTACTTGGTGTTTTTGTCTGCTAAATTAAGCAAGAGCTCTCTAGACTTCTGTCTCCAAAAAATTCTTCTTTTGACAAAATATCTTCTAGTTTGCTGAGAAGTTCCTTCTCCTTAATGTAGCTCTCATTGTTCATTCACCTGGTTATTACTATCTCATTCACCTCATATAGGCTTTATTGCAATCTTGTTTTTTCCTCAAAAATATTTTTGAAACTATTTTTGTTCCAATCCTTAAGTTGTTACTTTATCACTTTCAATTTTGTAACAATATTAAACATCTTAGACCCCTCTGAGTGAACCTCATTCCACCAACTCTTAATCAAGTCTAAGAAATGAGGATCTTTTAACCATCTATTTTCAAATTTTAACAGGCATCTGATTGATTTGCTTTCTCCTTGAATTTCTAGGCTAATTGAGAAGTGATTTGAACCTCAATAGGTTACCACATTGCTTCAAAGAGTAAAGGGAAAGTTTCCCAAGTCACCTTTGAACAAAAATCTATCCAAATGTCTTGCAATGTTACAAAACCCTTTCCTCCTATCTATCCATATGAATATCCCATTCCCCAACTGAATTTCCATCAACATATTTCTTTCCACAAAGCTCTCAAAATCAATCTATGATTGAAGCTTTTTTCTAACACCCCCCAGTTTATCCTCAATTCAAGTAGTATTACATTAAGATCCCCTCTCAAAAAATAGAACTCATGACCTACATTACTACATACTATTTTTGTTTCCTTCCACATTTCTCTATTTAAAATACATGAATTTGGCCCATAAACATTAACTAGAAGGAAATTTAAATTTGAGGATAAGCTTCTAACCTTGATATTTATCCAATGCATGCTTGCCACCAGTTCCTCCACTAGTACTTTTTGTTGTCCTCATAGAGTTCAGAGTCCGCTAGAGGCTCCATTCTCAAAGATAGTCCAATACTTCCAAAGTTTCAGCTTATCACAAAAGGTCTTTACTTCTATTTGTGATAGTTTAGATTCTTGGATAAAAAATATATCATCCTAGGACACTTCCAGTTGGAGTCGAACCAGACTTTTTTTGCTAAGGGCATTCAAGCCCCTAACATTCCAAGAGTATAGATTCATTGGTCCTTAGGAAGGGATTCCCACTTCCCTATCATGAGCATCTCAGCAATTCTCTTTTACCCTGAGGCTTTCCCATCAATTTTCATCTTCTCTTGATTCGACATCCTGCCTTTCTTTTTACTGTAACCGTAGTCAAGATTTACCTTAACTAGCTCCCTTGTTGCAATGCCCAGCTTATCTATTTCTATCTACTGAGATTGGAAAAAATTCTTGTTTTTTGCTGAAGTAGGAGAACATTCCCTTTCTTCCTCATCCAAACCTATCTCCTCCAAAATTGGACCAAATTCCCATAGTCCTTTTGAGAGAAAATTCTCCCCCATCTCCCCTCTCTTAGCTTCCTTTGCCAATTCCAACAATTCATTGCCTACTTCAATTAGAGAATCTAAGTTTTCATCTTTAAAATTGACCCCAATCAATTCTAATACTTTAGAAATCTTCCCATTTATATCATACTTTTGCTCTTGATTATGCCCTTCCTTCTGAACTAGCTTTTCCCTGCTATGATCTTCATCTGACTCATTCTCTTGACTATTCTCTTTTGATTGGATGACCCTTAGTTCACCATCTTTTACTTCTGGGCTAACCCATCTTTCACCTCTTGAGGGTGACCCCTTCGGCTCTTCAAATGCTTCTTCTAGAATCTGTGTCTTGTGTCTTAAACCCAAAACCCTTGTTATCCTGCATCTGAGATTTGGATTTGGAATAAGAGTTTGCTCCATTCTCCCCACTCTATATATATTTCCAGCGCTCTCCAATCGATATTATTGGGATTGTTTTCCACACAAATTCTAACATAGGATCCAATACCATTACGGTTAGGTCTTTCCTCCATGCAAACAAGGATCCCTAATTGATTTCTGATTTCTTCAAGCACTACAGGGTCCCAAAATTCTTCAGGAAGGTTAGGCAATTTGAACCAATCCAAAACTTGATCCATCTTGTGTTTGTAAGGATCAAAACATGGCTCCCATCTTCGAATGTAAAAGCCAATGTCATTCGTCATCCAAACCCTGTCTTCAATATCTTCCCTAATCTCTTGAGTTGGGCAAATTAGTGTAAAATATTATATTTTTAGAATCTTGATAGTGTCTTGAATATACCCTTTTGATTTAATCAAAATTAGATAAAAAAGTCTGTCAGCATCAAGAGTGAAGTCAAGTAAAATCTGTAAAAACATATGAATTCTTTATTCACGTTGAAAAGGTTGGTTTGGATTCCCAAGCCTAAAATTTGGGGGCAAATTATTTTAAATCAAAATAAATGAAACGCATATTCGTTTCTAAAATGGATTTCTGTAATGGAAAAATGCTTAAAAAAAACATTTTTCCATAACAGATATGAAACGGTATCCATTTTGAGAAAACAAACTTCTGTTTTGGAAATGGATATCCATTTCTCCAAAATGGATACCCATTTTGAAAACATATATCATTTTTGAGAAAACCTACCAAGCTTAAATCCAACCCTGAGAAAGTGTTTCACAATTTTGTCTAACACTTTCATGTGATTTTTTCTCCATTGCCACTAGTTGGCCCATTGTGATCTTGCACACACCCGTCAACAAGGATAAATTCAAGATATCCTTTCCTCCAAAGCGACCACACATAACTAGGTTTGAACATTTTTTTTTTGGTTATTTATATTCATGTAATCACTTTGGTCATAAAGAAAGATATTGTAGACTCGTATAAGAAATTTTTGTTGGAACAATGATATAAGTTCTTATGGGTTCTCAAGTAGGAACTATAATTCATTTTCTCCTTTATTGGAATACAATGTCATATGCTATAAATGCAACAACTATAGTCATATAGCATGTTTCTGTAGAAGTGGTTTTTTGGAACCTCATAGACAAAACAAGAAGGTGAATATAACTAGCAAGCAAAATGAGGACCTACAAAAGTTTGGACGAGGAAGCAAAAGCAAGAAAAACAAAAGGAGGAGAAATCTATGCTTATGCTTCATGCACAAGAAGTATCATTAAGTTCATAAGGATAAGTATGAACTCATGGGGAGCTAATCATTACATTATCAATATTAATGAGATTAAATTTATACACGTCAATGGTTGTTTGCATCACCTAGCTTCAAATATCAATATGAAACTAAAGGTGAGTAGTTTACTGGTGAGTTTGTTCTCTTTTAACATAATCTATTTTTTATATAAAGTATTCTTAATATAATTTTTAATTTTATTTCTAAAATATTTACACAAATTTAATATAATAATGAGAAGGGTTTATTTTAAATATAATTATAAATTAATTATATTTAATTTTGTAGAAAAGAAAAGAAAATTAAATTGAAGCCTTTATAGTAAAATATAATGCACTTACTTGGAATAACTTTGCTCATTTTATATTTCATACAATAAAACCCTAATACAATATAGTTGTAAATTAAATTATTAATACATTAAATAAAATAACACATTATATTATTGTACAATATATAAAATAACACAGTATATGGTGTCTCTAGTAGGTTGGTGCCTAGAAAAATTTCTAAGAAAAGTTTTTATGTAAAGTAATATTTTGCCGTGGTTTTCTCCTATAAGGGTTTCCACATAAACCTTGTGTTCTTCTTTTGTTGTATAATTGGTAGATTTTGGGTGATTGATATTGTTATGGTTGTAAAATGTTGAAAAAGTAAAAAGATTATGTCATACCAATTCACCCCTATTAGTATAAATGTTTTCTCATCAATTTGTATCAGAGAAAGTTCCTTAGGAGATAGTCTAATAACATGAAGATAGATCTTGGAAGCACATATGGCTAGTCATGAAGAAAAAGACAAGATGGGTTTAGAAGAAGAAGAATATGACAAAAGTGAAGGAGAAGTGGATCTTGAAGGAGAACTTATTAGTTCGTTGGATGAGATCAAGAAACTTAGAAATAAGAATTCAAAGCAAAAATTATAGCTTCAAGAAGAATGTGAATCTACGGCTAAGTTATTACGTAACTAGACAAAACGTCTAACATTTGATTATAACGGGATAGATTATCATTTACTACTTAATTAGAACCAATAAAAATGTCCTTGATCACCCAATATAAATGTATAAAACACAAACCAAAAAAGGTAAAAGCCTTGTACAATCTTAACCAAGGTACCAATTATATACAAATATATGTCCTATAAAAAAAAAAAACCTTACCACTCAACAATCTCAAGGTCACGAAGGCTCAAGACCAATTAATATAAAATTCATTCATTATCATATAAGGGTTAAAGCTGGTTACAATTTTTGGTCTTCCTATATTCCTAATACTAAACCAAATAGTTATTTTGACAAGGGGACAATACTACATTCTCACTAGGTAGAAAAATATAAAACTCGGGCTAGCTCAATCCTTACCTTGCAACATACTATATTCCTCATTTAATAAAAGAAATGAACTTAATAAGAAAATCAAATGAAAGACACATAAGATAATGCTTAAGGTTGTTACTTCCTTAGATATACCTAGAGCCTCAAATATCTCCATAGCAGATTGCATTCAAAAGGAAAAAAAACATATCTCAAGGCATTAAAATAATTCTAAACGCCCACTCCACCATGGCGACTCAAATGAGGGTTAGCTAATGAGATCAACATATAAAATTTTAATGCTTAGTTAAAATGAGAAAAGAAAAATGTTAGGCACTAGGATGCCTCAACTCTCAACCTAACTGTGAAAGGTGCTCAATTAAACATGTTATCTAACTATTGTTTCAACCCTAGCTCATTCTGGAAGCTATACAAGCAATTATCTATCAAGATCTAGTCCATGTTGACAACAAGGTGTTCTGCTGAATAGGTATTTTGAGAGATCAAAAAAGTAAATGCACCATCTCTGTACATATCTATTTTCTAAAAGAAAATAATAAATATAGTTTTCAATGTTTCTTGAATATGTAATAACTTTCTAACTTCCTACACTTGTCTCATGATTATCAAGAAAACCATGTATATATATTATTCATTCTTTCCAATGCCTGTATTTTGCTATTTCTCTAGCCAGAATAAAATAAATTAATACTACTCAATTAGTAAGTAAAACAAGGTATACCACTGTATATCAATGGATTTGTTATGCTAAGTAATGAGAACAATACAATCCATTTTATCTCTGTCTGATTCAAGATATATTTAACTTCATAGATGAACTAAATATAGTCCTAACCATACTATTTCTCAGTACTAGAATATAATAAACATATATATATTTTTTTCAAAAGAAAATCACACATAAAATCTTATAGGAAGCTCCTTTTGAATATTCATGATTTACTAATTCTCTTAAGGAAATGATAGATTTATATTTTTGGGCACCAAAACTTAGGAATTTAAACACTCCTTTCTAGTTTTAACAGGTATCAGTTTGACTAGAGAGTTTTCTCCATGGTTGTATGTTTTTTGGTATCTATACCAAAAGTCTTTTGTTCTCCCACAACCTATAGGATCCTATAGAAGGACTAGATAACAAAAAAAGGAGAAATATTCTGATATAGAAAGTGGGATCTCACCTCCTAGCCTAGGGCAATAGTTACCCACCCTCGAGCTAAGGGAAAAAATAGGAGGACCCAGATACATTGCACACCCATTCACTTGACCACAAAAAACACACTTATAGAATTAATAGAATGCATACAGAGAAATTCAATACACTCACTGGGTAATCACACTTACACAGCCACAAGAAGGCTTTGTGGAAAAACATTCACTAAGGGGGTAAAAAGAGACACAATCTTGTGAGACATATTAGCCTTCCTTAGATAGAATTTATTTGATCATGGGTACTCAAACCCCCTTTTTTTGCTAGGTACTCTTACCCATTGAATTTAGAGCTCTTTTCTTTCTTTGTTTCCTGGGTATGCTTACCCTTTTAAAATTTAGAGATAATAGGATTGGGTACTCTTACCCTTTAAAAATTTAGTAATAATAGGAATGGGTACTCTTACCCTTTCAATGTTCAAATTCAGAAATAATACATTGGGTACTCTTACCTATTTTAGACTCACACATGACCTCTTCTTTCTTCCTCCACACACATAGTTTACAATAGCAAGACCACTCAATTTAGGCCACTTAACATTTTATCAAACAACAATTTCTAACAACGCTAAACACACTTCCCAACATGATTTTATAAAAAGGTAATAGTAACAATAAATAAAAACGCAGGTTGACTTATATTCTTCTTTTAAAAAAAAAAATTAAGTTCAAGGTAAATTAGATATTATGTCCTATCTGGAATTCACTATAGAATTGTTTAACTCCACAAATATCTCATATTCCTCTAGTTTGTTGTTCTAGTTTTCCTTCTCCAATTCTCCTTTTTCTCTATTTTTTGTAGAGTAGTCTATGTGTAAAAATAGAAAATCAGCAACTTCTCTCTCTTTACCTCTCGTTTTCTCCACCAGTTTCCATCTATCCTTGAAGGCAACATGTGTCTGTCCAAGTGGATAGCATGTGTCATGATGTTATCTTAGGTGGACAACATGTTTCTTTACTAACAGCCATGGTTTAACAATTAAAAATGGATTCCCATCCATAATAAAAAGGCTAATAAAAAGATGCCTAGATTTTACTTTTTTCATAATCTCATTGTATTTTTTTGAGGGGTCCACCAAGATCTAAGATAAGGTTGAATTTTTTTAACAATAAGGCACAAACTTTAGACTTATCATCAAGTTTGGTGGACTATTTAGACTCCCCCCCACTACAAGATACCTCACAACACTTTTACAGCATACACGTCGACACATAATGAATCACATGAAATCACAAGTCCCAATACACTACTACAATGTTGCACAACAATGTCACATTTCCCAACACAATATACTTTAAACAAGATACTTTCATACAACACATTTTTCATGAAACATAGACATGACTAACAATGGACCTAAGCCTCTCCATATAGGCTAGGTCAGCTCACTAGGAAATCAAAATGGGTCCCCAAGAGTTTTCCCCCATTTCCACTAGCTCAACCTGTACACTTGTTATCACATTGTCAGTATGATAACAATAGCCAAAGCAAGAATACAATTAACCATCACAACATCATATACATACATTTAATCATTTATGTGAGATATAAGAATCTTCTTTCACTAGACCAATTTAATCAATTTCAATGCACATAAGAGAATATCTATATATATATCACACAATAATATGAGACAACAAAATTTTCACTGTTAAATTGCAAGCTATATATGCATCAATGAGTCGCATCAATCATAACAAGGTATATGAAATCTCACATCGTAAGCCAAGGAATCATGTATTGTCATGTCTCAATAAGAAATATAATCCACTAAAACAAGGTGCAACACAAAATCTAAAAAAGAATCATATAGAATTAGAAGTGGATATGCAAACATAATAGTATATATCAACCATGATCCATATCAAAATCATACATCTCGAACTAGTATATAATCCCATAAACATGATCAAAAACTACAAGAACCAACATATAATGTCTCGTCCTAGAAACACACTAATGAAATGTAAAATCACTTCCCACCTTAATGGTAATACTAAGGAGGGGGCCTACATCCTCCCCCTGGGATTGGGCTTCCTCTCAGAAGTCCTCAAAAAGTTGAGGATAAAGAGTCCTCATAGTAGATGTGTCCTCCCAAGTGGTAATGATCTTATCATATCTGTCCCATTGGACCCTAACCTAGTCTATCTCTCAACCTTGAAGGCCCAACATTTGACAAGCCAAGACACAAATGGGCTCCAATGTTAGCTATCTGTCCATCTCTACTTGTAGAGAAACCCAATCCAATACATGAGAAGGATCATGTATATAACGTCTCAAAATAGAAACATGAAACACATCATGGATGCATGATAGGCTAAGTGGCCAAGCTAAATTATAGGCTACTAGTCCTATCCGCTCTAAGATCTCAAAGGGGCCCACAAAATGAGGTGCTAGCTTAGATCCCTTTCCATAATAGATTAGACTCTTATGCAGCCACACTCTCAAGAAGAGTCTATCAGAAACTAGTGTCTACATATTTCTTCTGTTGATTCTAAGCCTCCTATAACCTCTGGTGAATTACTATCACCTATCACTCCATATCTTGTAATAGAAATAGCCCAATAGCAACTCTATCCTTCGGATGGTCCCAACTCAAGGGATTCCTACACGCTCTGCTATACAATGCCTGATACGGTGCCATACCAAAAGAATTGTGAAAACTATTATTGTAGGCAAACTCTACTAAATAGAAGTACTCCTCCCATCTAGACTGATGACCCATAATGTACATCCTTAGCATGTCCTCTAGTACCTAATTCACCCTCTCTGTCTATCCATCTATCTTAGGATGGTAATCATGTACTAAAATTGAGCTAAGTGCCCAAATCTTGCTGAAGTAGTGTCTAAAAAGAAGAGGTAAACAATGGATTACTATCTGAAATAATCTTGTGAGGTACTCCATGCAATCTAACAATCTCATCCAAGAATACCCATGCTATGGCTAATGTTGTATAAGTGGTGTGAACGGGTGAAAAGTGGGCTACCTTGGTCAACTTGTTGACCATCACCATGATGGCATCATGGCATATGGTGGACAAGGGTAGACCAACTATAAAATCCATGGAGATAGTATCCCACTTCCACTCTGGAATCTCATGGGACAATCTTGTGGGGTGTTGATGCTCAGCCTTGACCCTTTGGCACTCAAGGCATCAAACCACAAACTCTGCAATGTCTCTACGCATGCCTAACCAGTAATATAGCTGATGAAGATTGGAATGCATCTTCCTTACCCCTGGGTGTGCTGTGTATGGTGCCCTATGAGCATCTAATAGATTCAATCTCTGTACATCCCCACTCTATGGCACATAGATACATCCTCTAAATTGTAACAAATCATCTACCTCAGGAACAAATCTTGAATACTTGGCCTCAAGGGCCCTCTAAGACTACATCACACACTAAATCTCTTGATACCACTTGTCCTCTGGCAACTACTAAATGATACAAGACCTCAAATCAATACCCACTATAATGGCCTTGATCACATGTCATCGCCTACACAATGCATTTACCACCACCTTCTCCTTCCCTCTAATATAATGCACATCAAAGTCATACTCACACAAGAACTCCATCCATCATCTCTTTCATGCATTGAAATTTAGCTGGTACTGAAGATTGTAGTAATCAGAATGAAGCTCAAAATGATGCCCAAGGAGAAAGTGTCTCCATCTACTAAGAGCATGTACTACTATTGCAAGATCCAAGTCATGTGTAGGGTAATTCTACTCAGGGAACTTGAGTTTCCATGACTCATATGCGATAACTCGACCCTCCTACATAAGCACTGAACCTATACCATCCAAGGAAGCATCTATACAAACCACAAAATCTCAAGTCAGATCAGGTTACCACTAAAATGGGAGCACTAGTAAGATGCTCCTTGACGGTCTAAAATGCCCTCTTGCACTACTCTATCCACTCAAAACTCTTCCCCTTGCACTGAAGGGAGGTAATAGGGTGAGCTATCCCAGAGAACCCCTCCACAAATCTACAATAATATCTAGCCAACCCCATAAAACTCCTAACCTCTGTAACATTGGTGGATACTAGCCACTCTATAATCACCCTCATCTTTGATGGGTCTACTGAGATACCATCACCAAATATAATGTGCCCTAAATACTGAACCTTAGATTGGAAGAATGCACACTTAGCTAAATTGGCATAAAGCTAGTGTCTCCTCAAACACTACAGCACCTGCCTCAAATGATCCTCATGCTCCTCCTTTGTGCATGAATAAATCAATATGTCATCCAAAAAGATCAATACAAAATGATACAAAAGGTATGAAATACCCCATTCATCAAATTCATGCATATTGCAAGGGCATTGGTCAATCCAAATGGTACCACTATAAAATTATAATGACCATATCGAGTCTGGAATCTTGTCTTATAAATGCCAGCCTCAACAATCCTTAGCTGGTGGTAACCAGACTTCAAGTCAATCTTAGACAACACTCTGGCTCCCCTCATCTATTCAGAAAGATCATCAATCCTTGGCAAAGGGTAACAATTCTTGATCGTTAGTTTATTCAACTATCTGTAGTCGTTGCACAAGCGAAGGGACCCATCATTCTTGATGAAAATGATTGGTGTGCCCCAAGGTGAGAGGCTAGGATGGATGTGGCCCTTCTCTAATAGCTCCTCTAACTATAACTTGAGCTCACCGAGCTCCTGAGTAGTCATCTTATAAGGTGCCTGTGAAATTAGTTGTGCCCTGGAACCAAATCAATATGGAAGTCCACCTCACGGTAGGGAGGCATCCCTATCAACTCAGATGGAAAAACATCTGCAAACTCCATAAGGATGTGGTGATCATCTAAGGATATCTTTGTCAATCCCTTAGATCTGTCACTAATGGTGATAGCGAACATCTTGTACCCCTTACGCATGCTCCACTTTAGCTGCATAGCGGATGTCATATGAAGGGATACGAGTCTCTACACTCCTGATAACACTACTGGCATGCCAAGATCATCAAAACACTCAATCATCTTATGTTTGCATTCTATCCTAGTCTAATGTGCATCAAGCTAGTCCATGTCTAAAACTATGTCATAAGATCCCAAAGGGGTAATCTGAAGATCCACTAATGTGGTGAAAGTCCCAATAGATATCTGTCAATCTCTAACCACAGAGTCCACAACCACTCTAGCCACTGATGCTAACTCCACCTTCCACCTATCATCTTGCCTACATGCCACAAGCCTCCAATGTTCCATAATAGTGGGGCAAATAAAAGAATTAGATGCTCTAGAATCAAACAAAACACTAACAGATGCATCCCCAATCATACCCAGTGTCTCAATAATGGTGGCCTAATGATAAGTTTGGTTGTTCTCAACCACTGCAAAAACCTTGTGGGTTCTCCCCACATTTACTACTGTCTACTCAGAACCTTCCTGATGATGGATCACTAAGTGTGATCCAAAATGTTGAGACAAAAACACACACAGTATAATCCAAAAGAAAATCTCTCTATTACTATGGACTGTGGAAAGCTCATGCCTACTACTCATAACCTATCATGTAGGGTCCACCTACTCCAAACCCCTGTGGGAACTATCTAGCTAAGTGTCCAATCTCTCCACAAACAAAATGTAGCAATCTACCCCAAAATGTTTTCCAAAAAATTGAACAATGATAACCAATATCAGCACCACTAGATAACCTCCACACTTCTAATCACCAAAATCCTAATTGGGCAATGTGAGAGCATATTATGTTTCAGCTTACAATTTATAACAATGTGCAATGAAATAAACATTCATCTACTTGAGTACACATCCACAATGCAGTGAGTATTTGCCACCTTTTAGTGGGTATGAGTGCAAGAATTAAAGTTACAAATCATCCACTTAATTAGTGGGTATTCACCACTTATCCAGTTGCTAGAAACAATAAAGAAAAGGGTTCAATTACTCCTCACTGCTAATTGAACCATCTAGGGGTACTTATGTGTTTGCATAGAGAAATATTACAATGAAATCAATACGATCATAATCAAAATGAATGATTACGATGAAGGGGGTAAATCACAAAACATACAACAACAGAAATTGAACATGGAAAATAGAATGATCTTTTATTTTTATGGGCCAAACATCACATTATAGAAGCTCAAATACAATCAGAGGATGAATCCTCTACAGTCTGCATCACATTACAGCTTCCTATCTCAAGACTTTGGAATCATCTGCCTTCTGTAACCCCCAAATTAGCTAGGGTTTCTATTTCCCCACCTATTCTTGACTCTACACTTTCCCCCTTAACTCTACTACAGCCCAGGGTTCCCAAAATAGTCATAAATAGCACTTTTTGGTGGCCTCTAGCTAAATTTCAAAATTTGCAATTCCCTCCAAAAGTAGGTCAACTTCTAGGGAGCATAACTTTTGATTCGGGTGTCCGATTGACGAGCCATTCTAAGCACTAGAAAACTTGCAATGTGAACTCTAATGCTAGAAATACATAAATGGATTTTTGTAAATTTTTTGGGACATTATGAGATGTTTTAGTACCTCATATCTCATTTCAAAAATTTTCAGGGGCTTTTCAGAAAACAAAAATATTAATATCTTTCAGCTCACAAATGATCTTTTCTTGATTCCTTTGCCAAAGGTCTTATATTTGAGTTATGAAGCTTTCTATAAAATTTCACTTCAATCTGTGCCCAAATACAAACTTTCCTGAAATGGCAGTTAAACTTTCCAAAACTGGCAGTTTGCTATTTTTAGCAGTTTGGAAAAACTGAAAGTCCTACATCAGTATTCAAGAGATTATGGAACTAGAAACACTAATTATGGAAATAAATGAAAACAAATGCAATATATTTGAATCAACTTCTATTTGGGTGATGCAAGATTGCCCTTACATCACTGAATGCTCCTACATCAGTCACCCCCTAGGTAATTTGAGAATTGACCCTATCACATCTCAGGTGTTTGTTTGAGGAAAACCCAAATAGTCAACCTCTATCTTAGACAACCAAGAAGAATCTTCAATAGACCTTCCTTTCCATTTCACCAGATATTCTTCATATTGCCTATTTTGAGTACTTCTTTCCACATGGCTATCCATGATCTCTTCTATCTCCTCCCTTGAAGTAGATGCTAGACTACTCCACTATTCTTTTGTTGGTCCATCCTCTGTTCCACCTTCATGATATTTTAATAAATCAGCAATGTTGAAAATAAGGGAAATATTGATCCCACTTGGTAGCTCTACCTCATATGCATTTCTTGAATCATGCTTCTTCAGGATTATGCACGGTCCAAATTTATTCATTTTTAATTTATTGTATGATCCAATTGGGAACCTTTCTTTTCTCAAGTGAACCATGACTTCATCTCCTACCTGAAAGTCCTTATACCTCCTCTTCTTGTCTACCTTAGCCTTGTATTGAATATTCATCTTATTAATGTGTTTTCTCACCTCTTCATGTAAATTCTTCAGATGTTCTACAAAGTCTTCATTTTTGGCACTTGTCTTTTCTCCTTTGTCCAGCTTCCTTACCTCAAAAGCATTTCTTGGGCTATCGCCGTATACAATTTGGAATGGTGATTTACCAATACTCTTATTGACAAAATCATTGTAAGAAAATTCTGTTTGTGGTAAAATCAAATCCCATCCCTTGGGCTTATCTCCTACTAAGCATCATCACAGGTTACCCAAACACCTATTCACCACTTCCATTTGTCCATTAGTTTGTGGATAGTGTGCAGAACTGAACTTCAAATCTGTCCTCAACTTCTTCCATAATGTCCTCTAGAAATAAACAACAAACTTGGTATCTCGATCTGAAACTATGCTTTTTCGAAGACTGTGTAATCTCACCACCTCTCTGAAAAATAATTAAGCAATATGAATAGCATCATTAGTCTTCTTGCAAGGAATGAAATGTGCCATCTTTGAGAATCTATCCACCACCACAATAATGAAATCATGTCCTCTCTGTGTCCTTGGTAAACCAAGAACAAAATTCATACTAATATCATCCCATGGCTTCTCTAGTATAGGTAGTGGTTGATATAGACTTGTATTTTGAGTTGCTCCTTTCACCATCTGACATACTCTGCAACTCTGTACAAATTTCCTTACATCCTACTGCAACTATGGCTAATAATAATTTTCACCAACAATAGCAATGGTCTTATCTCGACCAAAGTGACCAGCCAATCCTCCACTATGCTTCTCCTTAATTAGGTTATCTCTCATGGAACTCCTCAAAATGCACAACCGGCTTCCTTTAAACAACATGCCATCTTGGAGTATGAAATCCAACCATTTTGTCCTATCCAAAACAACAGGTTCTAGACAAGCTTTCCAAGCCTCTGTAAAATATGGATCTTCAGGATACAAACTTTTGAGCTCGTCGAAACCAACAACCTCTATCTTCATTTCTCTACACAAATTTTGCCTTCTGCTCAAGGCATCTGCAACTTTATTGGACTTCCCACTCTTGTGCTTCAAAACAAAAGTATAACTCTAAAAAAACTCAACCCATTTTAAGTGCCTTAGGTTCAACTTTCCTTGACTATTATGATACTGCAAAGCTTGATGATCAGTATATAAAATAAACTCTTTTGGCAACAAATAATGTCTCCATTTCTTCAAAGCCTGAACTATTGCATAAAATTCTTGATCATAAACATAATACTTTTTCTTGGCATCATTAAGCTTCTCACTAAAATAGGCAATGGGCTTACCTTGTTGACTTAGAACAACTCCTATAGCACTACCAATAGCATCACAATCTACCTAAAATACCTTATTTAAATCTAGAAGTGCCAAAATAGGTTGCTCTGTGAATTTCTGCTTCAATGTATCAAAGCTTTTGTCTGCTCCTTTAGTCCATCTAAATTATTTTCTATCCCCTCTCATTGTCTCAGTTAGGGGTGCACAAGCTGATAAACTTTTTGTAAAAACTTGCCAAAGCATGAAAAGATCTTACCACTGTAGTACTCCTTGGTGTAGGTCATTCAATGATAGCCCTCACCTTCTCTAGGTTCATCTTAAAACCTTCCTCTAAGACAACAAATCTAAAGAGAACATATGTCTCAAATTACTACTTGAACTTCATGTTTTATAGTTATTCTTCAGTCCATTGGGATGACTTACACTATCTGCGGGAGTGAGAAGTAGTTGAGTGATATGCAAGGTTTCACCAATATGAATATATCAGTGTGAGAACTATTGTCGGCTCAACATTCTGAAGTCTTTTCGATGCTAATGGTTTCACCGATAGTGAGTTCATCTGGTGGTCGGTGAGAGATCAACTATCGACACAGTTTAAAGTCTTTGGGCCAATGGACAGATGTCACTCCAATAGAAAGGTTATCGGCCTAAGTCTGTTGATCGGCGAAAGGTTCTGAAGTGGCTCCGATAGCTAATGTCACTCCAATAGTTCAACACTGATCGGCAAGAGATTGTTCATCGGAACAATGGAAATCGTTTGGGCTGATGGCGAGTGTATGTTTGATGAAGGGTGTTAAACTGAGGGATCGGGGTGACTTTGTATATCGGTGGAAGATGATATATGATCACCGATGGAGCTTGTTAGGCCGATGGGTTTGTAGGTTGGCTTTGTCGGCAACAAAATTACTATGATAGACTTATGGATTGATTGTGGTTATAAACCAGAATAGTATACGCGACCTGGTGCATGTGGGATTTTATGTCTTACAGAATGTGGACAGTTATGACTGTCGCATAAGCAACGATGCTGGAAGAAGTTGATTCGTTTTCAGTTAGGGCAACCGTTGTGTAACCATTTATGCTCTTGCAGACTGGAGATAAAACTAATCTTTTGGCATCATTGTTTGGAATGATGATTCTATTTTGTACGGTTTATTTTCTGTAGCATGTGCAAATGAAATAGGTGATCTGGTACAAAGAATAGAATTGAACATTAGTGCGAGTTGAGATCTTTGTTTGTAAATCTCAGTTTTACTGTAATAAAGATTGTTCTACTATTGGTGGTGGGTTTTTTACCTGAAAGGGTTTTCCCACGTAATACTGGTGTATTCATCTGTGTATTGAAAAAGTTAGTTTCTACATTATCCCCTTTGAATTAACATTAGGGAAGCTGTATTCCACACCTCTGCTTTCCTTACAAGTGGTATCAGAGCTTGGCCCATTGTGTTATCCTTGTTGGTAGGTTGGGTTTTTTGTGTTAGTTCAGTAAGTGGGAGTTCTGTAGAGGTCTTTTCTGTTAAATAAGATGGCAAGTACATCAAGGAAAAATATACATTGAAAAGTTCAATGGCACAAACTTTGAGTTGTGGAAGATTAAGGTTGAAGATTTGCTGGTCGATAGAGATCTTTGGATTGCTGTGTCTGGGGTTAAACCTACAAGCATGAAGCAACAAGATTGGGACCTAGCTAACAAAAAAGCTAGAGGACTGATAAGATTAAGTCTTGCAGATTCTATTCTATTGAACGTCCATGAAGAGAAGTCAGCCAAAGATTTGTGGAAGAAGTTGGGAGATATTTACTAGGGCAAGTCCTTGGTGAATAAATTATTCCTCAGAAAGAAGTTGTATTCTCTGAAGATGGATGAAGGTGCATCTGTAGTGGACCATCTAAACACATTTAATTTGATTGTTGCACAGTTGACATCTGTAGGTGTAAAAATAGAAGAGGAAGACCGTTGTATGCTTCTATTGTGTTCCTTACCTGACTCGTGGGATCATCTTGTGATGGCTATTGGAAGTACAACAACCACGTTTACAACTAAAGCAGTTGTTACCTCATTGTTATCTGAAGAGATGCGGAGGAAATCTTCTGAGATAGCCAAAGAGGCCCTGTCTGTTCGAGGTAGATCAAAGGAAAGAGGCAATAAGAAGGACAACAGGTCTAAGTCCAAATCAGAGGGGAAATCAAAATCTCCTGGCACAAAGTCCAAAGTGAAGTGCTGGAATTGTGGGCAGAAAGGTCACATTAGAAGAGACTATAAAGAGGAGAAAAAGAAGAAGAAGAACTCTTCTGACAACGATTCTTCTCAGAGTGACGTTGATGCCTTCATTGTTGCCTTGGCAATGCCTGCATCTGAAGATGTGTGGCTGGTGGATTCAAGAGCATCGTTTCATATGACATCTCACAGAGAGTGGTTCAAAAAGTATGAACCATATGCTGGTGGGAAGGTGTTCCTGGCAAGTGATTCAACATTGAAAATTGTTGGCCGAGGAGTCAGAATCCAGTTCCCTGATGGCAGAATAAAGGGAATGAATGGAGTGCTACACATACCAGGTCTGGCTTGAAATTTACCTTTTGTTAGTAAGCTTAATGATGTTGGAGTGCAAGTTACTTTTGTGAATGGTGGTTGTAAAATGACTAGAGCTTCTATAGTATTGGAACTCTGTATAGATTAGATGGTAAACTAGTGTGCTGTAATAGTGTCTTTCTAAAATCTGAAAAAGCTACTATTGTAACACATGATGCAAATTCTATGGAAGTTAAACTTCCTATAGAGAAAACAATGCTCTTGCATCATAGACTTGGTCACATAGGTGAAAAAGGTTTAAAAACCTTGAAAAACAAAACTCTGGTAGATGGGGTAATTGATTGTAATCTAGAGTTCAATTTCTGTGCACATTGTATATATGGAAAATAAAATTGTGTTTCTTTCTACTCAAGTTCTCATAAATCTTCTAGTATTTTGGACTATGTACATTTTGATGTCTTTGGTCCAGTTGATGTTCCGTCTTTATCTAAATCAAGATATTATGTATCGTTCATTGATGATTATTCAAGGAGGGTATTTGTATATTTTTTGAAAAATAAATCAGAAGTGTTCAGTCGGTTTAAATAATTTAAAACTCTTGTGGAAAACTAGATTGATAGAAAAATAAAATGCTTGAGAACAGATAACGGTGGTGAATATTGCAATGCAGATTTTGATAAGTATTGTGTAGATCATGGTATAAAAAGACACAAAACTACACCTTATACTCCACAACAAAATGGAGTTGCTGAAAGGTTAAATTGATCGTTGATGGAGAAAGCAAGAAGTATGTTGAGTTATGCTGGTCTTGAACAAAGGTTCTAGGCTGAGGCAGTTGCGACAGCTTGTTACTTGTTGAATCATTCTCCTACTTTAGCATTGGTTGATAAGATGCCTATGGAAGCGTGGTCTAGAAAGAAGCCATCTCTAAGACATCTTTGTGTCTTCGGCTGTGAGGCATATGCTCATATTCCTGAGGTAAAAAGATCTAAGTTAGATAAAAAGGCAGTCAAATGTATCTTTATTGGCTATGGAGTCAATGTTAAGGGGTACAAGCTTTGGAATCCTAAAATTGAAAAAGTAATTTACAACAGGAATGTAATTTTTAGAGAGCTGAAACCTTTAGTTAGTATTTCTCAGCCGGAGAAGACAAAAGAAAAGAAAGAAAAGAGTGTTGTTAATATTCCTCTGACCCCTGTAAAAGAGGAACAACAAGCACCAAGTGTAGATGGTTCAAATGTGAGTTCAAGTAGCTCCGAAGATTCAGATCCAAAGCAAGAACCTGAACCTGCACCTCAACCATTGACGCGGTCTACACGTGAAAGAAGACAACTAGATAGGTATGGATTTTTTGTACTTGATTCAAGTTGTGCCTATGCTTTACTTACTAATACTGATAAACCTAGGACTGTGAAAGAATCTATTAGCTTACCTGATTCAGATTCTTGGTTGGAAGCCATGGATAGTGAAATGTCATTGTTGGAGAAAAATGGAACCTGGGATCTGGTGCCCTTGCTTGAAGGTAGAAAACCTGTGGGCTATAAGTGGGTATTTAAAAAGAAATATGGTCCAGATGGTAGTGTTGATAAGTACAAGGTAAGACTAGTTGCTAAGAGGTATTCCCAAAAGGAAGGTATTGATTATGGAGAAATATTTTCTCCTGTAGCTAAGCTGACATTCATTAGATTTCTGTAGTCACTTGCAACAGCATATGATTTTGAAATTGAGCAGATGGATGTGACAACAACATTTCTTCATGGGGACCTTGAAGAAGAAATTTATGTGTCCCAGCCAGAGCATTTTGTGGAAAAAGGTAAAGAACATCTGGTATGTAAACTTAAAAAGTCTCTTTATGGTTTGAAGTAATCTCCCAGAATGTGGTATCAAAAATTTGATAAGTATGTTTTATCCTTGGGGTATGTGAGATCTAAATCTGATCATTGTGTCTATTATAAAACTGAAGGTGATCGGATTCTTATAGTTACACTATATGTGGATGACATGTTATTCATTGGCAATGGTAAGGGGATGATCTCAAAAACTAAAATCTTAGTTGTCCTTAAAATTTGAAATGAAGAATCTAGGGACAGGTCTAAGAGAAAGATTTGGCTTAGCCAGAGCAAGTATATTACCAATGTTCTTGATAAGTTTCATATGTCTAATTCTAAACAGTTAGTTGTTCCAGTTTTGCAGGGAACAAAATTATCTATTGAAGATTGTCCAGAATCTTTGAGTGAATCTGACAACATGAAAAGAGTGCCTTACACAAGTGTTGTTGGTAGTTTAATGTATGCAATGGTCTTTACCAGACCAGACATTGCCCAAGCAGTGGGAGTTTTGAGCTGGTTTATGGTGAATCCAAGCAGATCACATTGGGATGCTGTGAAAAGAGTTATGAGGTATTTGAAGGGAACTTCTGATTATGCTATTTGCTATCATGGAAACTCAGTTGGATCATAGAGATCTATTAGCATTCAGGGATATGTGGATTCTGATTGGGCAGGGGATATTGACAATAGAAGATCCACCAGTGGATATGTATTCACGTTAAATGGTGGTGCTATTAGTTGGATGAGTAAGCGGCAGGCTGTAGTTGTTTTATCCACAACAGAAGCAGAGTACATGGCAGCTACTCGGGCATGCCAAGAAGCCATTTGGTTGAAGAGGTTGTGATCTGATGTTGGTTTTAATGCAGGGTGGATATAAATACACTGTGACAGTCAAAGTGCTATATGTTTGGCGAAGAACCCTACGTTTCATTCTAGGACAAAATATATTGATGTCCAATATCACTTTGTTCGTGATATGGTGGAAGACAGGAAGGTGAGGCTGGAAAAGATTTACACTTTGGAAAATGTTTCTGATGTCTTAACTAAACCAGTGAGCACGCCCAAGTTCAAATGGTGTTCAGATGAAATGGGTCTGCAGGCCCATAGTTCTCAATAATCAAATGAGGTTTGAGAAGTAGCAGTTATCTCCTCGACAAGTGGGAGATTGAAGAGAACGTATGTCTTGAATTACTGCTTGAACTTCATGTTTTATAGTTATTCTTCAGTCCATCGGGATGACTTACACTATCGGTGGGAGTGAGAAGCAATTGAGCGATATGCAAGGTTTCACCGATATGAATATATCGGTGTGAGAACTATTGTCGGCTCAACATTTTGAAGTCTTTCCATTGCTAATGGTTTCACCGATAGTGAGTTCATCTGGTGGTCAGTGAGAGATCAACTATTGGCATAGCTTAAAGTCTTTGGGCTGATGGACAGAGGTCACTCTGATAGAAAGGTTATCGGCCTAAGTCTATTGATTGGCGAAAGGTTCTGAAGTGGCTCTGATAGCTAATGTCACTCTGATAGTTCAACACTGATCGGCAAGAGATTGTTCGTCGAAACAATGGAAATTGTTTGGGCTGATGGCGAGTGTCTGTCTAATGAAGGGTCTTAAACTGAGGAATTGGGGTGACTTTGTATATCGGTGGAAGATGATATGTGATCACCGATGGAGCTTGTTAGGCCGATGGGTTTGTAGGTTGTCTTCGTTGGCAACAAAATTGCCGACGATAGACTTATGGATTGATTGTGGTTATAAACCGGAATAGTATACGCGACTTGGTGCATGTGGGATTTTATGTCTTACAGAATGTGGACAATTACAACTATCGCATAAGTAGCGATGCTGGAAGAAATTGATTCATTTTCAATTAGGGCAACAGTTGTGTAACCGTTTATGCTCTTGTAGACTGGAGATAAAACTGATCTTTTGGCATCATTGTTTGGAATGATGATTCTATTTTGTATGGTTTATTTTCTATAGCATGTGTAGATGAAATAGGTGATCTGGTACAAAGAATAGAATTGAACATTAGTGTGATTTGAGATCTTTGTTTGTAAATCTTAGTTTTACTATAATAAAGATTATTCTACTGTTGGTGGTGGGTTTTTTGCTTGAAAGGGTTTTCCCATGTAATACTGGTGTATTCATCTGTGTATTGAAAAAGTTACCTGTCTGCATTATCCCCTTTGAATTAACATTAGGGACCACACCTCTGCTTTCCTTACAAAATCTCAAGTATACCAACTCCTTTGAAAAACTACATTTCTTTAGATTAATCAACAAATTTTCCTCCCTCAGCTTCTCCAAAACTCTTCTGATATGCATTAGATTCTCACCCAAGTCTTATTGAAAATTAAAATATTATTCAAATAAACAATAACAAAACTTCCCAAAAATTCTTTCAATACCTTGTTGATGAGCTGCATGAATGTGGTCGGTGCATTGGTTAGACCAAATGGCATGACTAACCACTCATACAAACCCTCCTTTGTCTTCAAGGCTATCTTCCATTCATCTCCTTCTCTAATTCAGATCTGGTGATACCCACTCTTCAGGTCAATCTTCATGAAGTACTTGGCTCCACTCAAACAATCCATTCTTGGCAATGGAATTCTATACTTGATCATGATCTTATTTATGGCTCAAGAATCTGTACACATTCTCTACGTTCCATATTTCTTTGGTGCTAGCACTATAGGTACCACACATGGACTCAGGCTCTCCCTTATCAGTCCCTTCCTTAACAACTCATGAACTTGTCTGTTCAACTCTTCATTCTCTATTGGAGTCATTCTGTAGGATGCCTTATTTGGCAAACTGGCTCCTGGTATCAAATCCATTTGATGACTTATCTTCCTCACTGGTGGTAAAACTTCTAGTACATTATTAGAGATAATGTCTTGAAATTCTTCCAACATATCTGAATCTTCTGCTGGTACATCTTCACATTTCTCTTGGCTAATCTTAGGAATCAATGCAAAGAAATGATGCTCATGCTTCATACAGTCCAAAAATTTTCTACCATCTACCAAGCAAATTTTGGCAGTACTACATACCTTTTCTTCTACCTCCTTCAAGGGCTTCAACTTGTGACAAACTCCATCCTTTGTTAGGGAATATGTGTTTCTACGGCCATCATGGATAGTACTCCTATCATACTGCCATGGCCTCCCCAATAAAATATGACATGCATCTATTGGTATGATGTCACACAACACCTCATCATGGTAGTCACCAATCTTAAACTTAACTAAACACTGTTCATTGACCAAAGCTCTATGGTCCTTCTGCAACCATGCAATCTGATACGGATGTGGATGCTTTCTTATTGTCAATTTCAACTTGTCAACTATCTCCTCATAAACAAGATTGTCAGTGCTTCCACTGTCACTAATAATATCATAACACTTAACTTCATATTTGCACCTTGTGCGGAATAAACTCTTCCTTTGATTTGGTTCTTCCTCCTCATTCAATAGGGTTCTTCTAACGACTACGCATCTTCATCTACATGTACAACTCATGCATTACCTTTAAGTCTTTGGTTTGTCCTTGATGTTGCAGACACTCATATGCTTGATGCTCTTCTTCTCCACATTGGAAACATGTTCTTCTGAAACCTCCTCTTCCAGGTCCTTGCCCAGGTCTACCTCTTCCTCCTCCTCTTTTCTCACCGTTGTTCTAGTCATGGGGGAGATAGGTATTATCTCCTATCTGATTTTGACTGGTGCTAGCTTATAGACTTTTCTTAGGATCTTTATTTTAGCATTCATAGGGTCTTCCACAGTCTTTCCACCTTAACCTCTTCCCCTTTGCTTGTTGTCGAATCTTTTATTTTGCTTCTCTTCCACCTTCATGGAAAACTGGTATGCATCTTCTATGGTGGTCATTCTAACTAGGCTCAGCTCCTCATGAATACTTGGCCTCAACCCATTAATGTAACAAGCTACCTTCTCATTATTGGCCTCTACATGGCCTGTTGCAATAATAATCTTATAAAACTCTTCTGTATACTCCTTAGTAAACTTGTTACATTGCTTCAGTCCTTGCAACTTCTTTAGGAACTCCATCTCATAGTCCACAAGAATGAATTGCTTCTTTAGTTTCTCCACCATCTAATCCTATCTGGGGATTTTTCCTTTTCCTCTTTTGTTCCTCTCTAATTGGACCTCCTTCCACCAAATACTAGTGTGGCCCTTCAACTTTGTTTTTGCAAACTTGACCTGATCTAGGCCCTCCACATTTTTATACTCAAAATACTCTTCAATGTCATTGATCCAATCAATAAGTTGTTCAAGCTTCAAATCTCCAGAATATGTAGAAACTTCAATCCTAGGCCTCTTTTCGATCTTCGAAATGGCCCTCAACAACCTAACTTCTACAAGATCTCCTGTAGCTTCTTGTTCTTCCTTAGATAACTCTTCTTCAGCTTCATCCTTGCTTTCCTCTCTTGTTCTTGGCTCAAACCCTCTTCACAGCTCCTCTTGCAATGCATTGATTTGCCTTTGCATGGCTCTAAAACCCTCTTCCGTCAAAGCATTCCTCCCAATACAATTTCTTCATGGAGTCATCTTGATCTCCATAGAAAACCCACAACCTCAGGTCTTGGTGCTAACTGCCTCATGGTCAGCGATCTATCTACACACTCAGGAACCCTAGCTCTAATACCACTTGATGAAGGGGGTGAATCAAAAAACACACAACAATAGAAATTGCACATAGAAAATAGAATGATCTTTTATTGATATGGAAAAAACATTACATTACAGAAGCTCAAATACAATTAGAGGATAAATTGTCTATAGGCTACATCACATTAGAGCTTCATATCTCAAGACTTTGGAATCATCTCCCTTCTGTAACCCCTAAATCAGCCAGGGTTTCTATTTTCCCTATCTATACTTGACTCTACACTTTCCCCCTTAACTCTACTACCACCTAGAGTTCCCAAAATAGTCATAAATAGCACTTTTCAACAGCCTCCACCTAAATTTCAAATTTTGCAACTCCCTCCAAAAGTAGGTCAACTTTCGGGGAACATAACTTTTGATCTGGGTGTTCGATTGATGAACCGTTTTAAGCATTAGAAATCTTGCGATGTGAACTATCATCCTAGAAATATGTAGATAGATTTTTGTCAACTTTTCTAGATGTTATGGGATGTTTTAGTGCCTAATATTTTGTTTTAGAAATTTTTAGGGGCTTTTTAGAAAACAAAAACTTTAATATTTTTCAGCTCACAAATGATCTTTGCTTGATTCCTCCTCCAAAGGTCTTATATTTTAGTTATGAAGCTTTTTGTAAATTTTCACTTCAATCCATGCCCAAATGTAAACTTTCTTGAAATGGCAGTTAAACTTTCCAAAACTAGTAGTTTGCTATTTTTAGTACTTTGGAAAAACTAAAAGTCCTACATCATTAATCAAGAGATTATGGAACCAGAAACACTAATTATGGAAATAAATGGAAACAACTGCAATGATTTTGAATCAACTTCTTTTTGGGTGATGCAAGATTGCCCTTACAACATTGGATGCTCCTGCATTGGATTAGGGATTGAATTTGTCAACCTTTTGAAGTTCTTAGAAACCAATGAGATTATTCCCTGCATAGTATCAATTGGAACACACATAATATAATCAATCCATTGATATTATTTAGATATTCGATGTTGTTCATACTGTTCTACATAAATTTAGATTATCAGGGTGTTGTAGGGCTGCCCAAACTCAATCATAGAACCACAAAATGCTTACACAATGAGGACCATTCACAACCCATTAGTACATCAAACCCACATTATAAAGTTTTTCCTAGCAGTCATAATTACAAAAACCATGTTGACTGTACTGTGATAACAAAATTAGACCCTGATATACTGTATGGTGGCCAGGAATGTGCTCATCTACTCATAGAAGCTCATTGACATCAAGGATCAATACTAATCCACTTCAAGACTGCTATAAACAATTCAAAACTATAACTGATCAAGATAGACAACAATAAATGAAAAAAATTTGCATCATACATTTACCAGTCCTTACACAGGTCTATACAACCTGGAAATGGCATAACACTTCAATATTTTCAAAGATTGCCCAGAAGTTTAAATAAAATGCTCAGAAATCATTGTCAATATTAAACAGAGGCAACTCATCCAAAATTACCACCCAATCAACAAACACAATGCCCACAACTCATATCGACCTAGATAGAATGTACGGCATTTCAATTGTATGGCAGCATTTATTACTGTCGACACCAAGTATAAACTCCACAATATTATCTCTAATGTTGACGCCTATATTAGTATAACATTTCCCAAACATTAACTACTTTCAATAGAGAAGAAACAATTCTTAATAAAATTTTCCCTCCATGATGGGTACAATAGAAGTATGGCCTAGCTATGGCAATGCACAATGAAGCAACAAAATTACTAATACCAACCACTCCAAAACTCCATTACAAACATATCAATTAGAATCACAAACAAAAACTCCACAGTAGAATTCAACTCCATTAAGATCCATGTGATTTCCTAAATGAAAACCATCATTATTAGCTAGGGTGGATATTCCACCACTAAAATTGATCATCCTCTAGAGGGTTTCCGTTCTCAAGAAGGTATGACGAACTCTCTGGTTCAATCTCAGCAGCATTTCAGTATCAAATCCAAGCATAAGCTTCACAATGAGCTCCCACTTTCTTTTTAAAGGCACCTAATAGTTACAAAATAGTTCTTTCTTGAAAATATCACCTTTTTCTGCTCAAACTTAAAATAAATCTCTATTTCCAAGAGATATCCTCACTTTAATGTGTTTAGGAGAAAAATAAAACACTTTCCCATTCCAAAATGCTATAACACTTAAGTCACCTTATTAATATTTCCAACCTTATAAATTAAGTGCAAAAAAAATTAAATAACCCATTTAATTATCAACTTTTATGAAATACTCTAAACTTCACCAATTTGATAATTAAACCAAAGAAACCCACTCCAGAAGATTAGGAATGAAAATAGATGCCCTCGGGATGACTTTCTATAAATAGATAACTTCTCCAAAAATCTTGGAGAACTAACCAGAAGCTTGATCCAGCCTCAGAAAGTAGCATAGTCATCCTATCAACATATAGAGCTCCTATATAACACTAGAATTCTAACAACCAAACCAGAATCCCATCACAAAAAAGAACCCCTTACCATACCACATAGTCTATTTGGATCCTAGAATAGGCTATTGGGCCCACAACTGACTAGGTTGGAAAAGGGAACATTACACAAAACAAGCTCCCCTTGAATAACCCTATGTAGACTAGATCCTGCCAAACTAAGATGATCTACCCCTAGAAGAGCTACTAGATCCTCTCCTAAAAGTCTACTGACCCTGAGATGGCCCTATCTACTATCCATGCGACCTATGATCTCTAGGGGGTCCCTGAGACTGCCATGGCCTAGTATGACTGCTCTGTGTACCCTGTTGTGGCCTAGGCCTCTGTCTCTACTGATGTTGTTGTGGTTTCTATCACTGGGGGGACTTCAAAGGCCTTAAAGAAGATCCAAATTCCCCCTTAGAGGGCTATGAAACTCGAGGAGTGGTAGAATCCTGTTGTCCCTGATTGCAATTTTTGAACTACTCTTGTGCCTCCTGGGACGTCCTCAGCTATAAGGGCCTTCTCCATAGCACTACTAAAATCCACTAGGTTGGCCATATGCACTAAGCCTACAATGTTTGGGTTTAGGCCCCTAATGAAATTTTGGACAAGTAGCTTCTCGTCCTAAATATAATCCACATACTATTGGAGCTCAAAAAACCTATTCTCATACTAGGCCACTGTGAGGCCTCTCTGTTGTATGTCATGAAACTCATCAATATGCCTCTGCCTAAAAAGCTCAGAGATGTAATGCACACTGAAGTGCTCTAAGAAGGTCTCCCAAGTCAGCGTGTCTATCGACATGTGGTGCTTCCACTCCTCCTTACACCACCAGGTAGAAGCGGGTCCCATCAACTGATGAATGACAAATCTAGCATTCAGGTTGCTTCCATAAGGTTGCAACTGAAAGAACCTCTCTAAGCTTCATATCCAAGACTCAGCTTCCACTATGTTGGTGGCTCCTAAAAAAGTATAGGGCTGTAACCTAAGCAGCTCCCAAGTCCTATGACTAGTGCCTCGGGAACCCTTCAGTGTTGTCTCTATCTCTGTCTGTGGCTGAGTGGGTCGAGGCAAGGGAATACGAGGTGGCTCATCCTCAACCTCCTCTATAATCACTTTTCGCATACATGACATACACGGGGGACTCCTGCTCTGCTCATGGAACCTTGGTATGTGCTCATCGATCCCAGGTTGATCTCCCTAAAATATCTCCACAACTAGAGGTATTCTAGCCTCAAGCACCCCTATTAGGCCCTACAAGGCCTGAAGAATCTAGTGTCCATAGTCATGTCCCCTATCTTGATTAATACTCTCAGAATGATAGGACTCAGCTAGCCTCTCTAGTGGTTGTCCTCCACCTGGACCTTTGGGGGAGGATTGGCTCTCCACTCTCTATGCGACATCCTAAAGGCAAGGTATAATTTTGTTAAAAGCAATATTTAAATGATTTGTTCCCAAAGCTCCTAGAGTTGAGAACTTGGCTCTAATACCTATGTAACAACTCTACAAGATAAGACACAATAAACACCCAATTTTTTTTTTTAATATAATTCTAAGCATGGTAGTGACAAATGCTCAATCTATATTATGTAACTTAACAAAACATCTAGCATTTGATTATAACTGGATAGATTACAATTCTCTACTTAATAACCACCAATAAACAATGTCCCTAATCACCCAATATAAATACATAAAACACAAACCCAAAAAGGTAAAAACCTTTTACAATCTTAACCAAGGTACCAAATATATACGAATATATGTCCTATTCAAAAAAAACCCTTACCACTCAACAATGTCAAAAGCACGAAGGCTTAAGACCAATTAATATAAAATTCATTCATTAACGTATAAGGGTTAAAGTTGGTTACAATTTTCAGCTTCCTATATTTCTAATACTAAACCAAATAGTTATTTTCACAAGGGGACAATACTAGATGTTCTCACTAGGTAGAAAAACATAAAACTCGGGCTAGTTCAATCCTTACCTTGGAGTATACAATATTCCTCATTTAATAAAAGAAATGAACTTAATAAGAAAATCAAATGAAAGACACATAAGATAATGCTTAATGTTCTTACTTCCTTGGATAGACATAGAGGCTCAAATATCTCCACGGTAGATTACTTTAAAAAAAAAAACATATCTCAAGGTTTTAAAATAATGTTAAATGCCCACTCCACCATGATGGCTGAAATGAGGGTTAGCTAATGAGACCAAGAGATAAAAGTTCGCTTAGTTAAAATGAGAAAAGAAAAATGTTAGGCAGTAGGATGCCTCAACTCTCAACCTAACCCTCAAAGGTGCTCAATTAAACATGCTATCTATATTTTCTTTCAACCCTAGCTCATTCTGGCTACCCTTCTTCTGGCTGCCATGACTAAGGAACCGCTGCATCAAAGCACTCATACCTAGCAGTGAAGACTATAAGGTAACCTCCTTCTGATATGGTCCATGAGCTTTGGACAATTGTCAAGTTGCGTATTATCTAGTTTTCTTTTTTTGTTGCAAAGAAAGTTTTGTTTTAACCCTGCAGTGGGCAGATTTTGGTAGCCAATAGGGAAAATAGCCTCCAAGAGGCTTCTACACACCAAAAATGATGCTCCACTTAGTGGATCAATGCCATACCCACTCTGGGACAAGGCACTAGAACATGTTTAGCTTTGCAGTACTAAAAAAACTCTGTTATTTAGCTCTCTATAGAATTTTTTGTTCATAGACTAGTCAACATGGTAGATGATTATAGGGGTGGTGTTTTACTGACTTTCACTATTTCATCTTATGATATAATGAAGGGGTTACACTGTGTATTAAGAAAAGACATTACTTCTTGCATGGATTCTCTCCAAAAGAAAATTGGATTTACAATATATTTTTTTATGGGTATTATCAATTAGTAACTCCAACGCTTCTTTCTTTTCATATTTCCAAGCATATTAATGATTTCTATTTCTTGTATATATTATTGAGACTCTAAATTTGTAATGTGATTCATCTATTCTCTATGTTAAGGTTGAAGATTCCAACACATTAGTATTCCTAGGTTAAAAATGTATAACACTAAACAGTCTAGTTTTTGGGTGCAGATGTACATTTTATGGGTTTTCTGTAGTCTTTTAACCATACTATTTCTTAGTACTAGAATATAATAAACATTTTTTTTTTCAAAAGAAAAGCACACATAAAATCTTATAGGCAGCTCCTTTTGAATATTCATGATTTATAGATCCTCTTCAGGAAATGATAGATTTATATTTTAACAAGTTGGGCACCAAAACTTAGGAATTTAAACACTCCTTTCTTGCTTTAACATGTATTAGTATGACCAGAGAGTTTTCTCCGTGGCTGTATGTGTTTTGGTATCTGTACCAAAAGTCTTTTGTTCTTCCACAACCTATAGGTCCTCTAGAAGGACAAGATAACAACAAAAGGAGAAATATTCTGATATAGCCTGTGGGATCTCACCTCCCAGCCTAGGATAGTAGTTGTACACCCCCAAGCTAGGGGAAAACACAAGGGGACCCAAATACACTACACACCCATTCACTTGACCCACATAAAACAAACTTATAGAATAAATAGAATGCATACAAATAAATTCAATACACTCACTGGGTAATCACATATACACAACCAAAAGAAGGCTTTGTGGAAAAACCTTCACTAAAGGGGTAAAAAGAGACAACATCCTATGAGACATATTAGCCTTCTTTAGATAGAATTTCTCTAATCATGGGTACTCATACCTTTTTTTTTTAGTTGGGTACTCTTAGCCATTGAATTTAGAGCTCTTTTCTTTCTTTGTTTCATGTGTACTCTTACCCTTTTAAAATTCAAAGATAACAGGATTGGGTACTCTTACCCTTTCAATGTTTAAATTCAAAAATAATACATTAGGTACTCTTACCCTTTTTAGACTCCCATGGGACCACTTCTTTCTTCCCCAACACACATAGTTTACAACAACAAGACCACTGAATTTAGGCCACTTAACATTGTATCAGACAACAATTTCCAATAACACTAAACACACTTCACAACATGATTTTATAAAAAGGTAACAGTAATAGTAAATAAAAACACTGGTCGACTTATGTTCATCTTTTAAAAAAAAAATTTAAGTTCAACGTAAATTGGATATTATGTCCTACCTGGAATTCACTACAGAATTGTTTAACTCCACAAATATCTCTTGTTCCTCTAGTTTGTTGTGCTATTTTTCCTTCTCCAATTCACCTTTTTTCTATTTCTTTTGTAGAGTAGTCTGTGTGTAAAAATAGAAAATAAGTAGGTTCCCTCCCTTTACCTCTCCTTTTCTCCACCAATTTCCATCTATCCTTGAAGGTAGTGTGTGTCTCCCCAAGTGGAGAACATGTGTAAACATGTTGTCACCTTGAATGGACAACATGTGTCTTTACCAATAGCCATTGTTTAACAATTAAAAATGGATTCCCGTCTATAATAAAAAAAGCTAATAAAAAGGTGCCCAGATTTTACTTTTTTCTTAATCTCATTGTTTTTTTTGGGGTCCACCTAGGTCTAGGATAAGGTTTTTTTTTTAACAATAAGGTACAAATTTTAGACTTATCATCAAGTTTGGTGGACTATTTAGACTCCCCCCACTACAAGATACCTCACAACACTTTTACAACATACATGTCAACACATAACTGATCACATGAAAACACAAGTCCCAATACAATACTACAACATTGCACAACAATGTCACATTTCCCAACAAAAGCTACTTTAAACAAGACACTTTCATAGGACACATTTTTCACAAAAGATAGACATGACTAACAATGAACCTAAGCCTCTCCATACAGGCTAGGTCAGCTCACTGGAAAATGACAACGGGTCCCCAAGAGTTTTCCCCTATTTCCACTGGCTCAACTTGCAGACTTGTTGTCACATTGTCACAAGAATACAATTAACCATCACTAATTCATATACATACATTTACTCAAGGAAAGTAATTATACTAGGGTAATTACCTTATTAGGTTAGTCTATAGTATTGTAAATTTTTAAGAGGCATTACCTCACAACTTATCAATCAACTATTGTAATAATAGTTTCAGTTTAATATAACAATATTCAACTCTATCTCTCAACACAACACAACCATATACATGTGTTCTATACAACCCCTCCTCGGTACCACCATTAAGGTGGGAAGTGGTTTTACATTTTGTTAGTATGTTTCTAGGATGAGACATTATATATTGTTTCTCCCAATTTTTTGATCATGACTATAGGATTATATACTAGTTTGAGATATATGATTTTGATATGGATCATGTTTTATATATACTTATATGTTTCCATATCCACTTTTGACTCTAGATATGACACTTTTTATAATTTGACTTGCACCTTGTTTTAGTGGACTATATTGCTTATTGAGATATGACAATACATGATTCGTTGGCTTATGATGTGTGAGTTCATATACCTTGTTATGATCAATGTGACTCATTGATGCATATATAGCTTCCAACTTAATGGTGAAAATTATGTCGTCTCATATTATTGTGTGTGTGTGTGTACTCACAATGTTGTTTCTATGACCCAGTCTATAATGTCATACACAACTAATGAACCTATATCAACTTTTTATATTATATTTATGTAGTATACAAGAAAAGTTATGTTAAGAAATTTTATAATTTTATAGATTTTGCATATCATGACTTTCCAAGGAAAGATATCACGACACATTAATATTAAACCATTGACATAAATTCAAAACTAAAAAATGTGTGGGAATTATTGGTGATGTATAATACCCACCTTGGTTACTACCAATTTTGTTTTTTTTACTCATCAAGTACTAACTTAAATGTTCAAGCATCATGTATATGATTTAGAAATGCCAACTTTAGAGACTTACCATTGATATTCATGGAAACAACTCTATGCTACAACTCCTATACTTATACTAGAGTACAGAAAGCTCCGAAGGTCAAGGTCATCCATAAACCCAAACCTCAACCTTGAGGGTTCATTCATAATCACCCTACCTATGTATCTCCTCATGAGAACTAGAGGCTCAATAGTTCATACATCAACAATAAAGATGCTTCATCCTCTCCTTTGATATGAGATCTCTAATCTCACTCTTAAATCATAGATTATAAGTAAATAATATGATTCCAATTCAATTCATATGCAATACTATGATAGCAAATGCAATCTAGTCAAAGGTTAGTTCAATGTCAACATCAATGTATGAAAACACACAAACCACATAGTGACCAACTCATATAAACATTACTTGTTCACACATAGTGAGTGGCTCAAGCATACATTTCATGTACTAATTGTGACTATCTATCACATTGGTCATAGATACAACTTTTCCTGGCTCATTGGTACAATCCATACACACAAAGTGAATAACTCTTATTTAAATCACAAATACACAATGTGACTAGGTCCTACATATCACATATACATAGAGTGAATAACTCATGCATACAACACATATACACATTGATAATAACTCATTCATGCATCAAATACACATATAGTGCCTATCTCATGCTTATAACATGTATACCCATTGTGATTAATTCACACTTGTATCACATACACATAATACAAATAGCTTATGTAGACATCACATATACACAATGTGACTAATTCACATATATGCAATGTGACTATCTCATGGAGGAAACATATATACACAAGGTAACCAAATCATATACACATCAGGGGTACACATAGTGACTAGGTAGAAAATGGAAAGGTTGAGACCATATTGCAAGCATTTCCTCTTTTGCCTAATTCACTATCCCATAAGTACTCAAATATATCCCAACCAAAAATATGAATATTGGTGTATCTAATGATACACCATAAGTTCCATCATTTTCCCTAACTTACAACCAACTATGATGACAAGAAAGCATCCCATACTACTTGTGGTCAAGGGCTCAAGTGTGACAATGCACAACACATAAGATACTTAATACATATGCACATAGGGATTGACTCACACATACATAGTGACCAACCAGTAAGAGGAAGTACATCTAACCTACTACATGCATCTTCCCATTAGATAGTGCACTGACACATAATCTCGTGAATACCTCCTAATAAAAAAAGGAATGTCAGTGCATCTCATGCTACACTGTTAATCCCTTCCTTTTATCGATTCATAGCCAAATGTACTGACAAGAAAGCATCCCATACTACCTATTGTCATCACCAGCTAAGAAGTAGGTGAAATAACATACATATTGACAACCAACTGTGATGGCAAGTAAGCATCCCAAAACACCTATTGTCATCACTAACTAAGGAGTAGGTGTAACAATGTACATTTCCATAACCAAATATGATGACAAGAAAGCATCCCATAGTAGTTTTCATCACTATCTAAGGATTAGGTGTAACAACATAAATCACATGTGGCAACTAATAAGATTTCCGCAACCTACTAACTTGTTGAGTTGGTGGATCCTGACATCTATCACCTCCATGCCACTAGGAAAAATTGGTCCAACTTAGTATGAGTTAGCTCTTGGCATCTATCATCTGTATGGTACTGGTAAAAGCTGGCTAAGCCCTATCATACTAAAGGGTAGATCCTAGAATCCATCACCTCCATTCTACTACCAATAGTTAGATAACCGTAAAATAGGGCAGATAGCACCTAGTATCTATCACTTGCACAGTACTTGTGACAACTGGCTAAACTGCTCTTGTATCATAACTTGGATAGCTCTTGGTAGCTATCACCTTCATGCTATTGGCAACAACTAAACCATCTTAAGATACGGTGGATAGCACCTAGAACCTGTCACCTACATGATATTGGTGACAACTGGCTATCCGCACTTGTATCAGACTCAGTTCTAACATGTGGATCATCTCATAGCCATGTACACACATAATAAGGATATCACAACGATTCACCAACACTGGTCAAGTTGACTTGGTTATGTTCCACATAGAGGTCAATAAACCAATGTGGATCTTTTATATCCAAGTGTCTAAATTATGGGTTAACACTCATTAAACATATTGGACCCACATAAGATAGATTCTATCTAGTCACATATGCATAAACATATAAAAACATAAAGTAAAATCAATGCCATTCCATACATTCAATTTTTACTTAGAAACACAGTGTGCATTATATAGAAATCAAACTTACCATGGTAATTGTCGTCCTATTTTCCCTAGGCCAAAATAGCCCAACGATCCATTGAATTCTATAAAAATGTTGTAAAATTGCCTTCGAATATGTTGTAGGCCTATTATATGTTTTTCCTTGTAAAAATTGCCCACAAAATCTGAAACAATCAAAAGTGTCTTGTCTTAACAGAATTTGCATTATCGACAAACTTGGCTATTTGCAAACCTGTCGGTTCACCATTTAGCAGGTTCGCCGATGTAAAACTCACTAATGAGAAATTATAAAAGGGGGATAAATTTCAAAAGGAAAAGTCTGTGGGTTGGTGGGTTCAAAAACTTGCAAACCTGCCAAAAAGGTTTCAAGGCGCCAAATTTTGTTGATAGGGTAATCCGTTGATGAAGAAGAGGAAGGAGATTGAAATATGGTTCATGAAAGTGGAGAATCACTAAAAAAAGAGGACAAACCAAAAGACAAAGTGAAAAGTGAATTGTTAGTGGTTCACTAGGTTCACGAACCTACAAACTCGCCAAGAAGGAAAGAAAGTGGTTTGTGGAGGCTATGAATCACTAATGAAAGATAAAGTTGAAGACAAGGGTACATAAAGTAGGGAAAAATTGGGTAAGGAGAATGGTTCGCAAACCAAATGATTCACTAACTAGGGAGTTTGTCACTGGGTGAATAGGATGTTAAGAAGAAAATATAGTTCAGGTTCATCACCAAACCTCTTGGTTCGTTAACTAAGGAGTTCACCGATGGGTAAATGGATCAATAAAGAGATCAAATGTAAGGAAGTGAAAGTCAAAATATTAAAAGAAGCCAAAGTAAAATAAAAATTGAACACTTTTGAAGTGTTATAAAATCTTCTAAAGGGCTTGATTTTATAGGTGCCCTAAAATGATGTCTCCACAAGTGATGCCATTGCTGCAGGTTGAGCGCATCACAGGTAGTTGGAATAGTGCAGATCTTCAATGCGCATGTACCAAGAAATGAATGTAGTATATGGAGTGTATGGGTTTTTGCAGGTCTTGGACAAATCAATGTACCAGAGGCAAGGGAACCCTTCTAAATTTGCAAGTTCTCTAGCATGGACCTCTAGGCTAGAATTTATTGCAATATGGGAAATCTAAATATGTGTTGAAAGAGTTTTGTTAGGCCTAGAGATGCATAGTGAAATGACAAAGTTATATAATCATGTTAAGATGTATTATTATGGGTTGGTTAGCCATTTTGGGTGGTTATTTAAATAGAAAGATTGGTTTCCAAGTTCAGACCTTTTGGTATTTTTTAGAACTAGGTAGATTTGATGAGTTGTGCTATCTTCCAAGTCTTTTATGTCTCTGTACTAGTTCAACAATGAAGGAAAGTCTATTATTTTGTGTCTATCTCACACCTATAATGAGTCTTTTCTCTCTTTGTAATGGCTATTTAGACTCTATGATCAATATAAACTAATAATTTTACCTCTCTCATTGTTCTTACACTATGTTTATTTTATAGATGCAAGTTGTATATTGTGGGTCAAATGTTTCCTTTCATAGTTTTATCTTTCTACCTTATCCTCTGTTTGAACCTACATGAGTTTGTGTGAGCTCCCTTTAGTTTTTGAGATCATTACAATGTTATGTATGTTGTAGTTAAACACCCTAAATCTTGGTGCATCACCCTTTTTCCCTTCCAATTCTCCTTCTCCCTTTCCCTTGGTGACTGTTAGCATTAGGTTTAGATTTTTTTAGTCTGGGCCTTAAGCTCATAAAGAGGAACCAACCTCCTCCAAAGGTCTCATCTCATCTACAAGGTCCCACACCTTGAGATCAGTCCCATTGTGTCAATGGAATTCTTGAACCATCTTCAAGAAGGGTGCAATTCCCAGCAATAACAGTTTTTGGCACACCTAGTTGGACCAGTTTCATTATCTTTATCATCTATTGAAGAGTTTTAGTGTGCTCTTTAGTGCATCTTTCCATTTAGAGAAGTCTCTACAACACCATGGAAACTCTGATGAACAAATCTACTGGTGCATCCAATTCAATTTCTTAAAGAACTTCAAATACTAGGATTTCGGTGATATTCCTAGTCAAACTTGCTTTCAGAAGCATTTCAATCACCTGGTGACTCCCTAGTATGAGAACATTTCTTAGAAGGTCAACTTTGTTTACTTATATTGGAAGAATGTTTGAATGATTTCTGACTTTTAATACTCCATTATGTCAAACTATTATGGAAGCTATGGTTATTCCCTTCCACCTTGTCAAAATATAGGTCATTAGCCTCCATATCAGGCTCAAAATACCTCTGGGTTTATGCCATACACTTATTATAGTATGTTATCAACATCCTCATTATTCTTGCCTCCCTCCCACCCCTGCTCAGTCTTCTTGGAAGCCTAATCATGCATATTATCAATCCCAAGAAGACCACTTTGTCTCTAATCCATATATCTACCCTACTGAGTAACCTTAGGATGTTAACAATATGAGTTTCAAAGGTATTATGTTGAATTTTCAAAGGGAATTTGATGACATCAAGAGGTAGCAAATGTATAACTAGCAACAAGATGAGATTTCTCATCAAGCCTTCCTTCACCAATAGAAAATGGAGGCATAGGAAATAGCTTATCAAGAGAAACTTGTTATGCAAGTTGCAGATAAGGAGGAACAAATGAGGCAACTACTTGCTAGAATACAAAGGTTTAAAGACCATCCCACATCCTCCCTTCCTACTTTCAAACTAGCTCCTCCATCTCCTCATAAAATTATGAATCAACCTACAAAGGAGAGGGTTTCCACCTTCAAAGTCCCAAGATTTAAGCAACATGACACCTCTAAAACCCAAGATCAACCTCAGTGCTTCAAATTTGCAAGTTTTAGAGGTCCCCAATCCTTCACAAGACCTTGTTCCTATGCAAACCCAACTTGTTTCCCCCAAGAACATTCTTTCCAAGAACCCTGTCCCCTCCAATAAATTCAAGAGAGTTTAGGATCCCTTTCGGGCTCATTTCTTTTGCTCTAGAACTATTTCACTATTCAAGGGTGTACCTATTGTTTGGCAAGATAGTCAGTTGGATGAGCCAAATGAGGAGGTGGAAGATAAAAAAACTAATGAGGAACAATCTGTTGTTCCTATGCTCACAATTGTGGAAATCCTTGAACCCCTTGCACCTATCTTGATTCAAATAAATGGTTGAATCCTCTAGATTTTAGTTCTTTGGAGGAATTTTATCATATATATGATCAAGCAAATAAGAATGAAATGTAAAGATTGCATGGGGGATGTCTTTAGCTACAGAGGTAGCTCAAGCATAATCTAGTGGAGTTAAAGTCAAATGATGAGGGCATTGAGGAGGAGATTGTTGCAGTAGCTCCATAAGTAGATGATGCCACCCTATTCCATGAACTACCTAGTTTCATTGAAGATAAAGAGGGCATGCAATTTCCTAGCTTAGTTGAAATTCTTGAACAACATTAAGATGTTGAAGGCCATGGTGAGTTTCTCTCATGTGTAGACAAGTGTGAGAATGAGGTCCTAGCTTAGGAAGAAAAGAGCGAGGGCAGTCCTATATTGTGAAGTGTAGAGGTTAATGATATACACCTGTTTAAGGAGCTCCCATCTTTTATAGAAGAGAATGATGTGGAGACTAAGCATGGGCAAGAACAAATTGAAGATTTTTTCTTAGTTAAATAGTAGGGATACTAGCTTCTTGGTGGAAGAGATTTCACCATTGAGCATGTGCAGGGCTTGTTTTTGGAGCCTAATTTAGAAAGTGATGAGAATCTTACTCATAAGATGGAGGCAGCCAAATTTCCAAATCATGTGCAGCAAATAAAGCCTTCAAACCAGTAGTAAATTGATCAAGAATCAGAGCCAAAGTTTGAAGTAACTAATTGTTTGGGTATTGTTCCATGGGTATTCCCTATAAGGAATTTGGCCCTACTAGATATAGACCATGAAGAGTCACCACTTGTCATGCTTACCTTTGAGAATGAAGTTGAGAATCAAAATGAGTGGGATCAACCATTTATCCATTTCCTAGCAGCTCCATTTCCCAAAAGTTCAAGTTAGGAGAAAGTTAGTAGAGTACATGCTAACATTTCCAATATGGAGAGGATACAATGCCCCAAATCAAAGAAGGAAGGGTGACATGCGAGCTCTAGGGCATGATAAACAGTCATCATTCTACAAGTGACCCGTTCAAACTTGATATGGCTCTGGTAGAGATCTTTGACACCATTGGGGAACCAGCTATCCCTTTCAGATCAAAACAACTTCAAATCTTTCATTCTGGTACAAGGGCTTTATTTTTGTCAAAAGTCTCAAATCACCTTTTTATGACCAAGAGGATTTGTCTTTTCATCTTCAACGACCACTATAGGCACCCTTATACAGAACCATCCATTACTTCTAGCTTCATTTATATTTTATTTGGTGTTCCTCCTATAGGACTGTAACTGCCGGATAGGGTGATTATTTTTTACCCTTTGGGTTTTGTTGGCCATGATGCCTTTATCTCCTGGGCCCTCTTGTACTTTTCTTTTGATCTTTAATATATCTTTGGTATGGGTGTTGTTTCACCTTTATATATATATATATAAGATTAATCTAAATATTACTATATCATATTGTTATATTGTGTAATATTCATATTCATATTTAATTTTTATTGATTGTATATATTAATTATAATATTATTATTTTAAATATCAATAGACTAATATAATTAATAATATATTAGTGATTTTATAGTATTTATTAGATATTATTTTTTAAGTAGATTTCAAACATTGCCATATGTTTAAATTTAATCTCATTTATTTGTTGAAACCCTCTAAGACATAATTAATATTATAATAAACTGCTTCCCATATAGTTAGAAAATCTACTCTAATTTCTTTCCACATGGTAGATTTCAATTTTATTTATATACTGACCTTTAATAGGATGAAACAAAACATGTTCCCATCACATTAATGTAAAATTGGCAAATGTCACAACCAATGTAGTTTGCATTAAGTATTAAAAGCTTCATTTTGTTATTATTTTTAATTTTTTTTTTATTGGTAAAAGGCCGAGGCCATTAATATATAAAATCAGTTATAAAATATAGCTCTGTTCAGTGCAGGCATCGGTAGGAAAGAACAGAGTGAAGAAAACCTCCAGTCTAGCCCAAGACTTTTGCAATCCAGTACATACTATTTATTTATAGAACTTATATGGGGTCAAGCCCAACAAGGAAACATATTTTCTTATACAATTACTAAGATACAAATACAGACATCGCCCTTATCCATGGCCTTTCTTTTGATATCCTCTTGTTGTATGTCTTTTGGTTCTTCGACTCCTGGGATGACCTCCATGGCTTATAACATTTGATCAACTATCCATTATCCAATTAAAAGGGCTTCTTCTATCTTGCTCCAACCAATATACCTATCTAACTTGAAACCACAGGAAAACTACCACTTCTTTTTACATGTTAGCTATACAAAAAACAAAAAATTCATTCTCCTGCAAACATCTGTTAGTTCTTTAAAACCTTTCCCTGAGATGAAAGAATAAAATTAATCAAACACACTTGCTTTAATGTTAACTTAAATCCAGTTATGTGGGGCATCCCATTTTGGTTGACTGATCCACTATATATGCCAACATCTATATATATACTATATAAATACTAATATATATGTCTACGTGTGGGCATAAGTAAGTGATCAACCATTTCACTTAATAATGTTGATAAACCAAAATATCCCGCTCCATCTAAATTCTAACCCATCATAGAAAATGTTGTTACTTATCAAATCATATCAATTAAATTTCACATGAGCTGAACTGATGGCCTGATAGACTAGAGACCTCATAGTTGAAGTGGCTATTGGCATGATAATAAGGATCAGGGAGAATGTTTTGGAAGATGCCGATGGAGAAAGTGGCACCGATGACCTTCCATCGGGGAGAAAATGCATGGTCACGCCGATCGACATAGGGAAACACTATCAGCGAAAACTCTACAAGCCCTCCCGACAGTGTAAGTCATGCTGATGGTGGAGATTGGTAGGACTCTCACTGAAGCATCCAGTGGAACGAAGTGAACTAGTAGTCATTGACAGGAGATTATCACTGGAAAGAAAAATCAAGGAGTTTCCGATACTCTAAAGTCTCACCGATTGGAGAAAAGTACTTCGGCAAGGCTTACACCAATATGCATGAAGATTCGAACCTAATAAATTTTCATAGAACTGAACCCGACAGAGTTAAGAGTTTAAATATATAATTGGTCAAGTCCACTAGATGTATTTTGAGTTTGGCAAAGGCAAACATACAAGACGATATACAAAGCTATATGCATGTCACGGAATCGAAAAGATTATGAAATGAGGTTTTATTGTTGTATGTTTCGTGCATTGTATGTGTGGTTATACATTCCATTATACATACAATGCGAAACTCAAGAAAGGTTGAAATTTGGTTAAAATGATGCATCATGACTAGATGCCTTGCACTTTATATACATCACGGAGCCAAAAAATAAGTAAACTATGGTTTATAAAAATGATAAGTCTGAAGAGGTGATGCATAGGAGTTTGTATGTATTCATCTTTGTATATAAAAATTAGATACAAGTATGCATTTCGGAAGATACAACCAGAAAAGTGATGTGGGCATATATGCCAACATATATATATATATATATATATATATACTGTATAAATACTAATATATATATCTACATGTGGGGAAAAGTAAGTGATCAACCATTTCAGTTAATAATGTTGATTAACCAAAATATCCCATTCCATCTAAATTCTAACCCATCATAGAAAACATTGTTACCTATCAAATCATATCAATTAAATCTCTCAAATGAGCTGAATTGATGGCCTGATAGACTAGAGACCTCATAGCTGAAGTGGCTATCATCATGATAATAAGGATCGGGGAGAATGTTTTGGAAGATGTCGATGGAGAAAGTGGCACCGATGACCTTTCATCAGGGAGAAAATGCATGGTCACGCCGATCGGCATAGGGAAACACTGTCGGCGAAAACTCTACAAACCCTCCTAATAGTGTAAGTCATGCCAATGGTGGAGATCGGTAGGACTCTCGCCGAAGCATCCAGTGGAATGAAGGGAACTAGCAGTCATCAATAGGAGATTATCATCGGAAAGAAAAATCAAGGAGATTCTGATACTCTAAAGTCTCACTAATTGGAGAAAAGTGCTTCAGCGAGGCTTACATCGATATGCATGAAGATCCAGACCTGATGACTTTTCATAGAACCAGACCCGATAGAGTTAAGAGTTTAAATAAATAATTGGTCAAGTCCAATGGATGTATTTTGAGTTTGGCAAAAGGAAACATACAAGACGATATACAAAGCTATATGCATGTTGTGGAACCGAGAAGATTATGAAATGAGGTTTTATTGTAGTATGTTTCATGCATTGTATGTGTGTTTATACATTTCATTATACATACAATGCGAAACTCAAGAAAGGTTGAAATTTGGTTAAAATGATGCATCATGACTAGATGCATTGCACTTTATATACATCACGGAGCCGAAAAATAAGTAAACTATGGTTTATGAAAATGATAAGTCCGAAGAGGTGATGCATAGGAGTTTGTATGTATTCATCTTTGTATCTAAAAATCAGATACAAGTATGCATCTCGGAAGATACAACCAGAAAAGTGATGTGGACATATATGCCAACATATATATATATATACTGTATAAATACTAATATATATATCTACATGTGGGGAAAAGTAAGTGATCAACCATTTCACTTAATACTGTTGATTAACCAAAATATCCCATTCCATCTAAATTCTAACCCATCATAGAAAACATTGTTACCTATCAAATCATATCAATTAAATCTCTCAAATGAGCTGAATTGATGGCCTGATAGACTAGAGACCTCATAGTTGAAGTGGCTGTCATCATGATAATAAGGATTGGGGAGAATGTTTTGGAAGATGTCGATGGAGAAAGTGGCACTGATAACCTTTCATCAGGGAGAAAATGCATGGTCACGCCGACCGGCATAGGGAAACACTGTCGGTAAAAACTCTACAAACCCTCCTAATAGTGTAAGTCATGCCAATGGTGGAGATCGGTAGGACTCTCACCAAAGCATCCAGTGGAACGAAGGGAACTAGCAGTCATCAACAGGAGATTATCATCGAAAAGAAAAATCAAGGAGATTTTGATACTCTAAAGTCTCACTGATTGGAGAAAAGTGCTTCAGCGAGGCTTACATTGATGTGCATGAAGATCCAGACCTGATGACTTTTCATAGAACTAGACCTGACAGAGTTAAGAGTTTAAGTAAATAATTGGTCAAGTCCAATGCATGTATTTTGAGTTTGGCAAAGGGAAACATACAAGACGATATACAAAGCTATATGCATGTCGCGGAACCGAGAAGATTATGAAATGAGGTTTTATTGTAGTATGTTTCATGCATTGTATGTGTGTTTATACATTTCATTATACATACAATGCAAAACTCAAGAATGGTTGAAATTTGGTTAAAATGATGCATCATGACTAGATGCATTACACTTTATATACATCACGGAGCCGAAAAATAAGTAAACTGTGGTTTATGAAAATGATAAGTCTGAAGAGGTGATGCATAGGAGTTTGTATGTATTCATCTTTGTATCTAAAAATCAGATATAAGTATGCATTTCGGAAGATACAACCAGAAAAGTGATGTGGGTATATATGTCAACATATATATATATATATATATATATACTGTATAAATACTAATATATATATCTACATGTGGGGAAAAGTAAGTGATCAACCATTTCACTTAATAATGTTGATTAACCAAAATATCCCATTCCATCTAAATTCTAACCCATCATAGAAAACATTGTTACCTATCAAATCATATCAATTAACCCTCTCAAATGAGCTGAACTGATGGCCTGATAGACTAGAGACCTCATAGTTGAAGTGGTTGTCATCATGATAATAAGGATCAGGGAGAATGTTTTGGAAGATGTCGATGGAGAAAGTGGCACCGATGACCTTTCATCAGGGAGAAAATGCATCGTCACGTCGATCGGCATAGGGAAACACTGTCGGTGAAAACTCTACAAACCCTCCTAATAGTGTAAGTCATGCCAATGGTGGAGATCGGTAGGACTCTCACCGAAGCATCCAATGGAACAAAGGGAACTAGCAGTCATCAACAGGAGATTATCATCGGAAAGAAAAATCAAGGAGATTCGGATACTCTAAAGTCTCATCGATTGGAGAAAAGTGCTTCAGCAAGGCTTACATTGATATGCATGAAGATCTAGACCTGATGACTTTTCATAGAACCAGACCCGATAGATTTAAGAGTTTAAATAAATAATTGGTCAAGTCCAACGGATGTATTTTGAGTTTGGCAAAGGGAAACATACAAGACGATATACAAAGCTATATGCATGTCGCGGAACTGAGAAGATTATGAAATGAGGTTTTATTGTAGTATGTTTCATGCATTGTATGTGTGTTTATACATTTTGTTATACATATAATGCGAAACTCAAGAAAGGTTGAAATTTGGTTAAAATGATGCATCATGACTAGATGCATTGCACTTTATATACATCACAGAGCCAAAAAATAAGTAAACTGTGGTTTATAAAAATGATAAGTCTGAAGAGGTGATGCAAAGGAGTTTGTATGTATTTGGCTTTGTATCTAAAAATCTGATACAAGTATGCATTTCAGAAGATACAATCAGAAAAGTGATGTGGGCTCCACTGTTTATATATCGGGCTTGTATAAATAACGATATACAAGCCGATATACAAGTTAAAAGGATGCAAATAAGAGATACAAACCGGATGTGAAAAGAAGTTAAATACTGAAAAATCTTTGTATGTTTGGGGTGCTTGTATGTTTATAATATGCATACCTGATATGCAAAGGAATAAAAGCATCGCTGGGGATAAAAGGTAAAGAGAGGGTTTGTATAAAATGCTTTGTATGTGCACTTATACAAGATAACATAAAAATGGAAATATACAAAGAAAATATACAAGAGAATAATATACAAAACCTAACAAAATTGGAGATATAAATAATGGGTGGGGACCATGTATGTATGTTGGAGATGATTAGATATGAAATGCAAAAAAGTAAAACAAAAAGATACATACGATGGAGGATCCAAAGATAATTCTAATTCGTTTCACAAATCCAATGAAGTTTGTGATTGTATAAAAAGTGTATGCATATGATATAAAAAGGTGATACAAATGGATACCTACGAGTCTAGACCTAGATAAAAAGTTTAAATTCTTAGAACTTTATTTGAAGTTCATGATTGTATATTGCGATGTATGTATACAAGATACAAAGACAAATGCATATGAGAAACAAAGGAAATGTATATACATATGCACAGAACACCAAAGATACCTATGTGGGCCCCATCTGCAATGGATATACAAGTTTATACAAACCCAGATTTGAATGACAGATTAAATATTGTGAATTTTAGCTGGGGTCTGCTATTGTATATAAAACCCATGCATTCAATATACAAGAAGGTGATACAAATGTAGATTCAAAGGTGATTTCAATTCATTTCATAAACCTAGTCGGGCTAGATCTTGTATACAGAAGAAAATGTATCCAATATACAAAAGATATGTATGCGATATACAAAAGGAGGATGCAGGAAAATATATAGGGATGGATCTAAAATCTAATTTATTTTATAGACCTGACGGAGTCCGCACTTGTATGTGTGTCCCAAATGGATATACAAAAGTTGATACATAAGAATTTCTGATGCATATATGTTTATTACAACTATGAGATGGATTTTTTTGTTGCCAAAGCAATATGAAGAGGGTCGTATAAAATAAATATGAATGGACCCTGTGAGGTCCTTTACTCTTCCTTTGTTATTATAGTTGCAGCTAGACTTTTAATATGAATATGGCTAAAACTTAAAACCCTGATTCTAAAAGCATTAATAGTTTTGAATGGTAGAATGATAGAAGATCCAGGCGGGAATGAAACTAGTTTAAAGGAAAAGGATAGTTAAGAGAATGCTTGTCTATACTTGTTGGGACATGTGAATAGGAAATAAAAGCTAAGTATGGGAGTAGAAACAGGGAGTCGAAAACAAGTTCAAGGGAAACAGGATCAATATCTCTCCCCAACATCAAAAAAATTGTTTGGGCAATTTGGTATCTTTAAATTACCATAGTTATTAATATGCTCTTGCACCTGTTACAAAGAAGTCTGATTTGAACTCTTAGTTAATTTGAATGAATGGAATTCCCATCGCTATCAGACTTCAAATCTTTAATTTGGAATAATCTATACCTGACTAGAAAGGGTCTAAGATCTACCTAACTAGTTGGGGATTTGAGAAGTGTTCTTAATTGCTCTATTATACTCCCTTGCTGTCTAAAGGGTAGAAAATCTAAAGATGTTTAGAGTTTCTTCACCCTCCGTGGTGTGTAATTAGACCAAGTGATGAACTGATTGGCCTTAGAATAACTTTCCTCCAAAGTTTTAGTTTGATTTTGATAATACTTCAACAATGTTAGCTCTAGTAGATAGGTAGAAACCATCCACCCCTTTGTTGGCAAGAGAGTCTGCTTTGCTATTACCCTCTCTGTAAGTGTGATTGAATGTGTACCTCCTTAAAGAAGCAATGATGTCAAGGGCATTAGCCAGCAGGGAATTCAGTCTCCAATTAGGCATGTTCCCTTTCCATAAGCCATTAATGACGATTGTGGAGTCTCCTTCGACTTCTATTTTTTTAATTTTCATGTCTTTGCAGATTCTTAGACCTTCAATTAGGGCAGTTAAATCTGTTGTATTGTTTGTTGTTTCTCCTACGACTCTTGGGTTGCCCCTAGATGCCCCATCAAAATTTAGCTTGAACCACCCTTCTTTAGGAGGTTGCCACTTACATTCCTTTCTCTTGTTGGTGGTGTTGTGGTTACCTGGTCCCACAAAGGAGGGAAGTTTTAAACCTATCCATCTCCTCTGCATCTTTTCATCTCAGTGCGTCATTGTGGATTATTTTTTGGAGTTATTTAGAATCCTACTATTGACTATTTCTATTATAACAACCTCAATTTTAATAATTAGCTAACCAAAAGTCATTTTTTATCTTTAAAGATTCTTCTATTTCTTTCTTTCCATAGCTCCCAAACCATGATCGAAGGGGAAATTGTCCATAGCATATGGTAGATGCTTTATTTGTGAGTCTTGAGCTAGCATTGGAAAAGGTTCAGAATGTTATTAGGCATGACAATAATCCATCCCATCTTATTACTTAGCCAATTCCAACATTTATTAGAAAATTGACAATTGAGGAGAATGTGGTCTACTGTTTCTTGATCCTCTTCACAAATGGGACATCTGCTAGGCCCCTCATATCCCATCTTGGTGAACGTATCCTCCATTAGGATTTCTTTCTGCAGGGCCATCCAGGCAAACACCCCATCCTTTCGGAGACAGTTCTTATCCCAACACAGTCTCAGTGGTAACTCCAATTTTGGTCTTAGTTTCTGTCTAATTAAAGTTCTGTAACCATCCTTGGTTTTATAATTTCCTGATTTAGCCCCATCCCAAACTAATCTATCTAAGTCTCCTTTGAGAGATACCCTCCTTTTGTTAAGGATATCAAGTAGTTTCTTTTTCTCATTATCTGGAATGTTCATATTATCCATGGGTTTCCATTTCCACCCCCTATTCTCCTCATGATTGGGAAAATATATATAATCTTTTACATATTTCCCCCATAGGGATTCTAGTATCCTTTTGGGATTCTCTAAGTTATCCAAGCTGCTTATCACCTCATACCCATCCCATGAGTTATCCCAGAAAAGTGCTCGGTTCCTGTCTCCTAAACTCCAAGTTAGTTTGTCCATTATGAGGTTACTACAGTACATCATAAAATTCCAGAGGAGAGATCCTTTAGGTGGGTTAGCCATTCTAAAAAGGAATGCCAGTTCCTCCCCTCTAAGATATTTTTTCTAAGGATTTTAACCCACTTTGAATTAGGCTGCTGATACATTTTCCATACAAGTTTAGTGCCTAAAGCCTTACTCTGTTCTCTAAAGTTTTTTAAGCTCAGGCCTCCTTCCTCTTCTGGTCTACAAATCTTGTCCCAAGCCACAAGTGTCATTTTCTTTTTATCGTCCAAACCTTGCCATAGGAAAGTTCTTAGATTTTTGTTGATTTCATCCCGTTTACCCACTGGAAGATTCATACAGGATAATTGGTATATTGGGATAGCTAAGAGAACCGATTGTAACATTGTCACTTTGCCTGCTGAGGAGAGCCATTTGCCTTTCCAAGATTCTACTCTATTCCTAATCTTGGAATTAATATGATCCCATAGATCATTAGTCTTATTGCTTTTACCCAGAGGTATGCCTAGATAGTTATAAGGCATTTCCCCTTTTTTATAAGACAGTATTCACCATATTTCTTTTTTAGTTTTAGGATCCATGTTGAAAAAATAAATTGCTGATTTATCAGCATTTACCTCCTGTCCAGAGGCCGTACAGTAGGAGTTCAGGATATCTTTAAATGCCCTAGATTCTTCTATGCTCCCCATATTGAAGAACATAGTGTCATCTAGAAACTATTGATGGGTTGTGGGATCGACACCAGAAGTAATTTTGATACCTTGGATCTTCCCTTCTTGCCTGGCCTTGGAGATCATTCTCCCTAATACGTCTGCCATTGTAATAAAGAGAAAAGGGGAAATGGGATCCCCTTGTCTCAATCCTCTCGAGATGCTAAAAAAACCTTCCAGAGTTCCATTGATTAAAACTGATATCTTAGGATTAGAAATACATGCATAAATGAGGTTTATCCACTATTTGGTGAAACTGAAAGCCTCTAGGGTTTTGCAGAGGAAATGCCAATCTACCTTATCATAGGCCTTACTAATATCTAGTTTAATTAGCATACTAGGTTTTTTGTTTTGCTATATGGTGTGGATGGCTTCTTGGGCTGTTATAACTCCATCAAATATAGATCTACCCAGAACAAACCTTATTTGCTTGTCACTAATTAAATATGGAAGAAAAGTCTGAATCCTATTAGCCAAGTTTTAGTGAGGATTTTATAAATAATATTACACAAAGATATAGGCTGCAAATCCGCTAGACTTTCTAGTTTCTCTATTTTTGGAATGAGTGTAAGAAAAGTGTTATTTACCTCTTTGAGAATACTTCCCAAATTTCTTACTCCTTCTAGTGCTTCAACTACTTCATCTCCTATGAAGTGCCAACATTTCTGGAAGAAGAAAGCAGGGAAGCCATTGGGTCCAAGTGCTTTATCTCGTTGCATTTGAGAGATTGCCAACTCTACCTCTGTTTTGGTAAATTTACCATTGAGAGCTTTGTTTTGATCCTATGAAATAATCCTTGGAATATCTTCCAGAATGGTTTATTGGTGTAGGCAATTCGATCCTTCCTAATTATTAAGAATATTTTCAAAGTACCTAACCATTTCACATGCAATTTGATGAGGATCTTCAATCCAAACATTATTCACATCTTTTATTTTGAGGATTCTATTTACGTTTCTACATGCTTTGGTGCTGTTATGAAAGAACTTAGTATTATTGTCTCCCTCTTCCAGCTAGCTTTATCTTGACTTTTGACGCCAAAAGATTTCCTCTTTGGCTAGGATATCTTCATATTCAATTTTTAGCTATTTTTCTTTTGAATATGATTCAGTGTCCATTCCTCTAGTAATCACGTTTCTATTTAGGTTTTCCAGTTCTTTTTCTAGCTTAGTTTTGGACTCAAAGATATTACCAAAGTTAGATTTGTTCAGCTTAGAAGGTTACATTTAATAATTTTCAATTTGGATACTAAACAAAAAAGCTTAGATCTAGATATTCTAGTTTCTTTCCGCCATTTCTCAATTAGGGTGATAAGGTTGTTATCTTTGACCCACATTTTTTCAAATTTAAAGGGGCATCATTTAGGTTGGCAATCTTCTGAGATACTCAACTAAACTGGGTAGTGATCAGAGCCTGAGTATGGTAAGATCTCTGCCATCAGAAAGTAAGGGAAGTGGGCCCAATTACCTCTTAACAAGAATCTATCAAGTTTTTCTGTAATATTGCTAAAACCTTCTCTTCTGTTGTTCCATGTAAAACCTTCCTAAGCAGTTTTAACTTCCAATAAATTATTCTTTTGAACCCATTCTTTAAAGTCTTTTGCTGCTGTAGATAACCTTACATGACCTCCCAATTTTTCTTTAGGCTCCAAAATTGCATTGAAGACTCCACCCAAAATGCATACTTGATCTTGTAAAGTTCCCAAGAATTGTTCTATTTCTGTCCAGACTACTCTCTTATCCTGGTTCTGAAATGGGCCATAAATGTTAAGGAGATAAAAGTGTAGATTGCTTTTGATGTTTTTGACATTCCCAACCATCCAGATCTTTCTGTGACTTATTATTGAGAATGAAACCGCTCTTGGATCCTAGATTACCCCAAGGCCTCCCGAAGCACCCTCAACTGGAGCTCTTGCTAGTTCCCATATTCCTAGCTTCTTATTTAGAGCATCTATCTCTTCTTTATTAAGTTTAGTTTCTTGTAGTATTAGAATATCTGGTTTTGTGTTGTTATACAATGTTTTATGATTTGATGTTTATTAGGGGCCTTGAGACCCCTAACATTCCAAGTGTAGACTTTCATGGTGCCTCGAGAAGGTACTTCCCCTTCCTTGCATTAAAAAGTGATGTTATCTTGGTCTGATCATTTGCCTCACTTGCTTTCTCTCTTAGTTCCAAACGTGATTTCCTACCCCTTTTTTATTGCTTTTGGCACAATCAGGAATCTCCTTACTGAAATCGGTTATTGCAATTCCCAGCTTTGGGTTTGCTTCCTCTAACTCTCTATCTCCCTATTCTTTTGGGTCCTCTTTATTATTCTCCTACCTTTTCTCAAATTCTTCAAGTTCTAGGATCTTGGAGATTAGCATTTCCTTCTCGTTATTTGCCTCTTCAATTACTACTTCCTCTAATGCCTAATCAATGATCTCATTGCTTTTTAATTTATTATTAAACTTTTTTTATTTCTAATTTTCAAAATTAATTCTATCTAAAAAAATATGATTTTTTTCTTTTTTTTTTCTTTCTTTTGTTTTCTTTTAACAATTATTTATTTTGTTTTATTTGAAATACCCTTGTCTTACTTGTCTTACTTTTGAATGTGATTTTTGAATTGTTATTCAATATTTTGGTAATCCTTTTATTTTATTTTTATTTTCATAAATGTAGTGATTAGTGAATGCCTTTATGAGATATTCTTATATTAGTTCCCACTTTTACATTCAAGAAAGAAGGATTACAGGCTATAAATTTTTACCCTCACTAATTTTTTTACACATTGATAACTCACACTTTCTTTTGTTAAGCTTGATTCCTAAGTTGTTTTTATTTTTATTTGAATTACATTATTTTGTAAATTTTTAGATTTTTAGTTATTATAATATTACTTAGACATGTTTATATGCTTTAGTGACATTCGTTAATAGCCACAACATAGCCTTGTTACAGATTTTTGCTCTTTGTACTCTAGTAGCTAATTATATCATATCCACTAACAATTAACTCTACCTCAACTATGCCACCAAACTTCAATTTCGAGGTCAAGCTTCACCCTAACAACTAAAGTCTTCTTGACATAGTAAAATTGTCATACATTAAACTTATAACAATTTCTATGTTAAGCCACCTCAAGAATCACTTTGTGATAGCTCATCCATTAATAACTAAACAATTGCTATTTTAACAATAAGTGGCACTTGTTTATTTTATTGATGTTACTATATGAAATATTTATTAATAATATGAGGTCCATTATTTATAGTAAAGAATAATTGATATTGGAAACATAGATTAGGATGATTATGTGAGTTCCCAATCTTTCATTTTCATCTTATAGTAAAAGTGTCCATTTAAATATATTATAGTCACTATCTTGACTCATGTATTGGGATGACTGTCACAAAAACTAAAAAGAGCCGACATATTTTTTAAAATTATAAAGTATTTTATGTGTCATAAACTAATATCACTATTGGTTTTACTATTTATTAAAAAAATATTTATTGTCCTCAAATCCAATATAAAGGAACAATTTTAGACTTATTCTAATGATTATAATTTCTATTAGTTGTTTACATGTATTTTTTTAAAAATCAATAAAACTGTAGCTAAAAAATATAGGCACCTAGGGAAGTCTCTCGACCAATTTTATTTTTCTTATGCTTAATTAATGCACGGGTGAGACGTAGGAATCCAGTGGCTACCGAAAAATGTTCCGGAGGAGAGGGAAGGACATAAGTATCTAATGGGTTTGAGATTTAAGGCACAAAAGTGAAAATGGGAAAGAAAGGAGGAGAGAGAGGTGATGGAATTTGGCTTTTCACCTGCGTGTTGCATTCTTAAAGGTTTCTAAAGGAAGGATGTTGGCATAGTTTGTGGAATATGAATTTACACTGTATTTTCTTAAAAGTTCTAAGGACTTTAAAAAAGCCTTTTTTTTTAAATTTACTCGGAGACATGTTATTGCATGAGACAATATTTCTTTTAGGCATTCTTACGCATATCTATTGCAATTGCTTTAAAATTTCTAAAGCCTTTCAACGAAATTATTTCGTGCCTATCCTGCAGTCGATGCATTCCATGTTATGATGCCTCCTTGAGGTTTTGCCAGCAGCTGTGCACCCTAATCTATGAGATAACGCCTCTTTGAGGTATTCTAGCATTCAATTCACAAGTCTAGTAAGCGATAAACAAGATATTTTTAAGATGGCTGAAATGGGAAACATCTCATCTTTGTAAGGATATTCACCTCCACATCTATATCTAACAAGATGTCACATACTAACCAGCTATTGTTTAAAGCATTGATTAGTAACACCTGATCACAAGTTGATTTCTGTATTATATGCTCGCCAAATGAAATACGCAATAGATATTTTCCCAAAATTTTGGAGTAGGTTCATCCTGCATGAATGCATTACCTACGCCACCACTCATTCATCCTTTCTTTTTAAAATTTAAGACAATCCAAAGGTAATCATATGAACACACTATCATTCAAAATTGTCTATACTATGTAAATTTCATGCCACCTCCTCAATCACATGAGCTTTATCTAAGCGGCTAACATACTCCTTTATGATAAGAAGAATCTTTGTTATGGTTCATGCTATACCTCTTTTGTTTTTTATTGCTACATTTCGTTTGGCGCTATGCATTGCCCAAGAGTCGCATAAAGTTTTCTCAATGTTGTATTGTAAACAAACTTTCCTTGTTGGGATCAATCTGCTTCCTAAGATACAGTGCCACAGTTAATAAATTACCTCTCAAATCTAATTTAATCTCCCAAAGTCTATATTGTTACACTACTTTTTTTTTTATAGTTGGTACATAATCTTTGAAATAAATAATAAGTATTTAAGATAGTGCCAAGATTCAAATGATGAGTACAATGGTCACCATTTGAAACCATTGCTTTGATGGTTATGTTAAACTAGAAATTGCTGTGCAAACTTTCGTAATGGCTTGCTAACTTTTTTGAAGAGGTGTGCCTACCTTGTAAGGTTGAGCCATGTATTTGGCTATGTACTAACTTGATATAGCTGCAAAAATATATATTGTTCGAAATTACCTGTGAAGAATGCAAATAATGTGCCACGATTTTAAACTATTGGGTAAATGCTTCATTTGTATGGGGAAACTATTGTGTAAATGCTTCATTTGTATGGGGGTGCCATATTGATTAACCTACACATTATTCCTAGATGGTTGTGCAATTTTTTTAGTAATAAATAATAGTTAATATGGCATATCTATCTATCTGGTTGGTTGGGTGGTCTTATGCCCAAATATTTAATGGCTTTCCTTCACTATGTTGGATTTAAATTGTGTCTACATCTCCCTTGCTTCATATCATCTTTGGTTTTATGATCGTTGATATTAGTTCTTTCTTACTTCCTTGGCCCTCATATTTTTCCAACTTCATATAAAACTCTTTTTCCTTTATTGCTTTTCCATTACTTTTGAAGTGAAATGTTGTTCCTCCTATGTTATGATTTGTTAATATCTTGTCAATATATAGTGAAGAGTTCTCGAGGTCCTTATCTTGCTTTCTATTACAATTTTTCACTACAGAAATGTCAGAAAATGTATATATTTTATCTAAGACTTCTATTATTTTTCTTTTAAGTTGATGGAAAATTCCATAGAAGCCAAGGAAAAGCTACAACTAAAACAACATTTCACATAAGAGATTTCTAGAAACTTATCGGTTCTTGCTTCTTACTTAAGTTGTATACAGAGTATGTTATAGTTATTAATGATAATCTTAATATTATTGTAGATAGTTTTCAGCAAGATATTATGTTGGTAATTGATTCTATGTGAATCTTTATTGCATAGTCTATTGAGCATAGACTTAGATTAGAGGGCATAGATTGTATTTAAATGGAATAGTTTAATAGTGGCTTTATTGCTCTTCTTGATTATCTCTTTCATAGTTGTTTGTGTAAGGTTTAATCATGTGGAAGTATGAATCTTGAGTTATGTAATAATTTAGGATAAGAGCACCTAGTCTCTTAGTATAAGAATTGACTCATAGATAATCCCTTACAATGATTTGGTGGTAGTCTCTAGATTACTATTATTATTTAACCAAATAAAATGGTACCCAATTGAGGACAACCTCAACTAATACCACTGACACTTATTTTATGTGGATACAGATCTTGAATCTGGTCTCAACTACATCAAACTCACATTATTCTAGAAGTCTTGGAGTGACTATGTTTTTAAAGGTTTTGCTTAGGATGAGCAAGTTGAGAGGAGGGAGGAGAAGATCAAACTAGACTCATGTGAGGCTATCAAATCTACCAAATGAAATAATCATGAAAATAGTTGAAAAGTAATCATTGATAGATCTTACAAATTTGATGTTGTGTTGCAGGGCTATGGCCTCCCGGGCAAAACATTTTTAGAGGCACCTAGTGCAGTGATTTGCAAAAAGGATTGAAAAATCATAAGAAAACATAATTTGCAAGAGAACCAAGAAAATTTAAGGTGCTCTAATACTTGAAGAGAGCTTTGATCAGATGAACACTTTAAAAGAAAAAAAAGAAGCCCATTTTGGTAACAAAAATCTGTAAGGCTGCTTGGAAGCTAAAATACACATTTTAAGGTTAGTAGTGAAAACAAATAAAACAACAAATTCATAAAAATATATCCAGGCTTTTAAATAGCCTAATTACATGTTTCAGATTGTTCCTTTAAAACAACAAATTCATAAAAATATATTTGGCCTTGTAAATAGCCTAATTACATGTTTCAGATTGTTCCTTCTTCGATTTCTTTCTAGCATTGTTAAACCAATAGAGGAGGTTTCATGCATGCCACCTCCTCAATCACATGAGCTTTATCTAAGTGGCTGACATATTCCTTTATGATAAGAAGAATCTTTGTTTTGGTTGATGCTATACCTCTTTTGTTTTTTATTGCTACATTTCGTTTGGGGCTACGCATTGCTCAATTGCATAATGTTTTATCAATGCTATATTGTCAACAAACTTTCCTTGTTGGGCATCAATCTACTTCCTATGATACAGTGCCATAGTTAATAAATGACATATGAAATCTAATATAATCTCCCAAAGTCTATATTGTGCACTACTATTTTTTATTGTTGATACATAATCCTTAAAATCAATGATAATAAGTATTTAAGATAGTGCCAAGATTCAAATGATTCGTATAGTGGTCAATATTTGGAACCGTTGCTCCAATTGTTGTGCAAAATTTGGTAATGGCTTGCCGACTTTTATAAAGAGGTGTGCCTACTTTCTAAGGTTGTGCCATGCATTTGGCTGTGTACTAACTTGATATACTTACAAAATTTTATATTGCTGGAAATTACCTATGGAGAATGTTCTTGTTCTTTTACTGCTCTTTCATTACTTTTGAAGGGAAATATTGTTCATCCTATGTTATGACTTGTTATTAGCTTGACAATATCTAGTGAAGAGTTCTCGAGGTCCTTATCTTGCTTTTTATTACAATTTTTCACTACACAAATGTCAGAAAATGTATATAGTTTATCTAAGACATCTATTATTTTTTTTAAAGTTGATGGGAAATTCTATAGGAGCCAAGGAAGAGCTGCAACTAAAACAACATTTCACATAAGATACTTCTAGAAACTTATCGGTTCTTCCTTCTTACTAAGCATTAAAGGCAATCTTGATATTACTGTAGATAGTTTTAAGCAATATATTATGTTGGTAATTAATTCTATGTGAATCTTTATTCCTTAGCCTATTGAGCATAGACTCAGATTAGAGGGCATAGATTGTATTTAAGTGGAATAGTTTAATAGTGGCTTTATTTCTCTTCTTGATTACCTCATCAATAGTTGCCTATGTAGGGTTTGATCATGTGGAAGTATGAATCTTTAAGTTATGTAATAATTTAGGATAAGAGCACAGTGTCTCTTAGTATAGAAATTGATTCGTAGATAATCCCTTACAATGATTTGGTGGTAATCTCTAGATTACTATTATTATTTAACCAAATAAAATGGTATCCAGTTGAGGACAACCTCAACTAATACCACTAACACTTCTTTTATGTGGATACAAATCTTAAATTTTGTCTCAACTACATCAAACTCACACTAATTTGGAAGTATTGAAGTGACTATGTTATTAAAGGAATTTATAGTCCACAACAGTGGCAGCCGTATACCTTACATGGAAATTAGTAGAGATTATTTATAAGGATGGGTATTTAGGATCTGACAAGGTTTAATCGAGGGTAGTAAGTTTACTATTGTGCCTCTTTGTGCTATAAGCAAGGCCCTTTTAAGGGAAATTTTTATTTTCTTATGTTAATATTGTTTATTCTATTTTTATTTTCTTATGTTAATATTGTTTACTCTATATTAATCACTTTAGAGATTGTAATGCTAGTATTGTTACCTTGGTACGCTTCATTCAAGACATGAGCAGTAAAAAGGATAGTGGTGTAGGACAAAGATATCATTTATAGTGGTTATAACTCATTGTTTTGGGTAGATTGATGTGTATAATAGTGTTTACAAAATCTAAAGGGTACAGATATATTAATAATAACTCTATGGATCGATCTTTTGGTAATTGTATTGTAAAATATTTGATTATTTTAGATATGGAAGTTATCACCTTACATTGTGTTGTGACAGATGACTTATATCCTCTTACCTTGTAACCATAAATGTCATAAGCTACATTAATATGGATTTATCCATTCAATTTATTCTAGATTTAGAAGATGATTATGCATAAACTAGTTCCTCTTGAAACCTTCTGAAATCCTATCTAATTGTCTAGTGATATTCTTTTAGCCAGACTACTAATTTTGAGTGGAATGGGAAGAAAAATATATGCTTCTAAAGAATTCAATTTATTTGTGAAATTGCTTCTTAGAAGATAGTTAAATCATTGGATGACCTAGCTGAGTTGAAAAATTCATGTTGTGGAAGTATTCTTTTAATTAGATTGTCTTTTATACAATAATTAATATTAAATTGACATATTTTAGTGTGAAAATAGTAATAATATAAACCTAACCTCATTATATACATATATCCCAACTAGCATTTCATTATAAGAAAAGAAAATTGATGTGTTATATTTAAGGAAAAAACTTAAATATCTACACATATCGCGAGCCTGCATTTCATCTTCTCTACTATAGAAGGTGGAGTTTGATGTCTAGAGGTTGCATTATATTTAAAAACAAACCCTAACTCATTTTTATCAAAATAATTTTTCAACCATTTTCTCTTAAGGTGGAGTTTGATGCTTAAGATACTTGTTAAAGGTTTTGCTTAGGATGACCAAGTTGAGACGAGGGAGGAGGAGATCAAATTGTACTCATGTGAGGCTATTAGATCTCCCAAATGAAATAATCATGAAAATAGTTGAAAAGTTATCATTGATAGATCTTGAAAATTTGATCTCGTGTTGGAAGGCTATGGCCTCCTAGGAAAAATATCTTTAGAGGTAGCATTCTGCGATGATTTGCAACCAGTATTTACAAATCATAAGAAAATATAATTTGCAAGAGAACCAAAAAGCATTAAGGTGCTCTAATACTTGAAGAGAACTCTGGTCAAATGAACTCATTTTAAGGTTAGTAATAAAAACAAATAAAACAAAAAAATCATAAAAATATATCCGGCCTTGTAAATAGTCTAATTACATGTTTCAGATTGTTCCTTCTTAGATTTCTTTCTCGCATTGTTAAAGCAATGGAAGATGTTCATGTAATCCATAGGGCCATAATAGTGCAACTCGTCAGAAATTTACCACTGTATTATGAATCATTTTCATAAACATAATATTTGATTAAGAAAACAATATCTATATAATAAACAGACCAAAAATTAGCCTTTTAAAAATAATATGTCACAAGTTAAATGAGAATATAAAATCATTTTTCTTATACACTCTCTAAGATTTGAATGCCATTCTAGCCATCTTGAAGGTAGGATTAATCTAATAAAGTGAGAAGTATGGGCTTTTTTCTAGTGTTTGAACTTCGGACAAACAAAATATGAATATTTTAGGATTTTGTTTAGAAAAAAAGAAAGAAAGAAAGACTTGTAAATTTTAGATGAGCTACATAGTTATTCAACATAGAGAAAAATTGTCTTACATATTTTATCTAAGTTGTCTTACATATTTTATCTAAATTGTCTTACATATTTTATCTTATCAAATTTTATTGGATAGTTTGGATTCTCACTATATACATGATTATTTCTTGAATGTGCTAGTGAGTCTGATGGTTCTACTTCTAAGCCAGCTCCCTTGGACCTAAACATCTAAACTAGATATTTGGTATAGATAATTTGTTGTTAGTACAGCTAAAGGCCTTATTTATCTGCACAAAGTTTGTAAAAAATGAATAATTCATAGAGCAATGAAACCAGCCAATATTTTACTAACTGAAGTTTTTGAGCCTCAGGAAAACTTAAATCCACCTACGTTATCCACTTCTATATTATAGTTCTTTTTAAGGAAGAATTGAATTTCATTAGTTAAAACTTAAATCCACCTATGTTATCCACTTCTATATTATAGTTCTTTTGAAGGAAGAATTGAATTTCATTAGTTATTTCTTATTTGAAGGGTTAAAATTTTTAAAGGGCTGCTTCTTATTTTGTAACTTAGAAAGCCAATACCTTAAGATGATGATGTTGGTTTTCCTTTCTTGAAGGAATCTCTTGTTGTGTGATGCAGATTTTAGATTTTGGACTCCCCAAGTGGCTTCCTAAGTAATGGACAAACATCAAAGATACAACCAATATAGGCAAATTTGGGTGGGTATTTCTATTTCTTGTGTACTTTAGTATGTGTTAATTAGTCCTTTCCTTTCACCATGGTAATACAAAAGTAAATTATGATTATTAGAATGTTGTTTCATTTGTTTCTACTCATGGTAAAACATATAATTTGGTTTCAAGTTTCCAATCTAATATCATTTTGTAGTTATTTTAAATAGGAGAACTAATGGATATTTGATGTTCTTTTATGCTTTATTAGTTCCAAATTTTTTTGGAAAGTCCATGTGACTTGTAACATTTCTAGTTGTTATTGTTGTTACATTTCATTGGACTATATCATGGATGGGGTATTCTCATCCACAACCTCATCCATGAAATAGTCGGGTGGGATGTATCTACAATAATAACCAGAAATGTTGTTACAAGTTGTATGGACTTTCCAACAAATTTTGTTGCTCATAAAACATAAAAAAGCATCAGATATGAATTTGGTCTTCCTCTTTAAAATAACTACAAAATGATATTAGATTATAAACTTGAAGTTGAATTTTATGTTTTCTCATGATTACAAACAAATCAAGAATCATTATGACCACGAAAAAATCCTAATGTAATTCACTACTCAAAGGAAAGGACTAATTCACACATACCAAAGTACATAAGAAACAGAAGTACCTACCCAAATGTGCCTATAGTGGATGTATCTGTGATGTGTGTCCATCACTTCCATAGCCACTTTGCGAGTCCAAAATCTGAAATCTGCATCACACAACAAGAGACTCCTTCAAGCAGGGAAAAGCAGCATCATCATCTTAAGGTATTGGCTTTCTAAGTTACAAAAGAAGAAGCAACCTTAAGATTTTAATCCTTCAAATAATAAATAATTAATGAAATTCAATTGCTCCTTGAATAGAACTATAATAAAGAAGTTTATAGGAAGGTGGTTTTAAGTTCGCCTAAGGCTCAAAATTTTCAATTAATAAAATATTGGCTGGTTTGATATCTGTATGAACTATTTATTTTTTGTAACCATGGACAAAAAAAAAGACCTTTAGTTGTACCAATAGCTATTGCTTACCAAATATCCCAATTCAGATGTTTAGGTTGTGGGCCTAGGTTAGAAACAGGACCATTTGAGTCACTAGCACATTGAAGCAATAATCATGTGTATAGTGGGAAGCCAAAATATCCAATAAAACATGATAAAAGATAAAATATGTAAGACAATTTTTCTCTATGCTAATAACTATGCAACTCATAAAAAATTTACCACAACTCTTTATTTCTTTATTTCTTTATTTTTTTGTGTAAAGTAAATCTTAAAATTTTGTGTATTCTATTTGCCCCAAGTTCAAACCTTAGAAAAAATCTCATACTTATCACTTTATCAAATTAATCCTACCTCCAAGATGGCTAGAAAGACATTCAAATCTTAAGAGAGTCTAAGATACTGGGTTTTATCTTCCTATTCAACTTCTTACATATTATTTTAACAAGGTTACATTTTTAGTCTATATATTTTATAGATACTATTTTCTTAATAAGATATTATGTTTATAAATATGATTCACAATTCAATGGTAAATTTTTTATATGCTTCAGAGTGTTAATGTGTTAATTCTTAGGGTTACACATTTGTATTTTGTGTAATCTATTTTTTTGTTTAGATAGTTATGGGCTATTAAATTATTCTTCTACATATATATTATGAGCACTTTTTCAATGTTGGCCTAGAATGATATTAGAGCCATGGTGAAATCATGATGATGTATAGATGTGGGTAAAGATGTGACCCACTATATTTCTTAGTAACATTCGGTACAAATTGGAAGATATTTGATTCATCTGTTTTCATGTTTTCAGCTTGTGTGAATATGTTAAAAATAGTTTGAAGTTGCAAAGGCCACGTGGAGTTCGATTGCATCGGTTGGACAGAATGAAGTTATGTGGAAATTTGCATTGAGAAAGTCATATGCAACTCTTTGTAGAAGATTTTAAAAGGTTTGGAATTTGCAGGGAACACAATAAACTTCATTTCCATATAAAAGCACTTGTCCAACATTTTAATAAGACACCAGGAGAATTAAAGAGGTCAGACTAGAAGAAGACATCATATCATTTCCTTGCACAGAAATGAAAAAGATGATGAGGATGAGACCATGTTTCTTTTAAACATTCTTACACCTATATATTGCAATTGCTTTAAAATTTCTAAAGCCTTTCAACGAAATTATTTCGTGCCTATCCTGCAATCGATGCAGTCCATGTTATGATGCCTCCTTGAGGTTTTGCCAGTAGCAGATGAAAGCCCTAATCTCTGAGATGATGGCTCTTTGAGGTATTCTGCCAATCAATTCACAAGTCTAGTAAGCAATAAACAAGATATTTTTGCAATGGCTGAAATGGGGAACATCTCATCTTTGTAAGGATATTCACCTCCACATCTATATCTAACAAGATGTCATGTATACTGACAAGCTATTAGTAAGACCTGATCATGAGTTGATTTCTATATTGTATGCTTGTCAAATGAAATACCCAATAGATATTTTCCCTGAATTTTGGAACAGGTTCATCCTGCACAAATGCATTACCTATGCCACTCCTCATTCTTCTTTTCTTTTAAAATTTAAGACAATCCAAAGGGTAATGATATGGACACATTACCATTCAGCATTGCCTATACTATGCAAATTTCATTCCACCTCCTCTATCACATGAGCTTTATCTAAGCGGTTGACATATTCCTTTATGATATGAAGAATCTATGTTTTGGTTGATGGTATACCTCTTTTGTTTTTGATTTCTACATTTCATTTGGGGATACACATTGCTCAAGAGTAGCATAATGTTTCATCAATGTTGTATTGTCAACAAACTTTCCTTGTTGGGCATCAATCTACTTCCTACAATACAGTGCCACAGTTAATAAATGACCTTTTGTAATGTTCCTTAGTAGTAATAACTAAGAATGAAATGAAACAAGTGCAACATATAATCAATGGAACCCTGTTTACTACCTAAGTGGTCTAATTACTTCCATGTAGAGTAAACGAGAAAGATACTTGCATTATCACAGTGAATGGAAATGCATTACATTGTACGAGAATAAGAAATAGAATTGGTACTCAAAATATCAACTGCATATATTAACTCAAAACAACAAGTATAATAACAATCCAAAAACTCCATGCCCATACAATGGTGTGACAAGTACATATATAGTTTGCCCGACGGTTGCCAACCGTCACCAACCACCGTACTGATCGGGAGTAACTACTCACTGAAACTAGAAACATAAACATACTTCCCAAAACCACTAACAAAACATATTTTGCCAAAAGTACTAAACTACGTAAAGTACGCCTAACATCATCCCCCCCAAAAAACTTGTCGTCTTCCAGATGACTACAAAACAAGATCCAGAAATAACTAGGAAAGATGAGGGTCAGTGGACGTCCCTGGAGGTGTGGCCGCCGTCCGTGCTGAGCCGGGAGTCTCCTATTGAGGGTGAACTAATCGTCGAAGCTTATAAACTTCCTCAGTCCTTTGTTTCAGATGTGTTGAGGCAACGATATGCTTGTCTCTGGTGAGACGTACCATCTGGACAACCTCGGCCAACTGCTGTTTTGTTTTTTCCTATGTTGCCTAAGATTCGGCCAACTCCTTCTTTGTTGCCTCTAATTCTGCTCTGAATGTATCGGCCTTGTTCCTTTCTAACTGTGTGAGTCCAGCTTCTTGGGCTAGCTGCCGTTGGAAGTGCACCTGTTGCTCATCAATTTTCTCCCTCAGCTGCTTACTCATAACTGCAGCCTCCTCTAGTTTTTTGTTGCACCATGTTGTCTTTTGAAAATCCTCCTGTCTAGCATAATATAATGCTTGAAACTGATCCTCAATGTTATGCAGGGCTGTCAATATCTTGCTGTCGGCATCTCCAACCCCGAAGTCTGGTCTCTCTGGTCTCCATACCCTCTACATCTCCTCAGTAATCACGTCCAGCCAACCCTTATTCCAAAATACTCTTACGAACTCTGTCTCAACATTCTTGGCGAAATGTTCAATTCTTTGTACCTCTGCACATACTAGTGGCAAAGAGTATTGGGGGTTGACCCAAGCAGCAATATCAGACACCCTCTGAAGGATGGATCCCATAGACCCTAAATCCTGTGCATACCTGAGAATGGTGCCCAATGCGTCACTCTCATTTGGCTCACCCATGTGTACTGTCAACCCAGTTGGCTCAATTGATCAAGAAGTGTCCTCTGTATCATTAGCACTGTCTGTCATACTGGTGCCTTCCTCCTCTGAGCTATCTGTGGTTGCTCCTTCCTCCTTTACTTCTAAGTCACTAATCATTATGGCAACATCAACTATTTTCTCCTCCTCTGACTGTACTATCTCACCTTCAAGTGCAGGTGGCGGTAAAGGAGGTCTAGTGGGGCTTAGAGGAGGAATGTCTGCCAACTCTGAAAGCATGCCTAGTAGCTAAAGCCAAGTATCTACCTGTACTGAGCTGTCTGCATGTGCCATGCTCTCTGGAGATCTAGTCTCGAATGGGGTAATCTACCCTGATGGGAGAGGAACTGGTACGGTGTCATCTCCCTTCATCCTCATGACCTGACCCCATGAGACGTGCGTGGTACTAGGTTGAACTGGAATCTCTGCTTGGGTGAGTGTGTCTAAGTGCAAGTGTGCATGCTTCTTTGCAAGTGAAAAACCCCATCTGTTCTCCCCTACTGGTACTATAGGACAGGGGCTAGCAGGGTTGCCAGGAGTGGTAGAGGCTGACGAGGCCTCAATGCAATCCTCCTCGGTACCTTGTGCACTATATGAAGCTTCTGACGAAGTCTCAGGTAACTCCCGTTGTTTTATCTTTTTGCTGCTCCGTGACTCATCTCCCTTCCCACCTTGTGCAGGAGCCTTTAGGTTTGTCCATCTGAAGACTGTCAGCCATGTGGGGTCATACTGCTCATCTGGTTGAAATGGAGTTTGCACCAATGAGGGGATGTGAGTGCAGATGGCATCCAGGAACAATGCAATGGCCTACTGAGTCATGTAGAATGACTTGTGAGTCATCTTCATGAACTCGTGAATCTTGTCAAAGAGAACTGCTACCTAGTTGTACATTGCACCCTGGCTAAGACCAATCATATAATCTGACATCTAAAATGGAATGCCTGACGAGCGTGAGGCTCCCGTTAGCCGCCCTCTGATGACATCCATTATGCACCGCCATTCTTCATTTGTTAAGTGATCTTAGCGAAGTCCTCTATTCCCTACAGCCTTCAATTGATTCTTTTCTTTCTCACTCAAGTCTGGTCTGCAAACCTTTGCCATAATGTTGTCCTTGTGTCTTATAGTCATTTTCTATTTGCAAACTATAAATCCTTGGTGCGGTACACCCATCACTTTCTTGAAATCCTGTGGTGAGAATGTGATTTTGACCGATACATTCATGAATCTGATGATGGTGTGTTTTGCTTGGGGGTTGTAATTTGCCACTATGCTCTTCAGTATTGCTTCAAACTCTCTGAAATTAAAATAGGGCATTTGTATTACATTGTCCACTTGTGCCTTCTGTAGTGCTCTCTTGAGAGGATGATCGTCAGCATGACTATTCTACCACTATTTACACTCGTTTGCTGTAAGGCTTTCCCACTGCAAGGAATCCACTGTGATTCTCTCATTTTCTTTCCCTTTCCCTTTTGGCTGCTTCTTCTGTGCTGATGAACTCCCATCAATTTGTGGTGTCTGTGTTGGCTTTTCTTTAACAATTACTTTTGCTACCATCTTTTTGTCTTCCATCCGTTCCAGTATCTAAATTTGTTTTCCTCTACCTTGAGCTCTGGTGACCCTGTTTGCTGGCAAGAATAACATTCTAATCTCCTTTATACTCCCACTCCACTGTTTAGTTATGACCATTCACACTTGGATTGTATGGCCTTAATGTTGCACTGAATCTGTACGGCCACTAAAGAGAGAGACTTGGCATAGAAAAATTCGTACGATAGTAGGATGGTACAGTAGGAAATCATACGGTAGACTTTTTTAAGCAATTTTCCTTCGTATGGCTTGTCTGAAACCCTTCGTACATACAGTAAGGTGTATGGCTTGGCTAGAGACTCCTTCGTAAGGCTAGAGGATGCCGTACGACAGTTTTCTCCTTCGTACACTTTTAAGGCCTATCTGTACGACTAGCAATTGGAACCCTTTGTACGGCCAGCAGAGTGTATGGGAGACTTCTTCGTACGGCCTGGTCTAATGGTGTACGGCTTTCTCTGTATAGTTAAAGAATTAGAGTCTGTACGGCAAGACTTGCACTCTACGGCCTCCTTTGTACGACTTCTTCAATCTGGTTCGTACAGCTAATTTCCCTCTTCGTACAGTTTGCAATCTATTTAACTCATACAGTATGGTACAGACTTTTATAATTTTTTTTTAATTTTTTTTATTCCCAATCCTATTCTATTTTGTTTTTTACCTTCTTTGGCTGGTTGGCCCTAGTTTCTATCGCCCTCCATTCGATCTCACAATTTTCTTTGTCATTATCCTCTTCTTTCTCATCAAGAATCTCAATTTCTGTCAGCTGGCGGAAGATGCAGTTTATGTAACACTTCTGTCTCAGGCAATCGTTCGAGCAATATTTATCAATTTCTTCCAACTCCCATATCCGGTCGAAGATCGTTGATTGATCTCTTACCCATGTCAAATTCCACCCTATTGGCTCCTAGACCCACTAAAATATTTTCCCGTCTTCGTTCATCTTCACATTCACATTCCTACATCTATACTTCGCCTTCCAGAGCTGACTCCTTGGAAGCTATATGTGAGGTAGTCCAACTGGCCAATTTTTCCTCCTCAATTCCCAAACTTCGTCACAGTAGGGTGATCTTTCCATAATGAACATTGCTTCTGCTAAGTACTTCCTTTTTGGCGGGTCCTGGACCTCCTTTGGTAGCAGGAACTCAAATCTATCCCGTACTTGGTTGCATTCTCTTATCCAGTTGTTCTAGTTTTCTTCCTCTTCTTCCTCTTCTTCTGGGTAGTTTTTATTGACCCCATCTCTTGGTTCTCCTAATTTGATCCTTGATAGCTGGTTGGCAATTACATGGCTTTTTCCTGGTCGTACAATAATGGTGAAAGTAAATTCTTGCAGAAGTAACAACCATCTACTGATTCTACCTTGAATAATCAGTTTGTTGACCAAGTACATTAGAGCTTGATGATCCACATAAAAAGTGAATGGTGTTGCCAAGAGATAATACTTGAATTTCTGTGCGGAGTAGACCATTCCCAAAGCCTCCCTTTCCGTAGTACTGTAATTCCATTCCGCTTTGGAGAGCAACCGACTGGTAAAGTACACTGGATGATCCAACCCATGAGATCCAATCTGTGCAAGAGTGGCACCAATTGCAAAGTTTGATGTGTCCACGTGCACGTGGAATTCCTTGTCCCAGTTTGGATAGGCTAGGATTGCTGGGTACCGATTCTTACCTTTTGAGCCATTAGCACTCCCAGCGCCTTGATCCCGTGCTGGTCAGCTCCCACTAACTGGAAGTTTTGTGGCCATAGAGTAGGCTTCCTGAGGCTTTTCCAGGTTTCTTCTGGTAGTACATTTACTCCAGATCCACCATTGACTATAGTATTTGTCAAATTTCGTCCAAGGATTTCCATGTGTACTACGGCCGGTTTCTTTCCAGTATCAATCGCCAGTAACCTCGGGTCGAGTACTTGTTCTCCCATTGGTGGTGGTTCTACTATAACATCTTCTGTTGTGTGGGTTTGGTCTTCGTGCGAGTTGTCCTCCATTACCTTGGATATTGCTACTTTTAACTAAGGCAAGCTTTGGAGGAGGTCTGCCAATTTAATTGGTACGGTAGCTTGTAGTACTTGACTTGTTATGTTCTTGTCTGATTCTGATTGTATTGCCTTTTTGTCTGAGTTCCTCTGTTTAGTTTTCATGGCAGCTTCCACTTCCTTCCATGCCTCTCAGAGTCTTTCTTTTTCTGTACGGGGATCTGGATAAGTGGCCGTTTTCCACTGTGCTCGGGTGATAGCAAGGATTTCTTCATCATTTTCCTTGAGATTGATAAGGTTTACCCCTTTCTGCTTCGGACAGTCTTTTTCTTCATGATCACCAGGCCCACACCACTTGCATAATGCATTTATTGTGTTCTGATTGTTGTTCAGGCATTCTCTTGCAAAGTGTCCCCACTCGTTGCACTGCCGGCACTATATTATTGGTCGCCCTTTACTGTCGTACTGCAATCTATTTCTGGGGTTGTTATTGGTAAACCTTCTGTTATTCTGATATCCCCTGGGGGATGCGTTCAGACTATTTTGAGGCTTTGGCGGTGTGGTCGGCAGAGTTGATAATTCTCCCTATATGAACAACACTTGGGTACTTCTTGCTTTCAAGTTAAATGGACAATCCTTGATTGAATGTCCCATTACCTGACAGATGTCACAAAATAACTTTCTTAGGCAGTTTGCTTTTACGTGACCTTCCCCGTTGCACTCAGTGCACCATAGTTCCTATCCTTCTTTACTTGTCTCTTTATCAATTTTTAGATCTTTCATCATGCGGACCATGTCTCTTCTCAGTGCTTGAATGGTTTTTGACTCGTCTTCGCTACTGTCATCCCCCGTACTGTCATCATCTTTAGTTCTTCTCTTACTTCAGGATGATGTTTTGTTCTCACTTTCTATGTCCATCGCCCGATTGTACGATTCGGTGTACGACGATGGGGGTACCACTTTCATTTTTTTCCTCAATGATTAGACTAGCCCTTCAATGAACCATTTTTTTTTAGTCCATCAGCTGGCTGAGTTTCCAATTTCTCGAGTAATTCTTTGAGCCTTCTATTATATGTCCTTACATTTCATTATTTCCTTGTTTGGTATTGTAGATTTTCACTACAATCTCATTGTCGTCTCTGAGAAGTTTAAATTCATTCTCGAAGGCTTTTCTCAGTTCATCCCACGAGGTTTTCTGTGTTGCCCCTAGGTTTGTATACCAGTCAATGGCAATACCTCTTAGCACCGCTGGGAATGCTTTTACCCAATAATCTTCGTCCTCTTATCCGTTTGCCACCCATATGGTTTCATAGGTTTTACAATGCTGAACAGGATCCTCTGACCCGTTCCCCATGAATTTCGGCAACTTCTACCTTTCACTCATCAGTGGGGTCACCATCTTTTTCTTGATGTACCCTCTCTGTGTCTTTGACCTGATTGGACTGGTTCTACTGTGTCGTTCCGGTGTCTTCCCAACGCTGCCGGCCACGTACGATTCCTTCCCACTTTCAGTTTCGGCGTCCTCTACACTTTGAGTTACCTCTGGCTCTCCTTGGTTCTCCCTCTGTGCAGGGGTCTTAGGCTCAGGTCCTCTGTTCCTCAGCCTTTCATCTGAAATGGACAATGCCACAATCTGATGTATACTATCCTTTAGTTCCTCTATCAGATTTTCTTTTCCTCTATTTGTTATTGGTGTTCTAAAATTATGTTCATCAACCCCTTGATCTACTTCTTCATGTCGTTCATTTTCTTTTTCCAAAATATATTTCAATCTTTTTCTGCATTCTTCCTGTTCTTTTAGTCTTAATGATCTTCTCACTATTTCTCCTGGTGTTGCTTGCCCCACTGGTAATTTATTCTTGTCCTTATTAAGTTGTATGGGCATTAATTATGCTTATCCTCCTCAGTTGGATAGCGTGTAGTGGTAATCGGTGTCACGTTCCTCCTCTTGTTTCAATCGTTCTTCATACCTCCTGAGTATTTGTTGCCGTCGTACTTCCCTTTCTCTTTCTTCTCGAAGGTCTTGAAAGATTATCAGGTTCCTCACTAGAAGTTGAGAAATGCGATTCAGAAGGTTGTCCACCTCGCTATTGACACGCAGGTTTTCTGAAATAATCTCCTCTAGAACCTCTCTACGGATGGATTCATCTCGTACGTATTGTCTGACTGATAATAACCACAATTTGACTAATTCCTGAGTTACCTCATCTTCTAGACTTCTTGGTTCATTTTCTTCTCTGTCGCTTCCTTGGCGTTCTTCTTGGATTTCGCGTACTATCTCTTCTACGTGCCTTCTATCTTGCACTTCCTCGTCGGTATCGACCGGTTGCCCCATTATGCTGCCATTCTCCCATCTGGATGTTCACCAGATTCGCTTAGGCAACGACGCCAAAATGTTTACTGCCTAAGTGGTATAATTACTTCCATGCAGAGTGAACGAGAAAGATACTTGCATTATCACAGTGAACGGAAATGCATTACATTGTACGAGAATAACAAACATAATTGGTACTCAAAATATCAACTACATATATTAACTCAGAATAGCAAGTACAATAACAATCCAAAAACTCCATGCCCATACAATGGCATGACAAGTACATATATAGTTTGCCCAACGGTTGCCAACCGTCGCCAACCACCGTACCGATCAGGAGTAACTACTTGCCAAAACTAAAACATAAACATACTTCCCGAAACCACTAACAAAACATATTTTGCCAAAAGTACTAAACTACGTAAAGTACACCTAACAAACCCCAAACTTAAAATGCTTTATTAGCTTATTCAAATGGTGCAATTACAAATACTGATTCACTGTCCCTTATGATAGTCACATATAGATTTCAAATCAGACTTTCAAATGATTACAATTGATTTCAAATATACACTCTAATGATAGCCAGACTTTCAAATGATTACAATTGACTTCAAATATACACTCTAATGATAGCTTGATAATAGAGGAAGGTTGCCAAATGAATGCCAAGTAGATTGAGCACTCAATGAACCTTGTAACTCCTTCCAATGACACTATATGCTGACTGTTATGACTGTTTCCAGTGACTGAAAATACTGTATGCAATCAGTAGAATAATGAATGTTCGAATATCCTAGATCTTGATGCCAAATCTTCAACAATGATTGCTAATACTCTCTCTATTTCTCTTAATACCTGCATGTTTGAATCCAATGGTGAAATTAGAGCAATATCACCTCATAAATCAAAGGGGTCATCTCCCTATTGGCAAGGGCACACGTCCTTGCAAGAAAGCATGAAAATCAGAATCTTCAAGCTTGAAATGAATAGAGAAAACATACCAAAATCAGTCATATCTTCAAATGTCATCAGCTCCTCTATTTATCCTTAGCTTTAATGGCTGATTGGGCTTGTGCATTGGTAGGAGTGATCCTTTATGGGTATATGTGATTGCATGGCCAAATTCCTTCATGTCAAGGCGAATGGGCATTAAATGTTTTTCTTCTACCATAGCCTTGGCTGGATATGTCTATCTTCTATCATGGTTGAATGAGCTTGAATTGGCATAATGGCTTCCATGCATCGATTCATATCTCTTGAATGCATTGTCTATTGCATCATGTTTTGGGCGAACAGGATTGAGCTCTTGTTTCTCCTTGGTGAATGCATCTTCAATCCCCTTAACCTTGGTAAATGCTATGGCTGAATGACCTAGGCAAATGTATTGATCCTCAACATAGACAAAACGCATTATGCATCGAACTTCCTTGGTTTTGGCGAATTCCCCTTACTTCATTCCTTGTATCATTGCTTTGGCCGAACCTCCACTTGAGCAAACCCTCTTTGCATAGGTGAATACATCCTTCCTTGGTGAATGACATCTCTTTAGCTTGACTGCAAATCTCTAAGCAATGAACATTGGGCGAATGTCTTCATCTTGGCACATGATCCAACTTCTCCAACCGGTTGCACATATTTCCATGCTATTATTGGCCTTTGCTTGAGCCAAATTTCTTCATGTGGGTGACCGCTAGGAATGGCACATGATCCTAGGTGGCCATTGGGAGTTTGGAGTGAATTCTTTTCTCATGCAAATGCCTCCTTTTGAAATATAATTTGAATTTGAACTCTATTTCCCTCCAAGTCGAGTGTCCTATGCAATTTCTTAGGCACTTGCTTAGGTTGGATCTATTTCAATTACAATCGTTTGTTCTTCTTTGTATTTGACCACCTTTTAGCTTGGACCTATTGACTCAACAACATTGTCAATAGGTCCTATCTAAAATAGATTAGAGAAAATGTAATTAAAGATTTCATTTTCCCTTTTACATTTTTGTCCTTATAAAACACATTATGAATTGGTCCCTCAATTATAGCTCCTACCCCCCCTGAATCTGATAAATTTCTATTAGATGATGAAGTGCCAAAATTATACTTAGCTAAAAAATGGGTACATTACAAGTCTTCTCTCCCCAAGATTGCTTGTCCCAAGCAATCATCAATGGATACCAGGATCCCAAACCCATCTCTCCTTTCCACATGAACTCACGTATATCATTTCAAAGATGTTGATGTAGACGATCTTGGGACCTCTTCCACCATCCAAACTGAAACTGAAGATTGATATCATGAACCTCTGGTGAATGTTGAATACAATCATGAATGAGAGTGAATCCATCCAAATTATCTCACTGTAGTAACTCAGACCAGCAACATACCAGCTGAAGATGTCACCAAAAATGATATAGAAAGTGTGATCCAAAGTATATGCAAACACAACATTGCCATCAGCCTTCGCTTTTGTACTGATATCCCTTTTTCCTACATTGGAAAATGCTCCTAACTCAGCTGTACTAAAACTGAAATCATAATTGACTAGAGATGAAGCATCATAGGCAACCCTTTGAATCATGACATATGCATCACCAAAAACATGAATAGGCTGATCAGAATAACTCCGTATGCCACTCAAAATTAATTTGTCTTCAATCTTCTCTATCCATACTACTTTCCTAGCTCTTTGATGCTAATAATCATATTTTCTTTGTGCCTTTTCTTCACCCTCAATGGTCTGATATGAAAATTCACAATGTGTAATGCCTTATTTTTCCGTAAAATGACCATCTTCAATACTCCATTTTTCATACCAATATTAGTAGAACACAAATATCTACCTCCACAAAGTGTAAGTATGTCCATCTCATCAAAATACGAAGCCATATAATTGCTATCTTCAAACCAATTAGAAGTTTTGCCATGCCCATTATTATAAAAAATCAAATGCCCACCATCGCACATGACTTCATGATTATTAGCCTTCAACTCCATTAGTTTCCCATTGTGTGGGAAACTTAACTCCATGACTTGTTGCAAAGGAAAATGCCATTGCATGCTTACCATTTTCTCATTGTCTTCTACCTTATCATCAAGAATGTACTCACCACTTATGATGCTAAGCTTGTGTGCTTTCTCTTTGCATTGAATGGTCAATCCCCGGTAATCAAATCCTTCAAAGGCTTGATACATATCTCCAACCCTGAACATCTCCAAAGAAGAGATGGTAACACCATACCCTGATGCAAGAGTGGTCCATACCTCTAAGGTGTACTCCAATGCAAAGGCCCCCGTGGATGAACCTAAGGCATCCTTGGTTATCCACCCAATCATAAGAGTGCCCGAACCTGTGCCATTTCTATGAAGAATCAATGAGTAATCATGAATGGAAACTATTATGACTTCCCTCCAAAGGTCATGATGTGAGTGGTTGATCCACTATCTCTAACCTTCAAAACTCCATCAAATTGCCAAATGTCAATGCATCGTGAAGTGTAGTAGCCATCTTTTAACAATTTGAAGAATGAAGCCTTATGAGCTAGGGCTGGAATGACACAACTTAGCTGGTGTATATGTATTATCTTGTCATGGAAGTCATCATGTAAGGATACTACTATCGTCTCATGCTCATGTGTCAAGGCTGCCCATAAAAGTTCATGCAAGTACCACTGACTGCTGCTCCAAATTACAAAATCAAACTCTCCATTATACATATGAAAGTTAAGAAGATTAATGTAGAATATATGGAAAGGGTAAAGAAGTTAGGAAAGGAAAGATATGAAAATTTATGTGAAAATGATATTCTAGAAAAAGAATTGGTGAAAGTTCAAAAGAAACAAAAAACCTGCAACTAACTATTTTCACTTTTGTTTCCTCAACATGCATTACACATGAGAAAACTTATTTAGAAACTTCTACAAAAACAAACTCTTAACTAAAGTAGCTATGCGAGCATCAATTATCAACATACTCCCCCTTGATGCGAAGGGGATTCAAGGGAATCCTTTTCTAACTAATCGTGCCTTCTATCTTTGAACATTACCATTACCATTATTGTTGTACTTTGTCTTGTAGACTTACCAAATTCATTTCTTTTCACATGCAAGCTTTGTAAACTCCTAAATATCATTTCTATCAATGGAATTCATTTCTTCTTTCACTTCTTCAACCAAAAACTATTGCAAGTCACTCTTTCATACAACAAGACAATGACTTCCTTTGAGTCATAACAAACAATCATCAGTCACCCAACCCGAACATTCAATCTTTGCATGATTTTTTTCCTGTTCAACATGTGAATACTCATGCCGATACAACTTCTTAAACACACTTGTGACCTTTCTCCAATTTGATCCATCTATCCATCCATAATTCATCAACATACAATCTGTCATAGATTCCCTCTTCCACTCTTTATTCCAACACATCTTTTCAGAATGATTACTCAATCCACAAATACTACAAGGATGAAGATCCCAACAAGCTTCCTTCTTATGTCCTTGCCTCTTACAATGAAAACACACCAATTTCTGCTTTTTTTGAATTGATTTGTTTGTACCTATATCTCTAAAATCATCTTCTTTTCCTTTACCTCTAACATATCCAAGACCTTTATACTTAGTCATCACAACTGACTCAATGGGCTCTATGATTCCTTGCCCGTGCTTACCCAAACCTTCACCTTTATAACCAATTTTCTTCATGATTTTCAAACCAACATTATCATCAAAACAACTAGCTATGTTAGCAAATTCTTTAGCAAAAGCAACTCCAACAAACCTACCAAATGATTCATCAAAAGAATCTGAAGGCTTTAATCTCAAACATTCATTTTCTTTTTTCAATTTTGATATTTCTTCTTCTAGCTTCTTCAACTTTTCTTGTAAATCTTCATTCATTTTTTCAACCTTATCAAACAACTTCAACTCTTCTTCTAATTTTTTATTTTTCTTTTCAACTTTCACCAATTCTTTTTCCAGAATATCATTTTCACATAAATTTTCATATCTTTCCTTTCCTAACTTCTTTATCCTTTCCATATATTCTACATTAATCTTCTTAACTTTTATCAATTCTTCCTCCAAAATTTTTTTTTGTACTCATTAAATTTTCATTTTCTTTCTTTCCTTTTTTACCAATCTTTCCTATTAATTTTAACCACACAAAAGAACCACTTAAATTACACCTTATTTTTTTAGAAACCTTAGCTCTACTAATTTCTTCCAATGGATTCACACTTTCCAAGCATTAGAAACCTTAGCTCTACTAGTTTCTGCAATCGAGCTGCAGCCTCCCAAGCTATAGCTCATGATCCAATCTATCGCAAGGCCATATCACATAGGGCCACTTTGCATGAGATGGTGCGTGACTATGGACAAGCAACTAATGATCTTCAAAGGCTTATTACTCTTCTGGAGAAGCAGCAACAGGGCAAAGGAAGCCAATTTTTAGGATCAGGAAGCTCAAGTATTGGTACACAAGATCTCAGACATGCTCCTGATCGACTTGCCAAGGCAGAAAGAAGAAATGAAAAGAGAACATCCTTTGGATCATTACTTGATCTTGGGTGTTGAGGCTTCTAGTACTGGTGCCGAGATCAAGAAGGCTTATCGAAAAGCAGCTCTTAGACACCATCCTGATAAGGCTGGACAGTTTTTAGTGCGAAGTGACAGTGGTGATGACAGCCATTGGAGAGAAGTAGGGGAGGAGGTTAGGAGAGATGCAGAGAGGCTATTTAAAATGATTGGAGAATCTCATGCAATTCTTTCAGCTCTAGTAAGGTGATGGAATGGGAAGTGTGGCAGGTTTGAATTTTAGTTTCTTGAAAATACAAGAAACTGATGGTTCTGTAAGTTATACGTTCAATGTACATGGATGATTGTGAAGTTATGGAGATTGTGTTTAATTAGTCTGCACAATTTGATGTTTTTTGGTAAATGAGTTATGCCCCCTTCTCAAATGACTACGAGTTGTAAATGAAATTTTATGGGGTATTGTGAGCTCCTGTCTTAAATTTGAAAATCGTATGTATAGACGAGGAATATATCTGTCACATATGTTTTCATGAAGCTGATGATTTGTAGTCCCTTTATCCTGTTTCATGCATGTTTCTGTCATTTACAAATGAATGTTGCAGTGAAGGGTACAAAAGATTGAATATTTTATGGGAACTGTATCAATCGTTGTTTCACAAATTTTCTATTGTACAATTTATTGATTAAATTGAATTGAGTTAGAACCTTTTTTAAAAAAAAAAGAAAAAAACAAACAAACAAACGAATCCCGTGTAATGGTCTTCATGGAAAACATTGATCTTGAAACTGCTCCTTATGTATGATATATCAAAAAGAAAGGAACTGCTGCTATAACTCAGAAAAATAGACTTGTCTATGTGCCTTGGGACTGCCATTTTAACCTCATATCCCTGGGAGATGTCCTTGCAGATCTGACTTCCCTCTTTCTCTTCCATTCAGTGACCATCAACTCAGATAGGACTGAAGCAAGCCTCTAATGAAGACTCATGTGTAACTAGTTCAGTCCCATAGCTGCATATTATGTTTCCATGTTTGTCATCCATCCCAACAAGTTGTCTTATGACTTCTCTTCTTCTATAAATGTTGCACAAGTGGAATAGGTAATCAAAATTCTCCAGAGGATGCAAGTAGTCATCCTCGCACCTTTGAAGCCTTGCTAAGTAGAGATCTTCCATGTGCTTATGATCACTCCTCCATAAGACAACTTCTTTATGATGCTCAAATGTGAAGTCTTTATGATATTTTATCAAGAGATCTCCATCAAAGTAGAAGGTAGAGTCTTTGACCTCATGACCCTCTCCGATGGTTGATGAAGATTAGTGCATCCTTATGACCTCTTTGTCTTGCCATGCCACATCAAACTCATCCAATCCACTTTGATCACTTCCCACCTTATGGACAAGATCCATCTCTAGGATACCTACACCACCAGTCGATTCCATACCAATATCATGTAGAGGGAATGAAACAATGTTATCTAACAAACCCATACCTTGATGAATGATAACCTCCATGATGGCATGTTCTTCGTCCATATGATCATGGTGAATGTGATTCTCTAATGAAGCTTCTTCATACAAATCCTTATCTTTCATGGTGGCATCTTCTAAAACTTGATCTTTAACATGCGTAGGCTGTAACTCTTCCAACTTCTCTTCATTGGGTTGATGTGTAACTAGGGCTTCAACTTCTTCAACATGTATGAATTGATCCTTATTCTCTTCATGTGCATCACCTATATCTTCATGAATTATTTCATGGCTGATCACATCTTCCTTATCATTATGAGGTGTCATGAGTTCTTCATGTGAATCATCTTCCTCATGGTTGATCTTTGTAACAGATTTTATATATTCTTCTTGCATGTACAATTGAACACCAAGAGGGTGTCCTTCATAACCAATTGTAATTTTAGGTTCATGCTCAAATGTACCCTCCTTGTCCACATTACTTGTCTCTATGTACTCTTCTTGCGCATCCTCTTCATCATGAGGTGGGTCACACACCTTGTGGCTATGCTTGGTCGCAATCATCATGTCTTCTTCTTCCAAGTGTGATTGATCATCAATGGTATGACCAACTAAAATTTCTTTATCTAATTTATCTTCAGCTCATGCATTCTTTTCTTCATCTTCCAATTGTACAATCTCTATGCCACTTGTATAAATTTGTTCTTTATCCACATGTTTCTCAAATTCCTCATGAAGATTTTTTATCACTCTTTCATCTTCAATCTCCTGAATCTGAATGGAATACTTGATCTTTTCCTTCTTGGGATTGATGGTGTGTGTTCTTTGTGATTGAGCAGTTCTCTAACTAGGTTTGTTGCCAGTCAAAGCCTGAAACATCCTTTCTATATTATATTTGTTTCTCATATGCTTGCATTTGTTCGTTGTTGGTGAGCTTCCATTCTATGCTGGCTCTATGTCATTGTTTTTTGACTATCAATCATTTCCCTCAACAACTCCTTATCAAACGGAAATGAGCTCATGGTTGCAAACTCCATGGAAAACCCTCCAGGGTGGCAGGATTGTAGCTCTGATACCACTGTAATGTACCTTAGTAGTAATAACTAAGAATGAAAGGAAACAAGTGCAACATATAATCAATGGAACCCAAACTTAAAATGCTTTATTAGCTTATTCAAATGGTGCAACAACAAATACTGATTCGCTGTCCCCTATGACAGCCACATACATATTTCAAATCAGGCTTTCAAATGATTACAATTGACTTCAAATATAGACTCTAATGATAGCCCGATAATAGAGGAAGGTTGCCAAATAAATGCCAAGTAGATTCAATACTCAATGAACCTTGTAACTCCTTCCAATGACACTGTATGCTGATTGTTATGACTGTTGCTAGTGACTGAAAATACTGTATGCAATCAGCAGAATAATGAATGTTCGAATATCCTAGATCTTGATGCCAAATCTTCAACAATGATCGCCAATACTCTCTCTATCTCTACTAATACCTGCAAGTCTGAATCCAATGGTGAAATTAGAGCAATATCACCTCATAAATCATAGGGGTCATCTTCCTATTGGCAAGGGCACACCTCCTTACAAGAAAGCATGAAAATCAGAATCTTCAAGCTTGGAATGAATAGAGAAAACATAACAAAATTAGTCATATCTTCAAATGTCATCAGCTCCTCTATTTATCCTTAGCTTTAATGGTCGATTGGGCTTGTGCATTGGTAGGAGTGATCCTTCATGGGTAGATGTGAATGCATGGCCGAATTCCTTCGTGTCAAGGGGAATGGGCATTAAATTCTTCTCTTCTATCATAGCCTTAGCTAAATATGTCTATCTTCTATCATGGCCAAATGAGCTTGAATTGGCATAATGGATTCCATGCATCGATTCATATCTCTTGAATGCATTGTCTATTGCATCATGTTTTGGATGAATAGGATTGAGCTCTTGTTTCTCCTTGGCGAATGCATCTTCAATCCCCTTAACCTTGGTAAATGCTATGGTTGAATGACCTAGGCAAATGTATTGATCCTTAACATGGGCAAAAGGCATTATGCATTGAACTTCCTTGGTTTTGGCAAATTCCCCTTACATCATTCCTTGTATCATTGCTTTGGCCCAACCTCCACTTAAGCGAACCCTCTTTGCATAGGTGAATACATCCTTCCTTGGTGAATGACATCTCCTTAGCTTGGCCACAAATCTCTAAGCAATGAACATTGGGTGAATGTCTTCATGTTGGCACATGATCTAACTTCTCCAACCATTGGCACATATTTCCATGCTATTATTGGCCTTTGCTTGAGTACAATTTCTTAGACACTTCCTTAGCTTGGATCTATTTAAATTACAATCATTTGTTCTTCTTTGTATTTTACCATGTTTTAGCTTGGACCTATTCTCTCAACACCATTGTCAATAGGTCCTATCTAAAATAGATTAGATAAAATGTAATTAAAGATTTCATTTCCCTTTTACATTTTTGGCCTTATAAAATACATTATGAATTGGCCCCTCAATTATAGCTCCTACCCCCTAAATATGAGAAATTACAATAGAAATTGTAATTCCCACATGATGAAGTGCCAAAATTATACTTAGCTCAAAAATGGGGACATTACACCTTTGAAATCTAATTTAATCTCCTAAAGTCTATATTGTTGCACTACTATGTTTTATCTTTGATACATAATCCTTGAAATCAAGGATAATAAGTATTTAAGATAGTGCCAAGATTCAAATGATTAGTGCAGTGGTCACCATTTGGAACCACTGCTTTGATGGATATGTTAAAGCACAAATTGTTGTGCAAACTTTTGTAATGGCTTGCTGACTTTTCTGAAGAGGTGTGCCTACCTTCTAATGATGCGCCATGTATTTGGCTGTGTACAAACTTGATATAGATGCAAAATTTTATATTGCTCGAAATTGCCTATGGAGAATGCAATAATGTGCGATGATTTCAAACTATTGTGTAAATGCTTCATTGGTATTGGGGTGCCATATTGATTAACCTACACATGTTGTTCTTAGATGGTTGTGCAATTTTTTTAGGGATAAATTATAGTTAATATGGCCTATCTATCTATTTGGTCGGGTTTGGTGGACTTTTCTCAAAATATTTAATCTTTTTAACATAAAGGAGGGGTAAAAATTAATTAAATCAAGAAGAAGTACAAAGCAAGGGAATTACATAGCCCTATCAAGCTCCACCAAGTGATCCAACTGTTGAGACAAATCCAGGGGTAAACGACCTCGGTCCGTGAAATTCCAATCATGAATATGCTCAAAAGCCCATTTAGCCAAACAATCAGCAACACCATTCCATTCTCTAGGAATATGAGTAAAAGTAACAAAATCCAAAGAAGCACAGAGGTTAAAAATTTAAGCAAGAATCAAATCCAAATGCCAATTGACATCATCTAAATGTCGCCTATTCAACAAGTTCACCACAACTTGGGAATCAGACTCACATATGATCCTTCGCCAACCCAATTGACTTCCATGCTCTACAACTGTTAAAATAGCCTGAGCCTCCATTAGATTATTAGTATGAAGATCCTTATAAACAAAAAAGATAAACTAAACATCTCCAGAGCTATACCAACCAACACCACCAATTCCAGCATGACCAAGGTTACCTCAAGAAGAGCCATCCGTGTTGATTTTTAAGACACCTTGAGGAGGAGGAGACCATCTCCCCTCCCTATTCACCTTGGGGGTAGGATGTCTACATCTGTTGCACATGAGCTGACGTTGTAGAGGTGGAATATGAAGACGATTACAACAACCAACATCAAAAGGATCCACTGATGCAGTAAGATCACACTTAGCCGCAACAGTTTCTCCCAAAGAATGCAAATTTTTCCACCACAAGTGAGGGGCCACCAACATCTCCTCCTAAAAAATCTGTCAATTTCTTTCCAACCAAAGGTTCTAGATACTAAAGAACTGGCCAATAGCCCAAGCTGCCTGAAGAAAGGAAGTAGAAATAGGAGCCCTGCCCCATTGATCCACAAAATTAGTCAGCGAGGAAACATGCCAACATGGCTTATTCCACACCCTCCACCAAAAATGCCAAATCTCCCTAGCATAGGAAAATTGGAAGAAGAGATGAGAGACACTCTCCTCATAGTTACAACACAAAACACACATAGAAGGGCCTTGGAAACCACGCTTACACAAATTATCCCAAGTGAGACACTGGTTTTGATCAACGAACCACATGAAGGAAGAGCACTTGGGCCATGACAACTTGTGCCAAACATGCTTCCACCAAGGGACCTCATTATCCGCAAACAACTACCTACCAAGCTGCTTATAACCAGTAGACACAGAGTACTTCCTGGACAAATCAGAACCATCCCAAGCCAAGACATCAGGTCCCTGCAAAGAATTACAAGCATGGGAAGCCAAAAGCTGAGCAAGCTCATGCCTATCTTCCTCAGACCCTCCAGGTGGCCACTCAGAAGGAAGCTTCCAATGAAAGCTTACAGTTAGTCCACAGTGTTGTGCAAACTTATAATGCTCAATGGTATCCCAGCCAGCCGCAGTAAAAACATCAGAAAGTGACTGGAGGTGAGGAAGAGAAGAGAGAATAGGTGGGTGACCATCCCAAGAATCTAACCAAAAAAGAGCTTGTGAGTCCGAATGACAAATCCAAAAAAGCACACGCTTAATCAACTGAGCCCCAACTTTCAAAGTATTCCAAATCATAGAACCACTCCCCTCTAGAGGATAGTGAGGAACCTCAAAAGAAGCAACACCCCTAAGATATTTATGGTTGAGAATACGGGTCCATAATTGATGCTGACTAGTGCACCAATGCTAGTAAAGCTTAGTAGCAAGTACTTTCCTATTCAAAATAGTAAAGTGTAAACCAAGACCACCCTCCTACTTTGGTCAATACATAGAATCCCAATGAACAAGGCTCCACTTAGTAGATAGCAAGTTACCACTCCAAATAAATTGATGTGAGAAGGCATCAAATTCCCTAAGGAAATACATAGGGGCCACTTGAACAAAGCATCTATAGATAGGAAGGGCCTGAATAACTGACTTGAGAAGAGTCACTCTAGTAGCTGTAGACAACCACCGATGAGTCCAACGAGTTACCTTCTGCCTCAGCTTGTCAAGCAACATCTGGCACGAGGACCTAGGCTAACATCCAACAACAAGAGGAATACCCAAATAGACAAAGGGAAGAGACCCAATTTGAAACCGCAAAATAGGAGCAACCACCTTTGGATAGCCTGAGGCGTATTAAAAAAGAAAATAGAAGACATTTGCTCATTGACTTTCTGACCTGAAGCCGCAAGGTAGATATCCAAAGCTTGCCTAAGGGATTCAGCTTCTCAAATATGAGCCAATCCCATAAGAGAGGTAGCATCCACAAATTGGAGATTAGAAATTGTTGGTAGACCCAAACCCCACTGCCAACCATGAATCAGGCCTTGAGAAACCCAAAATCTAAGAAACTGACTCAACCCCTCTGCCATAATAATAAACAGATAAGGAGAGAGTGGATCCCCCTGACGAAGGCCCATAGAAGCACCAAAAGGCTCTGAAGGTTCACCATTCACAATAACCAGAAAAGAGGAGGAAGTCACACAACTCAAAGTCCAACTTACCCAATCTGAAGAAAAACTAAAAGCCAACATAATCTTCTGAAGAAAACTCCATTTAACTCTGTCATAAGCTTTGGCCATATCCAACTTGATGAACATAGATCGCTCTAAAGAGGTCACCATGGAATGTATGACCTCAGAGGCTACCACCACCCCATCCAGAATTTGCCAACCTACCACAAAGCCTCCTTGCTCTTCAGAAATGACAATGGGTAGGAAAGTTTTAAGTCTCTCAGCAATCAATTTTGTAATAATATTATACACCACATTACAGAGTGCAGTAGGTCTAAAGAAATCAAGCCTATTAGTGCCTTCCTTTTTAGGAATGAGAACTAGAAAAGTAGCATTCAATGCTCGAAGCATCTGCTTACTATGAAGAGACTCCCAGACAACCTCCAACAAATCCAGCTTCATAATATCCCAAAACTCCTAGAAAAATTCAACTGGAAAGCCATCAGGGCTAGGAGCTTTCCCTTTATTCATCCCAAAAACAACCTCCTCCACTTCAGATAAGGAAATTAGACAAGTAAGAGAAGGATTCAAATCATTCGAAATCAAAGAAGGAATGCAAGCAAGGACCATATTCTCATCAGCCTCAGTAGGAGGTGAGTCTTTAGTAAATAGAGCAGAGTAAAATTGATGAGCCTCTCTAGACAAAGCCTGTTGTGAGGAAATTGAAAGACCCTCAAAGTTAACAAGAGAAGAGATATAACACTTATTCCGATGAGCTTGCATAGAATGATGGAAGAAAGCAGTATTCCTGTCACCCTCTTGAAGCTAGTCAATCCTTGCCTGTTGTTTCCAGAAAATCTCCTCTCGGAGCTCCCACTCTTCCACCAATTTCAGAGCCCAGGACTCAGCATGTCCCAAAGCCTCCAAAAATCCCAAATCATGAATTTGATGAGTAATAACAGCAAGATGAGCCTGAGCTTCTTTTTCTTGGCCTGGAAATTACCAAAACACGACCTATTCCATCACTTAAGATGATACTTGATATGTTGCAGCTTCTTAACAAGACAATACATAGTTGTACCATACGTAGGGGCCCCATCCCGCCACCATTGGGCAACAAGGTCATACAAGGACAGATCTTGAAGCCACATAATCTAAAATTTGAAAGGAGGATTCTTTAGAGTAGGAAAAGAAGAAGTAGAAAACTTAATTGGCCAATGGTCAGAGCCACACCAATCAAGAATCTTAGAACAAGTGACCATGCTACTACCCATCCAATAACTAGAAACAAGAAATCTATCCAACTGCTCAAGTATCGCTTCTGACCCACTCCTATTATTCCAAGTGAAAATTCCATTAGAGGGTTTAACATCAACAAGAGCAAGAGAATCCACATTTGCTTGAAAAAGATTTGAAGCAGGACCAAGCCTAGGCAACCCCCCTCTTTTCTCATCCAAACACAACATAGAATTGAAATCACCAGCTAAGATCCAAGGAATAAAAAGAGCACAAGACTGAACAAACCTGATATGTGCCCAAAGCTAGATTTTACCACGGATGTCAATTGGAGCATAAACATTACTGACCAAAATAGTCTCACTAGATTCCAAAACTGAAGCCACCACAGAAATAGAGGAGTCGCTAGAAATCCACCAGTGAGGAACAACCTTTCGTGGATCCCAGAAAAGAGCTAGACCTCCAGAGTTTCCCCTAGAACCAATACACTGACATTGACCAGAAGACCAAATACAGGGAGCATACTAGAGCATGAAGTCCACTTGAAGCTTAGTCTCCTGAACGCAAAAAATATTTGGAGAATGAACCACAATCAAATCTTGAATAGCCTTTTGACGGGGGGTACTATTCAACCCCCTTGCTTTCCATGAAAGAATAATCATGAGGAAGGTGGAGAGAAGAGGGCATCAATGGTCTTAACCGACCCAAATTCCACGAACAAATCCCCAGTGGATTTAATCTTGTCCACATCCTTTTTACGACCAGCTTTAGAGGAATTATCAAGATGCCCCTTCTTAAGAGGGCATTGCAGCACCCCCAGAACATGAGATAATCCTCGTACCTTACTAGCAGGCAACACCTCCTTAGCTAATTATGCTACTAAAATTTCATCCTACAGATTTACAGAGATACCGGGAAGCCCAGAATTCCCCTGCTCCAAAGCCAGAGAAATATCCTTAACAATAATTGCCTGCTCCAGCCCTATATCCATACCGTTGGCCCCAAAAGGGAACTCAATAGGCATCCCCTCTTCCAAGGCCTAATTATCCAAGACCTCAAAATGATTGAGACCCTAATCACTCTGTCTATCTTTATAGGCCCACTTCTGTCCCCTTCCTTTAGCCCTCGGCTTAACAAGAATGAAGCCATCCTTATCGGTCCCCCCTCAGCCGCAGGTGACTTGCCTTTATCCCCCTTCTCTACCGAAGGCCCTGATGAAGGAGGAGAAGAAACCCCTGCAACTTTGGGTACCCGAGGACATTGGCGCTGAAGGTGTCCATACTCATGACAAAAGAGACATCAAAAAGGAAGGGACTCATAGTCTAACCATTAAACCCACGAAGCAGAGCCAAGACAAATTTCCAAAGAATTTGGCAATGGATTATTTAAGTCAATTTCAACACAAATGCATGCAAAGGAAAAAACTTTTTATCCAAAGTATTATGGGTGATGGCATCCGACTTCCCTAACAAAGCTGCAATCTGGAGCAGAATATCCTCCCTCCAAAACTCCAGCGGTTGCCATGGTAGATGGACCCACATAGGAACTCGTGAAGGCAAATCCTCTACCACATTAAACCCTCCATTCCAGGGCTTCATGAACAAGCCAACATGATTGTAAAAATATGACCCTCCCTCAAAAACACGATTTCGATCCGAAATTCAACAAAAATCAACCATGAAATAGCCATTTGCAACCACTAAAATATCAAAATCACCCTCAACCTGCCAGGACCGGCGAATCCAGGACTCCAAGGCCGAGAGAGGGATATGAATACCCAGGAACTTACAAATTAGAACATGTTGGCTCCAGTAAGATATGTCCTCTTGCACAGATTCAGGAGAGATAACTAGGACCAAATGATCAAGACTCTACAGTAAACAACCATTCACTTTCTTGAGCTTAAAGCCCTCACCCACAAAAGAGGAAGCCTTAGGCAAACCCTAAGACAGCTTCACATGAGCAAAAACCAAGCCTTTACAAGCTCCTGCCATTCCACCACACCCAACACCAAACCCTACATGCTGCCCTGACACCACTTTCCAACCTCCCCACACCCTTCACCAAACCCACTTCCACTCAACACCAAACCCTCCATCAAAATATAGCATCAAGAGCTAAAATAGAGAAAAGGAAGAGCAAAAACCCCACCCTGAATGCAAAATATGCCCCCCAACAAGAATCAGACACCAAACAAAAGCATAGAGCACACATGCAACTAGAAAAGAAGACATGCGCGTGCCCTCACAGGCAGCGCGCAACATTCCCCTCACACAACGCCATCGTACTTTTTTTCAAACTTGAACTCCCTATCTCCTCCAAATATTTAATGGCTTTCCCTCACTATGTTGGATTTAAATTGTGTCTGCATCTCCCTTGCTCCATATCATCTTTGGTTTTATGATCAGTGGTATTAGTTCCTTCTACTTCCTTGGCACTCATCTTTTTCAAACTTCAGTTAAAACTCTTGTTCCTTTAGTGCTCTTCAATATCTAGCTTGTCAATATCTAGTGAAGAGTTCTTGAGGTCCTTATCTTGCTTTTTATTACAATTTTTCACTATAAAAATGTCAGAAAATGTATATACTTTATCTAAGACTTCTATTATTTTTTTTAAGTTGATGGAAAATTCCATAGGAGAAAAGGAAGAGCTACAACTAAAACAACATTTCACATAAGAGATTTCTATAAACTTATCGGTTCTTGCTTCTTACTTAAGTATTAAAGGCAATCTTATTATCATTGTAGATAGTTTTCAGCAAGATATAATGTTGGTAATTAATTTTATGTGAATCCTAATTCCTTTGCCTATTTAGCATAGACTCAAATTAGAGGGCATAGATTGTATTTAAGTGGAATAGTTTAATAGTGGCTTCTTGATTACCTCTTTCATAATTGCATGTGTAAGGTTTGATCATGTGGATGTATGAATCTTTAAGTTATGTAATAATTTAGGATAAGAGTACCAGTCTCTTTATTATAAAAATTGACTCATAGATAATCCCTTACAATGATTTGGTGGTAGTCTTGAGATTACTATTATTATTTAACCAAATAAAATGGTATGTAGTTGAGGACGGCGTCATTTGACACTCCTTTTATGTGGATACAAATCCTGAATTTAGTCTCAACTACGTCAAATTCACACTCATCTAGAAGAATTGGAGTGACTATATTTCTAAGGGAATTTATAGTCCACAACAGTGACAGTCGTATACCTTACTTGGAAATTAGTTAGGCTTATTTGTAAGGATGGGTATTTAGGATCTGACAAGGTTTAATCAACAGTAGTAAGTTTACTATTGCGTCTCTTTGTGCTATAATCAAGGACCTTTTAAGAGAACTTTTTCTTTTATTATTTTAATATCGGTTATTCTATGTTAAACACCCTAGAGAGAGTGTAATGTTAGAATTGTTACCTTGGTGTGCTTCATTCAAGACATTAGTGGTGTAGGACAAAGATATAATTGATAGTGGTTATAAATCATTGTTTTGGGTAGTGTTTAGAAAATCTAAAGGTATAGATATGTTAATAATAATTCTATGGATAGATCTTTTGGTAATTGTATTTTGAAATATTTCATTATTTTAGATATGGAAGTTATCACCTTACATTGTGTTGTAATAGATGACTTATATCCCCTTACCTCGTAACCATAAATGTCTCAAGCTAACTTAATATGGATTTATCCATTCTATTTATTCTAGATTAGAATATGATTATGCATAAAGTAGTTTCTTTTGAAACTCTATTAGATCCTATCAGATTGTCTAGTGATACTCTTTTAGCCAGACTGCAGATTTTGAGTGGATTGAGGAAACAAAATATATGCTTGTGAAGAATTCAATTTATTTGTGAAATTTCTTCTGAGAAGATCAATAAATCATTGGATGACCTAGCTGAGTTGAAAAAATCATGTAGTGCAAGTATTCTTTTTATTATATTGTCTTTTATACAACAATTAATTTTTAATTGACATATAATAATAATAATAATAATAATAATAATAATAATAATAATAATAACCTAACATCATTATATACATATATCCCAACTAGCATTTCATTATAAGAAAAGAAAATTGAAATGTTATATTTAAGCAAAAACCCTAAATATCTACTCATATCGTGAGCTTACATTTCATCTTCTCTGCTACAAAAGGCGGATTTTGATGTCTGGAGGTTGTATTATATTTAAAAACAAACCCTACCTCATTCTTATCAAAATATTTTTTCAACCATTTTCTCTTAAGGTGGAGTTTGATGCCTAAGATGCTTGTTAAAGGTTTTGATGAGAATGACAAAGTCGAGAGGAGGGAAGATGAGATCAAACTGTACTCATGTGACGCTATTAGATCTCCCAAATGAAATAATCCTGAAAATAGTTGAAAAGTTATCATTGATAGATCTTGCAAATTTGATGTCATGTTGCAGGGCTATGACCTCCTAGGAAAAACATTTTTAGAGGTAGAGTCTTGCGGTGATTGCATCCAAGATTTACGAATTATAAGAAAAGATAATTTGCAAGAGAACTAAAGAACTTTAAGGTGCTCTAATACTTGAAGAGAGCTTTGGTGAGATGAACACTTTGAAAAAAAAGAAGTCCATTTTTATAACAAAAATCTGTAAGGCCACTTGAAAGCTGACATAAGCATTTTAAGATTATTAATAAAAACAAATAAAACAAAAAAATCATAAAAATTTATCCGGCCTTGTAAATAGCCTAATTACATGCTTGGGATTGTTCCTTCTTTAATTTCCTTCTCACATTGTTAAACCAATGGAACAGGTTCATGCAATCCATAGGGCCATAACAGTGCAACTCATCAGAAATTACCACTATATTATGAATCATTTTCATAAACATAATATTTGATTAAGAAAATAGTATCTATATAATAAATAGACAAAAATAAGCCTTTTAAAAATAATATGTAACAAGTTAAATGAGAATATAAAATCCATTTTCTTATACACTATAAGATTTGAATGCCATTCTAGTCATCTTGGAGGTAGGATTAACCTAATAAGGTGATAAGTATGGGATTTTTTCTAGGGTTTGAACTTGGGGCAAAAAGAATAGGAACATTTTAGGATTTTACTTAGAAAACAATAAAGAAATAAAGACTTGTAAATTTCAGATGAGCTACATAGTTATTTAGCATAGAGAAAAACTATCTTACATATTTTATCTTATGAAATTTTATTGGATAGTTTGGATTCCCACTATATACTGATTATTTATTGAATGTGCTAGTGACTCTGATGGTTCTACTTCTAACGTAGCTCCACAACCTAAATGTCAAAACTAGATATTTGGTACAGATTTGTTATTGGTATACATAAAGGCCCTTATTTATCTGCACAAGGTTTGTCTAAAATGAATAATTCATAAAGCTATGAAAGCAACCAATATTTTAGTAACTGAAGTTTGTGAGCCTCAAGCAAACTTAAATTTAGCTATGTTATCCACTTCTATATTATAGTTCTTTTGAAGGAGGAATTGAATTTCTTTGGTTATATCTTATTTGTAGGGTTAAACTTTTAAAGGGCTGCTTCTTATTTTGTAATTTAGAAAGCCAATAGCTTAAGATGACGATGTTGGTTTCCTTTCTTGAAGGAGTCTCTTGTTGTGTGATGCAGATTTCAGATTTTGGACTCCCAAAGTGGCTTCCTAAGGAATGGACACACATCAAATATACAACCAATATAGGCAAATTTGGGGTGGGTACTTTTATTTCTTGTGTACTTTAGTATGTGTTAATTAGTCCTTTCCTTTCATCGTGGAACTACAAAAAAAATTGATGGTTAGAATGTTGTTTTATTTGTTTCTACTCATGGGAAAACATATAATTTTGTTTCAAGTTTCCAATCTAATATCATTTTGTAGTTATTTTAAATAGGAAGACCTAATTGATATCTGATGTTTTTTTTATGCTTTATTAGCACCAAAATTTGTTGGAAAGTCCATGTGACTTGTAACATTTTTGGTTGTTATTGTTGTTACATTTCATTGGACTATATCATGGATGGGGTATTTTCATCCACAATCTCATCCATGATATAGTCGGGTGGGATGTATCTACAATAATAACTAGAAATGTTGTGACAAGTCATATGGACTTTCCAACAAATTTTGTTTCTCATAAAACATAAAAGAGGATTAGATATGAATTTGGTCTTCCTCTTTAAAATAACTACAAAATGATATTAGATTTTAAACTTCAAGTCCAATTTTGTGTTTTCCCATGATTACAAACAAGTCAAGAATCATTCTAACCACAAAAAAATTCTAATGTAATTTAATACTCAAAGGAAAGGGCTAATGCATACATACAAAAGTACATAACAAATAGAGGTACCTACCCAAATGTTTCTATAGTGGATCTATCTATGATGTGTGTCCATTACTTCCGAAGCCACTTTGCGAGTCCAAAATCTGAAATTTGCATCACACAACAAGAGACTCCTTCAAGAAGAGAAAACCAACATCATCATCTTAAGATATTGGCTTTCTAAGTTACAAAAGAAGAAGCAATCTTAAGAGTTTAACTCCTCAAAAACAAAATAATTAATGAAATTCAATTTCTCCTTGAAAAGAACCATAATATAGAAGTTGATATGGGAGGTGTGTTTAAGTTTGACTGAGGCTCAAAATCTTTAGTTAATAAAATATTGGCTGCTTTGATACCTCTATGAATTATTTATTTTTGGTAATAACCCTCAGACAAAAAAAAAGACCTTTAGCTATAGCAATAGCTATTCTATACCAAATATCCCAGTTCAGATGTTTAGATTGTGGACCTAGGTTAGAAGTAGGACCATTTGAGTCACTAGCACATTGAAGCAATAATCATGTATATAGCAGGAAGCCAAACTATCCAATAAAATATGATAAAGATAAACATTTGTCTATGCTAAATAATAATGTAAGAAATTTTTTCTCTATACTAAATAACTATGCAACTGACAAAAATTTACCAATACTCTTTATTTCTTTATTATTTTGTGTAAAGTAAATCTTAAAATTTTGTATATGCTATTTGCCCCAAGTTCAAACCTTAGAACAAATCTTGTACTTATCACTTTATGAAAGTAATCCTTCCTCCAAGATGGCTAGAAAGACATTCAAATATTAAGGGAGTCTAAGAAACTTGGTTTTATCTTTCTATTCAACTTGTTACATATTTTAACAAGGTTACATTTTTTGTCTATTTTTTTATAGATACTATTTTCTTAATCAGATATTATGTTTATAAATATGACTCACAATCCAATGGTAAATTTTTTATGTGCTTCAAAATGTTAATGTGTTAATCCTTAGGGTTAGACATTTGTATTTTATGAAATATATTTTTTGGTTAGATAGTTATAGGTTGTTAAATTATTCTTTTACCTATATACACATATATGTAATTTTCTATTTTACATCAATACAATTTATCATTTTTCCCACCTTTTAAATGTTGGCCTAGAGTGGTATCAGAGCCATGGTGAAATCATGATGATGTAAAGATGTGGGTAAAGAACATTGGGTTCAAATTGGAAGATAATTGATTCATCTGTTTGCATGTTTTCAGCTTGTATAAGCAGTTTGTAGCCGCAAAGCCCAGTGGAGTTGGATAGCATTGGTTGGACAGAATGAAGTTATGTGGAAACTTGCATTGAGAAAGTCATATGCAACCCTTGTAGAAGATTTTAAAAGGTTTGGAATTTGCATGGAACACAGTAAACTTCATTTCAATATAAAAGCACATGTCCAACATTTTGATAAGACACCAGATATTGTATCATTTCCTTGTACAAGCATGAAAAAAATGATGAGAATGAGCCCATATTACTTTTAGGCATTCTTACGCCTATCTATTGCAATTGCTTTAAAATTTCTAAAGCCTTTCAATGAAATCATTTCGTGCCTATCCTATAATCAATGCAGTCCATGTTATGATACCTCCTTGAGGTTTTGCCAGTAGATGCGCAACCTAATCTATGAGATGATGCCTCTTTGAGGTATTCTGCCAATCAATTCACAAGTCTAGTAAGTGATAAACAAGATATTTTTGCGATGGATGAAATGGGGAACATCTCATCTTTGTAAGGATATTTACCTCCACATCTAGATCTAACAAGATGTCATATACATGTAACAACATGTCACATACTGACTGGTCAGGTTTGGTGGTCTTATCTCCAAATACTTAATGGCTTTCTTGCTCTGTGTTGGATTTAAATTGTGTCGGCATCTCCCTTGCTTCATATCATCTTTTGTTTTATGATCGTTGGTAGTAGTTCTTTTCTACTTCCTTGGTGTTCATCTTTTTCCAACTTCATATAAAACTCTTTTTGCTTTACTGCTCTTCCATTACTTTTGAAGGGAAATATTGTTCCTCCTATGTTATGACTTACATTATTAGCTTGTCAATATCTAGTGAAGAGTTCTCGAGGTCCTTATCTTGCTTTTTATTACAATTTTTCACTACAAAAATGTCAAAAAATGTATATACTTTATCTAGGACTTCTATTTTTTTTTAAGTTGATGGAAAATTCCATAGGAGCAAAGGAAGACCTAGAACGAAAACAATATTTCACATAAGAGATTTCTAGAAACTTATCGATTCTTGCTTCTTACTTAAGTATTAAAGGCAATCTTAATATTATTGTAGATAGTTTTCAGCAAGATATTATGTTGGAAATTAATTCTATGTGAATCTTTATTCCTTTGCCTATTAAGCATAGACTCAGATTAGCGGGCATAGATTGTATTTAAGCAGAATAGTTTAATAGTGGCTTTATTTCTCTTCTTGATTACCTCTTTCATAGTTGCCTGTGTAAGGTTTGATTATGTGGAAGTATGAATATTTAAGTTATGTAATAACTAAGGATAAGAACACCAGTCTCTTAGTATAAAAATTGTCTCATAAATAATCCCTTCCAATGATCTGGTGGTAGTCTCGAGATTACTATTATTATTTAACCAAATAAAATGGTATCCAGCTGAGGATGGCCTCAACTAATACCATTGACACTTCCTTTATGTGGATACAAATCTTGAATCTGGTCTCTGGAAGTATTGGAGTGACTATGTTTTTAAAGGAATTTATAGTCCACAATATTTGCAACCGTATATCTTACTTGGAAATTAGTAGAGCTTATTTATAAGAATGGGTATTTAGGATCTGACAAGGTTTAATCAAGGGTAGTAAGTTTACTATTGTGTCTTTTTGTGCTATAATCAAGGCCCTTTTAAGGGAACTTTTTATTTGCTTATGTTAATATTGGTTATTCTATGTTAAACACCCTAGAGAGTGTAATGCTAGTATTGTTACCTAGGTGTGCTTCATTCAAGGCATGAGCGGTACAAAGGTTAGTGGTGTAGGACAAAGATATAATTGATAGTGGTTATAACTCATTTTGGGTAGATTGATGTGTATAATAGTGTTTAGAAAATATAAAGGGTACATATATATTAATAATAACTCTATGGATGGATCTTTTGGTAATTGTATTGTGAAATATTTCATTGTTTTAGATATGTAAACTAGTTTCTCTTGAAACCTCCTTAGATCTTATTAGGTTGTCTAGTGATATTCTGTTAGCCAGACTAAATATCCACACATATGGAGATATTGCATTTCCTCTTCTCAGCTACAAAAGGTGGAGTGTGATGTCTAGAGATTTCATTAGATTTAAAAACAAACCCTAACTCATTCTTATCAAAATATTTTTTTGACCATTTCCTCCTAAAGTGGAGTTTGATGCCTAAGATACTTGTTAAAGGTTTTGCTTAGGATGACCAAGTTGAGAGAAGGGAAGAGGATATCAAACTATACTCATATGAGGCTATTAGATCTCCCAAATGAAATAATCATGAAAATAGTTGAAAAGTTATCATTGATATATCTTACAAATTTTATGTCATGTTGCAGGGCTATGGCCTCCCAGAGAAAACATTTTTAGAGGCAACGTCTTGCGGTAATTTTTAACCAGGATTTACAAATCATAAGAAAAGATAATTTGCAAGAGAACCAAAAAACTTTAAGCTGCTTTAATACATGAAGAGAGCTCTAGTTAGATAAACACTTTGAAAGAAAAGAAGAAGTCTATTTTTGTAACAGAAATCTGTAACGCCGCTTCGTAAAAATTTATCGAGCCTTCTGAATAGCCTAATTACATGCTTGGGATTGTTCCTTCTTTGATTTCTTTCTTGCATTGTTAAACCAATGGAAGAAGTTCATGCAATCCATAGGGCTATAATAGTGCAACTCATCAGAAATTTACCACTGTATTATGAATCATTTTCATAAACATAATATTTGATTAAGAAAAATAGTATCTATATAATAGATAGACAAAAAATTAGCCTTTGAAAATAATATATAACAAGTTAAATGAGAATATAAAATCTATTTTCTTATACACTTTAAGATTTGAATGCCATTCATGTCATCTTGGAGGTAGGATTAACCTGATAAAGTGATAAGTATGGGCTTTTTTCTAGGGTTTGAACTTGGGGAAAAAAGAACATGAACATTTTAGGATTTTATTTAGAAAAAAATAAAGAAATAAAGATTTGTAAATTTGGGATCAGCTACATAGTTATTCAGCATAGAGAAAAATTGTCTTACATATTTTATCTTATCAAATTTTATTGGATAGTTTGGATTCCCACTATATACATGATTATTTCTTGAATGTGCTAGTGACTCTGATGGTTCTACTTCTAATGCATCTCCAGAACCTAAACATCCAAATTGGATATTTGGTACAAATTTGTTATTGGTACAACTAAAGGTCTTATTTATTTGCACAAGGTTTGTCAAAAATGAATAATTCATAGAGCTATGAAAGAAGCCAATATTTTAGTACTGATGTTTTGAGCCTCAGGTAAACTTAAATCCACCTACATTATCAACTTCTATATTATAGTTCTTTTGAAGGAGGAATTGAATTTCTTTAGTTATTTCTTATTTGAAGGGTTAAACATTTAAAGGGCTGCTTCTTATTTTGTAACATAGAAAGCTAATACCTTAAGATGATGATGTTGGTTTTCCTTTCTTGAAGGAGTCTCTTATTGTGTGATGTAGATTTCAACTTTTGGACTCCCAAAGTGGCTTCCTAAGGAATGGACACACATCAAAGATACAACCATTATAGGCAAATTTGGGTGGGTACTTCTATTTCTTGTGTACTTTAGTATGTGTTAATTAGTCCTTTCCTTTCACCATGGAACTGCAAAAAAAAAATTGATGGTTAGAATGTTTTTTTATTCATTTCTACTAATGGGAAAACATAGAATTTGGTTTCAAGTTTCCAATCTAATATCATTTTGTGGTTATTTTAAATAGGAAGACTTAATTGACATCTGATGTTCTTTTATACTTTATTAGCACCAAAATTTGTTGGAAAGTCCATGTGACTTGTAACATTTCTAGTTGTTATTGTTGTTATATTTCACTTGACTATATCATGGATGGGGTATTCTCATCCACAATCTCATCCATGATATAGTTGGGTGGGATGTAACTACAATAATAATCAGAAATGTTGTTATAAGTCATATGGACTTTCCAACAAATTTTGTTTCTCATAAAACATAAACGAGCATCAAATATGAATATGGTCTTTCTCTTTAAAATAAATACAAAATTATATTAGATTTTAAACTTGAAGTCCAATTTTATGTTTTCCCATGATTACAAACAAATCAAGAATCATTCTAACCATAAAAAAATTCTAATGTAATTCAATATTCAAACGAAAGGACTAATTCACACATACAAAAGTACATAAGAAACATAAGTACCTACCCAAAAGTACCTACAGTGGATGTATCTGTGATGTGTGTCCATTACTTCTGAAGCCACTTTGCGAGTCCAAAATCTGAAATCTGCATCACACAACAAGAGAATCCTTCAAGCAAAGAAAACCAACATCATCATCTTAAGGTATTGGCTTTCTAAGTTACAAAAGAAGAAGCAACCTTAAGAGTTTAACCCTTCAAATAAGAAATAATTAATGAAATTCAATTGTTTCTTGAAAAGAACTATAATATAGAAGTTGATATGGGAGTTGTGTTTAAGTTCACCTGAGGCTCAAAATCTTTATTTAATAAAATATTCGATGCTTTGAAATCTCTATGAATTATTTATTTTTGGTAATAATCCTCGGACCAAAAAAAAGAACTTTATATATACGAATAGCTATTCTATACCAAATGTCCCTGTTCAAATGTTTAGGTTGTGGACCTAGGTTAGAAGTAGGACCATCTGAGTCACTAGGACATTGAAGCAATAATCATGTATATAGTCGGAAGCCAAACTATCCAATAAAACATGATAAAGATTGTTGATAACTGAGAGGGGGGGTGAATCAGTTTTCTTATTAATCAATGCAGCATTAATTCAAACAAGCAAATATTACCATGAAATGAAAAACACATCACACAGTATTTTTGACGTGGAAACCCTGTTAAGGGAGAAAATCACGGGGTGATTAACCCAAAGATTATTCTTTGTTAGAAGAATAAGGAATTACAAAATGGCACTTGCCAATTAGGGCTCACTCCCTGAGCACACTGCTCACAAAGGAGGCACACTGCCTACAAGGAGACACACTATCTACAAAAGAATGTTATACAATACTTGAACTGATTGGAAGCATCCACATATGCTGGAGTTTAGTTCCGGTTAGGCTCAGTACACTGATCTGCTGCACTTTATCTATCTCTTCTCTTTATTCTGCTTTTCTTTCACATACCAGATCTTTCTTACTACTTCTGTTCTACTCTACTCTTATTTGCATATCACATCACACAACTGCTCATCTCATAACTAAATCCATCCTATATATATATCCGCATAAGTGATTTCATTATCTTTCTAGTCGGTACCCAGAACAGTCTATCTTCTCACAAACTCTGTACTATCGGCTGAATCCTTGCACATCAAGTAATGCGGATCAAGCATATACTTGTAGATATCATTAATCATGTTGGCCAAACATGATTCATGCCTTCACAACCTTTACCATCATCAGTAACACATCCAAAAAATAGTCTGATGTACTATCAGTCAGTTCTTCCTCTGTTCACACTGTCACTCAGGAATTCGGTACTCAACTATTCATATCTTTTTCCTTGTCCATCACCAGAGGCTAAATCCTTGGAATGTACCACTCAAGGTAGTCCTCTTGACTTCCCCAGATCCGCACTGTACCAAGATACTTCCTCTGAGAGATCCAGACTTGTCTGTCAGACCTTGCCACATGCTCTGTTCTTGTTCACCGGACCACAATAACCTTCATTCTGACTTCTGGTGGAGACACACCATGACTTGTGAATATGTGGGATGACCTTTGTTGCCATCAATGACAACAACCATGAATCCATATAGTGTCTCTTTCCAACAATCTCCCCCTTTGGCATTGATGGCAACACTTAGTGAAAAATGACTAAGTGTTTACACTATGCTCCCCCTTGGCTGATGCTCTATCTTTATATACATTTTCTGGAGCTCCCCCTTAGTTGGATTCCTTATTTTTCACTTCTCCTCACTCCTCCTTTGACATCAATGGCAAAGGGTAGGGTCCGCACCCCAAAATTTTCAAAAATTTTACTATACTTGGCTGTATATTACATATTCACATAAACTGAAGAATATCTGCAAAGGATGTCTTCAACTGGATGAATTCTGTAGCCCAACTTTGCTTCATTCTATCCAAAATTGAAATGTGACCACTCAACAAAAATGCAAGAGCTTCTGCCCTCTTAAGATTTGTCGGATCATTTGTGTGGGCGGTAGTCTTAGCATCACTTATGGCCTCATGCATGGTCTCTAACTTAGGGATAATAATCCTTCTAAGGTCTCCCATCTAGTTAATTATATTCTTCCTTTCCTTTTCAAAGTTCTTGATTGCATTTGTGATTACAATAGTTTGACATTCTTGATTTACTATGGAGGAAGAGAGAGGATCAAAACTTTGAGACAAACTCAGTAGTTTGTCCTGTTCCTCTTTTATTTTCTTCTCAATTTCTATTGTTGCTTTTGACCAGGAGATACAAAATTTGTAAATGTCACCACCATCCTTAAGAGCATTTTCTAAGCTCTTTATTCCAATACTCATATTTCTTCTATCATTAGAGATTAATCCTAGTACCTTTGAGAATCTCTTATCCAAAAACTCCTTCCGGACCTTTTCTTCAGCTAATTTTTCTAGGGATTCAAAATGTGTACCAACACTGCTAACTAAGGTTTTGAGATTACCAGAAGAGGAGGCTGTGGGATCTTTCTGGACCGATGGCATAATCTTCTCAAGCACTCCGGAAGTAGCTTCTATCAACTCACAGTCTTCCATATGAGACTTTAGGAGTTTTTCATTTGCCTTAGCGTTTGCAAATGAAGCTATCTTCATTGTCTGTACCGGAGAGAGGGAATCAAAATTGAAAGGACCTTGTAGAAGCTCTAGCTCGTCAATCTCTATTGTTTCTTTGCTTAGAAATTTTGGGATAGTTTGTGCAGTGTCTCTTGCTAGAGACAGATGTTTCTTCTCTTCTATAGTCTTGGAGCTATCCTTTGGAGTTTTCTCTCCTTCCACATTCTTACCACTATTAGTTGTGGTTTTCTCTGTTAGAGTCTTCTCTTTCTCTGCACCCTTGGTACTGTCAACTTCTTTTTCTTTTACCGCTACTTCTTTCTCCTGTAATTTCTCTTCTTCTTTGGATCCAGAGACTGTAGGGGAAACCGGAGGAGAAATGTTGGTTTGTTTAGGGCCCATCTCTTCTGTTGCTTTCTCAGAAGTTTCTTCTACAGCACTTGTGGATGAGGGATCAGTACCCAAGTCCTCTACAACAGGAAGATTAAACCTTTTGAAGGCCTTCCGGAGGATCTCTTCTGTATCCATGGCCACCTTGTTAGTCTCACCAAGCATGAGTTGATTCATCCTTGCTTTACTCCTAAACTCATCTTTGTAGTCTTTGAATATTATGTTCATTGTCTTGGGATCAATTTGAGGATATAGCTGAATAGCTATCTACTCCCGGATCTCAAGATCTTTTTCCTGGGCATTGTTCTTTCTTATTTCTAACTCCTTTTCTAGGCTTTTAGGAATTAGGGAAATAATCTCAATGAAAGCCTTATTGTATATGTTCAGATACCTGATTGTGGCTTCTTGCAGGATCTTTTGGTCAGCCTCATTGTAGTCATCATAGAATTCGGCCATTGGTTGAAGGTTTCCATCCACAGTGACTGATTTGATTACACTCTCTAGAGACAGGGTGGGCTTTTCAACAAATTCCTCTGCCATTTCTTCCTTGTCTTGGCCTGTGGAGGGTTTACTGGATCCTTTCTTCTTCTGCTTCTTTATTTCTTTTAGCCCCTCATCTGATTCCGTTTCCTCTTCATCTTTCTAACTTGTATAAGCCCTTGTGGCTTTTATTTTAGACCTTTTCTCTCCTTTACCGGATGTCTGACCTTCCGATTTTGATATTTTTGAGATTTTGGTTGTGACAGGTGTAGATCCCTTTGATGATCTGGTCCGGGTTGAGGTTTGCACCGGAGTACTTTTCTTGCTTTTCTTTTCTGCCTCTTTCTTCTCTTCCTCAGCCTTTCGCCTCTTTTCCCGGTTGGCATCAAGTGCCTCCTTTGGGATGCCTAGGCCTTGAGCAATATGCTCTACTTCTTTTCTCACCTTTCTCTTTATCTCAGGTTCTCTGAGTTCCACATGGATCTTCACACTCAGCTCCTCAAAGGTTCCAAACCTTTCTGCCTTTGGATCTTTGGGCTGACTAAGCATGTGTTGAACATGCAGTTCCACAATCTGTTCATCAACCTCATACCCCATGGGCATGATCTAGACTGTCCTTGGCTCTACTGCCTCCATTAGGCACTGCAGTATCAACCATAAAGTAGACTAAGTCTTTTTATTTTTCAACAATAGACTGGGGAATTCTTTCTCTTGCTTGCATCATGCTCTAGAAGTTTTTGAAGTATCCCCATAGGGCTGTATTTCTTGCTTTGGCATCCCCAAGCCCATGTAAATATTCTTTGATCTGGACTGCTACAAGTTTGTCATTCTGCCATACCCATCCACTTGATCTAGGCAGCTCATTCATGACGTAGAAAAATAGACATAATATAAGTGTACCATACTTGAAAGAATTCTTTTTGTCCCTTTTGATCTTCTGTATATTTTCCATTAATTGGCTTAAAAGAAGTTCATAGAGATCATAATCTGCATTCTTCCTCAGCATCTCATAGGCAGTATATACTGTAGTTTTGGATATAGAATTCTCTCTACTGGAGTGATAAATCTTGTATCCTATTATCATAGATGCAAACTTGATATTCAGATCAGAAATATCTTCAATGGTCATTGCCCTCTTATCAAATTTTGATCCGGTGGCCTCAGTTACAATGTTATTTTTGATAGATTTTAGGATAGGTATCCCTCCGGAAGAGTATAGACCAGTTACTGCTCTAATTGCCTCTTTTGTGATCTTGCAGGGTCTATTCAGCCATAGGAAGTTGTCATGCATTCTACTCAATACGTACCAGACCCATTCATCTTCTTCAAAGCAGGGGAAATGAATGAATTGATCAAAATGTTTCTTTTGGATACCCTTATACTCCGGTTTAAGCTCAAAAGCATTGTCTATCAGTTGTTTGTGATAGAAATCTCTCAATTTGAATTCCCCAAATTCCTCAATACTTGCATGTATGTAAACCCTACTGTCTTCTGTGTGTAAAACGCCATGAGGAACACTAGAGAATGCTCCTAAGGGATCTACCTCCAATGACTTGTATGGGTGTTTCTTAAATTTAGGTCAGGGCCTATCTGAGATCTTTACTATATTCAGAGTAGCCATTTTTCAAAAGATTTGTAGTGAGATATCGAAAACAGAAAATACCTTATGCACCTTCGGTTACACGGAGTGGTTGGATTGATTTCTGTATGTAATGACTTTTGCAAGAGATCTTCAGTGAACTTGATGAAGTTTGTTGCAGGGCTCCACTTTTCACTTCTTCTTGAGTGCAAAATGGACAAGTGATTTATGAGAAATCCCTTATATTTCTCCGCAAACCCTAATATCGGATTGCAATAAATGCTCGACCTACATTATTCTGGTTTGCCTTATTCGAATGACTTGAAGAACCGGATCAGTCCTAATTTATGAACGTCATGTGGATCTTCCAACCATGAACAAATCAAGATGACACATCACAAGGACATCCCAAATACTCTGTCTAATCTGCAGAATAAGAAAATGCACTTCCAGATCTCTCCAGACCCTTTTTGTAATCCTCTGTCATTCCGGAGCATCTCCCGGAACAGGTTCTACATGATCAATCACAACTTCTTCATATCTTCATGTGGACCTCTGAAATCTTAGCTGGATCATCTCAAGACTCATATCTACAAACCCTTTACTCTGCATATTGTGCCTAATCCGGCACCACTTGATTGGCTGGGGGAACAGAGTTTTCTTTGTGTCTCCCCCTGAGCCAGAGCTCATTTCTTAATTTCTGGAAGGGATATCAGCACCAGAGTCTGGTGCAGATCCAACCTCTACCTTCTCTGAACTTTTCTTCACCCAAATCTTGTTCATCTCATTCCTAACTTCATCCGCATTCATCTTTTGTTTACCCTTGTCTTGATTCTGATTATATACTAGACCTCTTTTGTCCTGATTCTTGCTTTTGTAGACTTTTGCATTATGACCGGACCTATTACAGATTTGGCAAACAATATTTCTTTGCATATTTGACTGATAACCTCTTGATCTACATTGATTAGCCATATGACCTACTCTATTGCATGTAAAGCATCTACCATTGAATGATTTGTTCATTTGCATATTTCTGCATTCATGAGACTTATGTCCATACCTTTTGCAGTTAAAGCATTGTCTGGAGAAGGATGAATTAGTCTGATTCATTCTCTTTCTACACTGATTAGCTTTGTGACCAAAGTGATTGCAGTTGTGGCAGTATCCATTGAAGGATGGATATCTTTGAGCATTGGGCTGTCTTATTGGAGGTCTTCTAGGCCTGTTCCTTGGATTTTCTGATTGAAAATTCTTCTGACCGGATCCAGATCTTTCTCCTTTCTCATATCCCAAACCACACTTGTCATCTGCCCTCTTTTGACTTCCAAGAAGAACTTCAAGTTGAGCAGAACTTATCTTGAATTTCTCTTTATATTCATTTGCTGTTTGAAGATCCCTTTTGAGAGAGACAATTTGATCCTCAAGTTTTTCTTCATTATCTTTAGCATCTTCAAGATCAGATTCAAGATGTCTGATAATCCTATCCATTTGGTGGCAATCTTCTGATTTCTCTTTGAGAGATTGTCTTAGATTGTCTTTAGTTTTTCTTTTCTCTTCAATCTCTTGAGTGAACTTTATAACTCCTGATTCCATTTCATGTCTTACCATAATGACTTCTTTTGATAACTTTTCACATAACTTTGTTTTCTCAGTCAGCTCTTCATTTGCATTACTTTCTTCACTTTGTCTTGCCAATTGCTGGAGTAGCTCCTTTCTCTTTTTCATAGAGAGACTTAATTTGTCTTTTAGTTCTCTCATGAATTCATCAGCTTGTTTGAGTCTTTCCTTTAGTTCATTGACTTTAGAGTTTGACTGTTCAAGATCCTCAAGGGCAGTCTTGAGTTGCCCCCTTAAACCATATGCATCCATTTGAACTTCCAGATCTTCCTTAAGCTGTTAGGCTCTATTAGGAAGAACTTAGCTCTGATACCAATTGTTGATAACTGAGAGGGGGGGTGAATCAATTATCCTAATTATTTCTTCTTTCTGTACTTTCTTATTAATCAATGCAGCATTAATTCAAACAAGCAAATATTACCATGAAATGAAAAACACATGACACAGTATTTTTGACGTGGAAACCCTGTTAAGGGAGAAAACCACGAGGTGATTAACCCAAAGATTATTCTCTGTTAGAAGAATAAGGAATTACAAAATGGCACTTGCCAATTAGGGCTCACTGCCCGAGCACACTGCTCACAAAGGAGGCACACTGCCTACAAGGAGACACACTGTCTACAAAAGAATGTTATATAATACTTGAACTGATTGGAAGCATCCACATATGCTGGAGTTCAGTTTCGGTTAGGCTCAGTATACTGATCTGCTGCACTTCATCTTTCTCTTCTTGTTATTCTGCTTTTCTTTCACATACCGGATCTTTCTTACTACTTCTATTCTACTCTACTGTTATTCACATATCACATCACACAACTGCTCATCTCATAACTAAATCCATCCTATATATATATCCGCACAAGTGATTTCATTATCTTTCTAGTCGGCACCCAGAACAGTCTATCTTCTCACAAACTTTGTTCTGTCGGTTGAATCCTTGCACATCAAGTAATGCAGATCAAGCATATACTTGTAGATATCATTAATCATGTTGGCCAAACATGATTCATGCCTTCACAACCTTTACCATCATCAGTAACACATCTGAAAAATAGTCTGATGTACTGTCAGTCAGTTCTTCCTCTGTTCACACTGTCACTTAGGAATCCGATACTCAACTATTCATATCTTTTTCCTTGTCCATCACTAGAGGCTAAATCCTTGGAATATACCACTCAAGGTAGTCCTCTTGACTTCCCCAGATCCACACTACACCAAGATACTTCCTCTGAGAGATCCGAACCTGTCTGTCAGACCTTGCCACATGCTCTGTTCTTGTTCACCAGACCACAATAACCTTCATTTTGACTTCCGGTGGAGACACACCATGACTTGCGGATATGTGGGATGACCTTTGTTGCCATCAATGACAACAACCATGAATCCATATAGTGTCTCTTGCCAACAAAGATAAACTTTTCTCTATGCTAATTAACTACGCAACTCAAAAAATTTACCACAACTCTTTATTTCTTTATTTTTTGTGTAAAGTAAATATTAAAATTTTGTATATGCTATTTGCCCCAAGTTCATACCTTTGAAAAATTCTCGTACTTATCACTTTATCACTTTATGAAAGTAATCCTACCTCCAAGATGGTTAGAAAGACATTCAAATCTTAAGAGAGTCTAAGAAACTAGGTTTTATCTTTCTATTCAACTTGTTACATATTTTAACAAGGTTATATTTTTTGTCTATTTATTTTATATATACTATATTCTTAATTAGATATTATGTTTATAAATATGATTCACAATCTAATGGTAAATTTCTGATGTGTTTCAGAGTGTTAATGTGTTAATCCTTAGAGTTACCCATTTGTATTTTATGTAATATATTTTTTTGTTTAGATAGTTATGGGTTGTTAAATTATTCTTCTGCCTATATAAACATATATGTAATTTTCTATTTACATCAATACTATTTATCATTTTCGCCCACCTCTTCAATGTCGGCCTAGAGTGGTATCAGAGCCCTGGTGAAATCATGATCATGTAAAGATGTGGGTAAAGAACATTTGGTGCAAATTGGAAGATATTTGATTCATCTGTTTGCATGTTTTCAGCTTGTATGAAAGTGTTAAAAGCAATTTGTAGCCGGAAAGGCCATGTGGAGTTGGATAGCATTGGTTGGACAGAATGAAGTTATGTGGAAACTTGCATTGAGAAAATCATATGCAACCCTTGTAGAAGATTTTAAAAGGATTGGAATTTGCATGGAACACAATAAACTTCCTTTCAATATAAAAGTACATGTCCAACATTTTAATAAGACACAAGACATTGTATCATTTCCTTGTACAAACATGAAAAAGATGATGAAAATGAGCCCATATTACTTTTAGGCATTCTTCCGCCTATCTATTGCAATTGCTTTAAAATTTCTAAAGCCTTTCAATAAAATCATTTCGCGCTTATCCTGCAATTGATGCAGTCCATGTTATGATGCCTCCTTGAGGTTTTGCCAGTAGATGCATGACCTAATATCTGAGATGACGCCTCTTTGAGGTATTCTTGTAATCAATTCACAAGTCTAATAAGCGATAAAAAATATATTTTTGTGTTGGTTGAAATGGGGAACATCTCATTTTTGTAAGGATATTCACCTCCACATCTATATCTAACAAGATGTCAGATACTAACCAACTATTTTTTACCTAATCATAAGTTGATTTCTGTATTGTATGCTTGTCAAATGAAATACCTAATAGATATTTTCCCTAAATTTTGGAGCAAGTTCATCCTGCACAAATGCATTAGCTACGCCACTCCTCATTCTTCTTTTCTTTTTAAAATTTAAGACAACCCAAAGGGTAAAGATATGGACACACTACCATTCAACATTGTCTATACTATGCAAATTTCATGTCACCTCCTCAATCACATGAGCTTTATCTAAGTGGTTGACATATTCCTTTATGATAAGAAGAATGATTGTTTTGGTTGATGCTATACCTCTTTTGTTTTTGATTGCTACATTTAGTTTGGGGCTACGCATTTCTCAAGAGTCACATAATGTTTTCTCAATGATGTATTGTTAGCAAACTTTTTGTCTTAGGCATCAATTTGCTTCCAAAGATATAGTGCCACAATTAATAAATGACCTCTAAAATTTAATTTAATCTCCCAAAGTCTATATTGTTGTACTACTATTTTTTATCCTTAGATACATAATCCTTGAAATCAGTGATAATAAATATTTACGATAGTGCCAAGATTCAAATGATTAGTACAGTGGTCACCTTTTAGAACGATTGACTATGTTAATATTGTTTATTCTATGGTAAACACTTTAGAGAGTGTAATGCTAGTATTGTTACCTTGGTGTGCTTCATTCAATGCATGAGTAGTACAAAGGTTAGTGGTGTAGGACAATGATATAATTTATATTGGTTATAATTTGTTGTTTTGGGTAGATTGATGTGTATAATAGTGTTTAGAAAATCTAAAGAGTATAGATATATTAATAATAACTCTATGGATAGATCTTTTGGTAATTGTATTGTGAAATATTTAATTATTTTAGATATGGAAGTTATTGCCTTACATTGTGTTGTGATAGATGACTTATATCCCCTTACCACATAACCATAAATGTCGCAAGCTAACTTAATATGGATTTATCCATTCCATTTATTCTAGATGTAGAAGATGATTATGAATAAACTAGTCGCTCTTGAAACCTTCCGATTGTCTAGTGATAGTCTTTTAGCCAAACTACTAATTTTGAGTGGATTGGGGAAGCAAAATATATGCTTGTGAAGAATTCAATTTATTTGTGAAATTGCTTCTTAGAAGATAGATAAATCATTGGATGACCTAGCTGCGTTGAAAAATTCATGTAGTGGAAGTATTCTTTTAATTGGATTGTCTTTTATGTAGCAATTAATATTAAATTGACATATTTTAGTGTAAAAATAGTAGTAATATAAACCTAACCTCATTATATAGATATATCCCAGCTAGCATTTCATTATAAGAAAATAAAATTAAAGTGTTATATTTAAGCAAAAACCCTAAATATCTACACATATCATGAGATTGCATTTCATCTTCTCCACTACATAAGGTGGAGTTTGATGTCTAGAGGTTACATTATATTTAAAAACAAACCCTAACTCATTCTTATCAAAATATTTTTTCAACCATTTTCTCCTAATATGGAGTTTGATGCTTAAGATACTTGTTAAAGGTTTTGATTAGGATGACCAAGTTGAGAGGAGGGAAGAGATCAAACTGTACTCATGTGAGAGGCTATTAGATCTCCCAAATCAAATAATCATGAAGATGGTTGAAAAGTTATCATTGATAGATCTTGAAAAATTTGATCTCGTGTTGCAAGGCTATGGTCTCCCAGGAAAAACATCTTTAGAGACAGCGTCCTGCGATGATTTGTAACTAGGATTTAAAAATCATAAGAAAATATAATTTGCAAGAGAATCAAAAAACTTTAAGGTGCTCTAATACTTGAAGAGAGCTCTAGTCAAATGAACACTTTAAATGAAAAGAAGAAGTCCATTTTGGTAACACAAATTTGTAAGGTGGCTTGGAAGCTAAAGTATGCATTTTAAGGTTAGTAATAAAAACATATAAAACAAAAAAATTCATAAAAATATATCTAGCCTTGTAAATAGCCTAATATATCCAGCCTTGTAAATAGCCTAATTACATGTTTATGATTGTTCCTTCTTCAATTTCTTTCTCGCATTGTTAAACCAATGGAAGAGGTTCATGCAATCCATAGGACCATAACCGTGCAACTCGTTAGAAATTCACCATTGTATTATGAATCATTTTCATAAACATAATATTTGATTAAGAAAACATTATCTATATAATAAATAGACCAAAAATTAGCCTTTTAAAAATAATATGTAACAAGTTAAATGAGCACATAATTTCCTTTTTCCTATACACTCTCTAAGATTTGAATGCCATTCTAGCCATCTTGGAGGTAGGATTAATCTGATAAAGTGAGAAGTATGGGCTTTTTTGTAGTGTTTGAACTTGAGGCAAAGAAAATATGAACATTTTCGGATTTTATTTAGAAAAAAAAAAGAGAAATAAAGACTTATAAATTTCGATGACCTACATAGTTATTCAACATAGAGAAAAATTGTCTTACATATTTTATCTTATCAAATTTTATTGGATAGTTTGGATTCCCACTATATACATGATTATTCTTGAATGTACTAATGACTCTGATGATTCTACTTATAATGGAGCTCCACAAACTAAACATCTAAACTGCATATTTGGTATAGATTTTTTGTTGGTACAGCTAAAGGCCTTATTTATCTGAACAAGGTTTGTCAAAAATGAATGATTCATAGAGCTATGAAAGCAGCCAATATTTTACAAACTGAAGTTTGTGAGCCTTGGGCAAACTTAAATCCACCTACATTATCCGCTTCTATATTATAGTTCTTTTGAAGGAGGAATTGAACTTTATTAGTCATTTCTTATTTGCAGGGTTAAACTTTTAAAGGGCTACTTCTTATTTTTTAACATAGAAAGCCAATACCTTAAGATGATGATGTTGGTTTTCCTTTATGAAGGAATCTCTTGTTGTGTGATGCAAATTTTAGATTTTGGACTCCCAAACTAGCTTCCTAAGTAACCAACACACATCAAAGATACAACTGATATTGGTAAATTTGGGTGGGTACTTCTATTTCTTGTGTATTTTAGTATGTGTTAATTAGTCCTTTCCTTTCACCATGGAACTACAAAAATAAATTCTGATGGTTTGAATGTTGTTTTATTTGTTTCTACTCATGGTTAAACATATAATTTGGTTTCAAGTTTCCAATCTAATATCAGTTTGTAGTTATTTTAAATAGGAAGACCTAATTGATATTTGATGTTCTTTTATGCTTTATTAGCACCAATTTTTTTTGGAAAGTCCATGTGACTTGTAATATTTCTACTTGTTATTGTTGTTACATTTCACTGGACTATATCATGGATGGGATATTCTCATCCACAACCTCATCCATGATATAGTCGGGTGGGATGTATCTACAATAATAATGAGAAATGTTGTTACAAGTTGTATGAACTTTCCAACAAATTTTGTTGCTCATAAAACATAAAAGAGCATCAGCTATGAATTTGGTCTTCCTCTTTAAAAAACTACAAAATAATATTAGATTTTAAACTTGAAGTCCAATTTTATGTTTTCTCATGATTACAAACAAATCAAGAATCATTCTAACCATCAAAACATTCTAACATAATTCAATACTCAAAGGAAAGGACTAATTCACACATACCAAAGTACATAACAAATAGAAGTACCTACCCAAATGTGCCTGCAGTAGATGTATCTGTGATGTGTGTCCATTACTTCGAAAGCCACTTTGTGAGTCCAAAATCTAAAATCTACATCACACAACAAGAGACTCCTTCAAGCAGGGAAAACTGCCATCATCATCTTAAGGTATTGGCTTTGTAAGTTACAAAAGAAGAAACAACCTTAAGAGTTTAATCCTTCAAATAAGAAATAATTAATGAAATTGAATTGCTCCTTGAAAAGAACTATAATATAGAAGTTGATAAGGAGGTGGGTTTAAGTTCGCCTGAGGCTAAGTTAATAAAATATTGGCTGCTTTGATATCTCTATGAACTATTTACTGTTGGTAACGTCAGACAAAAAAAAGACCTTTAGCTATACCAATAGCTATTCTATACCAAATATCCCAGTTCAAATGTTTATGTTGTGGACCTAGATTAGAAGCAGGACCATCTAAGTCACTAGCAAATTGAAGCAATAATCATGTATATAGTGGGAAGCCAAACTATCCAATAAAACATGATAAAGATAAATTATGTAAGACTTTTTTTCTCTATGCTAAATAATTATGCAACTCATAAAAAATTTACCACAATTCTTAATTTCTTTATTTTTTTGTGTAAAGTAAATCTTAAAATTTTGTATATTCTATTTAACCCAAGTTCAAACCTTAGAAAAAATCTCATACTTATCAAATTAATCCTACCTCCAAGATGGTTAGAAAGACATTCAAATCTTAAGAGAGTCTAAGATACTGGGTTTTATCTTCCTATTCAACTTCTTACATATTATTTTAACAAGGTTACATTTTTTGTCTATTTATTTTATAGATACTATTTTCTTAATCAGATATTATGTTTATAAATATGATTCACAATCCAATGGTAAATTTTTTATATGCTTCAAAGTGTTAATGTGTTAATCCTTAGGGTTACACATTTGTATTTTATATAATTTATTTTTTTGGTTAGATCATTATGGACCGTTAAATTATTCTTCTGCCTATATAAACATATATGTAATTTTCTATTTTACATCAATACAATTTATCATTTTGCATACCTTTTCAATGTCAGACTAGAGTGATATCAGACCCATGATGAAATCATGATGATGTAAAGATGTAACCCACTATATTTTTCAGTAATATTCGATACAAATTGGAAGATATTTGATTCATCTGTTTGCATGTTTTCAGCTTGTGTGAATATGTTAAAAGTAGTTTGTAGCTGCAAAGGCCACATGGAGTTGGATAGCAGCGGTTGGACGGAATGAAGTTATGTGGAAACTTGCATTGAGAAAGTCATATGCAACACTTTGTAGAATATTTTTGAAGGTTCAAAATTTGCATGGAACACAAGAAACTTCATTTCCATATAAAAGCACTTGTCCAACATTTTAATGAGACACCAAAAGAATTAAAGAGTTCAAACTAGAAGAAAAAATCATATCATTTCCTTGTACAAACAAGAAAAAGATGATGAGCATGAGACCATATTTCTTTTAAACATTCTTACGCCTATTTTTTGCAATTGCTTTAAAATTTCTAAATCCTTTCAAGGAAATCATTTCATGCCTATCCTGCAATCGATGCAGTCCATGTTATGATGCCTCCTTGAGGTTTTGCTAGTAGTAGATGCTGACACCAATTATAAAATACAACAGTCAACAACATGTGCAACAGCCATCCTTGACATCTTTGTAATGCCCATTGGGCCCATTAAGTTGGTAGTTGCCTTCCTTGACTTTCAGGTTGAGTTGTTGGCATAGTGGTTGTGTCCATTGTGTTTCTCAAACTCTATATATTAATGCCCTCCCTCTTCATCTTTAAGGCAATCTGGGTTTTTGTATTTTGGTTTGTTTTGTGATCAGCAGATCACTAGTTTATTCTTATTTGCCTTCGTTTGGTATCAGAGCCAATTTGTTTGAATGATAAATCTTGAGTCTTTATCGCTGTTGTTAAGGTTGTGAGTTCTGTGTTGGCTGTAAGTGAGCACATAGTGATACATACTATAGTTTAAAGATCTATTATTTGCATCCAAGGTCTCCAGAGTCCAGCAGAGGCATTCAAGAGAAAAGGAGACTGCGCTTACTATTTGGGAGGATGTGTGTAGGCACCTGTGTTGTGTGAAGACCCATGTGTGAAAGATTTCAAATTACTTCTCTATGTTGTGTGAAGAGACGTGCAATACAAGCGAGGAGGCGTGTAGGGTAGTAACTAGTCCCATTCAAGGGAGCAATTCAAAGGAGCCGTTTAATCTAAAAAATAGATTATTTCACTTGTGAAAGCATTTCATTAAAAACCTTTCTTTTATCTTCACTTTTCACGTATAGAAAAGAAGTGGGCTCCTCTTTTTTAGAGAAGGGAATTTTTTTTCTAAAGTCCTTTGTTTTAAGTTTTTACAAGGCCACGTAAAAGGAGAGTTTTCTTTTAAGTAAAAGTAAAAGTCTTTTATTAAAGAAAAACAAAAAGTCAAAAGTTTTTTTTTGGAAATTAAATAGTTTTAAAAGGTTTTAAATATTTATGCTACCTTTTTGGAAAGAGGAGAATAGAAAGATTGATTGATAATAATATGTTTAGACATTGAAATTAATTTTTGAGGTGTTCTAATTTCAATACCTTTCAAGGTGTAATCATTTTGTAAAATGATAAATGAATTGTTTGTAATAAAGTGCATTTTTGGTTGAAACCGACACTTACTACAAAGACAAAAATAATATAAAAATCTTTTTGGTGTGGGTCCTATTTGAAAGGACAGGGAGAGTATCCATTTGCAGAGATCTCTCTAAATTTTTTGTGTTGAGCCTTTGGGTTACTTTGCATATTCCTCTTATAGAAAATATGGCAGGAAATATTATGTCTAACATGTTAATTCCCGTGTTTGAAGGGGACAATTTCACATATTGGTGTACTAGAATACAAACCCTACTCAAATCCAAAGATTTGTGGGAAATTGTACAAATAGGGTATGTAGAACTAGATGCAACTGCATTTAATGCATTAAATGATTAATAGAAGAGAGAATACAAATCAAATGTAAAGAAGGATAGTGAAGCTTTATTTCTGATTCAAGGCGCAATCAATCAAGCTATCTTTCCTAGGATAAGTGGTGCTAGTAATTCTAAGCAAGCATGGCAAATTCTCAATAATGCTTATCAAGGTGCACAAACTGCAAAACTACAGACAATGAGGAAAAATTTTGAAAATGTAAAAATGATAAATAGTGAAAGTGTAAATGAATTTCTAACAAAGGTAGAAGGCCTAGTTAGTCAAATGAAAGTTCTAGGTGAAACCGTGGATGAAAAGCATGTCATTGAGAAAATCTTAAGGAGTTTAGTTCCTAAATTTGATGGTGTGGTTTTTACAATTGAGATCTGCAAAGATCTCACAACTATGTAAATAGATGAACTAAGTGGAATATTGTTAATTGCTGAAGAAAGAATGAAAAGTAACGAGGAAGGTCTAGAACAAGCATTTGCCTCTAAAGCAAGCATAACAGGTAAAAGAAACATGTTTTTCAGGAATCAAAATAAAAATGAATACAAAGGTGAATCTAGCAATTCTAGAGGAAGAGGTAATAGTTTCAGAGGAAGAAGTAGCAACTTCAGAGGAACAGGAAGAGGAAGAGGTAGAAATAATGGGGGAGATAAAAAGAATGTCCAATGCTTTCATTGCAACAAGTTTGGACATTATGCATCAGAATGTTGGAGTAAACAAGGAGAAGCAGAAAAGAGAAATGCTCACAATATTGTTGAAGATAGTCAAAATTTGTTTATTTCTTCTTTCAATACAAATGTTAGTGACAATGATGTATGGTACATTGATTCTGGATGTTCATCACATATGACATCTAATGAAAATTTGTTTATCAAATTAGATGAAAACCATCATAGTACAGTGGTATTAGGAGATAATCAATCTCATGGAACTAAAGGTAAGGGTACTATTGTAGTTACAATAGAATATGGTGAGGTAAAGCATATCAATGAAACATTATTGGTTCCAGCCCTCAAGAAAAATTTGTTGTCTGTTGGACAAATGTTAGAGCAAAATTATCAAGTGACTTTTGATGAAAAAGAGTGCATAATAAGAGACAAGTTAAAAAGAAATGTAGTTGTTGCAAGAGCAAAAATGACAGGTGATAGGATGTTTTCTCTCCATTTCACCCATGGAAACCAAGCATTAAGGTCTAGTGAAATGAATGAAAGTAGAATTTGGCATCAAAGATATGGCCACCTTAGCTTTAGTGGGTTAATTTTACTCAAGAGATTTAAAATGGTTGAGGGTCTACCATTCATTGAAAATATAAAAGAAGTGTGTGAAGAATGTGTTGTTGGCAAACAACATAGAGCTAGCTTTCCAGTTCGTAAATCCAGTAGAGCTAAGCAACATCTTAAGATAATCCATACAGATTTGTGTGGTCCTATGGAAACACCTTCTTTGAATAAATCAAAGTATTTTCTAACCTTCATTGATGATTACTCAAGAAAAACTTGGGTATATTGTTTGGTTTCAAAATTAGAAGTGTTTGACAAATTTGTAGAATTCAAGAGGTTGGTTGAAAAACAAGTCAGATAATGGGGGTGAGTACAAATCAAATCAGTTTCTAGATTTCTATAGAAATCATGGAATCAAGAGGGAGTTCACTACTTCCTACACTCCACAACAAAATGGAGTTGCTGAAAGAAAGAGTAGGACCATTGTTGAAATGGCAAGGAGTATGATGAAAGAGAAGAATTTAGATAAGATGTTTTGGGTAGAAGCAGTTTGCACAATTGTATATCTTCTCAATAGGAGTCCTACAAAAGCAGTTAAGGGAATGACTCCTGAATAAGCATGGTCTGGGGTAAAGCGAAGTGTTGAACATTTGAGAGTATTTGGGTGTGTTGCTTATGCACACATATCAAAGGAAAAAAGGTCTAAGCTAGATGATAAAGGCCTAAAATATATTTTTATTGGGTATGGATTAGAAAATAAAGCATATAGATTGTATGACCCAATAGGAAAGAAACTTGTTATAAGTAGAGATGTGGTTTTCAATGAAGCAGCAGAAATTACCAAGGAAAATGAAACAAAGGGAAAAGAGATAATGATTGATGAAGTTGAAGAAGAAGAAGAAAATGAACATGAGTCTTCTAGTATAGGAACAAGAAAGTATCAAAAATATGAAAGGAGGACATAAAAGAATCATCCATCAACTCTTATGTTGGATTCAAACTTTGAGAAAATGATAACAAGATCACAAGCAAAAGTGAATTATGCTTTGACGACTCAAATCATGGAAAGTAATGAGCCACAAACATTTGAACAAGCTCAAGAAAAAGTAGAGTGGGTTGAAGCAATGAATAGTGAGATAGAAACAATTGAAAGGAATGACACATGGGATTTGGTTTAGCTACCTCCTGGTAAGGAAATTGTTGGTACAAGATGGGTGTATAAAACTAAGTATAAATCTGATGGAAGCATTGATAAACATAAGGCTAGATTGGTAGCCAAGGGATACACTCAATAGGAAGGTATTGATTACACTGAAACATTTGCACCTGTAGCATGAATGGATACTATCAGATTGGTTTTGGCTTTGGCAACTTAGCAAAGTTGGGTAGTTTTTCAAATGGATGTAAAGAGTGCTTTTTTTAATGGATATATTGATGAGGAAGTGTATGTTTCTCAACCTAGAGGTTTTGAAATACCTTCTAAAGAACATTATGTTTATAGATTAAAGAAGTCCTTGTATGGTCTTAAGCAGGCACCAAGAGCATGGTATTCAAGGATAGACTCATACCTATAGCAGAAAGGTTTCTTAAGAAGTCAATCAGATCCGAATCTTTATATTAGGATCTTGGCTAAGGATATTTTTTTCTTAGTTCTCTATGTTGATGATCTTATCTACACTCGGAACAATTCAAATTTGTTTGCAGAGTTTAGAGCAGCTATGGTTGTTGAATTTGAGATGATAGATTTGGGACAGATGCACTATTTTCTTGGTATAGAAGTATGGCAAAACAAAGGTGAAATATTCATGTCTCAAAAGAAATATGCTTCAGACATCCTACAGAAATTTTAGATGAATAGTTGTAAACCAGTTGCAACACCCATTGAAGTTGGACTTAAGTTGTCTAACTTGGATGTGTCAGATCCAGTGGACTCCACTATATACAGATAGTTGATTGGTAGTTTGATCTACTTAACTACTACTCAGCCAGATATCACATATGTAGTGAGCTTGGTATCTAGGTTCATGTCAAAACCTAAGAAAACACATTAGAGTGTAGCTAAGAGGATTCTTAGATATGTCAGAGGGAGATTGAGTTATGGTCTTAGATTTCAGCATTCAGAAGATAGTAAGTTGATTGGCTATACAAATTTAGATTGGATAGGTTCCATAGATGATCGAAAGTCTACTTCTGGTTATACTTTTAGTCTTAGTTCTACAGTATTTTCTTGGAAGTCCAAGAAATAGCCGACTGTATCACTTTCTACAGCAGAGGCAAAGTATAAAGCTGCAACATTTGCAGCATGCCAAATAGTGTGGTTGAGACAATTATTGGAGGATTTACACCAGATACAGAATGGACCTACATTGTTGTATTGTGACAACAAGAGTACTATACAAATGACTAAGAATCCAGTGTTTCATAGCAGGACCAAACATATTGAGATTCAACATCACTTCATCAGAGAGTTGGTTCAATAGGGATTGATAGAGATTGTGTACTGCAATATAGATGATCAGATCACAGATATCTTCACGAAGGCTCTAGCTCGTGAAAGGTTTGAGACACTTAAAGATCTAATCCAAGTTCTTTCCAATGGTCATTATGGGGAAGAATGATAGAAATAATAAAATACAACAGTCAACAACATGTGCAGGAGCCATCCTTGACATCTTTGTAATGCCCATTGGACCCATTAAGTTGGTAGTTGCCTTCCTTGACTTTCAAGTTGAGTTGTTGGCATAGTGGTTGTGTCCTTTGTGTTTCTCAAACTCTATATATTAATGCCCTCCCTCTTCATCTTTAAGGCAATCTAGGCTTTTGTATTTTGGTTTGTTTTGTGATCAACAAATCACTAGTTTATTCGTATTTGCCTTTAGATGCACGCCCTAATCTTTGAGATGATGCCTCTTTGAGGTATTCCACCAATCAATTCACCAGTCTAGTAAGCGATAAACAAGATATTTTTATGATAGATGAAATGGGGAACATCTCATCTTTGTAAGGATATTCACCTCCACATCTATATCTAACAAGATGTCACATACTGACCAGCTATTAATAACACCTGATCATGAGCTGATTTCTAATTTTTGTATTGTATGCTTGTCAAATGAAATACCCAATAGATATTTTTGCTGAATTTTGGAGCAGGTTCATCTTGCATGAGTGCATTACCTACACCACTCCTCATTCTTCTTTTCTTTTTAAAATTTAAGACAATCCAAAGCGTAATGATATGACACATTACCATTCAACATTGTCTATACTATGCAAATTTCATGCCTCCTCCTCAATCACATGAGCCTTATCTAAGCGGTTGACATATTCCTTTATGATACAAATAATCTTTGTTTTGGTTGATGCTATACCTCTTTTGTTTTTGATTGCTACATTTCGTTGGGGCTATGAATTGCTCGAGAGTTCCATAATGTTTTCTCAATGTTGTATTGTCAACAAACTTTCCTTGTTGGGCATCAATCTCCTTCCTACGATACTATACCATAGTTAATAAATAATCTTTGAAATCTAATTTAATCTCCCAAAATCTATATTGTTGCACTACTATTTTTTATTGTTGATACATAATCCTTAAAATCAATGATAAGAACTATTTAAGATAATGCCAAGATTCAAATGATTACTAAGAAAAAAGCTTACAGGATTAAGGATGTTTTTATAGCCATCCAGTTTTTAAGGATCCACGCCCCCGATTTAGCATGCTCTAGTATGCTTTGGAGGACCCTGATGAAGGAGTTCAGCCAATTGCAGCTATGGAACTGGATGAGTAGAATCTTCCTGTAGCTCTGGCAGCAGCGTGAGGGGGAGGTGTTGAGTCATGTGTTTTTTGGTGGTCTGGTGTTGGTGGTTGACAGTGCTGGTGATGATCGTGGCAAGGGGTGTCTTTGCAGTGTTTCATCCTGAGGGAGGTTTTGTCAGTCTCTGTCTTTTGGTCACAACTAGTTTTTTCTCTGATGCTCTCTCAGTGGAGTTTTCCTATTTTATCGCTGTCGATGGTCATGGTGTGGGGTCTATGTTTCCTTCTTTTTCTCTTTGTTCAGTGGTGGCGGTTAGTGTGTCTCTCTGGTTAAAGACTCTCCCTATGTAAGGGGGACTATTCTTATGTTTAAATTTTGATTTATCAGGTCTGCTAAGGCCCTTCTTTGTTGTTTTTATTTGGCATCCTAGACTTGCTTATGGCCATACTTTCTATAATATTATTAATCTCTTTAATCTATGGGTGTTCCTACACCTTTTTCTACTAAAAAAAAAAGATTCAAATGATTAGTACAGTGGTCACCATTTGGAACCATTGTTTTGATGGATATGTTAAATCTCAAATTGTTGTCTAGACATTCGTAATGGCTTGCTAACTTTTCTTAAGAGGTGTGCCTACCTTTTAAGCTGCGCCATGTATTTGGCTATGTACTAACTTGATATACCTGCAAAATTTTATATTGCTGGAAATTACCTGTGGAGAATGCAAATAATGTGCCATGATTTCAAACTACTATGTAAATGCTTCATTTGTATGGAGGTGCCATATTGATTAACCTACACATTGTTCTTAGATGGTTGTGCAATTTTGTAGGGATAAATAATGGTTAATATGGCCTGTCTATCTATCTAGTCGGGTTTGGTGGTCTTATCTCCAAATATTTAATTGCTTTCCTTCGCTGTGTTGGATTTAAATTGTGTCTACATCTCCCTTGCTTCATATAATCTTTGGTTTTATGATTGTTGGTATTAGTTCTTTTCTATTTCCTTGGCGCTCATCTTTTTCCAACTTCATATAAAACTCTTGTTCCTTTACTACTCTTCCATTACTTTTTAAGGGAAATTATATTGTTCCTCCTATGTTATGACTTGTTATTAGCTTGTTAATATCTAGTGAAGAGTTCTCAAGGTCCTTATCCTGCTATTTATTACAATTTTTCACTATAGAAATGTCAAAAAATGTATATACTTTATCTAAGACTTCTATTATTTTTTTAAAAGTTGACAGAAAATTCCATAGGAGCCAAGGACAAGCTACAACTAAAACAACATTTCACATAAGAGATTTCTAGAAAATTATCGGCTCTTGCTTCTTAGTTAAGTATTAAAGGCAATCTTATTATTATTGTACATAGTTTTTAGCAAGATATTATGTTGGTAATTAATTCTATGTGAATCTTTATTCCTTTGCCTATTGAGCATAGACTCAGATTAGCGGGCATAGATTGCATTTAAGAGGAATAGTTTAATAGTGGCTTTATTTCTCTTCTTGATTACCCCTTTCATAGTTGCCTGTGTAAGGTATGATTATGTGGAAGTATTAATCTTTAAGTTATGTAATAATTTAGGATAAGAGCACTAGTCTTAGTATAAAAATTGACTCATCGATAATCCCTTATGATGATTTGGTTGTAGTCTCAAGATTACTATTATTAATTAACCAAATAAAATGGTATCTAGTTGAGGATGGTGTCAACTAATACCACTGACACTTCTTTGATGTGGATACAAATCCTGAATCTGGTCTCAACTACATCAAACTCATAGTCATCTGGAAGTATTGAAGTGATTATGTTTTTAAAAGAATTTATAGTCCACAATAGTGGTAGCCGTAAAGCTTACTTAGAAATTAGTAGAGCTTATTTATAAGGATAGGTATTTAAGATCTGACAAGGTTTAATCAAGGGTAGTAAGTTTACTATTGTGTCTCTTTGTGCTATAATCAAGGCCCTTTTAAGGGAACTTTTTATTTTCTTATGTTAATATTGGTTATTCTATGTTAAACACCCTAGAGAGTGTAATCTTAGTATTGTTACCTAGGTGTGCTTCATTCAAGGCATGAGTTGTATAAAGGTTAGTGGTGTAGGACAAAGATATAATTGATAGTGGTTATAATTCATTTTGGGTAGATTGATGTGTATAATAGTGTTTAGAAAATCTAAAGGGTACAGATATATTAATAATAACTCTATGGATAGATCTTTTGGTAATTATATTGTGAAATATTTCATTATTTTATATATGGAAGTTATCACCTTACATCACGTTGTGATAGATGACTTATATTCCCTTACCATGTAACCATAAATGTTGCAAGCTAACTTAACATGGATTTATCCATTCTATTTATTCTAGATGTAGAAGATGATTATGAATAAACTAATTGCTCTTGAAACCTTCTTATATCCTATCAGATTATCTAATGATATTCTTTTACCCAGACTACAAATTTTGAGTGGATTGGGGAAACAAAATATATGCTTGTGAAGAATTCAATTTATTTGTGAAATTGCCTCTTACAAGATAGATAAATCATTGGATGACCTAGCTAAGTTGAAAAATTCATGTCGTGGAAGTATTATTTTAATTAGACTATCTTTTATACAATAATTAATATTTAATTGACATATTTTATTGCAAAAATAACAATAATATAAACCTAACATCATTATATACATATATCCCAACTAGCATTTTGTTATAAGAAAAACAAATTGAAGTGTTTTATTAAAGCAAAAACACTAAATATCCACACATATGGTGAGCTTGCATTTCCTCCTCTCAGCTATATAAGGTACATTTTGATGTCTAGAGGTTCTATTAGATTTAAAAAAAACCCTAACTCATTGTATCAAAATATTTTTTCAACCATTTTCTCCTCAAGTGGAATTTGATGCCTAAGATACTTGTTAAAGGTTTTGCTTAGGATGACCAAGTTGAGAGGAGGGAAGAGGAGCTCAAACTATACTCATGTGGGGCTATTAGGTCTTTCAAATGAAATAATCATGAAAATAGTTGAAAAGTTATCATTAATAGATCTTGCAAATTTGACGTCGTGTTGCAGGGCTATGGCCTCCTAAGAAAAACATTTTTGGATGCAGTGTCTTACAGTGATTTTCAACCAGGATTTACAAATCATAAGAAAAGATAATTTGCAAGAGAAAGTTCATGTGACTTGTAATATTTCTAGTTGTTATTGTTGTTACATTTCATTGGACTATATCATGGATGGGGTATTCTCATCCACAACCTCATCCATGATATAGTCGGGTGGGATGTATCTACAATAATAACCAGAAATGTTGTTACAAGTTGTATGGACTTTCCAACAAATTTTGTTGCTCATAAAATATAAAAGAGCATCAGATATGAATTTGGTCTTCCTCTTTAAAATAACTACAAAATGATATTAGATTTTAAACTTGAAGTCCAATTTTATGTTTTCTCATGATTACAAACAAATCAAGAATCATTCTGACCATCAAAAAATTCTAATGTAATTCAATACTCAAAGGAAAGGACTAATTCACACATACCAAAGTACATACCAAACAGAAGTACCTACCCAAATGTACATACAGTGGATGTATCTGTGATGTGTGTCCATTACTTCCAAAGCCACTTTGCGAGTCCAAAATCTGAAATCTGCATCACACAACAAGAGACTCCTTCAAGTAGGGAAAACCAGCATCATCATCTTAATGTATTGGCTTTGTAAGTTACAAAATAAGAAGCAACCTTAAGAGTTTAATCCTTCAAAGAAGAAATAATTAATGAAATTCAATTGCTCCTTCAAAAGAACAATAATATAGAAGTTGATAGGGAGGTGGGTTTAAGTTCACCTGAGGCTAAGTTATTAAAATATTGGTTGCTTTGATATCTCTATGACCTATTTAATTTTGTTAACGTTGGACAAAAAAAAGACCTTTAGCTGTACTAATATCTATTCTATACCAAATATCACAGTTCAGATGTTAAGGTTGTGGGCCTAGGTTAGAAGCAGGACCATCCAAGTCACTAGCACATTGAAGAAATAATCATGTATATAGTGGGAAGCCAAACTATCCAATAAAACATGATAAAGATAAAATATGTAAGACAATTTTTCTCTATGTTAAATACCTATATAACTCATAAAAAAATTACCACAACTCTTTATTTCTTTATTTTTTGTGTAAAGTAAATCTTAAAATTTTGTATATTCTATTTGCCGCAAGTTCAAACCTTAGAAAATATCTCATACTTATCACTTTATGAAATTAATCCTACCTCCATGATGGCTAGAAAAACATTCAAATCTTAAGAGAGTCTAAGATACTAGGTTTTATCTTCCTATTCAACTTCTTACATATTATCTTAACAAGGTTACATTTTTTGTCTATTTATTTTATATATGTTATGTTTATAAATATGATTCACAATCCAATGGTAAATTTTTTATATGCTTCAATGTGTTAATTTGTTAATCCTTAGGGTTACACATTTGTATTTTATATAATTTATCTTTTTGTTTAGATCATTATGGGCCATTAAATTATTCTTCTGCCTATATAAACATATATGTAATTTTCCATTTTACATCAATGCAATTTATCATTTTGCGTACCTTTTCAATGTCAGCCTAGAGTGATATCAGAGCCATGATGAAATCATGATGATGTAAAGATGTGGGTAAAGATGTGACCCACTATATTTCTTAGTAACATTCGGTACAAATTGGAAGATATTTGATTCATCTGTTTTCATGTTTTCAGCTTGTGTGAATATGTTAAAAATAGTTTGTAGTTGCAAAGTACACGTGGAGTTCGATTGCATTGGTTGGACAGAATGAAGTTATGTGGAAACTTGCATTGAGAAAGTCATATGCAACTCTTTGTAGAAGATTTTAAAAGGTTTGGAATTTGCATGGAACACAATAAACTTCATTTCCATATAAAAGCACTTGTCCAACATTTTAATAGGACACTAGGAGAATTAAAGAGGTTAGACTAGAAGAAGACATTGTATCATTTCTTTGTACAGACATGAAAAAATGATGAGCATGGGGCCATATTTTTTTAAACATTCTTACGCCTATCTATTGCAATTACTTTAAAATTTCTAAAGCCTTTCAACGAAATCATTTCGTGCCTATCCTACAATCGATGCAATCCATGTTATGATGCCTACTTGAGGTTTTGCCAGCAGCAGATGCTTGCCCTAATCTCTAAGATGGCACCTCTTTGAGGTATTCTGCTAATCAATTCACAAGTTTAGTATATTTTTACAATGGCTGAAATGGGGAACATCTCATCTTTGTAAGGATATTCACCTCCACATCTATATCTAACAAGATGTCACATACTGACCAGCTATTAATAACACCTGCTCATGAGTTAATTTCTGTATTGTATGTTTGCGAAATGAAATACCCAATAGATATTTTCCCTGAATTTTTGAGCAGGTTCATCCTGCACGAATGCATTACCTAAGCCACTCCTCATTCTTCTTTTCTTTTTAAAATTTAAGACAATCCAAAGGGTAATGATATGGACACATTACCATTCAACATTGTCTATACTATGCAAATTTCATGCCACCTCCTCAATCACAGGAGCTTTATCTAAGCGGTTGACATATTCCTTCATGATGTGAAGAATCTTTATTTTGGTTGATGCTATACCTCTTTTGTTTTTTATTGCTACATTTCGTTTGGGGCTACACATTGCTCAAGAGTTAGATAATATTTTCTCAATGTTGTATTGTCAACCAACTTTCCTTGTTGGGTATCAATCTACTTCCTACGATACAGTGCCACAGTTAATAAATGACCTCTGAAATCTAATTGAATCCCCCAAAGTGTATATTGTTGGACTACTATTATTTATAGTTGATACATAATCCTTGAAATAAATGATAACAAGTATTTAAGATAGTGCCAAGATTCAAATGATTAGTACAATGGTCACCATTTGGAACCATTGCTTTGATGGATATGTTAAACCTGAAATTGTTGTGCAAACTTTCGTAATGGCTTGCTGACTTTTAGGAAGAGGTGTGCCTACTTTCTAACGATGCACCATGTATTTGGCTGTATACTAACTTGATATAGCTGTAACATTTTATATTGCTGGAGATTACCTGTGGAGAATGCAAATAATGTGCAATGATTTCAAATTATTGTGTAAATGCTTCATTTGTATGGAGGTGCCATATTGATTCACCTAAACATTGATCTTAGATGGTTGTGCAATTTTTTTAGGGATAAATAATAGTTAATATGGCCTATCTAGCTATCTCCTCAGGTTTGGTGGTCTTATCTCCAAATATTTAATAGCTTTCCTTCACTATGTTAGATTTAAATTGTGTCAGCATCTACCTTGCTTCGTATCATCTTTGGTTTTATGATCATTGGTATTAGTTCTTTTCTACTTCCTTGGTGCTCATCTTTTTCCAACTTCATATAAAACTCTTGTTCCTTTACTACTCTTCCATTACTTCTGAAGGAAAATATTGTTCCTCCTATGTTATGACTTGTTATTAGCTTTTTTTTAGGGTTTGAACTTGGGGCAAAAAAAATATGAACATTTTAGGATTTTATTTAGACAAAAATAAAGAAATAAGGACTTGTAAATTTTTGATGAACTACACAATTATTTAGCATAGAGAAAAATTGTCTTACATATTTTATCTTATCAAATTTTATTGGATAGTTTGGATTCCCACTATATACATGATTATTTCTTCAATGTGCTAGTGACTCTAATGGTTCTACTTCTAACGCAGCTCCACAACCTAAACATCTAAATTGGATATTTGGTACAAATTTGTTATTGGTATAGCTAAAGGGCTTATTTATCTGCACAAGGTTTGTCAAAAATGAATAATTCATAGAGCTATGAAAGCAACCAATATTTTAGTACCTAAACTTTTTGAGCCTCAAGAGAACTTAAATCCACCTACTTTATCTACTTCTATATTATAGTTCTTTTGAAGGAGAAATTGAATTTCTTTAGTTATTTCTTATTTGAAGGGTTAAACTTTTAAAGGGTTGCTTCTTATTTTACATAACTTAGAAAGCCAATACCTTAAGATGATGATGTTGGTTTTCTTTTCTTGAAGGAATCTCTTGATGTGTGGTGTAGATTTCATATTTTGGACTCTCAAAGTGGCTTCCTAAGGAATGGTTACACATCAAAGGTACAACTAATATAGGCAAATTTGGGTGGGTACTTCTATTTCTTGTGTACTTTCGTATGTGTTAATTAGTCCTTTCCTTTCACAGTGGAACTACAAAAAAATAAATTTGATGGTTAGAATGTTGTTTTATTCATTTCTACTTATGGGAAAACATATATTTTGGTTTCAAGTTTTCAATCTAATATCATTTTGTATTATTTTAAATAGGAATACTTAATTGATATATGATGTTCTTTTATGCTTTATTAGCACCAACATTTGTTGGAAAGTCCATGTGACTTGTAACATTTCTAGTTGTTATTGTTGTTACATTTCAAAGGACTATATCATGGATGGGGTATTCTCATCCATGATATAGTCAAGAGGGATGTATCTATAATAATAACCAGAAATGTTGTTACAAGTTGTATGGATTTTCCAACAAACTTTGTTGTTCATAAAACATAAAAGAGCATCAGATATGAATTTGGTCTTCCTCTTTAAAATAACTACAAAATGATATTAGAATTTAAACTTGAAGTCCAATTTTATGTTTTCTCATGATTACAAACAAATTAAGAATCATTCTAACCATTAAACAATCTAATGTAATTGAATACTCAAAGGAAAGGACTAATTCACACATATGAAAGTACATAAGAAACAGAAGTACCTACCAAAATGTGCCTACATTGGATGTATTTGTGATGTGTGTCCATTACTTCTGAAGCCACTTCGTGAGTCCAAAATCTAAAATCTGCATCACACAACAAGAGACTCCTTCAAGCAGAGAAAACCAACATCATCATCTTAAGGTGTTGGCTTTCTAAATTAAAAAAGAAGAAGCAACATTAAGAGTTTAACCCTTCAAATAAGAAATAATTAATGAAATTCAATTTGTTCTTGAAGAGAACTATAATATAGAAGTTGATATGGGATGTGTGTTTAAGTTCACTTGAGGCTCAAAATCTTTAGTTAATAAAATATTGGTTGCTTTGATATGTCTATGATTTTTTTTTTGGTAATAATCCTCAATAAAAAAAAGACCTTTAGCTATACCAATAGTTATTCTATACCAAATATCCTAGTTCAGATGTTTAGGTTTTGGGCCTAGGTAAGAAGCAGGACCATCTAAGTCACTAGCACATTGAAGGAATAATCATGTATATAGTGGGAAGCCAAACTATCCAATAAAACATGATAAAGATAAACTTTTCTCTATGCTAAATAATAATGTATGACAATTTTTCTCTATGCTAAATAATTATGCAATTCATAAAAAATTTACCACAACTCTTTATTTCTTTATTTTTTTGTATAAAGTAAATCTTAAAATTTTGTATATGTTATTTGCCCCAAGTTCAAACCTTAGAAAAAGTCTCATAGTTATCAATTTATGAAAGTAATCCTACCTCCAAGATGGCTAGAAAGACATTCAAATGTTAAGAGAGTCTAAGAAATTGGGTTTTATCTTTCTATTCAACTTGTTACATATTTTAACAAGGTTACATTTTTTGTCTATTTATTTTATAGATATTATTTTCTTAATTATGTCGAGAGGGTTCTACATTTACAGCAAGGGATGAAAGATTTAGATTCCTATAAACAATTAAGATTTAGATTCTCATTTAAACAAAATTCATAAAATGTGTAAATAAATAAATTCATGGAAGCCAAATAGATAGAAAAATAGGAAACTTGGGTAGTTATGAGGAAATCTTTACCACGTTAAACAAAAAAAACATTGTGGAAGCCAAATGGATAGAGAAATAGAAAAACTTCGGTAGTTATAGAATATAAAAAGTCTCGCACCATAGTCTCTTTAAATTAACTCATGTGAGAATATCAAATATTCTAACTGCAAGTAATTTATAAATGCCAACAAATTGGAAGATATCTCTCGGCATACTATAGATATTTTTTTTAAAATATAAATATACTATGATTCACAATCCAATGGTAAATTTCTAATGTGCTTTAGAGGTGTTAATCCTTAGGGTTACCCATTTGTATTTTATGTAATATATTTTTTTGTTTAAATAGTTATGGGCTGTTAAGTTATTCTTCTACCTATATAAACATATATGTAATTTTCTATTTTACATCAATACAATTAATCATTTTTCCCACCTCTTCAATGTCAGCCCAGAGTGGTATCAAATCCATAGTGATATCATGATGATGTAAAGATGTGGGTAAAGAACATTTGGTGCAAATTGGAAGATATTTGATTCATCTGTTTGCATGTTTCCATCTTTTACGAATGTGTTAAAAAGCAGTTTGTAGTTGCAAAGGCCACGTGGAGTTCGATAGCATCAGTTGGACGGAATGAAGTTATGTCAAAACTTGCATTGAGAAAGTCATATGCAACCCTTTTAGAACATTTTAAAAGGTTTGGAATTTTCATGGAACACATTAAACTTCATTTCCATATAAAAGCACATGTCCAACATTGTAATAAGACACCAGACATTGTATCATTTTCTTGTACAAACATTAAAAAGATGATGAGCATGAGCCCATTTTACCTTTAGGCATTCTTACTCCTATCTATTACTTTAAATTTTCTATAGCCTTTCAACAAAATCATTTCGTGCCTATCCTGCAATCAATGCAGTCCATGTTAAGATGCCTCCTTGAGGTTTTTTCAGCAAATGCATGACCTAATCTCTGAGATAATGCCTCTTTGAGGTATTCTGCCAATCAATTCACAAGTCTAGTAAGTGATAAAGAAAGATATTTTTGCGATGGCTGAAATGGGGAACATCTCATCTTTGTAAGGATATTCACCTCCACATCTATATCTAACAAGATGTCACATACATCTAACAAGATGTCACATACTGACTAGCTATTGTTTACCTGATCATGAGTTGATTTCAGTATTGTATGCTTGTCAATCAATTCACAAGTCTAGTAAGTGATAAATAAGATGTTTTTATGATGGCTGAAATGAGGAACATCTCATCTTTGTAAGGATATTCATCTCCACATCTATATCTAACAAGATATCACATACTGACCAGCTATTGTTTACCTAATCATGAGTTGATTTCTATATTGTATGCTTGTCAATTAATTAACAAGTCTAGTAAGTGATAAAGAAAGATATTTTTGCGATGGCTAAAATGGGGAACATCTCATCTTTGTAAGGATATTCAACTCCACATCTATATCTAACAAGATGTCACATACATCTAACAAGATGTCACATACTGACCAGCTATTGTTTACCTAATCATGAGTTGATTTCTATATTGTATGATTGTCAATCAATTCAAAAGTCTTGCAAGCGATAAAGAAAATATTTTTGTGATGGCTGAAATGAGGAACATCTCATCTTTGTAAGGATATTCACCTCCACATCTATATCTAACAAGATGTCACATACTGACCACCTATTATTTACCTGATCATGAGTTGATTTATGTATTGTATGCTTGTCAATCAATTCACAAGTGTAGTAAGCGATAAAGAAGATATTTTTGTGATGGCTAAAATGGGGAACATCTCATCTTTGTAAGGATATTCACCTCCACATCTATATCTAACAAGATGTCACATACATCTAACAAGATGTCACATACTAACCAGATATTGTTTGCTTGATCAGGAGTTGATTTTTGTATTGTATGCTTATCAAATGAAATACCCAATAGATAATTTCCCTAAATTTTGGAGCAGGTTCATCCTGCACGAATACATTACCTACGCCACTCCTCATTCTTTTTTTCTTTTTAAAATTTGAGACAATCCAAAGGGTAATGATATGGACACACTACCATTCAACATTGTCTATACTATGCAAATTTCAGGCCACCTCCTCAATCACATGAGCTTTATCTAAGAGGTTGACATTTTCCTTTATGATAAGAAGAATCAATGTTTTGGTTGACATATTCCTTTATGATAAGAAGAATTGTTGTTTTGGTTGATGCTATACCTCTTTTGTTTTTGATGTATTGTCAACAAAATTTCCTTGTTGGGCATCAATATGCTTCCTAAGATATAGTGCCACAGTTAATAAATGACCTTTGAAATCTAATTCAATCTCTCAAAGTCTATATTGTTGCACTACTATTTTTTATTGTTGATACATAATCCTTGAAATCAATGATAATAAGTATTTAAGATAGTGTCAAGATTCAAATGATTAGTATAGTGGTCACCATTTGGAACCATTGCTTTGATGGCTATGTTAAACCTCAAATTGTTGTGCAAACTTTCATAATGGCTTGCTGACTTTTCTAAAGAGGTGTGCATACCTTCTAACGTTGCACCATGTATTTGGTTGTGTACTAACTTTATTGATGCAAAATTTTATGTTGCTGGAAATTACCTATGGAGAATGCAAATAATGTTCCATGATTTCAAACTATTGTGTAAATGCTTCATTTGTATGTGGGTGCCATATTGATTAACCTACACATTATTCTTAGATGGTTGTGCAAATTTTTTAGAGATAAGTAATAATTAATATGGCCTATATATCTATCCGGTTGGGTTGGGTGGTCTTATGCCCAAATACTTAATCACTTTCCTTGGCTATGTTGGATTTAAATTGTGTCTTCATCTCCCTCGGTTCATATCATTTTTGGTTTTATGATCATTGATATTAGTTCTTTTCTATTTTCTTAGCGCTCATCTTTTTCCAACTTCATACCAAACTCTTGTTCATTTACTGCTCTTCCATTACTTTTGAAGGGAAATGTTGTTCCTTCTATGTTATGACTTGTTATTAGCTGGTCAATATCTAGTGAAGAGTTCTCCAGGTCCTTATCTTGCTTTTTATTGCAATTTTTCACTACAGAAATGTCAGAAAATGTATATACTTTATCTAAGACTTCTATTATTTTTTTAAAAGTTGATGGAAAATTCCATAGGAGCCAAGGAAGAGCTGCAACTAAAACAACATTTCACATAAGAGATTTCTAGAAACTTATCGGTTCTTGCTTCTTACTTAAGTATTAAAGGCAATCTTAATATTATTGTAGATAGTTTCCAGCAAGATATTATGTTGGCAGTTAATTCTATGTGAATCTTTATTCCTTAGCCTATTGAGCACAGACTCAGATTAGAGGGTATAGATTGTACTTAAGTGGAATAGTTTAATAATGGCCTTATTGCTCTTCTTGATTACCTCTTTCATAGTTTCCTGTGTAAAGTTTGATGATGTGGAAGTATGAATCTTTAAGTTATGTAATAATTTAGGATAAGAGCACCAGTCTTGATCCCACTCATTTTGATGCTCAACTTCATGCTTAGAGGTAACCCTTGCAAGTGGCGACTCCTCATGGTCTATGTTTAGTAGGGCCAAATTCCTTATAGGGAATCCCCTTGGAACAATACCCAAACAATCAGTTACTTTATACTTTGGCTTTGATTCTTGATCAATTTACTACTGGTCTAAATGCTCTAGCTACTGCACATGATTTGGAAATCTGACTTCCTACACCTTATGAGTAAGATGCTCATCATTTTCTAAATTAGGCTTAGAAAATGAGCCCTGCACATGCTCAATGTGTAATGTGCCGTACCTGTTTGTATTTCTTAAAAATCTTTATTGTGTGATTTTTATTAGATTTTTGTGTGTCTTTCAGATAGATAGAAGATGCAGAAGGGGTTTTATGTTTTCCTGCAGATGTGTGATGCCGGAGCATACAATACAGAGCATATAACCCAAACCTAGAAAATATATAACAGATATAAAGAAACTATCGACTACCCAGATAGTAAAATGACCAATTATGAATTATTATGACATACCCATGTTTAGATTTACAACTGCATATTTCAACTGTTGCCGGACCAGCAAATGGGCATAGCTAGAAATCACTCCAAACTCCAAAGAATACAAAGATGAACATATAAATGATAACAGAAATAAATAAGGCTCTAGACACCTCATTCAATACTCTAGATAAGAGCTGCAAATGAAGTAGAATAGACCTCTTACAAACCCACGTCCTCCATATGAAGTTGTACAGCTGGTTGAAAGGAGAATATGCATCAAACACTGTTGAAAACACCTTATATTTGCTGGTAAACTAGTCTGCACTGGTCTCTAAGGCTGAATGACCCTAGTGGGAGGGGAAATCTACAAGAAACCACCACAAATAACCCTCCAAGATAGTATGGCATGTTGCTGCAATGTACGGCCACCAATAAGATTAACATAGTAGCAATAAACTATTCCCAAACACACAAGAAATCACCTCCAATCCCTCTGAAATCAGAACTCAACAATAATGGATGAATGATACATCATATCCGCTCAAGAAACTACTCCAAATGTCTCCATTGCAAGCACAATGTGAATACTGGATGTATCCACCAACATTGGCACCGTTGGGTGATCTTTCACACCTATGGGATACCGCTACTCAGGGAGGTTTTTGTCTCCAAGAACCTCTGGTTGAATCCTCAAACCCTAGAGCCAAGCTCCAAAACCCTAGCAAGGGAAATCTCAAAGAGAGAAGAAAATAATAATCCAAGCATATCCAAATGAGAACACTTTTCCTCCTTTTATACTTTTCCAACTAGGAGTCTCTAAAATCCTCTTGCATATGGGATAAAACATGAGAGGGAAAATATATTTTAAAATATTATAATTCCTTTAATTATTTTCTCAACATCACCCTTAAAGTCTCCTCTTTTAAAACAACATTAAGTTGTTGAGCCTAGGCAACAAGGTCCAATATTAAATAATAATGTTTAATTTACGGACTTTAAAACTGAGGCCAAGATGATGTCAGAAATCAATGATCTATAGCTCATTGGCAAGGTATTGACAAGAAGAATCCAACCCCACTCTCAAAATCCCGTTCTGGTGCCAATCTCGAACCTACTAAAAATAGTAACGGCCATAACAAAATTGAGTCCACTCAGAGGGTGCCAACTGGATCCACAAACCATCTGATAACTTTGAGCTCAGTGCAATGTCTATGAGAGCCAATAGCTGACTGCCAAGTCACCCACACAGTGCCAAACTGCCACTTACTAAAAATAGCAGTGACCACCGAGGACTAAAGAGAACAAACCCAGAAAAACCTAGAAAGATTAATGACATGCAAGAACTTACTATAAATAGTAAGTACATACAAGTTGTCTGAAATCCCTCTGGAAAGTGTCAACCATCTCCATTGGATCACCCAAACACCCTGGTGACATCAAAATATTCCTCTAATTATGCTGTCACCAACCCAGAAAGTCAGCTCTGACTGAACTGCAAGAGAACCTGAAAATGGGGACATTACAGTCTGCCCTTCCCAAAGATTGCTTGTCCTCAAGCAATGCCATTACAACCTCCAAGCAACAGACTGAACCCAACTGAAACCAAAAATGATCCCAGGGTCCCAAGTTATTCTCAGCATAGAACCACCACGTCGACGCTGCGCTACTCTGATAAAACCTTCACCATGCAGAGAGTGGTGAAGCAACACCTCAGAATCTAACTGAACTGTCATGCCAAACCTATCACCACCTAGATCCCAACACATTAGAACCTCACATCCATTAATCATGAAGAGGAAATTAACTCTCAAAGTGTCTGAACCACAACATTCCCCTCTATCCTCTCCAAAAGTCCTATGGATGTACTGACTACACAACATTGGTGCTAGAAAATATGAAACTGCTCCTCTCAGAACGATTGAATGAATAAACTCTCCTCCATCACCACTGTAAAGACTAAACATGCCATCATGCTTACTGACACTGCAACCTCTCAAAAGCCATGTCTCCAATGGAAATTTAGGAGACCAAGAAGCTACAAACTCTGTTTGATACATATCACCATGATGGTAATCTGATCTCTAACTCTATAAATAATCCTCTAAATGTATCTGAGTCAGCCACCTGCAATCTCTAGTTCCACCTTCTATAGATGGCAACCCTTCATCCCATAATGGATGGTATAAATCCTGAGCCAGTCAACACTCATGCATCATCAGGTCATCTGTGTGTGGACTAAAGGAGAAATGATGAGCACTCCTCACTATGTAGTCAGAATAAAAAACACCTGCCTGTGTCAATGGTTGACTAACATAGTCATGGGGAACACACTCCCCATCACTCACATCACTTGGATCAAAATATGGCTCATGTCTCTGATCCTGAATAGCTAACAGGGTAGATACTCTGGCAGTCTTCTCTGCATACCCAATAGCATACTCCCTATCACGATACAATTGGAGATATTTTGATTTTACCTCCTCCAAAACACTCCTGATGAATTACAAATCATGAATGTGAGTACCAGCCAAGACCCCATACCGTCTCTCCTCCAACTCTACTGTCCAAAGAAGGTTCTCAACATTCCTATGAGTGTAATCTAAACAAGATAAGGTTGAATCAACCTTCTCTCCAGTAACCTCCAGCTGATCTCTCCATCTCTATGGCTTAATAAGCTGTCGATCAAAATTAGCTGCATGGGATGTAGACTCTAATTTGCTTCCAAGAGAGGCAAATAAATCAACATGAGGACCGATCACTCCACTGGATGATGCCCTACATATCTCTTGTGAAAATGATGAAATAGTATGGTGATCTATCACACAACTCTCTAGAAAATTCACTACTGCACCACAAGGGTCATCAATCATATGCTCTGCATCACCTGGTGTGACATATTGTTCCCTTCTACACTCATCCAAAACAATCATCCCGTCTGTGTCACCTGCACCAGTAATTGAAAGGGATGTAGCCACATCCTCCACATACTCATTACCACCATCCATGGATGTATGCTCATCACCACTCACTGCCATAGATATCTGAATTGTTTCTGTAGGTGATGAAGATTGTGCCAAGCTCAACTCCACGGTAAGCTCATCTATCCATAGCTTTGACTCTTGAAGGGTTGTTTGAGTGCTCTTCAAAGAGTTTGTGGTAACCTCAAGCTCATAGGTGAGCTCATCGACCTCCTCTTCTTTTCCCATTAGAGCATCATGATAAATACCGTCAAGCCTAAGAAGATGATCTCTATCTGATAAAAGCTGTAGGTAATTAATCTTCATTATCCCAACTGCATCTGTAAGTGCCTAAAACTCAGCAAGGGAAAGTCCTCTATCATCGTGTTCATCCATCTCAGGAGTACTCCAACCATAGATTGCCAACATCTGTCTAGCAACATCAAAATGTTCCAAAGTTGTAGCAATCATATGGTCATCAACCTTCAATTGCCCAATCAAATGATAATGCCCTAGTGACAGATCATCTTCACACAAATCTTTCGATTTGCAATCTTCACTATGGAAAGAGGTTGAATCATCATCACTCACTGATTGATAAGCATCCTCATGTGTGCTATCAGCTTCGCACACATCCTCATCAATTCTACTACTGTTATGAATCTCCTGGGATGGCTCAACTGACATACTAGAGGCTACTGAATCACCAATATCAATGCACACCTCCCCTATCAAAATGGATTCATGCACATCCGTCGAACAATCCTCGGAATCATCCCTATTAGGCAGCTCTTCATTTCTACTCCCATCTTCTTGGGTCTGATATACCAAATCAAACTCATTGTGGCATGAATCCACAACACCTATTGCATCACTATCACCTAAAACTAGAGTGTCTGCATTGGATGACTTCACACAACCAACATCATTATGTGTAATAGCAGTATCTTCATGCTGATGCAAACTGATCAAACTGTTGTCACAAAAATTAGAACTGTTATGGCTTGTATCCTCATGGTTTTCCTTGTATGTGACACTCATATTTTGTGTGCCAACATTAGAAGTATCTTTTACAACTCTTTCCTCTTGTGCCATAACATTTAAACCACTACTACACTCAGGAGAATGACTGTTGTCATAAAAATCAGAACTATTATCAGGGTTGATAACAAGCTCTTGAGTGCTGAAAGTAACCTCATTTGCCAAACCAACATCAATTTGTGAGTCCCTTTTATCAGTACATTAGTGGTTAGGCTCCCAAAATTCTTTGCAAGAGAAGCATAGGCCTTGTCTTCTCACGTGATTCTTGCTCACTTTCCTCTGCAACTCTTGTTTCTGAGGTCTACCTCCCCTGCGAGCTCTAGTCTTTATCCTAATGTGAGAGTACTCGGCAAATGTCAACTCAGCTTTGAACTCTTCACTAGACGCTCTCCAATCCCTCAGAATCTCCTCCTGAAACTTCGCCTCTGTGGGATCCTATTCAGGAACTTGGTTCCTGGGAGCAAATGTAGAGATACTAGGTCAGTCACCCACTGTAAACTGTGAAGCCCTCCTATGAGTAACTAAGGCCTCATCCTCATCATCATGAAACTGTCGAAGGACCTATGTTATCTTCATGTGTGATTCTCTCAACTCCTGTCGAGATGCCCTCATCTCTCGGGTGAGTGCATTCAAGAGCTCACGTGAGCTGGGTTCGTCACCTTTCCTGTCACCCATTTCTTCTATCACTACTATATCTGTACCTATAAAAGGATCAACCTAGAAAACCTGTATGTGTACTCATGCAAGTGCTGATCACTCACATGCAAAGCTAAGGTGTATGTCTGTTCAACCTCACGGGATGGCAAGATCATAGCTTTGATACCATTGTAATGTGTCGTACCTGTTTGTATTTTTTAAAAATCTTTATTGTGTGATTTTTATTAGATTTTTGTGTGTCTTTCAGATAGATAGAAGATGTAGAAAGGGGTTTTATGTTTTCCTACAAATGTGTGATGCCAGAGCATACAATACAGAGCATATAACCCAAACCCAGAAAATATATAATAGATATAAAGAAATTATCGACTACCCAGATAGTAAAATGACCAATAATGAATTATTGTGACATATCCATGTTCAGATTTGCAACTTCATATTTCAGCTGTTGTCAAACCAGCAAATGGGCATAGCCAAAAATCACTCCAAACTCCAAAGAATACAAATATGAACATACAAATGATAACAACAATAAATAAGGCTCTAGACACCTCATTCAATACTCTAGATAACAGCTGCAAATGAAGTAGAATAGACCTCTTCAAGACCCACGTCCTCCATATGAAGTTGTACGGCCAGCTGAAAGAAGAATATCCATCAAACACTACTGAAAACACCTTATATTTGCTAGTAAACTGGTCTGCACTGGTTCTAAGGTTGAACGACCCTAGTGGGAGGAGAAATCAACAAGAAACCACCACAAACAACCCTCCAAGATAGTATGACCTGTTGCTGCAATGTACGACCAGCAATAAGATTAACATAGTAGCAATAAACTATTCCCAAACACACAAGAAATCACCTCCAATCCCTCGAAAATCAGAACTCAACAATAATGGATGAATGATACATCATATCCGCTCAAAAAACTACTCTGAATGTCTCCATTGCAAGCACAATGTGAATACTGGATGTATCCACCAACATTGGCACCGTTGGATGATCTTTCACACCTGTGGGATACCACTACTCAGGGAGGTTTTCATCTCCAAGAGCCTCTGGTTTGAATCCTCAAACCCTAGATCCAAGCTCCAAAACCCTAGCAAGGGAAATCTCAAAGAGAGAAGAAAATAATAATCCAAGCATATCCAAATGAGAGCACTTTTCCTCCTTTTATACTTTTCCAACTAGGAGTCTCTAAAATCCTCTTGCATATGAGATAAAACATGAGAGGGAAAAGACATTTTAAAATATTATAATTCTCTTTAATTCTTTTCTCAACATCACCCTTAAAGTCTCCTCTTTTAAAACAACATTAAGTTGTTGAGCCTAGGCACCAAGGTCCAATATTAAATAATAATGTTTAATTTACGAACTTTAAAACGGAGGCCAAGATGATGTCAGAAACCAATGATCTATAGCTCGTTGGAAAGGTATTGACAAGAAGAATCCAACCCCACTCTCAAAATCCCATTATGGTGCCAATCCCGAACCTACTAAAAATAGTAACGGCCGATCCACAAACCATCTGATAACTCTGAGCTTAGTGCAATGTCTATGAGAGCCAACAGCTGACTGCCAAGTCACCCACACAACACCAAACTTCCACTTACTAAAAATAGCAGTGACCACCATGGACCAAAGAGAACAAACCCAGAAAAACCTAGAAAGATTAATGACATGCAAGAACTTACTATAAATAGTAAGTACAGACAAGTTGTCTGAAATCCCTCTAGAAAGTGTCAACCATCTCCATTGGATCACCCAAACACCCTAGTGACATTGAAATATTCCTCTGATTATGCTGTCACCAACCTAGAAAGTCAGCTTTGACTGAACTGCAAGAGAACTTGAAAATGGGGACATTACACAATGGTGAAATCTCCTCCACCAAGAAGCTGGTATCCCTACTAGATAACTAAGAAAAATTTTTCAATTTGTTCTTTCCCATGCTTAGTCTCCACATCATTCTCTTCTATAAAAGATGGGAGCTCCTCAAATAGGTCTATATCATCAACCTCTACACTTTGCAATATAGGACTGCCCTCACACTTTTCATCCTAAACTGAGACCTCATTCCCACACTTGTCTACACATGATAGAAACTTACCCATGGCCTTCAATATCTTCATGTTGTTCAAGAACTGCAACTAACCTAGGATATTGCATGCCCTCTTTATCTTCAATGAAACTAGGTAGTTCCTGAAATAGGGTGGCGTCATCAACTTCTAGAGCTACTACAACAATCTCCTCCTCAATGCTCTCATCATTTGACTTTAACTCCACTAGATTCTACTTGAGCTACCTCTGTAGCTAAAGACTCTCCCCATGCAATCTTTGTATTTCATTCTTGTTTGCTTAATTGTATAAATGATAAAATGCCTCCAAGGAACTAAAATCTAGAGGATTTAACCATTTATTTGATTTCATATGCTTTTGGGGAGGCCGTGGTAGTATGATAGTAGCATTGTCCATGATGGTCGTGCAAACATAGATACCCTAACAAAGGATGGAGTTCATCATAAGTTGAAGCCCTTGAAGGAGGTGGAAGAAAAGGTATGTAGTATTGCCATAATTTGCTTGGTAGATGTTAGGAAATTTTGTGAGGGTATGAAGCATGAGCGTCATTGCTTTGCATTGATTCTCAAGATTAGTCAAGAGAAATGTGAAGATGTACCAGCAGAAGTTTCAGATATGTTGGAAGAATTTTAGGACATCATCTCTAATAATGTGCTAGAAGGTTTACCACCAATGAGGAAGATAAGCCATCAAATAGATTTGATACTAGGAGCTAGTTTACCAAATAAGGCAGCTCATAGAATGACCCCTATAGAAAATGAAGATCTGAATAGACAAGTTTAGGAGCACTATTGAGGAAGGGACTGATAAGGGAGAGGCCAAGTCCATGTGCGGTACCTACAGTACTAGCACCAAAGAAAGATGTAGAGTGGAGAATGTGTGCAGATTCTCAGGCCATCAATAAGATCACAATCAAGTATAGATTTCCATTGCCAAGAATGGATGATATCATGAATTGTTTGAGTGGAGCTAAGTACTTCACAAAGATTGACCTGAAGAGTGGGTATCACTAGATCCGAATCAGAGAAGGAGATGAATGGAAGAAAGCCTTCAAGATAAAGGGAGGTTTGAATGAGTGGTTAGTCATACAATTTGGGCCAACCAATGCACCAAACACATTCATGCAGCTCATGAACGAGGTATTGAAAGAATTCTTAGGAAGTTTGTTATTGTTTATTTAAATGACATTTTAATTTTCAGTAAGACATGGGATGAACATCTGATGCATATTAGAAGAGTTTTAGAGAAGCTGAGGGAGGAGAAGTTGCTGATTAATATGAAGAAATGCAATTTTGCAAAGGAGTTGGTATACCTAGGATTTGTTGTCTCAGAGGAATGTCTTAAGATGGACCCAGAAAAAGTAAGGTCTACCATTGAATGGCCTACACCGAGAAGTGCTGCAGAGGGAAGATATTTTCATGGTTTGGCAAGTTTTTGGAGAAAGTTTATCAAGAATTTTAGTAGCATTTGTGCACCCCTAACTGAGACAATGAGAGGGGATAGAAAAGAGTTTAGATGGACTAGAGGAGCAGACAAAAGATTTGATACAATGAAGAAGAAAGTCATAGAATAACCTATTTTGGCACTTCCAGATTTGAATAAAGTATTTTGGGTAGATTGTGATGCTAGTGGTAGAGCTATAGGAGCTATTTTGAGTCAAGAAGGTAAGCCCATTGCCTATTTAGTGAGAAGTTAAATGATGCCAAGAAAAAGTATTTTGTTTATGATCGGGAATTTTATGCAATAGTTCAGGCTTTGAAGAAATGGTGACATTATTTGTTGCCAAAAGAGTTTGTTTTATATATTGATCATCAAGCTTTGCAGTGTTTGTAGAGTTATACTTTTGTTTTGAAGCACATGAGTGGGAAGTCCAATAGAATTGTAGATGCCTTGAGCAGAAGGAAAAAATTGTTGACAGAAATGAAGATAGAGGTTGTTGGGTTTGATGAGATCAAAGGTTTGTATCCTAAAGATCCAGATTTTGCAAAGGCTTGGAAAGCTTGTCTGGAACCTGTTACTTTGGACAGGACAAAATGGTTAGATTTCATAACCCAATATGGCATGTTGTTACATTCATAAGAGAGAACCTGATTAAAGAGAAGCATAGTGGGGGATTGGCTACACACTTTGGTCTAGATAAGACCATTGCTATTGTTGCTAAAAATTATTATTGGCCATAATTGCAACAGGATGTGAGGAAATTTATGTAGACTTGCAGAGTATGTTAGATGGCAAAAGGAGCAAGTCAAAATACAGGTCTATATCAGCCACTACTAGTACCAGACAAGCCATGGGATGATATTAGTGTGGATTTTGTTCTTGGTTTACTAAGGATAGAGAGAGGACATGATTTTATTTTTGTGGTGGTGGGTAGATTCTCAAAGATGGTACATTTCATTCCTTGCAAGAAGACTAATGATTCTATTCATATTGCTGAATTATTTTTTAGAAAGGTGGTGAGATTACATGGTCTACCAAAGAGCATAGTTTCAGACCGAGATACCAAGTTTGTTGGTTATTTCTGGAGGACATTGTGGAAGAAGCTGACGATAGATTTGAAGTTTAGTTTTGCACACCATCCACAGACTGATGGATAGACGGAAGTGGTCAATAGGAGTTTGGGTAACCTGTTATGATGCTTAGTAGGAGATAAGCCCAAGGGATGGGATTTGATTTTTCCATAGGTAGAGATTGCTTACTACAATTCTATTAATAGTACTAATAAATCACCATTCCAGATTATATATGGAAAAAGCCCAAGAAATGCTTCTAAGTTATGGAAGCTAGACAAAGGAGAAAAGACAAGTGCTGAAGCTGAAGACTTTACAAAACATCTGAATAATTTGCATGAAGAAGTGAGAAAGTACATTGATAAAATGAATATTCAATACAAGGCTAAGGCAGATCAGAAGAGGAGATATAAGGAGTTCCAAGTAGGAGATGAAGTCATGGTTCACTTAAGAAAAGAAAGGTTCCCAATTGGAACATATAATAAGTTGAAAATGAAGAAATTTGGATCATGCAGAATCCTGAAGAAGCATGATTCAATAAATGCATATGAGGTAGAGCTGCTAAGTGGGATCAATATTTCCCCTGTGTTCAAGATTGCTGATTTAATAGAATATCATGAAGGTAGCACAGAGGATGGACCAACACAAGAATAGTGGAGTATTCCAGCATCTAGTTCAATGGAGGAGATAGAAGAGATCTTGGATACCCGTGTGGGAATAAGTACTTGGAACAAAAAAATGAAGAATATCTGGTGAAATGGAAAGGAAGACCTATTGAATATTCTTCTTGGCTATCTAAGGCAAAGGTTTACCATTTGGGTTTTCCTCAAACAAACACCTAAGACATGACAGGGTGACTTGTCAAATTACCCTAGGTGTTTGATGCAGGAGCAGCCAGTGATGTAAGGGTAATCTTACATCACCCAAAAAGAAGTTAATTCAAAATCATTGTAGTTGTTTTCATTTTTTTCCATAATTAGTTTTTCTGGTTCCATAATCTCCTAAATAATGATGTAGGACTTTCAGTTTTTCCAAACTGCTAAAAATTGCAAACTGCCAGTTTTTGAAAGTTTAACTGCCATTTTAGGATGTATCCATTTGGACACAAATTGAAGCAAAAAGTTATAGAAATCTTCATAACTAAAATATAAGACCTTTGGTGAAGGAATTAGACAAAGATCATTTGTGAGTTGAAAGATGTTAAATTTTTTGTTTTCTGAAAAGCCCCTAAAAATTTCCAAAATGAGACATGAGGCCCTAAAACATCCCACAACATCCCTAAAAGTTGATGGAAATCCATTTACAAATTTCTGACGTGATAGTTCACATCATGATCTTTCTAGAGCTTAAAATGGTTCGTTAATCAAACACCCTGGTATTTCTGGTGCTTAAAACAATTCATCAATCAGACACCCCGCTCACAAGTTATGCTTCCCAAAAGTTGACCTATTTTTGGAAGGAGTTGCAAATTTTGAAATTTAACTGGAGGCTACCAGAAAGTGCTATTTATGACTATTTTTGGAACCCTGGTTGGTAGTAGAGTAAAGGGGGAAAGTGTAGAGTCAAGAATAGGTGGGAAAATAGAAACCCTAGCTAATTTGGGGTTATAGAAGGCAACAGATTCCAGACTCTAGTGATGTGTAGCTGTAGTGTGTTGCAGTCTGTGGAGGATTGATTCCTTTGATTGTAATTGAGCTTCTGTAATTTCATGAGTTGCCCAGATCAGTAAAGAAATATTCTATTTTCTATGTTCCATTTCTATTGTTTTGTGTTTTATGATTTACCCCTTTCATCACACCCTTGAAGAGTGAAATAGTGCTGGATCAAGAGAAATGAGCCCGAAGGGGATCCTAAACTTTCTCTTGAATTTATTGGAGGGGAGAGGGTTCTTGGAAAGAATGTTCTTGGGGGAAACAAGTTGGGTTTGCATAGGAATGGGGTCTTGTGAAGGATGAGGACCTCTAAAACTTACTAATTCGAAGCACTAAGGTTGATGTAGGGTTTTAGAGGGGTCATGTTACTTAAATCTTGGGACTTTGAAGGTGGAAACTCTCTCCTTTGTAGGTTGATTCATACTTGTATGAGGAGATGGAGGAGCTAGTCTGAAACTAGGGAGGGAGGATGTGGTATGGGCTTCCAACCTCTATATTTTGGCAAGTAGTTCCCTCATTTATTCCTCCTTATCTGCAACTTGTATAGCATGGTTCTCTTGATAAGGTATTCTTGTTGCTATTTTCTACTGGTGAAGGAAGGCTTGATGATCAAGCTCATCTTGTTGCTGGTTATACATTTGCTACCTCTTGATGTCATCAAATTCCCTTCAAAAATTTAACATGATATCTTTGAAATTCATATTGCTGACATCCTAAGGTGCTCAGTAGAGTAGATATGCAGATTAGGGATGAAGTGGTCTTCTTGTGGTCGATAATATGCATGATTAGGCTTCCAAGAGATTGAACGGGGGTGGGAGGGAGGCAATAATAATGAGGATGTTGATAACCTACTATAATAGGTGCATATGGCATAAACCTAGAGGTATTTTGAGCATGATATGGATGATATGGAGGCCAATGACTTGTATTTTGACAAGGTGGAGGGGAATAACCATAGCTTCCATAATAGTTTGACATAATGGAGCATTAAAAGTCAGAAATCATTCAAATATTATTATAATAAAAGTAGACAAAGTTGACCTTCTAAGAAATTAGCTCATACCAGGGAGTCACCAAGTGATTGAAATGCTTCTAAAAGCAAGTTTGACTAGGAATATCACCGAAATCCTAATCTTTGAAGTTCTTTAAAAGCACTTGAATTGGATGCACTAGTAGATTTGTTTACTAGAGTCACTATGGTGTTGTAGACACTGCTCTAAATGGAAAGATGCACTGAAGAGTATACTAAAACTCTTCAATGGATAATAAACATAATGAAACTGGTCCAATTGGGTGTGCCAAAAACTATTATCACTTAGAATTTCACTCTTATTGAAGCTTATTCAAGAATTCGAATGACACAATGGAACTGATCTTAAGGTGTGTGACCTTGTAGATGAGATCAGACCTTTGGACAAAGTTGGTTCCTCTTTTTGAGCTTAAGGCCTAGAGTAAAAAATCTAAACCTAATACTAATAGTCACCAAGGGGAAGGGAGAAGGAGAACTGAAAGGGAAAGGGGGTGATGCACCAAGATTTAGGGTGTTTAACTATAACTGACATAACATTATAATGATCTCAAAAACTAAAGGGAACTCACACAAACTCATGTAGGCTTAAATAAAGATTAAGGTAGAAAGATAAAACTATGAAAGGAAACATTTCACCCATAATACACAACTTGTATCTATCAAATAAACATAGTGTAAGAACAATGAGGTAAAACTATTAGTTTATATTGATTAAATAGAGGCTGAATAGCCATTACAAAGAGAGAAAAAACTCATTATAGGTGTGAGATATACATAAAATGATAGACTTTCCTTCATTTTTGAATTGGTACAAAGACATAAAAGACTTGGAAGATAGCACAACTCATCAAATATGGGCAGGCGGGCAGCACCAGTACCCAGTTCTAGAAAATACCACAAGGTCAGAACTTGCAACCCAATCTTTCTATTTAAATAACCACCCACAATAGCTAACCAACCCATAGGAATACATCTTAGCATGCTTATATAACTTTATCATTTCACTTTGTAGCTCTGGGCATGACAAAACTTTGTCAACATGTCTTTAGATTGCCCATACTACAATAAATTCTAGCCTAGAGGCACATGCTACAGAACTTGTAGATTTAGAAGGGTTCCCTTGCCTCTAGTACATTGATTTGCCCTAGATCTGCAAAGACCCATACATTCCATCTAAGTATACATTCATTTCTTGGTACATGCACATTGAAGATTTGCACTATTCCAGCTACCTTTGATGAGCTCAACCTGTAATGGTGTCACTTGTGGAGGCATGATTATAGGGTACCTATAAAATCAAGCCCTTTAGAAGATTTTATAACACTTCAAAAGTGTTGAATTTTTAGTTTACTTTGACATCTTTTGATATTTTGATTTTCACTTCCTTACATTTGGTCTCTTTATTGTCCCATTTGCCCGTCAACAAACTCCTCAATCAATGAACCATGAGGTTTGGTGATGACCCTGAACTATCTTTTCTCCTTATCATCCTATTCACCCATTGAAAAACTCCTCAGTCAGTGAATCATTTGGTTCATGAACCACTCACCTTAGCCAATTTTTCCTTACTTTATTTACATTTGTCTTCTACTTTATCTTTCATTTGTGATCCATAGCCTCCACAAACCACTTTCTTTCCTTCTTGGTGAGTTCATAGGTTCATGAACCTAGTGAACCACTAACAATTCATTTTGTACTTTATCTTTTGGCTTGTCCTCTTTTTTCAATGATTCTCCACTTTCACGAACCATCTTTCGATCTCCTTCTTCTTCATCAACGGGTTACCCTGTCAGCAAACATTGGAACCTTGAAACCTTTTTGGCAGGTTCACAAGTTTGTGAACCCATGAACCCATAGACTATTCCTTTTGAAATTTCTTCCCCTTTTATTTTTTCCCATTAGTGATTTTTGCATCGGCGAACTTGTCGAATGGTGAACTGGCAGGTTCGCAAATAGCCAAGTTTGTCGATAATCCAAATTGTGTTAAGGTAAAACACTTTGGATTGCCTTAGATTTTTGGGGAAATTTTTACAAGGAAAAACATATAACAGGCCTACAATATATTTGAAGGAAATTTTACAACATTTTTATAGAATTCAATGGATCCTTGGGCTATTTTGGCCTTGGGAAAAAAAGGATACAATTACCATGGTAAGTTTGATTTTTGTATGATGCAAACTATGTTTCCAAGTAAAAATTGAATGTATGGAATGGCATTGATTTTACTTTGTGTTCTTATATGTTTATGCATATGTGACTAGATAGAATCTATCTCATGTCAGTCTAATATGTTTAATGAGTGTTGACCCGTAATTTAGACCCTTGGATATAAAAGACCCGTATTGGTTTATGGACAACTATGTGGAACATAACCAAGTCAACTTGACCAGTGTTGGTGAATCCTTGTGATATCCTTATTGTGTGTGTACATGTCTATAAGATGACCCACATGTCAGAAATGAGTCTGATACAAGTACGGATAGCCAGCTATCACCAATACTATGTAGGTGATAGATGCTAGGTACTATCCACCGTATCTTAGGATGATCCAATTGTTGCCAATAGTATGAAGGTGACAAATACCAAGAGCCATTCAGGTTATGATACAAGTGCGGTTTAGCCAGTTGTCACAAGTACTATGCAAATGATAGATACCAGGTGCTATCTACCCTATCTTAAGGTTATCTAACTTTTACTAGTAGAACGAAGGTGATGGATGCCAAGATCTACCCTTTAGTATCATAGGGCATAGCCATCTTTTAATAGTACCATACATGTGATAGATGCCAGGAGCTATCTCGTACTAAGTTGGACCAACTTTCGCTAGTGGCATGGAGGTGATAGATGTCAGGATCCACCAACTCAATAAGTTAGTAGGTTGTGGAAATCTTGCTAGTGGCCACATGTGATTTATGTTGTTACACCTAATATAGGCATTTTGGGATGCATAGTTGTCATCACAGTTGGTTGTCAATATGTATGCTATTTCACCTGCTTCTTAGCTAGTGATAAAAATAGGTAATATGTGATGCTTTCTTGTCATTACAGTTGTAATGTCTCCTTTCTAGTTACAGAGTTAGTCTATCATTGGGTTCATCTACACTAATAGCTTGGTGAGGGAACCATGGAGTTTTGGTATTGGTTTGGGCAATTTGGTAGTGGCATTGTGGTTTGGATCCAATTGGCATGATTAATGGTAGTTTTGGGTACCTTGTGGAGTACTTACTATTTTTAGTAAGTTAGGAAATAGTGCCAGATTTGGAGTTTCAGAGCTGAAATAGATTCATTTCGTAGAGAGCTTTTTGGCAAGCTATAGATTGTTGCATTCTGACATCATTTGGGCATTTATTTTAAAGTATGAAAGTTATATCATTTATCTAAATGGGACTTTAGAATTATTGAGTGGTGACTTAGGAAAAAGAAATATTATAAAGTCACTAATGTCTTGAGTTTTGACATCCATCCCTAGGAGGAGTAAAAGGTGATTTTAAATTGTAATATTCCATCCTAATTTCCCAACACCCTCATGGGAGGAAATAAAAGATAAAATGAAGAGTCATTTGGCATGCTATGTTTATGATATCTTCTCATATTTTGGCTCTGCTAGGGTTTGTACTTGTGAGGGTTTGAAGGATTTGAAGTAGAGGCTCTTGGAGATGAAAACCTCCCTAAGTAATGGCATTCTATATGTGTGCAAGATCACCCAAATGTGCCATTAGAGGTGGATACACTCAGTGTTCACATATGTGCTTGTAATGGAGTTCTTTGAAGTTCATTCTTGAGATGATTACTACATCTTTTATTATTAATTTTGTATTCTGATATTGGAGGGATTGGAGGCAAATTTTGGTGTGAGTGAAGTGAGTTCTTGTTGTTGTGATTATTCCTCTTGTTGGCCATACTTTCTAGCAGCCAGGCCATACCTTATTTGTGGGCTATTTAATGTCAATTTTCTACATATTTCACATTCTACTAGGGTCACCCAGCCTTGGAGACATTGTGCAAGCCTATCTGAAGCATTTTCAAGATCTCTGTAGTGTTGTTGCTAGACCACACTCTCAACTAGCCATACATCCTTGCCTGGTGGATATGGGGTTCATAGAGACTCCATTATCTTGGGTTGCATCTATTGTATCTCTCATTTGGAGGTGTCTAGGGTCATTTTCCATTCTGAAACAATCATATTGCTATTCCTTGTATTTCTTAGGAGATTGGAGTGATTTCAGCCATACCCAATTGCTGGTCTAGTCTCAGCATATGTACCAAGTTGCAAATCTTAACATGGGTATGTCATAGTAATTCATATTTGGCCTATTTATGACCTAGGTATCTGTTGTTTCCTTCATATCTATTGTATATTTTCTGGGTTTCCATTCTATGCTATATATTGTATGCTCTCGTAACACACATATGCAGGAAAACTAAAACCGCTTCTGCATCTTCTTTCTAGTCTGAAAGAACACCTAAAGAAATAAAATAACACATAAAAAGATATTAAAACATATAAATAGGTACAACACATTATAGTGGTATCAGAGCACAACTCTTCCTGCCATCCTGTGAGGTTGGATTTAGACATGCAGAAGTGAATATGAGACATGCAACCATGTACTAATAGGTATTATCTCAAAAGGAATAGATCAAGGCTTGATTTATAGGTCCCACAGACTTATCCCTTTGATACAAAAATAGAGATAGTAGCCGCAGAGGAACAACGTGTGGTCATTTACAGTGAAGAAGATATTGAAGTGCCAAGGACATATCCATTTTTAGGTGTGCTTCCAGAATAGTGTGAAGAAATGGGTGACATGAAGAATTAAGAACCTAGTATGCAAGAAATTCTCAACACCTTGGTTCAAGGAAAGGTGGCTATAGAAAGAGCATTGAGGGAGTCACAACAGGAGTTGAGAGAATCACAAGCAGAATTGGGTCACATCCTTGAAGGGTTAACAACCCCTGATGGCAGAAACAATAGGAATAATAATAATAACAATAATAACTATCAAGATAGGAATGGGAACAACATGGGAGACAGGAATGTAATGAACCATGGAGGTAATAGGCACATGGGTGATAGAAACAATGGTGATAGGAACAATGGTGACAGGCAAAATGGTGATTGACATATTGGGGATCTACATGGAGATAGAGATGATGATGAGGCCTCAGTCACCAATAGGATAGGCACCCAATTGATAGCCAGTGATAGGCCTGGCATACCTACATTTGCATCTAGAAACAACATTCCTGAACTAGATGCTACACAGGTTGAATTCCAGGACAAGATCCTGAGAGATTGGTGAGCATCCAGTGTAGAGTTTTGGGTTGAAATGACTTTTCGTGAGTACTTTGACATAAGGATGAGGAATAGACCCTACAGGGGAAACATGCCACAAAATTAGGAGCTATATAAAAAGGTTAGCAAGATGACCCTCCCATATTTTGATGGTTCTGGTAAGACTACCATGAGAGAATGGGTCCATAAATTGGACAATTACCTACAGATTACTCCCATGCTTGAAGAAGATGCAATAACCTATGTCACTCTACATTTGGAGGGTAGTGTGCATAAGTGGTGGAGCAATGGAAAGGTCACTCTGGGACATGAGCAGATTACTTCGTATGTGGAAATCATAGCCAGACTCATAGACAAATTTAACAAGAAAGATCCTCAAATGCAATTCAAAGAGTTAGCTTAGTTGAAACAAGTGAGCTCTGTACATTCCTACATATCAAAGTTCTAGGACCTTTTAGTGATGGTTTCTAACATTTTTGAGTGTAGATTGATGATGCTCTTCATTGACGGGTTGTCAAATCCTCTTCAAGGGTGGATAAAGGATTTAGACCTTGCATCATTATAGGAGGCCATGAAGAAGGCCATGACATGGAGTCTTCTGTTTGGAGGAATAAGTTTCAATCTAAAGGATTTTAGCATAGGAGAGATAAGGAGAAAGATAGAAGACATTTTTAGAGAGATTCTGAATAGTAGCATAAGAGTTCTTCTAGGTTAGATAATGATCAGCTGAATGACCTCAGGAGGAAGAAACTTTGTTTTCACTATAGAGAGCCTTGGGATCCTAAGTACAAGTGTTATTCCCAAGGAAAAGCAAGACAATTAGAATATTTTTTAGCAGATGAGTCCGTTGAGTCTAAGTCACATTCAGAGAAGCAATTAGAAGATAATGGTTCAATGACAGAGGTTGCATCTGAAGCATCAGATAAGGAGGAGACCACCCTACCTACATCACATATCTCAAGTATTTATAGAGAAGGGTCCTTCAAGATAAGAGGAGTACTGGGTGGACATCGATGTAATACACTACTTCACACAGGAGCTACTCATAACTTCATAGAGGGCTTGGTTGTGAAGAGACAACTGAAAACTAAAGAGTTTGAGGGATTTAAGGTGAAGGTCGCAGATGGATTTGTGCTCACCTGTACTAGGAGAATACCCAATTTGACCACCCAGCTGAATAATTACACTTGCCATTTAGAATTTTATGTAGTTTGTATGGGTGATATGGATGTGGTGTTGGGTATGAAATGGTTACATGATATTGGAGAGTTCACACTCAACTTGAGGACGATGGAGATGAAGTTTGAGGTAAATGGAGTATGACATGTGCTTAGGGGTATCTCAGATGGTGGATTGAGAGTGGTTTCTCTCAAACAGATGGAGATATTGATTCATCATGATTAGGTGCAGTGGATATCAGAGGTGATGGTGATGCCTATAGTATCAGAACAACAGAAATGGGAGTACCCACTTGACATATAGGCCCTCTTGACTAAACACACCAAGGTGTTTAGTTACATACCATAATGTAGATGTCCTGATAGGGGTATTAAGCACATGCTTTAGTTGGAGGAGGGTGCTAAGGTAGTGATAACTACACCTTACAAGCAGTCGAAGAGATACAAGGATGAAATCGAGAAGGCTATCAAAGAGCTTCTCGAGATGGGTCATGTAAGGCCTAGCAAAAACCCATTCACATCATCAATGGTCTTAGTGAAGAAAAAGGATGGGACTCTCAGAATGTGTATTGATTATACGGAGCTCAATAAGAACATTAAATACGAGTACCCTATACCCCGCATTGATGAGATGATTGATGAGCTTCATGGGGCCTTTTACTTCTCCAAGATAGATTTGAGATCTGGTTACTATCAGATACAAGTAAATGATGAGGATATGGACAAGATAGCTTTCAGGTGTCATTATGGGCACTTTGAGTTCCAGGTCATGCCATTCAGTTTAACCAATGCACCAGCCACCTTTCAATCCTGTATGAACAGGGTGTTTAGAGAGAAGCTAAGAAGATTTGTGCTAATATTATTTGATGATATATTGATTTATAGAAGGACATGGGAGGAGAATCTTAAACACATTGACACTGTTTTGAGCATCTTAGAGAGGGAGTCACTATATCCAAAAATGTCAAAGTGTGAGTTAGGAATGACCAAGTTGTTGTACTTGGGTCATATCATGACAACTGGTAGTGTGAAGATAGACCCAAAGAAGATTTGGGAAATTATGGACTGGCCACCACCAAAGAATCTCTCACATCTTAAGGGATTCCTTGATAGCATTTGAGAGTAGGAAGTTAAGGGGTGTGGAATAGAGTTACAACATGTATGAGAAGGAGATGTTAGCCATCATGCATGCACTGGCTAAATCCAGATAGTACTTAGTTGATAGCAAATTCATAGTAAATATAGATCACAACAAACTAAAACATTTCCTTGGTTAGAAGGATTTAAAGGAGAGGCAGCAAAAGTGGGTCAGCAAGCTACAGGCCTATGTTCATTGCGAGATATGCACAAAATGGATTTTTTGAAAAGGCTTTAGAAACTTTCAAGTAAATGCAATTGGTAGGTGTAAAGCCAGACTCCATAACCTATGCTAGCATCATCCCTTCCTATGCAAATATGGGAGGTTTCAAACAATGTATGGATATCCATCACATGATACATAATAGAAGAATTTTGTCAAATGTTGTGGTTGTAATTGCCGAGGTAGACATGTATGCAAAATGTAGAAGCATAGACAAGGCATGTGGACTGTTTGACGGGATGCTTGAAAGAGATGTCATCTCATCGAATGCCATGATGGCAATATATCCACAATGTAGAAGCATAGACAAGTCACATGAACTGTCTGATAGAATGTCTCAAAGAAATATGTTCTCATGGAATTCCCTGATTGTAGGATATGCACAAAATGGATGTGTTGAAAAGGATTTAGAAACTTTCAAGAAAATGCAATTGGTAGGTGTAAAGCCAGACTCCATAACCTTTGCTAGCATCCTCCCTGCTTATGCCAAAATGGGAGGTTTCAAATAGTGTATGGATATCCATCACATGATACAAAATAGAATAATTTTGTCAAATGTTGTGGTTGTAATTACCCAGGTAGACATGTATGCAAAATGTGGAAGCATAGACAAGGCATGTGAACTATTTGATAGAATGCCTCAAAGAGATGTCATCTTATCGAATGCCATGATTGCAAGATTTCCACAATGTGGAAGCATTGACAAATCACAAAACTTTTTGATAGAATGTCTCAAAGAAATGTGTTCTCATGGAATTCCCTAATTGAAGGATATGCACAAAATGGATTTGTTGAAAAGGCTTTAGAAACTTTCAAGCAAATGCAATTGGAAGTTGTAAATCCAAACTCCACAACCTTTTCTAGCATCCTCCTTGCCTATGCCAAAATGGGTGGTTTGGAATAAGGTATGGACATCCATCAAAGGATAAAGGATAGAGAAATTATGTCACATGTTTTAGTAGGAAATATACATATACATGTTTTTACCTTGTACTTTGGTTATTATCACACATGGAGAGATGCTATTAAAATGAATTCTCACAAATATATTGTAATGTAAATTCTAATCATCATGTCCAATTATCCACATGAAATATTTTGATATCAAAATTATAGTTTCATATCTACTTTCAAGACATGTTTATGACACATGAATATGCAAACATTTCAAACATTACAATTCAAATAAATAAGTGCATAGATTACATATGTCAAGGTTGAAGCATCTTCCACATAGAACTAAAAACACTGCCATACCCATCAACACTATTACAACAACATTTGTAAATCCTTTCAAAATTGAACTTAATCATGGATACATTGTGTAAATAGTTTGTAAACATTTGCAAACAAATATTTTATAAAAATTTGTTGTCATAAGTAAATAGTTTCTAAATATTTCCATACAAAACTTTGATTGTCACATTAGACTTCACAACATACAAGCTCAGTATCTCATAGTGTGCATGTAATAACTTGAAGGATGACGTGACATGATGCACCTTAAATATGATGGAGTACTTGAACCGAAAAGAAAGGACCAACCATTCCTAAAGTAGGCCCATATGATTAGTAATTCATGCTTGTCCCTTAAGAAATCTCATAAAACTCATACTAAGCTCACTACTAAAAGTATGCTTGTTGATGATCATAGTTGGCCTAATGGTGACCTTCTAAATACATTCGGGACACTCAATTCCTCTATACAGAGGAGGACATTCCATGGAAGATGTCAATGATAGTTGGAGAACAAACTAGACACCCATGCATGTGCATTATGCGACATCTTTCTCACCTACATCAAAACAACTATTAGCTTTCACATTTTTATTATACCAAAAGATAGATGTTGCCAAACGTTAACCACATATATGTTGCCAAAAGTTTTAGAATTAACTTACAGATTTTATACTTCTGACAAAAGTTGCTGAAATTAGGTGCAAATGGTTGATTATTTATTCAAGAAGGATGTACATGCAAATTGTATCAATCTATTGCATGAGCTATTGAGTGAGATTTTATCCAACAATTCATAAAAGTGTGAGGAGATCTATATGATTGCATACAACTACAAATGACACCATATCATTGCACCATGAAAAGGGAGTAATAAATCAATGATTCATTGGTTTGAGAGGACAAATGGTCACCAAATATATATAGAGCCACAACAAAGTACTAATGCAAAAAATGCATCTTGAAATATTGTGAGAGGCTTTAAACACATAGGGCTAACATGGACAAAACACACATTTTAAACCATGTACTAAATATTAAAATGTTTCATAGATTGATACATAGTCACTTATTTTATGCATTTGATGTAATTTAACTCTAGTACTTTAGAAATAAAATAGCTATGGCCTTGCAAAATTGGTAGACAAAAGATAATTCACATAACAAAGATAGGTTTCTTTGTATGAGTCTTGTAGAAGTAGGTTGTGTAGGAGTCCCTTGAACTTTCTTCCTCGATAAACTCATTAAATCTATCAACCTCAATCCAAGCTGAAAATAATTGTGAGCCTTTAAGAATATAAGTCTCCCATTAAAGGTTTGTGTAGCAAAACTTTCTACTAGGGTGTGTTGAAAAGCTTCATCTATGATGTGAGACCAATTGACATTCATCAAGTAGACAAACAAAAATGTTAGCATTTGAATAGAATATGTCCGCAAATGATATAACACACTTGGTAGAAATTCTAGACATGTCTGATAACCATTTGAAACATGCTACACCCAATTAAATTGCAATTATGCCCACCATCAAGATTAGAGGTAAAGATCCCACATATATCAAATGGCAATGTGGGAAATGATTGTAAAAGTGAAATCAACAATGATTATTAAATTGTGCCCACATAGAGCACTTGGGAGTTACTTAGACCCTTCTTGGTCATAGGAATCAAGCAACCAACTTGAGAGTTGCATTCTACTCTAGGAGGAGTTACTTTTGAGGGAGGGCACATGGGTTGGACCATGGTTTTCAGTCTTGTTTTGACCCATGGTAATTTGTCACATCCCAAAATGGCTGCAAGGTTTGTAAGGTAATAATTCTAGGTTAATTCTAGTGGGCAATTGATAAGGCTTTAGTTAATTTCAATTTGATAAATGTAGAACCAGATTTGTATGAATATTAGATTTTAGTGACATCATAAATTGACTTTTCTTTCATTTGAATGAAAATTTGGACTTATGGATAATAGAAGATATGTTCAAATAATCTAAAGGCTTCTAGAAATACCTGGTTGGCCATTCAAATTAGATATTTTCATTTATTTAGTAGAGGTGTATTTTGTTAGAGTTGGCTATGATTGGAGCCACCCAGGATCTAGGACTTCATGAAAGCACGAGAGAGATCAAATGAAAGAATGATGCTATTCTATCATTGAATGCAAAAGATTGATTATTGTTGTTACAATGCACATGATATGCCTTGCTTATAAAGGCAAGATGAGAGCTAGAGAGGTGGAGTGGAAAGTGGAGATATTCCAACAACATGTGCCAATTAGAGGATGATAGCTAATTGCACATGTGGAGGATAAGACAACTCAATCCAACTATCAACAACTCAACACACAACTAGACTTAACTAGACACAACTAGACATCTAGTAGACTCACTAAGTCAACTTAATATGTGTGATATATGTGTGATGTGTGAATATTATTTAACTAGTAAATAGTTAAATAAGATGAATTATCCACACTAGGGTAAACCAGTTATGTGATAACCCTGTTCACACCAACACCCCCCTTAAGTGCAACTTAGGGAGTAGTTGACTAAAGCAAGATGAAATGATGGATGGGTCCCAGCTACTAGGCCATGTTAGGTACCCATGTACAAAAAATCTCAAGTGGAGAAAAGGAGAAAACCTCATGGGACAAAACTCCTCTCCAAAAGTGAGAATGCATGAAATAATGAAAGTGAAAGAAGTGATAGTAGGAGGACTCAACATGACCCCCCAAGGACAACTTCTATCACATATATACAGTCAATTACCCCCCCCATAGGAGAGAAAGTGTGAGACTATAGGTCCCCCCCCACAATGAAGTAGATCCTGTGCCGATGGTGGATGCCTAAAGAAGAATGCTGGAAAGTGCCCTGAACCTGCAAACAACATTTCTCCCCTTAGGAAGAAACAAGTCCAAAGGCTGATGTCGAAGAAAATCCATCTCAAGGAATGAGGGAAAAAGCCTCATGATGGATGATGTCTCTGAAAACTGCTCAAGTGTCCACATGTCAGAATCAAGGAATGCTAGAATGCAATGATGTGTGTCCAATCCAAAATCCTGTGTAGACTGATGAAGAGCAACCTCCAAAGACGAAGTAGATGGGATAACAGTTGTGTTGTAACTATCATCAAAGAGGAGAGATATCCCCTCAAGTGTGTCCTCCAAATCTGCAAGATGAGACTCACAAAACAAGTCTGATATACCTACCAAGAAAGTATCTGACAAAGCTATGTTTGAAAGACCTAAATGATCCTACTCAACTAGAGTAGATGAACCCATGTCGATGTCAATCTCTGAAGAAGTAGGAGGTTGAGGTGATGGAAGCTCAGCACTAGTCTCATGAACCAAAGTGGGTGAAAGAACACCAAGGTTCAAGTGACCAAACTTCTCCTCAGGAACATGATTCACACTTGATGCATGAGTGTGAATAGCCATCAATAGATCTACATCATCAGAAGAAACAAAATGGGAGAAGGTATACAAGCGAGATGCATGATTAGCCATCCCAACTGCAATGATATCTCTGCTCTCCAAGTCTCGTATGATCACTGAATTAGGAGTGAACTCAACTATCTTGCCTGCACCACAATGAGTAATCTGGTAGATGGAAAGGAGATTGGATGTCAAGGAAGGTACACACAACACATTGTTGAATGTATTCTCTCCAACATCAATTGTCCCTTTTCCAAATGCATGCATGTATGTATTGTTACCCATCAAGATAGGTGTCGAAGTACATGACTCAAATGAAGAGAACATCCCTTGTGAAGATGCCATGTGATGAGAAGCCCCTGAATCAAGAAGCCATCTCTCTGACTGAAGACTTGTAGAAGCAAAGAGTACATGTCCTTTTCCTTTGTCTGTCCCATTTGCAATGTCTGCTTTCCTTGTATGTGTAGATGATGATGGTGTCGAAGAAAAGGATGTACTAGCTGATGTTGATGGTATTTTGATGTTGTGCTTTTGAATAATGTGAGTCAACTCATCAATTTTATTCTCATAACACTGATGCTCATCATGTCCTAGTTTCTTGCAATATGCACACTTTGGTCTCTCCTTCTTAGATGATTCCTCCTTGGGAGAGGATGAGGACTTAGGTGACTTGGTTGATTCCTTTGCTTGCTCATTGTTCTTGAGATTCTTATTTTTCTATTTCTTGCCTTTGCTAGTTGAAGCCTTTTGATCCTTAGAACCTTGACTAGAAAGAAGTGCTTGAGGTTTAGGTGACTTCAATGTGCCCATGTGTACTAACTTAGCTTGCTCCCTTGTAAGTGATGCAGCAAAGTCATCAAGTGAAGGCATTGTGAAAGTTTTCCCAAGTGCATCCATTGTAGCATAGAAGGTAGAAACAAAAACTGAATAGTCAGGATCAAGCTTGGCAAGGATTGAAAGAATCAATTGAGTGTCCTCTTTCTTAATTCCACATTGTTTGAGCTACAACCTAAGTGATTTTAGTTTTGTGAAGAAGTCTTGGATGCTTGCAAAATCAGTTGGATTCAAACCAATTAATTCAAGTTTTTCTAAGGTAGTCCACACTTCATTAGGTGTTTTACAAGATTCAATATGAAAAAGAAGATCAGGAGAAATAGACAAGCATAGTGTTCCATAGGCTTGATCACATCTATTATACCACTTTCTCTTTTCTGCAGCTGTTGTTGGTTTAATTTCTGTACCCATTGTTACTCTATGAATTTTCAAACTTCTTAAATGAATCTTCATTTTAGTTTTCCAGTCATGATAGTTATATGGTGTGAGTAGAGGAAGTTTGTGTGAATCCATGATGCAAGAGTACAAAAAAAACACAAGTACACCCCCTGTTACTTAATCAAAGAGATCACCCCCAAAGAATAATTGTGGCACTTTATACTTAGTGCGATTTACAATTGTCCTCAAAGGACCAAATTTGGGAAAGTATGAAAATCTCTTAAAAAAGAGATTCAAAGGAGATTACAATTGCTCACAATGATTAACCACAGCAAAACAAGTTTCACTTCCTCAAGTGCCAAAATGCCCAAGTTATCACTCGAAAGCCAAAAAATTGACAAATGAAATAAAAAGAACTTGGAGTAGAATCTAAGAAAAGTACATAGATGGATTTGAAGAGCTCCTGAATACCTTTCTGATGCCGCAAAAATCGCGAAAATTAGAGATCGTGGCAGGAAGTTGTGAGCTCGGAAGCAAAAAATGAAGATCTGTCTTCAAACTATTGTAGCAATAACCTGTAGTAGAATTTCAGAAAAATACTAACACCACTATGAAATGCTCTCTGTTATCTTTCCAACCATATCTCATTTGTCTGATTTCCCCTTCATGGACAAAAGTTATGCAAAAATGAAAAAAAACCCTTATTTAGGGCTTTGAAGGGCAAAAATGGCCCCTGTCGCTAACGCGGTGATGATGTTAGCAAAATATTCTTAGAATATTCCCTTTTGGCAGGAAAAAGATGCCAATTCCTCCTACCCAGAAAAGCAAAAAACCACCCAAAACCTCTTTTTGACTGGAAACTCTGCGAATCAAGGTCAAAAGAACCTATCAGGGGCGCAAAACTGCCTTTTACACAGTCAGAACCACCAGTCAAATGTCAAAACCACCAAGGAATGAGTGGAAAAACAGTGTTGAATATTTGAAACCACTGACCTCGAGGAGAAAAACCACTCAGGAAATTTTGAAAAACACATACTTTCTGTGGAAACCACGTTTAGCAAGGCGGGAAACTAGTTTTTGAGGCGTGAAACCACCAGTGAAAGGTTTGTATGCCGGTCACTATGGATTCGATCCAGATAGTTGGAGGGGTCTGCTACCAATTTCTTGTTTGAAACCACCTAGCTCATATCTAAAACCGCCCACGAAAATGGTAAACCACTGATTGAAGCGGTGAGAAACCTCCTGAGTGACTGTTGAAACCACGGGTTTTAGGCAGAAACTGCCTGCGAAACTACCGGATTAGAGTGGATCTCTGGTATTGTTGTTTTTGTAGATACTGGGGAGATTCAAGGAATATGCACCGTAGAAACAATCGATGAGTTTAGCCGCTGGTTGTGAGACTGTTGAGACAGTCAAAGAATCTGCCGATCAGAACAGCGATGAGTTTAGAAACCTCTGTTGTTGAAAGGTTCAGAATCTTTAATGCCTCTGATGTATCTTTGGAAGGATTGCCATTAGGATTTATAGACCACTGGATTTACAGTCGCTGCTAATGTTTGTTTGCAGAAGCCGTAGCTTGTGGAATGTTGGCCGTGTGTGATTTGACAGAGATCGATGATTTAAATAGTCACCGCTGCTGATGAATGTGAACAATCAGACTGCCAGCCACCGAATGGAGGTAAGACTGTGACCACCGGGTATGGTGGTGGATGGTTTATTAACTACTGTGAGATCTATGCCCGCAGCCGCTGGTTGTTTAAACTGGTCGAGGATTGTTTGTGGAAAATAGAAAGAAGCCGCTGAGGTAGATTTAGGAGACCGGTGTTTACCATCCGCTGATAGATGCCAGATGAGATACAAAAGACCGCAGGCTGTCAAAGATGAAGCCCATTGGTGAAGAATGTGATCTATGTGGCCGCTGGATATTGTTACCTTCTGGTAATTGCAAATGCCGCCGATGGATTCTAAATGCCGCGTGAGACCAGGATCCAAGCTTGAAGGTGGTTTAACCGTAGGTCTGTGTATTGACCATTGATGGTCTGAATGAAGACTTCCGGTGGTCAGTGGTTTTTGCCACTATGTGGATTAAAACACCGTTAGGTGGTTTGTGTGGCCTGCCGCTTGTGATGACACTGCCAGTTGGATACCACTACTGGCAATAAAATGTCTGCCGAAAGTTTCAAGGCATCCGTAGAGATTTATGGCTGCGGCTTAGTATGGACACACACCGCCAGGGGTTTGTGTGTTTGCTAGATGTTGCGAGTACCTTGCAGCAGATGCAACAGGGTATGATGTACCCTATACACAAAAACAAATATGCCGCAGAAACAATGAATTAAACCCGCAGATTTAAAACAAGGATTTTTAATTACCCGCTGGTCAAAGATGTTGTATGCCCAAATTCGATGATGCCAATGACTCCGCAAACAACATTTCGTAGAATATGTCGACTGCGACAAGAAATATTCTCTGTGACAGATTTCGTATGGCCGAGGGCTAAAATTTTTTTGCCTTTCAGTCCAACTTTGTCTGATTTGGATGATTTTACAGTCTATCCATACTAATTTGGCCACTCCGGATGCAATGGCGATGTCTGATTTGGACCAAACTACTCTGAAACTGCTAGTACCTTCCGGATCATGCCACGAAGCCCCAAATTGAAACCCTCGTCAATTTTGCCTCCGATGTCAGATTTTGACAAAACGAAAGGTGATCTTGACTATTTTAGCTGCTCCGAATGCAATGGTGAAGTCTGATTTGCAACAACATGCACCAAAATGCACCTGCAATACAAGAGCAAGAAGGAAAAACCCTCACAAAACTGGTATTTCTATCGAGTTTTTCTGATTCTCTAGGTCATCAATCGATGCAAGAGAAGAGCATACTCAACTATCAAGATCCACCATGAATTGTACTCAAGATCTCTCAAAAATTGACTAACACAAAGTGATTCTTCCTAGAGCTCTGATACCATGTTAGAGTTGGCTATGATTGGAGGCAACCAGGATCTAGGACTTCATGAAAGCACAAAAGGGATCAAATGAAAGAATGATGCTATTCTATCATTGAATGCAAAAGATTGATTATTGTTGTTACAATGTACATGCTATGCCTTGCTTATAAAGGCAAGATGAGAGCTATAGAGGTGGAGTGGAAAGTGGGGATATTCCAACAACATGTGCCAATTAGAGGATGATAGCTAATTGCACATGTGGAGGATAAGACAACTCACTCCAACTATCAACAACTTAACACACAACTAGACTTAACTAGAGACAACTAGACATCTAGTAGACTCACTTAGTCAACTTAATATGTGTGATATATGTGTGATGTGTGAATATTATTTAACTAGTAAATAGTTAAATAAGATGAATTATTGACACTAGGGTAAACCGGTTATGTGATAACCCTATTCACACCAACATATTTATGATTTTGGAAGGAGGTATTTGAAGACCATGTGCTCTGCACATGGAAAAAGTATGATTTTTTAAGAGCATTCAATGTGTTGTAGGAGATTATCTCCACTACTTGCATTTTCCATTTAATGGTTATGAGTTAGAGATATTTACCTTTTATTTTCTTTATTGTTTCATTTATCTCCTCAAAGATGTCATTGTTGACCTTTGAATTTCTTGGGTGAGAATGGACATTTTTTTCCTTGTGATTGGTGAGGACTTGAGAGGTGAGTTGAGTTTTCTTAAACTTTGGGATAGGTTGAGGAGAGGGATAGAAACTTGTGGATTTGATTATTCACTTTCATGTTTGAGTTTAGAGAGATTAGATAAGAGAAAAGAGAAAGAGCATAGCATTCTTGAGCTCTTGATTGGTGAGGACTTGAGAGGTGAGTTGAGTTTTCTTAACCTTTGGGATAGGTTAAGGAGAGGGGTAGACACTTTTGGATTTGATTATTCACTTTCATGTTTGAGTTTAGAGAGATTAGAGAAGAAAAAAGAGAAAGATCATAGTGTTCTTGAGCTCTTGAGAGAGATTTCTTGTGCTAAAGAATAGATGTAGAACTAGGCAATGCATGCTCGAGTTTGGAAAAGGCAAGGATTGTGCTTAAAGAAGTAATAGAGTTACAAATATTTTTTTGGAAAGATTTAGAATTTTAGAGGTAGGACATTATTCCCTTGCATTTTTTTTTATATTTCCTTTGTGTTGCATGATCAAATGAAATGATTCTTCCCATGAATGTGTTCATGAGTGTGTTAAAAAAAAATTCTTAACGGTTTCCTTTCTTTGTGCTTGGAAATAAAGCTTTAATAAAAATTAATGGTGTTCTAATTATTTATATATGTATAAATTTAAGAGTATGTTTCTTATATTTAAAAAGGATGAACCTTACATTAAAATGTGCCCAAATTCAAAAGAAAGTGTTTTTTTTCAAGTATGGTGATTTACTTGTGTAAATGAGAGTTTGACACCTTATTGATCTAGTCATCTATGAGGGTTTGATACCTCTAACATGTTTAGGAGGCATGGAGTATGGATTAAAACCTTTATATTTATCCATTAAACTCACCGAATGGATTTGTAGGTCCTTGGTAAAAGATACTCCATGGTCTTGCTTCACCTACCCCTCCTTGTGATTCTTGAGGCTTTCACTTATGCTTTGAGAATACCATTACATGTATGTGCTTGTTGATGTGGCCAAATAAGTCAATTTTTTGAATGGTGTGTGCATGTTCCCATGTGTATTACTCTCCTAAGAAAGGTGGGGTGGACCTTGTGGTTCCACATGGTCGAGAGGTAGAATTTTTCCCAGTAGCTAGAATCTTGGAGTTATGGGGTCTTGGAAGAACCTTCTTCTCATCATTTTGAATATCATATGAAAGAAGTTATATAATAAGGTTGTTATTTATTTGTTCTCAAAGAGTTGAAAAAAGTATTGATGTATGTATTTTATGGCTTATAGAATTTTATTTTGTAGTACTCCTAGGGTAGCAAAAACAAGATGTCCTAAACCTCCCAAAATAGATTCAAATTTTATTGCATGAAGACATCTAGTAGATGTGAACAAGTCCCTAAACAACAAGATATAAGTTTTACTTCTACCAAAATTAGAATCTATGCTTATAACTAAATCCATTGGTGTCTACATAGAAGTGGAAAATTTATGTAAATGAGGGGAAATATGAGGATCAATTTGAACCTATTTTGGTTTGCAAAATGGTTATATTTTTAGTTATCTCTACTCTCAATCTTCGTTCATCAATTTGAGGCATGTTTTTGAGGTGGGGGGCTTTAAGGTAGGTATTTTATAGCATGATTTAATGCACATGCTCTAATATCCCTCTACAAACTATTGACAAGGTACCTAGTCTCTCCTATTCAAACTAACTACTACAGACTTTTGTCACAATGGCGACAGGAATTAGACAGGGACTATAAGGATTACACAATAACACAATATAAGCAATTCATATTCCAACTCAGATATGCAATAGGAAGTAGCCATTAACACATGTAACTTGCCTTTGAGATGACATGAACTTATTTAACCTAGATAGCTACCAAAACATATACTCTTCTTCAGTCAAAACTATCAAGTACCAGAGATGACAGGAAGTAGTAAAAGATATATTTTATTAACACAAAAGACCATATTGAGCACACATATTCCTCCCTCTTCTATTGGCTAACATAACATGACATTACATGGCTTATGGGTCTACACATAATGACCTCTTCCTATCTATAGTAATTTGATTCTAATCCTATCCTTGCTTCCTTCAGTTTATTCTTATTTCTCTACACACCTATAGCCTCTTCTTACTCCTTTTGGCCTTTTACATCCTCTTGATTCCTAATCTATTTACATGACTTTCTTCCCTTCTTTATGCCATTTTTCTTCTTCTCCTTATGGCTACTCTCATTATTTCCCTATCGGCCTATTACAATTAGGCTGCTTCTCTCTTTTAGCCTTCACTCTTAGCCTATGGCCTCACACCACACACCGCTCTCTAGTTTTCTCTCTCTATCTCTCTTTTTCCTCTAAGGCATCTAGCCCCATAATCTGGCCACTCCCAATTTCCTTAACTAGCCTCTTTTTATTTCCATGGCCTCTTCTGCAATCATCGGCCTACATCAAAATGGTCATTCTTCTCTGCCACAACAACGAAACTTCTCTACACTTAGCCATCTCTTCCAAACAGTTCTATTTTTGTCCTTCTGCCCTCTATCAGACCTTATATATTCTATGCCTCCTTCACAAAGATGATGAACTCTCAGTTCATTTTCAACTACCTTACAACCATCCACCTTCTCCATCTATAACCAATGTCTTCTCTCTTCATCGAACCAACTCTACCTAACTGACCGTTTCCCAATTATCTACATCTAACAATTGTAACTGCTCCAGAATTGCTAATTATCCATTTCCTCCTGTAGAAGCGAGCATACCAATTTCTTTCACTTCCTGCCCATGTGGCGACATGAGCTTCCTTTACACATGCCAAACTAAAATAATTCAAAAATTAAAAAGATCAATTTGATGCCCCTACATCATACTCCCAAGGGGACAAAAGAATGTGCTCCAGCACATGAAGTAATATTCTGCAACTTATTCTCTATTTATTTTCTTTCTCTTTTTGCACTAATGCTTAGGTACAGTCATCAAGCTCTTTTTACAATCCGACTCCAATTTCATTATTCCGGACCTAACATAGCCATGGCTACACTATAATCTTCTCACCCACTCATTCTCATACCCACCAATATAATTCATTAAAGAAAATTGCAAGTTTTCCATATCCTCAAACTCATACCCTTCATCAATTTGACTATCAAATTCATCTAATTCACCTTTCCAAAATGGCCCATTTTGTGTCTTCCCACACAGAGCATAACTCTCACTATCTTTACAAAAATATAAATAATCCTCACCAGATGTCCTTCCAAACTTCACACTATTCAACCCAACAACAGAATGTAAAGCCATGTCTTCACAACAATCAAAAAACTTTACCTCTTCTTGAAGTTCTGTTGCAACTTTCTTATTACATACTGCCTCCATTCTTTTTGCATCCTCAGCTACTCCATTTGGCTCATTATCTACTGCCCCTTTATATAAAAAATACCTTCACCTTCATTTCCATTGTATCCTCCCCCATCTATCAAATCTTCATAAATTCTTTCACCTTTCATCTTTATTGCTGCAACTTTTGTAACCTCATTTGGGCCTTCTTCATTTTCTGCTACTTTTTCTTCATTCTCCAAGCCTCCCTTAAACCAAGCTTCTGCTATCAATTCTTTCTTTCCACCTTTCTCACTTAAACCATTCCAATGATTCATCTCACATTCATATTTATTCTTTCTAAACTTTCCAATCTATTTTTGTCTGAGATCCTTCTTTCTCTTGTATCATTTCTTTCTTATTTCCTTCTCTTCTACAAGCCTCTACAACTCCATTCCATACTCATAAATGCCATCTTCACCATTCATAACTACACTCTTCTCATCTTCATCCATCAAACTTTTATCTTCAACTATAAATTTTGAACTATCAAAAGCACTTTGTTTACCTTTAATTTTGCATGGATCCTCCTCTATCTTCTTCCAAGCTGCTCCATTCTCTTTCTTCCTTGGTATGATTCTAGTCAATGCCTTTGTGTCTTAATCATCTCATTTCTTCTATTCATATTCTCTTGCATGCTTCTTCACATAATCATTTTCCTTGAACTCTTCCTTACAAGTTTCAGCTTGTTGTATGTGACCATCCTACTACAAACTCAACTCTATCTCCTTCATCTTATTCTCTTCTTCATGCTTTCTATTCTGTTGAGAGATTTTCTTCTCACCACATCCTACTGTACTGACTTCCCTTGCTGTTGTCTCAGACTTCACCCTCCATACTTGGCTTCTTGTAGTTCAAAATTGTTGACTTCTTATTACTGCACCTTTCCTCCATGACCTATTATCTATTTGTTTCCATAAACACCTTCTTTATACTTCTTTTCTTGCCAACTTGTCCTCTCATCTTGGCTCCTCTTTAATTCTGTCATAGCTTCCATGCTTGTGATAGGATTACTATCATGAAATCCATCATAACTAGCATCTTGTTTATACTTTCTATGCTGCCACTCAAGCCAACATGGCACTATACAACCATGGTTTTCTTTATTTCCTCCATCAACTTGCATAACCACATTCTTAATTCCACATTTATGACCAAAATCAACATTTGTACTCACATGTACCTCTTCTTTGTCCCACTTGTTGGTTGTTTTAAATTCCCAACCTGATCTTAAGGAAAAATACATAGATCTATAGGATAGCCATTCTCTAATAACTGACCTACCTTGAGGGATTGCCAACGAATAGGAAATAGGGGTTTTCAATCCCTCTTTCCTTTGTACTTTAGGCTCTGTTGAAACAAGGAGGGTGTTCCTATTCTTTGGTTATCCTTCCCTATTGGGGAAGATAGTGTTTTATTCAAATGGATGGGGGTTCATGAAATATTTTCTCAATAACTCTACTTCAATTATAGATATGTTCCTTTAAGATTGCTTAAAGAATGTTTGATAAAGTAAAGAGATGGGCTAGTTTCTTAAGATTTTATTATGTTTCTTTGTAGAGGAACATGTAAAATAATCTTAACTCCTAACACCTATTGTTGGAAGGGAAAATGTGTTGATTTATTTAAAATAATGATGAGGGTGATTCAAAGGATGTAAGTTCAGCATAGTATTAGAGAACATACCAGTGCCTATCTAAGGGCCATAGAGTCAAGAAACTTATAGAAAAAAACTAAAAGGACTGTGATATAATAAAACTCAGTTTACTATAAAGATATAATAATGTCGTACATTAAAACACTTCAGTAATCTTGAAGTTTACCATACTTAGTTATCCCTGTAAACCCAAAATACATTCTATATCCTTTGGTAGCCAATTATTTCACTATTTGAGCAGATGCTACAAGAAAAATATACAACATAGGGAAGACTATGGTGAAGAATAAACCTGATCCTTAATTAAATATATTCATAAATGTAAAATTGTATACATGAAGTAGGAGATAGTATACTCTGAAGACTCAACATAATTTGTAAAATAAATTGCTCAGCAAATTATAACACAGCCTTAGTAGCTCTATAAAGATATCATAAAACTCATAATGAAAACTTAGAAATAGATGGCTGATTCATTGAGAAAAAAACAAACTATTTACAATTCCTCCTTAATCAAATTGATCGCATATTTCAGACTAAGTCTAAAGACATGACCTTGAACCAATAATTTTCACAAGCCTTGAATTCACTTTTATAGAGATAAGGGAGCAGACAAGCTTCAGGCTTAAGTTAAAAGAAGTTACAAATTTTTAGTAACCAAAAGATGTAGTTACGAGAAGAGGCCGGTGTAACCGCTTCACAACTGCATGTTCAATCTCCATGATATATGCTGAGGTAGTTGCTTTCCAACTACGTGTCCTCTCAATTTTAGGTGGGGAAGACAAGCTATGATGCTGATGGTGGTTTGTTTGATAAATGTTGTTAGAGATCACATACCCATCATATGCTACCTATTTGTTCAATAGGAGCATTCACTGTCCAGATTACCCACCTCAATTTTGAATGACTGCAAGCAACAATATCAAAAGAAAATCCCATTAACTGGAGCTCTTCTCTTTACGCCCATTGTCATTTGCAAGGATGTGATTCCTCTTTCATAATTGAGTGGTCACCAATCAGCTCAACCAAACAAAAACCAGATGAAATCACATCAGGTTAGATATGGCAGTGTCATTTATCCAGCGAAGGGGGCAGCAACAACAACAAAATGGGAGAATCCTATCTTCATATGTTACATCCATAGAGGAATCATCCCTACTACTAGAGTTGATACTCTATTAGGAAAAGTAGAAGAGGGATGAAGGTAGAGAGAGAAATGATTTCCCTCTGCACCTGATACTAATCTGCCTAATCATAGACATAAGGAATGACTAAAATTGGGAGATTAGAATCTAAAGTCACAATCCAAATGAAACAACATGAAGAAGAAACACTCATAGAAATTTGTAGAATGTTGCTGTTGCTCCCAGATTTTCCTTGCACCACCTATTCCAAAGGAAGAAAACTCCAAATCTCCTAGTTTTGTAAGGACAAGTTGATAGCCATGAGAACAAGGAAGAAAATCCAATAGAACAGGGGAGAAAACAAAACACATAGGAACAAGGGAAATCCATATTGTCAGCACCTTTCAAACAGTATATGGGGTAACATCAGTACTTGTCTATTCATAGAAATTTTAGGATGCAGAATACATCCGCACATCTTTGGTCCAATTAATTCTAGTTATTTCAAGGTACTTTAGTCATAAATAGAAATCTTGTGAAGTACCACAAATGAATAGAAAGATTGGATTTCATTAATTTGCATAACTGAGAACATCACTTCTTGCACCGAATCATGCTAGGTCATTTGTCTTGATTTCCTCAATTTAGCATCGTCATTATATCAAAATTCATCACACAACAGAAGAAATGTCAATCCTCGTAGAAGTACAGATTTCAAAAGGTGAAGCCTGTATTAGCCAAATCTTTCTGCTAATAAATTCCTTTGTAGTGGCGGTGATGGAGATTCTGCACACACCTGAGAAGTTAATGCTTGTAATGAAGCACTATTAGATCAGTGCAAACACATCTCTCTATCACACTTTTAAATTCTCGCTATTGATCTTGATCCTAGCTAGCTTGGTTTGAACAACGTTGATTTGGTCCTTTATGAGGTAGGAGAGTAATTCTTTCTTTTCCTAATGATGACTTGCTAATTGGATACCTCTCCCAACCACAATCCTGAGAAAATATATTCCCTGCATTATAGTTAAGACCATATTCTATAGTTCTGTAGGTGAGGGATATGGCCAGAGATATGGTCCTGGTGGAATGGTGGACAACCATTGGATCAGCTACACATAATTCAAGAGAACTCTCCAACAAGCGGCCACATCCATAGGATAATGACATGTCATGTTCTTGCTTTATTTAATGCACTAGTCCCAGCGTTTCAGAATGCCATATTTCAAGATTTCCTACCATTTTGTAAATACTAGCCGGGGCTATGAATAAAGTTTGGCAGGATGGTAGAAACATTTAAAATTATATTTACTGTGGAGAGGACACATCACCATTCCCTTTGCAATAATTTGAAATAGTTTTTTTATAGGCTCACGCCTTATTCTGTAATTCCGTGATCATTTAGAAGGTCCTCTTGGTGAAGTATGGGGGAATGATAGAAATATAAAGAAACCCTTTTGCCTCTTGTTCTGGTCCCACCAACTTGTCGTCCTCGAGAGTCACCAATCAGCTATCACTCCTTCTCCAATTCTGTAGACGCTGATTTTGTCAATATTTTATTTCTAGTGGAATGGCAGAAATAAAACCATACACTGCCACATTTCAAAAAAGAGTTAGTAGGAATGGACCTTGGCATCTAAAAAATAAAGATTTTTAGGGTGCAGGCTAGAAAAGGTAATTACTTTGCGAGGGGCCAGTTAGACAAGGTTTCAAGAGGGACATCAAGAGTAACTTAAAACATAGGTAATGGGAGATAAGAGGTCACTAAAGAAATATAATGATTTTGACCATTACATTTTACTTTGGCATGGGGGTTTAGGGTTTAGTGTTTCCTTGAGTATGCAAAAAACCCTAAGTATGGAAATTCATCAACCTAATGACATGAGCTTGAGGAAAAACATTAGACCCTATAAAAAATTTAATATGGTTCCATCATTGGCTCTAGTTGGGGACATTTGTTCAGCCTGAATAGAGCGAGATGACACATGAACTCTAGAGGAGTAGACCAAACACATAAAAGCCCTGGGCCATTATGTAGAGAAGAAGCAAAACTTGCATGTATCAAATATTTTGTTCTCTAGTGACTTCATCAGGTTGCTTCTAAGAGTTATATTGGGATTCAACCCTTTTCTATCATAAACATTTGGATAGTCTTTAGGACAATTATTACCTTCAAACTCTCCCCCTCTACTCTAAACCATAGATGTTTGAAATACACTGTCAAAAAGAAAGTCAGTATTTGGTTCAATTATATCCAACCACTTGAGATAACTATTTTCCTTTGATTTTTGCCTTTTACATATATCTGGAAAATAAAATCAATCATAATCTATTTCATAGCTGGTAATGAGGGAATTTTAAATTTTTATTAAATCAATGTCAAACTTAAAATAATCATACTTAGTTTCTTTCTCAAAATTTGACACTTTGTCTTTACTTTCCATCTCTTGAATTGGCCATTCATTCTCTTAGCAAATATGGGATTTGGAAGCATCATTTGGATGAAGACTTGGGTCTTGATTTATTAATGAAGTTTTTGTTGCCCCATATATTTTTGTGTGTTGGATTGATATGAGTTTACTAGCTTCCTCTGGATTGTCTTCAAAGAGTGGATTATCTATGCATTCATATAACTCCATATCCTTTTTTTCGGATAAGTTCATAGGTTCATCATGTTTGCATACTCTTCATTATCACTATCCTAATAGCCTACATCATTGTTTGACTCAGAGCTATCACAACTTTGGTGAGGGCACTCTGCTATGTGCTCACTGCTCTCTGCATTATTGGTAAGAACTAATCCCCCCTGACATTTAAACTAAAGAGAAATTGTTTCTCTAGGAGATGAGATCTTATTACTTGATACAAGATACACATTGTCATAAATAGGAGTCATATCCTCACAACTTGCTACACATTCACAAGATAGAGGAACCTCCATAACTAATATTTCTTTATGCATCTGAGGATTAGCTATCTCATAAAGTTCTATGGATTTCCTTTTATTCTAAAAATAAGGGGATGGATGAGCAACATGTTTATATAAACTTTGAACTCTTTGGTTCTGTTTGCAATCCCAATCCCCTTCAGTATGCTAAGTTTTATGTATTAGGTGATCTGACTTGGACCCACTTGAACTACCCAATCTACCCCCTCCCTGCCAAATGGGGGGACAAATAAATTCATTTATCCTTTTGTATCTATTTTCCCAAAAACTCATAACCCTTTATCTTTGTATGTTTCAAATTATTTTCTATATTCGTGGCCAATGAATATGCTTGCATCATAGTAGTAGGGTTTCTATCTCTTAGTCGATAACTATCCTTTTCATTGAATGCACCTAGATATATGATTAGACAAATAGCCTCATTAGGTTTGACATTTTCAAGTATATCCCTCACTATTTTGGCAAATCTTAGATTGAAAGTTGATATTGATTCCTTGTCTTCTTTCTCAATCTACATGAGTTCTTTAATCAACATACCTACATATATGCTTTCCCCAAACTATTCCATAAAAGCATACTTTAAATATTTCCATGAAAAAATAAACTGATTTGGTAACCATGCAACTAATCTCTAACTTCTCCTTTAAAAGTTTGAACAAACAATTTTATGACTACATCTTCATGATCTATTTCAAAATCCCCCATTAAGTCACAAAATTGTTGCAAATGGTTGCTATATGTTTTGGATCTATTATTATTGAACTCTGTTATTTGACTCCTAACTTCATTTGGTACATGGTTTGGAAACCCACAAATATTACTAAAATCAATGGCCTTGTACCTTTCCCTGACAAATTCACTTTGATAAAACAAGTGTGATTGCTGCTCATATACATCTTTAAATTTCTAGGGAAATTTCTCTCAAGTCTTTGTAAAATACTTGAAGAGCACCTTTGCTACTAGTACAAATTTTGTTTTTATTTTGTGAAAAGTCAAGAACACAAGACTGCATTACCATATCCCTTTCTCATAGAGCCGCCACCTCTACTTATAGAGGAATAAAACTTGAAATCATATCACTTTCTTCTAGATCCAACTTTTGAATCTTGTTTCACAGTAGAGTCATGTAGAACATTCTGAGATATGAAACTCCATGCCTTTGTTTTGTATCTATCATAACTTTAAATGAAAAAACATAGTAGAGTCACCATCCTTTTTTTGTAAGGAACATGATAATCTGACCTCTAACTCTGAAAGATTCAGGGGAATTTATTTAGCTAAGACCTTTAGGAGAGAACATGATTTCATTTTCATTTTTTCAATAGAGTATAAATCTATAAGTGGATCAACTAGACAGAAGCTTCTTGATCTTTAGCTATAAGAGTATTAACACTTGCAATGGGATATAATTTTAGGATAAGACATTGCCTCTATTTTTTGGTCCTTATCACTAGAAACTCTAGGGCAAGATTTTAAAAAAAAATTACTTTTAGTCCCCAGTAGAGTTGCCAATTTGTTGGTTGTTTTAAATTCCCAACCTAGTCTCAAGGAAAAAATACATAAATCTATAGGATAATTATTCTCTAATAACTGACCTGCCTTGAGGGATTGGCCAACGAATAGGAAACAAGGGTTTTCAATCCCCCTTTCCGTTGCACTTTAGGCTTTATGAAACCAAGGAGGGCACATTCCTATTCTTTGGATCCTTTCATATTGGGGAAGAGAGTGTTCTATTCAAATGGATGGGGGTTCATGAAATATTTATTCAATAACACTTCTCCAATGACAGATATGTTCCTTTAAGACTGCTTAAAGAATGTCTAATAAGGTAAAGAGATGGGCTAGTTTCTTAAGCTTTTATTCTGTTCCTTTGCAAAGGAACATGTAAAATAATCTTAACTCCTATCACCTATTGCTGGAAGGGAAAGTGTGTTGATTTATTTAAAATAATGATGAGGGTGATTAAAAGGCTGTAAGTTCAGCATAGTATAAAGAGAACAGACCAATGCCTATCTAAGGGCCATAGAGTCAAGAAACTTATAGAAAAAACTAAAAGGACTATGCTATAATAAAACTTAGTTTACTGTAAAGATATAATAATGCCTTACATTAAAACACTTTACTAATCTTGATGTTTACCATACTTAGTTATCCCTGTAAACCCAAAATACATTCTATATCCTCTGGCAGCCAATTATTTCACTACTTGAGTGAATGCTAGAAGAAAAATATACAACATAGGAAAGATTGTGGCGATGAATAAACCTGATCCTTAATCAAATATATTCATAAATGTAAAACTATATACATGAAGTAGGAGATAGTATACTTCAAAGACTCAACAGAGTTTGTAAAATAAACTACTCAAAAAATTATAACATAGCCTTAGTAGCTCTATAAAGATAGTATCTCTAAAGATATCGTAAAACCCATAATGAAAACTTAGAAATGGACGACTGATTTATTGCAGAAAACAAACTATTTACAATTCCTCCTTAATCAGATTGATCCCATATTTCAGACTAAGTTTGAAGACATGACCTCGAACCAATAATTTTCACAAGCCCTAAATTTTCTTTTATAGAGATAAGAGAGCAGACAAGCTTTAGGCTTAAGTTATTAAAAGAAGTTACAAATTTTTAGTAACCAAAAGATGTAGTTGCGAGAAGAGGCCAGTGTAAACACTTCACAACTGTATGTTTAGTCTCCATGATATATGCTCAGTTAGTTTCTTTCCAACTACGTGTCCTCTCAATTTTAGGTGGGGAAGACAAGCCATGATGCTGATTGGGGTTGTCTGATAAATGTTGTTAGAGCTCACATACCCATCATATTCTACCTATTTGTTCAATAGGAGAATTCATTGCCCAAATTACCCACCTTAATTTGGAATGACTACAAGAGACAATATTAGAATAAAATCCCATTAACTGGAGTTCTTCGCTTTACGCCCATTATCGTTTGCAAGGATATGATTCCTCTTTCATAATTGAGTGGTCACCAACCAACTCAACCAGACAAAAACTAGATAAAATCACATCAAGCTAAATATGGCAACACCATTTATCCAATGAAGGGGGCAGCAATAACAACAAAATGGGAGCATCCTATCTTCATATGTTACATCTAGAGAGGAATCATCCCTACTACTAGAGTTGATGCTCTATTAGGAAAAGTAGAAGAGGGATGAAGGTAGAGAGAGAAATGATTTCCCTCAACACCTAATACTAATCTACCTAATCACAGACATAAGGAATGACTGGAATCAGGAGATTAGAATCTAAAGTTACAATCTGAATGAAACAACAGGAAGAAGAAACACTCAGAAATTTGTAGAATGTTACTATTGCTCCCAGATTTTCCCTGTACCACCTATTCCAAAGGAAGAAAAATCCAAGTCTCCTAATTCTGTAAGGACAAGTTGATATCCATGAAAAAGGAAGAAAATCTAATAGAACAGAAGAGCAAATAGAACACATAGGAATAGGGGAAAGCCATACTGTCAACACATTTCAAATAGTATACGGGGTAACATCACTACTTGTCTATTCATAGAAATTTCAAGATGCAGCATACATCTACACATCTTTGGTCCAATTAATTCTAGTCATTTCAAGGTGTTTCATTCATAAATGGAAATCTTGTGAAGATTACCACAAGTGAATAGAAAGGTTGGATTTTATAATTCTATACAACTTAGAACATCACTTTTTACACTGAATCATGCTAGGTTAGATGTCTTTCTTTCCTTAATTTAGCACTATCATTATGTCAAATTTCATCACACAACAAATGAAATGCCATTCCTAGTAGAAGCACAAATTTCCAAAGGTCGAGCCTGCATAAGACAAATAGATTTCTGTTAATAAATTCCTTTGTAGTGGCGGCAATGGAGACTCTGCACATGCCTAAGCAGTTAATACTTGTAATGAAGCACTATTAGATCGGCACCAACATATCTCCGTGTCACACTTTTAAATTCTAGCCATTGATCTTGATCTTAGCTAGCTTGGTTTGAATGGCACTGATTTGGTCTTTTATGAGATAAGAGAGTAATTCTTGCTTTTCCTAATGATGACTTGCCACTTGGATAGCTCTCCCAACCATGATCCTAAGAAAATATCTCCCCTACAGTAGAGTTAAGACCATATTCCGTAGTTCGGCAGGCAAGGGATATAGCCAAAGATATGGTCCTAGTGGAATGAAAAACAACCATTGGATCATCTATATGCAATTCAGGACAACTCTCCAAAAAGAGGTCACATCCATAGGATAATGACATGTCATGTTCTTGCTTTATTTAATGCATTAGTCCCAGCCTTTCAGAATGCCATGTGTCAAAATTTTCTGCCATTCCACAAATACTAGTTGGGGCTATGAATAAATCTTGGGGAAATTACAGAAACATTTAAAATTTCCTTTACTCTAGACAGGGCCCACTACCTTTCCCTTTTCAATAATTGGAAATGGTTTTTTTACTGGCTAGCACCTTATCCTGCAATTTCAAGATCATTTAGAAGGTCCTCTTGGTGAAGTATGGGTGGAACGATAGAAATATAAAGAAACCCTTTTATCTCTTGTTCTAGGCCCACCATCTTGTTATCCTCAAGAGTCACCAACCAGCTATCACTCCTTTTAGAATTCTACAGGCGCTAATTTTATCAATATTTTATTACTAGCGGAATGGCGGGAATAAAACCATACACTGCCACCTGTCAAAAAAGAGTTAGTAGGACCAGACCTTGGCGTCTAAAAAATAAATATTTTTAGGGCATGGGGTAGAAAAGGTAATTACTTAGCGAGGGGCTAGTCAGACAACATTTCAAGAGGGACATCGGGGGTAACTTAAAACATAGGTAATGGGAGATAAGTTGTCACTGAAGAAATCTAATGATTTTGACCATCACATTTTACTTTGTCATGGGGGTTTAGGGTTTAGTGTTTCCTCGAGTATGTAAAGAACCCTAAGTATGGAAATACATCAACCTAATGACATGATCTTGAGGAGAAAAATTAGACGCTGTGAAAAATTTAATATGGTTCCATCACCGATGTCCAAGTTCACTATCATCCTTGTCTTCATTGCTTGACAACTCGTCTAACTTATAGACTTCCTCCCCTTCATCTATAATATCTTCTAGGGCATGTTGAAATTCATAATCAACCTTAACATCTACATTCTCATTTGAAATCAATATCATACTATCCTCTAATACACATTTAAGTTCTTTGTATTTTACCATGTATTGTCCTGCTACAATTTGTTCATGCATACCAGCTGCTGCAATTTGGTTTCCTCTTCTCTCATCTTCATCTTCTTCTCAGGCTACTTTGCTAGGCCCTTCTCTTGTGCACTCTAAGGTCTCATTCTTGACCTTTCCTATTGTACTCTTCACACCTGCATACACAACTGTAAACACAATATTAGCAAATAAAACAAAAGACCAACATGTCCTCATAAGAGGCTCTCTCATAGACACTCTCATTTCTTCATTCCTCTCTTCTACAAGTGCTACTTGTGGAACTTCTTCATCTTTCTCTCTTCTTTCATCCTTATCTTGTCTCATGTTCTCTTCAATGAGAACTTCATTTACCACTTCTGGTGCATGTTGCTCATCCAACAACCTCTTTCTGTTCCAACTTCGGTGGGTACTCCTTTCATTCTTATCTATTCTTCTTAAGGCATTTATCTTCTACCTTTTTCTTTTCTCTATTATCAATTTCAAAGGCCACCTTACTTTCCTTTCCATTGGCCATAACCAAAAGTATTCTTGGCTTTCTTTTTCATACCTTTGTTTCCTTGTAATCAAGTATTGTGCTAAATCTTTTATCATTTTGGCCAGCTCTCTTTCGAAATCTTGCTTCTTCATGTTCTCTAGAACTTGTGAATCTGCAACAAAACTACAACACTCACCTTTTCCTTTCTCTGCTACTGTGGTTCTGGCTAAGTTTCCTCACTTTGGCGACCTACTCAGTGCTGAGAACCTTCTGCACTCTAATACCAATCTAATAGCATGATTTAATGCACATGCTCTAATACCCCTCTACAAACTATTGACAAGATACTTGGTCTCTCCTGTTCTAACCAACTACTACATACTTCTGTCACAATGGTGATAGGAACTAGGTAGGGACTATAAGGATTACACAAAAACACAATATAAGTAGTTCATATTCCAAATCAGATATGCGACAGGAACTGGCCACTAACACATGCAACTTGCCTTCGAGAGGACACAAACTTATTTAAACAAGATAACTACCAAAGTTACATATCTTCTTCTTTAGTCAAAACAATCAAGTACTAGAGATGACAGGAAGTATTAAAAGACAGATTTTATTAACACAAAAGACCATATTGAGCACACAAATTCCTCCCTCTTCTATTCGCTAACATGAGATGACATTACATAGCTTATGGGCCTACACACAATGGCCTCTTCCTATATATAGTAATTTGATTCTAATCCTATCCTTGCTTCCTTCAGTTTATTCTTATTTCTCTACACACCTGCGGCCTTTTATGTCCTCTTGATTCCCAATCTCTTTCCACAAATCTCTTCCCTTCTTTATGTTGTTTTCCTTCTTCTCATTATGGCTACTCTCATTATTTCCCTATCGGCCTGTTACAATCGGGTTGCTTCTCTCTTTTGGCCTCCACCAAATCAGCCTTCACTCTTAGCCTACATCCTCACACAACACACCACCCTCTGGTTTTCTCTCTCTACCTCTCTTTTTCCTCTGAGGTGTCTACCCCCATAATCTAGCTGGTCTCAATTTCCTTAATTGGCCTCTCTTTCTTTCCATGGCCTCTTCTGCAATCATCAGCCTGCATCAAGATGATCATTCTTCTCTACCACCATAGCGACACTTCTCTACACTCGGCCATCTCTTCCAAATAGTTCTATTTTTGTCCTTCTGCCCTCTACCAGACCTTACATATTCTATGCCTCCTTCATAGATATGATGAACTCCCAATTTTTTTTCAACTACCTTACAACCATCCACCTTCTCCATCTATAACTGATGCCTTTTCCATTCATCGAACCATCTCTACCCAGCTAACCATTTCCCAATTATCTACATCCGGCAATTGTAATTGCTCCATAATTGTTGATTATCCATTTTCTCCTATAGAAGAGAGCATACCAATTTCTTTAACTTTCTATCCATGTGGTGACAGGAGCTTCCTTTGCACATGCTAGACTGAAATAATTCAAAAATTAAGATCAATCTGATGCCCTTGCATCAATTTTGAGTAGGTTTTTGAGCTAATCAAGTAAAGGTTCATCCAATATAAAATGATATACATTTATACAATCCATGATCTCAACTACATTGATAAAAATTAATAAATACATTTTACAAACAATGGGAACATGGAATCAAGTGGAAGTTAACCTAATGGGGGTCAAAAACATGAAGAAAAGAGTTAAAGTAGAACTTGATAAGATGCTCGAAGCAGGGATCATAGAACTAGTAGAGGAAGCAACATGGATCAATCCAATGGTAGTACAAAATAAGAAAATAGGAGAAATCAGGATCTATAGAAACTATAGAGAATTGAGTAAAGCTTGTATTCATGATCCTTTCCCCACACCATTCATAGAGGAAATATTGGAATTAGTTGCTGGTGGGGAGATTTACTCCTTCACTAATGGATTCATAAAAGCTAGTAGAGGAAGCAACATGGATCAATCCAATGGTAGTACAGAACAAGAAAATAGGAGAAATTAGGATCTGTAGAAAATATAGAGAATTGATTAAAGCTTGTATTCATGATCCTTTCTCGACACCATTCATAGAGGAAATATTGGAATTAGTTGCCAGTGGGGAGATTTACTCCTTCACTAATGGATTCTTTGGATACCACCAAGTAAAAATTAAAGAAGAGGACCAACCTAAAAAACATTTGGCTATGCACTAGGATCTTTCATGTATACTATTATGCCATTTGGATTGAAAAATACACCAGTAGTATTCAATAGAATCATGGTAAATGCATTCAAGTAGTTTATACATGATTTCTTGGAAGTCTATTTGGATGATTGGCTTGTATTTGGACTAGTAAAAGATCACACACAAATAAGGTTGATGCTAAATAAATATAGAAGCTTACAAATCTCCCTAAACTTGAAGAAATGCACTTTTGTGGTACCATTTGGAACACTACTAGGTCATATAATATGCAAAGAAGGCTTGATGGTTGATCCCCTAAAAGTTGCAATTATTTAAAACTTACCTCCACCAAAAACTGCATCTGACGTCAAAACATTACTAGAATATACCAGTTAGCACTGCAAGTTTATCAAGAGTTATGTAGCTATCTTAGCACCTTTAGAATAACTATTGAAGAAAAAATAGGGCAAAAGTATTACATGGAATGAGCATCACCAAAAGGCATTTGACACATTGAAATAGAAGATAGCATAAGCACCCATACTCATATTTACGGATTGGGATAACACATTCCATGTTCATGTTGATGCATTAGAGATTGCAGTGGGAGTAGTACTAACTCAACCAAGGGGTTCTAAGGATCATCCTATAGCATTTGCAAGAAGGAAGTTGTCAAAAGCAAAGAAGAATTATACCATGGCTGAAAGGGAAGCTCTAGCAATGGTATATGCATTATAGAAGTTTAGAGATTACCTCTTGTCGACACCTTTTGTATTCTACACTGACCATGAACCATTGAAATATCTACTCAACAAACCAATCATTTAAGGAAGAATTTTCCAATCACTACTCTTGTTTCAGGAATTTGAATTCTCAATCATGGTGAAACCAAGAAAAAACAATCAGGGACCAGACTATTTGTCTAGAATTGAGACAGGGGAAGATTCAGAGGTATAGGAAAAAGAACTACCTAACACAAATATTTTCAAAGTAAAAGTGGTACTGGAGGAACTGAAAGATATAGCATACCTATGGGTAAAAGAAAGATACTTGGTCCACATGTAGGGGAAGTCGTACGGGGAAAAAAATTCCTGACAGGAACGAGTACCCATTTTCAAAGAAATGGGTACCTGTTTAGGAACGGGAACCCAAAGCTAAACGAGTACCCATTTAGTAATGGGTACCCATTTAGTAATAGGTACCCAAGCCTAAACGGGTACCCATTTAGCTTCAAGTATGGATTACATAACAGGTACCCATTACTAAATGGGCACCTGTTTTGGAAGTGTATATATTTAAAAAAAAAAGGCCTGCGAGCTCATTTCCCTCTAGCGACAGTGATAGAGAAAAAACTGGTATGGGATGTTGAAGCCCCTGCCAACACAAATCCAAAGTTTTTTTTCTGTCACCTCCTCCCGCCACCTCGTCACTACTGAGCTCCTCCAGGTTGGTTGTTTGCTAGTTTTTAACTTGTTTTTTTTTTTTTGTGATTGTAGGATTAAAATGAAAATTAGGGTTTCAGTAAAATTAGAGTTCTATGTTTTTTTTGTGATTGTATGTTTTGATAAACCCTAAAACCATGTTATACTGCAAACCCTAAAAACCTAAACTATAAACCCTAAAAAACCAAATTATAAACCCTAAAACTAAACAAGTGAAACTCTAACTTGAAACTATAAACCCTAAAACTATGAAGTTCATAAACCCTAAAACTAAACTATAAACACTAAAATTAAACTATAAACCCTAAAACTATTAACAAAAGTATCTCTAAAATGTAGAACTAAGCTTCAAGATTTAACTGTGTGTGAGTATGATCCTAAACGTTCAGGAAAAAGCTCACACATAAATAAATCTTGAGGTTTAGGTCTACATTTATTATGGACTATAGCAATATGATGTCTATTATTTCTCTAAAATTATTAATTTATATACTTGAGTTTAGTTTATTTGAAAATTTAGCTACACCAAATTCATATAGGCATCCACCTTCTCAACTACATAACCATGAACTATCCTCCATTATGTCACACACAATAACTTATGACATAGAGCAATGTGCTTAGTTTGCATCTAAACATGTAGGGTTCTTTACAAATGCATGATGTGCCTATCTTTTTCATAACCAACTCTATGTGCCACCAACTAGGTTAGAAACATATACATTACCTACTAGATCCTAAATACACACATGTCCACCATCAAAGCTCTCATAAACCAAGAATGACTCCTAATTGGGAGTCATGAGAAAAGGCTTTATAATCAATAAGTCATGCACCCTTGTGTGCATGCTTAAAAGGATGTACAAAAAAAAGTATCACCAACATCATCATTGGAGGCCCTTGAGTCTATATCATCATCTATTTATGTTTCCTTGCCTTCTTATCCAAGTTGTAGTCTCTAGATGCTCCTAATATTTCCTTACTTCCAACATTTGACATTAAATTTTAAATGAGACCAAGATCCCCCCATAAACTTCTAGCATGCTTGTATTTTTTCATGTCCCTCTTTATATCCTTAGGATGATTTCTCATAGACAAAAGATCATTGATGGAATTTAATTTTTACTACTTCATCTCCTTAGAAAGTGAAAAACCCACCACATCATCAATATTCAACTTTGAGACATTTTTACTATTCACCATCATTAGATTACTCCAACTATTAGGAAAAGAATACAATAAATTTATGCATTGATCCTCCTCATCCATTTTCACATCTACAAATTCCAACTAGCTAAGTTGTTGAACTAATTTAGGAGCTTTGTTACTAAATCACCATCACCCATATATTTAAAGAACAAATATTATTTTGTACAAAAATATTGTTGACAAAGGAATTTGTTTAATACAAATTCCCTAACTTAACCTACTTAGGCTTCTTGCAATTTGTTTGTCCTAAAATATTTATAAACATTCAATTTTTGAGGCAAAGCTGAATGAGCCTCCTTGTCTTTCTTTCATCAACTTACTAGTTTTCATCTTTTTGTGCTAAAATGTTTTTGGTCTGAACAATTACAACCCATACATCTCTATCAATTAAATCCTCCATCTTAAGATTCCAAAGGACAAAGCTAGTTCCATTAAACCTCTTCACCTCTACTCTAAAAGCACTTATCATCTGTATCTCCTAAAAATAGTTCATTGCAACAAAACTCCCACTCAAACAAAAATTAATATGAATTAGTCCTTAATTCTCCCATAGATCTAATAAGATAGCTAGACCCTAATGAAACAAACGAAAAAAAAATCAAAATATTCCTACTGGATCTTAAAAGAAGAGGGTTAAAGTTTTAATCTACACAAATTTTAGAAGAGTAATTACATAGAAAACAACATTTAGAAATTTGTATGAATAAATAATAGGAGAGCTGTAGAAATCCTATTGGGTACATATCTACTATCTAATCAAAATCCATAAATCCCTATATATTTAATGTCCTTGTCAAATCAAGTCCCATTGGTAGAAAATATAATACATTAAATTGTGTCCATGATGAAATGTAAGTTTCAACAACCCAATCGTTTGAGCTTATTAATTTTCCAAAGTTGTAGGGGTTTTGACATAAATAATACATTAATAATAAAATAATCATGTATTATCTACATTAATAATCATAATGATCTATTAAATAGTAAAAATGTATATAACTTACTAGAGATCAACAATTAGGTCCATGTTTTTCTTGACTAGTTGTACTTCTGCATGTAATTTTCAAGTATTACTTGCTCTCTAAATTCATGGATATTTTAAACTTACATTTACAGATCTATTAGATTAAGTTTAAATTTATAGATATTTGTTTGTAAGTTTTCAATATGTATATATTTGTGAAATTATACATTTGTAAGTTTTTCATATGGATGTATTTGGAAATTTGCAGGAGACATCTAATGGATGACCATACAATAGATGAATTTTTAATAGATGACATTATTTATGAAAACCCCCCACCCCATGATCCACCTCAAAACCCCCCATCCCCTCCACCTCAAAACCCCCCACCCCCTCCAATTGATGAGGCCCAATTGCATCAAAGCATTAATGAAAATATTAATGCAATTGAGGAAAATGTTAATTTGATTAGTAATCAACCTCACTTGATGCCTCCTCATGTGGTTTGATTTGCATCTTTGATGCAAACCATTATTGATTCTGTTAGGTCTATTGATGCAGATCTAGATAGATTTCACCTTTGATGAGAGGAGAGGAGGCAATTCTATGTGGATGGTCTTTCATATAAAGACATCCATGATCTTTGTAGACACCCTTGAAACAGAGCATGGGAATATTAACAATTTCTTCCTACAAAGAACCATCAACTTTACATGGACCTATACTGATATGCCAAGGCTAAACCCTAAGCTAGTAGTTCATTATCTCACAGTTCATCCAAAAGTTAAACCAGTCAAGAAAAAGCTGAGAAAGATGCACCCATAGATAGCCCTCTTGGTAAAAGTGGAAATACAGAAGTTGTTAGATGCAAAGTTCATCTGACCTATTGACTATTCAAATTGGGTCTCAAACATTGTACCTATGTCTAAACCTAATGGGCGCATCCGCATGTGTAATGATTTTAGAGATCTTAACAAAGCATGTCCCAAAGATGACTTTCCACTACCAAACATTGATGTTATAGTAGATTTGACAGCAGGTCATGAAATGCTTTCCCTCATGGATGGATTCTTAGGCTATAATCAGATAAGGATAGCAGAAGAAGATCAACATAAAATAACCTTTACTTGTCCCTGGGGCAACAATTGTTTGTGTGTCATGCCGTTTGGTCTAAAGAATGTAGGGGCAACCTATCAAAGAGCAATGATAGTGATATTCCATGACCTCTTTCATCATATTATGGAGGACTATGTGGATGACATACTAGCTAAATCTTCTAGGGTAGACCATATACAGGTTCTAGGATAGATCTTTGACAGGCTCGAGAAATACCAAGTGAGACTCAATCCAAAGAAGTGTGTCTTTGGTGTAACATCAGAAAAGCTATTGGGATACATTGTATCTCACAGAGGTATTGAGGTAGACCCCGCAAAAGTAAAGGCTATAGTGGAGATGCCTCCACCAAATAACCTTAAAGCATTAAGGAGCCTTTAGGGAAGATTTCAATCCATTAGGCGTTTCATCTCACAGCTAGCAGATAAATGTCAACCATTTCAACACTTACTCTGAAAGGATGTCTCATTTTGATGGGACGATAAGTGTCAAGCAGCATTTTATCAGCTCAAAGAGTATCTAGCTACACCTCCTGCATTGGTTCCACTAGTTGTTGATAAACCTTTGATATTATACATCTCAACTATAGCTTCGGCCCTAGGGGCCCTTCTAGCACAAAATGATGAAATAGGAAAAGAGCATGCAATTTATTATATCAGTAGAACCTTGGTGGGATATGAGCTCAATTATTCACCAATGGAAAGGGCTTGTTTAGAAGTAGTGTTCACTTCCCAAAAGTTGCGGCATTACATGTTGAACCAACACACCAATCTTATAGCCAAAATTGATCCCTTGAAGTATCTACTAGCAAAGGCAGCTCTTACAGCCAGACTAGCTAAATGGGTCATGAACCTTAGTGAGTTTGACATTGAGTACATGGATCACAAGGCAATCAAGGGACAAGCCCTAGTGGATCAACTAGCGGAAGCACCTATGACAGATACACACCCAATGGTAGTAGACTTTCCAGATGAGAATCTCTTCACTCCTTCCAACTCAATAATGTGGAAGTTATACTTTGATGGTTCCTACACACAGTATGGATCAGGGGTTGGCATCTTATTCATCACACCTCAGAATGACTATATTCTAAAGTCATATCGGCTTGCATTCCCTTGCACCAACAACATTGTCGAGTATGAAGCACTCCTCATAGGTCTCAATACATCAGTTCAATGGGACATCACAAAATTACAAGTATATGGAGACTCACAGCTAGTCATTTGCCAAGTCATAGATGAATACCAAACAAAAGATGAAAAGTTGGTCCCCTACAAGCAACTAGTGGATGCCTACAAACCACATTTCTCTAGAATCACATTTGAGCAAATTCTAAGAAAGCATAACAAGGCTGCAGATTCTATGGCTTCTGTAGGGTCACTTATTGACATGCCTACAAATACATAGAAATGTGAATTCTTGATCGAGCAATTGTTGAAACCAGTCATCGAAGTTCCAGTTACTGAAATCATCTGTGAACTTGTTGGTCCCAATTCCCCATGGTACGAAGATATATATGAATACCTTAAAAATAGTACCTTCCCCTCTGACCTTTCATCCACCCAATGCAAAACCTTTATCTGTCGATCCTCCTGTTACACCATTCTGGGTGATACACTATATCATCAGAGTCTCGATGGTATCCTCTTACAATGTATGAACGCGGAAGAAGCTGAAGCTACCTTATGAAACATACATGAAGGTGTTTGTAGCACGCATTCTACTGGTCCTAATCTCGCTAAGAAGATACTCAGAATAGGTTATTACTGGCCTACAATAGAGCAAGATGCTACACAGTTTGCTAAGAAATGTCTACAATGCCAGCAGCATGGAGATTTACTTCATGCACCAACTCATGAACTACAGCTTGTGACTACTCCATGGCCTTTTTCTCAATGGGGTCTCAACCTCGTAGGAAAAATCCACCCATCCTCTTCAAATGGCCACAAATTCATTGTTACTGCCACTGAGTATTTAATGAAGTGGGTGGAAGCCATTCCCATGACCTATATCACCAATAAGCAAATAGCCAAGTTTATCCTTAACTACCTCATATGCCGGTATGGTATTCCTCAAGCCATTGTCAGTGATAATGGGAGACCATTCAAGAACCAAGATGTTTGAGCCTTGTGCACACAATACAATATCCAACATCGCTTTTCAACTCCCTACTATCTGTAAAGTAATGGCCAAGCTGAGGCTTCCAATAAAACCATTCTCAAAATCGTCAAGAAAATAGTCAATAAAGCTAGTCATGATTGGCACTTACAACTCAATCCCACCCTATGGGCCTACTGCACTAGTATCAGAACACCAACTGGTGCCACACCTTATGCCTTGGTCTATGGCTCTAAAGCCATCCTACCTATAGAGGTCGAGATCCCATCCCTCAGAGTATCCATGCAGGACCTAATTAGTGGAGAGGAGTATCACACTTCTAGATTAGCTGAGCTCGAACTACTAGATGAGAGGCACCTTGCAGCGCTTAATCATCTCCATGTCTATCAAAACCGCCTCTAGCGTAATTACAACAAAAAGATCAAGGAAAGACAGTTCCAAGTTGGTGATCTTGTCCTCAAAGAGAATCAGAGAAATCAAGCAGATCAAGAAAAGAAGGGAAAGTTTGAGCCTAACTGGTTAGGTCCCTTTATTGTGATAGTAGCATATGGATCAAGAGCTTATACTTTAGCTACACTTGACGGCATTCCTCTGGATGAGCCACTTAACAGTGTCCATCTCAAGAAGTTCTATGGCTGATCCTCAGAGTATTCCAAAAAAATAAATAAAATAAATAAAACAAAGCAAAAAACAAAATAATCCAAAATAATCCATCCTCTGGTGAAAACCTGGCAAATGGGCGCCTTGGATAAGTACCATAGTGAAAACCTGGCAAACAGGTGCTATGTGTAGAGTCAGCATCCATCATCTATCAAGTCCTGTTCATTCCATGTCCATTTTGCAACACGATAAATTCATCCCTCCATAATAAAACCATTGACCTTGTTTGCATTTCCATCTCCCTATCTAGTGTAGCTCAGAAATTTGTCAATGTCCATTGTCTTCATCCCACGTCTTGATCTATGTCTACAGTTAACACTGTCCTATCCTAGGTCAAGCTTTCTGTGTCTTCTTCGTCAGTCACCCATGCAAATTCCTCTACCAGAATGGGGACAACTCTTTCCTTAACCTAGGTCTAGGAGGGGTTCCTTGTTCATGGTTCACAAAACACTTTAATCTCTTTCTCATTGTTTACAGGTAACACCCTTTAATGGACACATCACTCCTACGATAAGGCTATTATCTTCTCAACATGTTTCCTACATCATCACACCCACCAAAACTACATATCATCTTTTCTCCATCTTAAGGTACCTTGATCCCATGGATATGGGTATGTAGGTAGTTTGGAATATGAAAGAAGTATCTAGTACTCAGGTACAAAAGATCTCCTCCTCACCACCTTGACCCATTTCATCACTCTACCCAGAACTACATATTATCATTTTTCATCTTTCCTCATAGTGTGCCTTGATCCAATGGATACAGGGTATGTAGGCAGTCTGTAATACGAAGGATGTATCTAGTACTCAGGCACACACGATCCATCATTCTCCACCTATTCCAATCCATTAACACATGTCACCTTTCTGGTCTTCCGTTTATCAAAATCCATTCGCCTAGACTTGACTAACTCAAGTAGCAAGCTAGCACATCCTTTCAAAGCAAAAGTCCTTAACAAACCTAGAGCAAAGCAGCTTTCTTCCAGGGTCATCTACTATCCTATGTATCGATTGCCAACATCAGCTATGTCTAGCTTAACCAAAGCACCAGATCCACAAAGCTTGTCTTCTATCGAGTGTCCCATTGTCGAGACCAACACATGCATCTCACATGACATGTGGCATTTCCTATAGTATGACATTGTCTTTTTAGATAGATAGACCCCTTTAATGGACACAGAGTTCCTATGATAAGGTTGTTATCTTTCCTATCTAATCTATCTTGAGCAACCTCTTTGGTAAGAGAATATGTTGGCTGTATGTTTTCTTTGTAAGTTAGTCAATTTGTTTTATGGTTTATCTTTTTGTTCCTTTTCCATTACCTATTCAAAGCTACCTTGATTCATCTATAATCTTGGTATGTTGCGATGCAGTACAGATTGGGGGCATAGTCATTGCTTGTTGTGTGTCGTGTTTGAGGAATGAACTTTAGTATCTTTCTTAGCATTAATTTATCTTGTGTGTGTTACGACCTAGCATCTTACATATTAATATTCTTCTTGCATTTACATGTATTGAAGTTTATTTTATGTTCACAACTATGGCTCATTCACATGTACCAACAAGGTTATATTATGTCTAAAAAGATCTAAGTTCAAACCGCTTGCTTGTAGAGTCAATGTCCATGCACTCAGATATTATTGCACCTTGGTGGTGAATCATCCACATGCTATATCAAAAATAAGGATTGCTCTTTATATACATTTGTGAAACCAATGCAACAAGCTCATCATTCATCCATTCACAAACATCCTTTATATCATTTTCATTTGCAATGATCGATCAATAGTCTCTGTCTTCTGTCTCCTCCTTTTCTTCTCTCTGGTGTGTATCTACAAAACCCACATGTCAGATATCACTAGTCATAGCATCTATATCATCATACATCTATAAGCATCATATATGCCATATACATCATCACATAAATCCATAATCCTACATGCATATCATCACATCCATGACATCTAGAAGTGCATATATACAAAGCATGAACAACAGTGAGCAGAATAGATCATCATATACATCATGTGTAGGTCATCATAATACAACATGTCTTTGTCTACATCAATAGTCCATATATACATCAATATAGTACATCAAGGCTATCAAGAGCCCGCAAAATATACATCAGGATGCACACAAGCATCAATCCAAAATGATAGAAAATGATACAATGTACAAGTATACATGCTCTAGTGGGTAGAGCTGCCCTCCTGCTATGGCCCCTATCCTCCACCTGTACTCGGTGCAGGTCCCCTTGCTGGTCCTCCTCCTCCTCCCCCTGGTAGCACAAAGGGTCCTCTAACTGAGGATAGTGACTGTCCTATCCTACAAGACCCAGATGCTCCAAATCTACTCCTATCTCTGTAACTGGGTGCCTACTGAGCTACTGGAACTGCACCCGCGTAGAGCCCCATGTACTACTCTGCCTCTCTCCCAGCTAACACTAGCTCTCCCTGCACCTGGATGAGCTCGCTGTATAGGGTCCTCTGATCTGCACCCAGGGCATGACGTGCCTCATCTCTCTCCCGCCTCACTCTATGGAGTGTGGCCTCTGCTGTCAGCCATAGCTGTACTTTTGCGTCTCTCTCCCTCATCACCTGGGCTAGCTGCCTGTCATCTATTGTTGGTGTGGCTGGCGGCTATACCCGTGCCTGTATTTGTGCCTGTACCTGGACCTGTAGCTGTGCCTATGCGTGTGCCAGGGCTATCTGTGCTGCTACTGCTACCTGTGTCTATACCTAGGCTAAGGCCTCAACCTGTCTCACCTCAACCCTCACTAGATCCCTGTCCCTCCTCAATCGTACCATCCGGAGCTCTAATTGAGTCCTCCAGGGTATCTCCTCCTATAACAATCGCTCATCCCTCTCCAAATCAGTCTCTACGGCTGGCTCCCCCTCCTCCGCCATCTCCACATCTGCCTGCTGGCCAATGGCCTCTCTAACTGCCTGCTATCTCACTGCTTTAGCCTGTCGTCTGATCTTGGCCTCTGCACCTAGCACCAGAACCTCCCTCACTGCCCCTGCCACACTTGGTGTTGTCAACCACAACGGCCTGTGTGTCTACCTAATACCTGTTGTACTCTGGTAGTGTCCCTGGATCTGCCAGTCCTGTATCCCAATCCCATCTCACAGGGACAAGTCCCCGTACCTCTGCCAATGCTTTCACCACTAGAATCTCTACATCCCAGTCCCCAACCTCTCGTCATGTCCTGGCATGTGTCACCTCTGCCACTGGCAGTCCCTGTGGCAACCCAAACTATCTAAGTAGTCGCTCTGGCAGGTATCTCTTAATGGTGTCTGTCTGTCTCCCGAACAGATACCGAGCCTGTCTGCAGTCCATCAACTGCTCAGGCTCGTCCTCCCACTCTTCGCATAATAACCATGGCCTCCAAACAAATAGGTCCATCTCATCGATCTGCCACCTCTAGTGGCTAATAGATCCCAGTCTTCAATGTGTGATCACTCCCTCATATAGGAATGCGTATAGCTCTCCCCTATCCTAATGGCACTATGTCATGGGTCGAATGACTGGGATATGCTCCCATGCCCACAACTGTAGAAGAGTCACCCCTGCTGAGAGACTCTTGCCTCTCCTATATACGTAGTGGTGCATATCGTGGTACAATTGTCCCAACACACATGGGCCCCATGCATACTGAATGCCATGAGTGAACATCCCGGATAGTACAGTGCCCCAGCTAATCAATAATCCTCTAGATCTCCTGTCGGGGCAGAGGAAGCTGCCAATCAAGGAAGATACTATCCACCTGATCCTGTCACAAAGTCTCAGGACGTCTGCCCACTGAATCTCTCCATCATCTATTTACAAATCATCTATGCAAAATACCTCTACCGTGCCTGCCTCTCCCCGCGCCGGGTCAAAGTCCACTCTCTCTCCATCAATCTGAATCCTCAGGATGTGGTACACATCCTCCAAGGTCACTGTTGCCTCCCCTGTCAGAAAGTGAAACGAGACTGTCTCACTACGAAATCTCTCCATGAATGTTGTCACTAGGGCAAGATTCACCCTAATGTGTCTCAAGTGCGCCACATGCCACAATCCTGTGTGCTCTAGGAACATGTCCTCCTCCCACGTCAGCTGTACTACCTCGTGTGCTATAGGGTGGTGTCACTCTCTCGACATCAATGGTGGCATAATCCTTTACATTCATAGCAAACCACTTGTCAGTTAGTTTAACCATTCCTCTATAGTCCTGCGAACTTCTACCCTATGATGCAAACCCCTAGGACTCCTCTTTTCATGTAACCAAAAGTGCCTTGTTTCACACAACAGCACTGCCCTATTTTACCAAAAGCACCTCATTGCTTATGCAATAGCGCTAAACTGTCTGACCCAACCATGCTACCCTATTCTACCAAAAGCGCTACACTGCGTAACCATTTGCGCTGCAGGATCCTACAAATAGCGCTGCGGCGCTATCCCCAAAAGCCAACTGCGCTTTGTTTTTACCAAACGCGCTCTACCTTCCTACCAACCGCATTGTGGCATGCCAAAAGCACCTAATGTGACTACCAGTCACGCCACGCCACCCTAAAGCACTTTTGGCATACTTGAAAACCCTACCTAAACCTAGCCCTAAACCACCCTAAAACACCAAATCAAAATGGGGTTTTCGAACACTTACCACCGCCAGAGCTCCCGCTGGCCTCCCGTATGTCTGCACTAACTCTACCTAATGCCTGTATGCTAGAATCAACATCTCTCCACGTTGTCTGCTCCTTCCACTCAACTCTCTCACCCTAAGTTTCGAGGCTCTATTCTCTAAATTTAGAAGCTCCTAGTGTGCAAATGAGGATTGTGGTCCCCATGGGACCTATTTATAGTGTCCCCCCCTGCATTTTTGTTTCCTCCCCACCCCATTCTGCATTTTCTTCTTACTTCTTGTGCAATCTTCTAGTCAAGAGTCAACCCAGTCCTTCTGTCTCTTCCCCGTCTTTCCTCTCGAGGGGGCATACACTGGGGCAGCTACCTACACTGGGGCATCAAAAATTGTATCATATCTTCAACAATCATTTTCTTTGACGTAATGCTATAAACTGCATCGCATCAAAGAGGGGCAATATGTAGACACCCTAAAATGACCAAGTCATCGCACTACTCACATTTCATCTAATTCTTCTAATCACCTACATTTCAACATTAATTAAAAAATCTAATTATTTAATTAATTTCACCAAAATCACCAAATTCTTCTAAATCACATACTTTTGACATTAATTAAATAAATTCTCTTTATTTAATTAATTAAATTAAATTCCTCTACTATTCTTCCACAATTAAATAATTTTAATTATTTGATTAGATAATTATCTTCTTTCAAAATTTAAATCCACATTAATTAAATAAATCCCATTATTTAATTAATTCACCACAAATTCCCTCTTATCTACAATTAAATAATTCTTAATTATTTAATTAAATCAAATTTATTCATTTTTCCAAATCATGCACAACAATTAAATAAATTTATTTATTTAATTTGCTTTCTAAATCTTCTAAATTAAATAATTCTAATTATTTAATTGTTTTCTTCCAATAATATCTTCTTTAAATTTAAATAAATCAAATATTTATTTAAGTTGCTTTTTGTTCTAAGTTGAGTTATCTCTAAATATAATTCAAGCTTTCTTGAACATGCAATTAAATATTCCTAATATTTAATAAAGCAAAATATCTTCTTATTCTCATGCAAATTCCTTCTTGTTTTAAATCACTTAACTGATTGTTATATTTTTTTAATTGCTTTAACTCATTCTTCTATTCTTGATAACTCCTCTGATGGAAAAGAAAGAAAGACACTTGTTTGCTTCTAGTTCATTGCATGTTCCTCAACTATTCTCCTCCGTTGATTCTTTCGAATTATCTAGACCGTTGATCGATCTTTGTTGAAACCTATATAAACCCCCCTCATCTCCTTCATTAAGCATCTTCGATCACTTATTCTTAGGCATACTTAACAGTGCTTTGAGCATACATTGCATTGATTGAGCACTTTTACGATATCTTAACATTGATCTTTGAGCACACTACTTGCTTGTTGCAACCATGGTTTTGCAATACTATTGAGTAATCTACATTCATCCAAAGGGAACAATAAAAATCTCGGTAAAAGCTTTCATGTTTTATTGATTTATTAGTAATGGCTTTTATTTAGATCAGTTTTTTTTATGTTATTGGGCTTTTGATTTATTTAGTTTTGATTTAGTCAATTTTTTCTCATACACAATCTTCACATAACAAAACAAGCATTAGCCCCATTTTTTCGTCACCCAAAAACTAATCAACCTATACTTGCAACAATATCAATTAAGTGGTGTAGGCATGAGGTGATTTCAAGATATTTTTGGGATCGGTGGTGGATGGTGTTTGATCATCCACCACATGCTAATTATGAGGTACCACTATTTTTTTGAGAAAATTATGGGTGGAGTTTCAATTGGGTTAAAAACCTAATTATTTTGATATGAAAGAATTCCAAGGTGTTGGTGGTCGCATGCCACAACATAGGCCAGGGGCACGAGTTGATCCCAATCGAGCCGTTCTTTCTGCTCCTATGGTTTCTCCTATTTTTCCCACAATTCTTGTACCTATTCAGCACCAGGCAGTGTTGTGGACATTAGGAGCATTGAGTAGACTCTCAGGCAATCTCACTAGACAAGCTGCCTACATGGCAGATGAATTTAGTGGTGGAGAGCATCATGGAGGAGTTGATGCATCTCATCATAGAGCCTCAGACATGTCAGTGGCACATTTGTGTACAAATTGTAATCAACTATGTTATGGTCCTACTCCTACATCCACATCAGATGCAGCTACAGTAGAAGTGGAGTCATACTTGGATCTATTATATTCAGATGCTAAGCCTACACAGGTACATTGACCACATTTTATTAAATATTTCAAGTGCATAATTTGAATGTATCAAAATTTATATAAATAATTAAATGAATTAATATATAAATTGTGAACTATTTGTTGTACAGATCTCAAGTTGCTCTAGGGCCACATCATGATTTGATACATTAAGTTTTGCATCGACAGCTGTAGAGATTGGCACACTTTATGGGGTAAACCAATATATATTAACCCTAAAACCATATGTATCTAATTTTAGTTTAAATTTTCTTCTTGAAACTTATCTATATTATATTTTAAATTAACAAGTGTATAAATAAATAAATAACTATATGTACATGTATGTGAAACACTATTGTTGCAGCGAGGCTCAGGTCATGTGGCAGTTCTAATGTTTGAACAACCACGTGGCTTAGGTGTTTCTTGCATTGATCCTCCATTGTTAGTTGTTATGCCTAAGTATTCCCTGGTGTGTGTTTTAAAAAATTGTACTAAATTTGTACTAAGTTTCTTTTTTGAGTTTATATAAATTTATATATGTACCCATATATGTAAGTGCAGGATGATAGGAGTGCGACCATTGGTCAGGTTGCTAGTCAGGGACAATTTCATGAGTCATCCACACATTTTGAAGTCCTAAACTTTACTAAATTTTCTATGTGCAATTTTCTAGGTCTTTATATGCTAAATAAATTCTAACTTATTTCAAACTTGCTTTATTTTAAATTCTAGGAATTAGTAGGTCAAACTTTTGGTCAAGAAAATGAAACAACTATGCCACATGGACAACAAAATGTGGGAGTAGATGAGCATGATTAGACGGTAATTTAAATGCACACTTTAAAGCCTACATTTAAATATTTAATGTCATATTTTTTATAAACTAAATTAAATTTGGATGGTAACCTAATTCTTGAGTGTTTTAAATTTGAATATCCAGTAATTAGCACCTGATCCTTTACAATCACTTGGGCAACAAAATGTGGGAGGAGATGACCAACATCATATGGTAATTTAATCATACATTAGTCTAGATTTAAATATTAAATATGAGTATTTTACAAATTAAATTAAATCTTCAATCAAATGAAATTCAAAATGAAATTTACATTTCAGAAGCACATGTATGTGTCATTTTAAAAAAAATTAAATCTAATTGCAAGTTTCTTTCTCTTGTGTACAGCATGAGGTAGATCCATCTATTTCACGAGGAAGAAAGAGGTCTCTTTAAGATTTGAACTTGAGTGATGATCATACCTGACATAGATATTTATTTCATAGACTGAACCGTATGATGTGCATTATTTTTTATATATGCCACCAGGACTTTGACTATATATGCTGAACTTGCTATTACATGGACTTTGTCAGGTCTCAAAAATGCAAGTTACAAATCCTAAGAGGATGCCAGGCTCTATGATCAGATTGGCAACATTTTTGAACTAACGCGACAGAGTTAACCTATATGCTTGATGACTCCCTACACTTTAGGTTCTGCTAGACCTAGGCGGGTAAACCTTAATAGCTTAAAACAAACTAAATGAACATGTTTGAGTTGATTCTACACACAGTGGAAAACGGTGTGGAATAGATGAGAGCTTACAAACTACTTCTAATCCTAATACTTGAAAGATGATTGATGTGAATTGTATAAGCAATATCAAGGTAAATTTTATAACTATGCTCAACTAATAAATGGGTGTTGGATAAAACTAAATGATAAGTCAGGATGAGACTAATGCCTTGTTGGGTAAGCAGAGTCAAATGAAAATCTAAGACTAGTGGCTTATAATGGGCATTAACTCTAATTGTTTGGCACAATACTTTGGTTTATAGCTTGTATAAACATGCAAGGAAATGATTGACAAACTCTTGATAATAATCCAACTGACACAATTAGATTTCTTGTTATTCACCAGAAGGAGTTTTAATCCTTTCTTAAAGGAACCAATTGAATGAATTATACAAGAACAACAAACAATATCAGCATAGAGACAAAATGACAATCCTAATTATATGATTCTTCTTAGTGATCCTGATGCAGGAGCATCCAGTGGTGTAAGGGCAATCTTGCATCGCCCAAAAAGAAGTTAATTCAAAATCATTGTAGTTGTTTTCATTTCTTTCCATAATTAGTGTTTCTGGTTCCATAATATCCAGGATAATAATGTAGGACTTTCAATTTTTCCAAAACTGCTAAAAATAGCGACCTGCCTATTTTGGAAAGTGTGCCTGCTATTTTTAGAAAGTTTGCATTTGGGTACGTAATGAAGCAAAAACTTCCAGAAAGTTACATAACAGAAATATAAGACCTTTGGTGAAGGAATCAGGCAAAGATCATTTGTGAGCTGAAAGATATTAAAGTTTTTGTTTTCTGAAAAGCCCTTGAAAATTTCTGGAACGAGATATGAGGCACTAAAACTTCCCATAACATCCCAAAAAGTTGATAGAAATCTGTTTATGGATTTCCAGTGTGATAGTTCACATCATGAGCTTTCCCGCGCTTAAAACGGTTCATCAATTGGACACCCGGATCAAAAGTTATGCTTCCCAGAAGTTGACCTACTTTTGGAGGGAGTTGCAAATTTCGAAATTTGGCTGGAGGCCACCAAAAAGTGCTATTTATGACTATTTTAGGAACCCTGGGCAGTAGTAGAGTGAAGGGGGCCAGTGTAGAGTCAAGAATAGGTGGGAAAACAGAAACCTTAGTTGATTTGGGGTTACAGAAGGCTGAAGATTCTAGAGTCTTGAGGTTGGAAAAACTGTAATGTGTTGCAACTAGTAGAGGATTCATCCTCTGATTGTAATTGAGCTTCTGTAATGTAATGAGTTGTCCAGTTCAAAAAAAAGAAAGTTCTATTTGCTATGTTCAATATCTGTTATTGTTTGTTTTGTGATTTACCCCCGTATCAGAGCGAGGGTTCCTAAGTGTGTAGACAGATCGCTAATCGTGAGGTAGTTTCCACCAGGACCTGAGGTTGTGGGTTTGCTGCAGAGACCAAGATGCCTCCATGAAGAAATCATGTTGGAAGGAATGCTTTGATGAAAGAGGGTTTTAGAGCCCTACAAAGGCAAATTGATGCATTGCAAAAGGAGCTACGAAGAGGGTCTGAGCTAAGGACAAGAGAAGAAAGTGAAGATGAAGTTGAAGAAGAACTATCTGAGGAAGAACAAGAGGCTGCTAAAGATGCTACAGAAGTAAGGTTGTTGAGGGTCATTTCAAAGATCAGAAAGAGGCCCAGGATCAAAGTTTCTACATATTCTGGAGATTTGAATCCAGAACAGCTTATTGATTGGATCAATGACATGGAGGAGTATTTTGAGTATGAAGATGCGGAGGACCCAGATCGGGTTAAGTTTGCAAAAACAAATTTGAAGGGCCATGCCAATATTTGGTGGAAGGAGGTCCAATTAGAGAGGAACAGAAGAGGAAAAGCAAAGATCACCAGATGGGATCAGATGGTGGAGAAACTGAAGAAGCAGTTCATTCCTGTGGACTATGAGATGGAGTTGCTGAAGAAGCTGCAAGGACTGAAGCAAGGTAACAAGTCTGTTAAGGAGTATATAGAAGAGTTTTATAAAATTACTATCAGGATAGGCCATGTAGAGCCCAATAAGGAGAAGGTAACCCATTACATTAATGGGTTGAGGCCAAGTATTCAAGAGGAGTTGAGCCTAGTCAGAATGACCACCATAGAAGATGTGTACCAGTTTTCCCTGAAGGTGGAAGAGAAGTTGAACAAAAGATTTGATAAGGGAGAGCCTAAGTCCATGTGCGGTACCTGCAGTACTAGAACCAAAGAAAGATGGAAAGTGGAGGATGTGTACAGATTCCCGAGCCATCAACAAGATCACAATCAAGTATAGATTTCCATTATCGAGAATGGATGACATAATGGATTGTTTGAGTGGAGCCAAGTACTTCACGAAGATTGATCTGAAGAGTGGGTATCACCAGATTCGAATCAGAGAAGGAGATGAATGGAAGACAACGTTCAAGACAAAGGAGGGTTTGTATGAGTGGTTAGTCATGCCATTTGGGCTAACCAATGCACCGAGCACATTCATGTGGCTCATGAACGAGGTACTGAAAGAATTTTTGGGAAGTTTTGTTATTGTTTATTTGGATGATATTTTGATTTTTAGTAAGACTTGGGATGAGTATTTGATGCATATCAGAAGAGTTCTAGAGAAGCTGAGGGAGGAGAAGTTGTTGATTAATCTAAAGAAATGTAGTTTTGCAAAGAAGGAGTTGGTATACCTGGGATTTGTTGTCTCAGAGGAAGGTCTTAAGATGGACCCAGAAAAAGTAGGGGCTATCATTGAGTGGCCTACGCCAAGGAGTGCAACGGAGGTAAGATCTTTTCATGGTTTGGCAAGTTTTTACAGAAAGTTTATTAGGAATTTCAGTAGCATTTGTGCATCTCTAACTGAGACAATGAGAGGGGATAGAAAAGAGTTTAGATGGACTAAAGGAGCAAACAAGACCTTTGATACATTGAAGCAGAAAGTTGTAGAACAACCTATTTTGGCACTTCCAGATTTCAATAAGGTATTTCAGGTAGATTGTGATGCTAGTGGTAGTGGTATAGGAGCTGTTTTGAGCCAAGAAGGTAAGCCCATTGCCTATTTTAGTGAGAAGCTTAATGATGCCAAGAAAAAGTATTTTGTTTATGATCAGGAATTTTATGCAATAGTTCAGGCTTTGAAGAAATGGAGACATTATTTGTTGCCAAAAGAGTTTGTTTTATATACTGATCATCAGGCTTTGTAGTATCTTAATAGTCAAGGGAAGTTGAACCAAAGGCACTTAAAATGGGTTGAGTTTTTGCAGAGTTATACCTTTGTTTTGAAGCACAGGAGTGGGAAGTCCAACAGAGTTGCAGATGCCTTGAGCAGAAGGTAAAATTTGTTGACAGAAATGAAGATAGAGGTTGTTGGGTTTGATGAGCTCAAAAGTTTGTATCCTGAAGATCTAGATTTTGCAGAGGCTTGGAAAGCTTGTCTAGAGCCTGTTACTTTGGACAGGACAAAATGGTTGGATTTCATAATCTAAGATGGCATGTTGTTTAGAGGAAGCCAGTTGTGCATTCTGAGGAGTTCCATGAGAGAGAGCCTGATTAAAGAGAAGCATAGTGGAGGATTGGCTAGACACTTTGGTCGAGATAAGACCATTTCTATTGTTGGCGAAAATTATTATTGGCCACAGTTGCAGCAGGATGTGAGGAAGTTTGTGTAGAGTTGCAGAGTATGTCAGATGGCAAAAGGAACACGTCAAAATACAGGGTTGTATCAACCATTACCTATACCAGAGAAGCCATGGGATGATATTAGTATGGATTTCATTCTTGGTTTACCAAGGACACAGAGAGGGCATGATTCTATTTTTGTGGTGGTGGACAGATTCTCAAAGATGGCACATTTTATTCCTTGTAAGAAGACTAATGATATTCATATTGCAGAGTTATTTTTCAGGGAAGTGGTGAGACTACATGGTCTACCAAAGAGCATAGTTTCAGATCGAGATACCAAGTTTGTTGGTTATTTCTAGAGGACATTGTGGAAGAAGTTGAAGATAGATTTGAAGTTTAGTTCTACACACCATCAACAAACTAATGGACAAACTGAAGTGGTGAATAGGAGTTTGGGTAACTTGCTATGATGCTTAGTAGGATATAAGCCCAAGGGATGGGATTTGATTTTACCACAGGTAGAATTTGCTTACAACAATTCTATCAATAGGAGTACTGGTAAATCACCATTCCAGATTGTATATGGCAATAGCCCAAGAAATGCTTCTGAGTTAAGGAAGCTGGACAACAGAGAAAAGACAAGTGCTGAAGCTGAAGACTTTGCAGAACACCTGAAGAATTTGAATGAAGAGGTGAGAAAGCACATTAATAAAATGAATATTTAATACAAGGCTAAGGCAGATCAGAAGAGGAGATATAAGGAATTCCAGGTAGGAGATGAAGTCATGGTTCACTTGAGAAAAGAAAGGTTCCCAATTGGAACATACAATAAGTTAAAAATGAAGAAATTTGGACCATGCAAAATTTTGAAGAAACATGATTCAGGAAATGCATATGAGGTAGAGCTGTCGAGTGGGATCAATATTTCCCCTATTTTCAACATTGCTGATTTATCAGAATATCATGAAGGTGGAACAGAGGATGGACCAACAGAAGAACAGTGGAGTATTCTAGCATCTAATTCAACAGAGGAGATAGAAGAGATCTTGGATAGTCATGTGGGAAGAAGTACTCGGAACAAGCAATATGAAGAATATCTAGTAAAATGGAAAGGAAGGCCTATTGAAGATTCTTCTTGGTTGTCTAAGGCAGAGGTTGACCGTTTGGGTTTTCCTCACACAAACACATGAGACGTGACAGGGTCACTTCTCAAATTACCTTGGGTGTCTGATGCAGGAGCATCCAGTGGTGTAAGGGCAATCTTGCATCACCCAAAAAGAAGTTAATTCAAAATCATCGTAGTTGTTTTCATTTCTTTCCATAATTAGTGTTTCTGGTTCCATAATATCTAGGATAATAATGTAGGACTTTCAGTTTTTCCAAAACTGCTAAAAATAGCGACCTGCCTATTTTAGAAAGTGTACCTGATATTTTTAGAAAGTTTGCATTTGGGCACGTAATGAAGCAAAAACTTTTAGAAAGTTACATAACAAAAATATAAGACCTTTGGTGAAGGAATCAGGCAAAGATCATTTGTGAGCTGAAAGATATTAAAGTTTTTGTTTTCTGAAAAGCCCCTGAAAATTTTTGGAATGAGATATGAGGCACTAAAACTTCCCATAACATCCTTAAAAATTGACAGAAATTTGTTTACAGATTTCTAGTGTGATAGTTCACATCGCGAGCTTTCCGGTGCTTTAAATGGTTCGTCAATCGGACACCCAGATCAAACGTTATGCTTCCCGGAAGTTGACCTACTTTCGAAGGGAGTTGCAAATTTTGAAATTTGGCTGGAGGCCACCAAAAAGTGCTATTTATGACTATTTTAGGAACCCTGGGCAGTAGTAGAGTGAAGGGGGCCAGTGTAGAGTCAAGAATAGGTGGGAAAATAGAAACCCTAGCTGATTTGGGGTTACAGAAGGCTGAAGATTCTAGAGTCTTGAGGTTGGAAAAATTGTAATGTGTTGCAACTAGTAGAGGATTCATCCTCTTATTGTAATTGAGCTTCTGTAATGTAATGAGTTGCCCAGTTCAATAAAAGAAAGTTCTATTTGCTGTGTTCAATATCTGTTATTGTGTGTTTTGTGATTTACCCACTTCATCAGATCCAAACCAACACTTCCAAATTACTATGACTGATCAGAAGGATTTTAATTCTCCTTATGGAAACCAATTAATCCAATCACACAAATATAGCAAATGTGCATTGACAAATTAAATATATACTTTATATATTAATTTGAATAACAAGGAAATACTAAACTAGAGACGACCATATAATTGAATAATTTTAACAAACAATTGATACCAAAATAAAACCATAGAATCAGAGAACTTCAATTTACTTCTTCAATATAAAGATTGCAACATGGTCTTTTTAAAACATTATAAACTTCATGTATACTATATCCTACTGCTGATGATTATTCATCACCATATGTCCAACTTATATAAAAATATCTATGAAGAAACATAACTCTTCAAAATGTCTTTTGGGAATAAAATTGATTAACACAACATAAATAAACAAAATGATTTTAATCCCTGCTGAGCATTAAGTATATCTAAGCAAGGTGATCCAAGTATTCCTAGTTGCGATGTGTATCAACAAATTCAATAACATTTCTTATGATCACGTCTATCGTCACCATCTTCTCCAGATGCTTGCAGGCTTCCCCAGATGCAGAGTATTTGTCCTTGAGAGATCCTAAGGCTTCATGCAATATCGCTTGACAATCTTTACTTCGCTCATCTTTGCTCTTTAGCTCTTTGTTGTTTCTGAACAACATGGGCACTCCTACTTTTGAAACTTCAATACATTCTTTAGCATGGTTTTTAAGCTGGTCATAATATTTCTAATGCTGCTCAATCAAGTCTTTTGCACTGGAAGTACCTGTAGTGTCAGAAACATCCTTACTCTATATTTCATGGAGTTTCTCCTATAGTCTATTGTTTAGCCTTTCATGCTCTTGGATCACTTTATAGGTTTCAGAAAAAACATCCCAAAATTTGATCATCCAATGCATCATGTTAACAAGCCTATTCTAGAGTACTGTTGCAATTGTGTCAATTTGGACCTAAGCTATCTGATCAATAGATGGTGATCAGGTGCTTTGTGAGCTCTCTCCTTGAGTTAACCTTTTCACTGACCCTATGTAGGTATTCTTAATAGTATCATTCAATAAACCATTTTCTTTTGTTAACCTTTCACAACTCAGTTTATATGCATCCTATTCGTTGATCAGCATCTGAGCCTATGCTTTGTTCAACTTTGCAACATTTATGCCAATTTTTGTAGTAATCAAGGGGTCAGTTTCCCCTGCCTTCAAAGTCATGACATGCCCAAAAGCCTTTTTAGTATCTATAATGGTTGTCTTCTTATGAGGTGAGTAAAAGGCCCATATCATTAGTGAATTTGCATCGTTGTTATATTTGGTGCCCATTTATACTTTTGTGACACCCTCAGGGGTGAACTTATATCTGTCATCAGTATTATGCAAAAAACTATCAAACACCAAAGTAAAATTTAAATCAAGTTAAATATATACTTTATATATTAATTTGAATAACAAGGAAATACTGAACTAGAGACAACCATATAATTGAATAATTTTAACAAACAATTGATGCCAAAATAAAGCCACAGAATCAGAGAACTTCAATTTACTTCTTCAATATAAAGATTGCAACATGGTCTTTTTAAAACATTATAAACTTCATGTATACTATATCCTACTGCTGATGATTATTCATCACCATATGTCCAACTTATATAAAAATATCTATGAAGAAACATAACTCTTCAAAATGTCTTTTGGGAATAAAATTGATTAACACAACATAAACAAATAAAATGATTTTAATCCCTCCTGAACACTAAGTATATTTGAGCAAGGTGATCCAAGTATTCCTAGTTGCGATGTGTATCAGTAAATTCAATAACATTTCTTATGATCACGTCTATCGTCACCATCTTCTCCAGATGCTTGCAGGCTTCCCCAGATGCAGAGTATTTGTCCTTGAGAGATCCTAAGGCTTCATGCAATATCACTTGACAATCTTTACTCTGCTCATCTTTGCTCTTTAGCTCTTTGTTGTTTCTGAACAACATGGGCACTCCTACTTTTGAAACTTCAATACATTCTTTGGCATCGTTTTTAAGCTGGTAATAATATTTCTAATGCTGCTCAATCAAGTTTTTTGCACTAGAAGTACCTATAGTGTCAGAAACATCCTTACTTTATATTTCATGGAGTTTCTCCTGCAGTCTGTTGTTTAGCCTTTCATGCTCTTGGATCACTATAGTTTTCAGAATAAACATCCCAAAATTTGATCATCCAATGCATCATGTTAACAAGCCTATTCTAGAGTACTGTTGCAAGTGTGTCAATCTGGACCTGAGCTATCTGATCAACAGATGGTGATCGGGTGCTTTGTGAGCTCTCTCCTTGAGTTAACCTTTTCACTGACCCTACGTAGGTATTCTTAATAGTATCTTTCAATAAACCATTTTCTTTTGTTAACCTTTCACAACTCAGTTTATATGCATCATGTTCTTTGATCAACATCTGAGCCTGTGCTTTGTTCAACTTTGCAACATTTATGCCAATTTTTGTAGTAATCAAGGGGTCAGTTTCCCTTGCCTTCAAAGTCATGACATGCCCAAAAGCCTTTTTAGTATCTATAATGGTTATCTTCTTATGAGGTGAGTACAAGGCCCATATCATTAGTGAATTTTTATCATTGTTATATTTGGTGCTCATATATACTTCTGTGACACCCTCAGGGATGAACTTATATCTGTCATCAGTATTATGCAAAAAACTATCAAACACCAAAGTAAAATTTAAATCAAGTCCAGGAAATATCATAAGGCTTGCTTCTCTTAGCAGCTGTCTACCCTTACTAGGAGTCATAGCTTCCAATTCATTATCCATCATTGTTTTTAACATGTCAATTAATTATCTTTCATTTGTAGTCGTGACATTATCAACTGACTCCCTAATCTCTTTTCCCTTGCATTTATATAAGAATGATTTAAACTCTTTAGAATGAATAAATTGATCATCTAAAATAAAAGAATCATATGCTAATCATCTAGGATCTTCATCAGCAGGCCCCTCCTCATCACATTCTATATCAGGAGATTGATAGCATTGCATTTTTCATTTAGATATTGTTGTTTCCTATTGATGTGGCTCTTCTCCTTCTGTAAACCTCTCATTAGCAGAGGACAACTCTATCTCTACAAGCTGTCTCTTCTTCTTCTCTAATTCTCTATTATGTTTCTCAATCACCAATTCAATCTCAGCTTCTTCCATATTCCTGATAATGTCATCATGTGGATATGGGACATGTGTATATCCACTGAGGTTTTGTTTTCTCCTAGAAAGATCAATGAAGCCCTGAGGATCAAATCCTTTTCTTGCATATGCATATCTCATGTTTTAATACATCAATTTGCTTGTGATAGGAGCTCAAATTCATTACATTAGAGCAGTTCATTTGCCTGACTATTTGTAAGTAGGCAATTCTATCAAGAACTATCTTAGGCAATATAAACAGGGTGTCATCAAAACCATAAATTTTGACCATAGTTGAATCCTTGAAACAATACCAATCACCCTAGATGTGGGTGATAGTAGGAGGACCACAAAAATCTTTGGGTTTGATAAATCTCTTTATTTCATTTGACAGTGAATATTCACAAGGATGATTGAAATATCTATACAACACTTTTACACAGTATTCTTCACAATGAATATAACTAGAATGGGCATACCTGCTATCCCATATCCTATCCACATTTGCATGGGTGACTTTTGTCCCCTCTTGTCCACTGGAGAAACTTTGAATTCACTTGGCCATAATCCTATTTCCTAGCCATAATAAAGCACAATGTGCATGAGTGAGTAGTGTTCAAAAGAGACCAATGGGGCATTGTTCTTGATTGTAGTTAAACTAGAATCAATTCTTATAAAAACATAGGTAGCATAGTCAAACTACCTGGCATTATGGCTCTGGATATCTATGGCTATCACCATCAAAGGAATTGTCATAAAATCAAGAACCTCTGACCCTAGGACTTGGCCCACAAAATAATATGTGTATTGTATATATGGTTCAAATAATGACACATGGAATGGAGGTCCATCATTATCATTAAGTGGCACCATTTCTCTTTCTGCCCAAGGCCTATGAATAGGTAATATCCATCCATTATACGTGGTGTCCATTCTCAGTACTCTTTACCCAAATCTTCATAAACTATGGGAACAATACACAAATCATCTAAGTCAAATACTTCACAAATGGAATTCTTAGACAAATGTATAACAGGCGCCCCTTACGGGTTACATATGGCCTTGAGGCTTGGATTATAATGTTTAGCTAGGAGTTTGAGGAGTTCTTCATTCAGAAACACATCAGGAATGACCAATTAGCCCAAATTCAAGTGCCATGGGTTAGACACTGGGAATTCCTGAATCTTCTATTGTAATGGAATTTGAAAAATTCATAACCTCTAATTGGAGTCCATAGGTTTCCAAGGTATTTGCACTTGTCTTCTAATTTCTCTACTTCTTCCCTAAGTTGTGTAGACCTTTGGGCTTTAGGGGTTGATCCAGGCAATTTGTCAATTAAATCTTGATTTAGTTTCCTGTCTTTTACTTTCTCATCAAGGCTTTTATCTATTTTTTGTTTCTTGGGCTTATTGGTTTCCCTCAGCTATTTTCTACCCTTTCCTTTCACTGGAGTCTCCATTACACTTATGGATGGCAAATTCAAACTGTAGTCTATCACACATAAGTTTTTGAGTATGTACCTATTATGTGATGATTGAATTCCTCTATCCTTTCCTATGAGTTCTCACTTATGCGCTTTTCTCAGATAATTCATTTGAATCTAATTGCAGTGATTTTGAATGGCTCTTCAAAGGACTTCTTCCTTGTCTACAATTAATTGGTCCAATGTATAAATTTTTGTAATCATTGTGAGATGTCACATCACCATAACTCCCTTCATCGGTACAACTTTTGTAATGTTAGGGCGATCTAATATCTTCTTGTGGCTCAAACATTTTGTTGGGAATTAAGGTGTCTGAACCTTGGTAATTATTTGCATTTGTAATGTTTGTATTTATTATTTAATTGCCTATGTTGTAAATAATTGAAAATTCCGTATTGTCATGTTGTGGGATGTGGCACGGTGATGTGTTAATCCTACATGGATTATGACAACTTGTTATTTTGTCCTCACATGAGGAGATAGGTGTCCCAATTAGTAGTAGGAATATCCTACCATGTGTTGGCATCTTCTATGTTATGTAAGGAATGTTTGACCAAAACAGTTATGACGGATTCCTATGACGACTCTATGACATGTAAGAGTCGAAAATAGAAGGTTATAAGACAGGTGATGACATGTGTCATGAAGCATCTTTAAATAAGGCATGTTTGGGTGCCCCAAGGTGGAATATGACATGTTGTAAGAGAATATTCTATTTATAGCATGTGTATGATAGATTCTCTTATAGCTGTAAGTTGTAACCGCTATGACAGATTCTATGACGGTCGTAAGTGTTGTAAGAGCATCTGTCATAGTCCATTTTGGAAATAGGTGACCTCTTTGGAATGGGAGCTGTGGACAAGTGTTTGGCACATTTTACAATGTTGACCAAGTGTCCTTGGGCATGGGTTTTGGTCCAAGATGCCATGTTGGACGCCCATTCCAAGAAAAGTATGGTATTGTCTTGTATTTCCTATTTATATAGGTGCTCAAAGATGGAGTTTGTATTACAGGCTTACAGGTACTGTTATGCTACCAGATTGACTCCAAACATGAGTGTAGAAGACCATTGAAGCTTGCATTGCAAGTGTATTGTAAACATTCTTTCAGATTTGTTAATACATTGTCTAGGTTTCTAAGTGTGGGGTTTTTCAGCTAATAAGGGTTTTCCCCACCGTAAATCTTTGTCTCTCCTCTTCTGTCTACTTTTTGGTTCTTGTGTTATTCTACAATATCTCATGTTAATAGTTTAACATTTTTGTAATAGTTAGCATTAAGTTGAATTTGCATAGCCCTCTCCTCATTAGATTAGTGTAGGAAGCATTTTCCGCACACCTAGCTTCCTTTTAGTTGGTATCAAAGCTTGATCACCTTTGGTCCTAGTTGTTGGGTACAGGTTTTTTGAGATAATCTTAGGTTGAGTGGGAGTTTGTGTAGAGCATTTTGTATCTTATTACACAAGGAGATGGTAGGCACATCAGGAAGGTTTGAAGTAGAGAAGTTTAATGGCAGTAATTTTGAGCTGTGGAAGCTCAAAATGGAAGACATGTTAGTTGACCGAAACCTTTGGGAAAGTGTGAATGGAACTAAAACAACTACAATGTCACAAGATGAGTGGGATCTCATGGATAGAAAGGCTAAGGGTCTCATACAACTTAGTCTTGTCGATTCTGTGTTGTTAAATGCCCATGAGGAGACTACTACAAAACTCCTTTGGAAGAAGTTAGGGGATGTGTATCAAGCCAAATCCCTAGTCAATAAACTTTTCCTGAGAAAGAAGTTGTATTCTCTTCGAATGGAGGACAAAGGATCTGTTAATGAGCATATGAATTCTTTTAACATGTTGTTTGCACAATTGACATCTATTGGTGTAAATATGGAGGAGGATCAGTGGATGACCCTGCTTTGTTCTCTATCAGACTCATGGGATCATCTTGTCATGGCAATCGGAAGCACCACATCCACATTCAAAATGGAAGAAGTGGTTCCTTCGCTGTTGTCTAAAGAGATGCAGAGAAAGTCTTTTGAGGCAGCCAAAGAGGCCCTTGTAGTTCGTGGAAGACCCAAGGAGAAAGGAAAGAAGAAGGACAAGAAAGATGAGAAGGGTAGATCCAAATCCTGTGGGAGATCCAAATCTCCTAGAAAGTCCAAGGCTCTTTTTTGGAACTGTGGCATTTCCAAAAGGAATGCAAAGAGGAGAAGAAGAAAAAGAAGAAAGATCCTAATTCAGATTCTAACAAATCACAAGATGACAGTGATGCTTTCATCACAGCCTTGGCAACCCATGCATCTGATGATGTGTGGCTAATCAACTCTGGTGCATCATTCCACATGACCTCGCATCGAGACTGGTTCACTAAGTATGCGGAGTTTGATGGTGTAAAGGTGTATCTAGGTGACGACTCTCATCTGAAGATTATTGTTCATGGAAGAGTCTCTATCTGATTCCCTAATGGTTGAGTGAAGGGGATCTCTGGGGTTCTACACATCCTAGGCTTAGCACGGAACTTACTTTCTATAAGTATGTTGAATGATGCAGGTGTGTAGGTTGTCTTTTTGAAAGAAGGATGCAAGATGACTAGAGGAGCTATGGTGCTTGCGAAGGGTACTAGAACACTCTATTTCAACTGGAGGCATGCATTTCACAATGCAATAGTTCTTCTAACTCAAAGAAGAGGGAAGCAGTCACTTCATCCCCACCATCTGAATGAGCAGTGAAGAAAACTGTTGTTTCTAGTCTTGATAGTTGTAATCGTGCATTGGAAGTTAAACTTCCTGTAGAAAAGACAATGTTATGGCATAAGATATTTGGCCACATTGGTGAGAAGGGTCTGCATACCCTAAAAAAAAAGAACCTCGTTGAGGGGTTAGATGATTCTAATCTTGAGTTTGACTTTTGTGAACATCGCATTTATGGAAAACAAAACAATGTTTAGTTTTACTCAAGTTCTCATAAGTCTTCTGGTGTGTTGGACCTTATTCATTCTGATGTGTTTGGTCCTATTAATGTTCCTTCATTATCAAAATCTATATACTTTGTATCTTTTATAGATGATTACAGTAGAAGGACATGGATTTATTTTCTCAGAAGCAAATCTAAAGTCTATAGCAAGTTTAAGGAGTTTAAAGCCTTTGCTGAAAATTAGACTGGTAAAAAGATTAAATGTTTGAGAACTGACAACAGTGATGAGTTCTATTCTACAAAATTTGATAAGTATTGTAAGGAACTTTGGATTGAAAGGCACAAGACAACTCCATACACCTCGCAACAAAATGGAGTTGCAGAGAGGATGAACAGGACACTAATGGAGAAGGCTAGGAGTATGCTTAGTGGAGCTGGCCTAGAACAAAAGTTTTGGGCTGAAGTTGTTGCCACTGCTTGCTATTTGCTAAATAGATCTCCTACATCATCTCTTGTTGGAAAGACACCCATGGAGGTGTGGTCTGGTAGAAAGCCTTCAATAAGGCATCTTCGTGTTTTTGGTTGTGAGGCATATGCACATGTGCCTAGGCAGAAGCGGTCAAAGTTGGAAAACAAAGCTGTTAAGTGTATCTTCATTGGCTATGGTGTTGGTGTGAAAGGATACAAGCTTTGGGACCCTATGGCTGAAAAAGTGTTGTATAGCAGAAGTGACATCTTCAGAGAGCTTACACCTTCTTCCACTATTTTGCAGCCAAAAGAAAAAGAAAAGAAAGAGGATGTTGTTTAGTTTCCTCTCACCCCTGAGAAGACTGAACATAAAGACAATTTTAGACCTGATGAGGAGGAGAGCTCTAGCAGCTCTGAAAGCTCAGAAGAAGAAGCAGAACCTCAACCTTAGCTCTTGAGGAGGTCTACACGGATAAGAAAGCAACCTAAAAGGTTTGGTTTTACATTGCTTGATTCTAGTTGTGCTTATGCTTTAATCACTAATAGTGATGAACCTAGAACTATATCAGAGGCTTTTGAAATGAAGGATGTAGGTTCCTAGAAGGAGGGCATGGAGGAAGAAATGGCTTCTTTGGAAAAGAATCAAACTTGGGACTTGGTACCTTTGCCTCCTCGATGAAAACTCGTTGGATGCAAATGGGTGTTCAAGAACAAAATTGGTGCAGATGGTTGTATTGGGAACTATAAGGCTAGATTGGTTGTGAAGGGGTATTCACAAGTGGAGGGTATAGATTATGGTGAGATCTTCTCTCCCGTTGCAAAGCTGACATCCATTTGGTTCCTGTTGTCTCTCGCAGCAGCTTATGACTTGGAGGTAGAATAGATGGATGTGAAGACAACTTTCCTTCATAGTGACTTGGAGGAAGAAATCTACATGTCACAACCAAAGCATTATAAGGTAAAAGATAAAGAAAATTTGGTTCACAAACTTAAGAAGTCTTTGTATGGTTTGAAGCAATCCCCTAGGAGATGGTACTTGAAGTTTGATGCCTTTGTTTTGTCAATTAGATTTGTGAGATTGAAATTGGATCACTGTGTTTATTATAAGTTTGATGATGATCGTATTTTCATTATTGCACTGTATGTTGATGCTATGTTGCTCATTGGGAAGGGCAAGAATATGATTTGTGATTTTAAATCTCATTTGTTAGCTCAGTTTGAAATGAAAGATTTAGGGGCAGCTAGGTACATTCTAGGAATGGAAATTAGAGGAGACAGAACCAACAAAAAACTTTGGTTAAGTTAGAGTAAGTATGTGAAGACCGTGTTGGACAGATTCAACATGGCAGATTGTAGACCATTGTGTGTTCCTATTTCTTTGGGGACAAAGTTGTCTGTTGAGGATTGTCCAAAATGTCCTAATGAGGTGGAGGACATGAGTAGAGTACCTTATGCTAGTGTTGGTAGTTTGATGTATGCTATGGTCTGCACAAGACTAGATATTGTCTAAGTAGTGGGAGTCCTTAGTCAATTCATCGCTAATCCTAGATGGGTTCATTGGGACACAGCTAAGTAAGTGTTCAGATATTTGAGGGGTACTTCCAAGTATTTCATTTGCTATGATGGCAATGTTTTAGGACCTTTGTATTCTGTTGATATTCATGGATTTGTGGATTTAGATTGGGCAAGTGACATTGACGGCAGGAGATCCATTAGTGCTTATGTTTTTACACTGTTTGGTGGTGCTATTAGTTGGATGAGTAAGCGACAACCTGTTGTTGCTTTGTCCACAACAGAAGCTAAGTATATGGCAGAAATTCATGCTTGTAGGGAATCCATTTGGCTTAAGAGATTGTGTTCTGATATTGGTGTTGATGCATGTCAGATCATGATCAATTTTGACAGTCATAGTGCAATTTGCCTTGCAAAGAATCCGACTTTCCATGCTAGAACCAAGCACATTGATGTTCAATTTCACTTTGTGCGAGACATGGTTGAGGATGGAGAGGTAAATTTGGAAAAGGTAGATACTTTGAAGAATGTTATAGATGTATTGATGAAACTAGTGGGCACAGAGAAGTTCAGATGGTGCTTAGAGTCTACGGGTCTCTCAGCCTATATCAATTAAATCTTGTTTTTCTATTGGCTCTTACAAGGTGTTCGACAAGTGGGAGAATGTTGGGAATTAAGGTGTCTCAACCTTGGTAATTCTTTGCATTTGTAATGTTTGTATTTATTATTTAATTGCCTATGTTGTAAATAATTGGAAATTCCATATTGTCATGTTGTGGGATATGGCACGGTGATGTGTCAATCCTACATGGATTATGACAACTTGTTATTTTGTCCTCACATGAGGAGATAGGAATCCCACTTAGTGGTAGGAATATTCTGCCATGTGTCAACATCTTCTATGTTGTGTAAGGAATGTTTGACTGAAACGGTTATGACGAATTCCTATGACGAATCTATAACATGTAAGAGTTGAAAATAGAAGGTTATAAGATAGGTGATGACATGTGTCATGAAGCATCTTTGAATAAGGCATGTTTGGGTTCCCCAAGGTGGAATATGACATGTTGTAAGAGAATATTCTATTTGTAGCATGTGTATGATAGATTCTCTTACAACTGTAAGTTGTAACCGCTATGACAGATTCTATGACGGCCGTAAGTGTTGTAAGAGCATCTATCATAGCCCATTTTGGAAATAGGTGACCTCTTTGGAATTGGAGTTGTGGACAAGTGTCTGGCACATTCTACAATGTTGACCAAGTGTCCTTGGGCGTGGGTTTTGGTCCAAGATGCCATGTTGGACACCCATTCCAAGAAAGGTCCAATATTGTCTTGTATTTCCTATTTATACAGGTGCTTGGAGATGGAGTTTGTATTACAGGTTTATAGGTACTGTTATGCTACCAGATTGACTCCAGACATGAGTTTCAAAGACCATTGAATCTTGCATTGCAAGTGTATTGTAAATAATCTTTCAGATTTGTTAATACATTGTGCAGGTTTTTGAGTGTGGGGTTTTTCACCCGATAAGGGCTTTCCCCACCGTAAATCTTTGTCTCTCTTCTTCTGTCTACTTTCTAGTTCTTGTGTTTTGCTGCAATATCTCATGTTAATGGTTTAACATTTCTGTAATAGTTAGGATAAAGTTGAATTTGCATAGCTCTCTCCTCATTAAATTAGTGTAGGAAGCATTTTCTGCACACCTAGCTTCCTTTCACATTTGCATGTGGATCAATCATTGTGACCCTTCATTTTGTCTCCTTGATGTCATCTTTTATAAAAACATATATAAGTTTGTATCGGAAGGATATTTCAAGGTCTACCCAATATAGAAATGCACATGGCCATCGTCGGCCTGACTTACTTTATCACCGTGGGAATAACATTTTACTCCAATATCTTAAGTGTCTCTAATATGAATATTCGTAAGAGTCTGATTGATGAATGTGGCCATTGTTATCATCAGAGCAAGATATAACATCGGAATGACTTGATTCCAACTACCCGATCATGGTTGCTTCCCCAATATCTTCCTTTACATCCTCCATCAGAGTGATCGTCACAACATGTTACCGACATCCTTGATCATTGTGAGCATTGGTTCAGCAAGACTTGTAAGCTTTGTTCTGATTTGTTCACTTTCACTGATGGTTTTTATCTTCTATACATATCGGTGTGACTTAGGTCAAAACAATCTCTTTAGTCACTGAGACATTAAAATGTCAGAGACACTTTAATTCTTCTCTCTGATGTTCATCTCCTTCCGATGATCACTAATTCCATCCGTGCCATAGGTTGTTCAGTGAGAGTCCTACCAAATTCTTTCATCAGTATGATTTATACTTTCGGGGGGGTTCGGAGTATTCTCTGATAGTGTTTTCTTATGCCGATAGTTCTCACTCAGCATGACTACAAATTCTCTCTGATGAAAGATCATCAGTGTTACTTTCTTTATCGGTGATTCCTAAAATCTTCTCTCCGATCATTATTCTCATGTCGATACTCATTTTAGCCTGTCTCATGGATTGATATAAATAAAGTGAGGTCTTGCCAAAATTAAGGAATTGAGGCCCCTTATTGTATATGGTGTGATGGGTGAGACAAATGTGGTGGTAAAGATCATGCAATCTTATAGAATTCATCCACTGCTATTATGATTTTGGGAACATGATTTTTTGATTTGGTTAGACATGTGGTGGGTAGGAATATAGGAAAATTTTGAAATTTTCCTGTCCCAATAGTGGCTCTGTCTGAGATGTATACCCCTTGCAGGTATAACAAGAATTCAGATCTCCTGGGGAGTAGACCATATATATATTTTCTTTTTTTTCTTTTTTTATTATATATATATATATATATATATATATATATTTTAAGTCCTATACTAATGTACATGGAAGACTCTTTGTTATTGTGAGAGACTTATAGGACATAATCCTAATCCCTTTTGATTATCCTAGACTAGTGTGCATGGAATAAAAGTGTTTTGAGAATTTTTAAGAGTTGTCCATGCACTGGCAACACTTATTTCTCTTTGTACATGATTTTGATATTCTCATGAAAAGAAAGGTTTCAAAAATTGTCCATGCACTAGTAGTTCCTATTCTTCTCCGGACATATTTTGCAAATAGTAGGAATCCTCTCCTTTTTTAGCAGTGGCAACAAAAGGACCTAACCACAAGGCTTCAAAATTTCCATGCTTTCCCTTTTCCTGGCATCTGGCATTCCACATCAATACCAAATCATTTATCTCAAATTTTCTAGCCTTGGCCTTTTTGTCAAAAAGGTATTTTACTTGTGATTGCAACTTGATGTTCTGCTTTCGAGCCAATCTCCTTGTCTCATCAAGTTCTGCAAGATGTTCTAATCTCTCCTACATTGGTTCAGGGACATTTAAATCCTCTTGAAGAACAAATTTGTACACTGGTAAAAGATTTTCTAATGGCATCCTTACTTGTGTTCCACACACTAATTCAAAAGGAGATCTCCCAATTGCTCTCTTCATAGTAATCCTATCAGCCCACACAGCCATCCTCAATTTTGAATCCCATGCCTTTTTGTTTCCTTCCAACATTCTTTTTATAATCTTTAGAAGATTTTTGTTACTGGATTCTTCCTGGCCGTTTGCTTGTCAGTGATAAGGGGCGGCTTAGGACACAATGATGCCATGTGTATTATAGAAATATTTGAACTAATCAGACCTAAAACACATTCTGTTGTCTATAATCGACCTCACTGGAGTGCCAAATCTGAATATAATATTCTCCATCAAAACGTTGATCACCACCTTGCTTGTTGCTTATTTAGTTGGGATTGCTTCCACCCATTTTGTAAACTAATCTATTGCCACTAAAATCCATTTGTGTCCTCAACTTGACTTCTCTACAATTTGTCCTATGAAGTCAATGCGCCACTGATAGAATGGAACCTCCACCTGCATGGGTTTCAAGGGTAGTGCTCCCTGATATTTTAATTTTCCTAAAATTTTTTGACATACTTCACATTTTCTCGTGTAATGATATGAATCATTAAAAACTCTAGGCCAATAGTATCCAACCCTTGGGATCTTGTGTGTTGTAGTCTTTGCTGAGAAATGTCCTCCACACATACCTTCATGTAACTCTTTAATGACATGTTTTGACTAATGCTCATCTAGGCATAGTAGTAGAATATCATCCCTATTCTTTCAATAAAGATCTCCATCAATAAATACATATTTTGAGGCCTACAATTTAAGTGTCCTTCTCATGTTATCATCATACTCTTCAAAACATTTCCTATGTTTTAGATAATATATGATGTTAGTATACCATGGAGTATACTCAATGCTAGAACTTCTGTTATCAACATTATCAACATTACATAGCTGAGAAGCCTTGAGATTATTTTTAGCCATTAATCTAGAAAGACCTTGTCCTCTCACTAGTTTGGTAATCTAGATTTCAATATTAAACTCATGAATTCTATTGATCCATCTACATCTTCTGCATGTGACCTCAGTTTGGACTAATACATCTTTTACCACAACATTAGGTACATATGCTATTATTTCAGCTCCTACCAAGTATGGCCTAAAAGGTTTAACTGCCTTTACCAATGCATATGCTTGTTTCTCAACTATGTCATATTTTAATTCTACATTTTGAAGAGATTTGCTAAAAAATGAAATGGGTTGTTCATGTCCTTCATCATTTTTCTGCAATAGTACTGCTGCAACTGTACGATATGAGGCAAATGAGAATAGTTGGAATGGCTTACTAAAATTAGGGGATATCAGAACTGGGGCTTCTTTGATTGCCTTTTTAAAGTTGGCAAATACTTCTAATATTTTTGTTGTCCACTTCACTTCTGAATTCTTCTTCAACATTCTTGAAATGGGACTAACAATTTCTGCAAAGTTTGTTATGAATCTCCTAACAAAGTTGATTTGGCCACAAAATGACTATGTAGCTTTTACATTCTTAGGAATGGAAACTTGGTCAATGGCTTTTACTCTTTCAAGATCTATTATTACTCCATCTTTTGAGACTATGTGACCAAGCAACTTGCCCTCCATTACTACGAAATGGCACTTCCTCAGATTCAATGAAAATCCATATTCTAAGGCTTTAATAAAAAATTGTTCTAAATGTGTACAATGATCCTCAGCCCTTTTGGAATATGCCATCATGCCATACTAATACACTATCATAATTTTATTAATCAATTCTACAAAAGCCACATCCATCGCTCTTTGGAATGTTGCTCCAACATTCATGAGTCCAAATGGTATCCTTAAATATACATACGTCCCCATTGGTGTGGTGAATGTAGTCTTATATTGTTCTGATTCTTTGAATTTCACCTAATTATATCCTGAGAAACTGTCCATCATTGACAATAGTTCACACCCGGTAACCTTTTGCAGTATTGCTTCCATGTTAGGAAGGGGATAGTTGTCCTTAAGAGAAGATTTTTTTAGATTCCTGAAGTCCACACATAATCTAATATCACCATTTTTCTTTCTGACAGGCACCAAATTAGAAACCCAAGAAGGATGCCTAATAGGTTTAATGATAGCTCTGTCTCTTAGTTTTGTGAGTTCTTCAAGCATCTTGGGAGCCAATGTAGGACTGATAGGCCTCTGTTTTTGCTTGAATGGTTTAGCATCTAGTTTTAATGGTATTTCATGCTGAAAAAGATCCTCCCTATATGCTTTCAAGTCATCATATGACCATGCAAATACATGTCTATACTTCTTGAGTAAGTTGATGAGCATGCTCCTGATTTTAGGGTTGAGGTTCTTTCCAATGTATACATTCTTTGGGGCTATCTATGTCCCCAAATTAATCTCTTTGAGGTCGTTCTATAATACTAGTGTGTCTTTCATTTTAAATCTATCACATCCATCAAACGCTTTTTCTAACTCTATGAGAGCCTTAGGTATTTTGTTTGTTTTTAGCTAAACTATCTCTTCACTGAAGAGAGTCTCTTTTCCATCATGTTCTTCCACAAATGCAGTAAAATCAATTTCTTCGGTTTCATAGTGATCAACACAATGCAAGAAGTTGATTATATCAGTATCATTATCAAGTTACACTTGCCAGTTATGTACATTATCTGGGATAGTGGGTCTAGTTTTGAATTCAATTTCTGTAATACCTCCTAATGTGATATCATCCCTTTTTAATGCAATATTTGCTAGAAAATCTACCATAATATTTTTTGATCTATCAATCTAGTTGATTGAGAAGGCATCAAACAACTCAATATCATCCCAGACAGCATTTCTATATTGCTTCATCCTCTTATTTTTTGATAGGTATTTCCCTCTTACTTGAGAAGTAACCAATTCTGAATCATCGTATACAACTAACTTTTTTATCTTATGGTTGGTGGCTATATTCAAGCCAATGAGCAAAGCTTTGTATTCTGCTACATTATGTGTGCATTCAAATGTCAATACAAATGAGTATTTGAAAGTTTTACCTGCTAGTGAAATGAATAATACTCCTGCCCCATTTCCCATTTTGCTATAGGCACCATCAAAATACATCATCCACACATCATTCTCCTCTTTCTTAGATTCTACATGTATTGGATTAGTATTCTACAATTCTAGCTAACTTGTTTTAACCTTGAAAGCCCCTAAATCTGTATCACAAAATAAGTTTGTTTGATTTTGATCCAAGCATTCTATGATGTTCTCATATCTTGGTTCCCTACATAGCTTAATTTCTTTGCCTCCCACTAGTATTGTGGCATATGATAAATCTAATTGGACATTCCCTCCTACCATTGCAGCCCATTATCTTGATAAGAGCATTCCATAATATGGTGGAATATCAACCACGGTGATATCAATGTTATAGGTTGCTTCAGGGTATGAAGGAAGTTTTATTTCCACATCCCTCATAATTCCAACGACTAGGATGGATCTATTATCCATTGCATAACACCTACCAAATGTAGTGTGAACCCACATTCCTAGTTCTTTCATGACTGCTATTGGCATGATATTCATGGTTGCTCTTGAATCAATCATGTTGTTCCTTACTAGCCTGTTTTTGATTAATAAGGTAGTGTAGAAAGGGTCCACCTGTGAGGGATTCTTTGTCAAGGTATCACCTAAGTATACTTCAAGAATTTGGAATGTTTCTTAGTGAACATTGTTTGTTCTATTATCTAATTCTTTATATTTTTTATTTGGTATATCTGAAATTAGTTTAACCATTGTATTTATGTATTTGTCTATCTTCATCATTTCCAAAAGTGGTACTGATATCTTTACCTGAGATATTGCATGAGCAATGTCAAATGAATGGGCCATAGTTTGGTCTTTCCTTTTTGTCTTTATATGTTTTTTTTCTTGATTTTGTGATTTATCTTTTGTTTTATTTTTATCAATTTTTTCTGGTTCTCTAAATGATGACTTTACATTATTCTTTTTGTGATTTTGATCTTTTATAAAGATACTCCCAGGTCTTCCTTGTTCAACATTTATTGTTTTGTTTCTTAGATTATAGGCATTTTTAGCTTGGGCTACTGTAGCTAATGTAAGAGCTTCTCTTTCATTATCAATAGGCTTTCTCCACTGATTATATGGTGAACTATTATAATAAGTAGGTTCTTCATAGCCATCCTCCTAATCTGAGAATATTTCTTGCTTTCCCATGTTGATATGATGTTTCTAGTTTCCCACCTCATATTCATATCTATCCTCCTTTGTAGAAGAATAGTCTTCATTCAACAAGTATGGTGTATCTTGCATCATATTTATTGTGTGATTATCTCTATTATAGTTGTATAATGCTTCTTCTTTTTGTATTGTTTTAGCCACAACACAATATTGAGGGGAGTGTGGTAAATTACATACCAAACACCAAGGTTTATCTTCTACCATATCTTCCCCATTTCTTTTTAGAGGGTTAGGAGTATCTTTTCCATAATGTTGCTTTCTGATGTTTTCAATGGGTCTCCTATCTTTCCAATTTGTATTATATGGCATATCATGCAACCTGGGCCTTTCATGTCTATGTTGACCTTCTTAATTAGTCTTCTGAATGTTTGGACTTTGAGGAATTCTAGGATTATCTCTTTTGCTAACCATACCTACAGCTTTACTATTGTTCTCAAAAGTTAACGCCACTTTCTGTGCTTCAGTTAAGGTCATAGGGCACCGATTTTTGAGTTCATACCCTGTCTTGGGATCAAATGCTTTTAAATAGATGCTTAGTGCTATTGGATCAGTCAATTTAGATCCATGTGGTATTTTGTTGTGTAACTTAGAAAATATTAGATTAAAATCATATACTGACTCATTTTGGTATTTTTCGATGCCTATCAATTCGTGCAATTCAAATTCAGGGGCATATTGATTGCCATATTGCTCCTTAAATTAACTATGGAAATCTGTTATTGAACTAATTGAAGCATCAGGTAAGTTGTTGAACTAGTCTCTTGCATCTTCAGTTAGAGACATCATGAATAACCTCATTTTAACATCTTCATAATCCATACCGATATCTTGTATGAAAGCATTAAAGCTTCTGATGTGATCCTCAGCTGATACTACATTGTTCCTAGTGAACTTGGGAACTATATTTCTCCAATTACTGTCAATAGGATATGGATACAATTGATATCCAGTCAGATCGAATTGGCCACATATGTTTGTGAGGTTTTGAGGTGGAAGATGTTAGGAATTAAGGTGTCCCAACCTTGGTAATTCCTTACATTTGTAATGTTTGCATTTATTATTTAATTACCTATGTTGTAAATATTTGTAAATTCCATATTGTCATATTGTGGGATGTGGCATGGTGATGTGTCAATCCTACATGGAATATGACAACTTGTAATTTTGTCCTCACATGAGGAGATAGGCATCCCACTTTGTGGTAGGATCATTTTGCCATGTGTCAGCATCTTCCATGTTGTGTAAGGGAATGTTTGACCGAAATGGTTATGATGGATTCCTATGACAAGTCTATGACATGTAAGAGTTAGAAATAGAAGGTTGTAAGATAGGTGATGACATTTGTCATGAAGCATCTTTGAATAAGGCATATTTGGGTGCCCCAAGGTGGAATATGACATGTCGTAAGAGAATATACTATTTATAGCATGTGTATGATAGATTCTCTTACAGCTGTAAGTTGTAACTGCTATGACAGACTCTATGACATTCGTAAGTGTCGTAAGAGCATCTGCCATAGCCCATTTTAGAAATAGGCGATCTCTTTGGGATGGGAGTTGTGGACAAGTGTCAGGCACATTCTACAATGTTGACCAAATGTCCTTAGGCATGGATTTTGGTCCATGAAGCCATGTTGGATGCCCATTCCAAGATAGGTCCAATATTGCCTTGTATTTCCTATATAAACAGGTGCTTGGAGATGGAGTTTGGATCACAGGTTTATAGGTACTGTTATGCTGCTAGATTGAATCCAAACATGAGTGTCAAAGACCATTGAAGCTTACACTGCAAGTGTATTGTAAACAACTTTTAGTTTTCTTAATACATTGTGTAGGTTTCTCAGTGTGGGGTTTTTCACCCGATAAGGGTTTTACCCACCGTAAATCTGTCTCTCTTCTTCTATCTTATTTCTAGTTCTTGTGTATTACTATAGTAACTCTGTTAGATGTTGTATGTTGCTGTAATGATAAGTAATAAATTGAATTTGTATAGCTCTCCCCTCATTAGATTAGTGTAGGAAGTGATTTCTGCACACCTAGCTTCCTTTCAGTTGGTATCAAAGCCTGGCAAGTTTTGGTCTTAGCTGTTGGATAGGGGTTTTTTGAGTTGATCTTAAGTTGAGTGGGAGTCTATGTAGAGTATTCTATTTTCTATTGCAGAAAGGAGATGGCAAGCACATCAAGAAGGTTTGAAGTGGAGAAGTTCAATGGCAGTAATTTCAATTTGTGGAAGCTCAAGATAGAAGACATGCTTGTTGATCGAGACCTTCAGGAAAGTGCGATTGGAACTATACCAGCTACAATGTCAAAAGATGAGTGGGATCTCAAGGATCAAAAGGTTAAGGTTCTAATAAGACTTAGTCTTGTTGATTCTGTGTTGTTAAATGTCCATGAGGAGACTACTGCAAAACTACTTTGGAAGAAGTTGGGAGATGTGTATCAAGCAAAATCCCTGGTTAATAAACTTTTTTTTTAGAAAGAAGTTGTATTCTCTTTGAATGGAGGATAGAGGATCCATTGCTAAATATATAAATGCTTTCAACAAGTTGGTTTCATAATTGACATCTATTGGTGTAAAGATGGAGGAGGAGGATTGGTCTATGACACTACTTTGTTCTCTACCAGACTCATGGGATCATCTTGTCATGGAAATCGGAAGCACCACATCCACATTCAAAATGGAAGTAGTGGTTTCTTCACTATTGTCTAAAGAGATGTGGAGAAAGTCTTTTAAGGCAGCGAAAGAGGCTCTTGTAGTTCATTGAAGACCCAAGGAGAAAGGGAAGAAGAAGGACAAGAAAGTTGAGAAGGGTAGATCCGAATCCTGTAGGAGATCCAAATCTCCAGGAAAGTCCAAGGCTCTTTGTTGGAACTGTGGCAAAACTGGGCATTTCCAAAAGGAATGCAAAGAGGAGGAGAAGAAGAAGAAAGCTCCTGATTCATATTTTGACAAGTCATAAAATGATGGTGATGCTTTCATCACAGCCCTAGCAACCCATGCATCTGACGATGTGTGGCTAATCAACTTTGGTGCATCATTCCACATGACCACGCATCGAAACTAGTTCACTAAGTATGATGAGTTCGAATGTGGAAAGGTGTATCTAGGTGACAACTCTCATATGAAGATTGTTGGTTGTGGAAGAGTCTCTATCTGATTATTTGATGGTCGAGTGAAGGGGATCTCTAGGGTTATGCACATCCCAGGCTTAGCACAGAACCTGCTTTCTGTAAGTAGTTTGAATGATGCAGGTGTGCAGGTTGTCTTTTCAAAAGAAGGATGGAAGATGACAAGATGATCTATGGTGCTTACTAAGGGTACTTGAAGAGGTACTTAGTTTCAGCTGGAAGCATGCATTTGACAATGCAATAGTTCTTCTAACTCAAGGAAGAGTGTAGCAGTCATTTCATCCCCACCATCTGAACGAGTAGTGAAGAAATATGTTGTTTCTAGTCTTGATGGTTGTAATCATGCATTGGAAGTTAAACTTCTTGCTGAAAAGAAAATGTTATGGCATAAGAGATTTGGCCACATTGGTGACAAGGGTCTACATACCCTAAAAAACAAGAACCTCATCGAGAGGTTAGATGATTGTAATCTTGAGTTTGACTTTTACGAACATTGCATTTATGGAAAACAAATCCGTGTTTAGTTTTACTCGAGTTCTCATAGGTCTTCTAGTGTGTTGGACCTTATTCATTCTGATGTGTTTGGTCCTGTTAATGTTTCTTTTGTTATCAAAATCTATATAATTTGTACCTTTTATAGATGATTATAGTAGAAGGACATGGATTTATTTTCTCAGAAGCAAATCTAAAGTCTATAGCCAGTTTAAGGAGTTTAAAGCCTTTACTAAAAAATAGACTAGTAAAAAGATTAAATGTTTGAGAACTGACAACGGTGGTGAGTTTTGTTCTATAGAATTCGATAAGTATTGCAAGGAACTTGGGATTGAAAGACATAAGAGAACTCCATACACCCCGTAGCAAAATGGAGTTGCAAATAAGATGAACAAGACACTGATGGAGAAGGCTAGGAGTATGCTTAGTGGAGTTGGCCTAGAACAAAGGTTTTGGGCTAAAGTTGTTACCACTGCTTGCTATCTGGTAAATAGATCTCCTATATCAACTCTTGTTGGAAAGACACCCATGGAGGTGTGGTCTGGTAGAAATCCTTCAATAAGGCATCTTCATGTTTTTGGTTGTGAGGCATATGCACATGTGCCTAGGGAGGAGTGGTCAAAGTTGGAAAACAAATATGTTAAGTGTATCTTCATTGGCTATGGTGTTGGTGTGAAAGGATAAAAGATTTGGGACCCTGTGGCTAAAAAAGTGTTGTATAGTAGAAGTGTCATCTTCAGAGAGCTTACACCTTCTTCCACTATTTTGTAGCCAGAAGAAAAATAAAAGAAAGAGGATGTTGTTCAGTTTCCTCTCACCCCTAAGAAGACTAAACAGAAAGACAATGTTGGACCTGATGATGAGGAGAGCTCTAGTAGCTCTAAAAGCTCAGATGAAGAAGTTGAGCCTCAACCTCAACTCTTGAGGAGGTCTACATAGATAAGAAAGCAACCTGAAAGGTTTGGTTTTACATTGCTTGATTCTAGTTGTGCTTTTGCTTTGCTTACTAACAGTGATGAACCTAGAACTGTATCAGAGGCTATGGACATGAAAGATATAGGTTCCTAGAAGGAGGCCATGGAGGATGAAATGGCTTCTTCAGAAAAGAATCAAACATGGGACTTGGTGCCTTTGCCTCCTAGATGGAAACCCATTGGATGCAAATGGGTGTTCAAGAAGAAATTTGGTGCAGATGGTAGTGTTGAGAAGTATAAGGCTAGATTGGTTGTGAAGGGGCATTCACAAGTGGAGGGTATAGATTATGGTGAGATCTTCTCTCCCATTGCAAAGCTAACATCCATTCGATTCCTGTTGTCTCTCACAGCAGCTTATGACTTGGAGGTGGAACAGATGGATGTGAAGACAACTTTCCTTCATGGTGACTTGGAGGAAGAAATCTACATGTCACAGTTAGTACATTACATGGTGAAAGGTAAAGAAATTTTGGTTTGCAAACATAAGAAGTCTTTGTATGGTTTGAAGCAATCCCCTAGGAGATGGTACTTGAAGTTTGATGCCTTTGTGTTGTCAATTGGATTTGTGAGATCAAACTTAGACCACTGTGTGTACTTTAAGTTTAATGGTGATCGTATTCTCATTGTTGCACTATATGTTGATGATATGCTGCTCATTGGGAAGGGTAAGAACATGATTTCTGATTTTAAATCTCAATTTTTAGCATAGTTTGAAATGAAAGATTTAGAGGCAACCATGTACATTCTAGGAATGGAAATTAGAAGAGACGGAACCAACAAAAAACTTTGGTTAAACCAAAGTAAGTATGTGAAGACCATGTTGGACAGGTTCAGCATGGCAGATTGTAGACCATTGTGTGTTCCCATTTCTTTGGGGACAAAGCTATCTATTGAGGACTGTCCAAAATCTCCTAGTGAGGTGGAGGACATGAGCAAAGTACCTTATGCTAGTGTTGTTCATAGTTTGATATATGCTATGGTCTGCACAAGACCAGACATTGCACAAGCAGTGGGAGTCCTTAGTTGATTTATGGCTAATCCTGGACGGGTTCATTGGGATGCAGTTAAGCAAGTGTTTAGATATTTGAGGGGTACTTCTGAGTATTCCATTTTCTATCATGGTAATGTTACAGGACCTCTGCATTCTGTTGACATTTGTGGAATTGTGGATTTAGATTGGGCAGGTGACATTGACAGTAGGAGATCCACCAATGCTTATGTGTTTACACTATTTGGTGGTGCTATTATTTGGATGAGTAAGAGACAACCTGTTGTTTCTATGTCCACGACAAAAGTTGAGTACATGGCAGCCACTAATGCTAGTAAGGAATCCATTTGGCTTAAGAGATTGTGTTTAGATATTGGTATTGATACAGGTCAAATCAAGACTAGTCGTGACAGTCAGAGTGCAATTTGCCTTGCAAAGAATCTAACTTTCGATGCTAGAACCAAGCGCATTGATTTTTAGTTCCACTTCATACGAGACATGGTTGAGGATGGAAAGGTAAATTTTGGGAAGGTAGATACTTTGAAGAATGTTGCAGATGCATTGATTAAACTAGTGGGCACAGAGAAGTTCAGATGGTGTTTCAAGTCTATGGGTCTCTCAGCCTATAGCAGTTAAATCTTGTTTTTCTATTGGCTCTTACAAGGTGTTCAACAAGTGGGAGAATGTCAAGAATTAAGGTGTCTCAACCTTGGTAATTCCTTACATTTGTAATGTTTACATTTATTATTTAATTGCCTATGTTGTAAATATTTGTAAATTCTATATTGTCATATTGTGGGATGTGGCATGGTGACATGTCAATCCTACATGGAATATGACAACTTGTAATTTTGTCCTCACATGAGGAGATAGGCATCCCACTTTATGGTAGGATCATTTTTCCATCTGTCAGTATCTTCCATGTTGTGTAAGGGAATGTTTGACTGAAATGGTTATGATGGATTCCTATGACGAATCTATGACATGTAAGAGTCAGAAATAGAAGGTTGTAAGACAGGTGATGACATGTGTCATGAAGCATCTTTGAATAAGGCATATTTGGGTGCCCCAAGGTGGAATATGACATGTTATAAGAGAATATTCTTTTTTATAGCATGTGTATGATAGATTCTCTTACAGTTGTAAGTTGTAACCGGTATGGCAGATTCTATGACGGTCGTAAGTGTCGTAAGAGCATTTGTCATAGCCCATTTTGGAAATAGGTGACCTCTTTGGGATGGGATCTATGGACAAGTGTCAAGAACATTCTACAATGTTGACCAAGTTTCCTTAGGCATGGTTTTGGTCCATGAAGCCATGTTGGACGCCCATTCCAAGATAGGTCCAATATTGCCTTGTATTTCCTATATAAATAGGTGCTTGGAGATGGAGTTTGGATCACAAGTTTATAGGTGCTGTTATGCTGCCAGATTGACTCTAGACATGAGTGTCAAATACCATTGAAGCTTGCATTGCAAGTGTATTGTAAACAACTTTTAGTTTTGTTAATACATTATGCAGGTTTTTGAGTGTGGGGTTTTTCACCCAATAAGGGTTTTCCCCACCGTAAATCTGTCTATCTTCTTTTGTCTTCTTTCTAGTTCTTGTGTATTGCTGTAGTAACTCTGTTAGATGTTGTATGTTTCTATAATGATAAGGAATAAATTGAATTTGTATAGCTCTCCCCTCATTATATTAGTTTAGGAAGCGATTTCTGCACACCTAGCTTCCTTTCCAAAGATTCATGGGTGATGGGTTAGGGTAATAATTATATCCACCCAGAGGCTGATGATAAGCATGTTGCTATTGTGGGTTAATATGGGGATTCATATAAGAAATTTGTGGTCTATAATACTATTGGCCAGGGGGTGGGTATGGATTAGCCATATGTTGAGAGGACTTGAGCATGGGAGGCGGTCTAGGATTTTTAGGGAGGGTATTTTGATGACTTCCAGATGCTTGTGAATTGGAAACACCACTTGTATTTTGGTGCAAGTTTTGTTATGGATTCCTTGAAATGTTTCCTTTATGTGGATGTACATATTTTGGGGTGGCTATTTTAGTCCTATTCTTTATCTACTAAATTTCTTACTTTAACAACCTCTCAGTTTCCTCTATTTTGATCATTTCAAGTTCTTCTTGGAGCTTAAGCACATCCTGTTGTGCTTCATCCATACTTCTTATGTTCTTTGGACTTTTATCCACTTCTTGATTTGAGAATCCATGTTTTACCTCCTCTTCCTACTATAATGATATTTTATAATCATATTCATCTTGCCTCTGATCGATTTCCTTCATGGCCCGTGCTTCACATTCAAGCTGTTCTTGAGGATCAAGTCTATAATTTGCCAATATATCATTAGTTACTCCATTGAAATTTTCATTTGATTCATGCAGGGGGGTAAAACTATTGTGAGTTGTGATAGTTTGTTTTGTATTATCCTCTTGAGTCTCCTGATTATTATTTTCATGAAAATAATTTGATACTCCATTTCTCTTGGGAATGGTTCTAATTGGTGGAGATGATTGCAATTTCTTCCCCTCTATCTTGGATCTTCTACCATCCATTTGGTTCTAGCTCTCTATTATAACAAGTTGTAGAGTCACCACCTATTTTTGTAAATAGGAAAAAGTTTATAATTTATCTTTCTAGATTCTCCTTGCCAGCAGAGTTACCAATTTATATTCTTGAAATTTCTGACTCTGTAAAAGAATGGTTTCTTACTAAGGTCCTTTATTTGGGTCCCCAGCAGAGTCATCAATTTGTTAGGTCTCATAAATGTAGGTTACAAATCCTAAGAGGATGGTAAGCTCTATGATCAGATTGGCAACATTTTTTAACTAATGCGACAGAGTTAACCTATATGGTTGATGACTCCCTGCACTTTAGGTTCTACTAGACCTAGGTGGGTAAACCTTAATAGCTTAAAATAGACTAAATGAATGTGTTTGAGTTGATTCTACCCATAGTGGCAAATGGTGTGGAATAGATGAGAGCTTGCAAACTACTTCTAATCCTAATACTTGAAAGATGATTGATGTGAATTGTATAAGCAATATCAAGGTAAATTTTATAACTATCCTCAACTAATAAATGGGTGTTGGATAAAACTAAATGATAATTCAGGATGAGGCCAGTGCCTTGTTGGGTAAGCAGAGTCAAATGAAAATGTAAGAACAGTGACTTATAATGGGCAATAACTCTAACTGTTTGGCACAATACTTTGGTTTATAGCTTGTATAAACATGTAGGGAAATGATTGACAGACTCTTCTTAATAATCCAGCTAACACAATAAGATTTATAGTTATTCACTAGAAGGAGTTTTAATCCTTTCTTGAAGGAACCAATTAAATGAATTATACAAGATCAATAGACAATATCAACATGGAGACAAAATGACAATCCTAATTATATGATTCTTCTTAGTGATCCAAACCAACACTTCTAGATTACTATGACTGATCAAATAGATTTTAATTCCTTTTATGGAAACCAATTAATCCAATCACACAAATATAGCAAATGTGCATTGACAAATTAAATATATACTTGATATATTAATTTGAATAAGAAGGAAATACTGAACTGGACACAACCATATAATTGAATAATTTTAACAAACAATTGATGCCAAAAAAAAGTACAGAATCAAAGAACTTCAATTTACTTCTTCAATATAAAGCTTGTAACATGGTCTTTTTAAAACATTATAAACTTCATGTATGTTATATCCTACTGCTGATGATTATTCATCACCATATGTCCAACTTATATAGAAATATCTACGAAGAGACATAACTCTTCAAAATGTCTTTTGAGAATAAAATTGATTAACACAACATAAACAAAGAAAATAATCTTAAGCCTTGCTAAGCCATAAGTATATCTGAGCAAGGTTATCCAAGTATTCTTGGCTACGATGTGTATCAACAAATTCAATAGCATTTCTTATGATCATGTCTATAGTCACCATCTTCTCCAAATGCTTGTAGGCCTCCCCAGATGCAGAGTCTTTCTCCTTGAGATATCCTAAGGCTTCATGCAATATCACTTGACACTCTTTACTCCACTCAGCTTTTCTCTTTAGCTCTTTTTCATTTCTGAACAACATGGGCACTCCTACTTTTGAAACTTCAATACATTCTTTGGCATCATTTTTAAGTTGGTCATAATATTTTTTATGCTACTCAATCAAGTCTTTTGTACTAGAAGTACATGTAGTGTCAGAAACATCCTTACTCTATATTTCATAGAGTTTCTCCTACAACCTGTTGTTTAGCCTTTCATGCTCTTGGATCACTTTATAGTTTTCAGAATAAACATCCCAAAATTTGATCATCCAATGTATCATGTTAACATGCCTATTCTAGAGTACTGTTGCATGTGTGTTAATCTGGACCTAAGCTATCTGATCAACCAATGGTGATTGGGTGCTTTGTGAGCTCTCTCCTTGAGTTAACCTTTTCACTGACCCTCCAAAGGTATTCTTAACAGTATCTTGGAAGAAATCATTTTCTTATGTTAACCTTTCACAACTTAGTTTATATGCATCCCATTCTTTGATCAGCATCTGAGCCTATGCTTTGTTCAACTTTGCAACATTTATGCCAATTTCTGCATTAATCAAGGGGTCAGTTTCCCCTGCCTTCAAAGTCATGACATGCCCAAAAGCCTTTTTAGTATCTATAATGGTTGTCTTCTTATGAGGTAGGTACAAGGCCCATATCATTAGTGAATTTTCATTGTTGTTATATTTGGTGCCTATATATACTTCTGTGACACCCTCAAGAGTGAACTTATATCTGTCATCAGTATTATGCAAAAAAACTATCAGACACCAAAGAAAAATTTAAATCATGTCTAGGAAATATCATAATGCCTGCTTCTCTGAGTAGCTATCTACCCTTACTAGGAGTCATAGCTTTCAATTCATTGACCACTGTTGTTTTTAACATATCAATTAATTGTCTTTGATTGTCAGTCGTGACATTATCAACTGACTCCTTGATCTCTTTTCCCTTGCATTTATATAAGAATGATTTAAACTCTTTGAATAAAGTGATCATCTAAAATAAAAGAACATATGCTTATTGTCTAGGATCTTCATCAACAGGCCCCTCCTCATCATATTCTATATCAGGAGATTGATAGCATTGCATTTTTTGTTTGGATATTGTGGTTGCCTTTTGATGTGGCTCTTCTTCTTCTATAGACCCCTCATCAGCAGAGGACAACAACTCTATCTTTGCAAGCTGTCTCTTCTTCTCCTCTAGTTCTCTATTATGTTTCTCAATCACTAATTCAATCTCAGCTTCTTCCATATTCCTAATTATGTCATCATGTGGATATGGGACATGTGTATATCCACTGAGATTTTGTTTTCTCCTAGTAAGATCAAAGAAGCCCTCAAGATCAAATCCTTTTCTTGCCTCTGCATATCTCATGTTGTAATGCATTAATTTATCCACAATGAGACCATAACCCTCTTTAGATACCATAGGAAAATCTCCAAAGCACAGAGTACTAGGCATGAAGGATTGCTTGTCATAGGAGCTCAAATTCATCACATTAGAGTAGTTCATTTGCCTAACTATTTCTAAGTAGGCAATATAACCAGGGTGTCCTTAATACCATAAATTTTGACCATAGTTGAATCCTCAAAAAAATACCAATCACCCGAGTTTGTTGTCTGAGAAACCTCTTTATTTCATTTGATAGTGAATATTCTCAAGGATGATTGAAATATCTATACAACACTTTTACACAGTATTCTTCAAAATAAATATAACTAGAATGGGCATACCTCCTGTCCCATATCCTCGTCCACGTTTGCACATGTGAAATTTTCCCCCTCTAGTGCACTGGAGCAACATTGAATTCACTTGGCCATATCCTATTTCCTAGCCATAGTAAAGCACCATGTGCATGAGGAGTGAGTAGTGTTCAAAAGAGACTGATGGGGTGTTGTTCTTGATTGTAGTTAAACCAGAATCAATTCTTCCAAAAACATAGGTAGCATAGTCAAACTACCTAGCATTGTGGCACTGGATATCTGTGGCTATCACCATCAAAGGAATTGTCATAAATTAGGAACCTCTGACCCTAGGACTTGGCCCATGGAATAATATGTGTATTGTATATATGGTTCAAATAATGACACATGGAATGGAGGTCCATCATTATCATTAAGAGGCACCATTTATCCTTCTACCTCAGGCCTATGAATAGGTAATCTCCATCCATTATTTGTGGTGTCCATGCTCTGGTACTCTTTATCCAAATCTTCATAAACTATGGGAATAGTACACAAATTGTCTAAGTCAAATACTTCAAAAATGGCATTCTTAGACAAATGTATAACAGGCTCCCCTTGTGGGTTGAATATGGCCTTAAGGTTTAGATTATAATGTTTAGCCAGGAATTTGAGGAGCTCTGCATTCAAAAACACATCAGGAACAACCAATTTGCCCAAATTCAAGTGCCATGGGCTAGACACTGGGAAATTCTTGAATCTTCTATTGTAATGGAATTTGAACAATTCATAACCTCTAATTGGAGTCCACACGTTTCCAAGGTATTTGCACTTGTCTTCTCGATGTCCTATTTTATAAAAACATATATAAGTTTTGTATCGGCAAGATATTTTGAGGTCTACCCGATATAGAAATGGGCATGGCCATCATTGGCCTAACTTACTTTATCACCATGGGAATAACATTTTACTCTAATATCTTAAGTGTCTCTAATATGAATATCGGTAAGAGCCTTATCGATGAACGTGACCATTGTTATCATCGGAACAAGATATCACATCGAAATGAATTGATTCCAACTACCCGATCATGGTTGTTTCCCTAATATCTTCCTTTACATCCTTCATCGAAGTGATCGTCACAACATGTTACCAACATCCTTCATCATTGTGAGCATTGGTTTGGCAAGACTTGTAAGCTTTGTTCTAATTTGTTCACTTTCACCAATGGTTTTTATCTTGTATACATATCAGTGTGACTTAGTCTGAAATAATCTCTTTAGTCGCTGAGACATTAAAATGTCAGAGACACTTTAATTCTTCACTTCGATGTTCATATCCTATCGATGATCACTAATTCCATATGTTCCATGAGTTGTTCAGTGAGAGTCCTACCGAATTCTTTCATTGGATGATTTATACTATCGGGGGGGTTTTCGAAGTATTCTCTGATAGTGTTTTCTTATGCCGATAGTTCTCACTCAGCGTGACTACAAATTCTCTCTCCGATGAAAGGTCATTGGTGTTACTTTCTTTATCAGTGATTCTTGAAATCTTCTCCCTGATCATTATTCTCATGTCAATACTCATTTTAGCCTATCTCATGGATCGGTATAAAGAAAGTGAGGTCTTTCCAAAATTAAGGAACTAAGGCCCCTTATTGTATATAGTGTGATGGGTGAGCCAAATGTAGTGGTAAAGATCATGCGATCTTATAGAATTCATCCAATGCTATTATGATTTTGGGCACATGATTTTCTAATTTGGTTGGACATGGGGTGGGTAGGAATATAGGAAAATTTTGAAATTTTCCTGTCCCAATAGACTTCTAGATATATTTTAGTATTCCATGAACTATGATTTTTATTTATTTATATGCTGACTATAAGTAGATGTTTTAGTACACATTTCATGGCTCCTACCTATATTTTATAGTATTTCATGGACTTATCTAGATAGATCTACATGTATATATTATTGACTACATGCTTGAATATTTTAGTACGTTAGATAATATGTTAAATATGCTTCATTGTTCACTTCTAGATTATAAATTATTTAATTGAGACATGTTAGAAGATTTCTCTCTACTACATTTTTTAATTTAAAATGAAAAACTATCTTTAATGTGTTTAAAATAGTGAACTAGTACATGTGAATATCTAATGTGTAGAGAATTTTTTTAAATTTTTGAATAGATAGTATACACATGACTATCAGAATGTACAAAATAGTTCTTGATAAATTATAACTTAACACGATTTCAACAACTTGAAGAAAACTCACTAAGATCTACAACCTAGTCTTATAAGCATAAAAAAATTTATGATCAGGTGATACATTTTTCCATTTAAGCTCATGGATTTAACTACGATAGACTACCAAAGATGTTGAATATGATAATGTATAGGGGTTTGATATGAATATTAAACAACTAGGGGAAATTAATAACAAAAAAATCAATATATTTTAAAGTGATAATAAACAAGGCCATTGAGCAAGTTCTAAGTTACATGGGCAACAAATCATATTTAGAACCAAAATGAAGGAAGCGAACCTTTTGAATTTTCAAGAGTGGATAAAAAATTCAAAAAGAATTAGGGCATGTGGTCCAAGCCATAACAAATTATGATGATACTATTGGAGACTAGGACAACACTGAGAGTGGGGGTGAATCAGTGTTGTATAGTTTTACAAATCTTTTTGCACCTATTAACTTACAAGATAAAGAGAGAGGAAGACGTCATTAATTTGTTAAGCATAAATGCACAAGTATGATAATAAAAGGTGTGAACAGAACCTCATGAGCAAGAAATTAATATACACACATAGATGAAAACAACATGAATGATGACACAAGTTTTTCATGAGTGGAAAACCCTCCCGGGGTAGAAAAACCACTCAAAACTACCTCAATGGCTTATTCAAAACATTACTATTTACACAAAGATCTTACTGATCAAGAAAGCTTCACTGGCTACACAATAGGTCTCACTGACCAAACCGTCTAAAAGAAACAAGAAAATGTTCAAGTGTTGATCCTAGATTGATCAAATTTGAACCATTAAGATCATATATCACCTTTTGTGTAAACTTATAATCAGAACCATTCACACTACTATTTCAACACCATAATCAAACTATATTAAAATAGTTACTTAAGTTTAAACTTTATTACATTGATATCATTTTTTTCTCAGAGCCCTACATATTCCTTCATACAATTATGTCATCAAGACTTCAAAACAAAAACAAAACTGTGACCATGTCCTGCAAACACTGTTACAGAGTATACATCTTCTATAGGTCTCTTCATCTGCAAAATAATTGTTTATCTATCTTTAAAGGATTAATTCTTCAATGCCTTCACTAAGGATGAACAATCTTCATAGCCTCACTAACAAATAGAAGGTCTCCTACATTCTTTACAAAAAAATTTAGAACTACTTATATATATAGGTAGGTCTACCTTTCATCTTCAATCATAATCAGAACTTGTTCAAACAAGAACACCTTAACAAAAATTTTGTTCACAACATCCTCAAAATACCCATAGACCTTTTCCTCAAACATACTTTACAGTCAACATTACATTCTTGCAATCATTGTGATCTGATAAGGTTTCTTCATCAATTACAATTATGTCACTGCATTTTCATACTCAACATTATCTTCAACACTCATTTTTCATCTCCTCTCTGACACTATGTATGTGAGCATGTAGGGCTTTCTCTCTAAAACCTGTATATTCACAATTTTGTTCCAATTTCTATATCAATAGAAAGGTATATGTCTCATCTTTTTATTCTGACTAGATCTCTTCATACTTGCTCAATATTTTATCAAAACTCATATCTATGTGTGTGTATCCTTCTTCTTAGTCTAAACAACCATTTCTTACCTTTTGAAACTTCACACATCTCTCTTCATAAAATTCTCTAACCATACATATCGGTTAGAAATAGAATATGAATAGATGAAAACCTTCTAATTTACTCTACCCGTCAAATTCTAGAAGGAAGCTGTACCGTTGTATTTTTGAATTTAGTTTGAATTTCATTCGTCAATTCTTATATCCCACTCACCAAATGGACAGTCTCGATTTTGTTTTGAATCCATTTAAAAACAAACTTGCAACCATCGAAGCCGCTAGGTGATAGGGCTGCTCACCTTACGAGCAATGATGTCTTGAGTTTATAACTTAAGACCTTTTCACTGGGTGGCTTGGTCAACTTTAAAAAACTAATATAAAGTGCCCTCCTTTGGTGATGGTTAGAAACAAGGACACAAATGAGACATATGTGACATGACAAGATAATATGACAACATCTCTAAGGCCATACAAAACATGAAGGCATATCATATTCTGATCTTTCAACTTTTAAAGAAGGCAAAGCCGCTAGCCTTAAGAAGGTTCTTGATACCTTACACATGACATATGACATTCCTCAAGACCAAAGCCAACATAATATCATGATGAGCATAGGCATACTAATCCTTTTGCCACTGCATTAAAGACATCAAAGTGATATGATCCAACATCATCATGATTCCATCCGACTGATCATCCAAAATAAGAACAAAGCATCTCCTCATCATGTGACTTTCTGAAGATCTTTGGAGCATGAATGCATCATGCATGTGAATTATTCTTGAATGAAAAACATCATGAACCATTACACCAATGACATCAAGACCATTAGACCAATGGAGCAACAACTCGACACCCTCAACACATTTTTAACATCAATGACAAATAACTGCCATTAGATACACCCAAAATGTCTAGGAAAATGCAATCATAGATATTAAAGACTAGATATTATAACAAATAAAAGGGGGAAATTGTACGGCAAAACCCTAGGAGATGTAAGATCTAGGTCAAGTTCACAAAAAATTAGGGAAGATAGTTAAACCCTAGATATATTCCTTACAATTAGGTTAGAAATCTTAATGAAGGATTATCATAATTTTGTCTTTTGTGTGAATATATTTACTTTGTGGAAATTTCTTTCTTTCACCTAAGGTCTAGTTTACAATAGAGTGGTGTTGATGAACACCTATGACAGCTTGATTTCCTTGTGTGAGAATTAATAGAGCATCTTCCACAATATTAAACTACATGATGAGTTATCCCCATCATTCAGTCAACACATACTTTAAGCTTTCTCCAATCTCCTAGTTACCACATTCTTTGAGATTATTTCCATTTCCCATTTACCACATTTTCTAAGCTTTCCCCCATCACACATTTACCACATTCTTTGATCTTGTTCCCATCACATAGTTGCCACATTCTCTGAGCTTGTCCATGTTGCCTAGTTTCTCAACAATTTATACAGACTTCCCTTGAGTCTTGAGGGGTTCCCAAAATATTCTTATTTACACATTTATTCATACATACACACATACATACAAAACACATTAACTAGGCTTATGAGAGTCACATAGTACATACTCATACACAATACAATGTCATAGGATTTAAACATTATTAGGTCAATCATTAGCATATACCTTATACATTCTCTTGAGATCTTCTCTTTTATACCTTATTGGTTGACAATGTTGGTGCATTAATCCCTTATAATGATTACTCAAAATGTTTCTAGTGCTAGGGAATTATTTCATTTTTGAGATTCCTTTTGCTATGTAGATTCTTGTCTTGGTTTGATTGGCCATTCTCTTAGTAGTTCTATTGAGTGGGTATATTTTGCCTCTTCCTAAGCACAAGGAATTCCTCAGCCTCATATACTCTCATCCATTATCCCTAGGCTTGATTGGGCCATTACTTAATGCAATTGATTTTCTCATGTTTCTTGAGCATTGTAAGTTAAACAATAATTGGATTTTGCATTTAGGATACATAGATGACTTTCTCCTTAAAATTATTTAGCCAATGAAATGGTTATTATCAAGGTTTCTTGGCTTTTATGACCCTATATATGCTATTATTATTAGGATAGTAATAAGGGCAATTTTAGACAAGCATTTGTATCTTTTTTGAACAAGAAACCATTCGCTTGCATTTGGACCCTCATGCCACCTTCTCTTTCTTGTGTTTATCCATAGATGAGATTATCTTCAAGTTCTTAATAACATCTTTGATTGGTCATGAAGGAAAGTGGCTATTAGTGATTGTTATGACAATCATATAGGTGTTGGGATAACCACTTATGCATTTTACATTCCTCTCTTGTTTCATTAGGACAATCCTATAATTGGTTTGGTAACCTCTTATGAATTTCATGAAGGCCACTAATTGCCATAAATATGTCTATCTAACTAGCATATGACCATTTAGAATGATATAAGATCATCAATCACTATAAAAACCTCTTGACTAACATGATTACTTTATTGTTTCATGAGTGTCCTATTTGTTTCATGACTATCCTATTTGTTTTATTATTGTCATATTATATTTTTTCAATGGGCTTTAGATGATATAACCTCATTATGACTAATTTTTAGATTTGAATTTCTCTTATGAGAACATCTCAATGATTTATGATAGTCTAGATTGGATATGGCAACATTTCCATTCTTATGAAAGGCTTTTGTGATGAGAAGTTTTACACATAGGACTATTATGGTAACCTTGGAGAAAATACTTTGTACCTATGACTACCCTATGTCTCACATTTAGAAGAGGAGTTTGCAGACCTTGTGACATTCTTAGTGGTCTTAGAGTTAAGTGGCAAGATGAACACATCTTGGGATTTAAACATGATTGTTGCAACCTCAATTAAATTTATAAATATAACCCTATAGACTACTAAAAATATTGTCCTTCACAACAATATTTAGAGATATGATACCTCCTCTTGATCAATGGAACATTTACATTGAAAGGAATTTAGATAATCCTATTTACCTCAAAGTTTGATCTGATAGTCCCTTCAGGATGAAAACCCTGTGTGATAGTCACTTTAATTTCTATGACAAGTCTAGTATCATTTCTTTCATGACATTTCCAACATCTTACCCTTCATTACTCAAGGCTTTGTACGTGACTAGAAAGACAAATTGCACCTCAAGATCCCTATGATAGCCATCTATGACCCTAGAAACATGTTCCAAAGTATGATAATCTTCTTCAAGTTGATTGTACAACTAGATATAACTGTGGTAATCCTTATTGTTTCTCTTTGGTTATATGTTTGTGTGTTGGTCATTATGACTACATGAGGTATATCATTGCCTCTAACACTTGTATAGTCCCTTTCCCTTAACATGGAAATGGATATCTACTATTCATAAAAAATGTGACTATCCTTTTATAACAATTATCTTATGACAATCCCATGCATTGTTGTCATAATAACAATGGTATTACATTGTTAGCATTTGGTATTGCATTGTTAACTACCACTAGTTATGAGTAGTTCTACTATTGGTTATGAGTAGTTATGTTCGGTTACATATAACCAGACTCCCCTCATAGTATTTATACATGTTTGTATTTGAATTTAATCATTAATAAAATTACTGCCCCTTCATGCATGACAATAATCTTCTCTTTGCTATGACAATGAGTAACCTTTATGGTAGTCATTTAGTTTGAAATAATGACTATTTACTACCTTGCCTATGCATGATAACCCTCATTATTACCTTAACAGTCGTAAATAACTCTACAACACCAATGACTCAATCCATACCATGATACTTATGACTACACCTAGGTAATATGATAGCACAGTCCCATATTTATTGGTGATAGCATTAGACTGTTCAAGACAATGATTGAAGGATATAAAGGAGGACTATGGCATTCATAGAGGTGATATTAAACCATTTCAAATATGCAAACTATCCTAGGACTATTTCCCTAACTATCATGACACTACTACACAATCATGAATGAATAAGAGTTAAAGTAAGTAGATGGATAGGTTCTATACAAGTCTTTTCAACTTTTGTGCATTTAAATAATATAAAATAAATGCTAAATCAACACATCTCAAAACATAGCTAATGTGGGTACAAAAATGATAGGAAAAATACAAACTATATACTTATTGAACCTCTACACTAATATCATTTGTGGCAATCATAAAATAATATTCAATCCTTGAAAATTAAATGCATAGATCATAAAAAGAGTCTCAAAACAAAAAAATAGGTCCATTATGAAACATATGAGTAGATCTATACAATTAGTTTATCCGTCCATGTTATTAGTTTGACAAGACTCCAAAATTGATCTACCATTTACATTATGATGAAATCTTGTAGTGGCAATCATGGAAAAATCTACTTGTAGGATACACCTACATGAAATAATGAATGTAAATGAGAATGAAAGAATATGTACCAAAAACACAAAATATTGATGCAATATGTAACTAGATAACATAAAAGAGGATGTAAGACAATGGCTTAAGGGGAGCTAAGTCAATGTCTTAAAGGGATACATAAGAGGATGGATGAGAAATATATATATATATATATATATATATATATATATATATATATATATATATATATATATATATATATATATATATGTAATTACCTAATTTGCTTTCACTTTTAGTTGAAGACTACACAATTGACCTCACATACTTGTATGGTGAAAACTTCTATTGATAATCATGTAATTTTGACTACTTGTCTAGGGTACACCTACAAAAGTAATGTTCAAATGTACAAATAAATTAACTATATATTTACATGAGTTGATACAAAATTTAAGACAAAGGGAATAATATAGAAGGTGAAATGAGAATGAAAGAATTTATATACCAAAAACACATCACATTGATGCATTATGTAACTAGATAACATGTTGAATGTGAAAGCCATAATGTAAGTATATACAATTACCCAATTTGCATTCACTTTTAGTTGAAGACTACAAAATTGACCTCACATACTTGTATGGTGAAAACTTCTATTGACAATCATGCAAATTTGACTACTTGTCTAGGGTACACCTGCAAAAGTAATGTTCAAATGTACAAGTAAATTAACTATATATTTACATGAGTTGATACAAATTTTAAGACAAGGGGGATAATATAGAAGGTGAAATGAGAATGAAATAATTTATATACTAAAAACACAAAACATTGATGCATTATATGTAACTAGATAACATTATAAGATACATTTAAGAGGATGGATTTAGGGGATGTAAGAGTATGGTTTACATACTTGGAAATTTATTCTATTGTACCATCTACATCCTCATTTTTTTGTAATGCATCTATAATTGACTCATGTTCTTCCATCAAAAGTGTCCATAAATATTTATTAGCAGGTTTGCCTTGATATTTGACTAGTTTTATATTTGTTACCAGAACCAAATGTGAGTAGTGTATGATCTTCTTATGTGTTTCATAATCTTCAAATGTAGGCAAACCATTCTTTCTTATTACATATTTTCATAGCCAAGTGCCAAAAACAACCACATAACCTATTAGATACTCCATGTTATCATCATCTACTCTAGGATGTAACAACTTTTGTTTTTTCTCAACACATCGAGCTAACCAATACTCAATTTCCTCTTCATTGCCCTCAGGTACAAAAATAGCATACACATGTTGTACAAAAAAAATTATGTAATTCAATAAAGTGTGACATGTATCTAAATCACATAAATTTGTACATGCATACATATATAATTAATTATATATAGATGTACAAAAAAATGGCAATAAAAAAATATTGAAAATAAAAGTACCTTCTTGTACAAGGTCTGAAACATGATTAGAGTCATATGATGCAAACATTTGATTATCATCTTCAATCATTGTTTCAAGTTGATCTTGTGTTTCTATAGGTGTCAAGGATCTTTGTTTCCATTCTTCAACCCATTCTGTATTTTCACATGCTCCCCAATCACCTGTAATACAAAATTGACAAAAACATGCAAGCTCCTTAGTCCATATAGTCCATGTGCTTGCATTTGAACTCTTAAATGAATGCCATTTTGTTGATGCAGTTATTGTCTCACAATTAAGTCGAGTAGGAATATTTTCTTCTTCAACTAACCAAAAGAATTGTTGAATTATATAGTTCTCAATTGATCCCGTAGATAATTTTTCATTACACGAATCTACAATTGCACGTGCATCTCTAAATTTGGCTGCATCCTCAAATTTTAGTTGCTCTCTAGCAAGAGATCTTTTCACACATGCTCTCAACAAATTTTGCCTTCTGCTCAAGGCATCTGCAACTCTATTGGACTTCCCACTCTTGTGCTTCAAAACAAAAGTATAATTTTGCAAAAAGTCAACCCATTTTAAGTGCCTTTGGTTCAACTTTCCTTGACTATTAAGATACTACAATGCCTGATGATCAATATATAAAATAAACTCTTTTGGCAACAAATAATGTCTCCATTTCTTCAAAGCCTGAACTATTGCATAAAATTCCTGATCATAAACAAAATACTTTTTCTTAGCATCGTTAAGCTTCTCACTAAAATAGGCAATGGGCTTACCTTCTTGACTCAGAACAGTTCCTATAGCACTACCAATAGCATCACAATCTACCTAAAATACCTTATTAAAATCTGGAAGTACCAAAATAGGTTTCTCTGTGACTTTCTGCTTCAATATATCATAGCCTTTGTCTACTCCTTTAGTCCATATAAATTCTTTTCTATCCCCTCTCATTGTCTCAGTTAGGGGTGCACAAATGCTACTAAAATTCCTAGTAAATGTTCTGTAAAAACTTGCCAAACCATGAAAAGATATTACCTCTGTAGCACGCCTTGGTGTAAGCCATTCAATGATATCCCTCACCTTCTCTGGGTTCATCTTAAGACCTTCCTCTGAGACAACAAATCCCAGGTATACCAACTCCTTTACCAAACTACATTTCTTTAGATTAATCAACAACTTCTCCTCCCTCAGCTTCTCCAAAACTCTTCTGATATGCATCAGATTCTCATCCCAAGTCTTATTGAAAATTAAAATATCATCTAAATAAATAATAACAAAACTTCCCAAAAATTCTTTCAATACCTCGTTCATGAGCCACATGAATGTGCTCGGTGCATTGGTTAGCCCAAATGGCATGACTAACCACCCATACAAACCCTCTTTTGTCTTGAAGGCTGTCTTCCATTCATCTCCTTCTCTGATTCAGATCTGGTGATACCCACTCTTCAGGTCAATCTTTGTGAAGTACTTGGCTCCACTCAAACAATCCATTATGCCATCCATTCTTGGAAATGGAAATGTGTACTTGATTGTGATCTTATTTATGGCCCGAGAATCTGTACACATTCTCTACTCTCCATATTTCTTTGGTGCTACTACTGTAGGTACCACACATGGACTTAGGCTCTCCCTTATCAGTCCCTTCCTTAACAACTCATGAACTTATCTGTTCAATTCTTCATTCTCTGTTGGAGTCATTCTGTGGGATGCCTTATTTGGTAAACTGGCTCCTAGTATCAAATCCATTTGGTAACTTATCTTCCTCACTGGTGGTAAAACTTCTGGTACATTATCAGAGATAATGTCCTGAAATTCTTCCAACATATCTGAATCTTCTGTTGGTACATCTTCACATTTCTCTTGACTAATCTTAGGAATCAATGCAAAGCAATGACGCTCATGCTTCATACCCTCCAAAAATTTTCTACCATCTACCAAGAAAATTCTGGCATTACTACATACCTTTTCTTCCACCTCCTTCAAGGGCTTCAACTTATGATGAACTCCATCCTTTGTTAGGGAATATGTGTGTGCATGGCCATCATAGATAGTGCTCCTATCATACTGCCATGGCCTCCGCAATAACATATGACATGCATCCATTGATATGATTTCACACATCACCTCATCATGGTAGTCACCAATCTTGAACTTAACTAAACACTATTCATTAACCAAAGCTCTGTGGTCTTTCTACAACCATGCGATCTGATATGGATGCGGATGCTTTCTTCTTGTCAATTTCAACTTGTCAACTATCTCCTCAGAAACAAGATTGTCAGTGCTTCTATTGTCAATAATAATATCACAAGACTTACCTTCATATTTGCACCTTGTGTGGAATAAACTCTTCCTCTGATTTGGTTCTTTCTCCTCATTCAAAAGGGTTCTTCTAACAACTAGGGTTTCTCCCCTTTTAGTATCTTCATAACACTTAGATTGTGTAGCTTCATCTACATGTGCAACTCGTACATTACCTTCAAGTCTTTGGTTTGTCCTTCCTTGATGTTGCGGACACTCGTATGATCAATGCCCTTCTTCTCCACATTGGAAACAGGTTCCTCTAAAACGTCCTCTTCCACGTCCTTGCCCAGGTCTGCCTCTTCCTCTTCCTCTTTGCTCACCATTGTTCTAGTCATGGGGGCAATAGGTATTATCTCCTATCTGATTTTGATTGGTGCCAGCTTATTCACTTTTCTTTGAATCTTTATTTTAGCATCCATAGGGTCTTCCACCAATCCTTCCACCTTGACTTCTTCCCCTTTGCTTGCTGTCAAATCTTTTATTCAGCTTCTCTTCCATCTTCAGGGAAAACTGGTACGCATCTTCTATGGTGGTCATTCTAACTAGGCTCAGCTTTTCATGAATACTTGGCCTCAACCCATTAATGTAACAAGCTACCTTCTCCTTATTGGCCTCTATATGGCCTATCCTAATAATAATCTTATAAAACTCTTCTGTCTACTCCTTAATAGACTTGTTACCTTGCTTCAATCCTTGCAGCTTCTTCAGCAAGTCAATCTCATAGTCCACAAGAATGAGTTGCTTCTTTAGTTTCTCCACCATCCAATCCCATTTAAGGATTTTTCCTTTTCCTTTTTTGTTCCTCTCTAATTGGACCTCTTTCCACCAAATACCGGCATGGGCCTTCAACTTTGTTTTTACAAACTTGACCCGATTTGGGTTCTCCACATCTTTATACTCAAACTACTCCTCCATGTCATTGATCCAATCAATAAGTTGTTCCTGCTTCAAATCTCTAGAATATGTAGAAACTTCAATCCTAGGCCTCTTTTCGATCTTTGAAATAGCCCTCAACAACCAAACTTCTGTAGGATCTCTTGTAGCTTCTTATTCTTCCTCAGATAGCTCTTCTTTAGCTTCATCCTCTCTTTCTTCTCTTATTCTTGGCTAAAACCCTCTTCATAGCTCCTCTTACAATGCATCGATTTACCTTTGCAGGGCTTTAAAACCCTCTTCCATCAAAGCATTTCTCCCAATATGATTTCTTTGTGGAGTCATCTTGATCTTCGTAGAAAATCCACAACCTCAAGTCTTGGTGCAAACTGCCTCATGGTCAGTGATCTGTCTACACACTCAGGAACCCTAGCTCTGATACCACTTGATGAAGGGGATAAATCACAAAACACACAACAATAGAAATTGCACATAGAAAATAGAATGATCTTTTATTGATATGGGAAAAACATTACATTACAGAAGCTCAAATACAATCAGAGGATGAATCCTCTACAAGCTACATCACATTATAGATTCCTATCTCAAGACTTTGGAATCATCTACCTTTTGCAACCCCTAAATCAGCTAGGGTTTCTATTTTCACTGTTTATTCTTGACTCTAAACTTTCCCCCGTAAGTCTACTACCACCCAAAGTTCCCCAAATAGTCGTAAATAGCACTTTTTCAGTGACCTCCAGCTAAATTTCAAAATTTGCAACTCCCTCCAAAAGTAGGTCAACTTTCAGGGAGCATAACTTTTGATCCGCGTGTCTGATTGACAAACCATTTTAAGCATCAGAAATATTGTGATGTGAACTATCATGCTAGAAATATGTAGATAAATTTCTATCAACTTTTTAGTATCTTATGGGATGTTTTGGTGCCTCATATTTTGTTTCAAAAATTTTCAAGGGCTTTTTAGAAAACAAAAACTTTAATATTTTTCAGCTCACAAATGATCTTACCCTTATTCCTTCGCCAAAGGTCTTATTTTTAAATTATGAATCTTTCTATAAATTTTCAATTCAATCCATGCCCAAATGGAAACTTTCTTGAAATGGCAGTTAAACTTTCCAAAACTGGCAATTTGCTATTTTTAGCAGTTTGGAAAAACTAAAAGTCCTACATCATTATTCAAGAGATTATGGAACCAGAAACACTAATTATGGAAAGAAATGGAAACAACTGCAATGATTTTGAATCAAATTCTTTTTGAATGATGCAAGATTACCCTTACACCATTGGATGCTCCTACATCAGATTAGGGATTGAATTTGTCAACCTTTTGAAGTTCTTAGAAACCAATGAGATTATTCCTTGCATAGTATCAATTGGAACACACATAATATAATCAACCCATTGATATTATTCAGATATTCCATGTTGTTCATACTGTTCTGAAAAATTCAACTTATGAGGGTGTTGTAGGGCTGCCCAAACTCAGTCATAGAACCACAAAATGCTTATACAATGAGGACCATGCACAACCCATTAGTACATCAAACCCACATTATAAAGTTGTTCCTAGCAGTCATAATTACACAACCCATGCTGACTATACTGTGATAACAAAATCAAACCCTGATATACTGTATGGTGGCCAGGAATGTGCTCATCTACTCATAGAAGCTCAAATTAACATCAAGGATCAATACTAATCCACTTCAAGACTACTATAAACCATTCAACACTAAAACTAATCAAGATAGACAACAATAAATCAAAGAAATTTGCATCATACATTTAATAGTCCTTACACAGGTTTGTACGGCCTAGAAATGGCATAACACTTCAATATTTTCAAAGATTGCCCAAAAGTTTAAATAAAATGCTCAGAAATCATTGTCAATATTAAACAAAGGCAACTCATCCAAAATTACCACCCAATCAAGAAACACAATGCCCACAACTCAAATCGACCCAGATAGCATGTATGACATTTCAATTGTATGGCAGCATTTATTACTGTCCAAACCAAGTATAAACTCCACAATATTATCTCTAATGTTGACACCTGTATTAGTATAACATTTCCCAAACATTAACTACTTTCAAAAGAGAAGAAACACATCTTAATAAAATTTTCCCTCCATGATGGGTACAACAGAAGTACGACCTAGCTATGGCAATGCACAATGAAACAACAAAATTACTAACACCAACCACTTCCAAAATCCATTACACACATATCAATTAGAATCACAAACCAAAACTCCACACTAGAACTCAACTCCATTAAGATCCATGTGATTTCCTAAATGAAAACCCTCATTATCAGCTAGGGTGGATATTCCACCACTAAAATTGATCATCCTCTAGAGGGTTTCCATCCTCAAGAAGGTATGATGAACTCTTTGGTTCAATCTTAGCAGCATTTTAGTATCAAATCCAAGCATAAGATTCACAATGAGCTCACACTTTCTTTTTAAAGGCACCTAGTAGTTACAAAACAATTCTTTCTTGAAAATATTACCTTTTTCTGTTCAAACTTAAAATAAATCTCTATTTCCAAGAGATATGCTCACTTTAATGTGTTTAGGAGAAAAATAACACACTTTCCCATTCCAAAATGCTATAACACTTAAGTCACCTTATTAATATTTCCAACCTTATAACTTAAGTGCAAAAAAATAATTAAATAACCTGTTTAATTGTTAACTTTTACAAAATACTCTAAAATTCACCAATTTGATAATTAAACCAAAGCAAACTAGTCCAGAAGATTAGGAATGGAAATAGATGCCCTTAGGATGACTTTCTATAAATAGATAGCTTCTCCAAAAATCTTGGAGAACTAACTAGAAGCCTGATCAAGCCTTAGAAAGTAGCATAGTCATCCTATCAACACAAAGAGCTCAAATATAACACTAGAATTCAAACAACCAAACCAAAAGCCCATCACAAAAAAGAACCCCTTACAATACCACATAACCTATTGGGATCCTGAAATAGGCTATTGGGCCCACAACTGACTAGGCTAGAAAAGGGAACATTACACAAAACAAGCTCCCCTTGAATAACCCTACATGGACTGAACCCTGCCAAACTAAGATGATCAACCCCTAGAAGAGCTACTAGATCCTTCCCTAAAAGTCTACTGACCTTGAGATGGCCCTGTTTGCTATCCATGCGACCTATGATCTCTAGGGGGTCCCTGAGACTGCCATGGCCTAGTATGACAGCTCTGTGTACCCTATTGTGGCCTAGGCATCTGTCTCTTCTACTGTTGTTGTGGTTGCTATCACTGGGGGCCCTTCAGAGGCCCTGAAGAAGATCTGAATTCCCCCTTAGAGGGATGTGAAACTCAAGGAATGGTAGAATCCTATTGTCCCTAACTGTGTTTTCTGAACTGCTCTCGTGCCTCCTAGGACCTCCCCTAGACCTCCTCAGCTATAAGGGCCTTCTCCATAGTATCACTAAAATCCACTAGGTCAGCCATACACATTGAGACTGCATTGTTGGTGGTGCAGGGGCACCTAACACAGGTCATTTATGTTCATGTTTTGTTTTAAATCATGTTGTAATAAGGTCTATTCGACCAATGCATGTAATTTTGATTTGTAGGCCCCAAGTACTTAGGTTGTAATTGTCAAATTAAAATAAGATGGTGGGTTTTCTCCCAACCGCTTGGAGATAGTTAGTTTTACTCCCAGCCGCTGGGAATAGGGTTGTAGTTCTTCTGGGCAAATCTATAAAACCCAGAGACAGGAACAGGATCAGGCATGATGATCACTATTATAGTCAGATCGATTGAATGTAATCAAGCATTGTTAAGGAGAATCAAAGTATTTATGTGTTGTCAATTTTGTTTCCCATCCTCTATAAATATGAAATTGCATAGTGTAGTTTTCTTTCCCTTCTATTTTTCCATTGCTCCAATATGTTGATTTGAAGAATTGCACTGATAAGATTTCTGTCGAAATCAGTGGAATGGCTTCATTGTATATATATTTGTTTTCATTCCTGTTTGTTTCATTGTTTCAATGGCACATATGTTCTAGTTCGCGAGTCATGCACAGTAGTTCGCCTAGCATTTTGTATGTGCTAGGGTTCGACGAAGGAAGACTATGCATTCGAGAATCAGCGTAGCAAACCCTAGGTAGTTGATGGTAAATGCCTCATTAGTGAACCAAGAACAACAAAGGATCATTGGAAGGGATATGTGAGTTGACAACTGTGGAGTAAGTCTCGCCGAAGTAGTTGGACTATTAGCGCATCAGCCAAGGAATGCAAGTTTGTTGAAAGGTGGAAGTCAAGACTGGTGGTGAGAGGTCATAGGAATCCGCTGAAAGTTGAAGCCACAACGGGGTCAATGTATATTGGCATATTGGAAGGATGAACAAAGAGTTCACCTTTGATACAAGCAGTGATCGAATGTAGTGGTGAATCGGTGCATGTAAACCGGCGATAACAAGTCAAGCGATGTGTATGAGTTGATTTGTTGATATGTTTGTCTGCTTCTGTTGTGTGCTCTGCATCATTTTGGTATCAGAGCTAGAAAAAGTTCTGCATCAAGTTTTGGCATTATCTGTGAATGTTTATGTTAGACAGAGAAAGTGAAGGAGGGGCTAGCGAGATGCCTCCAAAGGGAATGACAACTAAAGTGGTCAAGAAATTCAAGGAGATGGAGGAGCTGATCAAGACTGGAGTCAAGGAAGCACTTCAGGCTGAGTTGAAGACCTTGGGAAAATGTAGGAAACTAGATGAGGAGTCTGATGAAGAAGGAGAAGATGGGGAAGAGGAAACAACCCGAGGACAGACAGATATATCTGCACATCAGAAACAATTTCTGGAGGCCATAAAATCACTTGGTAAGGAATCGTCTGAATCAAGAATGGAGATTCTAATGTTCAGTGGAAAGATGGATGCAGAAGAAGTCATTGAATGGGTCGAGGCTTTGAACAATTACTTTGAGTATAAAAAGGTACTGGAGAATAGAAGAGTCAAGTTTACAAAAATGAAATTGAAAGGTGCTGCACTCACATGGTGGAATTACACCCAGGGAGAAAGGGTGAAGAGTGGCAAGAGCATGATCTCATCCTAGAGTCGGATGGTAGAGAGGATCAAGGCTCAATTCCTACCAGAAAATTATGAAGTGCAAATATACAGGAAAATGAAGAACCTCAGGCAGAAGGATATGGATGTATCCACCTATATAGAAGAATTTCATAAATTGTCCCTAAGGTGCGGACATGTTGAAGATGAGAAAGGAAGAGTTGCTAGGTATATTAATGGCCTGAAGTATAGTATACAAGATGAGATTACTATCTTGACACTAGAAACAGTGGACAAATGTTTCTAGGTGCCACTGAGAGTAGAAGAGAAGCAGAGGTGGAAACAATTTCAGGGGTAGAAACAACTTTGGTGGCCGAAATCAATTCTAGAAGAATCAAGGGGAGTCCAGTCAGAAAGAACACAGTGGAGAATCTAGTTCCAAAGAGGGTTTCAGAGGAAAGAGACCCAATGGGAGAGGCAAATTTGGTGGACCAGGTAGAGGTCCTAACGTCTTCACAGGAAGATGTTATAATTGTAACCAAGTTGGGTAGACATCGGGCAGGTGTCTGGAGAAAGCCTCAAGCTCTCATGGAGGAGAGAGAAGGAGCCAGCTGATTCACAAAGAAAATTTTCAGAGTGTAAACTCACCCATGGGAAGCATAGCTACAGCACAAGATGGAGAAAGTCTCATGATGAGAAGACAATGTTGAAGGTACCACAAAACAAAGAACCACCATAGAGGTAAACACTATTCAGAACTCTGTGTAAAGTTTATGGCAAGAGGTGTAAGGTAATTGTTGATTTTGGCTCCACTAAAAATTTAGTTTCAGTAGAAATGGTAGAGAAACTGAATTTGAGAAGATTACCACATGTGAGTCCATACAAAGTGTCATGGCTGAACAAAAGGTAGCAAGTCTTGGTTGATGAACAAGCTTGGGTAGAATTTCAGATAGGGGAATATGGGGATAAGCTTTTGTGTGATATAATTCCCATGGATGGATGCCATTTACTGTTAGGTAGACCTTGGCAGTATGATGTACAAGCCCAGCATGATGGTAAATCCAATTCCTTTGTGATCACTAAGAATGGTAGACAATATAAGATGGATCATTTACCAGAAGAAGGTGTAGACAAGAATGTAGGCTCACGTATCATGTTAGTAAGTGGGAAAGAGTTTCTCCATACTCTGAAAGAAGAGAGAGAACCTAGGGGTATGCTCTAATTTTGAAACCTAAAGACAGTTCTGATTTGTCTAAAAACAACAAGGAAAATGTCCCCAAGGAAGTGCAGGAATTGTTAGACAGGTATAAGGGTATCATGGTGTAGGATATGCCCAATGTACTACCCCTTGTGAGAGACATAAGTCATCAAATTGACTTCATCCCAGGATCCACATTGCCAAATAAACTAGCTTATAAAATGATGCCTAACTAGAATGAGGAGATTGCTAAACAAGTACAAGAACTATTGGATAAGGGTTTGGTGAGGAAAAGTCTTAGTCCATGTGCTGTACCCACAGTTTTAGCTCCCAAGAAGGATGGAAAATGGAGGTTATGTACTGATTCAAGAGCCATAAATAAGATCATCATCAGATATAGGTTTCCTATGCCCAGAATAGAGGACGTCATGGATTGTTTGGGAGGAGCTCAGTATTTTTCTAAAATTGATCTCAAGAGTGGATACCATCAGATCAGGATTAGACAAGGGGATGAATGGAAGAAAGCCTTTAAGACTAATGAAGGTCTTTATGAGTGGTTGGTGATGCCATTTGGACTGTCCAATGCTACAAGTACTTTCATGTGTCCAATGAATGAGGTATTGAAAGATTTTATTGGCAAATTTGTTGTTGTCTATCTTGACGATATTCTGGTTTTTAGCAGGACAAAAGAAGAACATTTATAGCATTTGGAATAGGTGTTGAAGAAGTTGCATGAGGAGAAACTGATGATTAATATGGAGAAGAGTATCTTCATGAAGGAAGAACTCACATACCTTGGATTTGTTATATCCTAGGGAAATTTGAAAATAGATCCAGAGAAGGTAAATGCTATTCTGTCTTGGCCAGCGCCTACAACAGTGAGTGATGTAAAGAGTTTTCATGGGTTAGCCACATTTTATAGGAAATTCATAAGAGGATTGAGTCATGTTTGTGCACCCATTCTGGATACCATAAAAGGAGGACAGAAATGTAAGTTTGTTTGGAATAGAGCAGCAGATGACTCTTTTGAGATTCTTAAACAAAAAATAGTAGAGAAACCCATTTTGGTTTTGCCTGATTTTAATAAGTCATTTACTGTGGAATGTGATGCTAGTAACCTTGCCATTGGTGCTATCTTGAGTCAGGAAGGCAGACCTATTGCTTTCTTTAGTGAAAAGCTGAATGATGCTAAAAGGAAGTATTCCACATATGATCTATAATTGTATGCAATGGTTCAAGCATTGAAAAAATGGAGACATTACCTCTTACCCAAGGAATTCATTGTTTATACTGACAACCATGCTTTGAGTTTTCTGAATTCATAGGAGAAGATAAATCACAGGCATATGAAGTGGGTTGAACAACTTCAGGTGTATATTTTTTCTATCAAATATAAGAAGGGACAAGCCAACAAAGTGGTAGATGCTTTGAGCCAATGAGTGTGCACTATACAGGAAATCCAGTTGCAAAGTGTGGGAGTGGATTCTCTCAAGAATATGTACCAGGATGATGAGGACTTTGAGGAGATATATGCAGTTTGTTCACAATTTTTAGATTCCTATCATTCTAATTTTTTTGAATATTTGTTACAGCAAGGGCTACTATTCAAAGGTAGCCAACTATGTGTGCCTAGGTGTTCCATGAGGGAGAACATCGTAAAAGAGAAACATTGTGGTAGTCTTGGAGGTCATTTTGGATTGGACAAGACATTGGAACAAGTGAGAAGGATTTACTTCTGGCCTAGGATGCAAACTGATGTCAGGAAATTTGTGGAAACTTGTAGTATTTGTTAGAGGGCAAAAGGAACTTCATCTAATGTAGGCCTCTATCAACCACTTCCAATTCTGCAAAGGCCATGGGAGTACATCAGTATGGATTTTGTTTTGGGTCTTCCAAGGACTCAAAGAGGATTTGACAGTGTGTTTGTGGTTGTTGATAGATTCAGTAAAATGGCTCACTTTTTGCCATGTAAATGTACCAATGATGCTTCACATATTGCTGGACTGTTCTTCAAAGAACTAATTTGAATTCATGGTTTGCCACTAAATATTGTCACTGACAGAGATCCCAAGTTTGTGTGACATTTTTGGTGCACTTTGTGGAAGAAATTGGGCACTCAATTATCTTTCACGTCAGCATATCACCCTTAGATGGATGGACAAACTGAGGCGGTGAATAGATCACTGGGTAATCTTTTGAGGTGTTTGACTAAACAGCATGGAGAAGCATGGGATATGATCATCCCATAAGCAAAATTTGCATATAATGACTCTGTTAATAGGAGCACAGGAAAGAGCCCTTTTGAAGTTGTATATGGGATTCATCCAGGGGAATTTTGGAGCTCAGGGATCTCCAGAACATGGAGAAAAGGAGTGCACAAGGAGAAGATTTTGCAGTTAGCATGAAGGATATACATGATGTTGTAAGGGACACTATCTAGAAGAACATAGGGAAATATAAAGAGAGAGTTGATCAGAGGAAGAGGGACGTACAGTACAAGGTAAGAGATTTGGTGATGGCTTATCTAAAGAAGGAAAGACTTCCTAAGGGGAAGCCAACGAAGCTTCTTATGAAGAAGATAGGTCCATGCAAGGTTGTACACAAATTTGGGCCTAATGCATACAAAATTGAACTTCCTCCAGGTTTAGCAATATCACCCATTTTCAGTGTAGCAGATTTGTTTCCATTCAACAGAGCCAATGTAGTAGAGATAGAAGCTGAAGATGTAGAATGGATTTCTAATCTTCCACCTAGCCAGCTAGTTCAGTTGGAATGTATTTTGGACACAAAGGTTCAGAAGAAGACTAGGCATAAAACCTACAAGTAGTATTTGGTCAAATGGCATGGTTTACCTAATGAGGATGCAACCTGGATGAGCGACGAAGACATCATCAAGCATGGGGTTAATATTTTAGACTTGGTTCCTCAAGGGACTTGAGTTCTATTAACCCCAAGAGTATGGTGTAGGGGCACCTAACACAAGTCATTTAAGTTCATGTTTTGTTTTAAATCATGTTGTAGTAAGGTCTATTCGACCAATGCATGTAACCTATTGTCCCTAAATGGGGTTTATGAACTGCTCTCGTGCCTCCTAGGACCTACCCTAGACCTCCTCAGCTATAAGGGCCTACTCCATAGTATCAGTAAAATCCACTAGGTCAGCCATACACATTGAGCCTGCAATGCTGGGGTTTAGTCCCCTAATGAAATGGTGGACAAGTAGCTTCTTGTCCTAAATATAATCCACATACTGTTGGAGCTCAAAAAACCAGTTCCCATACTGGGCCACTGCGAGGCCTCTCTGCTGTATGTCATGAAACTCATCAATATGCCTCTTCCTAAAAAGATCATAGATGTAATGCACTCTAAAGTGCTCTAAGAAGGTCTCCCAAGTCATCATGTTTATTGACATGTGGTGCTTCCACTCCTCCTTACACCACTAGGTAGAAGCGGGTCCCCTCAACTGATGAATGGTAAATCTAGATTTTAGGTTGCTTCCATAAGGCTACAACTGAAAGTACCCCTCTAAGCTTAGTAGCTATGGCTCTGATTGGGGACGTGCAGGTGCAAGACTGTAGCGAGAACCTCAGATCTCTGGGATGTAGACCAGTCCCTTATTCATTGGGCACAGAGTCAAACTTGCACCAATCTGCATCACCAAACACATTATTTCAAAATAAGCATGGTGGCCCCGGGCCACCAAAAAGGAAAAACCATAATTTCCCTCTGTCAAACACCTGATTTTCTTTTGATTTCTTCAAATGAAGCCTAAAAGCATTTAACCACTTGCAGCAACCCTCTTTGCAATTATTTTTGCTACTGCTCATTTCTTTTTCTTCAACAAATCTACAACTAGCTTCATCAGCATACATTATCATCAGTTGTAGAATATCATCATCATATGAGTTACTGATGTTGCTTGGAAAAATGATAGACTCACATGAAGCAAATGAATCCACATCAGAATTTTGCCCTTCTTCAAAAAATAAGAGCTCCTCTATATCAAACATGCAATATTTAGGCACAAGCAACATCTCATAATCAAAATTATCTTTATAAGCATACAGATATCCATCATCATCATGCTCAGCAGTTTTGTCACTAAGATGTACCTGAAATATCTCAAGAGAAGGCATAAAAAGCTCAGAGTGCAGCCCTTCATCAAAAGCTTTGTAGTTACCCATGCAACCAACACTATCACCAACTGTAGGAACACACACATCTGCAATCTGCCCATTCACCTCTGAATAGTGACCCTGTTTTTCCTCTTCACTAATGCACTGATACCAAAAAGCAATTTTTTCAACCTCTGCATTGTGAAAATGGTCAGGAACTTCAAGGAAACACTCGTATTCAGCATCCAAATATATTTCATCATCTGAAAGGCTCATACATGCATCTGAATGCTAACAATCACTAATACATTCACTGTCATCCCTTGAATCAATGTTTTCTATATTCAAAGTGAAGCTCTGCATATCCACCTCATATAAATAATCAAGAACAATTGGGGTATGCCCATCACTGCAGGATGCAACTTCATGTATGTCTTTCATTTCATCATTTGAAGAGCATCTTACATCTGTAGGCTTTTCCTCTAGAGGTATACAAAAATCTTTGTTCACATCATTATAGAAGGTGCCTACATTTTCTATAACATTTCCTTCATGTATCACATCATGGCTGCACACATTATTCTGAAATATATTTCCCTCTACACAATCATCTTTCAATGCACATACTAGGAGAACTGAAACATATTCACTTTGATAATTGCTTTGACAACTTGCAGCCATGAAACCTACTGGCATTCCATATTTCTCATTATTTTCTATGTCCATAGCAAATTGGAAAGCTTGGTGAAGTGTGACTGGTTCTTTATTTCTCAATAGATAACTCATTTCTTCATCAAATGTAGCCCAATAAATTGTCAAGCATAATGCATTATTAGGTCTCATATATTCAGGAAATTTGCCTGAGCAACTTAATAAATCTAAGATTAAAGGCTGGAACCAGCTCCTCATCCTCCCTTTGGATATTCATAAAATGTGTGATCAATGAGGCAACATCAAATCTTTCACCAAACTAATCTAGGAATGCAACTTCTAAATCTATCCATGAAGAAACTGAACAAACAGGCAGGTCTGAAAACCATATCCTAGCATCATCTTCTAATGACTGAACAAAGAGTCTCATTACTACATCTTCATCCTCTACCTCATAATCTTCTATCAAGTTACAAAATCTTTGCAGATGTTTGTTTGCCGATTCAGAATCTAATCCACTATATTTTGGCAAACACCTTCTAATTTTATTTGGAATAGCATTTGGGTAACCATATATCACTGCAAAATCTAGGGCTTTATACCTGTTACCTTTTGAGTCGCCCTTGTTTTTTTCATATATCAGTAATTTTTCTTAAGTAAAAGTCAGTTTAACGTATTGTGTTTTTGGTCATATCTGCGCTTTGTAAATCGACTTTTAGTCCTTCAATTTTTACCCGTGTGTCGTCTTTGTATAAAAGGTTCGAACCTTTGAACCTGAAATATTCTCAAAGTTCAAGGTTCAACGGTTCAATATGTATGAAGTTTCATATAAAGCAAGCTGTCTTACTGTTTGTCTTAAGTGTCTTTATACTTTTGGGTTGAACTTGAACCTTCCGCGTGTACCCCATAAAAAGGTTCAAGGTTCAATGGTTCAACAATTTTAAAGTTCAACACATTGTCTCCCTATGAGTCAGGTCACACAGTTCCCGTGTCTATTAATGTATCGTTCGTTGAACCTCCCACTTGTACTCTCCCATGGGGTTCAACGGTTCAAAGTTCAATAGTTCACTGTTTATAATTGGCAACCTTTTACCGAAGCCGTGTAACCTTTTGTTGGTCCACATAACCCTCGCGTCGTTGAACCTTCATATTGAACCTTCATGTTGAACCGTGTCTTCATAAGTTCAACGGTTCAAAGTTAGAGTCTCTGTTCCGATAAGTCAATCTTTTGCCTGCCTACAAAGTCCAGTTGACATGCTTGAACCATCACATTGAACCATCACTTTGAACCATGTCCCATAGGTTCAACGGTTCAATAAGTTTGAAGATTTGGTAATTTTGGTCCTGTTGGCTCCCGCAGCTTTCTAAGCCAAACTTAGCAGGAGAGTTGGGGGAAAATTTTGTCAGGAACCCATCATGAAACAGAAAGCTCTAATTTGGCGGAGACCATGGATAATCATTGTACTTCGTGATGGCACACGGATTTTACTTGCTATTAATGAAGAAATCAGAGTTCACGTCTTTTCGAACATTTTTGGCACATATTGTTTCAAGCGATGATTATTCATTCTGGTAAGCACCATTATTAACCAAGAACAAGCTAATTTTAGCAAGAAAATATACTGTGCATTGCGGAGAAGGATAGCGCTGGAAGTGTAAGGCTCTCGTTTTTCAAAGTTTTCGCAGTGAATTCAAATATCCTGAAGGTGAGTCCTATTTCCCCTGTGCTATTCTAAATTCTTATACTGGAAAGAAAAGCCTCCAGAATTTCTGTTATTTTCAAAATTTGAAGTTTATTATTATAATCGCCCAGATATGTCTTTGAAATCTACATGTTTGGGAGACGAACATGGCCCTGGTCTCACTTACTCTTACTCAGAATTTGGGGATACTGCTTTGGTTCAATATGACTTAGAGGAATTCATAGGAAGAACTAGAAATCCTGTCCAAACCCCCTCCATGAAGAAAATTGTGGACAGTGGTTTAGTCGAAGCCACAGCCTTTCCTCAAGCTATTTTCTGCCCCGAATTGGTTCAAGAGTGTATAAACAGATATGATCCCCAACACAGGTGTGTCAGAAAAGCAAACGGGGATGTGTTATTTCACGTTGACAGACAAACCCTCATGTCTGTGATGAAGATACCGCCTAAGGAGGCGTATTCTAATCTTGACATTACTTCCTCCAATGGGTATTTCTCAGAAAAGAGACCAACGTACAGAAGTGTGATAGCAAGAAATTGGCTGCTAAAATTTCAAAAAGGCGGTTCAAGGCTACCCAGACCACTTACTAGAGATCATTTAATACAGGAAGTAAGGGATATTGTGGTGTTATTGAACAGATTGAGAGGCAATCAACATGCCTATTACTTGGAAGACTGGATGTATTTTTTTATACAGGTCATCCTTCAGGGTGAACAATACTTGGATTGGGCTGAGATAATAGCTGACTATCTGCATCAGAGTTTAAATAATCGTCTGGGTAACAGAGATTTCTTTATGTCTTCTTATCTGTTTTACTGTTTAGCATCCACAAGAGATTGGTTTGACCTGCCTCATGAGCCTTTAGATGAGAGCAGCAAAATTTATCAATATTACTCACAGTTGCAAAGAAAAAATTGTTACGAAAATTATAAAAGAATTAATGACGTCTTTACTGGAAAAATAACCTATGAACTGGCAGGCAATCCAGGTAAGAGACTGACCAGTGAAGCAATGCAACTGATCAGTATCTACGGCAGCTTTTTCATCCAGTTTTCTAAATTTACTTATATCAGAGTTGGAGGGTTTGATGGTGAACCCCTGAAGTTGCCTAGATATGTATTCGATCGTTTTGTATTGATGGAGCTATGTCAGCAATTGGCACATGTTGATAATAAATTCCCATCAAAAAAGGGTTGTGGTATTACTTTTCTTATTGAACTTGGGCATTATTCATGCCATTCAAAATCCGATGCTTTAAATTTGGAGGTGAACCTCAAAAGGTTCAATTTTCAATTTTTCACAGCCAGGGTTCAATTTGATAGTAAATGTTTTGTTAAAGATAACCTAGATTCTGGGACAGGGCACTTGCATCTTCCTAAGCTGGAGGATTACTGGGAGGATTGCCCAGATGAGTTTGAAGTGAGAAGAAGGTTATGGTGCAGATTTTCTTTGGGGTAAATAATTACTCTTAATTTAAAAATGGACATTTCTGGAATTTTTGTTGATGATGAACAAGTGGTTGATCCACAATTTGAGAAAATAAAACACTTGCCCATCCCTGAGGTGGACTGGAGCAAGAAAGAAGAGGATAGAATTGAAATTAAAACCCTTCCTATGATAAGGAGGACTGAAAAATGGTTGAAAGAAAGAAGGTAGGAAGGGCTGCAGAGTAAAACCGTCCAACAATTCTCTTCAGTGGCCGCATCATCACTTCCCATGGTCTCTTCTAATCAACCCCTTGCTATCTGTGGTGCAGGTGCATCCAAGACATCGGCTGAGAAAAACCCTGCCTCCAGGAAGTCCAGAAGGGTCCTCACAGACATTCTGCCATCCCGTGTTACTAGATTAAGGGCAAAGGGGAAGAGGAAAAAGCAGACTTCTGAGACAATAATTATCGACTTAAATTCAGAGGAAGAAGCAGAGGACCTTATGGGGGACAAAGAGCCAAGCCTAAACAGAACAGAGACAGCTGACACTGGTTCACAGTCAGAGACCTTTCTAGACGTCCCTGAGGTGTTGATGATTTCAAATGAACCTTCTGACAGAGAGAAGCCCAGGAAGACAGTCTCAGACCCTGCACCGAAATGGTTGGAAATCTCTATATCTGACAAAAAGAAGGTGATTCCTTTTGTTCTCCCTCTGGAGGACATGGTAAGTAAATGTCTGGGGAAGACCCCCAAGTCCAAGAGACTTAAAACAGTGTCCAGGATAGATGTTGACCCAAGCACTGGTAACTGGAGTGCAGAAATAGCCAAGCCAATGACCGAGGGAGAGGTTCAAGATCCTACAGTGCATGACTTCACTGTGGAGAAGATAGATCTCGGTACTGCTTCCAGACCTGCAGACGTACACCATCTCGAAGCTTCCACTAAAAGAATGGTCAACCGAACGATGAAAGATGAAAAGGACAAAAGAGAGTTAAAACAAGCTTTGCGTGCAATGGCAGAATATATTGAAGCCATTAACAATCCTAACCCACAGCCAATCTCACAAGTTCCCTTGTCTTTCGACCCAAAGTCACCTGTCAATCAGAAAATGTTAGATCAAGTGCATCGAAGCAAAATGGTTTCAAAAACTTTTGACAGTTGGTTAGACAGCATAGAGCAAAAGGGAACTGAATATATTTATGAACTCAAAGGCATATATGATCTGACCACCACTACCATTGAAGATCTTAAAACACAGGTTGCTGTCTAGGCTAAGGACGAAGGTAAGTGGACAAGTGTGATAAATCAAATAGAGGAAGTCCGGAAATATGGACTGGAAAAGTTTTTGGCAGAAAAGAACTTGGCAGGAGTAGACGAAGATTTGTTGTACGTGAACAAGAAGAATATCAAATGGAGGAACTCCATATCCAGACAAGGGCGCTTTGAACTCTCAAAGCTGATTAAAGAAATAGTGAAATTTACTCAATCACTACAACATGATTTGCAATGTATCGATGTAAAATACTTAAAGGATGACGGAAAGCCTGTGGAGGATGTTGAAATAGTAGTCCAATCCTTCAGAGATAAAATCCACTTTATTAAAGAAAATGATAATATTCTGATCAAGGATTTCTCCAGGGTCTCCAAAGTCGAATCTCTGCTCTATCTCTGCATCAACGCACTCCCTGAGCACAAGGAAAAATTTGGGAGGATGCGAAGGGAAAAGGAAGTCTAGAAATTGAGGATGAAACACATAGGTATACCAAACTTCACTAAAATTTAGGAGTTCGTGGCTGCCTTTCAGGAGTGGAAAGCCCAGCATACTTCCCAGGCTACTGACAGCAAATCCGGAGATGCTGATTCATCGCCCCAGTCATAACCATGCCAGCTCGTTCTTTTTCTGTTATTCAATTTATGCTATTTCCAGCATCTTTGATCTTTTATAATCAGTTGTTGAAACTAAATCCCGTACGGGTCAGAGTTATGTTAACTCTGGGTTTTATTTGCTCAAAGACTTGGTTAAGATATTCATATATATATGTTTTTCTTTTTAAGTAGGGGAGGTCAGAGAAGAAGGGAATTTTTTCAAAAAATACTGTACTTAACTTTGCATTATATGATGATTGTTTGAGAAAATCTTCATCTGTGAATGAGAAAAGAACAATTGCTGCTTATTTGGATCTGTGCGTCTGAATGTGTGGAATCAGATTTTCTGTGTGAAATCCCCTTTCACTGGGTAATTGCTCTTTATTTGGACAATTTATCATATGTGTTCAGTTCTTTATTGGTTAAGCATGTATCTATGAATGTATTCGCATATTCAAAAATATCAAAGCAAAATCTGAATATTCTACCTTATTGTTGTATAAATTATCGCATTCATGACATGGCTATGTATGAATGTTAGTCTGCCTTAAGCATTTTCTGGTTAAAAATGCATTTGATTAATTGAATAGGTTAAATTCATTGAAAATCACAAAGGGAGCTGTACCTAAAAATTCAGAGGGGAACCAATACAAAGGGTTCACCCATTTGTTGTTTAACTCATTTGTTCTTTTAAAGAGAGGTATAGAGTCAGAATAGATTATTTTCAGAAAAGACAAATCTGTTAACCAACAGTTTTGGCGACTCTGCTGGGGAAATTTTGATAAAATCATTAATTAAAGATTGGTCGCCTGAATATGAAGCAACAATGGTGCTTCCACATGAAAACATAATTCCTGTTCTGCAACCCAACCTTGGATTTCAAGACGAGCAGGAAGATATTATTGGCCAACTGAATACCCTTGCCTGGCATACTCGTCAGAATAGTGAAGATTATAGAAGAGTAAGTAGAGTATTAGAACAAGAAGAAGAATTGGCCGATAACCTGAGAGTGCTGTTACTCAGGCAGAGAAGGAGGCAGGCACGAAACGCTGCAAGAAACCAAGCCCTTGAGGTACAAAGAAATCATTAACTGCCTATCCAGTTTCAATATTTTAAGCTAGATTCTAGACCATACACCAGGTCTTCGAGAAGAGAGGGAGTTGAGGACCCTATTTTTCAAACACTACAAAGTCTTAATTTCCCTTATATCCCTACTCGTGCAAGAAGATAAAGAAGTAGACCCCCTAGTCCTCCTAAATCTTCTACTTCCTCTGTTTGTCAAGCTTTAGTCCTTTCAGGCACTGCTATCCCTTTAGCCATAAATTTTCTACCCATGGCTCAACCTTGGGGAGCTGCCATAGGTCCTCTGAACCTAGGGGTCAACCTAAAGCCATTACCTAAAAATGCAAGAGAAAATTTGCCCAAGTTCAATGGAGACGGCAAACAATCACCAGAGGAACATTTGTGTGCTTTTACAGTAGCATGCAGTGTACTAGGTGTCCAACACCAAGACGTTGCTATAAGACTCTTTGTACAGACTTTGACTGACACTGCTGCACAATGGTTCTACCACCTAACTGATTCCTCAATTACAAATTGGAACGAAATGAAGACTGCTTTTGAAAATAGGTTCAAAAGTGCAGAGGGCGAACATTACCTCCTTGCACAGCTGACTCAGCTAAAGAAAGAGATTCATGAACCTATGAGGGAGTTTGTGGCTAAATTTAATAGAATTGTGAATAAAATCCCTGCTACTAAAAGACCGTCTGGTGAAAATAAAAAATGTTTCTTTATTAATTCTATGCCTCCTGATATTAGCTTCCATCTCAGGAGAGGTGTAATCGCTGACTTGCCAGCTACACAAGCCTTAGCAGTCAGATTGGAGGATGATCTCATTATGGCCGGTAAATGGAAAAGAGAGGTTCAGGTGCCAAATGCCCAGCCCTCATCATCTACAGACCCTGTAGTGCAAAGGTTGGTGAATGATATGATTGCCTTAAAGAGGCAACTACCCAAAACTGGTGCAGAAGGAATTCGAATCAACAAGCAAACACTGGTAGAGTTTTACCCCTGACGGCAACACAGCCAAGACTGGCTATTGAACCTGCTCCTGGGAGAGGAAACATGTGTATATTTCACTTAACTACCGACCATGATGGAAATTCTTGCCCAGAAATGCTCAGGTATACTCAGATGACTGCTACTCAAGACATGTTAGGGGAAGCCACAGAAGAAGAAAGGAACTTCCAGGAACCTGGCGGCTCTGAGATACACTTCCTGGAATATGAATCTGATTCAGAAAGGGGGGGTGAAATATTGGTAACCCTTGAAGATCCTTCATGTGCCATGCTCACCAGGGGTTAGAGAAATATGAAATCCTCCAATGCTCAAGAAGTACCTGGCAAAGGTAAGGAACCTTTAACCAAAACTTATGATGCTAATTTGAAGGCTCAGGAAAATAGATTATTACATGGAAATGATCTAGATGCCCCTTTTGATATTGTAAATTTCTGTAAGTCTACAAAAATCCAAATTTCCCCCATTGAGTATCTCAAGTTAAAACCTATTGAACTTGATAAATTGGTCAAACATGTTAAAGGCAGTCCTGCACAAACTGAATTTGAGAATCAATTGGATGTTGAGACTGAATCCCCCATTGCTAGGTTATTTGCTTCCTCATCTGAATCACCCTTGTCTTCCCCCAAAACAACTCCTAATTCATCCAATAGTGCCCCATATACTGATTTGAAGCCTAATCCTTTTTATGTGTCCCTGTTTATCAATGGTCATAAACTTAGTAACTGCATTATAGATTCAGGAGCCTCTGATAACATTATGCCCTCCTCTGTGGCTAAAGCCCTAGGATTATCACTCACAAAAACGTTTGGAAGATGTTATTCTATGGATGGAAAACAGGTTTCCTTGCTTGGGCAGATTAAAGATGCACGAGTCACACTCGCAGCTTATCCTGACAAGAGGGTAAAATTGACTATTCTGGTAGCAGATATTCCTGCTAGTTATGGAATGCTTTTGAGCAGGATATTTTGCAAGGATTTGGGTGGACAAATCAAACTGGATTGGTCAGAGGCCACAATCCTAGTGGGGAATGTTGGTCATGATGTTAGTCATTCACAAACATAGAATAAAAGTTACACAACAACCTTTACTCATCTTGAAAGATACGATGAATTCAGAGAATTCATGATCCCAAGTCTCCGTTGATTAGGTCTTAATCTATTGACGTTACTTAGTGGTTGATGTGTGTTGCTGTTTTCCATTCAGGGGCCTTACGTGTTTCTGCAAAGTTCATCATCATTCTTCAAATATCCTGCTCTGGATGTTTGCTCTACATAAATCTCCAACAATTCTACCTCTGCACTGTGAATTTAGTCAAATAATGTGCCTAAAGGCTGATATTTGCATGATTTCTACCATTATTTATGATTCTTTGCATGATATTTTCAATACTGCGTGCATTTAACTCAAATATGTTAATGATTTTCAGTTACCTACGGGATTTCCGCATATTTCTCTGTTTCTGCTTATTATTTATCATGATTTGCAGTTATGGTGATGAATTTATGAAATTAAAAAAAGGAAAAGGGTTAAAGAATAAGATTCCCAAAACTACTTGACTTAGATCACTGATCCACATACAAGCTCCCATACATGCAATGAAAAGAAGGAAACTAGAAATCATACTTCACTAGGACATTCCACAAATCCGCATGATCTAGTGCAAATCTTCAAAGGAAAAGTTGATAACAACATGTAATGAAATGAAAGCGCTTCTAGTTGAACACAGCATTCACCAGTACATATCCAGAAATCAACAGAAAGATTACGTAAAATTTACAATCAGGATGTAATCTGAAACTTCATATCCATTCAGTATGCTCAAGAACAGGTACATTTACAGTGATCTGAAGAAAGAACCTTGACATTTCAACAATTCAGTCTTCATTAGTCTCAGTAATCTGATCTCCTAATTGATTCTACAGTAATTAGCCTTAATGCGCCAGATGCGTCTGTGTATTCTTATGTATTTCATGTATCAGGATCTAGCCTTTATATAGAGCAAATGCCAGAAAACAGTTACAATCATCCAAGGATCAGGATCCTCTCATAATAATCAACGGTCCAGATGAAAAGCACATGCTTCGCCAGTTGGCAAATGTATAGCTGGCACAGAATATTCCAGCATCTTTGATTTGATTCGGTCTCTAGCTGGCAAACAGCATATTTGACAATATCCTCCTCATTTCTAGTTCATGTTGCCTCCTTGTGCAACCATACAATGCTCAGCTTCAGCAGCAGCTCTAACAGCATCATGACTTCCTGCAAGTAAACAGACAAACATTAAGTTCATCATCATGTGGATAAACAACAGGAATTTAAACATTTTATTAAACAAGCCTCCATGATGTACAGCTACAGGCAATCGGGCTTCAAATCAGTGGAAAATTATGCACTAAATGCATAAACAGCATCAAAACACTCGGGTCAACCATCGTTGACTGGAAAATCAGCAATCGGGTCTTCATATTTCCATCGCTTCATGTTTTCCTGCCCATTTTCTGTATATCGGGTTCAAATATGATCATGCATATACATCACAAAATATACGAGGAATCAATCGCTTTTAACAAATTATTTCAAATCTGACTTTGCATGCTCTGTTTGTATGTTTCGGGTCATCATCATATTTGCATCGGTGTGACCACATATGATCAGGATGACAAAATTAGACTTGGCCGATGGCAACAGTTATACCTACGCCAAAAATCATGATGATGCCCAACTCTATGTCTTCTATCTAGCTGCAGGATATCATGAAATATGATGCTCCTCCCTTCCGAATGCTCTGATGAAAAGCACATCAGGATGTTTCGCTTCTGCATATTGGGGAAAGAAAGACATCATCGTCATCATCATGTCGAAGGAAAATAGGAGGATCTGGAATATGATCCTGCTGCTGAGGAAAGGAATATGCTGATGACGTCATCGTCATATTCGGGCTTCATTAAAATGTAAAAGATGACGTCACCGTCATGTTTCGTTAAAATCAGGGGATAAATGTAATATCGGGTCACCTAAGGAAGATGATCAGGTGGTGCATGTAATATGACCCCTTTGCGGCCAAGGTAACCCTCTTGAAAGATCAGGATGATGATGACCATCATCATCATATCCGCACTAGGTGATTTAAAATATGATCCTGCTGAATGTCCAGATGACGTCATCAGGATATCCGGGGCTTTTGTTAATCTTAGAACATGACGTCATCGTCATATTGGCGAACAGGATCATGCCTTGGAAAATATCCTGCCGAAGGAGAAATGTGATGGTGATGTCATCCTGATATTTGCTTCTTCGTTTATCAGGTCGGGATGACGTCATCAGGATATTTGCAAAAGGTTATATTTCTCAGCAGGATGATATTATGAAATATCGGGTAGACAAACAAGATCATGATGATCTTGACAACATGACTTAGGAATGGAATATCACCCTCCCTTTGAAAGATAGGGTGATCATCATGACTGTGCAAAAGGAGATCAGGAGGATACGAAATATGATCCTGCCTTGAAAGATCAGGATGATGATGATCACCAGGACTTTGACGTGCGCATGCAAATTATGTAGATGGTGGATTTTCTAAGTAGGGTGATATTATAATATCAGCATGATATTATAATATCGGGTGATGTTAATATATCATGATGCTCGCGATGTTAATTTATGTTGGTCATGATGTTAGTCATTCACAAACATAGAATAAAAGTTACACAACAACCTTTACTCATCTTGAAAGATACGATGAATTCAGAGAATTCATGATCCCAAGTCTCCGTTGATTAGGTCTTAATCTACTGACGTTACTCAGTGGTTGATGTGTGTTGCTGTTTTCCATTCAGGGGCCTTACGTGTTTCTGCAAAGTTCATCATCATTCTTCAAATATCCTGCTCTGGATGTTTGCTCTACATAAATCTCCAACAATTCTACCTCTGCACTGTGAATTTAGTCAAATAATGTGCCTATAGGCTGATATTTGCATGATTTCTACCATTATTTATGATTCTTTGCATGATATTTTCAATACTGCATGCATTTAACTCAAATATGCTAATGATTTTCAGTTACCTACGGGATTTCAGCATATTTCTCTGTTTCTGCTTATTATTTATCATGATTTGCAGTTATGGTGATGAATTTATGAAATTAAAAAAAGGAAAAGGGTTAAAGAATAAGATTCCCAAAACTACTTGACTTAGATCACTGATCCACATACAAGCTCCCATACATGCAATGAAAAGAAGGAAACTAGAAATCATACTTCACCAGGACATTCCACAAATCCGCATGATCTAGTGCAAATCTTCAAAGGAAAAGTTGATAACAACATGTAATGAAATGAAAGCACTTCTAGTTGAACACAGCATTCACCAGTACATATCCAGAAATCAACAGAAAGATTACGTAAAATTTACAATCAAGATGTAATCTGAAACTTCATATCCATTCAGTATGCTCAAGAACAGGTACATTTACAGTGATCTGAAGAAAGAACCTTGACATTTCAACAATTCAGTCTTCATTAGTCTCAGTAATCCGATCTCCTAATTGATTCTACAGTAATTAGCCTTAATGCGCCAGATGCGTCTGTGTATTCTTATGTATTTCATGTATCAGGATCTGGCCTTTATATAGAGCAAATGCCAGAAAATAGTTACAATCATCCAAGGATCAGGATCCTCTCATAATAATCAACGGTCCAGATGAAAAGCACATGCTTCGCCAGTTGGCAAATGTACAGCTGGCACAGAATATTCTAGCATCTTTGATTTGATTCGGTCTCCAGCTGGCAAACAACATATTTGACAATATCCTCCTCATTTCTGGTTCATGTTACCTCCTTGTGCAACCATACAATGCTCAGCTTCAGCAGCAGCTCTAACAGCATCATGACTTCCTGCAAGTAAACAGACAAACATTAAGTTCATCATCATGTGGATAAACAACAGGAATTTAAACATTTTATTAAACAAGCCTCCATGATGTACAGCTACAGGCAATCGGGCTTCAAATCAGTGGAAAATTATGCACTAAATGCATAAACAGCATCAAAACACTCAGGTCAACCATCGTTGACTGGAAAATCAGCAATCGGGTCTTCATATTTCCATCGCTTCATGTTTTCCCGCCCATTTTCTGTATATCGGGTTCAAATATGATCAAGCATATACATCACAAAATATACGAGGAATCAATTGCTTTTAACAAATTATTTCAAATCCGGCTTTGCATGCTCTGTTTGTATGTTTCGGGTCATCATCATATTTGCATCGGTGTGACCACATATGATCGGGATGACAAAATTAGACTTGGCCGATGGCAACAGTTATACCTACGCCAAAAATCATGATGATGCCCAACTCTATGTCTTCTATCTAGCTGCAGGATATCATGAAATATGATGCTCCTCCCTTCCGAATGCTCTGATGAAAAGCACATCAGGATGTTTCGCTTTTGCATATTGGGGAAAGAAAGACATCATCGTCATCATCATGTCGAAGGAAAATAGGAGGATCTGGAATATGATCCTGCTACTGAGGAAAGGAATATGCTGATGACGTCATCGTCATATTCAGGCTTCATTAAAATATAAAAGATGACGTCACCGTCATGTTTCGTTAAAATCAGGGGATAAATGTAATATCGGGTCACCTAAGGAAGATGATCAGGTGGTGCATGTAATATGACCCCTTTGCAGCCAAGGTAACCCTCTCGAAAGATCAGGATGATGATGACCATCATCATCATATCCGCACTAGGTGATTTAAAATATGATCCTGCTGAATGTCCAGATGACGTCATCAGGATATCTGGGGTTTTGTTAATCTTAGAACATGACGTCATCGTCATATTGGCGAACAGGATCATGCCTTGGAAAATATCCTGCCGAAGGAGAAATGTGATGGTGATGTCATCCTGATATTTGCTTCTTCGTTTATCAGGTCAGGATGACGTCATCAGGATATTTGCAAAAGGTTATATTTCTCGGCAGGATGATATTACGAAATATCGGGTAGACAAACAAGATCATGATGATCTTGACAACATGACTTAGGAATGGAATATCACCCTCCCTTTGAAAGATAGGGTGATCATCATGACTGTGCAAAAGGAGATCAGGAGGATACGAAAATATGATCCTGCCTTGAAAGATCAGGATGATGATGATCACCAGGACTTTGACGTGCGCATGCAAATTATGCAGATGGTGGATTTTCTAAGTAGGGTGATATTATAATATCAGCATGATATTATAATATCGGGTGATGTTAATATATCATGATGCTCGCGATGTGCCCAAGGTCATTTGATGGGTAAAACACACTATCACTTAAGATTGACGTCTGGATATTGGGACTGCATGATTTTTATCAGGTGATAGACCAAGATCATGATGATGACCTTTCGCGATAGAAAAGACTGCTCGACGGGGAAAACTTACTATGACTTAAAGTTGACGTCCGGCTATTTCGACCTCAGGATATTATTGGGGGGCATTTCAAATATGATGATGATGTTCTTTATACAGCAAAACTGAGTTTATAAAATATGACCCTCTTCTTGCGAATATCAGGTTTGACCAAAACTTTGACTGTGCATAACTCCCTCATATGGACGAATTTTCAAGTGATGTAAAAGGCAAACCTGCATGGAATTTCAAGCTCTTTCTAAATATGAGGTCATAGAAACAAAATATGAACTTTGACAAACTAACCTCATGATGATGACCAACCTCATCCTGACCTATTTTTACCAAACCGCCAGAAAGCAGACAACACAAGCCAAGCCAAAAGTTGGGTCCCTGTTTTGATAATGCAAAATGGGGCGTGTTGTGTAACCACACAATAGGGAAGCAGAGAGTGAAATTGGAACCTGAACCCAAGTGCAAATTCACTGTCTATCCCTCTGATGATCCCAAGGCACAGATTTTATTTGAGGAATGTGAATTTGGCAATTATTTCTTCTCTTCTGAACAGAGCTATGAGGCAGAACCCAAAGAAGAATTAATGCAAAAACCTCTACATTCTAATGATCTATGGGTTATGGAATTCAATGGCAGCTGTGCTATAGCTGGTTCAGGGGCTGGGGTCGTATTAATCTCACCTGAAGGTGAGTTGTTTTCTTATTCTTTTAAGCTAGAATTTAAGAACACCAACAATACTACAGAGTATGAAGCTTTACTGCTCGGATTATTTGAAGCCAAAGAAAAGGGTGTGAAGGTACTGAAGGTGAAGGGTGATGCCGAACTGATTGTGAAATAGGTAAGAGGTATCTTTTCTGTGAAAAATGAAAGATTAAGGCATTACAGAAATAGGGTATGGTATGAGATCGAATATTTTGATGCTTTCTCTATAGAAGCAATTCCCAGAGATCAAAACTCCCGAGCAGATTCTCTAGCAGTATCAGCTTCACTCCTTTTGCCACATCCAGATTTCAAGAAAAATTCTTATAGGATAGAAATGATATATCATCCTAATGTCCCTGATAATGCTGAAAACTGGCAGGTTTTTGAAAGTGACAATCAAATCAGAAAGTTTTTAGAAAATGCAGAAATGTTTCTGGGGGCCTACTTTGAAGGTTCCGAAGCAGAGTGTAAAGAATTCAGTCCTGACCCCGGGATTAATCCAAGAGAAGATATAATTCAATTGAAGGGGAACAAAATCCCTAAAGGGCTGGTCTCTTTGGAACATCTATTTTCTCGCAAAGATGAATATCTTAAAGGCAAACCTTCCCGTGTTTCTGATAAAGCAGAGGATTATGAGAAGATAAATATTGGAGATGAAGCTGATCCTAAATGGGTATCCATTGGTAGGTGCTGCTCGTCGGAAGAAAAGAACAAATTGATCAAATTGCTGATCAAATATAAGGATGTTTTTGCCTGGTGTTATGATGATCTCAAAAATTTTAGACATGGACAGTTTCAACATCATATTCCTTTGAATTCAAATACAGCTCCATTTAGACAGAAGCTGAGGAATTATAATCCAAAAGTTGCTGAAGCCATTTTCAGGGAGATCGATAAGATGCTAAAAGCTAGGATTATATATCCAATTCATCACTCCACTTGGGTGGCAAATATTGTCCCAGTGCGAAAAAAAGAATGGAGAAATAAGGATTTGTGTCGATTTTAGAAATTTAAACCAAGCCAGCCTGAAAGATAACTATCCCTTGCCTGTGATGGACCACATCTTACAAACAGTTGCTGGGTCTGAAATGATGTCTATGTTGGATGGCTTCTCAGGTTATAATCAGATAGGTGTAGCTGCTGAAGATCAACACAAGACTGCTTTCACCACACCCCGAGGGACTTTTGCCTATAGTCGAATGCCCTTTGGCTTAATTAATGCGGGAGCAACTTTTCAGCGAGCAATGGATTCATCTTTTAGAGACCTGAAGAATAGGATTATTGTTATTTACCTTGATGATTTGACTGTATTTTCCAAGAAGAGAGAAGATCACTTGAAGAATCTGGAATCTGTCTTGCAAAGGTGTCGAAGCCATGGCATCTCACTCAATCCCAAGAAGTCAATTTTCTGTGTGACTGAGGGAAAATTGTTAGGGCACCTAGTCTCAAAGGATGGAATCAGAATTGATCCAGAAAGGGTCAAGGCAATTCAACAACTTAGCCTCCCTTCAAATAGAACTGGAGTCAAATCCTTCTTTGGTCAAATCAACTTTCTCAGAAGGTTCATTCCCGACTTTGCTGAAATCACAAAACACATTGTTGGGTTGATGAGTGAGAAGCAACCTTTCAAATGGAATGAAGTTGCTAAGAAGGCATTTGAAGATGTCAAGGAGGCGATTGCAAACACTCCCACCTTGGTAAACCCTAATTTTCAAAAGGATTTTATCATTTATTGTTACTCTTCGGAACATACCATGTCAGGTATTTTGCTGTAAAAAAATGAATTGAACGAAGAGGTTCCCATAGCTTTTATGAGCGTCCCCCTCAAGAAACATGAGCTAAAGTATTCTTTAGTTGAAAAATAGGCCTTTGCAGTTGTTAAGGCTGTTAAACAATTCAGATATTATATACTTCATTCCCACTCGGTTGTATTTGTTCCAAATTCAGCCGTGAAAAGTATTTTGACTCAGCAAGAAGTAGGATTAAACAATAGAGCAACGTGGGTTGCTAAGATTCAGGAATATGATCTAGAAGTTAAGCCTACTAAACTAATCAAGGGTCAAGGCTTATGTAAGTTGATAGCTGAGAACAAAGAATGAGAAGGAGAAGAACTCCCCACAGTCTTATTGGTAAGCTTGCAGGATCCATGGTTTCTGGATATAGCACACTATCTTACATATGGGGATTGTCCTGATCACCTGACCCCTAAAGAGAGAAGAAATCTGAAGCTAAAAGCTGCAAAATACGTTATCTGGGGAAATATCCTTTACAAGAAGGGGTTAGATGGAACTTTCCTGAGGTGTGTAGACAAAGAACAGCAAGAGAAACTCTTGGAAGTTTTTCATAACGAAGCTTGTGGTGGACACTTTTCTTCTTCAGTTACAGCTTTCAAAATCCTTAGAAATTGTTACTACTAGCCAGGAATGTTTAAAGATGCATATAGGTGGGTGGCCAATTGCGAGAAATGTAAAATGTTCTCAGGTAGGCCACAACTTACAGCTCTACCTTTGAGGCCTGTTGTTGTTGAAGACCCTTTTAAACAATGGGGATTAGATTTTATTGGGCCTATCTCACCACCCTCAAGTGCAGGGCACACTCACATTTTGATAGCAATAGATTATTTCACAAAATGGGTTGAGGCAGCCCTTGTAAAGAGAACAACTTCCGGAGTGGTTTGTGATTTTCTTAAAAGGAATATCTTGGTACGTTTTGGTGTGCCTCAGAAGATTGTAACAGATAATGCTACCAGTTTCTCCTCAGTCGAAATAACTTCTTTCTGTTATGAGCATAGTATTTCTCTCTCCCATTCATCAGATTATTATCCCCAGGGGAATGGACAAGCTGAGTCCAGTAACAAAAACCTTATTGCTATCATGAAGAAATTGGTGAATGATAACCCCAGAGATTGGCATGAGAGGTTGTATGAAGCACTCTAGGCCGACAGAATAACTCCTAAAAGAGCAATTGGGATGGCACCTTTTGAATTAGTTTATGGAATAGGTGCCCAATTATCTTTACCCCTGGAGCTATCTACAGCTAAACTGCAAAGTGTTATTGAGGATCAATATTTCCAGGATTCCCTGGAGAAGAGGATTATGTATTTAGCCAAAATTAAAGAAGAGAGAAACGAGTTGGTTGACCGAATTACTATGCATCAGGCTAGGGTCAAAGAAATTTTTAACAAGAAGACAAGACCCAGGAAGTTTATGGAAGGGGATGAAATATTATTGTGGGACAGAAGGAGAGAGCCCAGAGGTGCACATAGCAAATTTGACTCGCTCTGGAGTGGGCCTTTCAAGATTCACCAGGTACTGGGTCTGAATTCTTTCAAACTGGAGTATCCTGATGGAACTGTTTTACCCCTGTCCTATAATGGATAGGATCTCAAACTATATCGCCTGTAAGCAGGGTCCCCTGCTTTGTACATAGTCTTCCCTCTTGTTCAGTTTTGTGTTTTCCTTTCCCATTTTTGTTTTGCCCCAAGCTGTCTCTTTTCTATCTCTTTTCTTCTCTTTATTCATCTTCTGCGAAACCAAAATCTCTGAGTTCTCTGCATTTTGTCATAAAATGCAGTCCCCAGTCAGAGCCATTGTTACCTTTTGAGTCACCCTTGTTTTTTTCATATATCGGTAATTTTTCTTAAGCAAAAGTCGGTTTACCGTATTGTGTTTTTGGTCATATCTGTGCTTTGTAAATTGACTTTTAGTCCTTCAATTTTTACCCGTGTGTCATCTTTGTATAAAAGGTTCGAACCTTTGAACCTAAAATATTCTCAAAGTTCAAGGTTCAACGGTTCAATATGTCTGAAGTTTCATATAAAGCAAGCTATCTTACTGTTTGTCTTAAGCGTCTTTATACTTTCGGGTTGAACTTGAACCTTCCGCGTGTACCCCATAAAAAGGTTCAAGGTTCAATGGTTCAACGATTTTAAAGTTCAACACATTGTCTCCCTATGAGTCGGGTCACACAGTTCCCGTGTCTATTAATGTATCGTTCGTTGAACCTCCCACTTGTACTCTCCCGCGGGGTTCAACGGTTCAAAGTTCAATAGTTCACTATTTATAATTGGCAACCTTTTACCGAAGCCGTGTAACCTTTTGTTGGTCCACATAACCCTCGCGTCGTTGAACCTTCATATTGAACCTTCATGTTGAACCGCGTCTTCATAAGTTCAACGGTTCAAAGTTAGAGTCTCTGTTCCGATAAGTTAATCTTTTGCCTGCCTACAAAGTCCAGTTGACATGCTTGAACCATCACATTGAACCATCGCTTTGAACCATGTCCCATAGGTTCAACGGTTCAATAAGTTCGAAGATTTGGTAATTTTGGTCCTGTTGGCTCCCGTAACTTTCTAAGCCAAACTTAGCGGGAGAGTTGGGGGAAAATTTTGTCAAGAACCCATCATGAAACAGAAAGCTCTAATTTGGCGGAGACCATGGATAATCATTGTACTTCGTGATGGCGCATGGATCTTACTTGCTATTAATGAAGAAATCAGAGTTCACGTCTTTTCGAACATTTTTGGCACGTATTGTTTCAAGCGATGATTATTCATTCTGGTAAGCACCATTATTAACCAAGAACAAGCTAATTTTAGCAAGAAAATATACTATGCATTGTGGAGAAGGATAGCGCTGGAAGTGTAAGGCTCTTGTTTTTCAAAGTTTTCGCAGTGAATTCAAATATCCTGAAGGTGAGTCCTGTTTCCCCTGTGCTATTCTAAATTCTTATATTGGAAAGAAAAGCCTCTGGAATTTCTGTTATTTTCAAAATTCAAAGTTTATTATTATAATCGCCCAAATATGTCTTTGAAATCTACATGTTTGGGAGATGAACATGGCCCTGGTCTCACTTACTCTTACTCAGAATTTGGGGATACTGCTTTGGTTCAATATGACTTAGAGGAATTCATAGGAAGAACTAGAAATCCTGTCCAAACCCCCTCCATGAAGAAAATTGTGGACAGTGGTTTAGTCGAAGCCACAGCCTTTCCTCAAGCTATTTTCTGCCCCGAATTGGTTCAAGAGTGTATAAAAAGATATGATCCCCAACACAGGTGTGTCAGAAAAGCAAACGGGGATGTGTTATTTCACGTTGACAGACAAACCCTCATGTCTGTGATGAAGATACCGCCTAAGGAGGCGTATTCTAATCTTGACATTACTTCCTCCAATGGGTATTTCTCAGAAAAGAGACCAACGTACAGAAGTGTGATAGCAAGAAATTGGCTGCTAAAATTTCAAAAAGGCGGTTCAAGGCTGCCCAGACCCCTTACTAGAGATCATTTAATACAGGAAGTAAGGGATATTGTGGTGTTATTGAACAGATTGAGAGGCAATCAACATGCCTATTACTGGGAAGACTGGATGTATTTTTTTATACAGGTCATCCTTCAGGGTGAACAATACTTGGATTAGGCTGAGATAATAGCTGACTGTCTGCATCAGAGTTTAAATAATCGTCTGGGTAACATAGATTTCTTTATGTCTTCTTATCTGTTTTACTGTTTAGCATCCACAAGAGATTGGTTTGACCTGCCTCATGAGCCTTTAGATGAGAGCAGCAAAATTTATCAATATTACTCACAGTTGCAAAGAAAAAATTGTTACGAAAATTATAAAAGAATTAATGACGTCTTTACTGGAAAAATAACCTATGAACTGGCAGGCAATCCAGGTAAGAGACTGACCAGTGAAGCAATGCAACTGATCAGTATCTACGGCAGCTTTTTCATCCAGTTTTCTGAATTTACTTATATTAGAGTTGGAGGGTTTGATGGTGAACCCGTGAAGTTGCCTAGATATGTATTCGATCGTTTTGTATTGATGGAGGAATGTCGGCAATTGGCACATGTTGATAATAAATTCCCATCAAAAAAGGGTTGTGGTATTGCTTTTCCTATTGAACTTGGGCATTATTCATGCCATTCAAAATCTGATGCTTTAAATCTAGAGGTGAACCTCAAAAGGTTCAATTTTCAATTTTTCACTGCCAGGGTTCAATTTGATAGTAAATGTTTTGTTAAAGATAACCTAGATTCCGGGACAGGGCACTTGCATCTTCCTAAGCTGGAGGATTACTGGGAGGATTGCCCAGATGAGTTCGAAGTGAGAAGAAGGTTATGGTGCAAATTTTCTTTGGGGCAAATAATTACTCTTAATTTAAAAATGGACATTTCTGGAATTTTTGTTGATGATGAACAAGTGGTTGATCCACAATTTGAGAAAATAAAACACTTGCCCATCCCTGAGGTGGACTGGTGCAAGAAAGAAGAGGATAGAATTGAAATTAAAACCCTTCCTGTGATAAGGAGGACTGAAAAATGGTTGAAAGAAACAAGGCAGGAAGGGCTGCAGAGTAAAACCGTCCAACAATTCTCTTCAGTGGCCGCATCATCACTTCCCATGGTCTCTTCTAATCAACCCCTTGCTATCTGTGGTGCAGGTGCATCCAAGACATCGGCTGAGAAAAACCCTGCCTCCAAGAAGTCCAGAAGGGTCCTCACAGACATTTTGCCATCCCGTGTTACCAGATTGAGGACAAAGGGGAAGAGGAAAAAGCAGACTTCTGAGACAATAATTGTCGACTTAAATTCAGAGGAAGAGGCAGAGGACCCTATGGGGGACAAAGAGCCAAGCCCGAACAGAACAGAGACAACTGACACTGGTTCACAGTCAGAGACCTTTCTAGACGTCCCTGAGGTGTTGATGATTTCAAATGAACCTTCTGACGGAGAGAAGCCCAGGAAGACAGTCTCGGACCCTGCACCGAAATGGCTAGAAAGCTCTATATCTGACAAAAAGAAGGTGATTCCTTTTGTTCTCCCTCTGGAGGACATGGTAAGTAAATGTCTGGGGAAGACCCCCAAGTCCAAGAGACTTAAAACAGTGTCCAAGATAGATGTTGACCCAAGCACTGGTAACTGGAGTGCAGAAATAGCCAAGCCAGTGACTGAGGGAGAGGTTCAAGATCCTACAGTGCATGACTTCACTGTGGAGAAGATAGATCTCGGTACTGCTTCTAGAGCTGCAGACGTACACCATCTCGAAGCTTCCACTAAAAGAATGGTCAACCGAACGATGAAAGATGAAAAGGACAAAAGAGAGTTAAAACAAGCTCTGCATGCAATGGCAGAATATATTGAAGCCATTAACAATCCTAACCCATAGCCAATCTCACAAGTTCCCTTGTCTTTCGACCCAAAGTCGCCTGTCAATCAGAAAATGTTAGATCAAGTGCATCGAAGCAAAATGGTTTCAAAAACTTTTGACAATTGGTTAGACAACATAGAGCAAAAGGGAACTGAATATATTTATGAACTCAAAGGCATATATGATCTGACCACCACTACCATTGAAGATCTTAAAACACAGGTTGCTGTCTGGGCTAAGGATGAAGGTAAGTGGACAAGTGTGATAAATCAAATAGAGGAAGTCCAGAAATATGGACTGGAAAAGTTTTTGGCAGAAAAGAACTTGGCAGGAGTAGACGAAGATTTGTTGTACATGAACAAGAAGAATATCGAATGGAGGAACTCCATATCCAGACAAGGGCGCTTTGAACTCTCAAAGCTGATTAAGGAAATAGTGGAATTTACTCAATCACTACAGCATGATTTGCAATGTATCAATGTAAAATACTTAAAGGATGACGGAAAGCCTATGGAGGATGTTGAAACAGTAGTCCAATCCTTCAGAGATAAAATCCACTTTATTAAAGAAAATGATAATATTCTGATCGAGGATTTCTCTAGGGTCTCCAAAGTTGAATCTCTGCTCTATCTCTGCATCGACGCACTCCCTGAGCACAAGGAAAAATTTGGGAGGATGCGAAGGGAAAAGGAAGTCTGGAAATTAAGGATGAAACACATAGGTATACCAAACTTCCCTGAAATTCAGGAGTTCGTGGCTGCCTTTCAGGAGTGGAAAGCCCAGCATACTTCCCAGGCTACCGACAGCAAATCCGGAGATGCTGATTCATCGCCCCAGTCATAACCATGCCAGCTCGTTCTTTTTCTGTTATTCAATTTATGCTATTTCAAACATCTTTGATCTTTTATAATCAGTTGTTGAAACTAAATCCCGTACGGGTCAGAGTTATGTTAACTCTGGGTTTTATTTGCTCAAAGACTTGGTTAAGATATTCATATATATATGTTTTTCTTTTTAAGTAGGGGAGGTCAGAGAAGAAGGGAATTTTTTCAAAAAATACTATACTTAACTTTGCATTATATGATGATTGTTTGAGAAAATCTTCATCTGTGAATGAGAAAAGAACAATTGCTGCTTATTTGGATCTATGCGTCTGAATGTGTGGAATCAGATTTTTTGTGTGAAATCCCCTTTCACTGGGTAATTGCTCTTTATTTGGACAATTTATCATATGTGTTCAGTTCTTTATTGGTTAAGCATGTATCTATGAATGTATTCGCATATTTGAAAATATCAAAGCAAAATCTGAATATTCTACCTTATTGTTGTATAAATTATCGCATTCATGACATGGCTATGTATGAATGTTAGTCTGCCTTAAGCGTTTTCTGGTTAAAAATGCATTTGATTAATTGAATAGGTTAAATTCATTGAAAATCACAAAGGGAGCTGTACCTAAAAATTCAGAGGGGAACCAATACAAAGGGTTCACCCATTTGTTGTTTAACTCATTTGTTCTTTTAAAGAGAGGTATAGAGTCAGAATAGATTATTTTCAGAAAAGACAAATCTGTTAACCAACAATACCTTTCAATAAAAAATGGTCTTCTCTGAGAGCACAACCAGGTTTGCTGTTTTAAACTTAACATTTTGAATCAAAGATGAAATACCTGGAAATATGTTGCAGCATTGATAGGTTCAATCAATAGAGTCGCCACCTCTCACAGAGAGGACAGAAATTCAACAAGGCACATGTATTTTCTAGATTCACCACACCAGCAGAGCACCATATGGTTACTTTCTTGATCTTGCTACAACAACTTCACTGGAAACTAGATTTTCCAGTCTTCAAATCACTTGACTCTCTCTTTCCCCAGTGGAGTCACCAAAATCTGTTGGTTTCCAAATCTGCAGAGGGTTTGCCAGTTCCAATGCACAGGTGGATTCAGCCAACAGATTACAGCAGGTTGCGTGACCTGCCCCCCCCCTTCACTTCTGGTTCTGCCACACCAAGGGGGGTATCCCTATAACTCAAGATGTAACATCGACTAGTTCAATGACAAAAAGATTTAGCTTAACAGCAATAGGCAGAATACTTTCATGTGTGGACTAAGATCTGCACGATAGATCACAAGGTTGGCAACATTCTTGGACATATATGTCTGGTTGGGTATGAGAGTATGCAGGGGGTTCCTAATCCTACTCCTACAACTAACAGGTGGAAGTGATGAGATGGGTGGACATAATGTCTTGGATGCAAGACAAGGGGCTTTGGCTCATAACTACTGACCCAAAAACAGACTGGTGCCTATCCATTGGGCAAGGAGTCAACTAGACATATACAACAGATGGTTTGCAACTTTCACTCAAGTTTTAGGGGGTTGGACTTGATGCTTGCCTTACAAACATCACCCAAGAAAGGGTATCTAACTACCTCTACTTACAGATATCCCTCATGACATGCAACCTTCTCCATGCTTAACCTAAAACAGTTTAATCCACTCCTTGAATGGAAGTTAGAGATCAGGCATGTAGTATAGAAATCTATACCCTAGAATCTATGAAACCCTTAGCAACCAGATTCAAAAGAAAGAGAATAACATGCAGCAAATGGAGACAAGAAGATAGACACATGCACTAAGAATTTTTCATATAAATCAACACTGAAACTAAACACATGTGCAAAATACACTCGTGTTGCAACTCATAAACTCCACAATGGGATAAAACAGCCAAGATCATGCCCTGTTCTTCATTATTTACACAAAAAATACCCAGGCCTTCAACAACCTCTAAATGGGTCACACAGTCTGCTTAAATAGCAGGAAGATGGACCCAGCAAATTAATTACATGGTTGACTCAAAAAATCGCTAGATACATGCATCAGAAAAATGGCACTCAAAACAGTAAATGCTGCAGCAAGAAACAGAGGACAGAGTAGGTGGGAATCAGGATCTGGGCCGCCGCTCAAGGACATGCATCATCAATTCAGGTGGTTGAGCTACCAACTCGACCCATACCTCTGCAACTATCGCCATTAAAGTTTCATCTACCCGCAGCCTCAAGAAAGCAGCCATAGCAAGTTTCTCCTGCCAAAAACAGTCGCAGATACTCGAGAAAAAAACCCACGATGCAACTTTAAAACCTAGCCGTTGACGATTTCCTAGTCACTGATATCCACAGCCCCCAAAAATGTTGAAAAGTCACCCACCAACCAAACTGTGCCACGTAGACACTTACAGTTTCTATTGCTGGGCCACCACTTACTTTTCCTTAATTGTTTCCCGCTGAGAGTCCTCTGCCGGGAACCTCACGCAGAAGACACCATGTGGCAAGCTCCACGGCACCCCAAGAATGCTAGAGACCCTCCGTGAAACACCAACGGAATCAGACACTTGGTGCTATCCATGCTACACTTGAGAAACATTTGAAACATTACTGGGACACAGGGAGAGGCATGCGGAGGCAGACACTTGGCAAGCTCCACAACATCTTAGAAACTATAGAGACCCTTTGAGAAACCCCAGCGGAAGCTAACATGTGTCGAGCTCCGTGCTCTTCTTGAAACACAAAAGAATCCTCTTTGAAACACAAGCAGAAACTAACACGTGGCAGGTTCCGCGTCGCTGCCGAGGGACACAAAAGGGTCAAATGAAACTCTGTGGGGGCCGACACTTGGTGGGCTCCACATTAACCTTGAAACACATAGAAACTATAGTGAGAAACTTGTCATAAGTCCCGGGATCCTCTGCCACACGTCACCTTCTGGGACACTTGATACATATGCTGGGGCCCACCTCACTGTTTCACCACACTCAGAAACTTTGAAAGGGTCCTGTGAAACTTAGGCAGAGGTTGCCACTTGGCAACATCCGCAGTAACAACTCCAAACTGGGACCCACCACGATCTTCACTTAGCCCTGAAACAAACAAGAAACATAACACAGACGCCGACACTTGTCGGCTTCCGCAGCCATAGCAAGGGGCACGTGGCACCCTCTGTCCGTGCTCAAAAACTTAGAAGAAACCTTAGCAGAGGCTAACACTTGTTGGGCTCCGCGCTCTTCAGAAACTTTAAGGCCCCATTTTGAAATTTATGCGGAAGCTGACACATGTCATCATCCGCGGCACTTGAGACACTTAACTGGGACCCACCATCACTTTGCCACAAATTGAAACATGTAGAAATATTTACGGAGGCTGACACTTGTCAGCTTCTGCGGCAACCTCAAGGGGCACGTGGCATGCTTCGCCCCTACATAGAAACTTTTTGAAACTTCAGCAGAGAGTGACACATGGCACGCTCCGCGGGCCTTGAGAAATATTAAGGGTCTTTGAACCCTTTGGAAACTTCGCAGAGACTGTGAAACCTTTTAGGGTCACTCGAGTGCCACCACGTGGTGCCTCTTGCGGCACTTTGAAACATTTAGAAACTCAAAAGAAACCTCGGCGGAAGCCGAAACGTGGCGCCTTCTGCAGCAGCAACTGCTAACTAAAGGAAACACTTGGGACTCCCACGGAGACTGACACCTGGCAAGATCCGCGGCCACCAAAGAAACTAAAACACTTCTGAAACTCCTGTTGAGGTAGCCACTTGGCGTCATCTGCTATGGCTTAGAAACTTAAAAGCAACTTCTTGAAACATGGGCAAAGCTCGACACTTGGCACTGTTCACGGCGCTGGCAGAAAGAAACCCTCACAGCCACACCTAGAAACATTTAGACACAGAAGCTGCGACTCGATAAGCATCTGGAATGCATGTGACCCATTTTTAACATTTTTTAGGGGCCGATGGAGATTCCTAACCCACCACTGCATATTTTTACCCGCACCAACTGATTTCTTGCATTGTTGATAACTGCAGAGGCCAAAATGTGTCAGGATTTTTGGATTTTTGGGAAGAGACCTGACTTGAAACCCCAAACATAAATTATTACTAATAGTAGCCAAGACTCAACTTCCACCCCATTGGTAGCTCCTAAAAAAGTATAGGGCTGTAACCTAAGCAGCTCCTGAGTCCTATCACTATTGCCTTAGGAACCCTTCAGTGTTGTCCCTATCTCTGTCTGTGGCCGAGTGGGTCAGGGCAAGGGAATATGAGGTGGCTCATCCTTGACCTCCTCAATAATCACCTCTTGCATACGTGACCTACACAGGGGACTCTGGCTCTTCTCATGGAACCTTGCTATGTGCTCATCGACCCCGGGTTGATCCCCCTGAGGTCTCTCTGCAACTGGAGGTATTCTAGCCTCAAGCATCCCTATTAGGCCCTATAAGGCCTAAAGAATCTAGTGTCCATAGTCATGTGCCCTATCTTGATTAATACTCTCAAAATGATGGGACTCAGCTAGCCTCTCTGGTGGTTGTCCTCCACCTGGACCTTTGGGGGAGGATTGGCTCTCCCCTCTCTACGTGACATCCTAAAGGCAAGGTATAATTTTGTTAAAAGCAATATTTAAATGATTTGTTCCTAGAGCTCCCAAAGTTGAGAACTTGTATCTCATACCTATGTAACGACTCTACAAGATAAGACACAACAAACACCCCAATTTTATTTTTTTTTAATATAATTCTAATCATGGTAGTGACAAATGCTCAATCTATATTATGTAACTTAACAAAACGTCTAGCATTTGATTATAACTAGATAGATTACAATTAACTACTTAATAACCACCAATAAACAATGTCCATGATCACCCAATATAAATGCATAAAACACAAACCCAAAAAGGTAAAAGCGTTATACAATCTTAACCAAGGTACCAAATATATACGAATATATGTCCTATTCAAAAAAAACCCTTACCGCTCAATAATCTCAAAGCACGAAGGCTTAAGACCAATTAATATAAAATTCATTCATTAATGTATACAATATTCCTCATTTACAATAATCCTCATTTAACAAAAGAAATGAACTTGATAAGAAAATCAAATGAAAGACACATAAGATAATGCTTAAGGTTCTTACTTCCTTGGATAGACCTAGAGGCTCAAATATCTCTATTGATGCATAAATTTGTGGCTAATCCAGCAGCAACATGGGAAACTCTGAGACGTGGGAATGCTCCTCAGAGTGACCTCTAGATTTTAGGGAAGCTGGCTCTTCCGTTCTTCAATGGCATTTGAGAAAAAGGTCAGAAGGAAACTAGATTGCAGAAAATAAATGCCTAATCTATGGCGATCCACCGGATTTGAAACTAGTATTTGTACAGTGTCTAACTTTGAAGGATTTAACTAGATTTAAAGAGCATTATATGCATGATTAAAACTTATTTTTAAAACATATTAAATAGAGGCAGAGAAACAAAGAAATTAGAGACAAGAAATAGAGATATCCAAGTATGCACAGAACATATCTCATTATTTGAATGATCAGTTATAGAGTCAAAAGTTGCTGCAAAAAAATAACTGTTACATTCTCATAAAGAAAAATTGCAAAGGCAAGAAAAAGAAAATCTGTCTGCTGCTCCAACATCTCTAATTTGTAAGAAAAATGTAGAACTCTGAATCTCTGAAGAAGAACTCTCTTGAATGTGACCCAGATCTGGCTATTTGTAGCCCCCAAAAACTCAACAAATTCTCAACAACCTCTGAAAATCCACAACTGAATCCGTAAAATCCAGCACCAAATCTGGCATTTGAAACTGAACTGTGGGTTTCTATTTTTCCCATGGTTGGAAAAATATCTCTGTGTGAAAGAAAACTCCCACCGCTTCCTGTAGCTTGCTCATAAAATGAAAAATGGCTGCTCACATTTAGGGTTTCACTTTTTAACTCGCATGAGTTAAAAGTTTTTTATTTCACAAAGCATTATTTTACAAGCAGGGACCCACCATTTAATATGAGGCTATATAAAATTCCCGCTCACCCGTAACTTTATAATATGAGAAAATTATATTTAATAAGTGTCACTTATTAAAAGGAAGGGCCCACCACATTTGTCTCATTAATAAAAGACTTTCTTATAAAACCCCGTAACTTTTGATGGTGAAATAAAATGAAACAAACTTCATTTCCTGTCCTATGCACGAACAACTCCATGTGGTGGCTTCCGCTGAATTTTGAGTTTCTTTTTCATTGCCGCGGACACTTACATCTGGCAGCCTCTGCATAACTTGCATTTTGCTTTCTTGCTATGAACCATTGATTCAACTATTACATCAATGGTTACTATGTATTCTGAATGTGTAACCCTATTTCTGCCTGTGAGAGTTTCAATTGATAGTGTCTTTGTTGTGACTTGTAGAATTTGCCTTTGATAGTAGCCATCTTCATTTCTATCGGCTGCCGCTTATTGAAACTGTGTCTCTTGCTATTGCACCCTGAGCTATTAGGTGAGTGTCCATTGAAATTGTGCCTTCATTTTCTTTGTGCCACATCTCTTATGGCTGGCTGCCTTGATTTTCAATAGTGGCAGCATGCTTCATAGCATTGTGTCTCTAAAAAACCATGCCAAAAACTACCACATTATGGATTGTGCCATAGTTTCTGTATGATGCACCATGGTCAGCAAGCTGTGTCTCTACCTTTTTGAACTGAGTTTCATGTGATAACTGCCACAATCTTGATACTTCATATTTCTAATTAGCTACTATTAGATGGAGATACTGTGCCTTTTGGCAGTTGCCCTTTGTTGCTTGTTAGGACTCACTTAATAGCTGCACCATGAATCAGTTACTAAGCAGTGTTGTGAATTTTTCATATGAGTCATGCCACAAATTCTGAGTCTCAGTACAGAGATACCGGCAACATTAATACTATTGAGGCAGCCAATACACAAACCAGTACTGAACTTATATTTGAAATTACTAAACCAAAGCAAATTGACATAGACCTATCCCATATTTAAAATTTTGAAATGGTGCAAAAATGTGTCACCAGTTCTTGGCGACTAGCTAGGAAAATAGGCCTGCCCATTCAGAATCCACCATCTCTGGTTTCGCAAACTAAGTGCCTTAATCATTGGGCATATAGAGTCACATTCTCTGAAACTGAAACATTCATGAAACTGAAGGTACATCTGAATCTAAAAATGTATGAAGCTGAACTGAAACACCGTTGACCCAGAATACATCCCACCACTGAAACTGACACTGAACACTGAAACTAAGTTCTGAACCACCATTCTGCTTTGCAGCTGAGACCAACTGACCATAAACTTTTACTGCAGCCAAGACTTATTGAAAGAAAACTAACTGAAATTGAAACTAATGCTACTGTTGTATCTTATTGAGCATCTGACATCAAACTACTAACAACTGAAACATACAGGAACATGTCCATTCACCGGAACAACAAAATAGCTACCAGATTTAATTATCCTTCTCTAATGAATCCTCATCAAACTGAAAATGAACCAGACAAATTGTATGAAGAAATACAACAATATTTTGTACCTTTTTACTTCTCTGCACTCAGGAGAATCTCTTTTTTCTTCAAAACACCAATCAGGCTTATCAACATGTTGTTCCTATATCAGTGGAGGGTGGGGAGGGAAAATAAAATATTGAAGCTCTTTCCTTTGTTTGCAGCTGAGAGATTCTGCCAATTGAACTGTATCAATGACCTTTCTAACAGGCTCTTCCACAGGTTCATAACTCAAGATGACATCAAAATGAGGCATACAGGTAACAACACTGCCCAGAATAGTCTTAAATTGGATAGGAATTTCATTGTGCAAGAAAAAGGGCATATAGTGGGGCTCAAAATGTGACAACCCTGTATGTGATTCTTTATGCAACTCTACATTATTCTAGCTATCTCTTGATATCACCTTATCATGGATCTTTCCTTGCTTTGGTGGGTCTTCATCAAAAAGAAGGTAGTAACCATCTTCAAGAATTGAAAACAAATCAGCTCTAGCATCATCTTCTGTTTCAGAACTTCCTCTATGATCTGCTTCAATAGGCGCAGTGAAAACTTGCTGAATTATAGGATCGCTTGTATCAAGAAACTGGTATCCTTGTTTCAAAAGTGAGAAAAAATCCTCATCATGCCCCAAGTGTTGCTCATACATCTTTGTGTCTTCTAACTGCAGGTGTGAAACTTCATTACAATAATAAAGACACTCATCTGGCATAATGTCATTTGTAACCTCCTCAAAATCAGGCACAGACTGTTCATCACCATGGACCCAGTACTTTTCAGCTTCAAAACCTTTCAGAGAGTACTTTTTAGCTTCTAAAAACTTCACCTCATAAGTGTCTTCTAAATCTGATTTAAGATTTGACAATAACTCTAGATCTTCCTTTGCCACATATGCTTGATTTTCAATATCAAAAAGACACACAAGAGCCACTTTCTTGCTTGATTCTTCTTGGATGTCAAAGTGGCAGAGAACCTGGTCTATGGCTTTATTAGGCTGATTTGTAGCTATGGAGGCTTGTAAAGGGTAATTTTCAAGACAACTGGGCATTCTCTAGCTATATTCATATTGTTGTTCATAAGAATCTTGAGGCATTAAACATAGATCGGCATGGTATAGGTTTTGTCCTTTTAACTCATTGATCTCATGGGAGAGGGTTTTAATTAGTTCTTTCATAGCACTCATCTCCTCATGATTTGGTAAAATAGCAGGGAGGGTGGGTGGACTAAAATTTCTATGCATTTGGCCACAAGAAAGAACCTGAGATAGGCTATTTGCATGAGGATTTAGCTGTTCTAAGGGTAGAGGAGGCAGTTTACCAGATAATATGAGGCTACTTTCAGCCTTAGTGGCAAGATCATATGACTGTGGAAGAGTTTCACCTCCTAAAGATTGTATCATGACAGAGATCTCAGGGTCTAAAGCCTTTAAAAAATACAAGAAAGCAAAGACTAGAGGGGGCCTCATGTCTAAAGGAAATTTTTTCCATACCTTGTCAAATCTTGAATTGAAATCATGTATGGACTCCATAGGATGCCTCTTGATTGTAATTAGGTTTTGGGTGAGAGTACTGACATCTGTCCTATTTCTAAACTGATTGTAGATGAGTTCCCTAAGTTGATCCCATCCAGTGATTGAACTGGGCAGCAAGCTTCTGTACCATTCTTTTGCTTTGCCTTTGAGGGAAGATGCTAGCAACAAGAGAGCATGATTCTCAGTTGTGACACTGTGAATAGAGCATAGATTTGCAACATCTTGAATGAGATCTTCAGGGAAAACTGATCCATCTCCTAGAAAGTAAGGCAATGCCTTCCAAGCTGTGTCAAGAACTTGACCCTGTTGCTGGAGAACAAGAGGACCTAAATCCTAGGCTACAAAAGGTAAATCCCTTTGAATATTCAGGTGCACATATATACCAGGGGCTGCCATGATTTGTAGGGACAAAGATTCAAGAAAGATTCACCAATAGAGTCACTAGATGGATGATTCATTCTCCTATGAGCAGATACTTTTGTGATTTTCCATCAAAATCACAAAATGTAGGGCAAAGATTCACTAAAAACAAAGAGCAAAGTCTTTGAATCTGGTCCCATCGGGTGTGCCAAAAACTGTTGATGCATAAATTTGTGGGTAATCCAGCAGCAACATGGGAAACTCTGAGACATGGGAATGCTCCTCAAAGTGACCTCCAGATTTTAGGGAAGCTGGCTCTTCTATTCTTCAATGACGTTTGAGAAAAAGGTCAGAAGGAAACTAGATTGCAGAAAATAAATGCCTAATCTATGGTGATCCGCCAGATTTGAAACTATTATTTGCACAGTGTCTAACTTTGAAGGATTTAACTAGATTTAAAGAGCATTATATGCATGATTAAAACTTAGTTTTAAAACATATTAAATAGAGGCAAATAAACAAAGAAATTAGAGACAAGAAATAGAGATATCCAAGTATGCACAGAACATATCTCATTATTTGAATGATGAGTTACAGAGGCAAAAGTTGCTGCACAAAAATAACTGTTACATTCTCATAAAGAAAAATTGCAAAGGCAAGAAAAAGAAAATCTGTCTGCTGTTCCAACATCTCTGATCTATAAGAAAAATGTAGAACTCCAAATCTATGAAGAAGAACTCTCTTGAATGTGACCCGGATCTGGCTATTTGTAGCCCCCAAAAACTCAACAAATTCTCAACAGCCTCTGAAAATCCACAACTGAATCCGCAAAATCCGGCACCAAATCTAGCATTTGAAACTGAACTGTGGCTTTCTATTTTTCCCATGGCTGGAAAAATATCTCCGTGTGAAAGAAAACTCCCACCGCTTCCTGTAGCTTGCTCATAAAATGAAAAATGGCTGCTCACATTTAGGGTTTCACTTTTTAACTCACGTGAGTTAAATTTTTTTTATTTCACAAAGTATTATTTTACAAGTAGGGACCCACCATTTAATATGAGGCTATATAAAATTCCCGCTCACCCATAACTTTATAATATGAGAAACTTATATTTAATAAGTGTCACTTATTAAAAGGAAGGGCCCACCACATTTGTCTCATTAATAAAAGACTTTCTTATAAAACCCCGTAACTTTTGATGGTGAAATAAAATGAAACAAACTTCATTTCCTGTCTTGTGCATGGATGACTCCACGTGGTGGCTTCTACTAAATTTTGAGTTTCTTTTTCATTGCCGTGGACACTTACATCTGGTAGCCTCTGCATAACTTGCATTTTTCTTTCTTGTTGTGAACCATTGATTCAACTATTACATCAATGGTTACTATGTATTCTGAATGTGTAACCCTATTTTTGCCTGCGAGAGTTTCATTTCATAGTGTCTTTGTTGTGACTTGTAGAATTTGCCCTTGATAGTAGCCATCTTCATTTCTATCAGCTACCGCTTCAAACTGTGTCTCTTGCTATTGTAGCCTGAGCTATTAGGTAAGCGTCCATTGAAACTGTGCCTTCATTTTCTTTGTGCCATGTCTCTTATGGCTGGCCGCCTTGATTTTCAATAGTGGCAGCATGCTTCATAACATTGTGTCTCTAAAAAACCATGCCAAAAATTGCCACATTATGGATTGTGCCATAGTTTCTGTATGATGCGCCATGGTCAGCAAGCTGTGTCTCTACCTTTTTGAACTGAGTTTCATGTGATAGCTGCCACAATCTTGATACTTCATATTTCTAATTAGCTACTATTAGATGGAGATACTGTGCCTTTTGGCAGTTGCCCTTTGTTGCTTGTTAGGACTCACTTAATAGCTGCACCATGAATCAGTTACTAAGTGGTGTTGTGAATTTTTCATATGAGTCATGCCACAAATTCTGAGTCTCAGTATAGAGATACTAGCAACATTAATACTGTTGAGGCAGCCACTACACAAACTGGTACTGAACCTATATTTGAAATTACTAAACCAAAGCAAATAGACACAGATCTATCCCATATTTAAAATTTTGAAATGGTGCAAAAATGTGTCACCAATCTCCATAGTAGATTACTTTCAAAAGAAAAAAAAAATATCTCAAGGAGTTAAAATAATGTTAAATGTGCACTCCACCATGGCAGCTGAAATGAGGGTTAGCTAATGAGACCAAGAGATAAAAGTTTGCTTAGTTAAAATGAGAAAAGAAAAATGTTGGGCACTAGGATGCCTCAACTCTCAACCTAACCCTAAAAGGCACTCAATTAAACATGCTCTCTATCTTTGCTTTCAACCCTAGCTCATTCTGGCTACCCTTCTTCTAGCTACCATGACTAAGGAACCTCTCCATCAAAGCGCTCAGACCCAGCAGTGAAGACTACAAGGTAATCTCCTTTTGATATGGTCCATGAGCTTTGGGTGATTGTCAATTTGCCTATTATATAGTTTTCATTTTTGTTGCAAAGAAAGTTTTGTTTTAACCCTGCAGTGGGTAGATCTTAGTAGCCAAGAGGGAAAAAAGCCTCCAAGAGGCTTCTACACATCAAAAATGATGCTCCACTCAGTGGGTCAATGTGATACCCACTCTGGGACAAGGCACTAGAACATGTTTAGCTTTGTAGTACTAAAAAAAACTTTGTTATTTAGCTCTCTGTAGAATTTTTTGTTCATAGACTGGTCAACATGATAGATGGCTACAGGGGTGGTGTTTTACTGATATTCACTATTTCATCTTATGATATAATGAAGCGGTTACATTGTCTATTAAGAAAAGACATTACTTCTTGCATGGTTTCATTCCAAAAGAAAATTAGATTTACGATATATTTTTTTAATGGGTATTGTAAATCAATAACTCCCACACTTCTTTCTTTTCATATTTCCAAGCATATTAACAATTTCTATTGCTGCAACCCATATACACAAAGTGAATAACTCTTCTATAAGTCACAAATACACAATGTGACTAGGTCCTACATATCACATATACATAGAGTGAATAACTCATGCATACAACACATATACACATGAATAATAACTCATTCATGCATCACATACACATATAGTGCCTATCTCATGCTTAAAACATGTATACCCATTGTGATTAATTCACACCTGTATCACATACACATAATACAAATAGCTTATGTAGATATCACATATACACAAAGTGACTAATTCACATATATACAATGTGACTATCTCATGGAGGAAACATATATACATAAGGTAACTAGATCATATGCACATCAGGGGTACACATAGTGACTAGGTAGAAAATGGAAAGGTTGAGACCATATTGCAAGCATTTCTGCGTTTGCCTAATTCACTATCCCATAAGTACTCAAATATATCCGAACCACAAATATGAATATTGTTGTATCTAATGATACACCATGCATTCCATCATTTTCCCTAACTTACAACCAACTATGATGACAAGAAAGCATCCCATACTACTTGTGGTCAAGGGCTCAAGTGTGACAATCCACAACACATAAGGTCCTTAATACATATGCACATAGGGATTGACTCAAAGATACATAGTGACCAACCAGTACGAGGAAGTACATGTAACCTACTACATGCATCTTCCCATTACATAGTGCACTGACACATAATCTCGTGAATTCCTCCTAATGGAAAAAGGAATGTCAGTGCATCTCATGCTATACTGTCAATCCCTTCCTTTTATCGATTCATAGCCAACTATACTAACAAGAAATCATCCCATACTACCTATTGTCATCACCAACTAAGAAGTAGGTGAAATAACATATATATTGACAACCAACTGTGATGGCAACTAAGCATCCCAAAACACCTATTGTCATCACTAACTAAGGAGTAGGTGTAACAACATACATTTTCACAACCAAATATGATGACAAGAAACCATCCCATAGTAGTTTTCATCACTATCTAAGGATTAGGTGTAACAACATAAATCACATGTGGCCACTAATAAGATTTCCACAACCTACTAACTTGTTGAGTTGGTGGATCCTGACATCTATCACCTCCATGCCACTAGGAAAAGTTGGTCCAACTTAGTACAAGATAGCTCTTGGCATCTATTACCTATATGGTACTGGTAAAAGCTGGCTACACCCTATCATACCAAAGGGTAGATCCTAGAATCCATCACCTCCATTCTACTAGCAATAGTTAGATAACCCTAAGATAGGGTAGATAGCACCTAGTATCTATCACTTGCATAGTACTTGTGACAACTGGCTAAACTACTCTTGTATCATAACTTGGATGGCTATTGGTATCTGTCACCTTCGTGTTATTGGTAACAACTGAACCATCTTAAGATACAGTGGACAACACCTAGAACCTGTCACCTACATGATATTGGTGACAAATAGCTATCCGCACTTGTATCAGACTCAGTTCTAACATGTGGATCATCTTATAGCCATATACACACATAATAAGGATATCAAACGGATTCACCAACACTGGTCAGGTTGACTTGGTTACGTTCCACATAGAGGTCCATAAACCAATGTGGGTCTTTTATATCCAGGGGTCTAAATTATAGATCAGCACTCATTAAACATATTGGACCCACACGAGATAGATTCTATCTAGTCACATATGCATAAACATATAGAAACATAAAGTAAAATCAATGCCATTCCATACATTCAATTTTTACTTGGAAACACGGTGTGCATTATACAAAAATCAAACTTACCATGGTACTTGTCGTCCTATTTTCCCTAGGCCAAAATAGCCCAACGATCCATTGAATTCTATAAAAATGTTGTAAAATTGCCTTCAAATATGTTGTAGGCCTGTTATATGTTTTTCCTTGCAAAAATTGCCTACAATAACTGAAACAATCCAAAGTGTTTTGCCTTAACACAATTTGCATTATCGACAAACATGGCTATTTGTGAACATGTCGGTTCACCATTTGGTAGGTTCGCCAATGCAACAATCACTAATGGGAAAAAATAAAAGGGGGATAAATTTCAAAAGGAATAGTCTATGGGTTGGTGGGTTCACAAACTTGCAAACCTGCCAAAAACGTTTCAAGGCTCCAAATTTCGCTGACAGGGTTTTCCATTGATGAAGAAGAGGAAGGAGATTGAAATATGGTTCGTGAAATTGGAGAATCACTAAAAAAGGAGGACAAGCCAAAAGATAAAGTGAAAAGTGAATTGTCAATGGTTCACTAGGTTCACAAACCTACAAACTCGCCAAGATGGAAAGAAAGTGGTTTGTGGAGGCTACAAATCACTAATGAAAGATAAAGTAGAAGACAAAGGTACAGAAAGTAGGGAAAAATTGGCTCAAGAGAGTGGTTCACAAACCAAATGATTCACTGACTAGGCAGTTTGTCAATGGGTGAATAGGATGTTAAGGAGAAAATATAGTTCAGGTTCATTGCCAAACCTCTTGGTTCGTTAACTGAGTAGTTCATCGATGGGTAAATGGATCAATAAAGAGATCAAATGTAAGGAAGTGAAAATCAAAATATTAAAAGATGCCAAAGTAAAATAAAAATTCAACACTTTTGAAGTGTTATAAAATCTTCTAAAGGGCTTGATTTTCTAGGTGCCCTAAAATCATGCCTCCACAAGTGATGCCATTGTTGCAGGTTGAGCTCATCACAGGTAGTTGGAATAGTGTAGATCTTTAATGCACATGTACCAAGAAATGAATGTAGTAGATGGAGTGTATGGGTCTTTGTAGGTCTTGGATAAATCAATGTGCCAGAGGCAAGGGAACCCTTCTAAATTTGTAAGTTCTCTAGCATGGACTTCTAAGCTATAATTTATTGTAGTATGGGAAATCTAAAAATGTGTTGAAAGAGTTTTGTCAGGCCTAGAGATGCATAGTGAAATGACAAATTTATATAATCATGTTAAGATATATTCTTATGGGTTGGTTAGCCATTTTGGGTGGTTATTTAAATACAAAGATTGGTTTAAAAGTTCATACCTTTTGGTATTTTTTAGAACTGGGCAGATTTGATGAGTTGTGCTATCTTTCAAGTCTTTTATGTCTCTGTACTAGTTCAACAATGAAGGAAAGTCTATTATTTTGTGTTTATCTCACACCTATAATGAGTCTTTTCTCTCTTTGTAATGGCCATTTAGCCTCTATGATCAATATAAACTAATAATTGTACCTCTCTCATTGTTCTTACACTATGTTTATGTTATAGATACAAGTTGTGTATTGTGGGTGAAATGTTTCCTTTCATAGTTTTATCCTTCTACCTTAACCTTTGTTTGAACCTACATGAGTTTGTGTGAGCTCCCTTTAGTTTTTGAGATCATTACAATGTTATGTATGTTGTAGTTAAACACCCTAAATCTTGGTGCATCACCCCCTTTCCCTTTCAATTCTCCTTCTCCCTTTCCCTTGGTGACTATTAGCAGTAAGTTTAGATTTTTTTTACTCTAGTCCTTAAACTTAGAAAGATGAACCAACCTTCTCCAAAGGTCTCATCTGATCTACAAGTTCCCACACATTGAGATCAGTCCAATTGTGTCATTGGAATTCTTGAACCATCTTCAAGAAGGGTGCAATTCCCAGTGATAATAGTTTTTGGCACACCTAGTTGAACCAATTTCATTATCTTTATCATCTATTGAAGAGTTTTAGTGTGCTCTTTAGTGCATCTTTCCATTTAGAGAAGTCTCTACAACACCATGGAAACTCTGATGAACAAATCTACTGGTGCATCCAATTCAATTTCTTAAAGAACTTCAAATACTAGGATTTCGGTGATATTCCTAATCAAACTTGATTTCAGAAACATTTCAATCACTTGGTGACTCCCTAGTATGAGCTCATTTCTTAGAAGGTCAACTCTATTTACTTTTAATGGAAGAATATTTGAATGATTTTTGACTTTTAATGCTCCATTATGTCAAACTATTATGGAAGCTATGGTTGTTCCCCTCCACCTTGTCAAAATACAAGTCATTGGCCTCCATATCATCCATATTAGGCTCAAAATACCTCTAGATTTATACCATATGCACTTATTATAGTAGGTTATCAACATCCTCATTATTCTTTCCTCCCTCCCACCCCCGCTCAGTCTTCTTGGAAGCCTAATCATGCATATTATCAATCCCAAGAAGACCACTTCATCCCTAATCCATATATCTACCCTACTGAGTAACCTTAGGATGTCAACAATAAGAGTTTCAAAGATATCATGTTGAATTTTCAAAGGGAATTTGATGACATCAAGAGGTAGCAAATGTATAACCAGCAATAAGATGAGATTGCTCATCAAGCCTTCCTTTACAAGTAGAAAATGGAGGCATATGAAATAACTTATCAAGAGAAACTTGTTATGCAAGTTACAGATAAGGAGGAACAAATGAGGCAACTACTTGCTAGAATACAAAGGTTTGAAGACCATCCCACATCCTCCCTTCCTAGTTTCAGACTAGCTCCTCCATCTCCTCATACAATTATGAATTAACCTACAAAGGAGAGGGTTTCCACCTTCAAAGTCCCAAGATTTAAGCAACATGACCCCTATAAAACCCAAGATCAACCTCAGTGCTTCAAATTTGCAAGTTTTAGAGGTCCCCAATCCTTCACAAGACCTTGTTCCTATGAAAACCTAACTTGTTTCCTTCAAGAACATTCTTTCCAAGAACCCTCTCCCCTCCAATAAATTCAAGAGAGTTTAGGATCCCTATTGGGCTCATTTCTTTTGCTCTAGAACTATTTCACTCTTCAAGGGTGTACCTATTGTTTGGCAAGATAGTCAGTTGGATGAGCCAAATGAGGAGGTGGAAGACAAAGAATTTAATGAGGAATAGTCTGTTGTTCCTATGCTCACAATGGTGGAAATCCTTGAACCCCTTGCACCTATCTTAATTCAAATAAATGGTTGAATCCTCTAGATTTTAGTTCTTTGGAGGAATTTTATCATGTATATGATCAAGCAAATAAGAATGAAATGTAAAGATTGCATGGGGAGAGTCTTTGGCTACAGAGGTAGCTCAAGCAGAATCCAGTGGAGTTAAAGTCAAATGATGAGGGCATTGAGGAGGAGATTGTTGCAATAGCTCCACAAGTAGATGACACCACCCTATTTCATGAACTACCTAGTTTCATTGAAGATAAAGAGGGCATGTAATTTCCTAGGTTAGTTGAAATTCTTGAACAACATTAAGATGTTGAAGGCCATGGTGAGTTTCTCTCATGTGTAGACAATGAGGTCCCAGCTTAGGAAGAAAAGAACAAGGGTAGTCCTATATTGTGAAGTGTAGAGGTTAATGATATAGACCTGTTTAAGGAGCTCACATCCTTTATAGAAGAGAATGATATGGAGACTGACCATGGGCAAGAACAAATTGAAGATTTTTTCTTAGTTAAATAGTAGGAATACCGGCTTCTTGGTGGAGGAGATTTCACCATTGAGCATGTCCAGGGCTCATTTTTGGAACCTAATTTAAAAAGTGATGAGAACCTTACTCATAAGATGGAGGCAACCAAATTTCCAAATCATGTGCAGCAAATAAAGCATTTAGACCAGTAGTAGATTGATCAAGAATCAGAGCCAAAGTTTGAAGTAACTGATTGTTTAGGTATTGTTCCATGGGTATCCCCTATTAGGAATTTGGCCCTGCTAGATATAGACCATAAAGAGTCACCACTTGTCATGCTTACATCTAAGCATGAAGTTGACCATCAAAATGAGTGGGATCAACCATTTATCAATTTCCTAGCAGCTCCATTTCCAATAAGTTCAAGTTAGGAGAAAGTTAGTAGAGTACACCCTGACATTGCCAATATGGAGAGGATACAATGCCTCAAATCAGAGAAGCAAGGGTGACATGTGAGCTCTGGGGCACGATATACAATCATCATTCTACAAGTGAACTATTCAAATTTGATATGGATCTGGTAGAGATCTTTAACACCATTGGGGAACTAATGGTCCCTTTCAGATCAAAACAACTTCAATTCTTTCATTCTGGTACAAGGGCTTTATTTTTGTCATAAGTCTCAAATCGCCTCTTTATGACCAAGAGGATTTGTCTTTTCATCTTCAACGACCACTATAGGCACCTTTACGCAGAACCATCCATTACTTTTAGCTTCATTTATATTTTATTTGGTGTTCCTCCTACAAGAGTGTAACTGCTCTGAAGTTGGTTGTTTGAATGAGTGATGTCATCCATAGGACTTCCAGATCGGGTGATTATTTTTTAGATATTGTTTTTCAAGTAGATTTCAACCATTGACATGTGTTTAAATTTAATCTCATTTATTTGTTGAAACCCTTTAACACATAATTAATATTATAATAAACTACTTCCCATCTAGTTAAAAACTCTACTCTAATTTCTTTCCACATGATAAATTTCAATTTTATTTATATAGTGACCTTCAATAGGATGAAACAAAACATGTTCCCATCACATTAATGTAAATTTGGCAAATATCACAACTATTGTAGTTTTCATTAAGTATTAAAAGCTTCATTTTGTTATTATTTTTAAAAATCTTTTATTATTTTTAAATTGGCTTTTTAATTTATTATTAAACTTTTTTTCTTTCTAATTTTCAAAATTAATTCTATCTAAAAAAATATGACTTTTTTCATTTTTTTTTCTTTCTTTTGTTTTCTTTTAACAATTATTTATTTTCTTTTATTTGAAATACACTTGTCTTACTTTTGAATGTGATTTCCGAATTGTCATTCAATATTTTGGTAATTCGTTTATTTTATTTTTATTTTCATAAATGTAGTGATTAGTGTATGCCTTTCTGAGATATTCTTATATTAGTTCCCACTTTTACATTCAAGAAAGAAGGATTACAGGCTATAATTTTTTACCCTCACTAATTTTTTTACACATTGATAACTCACACTCTCTTTTGTTAAGCTTGATTCCTAAGTTGCTTTTATTTTTATTTGATTTACATTATTTTGTATATTTTTCAATTTTTAGTTATTATAATATTACTTAAACATGTTTATATGCTTTAGTGACATTCGTTAAAAGCCACAACATGGCCTTGTTATAGATTTTTGGTCTTTGTACTCTAGTAAATAATTATACCATATCCACTAACAATTAACTCTACGTCAACTATGCCACCAAGCTTCAATTTCGAGGTCAAGCTTCACCCTAACAACAAAAATCTTCTTGACATAGTAAAATTGTCATACATTAAACTTATAACAATTTCTATGTTAAGCCACCTCAAGAATCACTTTGTGATAGCTCATCCATTAATAACTAAACAATTGCTATTTTTACAATACGTGGCACTTGTTTATTTTATTGATGCTACTATATGAAATATGTATTAATAATATGAGGTCCATTATTTATAGTAAAGAATAATTGATATTGGAAACATAGATTAGGATGATTATGTGAGTTCCCAATCTTTCATTTTCATCTTATAGTAAAAGTGTCCATTTAAGTATATTATAGTCATTGTCTTGACTCATGTATTGGGATGACTGTCACAAAAACTAAAAAGAGCCGACATATTTTTTAAAATTATAAAATAAGTATTTTATGTGTCATAAACTAATATTTTATATCACTATTGGTTTTACAATTTATTAAAAAAATATTTAGTGTCCTCAAATCCAATATAAAGGAGCAATTTTAAACTTATTCTAATGAATATAATTTCTATTAGTTGTTTACATGTATTTTTTAAAAAAATCAATAAAACCGTAGCTAAAAAATATAGGCACCAGGGAAGTCTCTCAACCAATTTTATTTTCCTTATGCTTAATTAATGCAAGGGTGACACATAGGAATCCAGTGGCTGCCGAAAAATGTTGCGGAAGAGAGGGAAGGACATAAGTATCTGATGGGTTTGAGATTTAGGGCACAGAAGGGAAAATGGGAAAGAGAGGAGAGAGAGGTCATGGAATTTGGCTTTTCACCTGCGTGTTGCATTCTTAAAGGTTTCTAAAGGAAGGATGTTGGCATAGTTTGTGGAATATGGATTTACACTGTAAGTTACATTTTCTTAAAAGTTCTGAGGACTTAATAAAGGCTTTTTTTTAAAAAAAAATTTACTCAGAGACATGTTATTGCATTAGACAATATTTCTTTTAGGCATTCTTACTCATATCTATTGCAATTGCTTTAAATTTTCTAAAGCCTTTCAACGAAATCATTTCGTGCCTATCCTGCAATCGATGCATTCCATGTTATGATGCCTCCGTGAGGTTTTGCCAGCAGCTGTGGACCCTAATCTCTGAGATAACGCCTCTTTAAGGTATTCTGGCATCAATTCACAAGTCTAATAAGCGATAAACAAGATATTTTTAAGATGGCTGAAATGGGAAACATCTCATCTTTGTAAGGATATTCACCTCCACATCTATATCTAACAAGATGTCACATACTGACCAGCTATTGTTTAAAGCATCGATCAGTAACACCTAATCATGAGTTGATTTCTGTATTATATGCTCGCCAAATGAAATACCCAATAGATATTTTCCCAAAATTTTGGAGCAGGTTCATCCTGCACGAATGCATTACCTACGCCACCACTCATTCATCTTTTCTTTTTAAAATTTAAGACAATCCAAAGGTAATGATATGGACACACTATCATTCAACATTGTCTATACTATGCAAATTTCATGCCACCTCCTCAATCACATGAGCTTTATCTAAGCGGGTGACATACTCCTTTATGATAAGAAGAATCTTTGTTATGGTTCACGCTATACCTCTTTTGTTTTTGATTGCTACATTTCGTTTGGGGCTATACTATGCAAATTTCATGCCACCTCCTTAATCACATGAGCTTTATCTAAGCGGCTGACATACTCCTTTATGATAAGAAGAATCTTTGTTATGGTTCATGCTATACCTCTTTTGTTTTTGATTGCTACATTTCATTTGGGGCTAGCATAATGTTTTCTCAATGTTGTATTGTAAACAAACTTTCCTTGTTGGGGATCAATCTGCTTCCTAAGATAAAGTGTCACAGTTAATAAATTACCTCTGAAATCTAATTTAATCTCCCAAAGTTTATATTGTTACACTACTATTTTCTACCGTTGATACATAATCCTTGAAATAAATGATAATAAGTATTTAAGATAGTGCCAAGATTCAAATGATTAGTACAATGGTCACCATTTGGAACCATTGCTTTGATGGTTATGTTAAACCTCAAATTGTTGTGCAAACTTTTGTAATGGCTTGCTGACTTTTTTGAAGAGGTGTGCCTACCTTGTAAGGTTGAGCCATGTATTTGGCTGTGTACTAATTTGATATAGCTATAAAAATTTATATTGCTCAAAATTACCTATGAAGAATGCAAATAATGTGCCACGATTTTAAACTATTGTGTAAATGCTTCATTTGTATGGAGAAACTATTGTGTAAATGCTTCATTTGTATGGGGGTGCCATATTGATTAACCTACACATTGTTCCTAGACGGTTGTGCAATTTTTTTAGGAATAAATAATAGTTAATACGGCCTATCTATCTATCTGGTTGGTTGGGTGGTCTTATGCCCAAATATTTAATTGCTTTCCTTCACTATGTTGGATTTAAATTGTGTCTGCATCTCCCTTGCTTCATATCATCTTTGGTTTTATGATCATTGATATTAGTCTTTTTCTACTTCCTTGGCACTCATATTTTTCCAACTTCATATAAAACTATTTTTCCTTTACTACTCTTCCATTACTTTTGAAGTGATATGTTCTTCCTCCTATGTTATGATTTGTTAATAGCTTGTCAATATCTAGTGAAGAGTTCTCGAGGTCCTTATCTTGCTTTTTATTACAATTTTTTACTACAGAAATGTCAGAAAATGTATATACTTTATCCAAGACTTCTATTATTTTTTTAAAATTTGATGGAAAATTCCATAGAAGCCAAGGAAAAGCTGCAACTAAAACAACATGTCACATAAGAGATTTCTAGAAACTTATTGGTTCTTGCTTCTTACTTAAGTTGTTTACAGAGTATGTTATAGTTATTAAAGGCAATCTTAATATTATTGTAGATAGTTTTCAGCAAGATATTATGTTGGTAATTAATTCTATGTGAATCTTTATTGCTTAGTCTATTGAGCATAGACTCATATTAGAGGGCATAGATTGTATTTAAGTGGAATAGTTTAATAGTGGCTTTATTTCTCTTCTTGATTATCTCTTCCATAGTTGCTTGTGTAAGGTTTAATCATGTGGAAGTATGAATCTTAAGTTATGTAATAATTTAGGATAAGAGCACTGAGTCTCTTAGTATAAAAATTGACTCATAGATAATCCCTTACAATGATTTGGTGGCAGCCTCGAGATTACTATTATTATTTAAGCAAATAAAATGGTACCCAATTGAGGACGGCCTCAACTAATACCACTGACATGTATTTTATGTGGATGCAGATCTTGAATCTGGTCTCAACTACATCAAACTCACACTATTCTGGAAGTATTGGAGTGACTATGTTTTTAAAGGTTTTACTTAGGATGAGAAAGTTGAGAGGAGGGAGGAGGAGATCAAACTATACCCATGTGAGGCTATCAAATCTCCCAAATGAAATAATCATGAAAATAGTTGAAAAGTAATCATTGATAGATCTTGCAAATTTGATGTCCTGTTGTAGAGCTATGACCTCCCGGGCAAAACATTTTTAGAGGCACCGTCGTGCGGTGATTTGTAAAAAGGATTTACAAATCATAAAAAAACATAATTTGCAAGAGAACTGAGAAACTTTAAGGTGCTCTAATACTTGAAGAGAGATTTAATCATATGAACACTTTGAAAGAAAAGAAGAAGCCCATTTTGGTAACAGAAATCTGTAAGGCCACTTGGAAGATGAAATACACATTTTAATGTTAGTAGTAAAAAAAAATAAAACAACAGATTCATAAAAATATATCCAACCTTTTAAATAGCCTAATTACATGTTTCGAATTGTTCCTTTAAAACAACAAATTCATAAAAATATATTTGGCCTTGTAAATAGCCTAATTACATGTTTCAGATTGTTCCTTCTTCGATATCTTTCTAGCATTGTTAAACCAATAGAAGAAGTTTCATGCATGCCACCTCCTCAATCACATGACCTTTATCTCAACGGTTCATATATTCCTTTATGATAAGAAGAATCTTTGTTTTGGTTGATGCTATACCTCTTTTGTTTTTTATTGCTACACTTTGTTTGAGGCTACGCATTGCTCAAGAGTTGCATAATGTTTTCTCAATGCTGTATTGTCAACAAACTTTCCTTGTTGGGCATCAATCTGCTTCCTATGATATAGTGCCACAGTTAATAAATGACCTAAGAAATGTAATATAATCTCCCAAAGTCTATATTGTTGCACTACTATTTTTTATCGTTGATACATAATCCTTAAAATCAATGATAATAAGTATTTAATATAGTGCCAAGATTCAAATGATTAGTATAGTGGTCAACATTTGGAACCATTGCTTTAATGGCTATGTTAAATCTCAAATTGTTGTTCAAACTTTGGTAATGGCTTGCCAACTTTTCTAAAGAGGTGTGTCTACCTTCTAAGGTTGTGCCATGTATTTGGCTGTGTACTAACCTGATATAGCTACAAAATTTTATATTGTTGGAAATTACCTGTGGAGAATGCTCTTGTTCTTTTACTGCTCTTCCATTACTTTTGAAGGGAAATATTGTTCGTCCTATGTTATGACTTGTTATTAGCTTGACAATATCTAGTGAAGAGTTCTCAAGGTCCTTATCTTGCTTTTTATTACAATTTTTCACTACATAAATGTCAGAAAATATATATACTTTATCTAAGACTTCTATTATTTTTTTTAAAGTTGATGGAAAATTCTATAGGAGCCACAGAAGAGCTGCAACTAAAACAACATTTCACATGAGATATTTCTAGAAACTTATCGGTTCTTACTTCTTACTAAGCATTAAAGGCAATCTTGATATTATTGTAGATAGTTTTAAGCAAGATATTATGTTGGTAATTAATTCAATGTGAATCTTTATTCCTTAGCCTATTGAGCATAGACTCAGATTAGAGGGCATAGATTGTATTTAAGTGGAATAGTTTAATAGTGTCTTTATTTATCTTCTTGATTAACTCTTTCATAGTTGTTTATGTAAGGTTTGATCATGTGGAAGTATGAATCTTAAGTTATGTAATAATTTAGGATAAGAGCACCGAGTCTCTTAGTATAGAAATTGATTTGTAGATAATCCCTTGCAATGATTTGGTGGTAATCTCCAAATTACTATTATTATTTAACCAAATAAAATGGTATCTATTTGAGGATGGCCTCAAATAATACCACTGACACTTCTTTTATGTAGATACAAATTATGAATTTTGTCTCAACTACATCAAACTCACACTAATCTGAAAGTATCGGAGTGACTATGTTATTAAAGGAATTTATAGTCCACAACAGTGGCAGCCGTATACCTTACATGGAAATTAGTAGAGATTATTTATAATGATGGTAGAGATTATTTATAAGGATCGGTATTTAGGATCTGACAAGGTTTAATCAAGGGTAGTAAGTTTACTATTATGCCTCTTTGTGCTATAATGAAGGCCCTTTTAAGGGAAATTTTTATTTTCTTATATTAATATTGTTTATTCTATTTTTATTTTCTTATGTTAATATTATTTATTCTATATTAATTACCTTAGAGATTGTAATGCTAGTATTGTTACCTTGGTACACTTCATTCAAGACATGAGTAGTACAAAGGATAGTGGTGTAGGACAAAGATATCATTTATAGTGGTTATAACTCATTGTTTTGGGTAGATTGATGTGTATAATAGTGTTTACAAAATCTAAAGGGTACAGATATATTAATAATAACTCTATGAATCGATCTTTTGGTAATTGTATTGTGAAATATTTGATTATTTTAGATATGGAAGTTATCAACTTACATTGTGTTGTGATAGATGACTTATATTCTCTTATCTTGTAACCATAAATGTCATAAGCTACCTTAATATGGATTTATCCATTTATTTATTCTAGATGTAGAAGATGATTATGCATAAACTAGTTACTCTTGAAACCTTCTGAAATCCTATCCGATTGTCTAGTGATATTTTTTCTGCCAGACTCCTAATTTTGAGTGGATTGGGGAAGAAAAATATATGCTTCTGAAGAATTCAATTTATTTGTGAAATTGCTTCTTAGAAGATAGTTAAATCATTGGATGACCTAGTTGAGTTGAAAAATTCATGTAGTGGAAGTATTCTTTTAATTGGATTGTCTTTTATACAACAATTAATATTAAATTGACATATTTTAGTGTGAAAATAGTACTAATGTAAACCTAACCTCATTATATACATATATCCCAACTAGCATTTCATTATAAGAAAAGAAAATTGAAGTGTTATATTTAAGCAAAAACCTTAAATATCTACACATATCGCAAACTTGCATTTCATCTTCTCTGCTACAGAAGGTGGAGTTTGATGTCTAGAGGTTGCATTATATTTAAAAACAAACCCTAACTCATTCTTATCAAAATATCTTTTCAACCATTTTCTCCTAATGTGGAGTTTGATGCTTAAGATACTTGTTAAAGGTTTTTCTTAGGATGACTAGGTTGAGATGAGGGAGGAAGAGATCAAACTATACTCATGTGAGGCTATTAGATCTCCCAAATGAAATAATCATGAAAATAGTTGAAAAGTTGTCATTGATAGATCTTACAAATTTGATCTCGTGTTGAAAGGCTATGGCCTCCCAAGAAAGATATCTTTAGAGGTAGCGTCCTATGAGGATTTCTAGCCAGTATTTACAAATCATAAGAAAATATAATTTGCAAGAGAACCAAAAAACATTAAGGTGCTCTAATACATGAAGAGAGCTCTAGTCAGATGAACACTTTGAAAGAAAAGAAGAAGTCCATTTTGGTAACACAAATCTGTAAGGCCGCTTGGATGTTGAACTATGCATTTTAAGGTTAGTAATAAAAACAAATAAAACAAAAACTTCATAAAAATATATCCGGCCTTGTAAATAGCCTAATTACATGTTTCAGATTATTCCTTCTTCAAAGAAGTTCATGCAATCCATAGGGCCATAATAGTGCAACTCCTTAGAAATTTACCACTGTATTATGAATCATTTTCATAAACATAATATTTGATTAAGAAAATAGTATCTCTATAATAAATAGACCAATAATTAACCTTTTAAAAATAATATGTCACAAGTTCAATGAGAATATAAAATCCTTTTTCATACACTCTCTAAGATTTGAATGCCATTCTAGCCATCTTGGAGGTAGGATTAATCTGATAAAGTGAGAAGTGTGGGTTTTTTTCTAGTGTTTGAACTTGGGACAAACAGAATATGAACATTTTAGGATTTTATTTAGAAAAAAAGAATTAAATAAAGACTTGTAAATTTCAGATGAGCTACACAGTTATTCAACATAGAGAAAAATTGTCTTACATATTTTATCTTATCAAATTTTATTGGATAGTTTGGATTCTCACTATATACATGATTATTTCTTGAATGTGCTAGTGATTCTGATGGTTTTACTTCTAAGGCAGCTACATTGTACCTAAACATCTAAACTAGATATTTGGTATAGATAATTTGTTATTAGTACAGCTAAAGGCCTTATTTATCTGCACAAGGTTTGTAAAAAAAGAATAATTCATAGAGCTATGAAAGTAGCCAATATTTTACTAACTGAAGTTTTTGAGCCTTAGGCAAACTTAAATCCACCTATGTTATCCACTTCTATATTATAGTTCTTTTGAAGGAAGAATTGAATTTCATTAGTTATTTCTTATTTGAAGGGTTAAACTTTTAAAGGGCTGCTTCTTATTTTGTAACTTAGAAAGCCAATACCTTAAGATGATGATGTTGGTTTTCCTTTCTTGAAGGAATCTCTTGTTGTGTGATGCAGATTTCAGATTTTTGACTCCCAAAGTGGCTTCCTAAGTAATGGACAAACATCAAAGATACAACCAATATAGGCAAATTTGGGTGGGTACTTCTGTTTCTTGTGTACTTTAGTATGTGTTAATTAGTCCTTTCCTTTCACCATGGAACTACAAAAAAACAATTATGATTGTTAGAATGTTGTTTTATTTGTTTCTACTCATGGTAAAACATATAATTTGGTTTCAAGTTTCCAATCTAATATCATTTTGTAGTTATTTTAAATAGGAAGAACTAATTGATATCTGTTGTTCTTTTATGCTTTATTAGCGCCAAATTTTTTTGGAAAGTCAATGTGACTTGTAACATTTTTGGTTGTTATTGTTGTTACATTTCACTAGACTATATCATGGATGGGTATTCTCATCCACAACCTCACCCATGATATAGTCGGGTGGGATGTATCTACAATAATAACCAGAAATGTTGTTACAAGTTGTATGGACTTTCCAGCAAATTTTGTTGCTCATAAAACATAAAAGAGCATCAAATATGAATTTAGTCTTCCTCTTTAAAATAACTACAAAATGATATTAGATTATAAACTTGAAGTCCAATTTTATGTTTTCTCATGATTACAAACAAATGAAGAATAATTTTGACCATCAAAAAATTCTAATGTAATTCAATACTCAAAGGAAAGGACTAATTCACACATACCAAAGTACATAAGAAACAGAAGTACCTACCCAAATGTGCCTATAGTGGATGTATCTGTGATGTGTGTCCATTACTTCCATAGCCACTTTATAAGTCCAAAATCTGAAATCTGCATCACACAACAAGAGACTCCTTCAAGCTGGGAAAAGCAGCATCATCATCTTAAGGTATTGGCTTTCTAAGTTACAAAAGAAGAAGCAACCTTAAGAGTTTAATCCTTCAAATAAGAAATAACTAATGAAATTCAATTGCTCCTTGAATAGAACTATAATATAGAAGTTGATAGAAAGGTGGGTTTAAGTTTCTGAGGCTCAAATTTTCAGTTAATAAAATATTAGCTGGTTTGATATCTGTATGAACTATTTATTATTGGTAACCTCGGACAAAAAAAAAAGACCTTTAGCTGTACCAATAGATATTCTATACCAAATATCTCAGTTCAGATGTTTAGGGTGTGGGCCTAGGTTACAAGCAGGACCATCTGAGTCACTAGCACATTGAAGCAATAATCATGTATATAGTGGGAAGCCAAAATATCCAATAAAACATGATAAAAGATAAAATATGTAAGAGTTTTTTTCTATGCTAAATCACTATATAACTCAAAAAATTTACCACAACTCTTTATTTCTTTATTTTTTTGTGTAAAGTAAATCGTAAAATTTTGTATATTCTATTTGCCCCAAGTTCAAACCTTAGAAAAAATCTAATACTTATCACTTTATCAAATTAATCCTACCTACAAGATGGTTAGAAAGACATTCAAATCTTAAGAGAGTCTAAGATATTGGGTTTTATCTTCCTATTCAACTTCTTACATATTATTTTAACAAGGTTACATTTTTAGTCTATTTATTTTATAGATACTATTTTCTTAATCAGATATTATGTTTATAAATATGATTCACAATTCAATGGTAAATTTTTTATATGCTTCAGAGTGTTAATGTGTTAATCCTTAGGGTTACACATTTATATTTTATGTAATCTATTTTTTGTTTAGATAGTTATAGTCTATTAAATTATTCTTCTGCATATGTATTTTGAGCACCTTTTCAATGTCGGCTTAGAGTGATATTAGAGCCATGGTGAAATCATGATGATGTAAAGATGTGGGTAAAGATGTGACCCGCTATATTTCTTAGTAACATTCGGTACAAATTAGAAGATATTTGATTCATCTGTTTGCATGTTTTCAGCTTGTGTGAATATGTTAAAAGCAGTTTGTAGCTGCAAAGGCCACGTGGAGTTCGATTGCATCGGTTGGACAGAATGAAGTTATGTGGAAACTTGCATTGAGAAAGTCATATGCAACTCTTTGTAGAAGATTTTAAAAGGTTTGGAATTTGCATGGAATACAATAAACTTCATTTCCATATAAAAGCACTTGTCCAACATTTTAATAAGACACCAGGAGAATTAAAGAGGTCAGACTAGAAGAAGACATCATATCATTTCCTTGTACAGAAATGAAAAAGATGATGAGGATGAGACCATGTTTCTTTTAAACATTCTTACGCCTATCTATTGCAATCGCTTTAAAATTTCTAAAGCCTTTCAACGAAATCATTTTGTGCCTATCTTGCAATCTATGCAGTCCATGTTATGATGCCTCCTTGAGGTTTTGCCAGCAGTAGATGCAAGCCCTAATCTCTGAAATGACGCCTCTTTGAGGTATTCTGCCAATCAATTCACAAGTCTAGTAAGAGATAAACAAGATATTTTTGCAATGGCTGAAATGGAGAACATCTCATCTTTCTAAAGATATTCACCTCCACATCTATATCTAACAAGATGTCATGTATACTGACGAGCTATTAGTAAGACCTGATCATTTGTTGATTTCTGTATTGTATGCTTTTCAAATGAAATACCCAATAGATATTTTCCCTGAATTTTGGAGCAGGTTCATCCTGCACGAATGCATTACCTACGCCACTCGTCATTCTTCTTTTCTTTTAAAATTTAAGACAATCCAGAGGGTAATGATATGGACACATTACCATTTAGCATTGCCTATAGTATGCAAATTTCATGCCACCTCTATCACATGAGCTTTATCTAGGAATATGATATGAAGAATCTATGTTTTGGTTGATGGTATACCTCTTTTATTTTTGATTTCTACATTTCGTTTGGGGATACACATTGCTCAAGAGTAGCATAATGTTTCCTCAATGTTGTATTGTCAACAAACTTTCCTTGTTGGGCATCAATCTGCTTCCTACATACAGTGCCACAGTTAATAAATGACCTTTTGTAATGTTCCTTAGTAGTAATAACTAAGAATGAAAGGAAACAAGTGCAACATATAATCAATGGAACCCCAAACTTAAAATGCTTTATTAGCTTATTCAAATGGTGCAATTACAAATACTGATTCGCTGTCCCTTATGACAGTCACATACAGATTTCAAATCAGACTTTCAAATGATTACAATTGACTTCAATTATAGACTCTAATGATAGCTTGATAATAGAGGAAGGTTGCCAAATGAATGCCAAGTAGCTTCAGCACTCAATGAACCTTGTAACTCCTTCCAATGACACTGTATGCTGACTGTTATGACTGTTGCCAGTGACTGAAAATACTGTATGCAATCAGCAGAATAATGAATGTTCGAATATCCTAGATCTTGATGTAAAATCTTCAACAATGATCACCAATACTCTCTCTATCTCTCCTAATACCTGCAAGTTTGAATCCAATGGTGAAATTAGAGCAATATCACCTCATAAATCATAGGGGTCCCCATCTTCCTATTGGCAAGGGCACACCTCCTTACAAGAAAGCATGAAAATCGGAATCTTTAAGCTTGAAATGAATAGAGAAAACATACCAAAATCAGTCATATCTTCAAATGTCATCAGCTCCTCTATTTATCCTTAGCTTTAATGGCCGATTGGGCTTGTGCATTAGTAGGAGTGATCCTTCATGGGTAGATGCGATTGCATGGCCGAATTCCTTCATGTCAAGGTGAATGGGCATTAAATACTTTTCTTCTATCATGGCCTTGGCTGAATATGTCTCTCTTCTATCATGGCCAAATGAGCTTGAATTAGCATAATGGATTCCATGCATCGATTCATATCTCTTGAATGCATTATCTATTGCATCATGTTTTGGGCGAATAGGATTGAGCTCTTGTTTCTCCTTGGCGAATGCATCTTCAATTCGCTTAACCTTGGTAAATGCTATGGCTGAATGACCTAGGCAAATGTATTGATCCTCAACATGGGTGAAAGGCATTATGCATCGAACTTCCTTGGTTTTGGCGAATTCCCCTTACTTCATTCCTTGTATCATTGCTTTGGCCGAACCTCCACTTGAGCGAACCCTCTTTGCATAGGTGAACACATTCTTCCTTCGCGAATGACATCTCTTTAGCTTGGCCACAAATCTATAAGCAATGAACATTGGACGAATGTCTTTATCTTGGCTCATGGTCCAACTTCTCCAACCTTTGGCACATATTTCCATGCTATTATTGGCCTTTGCTTGAGTGCAATTTCTTAGACACTTGCTTGTCTTAGATCTATTTCAATTACAATCCTTTATTCTTCATTGTATTTGACAACCTTTTAGCTTAGACCTATTCACTCAACACCATTGTCAATAGGTCCTATCTAAAATAAATTAGAGAAAATGTAATTAAAGATTTCGTTTTCCCCTTTACATTTTTGGCCTTATAAAATATATTATGAATTGGCCCCTTAATTATAGCTCCTACCTCACTGAATATGAGAAATTACAATAGAAATTGTAATTCCCACATGATGAATTGCCAAAATTATACTTAGCTAAAAAATGGGGGCATTACACCTTTGAAATCTAATTTAATCTCCCAAAGTCTATATTGTTGCACTACTATGTTTTGTTGTTGATACATAATCCTTGAAATCAATGATAATAAGTATTTAAGATAGTGGAGATTCAAATGATTGGTACAGTGGTCACCATTTTGAACCACTGCTTTCATGGATATGTTAAACCTCAAATTGTTGTGCAAACTTTCGTAATGGCTTGCTGACTTTTCTGAAGAGGTGTGCCTACCTTGTAGGGATGCGCCATGTATTTGGCTGTCTACTAACTTGATATAGCTGCAAAATTTTATATTGTTGGAAATTACCTATGGAGAATGCAAATAATGTGCCTTGATTTCAAACTATTGTGTAAATGCTTCATTTGTATGGGGGTGCCATATTGATTAACCTACACCTGTTGTTCTTAGATCATTGTGCAACTTTTTTAGGGATAAATTATAGTTAATATGGCCTATCTATCTATCTTGTTAGGTTTGGTGGTCTTACCTCCAAATATTTAATGGCTTTCCTTAACTACGTTGGATTTAAATTGTGTCTGTGTCTCCCTTGCTTCATATCATCTTTCGTTTTATGATCATGGGTATTAGTTCTTTCTACTTCCTTGGCACTCATCTTTTTCGAACTTTAGTTAAAACTCTTGTTCCTTTAGTGCTCTTCTATTACTTTCGAAGGGAAATATTGTTCCTCCTATGTTATGACTTGTTATTAGCTTGTCAATATCTAGTGAAGAGTTCTCAGGTCCTTATCTCACTTTTTATTACAATTTTTCACTACAGAAATGTCAGAAAATGTATATACTTTATCTAAGACTTCTATTATTTTTTTAAAAGTTGATAGAAAATTCCATAGGAGAAAAGGAAGAGCTACAATTAAAACAACATTTCACATAAGAGATTTCTAGAAACTTATCGGTTCTTGCTTTTTTCTTAAGTATTAAAGGCAATCTTAATAATATTGTAGATAGTTTTCAGCAAGATATTATGTTGGTAATTAATTTTATGTGAATCTTAATTCCTTTGCCTATTGAGCATAGATTCATATTAGAGGGCATAGATTGTATTTAAGTGGAATAGTTTAATAGTGGCTTTATTTCTCTTCTTGATTACTTCTTTCATAGTTGCATGTGTAAGATTTGATCAGGTGGAAGTATGAATCTTTAAGTTATGTAATAATATAGGATAAGAACACCGGTCTCTTAGTATAAAAATTGACTAAGAGATAATCCCTTACAATGACTTGGTGGTAGTCTCGAGATTACTATTATTATTTAACCAAATAAAATGGTATGTAGTTGAGGACGGCATCATCTAATACCACTAACACTTCTTTTATGTGGATACAAATCCTGAATTTAGTCTCAACTACATCAAACTCACACTCATCTAGAAGAATTGGAGTGACTATATTTCTAAAGGAATTTATAGTCCACAACAGTGACAATCGTATACCTTACTTGGAAATTAGTAGAGCTTATTTGTAAGGATGGGTATTTAAGATCTGATAAGGTTTAATCAAGGGTAGTAAGTTTACTATTGTGTCTCTTTGTGCTATAATCAAGGCCCTTTTAAGGAAACTTTTTATTTTCTTATGTTAATATTGGTTATTCTATGTTAAACACCCTAGAGAGAGTGTCATGTTAGAATTGTTACCTTGGTGTGCTTCATTCAAGGCATGAGTAGTACAAAGGTTAGTGGTGTAGGACAAAGATATAATTGATAGTGGTTATAACTCGTTGTTTTGAGTAGATTGATGTGTATAATAGTGTTTAGAAAATCTAAAGGGTACAGATATATTAATAATAACTATATTGATAGATCTTATGGTAATTGTATTATGAAATATTTCATTATTTTAGATATGGTTGTTATCATCTTACATTGTGTTGTGATAGATGACATATATCACCTTACCTTGTAACCATAAATGTCTCAAGATAACTTAGTATGGATTCATCCATTCTATTTATTCTAGATTAGAATATGATTATGCATAAACTAGTTTCTCTTGAAACCTTCTTAGATCCTATCAGATTGTCTAGTGATACTCTTTTAGCCAGACTATAGATTTTGAGTTGATTGAGGAAACAAAATATATGCCTGTGAAGAATTCAATTTATTTGTGAAATTGCTTCTTAGAAGATTGATAAAACATTGGATGACCTAGCTGAGTTGAAAAATTAATGTAGTGGAAGTATTCTTTTAATTGGATTGTCTTTTATACAACAATTAATATTTAAATGACATATAATAATAATAATAATAACCTAACCTCATTATATACATATATCCCAACTAGCATTTCATTGTAAGAAAAGAAAATTGAAATGTTATATTTAAGCAAAAACCCTAAATATCTACTCATATTGCTAGCTTGCATTTCATCTTCTCCACTACAAAAGGTGGAGTTTGATTTCTAGACGTTGCATTATATTTTAAAACAAACCCTAACTCATTCTTATCAAAATATTTTTTCAACCATTTTCTCCTAAGGTGGAGTTTGATGCCTAAGATGCTTGTTAAAGGTTTTTCTAAGGATGACAAAGTTGAGAGCAGGGAAGATGAGATCAAACTGTACTCATGTGAGGCTATTAGATCTCCCAAATGAAATAATCATGAAAATAGTTGAAAAATTATCATTGATAGATCTTGCAAATTTCATGTTGTGTTGTAGGGCTATGGCCTCCCAGGAAAAGCATTTTTAGAGGTAGAGTCTTGCAGTGATTGCATCCAAGATTTACAAATAAGAAAAGATAATTTGCAAGAGAACTGAAGAACTTTAAGCTGCTTTAATACTTGAAGAGAGCTTTGGTCAGATGAACACTTTGAAAGAAAAAAGAAGTCCATTTTTATAACAGAAATCTATAAGGCCACTTAGACGCTGAAGTAAGCATTTTAAGATTATGAATAAAATCAAATAAAACAAAAAAATTCATAAAAATTTATCCAGCCTTGTAAATAGCCTAATTACATGCTTGGGATTGTTCCTTCTTTAATTTCCTTCTCGCATTGTTAAACCAATGGAAGAGGTTCATGCAATCCATAGGGCCATAACAGTGCAACTCATTAGAAATTTACCACTATATTATGAATCATTTTCATAAACATAATATTTGATTAAGAAAATAGTATCTATATAATAAATAGACAAAAAATTAGCCTTTTAAAAATAATATGTAACAAGTTAAATGGGAATATAAAATCCATTTTCTTATACACTCTAAGATTTGAATGCCATTCTAGTCATCTTGAGGTATGATTAACCTAATAAAGTGATAAGTATGGGATTTTTTCTAGGGTTTGAACTTAGGGCAAAAAGAATAGGAACATTTTAGAATTTTATTTAGAAAAAAATAAAGAAATAAAGACTTGTAAATTTCGGATGAGCTACATAGTTATTTAGCATAGAGAAAAATTGTCTTACATATTTTATCTTATGAAAATTTATTGGATAGTTTGGATTCCCACTATATACATGATTATTGCTTGAATGTGCTAGTGACTCTGATGGTTCTACTTCTAACATAGCTCCACAACCTAAACATCAAAACTGGATATTTGGTACAGATATGTTATTGGTATAGATAAAGGCCTTATTTATCTGCACAAGGTTTGTCAAAAATGAATAATTCATAAAACTATGAAAGCAGCCAATATTTTAGTAACTAAAGTTTTTGAGCCTCAAGTAAACTTAAATCCAGCTATGTTATCCACTTCTATATCCTATAGCAGCTGATTATTTCACTACTTGAGTGAATGCTACAAGAAATATATACAACATAGGAAAGACTGGTGATGAATAAACCCGATCCTTAATCAAATATATTCATAAATGTAAAACTGTATACATGAAGTAGGAGATAGTATACTTTGAAGACTGAATAGAATCTATAAAATAAACTAATCAAAAAATTATAACATAGCCTTAGTAGCTCTATAAAGATATTTTTAAAAGCATAATAAAAACTTAGAAATGGATGATTGATTTATTGCAAAAAAAACAAACTATTTACAATTTTTCCTTAATCAGATTGATCCCATATTTCAACTAAGTTTGACGACATGACCTCGAACCAATAATTTTCACAAGCACTTCACAACTGTATGTTTAGTCTCCATGATATATGCTCAGTTAGCTTCTTTCCAACTATGTCTCCTCTCAATTTTAGGTGGGGAAGACAAGCCATGATGCTGATGGGGGTTGTCTGAGAAATGTTGTTAGAGCTCACATACCCATCATATGCTACCTATTTGTTCAATAGGAGCATTCACTGCCTAGATTACCCACCTCAATTTGGAATGACTGTAAGAGACAATATCAGAAGAAAATCCCATTAACTGGAGTTCTTCGCTTTACGTCCATTGTCGTTTGCAAGGATATGATTCTTCTTTCATAATTGAGTTGTCACCAACCAACTTAACTAGAAAAAACCAAATAAAATCACATCAAGATAGATATGGCAATGCCATTTATCCAGAGAAGGGGGCAGCAATAACAACAAAATGGGAGCATCCTATCTTCATATGTTACATCCAAAGAGGAATCATCCCTACTACCAGAGTTGATGCTCTATTAGGAAAAGTAGAAGAGGGATGAAGGTAGAGAGAGAAATGATTTCCCTGTACACCTGATACTAATCTACCTAATCACAGACATAAGGAATGACTGGAATCAGGAGATTAGAATCCGAAGTCACAATCTGAATGAAACAATAGGAAGAAGAAACACTCATAGAAATTTGTAGAATGTTACTATTGCTCCCAGATTTTCCCTGCACCACCTATTCTAAAGGAAGAAAACTCCAAGTCTCCTAATTCTATAAGGACAAGTTGATAGGCATGAGAACAAGGAAGAAAATCTAATAGAACAGAAGAGCAAACAGAACACACAATAATATGGTAAATCCATACTGTCAGCACGTTTCAAACAGTATACTCGGTAACATTAGTACTTGTCTATTCATAGAAATTTTAGGATGCACATCTTTGGTCCAATTAATTCCAGTCATTTCAAGGTATTTCAGTCATAAATGGAAATCTTGTGAAGATTACCACAAATGAATAGAAAGGTTGGATTTTATAATTTTGTACAACTGAGAACATCACTTCTTGTACTGAATCATGCTAGGTAAGATGTCTTCATTTCCTCAATTTAGCACTATCATTATGTCAAATTTCATCACACAACAAATGAAATGCCATTCTTGGTAGAAGCATGGATTTCTAAAGGTTGAGCCTACATAAGACAAATAGATTTTTGTTAATAAATTCCTTTGTACTAGTGGTGATGGAGACTCTACACACGCCTGAGTAGTTAATACTTGTAATGAAACACTATCAGATCAGCACCAACATATCTCCCTATCACACTTTTAAATTCTAGCCGTTGATCTTGATCTTAGTTGGCTTCATTTGAATGGCATTGATTTGCTCCTTCATGACATAGGAGAGTAATTCTTGCTTTTCCTAATGATGACTTGCCACCTGGATAGCTCTCCCAACCACAATCCTGAGAAAATATCTCCCCTGCAATATAGTTAAAACCATATTCTGTAGTTCCGCAGGCGAGGGATGTAGCCAAAGGTATGGTCATGGAAGAATGGAAGACAACCATTGGATCAGCTACATGCAATTCAGGACAACTCTCCAACAAGAGGCCACATCCATAGGATAATGACACGTCATGTTCTTGCTTTATTTAATGCACTAGTCCCAACCTTTCAGAATGCCATGTGTTAAGATTTTCTGCCATTCTGCAAATACTAGTTGGGGTTGTGAATAAAGCTTGGCGGAATGGTGGAAACATTTAAAATTTCCTTTACTCTAGATAGGACCCACCACCATTCCCTTTTCAATAATTAGAAATGGTTTTGTTACGGGTTGGCACCTTATTACGCAACTTCGCGATCATTTAAAAGGTCCTCTTGGTGAAGTATGGTGGAACGGTAGAAATATAAAGAAACCCTTTTGCATCTTGTTCTAGGCCCACCATCCTGCCGTCCTCGAGAGTCACCAAATAGCTATCACTCCTTTCAGAATTCCATAGGCAATGATTTTGTCAATATTTTATTACTAGTGGAATAGTGGGAATAAAACCATACACTGCCACCTGTCAAAAAAGAGTTAGTAGGACCGGACCTTGGCATCTAAAAAATAAAGATTTTCAGGGTGCAGGCTAGAAAAGGTAATTACTTGGTGAGGGGCCAGTCAGACAACGTTTCAAAGGGGACATCGGGAGTAACTTAAAACATAGGTAATGGGAGATATGAGGTCACTAAAGAAATCTAACAATTTTAACCATCACATTTTACTTTGGCATGGGGGTTTGGGGTTTAGTGTTTCCTTGAGTATGCAAAGAACCCTAAGTATGGAAATCATCAACCTAATGACATAAGCTTGAGGAAAAACATTAGAAGCTATGAAAAATTTAATATAGTTCCGTCACCACTGTCCAAGTTTTCTATCATCCTTGTCTTCATTGCTTGACAACTTGTCTGCCTTATAGACTTCCTCTCTTTCATCTGCAACATCTTCTAGGGCATCTTGAAATTCATAATCAACCTTAACATCTACATTCTCATTTGAAATCAATATCATACTATCCTCTACTACACATTTAAGTTCTTTGTATTTTACCACCTTTTGTCCTGCTGCAATTTGTTCATGCATACCAGCTGCTGCAATTTGGTTTCCTCTTCTTTCATCTTCATCTTCTTCTAAGGCTGCTTTGCTAGGCCCTTCTCTTGTACACTCCAAGGTCTCTTTCTTGACCTTTCCTATTGTACTCTTCACACCTTCATACACAGCTATAAACACAATATTAGCAAATAAAACAAAGGACCAACAATTCCTCATAAGCGCCTCTCTCATAGACACTCTCATCTCTTCATTCCTCTCTTCTACAAGTGCTTCTTGTGGAACTTCTTCATCTTTCTCTCTTCTTTCATCCTTATCTTCTCTCATGTTCTCTTCAATGAGAACTTCATTTACCACTTCTGGTGCATGTTGCTCATCCAAAACCTTTTTCTATCCCAACTTCGGTGGGTACTCCTTTCATTCTTATCTATTCTTCTTAAGGCATTTATCTTCTACCTTTTTCTTTTGTCTATTATCAATTTCAAAGGCCACCTTAATTTCCTTTCCATTGGCCATAACCAAAAGTATTCTTAACTTTCTTTTTCATACCTTTGTTGCCTTGCAATCAGGTGTTGTGCTAAATCTTTTCTCAGTTCAGCCAGCTCTTTTTCAAAATCTTGCTTCTTCACGTTCTCCACAACTTGTCAATCTGCAACAAAACTGCAACACTCACCTTTTCCTTTCTCTGCTACCATGGTCATAGCTAAGTTGCCTCACTTTGATGACCTACTCAGCACTTAGAACCTTCTACGCTCTAATACCAATCTGATAGCACGATTTAATACACATGCTCTAATACCCCTCTACAACTATTGATAGGATACTTGGTCTCTCCTATTCAAATTAACTACTATAGACTTCTATCACAATGGCAATAGGAACTAGGTAGGGACTATAAGTATTACACAAAAACACAATAGAAGTAGTTCGTATTCCAACTTAGATATGTGACAGGAACTGGCCATTAAAACATGCAACTTGTCTTCGAGAGGACATGAACTTATTTAAACAAGATAACTACCAAAGTTACATTTCTTCTTCTTCAGTCAAAACAATCAAGTACTAGAGATGACAGGAAGTATTAAAAGACAAATTTTATTAACACAAAAGACCATATTGAGCACACAGATTCCTCCCTCTTCTATTGGCTAACATAACATGACATTACATAGCTTATGGGCCTACACACAATGGCCTATTCCTATATATAGTAATTTGATTCTAATCCCATCCTTGCTTCCTTCAGTTTATTCTTATTTCTCTACACACCTATGACATCTTCTTACTCCATTTGGCCTTTTACGTCTTCTTGATTCCCAATCTCTTTCCATGACTCTCTTTCCTTCTTTATGTTGTTTTCCTTCTTCTCATTATAGCTACTCTCATTATTTCCCTATCGGCCTGTTACAATCGGGCTGCTTCTCTCTTTTAGCCTCCACCAAATCAGACTTCACTCTTGGCCTACAGCCTCACACAACACACCGCCCTCTGGTTTTCTCTCTCTACCTCTCTTTTTCCTCTAAGGTGTCTGCCCCCATAATCTGGCTGCTCTTGATTTCCTTAACTATCCTCTTTTTCTTTCCATGGCCTCTTCTGCAATCATCAGCCTACATCAAGATGATCGTTCTTCTCTGCCACCATAGTGATACTTCTCTACACTCAGCCATCTCTTCCAAACAGTTCTATTTTTGTCCTTCTACCCACTGCCGAACCTTACATATTCTATGCCTCCTTCATAGAGATGATGAACTCCAAGTTTGTTTTCAATTACTTTACAACCATCCACCTTCTCCATCTATAATTGGCGCCCTTTCTATTCATCGAATCAACTCTATCCAGCTGTCCATTTCCCAATTATCTACATCTGACAATTGTAATTGCTCCATAATTGCTGATTATCCATTTCTTCCTATAGAAGTGAGTAGGCCAATTTCTTTAACTTCCTACCCATGTGGTGATAGGAGCTTCCTTTGCACATACCAGAAAATTAAGATCAATCTAATGCCCTTGCATCAGTTTTGAGGTGGGTTTTCGAGCTAATCAAGTAAAGGTTCATCCAATATAAAATGATATACATTTATACAATCCATGATCTCAACTACATTGACAAAAATTAATAAATACATTTTACAAACAATGGAAACATGGAATCAAGTGGAAGTTAACCTAATGGGGGTTAAAAATAGGAAGAAAAGAGTTAAAGAAGAACTTGTTAAGATTCTTGAAGCAGGGATCATAGAACTAGTAGAGGAAGCAACATGGATCAGTCCAATGGTAGTACAAAACAAGAAAATAGGAGAAATCAGGATCTATAGAAACTATAGAGAATTGAGTAAAGCTTGTATTCATGATCCTTTCCCCACACCATTCATAGAGGGCATATTGGAATTAGTTGCAGGTGGGGAGATTTACTCCTTCACAAATGGATTCATAAAAACTAGTAGAGGAAGCAGCATGGATCAATCCAATGGTAGTACAGAACAAGAAAACAAGATAAATTAGGATCTATTGAAACTATAGATAATTGAGTAAAGCTTGTATTCATGATCCTTTCTGAACACCATTCATAGATGAAATATTGGAATTAGTTGTCAGCAGGGAGATTTACTCCTTCACTAATGGATTCTTTGGATACCACCAAGTAAAAATTAAAGAAGAGGACGAACCTACAAAACATTTGGCTATGAACTAGGATCTTTCATGTATACTATTATGCCATTTGGATTGAAAAATACACCGGTAGTATTTAGTAGAATCATGGTAAATGCATTCAAGGAATTTATACATGATTTCTTGGAAGTCTATTTGGATGATTGGCTTGTATTTGGGTTAGTAAAAGATCACACACAAACATTAAGGTTGATGCTGAATAAAGAAGCTTGCAAATCTCCCTGAACTTGAAGAAATGCACTTTTTGTTGGCATAATACTAGTATTACATTGTTAAATAAATATAAGTAAATAATTGGTTGGTTAGGTTTTGGGAAGTTATTTTCCCGTAAGAAGTTATATACAGGAATATCAAGGCTTTAAAAAGCCAATGTACTGCATTGTAAAATGATTCGAAGACAATAATATATAATTTTATGTTTTAATATTGATGTGCAATAATGGTGTAACTATCTGTGTTTGTGCTCACCATATTTCAATATGGTATCAGAGCAAGTATTTGGCTGAGCCTGTGCATTCTAAAATGGAAGGTTGAAAGCTTGTTTGGAGGAGAGCCAATGGAAGTTAAAATCTACATCAAAGGCATCTAAGATTTCAAATGGAGGCATATATCATTCTCAGTCTCACTGTCCAAACAAATTTGTTGTTGTCCAAATGAATTTTCTGATGTTGAGAGAGTATTGTTGTTTGATACTTAGGGTTTTCATGGTTTTTCTTTACTGTGAGGAGATGATGGTGTAAAGTTTTTAAAACATTGCTGTGCTGAAATTGCATCCTTTACATTCAATCTGCATTAAGTAATCTTTTAGAAGTAATTGATATGGAAATTATTTGCTATGAGGAGATGCAAGCTGTTTGATATTAAAGTTGCACTCAAAGATGGAAAGCCAGGTGTACACTGAATACAACAAGGAAATCTCTTCATGGAAAATCTATTTGAGCACATGAGAATGGTTGCTGGCGCTATTATTGGAGGATAATTGTTTGTTTGATCCATAGAAAGAGTGTCTTGCCCTTCATTTTAGTTGCCGTGGAGACTATGAGTGCTGGAATAAACTTGGTGGTTGCAGAGAGACAAGAAATTCTAAAATCTGCGTAGAAGGTTTGTTTGCTGCACTATGTAAGAGAAGGCATATCTTACATTGTTATTTTTATTTTGGTCAAACATTTTATGTGAGAAAATAAAATTTTGGATAACGATATGGAGTAGGTTTTTTTTATTGCATAGAGGCCACAAATTGATGCCTAAGCACAGAAGCTATTTTGGAGAAACTAGAGTAAAACAATTTTGTTTGACGAAAGTTAAAAACAAATTTAAGGAAGAAATTTACAATTTATTTTGGAGAAAAGTTTTTAAAAGGGAGACATAAGTATTAAGGAAAAGGTATTTAAAATATTTACTTTTGAGGGATTGGGAAAAATAAGGGGAAGTATTTAAAAAGATTAATTTGGAGGTAAATTTAATTTTTGTGGTAAGATAAGGTTTTAACATTTGAAAATGGACACACATTATGTTTGTGATTCCGATGCCATCCATGCTATCATTGATAGAAATTTGAGAGACTTACATGCTTGTGCTATTAAAGAGTCTAAAGCAAATGGATAGAGTTTAAGGATATCAAATTGGAGGTAGGTGGCGTCGGAGGATGGAGGATTTACCATCATCTCAAGTTAGCTTCTCTCTTTGAGATGATGCTTTGCATGAGAAGCATTTTTGGTTTTGGTTGTTTTTCTTTGTTGATGCTGACAGAGCTAACAGATTTGAAGAATGTATGTTTTATGAAGATTTTGTTTTGGAGACAAGTTTGGGGTTTGGTGTTGAGCTCAATATGGATTGTTGTCCAGCGAGCTTCAAAGATTATATGATCTTGAATTATACCCTTTTGCGGTCACTAGACAACATGATAGAGATTTGTCATATCTCTTAGGGGCCATTGTCGAATAATTTAAGACTGTGATTTAAGAGCTTGGGACTAAAGAGCTCAAGAACACAGCTCGAAGCTACGCCTTTCTGAGGGTAGATGAGACAACATGATGGAGCCTCACTTGGTTTAGGATTTGTTCTTTGGGGAAGATCTTCTATAAATATGTATTCATATTATGTAATCAGCTTTGTTGAGTTTTTTAGCAATCAGGGGGGGTCCATTGGTACTATTGCAAGAACAATGTAATAAGGGGAGAATGTTGGCATAATACTAGTATTACATTGTTAAATAAATATAAGTAAATAATTGGTTGGTTAGGTTTTGGGAAGTTACTTTCCCGTAAGAAGTTATATACGGGAATATGAAGGCTTTAAAAAGCCAATGTACTGCATTGTAAAATGATCCGAAGACAATAATATATAATTTTATATTTTAATATTGCTGTGCAATAATGGTGTAACTATCTATGTTTGTGCTCACCATATTTCAATACTTTTGTGGTACCATTTGGAACACTACTGGGTCATATAATATGCAAAGAAGGATTGATGGTTGATCCCCTAAAAGTTAGCACCTTTAGAATAACTATTGAAGGAAAAATAGGGCAAAAGTATTACATGGAATGAGCATCACCAAAAGGCATTTGACACATTGAAATAAAAGATAGCATAAGCACCCATATATTGAGAAATGGTGAGAAAACATACACAAAATTAAAACATAATAAAATAATATAGTATTGTCTTCAGGATGATTTTACAATGCAATACATTGGCTTTTTAAAGCCTTAGTTATTCCCGTATATAACTTCTTACGGGAAAGTAACTTCTCATAACTTCCCAAAACCTAACTTATAAACTAACATTTATTTAATATGCATAAACTAACAATGTAATACTATATACTATTATGCCAACATTCCCCCCCTTATTACATTGTTCTTGCAAAAGTACCAGGTACCCCCCCTTAATGCTAAAATACTCAACAAAACTGATTACATAATATGAATACATATTTTATAGAAGATCTTCCCCCAAAAAACAAATCCTGAACCAAGCGAGGCTCCATCATGCTGTCTCGTCTACCCTCGGAAAGGCGTCGCTTCGAGCTGTGTTCTTGAGCTCTTTAGTCCCAAGCTCTCAAATCACAGAGTCTTGAATTATTCGACAATGGCCCCTAAGAGATACGACAGATCTCTGCCATGTTGTCTAGTGACCGCAAAAGGGTATAATTCAAGATCATATACTCTTTGAAGCTCGCTGGACAATAATCCATATTGAGCTCAACACCAAACCCCAAACCTGTCTCCAAAACAAAATCTTCACAAAACATACATTCTTCAAATCTGTCAGCTCCGTCAGCATCAATAAAGAAAAACAAAACAACCAAAACCAAAAATGCTTCTCATGCAAAGCATCATCTCAAAGCGAGAAGCTAACTTGAGATGATGGAAAATCCTCCATCCTCCGATGCCGCCTGCCTCCAATATGACCCTATTACACTTTAACCAGCTGATGTCTTGGATGAGTCTTTCGAGGCCTCATCAGGTGTAGTATAAATGGATCTGAGAGCAATTGATGTAGCCATGATAAAACAAGGTGTCAGATTCCACCAAAAGTGCACCTTTTACAATATAGTGTAAACACAATTATATCCTTATAACTCCAATGTTTTCCACCTTATTACTCCAAAATAAAACCTTATATCTCCAATGACAAAATAATATTTAAAATTTATACCTCCCAAATTTTGAACTCATAACCACCTCATACCAACTATTAATTCCTCCAACCTTCATTTAAATCTTTTTTTTTTAATTTTATTCCCTTCCAAAATTTTGGTTCCAAAAATAGCTATGAACCATAATTTTCCAAATGAAAATAGCATTAATGTTTTTAAATGTGAACTTACTGCTGCGCGTTCAAATCAAAACCTAAAAAATGCCACACATTTTACTCTCCTTAATATTTCCTCTTAGAAACTTTTTAACTTTATCCAAAAGGAAATTGTATTACTCTAGGTAATAAGTGAAAACCTTTCAATGTTTGCTATAAACTCATAAAACATTTTCCCTCATGTATCATTAAGAAATTTTAGTCAGTTTTAATCTCACCATATGAATTGCCTCTTTCACTTACATTCAATGCAACAGAGAAAATATTTTTCCTTTCACAAGTTTACGCTGCCAACAATCATAAATTCATCATCCATGGTTTTCACTTCATAGTTGTCTTTATCAACCTTCTTCAAACACACCAACTCCCTGATTCAAAAATGTGAAATAGGCATCCACAGTTGCTACTGTGTATGTAAATTAACCATCTAAACCACACCTTTCTTAAACCCTAATTAATTTCCCCATATTGATCGGCCACCTTCTCTAATCATTGGATGCTTGGAGGCTGCATTTAGAAACAGATTCGTATACCTTCTATCTAAATGTGCTCCAAAAATTTTCTTTATATATATTGAACATCTCCTTTATCCAGTGCACCAATAAATCAGAAATAATGGTAGTTTTAGATCCTTTATCACGCAGGCCATTATCGAACCATCTCTATGCTTCCCCTAGATTCTAACGCACAGGCACAACAAGCTCTGATACCATATTGAGAAATGGTGGGAAAACATACACAAAATTAAAACATAATAAAATAATATAGTATTGTCTTCAGGATGATTTTACAATGCAATACATTGGCTTTTTAAAGCCTTAGTTATTCCCGTCTATAACTTCTTACGGGAAAGTAACTTCTCGTAACTTCCCAAAACCTAACTTATAAACTAACATTTATTTAGTATGCATAAACTAACAATGTAATACTATATACTATTATGCCAACACCATACTCATATTTATGGATTGGGATAACACATTCCATGTTCATGTCGATGCATCAAAGATTGCAGTGGGATTAGTACTAACTCACCCAAGGGGTTCTAAGGATCATCCTATAGCATTTGCAAGTAGGAAGTTGTCAAAAGCAGAGAAGAATTATACCACAACTGAAAGGGAAGCTCTAGCAATGGTATATGCATTACAAAAGTTTAGAGATTACCTCTTGTCAGCACCCTTTGTATTCTACACTAACCATGAACCATTGAAATATCTACTCAACAAATTAATCATTCAAGGAAGAATTTTCCAATGGCTACTCTTGTTTCAGGAATTTGAATTCTCAATCATGGTGAAACCAGGAAAAAATAATTAGGGACCAGACTACTTGTTCAGAATTGAGACAGGGGAAGATTTGGAGGTATAGGAAGAAGAACTACCTAACACAAATCTTTTCAAAGTAAAAGCAGTACTAGAAGAATTGAAAGATATAGCATACCTATGTGTAAAAGCATGAAACTTGGTCCACATGTAAGGGAAGTCGCATAGGGAAAAAAATTCCTGACAGGAATGGGTACCCATTTTCAAAGAAATGGGTACCCGTTTAGGAATGGACACTCAAAGCTAAATGGGTACCCGAGCCTAAAAGGGTGCTCGTTTAGCTTTGGGTACACTTTACATAATGGGTACCCATTTTGGAAGTGTATATATTTTTATTAAAAAAGGCCTGCGAGCTCATTTCCCTCCAATGACAGTGACAGAAAAAAATTGGTACGCATTGTTGAAGCCCTTGCTAGCACAAATCCAGATTTTTTTTTTGCCTTGTCACCTCCTCCCGCCACCTCCTCACTACTGAGCTCCTCTAGGTTGGTTGTTTACTAGTTTTTAACTTGTTTTTTATGTTTTTTTTATGATTGTAGGATTAAAATGAAAATTAGGGTTTCAGTAAAATTAGAGTTTTATGTTTTTTTTGTGATTGTATGTTTTGATAAACCCTAAAACCATGTTGTACTGCAATCCCTAAAAACCTAAACTATAAACCCTAAAAAACCAAATAATAAACCCTAAAACTAATCAAGTGAAACTATAACTTGAAACTATAAACCCTAAAACTATGAAGTTCATAAACCCTAAAACTAAACTATAAACCCTAAAAATATAATGTTTATAAACCCTAAAACTATTAACAAAAGTATCTCTAAAATGTAGACCCAAACTTCAAGATTTAACTATGTGTGAGTATGATCTAAAACGTTGAGGAAAAAACTCACACACAATTAAATCTTGAAACTTGGGTCTACATTTATTATGGATTGTGGCAATATGATGTCTATCATATCTCTAAAATTGTTAATTTTATATACTTGAGTTTAGTTTATTTGAAAATTCAGCTAGACCAAATTCATGTAGGCATCCACCTTCTCAACTGCATAACCATGAACTATCCTCCATTATGTCACACACAATAACTTATGACATAGATCAATGTGCTTAGTTTGCATGCTAAACATGTAGGGTTCTTTACAAATGCATGATGTGCCTATCTTTTTCATAACCAACTCTATGTGCCACCAACTAGGTTAGAAACATATACATTAACTACTATATCTTAAATAAACACTTGTCCACCATCAAAGCTCTCATAAACAAAGAATGACTCCTAATTGGGAGTCATGAGAAAAGGCTCTATAATCATTAAGCCATGCACCCTTGTGTGCATGCTTAAAAGGATGTACAAGAAAAGTATCACCAACATCATCATTGGAGGCCCTTGAGTCTATATCATCATCTATTTATGTTTCCTTGCCTTCTTCTCCAAGTTGTAGTCTCTAGATGCTCCTAATATTTCCTTACTTCCAACATTTGACATTCAATTTTCAATGATACCGAGATCCCCACATAGACTTGTAGCATGCTTGTAAGGATGAGTTCTCATAGACAAAAGATCGTTGATGGAATTTAATTTTTACTAATTCATCTCCATAGAAAGTGACAAACCCACCACATCATCAAGCTTCAACTTTGAGACATTGTTACTATTCACCACCATGAGATTACTCCAACTATTAGGGAAAGAATACAATAAATTTATGCATTGATCCTCCTCATCCATTTTCACATCTACAAATTCCAACTAGCTAAGTTGTTGAACTAATTTAGATGCTTTGTTACTAAATCACCATCACCCATATATTTAAAGAACAAATATTATTTTCTACGAAAATCTTGTTGACAAAGGAATTTGTGTGGAATCTTGTTGACGAGTCCATGATGAAATGTAAAGTTTCAACAACCCAATCATTTGAGCTTATTAATTTTCCAAAGTTGTAGGGTTTCGACATAAAGAATACATTAATAATAAAATAATCACCTATTATCTTAATTAATAATCATAATGATCTAATAAATAGTAAAAATGTATATAACTTACTAGAGATCAACAATCAGGCCCATATTTTTCTTGACTAGTTGTACTTCTGCATGTAATTTTCAAGTATTAGTTGCTCTCTAAATTCATGGATATTTAAACTTACATTTACAGATCTAATAGATTAAGTTTAAATTTATAGATATTTGTTTGTAAGTTTTCAATATGTATATATTTGTGAAATTATACATTTGTAAGTTTTTCATATGGATGTATTTGGAAATTTGCAAGAGACATCTAATGGATGACCATACAATAGATGAATTTTTAATAGATGACATTATTTATGAAAACCCCCCACCCCATGATCATCCTCAAAACCCCCCACCCCCTCCACTTGATGAGGCCCAATTGTGGCAAAGCATTAATGAAAATATTAATGCAATTGAGGAAAATGTTAATTTGATTAATAATCAACCTCACTTGATGCCTCCTCGTGTGGTTCAGTTTGCATCTTCGATGCAAACCATTATTGATTCTATTAGGTCTATTGATATAGACCTAGATAGATAGACATTTTTGGGATCAGTGGTGGATGGTGTTTGATCACCCACCACATGCTAATTATGAGGTACCACTATATTTTTTGAGAAAATTATGGGTGGATTTTCAATTGGATTAAAAACCCAATTATTTTGATATGAGAGAATTCTAGGGTGTTGGTGGTGGCATGCCACAACACAGGGTAGGGGCACGAGTTGATCCCAATCAACCCATTCTTTCTGCTCCTATGGTTTCTCTTGTTTTACCCACGATTGCTGTACCTATTCAGCACCAGGCAGTGTTGTTGACATTAGGAGCATCGAGTAGACTCTCGGGCAATCTCATTGAACAGGCTGCCCACATGGCAGATGAATTCAATGGTGGAGAGCATCATGGAGGAGTCGATGCATCTCATCATAGAGCCTCAGACATGTCAGGGGCACATTTGTGTACAAATTACAATCAACCATGTTATGGTCTTGCTCCTACATCCACATCAGATGCAGCTACAGTAGAAGTCGAGTCATACTTGGATCTACTATATTTGGATGATAATCCTACACATGTACATTGACCACATTTTATTAAATATTTCAAGTGCATAATTTGAATGTATCAAAATTTAAATAAATAATTGAATGAATTAATATATAAATTTTGAACTATTTGTTGTACAGATCTCAAGTCGCTCTAGGGCCACATCACGATTTGATACATTAAGTTTTGCATCGACAGTTGTAGAGATTGGCACATGTTACAGCGTAAACTAATATATCTTAACCCTAAAACCATATGTATCTAATTCTAGTTTAAATTTCTTTTTGAAACTTATCTATATTATATTTTAAATTAACAAGTGTATAAATAAATAAATAACTATATGTACATGTATGTGAAACACTATTGTTGCAGCGAGGCTTAGGTCACGTGGCAGTTCCCATGTTTGACCAACCATGTGGCTTAGGTGTTTCTTGCACTGATCCTCCATCATCAGTTGTTATGCCTGAGTATTCCCTGGTGTGTGTTTTCAAAAATTGTACTAAATTTGTACTAAGTTTCTTTTTTGAGTTTATATAAATTTATATATGCACCCATATATGTAAGAGCAGGATGATAGGGGTGCGACCATTGGTCAGGTTGCTAGTCAGGGACAATTTCATGAGCCATCCACACATTTTGAGGTCCTAAACTTTACTAAATTTTCTATGTGCAATTTCTAGGTCTTTATATGCTAAATAAATTCTAACTTATTTCAAACTTGCTTTATTTGAAATTCTAGGAATTAGCAGGTCAAACTTTTGGTCAAGAAGATGAAACAACTATACCACCTAGACAACAAAATGTGGGACTAGATGAGCATGATTGCACGGTAATTTAAATGCACACTTTAAAGCCTACATTTAAAAATTTAATTTCATAATTTTTATAAATTAAATAAAATTTGGATGGTAACCTAATTCTTGAGTGTTTTAAATTTGAATATCTAGGAATTAGCACTTGATGCTTTACAATCACTTGGGCAACAGAATGTGGGAGGAGATGACCAACATCATATGGTAATTTAATCATACATTAGTCTAGATTTAAATATTTAATATGAGTATTTTATAAATTAAATTAATTCTTCAATCAAATGAAATTTACATTTCAAAAGCACATGTATGTGTCATTTTTTAAATTTTTAAATCTGATTGCAAGTTTCTTTCTCTTGTGTATAGCATGAGGTAGATCCATCTATTTCACAAGGAAGAAAGAGGCCTCTTTCAGATTTGAACTTGAGTGATGATCACACCTGACATAGATATTTATTTCATAGACTAAATTGTATGATGTGCATTGTTTTTTATATATTCCACCAGGACTTTTGTCGAACTTGCTTTACATGGACTTCTAGATATAATTAAGTATTTCATGAACTATGATTTGTATTTATTTATATGCTGACTATGAGTAGATGTTTTAGTACACATTTCATGGGTCCTACCTATATTTTATAGTATTTCATGGACTTATCTAGATAGATCTAAATGTATATATTATTGACTCTATGCTTGAACATTTTAGTATGTTAGATAATATGTTAAATATGCTTCATTGTTCACTTCTAGATTGTAAATTATTTAATTGAGACATGTTAGAAGATTTCTCTCTACTACATATTTTAATTTAAAATAAAAAACCATCTTTAATGTGTTTCAAATAGTGAACTCATACATGTGAATATCTAATGTGTAGATATTTTTTTCAAATTTTTGAATAGATAGTATACACATGACTATCAGAATGTAAAAAATAGTTCTTGATAAATTATAACTTAACACGATTTCAACAACTTGAAGAAAACTCACTAAGATCTGCAAGCTAGTCTTATAAGCATAAAAAAATTATGATCAGGTGTTACATTTTTCCATTTAAGCTCATGGATTTAACTAAGATAGACTACCAAAAATGTTGAATATGATAATGTATAGGGGTTTGATATGAACATTAAACAACTAGGGGAAATTAATAACAAAAAAATCAATATATTTTAAAGTGATAATAAACAAAGCCAATGAGCAAGTTCTAAGTTACATGGGCAACAAATCATATTTAGAACCAAAATGAAAGAAGAGAACCTTTTGAATTTTCAAGAGTGGATGAAAAATTTAAAAAGAATTAGGGCATGTGGTCCAAGCCATAACAAGTCATGATGATACACCCAAAATGTCAAGGAAAATGCAATCATAGATATTAAAGATTGGATATTATAACAAATAAAAGGGGAAAATTGTAAGGCAAAACCCTAGGAGGTGTAAGATCTAGGCCAAGTTCACCAAAATTTAGGGAAGATAGTTAAACCCTAGATATATTCTTTACAATTAGGTTAGAAATCTTAATTAAGGATTCTCATAATTTTGTCTTTTGTGTGAATATATTTACTTTTTCAAAATTGCTTGCTTTCACCTAAGGTCTAGTTCATGAGAGCTCGATTTCCTTGTGTGAGAATTAATAGAGCTTCTTCCACAATATTAAACTACATGATGAGTTATCCCCATAACTCAATCAACACATACTCTAAGCTTTCTCCAATCTCCTAGTTACCACATTCTTTGAGATTATTTCCATTTCCCAACTACCACATTCTCTAATCTTGTCCATGTTGCCTAGTTTCTCAACAATTTATATAGACTTCCCTTGAGTCTTGAGGGGTTCCCAAAATATTCTTATTTACACATTTATTCATACATACACACATACATACAAAACAAATTAACTAGGCTCATGAGAGTCACATATTACACACTCATACACAATACAATGTCATAGGATTTAAACATTATTAGGTCAATCATTAGCATATACCCCATCAAGGCCCCTTCATTTTTCCTATTTTTGACAATCCATTTTCCGCTCTTTCCAGAACTTCCAGTTTCATGTGTTTAGCTTTAGTAGCCTTCTCTAAGTGATATCTTCTTGTATTTATACATTCTCTTGAGATCTTCTCTTTTATACCTTATTGGTTGACAATGTTGGTGCATTAATCCCTTATAATGATTACTCGGAATGTTTCTAGTGCTAGGGAATTATTTCATTTTTGAGATTCCTTTTGCTATGTAGATTCTTGTTTTGGTTTGATTTGTCATTCTCTTAGGAGTTCTATTGAGTGGGTATATTTTGCCTCTTCCTAAGCACAAGGAATTCCTCAAGCTCATATACTCTCATCCATTATCCCTAGGCTTGATTGGGCCATTACTTAATGCAATTGATTTTCTCATGTTTCTTGAGAGTTGTAAGTTAAACAATAATTGGATTTTGCATTTAGGATACATAGATGACTTTCTCTTTCAAATTATTTAGCCAATTAAATGGTTATTATCAAGGTTTCATGGCTTTTATGACCGTATATATGCTGTTATTTTTAGGATAGTAATAAGGGCAATTTTGGACAAGCATGTGTATCTTTTTTGAACAATAAACCATTTTCTTGCATTTGGACCCTCATGCCACCTTCTCCTTCTTGTGTTTATCCATAGATGAGATTATCTTCAAGTTCTTAATAACATATTTCATTGGTCATGAAGGCAAGTGGCTATTAGGGATTGTTATGACAATCATATAGGTGTTGGGATGACCACTTATGCATTTTATAGTCCCCTCGTGTTTCATTAGGACAATCCTATAATTTGTTTTCTAGCCTCTTATGAATTTCATGAAGGCCGCTTGTTTCCATAAATATGTCTATCTAACTAGCATATGACCATTTAGAATGATATAAGATCATCAATCACTATGAAAACCTCTTGACTAACATGATTACTTTATTGTTTCATGAGTGTCGTAATTGTTTCATGAGTATCCTATTTGTTTTATTATTGTCATATGGATTTTTTCAATGGACTTTAGATGATATAACCTCATTATGACTGATTTTTATATTTGAATTGCTCTTATGAGAACATCTCAATGATTTATGGCAGTCTAGATTGGATATGGCAACATTTCCAATCTTATGAAAGGTTTTTGTGATGAGAAGTTTTACACATAGGACTTTTATGGTAACCTTGGAGAAAATACATTGCACCTATGACTACCCTATGTCTCACATTTACATGAGGAGTTTGTAGACCTTGCGACATTCTTAGTGGTCTTAGAATTAAGTGGAAAGATGAACACGTTTTGGGATTTAAACATGATTGTTGCAACCTTAATTAAATTTATAAATATAACCCTATATACTACTAAAGATATTGTCCTTCACAACAATATTTAGAGATATGATACCTCCTCTTGATCAATGGAACATTTACATTGAAAGGAACTTAGACAATCCTAATTACCTCAAAGTTTGATCTCATAGTCCCTTGAGGATGAAAAACCTGTGTGATAGTCACTTTAATTTCTATGACAAGTCTAGTATCATTTGTTTCATGACATTTCTAACATCTTACCCTTCTTTACTAAAGGTTTTGTACATGACTAGAAGGACAAATTTCACCTCAAGATCCCCATGATAGCCATCTATGACCCTAGAAACATGTTCCAAAGTATGATAATCTTCTTCAAGTTGATTGTACAACTGGGTATAAGTGTGGTAATCCTTATTGTTTCTCTTTGGTTATATGTTTATGTGTTGGTCATTATGACTACATTAGATATATCATTGCCTCTAACACTTACATGGTCCCTTCCTCTTAACATGGCAATGGATATTTGCTATCTATAAAAATTGTGACTATCCTTTTATAACAATTATCTTATGACAATCCCATGCATTGTTGGCATAATAACAATGGTATTACATTGTTAGCATTTGGTATTTCATTGTTAACTACCACTAGTTATGAGTAGTTATGTTCAGTTACAAATAACTGGACTCCCCTAATAGTATTTATACATGTTTGTATCTACATTTGATAATCAATAAAATTACTGCCCCTTCATGCATGACAATAATCTTCTCTTTGATATGACAATGAGTAACCTTTATGGTAGTCATTTAGTTTGAAATAATGACTATTTACTACCTTACCTATGCATGATAACCCTCATTATTACCTTAACAGTCATAAATAACTCTACAACACCAATGACTCAATCCATACCATGATACTTATGACTACACCTAGGTAATATGATAGCACAGTTCCATATTTATTGGTGATAGCACTAGACTATTCAAGACAATGATTGAAGGATATAAAGGAGGACTATGGAATTCATAGAGATGATGTTAAACCATTTCAAATATGCAAACTGTCCTAGGACTATTTCCCTAACTATCATGACACTACTACACAATTGTGAATGAATGAGAGTTAGAGTGAGTAGATGCATAGGTTCTATACAAGTCTTTTCAACTTTTGTGCATTTAAAAAATATAAAATAAATGCTAAATCAACACATCTCAAAACATAGCCAAAGTGGGTACAAAAATGATAGAAAAAATACAAACTATATACTTATTGACCCTCTACACTAATATCATTTGTGCCAATCATAAAATAATATTCAATCCGTGAAAATTAAATACATAGATCATAAAAAGAGTCTCAAAACAAAAAAAATAGGTCCATTATGAAACATATGAGTAGATCTATACAATTAGCTTATCGGTCCATGTTAGTAGTTTGACAAGGCTCCGAAATTGATCTACCATTTACATTATGATGAAATCTTGTAGTGGCAATCATGGAAAAATCTACTTATAGGATACACCTACAAGAAATAATGAATGTAAATGAGAATGAAAGAATATGTACCAAAAACACAAAATATTGATGCAATATGTAACTAGATAACACAAAAGAGGATGTAAGACAATGGCTTAAGGGGACCTAAGACAATGTCTTATGGGGATACATAAGAGGATGGCTTTAGGGGAAGTACAAGAGGATTAATTTAAAGGGGAGCTAGAAGAGGATGTCTTAAGGGGATGCAAAAGAGGATAGCTTACTTGGGGAGATGTACATGAGTCAATTTACAAAGTATAAGATCAAACTTGATGGCTTAAGGGGAGCCAAGAGGATGAATTAAGGGGATGTACAAGCATATGTCTTTAGAGGATGGATAAGAAATATATGAGTATATATATATGTAATTACCTAATTTGCATTGACTTTTAGTTGACGACTACAAAATTGACCTCACATACTTGTATGGTGAAAACTTCTATTGACAATCATGCAAATTTGACTACTTGTCTAGGGTACACCTGCAAAAGTAATGTTCAAATGTACAAGTAAATTAACTATATATTTACATGAGTCGATACAAAATTCAAGACAAAGGGAATAATATAGAAGGTGAAATGATAATGAAAGAATTTATATACCAAAAACACAACACATTGATGCATTATGTAACTAGATAACATGTTGAATGTGAAAGCCATAATGTAAGTATATACAATTACCTAATTTGCATTCACTTTTAGTTGAAGACTACAAAATTGACCTCACATACTTGTATGGTGAAAACTTCTATTGACAATCATGCAAATTTGACTACTTGTTTAGGATACACCTACAAAAGTAATGTTCAAATGTACAAGTAAATTAACTATATATTTACATGAGTTGATACAAAATTTAAGACAAAGGGAATAATATAGAAGGTGAAATGAGAATGAAAGAATTTATATACCAAAAATACAACACATTGATGCATTATGTAACTAGATAACATGTTGTTTGTGAAAGCCATAATGTAAGTATATACAATTACCTAATTTGCATTCACTTTTAGTTGAAGACTACAAAATTAACTTCACATACTTGTATGGTGAAAATTTCTATTGACAATCATGCAAATTTGACTACTTGTCTAGGGTACACCTGCAAAAGTAATGTTCAAATGTACAAGTAAATTAACTATATATTTAAATGAGTTGATACAAAATTTAAGAAAAAGGGAATAATATAGAAGGTGAAATGAGAATGAAAGAATTTATATACCAAAAACACAACACATTGATGTATTATGTAACTAGATAACATGTTGAATGTGAAAGCCATAATATAACTATATACAATTACCTAATTTCCATTCACTTTTAGTTGAAGACTACAAAATTGACCTCACATACTTGTATGGTGAAAACTTCTATTGACAATTATGCAAATTTGACTACTTGTCTAGGGTACACCTGCAAAAGTAATGTTTAAATGTACAAGTAAATTAACTATATATGTACATGAGTCGATACACAATTTAAAACAAGGGGAATAATATAGAAGGTGAAATAAGAATGAAAGAATTTATATACCAAAAACACAAAACATTGATGCATTATATGTAACTAGATAACATTATAGGATACATTTAAGAGGATGGATTTAGGAGATGTAAGAGTATGGTTTATATACCTAGAAATTTATTCTATTGTACCATTTGCATCCTCATTTTTTTGTAATGCATCTATAATTGACTCATGTTCTTCCATCGAATGTGTCCATAACTATTTATTAGAAGGTTTGCCTTGATATCTGACTAGTTTTATATTTGTTTCCACAACTAAATGCAGGCAAACCATTCTTTCTTATTAGATATTTTCATAGCCAAGTGCTAACAACAACCATAGAACCTATTGGATAATCCATGTTATCATCATCTACTCTAGGATGTAACAACTTTTGTTTTGTCTCAACACATCGAGCCAACCAATACTCAATTTCCTCTTCATTTCCCTTAGGTCCAACAACAACATACACATGTCCTGCAAAAGAATTATGTAATTCAATAAAGTGTGATATGTATCTAAATCACATAAATTTGTACATGCATACATATATAATTAATTATATATAGATGTACAAAAAAATGGCAATAAAAAAATATGAAAATAAAAGTACCTTCTTGTACAAGGTCTGAAACATGATCATAGTCATTTGATGGAAACATTTGATTATCATTTTCAGTTGTTTTTTCAAGTTGATCTTGTGTTTATGTAGGTCTCAAGGATCTTTGTTTCCATTCTTCAACTCATTCTATATTTTCACATGCTCCCCAATCACCTGTAATACAAAATTGACAAAAACATGCAAGCTCCCTAGTTCATATAGTCCATGTGCTTGCATTTGAACTCTAAAATGAATGCCATTTAGTTGATCCATTTATTGTCTCACAATCAAGTTGAGTAGGAATATTCTCTTCTTCAACTAACCAAAAGAATTTTTGAATTGTAGAGTTCTCACTTGATACCATAGATAATTTTTCATTACACCAATCCACAATTGCACGTGCATCTCTAAATTTGGCTGCATCCTCAAATTTTAGTTTCTCTCTAGTAAGAGCTCTTTTCACACATGCTCTCAACAAATTTTGCCTTTTGCTCAAGGTATCTACAACTCTGTTGGACTTTCCACTCTTGTGATTCAAAACAAAAGTAGAACTTTACAAAAACTCAACCCATTTTAAGTGCCTCTGGTTCAAATTTTCCTTGACTATTAAGAAACTACAAATCTTGATGATCAATATATAAAATAAACTTGTTTAGCAACAAATAATGTCTTCATTTCTTCAAAGCCTGAACTATTGCATAAAATTCCTCATAAACAGAATACTTTTTCTTGGCGTTGTAAAGCTTCTCACCAAACTAGGCAATGGGCTTACCTCCTTGACTCAGAACAGCTCCTATAGCACTACCCATAGCATCACAATCTACCTAAAATAGCTTATTGAAATCTGGAAGTGCCAAAATAGGTTGCTCTGTGACTTTCTGCTTTAGTGTATCAAAGCTTTTTTCTGCTCCTTTAGTCCATCTAATTTATTTTCTATCCCCTCTCATTGTCTCAGTTAAGGGTGTACAAATGCTACTAAAATTCCTGGTAAAATTTCTATAAAAACTTGCCAAACCATGAAAATATCTTACCTCTGTAGCACTCCTCAGTGTAGGCCATTGAATGATAGCCCTCACCTTCTCTGGGTTCATCTTAAGACCTTCCTCTGAGACAACAAATCTCAGGTATACCAACTCCTTTGTAAAATTACATTTCTTTAGATTAATCAACTTCTCCTCCCTCAGCTTCTCCAAAAATCTTCTGATATGCATCAGATTCTCATCCCATGTCTTATTGAAAATTAAAATATCATCCAAATAAACAATAACAAAACTTCCCAAAAATTCTTTCAATACCTCATTCATGAGCCGCATGAATGTGTTCGGTGCATTGGTTAGCCCAAATGGCATGACTAACCACCCATAAAAACCCTCCTTTGTCTTGAAGGCTATCTTCCATTCATCTCCTTCTCTTATTCAAATCTGGTGATACCCACTCTCTAGGTCAATCTTCATGAAGTACTTGGCTCCACTCAAACAATCCATTATGTCATCCATTCTTGGCAATGGAAATATGTACTTGATCGTGATCTTATTTATGGCTCGAGAATCTGTACACATTATCTACTCTCCATATTTCTTTGGTGCTAGTACTTTAGGTACCACACATGGACTCAGGCTCTCCCTTATCAGTCCCTTCCTTAACAACTCGTGAACTTGTCTGTTCAACTCTTCATTCTCTTCTGGAGTCATTCTATGGGATGCCTTATTTGGAAAACTAGCTCCTGGTATCAAATCTATTTGATAACTTATCTTCCTCACTGGTGGTAAAACTTCTAGTACATTATTAGAGATAATGTTCTAAAATTCTTCAAACATATCTGAATCTTCTGCTGGTACATCTTCACATTTCTCTTGACTAATCTTAGGAATCAATGCAAAGCAATGACACTCAATCTTCAGAACACTCAGACTATGCATCTTGATCTACATGTGCAACTTGTGCATTACCTTTAATTCTTTGTTTTGTCCTTCCTTGATGTTGCAAACACTCGTATTCTTGATGCCCTTCTTCTCCACATTGGAAATAGGTTCCTATGAAACCTCCTCTTCTAGGTCCTTGCCCAGGTTTGCCTCTTCCTCTTCCTCTTTGCTCACCATTGTTCTGGTCACGAGGGTGATGGGTATTATCTCCTATCTAATTTTGACCGGTGCTATCTTATTCACTTTTCTTTGGATCTTTATTTTAGCATCCATAGGGTCTTCCACCAGTCCTTCTACCTTGACCTCTTCCCCTTTGCTTGCTGTCGAATATTTTATTCATCTTCTCTTCCACCTTCAGGGAAAACTGGTATGCATCTTCTATGGTGGTCATTCTAATCGGGCTCATCTCCTCGTGAATACTTGGCCTCAACCCATTAATGTAATGAGCTACCTTCTCCTTATTGGCCTCTACATGGCCTGTCCTAATAATAATCTTATAAAACTCTTTTGTGTACTCCTTAACAGACTCATTACCTTGCTTCAGTCCTTGTAGCTTCTTTAGCAACTCCATCTCATAGTCCACAAGAATGAATTGCTTCTTTAGTTTCTCCACCATCCAATCCCATCTGGGGATTTTTACTTTTCCTCTTTTGTTCCTCTCTAATTGGACCTCCTTCCACTAAATACTGGCATGGCCCTTCAACTTTATTTTTGTAAACTTGACCTGCTTTGGGTCCTCCACATCCTTATACTCAAAATACTCCTCCATGTCATTGATCAAATCAATAAGTTCTTCCATCTTCAAATCTCCAGAATATTTAGAAACTTCAATCCTAGCCCTCTTTTTGATCTTCAAAATGGCCCTCAACAACCTAACTTCTGCAGGATCTCCTGTAGCTTCTTGTTCTTCCTTAGATAGCTCTTCTTCAGCTTCATCCTCGCTTTCTTCTCTTGTTCTTGGCTCAAACCCTCTTCACAGCTCGTCTCGCAATGCATTGATTTGCCTTTGTAGGGCTCTAAAACCCTCTTCCGTCAAAGCATTCCTCCCAATATGATTTGTTTGTGGAGTCATCTTGATCTTCATAGCAAACCCACAACCTCAGGTCTTTATGCAAACTGCCTCATGGTCGGCGATCCATCTACACACTCAGGAACCCTAGATCTAATACCACTTGATGAAGGGGGTACATCACAAAATACATAATAATAGAAATTGCACATAGAAAATAGAATGATCTTTTATTGATATGGGCAAAACGTTACATTACAGAAGCTCAAATACAATTAGAGGATGAATCCTCTACAGGCTTCATCGCATTATAGCTTCCTATCTCAAGACTTTGGAATTATCTGCCTTCTTTAACCCATAAATCAGCTAGTGTTTATGTTTTCCCCACCTATTCTTGACTCTACACTTTCCCCCTTAACTCTACTACTACCAAGAGTTCCCAAAATAGTCATAAATAACAATTTTCAGCGGCCTCCAGCTAAATTTCAAAATTTGCAACTCCCTCCAAAAGTAGGTCAACTTTCAGGGAGCATAACTTTTGATATGGGTGTCCGATTGATAAACCGTTTTAAGCATCAGAAATCTTGTGATGTGAACTATCATGCTAGAAATATGTCTAGATTTCCATGATGTTATGGGATGTTTTAGTGCCTCATATTTTGTTTCAAAAAATTTCAGGGGCTTTTCAGAAAACAAAAACTTTAATATTTTTCAGCTCACAAATGATCTTTGCCCAATTCCTTTGCCAAAGGTCTTATATTTCAGTTATGAATCTTTCTGTAAATTTTCACTTCAATCCATGCCCAAATGCAAACTTTCCTGAAATGGCAATTAAACTTTCCAAAACTGGCAATTTGCTATTTTTAGAAGTTTAGAAATACTAAAAGTCCTACATCAATATTCAAGAGATTATGGAACTAGAAACACTAATTATGGAAAGAAATGCAAACAACTACAATGATTTTGAATCAACTTATTTTTGGGTGATGCAAGATTGCCCTTACACCATTGGATGCTCCTGCATCAGATTACAGATTGAATTTGTCAACCTTTTGAAGTTCTTAGAAACCAATGAGATTATTCCCTGCATAGTATCAATTGGAACACACATAATATAATCAATCCATCGATATTATTCAGATATTTCATGTTGTTCATACTATTTTGCATAAATTCAAATTATCAGGGTGCTGTAGGGTTACCCAAACTCAGTCATAGAACCACAAAATGCTTACTCAATGAGGACCATGCACAACCCATTAGTACATCAAACCCACATTATAAAGTTGTTCCTAGTAGTCATAATAACAGAACCCATGCTAACTGTATTGTGATAACAAAATTAGACCCTGATATATTGTATGGTGGCTAGGAATGTCCTCATCTACTCATAGAAGCTCATTGACATCAAGGATCAATACCAATCCACTTCAAGACTGCTATAACCCATTCAACACTATAACTAATCAAGATACACAACAATAAATGAAATAAATTTGCATCATACATTTACCAGTCCTTACACAGGGCTGTACAGCCTAGAAATGGCATAACACTTCAATATTTTCAAAGATTGCCCAGAAGTTTAAATAAAATTCTTAGAAATCATTATCAACATTAAACAAAGGCAACTCATCCAAAATTACCACCCAATCAACAAACGCAATGCCCACAACTCAAATCAACCCAGATAGCATGTATGATATTTCAATTGTATGGCAGCATTTATTACAGTACATACCAAGTATAAACTCTACAATATTATCTCTAATGTTGATGCCTATATTAGTAGAAGATTTCCCAAACATTAACTAATTTCAAAAGAGAAGAAACAAGTCTTAATAAATTTTTCCCTCCATGATGGGTACAACAAAAGTACGGCCTAGCTATGGGAATGCACAATGAAACAACAAAATTACTAACACTAACCACTCCAAAACTCCATTTCAGACATATCAATTAGAATCACAAACCAAAACTCCACAATAGAATTCAACTCCATTAAGATCCATGTGATTTCATAAATGAAAACCATCATTAACAGCAAGGGTGGATATTCCACCACTGAAATTGATCATCCTCTAGAGGGTTTCCATCCTCAAGAAGGTATGATGAACTCTCTGGTTCAATCTCAGTAGCATTTCAATATCAAATCCAAGCATAAGCTTCACAATGAGCTCCCACTTTCTTTTTAAAGGCACCTGGTAGTTACAAAAGAATTCTTTCTTGAAAATATTACCTTTTTCTATTCAAACTTAAAATAAATCTCTATTTCCAAGAGATATGCTCACTTTAATGTGTTTAGGAGAAAAATAAAACACTTTCCCATTCCAAAATGATATAACACTTAAGTCACCTTATTAATATTTGCAACCTTATAACTTAAGTGCAAAAAAATAATTAAATAACCTATTTAATTATCAACTTTTATGAAATACTCTAAACTTCACCAATTTGATAATGAAACGCAAGAAACCTACTCTAGAAGATTAGGAATGAAAATATATTCCCTCGGGATGACTTTCTATAAATCGATAGCTTCTCCAAAAATCTTGGAGAACTAACCAGAAGCCTGATCGAGCCTCACAAAGTAGCATAGTCATCCTATCAACACAAAGAGGTCGAATATAACACCAAAATTCAAACAACCAAACCAGAAGCCCATCACAAAAAAGAACCCCTTACCATACCACATAGCCTATTGGGATCCTGGAATAGGCTATTGGGCACACAACTGACTAGGCTAGAAAAGCGAACATTACACAAAACAAGCTCCCCTTGAATAACCCTACGCGGACTGGACCCTGACAAACTAAGATGATCCACCCTTGGAAGAGCTACTAGATCCCCCCCTAAAAGTCTGCTAACCCTAAGATGGTCCTATCTGCTATCCATGTCACCTATGATCTCTAGGGGGTCCCTAAGACTACCATAGCCTAGTATGACTACTCTATGTGCCCTGTTGTGGCCTAGGCCTCTATCTCTAATGTTGTTGTTGTGGTTACTATCACTGGGGGGCCTCAGGAGGCCCTAAAGAAGATCTAAGCCTACAATACTTGGGTTTAGGACCCTAATGAAATGGTGGACAAGTAGCTTCTCATCCTGAATATAATCCGCATACTGTTGGAGCTCAAAAAACCTGTTCTCATACTGGGCCACTGTGAGGCCTCTCAGCTGTATGTCATGAAACTTATCTTGATACGTCTCTGCCTAAAAGCTTAGAGATGTAATGTACTCTGAAGTGCTCTAAGGTATCCCAAGTCAGTGTGTCTATCGATATGTGGTGCTTCCACTCATTATGCCACTAGGTAGAAGTGGGTCCCCTCAACTGATGAATGGCAAATCTGGCTTTTAGGTTGCTTCCATAATGCTACAACTAAAAGCACTCCTCTAAGCTTAGTAGCCAAGACTCAGCTTCCACCTTGTCGATGGCTCCTAAAAAAGTATAGGGCTGTAACCTAAGTAGCTCTCGAGTCCTATCACTAGTGCCTCGAGAACCCTTTAGTGTTGTCTCTATCTCTATCTGTGGTTGAGTGGCTCAGGCCAAGGGAATACAAGGTGGCTTATCCTTGACCTCCTCTATAATCACCTCTCACATACGTGACATACATGGGGACTCCTACTCTACTCATGGAACCTTGGTATGTGCTCATCAAACCCGGGTTGATCCCCCTGAGGTCTCTCTACAACTGGAGGTATTCTAGCCTCAAGCACCCCTATTAGGCCCTACAAGGCCTAAAGAATCTAGTGTCCATAGTCATGTCCCATATCTTGATTAATACTCTCAGAATGATGGGACTCAGCTAGCCTCTCTAGTGGTTGTCCTCCACTTGGACCTTTGGGGCAGGATTGGCTCTCCCCTCTCTACGTGACATCCTAAAGGCAAGGTATAATTTTTGTTAAAAGAAATATTTAAATGATTTGTTCCCAGAGCTCCCAGAGTTGAGAACTTGGCTCTAATACCTATGTAACGACTCTACAAGATAAGACACAACAAACACCCAAATTTTTTTTTTTAATATAATTCTAAGCATGGTAGTGACAAATGTTAAATCTATATTATGTAACTTTACAAAATGTCTAGCATTTGATTATAACTAGATAGATTACAATTCACTACTTAATAAGCACCAATAAATAATGTCCCTGATCACCCAATATAAATACATAAAACACAAAACCAAAAAGGTAAAAGCCTTATACAATCTTAACCAAGGTACCAAATATATACGAATATATGTCCTATTAAAAAAACACCCTTACTGCTCAACAATCTCAAAAGCACGAAGGCTTAAGACAAATTAATATAAAATTCATTCATTAACATATAAGGGTTAAATTTGGTTACAATTTTTAGTCTTCCTATATTTCTAATACTAAACCAAATAGCTATTTTGACAAGGGGACAATACTAGATGTTCTAACTAGGTAGAAAAATGTAAAACTCGGGCTAGCTCAATCCTTACATTGCAGTATACAATATTCCTCATTTAATAAAAGAAATGAACTTAATAAGAAAATCAAATGAAAGACACATAAGATAATGCTTAATGTTCTTACTTCCTTGGATAGACCTAGAGGCTCAAATATCTCCACGGTAGATTACTTTTAAAAGAAAAAAAAAACATATCTCAAGGCGTTAAAATAATGTTAAACGTCCACTCCACCATGGTGGCTGAAATGAGGGTTAGCTAATGAGACCAAGAGATAAAAGTTCACTTATTTAAAATGAGAAAAGAAAAATGTTAGGAACTAGGATGCCTCAACTCTCAACCTAATCCTAAAAGGTGCTCAATTAAACATGCTATCTATCTTTTTTTTCAACCCTAGCTCATTCTGGCTACCCTTCTTCTGGCCGCCATGACTGAGGAACCTCTCCATTAGAGCGCTAATACCCAATAGTGAAGACTACAAGGTAATCTCCTTCTGATATGGTCCATGAGCTTTGGGCAATTGTCAAGTTGCCTATTATCTAGTTTTCTTTTTTTTTTGCAAAGAAAATTTTGTTTTAACCCTACAATGGGTGGATCTCGGTAGCTAAGAGGGAAAACAACCTCCAAGAGGCTTCTACACATAAAAAATGATGCTCCACTCAGTGGATCAATGCCATACCCACCAAGAGGCTTCTACACATAAAAAATGATGCTCCACTCAGTGGATCAATGCCATACCCACTCTGGGACACGGCACTAGAACATGTTTAGCTTTGTAGTACTAAAAAAACTCTGTTATTTAGCTCTCTGTAGATTTTTTCGTTCATAGACTGGTCAACACAGTAGATGGCTACAGGGGTGGTGTTTTACTGACGTTCACTACTTCATCTTATGATATAATGAAGGGGTTACACTGTCTATTAATAAAAGACATTACTTCTTGCATGGATTCGCTCCAAAAGAAAATCAGATTTACAGTATATTTTTTTTATCGGTATTATAAATTAGTAACTCCCACGCTTCTTTCTTTTCATATTTCCAAGCATATTAACGATTTCTATTTCTTGTATATATTATTAAGATTCTGAATTTGTAATCTGATTCATGTGTGCTCTATGTTAAGGTTGAAGATTCTAGCACATTAGTATTCCTAGGTTAAAAATGTATAACACTAAACAGTCTGATTTCTGGGTGCAGATGTACATTTTATGGGTTTTTTGTAGTCTCTTAACCATACTATTTCTTAGTACTGGAATATAATAAACATTTTTTTTTTTTCAAAAGAAAAGCACACAAAATCTTATAGGCAGAAATGATAGATTTATATTTTCACAAGTTGGGCACCAAAACTTAGGAATTTAAACACTCCTTTCTTGTTTTAACATGTATTAGTATGACCAGAGAGTTTTCTCCATGGCTGTATGTTTTCTGGTATCTGTACCAAAAGTCTTTTGCTCTCCCACAACCTATAGGATCCTCCAGAGTGACAAGATAACAAAAAAGGAGAAATATTCTGATATAGCCTGTGGGAGCTCACCTCCCAGCCTAGGACAGTAGTTGTATACCCCCGAGCTAGGGGAAAATGCAAGGGGACCCAGATACACTGCACACCAATTCACTTGACCCACATAAAACACACTTACAGATTCAACATAATGCATACAAAGAAATTCAATACAATAACTAGGTAATCACACTTACAAAACCAAAAGAAGGCATTGTGGAAAAACCTTCACTAAGGGGGTAAAAAGAGACAACATCTTGTGAGACATATTAGCCTTCTTTAGATAGAATTTTTCTAATCATGGGTACTCATACCCCTTTGTTTTTGTTGGGTACTCTTACCCATTGAATTTAGAGCTCTTTTCTTTTTTTGTTTCATGTATACTCTTACCCTTTTAAAATTCAAAGATAACATGATTGGGTATTCTTACCCTTTCAATGTTCAAATTCAAAAATAATACATTGGGTACTCTTACCCATTTTAGACTCCCACGGGACCTCTTCTTTCTTCCCCAACACACATAGTTTACAACAGCAAGACCACTGAATTTAGACCACTTAACATTGTATCAAACAACAATTTCCAACAACACTAAACAAACTTCACAACATGATTTTATAAAAAGGTAATAGTAACAGTAAATAAAAACATAGCTTGACTTATATTCATCTTTTTTTAAAAAAAAAAATTTAAGTTCAAGGTAAATTGGATATTATGTCCTACCTGGAATTCACTGCAGAATTGTTTAACTCCACAAATATCTCTTGTTCCTCTAGTTTGTTGTGCTAGTTTTCCTTCTCCAATTCACCTTTTTCCTGTTTTTTTTGTAGAGTAGTATGTGTTTAAGAACAGAAAATCAATAGGCGCCCTCCCTTTACCTCTCCTTTTCTCCACCAATTTCCATCTATCCTTGAAGGTAGCATGTGTCTCCCCAAGTGGACATGTGTCCTAAATTGGACAGCATGTTGTCACCTTGAATGGACAACATGTGTCTTTACCAATAGACATGGTTTAATAATTAAAAAGGATTCCCATCCATAACAAAAAAACTTATAAAAAGCTGCCCAGATTTTACTTTTTTTTTAATCTCATTGTTTTTTTAGGGGTCCACCTACGTCTAGGATAAGGTTTTTTTTTTTTTTTTTTAACAATAAGGCACAAATTTTAGACTTATCATCAAGTTTGGTGGACTATTTAGACTCCCCCCACTACAAGATACCTCACAACACTTTTACAACATACATATCAACACATAACTAATCACATGAAAACACAAGTCCCAATACAATACTACAACATTGCACAACAATGTCACATTTCCCAACACAAGATACTTCAAACAAGACACTTTCATACGACACATTTTTCACAAAACATATACATGACTAACAATGGACCTAAACCTCTCCATACATGCTAGGTCAGCTCACTAGGAAATGACAACGGCTCCCCAAGAGCTTTCCCTTATTTCCACTGGCTCAACTTGCACACTTGTTGTCACATTGTCACAAGAATATAATTAACCATCACTAATTCATAAACATACATTTACTTAGGGAAGGTAATTATACTAGGGCAATTACCTTATTAGGTCAGTCTATAGTATTGTAAATTTTTAAGAGGCATTACCTCACAACTTATCAATCAGCTATTGTAATAATAGTTTTGGTTTAATCTAACAATATTCAACTCTGTCTCTCAACACATCACAACCATATACTTGTGTTCTGTAGGACCCCTCCTTGGTACCACCATTAAGGTGGGAAGTGATTTTACATTTTGTTACTATGTTTCTAGGACGAGACATTATATGTTGTTTCTCCTAGTTTTCTGATCATGACTATGGGATTATATGGTAGTTTGAGATATATGATTTTGATATGGATCATGTTTGATATATACTTTTATGTTTATATATCCACTTCTGACTCTAGATATGATGCTTTTTATAATTTGACTTGAACCTTGTTTTATTGGACTATATTGCTTATTGAGATATGACAATACATGATTCCTTGGCTTATGATGTGTGAGTTCATATACCTTGTTATGATTGATGTGACTCATTGATGCATATATAGCTTCCAATTTAATGGTGAAAAGTTTGTCATCTCATATTATTGTGTGTGTGTGTGTGTGTACTCACAATGTTGTTTCTATGACCCGATCTATATTGTCATACACAACTAATGAACCTATATCAACTTTTTACATTATATTTATGTAGTATACAAGAAAAGTTATGTTAAGAAATTTTATAAGTTTATAGATTTTAAATATTATGGCTTTCCAAGGAAAGATATCACGACACATTAATATTAAACCATTGACATAAATTCAAAACTAGAAAATGTGTGGGGATTATTGGTGATGTATAATACCCACCTTGGTTACTACCAATTTTCTTTTTTTTACTCATCAACTAACTTAAATGTTCAAGCATCATCTATATGATTTAGAAATGCCAACTTTAGAGACTTACCATTGATAGTCATGGCAACAACTCTATGCTGCAACTCATATACTTGTACTAGAGTATGGAAAGCTCCTAAGGTCAAGGTTATCCATAAACCCAAACCTCAACCTTGAGGGTTCATTCATAATGGACCTGCCTATGTATCTCCTCATGAGAATCAGAGGCTTAATAGTTAAAACATCAACAATAGAGATGCTTCATCCTCTCCTATGATATGAGATCTCTAATCTCACTCTTAAATCATAGATTATAAGTAAATAATATGATTCCAATTCAATTCATATGCAATACTATGATAAAAAATGCAATCTAGTCAAAGGTTAGTTCAATGTCAACATCAATGTATGAAAACATACAAACCACATAGTCACTAGCTCATATAAACATTACTTGTTCACACATAGTGAGTGGCTCAAGCATATATTTCATGTACTAATTATGACTATCTATCACATTGGTCACAGATACAACTTTTCCTGGCTCATTGGTACAACCCATATACACAAAGTGAATAACTCTTCTATAAGTCACAAATACACAATGTGACTAGGTCCTACATATCACATATACATAGAGTGAATAACTTATGCATACAACACATATACACATGGACAATAACTCATTCATGCATCATACACATATAGTGCCTATCTCATGCTTATAACATGTATACCCATTGTGATTAATTCACACCTGTATCACATACACATAATACAAATAGCTTATGTAGACATCGCATAGACACAATGTGACTAATTCACATATATACAATGTGACTATCTCATGGAGGAAACATATATACACAAGGTAACTAGATCATATGCACATCAGGGGTACACATAGTGACTAGGTAGAAAATGGAAAGGTTGAGACCATATTGCAAGCATTTCCTCTTTTGCCTAATTCACTAGCCCATAAGTACTCAAATATATCCCAACCAAAAATATGAATATTGTTGTATCTAATGATACACCATGTGTTCCATCATTTTCCCTAACTTACAACCAACTATGATGATAAGAAAGCATCCCATACTACTTGTGGTCAAGGGCTCAAGTGTGACAATGCACAACACATAAGGTCCTTAATACATATGCACATAGGGATTGACTCACACATACATAGTGACCAACTAGTAAGAGGAAGTACATGTAACCTACTACATGCATCTTCCCATTAGATAGTGCACTGACACATAATCTCGTGAATACCTCCTAATGAAAAAAGGAATGCCAGTGCATCTCATGCTACACTATTAATCCCTTCCTTTTATTGATTCATAGCCAACTGTACTGACAAGAAAGCATCCCATACTACCTATTGTCATCACTAGCTAAGAAGTAGGTGAAATAACATACATATTGACAACCAACTGTGATGGCAACTAAGCATCCCAAAACACCTCTTGTCATCACTAACTAAGGAGTAAGTGTAATAACTTACATTTTCACAACCAAATATGATGACAAGAAAGCATCCCATAGTAGTTTTCATCACTATCTAAGGATTAGGTGTAACAACATAAATCACATGTGGCCACTAATAAGATTTCCACAACCTACTAACTTGTTGAGTTGGTGGATCCTAACATCTATCACCTCCATGCCACTAGGAAAAGTTGGTCCAACTTAGTACGAGATAGCTCTTGGCATCTATCACTTGTATGGTACTGGTAAAAGCTGGCTAAGCCCTATCATACCAAAGGGTAGATCTTAGAATCCATCACCTCTGTTCTACAAGCAACAGTTAGATAACCCTAAGATAGGTTAGATAACACCTGGTATCTATCATTTGCACAGTACTTGTGACAACTGGCTAAACTGCTCTTGTATCATAACTTGGATGGCTCTTGGTATCTATCACCTTTGTGCTATTGGAAACAACTAAACTATCTTAAGATATGGTGGATAGCACCTAGAACCTATCACCTACACAATATTGGTGACAACTAGCTATCCGCACTTGTATCAGACTCAGTTCTGAGATGTGGATCATCTTATAGCCATGTACACACATAATAAGCATATCACAAGGATTCACTAACACTGGTAAGGTTAACTTGGCTATGTTCCACATAGAGGTCCATAAACCAATGCGGGTCTTTTATAACCAGGGGTCTAAATTATGGGTCAACACTCATTAAACATATTGGACCCACATGAGATAGATTCTATCTAGTCACATATGCATAAATATATAAAAACATAAAGTAAAATCAATGTCATTCCATACATTCAATTTTTACTTGGAAACATAGTGTGCATTATAAAGAAATCAAACTTACCATGGTAATTGTTGTCCTATTTTCGCTAGGCCAAAATAGCCCAAGGATCCATTGAATTCTATAAAAATGTTGTAAAATTGCCTTCAAATATGTTGTAGGCCTGTTATATGTTTTTCCTTGCAAAAATTTCCTACAAAACTTGAAACAATCCAAAGTGTTTTGCCTTAACACAATTTGCATTATCGACAAACTTGGCTATTTGTAAACCTGCCAGTTCACCATTGAGCAGGTTCACAAATGCAAAAATCACTAATGGGGAAAAATAAAAGGGGTATAAATTTCAAAAGGAATAGTCTATGGGTTCACAAACTTGTAAACCTGCCAAAAAGCTTTCAAAGCTCCAAATTTTGCTGACAGGGTAATCCATTGATGAAGAAGAGGAAGGAGATTGAACTATGGTTCGTGAAAGTGGAGAATCACTGAAAAAAGAGGACAAGCCAAAAGACAAATTGAAAAATGAATTGTCAGTGGTTCACTAGGTTCGCGAACTTACAAACTCACCAAGAAGGAAAGAAAGTGGTTTGTGGAAGCTACGGATCACTAACGAAAGATAAAGTAGAAGACAAAGGTACAAAAAGTAGGGAAAATTTGGTTAAGGAGAGTGGTTCACAAACCAAATGATTCACTGACTCAGGAGTTTGTCAATGGGTGAATAGGATGTTAAGGAGAAAATATAGTTCAGGTACATCGCCAAACCTCATGGTTCGTTAATTGAGGAGTTTGCCGATGGGAAAATGGATCGATAAAGAGATCAAATGTAAGGAAGTGAAAATCAAAATATTAAAAGACACCAAGTAAAATAAAAATTCAACACTTTTGAAGTGTTATAAAATCTTCTAAAGGGCTTGATTTTGTAGGTGCCTTAAAATCATGCCTCCACAAGTGATGCCATTATTGTAGGTTGAGCTCATCACAAGTAGTTGGAATAGTGTAGATCTTTAATGCGCATGTACGAAGAAATGAATGTAGTAGATGGAGTGTATGGGTCTTTGCAGGTCTTGGACAAATCAATGTACCAGAGGCAAGGGAACCCTTATAAATTTGCAAGTTCTCTAGCATGGACCTCTACGCTAGAATTTATTGCAGTATGGGAAATCTAAAGATATGTTGAAAGAGTTTTCATAGGCCTAGAGATGAATAGTGAAATGCCAAAGTTATATAAGCATGTGAATATGTATTCTTATGGGTTAGTTAGCCATTTTGGGTGGTTATTTAAATAGAAAGACTGGTTTTCAAGTTTAGACCTTTTGGTATTTTTCAGAACTAGGCAGGTTTGATGAGTTGTGCTGTCTTCCAAGTGTTTTATGTCTCTATACTAGTTCAACAATGAAGGAAAGTCTATTATTGTGTGTTTATCTCACACCTATAATGAGTCTTTTATCTCTTTGTAATGTCTATTTATCCTCTATGATCAATATAAAGTAATAATTTTACCTCTCTGATTATTCTTACACTATGTTTATTTTCTAGATGCAAGTTGTGTATTGTAGGTGAAATGTTTCCTTTCATAGTTTTATCTTTCTACCTTAACCTCTGTTTGAACCTACATGAGTTTGTGTGAGCTCCCTTTAGTTTTTGAGATCATTACAATGTTATGTATGTTGTAGTTAAACACCCTAAATCTTGGTGCATCACCCCCTTTCCCTTTCAATTCTCCTTCTCCCTTTCACTTGCTGACTGTTAGCATTAGGTTTAGATTTTTTTACACTGGGCCTTAAGCTCAGAAAGACGCACCAACCTTCTCCAAAGGTCTCATCTCATCTACAAGGTCCCACACCTTGAGATCAGTCCCATTGTGTCATTGGAATTCTTGAACCATCTTCAAGAAGGGTGCAATTCCTAGCAATAACAGTTTTTGGCACACCTAGTTGGACCAATTTCATTATCTTTATCATCTATTGAAGAGTTTTAGTGTGCTCTTTAGTGCATCTTTTCATTTAGAGTAGTCTCTACAACACCATGGAAACTTTGATGAACAAATATACTAGTGCATCTAATTCAATTTCTTAAAGAACTTCAAATACTAGGATTTCGGTGATATTCCTAGTCAACTTGCTTTAAAAAGCATTTCAATCACTTGGTGACTCCCTGGTATGAGCTCATTTCTTAGAAGGTCAACTTTGTTTACTTTTAATGGAAGAATATTTGAATGATTTCTAAATTGTAATGATCCATTATGTCAAACTATTATGGAAGCTATGGTTATTCCCCTCCTCCTTGTCAAAATATAGGTCATTGGCCTCCATATCATCCATATCAGGCTCAAAATACCTCTAGGTTTATGCCATATGCACTTATTATAGTAGGTTATCAACATCCTCATTATTCTTTCCTTCTTCCCACCCCCGCTTAGTCTTCTTGGAAGCCTAATCATCCATATTATCAATCCCAAGAAGACCACTTCATCCCTAATCCATATATCTACCCTACTGAGTAACCTTAGGATGCCAACAATATGAGTTTCAAAGATATCATGTTGAATTTTCAAAGGGAATTTGATGACATCAAGAGGTAGCAAATGTATAACCAGTAACAAGATGAGATTGCTCATCGAGCCTTCCATCACCAGTAGAAAATGGAGGCATAGGAAATAGCTTATCAAGAGAAACTTGTTATGCAAGTTGTAGATAAGGAGGAACAAATGAGGCAACTACTTGCCAGAATATAGAGGTTTGAAGACCATCCCACATCCTCCCTTCCTAGTTTCAGACTAGCTCCTCCATCTCCTCATACAATTATGAATCAACCTACAAAGGAGAGGGTTTCCACCTTCAAAGTCCCAAGATTTAAGTAACATGACCCCTCTAAAACCAAGATCAACCTCAATGCTTCAAATTTGCAAGTTTAAGAGGTCCCCAATCCTTCACAAGACCTTGTTTCTATGCAAACCCAACTTGTTTCCCCCAAGAACATTCTTTCCAAGAACCCTCTCCCCTCCAATAAATTCAAGAGAGTTTAGGATCCCTTTCAGGCTCATTTATTTTGCTCTAGAACTATTTCACTCTTCAAGAGTGTACCTATTGTTTGGCAAAATAGTCAGTTGGATGAGCCAAATGAGGAGGTGGAAGACAAAGAAATTAATGAGGAATAGTTTGTTGTTCCTATGCTCACAATGGTGGAAATCCTTGAACCCCTTGCACCTGTCTTAATTCAAAAAAATGGTTAAATCCACTAGATTTTAGTTCTTCGGAGGAATTTTATCATGTATACTATCAAGCAAACAAGAATGAAATGCAAAGATTCCATAGGAAGAGTCTTTAACTATAGAGGTATCTCAAGTAGAATCTAGTGGAGTTAAAGTCAAATGATGAGGGCATTGAGCAGGAGATTGTTGCAGTAGTTCCACAAGTAGATGATACCACCCTATTTCATGAACTACCTAGTTTCATTGAAGATAAAGAGGGCATGCAATTTCCTAGGTTAGTTGAAATTCTTGAACAACATTAAGATGTTGAAGGCCATGGTGAGTTTCTCTCATGTGTAGACAAGTGTGAGAATGAGGTCCCAGCTTAGGAAAAAAAGAGCAAGGGCAGTCTTATATTGTGAAGTGTAGAGGTTAATGATATAGACTTGTTTAAGGAGCTCACATCTTTTATAGAAGAGAATGATGTGGAGACTGAGCATAGGCAAGAACAAATTGAAGATTTTTTCTTAGTTAAATAGTAGGGATACCAACTTCTTGGTGGAGGAGATTTCACCATTAAGCATGTGTAGGGCTCATTTTCGGAGCCTAATATAGAAAGTGATGAGAACCTTACTCATAAGATGGAGGCAGCCAAATTTCCAAATCATGTGCAACAAATAAAGCATTCAAACCAGTAGTAAATTGATCAAGAATCAAAGCCAAAGGTTGAAGTAACTAATTGTTTGGGTATTGTTCCATGGGTATTCCCTATAAGGAATCTGGCCCTACTAGATATAGACCACGAAGAGTCACCACTTGTCATGCTTACCTCTGAACATGAAGTTGAGCATTAAAATGAGTGGGATCAACCATTTATCCATTTCCTATCAGCTCCATTTCTAATAAGTTCAAGTTAGGAGAAAATTAGTAGAGTACACCCTGACATTGCCAATATGGAGAGGATACAATGCCCCAAATCAAAGAAGCAAGGGTGACATGCTAGCTCTGGGGCACGATATATAGGACTTCCCGATGGGGTGATTATTTTTTATAAATTATTTTTCAAGTAGATTTCAACCATTGACATATGTTTAAATTTAATCTCATTTATTTGTTTAAACCCTCTAACACATAATTAATATTATAATAAACTGCTTCCCATCTAGTTAAAAACTATACTCTAATTTCTTTCCACATGGTAATTTCAATTTTATTTATATACTGACCTTCAATAGGATGAAACAAAACATGTTCCCATCACATTATTGTAAATTTGGCAAATGTCACAACCAATGTAGTTTGCATTAAGTATTAAAAGCTTCATTTAGTTATTATTTTTAAAAATCTTTTATTATTTTTAAATTGGCTTTTTAATTTATTATTAAACTTTTTTTCTTTCTGATTTTCAAAATTAATTCTATCTAAAAAACAGATGACTTTTTTCATTTTTTTTTCTTTCTTTTGTTTTCTTTTAACAATTATTTATTTTGTTTTATTTGAAATACACTTGTCTTACTTTTGAATGTGATTTTCGAATTGTCATTCAATATTTTGGTAATTCTTTTATTTTATTTTTATTTTCATAAATGTAGTGATTAGTGCATGCCTTTATGAGATATTCTTATATTAGTTCCCACTTTTACATTCAAGAAAGAAGGATTACAGGCTATAATTTTTTACCCTCACTAAATGTTTTACACATTGATAACTCACACTCTCTTTTGTTAAGCTTGATTCCTAAGTTGCTTTTATTTTTATTTGATTTATATTATTTTGTAAATTTTTAGATTTTTAGTTATTATAATAGTACTTAAACATGTTTATATGCTTTAGTGACATTCGTTAAAAGCCACAACATAGCCTCGTTACAGATTTTCGGTCTTTGTACTCTAGTAGCTATTTATATCATATCCACTAACAATATGCCACCAAGCTTCAATTTCGATGTCAAGCTTCACCCTAACAACTAAAATCTTCTTGACATAGTAAGATTGTCATACATTAAACTTATAACAATTTCTATGTTAAGCCACCTCAAGAATCACTTTGTGATAGCTCATCCATTAATAACTAAACAATTGTTCATTTACAATACATGGCACTTGTTTATTTTATTGATGCTACTATATGAAATATGTATTAATAATATGAGGTCCATTATTTATAGTAAAGAATAATTGATATTAGAAACATAGATTAGGATGATTATGTGAGTTCCCAATCTTTTATTTTCATCTTATAGTAAAAGTGTCCATTTAAGTATATTATAGTCACTGTCTTGACTCATGTATTGGGATGACTTGTCACAAAAACTAAAAAGATTCAACATATTTTTTAAAATTATAAAGTAAGCATTGTATGTGTCATAAACTAATATTTTATATCACTATTGGTTTTAAACCTGCACCTCAACCATCGGCTGGAGAACGCCACCGGGAATACGAGCCACAATCAAAACCAGCTACCACCATCTGAGGAGAGAACAAAAACCACCATGCCACTACCAACCGCAGACGCAAAAAAGAGACCCAACACCCACCCCTCACGCCGCTGTCGGAGCTGCATGAAGAGACTGCTCGTCCAGCTCCACCGCCACACTTGACTGGGCTCCTTCATCAGGATCTTCCAAGGCATACCGGGGCATACGTGGTGCTAGATCGAGAGCATGAAGCCTTAGAAATCTGATGGCCATGAAAACGTCCATTATCCTCTCTGCTTTTTTCTTAGTGATCAGGAAACAATGGGACCGCAAGGCAATATCAACCTCATCGCTGCTCAAAGAAATTAGGCTAGATTGCAAGGCCCGATAAATGGCTTGATGGGAAGAAGAGGCAGGCAGTGTAGCCAAGTTGAAAAAGGCCTCCCCCTGATCTATGCTGTAGGCAACCACCACTGATTCCTACCCTCTTATCCACACATGACCAACCATATTTTTGACAGCAAATTGAATGAGAGTGCAGTCCCAGTCAAGCAGAATCATCAAGTCTGCCGATTTAACCCTGACCCTAATCTCCGACTCCCAGTCGAGGGCTGGAAAGAAAAGTGTTTGATTGAGACGTGTATCAGCCATTGAGACCTGCCCATTCTGTCTTTTATAGTCACTTCCCATCATAAAGGATATAGCCGTCATGTTGCAAAAGAGACCTCAATTAAGACGTACAATAAAGGCTTGTCATCTCCACTTGAAAAGGAGTATTAAGGGGAAGGATTCGCGATCCCACCTACCCACTAAGACAGAAGATATATCTTATATTTCCCTTGGATCACTAGCCTTCTTAAATACAAATCTGCTCAACGTCAGAGGTTGGTGCTAGAGACTTATGCCATAAATTAAGAGAATGGAAAAGGCATACCACAAGGACAAAGCTGAGCTATACAAAAATCAATTCAAGCAAGTACCTGCCACTTCTTCCATCTCATGTGACAGCAGGTTAGTCAAGGTGATTGGAAGTTTTGAGTCTCTAGGTAAAAATTGAACGAAGGCATTTTCTTGCTTGTCCAACGGCTAGGTTGGCTAATAGATCTGCCACCTTGTTGCCTTCCCTTAATGTGTGAGAAATGAGATAGTTATCCAAGCTATTCATTAGAGTGGTGGTCTGTTGTAATATATAGTTAAGTTCCAGTTCACTATCAGATAGTCGCCCTCAATCCAAACATTTCTAGTGCCTTTTTCAACTTTCAATTGCAAACAATGGACTAACGCCCATGCTTCCGCCTCATTATTAGTTCCTGTAGGCAATTTGGTCGATCTGGCTGCTATCAAAGAGCCATCCTCCTTTCTAATAACACAGCCAGTTCCAAAGGGGCCCAGATTTCATCGCACCATCAAAATTTAACTTAACAAAAGGAAAAGAGGAGGGTATCCATTCAACTTGATCTCTTTTTAGCCATTTTTTTAGGTATTCTTACGCATATCTCTTGCAATTGCTTTAAAATTTCTAAAGCCTGATTTCGTGCCTATCCTGCAATCGATGCATTCCATGTTATGATGCCTCCGTGAGGTTTTGCCAGCAGCTGTGGACCCTAATCTCTCAGATAACGCCTCTTTAAGGTATTCTGGCATCAATTCACAAGTCTAATAAGCGATAAACAAGATATTTTTAAGATGGCTGAAATGGGAAACATCTCATCTTTGTAAGGATATTCACCTCCACATCTATATCTAACAAGATGTCACATACTGACCAGCTATTGTTTAAAGCATCGATCAGTAACACCTAATCATGAGTTGATTTTTGTATTATATGCTCGCCAAATGAAATACCCAATAGATATTTTCCCAAAATTTTGGAGCAGGTTCATCCTGCACGAATGCATTACCTACGCCACCACTCATTCATCTTTTCTTTTTAAAATTTAAGACAATCCAAAGGTAATGATATGGACACACTATCATTCAACATTGTCTATACTATGCAAATTTCATGCCACCTCCTCAATCACATGAGCTTTATCTAAGCGGGTGACATACTCCTTTATGATAAGAAGAATCTTTGTTATGGTTCAGGTTATACCTCTTTTGTTTTTGATTGCTACATTTCGTTTGGGGCTATACTATGCAAATTTCATGCCATCTCCTCAATCACATGAGCTTTATCTAAGCGGCTGACATACTCCTTTTATGATAACTTGAATCTTTGTAAGGTTGAGCCATGTATTTGTCTGTGTACTAACTTGACATAGCTACAAAAATTTATATTGCTCGAAATTACCTATGAAGAATGCAAATAATGTGCCATGATTTTAAACTATTGTGTAAATGCTTCCTTTGTATGGGGAAACTATTGTGTAAATGCTTCATTTGTATGGGGGTGCCATATTGATTATCCTACACATTGTTCCTAAATGGTTGTGCAATTTTTTTTGGAATAAATAATTGTTAATATGGCCTATCTATATATCTCGTTGGTTGGGTGGTCTTATGCCCAAATATTTAATGGCTTTCCTTCGCTGTGTTGAATTTAAATTGTGTCTGCATCTTCCTTGCTTCATATCATGTTTGGTTTTACGATCGTTGATATTAGTTCTTTTCTATTTCCTTGGCACTCATATTTTTCCAACTTCATATAAAACTCTTTTTCCTTTACTGCTCTTCCATTACTTTTGAAGTGAAATGTTGGTCCTCCTATGTTATGATTTGTTAATAGCTTGTCAATATGTAGTGAAGAGTTCTCGAGGTCCTTATCTTGCTTTTTATTATGATTTTTCACTACAGAAATGTCAGAAAATATCTACACTTTATCTAAGACTTCTATTATTTTTTTTAAATTTGATGGAAAATTCCATAGAAGCCAAGGAAAAGCTGCAACTAAAACAACATTTCACATAAGAGATTTCTAGAAACTTATTGGTTCTTTCTTCTTTCTTAAGTTGTATACAAAGTATGTTATACTTATTAAAGGCAATCTTAATATTATTGTAGATAGTTTTCAGCAAGATATTATGTTGGTAATTAATTCTATGTGAATCTTTATTGCTTAGTCTATTGAGCATAGACTCAGATTAGAAAGCATAGATTGTATTTAAATGGAATAGTTTAAAAAAGGCTTTATTGCTCTTCTTGATTATCTCTTCCATAGTTGCTTGTGTAAGGTTTCATCATGTGGAAGTATGAATCTTAAGTTATGTAATAATTTAGGATAAGAGCACGGAGTCTCTTAGTATAAAAATTGACTGATAGATAATCCCTTACAATGATTTGGTGGCAGTCTCTAGATTACTATTATTATTTAACCAAATAAAATGGTACCCAATTGAGGACGGCCTCAACTAATACCACTGACACTTATTTTATGTGGATACAGATTTTGAATCTGGTCTCAACTACATCAAACGCACACTATTCTGAAAGTATTGGAGTGACTATGTTTTTAAAGGTTTTGCTTAGGATAAGCAAGTTGAGAGGAGGGAGGAGGAGATCAAACTATACTCATGTGAGGCTATCAAATCTCCCAAATGAAATAATCATGAAAATAGTTGAAAAGTAATCATTGATAGATCTTGCAAATTTGATGTGGTGTTGCAGGGCTATGGCCTCCCGGGCAAAACATTTTTAGAGGCACCGTCATGCGGTGCTTTGCAAAAAGGATTTACAAATCGTAAGAAAACATAATTTGCAAGAGAACCAAGAAACTTTAAGGTGCTCTAATACTTGAAGAGAGCTTTGATCAGATGAGCACTTTGGAAAAAAAAGAAGCAGCCCATTTTGGTAACAGAAATCTGTAAGGCTGCTTGGAAGCTGAAATTCACATTTTAAGATTAGTAGTAAAAACAAATAAAACAACAAATTCATAAAAATATATCCAGCCTTTTAAATAGCCTAATTACATGTTTCAAATTGTTCCTTTAAAACAACAAATTCATAAAAAATATAGTTGGCCTTGTAAATAGCCTAATTACATGTTTCAGATTGTTCCTTCTTCGATTTCTTTCTAGCATTGTTAAACCAATAGAGGAGGTTTCATGCATGCCACCTCCTCAATCACATGAGCTTTATCTAAGCGGTTGACAAATTCCTTTATGATAAGAAGAATCTTTGTTTTGGTTGATGCTATACCTCTTTTGTTTTTTATTGCTACATTTCGTTTGGGGCTAAGCATTGCTCAAGAGTTGCATAATGTTTTCTCAATGCTGTATGGTCAACAAACTTTCCTTGTTGGGCATCAATCTGCTTCCTACGATACAGTGCCACAATTAATAAATGACCTATGAAATCTACTATAATCTCCCAAAGTCTATATTGTTGCACTACTATTTTTAATCGTTGATACATAATCCTTAAAATCAATGATAATAAGTATTTAAGATAGTGTTAAGATTCAAATGATTAGTATAGTGGTCAATATTTGGAACCATTGCTTTGATGGCTATGTTAAACCTCAAATTGTTGTGCAAACTTTGGTAATGGCTTGCCCACTTTTCTAAAGAGGTGTGCCTACCTTCTAAGGTTGTGCCATTTATTTTTCTGTGTACTCACTTGATATAGCTGCAAAATTTTATATTGCTGGAAATTACCTGGGAAGAATGCTCTTGTTCTTTTACTGCTCTACCATTACTTTTGAAGGGAAATATTGTTCGTCCTATGTTATGACTTGTTATTAGCTTGACAATATCTAGTGAAGACTTCTCAAGGTCCTTATCTTGCTTTTTTTTACAATTTTTAACGACAGAAATGTTAGAAAATGTATATACTCTATCTAAGACTTCTATTATTTTTTTTAAAGTTGATGGAAAATTCTATAGGAGCCAAGGAAGAGCTTCAACTAAAACAACATTTCACATGAGATATTTCTACAAACTTATTACTCCTTGCTTCTTACTAAGCGTTAAAGGCAATCTTGATATTATTGTAGATAGTTTTAAGCAAGATATTATGTTGGTAATTAATTCTATGTGAATCTTTATTGCTTAGCCTATTGAGCATAGACTCAGATTAGAGGGCATAGATTGTATTTAAGTGGAATAGTTTAATAGTGACTTTATTTCACTTCTTGATTACCTCTTTCATAGTTGCCTATGTAAGGTTTGATCATGTGGAATTATGAATCTTTAATTTATGTAATAATTTAAGATAAGAACATTGAGTCTCTTAGTATAGAAATTGATTTGTAGATAATCCCTTACAATGATTTGGTGGTAATCTCCAGTTTACTATTATTATTTAACCAAATAAAGTGGTATCTAGCTGAGGATGGCCTCAACTAATACCATTGACACTTCTTTTATGTGGATACAAATCTTGAATTTCATCTCAACTACATCAAACTCACACTAATCTGGAAGTATTGGAGTGACTATGTTATTAAAGGAATTTATAGTCCACAACAGTGGCAGCCATATACCTTACAAGGAAATTAGTAGAGATTATTTATAAGGATGGGTATTTAAGATATGCCAAGGTTTAATCAAGGGTAGTAAGTTTACTATTGTGCCTCTTTGTTCTATAATCAAGGCCCTTTTAAGGGAAATTTTTATTTTCTTATGTTAATATTGTTTATTCTATTTTTATTTTCTTATGTTAATATTGTTTATTCTATATTAATTACCTTAGAGATTGTAATGCTAGTATTGTTACCTTGGTACGCTTCATTCAAGACATGAGATATACAAAGGATAGTGGTGTAGGACAAAGATATCATTTATAGTGGTTATAACTCATTGTTTTGGGTAGATTGATGTGTATAATAGTGATTACAAAATCTAAAGGGTACAGATATATTAATAATAACTCTATGGATCAATCTTTTGGTAATTGTATTGTGAAATATTTGATTATTTTAGATATGGAAGTTATCACCTTACATTGTGTTGTGATAGATGACTTATATCCTCTTACCTTGTATACATATCATCCACACTGATCATACTTAGTCACTGAGTTGTCTCTTACAAAATCATAAGAAAGGAACCTTGGAGTCATCTTGTTTGATCACTTAGTTCAGCATTCAAGAGGCTTTGCTCAAGAGGGAGTCAGATACTTTGTATTTCACTCTGTTGACTTGTCCAAAAACAATCATCAACATATTTGGCGCTAGAAAGAGGGCCTGAGCCTAGATATTCTTCATTTCAAGTAGAGCTCTAGATACCTCGAAGTGGTGGATTGATAGTTCAGAAAATACAAAAAAAGTAGAAAATTCCAGAAAAATACAAAAAAAAAAAAGTAGAAAATTCTAGAAAAATACAAAAAAAAATGTAGAAAAGTTCAAAAATTAAAAAAAAGCACAAAATCAAAAACACAAAAAATCAGATGGATTTCTCAACCATGGATTCAGGTTTTGATATGCGACAAGTTGTTGGGTATGATCCTACAAATTCAACTCCAATTGTTCTCCAACTATGGTGGTCATTGAATAAGCGTCTTGGTGGCAAGAGTTTGAAAGACTTTGAGTGCAAGTATGGATGTCGTATTCATAATACAAGTGATCATAGAGAAGCAGATTGTATAACATTCTTATCAAGGATGGATCTAGCAATTTAGAAGAAAATTTCATTCTTACAAGTACATGAGCCAGTAGCATTTTCAAAGATAGATCCTAATACTCCTGTCGATGGTGTAGCATTCAGGAACCTAAAAGAGAAAATCAAGGAAGAATTGAAGAATGATAAGGATTTAACTGTCGACAACATATTGTTTTCTAGAAATTGGTGTAGGGTACATGATACAAATCATTTGGAATACACTTGTGAGAAATGCTGGGAAGCAATTCATCAAGCCATGCAGGAAGTAGAAGCTGGTGTACCTATTGAGGAAGAAGTCTTCACTACAAAGAATCTTGATAAGCAATGTACCAGTGAGAAGGAATATGAATATGAGTGTATCAATCTAGAAGAAGTAGAAGCATTCAGATAGAAGTTATCAAAAGCATCAGAGGATTGTAAACAGGGTTTAATAGATGTTAGAGCACTTGAAGCGGCAATTGAAGAAGAAAGAAATTCAAGCTTGTGGCAAGAACCTGAATTGGACAAAGATAAGTTTCTTGAAGAGTATACATTCGCATCACATCAAGAGATCCTTGAGAATGAGCTACAGGAAGTACATAAAACATTGTTAGAAGATCATCTGTTAGAAGCATTGCAAAGGAATGTAGAAAAGTATTCTGATGAAGAGCCTGGGAATAGACAAGAGCAATTCGGGTCGACGCTCGACACTTCTATCATTATACAAGAAGATATATTGCTAGACAAAAGAATGACAATTGAAGAACATGCTGCTGCAATGGATGCTGAGATCAAGAAGCTGTTAACACCTTTGCTAGAGATCACTAAAGAGCTTGACGACGAGATCATCCAATATGAAGAAGACGAGAAGTTCATCAATCATCAATGGCGACCTCTCGACGAATGCTTTGAGTATGATCAAATGCTTGGTAGGCCATGTCTCACTGAAAACAGCGAACATCAGGCTATATCTTTCCCTTCTATTGATTGGAGAAATTTTGAATTTGAACATCATGAACTCCTAATTGATAGTATTGATAATAATATTGACAATAATCTTGAACATGTTGAATATGAATTTGATTATGGCGAATTAGGTAGAACAACCTGCATTTGGATAAATCATGGTCCCGATGAGAATCCTCAATTGATCATAATACCTCCAGAAATTTTTCCTACATTTGAGGTTTGTTACCTGAAGGGTCATTGGTCTGAGTTCAAGGATGAATTTGCTCGGTTGAGAACCGTCACTACTGCATCGCTTCTTTTGTACATACTGAATAATCATGTTAGGGCATGTATATACTCGGTGTCCTGGGTTGCATCTTTGTTGCTTGTACATAGCTAGGTTAGAGTAGGTTTTTATTTCATGTCACATTTTAGAATAAATTTGCTCCTTGATGTCATTTGACTCAAGTCTTGGTTTGTCCTTAGCTTAGTTTTGTTTTTGAGTCACTTGTTTGTTGTTGTCCTTTCCTTAGCTTAGTTTTGCTTTCATAGATTAGTTGTCATTTGCTTTTCGTAGGTGTTAGTTGTTTAGTTTAGTCGTTGTCGTGTCAGGTTTCCCATTTGTAAGAAGGTGATGTATCTTAAACACACACTCTGGTGTCAACTTAGGACAACATGTTAGTTCATTTCTTAGACATTCATTCATGAAAGTCTTGGAGTCTGAAGATGTTTTTCTTTCTAGTTTATCCTTGTTAGACTTTGAACTTGACTTGGAAGTTAATCGTATATTGTGTCTTGACACTATTTTCTTCTGATCATAATATTCTAAAATGCTGAATCTTAATTTTATGAATTCTTAGTTGTTCCGTTGAGAAACTTGGGTCATGATTGATGGATTTCCTATGGATTCCATTGCTAGTGTCAGATAGCATGACTGCTTGCTCTTAGGAGATGAGTCAGTTGTTCCGTATTGACTGAAGTATTTTGAGGTTTTTATATCTTACACATCTTAATGATCCCGACGTTGCTAGGAAAGTCTTTGTTAGTCTGGATCAAGTAAACATCTCAAGGTAATTCATGTTTCCATTTCACTCCATAATAAGAATTCACATACCTCCATCTCATTCCATTCCGCTTACCACGCCTCATATATACAATAAAGCCTCCATCCATTTCATTTGAAAGTAATAAAAAGCTCCATCCACGTTGCATTCTCCATTCAATAATGAATTCAAGTCTGATGTCTGAATCATTTATCTGGTCCTGTGTTCATTGTATACTCCAGAAGGATAAAAGTTGAAGTCTGAATCAAGCACTTGGAGTTTTCCATGTCAATCTCCTTTTCAAATGACCTTATCCACTGCATATAAGACAAGGTCAAGATGTTGGTGTTCCCATCTACTCCGTTTGAAATCTATTATCTCCATTATCCACCCATTATATATGTTCACTCTACCTTCGTTATCATGCAAAGTCATTAAGCATGTAGCTATCCATACGTTCGACCATCCATTTTATTTCTATTTATCCCAAATCCCATCGTCATCCCTTTCACCCATTTCCTAGTCATGATTAACGAATGTGAGTGTCATCTAATCGAGAAGCTTGCAAATTCCTCCACCCATTCCCCACACTTCCATAAAATAAATATTTTGGATGTTTTTACCCATGAAGCAAAGAAATTCTTGAAAAGCTTAAAGAGTCCTTATGCCTTCAAACACATCAAAGTGAAATATATTCAAAAGGCGATTTCATTCCATACCTTCAATAGAGAAAAGTAAAAAAAAAAAAAAAGAATGAAGCTTTGGGTACTTGTAGCCAAATCCAAAGAGGCTACCACATCCAATCCATCCGCTTCCATTCCATTCCATTCTAAGTTTCTTCATCCCACAAAGTACAATCAAAACAAGAAAATTCCAAGTTCTTGTGGGACATGAAGTTACCATTTTACTAATCGTCCTTCCCGTTCCCGATTATATATCCCTTTTCCACTTGCAAGCTTCGAGGTTTAGGTTGATATGAACAGAGGCTGGTCGTGATTCCCTTCCATTTCATTCACTTGCTCATCACCCGTTTACCTTTCGACTATTCAATATATCTTGACTGAATACACTTTTCACCCATCCGCTTTATATAATCCACATCATAATCTTTTGCTCATGTTTCCATTTCATTCACCGTATTGTTTTGTCATTTCTTACCAACATCAATAAGTATAACAACTTGACATGGTTTTGTATGGACCAGCTTATTATCTACAGAATTAGATTTTGAGTTCTTCCTGTTCATTACCTCGGTGAAAACCTGGCAAATAGGCGCCGTGTGTAATGGTTTTAAAAAAAAAAAAGAGAGAGAAAAAGAAAAAGAAATAAAAAATGAAAAAAAGTAAAGAGAAAAATTTCGTCCACTAGTGAAAACCTGGTAAACAGGCGCCATGGATAGGTACCATGATAAAAACTTGGTAAACAGGCATCATGGTAGAGACACCCTGTCTCGTTTCACTCCTTCCCATTTCATTACACTTTCATCCATATCATAACCTATTTCACCATCGCTCCATTCAGTGCCATTGCATACCATTATATATATCCATCCATTCACTTTTCATGAATTTACCTAGCTTGAGACAGATGAACTTAGATGATCTTCGCTTCTGAAGGATGGGAATGAACTCAAGTGCTTGCACTTTAAACCTCAAATATGGATAGTCGCGCTGACAATTGGTTCTAATTCTTTGAACGGGTAGTTATGTTTATTTGATCTGGTGTGTGGGTGTACATGGAGATGTTGAAACTTGACACTTGTTTATCTTTGGAACATTTAAGAAGTTGTTTTAATTGAAATCAATCTTTAACCACACATCAGAAGAGATGTAGTGTCTTGATCCAATCTATGATTCTTTTCCTTTTGAATTCATCGTCTAGCTAGCTGATAGGTAAAAGAGGAGCGTCTGAATTTTTTGAGTTTGGATTGAGTCTTTGTCTCTGAAATGTTCAGGAACATTTATTCAGGTTGACGCTAGATGTTGTGACCAAACCTATTAAATGCTTCATTTTTTATTTTACTAATGCAAATGTTACAGGTTTTAATAAGGGAAGAGTCTTTTATTAAAGAGAAATGGTGGGTCCCTCTTTCATAACAGTTAAAACTCTATGAAATTAAAATGAAACAAATGAAAGTGGCTCACATTTTTATTCTTCTATGGAAAATTTCAAAGGAAGATGCGGAATGTGACATTTGGCATCCGCATCAATGGAGAGCAGCTCAAAGAGTTTCAAAGTTGAATGCGGAGGTGAACACGTGGCTACAATAGAATGTAAAGAGAGAAACTTGAAAAACATGCAGAGGCTACCAGATGTAGACACCCGCAGCAATGAAAAGGACTGAAGAAGAAGCGGAAGAAGCCACGTGGTGGAGTCCGCACACAGCGAAATTAAATGCTTCATTTCATTTAAATAAATACATTCAAAAGTTACGAGAGTTTATAATAGCAGAGTCTTTTATAAATGAAACAAATTTGTGGGCCCTCCCTTCAATAAGTAAAACTTATTAAATATAAGTTTCTCATATTCTAAGCTTACGGGAGAGGTAGGTTTTTAATGGAATATTTTATATAGCCTCATGTTAAATGGTGGGTCCCTCTGCTTGTAAAATAATGCTTGTAAAAGATGCTAGGTAATATTTTCCATGAGAAGGTAAAAGAAGCTTTTAACTCACGGGAGTTAAAATGATGTAACCCTAAAATCATGCATAGCACTTTCATTTTTCATAGGCAAGCTACAGGCAAAGAATATGAAGTGGAAGTGGCAACTAATTTTCTCCATGCCACAGAGATATTTTTCAGCCATGGGTAAAACATAAACAGAAGTTTAGTTTCAAATTACGGATTTGTTGCCGGAGTTTGTGAATTTAGTTGTAGATTTTCATAAACAGTTTATTTTTTGTTAGGTCTTTCAAGCTATAAAGGGATAGCTGAGACACGGTTCATGGTCTTCTTCAGAGACACATCCAGAGTTCTACAAGTTTTATCAGATAGAGAGTTGGAGTAGTACACTCAGATTTCTTTCTTTTTGCCTTTGCAAATTCTTCTTTTATGAATGTAACAGTCATTTTGTGCAGTAACCTTTTGCCTCTATAACTGATCATTCAAATAAAGAGATGTGTTCTGTGCATATTGGATGTCTCTGTTTCTTGCTTTTGATTTCTCTATTTCTCTGCCTCTGTTTAATATGTTTTAGATCTAAGTTTTAATCATGCATATTTTGCTCTTTAAATCCAGTCAAATCTTTCAGAGTTAACATTGTGCAAATAATTGTTTCAAATCCGGTGGATCACCATAGATTAGGCATTTATTTTCTGCAATCTTGGTTTTCTTTCTAACCTTTTTCTCAAACCCTACTGAAAGAATGGAAGAGCCAGCTTCCTAAAAATTTGGAGGTCACTCTGAGGAGCATTCCCATGTCTCAGAGTTGCCCATGTTGCTGCTAGATTACACCCACAGATTTATGCATCAACAGTTTTTGGCACGCCTGGTGGGACTCGATTCAAAGACTTTAGTCTTTGTTTTCTTAGATCTTTGCCCTGCATTATGTGGTTTTGATGGAAAATCATAGAAATATCTGCTCATAGGAGCATGAATCTTCCATCTGGCGACTCTACTAGCAGATCTTTCTTGAAACTTTGCCCCTGCAGATCATGGCGGCCCCTAGTATATATGTACACTTGAATATTCAAAGAGATCTACCCTTTGTGACTTGGGATTCAAGTCCTCTGGTTCTTCAGCAACAGGGTCAAGCTCCTGACACAGCCTGGAAGCGATTGCCTCACTTTCTAGGAGATGGCTCTATTTGCCCTATAGATCACATTCAAGATGTTGCAAATCTATGCTCTATTAATAATGTCACAACTGAGAATCATGCCCTTTTTTTGCTTGCATCTTCCCTCAAGGGCAAAGCAAAAGAATGGTACAAAAGCTTGCTGCCTGGTTCAATCACTGGATGGGATCAGCTTGGGGAACTCATCTACAATCAGTTCAGAGATAGGACAGATGTTAGCACTCTCACCCAGAATCTGATTACCATCAAGAGGCATCTAATGGAACCCATACATGATTTCAATTCAGGATTTGACAAAGTATGGAAAAAAATTTCTATAGACATGAGGCCCCCTCCAGTCTTTGCTTTCTTGTATTATTTAAAGGCTTTAGACCCTAAGATCTCTGTCGTGATACAATCTTTGGGGGGTGAAACTCTTCCTCAATCATATGATCTTGCCATTAAGGCTGAAAGTAGCCTCATATTGTCTGGTAAACTGCCTCCTCTACCCTTAGAACATCTGATGCCTCATGCTAATAGCCTGTCTCATGCCCTTTCTTGTAACCAAATGCATACAAATTTTAGTCCACCCACCCTCCGTGCTAATTTGCCAAATCATGAGGAGATGAGTGCTGTGAAAGAACTAATTAAAACCCTCTCCCATGAGATCAATGAGTTAAAAGGTCAAAACCTATACCATGCTAATCCATGTTTAATGCCTCACGATTCTTATGAACAGCAGAATGAATATATCAAGGTACTGCCCTACTATCTTGAAAATTATCCTCTACAAGCCCCCATAGCTACAAATCAACCTGTAGAAGCCATTGACCAGGTTCTCTGTCACTTTGAGATCCAAGAGCAATCAAAATTCAAGAATCAGATTACAAGCATGAAAATGGCTCATGTGTGTCTTCCTGATCTTGAGCATCAATCACATGTGGCAACATGTGATTCAAACATTCAGTCATATTTTGCAAAGCCTTCAGAAGATACTTATGAGGTGAGGTTTCTAGAAGCTGAAAAGTACTGTGAGAAAGGCTTTGAAGCTGAAAAGTACTGGGTCCATGGTGATGCTACTTTTGTTTTCCATTTTGAGGAGATTACAAATGACATTGTAACAGATGAGTGTCTTTATTTCAGCCATGAAGTTTCACATCTACAGGAAGAAGGCACAGAGATGTATGAGCAACACTTGGAGCATGATGAGGATTTGTCCTCACTTTTGCAACAAGGTTATCAGTTACTAAATACAGAGGATCCTGCTATTGAGCATATGCATGGTTCATTTGTAAGGCCTATTGAAGGTGATCATGGAGGAAGTTTTGAAACAGAAGATGGTGCCAGAGCTGACTTGTTTTCAATTTTTGAAGATGCTTACTGTCTTCTTTTTTATGAAGACCCACTGAAGCCAAGAAAGATCCATGATAAGGTGGTATCAAGAGATAGCTGGACTAATGCAGAGTTGCATAAAGAATCACATACATGGTTGTCACATTTTGACCCTTGCTATATGCACTTTTTCTTGCACAATGAAATCCCTATCCGATTCAAGACTATTCTAGGTAGTGTTGTTACCTGTGCGCTTCATTTTGATGTCATCTTGAGTGATGAGCCTATGGAAGAGCCTGTGAGAAAGGTCATTGACAAAGTTCAGTTGGCAGAATCTCTCGGCTACAAATAGAGGAAAGAGTTTCAGTGTTTTATTTTCCCTCCCCACCCTGCACTAATGCAAGAACAACATGTTGATCAGCATGACTGGTGTTTTGACACAAAGAAAGAATCTCCGGAGTGTAGAGAAGTCAAAAAATAGAAAATATTGTTGTTTTTCTTTATACAGTTTATCTTGTTCCTTTCTAGTTTGATGTGGATAAATTGGAGCAACATAATCAGACATGGTAGCTATTTTGCTTTTCCGGTAAATGGACATGTTCCTAAATGTTTCAGTTGTCAGTGATTTGGTTTGAATGTTTAGAATAAGCTATGACAGTAGCATTAGTTTTAGTTTCTGTTAGTTTTGTTTTCAGTTGGTCTCAGTTACACAACAGAATTGTGTTGTTCAAAAGTCAGTTTCAGTGCTCAGTGTCAGTTGCAGCGTATGGGTTAGTGGTGTTTCAATTTAGCTTCATACATTTTCAGATACAGATGTGTCTTCGGATTCATAATGTTTCAATTTAAGAGTTGTGACTCCATTGCCCAATGACTAAGGCACTGATTTGTGAAACCAGAGATACTGGAGTTCAAAGTGAGCAGGCTCACTTGCCCAGCCCATTGCCGAGAACTAGTGATGAAGTTTTCACACCACTTCGAAACCTTCTATTGTCAGTAAGATATAACTAATTCCTTTGAAGTTTCACTCAAGTTCCAATAAGATTCATTTAGATGAGTCTCAACCAATAGGATTTGAGGAACTCTGCTTGTAAGAGTCAATATCATAGAGATGAAAAGAGGATCGACCTTTTGTAGAGGTGTTGCCCCTACCGCCAAAGCACAATGAAGGCCATTAAATAAAGCAAGTTCGCTCAATAAGATGCCAACACTCAAAGAATCGCCACAAGCTTAAACAATAATAGCACAGCCTTTTCAAAGTTATGGAGTTGCTAAATTAAGGTTTGGGCTAAATCACGATGGGGCAATGCATAATTACCAGTCATTTCAGTAAACACAGGTATCACGAGAGGCACAACTATATTCAAACATATCTAGTCCAGTGTAATCTTAGGTGAGACAAGGCTTGAGCAGGATACATGGTGTCACTATAGAGTTTTATAGTTAATTCATAAGTCTCAAGGCATTTAATGTCATTCTCATATCTTCAAGCAGATCATATGAAAGAAGGGCTCCAAGTCAGTGGTGAAGGTGATTGTTCAAAGTTTCAATAGAGTTGGTGCAGCCATTCAGGTCAGTTCATATGGCCCATGCAAGGATGCTTTGGAAGTGAGATAAGATTGACGCCAGTTATTAATCCTCAAGTGGCACAAGCCATTCAAGTAGAGAAGGGGCCACTAATATCAGGGAAGCATTGCTTATATCCACGAATAAAGGCACCACATCTGAATCATGTTCTTGGCTCAGCTAATGCAAGTAACAAATAGAACTCATAGTTAACTAACAGTGCGGATAAAATAAAAGAGGCGGCGGAATTAAAAGAGAAGGTTTCTCTCAAAATTCAGCGGAGTGCACCACTTGTCAGCACTCGGCGAGGTCAGAGAGAAACTTGAAAAACAAGCGGAGTGTGACATTTGGAGGCATCCACATCAATGAAGAAGAGAAATAAAAGAGGCAGCGGAAGAAGCCACGTGGTGGAGTCCACACACAGGAAGAATTAAATGCTTCATTTTTTATTTTACTAATGCAAATGTTACGGGTTTTAATAAGGGAAGAGTCTTTTATTAAAGAGAAATGGTGGGTCCCTCTTTCATAACAGTTAAAACTCTATGAAATTAAAATGAAACAAATGAAAGTGGCTCACATTTTTATTCTTCTACGGAAAGTTTCAAAGGAAAATGCGGAATGTGACATTTGGAGGCATCCATGTTAATGGAGAGCAGTTCAAAGAGGTTCAAAGTTGAATGCAGAGGTGAACACATGGCTGTAGTAGAATGTAAAGAGAGAAACTTGAAAAACATGTGGAGGCTGCCAGATGTAGACACCCACAGCAATGAAAAGGACTGAAGAAGAAGCGGAAGAAGCCATGTGGTGGAGTCCGCACACAGGGAAATTAAATGCTTCATTTTATTTAAATAAATGCATTCAAAAGTTACGAGAGTTTACAATAGCAGAGTATTTTATAAATGAAACAAATTTGTGGGCCCTCCCTTCAATAAGTAAACCTTATTAAATATAAGTTTCTCATATTCTAAGCTTACGAGAGAGGTAGGTTTTAAATGGAATATTTTATATAGCCTCATTTTAAATGGTGGGTCCCTCTGCTAGTAAAATAATGCTTGTAAAAGATGCTAGGTAATTTTTTCCATGAGAAGGTAAAAGAAGCTTTTAACTCACAGGAGTTAAAATGATGTAACCCTAAGATCATGCACAACACTTTCATTTTTCATAGGCAAGCTACAGGCAAAGAATATGAAGCGGAAGAGCAACTAATTTTCTTCATGCCACAAAGATATTTTTCAGCCATGGGTAAAACAAAAACAGAAGTTTAGTTTCAAATTACAGATTTGTTGCCGGATTTGGTGCCGGAGTTTACGGATTCAGTTGTAGATTTTCATAAATAGTTTATTTTTTGTTGGGTCTTTCAAGCTATAAAGGGACAGCTGAGACATGGTTCATGGTCTTCTTCAGAGACACATCCAGAGTTCTACAAGTTTTATCAGATAGAGAGTTGGAGCAGCAGACTTAGATTTCTTTCTTTTTGCCTTGGCAAATTCTTCTTTTATGAATGTAATAGTCATTTTGTGTAGCAACCTTTTGCCTCTATAACTGATCATTCAAATAAAGAGACGTGTTCTGTGCATATTGGATGTCTCTATTTCTTACTTTTGATTTGTCTATTTCTCTGCCTCTATTTAATATGTTTTAGATCTGAGTTTTAATCATGCATATTTTACTCTTTAAATCCAGTCAAATCTTTCAGAGTTAACATTGTGCAAATAATTGTTTCAAATCCGGCGGATCACCATAGATTAGGCATTTATTTTCTGCAATCTTGGTTTTCTTTCTAACCTTTTTCTCAAACCCTACTGAAAGAATGGAAGAGCCAGCTTCCTAAAAATCTGGAGGTCACTCTGAGGAGCATTCCCATGTCTCAGAGTTGCCCATGTTGCTGCTAGATTACACCCACAGATTTATGCATCAACAGTTTTTGGCACGCCCGGTGGGACTCGATTCAAAGACTTTAGTCTTTGTTTTCTTAAATCTTTGCCCTGCATTATGTGGTTTTGATGGAAAATCATAGAAATATCTGCTCATAGGAGCATGAATCTTCCATCTGGCGACTCTACTAGCAGATCTTTCTTGAAACTTTGCCCCTGCAGATCATGGCGGCCCCTAGTATATATGTACACTTGAATATTCAAAGAGATCTACCCTTTGTGACTTGGGATTCAAGTCCTCTGGTTCTTCAGCAACAGGGTCAAGTTCCTGACACAGCCTAGAAGGCATTGCCTCACTTTCTAGGAGATGGCTCTATTTGCCCTGTAGATCACATTCAAGATGTTGCAAATCTATGCTCTGTTCATAATGTCACAACTGAGAATCATGCCCTTTTGTTGCTTGCATCTTCCCTCAAGGGCAAAGCAAAAGAATGGTATAGAAGCTTGCTGCCTGGTTCAATCACTGGATGGGATCAGCTTGGGGAACTCATCTACAATTAGTTCAGAGATAGGATAGATGTCAGCACTCTCACCCAAAATCTGATTACCATCAAGAGGCATCCAATGGAACCCATACATGATTTCAATTCAAGATTTGACAAGGTATGGAAAAAATTTTCTATAGACATGAGGCCCCCTCCAGTCTTTGCTTTCTTGTATTATTTAAAGGCTTTAGACCCTAAGATCTCTGTCGTGATACAATCTTTGGGGGGTGAAACTCTTCCTCAATCATATGATCTTGCCATTAAGGCTGAAAGTAGCCTCATATTGTCTGGTAAACTGCCTCCTCTGCCCTTAGAACAGCTGATGCCTCATGCAAATAGCCTGTCTCATGCCCTTTCTTGTAACTAGATGCATACAAATTTTTGTCCACCCACCCTCCCTGCTAATTTGCCAAATCATGAGGAGATGAGTGCTGTGAAAGAACTAATTAAAACCCTCTCCCATGAGATCAATGAGTTAAAAGGTCAAAACCTATACCATGCTAATCCATGTTTAATGCCTCAAGATTCTTATGAACAGAAGTATGAATATATCAAGGTACTGCCCTACTATCTTGAAAATTATCCTCTACAAGCCCCCATAGCTGCAAATCAACCTGTAGAAGCCATTGACTAGGTTCTCTGTCACTTTGACATCCAAGAGCAATCAAAATTCAAGAATCAGATTACAAGCATGAAAATGGCTCGTGTGTGTCTTCCTGATCTTGAGCATCAATCACATGTGGCAACATGTGATTCAAAAATTCAGTCATATTTTGCAAAGCCTTTAGAAGATACTTATGAGGTGAGGTTTCTAGAAGCTAAAAAGTACTGTGAGAATGGCTTTGAAGTTGAAAAGTACTGGGTCCATGGTGATGCTGCTTCTGTTTTCCATTTTGAGGAGATTACAAATGACATTACACCAGATGAGTGTATTTATTTCAGCCATGAAGTTTCACATCTATAGGAAGAAGACACAGAGATGTATGAGCAACACTTGGAGCATGATGAGGATTTGTTCTCACTTTTACAACAAGGTTATCAGTTACTAAATATAGAGGATCTTTCTATTGAGCATATGCATGGTTCATTTGTAAGGCCTATTGAAGGTGATCATGGAGGAAGTTTCGAAATAGAAGATGGTGCCAAAGCTGACTTGTTTTCAATTCTTGAAGATGGTTACTGTCTTCTTTTTGATGAAGACCCACTGAAGCTAGGAAAGATCCATGATAAGGTGGTATCAAGAGATAGCTGGAATAATGCAGAGTTGCATAAAGAATCACATACATGGTTGTCACATTCTGACCCTTGCTATATGAACTTTTTCTTACACAACGAAATCCCTATCCGATTCAAGACTATTCTGGGCGGTGTTGTTACCTCTGCGCTTCATTTTGATGTGATCTTGAGTGATGAGCCTATGGAAGAGCATACAAGAAAGGTCATTGATAAAGTTCAGTTGGCAGAATCTCTCTGCTACAAATAGAGGAAAGAGTTTCAGAGTTTTATTTTCCCTCCCCACCCTGTACTAATGCAAGAACAACATGTTGATCAGCATGACTGGTGTTTTGACCCAAAGAAAGAATCTCTGGAGTGCAAAGAAGTTAAAAAATACAAAAATATTGTTGTATTTCTTTATATAGTTTATCTGGTTCCTTTTCAGTTTGATGTGGATAAATTGGAGCAACATAATTAGACATGGTAGCTATTTTGCTTTTCCGGTAAATGGATATGTTCCTCAATGTTTTAGTTGTTAGTGATTTGGTTTGAATGTTTAGAATAAGCTACGACAGTAGCATTAGTTTCAGTTTCTATTAGTTTTATTTTCAGTTGGTCTCAGTTGCATAGCAGAATTGTGTTGTTTAGAAGTTAGTTTCAGTGCTCAGTGTCAGTTGCAGCGTATGGGTCAGTGGTGTTTCAGTTTAGTTTGATACATTTTCAGATACAGATGTGTCTTCGGATTCATAATGTTTCAATTTAAGAGTTGTGACTCCATTGCCCAATGACTAAGGCACTGATTTACGAAACCAGAGATACTGGAGTTCAAAGTGAGCAGGCTCACTTGCCCAACCCATCACCAAGAACTGGTGATGAAGTTTTCACACCACTTCGAAACCTTCTATTGTCAGTAAGATCTAATGAATTCCTTTGAAGTTTCACTCAAGTTCCAATAAGATTCATTTAGATGAGTCTCAACCAATAGGATTTGAGGAACTCTGCTTGTAAGAGTCAATATCATGGAGATGAAAAGAGGATCGGCCTTTTGTAGAGGTGCTACCCCTACCGCCAAAGCACAATGAAGGCCATTAAATAAAGCAAGTTCGCTCAATAAGATGCCAACACTCAAAGAATTACCACAAGCTTAAACAATAATAGCACAGCCTTTTCAAAGTTATGGAGTTGCTAAATTAAGGTTTGGGCTAAATCATGATGGGGCAATGCATAATTAGCGGTCATTTCAGTAAACACAGGAATCACAAGAGGCACAACTATATTCAAACGTATCTAGTCCAGTGTAATCTTAGGTGAGACAAGGCTTGATCAGGATACATGGCGTCACTATAGAGTTTTATAGTTAATGCATAAGTCTGAAGGCATTTAATGTCATTCTCATATCTTCAAGTAGATTGTATGAAAGAAGGGCTCCAAGTCAACGGTGAAGGTGATTGTTCAAAGTTTCAATAGAGTTGGTGCAGCCATTTAGGTCAGTTCGTACGGCCCATACAAGGATGCTTTGGAAGTGAGATAAGATTGACGCCAGTTATTAATCCTCAAGTGGCACAAGCCATTCAAGTAGAGAAGGGGCCACTAATATCAGGGAAGCATTGATTATATCCATGAATAAAGCTGCCCCATCTAAATCATGTTCTAGGCTTAATTGATGCAAGTAACAAATAAAACTCATAGTTAAATAACAGTGTGGATAAAATAAAAGAGCTAGCAGAATTAAAAGAGAAGGTTTCTCTCAAAATTTAGCGGAGTGTGCCACTTGTCAGCACCTGGCGAGCTCAGAGAGAAACTTGAAAAACAAGCGGAGTGTGACATTTGGAGGCATCCGCGTCAATGAAGAAGAGAAATAAAAGTGGTAGTGGAAGAAGCCACGTGGTGGAGTCCGCACACAGGAAGAATTAAATGCTTCATTTTTTATTTTACTAATGCAAATGTTATGGGTTTTAATAAGGGAAGAGTCTTTTATTAAAGAGAAATGGTGGGTCCCTCTTTCATAACAGTTAAAACTCTATGAAATTAAAATGAAACAAATGAAAGTGGCTCACATTTTTATTCTTCTACGGAAAGTTTCAAAGGAAGATGCGGAATGTGACATTTGGAGGCATCTGCGTCAAAGGAGAGCAGTTCAAAGAGTTTTAAAGTTGAATGCGGAGGTGAACATGTGGCTGCAGCGGAATGTAAAGACAGAAACTTGAAAAACATGCGGAGGCTGCCAGATGTAGACACCCGCAGCAATGAAAAGGATAGAAGAAGAAGCGGAAGAAGCCATGTGGTGGAGTCCGCACACAGGGAAACTAAATGCTTCATTTCATTTAAATAAATGCATTCAAAAGTTATGAGAGTTTATAATAGCAGAGTCTTTTATAAATGAAACAAATTTGTGGGCCCTCCCTTCAATAAGTAAAACTTATTAAATATAAGTTTCTCATATTCTAAGCTTACGAGAGAGGTAGGTTTTAAATGGAATATTTTATATAGCCTCATTTTAAATGGTGGGTCCCTCTGCTTGTAAAATAATGCTTGTAAAAGATGCTAGGTAATTTTTTCCATGAGAAGGTAAAAGAAGCTTTTAACTCACGAGAGTTAAAATGATGTAACCGTAAAATCACGCATAGCACTTTCATTTTTCATAGGCAAGCTACAGGCAAAGAATATGAAGCGGAAGCGGGAACTAATTTTCTTCATGCCACAGAGATATTTTTCAGCCATGGGTAAAATAGAAACAGAAGTTCAGTTTCAAATTATAGATTTGTTGCCGGAGTTTGTGGATTCAGTTGCAGATTTTCATAAACAGTTTATTTTTTGTTGGGTCTTTCAAGCTATAAAGGGACAGCTGAGACACGGTTCATGGTCTTCTTCAGAGACACATCTAGAGTTTTACAAGTTTTATCAGATAGAGAGCTGGAGCAGCAGACTCATATTTCTTTCTTTTTGCCTTTGCAAATTCTTATTTTATGAATGTAACAGTCATTTTGTGTAGCAACCTTTTGCCTCTATAACTGATCATTCAAATAAAGAGATGTGTTCTGTGCATATTGGATGTCTCTGTTTCTTGCTTTTGATTTCTCTATTTCTCTACCTCTATTTAATATGTTTTAGATCTGAGTTTTAATCATGCATATTTTGCTCTTTAAATCTAGTCAAATCTTTCAGAGTTAGCATTGTGCAAATAATTGTTTCAAATCCGGTGGATCGCCATAGATTAGGCATTTATTTTCTGCAATCTTGGTTTTCTTTTTGACCTTTTTCCTAAACCCTACTGAAAGAATGGGAGAGCCAGCTTCCTAAAAATCTAGAGGTCACTCTGAGGAGCATTCCCACGTCTCAGAGTTTCCCATGTTGCTGCTGGATTACACCCACAGATTTATGCATCAACATAAATAATATAAAATAAATGCTAAATCAACACATCTCAAAACATAGCTAAAGTGGGTACAAAAATGATAGGAAAAATACAAACTATATACTTATTGACTCTCTACACTAATATCATTTGTGGCAATCATAAAATAATATTCAATCTGTGAAAATTAAATACATAGATCATAAGAAGAGTCTCAAAACAAAAAATAGGTCCATTATGAAACATATGAGTAGATCTATACAATTAGCTTATTGGTCCATGTTATTAGTTTGACAAGACTCCAAAATTGATCTACCATTTACATTATGATGAAATCTTGTAGTGGCAATCATGGAAAAATCTACTTGTAGGATACACCTACAAGAAATAATGAATGTAAATGAGAATGAAAGAATATGTACCAAAAACACAAAATATTGATGCAATATGTAACTAGATAACACAAAAGAGGATGTAAGACAATGGCTTAAGGGGACCTAAGACAATGTCTTAATGGGATACATAAGAGGATGGCTTTAGGGGAAGTACAAGAGGATTAATTTAAAGGGGAGCTAGAAGAGGATGTCTTGAGGGGATACAAAAGAGGATAGCTTACTTGGGGAGATGTATATGAGTCAATTTATAAAGTATAAGATCAAACTTGATGGCTTAATGGGATGTAAGAGGATGGCTTAAGCGGAGCCAAGAGGATGAATTAAGGGGATGTAGAAACATATGTCTTTAGAGGATGGATGAGAAATATATGAGTATATATATGTAATTACTTAATTTGCATTAACTTCTAGTTGACGACTACAAAATTGACCTCACATACTTGTATGGTGAAAACTTCTATTGACAATCATGCAAATTTGACTACTTGTCTAAGGTACACCTACAAAAGTAATGTTCAAATGTACAAGTAAATTAACTATATATTTACATGAGTTGATACAAAATTTAAGACAAAGGGAATAATATAGAAGGTGAAATCATAATGAAAGAATTTATATACCAAAAGCACAACATGATGATGCATTATGTAACTAGATAACATGTTGAATGTGAAAGCCATAATGTAAGTATATACAATTACCTAATTTTCATTCACTTTTAGTTGAAGACTACAAAATTGACCTCACATACTTGTATGGTGAAAACTTCTATTGACAATCATGCAAATTTGACTACTTGTTTAGGATAAACCTACAAAAGTAATGTTCAAATGTACAAGTAAATTAACTATATATTTACATGAGTTGATACAAAATTTAAGACAAAGGGAATAATATAGAAGGTGAAATGAGAATGAAAGAATTTATATACCAAAAATACAACACATTGATGCATTATAGATAACATGTTGTTTGTGAAAGCCATAATGTAAGTATATACAATTACCTAATTTGCATTCACTTTTAGTTAAAGACTACAAAATTAACCTCACATACTTGTATGGTGAAAACTTTTATTAACAATCATGCAAATTTGACTACTTGTCTAGGGTACACCTGCAAAAGTAATGTTCAAATGTACAAGTAAATTAACTATATATTTACATGAGTGGATACAAAATTTAAGACAAAGGGAATAATATAGAAGGTGAAATGAGAATGAAAGAATTTATATACCAAAAACACAACACATTGATGCATTATGTAACTAGCTAACATATTGAATGTGAAAGCCATAATATAACTATATACAATTACCTAATTTGCATTCACTTTTAGTTGAAGACTACAAAATTGACCTCACATACTTGTATGGTGAAAACTTCTATTGACAATCATGCAAATTTGACTACTTGTCTAGGGTACACGTGCAAAAGTAATGTTCAAATGTACAAGTAAATTAACTATATATTTACATGAGTCGATACAAAATTTAAAACAAGGGGAATAATATAGAAGGTGAAATGAGAATGAAAGAATTTATATACCCAAAACACAGAACATTGATGCATTATATGTAACTAGATAACATTATAGGATACATTTAAGAGGATGGATTTAGGAGATGTAAGAGTATGGTTTACATACCTGGAAATTTATTCTATTGTACCATCTGCATCCTCCTTTTTTTGTAATTCATCTATAATTGTCTCATGTTCTTCCATCGAATGTGTCCATAACTGTTTATTAGCATGTTTGCCTTGATATCTGACTAGTTTTATATTTGTTTCCACAACCAAATGTGAGTAGTGTATGATCTTCTTATATGTTTCATAATCTTCAAATGTAGGCAAACCATTCTTTCTTATTAGATATTTTTGTAGCCAAGTGCCAACAATAACCATAGAACCTATTGGATAATCCATGTTATCATCATCTACTCTAGGATGTAACAACTTTTGTTTTGTCTCAACACATTAAGCCAACCAATACTCAGTTTCCTCTTCATTTCCCTTAGGTGCAACAACAACAAACAGATGTCCTGCAAAAAATTATGTAATTCAATAAAGTGTGACATGTATCTAAATGACATAAATTTGTACATGCATACATATATAATTAATTATATATAGATGTACAAAATAATGGCAATAAAAAAATATTGAAAATAAAAGTACCTTCTTTTACAAGGTCTGAAACATGATCATAGTCATTTGATGCAAACATTTGATTATCATCTTCAATTGTTTTTTCAAGTTGATCTTGTGTTTCTGTAGGTCTCAAGGATCTTTGTTTCCATTCTTCAACTCATTCTATATTTTCACATGCTCCCCAATCACCTGTAATACAAAATTGACAAAAACATGCAAGCTCCCTAGTCCATATAGTCCATGTGCTTGCATTTGAACTCTAAAATGAATGCCATTTTGTTGATCCATTTATTGTCTCACAATCAAGTCGAGTAAGAATATTCTCTTCTTCAACTAACCAAAAGAATTTTTGAATTGCAGAGTTCTCACTTGATCCCATAGATAATTTTTCATTACACCAATCCACAATTGCACGTGCATCTCTAAATTTGGCTGCATCCTCAAATTTTAGTTTCTCTCTAGTGAGAGCTCTTTTCACATATGCTCTCAACAAATTTTACCTTCTGCTCAAGGTATCTACAACTCTGTTGGATTTTCCACTCTTGTAATTCAAAACAAAAGTATAACTCTACAAAGACTCAACCCATTTTAAGTGCCTCTGGTTCAAATTTTCCTTGACTATTAAGAAACTACAAATCCTAATGATCAGTATATAAAATAAACTTGTTTGGCAACAAATAATGTCTCCATTTCTTCAAAGCCTGAACCATTGCATAAAATTCCTCATAAACAGAATACTTTTTCTTGGCGTTGTAAAGATTCTCACTAAAATAGGCAATGGGCTTACCTCCTTGACTCAGAACAGCTCCTATAGCACTACCCATAGGATCACAATCTACCTAAAATATCTTATTGAAATTTGGAAGTGCCAAAATAGGTTGCTCTGTGACTTTCTACTTCAGTGTATCAAAGCTTTTTTTTGCTCCTTTAGTCCATCTAAATTCTTTTCTATCCCCTCTCATTGTCTCAATTAGGGGTGTACAAATGCTACTAAAATTCCTGGTAAAATATCTATAAAAACTTGCCAAACCATGAAAAGATCTTACCTCTATAGCACTCCTCAGTGTAGGCCATTGAATGATAGCCCTCACCTTCTCTAGGTTCATCTTAAGACCTTCCTCTGAGACAACAAATCTCAGGTATACCAACTCCTTTGTAAAATTACATTTCTTTAGATTAATCAACTTCTCCTCCCTCAGCTTCTCCAAAAATCTTCTAATATGCATCAGATTCTCATCCCAAGTCTTATTGAAAATCAAAATATCATCCAAATAAACAATAACAAAACTTCTCAAAAATTCTTTCAATACCTCATTCATGAGACACATGAATGTGCTCAGTGCGTTGGTTAGCAGAAATGGCATGACTAACCACCCACAAAAACCCTCCTTTGTCTTGAAGGCTGTCTTCCATTCATCTCCTTCTCTTATTCAAATTTGGTGATACCCACTCTTTAGGTCAATCTTCGTGAAGTACTTGGCTCCACTCAAACAATCCATTATGTCATCCATTCTTGGCAATGGAAATATGTACTTGATCATGATCTTATTTATGGCTCGAGAATCTATACACATTATCTACACTCCATATTTCTTTGGTGCTAGTACTATAGGTACCACACATGGACTCAGGCTCTCCCTTATCAGTCCCTTCCTTAACAACTCGTGAACTTGCCTGTTCAACTCTTCATTCTCTTCTGGAGTCATTCTATGGGATGCCTTATTTCGCAAACTAGCAACTGGTATCAAATCCATTTGATAACTTATCTTCCTCACTGGTGGTAAAACTTCTAGTACATTATTAGAGATAATGTCCTAAAATTCTTCAAAAATATCTAAATACATTACAGAAGCCCAAATACAATCAGAGGATGAATCCTCTACAGGCTGCATCACATTATAGCTTCCTATCTCAAGACTTTGGAATTATCTACCTTATTTAACCCCTAAATCAGCTAGTGTTTATGTTTTCCCCGCCTATTCTTGACTCTACACTTTCCCCCTTAACTCTACTACTACCCAGAGTTCCCAAAATAGTCATAAATAACACTTTTCAGCAGCCTCCAGCTAAATTTCAAATTTTGCAACTCCCTCCAAAAGTAGGTCAACTTTCGAGGAGCATAACTTTTGATATGGGTATCCGATTGACAAACTGTTTTAAGCATCAAAAATCTTGTGATGTGAACTATCATGCCGGAAATATGTCTAGATTTCTGTCAACTTTTCAAGATGTTATGGGATGTTTTAGTGCCTCATATTTTGTTTCAGAAAATTTCAAGGGCTTTTCAGAAAACAAAAACTTTAATATTTTTTAGCTCACAAATGATCTTTGCCTGATTCCTTCACCAAAGGTCTTATATTTCAGGTATGAAGCTTTCTATAAATTTTTACTTCAATCCATGCCCAAATGCAAACTTTCCTACAATGGCAGTTAAATTTTCTAAAACTGGCAATTTTCTATTTTTAGAAGTTTGGAAAAACTAAAAGTCCTACATCATTATTCAAGAGATTATGGAACTAGAAACACTAATTATGGAAAGAAATGCAAACAACTGCAATGATTTTGAATCAACTTCTTTTTGGGTGATGCAAGATTGCCCTTACACCATTAGATGCATCAGATTACGGATTGAATTTGTCAACCTTTTGAAGTTCTTAGAAACCAATGAGATTATTCCCTACATAGTATCAATTGGAACACACATAATATAATCAATCCATTGATATTATTCAGATATTCCATGTTTTTCATACTATTTTGCATAAATTCAAATTATCAGGGTGCTGTAGGGTTGCCCAAACTCAATCATAGAACCACAAAATGCTTACTCAATGAGGACCATGCACAACCCATTAGTACATCAAACCCACATTATAAAGTTGTTCCTAGTAGTCATAATAACAGAACCCATGCTAACTGTATTGTGATAACAAAATTAGACCTTGATATATTGTATGGTGGCTAAGAATGTGCTCATCTACTCATAGAAGCTCATTGACATCAAGGATCAATACCAATCCACTTCAAGACTGCTATAACCCATTCAACGCTATAACTGATCAAGCTAGACAACAATAAATGAAAGAAATTTGCATCATACATTTACCAGTCCTTACACAGGTCTGTACGGCCTAGAAATGGCATAACACTTCAATATTTTCAAAGATTGCCTATAAGTTTAAATAAAATGCTTAGAAATCATTATCAACATTAAACAAAGGCAACTCATCCAAAATTACCACCCAATCAACAAATGCAATGCCCACAACTCAAATCCACCCAGATAGCATGTACGATATTTCAATTGTATGGCAGCATTTATTACAGTCCATACCAAGTATAAACTCCACAATATTATCTCTAATGTTGATGCCTATATTAGTAGAAGATTTCCCAAACATTAAATACTTTCAAAAGAGAAGAAACAAGTCTTAATAAATTTTTCCCTCCATGATGGGTACAACAAAATTACGGCCTAGCTATGGCAATGCACAATGAAACAACAAAATTACTAACACTAACCACTCCAAAACTCCATTTCAGACATATCAATTAGAATCACAAACCAAAACTCCACACTAGAATTCAACTCCATTAAGATCCATGTGATTTCATAAATGAAAACTATCATTAACAGCTAGGGTGGATATTCCACCACTGAAATTGATCATCCTCTAGAGGGTTTCCATCCTCAGGAAGGTATGATGAACTCTTTGGTTCAATCTCAGTAGCATTTCAATATCAAATCCAAGCATAAGCTTCACAATTAGCTCCCACTTTCTTTTTAAATGCACCTGGTAGTTACAAAAGAATTCTTTCTTGAAAATATTACCTTTTTCTGCTCAAACTTAAAATAAATCTCTATTTCCAAGAGATATGCTCACTTTAATGTGTTTAGGAGAAAAATAAAAGACTTTCCCATTCCAAAATGATATAACACTTAAGTCACCTTAGGCCCCCCAAGCACCCTTCAAGCACCCCTATTAGGCCCTACAAGGCCTAAAGAATCTAGTGTCCATAGTCATGTCCCATATCTTGATTAATACTCTCAGAATGATGGGACTCAGCTAGCCTCTGTAGTGGTTATCGTCCACCTGGACCTTTGGGGGAGGATTGGCTCTCCTCTCTCTACGTAACATCCTAAAGGCAAGGTATAATTTTGTTAAAAGAAATATTTAAATGATTTGTTCCCAGAGCTCCCAGAGTTGAGAACTTGGCTCTGATACCTATGTAACGACTCTACAAGATAAGACACAACAAACACCCAATTTTGTTTTTTTTAATATAATTCTAAGCATGGTAGTGACAAATGCTAAATCTATATTATGTAACTTAACAAAACGTCTAGCATTTGATTATAATCGGATAGATTGCATTTCACTACTTAATAAGCACCAATAAACAATGTCCCTGATAACCCAATATAAATGTATAAAACACAAAATCAAAAAGGTAAAAGCCTTATACAATCTTAACCAAGGTACCAAATATATACGAATATATGTCCTATTAAAAAAAAACCCTTACCACTCAACAATCTCAAAAGCATGAAGGCTTAATACAAATTAATATAAAATTCATTCATTAACATATAAGGGTTAAATTTGGTTACAATTTTTAGTCTTCCTATATTTCTAATACTAAACCAAATAGCTATTTTGACAAGGGGACAATACTAGATGTTCTAACTAGGTAGAAAAATGTAAAACTCGGGCTAGCTCAATTCTTACATTATAGTATACAATATTCCTCATTTAATAAAAGAAATGAACTTAATAAGAAAATCAAATGAAAGACACATAAGATAATGCTTAAGGTTCTTACTTCCTTGGATAGACCTAGAGGCTCAAATATCTCCTCGGTTGATTACCTTTTAAAAGAAAAAAAACATATCTCAAGGCATTAAAATAATGTTAAACGTCCACTCCACCATGGCGGCTAAAATGAGGGTTAGCTAATGAGACCAAGAGATAAAAGTTCACTTATTTAAAATGAGAAAAGAAAAATGTTAGGAACTAGGATGCCTCAACTCTCAACCTAATCCTAAAAGGTGTCAATTAAACATGCTATCTATCTTTTTTTTCAACCCTAGCTCATTCTGGCTACCCTTCTTCTGGCCGCCATGACTGAGGAACCTCTCCATCAGAGTGCTCATACCCAGTAGTGAAGACTACAAGGTAATCTCCTTCTGATATGGTCCATGAGCTTTGGGCGATTGTCAAGTTGCCTATTATCGAGTTTTCTTTTTTCTTTTTACAAAGAAAGTTTTGTTTTAACCCTACAATGGGTGGATCTCGGTAGCTAAGAGGGAAAACAACCTCCAAGAGGCTTCTAGGCATAAAAAATGATGCTCCACTCAGTGGATCAATGCCATACCCACTCTGGGACAAGGCACTAGAACATGTTTAGCTTTGTAGTACTAAAAAAACTCTGTTATTTAGCTCTCTGTAGATTTTTTCGTTCATAGACTGGTCAACACGGTAGACGGCTATAAGGGTGGTGTTTTACTGACATTCACTATTTCATCTTATGATATAATGAAGGGGTTACACTGTCTATTAATAAAAGACATTACTTCTTGCATGGATTCGCTCCAAAAGAAAATCAGATTTACAGTATATTTTTTTGATCGGTATTATAAATTAGTAACTCCCACGCTTCTTTCTTTTCATATTTCCAAGCATATTAACGATTTCTATTTCTTGTATATATTATTAAGATTCTGAATTTGTAATGTGATTCATGTGTGCTCTATGTTAAGGTTGAAGATTCTAGCACATTAGTATTCCTAGGTTAAAAATGTATACACTAAACAGTCTGATTTCTGGGTGCGGATGTACATTTTATGGGTTTTTTGTAGTCTCTTAACCATACTATTTCTTAGTACTGGAATATAATAAACATTTTTTTTTTCAAAAGAAAAGCACACATAAAATCTTATAGGCAGCTCCTTTTGAATATTCATGATTTACAGATCCTCTTCAGGAAATGATAGATTTATATTTTCACAAGTTGGGCACCAAAACTTAGGAATTTAAACACTCCTTTGTCGTTTTAACATGTATTAGTATGACCAGAGAGTTTTCTCCATGGCTGTATGTTTTCTGGTATATGTACCAAAAGTCTTTTTCTCTCCCACAACGTATAGGATCCTCCAAAAGGACAAGATAACAAAAAAGGAGAAATATTTTGATATAGCCCATGGGAGCTCACCTCCCAGCCTAGGACAATAGATGTACACCCCCGAGCTAGGGGAAAACACAAGGGGACCCAGATACACTGCACACCAATTCACTTGACCCACATAAAACACAGTTACAGAATCAACATAATGCATACAAAGAAATTCAATACACTAACTAGGTAATCACACTTAGAAAACCAAAAGAAGGCTTTGTGGAAAAACCTTCACTAAGGGGGTAAAAAGAGACAACATCTTGTGAGACATATTAGCCTTCTTTAGATAGAACTTCTCTGATCATGGGTACTCATACCCCTTTGTTTTTGTTGGGTACTCTTACCCATTGAATTTAGAGCTCTTTTCTTTTTTTGTTTCATGTATACTCTTACCCTTTTAAAATTCAAAGATAACATGATTGGGTATTCTTACCCTTTTAATGTTCAAATTCAAAAATAATATATTGGGTACTCTTACCCATTTTAGACTCCCACGGGACCTCTTCTTTCTTCCCCAACACACATAGTTTACAATAGCAAGACCACTGAATTAGGCCACTTAACATTGTATCAAACAACAATTTCCAACAACACTAAACACACTTCACAACATGATTTTTTAAAAAGGTAATAGTAACAGTAAATAAAAACATAGCTTGACTTATATTCATCTTTTAAAAAAAAATAAAATTAAGTTCAAGGTAAATTGGATATTATGTCCTACCTAGAATTCACTACAGAATTGTTTAACTCCACAAATATCTCTTGTTCCTCTAGTTTGTGCTAGTTTTCCTTCTCCAATTCACCTTTTTTCTGTTTTTTTTTAGAGTAGTATGTGTTTAAGAACAGAAAATCAATAGGCTCCCTCCCTTTACCTCTCCTTTTCTCCACCAATTTCTATCTATCCTTGAAGGTAGCACGTGTCTCCCCAAGTGGACATGTGTCCTAAATTGGACAGCATGTTGTCACCTTGAATGGACAACATGTGTCTTTACCAATAGACATGGTTTAATAATTAGAAAGGATTCCCATCCATAACAAAAAAAGCTTATAAAAAGCTGCCCAGATTTTACTTTTTTCTTAATCTCATTGTTTTTTTAGGGGTCCACCTATGTCTAGGATAAGGTTTATTTTTTTAAAATAATAAGGCACAAATTTTAGACTTATCATCAAGTTTGGTGGACTATTTAGACTCCCCCACTACAAGATACCTCACAACACTTTTACAACATACATATCAACACATAACTAATCACATGAAAACACAAGTCCCAATACAATACTACAACATTGCACAACAATGTCACATTTCCCAATACAAGATACTTTAAACAAGACACTTTCATATGACACATTTTTCACAAAACATAGACATGACTAACAATGGACCTAAGCCTCTCCATACATGCTAGGTCAGCTCACTAGGAAATGACAACGAGTCCCCAAGAGCTTTCCCCTATTTCCACTGGCTCAACTTGCACACTTGTTGTCACATTGTCTCAAGAATATAATTAACCATCACTAATTCATATACATACACTTACTTAGGGAAGGTAATTATACTAGGGTAATTACCTTATTAGGTCAGTCTATAGTATTGTAAATTTTTAAGAGGCATTACCTCACAACTTATCAATCAACTATTGTAATAATAGTTTTGGTTTAATATAACAATATTCAACTCTATCTCTCAACACAACACAACCATATACTTGTGTTCTGTAGGACCCCTCCTCGGTACCACCATTAAGGTGGGAAGTGATTTTACATTTTGTTACTATGTTTCTAGGACGAGACATTATATGTTGTTTCTCCTAGTTTTCTGATCATGACTATGGGATTATATACTAGTTTGAGATATATGATTTTGATATGGATCATGTTTGATATATACTTTTATGTTTGTATATCCACTTCTGACTCTAGATATGATGCTTTTTATAATTTGACTTGCACCTTGTTTTAGTGGACTATATTGCTTATTGAGATATGACAATACATGATTCCTTGGCTTATGATGTGTGAGTTCATATACCTTGTTATGATTGATGTGACTCATTGATGCATATATAGCTTCCAATTTAATGGTGAAAAGTTTGTCATCTCATATTATTTTGTGAGTGTGTGTGTGTACTCACAATGTTGTTTCTATGACCTGATCTATATTGTCATACACAACTAATGAACCTATATCAACTTTTTACATTATATTTATGTAGTATACAAGAAAAGTTATGTTAAGAAATTTTATAAGTTTATAGATTTTAAATATCATGGCTTTCCAAGGAAAGATATCATGACACATTAATATTAGACCATTGACATAAATTCAAAACTAGAAAATGTGTGGGGATTATTGGTGATGTATAATACCCACCTTGGTTACTACCAATTTTCTTTTTTTTACTCATCAACTAACTTAAATGTTTAAGCATCATCTATATGATTTAGAAATGCCAACTTTAGAGACTTGCCATCGATAGTCATGGCAACAACTCTATGTTGCAACTCGTATACTTGTACTAGAGTATGGAAAGCTCCTAAGGTCAAGGTTATCCATAAACCCAAACCTCAACCTTGAGGGTTCATTCATAATGGACCTGCCTATGTATCTCCTCATGAGAATCAGAGGCTCAATAGTTCAAACATCAACAATAGAGATGCTTCATCCTCTCCTATGATATGAGATCTCTAATCTCACTCTTAAATCATAGATTATAAGTAAATAATATGATTCCAATTCAATTCATATGCAATACTATGATAAAAAAATGCAATCTAGTCAAAGGTTAGTTCAATGTCAACATCAATGTATGAAAACATACAAACCACATAGTGACCAGCTCATATAAACATTACTTGTTCACACATAGTGAGTGGCTCAAGCATATATTTCATGTACTAATTGTGACTATCTATCACATTGGTCATAGATACAACTTTTCCTGGCTCATTGGTACAACCCATATACACAAAGTGAATAACTCTTCTATAATTCACAAATACACAATGTGACTAGGTCCTACATATCACATATACATAGAGTGAATAACTCATGCATACAACACATATACACATGGACAATAACTCATTCATGCATCATACACATATAGTGCCTATCTCATGCTTATAACATGTATACGCATTCTGATTAATTCACACCTGTATCACATACACATAATACAAATAGCTTGTGTAGACATTGCATATACACAATGTGACTAATTCACATATATACAATGTGACTATCTCATGGAGGAAACATATATACACAAGGTAACTAGATCATATGCACATCAGGGGTACACATAGTGACTAGGTAGAAAATGGAAAGGTTGAGACCATATTGCAAGCATTTGCTCTTTTGCCTAATTCACTAGCCCATAAGTACTCAAATATATCCCAACCAAAAATATGAATATTGTTGTATCTAATGATACACCATGTGTTCCATCATTTTCCCTAACTTACAACCAACTATGATGAAAAGAAAGCATCCCATACTACTTGTGGTCAAGGGCTCAAGTGTGACAATGCACAACACATAAGGTCCTTAATACATATGCACATAGGGATTGACTCACACATACATAGTGACCAACTAGTAAGAGGAAGTACATGTAACCTACTACATGCATCTTCCCATTAGATAGTGTACTAACACATAATCTCGTGAATACCTCCTAATGAAAAAAGGAATATCAGTGCATCTCATGCTACACTATTAATCCCTTCCTTTTATTGATTCATAGCCAACTGTACCAACAAGAAAGCATCCCATACTACCTATTGTCATCACCAGCTAAGAAGTAGGTGAAATAACATACATATTGACAACCAACTGTGATGGCAACTAAGCATCCCAAAACACCTCTTGTCATCACTAACTAAGGAGTAGGTGTAATAACTTACATTTTCACAACCAAATATGATGACAAGAAAGCATCCCATAGTAGTTTTCATCACTATCTAAGGATTAGGTGTAACAACATAAATCACATGTGGCCACTAATAAGATTTCCACAACCTACTAACTTGTTGAGTTGGTGGATCCTAACATCTATCACCTCCATGCCACTAGGAAAAGTTGGTCCAACTTAGTACGAGATAGCTCTTGGCATCTATCACATGTATGGTACTGGTAAAAGCTGGCTGAACCCTATCATACCAAAGGGTAGATCCTAGAATCCATCACCTCTATTCTACAAGCAACAGTTAGATAACCATAAGATAGGTTAGATAACACTTGGTATCTATCATTTGCACAGTACTTGTAACAACTGGCTAAATTGCTCTTGTATCATAACTTGGATGGCTCTTGGTATCTGTCACCTTCGTGCTATTGGAAACAACTAAACCATCTTAAGATATGGTGGATAGCACCTAGACCCTGTCACCTACACGATATTGGTGACAACTGGCTATCTACACTTGTATCAGACTCAGTTCTGACATGTGGATCGTCTTATAGCCATGTACACACATAATAAGCATATCACAAGGATTCACCAACATTGGTAAGGTTAACTTGGATATGTTCCCCATAGAGGTCCATAAACCAATGTGGGTCTTTTATATCCAGGGGTCTAAATTATGAGTCAACACTCATTAAACATATTGGACCCACATGAGATAGATTCTATCTAGTCACATATGCATAAATATATAAAAACATAAAGTAAAATCAATGTCATTCCATACATTCAATTTTTACTTGGAAACATAGTGTGCATTATAAAGAAATCAAACTTACCATGGTAATTGTCATCCTATTTTCGCTAGGTCAAAATAGCCCAAGGATCCATTGAATTCTATAAAAATGTTGTAAAATTGCCTTCAAATATGTTGTAGGCCTGTTATATGTTTTTCCTTGCAAAAATTTCCTACAAAACCTAAAACAATCCAAAGTGTTTTGCCTTAACACAATTTGCATTATCGACAAACTTGGCTATTTGTAAACCTGCCGGTTCACCATTCAGCAGGTTCACCAATGCAAAAATCACTAATGGGAAAAAATAAAAGGGGTATAAATTTCAAAAGGAATAGTCTATGGGTTCACAAACTTGTAAACCTGCCAAAAAGGTTTCGAAGCTCCAAATTTTGCTGACAGGGTAATCCATTGATGAAGAAGAGGAAGGAGATTGAAATATGGTTCGTGAAAGTGGAGAATCACTAAAAAAAGGACAAGCCAAAAGACAAAGTGAAAAATGAATTGTCAGTGGTTCACTAGGTTCACGAACCTACAAACTCACCAAGAAGGAAAGAAAGTGGTTTGTGGAAGCTACGGATCACTAATGAAAGATAAAGTAGAAGACAAAGGTACAGAAAGTAGGGAAAATTTGGTTAAGGAGAGTGGTTCACAAACCAAATGATTCACTGACTTAGGAGTTTGTCAATGGGTGAATATGATGTTAAGGAGAAAAATAGTTCAGGTTCATCGCCAAACCTCATGGTTCATTAATTGAGGAGTTTGCCGATGGGAAAATGGATCGATAAAGAGATCAAATGTAAGGAAGTGAAAATCAAAATATTAAAAGATGCCAAAGTAAAATAAAAATTCAACACTTTTGAAGTGTTATAAAATCTTCTAAAGGGCTTGATTTTCTAGGTGCCTTAAAATCATGCCTCCACAAGTGATGCCATTGTTGTAGGTTGAGCTCATCACAAGTAGTTGGAATAGTGTAGATCTTTAATGCACATGTACCAAGAAATGAATGTAGTAGATGGAGTGTATGGGTCTTTGCAGGTCTTGGACAAATCAATGTACCGGAGGCAAGCGAACCCTTATAAATTTGTAAGTTCTCTAGCATGGACCTCTACACTAGAATTTATTGCAGTATGGGAAATCTAAAGATGTGTTGAAAGAGTTTTCTCAGGCCTAGAGATGCATAGTGAAATGCCAAAGTTATATAAGCATGTGAATATGTATTATTATGGGTTAGTTAGCCATTTTGGGTGGTTATTTAAATATAAAGATTGGTTTTCAAGTTTAGACCTTTTGGTATTTTTCAGAACTAGGCAGGTTTGATGAGTTGTGCTATCTTCCAAGTGTTTTATGTCTCTATACTAGTTCAACAATGAAGGAAAGTCTATTATTGTGTGTTTATCTCACACCTATAATGAGTCTTTTATCTCTTTGTAATGTCTATTTAGCCTCTATGATCAATATAAAGTAATAATTTTACCTCTCTGATTGTTCTTACACTATGTTTATTTTCTAGATGTAAGTTGTGTATTGTAGGTGGAATGTTTCCTTTCATAGTTTTATCTTTCTACCTTAACCTCTGTTTGAACCTACATGAGTTTGTGTGAGCTCCCTTTAGTTTTTGAGATCATTACAATGTTATGTATGTTGTAGTTAAACACCCTAAATCTTGGTGCATCACCCCCTTTCCCTTTCAATTCTCCTTCTCCCTTTCACTTGCTGACTGTTAGCATTAGGTTTAGATTTTTTTACTCTGGGCCTTAAGCTCATAAAGAGACACCAACCTTCTCCAAAGGTCTCATCTCATCTACAAGGTCCCACACCTTGAGATCAGTCCCATTGTGTCATTGGAATTCTTGAACCGTCTTCAAGAAGGGTGCAATTCCCAACAATAACAGTTTTTGGCACACCTAGTTGGACCAATTTTATTATCTTTATCATCTATTGAAGAGTTTTAGTGTGCTCTTTAGTGCATCTTTCCATTTAGAGCAGTCTCTACAACACCATGGAAACTCTAATGAACAAATATACTAGTGCATCTAATTCAATTTCTTAAAGAACTTCAAATACTAGGATTTCAGTGATATTCCTAGTCAACTTGCTTTCAGAAGCATTTCAATCACTTGGTGACTCCCTGGTATGAGCTCATTTCTTAGAAGGTCAACTTTGTTTACTTTTAATGGAAGAATATTTGAATGATTTCTGACTTGTAATGATCCATTATGTCAAACTATTATGGAAGCTATGGTTATTCCCCTCCACCTTGTCAAAATATAGGTCATTGGCCTCCATATCATCCATATCAGGCTAAAAAAACCTGTCGGTTTATGCCATATGCACTTATTATAGTAGGTTATCAATGTCCTCATTATTCTTACCTTCTTCCCACCCCCGCTCAGTCTTCTTGGAAGCCTAATCATCCATATTATCAATCCCAAGAAGACCACTTCATCCCTAATCCATATATCTACCCTACTGAGTAACCTTAGGATGCCAACAATATGAGTTTCAAAGATATCATGTTGAATTTTCAAAGGGAATTTGATGACATCAAGAGGTAGCAAATGTATAACCAGCAACAAGATGAGATTGCTCATCAAGCCTTCCTTCACCAGTAGAAAATGGAGGCATAGGAAATAGCTTATCAAGAGAAACTTGTTATGCAAGTTGTAGATAAGGAGGAACAAATGAGGCAACTACTTGCTAGAATATAGAGGTTTGAAGACCATTCCACATCCTCCCTTCCTAGTTTCAGACTAGCTCCTCCATCTCCTCATACAATTATGAATCAACCTACAAATGAGAGGGTTTCCACCTTCAAAGTCCCAAGATTTAAGTAACATGACCCCTCTAAAACCAAGATCAACCTCAATGCTTCAAATTTGCAAGTTTTAGAGGTCCCCAAACCTTCACAAGACCTTGTTCCTATGCAAACCCAACTTGTTTCCCCCAAGAACATTCTTTCCAAGAACCCTCTCCCCTCCAATAAATTCAACAGAGTTTAGGATCCCTTTCAGGCTCATTTCTTTTGCTCTAGAACTATTTCACTCTTCAAGGGTGTACCTATTGTTTGGCAAGATAGTCAATTGGATGACCGAATGAGGAGGTGGAAGACAAAGAAATTAATGAGGAATAGTTTGTTGTTCCTATGCTCACAATGGTGGAAATCCTTGAACCCCTTGCACCTGTCTTAATTCAAATAAATGGTTAAATCCACTAGATTTTAGTTCTTCGGAGGAATTTTATCATGTATACTATCAAGCAAACAAGAATAAAATGCAAAGATTGCATAGGAAGAGTCTTTAACTATAGAGGTAGCTCAAGTAGAATCCAGTGGAGTTAAAGTCAAATGATGAGGGCATTGAGGAGGAGATTGTTGCAGTAGTTCCACAAGTAGATGACACCACCATATTTCATGAACTACCTAGTTTCATTGAAGATAAAGAGGGCATGCAATTTCCTAGGTTAGTTGAAATTCTTGAACAACATTAAGATGTTAAAGGCCATGGTGAGTTTCTCTCATATGTAGACAAGTGTGAGAATGAGGTCCCAACTTAGGAAGAAAAGAGCAAGGGCAGTCCTATATTGTGAAGTGTAGAGGTTAATGATATAGACCTATTTAAGGCACTCACATCTTTTATAGAAGAGAATGATGTGGAGACTGAGCATGGGCAAGAACAAATTAAAGATTTTTTCTTAGTTAAATAGTAGGGATACCAGCATCTTGGTGGAGGAGATTTCACCATTAAGCATGTGTAGGGCTCATTTTCGAAGCCTAATTTAGAAAGTGATGAGAACCTTACTCATAAGATGGAGGTAGCCAAATTTCCAAATCATGTGCAACAAATAAAGCATTAAAACCAGTAGTAAATTGATCAAGAATCAGAGCCAAAGGTTTAAGTAACTAATTGTTTGGGTATTGTTCCATGGGTATTCCCTATAAGGAATTTGGCCCTACTAGATATAGACCATGAAGAGTCACCACTTGTCATGCTTACCTCTGAACATGAAGTTGAGCATTAAAATGAGTGGGATCGACCATTCATCCATTTCCTAGCAGCTCCATTTCTAATAAGTTCAAGTTAGGAGAAAATTAGTAGAGTACACCCTAACATTGCCAATATGGAGAGGATACAATGCCCCAAATCAAAGAAGCAAGGGTGACATGCGAGCTCTGGGGCACGATATACAGTCATCATTCTACAAGTGAACCATTCAAATTTGATGACTCTGGTAGAGATCTTTGACACTGTTGGGGAACCAACGGTCCCTTTCAGATCAAAACAACTTCAAATCTTTCATTCTGGTACGAGGGTTTTATTTTTGGCAAAAGTCTCAAATCGCCTCTTTATGACCAAGAGGATTTGTCTTTTCATCTTCAATGACCACTATAGGCACCCTTACGCAAAACCATCCATTACTTCTAGCTTCATTTATATTTTATTTGATGTTCCTCCTACAGGAGTGTAACTGGTCCGAAGTTGGTTGTTTGAATGAGTGATGCCATCCATAGGACTTCCTGATGGGGTGATTATTTTTTATATATTATTTTTCAAGTAGATTTCAACCATTGACATATGTTTAAATTTAATCTCATTTATTTGTTTAAACCCTCTAACACATAATTAATATTATAATAAATTGCTTCCCATCTAGTTAAAAACTCTACTCTAATTTCTTTCCACATGGTAATTTCAATTTATTTATATACCGACCTTCAATAGGATGAAACAAAACATGTTCCCGTCACATTATTGTAAATTTGGCAAATGTCACAACCAATGTAGTTTGCATTAAGTATTAAAAGCTTCATTTAGTTATTATTTTTAAAAATCTTTTATTATTTTTAAATTGGCTTTTTAATTTATTATTAAACTTTTTTTCTTTCTGATTTTCAAAATTAATTCTATCTAAAAAACAGATGACTTTTTTCATTTTTTTTCTTTCTTTTGTTTTCTTTTAACAATTATTTATTTTGTTTTATTTGAAATACACTTGTCTTACTTTTGAATGTGATTTTCGAATTGTCATTCAATATTTTGGTAATTCTTTTATTTTATTTTTATTTTCATAAATGTAGTGAATAGTGCATGCCTTTATGAGATATTCTTATATTAGTTCCCCCTTTTACATTCAAGAAAGAAGGATTACAGGCTATAATTTTTTACCCTCACTAAATGTTTTACACATGGATAACTCACACTCTCTTTTGTTAAGCTTGATTCCTAAGTTGCTTTTATTTTTATTTGATTTATATTATTTTGTAAATTTTTAGATTTTTAGTTATTATAATAGTACTTAAACATGTTTATATGCTTTAGTGACATTCATTAAAAGCCACAACATAGCCTCCTTACAGATTTTCGGTCTTTGTACTCTAGTAGCTATTTATATCATATCCACTAACAATATGCCACCAAGCTTCAATTTCGAGGTCAAGCTTCACCCTAACAACTAAAATCTTCTTGACATAGTAAAATTGTCATACATTAAACTTATAACAATTTCTATGTCAAGCCACCTCAAGAATCACTTTGTGATAGCTCATCCATTAATAACTAAACAATTGTTATTTTTACAATACATGGCACTTGTTTATTTTATTGATGCTACTATATGAAATATGCATTAATAATATGAGGTCCATTATTTATAGTAAAGAATAATTGATATTAGAAACATAGATTAGGATGATTATGTGAGTTCCCAATCCTTTATTTTCATCTTATAGTAAAAGTGTCCATTTAAGTATATTATAGTCACTGTCTTGACTCATGTATTGGGATGACTTGTCACAAAAACTAAAAAGAGCCGACATATTTTTAAAAATTATAAAGTAAGTATTGTATGTATCATAAACTAATATTTTATATCACTATTGATTTTATTATTTATTAAAAAAATATTTAGTATCCTCAAATCCAATATAAAGAAGCAATTTTAGACTTATTCTAATGAATATAATTTCTATTAGTTGTTTACATGTATTTTTAAAAAAATCAATAAAACTATAGCTAAAAAATCTACGCGCCTAGGGAAGTCTCTCGACCAATTTTATTTTTCTTATGCTTAATTAATGCACGGGTGACACGTAGGAATCCAGTGGCTGCCGAAAAATGTTCCGGAAGAGAGGGAAGGACATAAGTATGTGATGGGTTTGAGATTTAGGGCACAGAAGGGAAAATGGGAAAGAGAGGAGGAGAGAGAGGTAATGGAATTCGGCTTTTCACCTGCGTGTTGCATTCTTAAAGGTTTCTAAAGGAAGGATGTTGGCGATGTTGGCATAGTTTATGGAATATGGATTTACACTGTAAGTTGTATTTTCTTAGAAGTTTTGAGGACTTAATAAAGCCTTTTTTTTTTATAAAAATTTTATTCGAAGACATGTTACTGCATGAGACAATATTTCTTTTAGGCATTTTTTTTTTTAAAAACAGAGAAAGGTGTTAGGCACCAATAAGTATTAATAGATAAAAAGAGTTTACAGATAATAGGGCAAATGCCAAGTCTAGGATTCATGGAAATTAACCTGAACAGGCCATTTACAGACCTGAGATAACTTATCAGCACAAAGATAAGGCCCTTAGCAGACCAGATAAATCAATTTAAAACAAACAAAAACACGTAGAGACTACCACCCCCGAATATAGAGGAAATGAAGCCAAACCCGCACCTCAACAATCGGCTGGAGAACGCCACCGGGAATACGAGCCACAATCAAAACCAGCTACCACCATCTGAGGAGAGAACAAAAACCACCATGCCACTACCAACCGCAGACCCAAAAAAGAGACCCAACACCCACCCCTCACGCCGCTGTCCGAGCTGCATGAAGAGACTGCTCGTCCAGCTCCACCGCCACACTTGACTGGGCTCCTGTAGAATCTAAATAAAGACAACAGAGATAAGAAAACAACCACAGCAATTTAACACAGCAAAAATTTGAACAATACACAATTCTGTATCATATATTATTAATTGACTTCTGCTGTCGAAATATATAACAGCGAAGAGAGTTACAAACTCCAGCGGTTACATGCCAAAAGCTTAAAATTAGACTTTAACTAACAAAGAACTGAAACAAAAAATACATGCACATTACATACTTTTATTTGCTGCGCTAGATGACTGCAGTTCGGTACAAACAAAGTTTATTAACTGTTTTCTAATTTAAACAAAGAAAACTATAATTAAATCTTCATTCTCTAAATTTTGCATGGCGGAGAAGGCACATGCAAACTCGATGATCTGCATTAGTTATCAACATACTCCCCCTTGATGCTGAGAGGGCTCACAATCTGATCTCTGAGTGTCAAAAACTGATCCTTTGCAACTGCCTTTGTGAGGATATCTGCTAACTGTTCTTTCGTGCTGATGTATTTCAATTCTACCGCTTTCTTCTGCACCAAATCTCTGATAAAATGATGTTTTAAATCAAAATGTTTTGTCCTATTCTGATGGACTGGATTCTTGGCCAATTTAATGGCACTAATGTTATCACAAAAAATTACTGTGGGCTGAATTTGTATCTCTCCAATTTCTTCAAGAAGTTTTCTAAGCCATAATGCTTGTGTACCTGCTGAAGTGACTGCAACATACTCGGCTTCTGTAGAAGAAAGGGCAACTATACTTTGCTTCTTTGAACTCCAAGTAATCAAACCAGAACCAAAAGAAAAGCAATTACCAGATGTAGACTTTCGGTCATCCAAACTACCTCCCCAATCTAAATCACTAAATCCAACAAGATTGAAACTTTTAGAAGTGTAGTAATGAATACCAAAATTTAGAGTGCCTCCCACATACCTCAAAATTCTCTTGGCTGCCTTCATATGTATTTCAGATGGCTTTGTCATGTACCTTGAAACAAGTGAAACTGAATAAGCAATATCAGGTCTTGTGTGAGTTAAAAACATCAAACTACCAATAATGCTCCTATAAGTTGTCTCATCAACTATTTCAGCACCATCATCTCTACACAACACAACTCTATGAGCAACTGGAGTGGAGACTGGTTTACAATCAACCATATCAAATTTCTTCAACATATCTTTGGCATACTTTGTTTGACAAACAAAAATTTCATTCTCACTTTGATAAACCTCCATTCCTAAAAAATATTTCATGAGCCCTAAATCTTTCATCTCAAATTCATTCATCATAGAAATTTTGAATTCATCCTTCATCTTAGAACTGCTACCCATATACAACAAATCATCAACATACAAACTTACAATAAGAATATCATCACCTTCTTGTTTGTAGTAAAGGGTAGGTTCACTCTTACTTCTCTTGAAGCCATTATCCTGAAAGTATCCATCAATCCTGGCATACCATGCTCTTGGTGCTTGCTTGAGGCCATACAAAGCCTACTTCAACTTGTAGACATGCTTTTCTTTTCCTTCCACTTCATAACCTTGTGGCTGTTCCACATATACTTCCTCTTCTAAGTACCCATTCAAGAAGGCACTTTTCACGTCCATATGATGTATGCTCCATTTCTTTTGAGCTGCTAATGAAATCAACATTCTGATGGTCTCTTGTCGTGCAACTGGTGCAAATGTCTCTTCATAATCAAGCCCATACCTCTGTGTGAAGCCTTTGGCAACTAATCTTGCCTTATGCCTTTCAATACTCCCATCACTGTTAAACTTGGTCTTGTAGACCCATTTGGTGCCAATCTTCTTCTTTTCATGTGGAAGCTCTATAAGCTCCCAAGTATCATTCATGTGAATAGAATCTATCTCTTCTTGCATTGCTTGCATCCAAACCTCATTAGTACATGCTTCTTCAAAACATGATGGTTCAAAATCAGCCTTGGTAAATAAAGCAAAATTAACTGTCTCACCTATTGGATTTTCTTTATGTGCCTGATTTGCACTCCTTTGATAAATATCACTTAATCTTCTTACTTTCCTTGTAGAACTTGGACTTGAAACTGGACTTGAGCTTGGAATTGATGAGGGGCTACTTGGTGGACTTGTAGCTCTTGAAACTGAAATGTTAGTGGGCTGCTCATGATCAACATCATCAATAATAATATCATTTAAAATAGATTTTGACTTCACCATATGGCCTTTTTGATGACCATAAACTCCCCCTTCATCAAAAATCACATCTCTTGACACAATAAGCCTATTAGTGAGAGGATTATATAACCTGTAAGCTTTACTTTCCTCACTATATCCCACAAAAATACATGACTCACTTTTGGGATCTAACTTTTGTCTCTTTTGATCAGGAACATGAACATAGGCTAAACAACCAAAAACTTTGAAATGATTAACATTTGGTTTTTTCTCATACCAGGCTTCATACGTTGTCATCTTCTCAAGTGCACTAGTGGGACTTCGATTGAGAATATATACTGCTGTAGCTACTGTATCTCCACAAAAAGAATTGCTTAATCCCTTTGTTTGTAGCATACTCCATGCCATCTCCACCACTGTACGATTCTTCCTTTTAGCTACACCATTTTGTTGAGGTGTGTAGGCAGTGGTGAGTTGCCTTTTGATGCCATGCATATCACAATAATCTTGAAAGACACTTGAACAAAATTCTCCTCCATGATCTGTCCTCAAGCACTTGATACTACACCCCTTTTCCTTTTCCACAAGGGCTCTAAACCTCTTGAATGTCTCAAGGGCTTCATCCTTAGTCTTCAAAAAATAAACCCAACACATTCATGAGTAATCATCAATAAAAGTAATGAAATGTGATGACTTACCCAAACTCTTTGTTTGCATAGGACCACAAATATCTGAATGAATAAGCTGAAGTGGGTAATGGGCCCTCCATGCATTGTACTTTGAAAACTTTTCCCTTGCATGCTTGCCTTTAGCACATCCTTCACAAATCTGCTTGTGCTCTTCAACCTTGGGCAACCCAGAAACTAATGCTTGTGATGTTAGAATCTTCAAACTATGAAAATTTAAATGCCCATACCTGAGATGCCACAACCAACTTGTATCCTCATATGCCATATTTGCAAGGCTACTATTATGTTCACCAAACTTCAATGGGAACATCCTATTCTTTGTCATAGGCACAACTGTAACCACTCTATTGCCCTGATTCTTATCATAAATTATACATTGCTGATTTTCAAACACAACTTTATAATTCTTCTCACACAATTGTCCAACACTCAACAAATTATGCTTTAACTGTGGAGTGTAATAAATGTCTTTAACACTCTTCATACCTTCTTTTGTATGGACTTCCATAGCTCCTTTTGCATCAACCTTCAATGATTTGTCATCACCAAGCTGGATCTTGGATTTGAAACTTTCATCCATTGTTGAAAACAACTTCTCATTCCCTGACATATGGTTAGAACATCCAGAATCTAAATACCAAACATCTTTGCTATTATTTTCAGCTTTGGCATAGGATAAAAATAAATGATCTGGAGGATTCTCATTACCTTCTTGAGCATAATTAACACTTTTACCTTCTTTTAATCTGTAATCCCTTTCGAAGTGGCCATACCTGTTACAATGGTAACATTGGACATTCCTTTTATCAAATCTGCCTCTACCTCTTCCTTTGGAACTACCTCTTCCTCTTGAACCACCTTTGCCTCTATTTCCTCTTGACTGATTCTGATATTGACCTCTACCTTGGCCTTGATTGTTGTTGTTGCTACTGCTGACATCTTCATTCTTTGTGATTTGCAATTTGGATGAAAAAGCTTTCACATCACCTTCAAATGAATCTCTTAATCTCTCTTCATGAGACATAAGAGAGCCAACTAGTTGATCAAACTGAAGAGTTGTCAAATCTTTGCTTTCTTCTATGATTATGGCAACATGATTCCATCTTGGTGTGAGAGTTCTCAACACTTTTTTGATCAAAGGCTCATTGGTCACAATTTCTCCAAGTGTAGCCATCTTATTGACCACATCTTTAACTCTAACACAATATTCGCTCACACTTTCAGCTTCTTGCATCTTCAAATTCTCGAAGTCTCTCTTCAACGTCTGCAACTTGATAACCTTGACTTGGTCACTGCCCTGGTAAGCTTCCTGTAGAGTCTTCCAAGCATTTTTAGCTGACGTTGCACCTGAAATTCTTGGAAATAAGCTCTTATCAAGAGCTATTTGAATGTGAAACAAGGCTTGAGCATTCTTCTTCTTGGCCTCCTTCTTGGCTGTTTTTTCATTGGCTGTGAGGGCATTCCAATCAGCTGGCTTTGTATAACCTGATTCAACAATCTCCCACAATTCTTTTCCTATCAAAAATGTCATCATTTTAATGCACCAATACTCATACTCATTTCCATCAAATTCTAGAATGGGCAAAGAGTTAGAATTCGACATGATAAAGTTTTGGCAAAAATCTAACCACTAAATCTTTAACCCAAAAGAAAAAAATGGCTCTGATACCAAATGTAGAATCTAAATAAAGACAACAGAGATAAGAAAACAACCACAACAATTTAACACAGCAAAAATCTGAACAATACACAATTCTGTATCATATATTATTAATTGACTTTTGCTGTCGAAATATATAACAGCGAACAGAGTTACAAACTCCAGCGGTTACATGCCAAAAGCTTAAAATTAGACTTTAACTAACAAAGAACTGAAACAAAAAATACATGCACATTACATACTTTTATTTGCTGCGCTAGATGACTGCAGTTCGGTACAAACAAAGTTTATTAACTGTTTTCTAATTTAAACAAAGAAAACTATAATTAAATCTTCATTCTCTAAATTTTGCATGGCGGAGAAGGCACATGCAAACTCGATGATCAGCATCAGTTATCAACAGCTCCTTCATTAGGATCTTCCAAAGCGTACCAGGGCATACGTGGTGCTAGATCAGGAGCATGAAGCCTTAGAAATCTGATGGCCTTGAAAACGTCCATTATCCTCTCTGCTTTTTTCTTAGTGATCAGGAAACAATGGGACCGCAAGGCAATATCAACAACATCGCTGCTCAAAGAAATTAGGCTAGATTGCAAGGCCCGATAAATGGCTTGATGGGAAGAAGAGGCAGGTAGTGTAGCCAAGTTGAAAATCCCTCCAATTAAGGCCTCCCCCTGATCTATGCTGTAGGCAACCACCGCCGTTTCCTACCCTCTTATCCACGCATGACCAACGATATTTTTGATAGCAAATCAAATGAGAGTGCAGTCCTAGTCAAGCAGAATCATCAAGTCTGCCGATTTAACCCTGACCCTAATCTCCAGCTGTCAAGCAGAATCATCAAGTCTGCCGATTTAACCCTGACCCTAATCTCCAGCTCCCAGTCGAGGGCTGGAAAGAAAAGTGTTTGATTAAGACATGTATCAGCCATTGAGACCTGCTGATTCTGTCTTTTGTAGTCACTTCCCATCATAAAGGATATAGCCGTCATGTTGCAAAAGAGACCTCAATTAAGAGGTACAATAAAGGCTTGTCATCTCCACTTGAAAAGGAGTATCAAGGGGAAAGATTCACGATCCCACCTACCCACTAAGACATAAGATATATCTTATATTTGCCTCGGATCACTAGCCTTCTTAAATACAAATTTGCTCAACGTCAGAGGTTGTTGGTAGAGACTTATGCCATAAATAAAGAGAGTGGAATGGGCATACCACAAGGACAAAGCTGAGCTGTACAAAAATCAATTCAAGCAAGTACCTGCCACTTCTTCCATCTCATGTGACAGCAGGTTAGTCAAGGTGATTGGTAGTTTTGAGTCTCCAGGTAAAAATGGAACGAAGGCATTTTCTTGCCCAATGGCTAGGTTGGCTAATAGATCTGCCACCTTGTTGCCTTCCCTTAATGTGTGAGAAATGAGATAGTTATCCAAGCTATTCATTAGAGTGGTGGTCTGTTGTAATATGTAGTTAAGTTCCAGTTCACTATCAGATAGTTGCCCTCAATCCAAACATTTCTAGCGCCTTTTTCAACTGTCAATTGCAAACAATGGACTAACGCCCATGCTTCCACCTCATTATGAGTTCCTGTAGGCAATTTGGTCGATCTGGCTGCTATCAAAGAGCCATCCTCCTTTCTAATAACACAGCCAGTTCCAAAGGGGCCCGAATTTCATCGTACCATCAAAATTTAACTTAGCAAAAGGAAAAGAGGGTGGTATCCATTCAACTTGATCTCTTTTAAGCCATTTTTTTTAGGTATTCTTATGCATATCTCTTGCAATTGCTTCAAAATTTCTAAAGCCTGATTTCGGGCCTATCCTGCAATCGATGCATTCCATGTTATCATGCCTCCTTGAGGTTTTGCCAGCAGCTGTGCACCTTAATCTCTGAGATAATGCCTCTTTGATGTATTCTGGCAATCAATTCACAAGTCTAGTAAGCGATAAATAAGATATTTTTGTGATAGCTGAAATGGGAAACATCTCGTCTTTGTAAGGATATTCACCTCCAGATCTATATCTAACAAGATGTCACATACTGACCAGCTATTGTTTAAAGCACCGATCAGCAACACCCGATCACGAGTTGATTTCTGTATTATATGCTCGCCAAACGAAATACCCAATAGATATTTTCCCAAAATTTTGGAGCAGGTTCATCCTGCACGAATGCATTACCTACGCCACCACTCATTCATCTTTTCTTTTTAAAATTTAAGACAATCCAAAGGTAATGATATGGACACACTATCATTCAACATTGTCTATACTATGCAAATTTCATGCCACCTCCTCAATCACATGAGCTTTATCTAAGCGGGTGACATACTCCTTTATGATAAGAAGAATCTTTGTTATGGTTCAGGTTATACCTCTTTTGTTTTTGATTGCTACATTTCGTTTGGGGCTATACTATGCAAATTTCATGCCACCTCCTCAATCACATGAGCTTTATCTAAGCGGCTGACATACTCCTTTTATGATAACTTGAATCTTTGTAAGGTTGGGCCATGTATTTGTCTGTGTACTAACTTGATATAGCTACAAAAATTTATATTGCTCGAAATTACCTATGAAGAATACAAATAATGTGCCAGGATTTAAACTATTGTGTAAATGCTTCATTTGTATGGGGGTGCCATATTGATTATCCTACACATTGTTCCTAGATGGTTGTGCAATTTTTTTAGGAATAAATAATTGTTAATATGGCCTATCTATCTATCTCATTGGTTGGGTGGTCTTATGCCAAAATATTTAATGGCTTTCCTTCACTTTGTTGGATATAAATTGTGTTTGCATCTCCCTTGCTTCATATCATGTTTGGTTTTACGATCGTTGATATTAGTTCTTTTCTATTTCCTTGGCACTCATAGTTTTCCAACTTCATATAAAACTCTTTTTCCTTTACTGCTCTTCCATTACTTTTGAAGTGAAATGTTGGTCCTCCTATGTTATGATTTGTTAATAGCTTGCCAATATCTGCTGAAGAGTTCTTGAGGTCCTTATCTTGCTTTTTATTACGATTTTTCACTACAGAAATGTCAGAAAATATATATACTTTATCTAAGACTTCTATTATTTTTTTTAAAGTTGATGGAAAATTCCATAGAAGCCAAGGAAAAGCTGCAACTAAAACAACATTTCACATAAGAGATTTCTAGAAACTTATCGGTTCTTTCTTCTTAGTTAAGTTGTATACAGAGTATGTTATACTTATTAAAGGCAATCTTAATATTATTGTAGATAGTTTTCAGCAAGATACTATGTTGGTAATTAATTCTATGTGAATCTTTATTGCTTAGTCTATTGAGCATAGACTCAGATTAGAGGGCATAGATTGTATTTAAATGGAATAGTTTAAAAAAAGCTTTATTGCTCTTCTTGATTATCTCTTCCATAGTTGCTTGTGTAAGGTTTCATCATGTGGAAGTATGAATCTTAAGTTATGTAATAATTTAGGATAAGAGCACGGAGTCTCTTAGTATAAAAATTGACTCATAGATAACCCCTTACAATGATTTGGTGGCAGTCTCTAGATTACTATTATTATTTAACCAAATAAAATGGTACCCAATTGAGGATGGCCTCAACTAATACCACTGACACTTATTTTATGTGGATACAGATTTTGAATCTGGTCTCAACTACATCAAACACACACTATTCTGAAAGTATTGGAGTGACTATGTTTTTAAAGGTTTTGCTTAGGATAAGCAAGTTGAGAGGAGGGAGGAGGAGATCAAACTATACTCATGTGAGGCTATCAAATCTCCCAAATGAAATAATCATGAAAATAGTTGAAAAGTAATCATTGATAGATCTTGCAAATTTGATGTGGTGTTGCAGGGCTATGGCCTCCTGGGCAAAACATTTTTAGAGGCACCGTCATGTGGTGATTTGCAAAAAGGATTTACAAATCATAAGAAAACATAATTTGCAAGAGAACCAAGAAACTTTAAGGTGCTCTAATGCTTGAAGAGAACTTTGATCAGATGAGCACTTTGAAAAAAAAAGAAGAAGCCCATTTTGGTAACAGAAATCTGTAAGGCTGCTTGGAAGCTGAAATACACATTTTAAGATTAGTAGTAAAAACAAATAAAACAACAAATTCATAAAAATATATCCAGCCTTTTAAATAGCCTAATTACATGTTTCAATTGTTCCTTTAAAACAACAAATTCATAAAAAATATAGTTGGCCTTGTAAATAGCCTAATTACATGTTTCAGATTGTTCCTTCTTCGATTTCTTTCTAGCATTGTTAAACCAATAGAGGAGGTTTCATGCATGCCACCTCCTCAATCACATGAGCTTTATCTAAGCGGTTGACAAATTCCTTTATGATAAGAAGAATCTTTGTTTTGGTTGATGTTATACCTCTTTTGTTTTTTATTGCTACATTTCGTTTGGGGCTAAGCATTGCTCAAGAGTTGCATAATGTTTTCTCAATGCTGTATTGTCAACAAACTTTCCTTGTTGCGCATCAATCTGCTTCCTACGATACAGTGCCACAATTAATAAATGATCTATGAAATCTACTATAATATCCCAAAGTCTATATTGTTGCACTACTATTTTTAATCGTTGATACATAATCCTTAAAATCAATGATAATAAGTATTTAAGATAGTGCTAAGATTCAAATGATTAGTATAGTGGTCAATATTTGGAACCATTGCTTTGATGGCTATGTTAAACCTCAAATTGTTGTGCAAACTTTGGTAATGGCTTGCCCACTTTTCTAAAGAGGTGTGCCTACCTTCTAAGGTTGTGCCATGTATTTTGCTGTGTACTCACTTGATATAGCTGCAAAAATTTATATTGCTGGAAATTACCTGTGAAGAATGCTCTTGTTCTTTTACTGCTCTTCCATTACTTTTGAAGGGAAATATTGTTCATCCTATGTTATGACTTGTTATTAGTTTGACAATATCTAGTGAAGACTTCTTAAGGTCCTTATCTTGCTTTTTTTTACAATTTTTAACCACAGAAATGTCAGAAAATGTATATACTCTATCTAAGACTTCTATTATTTTTTTTAAAGTTGATGGAAAATTCTATAGGAGCCAAGGAAGAGCTTCAACTAAAACAACATTTCACATGAGATATTTCTACAAACTTATTAGTTCTTGCTTCTTACTAAGCATTAAAGGCAATCTTGATATTATTGTAGATAGTTTTAAGCAAGATATTATGTTGGTACTTAATTCTATGTGAATCTTTATTCCTTAGCCTATTGATCATAGACTCAGATTAGAGGGCATGGATTGTATTTAAGTGGAATAGTTTAATAGTGAATTTATTTCACTTCTTGATTACCTCTTTCATAGTTGCCTATGTAAGGTTTGATCATGTGGAAGTATGAATCTTTAATTTATGTAATAATTTAAGATAAGAGCATTGAGTCTCTTAGTATAGAAATTAATTTGTAGATAATCCCTTACAATGATTTGGTGGTAATCTCCAAATTACTATTATTATTTAACCAAATAAAATGGTATCTAGCTGAGGATGGCCTCAACTAATACCACTGACACTTCTTTTATGTGGATACAAATCTTGAATTTCGTCTCAACTACATCAAACTCACACACTAATCTGGAAGTATTGGAGTGACTATGTTATTAAAGGAATTTATAGTCCACAACAGTGGCAGCCATATACCTTACATGGAAATTAGTAGAGATTATTAATAAGGATGGTAGAGATTATTTATAAGGATGGGTATTTAAGATATGCCAAGGTTTAATCAAGGGTAGTAAGTTTACTACTGTGCCTCTTTGTTCTATAATCAAGGCCCTTTTAAGGAAATTTTTATTTTCTTATGTTAATATTGTTTATTCTATTTTTATTTTCTTATGTTAATATTGTTTATTCTATATTAATTACCTTAGAGATTGTAATGCTAGTATTGTTACCTTGGTACGCTTCATTCAAGACATGAGATATACAAAGGATAGTGGTGTAGGACAAAGATATCATTTATAGTGGTTATAACTCATTGTTTTGGGTAGATTGATGTGTATAATAGTGATTACAAAATCTAAAGGGTACAGATATATTAATAATAACTCTATGGATTGATCTTTTGGTAATTATATTGTGAAATATTTGATTATTTTAGATATGGAAGTTATCACCTTACATTGTGTTGTGATAGATGACTTATATCCTCTTACCTTGTAACCATAAATGTTGTAAGCTACCTTAATATAGATTTATCCATTCTATTTATTTTAGATGTAGAAGATGATTATGCATAAACTAGTTGCTCTTGAAACCTTCTAAAATCCTATCTGATTGTCTAGTAATATTCTTTCAGCCAGACTACTAATTTTGAGTGGATTGGGGAAGAAAAATATATGCTTATGAAGAATTCAATTTATTTGTGAAATTGCTTCTTAGAAGATAGTTAAATCATTGGATGACCTAACTGATTTGAAAAATTCATGTAGTGGAAGTATTCTTTTAATTGGATTGTCTTTTATACAATAATTAATATTAAACTGACATATTTTAGTGTGAAAATAGTAATAATATAAACCTATCCTCATTATATACATATATCCCAACTAGCATTTCATTATAAGAAAAGAAAATTGAAGTGTTAAATTTAAGCAAAAACATTAAATATCTACACATATCCATTAATAACTAAACAATTGTTATTTTTACAATACATGGCACTTGTTTATTTATTGATGCTACTATATGAAATATGTATTAATAATATGAGGTCCATTATTTATAGTAAAGAATAATTGATATTGGAAACATAGATTAGGATGATTATGTGAGTTCCCAATCTTTTATTTTCATCTTATAGTAAAAGTGTCCATTTAAGTATATTATAGTCACTGTCTTGACTCATGTATTGGGATGACTTATCACAAAAACTAAAAAGAGCCGACATATTTTTAAAAATTATAAAGTAAGTATTGTATGTGTCATAAACTAATTGAAGTACCTACCCAAATGTGCCTATAGTGGATGTATCTGTGATGTGTGTCCATTACTTCCATAGCCACTTTGTGAGTCCAAAATCTGAAATTTGCATCACACAACAAGAGACTCCTTCAAGTAGGGAAAAGCACCATCATCATCTTAAGGTATTGGCTTTCTAAGTTACAAAAGAAGAAGCAACCTTAAAAGTTTAATCCTTCAAATAAGAAATAATTAATGAAATTCAATTGCTCCTTGAATAGAACTATAATATAGAAGTTGATAGGAAGGTGGGTTTAAGTTCACCTTAGGCTCAAAATTTTCAGTTAATAAAATATTGGCTGGTTTGATATCTGTGTGAACTATTTGTTTTTGGTAACCTCAGACAAAAAAAAAGAACTTTAGCTGTACCAATAGCTATTCTATACCAAATATCCCAGTTCAGATGTTTAGGTTGTGGAACTAGGTTAGAAGCAGGATCATCTGAGTCACTAGCACATTGAAGCAATAATCATGTATATAGTGGGAAGCCAAAATATCCAATAAAACATGATAAAAGATAAAATATGTAAGACAATTTTTCTCTATGCTAAATAACTATGCAACTCATAAAAAATTTACCACAACTCTTTATTTCTTTATTTTTTTGTGTAAAGTAAATCTTAAAATTTTGTATATTCAATTTGCCGCAAATTCAAACCTACCTCCAAGATGGTTAGAAAGACATTCAAATCTTAAGAGAGTCTAAGCTATTGGGTTTTATCTTCCTATTCAACTTCTTACATATTATTTTAACAAGGTTACATTTTTAGTCTATTTATTTTATAGATATTATTTTCTTAATCAGATACTATGTTTATAAATATGATTCACAATTCAATGGTAAATTTTTGATATGCTTCAGAGTGTTAATGTGTTAATCTTTAGAGTTACACATTTGTATTTTATGTAATCTATTTTTTTGTTTAGATAGTCATAGGCCGTTAAATTATTCTTCTGTATATATATTTTGAGCACCTTTTCAATGTCAGCCTAGAGTGATATTAGAGCCATGGTGAAATCATGATGATGTAAAGATGTGGGTAAAGATGTGACCCACTATATTTTTTAGTAACATTCGGTACAAATTGGAAGATATTTGATTCATCTGTTTGCATGTTTTCAGCTTTTGTGTGAATATGTTAAAAGCAGCTACCACGTGGAGTTCGATTGCATCGGTTGGACAGAATGAAGTTATGTGGAAATTTGCATTGAGAAAGTCATATGCAACTCTTTGTAGAAGATTTTAGAAGGTTTGGAATTTGCATGGAACACAATAAACTTCATTTCCAGATAAAAGCACTTGTCCAACATTTTAATAAGACACCAGGAGAATTAAAGAGGTTAGACTAGAAGAAGACATCATATCATTTCCTTGTACAGAAATGAAAAAGATGATGAGGATGAGACCATGTTTATTTTAAACATTCTTACGCCTATCTATTGCAATCGCTTTAAAATTTCTAAAGCTTTCAACGAAATCATTTCGTGCCTATCCTGCAACCGATGCAGTCCATGTTATGATGCCGCCTTGAGGTTTTGCCAGCAGCAGTTGCAAGCCCTAATCTCTGAGATGACGCCTCTTTGAGGTATTCTGCCAATCAATTCACAAGTCTAGTAAGCGATAAACAAGATATTTTTGCAATGTCGTGGCAATCCTGGTCCCTCTGGAACGGGATGTGTCATTAGGGATTCAAATGGTGATCTGATTGCAGCTAAGGCAACCAAGTTACCCCCAGGCACTAACAATGAGGCAGAAGCATGGGCTCTGGTGCATGGACTCAATCTGGCTTTGGCAAAGGGTCTAAGAACCGTGTGGATAGAGGGGGATTCCTCATTGTTATAAATGCCATCAAAGGTAGAGGCTTAGACAATTGGAAGCTGAATTACATCCTCAGCCTGGCCAAATCTCTTCTGTCTAGACTCGATAATTTCATTATTTCCCACACGCTACGTGAAGGTAACAAGGTGGCGGACTTCTTAGCCAATGTAGCATTGGACAATGAGAATGCACACGTTATCTTCCCCTCTGATGATCACCTCCTGACTAGTTGCTTGAACTCTATCCTGTGCGCTGACATGGAAGCCGAGTAAGCTTTGCGCCACTATCAGGCCTTAATCTCGACTGTCCACATGTAAGGTTGAGGTGTCCCTTCCCAGGCTACCGGTGTTGTTTTGCGTTAAGTTGGGGGACCACCTCATTTATTTTTGCATTTACTGTGAGGGAAGGACGTCTGACACTCTACAGGGACGTTGGATCGGGTTTTAATAGTGAGTTTGAGTGTATTTAGACAGTTCCAATTTTCTCACTTGTCCTGCCCGCATGAGAAAGATTGCGAATATGTCTTCATTGTATGTTCATTAATATCTTTTGCAGTGGCAACCCTCCCTGGTTTGATATTATTCTTTGACGGTGCAACGACCTCTCCATCCCGATTGCTCCGTATTTTACAGGACACGTGGCTACCGCTTCTGGTTTTTCTATTAGCTAGCTGCGTACTTCCCTATCTTCATGTGTGGCTGAAGCAAACGATTTTATTATTCTTCGCCAGCCCTCAGTTTCATTTGGCTAGCTTTTCTCAGTCTCTGTCGCTCCAACGTCTTCCAAGGCTTGGTCTTCTAGCGCTTGGTGATGGCGGATACGCGGCTAAACCAAAGGTTATTTTTTCCTTCTTTGGACTGGGAACCGGAGATAAGGGGGCGCGTGAAGGCAATCGACTTTATGACTTTGATTGATTCGGATTGCACTCTTATTCAGTTTGCTGTCCGGAACATTGTGGGGCATGCCTGGATCAGGGGATATGAGGGTCGCGTCCTAAACTATTCAGATGTCGTTTCGCAGCTCCTCTCCAACATAATGGATCTAGTGATGGATGGTGTCTATGTCCACTCTCTTGCGGCAGGTTTGTTCTTCAAGAACATTTATATGATGGAACGATGGGAGGTGGCAGTAGCTAATTATAAGATGGACCAAGGAGACGCTCTCATCGGTGGGATTTTTAACCTCACTTCCCTGTGGAATTCCCCTCCTCAGCAGGTGATTTATAGGGCAATGCAATCTAGTCTTAAATCTCTGTGTAGTGCAGAATTGGATGATGCACTTCGGTCCTATTGCTTTCTTTTCTCCAAGAAACGGTCCGAACGAATCAAGGATGTTTTCACAGCAATTCGCTTTCTCAGGATCCATGCTTCGGACCTGGCCCCGGGAATGCCTTTTTACGCACTGTCTGAGGTGGAGGAGGGTGGCCCACAAGCTCTACCGGCTGCTCCACCAGCGGCGTGATGTCTCTCGTGGGGTTCGTGGTCTGTGTTCAGATGTTTTTGCTACTGGTGGTCCTGTGTTGGCTGCGGTGTGCTGCGGGGGTGGTGGGATTCCTTTTTTGTGGTTGGGAGTGCATGGGTTGTTGGTGGTCTCCGTGTTTGTTTGTTTGGTGTCGGTGTGGGGGTGGCTCTGGCGGTTTCTTAGGCTGCGTCTGGCGTGGGTGGATGGCTGGTTTCATTTTTTCCGCTCTTGCCTTGGTGGTGACTTCGGGTGCTGTGGGTTGTTTTCCTCGGTGTTTTCTCTTTGCCTGTCTGCGTAGTGGCGGCCTAAGTGGTGATTGAATGGGTGACTTTTTCTCATTCATTTTTCTTTTGTTAGTTTCTGTGATGGCTTGGGGTGTTTTTGGTTTTATTCCTCTAGACTGAGCTTCGGCCATGTTTTCTGTAATACTTTTATTATTTCTTAATATACGGGTGTTCACTCCCCTTTTTCTGGTTAAAAAAAAAAATGGCTGAAATGGGGAACATCTCATCTTTGTAAGGATATTCACCTCCACATCTATATCTAAAAAGATGTCATGTATACTGACCAGCTACTAGTAAGACCTGATCATGAGTTGATTTCTGTATTGTATGCTTGTCAAATGAAATACCCAATAGATATTTTCTCTGAATTTTGGGGCAGGTTCATCCTGCACGAATGCATTACCTACGCCACTCCTCATTCTTCTTTTCTTTTAAAATTTTAGACAATCTAAAGGGTAATGATATGGACACAATACCATTCAGCATTGCCTATACTATGCAAAGTTCATGCCACCTCCTCTATCACATGAGCTTTATCTAAGCGGTTGACATATTCCTTTATGATATGAAGAATCTATGTTTTGGTTGATGCTATACCTCTTTTGTTTTTGATTTCTACATTTCCTTTGGGGATACACATTGCTCAAGAGTAGCATAATGTTTCCTCAATGTTGTATTGTCAACAAACTTTCCTTGTTAGGCATCAATCTGCTTCCTACGATACAGTGCCACAGTTAATAAATGACCTTTTGTAATGTTCCTTAGTAGTAATAACTAATAATGAAAGGAAACAAGTGCAACATATAATCAATGAACCCCAAACTTAAAATGCTTTATTAGCTTATTCAAATGGTGCAATTACAAATACTGATTCGCTGTGCTTTATGACAGTCACATACAGATATCAAATTGGACTTTCAAATGATTACAATTGACTTCAAATATAGACTCTAATGATAGCCTGATAATAGAAGAAGGTTGCCAAATGAATGCCAAGTAGATTCAGCACTCAATGAACCTTGTAACTCCTTGCAATGACACTATATGCTGACTGTTATGACTGTTGCCAGTGATTGAAAATACTGTCTGCAATCAGCAGAATAATGAATGTTCGAATATCCTAGATCTTGATGTCAAATCTTCAACAATGATCGCCAATACTCCCTCTATCTCTCTTAATACCTGCAAATTTGAATCCAATGGTGAAATTAGAGCAATCTCACCTCATAAATCATAGGGGGTCATCTCCCTATTGGCAAGGGCACACCTCCTTGCAAGAAAGCATGAAAATTGGAATCTTCAAGCTTGAAATGAATAGAGAAAACGTACCAAAATCAGTCATATCTTCAAATTTCATCAGCTCCTCTATTTATCCTTAGCTTTTATGGCCAATTGGGCTTGTACATTGGTAGGAGTGATCCTTCATGGGTAGATGTGATTGCATGGCCGAATTCCTTCATATCAAGGCGAATGGACATTAAATGCTTTTCTTCTATTATAGCCTTGGCTGAATATTTCTATCTTCTATCGTGGCCGAATGAGCTTGAATTGGCATAATGGCTTCCATGCAGCGATTCATATCTCTTGAATGCATTGTCTATTGCATCATGTTTTGGGCGAATAGGATTGAGCTCTTGTTTCTCCTTGGTGAATGCATCTTCAATCCCCTTAACCTTGGTAAATGCTATGGCTGAATGACCTAGGCAAATGTATTGATCCTCAACATGGACGAAATGCATTATGTATCAAACTTCCTTGGTTTTGGCGAATTCCCTTTACTTCATTCCTTGTATCGTTGCTTTGGCCAAACCTTCACTTGAGTGAACCCTCTTTGCATAGGCGAATACATCCTTCCTTGGCAAATGACATCTCTTTAGCTTGGCCGTAAATCTCTAAGCAATGAACATTGGGCAAATGTCTTCATCTTGGCACATGATTTAACTTCTCCAACCGGTTGCACATATTTCCATGCTATTATGGGCCTTTTCTTGAGCCAAATTTCTTCATGTGGGTGACCGCTAGGAATGGCACATGATCCTAGGTGGCCGTTGGGAGTTTGGAGTGAATGCTTTTCTCATGCGATTGCCTCCTTTTGAAATATAATTTGAATTTGAACTCTATTTCCCTCCAAGTCGAGTGTCCTATGCAATTGCTTAGGCACTTGCTTAGCTTGGATCTATTTCAATTACACTCATTTTTTCTTCTTTGTATTTGACCACCTTTTAGCTTGGACCTATTCACTCAACAGCATTGTCAATAGGTCCTATCTAAAATAGATTAGAGAAAATGTAATTAAAGATTTCATTTTCCCTTTTACATTTTTGGCCTTATAAAATACATTATGAATTGGCCCCTCAATTATAGCTCATACCCACCTAAATCTGATAAATTACAGTAGAAATTGCAATTCCCACATGATGAAGTGCCAAAATTATACTTAGCTCAAAATTGGGGACATTACAAGTCTTCCCTCCCCAAGATTGCTTGTCCCAAGCAATCATCAATGGATACTAGGATCCCAAACCCATCTCTCCTTTCCACATGAACTCACATATATCATTTCAAAGTTGTTGATGTAGATGATCCTGGGACCTCTTCCACCATCCAAACTGAAACTGAAGATTGATATCATGAACCTCTGGTGAATGTTGAATACAATTGTGAATGAGAGTGAATTCATCCAAATTATCTCGCTGTAGTAACTCAGAACAGAAACATACTAGCTGAAGATGTCACCAAAAATGATATAGAAAGTGTGATCCAAATTTTATGCAAACACAACATTACCATTGGCCTTCTCTTTTGCAACGATATCCCTTTTTCCTACATTGGAAAATTCTCCTAACTCAGCTGTACTGAAAGTGAAATCATAATTGACTCATGTGTAACTAGTTCAGTCCCGTAGCTGCATATTATGTCTCCATGTTTGCCATCCATCCCAACAAGTTGTCTTATGACTTCTCTTCTTCTATAAATGTTGCACAAGGGGAATAGGTAATAAAAATTCTCTAGAAGCTGCAAGTAGTCATCCTCGAACCTTTGAAGCCTTGCTAAGTAGAGATCTTCCATGTGCTCATGATCACTCCTCTGTAAGCAAACCTCTTTATGACGCCCAAATGTGAAGTCTTTATGATATTTTATTAAGGGATCTCCATCAAAGTAGAAGGCAGAGTCTTTGATCTCATGACCCTCTCCGATGGTTGATGAAGATGAGTGCATCCTTATGACCTCTTTGTCTTGCCATGCCACATCAAACTCATCCAATCCACTTTGATCACTTCCCACCTTATGGACAAGATCCATCTCTAGGATACCTACACCACCACTTTATTCCATACCAATATCATGTAGAGGGAATGAAACAATGTTATCTATCAAACCCACACCTTGATGAATGATAACCTCCATGATGGCATGTTCTTCGTCCATATGATCATGGTGAATGTGATTCTCTAATTAATCTTCTTCATACAAATCCTTATCTTTCATGGTGGCATCTTCTAACGCTTGGTCTTTAACATGAATAGGCTGTAACTCTTCCAACTCCTCTTCATGGGATTCATGTGTTACTAGGGCTTTGACTTCTTCAACATGTATGAATTGATCCTTGTTCTCTTCATGTGCATCACCTATATCTTCATGAATTATTTCATGGCTGATCACGTCCTCCTTATCATTATGAGATGTCATGAGTTCTTCATGTGAATCATCTTTCTCATGGATGATCTTTGTAACAAATATTATATTTTCTCCTTGCATGTATGATTGAACACCAAGAGTGTGTCCTTCATAACCAATTGTAATTTCAGGTTCATGCTCAAATGTACCCTCCTTGTCCACATTACTTGTCTCTATGTACTCTTCTTGTGCATCCTCCTCATCATGAAGTGGGTCACACACCTTGTGGCTATGCTTGGTGGCAATCATCATGTCTTCTCCTTCCAAGTGTGATTGATCATCAATGGTATGACCAACTGAAATTTCTTTATCTGATTTATCTTCAGCTTGTGCATTTTTTTGTTCATCTTCCAATTGTACAATCTCTATGCCACTTGTATAAATTTGTTCTTTATCCACATGCTTCTCAAATTCCTCATGAATATTTTTTACCACTCTTTCATCTTCAATCTCCTGAATCTGAATGGAATACTTGATCTTTTCCTTCTTGGGATTGATGGTGTGTGTTCTTCTAGATTGAGCAGTTCTCTGACTAGGTTTGTTGCCAGTCAAACCCTGAAACATCCTTTCTATATTGATATTTGTTTGTCATACGCTTGCATTTGTTCATTGTTGGTGAGCTTCCATTCTATGCTGGCTCTCCGTCATTCTTTTTTGACTATCAATAATTTCCCTCAACAACTCCTTATCAAACGGAAATGAGCTCATGGTTGCAAACTCCATGGAAAACCCTCCAGGCTGGCAGGATTGTAGCTCTGATACCACTGTAATGTTCCTTAGTAATAATAACTAAGAATGAAAGGAAACAAGTGCAACACATAATCAATGGAACCCCAAACTTAAAATGCTTTATTAGCTTATTCAAATGGTGCAATTACAAATACTGATTTGCTGTCCCTTATGACAGTCACATACAGATTTCAAATCAGACTTTCAAATTATTACAATTGACTTCAAATATAGACACTAATGATAGCTTGATAATAGAGGAAGGTTGCGAAATGAATGTCAAGTAGCTTCAGCACTCAATGAACCTTGTAACTCCTTCCAATGACACTGTATGCTGACTGTTATGACTGTTGCCAGTGACTGAAAATACTGTATGCAATCAGCAGAATAATGAATGTTCGAATATCCTAGATCTTGATGTCAAATCTTCAACAATGATCGCCAATAAATCTGACAAGGTTTAATCAAGGGTAGTAAGTTTACTATTGTGTCTCTTTGTGCTATAATGAAGGCCCTTTTAAGGGAACTTTTTATTTTCTTATGTTAAGATTGGTTATTCTATGTTAAACACCCTGGAGAGAGTGTAATGTTAGAATTGTTACCTTGGTGTGCTTCATTCAAGGCATGAACAGTAAAAAGGTTAGTGGTGTAGGACAAAGATATAATTGATAGTGGTTATAACTAGTTGTTTAGGGTAGATTGATGTGTATAATAGTGTTTAGAAAATCTAGAGGGTACAGATATATTAATAATAACTCTATAGATAGAACTTCTAGTAACTGTATTCTGAAATATTTCATTATTTTAGATATGGAAGTTATCACCTTACATTGTGTTGTGATAGATGACTTATATCCCATTACCTGGTAACCATAAATGTTGCAAGCTAACTTAATATGGATTTATCCATTCAATTTATTCTAGATTAGAATATGATTATGCATAAACTGGTTGCTCTTGAAACTTTCTTAGTTGCTATCAGATTGTCTAGTGATACTCTTTTAGCCAGACTACAGATTTTGAGTGGATTGAGGAAACAAAATATATGCTTGTGAAGAATTCAATTCATTTGTGAAATTGCTCTTTAGAAGATCGATAAATCATTGGATGACCTGGTTGAGTTGAAAAATTCATGTAGTGGAAGTATTCTTTTAATTGGATTGTCTTTTATACAACAATTAATATTTAATTTACATAATAATAATAACCTCATTATATACATATATCCCAACTAGCATTTCATTGTAAGAAAAGAAAATTGAAATGTTATATTTAAGCAAAAAATCCTAAATATCTACTCATATTGCAAGCTTGCATTTCATCTTCTCCACTACAAAAGGTGGAGTTTGATGTCTAGAAGTTGCATTATATTTAAAAACAAACCCTATCTCATTCTTATCAAAATATTTTTTCAACCATTTTCTCCTAAAGTGGAGTTTGATGCCTAAGATGCTTGTTAGAGGTTTTGTTGAGGATGACAAAGTTGAGAGGAGGGAAGATGAGATCGAACTGTACTCATGTGAGGCTATTAGATCTCCCATATGAAATAATCATGAAAATAATTGAAAAGTTATCATTGATAGATCTTGCAAATTTGATGTCATGTTGCAGGGCTATGGCCTCCTAGGAAAAACATTTTTAGAGGTAGAGTCTTGCAGTGATTGCATCCTAGATTTACAAATCATAAGAAAAGATAATTTGCAAGAGAACTGAAGAACTTTAAGGTGCTTTAATACTTGAAGAGAGCTTTGGTCAGATGAACACTTTGAAAAAAAAAATTCATTTTTGTAACAGAAATCTGTAAAGCCGCTTAGAAGCTGAAGTAAGCTTTTTAAGATTATAAATAAAAATAAATAAAACAAAAAAAATCATAAAAATTTATCCGACCTCGTAAATAGCCTAATTACATGCTTGGGATTGTTCCTTCTTCAATTTCCTTCTCACATTGTTAAACCAATGGAAGAGGTTCATGTAATCCATAGGGCCATAACAGTACAACTCATCAGAAATTTACCACTATATTATGAATTATAAAAAGATCCCCGTGGATGAACCTAAGGCAACCTTGATTATCCACCCAATCATAAGAGTGCCCGAACCTGTGCCATTTCTATGAAGGATCAAAGAGTAATCATGAATGGAAACTGTTATGACTTCCCCTCCAAAGGCCATGATGTGAGTGGCTGATCCACTATCTCTAACCTTCAAAACTCCACCAAATTGCCAAATGTCAATGCATCGTGAAGTGTGCAGCCATCTTTTAACAATGTGAAGAATGAAGCCTTATAAGCTAGGTCTGGAATGACACAACTCAGCTGGTGTATATGTATTAGCATTCCCCAGGTAACCCTGATATCTTCATACCTTGTCTCATGATCCGGTTGCACCTCCTTAGCATGTCTCGATAAATTGTTCATCCAAAAGTCATCATAATGTACACTACTACAAGCAAGCTCCCCATGAGGGTTCACAAATGCATCATGTTTACCAACAATGATATCATCATATCCCATGAAGTAGCTCTCTGTAATATGTGATATCAGCTCCATGTGAAATGAACCGATAAAGAATTCGGAGTCATATCTTAGCTTGTCATGGAAGTCTTCATGTAAGGATACTACTATCATCTCATGCTCATGTGTCAAGGCTGCCCATAAAAGTTCATGCAAGTACCACTGACTGCTGCTCCAAATCAGAAAATCAAACTCTCCATTATACCCTGTTATAGTATCTTTTCCAATCCCTTCAATTATTTCTGTAGCAACTTCATCAATTAAGGCTAATCCGGTGTAATGGTCTTCATAGAAAACATTGATCTTAAAACTGCTCTTTATGTATGATATATCAAAAAGAAAGGAAATGCTGCTATAACTCAGAAAAATAGACTTGTCTATGTGCCTTGGGACTGCCATTTTAACCTCATATCCGTGGGAGATGTCCTTCCAGATCTGACTTCCCTCTTTCTCTTCCATTCGGTGACCATCAACTCTGATAGGACCGAAGCAAGCCTCTAACGAAGACTCATGTGTAACTAGTTCAGTCCCGTAGCTGCATATTATGTCTCCATGTTTGCCATCCATCCCAACAAGTTGTCTTATGACTTCTCTTCTTCTATAAATGTTGCACAAATGGAATAGGTAATCAAAATTCTCTAGAGGCTGCAAGTAGTCATCCTCGAACCTTTGAAGCCTTGCTAAGTAGAGATCTTCCATGTGCTCATGATCACTCCTCCCTAAGCCAACCTCTTTATGACGCCCAAATGTGAAGTCTTTATGATATTTTATAAGGGATCTCCATCAAAGTAGAAGGTAGAGTCTTTGACCTCATGACCCTCTCCGATGGTTGATGAAGATGAGTGCATCCTTATGACCTCTTTGTCTTGCCATGCCACATCAAACTCATCCAATCCACTTTGATCACTTCCCACCTTATGAACAAGATCCATCTCTAGGATACCTACACCACCACTTGATTCCATACCAATATCATGTAGAGCAAATGAAACAATGTTATCTAACAAACCCATACCTTGATGAATGATAACCTTCATGATGGCATGTTCTTCGTCCATATGATCATGGTGAATGTGATTCTCTAATGAAGCTTCTTCATACAAATCATTATCTTTCATGGTGGCATCTTCTAAAGCTTGTTCTTTAACATGCATAGGCTTAACTCTTCCAACCCCTCTTCATGGGGTTCATGTGTAACTAGGGCTTCGACTTCTTCAACATGTACGAATTGACCCTTGTTCTCTTCATGTGCATCACCTATATCTTCATGAATTATTTCATAGCTGATCACGTCCTCCTTATCATTATGAGGTGTCATGAGTTCCTCATGTGAATCATCTTCCTCATGGATGATCTTTGTTCCATAGGAGACATTGAAGAGCTGCAACTAAAACAACATTTCACATAAGAGATTTCTAGAAACTTATCAGTTCTTACTTCTTACTTAAGTATTAAAGGAAATCTTAATATTATTGTAGATAGTTTTCAGCAAGATATTATGTTGGTAATTAATTCTATGTGAATCTTTATTCCTTTGCCTATTGAGCATAGACTCAGCTTAGCGGGCATAGATTGTATTTAAGTGGAATAGTTTAATAGTGGCTTTATTTCTCTTCTTGATTACCTCTTTCATTGTTGCCTATGTAAGGTTTGATCATGTGGAAGTATGAATCTTTAAGTTATGTAATAACTTAGGATAAGAGCACTAGTCTCTTAATTTAAAAATTAACTCATAGATAAGTCCTTACAATGATTGGTGGTAGTCTAGAGTTTACTATTATTATTTAACTAAATAAAATGTTATCCAGTTGAGGACGGCATCAACTAATACCACTGACACTTCTTTTATGTGGATACAAATCCTAAATCTGGTTTCAACTACATCAAACTCAAACTCATCTGGAAATATTGGAGTGACTATGTTTTTAAAGGAATTTATAGTCGACAATAGTCACAGCCATATAGCTTACATGGAAATTAGTAGAGCTTATTTATAAGAATGGGTATTTAGGATCTGACAAGGTTTAATCAAGGGTAGTAAGTTTACTATTATGTCTCTTTGTGCTATAATCAAGGCCCTTTTAAGGGAAATTTTTATTTGCTTATGTTAATATTGGTTATTTTATGTTAAACACCCTAGAGAGTGTAATGCTAGTATGGTTGCCTAGTTGTGCTTCATTCAAGGTATGAGTAGTACAAAGGTTAGTTGTGTAGGACAAAGATATAATTGATAGTGGTTATAACTCGTTTTGGGTAGATTGATGTGTATAATAGTGTTTAGAAAATCTAAAGGGTACATATATATTAATAATAACTCTATGGATAGATCTTTTGGTAATTGTATTGTGAAATATTTCATTGTTTTAGATATGTAAACTAGTTGCTCTTGAAACCTTCTTAGATCCTATTAGGTTGTCTACTAATATTCTTTTAGTTAGACTAAATATCCACACATATGGAGATCTTGCATTTCCTCTTCTCAACTACAGAAGGTGGAGTGTGATGTCTAGAGGTTGCATTAGATTTAATAAAAACCCCTAACTCATTCTTATCAAAATATTTTTTGGACCATTTCCTCCTAAAGTGGAGTTTGATGCCTAAGATACTTGTTAAAGGTTTTTCTTAGGATGACCAAGTTGAGAGAAGGGAAGAGGAGATCAAACTATACTCATGTGAGGCTATTAGATCTCTAGAATGAAATAATCATGAAAATAGTTGAAAAGTTATCATTGATATCTCTTACAAATCTTATGTCATGTTGCAGGGCTATGACCTCCTAGGAAAATTATTTTTAGAGGCAACGTCTTGCAGTAATTTTCAACCAAGATTTGCAAATCATAAGAAAAGATAATTTACAAGAGAACCAAAAAACTTTAAGATGGTTTAATACATGAAGAGAACTCTAATCAGATGAACACTTTGAAAGAAAAGAAGTAGTCTATTTTTTAACAGAAATCTGTAACGCCGCTTGGAACCTAAAGTACATGTTTTAAGGTTAGTAATAAAAACAAATAAAACAAAAAATTCATAAAAAATTATACGGCCTTGTAAATAGCCTAATTACATGCTTGAGATTGTTCCTTCTTTGATTTCTTTCTCACATTGTTAAACCAATAGAAGACGTTCATGCAATCCATAAGGCCATAACAGTGCAACTCATCAGAAATTTACCACTGTATTATGAATCATTTTCATAAACATAATATTTGATTAAGAAAACAATATCTATATAATAAATAGACAAAAAATTAGCCTTTTGAAAATAATATGTAACAAGTTAAATGAGAATATAAAATCCATTTTCTTATACACTTTAAGATTTGAATGCCATTCATGTAATCTTGGAGGTAGGATTAACGTGATAAAGTGATAAGTATGGGCTTTTTTCTAGGGTTTGAACTTGGCGAAAAAAGAACATGAACATTTTAGGATTTTACTTAGAAAAAAATAAAGAAATAAAGATTTGTAAATTTGGGATGAGCTACACAGTTATTCAACATAGACAAATATTGTCTTACATATTTTATCTTATCAAATTTTATTGGATAGTTTGGATTCCCACTATATACATGATTATTTCTTGAATGTGCTAGTGACTTTGATGGTTCTACTTTTGAGGTATCTCCACAACCTAAGCATCCAAATTGGATATTTGGTACAAATTTTTTATTGGTACAACTAAAGGCCTTATTTATCTGCACAAGGTTTGTCGAAAATGAATAATTCATAGACCTATGAAAGCAGCCAATGTTTTAGTACCTAATGTTTTTGAGCCTCAGGCAAACTTAAATCCCCCTACATTATCCACTTCTATATTATAGTTCTTTTGAAGGAGGAATTGAATTTATTTAGTTATCTCTTATTTGAAGGGTTAAACATTTAAAGGGCTGCTTCTTATTTTGTAACTTACAAAGCCAATACCTTAAGATGATGATGTTAGTTTTCCTTTCTTGAAGGAGTCTCTTATTGTGTGATGCAGATTTAAGATTTTGGACTCCCAAAGTGGCTTCCTAAGGAATGGACACACATCAAATATACAACTAATATAGGCAAATTTGGGTGGGTACTTCTGTTTCTTGTGTACTTTAGTATGTGTTAATTAGTCCTTTCCTTTCACCGTGGAACTACAAAAAAAAAATTAATGGTTAGAATGTTGTTTTATTCGTTTCTACTCATGGGAAAACATATAATTTGGTTTCAAGTTTCCAATCTAATATCATTTTGTTGTTATTTTAAATAGGAAGACTTAATTGACATTTGATGTTCTTTTATAATTTATTAGCACCAAAATTTGTTGGAAAGTCCATGTGACTTGTAACATTTCTGGTTGTTATTGTTGTTACATTTCACTGGACTATATTATGGATGGGGTATTCTCATCCACAATCGCATCCATGATATAGTCGGGTGGGATGTATCTACAATAATAACCAAAAATGTTGTTACAAGTCATGTGGACTTTCCAACAAATTTTGTTTCTCATAAAACATAAAAGAGCATCAGATATGAATTTGGTCTTCCTCTTAAAATAAATACAAAATGATATTATATTTTAAACTTGAAGTCCAATTTTATGTTTTCCCATGATTACAAACAAATCAAGAATCATTCTAACCATAAAAAAAATCTAATGTAATTCAATACTCAAAGGAAAGGACTAATTCACACATACAAAAGTACATAAGAAACATAAGTACCTACCCAAAAGTGCCTACAATGGATGTATCTGTGATGTGTGTCCATTACTTCTAAAGCCATTTTGCGAGTCCAAAATTTGAAATCTGCATCACACAAAAAGAGACTCCTTCAAGCAGAGAAAACCAACATAATCATCTTAAGGTATTGGCTTTCTAAGTTATAAAAGAAGAAGAAACCTTAAGAGTTTAATCCTTCAAATAAGAAATAATTAATGAAATTCAATTGTTTTTTGAAAAGAACTATAATATAGAAGTTGATATGGGAGGTGTGTTTAAGTTCGCTTGAGGCTCAAAATCTTCTATTAATAAAATATTAGCTGCTTTGATATCTCTATGAATTATTTATTTTTGGTAATAATCCTCAGACAAAAAAAAGACTTTTATCTATACCAATAGCTATTCTATACCAAATATCCTTGTTCAAATATTTAGGTTGTGGACCTAGGTTAGAAGTAGGACCATCTGAGTCACTAGCACATTGAATCAATAATCATGTATATAGTGGGAAGCCAAACTATCCAATAAAACATGATAAAGTTAAACTTTTCTCTATGCTAAATAATAATGTAAGACAATTTTTCTCTATGCTAAATAACTATGCAAGTCATAAAAAATTCACCACAACTCTTTATTTCTTTATTTTTTACGTATAGTAAATATTAAAATTTTGTATATGCTATTTGCCCCAAGTTCAAACCTTAGAAAAACTCTCGTACTTATCACTTTATGACTTTATGAAAGTAATCCTGCCTCCAAGATGGTTAGAAAGACATTCAAATCTTAAGAGAGTCGAAGAAACTGGGTTTTATCTTTCTATTCAACTTGTTACATATTTTAACAAGGTTACATTTTTTGTCTATTTATTTTATAGATACTATATTCTTAATTAGTTATTATGTTTATAAATATGATTCACAATCCAATGGTAAATTTCTGATGTGTTTCAGAGTGTTAATGTGTTAATCCTTAGAGTTACCCATTTGTATTTTATGTAATATATTTTTTTGTTTAGATAGTTATGAGTTGTTAAATTATTCTTCTGCCTATATAAACATATATGTAATTTTCTATTTACATCAATACTATTTATCATTTTCGCCCACCTCTTCAATGTCGGCCTATAACCCTGGTGAAATCATGATAATATAAAGATGTGGGTAAAGAACATTTGGTGCAAATTGGAAGATATTTGATTCATCTGTTTGCATATTTTCAGCTTGTATGAAAGTGTTAAAAACTGTTTGTAGCCGCAAAGGCCACATGGAGTTGGATAGCATCCATTGGACGGAATGAAGGTATGTGGAAACTTGCATTGAGAAAGTCATATGCAACCCTTGTAGAAGATTTTAAAAGGTTTGGAATTTGCATGGAATACAATAAACTTCATTTCAATATAAAAGTACATGTCCAACATTTTAATAAGACACCAGACATTGTATCATTTCCTTGTACAGACATGAAAAAGATGACGAGAATGAGCCCATATTACTTTTAGGCATTCTTCCGCCTATCTATTGTAATTGCTTTAAAATTTCTAAAGCCTTTCAACAAAATCATTTCGCGCCTATCCTGCAATCGATGCAGTCCATGTTATGATGCCTCCTTGAGGTTTTGCCAGCAGATGCGCAACCTAATCTCTGAGATGACGCCTCTTTGAGGTATTCTTCCTATCAATTCACAAGTCTAGTAAGCGATAAATAAGATATTTTTGCGCTGGCTGAAATGGGGAACATCTCATCTTTGTAAGGATATTCACCCCACATCTATATCTAACAAGATGTCACATACTGACCACCTATTTCTTACCTGATCATGAGTTGATTTCTGTATTGTATGCTTGTCAAATGAAATACCCAATAGATATTTTCCCTGAATTTTGGAGCAGGTTCATCCTACACGAATGCATTACCTACGCCACTCCTCATTCTTCTTTTCTTTTTAAAATTTAAGACAATCCAAAGGGTAAAGATATGGATACACTACCATTCAACATTGTCTATACTATGCAAATTTCATGCCACCTCCTCAATCACATGAGCTTTATCTAAGCGGTTGACATTATCCTTTATGATAAGAAGAATCAATGTTTTGGTTGACCTATTCCTTTATGATAAGAAGAATGGTTATTTTGGTTGATGCTATACCTCTTTTGTTTTTGATTTCTACATTTCGTTTGAGGCTACGCATTTCTCAAGAGTCACATAATGTTTTCTCAATGATGTATTGTTAGCAAACTTTCCTTCTTGAGCATCAATCTGCTTCCAAAAATACAGTGCCATAGTTAATAAATGACCTCTAAAATCTAATTTAATCTCCCAAAGTCTATATTGTTGCACTACTATTTTTTATCTACTATTTTTTATGTATTTAAGATAGTGTCAAGATTCAAATGATTAGTACAATGGTCACCATTTGGAACCATTGGCTATGTTAATATTGTTTATTATATGGTAATCACGTTAGAGAGTGTAATGCTAGTATTGTTACCTTGGTTTGCTTCATTCAAGGTATGAGCAGTACAAAGGTTAGTGGTGTAGGACAACGATATAATTTATATTGGTTATAATTTGTTGTTTTGGGTAGATTGATGTGTACAATAGTGTTTAGAAAATTTTAAGAGTAAAGATATATTAAGAATAATTCTATGGATAGATCTTTTGGTAATTGTAATGTGAAATATTTGATTATTTTAGATATGGAAGTTATCACCTTACATTGTGTTGTGATAGATGACTTATATCCCCTTACCTTGTAACCATAAATGTCATAAACTAACTTAATATGGATTTATCTGTTCCATTTATTCTAGACGTAGAAAATGATTATGCATAAACTAGTTGCTCTTGAAACCTTCCAATTGTCTAGTGATAGTCTTTTAACTAGACTACTAATTTTGAGTGGATTGGGGGAAGCAAAATATATGCTTGTGAAGAATTCAATTTATTTGTGAAATTGCTTCTTAGAAGATAGATAAATCATTAGATGACCTAGCTGAGTTGAAAAATTCATGTAGTGGAAATATTCTTTTAATTGGATTGTCTTTTATATAGCAATTAATATTAAATTGACATATTTTAGTGTGAAAATAGTAGTAATATAAACCTAACCTCATTATATAGATATATCCCAACTAGCATTTCATTATAAGAAAAGAAAATTGAAGTGTTATATTTAAGGAAAAACCCTAAATATCTACACATATCATGAGCTTGCATTTCATATTCTCCACTACATAAGGTGGAGTTTGATGTCTAGGGGTTGCATTATATTTAAAAACAAACCCTAACTCATTCTTATCAAAATATTTTTTCAACCATTTTCTCCTAATGTGGAGTTTGATGCTTAGAATACTTGTTAAAGGTTTTGCTTAGGATGACCAAGTTGAGAGGAGGGAGGAGATCAAACTATACTCGTGAGAGGCTATTAGATCTCCCAAATGAAATAACCATGAAGATAGCTGAAAAGTTATCATTGATAGATCTTGCAAATTTGAAGTCGTGTTGCAAGGCTATGACCTCCCATGAAAAACATCTTTAGAGGCAGCGTCCGGCCTTGTAAATAGCCTAATTACATGTTTATGATTGTTCCTTCTTCAATTTCTTTGTCGCATTGTTAAACCAATAGAAGAGGTTCATGCAATCCATAGGACCATCACAGTGCAACTCGTCAGAAACTTACCACTATATTATGAATCATTTTCATAAACATAATATTTGATTACGAAAACATTATCTATATAATAAATAGACCAAAAATTAGCCTTTTAAAAATAATAGGTAAGAAGTAAAATGAGCACATAAAATCCTTTTTCTTATACACTCTCTAAAATTTGAATGTCATTCTAGCCATCTTGGAGGTAGGATTAATTGATAAAGTGAGAAGTATGGGCTTTTTTCTAGTGTTTGAACTTGAGGCAAACAAAATATGAACATTTTAGGATTTTATTTAGAAAAAATAGAGAAATAAAGACTTCTAAATTTTGTCAGCATAGAGAAAAATTGTCTTACATATTTTATCTTATCAAATTTTATTAGATAGTTTGAATTCCCACTATATACATGATTGTTTCTTGAATGTGCTAATGAATATGATGATTCTACTTATAATGAAGCTCCACAACCTAAACATCTAAACTGCATATTTGGTATAGATTTTTTGTTGGTACAGCTAAAGGCCTTATTTATCTGCACAAGGTTTGTCAAAAATAAATAATTCATAGACCTATGAAAGCAGCCAATATTTTACTAACTGAAGTTTTTGAGCCTCGGGCAAACTTAAATCCACCTACATTATCCACTTCTATATTATAGTTCTTTTGAAGGAGGAATTGAATTTTATTAGTTATTTCTTATTTGCAGGGTTAAAATTTTAAAGGGCTGCTTCTTATTTTGCAACTTAGAGAGCCAATACCTTCAGATGATGATGTTGGTTTCCTTTATGAAGGAATCTCTTGTTGTGTGATGGAGATTTTGGACTCCCAAAGTGGCTTTCTAAGTAACGGACACACATCAAAGATACAACTGATATTGGTAAATTTGGGTGGGTACTTCTGTTTCTTGTGTACTTTAGTATGTGTTAATTAGTCCTTTCCTTTCACCATGGAACTACAAAAATAAATTCTGATGGTTAGAATGTTGTTTTATTTGTTTCTACTCATTGTAAAACATATAATTTGGTTTTAAGTTTCCAATCTATTATCAGTTTGTAGTTATTTTAAATAAGAAGACCTAATTGATATCTCATGTTCTTTTATGCTTTATTAGTGCCAATTTCTTTTGGAAAGTCCATGTGACTTGTAATAGTTCTACTTGTTATTGTTGTTACATTTCACTGGACTATATCATGGTTGAGATATTATCATCCACAACCTCATCCATGATAGAGTCGGGTGGGATGTATCTACAATAATAACCAGAAATGTTGTTACAAGTTGTATGGACTTTCCAACAAATTTTGTTGCTCATAAAACATAAAAGAGCATTAGATATGAATTTGGTCTTCCTCTTTAAAATAACTACAAAATGATATTAGATTTTAAACTTGAAGTCCAATTTTGTGTTTTCTCATGATTACAAACAAATCAAGAATCATTCTGACCATCAAAAATTTCTAATGTAATTCAATACTCAAAGGAAAGGACTAATTCACACATACCAAAGTACATAACAAATAGAAGTACCTACCCAAATGTGCCTACAATAGATGTATCTGTGATGTGTGTCCATTACTTCAAAAGCCAGTTTGCTAGTCCAAAATATGAAATCTGCATCACACAACAAGAGACTCCTTCAAGCAAGGAAAACTAGCATCATCATCTTAAGGTATTGGCTTTGTAAGTTACAAAAGAAGAGGCAGCCTTAAGAGTTCAATCCTTCAAATAAGAAATAATTAACGAAATTCAATTGCTCCTTGAAAAGAACTATAATATAGAAGTTGATAGGGAGGTGGGTTTAAGTTTGCTTGAGGCTAAGTTAATAAAATATCGGCTGCTTTGATATCTCTATGAACTATTTACTTTTGGTAACCTCAGGAAAAAAAGACCTTTAGCTGTACCAATAGTTATTCTATACCAAATATCTCAATTCAAATGTTTAGGTTGTAGGCCTAGGTTAGACGCAGGACCATCTGAGTCACTATCACATTGAAGCAATAATCATGTATATTGTGGGAAGCCAAACTATCCAATAAAACATGATAAAGATAAAATATGCAAGACAATTTTTCTCTATGCTAAATAACTATGCAACTCATAAAAAATTTACCACAACTCTTTAATTCTTTATTTTTTTGTGTAAAGTAAATCTTAAAATTTTGTATATTCTATTTAACCCAAGTTCAAACCTTAGAAAAAATCTCATACTTATCAAATTAATCCTACCTCCAAGATGGCTAGAAAGACATTCAAATCTTAAGAGAGTCTAAGATACTGGGTTTTATCCTCATATTGAACTTCTTACATATTATTTTAACAAGGTTACATTTTTTGTCTATTTATATTATAGATACTATTTTCTTAATCAGATATTATGTTTATAAATATGATTCACAATCATATGGTAAATTTTTTATATGCTTCAGAGTATTATGTGTTAATCCTTAGGGTTAAACATTTGTATTTTATATAATTTATTTTTTTGTTTAAATCATTATGGACCGTTAAATTATTCTTCTGCCTATATAAACATATATGTAATTTTCTATTTTACATCAATACAATTTATCATTTTGCGTACCTTTTCAATGTCAGCCTAGAGATATATAACAGCAATGGTGAAATCATGATGATGTAAAGATGTGGATAAAGATGTAATCCACTGTATTTTTTAGTAATATTCCGTACAAATTGGAAGATATTTGATTCATCTGTTTACATGTTTTCAGCTTGTGTGAATATGTTAAAAGCATTTTGTAGCTGCAAAGGCCACGTGGAGTTGGATAGCAGCGGTTGGACGGAATGAAGTTATGCGGAAACTTGCATTGAGAAAGTCATATGAACTCTTTGTCGAATATTTTTAAAGGTTTTGAATTTGCATGGAATGAAGTTATGTGGAAACTTGCATCGAGAAAGTCATATGCAACTCTTTGTAGAATATTTTTGAAGGACTGGAATTTGCATGGAACACAAGAAACTTCATTTCCATATAAAAGAACTTATCCAACATTTTAATAAGACACCAGAAGAATTAAAGAGGTCAGACTAGAAGAAAAAATCAGGGGGATCAACCATTTATCAATTTCCTAGCAGCTCAATTTCTAATAAGTTCAAGTTAGGAGAAAATTAGTAGAGTACACCCTGACATTGCCAATATGGAGAGGATACAATGCCCCAAATCAAAGAAACAAGGGTGACATGCGAGCTCTGGGGCACGATATACAGTCATCATTCTACAAGTGAACCGTTCAAATTTGATGACTCTGGTAGAGATCTTTGACACCGTTGGGGAACCAACGGTCCCTTTCAGATCAAAACAACTTCAAATCTTTCATTCTGGTACAAGGGCTTTATTTTTGTCAAAAGTCTCAAATCGCCTCTTTATGACCAAGAGGATTTGTCTTTTCATCTTCAATGAGCACTATAGGCACCCTTACGCAAAACCATCCATTACTTCTAGCTTCATTTATATTTTATTTGATGTTCCTCCTACAGGCGTGTAACTGGTCTGAAGTTGGTTGTTTGAATGAGTGATGCCATCCATGGTGATTATTTTTTATATATTATTTTTCAAGTAGATTTCAACCATTGACATATGTTTAAATTTAATTTCATTTATTTGTTTAAACCCTCTAACACATAATTAATATTATAATAAACTGCTTCCCATCTAGTTAAAAACTCTAGTCTAATTTCTTTCCACATGGTAATTTCAATTTTATTTATATACTGACCTTCAATTGGATGAAACAAAACATGTTCCCGTCACATTATTGTAAATTTGCCAAATGTCACAACCAATGTAGTTTGCATTAAGTATTAAAAGCTTCATTTAGTTATTATTTTTAAAAATCTTTTATTATTTTTAAATTGGCTTTTTAATTTATTATTAAACTTTTTTTCTTTCTGATTTTCAAAATTAATTCTATCTAAAAAAACAGATGACTTTTTTCATTTTTTTTCTTTCTTTTGTTTTCTTTTAACAATTATTTATTTTGTTTTATTTGAAATACACATGTCTTACTTTTGAATGTGATTTTCGAATTGTCATTCAATATTTTGGTAATTCTTTTATTTTATTTTTATTTTCATAAATGTAGTGATTAGTGGATGCCTTTATGAGATATTCTTATATTAGTTCCCCCTTTTACATTTAAGAAAGAAGGATTACAGGCTATAATTTTTTACCCTCACTAAATGTTTTACACATTGATAACTCACACTCTCTTTTGTTAAGCTTGATTCCTAAGTTGCTTTTATTTTTATTTGATTTATATTATTTTGTAAATTTTTAGATTTTTAGTTATTATAATAGTACTTAAACATGTTTATATGCTTTAGTGACATTCGTTAAAAGCCACAACATAGTCTCGTTATAGATTTTCAGTCTTTGTACTCTAGTAGCTATTTATATCATATCTATTGATAACTGAGAGGGGGGGGTGAATAAGTTATCCTAATTATTTCTTCTTTTGAACTTTCTTATTAATCAAAGCATCATTGAATCAAACAAACAAACATTACCATGAAATGAGAAACACATGACACAGTATTTTTGACATGGAAACCCGGTTAAGGGAGAAAACCACGGGGTGATTAACCCAAAGATTATTCTCTGTTAGAAGAATAAGGAATTACAAAAATGGCACTTGCCAATTAGGGCTCACTGCCCGAGTACACTGCTCACAAAGAGGCACACTGCCTACAAGGAGACACACTGTCTACAAAAGAATGTTTATACAATACTTGAACTGATTGGAAGCATCTACATATGCTGGAGTTCAGTTCCGGTTAGGCTCAGTATACTGATCTGCTGCACTTCATCTTCCCTCTGCTCTTTATTTTGCTTTCCTTTCACATACCGGATCTTTCTTATTACTTCTGCTCTGCTCTGCACTTATTCACATATAACATAACACCACACACCTTCTCACAACAAAATCCATCCTCTATTTATATCCACACTAGTGATTTCATTATCTTTCTAGTCGGCACCCAGAATAGTCTATCTTCTCACAAACTCTGTTCTGTCGGCTGAATCCTTGCATATCAAGTAATGCGGATCAAGCATATACTTGTAGATGTCATTGATCATGTCGGCCAAACATGATTCATGCCTTCCTAACCTTTACCATCAACAATAGCACATCCAGAAAATAGTTTGATGCTCTGTCAGTCAGTTCTTCCTCTGTTCTCACTGTCTTTCAGGAATCCGGTACTCAACTATTCATATCTTCTTCCTTGTCCATTATCGGAGGCTAAATTCTTGGAATATAATACTCAAGGTAGTCCTCTTGACTTCCCCAAATCCACACTGCACCAAGACACTTCCTCTGAGAGATCCGGACCAATCTGTCGGACCTTGCCACATGCTCTATTCTTGTTCACCGGACCACAACAATCTTTATTCAGACTTCCGGTAGAGACACATCATGACTTGCGGATATGTGGGATGACCTTTGTTGCCATCAATGACAACAACCATGGATCCATATAGTGTCTCTTTCCAACAATCTCCCCCTTTGGCATTGATGGCAACACTTAGTAAAAAATGACTAAGTGTTTACACTATGCTCCCCCTTGGCTGATGCTCTAACTTTATATACAATTTCTGGAACTCCCCCTTAGTTGGATTCCTTATTTTTCACTGCTCCTCACTCCCCCTTTGACATCAATGGCAAAGGGTAGGGTCCGCACACCAAAATTTTCAAAAATTTACTATACATAGCCGCATATTTACATACTCACATAAACTAAAGAATGTCTGCAAAGGATGTCTTCAATTGGACCAGTTATGTAGCCCAACTTTGCTTCATTCTGTCTAAAATTGAAATGTGACCACTTAACAAAAATGTAAAGGCTTCTGCCCTTTTGAGATCTATCAGATCATTTGTTTGGGCGGTAGTCTGAGCATCACTGATGGCCTCATGCATAGTTTCTAACTTAGGGATTATAATCCTTCTAAGTTCTCCCATCCGGTTAGTTATATTCTTCCTTTCCTTCTCAAAGTTCTTTATTGCATTTGTGATTGCAATAGTTTGACATTCTTGATTTACTATGGAGGAAGAGAGAGGATCAAAACTTTGAAACAAACTTTGTAGTTTGTACTGTTCCGCTTTTATTTTCTTATCAATTTCTATTGTTGCCTTTGACCAAGAGATACAAAATTTGTAAATGTCACCGCCATCCTTAAGAGCATTTTCTAAGCTCTTTATTCCAATACTCATATTTCTCCTATCATTAGAGATTAATCCTAGTACTTCTGAAAATCTTTTATCCAAAAATTCCTTCCGGACCTTTTCTTCAGCTGATTTTTCTAGAGAATCAAAATGTGTATCAACACTGCTGACTAAGGTTTTGAGATTACCGGAAGAGGAGGCTATCGGATCTATCTGGACTGATGGCATAATCTTTTCAAGCACTCCAAAAGCAGCCTCTATCAACTCACAGTCTTCCATATGAGACTTTAGGAGTTTTTCATTTGCCTTAGCATTTGCAAATGAAGCTATCTTCATTGTCTGTACCGGAGAGAGGGAGTCAAAGTTGAATGGACCTTTTAGAAGCTTCGGTTCATCAATCTCTATTGTTTCTTGGCTCAGAAACTTTTGAACAGTTTGTGCTGTGTCTCTTGCCGGAGACAGATGTTTCTTCTCTTCTGCAGTTTTGTCCTTTGAGTCTTTTCTCCTTCCACATTCTTTCCACTTTCAGTTGTGGTTTTCTCTGTTGGAATCTTCTCTTTCTCTGCATCCTTGGTGCTGTCAACCTCTTTTTCTTTTACTGCTGCTTCTTTCTCCTGTAATTTCTCTTCTTCTTGGGATCCAGAGACTGTAGGAGAAGCCAGAGGAGAGATGTTAGTCTGTTCAAGGGGCACTTCTTCCGGAGCAGATGATTCCAAGTCCATAGCTGTTTCTGCACCTAAGTCCTCTACAACAGGAAGATTAAACCTTTTGAAGGCCTTCCAGAGGATCTCTTCTATCTCTATGGCCACCTTGTCAGTCTCACCAAGCATGAGTTGATTCATTCTTGCTTTACTCCTGAACTCATCTTTGCAGTCTTTGAATATTATGTTCATTGTCTTGGGATCAATTTGAGGATATAGCTGAATAGCTATCTGCTCCCGAATCTCAAGATCTTTTACCTGAGCATTATTCTTTCTTATTTCTAATTCCTTTTCTAGGCTTTTAGGAATTAGAGATATGATCTCAATGAAAGCCTTATTGTATATGTTCAGATACTTGACTGTGACTTCCTACAGAATCTTTTGGTCAGCCTCATTGTAGTCATTATAGAATTCAGTCATTGGTTGAAGGTTTCCATCCATCGTGACTGACTTGATTACACTCTCTAGAGACAGGGTGGGCTTTTCAACAAATACCTCTACCATTTCTTCCTTGTCTTGGCCTATGGAGGGTTTACCGGATCCTTTCTTCTTCTGCTTCTTTATTTCTTTTACTCCCTCATCTGACTCAGTTTCCTTTTCATCCTTTTGGCTTTCATAAGCCCTTAAGGCTTTTGTCTTAGATCTTTTACCGGATGCCTGGACTTCTGGTTTTGAGCTTTTGGTTCTGACAGGTGTAGATCCTTTTGATGATCTGGTCTGGGTTGAGGTTTCCACCGGAGCACTTTTCTTGCTTTTCTTTTCTGCCTCTTTCTTTTCTTTCTCAGCCTTTCTTCTCTTTTCCCAGTTGGCATCAAGTGCCTCCTTTGGGATGCCTAGGCCTTGAGCAATATGCTCTACTTTTTTTCTCACTTTCCTCTTTATCTCAGGTTCCCTGAGTTCCACATGGATCTTCACACTCAGCTCCTCAAAGGTTCCGAACCTTTCTGCCTTTGGATCTTTGGGCTGACTAAGCATGTGTTGAACATGCAGTTCTACAATCTGTTCATCAACCTCATACCCCATGGGCATGATCCAAACAGTCCTTGGCTCCACTGCCTCCATTAGGCACTGATCAGTATCCACCATAAAGCAAACTGAGTCTTTGTATTTTTCAACAAGAGACTAGGGAATTCTTTCTCTTGCTTGCATCGTGCTCTGGAAGTTTTTGAAGTATCCCCATAGGGCTGTATTTCTTGCTTTGGCATCCCCAAGCCCATGTAAATAATCTCTTATCTGGACTGCAACAGGTTTGTCATTCTGCCATGCCCATCCACTTGATCCGGGCAGCTCATTCATGAAGTAGAAAAATAGACATAGTATAAGAGTACCATACTTAAAAGAATTCTTTTTGTCCTTCTTGATTTTCTGTATATTTTCCATTAATTGGCTTAAGAGAAGTTCATAGAGATCATAATTTGCATTCTTCCTTAGCATTTCATAGGCAGTATATACTGCAGTTCTGGATACAGAATTCTCCCTGCTAGAGTGATAGATCTTGTATCCTATTATCATGGATGCATACTTGATATCCAGATCAGAAATATCTTCAATGGTCATTGCCCTCTTATCAAATTTTGATCCGGTGGCCTTAGTTACAATGTTATTTTTGACAGATTTGAGGATAGGTATCCCTCCGGAAGAGTATAGACCAGTTACTCCCCTAATTGCCTCTTTTGTGACCTTGCAAGGTCTATCCAGCCATAGGAAGTTGTCATGCATCCTGCTCAATACATACCGGACCCATTCATCTTCTTCAAAGCAGGGGAAATGAATGAATTGATCAAACTGTTTCTTCTGGATACCCTTATACTCTGGTTTAAGCTCAAAAGCATTGTCTATCAGTTGTTTTTGATAGAGATCTTTCAATTTGAATTCCCCGAATTCCTCAATGCTTGCATGTATGTAAACCCTAACGTCTTCTGTATGTAAAATGCCATGAGGAACACTAGAGAATGCTCCTAAGGGATCTACCTCCAATGACTTGTATGGATGTTTCTTAAATTCAGGTTGGGGCCTATCTGAGATTTTTACTATATTTGGAATAGCCATTTCTCAAAAGATTTGTAGAAAGATATCGAAAATGGAAAATACCTTATGCGTCTTCGGTTACACGGAGTGGTTGGATTGATTTCTGTATGTAATGACTTCGGCAGGAGATCTTTGGTGAGCTTGATGAATCTTCTTGCAAAGCTCCACTTTTCGCTTCTTCTTGAGTGTAGAATGAGCAAATGATTTTATGAGAAATCCCTTATATTGCTCTGCAAACCCTAATATCTGATGGCAATAAATGCTCAACCTACATTATTCCGGTTTGCCTTATCCGGATAGCTTGGAGTACCAGATCAATCCTGATCTATGAACATCATGCGGATCTTCCAATCATGAACAAATCAAGATGACACATTACAAGAATATCCCAAACACTCTGTCCAATCCGCAGAATAAGACAATGCACTTCTGAATCTCTCCAGACCCTTTTTAATCCTCTGTCATTCCGAAGCATCTCCCAGAACAGGTCTTATTTGATCGATCACAACTTCTTTACATCTTCATGCGGACCTCTAAAATCTTATCTGGATCATCTCAAGACATATATCTTTAAACCCTTTACTCCGCATCTTGTGCCACATCCGGCACCACTTGATTGGCTGGGGGAACAGGGTTTTCTTTGAGTCTCCCCCTGAGCCAGAGCTCACTTTTTAATTTCTTGAAGAAATATCAGCACCAGAGTCTGGTGCAGATCCAACCTCTACATTCTCTGAACTTTTCTTCACCCAAATCTTGTTCATCTGATTCCTAACTTCATCCACATTCATCTTTTGTTTACCCTTGTCTTGATTCTGATTATATACCGGACCTCTTTTGTCCTGATTCTTGCTTCTGCAGACTTTTGCATTATGACCGGACCTATTACAGATTTGGCAAATAACATTTCTTTGCATATTTGACTGATAACCTCTTGATCTGCATTGATTAGCCATATGACCTACTCTATTGCATGCAAAGCATCTACCATTGAATGATTTGTTTATTTGCATATTTCTGCATTCATGAGACTTGTGTCCATACCTTTTGCAGTTAAAGCACTGTTCGGAGAAGGATGAATTAGTCTGATTCATTCTCTTCCTGCACTGATTAGCTTTGTGACCAAAGTGATTGCAGCTATGGCAGTATCCATTGAAGGATGGATATCTTTGAGCATTGGGCTGTCTTACCAGAGGTCTTCTAGGCCTATTCCTTGGATTTTCTGATCCAAAATTCTTTTGACCGAATCCAAAGTTTTCTCCTTTCTCATATCCCAAACCATACTTGTCATCTGTCCTCTTTTGACTTCCAAGAAGTACTTCAAGTTGGGCAGAACTTATCTTGAATTTTTCTTTATATTCATTTGCTGTTTGAAGATCTCTTTTGAGAGAGACAATTTGATCCTCAAGTTTTTCTTCATTATCTTTGGCATCTTCAAGATCAGATTCAAGATGTCTGATAATCATGTCCATCTGGTGGCATTCTTCTGATTTCTCTTTAAGAGATTGTTTTAGATTGTCTTCAGCTTTTCTTTTTTCTTCAATCTCTTGAGTAAACTTTATAGTTCCTGATTCCATTTCATGTCTTAACATAATGACTTCTTTTGATAACTTTTCACATAACTTAGTTTTATCAGTCAATTCTTCATTTGTATTGCTTTCTTCACTTTGTCTTGCCAATTGTTGGAGCAGCTCCTTTCTCTTTTTCATAGAGAGACTTAATTTGTCCTTTAGTTCTCTCATGAATTCATCAGCCTATTTGAGTCTTTTCTTTAATTCATTGACTTCAGAGTTTGACTGTTCAAGATCCTCAAGGGCAGTCTTGAGTTGTTCCCTTAAACCATATGCATCCATTTGAACTCCCAGATCTTCCTCAAGCTGTTAGGCTCTATTAGGAGGAACTTAGCTCTAATACCAATTGTTGATAACTGAGAGGGGGGGTGAATCAGTTATCCTAATTATTTCTTCTTTTGAACTTTCTTATTAATCAAAGCATCATTGAATCAAACAAACAAACATTACCATGAAATGAGAAACACATGACACAGTATTTTTAACGTGGAAACCCGGTTAAGGGAGAAAACCACGGGGTGATTAACCCAAAGATTATTCTCTGTTAGAAGAATAAGGAATTACAAAAATGGCACTTGTCAATTAGGGCTCACTACCCGAGCACACTGCTCACAAAGAGGCACACTGCCTATAAGGAGACACACTGTCTACAAAAGAATGTTTATACAATACTTGAACTGATTGGAAGCATCTACATATGCTGGAGTTCAGTTCCGGTTAGGCTTAGTATACTGATCTGTTGCACTTCATCTTCCCTCTGCTCTTTATTTTGCTTTCCTTTCACATACCGGATCTTTCTTATTACTTCTGCTCTACTTTGCACTTATTCACATATAACATAACACTACACACCTTCTCACAACAAAATCCATCCTCTATTTATATCCGCACTAGTGATTTCATTATCTTTTTAGTCGGCACCCGGAATAGTCTATCTTCTCACAAACTCTGTTCTGTCGGTTGAATCCTTGCATATCAAGTAATGCGGATCAAGCATATACTTGTAGATGTCATTAATCATGTCGGCCAAACATGATTCATGCCTTCCTAACCTTTACCATCAACAGTAGCACATCCGGAAAATAGTCTGATACTCTGTCAGTCAGTTCTTCCTCTGTTCTCACTGTCTTTCAGGAATCCGGTACTCAACTATTCATATCTTCTTTCTTGTCCATTATCAAAGGCTAAATTCTTGGAATACACTACTCAAGGTAGTCCTCTTGACTTCCCCAAATCCACACTGCACCAAGACACTTCCTTTGAGAGATCCGGACCAATCCGTCGGACCTTGCCACATGCTCTATTCTTGTTCACCGGACCACAACAATCTTTATTTAGACTTCCGGTAGAGACACATCATGACTTACGGATATGTGGGATGACCTTTGTTGCCATCAATGACAACAACCATGAATCCATATAGTGTCTCTTGCCAACAATATCCACTAACAATATGCCACCAAGCTTCAATTTCGAGGTCAAGCTTCACCCTAACAACTAAAATCTTTTTGACATAGTAAAATTGTCATACATTAAACTTATAACAATTTCTATGTTAAGCCACCTCAAGAATCACTTTGTGATAGCTCATCCATTAATAACTAAACAATTGTTATTTTTACAATACATGGCACTTGTTTATTTTATTGATGCTACTGTATGAAATATGTATTAATAATATGAGGTCCATTATTTATAGTAAAGAATAATTGATATTAGAAACATAGATTAGGATGATTATGTGAGTTCCCAATCTTTTATTTTCATCTTATAGTAAAAGTTTCCATTTAAGTATATTATAGTCACTGTCTTGACTCATGTATTGGGATGACTTGTCACAAAAACTAAAAAGAGCCGACATATTTTTTAAAATTATAAAGTAAGTATTGTATGTGTCATAAACTAATATTTTATATCACTATTAGTTTTACTATTTATTAAAAAAATATTTAGTATCCTCAAATCCAATATAAAGAAGCAATTTTAGACTTATTCTAATGAATATAATTTCTATTAGTTGTTTACATGTATTTTAAAAAAAATCAATAAAACTATAGCTAAAAAATCTAGGCACCTAGGGAAGTCTCTCAACCAATTTTATTTTTCTTATGCTTAATTAATGCACGGGTGACACGTAGGAATCCAGTGGCTGCCGAAAAATGTTCCGGAAGAGAGGGAAGGACATAAGTATGTGATGGGTTTGAGATTTAGGGCACAGAAGGGAAAATGGGAAAGAGAGGAGAGAGAGGTAATGGAATTCGGCTTTTCACCTGCGTGTTGCATTCTTAAAGGTTTCTAAAGGAAGGATGTTGGCGATGTTGGCATAGTTTATGGAATATGGATTTACACTGTAAGTTGTATTTTCTTAGAAGTTCTGAGGACTTAATAAAGCCTTTTTTTTAATAAAAATTTTATTCGGAGACATGTTATTGCATGAGACAATATTTCTTTTAGGCATTTTTTTTTTTAAAACAGAAAAAGGTGTTAGGCACCCATAAGTATTAATAGATAAAAAGAGTTTACAGATAATAGGGCAAATGCCAAGTCTAGGATTCATGGAAATTAACCTGAAAGGCCATTTACAGACCTGAGATAACTTATCAGCACAAAGATAAGGCCCTTAGCAGACCAGATAAATCAATTTAAAACAAACAAAAACACGTAGAGACTACCACCCCCGAATATAGAGGAAATGAAGCCAAACCTGCACCTCAACAATCGGCTGGAGAACGCCACCGGGAATACGAGCCACAATCAAAACCAGCTACCGCCATCTGAGGAGAGAACAAAAACCACCATGCCACTACCAACCGCAGACCCAAAAAAGAGACCCAACACCCACCCCTCATGCCTCTGTCCGAGCTGCATGAAGAGACTGCTTGTCCAGCTTCACCGCCACACTTGACTGGGCTCCTTCATCAGGATCTTCCAAGGCATACCAGGGCATACGTGGTGCTAGATCGAGAGCATGAAGCCTTAGAAATCTGATGGCCATGAAAACGTCCATTATCCTCTCTGCTTTTTTCTTAGTGATCAGGAAACAATGGGACCGCAAGGCAATATCAACCTCATCGCTGCTCAAAGAAATTAGGCTAGATTGCAAGGCCCGATAAATGGCTTGATGGGAAGAAGAGGCAGGCAGTGTAGCCAAGTTGAAAATCCCTCCAATTAAGGCCTCCCCCTGATCTATGCTATAGGCAACCATAAAAGAGCATTAGATATTAATTTGGTCTTCCTCTTTAAAATAACTACAAAATGATATTAGATTTTAAACATGAAGTCCAATTTTATGTTTTCTCATGATTACAAACAAATCAAGAATCATTCTGACCATCAAAAATTTCTAATGTAATTCAATACTCAAAGGAAAGGACTAATTCACACATACCAAAGTACATAACAAACAGAAGTACCTACCCAAATGTGCCTACAGTAGATGTATCTGTGATGTGTGTCCATTACTTCAAAAGCCAGTTTGCCAGTCCAAAATATGAAATCTGCATCACACAACAAGAGACTCCTTCAAGCAGGGAAAACTAGCATCATCATCTTAAGGTATTGGCTTTGTAAGTTACAAAAGAAGAAGCAGCTTTAATAGTTTAATCCTTCAAATAAGAAATAATTAATGAAATTCAATTGCTCCTTGAAAAGAACTATAATATAGAAGTTGATAGGGAGGTGGGTTTAAGTTTGCTTGAGGCTAAGTTAATAAAATATTGGCTGCTTTGATATCTCTATGAACTATTTACTTTTGGTAACCTAGGGAAAAAAAACCTTTAGCTGTACCAATAGCTATTCTATACCAAATATCCCAGTTCAAATGTTTAGGTTGTGGGCCTAGGTTAGACGCAGGACCATCTGAGTCACTATCACATTGAAGCAATAATCATGTATATAGTGGGAAGCCAAAATATCCAATAAAACATGATAAAGATAAAATATGCAAGACAATTTTTCTCTATGCTAAATAACTATGCAACTCATAAAAAATTTACCACAACTCTTTAATTCTTTATTTTTTTGTGTAAAGTTAATCTTAAAATTTTGTATATTCTATTTAACGCAAGTTCAAACCTTAGAAAAAATATCATACTTATCAAATTAATCCTACCTCCAAGATCGCTAGAAAGACATTCAAATCTTAAGAGAGTTTAAGATACTGGGTTTTATCCTCCTATTGAACTTCTTACATATTATTTTAACAAGGTTACATTTTTTGTCTATTTATATTATAGATACTATTTTCTTAATCAGATATTATGTTTATAAATATGATTCACAATCATATGGTAAATTTTTTATATGCGTCAGAGTGTTATGTGTTAATCCTTAAGGTTACACATTTGTATTTTATATAATTTATTTTTTTGTTTAGATCGTTATGGGCCGTTAAATTATTCTTCTGCCTATATAAACATATATGTAATTTTCTATTTTACATCAATACAATTTATCATTTTGCATACCTTTTCAATGTCAGCCTAGAGTGATATCAGAGCAATGGTGAAATCATGATGATGTAAAGATGTGGATAAAGATGTAATCCACTGTATTTTTTATAATATTCCGTACAAATTGGAAGATATTTGATTCATCTGTTTGCATGTTTTCAGCTTGTGTGAATATGTTAAAAGCAGTTTGTAGCTGCAAAGGCCACGTGGAGTTGGATAGCAGCGGTTGGACGGAATGAAGTTATGCGGAAACTTGCATTGAGAAAGTCATATGCAACTCTTTGTCGAATATTTTTAAAGGTTTTGAATTTGCATGGAATGAAGTTATGTGGAAACTTGCATCGAGAAAGTCATATGCAACTCTTTGTAGAATATTTTTGAAGGACTGGAATTTGCATGGAACACAAGAAACTTCATTTCCATATAAAAGCACTTATCCAACATTTTAATAAGACACCAGAAGAATTAAAGAGGTCAGACTAGAAGAAAAAATCGTATCATATGCTTGTACAGACATGAAAAAGATGAGCATGAGACTATATTTCTTTTAAACAATCTTACGCCTATCTTTTGCAATTGCTTTAAAATTTCTGAATCCTTTCAAGGAAATCATTTCGTGCGTATCCTGCAATCGATGCAGTCCATGTTATGATGCCTCCTTGAGGTTTTGCCAGTATCAGATGCACGCCTTAATCTCTGAGATGATGCCTCTTTGAGGTATTCTGCCAATCAATTCACAAGTCTAGTAAGCGATAAACAAGATATTTTTGCGATAGCTGAAATGGAGAACATCTCATCTTTGTAAGGATATTCACCTCCACATCTATATCTAACAAGATGTCACATACTGACCAGCTGTTAGTCACCCCTGATCATGAGCTGATTTCTGTATTGTATACTTGTCAAATGAAATACCCAATAGATATTTTTGCTGAATTTTGGAGCAGGTTCATCCTGCACGAGTGCATTACCTACACCACTCCTCATTCTTCTTTTCTTTTTAAAATTTAAGACAATCCAAAGGGTAATGACATGGACACATTACCATTCAACATTGTCTATACTATGCAAATTTCATGCCTCCTCCTCAATCACATGAGCCTTATCTAAGCGGTTGACATATTCCTTTATGGTCCAGAGTTAATAAATGACCTCTCAAATCTAATTGAATCCCCCAAAGTCTATATTGTTGGACTAATATTTTTCTATCGTTGTTACATAATCCTTAAAATAAATGGTAACAAGTATTTAAGATTGTGCCAAGATTCAAATCATTAGTACAATGGTCACCATTTGGAACCATTGCTTTGATGGATATGTTAAACCTTAAATTGTTGTGCAAACTTTTGTAATGGCTTGCTGACTTTTAGTAAGAGGTGTGTCTACTTTCTAAGGATGCAACTTTATATAGTTGTAACATTTTATATTGCTGGAGATTACCTGTGGAAAATGCAAATAATGTGCCATGATTTCAAACTATTGTGTAAATGCTTCATTTGTATGGGGGTGCCATATTGATTAACCTACACATTGTTCTTAGATGGTTGTGCAACTTTTTAAAGGATAAATAATAGTTAATATAGCCTATCTATCTATCTCGTCGGGTTTTGTGGTCTTATCTCCAAATATTTAATGGCTTTCCTTGACTGTGTTCAATTTAAATGGTGTCAGCATCTCCCTTGCTTGGTATCATCTTTGGTTTTATGATCGTTGGTATTAGTTCTTTTCTACTTCCTTGGTTCTCATCTCTTTCCAACTTCATATAAAACTCTTGTTCCTTTACTACTCTTCCATTACTTCTGAAGGGAAATATTGTTCCTGCTATGTTATTACTTGTTATTAGCATTTTTCTAGGGTTTGAACTTGGGGCAAAAAGAATATGAACATTTTAGGATTTTATTTAGAGAAAAATAAAGAAATAAAGACTTGTAAATTTTGGATGAACTACACAGTTACTCAGCATAGAGAAAAACTATCTTACATATTTTATCTTATCAAATTTTATTGGATAGTTTGGATTCCCACTATATACATGATTATTTCTTCAATGTGCTACTGACTCTGATGGTTCTACTTCTAATGCAGCTCCACAACCTAAACATCTAAACTGGATATTTTGTACAAATTTGTTATTGGTACTAATAAAGGCCTTATTTATCTGCACAAGGTTTGTCAAAAATGAATAATTCATAGAGCTATGAAAGCAGCCAATATTTTAGTAACTAAAGTTTTTGAGCCTCAAGCAAACGCAAATCCACCTATGTTATCCACTTCTATATTATAGTTCTTTTGAAGAAGGATTTCAATTTCTTTAGTTATTTCTTATTTGAAGGGTTAAACTTTTGAAGGGCTGCTTCTTATTTTACATAACTTACAAAGCCAATACCTTAAGATGATGATGTTGGTTTTCCTTTCTTGAAGGAGTCTCTTGTTGTGTGATGCAGATTTCATATTTTGGACTCTCAAAGTGGTTTCCTAAGGAATGAACACACATCAAAGGTACAACCAATATAGGAAAATTTGGCTGGTTACTTCTATTTCTTGTGTACTTTAGTATGTGTTAATTAGTCCTTTCATTTCACCGTTGAACTACAAAAAGAAATTGATGGTTAGAATGTTGTTTTATTCATTTCTACTCATGGGAAAACATATTGTTGCTTTCAAGTTTTCAATCTAATATCATTTTGTATTATTTTAAATAGGAAGACTTAATTGATATCTACTATTCTTTTATGCTTTATTAGCACCAACATTTGTTGGAAAGTCCATGTGACTTGTAACATTTCTGGTTGTTATTGTTGTTACATTTCAAAGGACTATATCATGGATGGGCTATTCTCATCCACAATCTATCCATGATATAGTCAGGTGGGATGTATCTATAATAATAACCAGAAATGGTGTTACAAGTTGTATGGATTTTCCAACAAATTTTGTTGTTCATAAAACATAGAAGAGCATCATATATGAATTTGGTCTTCCTCTTTAAAATAACTACAAAATGATATTAGATTTTAAATTTGAAGTCCAATTTTATGTTTTCCCATGATTACAAACAAACTAAGAATCATTCTAACCATTAAAAAATCTAATGTAATTCAATACTCAAAGGAATGGACTAATTCACACATACGAAAGTACATAAGAAATAGAAGTACCTACCCAAATGTGCATACATTGGATGCATTTGTGATGTGTGTCCATTACTTCTGAAGCCACTTTGCGAGTCCAAAATCTCAAATCTGCATCACACAACAAGAGACTCCTTCAAGCAGAGAAAACCAACATCATCATCTTAAGGTGTTGGCTTTCTAAGTTACAAAAGAAGAAGCAACCTTAAGAGTTTAACCCTTCAAATAAGAAATAATTAATGAAATTCAATTTCTCCTTGAAAAGAACTATAATATAGAAGTTGATATGGGATGTGTGTTTAAGTTTGCTTGAGGCTCAAAATCTTTAGTAAATAAAATATTGGCTGCTTTGATATCTCTATGAATTTTTTTTTGGTAATAATCGTCAGCAAAAAAAAGACCTTTAGCTGTACCAATAGCTATTCTATACCAAGTATCCCAATTCAGATGTTTAGGTTTTGGGCCTAGGTTAGAAGTAGGACAATCTAAGTCACTAGCACATTGAAGCAATAATCATGTATATAGTCTGAAGCCAAACTATCCAATAAAACATTATAAAGATGAACTTTTTGTTGGTTTTCTCCTTTGTTGTTGTCCCTGATGTTCAAACACACACATTGTTTTGTGGACTCCTATGACAAATGCTGCTATTACAACTTGGTGTTATGTTTGTGTTATGATGTTAAGTTTCATGCTCTACTCTTACACTTTGTGGTCTATCCACAAAAGCATCTTCATGATATTGATGGTGGATAACTTGGTTTCTTTGTCGAAAGCATCCTTATGATATTGCTACAATTTGCATAACATTTCATTTGCTTAGATGATGCTTCAGGGTTTGCCTATGTGACCTCTATGATATTTTATATCAGGTATTGATGTATTTCTGATCAGATTTGTTAGCATGATATTTGTGCTTTTATGGCATCAATCTTTGATCTTGGGTTCACATTCTGTATAGCTTGGATTGGCATAAGGCATCTTTATGTCTTGATTAGTTCAACATGGGTTGGCCCCTTTAATCATATTCACATATCATATGATGATCCACTAATATAGTGATTTTTGGCACACATGGCAACTGTTTTATTTCTTCTTATGAGCTATGGTCTATGGTTTCCAATGCTATTCACCATGGTTGGATGTATCTTATATCAATTTCCTAGTGAGCACCACATGTTACACATATTCTTCATCATTTTGGTCTTAAGTGTTGACCCCTAGAATAGGTTTATTAAGTTTTCCGTATGGAAAAATGCAATTTTTTTTTTTGATGGTGAAAGTCACCGGTCACCTCCGATGGAAGTTGGTATCAGCATGTTGTGGCTATCTTCCTTCGATGCGTTGGGGTCTTATCGATGAAGGGCCAGTGGTATACTCTATTAGGTTGTTTTTCACTATCGACATGGTCTTGGGTTTCTTTTCTGATATGCATTGGTTACTCTGATGGTGGTTGACATCGGTGAGAGTTACTCGACAAAGAAAGGTCATCGGCACGAATGTCTTAAAAGACAAAAAATAGTCTTTGTTACTCTTTCTTCATATGATAATGTTTGAGCTTCGGTTATACGCTCCATTTTTAGGGTTTCATACCCTACGCAGAAATGATGAGGTTTTATAGATGGAAGTTCTGGATTTCATGGCAATCAGTTTGACTTTTGGCAGCAGGTGATATTGTCATGATTTCCTTTCTCTCATTTCAACTATTATTGACTATGGCAGTTATGACTACTCTTGCATACAATTTTTTTCTTTTGGTGATAGTTGTAGTTTGTCATGAATGGTTCAGAGGAAATGTGTTTCTGTTAAGATTTTTTAAATACATATTGATTTCATGGTCAGAAATCTTTGCATTTGGTAATGTGACTTGGGGTTATGACCCTGGTTAGGGTTTCAGCAAACATACATCATGAATATATTGTTCTGTTCATATTTTGTAAGTTTTTGTGACCCTAGTTTGGGTTCTCGACATATCTACCCTATTTTGGTTAAATAACTGAAAATCTTTCTGGGTATTCGATCAAAAAAATTGTTCGACAGTTGTGTAACCTCCAAAAGTTGGTTTTATCTGAATAATAGAGAAAATAAAATATGTTTTTGTACATGATATATATATGTTACCCATATAGTGTGAATAGTGCAGTGAATACAGATTATTGTTCGTGCATTATTGATATTATATCAGTAAGGAGTGAAGTGAAACAGAGTATCCCTCTGTATGTAAATTTTCATTTGACAGTTTTTGTTATAATGCTAGTGAGGCAAGTTGTAAGCCAGCGAGGCCTGTAATTAGTGTATTTTTAAGCCAGTGAGGCACTTTTTTGAGTGGTTTTATGCCAGGGGCTTTCCACTCAGGACAAATCACTATGTCTTTAATTTCTATCGTATGCTTTCAATATGCTATTGAATATTTCAGTTTTTATACTTGCATATAATCATTCTAGGGACATATGCATTTGATCAATTCAGTTGAATGTTTTTATCTGGAATTCAAATCAAAATCTATAATTATTTCTACTAAAAGCAAAACAAATATCTAGGATACTGATTAACCCCCCCCTTAGTATCCATACCATTCTAACAAGTGGTATCAGAGCCAAACCCTTTGTCTTTAAGGCCTAATCATCCTAAGGGGATTCCTGGTTGAGTGGTAACCATGTCTTTTCAAGATGGTCTTTCCTCATCCAAGGCACCATTATTTGTTGGTACAGATTATACTTTCTGGAAATATAGAATGACTCGTCATATCAAAGCTTTAGGATATGATGTTTGGGAAGCCATTGAAACTAGCTGTACTGTCACAGGAAAACCATCCAATGCTAATGAAAAAAAGGCACTTGATTGTGACTCAAAAGCTGTTAGTGCTATTTGTTGTCATTTGACCAATGAAGTCTTAAATAAAGTTATGGAATGTCAAATAGCTAAAAGTATTTTGGATAAACTTTCAAATATTTATGGAGATGAAAGCATTAAAGAGGCTAAGTTATAGGCTCTTAGAGAAAGGTTTGAAAGAATGAGAATGAAAGATGATGAAAAGATAGATGAATATCTTCAAAGAGTTCAGGCAACTATCAATAGTATTAGAGGTCTAGGGGAGAAATTAGAAGAGATAACTGTAGTTAAAAAGGTCTTACGGACTCTAACTCCCAAATATGACTCCAAAATCTCTATGGTTGAAGATAAAGACCCGAAAACTATAACTATTGATTCTATTCTAGGAGTCTTTACTGCATATGAAATGAGAATGGAAAATGAAAACCCCAGTAAAGAAGTTAAGGAAGTAGCTTTTAAAACTGTGAAAAAAGAAATTGAAACTAGTCATGAAACTGAAAATATCAGTGAAGATGAATCTTTTTTTGTTAGTAAACTCAGAAGAGGCTCAGGTAGATATAAAGGAAAATTACCTTTTAAATGCTTCAACTGTGGAAAAATAGGACAAAGCATCCTAATCTAGAACTTGACAGTGAACAAGAGGATAATAGAAAATAGTATAAGAAAAAACCTTTCAACTTTAACAAGAAAAGTACTTTTAAGAAAAGGAATCTAATTGCTAGAATAACAAACAGTGCGTCAGAGGAATGTTCTGATGAAATAGATGAAACAGTCTTCATGGCAGCAATTATTGCTGCTCCAGAAGAAGAACAAGTAGAAATGTCTAAAAATGAAGTTGACTTAGAAGGAGAGTTAAAATGTGCTTTTGGTGAAATTAGAAGGTTTAAAAAGGAAAATGGAGTGCAAAGCAAATTAGTATATGATCAAGAAAAATAGATTTCTGATTTAAAATTAAGTTGTGAAGAAAACAGAAAAATTCTTTCAGATACTCAAGAACAGTTAAAATCCAGGGATAAAGAGTGTTGTTCCAAGGAGGCTGAAACAATTAAACTAAGAAAAGAACTTGAAATGTGTAATAGCAGCGATAAACTTGCTGATATGCTAGGCAAACAAAAAGGGTATAAAGACATGACTAGTCTAGGCTTCTCAAAAGGTCAATGCTCTAATGATAATCAGTTTAAAGATAAAAAGCCTTTTAGATTCTCTAGTTATTGTTTTTATTGTTATCAATATGGGCATAGAGCAACTGAATGTAAGTTTGTTTTTAGAAGGCAGCCCAATTTTCTGAATGGGAGGACCTTTAATTTTCTAAACAAGATAAGATGATTCAATTGCAAAGACCTTGGGCATATTGCTAAGTTTTGTAAATCAGATATTGTTTCTCTTACTAGGCAACTCAAAATGAAATGGGTGCCCAAAAATAACAAGGCTATAATTGTTGAAGTTGCATTTCATGCAAAGAAAAATGAAATCCAGGTTATAGACAGTGGATGTTCCCATCATATGACTAGGGATAGAAGTAAATTTACTTCATTTAGAAATTGCTCAAGTGGGTCAGTTAAATTTGGTGATGATTATTGTTTACAGATCACAGGAAAAGGTACAGTTCTTTTAGAAGATAACACACCTCTAGAAGATGTTTATTTTGTTGAAGGACTAACTCATAATCTGTTGAGTGTAAGTCAAATTTGTGACAGTGGATTTGATGTAGTTTTCACATCACAAGGCTACAAGATTCTCAAAAATTCAAAATAGGTCATTGCTTTAGGTTTGAGAACTAAAGGTAACATTTATAATTTGCATGGATCTACTAATGAATGCAAAAACAATTTATGCTTTATGAGTCAACTTTAACAAAGTAAACTCTGGCATAGGAGGTTGGGGCATATAAATTTTGATAACTTAGTTAAAATCAGTCACAACAAAAATGTTAGACATATGCCTTTTATTTCTAAGCCTGAAAATATGATTTGTAAAGAATGTCAGCAAAGTAAATAAACAAGAAATATTCATAAATCTAAAGAACAGTTTGCTGCAGAACCTCTCCAGTTAGTTCACACTGACTTATGTGGTCCAACCAGAACAAAATCTTTGAATGGTGAAAGATATTTTATGTTATTCATAGATGATTACACAAGAATGACTTGGGTTACTTTTTTAAAGCATAAGTCTAAGGCTTTAGAAAAATTTAAGATCTTTAAAAGCATGGTAGAGAGATAAACAAATTTAAAACTAAAATGTTTAAGGTCAGATAATGGAGGAGACTATACTTCCACTTCTTTTCTCGAATATTGTGAAAAACATGGCATAAAGAGATAGTTTGTAGCTCCTAGAACACCTCAACAAAATGGGGTGGCTGGAAGAAAGAATAGGACAGTAAAATAGATGGCTAGAGCTATGCTTCAGGATGCTAGACTATCAAATGCTTTCTAGAAAGAAGCAGTTCATACAGTAGTTTATACCTTAAATAGGGTACAAATAAGGGTCAAAACTAGGTACACATCTAATGAACTTTGGTATAGTAACACAACTAATGTATTTTATTTTAAAATCTTTAGCAGCAAATGTTATATAAGGAGAGAAGATCATCTAGGAAGTTTTGAATCTAAATGTGATGAAGGGATCTTTCTAGGTTACTCTACTCATAGCAAGGCTTACAAATGTTATAATAAGAGGTTAAGAAGAATAGTTGAAAGCTCTAATGTCAAAGTGGTTGAGAATTTGCAGCAAGAGCAGCAACCTTAGTTTCAACAAGTTGAAGAAATCATTCAAGAAGAGCCAAGTACAAAAGAAGAATTAGATCTCGGAGTGCCTCAAGGACAATCAGTAAGTCCTAAAACTAATACTCCTAAATCTTCTAGTTATACTCCTAAAAGTTTGTTGCAAAAGAATCATCCAAGTGAACATGTAATTGGTGATTTAGACTCTAGCATACAAACTAGAAGAAAAACTGCTCAAGCGAATCAATAGGTTCATATTTGTTTAGTGTCTCAATTAGAACCTAAAACCTATGCTAAAGCTAGTCAAGATGACTTGTGGGTTCAGGCTATGTTAGATGAGTTAATCCAGATAGAGAAAAATAACACTTGGGAAATTGTCCCAAGACCAAAAGATAAAAATATTATTGGGGCTAAATGGGTTTTCAGGAACAAACTTGATGAAAATGGAGTTGTTATTCAAAACAAAGCTAGATTGGTGTGTAAGGGTTATTATTAGATAGAAGGTATCAATTTTGATGAAACCTTTGCTCCTGTAGCTAGACTAGAAGCAATCAGAATGTTTCTTGCATATTCTATTTATAAAAAATTCAAGGTCTATCAAATGGATGTAAAAATAGATTTTCTAAATGGAGACTTAGAAGAGGAGGTATATATGGATCAGCCGGAAGGTTTTGTTAGCAAGAACAAACCCCATCATGTTTACAGGTTGAAAAAGGCTCTTTATGGGCTTAAACAAGCTCCTAGAGCTTGGTATGCTAAACTAGACAAACATTTACAGTCACAAGGGTTCACTAGAGGTGGTGCTGATAGTAATTTGTACTTTATGACCAAAAATGATTCCATCTTAATAGTGGTTGTCTATGTGGATGACATTATTTTTGGCAGTGATGATAATGAACTCAGCCTATATTTTCCACAGGTTATGACTACAAAGTTTGAAATGTCAATGCTGGGTGAACTTTCATTTTTCCTTGGTTTACAGGTTTCCCAACTCAAAGAAGGTATATTTCTTTCTCAAACAAAATATTCGAAAGAAATGTTGAAATGGTTTCAGATGAATGAATGTAATCCTGTTAGTAATCTATGGAAACTTGTTGCAAACTAAGTGTTGATGTTGACAAGCTTGATATTGATCATAATTTTTATAGGTCTATGATAGATAGATTGTTGTATTTGACTGCCACTAGACCTGACATAATGCATGCGGTTTGTTTAGTAGCAAGATTTCAATCTGCTCCTAAGCAAGCTCATCTAAACGCAATAAAAGGGATCCTTAAATATATACAAGGAACACTTGATTATGGACTTTGGTATTCTAGGCATTCAGATTTCACACTGATAGCATACACAGATGCTAATTGGGCTGGCAGTCTTGATGATAGAAAAAGCACTTCAGGTGGTGCTTTCTTTCTTGGTGGAAGACTAGTTGTTTGGCATAGCAAAATGCAAGATCCTATTTCTCTATCTATAGCTGAGGTTGAATATATTGTAGCCACATCTTGTTGCAATCAGATCCTCTGGATGGTTTAGACTTTGAATGATTACAAAGTTACTATTTCTAAGCCTGTCAGAATTCTATGTGACAATGTCAGTGCAATCAATATCTCTAAAAATCCTTTGATGCACTCTCATACCAAGCATATTGATATCAGATATCACTTTCTTCATGATAAGGTTCTTCTCAATGATGTTATCTTGGACTATGTTTCTTCAGCTGATCAAGTGGCTGATATATTTACTAAGTCCCTTCCCAGAGCTATATTTGAGGGTCTCAGGGATAAGCTTGGGGTTCTCTCTTTTCCTTCTCTACACTAATGTTTCTCAGATCTTGGTTTTAGGGGGAGTTGATTCTTGCATATTTCTATGCCATGATAGTTTTCAGTTTCATATCTTTTGGATAATTCTCAGTGCTATGAAAGTCTTGGTATGGTTGTTCTGTTCTTCTTTTCAGTTTTTCTGTATTTATTTTTATGTCCTCCCTTTGTCCTGATGACAAAAAGGTGGAGAAGGATCAAAGCTGTTGTTGCTGTGTGTTTTTCTCATCATGGCCAAAGGGGGAGTATTGTTGGTTTTCTCCTTTGTTGTTGTCCCTGATGTTCAAACACACACATTGTTTTGTGGACTCCTATGACAAATGTTGCTATGACAACTTGGTGTTATGTTAGTGTTATGATGTTAAGTTTCATGCTCTACTCTTACACTTTGTGGTCTATCCACAAAAGCATCTTCAGGATATTGATGGTGGATAACTTGGTTTCTTTGTCAAAAGAATCCTTATGATATTGCTACAATATGCATAACATTTCATTTGCTCAGATGATGCTTTAGGGTTTGCCTATGTGACCTCTATGATATTTTATATCAGGTATTGATGTATTTCTAATCAGATTTGTTAGCATGATATTTCAGTGAGCATTGTGCTTTTATGGCATCAATCTTTGATCTTGGGTTCACATTTTGTATAGCTTGGATTGGCATAAGGCATCTTTATGTCTTGATCAGTTCAACATGGGTTGGGCTCTTTAATCATATTCACATATCATATGACGATGCACTAATATAGTGATTTTTGGCACACATGGCAACAATTTTATTACTTCTTATGAGCTATGGTCTATGGTTTGCAATGTTGCTCACCATGGTTGGATGTATCTTATATCAATTTCCTAGTGAGTACCACATGTGACACATATTCTTCGTCATCTTGGTCTTAAGTGTGGACCCCCTGAATAGGTTTATGAAGTTTTCCATATGGAAAAATGCAAATTTTTTTTTTCGATGGTGAAAGTCACTGATTAGCTCGGCATGCTATGGATATCTTCCTCCGATGCGTTGGGGTCTTACCAATGAAGGGCTAGTGGTATACGCTATCCGGCTATTTTTCGCTATCGGCATGGTCTTGGGTTTCTTTTCCAATATGCATTGGTTACTCCGATGGTGGTTGACATCAGTGAGAGTTACTCCGACAAAGAAAGGTCATCAGCACGAATGTCTTAAAAAACAAAAAATAGTCTTTGTTACTCTTTCTTCATATGATAGTGTTCCAGGTTCGGTTATACGCTCCATTTTTAGGGTTTCATACCCTATGCAGAAATGATGAGGTTTTATGGATGGAAGTTCTAGATTTCACGGCAATCAGTTTGACTTTTGGCAGCAGGTGATATTGTCATGATTTCCTTTCTCTCATTTCAGCTATTGTTGACTGTGGCAGTTATGATTACTCTTGCATATAGTTTTTTTATTTTGGTGACAATTGTAGTTTGTCATGAATGGTTCAGAGGAAATGTGTTTTGTTAAGATTTTTTAAATACATATTGATTTCATGGTCAGAAATCTTTGCATCTAGTAATGTGACTTGGGGTTATGACCCTGGTTAGGGTTTTGGAAAACATACATCATGAATATATTGTTCTGTTCATATTTTGCAAGTTTTTGTGACCCTGGTTTGGGTTCTTGACATATCTTACCTTGTTTTGGTTAAATAACTGAAAATCTTTCTGGGTATTCGATTAGAAAAACTGTTCGACAGTTGTGTAACCTCTAAAAGTTGGTTTTATCTGAGTAATAGAGAAACTAAAATATGTTTTTGTACATGATATATATAAGTTACTCATATAGTGTGAATAGTGCAGTGAATACAGAATATTGTCCATTCATTATTGATATTATATCAGTAAGGAGTGAAGTAAAATAGAGTATCCCTCTGTATGTAAATTTTCATTTGACATTTTTTGTTATAATGCTAGTGAGGCACTTTTTCGAGTGGTTTTATGCCAGGGGCTTTCCACTAAGGACAAATCACTATGTCTTTAATTTCTATGGTATGCTTTCAATCTGCTATTAAATATTTTAGTTTTTATACCTGCATATAATCATTCTAGGGACAGATGCATTTGATCAATTCAGTTGAATGTTTTTATCTGGAATTCAAATCAGAATGCATTTGATAAATTCAGTTGAATGTTTTTATCTGGAATTCAAATCAGAATATGTAATTATTTCTACTAAAAGCAAAATAAATATCTAGGATACTGATTCACCCCCCCCCCCCCCCTCATTATCCATACCACTCTAACACTTTTCTCTATGCTAAATAATAATTATGCAACTCCTAAAAAATTTACCACAACTCTTTATTTCTTTATTTTTTTTGTGTAAAGTAAATCTTAAAATTTTGTATATGCCATTTTCCCCAGGTTCAAAGCTTAGAAAAAATCTCATAGTTATCAATTTATGAAATTAATCCTGCCTCCAAGATGGCTAGAAAGAAATTCAAATCTTAAGAGAGTCTAAGAAATTGGGTTTTATCTTTCTATTCAACTTGTTACATATTTTAACAAGGTTACATTTTTTATCTATTTATTTTATAGATACTATTTCTTAATCAGATATTATGTTTATAAATATGATTCACAATCCAACGGTAAATTTCTGATGTGCTTTAGAGTGTTAATGTGTTAATCCTTAGGGTTACCCATTTGTATTTTATGTAATATATTTTTTTGTTTAAATAGTTATGGGCTGTTAAGTTGTTCTTCTGCCTATATAAACATATATGTAATTTTCTATTTTACATCAATACAATTTATCATTTTTCCCACCTCTTCAATGTCAACGTAGAGTAGTATCAAATCCATAATGATATCATGATGATGTAAAGATGTGGGTAAAGAACATTTGGTGCTAATTGGAAGATATTTGATTCATCTGTTTGCATGTTTTTAGCTTTTACGAATGTGTTAAAAGCAGTTTGTAGCTGCAAAGGCCACGTGGAGTTGGATAGCATCGGTTGGACAGAATGAAGTTATGTGGAAACTTGCATTGAGAAAGTCATATGCAACCCTTGTAGAAGATTTTAAAAGGTTTGGAATTTGCATGGAACACATTAAACTTCATTTCCATATAAAAGCACATGTCCAACATTTTAATAAGACACTAGACATTGTATCATTTCCTTGTACAGACATTAAGAAGATGATGAGAATGAGCCCATATTACTTTTAGGCATTCTTACGCTTATCTATTGCAATTGCTTCAAAATTTCTAAAGCCTTCCAATGAAATCATTTCATGCCTATCCTACAATTGATGTAGTCCATGTTAAGATGCCTCCTTGAGGTTTTTTCAGCAAATGCATGACCTAATCTCTGAGATGACACCTCTTTGAGGTATTTGGCCAGTCAATTCACAAGTCTAATAAGCGATAAAGAAGATATTTTTGTGATGGTTGAAATGGGGAACATCTCATCTTTGTAAGGATATTCACCTCCACATCTCTATCTAACAAGATGTCACATACTGACAAGCTATTGTTTACCTGATCATGAGTCAATTTCTGTATTGTATGCTTGTCAATCAATTCACAAGTCTAGTAAGCGATAAATAAGATAATTTTGCAATGGCAGAAATGGGGAACATTCTCATCTTTGTAAGCATATTCACCTCCACATATATATCTAACAAGATGTCACATACATCTAACAATATGTCACATACTAACCAGCTATTGTTTACTTGATCATGAGTTGATTTCTCTATTGTATGCTTGTCAAACAATTCACAAGTCTGGAAAGTGATAAATAAGATAATTTTGCGATGGCTGAAATGGGGAACATTCTCATCTTTGTAAGGATATTCACCTCCACATCTATATCTAACAAGATGTCACATACATCAAACAATATGTCACATACTGAGCAGCTATTGTTTACCTGATCATGAGTTGATTTCTGTATTGTATGCTTGTCAATGAATTCACAAGTCTAGTAAGCGATAAAGAAGATATTTTTGTGATGGCTGAAATGAGGAACATCTCATCTTTGTAAGGATATTCACCTCCACATCTATATCTAACAAGATATCACATACATCTAACTAGATGTCACATACTAACCAGCTATTGTTTACCTGATCATGAGTTGATTTCTGTAGCTTCAAGGCCAGGTGGAGTTGGATAGCAGTGGTTGGATGAAATGAAGTTATGTGGAAACATGCATTGATAAAGTCATATGCAACTCTTTGTAGAAGATTTTAAAAGGTTTAGAATTTGCATGGAACACAATAAACTTCATTTCCATATAAAAGCACTTGTCCAACATTTTAATAGGGCACGAGGAGAATTAAATAGTTAGACTAGAAGAAGAGATTGTATCATTTCCTTGTACAGACATGAAAAATATGATGAGCATGAGGCCATATTTCTTTTAAACATTCTTACGCCTATCTATTGCAATCACTTTAAAATTTCTAAAGCCTTTCAATGAAATCATTTCGTGCCTATCCTGTAATCGATGTAGTCCATGTTATGATGCCTCCTTGAGGTTTTGCCAGTAGCAGATGTGCGGCCTAATCTCTAAGATGGCACCTCTTTAAGGTATTATGCCATTCCATGCACAAGTTTAGTAAGTGATAAACATGATATTTTTGCGATTGCTGAAATGGGGAACATCTCATCTTTGTAAGGATATTCACCTCCATATCTATATCTAACAAGATGTGACATACTGACCAGCTATTAGTAACACCTAATCATAGTTGATTTCTGTATTGTATGCTTGCCAAATGAAATACCCAATAGATAATTTCCCTGAATTTTTGAGTAGGATCATCCTGCACGAATGCATTACCTAAGCCACTCCTCATTCTTCTTTTCTTTTTAAAATTTAAGACAATCCAAAGGGTAATGATATGGACACATTACCATTCAACATTGTCTATACTATGCAAATTTCATGCCACCTCCTCAATCACAAGAGCTTTATCTAAGTGGTTGACATATTCCTTCATGATATGAAGAATCTTTATTTTGGTTGATGCTATACCTCTTTTGTTTTTGATTGCTACATTTCCTTTGGGGCTACGCATTACTCAAGAGTTACATTATATTCTTCAACAAGCTATCACCCTCCTAAACAAATTGGATAATTATCTCATTTCTCACACGCTAAGGGAAGGCAATAAGGTGGTGGACTTGCTAGCTAACCTAGCTGTTGGACAAGAGAATGCATCTGTTTTATATCTACTTGGAGATAAAGACCAAATAAATCTATCAACTCTTATCATACATGAGATGGAAGAAGTGTCTAACATTCATTTGATTTGATTCCAGCACAGTCCGCTACCATCCCTCTGGCTTATTTAAATTTTTCTCAACTCCCACTTTGCCTTCAATGGTAGACAGATTGGCTTTCATGTCTCAGATGATTTATAGCTTGACCACAAGCAGAACGGCTGGATTTCAAACATCCGCTATGACAGGAAGATGGTGGTCACAAGTTGGGATACCAATCATTCATCTTGTCAAATCCCTAGTTGATTGAGATGGAAGATGTGACAGTTTTTTCCTCGGTTTGAAATTGGCTTGGCCCGACAATGATCCTCTAACATGAACCATCCTTTTATTTAATTGCAGCATAACTCTTTATCTCTAGCCTCTGACAAGTTTGTGGAAGAGGAGTAATTAGATCTTTTGAAGATTCAGTGATCCGAGACTTATATGTGTTTTTTCAACCATTTGGGTGGATAGTTGGGGATTGCGAATCCTCCATTTTTATATTTCTTAAAGTGAGGTGACAAGTTTTAATTTCTCTTATTAAATAAGGGCTCTATTTTACCATGACAACTCTAGCTCATAGAATAGGAACAGCCTATTGAGGACGTGTGTCTTTTGGTTGCGTCTAGTCTCTCCCTTCTCTGGTGGTCTCTTGGTGGTGCTGCCTATTTTATCTCGGTTAATGGCTGTGGTGTAGGGTGGTTTTCTTCCTTCTCTTTCTCTTGTTCGGTGGTCGCAATTACTGGTTAAAGCATCCCCACGTATAAGGGGGACATTTATTTTGTTAAAATTTTACTTTATCAGCTTTGTTAAGGGCTTCTTTTGTTGTTTCATTTGATTCTTGGGAATTGGCTATGGCCTTTTTATCTATAATACTTTTAATATCTTTAATCTATGGGTGCCACTACACCTTTTTATGTTTAAAAAAAAAGGTTACATAATGTTTTCTCAACGTTGTATTGTCAGCCAACTTTCCATGTTGGTCATCAATTCCTACGATAAAGTGCCACAGTTAATAAATGACCTTTAAAATCTAATTGAATCCCCCAAAGTCTATATTGTTGGACTAATATTTTTTTATTGTTGTTACATATTCCTTGAAATAAATGGTAACAAGTATTTAAGATTGTGCCAAGATTCAAATGATTAGTACAATGGTCACCATTTGGAACCATTGCTTTCATGGATATGTTAAACCTCAAATTGTTGCGTAAACTTTCGTAATGGCTTGCTGACTTTTAGGAAGAGGTGTGCCTACTTTCTAAGGATGCAACTTGATATAGCTGTAAAATTTAGAACCAAAATGAAAGAAGCGAACCTTTTGAATTTTTAAGAGTGGATGAAAAATTTAAAAAGAATTAGGGCATCTGGTCCAAGCCATAACAAGTCATGATGATACACCCAAAATGTCTAGGAAAATGCAATCATAGATATTAAAGATTGGATATTATAATAAATAAGAGGGGAAAATTTTAAGGCAAAACCCTAGGAGATGTAAGATCTAGACCAAGTTCACCAAAATTTAGGGAAGATAGTTAAACCCTAGATATATTCTTTACAATTAGGTTAGAAATCTTAATTAAGGATTCTCATAATTTTGTCTTTTGTGTGAATATATTTACTTTTTCGAAATTGCTTGCTTTCACCTAAGGTCTAGTTCATGAGAGCTTGATTTCCTTTTGTGAGAATTAATAGAGCTTCTTCCACAATATTAAACTACATGATGAGTTATCCCCATAACTCAATCAACACATACTCTAAGCTTTCTCCAATCTCCTAGTTACCACATTCTTTGAGATTATTTCCATTTCCCAACTACCACATTCTCTAAGCTTTCCCCCATCACACATTTACCACATTATTTGATCTTGTTCCCATCACATAGTTGCCACATTCTCTAAGCTTGTCCATGTTGCCTAGTTTCTCCACAATTTATATAGACTTGCCTTGAGTCCTGAGGGGTTCCCAAAATATTCTTATTTACACATTTATTCATACATATACACATACATACCAAACACATTAACTAGGCTCATGAGAGTCACATAGTACACACTCATACACAATACAATGTCATATGATATAAACATTATTAGGTCAATCATTAGCATATACCCTATCAAGGCCCCTTCATTTTTCCTATTTTTGACAATCCATTTTCCACTCTCTCCAGAACTTCCAGTTTCATGTGTTTAGCTTTAGTAGCCTTCTCCAAGTGATATCTTCTTGTATTTATACATTCTCTTGAGATCTTCTCTTTTATACCTTATTGGTTGACAATGTTGGTGCATTAATCCCTTATAATGATTACTCAGAATGTTTCTAGTGCTAGGGAATTATTTCATTTTTGAGATTCTTTTTGCTATGTAGATTCTTGTCTTGGTTTGATCGGTCATTCTCTTAGCAATTCTATTGAGTGGGTATATTTTGCCTCTTCCTAAGCACAAGGAATTCCTCAGGCTCATATACTCTCATGCATTATCCCTAGGCTTGATTGGGCCATTACTTAATGCAATTGATTTTCTCAAGTTTCTTGAGCATTGTAAGTTAAACAATAATTGGATTTTGCATTTAGGATACATAGATGACTTTCTCTTTCAAATTATTTAGCCAATGAAATGGTTATTATCAAGGTTTCATGGCTTTTATGACCGTATATATGTTGTTATTTTTAGGATAGTAATAAGGGCAATTTTGGACAAGCATGTGTATCTTTTTTGAACAAGAAACCATTTGCTTGCATTTGGACCCTCATGCCACCTTCTCCTTCTTGTGTTTATCCATAGATTAGATTATCTTCAAGTTCTTAATAACATATTTGTCATGAAGGCAAGTGGCTATTAGGGATTGTTATGACAATCATATAGGTGTTGGGATGACCACTTATGCATTTTATAGTCCTCTCATGTTTCATTAGGACAATCCTATAATTTGTTTTCTAGCCTCTTATGAATTTCATGAAGTCCACTTGTTTCCATAAATATGTCTATCTAACTAGCATATGACCATTTAGAATGATATAAGATCATCAATCACTATGAAAACCTCTTGACTAACATGATTACTTTATTGTTTCATGAGTGTCCTATTTGTTTCATGACTATTCTATTTGTTTTATTATTGTCATATGGATTTTTTCAATGGACTTTAGATGATATAACCTCATTATGACTGATTTTTAGATTTGAATTGCTCTTATGAGAACATCTCAATGATTTATGGCAGTCTAGATTGGATATGGCAACATTTCCAATCTTATGAAAGGTTTTTGTGATGAGAAGTTTTACACATAGGACTATTATGGTAACCTTGGAGAAAATACTTTGCACCTATGACTACCCTATGTCTCACATTTACATGAGGAGTTTGTAGACCTTGCGACATTCTTAGTGGTCTTAGAATTAAGTGGAAAGATGAACACGTCTTGGGATTTAAACGTGATTGTTGCAAGCTTAATTAAATTTATAAATATAACCCTATAGAATACTAAAAATATTGTCCTTCACAACAATATTTAGAGATATGATACCTCCTCTTGATCAATGGAACATTTACATTGAAAGGAACTTAGACAATCCTAATTACCTCAAAGTTTGATCTCATAGTCCCTTGAGGATGAAAACCCTGTGTGATAGTCACTTTAATTTCTATGACAAGTCTAGTATCATTTCTTTCATGACATTTCTAACATCTTACCCTTCTTTACTAAAGGTTTTGTACATGACTAGAAAGACAAATTGCACCTCAAGATCCCCATGATAGCCATCTATGACCCTAGAAACATGTTCCAAAGTATGATAATCTTCTTCAAGTTGATTGTACAACTAGGTATAAGTGTGGTAATCCTTATTGTTTCTCTTTGGTTATATGTTTGTGTGTTGGTCATTATGACTACATTAGATATATCATTGCCTCTAACACTTACATGGTCCCTTCCTCTTAACATGGCAATGGATATCTGCTATCTATAAAAATTGTGACTATCCTTTTATAACAATTATCTTATGACAATCCCATGCATTGTTGGCATAATAATAATGGTATTACATTGTTAGCATTTGGTATTTCATTGTTAACTACCACTAGTTATGAGTAGTTATGTTCGGTTACAAATAACCAGACTCCCCTCATAGTATTTATACATGTTTGTATCTGCATTTAATCATCAATAAAATTACTGCCCCTTCATGCATGACAATAATCTTCTCTTTGATATGACAATGAGTAACCTTTATGGTAGTCATTTAGTTTGAAATAATGACTATTCACTACCTTACCTATGCATGATAACCCTCATTATTACCTTAACAGTCATAAATAACTCTACAACACCAATGACTCAATCCATACCATGATACTTATGACTACACCTAGGTAATATGATAGCATAGTTCCATATTTATTGGTGATAGCATTAGACTATTCAAGACAATGATTGAAGGATATAAAGGAGGACTATGGCATTCATAGAGGTGATGTTAAACCATTTCAAATATGCAAACTATCCTAGGACTATTTCCCTAACTATCATGACACTACTACACAATTGTGAATGGATGAGAGTTAGAGTGAGTAGATGCATAGGTTCTATACAAGTCTTTTCAACTTTTGTGCATTTAAATAATATAAAATAAATGCTAAATCAACACATCTCAAAACATAGCTAAAGTGGGCACAAAAATGATAGGAAAAATACAAACTATATACTTATTGACCCTCTACACTAATATCATTGTGGCAATCATAAAATAATATTCAATCCATGAAAATTAAATACATAGATCATAAAAAGAGTCTCAAAACAAAAAATAGGTCCATTATGAAACATATGAGTAGATCTATACAATTAGCTTAGCGGTCCATATTATTAGTTTGACAAGACTCCAAAATTGATCTACCATTTACATTATGATGAAATCTTGTAGTGGCAATCATGGAAAAATCTACTTGTAGGATACACCTACAAGAAATAATGAATGTAAATGAGAATGAAAGAATGTGTACCAAAAACACAAATATTGATGCAATATGTAACTAGATAACACAAAAGAGGATGTAAGACAATGGCTTAAGGGGACCTAAGACAATGTCTTAAGGGGATACATAAGAGGATGGCTTTAGGGGAAGTACAAGAGGATTAATTTAAAGGGGAGCTAGAAGAGGATGTCTTAAGGGGATACAAAAGAGGATAGCTTACTTGGGGAGATGTACACGAGTCAATTTATAAAGTATAAGATCAAACTTGATGGCTTAAGGGGATGTAAGATGATGGCTTAAGGGGAGACAAGAGGATGAATTAAGGGGATGTAGAAGCAGATGTCTTTAGAGGATGGATGAGAAATATATGAGTATATATATATGTAATTACTTAATTTGCATTAACTTTTAGTTGACGACTACAAAATTGACCTCACATACTTGTATGGTGAAAACTTGTATTGACAATCATGCAAATTTGACTACTTGTCTAGGGTACACCTGCAAAAGTAATGTTCAAATGTACAAGTAAATTAACTATATATTTACATGAGTCGATACAAAATTCAAGACAAAGGGAATAATATAGAAGGTGAAATGATAATGAAAGAATTTATATACCAAAAACACAACACATTGATGCATTATGTAACTAAATAACATGTTGAACGTGAAAGCCATAATGTAAGTATATACAATTACCTAATTTGTGTTCACTTTTAGTTGAAGACTACAAAATTGACCTCACATACTTGTATGGTAAAAAATTCTATTGACAATCATGCAAATTTGACTACTTGTTTAGGATACACCTACAAAAGTAATGTTCAAATGTACAAGTAAATTAACTATATATTTACATGAGTTGATACAAAATTTAAGACAAAGGGAATAATATAGAAGGTGAAATGAGAATGAAATAATTTATATACCAAAAATACAACACATTGATGCATTATGTAACTAGATAACATGTTTGTGAAATCCATAATGTAAGTATATACAATTACCTAATTTGCATTCACTTTTAGTTAAAGACTACAAAATTAACCTCACATACTTGTATGATGAAAATTTCTATTAACAATCATGCAAATTTGACTACTTGTCTAGGGTACACCTGCAAAAGTAATGTTCAAATGTACAAGTAAATTAACTAAATATTTACATGAGTCGATACAGAATTTAAGACAAAGGGAATAATATAGAAGGGGAAATGAGAATGAAAGAATTTATATACAAAAAACACAACACATTGATGCAATATGTAACTAAATAACATGTTGAATGTGAAAGCCATAATATAACTATATACAATTACCTAATTTGCATTCACTTTTAGTTGAAGACTACAAAATTGACCTCACATACTTGTATGGTGAAAACTTATATTGACAATCATGCAAATTTGACTATTTGTCTAGGGTACACCTACAAAAGTAATGTTCAAATGTACAAGTAAATTAACTATATATTTACATGAGTCGATACAAAATTTAAAACAAGGGGAATAATATAGAAGGTGAAATGAGAATGAAAGAATTTATATACCAAAAACAAAGAAAATTGATGCATTATATGTAACTAGATAACATTATAGGATACATTTAAGAGGATGGATTTAGGAGATGTAAGAGTATAGTTTACATACCTGGAAATTTATTCCATTGTACCATCTGCATCCTCATTTTTTTGTAATGCATCTATAATTGACTCATGTTCTTCCATCGAATGTGTCCATAACTGTTTATTAGCAGGTTTGCCTTGATATCTGATTAGTTTTATATTTGTTTCCACAACCAAATGTGAGTAGTGTATGATCTTCTTATGTGTTTCATAATCTTCAAATGCAGGCAAACCATTCTTTCTTATTAGATATTTTCGTAGCCAAGTGCCAATAACAACCATAGAACCTATTGGATAATCCATGTTATCATCATCTACTCTAGGATGTAACAACTTTTGTTTTGTCTCAACACATTGAGCTAACCAATACTCAGTTTCCTCTTTATTTCCCTTAGGTGCAACAACAACATACACATGTCCTGCAAAAAAATTATGTAATTCAATAAAGCGTGACATGTATCTAAATGACATAAATTTGTACATGCATACATATATAATTAATTATATATAGATGTACAAAAAAATGGCAATAAAAAAATATTGAAAATAAAAGTACCTTCTTGTACAAGGTCTAAAACATGATCATAGTCATTTGATGCAAACATTTGATTATCATCTTCAATTGTTTTTTCAAGTTGATCTTGTGTTTCTGTAGGTCTCAAGGATCTTTGTTTCCATTCTTCAACTCATTCTATATTTTCACATGCTCCCCAATCACCTATAATACAAAATTGACAAAAATATGCAAGCTCCCTAGTCCATATAGTCCATGTGCTTGCATTTGAACTCTAAAATGAATGCCATTTTGTTGATCCATTTATTGTCTCACAATCAAGTTGAGTAGGAATATTCTTTTCTTCAACTAACCAAAAGAATTTTTGAATTGTAGAGTTCTCAGTTGATCCCATAGATAATTTTTCATTACACTAATCCACAATTGCACGTGCATCTCTAAATTTGGTTGCATCCTCAAATTTTAGTTGCTCTCTAGTAAGAGCTCTTTTCACACATGCTCTCAACAAATTTTGCCTTCTGCTCAAGGTATCTACAACTCTGTTGGACTTTCCACTCTTGTGATTCAAAACAAAAGTATAACTCTACAAAAACTCAACCCATTTTAAGTGCCTCTGGTTCGAATTTTCCTTGACTATTAAGAAACTACAAACCCTGATGATCAGTATATAAAATAAACTCGTTTGGCAACAAATAATGTCTCTATTTCTTCAAAGCCTGAACTATTGCATAAAATTCCTCATAAATAGAATACTTTTTCTTGGTGTTGTAAAGCTTCTCACTAAAATAGGCAATGGGCTTACCTCCTTGACTTAGACCAGCTCCTATAGCACTACCCATAGCATCACAATCTACCTAAAATAGCTTATTGAAATTTGGAAGTGCCAAAATAGGTTGCTCTGTGACTTTTTGCTTCAGTGTATCAAAGCTTTTTTTTGCTACTTTAGTCCATCTAAATTCTTTTCTATCCCCTCTCATTGTCTCAGTTAGGGGTGTACAAATGCTACTAAAATTCCTACTAAAATTTCTATAAAAACTTGCCAAACTATGAAAAGATCTTACCTCTGTAGCACTCCTCAGTGTAGGCCATTGAATGATAGCCCTCACCTTCTCTCGGTTCATCTTAAGACCTTCCTCTGAGACAACAAATCTCAGGTATACCAACTCCTTTGTAAAATTACATTTCTTTAGATTAATCAACTTCTCCTCCCTCAACTTCTCCAAAAATCTTCTAATATGCATCAGATTCTCATCCCAAGTCTTATTGAAAATCAAAATATCATCCAAATAAACAATAACAAAACTTCCCAAAAATTCTTTCAATACCTCATTCATGAGCCACATGAATGTGCTCAGTGCGTTGGTTAGCCCAAATGGCATGACTAACCACCCATAAAAACCCTCCTTTGTCTTGAAGGCTGTCTTCCATTCATCTCCTTCTCTTATTCAAATCTGGTGATACCAACTCTTTAGGTCAATTTTTGTGAAGTACTTGGCTCCACTCAAATAATCTATTATGTCATCCATTCTTGGCAATGGAAATATGTACTTGATCGTGATCTTATTTATGGCTAGAGAATCTGTACACATTATCTACTCTCCATATTTCTTTGGTGCTAGTACTATAGGTACTGTTGGAACTGGACAAGTCCAGTTCATTTTTTCAAAAAATACTTACCTTGTATGTACTTCAAGATTAGTTTACACAACTAAAAACAAAATTTCTAAGACAGTTAGGGATTACATTTCTCTATAAGAAAAGAAGGTCCTTCATTCCTATAAATTTATATCTTTTAAATGTTGTACTCATTTCCTGTATCTATCCAAGCCATGCCTTCAAAGTCTACAATGATATCATGTCATGTGTGTTGAAAATCTCAGTTCTACGCTCTACATTAAGTTATCAAATTCACCTTAGAGCTATTTCTGAGGCATTAACAAAGATCTTGGAGCCCACTTCTTTCCTTTTTATGTGTTCATTACTAAGTTCAGGATTAGGTTTAAAGCTGCACGTTCTTGATATATTATTTCCAAGTGATAGCAAAATGTACAGTGCATCATTAGAGGAAAATGTTGATGCAATTCAAGGAGAGGAAATCACCATACGTAGATTCATTTTCTTCTAAAAGTGAGAAAATTTTGTGTGGTGGAATCTTGATGCTTGGCTATGTAGCTATGCTTTTGAATCGCCCAGAAAACTCTTCAGACTTGGAGTAGAGGTTGTGATTACAATTTCAAAAAGGCTTGACTGGCTTTTAGATACCATGGCTCAAAAGGTTGTTTATCTGTCAACACTATATGCTAAAATTCCCACTATTACTCATTCCGATCCTCCCTATAAGTGTACCTGGTAGTTCATGTTTTCTTATATTTTACAAGCATTTAAAACCTTTCTTATTGTAGTTGCTCCAAGTGCAGCATGGATAGAGATTGAATCATTCCTTTTTCATAATATTATTCATCCCCATGCCCTTTGTTATGAACTTGTTTTGGAGCTTTGGTGTTTTACAATCTGCCACGCTCAATTAGACTTGATTGAGCAAAATATAGATATGCTTTGTTCATTTTTGTTGCACCTCTCTTAGAGGAAGGTTTCCTATTGCACAGAGGATTTCCAAGAAACATCATTCTGGTCATTGGAGGAAGTGCACAATATGCATTTGTTAAAAAGGCTCTGAAACATTTAGGCAAATATAATCACCCTGTGTAGAGCCAAATGCAACAACAATTGCCATCATTCTCTTGCCTACGAACTGAACTGGGAGCTCTCGAATAGAGTATGGGTATCCATCAAAACATAAGAGAAAATTAAGATTTCTGTCAGATGTTATAGTTACAGATGCTCTAGAACACATAAATGCAAAGTGAGGAAATATAGACAAAGTAACCATGAGCTAATAGATAGAATACCTCAAAGGGATGTCTCATGGTATACAATGAATGCAGGCAACACAAAAATTAAATCTGTTGAAAAGGATTTACAAACTTTTAAGAAAATGCAATTGGCAAGTGGAAAACCAGTTCCATACCCTTGGCTAGCGTACTTCAGCCTGTGCCAAAACGGAAGCTTTAAAATGGACATTCAACAAAGTATAATGAAAGGGTATGAGCACCCATCGAAGTGTGATTGGAAGGGATTCTTTGTTAGATGCTGCAAATACAAGTGCGCTTGTAGACATATATGCAAAATATGGAAGCATATACAATGCTTGCAGAGCTTTTTGATCTCACAAACTGTAATTATTGCAGAAAACACATAAGATACTTTAATGATGTATGGAGCATATGCTACAAACTGTTCTAGGATTCTCCTTCATTTTATCCGGTTTGAAGTTTATTTTTCAAGGATCCTTACTTAACCTTATGTGAAAAGCCTTCAAGGTGAGAGTGGATAGGATTCAAAATCTTTCTTTAGAGGAAACATATATTTTTGTTACAAGTGTATGCCACTGCCCTAGTTGTTGTGAGTTTTCTTGTGCAAATCCTTGCTTGATGGATAGGACTAATGGTTAGTAGTCCTATTCATGAAATGGATGCTTCAGGAGTGCTATTCATTGGGCAGGGTCTATATGAGAAGACAAGAGACTTCCTCAGACATGTGCTTTTCTGGTTGCTGGTCTTCAATTGGACATTTTCTATTAGTAAAACCAACTAAAATAATTATGCTTGATATCCCAGAAGTGCAGTATTCATGTCATGACTTTGTCTCAAAGTGCATTGATTATTGTTTGTCTCTGAGCAACAGTTTTGGCTGTCTATGTTCTAGACGTACATGTGAGGTACACAGTTTTGATTGCTGTTCTGAAGAGTCTTAGTGGAGTCACTTTATGATGATCGTGATTTCAGGGGCACCATAAGCCGGCAGAAATTTGAAGAGCTCTGTGGAGATCTTTGAGAGGAAGCACTTGTGCCTCTCAAAGAAGTTATTAAGAATTGTGGCTTGAAGGTGGAGGATCTTTATGCCGTAGAGCTGATAGGTGGAGAAACTCGCATGCCAAAGCTCCAGGTTATGTTACAAGATTTCCTTGGCAGAAAATTTTTTAGACAAGCATCTTGATGGACTAAAGCTTGTTGTTGAGGGAGCAACTATACCACAGTGTACAAATGGGACATAAGTCGTAATTCCATTACCTGGTGTAAGGAATCTAGAGGATGTTGCTATAATTGGTGCAGGTGCGCACCCTGGAACGCAGGGGAAACATACCTTTCACATGGCTAGTCTTTTCATCAACTCATAAATGGAATGAACATGATTGCAAATGATTTTGAGAGGATTACTGTGGTGTAAGTGAGACTTGCAAGGACTACACAACGTGCTTCTTACATTCAGATCTGATTGGAAACCGCCCATCAACAACACAATCCAAAAATCAATTTTGTTGAAGATGGTAAAACCCTACACAATGCAAACCACAAACTAAATCCAACATTTTTATCCGTGTGCATCGGATTGGACATTATTTTTGAGCTAAGTGCAATAGTCTTTCTTATTTTTGATTTATAGCATTCAATAATTTGTCTGACTCAATCAAGGTTATTTGTGTTTATGTGAATGCGTTCCATTGGATTAGGCTTAGAGAAAGTTTACTCACCCTCCAACCTATTTATTTTCTAGGGTTGTTCGGTATCTGGCCACTTGTTTAGGGTAATCCTTATTTTTTGGAGAGTTCCCTTTCGCCATCTAGGAATTGACTTGACAGCGATCTGGTTTTAGATTACATAGCCATCTAGGAAATGACCTGCATGGGACACAAGATGAATTGAGAGTTCTCACAGAAGCTGTAGGAAGGTGGGATACATTTCTAATGGACAAATTCCCACAATATATGAAACATTTCTTCAAATTTTGTTATGGAACAATGAATGAAATCAATGCTGAGGTGCTACAAAGGTAAAACCCTAAAATGATACAGTAATGCAAATAAAAACCTATCGGTGGAAATTTTGACATATTGGTACAAGTAAATGGTATGTCTCTTCGATTGTCTAAGAAAAAATAAATTTTGCAAAACAAGAAATATTTTAACCAAAAGTGCGATGAGATTAGTTGTTATTCACGAAAAGGTTTTGTAAATAAGGATATGGTGTTTCTACGAAATTAACCAAAAGGTGAAGATTTTATAAAATATGGTAAAACATTTTCACGGGGAATTGACAATTATTTTCACCCAAATGGAATTATTATCAAACAAAGATTTAAAATACAAGTAAAGACATCAAATAAATAATTGTAAATCAAGCCAATATTTGGAGTAAAGTATTTTCACTAATTGATAAAATGGAGGAAATAATTATTTTGTCAAATAATAGTAAAAACATAAGAAATATAATCAAGAAATAAATAAGAGATTGAAGTACTATGTGGAGATCAAAAAGCTAGAGTAAATTTGCCAAAGGCAACTCCTTAAATATTTTATTTTATGACAGCAAAAGTCATATGTTAAAATTAATCAAACTAAAAGTCACACCAAAAGATTTGTTAAACTTAAAAGGGAATATCGAGGCGAATTATTATTAACATTGGGAAATGATAAAGTGACAGTTGATGAATGAAATACATTGTCCGGTGATAAAACCCTAAATACATGTCAATAAGGAAATATACAACAATACGGCACGCCACAGGTCCAAGGCTCACCTCAATGCAAATTATATATTGTTTATCTGATGAATAATTTGTTTTCTATGCAGGAATTTTGATTATGTTGAAGCAGTTCTCAACTGGCGGTTAAATGACCTCGTCACGGGAAGATTAAATATTTTATTTTTAGCCGGAGATGAAAGAATGCAGCCGGATGATTAATTATTTTCTTATCAAGTGAAACCATAAGTCTGTTATATAAGTTATTTAACTGCAAAATGAATGTAACGGGTCTGAGGCTTGTTGCATCTCTTTAAATAGAGATCCCAGGACCCGAAAATAGGGAGGGGAGAAATGAGTTAGAATTAGGTTAGAAATAGGGATTTTCACAAAAAGACAATTGAAATATTTAGGATTAAATTAGGTTAGATTTTATTCAATCTGATGCAAATTTTATCCTTCTATGCAATGTCCTTTGCGTGATATGTTTTGAGGCAGCATTGTTGAGGGTTCAAATTCGAAATACACTGTGACGGTATCATATGTTTGTTGTTTTTCATTCAATCAATTTAATTATCTCCATGTCATTCATTTTCTGATTATTTAATTCGAATGTGTTAAGGATATGTTCAAATTGTCTGATTACAGTTGCTAATTCAGTATATTTGATTTGATTGGTTTCTCAAGTAGAATTAAATCCTTTCTCATTAATTATAGTAATCTTAGAATGTTGAATGGATTATTAAGTATGATTAATTGATTAGGGTTATTAATTTGTCTCCAGAGTTGATCTAATTTGTTAATTTGCAAATTTAAATTGGTTCTTTCTGGAAAGATTAAAATCCTTTTTAATATTTTGCATTTAATTCAATTATGTCCTTTGGATTATTAAGAATGAGTTAATAATTTCTTCCTTGCACGTTTGTACAAGTTGCAAACTATTGTATGTGCCAAGCAGATCGAGTTATTACTTGATACAAGTTATTTGTTTTTGATATCCTGACTCCATTGCCCAAACAGACAAAGCACCAGTCTAATTATTGATTTATTTTACATTTAAAATCTTTGCTGTGTCGTAGATTCATTTCATGTTATTTGTTATTTCTGTTAAAATTTAGATTAAATCATTTACTTTTCCTTAGAAATAGTTTACAGTATTTCATCTGATTTACAAGTATGCCAGTGTAATTAGATAAACTAGTAGCAAACCAACATCGATTTAATCATACAACCTGCTTTGAAAATCAAAGGTTCACCCGCCAAGGTTGTAGCAGGACCTAAAGCGCAGGGAAAAGTTGATCGTTAAGGTCAAACTCCAGTCATTGGCTCAAAAACGTTGTAGATTTTACCATAGGGCTTGGCATCCCCTTAGAATCCACAACCTACATTTTTGAGACCCAACAAATTGGCGACTCTACTGGGGAACTAATCCTGAATTTTGGTCAAAGAGCATTTTAGAGTCAGAAAATTAAAAGGCATAACTCTCTTGGTGGAGGCAAAAACCCAGAAGATTGATTAGTCCTCTAAATAGAGGTGGCGACTCTACACAAACTTCAAATACACCTTGATAAACCCTGCTTGCAAGAACCCAGAAAGATGAAAATTTCCTCTTTTCACAAGAGGTGGCGACTCCAAAAATAAAACTGATGAAATATGGAAAAATATAACATACCCCCTTTAGATGCATTCTTTGAACCAAGGAGACATGAAGGAGAACCATTAAATTATTGGTATGCAAATGAAAATAATGACAATAATAGCCCACATGACGAGGAGAAGCTTATTGATCAAACTGTTGTTGACTTTAATAGCATGACTGATCAAGAATTAGGAATGTATTTAGAATGGGGAGAACAACAGCTTAGGAGATCACAGATGATACAAAAAAACAAAGAACTAGATAGACAACTAGTAGGATTGGATAGACAGCTAGCACAATTGGGCCTCCAGGTAATGGAACCACCAAAACCTATCCCTCCATATAAACAGAGTGGTGATGTCAATTCACATGCACCCTCTCAGAACACATACGCTCCATATACTCCAAGATTACCTCATGATCCATACCATAACCCTATCCAACATAATAAACCACCAAAAGAGCCCCAACTTATAAATGCAAGTAACATTCCTCAATACTATCCACAAGTAGGACAGCACTATACCCTGCAACACCAACAATATGTGCCGCATCGCAATGCTTACTATCAGTCTTTATATAAGACAATTTTTTCCCACCCACCCATTTCCCACCCACCCACCGCCATATATGGATCAGTTGTGTTGGGAGGAAGAGGAAAATAACCAACAGTGTTGGGAAGAAGAGGGGAATGAGTATTTGCAATCAGGACAAGATGACAATGAGGAGGAAATATACATGTCTGAGGATAATTTTCAGGTTTGTTCAAATCCATTGTATGATAACATAGTAAAAGAAGATGAGGTAATACTTTGCCAAGATATTCCTGAACAAGAATTTCATGTGCATTTAGATCTAAATTATGAGAGGGATGAAGTGCCTTCAGATAACCAAAGTGATGTGTCATCCTGTAAACATGCTAACAAAATAAGTGTATCTAATTTTAATGATCTTGAGCATTGTGGTAATGTTGAAAGAGATGAAGAAAATGTTGGAAACATGATGGATGAAGAGACATATTCACTTGACAGTGATCAAATCTCATAGTTACTCACCATAGAATATCAAAAATATGCACATGGGGGTGATTTGAAAGTTTCATGTCCATCATACATATGCTTTGACAGTGAGGATACCTTGCATGATAGTAGACCATACAATTGGTGTGAAAGGATAACATCAAGATCATATTCAGTTGAGGTAGAAGCATCTAGTGATTATGAGTTTCATAGCAAAGATTGTCCAGAGATAAGTTCTATCAAACCTTGTAATAATGAAGTCTGGATATCACAACTATATGAGGAAAATACATATAGTGTTAAAAGTAGTGGTGATGACTTTGAATCTGATATAGTACCATTAGATGATGCTAACATTGAAAAAAGTGAATATCAAATACAGTCTGATTTTGCCTATTTTTCAGTTCATATAGAGAATTATCATTTGGGGGATGATAGTGAATATTGTTACTTAAAATATCATGATAAAAATGAGTTTGACCTATCATTTGGGAGTTCTCAGATTGCGTATGATTTTCAGATGCATAATCATGAAGAATATAGCAACATCAATGAACCATTGTTAAAAAATATCGATATGACCAATCATGCAAATCTTAGTAATATGATTAGATTTGTTTCATTACAGCATGATGAAAACAAAGTATATGATAGGGGAAAATATAAACCTCTCCTTTTCTGATGGCCTTGAGCCATCAGTTATGATATGGTTTCTCAGAACCATATCATTTTAAGGCAGAGAGAGTAATTGGACTCTGTCACCCAATGGAGTAGGCACTGGTCTACTCCTCCAGAGATCTAGGGATCTTGCTATGCCCACAAGGGCCATACATCCCCAGACAGAGCCTATGTTGGAACTGGACAAGTCCAGTCCATTTTTTCAAAAAATACTTACCTTGTATGTACTTCAAGATTAGTTTACACAACTAAAAACAAAATTTCTAAGACAGTTAGGGATTACATTTCTCTATAAGCAAAGAAGGTCCTTCATTCCTATAAAGTTATATCTTTTAAATGTTGTACTCATTTCCTGTATCTATCCAAGCCATGCCTTCAAAGTCTACAATGATATCATGTCATGTGTGTTGAAAATCTCAGTTCTACGCTCTACATTAAGTTATCAAATTCACCTTAGAGCTATTTCTGAGGCATTAACAAAGATCTTGGAGCCCACTTCTTTCCTTTTTATGTGTTCATTACTAAGTTCAGAATTAGGTTTTAAGCTACACGTTCTTGATATATTATTTCCAAGTGATAGCAAAATGTACAGTGCATCATTAGAGGAAAATGTTGATGCAATTCAAGGAGAGGAAATCACCATACGTAGATTCATTTTCTTCTCAAAGTGAGAACATTTTGTGTGGTGGAATCTTGATGCTTGGCTATGTAGCTATGCTTTTGAATTGCCCAAAAAACTCTTCAGACTTGGAGTAGAGGTTGTGATTACAATTTCAAAAAGGCTTGACTGGCTTTTAGATACCATGGCTCAAAAGGATGTTTATCTGTCAACACTATATGCTAAAATTCCCACTATTACTCATTCCGATCCTCCCTGTAAGTGTACCTGGTAGTTCATGTTTTCTTATATTTTACAAGCATTTAAAACCTTTCTTATTGTAGTTGCTCCAAGTGCAGCATGGATAGAGATTGAATCATTCCTTTTTCGTAATATTATTCATCCCCATGCCCTTTGTTATGAACTTGTTTTGGAGCTTTGGTGTTTTACAATCTGCCACTCTCAATTAGACTTGATTGAGCAAAATATAGATATGCTTTGTTCATTTTTGTTGCACCTCTCTTAGAGGAAGGTTTCCTGTTGCACAGAGGATTTCCAAGAAACATCATTCTGGTCATTGGAGGAAGTGCACAATATGCATTTGTTAAAAAGGCTCTGAAACATTCAGGCAAATATAATCACCCTGTGTAGAGCCAAATGCAACAACAATTGCCATCATTCTCCTGCCTACGAACTAAACTGGGAGCTCTTGAATAGAGTATGGGTATCCATCAAAACATAAGAGAAAATTAAGATTTCTGTCAGATGTTATAGTTACAGATGCTCTAGAACACATAAATGCAAAGTGAGGAAATATAGACAAAGTAACCATGAGCTAATAGATAGAATACCTCAAAGGGATGTCTCACGGTATACAATGAATGCAAGCAACACAAAAAATAAATCTGTTGAAAAGGATTTACAAACTTTTAAGAAAATGCAATTGGCAAGTGTAAAACCAGTTCCATACCCTTGGCTAGCGTACATCAGCCTGTGCCAAAACGGAAGCTTTAAAATGGACATTCAACAAAGTATAATGAAAGGGTATGAGCACCCATCGAAGTGTGATTGGAAGGGATTCTTTGTTAGATGCTGCAAATACAAGTGCACTTGTAGACATATATGCAAAATATGGAAGCATATACAATGCTTGCAGAGCTTTTTGATCTCACAAACTGTAATTATTGCAGAAAACACATAAGATACTTTAATGATGTATGGAGCACATGCTACAAACTGTTCTAGGATTCTCCTTCATTTTATCCGGTTTGAAGTTTATTTTTCAAGGATCCTTACTTAACCTTATGTGAAAAGCCTTCAAGGTGAGAGTGGATAGGATTCAAAATCTTTCTTTAGAGGAAACATATATTTTTGTTACAACTGTATGCCACTGCCCTGGTTGTTGTGAGTTTTCTTGTGCAAATCCTTGCTTGATGGATAGGACTAATGGTTAGTAGTCCTATTCATGAAATGGATGCTTCAGGAGTGCTATTTATTGGGCAGGGTCTATATGAGAAGACAAGAGACTTCCTCAGACATGTGCTTTTCTGGTTGCTGGTCTTCAATTGGACGTTTTCTATTAGTAAAACCAACTAAAATAATTATGCTTGATATCCTAGAAGTGCAGTATTCATGTCATGACTTTGTCTCAAAGTGCATTGATTATTGTTTGTCTCTGAGCAACAGTTTTGGCTGTCTATGTTCTAGACGTACATGTGAGGTACACAGTTTTGATTGCTGTTCTGAAGAGTCTAAGTGGAGTCACTTTATGATGATCGTGATTTTAGGGGCACCATAAGCCGGCAGAAATTTGAAGAGCTCTGTGGAGATCTTTGAGAGGAAGCACTTGTGCCTCTCAAAGAAGTTATTAAGAATTGTGGCTTGAAGGTGGAGGATCTTTATGCTGTAGAGCTGATAGGTGGAGAAACTCGCATGCCAAAGCTCCAAGTTATGTTACAAGATTTCCTTGGCAGAAAAATTTTTAGACAAGCATCTTGATGGACTAAAGCTTGTTGTTGAGGGAGCAACTATACCACAGTGTACAAATGGGACATAAGTCGCAATTCCATTACCTGGTGTAAGGAATCCAGAGGATGTTGCTGTAACTGGTGCAGGTGCGCACCCTGGAACGCAGGGGAAACATACCTTTCACGTGGCTAGTCTTTTCATCAACTCATAAATGGAATGAACATGATTGCAAATGATTTTGAGAGGATTACTGTGGTGTAAGTGAGACTTGCAAGGACTACACAACGTGCTTCTTACATTCAGATCTGATTGGAAACCACCCATCAACAACACAATCCAAAAATCAATTTTCTTGAAGATGGTAAAACCCTACACAATGCAAACCACAAACTAAATCCAACATTTTTATCCGTGTGCATCGGGTTGGACATTATTACTGAGCTAAGTGCAATAGTCTTTCTTATTTTCGATTTATAGCATTCAATAATTTGTCTGACTCAATCAAGGTTATTTGTGTTTATGTGAATGCGTTCCATTGGATTAGGCTTAGAGAAAGTTTACTCACCCTCCAACCTATTTATTTTCTAGGGTTGTTTGGTATCTGGCCACTTGTTTAGGGTAATCCTTATATTTTGGAGAGTTCCCTTTCACCATCTAGGAATCGACTTGACAGCGATCTGGTTTTAGATTACATAGCCATCCAGGAAATGACCTGCATGGGACACAAGATGAATTGAGAATTCTCACAGAAGCTGTAGGAAGGTGGGATACATTTCTAATGGACAAATTCCCACAATATATGAAACATTTCTTCAAATTTTGTTATGGAACAATGAATGAAATCAATGCTGAGGTGCTACAAAGGCAAAACCCTAAAATGATACAGTAATGCAAATAAAAACCTATCGGTGGAAATTTTGACATATTGGTACAAGTAAATGGTAAGTCTCTTCGATTGTCTAAGAAAAAATAAATTTTGCAAAACAAGAAATATTTTAACCAAAAGTGCGATGAGATTAGCTGTTATTCACGAAAAGGTTTTGTAAATAAGGATATGGTGTTTCTACGAAATTAACCAAAAGGTGAAGATTTTATAAAATATGGTAAAACATTTTCACGGGGAATTGACAATTATTTTCACCCAAATGGAATTATTATCAAACAAAGATTTAAAATACATGTAAAGACGTCAAATAAATAATTGTAAATCAAGCCAATATTTGGAGTAAAGTATTTTCACTAATTCATAAAATGGGGGAAATAATTATTTTGTCAAATAATAGTAAAAACATAAGAAATATAATCAAGAAATAAATAAGAGATTGAAGTACTATGTGGAGATCAAAAAGCCAGAGTAAATTTGCCAAAGGCAACTCCTTAAATATTTTATTTTATGACGGCAAAAGTCATATGTTAAAATTAATCAAACTAAAAGTCACACCAAAAGATTTGTTAAACTTAAAAGGGAATATCGAGGTGAATTATTATTAACATTGGGAAATGATAAAGTGACAATTGACGAATGAAATACATTGTCCGGTGATAAAACCCTAAATACATGTCAATAAGGAAATATACAACAATACGGCACGCCACAGGTCCAAGGCTCACCTCAATGCAAATTATATATTGTTTATCTGATGAATAATTTGTTTTCTATGCAGGAATTTTGATTATGTTGAAGCAGTTCTCAACTGGCGGTTAAATGACCTCGTCACGGGAAGATTAAATATTTTATTTTTAGCCGGAGATGAAAGAATGCAGCTGGATGATTAATTATTTTCTTATCAAGTGAAACCATAAGTCTGTTATATCAGTTATTTAACTGCAAAATGAATGTAACGGGTCTGAGGCTTGTCGCATCTCTTTAAATAGAGATCCCAGGACCCGGAAATAGGGAGGGGAGAAATGAGTTAGAATTAGGTTAGAAATAGGGATTTTCACAAAAAGACAATTGAAATACTTTAGGATTAAATTAGGTTAGATTTTATTCAATCTGATGCAAATTTTATCCTTCTATGCAATGTCCTTCTGAGAAAGATTATGGTGCGTGATATGTTTTGAGGCAGCGTTGTTGAGGATTCAAATTCGAAATACACTGTGACGGTATCATCTGTTTGTTGTTTTTCATTCAATCAATTTAATTATCTCCATGTCATTCATTTTCTGATTATTCAATTCGAATGTGTTAAGGATATGTTCAAATTGTCTGATTACAGTTGCTAATTCAGTATATTTGATTTGATTGGTTTCTCAAGTAGAATTAAATCCTTTCTCATCAATTATAGTAATCTTAGAATGTTGAATGGATTATTAAGTACGATTAATTGATTAGGGTTATTAATTTGTCTCCAGAGTTGATCTAATTTGTTAATTTACAAATTTAAATTGGTTCTTTCCGGAAAGATTAAAATCCTTTTTAATATTATGCATTTAATTCAATTATGTCCTTTGGATTATTAAGAATGAGTTAATAATTTCTTCCTTGCACGTTTGTACAAGTTGCAAACTATTGTATGTGCCAATCAGATCGAGTTATTACCTGATACAAGTTATTTATTTTTGATATCCTGACTCTGTTGCCCAAACAGACAAAGCACCAGTCTAATTATTGATTTATTTTACATTTAAAATCTTTGATCTGTCATAGATTCATTTCATGTTATTTGTTATTTCTGTTAAAATTTAGATTAAATCATTTACTTTTCCTTAGAAATAGTTTACAGTATTTCATCTGATTTACAAGTATGCCAGTGTAATTAGATAAACTAGTAGCAAACCAACATCAATTTAATCATACAACCTGCTTTGAAAATCAAAGGTTCACCCACCAAGGTTGTAGTAGGACCTAAAGCGCAGGGAGAAGTTGATCGTTAAGGTCAAACTCCAGTCATTGGCTCAAAAACGTTGTAGATTTGACCATAGGGCTTGGCATCCCCTTAGAATCCACAACCTGCATTTTTGAGACCCAACAGGTACCGCACATGGACTCAGGCTCTCCCTTATCAGTCCCTTCCTTAACAACTCGTGAACTTGTCTGTTCAACCCTTCATTCTCTTCTGGAGTCATTCTATGGGATGCCTTATTTGGCAAACTAGCTCCTGGTATCAAATCCATTTGATAACTTATCTTCCTCACTGGTGGTAAAACTTCTAGTACATTATTAGAGATAATGTCCTAAAATTCTTCAAACATATCTGAATCTTCTGCTGGTACATCTTCACATTTCTCTTGACTAATCTTAGGAATCAATGTAAAGCAATGACACTTAATCTTCAGAACACTCAGGAACCTCTCCATCAGAGCACTCATACCCAGTAGTGAAGACTACAAGGTAATCTCCTTCTGATATGATCCATGAGCTTTGGGCGATTGTCAAGTTGCCTATTATCTAGTTTTCTTTTTTTTTGCAAAGAAAGTTTTGTTTTAACCCTACAATGGGTGGATCTCGGTAGCTAAGAGGGAAAACAACCTCCAAGAGGCTTCTACACATAAAAATGATGCTCCAGTCAGTGGATCAATGCCATACCCACTCTGGGACAAGGCACTAGAACATGTTTAACTTTGTAGTACTAAAAAAACTCTGTTATTTAGCTCTCTGTAGATTTTTTCGTTCATAGACTGGTCAACACGGTAGACAGCTACAGGGGTGGTGTTTTACTGACATTCACTATTTCATCTTATGATATAATGAAGGGGTTACACTGTCTATTAATAAAAGACATTACTTCTTGCATGGATTCACTCCAAAAGAAAATCAAATTTACAGTATTTTTTTTTATCGATATTATAAATTAGTAACTCCCACGCTTCTTTCTTTTCATATTTCCAAGCATATTAACGATTTCTATTTCTTGTATATATTATTAAGATTCTAAATTTGTAATGTGATTCATGTGTGCTCTATGTTAAGGTTGAAGATTCTAGCACATTAGTATTCCTAGGTTAAAAATGTCTAACTCTAAACAGTCTGATTTCTGTGTGCAGATGTACATTTTATGGGTTTTTTGTAGTCTCTTAACCATACTATTTCTTAGTACTGGAATATAATAGACATTTTTTTTTTCAAAAGAAAAGCACATATAAAATCTTATAGGCAGCTCCTTTTGAATATTCATGATTTATAGATCCTCTTCAGGAAATGATAGATTTATATTTTCACAAGTTGGGCACCAAAACTTAGGAATTTAAACACTCCTTTCTTGTTTTAACATGTATTAGTATGACTAGAGAGTTTTCTCCATGGCTGTATGTTTTCTGGTATCTGTACCAAAAGTCTTTTGCTCTCCCACAACCTATAGGATCCTCCAGAAGGACAATATAACAAAAAAGGAGAAATATTCTGATATAGCCCGTGGGAGGTCACCTCCTAGCCTAGGACAGTAGCTATACACCCCCGAGCTAGGGGAAAACACAAGGGGACCCAAATACACTGCACACCCATTCACTTGACCCACATAAAACACACTTACAGAATCAACATAATGCATACAAAGAAATTCAATACACTAACTAGGTAATCACACTTACAAAACCGAAAGAAGGCTTTGTGGAAAAACCTTCACTAAGGGGGTAAAAAGAGACAACATCTTGTGAGACATATTAGCCTTCTTTAGATAGAATTTCTCTGATCATGGGTACTCATACCCCTTTGTTTTTGTTGGGTACTCTTACCCATTGAATTTAGAGCTCTTTTCTTTTTTTTGTTTCATGTATACTCTTACCCTTTTAAAATTCAAAGATAACATGATTGGGTATTCTTACCCTTTCAATGTTCAAATTCAAAAATAATACATTGGGTACTCTTACCCATTTTAGACTCCCACAGGACCTCTTCTTTCTTCCCCAACACACATAGTTTACAACAGCAAGACTACTGAATTAGGCCACTTAACATTGTATCAAACAACAATTTCCAACAACACTAAACACACTTCACAACATGATTTTATAAAAAGGTAATAGTAACAGTAAATAAAAACATAGCTTGACTTATATTCATCTTTTTTAAAAAAATAAAAAATTAAGTTCAAGGTAAATTGGATATTATGTCCTACCTGGAATTCACTGCAGAATTGTTTAACTCCACAAATATCTCTTGTTCCTCTAGTTTGTTGTGCTAGTTTTCCTTCTCCAATTCACCTTTTTTCTATTTTTTTTGTAGAGTAGTATGTGTTTAAAAACAGAAAATCAATAGGCTCCCTCCCTTTACCTCTCCTTTTCTCCACCAATTTCCATCTATCCTTGAAGGTAGCATGTGACTCCCCAAGTGGACATGTGTCCTAAATTGGATAGCATGTTGTCACCTTGAATGGACAACATGTGTCTTTACCAATAGACATGGTTTAATAATTAAAAATAGATTCCCATCCATAAAAAAAAAAGCTAATAAAAAGCTGCCCAGATTTTACTTTTTTCTTAATCTCATTGTTTTTTAGGGGGTCCACCTAGGTCTTGGATAAGGTTTTTTTTTTTAACAATAAGGCACAAATTTTAGAATTGTCATCAAGTTTGGTGGACTATTTAGACTCCCCCAACTACAAGATACCTCACAACACTTTTACAACATACATATCAACACATAACTAATCACATGAAAACACAAGTCCCAATACAATACTACAACATTGCACAACAATGTCACATTTCCCAATACAAGATACTTTAAACAAGACACTTTCATATGACACATTTTTCACAAAACATAGACATGACTAACAATGGACCTAAGCCTCTCCATACATGCTAGGTCAGCTCACTGGGAAATGACAATGGGTCCCCAAGAGCTTTCCCCTATTTCCACTGGCTTAACTTGCACACTTGTTGTCACATTGTCACAAGAATATAATTAACCATCACTAATTCATATACATACATTTACTTAGGGAAGGTAATTATACTAGGGTAATTACCATATTAGGTCAGTCTATAGTATTGTAAATTTTTAAGAGGCATTACCTCACAACTTATCAATCAACTATTGTAATAATAGTTTTGGTTTAATATAACAATATTCGACTCTGTCTCTCAACACAGCACAACTATATACTTGTGTTCTGTAGGACCCCTCCTTAGTAACACCATTATGGTGGGAAGTGATTTTACATTTTGTTACTATGTTTCTAGGATGAGACATTATATGTTGTTTCTCCTAGTTTTCTGATCATGACTATGGGATTATATACTAGTTCGAGATATATGATTTTGATATGGATCATGTTTGATATATACTTTTATGTTTGTATATCCACTTCTGACTCTAGATATGATGCTTTTTATAATTTGACTTGCACCTTGTTTTAGTGGACTATATTGCTTATTGAGATATGACAATATATGATTCCTTGGCTTATGATGTGTGAGTTCATATACCTTGTTATGATTGATGTGACTCATTGATGCATATATAGCTTCCAATTTAATGGTGAAAATTTTGTCATCTCATATTATTGTGTGTGTGTGTGCATGTGTGTGTGTGTACTCATAATGTTGTTTCTACGACCCGATCTATATTGTCATACACAACTAATGAACCTATATCAACTTTTTACATTATATTTATGTAGCATACAAGAAAAGTTATGTTAAGAAATTTTATAAGTTTATAGATTTTATATATTATGACTTTCCAAGGAAAGATATCACGACACATTAATATTAAACCATTGACATAAATTCAAAACTAGCAAATGTGTGGGGATTATTGGTGATGTATAATACCCACCTTGGTTACTACCAATTTTCTTTTTTTACTCATCAACTAACTTAAATGTTCAAGCATCATCTATATGATTTAGAAATGCCAACTTTAGAGACTGACCATCGATAGTCATGGCAACAACTCTATGCTACAACTCATATACTTGTACTAGAGTATGGAAAGCTCCTAAGGTCAAGGTTATCCATAAACCCAAACCTCAACCTTGAGGGTTCATTCATAATGGACTTGCCTATGTATCTCCTCATGATAATCAGAGGCTCAATAGTTAAAACATCAACAATAGAGATGCTTCATCCTCTCCTATGATATGAGATCTCTAATCTCACTCTTAAATCATAGATTATAAGTAAATAATATGATTCCAATTCAATTCATATGCAATACTATGATAGAAAATGTAATCTAGTCAAAGGTTAGTTCAATGTCAACATCAATGTATGAAAACACACAAACCACATAGTGACCAGCTCATATAAACATTTCTTGTTCACACATAGTGAGTGGCTCAAGCATATATTTCATGTACTAATTGTGACTATCTATCAAATTGGTCATAGATACAACTTTTCTTGGCTCATTGGTACAACCCATATACATAGAGTGAATAACTCTTCTATAAGTCACAAATACACAATGTGACTAGGTCCTACATATCACATATACATAGAGTGAATAACTCATGCATACAACACATATACACATGGACAATAACTCATTCATGCATCATACACATATAGTGCCTATCTCATGCTTATAACATGTATACCCATTGTGATTAATTCACACCTGTATCACATACACATAATACAAATAGCTTATGTAGACATTGCATATACACAATGTGACTAATTCGCATATATACAATGTGACTATCTCATGGAGGAAACATATATACACAAGGTAACTAGATCATATGCACATCAGGGGTACACATAGTGACTAGGAAGAAAATGGAAAGGTTGAGACCATATTGCAAGCATTTCCTCTTTTGCCTAATTCACTAGCCCATAAGTACTCAAATATATCCCAACCAAAAATATGAATATTGTTGTATCTAATGATACACCATGTGTTCCATTATTTTCCCTAACTTACAACCAACTATGATGACAAGAAAGCATCCCATACTACTTGTGGTCAAGTGCTCAAGTGTGACAATGCACAACACATAAGGTCCTTAATACATATGCACATAGGGATTGACTCACACATACATAGTGACCAACTAGTAAGAGAAAGTACATGTAACCTACTACATGCATCTTCCCATTAGATAGTGCACTAACACATAATCTCGTGAATACCTCCTAATGAAAAAAGGAATGTCAGTGCATCTCATTCTACACTATTAATCCCTTCCTTTTATTGATTCATAGCCAACTGTACTGACAAGAAAGCATCCCATACTACCTATTGTCATCACCAACTAAGAAGTAGGTGAAATAACATACATATTGACAACCAACCGTGATGCAAACTAAGCATCCCAAAACACCTCTTGTCATCACTAACTAAGGAGTAGGTGTAATAACATACATTTTCACAACCAAATATGATGACAAGAAAGCATCCCATAGTAGTTTTCATCACTATCTAAGGATTAGGTGTAACAACATAAATCACATGTGGCCACTAATAAGATTTCCACAACCTACTAACTTGTTGAGTTGGTGGATCCTGACATCTATCACCTCCATGCCACTAGGAAAAGTTGGTCGAACTTAGTACGAGATAGCTCTTGGCATCTATCACCTATATGGTACTGGTAAAAGCTGGCTAAGCCCTATCATACCAAAGGGTAGATCCTAGAATCCATCACCTCTGTTCTACAAGCAACAGTTAGATAACCCTAAGATAGGTTAGATAACACATGGTATCTATCAATTGCACAGTACTTGTGACAACTGGCTAAACTGCTCTTGTATCATAACTTGGATGGCTATTGGTATCTGTCACCTTCATGCTATTGGAAACAACTAAAACATCTTAAGATATGGTGGATAGCACCTAGAACCTGTCACCTACACGATATTGGTGACAACTGGCTATCCGCACATGTATCAGACTCAGTTCTGACATGTGGATTGTCTTATAGCCATGTACACATAATAAGCATATCACAAGGATTCACCAACACTGGTAAGGTTAACTTGGCTATGTTCCACATAGAGGTCCATAAACCAATGCGGGCCTTTTATATCCAGGGGTCTAAATTATGGGTCAACACTCATTAAACATATTAGACCCACATGAGATAGATTCTATCTAGTCACATATGCATAAACATATAAAAACATAAAGTAAAATCAATGTCATTCCATACATTCAATTTTTACTTGGAAACATAGTGTGCATTATAAAGAAATCAAACTTACCATGGTAATTGTCGTCCTATTTTTGCTAGGCCAAAATAGCCCAAGGATCCATTGAATTCTATAAAAATGTTGTAAAATTGCCTTCAAATATGTTGTAGGCCTGTTATATGTTTTTCCTTGCAAAAATTTCCTACAAAACCTGAAACAATCCAAAGTGTTCTGCCTTAACACAATTTGCATTATCGACAAACTTGGCTATTTGCAAACCTGCCGGTTCACCATTCAGCAGGTTCACCAATGCAAAAATCACTAATGGGAAAAAATAAAAGGGGTATAAATTTCAAAAGGAATAGTCTATGGGTTCACAAACTTGTAAACCTGCCAAAAAGGTTTCAAAGCTCCAAATTTTGCTGATAGGGTAATCCGTTGATGAAGAAGAGGAAGGAGATTGAAATATGGTTCGTGAAAGTGGAGAATCATTGAAAAAAGAGGACAAGCCAAAAGACAAAGTGAAAAATAAATTGTCAGTGGTTCACTAGGTTCGCGAACCTACAAACTCACCAAGAAGGAAAGAAAGTGGTTTGTGGAAGCTACGGATCACTAATGAAAGATAAAGTAGAAGACAAAGGTACAGAAAGTAGGGAAAATTTGGTTAAGGAGAGTGGTTCACAAACCAAATGAGTCACTGACTCAGGAGTTTGTCAATGGGTGAATAGGATATTAAGGAGAAAATATAGTTTAGGTTCATCGCCAAACCTCATGGTTCGTTAATTGAGGAGTTTGTTGATGGGAAAATGGATCGATAAAGAGATCAAATGTAAGGAAGTGAAAATCAAAATATTAAAAGATGCCAAAGTAAAATAAAAATTCAACACTTTTGAAGTGTTATAAAATCTTCTAAAGGGCTTGATTTTCTAGGTGCCTTAAAATCATGCCTCCACAAGTGATGCCATTGTTGTAGGTTGAGCTCATCACAAGTAGTTGGAATAGTGTAGATCTATAATGCGTATGTACCAAGAAATGAATGTAGTAGATGGAGTGTATGGGTCTTTGTAGGTCTTGGACAAATCAATGTACCGGAGGCAAGGGAACCCTTATAAATTTGTAAGTTATCTAGCATGGACCTCTACGCTAGAATTTATTGCAGTATGGGAAATCTAAAGATGTGTTGAAAGAGTTTTCTCAGGCCTAGAGATGCATAGTGAAATCCCAAAGTTATATAAGCATGTGAATATGTATTCTTATGGGTTAGTTAGCTGTTTTGGGTGGTTATTTAAATAGAAAGATTGGTTTTCAAGTTTAGACCTTTTGGTATTTTTCAGAACTAGGCAAGTTTGATGAGTTGTGCTATCTTCCAAGTGTTTAATGTCTCTATACTAGTTCAACAATGAAGGAAAGTCTATTATTGTGTGTTTATCTCACACCTCTAATGAGTCTTTTATCTCTTTGTAATGGCTATTTAGCCTCTATGATCAATATAAAGTAATAATTTTACCTCTTTGACTGTTCTTACACTATGTTTATTTTCTAGATGCAAGTTGTATATTGTGGGTGAAATGTTTCCTTTCATAGTTTTATCTTTCTACCTTAACCTCTGTTTGAACCTACATGAGTTTGTGTGAGCTCCCTTTAGTTTTTGAGATCATTACAATGTTATGTATGTTGTAGTTAAACACCCTAAATCTTGGTGCATCACCCCCTTTCCCTTTCAATTCTCCTTCTCCCTTTCACTTGTTGACTGTTAGCATTAGGTTTAGATTTTTTTACTTTGGGCCTTAAGCTTAGAAAGAGACACCAACCTTCTCCAAAGGTCTCATGTCATCTACAAAGTCCCACACCTTGAGATCAGTCCCATTGTGTCATTGGAATTCTTGAACCATCTTCAAGAAGGGTGCAATTCCCAACAATAACAGTTTTTGGCACACCTAGTTGGACCAATTTCATTATCGTTATCATCTATTGAAGAGTTTTAGTGTGCTCTTTAGTGCATCTTTCCATTTAGAGCAGTCTCTACAACACCATGGAAACTTTGATGAACAAATCTACTAGTGCATCTAATTCAATTTCTTAAAGAACTTCAAATACTAGGATTTTGATGATATTCCTAGTCAACTTGCTTTCAGAAACTTTTCAATCACTTGGTGACTCCCTGGTATGAGCTCATTTCTTAGAAGGTCAACTCTGTTTACTTTTAATGAAAGAATATTTGAATGATTTCTGACTTGTAATGATCCATTATGTCAAACTATTATGGAAGCTATGGTTATTCCCCTCCACCTTGTCAAAATATAGGTCATTGGCCTCCATATCATCCATATCAGGCTCAAAATACCTCTGGGTTTATGCCATATGCACTTATTATAGTAGGTTATCAACATCCTCATTATTCTTGCCTTCCTCCCACCCCCTCTCAGTCTTCTTGGAAGCCTAATCATCCATATTATCAATCCCAAGAAGACCACTTCATCCCTAATCCATATATCTACCCTACTGAGTAACCTTAGGATGCCAACAATATGAGTTCCAAAGATATCATGTTGAATTTTCAAAGGGAATTTGATGACATCAAGAGGTAGTATAACCAGCAACAAGATGAGATTGCTCATCAAGCCTTCCTTCACCAGTAGAAAATGGAGGCATAGGAAATAGCTTATCAAGAGAAACTTGTTATGCAAGTTGTAGATAAGGAGGAACAAATGAGGCAACTACTTGCCAGAATATAGAGGTTTGAAGACCATCCCACATCCTCCCTTCCTAGTTTCAGACTAGCTCCTCCATCTCCTCATACAATTATGAATCAACCTACAAAGGAGAGGGTTTCCACCTTCAAAGTCCCAAGATTTAAGTAACATGACCCCTCTAAAACCAAGATCAACCTCAATGCTTCAAATTTGCAAGTTTTAAAGGTCCCCAATCCTTCACAAGACCTTGTTCCTATGAAAACCCAACTTGTTTCCCCCAAGAACATTCTTTCCAAGAACCCTCTCCCCTCTAATAAATTCAAGAGAGTTTTGGATCCCTTTCAGGCTCATTTCTTTTGTTCTAGAACTATTTCACTCTTCAAGGGTGTACCTATTGTTTGGAAAGATAGTCAGTTGGATGAGCCAAATGAGGAGGTGGAAGACAAAGAAATTAATGAGGAATAGTTTGTTGTTCCTATGCTCACAATGGTGGAAATCCTTGAACCCCTTGCACCTATCTTAATTCAAATAAATGGTTAAATCCGCTAGATTTTAGTTCTTCGGAGGAATTTTATCATGTATACTATCAAGTAAACAAGAATGAAATGCAAAGATTGCATAGGAAGAGTCTTTAACTATGGAGGTAGCTCAAGTAGAATCTAGTGGAGTTAAAGTCAAATGATGAGGGCATTGAGGAGGAGATTGTTGTAGTAGTTCCACAAGTAGATGACACCACCCTATTTCATGAACTACCTAGTTTCATTGAAGATAAAGAGGGCATGCAATTTCCTAGGTTAGTTGAAATTCTTGAACAACATTAAGATGTTGAAGGCCATGGTGAGTTTCTCTCATGTGTAGACAAGTGTGAGAATGAGGTCCCAGCTTAGGAAGAAAAGAGCAAGGGCAGTCCTATATTGTGAAGTGTAGAGGTTAATGATATAGACCTGTTTAAGGAGATCACATCTTTTATAGAAGAGAATGATGTGAAGACTGAGCATGGGCAAGAACAAATTGAAGATTTTTTCTTAGTTAAATAGTAGGGATACCAGCTTCTTGGTGGAGGAAATTTCACTATTAAGCATGTGTAGGGCTCATTTTTGGAGCCTAATTTAGAAAGTGATGAGAACCTTACTCATAAGATGGAGGCAACCAAATTTCCAAATCATGTGCAACAAATAAAGCATTCAAACCAGTAGTAAATTGATCAAGAATTAGAGCCAAAGGTTGAAGTAACTGATTGTTTGGGTATTGTTCCATGGGTATTCCCTATAAGGAATTTGGCCCTACTAGATATAGACCATGAAGAGTCACCACTTGTCATGCTTACCTCTGAACATGTAGTTGAGCATTAAAATGAGTGGGATCAACCATTTATCCATTTCCTAGCAGCTCTATTTCTAATAAGTTCAAGTTAGGAGAAAATTAGTAGAGTACACCCTGACATTGCCAATATGGAGAGGATACAATGCCCCAAATTAAAGAAGCAAGGGTGACATGTGAGCTCTGGGGCACGATATACAGTCATCATTCTACAAGTGAACCGTTCAAATTTGATGGCTCTGGTAGAGATCTTTGACACCGTTGGGGAACCAACGGTCCCTTTCAGATCAAAACAAATTTAAATCTTTCATTCTGGTACAAGGGCTTTATTTTTGTCAAAAGTCTCAAATCGTCTCTTTACGACCAAGAGGATTTGTCTTTTCATCTTCAATGACCACTATAGGCACCCTTATGCAGAACCATCCATTACTTCTAGCTTCATTTATATTTTATTTGATGTTCCTCCTACAAGAGTGTAACTAGTCTGAAGTTGGTTGTTTGAATGAGTGATGCCATCCATAGGACTTCCGGATGGGGTGATTATTTTTTATATATTATTTTTCAAGTAGATTTCAACCATTGACATATGTTTAAATTTAATCTCATTTATTTGTTTAAACCCTCTAACACATAATTAATATTATAATAAACTGCTTCCCATCTAGTTAAAAACTCTAGTCTAATTTCTTTCCACATGGTAATTTCAATTTTATTTATATACTGACCTTCAATAGGATGAAACAAAACATGTTCCCATCACATTATTGTAAATTTGGCAAATGTCACAACCAATGTAGTTTGCATTAAGTATTAAAAGCTTCATTTAGTTATTATTTTTAAAAATCTTTTATTATTTTTAAATTGGCTTTTTAATTTATTATTAAACTTTTTTTCTTTCTAATTTTCAAAATTAATTCTATCTAACAGATGACCTTTTTCATTTTTTTTTCTTTCTTTTGTTTTCTTTTAACAATTATTTATTTTGTTTTATTTGAAATACACTTGTCTTACTTTTGAATGTGATTTTCGAATTGTCATTCAATATTTTGGTAATTCTTTTATTATATTTTTAGTTTCATAAATGTAGTGATTAGTGCATGCCTTTATGAGATATTCTTATATTAGTTCCCACTTTTACATTCAAGAAAGATGGATTACAGGCTATAATTTTTTACCCTCACTAAATGTTTTACACATTGATAACTCTCACTCTCTTTTGTTAAGCTTGATTCCTAAATTGCTTTTATTTTTATTTGATTTATATTATTTTGTAAATTTTTAGATTTTTAGTTATTATAATAGTACTTAAACATGTTTATATGCTTTAGTGACATTCGTTAAAAGCCACAACATAGCCTCGTTACAGATTTTCGGTCTTTGTACCCTAGTAGCTATTTATATCATATCCACTAACAATATTCCACCAAGCTTCAATTTCGAGGTCAAGCTTCACCCTACAACTAAAATCTTCTTGACATAGTAAAATTGTCATACATTAAACTTATAACAATTTCTATGTTAAGCCACCTCAAGAATCACTTTGTGATAGCTCATCCATTAATAACTAAACAATTGTTATTTTTACAATACATGGCACTTGTTTATTTTATTGATGCTACTATATGAAATATGTATTAATAATATGAGGTCCATTATTTATAGTAAAGAATAATTGATATTGGAAACATAGATTAGGATGATTATGTGAGTTCCCTATCTTTTATTTTCATCTTATAGTAAAAGTGTCCATTTAAGTATATTATAGTCATTGTCTTGACTCATGTATTGGGATGACTTGTCACAAAAACTAAAAAGAGCCGACATATTTTTTAAAATTATAAAGTAAGTATTGTATGTGTCATAAACTAATATTTTATATCACTATTGGTTTTACTATTTATTAAAAAAATATTTAGTATCCTCAAATCCAATATAAAGAAGCAATTTTAGATTTATTCTAATGAATATAATTTCTATTAGTTGTTTAAATGTATTTTTTTAAAAATCAATAAAACTATAGCTAAAAAATCTAGGCACCTACGGAAGTCTCTCGACCAATTTTATTTTTCTTATGCTTATTTAATGCACGGGTGACACGTAGGAATCCAGTGGCTGCCGAAAAATGTTCCGGAAGAGAGGGAAGGACATAAGTATATGATGGGTTTGAGATTTAGGGCACAGAAGGGAAAATGGGAAAGAGAGGAGGAGAGAGAGGTAATGGAATTCGGCTTTTCACCTGCGTGTTGCATTCTTAAAGGTTTCTAAAGGAAGGATGTTGGCATAGTTTATGGAATATTGCATGAGACAATATTTCTTTTAGGGATTTTTTTTTTTTTAAAATAAAACAGAAAAAGGTGTTAGGCACCCATAAGTATTAATAGATAAAAAGAGTTTACAGATAATAGGGCAAATGCCAAGTCTAGGATTCATGGAAATTAACCTAAACAGGCCATTTACAGATCTGAGATAACTTATCAGCACAAAGATAAGGCTCTTAGCAGACCAGATAAATCAATTTAAAACAAACAAAAACACGTAGAGACTACCACCCCCGAATACAGAGGAAATGAAGCCAAACCCGCACCTCAACCATCGGCGTCAGCAAAATGGAGAACGCCACCGGGAATACGAGCCACAATCAAAACCAGCTACCGCCATCTGAGGAGAGAACAAAAACCACCATGCCACTACCAACCGCAGACCCAAAAAAGAGACCCAACACCCACCCCTCACGCCTCTGTCGGAGCTGCATGAAGAGACTGCTCGTCCAGCTCCACCGTCACACTTGACTGGGCTCTTTCATCAGGATCTTCCAAGGCATACGTGGTGCTAGATCGGGAGCATGAAGCCTTAGAAATCTGATGGCCATGAAAACGTCCATTATCCTCTCTGCTTTTTTCTTAGTGATCAGGAAACAATGGGACCGCAAGGCAATATCAACCTCATCGCTGCTCAAAGAAATTAGCCTAGATTGCAAGGCCCGATAAATGGCTTGATGGGAAGAAGTGGCAGGCAGTGTAGCCAAGTTTAAAATCCCTCCAATTAAGGCCTCCCCCTGATCTATGATGTAGGCAACCACCGCCAATTCCTACCCTCTTATCCAAGCATGACCAACGATATTTCTGACAGCAAATTCAAAGAGAGTGCAGTCCCAGTCAAGCAGAATCATCAAGTCTGCCGATTTAACTCTGACCCTAATCTCTGGCTCCCAGTCGAGGGCTGGAAAGAAAAGTGTTTGATTGAGACGTGTATAAGCCATTGAGACCTGCCGATTCTATCTTTTGTGGCCACTTCCCATCATAAAGGATATAGCCGTCATGTTGCAAAAGAGACCTCAATTAAGACGTACAATAAAGGCTTGTCATCTCCACTTGAAAAGGAGTATTAAGGGGAAGGATTCGCGATCCCACCTACCCACTAACACAGAAGATATATCTTATATTTGCCTCGGATCACTAGCCTTCTTAAATACAAATCTGCTCAACGTCAGAGGTTGGTGGTAGAGACTTATGCCATAAATAAAGAGAGTGGAATGGGCATACCACAAGGACAAAGCTGAGCTGTACAAAAATCAATTCAAGCAAGTACCTGCCACTTCTTCCATCTCATGTGACAGCAGGTTAGTCAAGGTGATTGGTAGTTTTGAGTCTCCAGGTAAAAATTGAACGAAGGCATTTTCTTGCCCAACGGCTAGGTTGGCTAATAGATCTGCCACCTTGTTGCCTTCCCTTAATGTGTGAGAAATGAGATAGTTATCCAAACTATTCATTAGAGTGGTGGTTTGTTGTAATATGCAGTTAAGTTCCAGTTGTCTAAACCTTTGCCTTTGATAGCATTTATCACTATCAGAGAGTTGTCCTCAATCCAAACATTTCTAGCGTCTTTTTCAACTATCAATTGCAAACAATGGACTAACGCCCATGCTTCCGCCTCATTATTAGTTCCTGTAGGCAATTTGGTCGATCTGGCTGCTATCAAAGAGCCATCCTCCTTTCTAATAACACAGCCGGTTCCAAAGGGGGCCGGATTTCCTCGCACCATCAAAATTTAACTTAGTAAAAGGAAAAGAGGGTGGTATCCATTCAACTTGATCTCTTTTTAGCCATTTTTTTAAGGTATTCTTACACATATCTCTTGCAATTGCTTTAAAATTTCTAAAGCCTGATTTCGTGCCTATCCTGCAATCGATCCATTCCATGTTATCATGCCTCCTTGAGGTTTTGCCAGCAGCTGTGCACCCTAATCTCTAAGATAATGCCTCTTTGATGTATTCAGGCAATCAATTCACAAGTCTAGTAAGCGATAAATTAGATTTTTTTGATAGCTGAAATGGGAAACATCTCATCTTTGTAAGGATATTCACCTCCACATCTATATCTAACAAGATGTCACATACTGACCAGCTATTGTTTAAAGCATCGATCAGCAACACCCGATCACGAGTTGATTTCTGTATTATATGCTCGCCAAATGAAATACCCAATAGATATTTTCCCAAAATTTTGGAGCAGGTTCATCCTGCTCGAATGCATTACCTACGCCACCACTCATTCATCTTTTCTTTTTTAAAATTTAAGACAATCCAAAGGTAATGATATGGACACACTATCATTCAACATTGTCTATACTATGCAAATTTCATGCCACCTCCTCAATCACATGAGCTTTATCTAAGCGGGTGACATACTCCTTTATGATAAGAAGAATCTTTGTTATGGTTCAGGTTATACCTCTTTTGTTTTTGATTGCTACATTTCGTTTGGGGCTATACTATGCAAATTTCATGCCACCTCCTCAATCACATGAGCTTTATCTAAGCGGCTGACATACTCCTTTTATGATAACTTGAATCTTTGTAAGGTTGAGCCATGTATTTGTCTATGTATTAACTTGATATAGCTACAAAAATTTATATTGCTCGAAATTACCTATGAAGAATGCAAATAATGTGCCATGATTTAAAATTATTGTGTAAATGCTTCATTTGTATGGGGTGCCATATTGATTATGCTACACATTGTTCCTAGATGGTTGTGCAATTTTTTTAGGAATAAATAATTGTTAATATGGTCTATCTATCTATCTCGTTGGTTGGGTGGTCTTATGCTCAAATATTTAATGGCTTTCCTTCACTATGTTGGATTTAAATTGTGTTACATCTCCCTTGCTTCATATCATGTTTGGTTTTACGATCGTTGATATTAGTTCTTTTCTATTTCCTTGGCACTCATATTTTTCCAACTTCATATAAAACTCTTTTTCCTTTACTGCTCTTCCATTACTTTTGAAGTGAAATGTTGGTCCTCCTATGTTATGATTTGTTAACTTGTCAATATCTAGTGAAGAGTTCTCGAGGTCCTTATCTTGCTTTTTATTACGATTTTTCACTACAGAAATGTCAGAAAATATATATACTTTATCTAAGACTTCTATTTTTTTTTTTAAAGTTGATGGAAAATTCCATAGAAGCCAAGGAAAAGCTGCAACTAAAACAACATTTCACATAAGAGATTTCTAGAAACTTATCGGTTCTTTCTTCTTACTTAATTTGTATACAGAGTATGTTATACTTATTAAAGGCAATCTTAATATTATTGTAGATAGTTTTCAGCAAGATTGTCTGTTGGTAATTAATTCTATGTGAATATTTATTGCTTAGTCTATTCAGCATAGACTCGGATTAGAGGGCATAGATTGTATTTAAATGGAATAGTTTAAAAAAGGCTTTATTGCCCTTCTTGATTATCTCTTCCATAGTTGCTTGTGTAAGGTTTCATCATGTGGAAGTATGAATTTTAAGTTATGTAATAATTTAGGATAAGAGCACGGAGTCTCTTAGTATAAAAATTGACACTTATTTTATGTGGATACAGATTTTGAATCTGGTCTCAACTACAACAAACGTACACTATTTTGAAAGTATTGGAGTGACTATGTTTTTAAAGGTTTTGCTTAGGATAAGCAAGTTGAGAGGAGGGAGGAGGAGATCAAACTATACTCATGTGAGGCTATCAAATCTCCCAAATGAAATAATCATGAAAATAGTTGAAAAGTAATCATTGATAGATGTTGCAAATTTGATGTGGTGTTGCAGGGCTATGGCCTCCTGGGCAAAACATTTTTAGAGGCACCGTCGTGTGGTGATTTGCAAAAAGGATTTACAAATCATAAGAAAACATAATTTGCAAGAGAACCAAGAAATTTTAAGGTGCTCTAATACTTGAAGAGAGCTTTGATCAGATGAGCACTTTGAAAAAAAAGAAGAAGCCCATTTTGGTAACAGAAATCTGTAAGGCTGCTTGGAAGCTGAAATACACATTTTAAGGTTAGTAGTAAAAACAAATAAAACAACAAATTCATAAAAATATCTCCAGCCTTTTAAATAGCCTAATTACATGTTTCAGATTGTTCCTTTAAAACAACAAATTCATAAAAAATATAGTTGGCCTTGTAAATAGCCTAATTACATGTTTCAGATTGTTCTTTCTTCAATTTCTTTCTAGCATTGTTAAACCAATAGAGGAGGTTTCATGCATGCCACCTCCTCAATCAAATGAGCTTTATCTAAGCGGTTGACAGATTCCTTTATGATAAGAAGAATCTTTGTTTTGGTTGATGCTATACCTCTTTTGTTTTTTATTGCTACATTTCGTTCGGGGTTAAGCATTGCTCTAAGAGTTGCATAATGTTTTCTCAATGTTGTATTGTCAACAAACTTTCCTTGTTGGGCATCGATCTACTTCCTACGATACAGTGCCACAATTAATAAATGACCTATGAAATCTAATATAATCTCCCAAAGTCTATATTGTTGCACTACTATTTTTAATCGTTATACATAATCCTTAAAATCAATGATAATAAGTATTTAAGATAGTGCTAAGATTCAAATGATTAGTATAGTGATCAATATTTGGAACCATTGCTTTGATGGCTATGTTAAACCTCAAATTGTTGTGCAAACTTTGGTAATGGCTTGCCCACTTTTCTATAGAGGTGTGCCTACCTTCTAAGGTTGTGCCATGTATTTTGCTGTGTACTCACTTGATATAGCTGTAAAATTTTATATTGCTGGAAATTACCTGTGAAGAATGCTCTTTTTCTTTTACTGCTCTTCCATTACTTTTGAAGGGAAATATTGTTCGTCCTATGTTATGACTTGTTATTAGATTGACAATATCTAGTGAAGACTTCTCGAGGTCCTTATCTTGCCTTTTTTTACAATTTTTAACTACAGAAATGTCAGAAAATGTATATACTCTATCTAGGACTTCTATTATTTTTTTTAAAGTTGATGGAAAATTCTATAGGAGCCAAGGAAGAGCTTCAAGTAAAACAACATTTCACATGAGATATTTCTACAAACTTATTATTTCTTGCTTCTTACTAAGTGTTAAAGGCAATCTTGATATTATTGTAGATAGTTTTAAGCAAGATATTATGTTGGTAATTAATTCTATGTGAATCTTTATTCCTTAGCCTATTAAGCATAGACTCAGATTAGAGGGCATAGATTGTATTTAAGTGGAATAGTTTAATAGTGACTTTATTTCACTTCTTGATTACCTCTTTCATAGTTGCCTATGTAAGGTTTGATCATGTGGAAGTATGAATCTTTAATTTATGTAATAATTTAAGATAAGAGCACTAAGTCTCTTAGTATAGAAATTGATTTGTAGATAATCCCTTACAATGATTTGGTGGTAATCTCTAAATTACTATTATTATTTAACCAAATAAAATGGTATCTAGCTGAGGACGGCCTCAACTAATACCACTGCCACTTCTTTTATGTGGATACAAATCTTGAATTTCGTCTCAACTACATCAAACTCACACTAATCTGGATGTATTGGAGTGACTATGTTATTAAAGGAATTTATAGTCCACAACAGTGGCAGCCATATACCTTACATGGAAATTAGTAGAGATTATTTATAAGGATGGTAGAGATTATTTATAAGGATGGGTATTTAAGATATGCCAAGGTTTAATCAAGGGTAGTAAGTTTACTATTGTGCCTCTTTGTTCTATAATCAAAGCCCTTTTAAGGGAAATTTTTATTTTCTTATGTTAATATTGTTTATTCAATATTAATTACCTTAGAGATTGTAATGCTAGTATTGTTACCTTGGTACGGTTCATTCAAGACCTAAGATCTACAAAGGATAGTGGTGTAGGACAAAGATATCATTTATAGTGGTTATAACTCATTGTTTTGGGTAGATTGATGTGTATAATAGTGATTACAAAATCTAAAGGATACAGATATACTAATAATAACTCTATGGATCAATTTTTTGGTAATTGTATTGTGAAATATTTGATTATTTTAGATATGGAAGTTATCACCTTACATTGTGTTGTGATAGATGACTTATATCCTCTTACCTTGTAACCATAAATGTTGTAAGCTGCCTTAATATAGATTTATCCATTCTATTTATTTTAGATGTAGAAGATGATTATGCATAAACTAGTTGCTCTTGAAACCTTCTGAAATCCTATCCGATTGTCTAGTGATATTCTTTCAGCCAGACTACTAATTTTGAGTGGATTGGGGAAGAAAAATATATGCTTATGAAGAATTCAATTTATTTGTGAAATTGCTTCTTAGAAGATAGTTAAATCATTGGATGACCTAACTGATTTGAAAAATTTATGTAGTGGAAGTATTCTTTTAATTGAATTGTCTTTTATACAATAATTAATATTAAATTGACATATTTTAGTGTGAAAATAGTAATAATATAAACCTATCCTCATTATATATATATATATATATATATATATATATATATATATATATATATATATATATATATATATATATATATATATATATATATATATATATATCCCAACTAGCATTTCATTATAAGAAAAGAAAATTGAAGTGTTAAATTTAAGCAAAAACATTAAATATCTACACATATCCCTATCTTGCATTTCATCTTCTCTACTACGGAAGGTGGAGTTTGATGTCTAGAGGTTGCATTATATTTAAAAACAAACCCTAACTCATTCTTATCAAAATATTTTTTCAACCATTTTCTCTTAAGGTGGAGTTTGATGGTTAAGATACTTGTTAAAGGTTTTGCGTAGGATGACCAAGTTGAGACGAGGAGATCAAACTATACTCATGTGAGGCTATTAGATCTCCTAAATGAAATAATCATGAAAATAGTTGAAAAGTTATCAATGATAGATCTTGCAAATTTGATCTCGTGTTGAAAGGCTATGGCCTCCCAAGAAAAATATCTTTAGAGGTAGCATCCTGTGATGATTTGTAACTAGTATTTACAAATCATAAGAAAATATAATTTGTAAGAGAACCAAAAAACATTAAGGTGCTATAATGCTTGAAGAGAGCTCTAGTCAGATGAACAATTTGAAAGAATTTGAAAGAAAAGAAGAAATCCATTTTGGTAACACAAATCTATAATGCTGCTTGGAAGCTGAAGTATGCATTTTAAAGTTAGTAATAAGAACAAATAAAACAAAAAATTCATAAAAATATATCCGGCCTTGTAAATAGCCTAATTACATGTTTCAGATTGTTCCTTCTTCGATTTCTTTCTTGAATTGTTAAACCAATGGAAGAAGTTCATGCAATCCATAGGGCCATAATAGTGCAACTCGTCAGAAATTTACCACTGTATTATGAATCATTTTCATAAACATAATAATTGATTAAGAAAATAGTATCTATATAATAAATAGACCAAAAATTAGCCTTTTAAAAATAATATGTCACAAGTTAAATGAGAATATAAAATCATTTTTGTATACACTCTCTAAGATTTGAATGCCATTCTAGCCATCTTGGAGGTAGGATTAATCTGATAAAGTGAGAAGTATGGGCTTTTTTCTAGTGTTTAAAATTGGGACAAATAGAATATGAACATATTTTAGGATTTTATTTAGACTTGTAAATTTCAAATGAGTTACATAGTTATTCAGCATAGAGAAAAATTGTCTTACATATTTTATCTTATCAAATTTTATTGGATAGTTTGGATTCTCACTATATACATGATTATTTCTTGAATGTGCTAGTGAGTCTGATGGTTCTACTTCTAAGGTAGCTCCATTGTACCTAAACATCTCAACTAGATATTTGGTATAGATAATTTGTTGTTAGTACAGATAAAGGCCTTATTTATCTGCAAAGGTTTGTAAAAAAATGACTAATTCATAGAGCTATGAAAGCAGCCAATATTTTACTAACTGAAGTTTTTGAGCAAACTTAAATCCACCTACATTATCCACTTCTATATTAAGTTCTTTTGAAGGAAGAATTGAATTTTATTAGTTATTTCTTATTTGAAGGGTTAAACTTTTAAAGGGCTGCTTCTTATTTTGTAACTTAGAAAGCCAATACCTTAAGATGATGATGTTGGTTTTCCTTTCTTGAAGGAATCTCTTCTTGTGTGATGCAGATTTCAGATTTTGGACTCCCAAAGTGGCTTCCTAAGTAATGGACAAACATCAAAGATACAACCAATATAGGCAAATTTGGGTGGGTACTTCTGTTTCTTGTGTACTTTAGTATGTGTTAATTAGTCCTTTCCTTTCACCATGGAACTAAAAAAATAAATTATGATTGTTAGAATGTTGTGTTATTTGTTTCTACTCATGGTAAAACATATAATTTGATTTCAAGTTTCCAATCTAATATCATTTTGTAGTTATTTTAAATAGGAAGAACTAATTGATATCTGATGTTCTTTTATGCTTTATTAGCACCAATTTTTTTTGGAAAGTCCATGTGACTTGTAACATTTCTGGTTGTTAATGTTGTTACATTTCACTAGACTATATCATGGATGGTGTATTCTCATCCACAACCTCATGATATAGTTGGGTGGGATGTAACTACAATAATAACCAGAAATGTTGTTACAAGTTGTATGGACTTTCCAACAAATTTTGTTGCTCATAAAACACAAAAGAGCATCAGATATGAATTTGGTCTTCCTCTTTAAAATAATTATAAAATGATATTAGATTATAAAATTGAAGTCCAATTTTATGTTATCTCATGATTACAAACAAATCAAGAATCAATCTGACCATCAAAAAATTCTAATGTAATTCAATACTCAAAGGAAATGACTAATTCACACATACCAAAGTACATAAGAAATTGAAGTACCTACCCAAATGTGCCTATAAGGGATGTATCTGTGATGTGTGTCCATTACTTCCATAGCCACTTTGCGAGTCCAAAATCTGAAATTTGCATCACACAACAAGAGACTCCTTCAAGCAGGGAAAAGCAGCATCATCATCTTAAGGTATTGGCTTTCTAAGTTACAAAAGAAGAAGCAACCTTAAAAGTTTAATCCTTCAAATAAGAAATAATTAATGAAATTCAATTGCTCCTTGAATAGAACTATAATATAGAAGTTGATACGAAGGTGGGTTTAAGTTAGCCTTAGGCTCAAAATTTTCAGTTAATAAAATATTGGCTGGTTTGATATTTGTGTGAACTATTTGTTTTTGGTAACCTCGGACAAAAAAAAAGACCTTTAGCTGTACCAATAGCTATTCTATACCAAATACCCCAGTTCAAATGTTTAGGTTGTTGAACTAGGTTAGAAGCAGGACCATCTGAGTCACTAGCACATTGAAGCAATAATCATGTATATAGTGGGAAGCCAAAATATCCAATAAAACATGATAAAAGATAAAATATGTAAGACAATTTTTCTCTATGCTAAATAACTATGCAACTCATAAAAAATTTACCACAACTCTTTATTTCTTTATTTTTTTGTGTAAAGTAAATCTTAAAATTTTGTATATTCTATTTGCCCCAAGTTCAAACCTTAGAAAAAATCTCATACTTATCACTTTATCAAATTAATCCTACCTCCAAGATGGTTAGAAAGACATTCAAATCTTAAGAGAGTCTAAGCTATTGGGTTTTATCTTCCTATTCAACTTCTTACATATTATTTTAACAAGGTTACATTTCTAGTCTATTTATTTTATAGATACTATTTTCTTAATCAGATACTATGTTTATAAATATGATTCACAATTCAATGGTAAATTTTTGAAATGCTTCAGAATGTTAATGTGTTAATCTTTAGAGTTACACATTTGTATTTTATGTAATCTATTTTTTTGTTTAGATAGTCATAGGCTGTTAAATTTTTCTTCTGCATATATATTTTGAGCACCTTTTCAATGTCGGCCTAGAGTGATATTAGAGCCATGGTGAAATCACGATGATGTAAAGATGTGACCCACTATATTTTTTACTAACATTCGGTACAAATTGGAAGATATTTGATTCATCTGTTTGCATGTTTTCAGCTTTTGTGTGAATATGTTAAAAGCAGTTTGTAGCTGCAAAGGCCACGTGGAGTTCGATTGCATCGGTTGGACAGAATGAAGTTATGTGGAAATTTGCATTGAGAAAGTCATATGCAACTCTTTGTAGAAGATTTTAAAAGGTTTGGAATTTGCATGGAACACAATAAACTTCATTTCCAGATAAAAGCACTTGTCCAACATTTTAATAAGACACCAGGAGAATTAAAGAGGTCAGACTAGAAGAAGACATCATATCATTTCCCTGTACAGAAATGAAAAAGATGATGAGGATGAGACCATGTTTCTTTTAAACATTCTTACGCCTATCTATTGCAATCGCTTTAAAATTTCTAAAGCCTTTCAACGAAATCATTTCGTGCCTATCCTGCAATCGATGTAGTCCATGTTATGATGCCGCCTTGAGGTTTTGCCAGCAGCAGATGCAAGCCCTAATCTCTGAGATGACGCCTCTTTGAGATATTCTGCCAATCAATTCACAAGTCTAGTAAGCGATAAACAAGATATTTTTGCAATGGCTGAAATGGGGAACATCTCATCTTTGTAAGGATATTCACCTCCACATCTGTATCTAACAAGATGTCATGTATACTGACCAGCTACTAGTAAGACCTGATCATGAGTTGATTTCTGTATTGTATGCTTGTCAAATGAAATACCCAATAGATATTTTCTCTGAATTTTGGGGCAAGTTCATCCTGCACGAATGCATTACCTAAGCCACTCCTCATTCTTCTTTTCTTTTATAATTTAAGACAATCTAAAGGGTAATGATATGGACACAAAACCATTCAGCATTGCCTATACGATGCAAATTTCATGCCACCTCCTCTATCACATGAGCTTTATCTAAGCGGTTGACATATTCCTTTATGATATGAAGAATCTATGTTTTGGTTGATGGTATACCTCTTTTGTTTTTGATTTCTACATTTCCTTTGGGGATACACATTGCTCAAGAGTAGCATTATGTTTCCTCAATGTTGTATTGTCAACAAAATTTCCTTGTTGGGCATCAATCTGCTTCCTACGATACAGTGCCACAGTTAGTAAATGACCTTTTGTAATGTTCCTTAGTAGTAATAACTAATAATGAAAGGAAACAAGTGCAACATATAATTAATGAACCCCAAACTTAAAATGCTTTATTAGCTTATTCATATGGTGCAATTGCAAATACTGATTAGCTGTGCTTTATGACAGTCACATACAGATATCAAATCGGACTTTCAAATGATTACAATTGACTTCAAATATAAACTCTAATGATAGCCTGATAATAGAGGAAGGTTGCCGAATGAATGCCAAGTAGCTTCAGCACTCAATGAACCTTGTAACTCCTTGCAATGACACTATATGCTGACTGTTATGACTGTTGCCAGTGACTGAAAATACTGTATGCAATCAGCAGAATAATGAATGTTCGAATATCCTAGATCTTGATGTCAAATCTTCAACAATGATCGCCAATACTCCCTCTATCTCTCTTAATACCTGCAAATTTGAATCCAATGGTGAAATTAGAGCAATCTTACCTCATAAATCATAGGGGGTCATCTCCCTATTGGCAAGGGCACACCTCCTTGCAAGAAAGCATGAAAATCGGAATCTTCAAGCTTGAAATGAATAGAGAAAACATACCAAAATCAGTCATATCTTCAAATTTCATCAGCTCCTCTATTTATCCTTAGCTTTTATGGCCAATTGGGCTTGTTGAAGGGAAAAGGTAGAGAAAGAATTCAACTTCTTACTAGACTAAAAAACAGAGCTCAATAAAACATTAAAATTGCTGTAACAGAACAAAAATAGAATACTGCAAAACAGAGTATTATGCCTCTTTGCTATGCCTTGCACACTGGAAAAATATAACAGCATATATAGTCTTCATATAGAGCTTCAGCTCATACATACAAACAAAAATGAAATAGAGTATTACACACAGCATGCAAAATAGAGCTGCTGCTCTTTGTTTTAAAAAAAATTACAGATAACAGCACATTACCTATTTTCTATGCTGCACTCTGATAAAAAGAACAGCACTCACATTTTTCTAAAGACTTCACGTACCCCACTACTACGAATGCTTAGAATAATATAAACAGCTCACATTTTCTACAAAAGACATGACTACAATTAAATTATCCAAAACAAGGTCTGTCTTTCTGCGTACGCCAAAGAAGGAGGCCCTACTTGAAGTCAACATCATTGCAGAAAAGTTATGGGAAACAGGACGGAGGTAGTAGTTGGGATTATTTCCAACACTCCCCCTTAATCACAACTACCGCCTTCTTTGATACCCAAACGGTCTCTTAGATACTCATAGCTTTCTTTCGGTAATGGCTTGGTGAAGATATCTGCATACTGATCTTGAGACCTGCAGAAAACTAGAAATATTTCTCCATTGTTGATTAGTTCTCTAATGAAGTGATACCGTGTGTCTAGGTGTTTGCTTCTCTTGTGAAAAAATGGATTCTTTGACAATGCTATGGCTGAGTTATTGTCACAAAAGATCTTCGTTGCCTCTTGTTGTTCTTGCTTGAGATCTTTCAACATTCTTCTCATCCAAACTGCTTGACATGATGCACCTGTGGCTGCTACGTACTCTGCTTCAGCTGATGAAAGAGTGACAATTGGTTGTTTCTTTGAAGCCCATGAAACTACACCTGTTCCAAAATGAAAGACATAACCAGAAGTGCTCTTCCTATCATCAATGCTTCCTGCACAATCACTATCTGTGTAGCCTATGAGCTTGAACTCATTTGACTTTGCATACCGAATGCCATAGTTTCTTGTTCCACTCACATATTTGAGAATTCTCTTTCCTGCTTGCCAATGAGAGTCCTTTGGAGACTCCATGAACCTTGAAATGAGACTAACTACATACATTATGTCAGGGCTTGTGGCTGTTAAATACATGAGGCTACCAACAAGCCTTTTATACAAAGTTAGGTCAATGTTGGCTCCTTTGTCATCCTTGCTTAATTTCAGTCCTGTGACAATTGGTGTTGGAGCTGATTTACAATTTGTCATGTTAAACCTTTTCAAAATGCCATTTGCATACTTAGATTGGGAGATGAATATGCCATTACCATTTTGATTTACCTCAATGCCAAGAAAATACTTCATGAGGCCTAAATCAGTCATTTCAAACTCATTTTTCATAGCTCCTTTGAACAAATCAATTGCCAAATCACTTGTGAATATCAAATCATCAACATACAAGCAAACAATTATGATCTCACCTTGCTCATTCATCTTGTTGTACAATGTAGGCTCACTGCTGCACCTATTGAAGCCATTTTACAAAAGATAAGAGTCAATTCTACTATACCAAGCTCTTGGGGCTTGCTTGAGTCCATAGAGTGCCTTTTTCAGTTTGTAGACTTTGTCTTCTTCACCCAAAATCTCATACCCAGGTGGCTGGTCCACATAAACTTCTTCTTCAAGATAACCATTCAAAAAGGCTGATTTCACATCCATTTGAAAAACTGGCCATTTGTTTTGAGCTGCTATTGCAAGTATAGTTCTCACGGTGTCTAAACGTGCTACTGGAGCAAATGTCTCATTGTAATCAACCCTGGGCTGTTGTGAATATCCTTTTGCCACTAGTCTTGCTTTGTGTTTTTGTACATCACCATTTGCATCTAATTTGGTTTTGTAAACCCACTTCACTCCTATGACATCCTTGTCTTTTGGAAGACTCACTAACTCCCATGTTTGATTCTTTTCTATTGCATCAATTTCATCATCCATTGCATTTACCCATTTGTCATCCTTAATTGCATCTTCATAATGAATTGGATCTTCTACTTGTGAATAAAATGCAAAAAGAGAAATCAGACCAGCATTGTTCTCACCTTCATTTTGATCATAAATGTCTCTCAAACTGCTGATTTTTTGTCTCCTCAAGCTTGCCAATGTAGGATTTGACATATCACTTGAACTTGGACCTGTGGAATGTGGACTTGATGGTCCTGCACCTTGATTGCCACTTGTAGATGGTGTTTGTTGTACATTTGAAGGAGTGGATGCTTGAATGCGTGGGGCTGTCCTTACACTTGATGATGGTGTCATTTGATGACCAGTTTGTTGAGCTTGAATGGGTGTGGAAGGAGTCACATTTGATGGAGTACCTACTGGTATAAAAACTTCTCTATCTTCTTGTGGTAAGTTGGCTACAATATTAATTGTTTTCTCTAAACTTCCATCCCATGCTTCATCTTCTATGAATTGCACATCTCTGCTAATTATAACTTTCTTGGTTATTGCATTGTATAGTTTGTATGCCTTGGATTCATCACTATAACCAACAAATATACACTTTTCTCCCTTGTTGTCCAACTTTCTTCTCAACTCATCCGGCACATGTGCATATGCCACACATCCAAATACTCTCATGTGAGAAACATTATGTTTTCTTCTGGTCCATGCTTCTTCAGGAACCATATTCTTCACACTCTTGGTTGGAAATCTATTCATAATATATGTTGCACAAGCTATAGCTTCAGCTCAATATTCATTTGACAAATGCTTTGCTTTCAACATGCTTCTTGCCATTTCCATGATTGTTCTATTTTTCCTTTCAGCTACCCCATTTTGTTGAGGTGTGTACCTAGTTGTGAATTACTTGTGAATACCATGGTCTTTGAAAAAATTTAGAAATTCATTTGAAATGTACTCACCACCCTATCTGTTCTCAATGCTTTGATGTAGTACCCACTTTGTTTTTCTACAAGTGCCTTGAATTGACGGAAACAATCAAACACTTCATTCTTTTGTCTTAGGAAGTAGACCCATGTTTTCCTTGAATAGTCATCAATGAGAGTCAAAAAGTAAAATCTTCCACCAATTGAGGGTGTTTGCATTGGCCCACATAAATCTGAATGAACAATCTCTAAAGGTGCCTTTGCTCTAATTGACTTGCCAGTTGGAAATGTCTCTCTATGTTGCTTTTCCAAGATGCATCCTTCACATACTCTTTCCAGTTTCTCTATTAGAGGCATACCTTTTACCATACTCTTCCTATGAAGCAAATTTAAACCTCCAAAGTTGAGATGCCCAAATCTTAGATGCCATAACCAATTTTCATCTTTTATTTTTGCTTGAAAGATGGTCTGTGTAATTGCTGCAACATTTTCTTTATCCTCTTGTGGGTTCATTGTGGGTTGTGCTTGAGCATATTCCACATTCAAATCTGGCTTAATCTTTAGGGGAAACATTCTATTGTTTGTCATTTGCACTTTAGCAATAAGCTGATTACTTGGAAATTTATCTAGAATAGTACATTCTTTGTTTTTGAAGAAGACTCTATACCCCTTTTGAACAAGCTGTCCAATGCTCATTAGACTGTGTTTTAGACTAGGCACAAAATACACATCTGAAATATACTTCTTCTCCCCCTGTTTAGTTAGAATGTTGATATTTCCTTTGCCCATAACTAAAACTTTGTTGTCATTACCCAATGTGACACCTGATTTTACACTTTCATCTAAACTTGAAAACATTTCTAAGTTCCCTGTCATGTGATTGCTACAACCTGAGTCTAAGAACCATACATCCTTTTGATTTTCTTGTGCTACATTGCATGCTATGAACATATTGCTCTGATTTTGGTTTTCTCTTGTAAAGTTTACATTTTGTCTGCTGAAATCAGATTGTTTTTTCCTACATTCATTTGAATAATGTCCATATTTCTTACAATAATGACATTGGATTTGAGATTTGTCATATCTTTGACCATGTGGTTGATTTTGAGATGGGTTTGGGCTTGAGTTTTGGTTGCTGCCTCTTCCACTTGAACTTGATGGGCTACTTCTTCCACCTCTATAAGAATTCCTTCCTCTACCTCTAAAATTAGATCTTCCTCTGCCTCTACCATGGCTAATTGAAGCTTGTGTCTTGAATGCATGCTCTAATGATGAATTTGCTGACCTGCTTAGTCTATGCTCATGTGAGATGAGAGATGCATGGAGCTCATCAATTGAAAACTGTGAGAGGTTATTTGTTTCCTCTATAGTCACAACTATGGATTCAAACCTTGTGGGTAAACTCCTTAAAATCTTTTCAACAATCCTTCTATCTTCAAGTGTTTCACCATGAGATCTGATTTGATTAACTAAACCCATCACTTGTGTGAAGAAAGTGTCTATTGAATCTGATTCCTTCATGCAAATTGTTTCAAAATCCCTTCTTAACATTTGTAGCTTTGCTGTTTTCAAATTTGCCATTCCTTGATAGGCTGTTTGGAGTATATCCCATGCTTGTTTGGACTTTGTTGCTGCTGCAATCCTTGGGAAAATGCTCTCATGCACTGCTTGGAAGATGTAAAAGAGAGCTTCGGAGTCCTTCCTGTTATCCCTCAACAAATCTTTCTCTGCTTGAGATAGAGCATTGTATGCTATTGCATCTGGCGGTTCTGGAAAGCCATTCTCTACAAGATCCCATATGTCTTGAGAACAAAAGAGTGCCTTCATTGTTATAGACCAGTAATCATAATTTTTCCCATTGAACTGTGGGATTTGAGGATTTGTCAAGCTTGTGCTTGTGGATGCCATTGCTGATTGTGAAAGAAAACTTTGCCTTCTTCAAAACCTCTGCTTGATAAGTACTTGAGAAACCTTACTTGAAATGCCCTTGCAAGAGAACCTTCAGCTCATTACCATAGCTCTAATACCAGATGAAGGGAAGAGGCAGAGAAAGAATTCAACTTCTTACTAGACTAAAAAATAGAGCTCAATAAAACATTAAGACTGCTATAACAGAACAAAAATAGAATACTGCAAAACAGAGTATTATGCCTCTTTGCTATGCCTTGCACACTGGAAAAATATAACAGCATATATAGTCTTCATATAGAGCTTCAGCTCATACATACAAACAAAAATGAAATAGAGTATTACACACAGCATGCAAAATAGAGCTGCTGCTCTTTGTTTTTAAAAAAATTACAGATAACAGAGCATTACCTATTTTCTACGCTACACTCTGATAAAAAGAACAACACTCACATTTTTCTAAAGACTTCACCCACCCCACTACTACGAGTGCTTAGAATAATATAAACAGCTCACATTTTCTACAAAAGACATGACTACAATTAAATTATCCAAAACAAGGTCTGTCTTTTTGCATACGCCAAAGAAGGAGGCCCTACTTGAAGTCAACATCATTGCAGAAAAGTTATGGGAAATAGGACGGAGGTAGTAGTTTGGATTATTTCCAACACTTGTGCATTGGTAGGAGTGAACCTTCATGGGTAGATGTGATTGCATGGCCGAATTCCTTCATATCAAGGTGAATGGGCATTAAATGCTTCTCTTCTATTATAGCCTTGGCTGAATATTTCTATCTTCTATCATGGCCGAATGAGCTTGAATTGGCATAATGGCTTCCATGCATCAATTCATATCTCTTGAATGCATTGTCTATTGCATCATGTTTTGGGCAAACATGATTGAGCTCTTGTTTCTCCTTGGCGAATGCATCTTCAATCCCCTTAACCTTGGTAAATGCTATGGCTGAATGACCTAGGCAAATGTATTGATCCTCAACATGGACGCAATGCATTATGTATCAAAGTTCCTTGGTTTTGGTGAATTCCCCTTACTTCATTCCTTGTATCAGTGCTTTGGCCGAACCTTCACTTGAGCTTACCCTCTTTGCATAGGCGAATACATCCTTCCTTGGCAAATGACATCTCTTTAGCTTGGTCGTAAATCTCTAAGCAATGAACATTGGGAAAATGTCTTCATCTTGGCACATGATTTAACTTCTCCAACTGGTTGCACACATTTCCATGCTATTATGGGCCTTTTCTTGAGCCAAATTTCTTCATGTGGGTGACTACTAGGAATGGCACATGATCCTAGGTGGCCGTTGGGAGTTTGGAGTGAATGCTTTTCTCATGTAAATGCCTCCTTTTGAAATATAATTTGAATTTGAACTCTATTTCCCTCCAAGTCAAATGTCCTATGCAATTGCTTAGGCACTTTCTTAGCTTGGATCTATTTCAATTACACTCATTTGTTCTTCTTTGTATTTGACCACCTTTTAGCTTGGACCTATTCATTCAACAACATTGTCAATAGGTCCTATCTAAAATAGATTAGAGAAAATGTAATTAAAGATTTCATTTTCCCTTTTACATTTTTGGCCTTATAAAATACATTTTGAATTGGCCCCTAAATTATAGTTGCTACCCCCCAAATCTGATAAATTACAGTAGAAATTGCAATTCCCACATGATGAAGTGCCAAAATTATACTTAGCTCAAAAATGGGGACATTACAAGTCTTCCCTCCCCAAGATTGCTTGTCCCAAGCAATCATCAATGGATACCAGGATCCCAAACCCATCTCTCCTTTCCACATGAACTCACATATATCATTTCAAAGATGTTGATGTAGACGATCCTGGGACCTCTTCCACCATCCAAACTGAAACTGAAGATTGATATCACGAACCTCTGGTGAATGTTGAATACAATTGTGAATGAGAGTGAATCCATCCAAATTATCTCGCTGTAGTAACTCAGAACAGAAACATACCAGCTGAAGATGTCACCAAAAATGATATAGAAAGTGTGATCCAAAGTTTATGCAAACACAACATTACCATTGGCCTTCTCTTTTGCAATGATATCCCTTTTTTCTACATTGGAAAATTCTCCTAACTCAGCTGTATTGAAAGTGAAATCATAATTGACTAGCAATGAAGCATCATAGGCAACCCTTTGAATCATGACATATGCATCACCAAAAACATGAATAGGCTGATCAGAATAACTCCGTATGTCACTCAAAATTAATTTGTCTTCAATCTTCTCTATCCATACTACTTTCCTAGCTCTTTGACGCCAATAATCATATTTTCCTTGTGCCTTTTATTCACCCTCAATGTTCTGATATGAAAATTCAGAATGTGTAATGCCTTGTTTTTCTGCAAAATGACCATCTTCAATACTCCATTTTTGCATGCCAATATTAGTAGAACACAAATATCTACTTCCACAAAGTGTAAGTATGTCCATCTCATCAAAATACCAAGCCATATAATTGCTATCTTCAAACCAATTAGAAATTTTTCCGTAACCATTATTATAAAAAATCAAATGCCTACCATCACACATGACTTCATGATTATTAACCTTCAACTCCATTAGTCTCCCATTGTGTGGGACACTTAACTGCATGACTTGTTGCAAAGGAAATAGCCATTGCATGCTTACCATTTTCTCATTGTCTTCCACCTTATCATCAAGAGTGTATTCACCAATTATGATGCTAAGCTTGTGTGCTTTCTCTTTGCATTGAATGGTCAATCCCCGGGAATCAAATCCTTCTAAGGCTTGATACATATCTCTAACCCCGAACATCTCCAAAGAAGAGATGGTAACACCATACCCTGATGCAAGAGTGGTCCATACCTCTAAGGTGTACCCCAATGCAAAGGCCCCCGTGGATGAACCTAAGGCAACCTTGGTTATCCACCCAATCATAAGAGTGCCCGAACCTGTGCCATTTCTATGAAGGATCCAAGAGTAATCATGAATGGAAACTATTATGACTTCCCCTCCAAAGGCCATGATGTGAGTGGCTGATCCACTATCTCTAACCTTCAAAACTCCACCAAATTGCCAAATGTCAATGCATTGTCAAGTGTAGCAGCCATCTTTTAACAATGTCAAGAATGAAGCCTTATGAGCTAGGGCTGGAATGACACAACTCAGCTGGTGTATATGTATTAGCATTCCCCAAGTAACCCTAATATCTTCATACCTTGTGTCATGATCCAGTTGCACCTCCTTAGCATGTATCGATAAATTCTTCATCCAAAAGTCATCATAATGTACACTACTACAAGCAAGCTCCCCATGAGGGGTCACAAATGCATCATGTTTACCAACAATGATATCATCATATCCCATGAAGTAGCTCTCTGTAATATGTGATATCAGCTCCATGTGAAATGAACCGATAAAGAACTCGGAGTCATATCTTAGCTTGTCATGGAAGTCATCATGTAAGGATACTACTATCATCTCATGCTCATGTGTCAAGGCTGCCCATAAAAGTTCATGCAAGTACCACTGCATGCTGCTCCAAATCAGAAAATCAAACTCTCCATTATACCTTGTTATAGTATCTTTTCCAATCCTTTCAATTATTTCTATAGCAACTTCATCAATTAAGGCTAATCTGGTGTAATGGTCTTCATGGAAAACATTGTTCTTAAAACTGCTCCTTATGTATGATATATCAAAAAGAAAGGAACTGCTGCTATAACTCAGAAAAATAGACTTGTCTATGTGCCTTGGGACTGCCATTTTAACCTCATATCCCTGGGAGATGTCCTTGCAGATCTGACTTCCCTCTTTCTCTTCCATTCGGTGACCATCAACTCGAATAGGACCGAAGCAAGCCTCTAATGAAGACTCATGTGTAACTAGTTCAGTCCCGTAGCTGCATATTATGTCTCCATGTTTGCCATCCATCCCAACAAGTTGTCTTATGACTTCTCTTCTTCTATAAATGTTGCACAAGGGGAATAGGTAATCAAAATTCTCTAGAAGCTGCAAGTAGTCATCCTTGAACCTTTGAAGCCTTGCTAAGTAGAGATCTTCCATGTGCTCATGATCACTCCTCTATAAGCAAACCTCTTTATGACGCTCAAATGTGAAGTCTTTATGATATTTTATCAAGGGATCTCCATGAAAGTAGAAGGTAGAGTCTTTGACCGCATGACCCTCTCCGATGGTTGATGAAGATGAGTGCATCCTTATGACCTCTTTGTCTTGCCATGCCACATCAAACTCATCCAATCCACTTTGATCACTTCCCACCTTATGGACAAGATCCATCTCTAGGATACCTACACCACCACTTTATTCCATACCAATATCATGTAGAGGGAATGAAACAATGTTATCTAACAAACCCATACCTTGATGAATGATAACCTCCATGATGGCATGTTCTTCGTCCATATGATCATGGTGAATGTGTTTCTCTAATTAATCTTCTTCATACAAATCCTTATCTTTCATGGTGGCATCTTCTAACGCTTGGTCTTTAACATGCATAGGCTGTAACTCTTCCAACTCCTCTTCATGGGATTCATGTGTAACTAGGGCTTCAACTTCTTCAACATGTATGAATTGATCCTTGTTCTCTTCATGTGCATCACCTAGATCTTCATGAATTATTTCATGGCTGATCATGTCCTCCTTATCATTATGAGATGTCATGAGTTCTTCATGTGAATCATCTTTCTCATTGATGATCTTTGTAACAAATATTATATTTTCTCCTTGCATGTACGATTGAACACCAAGAGTGTGTCCTTCATAACCAGTTGTAATTTCAGGTTCATGCTCAAATGTACCCTCCTTGTCCACATTACTTGTCTCTATGTACTCTTCTTGTGCATCCTCTTCATCATGAAGTGGGTCACACACCTTGTGGCTATGCTTGGTGGCAATCATCATGTCTTCTCCTTCCAAGTGTGATTGATCATCAATGGTATGACCAACTGAAATTTCTTTATCTGATTTATCTTCAGCTTGTGCATTTTTTTGTTCATCTTCCAATTGTACAATCTCTATGCCACTTGTATAAATTTGTTCTTTATCCACATGCTTCTCAAATTCCTCATGAATATTTTTTATCACTCTTTCATCTTCAATCTCCTGAATCTGAATGGAATACTTGATCTTTTCCTTCTTGGGATTGATGGTGTGTGTTCTTCTAGATTGAGCAGTTCTCTGACTAGGTTTGTTGCCAGTTAAAGCCTGAAATATCCTTTCTATATTGATATTTGTTTGTCGTACGCTTGCATCTGTTCATTGTTGGCGAGCTTCCATTCTATGCTGGCTCTCCGTCATTCTTTTTTGGCTATCAATCATTTCCCTCAACAACTCCTTATCAAACGGAAATGAGCTCATGGTTGCAAACTCCATGGAAAACCCTCCAGGCTGGTAGGATTGTAGCTCTGATACCACTGTAATGTTCCTTAGTATTAGTAACTAAGAATGAAAGGAAACAAGTGCAACATATAATCAATGGAACCCCAAACTTAAAATGCTTTATTAGCTTATTCAAATGGTGCAATTACAAATACTGATTTGCTGTCCCTTATGACAGTCACATACAGATTTCAAATCAGACTTTCAAATTATTACAATTGACTTCAAATATAGACACTAATGATAGCTTGATAATAGAGGAAGGTTGCGAAATGAATGCCAAGTAGCTTCAGCACTCAATGAACCTTGTAACTCCTTCCAATGACACTGTATGCTGACTGTTATGACTGTTGCCAGTGACTGAAAATACTGTATGCAATCAGCAGAATAATGAATGTTCGAATATCCTAGATCTTGATGCCAAATCTTCAACAATGATCGCCAATAAATCTGACAAGGTTTAATCAAGGGTAGTAAGTTTACTATTGTGTCTCTTTGTGCTATAATGAAGGCCCTTTTAAGGGAACTTTTTGTTTTCTTATGTTAATATTGGTTATTCTATGTTAAACACCCTGGAGAGAGTGTAATGTTAGAATTGTTACCTTGGTGTGCTTCATTCAAGGCATGAACAGTACAAAGGTTAGTGGTGTAGGACAAAGATATAATTGATAGTGGTTATAACTAGTTGTTTATGGTAGATTGTTGTGTATAATAGTGTTTAGAAAATCTAAAGGGTACAGATATATTAATAATAATTCTATAGATAGATCTTCTAGTAACTGTATTCTGAAATATTTCATTATTTTAGATATGGAAGTTATCACCTTACATTGTGTTGTGATAGATGACTTATATCCCCTTACCTGGTAACTATAAATGTCGCAAGCTAATTTAATATGGATTTATCCATTCTATTTATTCTAGATTAGAATATGATTATGCATAAACTAGTTGCTCTTGAAACTTTCTTAGTTCCTATCAGAAAGTGTAGTGATACTCTTTTAGCCAGACTATAGATTTTGAGTGGATTGAGGAAACAAAATATATGCTTGTGAAGAATTCAATTTATTTGTGAAATTGCTCTTTAGAAGATTGATAAATCATTGGATGACCTGGCTGAGTTGAAAAATTCATGTAGTGGAAGTATTCTTTTAATTGGATTGTCTTTTATACAACAATTAATATTTAATAATAATAATAATAATAATAACCTCATTATATACATATATCCCAACTAGCATTTCATTGTAAGAAAAGAAAATTGAAATGTTATATTTAAGCAAAAATCCTAAATATCTACTCATATCGCGAGCTTGCATTTCATCTTCTCCACTACAAAAGGTGGAGTTTGATGTCTAGAGGTTGCATTATATTTAAAAACAAACCCTAGCTCATTCTTATCAAAATAATTTTTTCAACCATTTTCTCCTAAAGTGGAGTTTGATGCCTAAGATGCTTGTTAAAGGTTTTGTTGAGGATGACAAAGTTGAGAGGAGGGAAGATGAGATCAAACTGTACTCATGTGAGGCTATTAGATCTCCCATATGAAATAATCATGAAAATAATTGAAAAGTTATCATTGATAGATCTTGCAAATTTGATGTCATGTTGCAGGGCTATGACCTCCCAGGAAAAACATTTTTAGAGGTAGAGTCTTGCAGTGATTGCATCCTAGATTTACAAATCATGAGAAAAGATAATTTGCAAGAGAACTGAAGAACTTTAAAGTGCTTTAATACTTGAAGAGAGCTTTGTTCAAGCCGGTTTGAAGCTGAAGTAAGCATTTTAAGATTATTAATAAAAACAAAATAAAACAAAAAAAATCATAAAAAATTATCCGACCTTGTAAATAGCCTAATTACATGCTTGGGATTGTTCCTTCTTTAATTTCCTTCTTGCATTGTTAAACCAATGGAAGAGGTTCATGCAATCCATAGGGCCATAACAGTACAACTCATTAGAAATTTACCACTATATTATGAATCATAAAAAGGCCCCCATGGATGAACCTAAGGCAACCTTGATTATCCACCCAATCATAAGAGTGCCTGAACCTGTGCCATTTCTATGAAGGATCAAAGAGTAATCATGAATGGAAACTTTTATGACTTCCCCTCCAAAGGCCATGATGTGAGTGGCTGATCCACTATCTCTAACCTTCAAAACTCCACCAAATTACCAAATGTCAATGCATCGTGAAGTGTGCAGCCATCTTTTAACAATGTGAAGAATGAAGCCTTATGAGCTAGGTCTGGAATGACACAACTCAGCTGGTGTATATGTATTAGCATTCCCCAGGTAACCCTGATATCTTCATACCTTGTGTCATGATCCGGTTGCACCTCCTTAGCATGTCTCGATAAATTCTTCATCCAAAAGTCATCATAATGTACACTACTACAAGCAAGCTCCCCATGAGGGGTCACAAATGCATCATGTTTACCAACAATGATATCATCATATCCCATGAAGTAGCTCTCTGTAATATGTGATATCAGCTCCATGTGAAATGAACCGATAAAGAATTCGGAGTCATATCTTAGCTTGTCATGGAAGTCTTCATGTAAGGATACTACTATCATCTCATGCTCATGTGTCAAGGCTGCCCATAAAAGTTCATGCAAGTACCACTGACTGCTGCTCCAAATAAGAAAATCAAACTCTCCATTATACCCTGTTATAGTATCTTTTCCAATCCTTTCAATTATTTCTGTAGCAACTTTGTTACATCTCTCTTTTTGGAAACAATTATGCTATTCACTTTCTTGCAAATTTCAGTGATATATTATGATGTGGACGACATGGAAACTGATGATTTATTTTACAAAGTTAGCTCTATGAAATTATAGAAGTGTATTGATTATGATCAATGTGATATTGTAGACTAAATGTCATTTTGATAAATGCAATGATGTTTTGGATTTATTATGCTTTGATTTGGAACATAGGTGCTTTGACCACAAAATTGTATGTGAGTCTGTCGATGCAGGAACAAGTGGACCATGTTTGACGAAAGAGAAAGTATCTTTGAGAGAGAGTATAGACTCTAGAAATTAACCAAAGGTGTTTGTTAATGAGAATGCCAAGCAGGTAGATAAACCTTGGAACCATCAATTTAGTCTTGGTTGTCGGTTGGGTTAGTTAACTAGATGTCGACGTCAGAGGATAAAGTATAACATCCTAGTCGAAAGTCGTCATGTAGAATATTGGAATCATCGATGTCGTCGTAAGTCCATCATAGCAAGTCGACTTATTTAGAGGTTTATTATTTTCGTATATAAGTATTTAATGAACCATCTTGTGGCAAAAATTGTAAATCATGTCTCGTAGTCAAAATATGCGAGAAGTCAGCTTGGTCCATCTAACGTTGTAAGAACTCGTTTGTGTTACGATCAATCCGTCGTGATTGTCATAAAATGCGTCAAACTTGTGTTGTGAATTTATTCTTTTCTTGTAGATTGACGAATGTTGATTTGAACCCATAGCGTGAAATAATTTATTTGGTCGTCGTTTAAAGTGAGTCTTTTCTTCTATCTTTGACCGCGAGTTGTTGCCAATCTGACCTTGAGTTTTCTTAATAAGATGGTCTTTGTCTCCTTTTTCCTTTTCAACCAAAATGATGCTTTAATCATTTCCTAACCACCGCCGTGTCGAGCTTAACTCCACAATTCATCTTTAATTGGTCTTGGAAAGTTAGATGCCATTATGTTCAAGTAAGGACGAAATTGCTTTGTCCTTTAGCAAAGTCATGTCACTATAGGAGCCATCACCCTTTTGTTTAGTCGTGATAAGTGGGAAGTCGGGTTTAAGATCAGTAATGTCGACCACCCTGAGTTAGGCAAGTATCGATAGTTGTAGAATGTCTTAAGTTCCTTCACTGTGGGCGAGAGAGAGAAAGTTCAACGATGGTGATAGAAGTATGACCGTTGAATATAATGCCCATGTTGTCTCATTGTTGAGGGAGCAAAATCGTAGGTGTACTATTGGAATGAGGCTAACAAACCTCAGTTCGAGGAGCTTCATCATCGTGAAGATAGTGGAGTGAATTAGAGAAACCGCAACTTAATGATTGATGCCCCATCACTAAAGTGAGTGCAAAGGCATCAGGGGTGTTTGGATTGAATCATTAACTAAACCGCAGTATGTTTGGGAGTTGCACCTGCGTAGTATGGGAGATATGCGAAGTGGTAGTTTCATATAAGTGAGAAACTTAAATGCAAGATTCTTTCACGAGGTGGACAGGGAGGAGTTTTAGTTAGAAGCCATCGTGGGTTTATGAAGAGGGAGATATTGATGGATGGGGAGAAGGTAGTTAGAAGGAATAGTGGTGGTTGCTCTTAGAGAGGAGTCAGCAGTAAAAGAGGGAAGAAGGCCATCATCACGAGGAGTGGGGGTGGTGATTGGTAGGATGAGAAACTGCGGAGTTCAAGGATAGAAATGGCAGAGAGAGACAGAATTACAGGTCTTGCATTGTGAAGAAGGGAAAAATGGCAGTGAGAGAGGGTTCTACAGAGTTTAGTAGTAGTAAGAGAGTTTGGTTTGGAGTGGCTGTCAGGGTGTGGGAAGAAGGAAAAATAGAGAGAGAGAAACAAAATTCATTTTACTTATGCATTGTGGAAGGGTGAGAGTTTTTGGTAGAAGTTGGCAAGCGTGAGTGAGGGAAGGAGTGATGGTTTACTTCTAAGGAGCGATCCATTTTCTGAGTAGAAAGCAACAGAGGGAGAGATAACTAAGGAAGCCTGTAGTTGTTTGAGGGTGATTGGTTTCTAAGTAAGGAGCCTGCCTTTGACTTGAATAGTGTCTGGCAGAGAGAGGGGTCTGTTTAGTGTGGATTGTCATTATTTAAGAAGGAGATAAAAGAGATAGCTTCGAAGAAAAGCAGAGGAGAATGTGGAATTGCCACAGCAACCTCCATTTTTATCAACAGGTTCATTTCCTTCTTTACTTTTCTAAGTTTAGACCTGTAAGTAAGTAAGTCTCACTTTTGCAAAAGATCAATACGTTTAAAATGAGAAGAAATGTATGACAACGTAAACCTAGTATGATATCTGTGTGCAGTCAATCCATGAGATAGTACCATTGCTGTGTTTGAGATTTAAAAACTCAGAAATAGAAGTATTGCTGTCTCATTACTGTGTTTGTGATTTAAAAACTCAGAAAAAAGAAGTATGCTGTCTTCTAGAATTCGTAAACTTAGAAATTGTAGCATTTCTTGCCATGAATTAAACAGTGTAATAAAAGAATGCAGTTCTCTAATGTATATTCATTTAGGAACGAACTTATCATGATGCAAGATGTAATTTACCTTCCTTGAATGATAGCTCCACAGCGAGTAAACACGTTGCTCCACATGCATGTTGCGTAGGAGTCAAAAACCACAGTTTTAAGCATGTTTTGACGTAAAATTTAGTGTGTTTGATAGCCGGAAAATGTAGTTGTAAATAGCTGATGTTATATCCATCATACACCTTTAGTTAGAGGTCGACCATGCGTTGGTCATCTCTATTGACATAAGAAAGATTCCAAAACCATATATATTTTATTTACGACTCTCATCTTGATGAATCATGTGAAACTAATGACACGGAAAGTGAAGTAGGGAGTTAAAGTATTAGTAATGATTAGGAAACCATCATGGATTTGAAACAAGCAAGTAGAGTAGAAAACCTGCTTCTAAAATTAGATTACATTGCCTGCAACGATTCTAGTATCGTTTTGTAGACCTTATGAGTCTAGAATCCTTGAATTCTGGGATAACGAGAAATTGTTTAGATACTCGAGTATGTTGTGTAAACATGGGAACCAAGTAAACAAATATGAAACCACTTAGGAGTGGGCGCTTATAAGCAATGTTTTTACATGAAAATGGATTATGAAACTCTGAACTCGAGATTAGAGTAAAAGTTGCGCCATGCGCTATTATAGGAGGATATCCTAAGCCCTTGAGGTCATCAAGGTCGTCAATTAGTTCAAACTATACAAATAGGAAACTGTAGGATTTCGACTAGTTCATGTCGAGTAGGGTGGGTGAACCAAGTTCATGCGTTCTTAGAATGCTAATTTAAAAACAAATCCTTTGGCCAAGGTGGTGTACTATCCTCAAGTGCATCGAATGTTCACCGTAACTGGATGGCATTTCTTGTGGAGTGTCGTGCATGACTAGAGGGTATCTAGGGATCTGCACGATAACAAGACACGTAGGTTACAACACCAGAGCTTAGATGGCAAACACTGATGGTTATCCTAAGTCTATCCTCTTGAGTAGGGTAGGGCCACTTCCGGTTAGGAAGGAGTGCGGGAGACCGACGGTCCGTGGTTGGAGGTTAAGCTCCTTGAAGATACTTTCTCTTCCAAATACTGAGGAATGCCAAGTCTTGAATATGATGGGTCGACAATGGAGACGCATGATAATGGTATGTTTCCAATATTTGTTGTTTCAAGAAAATTTCATTTGTTAGAAAACAAAGTGTTTTATGTATATCATTTCTTTCAGTTTTATGAAAATGAGATCATGTTATGATAAAATGAAAAATGTTGTATTGGATTATGGATGAGTTACTTTTGTATTTGATTACCTAGTTAAAAAAAATTTTTACCGTTGTGAAAACTTAGTTACTTCTTGTCATTTCAGATTTGGATGTTACATATGGTATCAGAGCTAACCAGGTTCAGCACTAGGGCTGATGAGTCCACTAACCTGATTAGGAAATCATCATTATGCAGGTAGCTAATGATTTTTTTTATTGTGCCAGGATGGTATACACCAAGAAAACTGCAAGAAAATCCTTCACGGGTAAGAAGCGTTATCTGCAAGCTAAGCAAAAATGACTTGCGATGATCAAGACCATAGAGAAAACCAATGACGAAAATGACATATGGCTTGATGATGTGGAAACCTTAGCCAATGCAATGTCATGACTTAAGCGAGTGAGGAGAGAACTCCTAGAGGGAGCAGCGATGGTGGCTCGAAGCATGATCAACCACTGCTCCTGGATTGTAACTGATAGTGTACCTGAGAGTGTACCTACTAGAGATCCACGTGTAGTACCTAGAGCTGAGATTATTGAGTTATCTTCTGATAGTGAGTCTAAGGGGTATACACCTCATGATTATGTGTCGGACAATGAATCCGAAGGTTACACTCCACTAGATAACACTATGTAGAAACATGAGATTTGTCTATCTCTAATGATGTTGAAACAATTTTGCAAAATGAATAAAGACAAAATTTTGGTTTGAGAACAATTATGATTATGATCAATTGTTGTGTTCTTTTAGATGATGTTTAATGTGTTAAGCCTAAAACTGATTAGTATATGTTTAAACAGGTGTGAAACTAAACTAGCATGGACCAATCAGGGTTTAACGAGGGGGAGGATCAGGAAGGTCATAACTCTCAGAAAAACTCCACTGACAAGTTGGATAGGATCCTCAACATGCTCACTGAAACCAAGGAAAGGTTGAACAAACTAGAGAAGAAAATAGATGAAACTGGTAACACAGAGGGTGGAAATGAGAACTCACACTACACAAGCAAAAGTAAACATTGGGATAATGGCATGACAAGTGAACATCCTGACGACAGTGAAGCCCAAAGAAGAACCAAGGATAAACTTGTCTTAAAGTTATCTAAGGATATGAAGAAGGTTAACCCTCCAAAGTTCGATGGAATGAAAACTGGAGATGCAGCTGAAGCATGGTTGACTGAGATGGAGAAATATTTTGAGATTAGAAACTACTCTGAGGTTACTAAAGCCGTGTGGGGAGCCTATCAGCTGTCTGGGGAAGCGTCCACTTGGTGGATGAATAAGAAAATGGAGTTGGAATTAAGTCCCTTGAAGGTGACATGGGATGAGTTCGTGGAACTATTTTGAAAACGGTGGTTACCACAATTATATTTTGATCAGAAGCTAATGGATTTTCAAAACCTCAGGCAAGGTGAACTATCTATGGTCGAGTATGCAGAAAAATTCACTAGGCTACTGAAGTATGTTCCCCAATACCAAAAGGACGAAAGGTTCCGAATCAGAAAGTTCATCATGGGACTCAATCCTCAGATCGGTGGTGAGGTGGAGGTGCATGGTCCAAGCACAATGGATCAAGTTTATGAAAAGGCAATAAAACAGGAGCAGAAGATTAAATCTATCTCTGCTTACCGTGACAAGAAACGTAAGAAGTTTGATAAGAACTACAATGATCAATCTTATAAAAGGAAAAATGAGAAGGGATATGGAAACAGGAGGTTTGATAAGGGAAATCGAAAGAATCAAGGAGGATTTGGTAATGAGCGCAGAGGTGAAGATTTTAAGAGAAATGTAAATTTTAAGAAGAATGGTGATTCTGCAAGTAGGCCATCTGAGAAGTGAGGACCTATAGGAGGATGCTTTTCTTGTGGAGGAGATCATTATGCCAACCGTTGCCCCAACAAGAAGCCGAATGGGAGGCCTAGGAACACGGAGCTTCCTTCACAACAGGAAGCCTTTCAGCAAAGGATTCATGCTGCTCTTGACAATCAGCAAGTGGAGTATCAAATCACTCCTATTGAGATGACAGGTACCTTATTTGGAGTTCCTGTTTCTATTCTATTTGATACTGGTGCAACAGAAAATTTTGTGTCACCTAGAGTCTTAGGTAAATTTTCTAGAAGAGCTGGTTTTATATTAAAACCTTGGACAGTAGAGTATGCAAATAATTCAAAGGCTCAGGTAGAGCAATGTTTGTTCAAAGCTAGGATTGATGTTTCTAACTTCACCACTGAGGCAAACTTATACGTAGCACCTTTAGGGTCCTACGATGTCATCCTAGGAATGAGCTGGTTGTGGAAACATCGAGCCAAAGTAGATTCCTTTCATAAAACCATTGAATGTTTGGATGAGACAGGCAAAACTGTAAATCTCCAAGGAATACAGAGGGAAATAAAGGTTAGATCCATTTCTTCAAAACAACTAAAGCGGGCTAGGCGAAAAAGATGTCAACTTTTTGTGGTCAAGATGGACCTAGTAGAGGAAACCTCAGAGAAACAATCATTTGAAGAAAGATATCCATACCTATGCAACTTTAGGGATGTATTTCCTGAGGAGTTACTAGGCTTGCCTCTGAAGAGAATATTTGACTTTGGTATAGACATTAAACTAGGATCGGAGCCAATCTCTAAAGTTCCGTATCGTATGACTACCACAGAACTTATGGAATTAAAAGCTCAGTTGCAGGAGCTTTTGTCTAAGAATTTGATTAGGCCAAGTGTATCACCATGGGGAGCCCCAGTTATCTTTGTCAAAAAGAAGGATGGAACTCTAAGGCTATGTATAGACTATAGGATGCTTAACAGGGTGACTATAAAGAACAAGTACCCCTTGCCCTGAATTGATGATCTATTTGACCAAATGCGTGGCGCATCGGTCTTTTCCAAGATAGATCTGAGATCTGGATACCATCAGTTAAGGTTGAAAGACAAAGACATTCCTAAGATAGCTTTTAGAATAAGGTATGGTCATTATGAGTTTACAGTGCTGCCGTTTGGATTGACCAATGCACCTGCTGCATTCATGAATCTCATGAATAGTGTATTCAAAGATTGTCTTGATAAGTTTGTACTAGTCTTCATCGATGATATTCTGATCTATTCCAAGGATGAAGAGGAGCATGCACGACATCTTCAAATAGTCTTGCAATGATTAAGAGAACATAAATTGTATGCAAAAATCTCCAAGTGCACCTTCTTTCAGAAAGAAGTACAGTATTTAGGGCATATAATATCAACCGATGGGATATCAATTGATCCAGCCAAAATAAAAGCTATTATGGAATGGCCTGAGCCTACCAATGTGTCAGAGGTACGAAGTTTCATGGGATTGGCAGGGTATTATAGGAAATTTGTGTTGAATTTCTCAAGCATTGCTAGCCCTATTACCTCTTTGCAGAGAAAAGGAAAAAGGTTTGTTTGGACGGATGAATGTTAGAAGGCTTTTGACTTGTTAAAAGAAAAATTAACAACCGCTCCAATTCTGAAAGTTCCTGATCCTGAGGGAGAGTTTGAGGTTATCACTGATGCCTCGGGGGAAGGATTGGGAGGTGTGCTTATGCAAGATGGTAGGGTAGTAGCCTATGAGTCAAGGAAGCTGAAAAATTATGAGCAGAACTACGCTCCTCATGACCTAGAGATGGCAGCAGTGGTTCACGCCCTTCAGATGTGGCGACATTATTTGTTGCGAAGGACTTTTATTTTAAAATCTGATCATCAAAGCCTTTGCTACATATTCACGCAACCTAATCTCAATGCAAGGCAAAGGAGATGGTTGGAATTAATAGCCGATTATGACTTTAAAATTTCTTATATCAAGGGCAAGGAAAATCGAGTAGTGGATGCCTTAAGCAGAAGAAGGCATATAGCCTCTATAATTTCCATACATGCTAACTTTAAAGACTTAGTATTGCAAAACTTATCTAGGGATGAGTATTATGAACAAGTGAAACAGGCTCTGTACTCAAACCCTAAGGACCCAAGATATGACAGATTCAGTTTTAAATCTAATGGATTGATGAGATTCAAGGGAAGAATATATGTTCCTGATTCAGTTGAACTTAGAAACCTTGTGTGGAAGGAAGTTCACTGTGCTCCTTACTCTGGACACCCTGGTGTAACTAAACTATTGGCGGATGTAAAACCGCTATATTTCTGGAAGGGAATGAAAAGCGATGCTGCAAAGTTTGTAGCTAGTTGTTTGGAGTGTTAGAGAGTTAAGGCAGAACACCAACATCCTGCTGGGTTATTGTACCCACATGATATTCCGGAATGGAAATGGCAAGTTATTAGTATGGATTTTGTCTAGTGGTTACCAATGTCTAAGAATAGGCATGATGCAATATTGGTTGTTGTGGATAAACTAACCAAGGTTGCACATTTCATACCAGGAAACTTGACAGATGGAGCACATCTTTTGGCTCGAAAATTTGTGCAAGAAATTTTTAGATTGCATGGGGTACCTGAAAAGATAATATCTGATAGAGATGCTCGGATAACATCACGGTTTTGGCAAACCTTATTTTCTGCATTAGGGACTAAACTAAATGTAAGTACTACTTATCACCCTGAAATTGATGGACAGACGGAAAGAGTGAATCAGGTATTAGAAGACCTTTTAAGAATGTATTGCATGGATCAGCAATACAGATGGGAGGAATATCGACCTCTTGTCGAATTTGCCTATAACAATTCCTATCATTCTGCCATTAAGATGGCACCATTCGAAGCATTATATGGAAGGAAATGCAGAACTCCTATAAGCTGGGATAAGCTGGAAGATAGGATAAGCATTGGACCTGAAATGCTTGCTGATATGGAAGAAAAAGTTAAAGTGATTAGGAAGAGGTTGGCAGAAGCCAATGACAGGCAAAAGAGTTATGCAGATCGCAAGTGAGTGCCTAGACACTTCTCTGTTGGCGAGAAAGTGCTTTTGCGAGTGAAACCCCAAAAGAGTTCTATAAAGTTTGGTAAATCTTCGAAATTGGCTCCTCGTTATGTTGGACCTTTCGAAGTTCTTGAGATTATCAATCCAGTTGCCTACAAAGTTGCTCTACCTCCAGCCTTGTCTAAGATGCATAATGTTTTTCATGTTTCGTATTTAAATAAATATTTTGTAGGTAATAACCACATCCTTAACTGGAATTCCTTACAGATGCAAGAACCCGGGGTGGTTGTGATCGAGCCACTCAAGGTGCTCGAAATGCGTAAACTTCGTTTACGTAATCAAGAAGTTTTGCAATGCAAAATACAGTGGGACCAATATGGCGAGGATAGCGCCACTTGGGAAGACTACAAAGACATTTATCAAAGATTTCCAAAACTTTTTAAAGACATTCATGTTGCATTATAAAAAGTTTGTTTTAAGTTTAAAATTTTGCTTGATAAACTTAATCATCGGGGACGATGATTTTTAAAGGGGAAGGATATGTTACATCCCTCTTTTTGGAAACAATTATGCTATTCACTTTCTTGCAAATTTCAGTGATATATTATGATGTGGACGACATGGAAATTGATGATTTATTTTACAAAGTTAGCTCTATGAAATTATAGAAGTCTAATGATTATGATCAATGTGATATTGTAGACTAAATGTCATTTTGATAAATGCAATGATGTTTTGGATTTATTATGCTTTGATTTGGAACATAGGTGCTTTGACCACAAAATTGTATGTGAGTCTGTCGATGCAGGAACAAGTGGACCGTGTTTGACAGAAGAGAAAGTATCTTTGAGAGAGAGTATAGACTCTAGAAATTAACCAAAGGTGTTTGTTAATGAGAACGCCAAGCAGGTAGATAAACCTTGGAACCATCAATTTAGTCTTGGTTGTCGGTTGGGTTAGTTAACTAGATGTCGACGTTAGAGGATAAAGTATAACATCCTAGTCGAAAGTCGTCATGTAGAATCTTGAAATCGTCCATGTCTTCGTAAGTCCATCATAGCAAGTCGACTTATTTTGACGTTTATTATTTTCGTATATAAGTATTTAATGAACCATCTTGTGGCAAAAATTGTAAATCATGTCTCATAGTCAAAATATGCAAGAAGTCGGCTTGGTCCATCTAACGTTGTAAGAACTCATTTGCGTTACGATCAATCTGTCGTGATTGTCGTAAAATGCGTCAAACTTGTGTTGTGAATTTATTCTTTTCTTGTAGATCGACGAATGTTGATTTGAAGCCATAGTGTGAAATAATTTATTTGGTCGTCGTTTAACGTGAGTCTTTTCTTCTATCTTTGACTGCAAGTTGTTGCTAATCTGACCTTGAATTTTCTTAATAAGATGGTCTTTGTCTCCTTTTTCCTTTTCAACCAAAACGATGCTTTAATCATTTCCTAACCACCGCCGTGTCGAGCTTAACTCCACAATTCATCTTTAATTGGTCTTGGAAAGTTAGATGCCATTATGTTCGAGTAAGGACGGAATTGCTTTGTCCTTTAGCAAAGTCATGTCGCTATAGGAGCCATCACCCTTTTGTTTAGTCGTGATAAGTGGGAAGTTGGGTTTAAGATCAGTAATGTCGACCACCCTGAGTTAGGCAAGTATCGATAGTTGTAGAATGTCTTAAGTTCCTTCACTGTGGGCGAGAGAGAGAAAGTTTAGCAATCATGATAGAAGTATGACCGTTGAATTTAATGCCCATGCTGTCTCATTGTTGAGGGAGCAAAATCTTAGGTGTACTGTTGGAATGAGGCTAACAAACCTCAGTTCAAGGAGCTTCATCATCGTGAAGATAGTGGAGTGAATTAGAGAAACCACAACTTAATGATTGATACCCCATCACTAAAGTGAGTGCAAAGGCATCGGGGTGTTTGGATTGAATCATTAACTAAACCGCAGTATGTTTGGGAGTTGCACCTGCGCAGTATGGGAGATATGCGAAGTGGTAGTTTCATATAAGTGAGAAACTTAAATGCAAGATTCTTTCGCGAGGTGGACAGGGAGGAGTTTTAGTTAGAAGCCGTCGTGGGTTTATGAAGAGGGAGATATCGACAGATGGGGAGAAGGTAGTTAGAAGGAATAGTGGTGGTTGCTGTTAGAGAGGAGTCGGCAGTAAAAGAGGGAAGAAGGCCATCATCGCGAGGAGCGGGGGTGGTGATTGGTAGGATGAGAAACTACAGAGTTGAGGGATAGAAACGGCAGAGAGAGACGGAATTATGGGTCCTGCATTGTGAAGAAGGGAAAAACGACAGTGAGAGAGGGTTCTACAAAGTTTAGTAGTAGTAAGAGAGTTTGGTTTGGAGTGGCTGTCGGGGTGTGGGAAGAAGGAAAAACAGAGAGAGAGAAACAAAATTCATTTTACTTCTGCATCGTGGAAGGGTGAGAGTTTTTGGTAGAAGTTGGCAAGCGTGAGTGAGGGAAGGAGTGATGGTTTACTTCTAAGGAGCGATCCATTTTCTGAGTAGAAAGCAACAGAGGGAGAGATAACTAAGGAAGCCTGTAGTTGTCTGAGGGTGATCGGTTTCTAAGTAAGGAGCCTTCCTTTGACTTGAATAGTGTCCGGCAGAGAGAGGGGTCTGTTTAGTGTGGATTGTCGTTATTTAAGAAGGAGATAAAAGAGATAGCTTCGAAGAAAAGCAGAGGAGAACGTGGAATTGCCACAGCACTCCATTTTCATCAACAGGTTCATTTCCTTCTTTACTTTTCTCAGTTTAGACCAGTAAGTAAGTAAGTCTCACTTTTGCAAAAGATCAATACGTTTAAAATGAGAAGAAATGTATGACAACGTAAACCTAGTATGATATCTATGTGCGGTCAATCCATGAGATAGTATCATTGCTGTGTTTGAGATTTAAAAACTTAGAAATAGAAGTATTGTTGTCTCATTACTGTGTTTGTGATTTAAAAACTCAGAAAAAACAAGTATGTTGTCTTCTAGAATTCGTAAACTCAGAAATTGTAGCATTTCTTGCCATGAATTAAATGGTGTAATAAAAGAACGCAGTTCTCTAACGTATATTCATTTAGGAACGAACTTATCATGATGCAAGATGTAATTTACCTTCCTTGAACGATAGCTCCATAGCGAGTAAACACGTTGCTCCATGTGCATGTTGCGTAGGAGTCAAAAACCACAGTTTTAAGCATGTTTTGACGTAAAATTTAGTATGTTTGATAGCTAGAAAATGCAGTTGTAAACAACTGATGTCTTATCCATCATACACCTTTAGTTAGAGGTCGACCATGCGTTGGTCATCTCTATTGACATAAGAAAGATTCCAAAACCATATATATTTTATTTACGACTCTCATCTTGATGAATCATGTGAAACTAATGACACGGAAAGTGAAGTAGGGAGTTAAAGTATTAGTAATGATTAGGAAACTGTCATGGATTTGAAACAAGCAAGTAGAGTGGAAAACCTACTTCTGAAATTAGATTACATTGCATGCAACGATTCTAGTATCGTTTTGTAGACCTTATGAGTCTAGAATCCTTGAATTCTGGGATAATGGGAAATTGTTTAGATACTCGAGTATGTTGTGTAAACATGGGAACCAAGTAAACAAATATGAAACCACTTAGGAGTGGGCGCTTATAAGCAATGTTTTTACATGAAAATGGATTATGAAACTCTGAACTCGAGATTAGAGTAAAAGTTGCGCCATGCGCTATTATAGGAGGATATCCTAAGCCCTTGAGGTCATCAAGGTCATCAATTAGTTCAAACTATACAAATAGGAAACTATAGGATTTTGACCAGTTCAAGTCGAGTAGGGTGGGTGAACCAAGTTCATGCGTTCTTAGAATGCTAATTTAAAATCAAATCCTTTGGCCAAGGTGGTGTACTATCCTCAAGTGCATCGAACGTTCACCGTAACTAGATGGCATTTCTTGTGGAGTGTCGTGCATGACTAGAGGGTATCTAGGGATCTGCATGATAACAAGACACGTAGGTTACAACACCAGAGCTCAGATGGCAAACACTGATGGTTATCCTAAGTCTATCCTCTTGAGTAGGGTAGGGCCACTTCTGGTTAGGAAGGAGTGCGGGAAACCGACGGTCTATGGTTGGAGGTTAAGCTCCTTGAAGATACTTTCTCTTCCAAATATTGAGGAATGTCGAGTCTTGAATGTGATGGGTCGACAATCGAGAAGCATGATAATGGTATGTTTCCAATATTTGTTGTTTCAAGAAAATTTCATTTGTTAGAAAACAAAGTGTTTTATGTATATCATTTCTTTCAGTTTTATGAAAATGAGATCATGTTATGATAAAATGAAAAATGTTGTATTGGATTATGGATGAGTTACTTTTGTATTTGATTACCTAGTTAAAAAAAAAAAATTACCGTTGTGAAAACTTAGTTACTTCTTGTCATTTCGGATTTGGATGTTACAAACTTCATCAATTAAGGCTAATTTGTTGTAATGGTCTTCATAGAAAACATTGATCTTAAAACTGCTCCTTGTGTATGATATATCAAAAAGAAAGGAACTACTGCTATAACTCAGAAAAATAGACTTGTCTATGTGCCTTGGGACTGCCATTTTAACCTCATACCCCTAGGAGATGTCCTTGGAGATCTGATTTCCCTCTTTCTCTTCCATTCGGTGACCATCAACTCGGATAGGACCGAAGCAATCCTCTAACGAAGACTCATGTGTAACTAGTTCAGTCCCGTAGTTGCATATAATGTATCCATGTTTGCCATCCATCCCAACAAGTTGTCTTATGACTTCTCTTCTTCTGTAAATGTTGCACAAATGGAATAGGTAATCAAAATTTTCTAGAGGCTACAAGTAGTCATCCTCGAACCTTTGAAGCCTTGCTAAGTAGAGATCTTCCATGTGCTCATGATCACTCCTCCCTAAGCCAACCTCTTTATGATGCCCAAATGTGAAGTCTTTATGATATTTTATAAGGGATCTCCATAAAAGTAGAAGGTAGAGTCTTTGACCTCATGACCCTCTCCGATGGTTGATGAAGATGAGTGCATCCGATGGATGATGAAGATGAGTGCATCCTTATGACCTCTTTGTCTTTCCATGCCACATCAAACTCATCCAATCCACTTTGATCACTTCCCACCTTATGGACAAGATCCATCTCTAGGATACCTACACCACCACTTGATTCCATACCAATATCATGTAGAGTGAATGAAACAATGTTATCTAACAAACCCATACCTTGATGAATGATAACCTCCATGATGGTATGTTCTTCGTCCATATGATCATGGTGAATGTGATTCTCTAATGAAGCTTCTTCATACAAATCATTATCTTTCATGGTGGCATCTTCTAAAGCTTGGTCTTTAACATGCATAGACTGTAACTCTTCCAACTCCTCTTCATGGGGTTCATGTGTAACTAGGGCTTCGACTTCTTCAACATGTATGAATTGACCTTTGTTCTCTTCATGTGCATCACCTATATCTTCATGAATTATTTCATAGCTGATTACATCCTCCTTATCATTATGAGGTGTCATGAGTTCCTCATGTGAATCATCTTCCTCATGGATGATCTTTGTTCCATAGGAGACATTGAAGAGCTACAACTAAAACAACATTTCACATAAGAGATTTCTAGAAACTTATCAGTTCTTCCTTCTTACTTAAGTATTAAAGTCAATCTTAATATTATTGTAGATAGTTTTCATCAAGATATTATGTTGGTAATTAATTCTATGTGAATCTTTATTCCTTTACCTATTGAGCATAGACTCAGCTTAGAGGGCATAGATTGTATTTAAGTGGAATAGTTTAATAGTGGCTTTATTTCTCTTCTTGATTACCTCTTTCATTGTTGCCTGTGTAAGGTTTGATCATGTGGAAGTATGAATCTTTAAGTTATGTAATAACTTAGGATAAGAGCACCAGTCTCTTAATTTAAAAATTGACTCATAGATAAGTCCTTACAATGATTTGGTGGTAGTCTGGAGATTACTATTGTTATTTAACTAAATAAAATGGTATCTAGTTGAGGACGGCGTCAACTAATACCACTGACACTTCTTTTATGTGGATACAAATCCTGAATCTGGTCTCAACTACATCAAACTCACACTCATCTAGAAATATTGGAGTGACTATGTTTTTAAAGGAATTTATAGTCCACAATAGTCACAGCCGTATAGCTTACATGGAAATTAGTAGAGCTTATTTATAAGAATGTGTATTTAGGATCTGATAAGGTTTAATCAAGGGTAGTAAGTTTACTATTATGTCTCTTTGTGCTATAATCAATGCCCTTTTAAGGGAAATTTTTATTTGCTTATGTTAATATTGGTTATTTTATGTTAAACACCCTAGAGAGTGTAATGCTAGTATGGTTGCCTAGTTGTGCTTCATTCAAGGTATGAGTAGTACAAAGGTTAGTGGTGTAGGACAAAGATATAATTGATAGTGGTTATAACTTGTTTTGGGTAGATTGATGTGTATAATAGTGTTTAGAAAATCTATAGGGTACATATATATTAATAATAACTCTATGGATAGATCTTTTGGTAATTGTATTGTGAAATATTTTATTGTTTTAGATATGTAAACTAGTTGCTCTTGAAACCTTGTTAGATCCTATTAGGTTGTCTACTAATATTCTTTTAGCCAGACTAAATATCCACACATATAGAGATCTTGTATTTCCTCTTCTCAGCTACAGAAGGTGGAGTGTGATGTCTAGAGGTTGCATTAGATTTAATAAAAAACCCTAACTCATTCTTATCAAAATATTTTTTGGACCATTTCCTCCTAAAGTTGAGTTTGATGCCTAAGATACTTGTTAAAGGTTTTTCTTAGGATGACCAAGTTGAGAGAAGGGAAGAGGAGATCAAACTGTACTCATGTGAGGCTATTAGATCTCTAGAATGAAATAATCATGAAAATAGTTGAAAAGTTATCATTGATATATCTTGCAAATCTTATGTCATGTTGCAGGGCTACGGCCTCCCAGGAAAAATATTTTTAGAGGCAACGTCTTTCAGTAATTTTCAACTAAGATTTACAAATCATAAGAAAAGATAATTTGCAAGAGAACCAAAAAACTTTAAGGTGGTTTAATACATGAAGAGAACTCTAGTCAGATAAACACTTTGAAAGAAAAGAAATAGTCTATTTTTTAACAGAAATCTGTAACACCGCTTGGAACCTAAAGTACATGTTTTAAGGTTATTAATAAAAACAAATAAAACAAAAAATTCATAAAAAATTGTCCGGCCTTGTAAATAGCCTAATTACATGCTTGAGATTGTTCCTTCTTTGATTTCTTTCTCGCATTGTTAAACCAATGGAAGAGGTTCATGCAATCCATAGGGCCATAACAGTGCAACTCATCAGAAATTTACCATTGTATTGTGAATCATTTTCATAAACATAATATTTGATTAGGAAAATAATATCTATATAATAAATAGACAAAAAATTGGCCTTTTGAAAATAATATGTAACAAGTTAAATGAGAATATAAAATCCATTTTCTTATACACTTTAAGATTTGAATGCCATTCATGTAATCTTCGAGGTAGGATTAACGTGATAAAGTGATAAGTATGGGCTTTTTTCTAGGGTTTGAACTTGGTGAAAAAAGAACATGAACATTTTAGGATTTTACTTAGAAAAAATTAAAGAAATAAAGATTTGTAAATTTGGGATGAGCTACATAGTTATTCAACATAGAGAAAAATTGTCTTACATATTTTATCTTATCAAATTTTATTGGATAGTTTGGATTCCCACTATATACATGATTATTTCTTGAATGTGCTAGTGACTCTGATGGTTCTACTTCTAAGGCATCTCCACAACCTAAGCATCCAAATTGGATATTTGGTACAAATTTATTATTGGTACAACTAAAGGCCTTATTTATCTGCACAAGGTTTGTCGAAAATGAATAATTCATAGACCTATGAAAGCAGCCAATATTTTAGTACCTGATGTTTTTGAGCCTCAGGCAAACTTAAATCCCCCTACATTATCCACTTCTATATTATAGTTCTTTTGAAGGAGGAATTGAATTTATTTAGTTATCTCTTATTTGAAGGGTTAAACATTTAAAGGTCTGCTTCTTATTTTGTAACTTACAAAGCCAATACCTTAAGATGATGATGTTAGTTTTCCTTTCTTGAAGGAGTCTCTTATTGTGTGATGCAGATTTCAGATTTTGGACTCCCGAAGTGGCTTCCTAAGGAATGGACACACATCAAATATACAACTAATATAGGCAAATTTGGTGGGTACTTCTATTTCTTGTGTACTTTAGTATGTGTTAATTAGTCCTTTCCTTTCACCGTGGAACTACAAAAAAAAAATTGATGGTTAGAATGTTGTTTTATTCATTTCTACTCATGGGAAAATATATAATTTGGTTTCAAGTTTCCAATCTAATATCATTTTGTTGTTATTTTAAATAGGAAGACTTAATTGACATCTGATGTTCTTTTATAATTTATTAGCACCAAAATTTGTTGGAAAGTCCATGTGACTTGTAACATTTCTGGTTGTTATTATTGTTACATTTCACTGGACTATATCATGGATGGGGTATTCTCATCCACAATCGCATCCATGATATAGTTGGGTGGGATGTATCTACAATAATAACCAGAAATGTTGTTACAAGTCATGTGGACTTTCCAACAAATTTTGTTTCTCATAAAACATAAAAGAGCATCAGATATGAATTTGGTCTTCCTCTTTAAAATAAATACAAAATGATATTATACTTTAAACTTGAAGTCCAATTTTATGTTTTCCCATGATTACAAACAAATCAAGAATCATTCTAACCATAAAAAAAATTCTAATGTAATTCAATACTCAAATGAAAGGACTAATTCACACATACAAAAGTACATAAGAAACATATGTACCTACCCAAAAGTGCCTACAGTGGATGTATCTGTGATGTGTGTCCATTACTTCTAAAGCCATTTTGTGAGTCCAAAATTTGAAATTTGCATCACACAACAAGAGACTCCTTCAAGCAGAGAAAACCAACATAATCATCTTAAGGTATTGGCTTTCTAAGTTACAAAAGAAGAAGAAACCTTAAGAGTTTAACCCTTCAAATAAGAAATAATTAATGAAATTCAATTGTTTTTTGAAAAGAACTATAATATAGAAGTTGATATGGGAGGTGTGTTTAAGTTCGCCTGAGGCTCAAAATCTTCTATTAATAAAATATTGGCTGCTTTGATATCTCTATGAATTATTTATTTTTGGTAATAATCGTCGAACAAAAAAAAGACCTTTATCTATACCAAATATCCCAATTCAAATGTTTAGGTTGTGGGCCTAGGTTAGAAGCAGGACCATTTGAGTCACTATCACATTGAAGCAATAATCATGTATATAGTGGGAAGCCAAACTATCCAATAAAACATGATAAAGATAAAATATGCAAGACAATTTTTCTCTATGCTAAATAACTATGCAACTCATAAAAAATTTACCACAACTCTTTAATTCTTTATTTTTTTGTGTAAAGTTAATCTTAAAATTTTGTATATTCTATTTAACGCAAGTTCAAACCTTAGAAAAAATCTCATACTTATCAAATTAATCCTAGCTCCAAGATGGCTAGAAAGACATTCAAATCTTAAGAAAGTCTAAGATACTGGGTTTTATCCTCCTATTGAACTTCTTACATATTATTTTAACAAGGTTACATTTTTTGTCTATTTATTTTATAGATACTATTTTCTTAATCAGATATTATGTTTATAAATATGATTCATAATCCAATGGTAAATTTTTTATATCTTTCAGAGTGTTATGTGTTAATCCTTAGGGTTACACATTTGTATTTTATATAATTTATTTTTTTGTTTAGATCATTATGGGCCGTTAAATTATTCTTCTGCCTATATAAACATATATGTAATTTTCTATTTTACATCAATACAATTTATCATTTTGTGTACCTTTTCAATGTCAGCCTAGAGTGATATCAGAGCAATGGTGAAATCATAATGATGTAAAGATGTGGATAAAGATGTAATCCGCTGTATTTTTTAGTAATATTCCGTACAAATTGGAAGATATTTGATTCATCTGTTTGCATGTTTTCAGCTTGTGTGAATATGTTAAAAGCAGTTTGTAGCTGCAAAGGCCACGTGGAGTTGGATAGCAGCGGTTGGACGGAATGAAGTTATGCCGAAACTTGCATTGAGAAAGTCATATGCAACTCTTTGTAGAATATTTTTAAAGGTTTTGAATTTGCATGGAATGAAGTTATATGGAAACTTGCATCGAGAAGTCATATGCAACTCTTTGTAGAATATTTTTGAAGGACTGGAATTTGCACGGACCACAAGAAACTTCATTTCCATATAAAAGCACTTATCCAACATTTAATAAGACAACAGAAGAATTAAAGAGGTCAGACTAGAAGAAAAAATCATATCATATGCTTGTACAGACATGAAAAAGATGATGAGCATGAAACTATATTTCTTTTAAACAATCTTACGCCTTTCTTTTGCAATTGCTTTAAAATTTCTGAATCCTTTCAAGGAAATCATTTCATGCCTATCCTGCAATCGATGCAGTCCATGTTATGATGCCTCCTTGAGGTTTTGCCAGTAGCAGATGCACGCCCTAATCTCTGAGATGATGCCTCTTTGAGGTATTCTGCCAATCAATTCACAAGTCCAGTAAGCGATAAACAAGATATTTTTGCGATAGCTGAAATGGAGAACATCTCATCTTTGTAAGGATATTCACCTCCACATCTATATCTAACAAAATGTCACATACTGACCAGCTATTAGTCACCCCTGATCATGAGCTGATTTCTGTATTGTATACTTGTCAAATGAAATACCCAATAGATATTTTTGCTGAATTTTGGAGCAGGTTCATCCTGCACGAGTGCATTACCTACACCACTCCTCATTCTTCTTTTCTTTTTAAAATTTAAGACAATCCAAAGGGTAATGACATGGACACATTACCATTCAACATTGTCTATACTACGCAAATTTCATGCCGCCTCCTCAATCACATGAGCCTTATCTAAGCGGTTGACATATTCCTTTATGATTTTTTTTTTTATAGAAAAAGGTGGCGGAGCACCCATAGATTAAGTGAGAAGAGTTTTATATAATTGCAGCATTCGTAATGCAGAAAGAAAAACAGAAATTACATATCAAGGTCCTGATCAGACCAGATAAAACATGTTATAAGAAAACATCAAAAATCAGTAGATAAAACTACCATCACCCACGCAGACCCCCGACCACCGACCACCAGCTCCCTCCAAAAGACGGAAACAGCACCACCGAGCAAAACAGAGATAGAGACAGGCAAACAACAAAACACCCCACCATCGCCAACCCCCCGACATACCTTAGGCCGCTGGCGTAGCAGCTGGCAGAGCCCTTTCGTTCAGGTCCACTGTGGCCGCTGACTGATCCCCTTCCTCAGAATCTGCCAATGCATAACGGTCATAAAATGCAGTGGCACCGTTTCACCAAACAGGTCTCCATCCCGATCAGTTTTCTTTTGCAGCGTATTCCCAGCCTGTGCCAAAATGGGAGGTTTCGAATAAGGTATGGACATCCAGGATAAAGGATAGAGGAATTTTGTCAGCTGTTGTAGCTGTAACTGCCCTGGTAGACATGTATGAAAAATGTGGAAGCATAGACAAGTCACATGAATTGTCTGACAGAATGCCTGAAAGAAATGTGTTCTCATGGAATGCCCTAATTGCAGGATATGTACAAAATGGATTTGTTGAAAAGACTTTAGAAACTTTCAAGCAAATGCAATTGGAAGGTGTAAAGCTAGACTCTACAATCTTTGCCAGCATCTTCTTTGCCTGTGCCAAAATGGGAGATTTGGAATAGGGCATGGACATCCATCAAAGGATAAAGGATAGAGGAATTATGTCACATGTTGTCATAAGTAAACAGTTTCTAAACACTTCCATATAAGACTTTGATTGTCACATTATACTTAACAACATACAAGCTTGGTATTCCATAGTGTGCATGTAACAATCTGAATGATGACATGACACAATCCACCTTGAATATGATGGAGTACCTGAACCTAAAAGCAAAGACCACCCATTCCTCAAGTGGGCCATGTGAGTACTAATTCATGCTTGTCCCTTAAGGAATCTCATGAACCTCATACTAAGCTCACTACTAATAGTATGCTTGTTGATGGTCATTGTTTGCCTTATGGTGACCTTCCAAATGCGTCTAGAGCAAGGTGAAGGTCACAGAGCTCATGTTATAGAGCAGTTGACCAACCACCAAAATATTGAATCTCTATTTATAGATTATAAAATTTAACATCCAATCACATTGTCACCTGGGATTCATACAGGAAGTTAAATTACTTAGCATAGTTATCAAATTTGCTTTGATCAGTCCTTGGCCCATTTGTATTTATTCTATTCATCGTTTTGTCCCTCAACCAATAGGGGAACTCAATTCCTCTATATAGAGGAAGACATTCAATGGAAGACACCAATGATAGTTGGACAACCAACTAGACACCCATGCATATGCATTACGCGACATCTTTCTCACCTATATCAAAAGAATTATTAGCTTTCACATTTTTATTATACCAAAAGATATATGTTGCCACACATTTTAGAAATCCACATATATGCTGCCAAATGTTAACCGCATATATGTTACCAAAAATTTTAGAATTAACTTACAAATTTGGTACTTGTGACAAAGGTTGATGCAATTACGTGCAAATGGTTGATTATTTCTTCAAGAAGGTTGTACATGCAAATTGTATGAAACATATAATTAAATTAAATTCATCATTCAATGATAACATATAGTTATGGATAATAATATAAACAAAAAAAAATGATACTATGCAACTTGAGTCTAATAAGGGTTTATCATTGTTCTATTGACCATCTATGGATGAGTCATCACAAGCTGTGCCTAGGATCTTTTGTCCTATGTCTCGAAAATTATGACACAAAGGTGGGTCTAGGGAGGTGGTCAGCTGGCATAATGATTGGTGGGTGCAAGTTAAAGAATGAAAACTCATATTATCAGGGGAGAGGAGTAATGATTGGATGATTAAAAGTGGTGTCAAAGAGTTCAATGGTTATCACACCTCAAGGATTTGCTAGAGCTTAAAGAGGGCATTGAGTTTTATGAGTTGTTGAATCTAAATAAATCTAATGGTTGTTGCAAGACAAACCAAAGATCATAGCACTTAGTGCTAGGAGTTGTGCTATTGGCTTTGTCATGATGAGTTGGAAAGTAGTGCGGCCCAATATCAAACTCTATATGTGTTAGATCTATGAAGCGAGACCATGAGATCAAGTGTTGATGTGGAAGATTAAATGGCTTGTATAAGGCAAAGACAAAAGCATCCTATAATAATATGATTGCATGAGCTATTGATTGAGATTTTATCCATCAATTCATAAGAGTGTGAGGAGATCTATAGGATTGCATACAACCACAAATGAAACCATAAGATTGGACCATGAAAGGGAATAATAAGTCAATGACTCATTGGTTTGAGAAGACTAATGGTCACCGAGAGCCAAAAAAAAGCACTAATGCAAAAAATACATCTTGAAATATTGTGAGAGCCTTTAAACATATAGGTCCAACATGAACAAAACACACATTTTAAACCAAGTACTAAATATTAAAATGTTTCATAGATTGATACATAGATGCTTACTCTATACATTTGATGTAATTTAACTTTGGTACATTAGAAATAAAAAAGCCATGGCCTTACAAAATTGGTAGACAAAGGATAATTCACATAGAAAAGATAGGTTATAAAAAAAGGCTCCAACTTATTTCTATATAATGATATTTGCATAGAAATACTAAACTTGTTTTGATAACCTAGAGCCTTAGGTTGAAACTAGTTTAGTATTTCTATTCAATTGCCTAAGTAGAGTAAGAGAGAATATTTTGAAATTATATTTGTCAACTCTATCTAGTACCAGGAAGTAGAAACATTTGAAGGAGATCTTGTAGGGATGTCACAATGAGATCTTGAAAAAATTGGTTGAACAACAATAACACTTTCATTATTTTTGTGTACATTTTTCTTAGAAAGCAATTAATATGTAACTTTAGTCTTAGATTAATGCATACAAGAGGCAAAGGCATGACAAAACATGAAGAAAGTGGAATGGAGTAATGATGACACTAACCAAATTAGAATTCATTTCTAGTAGGCTCATGCTAATTATATTAGCATTAAAATGTTGCATAGATTGATACATAATTGGCCTTGTTGCAAATATTGAGATTGACACACAAGAAGGCAATCTACTAAGAAATATTTGTTCTTGAACATAATCTCTTGAGGACCATTTTTATTTTCATAGACCATCTCAATATAATATATGCTAACTAGGTTAGGGTTCAAAAATTTAGTTTGTCTACATACATTTTAGATATTTACACATCATACCATGCCTTTAGCAAGAACCTACCAAAAAAGTGTCGAGGCATGCCACTTGCCTATGTTTGAAAGAAGACATTTTTAATCTTGCAGTAGGCATTAAAATCTTTCATAAATTGATACACAATTGTATGTCCTATGCATTTTATGTAATTTAAATTTAGTATATCAAAAGGAAGATAACATGTGTACTTCATGAATACTTACATTTAAGCTTGAATGAAATAAAATTATGCCAATAGAATTTTAAAATACATATATCGATATGCTGAAAAAATATCAATATGCCAAAGGTGATAAAGAGAAAGGCACAAATGCTTGTGGGCATTACAAAGAGCTTGCAACCAACCTCTCTCAACATGATCACATCTTGCAAGAGGCTAAGAGGCCCGTGAATGAGCATCTTGGTTACCACTTGAGCTAACTAGTTGCATCCTCGATGATGCCCATGAGTTGGAGATTGACCTCTATTAGAGGTGGGAGTCAGAGGAATCCTAACAATAAGTGAGTAACCTCAAGTGCAACTTTATTCACTTACAAAGTTACAATTGAATCTACATAAACACATTAGAACATATCATAAGTTTAGTGTAAAGAAAGAAATTGAGATCAATAGAACACTTAGAGAAAATAGTATAATTTCTATATTTCCAAATGCTAAAAAGAATATCCACTCTAAAAGCATGTCAAATATAAATGTATCTACAAGGGATTCTAGGCCAATCCCCTAATAACAACATATACCAAGAAAAAAATTTAGGTCTGAAAGGCTTAAAGAAGTCATGAAATCTAAGTCCAAGTAGCCTAATCTCTAGGTTAAAACTAGAAAAAGGTGATTTAGAGTCTCTTGATGACCATAGAAAGGATATTGAGGATCTTGAATCCCAAATAAGTTAACTTGGAATTAATGGGAGGGCCTTGGAAAAGAATACACTAGGAAAAATGAGAAAGCTTCTACTGAAGAACAATTGACCAAATGGTGCAGAATATGTGCTTCCAAACTAATAAAGGAGATTATAAAAAACATCTTTGATTCAAAGTAGGCACCATGGGAAAATGAGATAAAAGCTAAGAATAGCCTTTGCAAGTCTTGTAATTCTGAAATGTTATATCAAGATACCATTTCCAATCTTTCCACCAAGGCTTACAAGATTGAAACCCAATGTTGCAGACCATATCAATAGGAATGTCTTGAATAATAGTTTCAAAAATTTCACGATCCTAATTTGAAAGATGAAAATTATCCTTGACTTAAATCTATGAGAAAAAATGTTTGGTGACCTTAGAAAAAAGGTTAGGGAGGGTCTTGAATCCCGTTTTAAAAAAAACCTCAAAGCATGGACTCAAGGGGTCTTAGCAAGAGGATGATTTTGACACTAAAAAAAGGTGACCACTAAATAGTTTGCTAGTTGATAGAAATCTCATTACAAAAACCGATGTCATTCCAAAGAAGCCAAGGCTTGATAGCTTACCAATCCCATCAAATGATTTTCATCACAAAATTCCCTTGAACCTAGACATGCTCTTTCATAATAGGAAGGGTGTGAAGACCACTCCCCTTATAGGTTGGTCTTCCAACATGGTGACCAAAAGAAATGCAACGCCAAACTAAAACTTTCCGAGCATCATTACCCTCTAAGTCACAAATAATCCATTTAATACACAAAGCCAAGCCTTGACACTAAGTGGAAATCAATCCCAAACCACCTAAATCATGGGGGAGACAATAGAACTCCCTAGCCACCAAATGGAAGCCTCTATAGTTCTCAAAGGTGGTCCAAAGATAATATCTAACGAGTTTATCTAGCTTCAAGTATGAGTCATTAGAAGGCACCCACCAAGAAGAATGATAAACATGAGTGGTTACAAGAATCTTAGAAAAAATTGTAAACTTCCCTAACAAAGAAAGAGGCATAGTATGTCAATATGCCAACTTATTCTCAATTCTAGGAAGAACGACTTGAAACAAAAATATATGGAGAAGCTTCAAAGGCAAAAGGAATATCCATAAGTCTAAAAACTTCTCAGTGCTCAATATACTTTCAACCATAAGAGTTGAGCCAGGGGCACAGGCAAGAAGGATTTCCTATAACAATGAGTTTTTTACAATTGAATATATGAACCTAAGGCTTTATATAAAATATACTAGTAGTGAAGATCTTGTTGAACATTAGTTTCTTCTTCCAAGAGAGTGAGAAAAGAGTCATCAAGAAAGTGGCCATTAATAAGTTGAGCTAAGGAATTAGGTAAAGAAATACCTCTAACCAACCCTTGAGAAATAGCATGATCTAAAATGTATCCAAAACCTTTGGCAACAAGTACACATATTGATGGAGCCAAGGGGAACCCTTGGTGAATTGACCTAAAAAGGCCAAAATCATAAGGTTGTGGGCCATTAATAGTGAGACAAGTTGAAGAATTCATGAAGAGCTTACGAACTAATTAAATAAATCTAGGAATGAATCCTAAATCTTGAAGCATTACAAGAGAAAAAATCCATTCAATGCAGTCATAAGCTTTATAAAAATCATTTGTGAGGAAAATAGCCTATTGATGAGAACACTTGATGCATTACACACGTTCCCAAATAGTAATGATATTTTCCAAAATAAACCTAGACTTAATGAAACAAATTTTCCTAGGAAACACAATATGAGGAAGAAGATGTCATAACTTAAGTGTGAGATCTTTGGCAATGATTTTGTAGGAAACATTAAGCAAGGTGATCAACCTCTAGTTATAAATATCTTTAGGGTCACCAAAATTATGTATGAATATTTAATAGTCCCTTTGTTGATAATTTTTCCAAAGGAATTAGAATAGAAGTCTTCAAGATAGACATTATAAAAATCCTCCTAAACACAATCCCAAAGGGTCTTATAAAATTCATTAAAAAAACTATCATAGCTAGGGGCTTTGTCATTAGCCATAATAAACACCACTTCTCAAAGATCAACAATAGATAGCAATTGATTATAGAAGGATCGCTAAGAAGAAGAGAGCCGAAAAGGAACAATCTTGAGGCATTCATGCAAGGCATGGCCTTGTTCAAGAGTTATCTTGAGCTTTGAAAACCTGCTCATAGTGCTTAATGAATGCTTGATGGATATCTAGAATCTCTTTAAACAATTGTTTGTCATCTCTCATCTACTTGATACCTGGAGTGGTATGACAAGCATGAAGATCCTTAAAGAACTTGTTAGAGGTATAATATCTACTCTTCAACCAATGTAACTTGGATTTAATTTGAGAAAATTGAGCTATATGATTACAAATAACTCGCTTCTAATGATGCAACTCAGCCGGATCGGTAACTAAAAAGTAGGAGCAATGGGGTTGAATTTGAGTGTCACGATAGTTTGGCAAAGATTTGAGGTGGTGGCCTTATATGCATGGTTATAAAATTTGGCCAGCCGGTGGCCATAAATATGAAGAAATTAGGATGTATGCTTAATGGCCCCATTCCACCAATCAATCCACCCTATCTACTAAGAAGGCCTAGCCTCTAAGTTCCAAACTTGATGGATGTGCATTAGCATAGGATGGTGAGTCAACAAAGATGTATTAAAAAAACTATGAATTAACAACCTTGGGAGGTGTAACTTTCCATTCAATGTAGAACTAAATAGGACAAGGGCCAACCAACAATATTGTGTCCCACTTTTTGGCCAAAGTGGGTCATTGAAATCAATATTTTTAACCAAAATTTTACTTTGTGACACCTATAGAAACTAATCCATTAAGAATTTGAAGATGATGTGAATTAGTGATTTTTGAGATTTTGCATGTAGATTTTAAATATATATATTTTAAAAAAATTTAAGAAATAATTTATGATTTTTTTACGTAACTTTTAATAACTTGTTTTTTATAGTTAACAACATTTTCTAAAAGTGACCTTTATACCATACAACATAACTTATATTATAGAAAGGAAAAAATTATAAATTTTTAAACATATATTTGTAACACTAATATCCAGTGCACATATATTTTTTCATAATTTTTGTTGTATATTTTTTTAATTAATTTTTTAAGTGAGATTAATTGTAATTTAGACATAGGTTTATACCATACAACATAACTTTTTGTGTATGTAGGTAAATTAATTTCTTTTTTTTTTGTTGAAACAAGGACATCAATACCTAACATGTAGATATTTTTCAAAAAAAAATTCTCTATTTTTTTATTTTTTCGTGTGTGTGGAATAGAGACCTTGATGTTCAGTGAAAAACCTATGTTCACTAGAAAATTGAAAATAAATATAATAATCAAATTAAATATATTCAATATCATACTTTTTGGAAAGATTATACTAAGGGCTACATAATTTCAAAATAGAATTTCTAAATGACTTCATTTAATCCCCAAAAAGGTGAAGCAAAATTGGTTTTTTGTTAGGATTTTGATAGGTACGGAGGAGACTCCATCAAGGGTTTGATTGAAGATTAGGGGGTTATTTCAAAGGGGGTTTGATTTAAGGGGGTTTTTATCTAACCCTCCTCAATTAAACCCCTTTACATAGAACCCAAGTAGTAGCAAGCATTGAATTGTCGATCCACTGCCATAAAAGAGATCTCTCAACATCATTGGAAGCATAAACATTGATAATGCCAAAGAATCTTTTTCAATATTAAAAAGAGAGTCCAAATCACCTAGTTAGTGGAGTCACAACCATGATCCACTAAATTATATGCGAGTGTCACTTAAGAGAGAAAGTTGATGACTCCTCCACAATCTATATCATGATTGATACAAAAAAATCAACCAATTGGCCAAATAACATAGAAAAAAATATAAAGCAAAAAACTAGTAATTTTAACTTCTTGTACAAACAAAGGATATCGAAAGCTACAAATTACTGATGAGAATCCCTCATGTATACTTATTGGGGAGGTCTGAAAGAAGTTGAACATTCCAAGAGACAAAATTCATTTATGAGAGTCAAGAGGCATATCATCATTGTCTGACTCTTTAAAAGAGGAATAATGGTTTTACAAACACTCATCACTAGAGAAACTACCCAACAGGATATTGAGAATTTACATCCTCCTTTTTTCTACAACAAATTCTCCTTCTTCTAGATGACCTTGAAGACGACAAGAATGATACATGGCCATGGAAGAAGGAGAATGGAAATTATTCTCTAGCTGGGAAGACAACATAAACAACGATTGGATGTTTTGGAAAATTTGGGAAATGTGGAAGGCTCACCATTTTAAGGAGCTACCTCTTTCCACTTTTCTTAATGGTTTGAGGACAATCCAACTTGTGGCTTTGTAGTTGGGTTATTGGCATTGTCTAAATCACTAGTGTTAGTTTGTTGTTTGACATGAGCTCCTCCATTATTGGGGTTTCAATTTTTATGTTTCCTACTTGTGGTCCACCCTTTCTTAGCTTTAGGAGGAAGAGCCTCTATAGACTATGAATGCTTATTGTGAGGAGTAACTAGAGAACAATCCTTGAGATCAACAGATTGGAACTGAAAGGAAGTGTTTAGCAGGTCAAGATAAAGAAAACATTGGGTATGATGCAAATGGCCAATTTGTATGTCCATAGACTCTTTCAAATATTTTGAAGGGTTAACCTCTACACAAACATGCTTTTGCAAGTAAGCTTACAAATAAAATTTATCAGACTCAATGCAAATAACCTTGCCAAGCAAGCCAACAATAGTCGTAAAAAATTCCAAGAGGGTAATGGCAACCCTATGAATTCTAGCCAAAAAGCAACGTGGTCTTTTCGTCTAAGTCTGAAAAGTCTCGAGTTCAAGGTTGGAAAACCAAAAGAGATGCACAAACATACCGTGGGCCATATTTAAGGATAGGCTCTGTATGGATGGCTTCAACAAAAAAAACTTAGTAAGGTTTTTGATTGCATCAAGTTGGATCCCATGTGGGATCCAATGCTTGTTGACCCATTCATGGAGCATGCTTTTAGGAGGAGTTCTCCCAACAAAATAAACTATTAAAGTAAAGTGCTCTAGCCATTTGTTGGCACTATTAAACTCTAGGATGGGTTAAAAAACATTCAAAAGAGAATCGTAAGACTTAACTTGTGGAAAAGCTTAGGCACAGACTTCTAGGGTTGCTTGTTTGGAACTACCATTGTCTAGAGTTGCCATTGTCCAGAGCTGCCAAACCATCAGTGCCAGTAGAAACTGCTGGGTTGATAAAGTTTGAGGCCATATAAAGGGTTACCTAAAAAATCCACAATAAATGCAATAGAATGAAATCTTCCCTATGCCAAAAGCATGGTATGACATTCGGATAGCAATAGACCTCATACAAAGACACAAACCCTTTCAAAATCACCTTTCTTATGTGTTTATTAATAGAGGCACACTTAAATGAAGGATTATAGGAGTGAGTTTTGTAGAGATTTCATAGGTACACAGGGAGTTGTCAAAGTGTTATCAAATTGAAAGGAGAAGTATGTTGCATATATGTACTCTTGTATTGAAGATTAGTACATACTTGTATCTCTTTTTGATGGTAGAGATTTTTTCTACAAGCGTTTCATCACGCATATCTAGCATCATATGTTTATTTATCATTGTTTGTTTATTTCTATTTACTTCCATATTAATCTTATAATGGGTAATCCAATGTTACATTAATAAAATTAGAGTTACACTCTTTGAAGGACTAATATTTATACTAACTTTGTTTTTAAACAATAAAATTCTACAAATTACATATAAAACTCAATCCTTATTTCCTCTTTATCATTTCATAAAACTACTTATATTTAATTACTCTCTAACTTTTATTTACCCTCTCTATTTGACTTATTACTTTAATATAATTAATTTTTTTAAAGAAATAAGTTGATTGATTTACAAAATTACACCCACCAAGAAAGTGGTTGAGATGCAAATATTAATTGTATGTTGACCATAAAAGTTAAGGTATATGGAGGTCCTATGGCAAAATGTGACTACTTGGTGAAGGTCCTTTAATCGGTATAATTCAATGTAATTCTTCTGATTTGACAAGCTCTTTTCTTTATCTTACCAAAATTTTATGTGGGGGATTTTCTAATTAAAAAGTCAAAGAATTTAAAGAGACTTTTTTGCCTACGAGTTTACGACTAATTCATTCATGTGAGAGGATAAGATTTCCAATGTCGGTGAAAGATTCTCATTACTTTTAAGCACTCAATGTGTGAATGACGCGCTCTATACTTTGTAAAGTTACATCACACTTCGCTTCCCATGATAATTCAATTGCACGTGGTTTCGTACACAAAGCATATTTCGTATTTCTCCTTTTTATAATAAATTTCAGTCTTTCCATTATCGATCTCAGCGTTTTATTTAGGTTTTGAATGCTTGACAGTGAATTTCTTTCACCTGCCAATTTTACTTGTTTCTCTGAATTCAGGGATTTGATTTCTTTCTCCTGCCCATTCCATTCATTTCTCAGTTTAGCTATTAACCTCTCTCTTTCCATTTACAACTCAAGTAAAGGGAAATTGTGTAAGTTGAGTGATTAATTTCTTCCATCCTTCCTTTCATTCTTCGACATTCACAGATCGACAGCATCAGATGGATCTAGGAGATTCTTCCGCTTGCACAGCTCTGCCACGTCAGATGGATGTGTTTATTAATCATCGCGGTTGTGATGTTAATCACAAATTAGCTAGCACTATCTATCACACCCTAGATCTGGTTGGATTGCGGGCTTTTCTAGACGAAAAAGAGATGGACTTGGGAGACTCCATACCAGAAGAAATAAAGGAGGCAATGCGCTGTGCTGGACTTCATATTGCTATTTTTTCAGAGAGGTATGCAGAATCTCCCTGGTGTCTGGCGGAGCTATCCTGTATTTTCCAATCACAAAAAGAAGCTCAGGTATCCCTCAAGCATGCTGGAGGAGTGGTACGCATATTCTTCTACAATATATGTCTGTTGCATCATATTTATTTTGGTTGTAAATGTTCAGCGATGAAGGGATGTTGTTGAAGAGCATAGTAAATTTTGTTTTGAGAGTCATAAAAAAAGAATAATTTATGGGGCAAGGTTATTCAGAATTTGAACACAAAGATGGCCAAATGGAAAGGTCGTCATCTATCCTTAGCTGGACGAATAGTTTTAATTAAAGCTGTGTTGGCTGCGGTGCCAGTATACATGATGTCGGTCTTTCACGTCCCTAAAGGAATTATAGCTAAAATCGATGGTCTCTGCAGAAAATTCCTCTGGCAAGGCTCTCTTGAAGAGAAGAAAATCCACTTACTGGCTTGGGATAAAGTGTGCAAACCCAAGGCGGAAGGAGGGTCGGGAATTCTGAATATTCAAGTCCAAAACAAGGCACTAGGGGCCAAATTGGCGTGGAATATGTACTTCAAACCCAACGCCCTGTGGGTAAAACTAATGAAAGCTAAGTATCTTGATTTGTTGGATAATGAGAGAATCTTCACAGTGCAAAATCCTCCCAAGGGTTCTGCGATATGGAATTTCTTGATAAGAAGTAGGGACCTCCTTCAGCCCAACCTCACCTGGATCATACATAATGGTGAAAAGGCAGACTTCTGGTTTGACTCTTGGGGCGGGGAAGCACCACTCTCTACGTATTCCGAGCTCTCTGGGGCATGTACCTTTCTTCAATCACATTGGGGGCATAAAGTTAAAGATTACTGGCAGGTGGTTAGGGAGGGGATTTCAGTTTCAGTTACATGGAAAGGATTCCTAGAATGCAGATTTCCTTTCTCTCAAAAAGTACTTCTCAGCCGTCTTCTTGGTAGGAGGGCAGTGTTTGTCTCTAACAAAGAGGATGAAGTGGTCTGGACAGCGGCTAGCTCAGGACGCTATTCAGTTAAAGATGGATATAAACTAGGTGTGCAGAAATCGCTGTTAAACTGGCCCTCGAAGCTGTGCTGGGGCACGTCAACTTTTCCTAGGGCAGGAGCCTTCGCTTGGTGTGCCCTTCACAATAAAATCCTTACAGGTGACCGTCTCAGAAGATTAGGTATGGGCTCAAATTTCATTTGTGTGCTCTGTGGATTGGAGGAAGAATCTGTAGATCACATCTTGCTTCACTGCCCCTTTAGTAGAGTATGCTGGACCTGGTTTTTCCGGAAGTTAAAATGGTCAAGCCCTTTCTCCAAATCATTATATCTTATGTTTAAAAACTGGCCTCATCTGTTTGCTTCCTCAACATTAGCATACCTTTGGGAGCTGGGTCCTTCTATGATTATTTGGAACCTCTTGTGGGAAAGGAATCTGCGTATCTTCAAGAAGGAAGCTTGATCAGTGTTTCAGGTCTGTACTAAACTTGATGCTGCCATAGCGGATCAGACAGTGGCTTTTCTTAGATCTCTTAATTCTTCTAAGCTAGTTTGGACTAAATGGGACGAGGAAGTTATATCCCTCTGGCCCTCAGTCAGATCTTTGGGGATTGGTATCAATGGAGGAACTCCTAAGATCTCCACAACCAGAGATAAAGTTAAATGGGCTCCTCCTTCTTCTCCTTTTTGTAAGCTCAACATTGACGGGGCATGTCGAGGGAACCCTAGACTATCTGGAACGGGATGTGTCATTAGGGACATTCATGGAGAGTTGATTGCAGCCAAGTCGTCCAAATTATCCCCAGGCACCAACAATGAGGCAGAAGCTTGGGCTCTGGTGCATGGACTTAACTTGGCGCTCGAAAAAGGACTAAGGAACGTGTGGATTGAGGGTGATTCCTTGATAGTAATTAATGCAATTAAGGGGAAAGGTTTAGATAACTGGAAATTGACCTATATCCTCTCTCAGGCCAAAGTTCTTCTGAACAGACTGGACAATTTTTTCATATCCCACATGCTACGGGAAGGTAACAGGGTGGCGGACCTCCTCGCCAATGTAGCAATAGATAGTGATAAAGATACTGTTTCCTTCAATCGTGGCGATCTCCAATTGCCATGTCAACTGACCTCCCTCCTGTCTGCTGATATGGCAGATGAGTAACTTTATTCCTTGACTGGTACCAAGATGTTGACACGTCTGATGTATGACCGGATGTTCTCTCACTGGGCTCGATTTGGGACAGGAAGCTGTCGCATTCATTTCCTCATTTATACTCCTTCAAGGATCTCTAACATTCTTCAGGAGCGCTTTTCTAAGTTTATTGGGATGAATGTATTTAGACGAAAGTAGGTTAGTCAGATGTCCCGCCTGCAAGGGGAAGATAGCGTATCTGCTCTCACCTTGTGTGCATTTATAGTTACTGTCATGCTAGGACTGCTTGTATCTCCTTTGACAGCGTAACGGCTTATTTCATTTGACTCCTCCTGCAGGCAGTGGACACGTTGTCACTTATATTCGTTCTCAAGTGGGCTCGCAGAGTACCTTTCTCTTCAGCTGTGCGGATGACACAAGCACTTTTATTTCTCCGCCAGTTCTCTTTTCCTCTTCGCCTTCTTTCATGATCCCTTCATGTTTGTGCTTTTAAGGGCTTTCTTCTGCGTGGTTTCCTTGCTCCGACGCTCTACTTTCTTTCAGTGTTGTTACCGTCTTTCAGTTGCTAGTTTTTGGCTCCAGTTGATGATGGCAGATACACGTTTGAACCAGAGGTTGTTTTTCCCTGCCCTTGACTGGGAACTAGAGATACGGGGGCGTGTGAAGGCCATTGATCTCATGACTCTCATCGACTCTGACTGCACTCTTATCCAATTCGCAGTTCGGAATATCGTGGGACATGCCTGGATCAAAGGATTTGAAGGCCGCGGGTTAAACTTTTCAGATATTGTATCACAACTTCTTTCTAACATAATGGATCTGGTTGTGGATGGAGATTATGTGCATTCTCTGGCGGCAGGTTTATTCTTTAAGAATATATACACAGTGGAGTGTTGGGAGGTGGCAGTGTCCAACTACAGCATGGAGCAAGGTGACGCCCTTATTGGCGGGCTTTTTAACCTGACAACCCTATGGAACTCTCCTCCTCAGCAGGTAATCTACAGAGCTCTGTAGTCCAGTATAAAATCCCTTTGCAGTGAGGATTTAGAGGATGCCCTTCGAGCATACTGTTTTCTTTTTTCTAAGAAAAAATGTGAGCGAATTAGAGACGTGTTCACGGCGATTCGTTTTCTTAGAGTCCATGCATCTGACATGGCCCCGGGGATGCCTTACTATGCCTTGGCGGATTTGGATGACGGGGGTCAGTCAGCGGCCACAGTGGATATGGAGGCTAGGGATTTACCGGAGGCTCCGCCAGCGGCCTAAGCTTCGTCTGCGGTCTTTTGTTTTCTGAGGGCCTGTGAACAGGTTTTGTTTTGGGGGTGGTTCGTGCAGCTTTTGTCTGTGTTTCTGGTCTTTGGTTTGGTCAGGGGTTCAGTGGCTGGTCCGGCGGTGTCTCTCTGGTGTTGGTGATGTGTGTGGTGTAGGTTTATCTCGCTTAGGTTCTGTAGTGTTGGTGGCATGGTTTCTTCTGTCCAGTTTCTTTTCTTGCTATATCGGGTTGGTCTAGAACCTGTTTTTTTGTGAATTCTCGTTTTATTTCTGCCTATGTTATGGTTTATGCTATGTATAATCTTTCTGGTTTCACCTAGGCTTGATGCCTTTAGACTTCTGTATTTGCTTTATTAATCAATAGAATTCTTATAGGTGCATCGTCACCTTTCTCTGGTAAAAAATAAAAAATAAAAAAAGAGCTGTTGGAGGTAGCCAAACATCCAGTTGGAATGGATGAAATTGTAAAAGACTTTGAAAGAAGTTGACAAGAATATATTGAGAGTGAGCAGCAAGTACAAATTGTGGGGATCGTTGTATTGCAAGTGTATTGTAAACCGTTTTAGTTTTGATAATACATTGTGTAGGTTTTGGAGTGTGGGGTTTTTCACCTGATAAGGATTTTCCCCATGTATATCTTGTGTCTCATTTCTATGTGTGTGTATTGCTAAAATATCTCCATTGTTAACATTCTGTAACTGTAAAGATAAAATTGAATTTGCACTCTCCTCCCCTCATTAGATTAGTGTAGGAAGTTATTTCTGCACACCTAGCTTCCTTTCAGTTGGTATCAGAGCCTGGCCAGTTTTGGTTCTAACTATTGGGTAGGGGTTTTTTGAGCTAATCTTAGGTTGAGTGGGAGTCTGTGCAGAGTATTCTGTATCTTGTTGTAGGAAGGAGATGGCAACCAATATAAAAGAGTAGAGGTGGAGAAGTTCAATGGTATAAATTTTGAGTTGTGGAAACTCAAGATGGAAGACCTACTTGTTGATCATGACCTATGGGAAACCGTTGATGGAACAAAACCTACAACAATGTCACAAGCTGATTGGGACCTCGAAGATCAGAAGGCTAAGGGTCTCATAAGAATCTCTCTAGCTGACTCTGTCCTGTTGAATGTCCATGAGGAGAAGACTGTTAAAAAACTTTGGAACAAGCTGGGATCTCTTTATTAGGCCAAGTCACTAGTGAACAAGCTCTTTCTGAAAAAGAAGTTTTCTCTAAAGATGGAAGATGGAGGATCTATTGTGGGCCATTTGAATGCTTTTAACATGATTGTTACATAGTTGACATCTGTAGGTGTGAAAATGGAGGAGGAGGATCGATGTATGACCCTGCTTTGTTCTTTGCCAGATTCATGGGATCATCTTGTCATGGCTATCGAAAGCACTACAACCACCTTCACGATGGATGTAGTATCTTCACTATTATATGAATAAATGTAGAGAAAGAAATCTGAGTCAGCCAAAGAGGCTCTTCCAGTTCGTGGAAGACCCAAAGAAAAAGGGAAGAAGAAGGATAGGAAAGGTGAAAAGGGCAGATCCAAATCCTGTGGGAGATCCAAATCTCCTGGAAAGTCCAAGGCTCTTTGATGGAACTATGGGAAAACTGGGCATTTCTAAAAGGAATGCAAAGAGGAGAAGAAAAGGAGAATGAAGAATGCTCCTGATTCAGATTTTGACAAGTAACAAGATGATGGTGATGCTTTCATCGTAGCCCTAGCCACCCATGCATCTGATGATGTGTGGTTGATAGATTCTAGTGCATCATTCCACATGACCTCGCATCAAAGTTGGTTCACGAAGTATGAAGAGTTTGCTGGTGGAAGAGTGTACCTGGGTGACGATTCTCATCTAAATATTGTTGGTTGTGGAAGACTCTCAATCTGATTCCCTAATGGATGAGTGAAGAGAATCACTGGGGTTATGCACATCCCAGGCCTGGCACGGAACCTGCTTTCTGTAAGTATGTTGAATGATGCAGATGTGTAGGTTGTCTTTTCAAAATATGGATGCAAGATGACTAGAGAGTCTATGGTGCTTGTGAAGGGTACTCAGAGAGGTACTCTGTTTCAACTAGAGGCATGCATTTCACAGTGCAATAGTTCTTCTGATTTGAAGAAAAGTGTTGCAGTCACTTCCTCCCCACCATCTGAACGAGCAGTGAAGAAATTTGTTGTAACACATTCTGATGGTAGTGCACATACTTCAGAGGTTAAACTTCTTGCTTAAAAGACTATGTTATGACATTTGAGATGTGGCCACATTGGTGAGAAGGGTCTATGTACCCTGAAAAATAAAAATGTCGTTGAGGGGCTAAATGATTATAATCTCAAGTTTGACTTTTGCGAACATTGTGTATATGGAAAGCAAAACTATGTATAGTTTTACTCTAATTCTCACAAGTCTTCTAGTGGATTGGATATTTTTCATTCTGATGTGTTTGGTCATGTTAATATTCCTTTGATTTCCAAATATGTATATTTTGTATCTTTCATAGATGTTTACAATAGGACGTGTTTATTTTCTCAGAAGCAAGATTGAAGTCTTTAGTCAGTTCAAAGAGTTTAAAGCTTTTGTTGAGAATCAAACTAGTAAATAGATTAAGTGTTTGAGGACTAACAATGGTGGTGAGTTTTATTCGGTAGAGTTTGATAAGTTCTATAAAGAACATGGGATTGAAAGGCATTAAACAAATCCCTACACCCCACAACAAAATGGAGTTACAGAGAGGATGAACAGGACACTGATGGAGAAGGCTAGGAGTATGCTCAGTGGAGCAAGCCTCGAACAAAAGTTTTGGGCTGAAGTTGTAGCCACTGCTTGCTATCTTGTAAATAGATCTCCTACATCAGCTCTTGTTGGTAAGACACCCATGAAGGTGTGGTATAGTAAGAAGCCTTTAGTTAGACATTTTCATGTTTTTGGTTGTGAGGCATATGCACATGTGCCTAGGGAGAAACAGTCTAAATTAGAGAACAAGGCTGTTAAGTGTATTTTCATTGGCTATGGTGTCAGTGTGAAAGGATACAAGCTTTGGGATCCTGTGGCTGAAAAAGTGTTGTATAGTAGAAGTGTTATCTTTAGAGAGCTAACACCTTCTTCCATTGTTTTATAGCCAGAATAGACAGAAAAGAAAGAGGATGTGGTTCAGTTTCCTTCTACCCCTGAGAACACTGAACTGACAAATCTTGTGAGACCTAATGATGAGGAGAGCTGAAGCAGCTCTGAAAGCTTAGAAGAAGAGGCAAAACCTCAACCTCAGCCATTGAGGAGGTCTACACAAACAAGGAAGCAACCTGATAGGTTTGGTTATTCATTGCTTAATTCTACTTGTGCTTTTGCTTTGCTTGCTAACACTGATGAGCCTAGAACTATGAAAGAGGCTATGGGCATGAAAAATGTAGGTTCCTAGAAGGAGGCCATGGAAGAAGAAATGGCTTCTTTGGAGAAGAATAAAACATGGGACTTGGTGCTTTTTCTTGAAGGATGGAAACCTGTTGGATGCAAATGGGTGTTTAAGAAAAAATTCGGGGTAGATGGTAGTGTTGAAAAGTACAAGGCTAGATTGGTTGCAAAGGGGTATTCACAAGTGGAGGGAATTGATTATGGTGAAATTTTCTCTCCCATTGCAAAGCTAACATCCATTCATTTCTTGTTATCTCTTGTAGCTGCTTATGACTTAAAGGTAGAACAGATGGATGTGAAGACAACTTTCCTTCATGGTGACTTGGAGGAAGAGATTTACATGTCACAGCCAGAGCATTACATAGAGAAAGGTAAAGAATTTGGTTTGCAAGTTGAAAAAGTTTTTGTATGGTTTGAAGCAGTCTCCTAGGATGTGGTACTTGAAGTTTGATGCCTTTGTATTGTCGATTGGATATCTAAGATCAAAATTAGATCATTGTGTGTATTATAAATTTGACAATGATCGCATTCTCATTATTACATTATATGTTGATGATATGTTGTTAATTGAGAATGGTAAGAATATGATTTTTGATTTGAAGTCTTAGTTGTTAGCACAATTTGTGATGAAAAATCTAGGGGCAACCAGGTACATTCTGGGAATGGAAATCAGAAGAGATAGAGCTAACAAAAAACTTTGGTTAAGCCAGAGTAAGTATGTGAAGACCGTGTTGGATAGGTTCAGCATGGCAGATTGTAGACCATTGTGTGCTCCTTTTTTTGGGGGGGACAAAGTTGTCTGTTAATGATTCTCCAAAATCTCCTAGTGAGGTGGAGGACATGAGCAGAGTACCTTATGCTAGTGCTATTGGTAGTTTGTTGTATGCTATGGTCTACACAAGGCCAGAAATTGCTCAAGCAGTGGGAGTCCTTGGTCGATATATGGCCAATCATGGATGGGTACATTAGGATGCAGTTAAGAGAGTGTTCACTATATTCGATGGTGCAAGTAGTTGGATGAGTAAGCGACAACATGTGGTTGCTTTGTCCATAATAGAAGCTGAGTAAATGGAAGCAACTCATGCTTGCAAGGAAGTCATTTGGATTAAGAGATTGTGTTTAGATATTAGTGTTGATGCAGGATAGATTATGATTTGTTGTGATAGTCAGAGTGCGATTTGCCTTGCAAAGAATCCAACTTTCCATTCTAGAACAAAGCATATTGATGTATAGTTTCACTTCATACGAGACATGGTAGAGGATGTGAAGGTAAATTTGGAGAAGGTAGATACTTTGAAGAATGTTGCAGATGCATTAACAAAGCCAGTGAGCATAGAGACGTTCAGATGGCGTTCAAAGTCTATAGGCCTCTCATCCTATAGCAGTTGAATCCTGTTAATTCTATTAGCTCTTACAAGGTGTTCGACAAATGGGAGAATGTTGGGAATTAAGGTGTCTCAACCTTGGTAATTCCTTGTATCATTTCATTATATTTATTTATTTATTGCCTATTGTATAATTAGGATGCAAATCCTATGTTGTCATCTTATGGGAGTTGGCACGGTGATGTGTCATCCTACATGGCATATGACCACATGTAAATTTGTCCTCACATGAGGAGGAGATAGGCATCCCATTTAGTGGTAGGAATATTTTTCCATGTGTCAGCATCTTGGAATGTGTGTAAGGGAATATTGACCGAAACGATCATGACAGATTCCTATGACAAAGTTATGACATGTAAGAGTCGAAAATAGAAGATCTTATGATAGGTATGGACATGTGTTGGGAAGCATCTTTGAAAAAGGCATCTTTGGGCACCACAAGGCGGACTATGACATGTAAGAGAACTTTCTATTTATAGTCTGTGTATGATAGATTCTCTTACAACTGTAAGTTATAACAGCTATGATAGATTCTATGACGGTTGTAAGAGTCGTAAGAGCATCTGTCATAGCCCATTTTGGAAATAGCTGACCTCCTTGGGATGGGGTGACTTGACAAGTGTTAGGAGCATCCTACAGTGTTGGACAAGTGTCCATAGGCATGGGTTTTGGGCCATGAGGCCATGTTGGACGCCCATCCCAATGTGGAGCCATTTTTGCCTTGTATTTGTTATATAACTAGGTGCTTTGAGGAGATGTATTATGTGATTGACAGGTACTGTTATGCTGCCAGTTTGTCTCTAGATATGAGTGTCGAAGACTCCTAAGAACTTTCATTTCAAGTGTATTGTAAACCATTTCAATTTTGATAATACATTTTGCAAGTTTTGGAGTGTGGGGTTTTCGCCTGATAAGGGTTTTCCCCACGTATATCTTGTGTCTATCTCTTCTGTCTCATTTTTGTGTGTATGTGTATTGCTGAAATATCTCCATTGTTGTTAACATTCTATAACTGTAAAGATAAAATTGAATTTGCACTCTCCTCCCCTCATTAGATTAGTGTAGGGAGCGATTTCCGCACAACTAGCTTCCTGTCATTCACGAGACCCCTTTCTCCACAAAAATAGATGATCCTCTACCAACTCCAAGGGACCCCTTCCTACGAAAAAATGGACATCAACTTGAGCAAGTATCGTGGCACAGTCTCCGTGTGGATACCTCTGCTCTGATTATGAACAAACAAGTTTGCAGTTTAAAGAGAGCATGGAGGGTGTTGCATGACAATTGCAAAATCAAACCAGCGAGCTGAGGATGGATGTAGGAAAAGAAATTCAGGTGCCAACTTTGGTGGAAGACTATTCAGGGTTTAAACTTTATGACGATGGAGGCATAGTTTGCATTGAGCATCCTCTAGCTGTGTATGTTCCTCCCTCTCTACACAACCATGTTAATAGTAGAGATGTTGTAATAGACGAGGCACTTGACATTTGGGTGCACTTCTTCGTTCCTCTACCAAACCCCACCTCCTTCAAGTTACCTATTGCGCTCTTCTTCCATGGTAGTGGCTTTTGTTTCAATTCACCTACCTCTATTACTTTCCACACTTTTTGACAAAAGTGGGCTGTCGGCTTAGGACTAATGATGATTTCAGTGAATTGTAGATTGGCCCCGGAGAATCACCTTCCTACCACGTACAACAACTCCATGGCTGTAGTCCAATGGCTTTTTTGCACCAAGAGCGCTTCTGATCCATGGCTTAATGCCTACGCTGATCTCAACAATGAGTTTCTAATTGGGGAGAGCTCGGGAGGGAATGTAATTCATAATCTTCTCATGCATGCCCATGCTTGTGATTTCTTTGACAATATTAGACGAGTGATTCTGATTAAGCCTTTCTTTGGAGGGGAAGATCATATGTTGTTGGAGAATGTTTGTCCAGATGATTTTTTGTTAAATGTAGAAGTTTGTAATACATTATGGAGGTTGGCATTGCCCTCTAAAGTGCATGGAAATAGAAATCACCCATTCAACAACCCAATCTTGTACTTCCCCTCACAATCAAGTAGTGTAATTAGCATTCCTTCGATGTTGGTTGTTTTGGGAGGCAAAGATTGTTTGAGGGATAGAGGCACTGAGTACTATGAAGCCATCAAAATCTTGAGCAAGTGTAAGCATATTGATTTGATGGTGTTGGACAAGGAAAAACATGGTTTTCATCATTCTTTCAATGAAGATGACCAACATAATAGTAGCAGACTAATGCAGGAGGCAAGCATCTTTGTTTCCTCCAACCACCTTGGATCTCGCTGAAAATACCAATTCAATTTGTAAGCGGATTCTAAGCTTACTTGAATGTTCTAGCATTTCTAATTCATCTGAATTTGAAATCCCTAATAATTTATTTTAAATCAAAGTTCGTTGACAAAATACTCTCTACAAGGGGTGTCGATCACTGTAATTATTATTCGTGATGGTAGTTTTGGATTAGAGGGAAGACAAGGATGACTATTTATTGAGTGTTGTTTCAGACTGCTCCTCTTGAGAACACTGATGTGTAGTAGTGGATTTTACATAAAAAAAATATTTTAAGTAGCCAATAGGATTTTATATGTGAGCATTATAGTTTCTAAAGTTGTCTTTATTGGTGTATTCCTTGAACCTCCTATGGGTGCAAGTACCAGTATAATTATATAGTGAGTAGTGTATTTTTGTGTTAAGTTTGACTTTTCCATATATATATATATATATATCTTGGTTAGATTTGTACTTATTTTCACATATTCATCTATTATTCACCCTTCCACACATTGTTCCTTTCTTCGAGATTTTCATTTCCTTATCTCAAGTCAATCATACATTAATTAAGATTGAGCTAAAGAAGCTATATAGAATTGACAGCTAAATTCAATTTCTCACATTTAAAAATGCCAACATTAATTCTTTCCTAATAGCCATTGAAAGCTCACCTAATAAACATTTGTGCAGCTATTCATTATATCTTAACATTTAAAAACATTTATTTACACATCTAAACATAACCTGGAAATAAAGAATATCACGTTACAAGGAGCTTTCATCTTAGGAGCACTTCAATTTGAATCTTTCCTTATGTTGGATTCTATTTTGGCTATAGGAATGATTAAATATCGTTTAAGGAATCCTAGATTTTTTAGTAGAGACTAATTTTAGAAATAACTTTAATTGTTTTTTCCTATTTAATTTTTGAATGTGGGGAAGGAGTTATGGCAACTTGATTGCCTTTTCTATTTTGTTACAAACACTGATCTTTTAAAGGGGACTAGAAGAGAAATTGGAAAATTCATTCTTTCTTCCCGTGAAAAGAAGATAGGAGAAAAATGTTAAGTCTAAGATAAAATAAAAACATGGAAGTATTTATAAAGATGAGGATGAAAAATCAAAAGAGTAGAAAAAAAAGAGAAGATTCTAAGAGGAAATCCGGGTATGAATGGTTGTTTTGCTATTGCTTGATAGTTTGATCCTACAAATAGATGATTTTTCTTGAATAATTTTCTTTGTGCTTATCTTGATAGTCCTTTAGACCATGTCTCTTCTATTTTTCACAAAACAAATTTATGCCTGGTTTATGCTTCTTGCATGGTGTTAAGAATTGAATCTATACATTGAAAAAATCTTATTTTCCTTTTGTGTGATAACTTGTATTTTCCAGTAGATCTTGGGATCTTTCACTAAGTCCTTTGTGTAGATCCTGCAAACATTACATTTCTTGAGATGACATCTCTCAGATGTAATCCAATCTAATCCATTATCCTGTTGCTCCTTGCACTTTCCTATTATTTTTTTTTCTCGATAAGTGAGGGAATTTTTAGGTTGGCCCACTCCAGCAGAGGTCACAAGGGGGACCTCCTCCCCATTGAACTGCCACCTCCATCATCGCGTGGATCACCAATGGTGCGGCCATGCTAAGTCTTCCACCACTCTAATCATGCCGCTTGTGGTGTGGATAGCCACCAGTGAATTCGTCACTATACACTACTACTACCATGACGTATCAAGCTGTGAAGACTAGAGTACACTAGAATTCGAACACATTCCACTTAAGGACCATGAAGTGCCAAGAGTCACCTACATATAGCCACAACCATTTAGAAGCCAATATGTCTTTGGGGGGATTTGAACTTTGGTCTCCACAATAATGACCAAGTGGTCTTAACCCGTAGACTAGACCCACTCGATGCACTTTCCTATTGTTGATTTCAATATCTTTGAATGTTTTAAGAGTCATAAAATGTTTTACATTGCACCTTGGTTGCACCTCAATATTTCAATATGTTTATAGACCCTTCACAATTCTATTTTATGCAAACCTATAATCATTGTGTTTCATGAGAAGATAAAGGTGTTCTAATTAATCCCTCTGAGGATTTAGCCCAAGCAAATAACAAAACCTAGTCCAACATTTTTTTTACTTTTACATCATACCATGAATAGAAGAGCTTCATGTGCTCTCTTTCGGCAAGTGTACTTTGACACATCTCTATATGTAGTTTGATTGCATACTAATTAGGAAAGACCTATCTCTTCTCTCCATGCAACTCTAAGGCTCAACATCGTCAAGAAGGCCAACCATGCACTCATAACAATCGACTGTATTCATAATGTAATAAGGGTTACTCATGTGATTGAAAGTATGTATAGCTCTCATCTATTAAACCTATGTGATTGCATACACCTGGATCACAAACAAATCTTACATTGATAGGAACTGTTATGGAGTGCATCATTAAAACACAAATTTTGAGAGCATCCTTGCTAAATCCATTTTGTGCATATCCAGCAATAGTTTTACACTAAAAGATGACATCTCTTTAAGGAATTTTGTCAAATAGTTATGGCACTCTTCATTACTTATGGACTAGTTGTCCTCCATACTATCTCTTACAAAACTACCATACTTCCTACAGCTTACAATCCCCTGAGTTTGTGTATGTTTACTGTAACCCTACTTTTCCCCAGAGTTATTTAAATATTTGTAGTGGATTTATATTATGGTTAATGTAGAATGTAAAAATTCTACATTTTGTTTCAGTCACAGCAAAGTCCACGGGTGTCTTTTTGTCCCTATGCATGTTTCAAATCTTGTTGCGCAGGTTTCTTAAGCCTAATGCAGAAGCCGCCAAGTGTCGAGCCCTAGTTAATAGCCATAGTTTTGTTTCTAACTATAACTTTTGTGTGAAGTGTGCCACATAGCGGTTATGTTTCAATATGTTTCAAGTTTCAGCTTGCTGTGGAGGTTGCCATGTGTCATAAGTGGAGACAGTCCCTTTAAGTTTCAATGCGAGCGTGGAGGCTGCCGTGTGTCTTATTGCTTTGTGCGGAGCTTACCACGTGCTTGTAAAGAAGATGGTGGGCCACAGTCTATTAAAGTTTCAAGAGCGCAGAGAATGCCACATGGTGGATGCGGAAGAAAAGTAGTTTTGTTCATGACCCTTCTCCGGTGAAGCTTTAAGTTTCTAAGTGATGTAGAACCTGCCAAGTGTCAACTTCCATGGAAGTTTCAAAGAGTTTCTAATGTTTCCTGTAGTCATGCGGGTGTCGCCACCTGTCAGCTATTGCACGCACGGAAGCTGCCACCTGTCCCAACTTTTTCTCCCTTTGAAAGATAGTGAGCGCTTAAGTTGTGGGTCCCATTATTAATATGTATGTTTCTTAAGTGATACGGGTTGTGACAGTTGTCACCTGTGGAAGCTACCTGAATATAAAGACACAGTTTTGAAGGTGTTGCAGAGGAAGACACGTGGATGTTTCTAAATGTCATGGAACACGACAAGTGTCATTTTCTTGTTCTTTCCTGAGAGACGAAGGAGTTTCTCATTGTTGCGTGGACACTGCCATCTATAACAAGGTTTCAAGTTTTAAGTGCGTAGGTCTCACCAAGTGTCTGTTCCTTATAGAAGGATATGTGCCACATATATTTTGCCCCAGCCAATGAGCTTGTAGGAAAGAGAAAACTATTGCAGATTTGAAAGATCTTAACCACCAGAGACTTCTAGTTATCTTCAGTTCTGTTGGGCCATTGGGATTTGATTGTTGCAGACAATCTAGAGTTAGATCTTAGGCTATAAATATGTAACATTCATTCATAGATAGAATCCATATAGTTTTAGACATATAGAATACATATAGAGATATTTTTCTGTCAAAGATTTAAAGAGAGAAGTTGGAGACTTTTGATGTGACCAGTTGATATCATTTGCCTTTATTTTGTTATTCTTGATTAGAAAGTTAATGTACCTATGCATGTATCTATGCCTTCTATATTGCTGAAAAAATAATGAGAACTCTTTTCTATGCTTGGGTTGATATTATCTATGTCATTGTAAAGTGTCTGATTGTGAGCCTTTGATTTTTATTCATTGCATCTGTTTATGTTAATCATGCAGTATCTACTCCTTAATATAACTGAATCTTGAGGATAGTTTCACTATGCTTAATTTGAGAGAAATACTTTTACTCAGGTGCATCTCCATAGTTAGTTTTGCTTAAATTGTATCTGTAATCCTTTTAGTTTCTATCCTTTTCCTCAAATCCCTTTCAAAATAGAGAAGAGCCAGCTTCTTTAAAATCTGGAGGTTGTTTTAGGTAGCAAGTCCCACATTCCTGAAACTTCCCATGTTGGTGTTGGAACCTGCACAATTTTATACACCAACAGTTTTTGGCATGCCCTGTGGGACTATTTCTTGAAGTTTCTATCAAGATTGTATGAGCCAGGGAGCTACAAGGAGCCAGAGCTGTGGACCTATAACAAGAGCTCAGTCTGCTGCTAATCAAGGTATTCTTTTGCCACCATTAGTAGCTAATCGAAGGAGAAGAGTGAATCAATTTGTAGCAGCACAAAGAGTAAATATGGGAGCCCCTGTAGCCCCAAGGAACTATGCAAATTGGAACACTGGTAGTCCTTTAATTCTCCCAGTACCACTAGCAACATGGGATGCTATTCTAGCCAATGCTCTGAAGGCTCTGCCTAAGTTCAGTGGGGAAGATTTCAAGACACCTGAAGACCATCTGCAAGATGTATCTAATGTATGTGTAGTACATGTTATCACTCAACAGAATGTAGCCATAAGATTGTTAGCAGCCTCTTTCAAAAGGAAGGCTCTGGATTGGTATAGATCTCTCACTCCAAACACAATATCTACATGGGATTAGCTTGGGGACACCTTCTTTGCAAGATTTCAGGAGAAGGGTGATAAATCCTCCTTGCTGCAATAATTGATCACTGTCAAAAGGGCACCACAAGAAGCCATGACCGATTTCAACTCTAGATTTCAAAAGACTTGGGAGAGAATTCTTGCTACAACAAGACCATTACCAGATATAGCTATTATGTTTTACATTAAAGTTTTAAACTCAAATATATCAGTGATGATTCAGTCTCTTAGAGGTCAGACACTACCAGAAGCATATGAGTTGTCAGTCAAGGCTGAAAATAACTTAATAGATGCTGGAAAATTACCCCCAAGGCCTCCTATGCCTATGTTCCAAGAAATTACCTTACCCTTGCCACAAGAAGCCCCTAATCTTATAGCTCCACTTGTGTCTATGTATTCCTTTCCTCAGCAACTTGCTAAGGCAACCACTTCTACTCAACCATCTGAAATGGATGATGTCAAGAACATTCTAAGAACCTTCTCAAATGAGATAATTAATCTGAAGAGACAACAAAATCCCTATTCAAAGCCTCCTTATAAGGGTTACTAAGGAAATAGACCTCCCTTTCAGCCAAATCAATATCAAGGCTCTTAAAGGCAAGCTAATCCTTAGCCTTCAAACTAGTTGGTTACAATCCCTACACCTTTACAAGTTGTTCCTCCCAATCCCAACAGAGAAATAGTTCCAGGGCAAAACAATTTTGCAGATGGCACAAATGCTTGGTACTTTCCCTGCAACAATGCCCATATGCCTAGAGACTGTCCCAAAGAAAATTTACAACAAAAGATAGCAGAATAGAGAGGGTTAGAAGGACAATTTGTAACTTCTAACACTCCACCATATCAGTCACCTGGTGTTCAAAACACAGTCATGATAGCTCATATGCAAGGGATGTCCATACAACAAGAAGAGGAGATAGCCCCTAAACATGCTTTATTTTCATGGATTGAAGAGGAAGATTCAGTGTTCTTGAATGAAGCATCTACTTCCAAGAAGCCATTGGTATAATCAGACGACTATACCAGAGATAAGAGGAGAATGATGGAGTAGCCTGAAGTCACTAACAATGAGATCATGGGAGCTCCTCCATTTTAAAGTCATCAGAACACAGTCTCTATATAAGAAATGCCTTAACCTGTGCAGAATCAAGTAGCCTCAGGACAAGTTTTAGAAAAAACAAGGTATCCTTATTACTCAAAGACCCAAGCATTAGGACCTATGAATGTGGTGGATTAGCTAAATAGAACTCCAGCACATGTATCAATCTGGGATATATTAGCTATTCCTGAGCAGAAGACACTATTTCAAGAAGCTCTGCAAGGCCAAGAAGTCCCTAAGCATACTGGTGCTAAAGGAGGACCTGCTGATAAAGAAAAGCTGCAGCTCAAAGATACTGTACCCTTGCAGACAACAGCCATGTTGAACAATGCATCTGAGGTAGGTAAATCTAAACCAGATCTTTTTTATTTGACTCTAATAGTTGGGAAGAAACTATTACATAATGCAATGATAGACTATGGGGCCAGTACTACAGTAATGCCAAAGCAGATAGAAGATGCTTTAAAGATAAAATATGAGCCACTTGCAAGAGGGGTCATACAGTTAGATGGAAAATCTGTTCAAACAATAGGAAAAATTAAACAACTCCCATTGCAACTATATACTTGTCCCAATATAATTTTAAATCAGGATGTGGTAGTCATAGATATTCCCCCTGTATTTGGTCTATGCTTATCTAGAGATTTCACAGCCAAGATAGGAGGCTTCATGTCACTAGATTGGTCACACCTCATCTTGAGAACCAAATATGGGACAAAGATGAAAATACTATCTAAGACATTATCCAAAGACCATATCACAAATGAACCAACCCCAAAATTAGAGGTAGCCCATGCTATGTTGAATAAGGAGGAGAGAACCTTTGTTGAAGAGTTAGGTGATTGGACTAAACATGACCAATAGGAAGAAGAGAATAATCAATTATTGACTATGATATAGAGTGATCCCTATGGAAATTATGACTCTACAGGTCTAGACACTTATGTCATATTTGAAGAAGACCAAGAGATCCCTAATGTTTTAAGGAAAGAAGCATCATAGAGTCAAGAATCTAAAAAAGACTCAGAAATCTGGACCCTAAATTTTGATGGGGCTAGAAGTAAGAATGGTGCTGGAGCAGGAATCTGCCTTACTGCCTCAAATCGTGAGAAAATTTGAAGAGCCATCTGCTTTCAGTTTGCCAGTACCAATAATGATGTTGAATATGAATCTTTGGTGCATGGACTCATATTGGCAAAGAAAAAGGGAATAAAGAATCTGATAGTAAAAGGAGATTTAGAATTGGTAGTAAAACAAATCAGAGAAAAGGCAGTAGCCAAAAATGTAAGAATGAGATCCTATAGGCACAGAATTTGGGACCTAATAGATGGTTTTGAGGCTTTTAATATTGAAGTGGTTCCCAGAGCCCAAAAATTTGAGGCAGATAGAATGGTGCTGATTGGTTCACAGTTTGACCCAGCAAGTGATCTGTTAGTCAACAATGAGTCAGTCAAAGTTATAGTGAGACCAACTATTCTAGATAATGACCAAAATTGGCAAGTTTTTGATAATGATTTCTAAGTACTCTCATTCTTACAACAATCATGTGAGTTTGCTGATCAATTACATCCTAAAATTGAGGAAGCATATGGTGACCAAATTATCTAGCTGAAGTCAAATAAACTTCCTAAAGGGCTGGTTACTTTAGAAAACTTGTTTGACCCAGAAGATGTAAGCCTAGAGAAGAGGAGGTTTCAGGCAAATAAGGAAGATTATTCTGAAATCCAAGTCAGTGAAGGAAGAAAATTGAAAATTGAAAATTCTACAACCCAACAAGAAATGGAAAGGTTGATTGATTTATGTGAAAAATATGATAGGATGATTACTTGGACCTATGAAGACCTACATAGCTATAATAGAGATATAATCCAGCACACCATAGAGCTTACTGAAGGATCTAAACCAGTCAGACAGAAGCAAAGGCCAGTGAATCCTAGAATTGAACCTTTAATGGTGGATGAGTTGCAAAAGCTCCTAGAATCAAAGATTATTTTTCCAATTAAGCATTCAACCTGGGTGTCAAACCTAGTGCTAGTAAGAAAAAAGAATGGTGACATAAGACTCTGTGTAGATTTTAGAGATTTGAATAGAGCATTTTTGAAAGACCATTATCCCTTGCCCTCTATGGAACAAATTTTACAGACTATGGCTGGGTTAGAGAGGTTTTCTTTGTTGGATGGTTTCTCTAGATACAATTAGATTTGGTTGGCTGATGAAGACCAACATAAGACTGCATTCACTACAAAATGGGGAATATTTGCATATGCTAAGATGCCTTTTGGCCCTTCAAATGCTGGAGCTATCTTTCAGCGTGCAATGGATGTAGCATTTGGAGAGTTTATAAACAAAATCATTCTAATTTATCTAGATGACCTCACTATTTTCTCTAAAAATGTTGTAGATCATTTTGACCATTTAGAGGCTATTTTTAAGAAATGCCAAGAGTTCTGAGTATCTCTGAATCCCAAGAAGTGTATCTTTGCAGTACCTCAGGGTAAACTGTTAGGGTATATAGTGTCAAAGGAAGGAGTCTCTATTGATCCAGAAAGAGTCATTGCCATAATGAATCTATCTCTACCAGTTAATAAGAAAGCAGTTCAATCATTTCTTGGGAAGATCAACTTTGTTAGCTGATTCATATCTAATTTTGCAGGTCTAATTAGACCAATGACACTATTGTTTAAAAAGGATATGGTTTTCAAATGGACCACAGAAGGGAGACATGCTTTTGAAGAAGTCAAGAAAGCCATTTCAATAGTACCAGTACTCAGAAACCCAGACTTTTCTAAATCTTTCATAATGTATGTGTATGGGGGAGAATTCAGTGTTGTTGTTGTTTTAACTCAGAAAGATGATCAGCAAGAAGGAGAGCACCCAGTAGCCTTTTTCTCCAGAACTCTTAGAGAATATGAGGCTAGATACAATTTTGTGGAGAAGCAAGCATATGCCATGGTCAAAGCCCTTAAAAAAATAGACATATCGGAATAGAAAACAAAATCCTGATACTGGTGGCTCATCCTAGTGTAAGAAAATATATTGTGGAAGGTGAGATCACTAAGAAAAGAGCCAATTGGATCACAAAGATCCTAGAATATGACGTAGAAGTAAGACCCACCAAGTTAGTCAGGGGCAAGGGATTGTGCTAATATATGGCTCAAGACATGGAGAGAATGATAACCCAAGAAGTAGAAAGTGAAAATGTATTGAAAATCCAAGAGGTTGATCAAGATTCTTGGGTCACAAATAGTACAGTTTATGAAGCATGGGATTTTCCCAAATGAGCTCTCCCATGATAAGAGAAGATACTATAGGTAGCAAGGGGCCCATTTTCTACTAATTGACCATATTTAATTCAGAAGAAATGTTGATGGTATACTTCTGAGATGTATAGAGAAAGATGAAGCTCAAAGAATACTACATGAATTACACCATGGAGCCCCAGGTGGACACTTTTTAGCAAGGACCACAACAATCAGAGTGACTCAAACAAGATATTTCTGGCCCACTCTATTTACAGATTGCTATCAGCTGGTTAAAGAATGTCAGGCTTGTCAGTTTTATAAAGGCAAAAGGAGAAATGCAGCAATGCCTCTAAGCCCCATAGTTGTGGATGAACCCTTTGCTCAATGGGGCCTAGATTTTATTGGAATGATCAATCCAGTATCAAGTATGGGACACAAATGGATCCTCACAGCCACATATTACTTTACTAGATGGAGTGAAGTAGTACCACTCAAAAAAGCAATAGAAAAGGTAATATTAGACTTTCTAGAAGGCATTACTGCTTGGTTTGGTCCTCCTCGTACCATTATATCAGATAATGCTAAAGCATTTTTGGGAACAAGGATATTTGAGTTTGCATTAAGGAATGGGGTTTATTTGAAAACTTCTCCAAACTATTACCCTCAAGGTAATGGCCTGGAAGAATCCACTAATAAGAACATCATCAAACTCATAAAAAGGATAGGAACCAATTATCATAGAGAGTGGCATAAACTACTTAATATAGCACTGTGGGCTGACAGGATCACACCAAAGTAAGTGACAAAAATGTCTCCATATGAATTAGTTTATGGTAAACTAGCAGTAATGCCATTGAGCTTAGAGATCCATGCCTTGCAATTGCTGAAATAGATAGAGATTGAAGAAAATGGCCCCATGCAAGTCAGACTTGCTGAACTGTTGGAGGTACAAGAGAAAAGAGAAAAGGCGAATGAATCACTGATGAAACATCAGAAAATAGTCTATTAGGGTTAGCCGACAGAATTTATCAATTAAATGCAAATAAAGATTAAACAGAGGAATGAAAAATACAAAGAAATAATAACAGTGAGAGACAAGTTTTAATGTGGTTCACCCAAACTCGGGCTACATCCACCAACAGAGAGTCTAATATTATTAACCAGTAAATCAAACCGAATACAACCAACAATCCTTGCAAATCAATACCGTTGTAAATGCTACAATACAATATCGAAACCCTAACCCTTAGCCACTTTTTATCAAGCTTTTTGTCAATTACAAAAATAGGGTTTTTTATGTTGGTCAATGAAAAAATAACTCCCAGTGCACTGCCCCTTGACCCCATCTTGGGGGCGCTACCCCCAAACCCCCGCAAGGGACGCTGCCCCTTGACCCTATAGGAATTTGGGGGGAAACCGTGCTGATAAAAGTAGGGTAAATTTAACCTCTGAGTCTGATTAGGCTCCATATAACAACAATCTCCCACTTGGAGACTGATCAAACTCCACACCATATCATCTCCCACATGGAGACTAATCATAACACCACTGACCCTGTAGCTCCCACTAGAAATAAGCACCCTAGACTCTGGGATTCTATTTTTGTTATGTTCAGTCTAGAAGACCAACTGAAGCTGAAGAGGAGGTTAGCTTCTCCCTTGTCACTGCTTTTGTAAACATATCTGCTAGATGTTCATTTGTATGTATCTTTTCCGGCCTTAATTGTCCATCATTCAATACTGACCAAATGAAGTGATACCTCAACTGTATGTGTTTGGTTCTTGAATGCAAGGCATAATTCTTTGCAAGATGTATGGCACTCTGACTATCCGTAAATAAATAATTGGTGGCCTGTTGGTTGCCCAATTCTACCACAAAAGAGTTCAGCCATATCATCTCCTTGCTTGCCTCTGTTGTAGCTACATACTCTACCTCTGTGGTGAATAAAGCAACCATCTTTTGCAACCATGAGATCCAACTCACTGCTGTCCCACCTACAGTAAAAACATAACCTGTAGTACTCCGCCTAGTATCAATAACCCCTACCAAATCTGAATCTACATGACCTGCTAAATCTATTTTAGAGCCCCCAAAATATAAGTGTTTATTAGATGTGCCTCTCAAATATCTGAGAATCCATTTTACTGCATTCCAATGCTCCAATCCGGGATGACTCATATACCTGCTTACGACTCCTACAGCATGTGCAATATCCGGTCTCATGCATATCATGGCATACATTAAACTTCCTACAGCTGAAGCATATGGTACCTTGGACATTTTTTCTTCCTCCTCTTGTGTCTTAGGACACATCTCCTTAGTCAATTTCAAATGACTAGGCAAAGGTGTGCTGACAACTTTTGCATTCTCCATATGGAATCTCTGCAACACCTTTTCAACATAAGCAGCTTGAGATAGAGTCAATTTTCTGTTCTTCCTATCTCTACCAATTTTCATACCAAGGATTTGTTTTTCTGCCCCCAAATCCTTCATAGTAAACGACTATGCTAACTACTATTTTAACTCTCTGATGTGATCCATGTTAGACCCACCTAGAAGCATGTCATCAACAAATAAACATAAAATAATGTAGTTGTCATTATCCAACCTCTTAAAATAAACACAATGGTCAGAATTACACCAACTGTAGCTTTTCTCAACCATAAAACTATCAAATTTCAATGACCATTGCCGAGGTGCTTGTTTCAGGCCATACAAACTCTTCTTCAATCTGCACACCAGTTTCCCCTTACTTTTGACCTTAAATTCTTGGGGCTAGTCCATGTATATCTCCTCCTCCAAATCACCATGGAGAAAAGGTAGTTTTCACATCTAGTTGTTCCAAATGCAAATCTTTAGCAGCCACAATACTTAAAATAGTACGAATAGAAGTCATCTTTAGAACTGGAGAAAAAATCTCATCAAAATCAATGCTCTTTTTTTGTGCAAATCCTTTTACTACTAACCTGGCTTTAAATATTTTCTTACCTCCATCTTCCTCTTTCATCCTATAAACCCATTTGTTTAGTAAAACCTTTTTACCTGCAGGTAACTTACATAATTACCAAGTCTGATTGTTCAGCAAGGAGTCTGTTTCTTCTTTCATTGCAAGCTCCCACTGAACCTGTATATCCACCTACATAGCTTCATCATACCCTTCTACTTTACCAGCATCTGTTAACAAAATAGAATATAAAGAGGGAGAAAACCTTTCAGAAGGTCTACTTAGCCTTGTTGACCGTCTAACATTCACTGGAGTTTGTGGTATTTCTGGTTGCTGTTGCGGAGCATGAGGAACCACTGGAATATCACTATTTGGAGTATCATCCAGCACCACATAATCCTTTTCTTTCTTCTCATGCTACTACAACTGATCTTTGTACAACACCTTCTCATTGAATATAACATCCCTTCTTCTCACAATTTTCTGATTTTCAAAATCCCAAAGCCTATAACCAAATTCATCAATGCCATATCCAATGAAGGTACATTTTTTTGATTTTGCATCTAGATTGGTTATATTTTTAGAATCTACATGTGCAAATGCTTCACATCCGAAGGTTTTGAGAAAAGAATAACTCACCTTCTTGCCTGACCATGCTTCCTCTGGAATACCACAGCCTAAAGGAACTGAAGGACCTCTATTAATTAAATATATAGTAGTGTTGACAACCTCTGCCCACCTATTTAAAGGCAGCCCAACATGCAATCTCATGGTTCTAGCACACTCCATTATTGTCCTATTCATGCGTTCAACCACTCCATTTTCCTGTGGAGTCCCTGGAACTATTTTCTGCCTACGAATTCTATTAAAGGAACAATAATCCTTAAATTATTTGCTGCAATACTCAACACCATTATCAGATCTAAGACATTTTAATCTTTTATCTGTCTCATTGTAAACTAAGTTTCTCCATTTCTTAAATGTTTCAAATACATCAGATTTTTGTCTAAGGAAATAAATCCATACCTTCCTAGTTGCATCATCTATGAATGTAACATAATACTAAGAGCCACTGAGAGAAGATACCTGAGCTCGTCCCCATACATATGTATGCACAAGCTCCAACTTTTCATTTTTCTTTTGCTTCCCATCCTTGAGAAAACTGACTCTCTTTTTCTTGCCATACACACAACTTTCACAAAAATCTATATTAATACATTTTAGACCTGGTAAAACTTTCTTAGAATGGAGTAGCTTCATACCTTTTTCACTCATATGCCCAAGTCTGTTATGCCACAGTGTTGTCTCAAAACCTGCAGCAACTGTTTTGGTCTCTTCCTACAAACCTGCATCAACTGTTCTTGAACTTGTTTGTTTTTTCTCTGCAATAGCTAAAGTAGAAGGAATAGTATGACTTGTACAAATATATAAGGTGCCTATTTTCACACCTTTTGCTACTATTAAGGCACCTTTTGAAACCTTCCAATTTTTATTAGTAAATGTAACAATGCAACCTTCTTCAGCTAGCTGCCCTGCTAAAATTAAATTCCTAATGAGCCTTGGAGCATGCCTTACCTCTTGTAGTAGCCAATGATTTTCATTCTACAACTTAATTTTAATTCTTCCCTTTCCAACAATCTGATAGGGTTCGTTATCTCCCAAATAAACCAGCCCCAAATCTCCTTGGACATAATCAAGAAAATAACTTCTATGGGGTATAGCATGAAATGAGGTCCCTGAATCTAAAACCTATGAATTATCAGCATTATCTAGGGAAAGAATTAAAGCGTCATCTTCAGATTCATTACTTACCACATTTGCCTCGTTATTTCCTTCTTGTTTGTCTACTTCTTTATTCTTTCGAGACCAACAATCTTTTTTCAGATGACCTAGTTTCCCATAGTACCAACAATCCTTCTCTCCTTTGGTTTGGAATCTCTTATCCTTTGATTTTCCTCGTGACTTCCCATGACCTCCAGAACCTTTACCTCTCTCCTTTGATCTGCCCCTGCTTTCTGCATTCAAAACACTACCTGATGTGGATCCACCTAAGCTTTTCCTATGAATCTCCTCACTCAGAATAACACCAACAACATCATCAACTTTCAGGGTATTTGAACTAGAAACAGAGTTACTAACCGCCATTACCAAACTATTCTAGCTTTTAGGCAAAGAACATAATATCAAGAGAGCTCTAACTTCTTCATCAAATTTTACATTTACAGAAGTCAATTGACAGACAATCGTATTAAATTTATTTAAATGATTTGTCACAGATCCACCTTCAACCATTTTTAGATTAAACAAATGCTTCATAAGAAATACCTTATTTGAGGCTGAGGGTTTTTCATACAATTTAGCCAAAGCTTTCATCAGACCATCTGTTGTCTTCACTTCCGTTATATTAAATGTCACCGATGGTGCCAGACATAACCGAATGGTTCCAAGTGCCTTTCTGTCAAGAAGATTCTAATCCTCATCACTCATTATTGCAAATTTCTTGGCTACCCCTTCCAACAACATCCACAAATCCTTTTGATAGGGTTAATCCTCCATCTGCATCTTCCATAACTGATAGTTTTGCCCATTGAATTTATTAACCTTCAATTTACGCTCGTCTGCCATTGTTCCCACTCAACCGTGAGACCTTCCTATAGACAATAATCACAACCCACTCTGATACCACTTGTTAGGGTTAGCCGGCAGAAGTTATAAATTAAATGCAAATAAAGATTAAATAGAGGAATGAAAAATACATAGAAATAATAATAGTGAGAGACAAGTTTTACTGTGGTTCACCCAAACTCAGGCTACATCCACCAACAGAGAGTCCAATATTATTATCTAGTAAATCAAACCGATTACAACCAACAATCCTTGCAACTCAATACTGTTGCAAATGCTACAATACAATATCAAAACCCTAACCCTTAGCTATTTTTATCAAATTTTTTGTCAGTTACAAAAATAGGGTTTTTAATGTTGGTCAATGAAAAGATAACTCCCGGTGCACTGCCCCTTAACCCCATCTTGGGGGCACTACCCCCAAACCCCCACAAGGGGCGCTGCCCCTTGACCCCATAGGAATTTGGGGGGAAACTGCGCTAATAAAAGTGGGGTAAATTTAACCTTTGAGTCTAATTAGGCTCTATATAACAACAATCTCCCACTTGGAGACTAATCAGACTCCACACCATATCATCTCCCACTTGGAGACTAATCATAACACCACTGACATTGTAACTCCCACTGGAAATAAGCACCCTGGACTCTGCTATTTTATTTTTGTTATGTTCAGTCTAGGAGACCAACTGAAGCTGAAGAGGAGCTCAGCTTCTCCCTTGTCACTACCTTTGTAAAACATATCTGTTGGATTTTCATCTGTATGTATCTTTTCCAGGTTAACTGTCCATCATCCAATACTGACAGAATGAAGTGATACCTCAACTATATGTGTTTGGTCTTTGAATGCAAGGCATAATTCTTTGCAAGATGTATGGCACTTTGACTATCCATAAACAAATAACTGGTAGCCTGTTGGTTGCCCAATTCTACCATGAAAGAGTTCAGCCATATCATCTCCTTGCTTGCCTCTGTTGCAGCTACATACTCTGCCTCTGTGGTGGATAAAGCAACCACCTTTTGCAACCGTGAGATCCAACTCACTATTGTCCCACCTACAGTAAAGACATAACCTGTAGTACTACGCCTGGTATTAATATCCCCTACCAAATCTGAATCTACATAACCTACAAAACCTATATTAGAGCCCCCAAAACATAAGTATTTGTTGGATGTACCTCTCAAATATCTAAGAATCCATTTTACTGCATTCGAATACTCCAATCCAGGATGACTCATATACCTACTTACGACTCCTACAACATGTGCAATATCCGGTCTCATGCATACCAGGGCATACATTAAACTTCCTACAACTAAAGCATATGGTACCTTAGACATTTTTTCTTCCTCGTCTTGTGTCTTAGGACACATCTCCTTAGTCAATTTCAAATGACTAGGCAAAGGTGTGCTGACAACTTTTGCATTCTCCATATGGAATCTCTGCAACACCTTTTCAACATAAGGAGCCTGAGATAGAGTCAATTTTCTGTTCTTCCTATCTCTACTAATTTTCATACCAAGGATTTATTTTGTTGCACCCAAATCCTTCATAGCAAATGACTGTGCTATCAACTATTTTAACTCTCTGATGTGATCCATGTTAGACCCAACTAGAAGCATGCCATCAACATATAAACATAAAATAATGTAGCTGCCATTATCCAACCTCTTAAAATAAACACAATGGTCAGAATTACACCGACTATAGCTTTCTCAGCCATAAAACTATCAAATTTCAAATACCATTGCCGAGGTGCTCATTTTAGGCCATACAAACTCTTCTTCAATCTGCACACCAGTTTCTCCTTATTTTTGACCTTACATCCTTGGGATTGGTCCATGTATATCTCCTCCAAATCACCATGGAGAAAAGGTAGTTTTCACATCTAGCTGTTCCAAGTGTAAACCTTCAGCAACCACAATACTTAAAACAGTACGAATAGAAGTCATCTTGACAACCAGAGAAAAAATCTCATCAAAATGAATGCCTTTTTTCTATGCGAATCTTTTTACTACTAACCTAGCTTTAAATCTTTTATTACCTCCATCTTCCTTTTTTAGCCTATAAACCCATTTGTTTGGTAAAGCCTTTTTACCTGCAGATAACTTAAATAATTCCCAAGTTTGATTTTTCAGTAAGGAGTCCATTTCTTCTTTCATTGCAAGCTCCCACTGAACCTGTGTATCCACCTGCATAGTTTCATCATACCCTTCTGGTTCACCATCATCTATTAACAAAATAGAATACAAAGAGGGAGAAAACCTTTCAGGAGGTCTACTTAGCTTTGTTGACAGTCTAACATTCACTGGAGTTTGTGGTATTTATGGTTGCTATTGTGGAGCTTGAGGAACCACTGGAACATCATTATTTAGAGTAACATACAACACCACATAATCCTTTTCTTTCTTCTCATGCTACAACAACTGATCTTTGTACAACACTTCTCATTGAATATAACATCCCTGCTTCTCACAATTTTTTTATTTTCAAAATGCCAAAGCCTATAACCAAATTTATCAATGCCATATCCAATGAAGGTACATTTTTTTTATTTTGCATCCAGCTTTGTTCTATTTTCAAAATCTACATGTGCAAATGCTTCACATATGAAGGTTTTGAGAAAAGAATAACTCACCTTCTTGCCTTTCCATGCTTCCTCTGGAATACCATAACCCAAAAGAACTAAAGGACCTTTATTAATTAAATATATACCAATGTTGATAGTCTCTGCCCACATATTTAAAGGCAGCCCAGCATGCAATCTCATGGTCCTTGCATGCTCCATTATTGTCCTATTCATACGTTCAACCACTCCATTTTCCTGTGGAGTCCCTCGAACTGTTTTCTACCTACGAAATCCATTAAAGGAATAATAATCCTCAAATTATTTGCTGCAATACTCACCACCATTATTAGATCTGAGATATTTTAATCTTTTACCTATCTCATTCTCAACCAAGCTTCTCCATTGCTTAAATGTTTCAAATACATCAGATTTCTGTTTAAGGAAATAAATCCATACCTTCCTAGTTGCATCATCTATGAATGTAACATAATACCAAGAGCCACCAAGAGAAGATATCTGAGCTGGTCCTCATACATCTGTATGCACAAGCTCTAACTTTTTATTTTTCTTTTACTTCCCATCCTTTAGAAAACTGACTCTCTTTTTCTTTCCATACACACAACTTTCACAAAAATCCATATTAATACATTTCAGACCTAGTAAAACTTTCTTAGAATGAAGTACCTTCATACCTTTTTCACTCATATGCCCAAGTCAGTTATGCCACAGTGTTGTCTTAGAACCTGCAACAACTGTTTCAGTCTCTTCCTGTGAACCTGCATGAACTGTTCCTGAACCTGTTTATTTTTTCTCTGCAACAGCTAAAGTAGAAGGAACAATATGACCTATACAAAGATATAAGATGCCTACTTTCACACCTTTTGCTACTATTAAGGCACCTTTTGAAACCTTCCAATTTTTATTAGTAAATGTAACAATGCAACCTTCTTCAGCTAGCTACCCTGCTAAAATTAAATTCCTACTAAGCCTTGGGACGTGCCTTACCTCTTGTAGTAGCCAATGATTTCTATTCTACAACTTAATTTTAATTCTTCCCTTTCCAACAATCTGACAGGGTTATTTATCTCCCAAATACACTAGTCAAAAATTTCCTTGGACATAATCAAGAAAATAACTTCTATGGGGCGTAGCATGAAATGAGGCCCCTGAATCTAAAACCCATGAATCATTAGCATTATCTAGGGAAAGAATCAAAGTGTCATCTTCAGATTTATTACTTGCCACATTTGCCTCCTTATTTCCTTCTTGTTTGTCTCCTTCTTTATTCTTTCGAGACCAACAATCTTTCTACAGATGACTTGGTTTCCCATAGTACCAACAATCCTTTTGTCCTCTAGTTTAGGATCTCTTATCCTTTGATTTTTCTCGTGATTTCCCATGACCTCCAGAACCTTTACCTCTCTCCTTTGATCTGCCCCTGCTTTCTACATTCAAAACACTACCTAATGTGGATCCACCTGAGCTTTTCCTACAAATTTTCTCACTCAGAATAACACCAACATCATAATAAAATTTTAGGGTATTTAAACCAGAAACAGAGTTACTAACCGCCATTACCAAACTATTCTAGCTTTCACGCAAAGAACATAATATCAAAAGAGCTCTAACTTCTTCATCAATTTTTACATTTATAGAAGTCAATTGACTGACAATCATATTAAAATCATTTAAATGATCTATCACAGATCCACTTTCAACCATTTTCAGATTAAACAAACGCTTCATGAGAAATACCTTATTTGAGGCTGAGGGTTTTTCATACAATTTAGCCAAAGCTTTCATCAGACCATATGTTGTCTTCGCTTCCATTATATTGAATGCAACTGATGGTGCCAAGCACAACTGAATGGTTCCCAGTGCCTTTCTGCCAAGAAGATTCCAATCCTCATCACTCATTGTTGCCAGTTTCTTGGCTACTCCTTCCAAAAACATCCATAAATCCTTTTGATAGAGGTAATCCTCCATCTGCATCTTCCATAACTTATAGTTCTGTCCATTGAATTTATCGACCTTCAATTTACCCTCGTCTATCGTTGCTCCCACTCAACTGTGAGACCTTCCTGTAGACGATAATCACAACCCGCTCTGATACCACTTGTTAGGTTTAGCTAGCAAAAGTTATCAATTATATGCAAATAAAGATTAAATACAGGAATGAAAAATACATAGAAATAATAACAGCGAGAGAGATGTTTTAACATGGTTCACCCAAACGCGGGCTACATCCACCAATAGAGAGTCCAATATTATTATCCAGTAAATCAAACCAATTACAACCAGCAATCCCTGCAACTCAATACAGTTGCAAATGCTACAATACAATATCAAAACCCTAACCCTTAGCTACTTTTTATCAATCTTTTTGTTGGTTACAAAAATAAGGTTTTTTTATGTCGGTCAATGAAAAAATAACTCCCGGTGCGCTACCCATTGACCCTGTCTTGGGGGCACTACCCCCAAATCCCCGCAAGGGGCGCTGCCCTTTAACCCAGTAGGAATTTGGGGGGAAACCGCGATAAAAGTGGGATAAATTTAACCTCTGAGTCTGATTAGGCTCCATATAACACCAATCTCCCACTTGGAGACTGATCAAACTCCACACCATATCATCTCCCACTTGGAGACTAATCATAAGACCACTGATCCTGTAGCTCCCACTGGAAATAAGCACCATGGACTCTGCTATTCTATTTTTATTATGTTCAATCTAGAAGACCAACCGAAGCTAAAGAGGAGCTCAGCTTCTCCCTTGTCACTGCCTTTGTAAACATATCTGTTGGATTTTCATCTGTATGTATCTTTTCCAGCCTTAAGTGATACCTCAACTGTATGTATTTGGTCTTTGAATGCAAGGCAGAATTCTTTGCAAGATGTATGTCACTCTGACTATCCATAAACAAATAATTGGTAGCCTGTTGGTTGCCCAATTCTGCCATGAAAGAGTTTAGCCATATCATCTCCTTGCTTGCCTCTATTGCAGCTACATACTCTACCTCTGTGGTGGATAAAGCAACCACCTTTTGCAACCGTGAGATCCAACTCACTGTTGTCCCACCTACAGTAAAGACATAACATGTAGTACTCCGCCTGGTATCAATATACCCTGCTGAATCTAAATCTACATAAGCTACTAAATCTGTATTAGAGCCCCTCAAACATAAGTGTTTATTGGATGTACCTCTCAAATATCTGAGAATCTATTTTACTACATTCCAATGCTCCAATCTGGGATGACTCATATACCTACTTACGACTCCTATAGCATGTACAATATCTAGTCTCGTGCATACCATGGCATACATTAAACTTCCTACAGCTGAAGCATATGGTACCTTGGACTATTTTCTTCCTCCTCTTGTGTCTTAGGACACATCTCCTTAGTCAATTTCAAATGACTAGGCAAAGGTGTGTTGACAACTTTTGCATTCTCCATATGGAATCTCTGCAACAACTTTTCAACATAAGCAGCCTGAGATAGAGTCAATTTTCTATTCTTCCTATCTCTGCCAATTTTCATACCAAGGATTTGTTTTTCTGCCCCTAAATCCTTCATAGCAAATAACTGTGCTAACTACTATTTTACCTCTTTGATGTGATCCATGTTAGACCCAGCTACAAGCATGTCATCAACATATAAACATAAAATAATGTCGTTGTCATTATCTGACCTCTTAAATAAACATAATGGTCAGAATTACACCGATTGTAGCCTTTCTCAACCATAAAACTATTAAATTTCAAATACCATTGCCAAGGTGCTTGTTTCAGGCCATACAAACTCTTCTTCAATCTGGACACTAGTTTCTCCTTACTTTTGACCTTAAATCCTTGGGACTGGTCCATGTATATCTCCTCCTCCAAATCACCATGGAGAAAAGACAGTTTTCACATCTAGTTGTTCCAAATGCAAATCTTCAGCAGCCACAATCCTTAAAACAGGACGAATAGAAGTCATCTTGACAACCGAAGAAAAAATCTCATCAAAATCAATGCCCTTTTTCTGTGTAAATATTTTTACTACTAACCTGGTTTTAAATCCTTTCTTACCTCCATCTTCCTCTTTTAGCCTATAAACCCATTTGTTTGGTAAAGCGTTTTTACCTGCAGGTAACTGACATAATTCCCAAGTCTGATTTTTTAGCAAGGAGTCCATTTCTTCTTTCATTGCAAGCTCCCATTGAACCTGTGTATCCACCTGCATAGCTTCATCATACGCTTCTGGTTCACCATCATCTATTAACAAAATAGAATACAAAGAGGGAGAAAACCTTTCAGGAGGTCTACTTAGCTTTGTTGATCGTCTAACATTCACTAGAGTTTGTGGTATTTTTGGTTGCTGTTGTGGAGCATGAGGAACCACTGGAACATCACTATTTGGAGTATCATCCAGCACCACATAATCCTTTTCTTTCTTCTCATACTACTGCAACTGATCTTTGTACAACACCTTCTCATTGAATATAACATCCCTGCTTCTCACAATTTTTTGATTTTCAAAATCCCAAAGCCTATAACCAAATTTATCAATGCCATATCCAACGAAGGTATTAGGACAGTAAAAATTTAAAGTTTTTACTATCTTCTCACTTCACCATATTTGAACAAATCTTGAAAAACATCCCAAAACCATAGTAAAAAATTGATGTATCTCACAAGATGTCTATAGCTAAGTAGTGCAAAATTACATAAAGGTCAATCTATCAGCAAGATGTTATGTTGTTTATACCGATACATAAGAAATCATTTGAAAATAACCATCAGCGTAAGAATAGAGATCGAAAAGAGATTTATAGAAGTCACCGATAGAAGAAGTAATATCGATGACCCTTCATCGGCAAGAGAACCAAGTAGTCATACCGATCGGTATGACTAATAATCATCGGATGGTCCTTCAAAAGCTACCCCGACGGTATATATCATACCGATGAATTATTTTTGGCAAGAGTTTCACTGAACATCCTGTAGGGACAATGAAACAATAGCCATTGGCAAGAAATGAATCATTGGGATGAGAAGCAAATAAGTCTCTGAAACTCAATGTCTTGGTGAAACAACAAAAGGCGCTGTCGGTGTGAGTCACGTCGATACACATATCCATCGGTGTAACTCAACATATCGGGATGAAGCAACTATGTCTTGCCGACTCACAAGTCACGGCGATTAAAAGGTGTCAGAGACACTTTGATAGACTCTCTCCGATAAGGAATGTAAAATGGCCATCGGGGAGATAATTGGGATTGGGTTATGTTTTAAAAACTACCCCGATAGTATATCTCACTCCGATAGAAATGAAAATTGTGTATTGGTAACACATTACGAAGGTCTTTCTGATCTAGTATACAAAGGGCTATCGGGAAGACAATAATGCTTAGGGAAACATATATATGTTATCCTGATAGTATTGATCACCCCAATAACAATTGTTGTTATACATATCGATGACACTGATAATCCTCTATCAGATAGACAAATACCCAGTCACTCCAATGAAAAGTGTAAAGGGAAGGTTGTCAGGGAGATAACCACGATCGGATGACTTGAAATAAGTCACTCCGATCACATATCTTATTTTGATAGAGGTACATTCAACGAGACTCTCTCAAATGGTCATGTCGGTGACACTTGATACATCAGGATAACATGATATTTTCACATCGATGGTTTAACTCAAGCCAATGGCAAGGTGAACAATTATGCCCGCACGAAGTCTAGTTAAATATTTAATTTGCAAATGGCAATTGATTAAATATTTTATTTTGCTCAAAAAACAATATAATGAAGAGCCATACCAAAGGATGCACCGGAATGTAAAGGGTCGTAACCCTAAGTTTGCAAGATATATAAGGGAGATACAAATCGAAGAGAAAAAACATCAATAGATTAGGATCAAGAGTAGATTAGGAAAAACATCAGTTAGATAACTGGATGGATTGACCAGTTGCCAAAATAAAATATTATGTTGTACATTGTAAAATCTTTCGAAACTGTATAGTGGAGAAAATGCATAAATTAATGATTTTATATTGGTGTCTATTGTTTGTTGAGCTAAGCAATTATTTGGTTGTCTCCATACTATTATTTCTTTGTTATTTGAACCTGAGTTTCCAAGTTGAGATTTCAGTTTCATCAAAACATAGTTGTTGTTTTCATGTAATCAAATTAATTGGTTTCCATTACAGATATAAAATCCTTTTGATTGATTACAGTAACTTGGAGGTAGCATTTGGATAGGTAAGAGTAGCCCTATAATTATCAAGATTGCCATACTGTCTCCAACTCGATATTGTCTTGTTATTCAAATTGAGCATCAACTCCATTTGTCAATACACATTTGCTATCATTGTGTGATTCTTTTGATTGGCTCCTTCAAGCAAGGATTAAAAAATCCTTTCAATAAGTCACAGTAACTTGGTAAGATTTGAGTAGATCACTAAGTAGAGTCTGTCAGTCACATTCTTGCACGTTTATACAAGCTATAAACAAACACAAGTTCCAAACAATTAGGATTGTAACCAATAAGTAAATCATATATCATATACACCTTGACTCCATTAACCCAATAGAAATAGACACTGGTCATACCAATTCCATTTTAGGAATCCATAAAATCTCAGTCAAACAAATACATCTCAGATCTTAGTATTAGGAGTAGGAGTAGTTTAGAAGCTTGCATCTATTACATTTTATGCCATTGTGATAGATTTACTAATCTAATCAAGTCATATAGTGTTAAGTCTACTTTAGTTACAAAGGTATACCCACCTAGGTTTGCAAGACCTAAAGTGTAGGGAGCTAATAGCTCTGTCAATTGGTCCAAAAATGTTGCAAATCCAAACATAGAGTTTGGCATCCTCTTAGGGTTAGCAACTTGCATTTTTGGGAACCAACAAAATGGTGACTCTGCTGGGGAGAACACATAGAGAAAATTGGTAATACACCGTATTATTAGAGTTAGAGAATTAAAAGGCATGACTCTACTGGGGAAGGAAAAACCCAGAAAAATTGATTAGTCCTCTAAATAGAGGTGGTGACTCTACACAAAATTGAAATACAGATTGTTAGACTCTGCTGGCAAGAACCCAGAAAGATGAAATTTTCCTCTTCTCACAAGAGGTGGTGACTCTGAAAATTAAATTGATGAAATATCAAAAAATATAACATACTCCCTTTAGATGCATTCTTTGAAATAAGGAGACATGAAGGAGAATCTGGATATAAGTTGTTCATCAGGTTGGAGGATATCTATGAACAGATACCTTTTCATCTCAAACCTAGTGTATCCTTATTTATTAAAATGTTCATGCTTGCTTATGTGCCTATGTCTACTAATTGGCCTGAATCATTAAAGCCAGTTACTATAGACCAATTGGTTAAATTGATTCCTATCATAGAAAGGAAAAGGCACGAGGATATTATCAATGTTGGATCTGATGATACTAAATATGAAGAAACTGATATAGTAATGCAGCCAGATATGGATAGACTAGCAACATACCAAAAAAATGAATACTATCCACCACCTGGATAGTGATATGCTCCACAATATCATCATCTACATGTGTCACATCAGAATCTAGACTCTCATCAATCCACCCAATGAAATGTTTATTATCAGCCTCCATATCAGACAAATTTTATCCCAGCCCACCCACCGCAATATATAAATTAGCAGTGTTGGGGGGAAGAGGAGAACTATTTTCAAAAGGGAAGACAAACTTTTAATAAAGAGGATGAACTCCAAGTGTTTCCTAACCCATGCTATCCCAAGGATGAAGTCTTTTCAGATAACTAGGGTGAATATTTTCAAAATCTTGATCAAGAGGAAGTGCACATGGTAGAAAATAATCTTCAAGCCTATTCGAAATCATCGTATGGTGATATAGCACAAGAAGATGAAGAGGATGAAAGGCATTCAGATAGTTAGGGAGGTGGATATTATGATAAAGAGTCTATAGATGATCAGGTTGATGAAATATGTACACCGAATTTTGAGCATTATAGTAGTGATGAAAAGAATGATGAAAATTTCAGTAAGAGGGTTGATGAAGAAACATGGTCACTTAACAGTGAGCATATTTCAGAATTGCTCACCAAAGAATATCAAAGATATGTACATAAAGATGATACCCAAATACTGTGTCCAGCACATATATTTTTTGACAGCGAATGCATTTAACATGGTAGGGATGATGAAATATGTGAGGCCATATTTCCCAAGTCACATTTTTTGCAAAGAAGAGACAGATAGTGGTCATAAGTTCTCTTGTGACACTGATCCAGAGATAAAGATGTCCATTGAACTAGAGGAGGTTGATGATTCCAGTATGTATGATTGGCAAATTATTGACTCTTAAGCGTATAGGGAAGATGGATGTGATAAGGAAAAGGATACGGTGTTTTATATTGGAGCCAGCATCGATGATAGCATTTGTCAGAAGCAGCTTGATTTATTCCATTTTCCAATTCAGTTAAAAAACCAGCATTTGGTGAATAACAATAGATATGATAAAATAAGACATCCTACAAGGTTTGATAATCATGACTTCCTTATGTCATGCAATGATGAAGGTGTTCATACTATACCTGACTTCCAGATAATAAATAATACAGAACACACTTGCAGCATAAACTATGATGCATTAATGAACTATACAAACAAATTCAGTCAAGCAGATGGGGTATCATTACAACGTGATCAGAACAAAGTTTTTGACAGGGGAAAGCATGGAAAATTTGAAGCCCTATGGTTGGGTCCTTTCGTTATCACTGGCAAGGGAGGTGATGACTCTTACTATTTACAGAATATGTCAGGAGAAGAGCAGGAATTGCCTGTACATGGGCAATACTTGAAGCAGTTCTTATCATAAACATGTACAAAGAGGATTGAGCATTGCCAGTGCATGGACAACCCTCAGATAATTCTCAAAAATATTTTATTCCATGCACAGTAGTTTAGCAATCATTCCCGTTCCCCATCATTTGTTACTTTCTTTTTCCCATTTTCATAAAAACATTACCCCAAATAAATAAAACATGTGGTCTACTTCCCCAGGAGATCTGGATCCTTGTCATACTCATAGGGAGTATACATCCCAGACAGAGCCACTGTCAGGACAGTAAAAATTTAAAATTTTTACTATCTTCTCACTTCACCATATTTGAACAAATCCTGAAAAACATCACAAAACCATAGTAAAAAATTGATGTATCTCACAAGATGTCTATAGCTAAGCAGTGCAAAATTACTTAAAGGTCAATCTATCGGCAAGATGTTATGTTGTTTATATCGATACATAAGAAATCATTTGAAAATAACCATTGGCATAAGAATAGAGATCGGAAAGAGATTTATAGAAGTCGCCGATAGAAGAAGTAATACCAATGACCCTTCATCGGCAAGAGAACCAAGTAGTCATACCGATCAGTATGACTAATAATCATCGGATGGTCCGTCAAAAGCTACCCCGACGGTATATATCATACCGATGAAGTATTTTTGGCAAGAGTTTCACCAAACATCCTGTGGGGGAAATGAAACAATAGCCATCGACAAGAAATGAATCATCGGGATGAGAAGCAAATAAGTCTCTGATACTTAATGTCTTGGCGAAACAACAAAAGGCGCTGTCAGTGTGAGTCACACCGATACACATATCCATCGGCATAACTCAACATATCAGGATGAAGCAACTATGTCTTGCCGACTCACAAGTCATGGCGATTAAAAGGTGTCAAAGACACTTTGATAGACTCTCTCCGATAAGGAATGTAAAATGGCCATCGGGGAGATAATTGGGATCAGGTTATCTTTTAAAAACTACCCCGATAGTATATCTCACTCCGATAGAAATGAAGATTGTGTATCGGTAACACATTACGAAGGTCTTTCAGATCTAGTATACAATGGGCTATCGGTAAGACAATAATGCTCAAGGAAACATAAATATGTTATCCCGATAGTATTGATCACCCGATAACAATTGGTGTTATACATATCGATGACACTGATAATCCTCTATCGGATAGACAAATACCTAGTCACTCCGATGAAAAGTGTAAAGGGAAGGTTGTCGGGGAGATAACCACGATCAGATGACTTGAAATAAGTCACTCCGATCACATATCTTATTCTGATAGAGGTACATTCAACAGGACTCTCTCAAATGGTCATGTCGGTGACACTTGATAGATCGGGATAACATGATATTTTCACATCGATGGTTTAACTCAAGCCGATGACAAGGTGAATAATTACGCCCACACGAAGTCTAATTAAATATTTAATTTGTAAATGGCAATTGATTAAATATTTTATTTTGCCAAAAAAAACAATTTAATGAAGAGCCATACCAAAGGATGCACCGGAATGTAAAGGGTCGTAACCCTAAGTTTGCAAGATATATAAGGGAGATAGAAATCGAAGAGAAAAAACATCAGTAGATTAGGATCAAGAGTAGATTAGGAAAAACATCAGTTAGATAACTAGATGGATTGACCAGTTGCCAAAATAAAATATTATGTTGTACATTGTAAAATCTTTCGAAACTGTATAGTGGAGAAAATGCATAAATTAATGATTTAATATTGGTGTCTATTGTTTGTTGAGCTGAGCAATTATTTGGTTGTCTCCATACTGTTATTTCTTTGTTATTTGAACCTAAGTTTTCAAGTTGATATTTCAGTTTCATCAAAACACACTTGCTATTTTCGTGTAATCAAATTAATTGGTTTCCATTATAGATATAAAATCCTTTTGATTGATTACAGTAACCTGGAGGTAGCATTTGGATAGGTAAGAGTAGCCCTATAATTATCAAGATTGTCATATTGTCTCCAACTCGATATTGTCTTGTTATTCAAATTGAGCATCAACTCCATTTGTCAATACACATTTGCTATCATTATGTGATTCTTTTGATCGGTTCCTTCAAGCAAGGATTAAAAAATCCTTTCAATAAGTCACAGTAACTTGGCAAGATTCAAGTGTATCACTAAGTAGATTTTGTCAGTCACATTCTTACACGTTTATACAAGCTACAAACAAACACAAGTGCCAAACAATTAGGATTGTAACCAATAAGTAAATCATATATCATATACACCTAAACTCCATTAACCCAATAGAAATAGGCATTGGTCATACCAATTCCATTTTAGAATTCCATAAAATCTCATTCAAACAAATACATCTCAGATCTTAGTATTAGGAGTAGGAGTAGTTTAGAAGCTTGCATCTATTACATTTTATGCCATTGTGATAGATTTACTAATCCAATCAAGTCATATAGTGTTAAGTCTACTTTACTTACAAAGGTATACCCGCCTAGGTTTGAAGGACCTAAAGTGTAGGGAGCTAATAGCTCTGTCAATTGGTCCAAAAACGTTGCAAATCCAAACATAGAGTCTGACATCCCCTTAGGGTTAGCAACCTGCATTTTTGGGAACCAACAGAAGGTACATTTTTTAAATTTTGCATCCAACTTGGTTCTATTTTTAGAATCTACATGTACAAAGGCTTCACATCCCAAGGTTCTGAGAAAAGAATAACTCACCTTCTTGCCTATCCATGCTTCCTTTAGAATACGACAGCCCAAAGGAACTGAAGGACCTCTATTAATTAAATATACAACAGTGTTGACAGCCTCTGCCCACATATTTAAAGGCAGCCCAGCATGCAATCTCATGGTGCTTGCACGCTCCTTTAGTGTCCTATTCTTGCATTCAGCCACTCCATTTTCCTGTGTAGTCCCTGGAACCATTTTATGCCTACGAATTCCATTAAAGGAAGAATAATCCTCATATTCTTTGCTGCAATACTCACAACCATTATCAAATCTGAGACATTTTAATCTTTTACCTATCTCATTCTCAACCAAGCTTCTCCATTTCTTAAATGTTTCAAATACATCAAATTTTTTTCTAAGAAAATAAATCCATACCTTCCTAGTTGCATCATTTATGAATGTAACATAATACCAAGAGCCACTAAGAGAAGATACCTGAGCTCGTCCCCATACATCTGTATGCACAAGCTCCAACTTTTTATTTTTCTTTTGCTTCCCATCCTTGATAATACTGGCTCTCTTTTTGTTGCCATACACACAACTTTCACAGAAATCCATATTAATACATTTTAGACCTGGTAAAACTTTCTTAGAATAAAGTACCTTCATACCTTTTTCACTCATATGCCCAAGTCTATTATGCCACAGTGTTGTCTCAGAACCTGTAGGAACTATTTCAGTCTTTTCCTATGAACTTGCATCAACCGTTCCTGAACCTATTTATTTTTTCTCTACAACAGCTAAAGTAGAAGGAACAGTATGACCTGTACAAAGATATAAGGTGCCTACTTTCACACCTTTTGCTACTATTAAGGCACCTTTTGAAACCTTCCAATTTTTATTAGTAAAATTAACAATGCGACATTCTTCAGCTAGCTGCCCTGCTGAAATTAAATTCCTACCGAGTCTTGGAATGTGCCTTACCTCTTGTAGTAGCCAATGATTTCCATTCTACAACTTAATTTTAATTCTTCTCTTTCCAACAATCTGATAGGGTTCCTTATCTCCTAAATAAACTAGCCCAAAATCCCCTTGGACATTATCAAGAAAATAACTTTTATGGGGTGTAGCATGAAATTAGGCGCCTAAATCTAAAACCCATGAATCATCAGCATTATCTAGGGAAAAAATCAAAGCATCATCTTCAGATTTATTACTTACCACATTTGCCTCCGTATTTCCTTCTTGTTTGTCTCCTTCTTTATTCTTTTGAGACCAACAATCTTTCTTTAGATGACCTAGTTTTCTACAGTACCAATAATCCTTCTATCCTCTAGTTTGGGATCTCTTATCCTTTGATTTTCCTCGTGACTTCCCATGACCTCCAGAACCTTTACCTCTCTCCTTTGATCTGCCCCTGCTTTCTACATTCAAAACACTGTCTGATGTGGATCCACCTGAGCTTTCCCTACGAATCTCCTCACTCAAAATAACACCAACAACATCATCAAATTTTAGGGTATTTGAACCAGACACAGAGTTACTAACTGCCATTACTAAACTATTCCAACTTTCAGGCATAGAACATAATATCAAGAGAGCTCTAACTTCTTCATCAAATTTTATATTTACAGAAGTCAATTGATTGATAATAATATTAAATTCATTTAAATGATCTATCACAGATCCACCTTCAACCATTTTTAGATTAAACAAATGCTTCATCAAAAATACCTTATCTGAGGCTGAGGGTTTTTCATACAATTTAGCTAAATCTTTCATCAGACCATCTGTTGTCTTCACTTCCGCTATATTGAATGCCATCGATGGTGCCAGGCACAACCAAATGGTTCCCAGTTCCTTACTGTCAAGAAGATTCCAATCCTCATCACTCATTGTTGCCAGTTTCTTGGCTACTCCTTCCAATGACATCCATAAATCATTTTGATAGAGGTAATCCTCCATCTACATCTACCATAACTGATAGTTTCGCCCATTAAATTTATCGACCTTCAATTTACCCTCATCTGCCATTGCTCCCACTCAACTGTGAGACCTTCCTGTAGACGATAATCACAACCTGCTCTGATACCACTTGTTAGGGTTAGCCGACAGAAGTTATCAATTAAATGCAAATAAAGATTAAACAAAGGAATGAAAAATACATAGAAATAATAACAGTGAGACAAGTTTTAACGTGGTTCACCCAAACTTGGGCTAAATCCACCAACAGAGAGTCCAATATTATTATCAAGTAAATCAAACCAATTACAACCAGCAATTCCTACACATTAATACCATTGCAAATGCTAAAATACAATATCGAAACCCTAACCCTTAGCTACTTTTTATCAAGCTTTTTGTTGGTTATAAAAATAGGGTTTTTTTTATGTCAGTCAATGAAAAAATAACTCTCGGTGCACTGCCCCTTGACCCCGTCTTGGGGGTGCTACCCCAAACCCCCTCAAGGGGCGCTACCCCTTGACCCCATAGGAATTCGAGGGGAAACTGCGCTGATAAAATTGGGGTAAATTTAACCTCTGAGTCTAATTAGGCTCTATATAACAACAATCTCCCACTTGGAGACTAATCAGACTCCACACCATATCATCTCCGACTTGGAGACTAATCACAACACCACTGATCCTGTAGCTCCCACTGGAAATAAGCACCCTGGACTCTGCTATTCTATTTTTGTTATGTTCAGTCTAGAAGACCAACCAAAGCTAAAGAGGAGCTCAACTTCTCCCTTGTCACTACCTGTGTAAACATATCTACTGAATTTTCATCTGTATGTATTTTTTCCAGCCTTAACTGTCCATCATCCAATATTGACTGAATGAAGTGATACCTCAACTGTATGTGTTTGGTCTTTGAATGCAAGGCAAAATTCTTTGCAAGATGTATGGCACTTTGACTATCTGTAAACAAATAACTGGTAGCCTGTTGGTTGCCCAATTCTGCCATGAAAGAGTTTAGCCATATCATCTCCTTGCTTGCCTCTATTACAGCTACATACTCTGCCTCTGTGGTGGATAAAGCAACCACCTTTTGCAACTGTGAGATCCAACTCACTGCTGTCCCACCTACAGTAAAGACATAACCTATAGTACTCCGCTTGGTATCAATATCCCCTGCTGAATCTGAATCTACATAACTTGCTAAATCTATATTAGAGCCCCCAAAACATAAGTGTTTATTGGATGTACCTCTCAAGTATCTGAGAATCCATTTTACTGCATTCAAATGCTCCAATCCGGGATGACTCATATACTTGCTTATGACTACTACAGCATGTGCAATATCCAGTCTCATGCATACCATGGCATACATTAAGCTTCCTACAGCTGAAGCATATGGTACCTTGGACAACTTTTGCATTCTCCATATGGAATCTCTGCAACACCTTTTCGACATAAGTAGCCTGAGATAAAGTCAATTTTTTGTTCTTGCTATCTCTGCCAATTTTCATACTAAAGATTTGTTTTACTGCCCCCAAATCCTTCATAGCAAATGACTGTGCTAACTACTATTTTAACTCTCTGATGTGTTCCATATTAGACCCAGCTACAAGCATGTCATCAACATATAAACATAAAATAATGTAGATGTCATTATCCAACCTCTTAAAATAAACACAATGGTCAGAATTACACTGACTGTAGCCTTTCTCAGCCATAAAACTATCAAATTTCAAATACCATTGCCGAGGTGCTTGTTTCAGGCCATACAAACTCTTCTTCAATCTGTACACCTGTTTCTCCTTACTTTTGACCTTAAATCCTTGGGGCTGGTCCATGTATATCTCCTCCTCCAAATCAACATGGAGAAAGTATAGTTTTCACATCTACCTGTTGTAAATGCAAATCTTTAGTAGCCACAATACTTAAAACAGTACGAATAGAAGTCATCTTGACAACCGGAGAAAAAATCTCATCAAAATCAATGCCATTTTTTTGTGCAAATCCTTTTACTACTAACCCGGCTTTAAATCTTTTCTTACCTCCATCTTCCTCTTTCATCCTATAAACCCATTTGTTTGGTAAAGCCTTTTTACCTGCAGGTAGCTTACATAATTCCTAAGTCTAATTTTTTAGCAAGGAGTCCATTTCTTCTTTCATTGCAAGCTCGCACTGAACTTGTGTATCCACCTATATAGCTTCATCATACCCTTCTTGTTCACCAGCATCTATTAACAAAATAGAATACAAAGAGGGAGAAAATCTTTCAGGAGGTCTACTTAGCCTTGTTGACCATCTAACATTCACTAGATTTTGTGGTATTTTTGGTTGTTGTTGCGGAGCATAAGGAACCACTGGAACATCACTATCTGGAGTATCATCCAGCACGACATAATCCTTTTCTTTCTTCTCATGCTACTGCAACTAATATTTGTACAACACCTTCTCATTGAATATAACATCCCTACTTCTCAAAATTTTATGATTTTTAAAATCCCAAAGCCTATAACCAAATTCATCAATGCCATATCCAATGAAGGTACATTTTTTTTATTTTGCATCCAGCTTGGTTCTATTTTCAGAATCTACATGTGCAAATGTTTCACATCCGAAGGTTTTGAGAAAAGAATAACTCAGCTTCTTGCCTGTCCATGCTTCATCTGGAATACCACAACCCAAAGGAACTGAAGGACCTCTATTAATTAAATATACAACAATTTTGAGAGACTCTACCCACATATTTAAAGGCAGCCCAACATGTAATCTCTTTAACTGACTTCAACTTCGAGATGATCAGTACTACGTGATTCATCATAGAGTCTATCATGATCTTTCTAGCCTTCGTGCCTTTTTTCTTCCACTAGATTTTCTCAGTATCATTGGAAGGCTCATGCATATCACTTTCCACAAAATCAAGAAGATCATTCTCCTCTAATGCAATGAGTACCCTAGGTTTCCAAGAGTTGAAGTTTGGGGCTCCATCAAGCCTATCTTCTACCTTGACAACATTCACCATCTTCTTTTTCTACACAAATTCTCCTTCAAAGATCTGCCCTTAGGTTTGAAATAATTTGCAACCTTAGATCTGCAATACTTTGCATTCAAGATCTGCCCTAGATGAAAAGTTGACTTGACTACTTAAACAAATCTGATCAGATCTTTTCTTAGACCTGCCCTGATACCATGTTAGCTTTAGGATTAGAAATGAAATAAGCAGAAAATACAACACATAGAACAATGAACACAGTATTTTACCCTTGGAAAACCCTCCTACTCGAGGGAGAAAAACCTAGCAAGATATTCTCTTATATATTAGAATAATAAGTGCAAAAATGGCACTCACAGTCAAGCCCTAGAAGGGCATAATCTTACACAATAAATCTGCACCTAAAAATAGTGTAATTCCCTTGTATAAACAATAAGATACTTCTTCTTGGATCTACTACTTCAGATGGTGAACCTGCTACTGAATAAGTCTTCTTAGAATTTAATCAAATGTCCAAAAGAAGAGATTTAATCTCATATAAATACCAAACTGGGTGGATATCTTCCTGGCCGACTAGCAGTAGATTATCTTCCTTTTCAAAAAATCCTCACACTGCTATAAAACACTAACAAGTTCATCATCTTCTTATGCGCACCCATGCTTGTGATTTCTTTGACAATATTAGAGGAGCGATTCTCATTCAGAGAATGTGTGTCTAGATGATGTTCTTGTTGGCATAATAGTATATAGTATTACATTGTTAGTTTATGCATATTAAATAAATGTTAGTTTATAAGTTAGGTTTTGGGAAGTTACGAGAAGTTACTTTCCCGTAAGAAGTTATATACGGGAATAACTAAGGCTTTAAAAAGCCAATGTATTGCATTGTAAAATCATCCTGAAGACAATACTATATTATTTTATTATGGTTTAATTTTGTGTATGTTTTCTCACCATTTCTCAATATGGTATCAGAGCTCGTTGTGCCTGTGCGTTAGAATCTAGGGGAAGCATAGAGATGGTTCGATAATGGCCTGTGTGATAAAGGATCTAAAACTACCATTATTGTTGATTTATTGGTGCATTGGATAAAGGAGATGTTCAATATATATAAAGAAAAATTTTGGAGCACATTGTATGACTGCGCGCAAGAATGGATATTTGAATGAAGTCTTTAGTTGTTTTTCATGATAGTTTTTATTGATGTTTGATCTCCCATAGATATGTGATTTTGGAGATATTTTTTTTTGAGGCGTTTTGATGATATCTTATGGAATATAATTATTGCAACAGATAGAAGGTATACGAATCTGTTTCTAAATGCAGCCTCCAAGCATCCAACGATTAGAGAAGGTGGCCGATCAATATGGGGAAATTAATTAGGGTTTAAGAAAGGTGCGGTTTAGATGGTTAATTTACATACACAGTAGCAACTGTGGATGCCTATTTCACATTTTTGAATTAGGGAGTTGGTGTGTTTGAAGAAGGTTGATAAAGACAACTATGAAGTGAAAACCATGGATGATGAATTTATGATTGCTGGCAGCGCAAACTTGTGAAAGGAAAAATATTTTCTCTGTTGCGTTGAATGTAAGTGAAAGAGGCAATTCATATGGTGAGATTAAAACTGACTAAAATTTCTTAATGATACATGAGGGAAAATGTTTTATGAGTTTATAGCAAAGATTGAAGAGTTTTCACTTATTAACTAGAGTAATACAATTTCCTTTTGGATAAAGTTAAAAAGTTTCTAAGAGGAAATATTAAGGAGAGTAAAATGTGCGGCATTTTTTAGGTTTTGATTTGAATGCGCAGCAGTAAGTTCACATTTAAAAACATTAATGCTATTTTCATTTGGAGGAATTAATAGTTGGTATGAGGTGGTTATGAGTTCAAAATTTGGGAGGTATAAATTTTAAATATTATTTTGTCATTGGAGATATAAGGTTTTATTTTGGAGTAATAAGGTGGAAAACATTGGAGTTATAAGGATATAATTGTGTTTACACTATATTGTAAAAGGTGCGCTTTTGGTGGAATCTAACACCTTGTTTTATCATGGCTACATCAATTGCTCTCAGATCCATTTATACTACACCTGATGAGGCCTCGAAAGACTCATCCAAGACATCAGCTAGTTAAAGTGTAATAGGGTCATATTGGAGGCAGGCGGCATCGGAGGATGGAGGATTTTCCATCATCTCAAGTTAGCTTCTCGCTTTGAGATGATGCTTTGCATGAGAAGCGTTTTTGGTTTTGGTTGTTTTGTTTTTCTTTATTGATGCTGATGGAGCTGACAGATTTGAAGAATGTATGTTTTGTGAAGATTTTGTTTTGGAGACAAGTTTGGGGTTTGGTGTTGAGCTCAATATGGATTGTTGTCCAGCGAGCTTCAAAGAGTATATGATCTTGAATTATACCCTTTCGCGGTCACTAGACAACATGGCAGAGATCTGTCGTATCTCTTAGGGGCCATTGTCGAATAATTCAAGACTCTGTGATTTGAGAGCTTGGGACTAAAGAGCTCAAGAACATAGCTCGAAGTGACGCCTTTCCGAGGGTAGACGAGACAGCATGATGGAGCCTCGCTTGGTTCAGGATTTGTTCTTTGGGGGAAGATCTTCTATAAAATATGTATTCATATTATGTAATCAGCTTTGTTGAGTATTTTAGCATTAAGGGGGGGTACCTGGTACTTTTGCAAGAACAATGTAATAAGGGGGGGAATGTTGGCATAATAGTATATAGTATTACATTGTTAGTTTATGCATATTAAATAAATGTTAGTTTATAAGTTAGGTTTCGGGAAGTTACGAGAAGTTACTTTCCCGTAAGAAGTTATATACGGGAATAACTAAGGCTTTAAAAAGCCAATGTATTGCATTGTAAAATCATCCTGAAGACAATACTATATTATTTTATTATGGTTTAATTTTGTGTATGTTTTCTCACCATTTCTCAATAGTTCTAGTGAATGGAGGTTGGCATTGCCCTCTGAAGTGTATAGAAATAGAAATCACCCATTTAGCAACCCAGTCTTGTACTTCCCTTCATAATTCAGTAGCGTAATTACCATTCCTTGGATGTTGGTTGTGTTGGGAGGCAAAGATTCTTTGAGGGATAGAGGCACCGAGTACTATGAATCCATCAAAATATCAGGCATGTGTAGACATATTGATTTGATGGTGTTTGACGAGGAAAAGGATGGGTTTCATCATTCTTTCAAGGAAGATTGCCAAGATAACAACAACAAACTAATGTAGGAGGCAAGCCTCTTTGTTTCTTCCAACCGCCTTTGATCTTGCTAAAAATGCCAATTTTATTTGTAAGCAAATTCTAAATTTACTCAAATGTTTTGGCATTTTGAATTTATCTAAATTTGAAATCGGTAATAAATGATTTTAAATCAAAGTTCATTGGTGAAATAACTACTCCAAATGATGTGGGTCACTCTAATCATTATTCGTGATGGTAGTTTTGGATTAGAGGGAAGGTAAGGATGACTATCTATTGAGTGGTGTTTCACATGGCTCCTCTTTGCTCCTCTTGAGAACAGCTGACAAGAAGTGAATTTTATATATATAGACAAAACATATTTTAATATAATTAAATAGTGATAAGTAGTTTTTTTTTTAAGTCTGACTTTTCCAAGTTTAAATCTATCTTATTTATAATTTTTTAATATATATTTAATTATATCTTGGTTCCATTTGTATTTATTTTCATAGATTAATTCATTATTCACCCTTCTACATATTGTTTCTTGCTTGGAGATTTTTATTTCCTTATCTTGAGCAATGCTACAACACTTAAGATTGAGCCTTTGAGCTATGCAAAATTGGCTGCCGAATTCAATTTGTCACATTTAATGTTTAATTATAAAATGTGTTGAAATCTAAAATACCCACAACAACTAAACATAGATCTACACTCAAATGCACCTCAAAACTGGACATGCACTACTAGCTCACAAACATTTATTTATTTATTTGAAATTTGAAATGAAACTCCCATAAAACCTACTTTTTGATCACCAAGATTGCTATGCCCTTAATCTTACATTGGTATAAGGTTATGAGCAGTGGGTTTGTGGCTACCTTAACTCTTAACTAAGTTATATAATCATTAGTATATACTTCTATAGGTATTTAGGTGCGCAAGTGAAATTATTTAGTTGGATTCCATTGGTTAACAAAATAAAATTTTCAAAAAGAAAAAATCAAATCAACAGATATTAATACATAAAAATACTTCCTAGATAAATAAAGTTGTGGTATTCTTTGCTAGAAATATTGTATTGTGTTTTCATTGTTTGCTTGTGTACTAAAAAAAAGGCAATGTAATGAAGCCAACAAAACCATCATCCCATTCACGTAAATAGTTTATTTCCTTTCCAGTAAGGAAAAAATGATTTGATGGCATGAGATAGTTTTATCAATGGCTTTGTGGACTTGTTGACTTGCAAATTGAATAAAAAATCCTATCAACTAATTAAATGGAATGAGCTCAAATAATAAGTTATTAGAGTTTTTATAAGAGAAATACGTACTAATAGAGATATCAAATGTTAATATGTGTTAATGTTTAATGTTAGAATAAAAGACCTTATCATGCCATAACAAATCCTATAATAAGAAATGAATTTAGAAAGTAATGTAGTGAGAATCAAATTTTTGGAGAAATATTACCATGAGAAGCTCAAAATCTGATCTACTTGGTCCTACTATCCTTGCCATATCACTCACTTTTAATTCAATGGAATTTTTTTATTCCTTTTATTTATTATGGATTTTCTTTCTAGGTTCTTTTACCTTTGTGTAGTTTATGTTTAATTATAAGATTTGCTAATGGGACAATCAAATCTAAGAGCTTGATGATAAGAGAAAACACAATAGAAAAAGAATAAAGATGATTAGAGATTGTAGAAGTCAATATGATAGCTATTTTAGAGATTGTAGAATTCAATATGATAGCTAATCCAAAATAGATGATGCAATATCGTGAATGATATGCTTAAGTATGAACAAGAGGGTTGCATTTATAGCATATGCTAATAAGTGAAGTGTAATCACAACCAATGTGGGATAAAGTAGATTTAGTACAAAAGTGTAGTACAATTTTCTCCCAAGCATGAAAATTAAAATCACATGCTAAATATAGTAAATACAACTTACCTAAGTAAGTTTATGTTAGGTGCATAATATGTAATAAAGTGAATAACTAAATGCACAAAAATAAATAATGCACTGACACCCCTTCATAATCATCACTTATGATGTAGTCATAGTAGGAGGGTCCAATGAAGGACTATCTAGCTATGCAACCAACACAACAAACAACTACAACACTACAAGATATCACAACAAAGGAAACATCCTTATTGATTTCATACATGTATGATTACAACCATGATTACAAACACCACAATTTATCACTATGAGATTCTTACATGCCATGCTATGGTCATTTGATTATCAACTAATATTCACAAATGGATAGATGTCACAATGAGCTTCCTACAACACTATCATGAAATATTAGTTTAAGTACAAGTACATTACTAGAAACCACTTTACTATAATGACACCCACTATATGCTACACTATCAAACTCTTTCCTCAGTATCTACTTTCCTTGTGATTACACTCATCATACCCTTATTACCTCACTCTGCCTCTCAAACCTCACTTCTCTCCTCACTTTTGAAACTCACTCTCTATTCGCCTACTTCATCCTATCTTCTTCACTTTATTTCTTTAACAATTCCTAACCAAGTATATATAACATTCCCAAGTTTTCCAAATGATCTATGTTGACCTCAAGATGGTGTGAAGCGACTTACAAATTCAAATGATAAATTGTGGAATACTTCCATGTGGTACTCAACATTAATCCTTAATAGTACAATAAAAAATGAAAAAATATTCCTTTGTTGTCACAAAATGCAAATAACCGATCACAAATGGAAACAAATACAATTGTGTACAACTACTAACCAAGAAGATGATCATGAACCAAATTACTATATTTTATTCATCCAATTCTCCTCAAATGTTAACACAAGACCCATCAACCACAAATAGAACTAATCTCAAAACTACAAAAGCCAATTTCAAAGTATGGTGAAATGCACTAACTTTCTCTACCATAGACTGATAACCACAAACTAACAGATATAAAAAAAACTAAAATAAACCATATAATCCACTTTTCTAGAATGATGCAAGATTTACATTATGCCTAGGGATGCTCTTGCATTAGAAACTTGGGGCTTATAAAAAAATTAGTCCCTCATTTTTTAGGACAATATGCTCCTACCAAGATATTCCAAACTATTGCTTCCTTAACTTGTTCCTTACACTTCTTTAGGTATGCCTCAAGTGATCCACCCTAAGCATTAATTTCTCCTTCATTATTTTTCATCGCATCCAACTTCCTCTTCTATGGTTATAGTATTCTATTCTACAAATCATCCTCTGCATCATATTTTCTTAACTTGCAATAACTCACAATCCTCTTGTTCTTTCCATCAATTTGTCCCTGACATATGTTAGCCCCTTTTTCATCTATCACATACCCTCTTGTTATGTTTTCCACTGTCACATGCTCCTCAACATAGCTTCTCACCCTCTTACTAATCTATCTTATTCTTTGGATGGCTTCTCTTTGGTGACTCCTACTTGCACATTATCTTGTGATACCACTTTTGTATTTGTGGTGCTATTTGACACTTTATGTTCAATGCCACACATTTTTGGAATCAACACATATCATTCTTCCCCAATGCACACCATGCACTATTGTAAAATTATCCCTCAATTTCTCTCAATGGTATCAAATTATGTCTTTGGCCATCCTTCTAGATTGTCTAGGTGTTATCTCTTCCATCATACATAACACTTTTATCAAGTTGCCAAGATCTTCTAAATAGAAAATGACATACATCCATCAACACGATGTCACATCACCTCATCATGGTATGTTACTATTTTGAACCTTACAAGGAAGTATTCTTCTACCAGTATCTTATCTCCCTAATGCAACCATCAATCCCATATGAGTGCAGATGCTTCATCCTCCTTGGCCCTAACTTGTCAACCATTTCTTTAGAAACTAAATTTTCTTTATTGCCACTATCCAAAATGACATTGTAACATTTACTTTGTAAGACCCACCATTGTCTTGCGATTTTATTCACACCTAATAAACTTAGATTGGATATTGTATTCATGGAGTTACACATTTATATTTGAATTTTAGTTATTATCATTCATTGTATGGAACACTATGCTTAGAATAATTTAATTTTTATGAGATCATTATGATGATGACTGTGGTTTATTTCTATTATTTATGTGTGGTTTTAGAGTATCACAATTTCTATCTAATATCATGATTTGATCTCAATTATATTATGATGAATGCTAATGCTAATTTGATTTTAATTTAATAGCAGTAGTTTGAATAGGAATGTTTGATCATGGTGAAAATTAGAAAAAAAAATAATAAAATATTATTATGTGATAAATATGAATTGTGTGTGTGTGTTTGTTTGTTAGTTGAATTTAAATTGTGATTATTGTTGAATATTAATAATTATCTAAATTATAGGTTATCTATAATACATAACATTTTAAAAATATTATTAGTATTGCTTTGGCTATTTTGTACGATATTTTAATTCTTGGTTACAAGTGTGCAAATAATTTCCATGGCCAGTGGAAAAACTTTGAAGGTCCTCTAGAAATATTTGTTGTGATTCCCTAGTGATACCTTCACCTCAACCCATGAGGGGACTAGGGTCTTTATTTGTGAAAATATTTTGTAAATGTGAAAGATGGTATTTAAATTTAATTTTTGTTATTTTGTTATGTGGTTATATGTGTAAAAACCTTCAGTTGTCAGCCATCCTTGTCACAAACTTTGGATTTGTTCTTAAAAGGGAATTTAAAAGGTCAATTATTTTTTCATTAATTAAGTGAAAATAAGTCCCTAGGGTGAATACCTTGTTAGAAATCTAAAATAGATTGATAACCTAGGAACTTTATAAGAGAAATTCTAAGCTACATAAGTTGAAAAAAATATAAAAAATACAAACTAGTGACTCTGAGAGATATGCATTAAGATCTCAAAGATGCTACACAAGACTGACATAATTGTCATACAACATGCAACAAGGATACAAAATACAAGCTAGGTAGTGAGTTTATATAGACCAGGGAGTGGGGTGGAGGTGGTAAAATCAACCAATAGGGAGAGACCACCAAATGGTCTAAACATAGTAAATGCAACTCCCTCATAGGATGGTGACACCTCAAATGACCCACTCACCTAATTAAACTCACCTTATTTAACCTAAGCAAGCTTAATAAAAGTGTAGGAAAAACCTAGGAAATAGGGATAATAACTAACCCACTAGGAAAATAAAAACCTACACTAACACCCCCATAAGCATAGCTTAGGTGGGTGAAAAGATGGGTCCCAACAAATCAAGCCCGATGAGGTACCCATGTACAATGAATTCCCCCCAAAGAGAAGAAGCCCACCCCCCCCCCCCCCCCCAAATAGAGAGGGAACACCCCCCATAATAGAGAGAAAAGAGAAGGACTAAAAAGCCTCCCTAAAGTGGACAGCTGTCGCACCCCCATCAAAGCTCCAAATGAAGGAACTTGCTCTCAATAAAGGGTTTGGTGAAGATGTCTGCAATCTTATTTGATATGATTCGAACAATACCTGAGATCAATGATCTACTCATGAATCAAATTCTAAATTTAGTGCATATCGATCTCAATGTGTTTGGTCCTCTGGTGATGGACCCGATTGCAAGAGATGTGTATCACACTCTAGTTGTCACAAAGATGACTATGGGTTTCTAAAAGGGAATACCAAACTTAGTGAGAATTTTTTGAAGCCAAATGGCCTCAGTAGTAGCATTAACTACTCCTTGATACTCAGCCTCTATGGATGAAAGAGCAATTGCAGACTGCTTCTTTCTCGACCAAGAAACTAGACCAAAAACAAGTGAGAAGCAATACCCTAAAGAAGACTTGTGATCCTAAGAATCATCTGCCCAATATGAATCTATGTCCCACTATGCCAATGTCCACACCTGCTACATAGTGAATCCTAGAACTGTGATTGCCCTATACATAGTGAAGAATTCACTTAGCTACTTTTCAATGTAGCTCATGTGGCTCCTACATGAACCTGGAGAGCAGGCCTTGTGTGAGTTAACTATATGAGACTCCCAACTAATTGATTATACAAGGTAGCATCTACCAACGGTGAAGAACAGTGAGCCTTAAGTTTGACCCTTGTCATAAATGGAGTCAGTGTAGGCTTACAGTCAGCCATACAAAATCTGGAGAGCATATGGGTGTGTGCAAGAAGTTGTGTCCACTTTTTGGCCAAAAAGTGGAAGTGTTTTTCCTGATTTTCAGAATTTGTCACATTTGACCTAAAAATTTGAAGCACTTAAATGTGGAATCTTGGAAAAAGTCACTAAATATGAAATGTAGTACTCGGAGTCTAGTTTCTAAATATGTAATTTTTTTCAATACTCAGATGATAGAAATTGATTTTGAATAGGCATTTCTAAAAATCACTGTTTAAAAGTCACTTTTTTTTTACTATACCATGTACGTGTACATCATCCATATTTTGACCTAAATAATCATATTTTTCAAAATCCTTTTGGGAAAAGCTTTGTAACTCACTGAAGCACGTTTTTCATATTTATTTGTAATTTTTTATTGAATAATTTTTTTTTATTAATTTTTTATTGGTCATTTTTTGTCTTTTAAAAAATCATTGTGTACGTCATGCATAAGATGACCTAAACTTAACATTTTTTGAATTTTTTTTTTAATTGAAAAGAATTGTCTAAAGTACGTTTTCATACAATTTTTTTTACAAAAAAATATTTTAATAAAAAGGTATTAAAATATTAAAAAACCCTGATAATTTAAGTTTATGGACCTATTTCATCAGAAATTGATTAAAAAATAGAAAAATTAATCCAATTGTAAAAAAAATTACATATTTGGAATCTACACTGTCTCCTCTATAATGGGTTTTAATTTCGTCAAAATATTCTGCAAAATAGACCTTTAGATATATGCCCAAAGTCACTATTTTGTTGTGACATTGACAGGGCCTTCAAGTTGCAAGTCAAACCAGGTCCAGAGGTCAGGGTCGGGTCCCCAAAGCATTTTTCGAAGTGGGTTACAAAGCAAAACCTGAGCCTAAAATTCAAATTTTGAATAACGGGATCCTATTTATAAAACGCGATCCCATTTCTTTATTCATCGGTCGAAAATAAAATGGGATCCCGTTTAATATAACGGGATCCCGTTTTATAAACAGGATCCCATTTATTATTTGCCCATTTTTTAATAAGACTGTACTATGACTGTCATTTCTACAACTTGCTCTACAGTACGGCTGACAACGACTCTTGCAGCATTCTTTGGCATATTTCTTTCTTTTGCAGGTCCATCAACTTGAAGTATTGTTTGTATTTTGATAGAAGCCATCATGGAGACGTTATTTGAGTGGAATTTTGTTGAATTGGTACTTGTTTGAAGGACTTGAAACACATTCAAGTTTTTGACATTCATTTGTACATGCTTCATAATTTTTTTAATCATGGGATCACAAAGTCGTAATAAGAGGAAATATAGGAAGCTATTAACCCCTAAAGAAATTGAAGCAAAGAGAGAGAAGGAGGCAAAAAGACAAAGAGATAGAAGAGTAAAGATTTAATCAATGAATAATGCTGAAGCATCCAGTTCCACAACTATTGAAGATAAAAACATTGAGGAGACCATGGATGTAGATGATGCAAGTTTGCAAGAGGTGAATGTGGAAACTAATACAATTATACAAACTACTCCTAGTATGTCTTCAAATCCCTCTATTAATGCTATGGAGAATGTTTCAATAGGCACAAATCCAGATACTTCTTCAAATCCACCTTTGAATGAAATAGAAATAGTGTTAATAAGAGATTTAAAACAAGCTAGATATAACAATGTTGAGATTGATAATATTCGTAGAGATCAAAATTTGAAACAAATTGTTGTTGAAAATAAAAATGAAAATCCTTTTGTTGAAAATGAAAATGAAAATCCTTTTGTTGTTGAAAATGAAAATGAAAACCGTTTTGTTATTGAAAATGAAAATGAAAACCGTTTTGTTGTTGAAAATGAAAACGAAAATCCTTTTGTTGAAAATGAAAATGAAAATCATTTTGTTGTTGAAAATGAAAACGAAAATCCTTTTGTTGAAAATGAAAATGAAAACTATTTTGTTGTTGGAAATGAAAACAAAAATCCTTTTGTTGAAAGTGAAAATGAAAACTGTTTTGTTGTTGAAAATGAAAATCGTTTTGAAGTTGAAAATGAAAATGAAAATCTAGGAAATGATGTTGAAAATGAGAAATATTTTTTCAAAATTAAAAGAGATGTTTTGGATAATCTTCCTCGTAAAATTTCTTGGAGACAAATAAGAACACATGCCAATAGATTATACAAGGAATTTTTTTATTGTAAAAAACTATCATTTCAATGTCAACTAATGATGCAATTAATGAGAATGTGGAAAATGAGAAAAGTAATGAAAATGTTAGGCATTTTTGTTAAGCCAAGAAGAAAAGATCAATCACTAAAACATGCTATGTCTACTGTTGCTAGTGCCATTGAGTCTATTGGAAGTAATAGTCGATCCAAAGATAAAAATGTAGCAAGACGAGCTATAACAACTATTATAGTGAATAAAACAATTTTGAATAGAAGAATGGTAAGCAATATTAGTGGAATTCTAAAAATACATAGTAAAACATTGGTAAGAATGGCAAAAAGAAGAGAAAGTATAGAAAATGATCCAATTAACCAATGTTGGAGTTTTAGTGGTCGACTCCCGAGATCTGACATAAAACTAAATGTTGAAATTAGATCTTTGATCAAAAAATATTGGCATGATAATACTAGGGTATCGTCTAATGCTAGAGATGTTTAAAAATTAAGAGTGGGGTCTAAAGTTCACGATCCTCATCCAAAACACCTATTAGATACAACGCAAACTGAATTTTATAGAAAATTTTGTGATGAATTAGTGTTACCTAGTAATATTAAAATAAGTCAAAGATCTTTTGAAAAATGCAAACCATGGTATGTAAAGATTAATAAGGAACAAATATCTTGTTGTTGTAAAACGCATGTTCAATTTCGTTATTATTATGATGTGTTTCAATATATACATTGTACTTTACATCGTAACATGATTATACAGGAATGTGATATTAATATGCCAACTGAAGCAATAAAAGAGTTTATATCAAGTTTGTTCTGTGAAAGATCTAATGAAAAAGGTTTTTATTTAAGTTCATGTATTTTTGGACAATGCACTAGTTGTGGCAATCTTTTTGTTAAGAGTTTATATGCATGAAAGTGTTGAAAATGATTTTGGACAACAATTAGTGGATGTTAAAAGATTTAAGAATGTTGAATATTCTTTAAAAGATGGAAAATTTGGAAAGTGCTGTGATTTAATTACAGAAAAGGTTAGTGTGCATGCATTCATATCAAAATTTAAAAGTAAAATTGTACCAAAATATGTCAAGCACTCTCAACAAGCTCGATGGACAATTTCGTGAATGTAGAAACACATTTCCAGTTGGTACTATACTATCAGTGGTTGATTTTGCAGAAGACTATACTTTAGCTCCGCAAGAGCAAATTCAATCACAATATTACAATTCAGTGCAGGTTGCTATGTTTGTTCATATTGTTTATAGACATGAAGATGATAGCACAGAGAATGATAGAAAAGTTTTGAGGGAGTATCATTTCTATTTGAGTGACAACCAGTTACACTCATCAGAGTTTGTTCAATATATTTTATACAAATTTAAGAGAAAGAGGAATCCAGATGACTAAACATCTTATATGGTCAGATAATTGTACGGGGCAGTTCAAGAATGCTCGAATGTTCTATTGGTTATGTAGGGTTCACAAGGAGAATAATGTCCAACATATGTGGAATTTTTTTGAAGCTGGACATGGTAAAGGAGAACATGATGGAGCTGGTGCGTGTGTTAAAAGAATTGTTGCTAGACAACAATTAAAATTTGAGGATGCAGTAAAATTTAAAGATGCACATGGGATTGTAGATTGGTGCAATACAAGATTATGTACACCTGGATCAAGTGAGTACTCTACAGTTCGTCAATTCTTTTGGTTGGTTGAAGAAGAAAACATTCTACCTAGACTTGATTGCCAGACAATCAGTGGATCTACTAAATGGCATTCATTTAGGAGTTCGAATGCAAGTACATGGACTATCTGGACAAGGGAGCTTGCATGTTTTTGTCAGTTTTATATTTCAGGAGATTGGGAAGCATGTGAGAATACAGAATGGGTTGAAGAGTGGAAACAAAGACCATTGACACTTGCACAAGCACACAATCAAAGTGAAACAACAATTGAAGACAATGATCAACTGTTTGTATCAGACGATTATGACCGTGTTTCAGACCTTGTACAAGAAGGTAATTTAATTCAAATCATTTCATTTTATTTCACTTCATTACTAATTTGTAGTGCTTTTATTTATTTATGTGTACATATGAATGCATGTATGTTGATTGGTCAAATTTTATGGACATGTGCAAGTTATTGAATCAAAATTTGTTTTGTAGGACATGTGTATGCTATTGTTGCACCAAAGAATAATGAAGAGGAAACTAAATATTGGTTGGCTCGTTGTGTGGAGACTAAACATAAGTTAACAGCACCTTGAGAAGATAATGATGGCTTTCCTTATCCAACAGGTTTGGTGATCCCCTTAAGACATCCCCTTGAGCAAATTTTGATAACAAGTCTTTGATCCCCTTAAGCATATTTTAAGAACTTCTTTGATCCCCTTAAGCAAATTTTAAGTATTTCTTTGATGATGGCTATCATTATCCAATAGGTTCGGTGGTCGTTGTTGGCACTTGGCTACAAAAATACCTAATAAGGAAGAATGGTTTGCCTGCATTCAAAGATTATGAAACACATAAGAAGATTATACACTACTCACATTTGGTGTTGGCAACAAATATAAAAATAGAGAGGTATCGTGGATAACCTACAAATAAAGAGCTATGGAACATTTCTATGGAAGACCATGAGACAATCATCGATGCGTTGGAAAAAAGAGAGGATGGAGATGGTACAATGGAATATGTAAATACATGTAAATATAGTTAAATAGATTTATATTGTTGTTTTAAATACATTAAATGCATGTTTTGATATTTCTTGTGCGTTATTAGTTGAAATTGATTTAATTTATCCTTTTATATCCTCAAGCCATCATCACAAATTCATCACATACTTTGAAACAAAAACTTGAGAGGCACTTGTAAATACAGCTACAGATTGTGTATATCTAGATAGTTTTATATAAATTAAAATACATGTTTTGATTTAGATATATTGATAAATTACTTGTATTATTTTTACATTAGGTGGCATGAAGACCTGCTACATTCTCCTCAAGTTTTGGATTTTCTTGAGATGGTATATAACGACATTTTGTATTTACATTATTTTGAGTTGGCATATATGTACATACACAATTACATTATTACACATTTTGTACAAAAATTTGTATACATGTGTATGTACACAATTTTATACTCTACAGTATTAAATTTATCAAAATTATTATTCTATGTATTTTATTTGTTAAATTTCCATGTTTTTCTACTTAGAATTTACTTTAAATTTGATTTATTATATTGTTCACTTTGGTTGCCTTGGGCAACTTCACCAAATTTTGAGAACTTAAGACGTCCCCTTAAGACATCGTAAATTAGGACCCCTTAAGACATCTAAAAAGTTAGCATCAAGTTGTAGGTTAATTGCAAATGATAGGTGTCTAGGTGTAGGATCTTTCTAGGTGTAGGAGCTTCATTGGTGAGTAGTGTGTAGGAGCTTTCTACAACAAATCAAGTTGCCCTATGATAAGGTTGGATAGATAGAGTGGTGTAGGTTCCTATTGTGTTATCCTTATCACACATTTATTATGACAAGGTGGTACTATCAACACTACCTACCTAAAGCTCTTTTAATAATCTTTTTTTTTGTTTTTTTGTTTTTTTTTGTCTTTTAATAATCTTTTAAGCCACATTGATTTTTTGATGTTTTTATTAAACTTTAATATTTGCCCTTCGTGGATGATAGAGCCCCTATAGATTGATTTTTATTACTCCATGTGATGGTCCCTACACTAAATTTAAAGAAATAGTCCTGGAAGTATATTTCTTATGAACAAATTACTAATATAGAACTAACATCACAATAACCATATAAATTTGCATTTTGGTGTAGGAAAAAAAAACCATATTTAAAAGTACTTTTAATATACTTCAATATTTTTTTAGTCATTTTCCAATGATCCACATATGGATCTTGCATGAATCTAGATGCAATACTTACTACATTATAAGTAATGTCTGGTATAGGTATGGTATGGTAAATAAGGCTTTCTACTAACTATCTATACAAAGTAGGATTGGTCTTTTCAAATAGAGGTTTGGAGTCAAGTTTAATACTTAATTCAATAGGAATAGCAGTTGGTTTATAGTCAACCATAATTGAAATTTTTAAGTATATATCTTATTTGTATCTTTCTTGTGATACCCTAATAGATTAATGATCCTAGAAGATAATCATTCCTAAGAAATGATGCAGAAGCCCTAAATTAGTTATTCAAATATCTAGTTCAATTTATTTTTTATATTTGTGGATTAAGGAAATAAGACTACTCATAATGAGTAAGTCATCCATATATAATACAACTATAATGATTTGACCATTTTTAACATTAACAAAGAGGTCATTATCAAAGTCACAAATAGAGAATCCAAGAGATTGGAAAAAATATTGAACTTTGCATGTGAAGGACTAAAAATGTCCACTTTCTCATATGGTATGTAGGCTCCTATCATTTAGCAAGTGGAGTTAGGTAAAGTTTATGCATGGGGGTTTGACATCCTTCCTTCAAGGTCTACCATGACCTTTATTAGATTGTGCACCATAAGGCACTAGGATTTAGTCATCCTTCTCTAGTTATGGTATGGATATTGGAGCATATTAGACCAGGTATCAATGACCCATGCCCACACCAGATCTTTCACTTCCTTGAGGTATCAAGTAGTGCTGATTGGGTTACTATGGCACATGATTACACATTTACACAATGGTGACTTTGACGAACACAAACAAATTACTACATATTCTTTCAATGCAATTTCTTCATTAAGCGCAAATCTAGATCAACACTCTGACACTTACATATAGAGATTTATATTATTGAAAATGGCAACTTTCTAAAGGATTTCCCATGTAGTACACTCCCATGCTACAAATCTACTTAAGATGTAGTAGAGGTTGGTCAAGGGACACTCTGGTGGACTCTTACTCTAGGGACTCCTAAATTACATGGTCAACACAAGAACAAGGACCAAGGCACTTGGATAAATATAACTATAACCATGCTAGGATCATTTAATATAACTTAGTTGATCTCTAGATGAGAAGATGTGAGAGATTGATCCCTCCTAGTAGGCAAGAGATCCTCATGAACTTATCTCACTTTTTAATGCTTTGTTTTGATTTGCTTACCATTTTATTGCTTAAAATTTGACCAGGACCTAAATATGCATACTATGAATGAATGGAGGAACTTTATTAGGACCTCATCACTACATAAATTCTTTCAATGCAATTTATTCATTAAGCGCAAATCTAGATCAACACTCTGACACTTGTAGATTTATATATGACAATCGATTATTTCTATTGATGTCAATCTATATATCTTATTATGGTTGATCTCAAATGTTTACATTTCTTTTCCTTCATGCACATGGTTAGATTAGAGTTTGATTTATGATTAAATTTAGGGATGCTTGTATATACATATGTATGTGATGTTATGCTTTTATAGTTTATGATGTATATGCAATGTATGTATGCATGGATAACAGATATATGTATGGATGCACCTAAACTAACATGATGGTTTGACATGATTATTACTTTGACATGTGTATGATTTTGTTACAACAAGATTGCATTTATTGTGTGACATGTAAAAATATATAGTCCATTTTTAACAATATATATATAAAGTCCAGGTCCATGTTCAAAAAATATATAAAGTCCATGTTCAACAATATATATATATATATATAAAGTCCATGACAAACAGTATATAACAAATAGTCCATGAAATAGTCAAATATATAAAGTCCAGGTTCAACAATATATATATAAAGTCCATGTTCAACAATATATATATATAAAGTCCATGACAAACAGTATATAACATATAGTCCATGAAATAGTCAAATTATACATAGCCCATGTTCAATAACCTATCACATACTATCTCTATCATCAAGAGTGCTCTTCACACCATGCGAACTACTCAGATGACCTGAATCACTCTGCGAAAGAGAAAGATTTAGATGAAATTAGATGTAAGATGATAAGGAAATCTAATTTAATGACAATTTTTAAATTTATAATTTATCATAAAATTAAATTACTGTGTGAGGCTAAGAGGCATGCTCTGGTGCACCTGGACCTGTCTCTCCATGTTCTGAATCAATCTATTTAATACAAGATAAAGTTCAAGTTGAAATTAGATATAGTTGACGATTTTAAAAATGATTTAATTCAATCTAATTTATAAGAACTATCATATTTAAAAATTATTATACCGTAAGAGGAACTTGTTGTGAATCCTCTATTCCAGGACCTGTCTATACAGGCTTAGCTCCATGACATGTATCGAGCTATAAAAGAAAAAAGAATTTTGAATGTACATGTCAACATATATATATCAAGAAATTTACTTTAAGTTCACAACATATATTTTAATTGTTCAATTTAAATATAATCTAAATTTTAAAGTATACCGTATCAAGCTGCCCATCTCCTCTGTCCTCCTGCTCTGCATGTGCTGTGTGTTGATGCAACGTGTCACTAACAAGCTCCTACAATGTCATTTATATTTAAGTTAGCACATGTGTGTACAAATTAGGTTTTAAAACATATATATAATTGACTTGTGTACATGTTATACGTTTTTCAACAACCTGAAATGCAGTCGACTCCTAATATAAACTTGGATTATCCATGTGTGCTACAATGCCCATCCTCATTGTTGTGTCAACCTGCATGGACGTATTTATAAAATATTAAATAGTACATGTGCACATTTTTAGATACACTGATATCAAAATAGAAAAATTTAAGTATATATATAGTTTTTTAAAACAATTTATACATACTGTAAGAGTGTCATGTGAGATGCCCAATGATGGAGGAGCACTCAAGACACCCTGAGATGGAGGATTCAATGTGGAAGAACCCTGAACTAGTTCATAAATAAGTTCATAAATATTTAATTGTACACACATTCAAGACTGAATTTTACAAATTTACAAATCATTGAAAATGTACCCCAAATGGGTGCCCGAGATGAACAGGTGTCAAAGAAAAATTAATTCAATCAATGGTGACCATTGTTGCCATCATCTACACCAAACAAACCAAACAATTTGATTGTTAAAATATTACAATTTAATTGATCTATATGTTGATTAAAAACACGTGGTTAAAAAATTGTTTTAAATTCAACATGTGTACATAACCTATATATACCTATGTCGAATGATCAGTGGGATGATCCTCAACAAATAGATAATCAACAAATGATTCAGTGCCCACATTATCAGATGATGCATGTGTAGCTGAAGTGGGTGCAACTACCTGATAAGGTCCATAACACAACTGATTGCAACTCGTACATGTATGATGCATCGACACATGTGGAGTGGTACTAGGACCATGTCCATCATCAACTCCTCCATGCTCTCTAACTCAAGCTACCATCATAGAAGTCTGCTCATGTAGGCTACCTGAGAGTACACTTAATGTGCCTAGTGTGGATACCGCTGCACGATGCTGGAAGGGCGAAGGAATGGCAGCAACAGGAGGGTCAATAAGAGGTTGAATAGGCACCGGTCATTGGGGATCAACCCGTGCCCCCAACCTCTATTGTGGCATGCCACCACCAACACCCTGGAATGATCTAAAATCAAAGTAGTTGGGTTTTTTATTGATAAAAACTCTACATATAATTTTCTCAAAAAATAGAAAGGAACCTCACAATTAGCATGAGGTGGATAATCAAACACCATCCACCATCTATCCCAAAAATTGGCAGACATTCCTTCATGCCTACACCACCTGATTGATATTCTTTTCTTATTTGAAGGAATAGGTTCATTTGTAATTGGATGTCTAGAATATTGTGCTAAATGAGCTTTTGTGATTTTAAGATCCAAAATAGTCTTATAGGAGAGGCCATCAGCATAAAATTGGCACCTCTCCTCTCTCCATTTCTGGAATCCATCAAAATCTGAGTCAATAGACCTCATAGAATCTACAATGTTTTGCATCAAAGATGCAAAACATACTACGTGAGGTGGCAGGAATTGTTCATTGTGAATGGAATTCAATTTTTCTTGTATCGAATCCACATTTTCATTTATTATGGCTCGCAAGTGAGCCTGGTCAGTTCTAGGTGCGGGTGGAGATGGAGGTGGGTCATCTGCAGGTGGGGCATCTAGAGGTGGGGCATTTGGTGCTAGGGGTGCGGGTGCAGGTGCGGGTGGGGGTGGGGGTGCGGCCGGATCATCTTGTGCATTAAGGAAGTCCTCAACATCAAAGTGAATATCATCTAGATTCATGATGTATATATAAAAATCTAGATATGAACCTGCATATATATACATATAAACATACAAACTTCAGTAGAAATTTAAAATTAAATCAAGAATATATATATATATATATATATATATATATATATATATATATATATGTTTCAAGAAATTACACTTGAAATAAATTTAAATTAAACATACTGATAATGTATACATGCATGTACAAATTTCAAAATGTAAGAGAGCTATTAGGACTACCATAATGATTGATACAATGGGAAAGGTGACCCATCTTAATGTATAATGTGTATTTAAGTAAGGAAACTTCTCTGGACAATCATCATGTATTTCTTAAATGTGAATATGTATCCCAAATTTTGGACTATTTTAAAGAAATATGGTGCATTTAGGAACTTGGTGATTGTTGGGGTAAAGAGGAATCTATGATCATGCTAGAAGAGGTGGATTAGGCTCATAATTGGCCAAGGTTGCTTTGAATAAGGTTAAAACAAGGAGATACCCATGTTGATATTCACACCCTTTGGTCCACACCTACATTGGGATGGATTAAGCTTGAAATTTTGATGGGTAGCCAAGGGTAATCCTAGTGAAGTAGGAGGAGTATACATTTTATTAAGAGATGATAAGGGAAAACCTCTACCTATCTTAAAGCTTATGATTTTGGTGTCAAGAACAATAATATGGTAGATTCTAGGGCCATGATATCCAGGGCCTCAAGATGACTTGGAAACTAAACAAGATATCCCTTAGTGTGGAAGGAGATTCCAAGATCAACATTGATCATATGAAAAAGCATAGATGGAGCTTGTGGTTATTGGAAACTATTCTATTGGAAGCTAGAAACTTGGTGAATACTTGTTTAAATCTATCTCCTTCAAACATATCAAAAGAAAAGGTAATTATATTCTAGACTAGGCAGATAATGGAAGAAATCATTAAATTGCTCCTAGACATCTAGCATTTGTTGGGAAGATTAATTTTTTTACATTCAACTCAATCCCTAAGTTGTGCCTCCATGCTATCAAATGTTACTTGTATCTACCTTCTATACAATAATATTGAAGGGGTAGAAGGTTAGGCTAAGGATTTCTATATTGCTACATAGATAAATTCCACATCTTCAATGTGTGGCATGAGCATATGCACAAAGCCTTGGAGGATATTTCTAAGATAATGAAGATAAACCTTCATGTCTTGATGCTAAATTTGATGATTCTATCCACTATGAGAATTAAGATGAGGAGGAGGTGACATAAATCCCTCCTATCAAATTCGAACAATGTTAAAAATGTCAAGGAAGTGGTAGAGGCTTTGTAAGGCTTGTGTAATTTGTCCCACCACCCTAGGATAAAGTTTTTTAGTTTATTAGTAATTCTAACACTACTTCAACTTATTACTCTAGGGTGAGGGCCACTATAATTTTCCCTACCACTAATATATCTTAAGACACCTATTGGTTTATGTTTGATGTCATTGTAGTATATTAATTTTCCCTACCACTATTGATTGAACAAAACTATACCATATATATTAAGTACTCTAGCTCAATGATCTTAAGATTAATGAAATCAGGACTAACTATATCATCATTATGCTTAGATACACCCAACATGCTAATCAAGAACTTAATTACCTTCACAACCCTATTAGCATTGTATCACTCCTATTAGGGAGTGGACTTGAATGGGGCCAAAAGATTCTTTACCTCTTACAATTGTGACTTTGGGTTTGGCATGGTCAACTTGGAGAGATTGTGTGGCATATCCCTATGAGAGGATGAAGGGTGATAGGAGGTTGTAGGATGGCTAAAAGCATTCACATGATGATAATGTTCAAGTTTAAATTTCAAGATATGCATCATGGTCTACAAGGTTCTCTTGTTCAAAAGGTTCATCATATTCTAGACAAGGAACTCACAATCATTGATACCAAATTCAAGACCTCCTATTACAAGTCTCCATATAGCTTTAAACATAACATCTATAAACACAAAATTTATAGGGCTTGAATACAAGCCCGCCTCCCAATTAGGAGACGTCCAAATAATTGGTGAACTGACATGCAATAAGGGAATAACACATGCATACAAAATATGTAGAAGAAAACCCTATAGCATGACTCGTGATTAATTAAAGTTAGGGTTAGGGTTTCAATTAGGATCAGGCTTAGGGTTAGAATTGAGGTTAGGGTTAGAATTATAATTCAAGGGTTGCTAAATTAGGGTAAGTATTAGAGATACAATTATGGTTTGGGTTACGGCTAGAGTTAGGGTTACAATTACAATTACAAGTAGCTCGTTAGGGTTAGGGTTAGGGCTAGAGTTAGAGTTACAATTACAATTACAATTACAAGTAGAGTTAGGGTTAGGGTTATGATTAGGGTTATAATAAGGGTTAGGGTTTGAATTGCATATAGAATTAGGGTTAGGATTAGGGTTAGAATTAGTGTTAGGGTTAGGGTTGGAATTGCATATAGAATTAGGGTTCAATCTAGCTAGAAATAGATAAATTAGTCAAGATGGTTCTAGCTTGATTTTGTTTCCTATTTCCTAGAAAATGCAAAACAATTGTTTTCTATTTAGTTGTTAGTCCCAACTCTTTCCTTTTAAGAAGTATATCAAATCTAATGTAGTAGTAGATACTTCTACATATACAAGTTTCTGTTAGGAGAAAATATTTTTTGCCAAATTTGTATAGAGTTGTCTATAGTGTGTTCTAGGGTAATCAAATGATGTAAGTCACAATTTAGAGGGTTGAGGGACAAGTTTGTGTTGAGTCTATAGGAGGTGTTTTCTTACATAGACCAAGCTCCATAATCTAGGTGTCTCCATGTCTAACTCAAATGTTTCAACTTGGTCCATATTATATCCAGATTAATGATAAAATTTTATATATATGGCTATGAGATCCACAATCATATCAATGTTTGGTAGAGAAAAGTTATCTAAGTTGGGGTAGATCCTTTTTTTATGTCTCAAAAGTTAGTGCAAACATGAATTCCCTTAGTTTTCTTGTTAACTAAGACCACATTAGACACCCATTTAGGATAAGTAATAGTCTGAATGAACCTTGGACATCCAATAGTTTATACAATTCTTCTATGACCACGAGGGCTACTTGGGGGTGCATTTTGTGTAGCTTTTATTGAATAGGTTTGGCATTGAGGTGAACCACAAGATGATGCATGACTTTAAAGATGGAGTCTCAAGGCATGTCACCATAAGACCACATGAAGAAATCAATGTAATCTTTAACATGGTGACATGGTTATATATGCCTTCTTTGATGTCAAGGTCCAGTGGAGCTACTATCTTAGAGAGTTTAGGGTCTGAGCTTCTATTCACAGGTTGATGTCTATAGCATCCTCAACAAGGAGAGGGGAGTCATGTCTTGTATATGAGTGGTATCTAATGGAAGGTGAAGTTTGTCAAATTGAGGAGCTCTTGGGAAGTGTCCATTTTTATTGTATCATTTTAATCGATCACAAGTTTCTTCTTATATCTTGTTGCTATTCTACCTAGACTAGGGTGCCTTAGGACTAAAGGGTTCTTTCTTTCTCTCCAAAATAAGCATATGTAGGTGTTAAGTATGGTGGAAAAGTCTTTCTTATGATTACAATGGGGATGTGGTCTTGACGCTTCATAAGTTTCATGATGGCTTCATCATTTTGGAAAACATCAAATCATAAAGGATCGTGTTGGTCCCAATCGATAACCTCAAGGTATTATAGGTCTAAGGAGATGGTGAGGATAGTGACCTATCATGAAAGAGGTTAGTGGTGGAAAGATCTTCGTAAGGATCATGAGTGGAGCCTACATCAATGTCATTAAGATTAGGGGAAGCATTACCAATGAGGTTGAGCTCGTATCACAATTAACATCATGATGTTCATTCCAGGGGCATAACCTAGCTAGTGAGGACAGCTACTTGAGTATATCAAAAGTTACATAAATGTTGGCTTCATTTCATTCTTGATTAGTTGGCTATCACAAAAACTATAAAATTTTCTTAATTCTTGATTAGTTGGTTGTCTCTAAAGGTTTGATTATGAAGGATGTGATAACTTGGTTTTATTATGGTTTGTTGTAATTTTTTTACATGATAGTTAGCTATTCAATAATGCCTTTAAAATACAATAACATACATTGTTATAAGTAAATTTCATAAAAGCCAAATATATATATCATCCCAATGCTATATAATTTTTGACAGTTTGTTCAAAATCTCTCCTTTCATATGATACAATCGTTTCAAAATTTCAATTGTATTTTATAGCTAAAATGTTTAAATACAGCTATCCAACACTCAAATTGAACTCAAATTTTGACAATTTGTTCAAAATCTCTCCTTTCATATGATACAGTATTTTCAAAATTTCAATTGTATTTTATAGCTAAAATGTTTAAATACAGCTATTCAACACTCAAATTGAACTCAAATTTTGACAGTTTGTTCAAAATCTCTCCTTTCATACGATACAGTATTTTCAAATTTTCAATTGTATTTCACAACTAAAATGTCTAAATATATCTATTCAATTCTCAATTTTAAACATAATTTTGACAGTTTGTTCAAATTCTATCCTTTTATATGATATAATCTTTCAAAATTTCAATTGTATTTTACAACTAAACTATCAAAAATTAGCTACTGATTTCATAAACCCTAAACCCTAAATAACAATTCAAAATTTAAATTTTGGTTGTATTTTACACCAAAACAAACAAGGGAAGCTTAAAATGATTGATGGGTAATTTGTAGAAGTGGAAAAATCCACTTACCTGGTGGCTGGATGGTGTCTGAACTCGGGATCTTGTTTTCACCTGTCAACTGTCACTATTGAAAATGCGGTCTCTGCCATTTTTTAAAAAATTTAATACTTTTACAAAATGGGATCTCGTTTTATGAAACGGGATCCCGTTCCATAAAATGCGATCTCGTATTATGGAACGGGATCCTGTTTTTGGCCTCTAGGTTCGGGATCCCGCAAAAAAATGGGATCGCATTTTTTGTTTTAGGCTTGAGATCCCGACGCAAAATGGGATCGTGTTTTATATAAATGGGATCCCGTTTTATAGAAACGGGATCCCGTTTTTGGTTCCCCGATTTTGGTTTTTTTTCTAACTCCGAAACTTCCACCTTAAGTGGACACAACTTCTTGCATTTACCCATATCAAGTGCATACTTGGGCTATGCAATGAGGATACCAGACAAGGAATGAGTGATCTCAATCCCCAAAAAGTAGTGCAAAAGGACCAAGTTTGACATCAGGAAACGATCATGAAGGGTAGTTTTAACTATCTTGATGGTGGATGAGGAACTCCCTGTAATCAACAAGTCATCAACATAGAGAACAAGGAATGTGAGAGTATCATCCTACTATAGAATGTACACATTCAGATTAGAATGCCACCAAGTGAACCCAACTGATAGATGGAAGGAGTCTATCTTAGCATACCAAGCCCAAGGGGCCTGTTTGAGGCCATGGAGAGACTTTAGAAGATGAAAAACAAGTGAAGGATCCTGGATGAACCCCTATGGCTACTCCATGTATATATTCTTGTGAAGGTTGCCATGCAGAAAAGCACTCTTCACATCCATCTAATGAACTTCCCAATGATGGTTTGTAGCAATAATAAGAACAAGTCAAATTAAACTCTTTTTGGCAAGTGGTGCAAAAGTCTCAGAGTAGTCAATCCCAAGAACCTGGGAGAATCCTTTTGCAACCAGGAGAGCCTTATGCTTATCATCCAACCCATCTACGATTTTTTTTTTTTGATAAATCAACTTGCATAGAACAAGTTTCCTTGCCTTAAGAAGGGGGACTAAATCCCAAGTATCATTCCTCTCCAAGGAATTGAACTCTTGGACTGCATGGTAGCATCCCACTCGGGGATTCTAGAAGAGATTCCTGAAAAGACTATGGATTAGAAGCTGAAGCAACAAAGAGATGTGGAGCTTGCTCAAATTGTAACCTTGTTCTTCTAGTGTCTAAAGGATCACCAACCTAATCACCTACTGACTCCAATGTCTGATGAGCCCAAAGAGGCCTAGTGAGAAAGTCTGGAAGAGCTGAATGATCACCCTCTAAATGATGACTAGGAGAGGAGGAAGATGAATCCTCATCATCATTGTCACCATTTGAAGTGGAGGAAGTAGACTCATCAAGACCAGGAGGATTATGATCCTTAGAAGAAATATCATCATGCCACAATGGCTCCAAAATGATTGTAGATGGAGAAGTAGTAGGAGAACTAGATACATCCTCATCGAAAGAAACACTCCTCTCAATGAATAGCTCATGAGTGGTGGGGTGAAGAAGCCGATAGCCTTTGACACCATCTAGGTACCCAAAAAATATAAAAGGCGGATCCGTAGCCTTATGTTTCTCTGCTAGAATATGGGACCATGTAGGAGAACTAAACACTTGAAAGTGCTTTACTATGGGTTTTTGACCAGTTTAAGCTTGAAAAGGAGCGAACCCATTCACATCTCAATGAGGAACCTAATTTTGGATGTAACACACATAGTTGATGGCCTCCACCCAATACTAAGGTCCCATGGACCTAGAGTGAATCATACAGTTAGCCATTTCTTTCAAGGACATGTTCTTTTGTTCTACAACACCATTCTATTGTGGATTGTAGGGAACTATGTGCTGAAGATCAATGCCTTCCGAAGCATAAAACTACTCAAACCTTTAGTTGACATACTCCCCCATTATCTATATACATAATCTTGATGACCTTCCCAGACTGTTTCTCTATGAAATATTTGAAGTATTGAAAAGACTCAAACCTCATACTTCTATTTGAGAAAATATACCCATGTGCATCTAGAAAGATCATCAATGAATGTCAAAACATATCAAGCCCTACTAAAAGAAGGATACATAAATGGTCATGCCAAGCCACTATGTATTAACTCTAAAAGTTGTGTGTCCGTCCATGCTTTGTCTTTATCATATTTCTCTTTAGGATTCTTACCAAGAATGCATCCTTGGCAAACTCCATCAGAAAATTGAATAGAAGGTAACCATAAAACCATGTCCTATTGACTAAGTTGTTGCAAGTACCAGGAGTTCAAGTGGCCAAACCACTGATGCCACAAACAACTCACCTCAATGAAGTGAGTGAGAAAATAAAGTGAAGGAGAGTCAGGAACAAAGTAAGAAAAGTGATATAGTTTGGATTGATGATCAACCTTCCCCATGGCAACTATTGGCATGAGATGAATAGCAGCAAGGCATGTAGTAGATCCTACCGTAGCTCACCACAAGGGGAATGCAGAGGACAAGGCCAACATAGATAGTGTCATTTTGTAAGGGGCACATCCATAATGTAGCATATATATATGTGTAATAGACAATATGTAAGATGTAAGAGAGTAAGAGTGAATGAAGGAAGAAAGATATATAGAGCAGAGACCCAAACCTTCCTAATTGTATATAAGATTTTGATGAATATATAAGGGAGATTTAAGGATTGGCCCTAATGTTAAGTGTGTATGAATGTGCTTGATATGTATGTATGATATATTCTTACCACATTCCATAATTCCTTATTGTTATTTATGATTGTCTCACTATATCATCTAGGGTATAAGTTGACTATAGAGAATTGACTGAAGCTCAGATCTCTGGACTGAGCCTCCCCATTTTCTTGGCAACATTTAGTTCCATTTTTGGTACCCTAGATAGAACATCGAAGAAGAATAGGATGAAACAATAGAAGGGAAGTGCCAAACAAAAAGGAGAAACAAAAGAATAAAAAAGAAGACAATAGATTTTTTATGATCTACGGTGAATCCTTTTAGGACCTACCCTTGTGAGATGGGGGAAGGCACCTAAGGGGATGACAAATGGAAAGGGGGGGGGGTCTAAAAATATCCTTTAAAAGATGTAACTCTTCAAGTTAATCATGTTGGCATAATAGTTATAGTAACAATGATATTACATTGTTAATTGTCATGTTGGAGTTATAAAGTTGTTACATAAACTGCATCGACAGTTATGTGAATTGCATCGGTATGAATTTCATCGTCCTTCTATAAATCTACATTGTATCATTTCAAATACATTAGTCAAGCATTTTACTTCTTATTAAATGGTATCATAGTGATTTAGAAAATGGGTTGTGAAGAGAAAGTTTGAATATGACTAAGTGAGGAGTGTTGAACATGGAGGAATAGAGTGTTGGTTTGTCTATTACCAGCGTGGAGGAGACCAGTAGGCATTCGTAGCAGGAAGATCATGGGAGAAAAGACCTGTAATGGCAGGATTAAGGTATAAGGAGCAGTGGATAGTAAGGAGAATGTTTTTTCATAAAAGCTCACAGGAAAGGAGAATACACTAAAAAGAGGCCGCAAGGGCAGAGAAGCAAATCACAGTTTACAATATGCACAATTTATAAAATTGCCCATTTAATATAGTTGGAAAATATGTGATGAATCACTAGATTGCAAAGAGAAACAATTATGTTAAAGCATTGAGATACGGTCGTTTATCACATCAATAGCCAAAGATCCAAAGAAAGAGGCAGAACCGCCAAGTTTTTGGAATCGAGTATTTACTTTCTATACTATGTAAGGACAAAAATCTGCATAAGAGGTAAGAAATTAGTGAATTAAATGTTTGAAATTCATATCACTTTTTGGGGATTCTAGCATAAGAGAAAAGAACATCCATTTCCATTAGAAGAAACAACGAGTGGCTATGGAGTATAAAAGGGGCTCAAACATTGTAAAATAGCCATGAATAGTATGCTCATTAATAGAAAAGTAGATCTGAATGCATTGTCAATGGTGCATGGTCTTTGTCATAAAAATTTCATGGTCTATTGTCTAATGTACAGAGGAGACATTGTACCCAAGGATCATTTTTTTGCCTCTATTAAGATTAAGAGGGTCATTTATTTTTTGGGTGCTTGTTTTAAGTATGGTATCAATTATCAAACCCCAACTATGGTTCCTAGAGGGGATCTTGCCAAGGTTCATTGGGTAGTTAGTATAATATCTAACTCCACAAGTGTTATTGAGGTCTTCTTTCACATTGATCACAAGTTTAATCTCATGTATGTCAAGCATGCTTTTGTGAACTGGTATGTTGATGAGGGTATGGAAGAAGGAGAGTTATCAAGAAGCCATGAAGATGAGGATTCATCAGATGATGAAAGTTTTATTAATGACTCTTCAAGTGGTATTAATAATACATTAGTACTATAAGCGTTCAATTTATTGTAGGTAGGCGATATTGAAGGATGGAGGATTTTCCATCATCTCAAGTTAGCTTCTCATTTTGAGATGATGCTTTGCATGAGAAGCATTTTTGGTTTTGGTTGTTTTTCTTTTCTTTGTTGATACTGACGGATTGGAAGAATGTATGTTTTGTGAAGATTTTGTTTTGGAGACAGGTTTTGGATTTGGTGTTGAGCTCAATATGGATTATTGTCTAGCGAGCTTCAGAGTATATGATCAAGAATTATACCCTTACTCGATCACTAGACAATGATAGAGATCTATCGTATCTCTTAGGGATTGTTGTCGAATAATTCAAGACTCTGTGATTTGAGAGTTCGGGACTAAAGAGCTCAAGAACAAAGCTCAAAGCTACACCTTTCTGAGGGTAGATGAGACAACATGATGGAGCCCCACTTGGTTCAGGATTTGTTCTTTGGGAGAAGATCTTCTATAAAATATGTATTCATATTATGTAATCAGCATTGTTGAGTATATTAGCCTTTAGGGGGCATCCCTTGGTACTATTGCAGGAACAATGTAATAAGGGAGGGAATGTTGGCATAATAGTTATAGTAACAATGATATTACATTGTTAATTGTCATGTTGCAGTTATAAAGTTGTTACACAAACTGGATCGACAGTTATGTGAACTGCATCGGTATGAACTACATTGTCCTTTAATAAATCTGCATTGTATCATTTCAAATACATCAATCAAGCATTTTACTTCTTATTAAATCTAACCATGGGATACATAAGGATTAATGAAACACCATATCTAAAACACTCGTGGCAGAAGGGGACAATAAGAAATTAAGAGAAGTTAAAGAAATTATACAAATCAAAATGGAATTAAGCAAGGAAGAAAGACAAAAGCAAAATCAAGAATGACAAAAAGATATCATAGAAGGATGGAGAACAAGGATCAACTAGGAAGGGAAAGCACCAGGAAGGTTGCAGAGGAAAAAGAAGAAAAGGATGAGTGCACCATTGAGAGTGTTTCTAAGCACGCTGATGTGGGTGCTACCAGAGAAAAGAACATAGGATAAGAAGAGAGAATGGATGAGTGTGCCATAGGGGCTGCTACAAATTTGATAGAGGGATATAGATAATCCTACACCATTAACAATACATATTGATAGGGCTACGAAACTTCTCAAAAGTATAGGAGGGAGTATTGATGCATATGATCAATCAAGAAGGATATGGAGGGAAGAATATAATCAAACCCTAAACCCACCACAAATAAGCATAACCCCAAGGCTTCAACCTAATTTTACTAATATTCAAATTAGAGTTGATAAACAATGGGAACAATTATTAAATCCTATATATAACCTCAAGCCCTTAAACTTAGATGAGGACTATCTAGACCATTTGGTAAATCAAAGTGTGTTGAAGGTTAGAGAAAGAACAGATGATGCATGGTATACGATAACATTAGTTCCAAGAGTATAAGATAATTAAATCAAATGACACCACTAAATGATGAGATGTTTTGAACAAGTTACAAAAAGTCATCCCCTAAAATGAAGAGGCACCTTGAAGAGATACAACCCATAGACCAGGAGTCACCCCATGTGCCATATAAGACAAGGAGAATTTCAATAGAAGAGGACACAAATCAAATAGACAAATAGAAAGAGATTGAAGAACAAATTAGAAATGATTGTGAAGAAATATTAGGGAAAGATTACTTTGACATTAATTTACAAAGACACAAGGGAAGAGAAAAAAAAACCCTACTACAGAGAAAAAAACCAAAGCAGAAAGCTAGTAAATTAACAAACCACAAGAAAGCAGAAGATCTGATAAAACAAAAGAAATCAACAATGGATTCACCTATCAAGTTGCATGTATTTGGAAAGGATACAACAAAAGTTGTGAAGCATATATTTTTCTTGGAATCAATCTAGAATAGGAAAAAAAGAAAAAATCTTTGTCTTGGAGATTCTGTACCTGTGGTTAAAAAAATATCTGCATAAACAAAAATTTTATTCAGCGAATAAATGAAATATCTAGTGGAAGAAAATTTTACTCAATAGATAAAAAAGATTTTCTGACATAGAGAGGACACAAGGTGATGGTGCAAAAGCCATATGATCCATATGGTATGTATCCATACAGATTGTGTGGAATTTCCACAACGAAAAATCCACAAACCCTTGAAAATGGCCAATAATCAAATTGCTCCAAAATATAGAGTATTATATGTCAAAATTCATCTCTCAGGCCTTTTGGACACAATGGTTAGGTCTATTTTGCACCAACATGCACCAAACAATATCTCTTGGTAGAAACTCTCAAAAAAGAGGGAAGGAGATTGTAGATCTAAAGCTCTGATACCATGTAAGAGTCACCAATGGACTCAAGGAAGCCCAAGATCACCTACAATCAAAACAACCTTCCATGTCAAGAGAGAAAAGCAATAAAAATGATTTATTTCCAAGAATAATGATGCAAATATTACAAGATGCAAAGCTTGACTTCATACAATGAAACATACAATGAGATACATTGCTTATATAGGCAACGTTGAGTGGTAGGACAAAGGATGACATAGACACAAAAAGTAAATGTACAAGGCCATGACATAAATATTAAATGTCCTAACTACCTAAGTAAACTTATCATGTGAACATGTGTGAATAGGTCCTAACTAGGAACTAGTTAGGTAAAGTACCTTGTTCACACTACAAAGGGGAAAACCAGATAGGAAACACCCCCGTTCACACCAATAGTACAATTATTCCAAAGAGTGTCTCTACTTGTATTTATTGTGTCCTTTGGATCTATTGGTTTCACATTTCTTTTACAATGGATGAAACCTACTACAAAGTTGTCTTTGTCCTACCAACAACAATATTACATAAATACTTTTAACCTAACCAACTATTTTAATAATATAATATTGTTCAAATAAAGACCTCAACCTACTATGAATATTTCTCATCCTTAAAACACCTAACCCTAAAATCGCTTGACCAATAAAGGAATTTTAGTGACCCTCCTATGTAGAAAGAAATGAAGCATTACCCTTTCAAGTTTGTTCCTAGTCCCTCAAATTTACCCATGTTGAGGTGCGTCTCCACTCAATTAGAAAATATTGCAACTACTAGTTTTTATAATTTAAAGCATATCTTGTAGAGCATCATGGTGCTTAACAATTTTCTCAATCTCATGACCACCATGTTGGCTATGCCTCATTAGAGTTGCATCTCATACTCCATTCCCATGGCTATTGCATATTAATGTTTATTATAATTTATGAATAATATATGCCCATTTTAAGATATATGAGTAGCTACATCTTTCTATCATCCTTGTCATCATGTGGTTCTCAATTAGTATAGTGAACAATAGCATCACACCAATGATTCTTCTAGAAGCATTTATTTCCATTGTCACACTCCTCCAAACCTAATGTAGCTACCATCACTTTCCATCGATTTTAAAGGGGTTGACATAGAGGGTGTCAAAGAGGTAATTAGGGGTTTTTCAAGATTTTTTATTATGCAGTAGGAGTTGTGTTTTCTCATTAAGTTTTTATATGAAGTGACACTTGGATTTTTTTCCAATAATCATGGAATGTTCAATTGATATACGAACTTTATCTAGATTTTATTTGTTACTAGATAAATAAAATACATGACAAGGGAATTTCAAGCTTATAGATATTTTGATATTTGAAGCATATAGTTATTTGCACCGTGTTGTTGATTTCTCTCAATCATTTCAAGAAATTGTGGGTTTTCATGAATATTAATGTTGTATTTTTTTTAAATTCAAATTATTATATTTTAGGTCACAAGAAAATCTAGGTACTAATTTAACTTATGGGGGACCACTTTTTGGAAGCTAAAAAGTGGATTTTCTTTATAGATACCTTATATATTGTTCAATCCTTTTACCCATTTCTAATCATACGACTCCACTACCACCTCCAACACTTAATAAAATAATAGTCACATTGATGATCTAGTAATGAAATAGAAAAGTGAGTGAAATTGGTGGGTTCAAGATATTGATTGTTTATGAATATTATTAAGATTTATCAATTACTAATATGATAGACTATAAGGTGTGATAATTTCATCTAAGTTCTATTGATTATGTGTTCTCTACATCAACAACTGTTTCAACATTCAATATTTTTATTCATGACTTTTCTTTCTCACATTTTTACTTTGGTATACCAAATGGTGATTTTTGTAGTGGCTAGGGAATTTTAAAAGATTTATTAATTGCTTGAAAATGCATACTTGGATAATAATATAGTCATTGTTCTAGATTTTTTGACTCAATGAATTCATTGATCATCATTGTAGATTTCTTAGTTTTATCCTAACCCTAGACTTTCTCATTTATTTCTCTTGCATTTTTAGTAGGTGTGTACCCAATGGTATTTTCTATAGTGACTCTAAGTGAGTCAGTGAATGTCATGTACATCAAAACTTCTTGAAATTTCTAGGTAGCATATGGATATGTATAAAGGCATGACTAACATTAACTTAGTTAAAATGATCCCTTAGTTCATTACTTTGGATACCTCATGGTGACTAAACCCTACACGATGCCTTTCCCTTCTCTTGCATTTCCATTTGGGGGTTTATGTTTCTACTAGGAGTGTTTTCTTTATTTTACATTTTTTACATGAGTGCACAGACTATTGTTTTCTATAGCATATGCATGTATAGATTAATAATAAAGGCATGACTATCTTTTATTGTGATAGCATGTATATGTGATAGATAGTACAAGCATGGCTATCATAGATTTATTACATACATGCACATTAGATAATACTACATCAAGCAGAGTTATGTGGACTAAGAGTTGTGACTAATTAAACTTGTGAAGAGAATTTCTCAAATTTCTAATTGAACATTGGTTATGTTGAGTTGAAAGAGCTTCTGGATAAAACTATGTATAAGTTTTTAGATCCTAAAAACTTATATATAGTTGTATCTAGAAGCTCTTACACCTCACTTCAATGGACCATGGATTAATTATGTATGTTGCTAGTTATGTTTACAACACAAAATATAAAAGCATCCTTTTGCTATTTTATTTCTAAAAGTTTTGTCATTGTCCCATCTAGTTTGTTCTATCATTTTACAAATTACCACACAAATTTTTGATAAAAACATTGTGTCTATCCCCTATTTTTAATGCATATGCATGGGGAATCTATATCTCTCATTATAGGAGATATATTTTTAGTAGAGTTATCTTTAGCTTTTATTTTATATTAGCTTTTAGAATTTCTATGTCTGGACACCTAGTGTTGTATTAAGAGTTCCATGCCTTCAACTTGTATGCATGTATATGCATAAATTAAATAGTATTATCCTTATTATAAATTGTAGCTAATTCCTAGTATATGCATGAATAATATTTGGAAAATTATTTTTCTAATGTCTGGCTCTATCATCCCATTGTGAGCCCTTATTCAACATACATAGTCAAGAACTTAACTCAAGTTATCTAAAATATATTCTTTATTAAATTAAGGTATTTTCTAAGAACTATCATAAAGAACCTTACTAAATAATTGGAAGGCCAATAAAAAAATAGGAGTTAGACACATTAAAAGAGTTTATCCTTAATTGAATCCTTTAACATCAAAACATGTAAAGGAAAGGAATATTGGAAGCTAAAATTTCCTAGTTTAACTAGTCATTACCATTGTGAATCATTAAATTACTTGCTTACTAAAACATACTATATTGATTTAAAAACCATATTTTAAAACTAGGTGGGAAGTATATTTCTTTGATCTCAGGTTTCTTGGATACCAACACAATTACTTATATATTTATGGAAACCAAAATAAAAATTAAAAAAAAAAAAATCAAAAAATAATACATACAATTTGGGTGGGAATAACAGGATACCATTTATAGTGTTAAAGAAATATTCCAAACATATAAGAGAATTCCAAAAGAAACACAGGGTTGCACATTGGCATATCAAGGCAGATTTCTAAAATAAAGGTGGAAAAGCATATGTAACTACTTGCCTAGGATCATGAGTGAGAGAACTACGGTAAAGATGATAAAACATCCCCATAGAAAAAAGGAAAAGGCATCTTAAAATAGTAAAGAATTTAGAATTTCTCAAGTTCTATTATGTGAGAGGAATCATTATAATTGACTATATGTCATATGTTGGTAGGGATAAGGAGATCATTTAAAATTTTACATAGGTGACCTTGCATTCATATGAACATTGGAAAGAAAATCATAGAAAATTATTCCATACATGGTATAATCCTAACGATATTGAAAATTTTCAAAGATTTCAAATACTAAATTTATTTGTGCATAGATCAAAACAATCTTTAAGTTCATTTTGAAACTAGGGTGTTAACATTTAAATTTCATATTTGAAATCTCTAATAAATATGATTTGTGCATCAAATAGTGAGGCTTACATTTTCTATCATCAAGTGCTTCAATACTTGGTGGTCAAGGTCTTCAAAATAGGTATTAATTGCACATTACTTGAAAGAGATGAAATGACACTAGTGTATTTGGAGTAGAAGTTGTACATTACATGTTCTTTCTATTTGGTTTAGGATTAGAAGTTGTATACTTACGTGTATTCTAAATTATCACGTATGTATTTTATTTAAAGTCATGTATTAAGTGATTGGACAAAAAAGGTCAAGATTACATAAACTCAAACTATTATATGTGATGACAAATACACAATATTTTCTTTTAATAGTATAATATTTATTATGTAATCTTTAATTTCAATAAATTAGATTGACTTATGTCCCATGTGGAGCTACATTTTACTACCATTTTTTATAGATCTTTATGAGATCATGAATAGTTGTACACATTTTTTTAATTAATCACATGCATTATTTTAAACTATGATTTACACTTTATTATATATTTATCAATTATTTTTATATTTAAACATTAATAACAATATATTCCATTACTAGATGGAAATATGTCAACTATCCTCATATATTGAAAGGCCCACAAATACTAAGTCCTCTCCCCTGATATATATATATATATATATGGTATCCAAGGCAGGCATGTTCTGTGGCACATCAATCCTATAATGGAATGTAGCGCATCATCCTCTCATGCGCGCCCATGCTTGTGATTTCTTTGACAATATCAGAGGAGCGATTCTCATTCAGCCTTTCTTTGGATAATGTTTGTCCAGACGATTTTGTGTTAAATGTAAAAGTTTATACATTATGGAGGTTGGCGTTGCGCTCTGAAACTTTGACCGCTTAGGTGCATGTGGGGCCCGCTTAACTATTCCGTTCCCAACGACCGTGTCCGTTCCCGTAAGAGTTATTAACATGTTCACTTGAATGCTAACGGTCATAAAATGCAGTGGCACCATATGCAACAAACAGGTCTCCATCCCGATCAGTTTGCTTTTGCAGCGTATTCCCAGCCTGTGCCAAAATGGGAGGTTTCGAATAAGGTATGGACATCCAGGATAAAGGATAGAGGAATTTTGTCAGCTATTGTAGATGTAACTGCCCTGGTAGACATGTATGAAAAATGTGGAAGCATAGACAAGTCACATGAATTGTCTGACAGAATGCCTGAAAGAAATGTGTTCTCATGGAATACCCTGATTGCAGCATATGCACAAAATGGATTTGTTGAAAAGACTTTAGAAACTTTCAAGCAAATGCAATTGGAAGGTGTAAAGCCAGACTCTACAACCTTTGCCAGCATCTTTTTTGCCTGTGCCAAAATGGGAGATTTGGAATAGGGCATGGACATCCATCAAAGGATAAAGGATAGAGGAATTATGTCACATGTTGTCATAAGTAAACAGTTTCTAAACACTTCCATATAAGACTTTGATTGTCACATTATACTTAACAACATACAAGCTTGGTATCCCATAGTATGCATGTAACAATCTGAGTGATGACATGACACAATCCACCTTGAATATGATGGAGTACTTGAACCTAAAAGCAAAGACCAACCATTCCTCAAGTGGGCCATGTGAGTACTAATTCATGCTTGTCCCTTAAGGAATCTCATGAACCTCGTACTAAGCTCACTACTAATAGTATGCTTGTTGATGGTCATTGTTTGCCTTATGGTGACCTTCCAAATGCGTCTGGAGCAAGGTGAAGGTCACAGAGCTCATGTTATAGAGCAGCTGACCAACCACCAAAATATTGAATCTCTATTTATAGATTATAAAATTTAACATCCAATCATATTGTCACCTTGGATTCATACAGGAAGTTAAATTACTTAGCATAATTATCAAATTTGCTTTGATCAGTCCTTGGCCCATTTTTATTTATTATATTCATCGTTTTGTCCCTCAACCAATAGGGGAACTCAATTCCTCTATATAGAGGAAGACATTCAATGGAAAACACCAATGATAGTTGGACAACCAACTAGACACCCATGTATATGCATTATGTGACATCTTTCTCACCTAGATCAAAAGAATTATTACCTTTCACATTTTTATTATACCAAAAGATATATGTTGCCACACATTTTAGAAATCCACATATATGCTGCCAAATGTTAACCGCATATATGTTACCAAAAATTTTAGAATTAACTTACAAATTTGGTACTTGTGATAAAGGTTGATGCAATTAGGTGCAAATGGTTGATTATTTCTTCAAGAAGGTTGTACATACAAATTGTATGAAACATATAATTAAATTAAATTCATCATTCAATGATAACATATAGTTATGGATAATAATATAAAATTAAAAAAAATGATACTATGCAACTTGAGTCTAATAAGGGTTTATCATTGTTCTATTGACCATCTATGGGTGATTCATCACTATTAGATCTAGGGCACACAACTGAGAGGGGGGGTGAATCAGTTGTATAAAACTTTCTTCTACTTCAAACACTTGATTCTTCTTTGTTAGTTAATAGCAAATCAATTAACCATTCATCAAAGCATAAAGCATGAACACTGGAGCAGATAAACATCAACACATTAGACACCAAGATTTTTGACGTGGAAAACCCGGTTAAGGGAAAAACCACGGGGTGATTAACCCAAGGATTATTCTCTGTTAGAAGAATAAGAAAAATGAATGGCACATGCCAATTAGGGCTCACTACCCTAGCACACTGCTCACAAGGAGGCACACTGCCTACAAGAGACACACTGTCTACAAGATCATAAGTATCACCAACTCGAACTGGAGAATGACATCTTCACCATGTCTGGATCAGTTCCATTTAAGCCCGAGTCACACCTGCTCTGCCTTTCACTCTTTCACTATACCACACTCATCCGCTCCACACACACTTTTAAAATGAATTCACAAACCTTTATTTATACAAGACATTGACTTAGGAACAATCATCTAAGTCGGCAATCAACCATAAGAACATCCGTAGGATGAATAACACATCTAGTCGGCCACCACAAGAATATTTGCAAGATGAACAACTCATCCGGTCGGCTAGTCTGAACAAGAACTTCATCCAGAAGAATATCTTCAATTCTGGGCTCTACCACCAATGCAGACCAACAACACAACCTCAACATGATCCAAGAACCTTCGCAAGCTTGCCTAAATGACCAGGTACATCCACACTTCCTCTACTCACTCGACTCTCTTCTCTTCCTCATCCAGAACTTCAAGAACACAGTCTATCGCCACTATCATACTGAAAAAGGTGCTTCTGGACCTCCAAACCACATACCAATCGAGATGACACATCAGAAGGACATCCCAAACACTCTGTCCAATTTGCAAAATAGGACAATGCACTTTCGGATCTCATTGGACCTTTTGGTAACACTATGTCACTCCAAAGCATCTCTCGGAACCGGTTCTATTTGATCGATCACAACTTCTTCACATCTTCATGCGGACCTCTGAAATCTTAACTAGATCATCTCAAGACTCATATCTACAAACCCTTTAATCTGCATCCTCTGAATCTCAACCTATTGAGTACTTTTGCCTTCTTCTCATCACTGTTCTTCACTGTTCCTAATTGAGACTAATTTTCTCAATATCCTCAGCACACAGCTCATCTAATCCTTCTTGTCAATGCAATATGAGTATGTTGACATCAATGACAACACTGGTTCACCTCATACTTGCAACAATCTCCCCCTTTGTCATTGATAGCAACATATGATGTGAAAAACATCAAGACAAGAACTTCTCCTTTCTGTCATAGCTCCCCCTATCAACAACTCTTCGCATGTCTTCTCTTCCTTTACTGCTCCCCCTTTGATCATCAACCACTTATTTTTCACATGTCTTCTCTCCCCCTTTGACATCAATGGCAAAGGGCTCATACTTGCAATTCGAACACATCAGAATCATACCAGCTGCTCCCCCTTAGTAGCAGCTCCCCATCATCAATCTGGATCACAAGATATGACTATGATATCCACCAGATTGATGCACATCAGTGCATCCTAGTTCATCACCAGAGGGGCCATGAGCCCTAACTTTTCCCTGAGATACTCAAAAGAGTCCTTGGGATGAGGTTTATTTAAGATATCTGCAATCTGATCCTTTGAGGCTACATACTCCAATCTAACTTCATCCTTGTTCACTTGCTCTCTCAAAAAGTGAAACTTGATAGATATGTGCTTGGTCTTAGAATGCAACACCGGATTCTTAGAAATATTTATTGCACTTGAATTATCACAGAAAATTGTGATAGGCTCCTCATATTCTATTTTAATGTCTCTTAACATCTGCTTCATCCATAAGATTTGAGTGCAACTACCTGCTACTGCAATGTATTCTGCTTTAGTTGTAGACAAAGATATTGCATCTTGTTTCTTGCTTAGCCAAGAGACCAATCTCTTTCCCAAAAAGAATGCTCCACCACTGGTGCTCTTCCGATCATCCACATCTCCTGCCCAATCTGCATCTGTATATGCATGAAGAGAGAAATCATGATCTCTAGGATACCACAAACCATACTTCACTGTCCCTTTTAGATATCTAAAAATTCTCTTGATTGCCATGCATGAGATTCTCTAGGATCAACCTAGAATCTAGCAACAAGACCAACATCTTGCATAATATCTGGTCTAGTTTGAGTGAGATACAACAATCCTCCAATCATTGATCTATACTTTGTCTAGTTTGCCTTAGGAGAGTCATCATCTTTGCTCAACTTGCATCTGGTTGCCATGGGAGTATTCATTGGCTTTGAATCTTCCATCCCAAATTTTCTCAATAATTTTTTCACATATTTGGTCTGAAAAATAAAGATCCCTTTCTTTGTTTGAGTAATTTGTAGACCCAAGAAGAAATTCATTTCACCAAGCATAGACATCTCAAACTCACTTTTCATCTGATTTGCAAAAGTTTTCACATACTGTCTCTTCCTCCAAAGCTGATATCATCAACAAATACTTCAACAATCAAGATGTTTTCCTTATCTATTTGGAAATATAGATTACTATCAGCAGTACCTTTGTGGAAACCAATCTACACAAGATGCTTATCCAACCTTTCATACCATGCTCTTGGGGCTTGCTTCAATCCATACAGTGCTTTCTTCAACTTGCAGACCATATCATCATGATTAAACAATTAAAATCCATCCGGTTGTTCAATGTAAACTTCTTCTTCCAAATCACCATTTAGGAAGGCAGACTTGACATCCATTTGATATACCTTGAAGTCTTTGAAAGCAGCAAATGAAGAAATAATCTGACTGCTTCAATTCTTGCCACCAAAGCAAAGGTTTCTTCAAAATCAATTCCTTCTATTTGAGAGTAGCCTTTGCAGACCAATCTAGCTTTGTTTCTGATTACTTCACCAACTTCATTTAGTTTGTTCTAGAAGACCCATTTGGTTCCAATCACATTCTTGTTTCTAGGTCTGGGAACAAGATCCCAAGTGTGATTTTTCTCAATTTGCATCAACTCTTCTTCCATTTCTTTGGTCCAGTTTTCATCATTGCAAGTTTCATCGATTGTCTTAGGTTTAATCTTTAAAATCAGACAACATTCATTTGAATCTTGAGCAATTCTTCTCCTTGTTTGTACCCCTTTGCTTTTGTCACCTATGATTTGATCTTCAGAGTGATTTAGAGTTACATACCTTGGAACTTTGGGAGTTTCTTGCACTACTGTTTCTTGATCAGGCTCATTCAGACAAACCTCTTCTTCCTGATTTACCAGATCAGACTATATCTAAAATTCAGAGGAGGATTGAGCTCCTTGCACCAAAGAATCATTCTGATCATCTTCATCATATTCATAAAACCTTGAGGGCTTCTCAATTCCTTCATCAACTTTCACATTTGTACTTTCTATCAACTTTCTCAGTCTCTTATTGTAACACCGGTAGGCTTTACTTTGAGTGGAGTAACCCAAGAAAATTCCTTCATCACTTCTAGCATCAAACTTTCCTAGATCTTCATCTCTTTTGATATAACACTTGTTACCAAATACTCTGAAATATCTCACAGTAGGAGTTATACCAAACCAAAGTTTATAAGGAGTCTTACCGGTATTGCTTCTGAATTGAACTCGATTGAGAGTATAGACTACAGTGCTGACAGCTTCTCTCCAGAACATCTGGGGGACATTTGCTTCCATCATCATTGTCCTAGATGCTTCCTGGATGGTCTAGTTTTTTCTCTCAACTACTCCATTCTGCTGTGGAGTCCTAGGAGCAGACAATTATCTCTTTATACCATGCTTCTCACAAAAGTCTATGAACTCACCGGATGTGAATTCACCACCTCTATCAGACCTCAAACATTTCAGTTTCAATCCGGTTTGATTCTCAACCATAGCTTTGAAGATTTTGAACTTTTCAAGGGCTTCTGATTTCTCTTTTAGGAAGGTAACCCACATCATCTGGGAATGATCATTAATCAGTAACATGAAATATCTATCACCTTGCATACTCTTGATTCTTGTTGGACCATAGAGATCAGTATGGACTAATTCCAATAATCTGGTGGAGGACTGATCCTTGCTTTTGAAAGAGACTCTGCTTTGTTTACCTAGCTGACATTCTTTGCACAAAATATTTGTAGGTTTCACCAATTTTGGAAGATCTCTTACAGCCTGAGTATTGCTTATCTTGATGATGTTATCAAAATTTACATGACACATCCTTCTATGCCATAACCAACTCTGATCAACTTGAACAAATAGACAACTTTTATTAGAACCAACTAGATGGAAGATATTACCTTTTGTTTGAGTACCTAATGCAATCTCAGTTCCAGAGCTTTCAAAGATCCTACATCTTCCATTCTTGAACCAGAGATCATAGCCTTTGTCCACCAACTGACCAACACTGAGAAGATTGTGTTTCAATCCTTCAACATATAGTACATTACCAGTTTTGCTCTTTCCATCAAAAGAAATAGTTCCTCTACCTCTGATTCTGCCAACAGAATTATCACCAAACTTTACCATTCCTCCTTCATACCTTTCCAAATCTAAGAACTTGTTCTTGTCACCTATCATATGGTGAGAACATCCACTATCAATAACCCAATCATCCTTTTCTTCAACTTGGGTAGCCAAAGCTCTTTCTACAACCTTATGATTGACAGATTCAGAAGATATTGAATCTTCTTCCTTGATGGCAATAAACACCCATTCATTTCTGAATTTGTTTCCTATTTCTGATTCATCATCTGTTACTCCTTCATTATCATCTTCTTCATGAACATAATAGCAATTCTTTTGAAACCTTTGTTTGTTAGCATTTGACCTTGCAGATCTTTCCAGACATCTTGAAGCAAAATGACCAATCTTATTGCAATTGAAGCACTTAAAGGGTAGTTTTCCCTCATACTTACCAGATCCTCTTGGTGATCTCTTTGCAATGAGGGCTTCAAGTTGAGTTCTTTCTGCTTCTTCCTCTTCCATGTCTTTCCTTGCTTGATCATACCATGACAGCTTCCTTGAAGAATTCTCTCCCGGATCAAATCTTTGTTTGCCTTTCACATAGGCACTGGCTTTGAATGCAGATTCAATCTTAGGGTGATCATTTCCAAACTCAGTCATTTCAAATGCAGCCAGTTTGCCAACCAATTGCTCTCTTGTGACAGTTGTATGGGCTTTGAATTCATCCATGGCAGCAACCTTGATTTTGTAGGCAGCAGGAAGGGATCTGAGAATTTTGCAAACAATTTCATTTTCATCCAGAACTCCACCAGCATTCCTGATTCCACACACTAGCTCATTTACCCTTGGCATAAAGGTAGTGATATTTTCATCATCTCTCTTCTTCAATCTTTCAAATTTTCCTTTCAGACTTTGCAACCTTGTACTCTTAACAAACTCATCTCCTTCATGCAGAAGTTCCAGTTTAACCCAGATCTCATATGCAGTTGGTAGGTCAATAACAATTGAGAGCTCTGAATCATTCAATGCGCTTAGAAGAGCTTCTTTGGTTCGTAGATTGTTTTCAACATCTGTGATTTCATTCAGAGTTGTCAGAACACCCTGTGGAGGTACATATGGTTTTGTGACCATTGACAAGTATGCTTTTCCCATGCACTCCAAGTGACATTTCATGCGACTTTTCCAGAGCGAGAAATTGGTTCCATCAAACTTTGGACTATCCTTCTTGTATGACGACATCCTGGATCTCCTCAAGCAGTTAAGCTCCTTTTAGAGGAACTTCACTCTGATACCAATTGTTAGATCTAGGGCACACAACTAAGAGGGGGGGTGAATCAGTTGTATAAAACTTTCTTCTACTTCAAACACTTGATTCTTCTTTGCTAGTTAATAGCAAATTAATTAACCTTTCATCAAAGTATAAATCAAGAACACCGGAGCAGATAAACATCAACACATTAGACACCAAGATTTTTGATGTGGAAAACCCGGTTAAGGGAAAAACCACGGGGTGATTAACCCAAGGATTATTCTTTGTTAGAAGAATAAGAAAAATAAATGGCACATGCCAATTAGGGCTCACTGCCCGAGCACACTGCTCACAAGGAGGCACACTACCTACAAGAGACACATTGTCTACAAGATTATAAGTATCACCAACTTGAAGTGGAGAATGACATCTTCACCATGTCTGGATTAGTTCCATTTAAGCCCAAGTCACACCTGCTCTGCCTTTCGCTCTTCCACTATACCACACTCATCTGCTCCACACAAACTTTTAAAATGAATTCACAAACTTTTTTTTATATAAGACATCGACTTAGGAATAATCATCTAAGTCGGCAATCAACCATAAGAACATTCGTAGGATGAATAACACATCCAAGCGGCCACCACAAGAACATTCGCAAGATGAAGAACTCATCTGGTCAGCTAGTCTGAACAAGAACTTCATCCGGAAGAATATCTTCAATTCTAGGCTCTACCACCAATGCAGACCAACAACACAACCTCAACATGATCCAAGAACCTTCGCAAGCTTGCCTGAATGACTAGGTACATCCACACTTCCTCTACTCACTCGACTCTCTTCTCTTCCTCATTCGAAACTTCAAGAACACAGTCTATCGCCACTGTCATACTGAAAAAGGTGCTTATGGACCTCCAAACCACATACCAATCGAGATGACACATCACAAGGACATCCCAAACACTCTGTCCAATATGCAGAATAGGACAATGCACTTCTGGATCTCATCGGACCTTTTTGTAACACTCTGTCACTCTGGAGCATCTCTTGGAACCGATTCTACTTGATCGATCACAACTTCTTCACATCTTCATGCGGACCTCTGAAATCTTAACTGGATCATCTCAAGACTCATATCTACAAACCCTTTAATCCGCATCCTCTGAATCTCAACCTATTGAGTACTTTTACCTTCTTCTCATCACTGTTCTTCACTGTTCCTGATTGAGACTAATTTTCTCAATATCCTCAGCACGCAGCTCATCCAATCCTTCTTGTCAATGCAATATGAGTATGTTGACATAAATGACAACACTGGTTCACCTCATACTTGCAACAATCACAAGGTGTGCCTAGGATCTTTTGTCCTATGTCTCAAAAATTATGACACAAAGGTGGGTCTAGGGAGGTGGTCAGCTGGCATAATGATTGGTGGGTGCAAGTTAAAGAATGAAAACTCATATTATCAGGGGAGAGGAATAATGATTGGATGACTAAAAGTGGTGTCAAAGAGTTCAATGGTTATCACACCTTAGGGATTTGCTAGAGCTTAAAGAGGGCATTGAGTTTTATGAGTTTTTGGATCTAAATAAATCTAATGGTTGTTGCAAGACAAACCAAAGATCATAGCACTTAGTGCTAGGAGTTGTGCTATTGGATTTGTCATGATGAGTTGCAAAGTAGTGTGGCCCAATATCAAACTCTATATGTGTTAGATCTATGAAGCGAGACCATGAGATCAAGTGTTGATGTGGAAGATTAAATGTCTTGTATAAGGCAAAGGAGACAAAAGCATCCTATAATAATATGATTGCATGAGCTATTGATTGAGATTTTATCCAACAATTCATAAGAGTGTGAGATCTATAGGATTGCATACAACCACAAATGAAACCATAAGATTGGACCATGAAAGGGAATAATAAGTCAATGACTCATTGGTTTGAGAAGACTAATGGTCACCGAGTATATTGAGAGCCACAAAAAAGCACTAATGCAAAAAATGCATCTTGAAATATTGTGAGAGCTTTTAAACACATAGGTCCAACATGAACAAAACACACATTTTAAACCAAGTACTGAATATTAAAATGTTTCATAGATTGATACATAGTTGCTTACTCTATAAATTTGATGTAATTTAACTCTGGTACATTAGAAATAAAAAAGCCATGGCCTTACAAAATTGGTAGACAAAAGATAATTCACATAGAAAAGATAGGTCATAAGAAAAAGGCTCCAACTTATTTCTATATAATGATATTTGCATAGAAATACTAAACTTGTTTTCATAACCTAGAGCCTTAGGTTGAAACTAGTTTAGTATTTCTATTCAATTCCCTAAGTAGAGTAAGAGAGAATATTTTGAAATTATATTTGTCAACTCTATCTAGTACCAATGTAGGAAGTAGAAACATTTGAAGGAGATCTTGTAGGGATGTGACAATGAGATCTTGAAAAAATTGGTTGAACAACAATAACACTTTCATTATTTTTGTGTACATTTTTCTTAGAAAGCAATTAATATGTAACTTTAGTCTTAGATTAATGCATACAAGAGGCAAAGGCATGACAAAACATGAAGAAAGTGGAATGGAGTAATGATGACACTAACCAAATTAGAATTCATTTCTAGTAGGCTCGTGCTAATTATATTAGCATTAAAATGTTGCATAGATTGATACATAATTGGCCTTGTTGCAAATATTGAGATTGACACACAATAAGGCAATCTACTAAGAAATATTTGTTCTTGAACATAATCTCTTGAGGACCATTTTTATTTTCATAGACCATCTCAATATAATATATGCTAACTAGGTTAGGGTTCAAAAATTTAGTTTGTCTACATACATTTTAGATATTTACACATGATACCATGCCTTTAGCAAGAACCTACCAAAAAAGTGTCGAGGCATGCCACTTGCCTATGTTTGAAAGAACACATTTTTAATCTTGTAGTAGGCATTAAAATCTTTCATAAATTGATATATAATTGTATGTCCTATGCATTTTATGTAACTTAAATTTAGTATATCAAAAGGAAGATAACATGTGTACTTCATGAATACTTACATTTAAGCTTGAATGAAATAAAATTATGCCAATAGAATTTTAAAATACATATATCAATATGCCGAAAAAATATCAATATGCCAAAGGTGATAAAAAGAAAGGCACAAATGTTTGTGGACATTACAAAGAGCTTGCAACCAACCTCTCTCAACATGATCACATCTTGCAAGAGGCTAAGGGGCCCATGAATGAGCATCTTGGTTACCACTTGAGCTAACTAGTTGCATCCTCGATGATGCCCATGAGTTGGAGATTGACCTCTATTAGAGGTGGGAGTCAGAGGAATCCTAACAATAGCACAACGGGCATTACCCTAATGGTCCAACAAAAACTATAAGTGAGTAACCTCAAGTGCAACTTTATTCACTTACAAAGTTACAATTGAATCTACATAAACACATTAGAACATATCATAGGTTTAGTATAAAGAAAGAAATTGAGATCAATAGAACACTTAGAGAAAATAGTATAATTTCTATATTTCCAAATGCTAAAAAGAATATCCACTCTAAAAGCATGTCAAATATAAATGTATCTACAAGGGATTCTAGGCCAATCCCCTAATAGCACCATATACCAAGAAAAAAATTTAGGTCTGAAAGGGTTAAAGAAGTCATGAAATCCAAGTCCAAGTAGCCTAATCTCTAGGTTAAAACTAGAAAAAGGTGATTCAGAGTCTCTTGATGACCATAGAAAGGATATTGAGGATCTTGAATCCCAAATAAGTTAACTTGGAATTAATGGGAGGGCCTTGGAAAAGAATACACTAGGAAAAATGAGAAAGCTTCTACTGAAGAACAATTGACCAAATGGTGCAAAATATGTGCTTCCAAACTAATAAAGGAGATTATAAAAAACATCTTTGATTCAAAGTAGGCATCATGGGAAAATGAGATAAAAGCTAAGAATAGCCTTTGCAAGTCTTGTAATTCTAAACTGTTATATCAAGATACCATTTCCAATCTTTCCACCAAGGCTTACAAGATTGAAACCCAATGTTGCAGACCATATCAATAGGAATGTCTTGAATAATAGTTTCAAAAATTTCATGATCCTAATTTGAAAGATGAAAATTATCCTTGACTTAAATCTAGGAGAAAAAATGTCTGGTGACCTTAGAAAAAAGGTTAGAGAGGGTCTTGATCCTCATTTTTAAAAATACCTCAAAGCATGGACCCAAGGGGTCTTAGCAAGAGGATGATTTTGACACTAAAAAAAGGTGACCACTAAATAGTTTGCTAGTTGATAGAAATCTCATTACAAAAACTGGTGTCATTCCAAAGAAGCCAAGGCTTGATAGCTTACCAATCCCATCAAATGATTTTCATCACAAAATTCCCTTGAACCTAGACATGCTCTTTCATAATAAGAAGGGTGTGAAGACCACTCCCCTTATAGGTTGGTCTTCCAACATGGTGACCAAAAGAAATGCAATGCCAAACTAAAACTTTCCAAGAATCATTACCCTCTAAGGCACAAATAATCTATTTAATACACAAAGCCAAGCCTTGACACTAAGTGGATATCAATCCCAAACAACCTAAATCATGGGGGAGACAATAGAACTCCCTAGCCACCAAATGGAAGCCTCTATAGTTCTCAAAGGTGGTCCAAAGATAATCTCTAAGGAGTTTATCTAGCTTCAAGTATGAGTCTTTAGAAGGCACCCACCAAGAAGAATGATAAACATGAGTGGTTACAAGAATCTTAGAAAAAATTCTAAACTTCCCTAACAAAGAAAGAGGCATAGTATGCCAATATGCCAACTTATTCTCAATTCTAGAAAGAACAACTTGAAACAAAAATATATGGAGAAGCTTCAAAGGCAAAAGGAATATCCATAAGTCTAAAAACTTCTCAGTGCTCAATATACTTTCAACCATAAGAGTTGAGCCAAGGGCATAGGCAAGAAGGATTTCCTATAACAATGAGTTTTTTGCAATTGAATATATGAACCTAAGGCTTTATATAAAATATACTAGTAGTGAAGATCTTGTTGAACATTAGTTTCTTCTTCCAAGAGAGTGAGAAAAGAGTCATCAAGAAAGTGGCCATTAATAAGTTGAGCTAAGGAATTAGGTAAAGAAATACCTCTAACCAACCCTTGAGAAATAGCATGATCTAAAATGTATCCAAAACCTTTGGCAACAAGTACACATAATGATGGAGCCAAGGGGAACCCTTGGTGAATTGACCTAAAAAGGCCAAAATCACAAGGTTGTGGGCCATTAATAGTGAAACAAGTTGAAGAATTCATGAAGAGCTTATGAACTAATTAAATAAATCTGGGAATGAATCCTAAATCTTGAAGCATTACAAGAGAAAAAATCCATTCAATGCAATCATAAGCTTTATAAAAATCAATTGTGAGGAAAATAGCCTATTGATGAGAACACTTGATGCATTACACACCTTCCCAAATATTAATGATATTTTCCAAAATAAACCTAGACTTAATGAAACAAATTTTCTTAGGACACACAATATGAGGAAGAAGATGTCATAACTTAAGTGTGAGATCATTGGCAATGATTTTGTAGGAAACATTAAGCAAGGTGATCAACCTCTAGTTATAAATATCTTTAGGGTCACCAAAATTATGTATGAATATTTAATAGTCCCTTTGTTGATAATTTTTCCAAAGGAATTAGAATAGAAGTCTTCAAGATAGACATTATAAAAATCCTCCTAAACGCAATCCCAAAGGGTCTTATAAAATTCATAATAAAAACCATCATAGCCCGGGGCTTTGTCATTAGCCATAATATACACCACTTCTCAAAGATCAACAATAGATAGCAATTGATTATAGAAGGATCACTAAGAAGAAGAGAGCCGAAAAGGAACAACCTTGAGGCATTCATGCAAGGCATGGCCTTGTTCAAGAGTTATCTTGAGCTTTGAAAACCTGCTCATAGTGCTTAATGAATGCTTGATGGATATCTAGAATCTCCTTAAACAATTGTTTGTCATCTCTCATCTACTTGATACCTTGAGTGGTATGACAAGCATGAAGATCATCAAAGAACTTGTTAGAGGTATAATATCTAATCTTCAACCAATGTAACTTGGATTTAATTTGAGAAAATTGAGTTATATGATTACAAATAACTTGCTTCTAATGATGCAACTCAGCCAGATCAGTAACTAAAAAGTAGGAGCAATGGGGTTGAATTTGAGTGTCACGATAGCTTGGCAAAGATTTGAGGTGGTGGCCTTATATGCATGGTAGTAAAATTTGGCCAGCCGGTGGCCATAAATATGAAGAAATTAGGATGTATGCTTAATGGCCCCATTCCACCAATCAATCCACCCTATCTACTGAGAAGGCCTAGCCTCTAGGTTCCAAACTTGATGGATGTGCGTTAGCATGGGATGGTGAGTCAACAAAGAAGTATTAAAAAAAATATGAATTAACAACCTTGGGAGGTGTAACTTTCAATTCAATGTAGAACTAAATAGGACAAGGGCCAACCAACAATATTGTGTCCCACTTTTTGGCCAAAGTGGGTCATTGAAATCAACATTTTTAACCAAAATTTTACTTTGTGACACTTATAGAAACTAATCCATTAAGAATTTGAAGATGATGTGAACTAGTGATTTTTGAGATTTTGCATGTAGATTTTAAATATATATATTTTTAAAAAATTTAAGAAATAATTTATGATTTTTTTACGTAACTTTTAATAACTTATTTTTTATAGTTAACAACATTTTCTAAAAGTGACCTTTATACCATACAACATAACTTATTTTATAGAAAGGAAAAAATTATAAATTTTAAAACATATATTTGTAACACTAATATCCTGTGCACATATATTTTTTCATAATTTTTGTTGTATATTTTTTTAATTAATTTTTTGAGATTAATTATAATTTAGACATAGGTTTATACCATACAACATAACTTTTTGTGTATGTATGTAAATTAATTTCTTTCTTTTTTGTTGAAACAAGGACATCAATACCTAACATGTAGATATTTTTCAAAAAAAATCTCTATTTTTTTTATTTTTTTCATGTGTGTGGAATAGAGACCTTGATGTTCGGTGAAAACCTATGTTCACTAGAAAATTAAAAATAAATATAATAATCAAATTAAATATATTCAATATCATACTTTTTGGAAAGATTATACTAAGGGCTACATACTTTCAAAATAGAATTTCTAAATGACTTCATTTAATCCCCAAAAAGGTGAAGCAAAATTGGTTTTTTGTCGGGATTTTGATAGGTGCGGAGGAGACTCCATCAAGGGTTTGATTGAAGATTAGGGGTTTATTTCAAAGGGGGTTTGATTTAAGGGGGTTTTATCTAACCCTCCTAAATTAAACCCCTTTAGATAGAACCCATCAAAGATTGAATAATTAATTATTCTTAAAAATATATTATTTTAATCAATAATAGGAAAGAGTGTTCTAGCAAAGGTTCCACTAGAAGAGGAAAATAGTTGGCAAAGGAGAAAAAAAAATAGGTAGAAATCATGGCACAATCAAGCCATTTGTATACTTTGATAGGGACATCCTATAAATTGTTGCATGTAAACCAATGTGAATGATTGCACAGTGGCATCACATACTGGGATCAAAAAGACCTAATTTATTGCACATGTAGTACCAAGCATCCCTTTTTCTAGCTATCCAATGCATAGACAAGGAGCCATCTTTATCATATGCCATCAAAATTATATTAAAGTCTCCACATAGAACCCAAGTAGTAGCAAGCATTGAATTGTCGATCCACTACCATAAAAGAGATCTCTCAACATCATTGGAAGCATAAACATTGATAATGCCAAAGAATCTTTTTCAATATTAAAAAGAGAGTCCAAATCACCTGGTTAGTGGAGGCACAACCATGATCCACTAAATTATATGCAAGTGTCACTTAAGAGAGAAAGTTGATGACTCCTCCACAATCTGTATCATGATTGATATAAAAAAATCAACCAATTGGCCAAATAATATAGAAAAAAATATAAAGCAAAAAACCAGTAATTTTAACTTCTTGTACAAACAAAGGATATCCAAAGCTATAAATTACTAATGAGAATCCCTCATGTATACTTATTGGGGAGGTCTGAAAGAAGTTGAACATTCCAAAAGACAAAATTCATTTATGAGAGTCAAGAGGCATAACATCATTATCTGACTCTTTAAAAGAGGAATAATGATTTTGCAAACACTCATCACTAGAGAAACTACCCAACTGGATATTGAGAATTTAGATCCTCCTTTTTTCTACAACAAATTCTCCTTCTTCTAGATGACCTTGAAGACTACAAGAATGATGCATGGCCATGGAAGAAGAAGGAGAATGGAAATTATTCTCTAGCTGGGAAGACAACATAAACATCGATTGGATGTTTTGGAAAATTTGGGAAATGTGGAAGGCTCACCATTTTAAGGAGCTACCTCTTTCCACTTTTCTTAATGGTTTGAAGACACTCAAACTTGTGGCTTTGTAGTTGGGTTATTGGCATTGGCTAAATCACTAGTGTTAGTTTGTTGTTTGACATGAGCTCCTCCATTATTGGGGTTTCAATTTTTATGTTTCCTAGTTGTGGTCCACCCTTTCTTAGCTTTAGGAGGAAGAGCCTCTATAGACTATGAATGCTTATTGTGAGGAGTAACCAGAGAACAATCCTTGAGATCAACGGATTGGAACTGAAAGCAAGTGTTTAGCAGGTCAAGATAAAGAAATAATCGGGTATGATGCAAATGGCCAATTTGTATGTCCACAGACTCTTTCAAATATTTTGAAGGGTTAACCTCTACACAAACATGCTTTTACAAGTAAGCTTAGAAATAAAATTTATCAGACTCAATGCAAATAACCTTGCCAAGCAAGCCAACAATAGTCATAAAAAATTCCAAGAGGGTAATGGCAACCCTATGAATTCTACCCAAAAAGGAATGCGGTCTTTTCATCTAATTTTGAAAAGTCTCAAGTTCAACGTTGGAAAACCAAAAGAGATGCACAAACATACCACGGGCCATATTTAAGGATATGCTCTGTATGGATGGCTTCAACAAAAAAAACTTAGTAAGGTTTTTTATTGCATCAAGTTGGATCCCATGCGGGATCCAATGCTTGTTGACCCATTCATGGAGCATGCTTTTAGGAGGAGTTCTCCCAACAAAAAAAACTATTAAAGTAAAGTGCTCTAGCCATTTGTTGGCACTATTAAACTCTAGGATGGGTTAAAAAACATTCAAAAGAGAATCGTAAGACTTAACTTGTGGAAAAGCTTAGGCACAAACTTCTAGGGTTGCTTGTCCGAAACTACCATTGTCTAGAGTTGCCATTGTCCAGAGCTGCCAAACCATCAATACCAGTAGAAACTATTGGGTTGATAAAGTTTGAGGCCATATAAAGGGTTACCTAAAAAATCCGCAATAAATGCAATAGAATGAAATCTTCCCTATGCCAAAAGCATGGTATGACATTCAGATAGCAATAGACCTCGCACAAAGACACAAACCCTTTCAAAACCACCTTTCTTATGTGTTTATTAATTGAGGCACACTTAAATGAAGGATTATAGGAGTGAGTTTTGTAGAGATTTCATAGGTACATAGGGAGTTGTCAAAGTGTTATCAAATTGAAACGAGAAGTATGTTGCATATATGTACTCTTGTATTGAAGATTAGTACATACTTGTATCTCTTTTTGATGGTATAGATTTTTTCTACAAGCGTTTCATCACGTATATCTAGCATCATATGTTTATTTATCATTGTTTGTTTATTTCTATTTATTTCCATATTAATCTTATAATGGGTAATCCAATGTTACATTAATAAAATTAGAGTTACACTCTTTGAAGGACTAATATTTATATTAACTTTGTTTTTAAACAATAAAATTCTACAAATTACATATAAAACTCAATCCTTATTTCCTCTTTATCATTTCATAAAACTACTTATATTTAATTACTCTCAACTTTTATTTACTCTCTCTATTTGACTTATTACTTTAATATAATTAATTTTTTTAAAGAAATAATTTGATTGATTTACAAAATTACACCCACCAAGAAAGTGGTTGAGATGCAAATATTAATTGTATGTTGACTATAAAAGTTAAGGTATATGGAGGTCCTATGGCAAAATGTGACTACTTGGTGAAGGTCCTTTAATCGGTATAATTCAATGTAATTCTTCTGATTTGACAAGCTCTTTTATTTATCTTACCAAAATTTTATGTGGGGGATTTTCTAATTAAAAAGTCAAAGAATCTAAAGAGACTTTTTTGCCTACGAGTTTACGACTAATTCATCCATGTGAAAGGATAAGATTTCCAATGTCAGTGAAAGATTCTCATTACTTTTAAGCACTCAATGTGTGAATGACGTGCTCTATACTTTGTAAAGTTACATCACACTTCGCTTCCCATGATAATTCAATTACACGCAGTTTCGTACACAAAGCATATTTCGTATTTCTCCTTTTTATAATAAATTTTAGTCTTTCCATTATCGATCTCAACGTTTTATTTAGGTTTTGAATGCTTGACAGTGAATTTCTTTCACCTGCCAATTTCACTTGTTTCTCTGAATTCAGGGATTTGATTTCTTTCTCCTGCCCATTCCATTCATTTCTCAGTTTAGCTATTAACCTCTCTCTTTCCATTTACAACTCAAGTAAAGGGAAATTGTGTAAGTTGAGCAATTAATTTCTTCCATCCTTCCTTTCATTCTTCGACATTCACAGATCGGCAGCATCAGATGGATCTAGGAGATTCTTCTGCTTACACAGCTCTACCACATCAGATGGATGTGTTTATTAATCATCACGGTTGTGATGTTAAGCACAAATTAGCCAGCACTATCTATCACACCCTAGATCTGGTTGGATTGCGGGCGTTCCTAGATGAAAAAGAGATGGACTTGGGAGACTCCATACCAGAAGAAATAAAGGAGGCAATGCACTATGCTGGACTTCATATTGCTATTTTTTTAGAGAGGTATGCAGAATCTCCCTGGTGTCTGGCAGAGCTATCCTGCATTTTCCAATCACAAAAAGAAGCTCAGGTATCCCTCAAGCATGCTAGAGGAGTGGTACGCATATTCTTCTACCATATATGTCTGTTGCATTGTATTTATTTTGGTTGTAAATGTTCAGCGATGAAGGGATGCTGTTGAAGAGCATAGTAAATTTTGTTTTGAGAGTCATAAAAAAAGAGTCGTTGGAGGTAGCCAAACATCCAGTTGGAATGGATGAAATCGTAAAAGACTTTGAAAGAAGTCGACAAGAATATATTGAGAGTGAGCAGCAAGTACAAATTGTGGGGATCGTTGCATTGCAAGTGTATTGTAAACCGTTTTAGTTTTGATAATACATTGTGTAGGTTTTGGAGTGTGGGGTTTTTCACCTGATAAGGATTTTCCCCATGTATATCTTGTGTCTCTCTCTTCTGTCTCATTTCTATGTGTATGTGTATTGCTAAAATATCTCCATTGTTGTTAACATTCTGTAACTGTAAAGATAAAATTGAATTTGCACTCTCCTCCCCTCATTAGATTAGTGTAGGGAGTGATTTCTGCACACCTAGCTTCCTTTCAGTTGGTATCAGAGCCTGGCTAGTTTTGGTTCTAACTATTGGGTAGGGGTTTTTTGAGCTAATCTTAGGTTGAGTGGGAGTCTGTATAGAGTATTCTATATCTTGTTGCAGGAAGGAGAAGGCAACCAATCTAAAAGAGTAGAGGTGGAGAAGTTTAATGGTATAAATTTTGAGTTGTGGAAACTCAAGATGGAAGACCTACTCATTGATCATGACCTATGGGAAACCGTTGATGGAACAAAACCTACAACAATGTCACAAGCTGATTGGGACATTGAAGATCAGAAGGCTAAGGATCTCATAAGAATCTATCTAGCTGACTCTGTCCTATTGAATGTCCATGAGGAGAAGACTATTAAAGAACTTTGGAAGAAGTTGGGATCTATTTATTAGGCCAAGTCGCTAGTGAACAAGCTCTTTCTGAAAAAGAAGTTTTCTCTAAAGATGGAAGATGGAGGATCTATTGCGGGCCATTTGAATGCTTTTAACATGATTGTTACATAGTTGACATTCGTGGGTGTGAAAATGGAGGAGGAGGATCGATGTATGACCTTGCTTTGTTCTTTGCCAGATTCATGAGATCATCTTGTCATTGCTATCGAAAGCACTACAACCACCTTCATGATGGATGAAGTAGTATCTTCACTATTATATGAATAAATGTAGAGAAAGAAATCTAAGTCAGCCAAAGAGGCTCTTCCGGTTCGTGGAAAACCCAAAGAGAAAGGGAAGAAGAAGGACAAGAAAGGTGAAAAGGGCAGATCCAAATCTCCTGGAAAGTCCAAGGCTCTTTGTTGGAACTATGGGAAAACTGGGCATTTCTAAAAGGAATGCAAAGAGGAGAAGAAAAAGAGAAAGAAGAATGCTCTTGATTTAGATTTTGACAAGTAACAAGACGATGGTGATGCTTTCATCGTAGCCCTGGCCACCCATGCATCTAATGATGTGTGGTTGATAGATTCTAGTGCATCATTCCACATGATCTTGCATCGAAGCTGGTTCACGAAGTATGAAGAGTTTGCTGGTGGAAGAGTGTACCTGGGTGACAATTCTCATCTAAATATTGTTGGTTGTGGAAGACTCTCAATCTGATTCCCTGATGGACGAGTGAAGGGAATCACTGGGGTTATGCACATCCCAGGCTTGGCACAGAACCTGCTTTCTGTAAGTATGTTGAATGATGCAAGTGTGTAGGTTGTCTTTTCGAAGGATGGATGCAAGATGACTAGAGGGTCTATGGTGCTTGTGAAGGGTACTCAGAGAGTTACTCTGTTTCAACTAGAGGCTTGCATTTCATAGTGCACTAGTTCTTCTGATTCAAAGAAAAGAGTTGCAGTCACTTCCTCCCCACCATCTAAACGAGCAGTGAAGAAATTTGTTGTAACACATTCTGATGGTAGTGCACATACTTTGGAAGTTAAACTTCCTGCTTAAAAGACTATGTTATGACTTTGAGATGTGGCCACATTGGTGAGAAGGGTCTATGTACCCTGAAAAATAAAAACATCATTGAGGGGTTAAATAATTGTAATCTCAAGTTTGACTTTTGCGAACATTGTGTATATGGAAAGAAAAACTATGTATAGTTTTACTCTAATTTTCACAAGTCTTCTAGTGTATTGGATCTTTTTCATTATGATGTGTTTGGTCCTGCTAATATTCCTTCGATTTCCAAATCTGTATATTTTGTATCTTTGATAGATGATTACAATAGGACATGTGTTTATTTTCTCAGAAGCAAGACTGAAGTTTTTAGTCAGTTCAAAGAGTTTAAAGCTTTTGTTGAGAATCAGACTAGTAAATAGATTAAGTGTTTGAGGACTGACAATGGTGGTGAGTTTTATTTGGTAGAGTTTGATAAGTTCTATAAAGAACATGGGATTGAAAGGCATTAAACAAATCCCTACACCCACAACAAAATAGAGTTGCAGAGAGGATGAACAGGAGACTGATGGAGAAGGCTAGGAGTATGCTCAGTGGAGCAAGCCTCAAACAAAAGTTTTGGGCTGAAGCTGTAGCCACTGCTTGCTATCTAGTAAATAGATCTCCTAGATCAGCTCTTGTTGTTAAGACACCCATGAAGATGTGGTCTAGTAAGAAGCCTTTAGTTAGACATCTTCATGTTTTTGGTTGTGAGGCATATGCACATGTGCCTAGGGAGAAACAGTCTAAATTAGAGAACAAGGCTGTTAAGTGTATTTTCATTAGCTATGGTGTCAGTGTGAAAGGATACAAGATTTGGGATCCTGTGGCTGAAAAAGTGTTGTATAGAAGAAGTGTTATCTTCAGAGAGCTAACACCTTCTTCCATTGTTTTATAGCCAGAACAGACAGAAAAGAAAGAGGATGTGGTTCAGTTTCCTTCTACCCCTGAGAACACTGAACTGACAGATCTTGTGAGACCTAATGATGAGGAGAGCCCTAGCAGCTCTGAAAGCTTAGAAGAAGAGGCAAAACCTCAACCTCAGCCATTGAGGAGGTCTACACGAACAAGGAAGCAACCTGATAGGTTTGGTTATTCATTTCCTAATTCTAGTTGTGCTTTTGCTTTGCTTGCTAACACTGATGAGCCTAGAACTATGAAAGAGGCTATGGGCATGAAAGATGCAGGTTCCTGGAAGGAGGCCATGGAAGAAGAAATGGCTTCTTTGGAGAAGAATAAAACATGGGACTTGGTGCCTTTTCCTGAAGGACGGAAACTTGTTGGATGCAAATGGGTGTTTAAGAAAAAATTTAGGGTAGATAGTAGTGTTGAAAAGTACAAGGCTAGATTGGTTGCGAAGGGGTATTCACAAGTGGAGGGAATTGATTATGGTGAAATTTTCTCTCCCATTGCAAAGCTAACATCCATTCATTTCTTGTTATCTCTTGCAACTGCTTATGACTTAAAGGTAGAACAGATGGATGTGAAGACAACTTTCCTTCATGGTGACTTGAAGGAAGAGATTTACATGTCACAGCCAGAGCATTACATAGAGAAAGGTAAAGATTTTGGTTTGCAAGTTGAAAAAGTCTTTGTATGGTTTGAAGCAGTCTCCTAGGATGTGGTACTTGAAGTTTGATGCCTTTGTATTGTTGATTGGATATCTGAGATCAAAATTGGATCATTGTGTCTATTATAAATTTGACAATGATCGCATTCTCATTATTACATTGTATGTTGATGATATGTTGTTAATTGAGAATGGTAAGAATATGATTTTTGATTTGAAGTCTTAGTTGTTAGCACAATTTGAGATGAAAAATCTAGGAGCAACTAGGTACATTCTGGGAATGGAAATTAGAAGAGATAGAGCTAACAGAAAACTTTGGTTAAGCCAAAGTAAGTATGTGAAGACCGTGTTGGATAGGTTCAGCATGGCAGATTGTAGACCATTGTGTGTTCCTTTTTTTGGGGGGGACAAAGTTGTCTGTTAATGATTCTCCAAAATTGCCTATTGAGGTGGAGGACATGAGCAGAGTACCTTATGCTAGTGCTGTTGGTAGTTTGTTGTATGCTATGGTCTACACAAGGCCAAACATTGCTCAAGCAGTGGGAGTCCTTGGTCGATATATGGCCAATCCTGGATGGGTACATTGGGATGCAGTTAAGAGAGTGTTCAGATATTTGAGGGGTACTTCTGAGTATTCCATATGTTATCATGGTAATGTTATAGGACCTCTACATTCAGTTTGTATTCATGGATTTGTGGATTCTGATTGGGTGGGTGACATTGATAGCAGGAGATCCACTAGTGCTTATGTGTTCACTATATTCGGTGGTGCAATTAGTTGGATGAGTAAGTGACATCCTGTGGTTGCTTTGTCCATGACAGAAGCTGAGTAAATGGAAGCAACTCATGCTTCCAAGGAAGCCATTTGGATTAAGAGATTGTGTTCAAATATTGGTGTTGATGCAGGATAGATTACGATTTGTTGTGATAGTCAGAGTGTGATTTGCCTTGCAAAGAATCCAACTTTCCATTCTAGAACAAAGCATATTGATGTACAGTTTCACTTCATGCGAGACATGGTAGAGGATGTGAAGGTGAATTTGGAGAAGGTAGATACTTTGAAGAATGTTGCAGATGCATTGACGAAGCCAGTGAGCATAGAGACGTTCAGAGTCTATAGGCCTCTCAGCCTATAGCAGTTAAATCATGTTAATTCTATTGGCTCTTACAAGGTGTTCGACAAATAGGAGAATGTTGGGAATTAAGGTGTCTCAACCTTGGTAATTCCTTGTATCATTTCATTGTATTTATTTATTTATTGCCTATTGTATAATTAGGATGCAAATCCTATGTTGTCATCTTGTGGGAGTTGGCATGGTGATGTGTCATCCTACATGACATATGACCACATGTAAATTTGTCCTCACATGAGGAGATAGGCATCCCATTTAGTGGTAGGAATATTTTTTCATGTGTCGGCATCTTGGAATGTGTGTAAGGGAATATTGACCGAAATGATCATGACAGATTCCTATGACAAAGTTATGACATGTAAGAGTCGAAAATAGAAGATCTTATGATAGGTGTCAGGAAGCATCTTTGAAAAAGGCACCTTTGGGTACCCCAAGGTGGACTATGACATGTTGTAAGATAATTTTCTATTTATAGTCTGTGTATGATAGATTCTCTTACAACTGTAAGTTATGACAGCTATGACAGATTTTATGACGGTTGTAAGAGTCGTAAGAGCATCTGTCAGAGCCCATTTTAGAAATAGCTGACCTCCTTGGGATGGGGTGACTTGACAAGTGTCAGGAGCATCTTACAGTGTTGGACAAGTGTCCATAGGCATGGGTTTTGGGCCATGAGGCCATGTTGGATGCCCATCCCAATGTGGAGCCATTTTTGCCTTGTATTTGTTATATAAACAGGTGCTTTGAGGAGATGTATTATGTGATTGACAGGTACTATTATGCTGCCAGTTTGTCTCCAGATACAAGTGTCGAAGACTCCTAAGAAATTGTATTGCAAGTGTATTGTAAACCATTTCAGTTTTGATAATACATTTTGCAAGTTTTGGAGTGTGGGGTTTTTCACCCGATAAGGGTTTTCCCCACGTATATCTTGTGTCTATCTCTTCTGTCTGATTTCTGTGTGTATGTGTATTGCTAAAATATCTCCATTGTTGTTAACATTCTGTAACTGTAAAGATAAAATTGAATTTGCACTCTCCTCCCCTCATTAGATTAGTGTAGGAAGCAATTTCTGCACAACTAACTTCCTGTCATTCATGAGACCCCTTTCTCCACAAAAATAGATGATCCTCTACCAACTCCATGGGACCCCTTCCTACAAAAAAATGGATATCAACTTGAGCAAGTATCATGGCACAGTCTCCGTGTGGATACCTCTGCTCTGATTACGAACAACCAAGTTTGCAGTTTAAAGAGAGCATGGAGGGTGTTGCACGGCAATTGCAAAATCAAACCAGTGAGCTGTGGATGGACGTAGGAAAAGAAATTCAGGTACCAACTTTGGTGGAAGACTATTCAGGGCTTAAACTTTATGACGATGGAGGCATAGTTTGCATTGAGCATCCTCTAGCTGTGTATGTTCCTCCCTCTCTACACAACCATGTTAACAGTAGAGATGTTGTAATAGACGAGGCACTTGACATTTGGCTGCACCTCTTCCTTCCTCTGCCAAACCCCACCTCCTTCAAGTTACCTATTGTGCTCTTCTTCCATGGCAGTGGATTTTGTTTCAATTCACCAACCTCTATTACTTTCCATACTTTTTGCCAAAAGTGGGCTGCTAGCTTAGGACTGATGATGATTTCAGTGAATTGTAGATTGGCCCCAGAGAATCACCTTCCTACCACATACAACGACTCCATGGCTATAGTCCAATGGCTTTTTTGCACCAAGAGCGCCTCTGATCCATGGCTTAATGCCTACGCCAATCTCAACAATGAGTTTCTAATTGGGGAGAGCTTGGGAGGGAATATAGTTCATCATCTTCTCATGCATGCCCATGCTTGTGATTTCTTTGATAATATCAGACAAGTGATTCTGATTAAGCCTTTCTTTGGAGGGGAAGATCATATGCTGTCAGATAATGTTTGTCCAGATGATTTTTTGTTAAATGTAGAAGTTTGTAATACATTATGGAGGTTGGCATTACCCTCTGAAGCACATGGAAATAGAAATCACCCATTCAACAACCCAATCTTGTACTTCCCCTCACAATCAAGTAGTGTAATTAGCATTTATTTGATGTTGGTTGTTTTGGGAGGCAAAGATTGTTTGAGGGATAGAGGTGCCAAGTACTATGAAGCCATCAAAATCTTGAGCAAGTGTAAGCATATTGATTTGATGGTGTTTGACAAGGAAAAACATGGTTTTCATCATTCTTTCAATGAAGATGACCAACATAATAGTAGCAGACTAATGTAGGAGGCAAGCATCTTTGTTTCTTCCAACCACCTTGGATCTCGCTGAAAATGCCAATTCAATTTGTAAGCGGATTCTAAACTTACTTGAATGTTCTATCATTTCTAATTCATCTGAATTTGAAATCCCTAATAATTTATTTTAAATCAAAGTTCATTGACAAAATACTCTCTACAAGGGGTGTCGATCACTATAATTATTATTTGTGACGGTAGTTTTGGATTAGAGGGAAGACAAGGATGACTATTTATTGAGTGTTGTTTCAGACTGCTCCTCTTGAGAACGCTGATGTGTAGTAGTGGATTTTACATAAAAAATATTTTAAGTAGCCAATAGGCTTTTATATGTGAGCATTATAGTTTCTAAAGTTGTCTTTATTGGTGTATTCCTTGAACCTCCTATGGGTGCAATTACCAGTATAATTATATAGTGAGTAGTGTATTTTTGTGTTAAGTTTGACTTTTCCATATATATATATATATATATATATATATATATATATATATATATATATATATATATATATATATATATATATATATATATATATCTTGGTTAGATTTGTACTTATTTTCACATAGTCATCTATTATTCACCCTTCCACACATTGTTCCTTTCTTCGAGATTTTCATTTCCTTATCTCGAGTCAATCGTACATTAATTAAGATTGAGCCAGAGAAGCTATGTAGAATTGACAGCTAAATTCAATTTCTCACATTTAAAAACGTCAACATTAATGCTTTCCTAATAGCCATTGAAAGCTCACATAATAAACATTTGTGCAGCTATTCATTATATCTTAACATTTAAAAACATTTATTTACACATCTAAACATAACCTGGAAATAAAGAATATCACGTTACAAGGAGGTTTCATCTTAGGAGCACTTCAATTTGAAACTTTCCTTATGTTGGATTCTATTTTGGCTATAGGAATGATTAAATATCGTTTAACGAATCCTAGATGTTTTAGTAGAGACTAATTTTAGAAATAACTTTAATTGGTTTTTCCTATTTAATTTTTGAATGTGGGGAAGGCGTTATGGCAACTTGATTGTCTTTTCTATTTTGTTATAAACACTAATCTTTTAAAGGGGACTAGAAGAGAAATTCGAAAATTCTTTCTTTCTTCCCGTGAAAAGAAGATAGGAGAAAAATGTTCAGTCTAAAATAAAATAAAAACATGGAAGTCTTTATGAAGATGAGGATGAAAAATCAAAAGAGTAGAAAAAAAGAGAAGACTCGAAGAGGAAATCCGGGTATGAATGGTTGTTTTGCTATTGCTTGATAGTTTGATCCTACAAATAGATGATTTTTCTTGAATAATTTTCTTTATGCTTATCTTGACAATCCTTTAGACCATGTCTCTTCTATTTTTCACAAAACAAATTTATGCCTGGTTTATGCTTCTTGCATGGTATTAAGAATTGAATCTATACATTGAAAAAATCTTATTTTCCTTTTGTGTGATAACTTGTATTTTCCAGTAGATCTTGGGATCTTTCACTAAGTCCTTTGTGTAGATCCTACAAACATTGCATTTCTTGAGATGACATCTCTCAGATGTAATCCAATCTAATCCATTATCTTGTTGCTCCTTGCACTTTCCTATTATTTTTTTTCTCGATAAGTGAGGGAATTTTTAGGTTGGCCCACTCCAGTGGAGGTCACAAGGGGGACCTCCTCCCCATTGAATTGCCACCTCCATCATAGCGTGGATCACCAACAGTGCGGCCGTGCTAAGTCTTCCACCACTGTAATCATGCCGCTTGTGGTGTGGATAGCCACTAGTGAATTCATCACTATACACTACTATACCATGACGTATCGAGCTGTGAAGACTAGAGTACACTAGAATTCGAACACATTCCACTTAAGGACCATGAAGTGCCAAGAGTCACCTACATAGAGCCACAACCATTTAGAAGCCAATATGTCTTTGGGGGGATTTAAACTTCGGTCTCCACAATAATGACCAAGTGGTCTTAACCCCTAGACCAGACCCACTCGATGCACTTTCCTATTGTTGATTTCAATATCTTTGAATGTTTTAAGAGTCATAAAATGTTTTACATTGCACCTTGGTTGCGCCTAAACATTTTAATATGTTTATAGACCCTTCACAATTCTATTTTATGCAAACCTATAATCATTGTGTTTCATGAGAAGATAAAGGTGTTCTCATTTATCCCTCTGACGATTTAGCCCAAGCAAATAACAAAACCTAGTCCAACATTTTTTTTACTTTTACATCATACCATGAATAGAAGAGCTTCATGTGCTCTCTATCGGCAAGTGTACTTTGACACATCTCTATATGTAGTTTGATTGCATACTAATTAGGAAAGACCTATCTCTTCTCTCCATGCAACTCTAAGGCTCAACACCGTCAAGAAGGCCAACCATGCACTCATAACAATTGACTGTATTCATAATGTAATAAGGGTTACTCATGTGATTGAAAGTATGTATAGCTCTCATCTATTAAACCTATGTGATTGCATACACCTAGATCACAAACAAATCTTACATTGATAGGAACTGTTATGGAGTGCATCATTAAAACACAAATTTTGAGAGCATCCTTGCTAAATCCATTTTGTGCATATCCAGCAATAGTTTTACACTAAAAGATGACATCTCTTTTAGGAATTTTGTCAAATAGTTATGGCACTCTTCATTACTTATGGACTAGTTGTCCTCCATACTATCTCTTACAAAACCGCCATACTTCCTACAACTTACAATCCCCTGAGTTTGTGTATGTTTACTGTAACCCTACTTTTCCCCAGAGTTATTTAAATATTTGCAGTGGATTTATATTATGGTTAATGCAGAATGTAAAAATTCTACATTTTGTTTCAGTCACAGCGAAGTCCACGGGTGTCTTTTTGTCCCTGTGCATGTTTCAAATCTTGTTGTGCAGGTTTCTTAAGCCTAATGTGGAAGCTGCCAAGTGTCGAGCCCTAGTTAATAGCCATGGTTTTGTTTCTGACTATAACTTTTGTGCGGAGTGTGCCATGTAGCAGTTATGTTTCAATATGTTTCAACTTTCAGCTTGCTACGGAGGTCACCATGTGTCATAAGCGGAGACAGTCCCTTTAAGTTTCAATGCGAGTGCAGAGGCTGCCGTGTGTCTTATTGCTTTGTGCGAAGCTTGCCGCGTGTATCATATTATTGCTTGTAAAGAAGATGGTGGGCCACAGTCTATTAAAGTTTCAAGAGCATGGAGAATGCCATGTGGTGGATGCAGAAGAAAAGTAGTTTTGTTCATGACCCTTCTTTGATGAAGCTTTAAGTTTCTAAGTGATGCAGAACCTGCCAAGTGTCAACTTCCGCAGAAGTTTCAAAGAGTTTCTAATGTTTCCAACAGTCATGCGGGTGCTGCCACCTGTTAGCTATTGCGTGCGCGGAAGCTGCCACCTGTCCTAGCTTTTTCTCCCTTTGAAAGCTAGTGTGCGCTTAAGTTGTGGGGCCCATTATTAATATGTATGTTTCTTAAGTGATGTGGGTTGTGACAGTTGTCACCTACGGAAGCTACCTGAATATAAAGACACAGTTTTGAAGGTGTTGTGGGGGAAGACATGTGGATGTTTCTAAATGCTCTGGAACATGACAAGTGTCATTTTCTTGTTCTTTCCTGAGAGACGAAGGAGTTTCTCATTATTACGCGGATGCTGCCATCTGTCACAAGGTTTCAAGGATTAAGTGCATAGGTCTCACCAAGTGTCTGTTCCTTATAGAAGGATGTGTGCCACATATATTTTGCCCCAGGCAATGAGCTTGTAGGAAAGAGAAAATTGTTGCAGATTTGAAAGATCTTAACTGCCAGAGACTTCCAGTTATCTTCAGTTCTGTTGGGCCGTTGGGATTCGATTGTTGCAGATAATCTAGAGTTAGATCTTAGGCTATAAATATGTAACATTCATTCATAGATAGAATCTAGATAGTTTTAGACATATAGAATACAGATAGAGATATTTTTCTGTTAGAGATTTAAAGAGAGAATTTGGAGACTTTTGCTGTGACTAGTTGATATCATTTGCCTTTATTTTGTTATTCTTGATTAGAAAGTTAATGTTCCTATGCATGTATCTGTGCCTTCTATATTGCTGGAAAATTAATGAGAAGAACTCTTTTCTGTGCCTGGGTTGATATTATCTTTGTCATTGCAAAGTGTCTGATTGTGAGCCTTTGATTTTTAGTCATTGCATCTGTTTATGTTAATCATGCAGTATCTGCTCTTTAATATAACTGAATCTTGAGGATAGTTTCACTGTGCTTAATTTGAGAGAAATACTTTTGCTCAGGTGCATCTCCATAGTTAGTTTTGCTTAAATTGTATCTGTAATCCTTTTAGTTTCTATCCTTTTCCTGAAATCCCTTTCAAAATAGAGAAGAGCCAGCGTCTTTAAAATCAAGAGGCTGTTTCAGGTAGCAAGTCCCACATTCCTGAAACTTCCCATGTTGGTGTTGGAACCTGCACAATTTTATACATCAACAATTTTTGGCAAGCCCTGTGGGACTATTTCTTGAAGTTTCTATCAAGATTGTATGAGCCAGGGAGCCATAAGGAGCCAGAGCTGTGGACCTATAACAAGAGCTCAGTCTGCTGCTAATCTAGGTATTCTTTTGCCACCGTTAGTAGCTAATCCAAGGAGAAGAGTGAAACAATTTGTAGTAGCACAAAGAGTAAATATGGGAGGACCTATAGCCCCAAGGAACTATGCAAATTGGAACACTGGTAGTCCTCTAATTCTCCCAGTACCACCAGCAACTTGGGATGCTATTCTAGCCAATGCTCTGAAGGCTCTGCCTAAGTTCAGTGGGGAAGATTTCAAGATACCTAAAGACCATCTGCAAGATGTATCTAATGTATGTGCAGTACATGTTATCACTCAACATAATGTAGCCATAAGATTGTTAGCAGCCTCTTTCAAAGGGAAGGCTCTGGATTGGTACAGATCTCTCACTCCAAACACAATATCTACATGGGATCAGCTTGGGGATGCCTTCTTTGCAAGATTTCAGGAGAAGGGTGATAAATCCTCCTTGCTACAATAATTGATCACTGTCAAAAGGGCACCACAAAAAGCCATGACCGATTTCAACTCTAGATTTCAAAAGACTTGAGAGAGAATTCCTGCTACAACAAGACCATTACCAGGTATGGCTATTATGTTTTACCTTAAAGCTTTAAACTTAAATATATCAGTGATGATTCAGTCTCTTAGAGGTCAGACACTACCAGAAGCATATGAGTTAGTAGTTAAGGCTGAAAATAACTTAATAGATGCTGGAAAATTGCCCCCAAGGACTCCTATGCCTATGTTCCCAGAAATTACCTTACCCTTGCCACAAGAAGCCCCTAATCTTACAGCTCCACTTGTGTCTATGTATTCCTTTCCTCAGCAACCTGCTAAGGCAACCACCTCTACTCAACCATTTGAAATGGATGATGTCAAGAACATTCTAAGAACCTTCTCAAATGAGATAATTAATCTGAAGAGACAACAAAATCCCTATTCAAAGCCTCCTTATCAAGGTTACCAAGGAAATAGACCTCCCTTTAAGCCAAATCAATATCAAGGCTCTTAAAGGCAAGCTAATCCTTAGCCTTCAAACTAGTTGGTTACAATCCCTACACCTTTACAAGTTGTTGCTCCCAATCCCAACAGAGAAATAGTTCCAGGGCAAAACAATTTTGTAGATGGCACAAATGCTTGGTGCTTTCCCTGCAATAATGCCCATATGCCTAGAGACTATCCCAAAGGAAATTTACAACAAAAGATAGCAGAATAGAGAGGGTTAGAAGGACAATTTCCAACTTCTAACACTCCACCATATCAGTCACCTGGTGTTCAAAACACAATCATGATAGCTCATATGCAAGGGATGTCCATACAACAAGAAGAGGAGATAGCCCCTGAACATGCTTTATTTTCATGGATTGAAGAGGAAGATTCAGTGTTCTTGAATGAAGCATCTACTTCCAAGAGGCCATTGGTGCAATCAGACGACTATAGTAGAGCTAAGAGGAGAATGATGGAGCAGCTTGAAGTCACTAACAATGAGATCATGTGAGCTCCTCCATTTCAATGTCATCAGAACACAGTCTCTATATAAGAAATGCCTCAGCCTGTGTAGAATCAAGTAGCCTCAGGACAAGTTTTAGAAAAACAAGGTACCCTTATTACTTAAAGACCCAAGCATTAGGACCTATGAATGTGGTGGATCAGCTAAAAAAACTCTAGCACATGTATCAATCTGGGAAATATTAGCTATTCCTGAGCAGAAGACATTGTTTCAAGAAGCTCTGCAAGGCCAAGAAGTCCCTAAACATACTGGTGCTAAAGGAGGACCTGCTGATAAAGAAAAGCTGCAGCTCAAAGATACTGTACCCTTGCAGACAACAGCCCTGTTGAACAATGCATCTGAGGTAGGTAAATCTAAACCAGATCCCTTTTATTTGACTCTAATAGTTGGGAAGAAACTGTTACATAATGCAATGATAGACTATGGGGCTAGTACTACAGTAATGCCAAAGCAGATAGAAGATGCTTTAAAGATAAAATATGAGCTACTCGCAAGAGGGTTCATGCAATTAGATGGAAAATCTGTTCAAATAATAGGAAAAATTAAACAACTCCCATTGCAACTATATACTTGTCCCAATATAATTTTAAATCAGGATGGGGTAGTCATAGATATTCCCCCTATATTTGGTCTATACTTATCCAGGGATTTCACAGCCAAGATAGGAGGCTTCACGTCACCATATCACAAATGAACCAAACCCAAAATTAGAGGTAGCCCATGACATGACCTAGAAATTGCAAATGAATACAAGGAGAAGTTCAAGATAAGCTTAGCTAAACTTGAAGTGTTGCTTGAGCGTCAAAAGAAGGCTGATGATAAGCATGGTCTTGGGTATGAGAAAGGTGAAAGCTCTGGATCTAGACAAAGAAATTCTCAATCAAGGAATGAGAGAAATAGACCCAGAAGACCTCGAGTAAGACAACCTAATGCTCAAAGACATCCATCTTTCAATGGAAATTGTTTCAATTGCAATAAATTTGGTCATAGAGCTACTCAATGCAGAAGCAGAGTAAATCAAAGTGGTCCATCCTTGTCTGGTCAATGCTTCAAGTGTAAGAGATATGGTCATAGATCCAATGAATGTAGAAGTATGATAATTAATAACTCTAACAATAAAGGAAATGACAATTCTTTCAATGGCAAATGCTTTCCATGCAATAGATTTGGACATATGGCTAATAAGTGCAGATCAAGAGGAAATCAATCAAATGGGCGAAGAAATGTTGTGTACTTCAATTGTAGCCGATCTGGTCATATTGCAAGATTCTGTAGAAGCAGGAATAATGAAAGAAGAAGTCTGGTAAATAGTAAACTGGATGAGCAGATACAAGACAAAGGCAAGGGAAAAGTTTATATGAATGAGATTCAAAATGAAATGAACATGACATGGGTAAAGAAAAGTGAAACAAATAATGGTGATGGGTCTGCACCGGAATCTGGTGTTAGTAATCCCTCTGGGAATTGAATTAGGAGCTTTGGCTTAGGGGGAGCTACATTGAAAATCTAATTCCCCCTGCCAGTTAGTAGGTGCCTAAATCTGGCACAATGAGAGAAGATAATTTGGGTTATTGCAGATCATTTGAAAGGATTTCTGGAAGAAAAGAAGTGGACATGGTGATTTGCGGAGTGATTGAAGGTCAACTATATGCAGAAATAGTGTAACCAGATGTGTTAGGGTAGAGCATTTATTACAAAGGCAAATTAGGTTTCACAAAGCATAAAAAGGTCATTCATTCTTCATTTGGATCACTTTACATTCAAAGAGAGTAAGCTGAAGAGCACCTGAGCTAAGATTTCAAGGATTTGAAGTGCGACCGGCAAATTTATCAGCTAACCCTAACTCCATGGAAGAAAAAGGTATTTTTCTGTGAAGCTGTGAACTTGTATTCTTTTGAGATGGCTACTCCTCTTGTTGTTGATATTACTGAAAGGCCCCGACCAAAATTCAAGAAGCATCCATACAAATCAGTTAAAGTCAAACCATTAGGAGCATTTTTTGGTGTCCTATACAGAGTACTGCATGTCAAGTATATTAGGGCATACATCCATTATAGCATAGATGAATTTGGGAATTTGAAATTGCTGGATTTGTTTGACAACTACCTTAGGGATGATAACTATGAAATGAAACTGGAATACAAAGCCCTAGAAAGCGAACATTTTCTATAGGTCATTGAATTTCTGACATTTGATGAGAGTGAGTGGTTTCGATATGTCTTGAGCTGAATGCATGATGAGTTTATGTGGGTGTTGAAACCATTTAAGATTACAAAGGATGCTATCATAATTGTAACTGGGTTAAATTCAACTGGTGGTTTACCCATGCTGAAATCAGTAAAGAACTAGACTGTAACTAATGCAACTGGTGCAAAATTTGACAAGAGGGCAATGACTGTCAATGACATTGTTGATCCAGATGTTAAGTTTGCTTCAATGGTAATTGGTTACAAGATTTATCACTCCAGCAGGGAGAATTCTATGTCTGGAATGGCCATATATGCTGCATACAAAATATTGAAAGAAAATGTAGATTATGACCTATGTGAGTTGTTACGGAACCAACTAATTGAGAACTTGAGTAAAATCAAGAAGGACAAGAAAAACACCTTCAAATATGGTTCTTTGGTATATGTTTATTTTTCTACTTCATGAATGAGGTGCTTGGAGTAAAGGGTGTGCACTGGACTAATGACAGGCTAGTTGCTATTTAGATAAGAGATCATCTACAAAGCATTGGTGACTCTAGAGAATAGAAAACTACAATCTAGGGATACTTCAAGAATTTTTAGAGTATGATGCATTCTAGGGAAAGAATCCCTAAATTAGTTATTGAGAAATACAAGAATGAAATATGTTTTATGGTGGACATTGATCAGTGCTTAATGGAAGTAGTAGAACCCAAAACTATTTGGATCATGCCCATGGGGTATGAGGTAGATGAGAAAATTTTAAATATGTATGCTCAACACCTTTTGAGTAAGCCAAAGGACACAACCATGGAAAAAATAGAACATATGAGGAGCTAAGTATGAAACTGCATGTTGAGCTCAGAAAACTTGAAACCAATAGGAAAGTAAGGAAATAAGTTGAGAAGTTAATTGAGAATCTAGGCCTCACCAAGGAAGCTATGAGGCAATTTAGGGAAAGAACTGAAAAGGATGAGAGGGAAAAGCTGGATAAGAAACAAGAAAGTGCTCCGGTAGAATCCTCCTTCACATCAAGGACCACTAGGAGCTCTGTTGCTGCCCCTGTTCTTCCAAAACCTACCAAATCTGAGAAACTGGAAGACATATCATTTGGTAAGGAAAAGAAAAGAACTAAAGTAAGGGCAAAGAGATCATATGACAATTTGGAAAAGGAGAATGAAGAAAAGATAGATTCTAATGAAGAGTTTAAAGAGTTGAAGGCCATAGGCACTAAAGCTATTAAAGTGTCAAAAGAGAAGCCTTTCGAAAGTAAAAAGACAGACAAGAGGCAAAAGTCAAAGACTAATGTTGAGAAGCCAATTCCCCCTGTGAAAAACATTGTTAAGACAATCACTGTTGATGGGAATTTAAAGCCATTGACAAAATTCTATGATTTTTACAATGATATCGACAAAAGACTTTTGGAAAAAGCCACTATCAAGTACTTGAATGTATTCAATCGAGCACTAGTAGAAATTTTTTCAGAATTTCCAAAAGGTTTGAGAGATATTCTAGAAATTAGGAAAGAAGCTGCCAAGACAAAAGATATGGAGCCGAGGGAACATGTGTTAACCACTCTATGTCCGGTGATCTCTAGTAGAGAAGCAAATAAAATTTTTAAAGAGGTCAAAAATGAATTTAGGAGTAAGACAAGGATGAACAAATTAATGATTGGAGACATAGATGAAGTTGTCCAAGAAACTAAACAAATTCTGAGGAAAGCATTAGACAAGAATAAATTCTTTGTGGTTTCAGATGAACCTGCTGATGACACATCAGTTCTCGATGATGAAGAGCAACAAATTGAAATAGATGACTCCTCTATTTCAGAAGAGGAAGCAATAAACAAAGAAGATGAGGAGATGATAGTTAAAACTGATGATCCAAGAGGTATTCAAACTCCTCTAGATCAATTTGGAAAAGAAAATATAGAGATGAATGTTGAAACATATGATTAAATTAAAGATGATTCATTGAAGAATAAAGAGCATGAAATAGAAAAAGCTGAGGACCAAGAAGTAGAAAAGGCCAAGGACAAAAATGAAAAAGAAGAAGAGATTGCAAAGGTTGATGAAGAGCCCAAGTAGGACAATCCAGTTGACAGTACCAGTAAGGATCAAATAGATACATCATCATTTTGGGCAAGAGACACTGTAGAAGCAGTGAAGGAAATTCTGGAAAGAGACAAATAAATTGAAGAAGATCAGGACATCGTACAAGGTCCAATAAATTTTGATACCTTATCTCTGGTGCAAAAGATAAAGTTGGCCTTTATTTCTCAAGCTAACGCCAAAGAAGACATTTTGAAGTCTCACATAGAAGATAGTGAGCTACTTGGCCTGGCATCAGGAATTTTGGAGAAGATCATGCCCACTTTTTAGAAGGATTCTTCAGCATCTCCATCTGGCCAATTGAAAAATCTAATAAACTTGGTAAGTTCTCATTTTGAATCTCTAGAGAAGTCTACAGAGGTCAAGGTTCAAAAGGAATTCAATAATAAGAGATTTGATGCTCTAAAGGGGTTGATTGGAGTAGATAGAATGGTGCTAGATACCAATGTAAAGAGTATTCAAAATGCTCTTACAGAAGGAGGAAATGTATATAAATTTTTCTTATATTGTCCTAAAGGTATAGAGGATATTGAAGATAAAATAAAGGAGTCTAAGCAAAAACTATCTAGTGTATCCAAATATTTTGATCATGTGATAGCAATAGTGGCAAGCAAGGAGTGTTAGGCAATCATCCTGATTGAAGAAATAAAGAGATTGACAAAAGAAAAGGAGAACATTGAGGCCAGTATGAGTGAGCTCCGGGGACTAATTTCCCCCAAAATGGAAGCAATGTTCAATGCCTTAACTAGAAGCCCAAACTGCAGCTCAATCAAGTGATCCCATTGATTTGCAAATTGTAGAATCACAAGCTTTCCTATTCAGTGGTCATATCTCAATTTTGAACACTATGAAGAAGAGTTGGGATAGTGAGCTGGCAAAATTAAAGAACATTTTTCAAAGATGTACTCAAATATATGTAAATAGGACTTAAGGATTGTTTGTACATATGTGGCTTGGTATATAGAATTTTTGTGTAAATTTTGGTTTACAGATCCAACCCTTTGCCATTGATGTCAAAGGGGGAGTGAAGAACAGTGAAAAATGAGGAGTCCAGTAAAGGGGGAGCATTAGAGATCAGTAAAAAGCATAAGTTTACATAGAAAGGGGGAGTTGTTCTGACACTTAGTCATTTTTCACTAAGTGTTGCCATCAATGCCAAAGGGGGAGATTGTTGGCAAGAGACACTGCTACACATGACAGGTGTTGTCATTGATGGCAACTAAGTCTACCTTACACATCGGCATTACATAATTTGTTCATACCAGAAGTCAGAGTGAAGATTTTGCTAAGTATGGGTAGTCAGAAACAGAGCCTGTGACAGGGTTCGGTATCTTGGTCTAGATCTCTCCAGTGGTAGTTCACAATGTGCTATGGATCTGAGGGAGTGATAAGGATTGTCAAGACTATCTAAATCTAGAGATTTAGCCTCTGGTGATAATGGATTAAAAGTTATAAGGATTTGAGTATCAGGTTCCAGTTAGTCAGCACAGTCAGAAGAAGAACAGGGCAACCTAGTATTTGATCTTGGTCCAGATGTAGAAAAGTTGTTGGATAAGCAATTAGTGATAATCAGTGATATTGGCCAACATGATTGATGATCTGGTAACACAAGTTTTTGGTCCGCATTGATATTTGTGCATAGATTCAGTTGACAGAGCAAAGTGCTTAATAAATGTTCTAAGTTTTAATGAAGTCGACTATAGTTGATTGAATTTCTTGATGCGGATATATATAGCTAATGGATTCAAGTGTTTTGGTGTACGATTGTGATGTGATGATGGAGTAAGTGTGAAAAAGGCAAAAAGAAGTGAGAAGGAGAAGAGATCTGAGGACCAGATCATGACAAAATAGTAAACAGGGCAGAGCAAGGATGAAGTGTGTAAGATTAGTATTCTGTACTTAACCAGAATTGAATTCTTGCATTGGTAGATGCTATTCATCAGTTCAAACACTCTGTAATCTTCTTGTAATCATTTCTGTAGGAAGTGAGCCTCTTTGAACAGTGAAGCTCTGGGCAGTGAGCCCAAAGGCATGTGCCTTTCCCATTTGTAATACTTTTAACAGGGTATTAATTTTTGTGGACTAACCTCCATTGTGGTTTTCCTTTGACTAGGTTTCCACATTAAAAATCTTGGTGTCAAGTGTGTTATTTGTGTTTCTGTTCATGTGTTATTGATTCATGTTTTCATGGTTATAATAATGATCTGTAAATAAGTAGTAGAAAAGAATTAATTGCAGCAAGTGTTAAAGTTTTCAGACAACTGATTCACCCCCCCTTAGTTGTCTACCCTAATTCCAACATATCTTTGTCTATGGATGGGAAGTTATTTAGAAGTCTGCCTGAAGATGTTGTGTTCCAAGTTTGAGCCTTCGGTATGAAGATTTGAGTTAGTTATGTTCACTAGAATGAAAACATCTTTTTCTGTATGTTTGGTAGTGACAGGGAGAAAGTATTATGCTCCGCATTCCTCCGCATTGAAGTATTTTGATCTGTAGTTCTAGAGTTAAGTTTGAGATGATTTTATGTGCCTTCAACTCAAATGGTTCATGATTTGGTGGTCCACAAGTGATCTTTTTCTTATAACAATAGTTGACAGTGTTGTTCTTGTTCTCTAGTTTGAAGAATCTTCTTGATAGAGTGATTAGAGATTATTGTTGACCCCATTGGCAGTTGGCATGGATGTCAAACATGTACACAGACAATTTGGTATGATTGGTATAGTTTGAGTAGGCATGTTGGTGCAGTTTAAGCATGTTGATTATTGCTAATTTTGCATGATCCTTATCTTCATCACAACTTTTTATAAAGATTCAGAGGATATCATTTGAGTGTCTTTCCTTCTTGATATTGAGATGTGTTACATTTGGTTGAAGTTGATATTATGGTTGACTCTTGGTTAATATGACATCATTTGTTCCAAGGGTTCTAAAAGGTTATATTTGTCATTTGATTTAAATTAAAAGTGAAAATGAACATACCTTATACGATGGTCACTTGAGTGGACGACTTGATCAACAGGTCTCAACTTTCTCAGCAGGTAAAAGGTTGACATTTTTGTTTAGTGGTCACTGACCCTTTTAGGGCAAACCCAGACTCTCGGTGACCTTGGTATATTGGGCAAAAAGGTAGTTTTGTTGTTCATTTCACAATGTTGAACTTTGGGAAATAACACTCTCGAGCTCAGGGTTTGAAGTTTTGCTGTGAAATCATGAGGTATTGAGTGAAAATTTTTGAAATAATTGTGTTATCTACTTGGAGATGTGACAATATTGAGATAGTTGATAGTAGAATGAGCTGGACAGTTAAAGGCACATCATTTGTTGATTTATCTTCTTTAAAATAGGTGATATCTATTCATCTTTGGGTTAATGCTTTTTTACTTTCATTTGCTCTTGTTTATACAAAGGTGTTAAGGGATTTGGTTTGATTTGTTAAAGCAAACAAAGTTTTTGTTAGGGTTTCATGCAATGAGTTTGAGAACAGTTTGAAGACCCTTTGTTTAACCCAGGTTCAAATGTGATTAAATGTTGTAAAGGGATATTAACTACAGTTGTAAAGGCTACTTTTGTTATCTTTCTATGGTAATATGGTTACATTGAACAGTTGGTAGATTTATTGAAATCCTCATGGTTAAACAGTGTAATACAAACAGTGAATAAGGTTCTTTTGATTAAGAGTTGATAACAATTGTTACTATACACATAGGCTCTATGTTTGACCTCATGACAGTTGTTAGCATCAACTGCTACAGGTAGTTAGATAGGAACAGTTACATGTATAAACTATTTAATGAAAGAAAAAGAAAGGTGTGAGATAGTATAAAAATGCAAAACACTTTGATGTTATGTCAATGAGATTGTACATTCTTGCAATGTCATTAAGATAGCAACAGTGTGTATCAATTGCAAACTCATTCTTGATATGTTGAGTTGTATGTGTACATTTTGTGATTTATGATTCTTGAGTCTCAAATAAAATGAGACAGTCAAGATCTGCATTGTAATGAAAGAAAGAAACCCTCTGTATTGATTTCTAAATCTTCATTTGAGAAGAAATTGTGCCAATGAGGTAGTGAAAATGATAAGCCAGTGAGGCAATTGCATAAAAGTGTCAGTGAGGCAGTGATATAAGTCAGTGAAACATAAAAGCCAATGAGGCTCTGTATTTGGTGTTTTCATGGTTAAGCCAGTGAGGCAATTTTTGAGTGGTTTTTCTTCCCTTTGAGGGTTTTCCACTCATGAAATTTATTGTGTCATGATCTCAATTGATGTGTGATCAATTTGTCTTTCATGCTTGAACATTCAGTCTTATTTTTTGTTCAGTATTTGATTTCTTACTTTGATAAAGAACATTGTCGGCATCATTACTTTCTATTTTCAAGTTTGAAAAGAAGTAAATGAATTTGTTTTTTATCTACAACATCGATTCACCCACTCTCAGTGTTGTCTGTACTTCAATAATCATGTGATTGTTCTTGGTGATTACAATGTGCTTGTGGATGTCTCCTGATCATGTTCCTACTTTTCAGATTGGTTTGCAAAGAGAAGTTTGGATTGTGAAAGAAGAATGTTCTTAGAAGACCTAGTGTTAACTCCAGTCTTGGTCGACTTGGTTGTTTTCACTATTTGCAGAGATGCATTGAAGATTGTAGAAGCATGTTGTGGCATGGAGGATTGTGTTTGAGTCCCAACTAAGGCATGGTGTGTGTATCATACTTCTCTACATCTTTCCTTAGCTAAATTTTGTAATAGGTCTAGACCTATTTCTTTGTATTATTGTAATGCTGACCTTGGAGAATGTTCCAATGCTTGATGAATACAATGCCAACCTTGATGTACATTCCAAGGTTGATGAATTGTATAAAAGCATGTAATAGAGTTGCAAAAAGTGTGTAGTGAGCGAATATGAAGAGATAAGTGCGAAGGTGTGAAAGAGTAGAGCAGAGAAGTTATATTGTGCTTCAATGGAACTGAATCCTAGCATGGAGTAGATGCTACTTAATTAGTTCACAACTTTGGTAGTGAGCCACCCTTTGGCAGTGAGCTGTTCTTTGCAGTGAGCAATTTGGATAGTGAGCCCTGTAGGCAGTGAGCCTCTATTTTTTAGTATTGTTATAACTCATATATTTCTATGGGCTAACACCCACCATGGTTTTCCCTTCAAGGGTTTTCCATGTAAAAATCTGGTGTCTACTATGTTGGATGTGTGATTGTGATTAAGTCTATGGTTTCATGCTTTCATCGTTAAATCTGATTATCAATAATTAAATTGTTAATGGTTTGATATTCTAAGTTTTTGTGAGAACTGATTCCCCCCCTCTTAGTTGTCTAGTGTATTTCAACAATTGGTATTAGAGCAAGGTTCCTTGGTGGTAATCTTAACAGCTTGAGGTAGATCGAGGATGTCTTACAAGAAGGAGGCTCTGTAATTTGATGGGACGAATTATGCAACTTAGAATATTTGCATGAAAAGCCATCTACTTTGTATTGGTTATAAAGTATGGCAAGTGACACAGACTAAATATATACCATGCCAGAGAATGGTCTGACAACTGAAGATGAAGTCAAAGAATATGAGGTAAATATAAAAGCCAAAGATGCTCTGTTGAGTGTATTGAATGACTCTAATTTAATAAAGGTCATGGATTATGAGTATGCTAAAGAAGTCTGGGATAAGCTAGGTAATCTATATGAAGGAGACGATTCTATAAATAGTGCCAAATTACAGGGACTAAAAGCCAAATATGAAGGTCTTAAATAAAGAGAGGAGGAAAACATAACATCCTTCATGCAAAAGGTTTATGAACTTGTTACTGGAATCAAAGGTATGGGAAGAACTTTTGATGAAACTGAAGTTATGATGAAAATTCTTAGGTCATTACATAAATCCTATGCTCACAAGGTAGCTACAATTGAAGAAATAATGACTGTGAAAAAGACTAATAAGGATCAATTGCTTAGTAAGATTGTTGCTTTTGAAATGAGAGAGCTTGGTGATGCTCTACCAAAAGTAGAAACTGCTTTCAAATCCAGTACTTCAGAAAAGATCTAGAGTAGAAAAATACAACGTAGAACATGATGATGAGCTTGATGAAATTGAAGCCAACTTTTTTGACAAACTGCAAAGAGGTTCTGGTAAGTTCAAAGGTAAATTACCTTTCAAATGTTTCTCATGTGGTAAAGTAGGTCATTATGCTTCCAGATGTCCTAAAAGAATTGAAAGGAGTAGAAAAAGATTTGAGAACAGGCCTAGAGCTCCAAAGAAATGCTACTATGTTAGAGATTTTGATGATGAAGGTGTGACTGATGATAAATCTGATCATGCTAGTACTAGTGCAAATGAATGCATGTTTATTTCTATTAATGAAAACCTATGTCTACTAATCTTGCAAGCTATGTGAAGGAAGAAAAACTACTAGAAGAAAGTGCTTTGGCTATTCAGGTTGAGAAAGACAAGGATGAATGGATTATTGATAGTTGATGTTCACATCACATGACCAGTGACAAAAGTAAGTTTGTAAGTTTGAAAAAATATGATGGAGAACTGGTTAGGTTTGGAGACCATGCAGCTGGTAAGATTTGTGGAAAACAATCTATTTCATTTGATGGAAAGCATAAGACTGATAATGTCCTATATATGAAAGGCTTAAAGCACAATCTTTTGAGTGTTAGTCAAATGTGTGACAAAGGTTATGATCTAAGATTCAAAGACAATGGATGTAAGATAATGGAAAGCTCCAGAACTGTGATTGCTACTGGTAAGAAGACCAGAGGTAACATCTATAAATTAAGAGGAACTAATGATTACTGTTGATTAGCCCAAGCAGATGAAAGTTGGTTGTAGCATAGAAGGTTGTTTCATATAAATTTTGATAATCTGGTAAAGATAAGTTCAGGTTAGACTGTAAGAGATTTACCAAAACTTGTGAAACACACCAATACTATTTGCAAGGAATGTTAGTTGGGAAAGCAGACAAGAACAAGTTTCAAGAGTAAAGAACAATTTTCTATTGGTTTGCTGGATCTAGTTCATACAGATCTATGTGGTCCTACAAGGATAAGAAGTCTACAAGGTGACAGGTACTTCATGTTGCTTATTGATGATTATTCTAGAATGACTTGGGTTACTTTTTCTAAGAGACAAATCCGAAACACTAGAGAAGTTCAAATCCTTCAAAGTAATGTTGAAAATGAAATAGAGCTAAAGATCAAATGCTTGAGGTCTGATAGAGGAGGTGAGTTCACATCAAATGAATTCAATATTTTCTATGAAGAGAAAGGAGTAGAAAGACAATTGTCTGCACCTAGAACTCCTTAGCAAAATGGACTTGTGGAAAGGAAGAACAAGACAGTTCAAAAAGCTGCTAGAACAATGATGAAGGAAGGAGGCCTGTCAGAAGTCTTCCGGAAAGAAGATATACATACTATTGTCTACATTCAAAATAGAGTTCAAGTGAAAGGTAATGGCACTAAAACCCCCTATGAATTGTGGTTTGGAATAGTTCCAATAGTAAGATACTTCAAAGTCTTTGGAAGAAAGTGCTATAACAGAAGAGATGAAGACCTAGGAAAATTTGATGCAAGTTGTGATGAAGTTATCTTCCTTGGATACTCTACCAAGAGTAAGGCCTACCGGTGCTACAACATAAGGTTGAAAAAGATTGTGGAGAGTGTAAATGTGAAGGTGGATGAAGGCAAAGGAAAAACATTAGATCAGAGTGCCTATGAGTCAGATGAACCTGCTGATATAACTTATGAAGAAAAAGTTGAACAAGAAGACAATCAAAGTGAAGACAAAAAGGCTCCATAAATTGCTAAGACTCCCAAGTATGTAAGAATCAATCACTCTGAAGATCAAATTATTAGAGGCAAAGAAAAAGGAGTACTGACAAGGAAAAGAGCTGCAGAAGAATAAGTGAATTACTATCTTCTCTCTATAGTTGAACCAAAAACTGTGAATGAAGCCTAAAATGATGAAAATTGGGTTAAGGCAATGGAAGAAGAACTAATACAGATAAAGAAGAATGAAACTTGGGAATTAGTTCCTAGATCTGCTGAGAAAAATATTATTGGAACCAAATGGGTCTTCTAGAATAAGTTGAATGAAAATAGAGAAGTTGTAAGGAATAAAGCAAGGCTTGTGTGCAAAGGATATTCTTAAATTGAAGGAATAGATTTTGAAGAAACTTTTGCTCTAGTAGCTCGGATTGCAGCAATCAGAATGTTTTTGGCATTTGTAGCTCACAAATATTTCAAAGTGTATTAGATGGATGTGAAGTCTGCATTCCTAAATGGGGAGTTAGAAGAGGAAGTCTACATTGGGCAACCGGAAGGATTCCAACTATCAAATCAAGGTGACGTGGTATGCAAGTTGAAGAAAGCATTATATGGACTCAAGCAAGCTCCTAGGGCATGGTATGCAAGGTTGGATAAGTACTTATTGTAGTTAGGATTCAGTAAAGGCACTACTGACAGTAATATTTATTTAAAGATTAATGGTGATCAAATTTTGATTGTTGAAGTCTTTGTTGATGACATCATCTTTAGTGGAATTGAATGTATGTGTATGAAATTTATTGGTGAAATGCAGAAAGTGTTTGAGATGTCTATGTTTGGTGAGATGAATTTCTTTCTAGGTCTGCAAATCAATCAATCAGATAAATGAATCTTCATATCTCAGTCTAAGTATGTGAAAGAGTTGTTAAAGAAGTTTGGGATGGAAGACTCTAAACTGGTATGTACTCTCATGGTGATTGGCTGAAAATTGAGAAAAACTAATGAATCACCCAAGACTGATCAGAAAAGTACAGATCCATGATTGGAGGATTACTTTATCTAACTCAAACCAGACTTGATATTATGCATGCAGTTTTCCTTATTGCAAGGTTTCAATATGATCTAAGAGAATCACATGTGATGGCAGTAAAGAGAATCCTGAGGTATTTAAAAGGCACTCCAGATCATGGCTTATGGTATCTAAAGGATAATGATTTTACTCTTAGTGCTTATATAGATGTTGATTGGGCCGGAGATGTTGATGATAGGAAAAGTACAAGTGGAGGTGCCTTCTTCTTGGGAAATAGATTGGTTTTATGGTTGAGCAAGAAACAAGATTCATTCTCTTTGTCAACTACAGAAGCAAAGTATATTGCAGCAGCATGTTGTTGTACTCAAGTGTTATGGATGGAGTAGACTTTGAGGGATATAAGAGTTGTTTATGAAGATCCAATTGCAATCTTGTGTGACAATACAAGTGCCATAAATATTTCCAAGAATCCAGTGATGCACTCAAGAACAAAGCATATATCTATAAGGTATCATTTTTTGAGAGAAAAGGTGACAGAGAATGAAATAAAGTTGGAATATGTGTCCACAAAGCATCAAATTGTAGACATCTTCACCAAGCCTCTGCCTAAGAATACTTTTGAGTATCTCAAAGAAAAGTTAGGGGTCATTACTCCTCTTGCCCTAAACTAAGATGCATGAGAATGCATCAATCCAGTGGTGCTCAAAGTCTCATTGTTTGATCTGGATTGATGTTTTGGGAGTTACCTCTCAAGGGGAGTAGCTAGATGTATTGGTAACAGTTAAGTTGGATTAGAGCAGCAGAATGCAAGTATGTGCCCTTTGCCATTGATGTCATAGGGGGAGATAAATCATGTGAAAAACTCATGAGAAGAAAGAATGCAGATGTGTAAAAAGAAAGGGGGATAATCTTGTCTTGATGGTCTTTTCAGTTTTTCACATCATATGTTGCCATCAATGACAAAGGGGGAGATTGTTGCAAGTATGTGCCTAATCAATGTTGTCATTGATGTCAACATATATGTATTGTCATCGATGTCAACTGTGCTCCTATCTTGTTGCTTTCTTGTAATGAGTAAGATACTTTGTATTTACTTATGTAAGTGATCTTGATGTTGAGGCTATTGAGAAAATTAGCTTCTCCAGTAGAAATAGTGAGTTGCAGTGGAAACAGTGTATTGCATATAGAAGAACAGTCCAGAAGAATGCTCCACATTTTCGTAGAATAGATATCTTTGTCTACGAATGGGAAGTTATTTAGAATTTTGTCTGAAGATTTTATGTTCCAAGTTTGAGCCTCTGGTATGAAGATTTGAGTGAGTTATGTTCAACAGAGTGAAAATAACTTTTTTTGTATGTTTGGCAGTGATAGGGAGAAAGTATTATGCTCCACATTCCTCCGCATTGAAGTATTTTGATCTACAGTTCTAGAGTTAAGTCTGAGATGATGTTATGTGCCTTCAACTCAAGTGGTGTGTGATTTGGTGGTCCACAAGAAATCTTTTTCTTATAATAGTAGTTGACAATGTTGTTCTTGTGCTCAGGTTTGAAGAATCTTCTTGACAGAGTGATTAGAGATCATGTGGTTGTTCTTGGTGATTACAATATACTTGTGGATGTCTCTTGATTGTGTTCCTACTTTTGGATTGGTCTACAAAGAGAAGTTTGGATCGTGAAAGAAGAATGTTCTTAGAAGACCTAGTGTTAACTCTAGTCTTGGCCAACTTGGTTGTTTTCACTATTTGTGGAGATGCATTGAAGATTGTAGAAGTGTGTTGTGACATGGAGGATTGCATTTGAGTCCCAGCTAAGGCGTGGCATGTGCTTCATACTTCTCTACATCTTCCTTAGCTAAATTTTGTAATAGGTCTAGACCTATTTCTTTGTATTATTGTAATGCTGACCTTGGAGAATGTTCCAATGGTTGATGAATGTAATGCCAACCTTGATGTACATTCCAAGGTTGATGAATTGTATAAAAGCATGTAAGAGTTGTGAAAAGTGTGTAGTGAGTGAATATGAAGAGATAAGTGCGAAGGTGTGAAAGGCTAGAGCAGAGAAGTTATATTGTGCTTCAGTAGAATTGAATCCTGACATGGAGTAGATGCTACTTAATCAATTCACCACTTTGGCAGTGAGCCACCCCTTGGTAGTGAGCCACTCTTTAGCAGTGACCAATTTGGGTAGTGAGCCCTGTAGGCAGTGAGCCTCTATTTTTTGGTATTGTTATAACTCATATATTTTTGTGGGCTAACACCCACCGTGGTTTTCCCTTTTAGGGTTTTCCACATAAAAATCTGGTGTCTACTATGTTGGATGTGTGATTGTGATTAAGTCTATGGTTTCATTCTTTCATGGTTAAATCTGATTATTAGTAATTAAGTTGTTAATGGTTTGATAATCTAATTTTTTGTGACAACTAATTCACCCCCCCTCTTAGTTGTCTGGTGTATTTCAACAACAATAATGTTTAAGTGCTCTAGTTTGAAGAATCTTCTAGATAGAATGTTTGGGGGTTGTACAAAAGTTCTTGGTGATTGCAACATGCTTGTGGATGTCTCTAGATCATGTTCCTACCTTTTGATTGGTCCACAAAGTGTAATTCGAATCGTGCATGAAGTGTGTTCCTAAAGGTCTTAGTGTTAACACCAGTTTTGGCTGACTTGGTTGTTTTCACTACTTGCGATTATGCTTTGGAGTTTGTGATAGCATGTTGTTGCATGGAAGATTGCATTTGAGTCCTAGCTAAGGCATGGTTTGGTCCACGCATTCATTCTTTTCCTTCACAAATTTATTTAGGTCTATACCTATTCTAATGTATGTGTGTTTGCCGACCTTTGAGATTGTTCCAATGGTTGATGATTGTAATGTTGATAACTGAGAGGGGGGGGTGAATCAGTTATCCTAATTATTTCCCTTATTAAACTTTCCTTTTAATTGAAGCAGCATAAAATCAAACACAAACATAAACCATGAAATAAGAAACACATGACACAGTATTTTTGACGTGGAAACCCTGTTAAGGGAGAAAACCACGGGGTGATTAACCCAAGAATTATTCTCTGTTAGAAGAATAGGAAATTACAAAAATGGCACTTGCCAATTAGGGCTCACTGTCCGAGCACACTGCTCACAAGAGGCTCACTGCCTACAAGAAGACACACTGTCTTACAAAGTGATTAGAATCACAGTCTTGAACTGATTGGAAGCATCTGCATATGCTGGAGTTCAGTTCCGGTTAGGTTCAGTATACTGATCTGCTGCACTTCATCTTTCCTCTGTTCTTTAGTCTGCTGTCCTTTCACATACCGGATCTTTCTTGTTACTCCTGCTCTACTCTGGACTTGTTCGCATATCCTCACACACATTCGCACCCTTTACCACTAAATCCATCCTCTATATATATCCGCACAAGTAATTTCATCATCTTTCTAGTCGGCATCCGGAACAGTCTAGTTTCTTACAAACTTAGTTCTGTCGGCTGAATCCTTGCTCACCAAGCAATGCGGATCAAGCATATACTTGTAGATATCATCAATTATGTCGGCCAAACATGATTCATGCCTCCGCAACCTTTATCATCATCTGTAACACATCCGGAAAGTAGTTTGATACTCAGTCAGTCAGTTCTTCCTCTGTTTTCACTGTCTCTCAGGAATCCGGTACTCAACTATTCATATCTTTTTCCTTGTCCATCTCCGGAGGCTAAATCCTTGGAATATACTACTCAAGATAGTCCTCTTGACTTCCCCAGATCCGCACTGCACCAAGACACTTCCTCTGAGAGATCCGGACCAATCTGTCGGACCTTGCCACATGCTCTGTTCTTGTTCACCGGACCACCACAATCTTCAATCTGACTTCCGGTAGAGACATATCATGACTTGCGGATATGTGGGATGACCTTTGTTGCCATCAATGACAACAACCATGAATCCATATAGTGTCTCTTGCCAACAATCTCCCCCTTTGGCATTGATGGCAACACTTAGTGAAAAATGACTAAGTGTTTACACTATGCTCCCCCTCTGCTGATGCTCTGTCTTTATATACAATTTCCGGAACTCCCCCTGAGTTGGATTCCTCATTTTTCACTGCTCCTCACTCCCCCTTTGACATCAATGGCAAAGGGTAGGGTCCGCACACCAAAATTTTCAAAAATTTTCTATATATAGCCGCATATTTACATACTCACATATACTGCAGAATGTCTGCAAAGGATGTCTGCAGTTGAACCATTTCAGTAGCCCAACTTAGCTTCATTCTGTCCAAGATTGAAATGTGACCACTCAACAAAAATGCAAAAGCTTCTGCCCGCCTGAGATCTGTCGGATCTTTTGTATGGGCGGTGGTCTGGGCATCACTGATGGCCTCATGCATAGTTTCCAACTTAGGGACTATAATCCTTCTAAGTTCTCCCATCCGGTTGATAATGTTCTTCCTCTCCTTCTCAAGATTCTTTATTTCATTCAAGACTGCAATAGTCTGACATTCTTGATTTATTATAGAGGAAGAGAGAGGATCAAAATTTTGAGATAAGCTTTGAAGCTTGTCCTGTTCCTCTTTTATTTTCTTGTCAATTGCTGCTGTTGCCTTTGACCAAGATATACAAAATTTGTAGATGTCACCGCCATCCTTAAGAGCATTTTCTAAACTCTTTATTCCAATGCTTACAATCTTCCTATCCTTAGAGATTAATTCTAATATTTCAGAAAATCTCTTATCCAAAAATTCCTTCCGGACCTTTTCTTCAGCTGATTTTTCTAGAGAATTAAAATGTGTATCAATACTGCTGACTAAGGTTTTTAGATTACCGGAAGTGGAGGCTGTCGGATCTATCTGGATTGATGGCATGATCTTTACAAGTACTCCGGAAGCAGCCTCTATCAACTCACAGTCTTCCATATGAGACTTCAGGAGTTTTTCATTTGCCTTGGCATTTGCAAATGAAGCTATCTTCATTGTTTGTACCGGAGAGAGAGAGTCAAAATCAAATGGACCTTTTAGAAGCTCCGGTTCATCAATCTCTAGAGTTTCTTTGCTCAAAAATTGTTGAACAGTTTGTGCAGTGTCTCTTGCCGGAGACAGATGTTTCTTTTCTTCTGCAGTCTTAGAACTGTCAACCTCTTTGTCTGTCACCACTGCTTCCTTCTCCTGCAATTGCTCTTCTTCTTTGGATCCGGAGACTGTAGGGGAAACCGGAGGAGAGATGCTTGCTTGCTCATGGGCCACTTCTTCTGGAGCAGAGGGTTCCAAGTCCTCACTTGTCTGTTCATGGCTCACTTCTTCCGGAACAGAAGATTCCAAATCAGCAGCTGTTTCTGCACCTAAGTCCTCTACAACAGGAAGATTGAACCTTTTGAAGGCCTTCCGGAGGATCTCTTCTGTCTCTTGTGCCACTTTGTCAGTCTCACCAAGCATGAGCTGATTCATCCTGGCTTTACTTCTGAACTCATCTCTGCAGTCCTTGAAGATCATGTTCATTGTCTTGGGATCAATTTGAGGATATAGCTGAATAGCTATCTGCTCCCGGATCTCAAGATCTTTGGCATGAGCATTATTCTTTCTTACTTCCATTTCCTTCTCTAGGCTTTTAGGAATGAGTGATATGATCTCAATGAAAGCCTTATTGTATGTGTTCAGATATTTAACTGTGGCTTCCTGCAGAGTCTTTTGGTCTGCCTCACTGAAGTCATCATAGGACTCAGTCATTGGTTGAAGGTTTCCATCCACCGTGACCGACTTGATTATGCTCTCTAGTGACAGAGTGGGCTTTTCAACAGTTACCTCTGCCATTTCCTCCTTGTCTTGGCCTGTGGAGGGCTTACCGGATCCTTTCTTTTTCTGTTTCTTTACTTCTCTTACTCCTTCATCTGATTCTGTCTCCTCTTCATCCTTTTGGCTTTCATAAGCCCTTGATGCTTTTGTCTTGGATCTTTTACCGGATGCCTGGACTTCCGGTTTTGAGCTTTTGGTTGTGGAAGGTGCAGATCTCTTTGATGATCTGGTCCGGGTGGGGGTTTCAACCGGAGCACTTTCTTTGCTTTTCTCTTCTTCCTCAGCCTTTCTCCTCTTTTCCCGGCTGGCATCAAGTGCCTCTTTTGAGATGCCCAGGCCTTGAGCAATGTGCTCTACTTCTTTTCTCACTTTTCTCTTAATCTCAGGTTCCCTGAGTTCTACATGTAATTTCACACTCAGCTCCTCAAAGGTTCCAAACCTTTCTGCCTTAGGATCTTTGGGCTGACTTAGCATGTGTTGAACATGCAGCTCTACTATCTGTTCATCAACTTCATACCCCATGGGCATGATCCAGACAGTCCTTGGCTCCACTGCCTCCATTAGGCACTGATCAGTGTCAACCATAAAACATACTGAGTCCTTGTATTTCTCAATGAGTGACTGGGGAATTCTCTCTCTTGCTTGCATCATGCTCTGAAAGTTTTTGAAGTATCCCCATAGAGCTGTATTCCTCGCTTTTGCATCCCCAAGTCCATGCAGATAGTCTCTTATCTGGACTGCAACAGGTTTGTCATTCTGCCATACCCATCCACTTGTTCCGGGTAGCTCATTCATGAAGTAAAAGAATAGACATACAATGAGAGTACCATACTTAAAGGAGTTCTTCTTGTCTTTCTTGATTTTCTGTACATTTTCCATCAATTGGCTTAGTAGTAGTTCACAAAGATCATAATCTGCATTCTTTCTTAGCATTTCATATGCTGTGTATATTGCAGTTCCGGATACAGAATTCTCCCTGCTGGAGTGATAGATCTTGTATCCTATTATCATTGATGCATATTTGATATCCGGATCCGAAATATCTTCAATGGTCATTGCTCTCTTATCATATTTTGATCCGGTGGCCTCAGTTACAACGTTGTTCTTGACAGATTTGAGGATAGGTACCCCCCCGGAAGAGTATAGACCAGTTACTGCTCTAATTGCTTCTTTTGTGATCTTGCAGGGTCTATCTAGCCAAAGGAAGTTGTCATGCATCCTGCTCAGTACATACCGGACCCATTCATTTTCTTCAAAGCTAGGGAAATGAATGAATTGCTCAAATAGTTTCTTCTGGATACCCTTATACTCTGGTTTGAGCTCAAAAGCATTGTCTATCAGTTGCTTGTGATAGAGGTCTCTTAATTTGAATTCCCCAAATTCCTCAATGTTTGCGTGTATGTAAACCCTAATATCTTCAGTATGTAAGACTCCGTGGGGAACACTAGAGAAGGCTCCTAGTGGATCTACCTCCAACGATTTGTAGGGATGTTTCTTGAATGAGGGGCGAGGTCTATCAGAGATCTTAACTATGTTTGGAGTAGCCATTCTTCAAAGATTTGCAGTGAGGCAATGAAAAACGAAGAATACCTTATGCGCCTTCGGTTTGCACGGAGTGGTTGGATTGATTTCTTTATGCAATAGCTTCGGCAGGAGATCCTTGGTGTGCTTGATGAACCTTGTTGCAGAGCTCCACTATTCGCTTCTTCTCAAGTGTAGAATGAGCAGATAACTTTTGAGAAATCCCTTATATTGCTCCGCAAACCCTAATATCTGTCTGCAATAAATGCTTCACCTGCATTATTCCGGTTTACCATGTCTGGACAGCTTGGAGTATCCCGGATTAGTCCTGATCACTGAATATCATCCGAATCTTTAAATCATGAATAAATCTAGGTAACATATTACAAGAACATCCCAAACACTCTGTCCAATCCGCAAGACAAGATCGTGCACTTCCGGATCTCTCCGGACCTTTTTGTAATCCTTTATCATACCGGAGCACCTCCCTGAACAGGTCTAACTTAATCGAACACAGCTTCTTCATAACTCCATGCGGACCTCTGAAAACTTGACTGAAGCATCTCAGGACTTATATCTACAAACCCTTTAATCCGCATCTTGTGCCACATCCGGCACAACTTGTTTGGCTGGGGGAACAGAATCTTCTTTGAGTCCCCCTGAGCCTGAGCTCACCTTTTAATTTCTGGAAGGAATATCAGCACCAGAATCTGGTGCGGATCCAACCTCTACATTCTCTGAGCTTTTCTTCACCCAAATCTTGCTCATCTGATTCCTAACTTCATCCGCATTCATCTTTTGTTTACCCTTGTCTTGATTCTGATTATACACCGGACCTCTTTTGTCCTGATTCTTGTTTCTGCAGACTTTAGCATTATGACCGGACCTATTGCAGATTTGGCAAATAACATTTCTTTGCATATTTAACTGATATCCCCTTGATCTGCATTGATTAGCCATATGACCTACTCTATTGCATGTAAAGCATCTACCTTTGAATGATTTGTTTACTTGCATAATTCTGCATTCATGGGATTTGTGTCCATACCTTTTGCAGTTGAAGCACTGTCCGGAGAAGGATGAATTAATCTGATTCATTCTCATTCTGCACTGATTAGCTTTGTGACCAAAATGGTTGCAGCTGTGGCAGTATCCATTGAAGGATGGATATTTTTGAGCATTTGGCTGTCTTACCGGAGGTCTTCTAGGCCTGCTCCTTGGATTTTCTGATCCAAGATTCCTCTGACCGGATCCGGAGCTTTCTCCTTTCTCATATCCCAAGCCATACTTGTCATCTGTTCTCTTTTGACTTCCAAGAAGAATTTCAAGTTGAGCAGAACTTATCTTGAATTTCTCTTTATATTCATTTGCTGTTTGAAGGTCTCTTTTGAGAGAGGCAATTTGATCCTCAAGTTTTCCTTCATTATCTTTGGAATCTTCAAGATCAGATTCAAGGTGTCTGATAATCCTGTCCATCTGGTGGCATTCTTCTGATTTTTCTTTAAGAGATTGTCTTAGATTGTCTTCAGCCTTTCTTTTTTCTTCAATCTCTTGAGTAAACTTTATAGTTCCTGATTCCATTTCATGTCTTAACATAATGACTTCTTTTGATAACTTTTCACATAACTTGGTTTGCTCAGTCAATTCCTCACTTGTATTGCTTTCTTCACTTTGTCTTGCCAACTGTTGAAGCAGCTCCTTTCTCTTTTTCATAGAGAGACTTAATTTGTCTTTTAATTCTCTCATGAATTCATCAGCCTGTTTGAGTCTTTCCTTTAATTCACTGACTTCAGAATTTGACTGTTCAAGATCCTCAAGGGCAGTCTTGAGTTGCTCCCTTAAACCATATGCATCCATTTGAAATCCCAGATCTTCCTCAAGCTGTTAGGCTCTATTAGGAGGAACTTAGCTCTGATACCAATTGTTGATAACTGAGAGGGGGGGGTGAATCAGTTATCCTAATTATTTCCCTTATTAAACTTTCCTTTTAATTGAAGCAGCATAAAATCAAACACAAACATAAACCATGAAATAAGAAACACATGACACAGTATTTTTGACGTGGAAACCCTGTTAAGGGAGAAAACCACGGGGTGATTAACCCAAGAATTATTCTCTGTTAGAAGAATAGGAAATTACAAAAATGGCACTTGCCAATTAGGGCTCACTGCCCGAGCACACTGCTCACAAGAGGCTCACTGCCTACAAGAAGACACACTGTCTTACAAAGTGATTAGAATCACAGTCTTGAACTGATTGGAAGCATCTGCATATGCTGGAGTTCAGTTCCGGTTAGGTTCAGTATACTGATCTGCTGCACTTCATCTTTCCTCTGTTCTTTAGTCTGCTGTCCTTTCACATACCGGATCTTTCTTGTTACTCCTGCTCTACTCTGGACTTGTTCGCATATCCTCACACACATTCGCACCCTTTACCACTAAATCCATCCTCTATATATATCCGCACAAGTAATTTCATCATCTTTCTAGTCGGCATCCGGAACAGTCTAGTTTCTTACAAACTTAGTTCTGTCGGCTGAATCCTTGCTCACCAAGCAATGCGGATCAAGCATATACTTGTAGATATCATCAATTATGTCGGCCAAACATGATTCATGCCTCCGCAACCTTTATCATCATCTGTAACACATCCGGAAAGTAGTTTGATACTCAGTCAGTCAGTTCTTCCTCTGTTTTCACTGTCTCTCAGGAATCCGGTACTCAACTATTCATATCTTTTTCCTTGTCCATCTCCGGAGGCTAAATCCTTGGAATATACTACTCAAGATAGTCCTCTTGACTTCCCCAGATCCGCACTGCACCAAGACACTTCCTCTGAGAGATCCGGACCAATCTGTCGGACCTTGCCACATGCTCTGTTCTTGTTCACCGGACCACCACAATCTTCAATCTGACTTCCGGTAGAGACATATCATGACTTGCGGATATGTGGGATGACCTTTGTTGCCATCAATGACAACAACCATGAATCCATATAGTGTCTCTTGCCAACATGTAATTCTAACCATGATGTTCATTCTAAGGTTGATGAATTGTATAAATACATGTAATAAATTTGTGAATAGAGTATGATGTGTGAAGATGCAAAGATAAGTGTGAAGTGAAAAAGCAGAGTAGAGCATAGGAGTTTTATTGTGCTTCAATGGAACTAAACCTTGGCATAGTGTAGATGCTACTATCTCAATTCACCAACTTCTGGCAGTAAGCCCCTTCTCTTGGTAGTGAGCCACTTCTTTTGTAGTGAGCATTATGGGTAGTGAGCCCTAAGGTAGTGAGCCTCTGAAAATGAGCCTTGTTGTAAATTTTGATATATCATTTATATTATGAGCTAATATTCACTGTGGTTTTTCCCTTATTGGATTTTCCATGTAAAAATCTAGTGTCTTATGTGTTGAATGTGTGGATGTGTTTATGTTTCTGATTTCATGCTTTCATGGTTAAATTACAATATCAGTGATTAAGTGATTGATGTGTTGATGGTTTTAAAGTTTCAAGGTTACAATTGATTCACACCCCCCTCTTAGTTGTCTTACACATTTCAACAATTGGTATCAGAGTGAGGTTTCCTTGGAAAAAGGACTAACAACTTGAGGTAGATCTAGGATGGTGCATTGGAAGGAGTCTCCACAATTTGATGGAACAGATTATGCTCTCTAGAAGGTACAAATGAAAAGTCATCTCATTTCTCTTGTTATGGTGTTTGGAAGATGGAAGAAACAAAGTATACTATTCCTCCAAATGGTCCATCAAATGAAGATGAAGTCAAATAGTATGAGTTAAATGGAAAATATAGAGATGCTCTATTAAACGAACCTTATCTAATACCAAGTTAGTGAAAATTATGGATTTGGAAACTGCTAACGAGATTTGGGTTAAGTTGAAAAACTTATATATGAAGGAGATGATTATATAAAGAGTGCCAAATTGCAAAAATTGAAGGCAAAGTATGAAGCCCTGAAGATAAGTGATGATGAGAACATAACAATCTACATGCAAAAAGTTGATTAAATTGTCAATGGAATCAAAGGTCTTGGAGGAACTATTGATGAAGATGAGGTTATGCTGAAGATTCTTAGATCATTGTAGGGCCTAAATCCTATGGTCATAAGGTGTCTGCAATTGAAGAACTTATGACTATGCAAAAGGTTACAACGGATCATTTGCTTGGAAAGTTTACTGCTTTTGAGATGTGAGAGTTTGGTAATGCTCTGCCAAAGACTAGACTTCTTTCAAAGCAAGCACATCAAAAAAGAATTCAAGATCAGAGAAGTATGTTGTGGAATCAGATGATCAGCTTAATGAGGTTGAATCTAATTTCGTGGATAGAATGCAAAGAGGTACCAGTAAGTTCAAAGGCAAATTACTATTCAAATGCTTTTCTTGTGGTAAGATTGGTCATTATGCCTCCAGGTGTCTATATGCTCAAAATCGTGACTCCGATTGCTTGGGGTTGTTAGGTCAGATTTTAGTACGCACACAGGCCCTTTCCCTCCTTGCCACAAGGTGATCCACCACGTCACTCTCGCTCACGTGGAATTATCCAGTCGAGAGGAGGAGAGAAATGGCAGGGGTCTGGCTCGTTGGAGAGCTGGACTTTGCGAAGAGGGGTTGGTAAGTACTGCGGCCTTTGTTGTTGTTGTTGGCAAGAGACACTGTTTGGCTTCATAAGTATTGTCATTGATGGCAACAAAGTCTATCCCACACATCCACAATACATAATATGCCTATACCGGAAGTCAGATTGGAGATTGTCTTGGTCTAGTAGACAAGAACAAAGCATGCAACATGATCTGACAATTAGGTCTGGATCTCTCAGATGGTGTAACTCAGTGAGTTGTAGATTTGGACAAGTCAAGAGAGGCATCATAACTATTGTATTACAGAGATTTAGTCTCCAATGATAAAGCATACAAAAGATATGAACATCTAAGTGTTGGGCTCCAGTCAGACAGAGCAGACAGAGGAAGAACTGACCGATAGAGTATCAGACTTCAATCCGGATGTGTAAAAAGTGTTGATCAAGTAATTTGTTACATTGTACAGTTTTGGTCGACATGATTAATGATTTCTATGCCTAAATTTTTTATGTGCATCATTAATCAAGTATGGATTCAGCGAACAAAATAATAACTTGCAAATATCCTGAGTGTTCTATTGTGATTCTCACAACATGCCCCATTTTATTCCTTAGCAAAATTAGGACCCCTGCTGAGGTTGGTTTGCTTTGCTTGTTGGTGTGGTTTGCTTGGTGGTAAAAGGGAAAAGGTAAGTGAAAATGCAAACCTTGATAAAAAAAATAAGAAAAAATTTGCATTTGAGTACCAAGTCAAAGTACAGGTGAATTCCTTGTTGAAAATAAACAGGGGTTGCTTTTTGAATTATTTCAAAATTCGCTATATTTTACAAGTTATTGTTGTTTTTGGGTAAATGTACAATTAGAGGGTTTGTGCCTTGTATATACAAAGTCCTTTGTATATGCAAGGTCATTTTATATACAAGTGCATTTGTATATCGTGCTTTTGTATTGGTCGCAAAAGAAGAAATTGTCGGGTTTTATTATTTTGTTGTTTTTCCTTGTATGCGTTTGAGAAATGCTTTATACATACATACAGGGTGGACCCAAAAGGGAGTTAGGTTGGAATGTATGCACGTTGAGGTCCTCTATGTATATTCTGGTTTGTATATTTAGGCAAACAGAAAATATACAAGTTAATATCCAAAGGATTATATATAGCACAGAATTGAAGAGATATTAAGGTTGGTATAATCGATGTATGTTTGGCACTTGTATATTTGGAGGATGTGAAATATACAATCATGAGATACAAAGAATAATATACAAAGAAGAATTGAAAAAAAGTTATGAAATAACAAATAATCGTAGTGTATTTCGGGTTTGCATATAAAGTATTGAGAAACATACATTGTGAAATATGCAACGCGGAATTGAAAGTAAAATGAAATACAGTATAAATGATGCATTTGGACTTAAGGTATATTTTGTGAGGCATCGATTTATACAAGGCATGGAACTAAAAAGTTATCAAAAACAATAAAGTTGATGTATATTTTAGTTTGTACATTTCTTATATGCAATGAGATATACATTGCACTTTATACAAGCCGGAACTCAAGAGGGTTAAAATATAGTTAATTCAATGTATCACATCCGAGCTATATATTAAGACATACATTGAGTTTTGAGCATCGCAGAGATACTAAGGAAAGGTAAGGTGGGTTCCATGCATTTGTACATTTGATTGTTTGTGTAATGAGAATGTATATTTTATGATGTACAAGCAGATGTACATTCGGAGATGCAAAGCAGAATATACAAGGTTTTATATACATTGTGGATACGAAGGTAAGTGCAATATGATTTATAACAGTTTGAAGTCCAAAAGTTTAAAAAGAATCAAATGCATCGCAAAAAGGCATTATTGAGAGGTAAGGTCGACCCCACTATATGTACATGTTTGCTTGTATAATAATCATGTATATTTTGCAATATACAAGTAGTTGTGCATTTAAAAGATACAAGGCGGATTTGTCGCGGAAGTTAAAAACGGTAAATTCTTTGTATGTTTGGGCACTGTATGTTTTAATATACAATCCTGATATACAAGGAATCAAAGGCGTCGCAGGAAAGAAAAGGTAAAGAAGAACTTGTATGATGTGTCTGTATACGCGATTATACAATGGAATATACAAGTGAGATATACAAGTAGCGAGATACAAAGGTGTATGGAAAGGGTAAAAAGAGAGGCTTTGGTTCAATTGTATGCATAAAGTGATTGTATGTTTAAAGATACAATAAAGAGATACAAAGAAAAACATACAATGTGATATACAAAAGAAAATGCATGCAAATTTCACTAACAGTAAAAAAGTTCAAAAAACTTAAACAATGAAAAAAGAAAGCCAAAGAGCGTGGTGCATTAATTACTATAATTAATGTGAATTTAACACTCAAACAATGGGAATTTAACGAGGGTTAGGGCATAATTAAAGTTATTTTGCTTTCAGGAAATATTGTCAAATGTTGAATTTTGCAGAAAAGCGTTGTTACAGTAAAATTGAGCAGAATTCTACAAGATTGACGAAGTTACAATTGCTGGGTGCAGGCGAAAGGTAAAAGTCAACATCAAAGGTTAAACGGTCATAGAAACAAGTATTTATCTTGGAACCCCGTTTTAATTTTTGGATGGTAAAATGCAACTGTTAATTCCAGTAATTTCACTTTCAAAATGCATGCACTTGTTAAAATTACTGTTTTAACTGTTAATTAGCTAAATAGAGCTTAACAAATTCAAAAAGGTAAAATGACGAGAACAAACAAGTTAGGGTAAATGGTAGAAAATAGATATTTACAGTAAAACCCTAGGTATGAAGTGGAAACGCAAATTGAGACATGTATACTTCTACAGGATGGCCCCTAAACAGAAGGACACTGGGGATGAAGTAAAGAAAGAGAGAAAACCAAGGAAGGAAATAGAAAAAGAAGAATTGCTGATATACAAAGGTTGTCCAACTCTGATTGGTACAGGCGGAATGGGCACTAATACAAATGTACGAAATTATGATGCAGAAGATGTGCTGAAGAAAATCACTACTATAGATGCCTCACCAGATATGAAATGTATTTGGGATAGTGGGCTATATAGAGCTGCAGGGTTTCCTCTAGCTATGGAGGCAAAGGATCTATGTCTAGACTATGTAATCTTGTATGAACCTAATACAAGAAAGGTAATGCTACATAACAGATTAATTGTTGATCTGACTCCTGAAGGGATTGCAAGAACTTTTGGATTGGAGATCACTGATAAGATGATAGACATTGATATTGATCAATATACTAAGAGTTTCTACACAAATGATGGAGACTGTAAGGGTACAATATTTCACCACTGGTACAGTCCAGAGAACAAACCAAAGGCAGTGGCCAGAATTCCTAAAAATCTAATGAGGATACATTTCAGGGAGGAGATATATTTGATGATCACTATGCTGAGTAGACTGGTTGGGTTGAGGGATGGCACCAAATGTGAGCCCTGGATGTTCACTGTCATAGAATACCTAAGAACAGGGGAAAAGAAACAAGGACCAATTCATTGGGCCAAGGCCATTAGTACAGCCATATGGAGACAGGATATGATGCGATAGCAGAAAGGCTTGCCCTTTTATATGTCTTCCTATATATTGTACTCCTGTGCTGCAGAGATTAGACCACACATACATGGACTAGAAAGAGTTGGTGTCTTAGGGAATGGTCCTGAGCAAAAGTTGGTGTATGAACATTACCCAGAATTACAAGAGGAGAATACCTTCAAGAAATTTTCTTTAGTTAATGATGTTTTCTATACCTACATGGTGAGAGTGCTAAATGAGGAACCAGACAAAAGGTTGTCTAAAGAGGCTGAACGTGTAATTGGATGGCATAGTTCATGGTTCATACAGTTTGAACAATTTTCATACATAAGAACTGAAGGATTTCAGGGGAGGCCATTTATGCTCCCAAGATATCCTTCTGATAAACTGATTGTCTTGGAGTTTTCAAGATAGAATTTGAATGTGTTTAAAATGTACAAGAGGAAATTTAATGGCAAGGGAAATGTGAGATTACCTTGGGCCATTGGCAAGTATTCTTGTATCAGTGAGGACGTTGCAGCCTATTCAGAACAAGAACTAAGGTATTATGGGTTCCAGGAATTCGATTTGGCTAGAAAGTTTGATCCATTTCACAGAATTCAAAATTTTGTTGACAAGAAATACAAACATCAAGTGCATATTGAAGATTTTTGGGCTGACTGCAAGAGTGACTTGGAAGTAAGAAAGAGAGCTCATAAGAGATTGACTATTGAATAGATGAAGTCTATTGGTAATATCTATGTTCCTCTAGAGGTTCAGGAGGATGACAAATTGCTACATCAAAGTTATGTAGAGACTAGGCTGGCTCCCATTATAGAGCCTGATTGGTTGCAACCTTGGAACACATCATTAGATATTTTGTCGAAGCCTGTAATATTGTTTTCAAAAACATGGCTTAAGGAGAGGATAGCAGAATTCAAGGCTGAAGGAAAAGGGGTTAAATTCCCAAAGAAGGGAAGGAAGAGAAAGGCAGAGCCCAGTTAAGACTTGCAATGTTTCTATGAGAAGAAGAGAAAAGTTGTAGAGGCTAGAATTATGGAGAAAGATAAAAATGCTACATTGATGGACCCCTATGCATTAGGGATAACAATTGCAGTGGCATAAGACACTTTTGTTGATGCAAAATCCATAAGCCATGAGATTAGTGCAGAAGAAGCACAGGCTACAAAAAGGGCAACATGACAACCAGTCATGAGAGCAATTCCAATAGGTTTGTCCAAAGGAGAAACTTCTAAACCGGTTAATGTGATTGGAGCACAAGAAGTAGATGAAAAGCTAAGAAAAATAGCCGGTGCCTCCACATCATTAGAACCAGGAAAAACATTTATTAAAGTGAAACCAGAATTGGCTGAAGAAAGGCTGCAAGAGTCAGAAGTTGGCAAAGCCAAGCCTACTGCTGTGGAGACTGTGCAAATTGAGAGTAGTGACAGTGAAGAAAGGATGATGTATAAAGGGAAAGTGGTGGACATAGAGGAGGATTCAAGTGATTTCCTCGGTGAAGAGGAGGAATCAAACCTGTAAGTAGAAACATGATCTGTTGGTCCATTTGATACTCTAGTGCCACCATAAATCATTAGGGATGTGCAAGAGGAAGCACATAAGATTGAAGAAGCTGAAAAGGAAAAATCACTTGAAGAAGTTAACACATAGGGGCATGCAGCAAAGGAAGATGCCTCAGGAGTGGATGCATTAGATATGCTAAATATGTATGATGACCCCAGTGAAGAGGAGAAGAATGTAGAAAAAGTGTGAAATCAAAAATAGGAAACAAAAGGAGATAGCACAAGAGAAATGTCCCCTGTACATACAAAACAAGTACAGGAGGAAGAAGCAAACAAAACAAAGGATGAAGTCAAAAGGCCTGAGGAGGTAGAAGAAACAGCAGAAAGAGATAAAAATAAGGCAGATGAACAAGCAGAAGAGGTTAATCTGCAATGTAAGGAACAAATAAATGAAGAGGGAGTTCTTGAAGAAGAAGTTGAGGATGGAGGGGACACTGAGATAGAAGAAGGGGATGAAGTTGAATCTGGGGAACAAGAAAGAGATCAACAACAACAATCTCCACAACAACAAAAAGCACCACAACAGCAACAACCAGAAGAAATCCCACAACAACAACAAGAGCAACAACAAGAATAGCAACAACAGGGAGAGGGGGAAACAGAGAAGCCCCATGAAGAGGTAGTTGATGAAAATACAATGGCAAAGGGCACAAAAGAGATTCCTACCTGGCTGGAAAGGGAAATAAGAAGGGAGAAGAAGGAAATGCAGCTAGCTCCAATTGATATTAAGAGCTTGTTGGGAGAAAAGACAACTCCAAGGAAAGAGAAAAGAAAAGCTAGGACAATGTCAGCAATCCAGAGAGGTCCAGATGGATCAAGAACTATAAACCTAGCTATACCACAAAAGGAGAAAGAAAAAGGTGAGATTACCCTGGAGGAATACAAGATACTTAATCTAGACCTTGGGCATTCAACCAGAGAACAACACCTCCATGAATGGGAGGATATGCACCAGGTAACAGCTGGTATCCTAAGGAAAGACAAAAATAAACTAGAGCATTTAAAAGGACACATTATACAGCTCCAATAATTTATCAAGGGGATATTTGATCCCAATACCACAGTTCCTGACTTACCTACTAACATAGTAGTAGTGTCCAAGGAGGAAATAAGAGATATGGAAAATAAAAGGTTTAAGGCTAATGTTTTCGATGAATGGTTTACTGATTTCATACAAGAGGGAGAACAAACAATCAGGCAAGCTGTGGACAGCTGGAGAGTAGCTACAGAAGAGAAGAATAAATGTATGATATTCATACATAATTGCCAAACAAAACAAGAGGAATGCAGAGCTGAGATTGAGCAGCTGATAGAAATGGAAAGAAGGGTAGATGTGTTGATCCATGAGGGAGCACTTAATATTGCATTGGCAAATAAATTGCCAGGAATAATAATGGAGCTTAAATTTGAGGAAAATAACCTCAAAAGGTGTGCAGCAATTATACCAGAGTTACAAGAAAAGGTAGAAGATATGATAAATATGCATCAGGGGATCACAGAAAGACTTATACAGCATGAATGTGTAGAGATGCCAACATACGACTTGGAGAGGGCATTGACAGAGTTCAGGGCCATATTCACACCCTATATAGAGAATCCAGATGCAATCCTTAGCAAACAAATGATAGATACACTGATGGAAGAAAGAGCCAACATGAACGGGTACAAGAAAAGAATAGAGGGCTCGGAGGACAAAGAAAAGGAATTAAAAGAAAAGGTGATGATACAAGAATATATTTTAGCAAAAAGTCCAGGAGGAGACCGCACCTTTGTGGAGGGTGTAATTGACAACTTCAAGAAATATTTGAAAAGATGAAAAGGTAGTCAGGAGCAAAGAATTTTTGAGAGGGAATCAGATGAGGAGCCTTAGCAGGAAAGGTCACATGAAAGGGGAATCTTATTTGTTAAAGATTCCAAGAGCATCCTATAAGAGGAAAAGGTACCAAGTAGTGGATTGGCCCACGGCTATGAAATAAGGGCATGCCATTGGTCAGTAAAAAGGGGATCTCAACTATAGAATTGTGGTTGTAACCATAGAGTGGAGGTTGTAACCGTAGCAAGGGGGAGAATTTAAATTCTATATTAAGAGCATTGCTACTGGTATTTTAATTTACACAAGGATTTTTAGCATTTAGCCAGAAAATTGTAATTTCTTTCTGAGAATTTTGAGTACAATATTTTAGTTTAGAGGAGGTTGCCTGTTGTCTGCATTAAGGAACGCGTGGAATGTCCAGCTTTCTTAATGTATCTGTAAAGCACTATAAGTTTTTGGTATATTTGATTAATAAAGCTAAGATTCATTCCTACATTATAAATCTTGTATGACTGTGTTTTGAATATAAGCGAATCTGGAAGTCTGCGTCTATTTTCTAAGTGTCTTCTAGCTCTTCCTTGCATTTAAAATAATTCCACTTAAAGCTCGCAATCTTGAATGCAATATTTGTGAAAATACTCATGATATTTGCATTTAATGATTTAGTCTATTGGTTTAATTGAATCTGTTATATTTCTTACTATGTGCATAACAGAACGTTTAGATCCTATAGTGAATGATGGTGAATTTAAATTTCTCTAACTTTTCCCAACAACTCTAAAATACTTAGCTTAAACATTGAAATCCAAATGAGATTATCTGACATTTGAAGAATTTTAAGAGCGGTAAGTTGATATTTGATAATCTTCATAAATATTTTTAAAGAAAAGCATGTTTGAATATAAGATCATATAAAGCTTTGAGGTACAGTAATAATCTTATGCAAATGAATGACTAGAAAGTTGATATTTGTGTCAGTTTGCATAATAAGAGTCTAGTAAGTAAAAAAACCTACTTTAAATCATGTAAGGCCCCTTGCATATTACAACTTCATAATAACCTACTGAACGGTCCAACAGGTCAAGACCTGACCAATAAGGAAACCTGGGATTAAGTAATCTTAGTTGATTTCTTCATATCTTTCAAGATAGTTAGGTTCATTTATGAATTTTAACTTTTGTTATGAGTGTGTAAAAAACAATCATCAACAGTTTTTGGTGCTAGAAGGAGGGCCGATAGGAGTTAAAGTTGTAGTTGAGTAAAGCTAGCTCATAACGGTAGCAGAGTGACTAGGTCTAGAGCTAATCCTAACGACATATTTGTGCAACTACCTGATAGAAGACAGAGTAGGGGTCTTCTAATTTGGAGTCCTAAAACATCAAATACAGGAAGTTCATTTGGAATGCCTCCTGGATCACCTTTCAACACCCATAGTATTGACAGTCCTAACAGTTCTTCATACGGGTCCTTAAGTCTTAGTTCAGGTTCTCCCAGAGGTCCTAGTCCTCCCAGAAGTCCAAGTACACCTAGAAATTTAGGTATTCCCACAGGTCCAGGTCAAGCACAGGTTCCTACAATAGCTTATTTCGATGTCAACTCTCCCATATATTTTGCTGATTATCATGAGATGTCGAAGAACCCTAAGAAAATATGCCCTAAATATCAGTTACACCAGGATCCAGAAGATCATATAAGGATATTTAAGGAAGCCTACTTTAGAGCCCAGTTAGAACATGAAGATGTAGTCTGTAGATTATTTCCTTATACTTTCAATGAGCAAGCATCTAACTGGTATGTAAATCTACCTAATGGTTACGTTTCCTCCTAGGCACTTATGGAGGAAGCATTTCTGTCTAGGTTTAGGGGACCTATAGACCCTTCCATCCTATACCACAAGTTGGCTACCATTAAGAGAGGAGAAGGGGAGTTGATAGACAATTCCAATGACTGGTTTCAAAAGGCTTATTCTAGGTTGGCGGCCCCATACACAGTAAATCCAGATACCTTTTTTGCCATGTATTATGTGGCCTTAGATCCATTGACCGCCATGTTTGTCAAGAGGAAACCTACTATAGATATAGTATCTAAAGCCTATAAAGAGGCATCCTCTATAAATTAGGAGATGAGGCAGACGACTTATAATCCATTCCTTAATGGAGGGAATACTGGAGTGCAAAATCAAACGCAGCCTTGGAATGGAGTTCCTTAGCAGAGCACTCCATTATTAAACCTAGTTCCTACATATGCTCCTGTATATAATTTGGCCCCAATCCAAGCTATAGTACCCTACACTAGTATCACTGTCAGTAGTAGTCAGAATAATGGCGAAACTTTCTTCCAACCGCCTCAGGATACATTCATAGAAAAAGCACAAGAAGAAAGGGAAGACATCAAAGAAATCACTGCACATTTAAGAAGATTGACCACTAAGATCACATAATTAAGAAATGACAATTTCTACGATAGAAACAACCAGGGGTACAATCAAAATTATAACCATAGTCAAAACTAGAATTATAACTCCAGTTATAACCAAAATCATAACCAGAGTCAGGGTTATAACCAAGGTCAGAGTTCTAATCAAGGTCAAAATCACAGCCAACATCAGAATCATAATCAGGGACAACAAATGTAAAATAAAGGACTAGCTATAGATAACAGAGCCTGGAATAACAATAACAGGAACCAAAATCAGCCTAGGCCACCCAAAACATGGAACACAGGACCTAATAATGGTACCCTAGCTTCTCCATTCGAGAATGTAGACAACCAGGATGCAAAACAAACAACAGGGATCCAAATGGCCAATGTGGCACTGAAGAACTGGTGTAGAATTCACAATACCAGTGCCCATGCTGAGTTAGATTGTCCACAATTTCATCTGGTAGCAAGTATTTTTAATGTAGATGTGTAGGCCCCTACTTCTAGGTTCCTAGTCCCCAAAGGTAATGAAATAGTACCCTCAGGGTATGATACTGCTCTAGTTTTAGAGACTTTTACTTTTAGAGAGGAGGAAGAAGACCAATTGTTGGATGATGAGCCCTATTATTGTGAGAGCCTATACCCTGAAACGACCTTAGTATTAAATGCTTTTCAGTTTCTATTTGAAACTAAAAATGAAGTGTTGCATGAGACAGAGGAGGTGCAAGCCTTACAGCAGTCAAATAAGAATCATACTTATAATCTCAGAAACAACACTAGGCCAGGGGGTCCTTTCACCACTTCTTTTCCTCCCAACAATTTCAACACACCCCCAGATCAGAATGAAAGCAATAACCCTACTATATTGAAAGCCAATCACCACACAAATATTGGGACAGTAGCACAAAGGGTCCAAACAAACAAAACTGAGATAGCAGAAACATTGGGACTGATGAGTTATCTATCAGAACAAATTAAGAAAATCAAGCTTAGTATACCTTTGTGTGAACTGTTAAGAAGTCCAGAGGTTAGAAATGCCTTTATAGAGTCATTGGATACATCTGTAATGGGAGAGACTTCTACTGAGGTAAGTGTCCTTAGTAGAGAGGCACAGCCAAAAGAAAAAAGTAAGAAAGCTGAGCAGCCCTTTAACACCAATGTTGTAATGTATGCCGATAAGAGAGATGCTCCTCCTTTCTTGCTAACCATTAGACTATGTGGAAAGAATATCCACAATTGTATGGTATATTCTGGCACCTCAGCCAATGTGATGCCTTTGGGTATTTGCAAAACTTTGGGCCTGAATCCCACTAAATCTGCCAAAGTTGTCACACAGTTAGATAAGACCGAAGTTAATGTGGTAGGAGAACTAATGCATATTCAGATGCAGTTAGCTTCAGATCCCAGGGTGAGTTAGTTTATTGACATCCAAGTAGTTGATATACTTGTAAATTATGGGATGTTATTAAGTAGAGATTGGTCTAAAACACTGAACGGATATATGGCCACTAACTTCTCACATATGTGGTTACCTTGGAGGGGCGTGCCTAATCAAATCAGAATAGAGGCTGAACCTAGGATGAAACATATGATCACTGAGTACAATAGGACAAATGAAATATTGTATGCCTCAGTTGAGCCTAGTGTTTACAGAGTTACTAACAAAGGGGTACAGATTGAGGAGATATTAATGCTAAATTTTGGAGAAAAACCGGTTAGTAAAGATACTGTACTATTCATTGAATCTGATGGAAATTCTTCTGATGAAGAAAGAAATACACTAAATAATTTTAGTTAGGTCGTTAGGTAGGAAATAGAAAAGTGCATGGAACTAAATATTTTAGTCTAATGCAAGTTATACAAAGATACATGTAGAGTTCAAAATAGGCCACATTCTGAAGAGAAGTGTGGAATGTGCTGAGACATTATTGAGTATTAGTACTTAAAATGCACAAAGGAGTGGGAATTTCATGAAGAAAGGGTGAGTTCTAGTCGACCTAAGAAATACTTTAAGAACCCCATAGATGTAGAAACTCCAGAGTTAGGAGAAAGTTCAGGTAAAGATGTTTGTCATTCAGATTTACACACTGAGAAGATAAATGAACAAGTAAGTCAGAATGAACTACATATGGATAAGCAAGATAACACTGTACATGTGGTAGACAGAGAAAAACATGTCAAAGGAAAAGGTCAATAGGATAAGAATGGCATGTGGACATTAAAGTGTGATGGTTCTAAGTCTAAACAGGGTGCAGGTGCAAGTGTAGAGCTCATAGATCCTCATGGTAAATCATATCTAGCAGCATATAGGTTACAATTTGCTTGCACTAACAATGTTGCTGAATATGAAGCTTTAATTTATGGACTAGTCTTAGCTATAAAGAAAGGGGTAAGAATGATCAGAGTATTTTCAGACTCTGAGTTAATAGTCAGATAGGTCAGGAAGCTGTACGCTTGTAATTATAAGAAAATGGTTTGCTATAGACATAGAATCTGGGATTTAATAGAGTCATTTGATGCTTTCAACTTAGAGCATATCCCTAGAGAACAGAACCATAGGCCTAATGCGCTAGTTGTTGCTGCTAGCACTTTAGAGACTTTAACGCTGTCAGGTTTAAAGAGATTTGCTATAGAACTAGTAAATGTGCCCAGTGTGCCAAACAATGTAACTCATTTTCAGGTATTTGAGGGAGACTAGCAAATTGTGGATTTTCTAACTTGCAATGAAGTATTTGAAGCCCAAATCATTGATGAACAAGAGAGGCCTGATGTGTCTTGGGATGAGGAAGACATCATCAATTTAAAAAGTAATTTTCTGCCTAAGGGAGTGATAGAGTTAGAACAAATCTTTGATTTCGATGGAGTAGTAAAATAGAAAGACTTGCCTAAAATAGAGGGAGGTAAATGTGATCCCTATAACTTAGGAACATAACAAAATCCTCAAAATATACAAATTGGAAAAGTCTATCCTGAGAAGATTAGAAAAGAAGGCATAGATGTACTAAAGGAGTACAAACACATTATAGCATGGACATATAAAGGTTTAAAGACATATGACACGTCCATTATAACACATGTGATACCATTAAAACCAGATGCCAAACCATTTAGGCAAAAGCAAAGGCCTGTAAATGCAATTTTAGAGCCATTGATATTTGAGGAAGTAAAAAGACTACTGTCTGCCAGAATTATTTTTGCTGTTAGACATTCGACTTGGGTAGCTAACTTAGTGCCTGTCAGGAAGAAAAGTGGGGACATCTGGTTATGCGTAGATTTTAGGAATTTAAATAAAGCATCTAAGAAAGATAATTATCCTCTACCTTCCATGGATGAAGTGTTACAAGCAGTAATTGGAGCCAAGATGATGTCTTTTTTAGATGGGTTTTTAGGTTATAACCAAGTCCTAATTGATGAGGAAGATAGACTAAAAACCACTTTTACTAGTAAATGGGGTAATTTTGCATATAGAAGAATGTCGTTTGGTCTAATCAATGCAGGTGCCACATTTCAGCGGGCCATAGACATTGTGTTCCATGGACTAACAGCTAAGTGTATTGTGATTTACATGGATGATCTAACTATGTATTCTAAAGATGTGTCTGCTCATGCAGAAGATCTGAGGAGAGTCCTCAAGAGATGCAAGAGGTATGGAATTTCTCTCAACCCTAAAAAATGTGTATTTGGCGTAACTGAAGGGAAACTGCTAGGGCACGTCATTTCTGAGAATGGTATATCCATTGATCCTAATAGAATAAAAGGGATAAAGAAATTACAGTTACCAAACACTAGAAAAGAATTAAAATCATTTTTTGGTAAAATTAATTTTGTCAAGAAGTTCATTATAGGGTTTGTAGAGATCGTGAGACCATTAAATGCCATGTTGAAGAAGGATGCAGATATAGAATGGACACCGGTAGCAAAGGCCGTATTTGAAGATATCAAGGAAGTAATTTTTGAAGCTCCTGTATTGGCCAATCCAGATTACACAAAGCCGTTCTATATCTATTCTTTTGCATCCACACATTCGATTGCAGCTACTTTGACACAGAAAGGAGAAAATAATGAAGAGAAGCTAATTGCTTTTATGAGTGTACCTCTAAAAGATGCATAGTTGAAATACCTTGATACAGAAAGACAGGCATTTGCACTGGTGAGGGCAGTAAAAAAGTTCAGGCACTACATTCTACGCAGTCAGGTTAAAGCTGTAGTACCTGATGCAGCAGTAAAGATGCTGCTGATGCAAAATGAGCCTACAGAGAAAAGAGCTAAGTGGATCACCACTCTGCAAGAATTTGACATGGAAATCATACCGATGAAGCTAGTCAAAGGACAAGCTTTAGTACAAACCATAGCCAATACAGACCCAAATCTGGTAAAACAATAGTATGTGCTAAATACAAGTGATGCATCAGGGTGGTACGGTGATCTCAACACTTTTCTAATATCAAGGAAATACCCAAGCAAGATGAAATCCTCACAAAGGAGAGCTCTGAAGATTAAAGCACAAAAGTATATGGTGCAAGGAGGTCTTCTATTCAGGAAGAACCATGAGGGGATATATTTAAGATGTTTGAATAGAGATGAAGCAGATAAGGTGTTGCTAGAACTGCATGATAAGTATCGGACTGCTCATGGTTCCCATTTGGCCACAACACAAAATATTGAGAGCGGGTTATTATTGGCCTACTATGTTTAAAGATACAGAGCATCATGTCAGAAACTGTCACATTTGTCAAGTTATAGCAGATAAGGGAAGAAATCAAGCTAATCTGCTACAGCCAGTTATTGAGTCTAGGCCATTTGCACAGTGGGGCTTGGATTTCATTAGGGTCATAAACCCTCTATCATCTACAGGACACAAATTCATATTGACAGTGACTGATTATTGTACAAGGTGGACTGAAGCCACATGTTGCAAATTCTCCACTACTAAGGTAGTCATCAAGTTTCTTGAAGAGAACATCGTCACCAGGTTTGGAATTCCTTACTCGCTGGTATGTGACAATGGCCCTGCATTTTCTTCTTTAAAATTTTCTAAATGGGCGTTTGAACATGGAATTGTTTTAAAGTTCTCTTCAAATTATTATCCTTAGGGGAATGGGTTAGATGAATCTACGAATAAAATCTTACTAGACATAATTAAAAAGCTATTTGAAAAGAACCCAAGAGAGTGGAACACATTGCTAAAATATGCATTTAGTTTATGGGACTGATCCCATACTTCCAGTAAACCTAAGAATACCAATCTAGAAGTTCGCAAATGAATACTTAGGCTTCAATTATCATAGGAAAGCTAGAATTGTCCAAATGATGCAATTAGATGAGAAAAGAGACCAAGCCATTGAAAAATTTACCAAACACCAAGCAGTGGTTAAAAGATGGTTTGATAAACGAGCAAGAGTCAAAACATTTAGGATTTCAGACTTAGTGCTGTGCTGGGATAAAGCACATGAGAAGAAAGGTAGCCATGGAAAATTTGACAAGTTATGGTTGGGTCCATTACAAGTGTCAGAAATAATAGGAGACAACACTTTTAGGCTCAAAACCTTGACTGGAGAAGATGTGCCATTATCGATTAATGGCCAGCATTTGAAACACTACTTCCAAGCTTGAGGTGAAGGTTGTGGTCTATTGTATCATAATGTGGATAATTGTACAAGTTTGTTTTTTTCGTTGTTGTTTTTGTTTTTGGTTGTGGTTTGCTTTGTTTTGTTTTGTTATTTTCTGTTGGTTTCTATTGTTTGTTTGTTTGTCTGTTTTCTGTTGCTTCAGCAAGGATGTTTATTTTGTTCTAAGAGTGTGCAGGAGTAGATTAACAACCACTGAAAACAATATAAAATTCAGAACATTCAAGTTAATCATTTGAAATTTATACATAATTTGTTGTGACTGTCATAGATTTAGAAAGTTAGTTAACTTGTGAAATTTTGTATTCAATAAGAATGGGTTGAGTATTTAAGGGAAGTTTCTCACAATGACACACCTAAAATCCTTGGATTTGTTGAACCTACCAATGTAGATATTAGGTGAAAAATTAGAGGTCACCCTTGCTACCATTACAATTCTCATCTTAATTTTAGCAAGTGACTGTTCCTTGCATCATGAAGTTACAAATGAAATATCTTATGAAATATCTATCAAAGTACAAAATATAAAAATAAATAAATAAATAAACTAGATTTTACTAAAATCCAGGCTAAGCCATCTAAGTAACTCTACCAGGGCTATATACGCTCGTTGGCAGTGGGGCTCTACTTAGGAGAATTGTAACGATAACCTTGCCAGGGCTATAGATGCCTGTTGGTAGCAAGGCTCTATCCGGTTGGCTATGAGGGAATGACATCAACTAGGTAGTCTAATGTCAGTCACTGGTTTGTTCAACTAATTTTCAAGTTCAGGATAATTAATCACGTGCACCCACTTAAACTGAAAATGAAAATTCATGCACCTTATTGAATACATTAGGTCTCCAGTTAAACAAATTATTTGCATAAGAGATAGTTGGAAATTATGAATTTAATTCATTTCAGTTTTCTTTAATGGTTTTAATTTAATTGTTTTATTTGGTTGCTAGTTGTTGTGATGCTCACAACACGCCCCACTTTACTCCTTAGCAAAATGAGGACCCTTGCTGAGGTTGGTTTGCTTTGCTTGTTGGTGTGGTTTGCTTGGTGGTAAAAGGGAAAAGGTAAGTGAAAATACAAACCTTGATAAAAATAAGGAAAAATTTGCATTTGAGTACCAGGTCAAAGTACAGGTGAATTCCTTGTTGAAAATAAACAGGGGTTGCTTTTTGAATTATTTCAAAATTCGTTGTATTTTACAAGTTATTGTTGTTTTTGGGTAAATGTACAATTAGAGGGTTTGTGTCTTGTATATACAAAGTCCTTTGTATATGCAAGGTCATTTTATATACAAGTGCATTTGTATATCGTGCTTTTGTATTGGTCACAAAAGGAGAAGTCGTCAGGTTTTATTATTTTGTTGCTTTTCCTTGTATGCATTTGAGAAATGCTTTATACATACATACAGGGTGGACCCGAAAGGGAGTTAGGTTGGAATGTATGCACGTTGAGGTCCACTATGTATATTCCAGTTTGTATATTTGGGCAAATAGAAAATATACAAGTTAATATACAAAGGATTATATATAGCGCGGAATTGAAGAGATATTAAGGTTGGTATAATCGATGTATGTTCGACACTTGTATATTTGGAGGATGCGAAATATACAATCATGAGATACAAAGAATAATATACAAAGAGGAATTGAAAAAAAGGTATGAAATAACGAATAATCGTTGTGTATTTCGGGTTTGCATATAAATTATCGAGAAACATACATTGTGAAATATGCAACGCAGAATTGAAAGTAAAATGAAATATAGTATAAATGATGCGTTTGGACTTAAGGTATATTTTGTGAGGCATCGATTTATACAAGGCATGGAACTGAAAAGTTATCAAAAACAATAAAGTTGATGTATATTTCGGTTTGTATATTTCTTAAATGCAACGAGATATACATTGCACTTTATACAAGCCGAAACTCAAGAGGGTTAAAATATAGTTAATTCAATGTATCACATCCGAGCTGTATATTAAGAGATACATTAAGTTTTGAACATCACAGAGATACTAAGGAAAGGTAAGGTGGGTCCCATGCATTGGTACATTTGATTGTTTGTGTAATGAGAATGTATATTTTATGATGTACAAGCAGATGTACATTCAGAGATGCAAAGCAGAATATACAAGGTTTTATATACATTACGGATACGAAGGTAAGTGCGATATGATTTATAATAGTTTGAAGTCTGAAATTTTAAAAAGAATCAAATGCATCGCAGAAAGGCATTATTGAGAGGTAAGGTGGACCCCACTATATGTACATGTTTGCTTGTATAATAATCATGTATATTTTGTGATATACAAGTAGTTGTGCATTTAAAAGTTACAAGGTAGATTTGTCGCGAAAGTTAAAAATGGTAAATTCTTTGTATGTTTGGGCATTGTATGTTTTAATATACAATCATAATATACAAGGAATCAAAGGCGTTGTAGGAAAGAAAAGGTAAAGAAGTACTTGTATGATGTGTCTGTATACGCGATTATACAATGGAATATACAAGTGAGATATACAAGCTACGAGATACAAAGGTGTATAGAAAGGGTAAAAAGAGAGGCTTTGGTTCAATTGTATGCATAAAGTGATTGTATGTTTAAAGATACAATAAAGAGATACAAAGAAAAACATACAATGTGATATACAAAAGAAAATGCATGCAAATTTCACTAACGGTAAAAAAGTTCAAAAAACTTAAACACTGAAAAAAGAAAGCCGAAGAGCATGGCGCATTAATTACTGTAATTAATGCAAATTTAACACTCAAAAAATGGGAATTTAACGAGGGTTAGGACATAATTAAAGTTATTTTGCTTTCAGGAAATATTGTCAAACGTCGAATTTTGCAGAAAAGTGCTGTTACAGTAAAAATTGAGCAGAATTTTGCAAGATTGACGAAGTTACAGTTGTTGGGTGAAAGCAAAAGGTAAAAGTAAGTCAACATCAAAGGTTAAATGGTCACAAAAACAAGTATTTATCTTGGAACCCCGTTTTAATTTTTGGATGGTAAAATGGAACTGTTAATTCCAGTAATTTCACTTTCAAAATGCATGCACTTGTCAAAATTATTGTTTTAACTATTAATTAGCTAAATAGAGCTTAACAAATTCAAAGAGGTAAAATGGTGAGAACAAACAAGTTAGGGCAAATGGTAGAAAATAGATATTTACAGTAAAACCCTAGGTATGAAGTGGAAATGCAAATTGAGACATGTATACTTGTACAGGATGGCCCCTAAATAGAAGGACATTGGGGATGAAGTAAAGAAAGAGAGAAAACCAAGGAATGAAATAGAAAAAGAATAATTCCCGATATATAGAAGTTGTCCAACCCTGATTGGTATAGGTGGAATGGGCACTGATACAAACATAGGAACTTATGATGCAGAAGATGTGCTGAAGAAAATCAATGTTATAGATGCCTCACCAGATATGAAATGTATTTGGGATAGTGGGCTATATAGAGCTGTAGGGTTTCCTCTGGCTATGGAGGCAAAGGATCTGTGTCTAGACTCTGTAATCTTGTATGACCCTAATACAAGAAAGGTAATGCTACATGATAGATTAATTGTTGATCTGACTCCTGAAGGGATTGCAAGAACTTTTGGATTGGAGATCACTGATAAGATGACAGACATTGATATTGATCAGTATACTGAGAATTTCTACACAAATGATGGAGACTATAAGGGTAAAATATTTCACCACTGGTACAGTCCAGAGAACAAACCAAAGGCAGTGGCCAGAATTCCTAAAAATCTAATGAGGATACATTTCAGGGAGGAGAAATATTTGATGATCACTATGCTGAGCAGATTGGTTGGGTTGAGGGATGGCACCAAATGTGAGCACTGGATGTTCACTGTCATAGAATACCTAAGAACAAGGGAAAAGAAACAAGGACCAATTCATTGGGCCAAGGCCATTAGTACAGCCATATGGAGACAGGGTATGATGAGACAGCAGAAAGGCTTGCCCTTTTATATGTCTTCCTATATATTGTACTCCTGTGCTACAAAGATTAGACCACACATACATGGACTAGAAAGAGTTGGTGTCTTAGGGAATGGTCCTGAGCAAAAGTTGGTGTATGAACATTACCCAGAATTACAAGAGGAGAATGCCTTGAAGAAGTTTGCTTTAGTTAATGATGTTTTCTATACCTACATGGTGAGAGTGCTAAATGAGGAACCAAACAAAAGTTTGTCTAAAGAGGTTGAACGTGTAATTGGATGGCATAGTTTGTGGTTCATACAGTTTGAACAGTTTTCATACATAAGAACTGAAGGATTTGAGGGGAGGCCATTTATGCTCCCAAGATATCCTTCTGATAAACTAATTGTATTGGAGTTTTCAAGACAGAATTTGAATGTGTTTAAAATGTACAAGAGGAAATTTAATGGCAGGGGAAATGTGAGATTACCTTGGGCCATTGGTAGGTATTCTTGTATCAGTGAGGACGTTGCAGCCTATTCAGAACAAGAACTAAGGTATTATGGGTTCCGGGAATTCAATTTGGCTAGAAAGTTTGATCCATTTCACAGAATTCAAAATTTTGTTGACAAGAAATACAAACATCAAATGCATATTGAAGATTTTTGGGCTGACTGCAAGAGTGACTTGGAAGTAAGAAAGAGAGCTCATAAGAGATTGACTATTGAACAAATGAAGTCTATTGGTAATATCTATGTTCCTCCAGAGGTTCAAGAGGATGACAAATTGCTACATCAAAGTTATGCAAAGGCTAGGCTAGCTCCCATTACAGAGCCTGATTGGTCGCAGCCTTGGAACACATCATTAGATGTTTTGTCGAAGCCTGTAATATTGTTTTCAAAAACATGGCTTAAGGATAGGATAGAAGAGCTCAAGGCTGAGGGAAAAGAGGTTACATTCCCAAAGAAGGGAAGGAAGAGAAAGGCAGAGCCTAGTGAAGACTTGCAATGTTTCTATGAGAAGAAGAGAAAAGTTGTAGAGGCTAGAATTATGGAGAAAGATAAAAATGCTACATTGATGGACCCCTATGCATTAGGGATAACAATTGCAGTGGCATAAGACACTTTTGTTGATGCAAAATCCATAAGCCATGAGATTAGTGCAGAAGAAGCATAGGCTGCAAAAAGGGCAACAGGACAACCAGTCATGAGAGCAATTCCAATAGGTTTGTCCAAAGGAGAAACTTCTAAACCAGTTAATGTGATTGGAGCACAAGAATTAGATGAAAAGATAAGAAATATAGCTGGTGCCTCCACATCATTAGAACGAGGACAAACATTTATTAAAGTAAAAGTAGAATTGGCTGAAGAAAGGCTACAAGAGTTAGAAGTTGGCAAAGCCAAACCTACTGCTGTGGAAACTATGCAAATTGAGAGCAGTGACAGTGAAGAAAGGATGATGTATAAAGGGAAAGTGGTGGACATAGAGGAGGATTCAAGTGATTTCCTCAGTGAAGAGGAGGAATCAAACCTGAAAGCAGAAACAGGATCTGTTGATCCATTTGATACTCTAGTGCCACTAGAAATCATTAGGGATGTGCAAGAGGAAGCACATAAGATTGAAGAAGCTGAAAAGGAAAAATCACTTTAAGAAGTAAACACAGAGGGGAATGTAGCAAAAAAAGACACCTCAGGAGTGGATGCATTAGATATGCTAAATATGTATGACAACACTAGTGAAGAGGAGAAAAATGCAGAAAAAGTGCGAAATCAAAAATAGGAAACAAAAGGAGATAGCACAAGAGAAATGTCCCCTATACATACAAAACAAGTATAGGAGGAAGAAGCAGACAAAATAGAGGATGAAGTCAAAAGGCCTGAGGAGGTAGAAGAAACAGTAGAAAGAGATGAAAACAAGGTAGATGAACAAGTAGAAGAGGTTAATCTGCAAAGTAAGGAACAAATAAATGAAGAGGGAGTTCCTTAAGAAGAAGTTGAGGATGGAGGGGACACTGAGATAGAAGAAGGGAATGAAGTTGAATCCGGGGAACAAGAAAGAGATCAACAACAACAACAGGGAGAGGGGGAAACAGAGAAGCCCCATGAAGAGGTAGTTGATGAAAATACAATGGCACAGGGCACAAAAGAGATTCCTACCTAGCTGGAAAGGGAAATAAGAAGGGAGAAGAAGGAAATGCAACTAGCTCCAATTGATATTAAGAGCTTGTTGGGAGAAAAGACAACTCCAAGGAAAGAGAAAAGAAAAGATAGGACAATGTCAGCAATCTAGAGAGGTCCAGATGGATCAAGAACTCTAAACCTAGCTATACCACAAAAGGAGAAACAAAAAGGTGAGATTACCCTAGAGGAATACAAGATACTTAATCTAGACCATGGGCATTCAACTAGTTAACAGCACCTCCATGAATGGGAGGATATGCACCAAGTAATAGCTGGTATCCTAACGAAAGACAAAAATAAACTAGAGCATTTAAAAGGACACATTTTATAGCTCCAACAATTTATGAGGGGGATATTTGATCCCAATACCACAGTTCCTGACTTACCTACTAAAATAGCAGTAGTGTCCAAGGAGGAAATAAGAGATATGGAAAATAAAAGGTTTAATGCTAATGTTTTCGATGAATGGTTTACTGATTTCGTACAAGAGGGAGAACAAACAATCATGCAAGCTATGGACAGTTGGAGAGTAGCTATAGAAGAGAAGAATAAATGTATGATATTCATACATAACTGCCAAACAAGACAAGAGGAATGCACAGCTGAGATTGAGCAGCTGATAGAAATGGAAAGAAGGGTCGATGAGTTGATCCATGAGGGAGCACTTAATATTGCATTAGCGAATAAATTGCCAGGAATAATAATGGAGCTTAAATTTGAGGAAAATAACCTCAAAAGGTGTGCAGCAATTATACCGAAGTTACAAAAAAAGGCAGAAGATATGATAAATATGCATAAGGGGATCACAGAAAGACTTATACAGCATGAATGTGCAAAGATGCCAGCATACGACTTGGAGAGGGCATTGACAGAGTTCAGGGCCATGTTCACACCCTGTATAGAGAATCCGGATGCAATCCTTAGCAAACAAATGATAGATACACTAATGGAAGAAAGAGCTAACATGAACGGGTACAAGAAAAGAACAGAGGGCTCAGAGGACAAAGAAAAGGAATTAAAAGAAAAGGTGATGATGCAAGAATATATTTTAGCAAAAAGTCCAGGAGGGGACCGCACCTTTGTGGAGGGTGTGATTGACAACTTCAAGAAATATTTGAAAAGATGAAAAGCTAGTCAGGACCAAAGAATTTTTGAGAGGGAATCGGATGAGGAACCTTGGCGAGAAAGGTCACATGAAAGGGGAATCTTATTTGTTAAAGATTCCAAGAGCATCCTATAAGAGGAAAAGGTGCCAAGTAGTGGATTGGCCCACAGTTATGAAATAAGGGCATGCCATTGGTCAGTAAAACGGGGATCTCAATCGTAGAATTGTGGTTGTAACCATAGAGTGGAGGTTGTAACCGTAGCAAGGGGGAGAATTCAAATGCTATATTAAGAGCATTGCTACTTGTATTTTAATTTACACAGGGATTTTTAGCATTTAGCCAAAAAATTGTAATTTCTTTCTGAGAATTTTGAGTAGAATATTTTAGTTTAGAGGAGGTCCCCTATTGTCTGCATTAAGGAACATGTGGAATGTCTAGCTTTCTTAATGTATCTGTAGAGCACTGTAAGTTTTTGGTATATTTGATTAATAAAGCTAAGAGTCATTCCTACATTATAAATCTTGTATGACTGTGTTTTGAATATAAGCGAATCTGGAAGTCTGCGTCTATTTTCTAAGTGTCTTCTAGCTCTTCCTCGCATTTAAAATAATTCCTCTTAAATCTCACAATCTTGAATGCAATATTTGTAAAAATAGTCAGGATATTTGCATTTAACGATTTAGTCTGCTGGTTTAATTGAATCTTCTATATTTCTTACTGTGTGCATAACAGAATGTTTAGATCCTATAGTGAATGATGGTGAATTTAAATTTCTCTAACTTTTCCCAACAACTCTGAAATACTTAGCTTAAACGTTGAAATCCAAAGGAGATTATCTGACATTTGAAGAATTTTAAGAGCAATAAGTTGATATTTGATAATCTTCATAAATATTTGAAAAGCAAAGCATGCTTGAATATAAGATCATATAAATCTTTGAGGTACATTAATAATCTTATGCAAATGAATGACTAGAAAGTTGATATTTGTGTCAATTTACATAATAAGAGTCCAGTAAGTCACAAAACCCACTTTAAATCACGTAAGGCCCCTTGCATATTACAGCTTCATAATAACCTACTGAATGGTCTAACAGGTCAAGACCTGAGCAATAAGGAAACTTGGGATTAAGTAATCTTAGTTGATTTCTTCATATCTTTCAAGATAGTTAGGTTCATTTATGAATTTTAACTTTTGTTATGAGTGTGTAAAAAACAATCATCAACATGTTCTTGCTGTTGACTAGAAGGTTGTTTGAAATCCTTGATGCGGATATATATACCCAATGGACTCAAGTTTGTGAAGGTGGGAAAGTGATAGAAGTTTTGATGAAGTGCAAAGATAGTAATCCAAGGTCAGAATGTGACAGAAGAGGGATACTAAGCAAAGGAAGAATGAAATGTGTTAGATCAGTATATTGAGCCTAACCAGAACTGAATTCTTGCATATGTAGATGTTGTTCATCAGTTCAAACACTTGGATATCTTCTATAAGTTCTATAGATAGTGAGTCTCTTGTAGGCAGTGAGCCTCTTGTGGGTAGTGTGCCTGGGTAGTGAGCCCCAACTGGCAAGTGCCATTTTGTACTCTCCTCTTCTTTTAACAGAGAATACAATCTTGGGTTAGTCACCCCGTGGCTTTTCCCTTAATGGGGTTTCCACATAAAAATCCTTGTGTTATGTGTGTTGATTTCATTTATGTTCTTATGGTTGCTTATGCTTTCATGTTTTGATATAGAATTGAATCTTAAGAAAATAAAAGTAAGAAAAGTTTTAAGATAACTGATTCACCCCACCTCTCAATTATCTACCTTGTTTCCAACATTTGGTATCAGAGCCAAGTTCCTCTGAACAAGCCTAATTACTTGAGGAAGATTTGGGAATCTCAATGGATGCATATGGTATGAAAGAATAACTTCAGTCTTCCCTAGATGATCTTGAACAATCCCACTCTAAAGTCAATAATTTGAGAGAAAGACTCAAGGAAGCTAATGATTTCATCAATGAGCTAAAAGAAAAACTCAGTAATTCTGTGAAAAAGAGAAAGGAACTACTTCAGAAATTAGCAAATCAAAATGAAGCCAATAATACTGATGAGGATCAGAATGAGAAAACTAAGCTATGTGAGAAGCTGTCAAAAGAAATCATTATGATAAGACATGAAATGGAATCAGGGGTTATGAAATTCACCCAAGAAATTGAAGAAAAGAGAAAGATTGAAGATAACCTAAAACAATCCATCAAGGAGAAAATAGAGGACTGCCACAAAATAGACAGAATAATCAGGCATTTTGAATTTGATCTTGAAGAAGCCAGATACAATGAAGAACAACTTGAGAGCCAGATAAACACTCTTAAACAAGATCTTCAACCTACAAATGAATACAAAGAAAAATTAAATATAAGCTTAGCTCAACTTGAAGTTCTTCTTGAAAGTTAAAAGAGGGTAGATGATAAGCGTGGCTTGGGATATGAGAAAGGTGAAAGCTCTAGATCTAGTTAAAAGAACTTTGGATCAAGAAGTCAAAGAAATAGGCCTAAAAGACCTCCGGTAAGGCAACCAAATGCCCAAAGATATCCATCTTTCAATGGAAACTGCTTCAATTGCAATAAATTCGGTCATAAAGCAACTCAGTGCAAGAACAGAATGAATCAGAACAATTCATCCTTCTCCAGTCAATGTTTTAGTTGCAAAAGGTATGGTCACAAATCTCATGAATGCAGAAATATGTAAATGAACAATTCTTTCAATGGTAGATGCTTTACATGCAATAGAATGGGGCATATGGCTAATCAGTGCAGATCAAGAGGATATCAACCAAAGAAGCAAGGAAATGTTGTGTTACAATTGCAATAAATCCGGTCATATAGTCAGATTCTACAGAAGTAGAAATCATGATGGAAAGGGTCCGGTAAAACATGATCAGAAACCAGACAAAGGCAAAGGCAAAGTGAATGCGGATGAGATTCAAAAGGAGATGAGCAAGATTTAGATAAAGAAGAGCATGATGAATACTTGTGATGGATCCGCACCATAATCTGGTGCTAATAATCCTTCCAGAAATTAAAAGGTGAACTCTGGCTCAGGGGGAGCTACAGAGGAAATCAAATTCCCCCTGCCAATTAGTAAGTGCCTGAATTCGGTACAATGGATAAGAGTTAGAGGTTGTAGATTAAAGGGGTCTTGAAGGTTCATAAAAAAATCATTCAGTCGAAAGTTGAGTAATCCACATAAAGATTTGAAGAAGTTATGAGTAGTTCTTGCTCCAATAGCCATCTAGTAAAAGCAAAACTACACATACAAATCTGGTATGATCCGAAAATCCAAGCTTATGATCTGCAGATTTGGAGATATGTTTTGGAAGGTTAAATGTGTGTTTCCAACTCACTTGGATGATGACTTGAAGATCTACATGGTGATTCATGAGAAATTCACTAAAAATAGGGTTATCGGATGACTTAAAAATATGCATTTATTACAAAAGGGAATTAGGTTTTGTGCAAGGATAAAAGGCTTTTCACTCATCATTTAAAACACTTTGCACTCTTGAAGAAGAAAGAAGAGCTCTGAGAAGAGATCCTACAGACTACTCAAGTTCAAGCTAAAGATCAAAATTAAGCAGAAATTTGCTCTAGCATTTGCTACAAACCCTAAGGCATAAAAAGGTATTTTCCTTCTGCAAATTCTCTCTAAATTTCATTGCTAAAATGGCTACTCCCATGGTTGTTAATATCTCTGAAAGGCCGAGACCAAAATTCAAGAAACACCCTTACAAGTCTCTAGAAGTTGATCCCTTAGGTGCATTTTCTAGTATCTCACATGGTGTTTTGCATGTAGAAGATGTTAGGGTTTACATTCATACAAACCTTAAGGAACTGGGAGACCTAGAATTGATAGAATTGTATCTTAAATAGCTAAGTAATGAGAACTTTGAACTCAAGAAGAAATTCAAGGCCCTAAAGGATAAGCACTTTGCACATTGCATACATTTCCTATCATTTGGAGAAGACGAATGGGTCAGGTATGTCTTAAGCAAGATACATGATAACTTTATGTGGTTAATGAGTCCATTTAAGATAACCAAAGATGCCATCAGGGCTATAACCAGATTACACTCAACTAGTGGGCTACCTGCACTCAAAGCTGTGAATAATCAAATGGTAACAGAAGCCACCGGATCAAAATATGACAAGAGGGCAATGACTATAGATGATATTATTGATCCAGATGTCAAGTTTGCATCAATTATAATTGGTTACAAGATTTATCACTCAAGAAGGGAGAATTTTGTATCCAATACAACAATCTATGCTGCATATCAGATGTTAAGAGAAAATGCAAACTATGATTTGTGTGAACTTCTATTGAATCAACTGATGGAGAATCTAGAGAAGATCAAGAAAGAAAAGAAAATTTTCTTTAAGTATGGAAGTTTGGTATTATGTCTATTCTTCTACTTCATGAATGAGCTACCAGGATCAAGAGGTCTGATCTGGGCAAATGACAAACCATTTGCTATTCAAATCAGGGATTATTTGTATGAACTTGGTGATGCACAAGCCTAAAAGGCGGCTCTTTGGGGTTACTTCAAAAACTTCCAAAGCATGATGCATGCAAGAGAGAGAATACCAAAGTCAATACTTGAAAAATACAAAGACAAAGTTTGCTTCATGGTTGATACAGATCAGTGTCTAATGGAGGCAGTTGAACCAAGGACTGTATGGGTGATGCCCATGGGTTATGAAGTAGACAAAAAACTATTAGAGGCTCATGTTCAACATCTACTAAGTCAACCCAAGGACACTGAAGCGGAGAGGTTTGGCACCTTTGATGAGCTAAACATAAAATTGCATGTTGAGCTAAGGAAGCCTAAAACAAAAAGGAAAGTGAGAAGGGAGGTTGAAGAACTTGCTGGAATGTTTGGCATAACAAAGGAAAAGAGAAAAGAGAAAGAATACTAAGGCCACAAGGACATATGTGAGCCTCAAGGATGATGAAGAGATGGAATCATATATGGAGGTTAGAGATTTAAAGAAAGCCAAGCACAAACTCTCCAAGGATGAAAAGAATGATGAGGAGCAGAAGACAAAAGAGTTTGTTGAGAAACCCACTCTCTCAATTGAAGACATTATCAAAGCAATCACTGTGGATGGAAACCTACAGCCGGTGATAGAGTTCTATGATGAATATAATGATGCAGATAAGAGAATACTTGAGGAAGCAACTATTAGGTACTTGAACATCTATAACAAAGCCTTCATTGAAATAATTTCATTAATTCCTAAAAGCCTAGAAGAAGTACTAGAGCTAAGAAAGGAAAATGCAATTACAAAAGACTTGGAGATTCGGGAACAAATAGTGATACAGTTATGTCCATCTATCACTCCAAAACAAATGAACATGGTTTTCAAGGATAGCAAAGAAGATTTCCAGAGCAAATCTAGAATGAATAAACTCGTGCTAGAAGAAACTGACAAAATAGCTGATGAAACAAAAGAAATTCTTTGGAAAGCCTTGAAAAGGTTTAATCTTCCCATTGTAGAGGAAGTAGATGAAGAGCCTTCTACCATGGATGTTGAAGGATTAAAGGAAATCAATGAACAATTCTCTGACAAGGATGTCGAAGGATTAAGGAAAATTGATGAAGAGCCATCTGAGGCATTAGACTCTTCAGTTCCGAAAGAAGAAGTTCACGAGGAAAAGGAAACACTGATAGAAGACACTGGTAATTTCACTCCTCTGGATCCCACTGTTGCCAAGACAAATCTTCTAGTCACCAGAGAAGTAGAGGAAGGAAGATAAGTAGAGAAGGAGAATCAAGAGAAAGAAAATAAGGCAAAAGAGGAAGAAGAACAAGTAGAAAAGGATGGTGAGTACACATCTAAACCAGCCAGTCCAGACACATCTAAAGGGAAGAAATCTGAATCATTAGCAAGAGACACTGCAAAGACAATGTAGAATTTCTTGGACAAAGAAATGATGGAGCTAGATGAACCTGAGTTGATTCAAGGGCCACTAAATCTAGACTCTCTCTCTCTGGTTTAGATAATGAAGATAGCATCTTTTGCTCAGGCCAAAGAAAAAGAAAAACTTCTAAAATCTCATATGGAGGATAGTGAACTACTGAATATTACATCCGGAGTACTAGAGAAGATCATGCCCACATTTTAGAAGGATGCATCTGCCTCTCCATCTGGTAATTTGAAAAACTTGGTTAATTCTGTCAATACACACTTTGAATCTTTAGAAAAATCAGCAGAAACTAAGGTTCGGAAAGAGTTCTTTGGAAAAAGATTTAGTGAGTACAAGGACTAATTGACAATGACAGAAAAACCCTAGACATTGGCATAAAGAGCATTGAAAACACTCTTAAGGATGGAGGAGATATATATAAATTTAGTTTATCTTGGCTGAGAGTTGTAGAGGACATTGAGAAGAAGATGAAAGAACAAGAAGAAAAATTGACAAACCTATCTCAAAATTTTGATCCTCTTACTATCTCTCTAGCAAACCAGGAATGTCAAGCAATTGTTATCATAAATGAAGTAAAGAAATTGGTTAAGGAGAAGAGGCATCTGATGGATATAATGGGTGAACTTAGGGGAATAATCCTCCCTAAGTTAGAAGTATTGCATGATGCTTTCACAGATGCTCTAAGTACAGCTCGAATGAGTGATCCAACAGACTTGAAGAGGGCAGAAGCATATGCATTTTTGTTAAGTGGACACATCTCCATTTTGGATAGAATGAAGAGGAGTTGGGCCATAGAGATTGCACAGTTGAAGACAACCTTTGCAGATATACTTAAGTATATGTAAGTATAACATATGAATTGTATGTACACATGCGGCCATGTATACAATAGTTTTTGTACAATTTGGTATGTGGATCCCACCCTTTGCCATTGATGTCAAAGGAGGAGTGAAGAGTAGTGAAAAATAAGGAATCCAACAAAAGGGGAGCACCAGTAAAATAGTGTAAAGAAACAGAGCACAAACAAAGGGGGAGTTACTGCGACACTTAGTCATTTTTCACCAAGTGTTACCATCAATGTCAAAGGGGGAGATTGTTGGCAAGAGACATTGTTTGGCTTCATAAGTATTGTCATTGATGGCAACAAAGTCTATCCCACACACCCGCAGTACATAATATGCCTATACCAAAAGTCAGATTGGAGATTGTCTTAGTCTGGTAGACAAGAACAAAGCATGCAACATGATCCAACAATCAGGTCCGGATCTCTCAGATGGTGTAACTCAGTGAGTTGCGAATTTGGACAAGTCAAGAGGTGCATCATAACTATTGCATTCCAAAGATTTAGACTCTAATGACAAAGCATACAAAAGATATGAACATCTAAGTGTTGGGCTCCAGTCAAACAGAGCAGACAGAGGAAGAACTCACCAACAGAGTATTAGACTTCAATCCGGATGTGTAAAAAGTGTTGATCAAGTAATTTGTGACATTGTACATTTTTGGCCGACATGATTAATGATTTCTATGCCTAAGTTTTTGATGTGCATCATTAATCAATTATGGATTCAGCCGACAGAACAATAACTTGCAAATATCCTAAGTGTTCTTATTGTTGACTAGAAAGTTGTTTGAAATCCTTGATGCGGATATAGATTCAATCTTGTGAAGGTGGGAAAGTGATGAAGTGAGAAGAAAAGTAGAGAGAAGTGTGGAGACAGTAATCCAAGCTCAGAATGTGATAGAAGAGTGATACTAAGCATAGGAAGAATGAAAAGTGCTAGATTAGTATATTGAGCCTAACCAGAACTGAATTCTTGCATATGTAGATGCTATTCATTAGTTCAAACACTTGGATATCTTCTGTAAGTTATATAGACAGTGAGCCTCTTGTAGGCAATTAGCCTCTTGTGAGTAGTGTGTTTGGGCAGTGAGCCCCAACTGGCAAGTGCCATTTTGTACTCTCCTATTCTTTTAATAGAGAATACAATCTTGGGTTAGTCACCCCGTGGTTTTTCCCTTAACAGGGTTTCCATATAAAAATCCTTGTGTTATGTGTGTTGATTTCATTTATGTTCTTATGGTTGCTTATGCTTTTATGTTTTGATATAGAACTGAATGTTAAGAAAATAAAAGTAAGAAAAGTTTTAAGATAACTGATTTACCCCCCCTCTCAGTTATCTACCTTGTTTCCAACAGTTGTGTGCTTTGTTGTATGTTTCGTTTGATTGTTGTTGTAGTTGAGATAACCCTATGACCCGAAGGGTCACTAGCTTCTCTTCTTCTATTTGGATTTCTAAGATTCCACATCTATGTGGGCAAGCAATTGTTCTTGTTGATGTCCTCTTGTTTGTGTATGTGTTGTAAGAGGTCTTGTTGTATCTTTTGTTGTCTAGTTTGTTCTAACAACAAAAGGACAAATGGGTCTCCTTGTGGTTGAATGAATGTTTTTTGTTGAGGTCTTGGATGGATCTCTTGGATCTCGTCATGGATAGCCCTCACCTAGTCTCCTCACTCCTAAGCACATTCATGAATTAGGATAGAGGAAATTGTGTAATTACTAACTTAACCAAATCTAGGATTTTGACCTAGGGTTTTGTTGACCCAGGGTTTGACTTATGTTTTGACTTTGTTTTTACCTCATGATGGGATTGAGGTTTTTATTGGATCGTTTAATTGTGGTTACCTTGTGACAGAATTAAGGGTTTGCAATGTTGTCTATTCTATTGTTTCTATATGCATGCAAACTAAATGATATGAAAAATGTTCTTTTTGGTATTTTTTAGAGTATTTTGGAAATGAAAGTGCTTCTAATCTATGAAAGGGAAATATGTGTGCAATTCTATATGACTTTTCTAGTGCAATGTTAACCTATGTGTAGATTAGATAAAGCAATGAAGGAAAAACACTAAATCAAATGCAATACAAACACAAGATTATACCTCACATGAAAAACCTAATCCCATCAAGGGAAAGAAGGAGCCTTTGCACCCAAAAGAAACTCCCAAGACCAAGATTATCCCTAGACTATGGATTCAAATGTGAAATGCTCTTCAATTGTGCAACTCACTATCTAACTCAAGGATGATTTTGGCATGGTAACTTTGCATAAACTTGGATTATGAAAATGACTTGTGAGAGGTTGTGTTTATAGACTTTTGGAAGGGATTTTGATCCAAGGGTGGAGATTGATTGGAGAGATCAACGGTGGAGGATGAAAGTGATGTGGAGGGCCTAGATTTGATCTTGGAAGATGGAGGGCTAGGAATAAAAGTAAATCGTTTATTCATTTTTGGGAAATGGGTGAATAAATGAGGTTGGGTGAGATGGATAATTTGTGAATTAAAAATTCACATGGGGAAGGGTAAAATGAATTAAAAATTCATTTGGGGAAGAGTGGATATTTATGAGTTATGACATGTGTAAGGGATGTGTAAGAGGAGTAAATGTAATGTGTGATTTATTTGAATTTTAAATTTGGGGGATGTGGAGAGAAGTGCTAATGAGGGTTTGACTCACTTAATTAAGGTGATTAACCTAATTAATGTGGCTGGAATAAATTAGTAGAGGGATTAGAGGGAGGATAAGATTAATTAATTAGTGATTTAATTAATTAATCCTAAGGCTAGGATGAGGTAGGCTAGAGTAGGCAATTAAATAATAGCTATTTAATTGTCTAGGGTAGGGATAGGCTAATTAGTAGGCTGGATTAATTAGTTAACATGGTTTTAACTAATTAATTGGATTTAGGAAAAATAGGGGAATTGATTTAATAAATTTTGCATATTTATTAAATCAATTAGCTAAGGTTTGGACTATTGAATCAACAAAATTAATTTAATTTTGGGGATGAAATGGTGTGGATTTAGGAAATGAAAGGGGTAATTAATTAAAAAAAAATTTAATTAATTGGTTGGAAAGGAAATTGGTATGTTTAGGGATGTCAGGAGTCAGTTTGGTGGTCGAGACATTTTTAGGTGTCTACATTTGCCCCTCTTTGACGTGGCGTCAAGACCTAGGAGGGAAGTGGCGTCAGGTCAAAGAAAAATATGCCCCAGCTGTCAGGAAGGAATGAGATAGATAGGGGATGCCCCCTCAAGAGGTTAGCGGGAAAATAAAAATTTTGCAGGTAAAGCTCTCGAAAGGATGCGACAGAAGTGACAGTTGGAGAGGTGGGGGAAAAAGAAGATGGTAGGAGGAAAAATGGAGGAAAACAGCTGAGATCTGCACCCTGGAGGAAAAAAGGAAAGATGGAAGGATGACATGGCCCACTATATTAGGCAAAGTGGGCCCAAAGAGTGCCACATTGGCACACTTTTAACTTTGTAGAAGAAAAGACAAAGGAGAGATGGCTGAGCGCAACCCAAAGTTCCCGCGACTTCATCACATCTCAGAGCGATTCTGAGAGGTTAGGCGGTCACCTGAGGTTGGACCCTAGGTAGGGCCTAGCCCGAACTTTGTGATTTTTTATTTTATGCACATTTTTTTGGGTTTTGGGATATGGGTTTGGAGCGCGTGGCGCCAAAGATAAGGTGAATTAGCGCAATCCTACGGATTAGCGCTATCCGCCAGGGTAGTGTAGGGTGGTTTTGTCACCATTTGGGGGAAATATTGGCGCCATCGGCTGGATTAGCGCCAAAACTCAGAAAGAAAGAAATATGGCATTTTGGCACCATATTATGGTTAGAACGGCGCTATCGTCTGGAATAGCGCCATAATGGGGAATGGTGCTATTGTAAGTTTTAGCGCTAAAAGGTAAATTGACGTGAAAATGGAATACTTCACCATCGTCTAGATTGGCACGATATAGGAAGCGCAGTGGCGCCATTATCTGTATTAGCGCAATGGGTAGAGAAAAGTAGCGCCATTTTAAAAATGGCACTAGGGACTGTCCGTGTGGGGCCACATGGTTTGGGCCTATGAGACATTTAGAAGAAAAAGTGTGTGTGCAGAATATAAGTTAGTATCTAACGAAGAAGTGGTGGATGCAGGATACACAGTGGTTTATACTGCAGTCGCAGGAGTGACGAGTGCGATCTGTGATGCCGTTGTTTGATGAGGCATGGTGGCCTTGACTGGCGAGGCTAGGGCTTTGATGGTGGCATCGATGCTAGTGCTGCGAGCTCATAGAGCTCTGATGATGGCCATGGTGGAGCGATACCGCACCGAGACTTGAAGCTTTCTACTGCCGACAGGAGAGATGACCATCACACTTGAGGATGTTTATCGCATCCTCAAGCTGCCAATTCTAGGTCGACGTGTGAGGTATGACATGAGGAGGGGGTGGACTGCATTGATCAGAGTGTTCAGAGCAGAGCACGTGGTTTTTTTGGCAGATGGGAGGGAGTTGGATTATGATAGGACACTGGTGGCGAGTGCAGATCCCTTTGCCTTATTTCTATGTGCGCTGATTGGAGGTGTGGTGCTGCCGGATAGGCAAGGCAGAGGTTTTCCTGTGGGTTGGGGCAGGATGATAGAGGGGATGGCGAGCCATGATATTGTCTACACATGGGGGTCGGTAATGCTAGCACAGCTACTTCACGAGATGCACATGGTCGCTTATCTTCATGACAGGGCGTTATCTACCAGGGTTACTCTGCTACACGTATGGATTTGGGAGCATATCCCTATGACTCGGCCGACATGCAATTATTATCAGCGGCCGTTTGAGGCATTTGTGTTCTTGTATCGAGATGTAGAGTATACATACACTGGACAGGTCCGCCACTGGTGGCAGATATTGGATGACATGATTAGCGTGGTATGGTGTGCATATATTGGTTGTGAGGAGTGGCCTGATGATGTGACTCATCTCCCGTACACATTTCAGCAGAGATATCTTATGGGTCGTGCAGACCGTACCATAGAGATGTACCTACCCTCACAGGTTATGCGTCAGTTTGGACTGGTACAGGATACGCCTCAGCAGATGGCGATATATGTGTAGACACTGCAAGATACAGCCCACTAGCCCACACCATTACAGCCATAGGTTGCGCTGAATGATTGGGCAGCACTTCGGCCAGTTCAGTGGGATTGGAGGAGCACAGTGAGGGATGTAGGTACTATGCCTACTTATGAGGTATGGTGGCAGATGCATCGGCCCACTCGATTGACAAATCTGACGGTGGAGGTATCAGAGGATGAGGGAGATGGGGGTCGAGATGAGGTTGTGGAGGACTATCTTGTGGAGGTGATGGATGATGGGGAGGAGAGGGTGATTGCGAGAGATGGCCAGCATGTAGAGGAGTTGGCAGTAGCAGCAGCGGGACAGGGACAGGTGGGGCAGGAGGTTCCAGCACAGCAAGTTCCAGCACAACAGGTTCCTGCACAGCAGGTTCCAGCGTAGCAGGCCCAGGTTAGGGGCGGACGACAGCGTAGAGGACCGCAGCGACGCGGTGGACAGCTGAGGGCGGAGCAGGGTGATCTATCTCCATCACGGGTGGAGCAGCTGCGAGTCGGTAGATATGATACTGGGGTAGGGAGTTCAAGAGCAGGGGTGGCGGCAGAGGTTGAGAGGCTGACACCTCAGCGACAGCCACGGGAGGAGATGGAGGAGGTGGAGACATTATGTGCTCAGGTGGCCAGCTTAGAGGAGGCGTTAGGGCACCAAGAGGCCGAGTTGGGATAGCTGTAGGGAGTAGATGGGCAGGTGGCAGTGCTAGAGGCTCAGTTGGCTCAAGCTCGAGAGGACATGGAGGATTTGAGGATAGAGTGGGATGTAGCGCTCGTGAGAGCATAGCAGGCAGAGACTGCGTTGAGCAGTGTACAGGCTGTGGGTGGGGGACTTGCCCTGATTTTGGCAGGGATATAGGCCCAGCTAGCTCAGGTGCAGACACATGCACATCAGATACAGGGAGAGCTAGCAGAGGCCAGAGCACGGATGGAGTATTATCGGGGGTTGTACTATGCAGCCATGCCTGCAGCGTAGTGGGCACCGAGTTATAGCTAGGTCAGTAGATCAGGGGCGTCGAGATCACATAGATCGAGATCTGTGCAGTCAGTACAGCAGACGATGCCTCCTCCCTCACATGTGCCCCAGCAGGGTCCTCAGGTACCCGTAGCGTCATAGCCACAGCCACCATCAAGATCACAGGCTCGACCAGGGTCAGCGTCTCCTACTCCCTCAGAGAGAGGATCTTCGATGTGAGAGTTATACCATGTTAGCCCTTAGAGACATTGTATCAGGACACTTTATTTTTTGATGATGTGAGCGATGTACATTGTTTTTGCGGTGATTATATATGATGCGATACTTCTGATGGTTTATGATGTTCTATTGTGATGATGCTTATATGATGGATGCACATGTTATGTTTTATATGTTGTGGATGTGTGATGTTGATTTAATGGTGATGTGTGTGATTTGGTGGATGCACGGATGTTTTTGTGATATATGCATGGTGTTTTGATTTTATGGACTATATGATGTAACTAAATATGCAGACTAATGAACATTTATTATGTATGAAAATGTATGGAATTATGTATATGCCACTAGATGTATATGTTGTTTCAATGGTGATGCTGATGATGTTGTAATGTAACTAATTGTTTATGAGATGTTTATATGTATGGAATGCAATGTGATGATGCTATTTTTAATATGCACCTATGGGATAAATGAACATGATATGATGTGTAATGATATGCAGCTAAAATGAACCTACTTGTATTTTTTTAAATGGATGAACCTAGAATGCAATGCAATTTAAATGGATTAAAATGAAGCCTAAAATGTGATGCAACTTAAATGGATTAAAATGAACCTAAGATGTTATGCAAAGGGATTAAAATGAACCTAGAATGCAATGCAAATTAAATGGATTAAAATGAAGCCTAAAATGTGATGCAACTTAAATGGATTAAAATGAACCTAGAATGTAATGCAAATTAAATGGATTAAAATGAACCTAAGATGTTATGCAAAGGGATTAAAATGAACCTAGAATGCAATGCAAATTAAATGGATTAAAATGAAGCTAAAATGTTATGCAAAGGGATTAAAATGAACCTAAAATGCAATGCAAATTAAATGGATTAAAATGAACCTAAGATGTTATGCAAAGGGATTAAAATGAACCTAGAATGCAATGCAAATTAAATGGATTAAAATGAACCTAAAATGTTATGCAAAGGGATTAAAATGAACCTAGAATGCAATGCACATTAAATGGATTAAAATGAAGCCTAAAATGTGATGCAACTTAAATGGATTAAAATGAACCTAAGATGTTATACTTAGATGCAATTTAGGTGATAGGTGGTATGCACACTAGGTGATAGGTGAGATGGCCTAGTCCTGATACACATGATGTTCCTTGTGAGGACCCTGAGGGGTGAGACTGTGGGAGAGCGTGTTAGATGGTGGGGATGAAAGGGGTGGGAGCGTCTAGGGGATGGCGGTGGGGAGATTGGAGGCTTGTTAGGTCAGAAGACACCACGTCATGGAGGGGGGGTTGGGGTTTGGTTTGGCTCAGGTTGTGTTAAGTGGAGATATGGTGGGAAGATGGGGTCAGTGAGGGGGTTAGATTGGGGGGGTTTGAAAAGTGGTTATCAAATCTATGCCGATATGGGATAGGTGACTGAGTGATTAGGAAGATGATTGTGAGCTAGTAACAGTAGTTGCACAAAATTAATTGAGAGCATTTCTTAGTTTAATGTAGCAATGTAGGATACAGTTCACAAAGGTATGAAATGACCTAGGTGATGATGTATATCCAACGATTGCATGGACTAGACCCACAAACAATAGGTTGATTTCATGCATGCCCAAGGTAGTATAATCTTGTCTAGTGGAGGAAGGGGACTCATAGCAGTGAGTGTGAATAATGCATATAAGGTGTTTGTACCTGTATATGCAAATAGGACACATCATGCTAGAACCGACCTGGACTTCAAGATATGAATACTATTCTTGGAGTAATGAAACCAACCCACAAGCATAGCATACTGAAACAATGACTATGTCTACTCCAAGGGCTATCCGCTACATACCATGATATAATGAGATCAAGGTAGCTTTGGAGATTACTTGGAGCGAGACAAAAAGATAAAAATTAATAAGCAAAAAGACCAACGAAAGATACAAATAGCCTTTGTGTGCTCTTGCCAAGAGACGTGATGATAGAATGATAGATTTTTGTCCATTGTGGGAAAGACATATCTTAGGATGCAGATCTGTTTTGATTGGAGAGTTTTGGAAGATGGGCAAAAGAACATTCGGGCCAAATGTAAGATTATAGTTGGTATATTGCTTGATGATTTTTGCGTGAGGGACCATGTTTCAATGGTATGCGTAGCATGCGTATCATTTCATAGATCTAGAAAGCTCAATGAGTGGGAACCATCCCAATGGCTAGGATGGGTGCATCTTAGATACCTGAGTACTGGAAACATCCTTTGTATTCTAGACTGCCTACATACCTTGTGTCCACGGGATCAAGGTACTTTTAAGATGCAGGTGAAATGAATATGTAGTTCTAGCAAGACTTGATGATGTGGGAATGGTTTGCGATGGGATGTGATGAGGGTTGATGTGTGTTTAGATGATCGTGATGGGATGTGAGATTGATGCATGGGGGGATTGTTTTTGGATTTTCTATTTTTTATGATGTTTTTGAATTTTTTGATTTTATGATGTTTTTGGATTTTCTAATTTTATGAACTGTACAAAGGAGAGCTTACAAGGATCCTTGGTCCATGGATGGGGTGTGGGTGGGTGAGGTAGTGCAGAATGGGGGAACAAACTTGATGTTTCAGAATTTCAAGCCATGGGATGCGTGGGTATGGAGTGTTATGATGGAAAGAGGACTTATTAGATGGTAGAACCGGCCACTACGCATGGCGCCTAAAATAGGTTTTCACCATGGTACTTATCCAAGGTGTCACCGAGGTGATTTTCACCATTGGAAGTTTTTATTGCACTCTGATTTTTTCTTGATTTTTTAATTTTTTGGTGTTTGATTAATTTTTTGTATTTTTTTTATTTTTTGACTTGTGGTACCATATGGGTTAGGCATAGAATCGCTTGAGATGCAAGATGTTCATCGGCTCATCTAGAGGCCACCCCTCAGGTGTTGCAAGCTGATAAGCTCCTAACCCATAGTCGGCAGTGACAACATAAGGTCCTAGCCAATTAGGTTCAAATTTTCCTTGCTTCGGACGCTCTTGCAGGTTCTTTTGATTTTCCATTAGGACCAGGTCACCTACCTCAAACTTTCTGGTTCTGATCTTTTTGTTGTAGCTTCTTCTAAGGTGGTTTTGATATGCCTGTAAGTGATTTAATGCATTTAGGCATTTCTCATCCAATAATTCAAGTTGATGCAACCTTGCGACACGATAGTCTTCATCAGAGATAATGTTTTGCAATGATACTCGGAGGGATGGGAGCTCGACCTCTATAGGTAAAATGGCTTCTGATCTGAATACTAGTGAGTATGGAGTGGCTCCGGTAGGAGTGCGGATGCTTGTGCGGTAAGCCCATAGGGCGGGGTTGAGTTGGAGGTGCCAGTCACGGCTAGCTTCATTGGCTGTCTTTTTTAAGATGCAAAGGATGGTTTTATTAGAAGCCTCTGCTTAACTGTTTCCTTGGGGGTAATATGGTGTGGAGAATCAGTGTTTGATGTCAAACTTTTCACACAAAGTGCGAACTTCTTGGTTTTTGAATGGCTTCCCATTATCAATGACAATGGAATGAGGGATACCATAGCAGTAGATGATGTAGTGGAGAATGAACTTGGAGATTTGGATGCATGTTGTGAAGGTGAGTGGTATTGCTTCCACCCACTTTGTGAAGTATTCGGTAGCAGTGATTATGAATTTATGGCCGTTGGAAGATGGAGGATGGATTTTCCTTACGAGGTCAAGTCCCCACTATGAGAAAGGCCATGGTGTTGTGATTGGTTGCAGCTCCTGTGCTGGGGCGTGGATGAGATCGCCATGCTGTTGACATGGGAGGCATTTTCTGATAAATTGATGTGCATCTTTGTCCATGGTGGGCCAATAATAGCCAGTCCTCAGGATCTTTTAGAAAGAGCTGGTCCACTTGAATGTGCCCCGCAAATACCTGCATGTACCTCTTCCAAAGCTGCCTTGGCTTCCCTAGAGTCTAAACATCGTAGAAGCGTGCCATCAAGACTCCTTTTGTAGAGGGTGTCACCTACAAGGATGAAACGGGAGGCTCGACGGATGAAAGATTTTTTCTATGATGGGGATAGGTTGTTGGGGAGTATATTATCGTGAAGGTATAGGTAGGTTTCCTAATACCAAGGGGATAAAGGACCAACGATTTCGCACACTAGTTCAGATTGGGGAACATCATATGCTGGGATGGGGAGCTCTTTGATCAGGAATTTGCATTTCTTGCTGCCTTGCTTCATGTCGACCAGAGATCCAATGGTTGCCATGGCATCTGCCGCTTTGTTGTTTAACCTTGGGATCTGCTCAAAGTGGATGTCACCAAAATAATCTTTAAAGTCATCGACCATCTTCTTATAGGGAAGGAGCTAATCATCCTTGGTTTTGTATTCATTATTGACTTGCCTAATGACTAGTTGAGAGTCGCCATACACAATTAGTTTTTCTATTTTCCATTGGATGGCCATTCAGAGACCTATGATGAGGGCCTCATATTCTGCTACATTATTGGTGCATGGAAATGTGATTTTGAATGATTTAGGGATCATGTCACCTTGAGGGGTAACAAACAGGATGCCTGCCCCCGAGCCTCTGTGAGTGTAGGATCCATCAAAATACATCTTCCATGTATCTGCAGCTGGTGTGATTGTCAAGATGGCCTCATCTGGAAATTCTGCTATTGTAGGATGTTCTGCCTGAATAGGTGCCTCAGCCAGCTGATCTGCTATGACTTGTCCTTTGATTGCCTTTCTCTCTGTGTATTCTATGTCGAATTCGATGAGAATCATGACCCATTTTGCCATTCTTCTAGTGAGAGCTGCTCTGTTTAGCAAATATTTGAGTGGGTCGATCTTAGCAATGAGCTTAGTCTTGTGATTGAGCATATAATGTCTTAACTTTTGTGATGTGAAGACCAGGGCAAGACATGCTCGTTTAATTTGTGTGTAGTTAAGCTCATAGGAAATCAAGGTGCAGCTGATGTAGTAGATGGCTCTTTCCTTCCCCTGCTCATCATGTTGTGCTAACAAAGCCCCAATTGTTGTGTCGGTCGCGGAGATATACAAGAGGAGGGGCTCTCCTTGTCTTGGTGGAGATAGAATAGGGGGATTAGCCAGATATGCTTTTAGTTTGTCGAAGGCATCCTGACACTGAGTAGTCCAGGTGAAAGCTGTATCTTTCCTGAGGAGATGCTGGAATGGTTGGCATTTGTCAGCAAGTTGAGCAATGAATCAATGAATAGATTGTAGTTTACCCTGCAGGCTTCTCAGTTGTTTCAAGGTTTTAGGAGGTCGCATTTCAGTAATAGCTTTGACTTTTTTCGGATCTACCTCGATTCCTCGTCTGGAGACTATGTATCCCAACAATTTACCTGAAGTGACACCAAAGACACACTTTTTTGGATTTAGACGAACATTATATTGCTCTAGCCTATCAAAGATCTTGGCTAGCATGTCTAAGTGTTCTTCTCTGGTCTTTGATTTGCCGAGTAAGTCATCAACGTAGTCCTCCATGATGTGGTGAAAGAGGTCATGGAAGATGACAGTCATTGCTCTTTGATAAGTAGCTCCTGTATTCTTTAGGCCAAATGGCATTACTACCCAATAGTATGTCCCCCATGGGCATATAAAGGATGTCTTGTGCTGATCTTCTTCGGCAATTTTGCTTTGATTGTATCTTGAAAAGCCATCCATGAGAGATAGCATCTCATGCCCTGCAGTAAGATCCATGATCATGTCAATGTTGGGAAGTGGGAAGTCATCTTTTGGGCAGGCCTTATTGAGGTCTCTGAAGTCAGTGCAACAGCAGATTCTACCATCTAGTTTAGCAATGGGTACTAGATTCAAAACCCATTCAGGATAATCAATTGGACGTATGAACCCCACATCTAGTAACTTTTTGAGCTCTGCTTTGACAAGAGGGGCCACCTAAGGATTCATCTTTCGGAGCTTCTGTTTGACTGGTTTGGCATCGGGACGCACTGCAAGATGATGGACAACCAAGGCAAGATCGAGCCTTGACATGTCTGCATAGGTCCACGCAAAGTTGCAATTTTTGTGTGTGAAGAATGCCAAGAAGTCTTCCTATTCGAACAGGCTGAGAGATTCTACTCTATATGTGATTTTCAGCTCTTCCTCTATCCCTAGATTCATTTCCTGAGCTGGTTCAACCAAGATGGGTGATACGTCAAGATATACTTTATCTATTTTAGGGAGGCCCATGCTTCCATCCCCTAGCGCCTCATGGAGGTTTTCACCAAGAGATACGTTGTTTATTTTTACTTTTTTAGGATCTGATACTGCCGTGGAACGGTTTTCACCATCAGATCCATTTTTTTGTTTTTGTATGTTTGTGACTGGAAGCAAGGGTTGTCTCTCCAAAATAGGCAGCCGAATTGAGTTCCATGATGTATCCAGCTCTATGATCTCCCAAGGGGAAGTTGTCTCTTACTCCCATCATTTCAGCAATGGCTTCGTCATTAGGTGCGATATCAAAAATAGGAGGTCCTCGTTGGTCCTAGTCGATGAGGTCGGGGTATACTAATGGTAGGTCATTGGATGATGAGGCGAGAGTGGTGATGGAGTAGATGGTGCAAATGGAGGAGGTGAAGAAATCGGCAAAGTCACTAAAGGAGTCTTGTAGGTCCGTTTCATTAACATTGTCAACGTCTAGAGAAACTGGAGCAAACTCGACTAAGATACATTCACCAGTATTAAGGATGCGTCGTGGTTGACCATACCCTAACCCTTGAGTATAGGGGTTTCTTGTTGCTTGCAGTGGTTCTACAATCCCCTATTCATGAAGGCCAATGCCGCCTTGTCCTTTGTAACCCATGCTTTTGACTATTTCAGAACCTTTGCCGTAACTGTTTATTGGGATGGTGGGGATGTCTTGTTCTGTTTCCTCATCCTTGTAAAGCTAGGATGAAATATCTTTAAGTATGTCCTAATCCAGAAGGTGTTTTTTTCTCAAAGATGGGCGAGGGTTTGCATTTGATGATGACTATGTTAGCTGCCTCTGTGTTCGGAGTGCCAAATGTCTTAGGAGTGGGTAATAATCCCACGCAAAAGGTATCATGAAGGTTGTATTCCCCACAGCCTTGGTCGCTGAGCTTGATCTTGACCTCAGGTGGTGAAGGTGTTTGGGATGAAGTGGTGGCGATGTTGGCGGAGTCCATGTATGGGGTGGAAGCAATGGGGGTGCTGGCTTTATTATATGGACAGAAGGTTTGGTTGTGTCCTTCCAGAAAACTGTAGTATTGGAAGGGACGGGGATTGGCATAAATAGTGACTTCGGTGCCATTGTGGGGGAATTTGAGACATTGATGGAAAGTGGATGGGACAGCTTGCATGGCATGGATCCATGGGCGGCCGAGGAGAATGTTATAGGGGAGGTCAAGATCTAGAACCTGACATTTTGTTTCAAGGATTTTTGGTCCCACTTGAATAGGGAGCTTTATGGTGCAATCGGATAGCCTCTCAGTGTCATCATATCCTTTGATTGTTATACACTCGCTAGCATCCACAACCACATCTAAGTACCCCAAGTGTTTTAGCAATTTTAGAGTGCATATATTTAGGCTGGAACCACCATCTATTAGGACCCTTTTAATGGTGTGTTTGTGAATGCGGACTTCGATGTGTGGTGCGTCATTATGTAGGTGTTCGGAAGCAGGGCGATCTTTTTTAGAAAACCTGATATGGTGTGGTGTAGCAATATGGCCGACCATGGCTTGAAATTGATTGACATCCAAGTTTGCCGGGACTTGTGTTTCCAAAAGGGCTTTGTCGAGAATGTCCTTGTGGCGGGGTGATGTGCGAAGCAACTCAAGTATGGAGATCTGCGCGGGTGTCTTTCCAAGATGGTCTAGGAGGTTATATTGAGTGGTGGGTGATGGACGGGCGTTTGGACGAGGGGGGAGGGGATCGGATGTGGATGGGGGTGTCGATTCAGGGGTAGTGCGGATTGAGACTCAGCCTCGACGGGTTGTTACGGCGCAATCAGGTGCTTGTGCCCGAATGGTGATTGTGTTGACATAGTGGGATGAAGGTTCGATGCGGCCAACAATGGAGTCATAGGATGCGGGTGGTGGAGTGACATTGTATGCTTGATTGGACAAGGGTACTTTATTATGGTTGAGCAAAGGATCATTGTAAGCTCTAAGGTTAGCGTTTGGTGATGGGTGTGCACTTTGCTTGAGGCTGACGAGATTTTGGTCTATTACGTCTTGGATGCAATGCTTTAATTGCATACAGTCAGCTGTTTTATGGCCTGCCACGCGATGGTATTCGCAATAGTCATTTTCATTATACCATGCTACTTTGAGGTCATTGTCTTGGCATGGTCTAACAGGCGGGAGTGTGATTGCTCCTTGTTTGAGACATCTATCGAGGACGTCCTCGATAGGTTCTGCTAATTGTGTGAAATTACGGTGAGGTTTGCGTGGTTTATTTGGCCCTCTTGGGTTATTGGCATTTGCTGCATACGTGTGTGCAGGTGTGTGGTTTTGGATGTGTTGGATAGCCTTCACATCAGTGACACCGTCATTCAAATTATTCTTGTTCTTCCCCAAATAACGTGATTTATCATTAGATTGCGTGTTGGTATTGTTGTTGGTATTGGGGGTGTTGTGATTGGATTTGTGGTTGTTGTTATTGTTGTTGTTGTTGGATTTGGGATCGTAAAGTTTGATGGAACCCTTGGCAATGAGGGCTCGTTCAACAGTGGTGCCTTTGTCGATAACCTCTTCAAAGGTAGATGCACAAAGAATCTGTAAGTGAAACCCTAATTCCTGATTGAGATTGACCACGAACATGGTGACAAGTTGTTTTTCAAGAATAGGCCATGGGAGCTTGCTTGCTAGGCCCCTCCACCTTTGTAAGAAAGAAGTGAAAGCTTCGCCATTCTTTTGTTTGGTGTTACAGAGGTCGGTCATAGACACCTCATGTTCAAAGTTGTAGGAGAAGTGGTTGACAAACTTCTCTGCAAGCTTGGGAAATGTTCGAATTCCAGGTGGAAGATGGGCAAACCATTCAGCGGCTTGGCCGCCAAGACTTCTTGGGAAGAGTCTCATAAGATATGTGTCATTGTGAGAGACTTTGAGGCAAGCAATGTAGAATTCCCTTAGGTGGTCCCTAGGGTCTCCCTTTCCCTTGTATTTGTCAAATTTTGGCATTTCAAAGTTTTTAGAGAAAGGGGGCATGTATAAGGTGCGGTCAAATGGGTAGGGGCAAATATCCTTGAAAGAATAGTATTTGCATTTGCCCCCAGTTTGTAGGTCATCCACCTTTTGGATTAAGCTTTGTAGGACGGTGTTGAAATCCTGTGGTTGTTGTGGTTGAAACATGTAGGGTTGTTGGTTGGTGAGATATTGGAGGTGGGGCGAGAGTTGATGTTGGGGATTGGTTTGGTTGAGATGTTGGTGTTGCAGGTTGGGGTTTGGATTGATTAGTGCCTACTATTGTTGGTGCGCGTAGAGTTGTTGGAGAATATGTGGGGGTATTTGGGAATTGGGATTATGTTGACTTATGGGATTGACGTTGGGTATGTGGATGTTGGATTGGTTAGATGTGTTGTGAGATTGTTGTGAGAATAGTTGTCGTAGGTAAGCAAGGGTGTGAGGGTTTGGTGGGGGCACACTTGTGGAGGTACTTGCTTGTGTGATGTTGCCTTGTATGCCCATTGTGATTGAAGTGGAAGGGTTGATGGTAGTTGTGGTAGTAGAGGTGGTGACAGGTTGGGAGATGTTAGGCATAGCAGTGGATGTGGAAATTGTAGATGTGGTAGCGGTTGAGGTTGTGGAGGTGGTAGATACGTTAGGTGTTGACGTTTGAGAGATGGTGGGTTGGGTATGTGATGTAGATGCTTGGGTATTTGATGTGGTAGGGACAATTGTAGAAGTGGATGGTTGTGATGATGTTGTGAGGGGGGGAAGTTGAGCACCAAGCTTGAGAAGATGGTCAAGATATCTATTTGGGTCCGATCTTAGGACTTTATCAAGTAGGTCCATATTATCGGCATCTTGCATGAAGCTCAAGACATCTAGGTCATCTTGGGATATGGTGGGGACATTTTGTGGTGGTGGTAGTGTTTGTGTTTGTGGTAAGAGGTGAAAAGGGTCGTTGGCGCCAAATGGGGGGATGAAGGAATATGTAGGTGGATTGTATGTTTGATAAGTGGGTATGTTGCTATTGTTGGTGTTAGGCATGCCAAAGGTCCATTGTTCCGCTATTTCTTGATTCTTTTTGTGTTGTGATCTCGTGGTGGGCATACGCGTATGATTTTGATGAGGAGTAGAGTGGAATGGAGATGGAGACCTTAGAGAATCGGATTGATTTTGTTGGACCCAAAGAGGGATGTGGTAGTGAGATGGAGTAGAAGGGTATGGTGAAGATCGATATGTCTTTCCAAAGGTTTTATCCTAAGGGTGATATGAATGGGTGATATTTGATTTTTACACAAATTTTGGACCAAAGATGGATGATGGGAAAGGGATTTGGAATTGTGATGTTTTTTGATTTTTTGATTGATTTAGGATGATGAGGATGATGTTGTTGATGTTTTTCGAATTGAGCTTTTGGATAAGATCTAGATTGTGATTTGGCACAAAAAGGATGATGATTTTCTTTGTTTGGGGTAGACTAATGACCTTACACAAAGAGGGGTGATTTGTTTTTCTTGAAATGTAGACTAATGACTTTTCAAGGAATATGTGATGTTAATGATAAGATCTAGATCTAACTTTGGCTCAAAAGGATGACACACTTTGGTTGTTGATGGTGTTTTGATTTGGGTGTGGATTTTTGAAATGATTTGTCTTGGTCCAAGGAGATGTGCAAAAAGATTGAAAGGGGATGGATAGATATGTATTTGGGCTGATAATGGGGTCCAACAATGGTGGTGATTGATTCTCTAAGGTCAAAGAGAAAGTGCAATTTGGAAAATTTTCGAAGAAAATGGCTGGACTGTTGATGGATTTCTGCGAGATGGATATGGATTATGGCAGAGTAGAGAGTGTAGATCATAGCTAAATGGGTCTTTGTTTCAGGCAAGTCAATCTAAAGATAGCACCAATCCATGGGTGAAATGGCGCTACAATCAGACAGATATAGCGCTGAAACAAGGTAGATAGATTTTTGATGGCAAATTTTTGGATCTGGTTGTTTGGAATGTGATCAACTGATTTGTTCTGTCTCAGGCACGTCAATCTAAAAAATAGCGCCAATCCACAGGTGAAATGGTGCTACAATCAGACAGATATAGCACTGAAATAGGGTAGACAGATTTTTTATGGCAAATTTTGGATCTGTTTGTTTGGAATGTGATCAACTGATTTGTTTTGTCTCTTGGCAATTTGTTTGTGAAAAATCAAAGTACTTTAACACACATTTGAATGCAAAACAAGCAATGATTTTTGTTTGTGATAATGACATATGACTTTGTTTAAAACAAGCACTTTTTTACAACCTAAGGTGAGAATGTGACAATATTTGTTGAATCCCCTAGCTGCGCCTATTCAAAGCGGGTAGCTCCAAGATCTTGGTAGCACCGGCTCCTCCTTACAATTGCACACACTTCTCACGCATACCAAGATCTAGGTTTCTTATAAGGCTTGTCCCTCACCAAACCTTTAGATTGTCCCTGCTACCTCAGCTAAGAACCGCATGAATCGGGGCCGCTTCAAGGGTTTTGCCCTCTGTGTCAACAAATAGAAGGATTTTGGCTTGCTAAAACAATGGCTCTTAGTAAGGGCATCCATTCAGGTGGTTATATGTGCGGCAGCGCTACTCTCTGTTATGCAGTCTCCCAGCCTCCAAGGGTTGCACCTTGGAGGGTTTATGGGGAGGTTGGCTGTCGGTATAACAAAACAACACCTGTCGCTTGAGACTTTCATCCCAAACACCTTATTTTATATAGTGGCTTGGAAGAGCTTGGCTTTAGCTTGATGCCGCTTGGGTCGTTCCCACCTTTCGAAGCAGGGTGGCAGGCCCTCTAAGGATTACGAAAGAAATACAATCATGAAAACACTTTTGGTCCCCATGTTCATACAAAGATGCGAGGGGAGAGCATACGTGTTCCCTATGATTATATCACACTAAACATGGTTCAATTTTAGATCTTTGGATTAGATGGGGGGTGATTAATGCAAAGCTTTGTGAGAAGTTTTTGATTCCCAAGATTACCAAAGGGTGCGAGGGAAGAGCATACACTTCTCACTCTACTTGACACAACCACGAAGACACTTCACACAAGTATTTTAGATTGTCTTGATTAGATGCGTGGGAAATGCAAGTTTGTTGTTCTTTTTATCCAATGATGTATGCAATTTGTGGTTCTTTTTATAGCCCAAATTGAAGTGTTTGATTGTTTGTTTGTTGGCACACAAAAGAAGTATATTTTAGAGCACCAAAATAAATGTTATAATCACACACACTTCACACAAGGAGTTGTTTGGATTGATTTTTAAAACACCAAATTGAAATGTTGTCTAAGACCTAACATGCAAAAAGGGTTCATTTTAGTTTCCCAAAATCAAAGTGTTATCTAACTAATCAACAAACCATCCTACAAAAAGACTTGTGTTAGTATCCGTAGTACCTGCAACAAACAAAAAAGAAAATTACCTAAATAGCACTAAAATAAACATGTATAGGCGCCACTGCGGGCAAAACAACCCGACTTACGAAAGAAGGCGCTAAAATAATCTATGGCGCTAATTAAACACAACTATAGCGATAATATACAAAATGGCATAGATACATATTTTAGCGCTAATATTCCCTACTTAAGGTGCTAATACAGATGATAGCGATGATGGGTATTAGTGAAAGCGCCACTGCGCGATGTTTCAGAGTTTGGGGGAAAACGCAGATGGTGCTAAACTAAAGGATAGCGTCAAAACGGGAAACTAATGCTGGTTTTTTGTCCTTTCAAAAATTTGCCATAACTTCCCCCTGTAATTCTTGGTTTTCCTGCAAAACAGAGAGCAAATACCATAGAAAACTGCAGGAAAAGCAAAAAAAACAACACGTGAGTAGGGTTAGTATTAAAAAAAAATTCGCGCAGAGATAGCGCTAAAATAGGAATAGCACTGAAAGAAGGTTGAGATAGCACCACTGTGATGGTTGGATAGCGCTGAACCTGCAAAAATCACATACTAACACAAAAACTCACAAACAAAGATTAGATTCGGACCTTGTGGGTCCCACCGGGTGTGCCAATGTAGATTAGATAAAGCAATGAAGGTAATGTTGGCAAGAGACACTATATGGATTTATGTTTGTTGTCATTGATGGCAACAAAGTTCATCCCACACATCTGTAGGACATGGTGTGTCTCTACTGGAAGTCAGAATGAAGATTGTTGAGGTCCGGTAAACAAGAACAGAGCATATGGTAAGGTCCGAAAGACAGGTCTGGATCTCTCAAAGGAAGTATCTTGGTGAAGTATGGATTTGGGAAAGTCAAGAGGACTACCTTGAGTAATAGATTCCAAGGATTTAGCCTCCGGTGATGGACAAGGAAAAAGATATGAACAGTTGAGTATAGGATTCCTGAGTGACAATGTGAACAGAGGAAGAACTGACTGAAAGAACATCAGATTGCTTTCCGGATGTGTTTCTGACAGTGGTAAAGGTTATGAAGATATGAATTATGTTTGGCCAACATGATTAATGATTTCTACAAGTATATGCTTGATCCACATTACTTGATGTGCAAGGATTCAGCCGACAAAACAGAGTTTGTGATAAGATAGACTGTTCCGGGTGCCGACTAGAAAGATAATGAAATCACTAGTGCGGATATATATATAGGATGGATTCAGTTGTGAGAGTGTGTGAAAAAAGGGAGTTTGATATGTGAAAAAGAGCAGAGTAGAGATAAGTAGTAAGAAAGATTCGGTATGTGAAAGGAAAGCAGAATAAAGAGAAGAGGAAAGATGAAGTGCAACAGATCAGTGTACTGAGCCTAACCGGAACTGAACTCCAGCATATGTGGATGCTTCCAATTAGTTCAAGTATTGTATGACATTCTTTTGTAGACAATGTGTCTCCTTGTAGGCAGTGAGCCTCTTTGTGAGCAGTGTGCTCGGGCAGTGAGCCCTAATTGGCAAGTGTCATTTTTAAATTCCTTATTCTTCTAATAGAGAATAATCTTTGGGTTAATCACCCCGTGGTTTTCTCCCTTAACAGGGTTTCCACGTCAAAAATATTGTGTCATGTGTTTTTCATTTCATAGTAATGTTTGTTTGTTTGATTTAATGCTGCATTGATTAATAAGAAAGTTCAAAAAGAAGAAATTATTAGGATAACTGATTCACCCCCCCTCTTAGTTATCAACAATTGGTATCAGAGCTAAGTTCCTCCTAATAGAGCCTAATAGCTTGAGGAAGATCTAGGAGTTCAAATGGATGCATATGGTTTAAGGGAGCAACTCAAGACTGCCCTTGAGGATCTTGAATAATCAAACTCTGAAGTCAATGAATTAAAGGAAAGACTCAAACAGGCTGATGAATTCATGAGAGAACTAAAAGACAAATTAAGTCTCTCTATGAAAAAGAGAAAGGAGCTGCTCCAGCAATTGGCAAGACAAAGTGAAGAAAGTAATACAAATGAAGAGCTGACTGAGAAAACCAAGTTATGTGAAAAGTTATCAAAAGAAGTCATTATGGTAAGACATGAAATGGAATCAAGAGTTATAAAGTTTACCCAAGAGATTGACGAGAAAAGAAAAACTGAAGACAATCTAAGACAATCTCTCAAAGAGAAATCAGAAGATTGCCACTAGATGGATAGGATTATCAGACATCTTGAATATGATCTTGAAGATGCTAAAGATAATGAAGAAAAACTTGAGGATCAAATTATCTCTCTCAAAAGGGATCTTCAAATAGCAAATGAATATAAAGAGAAACTCAAGATAAGTTCTGCTCAACTTGAAGTTCTTCTTGGAAGTCAAAAGAGGGCAGATGACAAGTGTGGTTTGGGATATGAGAAAGGAGAAAGCTCCAGATCCGGTCAGAAGGATTTTGGATCAGAAAATCCAAGGAATAGGCCTAGAAGACCTCTGGTAAGACAGCCCAATGCTCAAAGATATCCATCCTTCAATGGATACTGCCACAACTGCAATCACTTTGGTCACAAAGCTAATTAGTGCAAAAAGAGAATGAATCAGACTAATCCATCCTTCTCCAGACAGTGCTTTAACTGTAAAAGGTATGGACACAAGTCTCATGAATGCAGAAATATGCAAATGAACAAATCATTCAATGGTAGATGCTTTGCATGCAATAGAGTAGGTCATATGGCTAATCAATGCAGATCAAGAGGTCATTAGTCAAATATGCAAAGAAATGTTATCTGCCAAATCTGTAATAGGTCTGGTCATGATGCAAAAGTCTGCAGAAGTAAGAATCAGGACAAAAGAGGTCTGGTATATAATCAGAATCAAGACAAGGGTAAACAAAAAATGAATGCAGATGAAGTTAGGAATGAGATGAATAAGATTTGGGTAAAGAAAAGTTCAGAGAATGTAGAGGTTAGATCCGCACCAGACTCTGGTGCTGATATTCCTTCCGAAAATTAAAAGGTGAGCTCTAGCTCAGGGGGAGACACAAAGAAAACCCTGTTCCCCCAGCCAATCAAGTGGTGCCAGATCTGGCACAAGATGCGGAGTAAAGGGCTTGTAGATATGAGTCTTGAGATGATCCAGCTAAGATTTTAGAGGTTCGCATGAAGATATGAAGAATTTGTGATCAATCAAGTAGAACCTGTTCTGGGAGATGCTCCAGAATGACAGAGGATTACAAAAAGGTCTGGAGAGATCTGGAAGTGCATTGTCTTATTTTGCGGATTGGACAGAGTGTTTGGGATGTCCTTGTGATGTGTCATCTTGATTTGTTCATGGTCGGAAGATCCGCATGATGTTCATAGATCAGGACTGATCCAGTTCTTCAAGTCATTAGAATAAGGCAAACCAGAATAATGTAGGTCAAGCATTTATTGCAATCAGATATTAGGGTTTGCGGAGCAATATAAGGGATTTCTCATAAATCACTTGTTCATTCTGCACTCAAGAAGAAGCGAAAAGTGGAGCTCTGCAACAAAATTCATCAAGTTCACCGAAGATCACTTGCAGAAGTCATTACATACAGAAATCAATCCAACCACTCCGTGTAACTGAAGGCGCATAAGGTATTTTCCATTTTCAATATCTCACTACAAATTTTTTGAAAAATGGCTACTCCGAATATAGTAAAGATCTCAGATAGGCCCCGACCTGAATTTAAGAAACACCCATACAAGTCATTGGAGGTAGATCCCTTAGGAGCATTCTCTAGTGTTCCACATGGCATTTTACACACAGAAGACATTAGGGTTTACATACATGCAAGTATTGAGGAATTTGGGGAATTCAAATTGAGAGATTTCTATCACAAACAACTTATAGACAATGCTTTTGAGCTTAAACTAGAGTATAAGGGTATCCAGAAGAAACATTTTGATCAATTCATTCATTTCCCCTGCTTTGAAGAAGATGAATGGGTATGGTACGTATTGAGTAGAATGCATGACAACTTCCTATGGCCGGATAGACCCTGCAAGATCACAAAAGAGGAAATTAGGGCAGTAACTGGTCTATACTCTTCCAGAGGGATACCTATCCTCAAATCCGTCAAAAATAACATTGTAACTGAGGCCACCGGATCAAAATTTGATAAGAGGGCAATGACCATTGAAGATATTTCTGATCCGGATATCAAGTTTGCATCTATGATAATAGGATACAAGATTTATCACTCCAGTAGGGAGAATTTTGTATCCGAAACTGCAGTATATACTGCCTATGAGATGCTGAGGAAGAATGCAGATTATGATCTCTGTGAACTTCTTTTAAGCCAATTAATGGAAAATATACAAAAGATCAAAAAGGACAAAAAGAATTCTTTCAAGTATGGTACACTTATATTATGTCTATTTTTCTACTTCATGAATGAGCTGCCCGGATTAAGTGGATGGGTATGGCAGAATGACAAACCTATAGCAGTCCAGATCAGAGATTATTTACATAGACTTGGGGATGCCAAAGTAAGAAATACAGCCCTGTGGGGATACTTCAAAATCTTTTAGAGCATGATGCAAGCAAGAGAAAGAATTCCCCAGTCTATTGTTGAAAAATACAAAGACTCAGTCTGCTTTATGGTTGATACTGATCAGTGCCTAATAGACGCAGTAGAGCCAAGGACAGTCTGGATCATGCCCATGGGGTATGAGGTTGATGAACAGATTGTGGAACTACATGTTCAACACATGCTTAGTCAGCCCAAAGATCCAAAGGCAGAAAGGTTTGGAACCTTTGAGGAGCTGAGTGTGAAGATCCATGTGGAACTCAGAGAACCTGAGATAAAAAGGAAGGTGAGAAAAGAAGTAGAACATATTGCTCAAGGCCTAAACATCCCAAAGGAGGCACTTGATGCCAACCGGGAAAAGAGGCAAAAGGCTGAGGAAGAGAAGAAAGAGGTAGAAAAGAAAAGCAAGAAAAGTACTTTGGTAGAAACCTCAACCTGGACCAGATTATCAAAAGGATCTACACCTGTCACAACCAAAAGCTCAAAAATATCAAAATCGGAAGGTCAGACATCCGGTAAAGGAGAGAAAAGATCTAAAATAAAAGCCACAAGGGCTTATACAAGTAAGAAAGATGAAGAGGAACCGAATCAGATGAGGGGGTAAAGGAAATAAAGAAGCAGAAGAAGAAAGGATCCAAAAAACCCTCCACAGGCCAAGACAAGGAAGAAAAGGCAGAGGAATTTGTTGAAAAGCCCACCCTGTCTCTAGAGAGTGTAATCAAATCAGTCACTGTGGATGGAAACCTTCAACCAATGGCTGAATTATATGATGACTACAATGAGGCTGACCAAAAGATCCTGCAGGAAGCCACAATCAGGTATCTGAACATATATAATAAGGCTTTCATTGAGATTATATCTCTAATTCCTAAAAGCCTAGAAAAGGAGTTAGAAATAAGAAAGAACAATGCCCTGGCAAAAGATCTTGATATCCAGGAGCAGATAGCTATTCAGCTATATCCTCAAATGGATCCCAAGACAATGAACATAATATTCAAAGACTGCAAAGATGAGTTCAGGAGTAAAGCAAGGATGAATCAACTCATGCTTGGTGAGACTGACAAAGTGGCCATGGATACAAAAGAGATCCTTCGGAAGGCCTTCAAAAGGTTTAATCTTCCTGTTGTAGAGGACTTGGGTACTGATCCCTCATCCACAAGTGTTGCAGAAGAAACTTCTGAGAAAGCAACAGAAGAGATGGGCCCTGAACAAACCAACATTTCTCCTCCGATTTCCCCTACAGTCTCTGGATCCAACGGAGAAGACACTATACAGGAGAAAGAAGCAGGAGTGAAAGAAAAAGAAGTTGACAGTACCAAGGTTGCAGAGAAAGAGAAGACTCCAATAGAGAAAACCACAACTGATAGTGGTAAGAATGTAGAAGGAGAGAAAACTCCAAAAGATAGCTCCAAGACTATAGAAGAGAAGAAACATCTGTCTCCAGCAAGAGACACTACACAAACTGTCCAAAAATTTCTGAGCAAAGAAACAATAGAGATTGATGAACCGGAGCTTCTACAAGGTCCATTCAATTTTGATTCCCTCTCTCCGGTACAAACAATGAAGATAGCTTCATTTGCAAATGCTAAGACAAAAAAAAAACTCCTAAAGTCTTATATGGAAGACTGTGAGTTGATAGAAGCTGCTTCCGGAGTGCTCGAAAAGATTATGCCATCGGTCTAGAAAGATCCCACAGCCTCCTCTTCTGGTAATCTCAAAACCTTAGTCAGCAGTGTTAGTACACATTTTGATTCTCTAGAAAAATTAGCTGAAAAAAAGGTTCAGAAGGAGTTTTTGGATAAAAGGTTCTCCGAGGTACAGGGTTTGATCATTAATGATAGGAGAAACATGAACATTGGAATAAAGAGCTTAGAAAATGCTCTTAAGGATGGCGGTGAAATATACAAATTTTGTATCTCCTAGTCCAAGGTAACAGTGGATATTGAGAAGAAAATAAAAGAGCAAGAGGACACACTACTAAGCTTGTCTCAAAGTTTTGATCCTCTTTCTTCCTCTATAACAAATCAAGAATGTCAGACTATAGTAGTCTTGAGTGAAATCAAGAAATTGGAGAAGGAAAAGAAAAATAGAATAAGCAGGTTGAGTGAGCTCAGGGGTTAATTGTCCCTAAGCTAGAGGCCATGCATGAGGCTATAACAGAAGCTCAAATCACAACCCAAACAAATGATCTTATAGATCTAAAAAGGGCAGATGCGTTTGCATTCCTGTTGAGTGGGCATATCTCAATTTTGGATAGGATGAAACAGAGTTTGGTGACAGAAGTTGTACAATTGAAGACAACTTTTGCAGACATACTTAAGTATATGTAAGTATGCCATATGCTTATACAGCTAAGTATAGTAAAATTTTTGAAAATTTTAATGTGCGGACCCTACCCTTTGCCATTGATGTCAAAGGGGGAGTGAGAAGCAGTGAAAAATGAGGAATCCAACTAAGGGGGAGCTCCAGAAAATGTATATAAAGACAGAGCATCAGCCAAGGGGGAGCTTAGTGTAAACACTTAGTCATTTTTCACTAAGTGTTGCCATCAATGCCAAAGGGGGAGATTGTTGGCAAGAGACACTATATGGATTTATGTTTGTTGTCATTGATGGCAACAAAGTTCATCCCACACATCCGTAGGACATGGTGTGTCTCTACCGGAAGTTAGAATGAAGATTGTTGAGGTCCGGTAAACAAGAACAGAGCATATGGCAAGGTCCAACAGACAGGTCCGGATCTCTCAAAGGAAGTATCTTGGTGAAGTGTAGATTTGGGAAAGTCAAGAGGACTACCTTGAGTAATAGATTCCAAGGATTTAGCCTCCGGTGATGGACAAGGAAAAAGATATGAACAGTTGAGTACCAGATTCCTAAGTGATAGTGTGAACAGAGGAAGAACTGACTGACAGAACATCAGATTGCTTTCCGGATGTGTTTCTGACAGTGGTAAAGGTTATGAAGACATGAATTATGTTTGACCAACATGATTAATGATTTCTAGAAGTATATGCTTGATCCGCATTACTTGATGTGCAAGGATTCAGCTGACAGAACAGAGTTTGTGAGAAGATAGACTGTTCTAGGTGCCGACTAGAAAGATAATGAAATCACTAGTGCAGATATATATATAGGATGGATTCAGTTGTGAGAGTGTACGAAAAAAGGGAGTTTGATATGTGAAAAAGAGCAGAGTAGATATAAGCAGTAAGAAAGATTCGGTATGTGAAAGGAAAGCAGAATAAAGAGAAGAGGAAAGATGAAGTGTAGTAGATCAGTGTACTGAGCCTAACCGGAACTGAACTCCAGCATATGTGGATGCTTCCAATCAGTTCAAGTATTGTATGACATTCTTTTGTAGACAGTGTGTCTCCTTGTAGGTAGTGAGCCTCTTTGTGAGTAGTGTGCTAAGGCAGTGAGCCCCAATTGGCAAGTGCCATTTTGTAATTCCTTATTCTTCTAACAGAGAATAATCTTTGGGTTAATCACCCCATGGTTTTCTCCCTTAACAGGGTTTCCACATCAAAAATATTGTGTCATGTGTTTTTCATTTCATAGTAATGTTTGTTTGTTTGATTTAATGCTGCATTGATTAATAAGAAAGTTCAGAAAGCAAAAATTATTAGGATAACTGATTCAGAAAGGAGCCTTTGCACCCAGAAGAAACTCCCAAGACCAAGATTATCCCTAGACTATGGATTCAAATGTGAAATGCTCTTCAATTATGCAACTCACTATCTAACTCAAGGATGATTTTAGCATGGTAACTTTGCATAAACTTGGATGATGAAAATGACTTGTGAGAGGTTGTATTTATAGACTTTTGGAAGGGATTTTGATCCAAGGGTGGAGATTGATTGGAGAGATCAATGGTGGAGGATGAAAGTGATGTGGAGGGCCTAGATTTGATCTTGGAAGATGGAGGGCTAGGAATAAAAGTAAATCTTTTATTCATTTTTGGGAAATGGATGAATAAATGAGGTTGGGTGAGATGGATTATTTGTGAATTAAAAATTCACATGGAGAAGGGTAAAATGAATTAAAAATTCATTTGGGGAAGAGTGGATATTTATGAGTTATGACATGTGTAAGGGATGTGTAAGAGGAGTAAATGTGATGTGTGATTTATTTGAATTTTAAATTTGGGGGATGTGGAGAGAAGTGCTAATGAGGGTTTGACTCACTTAATTAAGGTGATTAACCTAATTAATGTGGCTGGAATAAATTAGTAGAGGGATTAGAGGGAGGATAAGATTAATTAATCAGTGATTTAATTAATTAATCCTAAGGCTAGGATGAGGTAGGCTAGAGTAGGCAATTAAATAATAGCTATTTAATTGTCTAGGGTAGGGATAGGCTAATTAGTAGGCTAGATTAATTAGTTAACATGGTTTTAACTAATTAATTGGATTTAGGAAAAATAGGGGAATTGATTTAATAAATTTTGCATATTTATTAAATCAATTGGCTAAGGTTTGGACTATTGAATCAACAAAATTAATTCAATTTTGGGGATGAAATGGTGTGGATTCGGGAAATGAAAGGGGTAATTAATTAAATAAAAATTTAATTAATTGGTTGGAAAGGAAATTGGTATGTTTAGGGATGTCGGGAGTCAGTTTGGTGGTCAAGACATTTTTAGGTGTCTACACTATGTTTTTTGTGTTTTTGATGTTTTGAATGCAATTTAATCTAAGAAAATGGAAAATGCTTCTTCTAATAAACTAGATCTAGAAATATGAAAGTATTTAATCCAACATGCAAGATCTAACTATTAAGGAAAAAGCAATGTTTTACTGTTCCCAAGAGCAAATGTGATTCTCTAATTACTATGAATTGAAAGAAAACAATGAAGGAACCTGAGAGAAACAAAGATTTGTTGACTCCACTACCCTCAACAATCCTTGTAGTAGTCAACCTCAAATCTTTTTGTGCTAGCAGGTGATCCTCTTAACAACAAAATGACCCAAAGAAGTAGAAAAAAGTTTTGATGAAGCTTGTATGAGCTTGATGAGAGCTTGGGTTGAGCACAATGGCATAGAATGAAGTAGTGTGATGCTACTTGGTTGAACAAATAAATCAAAAGGCACCTTCGTCCTATAAGAGCATTTGAATGCTAAGTTGGAGAGAAAAATTTGGCAAGAGCTATGTGCACAATGAATTTGCCTCTATGGTAGAGCTTTGATGCTATGAAACAATGAGAGATTTGATTATTTGAAGAAATAAAGAAAGAAATGAAGAAAGAGGCTCAAAGGCCTGTGAAGAAGCTTGAAAAAGCTTGTGAAGATGAGAAGAGTATTCTCCAACTTGCTCAACTTGGAAAATAATGAAGAGGTGAGAGGTATTTATAGGTTGGAAGAGGTCATGAGAGGTGGAGTTGATTGAGAAGTTGACTCAATTGATTGAAGAGTTAACAAGGATTGATTGGGGAGTGAACTGGATTGATTACCCAGTGAACTCAATTGATTAGAGAGTGATGAAGCAATGATAGCTTATCACTGAAGAAGAAATGGAGGTGAGGGAATGCATGAGGTTTAATGAAGAGTTAATTTGAGATCAAATAGAGCTAATTATGCATGTGTGGGTGCATGAAATAGTTAACTCTATATCAAGGATCAAAAACCATGCAAACAAAAATAAAAATGGGGGAAAATAGAGCAAAAATGAGAGAGAAACTCGAGTTTTTCTGTGGCTTCAAAAACAAAAGGGTCACCTCTTTTTCTAGTAGGGTCACCCCTGGATGACCATGGGTCACCCGGGGGGCAACCATGGGTCACCCGAGGGAGATCCAGGCTAGATAGGGTCAGATGCAGAAAAACAGGCTGGGAGATGGTAGAAGAGACAAAAAGGAAAGGTTTTGCATCCAAAAACAGGTCAGTCATGTGGTAGAATCAAAATCTCCACTTGCATCAGTAGGATCTCCTAGGGGGAGATCTGGAAATAATAGGGGGAGATTTGGATTGGTTCGATGAAACTAAAAACTGAAAGTAGGAGATGGATAAGGAGACCTCTAGAGGGCTTCTAGGAGGTGCACTAGAGGAAAAAAAATGGGAGAGGTGAAAACTCACCTACAAAACACTCACAAGGCTTAGGATCAAGGTCAAAAGCTAGAAAATGCAAGTCGATAAGTGTGGCAACAAGTGTCGAAAAGTATCGCAAATGGGGAAAGAGAGAAATCGACAAGGAAGAAACAACACAAGACAAGAAGAGAGGACATGTATTTCATTCTTACGTGTACATGACAAGGATTTGAATCATCATAGGGGTCCTCATGGAAGCAGTGCATGATTTTTGTGCTTACATATTTGCCCCCTTGGGCACAATAGTCTACATGAAAGGTAGGTACCATTCCCGAACTAGGCCTTACCTATTGTCAATTTTGCCACAATTTCTACCTGCAATAACTAGTATTAGTCCAACATTTAAATATATCAAAACAAATGATGAAAACTACAATGACAAACTTACCATGGATCGTTTGAGTTCGACTAGTTGTTTGCCTTTGTCAGTTTGGACATGTAAGGATGAAAGCACGTAAAATGATGCATGAAATGGATGCATAAAAGAAAAAGAACACATGCTAAGCTAGAGAGGAGAATAGATTCTCCTTTTTATTGCAAATTTTGAAGAAAATATTTGATTTTTAAGGATTTTGATGTTTTACAAATTTTTTTAGGTTTTTCTAATTTTTTTCTAATTTTTATTGTTTTTGTGAAGATTTTACAAAGGTTTGATTTGACACTCCTTGAGGTCTTTGAGAGACCTATATTTAATATATTTATACCCTTGCCCCCTTGCATGGGGAGACTCGCATACTTGATTACATAGGTTTTCTCTTTTGACTTGTTAGAGGAGTGACTTATGCTCAGACATTGTTTTATACTTATTGTGACAAGACCTAATTTGATGAGATCTATACATAGCTTTAGTTGACATCTTGTATTTCACTTTCTCTTTTGTGCATATGGTTGGTTAGAGATTTTATTTTGCTTATGAGAATGCATACCTAAGATGATCACATTTGGATGATGCAATTTGTTTTTGTCTTTTTGAGCATATATATGAATGTAGGTGATGATATGCAGATGCAATAACACAAGAAATGCTGAAATGAAACTTTTACTTCTATGGAATGCCATCAGTTATGACATTGACTTTATTGCTTTGAGACTCTTTTTTCTAATTTTAGCATGAATGCAATGTGGAACAAATAATGTGACTACTCTTAAATACAATTTTTGATTCAGGGGATTGGAAGTTGTCCTGATATAAGAGACCCATCCAAGGCTGTGAGATAGGATTTTTAAAAATCAAGTAGGGAGATGGAGTGAAAATAGATCATTTCTAATTTTTGGGTTTTCTAAAGGCTAAACACTTATCCTTATCTAGATTAGACAAGCTGACAAGCTTTCAACTTAGACAAGTAACAAGTTTTGTTGATGTTCGCTAGACTTAGATCATAGATGGCAAGCAAGATAGACCCAGGGTAAATGATAAATAGGGAAGAACAAGGGTCCCTAGATAGAAGATGATCCTAGAGATTACTAGACTCTCGGCTTTGCTCAGCTAGTGCGCGTATGTGCTTTGTACGTCTCTTTCTCTATTAGAATGTCACCTTTGATGCTTCAATCTTAGACTAATCTCTGCCCAAGAGTACGGACATTCAACAATCTTCTCTCTTTCACTCTTTTTCTGTATCTCTCTTTTTTTGTTTTTTTCATTTTTTTTTGTATTTTTCTCACTTGACTTTTCTCATTTTTTGGATTTTTGACTTTTCAAGAAATGAATGCTTTTGGAACTTTTGATATGCAATAATTTGATCTCTTAATTCTCACTTTTTACACTCTTATTTTGACCACTCATTTTTTTTATTCACTCAAATTTTGGATTGCTTCCTTCAGAGTTTTGATCTTCCTAACGTTTTTGGCCAAGAAAGATAAGGGGCTAAATGCCACCTAAAGTTTTTGTAATCTGGTTGGACTTCTCTAATACTAGGGAAGAATTGGAAAGGTCTACTTGCAAGCTTCCTTTGAACACTATAGGTTTGAATACTGACTTTGTTTAGACCCAACAACTTGACTCATTAAGACTAGGATCAGTGTAAAGCTAAGAGCTAGGCTTTGATTAGAATCACTGGGAATGAAGGGGGATAATGATGATTGTGGAAATGAGGAATCTCTAGGCCCTGAAAGGATGACGTATATCTAGACAACATTAGACTCCTTACTAAAAAGAAAATAGTACAAGATCAAGTCACTAACAATAATGAAAGGTGAACAGAATGATGCAGAAATGCAAGAAACAAATTGGTTTCGACATTTCAAATTTTTTATAATTTTTTTTGTGTTTTTATGTTTTTTATTTTTTTAGTATTTTTAGGGGCATTTACAACATTTTGAGATGTTGAACACTTTTCCTGTCATAATGCACAAGAGGTAGCATTGTTTTTGACATCTTCCTTAACTATTTTTAGACCTATCCAATTTGGTCTAAACTTTACTTGAAAGTCTACAAGGAAACTCGAAGACTTGGTGTAAAAATGTCTTTGTATTCAGTGAGAAATTTTTTGTACTCACATATTTCATTATTTGATGATTTGCCCCCTAGCTTTATCATTTTCTATTCTTGTTGAGTTCCCATGTTTGTTTTGAAATTTTGAAGGGTAAATGATGTTGGTGTTGACTCTCCTAGTTTCTATGTGGATTTTGGTTCTTCTTCTTCAGTCATGGTTTCAACCATAGGGATGTTTATGTCTAGTTCAATTGGACTAGCCACTAGGTTAAATGGATCACAAGACTTTGTTATGTTGGGATCGAAGGAGAATTCTCCTATTGCCCCCTTTCCTATACATTTTGAGGTCTTGTCTATGTTTGCAATTTATTTTGATGTCTCTCATTTTTCAAAAGTGTTGATTTTTGGGTCGCTAGTGGTTTCCATGGTCTTTCCCTTCTTTTTGACTTGTTCAACTCTATAAAGGCTAAAAGGATTAGGATCTCCTTTGATGATGTGGGTTTGTCCCATGCATGAGAAGTGTAATTCTTGAAATAATGTGGAGGGAATGGCCCTCATCCTATGGATCCAAGGCCTTCCTAGGATCATGTTGTAAGTGGTTTCTTCATTACTGACATAAAATTTATTTGGGAGGGTTTTGGAACCCAATGTGATTTGAAGATTGACCTTGCCCATGGTTTGAGTGTTTGGGTTATCATGAATTCTAAGGATGGAAGTTTGTTTTGTGATTTGTGTTTCATTGTAACCTAGTCTTTGAAGAAACGAAAATGAGACTATGTTGATTGTAGACCCATCATCGATCATTACACATTTAATGGAATAGTCTTGGACTTGGACTATTAGATGGAGGGCAAGATCACCCTATTTATCTAAGTCATTGTCTAAGGGTAAATTTTCAAAATCAAATGTTGAAGAAGAACACTTTTCACTTGAAGTGTTTTGAACTATATGGCCTATATCTAAGGCTTTGAGGAGAGCATTCTTATGTGTAGGAGAACTCTTGATAAGCTCTAGCATGTGAGAAAAATTTGAATTTTTGGTGTCATCTAGTTGTTTTGGTCCTTGCATGACACAAATTTCATGATCTAATTCCAAAAGGCCTAAGGTATTTTGATGAAAGGTGTTGGAACTAAGTTCTGTATCTTGTGAGCATGTGTCCATGAATGCTTTTTGTTGACATTTTGAGAGGTTTGATATGAAGTGATGGTACCCCCAACATGACTTGATCTCATGCCCCCTTCTCTTGTGAAATGAGAAATATTTATCATGATTGTGATATCGAGGTTTACAATGATTGTTGTATGACTTCTTCTTGATTCTCAAGGGATAGTTGTTGGCACTTTCGTTCCCCAAATTTGTATGACTATCATAGTCACAATTATTGTTGTTTCTAGATGGTGAAGTGTTTGTTGACCCATCTATGTCTTGATCATTTGTTGAGTATTTTTCCTTTGTATCATGGTTTATCAACCTTCCATTAGAATCATACTCCCTTCTTTCACTATTAATAGAGGATTGGTCAATTCTAAGGGCACTTTCAAGTGCTTCTTCGTATGGTTTTTAAGGGAGTTTTCAGACTTGTTCTAATATGTCATTGTTGAGAGAATGTAAGAAGAGATCACAAAGTTCCCTATGATCCATGTTTGGTGCGCTAGTTGAAGAATTGAGAACTTTTCTCCATCGTGTGATAAAATGTACAACCGACTCGTTGGCTTCTTGCTTGATTGTTAAAAATTCTTGTATTCCTACCTTGACCAATTTATTTATGTCAAATGTAGCCACAAATTGATCGATGAGTTGCCTAAAAGAGTGGATCGATGCTTCTGGAAGTTGATAGTACCAATCTAGAGCAATACCTCTAAAGTTTTTGGAAAGATCTTTGTTACCACCCCATCCCAAGGAAGGAGTTCTCGCACTACCATGATGTAAGCCTTAATATGAGAGTTGGGATCACCATCTGCTTTAAATTTTGGAAGCTTGGGGAGAGGCCGTGGTAGTATAACCTGACGAATGTTGTAGTCAATAGGCTCCTTTAAATACTTAAGGTATGTTCCTAGGATGGAGTTATGTGTAGAGAATTTTGTTCCTCTAATATTAGCCCTTCAAGTGGAGCTTGTTGGATTTGCTGAAAGGGGATGGTAGATTATTGATATCCTAAAAAATTTGGATGACTAGATGGTGTCATGTTTATGTTCTGAAGATTGGGTGGGAATGTCTGTGGTTGATTATGGGTCATAGGAATCCCACCTGTTTGATTGAGATTTGTTGTGTTGGATTGTTAGGCAATGGAGGCCTGAATTCTTTGTTATGGAAGTTTAGATGAGGAGGAATATGTGTTGCCCCCTGGTTTGATTCAATCTTGTCAATGAAAGAATTTCCCTGTGCCCTAGGTTTTTCTTGAATTTTTCTTTGACAACCATTTCTAGCTTCAAGGGTCCTAATTCGTTGGACCAAGATTTCTATAAGGTCTTGTTGTGTGGTTACACAACATGCCCCATTTTGACTTGACAAAATAGGGACCCAACTTTTTGGCTTGTTTTGTGCTTTCTAGCGGTCTGGTAAAAGTAAGTCATGCAGATCATCATGCATGAAAAGGATGGGTAAGTCATCATCATGAGGTTAGTTTGTCAAAATTCATATTTTATTCTAGTGACCTCATATTTAGAAAGAGCATAAAATTTCATGCAGGTTTACCTTTTGCATCACCCTGATATTCGTCAGGATGTGAAAGTTATAAATGGTCAAAGTTTGAGTCAAACCTGATATTCACAAGGGGAGGATCATATTTCTAAAGATCAGTCATATTATAAAGGTCACCCCAATCTAATTTATCACCTGATAAATCATGTGGTCCAAATATCTAGACGTCAATTTTAGATGATAGTAACCTTTACCCGTCAGCAGCCTCATGCATTTCGCGAGGATCATATTTTTCAATGTAGCCTGATATTTCTTAATATCCTCCTGCTGCGAAATATCCCCCTAAGCCATTATCTTGATGACGTCATTCAAGTCCGATAAACAAAGAAATAAACATGACGATGACGTAATCATCATTTTACCTCTCGGGGGCATATTTCCTAACATGATCCTGCTCGTATAACATGACGATGACGTCATGAGACCTTAGCAATACAATGAGTGAATATCTGGATGATGTCATCCTGATATTCCTACAGAGAAGTATTTCTTATCTGGTCATCATCATCACTTTTGAAACATCACCCGATATAGCAAAATATCCTCCTAATGTACAAACATGACCAAAGGGTGCGAACATCACCCGATCTTGTCGACGATGGTTTTTCCTATCCAGGAGGAGGATCATATTAAAAATTAGGGTGATATTTGAGAATATCACCCAATATCCAAATATCATATATTCGTGATATCCTGTCATCTAGATATCACCCCACTCCTGTTGCCGCCATTAACATCTAATGCACGCAGAGGTTGTAGGTGGTTCCCGCCGACCACAAAACCCAATGGAACAGCTGGCGAAATCCTGTGTTTCCGTGTGAATGATCAACGAATAAACTTTAATCCACCAGAGTTGCCCTAAATTTACCCTAATTACAAGGTTAAAAGGTAAATTCATCGTCATTTCAAACTTACCTTGCAATAAAAATCATTTTTACAGAGCACAAGCTTCCAAACCCTCATCCAGGTGAACACTTGTATGAATGGAGCTGCAGGCAAGAAGAAGCACGTGATCATCAGTAAAATTAAGAGCACTTTCAGAAATCCACTAGTATAAAGGGATCTACATAACCAGGTAAGTAATTGGAACCCTCATCCTATTATTTCTGCATAGTCAGGTAGGATGTTGCTGGTTTGAAATTTTGGTTTATGCATCCCATGATAGGAAAATGCTGCATAAATACTATATGCATGATGTAAAATTGAGATAAAATGTTATCTGCATGCATGTGAGTACCCCTTGTTAGACCAATTGTGTTAATTGTAGGTATCTATGGCAAACAAGAGGTTGGCTAGGTGTGAGGCTGAGTTCAGCAGGCCCATGTTCTCATCTCCTAGAGGGATCCTGTTCAAATATGGAGCCATAACAGATAGACACCAGGGGAGTACCGATTTAGAAGCTTGGTCTACCAAGGTGAACGATGATAAGAATAGAAGCCTAGTGCTAGATGCGATCTTCGTGTCCAGATTGTAGAATGCAGCTAGTTTTCTATATTCCATGGAGTCTCCAGAGTTGGTGGTCGAATGTGCATGGAATTACAATCTAGAGAGCAGACAGGTGGTAAAACATGGAAGAGTATATGTAGACCTATCTATTAAAGGTCTTTCTAGGACAATTGGACTGTCATTGGGTAGCAAGGTTAAAAGTGTGGACGTGAAGAAGTCTGAACGTGAGTATGAAAGCAACAAGAAGTAGGCCAGGAAGAACATGTACCAATGGAGGGCCAAGAATAGCACATACCCTGCAGCTGCTAAACTTCATGTGCATTTGTTTAAATATGATTTTGATGATGAATACCAGTACATGATTGCATTACTTAGCAGAGTAACAAGCTAGCTTGATGCTGGTAGTTTTAAGGATTAGATGTATGGTGTAATCATGATGTACATATATGCAGATATCAAGCCACTATGGGGCCAGCTGATAAGTGATGCTCTACATGAGTAGCTGATGAACCTAGGAGGTTCAAATTGTGCTTTTTACATGACATCATACATTGTATACTCCTGTGCTTATAAAGGCACATTTGATGCATTAACAATAGTTGGTAAGATTGGAGGGACCACCAATCATGCCCACATCTAGGATCATCATCCCCAATTACAGAGAGCTAACTACCTCTAGGACTATAAATTGGTAAATGATGCATTCTCTATGCATCTGGTAAGAACCATGGAGGACGACAGGACAAAGAGATTGAGCATGGAAGCTCAAGAGATAATTTATAGGCATGGAGCCTGGTATATTCAGTTTGCTACTTTTTCCTATATGAGGATTGAGGGTTTTGAAGGACATCCCCTCATGCTGCCAAGGTATCCCACCGATGCAGTGATATTGATGGAATTCATAACGCAGAGTTCCACCATGCTAAAGACATACAAGGATGCACAGAAGCTGCCACCAATATTGTTTCCAGTCACCATTGGCTGGTATATGTGCACTGACTCAGAAAACATCAAGAAGGTGATGGTCAGCTTGAATAAGATGCATTTGCAACCATTCCCCTTGGCAAGACCATATGATCCTTATGGAAGGATGCAGAAAGTAACAAGCAAATCTCTGCATATGAAGCACCTCGAGGACTTCTGGGCTGATTGTGAAGATGAAGCAGAAGCCAGAAGGAGAAGATACCAAAGGTTGACACTGGGTCAAATCAAAACCTTTGGTTGTATCCCCCTTCCTTAGTAGTTGAAAAAAGAGGATGGCAGGCTGATTGCAGATGAATATGAGGAGAAGAAAATATACAATGATACCATATCTGCACCTGACCTTACCCTACAAGAGGATATATCTTTAGATCCTTTCATTGCCCAGACTTTACAGCTAACCCAAGCTTGGATTGATGAACAAATAGAGGCATTGAAGAAGAAGGGTGTTGCCCTTACTGTGGACAACAAGAAGAAAGGACAAGATATTCCTAATGAAGAATATGATGATTTCATGAATGAGAAGAGGAAATCTAAGGGAGACAGGTTACCTCCACAACAACAACAAAGCAAAAGACCCCCTAGGGGTAAGAAGATTGATAGTGAACCCAAAGGGGTGATCATTGAAAAGGCAGTGTTTGTAGCTGAATAGGAAGTAGCATCAGGATCAGGATCTGGATCAGGATCGGCATCACCTCCATGGACAAGGAAGCAAAAGTCCAAGAAAGCTAAGACTGCAGAGGCAAAACTTACAGAGACCCAAGAAGAGGGTCAATCTTCAAGGCAACCAACTAAAGAAGATATCCTTATAGAGGAGGAGCCTGAAGAAGAGTTCAGAAGGAAGAGAAGAGCTCCACAGGTGGTGGTATCTACCCCACCTAAGAAATTAAGAACATCCATGAGAGGTGAAATAAAACAATCCCCTACACCATCACAAGGGGCTGGTAGTGAAGTTGTGCACAAGGAACTTCAACACAATGTTCCACTTCCTACCATTGTGAAGTTCAAAACTGAACTTGCAGAAGAGTAGCTGAAAGAAACCTCCAAGGTGTTTGAAGAAGGTCATATTTCACTGGAGGAGACAATGAACTTATCTGATGATGAGGTTGTGAAGGAAGTAGCTTCACAGAAGATGGAGACCCTTACTGCAGGTACACACATGACTCCTCAGAAGACTCCACCAGTTCAAACAGTACTAGAGGAGATGAAGCAAGTGGAAGAAGAAAAAGAAAAGAGCCCAGAGAGGGTAGCCCAAGAAATGGGGCTAGATACATTAATTGCACAGGTAACAAGTCCTGTAGTGGTAGACTTAACAGACAAATAGGATATGAATCCTAAACATCCAGCAGGGACACCTGATAAAGGGCAACATACAGAGGAAGTGAAGATGGCAGAACTAGAAGGCCATACTTCAGAACTGAGCCAGCAGAGCCCATAGGACACATCAATAGAACCTACTATAGTAGAGGTTCAGGAAAAGAGGGCTGATGAGAAAGAGAATGCAACAGAACATCCTGCTTCCAAAGTTCAGGAAGTAAGTGGTGTAGGTGCAGAACAAATTGTGATTACAGAACAAGCACCAGCACCTAAGGAGGATTCCGTGATATCCACTGCTGTGAATGAGCCTCAACAGGAAGAAAAGTCGAAAGTGGATGAGGTAATAATGGAGAAGGATCATGATCATCATATGGATTCATCATAAGATCCTCCACCTCAGGATGATGCTCCTCTGGAAAAAGAAGTGCCTCAACAGGAGGATGTACCGCAGGATCAACATTAGGGTGAGCATCACGAAGAAGAAATGAGGAAATCACCATCTCCATCACATATGCTAACAGATACAGGAGATCAAGGTGAACATCATGATGATGCCAAAAAACATGATCAGGTACCTCCATGGTTAGAAAAGGAGGTAAACGCAAAAGTAGATTTTGTAATTCAAGAATTTGATGTATCTACATTATTTTCTGAGAACATAATAAAACTGAAGAGGAAGCCTAGAATGACTTCGGCCATTAAAAGAGACCCTTCAATTGGAAGGAGGACTGCACAAATTGCAATCCCCACTGTAGAAAAGGAAAAGGGTAATATTACTCTGGAAGAATTCCAGATTAATACAGTCGACCTGGGATTTGCAAATGAAGACCAGGAAGGTCAAGAGGGCAAAGACATCATTGATTCTTTAATTCAAAAAGTAAAGAAGGAAAAAGAGAAGAATAAGCAACATAAAGAGCACATTACTTAGTTGCATGCATACATAGGAAGATTGACCAATCCTGAGGGTAGTTCCGCTAATAATGCAGTCCCATTGACTGCTATTTCCCAGGATGAGGTGCATAAGCTGGACCTCATGAAGCATGAGTCCTCCATTTTGAGAAAGTGGATGTTTGCCACATTTGACACTATAGAAGAAGTGGTGAAAGCCACTTTGAAGAGGTGGAGTACTCTCAGTGACTCCAAACAAAAGGTAGACAATTTGCAGATGCAGGCTGGTAAAAGATCTTTCCAATTGGAAAAGATATTAGAACTCCTAGGAGAAATAAAGAGGATAAATCCTCAGCTGCTCATCAACCAGCAGGTACTTAATAATAACACTACTCTATTGGTTGACATATGGTATAAAGATCATCAACTGCTCATCAACCAGATGGTACTTAATAATAACAATAAGCTGAGGGAGATCAGCATAAAACTGCATGACATGATGTCTTTTGAGGCAGAGATTTTGGAAGCCTTGGAAGGTAAGGTAGAAGGGAAGATAGATAACCAGGATGAAGAGTTTGCAATCCAAGCTCTACATAAAAACTTCCAATTTATTGCAGATGATCCGCTAGGCCAGCTAACAGAAGAAATCATGGACAAACTAGTGAGGATGAAAATGAAAATAGAATAGTATAATGAGACACTACAGAGTAGGAAAAATAAGCTGGATAGCATAAGAGATAAGTACTAGGCACATAAACATGCCATCGTCAAAGCAAAGACTCATGATGGTGGAGAGATAGACAAAATTGTGCAGTTGTATGAACAGGTCCGGAGCAGCATGCAGCCTCATATGCGGGGTCATCATCATGATGATGATGAAAGTTCAGGAAGTGATGCACATGATCATGATGCACATGAGTCAGATAAGGTAGATGATGATGCACCATAAAGTAAATATCAACATCAGATACTTAGTGAAAATAAGTATTTTTAGATAGGTGCCAGCTGGCAACTTGTGCCATTTTGATAAGGTTGACATAGTCAAAAGAAATTTTGACCGTAGATATTCATAGACAAATCAAGATCGTTGATCTTTTTGTAACGGATTCCCCACCTTGTTCTATAAAAGGTGCGGGAATGCCTCATTTTAAAACATTCAAAACTTAATTGAAATCCGTCTGCTAAAGTATTCAGGGCTCATTTCAAAGATTTTTATATACATTTATATCTTTGCTTACTTAGTGAATGAGAAGACTGTTGTGATTACAATTCATAGCAAATCTTGAGTAATCAGTGCGTGAATTCTTGATATATGTGGTGATTTGTTGCGTCCCTTGGAGTGCATGTCTGCTTACATATCTTATTTTCATACAATTCCTTTGAAGTTAGCACCTACTGTATCTAGTTGTGGAATGTCCTGGTGAACATATGGTTTGGTTTCTCTTCTCTTCATGACTGTATCTGATGTAAATGTGATTTAATAGCTAAAGGTTCAACATTCATTTAAAGCATTTCTTTCAATTTCTTTAAATTTTAGAGCATTTCACTGCCATAATTGCAAATAACTGAACATCTTAAGCAAATAATACAAATATGTGGACATCTCGTAGATAAGTGGAAATATTTAGCATATTTGAAGCTAAAGCATGTATTATTGATAAATATCATGCAAATATTTGAGTATAACTATATCATTTGATCAAATAACTATATAAATGACCTCTCTGTGAAGATCTTCATAGAAATAATGTCATGATGATGAACTCTATGTAAGGCCTCAAAATGGAAACAGCAACACACATCAACCTCTGAGTAACGTCAGACGATTAAGATCTAATTTCCAGAGACTTGGGATCAAGAATTCTCTAAATTCATCATATCTTTCAAGATGAATAAAGGTTAATGTGTACTTTTATTCTATGCTTGCTTGTGACTAACATCATGACCAACATAAATTGGCGCTAGAAGGAGGGCCCTATCTGAAAGAAGATGCTCATCATCATTATTTTCAAATTTGATGATGTAGAGAGTGAGGTAACATCGGATGCATTCATGAATTCCAAATATTGCTCAAATATTTACTGTAGCAAGCTTGTAAATGCTTATTCTATGTAAAGATTTCCAAATCTAATGTAAATATTGCAAGCTTTACAGTAGATCATTATGAATTCACAAGTATCGGCCCATGTTATGTAAATTTGTTCAAGCTTTGAAGAGTTTGGCCTTAGAAACCTGATATCTCATGATAAGAGTCATTATACCTCAAATATCACCTCATATTTGCACTACCTTTGCAAATATTTCATAAATATCCAGTCAGATTAGTCATCCGATCATAAATATCACCTCATCTGGTGAAATACAACTAATATTTACAATCATCCAGCCAATTTGCCTCAAAATTGAGAAATCCTAGCTCACATGATAAATACCAGGTCAAGATCCACCGGACCTTTTGAAGAACTACCTGTTAGAGGGTTCAGACCTAGGACTATTGACATTCATCATACTCCCGGTTCTAGTGCATCAGGAACACCACCAGAAAGTCCTTTGGTGACTCCTATCAGTTTCAATATACCTACAGGATCTCCTCAGGGTGTACCTTTAGTCCAGCCTCAGATTCAACCTCCTCCAGTTGCAATGTCTTTCTTTGCAGCAAAATCACCATTAACCTTCACTGCATATCATGAGTTACCAAAGAATCTAGACAAACTTTGTCCAAAATATCATCCTTATCAAGATGCTGATGATCATATTAGAACCTTTAAAGAGGCCTGTTGTAGGGCCAGAATAGAACATCAAGATGTTGTATGTAGATTATTTCCTTTTTCTTTAGGGGAAGAGGCTTATAATTGGTTTATTAGTCTTGGTCAGGGTTCTGTTGATTCATGGGTTGTCTTAGAGAAAGCGTTCACAGACAAATTTAAATCTCCTATTGATCCTTCAATGAACTATCACCTATTTGCTACAATCAAATGATTTGAAGGTGAGCCAATTGCAAACTTCAATGCTAGGTTTCAAAAAATGTTGTCCAAGGTAACCACTCCTTATACTGTGTCAGATGAGGCCGCAAGGAACATTTATTACTCAGCCTTAGACCCTCTGACTTCCATGTTCATAAGGAGAGCACATCCTCAGATCACAACTCTAGCATTAGCTTTTCAAGAAGCCATAAAGGTTAGTCAGCACTTGTCACCTCCTCCTACTCCAAATATGGCTTTCCCTATATTGCCTGGCATGTATCCACCATATCCTCCACAATGTCCTGCATCATATCCTGCACAATATCCTAATGGAGTAATGATACCTCCACCAGTCATGCCTGCACCTTTGCAAGTGTCTCCATTAAGTATCATGCCACCTCCTAATGGGAATGGCCAGATGTCACAATATCCTGCACAAACTCAGACACCTCAGGGTGTTGATCTATCCAACAGTAACCATGGATCCTCTTTCTTCAAGCTTCAAAGTGAAAATGTAGTAGCTAAAGCTTAATAAGAGAAGGAGGAAATTAAAGAAATTTCTGCTCAGCTAAGAAAACTCACTACAGAAGTGACACATTTGAGAAATCAAAGTTTCTATTCCCAGTCAAATCAGAATAGAGGTTATTCCAATGACAGAATAAATTATCCTGACAAAGGGTACAACAACAGTAATGTCAATAATGTTGGTGGAAATAATAGTAATCCTCAGAGACAGCCTAGAGTATGGAATTCCAGGCCAAATAATGGTTCATTACCATCACCTTTAGATAATCAATCACCTGGTGAAACCAAACAGACTACTAGAGTCAATCTTGCTAAGGCAGCCCTCACCAATTTGTGTAGGATCCACAATACAAATGCTCATGCAGAGTTAGATTGTCCACAATTTCAAATTGCTGCCAGCATTTTTCAAACAGAAGTGTCTAATACTGCAGGGTATCCACCTCAGGTGGAAGGTAATGAAATAGTTCCTTGTGGATATGATTCAGCCCTAGTGCTAGAAAGTTATACTGATCATCAGGGTTATTCACATGCATGTGAAGAATCTACCCTGGGTTTTGTGTCAAACTATGTTTTCCCTTTTGAGGATGAAAATGAGCCTTCTACTGAACATGAGGAGGTGCATGCATACCAGCGGCAATATCCTGGTAAGCATAACTATAACTTGAGAGGTAACTCCAATAGACCTACTAGTCCATTGACATCATCTCTACCTCCAAACAACTTCAATACCCCTCCCGATCCTAAAGCCAGTAATAACCCTGGGTTCCCCAAGGTAAATGCTCAATATTTGTCACCTCAGAATACAGCATCAAAGGCTATTAGCTTGCCTCATGAGTCTGATAAACTTGTTACATACTTGGCTGATGAAATGAAGAAAATAAAGATCATCTTGTCTTTATCAGGGTTATTGAAAACCCCTACAATCAAGAAGGCATTCATGAAATCACTAGATGATCTTGCTCCTAAAGAGGATATTCATTCTCCAGGCCAGTCTAGTAATAAAGATCATGCTGCTAGAGACAACAATATCAAATCTCAGGTACCAGCTACTATCCAAGCTGCAAAAACCTCACATATGACATTATACTGAGATAAGAGCAAGTCACCTCCGTTCCTCCTCACCATAAGAATGTTTAACAAGAATTTAAACAACTGTTTGGTAGATTCAGGTGCATCCACAAATGTGATGCCCTTGTCTATATGTAATGCTTTAGGACTACATCTTGATAAATCCCTAAAGAAAGTCACTCAGTTGGACAAAACAGAAGTAAGTGTGGTAGGAGAATTAACTCATATCGACATGCAGTTAACATCTGATCCTAGGATCCAGTACTACATTGATATCCAGGTAGTTGACATACCTGATACCTATGGGATGCTGCTTAGCAGAGACTGGTCAAAAACACTGAATGGATATATGTCTATGGATTTCAGTCACATGTGGTTGCCATGGAAGGGTATTCCTAACCAGATCAGGATAGATGCTGAGCCTAGAATGAAGCATATGATCACCAAGTATAACAGAACAAATGAGATCATGTATGTAGACATAGAGCCTAGAGTTTACTCCATTAGGCCACGAATTGTCAAGATAGAGGAGATCCTAATGTTAGACTTTCATCATCATCATGATGATGATCCTCTAAATGATGAAGTAGTTGTAGAACCTGACAATAACCCCGAAAATGAGAAGGATGTAGATCACTTCAGGAATTTTGAGAGGCATTTGTCCAGACAAATAGAAAAATGTAAGATGTTGAATATACCAGCTAACGATGTTTTGATTGATGGTTGGTGCAGATTGCATACTGCGTCACATTCCGAAAAGACCTGCGAAGCATGTGTAGACATGATGGAGTTAGAACAGACATACAGTGATGCATCATCATATTCAGAGGTGAGTTCATCAGATGGTGATAATGACAGTGATTCTGATTCTTGCTTGTCTTCTATAGGAACCTTTGAAAAGGTGACAAATCATGATGAAGATTATGTATAGAGAACAGAGGAGATACTGGTAAGCAACAAGATAAATGTTAAGAAGAAAGAAAAGATCACCCCTAGGAGTGATTGTTTTATGGAGTCAGATTATGAATTGTCTGATGAAGACAGAGGTAGTAACCTGACGAAGTTTGAAGAGTTTCTGGCAAGAGAAATAGAAAAGATGACATAGCAGCACCGATTTCTCCAAGAAGTCTTGATTGAAGGTTGGTGTAGATTGCATGAGGCACCTCATTCAAAGATAGCCTGCTCATTATGTTTACACATTTTAAAAGGACATACGGTGCCAGATCCAGAGGATCATCTTCCTGATGTTAAAAGGAAAAAGGAGTCAGATTGACCAAAGAAAGAAAAGGTGCAATTTAAGGATACTGGAATTCCTAAAATAAGGTGGATATCAGGTGGAGCAGCTGCTAGAGCTGCAGAGAAAAGAGAAGGTTCAGCCAAGTGTTTGGCTTAAGATAAATCCTGGATATTAAGATTTGATGGATCCAAATCCAAACAAGGAGTTGGAGTAGGGATTGATCTCATTGACCCATTAGGGAAATCCTACTTAACTGCATACAGATTACAGTTCCCCTGCACTAATAATGTGACAGAGTATGAAGTTCTGATTCATGGGATATTGTTCGCTCTCAAGAAGAAGGTAAAAATTTTGCACATCTTTGGAGACTCAGAATTAGTTGTTAGATAGGTAAGAGGAATTTACTCTTGAAATTATAAGAGATTGTCAAATTACAGACACAGAGAGTGGGATTTGATTGAAGACTTTGATGCATTCAACATCACTCATGTTCCTAGAGAACATAATCATAGGGCAGATGCACTTGCCTAGGCTGCCAGTACATTGGAGCCACTATCTATATCAGGTCTAAAGAAGTTTTCAGTAGAACTGGTATCTGTGCCATCAGTACCTGATAATGTCACTAATCTTTAGGTCTTTGATGATGATCAGCACATTCTTGATTTCATCTCTAACAAGGGTATATTTGCTTCTTAGATCATAGATGAGAATAGTATGGAAGATCAAGTTTGAGAAGAAGATGAAATATTAGAGTTGCCTAGCAATAGGATTCCCAAAGGTATGATTGAATTAGAAAGAGCCTTTGATTTGGATAATATGCTGAAATAGAAAGATCTTCCCAAAGCTGATGGAGGTCAGTATTCACAAGTGAATATTGGACAAAATGACGACAAAAGAAATGTCCTGATAGGCAAAGTTTGCACACCATAAGAGTTAAAAGGAATAACTCAGGCTCTTAAATATTACATACATGTAATTGCCTGGACATATGATGAGTTGAAGACATATGACACATCAGTCATAACTCACACTATCCCCCTCAAGCCAGATGCTAAACCTTTTAGACAGAAGCAAAGGCCAGTCAATGCTTTGCTTGAACCAATAATTTTTTAAGAAGTCAAGAAGTTGTTAAATGCCAGGATAATCTTTCCTGTAAGGCATTCCACTTGGGTGGCCAGTCTAGTCCCAGTTAGAAAGAAGAATGGAGACATCATGTTATGTGTGGATTTCAGGAACCTGAACAGAGCATCAGAAAAGGATAATTATCCTTTACCATCAGTGGATGAAGTTTTGTAGATTGTATATGGAGCTAAAACGATGTCCTTCCTGGATGGTTTCTCAGGATACAACCAAGTGATGCTTGATAAGATTGACAGATTGAAAACTGCCTTCACCACCAAGTGGGGGATATTTGCATATAGACGTATGCCATTTGGGCTTATAAATGCTGGAGCTACATTCCAGTGAGCAATGGACATAGCCTTCAGAGGCTTAATAGGAAAGTGTATAGTCATCTACATGGATGACTTGACAGTATTCTCCGAAGAAAGGGGGAACCATGTAGCAGATCTCAGAAATGTGCTGAAGAAATGTGAAGAGTATGGAACATCTTTGAACCCCAAGAAATGCATATTTGGAGTAACAACAGGAAAATTATTAGGCCATTTGATAACTAAAGATGGGATCATCATTGATCCTACCAGAGTGGAGTCTATCATGAAAATACAACTCCCTGGAATTAAGAAAGAAGTTAAGTCTTACTTTGGTAAGATTAACTTTGTAAGAAAATTCATCACTGGTTTTGCAGAGATAGTCAAACCTCTACATGCTATGCTGAAAAAAGATGCCAGTGGACAGCAGAGGCCAAAGCTTCTTTTGAGGACATAAAGAAAGCCATATCAGATGCTCCTGTCCTCATCAGTCCAAATTACACAAAAGACTTCTACATCTATTCATTTGCCTTAGAACATACCTCTATAGTAGTATTGACTCAGAGAAATGAGGAAAAAGAAGAAAAACCAATAGCTTTCATGAGCTGTCCTTTTAAGGATGCTGAACTAAGATATGTGGATGTTGAAAGACAAGCACTTACATTAGTCAGGGTAGTAAAGAAGTTTAGGCATTACATACTAAGAATCAAAGTGAATGCAATAGTGCCTGATGCAACAGTGAAGATGCTGTTGATGCAGAGTGAGCCTGGCGAAAAAAGAGCCAAGTGGATTACTGTATTACAAGAGTATGACATGGAAATTACACAAATGAAATTGGTAAGAGGACAAGCCTTAAGCCAAATGATATCTAAAATAAATCCAAACATCACAAGTCAACAATATGTTGTCAATGCTGAGGATAGTAATGACTGGTATTCAGATATCAGGCATATCCTGATCACTGGAAGGTGTCTTCCAAGAACGCAAGCTTCACAAAGAAGGGCATTGAAGATAAGGTCACAAAAATATATGATGAAGGGAGGAATCTTGTTCAAAAAGAATTACGAAGGAATATACCTGAGATGCTTAGAAAATCTAGAAGTAAATAAGGTTTTATCAGAACTACATGATAAGTTCAGAAGAGCACATGGATCAGCCCTGGCCACAACACACGCAATCCTCAGAGCAGGATATTATTGGCCCACATTTTTCAAAGATACAGCTGATCATGTTAAATGTTGTCATGTATGTTAGGTTGCTGCCAACAGAGAGAAGTATGTTGCACAACCATTGTAGCCAGTGATGGAAGAACGCCCATTTGCACAATGGGGCATGGACTTCACTGGGCCAATCAATCCTCCATCCTCTTCAGGCCATAGGTATGTCTTAACAATTACTGACTATTGCACCAGATGGATTGAAGCTGTCAGCAGCAAGACTTGTACTGCTGATGATGTTATTAAATTTCTGGAAAGCAACATTGTTACTAGGTATGGAACTCCTTATGCTTTGGTAAGTGATAATGGTTCAGCCTTCATTTCAACCAAATTGTCAAGTTGGGCTTTTGATCATGGGATCATACTCAAGTTCTCATCCAACTATTATCCCCAAGGGAATGGATTAGCAGAATCCACCAATAAAAATTTGTTGAAAATCATAAAAAAATTAATATAGAAAAACCCTAGGGAATGGAACTCATTTCTGAAATATGCCTTATGGGTAGACAGGACTAGAATGAAAACTGCATTAGGAAACTCACCCTTCCAACTAGTATATGGGGTGGATCCTATCCTCCCTGTCAACTTGAAAATTCCTACTTTGCAGTTCGCCCAAGAATACCTAGGCATAGACAATAGACAAGAAGTCAGGTTGCTTCAGTTGATGCACCTAGAAGAAAAGAGAAGTCAAGCAATTGACCAGTTTGCAAAACATCAGGCTGTTGTCAAACGCTGGTTTGACAAGAGAGCCAAAGTTAAAGCTTTCAAGATATCTGACTTAGTCCTAATGTGGGATAAAGCCCATGAGAGGAAAGGTGACCATGGCAAATTTGATAGATTATGGATAGGTCCCTTTCAGATTTTTGAGATACTGGGAGACAACACTTATAGGCTTAAGAACCTGACAGGTGAGGATGTCCCATTGCCAGTCAGTGGACAGTTCCTCAAACATTATTTTCAAGTCTGAGTGACTTCATGACAGTCATGTGTATCATATTGTACATTTGTATAGTCGCTTGTATAGTTGTGTTTTGTTGTTTTGTTGGTTTGTTTGTCTTGTGTTGTTTTGTTTTGGTTGACCTTTTGTTTTGGTTAGTCAAGATGATGCACTTCATCATCACAGAAAATAAACAAATTGTTAGGATTCAAGTGATGAGATTAGATTTAGATGTAGGTTGTGATTCATTCTAAGAAGCATTCATGATCAGATTTGTGATGTCTTTTCATCAGGGTGCCTTTTCTTGATCAGAGTGAATCAATCACAATGAAACACTTAACAGCCTTGGGTTTGTTGAACACACAAGTATAGGTGTTAACTGAAAAATCTAAAGGGACTCCCTTGCTACCAATACAATCTCCAACCTAAAGCTGCAAGTGACTATACCTTGTATAAATGAGCTGACATGATGATATCAAATACAAATTTTAAGAGAAAATCAGAAAACAAATAAAATTAGGCCATCTAAGTAACTCTATCGGGCCTATAGACGCCTGCTGACAGTGGGGCTCTACTTAGGGAGATTGTATAGATAACCTTGCCGGGGCTATAGATGCCTGCTGGCAGCAAGGCTCTATCCAAGTTAACTATGAGGGATGATCTCCAACTATGTAGTTTAACACCAGTTACTTAGGTTTTCAACTTACCTTCAAGATGAGGATAATTAATCATTTGCACACACATGATCCTTTGTTAGCATTGTTACCATGATGAACTTTTATCATTCAGAAGATCATGATGCTTATGCTTAGAATAAATTAGAATGATATGGATGAATATGATCACATCACTTGAATCATTAGAATTTGTTTGTTTTCTTTGGTGGCAAGTTGTTGTGTGGTTACACAACACGCCCCATTTTGACTTGACAAAACAGGGACCCAACTTTTTGGCTTGTTTTGTGCTTTCTGGAGGTCTGGTAAAAGTAAGTCATGCAGATCATCATGCATGAAAAGGCTGGGTAAGTCATCATCATGAGGTTAGTTTGTCAAAATTCATATTTTATTCTAGTGACCTCATATTTAGAAAGAGCATAAAATTTCATGCAGGTTTACCTTTTGCATCACCCTGATATTCGTCAGGATGTGAAAGTTATAAATGGTCAAAGTTTGAGTCAAACCTGATATTCACAAGGGGAGGATCATATTTCTAAACATCAGTCATATTATAAAGGTCACTCCGATCTAATTTATCACCCGATAAATCATGCGGTCCAAATATCTGGACGTCAATTTTAGGTGATAGTAACCTTTACCCGTCAGCAGCCTCATGCATTTCGCGAGGATCATATTTTTCAATGTAGCCCGATATTTCTTAATATCCTCCTGCCATGAAATATACCCCTAAGCCATTATCCTAATGACGTCATTCAAGTCCGATAAACAAAGAAATAAACATGATGATGATGTAATCATTATTTTACCTCTCGGGGGCATATTTCCTAACATGATCCTACTCGTATAACATGACGATGACATCATGAGACCTTAGCAATACAATGAGTGAATATCTAGATGATGTCATCCTGATATTCCGAGAGAGAAGTATTTCTTATCTGGTCATCATCATCACTTTTGAAACATCACCCGATATAGCGAAATATCCTCCTGATGTACAAACATGACCAAATGGTGCGAACATCGCCTGATCTTGTCGACGATGGTTTTTCCTCTCCAGGAGGAGGATCATATTACATATCAGGGTGATATTTGAAAATATCACCCAATATCCAAATATCATATATTCGTGATATCCATTAACATTTAATGCGTGCAGAGGTGGTAGGTGGTTCCCGTAGACCATGAAACCCGATGGAACAGCTGGCGAAATCCTGCGTTTCCGCGCGAATGATCAAGGAATAAACTTTAATCCGCTAGATTTGAACTAAATTTGCCCTAATTGCAAGGTTAAAAGGTAAATTCATCATCATTTCAAACTTACCTTGCGATAAAAATTATTTTTACAGAGCACAAGCTTCCAAACCCTCATCCAGGCGAACACTTGTATGAACGGAGCTACAGGCAAGAAGAAGCACATGATCATCAGCAAAATTAAGAGCACTTTTAGAAATCCACTGGTATAAAGGGATCTGCATAACTAGGTAAGTAATTGGAACCCTCATCCTGTTATTTCTACACAGTCAAGTAGGATGTTGCTGGTTTGAAATTTTGGTTTATGCATCCCATGATAGGAAAATGTTGCATTAATACTGTATGCATGATGTAAAATTGAGATAAAATGTTATCTACATACATGTGAGTACCCCTTGTAAGACCAATTGTGTTAATTGTAGGTATCCATGGCAGACAAGAGGTTGACTAGGTGTGAGGCTGAGTTCAGCAGGCCCATGTTCTCATCTCCTAGAGGGATCCTGTTCAAATATGGAACCATAACAGATACACACCAGGGGAGTACCGATTTAGAAGCCTGGTCTGCCAAGCTGAATGATGATAAGAATAGAAGCCCAGTGCTGGATGCGGTTTTCGTGTCCAGATTGTAGAATGCGGCTAGTTTTCTATATTCCATGGAGTCTCCAAAGCTGGTGGTTGAATGTGCACGGAATTACAATCCAGAGACCAAACATGTGGTAAAACATGGAAGAGTATATGCAGACCTATCTATTAAAGGTCTTTCCAGGACATTTGGACTGCCATTGGGCAGAAAGGTTAAAAGTGTGGACCTGAAGAAGTCTGAACGTGAGTATGAAAGCAACAAGAAGCAGGCCAGGAAGAACATGTACCAATGGAGGGCCAAGAATAGCACATACCCTGCAGCTGCTAAACTTCCTATGCATTTGTTTAAATATGATTTTGATGATGAATACCAGTACATGATTGCATTACTTAGCAGAGTAACAGGCCAGCCTGATGATGGTAGTTTTAAGGATTGGATGTATGGCGTAATCATGATGTGCATATATGCAGATATCAAGCCACTATGGGGCCAACTGATAAGTGATGCTCTACATGAGCAGCTGATGAACCTAGGAGGTTCAAATTGTGCTTTTTACATGACATCATACATTGTATACTCCTGTGCTTATAAAGGCACATTTCATGCATTGACAACAGTTGGTAAGATTGGAGGGACCACAAATGATGCCCACATCTGGGATCATCATCCCCAATTACAGAGAGCTAACTACCTCCAGGACTATAAATTGGTAAATGATGCATTCTCTATGCATCTGGTAAGAACCATGAGGAGGACATGACAAAGAGATTGAGCATGGATGCTCAAGAGATAATTTACAGGCATGGAGCCTGGTATATTCAGTTTGCTACTTTTTCCTATATGAGGATTGAGGGTTTTGAAGGACATCCCCTCATGCTACCAAGGTATCCCACTGATGCAATGATATTGATGGAATTCATAAGGCAGAGTTCCACCATGCTAAAGACATACAAGGATGCACAGAAGTAGCCACCAATATTGTTTCCAGTCACCATTGGCTGGTATATGTGCCCTAACTCAGAAAACATCAAGAAGGTGATGGTCAGCTTGAATAAGATGCATTTGCAGCCATTCCCCTTGGCAAGACCATATGATCCTTATGGAAGGATGCAGAAAATAACATGCAAACCTCTGCATATGAAGCACCTAGAGGACTTCGAGGCTGATTGTGAAGATGAAGCAGAAGCCAGAATGAGAAGATACCAAAGGTTGACACTGGGTCAAATCAAAACCTTTGGTTGTATCTCCCTTCCTCAGCAATTCAAAAAAGAGGATGGCAGGCTGATTGTAGATGAATATGAGGAGAAGAAAATATACACTGATACCATATATGCACCTGACCTTACCCTGCAAGAGGATATATCTTTAGATCCTTTCATTGCCCGGACTTTACAGCTAACCCAAGCTTGGGTTGATGAACAAATAGAAGCATTGAAGAAGAAAGGTGTTGCCCTTACTGTGGACAACAAGAAGAAAGGACAAGATATTCCTAATGAAGAATATGATGATTTCATAAATGAGAAGAGAAAATCTAAGGGAGACAGGTTGCCTCCACAACAACAACAAATCAAAAGACCCCCTAGGGGTAAGAAGATTGATAGTGAACCCAAAGGGGTGATCATTGAAAAGGCAGTGTTTGCATCTAAACAAGAAGCAGCATCAGGATCAGAATCAGCATCACCTCCATGGACAAGGAAGCAAAAGTCCAAGAAAGCTAAGATTGCAGAGGCAAAACTTACAGAGACCCAACAAGAGGGTCAATCTTCAAGGCAACCAACTAAAGAAGATATCCTTATAGAGGAGGAGCCTGAAGAAGAGTTCAGAAGGAAGAGAAGAGCTCCACAGGTGGTGGTATCTACCCCACCTAAGAAATTAAGAACATCCATGAGAGGTGAAATAAAACAATCCCCTACACCATCACAAGGGGCTGGTAGTGAAGTTGTGCACAAGGAACTTCAACACAATGTTCCACTTCCTACCATTGTGAAGTTCAAAACTTAACTTGCAGAAGAGCAGCTAAAAGAAACCTCCAAGGTGTTTGAAGAAGGTCATATTTCACTAGAGGAGACAATTAACTTATCTGATGATGAGGTTGTGAAGGAAGTAGCTTCACAAAAGATAGAGAGCCTTGCTATAGGTACACACATGACTCCTCAGAAGACTCCACCAGTTCAAACAATACTAGAGGAGATGAAGCAAGTGGAAGAAGAAAAAGAAAAGAGCCCAGAGAGGGTAGCCCAAGAAATGGGGCTAGATACATTAATTGCATAGGTAACAAGTCCTGTAGTTGTAGACTTAATAGACAAATAGGATATGAATCCTGAACATCCAACAGGAACACCTGATAAAGGGCAACATACAGAGGAAGTGAAGATGGCAGAACCAGAAGGCCATACTTCAGAACTGAGCCAGCATAGCCCAAAGGACACATCAGCAGAACCTGCTATAGTAGAGGTTCAGGAAAAGAGGGCTGATGAGAAGGAGAATGTAATAGAAGATCTTCCTTCCTAAGTTTAGGAACTAAGTGGTGCAAGTGTAGAACAAATTGTGATTACAGAACAAGCACCAGCACCTAAGGAGGATTCCGTGATATCCACTGCTGTGAATGAGCCTCAACAGGAAGAAAAGTCAAAAGTGGATGAGGTAATAATGGAGAAGGATCATGATCATCATGATCATCATATGCATACATCATAAGATCCTCCACCTCAAGATGATGCTCCTCTGGAAAAAGAAGTGCCTCAATAGGAGGATGTACCATAGGATCAACATCAGGGTGAGCATCATGAAGAAGAAATGAGGAAATCACCATCTCCATCACATATGCTGATAGATACAGGAGATCAAGGTGAACGTCATGATGATGCCGAAAAACATGATCAGTTACCTCCATGGTTAGAAAAGGAGGTAAACGCAGAAGTAGATTTTGTAATTCAAGAATTTGATGTATCTACATTATTTTCTGAGAACATAATAAAACTAAAGAGGAAGGCCAGAAGGACTTTGGCCATTAAAAGAGACCCCTAAACTGGAAGGAGGACTGCACGAATTGCAATCCCCACTGTAGAAAAGGAAAAGGGTAAGATTACTCTGGAAGAATTCCAGATTAATACAATCCACCTGGGATTTGCAAATGAAGACTAGGAAGGTCAAGAGGGCAAAGATATCATTGATTCTTTAATTCAAAAGGTAAAGAAGGAAAAAGAGAAGAATAACCAACATAAAGAGCACATTGCTCAGTTGCATGCATACATAGGAAGATTGACCAATCCTTAGGGTAGTTCCGCTGATAATGCAGTCCCATTGACTACTATTTCCTAGGATGAGGTGCATAAGTTGGACCTCACGAAGCATGAATCCTCCATTTTGAGAAAGTGGATGTCTACCACATTTGAAACTACAGAAGAAGTGGTGAAAGCCTCTTTGAAGAGGTGGAGTACTCCCAGTGACTCCAAACAAACGTCAGAAAAAATGCAAATGCAGGCTGGTAAAAGATCTTTCCAATTGGAAAAGATATTAGAACTCCTGGGAGAAATAAAGAGGATAAATCCTCAACTGCTCATCAACCAGTAGGTACTTAATAATAACACTGCTCTATTAGTTGACATATGGTATAAAGACATTCAATTTGAATGTGGTGTTCTCAAGAGATGTAACAATAAGCTGAGGGAGATCAACATAAAACTGCATGACATGATGTCTTTTGAGGCAGAGATTTTTGAAGCCTTGGAAGGTAAGGTAGAAGGGAAGATAGATAACCAGGATGAAGAGTTTGTAATCCAAGCTCTACATAAAAACTTCCAATTTATTGCAGATGATCCGCTAGGCCAGCTAACAGAAGAAATCATGGACAAACTGGTGAGGATGAAAATGAAAATAGAATAGTATAATGAGATGCTGCAGAGCAGGAAAAATAAGCTGGATAGCATAAGAGATAAGTACCAGGCACATAAACACGCCATCATCAAAGCAAAGACTCAAGATGGTGGAGAGATAGACAAAATTGTGCAGTTGTATGAATAGGTTTGGAGCAGCATGTAACCTCATATGTGGGGTCATCATCATCATGATGATGAAAGTTCAGGAAGTGATGCACATGATGATGATGCACATGAGTCAGATAAGGTAGATGATGATGCACCATAAAGTAAATATCAGCATCAGATACTTAGTGAAAATAAGTATTTTTAGATAGTTGCCAGCTGGCAACTTGTGCCATTTTGATAAGGTTGACATAGTCAAAGGAAATTTTGACCATAGATATTCATAGACAAATCAAGATCGTTGATCTTTTTGTAATGGATTCCCCACCTTGTTCTATAAAAGGTGCAGGAATGCCTCATTTTAAAACATTCAAAACTTAATTGAAATCTGTCTGTTGAAGTATTCAGGGCTCATTTCAAAGCTTTTTGTATACATTTATATCTTTGCCTACTTAGTTAATGAGAAGACTATTGTGATTACAATTCATAGCAAATCTTGAGTAATTAGTGTGTGAATTCTGGATGTATGTGGTGATTTGTTGTGTCCCTTGGAGTTCATGTCTTCTTACATATGTTTTTTTCATACAATTCCTTTGAAGTTAGCACCTACTGTATCTAGTTTTGGAATGTCCTGGTGAACATATGGTTTGGCTTCTTTTCTCTTCATGACTGTATCTGATGTAAATGTGATTCAATAGCTGAAGGTTCAACATTCATTTAAAGTATTTCTTTCAATTTCTTTAAATTTCAGAGCATTTCACTTTCATAATTGCAAATAACTGAACATCTTAAGCAAATAATACAAATATGTGGACATCTCGTAGATAAGTGGAAATATTTAGCATATTTGAAGCTAAAGCATGTATTATTGATAAATATCATGCAAATATTTGAGTATAACTATATCATTTGATCAAATAACTATATAAATGACCTCTCTATGAAGATCTTTGTAGAAATAATGTCATGATGATGAACTCTATGTAAGGCCCCAAAATGGAAATAGCAACACACATCAACCTCTGAGTAACGTCAGACGATTAAGACCTAATCACCAGAGACTTGGGATCATGAATTCTGTGAATTCATCGTATCTTTCAAGATGAATAAAGGTTAATATGTACTTTTATTCTATGCTTGTTTGTGACTAACATCATGACCAACATAAATTGGCACTAGAAGGAGGGCCGTATCTGAAAGAAGACGCTCATCATCATTATTTTCAGATTTGATGATGCAGAGAGTGAGGTAACCACAGATGCATTCATGAATTCCAAATATTGCTCAAATATTTATTGTAGCAAGCTTGTAAATGCTTATTCTGTGTAAAGATTTCCAAATCTAACATAAATATTGCAAGCTTTACAGTAGATCATTATGAATTCACAAGTATCGGCCCATGTTATGTAAATTTGTTCAAGCTTTGAAGAGTTTGGCCTTAGAAACCTGATATCTCGTGATAAGAGTCATTATACCTCAAATATCACCTCATATTTGCACTACCTTTTCAAATATTTCGTAAATATCTAGTCAGATTAGTCATCTGATCATAAATATCACCTCAGCTGGTGAAATACAACTAATATTTACAATCATCCAGCCAATTTGCCACAAAATTGAGAAATCTTGGCTCACAGGATAAATACCAGGTCAAGATCCACCAGACCTTTTGAAGAACTACCTGTTAGAGGGTTCAGACCTAGGACTATTGACATTCATCATACTCCCGGTTCTAGTGCATCAGGAACACCATGAGAATGTCCTCTGTTGACTCTTATCGGTTTCAATATACCTACAGGATCTCCTGAGGGTGTACCTTTAGTCCAGCCTCAGGTTCAACCTCCTCCGGTTGCAATGTCTTTCTTTGCAGCAAAATCACCATTAACCTTCACTGCATATCATGAGTTACCAAAGAATCCAGACAAACTTTGTCCAAAATATCATCCTTATCAAGATGCTGATGATCATATCAGAACCTTTAAAGAGGCCTATTGTAGGGCCAGAATAGAACATCAAGATGTTGTATACAGATTATTTCCTTTTTATTTAGGGGAAGAGGCTTATAATTGGTTTATTAGTCTTGGTCAAGGTTCTGTTGATTCATGGGTTGTCTTAGAGAAAGCGTTCACAAACAGATTTAAGTCTCCCATTGATCCTTCAATGAACTATCACCTATTTGCTACAATCAAATGATTTGAAGGTGAGCCAATTGCAAACTTCAATGCTAGGTTTCAAAAAATGTTGTCCAATATAACCACACCTTATACTGTGTCAGATGAGGTTGCAAGGAGCATTTATTACTCAGCCTTAGATCCTCTGACTTCCATGTTCATAAGGATAGCACATCCTCATATCACAACTCTAGCATTAGCTTTTCAAGATGCCATAAAGGTTAGTCAGCACTTGTCACCTGCTCCTACTCCAAATATGGCTTTCCCTACATTGCCTAGCATGTATCCACCATATCCTCCACAATGTCCCGCATCATATCCTGCACAATATCCTAATGGACTAATGATACCTCCAGCACTCATGCCTGCACCTTTGCAAGTGTCTCCATTAAGTATCATGCCACCTCCTAATGGGAATGGCCAGATGTCACAATATCCTACACAAACTCAGACACCTCAGGGTGCTGATCTATCCAACAGTAACCATGGATCCTCTTTCTTCAAGCCTCAAAGTGAAAATGTAGTAGCTAAAGCTCAAGAAGAGAAGGAGGAAATTAAAGAAATTTTTGCTCAGCTAAGAAAACTCACTACAGAAGTGACACATTTGAGAAATTAAAGTTTCTATTCCCAGTCAAATCAGAATAGAGGTTATTCCAATGACAGACCAAATTATCCTTACAAAGGGTACAACAACAGTAATGTCAATAATGCTGGTGGAAATAATAGTAATCCTCAGAGACAGCCTAGAGTATGGAATTCCAGGCCAAATAATGGTTCATTACCATCACCTTTAGATAATCAATCACCTGGTGAAACAAAACAGACTACTAGAGTCAATCTTGCTGAGGCAGCCCTCACCAATTGGTGCAGGATCCACAATACAAATGCTCATGCAAAGCTAGATTGTCCACAATTTCAAATTGTTGCCAGCATTTTTCAAACAGAAGTATCTAATACTGCAGGGCATCCACCTCAGGTGGAAGGTACTGAAATAGTTCCTTGTGGATATGATTCAGCCCTAGTGCTAGAAAGTTATACTGATCATCAGGGTTATTCACATGCATGTGAAGAATCTACCCTGGCTTTTGAGTCAAACTATGTTTTCGCTTTTGAGGATGAAAATGAGCCTTCCACTGAACATGAGGAAGTGCATGCATACCAGCAGCAATATCCTGGTAAGCATAACTATAACTTGAGAGGTAACTCCAATAGACCTACTAGTCCATTGACATTATCTCTACCTCCAAACAACTTCAATACCCCTCTTGATCCTAAAGCCAGTAATAACCCTAGGTTCCCCAAGGTAAATGCTCAATATCTGTCACCTTAGAATACATCATCAAAGGCTGTTAGCTTGCCTCATGAGTCTGATAAACTTGTTACATACTTGGCTGATGAAATGAAGAAAATAAAGATCAGCCTATCTTTATCAGAGTTATTGAAAACCCCCGCAATCAAGAAGGCATTCATGAAATCACTAGATGATCCTGCTCCTAAAGAGGATATTCATTCTCCAGGCCAGTCTAGTAATAAAGATCATGCTGCTAGAGATAACAATATCAAATCTAAGGTGCCAGCTACTGTCCAATCTGCAGAAACCTCACATATGACATTATACTGAAATAAGAGTGAGTCACCTCCATTCCTTGTCACCATAAGAATGTTTTGCAAGAATTTACGCAACTGTTTGGTAGATTCAGGTGCATCCACAAATGTGATGCCCTTGTCTATATGTAATGCTTTAGGACTACATCCTGCTAAATCCCTAAAGAAAGTCACTCAGTTGGACAAAATAGAAGTAAGTGTGGTAGGAGAATTAACTCATATCCACATGCAGTTAGCATCTGATCCTAGGATCCAATACTACATTGATATCCAGGTAGTTGACATACCTGATACCTATGGGATGCTGCTTAGTAGAGACTGGTCCAAAACACTGAATGGCTATATGTCTATGGATTTCAGTCACATGTGGTTGCCATGGAAGGGTATTCCTAACCAGATCAGGATAGATGCTGAGCCTAGAATGAAGCATATGATCACCAAGTATAACAGAACAAATGAGATCATGTATGTAGACATAGAGCCTAGAGTTTACTCCATTAGGCCACAGACTGTCAAGATAGAGGAGATCCTGATGTTAGACTTTCATCATCATCATGATGATGATCCTCTAAATAATGAAGTAGTTGTAGAACTTGACAATAAGCCCAAAAATGAGAAGGATGTAGATCACTTCAGGAATTTTGAGAGGCATTTGTCCAAACAAATAGGAAAATGTAAGATGTTGAATATACCAGCTAATGATGTTTTGATTGATGGTTGGTGTAGATTGCATAATGCATCACATTCCAAAAAGACCTGCGAAGCATGCATAGACATGATGGAGTTAGAACAGACATACAGTGATGCATCATCATATTCAGAGGTGATTTCATCATATGGTGATAATGACAGTGATTCTGATTCTTGCTTGTCTTCTGCAAGAACCTTTGAAAAGGTGACAAATCATGATGAAGATTATGTACAGAGAATAGAGGAGATACTGGTAAGCAACTAGATAAATTTTAAGAAGAAAGAAAAGATCACCCCTGGGAGTGATTGTTTTATGGAGTCAGATTATGAACTGTCTGATGAAGACAGAGGTAGTAACCTGACGAAGTTTGAAGAGTTTCTGGCAAGAGAAATAGAAAAGATGACACAGCAGCACAGACTTCTCCAAGAAGTCTTGATTGAAGGTTGGTGTAGATTGCATGAGGCACCTCATTCAGAGATAGCCTGGTCATTATGTTTACACATTTTAAAAGGACATACAGTGCCAGATCTGGAGGATCATCTTCCTGATGTTAAAAGGAAAAAGAAGGAGTTAGATTCACCAAAGAAAGAAAAGGTGCAATCCAAGGATACTGAAATTCCTAAAATAAGGTGGATATCAGGTGGTGCAGCTGCCAGAGCTGCAGAGAAAAGAGAATGTTCAGCCAAGTCTTTGGCTGAAGATAAATCCTGGATATTAAGATTTAAAGGATCCAAATCCAAACAAGGAGCTGGAGTAGGGATTGATCTCATTGACCCATTAGGGAAATCCTACTTAACTGCATACAGATTACAGTTCCCCTACACTAATAATGTGACAGAGTATGAAGCTCTGATTCATGGGATATTGTTCGCTCTCAAGAAGAAGATAAAAATTCTGCAAGTCTTTGGAGACTCAGAATTAGTTGTTAGACAGGTAAGAGGAATTTACTCTTGCAATTATAAGAGATTGTCAAATTACAGACACAGAGTGTGGGATTTGATTGAAGACTTTGATGCATTCAACATCACTCATGTTCCTAGAGAACAGAATCATAGGGCAGATGCACTTGCCTAGGCTACTAGTACATTGGAGCCATCTTCTATATCAAGTCTAAAGAAGTTTTCAGTAGAACTGGTATCTATGCCATCAGTACCTAATAATGTCACTAATCTCTAGGTCTTTGATGATGATCAACACATTCTTGATTTCATCTCTAACAAGGATATATTTGATGCTCAGATCATAGATGAGAATAGTATGGAAGATCAAGTTTGGGAAGAAGATGAAATATTAGAGTTGCCTAGCAATAGGATTCCCAAAGGTATGATTGAATTAGAAAGAGCCTTTGATTTGGATAATATGCTGAAACAGAAAGATCTTCCCAAAGCTGATGGAGGTCAGTATTCACAAGTGAATATTGGACAAAATGAAGACAAAAGAAATGTCCTGATAGGCAAAGTTTGCACACCAGAAGAGTTAAAAGGAATAACTCAGGCTCTTAAAGATTACATACATGTAATTGCCTAGACATATGATGAGCTGAAGACATATGACACATCAATCATAACTCACACTATCCCCCTCAAGCCGGATGCTAAACCTTTTAGACAGAAGCAAAGGCCAGTCAATGCTTTGCTTGAACCAATAATTTTTTAAGAAGTCAAGAAGTTGTTAAATGCTAGGATAATCTTTCCTATAAGGCATTCCACTTGGGTGGCCAATCTAGTCCCAATTAGAAAGAAGAATGGAGACATCAGGTTATGTGTGGATTTCAGGAACCTGAACAGAGCATCAGAAAAGGATAATTATCCTTTACCATCATTGGATCAAGTTTTGTAGATTGTATATGGAGCTAAAATGATGTCCTTCCTGGATGGTTTCTCAGGATACAACCAAGTGATGGTTGATAAGATTGACAGATTGAAAACTACCTTCACCAACAAGTGGGGGATATTTGCATATAGATGTATGCCATTTGGGCTTATAAATGCTGGAGCTACATTCCACCGAGCAATGGACATAGCCTTCAAAGGCTTAATAGGAAAGTGTATAGTCATCTACATGGATGACTTGACAATATTCTCCAAAGAAAGGGGGAACCATGTAGCAGATCTCAGAAATGTGAAGAGTATGGAATATCCTTGAACCCCAAGAAATGCATATTTGGGGTAACAACAGGGAAATTATTAGGCCATTTGATAACTGAAGATGGGATCATCATTGATCCTGCCAGAGTGGAGTCTATCATGAAAATACAACTCCCTGGAAGTAAGAAAGAAGTTAAGTCTTACTTTGGTAAGATTAACTTTGTAAGAAAATTCATCACTGGTCTTACAGAGATAGTCAGACCTCTACATGCTATGCTGAAAAAAGATGCCAAGATTGAGTGGACAGCAGAGGCCAAAGCTACTTTTGAGGACATAAAGAAAGCCATATCAGATGCTCCTATCCTCATCAGTCCAGATTACACAAAAGACTTCTACATCTATTTATTTGCCTCAGAACATACCTCTGCAGTAGTATTGACTCAGAGAAATGAGGAAAAAGAAGAAAAACCAATAGCTTTCATGAGCTGTCCTTTTAAGGATGCTGAACTAAGATATGTGGATGTTGAAAGACAAGCACTTGCATTAGTCAGGGCAGTAAAGAAGTATAGGCATTACATACTAAGAAGCAAAGTGAATGTAATAGTGCCTGATGTAGCAGTGAAGATGATGTTGATGCAGAGTGAGCCTGGCAAAAAAAGAGCCAAGTGGATTACTGTATTACAAGAGTATGACATGAAAATTACACCAATGAAATTGGTAAGAGGACAAGCCTTAAGCCAATTGATATCTAAAATAGATCTAAACATCACAAGTCAACAATATGTTGTTAATGCTGAGGATAGTAAAGAGTGGTATTCAGATATCAGGCATATCCTGATCACTGGAAGGTGTCTTCCAAGAATGCAAGCTTCACAAAGAAGGGCCTTGAAGATAAGGTCACAAAAATATATGATGAAGGGAGGAATCCTGTTCAAAAAGAATTATGAAGGAATATACCTGAGATGCTTAGAAAAGCCAGAAGCAAATAAGGTTTTATCAGAACTACATGATATGTTTGGAAGAGCACATGGATCAGCCCTAGCCACAACACATGCAATCCTCAGAGCAAGATATTATTGGCCCACTGTTGGTAGGTGGTGACTGATCAGGAAAGTACTGTACACTAGCCATGTATCCTTGCTGGGGTTCAGGGGCGGTAGCCCCCGAGAAATTTTTTTTTTAGGGCCGACTTAAAAAATCCTATTTTTTATGACCGACATAAGAAAACCCTAACTTTTGTAACCGACAAAAAGGCTTGATAAAAAGCGGCCAAGGGTTAGGGTTTGAGTAATTGTATTGTAGCATTTGCAGCGGTATTGAGTTGCAGGGATTGCTGATTGTAATCGGTTTGATTTACTGGATAATAATATTGGACTCTCTGTTTGGTGGATGTAGCCCGAGTTTGGGTGAACCACGTTAAATCTTGTCTCTCGCTGTTATTAATTCTGTGTATTTCCATTTCTCTATTTAATCTTTATTTGCATTTAATTGATATCTTCTGTCGGCTAACCCTAACAAGTGGTATCAGAGCCAGGTTGTGTTCGATTATCGTCTGTAGGAAAGTCTCATGGTTGAGTGGGAGCAATGGCGGACGAGGGTAAAATGAAGGTTGATAAATTCAATGGGCAGAACTATCATTTATGGAAGATGCAGATGGAAGATTACCTCTATCAAAAGGATTTATGGAGGCCGTTGGAAGGAGTAGCCAAGAAACCGGCAACAATGTCTGATGAGGATTGGAATCTTCTTGACAGAAAGGCACTGGGAACCATTCGGTTGTGCCTGGCACCATCGGTGGCATTCAATATAACGGAAGCGAAGACAACAGATGGTCTGATGAAAGCTTTGGCTAAATTGTATGAAAAACCCTTAGCCTCAAATAAGGTATTTCTCATGAAGCAGTTGTTTAATTTGAAAATGGTTGAAGGTGGATCTGTGACAGGTCATTTAAATAAATTTAATACGATTGTCAGTCAATTGACTTCTGTAAATGTAAAATTTGATGAAGAAGTTAGAGCTCTCTTGATATTATGTTCATTGCCTGAAAGCTAGGATAGTTTGGTAATGGCGGTTAGTAACTCTGTTTCTGGTTCAAATACCCTAAAATTTGATGATGTTGTTGGTGTTATTCTGAGTGAGGAAATTCATAAGAAAAGCTCAGGTGGATCCAAATCAGGCAGTGTTTTGAACGCAGAAAGCAGGGGTAGATCAAAGGAGAGAGGAAAAGGTTCTGGAGGTCATGGGAAGTCACGAGGAAAATCAAAGGACAAAAGATCCCAAACTAGAGGACAGAAGGATTGCTGGTACTGTGGAAAACTAGGTCATCTGAAGAAAGATTGCTGGTCTCAGAAAAATAAAGAAGGAGACAAACAAGAAGGCAATAAGGAAGCAAATGTGGTAAGCAATAAGTCTGAAGATGATGCTTTGATTCTTTCCCTAGATAATGCTGATGATTCATGGGTTTTAGATTCAGGGGCCTCATTTCATGCTACACCCCATAGAAGTTATTTCCTTGATTATGTCCAAGGGGATTTTGGGCTGGTTTATTTGGGAGATAATGAACCCTGTCAGATTGTTGGAAAGGGAAGAATCAAGATTAAGTTGCAGAATGGGAATCATTGGCTACTACAAGAGGTGAGGCATGTTCCAAGGCTCAGTAGGAATTTAATTTCAGCAGGGCAGCTAACTGAACAAGGTTGCACTGTTACATTTACTGATTAAAATTGGAAGGTTTCAAAAGGTGCCTTAGTAGTAGCAAAAGGTGTAAAAGTAGGCACCTTATATCTTTGTACAGGTCATACTGTTCCTTCTACTTTAGATTTTATAGAGGAAAAACAAACAGGTTTAGGAACAGTTGCTGCAGGTTTGCAGGAAGAGACTGGAAAAGTTGCTGCAGGTTCTGAAACAACACTGTGGCATAACAGACTTGGGCATATGAGTGAAAAAGGTATGAAGGTACTTCATTCTAAGAAAGTTTTACCAGGTCTGAAATGTATTAATATGGATTTCTGTGAAAGTTGTGTGTATGGAAAACAAAAGAGAGTCAGTTTTCTCAGAGATGGGAAGCAAAAGAAAAATGAAAAGTTGGAGCTTGTGCATACAGATGTATGTGGACCAGCTCAGGTATCTTCTTTTGGTGGCTCTCGGTATTATGTTACATTCATAGATGATGCAACTAGGAAGGTCTGGATTTATTTCCTTAGATAGAAATCTAATGTATTTGAAACATTTAAGAAATGGAAAAGCTTGGTTGAAAATGAGACAGGTAAAAGATTAAAATGTCTCAGATCTGATAATGGCGGTGAGTATTGCAACAAAGAATTTGAAGACTATTGTTCCTTTAATGGAATTCGTAGGCAGAAAACGGTTCCAGGGACTCCACAGGAAAATGGAGTGGCTGAACGCATGAATAAAACAATAATGAAGCGTGCAAGGACCATGAGATTGCATGCTGGACTGCCTTTAAACATGTGGGTAGAGGCCATCAACACTGCTGTCTATTTAATTAACAGAGGTCCTTCAGTTCCTTTGGGCTGTGGTATTCCAAAGGAAGCATGGACTGGCAAGAAGGTGAGTTATTCTTTTCTGAAAACCTTTGGCTGTGAAGCATTTGCACATATAGATTCTGAAAATAGAACCAAGCTGGATGCGAAATCAAAAAAATGTACCTTCGTTGGATATGGCATTGATGAATTTGGTTATAGGCTTTGGGATTTTGAAAATCAGAAAATTGTGAGAAGCAGGGATGTTATATTCAATGAGAAGGTGTTGTACAAAGATCAGTTGTAGCAGCATGAGAAGAAAGAAAAGAATTATGTGGTGCTAGATGATAGTCCAAATAGTGATGTTCTAGTGGCTCCTCATGCTTCGCAACAGCAACCAGAAATACCACAAACTCCAGTGAATGTTAGATGGTCAACAAGGATAAGTAGACCTCCTGAAAGGTTTTCTCCCTCTTTGTATTCTATTTTGTTAACAGATGCTGGTGAACCAAAAGGGTATGATGAAGCTATGTAGGTGAAGAAATGGACTCCTTGCTGAAAAATCAGACTTGGGAATTATGTAAGTTACCTGTATGTAAAAAGGCTTTACCAAACAAATGGGTTTACAGGCTGAAAGAGGAAGATGGAGGTAAGAAACAATTTAAGACCAGGTTAGTTGTAAAAGGATTTGCACAGAAACAGGGCATTGATTTTGATGAGATATTTTCTCTGGTTGTCAAGATGACTTCTATTCGTACTATTTTAAGTATTGTGGTTGCTGAAGATTTGCATTTGGAACAGCTAGATGTGAAAACTGCCTTTCTCCATGGTGATTTGGAGGAGGAGATATACATGGCACAACCATAGGGATTTGAGGTTAAAGGTAAGGAGAAACAAGTGTGCAGATTGAAGAAAAGCTTGTATGGCCTGAAACAAGTACCTCGGCGATGGTATTTGAAATTTGATAGTTTTATGGCTGAGCAAGGCTACAGTAGGTGTAATTCTGACCATTGTGTTTATTTTAAGAGGTTGGATAATGACAGCTACATTATTTTATGTTTATATGTTGATGACATGCTTGTAGCTGGGTCTAACATGGATCACATCAGTGAGTTAAAACATCAGTTAGCCCAGTCATTTGATATGAAGGATTTGGGGGCAGCAAAACAAATCCTTGGTATGAAATTTTGCAGAGATAGGAAGAATAGAAAATTGACTTTATCTCAGGCTGCTTATGTTGAAAAGGTGTTGCAGAGATTCCATATGGCGAATGCAAAAGCTGTTAGTACACCTTTGCCTAGTCATTTGAAATTGACTAAGGAGATGTGTCCAAAGACACAAGAGGAGGAAGAAAAAATGTGCAAGATACCCTATGCTTCAGCTGTAGGAAGTTTAATGTATGCCATGGTATGCACAAGACCGGATATTGCACATGCTGTCGGAGTCATTAACAGGTATATGAGTCATCCTGGATTTGAGCATTGGAATGCGGTAAAATGGATTCTCAGATATTTGAGAGGTACATCTAATAAACACTTATGTTTTGGGGGCTCTAATACTGATTTAGCAGGTTATGTTGACTCAGATTTGGCAGGGGATATTGACACCAGGCGGAGTACTACAGGTTATGTCTTTACTGTAGGAGGAACATCGGTGAGTTGGATTTCCAGGTTGCAAAAGGTGGTTGCTTTATCCACCACCGAGGCAGAATATGTAGCTGCAACAGAGGCAAGCAAGGAGATGATATGGCTGCAATCTTTCATGGAAGAATTGGGTAAACAACAGGCTAACAGTTCTTTGTATACAGACAGTCAGAGTGCCATACATCTTGCAAAGAATTCTGCCTTGCATTCAAAGACCAAACACATACAGTTGAGGTATCACTTTATTCGGTCGGTGTTGGATAATGGACAGTTAAGGCTGGCAAAGATACATACAGATGAAAATCCAGCGGATATGTTTACAAAGGCAGTGACAAGGGAGAAGCTGAGCTCCTCTTCAGCTTCGATTGGTCTTCTAGACTGAACACAATCAAAATTGAACAGTAGAGTCTAGGGTGCTTATTTCTAGTGGGAGCTGCATGCGCAGCAGTGTCATCCAGGATCAGTCTCCAAGTGGGAGATTGTTTTGGTGTGGAGCCTGATCAGTCTCCAAGTGGGAGATTGTTGGTAGGTGGTGACTGATCAGGAAAGTACTGTACACTAGCCATGTATCCTCGCCGGGGTTCGGGGGCGGCAGCCCCCGAGAAATAGGGGTTCGGGGGTGGTAGCCCCCGAGAAATTTTTTTTTTAGGGCCGACTTAAAAAATCCTATTTTTTATGACTGACATAAGAAAACCCTAACTTTTGTAACCGACAAAAAGGCTTGATAAAAAGCGGCCAAGGGTTAGGGTTTGAGTAATTGTATTGTAGCATTTGCAGCGGTATTGAGTTGCAGGGATTGCTGATTGTAATCGGTTTGATTTACTGGATAATAATATTGGACTCTCTGTTTGGTGGATGTAGCCCGAGTTTGGGTGAACCATGTTAAATCTTGTCTCTCGCTGTTATTAATTCTGTGTATTTCCATTTCTCTGTTTAATCTTTATTTGCATTTAATTGATATCTTCTGTCGGCTAACCCTAACACCCACAATTTTTAAAGATATAGCTGATCATGTTAAATGTTGTCATGTATGTCAGGTTGCTGCCAATAGAGAGAAGTATGCTACACAACCATTGTAGCCAGTGATGGAAGAATGCCCATTTGCACAATGGGGCATGGACTTCATTGGGCCAATCAATCCTCCATCCTCTTCAGGCCATAGGTATGTCTTAACAATTACTGACTATTGCACCAGATGGACTGAAGCTGTCAGTAGCAAGACTTGTACTGCTGATGATGTTATTAAATTTTTGGAAAGCAACATTGTTACCAGGTATGGAACTCCTTCTGCTTTGGTAAGTGATAATGGTTCAGCCTTCATTTCAACCAAATTGTCAAGTTGGGCTTTTGATCGTGGGATCATACTCAAGTTCTCATCCAACTATTATCCCCAAGGGAATGGATTAGCAGAATCCACCAATAAAAATTTGTTGAATATCATAAGAAAATTAATAGAGAAAAACCCTAGGGAATGGAACTCATTTTTGAAATATGCCTTATGGGTAGACAGGACTAGAATGAAAACTGCATTAGGAAACTCACCCTTCCAACTAGTATATGAGGTGGATCCTATCCTCCTTGTCAACTTGAAAATTCCTACTTTGCAGTTTGCCCAAGAATACCTAGGCACAGACTATAGACAAGAAGTTAGGTTGCTTCAGCTGGCGCACCTGGAAGAAAAGAGAAGTCAAGCAATTGACCAGTTTGCAAAACATCAGGCTGTTGTCAAATGTTGGTTTGACAAGAGGGCCAAAGTTAAAGCTTTCAGGATATCTGACTTAGTCCTGATGTGGGATAAAGCGCATGAGAGGAAAGGTGACCATGGCAAATTTGACAAACTATGGATAGGTCCCTTTCAGATTTCTGAGATACTGGGAGACAACACTTATAGGCTTAAGAACCTGACAGGTGAGGATGTCCCATTACTAGTCAATGGGCAGTTCCTCAAACATTATTTTCAAGTCTGAGTGACTTCATAATAGTCATGTGTATCATATTGTACATTTGTATAGTTGCTTGTACAGTTGTGTTTTGTTGTTTTGTTGGTTTGTTTGTCTTGTGTTGTTTTGTTTTGGTTGACCTTTTGTTTTGGTTAGTCAAGATGATGCACTTCATCATCACAGAAAATAAACAAATTGTTAGGATTCAAGTGATGAGATTAGATTTAGACATAGGTTGTGATTCATTCTAAGAAACATTCATGATTAGATTTGTGATGTCTTTTCATCAGGGTGCCTTTTCTTGATCAGAGTGAATCAATCACAATGAAACACTTAACAGCCTTGGGTTTGTTGAACACACAAGTATAGGTGTTAACTGAAAAATCTAAAGGGACTCCCTTGCTACCAATACAATCTTGAACCTAAAGCTGCAAGTGACTATACCTTGTATAAATGAGCTGACATGATGATATCAAATACAAATTTTAAGAGAAAATCAGAAAACAGATAAAATTAGGCCATCTAAGTAACTCTACCGGGGCTATAGACGCCTGCTGGCAGTGGGGCTCTACTTAGGGAGATTGTATAGATAACCTTGTCGGGGCTATAGATGCCTGCTGGCAGCAAGGCTCTATCCAGGTTAGCTATGAGGGATGATCTCTAACTATGTAGTTTAACACCGGTTACTTAGGTTTTCAACTTACCTTCAAGATGAGGATAATTAATCATTTGCACACACATGATCCTTTGTTAGCATTGTTACCATGATAAACTTTTATCATTCAGAAGATCATGATGCTTATGCTTAGAATAAATTAGAATGATATGGATGAATATGATCACATCACTTGAATCATTGGAATTTGTTTGTTTTCTTTGGTGGCAAGTTGTTGTGTGGTTACACAACATGCCCCATTTTGACTTGACAAAACAGGGACCCAACTTTTTGGCTTGTTTTGTGCTTTCTGGAGGTCTGGTAAAAGTAAGTCATGCACATCATCATGCATGAAAAGCCTAGGTAAGTCATCATCATGAGGTTAGTTTGTCAAAATTCATATTTTATTCTAGTGACCTCATATTTAGAAAGAGCATAAAATTTCATGCAGGTTTACCTTTTGCATCACCCTGATATTCGTCAGGATGTGAATGTTATAAATGGTCAAAGTTTGAGTCAAACCTGATATTCACCGGTAGAGGATCATATTTATAAACATTAGTCATATTCTAAAGGTCACCCCGATCTAATTTATCACCCAATAAATCATGCGGTCCAAATACCCGGACGTCAATTTTAGGTGATAGTAACCTCTACCCGTCAGCAGCCTCATGTATTTCGCGAGGATCATATTTTTCAATGTAGCCCGATATTTCTTAATATCCTCCTACCGTGAAATATACCCCTAAGCCATTATCCTAATGACGTCATTCAAGTCCGATAAACAAAGAAATAAACATGACGATGACGTAATCATCATTTTACCTCTCGTGGGCATATTTCCTAACATGATCCTGCTCGTATAACATGACGATGACGTCATGAGACCTTAGCAATACAATGAGTGAATATCTGGATGACATCATCCTGATATTTTGAGAGAGAAATATTTCTTATCTGGTCATCATCATCACTTTTGAAACATCACCTGATATAGCGAAATATCCTCCTGATGTACAAACATGACCAAAGGGTGCGAACATCGCCCGATCTTGTCGACGATGGTTTTTCCTCTCCAGGAGGAGGATCATATTACATATCAGGGTGATATTTGAGAATATCACCCAATATCCAAATATCATATATTCATGATTTCCATTAACATTTAATGCACGCAGAGGTGGTAGGTGGTTCCCGCCGACCATGAAACCCGATGGAACAGCTGGCGAAATCCTGCATTTCCGCGTGAATGATCAACGAATAAATTTTAATCCGCTAGAGTTGAACTAAATTTACCCTAATTGCAAGGTTAAAAGGTAAATTCATCGTCATTTCAAACTTACCTTGCGATAAAAATCATTTTTACAGAGCACAAGCTTCCAAACCCTCATCTAGGCGAACACTTGTACGAACGGAGCTGTAGGCAAGAAGAAGCACATGATCATCAGCAAAATTAAGAGCACTTTCAAAAATCCACTGGTATAAAGGGATTTGCATAACTAGGTAAGTAATTGGAACCCTCATCCTATTATTTCTGCACAGTCAGGTAGGATGTTGCTGGTTTGAAATTTTGGTTTATGCATCCCATGATAGGAAAGTGTTGCATAAATACTGTATGCATGATGTAAAATTGAGATAAAATGTTATCTGCATGCATGTGAGTACCCCTTGTAAGACTAATTGTGTTAATTGCAGGTATCCATGGCAGACAAGAGGTTGACTAGGTGTGAGGCTGAGTTCAGCAGGCCCATGTTCTCATCTCCTAGAGGGATCCTGTTCAAATATGGAGCCATAACAGATACACACCAGGGGAGTACCGATTTAGAAGCCTGGTCTACCAAGCTGAAGGATGGTAAGAATAGAAGCCCAGTGTTGGATGCGGTGTTTGTGTTAGGATTGTGGAATGCGGTTGGTTTTCTGTATTCCATGGAGTCTCCAGAGCTGGTGGTTGAATGTGCACAAAATTACAATCCAGAGACCAAACAGGTGGTAAAACATGGAAGAGTATATGCAGACCTATCTATTAAAGGTCTTTCCAGGTTATTTGGACTGCCATTGGGCAGCAAGGTTAAAAGTGTGGACCTAAAGAAGTCCGAACGTGAGTATGAAAGCAACAAGAAGTAGGCCAGGAAGAACATGTACCAATGGATGACCAAGAATAGCACATACCCTGCAACTGCTAAACTTCCTGTGCATTTGTTTAAATATGATTTTGATGATGAATACCAGCACATGATTGCATTACTTAGTAGAGTAACAGGCTAGCCTAATGCTGGTAGTTTTAAGGATTGGATGTATGGCGTAATCATGATGTGCATATATGCAGATATCAAGCCACTATGGGGCCAACTGATAAGTGATGCTCTACATGAGCAGCTGATGAACTTGGGAGGTTTAAATTGTGCTTTTTACATGACATTATACATTGTATACTCCTGTGCTTATAAAGGCACATTTGATGCATTGACAACAGTTGGTAAGATTGGAGGGACCACAAATGATGCCCACATCTAGGATCATCATCCCTAATTACAGAGAGCTAACTACCTCCAGGACTATAAATTGGCAAATGATGCATTCGTTATGCATCTGGTAAGAACCATGGAGGAGGACATGAGAAAGAGATTGAGCATGGAAGCTCAAGAGATAATTTACAAGCATGGAGCCTGGTATATTCAGTTTGCTACTTTTTCCTATATGAGGATTGAGGGTTTTGAAGGACATCCCCTCATGCTGCCAAGGTATCCCACTAATGTAGTGATACTGATGCAATTCATAAGGTAGAGTTCCACCATGCTAAAGACATACGAGGATGCACAAAAGCTGCCACCAATATTGTTTCTAGTCACCATTGGCTAGTATATGTGCCCTAACTCAGAAAACATCAAGAAGGTGATGGTCAGCTTGAATAAGATGCATTTGCAGCCACTCCCCTTGGCAAGACCATATGATCCTTATGGAAGGATGCAGAAAATAACAGGCAAACCTCTGCATATGAAGCACCTAGAGGACTTCTGGGCTGATTGTGAAGATGAAGCAGAAGCCAGAAGGAGAAGATACCAAAGGTTGACACTGGGTCAAATCAAAACCTTTGGTTGTATCCCCCTTCCTCAGCAGTTGAAAAAAGAGGATCTTGCTTCCTAAGATGAGGAAGTAAGTGGTGCAGGTGCAGAACAAATTGTGGTTACAGAACAAGCACCAGCACCTAAGGAGGATTCCATGATATCCACTACTATGAATGAGCCTCAATAGGAAGAAAAGTCAAAAGTGGATGAGGTAATAACGGAGAAGGATCATGATCATCAAATGGATACATCACAAGATCCTCCACCTCAGGATGATGCTCCTCCAGAAAAAGAAGTGCCTCAATAGGAGGATGTACCGCATGATCAACATCAAGGTGAGCATCATGAAGAAGAAATGAGGAAATCACCATCTCCAACACATATGCTGACAGATACAAGAGATCAAGGTGAACGTCATGATGATGGAGAAAAACATGATCAGTTACCTCCATGGTTAGAAAAGGAGGTAAACACAGAAGTAGATTTTGTAATTCAAGAATTTGATGTATCTACATTATTTTATGAGAACATAATAAAACCAAAGAGGAAGGCCAGAATGACTTCAGCCATTAAAAGAGACCCCTCAACTGGAAGGAGGACTGCACAAATTGCAATCTCTACTGTAGAAAAGGAAAAGGGTAAGATTACTCTGGAAGAATTCCAGATTAATACAGTTGACCTGGGATTTGCAAATGAAGACCAGGAAGGTCAAGAGGGCAAAGACATCATTGATTCTTTAATTCAAAAGGTAAAGAAGGAAAAAGAGAAGAACAAGCAACATAAAGAGCACATTGCTCAGTTGCATGCATACATATGAAGATTGACCAATCCTGAGGGTAGTTCCACTGATAATGCAGTCCCATTGACTGCTATTTCCCAGGATGAGGTGCATAAGTTGGACCTCATGAAGCATGAGTCCTCCATTTTGAGAAAGTGGATGTCTGCCACATTTGACACTGCAGAAGAAGTGGTGAAAGCCTCTTTGAAGAGGTGGAGTACTCTCAGTGACTCCAAACAAAAGGTAGACAAATTGTAGATGCAAGCTGGTAAAAGATCTTTCCAATTGGAAAAGATATTAGAAATCCTAGGAGAAATAAAGAGGATAAATCCTCAACTGCTCATCAAACAGCAGGTACTTAATAATAACACTGCTCTATTGGTTGACATATGGTATAAAGACATTCAATTTGAATGTGGTGTTCTCAAGAGATGTAACAATAAGCTGAGGGAGATCAGCATAAAACTACATGACATGATGTCTTTTGAGGCAGAGATTTTGGAAGCCTTGGAAGATAAGGTAGAAGGGAAGATAGATAACCAGGATGAAGAGTTTGCAATCCAAGCTCTACATAAAAACTTCCAATTTGTTGCAGATGATCCACTAGGCCAGCTAACAAAAGAAATCATGGACAAACTGGTGAGGATGAAAATGAAAATAGAACAATATAATGAGACGCTACAGAGCAGGAAAAATAAGTTGGATAGCATAAGAGATAAGTACCAGGCACATAAACATGCCATCATCAAAGCAAAGACTCAAGATGGTGGAGAGATAGACAAATTTGTGCAGTTGTATGAATAGGTCCGGAGCAGCGTGCAGCCTCATATGTGGGGTCATCATCATCATGATGATGAAAGTTTAGGAAGTGTTGCACGTGATGATGATGCACATGAGTCAGATAAGGTAGATGATGATGCACCATAAAGTATTTTTAGATAGTTGCCAGCTGGCAACTTGTGCCATTTTGATAAGGTTGACATAGTCAAAGGAAATTTTGATCGTAGATATTCATAGACAAATCAAGATCATTGATCTTTTTGTAACGGATTCCCCACCTTGTTCTATAAAAGGTGCGGGAATGCCTCATTTTAAAACATTTGAAACTTAATTGAAATCCGTCTGCTGAAGTATTCAGGGCTCATTTCAAAGCTTTTTGTATACATTTATATCTTTGCTTACTTAGTGAATGAGAAGATTGTTGTGATTACAATTCATAGCAAATCTTGAGTAATCAGTGTGTGAATTCTGGATATATGTGGTGATTTGATGCATCCCTTGGAGTGCATGTCTGCTTACATATGTTGTTTTCATACAATTCCTTTGAAGTTAGCACCTACTGTATCTAGCTGTGGAATGTCTTGGTGAACATATGGTTTGGTTTCTCTTCTCTTCATGACTGTAACTGATGTAAATGTGATTCAATAGCTGAAGGTTCAACATTCATTTAAAGCATTTCTTTCAATTTCTTTAAATTTCAGAGCATTTCACTGTCATTATTGCAAATAACTGAACATCTTAAGCAAATAATACAAATATGTGGACATCTCGTAGATAAGTGGAAATATTTAGCACATTCGAAGCTAAAGCATGTATTATTGATAAATATCATGCAAATATTTTAGTATAACTGTATCATTTGATCAAATAACTGTATAAATGACCTCTCTGTGAAGATCTTTGCAGAAATAATGTCATGATGATGAACTCTATGTAAGGCCCCAAAATGGAAACAGCAACACACATCAACCTCTGAGTAACGTCAGACGATTAAGACCTAATCACCGGAGACTTGGGATCATGAATTCTCTAAATTCATCGTATCTTTCAAGATGAATAAAGGTTAATGTGTACTTTTATTCTATCCTTGTTTGTGACTAACATCATGACCAACAGGTCTGTGAGTGATGCTTCCTCCATTCTTTGAGTTTTACAGCATTGAGATGGATTGCATTGTGTTGGGGTTTGATTCATCCCACTTGTTACTTTTGATGACACTTCATATGTCATAGACATTTTATCTTGATGTAGTACATGGATGGGTTTTTGTGACCCCAAGCTTCTTGTAAGCTTTTCTTTTGATGGCTTACCTCATTGTCCATTTGAGTGGCCATTTTTATATCACTGGTTATGGGTTGGTCTTGTTGATGGATCTTAGACTGAACACTCATTTGGCATGTTTCAATTTGGTCAATGTTGTGGGGATCTTGTTGGAACCCCTTTGAGTCTCCTGAGTTTGACTGATTTGAGATTGGAGCTATTGGATCTAAACATGTGCTAACTTCATTGGAGGGGTAGTTCCCTTGAACTTGGTCTGATTTTGTCCTAGTTTTGGGGTGTAGGAAACACCATGAAATGAATGAAATAAAGATGGACATGAAAGATGAACATGCAATGAAAGAAGCATATGGAAATGCAAGAGATCCCATCAAAAGTTCTTTTTCTTCACTTCGGTTTCACCAAAATATGTACACTCAAAATTGTGACTCTAGTTGCCTGAGGCTGTCAGGTCGGATTTCGGCATGCACACTAACTCTTTCCCTCCTTGCCACTGGGTGATCTGCCACGTCACTCTCGCTCATGTGGAATTAGCCAGTCGAGAGGAGGCGAGACATGGCAGGGGTCTGGCTCATTGGATAGTTGGACTTCATGGAGAAGAGTCAAAAAGTACTATGGCCTTTGTTGTTGTGTGCTTTGTTGTATGTTTCATTCAATTGTTATTGTAGTTGAGATAATCCTATGACCTGAAGGATCAGTAGCTTCTCTTCTTCTATTTGGATTTCTAAGATTCCACATCTGTGTGGGTAGGTGATTGTTCTTGTTAATGTCCTCTTGTCTTTTTATGCATTGTAAGAGTTCTTGTTGTATCTGTTGTTGTCTAGTTTCTTCTAACAACATAAGCAGAAATGGGTCTCCTTGTGGTTGAAAGAATGTTTGTTGTTGAGTTCTTAGATGGATCTCTTCGATCTCATCACCGATAGCCCTCACCCAGTCTCCTCTCACTCCTAAGCACATTCGTGAATTAGGATAGAGGAAATTGTGTAATTACTAACCTTAACCAAATCTAGGGTTTTGACCTAGGGTTTGAATTATGTTTTGACTTTCTTTTTACCTCATGATGGGATCGAGGGTTTGATTGGATTGTTTAACCGTGGTAACCTTGTGATGGAATTGAGGGTTTTTAGTGTTGTCTATTCTATTGTTTCTATATGCATGCAAACTAAATGATATGCAAAACATTCTTTTTGGTATTTTTAGAGTATTTTGGAAATGAAAGTTCTTCTAATCTATGAAAGGCAAATATGTAATTATATATCACTTTTCCAATGCAATGTTAACCTATGTTTTTTGTGTTTTCAATGTTTTGAATGCAATTTAATCTAAGAAAAGGGAAAATGCTTCTTCTAATAAACTAGATCTAGAAATATGAAAGCATTTAATCTAACATGCAAGATCTAACTATCAAGGCAAAAGCAATGTTTTACAGTTCCCAAGAGCAAATTTGATTCTCTAATTACTATGAATTGTAAGAAAAGAATGAAGGAACCTGAGAGAAACAAAGATTTGTTGACTCCACTACCCTTAGCAATCCTTGTTATAGTCAACCTTGAATCCTTTTGTGGTAGCAGGTGATCCTCTTGACAACAAAATGACCCAAAGAAACAGAAAGAAGCTTTGATGAAGTTTGTATGACCTTGATGAGAGCTTGGGTTGAGCACAATGGCATAGAATGAAGTAGCGTGACACTACTTGGTTGAACAAATAAAGCAAAAGGCACCTTCATCCTATAAGAGCATTTGAATGCTAAGTTGGAGAGTAAAAATTTGGCAAGAGTTGTGTGCACAATAAATTTGCCTTTGTGGAATAGCTTTGAAGTTATGAAATAATGAAAGATTTGAAGCTTTGAAGAAATAAAGAAAGAGGCTCAAAGGCCTATGAAGAAGCTTGAAAAAGATTGTGAAGATGAGAAGAGTATTCTCCAACTTGCTCAACTTGGAAAATAATGAAGAGGTGAGAGGTATTTATAGGTTGGAAGAGGTCATGAGAGATGGAATTGATTGAGAAGTTAACTCAATTGATTGAGAAGTTAACTCAATTGATTGAAGAGTTAACAAGGATTGATTGGGGAGTGAACTGGATTGATTACCCTGTGAACTCAATTGATTAGAGAGTGATGAAGCAATGATAGCTTATCACTAAAGAAGAAATGGAGGTGAGGGAATGCATGAGATTGATTGAAGAGTTAATTTGAGATCAAATAGAGCTGATTATGCATGTGTGGGTGCATGAAATAGTTAACTGTATATTAGGGATCAAAAACTATGCAAACAAAAAGAAAAATGGGAGAAAACGGAGCAAAAACGAGAGAGAAACTCAAGTTTTTCTTTAGATTCAAAAATGATAGGGTCACCCCTTTTGCCTGGGGGAGATCTAGGCTAGACAGGGTCAAATGCAGAGAAATAGGCTAGGAGATGGTAGAAGAGAGAAAAAGGAAAGGTTTTGTATCAAGAAATAGGTCAATCATGTAAAATAATCAAAATCTCCACTTTCTTCGGTAGGATCTCCTAGGGTAGATTGAGAAATAATAGAGGGAGATTTGGATTGGTTCGACGAAACTGAAAACTGAAATCGGGAGATGGATAAGGAGACCTCTAGGGGGCTTCAAGGAGGTGCACTAGAGGAAAAAAAAAGGAGAGAGGTGAAAAATCACCTACAAGACACTCACAAGGCATAGGATCAAGGTCTAAAGTTAGAAAACACAAGTTGATAAGTGTCACAACAAGTGTCAAAAAGCATCTCAAACAGGGAGAGAGGGAAATCGACAAGGAAGAAACAACACAAGATAAGAAGAGAGGACATGTAATCAAGAGACCTGCTACTTAAAGGACATTATTTCATGCTTACATGTACATGACAAGGATTTGAATCATCATAGGGGTCCTCGTGGAGGCAGTGCATGATTTTTGTGCTTACAGTGTCTAGAGAGAATTGAGAGAGGTAAGAAGAAATTTGAAAGTAGACCTAGAATCATAAAGAAATGCTATTATGTTAGAGATCTTGATGATGATGGTGTAACAGATGATGAGTCTGATGATACTAGTGCAAATGAATGCTTGTTTATTGAAATTAAAGAAGAACTTGTGTCTACTAATCCTGCTAGCTATGTGAAGGAAGAAAAACCAGTGGAAGAGAGTGCTTTGTCTCTGTCTTCCAAGTTGAGAAGGATAAGGATGAATGGATTATTGACAGTGGATGTTCACATCATATGACTGATGATAAAAGTAAGTTTGTAAGTTTGGAAAAGTATGGTGGAGGACTAGTTATGTTTGGAGATGATGTATCTCTGGTAAGATTTGTGGAAGAGGATCTATTTCTTTTGATGGAAAACATAATATAGATGATGTCCTATATGGGAAGGGTTTGAAGCATAATCTTTTAAGTGTTGGTCAGATCTGTGACAAAGGGTATGATCTGAGATTCAAAGATAATGGATGTAAGATCATGGAAAGCTCTAGAACAGTGATTTCTACTGGTAAGAAGACTAGAGGTAATGTTTATCATTTGAAAGGAACTAATGATTATTGTCTATTGGCTTAGACAGATGAGAGTTGGCTGCGGCATAGAAGGATGTGTAATATCAATTTTGACAACTTGGTGAAGACAAGTTTAGTACAAGGTATGAGAGATTTTCCTAGGCTTGTGAAGCCTGCTAATACTATTTGTAAGGATTGTCAATTGGGGAAACAAACAAGGACAAGTTTAAACAGTAAAGAACAATTTTCTAATAGATTGCATGAGCTGGTGCATACAGATTTGTGTGGTCCTACAAGAAAAAGAAGTTTGCAAGGAGACACATACTTTATGTTGCTTATTGATGATTATTCTAGAATGACTTGGGTCACTTTTTTAAAAGATAAATCAAAAGCCATAGACAAGTTCAAAGATTTCAAGGCGGTGGCTGAGAATGAGATAGAATTAAGGATTAAATACTTAACATCTGATAGAGGAGGTGAGTTTACATAAAATGAATTCAATATTTTCTATGAAGAACAAGGGATAAAGAGATAGTTGTCTACTCCTAGGAAGCCTAAACCAGAATGGAGTTGTTGAAAGAAAGAATAGGATAGTTCAAGAGGTTGCTAGGTCAATGATGATGGAGGCTAACCTACCGGAAGTGTATTGGAGAGAAGCTATGCATACTACTGTCTACATTCAAAATAGAGTTCAAGTCGAAGGTAATGGTACTAAAACTCCTTATGAATTGTGATATGGAAGAATTCCAACAGTGAAATATTTTAAAGTTTTTTGAAGCAAATGTTATATCAAAAGAGATGAAGAGTTAGGCAAGTTTGGTGCTAGGTGTGATGAAGAAATTTTCCTTGGATACTCTACCAAGAGTAAGGCCTACCGGTGCTATAATAAGATATTGAGAAAGATCATTGAGAGTGCTAATGTGAAAGTTGATGAAGATGTTAGTGTAGGTTTTTTATTTTCCTTAGGGATAATTTTTTTTCCTACACATTATTAAGCTTTCTTAGGTTTATTATATGTGGTTAATATAAGGACACTGTTGATATGTGCCAGACAACTGAAAGTGGGGGGTGAATCAATTGTCACAAAAACTTCTACAATTAAACATTCATCACTTATCTACAATTCTTATGATTTAACAATGAGTGCATGAAATGATAAACTTAACCACATATGCAACATCAAACACAAGAGACACCAGATTTAAGTGGAAAACCCCAAGGTGGGGAAAAACCACAGAGAGGATTAACTCTTAATATATATTGCAATCTTGAAATAATGATGTTCAGGCTTGGTCACTCCATGGGCCTAAACATACTGGCTTACTACCATGAAGAACAACTAGGTCTAACAAGCCCACTGCCTCAACCCTAAACCTAGCAAGATTACAATAAGGGTTGTTAAACCCTGAGGGCTGTTAAACCCTACTGGTGGCTTACTACCAGACTCACTGCCATGATCAACACCTTTCTACATTTGCAACTAAAGTATAATAATTCCCCTACTCTGCTCTTCCTCTGCTCTGCTCTTCCTCTTCTCTACTCTTCCTCTTCTTTGCTCTACCTTTTGGACCTTTCTTAATATCTTCTCATTCCCACTCAAGGACACCTTTTCCATGACTCAACTACAAGTATTTATACACTACATCAACCTTGGAATGATCATCAAGGTTGGCATCACAATTATCAACCATTGAAATAATCTCCAAGGTCAGTATTACAAACATTTACAAAATAGGTCCTGACCTATTATAACAATGTGCAAAGGAAAGGAAATGTGGATCACACCATGCCTTAGATGGGACTCAAACATGATCTTCCATGCCACAACATGCTTTAACAATCTTCTAGAGATCTCTGCAATCACCTGGATCAACCAAGTCGGCCAAGACTGGTTACATGCTACATTATCTGGGAACAATCTTCACACACCATCTCAATTTATTAATGTGGACCAAAGTCCAGATAGGAACATGATTAGGAGACATCCACAAGCATGCTATAATCATCAAGAGAAACCACACAAACCTTAACCACTTTATCCATAGGAATCTTCTCACTGGAACACATGAACTTGTTTGTCTTCAACTATCATAAAAGAAAGATAGCTTGCGGACCACCAAACCAAAAACCATTGCAATTGTAGGCACTTATCATCATCCCAAACTTCCCTCTAGAACCATAGAGCCAAATACTTTATTATGGAGGAATACAGAGAAGAATACTTTCTTCTTGTCCTAATTGAACTTACAGAAAAAGAAGGTTTCACTCTGGTGAACACAACTCACTCAGATCTTCATGAGGAGGCTTCAAACTCATAATACAACATCCTTATTCATACCTCTAACTTACTTCCAATCTGCAAACCATGATATTCAAGTAGAAGTAAATGCGGAGCAGTTTACTAGACTATTCTTTAGCATACAACTTACTGTCTATACTGCACTTCTCTGTAACTCACTAGTTTCTTCCAGAGGCTAACTTTCTCAATATCCTCAACATTCAAGTCTTCTAAATCAGTAATAGAATAAGATACAGTTTACACCAATGACAACAAGTATATGTTGACATCAATGACAACACCAATTAGGCACATACTTGTAACAATCTCCCCCTTTGTCATTGATGGCAACATTTAATGTGAAAAACTACAACAACCATCAAGACAAGATTCTCCCCCTTTCTCTTTACAGACCTATCCTCTTTCTTTCTCCAAAATTCTCTCCCTTTCTCTTACACATCTGCACTCTAAGTTTTTCATATGACTTCTCACCCCCTTTGACATCAATGGCAAAGGGCACATACTTGCACTCTTATGCTCTGATCTAATCTCTATTCTGAACTCTCTTCAACTGAGTGCTCCCCCTTACTTGATGCATTTCCTGACTACAACTTTGGATTTTCATGTGAAGTATTCTCCTTTTTAGTTATTAATTCTTACCTTAGGATCTTGCTGCTGTTGTTGTACTATTTCCTCTATCAATAGTTGTACAATACTTACTATTCTTTATCAGAAACTCATATCAGCATCATCTATTTTCTTTTCTTGAGAGGTAACGTCACAATCCTCTTGACTTCAACAACTATCTCTAATTACTACTTGCACTGTTACACCTTTTCATTTCATTGTTTTGACTACTCCCCCTTAGGAGTACACATCAGACCATATCTAGCTCATATTAGAACCTTCACATTCTATCACTTCTAGAATAACATATTTTGTCTTCTCAAAGCTTCAGACTTGACTTGGTCTGTAAGTTTTATTCTGCAAGCTTTCTTATCATCAGTCTAGTTGAAACAATGTATTCTTCAACCTAGTATTCAAGCAAGGGGTATCCACATCTAATTCTAAGTCCTTATGTGTTATAAAAACTAGAACCAACTTAATAGTCTCCATTTGTGCCACTAGAGCAACATTTTCCACTTGTGAATGCTTTTGACACACAACATTGCTTAAAAAAATTGCTCTGTACTTGTAGACAACTAAAAATGTCTCGACCACCAAACTGACTCCCGACATCCCTAAACATGCCAATTTCCCTCTAATCAATTAATTAAATTTTTATTTAATTAATTATCCCTTCATCTTCCAAATTCATATAACATTCCCCCCAAAATTGAATTAATTTTATTAATTCAATAGTCCAAAACCTTAGCCAGTTCATTTAATAAATATGCAATATTTATTAAATCAATTTCCCCATTTTCTCTAAATCTAATTAATTAGTTAAAACCATGTCAACTAATTAATCCAGCCTACTAATTAACCTATCCCTACCCTAGACAATTAAATAGCTATTATTTAATTGCCTACCCTACCCTACCTCATCCTAGCCTTAAGATTAATTAATTAAATCATTAATTAATTAATCTAATCCTCCCACTAATCCCTTTGCTAATTTATTCCAGCCATATTAATTAGGTTAATCACCTTAATTAATTGGGTCAAACCCTCATTAACACTTCTCCCCACAACCCATGAATAAAAAATTGATTTCCATGTCAAATAAATCAATTTTTAATACACATTTGTCATAATCCTCATTAAATACCTCTTACACCCCTTACACATGTTATAACTCATTAATATCCACTCTTCCCCAAATGAATTTTTAATTCATTTTACCCTTCCCCATGTGAATTTTTAATTCACAAATAATCCATCTCACCCAACCTCATTAATTCACCCCTTTCCCAAAAATGAATAAAAGATTTACTTTTATTCCTAGCCTTCCATCTTCCAAGATCAAATCTAGGCCCTCCACATCACTTTTATCATCCACCATTGATCTTTCCAATCAATCTCCACCCTTGGATCAAAATCCTCTCCAAAAATCTATAAATAGACTCTCTCCCAAGTCATTTTGATCCTCCAAGTTTATGCAAAGTTACCATGCCAAAATCATTCTTGAGCTAGGATAGTGAGTTGCACAATTGAAGAGCATTTCACATTGAAATCCATAGTCTAGGGATCATCTTGGTCTTAGGAGCTTGTTTTGGGTGCAAAGGCTCCTTCCTCCCTTGATGGGATTAGATTTGTATGTGAGGTATAATCTTGTGTTTATTACATTTGATTTAGTATTTTACCTTGTTTACATTATCTAATCTACATCGGCACACCCGGTGGGACCCACAAGGTCAGAATCTAATCCTTATTTGTGAGTTTTGGTGTGAGGATGTGATTTTTGCAGGTGCAGCACTATCCACCCTACGCAGTGGCACTATCTCAACCGGATTTTGGTGCTATTTCTATATTAGCGCTATCTCTGCGTAACCTTTTTTTCTTACTAACCTCACTCACATGTTCTTGATTTGCTTTTCCTGTCATTTTCTATTGTCGTTTGCTCTCTGTTTTGTAGAAAAACCAAGAATTACAGGGGGAGGTTATGGAAAATTTTTGAAAAAAGGAAAAACAAGCATCAGTTCCCCATTTTGGTGCTATCGTTCAGATTGGCGCTATCCTTGAAAGACATAGACTCTCTGAAGAATTGTGCAGTGGCACCTTCCTATATCGTTATCCTCGCTATTGTCTGCATTGTCACTTTACATCAGACATATTGGCGCTAAAATTTGTATTAACGCTATTTTGTAACGTCTTGCAATAATAGTCTTTAAGTAGCACCATAATAGTTTTTAGTGCCTTTTTTGTAAGTCGGGTTGTTCTGCCCACAGTGGCGCCTGTGCATGTTTTGTTTAGCACTATTTTGAAAATCTTGCTTTTCTGTCTGTTGCAAGTACTACGGATACTAACAAAGCCTTTTTGCAGAGTGGTTTGATGTTTAGTTAGCAAACACTTTGATTTGGGAAACTAAAATGAACCCCTTTTGTATGTTAGGTTTTAGACAACATTTCAAATTGGTGCTTTAAAATCAATCCAACAAACAAACAACTCCTTGTGTGAAGTGTGTGTGCCTATAACATTTACTTTGGTGCTCTAAAATTTATTCTCTTGTATGCCAAGAAACAACAATCAAACAATTCAATTTTGGGCTCTAAAAAGAACCACAAATTGCATAAATTGAAAGCATTCAGTTAAAAAGAACAACAACTTGCATCTCTCATGCATGTAATCAAGAAAATCATCCTTTAATTGTGTGAAGTGTTTTTGTGCTCTTTTTGCTTGTGGTGTGAAAGCGTACGCTCTTCCCTCACACCATTTTGGTGACCTTGGGAATCAAAAGCTTATCACAAAACTTGCATTAATCACACCCCATTTAATCCAAAGATCTAAAATTAAACCATGTTTAGTGTGATGCAATCATAGAAGATACGTATGCTCTCCCCTCGTATCTTTATATGAACTTGGGGATCAAAAGTGTTTTCATGATTGTATTTCTTTTGTAAACCTTAGAGGGCCTGCCACCCCACTTCGAAAGGTGGGAACAACCCAAGCGGCATCAAGCTAAAGCCAAGCTCTTGCAAGCTGCTATATAAAATAAGGCATTTGGGACGAAAGTCTCAAACGACAGGTGTTGTTTTGTTATACCGACAACCATCCTCCCCCAAAATCCTCCAAGGCGTAACCCTTGGAGGCTGGGAGACTCCATAACAGAGAGTAGCACTGCCACACGTATAACCACCTGAACGGATGCCCTTACTACGAACCATTGTTTTAGCAAGCCAAAATCCTTCTATTTGTTGACGCAGAGGGCAAAACCCTTGAAGCGGCCCCGATTCATGCTGTTCTTAGCCGAGGTAGCAGGGACAATCTAAAGGTTTGGTGAGGGACAAGCCTTATAAGAAACCTGGATCTTGGTATGCGTGAGAAGTGTGTGCAATTATAAGGAGGAGCTGGTGCTACCAAGATCTTGGAGCTACCCGCTTTGAATAGGCGCAGCTAGGGGATTCAACAAATACTATCACATTCTCGCCTTAGGTTGTGAAAAATGCTTGTTCCAAACAAAATCATACGTCATTTCACAAACAAAAAAAAAATCATTGGTTGTTTTGCATTCAAATGTGTGTTAAAGTGCTTTAATTCTTCACGAACAACTTGCCAAGAGACAAAACAAATCAGTTGATCACATTCCAAACAAACAAATCCAAGAATTTGCCATAAAAAATCTATCTACCCTGTTTCAGCACCATATCTGTCTGATTGTAGCGCCATTTCACCCATGGATTGGTGCTATTTTTAGTTTGACTTGCCTGAAACAAAGACCTATTTAGTTGTGATCTACACCATCCGCTCTGCCATAATCCATATCCATCTCACAGAAATCCGACAATAGCCTATCCATTTCCTTCAAAATTTTTCAAAATCGCACCTTCTCTTTGACCTTAGAGGATCAATCACCACCATTGTTGGACCCCTTTGATACATCATCATCAACCCAAATCCATATCTATCCATCCCCCTTCAATCTTTTTGCATATCTCCTTGGACCAAAACAAATCATTTCAAAAAATCCAAATCCAAATAAAAACACCCATCAACAAATCATCAACCAAAACTTGTCATCCTTTTTGAGCCAAAAATAGATCTAGATCTTATCATTAACATCACATTTTCCTTGAAAATTCATTAGTCTACCTTTCAAGAAAAAAAACAAATCACCCCTCTTTGCATAAGGTCATTAGTCTACCCCAAACAAAGAAAAACATCCCTTTGTGCCAACTCAAGATCTAGATCTTATCTAAAGCTCAATTTGTAAACCATCATCATCCTAATCAATCAAAATCAAACCATCAAATTCAAAATCCCTTGCTCATCATCCATCTTTGGTCCAAAATTTGTGCAAAGATCAATATCATCCATTCGTATCACCCTTAGGATAAAACCTTTGGAAAGACATATCGATCTTCACCGCATCCTCTCTTCTACTCCATCTCACTACCCATCCATCTTTGGGTCCAACAAAATCAATCCGATTCTCTAAGGTCTCCATCTCCATTCCACTCTACTTCTAATCAAACCCATACACATATGCCCATCACAAGACAACACAAAAAGAATCAAGAAATGGCGGAACAATGGCCATTTGGCATGCCTAACACCAACAACCACAACATACCCACGTATCAAACATACAATCCACCTACATATTCCTTCATCCCCCCATATGGCCCTAACAAAAACCCTTTTCACTTCTTACAACAAACACAAACACCACCACCACCACCACCACCAACACTAAATGTCCCCACCATATCCCAAGATGACCTAGATGTCTTGAGCTTCAAGCAAGATGTCGATAACATGGATCTACTTGATAAATTCCTAAGATCGGACCCAAATAGATATCTTGATCATCTTCTTAAAATTGGTGCTCAACTACCCCCACCGCAACATCATCACAACCATCCACTTCTACAATCGCTCCTACCACATCAAATACCCAAGCATCTACATCACATAACCAACCCACCATCTCTCAAATGTCAACACCTAACGTATCTACCACCTCCACAACCTCAACCGCTACAACATCTACAATTCCCACATGCACTGCTCTCCCTAACATCTCCCAACCCGCCATCACTTCTACTACCACAACTACCATCAACCCTTCCATTTCACAAATCACCATGGGCATACAAGGCAACATCACCCAAGAAAGTACCTCCAAGAGTGTGCCCCCACCAAACTCTGACACCATTGCATACCTATGACAACTATTCTCACAACAATCTCGCAACACATCTAACCAATCCAACATCCACATACCCAACGTCAATCCATCTAATGTCACATACCCCCATAATCCCAATCCCCAAATACCACCACATATTCTCCAACAACTCTATGCACACCAACAACAGCAAGCACCAATCAATCCAAACCCCAACCTGCAACACCAACATCTCAACCAAACCAATTTCCAACATCAAATCCCGCCCCACCGCCAATATCTCACCAATCAACAACCCTACACGTTCCAACCACAACAACCATAGGATTTCAACACCATCCTACAAGGCTTAATCCAAAAGGTGGATGACCTACAAACTGGGGGCAAACACAAATACTATTCTTTTGAGGATATTTGCCCCTACCCATTTGACCGCACATTGTACATGCCCCCTTTCCCCAAAAACTTTGAAACACCAAAATTTGACAAATACAAGGGAAAGGGAGACCCTAGGGACCACCTTAGGGAGTTCTACATTGCTTGCCTAGAAGTCTCTAACAATGACACATATCTTATGAGACTCTTCCCAAGAAGCCTTGGCAGCCAAGCTGCTGAATGGTTTGCCCATCTTCCACCTGGAATTCGAACATTCCCTGAGCTTGCGGAGAAGTTTGTCAACCACTTCTCTTACAACTTTGAACATGAGGTGTCCATGACCGACCTCTGCAACACCAAACAAAAGAGCGGAGAAACTTTTGCTTCTTTCTTACAAAGGTGGAGGGGCCTAGCAAGCAAGCTCCCATGGCCTATTCCTGAAAAACAACTTGTCACCATGTTTGTGGCCAATCTCAATCAAGAAATAGGGTTTCACTTACAAATTCTTTGTGCATCTACCTTTGAAGAGGTTATTGACAAAGGCACTGCTGTCGAACGAGCCCTCATTGCCAAGGGCTCCATCAAATTGTACGACCCCAAATCCAACAACAACAATCACAACAACAACAACTACTACTACAAATCCAATCACAACACCCCCAATACCAACAACAATACCAACACGCAATCCAGTGATAAATCACGCTATTGGGGGAAGAACAAGAACAATCTAAACCATGGTGTCACTAATGTGAAAGCCGTCCAACACATCCAAAACCAAATACCTGCACATACATATGCAGCAAATGTAAAGAACCCAAGAGGGCCAAATAAACCACGCAAACCTCGCCAAAATTTCACACCATTAGCAGAACCCATCGAGGACATCCTCAATAGATGTCTCAAACAAGGAGTGGTCACACTCCCGCCCATTCAACCATGTCAAGACAATGAACTCAAAGTGATATGGTATAATGAAAATGATTACTGTGAATACCACCGCGTGGCGGGCCATAAAACAGCTAACTGTATGCAACTAAAACATTGCAGCCAAGACCTCATAGACCAAAATCTCGTCAGCCTCGATCAAAGTGCCCAACCATCACCAAACACTAACCTTGGAGCTTACAAGGATCCTTTACCCAACCATAATAAAGCTTCCTCATCCAACCAAGCATACAATGTCACTCCACCACCCGCATCCTATGACTCCATTGTCGGCCGCATTGAACCCTCATCCCACCATGTCAACACAATCACCATTCGGGCACAAGCACCTGATTGCACCATGACAACCCGTCGAGGCCATGTATCAATCCGCACTACCCCTCCCACTGAACAGACACCTGCATCCACATCCGATCCCCTCCCCCCTCGTCTAAATGCCTGTCCCTCACCCACCACTCGATACAACCTCCTAGAACATCTAGGAAAGACACCCGCACAAATCTCCATCCTTGAGCTACTTTGCACATCACCCCACCACAAGGATGTCCTCCCTTTTGGAAACACAAGTCCCTGCAAACTTGGATGTCAATCAATTTGAAGCCATGGTCGGCCATATTGCTACACTGCACCATTTCATGTTTTTTGAAAAAGATCTCCCTGCTTCTGAACACCTACATAATGATGCACTACACATCGAGGTCTGCATTCACAAACACACCATTAAAAGGGTCCTAATAGATGGTGGCTCCGGCCTAAATATATGCACTCTAAAATTGCTAAAACACTTGGGGTACTCAGATGTGGTTGTGGATGCTAGCGAGTGCATCACAATCAAAGGATATGATGACACTGAGAGGCTATCCGAGGGCACCATAAAACTCCCTATTCAAGTGGGACAGAAAATCCTCAAAATAGAATGTCAGGTTTTGGATCTTGAACTCCCATATAACATTCTTCTCGGCAGACTATGGATTCACACCATGCAAGCCGTCCTATCCACCTTCCATCAATGTCTCAAATTCCCCCACAACGGCACAGAAGTCACTATCTATGCTGACCCCTGCCCCTTCCAATATTGCAGTTTTCTAGAAAGCCACAACCAAACCTTCATGTCCATATAATAAAGCCACCATCCAAACCAATCCGACGGCCTCCACCTCATACATAGACCCCGCGAACATTGCCACCACTTCATCCCAGGCACCTCTGCCACCTGAGGTCAAGATCACGCTCAGCGACCAAGGATGTGGAGAATACAACCTCCACAACACCTTTTGTGTGGGCGCATTACCCACTCCTAAGACATTTGGCACTCCAAACACAGAGGCAGCCAACACAGTCATCATCAAATGCAAACCCTCACCCATCTTTGAGAAAAAACACCTTCTAGATCCAGATATACTTGAGGATATTTCATCTTGGCTTTACAAGGATGAAGAAACAGAGCAAGACATCCCCACCATCCCAACAAACATTTACGGCAAGGGCTTTGAAATGGTCAAAAGCATGGGTTACAAAGGACAAGGCAGCATTTGCCTTCATGAACATGGGATTATAGAACCACTGCAAGCAACAAGAAACCCCTATACTCAAGGGTTAGGGTATGGTCAACCACAACACACCCTTAATACCAGTGAATGTATCTTAGCTGAGGTTGCTACAGTATCTCTAGACGTCGACAATGTTAACAAAATGGGCCTACAAGACTCCTTTAGTGATTTTACTGACTTCTTCGACTCCTCCATTTGCACCATCTACTCAGTCACCACTTTTGCCTCATCATCTAATGACCTACCATTAGTATACCCCAACCTCATTGATTGGGACCAACAAGGACCTCCTATCTTCGATATCGCACCAAATGATGAAGCCATTGCTGAAATGATGGGAGTAAGAGACAACTTCCCCTTACGAGATCACAGAGCTGGATACATCATAGAACTCAATTCGGGTGCCTATTTCAGGGAAACAACCCCTGCTTCTAGTCATCAAAACATAAAAATCAAAAATAGATCTGATGGTGAAAACTGTTCTGCGGTAGTGTCAGATCCTAAAATAGTAAAAACAAAAGACGCATCTCCTGGTGAAAACCTCCACGAGGCACCAAGAGATGGAAGCATGGGCCTCCCTGAGATAGATAAAGTATATCCCGACAGATCACCCATCTTGGTCGAACCAGCTTAGGAAATAAATCTGGGGACAGAGGAAGAGCCGAAAATCACATACAGAGCAGAATCTCTTAGCATGTTCGAACAGGAAGACTTCTTAGCATTTTTCACACAAAGAAATCACAATTTCACATGGACCTATGCAGACATGCCAGGGCTAGATCCCGCCTTGGTTGTTCATCATCTTGCAGTGCGTCCCGATGCGAAACTAGTCAAACAAAAACTCTGAAAGATGAATCCTCAGGTGGCCCTTCTTGTCAAAGTAGAGCTAAAAAAGTTACTGGATGTTGGGTTCATACGCCCAATTGATTATCCTAAATGGGTTTCAAATCTAGTACCGGTTGCTAAACCAAATGGCAGAATCCGCTGTTGCACTAACTTTAGAGACCTCAACAAGGCCTGCCCAAAAGATGACTTCCCACTACCCAACATTGACATGATCATGGATCTCACCACAGGACATGAGATGCTATCTCTCATGGATGGCTTTTCAGGGTACAACCAAATAAAAATTGCCGAAGAAGATCAGCACAAAACAGCCTTCATATGCCCATGGGGGACATGCTGCTGGGTAGTAATGCCATTTGGCCTAAAGAATGCAGGAGCTACTTATCAAAGAGCAACGACTGTCATCTTCCACGACCTCTTTCACCACATCATGGAGGACTATGTTGATGACTTACTTGGCAAATCAAAGACTAGAGAAGAACACCTGGATGTGTTGGCCAAGATCTTTGACAAATTAGACTAGTACAATGTTCATCTCAATCCAAAGAAGTGTGTCTTTGGTGTCACCTCAGGTAAACTGCTGGGATACATAGTCTCCAGATGAGGAATTGAGGTAGATCTTGCGAAAGTCAAGGCTATCACTGAAATGCCTTCTCCCAAAACATTGAAACAACTAAGAAGCCTACAGGGGAAACTATAGTCCATTCTCTGGTTCATCGCCCAACTCACTGATAAGTGTCAACCATTCCAACATCTCCTCAGGAAAGATACAGCTTTCGCCTGGACTGATCAGTGTCAAGGTGCCTTCGATCAGCTAAAAGCATATGTGGCTAATCCCCTTGTTCTATCTCCACCAAGACAAGGAGAGCCCCTCCTCTTGTATATCTCCATGACAGACACAGAAATCAGGGCTTTGTTAGCACAACATGATGAGCATGGGAAGGAATGAGCCATCTACTACATCAACCACACCTTGATCTCCTATGAGCTTAACTACACACAAATTGAACGAGCATGTCTAGCCCTTGTCTTCATGTCACAAAAGTTAAGACATTATATGCTCAATCACAAGACCAAGCTCATTACTAAGATCGACCCACTGAAGTATTTGCTAAACATAGCGGCTCTCACTGGCAGAATGGCAAAATGGGTCATGATTCTCACCGAATTTGACATAGAATACACAGAGAGAAAGGTGATCAAAGGACAAGTTATTACAGATCAGCTGGCTAAGGCACCTATTCAAGCAGAACATCCTACAATTGCAAAATTTCCAGACGAGGCCATCTTGACAATCACACCAGCCACAGACACATGGAAGACGTATTTTGATGGATCGTACACTCACAGAGGCTTAAGAGCAGGCATCTTATTTGTTACCCCTCAAGGCGACACAATCCCTAAATCCTTCAAAATCACATTTCCATGCACCAACAATGTAGTAGAGTATGAGGCCCTCATCACAGGTCTTCGCATGGCCATCCAATAGAAAATTGAAAAGCTAATTGTGTATGGCGACTCTCAACTGGTCATCAAGTAGGTCAATAATGAATACAAAACCAAAGATGATAAGCTCCTTCCCTATAAGAACATGGTCGATGATTTTAAAGATTATTTTGATGACATCCACTTTGAGCAGATCCCAAGGTTAAACAACAAAGCAACAGATGCCATGACAACCATCGAATCTCTGGTAGACATGAAGAAAGGCAGCAAGAAATGTGAATTCCTGATCGAAGAGCTCCCCATCCCAGCATACGACATTCCTTAATCTGAACTAGTGTACGAAATCATTGGTCCTCTATCCCCCTGGTATCAGGAAACCTACCTCTACCTTCATGACAATATCCTCCCCAACAACCTATCCCCATCACAGAGAAAATCCTTCATCCGTCGAGCCTCCTGTTTCATCCTTGTGGGTGACACCCTCTACAAAAGGAGTCTTGATGGCACGCTTCTACAATGTTTAGACTCTAGGGAAGCCGAGGTAGCCTTGGAAGAGGTACACGCAGGTATTTGTGGGGCACATTCAAGTGGACCGGCTCTTTCTAAAAAGATCCTGAGGACTAGCTATTATTGGCCCACCATGGATAAAGACGCGTATCAGTTTATCAAAAAATGCCTCCCATGTCAACAGCATGGTGATCTCATCCACGCACCAGCACAGGAGCTGCAACCAATCACAACGTCGTGGCCTTTCTCACAGTGGGGACTCAACCTCGTAGGGAAAATACATCCTCCATCCTCCAACGGCCATAAATTCATTATCACTGCTACCGAATACTTCACAAAGTGGGTGGAAGTAATACCACTCACCTTCACCACAAGAATCCAAATCTCCAAATTCATTCTCCACTACATCATCTACCACTACGGTATCCCTCATTCCATTGTCACCGATAATGGAAAGCCATTCAAGAACCAAAAAGTTTGCACTTTGTGCAAAAAGTTTGACATCAAACACCGCTTCTGCACACCATATTACCCTCAAGGAAATGGTCAAGCAGAGGCTTCTAATAAAACCATTTTACGCATCGTAAAGAAGACAGTCAATGAAGTTGGCCACGACTGGCACCTCCAACTCAACCCCATCCTATGGGCTTACCGTACAAGCATCCACACTCCTACAGGAGCCACTCCATACTCACTAGTATTTAGATCTGAAGCCATTTTACCTATAGAGGTCAAGCTCCCATCTCTCCAAGTATCCTTGCAAAACATTATCTTTGATGAGGACTACCGCGTTGCAAGGTTGCATCAACTAGAACTACTAGATGAGAAACACCTGAATGCATTGAATCACTTACAGGCATACCAAAACTGCCTCAGAAGAAGCTACAACAAAAAGATCAGAACTAGAAAATTTGAGGTAGGTGACCTGGTCCTAATGGAAAATCAGAAGAACCTACAAGAGCATCCAAAGCAAGGAAAGTTTGAACCCAATTGGCTAGGACCTTATGTCATCACCGCCGATTATGGGTCAGGAGCTTATCAGCTTGCAACACCTGAGGGGCAACCTCTAGATGAGCCAATGAATATCCTGCATCTCAAGAAATTCTGTGCCTAACCCATCTGTTACCCCAAGTCAAAAAATCAAAAAAATCAAAAAATCAGAAAATCAAGAAAAATCAGAGTGCAATAAAAACTTCCAATGGTGAAAATCACTTCGATGACACCTTGGATAAGTACCATGGTGAAAACCTGTTTCAGGCACCATGCATAGTGGCCAGTTCTACCATCTAATAAGTCCTCTTTCCATCATAACACTCCATATCCCACGGCTTGGAATTCAGAAACACCAAGTTTTTTTGCCCACTCTGCACTACCTCACCCAAAAAACCCCATCCATGGAACGAGGATCCTTGTAAGCTCGTATTTGTATAGTTCCTAAAATCCAAAAAACCACACAAAAACAATAGAAAAAATCCACAACTCCAAAAAATAGTAGAAAAACATAGAAAATCCAAAAACAATCACCCCATACATCAATCTCACATCCCATCACGATCATCAAACACACATCAATCCTCATCATATCGCAAACCATTCCCACATCATCAAGTCATGCTAGAACTACATATTCATTTCACCTGCATCTTAAAAGTACCTTGATCCCGTGCACACAAGGTATGTAGGCAGTATGGAATACGAAGGATGTTTCTAGTACTCAGGTATCTAAGATGCACCCATCCAACCCATTTGGATGGCTCCCATTCACTGAGCTTTCTGGATCTAAGAAATGATACACATGCTACGTATACAATTGAAACATGGTCCCTAGCGCAAAAATCATCAAGCAACATACCAACTATAATCTTACATCTGGCCAGACTATTCTTTTGCCCATCTCCCAAAAATTTTCCAATCAAAAACCAACGAATTTGCGTCCTAGGATATATCTTTCCTACAATGGACAAAAATCTATCATTCTATCATCACGTCTCTTGGTAAGAGCACACAAAGGGTATTTGTATCTTTCATTGGTCTTTTTGCTTATTGATTTTTATCTTTTTGTCTCGCTCTAAGTCATCTCCAAAGCTACCTTGATCTCATTATATCATGGTACGTAGCAGATAGCACCTGGAGTAGACATAGTCATTGTTTCTGCATGCTGTGCTTGTGGGTTGGTTTCATTACTCCAAGAATAGTATTCATATCTTGAAGTCTAGGTCGGTTCTAGCATGATGTGTCCTATTTGCACATACAGGCATCCAAACCTTATGTGCATTATTCACACTCACTGCTATGAGTCCCCTTCCTCCACTAGACAAGATTATACTACCTTGGGCATGCATGAAATCAACCTATTGTTTGTGGGTCTAGTCCATGCAATTGTAGGATATACATCATCACCTAGGTCATTTCATACCTTTGTGAACTATATCCTACATTGCTACATTAAACTAAGAAATGCTCTCAATTAATTTTGTGCAACTATTGTTACTAGCTCAAAATCATCATCCTAATCACTCAGTCAACTATCACATATCGACCTAGATTTGATAATCACTTTCCCCCGACCCCTCGCAATCTATTTCCCTCACTAACCCCATTTCCCCACCATATCTCCACTTAACAAATCTTGAACCAAACCAAACCCCCCCCTCAATGACGTGGTGTCTTATGACCTAACAAATCCTCAAATCTCCCCACCACCATCCCCTAGACACTCCCACCCCTATCATCCCAACAACCTAGCACGCTCTCCCACAGTCTCACCACTCAGGGTCAACACCAAGAACATCATGTGTATCAAGACTGGGCCATCTCACCTATTACCTAGTTTGCATACCACCTATCACCTAAACTGCATCTAAGCATATCATTTAGCTACATGTCACGATCCATCCATTTTGCATATCATTTTAGGTTCATTTTAATCCATTTTGCATATCATTTTAGGTTCATTTTAAATCCATTTTGCATATCATCTTAGCTTCATTTTAATCCATTTAATTTGCATATCATTTTAGGTTCATTTTAATCCATTTTGCATGTCATTTATCCATTTTAAAATTGCATATCAAATAGATTCATTTCAAACATCTAAAATTACATGTCACTTACGTCCATTTTTAATCCATTTAAGTTTGCATAAAAAAATAGGTTCATTCTACAAACATTTAGCTGCACATCATTACACATCATATCATACTCATTTACCACATAGGTGCATGTTAAAATTAAAATTAGTATCATCACATTGCATTCCATACATATAAACATCTCATAAACAATTAGTTACATTACAACATCATCAACATCACCATCGAAACAACATCTAGATCATCTAGTGGCATATACATAATTCCATACATTTTCATCCATAATAAATGTTTATTAGTTTGAACATTCAGTTGCATCATACAGTCCATAAAATCACAACACCATACATATATCACAAAAGAATCCATGCATCCATCAAATCACACACATCATTTGCATCAACATAACACATCCACAACATATAAAACCATAAAATATATTTGCATCCATCATATAGGCATCATCATAATAGGACATCATCAATCATCAAAATGCATCGCATCATATATAATCACCGCAAAAAATGTACATCGCTCATATATACATCAAAAAATAAATAAATAAAGTGTCCTGATACAAAAATGCCTCCAAGGGCTATCATGATATGTCTATCACATAGAAGATCTTCTCTCTGAGGGAGTAGGGGACCCTGACCCTGGTCGAGCCTCTGGCCCCATCGACGGCTGTGGCTGTGATGGTGGCTGCACCTGTGGAGCCTGCTGGGGCACATGTGAGGGTGGAGGCATCGTCTGCTGAACTAACTGCACAGATCTCGATCTATGAGACCTAGAAGCCCCCGATCTACTGACCTGGCTGTAACTCGGTGCTCGCTGCACTACGGGCACGGATGCATAATACAACCCCCGATAATACTCCATCCATGCTCTGGCCTCTGATAACTCTCTCTATACCTGAGATATCTGCCCCTGTGCCTAGCTCAACTGCCCCTGTACCTGATGTGAATGTGTCTGTGCCTAGGCCAATTGGGCCTGCATCCCTACCAAAATCAAGGCCAGTCCCCCACCCGAAGCCTGTAGACTACTCAACGCAGTCTCTACCTGTTGTGCTCTCAAGAGCACTGCATCCCACTCTCTCCTCAACCCCTCCATGTCTCCTTGGGCCTGGGCCAACTTAGCCTCTAACACTGCCACCTGCCCATCTACTCCCTGCAGCTGTACCAACTCAGCCTCTCAGCACTCTAACACCTCCTCTAAGCTGGCCACTTGTGCACGTAAGGTCTCCATCTCCTTCGCCTCACCCCACGGACGTCGACGAGGTGTCAGCCTCTCAACCTCTATAGCCACAGCTATCCCTGAACTCCCTGCCTTAGTATCATGCCTGCCAACTCACAACTGCTCCACCCGTGATGGAGATAAATCACCCTACTCTGCCCTCGGCTATCCACCACGCTGCCACGTTCCTCTAGGCTATCGTCCGACTCTAACCTCAGCCTACTGTACTGGAGCCTGATGCGCTAGAGCCTGATGCGCTAGAACCTGTTGCCCCCCATGTCCCTGTCCCACTCCTGCTGCTGCCAACACATCTATAGGCTAGCCATCTCTCGCAACCACTGTCTCCTCCCCATCATCCATCACCTCCACAATGTAGTCCTCAATAACTACATCTCCCTCCTCATCAGGATCATCTACACCCCCATCTAAGCTATCCCCTGCTACCTCTACTAATGGATCTTTAAATTGGGTGGGCTGATGCATCTGCCACCATATCTCATATGCAGGTGTAGTACCTGCATCCCTTACTGTGCTCCTCCAATCCCACTATACTGGCCGAAGTGCTACAAAATCATTAAGAGCAACCTGTGGCTATAAAGGTGTGGGCCAGTAGGCTGTATCTCGTGGCATCCGTGCGTATATCGCCATCTACTGGGGGGTATCCTGTACTAGTCCAAACTGACGCATAACCCGCGAGGGTAGGTGCATCTCTATGGTACGGTCTGCACGACCCGTAAGATATCTCTGCTGAAACATGTATGGGAGATGAATAACATCATCTGGCCACTCCTCACAACCAATGTATACTCGCCACACCACACTAATCATGTCATCCAGTATCCTCTGCCAGTAGCACACCTGTCCAGTGTATGTGTACTCTGCATCTTGATACAAAAACACAAAGGCCTCAAACGGCCACCGATAATACCCGCATATCGGCTGAGTCACAGGGATATGCTCCCAAATCCATATGTGTAGCAAAGTAACCCTGGCAGATAAGGCTCTATCATGCAGATAAACGACCATGTACATCTCGTGGTACAGCTGTGCTAGCATCACCGGCCCCCATGCATAGACAATATCATGGCTCACCATCCCCTCTATCATCCCACTCCAGCCCACTAGAAAACCCCTGCCTCACCTATCAGGCATCACCATACCTCCAATCAGCACACACAAAAATAAGGCAAAGGGATTTGCACCCACAGCCAGTGTCCTCTCGTAATCCAGCTCCCTCTCATCTATCGAGAACACAATGTGATCTGCTCTGAATACTCTAATCAATGCAGTCCGCCCCCTCCTCGTGTCATACCTCACACGTTGACTTTGAATAGGCAGCTTGAGGATGTGATAAACATCCTCAAGTGTAATGGTGATCTCTCCTGTTGGCAACAGAAAACTGCAAGTCTCGGTGCGATATCGCTCCACCATCACCGTCATCAGAGTTCTATGAGCTCGCAGCACTGGCATCGATGCCACCATCCAAAGCCCCAGCCTCGTCAGTCGAGCCCGCATCACATCATCAAATAGTGCCATCACGGATGGCACTCGTCACTCCCATGACTACAATATAAACCACTCTGTATCTTGCATCCACCACTTTTTGGTTAGATGCTAACTTATCGTTTCCCCAAAATACCCCTTTTTCTTCTATCATCTAAAAGGCCCACATCATGTGGCCCCAACACGGACAACCCCTGGTGCCATTTTAAAAATGGTGCTATCTTTTCCTCCCCATTGCGCCATTATAGAAAATAGCGCCACCGGGTGACCTCCATCGCGCCAATCTAGACAATGGCGCTGATTTACATTTTAGCGTCAATTCCCTCTTTAGTGCTACAATGAACAATAGCGCTATTTACCCGTATGGCGCTATTACAAGTATAATGCCAATTTAACCCCAACATAGCACTAAAATTCTATATTTTCATTATTCTAAGCTTTGGTGCCAATCCAGACGATAGCGCCGATATATCCCCTAAATGGCGACAAAATTGCCCTCCCTCTACCCTAGCGAATAGCGCCAATCTAGAGGATGGCGCTAATTCACCTTATAGTTGGCGCCACGTGCTCCAAACCCATATCCCAAAACCTAAAAAAAATGTGCGTAAAACGAAAAAATTACAAAGTTCGGGTTAGGCCCTACCTGGGGTCTAGCATCGAGTGACCAGCTGAACTCTCAGAATCGCTCAAAAATGTGGTGAAGTCGTGGAAACTGGGGGTTGCGGTCAGCCATCTCTCCTTCATCCCTTCTTCTCTAAAGTCAAAAGTGTGCCAATGTGGCACTCTTTGGGCCCACTTTGCTTAATTTAGTGGGCCATGTCACCATTCCACCCCCTGTTTTATCCTCTAGGGTACAGATCTCAGCCTTTTTCCTCCGTTTTTCTTCCTGCCATCTTTTTCCACCACCTATCCAACTGTCACGTCCGCCACATTCTTTCGAGAGCTTACCTGCAAAATTTTTATTTTCCCGCCAACCTCTCGAGGGGGCATCCCCTATCCATCTTATTCCTTCTCGGCAGCTGGGGCATATTTTTCTTCGACCTGACGCCACTTCCCTCCTAGGTCCCGATGCCACATCAAAGAGGGGCAAATGTAGACACCTAAAAATGTCTCAACCACCAAACTAACTCCTGACATCCCTAAACATGCCAATTTCCCTCTAATCAATTAATTAAATTTTTATTTAATTAATTACCCCTTCATCTTCCAAATTCATATCACATTCCCCCGAAAATTGAATTAATTTTATTAATTCAATAGTCCAAAACCTTAGCCAATTGATTTAATAAATATGCAATATTTATTAAATCAATTTCCCCATTTTCTCTAAATCCAATTAATTAGTTAAAACCATGTCAACTAATTAATCCAGCCTACTAATTAACTTATCCCTACCCTAGACAAATAAATAGCTATTATTTAATTGCCTACCCTAGCCTACCTCATCTTAGCCTTAAGATTAATTAATTAAATCATTAATTAATTAATCTAATCCTCCCACTAATCCCTTTGCTAATTTATTCCAGCCATATTAATTAGGTTAATCACCTTAGTTAATTGGGTCAAACCCTCATTAACACTTCTCCCCACAACCCATGAATAAAAAATTGATTTCCATGTCAAATAAATCAATTTTTAATACAAATTTGTTATAATCCTCATTAAATACCTCTTACACCCCTTACACATGTCATAACTCATTAATATCGACTCTTCCCCAAATAAATTTTTAATTCATTTTACCCTTCCCCATGTGAATTTTTAATTCACAAATAATCCATCTCACCCAACCTCATTAATTCACCCCTTTCCCAAAAATGAATAAAAGATTTACTTTTATTCCTAGCCCTCCATCTTCCAAGATCAAATCTAGGCCCTCCACATCACTTTTATCCTCCACCATTGATCTTTTCAATCAATCTCCACCCTTGGATAAAAATCCTCTACAAAAATCTATAAATAGAACCTCTCCCAAGTCATTTTGATCCTCCAAGTTTATGCAAAGTTACCATGCCAAAATCATTCTTGAGCTAGGACAGTGAGTTGCACAATTGAAGAGCATTTCATATTGAAATCCATAGTCTAGGGATCATCTTGGTCTTAGGAGCTTGTTTTGGGTGCAAAGGCTCCTTCCTCCCTTGATGGGATTAGATTTGTATGTGAGGTATAATCTTGTGTTTATTGCATTTGATTTAGTATTTTACCTTGTTTGCATTATCTAATCTACATTACTAAAAACAATCCTGAGCTTCTATTGCTCATTAATCTAAAGCCAATTATCAAGAATTTATGGATGTAGATGTAATCATTGATCAATAACCATATGCTAGAATTGTAGAGTATTTCTTCAACAGTGGACTTAAGCAGACCAAAATACCTCAGATGCTTTACGCTGACTCAGGCTTAACTCTATTCATCCAAACTTAGACAATTCACCATGTGACTTTAGAATATGTTCACCAGATATTTATATAACGATCTTTAATGGCGGAGGCATACTGATCCAATTTCTGTCACTTACTTTGTATACTTCTCATACTTAGTCATTTTAGTTTTTTAAATTAGAACCATTCGAAGCGGACTGCCACAACATGTATCTTTGTGCCAGATCCCAGTACTAACTATCTAGCTGGGGGATTTAGAATATTTAATACAGCTCCCCCTAAGTCATGACTCACAATCTACTTCTCAGAGGAAGTAGCTTCTCCAGAGCCTAGAGCAGACTCATCTCTTCCTTCATTTGTTTCCTTCCTGATTCAAACCTTGTTCATCTCTTCCTTGATTTGTGTCGGATCAACTTTTTCAACCGGTTTCCTTGATTCTGATTGGTTATCCTTCTTATTTCTACAGTACTTTGCAATATGTCCATGCTTGTTGCAATTAAAGCACATAGTATTTTTCTGATCAATGTTTCTTCCATTTATCCTTGACCTGCCTAGGTTAGCCTTATGCCTAAAATTATTGTATGCATAACAATAGCCACTGAAGGATTCCATTGTCCTATTTGTCCCATAGCCTTTTCTCACTTGGCTTCTACACTCATTAGCTCTATGTCCCATTCTGTGACAAGCATATCATCTAATGGAATTCTAACTAGAGAAGGATGGGGTATTTTGATTTAGCCTATTTCTACACCAATTAGCCTTGTGGCCAAATTTGTTACATAAGTTGCAGTAACCATTGAAAGAAGAGTACCTTTGAGCATTTGGCTATCTAATTGATAGTCTTCTGCTTCTCTGATTCAGAGTCCGTCTGATCTTGTCCTCTTCTTGACTTGTTCTAAGTCCTTTGTCTTTTCCAAATGTTATGCCTTCTCTATTGCCATCTTTATGTTCTTCTATTGACCTATCATATTTGGCAACATTCACACTGAATTGATCTCTTTCAGCCCATACATGTTTCAGATCAACTTTCAAGTCTTCAACTTCTTCTTCAAGCTTCATGTAGTCTTTAATCTTGTCTTTCAGACAATTCTCAATTTTTGTCTTTTCTTCATTGTTCTCTTTTAGAGTTTGCTGTAATTGCCTGATTTGCCTTCTTAAATCTTCTTTCAAATCCATGTCTTTATCCGCAATTCTTGAGTTATCTATGTCAATACTAGCAATTAAGCACATATTCATTTGATTCACAACATCTTTGTGATCTTCCACATCACATTTGGTGGTCAGGGAACCTTCTTGTTCTTCAATTTGCAAATCCTTGTTGGTGGAGACTGAATTCTCTTGGATGTTTTCAATAACCTTAACATTTGTACTTTCCACGATCCTTCCCAATCTATTGTTGTAACATTGGTAGGCTCTGGTCCAGGATGAGTATCCAAGAAAAATGCCTTCCTCATACTTAGCATTGTCCTTTTCTATTCTGATGAGGCATTTGCTTCCAAAGATTTTAAAATATCTCACAGTGGGTATTGATCCACACCATAACTCAGTAAGGGTCTTTCCTTCTTTGGTTATTACCTAAACTCTGTTTAATGTATAGATAGTGGTTTGAATTGTCTCCTTCCAAAATACATCTAGTAAATTTGCTTCTTCTAGGGGAGATCTGGAAATAATAGGGGGAGATTTGGATTGGTTCGACAAAACTGAAAAATGAATGCAGGAGATGGATAAAGAGACCTCTAGAAGGCTTCTAGGAGGTGCACTAGAGGAAAAACAAAGGGGAGAGGTGAAAAATCACCTATAAGACACTCACAAGGCTTAGGGCCAAGGTTGAAAGCTAGAAAATGCAAGTCAACAAGTGTCGAAAAGTGTCGCAAACGGGGAGAGAGGGAAATCAACAAGGAAAAAACAACACAAGACAAGAAGAGAGAACACGTCATCAAGAGGCCTGATGCTTAAAGGACATTATTTCATGCTTAAATGTACATGACAAGGATTTGAATCATCATAGGGGTCCTCGTGGAGGTAGTACATGATTTTTGTGCTTATATATTTGCCCCCTCGAGGACAGTAGTCTACATGAAAGGTAGGTACCGTTCCTGAACAAGGCCTTACCTGTTGTCGATTTTCCTGAAATTTGTACCTGAAATAACTATTATTAGTCAGACATTTAAATATATCAAAACAAATGATGAAAACTACAATGATGAATTTGCCATGGATCATTCGAGTTCGACTAGTTGTTTGCTTTTGAGAGTTTGGACCTGTAGGGATGAAAGCATGTAAAATGATGCATGAAATAGATGCATAAAATAAAAAGAACATATGCTAAGCTAAAGAGGAGAATAGATTCTCCTTTTTATTGTAGATTTTGACGAACATATTTAATTTTTAAGGATTTTGATGTTTTCCAATTTTTTTTAGGTTTTTCTGATTTTTTCTAATTTTTATGGTTTTTGTGAAGATTTTACAAAAGTTTGATTTGACACTCCTTGAGTTCTTTGACAGACCTATATTTAAGATATTTCTACCCTTGCCCCCTTGCATGGGGAGATACATGTACTTGATTACATAGGTTTTCTCTTTTGACTTGTTAGAGGAGTGACTTATGCTCAGACATTGTTTTACACTCATTGTGACAAGACCTAATTTGATGAGATCCATACATAGCTTTAGTTGACATCTTGTATTTCACTTTCTCTTTTGTGCATATGGTTGGTTATAGATTTTATTTTGCTTATGAGAATGCATACCTAAGTTGATCACATATGGATGATGCAATTTGTTTTTGTCTTTTTGAGCATATATATATGAATGCAGGTGACGATATATAGATGCAATAAGACAAGAAATGCTGAAATGAAACTTTTACTTCTATGGAATGCCATCAGTTATGACATTGACTTTATTGCTTTAAGACTCTTTTTTCTGATTTTGGCATGAATGCAATGTGGAACAAACAATGTGACTACTCTTAAATACAATTTTTGATTCAGGGCATTGCAAGTTGTCCTGATATAAGAGACCTATTCAAGGCTGTGAGATAGGATTTTTAAAACTCAAGTAGGGAGCAGGACTGGAAATGGATCATTTTTAATTTTAGGCTTTGCGAAAGGCTAAACACTAATCCTTATCTAGATAAGACAAGATGACAAGATTTCAACTTAGACAAGTAACAAGCTTTGTTGATGGTCGCTAGACTTAGATCATAGATGACAAGCAAGATAGACCCAGGGTAAAGGATAAATAGGGAAGAACAAGGATCCCTAGATAGAAGATGATCCTAGAGATTACTAGACTCTCGACTTTGCTCAACTAGTGCGCATGTGTGCTTTGTACCTCTCTTTCTCTGTTAGGATATCACCCTTGAGGCTTTAAACTTAGACTGATCTCTGCCCAAGAGTATAGACATTTAGCAATCTTCTCTCTTTCACTCTTTTTTTGTATCTCTCTTTTTTTTTTTTCTTTTTTTGCTTTTTTTTGTATTTTCCTCACTTGACTTTTCTCATTTTTTTTTGGATTTTTGACTTTTCAAGAAATGAATGCTTTTGGAACTTTTGATATGCAATAATTTGATCTCTCAATTATCACTTTTGACACTCTTATTTTGACCACTCATGTTTTTTATTCACTCAAATTTTAGATTGCTTCCTTCAGAGTTTTGATCTTCCTGACATTTTTGGCCAAGAAAGATAAGGGGCTGAGTACCACCTAAATTTTTTTTAATCTAGTTGGACTTCTCTAATACTAGGGAAGAATTGGAAAGGTCTACTTGCAAGCTTCCTTTGAACACCGTAGGTTTGAATACTGACTTTGTTTAGACCCAACAACTTGACTCATTAAGATTGGGATCAGTGTAAATCTAAGAGCTAGGATTTGATTAGATTCACTGGGAATGAAGGGGATAATGGCAATTGTGGAAATGAGGAATCTCTAGGTCCTGAAAGGATGACGTATATCTAGACAACATTAGACTCCTTACTAAAAAGAAAATAGTACAAGATCAAGTCACTAACAATAATGCAAGATGAACAGAATGATACAGAAATGCAAGAAACAAATTGTTTTTGACATTTTGAATTTTTTATAAATTTTTTTGTGTTTTTATGTTTTATGATTTTTTTGATATTTTTAGAGGCATTTACAACATTTTGAGATGTTGAACTCTTCCCCTTCCATAATGCAAAAGAGGTAGCATTGTTTTTGACATCTTCCTTAACTATTTCTAGACCTATCCAATTTGGTCTAAACCTTAGTTGAAAGTCTGCAAGGAAACTTGAAGACTTCGTGTAAAAATGTCTTTGTATTCAGTGAGAAATTTTTTGTACTCACATGTTTCATTGTTTGATGATTTGCCCCTAGCTTTATCATTTTTTATTCTTCTTGAGTTCCCATGTTTGTTTTGAAATTTTGAAGGGCAAACGATGTTGGTATTGACTCTCCTAGTTTCTGTGTGGATTTTAGTTCTTCTTCTTCAGTCATGGTTTCAATCATAGGGATGCTTATGTCTGGTTCAATTGGAATGGCCACTAGGTTGAATGGAGCATAAGACTTTGTTAAGTTGGGATCAAAGGGAAATTCTCCTGTTGCTCCCTTTCCTATACATTTTGAGGTCTTGGCTATGTTTGCAATTCGTTTTGATGTCTCTCCTTTTTCAAAAGTGTTGATTTTTGGGTCGCTAGTGGTTTCCAAGGTGTTTCCCTTCATTTTGACTTGTTCAACTCTATCAAGGCTAAAAGGATCAGGATCTCCTTTGATGATGTGGGTTTGTCCCATGTATGAGAAGTGTAATTCTTGAAATAATGTTGAGGGAATGGCCCTTACTCTATGGATCCAAGGCCTTCCTAGGATCATGTTGTAAGTGGTTTCTTCATTAATGACATAAAATTAAATTGGGAGGGTTTTGGGACCCAATGTGATATGAAGATTGACCTTGCCCGTGGTTTGAATGTTTGGTTTATCATGAATTCTAAGGATGGAAGTTTGTTTTGTGATTTGTGTTTTGTCGTAACCCATTCTTTGAAGAAGCAAAAAGCAGACTATGTTGATTGCAGACCCATCATCGATCATTACATGTTTAATGGACCAGTCTTGGACTTGGACTATCAGATGGAGGGGGAGATCACCCTATTTAGCTAAGTCATTGTCTGAGGGTAAATTTTCAAAATCAAATGTTGAAGAAGAACACTTTTCACTTGAAGTGTTTTGAACTATATGGCCTAGATCTAAGGCTTTGAGGAGAGTGTTCTTGTGTGTAGCAGAACTCTTGATAAGCTCTAGCATGTGAGAAAAATTTGAATTTTTGGTGTCATCTGGTTGTTCTGGTCCTTGTATGACACAAATTTCTTGATCTAATTCACAAGGCGTAAGGTATTTTGATCAAAGGTTTTGGAACTAAGTTCTTCATCTTGTGAGCATGTGTCCATGAATGCTTTTTGTTGATGTTTTGGGAGGTTTGATATTGTTAGGAATTTTCAGGTCTAATTAAACCAATTCCACATAACCCAATAGGAGAAACAAGATGCTGAAACAAACCATAATGCAAAGATCAAATGAACAAGAAACAAGGAATACAAGATATACCCTAGGAAAACCCTTTGTAGGGGAAAACCCAGCCTCCAAAAGCATCCACATTCAAATGTATTATTCAGCAATAAGAGTATTACAATACAATCCATGAGCCTCCATGAATACCTATGAACCCATCAAGCACCTCCAATGCCACCTCCATGTGTACAAGCATGAATCCACACATCACCTGCCATGCTTCACAATATGCACTTATAGGAGAGAGCTCAATACAATGATAGCCTCTCTCAAACCTTCAATCCACCTACAATGAAATAGCCAACATTCCCCAAACCACTAACTATGTGTTTGCTTTTATAGACCAAGCTCACACAAATACAACTTGTGGTATTGGATAAAACCATGTGCCCCAAAACCATGGTAACACAAAACCATTAACTTACAAAACCACTTGACCCCACATTTGACTATTGGTACTAACGTTTCCCAATAAATCAAATAATACAAATAATAATCAATTACTCTATATGTCCCACACACAAAATAACTAACCCAATGTTACAATACAACTTATACAAGTGGTAACTGAATCAAATAGTACAATATTATGCAAGGTGTACAACACCTATCCCAACATTCTCCCACTTGTTGTATACATTGCATAAGGGTCAATACATGAACTACATCATCATAGGTAAAACATGAAATCACATGAATCTCTAGAATGCTCTCATGCTCCATCAAGATACCTGCAACAAAGCAAAGTGACCACCATCTCAAGAAAGAACCCCTGTCATCCTCCAATGTGCCACCAATGGAAGAAAAGGAACATGCCAAGGTGAAGATGCACCAATCCAAAGAACACAAGCATCAAATCCAAGTGAAACCATAAGGCTCCAAGCTGTTGTCAAAGGTAAAAAACCCACATGACTGGAAATAGCACCCACAACATATGCTAATACATCCAACCATCCATACCTCATAGGTATCAACAACATCAACAAAATCATACCAACAACATATTCAACCCATATACTGCAATAACAAGCTCCATGAATAAAACCTGTCAATGAAGAACACATACATCCAGGAACTCCCACTGCATGGGTAATGTCAAATCTGAAAATAGATCCAAGGCATACAAAGTCTATCAATCCACAATCAAATCAAGGTGTGGCTAATCAACAAGCCAATGTAGTACCAAGAACAATTTGTTGCAAGGTGTGACCCTCGGTCTTCTTGTTCAGCGCTATGCTACGGTGGTTTGTGACAAGGGCTTAATCGCCTCCCGTGCTTGTTAAGTCAAGTGGTTGTATCAGGCATTAATAGGTCGATCTTTTGGTGCAACGGCAACTAACAATTGGTATCAGAGCCGAGGTCACGGGTTCAAACCCGGTGCTTGCGCTGGGGGGATTGTTGCAAGGTGTGACCCTTGGTCTTCTTGTTCAGTGCTGCGCTACAGTGGTTTGTGACAAGGGCTTAACCACCTCCCGTGTTTGTTAAGTCAAGTGGTTGTATCGGGCATTAATAGGTCAATCTTTTGGTGCAACGGCAACTAACACAATCATAATGAGCCACACATGCATGATAAATCGCTGCATACTCTCTCACAACATGTCACCATAACTATCCCAAAGTCCAACCATATCAACATGATCCTCCAGGAAGTAGCCATAAGACAAAGAGAGAAAACTTGTAAATCATAATGTCCTTCTACAAACACCTCAAAGTGCTAAGCTGTGCCAAGTATGATCTCCTCTACAACCCCAAATGAAAAGCCTCAACAACACCCAACCATTCAATCTCATAAGATCAAATGAACATATATAACATGTAACCAACATGGATGTAAGCCTCTCTAATCAAGGTAGATCAAACTTATAACCATTCCATAACCAAGAATAAGCCCAATCACATCTTCTAAACTCCTCATAATGAACATGATAAATCAAACCATATGAACAAGAAGATAGCCATGCTAACATCCTTCAACTGAACCCTCTAGAACCAAACTATAGCTCAAGATCCATATCTATAAGAAGATGAAACATAAAGTAAAACACATCTAAAAGCATGGGCAATACCTCATAGATGATAAACTACCGAGTAGACCAAGAGTGGGGAATGAGAATGCTCCTCCAAGATACACCAAGCAACAAAGACTCTCCAAGAACAATCTCCTCTAAGTCTATAATGAACTCACGTCCATATCTAGCTGTAAGGCTCCTTGGTCTATCTGCTAAAACCTCCAAAGAGTAACTATCTCAACAAGTGTCTCTAATCACAAGAGAACTCCAGCCTCACCTAAGTCTCTAAGTATCCATGAGCACCTATAACTAACCAATACATGCCAAACTCCAAATGCAACATAGCACCATCGTGAAGTAATCAAACAAATGATCAAAGTACTCAATACCAAGAGAACAAAAAGACCACTGTCAATGCTCCTACCGCATGTCTGCATAAGAATCCCATCATGACATCATGATCTAACCATCTTCTCGTAAGAAGATCACATGCAACAAAGCGTACAATGATGCATACATCCTGTCTCAAGAGAACATGTATCATGCCAATACTTCAAGCTAGCATCAAGAGTAAACCATGACATAATATAAACATCTCTGAACAAGGATAAACATGTCAAACTAACAAATCATAATCCAACATCTTAACCAAAGACTCAAAGAAGTCCTCCATGGTAAACCAAGATGTCAACATCTCCAATCATATGAAGATAACCATCTCCTGTCACCTAAACTGAAAATGTCAAAGAACTCTCAAAACCAAGAGCTCCTCCATGACACCAACATCCACTATAGAAGATCATCCATCATGTATGATGAATCCAACATGGTGCCAAAGCTCCCACTGAACCGTGATACTGAGCTATCCATGACAACAAAATAACCATCTCCTAAATGAAGATTATCCATGGCCCCAAACCAATCAAGGAATCCCACTGTAACATCAATAGCTCCCAAAAGGTCTAGTGAACCAAAATATCCAAACAAGAGGATAAAACCATCACTGTCAAAAGCTAACAAAGAACCATGTATCCAAGCTCTCCATGACATCATGATAAACATGCTACAAGTCCTAATCAACTGACTATCAAAGCACTCTAATCATCCATCCTCCTATCCCAAAGAAACATACCAATGCACAAATGACCACAGACAAGGCCAACTAACAAAGTTTGCATAACCACTAAATCAATCTGGTGGATATAGATAGTCCACATCTGAGTCATCCCACTGTAGCAAAGAGGTAGCTAATCCACAAAACTACATAACTCATAGATCCAAAATAGATGTAACATGCAAACTCATCATCACATTAGTAAACTGCAAACTAAGATATCAAAGAAGATAACCTGTAGACTCCAAGACTCAAACACCAAATCAACTCTAGATTTGATTTGCCAACAAGTCCACAAACAAATAACCATAGTCAAGGAACTAATCAAGCATCTAGGAGATAAGAACAATCCCCTAAAACAACACCACAACACCACCTGTAAACATGAATCGAACATCATAGGCCATACCTGTTAATTGCATACATGATCATGTTGTGTCAATGCAAAAGTGTGCCTGCATATCCATGACACCATAATCACCATCATCATCATTGTACCTGTACTCAACTCCCACTGAAACGAGACTCCAAGTCTCACATGAGTATCAACCATGTCCTCAAACTAGAAGACAACATGTACCTATCTCCATCAAAGTCATAACTCTGAAAACACCTGTAGACCTATATCAGGGAGCACCAAATCTGAAAACCTGCTATGCCATGCTAATGGTCTCATAGCAATATGCACTCCCACAAGTCTGTGCCAACAAATCCATCTGAATGCACTCGTAAATGAACTCTGAATCCCAGGCTCCTACAAGTGATCAAATAAGTACAACTCTCTCTGCACACCAAACTAAAAATCTACATGATCCAAACTATAGTACACTACACTAGCTCTCCAACGCCTATCTGAAATCCAAAATCCGATTCCGTATACGAAAGTTATGATCATAAAATTGTACCAGAGCAATGCGGGTTTCAAACACCAAATTCTAACACAAATAGAAAAATCTGATCATGAAACCCATACCACTGCGTAGTGCTCGGAGAGAGCCTTCCGACACCTATAAGAAGTCGAAAAACCAATATTGTATGTGAAAGTTATGCCTCTCGGAAGAAAAGGCACTCCGAGGGCTAAAATTGGACCCCTCATGGGGTACCCTGATGACGTGGCATTACATCATTGCTGACGTCATCATTGCTGACTGGGCATGAGGTAGTGCTGACATGGTGCTGGGTTGGCATAATTTCATCCTTGACAGGGGGACTCCAAAAAGTTTTCCAATTTGTTTCAATTTCCAAAACCCATGGACCCCATGCATTAAAATATGCATTAAGAGGAGGTTATAAATTTGAATAAGGTCCAAATTTTAAAAAGTTTAATTGCTGCCATTCAAAAGCTTTAACTTTTCACCCCACCACCATTTTCAAAAGTTTTAATATTTAAAAGAAAAACCTTTTAAGCCCATACGGGCTAAACCAACCCCCACCCCCCACACCACTTAAAAAATTTAAATGAAATTTTTAAAGTTTTTTTTTTGGTTTTAAATGTTCCCACGTAGGGAGGAACCCAAGGCCGACGGGAAGGAGATGAGGGGACTGGCGGGACGTATGTCTATGCACCTACGGTACTGTCGGTACCCTCTATAGTTGCAGTGTAGGTGGGGTACGGCGGTACCCCCTGCAATTAATTTTTTTTTAATTTCAATCTTTGATTTTTTTTTTGAATTGCCTATAGTTACAAATTTTTATTTTCAACAAACTATAGAAATTTTATTTTTGACATGCACATGAATTTTTTTTTTTCCTTCAGCATACCTGGCCACTGCGACAGTTGTACCACTATACCGCTGACCCAGAGAGGGGTACAATTTTTTGCATTTTGCTCCTGTGGCCGAAATAGTTCAAATTTTATATGAATCTTCATTTCTCAGGCCTCCTGGACTCAATGACGAGGTCTGTTTTATCCCAAGAGGTCATCTGTAAAAGTTTCTCCTCAAAACCCTCATGAAGCCAAAACCTGGAAACCCTCTTCAGCCATGGATTTTCAATCACCCGATCTGTAACATGCACAGCAAATCACCAATACCTAGAACCGCCAGACTACAATACATCCTGCATAAAATATTGTAGTGTCCCAAATCATTACATGCATTGCCATGGCTTCCACTTTGCACCTGATCTACACAAACAAGGGTTATACTTATCTAGCGAGCTCACACCTCCCTCAACCATAAACATGGCTCTGATACCAACTATTAGGAATTTTTAGCTCTAATTAAACCAATTCCACATAACCCAATAAGAGAAACAAGATGCTGAAACAAACCATAATGCAAAGATCAAATGAATAAGCAACAAGGAACACAAGATATACCCTGGGAAAATCCTATGCAGGGAAAAACCTAGCCTCCAAAAGCATCCATGCTCAAATGTATTATTCAGCAATAAGAGTATTACAATACAATCCATGAGCCTCCATGAATACCTCTAAACCCATCAAGCACCTCCAATGCAACCTCCATGTGTACAAGCATGAATCCACACATCACCTGCCATGCTTCACAATATGCACTTACAAAAGAGAGCTCAATACAATGACAACCTCTCTCAAACCTTCAATCCACCTACAATGAAATAGCCAACATTCCCCAAACCACTAACTATGTGCTTGCTTTTATAGACCAAGCTCACACAAATACAACTTGTGGTATTGGATAAAACCATGTGCCCCAAAAACCATGGTAACACAAAACCATTAACTTATAAAACCACTTGACCCCACATTTGACTATTGGTACTAACTTTTCCCAATAAATCAAATAATATAAATAATAATTAATTACTCTATGTGTCCCACACACAAAATAACTAACCCAATGTTACAATACAACTTATACAAGTGGTAACCAAATCAAATAGTACAATATTATGCAAGGTGTACAACACCTATCCTAGCAGATATGAAGCGATGGTACCCCCAACATGACTTGATCTCATGCCCCCTTCTCTTGTGAAATGAGCAATATTTATCATGATTGTGATATCGAGGTTTACGATGATTGTTGTATGACTTCTTCTTGATTCTCAAGGGATAGTTGTTGGTACTTTCATTCCCCAAATTTGTATGACTATCGTAGTCACAATTATTGTTGCTTCTAGATGGTGAAGTGTTTGTTGACTCATCTATGTCTTGATCATTTGTTGAGTATTTTTCATTTGTATCATGGTTTATCAACCTTCCATTAGAATCATACTCCCTTCTTTCACTATCAATAGCGGATTGGTCAATTCTAAGGGCACTTTCAAGTGCTTCTTCGTATGATTTATAAGGGAGTTTTTGGACTTGTTCTCGTATGTCATTGTTCAGGGAACGTAATAAGAAATCAATAAGTTCTCTATGATTCATGTTTGGTGAGCTAGTTGAAGAATAGAGAACTTTTCTCCAACGTGTAATAAAATATACAACCAACTCGTTGGCTTCTTGTTTGATTATTAAAAATTCTCATATTCCTATCTTGACCAATTTTTTTATGTCAAAGGTAGCCACAAATTGATTAATGAGTTGCCTAAAAGAGTGGATTGATGCTTCTAGAAGTTGATAGTACCAATCTAGAGCAATACTGTCTAAAGTTTTTAGAAAGATCTTTGCTACCACCCCATCCCAAGGAAGGACTTCTCGCACTACCATGATGTAAGCCTTGCTATGAGAGTTGGGATCACCATCTCCTTTAAATTTTGTAAGCTCAGGGAGAGGCCATGGTAGTATAACATGACAAATGTTGTAGTCAAGAGGCTCCTTTAAATACTCAAGGTATGTTCCTAGGAGTGAGTTATGTGTATAGAATTTTGTTCCTCTAAATATTAGCCCTTCAAGTGGAGCTTGTTGGATTTGCTGAAAGGGGATGGTAGATTGTTGATGTCCTAAAAAATTTGGATGACTAGATGGTGTCATGTTTATGTTTTGAAGATTGGGTGGGATTGTCTGTGGTTGATCTTGGGTCATAGGAATCCCACCTATTTGATTGAGATTCGTCATGTTGGATTGTGAGGGCAAGGCAGGCCTGAATGCCTTGTTATGGAAGTTTAGATGAGGAGGAATATGTGTTTCCCCCTAGTTTGATTCAATCTTATCAATGAAAGAATTTCCCTGTGCCCTAGGTTTTTCTTGAATTTTTCTTTGACAACCATTTCTAGCTTCAAGGGTCATGATTCGTTGGACCAAGATTTCTATAAGGTCTATGAGTGAAGCTTCCTCCATTCTTTGAGTTTTACAACCTTGATATGGATTGCTTTATGTTGGGGTTTGATTGACCCCACTTGTTCATTTTGATGACACTTCACATGTCATAGACATTTTTTCTTGATGTAGTACAGGGAGGGGTTTTTGTGCCCCCTAAGTTTCTTGTAAGCTTTTCTTTTGATGGCTTACCTCATTGTCCATTTGGGTGGCCATTTTTATATCACTAGTTATGGGTTGGTCTTGTTGATGGATCTTAGATCAAACACTCATTTGGCATGTTTTTATTTGGTCAATGTTGTGGGAATCTTGTTGGAACCCCTTTGAGTCTTTCGAGTTTGACTATTTTGAGATTGAAGCTATTAGATCTAAACATGTGCTACTTTCATTAGAGGGGTAATTCCCCTGAACTTGGTGTGATTTTGTCCTAGTTTTGGGGTGTAGGAAACACCATGAAATGAAGATGGACATGAAAGATGAGCATGCAATGAAAGAAGCACATGAAAATGCAAGAGATCCCATCAAAAGTTTTCATTCTTCATGTCGGGTTCACCAAAATATGTATGCTCAAAATCATGACACCGGTTGATTGGGGCTGTCAGGTCAGATTTCAGCATGCACATGGACCCTTTCCCTCCTTGCCATTGGGTGATCTACCATGTCACTCTTGCTCATGTGGAATTAGCTAGTCGAGAGGAGGTGAGACACGGCAGGGATCTAGCTTGTTGGAGAGTTGGACTTCACAGAGAGGGGTCGGCAAGTACTACGGCCTTTGTTGTTGTGTGATTTGTTGTATGTTTCGTTTGATTGTTGTTGTAGTTGAGATAACCCTATGACCCAAAGGGTCACTAGATTCTCTTCTTCTGTTTGAATTTGAAAGATTCAACCTCTATGTGGGTAAGCGATTGTTCTCGTTGATGTCCTCTTGTCTTTGTATGCATTGTAAGAGGTCTTGTTGTATTTGACATTGTCTAGTTTCTTCTAACAACAAAACCACAAATGGGTCTCCTTGTTGTTGAATGAATGTTTTTTGTTGAGGTCTTGGATGGATCTCTTGGATTTTTTCATGGATAGTCCTCACCCAGTCTCCTCTGACTCCTAAGCACATTCGTGAATCAGGATAGAGGAAATTGTGTAATTACTAACCTTAACCAGATCTAAGGTTTTGACCTAGGGTTTTGTTGACCTAGGGTTTGACTTATGTTTTGACTTTGTTTATACCTCATGATGGGATTGAGGGTTTGAATGGATCATTTGAACATGGTTACCTCGTGATAGAATCGAGGGTTTGTAGTGTTGTCTATTCTATTGTTTGTATATGCATGAAAACTAAATGAAATGCAAAACATTCTTTTTAGTATTTTTTGGAGTATTTTGGAAGTGAAAGTGCTTCCAATATATGAAAGGGAAATATGTATGCAACTCTATATGACTTTTCCAATGCAATGTTAACCTATGTTTTTTGTGTTTTCGATGTTTTGAATGCAATTTAATCTAAGAAAAGGGAAATTGCTTCTTCTAATAAACTAGATCTAGAAATATGAAAGCATTTAATCTAACATGGAAGATCTAACTATCAAAGAAAAAGCAATGTTTTACTATTCCCAAGAGCAAATTTGATTCTCTAATTACTATGAATTGAAAGATTTGTTGACTCCACTACCCTCAGCAATCCTTATAATAGGCAACCTTGAATCCTTTTGTGGTAGTAGGTGATCCTCTTGACAACAAAATGACCCAAAGAAGTAGAAAGAAGCTTTAATGAAGCTTGTATGAGCTTGATGAGAGCTTGGGTTGAGCACAATGGCATAGACTGAAGCAGCGTGACATTACCTGGTTGAACAAATAAAGCAAAAGGCACCTTCATCCTGTAAGAGCATTTGAATGCTAAGTTGGAGAGAAAATTTTGGCAAGAGCTATGTGCACACTGAATTTGCCTCTGTGGAAGAGCTTTGAAGCTATGAAACAATGAAATATTTGAAGCTTTGAAGAAATAAAAAAATAAATGAAGAAAGAGGCTCAAAGGCCTATGAAGAAGCTTGAAAAAGCTTGTGAAGATGAGAAGAGTATTCTCCAACTTGATCAACTTGAAAAATAATGAAGATGTTAGAGGTATTTATAGGCTGGAAGAGGTCATGAGAGGTGGAATTGATTGAGAAGTTAACTCAATTGATTGAAGAGTTAACAAAGATTGATTGGGGAGTGAACTTGATTGATTACCCTATGAACTCAATTGATTAGAGAGTGATGAAGCAATGATAGCTTATCACTGAAGAAGAAATGGAGGTGAGGCAATGCATGAGATTGATTGAAGAGCTAATTTAAGATCAAATAGAGATAATTATGCATGTGTGGGTGCATGAAATAGTTAACTCTATATCAAGGATAAAAAACCATGTAAATAGAAAGAAAAATGGGTGAAAACGGAGCAAAAACGAGAGAGAAACTCTAATTTTTTTATAGCTTTTAAAAATGGTAGGGTCACCCCTTTTTCTAGTAGGATCGCCCCTAAGAGACAATGGGTCACTTGGGGGACAACCCTAGGTGGCCCAGGGAAGATCTGGGCTAGACAGGGTCAGATGCAGAAAAATAGGCAGGGAGATAGTAGAAGAGAGAAAAAGGAAAGGTTCTGCATCAAGAAACAGGTTAGTCATGTGGAAGAATACAAATCTCCACTTGTGCCAGTAGGATCTACCGGGGGAGATCTAGAAATAATAGGGGGAGATTTGGATTGGTTCGATGAAACTAAAAACTGAAAGCTGGAGATGGATAAGGAGACCTCTAGAGGGATTCCAGGAGGCGCATTAGAGGAAAAACAAAGGGGAGAGGTGAAAACTCACCTACAAGACACTCACAAGGCTTAGGATCAAGGTTGAAAGCCAGAAAATGCAAGTCGACAAGTGTTGAAAAGTGTCACAAACGAGGAGAGAGGGAAATTGACAAGGAAGAAACAACACAAGACGGGAAGAGAGGACATGTCATCAAGAGGCTTGTTTCTTAAAGGACATTATTTCATGCTTACAGGTACATGACAAGGATTTGAATAATCATAGGGGTCCTCATGGAGGCAGTGCATGATTTTTATGCATACAGTGTCCAGAGAGAATTGGGAGAGGTAAGAAGAAATTTGAAAGTTGACCTAGAACCATAAAGAAATGCTATTATGTTAGAGATCTTGATGATGATGGTGTTACGGATGATGATTCTAATGATACTAGTGAAAATGAATGCTTGTTTATTGCAATTAAAGAATAATCTGTATCTACTAATCCTACTAGCTGAATGAAGGAGGAAAAACCAGTGGAAGAGAGTGCTTTGTCTGTCTTCTAGGTTGAGAAGGATAAGGATGAATAGATTATTGACAGTGGATATTCACATCATATGACCGATGATAAAAGTAAGTTTGTAAGTTTGGAAAAGTATGATGGAGGACTGGTTAGGTTTGGAGGTGATGCAACTCTGGTAAGATTTGTGGAAGAGGATCTATTTCTTTTGATGGAAAGCATAATATAAATGATCTCCTTTATGGGAAGGGCTTGAATCATAATTTTTTAAGTGTTTGTCAGATGTGTGAAAAAGGGTATGATTTGAGATTCAAGTATAATGGATGGAAGATCATGGAAAGCTCCGGAACAGTGATTGCTACTGGTAAGAAGACTAGAGGTAATATTTATCATTTGAAAGGAACTAATGATTGTTGTTTGTTGGCTCAAACATATGAGAGTTGGTTGTGGCATAGAAGGATGTTTCATATCAATTTTGACAACTTGGTGAAGATAAGTTTAGTACAAGCTATGAGAGATTCGCCTAGGCTTGTGAAGCCTGCTAATACTATTTACAAGTATTGTCAATTGGGGAAACAAACAAGAACAAGTTTAAAGAGTAAAGAACAATTTTCTACTAGATTGCCTGAGCTGGTGCATATAGATTTGTGTTGTCCTACAAGAATAATAAGTTTGCAAGAAAACACGTACTTTATGTTGCTTATTGATGATTATTCTAGAATGACTTGGGTCACTTTTTAAAAAGATAAATCAGAAGCCCTAGACAAGTTCAAATCTTTCAAGGTGGTGGTTGAGAATGAGATAGAATTAAGGATCAAATGCTTAGCGTTTGATAGAGGAGGCAAGTTTACATAAAATGAATTTAATATTTTCTATGAAGAACAAGGGATAAAGAGATAGTTGTCTTTTCCTAGGAATCCTGAAGCATAATGGAATTGTTGAAAGAAAGAATAGGATAGTTCAAGAGGCTGCTAGGTCAATGATGATGGAGGCTAACCTACCAGAAGTGTATTGGAGAGAAGCTATACATACTACTGTCTACATTCAAAATAGAGTTCAAGTCAAAGGTAATGGTACTAAAACTCCTTATGAATTGTGGTATGGAAGAATTCCAACAGTGATATATTTCAAAGTTTTTTGAAGCAAATTTTATATCAGAAGAGATGAAGAGTTAGGTAAGTTTGATGCTAGGTGTGATGAAGAAATTTTCCTTGGATACTCTACCAAGAGTAAGGCCTACCAGTGCTATAATAAGAGATTGAGAAAGATCATGGAGAGTGATAATGTGAAAGTTGATGAAGATGTTAGTGTAGGTTTTTTATTTTCCTTAGGGATATTTCTTTTTGCTACACATTATTAAGCTTGCTTAGGTTTATTATATGTGGTTAATATAAGGATACTGTTGATATGCACCAGACAACTAAGAGGGGGGGTGAATCAGTTGTCACAAAAACTTTTGCAATTAAACATTCATCACTTATCTACAATTATTATGATTTAACAATGAGTGCATGAAATTAGAAACTTAACCATAGATACAACATCAAACACAAGAGACACCAGGTTCATGTTGAAAACCCCAAGGTGGGGAAAAACCACAGAGAGGATTAACTCTCAATATATTTTGCAATCTTGAAATAATGATGTTCAGGCTTGGTCACTCCATGGGCCTAAACATACTGACTTACTGCCATGAAGAACAACTAGCTCTAGCAGGCTCATTGCATCAACCCTAAACCTAGCAAGATTACAATAAGGATTGTTAAACCCTAAGGGCTGTTAAACCCTACTAATGGCTTACTGCCAAACTCACTACCATGAACAACACCTTTCTATATTTGCAACTGAAGTATAATAATTCCCCTACTCTACTCTTCCTCTGCTCTGCTCTTCCTTTTCTTTCCTCTACTCTTCTCTGCTCTACCTTTTGGACCTTTCTTAATATTTTCTCATTTCCACTCAAGGACACCTTTTCCATGACTCAACTATAAATATTTATACACTACATCAACCTTGTAATGATCATCAAGGTCAGCATCACAATCATCAACCATTGGAACAATCTCCAAGGTCAGTATTACAAAAATTTACAAAATAGGTCCTGACCTATTACAACAATGTGCAAAGGAAAAGAAATATGGATCATGCCATGCCTTAGCTAGGACTCAAACAGGATCTTCCATGCCACAACACACTTCCACAATCTTCCAAAGATCTCCGCAATCACTAGGATCAACCAGGTTGGCCAAGACTGGTTACACGCTACATTATCTGGGAACAATCTTCACACACCATCTCAATTTCTTAACACAGACCAAAGTCCAAATAGGAACATGATTAGGAGACAACCACAATCACACTATAATCATCAGGAGCAATTGCATGAAATTTAACCACTTTATCCATAGGAATCTTCTCACCAGAACACATGAACTTCACTGTCTTCAACTGTCATGAAAGAAAGATAGCTTGTGGACCACCAAACCATGAACCATTGCAACTGTAGGCACTTATCATCATCCCAAACTTCCCTCTAGAACCATAGAGCCAAATACTTTATTGTAGAGGAATGCAGAGCAGAATACTTTCTTCTTGTCCCAACTGAACTTATAGAAAAAGTAGGTTTCACTCTGGTGAACACAACTCACTCAGATCTTCATGCGTAGGCTTCAAACTTGAAATGTAGCATCCTTAGTCATACCTCTAACTTATTTCCAATCTGTAGACCATGATCTTCAAGCAGAAGTAAATGTGGAGTAGTTTACCAGACTGTTCTTCAGTATACAACTTATTGTCTATATTGCACTTCTCTGTAGCTTACTAGTTTCTTCCAGAGAGGCTAATTTTCTCAATATCCTCAACATACAAGTCTTCTAAACAAGTAATAGAATAAGATAAAGTTGACACCAATGACAACAAGGATATGTTGACATCAATGACAACACTGATTAGGCACATACTTGCAATAGACACATGGCAAAATACATCAACTACATGTGTAATTCTTTCCCACACATGGATAGTTGAGTTACACATCCTCTTTTGGCTTTTTGTGCCACTTCTCATAACCAGTATTCTATCTTTACTTGAGTAGGTTATAGGGTATTTAGAGTTCTCACACTCTTTTGGCTTTATGTTGCACGTCCTTTTTGTCTTCACTTGAGGAGGTTATGCCACATGTTTTGTCATTTACCAAGTAGGTAAAACCTCCCACCTTTTATGTGGTAGTAGGAGTTAATACACATCTTAGATGTATATGCCCTATTTTTACTATATATACAGCTCTCTACTCTCACTTTCACTAGTTCAATACTAGTTTGGTGAAAGCTTTGTGAGAGTATTGAGAGTATTCTCAAATTCTCTTGCTTTGTCTCTATTTTTCTCCCTTTCCAGATTCTCTCTCCATTCTACTATTTCGATCTTCAATCATTTGTCGACTAGAATGTATGTGATCTACGACCAACATTAGATCCTGGCTTGGTTCTCGCTTCTCGTAGAATCTAACATGGTATTAGAGTATGTTTGTTTGGTTTAGTTCATTTTTTGTAATCTTGATATTTGAGAGATTTGAGACTATTAGATTGCTAATATTTTCTGAAAAACCTAGTATGCTCTTCTCTTGCATCCTTGGATAATTTGGAGAATCAAAACAGTTTGAAGGAAAATAAACATCTATAATATTCTGGCATGCATATTTGTGTTCTTGTGAGATCTGGGTGATTGAAGGTCTTTTGGTAATCCTGGAGGCATTTTCAGAGTCTCCGTAGCATCTAGAAGGCTCAGAAAAGTCAAAATTTGCTTTTGTTTCATTGAAATCAGAGATCAAAGGACCTAGTTGCACCAGAGGTTTTTTGAGGGGTTCCTAGAGGTAGTCGTTAAATTGGTGCATTTTCAGCCCAAATAGACATTGCCATCATGCTCAGAAGGCTCAAAAACCTAAGGATCGACTATTCAAAAATTAAATTTGGAAAATGTTGTTTCTGAGGCAATTTTTTTTATTCCAGGCTGTATGGCCCCTTCTATGCTTGATTGTATGGTACAAAAATTTTAAAAAATAAAAAATAAAAATAAAAATAAGAATTAGCACTAAAAGGCTATATTGTAAAAGTATTTTTTTTAAAACAAAAAAGAAAGCGCTAACTTAAAGTGCTGCCAAAGCGCTAACTTAAAGTGCTGCCAAAGCGCTTGAAGAATTATGGGCTCGGCCTAAGGGGTTTAACCCCTGTGTTAGCACAGAGTGGCGGAAGACCTGCCATTGGGGTCCCAACACCTCTGGCAGTACCCACTTCAAACCACCATCCAAACTCCATTCGAGCTCTGTTTGAGACCCACCTCCAACACTACCACCTGAGTAGTGCTTCAACACCACCACCATCTACCCTGCTCCGCCAGATTTGGCGGTAGAATTTAGTAGGTTCTACCAAACCAAAACCCTCCAAATATATTTGGAGCTTCACCATTTTTAGTGACAGCTAAAACAATATAGTTACAACTAAATTTGGAGCTTCTACCAAAACTAGAGGGTTTCCTACTAAAATTGGAGGTGACATCATGCTAGCATCAGCACAGGAGTTTTGAATTTTTGTCCCTATTTCATTGAGTTTTTCAATTGGATAGGTAAACTTCGACGGGCCCGTTCTCGGCCATACGCAGGCCTATTCTAGTGATTTTTTTTATTTGGGGTAGAATTTCATGCTCTACATAGTGGTGTAATTGGTTGTTTGATTTGATGCTCCAGATTCCCAAAAATTGAAGATTCTTCTAGAATTTTCTGCACAGTTCTCATTTTGAGACCTTATAGGAGCCATAACTTACGCAAATAGACTCTATTTTTGACCGTGCCATTTTTCCAGATTTCATATTTTTCTGTGTACTCTATATTGGTGCTCTTAATTTGATCTCATATTGTACTTGAGCTGTAGTTTCAGTGGTTTTGCCATTTGGGGCCCTATAAAAGTCTGAAAATATGAAGATTTGCATTGTAAATCACACTAATTATAAAGTGCCAACATTGTAATTTATGAGGGGGTCATTTTAGAAACTAGTGAAAAGAGGGGGTGTCTTGTGTGTCTCTTTTTCACACTTCTCTTTCTACATTTTAGTTTAATTTTCTGCACTCATGGATGCATCTACAGTTCATGTTTTAACACCATATAACTATTTTGAATGGAGATCAAAGATTTTAATATATCTTAAAAGACATGGATATCATCAAGTTACAATGGGACTTGAGACAGAACCTCAAGATGTTACAGAAAAGATAAAATGGTTTAATAAATGTGATGAAGCCTTTGCTACTCTGTGTATGTTAGTCTCTCCTGACCTTCTTTTTCACATTGAATTTGCCTTAACATCGAATGATGTGTGGACCACATTGGAAAAACTCTTTGGTAAGTAAAATGAGTTAAGAGGTCATCAATTGGAGAATGAACTCATAGGGTTGAGTCCAAGCAATTTTGACATCATACAAGACTTCTTCACAAAGTTGAAAGCCATCAGATTGCATTTGAAACAATATGGAATAGAAAAAGAAGACAAACAACTGATCTTAAGCATTCTTTCTAAGCTTGGTCCAAGCTATTCAGTCTTTGTTTCTACTTTTTATGCCACAAAAAGTGCCCTAGGTTCGAACTATAAAATGCCTTCTCTAGATGAGTTTCTTGTAGAACTCACCAAAGAGCAAGATAAACTGGTTCACATGGGTACAATTAAACTCTCGAAGTCACATGCCTTGGCTACAAATCAAGTCACAAAAGAACATAAGGGGTCTAGCAAATAGGAAAAGAAACAAAAGAACCAAGGAGAGAAGAAGAAAGATCAGAAACATGTTGCTCCAAATGTAGCTAATCAAACCTCTTCATCAAAAGGTGAACAACCTAAGAAGGAGAAGGTCAAGTGTTCTTACTGTAAAAGACTAGGACATGATTAACACAAGTGTCTAAAGAAATAGATTGATCATCTGTCACATCTTCTTGAGAAGAACAACATCAAGGTGCCTAATTCTGTCAAGAAGAGTTCATCAGAAGGGTCTTCAAAGGACACATAAAAGAGCAAGAGGAAAGGAAAGGGCAAGGCCGTAATTGTAGTTGCTTCACAACCTGATACCTAGATAACTAACTCAGGTCCTTTGCACCACATGGCTTCTTCTCTGGATAGCTTTGCTTCCTTAGAGCCATGTACTATGCCTACCATACTCATGAGTGATGAGACTCCTGTTGAAGTGCATGGGAGAGGGTCTATTGACATGGGCGAAGGAACATTTTAGGATGTTCTCTGTGTTCCATCTTTGTCAACTAATCTCTTACCTATCTATCAGATCACTCACACTGGCTCTGGCAAGCAGGTTGAGTTCACACCAGATAATGTGGTAATTAGTAAATTGCATGATGGGTCTACAGTTGTTGTGGGAAAAGTAGATCATTAGTCTAGATTGTATCAGTTTTCTCACTTTGTGCCTGACTCTCCTTCAACTATTTTACTCACTCATTTATATGAGGTGAGTCATTTGTGGCATCAGTGGTTTGGCCACTTAAATTAACACTACTTACAGCAACTCAATCAACAGGACATGGTTTCAGGGTTTCCTTCCATTTGATTTTCTAATGGAGTTTTGCAGGGATGCATTCTTGGTAAGCATCCAGAGGAGAAGTATGACAAAGGAAAATCTTGGAGGGCCATACAGTGTTTGGAGTTGGTACATAGTGACTTGGCAGAACCATTTCCACATCCATTTTTTAGTAGGGCTAGATATGTTCTAACATTCATTGATTATCTTTCTAGATATACTTGGGTATATTTTCTCAAACAAAAGTTTGAGGTCTTTGAGTATTTTCTGGACTTCAAATCTTTTGTAGAGAAACAGTCTAGGAAGTCCATCAAGAATCTACATTTAGATAATGGAGGGGAATATATCAACCACAAGTTTGAGTAGTTTTGCGCCTCTGAGGGCATTGATCTTCAACACATTGTTCCCTATAGTCCACAACAAAATGGTGTTGCAGAATGCAAGAACATGTCCTTGAAAGAGATGGCCAATTGTATGATTCACTCTAGGTCTATGGCACCCCAGTACTGAGTAGACCATCAACTGTGCGTGTTACATCTAGAACTGCATTCCTCACAAAGCTGTGAAGGGGGTAACTCCTTTCCAATCTTAGACTAGTCAAAAACCCATAGTTAAGCACTTCTGAGTGTTTTGTTCTCATGTATGGGCCCACATTCTAGCAGAGAAATGCAAGGCTATGGATCCACAAAGCAAGCCCTACATATTTGTTGGATACCCAAATAGTGTCAAGGGCTATAGGCTTCTCCACCCTACAACTCATGAACTATTCATTGAGAGGAGTGTTCATTTTGAGGACTCTTCCAGTTCTTCTCCTACCACTTCTCCATCCACCATTAGATTGGAGACATTGCATCATGATGATAGTTCCTCAGAGGATCTTAATCCTCTTGATCATGATGAGGAGTCTTCTTCATCCACTTTAGATGGTGACAATGATGATGAGGATACACCCTATTCTCCCAATCATCATTCAGAGGTTGATGATTCTCCTCCAGCTTCTCCTGTCATAGGGCCTCTTTGGGCTTGTCAAACTTTGTAGTAAGTAGGTGATTGGGTTGGTGATCCTTTAGATACAAGATGAACAAGGTCACAATTTTAGTAGGCTTCACATCTCTTTATTGCTTCATGTTTTGATCCAAAAACTTTTCAAGAAGCTTCTAGTGTCCCTGAGTGGGATGTAACAATGCAAGAAAGATCAGTTCCTTGGAAAGGAATCATACATGGGATTTAGTCCCTCTTCCTAAGGGAAGAAAAATTGTTCTATGAAATTGGAGCTATTAGACAAAATTTGTAGCAGATGGGTCGGTTGATAAGCATAAGGCTCACTTGGTCACCAAAGGATTCTCCCAGATGCCTAGGATTAACTACTTTGAGACTTTTGTGCTAGTAGAAAAAAGGAATTCCATTCGACCTGTACTTGCTATAGCTATAGCCCATTGTTTGGAAGTTCATCAGATGGATGTGAAGAGTGCCTTTCTTCATGGTGACCTTCAGGAGGAAATCTACATGGAGCAGCCATAGGGGTTCATTCAAGATCCTTCATTGGTTTGTCAACTTCAGAAGTCTCCCCATGGCATCAAATAGGCTCCTCAAGCCTGGTATGCCAAAATGGACTCCTTCCTTCTATCAGTTGGGTTCACTTGATGCCATTCTGATCCAAATGTCTACATTCTGCAACAGGATGATACTCTGACATTTTTGGTTCTTTATGTTGATGACTTGATCATAGGGAGTCACTCATCCACCATCAAGGCAGTGAAAACTACTCTACATGATCAATTTTTGATGTCAGAATTGGGTCTTTTGCACTACTTTTTTGTGATTGAGATCACTTAGTCATCTTTAGGTATTTTCATGGCACAACCCAAGTATGCACTTGACATGCTCTCCAAATTTTGCATGGCTGACTATAAGCCTGCATTGACTCCATCTCTGTCTGGGGTCAAACTTGAGGCTAAGTGTTCTTCACCCTTGGTTGATGGCACTTTATATTGACATCTTGTTGGGAGTCTCATCTATTTGACTAATACAAGGCATAACATTTCATATGACGTGGGCATGGTCTCTCATTTTATGCAGGAGCCACATGAGTTTCATTGGAAAGTAGCTAAGTGGATTCTCCACTATGTTTAGGGAACTCACAGTTATGGGATTCACTATGCAGCAGGCATGGAATTTGACTTGGTAGGATACATAGATTCAAATTGGGCAGGTGATTCTCAGGATTGTAAGTCTACTTTAGGGTATTGATTCTTAGTTGGTTCTGGTCTAGTTTGTTTTTTGAGCAAGAAGCAGTCTATAATTGCTCTTTCATCTACAGAGGATGAGTATCGAGAGGCAGTAAATGCCACCACTGAGGCCATCTAGCTTCAAAATATTCTCACTAAGTTTGGCATTTCATTCCGAAAGCACACATTGATCTTTTATGATAATCATAGTGCAATTCAAATCTCAAAGAATCTAGTCCATCACCATAGGATGAAACACATTGAGATACATATGCACTACATTCGAGAGTTGATCCATGCAAACCTCATTGATCTCAAGTACATTTAGACATCAGAGTAGATCGCAGACATCTTCACAAAACCCTTCACTAAAAGCAAGTTCCTTCATCTGAGAGCTTTGCTAAGGGTTCAACATGTGTCTACTTCTGGAGGGACTTCTTAGTCCTTCACTTCACTCTCTCTACTCTAGGGGTGTTTTCTCTCTCTATTTAGGGGGGGCTTCTTCTCCTTTAGGGGGAATTCTTTGTACATGGGTACCTCACCAAGATTCACTTGCCAGGACCCATATCTTTTCACCCACCTAAGCTACACTTAAGGGGGGGTGTTAGTGTAGGTTTTTTATTTTCCTTAGGGATATTTCTTTTTCCTAAACATTATTATGCTTGCTTAGGTTTATTGTATGTGGTTAATATGAGGACACATGGAAAAATAGATCAGCTACATGTGTAACTATTTCCCACACATGGGTAGTTGAGTTACACATCCTCTTTTGGATTTTTGTGCCACCTTTCATAACCACTATTCTATCTTTACATGAGTAGGTTATAGGGTAGTTAGAATTCTCACACTCTTTTGGATTTATGTGCCACCTCCTTTCTGTCTTCACTTGAGGAGGTTATGCCACATGTTTTTTCATTTACTAAGTAGGTAAAACCTCCCACCTTTAATGGGGTAGTAGGAGTTAATGTTGTAAATATGTGCCTATGATGTGTTGTCATTGATGTCAACATATCTCTTTGTCAGAGACAGTGAAGACAATGCAGTTTAGCAAAGTAGATTGCTCCGTATTTCCAGTGAGACAAAGATCAGAGTCTATGGATTAAAGAGTTTGTAGAGGATTGTCTAAAGTTGCTCTAGTTAAGATTTGAGAGGTCTGCATGGAGGATTGGTGAAGTTATGGCCATCTGAGTAGAACTAGATTTTCCAATTGTTCAAAGGTAACAGAGTGACAGGAATTTGGCCTGGATTGCTCTGCATTGGAATATCATGGTCTGCGGTTCTAGAGGTATGTTTGGGATGTTGATGTGTATCCTCAACTCAAGTGGTTCATGGTTTGGAGGTCCGCAAGTAATCTTTCTAGTGTGACAGTCATGACAGTCAGTGTTCCTAAGTTCCTGTATCAAGGTGCAAGTGATTCTGGTGATTTGAGGAGGTGCAGTTTTTCTTGTTGATTTCATTGTGCTTGTGGTAGTTTATGGATTGTGTGCCTATTGTGTTGGTGTTCCGCATTGAGGATTGAGCTTGTAGTTGAAGATTTCTCCTTGGGTGTTGCTGTTCTTTCCAGTCTTGGCTGACCAAATGCTTGTTGCGTGTTGTGGATGATCTAAGAGAAGTTCTATAGAGTGTGGCGTGTTGTTCAAGGAAGATTTGAGTCCCAGCTATGTTTGATCAATAGTCTAGTGGTTCACATGTAGCATTTTGTATTAAGTCAAGTCTTGTAATTGTAATTGCTTGTAATGCCTATCTTGGAGAATGTTCTGGATAGATGATTGTAAGGCTAACTTTGATGTTCATTCCAAAGTTGATGTCATGTATAAATAAGTTTAATGAAGTCATGTAATTGTGCTGATGTATGGGAAGATGTGGATATAGCGAGGAAGTGTTTGGGGGTAGAGCAGAGGTGTTGTGATGGAGAAGATGTTGTTTCTCAATTCAATGTTTCAGTGTTAATCATGTGAATATTTTTTTAGGCAGTGAGCCTCCTTTGAGTAGTGAGCTCTGGGTAGTTTGCCCGAAGGCAAGTGCCTTCCCATTTTTCTATTCTTTTAACAGAGAATAAATTTTGTGGATTAACCCCCACCATGGTTTTTCCCTTAACCAAGTTTCCACATAAAAATCCTGGTGTTATGTGTGTTGATTATGTTTTTGCTCATGTGTCATTTATTCATGCTTTCATGGTTATATCATTAATCTATTAATAAGTGGTAAAGAAGATTAAATGCAGGAAAAGATAAAAGTTTTATGACAACTGATTCACCCCCCTCTCAGTTGTCTGCCATAATTTCAACAATTGGTATCAGAGCCAGTTCCTCTAAAAGAAGCTTGACCACTTGAGGAGATCCAGGATGTCAACATACAAGAAGGACAATTTGAGATTTGATGGAACAAATTACTCTCTTTGGAAGATTCACATGGAATGTCATTTGCAATGCATGGGTGATCCTTATTGGTTGATAACCAAGAATAAGTATACTCCTCTGCAGAATGGTCCTACAACTCTAGATCAAATAAAAGATGCTGAAAACAACATTTGGGCTAAAGAAGCATTGTTGAGTGCCCTGACTGATACAAAAATGACAAATGTCTTGGAATTGCAAATTGGTCATGAAATTTGGGAGAAGTTGGAAACTCTATATGAAGGTGATGCATATGTCAAATGTGCTAAGTTACAGAGCTTAAAGGGTAGATATGAAAGTTTGAGGATGAGTGAAGACGAAAACATCACTTTCTACATGTAGAAGGTGAATGAACTTGTGTGCAATATCTAGTGTGCTGGTGGAAATCTAGAAGAATCAGAGAATTGTTGGCAAGGTGCTCAGATCCTTACCTACTTCATAGAAGCACAGAGTTGCTTCTATTGAGGAGATCAAGACTATGACAAATGTTACAAGGAATCAGTTCGTTGGTAAGCTTTCAACATTTGAAATGAGTGAGTTTGGTGATTCTCTTCCTAAATCAGAATCTGCATTTAAGGCCAATGTTTTTAGGAAGCAAAGATTTGATCCAGGTGAAAGCTCTTCAATAAGACTAACTAGATATGAGAAGGCAAGGAAGGAACTTAAAGAAGATGAATCTGAGCTTGAAGAACTTCAAGCCCTTATTGCCAAAAGATTACTAAGAGGATCCGGTAAGTATGAAGCAAAGTTTCCTTCCAAATGTTTTGCTTGCAATATGATTGGTCATTTTGCTTAAAGATGTTCAGAGAGGGTTTCAAAGCCAAACCCTAACAGACCTAGGGTTTAGAAGAAGTGTTACTATGTCCAAGAAGTTGTTGATGAAGGAGTCATAGATGATGAATCTGATATGGGATGTACCTCTGGAAATGAATGGGTGTTCATTGCTATCAAAGAAGAAGATCTGGTGCCTACTGAATCTGCTAACTGTGTGACTGTGGAAAGTGCCTTGGCTACTCAGGTTGAAGAAAAGGATGAATGGATGATTGACAGTGGATGTTCTCATCATATGACTGGTGATAATAATAAGTTTGTAAGTTTGGAATGATATGATGGTGGAATTGTGAAGTTTGGAGACTTTTCAGCTGGTAGAATTTGTGGTAGAGGATCCATCTCTCTTGATGGTAAGAATAATACTAATGATGTTTTGTATGTAGAAGGGTTGAAGCATAATCTTTAGTGTTGGACAGTTAGTTGACAAAGGGTACGATCTCTTATTCAAGGATGGAAGATGCAAAATTTTGGGAAGCTTCGGAGTTGAGATTGCATCTGCTACATAGACTAGAGGTAATATCTTTCATTTAAATGGTACTGGTAAAAGTTGTTTGATTTCTCAGATTGATCAGAGTTGGTTATGGCATAGGAGAATGTGTCATGTAAACTTTGATAATATTGTCAAGATAAGTACTACTCAGGCTGTGAGAGATCTTCCAAAGCTTGTGAAACCTGCTAATAGCATGTGTGAGGAATGTCAGTTGGGCAAACAGAGTAGAACTACATTCAAAAGTAAAGAACAATTTTCAAGTGGATTGTTAGAACTTGTGCACACTAATTTATGTGGTCCTGCCAGAGTAGGAGTTTGCAAGGAAACAAATACTTTATGTTGTTGATTGATGATTACTCCTGGATGATGTGGGTCACTTTCTTGAGAGAGAAATCAAAGGCTCTTGACAGATTCAAGGTGTTCAAGGCTAGTGTGGAGAATGAGATTGGTGTGAAGATAAAGTGTCTGAGATTTGACAGAGGTGGAGAGTTTACCTCTGGTGAGTTTAATGTATTTTGTGAAAAGCATGGAATAAGAAGATAATTATCTGCTCCTAGGACTCCTTAGTAGAATGGAGTTGTGGAAAGGAATAATTGGACTATTCAAGAGGCTGCTAGAACCATGATGATGGAAGAAAATGTTCCACATGTCTATTGGAGAGAGGTTGTGAGTACTGCTATCTACACTCTTAATCGGGTGCAGATCAAAGGTAATACTAGTAAAACACCTTATGAACTGTGGTTTGGTAATGCTCCTACTGGGAAATACATCAGAGTTTTTGGTAGTAAATGCTATATCAAAAGAAATGAAGATCTAGGTAAGTTTGATGCAAGATGTGATGAAGGAATATTTTTGGGTTATTCTAACCAAAGCAAGGCATATTGGTGCTTTAACAAGAGATTGAAAAGGATCGTTGAAAGTGCTAATGTCAAAGTTGATGAAAGCAAGGAGAGACCTTCCAAGTCTTGTGGATATGAGTTAGATGATCAAAATGAAAGTCCAAATAAAGGAAAACAAGTTCAAACTCAAACTCAAATTCAGATTGCTCTGGAGAATCCAGTGACTCAAGAAGCTAGTGCAAATATTGAGGAACAAATTCAAGAATCAGAAGTTCAAGAAAATCCCAAAACTCCTAGGTATGTAAGGTTGAATCATTCTAAAGATCAGATTATAGGAGATAGAAATAAAGGTGTTTAAACTAGAAGAAAAATTGTTGATGAACAAGAAGAGTATTGTTTGAATTCAAAGATTGAACCAAAATCAGTGAATGAAGCTTGTAATGATGAAAGTTGGGTAAAAGCAATGGAAGAAGAATTAATGCAAATTGAAAAGAATCATACTTGGGATCTTGCTCCTAGACTTGATAAAAAAATGTAATTGGAACTAAATGGGTCTTCTGGAATAAATTGAATGAAAATGGTGAAGTTGTGAGAAACAAAGCGAGATTGGTGTACAAAGGATATTCTAATGTAGAGGGAATTAATTTTGAAGAAACTTTTGCTCCAGTGGCAAGAATCAAAGTAGTCAAATTATTTATTACCTTTGTTTCTTACAAAGATTTCAACTTTTACCAGATGGATGTCAAGTCAGCATTCCTAAATGGAGATTTGAAAGAAGAAGTCTACATTGAGAAACTAGAAGGATTCTAGTTGTCTGATCAAGGAGATATGATCTACAGGTTGAGGAAAGAATTGTATGGACTTAAATAAGCCCTAAGAGCCTGGTATGCAAGATTAGATAAGTATCTGCTAAAGTTAGGTTTTAGCGAAGGCACAACTGACAGTAATCTTTATTTTAAAATGATTATGAACACATCTTGATTGTTGAGGTATTTGTTGATGATATCATCTTTGGTGGAAATGAGAGCATGTGTCAAAAATTTGCTGATTATATGTAAAGTGAATTTGAGATGTCCATGCTTAGTGAAGTGAATTTCTTCTTGGGTCTATAAATCATTTAGTCAGATAAGGGCATCTTCATATCTCAATCTAACTATGTAAAAGAGTTGTTGAAAAAGTTTGGAATGGAGGATTCAAAACCAGTGAGTACTCCTATGATAATAGGATGCAAGTTGAGTAAAGATGATGATTCCCCTAAGACAGATCAGAAAAGGTATAGATCAACAATTGGAGGACTACTTTATCTAACTCATACCAGACCTAATATTATGAATGCAGTTGGCCTTGTTGCTAGATTTCAAGCTAATCCTAGAGAATCTCATGTTGTAGCAGTCAAAAGAATTTTCAGATATATGAAGGCAACATCTGATTGTGGCTTATGGTATCCTAAGGCTAATGATTTCACTCTTCATGCATATACAAATGTTGATTGGGCAGGAGATGTGGATGACAGGAAGAGTACTAGTTGTGGTACATTTTTCTTGGGAAAGAGAATGGTTTCTTTGTTGAGAAAAAAGTAGGAGGCAATATCTTTGTCTACTGCAGAGGCAAAGTATATAGCAGCATCAACTAATTGTACTCAAGTTTTGTGGATGAAGAAAATGTTAAAGGATATCAGAATTGTGTTTGAAGAGCTGGTTACAATCTTCTATGATAATTCAAGTGCAATAAACATCTCAAAGAATTCATTGTTGCATTCAAAGACAAAGCACATATCCATCAAGTTTCACTTTTTGAGAGAGAAGGTAAATGAGAATGAAGTCAGATTGGAGTTTGTTTCTTCTAAGGATCAGATTGTGGATATCTTCACTAAGCCTCTACTTAAGGATACTTTTGAGTATCTCAGAGTGAAGCTAGGGGTTATTACCCCTCCTGTCTAGAACTAAGGTGCACTAGTGTGCATCAATCTGGTGGAACTCACAGTCATATCTTATGATCCAGATTGGTTTTAAGGGATGCTACTCAGGGGGAGTAGTCAGTATGTTAATTCTGGAGTTTAGTTTCATTTTGTCTAAGAAATAAAAAGGGGGAGAGATGATTTCAAATATGTTCCCTTTGCTATTGATGTCAAAGGGGGAAAGAAGTCATGTGAAAAACTTGGATGGAAGTGAGCAATTGCTGGTGAAAGGGGGAGCAATGAAGAAAGTGGTTGTAGGTGTGATAAGAGAAAGGGGAAGAAGTTCTTGTCTTGATGGTTGAATCAATTTTTCACATCATATGTTGCCATTAATGACAAAGGGGGAAATTATTGCAAATATGTGCCTATGATATGTTGTCATTGATGTCAACATATCTCTTTGTCAGAGATAGTGAAGACAATGTAGTTCAACAAAGTAGATTACTCCACATTTCCAATGAGACAAAGATGAGAGTCTATGGATTAAAGGGTTTGTAGAGGATTGTCTAAAGTTGCTCCAGTTAAGATTTGAGAAGTCCACATGGAGGATTGGTGAAGTTATTTACATCTGAGTAGAACTAGGTTTTACAGTTGTTTAGAGGTAACAGAGTGACAGGAATTTGGTCTAGATTGCTCTGCATTGGAATATCATAGTCTACGGTTCTAGAGGTATGTTTGGGATGTTGATGTGTATCCTCAACTCAAGTGGTTCATGGTTTGAAGGTCTATAAGAAATCTTTCTAGTGTGATAGTCATGACAGTCAATGTTCGTAAGTTCCCATATGAAGGTGTAAGTGATTCTGGTGATTTGAGGTGGTGCAGTTGTTCTTGTTGATTTCATTATGCTTGTGGTGGTTTATGGATCATGTACCTATTCTATTGGTGGTCTGTATTAAGGATTGAGCTCGTAGTTGAATATTTCTCCTTGGGTGTTGCTATTCTTTCCATTCTTGGCTGACTGGATGCTTAGTGCGTGTTGCTGATGATCTAAGAGAAGTTCTATAGAGTGTGAAGTGTTGTTTGAGGAAGATTTGAGTCCTAGCTATGTTTGGCTGATAATGTAGTGGTTCACGTGTAGCATTTTGTATTAAGTCAAGTCTTGTAATTGTAATTTCTTGTAATGCCTATCTTGGAGAATGTTCCAAATAGATGATTGTAAGGCCAACTTTGATGTTCATTCCAAAGTTGATGTCATGTATAAATAAGTGTAATGAAGTTGTATAATTGTGCTGATGTATGGGAAGATGCAGATATAGCGAGGAAGTCTTTGGGGGTAGAGCAGAGGTGTTGTGAGATTCAATGGAACTGAACCTTAGCATGGAGAAGATGTTGTTTCTTAGTTCAACTTTTCAGTGTTAATCATGTGAATATTTTTGTAGGCAGTGAGCCTCCTTTGAGCAGTGAGCTCTGGATAGTGCACCCAAAGGCAAGTGCCTTCCCATTTTTCTATTCTTTTAATAGAGAATAAATCTTGTGGGTTAACCCCCACCATGGTTTTTCCCTTAAGAGTTTCCACATAAAAATCTTGGTATTATGTGTGTTGATTATGTCTATGCTCATGTGCTGTTGATTCATGCTTTCATGGTTATATGATTAATCTATTAATAAGTGGTTAAGAAGATTAAATGCAGCAAAAGATAAAAGTTTTGTGACAACTAATTCACCCCCCCTCTCAGTTGTCTACCCTAATTTCAACAATTAATGCACCTCTTGGATGTATATGCCCTATTTTTTCTATATATACATCTCTCTACTATCACTTTCACTAGTTCAATACTAGTTTGGTGAGAGATTCGTGAGAGTATTGAGAGTATTCTCAAATTCTCTTGCTTTGTCTCTATTTTCCTCTCTTTTTAGATTCACTCTCCATTCCACTATTTTGATCTTCGATCATTTGTCGACTGGAGTGTATGTGATCTATGACCAACATTAGATCCTAGCTTGTTTCTTGCTTCTTGCATAATCTAATAGAAGACAGGGAAAGAATATTAGATCTAAGTGGCTATGAATCAGATGAACCTACTGCTACAGTAAATGAAGAAAAATTTGAACAAAAAGATGGTCAAGTTGAAGAAGAAAAAGATTCAGAAAGTGTTGTTAAGACTCCCAGGTATGTAAGGAATAATCATTATGAAGATCATATTATTGGTGACAAAAGCAAAGGGGTATTGACAAGGAAAAGAGCTACATAAGAACAGGTGAACTACTATTTACTTTTAAAGATTGAACCTAAAATTGTAAGTGAAGCCTAAAAAGATGAGAATTGGGTTGAGGCTATGGAAGAAGAACTAATGCAAATAGAAAAGAATCAAACTTGGGAATTGGTACCTAGACCTACTGGTAAGAATGTGATTGGAACTAAATGGGTGTTCAAAAACAAGATGATTGAAAGTGGAGAAGTGGTAAGAAACAAAGCAAGATTGGTATGCAAAGGATATTCTTAGGTTGAAGGCATAGATTTTGAGGAGACTTATGCTCCTGTGGCAAGGATTGAAGCAATAAGAATGTTTTTGGTATTTGCAGCACACAAAGATTTCAAGGTGTACCAAATGGATTTGAAGTCTACATTCTTGAATGGAGAGCTAGAAGAAGAAGTTTAAATTGAACAACCAAAAGGATTTCAGTCATCAAACCAAGGTGACATGGTGTGTAGATTGAAGAAAGCCTTATATGGACTTAAGCAAGCTCCTAGAGCCTGGTATGCAAGGTTGGACAAGTATTTATTGCAATTAGGGTTCAGTAAAGGTACTATAGACAATAATCTCTATTTCAAAATTAATGATGATCAAATTCTAATTGTTGTAGTCTTTGTTGATGATATTGTCTTTGGAGGCAATGAAGGTATGTGTAAGAAATTTATAGAGGAAATACAAAAGGAGTTTGAGATGTCTATCTTTGGTGAAATGAATTTCTTTCTAGGACTGTAGATTACTCAATCAGAAAAAGGAATTTTAATTTCTCAGTCCAAGTATGTGAAAAAATTGTTGAAGAAGTTTGGAATGAAGGATTCTAAGCTAGTATGTACCCCCATGGTAACTAGTTGCAAGATGAGCAAGAATGATTAATCACCTATTGGAATTAGGCTAGACAACTAAGAGGAGGGGGTGAATAAATTGTCCCACAAAATTAACTTTTTCTCTTTTTAATCATCTTTCACAACTTACAAAAAGATTAATGATGTAAACATTAAAGCATGAAACAATAACAGATGAGTAGAAACACAATTAACACACTTGACACCAAAATTATTTACATGGAAACCCGGTTAAGGGAAAACCATAGTGGGGGTTAACCCACAAGATTCATACCTTGTTAAAAGTACTTAAAAATGGGAAGGCACTTGCCTTTGAGCACACTACCCAGAGCTCATTTCTCAAAAGAGGCTCATTGCCTACATAATTTATGTTTAATATAGAAGGAATTAACTGAGAATTAGCATATTCTTCATGCCTGGTTCAGTCTCATTGAATGCTCACAAAACTTCTGCTCTTCTCCCAAATACTTCTTCACTATCACTTCATCCTTTACTATTCTTGTTCCTCTGCTCCTCTTCTCTACTCTACCTCTAATCTTTTCTTAGGATTTTATTATTTTACACAAGGATAATTTTCCACAATTCAACTACGCACCTTTATATGCTTCATCAACCTTGGAATAAACATCAAGGTCGGCACTACAAGCATCTGACTTAATGTGAATCACTAAGTTGTCGGCCAAACATAACTTGGAGTCAAATCTTCCTCGATCAACATGCCACACTCCATAGAATTGCTCTTAGATCATCCGCAACACACTTGAATCGTCTGGTCAGCCAAGACTGGGAAGAACAGTAATACCAAGGAAGAAATCATCAACAATAAGCTCAATCTTCAATGCAGACCTCCAACACAGCAGGCGCATGATCCAAAGACCTTCACAAGCACATTGAATTTAACAAAGACATCAGTACTCCTTGAAATAATAAGAATCATTTGCATCTTCTCCCGGAACCTCAAGAACATTGTATGGCATGACTGTCACACTAGAAAGATTGTTTGTAGACCTCTAAACCATGAACCACTTGAGTTAATGATACACACTGACTTCCCAAACATGCCTCTAGAACCACAGATCATAATATTTCAATGCAGAGTAATCCAGACCAGTTTACTATCATCTTGTCTCTTCTGAACATAGTAAAACCTAGTTCTACTTAGATGGCCATAGCTTCTTCAAATCTTCATGTGGACCTCTCAAATCTTAACTGGAGCTATTTTAGACAATCCTCTACATAGCCATATGGTCCGCATACATTGATTCATTAATTTTCTCAATATTCTCAACATTCCAGTCTTCTAAATAGGAAACAAAATAGGATACAGTTGACACCAATGGCAACAAGGATATGTTGACATCAATGACAACATCGATTAGGCACATATTTGCAAAAATCTCCCCCTTTGTCATTGATGGCAACATATGATGTGAAAAACTAATTCAACCATCAAGACAAGAACTTCTCCCCTTGTCTCTTGTCACTTCTGCAACTACTTCCTTCACTACTCCCCCTTTCATTACAAACTAGTTTTTCACATGACTTCTCTCCCCCTTTGACATCAATGGCAAAGGGCACATATTTGCAATCTTTTCTTCCCCTTTTTGTTTCAGACTGATCTCTAAAATTTGCATACTGACTACTCCCCCTGAGTAGTATCACCTTAACATCAATCTGGATCAAAAGATATGACTGTGAGTTCCACCAGACTGATGCACACTAGTGCATCTTAGTTTTGAATAGGAGGGGTAATAACCCCTAGCTTCCCTCTAAGATACTCAAAAGTATCCTTAGGTAGAGGCTTGGTGAATATATCTGCAATCTAATACTTTAAAAAAAACTCCATTTTGACTTCATTCTCACTTACTTTCTCTCTCAAGAAATGAAACTTGATGGATATGTGTTTAGTCTTTGAATGCAACACCGGATTCTTTGAGATGTTTATTGCACTTGAATTATCATAGAAAATTGTAATAGGTTCTTCAAACACAATTCTAATATCCTTCAACATTTGCTTCATCCACAGGATTTGGGTACAATTGCTTACTGCTGCTATAGACTCTACCTCTGCAGTAGACAGAGATATTGCCTCTTTCTTTTTTCTCATCCAAGAGACCAATCTCCTTCCTAAGAAGAATAAACCACCACTAGTACTTTTCCTGTCATCCACATCTCCTACCCAATCAGCATCTGTGTATGCATGAAGAGTGAAGTTATTATCCTTTGGATATCATAAGTCATAATCAAGTGTCCCTTTGAGATATCTGAAAATTCTTTTGACTGCTACAACATGGGATTCTCTGGGATTAGCTTGAAATCTAGCAACAAGTCCAACTGCATTCATGATATCAGGTCTGGTTTGAGTCAAATAGAGCAGTCCTCCAATCATTAATCTATACCTTTTCTGATTTGCCTTAGGGGAGTCATCATCTTTACTCAACTTGCATCCAGTTACCATGGGTGTACCCACTGGCTTTGAATCTTCCATTCCAATTTTTTTCAACAGTTATCTCACATACTTAGATTGAGATATGAAGATACCTTTATCTAACTGAGTGATTTGTAGACCTAAGAATAAATTCATTTCTCCAAACATTGACATCTCAAATTCACTTTGCATCTGATCAGCAAATGTTTTACACATACTCTCATTTCGACCAAGAATGATATCATCAACAAATACTTCAACAATCAAGATGTGTTCATGATCAATTTTTATATAAAGATTACTATCTGTTGTACCTTTGTTAAAACCCAATTTTAGTAGATACTTATCTAGTCTTGCATACCAGGCTCTTCAGGCTTGTTTGAGTCCATACAATGCTTTTCTAAATCTACAAACCATATCTCCTTGATGCAACAACTAAAATCCTTCTGGTTTCTCAATGTAGACTTCTTCATCCAATTCTCCATTCAAGAATGCTGACTTGACATCCATCTAATAAACCTTGAAATCTTTAAAAGCAACAAATACAAGAAATAATCTGATTGCTTCTATTCTTGCCACCGGAGCAAAAGTTTCTTCAAAATCAATTCCTTCCACTTGAGAATATCCTTTGCATACCAACCTTGCTTTGTTTCTTACAACTTCACCATCTTCATTTAATTTTTTGAAAGGCCCATTTAGTTCCAATCACATTTTTATCCTCAGGTCTAGAAACAAGATCCCAAGTGTGATTCTTTTCAATTTGCATTAATTCTTCTTCCATTGCTTTTACCCAGTTTTCATCATTGCAGGCTTCACTTACTGATTTTGGTTCAATATTTGAAATCAAACAAATCTCTTCTTGATCTTCAACAATTCTTCTTCTAGTTTGAATACCTTTATTTCTATCTCCTATGATCTAATCTTCAAGATGATTTATCCTTGCATACCTGGGAGTTTTGGGATTTGCTTGAACTTCTATTTCTTGAGCTTGTTCCCCAACTTCTGCACTATCCTCTTGAGTCACTGGATTTTTTGGATCTATCTGGATCTAAGTCTGGGTTTGAACTTGCCTTCCTTGACTTTGACTTTCATCTTGATCATCTGAGTTATATCCGCAAGATTTGGAATGTCCTTTGCTCTCATCAACTCTGACATTAGCACTTTCAACAATCTTTTTCAATCTATTGTTAAAGCACCGGTATGCCTTTCTTTGAGTAGAGTAACCCAAAAATATTCCTTCATCACTTCTTGTATCAAACTTGCCTAGATCCTTATCTCTTTTGATATAACATTTACTACCAAAAACTCTAAAATATCTCATAGTAGGAGGATGACCAAACCATAGTTCATAAGGTGTCTTACCAGAATTGTCTTTGATCTGCACCTAGTTAAGAGTGTAGACAACAGTACTCACAGCTTCTCTCCAATAGACTTGTGGAACATTTACTTCCATCATCATAGTCCTAGCAGCTTCTTGAATGGTCTGGTTCTTTCTTTCCACAACTCCATTTTGCTGAGGAGTCCTAGGAGTAGATAACTATCTTTTTATTCCTTTCTTTTCAAAAAATGAATCAAACTCACCGGAGGTAAACTCTACATCTCTGTTAGATCTAGACACTTTATCTTCACACCAATCTCATTCTCCACCATGACTTTGAATACTTTGAATTTATCAAGAGCTTCTAATTTTTCTTTTAGGAAGGTTACCCACATCATCCATGAGTAATCATCAATCAACAACATAAAATATCTATCTCCTTGCACACTCCTAATTCTAGTAGGACCACAAAGATCAGTATGTACAAGTTCCAACAATCCACTTGAAGACTGTTCTTTACTCTTGAATGAAGTTCTGTTCTGTTTTCCTAATTGACATTCTCTGCACATGCTATCAACAGATTTCACAAGTCTTGGGAGATTTCTTACAGCCTGAGTGGAACTTATCTTGACAATGTTATCAAAATTCACATGACACATTCTCCTATGCCAGAGCCAACTCTGATCAACCTAAGCAATCAAGCAACTTTTACCAGAACTACTTAAATGAAAGATGTTACCTCTAGTCTGAGTACCAGATGCAATTTTAGTTTCGGAGCTTTCCAAGATTCTACATTTTCCATCCTTGAATCGGAGATCATAACCCTTGTCAACCAACTGTCCAACATTGAGAAAATTATGCTTCAACCCTTCCACATACAGAACATCATTAGTGTTATTCTTACCATCAAAAGAGATGGATCATTTGCCACAGATTCTACCAGCTTAGTTGTCTCCAAATTTCACAATTCCACCTTCATATTTTTTAAAGCTTACAAACTTACTTTTATCACGAGTCATATGATGAGAACACCCACTGTCAATTACCCATTCATATTTTTCTATAACCTGAGTAGCCAAGGCATTTTCCACATTTACATAGCTAGTAGATTCAGTAGGCACCGGATCTTCTTGTTTGATAGCAATGAACACCCAATCACTTTCTATGGAATCTTCATGATCAGATTAATCATCTGTGACTCCTTCTTCATTGACTTCTTAGACATAGTAAGATTTCTTTTGAACTCTAGGTATGTTAGGGTTTGGCTTTAAACCTCTCTCTGGACACCTTGAGGCAAACTAACCAATCTTATTACAAGAAAAACATTTGAATGGCAACTTTCCTTCATACTTACCAGATCCTCATGGCAATCTTTTGGCAAAAAGGGCTTCAATTCCATCAAACTTAGTTTCAACATCTTCAAGATCCTTCCTTGTCTTATCAGATCTGTTTGATCTTCTTGAAGAGCTTTCACCTAGATCATATCTTTGCTTTCCATGAATACTGGCTTTAAATGCAGATTTAGAATTAGGAAGAGAATAACCAAACTTGCAAATTTCAAATGCTGAAAGCTTACCAATCAACTGATCCCTTGTAACAGTTGTCACAATCTTGATCTCTTCAATGGCAGTAACTTTATGCTTATATGCTAGAGGTAAGGATCTGAGCACTATGGCAACAATCTCTGATTCTTCTAATACTCCACTAGCATTCCTAATACCGGTCACAAGTTCATTCACTTTCTGCATATAGGAAGTAATGTTTTGATCTCCACTGATCATCAACCTTTCATATTTACCCTTTAGGATTTGTAGCTTGGAACATTTGACATATTTGTCACCTTCATACAGATTTTCCAACTTTTTCCAAATTTCATGGGCAGTTTTCAATTCCAGGACATTTGCCAATTCTGTATTAGTCAAGGCACTCAATAATGCTTCTTTAGCTTGAATATTAAATTTAGCTTCCTTGAGTTTGTCTAGAGTTGTAGGGCCATTCTTTGGAATCTTATACTCTTTCTCAATTATCAACCAAAAGGCATCACCCATACATTCCAAATAACACTACATGCGCACATTCCAAAGGGAGTAATTTGTTCCATCAAATCTCAGACTTTCCTTCTTGTAAGTCGACATCTTGGATCTCCTCAAGCGGTCAAGCTTCTTTTAGAGGAACATGGCTCTGATTCCAATTGTTGGAATTAGGCTAGACAACTGAGAGGGTGGGGTGAATCAGTTGTGCCACAAAATTAACCTTTTCTCTTTTTAATCTTCTTTCACAACTTACAAACAGATTAATGATGTAAACATTAAAACATGAAACAATAACACATGAGTAGAAACACAATTAACACACTTGACACCAAGATTTTTAATGTGGAAACCCAGTTAAGGGAAAACCATGATGGGGGTTAACCCAAAAGATTCATAACCTATTAAAAGCACTTCAAAATGGGAAGGCACTTGCCTTCGGGCACACTGTCCAGAGCTCACTGCTCAAAAGAGGATCACTGCCTACATAATTTATGTCTAATACAAAAGGAATTAACTGAGAATTAGCATCTTCTTCATGCCTAGTTTAGTCTCATTGAATGCTCACAAAACTTCTTCACTATCACTTCATCCTTTACTATTCTTGTTCCTCTGCTCCTCTTCTCTGCTCTGCCTTTGATCCTTTCTTAGGATTTTATTATTTCACACAAGGATAATTTTCCACAACTCAACTACACACCTTTATATGCTTCATCAACCTTGGAATAAACATCAAGGTCAGCACTACAAGCATCTAACTTAATGTGAATCACTAAGCTGTCGGCCAAACATAACTGGGACTCAAATCTTCCTCAATCAACATGCCATGCTCCATAGAATTTCTCTTAGATCATCCACAACACACTTGAATCATTCGGTCAGCCAAGACTGGGAAGAACAGTAATACCAAGGAAGAAATATTCAACAACAAGCTCAATCTTCAATGCGGACCTCCAACACAGCAGGGGTACGATCCAAAGACCTCCACAAGCACATTGAATTTGACAAAGACATCCGTACTCCTCCAAATCATCAAAATCATTTGCATCTTCTCATGGAACCTCAAAAACACTATCTGCCATGATTGTCACACTAGAAAGATTGATTGCAAACCTCTAAACCATGAACCACTTGAGTTGATGATACACACTAACTTCCCAAACATGCCTCTAGAGCTACAGATCATAATATTTCAATGCAGAGCAATCCAGACTAATTTACTGTCACTTTGTCTCTTTTGAACATAGCAAAACTAGGTTCTACTCAAATGGCCATAGCTTCTTCAAATCTTCATATGGACTTCTCAAATCTTAACTAGAGCTACTTCAAACAATCCTCTACATAGCCATATGGTCCACATACATTGATTTTCATTAATTTTCTCAATATCCTCAACATTTCAATCTTCTAAACAGGAAACAAAATAGGATACAGTTGACACCAATGGCAACAAGGATATGTTGACATCAATGACAACATTGATTAGGCACATATTTGCAACAGCACCTAAGACTGATAAGAAAAATATAGGTCTATGATTAGAGGACTACTTTATCTAACCCATACAAGACCAGATATAATGCATGCAATTTGTCTTGTGGCAAGATTTCAAGAAGATCCTAGAGAGTCACATATGATGGTAGTCAAGAGAATCATGAGGTATTTAAAAGGCACTTCAAACTATGGATTGTGGTATCCCAAAGATATTGATTTCACTCTTAGTGCTTATACAGATGCAGATTGGGCTGGAGATGCTAATGACAGAAAAAGCACAAGTGGAGGTGCTTTCCTCTTGGGCAATAGATTGGTTTCATGGTTAAGCAAGAAGCAAGAATCAGTCTCTTTGTCTACTATAGAAGCATAATATATTGTTACAACATGTTGTTGTACTTAAGTGCTATGGATGAAGCAAACATTGAAGGATATAGGAGTTGTGTATGGAGAACCAATTTTAATATTTTGTGACAATACAATTGCTATAAACATTTCAAAGAATCCAGTGATGCACTCAAGAACAAAGCATATATTAATAAGGTATCAATTTTTGAAAGAAAAGTTAATAGAGAATGAAGTAAAGATGGAATATATGTCTACTAAGGATTAGATTACAGATATTTTTACAAAACCTCTGCCTAAGGATACTTTTGAGTTTCTCAGGGAAAAGTTAGGGGTTATTACCCCTCCTTCTCTAAACTAAGATACATAGGAAGTATATCAGTTTAGTGGTGTCCAAAGTTTCATCTTTTCATTTGGATTGATGTTTTGAAGGCTACCTCTTAGCGGGAGTAGGTAGATGTTGCTGATATGAGTTCCTGATAAAGAGCAGTAAGTGTTTGCAGTGTTGCTGACATGGGGAACAATTTAGTATCAATAAGATCTGAATTAAGCCTTGATACCTAAAGAAAGAGAAAAAGTCTGCCACCCTTTGCCATTGATGTCAAAGGGGGAGAGAAGTTGATTTGAAAAAATTAAGAAGTTGTAACTAGAGAAAGCATAAAGTAAGGGGGATCAAAGAAGCAAAACAAACTGCTTGTCTTGATGGTTTTTCACATCATGTGTTGCCATCAATGACAAAGGGGAACATTGTTGCAAGTATGAGTAGTAAGTGTTGTCATTGATGTCAACACATAAGGTCAACATCTAAGGAAATCATTTGAATGAGTTTGAGCAAGTGTCTATGAAAAACAGTACAGTGTTTTGCTTTGCATATCGTGTAGATTGAATATCTTTGTTTGTGGTTTGGAAGTTATGTTACGGGATGTCTGTAGTTTCTATGTTTCAACTTTGAGCCTATGGTGTGAAGATTTGAGTGAGTTTTGTTCACCAAAGTAAAAACTATTTTTCATCTATATTTAATGGTGACAGGGAGAATGTATTCTAATATGCATTTAAGTTTTATAGTCTATGGTTCTAAGATTAAGTTTGGGATGATGTTATTTGCCTCGAGTTCAAATGGTTCATGATTTGGTGCTCCGCAAGTGATCTTTCCTTTATGATAGTGGTTGACAGTAACGTTTAAGTGCTCCGTTTTGAAGAATCTTCTAGATAGAATGTTTGGGGATTGTGTAGAAGTTCTTGGTGATTGTAACATGCTTGTGGATGTCTCTAGATCATTTTTGACCAACCATTTGAGTGGTCCACAAAGTGTAATTCAGATCATGCATGAAGCATGTTCCTAAAGGTCTTAGTGTTAACACTAGTTTTGGCTGACTTGGTTGTTTTCACTACTTGCAATTATGCTTTGGAGTTTGTGATAGCGTATTGTTGCGTGGAAGATTACATTTGAGTCCAAGCTAAGGTGTGGTTTGGTCTACATTCATTCTTTTGCTTCACAAATTTGTTTAGGTCTAGACCTATTCTATGTATGTGTGTTTGTCTACCTTGGAGATTGTTCCAATGGTTGATGATTGTAATGCTGACCTTGATTTTCATTCCAAGGTTGATGAATTGTATAAATACATATAATAAAGTCATGAATAGAGTATGATGTGTGAAGATGCAAAGATAAGTGTGAAGTGAAAAAGCAGAGCAGAGTAGAGGAGTTTTATTGCGCTTCAATGGAATTGAACCTTGGCATAGTGTAGATGCTACTATCTTAGTTCACCAACTTCTTGCAGTGAGCCCCTTCTCTTGGTACTGAGCCACTTATTTTGTAGTGAGCATTCTAGGCAGTGAGCCCTAAGGCAGTGAGCCTCTACCAATGAGCCTTGTTGTAAATTTTGATATATCATTTATAATGTGAGCTAACACTCACCATTGTTTTTCCGTTATTGGGTTTTCCATGTAAAAATCTAGTGTCTTATGTGTTGAATGTGTAGATGTTTTTAAGTTTCTGATTTCATGCTTTCATGGTTAAATTACAATATTAGTGATTAAGTGATTGATGTGTTGATAGTTTTAAAGTTTTGGTTACAACTGATTCACCCCCTCTCTTAGTTGTCTTGTGCATTTCAACTTTATTTTCATGTTATTCCTTAATTACATGAAGAAGTTTTTTATTAGTTGACTTGGCCACTCCATTACCCTATGGGTATTAATTAGAAGAAAATTTTACATTTACCTTAAGCTCAATAGACCATTGCATTAACTGTGTAGATGTAAAAGCAGGGCCATTGTCACATACTAAAGAAAAAGTTATTCCAAACCTTGTGACGATGTTATCCTCTAAAAATTTGATTACCACCACTATGGTATAGTTTCTACATTGTTGTGCTTCCATCCAATGAGTGCAATAATCTATTGTTAAAATAAATTTATGACCTATAGAGGAATTGGGGTTAATTATACCAATAAAATCTAAATCCCATTAAGCAAACAACCTTACCTTATAAATAGGTAATAGAGGCATTGCAAGATTTCTTTGTCTAGAGGTGGCGGTCTGACAAACATGACATGTCCTTGCACGTTGGTGTGCATCTCTAAAAATGTGAGGCCAATAATAACTAGATATGAGTATCTCATGTGCAGTAGAGTCACTCGATCCGTGTCCAGTCCCATATCTACCATGAAATTCTTGAATGACTTGTTTAGCTTTTGGTTGACTTAAACATGTCAGATACACCCCTTCAAAGTTTTTGAAACAAATGTCCATTCATGAGGTTGCAATTTGATGTTTTTAGTCTCAATGCTCTTCCCTAAGTGGAGTTCAAATCTTCTAGAAATTTTTTGTTCAACAACAAATGGACTATGTCTTTGTACCATTCATCTCTTGTGAGAGAGTCTATAGTAAATTACTGACAAGAGATTTGAGGGTCAAAATTAGCCAGTCTTACATAACCCTTGTCCTCAGACAAGCTTTATTGCTTGAATTTCTAAATCAAATTCTTGTAGGATTGCCACCATTTTCCATTCCTTTCACCTAGTTCACTTTGCATTAGTAAACACTTTACAACTTGGTCAGGGATAATAGTGAAGGTATTGCTTCATAAAGTATAAAGTAAACACTTTACAACTTGGTCAGGGATAATAGTGAAGGTATTGCTTCATAAAGTATAATGTTTGAACCTCTTTACTACCCTTACTAAAGCAAAGACATGTTTTTCTAGAAATGGATACCTAAATTTAGAATTCTTGAAAGGAGAAATCATAAAATATATCAACCTTTCATCTCTTATTTCCTTTGTCTATGTGAGAACAACATCACATGAGTGTTTAGATACAAATGACTAAATATAAAATGCCTGCCTATAGTCTAGGATGATCAAGATAAAAGCTTCAATGATCAATTTCTTGATTTGTGTAAAGGCTAATATGGCTTCATTACTCCATTCAATTTTAGTATCTTTCTTCATCATGTCAGTGAATGGTTTCACAAATTTGACAAATCCTGTGATGAATTTTCTCACAAAATTAATCTTTCCAAAGATAGACTTCATTTCTTTCTTGCTTCCCAACATGGGTAATTTCAAGATTAATTCTACCCTTTCTGGATCAATTGAGATTCCCTTTTTTGAGATTGCATGACCTAACAACTTGCCTTCAATTACCCCAAAAATACATTTATTAGGGTTTAAAGATATCCCATATAGTTTGCATCATTCTAATATTTTCTTTAGATAAGATGTATGGTCAATTTTGTCCTTAGAAAAAATAGTGAGATCATCCATGTATATGATAATGCATTTACCAACTAGATCCTTAAAGGCAGTGTCGATTACTCACTAGAAAGTCACACTAGCATTGATCAATCCAAATGACATTCTCCTATATGTGAATGTTCCCCATTTAGTAGTAAAGGTAGTTTTCATCCTATCTTCATATTTCATAAGAACTTGATTATATCTAGAATATGCTTCTAAAAATGACATCATATGTGACCCATTTACTATTTGCAACACCTCATCAAGGGATTGCAGTAGATAATTGTCTTTCTCATCTAATCTTTATTTAAGTTCCATAAATCTTGATGAAGGGGGTAAATCACAAAACACACAACAACAGAGATTGAACATAGAAAATAGAACTTTCTTTTATTGATATGGGCAACTCATTATATTACAAAAGCTTAATTACAATCAGAGGATGAATCCTCTACTGGTTGCAACACATTACAACTTTCCCAACCTCAAGACTCTAGAATCTTTAGCCTTCTGTAGACCCAAATCAGCTAGGGTTTCTATTTTCCCACCTATTCTTGACTCTACACTATTGCAAGTATGGGCCTAACTGGTGTTGTCATTGATGTCAACATACTCCTGTTGCACTGATGAAAAGGATTGGATGAGCTGAGTGCTGAGGATATTGAGAAAATTAGTCCTAATCAGGAACATAGAAGAACAGTGAAGACAGTAAGGTAAAGATCCAAGATGAGATGACTATCAGAGGATGTAATTCAAAGGATTTGTAGATATGAGTCCTAAGATGATCCAGTAAAGATTTCAGAGGTCTGCATGAAGATCTGAAGGAGTTGTGGCCGCTCAAGTAAAACTTGTTCCGGCAGGTGTTCAGAGGTGACAGAGTGACACAAATAGGTCCGGTGAGATCCGGAAATGCATTATCCTATTCTGTAGATTTGAGGGAGTGTTGAGGAAGTCTTTGTGAAGTGTCAACTCGATTGGTTCATTGTTTGAAGGTCCACAAGTATCTATTCCTTTGTGACAGTGATGACAAACTATGTTCTTGAGGTTCCAGATGAAGGAGAGAAGGATTTTAGTAAGCAGATGAAGTGTGGATGTTCTTGGTGATTCAGACAATCTTGTGGAGGTCTTTGGATCATGTCCAATTCATGTTGGTGGTCCGCATTGGAGTTGGAACTCGCAATTGAAGAATAACTTCCGGATGATGGTGTTCTTCTTGAAGACTATCTGACCAGATGTATTACACATCTTGCAGATGTTCTTGTAGATGTTTTATGACTTAGATGATTATTCCTAAGTCAATACCTTGTATAAATAAGGAGTTGTAAAGTCATTTCAAAGAGTGTCTTATAGAGATGAGGGTGTGGTAGTGAGGAAGAGATCGAAAGGCGAAGTAGAAGTTTTGGGCTTAAATGGAACTGATTCAAGCATGGTGAAGATGCTATTCTCTAGTTCAAGTATGTGATACTTACCATTTTGTAGATAGTGTGTCTCTTGTAGGCAGTGAGCCTCTTGTGAGCAGTGTGCTCGGGCAGTGAACCCTAATTGGCATGTGCCATTTTATTCTTTCTACTCTTCTAACAAAGAATACAATCTTGGGTTAATCACCCCATGATTTTTCCCTTAACCAAGTTTTCCACGTCAAAATCTTGGTGTCTTAAGTGTTGATGTGTTTCTTCTCTTGATTCAATGCATTATGTTTCCATGATTGATTTATTGATATGATGCTACATCACAAAAAGGATTTAAGTGTGTAATTGGAAAGAAAGTTGTTGACAACTGATTCACCCCCCTCTCAGTTGTCTGTCTTGAATCTAACAATTGGTATCAAAGCTAAGTTCCTCTAAAAGGAGCTTAATCGCTTGAGGAGATCCAGGATGTCATCCTACAAGAAGGATAGTCCGAAGTTTGATGGAACCAATTTTAATCTTTGGAAGAGTCACATGAAATGTCACTTGCAATCACATGAAATGTCACTTGCAATGTATGGGAATGCAGTACTAGACTATGGCTACAACAAAGTATACTCCTCCACAAGGTGGCCCGAAAGCCCCAAATGAAATCACAGATGCTAAAAACAATCTGCGAACTATAGAAGCTCTTCTAAGTACATTGTCTGATTCAGAGCTGACAAATGTTGTTGACCTACAAACTGCCTTTGAGATTTGGGAAAAATTGGAAACTCTGCATGAAGGAGACAAGTATGTTAAATGTACAAGGTTACAGAGTCTGAAAGGGAAATTTGAAAATCTAAAGATGAGAGAAGATAAAAACATCACTACTTTTATGCCAAGAGTAAATGAGCTTGTTTGTCAAATTAGATGTGCTGGTGGAGTCTTGGATGAAGATGAGATTGTTGGCAAAATTCTTAGATCCCTTCCTCCTTATAAAATCAAGGTTGTTGCCATTGAAGAATTCAGAGCCCATACAACTGTCACAAGAGATCAATTGGCTGGTAAATTGGCTGCATTTGAAATGACCAAGTTTGGAGATGCCCCCCAAGACTAAATCAAAATTCAAAGCTAGTCCTTCTATAAAAGGAAAACAAAGGTTTGATCCGGGAGAGAAAACTTCAAGGAAACTATCATGGTATGAAAAAACAAGAAAAGATATGGAAGAAGAAGAAACTAAAACTGCTTAGCTTGAAGCCCTTATTGCAAAAAGACTGCCAAGAGGATCTAGTAAGTATGAAGGGAAATTGCCTTTTAAGTGTTTTAACTGCAATAAGATTGGTCATTTTGCCTCAAAGTGTCTAGTAAGATTTTCAAGGCTAAATCCTAACAGATCAAGGTTCCAAAAGAATTGTTACTATGTTCATGAAGAAGATGATAATGAAGGAGTAACAGATGATGAATCAGAGATAGGAAACAAATCCAGAAGTGATTGGGTGTTTATTGCCATCAAGGAAGAAGATGCAATGCCCTCTGCATCTATCAATCATAAAGTTGTAGAAAGAGCTCTGGCTGCCCAAGTTGAAGAAAAGGATGATTGGGTCATTGACAATGGATGCTCTCACCATATGATAGGTGACAAAAATAAGTTCTTAGATTTGGAAAGGTATGAAGGAGGAGTGGTAAAATTTGGTGATAATTATGCTGGTAGAATTAGAGGTAGGGGAACTATTTCTTTTGATGGAAAGAACAAAACCGATAATGTACTGTATGTTGAAGGATTGAAGCACAATCTTCTCAGTGTTGGACAGTTGGTGGACAAAGGCTATGATCTCCAATTCAAGAATGTAAAATGCAAGATCTTTGAAAGTTCTGGAATAGAGATTGCATCTGGTACTCAGACAAAAGGTAATATCTTCCATTTAGTTGGTACCGGTAAAAGTTATCTATTTGTGCAAATTGATCAGAGTTGGCTATGGCATAGGAGGATGTGTCATGTGATTTTTGATAATATCATCAAGATAAGCAACACTTAGGCTGTAAGAGATCTTCCAAAACTGGTGAAACCTACAAATAGTTTGTGCAAAGAATGTTAGTTGGGAAAAATAAAGCAAAGAACAATCTTCTACCAAAATATTGGACTTAGTTCATACTGATCTATGTGGTCTGGCAAGAATCAGGAGTATGCAAGATGATAGATACTTCATGTTACTAATTGATGACTACTCCCGGATGATGTGGGTAACTTTTCTGAAAGAGAAATCAGAAGCTTTTGAGAAATTCAAAATATTCAAGGCTATGGTAGAGAATGAAACCAGATTAAAATTAAAGTGTCTAAGGTCTGATAGAGGTGGAGAATTGACATCTGGTGAGTTCATAGAGTTCTATGAGAAACATGGAATAAAGAGACAATCGTTTGCCCTTAGGACTCCACAACAGAATGGAGTAGTGGAGAGAAAGAACTAGACCATCCAGGAAGCATCTAGGACAATGATGATGGAAGAAAATGTTCCTCAGATCTATTGGAGAGAAGCTGTCAGCACTGTAGTCTATACTCTCAATCGAGTTCAAATTAGAAGCAATACCGGTAAGAATCCTTATGAACTTTGGTTTGGTATCACTCCTACTGTGAGGTTTTTCAGAGTCTTTGGTAGCAAATGTTACATCAAAAGAGATGAAGATCTAGTCAAGTTTGATGCTAGAAGTGATGAAGGAATATTCTTGGGTTACTCTACTCAAAGCAAAGTATACTAGTGTTATAACAAGAGACTGAGAAAGATCATAGAAAGTACAAATGTGAAGGTTGATGAAGGAATTAAAAAACCATCAAGGTTTTATGATTATGATGAAGATGATCAGAATGGTGTTCTGATTCAAGGAGCCCAAGCCCCCTCTGCAATTCAGATTCAAACTGATCCGGTAAATTAGGAAGAAGAGATGAGTTTCAATGAGCCTGATCAAGAATCAGAAGTGCAAGAAACTCCCAAGGTTCCTAGGTATGTAAGACTGAACCACTTTGAAGATCAGATCATAGGTGATAAAAGTAAAGGTGTACAAACAAGAAGAAGAATTGCTCAAGATTCAGATGAGTATTGTCCGATTTCAAAGATTGAACCTAAGACAATAAATGAAGCTTGCAATGATGAAAACTGGACTAAAGCAATGGAGGAAGAGCTGATGTAAATTGAGAAAAATCACACTTGGGATCTTGTTCCCAGACCTAGAAACAAGAATGTGATTCAAAATGGGTCTTCCAGAACAAACTGAATGAAGTTGGTGAAGTAATTAGAAATAAAGCCAGATTGGCCTGCAAGGGTTACTCTCAAATAGAAGGAGTTGATTTTGAAGAAACTTTTGCTCCGGTGGCAAGAATTGAAGTAGTCAGATTATTTCTTGCTTTGGCTACCTTCAAGGACTTCAAAGTATATCAGATGGATGTCAAGTCTACCTTCCTGAATGGTGACTTGGAAGGAGAAGTATACATTGAGCAACCGGATGGATTTCATATGTCTAATCATGGTGATATGGTCTGCAAGTTGAAGAAAGCTCTCTATGGACTAAAGCAAGCCCCAAGAGCCTGGTATGAAAGATTGGATAAGCATCTTTTGAAGATTGGTTTCAACAAAGGTACTGCTAACAGTAATTTGTATTTCAAAATTGATCATGAAAACATCTTGATTATTGAAGTGTTTGTTGATGATATCATTTTTGGAGGAAGAGATAGTATGTGCAAAACTTTTGCAAATCAAATGAAAAGTGAATTTGAGATGTCCATGCTTGGGGAAATGATTTTCTTCTTGGGTCTACAAATCACTCAAACAAAGAAATGAATCTTCATTTCTCAGACCAAATATGTGAAAGAATTGTTGAAGAAATTTGGGATGGAAGACTCAAAACCAATGAATACTCCCATGGCGACCAGATGTAAATTGGGCAAAGATGATGACTCTCCTAAGGCTGATTAGAAAAAGTATAGGTCAATGATTGGAGGATTGTTGTATCTCACTCAAACTAGACTTGACATTATGAATGTTGTGGGTCTTGTTGCTAGATTTCAAGCTGACCCTAGAGAATCTTATGTCATGGAAATCAAGAAGATTTTTAGATATCTAAAAGGAACAGTTGAGTATGGATTGTGGTATCCCAGAGATCATGATTTCTCTCTTCATGCATATACAAATGCAGATTGGGCAAGAGATGTGGATGACTGCAAGAGTACAAGTGGTGAAGCATTCTTTTTGGGGAAGAGATTGGTTTCTTGGCTGAGCAAGAAACAAGAGGCAATATCTTTGTCCACTACAGAAGCATAATATATTGCAGCAACAGGTAGTTGCACTCAAGTTTTGTGGATGAAGCAAATGCTAAGAGACATAAGAGTGGAGTATGAGGAGCCTATCACAATCTTCTGTGATAATTCAAGTGCAATAAATATATCTAGGAATCTAGTGTTGCATTCAAAGACTAAGCATATATCTATCAAGTTTCACTTTCTGAGAGAGCAAGTGAACAAGAATGAAGTCAGATTAGAGTTTGTGTCTTCCAAGGATTAGATTGTAGATATCTTTACTAAACCTCTACCTAAGGACTCTTTTGAGTATCTTAGGCAGAAGTTAGGGGTTATTACCCCTCCGGTGATGAACTAAGGTGCACTGATGTGCATCAGTGTGGTGGATATCACAGTCATATCTTGTGGTTCAGATTGATGATGGGGAGCTGCTACTTAGGGGGAGCAGCTAGTATGATTCTGAAATGGTGGAATTGCAAGTATGTGCCCTTTGCCATTGATGTCAAAGGGGGAGAGAAGACATGTGAAAAACAAGTGGTGGCTGATCAAAGAGGGAGCAATAAAGAAAGATAAGACAAGTGAACGGTTGTTGGTGATAGGGGGAGTTGTGTCAGTAAAGAAAAGTTCTTATCTTGATGGTCAAAATAGTTTTTCACATCATATGTTGCCATCAATGACAAAGGGGGAGATTGTTGCAAGTATCGGCCTAACCGGTGTTGTCATTGATGTCAACATACTCCTGTTGCATTGATGAAAATGATTGGATGAGCTGAGTGCTGAGGATATTGAGAAAATTAGTCCTAATCAGGAATAGAGAAGAACAGTGAAGATAGTAAGGTAAAGATCCAAGATGAGATGACTATCAGAGGATATGGTTCAAAGGGTTTGTAGATGTGAGTCTTAAGAAGATCCAGTAAAGATTTTAGAGGTTCGCATGAAGATCTGAAGGAGTTATCGATGCTCAAGTAAAACCGGTTTCGACAGGTGTTCAGAGGTGATAGAGTGACACAGATAGGTCCAGTGAGATCCAGAAATGCATTATCCTATTCTACAGATTTGAGGGAGTGTTGAGGAAGTCTTTGTGAAGGTTTAACTCGATTGGTTTGTGGTTTGAAGGTCTGCAAGTATCTATTCCTTTGTGATAGTGATGACAGACTGTGTTCTTGAGGTTCCGGATGAAGGAGAGAAGGATTTCAGTAAGAAGATGAAGTGTGGATGTTCTTGGTGATTCATGCAATCTTGTGGAGGTCTTTGGATCATGTCCAGTTCATGTTGGTGGTCCACATTGGAGTTGGAGCTCACAATTGAAGAATAACTTTCGAATGATGGTGTTCTTCTTGAAGACTGGCCAACTGGATGTATTACACATCTTGTGGATGTTCTTGTAGATGTTTTCCGACTTAGATGATTATTCCTAAGTCAATGCCTTCTATAAATAAGGAGTTGTAAAGTCATTTCAAAGAGTGTCTTGTAGATATGAGGGTGTGGTAGTGAGGAAGAGAGTGAAAGGTAGAGCAGAAGTTTTGGGATTAAATGGAACTGATTCAAGCATGGTGAAGATGCTATTCTTGTTGATAACTAAGAGGGGGGGTGAATCAGTTATCCTAATTATTTCTTCCTTCTGAACTTTCTTATTAATTAATGCAGCATTAAATCAAACAAACAAACATTACTATGAAATGAAAAACACATGACACAGTATTTTTGATGTGGAAACCCTGTTAAGGGAGAAAACCACGGGGTGATTAACCCAAAGATTATTCTCTGTTAGAAGAATAAGGAATTACAAAATGGCACTTGCCAATTAGGGCTCACTACCCGAGCACACTGCTCACAAAGGAGGCACACTGCCTACAAGGAGACACACTGTCTACAAAAGAATGTTATACAATACTTGAACTGATTGGAAGCATCCACATATGCTAGAGTTCAGTTCCATTTAGGCTCAGTACACTGATCTGCTGCACTTCATCTTTCCACTTCTCTTTATTTTGCTTTTCTTTCACATACCAGATCTTTCTTACTACTTCTATTCTACTCTACTCTTATCTCGCATATCTCATCACATAACTTCACTTCTCATAACTAAATCCATCCTATATATATATCTGCACAAGTGATTTCATTATCTTTCTAGTCGGCACCCGGAACAGTCTATCTTCTCACAAACTCTATTCTGTCAGCTAAATCCTTGCACATCAAGTAATGCGGATCAAGAATATACTTGTAGATATCATTAATCATATTGGCCAAACATGATTCATGCCTTCACAACCTTTACCATCATCAGTAACACATCCGGAAAATAGTCTGATGTTCTGTCAGTCAGTTCTTCCTCTGTTCACATTGTTACTTAGGAATCTGGTACTCAACTATTCATATCTTTTTCCTTGTCCATCACCAGAGGCTAAATCCTTGGAATATACCACTCAAGGTAGTCCTCTTGACTTCCCGAGATCCATACTGCACCAAGATACTTCCTCTGAGAGATCTGAACCTGTCTGTCAGACCTTGCCACATGCTCTGTTCTTGTTCACCGGACCACAATAATCTTCATTCTGACTTCTGATAGAGACACACCATGACTTGCAGATATGTGGGATGACCTTTGTTGCCATCAATGACAACAACCATGAATCCATATAATGTCTCTTGCCAACAATCTCCCCCTTTGGCATTGATGGCAACACTTAGTGAAAAATGACAAAGTGTTTACACTATGCTCCCCCTTGGCTGATGCTCTGTCTTTATATACATTTTCTGGAGCTCCCCCTTAGTTAGATTCCTCATTTTTCACTGCTCCTCACTCCGCCTTTGACATCAATGGCAAAGGGTAGGGTCCGCACACCAAAATTTTCAAGAATTTTACTATACTTGGCTGTATATTACATATTCACAAAAACTGAAGAATGTCTGCAAAGGATGTCTTCAATTGGATAAGTTCTGTAGCCCAACTTTGCTTCATTCTATCCAAAATTGAAATGTGACCACTCAAAAAAAATGCAAAAGCTTCTACCCTCTTAAGATCTGTCGGATCATTGGTTTGGGCGGTAGTCTTAGCATCACTTATGGCCTCATGCATGGTCTCTAACTTAGGGATAATCATCCTTCTAAGTTCTCCCATCCAGTTAATTATATTCTTCCTTTCCTTTTCAAGGTTCTTTATTGCATTTGTGATTGCAATAGTTTGACATTCTTGATTTACTATGGAGGAAGAGAGAGGATCAAAACTTTGAGACAAACTTAGTAGTTTGTCATGTTCCTCTTTTATTTTCTTCTCAATTTCTACTGTTGCTTTTAACCAGGAGATACAAAATTTGTAAATGTCACCGCCATCCTTAAGAGCATTTTCTAAGCTCTTTATTCCAATACTCATATTTCTCCTATCATTAGATATTAATCCTAATACCTCTGAGAATCTCTTATCCAAAAACTCCTTCCAGACCTTTTCTTCAACTAATTTTTCTAGAGAATCAAAATGTGTACCAACACTGCTGACTAAGGTTTTGAGATTACCGAAAGAGGAGGCTGTGGGATCTTTCTGGACTGATGGCATAATCTTTTCAAGCACTTCGGAAGTAGCTTCTATCAACTCACAGTCTTCCATATGAGACTGTAGGAGTTTTTTATTTGCCTTAGTATTTGCAAATGAAGCTATCTTCATTGTCTGTACCGGAGAGAGGGAATCAAAATTGAAAGGACCTTGTAGAAGCTCCGGTTCATCAATCTCTATTGTTTCTTTGCTCAAAAATTTTTGGATAGTTTATGCAGTGTCTCTTGCTGGAGACAGATGTTTCTTCTCTTCTGCAATCTTGGAGCTATCCTTTGGAGTTTTCTCTCCTTCTACATTCTTACCACTATCAGTTGTGGTTTTCTCTGTTGGAGTCTTCTCTTTCTCTGCAACCTTGGTACTGTCAACTTCTTTTTCTTTTACTGCTGCTTCTTTCTCCTGTAATTTCTCTTCTTTTTTGGATCCAGAGACTGTAGGGGAATCCGGAGGAGAAATGTTGGTTTGTTCAAGGCCCATCTCTTCTGTTGCTTTCTCAGAAGTTTCTTCTGCAACACTTGTGGATGAGGGACCAGTACCCAAGTCCTCTACAACAGGAAGATTAAACCTTTTGAAGGCCTTCTGGAGGATCTCTTCTGTATCTATGGCCACCTTGTCAGTCTCACCAAGCATGAGTTGATTCATCCTTGCTTTACTCCTGAACTCATCTTTGCAGTCTTTGAATATTATGTTCATTGTCTTGGGATCAATTTGAGGATATATCTGAATAGCTATCTACTCCCGGATCTCAAGATCTTTTGCCAGTGCATTGTTCTTTCTTATTTCTAACTCCTTTTCTAGGCTTTTAGGAATTAGAGATATAATCTCAATGAAAGCCTTATTGTATATGTTCAAATACCTGATTGTGGCTTCCTGTAGGATCTTTTGGTCAGCCTCATTGTAGTCATCATAGAATTTAGCCATTGGTTGAAGGTTTCCATCCACAGTGACTAATTTTATTACACTCTCTAGAGATAGGGTGGGCTTTTCAACAAATTCCTCTGCCATTTCTTCCTTGTCTTGGCCTGTGGAGGGTTTACCGGATCCTTTCTTCTTCTGCTTCTTTATTTCCTTTACCCCCTCATCTGATTCAATTTCCTCTTCATCTTTCTGACTTGTATAAGCCCTTGTGGCTTTTATTTTAGACCTTTTCTCTCCTTTACCGGATGTCTGACCTTCCGGTTTTGATGTTTTTGAGCTTTTGGTTGTGACAGGTGTAGATCCTTTTGATGATCTGATCCGAGTTGAGGTTTCCACCAAAGTACTTTTCTTGCTTTTCTTTTCTGCCTCTTTCTTCTCTTCCTCAGCCTTTCGCCTCTTTTCCCGGTTGGCATCAAGTGCCTCCTTTGGGATGCCTAGGCCTTGAGCAATATGTTCTACTTCTTTTCTCACCTTCCTCTTTATCTCAAGTTCTCTGAGTTCCACATGGATCTTCACACTCAGCTCCTCAAAGGTTCCAAACCTTTCTGCGTTTGGATCTTTGGGCTGATTAAGCATGTGTTGAACATGCAACTCCACAATCTGTTCATCCACTTCATACCCCATGGGCATGATCCACATAGTTCTTGGTTCTACTACCTCCATTAGGCACTGATCTATTTCTACCATAAAGCATACTATGTCTTTGTACTTCTCAATAAGAGACTAGGGAATTCTTTCTCTTGCTTGCATCATGTTCTGAAAGTTCTTGAAATATCCCCACAGGGCTGTATTTCTTGCTTTAGCATCTCCAAGTCCATGCAAATAATCTCTGATTTGGATGGCAACTGATCTGTCATTCTGCCATATCCATCATCTGGATCCGGGAAGCTCATTCATGTAATAAAAGAATAGACAAAGGATCAAACTACCATACTTGAAGGAGTTCTTCTTGTCCTTCTTAATCTTCTACAGATTTTCCAAAAGTTGGTTTAGAAGAAGCTCACACAAAACATAGTCTGCATTTTCTTTTAGCATTTGATATGCTGTGTAAATTGTAGTTCCTGGCATTGAATTTTCCCTACAGGAGTGATAAATCTTGTAACCAATTATCATAGATGCAAATTTGACATCCGGTTCAGTGATGTCTTCAATTGTCATAGCTCTCTTATCAAATTTTGATCCGGTTGCATCACTAACTATTTGATTTTTGACAGACTTGAGGATAGGTATTCCACCGGATGAGTGCAGACCGGTTACAACCCTAATTGCATCTTTGGTGATCTTAAAAGGCTTGTTCAACCATAGGAAATTGTCATGCACTCTACTCAGTACATACCAGACCCATTCATCTTCTTCAAAATAGGGGAAATGAATGCACTGTGCAAAGTACTTATCCCGGATGGCTTTATGTATACGCCTAAAAATGACACAAATCATCCTAAATAAATATTCTAAATATTTATTCCATTCTTCTATTAATTAAATAAATATTCTAAATTTATTTAATCGATTCACTGTTCCATAATTAAATAAATTCTATTTATTTAATTAAAATTCTTCTAAATGTCCTTCACAATTAAATAATCATAAATTATTTAATTAAGCCTAATTCCTCTATCCTAAAGTTCTAAATTCAAAATTCCATGTCACCTTCTACACCTCACCTTTTTCCACCTCACCTTGTCCACCTCATCAGGTTGCACATGTAATTAAATATATTTAATATTTAATTACCTTATTTTCCCTCACCCACATGGCCTATTTCTTCTCCAATCAGAGGTCAGTTAACCAATCAATCAAATCTGTTAACTAACCTATTAGTTGAGTCAAATCCTCAATCAATCCAGTCAGTTCCACAATCCACTCTTCTAACTGATCAATCAATTCTGTTAATAGACCAGTCAATGGAGTTAACTCTCCAATCAGTTTTGTCACATCCCACCTTTCATGATGGAGCTAGGACACTTGTCACATTTCCACTGGTTGCACATTCCTCAACCATCCTCAGCCATTGATCTTCATATCTCCTCTCAACCGTTGATTCCTATTCTTCCAAGTCTATAAATGAAGCTTCATCCCTCCATTCTAATCATCCAGGCTTTTGACATCGTTACTCTACAGAAATATCACCAGCGCGCCTTTGGCACCCACTTGTCATCTACAAGCTTGAGATCACCATTGTTGCATTGGAGCTCACCTTCATTACACATCACACCATAGCCGTTCACCATCGACTTCCTCAAACAGCTTTAAAAGATTGCACTCTCTGAGGGCTCATCTCATCTGCAAAAGGACGATTCGTGATAGGCGAACAACAGAAGTTTCGAAACGGAAGAGGTTTGCTGTGTTTGTTTATTGCTTTGTTTATTTGGATCTTCTTTGTTTCTCTATTCTGTTGATGTTTGGGTCATCTATTATTCATTTGATTGATTCGACATTTTACCCTCACATTTTTGGTGCCCACCGTGGGGCCGTTGCCCCTTTATTTCACCATCTTTGATCTTTTTTGAAGGCAGGTTCCGTACAGGTCCCGCAGAGTCACGCACATATTGGTTCGGTGCATCCGTTTATTTTTACGGCGCTTTTGAAGACTGTTACGGCGCTTCTGTAAATCCTGCACATCTATGCATTTCTGCGGTGCTTTTGTGGACTGTTGCTGCGCATAGGTTATAACTGCGCATATGTTGACTGTTACGGCGCTTTTACAGACTGTTGTTGCGCATCCATTAAAACTGCGCATTTATTCATTTTAACGGCGCATATACGTTATTTTACGGCGCATATGTTCTTTCTGCGCATATACGCTCTGTTTCAGCGCATTTGTTTCATTCTACAATGCATTTGTTATCCTGCAGCGCATATGTTCATTTCTGCAGCGCATCTGTTTGGCAGTGAATTTTAGAAACATTGTTTTCTTCACCAAACGTTTTATTTTTCATGAAATCTAGGCAAATTTGTACTCAAAATTTATGGAAACGCCCCCCCGGACGCAATGGTGAGGTTAGATTTGAGCTAAGAGATCATCTACATATGGTTTTATCCAAATCTTTACAAACTAGGGTTAGAAAATACAAATTTCTGTTGACTATTTCTGCGCATTCAGTCTCTGAAATGTTGCTTCTGTAGTAGGTAGTGATTTTAGGATTTCTTAGAAGATTTTTGCTAATGCTAACATCTTTGTAAGAATACTCTGGATCTGTTTTGCAGGTTAGGGCACTGGTTTAGACTCATCTAGTTGCATTTACTAAACTCACACTTCAATTTATAAAAGGACAGTAAAATGAACGTTCATACAAATTCCACATAGCCTTAACTAGGAAGAGAGTAATTGAACCATTGCAATATCTGCATAATGCTATCTTCCATAGTTAGATTATTGCTATCTTACAAACGGTAATGAACAATGCTATCTTTTTAACCACTTCAAAGTTAACAACCGTGTGAGTGCACAAATAGAGTAGCCCATTTAGTTTTTATCTTTTAACTAGGGTGGATTAATTAGTGTATTCTGTGCTTGCGAATGACAATAGGCTTATGCTCTCCCCTTTTCTGGGTGATCAGAGTGCCAGACTTGTCATTCTATTTGTTTAACCTTTAGGAGGGGCCTGCCCTTGTATGCACGCTTGTCCAAGTGGGAACGACCCTGAGTGGTAACAGGCTAAAGCCAAGCCCTTCCAAGCCACTTAAAATAAATTGTGCTTGAGGTGAAAACCTCCTGCAACGAGTGCTGCTATGTTACACCGACGGCCAACCTCCCCCAAAACCCTCTAAGGCGTAACCCTTTGAGGCTGGGAGACTCCATAACGGAGAGTAGTGCCGCCGCATGTGTAACCACTCGAACGGTTGCCCTCATTAAACACCTCTTGTTCTAGTGGCCAAAATCCCTTGTAATCCATTTCTAACCTAGGATCTTTGTGCTTGCTTTTGTTCAGTTTAATCCAAAATAGAGTCGAAAAAAAAAAAACCATAAAAATATCTATGTTTGCTGTGTCTTCTTGCCATAATTGAGAAAAATCAGATCAAAAGACTGCCTTGCAACCAAGAAACCAAAAAGCACTGAAAAACATGTCCAAAACTTTGTAAAATCATTTGAAGAAACCAGAGTTGCACATTTATCCTCTGCTAGAATTATGCATTTACCTCAACTTGTTGTGCATTTACCTTCTGAAATTGTGCCTCTGAAGCTACGTATCCAAAACAGTAGGCTTTTTCAGCCTTCTGCCAGTTTCTGTCAAGATGACAAACCAATTAGATGCATTTTCTCAAAAAGTCCAATATCTGGAATTACAAATAAACTCAAGTCCCTCGCCCCAAGAGTATATAGCAATTTCTCAACAAATCCAAGTCTTACAACAAGAAATGACAATCTTGAAAGCCGAACGTGCCAGTACTAGCTACGCCTCTCCCCGAACTCATACATCTATTTCCCGTCTTAATGATGCTCACGACAAGGCAAGCACCACCTTCAATTGGAAATTGTATACCACTCCATCTACTAGTCCTCCTTCACCGTCTTCTAAGACCCATATCCCAAAGCATACTAGTTCTACACCAACACCACCATCTAGTTCCTCAAACTCTAAATGGATGACCCAAAAAGAATCAGATGAGTGGTGGGAAAGAGTTTTTCCAAATTTATACAACTGGAGAAAAGTTAGAGAGAAAGGTAAATCCCCTCATTCACCTATCCATACACCTACCAATGATGTGATCCAAGGGCTACTAGCAGAGAGTCAACCATGTCCCCAAATTCCAATCCTTGACCTTACCAAAAATCTTTCATGTCATTCGCAACCCCTTAAGCTTATCGAAGAACCTCCTACCATGAACCAAGGTCATGGTCCATCAAACATCTATGTGGTCAACCACGAAGCTATCCAAGAGCTATCCACTTCCATTCCAGCAACCCAAGAGGTATGTCAAGAGTCTAATCCTAAGCATGAGGAAACATTAATCCCTAGTCTAAGTCCAGATCAAATCCCTTTCTTGCAACCTATCCATAACATGTATCTTTTCCATGATCAAGATGATATCCATAATAATGAACCTCTCCATGAGCCACTTGATCCTATCCATCTCCCAACACCTCTACATGAGAAGGAAATCCAATTCAATCCCATGCATAACCTTTATCTTTTCTATGATCAAGATATTATCGCTGATGAAGAACATATACAAGAGAACTTTAATCCCATCATGCAAAATCCTATCTATGATCAAGATCCCATCTATGATGAAGAGCCTATCTATGATCAAGCAGACCATGATGATCCTCTGAGCCCACTTTATGTGTTCCATGGTCCTGAGCCTATAACCCCATCTAGTCCTATCCAAGATCCAACAACTTCCACTTCCCTTGATGAGACACTTGCCTCCCAAGCAAGCGTAGAAGATCAAACTAGTAATCCTCCTCCGCCATCCATTATTGACCATGCTACAAATCCCTCACTGTATATCCTTGGTCTTACCACCTTCATTCATGAGTGTTCCTCCTTAGAACACCAACCACCATTATCCTCTCTCTCATCTTCTTCATCCAATAAGGAACTTGTGTCTAATGTTCCACCTACACATAATCCCACTGTCCACCGCATACTCCAACATATGAACTATCAAGGTAAAGGCTTAGGCCTTCATGAACACGGTATTTTGGAGCCCGTCCATGTCAATGTTCCTCCGCCTTCATATGGCCTTGGATACATACCCCAAGGTGAACAATCTCAAGATGTTGGTACGTCCTCCACTCCTTCAAAATCTCCCACTTTCCATCGCAAACCCTATCATATCCCCAAAACGTATGTTGCCATCCCACCTCCATCATCCTACAATTGTCAAAAGCATGTGACCATACACCTTCCACCATCCAATCTACCTCCGCTACTTCCAACTCCTAATATCCCTCCATACATTTTACCACCACTTCTTCCAACACCTTATCCATCCATCTATGACTCCTCTAAATATCCCAATCATGGCCGACAAATGCACATATTGTCTAAACAAGGAACTTTCACCAACCTCACTTCCATCATCCCACGAGGATTCAATGACAAAAATGTGGATGCCTCTACCTATAAAGTCACAAATCCTAAGAGTCCTCATGACCTAGGATATAAAAGCCAAGAATCAAAGAATTATCCATATCAAAAGATGCATACACCCACACACCTCAATGCCAAATTAAAAAAAGTGTGGGTCCCCAAGCCACAAATACTTCTCTCAGAAGCTGTACAAATGCTGCATACACCCAAACCCATACCTTCACAGGTACCATCTAAAAACAAAATGGTTTGGGTGCCTAAGCAAAAAGCCCTCAAGTTACATGAGGCATCCACCTCTCAAGAATTCCAACCATTCACTTTCTCCAATTCCATCCAAAAGTATCAAATCCTTCCATCCCACATGACAAACAAAAATCAAAACAATGCAACGTCTATGTGGGTCCCTAAAGGCCTATATCATTCATCCACCAAGAAAAACTCTCCATTGCTTCCTACACCACCTTCCCATCATCAGCTTCAATGTTTATCACAGTATGTGCAACCGTTGGTCATGGTTCCCTTCCATTCCACAACACTTCCATATCACTCCATCTCCCCTCCCCTCCACTACTATCCTACATATCTCCCTCATCCTATGGTCCATGCTTTTGCATAAACCTTCCTTCCATCCTTGCATAAGTCCTTCTGTATTTTGCATCATCATCCACTATTGCACCTTCCATAATCCACTATCTACCTACTTTGTCTCACTTTCATGCATTCCCCTACCAACATCTATGAGCACACTTGACATGGTCCATTCGATGACATCTTTCTAGCGGGACTATCACGTTTCATGGAACCAGGCACTTAGGTCCCTCTCTTCCGTATTCCACCTCCTATCCAAAAAAAAAAAAAAAAAGTAAAGAAAAATCCCTTCATCCAATGGTGAAAATCTGGCAAACAAGCGCCTTGGATAAGTACCATGATGAAAACCTGGCAAACAGGTGTCATGTGTAAGTTCGTCTTCTATGTCACCTACACTTGGGGGCACTTTGTCTCATCAGCATATCACTTTTTTCCTACCAATTTCCTTTCATACCATTTCCTATCCTATCCTCTATCCATTACATACCTATACTGTCCCATCCATCCATTCTAATCTTCCTTTCCTCTATTCTTTGGTCTTGATAAAGATTGGGGGCACAATGTTGACAAATGTTTTAGATGTCTCTTGGCATACCTTACCCCTCCAAACCATGCAAATCGTTCGTTATCCTCTCATCCTCCTATCGTCATTAGCCTTATCATGAAAAATCCTACATACTCTACCTACAATGGGGCATGTTATACTTATGCGACATAGTCCTTGGAGATCACATCCTTGTTTCCTTCTATCCACTATTGCCCATCCTCATACCTACCCGTTCCATTCTTTATCACCCGTACATCTACCTATCCGTGGTGTTTCCTTGTCATCGGTATCATCTGTTCCATATCGTGTCTTGCCTAATCCATATCTGATCCATATCTGTTCCATATCTGATCCATGTCTATTCCATATTTGATCCATATCTGTTCCATATCTGACCCATATCTATTCCATATCTGATCCATGTCTGTTCCATTTCATGTCTTGTTTGATCCATATCATCTCATTTGATCCATCTCTTAGGTCCATGGTCCAAGTCCATGAACTACGTTGCCTCTGCACCGTCACGTAGGCAAGGCCATTATTCTAATGTGCCCGCGAGGCTTCCATCTCTCCCAAGGTCCCATTCGTCTCCTTTCTTGTCTTCATTCTTGTCATCTTTCTTCTAGTCCATCCATGGTCCATTAGGGTTTACCCCGAACTACGTTGCCTCTGTGTCGTCACGTAGGCAAGGCCATTTAGCAATGAGCCCCCGAGGCACTAGGTCAGTCCCTTAGGGTCCGTCTCACCAATAAAGATTGTGGAATCTTCTCACCAGACAAGCAACTGCAAGCAAAAGCCTGCTTTCAATCAGAAATCTTGATGCAAAGCTTTAACCTATCCAAAGCAAAGAACAAACTCCTAAGGCCTTCTAAATGATTTTTACTCAAAATTATGGCAAGAAACAAACACATCTAAATGCAAAAATGTTTTATGAATTGGAAACATGGTTAAAAACATTGAGTCTTGATTTATGCTATCATGCCTTTCTATGCTACTCAAGGATGCCAAAAGCTAGAGATGCTATGATGGGAGCATGATTATTTTCTTTGTTTGTTGTTTGTGGATTAAACTTTAGTAATGTGAAGCCTTGTCTAAGGACATGATCAGCAAAAGATCATCGAGGACATCAAAGGTATAACATGAACGGGGGCAATCCTTGTTTGTTGAAACGCAAGAAGTACTCAGGTCATCTAGATTCAATTTTGACTAGATGCTTGTATTAACTTGCTAAATCACAATCCATGTAAGCGATACTCAGGTCATCTCGGTTCAATTATACCTAGATGCTTGTATTCACTTACAACATTTCAGAAAATGTACCAAAAATAAAATGCCCAATGATGAAATAAAGCACTCTAAAAGCAAAGCATCAGTCCTATATCCATTTATACATCCATACATCCATATCCCATGCAATAAAAAATCCACAAAATGCAGAGTATCAATGTTTATAAAAGCTTGTGAGTCCTTCTATCGAGTCTTTCTTCTATCAATCAGATTTCTATCTATCATCAGATCTTTCATCCTTGTCCAGTCAGTCTGTGCAATGATCCAAATGCAAGTCCATCCTTAATCCATATCAATCATGTCAAGTCAATCTTGCACAAATGATCCAATCACAATCAGTGGTCTTGATCCTTGTCTGGTCGTAAACCAACTTGATCAGTTAATCAATCAATTGTCTTATACAGGATGTTGCATTGTCGAAATCAGACCAATACACGCGTCTTACACGACATGCTTCATTTCCTGAAACCAGACACTATCCTTCATGTTGCTCTAGGGATCTATCATTCCCCGCCATGACAACACGCCTGCCGTGTTGGTCTAGGGATATATTGTTCCCCGCCATGACAACACTGTCGTATATCATTATCAGTATATCATTGGTTTACCGCTTGACAGGGGCAATACCTTGTTTGTTCTTGTGTCATTTGTGCATACTTGCTTGCTTGCTTGTGTGTGTCATCATTCCATCTTGCATCGCGTGTCATTCAACTCTTTTCTTCATCCCTTTTCCTCCAACCTATCCTAACCCCTTCGTCTTCGTGAGATTGTCCGTCTCTGAATCCTTCCACCTTCTTCTCGTCCAATCTCCCGAGGGGGCATCCTGTCGTTAAACTTGTACTAGGGGCAAACTGGGGCATGTATCATCATTCAGACTATCAATTTCTTTGAAGCAACGCTGTAAACTGCATTGCATCAAAGAGGGGCAAAATGTATACGCCTAAAAATGACACAAATCATCCTAAATAAATATTCTAAATATTTATTCCATTCTTCTATTAATTAAATAAATATTCTAAATTTATTTAATCGATTCACTGTTCCATAATTAAATAAATTCTATTTATTTAATTAAAATTCTTCTAAATGTCCTTCACAATTAAATAATCATAAATTATTTAATTAAGCCTAATTCCTCTATCCTAAAGTTCTAAATTCAAAATTCCACGTCACCTTCTACACCTCACCTTTTTCCACCTCACCTTGTCCACCTCATCAGGTTGCACATGTAATTAAATATATTTAATATTTAATTACCTTATTTTCCCTCACCCACATGGCCTATTTCTTCTCCAATCAGAGGTCAGTTAACCAATCAATCAAATCTGTTAACTAATCTGTCAGTTGAGTCAAATCCTCAATCAATCCAGTTAGTTCCACAATCCACTCTTCTAACTGATCAATCAATTCTGTTAACAGACCAGTCAATGGAGTTAACTCTCCAATCAGTTTTGTCACATCCCACCTTTCATGATGGAGCTGGGACACTTGTCACATTTCCACTGGTTGCACATTCCTCAACCATCCTCAGCCATTGATCTTCATATCTCCTCTCAACCGTTGATTCCTATTCTTCCAAGTCTATAAATGAAGCTTCATCCCTCCATTCTAATCATCCAGGCTTTTGACATCGTTACTCTGCAGAAATATCACCAGCGCGCCTTTGGCACCCACTTGTCATCTACAAGCTTGAGATCACCATTGTTGCATTGGAGCTCACCTTCATTACACATCACACCATAGCCGTTCACCATTGACTTCCTCAAACAGCTTTAAAAGATTGCACTCTCTGAGGGCTCATCTCATCTGCGAAAGGATGATTCGTGATAGGCGAACAACAGAAGTTTCGAAACGGAAGAGGTTTGCTGTGTTTGTTCATTGCTTTGTTTATTTGGATCTTCTTTGTTTCTCTATTCTGTTGATGTTTGGGTCATCTATTATTCATTTGATTGATTCGACATTTTACCCTCACACTTTATACTGAGGTTTAATCTCAAAGGAATCATCTATCAACTATTTGTGATAGATATCCATCAGTTTTGATTCTCCAAAGTCTTCAATATTCACATGTATGTAAACCCTAATGTCCTCTGTATGCAATACACCATGCGGAACACTAGAGAAGGCTCCTAGGGGATCTACCTCCAAAGATTTGTATGGATGTTTCTTGAAAGTGGGGCAAGGTCTATTAGAGATCTTAACTATATTTGAAGTAACCATTTTTTAAAAGATTTGCAGTGAGATATTTGAGAACAGAAAATACCTTATGTGCCTTTGGTTACACAGAGTTGGTTTGATTGATTTCTGGATGTAATAACTTCTGTGAGTGATCTTTGATAAACTTGATGAATTTTGTTGCAGAGCTCCACTTTTCACTTCTTCTTGAGTGCAGAATGAACAAGTGATTTATGAGAAATCCCTTATATTTCTCCACAAACCCTAATATCTGATTGCAATAAATGCTTGACCTACATTATTCCGGTTTGCCTTATCCAGATGACTTGAAGAGCCAGATCAATCCTGATCTATGAACATCATGCGGATCTTCCAACCATGAACAAATCAAGATGACACATCACAAGGACATCCCAAATACTCTGTCCAATCCGCAGAATAAGACAACGCACTTCCGGATCTCTCTGAACCTTTTTGTAATCCTCTGTCATTCCGGAGCATCTCCTGGAACAGGTTCTACATGATCGATCACAACTTCTTCACATCTTCATGCGGACCTCTGAAATCTTATCTGGATCATCTCAAGACTCATATCTACAAACCCTTTACTTCGCATCTTGTGCCTAATCTGGTACCACTTGATTGGCTGGGGGAACAGGGTTTTCTTTGTGTCTCCCCCTGAGCCAGAGCTCATTTCTTAATTTTCAGAAGGAATATCAGCACCAAAGTCTGGTACGGATCCAACCTCTACCTTCTTTGAACTTTTCTTCACCCAAATCTTGTTCATCTCATTCCTAACTTCATCCGTATTCATCTTTTGTTTACCCTTGTCTTGATTCTGATTATATACTGGACCTCTTTTGTCCTGATTCTTGCTTCTGCAGACTTTTGCATTATGACCGGACCTATTACAGATTTGGCAAACAACATTTCTTTGCATATTTGACTGATAAACTCTTGATCTGCATTGATTAGCCATATGACCTACTCTATTGCATGTAAAGCATCTACCATTGAATGATTTGTTCATTTGCATATTTTTGCATTCATGGGACTTGTGTCCATACCTTTTGCAGTTAAAGCATTGTCCGGAGAAGGATGAATTAGTCTGATTCATTCTCTTTTTGCACTGATTAGCTTTGTGACCAAAGTGATTGTGGCTGTGGTAGTATCCATTGAAGGATGGATATCTTTGAGTATTGGGTTGTCTTACTGGAGGTCTTCTAGGCCTGTTCCTTAGATTTTCTGATCCAAAATTCTTTTGACCAGATCCGGACCTTTCTCCTTTCTCATATCCCAAACTACACTTGTCATCTGCCCTCTTTTGACTTCCAAGAAGAACTTCAAGTTGAGCAAAACTTATCTTGAATTTCTCTTTATATTCATTTGCTGTTTGAAGATCCCTTTTGAGAGAGACAATTTGATCCTCAAGTTTTTCTTCATTATCTTTAGCATCTTCAAGATCAGATTCAAGATGTCTGATAATTCTATCCATCTGGTGGCAATCTTCTGATTTCTCTTTAAGAGATTGTCTTAGATTGTCTTCAATTTTTCTTTTCTCTTCAATCTCTTGAGTAAACTTTATAACTCCTGATTCCATTTCATGTCTTACCATAATGACTTCTTTTGATAACTTTTCACATAACTTGGTTTTCTCAGTCAGCTCTTCGTTTGTATTACTTTCTTCACTTTGTCTTGCTAATTGCTGGAGCAGCTCCTTTCTCTTTTTCATAGAGAGACTTAATTTGTCTTTTAGTTCTCTCATGAATTCATCAGCCTGTTTGAGTCTTTCCTTTAATTCATTGACTTCAAAGTTTGACTGTTCAAGATCCTCAAGGGTAGTCTTGAGTTGCTCCCTTAAACCATATGCATCCATTTGAACTCCCTGATCTTCCTCAAGCTGTTAGGATCTATTAGGAGGAACTTAGCTCTGATACCAATTGTTGATAACTGAGAGGGGGGTGAATCAGTTATCCTAATTATTTCTTCCTTCTGAACTTTCTTATTAATCAATGTAGCATTAAATCAAACAAACAAACATTACTATGAAATGAAAAACACATGACACAGTATTTTTGATGTGGAAAACCTGTTAAGGGAGAAAACCACGGGGTGATTAACCCAAAGATTATTCTCTGTTAGAAGAATAAGGAATTACAAAATGGAACTTGCCAATTAGGGCTCACTGCCCAAGCACACTGCTCACAAAGGAGGCACACTGCCTACAAGGAGACACACTGTCTACAAAAGAATGTTATACAATACTTGAACTGATTGGAAGCATCCACATATGCTGGAGTTCAGTTCTGTTTAGGCTCAGTACACTGATCTGCTGCACTTCATCTTTCCACTTCTCTTTATTCTGCTTTTCTTTCACATACCGGATCTTTCTTACTACTTCTGTTCTGCTCTACTCTTATCTCGTATATCTCATCACATAACTTCACTTCTCATAACTAAATCCATCCTATATATATCTGCACAAGTGATTTCATTATCTTTTTAGTCGGCACCCAGAACAGTCTATCTTCTCACAAACTCTGTTCTGTCGGCTGAATCATTGCACATCAAGTAATGTGGATCAAGAATATACTTGTAGATATCATTAATCATGTTGGCCAAACATGATTCATGCCTTCACAACCTTTACCATCATCAGTAACACATCCAGAAAATAGTCTGATGTTCTATCAGTCAGTTCTTCCTCTGTTCACACTGTTACTCAGGAATCCGGTACTCAACTATTCATATCTTTTTCCTTGTCCATCACTGGAGGCTAAATCCTTGGAATATACCACTCAAGGTAGTCCTCTTGACTTCCCTAGATCCGCACTGCACCAAGATACTTCCTCTGAGAGATCCGGACCTGTCTGTCGGACCTTGCCACATGCTCTGTTCTTGTTCACCGGACCACAATAATCTTCATTCTGACTTCTGGTAGAGACACACCATGACTTGCGGATATGTGGGATGACCTTTGTTGCCATCAATGACAACAACCATGAATCCATATAGTGTCTCTTGCCAACAGTTCTCTAGTTCAAGTATGTGATACTTATCCTTTTGTAGATAGTGTGTCTCTTGTTGGCAATGAGCCTCTTGTGAGCAGTGTGCTTAGGCAGTGAGCCCTAATTGGCATGTGCCATTTTATTCTTTCTATTCTTCTAATAGAGAATACAATCTTGGGTTAATCACCTTGTGGTTTTTCCCTTAACCAGGTTTTCCACATCAAAATCTTGGTGTCTTATGTGTTGATGTGTTTCTTCTCTTGATTTAATGCATTATGTTTCCATGATTGATTTATTGATATGCTGCTACATCACAAAGAGGATTTAAGTGTGTAATTGGAAAGAAAGTTTTTGACAATTGATTCACCCCCCCTCTCAGTTGTCTATCTTGAATATAACATAAACTTGCCCCCTTAACTCTACTACCACCTAGGGTTCCCAAAATAGTTATAAATAGCACTTTTTGGCGGCCTCCACCTAAATTTCAAAATTTGCAACTCCCTCCAAAAGTAGGTCAACTTCCGAGAAGCATAACTTTTGATTCGGGTGTCTGATTGATGAACTGTTTTAAGCACCAGAAAAGTCGTGATGTTAACTATCATGCCAAAAATCTGTAAATAGATTTCTATCAACTTTTTGGGACATTATAGAATGTTTTAGTGCCTCATATCTTATTCTAAAAATTTTCAGGGGCTTTTCAGAAAACAAAAACTTTAATATCTAGTAGCTCACAAATGATCTTTTCCTGATTCCTTTGCCAAAGGTCTTATATTTCTGTTATCTAACTTTCTGTAAGTTTTCACTTCAATCTAGGTCCAAATGCAAACATTCCTAAAATGGTAGGTACACTTTCCAAAATAGGCAGGCTACTATTTTTAACAGTTTTGATAAAACTGAAAGTCCTACATCATTATTCTAAATATTATGGAACCAGAAACACTATTTATGGAAAGAAATGAAAACAACTACAATGATTTTGAATTAACTTCTTTTTGGGTGATGCAAGATTACCCTTACACCACTGGATGCTCCTACATCAGACACCTAGGATAATTTGAGAAGTGACTCTGTCACGTCTCAGGTGTTTATTTGAGGAAAACCCAAATGGTCAACCTCTACCTTAGACAACCAAGAAGAATATTCAATAGGCCTTCCTTTCCATTTCACCAGATATTCTTCATATTGCCTGTTTCGAGTACTTCTTCCCACACGACTATCCAAGATCTCTTATATCTCCTCTGTTGAAGTAGACACCGGAATACTCCATTGTTCTTCTGTTGGTCCATCCTCTGTTCCACCTTCATGATATTATGATAAATTAGCAATGTTGAAAATAGGGGAAATATTGATCCCACTCGGCAGCTCTACCTCATGCATTTCCTGAATCATGCTTCTTCAGGATTCTGCACAGTCCAAATTCATTCATTTTCAGCTTATTGTATGTTCCAATTGGAAACCTTTCTTTTCTCAAGTGAACCATGACTTCATCTCCTACCTGGAATTCCTTATATCTCCTCGTCTGATCCACCTTAGCCTTGTACTGAATATTCATCTTATTAATGCACTTTTTCACCTCTTCCTGCAAATGCTTCATGTGTTCTACAAAGTCTTCAGCCTCGGCACTTGTCTTTTCCCCTATGTCTGGATTCCTTAACTCTGAAGCATTTCTTGGACTATTCCCATATACAATTTGGAATGGTGATTTACCAATACTCCTATTGACAAAATTGTGGTAAAATCAAATCCCATCCCTTGGGCTTATCTCCTACTAAGCATTGTAGCAGGTTACCCAAACTTGTATTCACTACTTCAGTCTGTGGATGGTGTGGAGAACTAAACTTCAAATCTGTCTTCAACTTCTTCCACAATGTCCTCCAAAAATAACCAAGAAACATGGTATCTCAATCTAAAACTATGCTCTTTGGTAGACTATAATCTCACCACCTCCTTAAAAAATAATTCAGCAATATGAACAACATCATTAGTCTTCTTACAAGGAATAAAATGTGCCATCTTTGAGAATTTGTCCACCACCAAAAAAATAGAATCATGTCCTCTCTGTGTCCTTTGTAAACCAAGAACAAAATCCATACTAATATCATCCCATGGCTTCTTAGGTATAGGTAGTGGCTGATACAACCCTGTATTCTGACTTGTTCCTTTTGCCATCTAACACACTCTACAACTCTACACAAATTTCATCACATCTTGTTGTAACTGTGGTAAATAATAATTTTCACCAACAATAGCAATGATCTTATCATGACCAAAGTGTCTAGCTAATTCCCCCACTATGCTTCTCCTTTATTAGGTTCTCTCTCATGGAACTCCTTAGAATGCACAACTGGCTTCCTCTAAACAACATGCCATCTTGGATTATGAAATCCAACCATTTTATCCTGTCCAAAGTAACAGGTTCTAGACAAGATGTCCAAGCCTCTGAAAAATATGGATCTTTAGGATACAAACTCTTGAGCTCATTGAACACAACAACCTCTATCTTCATTTCTGTCAACAAAATTTACCTTCTGCTCAAGGCATCTGCAACTCTGTTGGACTTCCCACTCCTATGCTTAAAAAAAAAAGTATAGCTCTACAAAAACTCAACCCATTTTAAGTGCCTCTGGTTCAACTTTCCTTAACTATTAAGATACTGTAAAGCCTGATGATCAGTATATAAAACAAACTCTTTTGGCAACAAATAATGTCTCCATTTCTTCAAAGCCTAAACTATTGCATAAAACTCCTGATCATAAACATGATACTTTTTCTTGGCATCATTAAGCTTCTCACTAAAATAGGCAATGGGCTTACCTTCTTGGCTCAAAACAGCTCCTATACCACTACCACTAGCATCACAATCTACCTAAAATACCTTATTGAAATATGGAAGTGCCAAAATAGGTTGCTCTGTGACTTTCTGCTTCAATGCATCAAAGCTTTTGTCTGCTCCTTTAGTCCATCTAAACTCTTTTCTATCCCCTCTCATTGTCTCAGTTAGGGATCCACAAATGCTACTGAAATTCCTAATAAACTTTCTGTAAAAATTTGCCAAACCATGAAAAGATCTTACCTCCATTGCACTCCTTGGCGTAGGCCATTCAATGATAGCCCTTACTTTTTCTGGGTCCATCTTAAGGCCTTCCTCTAAGACAACAAATCCCAGGTATACCAACTCCTTTGCAAAACTACATTTCTTCAAATTAATCAGCAACTTCTCCTCCCTTAGCTTCTCTAAAACTCTTCTGATATGTATCAAATGCTCATCCCAAGTCTTACTAAAAATCAAAATATCATCCAAATAAACAATAACAAAACTTCCCAAAAATTCTTTCAGTACCTCGCTCATGAGTCACATGAATGTGCTCAGTGCATTGGTTAGCCCAAATGGCATGACTAACCACTCATACAAACCTTCTTTGTTTGTGAAGGCTATCTTCCACTCATCTCCTTCTCTGATATGGATCTGGTGATACCCACTCTTTAGGTCAATCTTCGTGATATACTTGGCTCCACTCATACAGTCCATTATGTCATCCATTCTGGGAAATGAAAATTTGTACTTGATCATGATCTTATTGATGGCTCGAGAGTCTGTACACATTCTCCACTCTCTATCTTTCTTTGGTGCTAGTACTGTAGGTACCGCACATGGACTTAGTCTTTCTCTTATCAATCCCTTCCTCAACATCTCCTAAACTTGTCTGTTCAACTCTTCACTCTCTGCTGGAGTCATTCTATGGGTTGCCTTGTTTGGAAAACTAGCTCCTAGTATCAAATCCATTTAATGACTTATCTTCCTTACTGGTTCTAAACCTTCTGGTGCATTATCAGATATAATGTCTTGAAATTCTTCCAACATATCTGAGGCTTCTTCTGGTACATCTTCACATTTATCTTGACTAATCTTAGGAATCAGTGCAAAGTAATGACACTCATGCTTCATACCTTTCAAAAATTTCCTACCATCTACCAAGCAAATTCTAGCAGTACTACATACCTTTTCTTCCACCTCCTTCAATGGATTCAACTTATGACGAAATCCATCCTTTGTTAGGGAATATGTGTTTGCACGACCATCATGGATAGCACTCCTATCATACTGCCATGGCCTCCCCAATAACATATGACATGCATCCATCGGTATGATATCACACAGCACCTCATCATGGTAGTCCCCAATCTTGAACTTCACTAAACACTGCTCATTGACCAAAGCTCTATGGTCCTTTTGTAACCATGCAATCTGATATGGATGTGGATGCTTTCTTCTTGTCAAATTCTACTTGTCAATCATCTCCTCTGAAACAAGATTGTCAGTGCTTCCACCGTCAATAATAATATCACAACACTTACCTTCACATTTGCACCTTGTGCAGATTAAACTCTTCCTCTGATTTGGTTCTTTCTCCTCATTCAGCAAGGTTCTTCTGACAACTAGGGTTTCTCCCCTTTCAGCATCTTTAGAATGCTTAGAATGTGTATCTTCATCTACATGTGCAACTCTTGCATTACCTTTAGGTCTTCTATTTGTCCTTCCTTGATGTTGAGGACACTCGTATGCTCGATGCCCTTCTTCTCCACATTGGAAACAGGTTCCTCTGAAACGTCCTCTTCCAGGTCCTTTCCAAGGTTTGCCTCTTCTTCTTACTCTTTGCTCACCATTGTTCTAGTCATGAGGGCGGTAGGTATTATCTCCCCTCTGATTTTGACTGGTGCCAACTTCTTCACTCTTCTTTGGATCTTCATTTCGGCCTCTATAGGGTCTTCCACCAGTCCTTCCACCTTGACCTCTTCCCCTTTGCTTGCTATCAAATCTTTTATTCAGCTTCTCTTCCACCTTCAGGGAAAACTGATACGAATCTTATATGGTGGTCATTCTGACCAAGATTAGCTCTTCTTTGATACTTGGCCTCAACCCATTAGTGTAATGGGCTACCTTCTCCTTATTGGCCTCTGCATGACCGGTTCTAATAGTAATCTTATAAAACTCTTCTATATACTCCTTAACAGACTTGTTACCTTGCTTCAGTCCTTGCAGTTTCTTCAGCAACTCCATCTCATAGTCCACAGGAATGAACTGCTTCTTTAGTTTCTCCATCATCCAATCCCATCTGGTGATCTTTCCTTTTCCTCTTTTGTTCCTCTCTAACTAGACCTCCTTTCACCAAATACTGGCATGGCCCTTCAACTTTGTTTTTGCAAACTTGACCCGATCTGGGTCCTCCACATCTTTATACTCAAAATACTCCTCCATGTCATTGATCCAATCAATAAGTTGTTCTAGATTCAAATCTCCAGAATATGTAGAAACTTTGATCCTGGGCCTCTTTCCAATATTAGAAATGGCCCTCAACAACCTAAATTCTGCAGGATCTCCTGCAGCTTCTTGTTCTTCCTCAGATAGCTCTTCTTTAGCATCATCCTCGCTTTCTTCTCTTGTTCTCAGATCAAACCCTCTTCGTAGCTCCTCTTATAGTGCATCGATCTGCCTTTGCAGGGCTCTAAAACCCTCTTCCATCAAAGCATTCCTCCCAATACAATTTCTTCGTGGAGGCATCTTGATCTCTGCAGCAAACCCACAACCTCAGGTCCTGGTGCAAACTGCCTCAGGGTTGGCGATCTGTCTACACACTCAGGAACCCTTGCTCTGATACCACTTGATAAAGGGGGATAAATCATAAAACACACAACAACAAAGATTGAACATAGAAAATAGAACTTTCTATTATTGATCTGGGCAACTCACTACATTACAGAAGCTCAATTACAATCAGAGGATAAATCCTCTACTGGTTGCAACTCATTACATTACAACCTTCTGTAGCCCCAAATCAACTAGGGTTTCTATTTTCCCACCTATTCTTGATTCTACACTTGCCCCCTTAACTCTACTACCACCTAGGGTTTTGAAAATAGTCATAAATAGCACTTTTTGGCGGCCTCCACCTAAATTTGAAATTCACAACTCCCTCCAAAAGTAGGTCAACTTCTGGGAAGCATAACTTTTGATCCGAGTGTTCGATTGACAAACTATTTTAAGTGCCAGAAATCTCGTGATGTGAACTATCACGCTGAAAATTAGTAAATAGATTTCCATCAACTTTTTGGGATGTTTTAGTGCCTCATATCTCATTCCAGAAATTTCCAGGGGCTTTTCAGAAAACAAAAACTTTAATATCTTTCAGCTCACAAATGATCTTTGCCTGATTCCTTTGCCAAAGGTCTTATATTTCTATTATGTAACTTTTTGTAAGTTTTCGCTTCAATCTAGATCCAAATGCAAACTTTCCTAAAATGGCAGGTACACTTTCCAAAACAGGCAAGCTACTTTTTTTAGCAGTTTTGGAAGAACTGAAAGTCCTACATCATTATTCTGGATATTATGGAACCAGAAACACTACTTATGGAAAGAAATGAAAATAACTACAATGATTTTGAATTAACTTATTTTTGGGTGATGCAAGATTTCCCTTACACCACTGGATGCTCCTACATCAAATCCATGCAAAGTCTAATTTCACCATTCTTCTTCCTGACTAGCACTAAATTGGTCACTCATGTTGAATGTTTCACTGGAAAAATGATCTTTACTACCAATAGCTTTTACACCTCTTTGAAAATCAATGGTTCTATCAAGGAATTAACTAGCATATGCTTTTCCCTGAATGGTTTTATGTTTGGTTTGAAGGGAATTATACGTGTGATGATTGATCTATCAAAAGTCTTAAGATCTTCATATCCTAAAGCAATGACATCTCTATAATTTTGCAGTAATTTGGTAATATCTTCTTTCTCTCTCCTAGAACAAGTCTTACCAATGAAAATGTTTCTCTCCACACCATCTACTCCCAAGTTGTATGTTTCATACTTTCCTCCTTTAGAATCAGAAGGTGTTTTCTGCTTTGCTCTTAGATTTGAATCAAATATTCTCTCCAAAACCACCATGCCTTTTGGATGTTGTTGGTCTTCAAACTGCTCATCCCATCATTATCTTCTTCAAAAGGATCTTGATTTGATTCATTGATAATTTTCCCTTCAAGGACCCCTATGTTGGTAATAAATTCTAAAATATGTGTAATGTAGAAAATTGCATACCCTTGAAATTTCACGCTATGTCTTGTAACCATTTCAGCATTTTGCATCTCCTCTTTGCATGATAGGCTAAGTTTGTGTGATTTTGGTCTATTTGTTCTTCTCCTTTCAAAAATTAATTATGATGCTTAAATGTCTACGTGGTTCTAAGGTGCCTTGTATGACCAGTAGCTGGTTTTACTTGGACTTGAGTGCTCTGCGCGGATGTCGACATGTCGAGCTAGCATCCCATGCTTGTTTGCTGACAGGTATCCATGAGTGATCATGAGGATTCTTGGTAACATCTCTAGAGGTTTCATAATTACTACTTGCATGCATTTTTGAGATTCTTCCCTCTTGGAAGAGTATTGGAAGAATCTTGAATTCATATTCACACATCCATTCATACTCTCTCTCTCTCTCTCTCTCAACCTTGGACACTTTGGATTTGATACTCTCTATTATTTTCTTGTTTTAACTAGACTTCTATAGTAGCTACAAGTTATTTTTAGTTCTCTTGGGCATTGCAAGATAACTTTCTTTAGATCTTGGAGGTTTTTCTCTCTTTGGTGCTCTTTGAAGAGGCTCTCTTCGTTGGGGTTTGAGGCTACACTTGTTCTTTGAGCTCTTGGGGAGTTTGTTGCCTCTTCTTAGTGATTAACATTGGTGAGTTTGTTTCTTTATTGCATTTAGAATAGTTTCATTTTTAATCTATATGGTATAGACCAATATTGTTACATTTTGTTGGGTGTAGACCACCTATTTACTTTTCATTGCATAGGTTGCATATTATGGGTTTCCCTCCTTGTAGACCAGGGAAGGAACTTCTATTTGTTTGTTTGTTTATTTTCTATTCTTACCTTCCTATACACACTTAGGATAAGAACACACACATTTTCTTTCAATTTCTATGATGTATCTTGTATTGCTTCTCATGAAGGTAGAAATACCAATACCGAGACTTGACTAAGGCAAGTCCCCAAGCATCCCACCATTTTTCCTCTTCTTTTTGTAAGGTTCCTTGAAGTGAAGATCATACAGCTTCACAGAGGTTTATTATTACTTCCTTTTGTGCTTGTCTCTCTTCATTCTCCTTAGTTTAATGAGTTTCTTTTTCATTCTTGTTTCAACTAGATATCATTGGGTATAGTTCATGTTGAAACTTGTGTTGTGCAAGTGTTATAGGTTTGTCTAGACCTGATAGTTTTCATTTTACATATATTTTGGACTCCAACACCTAGCATAGATGTCCTCACAACACACTTTCATCCAAGGATGAGACCTTGTCCTTATTGTCATAGGTTCCTCTCTCCTTCCTAATTTCATTTCCACAACTATCTATTTTAGATTCTATTTAGAATTATTTTTTTGTATTTTGTTTGTTTCCCTTCATTATCAATTACCTATTGAAGTTGCATTTCTCTAATTGGGATGCATAGTGGTTCTATAGTGATCTAGGATAGATTTAATTAACATTTGAAACCTTGAATAGAAGAACCCAAGTGTAGTTGTTGGGGAGAGTTCACTCAATCAAAGCAAGTAGATTGAGAAGTAATTTTCCCACACTACATTTTTTGTCAACCTTGTTAGAACCTACATTTTATGCCTTTTGTGCCCAAGATTTCATTTGTTTTAGGTTTGTAAAACGCTAGAAAACCCCTAAAAGCCTTAATCCTTAATACAGTGGTCTTTATTTATTCTGTTATAATCCTTCGTTGACCAATTGTTAGTAGTTCCTGGTGACTTAAGTTATAACTTAAGTACGTTTTATCATCTAAGTCACGTGCCCCTTCACTAGGTTGTCGATGATGAGCCCATTTAAAAATAACTTTCTCACATGTCCACCAAATATCTTTTAATTTATGCTTTGTCAGTAGTCCACGTCACTATCTTTTCCTTTTCATTGGAGTATCTTCTTTCGCGAAGCCTCATTTTGGGTCTCTACGAGACTGCAAAGTGTCTTTGTTAGCTAACGTGTCATGTCTGGTCCATGGTAATAGGTATTTTGTTGGAGCTAAACTCTCTGTTGGAGCTCCCAAACAGGCTCCACAAGATAGCGAAGCTAGCGTGGTAGTTCAAATGAATCAATGATGCTTTGCAAGGACTCCTTCCTTCGCTGATGCTGATCAAAGACTTTAGTGGGATCACAAAGAAGGTGATGTGGACTAATATGTCCATGGTGTCCATGGTAGCAGTGTGTTTTGCAGGTGTAGACACATAAAAATGACCTTTGCATTATTCATCTTGCATACATCAAATTCTTCTAAATCACTTGCATCTAACATTAATTAAATAATCTAATTATTTAATTAATTTCATTAATAACCACTTTATTCTTCTAAATTAAATAATATTAATTATTTAATTAAATTATCCTCTTTCAATCTTCAAATCTACATTAATTAAATAAATCAATTATTTAATTAATTCATCATCCTAATTCCTCTTATCCATAATAATTAAATAATTTTAATTATTTAATTAGCTAAATATTCTTCTAAATTTAAATAGATGAATTTTCAACATTGGACAAGACGATAGATTTTTGCTCTGCTAGGTTTTTTTTTTTAAGTTGGCCACCATTGTCTCTCTAGGTGCCATACCGCGCTCTTGGCGCAGGAACTATAGCCTTTTATTTTTGTACGTCCACATTTTATTGCAAATTTTTGGTCATTTAAATACTTCCTACTGCTTCTAACCCAACATTTGTTACTGGTGTTGGTAGTTTCTTAGCTTTGAACAATGGCTCCTCCATCGACCAAGCATCCCTGGAAATTTGTTCCAAAGGTGTTCCACGAGGTAAGCCCTCAGACTCTTCTACTGATGTTATCTTACAATCACAGGAATTTGATACTGCTTGTTTATGGTTAGAGCAACATACTCATTGGTTACTTTGTAGGGAGAACTCCCCCTGAATCTATGCTCAAAGAATGGGTCCAAAAGGCTTGGGTCCCTCATGCGGTCCACCTTGATATGGTTTAGAATCTGACCAAAGGCTTTTTCCTTTTCTACTTTGTGGAAGTTAGCCATGTTCAAGCTATTTTGAACCGTGGCCCTTGGTAAGTTTGGTCTTCTCTGTTGGTCTTCCAATAGTGGACCTGGGATTTTGTGGCTTCTAATGATACCAAACACAAGGTTCCTATGTGGATTAAATTCCCTAGATTGCCTTTGCCCTATTTGCATTTCCTGTATGACATTGCCTCTTCTTTAGGAATAGTTATTTGTGTTGAACCTGATAGGTTCTTTCTAGCGTGCCCTCAAAAGCGTGTCTATGTTGAGGTGGATCTTTCGAAAGACCTCAAGGAATTTATTGACATTCAAATTGGCCCCCTTCGGCACACTTAGAAAGTCACATACTTCAATTTACCCAATACTTGTTATCACTACCAGTTAGTAGAGCATAAAATTAGGGACTGTCCTCTTGTTGTGCCTCGAACTTGAGTTTCACCCAGGGAGACTGTACATGCACGTCCAGTAGAAACTATGCCCAAGGATGTGGTTTCTAAACCAATGGACACTTGGGCTACTATTACCAATCGTAAACACAGAGTGAAACCCTCTACGGTTGCTCTCAAAGCCACCAAATCAGTTAAAGATGTTTCAAAGCTTTCTGTGAATGGCAGGAAGGACAAAAATAAGAGTCCTATTGTGTTTCCTTCGCAGCAAAAATCACTGCCAAGGGCAAGAGCCCATGTCAATCCTTCCTTGCCACCTCGAAGGTGCTCTCATAGCCAAGAGCTTCCTAAGGAGGGAGAAATTGTTTAGGGGATTAAAAAATAACAAATCCCTCCTCTCTAATTTGGGTCAAACCCCACCGACTTTCTTCAAAATAGTTTTGCTTCCTTTGAAAGCCTAGATTCTGGGGAGATGGTGAAGGATTTTAAATGAATTTTCTCTCTTGGAATGTTTGAGGTCTCACTGACCTCACAAGGAAGTACTCTGTTCATGATGCTTTCCATCACTTTGCTGCTCTAGATGTTCTGTGTCTACATGAAGTTAAAGTTATTGGATTTCTCTTATCTTCGGCTTGCTGTTGTATTTGGCCAGCCAGTAAAATGTTTTCCACCACCCATGAAGTTGGTAAAGGTGGTGTTGCTACCTTTTTGTCCCCTTGGTGGCATAATTTGGTGGTGTGTCATGGGGTGGACCCCACCAACCGTTTAGTCTAGATGCTTCTTAACATTAATAATCATTCCTTTGGGATTATTAATGTCTATGCATCGAATGATACATCTAAAAGATCTGGTCTATGACAGTAGATTGCAGACTCATTACCTGTGGCCACGTGGCTTATTTGTGGTGACATTAATATGGTTGAAATGGCTAATGATAAAGATGGCGTTCTACCCTTTCATTGGCTAGCTGGTGAAAGAGAGGCGTGGTTCCATATGCACAATAAATTGGGTCTTTTTGATCCCAACATTGGCCACCATCATTTCAGTCCTTTCTGGCATACTTGGTGCAATTTTTGTACTGGATCTAATAGAGCCTTTAAACGCCTTGATCATGCCATGATCTCGGCACAATATTTTTTAATTTTTCTACATCATCAAGCCTTCTTGTTCAGCTGTTAGTGGATGTGACGTTGTCAGACCACTTTCCAATTCAATTTGCCATTAAGTGGCAACTCAATCAACCACGCACCATGAAATCTCAGTTTTTCATGAACACCTCCTTGCTAGCTCATCAACCCACACTGGCACACATTGTAACTATATGGAATTTAGAATGATGCCCTTTGCATTATGCTAGTTGGATAAAGTGGTGGAATGATGCTATTACTCGCACTACAAGGTTTCTTCGCATCTATGGCCATTAGCTCACCACCTTCAAATGAAGGGCATATGAGGCTACTATTACTGCTTTGAAATCTACCTTAGAGGCTTTGGCTGCAGACCCCTTTTCTCCTTCTTTGCAGGTCAATGTTGCTAGTTTATGGCATCAAAAACAAATGGCAGATTATCATGCTGCTAGATGAGCACAACTTAAAGCCAGAATGCATTGGCTAAAAATTGGAGACCTTGTTTCTAAGGAATTATTTATTGTTATTCGAGCTAGACATTCCTCACATGGTATTAAGCAAATCAAAGAGGATAATATTGTTCATACAAATCTGCCAGACATTCTCCAAGCTTTTGTAAGACATTATGAAAAAGTTTTCACTGCTCAAGAATACACTCCTGAGCAACAGACTACTCTATAAGATTATCTTGTTGTTGTTCCAAAAAAGCTCTCCTTATCCCAGACGCACTTCTATGATCAATTGCTAACCATTGAAGACCTAAAAGAAGTTGTTTGCTCTATGGTTGATGACAAAGCTCCTGGAATTGATGGCTTTCCTTGTGAGTTTTACACAACCCTTTGGGATTGTTTAGGAAAATATTTACACAATGTTTACCTTGAAGCTTTTCATTCAAATTCTTTAGGAGATATTATAAATCAAGGAAACATTAAGTTCATACCTAAAGCTAGTGATCCGTAGGATATTTGCAACTAGAGACCCATTATACTCCTCAATGTTTCATACAAAATCATTTCTAAAGCCCTTTCTCTCAAACTCCACAACCTGCTTCCTTTGATTGTCTGCCCTAAACAAACAGGCTTCATTAAGTCCAGATATATTTTAGATAATATCATTGTAGTTTGGGAGGGAATGGAATAGGCAAGAAAATCAAATCAAAAAGTAATCTTTTTAAAAATTCATTTTGCTAAGGCTTATGATCACATTGAATGGCGCTTTATCCTTGCAATGCTTGTAGCATTAGGATTTGTACCCTCTTTTATTCAATCTATCAAAATGCTCTTTTCAGATGCCTCTACATGTATCACTATCAATGGCCACCAGTCCCATACTTTTGGCCTTTTCTAATCAATCTGGCAAGGATGTCCTCTTGCTCCAAGCCTGTATGTTCTTGCAGTAGAAGGTTTTGGTTATCTTCTTGCTCACTCAGTGTCCAATCAGCTTGTTCATGGTATTTCTTTACCTAATTCTTCCAACTAGCTGGTTAATGGTCATTTTTCTTATGACTCTTTTTTAACACTTCTGGAAGAAGAAAATTTAGTGAAAAATGTTCTTGGTTGTCTGGAGACCTTTTGTTTAGCCTCAGGTTCTTCCATTTTGTGGCATAAGATGTTATGCTTCAGGTAGTCAATTCTTCCCATTCCTTAATGGCTTCAGCAATATGGCTGGCGCTGGGTTGGCCATGGTGAAATTTTTAGATTCCTGGGTATTCCTTTTGCATTCCAGGGCACTACTACTACTCTATGGAAAGTTGTTCTTACCCATGTGGAACAAAAACTTACAATCTAGAGTACTAAGCCACTTTCTTTGGCTGGTAAATTCTAGGTTTGCTCTAAGATTTTGGCTGCAACCCATGTTTATTCTTCTTCTTGTTGGGTTCCTTCAAATAGTTCATATGCCAAACTAGAAAAACTCTTGAGGGATTTTCTATAGACCTCTTATGATACTCACTATGGCTTTCACCATGTTGCATGGGAGTTTTGCTGCCTTCCCAGAGATTCTAGAGGACTTGGTATTCTTTCTACTTAATGCCAAAGAACTACCTTGGCTGTCAAGTGGATCATTTTTTCTCTCATTGGATGTGAGGCATGGAAAGTTTTACTCCGGCATAACATTGAAATGGGACATCCTTTGCACAAACTGGCTTGGAAAGGAATTGAATTTTCTACTCTCCTTGTCATGAGAGAACCAATTCAGATCTCAGGCACGTTTGTGGTTAAAAGCATTTGGAAAGCATGGGAAAAAGTTAAACCATGGTTATGTTGGTCTGGTGATGGGTTTCGTGCTGGTCTTTCCTTCAATCACCTTAATATTTGGTGGTCACCTCTCCTAGCTTTTGCAGCCCAACCTTTGGCTAAATTGTCTGGTTTAAAGGCTCTAAAATTTCATAAAAAAGGTGTTCAGACTTTACAGGATATGTTCCACCAGCCCACTATGAGCCTTTAAGCTTGGGAACCTTTCCATGTAAAATTTGGTATTTCAAAAGTTGATAAGACTATTTATGATAGAGCCGTCATGGCTATTCCACTAGAAATGCTTCACAAAGTTGGAATTCAGTCCAACAAGCCATGGTGGAAGGACTGGAAATGGTATCTTGAGACACCAATGCATCATTTCAAGCCAAGGATGGCTTACAGGTGGCTTTCAACACATTTGCCCATGGTTGACACTCTTAATAAGCATTGGCTTATTCATAGCTCTTTGAGTCTTTGACATTCCAGATTTCAAACTATTTGGTCTGCCATTCTTAAGCTAAAACTTGCTCATTTTGCTTAGTGCATTCTTTTTCAAGGCTTGCCTGTTGGTACTAGGCTATTTCATCTTGGGGTCCAGGATCCCCATTGTCCTTTTTGTGGATAGTCTAAGACGATTCAACATCTCTTCTGGTATTACACTAGAGCTCAGCAATTCTGGCTATGGATTCATGATTTAATTCGCCCTTTCAAACCAGAGCCATTAACCTGGCAAATCATCATTCTGGGTGATTCACCTAGGTTTCCTAAAAGATTTACTCAGATTTGGTATATTTTTAGGATGGAGATTTTATTTACATAATGGAAAGATCGTAATTCTTGTATATTTTTAGAAAGTAACATTGGAACTTTTGTTTCTCTTTACATTAAAACAATTATCTATTCTAATGTTCTTGTATAGATTCAAGTGCAAGCTAACAAAGTTGCCTTAGAAGTGGCACACTTACAAGAGTTATTGGATCATTGGGGGAATGCTCTCTGTACTATGGCTCGAGTTCCTCATTCACATTCCTCTGTCAGAGCCTATTCACCACACAAATGAAGAAGTGGTTTGGCCATAGATTCTTGGCCCTACTCCCATCCTACTCAGTGTCATGGTGCTCACTGTCGCAGACGCTCGGCCTCTCCATGTTAGTGTGGTTAGACCTCAGGCCGTTCTGCAAGTGTAGTAGGGGATAACGTGGGTTGGCCCACTTGAGATAATGTTAGTTGGCCTGCAATCGATAATGCATGATGCAAAGCCAAAGCCAGAAACATGTACAAATAGTGGAATCTGATATTTTACCTTACTATCGGCAAGAGTTGTTATATGTCACACCGACATATTCCATTGGCCAGAGAATAACCATGAGCTTCTTCTAAACCTTTCACCCCGATACTCACCTCACACCGATGAGTGTTTCGTTAATATTGCCTATCGACAAGATATCGTCTATCGGGTGCTTTGATCTGAGTTGTTCCGATGATGATTGTCTCCCCGACATATACAAGCCTCGACCTACAGATCCGGTCGTCCCTTTGTATCTGTCGCTTCCTTTACATTGAACATGCAAACTTTGACCTCTTATTGCCGATTCCTACTACCACCGCTACCGGTTGCCAAATGTATCTTTCGACAATGTATAAACATGATGTATATTTCCAATATACAAGTGCTAGATACAAACCAAACATACAATCACTGAATATTCCTCTGGAGATGCCCTCAATGTATGTTTGACTGGCGTTGACTTCTTTGTATCGGCGGAATGTATATTTGAACATACAACCAAATATACAATGCTGAAGATGCATTCATCGAATATCCCTTGGAATATTCCTTCCGCAATCCGCTGACCGTTGACCTTCCCTTGTATCACCCGAATGTATATTTGGAATATACATTCACTATATACAAACCACAAAATGCATTTGACGTATACACAGAAACATGCAAATGCAGTATACTCACAGAATGCATACAATAGGTGTATACATAGAACTTGTATGACCCGATATACAATTACGATATACACAGAGATTGTACATCAACACCTTACCAAATCCATAACTTACAAACCTGATATGCAAATGACGGATACACACAAAATGACCCTCGGATGCAAAAGTGATATACGCACAAATATAAATGTGATATACACATAGATTGTATGTCACATACAAACACTATATATCCGTCAAATGTACATTTTGACAAAACCCTCAAAACTTCACAAATTTCACACAGAAAATACTGTGATCGGGCCAAACCATTTCCTAGGCAACTTTAACTTAGAATTTAACCTTCAAACCCTAGCACATGAGGGTGCTAGGATAGATCATAGCATGCTGCAAATCGATCCCCAAAACATGAAATGCATGAACATAAAAATAGAAAAGAAAACTAAAACTATTGTACATGCCCATTCCACTGATTCAGAGAATCAACCGGTGGAATGGATGAATGAATCCATTTCGCTTGCAAAATCAAAATCGACTACACATATAGATGAAAGATCAGACAAATGAAAACCAACGGGATCTTCTTTATTTTAATATTAGAAATGCATACAAAAATTTGACTTCATAGTCCCACTGTATCACAATGCTCTGTCAATCTCCAAACACAAATGTCTCTACTTGCATACACAATTCTCAACTACATCTAAACAAACTGATCTAGGTCATAAATAACTACTCCTCTCAAGTAGTATAGACTTAATTCCCAGCGGCTGGGAGAAGACAACTAGCATAACAACTATAACTGTCTTACACACAAAACTAGATTAACTAAAACATAAGAATTGGTACAATGGACCTTATTACATCACAGAGTAAGACATACTATAATTAGACCTAATCTGTCTTTTGAAGGGGTGCTCCTGCACCATACTCCCTAGAAGAAGAAATCTCAAGTCCACTTGAGATGAGAGTATGTAGGTCTGAACCATGTTTGTTGATCTGATCTTCAGTCATCCACACTGCTTCTGAATCCAGTTTTCCCTACCAAGCCACCAAATATTCCAAATATTCCTTGTTCCTTGTTTTCTTGATCACTCTTGTGTCAAAAATCTTCTGCAACTATGGTGGATCATGTTTTGGAATGTCATCAGCTACTATATCTGGTAGTAGTTCCTGTTCTTCATCTGGATTATGCTTGTATGGAGTTAAATCACATACATTAAATATAGGTGATAAACCAAGATCAGGAGGAAGTTGTATCTCATAAGCATTCTGTCCATGCTTTCTCAAAATCTGACATGGTCCAATCTTCCTCTGTATGAGTTTGGTATATTTACCTTTAGGAAGTCTTTCCTTCTGCAAATGAACCCATACCAAATCTCCAACATCAAACTATACATCTTTCTTCTTTCTATAATCATATTCTTTATACTTCAAAGTAGTTTACTGTAGCTGGGTCTTTACTTGATCATGAACCTCTTTTATGGCTTCTGCAAAAGCTTCTCCATTTGCACTAATAGGGTCTATTGTAGGTAGATCTCTCAACTCCAAAATACCTCTTGGATGAATACCATACACTACTTGAAAAGGTGATTTCCCTGTACTCCTATTGACAGTATCATTATAGGAAAATTCTACCTGAGATAGGATAGTATCCCACTTTTCTCCATGTTGTCTTGTCAAGCATCTGAGCAAATTCCCTAAGGAACGATTTACTACTTCAGTCTATCCATCCGTTTGAGGATGATATGCAGATGAGAAAGACAAATTTGTTCCAAGTTTCTTCCACAGAGTTCTCCAGAAATGACCAATAAACTTCACATCTCTATTTGACACTATGCTCAATGGCAATCCATGTATTCTGACTATTTCTTTGCAAAACGAATCTGCAATATATGAAGCATCAGCAGTGGTTTTGCATGGCAAGAAATGTACCATTTTGTTGAATCTATCCACCACAACAAAAACACTATCATATCCCTTTCTAGTTCTGAGTAAACCCAACACAAAATCCATATTGATACTTTCCCATGGTCTAGAAGGAATGGGTAAAGGCTGATATAAACTTGCATTAGTGGATCTCCCTTTTGCTTTCTGACATATCACAAATGTTTCTATAAATTTTTTGACATCTGATTGTAACTTAGGCCAATAATAATGTCTTATGACAAGATCAAGAGTCTTATCCAAACCAAAATGACCTACCATAGCTCCACAATGTTTCTCTTTTATGATGTTCAACCTCATAGAACACCTTTGAATACACAACTGTCCACCTTTGAACAACAATCCATCTTGGATCAGAAATTTTGAGAACTTAGCATGATATTTATCTCCAAAAGAAGTACATACCTAATATATCTCTCCAAAATCTTCATCATCATCATACATGGTCTTCAATGAATCAATGCCAACACTTTCCAACTGAATTTGGTTGACTGTTAGAGCTCTCTTGCTCAAGGCATCTGCTACCTTATTCTTGACTCCTTTCTTATGCTTCAATGTGAAAGTAAAAGCTTGTAAAGTTTCTACCCATTTCATATGTCTGTGGTTCAATTTTTCTTGGTTGTTTATAAAGCTTAAAGCCTAATTATCTGTTAATACTATGAATTCTTTGGGCATCAAGTGATGCCTCCACTTCTTGAGTGACTGAACTAGAGCATACATCTCTAAATCATATGATGAATACCTCTTTTTAGCATCATTGAGCTTCTCACTGAAAAATGCAATTGCCCTACCTTCTTGGTTGAGTACTGCTCCAATGGCCATGTGACTTGCATCACATTCTACCTGAAAGATTTTGTTAAAATTTGGAAGTGTGAGGACTGGCTACTGTGCCACCTTCTTCTTCAATGTTTCAAAGGAATCATCTACTTCATCAGTCCAAGCAAATCTGCACTTCTGTCCTCCTTTTATAGTACCAAGCATGGGTGTACAAATATGACTGAACCCTCTTATAAACTTTCTATTGAAGGTTACTAACCCATGAAAACTTCTGACATCATTCATAGTCCTTGGAGTTGGCCAAGACAATATGGCACTTACCTTCTCCTTATCCATTTGTAGCTTTCCTTAGGAAATGACAAAACCCAAATATGTGATCTCCTCCTGCATGAACAAACACTTGTCCAAATTTATCATCAGATGCTCTTCATGTAACCTCTTGAGAACCAAATCTATATGTCTGAGATGTTCTTCCTTTGTATTGCTGAAAATTAGAATGTCATCTAAATATACTATGACAAACTTTCCCATGAATTCTCTTAAAACCTCATTCATCAATCTCATAAAAGTACTAGGTGCATTAGACAAACCAAAAGGCATAACTTTCCACTCATACAACCCTTCATTGGTTTTGAATGATGTTTTCCATTCATCTCCTGGCCTAATTCTGATCTGATGATAACCACTCTTCAAATCTATTTTTGTAAAATACATAGCACCTCCCAAACAGTCAAGTAAATCCTCTATCCTAGGTATTGGAAACCTATACCTGATTGTGATCTTATTAATAGCCCTGGAATCTGTACAAAGCCTCCAAGTGCCTTCTTTCTTTGGTACTAGTACAGCTGGTACTGCACATGGCCTTAAACTTTTACCAATCAGACCTGTGTCTAACAATTCCTCAATTTGTCTTGCTACTTCTGTATTCTATTTTGGAGTTAGCTTGTATGTTGCTTTGTTTGGAAGTGTAGATCCTAGGATTAGATCTATGCAATGGTTGATATCCCTTACAGGTGGTAGGGATCTTTGCATTCCATCAGAGATGATGCCTTTATACTTATCCAATAACTCTTGGACAACTGGGTCTATGAACCTCTACTTCTTCTCTTTCTTGACTTCTTGCTGCTATTCTTTATTCACTGTCAGACATGGAATTAGGGCATATGCAACTACACCTTCTGCTGCTACTTCTTTCATGAACTATTTTCCTTCCATCAGCATTACCTTCACCTCTCTTCCTTTTGATTTCTCCTCCTTCTCTGTTCGTGGGATCAGCTCTGTCACCATACCATTTTTGGTGATTGTATAGGTGTTCCTAACACCATCATGGCGTGCCTTCAAGTCATACTGCCATGGTCTTCCAAATAAGAGATGGCAAGCATCCATCTTGGTGATATCAAACAACAACTTGTCCTTATATGCTCCAATCTGAAATTCTACCCAAGCCTGCTCTTCTACAATGATTTGCTGACCTTGGGTAAGCCATGAGACCTTATATGGGGATGGGTGAGGCAATCTTCTAAGCTTAAGCTTTGTTACCATTTCATCAGATACAAAATTTTCAGTAGAACCAGAATCAATTAAAACTTTACATGCCTTACCTCCTGCCTTGCATATAGTTCTGAAAAGAGACTTTCTTTGAGGGGGTTCTTTGTCAGGTACCTTCATGGTAGTCATTGTTCTCCTCATCATCAGAGATTCTCCACTCTCTGGATATCCATAATTGTCAGGAGCATTCACACTTTGAAAAGCATTTGAGCTTGTTGCACTTTGACTATTAGGTTCTTGGATCAGATTCGTTCTCCTTTCTCCCGTTGAACTTGTTGCCTTTTTTGGACATCTGCTGGCTATATGGCCTTCTTTATTATAGTTATAACATCTGATAGATCCTCTACCCTGAGATCTTCCTCTGAAAGGTCTTCTGCCTCTGAAGTTTCCTTGTTGATTGTAACTTCCTTTTTGACTGTTATCTCCCTTGCTGTTGTCATGACTGGATTCTCCTTGATATCCAAATCCATGTCCTCTGCCTTTGAAAGGACCTCTTCCACCTCTTTGCTATTTTCCTCTTCCTCTATTGTTCTATTCTTGTCTTCTCTTTAACTTCTCTTCCACTTTCAATGCCAACTGAAAACATTTCTGAACTGTATCTGGGTTATGCAGATTTAAATCTTCCTCAATGTTGAACCTCAATCCATTAAGGTATTTGGCTACCTTTTCTTCCTCACTTTCTTTTACCTTTGTCTTGACATAAAGCTTCATGAATTCTTCTGTATATGAGCTGACATCTAGCTCCTTCTACTTCAAATTTTGTTTCCTCTTAAGCAATTAGATGCTGTAATCCAATGGAACATAGGCTTCTTTCACTAAAGCCATCATCTTCTTCCATGTAGCAACCCTACGCTTTCCTTCTTGTACTCTGTCATCTTGGATAAAATTCCACCAAGTTAATGCAGCCTCTTTCATTTTTGATTGGGCTATCTTCACCCTCTAGTGCTTTGGTATCTCCTCTGTCTCAAAGAAATTGTTTAAGGAGTCTATCCACTCCATCACCGAATCAGGATCCATCTTTCCTGTAAACACTGGCAAATCCAGTTTCACATCCATGGTTCTCCTCTCCATGGATTTGAGGGCATTAGTCAAGGGTCTCTAGTTTACAGGAATGTCTTTCTCATTCCACCTAGGGATCTCTTCTTCTTCCCTATCTTCTTCTTTACCAGAACCAACTCTGTCCCTCAACTTCTCCAACTCATCTTTTAATGCCTGATTCTAAGCTTTCACTGCCTTGCTCTCTAGAATCTGCTTCTTCACCAGCACAACCAACTCAGCGTTGGTCATCCTTGTCAGAATCTCTAATGTTCCTCCTTCATCCAACATCTTACTGTCTTTTTATCTTTTCCTGAAGATCCTTCCTTCGCTCTGATACCACTATGATGCAAAGCCATAGCCAGAAACGTGTACAAATAGTGGAATCTAATATTTTACCTTACTATCGGTAAGAGTTGTTATATGTCACACTGACATATTCCATCAGCCAGAGAATAACCATCAGCTTCTTCTAAACCTTTCACCCCGATACTCACCTCACAATGATGAGTGTTTCGTTAGTATTGCCTATCAGCAGGATATCATCTATTGGGTTCTCTGATCTGAGTTGTTCCAATGACAATTGTCTCCCCGACGTATACAAGCCTCGACCTGCAGATCTAGTCATCCCTTTGTATCTGTCACTTCCTTTACATTGAACATGCAAACTCTGACCTCTTACCACTGGTTCCTGTTACCACCACTACCGCTTGCCAAATGTATCTTCTGCCAATGTATAAGCGTGATGTATATTTCCAATATATAAGCGCTAGATACAAACCAAACATACAATCACTGAATATTCCTTTGGAGATGCCCTCAATGTATGTTTGACTGGCATTGACTTCTTTGTATCGGTGGAATGTATATTTGAACATACAACCAAATATACAACGCTGAAGATGCATTCATCAAATATCCCTTAGAATATTCCTTCTGCAATCCACTGACCATTGACCTTCCCTTGTATCACCTGAATGTATATTTGGAATATACATTTGCTATATACAAACCACAAAATTGCATTTGACATATACATAGAAACATATAAATGTAGTATACTCATAGAATGCATACAATAGGTGTATACACAGAACTTATATGACCCGATATACAATTGTGATATACACAGAGATTGTACATCGACACCTTACCAAATCCACAACTTAAAAACCTGATATGCAAATGATGGATACACACAAAATGATCCTCAAATGCAAAAGCGATATACGCACAGATACAAATGCGATATACACATAGATTGTATGTTGCATACAAACACTGTATATCCATCAAATGTACATTTTGACAAAACCCTCAAAACTTTACAAATTTCACATAGAAAATACTGCGATCGGGCCGAACCATTTCCTGGGCAACTTTAACTTAGAATTTAACCTTCAAACCCTAGCACATGAGGATGCTAGGATAGATCATAGCATGCTGCAAATTGATCCCCAAAACATGAAATGCACGAACATAAAAATAGAAAAGAAAACTAAACTATTGTACATGCCCATTCCACTGATTCAAAGAATCAACTGGTGGAATGGATGAATGAATCCATTTCGCCTACAAAATCAAAATCGACTACACAGATAGATGAAGGATCAGACAAATGAAAACCAATGGGATCTTCTTTATTTCAATATCAGAAATGCATACAAAAATTTGACTTCACAGTCCCACTGTATCACAATGCTATGCCAATCTCCAAACACAAATGTCTCTGCTTTCATACACAATTCTCAACTACATCTAAACAAACTGATCTAGGGCATAAATAAATAGTCCTCTTGAGTAGTACAGACTTGATTCCCAGTGCCTAGGAGCCTTCCAAGTAGCTACCCTACCCCCAAATTCCAGGTTATGATTGCAGATGGTGCTATAGTCAATTGTTTAGGGAAATGCCATAGTATTAAACTCACAATGGGAGACTACATGATAGATAGCCCTATGTTTGCTATACCCATGGCTGGAGCAGACATTGTTTTGGGAGTTCAATGGCTTACTACCTTGGGCACTATTGAGATGAATTTCCAGGAACTATTCATTCACTTCTACTCTGGGGATAAAAAATATGAGCTATGAGGTTTACGTGCAAAGAGTCCACAATCGGTAAGTGCACACCAAATGTCACTAAAAAAAGATGTGGATAAAGGTGTGGCTCAATTATTGTCAATGGAAGTGCAAAAGACAAAGATTCGTGCTTCACCTTTCAAGAAAGTAGTTACAGTTTCATATCACAAGAGGGAACCTGATTTGTATGGGCCTCATAAAGGTTCCACAAGGAGTAACAACATTGACTTCAAATTGAGGTTACCTAAATCAAAAATCATACAACCTTTCTACGATATCTCTATCTTGGAGAATGCTAGTAGAATCAAAAGATCATCCACGACAATGTTACCAGAGCTTGATGAAGAACGAAGAATCATATTGGAACTAGAGTACATTCTTCAAACACACACAAAGAAGCTAAGGAATAGAAGCCTCACTGAGTATCTCATCCAATGGAAGAATTTACCAGTTGATGAGGCCACATGGGAGGACGAGGAGTTCATTCAGAAGAATCCATACTTGATTAGTATTGAGGACAAAGCTTCTTTAAAGAGGGAGGGCATGCTACGCCCTTAATATTGGTGTACATAGGGTTATGAATAGTCAGCTTATGGCTATCTTAACTCCTAGTTAAGTCATGTTATCATTATTATATTATTATTTAGTTAGATAGGTCAGACTAGGTGTTATATAAGGGTGTGTCTATTCATTCTAAGCATAATTAGGTATATATAGGAGGATATGAGTCTTATTTCATCAGATATTGTGAAGTGTGTTCTCATTGGAGATATTTGGAGGTTGCCCCCTCAAAGTGGCCTTTATTCTTAGTTATTATCAAGTATTTGCAGAATATTTCATATTATCTTCTTCCATTGTGCAAGTTATTTCATTACATCCTCCTCCATCATCCTTGCAAGGATCGGTAGGTACTCAAGGAGAACAATGAACTTCATCAAAACTAATTAAAATTATACTGGCTCCCTCCTCTGAAATGTCAAAAACTATGGGAAATCATGAGAATCCTTTTGAAAACATTACTAATAGACAACGAAGAAATAGACAAGCAAGAGAAAGGAGGAAGAGAAGACAAGATTTTGCTCAACAAAATGCACCTCAAAAACAAAACATTCAACCACCTAACATTGAACTAAACAAAGAAGAGCTTAAAAAAGAAGAGTTTAAGGACAATGAGAAAAAGATAGGAAATCGTACCTTATGTACCTCTCTCTAACATTCGAGATTGGGAAGACGACGATTTACTCTACAACAACCACTAGTTCAGTTGTGCAACAGGTAAGTATTTCTTACTTTGGTGGTCACCTTTGTCATAGCATAGTTTGCCTATTTATGTGGCCTCCCCTCTTGTGTTGTGTTCCCCCATAATGTGTTTGTTGTCACATAGAATTGCACCTTTCTTGGAGAGAGTCCAAGCACTCTAATGATACAATGGGAATGATCTTAAAAGTGTGGGATTTTGCAATTTGAGATTAGATCTCCAAAGAAGGCTAGTTCCTCATTCTAAGCCTAATGTTTAGAGAAATAGATCTAAACCTAGTGCTAATGCTTACAGGGGAAAAGTGTTAGAAGGAAACTCAAATGAAAGAGGGGTGGTGATACACCAGGTTTGAATAGAAGAACTCTCATAGAACTAAAGAAAAACAAAACATAACCAGATAAAGCAAGTAAGCATACACAAATTTAGGTGATCCTAGTAGAGGCAAGAAGCAAAAATGGCTGAGAGGAATGAGATATTTACAGGCAACCATCTACAGATTCACACAGAGCTAAAAACCAACACAAAGAGGTAAAATAACTTGCATGTATTCAATCAGAAGGTATGATTTACAACAAAGAAGGGACCTATTTGCATACAGTATGAACATGTATTTAGCCATTATCCAACATTATTACCTCTCTAAAATATGCATATATAGCATATGCGCACATGACCTAAGTCAAAGACAATAAATTTGCCCCATGGGCTCTGTCATAAAATATCATCGCCAACAAGCAATGATGACCTGCAAGAAGTTATGACATAAAAAACATCTGGAGTATGGGAAGATGGAAGATATTTTGGGCCTTGAATGTGCATAGCTGAATCATCTATCTGCAACAATGAATACATAAAATATCTGAAGCATGGTGGTTGAGAGATCAGATTTGTATTGATGGTGGATGGGACAGATCGCTCCTTGACAAAGCTTTTACAACACTTTAAATTCCCAAACCCTTTGAATTTTTGGATTTTCATCGATTCTATGTTTGAGGGATCTCTACAAAACTTAATTCAGCCGCTGAGATGTCTTGTCGCCAAAACTGCACATTCATCCTCAGAGTCGGCAACCATTCTTGACTGAATGTAGACCAGCCGTCAATTTTATCTTCGCTGCAAGGAGAAGCATCATTCGTATGCATACAGACATATAAAAAACTAGATGCACTTTGAAAATCACGATGATGTCATCATCAAATCAGGTCCTTCAAATAATTCAATTTTGCACTTATACGATCTCTTCATTTTTTGAATTTTGCATATCAAATTGCTTTGCATGTCTTTGTATCTCCCTTTGTATATAATTTTTTATATGAAAATGTATATACAATACAATTACCAACATACAAAAGTGAGCTTTTACTTTTGCATTGCCTTTTGCATCTGCCCTAGAATCGGCATTGACACGTGTCATCATTTCATTGGATCTCCATCTGTGGCTCCATCGCTGCAAGATAGACCACAAAAAACCCCAGTTGGGCTTTGTATATGCCTTTTCATATGTGATCGCATATACTAAACATACAAATATACAAAAGCGAACTTCAACATTTTATGAAGTAGATTGGAATTGGAATCAGATCCAACTTTTGTATCTCACCTTTCTTTTGCATATCACAAATACATGCAATTATACATACAACTGCGAACCCCAACTAAAGTCAGCCAGGATTAAATTTCCAGTCACATCCGGGCTTGTATCTATTGAACTTGCATCTCATTTTGTATACCGCATATACAATATACATCCACGGACCTCAAATAGTAATTCTGCAACTTTTAACTTTTCAGTCAGGTTCGTGATTGCATCTTGACCTTTTGCATATCACCTTGTATATGCAATTGTATATGCAATTGCATATACAAAGATAGCTCGATGCACATTCACCTTTGTAGCCCGATGCACATTCACCTTTGTATCCCGCCTTGTATATTGCATATACATCGAGTTGTCAGGGATACTTTGAGTTGGGTCATGCCAATATGCGAATCTCCCACCTATGTATCTTTGTCTTTCCCTCTTTTGTATCTGCCTTTGTATTTGCACTTGCATATGACTTTGTATCTTCCTTTGTATATGCAATTTTATAATAGATATACATACAACGATACATACAAATGTACATACAAATAAGACTAAGTATAAAACTGAGAATTATCTACAATGGAAGGTACTTGAAGACAAAAGATTTCTGGGTTTTTCTAGGTTTTTTGCAAGGATCCTCCAGGTAAGATTTTGAGAAATTTTGCAAGGCACAGCATGGGGAAATATGGGATTTAATCCTTCCTCCTTCTATTTAGGCTTTCTTTAATCAAATTTCTCTGATAGAAGGAGGGGAATAGGAATATTTTGGGGCTAGGCAAAATATGACAACATTTTGGTGACCTCTCGGGGATGTTTGCCTACTAAACATTAGATTAGTGGCCTTATGCCTCCATTGGGCAAAGAGTCAAGTCTAAAACATGCTGGAAAACTGGAACTTGCCTCCAAAACACAAAAAGGGGAGAGGGTTGATATTCTCCTAATGACAATGTAGCCTGTACAAGAGCACTTAGGGAAAAGGAAACCTTAAAACTAAAAAAAAAACTTAAAACAATAAATACAAACTCTCATACCAACCTTAATGGTAAGGTTTGAGATAGACCCCATTAACTGGGATGGGTAGAACTTCTCCATTCATCCTGGAAAGTTGAAATGTGTTAGCCTACTTGCAACCGATGATGATGTAAGGGCCACTCCACAGAGTGTCAAACTTTGAATGTCTTCCAGCTTTGGCTCTATCTGCATCCCACTTTAACACTATATCTCCTTCATTGAATGTTCTATTAGCTCTTGACCTATTAAAAGTCCTCTTAACCTAATCTTGATGAGCCTCAAGAGCCCTCATAGCAGCATCTCTCTTCTTTGTAAGTTCCATCAATTCTGCAAGTCCGATGACCATGGCATCATCTTCCATTAACTCCAACTGATGTGCTAACTCAAGAGAAGGAAACTCCAGTGACAATGGAATTCTTTCTTCCCTTCCGTATATCAGCATGAAAGGGGAATTACCTATGGCTCTCTTGGGAGTGATTCTGTTAGCCCAAAGAGCAGTCTTTAACTTAGAATGCCAAGTCCTTTGATTATCTTCTATTGTTTTCTTGATGATTCTGATCAAGTTCTTGTTAGTGGACTCAGCCAAACCGTTGCCCTGAGGATAGTAATTGGAAGAAGTCTTCATGTACACTCCATAGTTTGATGCCCATTTACTAACCTTAGTGCTTATGAAGGCCTTAGCATTATCAGAAATGATGGTGGATGGCACACCAAACCTTGTGGATATTCCTTCAAGGAAATCCATAATAGATGCCTTCGTAGCATCTTTCAAAGCAACTGCCTTTGTCCATCTAGTGAAATAATCAATGGCTATAAGAATCTATTTATGGCCTACACTAGAAGGAGGATTGATTACCCTAATGAAGTCTAAACCCCATTGAGTAAAAGGCTGATTTGTTTGGATTGGATGAAGGCAAAGAGCCGTTAGTCTCTGCTTTCCAGCAAATAATGCACATTCTTTACATTTTTTTATCCACTTATGTGCATCACTGAATAGACTGGGCTAGTAATAACCAGCCCTCATGATTTTCATTGCAGCTATTCTGGGAAAATAATGGCCACTAACAGGGCCACTATGAAATTCTTCTAGTATTCTCAATGTTTGATCTTGCATTACATACCTAAGAAGAACTCCGTTGATGTCTCTTCTAAACAAGACACCATCAATAATAACATAAGGGATGGATTGAAGTCTGATATACCTTCTTTTTGATTGATTCAATCCATCTGGACATCTACCTGATTGCATAAATGTGATCATGTCATGATGCCAGTCAATTAGAGTATGCAGCTCAACTGATTGTGCCTATTCTTGAACATATACAGCATCACTTCTATCTTTGACATCTGTTTCCATTTGTTCACATAGGTCTTTACCGCAGACTAGCCTAGTAATGTTGATGTTGATGTCATACTCCATTACCTTGATGATCCAACCAACTCTTTTCTTGTTAATATCCTTTCTCAGGAGAAACTCTTTGACGCCAGGGTGATTCACCATCAGCTGAATCTTGTTGTTTGAGACCATGTGTCTGAATTTCTTCAAGGCTTTGACCACAAAAAATACTTGTCTTTCTATGAAGTCATAATTTAACTCATAATTTTTGAGAGGCTGGCTAAAGAAAGTAATTGGTTGCTCCAACTTCTCCTCATTTTGTTGCATTAGGACAGCTGATATACCCTCCTTGTCTCCAAAGGCATAAAGAATGAAATCTTTCTCATAATTAGGGTTGATCAGTGTAGGAGCTTGTGCAATAGCTTGTTTGATAGCTTCAAAACTATCCCTTCCTTCCTTGGACCAAATGAAAGCAACATTCTTTTTCAGCATGGCTATGAGGGGTTTTTCTATTGACGCAAAATCAGGTATGAACCTTCTCACAAAGTTGATCTTTCCCAAAAAACTCTACAGACTTTTCTTATGGCTGGGAAGAGGAAGAGAAAAAATGGCACTAGTTCTCTTTGGATCAATGGACAATCCTTCCTTGGAGATCACATGTCCTAGCAATTTACCTTCAGGGATAGCAAATATACATTTTTTGGGATTTAATGATATCCCAAACTTTTTGCATCTTTCAAAGACTTTTCTCAAATGACCCAAATGGTCAACTGCATGCTTAGAATACACTATCAAATCATCAAGATACACCAAGATAAGATCATTGATCAAGCCCTTGAAAGCCAAATCCATTGCTCTCTGAAAGGTGGCTACAGCATTTGTCAGTCCAAAAGGCATCTTTTGATAGGCCAAAGTACCCCATTTGGTGGTAAAGGTTGTTTTGTACTGATCTGGTTCCTTCGCTAGGATCTGATTATAGCCTGAGTAGCCATCTAGGAGTGAAAAACTTTTAGCACCTGCTACTATTTGTAGGATCTGCTCCATGGAAGGGAGTGGGTAGTGGTCTTTAAGTGAGGCCTTGTTCAAGTCTCTAAAGTCCACACATAGTCTAATTTCTCCATTCTACTTCCTAACTGGAACTAAGTTGGATATGCAAGAGGAATGTTTAATAGGATAAATGATCTTAGCCTCTATGAGCTTGGATAGCTCCCTTCTCATTAATGGTTTTATTTTAGGATTGACAGACCTTTGCTTTTGGCAGGCAGGCTTAGCATTGGGATCTAGGTCAATGGTGTGTTGGATTAAACCAGGATCAAAACATTTCAAATCCCTATAATCCCAAGCAATTAGATCATTAAATTCATCACAAAGCTGAATGAAACCTTGCCTTTCAGCCTGGGTATTTACCTTGCCATGTTTTATAAATTTTCCATGTGCAACCTCTACCTCTTCATAGTCTTGCTTCTTTACTGTCATGTTCATCTTTTCTTTCTTTTGCTAATCATCAGCACCAAACATGCTTTCTAGGGTGATCAGACCTCTAGGTAATTTGTTGGTTTTCAGCTAGATGATCTGGTCACCATACTGTTCTTGTAATACTGACTATTTTTTGCCAGCAAGCTCTACCTCATCTTGTAAAAAACTCACAATTTGTTGGTCATTATCAAACACTTTCCAGCTTATCACATTGTCAGGCACAGTAGGCCTAACCACAATCTTTACATGCTGATCTAAAATTTGTTGACATTTTGAGGAATATCAAACTGGGCGCCAACTATAGCTAACCTATCAGCACCCTTGTTTTCCTGCCTAGGGACGGCCTGAATGTTGAAGGCATCAAAGTCCTCAATCAGGTCCCAGAATCTGTGTTTGTATGACTTTAATAAGTCATTCTTTGAAGCACTTAACTTTCTAATTTCCTAAACAAGTTCACTGTCACCAAATACTTGCATAATTTTTATCCCTCTTTTTTTAGCTAGTTGTATGCCCTGAATCAAGGCTTCATATTTAACCACATTATTAGTATAGCTGAACTATAGTCTGAATGAAGAGAAATAACTTTCTTTTTGGGGTGAAATCAGTACCACCCCAGCACCTGCTCCATTTTTACTTCTGGAGCCATCAAAATACATCTGCCATATCCCACTTGGATTTGATTTTTCCTTCTCAAGATTAGGGATAGTAGCATCTTCTTCATGGATAATAAGTACCTAGCCATGTATCTTCTATACAATCGGGAGTGTCAAACTGAAAACAATCATCCCCTTCATCAAGTAGGATATCTGGTACTTCATCCATAGGTGTGGTAGCTTCATGTCTATTGTTATCTTTCTCCTCCAACTCATGTATTGTACAATTCATGTTGTCAAGGTTTGGAGAGTAGGGTTCTATATGATCATTGGCAATTGGTTTAGACATAATGGTTACTTTGGTACCATATCTAGTTCTAAAAAACATGTGAGACCAATCAGAAGACAAATACCCACCTATTTTTGTAGTGAAATTCCTAGACAAATAGATACCAAAGTATGCAGGGAGGTCAATAACAGATATGTCTTGTGAAACAGAGTAGCCAGGTCATGCATATAAGGTGAGCTCTAGGCCTTTAATAACACCTGCTATTTTGACATCAGTACCATCTAATTGCACTACACCTTTGTCTATAGGCTCATATTTTATACCTAATCTTTCAGCAATAACCTTTGGCATGACAAAGGTACCTGCCCCTGAATCTATCATACAGTTATGCAACAATTTATCACCTATGACTAGTGAAACATAGAATGAAAGGGGTTTCTTAGCTTTGATTGTACTTACCTCTTCCTTAGGCTGACATGGATTAATTAGGGCAGTCATCCTTTTATTTGCCAACTCTGCACCATCACGACTGATATCAATTAGAGCCTCCTGGAGCAAGTTCCTTTGAGATGGAATCAGAAATGCATCCCACATGCTGACACCTATGTTTGTTTTCTTCATCTGCTCCACTATATTGAAAGGTGTTTGGCTGCCCCTATGAGATGTTTTAGTGACTACAGGGTCACTTCTATTTTGTCGTTCTTCACTTGGTTTGACTATTGAGGTTGAGTTAGCCTTACCAATAGTTGGATTTGCCTGTTTTGATGAAACAATAGGCACCTTTTCCTTTGTAGATTGGATTGGGTTTACATTAGGAATAGGTGATTGGATGATTGTAGGTACTAAAGTATCTTCAACAGCACTCATCTTTGATCTTGTATTGAATGCAACTGGACCAGAGCTTTGATTAACACCATAGTGATCATCATACATCCAATTCATTAGAGTTGCATCATTTTGCATTTGTTCTTGAGTGTCAACCACTCCTTGGTTGATGTTAACCTGATGCTCTGAGCTTGATGGCTGATCTTGCACTGTCAAAGAGTGACTTCAATCTCCTCCTTGGTACAAATTTTGGTCATGTGGTTGATCACAAGGGTGACACCAATTACTATCTTGAGCTAGATTGTTCTAGATCAGCACAAGGGGCCCTAAAGTGGTAGCTGCATTAGGATTAATAGCATTGAGTGGTCTAATGTAGCTAGGATTTGTTAGATTTAGGACAGACAACTGAGAGGGGAGGTAAATTAGTTGTCTAAAACTTTCTTACAATTAATCACTTAAATCCATTTCTTAATTCAGCAGCATAATAATAAATCAATCATGGAAACATAATGCAACAATTCAAGAGTAGAAACACATATGACACCAAGATTTTTAACGTGAAAAACCCGGTTAAGGGAAAAACCACGGGGTGACTAACCCAAGATTGTATTCTCTGTTAAAAGAATAGAAAGAACAAAATGGCACACGCTAATTATGGCTCACTGCCCGAGCACACTCCTCACAAGAGGCCCACTGCCTACAGGAGACACACTGTCTATAGAATAATAAGTATTACATACTTGAACTGAAGAATAACATCTTCACCATGCTTGAGTCAGTTCCATTTAAGCCCAATACTTTTGCTCTGCCTTTCACTCTTCTCTTCTCTACTACTCTCATCTACATGATGCATTTGAAATGACTTTACAACTCCTTGTTTATACTAGACATCGACTTAGGAATAATCATCCAAGTCAGCATACATTACAGAGCAAATACATAAATACAACATGACTTATTACAAAAAGACTTCATGTGGATCAACACACTGTCGGCCACACAAATCTAAGACTTCAACCTTCCTTTAGGAACACCCCATTCTTCACAGAACATCTTCAAGATCATCTGCAGGATGTGTAACTCATCCGGTCGACCAAACTTAGGAAGAACACCATCATCTAGAAGTAATTTTCAATTACAAGCTCAATCTTCAATGTGGACCACCAACATGAACTGGACACAATCCAAAGACTTCCACAAGCTTTCCTGAATCACCAAGAACATCCACACTACTTCTGCTTACTGAAATCATTCTCTCCTTCATCCGGAACCTCAAGAACACAGTCTGTCATCACTGTCATATTTAAATAGATGCTTGTAGACCTCCAGACCATGAACCAATTGAGTTGTCATTTCACATTGACTTCCTAAACACTCCACCAAATCTACAGAACAAGATATTGCATTTCTAGATCTTACCGGACCTATCTGTGTCACTCTGTCACCTCTATTCATGTACAAGAACCAATTTTACTTAAGTGGCCATAACTTCTTCAGATCTTCATGCGGACCTCTAAAATATTTACTGGATCATCTTAAAACACATATCTACAAACCCTTTGAAGTGCATCCTTTGATCTTCATCTTAGCTAGGATCTTTACCTCATTGTCTTCACTATTCTTCTCTATTCCTGGTTAGGACTAATTTTCTCAACATCCTCAGCACATATCTCATCCAATCCTTATCATCAGTGACAACATTGGTTAGGCCCATACTTGTAACAATCTCCCCCTTTGTCATTGATGGCAACATATGATGTGAAAGCTTGTTTTAATCATCAAGACAAAAACTTCTCCTCACTGACACAACTCCCCCTATCAACAACAACCATTCACATGTCTTCTCTTCCTTTCCTGCTCCCCCTTTGATCAGCAATTACTTGTTTTTCACATGTCTTCTCCCCCCCTTTGACATCAATGGCAAAGGGTACATACTTGCATCACTTCAAAATCATACCAGCTGCTCCGCCTAAGTAGCAGCTTCCCATCATCAATTTGGACCACAAGATATGACTGTGAGATCCACCAAACTGATGCACATCATGCTCCTTAATTCAGAACCGGAGGGGTAACAACCCCTAACTTCTCCCTGAGATAGTCAAAAGAGTCCTTAGGTAGAGGTTTAGTAAAAATATCTGCAATCTGATCCTTGGAAGGCACAAACTCCAATCTGACTCCATTCTTGTTCACTTGTTCTCTCAAAAAGTGAAACTTGATGGATATATGTTTAGTCTTTGAATGCAACACCAGATTTTTTGATATGTTAATTGAAAATGAATTATCACAGAAGATTGTGATAGGTTCTTCATACTCCACTCTGATATCTCTTAGCATTTGCTTCATCCACAATACTTGAGTGCAACTACCTGCTGCAATATATTCTGCTTCTGCAGTGGACAAAGATATTGCCTCTTATTTTTTGTTCAGCCAAGAAACTAATCTCTTTCCCAAAAAGAATGCTCCACCACTGGTACTCTTTCGGTCATCCACATCTCCTACCCAATCCGCAGCTCTATATGCATGAAGAGAGAGATCATGATCTCTAGGATAACACAAAGCATACTCAACTGTCCCTTTTAGATATCTAAAAATCCTTTTGATTGCCATGACATGAGATTCTCTAGGATCAACTTGGAATCTAGCAACAAGACCAACAACATTGATAATGTCAGGTCTAGTTTGAGTGAGATACAGTAATCCTCCAATCATTGACCTATACTTTTTCTAATTAGCCTTAGGAGAGTCATCACCTTTGCTCAATTTACATCCAGTTGCCATGGGAGTACTAATTGGTTTTGAATCTTCCATCCCAAATTTTTTCAATAATTCTTTCACATATTTGATTTGAGAAATGGATATTCCTTTCTTTGTTTGAATGATTTGCAGACCCAAGAAGAAATTCATTTCCCCAAACATGGACATCTCAAATGATATCATCAACACACACTTCAACAATCAAGATATTTTCATGATCAATTTTGAAGTACAAATTACTGTCAGTAGTACCTTTGTTGAAACCAATCTTCAAAAGATGCTTATCCAATCTTTCATACCAAGCTCTTGGGGCTTGTTTGAGTCCATATAGTGCTTTCTTCAACTTGCAGACCATATCACCATGATCAGACAATTGAAATCCATCTGGTTGCTCAATGTAAACTTCTTTTTCCAAGTCACCATTTAGGAAGGAAGATTTGACATCCATCTGATATACTTTGAAATCCTTGAAGGTAGCAAGCAAGAAATAATCTTACTACTTCAATTCTTGCCATCGGAACAAAAAATTCTTCAAAATCAACTCCTTCTACTTGGGAGTAACCCTTGTAGACCAATCTGGCTTTGTTTATGACTACTTCACCATCTTCATTCAGTTTATTCTGGAAGACCCATTTGATTCCAATCACATTCTTGTTTTTAGGTCTAGGAAAAAGATCCCAAGTGTGATTTTTCTCAATTTGCATCAACTCTTCCTCCATTGCTTTAGTCTAGTTTTCATCATTGCATGCTTCATTCACTGTCTTAGGTTCAATCTTTGAAATCAGACAATACTCTTTTGAATCTTGAGCAATCCTTCTTCTTGTTTGAACACCTTTACTTTTATCACCTATGATCTGGTATTCAGAGTGATTCATTTTTACATACCTAGGAATTTTAGGACTTACTTGCACTTCTATTTCTTGCACAGGTTCATTCAAACTTATATCTTCTTCCTGATTCACCGGATCAGTTTGAATATGAATTTCAGAAGGGGCTTGGACTCCTTGGATCAAAACATCATTCTGATCATCTTCATCATATTCATAAAACCTTGAGGGTTTTTCAACACCTTCATCAACTTTCACATTTGTACTTTCTATAATCTTTCTCAATCTCTTGTTATAACATCTGTATGCTTTGCTTTGAGTAGAACAACCCAAAAATATTCCTTCATCACTTCTATCATCAAATTTGCCTAGATCTTCATCTCTTTTAATGTAACATTTGCTACCAAAGACCCTAAAATAGTTCAGAGTGGGAGTGATGCCAAACCAGAGTTCATAAGGAATCTTACCAGTATTGCTTCTGATTTGAACTCGATTAAGAGTGTAGACTGCAGTACTTATAGCTTCTCTCTAGTAGATTTGAGGAACATTTGCTTCCATCATCATGGTTCTGGATGCCTCCTGGATGGTCTGGTTCTTTCTCTCTACTACTCCATTTTGCTGTGATGTCCTTAGAGCAGACAACTGTCCTTTTATCCCATGTTTCTCACAGAATTCTATGAACTCACCAGATGTGAATTCTCCACCTCTGTCAGACCTTAGACATTTTATGTTCAATTTAGTTTCATTTTCTACCATAGCCTTGAATATTTTGAATTTCTCAAGGGCCTTAGATTTCTCTTTCAAAAAAGTTACCCACATCATCTAAGAGTGATCATCAATTAATAACATGAAGTATCTATCACCTTGCACACTCCTGATTCTTGCCAGACCACATAGATCAGTATGAACTAAGTCCAATAATCCAGTAGAAGACTGTTCTTTACTTTTGAATGTGACTCTGCTCTACTTACCCAATTGACATTCTTTGCACAAACTATTAGTAGGTTTTACCAGTCTTGGAAGATCTCTTACAGCCTGAGTGTTGCTTATCTTGATGATATTATCAAAATTCACATGACACATTCTCCTATGCCATAACCAACTCTGATCAATTTGAACAAATAAGCAACTTTTACTAGTACCAACCAAGTGGAAGATATCACCTTTAGTTTGAGTACCGGATGCAATCTCTGTTCTAGAACTTTCAAAGATCTTGGATTTTCCATTTTTGAATCAGAGATCATAGCCTTTGTCCACCAACTATCCAACACTGAGAAGATTGTGCTTCAGGCCTTCAACATACAGTACATTACTGGTTTTGTTCTTTCCATCAAAAGAAATAGTTCCTCTACCTCTAATTCTGCCAGTAGAATTATCACCAAATTTTACCACTCCTCCTTCATACCTTTCCAAATCTATGAACTTATTTTTGTCACCTGTCATATGGTGTGAGCATCCACTGTCAATGACTCAATCATCCTTTTCTTCAACTTGGGCAGCAAGAGCTCTTTCTACAATTTTATGATTGATAGATTCAGAGGGCATTGGATCTTCTTCCTTGATGGCAATAAACACCCAGTCACTTCCAGATTTGTTTCCTGTCTCTGATTCATCGTCTGTTACTCCTTCATCATCATCATCTTCATGAACATAGTAACATTTCTTTTGGAATCTTGATCTATTAGGATTTGGCCTTGAAAATCTTTTTGGACACCTTGAGGCAAAATGACCAATCTTATTGCAATTAAAACATTTAAAAGGTAATTTCCCTTCATACTTACCGGATCCTCTTTGTAGTCTTTTTGCAATAAGGGCTTCAAGTTGAGCAGCTTCTACTTCATCTTCTTCCAGGTCTTTTCTTGTTTTTTCATACCATGATAGTTTCTTTGAAGAGTTCTCTTCCAGGTCAAACTTTTGTTTTCCTTTTACAGAGGCACTAGCTTTGAATGCAAATTCAGTCTTGGGGGGGCATCTCCAAACTCTGTCAATTCAAATGTAGCCAGTTTACCAACCAATTGATCTCTTGTGATACCTGAAAAGGATCTGAATTCTTTAATAGCAGTAACCTTATATTTGTAAGAATCAGGAAGGGATCTGAGAACTTTGCCAACAATCTCATCTTCATCCAAGATTCCACCAGCACATCTAATGCCACAAACAAGCTTATTTACTCTTGGAATAAATGTAGTGATATTTTCATCTTCTCTCATCTTTAGGTTTTCAAATTTTCCTTTCAGACTTTGTAGCTTGGCACATTTAACATACTTGTCTCCTTCATGTAGAAGTTTTAATTTTTGCCAAATCTCATATGCAGTTTTTAGATCAATAACATTTATCAGCTCTGAATCAGATAAGGCACTTAGAAGAGCTTCTTTAGTCCACAGATTGTTTTCAATATCTTTGATTTCATCTACGGCACTCAAAGCATTTTGTGGTGGAACATACTTCTTTGAAACCATGATCCAATACTACATTCCCATACATTGCAAGTGGCATTCCATGCGACTTTTCCAAAGAGTGAAATTGGTTCCTTCAAACCTTGGACTATCCATCTTGTAGGACAACATCCTAGATCTCCTCAAGCGGTTAAGCTCCTTTTAGAGGAATGAGGCTCTGATACCAATTGTTAGATTTAGGACAGACAACTGAGAGGTGGGGTGAATCAGTTGTCTAAAACTTTCTTGCAATTAATCACTTAAATCCTTTTCTTAATTCAGCAACATAATAATAAATCAATCATGGAAACATAATGCAACAATTCAAGAGTAGAAACACATATGACACCAAGATTTTTAACGTGGAAAACCCGGTTAAGGAAAAAACCATGGGATGACTAACCCAAGATTGTATTCTTTGTTAAAAAAATAGAAAGAACAAAATAGCACACACTAATTAGGGCTCACTGCCTGAGCACACTGCTCACAAGAGGCCCACTGCCTATGGGAGACACACTGTCTATAGAATAATAAGTATTACATACTTGAACTGAAGAATAGCATTTTCACCATGCTTGAGTCAGTTCCATTTAAGCCCAATACTTTTGCTATACCTTTCGCTCTTCTCTTCTCTACCACACTCTCATCTACATGATGCATTTGAAATAACTTTACAACTCCTTGTTTATACCAGACATCGACTTAGGAATAATCATCCAAGTCGGCATACATTACAGAGCAAATACATAAATACAACATGACTTATTACAAAAAGACTTCACATGGATCAACACACTACTGGCCACATAGATTTGAGACTTCAACCTTCCTTTAGAAACATGCCATTCTTCATAGAACATTTTCAAGATCATCCGCAGGATGTGTAACTCATCCGGTCGGCCAGACTTAGGAAGAACACCATCATCCAGAAGTAATTCTTCAATTATGAGATCAATCTTAAATGTGGACCACCAACACAAATTGGACACAATCCAAAGACTTCCACAAGATTTCTTGAATCACCAAGAACATCCACGCTACTTCTGCTTACTAAAATCATTCTCTCCTTCATCTGGAACCTCAAGAACATAGTCTGTCATCACTGTCATATTGGAATAGATGCTTGTAGACCTCCAGACCACGAACCAATTGAGTTGTCAATTCACATTGACTTCCTAAACACTCCACCAAATCTAAAGAACAAGATATTACATTTCCAGATCTTACTAGACCTATCTGTGTCACTCTATCACCTCTGAACATCTACAAGAACCAGTTTTACTTAAGTGGCCATAACTTCTTTAGATCTTCATGCGGACCTTTGAAATCTTTACTGGATCATCTTAAGACACATATCTACAAATCCTTTGAAGCGCATCCTTTGATCTTCATCTTACCTGGGATCTTTACCTCATTGTCTTCATTGTTCTTCTCTATTCCTGATTAGGACTAATTTTCTCAACATCCTCAGCAAATAGCTCATCCAATCCTTATCATGAATGCAATAGGAGTATGTTGACATCAATGACAACACTGGTTAGGCCCATACTTGCAACAGGTTATCCTTGTCTTTGCATATTATTTTGATATGATGGCCTATTATGTTGATAACCCTGATTGAAGGGTTGATAATGCTAATTAGGCTGCAAATATAGCCGGCTTGGTTGTGCATTCTACCTCCTCACCAATGTCAAGTCATTAGTTAACTTTCTGATCTAAGCATCTCTCTCCTCTATTTATTCAAATGTAGGTGAAACTATAGAGGGGATAGGGTTGATTGTAGTGGGAATTGGAGCAATAGTAGAAGGCTGCGTGAGAGGGTTTATGGAAACAGAGGCATAGGTGGCCTTGGAGCAATCTTCCCTACCTAAATTAAGTAATTTTCTGCCCTAATGGCTATATCATAGGCATTAGGCAAGACAAATCCACCCATAGATTGAATCATAACTGTAATATTTGGATTTAAGGACCTCAAATAATATATAAATGCAGTGTTTGGAGAGGGCTTCACCAGCTAAGGGATCCTATCCCATGTCTTCTAAAAATGGTAGTTGAAATCTACCATGTACTCATGTGGAGCTCTCTTGATTGAAGCCAACTATTCCATAAGTGACAAATGGTCACTTCTATCTTCAAAGTGTTGGCACAATTTAGTGCCCAAGTCATCCTAGTTGTGTATTAAATTAGGTTGGAGGCCTCTATACCATTGTAAGCCCTTTCCTTTGAAAGAAGAGGCCAGCAATCTCACAGCCATGTTGTCAGCAGTGACATGGTGGACTCAACAGACACTGACAACGTCTTGTATGTGCTCAGCCGGAGTGATAGAGTTCTCACCGCTAAAAAATGGTATAGCTTTCAAGGTTGATGTAGGTATGTCATCATATTGGGTTAGGGCCATGGGGCTATCTACTTGAAATGCAACAAATGGCAAATTCCTTTCCATGTTAAATATATTCAGGTTGATAACAAAGGGGATATGAAAAGTTCTGACTATATGTTGAGACCTAACCTAAAAATCTAATGGAGAAGGAGTGGACTATGCCCTTGTATGATTTAGATGATGGTTTGTGTTTTCCCTCGTAGGGGACATTGAGAGTCTTGTTCTTCTTCTTCAATCAACAAGGGAGAGTTCAATAAACTAGAAATTACCTCTAGAAGAAGACCTTGTCTACACTCCAGGCATAAAATATTGAAAGTTGGTGAAGGAATTGGATTATCAGATTTGCCAGGTATCTGTTGGTACTTTCACAGACACATTTAGACTAAGAGTGACACCAAATCCTTAGTCTAGCTCTCACTCAGAGCAGAGTAGTCCCACTGGGTGTGCCAAGAACTGTTGTCACATAGAATTGCACACTGCTTGGAGAGAGTCCAAGCATTCTAATGATACAATGCGAATGATCTCGAAAGTGTGGGACTTTGAAAATTAAGATCAGACCTCCAAAGAAGGTTGGTTCCTCATTCTAAGCCTAATGCTTAGAGAAATAGATCTAAACCTAGTGCTAATGCTTACAGGAGAAAAGTGTTAGAAGGAAATTGAAATGAAAGAGGGGTGGTGATACACTAGGTTCAAATAGAACTCTCACAGAACTGAAGAAATACACAACATAACTAGATAAAGCAAGTAAGCATACACAGATTTAGGTGATCCTAGCAGAGGCAAGAAGCAAAAATGGTTGAGAGGAATGAGATATTCACATGCAACCATTTACAAATTCACACAGAGCTAAAAACCAACACAAAGAGATAAAATTACTTACATGTATTTAATTAGAAGGTATGATTTACAACAAAGAAGGGCACTGTTTGCATATAGTATGAACACGTATTCAGCCAATATCCAACATTATTACCTCTCTCAAATATGCATATATAGCATATGATCACATGACCTAAGTTAAAGACAATAAATTCGCCCCATGGGCTCTGTCAGAAAATATCATCGCCAGTAAGCAATGATGACCTGCAAGAAGTTATGGCATAAAACACATTTGGAGTATAGGCAGATGGAAGATATTTTGGGCCTTGATTGTGAGCAACTGAATCATCTATCTGCAACAATGAATACAAAAAATATATGAACCATGGTGGTTGAGAGATCAAATTTGTATTGATGGTGGATGGGACAGATTGCTCCTTGACAAAGCTTTAACAATACTTTAAATTCTCGAACCCTTTGAATTTATGGACTTTCATTGATTCTGTGTTTGAGGGGTCTGTATAAAACTTAATTCGGCTGTTGAGATGTCTTGTCGCCAAAACTGCACATTCATACTCATAGTCGGCAACCTTTCTTGATTGAATGCAGACCGGCCATCAATTTATCTTCGCTGCAAGGAGAAGCGTCATTTGTATTCATATAGACATATAAAAAACTAGATGAACTTTGAAAATCATGATGACATCATCATCAAATTGGGTCCTTCAAATCATTCAATTTTGCACTTATACAATCTCTTCATTTTTTAAATTTTGCATATCAAATCACTTTGCATGTCTTTGTATCTCCCTTTGTATATGCTTTTGTATATGCAAATGTATATACAATACAATTGCCAACATAGAAAAGCAGGCTTTTACTTTTGCATCGCCTTTTCCATCTACCCTAGAATCATCCTTGACACGTGTCATCATTTCATTGGTTCTCCATCTGTGGCTCTCCATCACTGCAAGATAGACTGCAAAAAACCCCAATCAGGCTTTGTATATGCCTTTGCATATGCCATATGAAGCGGATTGGAATTAGAATCAGATTTGGATTTTGTATCTCACCTTTCTTTTGCATATCACAAATACATGCAATTATACGTACAATTGCGGACCCCAGCTAAAGTCAGCTAGGATTAAATTTCCAGTCGCGTTTGGGCTTGTATCTATTGAACTTGCATCTCCTTTTGTATACTGCATATACAATATACATCCGCAGACCTCAAATAGTAATTCTGTAAACTTTAACTTTTCGGTCGGGTCCGCGATTGCATCCTGACATTTTGCATATCACCTTGTATATGCAATTGTATATACAATTGCATATACAAAGATAACCCAATGCACATTCACCTTTGTATCCCACCTTGTATATTGCATATACATCAGGCTATAGGGAGACTTTGAGCTAGGTTGTGCCGATATGCAAATCTCTCACCTATGTATCTTTGGCTTTCCCTCTTTTGTATCTGCCTTTGTATCTACACTTGCATATGACTTTGTATCTTCCTTTGTATATGCAAATGTATATGCAATTGTATAACAGATATACATACAACGATACATACAAAGGCACATACAAAAATGACTAAGTATAAAACTAAGAATTATCTGCAATGGAAGGTACTTGAAGACAAAAGATTTCTAGGTTTTTCTGGGTTTTCTGCAAGGATCCTCTAGGTGAGATTTTGGAAAATTTTGCAAGGAACAATATGGGGAAATATGGGATTTAAGCCTTCCTCCTTCTATTTAGGCTTTCTCTGATCAGATTTCTCTGATAGATGAAGGGGAACAGGAATATTTTGAGGCTAGGAAAAATATGACAATAGTGTTATGTTTTGTTTAGGCCTCTTTGGATGACCCTTGATACTCTTGTCAAGTCAAGGATACAAGAAGAAAGCCTCTGTTGTGACCATTCTTCTATTTGTTTCATCATTCTTCTATCTTGCTTCTCTATTTTATTGTTGTGTGTCGTGCCTTAGGGTCATAGCCTTGTGGTTGATGACATGAGGTTATCCTCCTATGTGGTGTTCCTAAGGCACTTGTTCTTCTCTATCATTTTATTGTTTACCTTCTACTGATTCTATCTAGTTGGAAGATGACAAAAACAAATAACTAACTGATATGGACTATGTGTCCCTTTAGCAAGCAAGTAAAAATGGATCTAGTCCATACATGAAGATGGGGTTGATTTATATATCTGACGCTTGGCTAGTAGAATCACCCTATGTGATATTAGATGTTATCTTATATTTCTAACAAATCATAACAATACATCTGCTATGTGCACTTTGATTATCTTGTATCTCACCTTATTGCTACACTTGGTTCTGAGATGTCTGCAGTATAGTCCAACGGTTATACTCGGTTATGAACCCATAGTATAGCCTTGGTTTCTATGATGTGATTTCATGCATAGTTTTCATGTTTTCTTTGGTTATTATATTAGAGTAAGATTTGTAACCTCTCTTCTTAGCATATCTTATCATTGTGTTTGTGGGAACATTCAACGATCATGAGCACATGTCACCTTGGGGGCATGGGCTTTGTGAAAGCTCTTGTTTCCTTGTGTGTTTTCTCTCTACCTTAATGTGCTTGATATTGGTACATGACATCAACCACCCTAATGTGGGGGCATATATAAGGTAATCTGTCTAATGATTTTGGTACTAATGAAGCGTGTTTGTAAGCCCTCTGCAAAGGCGAGATCTTGTATCTCATGTGTGAGTGCACATCTTTATATGTATTGCAATCAAAGAAGTCCTTTATAGAGGTGGGATAACGTATCTCTTGAGCTAGTGCATATCTTTTTATTCAAAAGCCCTCTGTGCAGGCAAGATGGTGTATCTCTTAAGCTAGTGCACATCCTTTTTTTCAAAAGTCCTCTATGGAGGTAGGGTTGGATCTTGAGACTATCCTCCCTTAAGAGTGTCTTTGGCAGTTGTTGTGGCATAAGCCCAACTATCAGGTGTGTCTGTAGTGTGTTTGAGATGGTGGGACTTAGCAATAAGCTCCTTCCATTGCCTAGTTTGCCATGTTTAAGACGTATAGTATGTTTGTGGCATGTTAAATGATGCTAGTGTTTTTCATGTGTTTTCCCCTCGTGTAGTGTAAAGAGTGTGGTGATGAGTCCCCCTATGCTTGGGTTTGTACAGTGTGTTTTCCCCCTCATGTAGTGTAAAGGGTTTGGCAATGAATCCCCCTATTCTTAGGTTTGTATGGCATATTTTCCCACTCATGTAGTGTAAAGGGTGTGGTGATGAGTCCCCCTTGTGTTTGGGTCTTGTATAGTGTGGTTTATGTTGCAAATATGTGCTTATGATGTGTTGTCATTGATGTCAACATATCTCTTTGTTAGAGACAGTGAAGATAGTGCAGTTCAGTAAACTAGATTGCTCTGCATTTCGAGTGAGATGAAGATCAGAGTCTGCGGACCAAAGGGTTTTGTAGAAGACTGTCTGAAGTTGCTCCAGCTAAGATTTGAGAGGTCCGCATGGAGCATTTATTATGGCCATCTGAGTAGAACTAGGTTTTGCAATTGTTTAGAAGTAACAAAATGATAGGAATTCGGTCTAGATTGCTCCGCATTGGAATATTATGGTGCGTCATCCCACAATAATGGGTTACACTTTTTGGACAAACTTGACATTGAAATTAACATTTTGAACTAAATCTTCACTTTCTGACACCTATAGCTGCTAAACTGTTAGGAATTTGAAGATGATGCAAACTAGTGATTTGTGAGATTTTGTTTGTAGATTCTAAATATAGTTTTTTAAAAAGATTTGGAATTAAATTGTAAAATTTTTTGCGTCTCCTTTGATAACTAGTTTCTAATAGTAAACAACATTTTTTTGAAGTGGTGTATTCTGTAGCACATAACTTTTTTTCTACAAAGGATAAAATTCTGATCTTTTGAATTTAGATTGGTAACCGATATATGGGGCATGCATTTGGTTTCATATGTTTTGTTGAATATTTTTTTTAATTAACTTTTGAAGTCAAACCAATTATAATTTAGACATAGGTGTATTCCGTAAAACATAACTTTTTATGTATGTATCGAAATTCAATTTTTCTTTTTTTTTTTGAAATAAGGACATCAATACCTAGGGAATAGATATTTTAAAAAAAAAATTCACTAATTTACTAATTTTCCATGTGTGTAGAATAGAGAACTTGATGTTTGGTGAAAAACCTACATTCACAAGAAATAAAAAATAAATATAATAATCAAATTAAATATATATAAAATTATACTTTTTGGGAAGCTTTTAATAAGGACTACATACTTACAAAACATAAATTTTAAATGAATTCATTTGATCTCCCAAAAGGTAAATCAAAAGTGGTTTTTTATCAGCATTTTGATAGGTGTAAAGTAGACTCCATTATAGGTATGGATCAAAACTAGTGGGGTTCTATCTAAGGGGGTTTGAATCTAAGGGGGCTTGATCAAACCCTCTTCAATTAAAATCCTTTAAATGGAACCTTTCAAGGCTCAAATCATTATATTTTCTAAAAATATACGATTTCAGCAAAAATCAGGATGTCCCAAAAAGTGTAACCCATTATTGTGGCAGCACCTTGGTCTGTGGTTCTAGAGGTATGTTTGGGATGTTGGTGTGTATCCTCAAGTGGTTAGTGGTTTGGAGGTCCACAAGAAATCTTTCTAGTGTGACAATCATGACAGTTAGTGTTCTTAAGTTCTTCAAGGAAGATTCCTGATGATTTGAGGTGGTGCGGTTGTTCTTATTGATTTCATTATGCTTGTGGTGGTCTCTGAATCATGTGCCTATTGTTTTGGTGGTCCGCATTAAGGATTGAGCTCGTGGTTGAAGATTTCTCATTGAGTGTTTCTGTTCTTTGTAGTCTTGGCTAACTAGATGCTTGGTGCATGTTGCAGATGATCTAAGAGAAGTTCTATGGAGTGTGGCATGTTGTTCGAGGAAGATTTGAGTCCCAGCTATGATTGGCTGATAGAGGAGTGGTTCACATGTAGAATTTTTTATTAAGTCAAGTCTTGTGATTATAATTGCTTGTAATGCCTATCTTGGAGAATATTCCAAATAGATGATTGTTTGGCCGACTTTCATGTTCATTCCAAAGTCGATGACATGTATAAATAAGTGTTGTGATGTCATGGAAATGTGTACTAGTGAGCAAAGATACGGATGTAGTGAGGAAGTGAGTGGGGGCAGAGTAAAGGTGTTGTACGCTTCAATGGAACTAAACCTTGCATGAAGAAGATGTTGTTTCTTAGTTCAACCTTTCAATGTTAACATTGTGACTGTTCTTGTAGGCAGTGAGCCTCCTTTGAGCAGTGAGCTCTGGGTAGTGCACCCGAAGGCAAGTGCCTTCCCATTTTTCTATTTTTTTAACAGAGAATAAATCTTGTGGGTTAACCCCCACTGTGGTTTTTCCCTTAACTAGGTTTCCATGAAAAATCTTGGTGTTATGTGTGTTGATTATGTTTCTACTGATGTGTTGTTGATTCATGCTTTCATGGTTATATCATTAATCTGTTAATAAGTGGTAAAGAAGATTAAATGCAACAAAAGATAAAAGTTTTGTGACAACTGATTCACCCCCCCTCTCAGTTGCCTTCCCTAATTTCAACAATTGGTATCAAAGCAGGTTCCTCTAAAAGAAGCTTGACCGCTTCAGGAGATCCAAGATGCCGACATACAAGAAGGACAATTCGAGAATCGATGGAACAAACTACTCTCTTTGGAAGAATCACATGGAGTGTCATTTGCAATGCATGGGGGATCCTTATTGGTTGATAACTAAGATTAAGTATACTCCTCCCCAGAATGGTCCTACAACTCCAGATCAAATAAAAAAGCTAAATACAACATTTGGGCTAAGGAAGCATTGTTGAGTGCCCTGAATGATATAGAAATGACAAATGTCTTGGAATTGCAAATTGCTCATGAAATCTAGAAGAAGTTGGAAACTCTGTATGAAGGTGATGCATATGTCAAATGTGCCAAGTTATAGAGTCTAAAGGGAAGATTCAAATGTTTGAGGATGAGTGAAGATGAAAACATCACTTTCTATATGTAGAAGGTGAATGAACTTGTGAGCAATATCAAGAGTGCTGGTGGAATACTAGAAGAATCAGATATTGTTACCAAGGTACTCAGATCCTTACCTGCTTCATACAAGCATAAAGTTGCTAGATCGAGACTATGACAACTGTTACAAGGGATCAGTTGGTTGGCAAGATTTCAACATTTGAAATGAGTGAGTTTGGTGATTCTCTTCCTAAATCAAAATCTACTTTTAAGGCCATTGTTTCTGGGAAGCAAAGATTTGATCCAGGTGAAAGCTCTTCAACAAGACTAACCAGATATGAGAAGGCAAGGAAGGAACTTGAAGAAGATGAATCAGAGCTTGAAGAACTTGAAGCCCTTATTGCCAAAAGATTACCAAGAGGATTCGGTAAGTATGAAGGAAAGTTACCTTTCAAATGTTTTGCTTGCAATAAGATTGGTCGGGTCAGTGCAAGAAGTTGGGTCCACTTTTTGGCCAAAAAGTGGAAGTGTTTTCCCTGATTTTCAGAATTTGTCACATTTGACCCTAAAATTTGAAGCACTTAGAGATGGAATCTTTAAAAAAGTCACTAAATATAAAATGTAGTACTCAGAGTCTAGTTTCTAAATATGTAATTTTTTTCAATACCCAGATGATACAAATTGATTTTCAATAGGCATTTCTAAAAACCACTATTTAAAAGTCACTTTTTTTAACCATACCATGCACGTGTACGGCCAACATAATTTGACCTAAATAAAATTATTTTTTAAAATCCATTTGGAAAAAGATGTGTAGTATAGTGAAGTTTGATGAGGATATTTTTTTATAATTTTTTTCCAAATAATTTTTTTATTAATTTTTTATTAGGCCTAATTGCTACTTTTGAAAACCCCTCGTGTACGACCAACATAATTTGAGCAAAAAAAATCATAAAATTAAATTTTTTTTTTCATTGTGTAAAGAATGATGTTTAGATTGATGACATATAATTTTTTTTTTAAATTTAAAAATTAAAAGTTATTAAAAAAATACAAACACCTGTCATTTCAAGTTTTTTGGACCAGTTTTCTCATAAATTAATTAATAAATAGAAAAATAAGTCCAATCCAAAAAAAAATTACATATTTGAAAACTAGACACTATGATCTGTAATGGGGCTTAATTTCGTAAACAAATTCAGAAAAAAATGTCATCAGCCATATAGGTGAAGTCAGTCTTTCCTCTGGTTCTGTACTTAGAGAAATACTTGTAAGTCCAAGGCTCAAGGTCGGCTACCCATGCCTTTCCTGAGCCTAAAACAAAATTAAAAGCATGGGTGTGAAATTCAAAATTTTAGAAATGGGTACCCGTTTCTAAAATAGTAAAAAATAAAATGGGTACCCGTTCTAGGCTCGGGTGCCCATTCCTAAACGGGTACCTGTTTTCTTTAAAATGGGTACCCGTTCCTGTCAGGATTTTTTTTTTGCACGACACTTCCCCTATATGTGGACCCATCTTCTTGCTTTTACCCAGTCATTTTACTCCAAGATGTCTGGAGAGGGTTTCAAAGCCAAACCCTAACAGACCTAGGGTTCAGGAAAAATGCTATTATGTCCAAGAAGCTAATGATGAAGGAGTCATAGATGAAGAATCTGATATGGGAAGTACCTCTGGAAATGAATGGGTGTTCTTTGCTATCAAAGAAGAAGATACAGTGCCTACTGAATCTACTAGCTGTGTGAATGTGGAAAGTGCCTTGGCTTCTCAGGTTGAAGAAAAGGATGATTGGGTTATTAACAACGGATATTCTCATCACATGACAGGTGATAAAAGTAAGTTTGTAACTATGGAAAGATATGAAGGTGGAATTGTGAAGTTTGGAGACAATTCAACTGGTAGAATCTATGGCAGAGGATCCATCTCTCTTGATGATAAGCATAACAATAATGATGTTTTGTATGTAGAAGGGTTGAAGTATAATCTTCTCAGTGTTGGATAGTTGGTTCACAAAGGGTACAATCTCTGATTCAAGGATGGAAAATGCAAAATTTTAGAAAGCTCCAGAACTGAGATTGCATCTAGTACATAGACTAGAGGTAATATCTTTTATTTAAGTGGTATTGGTAAGAGCTGTTTGATTGCTTAGATTGATCAGAGTTGGTTATGGAATAGGAGAATGTGTCATGTAAACTTTGATAATATTGTCAAGATAAGTGCTACTCAGGCGATGAGAGATCTTCCAAAGCTTGTGAAACCTGCTAATAGCATGTGTAAGGAATGTCAGTGGGGAAAAACAAAGTAGAACTACATTCAAAAGTAAAGAACAATTTTCAAGTGGATTGTTTGAAATTGTGCACACTAATTTGTGTGGTCTTGCCAGAGTTAGGAGTTTACAAGGAGACAGATACTTTATGTTGCTGATTGATGATTACTCCTGGATGATGTGGGTCACTTTCTTGAGAGAGAAATTAGAGGCTCTTGATAGATTCAAGGTGTTCAAGGGTAGGGTGGAGAATGAGATTGGTGTGAAGATAAAGTGTCTAAGATCTGACAGAGGTGGAGAGTTTACCTTCGGTGAGTTTAATGCATTTTGTGAAAAGCATGGAATAAGAAGACAATTATCTTCTCTTAGCACTTCTCAGTAGAATGGAGTCATGGAAAGGAAGAACCAGACTATTCAAGAGGCTACTAGAACCATGATGATGGAAGAAAATTTTCCACATGTCTATTAGAGAGAGGCTGTGAGTACTGTTGTCTACACTCTTAACTAGGTGCAGATCAAAGGTAATAGTGGTAAAACACCTTATGAATTGTGGTTTGGTAATGCTCCTACTATGGAATACTTTAGAGTTTTTGGTAGTAAATTCTATATGAAAAGAGATGAATATCTAAGCAAGTTTGATGCAATATGTGATGAAGGAATATTTCTGGGTTATTCTAACCAAGGCAAGGCATACCCGTGCTTTAAGAAGAGATTGAAAAGGATTGTTGAAAGTGCTAATGTCAAGGTTGATGAAAGCAAGGAGAGACCTTCCAAGTCTTGTGGATATGAATTAGATGATCAAAATGAAAGTCCAAATAAAGGAAAGCAAGTTCAAACTCAAACTTAGATTCAGATTGCTCCGAAGAATCTAGTGACTCAAGAAGCTAGTGCAAATGTTGAGGAACAAGTTCAAGAATTAGAAGTTCAAGAAAATCCCAAAACTCCCACATATGTGAGGTTGAATCATTCTGAAGATTAGATTACAAAAGAAAGAAATAAAGGTGTTCAAACTAGAAGAAAAAATGTTGAACAAGAAGAGTATTGTTTAATTTCAAAGACTGAACCAAAATCAATGAATGAAGCTTGTAATGATGAAAATTGGGTAAAAGTAATGGAAGAAGAATTATGCAAATTGAAAAGAATCACACTTGGGATCTTGTTCCTAGACCTGAAAACAAAAATGTAATTAGAACTAAATGGGTCTTTCAGAATAAATGTGAAGTTGTGAGAAACAAAACAAGATTGGTGTGCAAAGGATATTCTTAGGTAGAGGGAATTGAATTTGAAGAAACTTTTGCTCTGGTGGCAAGAATTGAAGTAGTCAGATTATTTCTTACCTTTGTTGCTTACAAAGATTTCAATGTTTACTAGACGGATGTTAAGTTAGCATTCCCAAATGGATATTTGGAAGAAGAAGTCTACATTGAGCAACTGGAAGGATTCTAGTTGTCTGGACAAGGAGATGTGATCTATAGGTTGAGGAAAGCATTGTACGGACTTAAACAAGCCCCAAGAGCCTAGTATGTAAGATTAGATAAGTATCTGCAAAAGTTAGGTTTTAGCAAAGGCACAACTGACAGTAATCTTTATTTTAAATTTGATCACGAACACATCTTGATTGTTGAAGTATTTGTTGATGATATCATCTTTGGTGGAAATGAGAACATGTGTAAAAAATTTACTGATCAGATGCAAAGTGAATTTGAGATGTCCATGCTTGGTGAAATGAATTTCTTCTTGGGTCTGCAAATCATTCATTCAGATAAGGGCATCTTCATAGCTCAGTCTAAGTATGTAAAAGAGTTGTTGAAAAAGTTTAGAATGGAGGATTCAAAACTAGTGAGTGCTCCTATGATAACCGGATGCAAGTTGAGTAAAGATGATGATTCCCCTAAGGCAGACTAGAAAAGGTACAGATCAATGATCAAGGATTGCTTTATCTGACTCATACTAGACCTGATATTATGAATGTTGTAGGCACCCAAATTTGACCCCAAATTTATCCATGTCTTGCTACACCTACTCAAAAACATTACTTAGACATCATGTAGCATTTTGTCCTATCCCACTCCTAATTCCACTTATCCATTAGCCAATTAATTAAATAAATCTTATTTATTTAATTAATTTCCCATCATAATCCCATTTATCCTTCCATAGTCAATTAATTAAATAAATTATATTTATTTCCACTTTTCCTGAACATCTAAATTAATTAAATAAATTAAATATCTATTTAATCAATGTATTCCAAAAATGGAAAATTCTATATTTGTCTCTATCTCTACATTTGTCTCCATGTAAGGTGGAAGCCATTTGTCTCTATCTCCATATTTGCCTCTATCTCCACATTTCTCTCCATGTAAGGTGGAAGACCATTTGACACTTGTCACATGACTACAATTCCCTTAAGGAGTGGGATAACCAAATCAATCCTAGCCATCCACATCATTCATTTAGCCTTTCGATCTCAACCATCCATTTGAACCAAACCTCTCCTATAAATCAAGCCTCTCCCAAGCCATTAGAAGCATCGATTCTTCAAGTATCCTTATGCTATCAAAATCATTCTTCAATCTTCCATCTATTATCTTCCACCATCAATCATCTTCATCATATGCTATTGTTATGTTGCTGAATTGTGGGCAATCAACATATCAAATCATTGCACCAATCAAGCCATCATTGCATCTATTTGAGGTATTGAAGATTTGGATTAGGTAATGCATTTCATTTGTTTTATCCTTTTCATTTCATCCAAATTTTTCATTATACATTTTGGTGAACCTGACTTGAACATGCCCTATTGGATCTAATCATTAGTTTTTGTAGCTTCTTGTTGCAAAAAATTGCCTTTTTCTAACCTTAGTTTGTCAAGATTTGGATGAAAGTGTATGTAAATGATCTCCTATCTCAAATCTAACCTCACCATTACGTCTGGGAGGCTATTTCCATAAATTTTGAGTACAAATTTACCTAGATTTCGTGAAGAAAAGAGTGTTTGGTGAAGAAACTCGCATTCGAGCTATAGAAAATTGCTTTTGGTAATTTAACTCGCTTTTGAACAAAAACTGCTTGCTTTTGGCAAAATTTGCATCACTTTTGAATGACAGTACATCACTTTTGAAAAAAATTGTATCACTTTTAAATGAAAATCTATTGCCTCTAGTAAACTTGGTCACTTCTGGTTAGCACTGCATTCTATCACCAAAAACTTTCTAGATTACTTTTGAGCTATTACCCATCACTTTTGGCTTTTCTTGTGTTACTTTTGAACTATTATTTGTCACTTTTGGTCTACAGTGAATCACTTTTGATCAAAAAGTGGTCGCTTCTGGTTGTTTTAGTCGCTTTCAGCAATCTAGGGTTTTCTGTTAACATTTGATTTTGCAGGTTGCTGTGCTAAATTTTTATTGATTAATCAAGGTTTTTAATCTCTATTTTGTAGGATCTTGATCATCATATTATTATTTTCCAATCAATTTGATTAGGGTTTTGATTTTAATTGAGCTAGCACCCTTGGTTTTGCAAGATCTTATCAAGTTATCATTCTAGAGTTTTCAGTTGATCAATATGTGGTTGCAGGGTATCCATCTGATCATATTTCATCCACTGGATTTTCCATTTTAGGGTTTGCAATCTCTAATAGCCATTTTTTTTATAACCCTAACCTTAGTTTTGCAAAAACAAGAATTTTTCACTCATCTTGCTGATTCAAATCGCTTATGAGCAATAACTGGTCACCTGTAGTTTTTCTGTGTCACTTCTGATTGGTATTTGATCACTTTTGGCATAATTCAAATCACTTATAATCAACAGTTGATTGCTTCTGGTAGCTATAATTTGCTTTTGGTTGCTATCATTGTGGATTTTGGTTTTTCTATCATAACTTTCACATACGGAGGCCAAATCGTGCAAACAAGAACTTGTTGGAAAGCTGAGAGGATGGACTTCGCAACGGAGAAGATTTTATTAGGTGACTATATAATTTTACCATATTTTTTTTCAATAAAAGTCAAACTTGTTTTTAAACTTCAATTGAGCATACTTGAGCAAAATCAATTGGGTTTCAACAATTTTTTTTTTCAAATTACTTAGAATCTCCTGAACTTTCTATTTATACAATCCATTTTTCTGTATCAGATCATTTTCATCAGATTTTATTAGATTTCATCTTTTTCACATAATCATCTTCTTTGCAAGTTTACTTGTTTCTTTTACGATTTGGTGACTTGTAGGTGAATCAAAGGAGCTGGAGCAACATTTGGATCAATCAAAACAACAAGTGGAAAACAAAATAATCATGTGCACTCAATCTAATCTTTCATCTTTTAATCATTATTTGGTCACACATTTGGACTTTGGGCTTAAAATGAACAACTTTCTTGCAATCACATAAAAAAATGGGATAAAATAAACAAGTGCCTTCTATCACATTTGGATTTGGATCTAAAAAGAACAAGTGCTCAAATTTCCTTCCACACATCTCATTTCTAAAGGGTCAATTAACAAGTGTGAGTGTGGATCAAGTGACAACTCACTTGGTTTGCTTTTGTATACCTTATCTTAGGAGGCCTACTTGGAGATACACCACTCCTAGGGATGACCTTAATTGAGGTTGAATTGAAAGACACCCTCATTGGGAGTTGGAATCTTGTCACTCTTGGCTAAGCCCCAAAGAACTTTATACCTTTGGGAAGTGAAGGTGAAGGGTGGGTTACCCCTTTCTCCCGGCTGTGTGCTAGGATTTCACTTTCAATTCCTTAGTCAACCTTGTGCAATCTAGCCTAAGACCTAATTGGCCATACCCACTTGACTAGACATTAGGCTTGTGATGTGTTTTCAAATGCTTGCTCAATAATCATCACATTTCATTTTCAAAGTCAAAAATTACTTATGTGTCTTGTGTGAGTGATTCGTGTGTGTATACGCATAATCATTTGTTTGAACATTGCCAAATCAAGCTATGGAAACCAAACACATAAACAAGTCATCATATCTTAATCATATCCAAAATAATTTCATCCTAGTCACCTTCATCCTAATCATCAAATCAACTTCATCCAAACAATCAACATCATCATTGAATTATAGCCAAGCACTTGCCAAAAAAGTCTTAAGACTTAAACACTTGTGTGACACCATGCCAACATTTGAAAACCAAGTACTAAAACTCATGCTACAACTTCACAAAGCTCAAACAAACCAATCACCTCTAAGCCAACAAACCATTCAAGAGGCCAATGACATGATCCAACAACTTCAACAAACAATCCAATCACCTCAAATGCGACAACTCATAGCATAAGCCCAACACCTCATGGCCACTTGTCAATCACAAACCCAACAAGCACATCATCCTCTATCCATTCAACATCAACCAATTCAACCTCAATCCTATGTATTATCACCCTCAATTTCACACCCACCATTACCCTATGTAGTCCCTCCACCACAACACCATCAACCAATTCAACAATTTCAACCATCACATCAACACATTCACCAACATCAACAACAAGTCCAAACACCTTCCCAACCTCAACAAATTCCACATCAACCTTACATGTCATCACCCTCAACTTCACAACAACCATTATCCTATACAATCCCCCCACCACAACACCATCATAACTTCCAACACATTCAACAACAATCCTATGTGTCATCCACCTTAACTTCATACCAACCTCATCTATCTACACATCATGTCAATGCCACACCAACCTATCAACCTCCAGCCCAACATTATCCAATTCCTCATTCTAACATTCCAACATATCACCAAACCCATCCACAAGGCAACCAAGTGTCCTCACAAGAAGCACCCTTGATATACCTAAGTCCACCTTTGCAACAAGAAGCACATCCAAGTCCAAGTGGCCCCTTGTACATAAATCAAGTGTCCTTAAGTTCACATTTGGAGAAAGACTTAATAACCTTTGATGAGGGAAACACCAATCTAGAGCAAGTATCTTATGAATACCCTCCATCATCATCCAACCAAATGCCAACACATGAGCCTACTAGTCCTATCCTAACACCACCATGTGATTCCAATCCTGGTCCATTGGTCCCTCCATCTTCTAAGCCATCAAGCCCTTCATTTCCTTTACCACCATGGGCCTCCAATCCTCCACCAAATGAAAATGTTGAGTATATTTTATGACGGATGCTTGAAGAAAAACTCATTGAACTTCCTAAAGTCAAACCATGTGAGGGAAGTCTACACAATGAACGTCATTATTGTGCATACCATAGGATCAAAGGTCATAATACAAATGTATGCCCCATATGTAGGCCACTCCTCTTTAAGATGTACATACAAAGCCTCTGTAAACATGCCACATCATCCCAATCCCACCTGTCACCCCCATCTAATCCAAATCCTAATCCATCCAATCCCATTATCCCTTCGTCTAATCCTAATCCTAATCCAACACTATCGACCCTTATCATCCATCCACTCTATTGCCCTTCCACACATACCCTTGCGAAGGATGTGAGCCATTGGCTACTAGTGAGGAATCAACCACCCCCATGTCAAACACCCATTCATGAGCCTACCAAAGAACTTCCAAATGTCATGTCCAATCCTACAACTCCTTTACATAGCCCATCATGTGGTCCACCTATCCTTGAGCCTATCCAAGAGCCCTGAATTAACATGCCTAGCCCTTCAAGCCCTTCATGTGGTCCACAATCCATTTAGCCTATTCAAGGACCTCACATAAGTCCAAGTCAAGAGTCATCATGTGCTCATATTATTGACCAAGAACCTATCCAAGGGTCATCCACTTCCATTCAAGCAACCCAAGAGGTATGTCAAGAGTTTAATCCTAAGCATGTGGAAACATTAAGACCTAGTCCAAGTCAAGATCAAATCACTTTTATGCAACCTATCTATAACATGTATCTTTTCCATGATCAAGATGATAGCTATAATAATGAATCTATCCATGAGCCACTTGATCCTATCCATCTCCCAACAACTATTCATGAGCAAGCCATCCAAATTCAACCTATCCATAACATTTACCTTCTTTGTGATCAAGATGATACCTATAAAGAAGCTATCCATGAGTACCTTGATCATATCCATAATCCTATAATCCATGAGCAAGATATCCAAATTGCTCCTAGTCTTCCGCCATCTAGCCCTATCCATAATGAGCAAACATCCACTTGTCATGATGAGACACTTGTCCCCCAAGTAAGCATAAAAGATCAAACAAATAACTTAGATCTTAGTGAACATAATGCTAATCAAGATCCTAATGATTCTCCTTCCACATCCACCATCGATTCCACTTCAAGTCCACCATCATATCCACTTGGTCTTACCACCGTTATACATGAGTGTTCTTTAGAACAACAACCCTTGTCATCCACCTCACCTTCTCCATCCAATAATAAGCTCAAGTCTAGTTCCCAAAGCACACAGAGTCCCATAGTCCATCGCATTCTCCAAAACATGAACTACCAAGGTAAATGCTTAGGCCTTCATGAACAAGGAATTTTGGAGCCCATCCATGTCAAGGTCCCCCAACACTCATATGGCCTTGGATATACACCCCAAGGAAAACACTCTAAAGATGCTGGTACTTCCTCCATGCATCCTAAGTCCACCACTTTCCATCACAAACCACATCATATACCCAAAACATATGTAGCCATTCCACCTCCATTATCCTATAAACCCCAACAACATGTGACCATATACCTTCTACCCTCCACTTTACCTCCATTACTTCCCACTCCTAATATCCCTGCATCAACCTTAGCTCCACTTCTTCCAACTCCTAGCCTCCCTCCATCCACTTTTCCTCCATTGTTACCAACACCTAATTATCCACTTATCCATAAGTCCCCTAAAAATCCCAATCATGACCAACAAATGCACACATTGTTTAAACATAAAGCTTCCACTCATTCCATCATGTCCATGGGATTCAAAAACAAACAATTAGATGCCTCTACCTCTAAAGCCAAAAATCCTACCAAGAATCATATAAATCCTCATGCCTTAGGGCATCAATGCAAGGAATCAAAGCCAAGTCCATTCAAAAAGCTATCCAAACCACTATCTAAGCCCATACCTTCACAAGATAAGTCCAAAACTAAAATGGTTTGGGTCCCTAAGCACAAAGAAACCAAGTCAAATGAGGCATCCTCTTCCACCTCTCCAAAATCCCAACCATCCACTTCCATCCCAAATTGCCATTCCATTAAAATATCCCAAAAATCCCACAAGTCAAACAAAAATCATAAAAATACTAAGTCTATGTGGGTCCCTAAATCACTCAACCACCCATCTCCTAAGCAAACATCCCCATTGCTTCCTACACCACCTTCCCATCAAAAGCTTCAATGTTTATCATGGTGTGTGCAACCATTGGTCATGGTTCCCTTCCATCCCACATTTCCACATACTTCCATCATCCCATCCTTCATTCATTATCCTACATATCTTCCCCATCACGTTCCTATGGTCCATGCTTTTGCATAAGCCTTTCATCCATCCTTTTGCATAAGTCCTCCTTCATCCATATTATAATCCACTAACTTCCCTACATAATCCACATCATAATCCACTATCATTCCCTCCATAATCCACTATCCACCTAATCCATCTCCCTTCCATGCAATCCTTACCAACATCTATGAGAACACTTGACATGGGCAATGCAGTTGACATTTGTCCAATGGGACTACAAACATTCATAGCACTAGACACTTGAGTCCCTCCTATCCATTACCATGGTGAAAACCTAGTAAACAAGTGCCATGTGTAATTGTCATCCCATAAAAAAAAAGTAAAGAGAAATTCCTTCGTCCAACGGTGAAAACCTAGTAAACATGCACCTTAGATAAGTACCATGATGAAAACTTGGCAAACAAGTGTCATGTGTAGGTTGATCTTCTATGTCACTTACACTTGGGGGCACCTTGTCTCATCCACACTATCTATCCCATCATACCATTACCACACCATCCTATCATCCTTATCCATTACATACATATACATATCATATCGAGTCTATCCATCCTCCCTCCTTTTGATCTTGATGAAGACATAGGGGCAAAATGTTGAAATAGACTTTGGATATCTCTTGATATACCTCACCCGTTCCAAACAATCCTTTCATTATCCACCTATCATAAGCCTGGTCATCCAAACCAATCCATCATGTCATCCTTTCGTCATAAGTTCTTGTCATGTAAAATCCTAAGTCTACTACCTAGAATGGGGCATATTATTCCTATGTGACATAGTCTTTGGAGATCACATCCTATCTCCCTTATGATGCATACATCCCACCCACTATAGCCTATCCTCTTATCCACCTATCTATCATGAGCCTTTCATCCTATCTACCATCACCCATCCTTTTATCCATCCAATCTACCCCCTTTCACCTAGACTTGGTCTTCCCTTGTCATTGGTATCAAGTACAAAGGCTACCCAAATTGTAAATCCAATGCCATCCCAAAACATCTAAAAAATCCAAAAAAATCTAAATATTCTCAAAAATAAAAATAAAAACAAAAAAAAATATTCTCAAAAATCTAAAAAAATCAAATATCCATTGAAAATCCAAGCAATAAAATCAATCGAATCACATCAAATCAAATCACCTCAATCATTCAAATCAATTCATCAAATCAATCCAATTCCTTCAATCAAATCATCCCTTCACCAATCCAATCACATCAATGAAATAAATCCATCAAATCCAATCAAATCATCAAATCAAGCCAATCTATCAATCAAATCACCTACAATCCAATCAATCACAAATCATTTCTTCAAATCAATGCTTCAAATCAATTGTTCCAATCAATCCATTTATAGTAATCCATCATCATCAAAATCAAAGCACATCAATCCAAGCATCAAATCAATTCATCAAACCAAATCAATCCAATCATCCATTCATCTATTCAAGTCAATCCAAAGAATCAAATCAATGATCCAAATGTTGTCATCCTCAATCCATACCAATCAAATTAATCAATCAAGTCATATTATCCAATCACAATCAATGGCCTTGATCCTAATCTTGTCGTAAACCAAATCAATCAACCAATCATCATCATCATCATCATCAATGGGATATGTCATTCCCACATCCTTGTGTTGATCTAGGGATATATCATTCCTCACAATGACAACTGATGTAGAGGCAAATTGGATGGGAAAGGATAGGCAAACTAGACAAGGTTCTACTTCACCTACAAGCCCAAAAATGAAGATATTTATGTAAAAGTGGGAACAGCAAAAAGAAACTCTAGTATCATCATGGAAATGTTGGTTTGAGATGTCAGAGGACCCATTCCATCCATTGGCCAAGGTAGATTGGACTTCGGGTTGGTACTTCCTTCACAAACCCTCCAAAATGGCTAGTAGCCCTAAAAACAGAGAACAATCCTAATAACTTCTAGCACTGACCTCCAAATGCAAATCTCAGACAATTGAAAGCTACCCTTTATGACTCCTTGCAACATATTCAAGAATGGGTTTGGGTTGTTTTGGGAGGTATGCCCTAACCAATAACCCTCCTAGTGTTTTTAAGCCCTAATTAGGCCTAGTTTGTGAAGCAAGTGTCTTTAAATGGAGGTTTGAAACTTCCAGGACTACTTGAACATGTCAGTGATATCCCAAAACCATAAGATTCAGTCTCCCTTTGTTGTCATGATCGACTGTCCTAAAAAACCATACTACTGTTGCTTCTGTCAATCACTTAGCACATGGTTTTGCTAAGTCTAATCAATGAAATCTTAAAAATAACAATCCTTTGCCCAAAATACCCTTACAAGACATTAAAATAGATTTTAGGAAACTCATTCCATTGATCACAAAGTTTGATGGGTCAGTGGAATGAAAGAAACATATTGAACTACTATCAGAACCCTAGTTAAGGGTTTCCTAGATCACTTGCAGAGAAAGGAGGAGTATAATAATATAAAGGAATGTTAATAACTCAAAGCATATGCAATTGAAAGGTGACTCACCAAACTAACTTTCCAACATAGCCACTAGTCACCACTTGACCGTACACAGTCGGGGTATGCACAGGAACAACGAGTTCTTCAGGAAGACAACAATTTCAGTGAACAGTTTAATATCAAATAGTTGTAGATTGTCTTATCTTCAATGACATGAGCCCAACCTAGTCTTGATTGATAGTTATCCCATCATACTCGACTTCCAAGTAATCTAGACTCCATGACAGGGCCGTACAATAGAAAGGTACGGACTGCTATGTAGAAAATTTAGAAAATAACACAGAAAATGCAAAGAACTGATTTGTATTGTCTTGAACCCCTTCACACCTCTTACAATTATCATGTTCAAGGTGTTCTTAACCTTTCCAACCTCTTGAAAAATAGTTTGGTTCGATGGGAAGGTTTGTAACCACCTCTTCCCATCGAACTTCCTTTGGTAGTTTTGGAAACCACAACTACTTACATGCTTTGTTAGCAGAATTACAGTGGGTTTAGGAGTTTGAAACCACCTTCAATAGGATTACAATATAATTAGGCCTTAACTAGACCTTACACCACCCTAGACTCCTTGTTATTCCTTGAGAAGGCTCACAAACATGAAGATTATCCTTCTATATGCCTTGAGAAGGCTTACATATATGACTGTCCCTATACAATGATGAATGTTTAATGCAAACATGGCATCATAGCCTTATTACATCATGAGAATGGTCTTCCAAGACCTTGTGAAACTAACAAAACAAAAATGAACATCAAAACAAGAGAAATCAAAATTTTAGTCTTCTTGTATCCTTGGTGCTCCTGCACCAACAACACTATCTATCATCATCAATCAATCAATCAATCAATCATTGGTTTACCACTTGAAAGGGACAATACCTTGTTTGTTTTTGAATCATTTGTACACACTTTCTTTCTTGCTTGTGTGTGTTATCATTTTATGTTGCATTTGAATCACATCTCTCACATCCCATCAACATCATATATCATCAAACATCCAATCGATCCCAATCAATCCATAACCCAATAGATCCATCCACTTTCATCATCACCATCAATAACAAAAAAATAGTCAGAACTACATCTCATCTCTATCACTAAATTCCTTGATCCCGTGGATATAGGGTATGTAGGCAATCTAGGATACGAATGAAGTACTTAGATTCAGGCATAGGCGATAGACCATTTCCATCTTCCACAATTCTTCTAATCTTCATCAATTGTCATCTTCCTCCATTTCATATTCTTCAATCATCTATCTCCCATATCATCAATAAACACCTAAAATCCAATCAATCACATTCATTTCATATCAATTCCAATTCATCAATCTAATCACCACTCAATTCAATCAAATCATCATCATTAATATTTCAATTCAATTCTTCAAATCAATCATCACTTCATCATTCAAAACAATTCTTCTTCCATTCATCATCAAATTGATCAAAGCAATGATCCAAATGCAAGCTCATCCTCAATCCATACCAATCAAGTCAAATTATCCAATCACATCAATGGTTTTGATCCTAATCTTGTCGTAAACTGAATCAATCAATCAATCATCATCATCAATGGGATATATCATTCCCGCATCCTTGTGTTGATCTAGGGATATAGCATTCCCCGCAATGACAACACTTTTGTCATAAATAAATAAATAAATAAATAAATCAATCAAGATCAATCAATCAATCAATCAATGGTTTACAACTTGACAGGGGCAATACCTTGTGTGTTTTTGTATCATTTGTGCATGCTTGCTTTCTTGCTTACTTGCTTGTGTGTGTTATCTTTTTATCTTGCATTTGTATCACATCCAAATCATTCCAGCTAATATTCATATCTTGTGTATGTTGGAATAGCTTTTTGCACTATCCTTTGCATCTAAGGTCACATCATACCTTTTGTGCATTAGGACTTCAATGCTCTAAGTCTTCTTCCTCATACATTAGACAAGGTTGTTTTATGCTGGGGCACGAGACACATCGTCACCTTGGTCCTTATACCTTGGTGCATAACGTCTAGTGCTATATCAAACATCATGGTTTCTCACTTTCATTGTAGCATAACACATCATTCATTTCTTCTATCCATCCTCTTATCCTTCTTGACCAATCCTTTTCATTTCGAGAGCCTACCCATGTTTGTCCAACCTGCATATCCTCTCAAGGGGGCATCCTCACCATCTCCATTTCATCCTCATCCTTTCCATCATCATCTCATTCATCCATTTTCCTCTATCCATACCTTAGCTTCTTTGAAATGATGTTACTCGACATAAATCTCATCATCTTGAACATCATCTCAAAGAGGGGCAAAATGTAGGCACCCAAATTTGACCCCAAATTTATCCATGTCTTGCAACACCTACTCAATAACATTACTTATACATCATGTAGCATTTTGTCCTATCCCACTTCTAATTCCACTTATCCATTAGCCAATTAATTAAATAAATCTTATTTATTTAATTAATTTCCCATCATAATCCTATTTATCCTTCCATAGTCAATTAATTAAATAAATTATATTTATTTCCACTTTTCCCTCATCTAAATTAATTAAATAAACTAAATAACTATTTAATCAATGTATTCCAAAAATGGAAAATTCCATATTTGTCTCTATCTCCACATTTGTCTCCATGTAAGGTTGAAGACCATTTCACACTTGTCACATGACTACAATTCCCTTAAGGAGTGGGATAAATGAATCAATCCTAGCTGTCCACATCATTCATTTAGCCTTTCAATCTCAACCATCCATTTGAACCAAACCTCTCCTATAAATCAAGCCTCCCCCAAGCCATTAGAAGCATTGATTCTTCATGTATCCTTATGCTGTCAAAATCATTCTTCAATCTTCTATCTATTATCTTCTACCATCAATCATCTTCATCATATGCTATTGTTATGCTGCCGAATTGTGAGCAATCAACATATCAAATCATTGAACCAATCAAGCCATCATTGCATCTATTCAAGGTATTGAAGATTTGGATCAGGTAATGCATTTCATTGTTTTTATCATTTTGATTTATCCAAATTTTTCATTATACAAATACAGTTGGACTTATTGCTAGGTTTCAAGATGATCCTAGATAATCTCATGTTGTAGCAGTCAAAAGAATTTTTAGATATCTGAAGGGAACATCTGATTATGGCTTATGGTATCCTAAGGATGATGATTTCACTCTTCATGCATATACAGATGCTGAATGGGCAAGAGATGTGGATAACAGGAAGAGTACTAGTGGTGGTGTATTTTTCTTGGGAAAGAGATTGGTTTCTTAGTTGAGCACAAAGCAGGAGGCAATATCTCTGTCTACTGTAGAGGTAGAGTATATAGCAGTAGCAAGCAATTGTACTCAATTTTTGTGGATGAAGCAAATGTTGAAGGATATCAGAATTGTGTTTGAAGAGCTTGTTACAATCTTCTGTGATAATTCAAGTGCAATAAACATCTCAAAGAATCTAGTGTTGCACTCAAAGACAAAGCACATATTTATCAAGTTTCACTTTTTGAGAGAGAAGGTAAATGAGAATGAAGTTAGATTGGAGTTTGTTCCTTCAAAGGATCAAATTGCAGATATCTTCACTAAGCCTCTACCTAAGGATGCTTTTGAGTATCTCAGAGGGAAGCTAGGGGTGATTGCCCCTCCTATTCAGAACTAAGGTGCACTAGTGTGCATTAGTCTAGTGGAACTCACAATCATATCTTGTGATCTGGATTGGTGTTAAGGGGATGCTACTCAAGGGGAGTAGTCAGTATGTTCTAAATTTAGTTTTCTCTTGTCTAAGAAACAAAAAGGGTGAGAGATGATTGAAAATATGTGCCCTTTTCCATTGATGTCAAAGGGGGAGAGAAGTGATGTGAAAAACATGGATTGAAGTGAGTAGTTGCTGGTGAAAGGGGGAACAATGAAGAAAGTGGTTGTAGGTGTGATAAGAGAAACAGGGAGAAGTTCTTGTCTTGGTGGTTGAGTCAGTTTTTCACATCATATGTTGCCATCAATGACAAAGGGGAAGATTGTGATGGGGAGGCCTATGGGTTTAGTCACTCTATCTTGACACAACATTTCAAGACCTATGTCAATCCCAAGTCTCCCTACCAATTCAAGTGCTCATAGACATTTTCTACCCCAAAATGCCTAATTCAACCTAAACAGTCTATTATAGAGGTGAAAGATCTATTTGTCTGTTGTTTCCAATATAGACACTACTTTCTTGGTGTGAGGAATTCTTCTTCTCCCTCACTACTTCCAAGATTCTCAACTCCAAGGCTTATAGCCTTCTTGAGCCCATTATTAGCCCTCCTCTCTAGGTCTAGGGTTCTAATTGTTTGGTACTCAACTTCTTCTACTCTATTTTCATCCCCGTCTCTTAGACTGTAACTTGCATACTAGTCAGGCTATAGCACAGCTCACCTAGCACAAGTTCACATGGCCTCTCTCTAATAGCCCAATCACTAACACAAACATAAACAAAAGAAAAAAAGGTCTCTGCTTGATGGCCCTCCATGACTGTACAAGGAAAATGCAGGGGCATCAAGTACAAACAAAAACAAAAGAACAGAAATTAAACTATCTACTCTACTACAAACTAGTTATACAAGTACTCTATAGACAATATACAAATGGATTCAGGCATATGGGTTTAGTCACTCTATCTTGACACAACACTTCAAGACCTATGTCAATCCCAAGTCTCCCTACCAATTCAAGTGCTCATAGACATTTTCTACCCCAAAATGCCTAATTCAACCTAAATAGTCTATTACAGAGGTGAAAGATTTATTTGTCTATTGTTTCCAATACAGACACTACTTTCTTGGTGTGAGGAATTCTTCTTCTCCCTCACTACTTCCAAGATTCTCAACTCCAAGGCTTATAGCCTTCTTGAGCCCATTATTAGCCCTCCTCTCTGGGTCTAGGGTTCTAATTGCTTGGTACTCAACTTCTTCTACTCTATTTTCACCCCTGTCTCCTAGACTGTAACTTGCATACTAGCCCGGCTATAGCACAGCTTGCCTAGAACAAGTTCACATGGACTCTCTCTGATAGCCCAATCACTAACACAAATAGAAACAAAAGAAACAAGGTCTCTACTTGATGGCCCTCCATGACTGTACAAGGAAAATGTAGGGGCATCAAGACAGAGATATCTTCTACAAATAGAAACACAAGAACAGAAATTAAACTATCTACTCTACTAGAAACTGGTTATACAAGTACTCTACAGATAATATACAAATGGATTCAAACTATCAATGTTTCTATTATCAGAATTTTCTCTATTACATTCAATGTATGTTCTTCAATCTTTGTCCAAGATTCCAACCCATTTACAAAGCCAAGAACAGTTCTTATACCATTCGTCATGTCGGTTATCAGACGGTTAGGGTTTCCTGCATTAGTGTTGCTCCTTTGCATATACTGAAATATGCCTACACTTTATCATCAGCAAGATAATCTATTGTCTTATCGACATACACATTTGCTTTACCTTCGGTAGGACATTTTGCTATTGGTGGTGCCTTCTGATTTCTGGCCAATATCCATCTTCTCCCTGATGAGTCTTCCCTTCACAATTGTCGGTGTGACTTTCAACATCGGCCAATGTTCAACTTCTCCCACCGATATCCTCAGTCACTCCGATGAGCCTTCGCCCTATTCCGTCAGACAGACTATGTCCCATCGGTGACACCTTTAACTTCTCCACCGATATCCTCAGTCACTCCGATGAGCCTTCGGAGCTCCTTCATCGGTGTGACTAACATCATCGGTGAAACCTTTCACCTCTCCACTGATGGCACTCGTCATACCGATGACCTAACACCAAATTCACTTTCGCCAAGACTTTAACCTGTCGGTGTAACTTTACACTTACTCTCTGATATCAATACTCTTGCTGACCATTCTATCCCATCAGTGAGACTATATGCTATCGGCTTGACACAACTTTGTTTACCTAATAGTCTTTCTCACACTGAAATGCATAACACAAAACTTCACCGTCATGACTTGCTTGACTTCAAACTTTTCCCATCGGTGAGACATAACCATCGGCCAAACTTTAGCCTTGTCTCCCAATCAGACTTCTTACACTGATACACCTCATATGCATTGGTTGACTCCTTACCGCCAATTCTTCTCACCACCACTGTCGATCACCACTCTATTGAACCAAATGCATGTTCCTGCTCCTTATGAAAAATCAAAAACTTCACACCAAAATGTGAGGGTATGTACATGGGTTCCAAACCCTTTATACATGGGTCCCAAACCCTTGGTGCTCCTGCACCATACTTCCCCTGCGCGGAGAAAGTCAAGTCACCTCCGGTGACAACAAGGCAAAATCAATGCCCCATTTCTTGAACTCTGATTCTACAACCCAAGTAACCTCTGCTTCTGGCAAGTATTGCCACTTGATTAGATGCTCCATATACACACCATGTCTGGTCTATTTCTACACTCAAGAAGCAAGAATTCTCTCAGCCTATGGTTTGAGTTTTGGTGGCAAGGTCACATCGCTCACTGTTTATGCAGCTTCTGAGCTAGATTCCCCTGCTACTGGATGAGGACCTTTATATGGCACCAGGTCCTGAACATTGAACACGAGTGAAATTGCCAAGTCTGCTGGCAAATCAATCCTATAAGCATTGTTGCCATACTTGTTTAGAATTCTACAAAGACCAATCCGTCTCATCTGCAGTTTAGTTGGTATTCCTTTCTACAATCGGGCTTTGTTCAAATGAACCATGACTAAATCACCAACTTCAAACTAAACATCCTTCCTATGTGCATCTACCCTATCTTTGATTTTCTGGGTATTTTCCATCAATTACTGCTTCACTTGGTCATGAATCTCCTTCATAGACTGTGCAAAATCCTCTACATGACCACTTCTATGTTCCATGTCTCCAAGATGTCAGAGTTCATATACACCTCTAGGATGCATTCCATACACTATCTCAAATGGACTTTTGCCAGTAGTCCTATTCACACTGTCATTATAGGCAAATTCTACCTGATAAATGACTTGATCCCAACTCTGTCCATATTCTTTTGTCAAACACCTTAACAGGTTGCCCAATGTCCTATTCACCACTTCTGTTTGGCCATCTGTCTATGGATGATATGCTAATCCAAAAGATGGATTTGTCCCTAACCTCTGCCATAAAGTTTTCTAGAAATGTCCCATGCACTTAGCATCTCTATCAGACATGATGCTTGCTGGTAGTCCATGAATCCTTATGACCTCTTTGAAAAACAAATGAGCTATATGACTGGCATCATGAGTCACCTTATAGGGAATGAAATGACTCATCTTGCTAAATCTATCAACAACTACAAAAATACTATCAAAACTAGTCTTAGTCTTTGGTAGACCAACTACAAAATCCATACTTACACAATCCCATGGTCTGGAAGGAATTGGTAATGGTTGATACAGTCCAGCATTTGAAGAAGTTCCCTTGGCCTTCTGACAGATGATACACTTCTCCACATACTTTCTGACATCTTTGTGCATCTTCGGCCAATAGTAGAACCTCTGGACTAACTCCAATGTTTTATTTAGACCAAAATGCTCACTCAAACTGCCATTATGCTTCTCCTGTATGAGATTTTCTCTCATGGATCCTTTTGGTACACACAACTGTCCACCTTTGAACAACAAACCCTGCTGCAATGTGTAATCTATAAATTCACTATGAAAGTGATTTTCAAAGTCTTGACAGACCTTGTATGCTTCAGAAAAATCTTCATCCTCATTGTAAAGAGCTCTGAACTCTTCCATCCCTATACTTCTTAATTGCACTTCTTGTACGGTGAGCACCCTCCTGCTTAAAGCATCTGCTACTTTGTTGAGTTGTCCCTTCTTGTGCTTAATTATAAATGTATAAGACTGCAAGTACTCCATCCACTTGATATGCCTATGGCTCAACTTATCTTGTGAGCTCAGAAAACTCAAAGCTTGATTGTCTGTATACACAACAAATTCCTTAGGTAGGAGATAATGTCTCCATTTTCTAAGTGCTTGGACTAGAGCATAGAGCTCCAAGTCATATGAAGAGTATCTACTCTTTGCTTTGTTTAGCCTCTCACTGAAAAAGGCTACTGGTCTATTCTCTTGGCTAAGTACTGCCCCTACTGCAATATTGCTAGCATCACATTCTAAAGTAAACAACTTGTCAAAACTAAGTAGCACTAACACTGGCTGTGTGGCAACTTCTTTCTTCAATAGTTCAAAACTGTTATTAGCTGCTTGTGTCCACTGAAACTTTATTTTCATCCCACATTTGATTGTATCAAGCATGTGTGCACAAATAGCATTGAAATTCTTTATGAATTTTCTATAAAACTGAGCTAAGCCATTAAAACTTCTCACCTCAGTTGTTGCTCTGGGAGTAGACCAACTCAATATGGCTTCTACCTTTGACTTGTCCATTTTCAATTCTCCTTTGGACAACACAAAACCAAGGTATGCCAATTCCTGCTTCATGAATTCACACTTCTCCAAATTTATGGTTAGTTGTTCATCATGTAACTTTTTCAAAATAGTATTTACATGTTCAAGATGCTCTTCTTTAGTTTGACTAAAAATCAAGATATCATCTAGATAAATAACTACAAATTTACCCGTATAGTCCTTGAGGACTTCATTCATGAGCCTCATGAATGTGCTGGGAGCATTTGATAAACCAAATGGCATAACAAGCCATTCATACAGTCCTTCTATGGTTTTGAAGGTTGTTTTCCACTCGTCACCTTCCTTGATTCTGATATCATGATAACCATTTTTCAGGTCTATCTTAGTGAAATATTTAGCTCCTCCTAAATAGTCCATAAGATCTTCAATTCTGGGAATTGGAAACCGGTACCTTATGGTGATCTTATTGATAGCTCTGGAGTCTATGCATAGTCTCCATGTTCCTCCTTTCTTTGGTGTCAACATTGTAGGCACTGCACAAGGACTTATGCTTTTCCTAACCAACCCTTGGTCAAGCAATTCTTGTACTTGTCTGGCTATCTCCTTATGTTGATCTAGAGTCATCTTGTAAGGAGCCTTGTTAGGAAAAGATGCTTCTAGAATCAGATCTATCTAATGGCTTATAGTTCTCTGTGGAGGTAGTGTTGCTGGTGCTCCATCACTAATGATGTCCTTATACTGTTCCAGTATAGTCTGTACCTCTTTTGGGATCACTATCTTTTTATCTTTTTGCTCCTCCTTAGGTTTCACTATGATAGCATAGCCACCATCCTCCTTAAGAGTGTTCAAAAACTCTTTACCACTCACAATTAAGACATTAGGACTTTTTGTCTTACCTGCTTCTTCATCTTCGAATGACTGAATTTTATAGGTGATACTATCTTTTTGAAAAGAATATGCATTCTTCTCACCATCATGTATTGCCTTCCGGTCAAACTGCCATGGTCTGCCTAATAAGAGATGACATGCATCCATAGGTAGGATATCACAGAGTACCTTGTCTTTGTATCCACCTATACCAAACTCTACCCAAGTTTGCTCATTGACTATCACATGCTGACCTTTATTTAACCATGTGACTCTATATGGATTTGAATGAGGTATTCTTTGCAAATTTAATTTTCTAACTACTTCATCTGATACTATGTTATCAGTAGACCCTGAGTCTATAATTACTTGACATACCTTATTCATAATCTTGCATCTGATTCTAAATAATGCTCTCCTCTGGCTTGGTTCAGCTTTCACTGGTTCTTTGATCAAGGTTCTCCTGACCATGATGTTCTCTCCCACTTCTGAGGCTAGACTGACTTCAGGTGATTTGCTGCTTGAAGCATCATCTTGTACATAATGATTTCTTTTATCAACTCCTTGAGAAGAAGATGTGCCCTTATCAGGACACCTATATGCTGGATGGCCCAATTGACCACAATTGTAGCATTTCATAGTGGCAAAGTAGGATCCTCTGCCTGATCCTCCTGATCTTCCTCTGTTAGATCCCCTTCCTCTGTAGTTTCCTCTACTACTAGTCTCCCCACTCTGCTCTATGAGTTTGGATTCTCCTTGGGGTCTTTGATCAGTATTCCTACCACCATAATTTCCTCTTCCTCTGCTATCTCTACCTCTTGCTCTTGATCTGCTGTTTGTCTCTTGCTTCTTCTTACTCTTCTCCTCTACCTTGAGTGCTAGCTGATATCTTTGATGCACTGTTGTAGGGCTGAATAAGCTGATTTCCTCTTGAATACTCCACCTCAAACCATTGAGATATCTTGCTACTTTCACATTTTCATCTTCCATCACCTTAGACCTCAGGCATAGTTTCTGAAACTCCTCAGTGTATGCACTAACATCTAATTCTCTTTGTCTCAAATTTTGTTGTTTCTTGTACAACTAGACTTCATAATCTCCAGGCACGTATACTTCTTTGATTTTAGCCACCATACCCTTCCAAGTAGCTATAGGTTTCTTGCCTTCTTTTTCTCTTTCTTTTTGAACAAATTTCCAACATGTCAAGGCAGCTCCTCTAAGTCTTGATTTAGCCACCTTCACCTTTTGTGCTTCACTCACTCCATCACATTCAAAGTGATTTTCTAAACCTTCTATCTATTCCATAACCAAATCAGGTTCCATCTTTCCACTAAAAAGAGGAACTCCTTCCAATGTCTTACCACTCATGGCTTTCAAAGCCTTCAAGAAAGGTTCTTCTTCCATCTTAGGATCAGGCGTGGGCTCTTCATCTTCTATAGACACACCTTTTTCCTTGTTTACTTTCTGCCTGACTTCTTCAGTCTTCTCCATCATTACACCCAATTTACTTTCCATTTCTGCCAATCTTTCTTGTAGGAGCCTATTCTCCTCTTCTTGATCATCAACCTTCTTTGCCAATTCTGCATTAGTTACCATCTTCTTGGATGAACCTACAGACTCACTCGAAATCGGTGATGGCATACAACTTCTTCTATTCCAACCTAGGAATAGCCCAAATCTTTAACTTGCTCTGATACCAATTTGATGGGGAGGCGTATGGGTTTAGTCACTCTATCTTGACACAACACTTCAAGACCTATGTCAATCCCAAGTCTCCCTACCAATTCAAGTGCTCATAGACATTTTCTACCCCAAAATGCCTAATTCAACCTAAACAGTCTATTAAAGCGGTGAAAGATCTATTTGTCTGTTGTTTCCAATACAGACACTACTTTCTTGGTGTGAGGAATTCTTCTTCTCCCTCACTGCTTCCAAGATTCTCAACTCCAAGGCTTATAGCCTTCTTGAGCCCATTATTAGCCCTCCTCTCTGGGTCTAGGGTTCTAATTGCTTGGTACTCAACTTCTTCTACTCTGTTTTCACCCTTGTCTCTTAGACTGCAACTTGCATACTAGCCGGGCTATAGCACAGCTCGCCTAGCACAAGTTCACATGGCCTCTCTCTGATAGCCCAATCACTAACACAAACAGAAACAAAAGAAACAAGGTCTCTGCTTGATGGCCATCCATGACTGTACAAGGAAAATACAAGGGCATCAAGACATAGACATCTTGTACAAACAAAAACAAAAGAACATAAATTAAACTATCTACTCTACTGCAAACCGGTTATACAAGTACTCTATAGACAATATACAAATGGATTCAAACTGTCAATGTTTCTTTTATCAGAAGTTTCTCTATTACATTTAATGTATGTTCTTCAATCTTTGTCAGCATTCTAACCCATTTACAAAGCCAAGAACAGTTCTTATACCATTCGTCATGTCAGTTATCAGACGGTTAGGGTTTCCTGCATTAGTGTTGCTCCTTTGCATATACTGAAATATGCCTGCACTTTATCATCGACAAGATAATCTATTGTCTTATCGACATACACATTTGCTTTACCTTTGGTAGGACATTTTGCTATCAGTGGTGCCTTCTTATTTCTAGCCGATATCCATCTTCTCCCCAATGAGTCTTCCCTTCACACTTGTCGGTGTGACTTTCAACATCGGCCAACGTTCAACTTCTCCCACCGATATCCTCAGTCACTCCGATGAGCCTTCGTCCTATTCCGTTGGCCAGACTCTTTCCCATCAACAACACCTTTAACTTCTCCACCGATATCCTCAGTCACTCTAATGAGCCTTCAGATCTCCTTCATCGGTGTGACTAACATCATCAGTGAAACCTTTCACCTCTCCACTGATGGCACTCGTCATACCGATGACCTAACACCAAATTCACTTTCGCCAAGACTTTAACCTATCGGTGTAACTTTACACTTACTCTCTGATATCAATACTCTTGCTGACCATTCTATCCCATCGGTGAGACTATATGCTATCGTCTTGACACAACTTTATTTACCCGATAGTCTTTCTCACACTGAAATGCATAACACAAAACTTCACCATCATGGCTTGCTTGACTTCAAACTTTTCCCATCGGTGAGACATAACCATCGGCCAAACTTTAGCCTTGTCTCCCAATCAGACTTCTTACACTGATACGCCTCATATGCATTGGTTGACTCCTTACCGCCAGTTCTTCTCACTGCCACTATCGGTCACCACTCTATTGAACCAAATGCATGTTCCCGCTCCTTATGAAAAATCAAAAACTTCACACCAAAATGTGAGGGTATGTACATGGGTTCCAAACCCTTTATACATGGGTCCCAAACCCTTGGTGCTCTTGCACCAGATTGTTGCAAATATGTGCCTATGATGTGTTGTCATTGATGTCAACATATCTCTTTGTCATAGATAGTGAAGACAGTGCGGTTTAGTAAAGTAGATTGGTCTACATTTCCAGTGAGATGAAGATCAGAGTCTATAGACCAAAGGGTTTTGTAGAAGACTATCTAAAGTTGCTCTAGCTAAGATTTGAGAGGTCCACATGGAGGATTTGTTATGGCCATCTGAGTAGAACTAGGTTTTGCAGTTGTTCAGAAGTAATAGAGTGACAAGAATTTGGTCCGGATTGCTCTACATTGGAACATTATGGTCTATGGTTCTAGAGGTATGTTTGAGATATTGGTGTGTATCCTCAACTCAAGTGGTTAGTGGTTTGGAGGTCCGCAAGCAATCTTTCTAGTGTGACAGTCATGACAGTTAGTGTTCTTAAGTTCCTGGATGAAGATACAAGTCTTTCTAGTGATTTGAGGTGGTGCGGTTGTTCTTGTTGATTTCATTGTGCTTTTGGTGGTCTCTAAATTGTGTGCCTATTGTGTTGGTGGTCCACATTGAAGATTGAGCTCATGGTTGAAGATTTCTCCTTGAGTGTTGCTATTCTTTCTAGTCTTGGCCGACCGGATGCTTGGTGCATGTTGTAGATGATCTAAGAGAAGTTCTATGGAGCGTGGCATGTTGTTCAAGGAAGATTTGAGTCGTAGCTATGCTTGGCCAATAGAGGAGTGGTTCACATGTAGAATTTTGTATTAAGTCAAGTCTTGTGATTGTAATTGCTTGTAATGCCTATCTTGGAGAATGTTCTAGATAGATGATTGTTTGGCTGACTTTGATGTTCATTCCAAAGTCGATGATATGTATAAATAAGTGTTGTGAAGTCATGGAAATGTGTACTAGTGAGAGAAGATGCAGATGTAGTGAGGAACTGAGTGGGGGTAGAGTAGAGGTATTGTGCGCTTGGATGGAACTGAACCTTGCATGAAGAAGATGTTGTTTCTACATTCAACCTTTCAGTGTAAACATTGTGAATGTTCTTGTAGGTAGTGAGCCTCCTTTGAGCAGTGAGCTCTAGGCAGTGCACCCAAAGGCAAGTGCCTTCCCATTTTTCTATTCTTTTAACAAAGAATAAATCTTCTGGGTTAACCCCACCGTGGTTTTTCCCTTAAATGGGTTTCCACGTAAAAGTCCTAGTGTTATGTGTGTTGATTGTGTTTTTGCTCATGTGTTGTTGATTCATGCTTTCATAGTTATATCATTAATCTGTTAATAAGTTGTAAAGAAGATTAAATGCAAAAAAAGATAAAAGTTTTGTGACAACTGATTCACCCCCCTCTCAGTTGTCTACCATAATTTCAACAGTTTCTCCCCCTGGTGTAGTGTAAAGGGTGCAGCAATGAGTCCCCCCTACATTCTTGGGTTTTGTGTTTCACTTTTTATTTCCATGCATCTATATATATGAAAATAAAAATTCTATATCAGTGTATTCATTGTGTTTTACGTGTCTGCTCTCATGTCTTCATCATGTTTTGCACGTTTTCAATACTATCTTCTCTATGTCTTACATGCTTCCTATTGTCTTCATTATGTTTTGCATGTCTGCAATGTGTTTTATAATGCTTACCTGAGACTAGGGGCTAGAAATAGTTCCTAAATCTTTGTGTATTCCTTAGCTTCAAGCACTTGGCATGTTTACTGTGTTTTTGACCATACTTTAATGCATGTATGGGTCATAAGGTCATACATACATTAAAGTGGGGGCTAAATGTTATGTCATAAAATGTCCCCTTAGGACTTTTACCTCCTAACTTTAGCTCCTGGGTCCCTTAATTTTAATCATGCATGTTAAAAATGAATCCTGAGACAAAATCCCTTGAAACCCATGACAAATGGGACTCAGGGGACATCTCTGAGCTTAATTTAGACCCAAAATAGGTCCCAGGGCTTGGGCACCCTTTTCCCTTGCCCTGCCCTATTTTGTTGGGGTCCCAAATTTGAATGTCAGTTGGTGACTGGTAAAAGGTTTCCATTATCAATATCTTGAGTTTGAATTATGAAATTTGTAGTGGGAATGCATACATAATGATGTTTAGGACTTCATTTGAAAACTAGAAGATAATTTTGAGATTTTGGCTAACTTATGATTTTAGAGCATTCAAGGCATTCCTTGTATTGCGGAGCAGAATTGTGTTGTTGTGTTTGTCATTGTAGATTTGTCTTCATCTTCTCATGGCATGAAAGAGCTTCATCTCCTTGAGAGCCACATGTTTGAGGTGATATCTATTTGTGATTCAATCTATCTACTTTATCATTGTTTTTGCCTCTGTCTTGCAAGGACACACACCTCTATCTAACAACGGTGTTGGAAGGCTTGAATGCCATTCTGGGGCTTGACTAATATATATATATATATATATATATATATATATATATATATATATATATATATATATCCAGAACTGCAACACCTAAAACCATTCTGGTGATAAATGAGGAGAGAAATACTTTCTCCTAGACCCACTGCAAACACTATTAGACACTATCTCCAAACTAGTGAACATAACTTTCATTGTACAACAATCTAGAGTACCAAATTCTAGATTTATCATTTCTATCACTTCTCGACAACATATCCAAACCATACACTCAAATCTCCAACACAAAAGAAATGCAGAGCAAAAACTCAAACAATATTCTGTAAGCCAGAAGACTTCTTCAACACACTGTTTTCAATATTAATCAAGTTTTCTCAAAAGCACTTAGAAACTTAGCAAGAGGAACATATTCTTAACACCTTCAACACTAATTCAAGGTAATCACATCATCATTAATTCAATAATGTAATCAAATAGCAATAGTAATAGTAGAGAACATAGTTGACACCAATGACGACACAAACATGTTGACATCAACGACAACACTGATTAGCACATACTTGCAATGATTTTGGTTTAAAGGATAATTCTACAGTTCTAGGTCTAGGAGATGTTAGTGTAATGCACTAATATCATTAGTCCATTGAAGTGAATTAAGTTTGCTTGAAGGATACATTTGTTCTCTGTAATTTGACTATGTGGCCCTGGGATTAGGTACCAATCCATTACAATGTTAAAGTGTCATTTAGAACCATCTCTATAATCAGATCATTTCCATTTCCTTTATTGCTTTAGGAGTAGATTAGATTAGAACTTGTTCTCAATATTGGTATTAATTGATTTACCAAAGGGTCAAGCTAATCAGATAGGAATCATTCATTTCCTTGGTATATTTTCATTGAGAACCATCTATTTAATCACAACATCTTGTATACATTGAGAATATCCTTAGATGTTGTATAGGTACACCCACCTTGGTCTTGCAAACCAAAAGTGCAAATGATTTCAACTCTTTTTTGAATCATGTTCATTGTCCACTGACCTTGAGTCCTTGAACATAAGAAATAAGATAAATCTTTAAAGGATTTAGATAATTAGTTGGAGGAACCAACAGATTGGAAAATCTACTAGGGAGTTGGCTAAAATAGTGTTTTATCCTTAGGAAATTTTGAGCCATTTCAACATTTTAGATTGTCTAGTATAACTTGATTCTACTAGAATTGAGAGTTTCACTTGTTATCTAGATAACAAGTACTATTCTATAAGTTCATATTTTATTTCCCATTATTGGGTGGTGACTTTGCATACCTCTGATCTGGTGAAAGGAAAATATACATCAAAATAGTAGGATGCATGGTAGAAGATCAATCCATCAGGGGCATCCCAACAAATTTGTAAGTTCAAAATATACAAATTAGAAGTGGATGAATAAGGAATCAGGTGAATCTACTCCTCCTTCTATTACTAATCTTATCACTATGACTACACCTCTTTTGAGTGGTAGTAGAAATTATTCTCAGATAGGAGGAAAGTAGAATAATCATGTTAGTTCTTTTGTACCTAGTAATATACGTGCTTATGAGGTTGATTATGATGGAGCCAAAAATGTTATCCAACCTCACTTCTCAACCCGAGACCTCCCATCTACAGGTCGTACATGGGTCGCCTTAAGATGAATTGGACTGGTGAAAGGGGCGACCCATGGGTAACCCTACAATCTTTTCCATCCGTAGAAAAACTTTAAGTTTGGATATGAAAAAGCTTCGTTTTGACTCATTTTTCTTCTTGTTTGCATGAGTTTTTGGCCTAAACATAGAGTTAGCTATTCCAAGCCTTCAAGCATGCATAATTAGCTCCATTTTATCTCTATTTGTCACCTTTTGGACTTTTGATGACTCCATTTTTTCTTCTATGATAAGCTATCATTGCTTCATCACTCCATAATTAGCTTAGTTCACTGTCTAATCTAATGAGCTAACTCTCCAATCAAGGGAATTAACTCTTCAATCTCTCCCACCTTTCAAGAGTCCTTCAAACCTATGAATACCACCCTCTCTCAATCACAAAGGGAGGAAATTTTATTTGTGCATCCAAGCTTTGCAGGTTTTTACTCTCCACATAGCATTCATATGCTCATGCAATACTTATGTCTCTTTTGTTTCATTGTTATGCCAAAGATTTGCCAAAAACTTATTATTATGTCATTACACTGCTCATTTTGCAAGCCATAGTGCTCTCTTAGCTCACATTGAGCTCATATCTCAAAGCTTTCTCAAGCCATTTTTTCATCCCTTCCCTCTTGTTGCCAAGAGGAGATCTCTGCTACTACAATAGGATGAAAAGGTTGTTGATACAAGGATTCCTAAGGATAGTGGAGGCTCATGCATTTTAAATGCCAAGTTCTTTAATGCTTTTTTCATTTCAGGTAGTAATTCATTAATCTAAAAATTGCTCTTGGAAATAGTAAATACATGTTACAATTTCCTTGATAGGTTAAATAGAATTTGCATTGATAAATTAGTTTACTTTCAAATTCTTTCATTTGCTAGAGTAATTAGATTCAAAATACCAAAAAATACAAAAACATAAATTGCATTAGGTAAACACATTTTAAGATTACATTCATATTTAGATTAATTAAATGCACTTTCTTTTAGAAAATCATTTAAAAAAAAAAAAAAAAACCATCTTGCATGCATATAGGTTGCATATATTCAAAAACAAAAAAAAAACAGCAAAAACATAGGCATAACATGAATTTCATAAACCCTCGATTTCATCATGAGGTCAGCTTGTTTTTTTTATTCAATAGGGGTAAATGCTTTTGACTAGAGCTATGAATCAAGTACAATATCAGGTGGCTAGGGGGGAGAGTAGACCTCATGACTTCGTGCCTACCACAAGAAGTGCTTGCTAATCGAGCTAGGCCCCCTGCCCATCATGAGGTCAACTTGTTAGTGTATATTATCTCTTGTATTTACATGCACATGGATAAACAACACATACGAGTTAAGATCACTTAGGTTAGGACTATTTTTAGGCATCTCAGTGCTTTAATTAGCATATCTATGTTTTGAACAAGTGTCTTATCTTGAGTTAAGTAGGCCACTACTATTCTCAAGTTTGCTTTCTTATTTTTGGCATACCTATTCTTAGGAGACTTGTGCATATATGTACGATCTCTTGTGAGCTAATTGATCATCTAGTTTTCTTTGCATATTGCTTGTGTTTTTGATAGCTTTAAATGTGCAATTGTTTATCCTTCATGACTCATCTCAGTGTTTGTAATCCTCCATTCGATCTTGTTCAATTCTACATGGTATCAAAGCAGTTATGGAATAGTTGTGAACTTATGCTTTCAATTTCCTTGAGAATAGCATTCATTATTTTTATTACTGGGTTAATCTGGAAGCTCTCTTTTCTATGAGGTGTGCAACTTGCCGCATAGGTCATTTTTCTTTCTTCTTTGGCAACATTTTTTTGTAGAGAAGACCATTACTTGACTGCAGGGACATTTTCTCTTAAGAACAAAGTTTTTTTGGTGTTAGCATGTTCTTCCAAATAGAGGAAAGTGATTTCCAAACAAAGGAAAGTAAGTTTTTGTGAGTGGAAGGCATTTTGTACCAAGATACAGGCATTTTTTTGGGCGCAAAGTTTTTTTAGTAGGTCCAGTCCACCTTGAGGGAGCCTTGGTCTATTATAAATAGGCACATAGACCCCTTTGTGGATGTTGCCTACCATAACAGGCACACATGCCTCCTTGAGGGCCACAACCTGCCTTAAATAGGCTCATGTGGTCTCTGCAGGGCTCACAGCTCCTCTACACACCCTCTCTGGTGCATACAAAACCTCCAACTCAGTAAAACATCACTCTGCATAAAGGGATTCACCAAATCAGCATCCTTTTTCAGTATTCAAACATTTTTTTTTCTACAGAGGAGATAAAATTGTTCCTGAGGCATTTTCTTTGCAGACTAAAGGCATTTTTTCTTCAAAAGAAGGCATTTTTTGACTCTGTGAGGCATTTTCTGTCTTTGAAACATTGTTTTGACTATTTTTTGCAACTTAGAAAAGACGTGGACCTCAACCTAGGCCATGGACCTTAGCCTAGTCCATGACCTCACTCATATTCACCCCCAAAGTTACTCAAAAATTGCTAGCATCAACTTTGATCAACAAAATTCACCTAGAATTTTGCCCAGCTCAGTAAAGGAATCATTTCTTTTTGGAGTTTCTATTCATATAGAGGTATTTTGGACTGGTTTTTTCTAGAATTGTTCTCTATTTTTTTTAAAACCCCTAATTTAAAAAAAAGCTATATTTAAATTTGTTTTAAACAACTTTTTTCAAAAAATCCAAGTTTTTTTAGAAAAACTATATTTAGACTTGTTCTAAAAAGTTTTTTTAATTGCTTCTCCTTGTAAAGTTTATTTTTGTCCAAATTTCTTTGGCAAAATAAACTAAAGAGCATTTAAAATTGTGTAATTGGCATTCTTTGCCGAAGCACTATTTATAAAGTGCAAAAATCAGGGAAGATCACATTATAATCACAAGGATTTATCTTGGGTTGTGTGATTGTTTTCTCTTTCCGCATTTCTTCAAGTTCAAAATGGACTCTATTCAATCCATTTCACCTCTAAACCCTTTTAATTATCATGACTAGGAATCCAAAATCCAACTTATGTTGAAAAACAAAGGGTTACACAGGGTTACAATGGGCACTAAAAAAGAACCCACTATTGATACAGAGAAGGATAAATGGTTTAACAAGTGTGACCAAGCCTTTGGTTGTTTATGTCTCAGCATCTCTCCAGAATTACTCTTTTATGTAGAATCTTTGTCAACCCCCAACAAGGTATGGATCGCTCTTGAGAAGCTCTTTAGGAAGGTAGATGAGATGAGAACTCATGACTAGAGAATGAGTTAATCAGTTTGAGTTTGAACACATTTAACAAACTAGAAGACATTTTTACCAAGTTTAAATCTATCAAGTTGCAGTTGAAAGAATGTGGAATTGATAAAAAGGATGACCAACTTGTACTTTCAATTCTCTCCAAGTTAGGATCTGAGTACTTTGTCTTTGTATCTACTTTCTACTCCACTAAAAGAGCTATTGGAGCCACATGGAAAATGCCATCCTTAGATGACTTCATTGCAGACTTAACTAGGGAGCAAGATAAGTTAATACACATGGGTACCTTGAAGGCATAAAAAACTCAAGCTCTATTTGCTAGGAATGGGGAACATAATGCTTCAAATAACAAAGGGGAGAAGGATAAAGAAAACAAGGAGACAAAGAGAGAACAGAAACCTAAGACATCTAAAAGTCACACAAAAAATTCATCCAAACAAGGGAAACCTAAAAAGGACAAAGTATAGTGTGCCTATCATAAAAAGTTAGGGCATGATGTGAAGAAATAGATAAACCACCTCACTCATCTTCTTAAGAAGCATAACATAGGGGTCCCTGAATCTATCAAAGAGTCATCATCAACCCAAGAACCTTCTCAGACAAAGGAAAAAGGAAAAGAGAAACTTAAGGGCAAGGAACTAATTGTAGTAGCATCTCCATCATCTTCATCTTGGATTTTGACTCAAGTGCTTCACACCATATGGCTTCTTCACAAGTTGAATTTTCTTCCATAGAGCCGTATAACCTATCTAGCATCACTTTGGGCAATGACACACCAACAAAAGTTATACGGAGAGGGTTTGTTGAAATTGAGGGGGGGACATTCACTAATGTTATTCTAAAGTGTACCTTCATTTTCAACTAATCTCCTATCAGTGTATCAGATTGCTCACATAGGGAAGGGCATGGGAGTTAAGTTTACTCCAGATTCAGTTGAGATCAAAGAGGTGCATAGCAACAATTTAGTGGATTTGGGAAGGGAAGATCACCATTCTAGGTTATACACCTTATCACACTTTGCTCCTAATATTTCTCCTTCCAACCACCCACAACAGATTCTTGAGGTAGGGTTTTCTTCTTCTTCCAGCTCTGAGAGTGAGGATAGTGATGGGGTGCCATCTCCATCCATCTTGAGGCTCATTTTATAGGATGATGATTCAACATCTGACTCACCCACATTCAACTCTCTTTGGGCTAGATAGCTAGTTTAGAGTGTAGGTACTAGGGTACAGGATCCAGTTGGTAGCAGACTTCCATTGTCACATTATAGGGCTCATGCTTTCTATGTGTCTGCTTCTGGGTTCAGTTTTTCTCCTTTGAGAGTTTCTAGTGATTCATTACACCAAGGTCATCTTCTTGATTCACTTCATTAGAACACACTTCTGCCAGACATCTCCTGGCTATTTGTAGAGTATTACATATCAGATCTTGATGACACCTTGGAGGATCTCATATTTTTGTTTGATGACAATATACACTCACCTACTTTTACTACAGAGTTTAGAGAGGCTTCACTAAGGGCTTCCAGTGATTCTTTGTAGGACATCTTGTGGGATTTACCTTGTATCCACATGGCATGCATTGACATTCCACTTTCATACATCACTTCTTTAGATTCTGTTCTTCATCAGTCTTCACATGTTTTTGAGAGGTCACTTGTTTTAGTTAGGCCCAAGCCTCCTAATTTGATTGTGACTTATTTCGACATCATCATGATGACATTTGAGCAATATTTTGAGATAGGGTACTTCATGATACTTACCACCTCAACTTGCTTCTTTGAGCATTCACCATTGGAGTTGTTTTTTCCTAAGGGTAGAAACATCATTTAACAAAGATGGATCATTTTCAATATTTATTCATGGGCATTCTCCTTTTGGCATAGGGGATACTTCATTGTGGAGAGGCTACATAGTCTCTTTTTCTCTCCTATGGGGGGTCATATCTACATCATAACAGTTAGAGCGACATGTTTTTAGGCTTGGTATAGAGTTATCATTTTCTAGGAGACTTCCTAGTCTTCTTCACTTTCTTTTTTTCTCTTTTGGAGGGTAGTTTTTTCCCAATGGGTTTTCTTCCTTTCTCCACTTTATGAGAGATTGCATTGTATTGCATTGTACATGGGTACATGACCATGCCTAGTTGCTGGGACCCATCTTCATTATCCCACCTAAACTTTGCTTAAGGGGGGTTTTAGTGTATATTATCTCTTGCATTTACATGCACATAGATAAACAACACATAGGAATTAAGCTCACTTAGGTTAGGACTATTTTTAGGCATCTTAGTACTTTAATTAGCACATCTATGTTTAGAACAGGTGTCTTATCTTGAGTTAAGTAGGCCACTACTATTCTTAATTTTGCTTTCTTATTTTTGGCACACCTATTCTTAGGAGACTTGTGCCTATATGTACTATCTCTTATGAGCAAATTAATCATCCACTTTGCTTTGCATATTTCTTGTGTTTTTGATAGCTTTGAGTGTGCGATTGTTTATCCTTCATGACTCATCTCGGTGTTTTCAATCCTCCATTTGATCTTGCTCAATTCTACACAACTAAGGTCAAAACAAGGTGAAAACTCAAGTAAACCCTCAATTTCATCACCAGGTCAACACTAGTCAACACTAGATAAACCAACACAAAGCAAAGTAAATTAAACCTTAGGTTACAAACCCTAATTCAAACAACATGTCAATTCAAGGTTAACTATTTCAACTCTCTCGGTTCAAGTGTGCCCTGGCCTTAGGGGTGAGTGGGTGAGGGTGATCCAAGAGGAGATCAAATAATTGCACCTAAGGCCTCAACATGATCAATTAACAATCTAAGAACAACAACATAGGCTAAGATTACATTAAATATGCATCATCATACAATGATTTGAAGGACCCCAACTTGATAGAAACATAATTGAAAATAATCGACATTCCCTCAACATTGGAATATTCTGAATCTAAATAGGAGAACAATAACCAGTGACCCTTTGGGTCAAATAGTTATCTCAACTATCATAGAACACCATATACACAACAATATCCAAGAAAGGCCCCAGGACAAGCTGACTGCTCTTCGCAAAGTCCAACTCTCAAGCAAGCAAGACTACCCTCGTGTCTCACCTCCTCTCAGCTAGCTTCTACCACAAGAGCAAGAGGTACGTGGAGGTTCACCCCATGGGAAGAAGAGGGTCCTATTTGCTCCATCAAAGCTGACTCAACCATCCTATACAATCAAGTCACATTTTTGAGTGTACATTCACACAATAAGTTTTCCACAAAATGTAAAAGAAATTTCAATGGTTTTTCCATTCATCAAGCTCTTGAAGAACAAGCATTCTTAGGGTATTGTCCACTTCTATTACTTGCACCAACTAGAGTTGTTGCATTCAATATCAAACATCAACAATGTATTCACAAATTTCTTCATCCTAATCACGGATTTTTCTCCATTAGAAGGAACAAGACATACAAGCTTTTAAGAAGAGATTCAACACATTAAATACATATTGATTGATGAAATGGGCTTTATTTAACAAAATTTGCTAGAGAACATGGACTCTAGACTTCATCAAGCTTTCCGTAAAAATGCAAACATGATTTTTGGAGGTATATCTCCAATTTTTCTTGGAGATAGCAATTATTTTGGTCTTTTAATTCATATAATTCATTATTATAAACTTTTAGCATTAATAGTACAAACTAATCATATGTCATCATTTTTAATTATTTTATAGGGATATCTATGATTCTAGTTGGAGATTTGGGATAATTATCTCCTATTAATGATAAGCCACCATATGTTAGTAACAAACATACTAAATTACTTTGGAAAGAATTAAAAACTATTATTATTTTGGATAATATAGTTATACATGAAAGAGAAAATATTCACTGACAAAGGTTTTTCTAACTTCACACAAATCTAAAAGATGCAAATCCAACTATTTATAATTGGAAGTTACTAATGACAAGGACTAATGTTGGCATAGACACAACAACCAATGAATAATTTGATAATACTATTCATTTGTTTTCCACAAATGATAATGTGCATAGATATAACTGAAGAAAATTATACTCATTGAAGCAGCTCATGCACATACTGTTGCAACAAAAGTGGGTACTATCAATGCATCAGAAGGAGAACAAAATGATGAACTTGATGTGGAGTTATTAATTTCTAATTATATAAGGGTGATGTTAACTTCCAATATTTGGATAGAACTAGATCTTGTAGACAAAGCGATAAGGTATGTTTGATAAATAATTTACAAACTTGAAAGTGCACCACCAGAACCACCAACATATGTTATGGTTGAATTTGAAAATTATTCTAGCATACCATTTGAAGATCAAACTCTACAAACAATACCAATTACACCAATACAAATGGGCCACATAATCCAAATACACTAAAGACTAGCTTGGCCATTAACAATACACAAATCACAAGGTCTCATTCTTTCAAAAGCTACTATTGACATAAGACAAAAAGAAAGAACATGAATTGAAATTTGTGGCTATATCTCATGTAAAGTCATTACAACTTGGTCTAAGAATAATGTCACCATTTACATACGACTATTATGAAAAGATGAAAAAGGGAAAATAACTTGCCAACCAAAAATATTAAGAGCAAAGGCTCAAATTATTAGAAGATAAATGATGTGGTGCACTTCTTACAAAATTTGTTTGAATGAATATAAAATAATTCACTTTTTCTCGCATTCTCTTAGTTGTAATGCACACTTTCATGATTATGAAAACATGATAAATGATGTGATGTACTTACAAACTTGTTTCAAGGAATATGAAATAATGTAATCTTTCTTACATTATCTTAGCTATATTCCACATTTTTAATATTTATAATGTTATCTTCTCTAAAGGTACTACACTATTATTACTCAAAGAAAAATGTGTCAATCATTAAAATAGTGTTCTTTACATGTTCAAACTGCAAATGCTACTAGCATACCTATCTTTAGAAAAACCTATCTAAAATATGGTGAGAGATATCCTTCTGGAGATGCCTATTCAACTTATATATGATAAATTAATTCACAGATAACCACCTCGAGAAGGATATATGTCAACATATTTTAGGTAGATTTTTCTAATGATAGGTATGTTAGTGTAATCTTTACTTGTAATAAATAAAATTGACATATGTTGCATATGGAGCTAGATATTGACTACCATTATTTATATATTTTTATGAGATGATGAGTAATTATGCATATTTTGTGTATTAATGACATGTTATGTTAATCTATGATTGACACGTTATTATATATTTATAGATATTTTTATATTTAAACATTAATAAAAATATGTTTTACTACCAAATCAAAATATATCAACTACCCTCATAACTATTAGAATTTTCTTAAGTATTAGGTCATCTCCCCTAATTTCAATATATTAAAAATAAGAACAAGTGGTATCAAAATCATTGAGAGGCACATCAATCCTATAATTAACTAAGGGCAAGGTCCATGCCCCTTCTTAGTTTATTTTTTGCTCAATTTTTTAAGAAGTATCTATGACGCTAGTGATTCCATGAATATATTATTTGTCTAATTGTTTTAAACCTTTATATATAATTGTATTTTTTTTAATATATAAATTTAAAATAACAAACAAATTTAGGAGATAAGATAGAGATAATAATATTAATTGGTATTAAAGTTAGGCACATTCTCCAATTTGAAATGTATCAACTAATGTCCACAAGTAACCAATTTGCAAGAAAAAAATTCTAAGGAAGGGGTCCCATGGAGGGGGCTTCCTAAATTATCTAAGCAGTGTTGAATTTTTTTAGGAGCATCTTAAAACAAGCCGTCCCATGAATTTTGTAGTTGGTAGGCAATTTTTTTTTGGTTTCATGGGAGCCATTGTTCCACAAAAATACATCCTCTCATAGCTAGACAGCTAGATGAGACCAAGAAAAATTAGAACTCTTTCAACTTGACCAAGTATCGTGGCACAATCTCCGTGTGGATAACTCTGCTCCGATCATGAACAAACAAGTTTGAAGTTTAAATAGAGCATGGAGGGTGTTGTGGTAATTGCAAAATCAAACCAGCGAGTTGAGGATGGATGTAGGAAATGAAATTCAGGTGCTAACTTTGGTGGAAGACTATTCAGGGCTTAAACTTTATGATGATGGAGGCATAGTTCGCATTGACCATCCTCTAGCTATGTACATTCATCCCTCTCTAAACAACCATGCTATTAATATTAGGGATATTGTACTAGATGAAGAACTTGGCATTTGGGTGCACCTCTTCCTTCCTCTATCTAAATCCACCTCCTCTAAGTTACCTATTGCACTCTTCTTCCATGGTAGCAGCTTTTGTTTCAATTCACCTGCTTCTGTTAATTTCAACACTTTTTACGAAAAGTGGGCTGCCGGCTTAGGACTGATAATGATTTAAGTGAATTGTAGATTGGCCCTAGAGAATCACCTTCTTGCCACTTACGACATCTCCATGGGTGTAGTCCAATGGCTCTTTTCCACCGAGTGCGCTTCTGATTTGTGGCTCAATGCCTACACCGATCTTAGCAATGTGTTTCTAATTGGGGAAAGCTGTGGAGGGAATATATTTCATCATATTCTCATGCGTACCAATGTTTGTGATTTCTTTAACAATATCAGAGGAGTGATTCTCATTCAACCTTTCTTTGGAGGGGAAGATCGTACACAGTCAGATAATGTTTGTCCAGACAATTTTTTGTTAAATGTAAAAGATTGTGATACATTATGGAGGTTGGCATTGCCCTCTGAAGTGCATGGAAATAGAAATCACCCATTCAGCAACCTAGTCATGTATTTCCCTTCACAATTAAGGAACATAATTAGAATTCCTCCAATGTTACTTGTGTTGGGAGGCAAAGATTGTTTGAGGGATAGAGGCGCTGAGTACTACGAAGCCATCAAAATCTTAGGCAGGTGTAAGCATATTGATTTGATGGTGTTTGACAAGGAAAAACATGGGTTTCATTATTCTTTCAATGAAGAAGACCAAGATAAGAGTAGCAGAATAATGCAGGAGGCAAGCCTCTTTATTTCTTCCAACCGCCTTCGATCTCGCTAAAAATGCCAATTCAATTTCTAAGCAAGTTCTAAACTTACTTGAATGTTCTGGCTGTTGATGTTTTGGTAGCTTTGGGAGGTAAGCCTAAAGTCAAGTCAACCAAGAAGAACAAATAGGCTGACCTCCCTTTGTGAATAGTCACCTCTCCTTGGAGGATCATATCTCTTGGGTGAAGAGGCATTTGAGGAGATATAAAAAGGAGATGGAAAGGGAGTTAATATCAAGTAAGAAACATATATACAACAGTATATCTGATCTAGAAAAATTAACATGGTATTAGAGCTAGGCCCAGGCTAGGAGCCCCAAGCACATGAGAGGCGTGGCTTAAGGGGGGGTGTTGGTGTTGGAAATAAGGCACACCCACACTGACAATGGACTGGTCCAAGAGGGGCCAGTAGCTTAGTGGTAGAGCACTCCAGCAGTGAATGGAAGGTCCTAGGTTTGAGTCCTAGCTGGTCCATGTCTCAACATGGTATTAGAGCTAGGCCCATGCTAGGAGCCCCAAGCACACGAGAGGTGTGGCTTAAGGGGGGGTGTTGGTGTTGGAAAAAAGCCACACTCAGACCAACGATGGACTGGTCCAAGAGGGGCTAGTAGCTCAGTGGTAGAGCACTCCAACAGTGAATGGAAGGTCCTAGGTTTGAGTCCTAGCTGGTCCATGTCTCATCATGGTATCAGAGCTAGGCCCAGGCTAGGAACCCCAAGCACACAAGAGGTGTGGCTTAAGGGGGGTGTTAGTGTTAGAAATAAGCCACACCCAGACTGACGATGGACTGGTCCAAGAGGGGCCAGTAGCTTAGTGGTAGAACACTCCAGCAGTGAATGGAAGGTCCTAGGTTCAAGTCCTAGCTGGTCCATGTCTCAACATGGTATCAGAGCCAGGTTACAATCCAGATTTGTTGAAGTTGCAGTAGATCATTACTACCTTACACCCGCAACGTTGAGCACCCAGACTAGTTTGTTTGAAGAACATTAGAAGGATGTCAAGAATGTCAAGCAAACCCATGGAGAAGTATGTGTTGGCAAGAGACACTATGTGGCTTCATGAGTGTTGTCATTGATGGCAACATTTAGTGAAAAATGACTAAGTGTTATAGCTCAGAATTTTGATCCTCTCACCACATCCATAATAAACCAAGAATGTTAGACCATTGCCATTCTAAATGAACTAAAGAAACTTGAAAAGGAAAGGAAGAATATAATAAGTATACTTATGCGGATATGTATAGGTTGATTTTTGGAAATTTTGGTGTGTAGATTCTACCCTTTGCCATTGATGTCAAAGGGGGAGTGAGGAGCAGTGAAAATGTGGAATCTAGCTAAGGGGGAGCTCCAGAAAAAATATACTTAAGAATAGAGCATCAGCCAAGGGGGAGTAAGCTATAACACTTAGTCATTTTTCACTAAGTGTTGCCATCAATGCCACAGGGGGAGATTGTTGGCAAGAGACACTGTGTGGCTTCATGAGTGTTGTCATTGATGGCAACAAAGTTCATCCCACACATCTGCAGGACATGGTATGTCTATACCAAAACTCAGATTGAAGAGTATTTTGGTCCAGTGAGCAAGAATAGAGCATACAACAAGGTCCAATAATCAGGTCTGGATCTCTCAGAGGAAGTATCTCAGTAAAGTACAAACTTGGGGAAGTCAAGAGGAGTACCATGACTGATACATTCCAGAGATTGAGCCTTCAGTGATGTAAGAGTGAAAAGATATGAACACCTAAGTGTTGGGTACCTGTTTGGCAGAGTAGACTGAGGAAGAACTGATCGGCAAAGCATCAAACCTTAATCTGGATGAGATATTGATGGTGATCAAACTTCTTAAGAGATCATTCATGATTAGCCGACATGACTGATGACTTCTATAAGTATCTCTTTGATATGCATCACTTGGCAAGCAAGGATTCAGCTGACAGACCAGAGTTTGGAAAAATATTAAGTATTCCAGATGCCGACTAGAAACATGTTGAAATCCATGGTGCGGATATATATACTAGATGGATTTCGATGAGAAGGTGTGTGAAGTGTATTGTGAAGTGCGTAGAAGAGCAGAGAACAGTGTGGAAATAGAGATAGAGGTCTAGTATGTAACAGACTAGCAGTACTAAGGCAGAGGAAGAATGAAGTGCAGTAGATCAGTATAATGAGCTTAACCGAAACTAAACCTAAGCATATGTGAATGCTTCTCATTAGTTCAAGTACCTAGTTTCCTTCTATAAACTATTGTAGGCAGTGAGCCTCTTGTGAGCAGTGTACTCAGGTAGTGAGCCCTAATTGGCAAGTGCCATTTTGTACTACCTTATTCTTTTATTAGAGAATACAATCTTGCGTTAATCTCCCCATGGTTTTTTCCCTTAACATGGTTTTCCACATCAAAATATTGTGTCATGTGTGTTGAGTTTATTTCTGCTTCCATGGTTATATGATTTGATGTTGCTCTAATTGTTAAAGAAGAAAAGAAAGACAAATTATTAAGATAACTAATTCACCCCCCTCTCAGTTATCAACAGTATGAAGGTGCTGGTAGCTCCCCTATAGTTGGAGCAAAGAGACTGCACAAGGGGGACACGCCTAGGCCTGACCCTAGCGACAAGATCGTTGTCCAGACAATAATCCCTAAAGAGAAGAAGGTTACCCCTTCCATTTTACCAATGTTGGATCCCAGAGTATTGGAAATAGGGAACAAAGAGTTTGAGTTTCACCTCTAGGAATTAGGGAAGCTTGGTCATAGATTCTATCATGATCAACTCGCTAGTAAACCAATGTGTATTGAACTGGACCTTCAAGGCAGTCAAAACATTAGGTATCCCTTTTGCAAAGGTGGATATCAAGGTGAAGAAAGGTTCAACATGGTTGTTGTACCGAAAAGTACCAATAGGAGGTTTAATCCGTCTTACTTGCCCTCTCCTAGAGACAAACTTCACTCAAGAAGGTGATGTTCTGCATAGCTTGTTCATTGATGGACTCACTTTAGTAATAGAAAATAAGATAACTAATCTGACTCTGATAGGAAATGATAATTATGGAATTATGATGCAAAATCCACCCTCGACATTACCTTGAGCTCTTTTAGAGCTTGTTGTAAGGAACTAGAGACAATGTGGCTACCTTAGAAGTTTAAGTTTTGAACTAGCTTAAATTTTGAAGACAATGGTGCATTGATAAAGTACAGAATGTTGATGTTATTATTAAACAATATTTTAGCTTAAGTATGAGAGAGTTTGAATCACAACATGGAATGCTTGAATTCGTGGGTCCTTGTGAATGTGAAGTATTTGTTAACCAAATCAAGAACAAGGTCTGACAAGTGGGCTCCAGTCCAGGTGGTGAAGAATTCACATAATCCATTTCCAGTAGGCATCTGAGATATTTATACTTTATAAAGGAATTAAGTTTTGATTGCCATCATGGAAAATATATCACTCAAGAGAAGTTTGAGTAAGGAGAAATCATGGATTGCAGGTTTATGAAGGAGCTCCAACAAGCTCTCAAAGATTAAAGTGATTAATAAGAGTTAGTATCAGCCGGTCCATAGATTGAGATATTTATAGCATCAAATAAGGAATCATGGTCATTTTTCCTATAGCATAGTCATAAAGGAATCCGATGCGGCTTGTAACAAAGTTTTGATTCAACACTTGAAGAATGTACAGCTTGAATTAGTTCGTGGGTGAAGATAGTTGCGTGAACATTTAGAATACTAGCATGGTTGTTAAGGCAACAAGAACCATCTTACACTGGAGCACCGATGTGAGCTTGTCACATGTCATTGATGGGAGTCTGACAAACCAATAGAAACAACCTTGGACGAGGAGGTCAGGAGGTTGATGCTAGTACTTGGAGCTTCAAAGGGAGTCACATCATCATGAAGATTCCTTGTTAATGCATTTTTCTCTAAGACAGAGAAATTTGAGGTAAAATCCCTTGTCCATCTCTAAGATAAAGATGTGGTTCTTTCCACCCTCTAGGAGTAGCCATGATGGATATCATGTTGAGCGACTCCATGATAACATCACGTTGAGAGACTCTGTGATAAATTCTTAGTATTTTTGTTTTTCCACAGATGGGAGTAGCCATGGTGGACATCATGTTGAGAGACTCCATGATGACATCACATTGAGAGACTCCATGATGGACACTTGTACATGTGTTTCTTTCCACCCTCTGGGAGTAGCCATTTTGGACATCATGTTGAGTGACTATGACGATGTATTTTTTCCACTAATGGGAGTAGCCATTGTGGACATCACATTGAGAGACTCTATGATGATTCTCTTGTACTTGTGTTTATCCACCCTCTGGGAGTAGCCATGGTGGATGTCATGTTGAGAAACTCCATGATCGCATCACATTGAGTGACTCCATGATGGGAACTTATGCACATGTTTCTTTCCACTCATGGGAGTAGCCATGGTGGACATCATGTTGATGATGATATCACATTGAGAAACTCCGTGATAAATTCTTCTCACTAATGGGTGTAGCCATTGTGGGTGTCATGTTGAGAGACTCCATGGCATGGATATCTGGAAGGATACCTCCCTAGCTAAGAGGGAGTGTTAATGTTTGTAGCTTAGGGAGGTTACAGATTTCATAGTTGAATGGTTCTAGCGCTAGAGAAAACAATACATCCATTGGCCAACTCCCTCCTTATGCACTCCAATGACAATAGTTAATGATAATAACTATTACTGATTACATGGAAAACTAATTTGGGAAAGCAATCGGTCAAATAAACTAAAGATAAACAAATCAATTCCATGAAATGGCACCTTTTGAAAGGGTAGTGGCTGATGGTAAGAAAGCAACCCTTCAAGGCACATAAGGACTCAGTGGAGACTTTGCTATACCTCCCTAGCTAAGAGGGAGTGTTGATGTTTTGGTAGCTTTGGCGGGTAAGTCTAAAGTCAAGTCGGCCAAGAAGAACAAATAGATCGATCTCCCTTTGTGAATAGTCACGTCTCCTTGGAGGATCGCGTCTCTTGGGTGAAGAGGCATTTGAGGAGATATAAAAAGGAGATGGAAAGGGATTTAATATCAAGTAAGAAACATATATACAATAGTATATCTGATCTGGAAAACTTAACATGGTATCAGAGCTAGGCCCAGGCTAGAAGCCCCAAGCACACCAGAGGTGTGGCTTAAGGGGGGTGTTGGTGTTGGAAATAAGACACACCCAAACCGATAATGGACTAGTCTAAGAGGGGCCAGTAGCTCAATGGTGGAGCACTCCAACAACAAATAGAAGGTCCTAGTTCGAGTCCTAGCTGGTCCATGTCTCAATACTGGCATTTCCTATTCACCTAAATTTGAAATCCGTAATAATTGATTTTAAATCAAAGTTCGTTGATGAAATAACTCCCCACAAGGGGTATCAGTCATTGTAATTATCATTAGTGATGATAGTTTTGGATTAGAGGGAAGACAAGGATGATTGTTTATTGAGTGTCATTTTAGACGACTCCTCCTGAGAATATTGATGAGTAGTAGTGATTTTATATAGACAAAAATATTTTAACTAGCACTTGCACCCATAGGAGGTTCAAGGAATACTAATACAAACAAGTAAATTATTTATTATTTTTTACCGCATATATGTGAGCATTATAGCGCTCAAAATTGTCTCAGCATTGTAGTGCTCAGAATTGTCTCACGCGATAAAAAAAGTTCACTCAGGAAAATTTTCTAAAGTCAGTTGTTCTTATCCATGTATTCCTTGAACTCTCTATGGGTGCAAGTGCTAGTATAATTATATAGTGATAAGTAGTGTATTTTTGTGTTAAGTTTGACTTTTCCAAATTTTAATCTATATATATATATATTGAATTCTATCTTGGTTAGATTTGTACTTATTTTTCCATATTCATTCATTATTCACCCTTCCACACATTATTTCTTACTTTGAGATTTTTATTTCCTTATCTTCAGTCAATCTTATATCAATTAAGATTGAGCCAGAGAAGCTATGCAGCCAAATTCAATTTCTCACATTTAAAAATGTCAACACTTTTACTTTCCTACTAGTCATTGAAAGCTCACTTAATAAACATTTGCACAACTATTCATTATATCTTAACATTTAAAAACATTTATTTTCACATCTAAACATAATCTAGAAATAAAGAATATCACATTATAAGGAGTTTTCATCTTAGGAGCACTTCAATTTGAATCTTTCCTTATGTTGGATTGTATTTTGGCTATAGGAAAGATTAAATATCATTTGAGGAATCCTAGATTTTGTAGTGGAGACTAATTTTAGAAATAGCTATAATTGCTTTTTCCTATTGAAGTTTTGAATGTGGGGAAGGAACTTGATTGCATTTTCTATTTTGTTACGAATGCTTATCTTTTAAATGGGAGTGGAAGAGAAATTGGGAAATTCAATCTTTCTTCCTGTGAAAAGAAACCAGGGGAAAAATGTTTAGTCTGAAATAAAATAAAAACATGGAAGTCTTTATGAAGATAGGGATGAAAAGTCAAAAGTGTAGGAAAAAAAGAGAAGATTCGAAGAGGAAATCTAGATATGAATGGTTGTTTTTCTATTGCTTGAAAGTTTGATTCTACAAATAGATGATTTTTCTTGAATAATTTGCTTTGTGCTTATCTTGGCATTCCTTTAGACCATGTCTCTTCTGGTTTTCACAAAACAAATTTAGGCATGGTTTATGCTTCTTGCACAATGTTAAGAATTGAATCTATACATTCAAAAAATATTATTTTCCTTCTATGTGATAACTTGTATTTTCTAGTAGACCTTGGGATCTTTCATTAAATACTTTGTGTAGATCTTGCAAATATTACGTTTCTTGAGATGAGATCTCTCAGAGGCAATGCAATCTAATCCATTATCCTACTACTCCTTGCACCTTTCCTATTGTTGATTTCAATATCATTTAATGTTTTAAGAGTCACAAAAATGTTTTACATTACACCTTGGTTGCACCTCAACATTTCAATATGTTTATAGACCCTTCACAATTTTTTTTAATGCAAACTTGTAATCATTGTGTTTCATGAGAAGATAAAGGCATTATAAAGGCATTCTAACTAATCCCTCTAATGATTTAGCCCAAGCAAATAACAAAACCTAGTCCAACATTTTTTTTACTTTTATAGCATACCATGAATAGAAGAGCTTCATGTGCTCTCTTATTGGCAAGTGTACTTTGGAATATCTCTATATGTTGTTTGATTGCATACTAATTAGGAAAGATCTATCTCTTGTCTCCATGCAACTGCAAGGCTCAACACTATCAAGAAAGCCAACCATGCACTCATAACAATCAACTGTAGTCATAAGGCAATAAGGGTTACTCATGTGATTGAAAGTATGTACAGCTCTCATCTATTAAACCTACATGATTGCAAATAGCTAGATCACAAGCGAAGCTTACATTGATAGGAAGTGTTCTAGAGTGCATCATTAAAACACAAATTTTGAGATCATCCTTGCTAAATCCATTTTGTGCATATCATGTAATCATTGTTTACGAAAAGATGACATCTCTTTAAGGCATTCCATCAAATAGTTATGGCGCTCTTCATTACTTATGCACTAGTTGTCCTCCATACTATCTCTTATGAGACCACCATACTTTCTAAAACTTACAATCCCCTGAGTTTGTGTATGTTTACTATAACACTACATTTTCCCATAGTTATTCAATTATTTATAGCAGATTTATTATGGTTAATATTTAGAGTTAGGATAATATAGAATCTTAAATAATGTGTAAACAACAAAGGTAAATTACAACATTGATAATTTAATAAAATCTTCAATTTGTAAATCAATAACAAGACAAATTGGATAACATAAACACATAATCACATATATCCCAATATCTTTATTAACAATAAGTTCAATACTTATCTGTGAAGCATTGAGATGTTGTTATATGACACTTAGAGGAATAATCAGAAGTCCTATCTATTCTCGACAAAGAGCATCCCCAAAGGAACTAGTTCTTACACAGAACCAATCATGCCTCACGGCATAAAACAAACAAAGCCCTGGTCATGACACTCCCCAGTGTATGTTATACCCCAAGTTGGACACACTCTATGTACCCCTTCTCCAAATGCTCAGTGCCCAGCCAAAGACCCTAATCCACACTCCTTTGTGTCCTCTAATTCCTGTATACCTTCCTGTATACTTTCCTTTATCAAATCTAGAATCCTTTTCCTTCATGATTTCTTTCCTTTCTTTCCTTATCTTTCTTGAGTATTCTCCTTCCCCATTTCAAGTCTCACATAAATGCCTTATATAACATTTTAAGGGTGATTTCTAAACCATCACACCTTTTCACAAGAGTTGTCATTAATAATGGTTTAATAAACATAATAACTCCTCCTTTTTAAAATGGGTTTTTCATAATTATTATTTATTTATTCCCCTTTTCACCAAAGGATCATAATATATTTTATTTTCCATCTCCCTTTTAATTATAAAGTGTAAATAAACTTTATCCTCTTATAATTTTAGAGGTTTATTCATAAATATCTTTCTTTTCCATTTTGGAGAAAAAGTCACATAACATATTTCTCCCCATGTAGATTAGCTGTTGTCCTCAGTAGCTCAAGTTGAATCTACAACATATTTCAACACAAACAATTAGTTAAGTGTGTGTGGATGTTAATTATATAAGTGTTGAATCTACAACATATTTTAACTTCATCTATAATTATATTTCTCAAAGTTTAGATCTTTTCAATAACTCTTTTACTTTAATTGAAACCAAAATTAGATCTCATGTTAATCAATAACATGATTACAACCATAAGTATATTTTTACATGAAATAGATCATTAATTTATACTTGAGAAGTTGATACAAGAGAGTACACTAAATCTCTTATCAAATAATCTTTAAATTTTTCATTCATGTGTAACCTTATCTTTAATGCAAATATTTTGATCTTTTTGGTGTCACTTTAATACACAAAAGTATTATCATGTAATCACATAGCACTTACCTAGTGAATGACATGCATATCCTATACTATGTAGTCACTCATCACTAAGTACTGTATACTCAAAATACATTCAAAGATGATATTCATGCATTCTAGACTACTTGAATATCCTCTTTTCATATACCAAATACAATTGAATGGAAACAACCTACACAATAACCTTTACACAAAGTTCATATTATTTCACACACTTCACCTTGTCATAGGTTCACAAAGAATAGACAAAATCATATGTACAAGGTTATTGGGTTGATCAGATCCAATAACAAAGTATAATAAAATAAAGATGGTACAAAACAATCTTACAAGGCAACTTAAGAAACAAAACATCAACAACTATTACCATCATAAAGTACTTCATAGAGAAACACTAGAGAAAAAGGAATGGTTATTCAAAGGTCAAACAAGAGGATACAATGGGTAAATGCACAAAGTTGAGTCCACTTAAGGTGGAAGTTTCGGCCTTAGAAAAAAACTTGAAATAGAGCAAACCAAAATGAGATCCCATTATGGACCAGGATCCTGAGCCTAAAATCTAGGATGGGATCCCTTTACGTAGTGGGATCTCAAACCTAGTACCAAGAAATAGGATCCCATTTTATGAAATGGGATCTCGTTTTGTAAAACTATTAACTTTTTTAAAAATCACCTGCATGCTCATTTTCTCATAGTGATAGTGAAAGAGCAAAATGGGATCCCGAGTGTAAACCCTCCATTTGTGGCCATCAAAAATCCAAGTGAGTCTAGATTTTTGCCCATTTCTTTGTTTTTTTTATTTCTAGTTTCCTTTTAAAGTTTTTTTTCTTGTGTATTTAGGCATTTTAGCTATAAATTACAAATAAACTTTTGAATAGACCGTATGATATGAAAGGAGGGATTTTGGACAAACTATAAAAAATTATATAGGAATATGATGAACATATATTTGGTTTTTATATAATTTACTTATACTAAAGTATGTAATAGCATTTTAAATACAACATTGAATATAGGGCTTAAATTTGAGCTGTATTTATGCATTTTAGCTGTAAAATACAATTAAAAATTTGAAAAGACTGTATCATATGAAAGGAGAGCTTTTGGACAAACTGTCAAAATTTATATAGAATTATGATGATATATATATTTGGTTTTTATATAATTTACTTATACTAAAGTATGCAATAGTATTTTAAAGGAACCATTGAATAGATCACTGTCATAAAAAAATTGTTTGACAGTCAAGGTTGACTATCAAATTTTAGCCCTGATTGAATAGATAACTATCATAAAAAAATTGTTTGACAATCAACATTGACTGTCAAATTTAAGGCCTGATCCTACACACAAAAAAAACCCTAAACTAAATTGGAAACCTAAAAACAATTACCCTACACAAAAAACAAAACCCTAAACTAAATTGGAAACCTAAAAACAATTACCCTACACGAAAACAAAACCCTAAACATAATTGGAAACCTAAAAACAATTACCCTACACAAAAAACAAAACCCTAAATTGAATTGAAACAAAACCCTAAAGTCTCAATGGTTCACATTTGATCAATTTGTATAATGTTAGATGGTTGAAGTTTTCACAAACTTGTTTAAAAAGTCAAATATATTAAACTTGGTCAATATAAGAGAAAATTATTCCATTATCATGGTAACTTATGGACCTAGGATTAAGGGGATTTAAGAAAATTACTTGACATATCTAAGCTTGACATATATACTCTCAGATCCTCACACATCCCAAGTGCCCAAGTCTTTATTTATGTACTAAACTAGAGATTTATCAATCCTCTCTACTCTACATGCTTGGTAGTCCACATAGATATTTTATGCATTAACGATCCTCATATATAGATCAATGACTTGACTATTTATTTTATATCATTTGGCACATTAGACAGCGATTCATAAAAAAATATAGTGGCATTCTTTAGGAAAATTTCCATCATAGATTTACCTCCTTCCTTTCCTATAGATTCTATTTGTTTTAAAAATATCTTCTTAAAGTCATTTACCTTAGTCTAGAATACATTTTTATGACCTAACACAAGATTTAAAACCAACAAAGCCCATTACCTTTTCTTCTTTCCCTCTAATTTTTCCTTTGACCTTGCTAACATACATTTGTGATTAACTGTCATACTTCAACTACTCATATAATTGATGCAATTGACTAACCACTTCTTCTATCAATTTATTTGTAATTTCTATCATATATCACTTTTTCAACTCTTTATTTTTTTAATAAAAAATTGAACCCAATCTATTATCACATCTAAGATTTATTTTATCATTTATGGCATCTAAATTATCCCTTTTTGCTTCTTATATACTTTTAAAGTTTCTTTCTCTAATTTAACAATATTGTAATGGCTTGACGATTTTCCTTTTTCTTCAACCACCTCTTCACCTTCCATATTGCTAAATGTCATATGTAACTTTAGTTTAAATCTCATGGATTTGCACTTCTAGATTTTACTAAAGCCTAGCTTGTTAACTCATTTGATTCATCCAATTTGGATCCTAGTTCTATCATTTATATCACATCTTATGTGGTTGATATTTGAGTTGTGGTAGTTGTGATCATTTAAGTAACGTAAAATGATACCATGTAAATTGAGAATAGTGGTATCTTTAGGGATGCAAATATCATTAGAGTAGAATCTAAAATTGGGGAATCTTGTAGGGAACTATAGGTGGGTAAGATGAACTAACAACATTTGCATAAGTTTTAAATTTAAAAATGGACACAAATGGTGTTAAAACTAATGGTAGAGGTGTATATACATTTCTCAAAGACCTTAAAGTGTCACGTGCCTTGTGAATAATTTGTATCTCTTGTTTACATAAGAATTTAAGTATGCATTAACCAATCAATGTGTTGTGGTAGAGAGTGGACCTATGTAAAGAGCCTATGTTGGTCAATACCATGGATGCCAATTAATTTGTAGGTATATGCCTATTTAGGTTATATTGGTTGGCCATAGTGTTGGTTATCATGGATCATAATTTTCTAGATAAAATTGGTGTCAAGTTGTAGTTTTTGTTGTTCTCATGCCCATTAGTGTTGAAAGAATGTTGTATACTCATTTAAGGCTATGGAGACTAGTGATTGAAAAAATGTTCAAGTAATTTTTTTGCTAGCAAGATTAATTCTTTTGAGCACGTATGAATTGGTTAAATCTATTTTCATCCATGGTTTTAAATCATTCATACTAATTGTGAATCTAATTTTTGATGTGCCTATTAATATCCACATATGCATAAAGATTGAGTTAGGGATTTATTATTAAATTGTGTATGGTTGAGATTTTATGCAATAGCAAGGACGGTTAGTGTGCTACATTTGTTGCATGAAATGGTTTCCTCAAGTGAAATAGTACATACTACACATTTTGTTTTTTATTTGTTTTAGATTATTTATGCATTAATTTTATTATAGATTTTTATTAGTTTTTTTTTCCACACTCATCTAAACAACTATATCTAATATGATCTCTCTAACAATTCCTATTTCACCAATAGTCTTAAATTTGAAATACCATTTCTTTAAAAGGATATATTTTAATAGGTTGTCCATCCATATTTGGAATCTTTATAAACTCCACATATTTCTATGTAAATGGGGAATAAAATTTGGTAATATCCCTCAAGTTTGACAACTAGTACATCTAAAATATTTTTTTATCAAAGAACAATCCTCCTTGGGTGAGTCATAAGTGAGAATAGAGATAGTTTCATTGTAAATTACAAACATTGAATTAAAAAATTGGTTAATGAGGTAATGTATTGGGATGTTATATATAACTTCAATTAATTGATAAGTTAATATAGCACTAAATGAAAGATCTAAGTTTTAATGTGATGAGGATGAGAGGATATATGTCAAGCTTAGATATGACCTACAACTTGAAATCTACTCGTTAATCCCCTTAAGACACTAATAATAGTTTAAAATTGATCATTCATATTTGACCAATTTTAAAAATAGGATATAGATGACCTAAGAGGATGTAGATGACCTACAACTTGAAAGCTAGTTATTAATCCCCTTAATCCTCTAATAATAGTTGAAAATTGATCATTCACATTTGATCAATTTTAAAAAATAGGATATAGATGACCTAAGAGGATTAGATGACCTATAACTTGAAATCTACTCATTAATCCCCTTAAGCCACTAATAATAGTTGAAAATTGACCATTCACATTTGATCAATTTTTAAAAATAGGATATATATGACCTAAGAGGATGTAGATGACCTACAACTTGAAATATACTCATTAATCCCCTTAAGCCACTATTAATAGTTGAAAATTGATCATTCACATTTCATCAATTTGTATAATGTTAGATGCTTTAAGTTTTTACAAACTTGTTTAAAAAGATAAATAGTTTATATTAATTAAACTTGGTCAAGTTAAGACAAAATCATTCCATTAGCATGGTTTATGGACCTAGGAAAGATGCCATATATTAAGGGGATTTAAGAAAATTGCTTAAGACATGTCCTAAGAGGATGCATATGGTTTAGGGTTTAGGGTTAAGGGTTAATGGTTTAGGGTTTAATGTTAAGGGTTTAGGATTTATAGTTAAGGGTTTAGGGTTTAGGGTTTATAGTTAAGGGTTTAGGGTTAAAAGGGTTTAAGATTAAGGGTTTAGGGTTAAGGCTATAGGGTTTAGGGTTAAGGGTTTAGGGTTTAATGTTAAGGGTTTAGAGTTAAGGGTTAGGGGTTAAGGGTTTAGGGTTAAACGTTTAGGGTTTAGGGTTAAGGTTTAAGGGTTAAAGGTTTCCATTTAAGGGTTAAGGTTTAAGGGTTAAGGGTTAAGGGTTTAGGTTTACAAGGGTTTAAGGTTAAGGGTTTAGGGTTTAGGGTTAATGGTTAAGGGTTTAGGGTTTAGGATTAAAAGGGTTTAAGGTTAAGGGTTTAGGGTTAAGGGTTAAGGGTTGAGGGTTGAGGGTTTACGATTAAATGTTTAGGGTTTAGGGTTAAGGGTTTAGGGTTTAGGGTTTATAGTTAAGGGTTAAGGGTTAAGGGTTTAGGGTTAAGGGTATAGGGTTAAGGGTTAAGGGTTAGGGGTCAAAGATAGACAAGTTCCACATATCATTGTTAAGGGATGATCATAAAATCCCATTAAGACACTAATAATAGCACTAATCCCCTTGAAATCTACTCATTGTCAAGGGATGATCTAAGAGGCTGTAGATGACCTAAGAGGATGTAGATGACATACAACTTGAAATCTACTCATTAATCCTCTTAAGCCACTAATAATTTAGTTGAAAATTGATAATTCACATTTGATCAATTTTTAAAAATAGGCTATATATGACCTAAGAGGATATAGATGACCTACAACTTGAAATCTATTCATTAATCCCCTTAAGCCACTAATAATAGTTGAAAATTGATTATTGGGTAAAAGCATAGAACTGTGTCACACTTTTGGCTGACTTATCAGCACAAGTGAATTTAAACATTTCTAACTAAAAGTCATTTTTTTCAAACATATGGTCTAGTGAGATTCATTCTAGCTAAGTTAGATATGGGCCACAACTTTTCCAACTAGAAGTGTCCACTAAATACATATGTAGCACCACTTGGAGGCCAATTTACCACAAAAATACAAAATTTCAAAAATGATGACGTTTCAACAATTTCTACTCATGTAAATAATTTTTAAAAAAAATCTAAAAATACCCTTTTGTACATTTGTAAGTGTAGTTTTAAAAAATTTGGGTTTTTTAATAGACTAATTAGTGTTAATATTTTATTTTTTATTTTTACTAAAAGTAGGTCATCAACACCAAAATATAAGGTTGATTATCTTATCAAGAAAAAATAGTAAATTTTATTAAAAAAAATTTAAAAAAATATGATGCACTAGAGAAGAGATTCCATGTCAAGATGATATTTTTTTTTTTCTATTTTGGATAAATAGTCAAGACAAAAGATGACATCCCATCAAAATAATTATTTTTCACTACACACAACTTTTAATATTTATTTAAAATTATATATTTATCAAAACACATAAAAAATAAATCCATGCACTAAAGTTTCAAGTTATAAATACACTCAAAAAATTTGAAGGAAAAAAAATAAAATTTACTATAAAAAGAGTGACGTCCCACTTAACTTCATTTTTCAACATTTTATCAGCAACTAAATTATAGTGTCAATTTTACAAAAAATGTACTCAAATAATTTTTTAATTTTTATAAAAAATACAAACATAAAATACACTAAAAAATATGCATTTCATTAATTTACATCATTTCAAAATTTAAAATGTATATGTCACTTTTTAATGATTCATGTTAAAAATTTAGATCAGCACTGGTCGTTTCCTTTAAAAAGTGTGACACAACTTTGTGCTTTTACCCCAATGTTCACATTTGATTAATTAAAAAAAATAGGATATCAATGACCTAAGAGGATGTAGATGACCTACAACTTGAAATATACTCATTAATCCCCTTAAGCCACTAATAATTTAGTTGAAAATTGATAATTCACATTTGATCAATTTTTAAAAACATGATATAGATGACCTAAGGGGATGTATATGACCTACAACTTGAAATCTACTCATTAATCCCCTTATTCACATTTGATCAATTTTAAAAACAAGATATAGATGACCTAAGAGGATGTAGATGACCTACAACTTGATATCTACCCATTAATCCCCTTAAGCCACTAATAATAGTTCAAAATTGATCATTCACATTTCATCAATTTGTATAACGTTTTCTATGCTTGAAGTTTTTACAAACTTGTTTAATATATATATATATATATATATATACACACACTTGGTCAAATATGGACAAAATCATTAGCATGGTGTATGGACAAATTCAATTTATCTTTTAGTACATGTACATGTATTAAATTACATAGATCTATAATCTCTTACATTTTGAAATTTGTATGTATGCTCAAGTTGAATGATGTATGTAGATCCTAATTTTTCTTTTAAATGTAGTCATGTATGTTTAATTTAAATATTTCTTGTAATTTCTCAACATGTATAATATCTAGTTTTTGATATATGTTTATTTATACTTTATATATATATAGATTCTTGAAAGTTAATTTTGTACTTATTTGTATAGTTATGTATATATGCATGTTCATAGTTTTTATATAACATGGATAATAATCACTTTGATGTTGAGGAATTCCTCAATGCATCGCCTCTACGGTTTCCATCTCCACCCCCACCTCAACCCCAACGTCAAGCCCCACCTCCACCCCCACCTGGATCTAACGAGGCTCGCTTGCAAGCCATAATTAATGAAAATGTTAGTTCCATCAAAGAAAAACTCAATGTCATTCAAAGTCAACAATTCATGCCTCCTCACTTGATGCATTTTGCATCTTCGATGCAAAACATTGTAGATTCCGTGAGGTCCATTGATATGGACTTGGATAGTTTTCGAATATAGAGAGAGGAGATGCACCAATTTTATGTTGATGGCCTCTCTTGTAAGGAGATTTTGGATCTAAAAATAACAAAAGCTCATTTAGCACAATATTTTAGATACCCCATCACCAATGAACCAATTCCCCCAAATAAGAAAAGAATATCAATTAGGTGGTGTAGACATGAAGTGATGTCTACCAATTTTTGGCATAGGTGGTGGATGGTGTTTGATTATCCACCTCATGCTAATTGTGAGGTTCCTTTATATTTTTTGAGAAAATTATATGCAAAGTTTGTTATGAATAGGAAACCCAACTATTTTGATTTTAGATCATTCTAGGGTATTGGTGGCAGTATTCCACACTAGAGGTTAGGGGCACGGGTTGATCCTGAAAGACCTGTGCCTACTCAACCTCTTGTTGACCCTCCTTCTACTGCCATTCCTTGGCCCTTCCAACATCGTACGGTGGTATCTGCACTAGGATCATTGAGTGCACTCTCAGGTATCCTAGATGAGTAGGCTTCTGTGATGCTAACTGGGGTTTGAGACTATGGAGGAGTTGATGGTGGAGGTGGTCCTAGTACCACTCCACATGTCTCGATGCCTCACATGTGCATGAGTTGTAATCAGTTGTGTTATGGACCCGATCATGCAACACCTAGTTTAGCTACACATGCAGCATCTGATGATATGGGCGAATTATTTGTTGATTTTCTATTTACTGAAGATCACCCACTAATCATTCGACACAGGTATATATATATATATCTAGGTACACATGTTAAATTTATAACAATTTTAAGCACATGTTTTTAATGAACATATAGATCAATTAAATTGTAATATTTTAACAATCAAATTGTTTGGTGTAGATGGCAACAGACACAATTCATAGTTCTTTTGATCGATTTCATTTTTCATCGACACCTATTCATCTCGGCCACCCATTTGGAGTATTTTGATTGATTTTTTAAATATATTTTAAATAATTTTATTAACTTGAACCTAATTTGTAATTCAGTCTTGAACATGTACATTAAATATTTATGCTGGTTTAGGGTTCTTCCACATCGAATCCTGTAGAGGGTGGCTCGAGCGCTCCTCCATCTTTGGCTATCTCACATGAGCCATTTGTATGTATACTATTTTAAAAAGATATATACTTAGATTTTTATGTTTTGAATTCACTATATCAAACATGCATGTGTACTTATAATATATATTAAAAATATACGTCAATGTAGGTTGACACAATAATGAGGATGGGCATTGCAGCAGACCTAGATGATCCAAGTCTATATCAGGAGTTGACTGCATTTCAGGTTGTTGAAATAACTATCTTTGTCTACATGCAATATGTAGGTCTTTTAAATAAATTAAAACAAAAATTGGGTACCTACACAAGTGAATATATATGTTTTAACCTAATTTATACACATGTGCTTTATAAATGACCTTGTAGGAGCTTGTCAGTGACATGTTTCATCCTGTTGATGCCATTCTACATACAAAAACACATGCAGAGTAGGAGGATAGAGGAGACAAGCAACCTGATATGGTATAATTTAAAATTTAGATTATATTTAAACTCAATTATGCATTGTGAAATTAAAGTAAATTTTGATAGAATATATATGTTGACATGTGTTAAATTCTTTTTCTTTATAGCATGAAACATGTCATGTAGCTGAACATGTAGAGACAAGTCCTGGAATAGAGGATGCACAACAACCTCTTATGGTACAATTTAAATATGATAAATTATAAATTAAATTGAATTAAATCATTTTTAATCGTCTTACATCTAATTTTAACTTTTTTTCTCTTGTATGTAGATTGATTCAAAGCATGTAGAGATAGGTCCAGGTGCACTAGAGCATTTAGAGCAGCCTCACACGATAATTTAATTTTATGATAAATTATAAATTAAATTGTCATTAAATAAATTTTAATCTTCTTACATTTGATTTCATCTTTCTTTCTCTTGTATAGAGTGATTCAGGTCATCTGGGTAGTCAATGTGGTGTGAAGAGGTCTCTTGATTATAGAGACAATATGAGTTAGATTATTTCATGGGCTGTATTTGATTATTTCATGTGAAGCAAATATATTATTTCTCATGGACTTATATTTTATGTTTCATGTCCTTTATTTCATTTCAGTATTTTATGGTCTATTATTGTTAAATAGTAATTTACACATGTGCATTTATGCATTTTATGTGAAATTAATATGAAATTGATAGGACATATTTGTACTTTACAAAAAAATTATAGTCAAGACATTAATAAGACATTAATGTGAAATTAAATACAAATATGAAATTAAAGTTGAAATTAATAGGACATTTAAATATTTGTACTTTACAAATTTAGTGATTCATAGTCAAGGCATTAACTTATCAAAGAAGCTCTCAATAAATTACTTAAGGGGATCATATTTAAGTTTCAAATTATATGTCTCATATTTAATTGCTACAATTAATTAAGGGGATCAAATACTTTAAAGTACATGTCTCATATTTAATCGTAATTGATATAAAATTAAGTATTAGACTCTAGGGAGACTCATCCTATAACAAATGATGTAATTAAGTAGTAGAAATTAGGATGACTCATCATTTAACAATCCCAAAAGTTATACAAAAATAATGTTAATGTTAATATAATTTATGTCATAATATGATGTCTTTAGGGGTCCTAATAGGACTTCTTAAGGGGATCAAAGAATTCAAACTACATGTCTTATGTTGGATCACAATTGATATGATTAAGTATTATACTTTAGGGTGACTCATTATAACAAATTTGGTAAAGTTGCCCAAGGCAACCAAATTTAACAATAATACAATCAAATTTAAAGTAAATTCAAAGTAGAAAAACATGCATATTTAACAAACAAAATATATAAAATATTGATTTTGATATATAAAAGTGTAGAGTATAATTGTGTATGTACATGTATACAAATTTGTACAAAATGTGTAATTGTGTAATTGGGTATGTACATATATGCCAACTCAAAACAATGTTTACAAAATGTGGCTATGCCATCTCAAGAAAATCCAAAACTTGTGGGGAATGTTGTAGGTCTTGATGCCACCTGATATCAAAATGATACAAGCAATATCAATATATCATCAAAGCATGTATTCTAATTTATATAAAATTATCTATATACACAACTTGTACCTGTATTTGTAAGTGTCTTGTGCACATGTGTATAGGTTTAATCTACATCATCTCCTTTTTGTTTCAAAGTATGCGATCAATGTGATGATGGCTTAAGGATACAAAAAAGGATAATAAATCTATATTAACTATTAATGTCCAAGCAATATCAATATATAATCAAAACATGTATTTAAATATATTTTAATTAATAATTACCTATTTTTTCCAAGTATTCCATGTTGTCTAGGTTGAATCGATACATAGACTCTCCTTTGTGATGATGGCCTAAGGATATAAAAGGACAATTTAAATCAATTTCAACTAATAATGCACAAGCAATATTAAAACATGTATTTAGTCTATTTAAAAGGACAATATAAAACTAAAACTATATTTACCTATATTTACTTATTCCATTATACCATCTCCATCCTCTCTTTTTTCTGATGCGTCTATGATTGTCTCATGCTCTTCCATAGAAATTGTCCATAGCTCTTTATTTGTAGGTTTTCCATGATACCTCACTAGTTTTATATTTGTTGCCACCACCAAATGTGAGTAGTGTATAGTCTTCTTATGTGTTTCATAATCCTCAAATGTAGGCAAACCATTCTTCCTTATTAGGTATTTTCGTAGCCAAGTGCCAACAACCACCACCTAACCTATTGGATAATGATAGCCATCATCAAAGAAGTTCTCAAAATTTTCTTAAGGGGATCAAAGACTTGTTATCAAAATTTACTTAAGGAGGTGTCTTAAGGGGATCACTAAACTTGTTGGATAATGATAGCCATCATCATCTTCTTGAGGTGCTATTAACTTATGTTTAGTCTCCACACAACGAGCCAACCAATATTCTATTTCCTCTTCATTCTCCTCAGGTGCAACAACAAGATAAGCATGTCCTACAAACAAATTTTGATTCAATAACTTGCACATGTCCATATAATTTGACCAATCTAAATATATGCATTCATATGTATATAAATAGATAAAAGCACTACAAAATACTAATGAAGTAAAATAAAATGAAATAAATTGAATTAAATTACCTTCTTATACAAGGTCTGAAACACGCTCATAATCATTTGATGTAAACACTTGATCATTGTCTTCAATTGTTGTCTCACATTGATCATGTGCTTGTGAAGGTGTCAATGATGTTTTCTTCCACTCTTCAACCCATTTTGTATTCTCACATGCTTCCCAATCTCCTAAAATACAAAACTAACAAAAACAACCAAGATGTCTTATCCAAATAGTCCATGTGCTTGCATTCAAATTCTTAAATGAATGCCATTTAGTAGATCCACTAATTGTCTTGCAATCAAGTCTAGGTAGAATGTTTTCTTCTTCAACCAACCAAAAGAATTGGTGAACTATAGACTACTTGCCTAATCCAGGTGTAGATAATCTTGTATTACACCAATGCACAATCCCATGTGCATCTTTAAATTTTACTGCATCGTCAAATTTCAATTGCTCTCTAGTGAGAATTATTTTAACACACGCACCAACTCCATTATGTTCTCCTTTACCATGTCCAGCTTCAAAAAAACTCCACATATGTTAAACATTATGTTCCTTGTGAACCCTACTTAACCAATAGAACATTCGAGCATTCTTGAACTTCCCCATACAATTATCTAACCATATGAGATGTTCTTTCATCTAAATTCTTTTTTCTCTTAAATTTGTGTAAAATACATTGAAACAATACTGAACAAACTTTGACGAGTGTAATCTGTTGTCACTCAAATAGAAATGATACTCTCTCAAAACTTTTCTATCATCCTCTATGCTATCATTTGCATGTCTATAAACAATATGAACAAAGATAGCCACCTGCACTGAATTTTAATATTGTGATTGGATTTCTTCTTGCAGAGCTAGAGTATAGTTTTCCACAAAATCAACCACAGATAGTATAGTACCAACTTGAAAGTGTTTCTCATGTGTGAAATTGTCCATCAAGCCATCAAGCATGTTAAGAGTGCTTGACATATTTTGGTACAATCTTACTCTTAAATTCTAATATGAATACATGTACACTAACTTTTTTCTATAATTAAATCACAATGCTTTTCAAAATTTCCATGTTTTAAACAATACTCAACATTCTTAAATCTTTTAACATCCACTAATTGTTGTCCAAAATCATTTTCAACACTTTCATGCATACAAACTCTTAAGAAAGAAAAATTGCCACAACTAGCAACTTGCATTGTCTAGAAATACATGAACTTAAATAAAATAATTTCCCATTAGATCTTTCACATAACATACTTGATATAAACTCCTTTATTGTTTTAGGTGGCATATTAATACCACATTCCTGCATAATCATGTTAGTATGTAAGGTACAACATATATATTGAAACACATCATAATAATAACAAAATTGAACATGCATTTTACAACAATAAGATATTTGTTACTTACTAATCTTTACATACCAAGGTTTACATTTTTCAAAACATCTTTGACTTATTCTAATATCACTAGGTAACACTAAATCAACACAAAGTTTTTGGTAAAATTCTATTTGCAATGTATCTAATAGGTGTTTTGGATGAGGATCACAAACTTTGGAACCCACTCTTAATTTTAAAACATCTCTAGCATTAGATGATGCCTTAGTATTATCATGCCAATATTTTTCAATCAAAGATTTGATTTCAACATTTAGTTTTATGTCATATCTCGGGAGTCGACCACTAAAACTCTAACATTGGTTATTGGATCATTTTCTATACTTTATCTTCTCTTTGCCGCTCTTACCAATGTTTTAGGATGCATTTTTAGAATTTCACTAATATTTCTTACCATTCTTTTAATCAAAGTTGCTTTATTAACTATAGTAGTTGTTATAGTTCATCTTGCTACATTCTTATCTTTAGATCAACTATTCTTTCCAATAGACTCAATGGCACTAGCAATACTAGTCATAGCATGTTTTAGTGATTGATCTTTTCTTATTGGTTTAACAAAAATGCCTAACTTTTTCATTACTTTTCTCATTTTCCACATTCTCATCAATTGCATCATTAGTTGACATTGAAATGAGAATTTTTTACGATAATTTTTTTTTTGTATAATCTATTGGCATGTGTTCTTATTTGTCTCCAAGAAATCTTACCAAAAAGATTATCCAAAACATCCTTTTCAATTTAAATAAAATATATTTTCATTTTCAACATCACATCCTAAATTTTCATTTTCATTTTCAACTTCAAAATGATTTTCATTTTCATCAATAAAACAGATTTCATTTTATTTTCAATAAAAGGATTTTCATTTTCATTTTCAACAACAAAACTGTTTTCATTTTCATTTTCAACAAAAAAAGATTTTTATTTTCTTTTTCAACAAAAAAATGATTTTCATTTTCATTTTAAACAACAATTTGACTCAAATCTTGATCTGTATGAATATTATCGATCTAATTATTATTATATCTAACTTCTTTTAAATCTCTTATAAACACCATTTGCATTTCATTCAAAGGTGGATTTGAAGACATACTTGGATTTGTGCCTATTGAAACATTCTCCATAGCATTGAAAGGGGGATTTGAAGACATACCAGGAGTAGTTTGTATAATCGTATTAGTTTCCACAAATTCAGCTCTTGCAAATTTGTATCCTCTACATCAATGGTCTCCTCAATGTTTTTATCTTCAATAGTTGTCGAATTGGATGCTTCAACATCATTCATTGGTCGAATCTTTATTCTTCTATCTCTTTGTCTTTTTTCCTCCTTCTCTCTCTTTGCTTCCATTTCTTTAGGGGTCAATACCTTCGTATCTTTCCTCTTATTATGAGCTTGTGATCCCATGATTAAATTTTTTTGAAATATGTACAAATGAATGTAAAAAATTTGAAAGCCTTCCTTCTTTGTTCCTCCTTAAAAAAAGTAGCAATTCAACAAAATTCCACTCAAACACTATCCCAATAATGCCTCCTTTCAAAATTCAAAATAAATTCCAAGTTGAAGAACCTGTAGAAGAGAAAAGTTGATGGAAAACACTGCATATGTCGCTGACAGTGACAATATTTATTAAAAAATGGTCAAAAGCTAAATGAGATCCCATTTAGTAAACGTGATCCCATACAAATGGGATCCCCTTTAGTAAACGAGATCCCATTACAAATGGGATCCCCTTTAGTAAACGAGATCCCATTTCTTATTATATTCGTACAATTAGAAACGAGATCCAGTTTTGAAATATTTGAATTTTAGGCTTATTTTTTGTTTTGTTAACCAGTTTGGGAAAAGGTTTGGGTACCCGAACCTAGGCTTTGGACCTAGTTTGACCTACAAGTTGAAGGTCCTTTCAATGTCACAACAAAGTAGTGACTTTGGGCATATGTCTAAAGACCTTTTTTGCAAAATTTTTTGAAGAAATTAAAACCCATTATAGGTGAGATAGTGTAGATTCCAAATACGTAATTTTTCTTTACAATTGGATTATTTTTTCTATTTTTCAATTGATTTCTGATGAAATAGATCCATAAACTTCAATTATCAGGGTTTGTCTTTATTAAAATATTTTTTTGAAAAAAAATTGTACAAAAATGTACTTACGACAATTCTTTTCAATTTGAAAAAAAATTAAAAATGATAAGTTTATGTCATCTTATGCGTGATATATAGGACAATTTTTTAAAACACAAAATATGGCCGATAAAAAATTAACAAAAAAATATTCAATAAAAAATTACAATAAAATATGGAAAATGTGCTTCAGTGAGTTACAAATCTTTTCGAAAAAGGATTTAGAAAAAATATGATTGTTTAGGTGAAAATATGGATGACGTACACATGCATGGTATAGTAAAAAAGAAAAATTTTAAACAGTGGTTTTTAGAAAGTCCTATTGAAAATCAATTTGTATTATTTGGGTATTCAAATAAATTACATATTTAGAAACTAGACTTGGAGTACTACATTTTATGATTAGTGACTTTTTCCAAGATTCCATCTCTAAGTGCTTCAAATTTTAAGGTCAAATGTTACAAATTCTAAAAATTAGGGAAATCACTTCCACTTTTTGGCCAAAAAGTGGACTCAACTTCTTACACACACCCCAATGCAAGATAAGAAAGTAAGCAAACTTACAAAGATCGCCAGACTGCCAGGTGGGATCAATGCACCTCATGTCATCATTTGAAAAATGAGTAGGATGTGAAGAAGTGGCCCTAGGCACCTCTTCCTCATCTAAATCAACTGCCTTATTATCTCCAACTAAGCCATCATCAGACTAGTCATCCCTCTCAAGATCGTAATCCTTGTTCATAGGAATTATTTTCCTCTAGAATAATGAGTCCTCAAGAGGGAACTCCTCTCCCTCTATCCAACTCTCAAGGTCTTAGATGTTTGGTAATCAAAATCCTAGGAGTCAAAGGAGTCCAGAGAATGGGCCTCTAGCCAACCTTATGTTGCAAGTATGAGGTGAGCCATTGTTGTCATTGATGTCAACATACTCATACTGCATTGACAAGAAGGATTTGATGAGCTTTGTACTGAGGATATTGAGAAAATTAGCTTCAGTCAGGAACAGTGAAGAACAGTGATGAGAAGAAGGTAAATATACTGTATAGGATGAGAACCGGAGGATGCGGATTAAAGGGTTAGTAGATATGAGTCTTGAGATGCTACAGTTAAGATTTCAGAGGTCCGCATGAAGATCTGAAGGAGTTATGGCTGCCGGTATAGAACCGGGTCCGGCAAGTATCCGGAGGTGACAGAGGATCACAAAAAGGTCCGGTGAGGTCCGGAATTGTATTATCATAATCTGCGGATTTGAAGGAGTGTTTTAGATGTCCTTGTTATGTGTCATCCTGATTTGTGTGTGATTTGGAGGTCCGGAAGTACCTCCTGCATCATGACAGTGGCGACAGACTGTGTTCTTGAAGTTCCGGATGAGGAAGACAAGAGATTCCAGTAAGCAGAGGAAGTGCGGATGTATCCGGACATTCAGACAGACTTGTGAAGGCTCTTGAATCATGTCTAGGTTGTGTTGTTGGTCCGCATCGATGGTAGAGCCCGGAATTGAAGTTATTCTTCCGGATGAAGTTATTGCTCTGTTTAGCCGACCGGATGAGTTGTTCATCCTGCGAATGTTCTTGTGATAGCCGACCGGATGTGTTATTCATCTTGCGGATACTCCTATGGTTGTTTGCCGACTTAGATACTTGTTCCTAAGTCGATGTCTTGTATAAATAATGAGTTGTGAATTCATTTCAGTGGGGGAGATGTGGATGAGCAAGGTGTAGCGAAGAAAGGTGCGAAAGGCAGAGCAGAGATTGTTGGGCTTAATTGGAACTGATCCGGACATGGTAGAGATGTCATTCTCCAGTTCAAGACTGTGATTTTTATCACTCTGTAGACAGTGTGTCTCCTTGTAGGCAGTGGGCCTCTTTGTGAGCAGTGTGCTCGGGCAGTGAGCCCTTATTGGCATGTGCCATTCATTTTTCTTTATTCTTCTAACAGAGAATAATTCTTGGGTTAATCACCCCGTGGTTTTTCCCTTAACCGGGTTTTCCACGTCAAAATCTTGGTGTTCAATGTGTTGATGCTTATCTGCTCTTGTGTTTATGTATTGTGCTTCCATGAATGATTATTTGATATGCTGCTAACTAACAACAGAGAATTAAGTGTTTGAAAGAGAACAAGTTCTATACAACTGATTCACCCCCCCCCTCTCAGTTGTATGCCCTAGATCCAACAATTGGTATCAGAGCTGAGTTCCTCTGATAGGAGCTTAACCGCTTGAGGTGATCCAGGATGTCGTCATACAAGAAGGATAGTCCGAAGTTCGATGGAACCAACTTCACTCTCTGGAAAGGTCGCATGAAGTGTCATTTGGAATGTATGGGAAAAGCATACTTGGCTATGATTTCAAAACCATATATACCCCCACAAGGTGGTCCGACAACTCCTGATGAAACCACAGAAGCTGAAAACAATCTGCGGACCAAGGAAGCTCTTCTAAGCGCATTGAATGACTCAGATCTCTCGAATGTCATTGACCTACCAACTGCATATGAGATCCTAACTAAACTGGAACTTCTGTATGAAGGAGATGAGTTTGTCAAAAGTGCAAGGTTGCAAAGTCTGAAAGGGAAATTTGAAAGATTGAAAATGAGAGATGATGAAAACATTACTACCTTTATGCCAAGAGTAAATGAGCTGGTATGTGGAATCAGAAATGCTGGTGGAACTCTAGATGAAAATGAGATTGTCTGCAAAATCCTAAGATCCCTTCCTGCTGCCTACAAAATCAAAGTTGCTGCCATTGATGAATTCAGAGCCCACACAACTGTCACAAGAGAACAATTGGCTGGCAAACTAGCTGCATTTGAAATGACCGAGTTTGGAGATGATCCACCCAAGACTGAGTCTGCTTTTAAAGCCAGTGCCTATGTGAAAGGCAAACAGAGATTTGATCCGGGTGAAAACTCATCAAGGAAAATGTCATGGTATGATCAAGCAAGAAGAGACATGGAAGAAGAAGAAGCAGAAACAGCTCAACTTGAAGCCCTCATTGCAAAGAGACTGCCAAGAGGATCCGGTAAGTATGAAGGAAAACTACCCTTTAAGTGTTTTAACTGCAATAAGATTGGTCATTTTGCCTCAAGATGTCCGGAGAGATCTGCAAGATCTAATACTCACAGACAAAGGTTTCAAAAGAATTGCTATTATGTTCATGAAGAAGATGACAATGAAGGAGTAACAGATGATGAATCAGATCCAGGAAGCAAATCCGGAAATGAGTGGGTGTTTATAGCCATCAAGGAAGAAGATTCCTTGCTCTCTGAATCTGTCAATCACAAAGTTGTTGAAAAAGCCTTGGCTGCTCAAGTGGAAGAAAAGGATGATTGGGTTATTGACAGTGGATGCTCTCACCATATGACTGGTGACAAGAATAAGTTCTTAGATTTGGAAAGATATGAAGGAGGAATGGTAAAGTTTGGTGACAATTCTGCTGGCAGAATCAGAGGTAGGGGAACTATTTCCTTTGATGGTAAGAGCAAAACAGGTAATGTATTATATGTTGAAGGATTGAAGCACAATCTTCTCAGTGTTGGTCAGTTAGTGGACAAAGGCTATGATCTCCGGTTCAAGAATGGAAAATGCAGAATCTTTACAAGCTCCGGAACTGAAATTGCATCCGGTACTCAGACAAGAGGTAACATCTTTCATCTGGTTGGTTCAAATAAAAGTTGTTTGTTTGTTCAAATTGATCAGAGTTGGTTATGGCATAGAAGAATGTGTCATGTAAATTTTGATAACATAATCAAAATAAGCAATACTCAGGCTGTGAGAGATCTTCCAAAGTTGATAAAACCTACAAACAGTGTGTGTAAAGAATGTCAGTTAGGCAAACAAAGCAGAGTCTCTTTTAAAAGCAAAGATCAGTCTTCTACCGGATTGTTGGAATTAGTACATACTGATCTATGTGGTCCGACAAGAATCAAGAGTCTGCAAGGTGATAGATATTTCATGTTGTTAATTGATGATCATTCCCGGATGATGTGGGTTACCTTTCTGAAAGAAAAATCAGAAGCTTTTGAGAAGTTCAAAATCTTCAAAGCTATGGTGGAGAATCAAACCGGATTGAAACTAAAGTGTCTAAGGTCTGATAGAGGTGGTGAATTTACATCTGGTGAATTCATTGACTTTTGTGAGAAACAGGGTATAAGGAGACAGTTGTCTGCTCCTAGGACTCCACAGCAGAATGGAGTAGTTGAGAGAAAGAACCGGACCATCCAGGAAGCTGCTAGGACAATGATGTTGGAAGCAAATGTTCCTCAAATGTTTTGGAAAGAAGCTATCAGCACTGCAGTCTACACTCTCAATCGAGTTCAAATCAGAAACAACACCGGTAAGACCCCCTATGAACTTTGGTTTGGCATCACTCCTACTGTGAAATATTTCAGGGTATTTGGTAGCAAGTGTTATATTAAAAGAGATGAAGATCTAGGAAAGTTTGATGCTAGAAGTGATGAAGGAATTTTCTTGGGCTACTCCACTCAAAGCAAAGCATATCGGTGTTACAATAAGAGATTGAGGAAGATGATAGAAAGTACCAATGTAAAGGTTGATGAAGGAATTGAGAAGCCTTCAAGATTTTATGAATTTGATGAAGATGACCAAGATAGTGTTCAAGGAACTCAATCCTCTCCGGTGAAACAGAGTCAGCCTGATCCGGTAAATCAGGAAGAAGAGTTAGGTTTAAATGAGCCTGATCAAGAAACAGTAGTACTGGACACTCCCAAAATTCCAAGGTATGTAAAACTAAATCACTCTGAAGATCAGATCATAGGTGACAGAAGCAAAGGTGTACAAACTAGAAGGAATATTGCTCAAGATCAGAATGAATGTTGTCTGATTTCAAGGATTGAACCTAAAACAATAAATGAAGCCTGCAATGATGAAAATTGGACCAAAGCAATGGAAGATGAACTGATGCAAATTGAGAAAAATCATACTTGGGATCTTGTTCCCAGACCTAGAGACAGGAATGTAATTGGAACCAAGTGGGTCTTCCGGAACAAACTAAATGAAGCTGGTGAAGTAATCAGAAACAAAGCTAGATTGGTCTGCAAAGGCTACTCTCAAATAGAAGGAATTGACTTTGAAGAGACTTTTGCTCCGGTAGCAAGAATTGAAGCAGTCAGATTACTTCTTGCATTTGCTGCCTTCAAAGATTTCAAGGTATATCAGATGGATGTCAAGTCTGCCTTCTTAAATGGTGATCTGGAAGAAGAAGTCTACATTGAACAACCGGATGGATTTCAATTGTCTGATAATAATGATATGGTCTGCAAGTTGAAGAAAGCTTTGTATGGATTGAAGCAAGCCCCAAGAGCATGGTATGAAAGGTTGGATAAGCATCTTATGCAGATTGGATTCAACAAAGGTACTGCTGACAGCAACTTATATTTCAAAATTGATCATGAAAACATTCTGATTGTTGAAGTGTTTGTGGATGATATCATTTTTGGTGGAAGAGATAGTATGTGTAAAGCTTTTGCAAATCAGATGAAAAGTGAGTTTGAAATGTCTATGCTTGGTGAAATGAATTTCTTCTTGGGTCTGCAAATTACTCAAACAAAAGAAGGGATCTTCATTTCTCAGACCAAATATGTGAAAGAATTGTTAAAGAAATTTGGTATGGAAGACTCAAAGCCTATGAACACTCCTATGGCAACCGGATGTAAGTTAAGCAAAGATGATGATTCTCCAAAGGCAGATCAGACAAAGTATAGATCAATGATTGGTGGATTGTTGTATCTCACTCAAACTAGACCAGATATAATGCAAGCTGTTGGTCTTGTGGCAAGATTCCAGGCTGATCCTAGAGAATCTCATGTTATGGCAATCAAAAGAATTTTTAGATACTTGAAAGGGACAGTTGAGTATGGTCTATGGTATCCTAGAGATCCGGATTTTTCTCTTCATGCTTACACAGATGCAGATTGGGCAGGAGATGTGGATGACCGGAAGAGCACTAGTGGTGGAGCATTCTTTTTGGGGAAGAGATTGGTTTCCTGGCTAAGCAAGAAACAAGATGCAATATCTCTGTCTACAACTGAAGCAGAATACATTGCAGCAGCAGGTAGTTGCACTCAAATCTTGTGGATGAAGCAGATGCTAAGAGACATCAAAGTTGAATATGAGGAGCCTATCACAATTTTCTGTGATAATTCAAGTGCAATTAATATTTCCAAGAATCCGGTATTGCATTCTAAGACTAAGCACATATCTATCAAATTTCACTTTTTGAGAGAACAAGTAAACAAGGAAGAAGTCAGATTGGAGTATGTTCCCTCCAAGGATCAGATTGCAGATATCTTTACAAAACCTCTTCCCAAGGACTCTTTTGAATATCTCCGGAAGAAGTTAGGGGTCATGGCCCCTCCGGTGATGAACTAAGATGCACTAAATGTGCATCAGTCCGGTGGCAATCACAGTCATATCTTGTGATCCGGACTAATGGGGAGCTGCAACTAAGGGGGAGCAGCTGGTATTATTCTGATGCATGAGAATTGCAAGTATGAGCCCTTTGCCATTGATGTCAAAGGGGGAGAGAAGACATGTGAAAAACAAGTGGTTGATGATCAAAGGGGGAGCAGCAAAGGAAGACATGTGAGGAGTGGTTGTTGATAGGGGGAGCTGTGACAGAAAAGAGAAGTTCTTGTCTTGATGGTTTTTCACATCATATGTTGCCATCAATGACAAAGGGGGAGATTGTTGCAAGTATGAGGTGAGCCATTGTTGTCATTGATGTCAACATACTCATACTGCATTGACAAGAAGGATTTGATGAGCTTTGTACTGAGGATATTGAGAAAATTAGCTTCAGTCAGGAACAGTGAAGAACAGTGATGAGAAGAAGGTAAATATACTGTATAGGATGAGAACCGGAGGATGCGGATTAAAGGGTTAGTAGATATGAGTCTTGAGATGCTACAGTTAAGATTTCAGAGGTCCGCATGAAGATCTGAAGGAGTTATGGCTGCCGGTATAGAACCGGGTCCGGCAAGTATCCGGAGGTGACAGAGGATCACAAAAAGGTCCGGTGAGGTCCGGAATTGTATTATCATAATCTGCGGATTTGAAGGAGTGTTTTAGATGTCCTTGTTATGTGTCATCCTGATTTGTGTGTGATTTGGAGGTCCGGAAGTACCTCCTGCATCATGACAGTGGCGACAGACTGTGTTCTTGAAGTTCCGGATGAGGAAGACAAGAGATTCCAGTAAGCAGAGGAAGTGCGGATGTATCCGGACATTCAGACAGACTTGTGAAGGCTCTTGAATCATGTCTAGGTTGTGTTGTTGGTCCGCATCGATGGTAGAGCCCGGAATTGAAGTTATTCTTCCGGATGAAGTTATTGCTCTGTTTAGCCGACCGGATGAGTTGTTCATCCTGCGAATGTTCTTGTGATAGCCGACCGGATGTGTTATTCATCTTGCGGATACTCCTATGGTTGTTTGCCGACTTAGATACTTGTTCCTAAGTCGATGTCTTGTATAAATAATGAGTTGTGAATTCATTTCAGTGGGGGAGATGTGGATGAGCAAGGTGTAGCGAAGAAAGGTGCGAAAGGCAGAGCAGAGATTGTTGGGCTTAATTGGAACTGATCCGGACATGGTAGAGATGTCATTCTCCAGTTCAAGACTGTGATTTTTATCACTCTGTAGACAGTGTGTCTCCTTGTAGGCAGTGGGCCTCTTTGTGAGCAGTGTGCTCGGGCAGTGAGCCCTTATTGGCATGTGCCATTCATTTTTCTTTATTCTTCTAACAGAGAATAATTCTTGGGTTAATCACCCCGTGGTTTTTCCCTTAACCGGGTTTTCCACGTCAAAATCTTGGTGTTCAATGTGTTGATGCTTATCTGCTCTTGTGTTTATGTATTGTGCTTCCATGAATGATTATTTGATATGCTGCTAACTAACAACAGAGAATTAAGTGTTTGAAAGAGAACAAGTTCTATACAACTGATTCACCCCCCCCCTCTCAGTTGTATGCCCTAGATCCAACACCTTACCCATCTCTTGGATATATATATAGAAGGTAGGAACTAGGGGCAAATCCTCCAGAAAGTCATCTCCAGTTGTTGGACTCACTCAATATGGTGAGCCTTAATTCAAACCCATTCTAGTTAGAAATCTTGATAACATTGCGACAGTAATCTAGGATTTGTCCATCATGAGGCCAAGTGCCCTCCATGTCAACCTACGGATCAAAAACCATGTCTATATCACTAAGAGTGGCCATTATATGTAATGAAGTATCAAAATGACAAAATTGAGCCCATCTAGTAGCTCTCAAAAGTCTAGGATCAAGATGTGGCATCTCCTTCTGATACAGTCTGATACATGCTCGTAAATCCATGTCATGATTAGAGTGGAGTGGCTAAAAGCAAGTTCCCCACAATGCGAAATATGGTAAAGATCATGGTAGACCATAGTCGAGATATCAACACCCCATACAATAATAGTACCCTACTCTATGCACTGAATAATGGGTGACCAACACCATTTCAGACAAGTTGAGGCTTTGTCTCCTGACAACCTCGATCAATCAAGCCAATAAGGTATTTCCTCAAGAGAGGAATTTAATGATGAAATACTCAAGTGATCTGAACTCCTATTTGCTCATCAGAGTGAGTCACACCCATTATCGAAGCCTAGGATGTCTTGTCCTCAATGGACTCACTAGAAGGAAGAACACGAGGATGTCCTCTCACAAGAACTCCTAGGATGCAGTAGACATCGTACAATGTGCTAGTCCACTCCCTTGAAACCTAGGGAAACCTAAAAGTGTTCCTATTACCATCCCAATAAGTCAAGATACCACAGTAGATGTGGGAAGTAGGGTGAATAATAGGACTCTAACAATTCCTCTCTACACTTGCCCTCTTTAGGACAACAAGATCACCAGGAGATAAAGAATCATACATCTTGGATAACCACAACTGCTCATGATTGGCATTCCAACGAATGTGCATATTAAATGTCATTAGAAAAGAACTTTCTTTATATCCCATCAAACTTAGAAAATCCAAAAAAAACATATAACTTGTAAAAATTCACAAAAAAAGGCATATAAAACCTAGAAAATTGCAATAAATTGACGAATTCAATGTTCAAATTAGACCAAAACAAAGTGCCATAATTTTCAAAAAACATCAAATTTTAGTCAGAATCTAGCTAGTTGGGTCACCCCTTTTAGAAGGTAAAAACTCCCTCGGGTGACCTAGATGTAAAGCCAAGACTCCCTTGGGTGACCCAGATGTAAAGATAAAAATCCCCCAAGTGACCCTGTTGCAGAACATGATCTCCCTCAGGTGATTTGGACTGGTAAAAGAGGTGACCTAATTTTGCCTTGCCTCATGTCAAAAACAGTAAAAAAATTCAAATCTCCACCGATTTCGACGAACGAAAGACTGATTCTAGTCTAAACGATAAGAGTAACATGATGTAACAAGAAAAATTGACAAAAAATAGACACATTCATGAGATTTTTCACAAAAGTAAAACTAGAGTTTAGAGGAGGGTTTTTAACTGATTGTGTACCCAATTCTGAGTGGTAGAAGTACTGGCCATCTTCGTGATCCCCTTAGCAATATCTTTCCAACGACTGCTTGCATGACTAATTACGTTAGTGTTTGACTCTGTTCACTCTAATTTCTCCACTCTTTTCCTCTCTTAGCTTAGTTTGTTTTATGTATTTTTAGAATAGTTGTTACTTTTATGCATATTTCATGCTCTCAGTTTATGTGCTTTCATCCTTATAGGTCTCCTCAATAAAAGAAAACAATTAGGCATATTCACAGATCTATGGTATGTTCAGTCATTTCATTTTTCATTTATTATCTTAATATATTTAAAATGTTGAAATGCTAGTTATTGTAGCTACAATTGTGGGAAATCAACATCAGGTAAGGCCTATTATTGGGATAAGGTGCCATTAACCTTATAAATCCCAATATTATATTTAATCCATTTATTATTTGTAATTTGTAATTACCCATAAGGGATGTACAAGTTTCGCCGGTAATGGTAAAAAATAATTATGGGGGGTAGTAATTACGAAGTTACTACATTGGTAAGTTCCAAAGTTACTAGTAGTAATTATGGAGCAACATTTTACGGTTGGTTTAATTGTAAATATCAAGAGTAATTGAGGGTATACACCACCTTGGAGAAATCAACTATTTTGGCATGTATGACACACATCATAAAGTTGTTGAGTGCATGTAAGAGAACCTATGACAGCTCCAAGTTGTCATAAGATTCTATGACAATATGACAACTTATGACTGGTAATTATTAGTTGTAAGTTTCTATTCTTGGCTCTAGGCACCCATATTGGTAAGATGCTATTTGACAGGTGTTATGACAAAATCTATGACAATTATGAAAACATTTACTACCGCGTAAGGGTCTATTCTTGTCCATGGATGTCCAAGGTTGCATGGTTGACTCTTGACAAGTGTTATGAGCTTGTAAGAAGTCATTGAATGTTGCATGATGAAGTTTCCTAGGTGAGAGAAAATGGATGCCTTGTTTTGGGAGTGAAATACTTCTATAAGTACACTGCCATATATGTGTTACATATCCCAGTTTACAGGTACACAGGTGCTGCTAGATTGATGAGTGAAGAGGAGGTTGGAAGTGGATGTATTATAATCTTGTTTTGAAGATAATACAACTTGGGCCTCTCTTCTTGGTGGAGATTTTTTCCCACAAGGGTTTCTCCACGTAAACACTGTGTTATGTGTCTGATCTTCTGCTCCATTGCTACTTAGTCTTGTGAGATCTTGCATTCTTATATTGATGATTTGTGCCTCTTTGTTGCTTCTATCTTATGGTAATGATATTGATGTTATAAGTTCATCTAAGGTGGTTTTATCAAGCATATTAGAGTGGCTGATTTTAGCATCGTAAAGAGGTTGAATCTCTTCATGGTATTTCAAAGATTAAGGCAAACTTATTTTCAAATTTACATACAATTTTTAGATTTCTATTTTGTAGTAGTCAAAGCCTTGAATCTCACCAATTGGTATCATATCTTGGTGATTTGATGATTAAAAATTGGATTAGAGATTGTCTGTTTATTCTAACACCTATTTTGGGAATGGTACCTACACTTCATGTAGACTACCGTCCCCAAGGGGGCAAATATGTAAGCACTAAAATTACACATAGTCGCCATGAGGACCCCATGATGACATGTAATCCTTGTCACATACATGTAAGTATGAAAATAACACCCTCTTAGCAGTGCTTCTCTTGGTAACAAGTGGGTTTATGATTTCTTCCTTTGTTTCCCGTTTGTTTTACTAACCTTTCCCTCGCTTTCGACACTTTTCAACACTTGTCAATTTTCATTTTCTTTGCTTGCAACTTCATCCCTGATCCTTTTATTCATCGATTTGTCATAAATGACCTTTCCCTAGTGTTTTTCATCTAACCCCACCCCTAGCATCCCTCCTAAGAACCTCCCAAGTCATCTCCAACTTTTAGATTTCAATTATGTTCAACCAGGAGAAATCTCCCCCTATTATTTTAGGATCTCCCTCAGGAGATTTGACTTTTACAAGTGGAGATTTGATTTTTTGACCACCTTTTGACCTATTTTCAAAGGTTGTTCACATCTGCATCCCCTAACTAACAATCTCCAACCCCACTTCTCAACCTAGGACATCCCCTCTGTGGGTCACCCATGCATTTCCCTCAGGTGAATTGGACTGGTGAAAGGGGTGACCCATGGGTAACCCTGTCATCTTATCCAGCCATAGAAAAACTTCAATTTTGGATGCGAAAAACTTTGTTTTGACTCATTTTTCTTCTTGTTTGCATGAGTTTTTGGCCTAAACATAGAGTTAGCTATTCCAAGCCTTCAAGCATGCATAATTAGCTCCATTTTATCTCTTATTGTCACCTCTTGGACTCTTGGTGACTCCAAATTTTCTTCTATGATAAGCTATCATTACTTCATCACTCCCTAATTAGCTTAGTTCACTGCCTAATCTAATGAGTTAACTCTCCAATAAAGCGAGTTAACTCTTCAATCTCTCCCACCTTTCATGAGCCCTTCAGACCTATAAATACTACCCTCTCTTAAGAACAAAGGGAGGAAATTCCATTTGTGCGTCCAAGCTTTGTAGGTTTTTGCTCTCCACATAGCATTCTTATGCTCGTGCAAGACTTATGTGTCTTTTATTTCATTATTGTTATGCTAAATCTTTGCCAAAGGATTCTTATTGTGCCATTACAATACTCATTTAGCAAATCATAGTGCTCTCTTATCTCACATTGAGCTCATATTCTGAATCTTTCTCAATCCATTTTTGCATCCCTTCCCTCTTGTTTCCAAGAGGAGATCCCTGCGGCTACAGTAGGATGAAGAGGTTGCTGATACAAGGATTCATGAGGATAGTGGACACTCATGCATCTCACATGTCAAGTTCTTTAATGTTTTTTTTCATTTGAGGTAATAATTCATTAATCTAAAAATTGCTCTTGGGAATAGTAAATACATGTTACAATTTCCTTGATAGATTAAATAGAATTTGCATTGATAAATTAGTTTACTTTCAAGTTCTTTCATTTCCTAGAGTAATTAGATTCAAAATATCAAAAAATATAAAAACATAGATTGCATTAGGTAAAGACATTTTAAGATTGCATTCATATTTAGATTAATTAAAATTACTTTCTTTTCATAAAATCATAAAAAGAAAAAAAACACTATCTTGCATGCATTAAAAACCAAAAAAAAATAACAAAAACATAGGCATAACATGAAGTTCATAAACCCTCGATTTCATCATGAGGTCAACTAAGGTGAAAACAAGGTGAAAACTCAAGTAAACCCTCGATTTCATCATGAGGTCAACACTAGTAAACACTAGATCAACCAACACAAAGCAAAGTAAATTAAACCTTATGTTACAAACCATAATTTAAACAACATGTCAACTCAAGGTTAACTCTATTAAATCTCTCATTTCAATCTCACAAATGTGCCTTGGGCTGAGGGGTGAGTGGGTGAGGGTGATCCAAGAGGAGATCAAAGAATTGCACCCAAGGCCTCAACACAATCAATTAACAATCTAAGAACAACATAGGCTATTTACTTTAAACACACATCATCATACAATGGTTTGAAGAAAGACTCCAACTTGACATAAACATAATTGAAAATAATTGACAACCCACTCTATGTTGGAATATTCAAAATCCAAATAGGAGAACAATAACCAGTTACCCTTCAGGTGAAATAAATATATGAACTACAATGGTCACAGAAGACCATATACACAACACTATCCAAGAAAGGCCCTAAGACCAGCCGACCACTCTTCGTGAAGTCCAACTCTTGAGCAAGCAAGACCGCCCCCATGTCTCACCTCCTCTTGACTGGCGTCAACCATGAGACAAGAGTGACATGGAGGTTCACCCCATGGGAAGAAGAGGGTCATGTGTGTTCCATCAAAGATGACTCGATTGCCCTATGCAACCAAGTCATGTTTTTGAGTGTACAGTCACACAATTTCCACAAAAATGTAAAGGAAATTTCAATGGTTTTTCCATTCGTCAAGCTCTTGAAGAAGAAGCATTCTTAGGGCATTGTCCACTTCTATTACTTGCACCAACTAGATTTGTTCCATTCAATATCAAACATCAACAATCTATTCACAAATTTGTTCATCCTAATCACATTTTTTTCTCAATTAAAAGGAACAAGACTTACAAGCTTGTAAGAAGAGATTCAACACATTAAATACATATTGATTAATGAAATGGGCTTTATTCAATAAAATCTACTAGAAAACATGGACTCTAGACTTCATCAAGCTTTCCCTAAAAATGTAAACATGAATTTTGGAGGTATAACTCTAATTTTTCTTGGAGATAGCAATTCTTTTGGTCTTTCAATTCATATACTTCATTATTATAAAATATCAGTATTAATAGTACAAATTAAACATATGTCATCATTTTCAATTATTTTATTGGGATATCTATGATTCTAGTTGGAGTCTAGGATAATTATCTCCTATTAATGATAAACCACCATATTTTAGTAACAAACATACTAAATTACTTTGGAAAGAAGTGAAAGCTATTATTATTTTGGATAATATATTTACACAAGAAGGAGAAAATATTCACTGACAAAGGTTTTGCTAACTTCTCACAAATCTAAAAGATGCAAATCCAACTATTGATGACTGGAAGTTATTGATGACAAGGACTAATGTTGACATAGATACAACAACCAATGAAGAATTTGATAATACTATTCATTTGTTTTCCACAAATGATAATGTGCATAGTTATAATTGAAGAAAATTATACTCATTGAAGTAGCTCGTGGCACATTGTGTTGCAACAAAAGTGGGTACTATCAATGCATCAGAAGGAGGACAAAATGATGAACTTGATATGGAGTTATTAATTTCTAATTATATAGGGGTGATGTTCACTTCCAATCTTTGGATAGAACTAGATCTTGTAAATGAAGCTATAGGGTATGTTCGATAAATAATATACAAACATGAAAGTGCACCACCAGAACCACCAACATATGTTATGGTTGAATTCAAAAATTATTCTAGCATACCATTTGAAGATCAAACTCCATAAACAATACCAATTACACCAATACAAAGGGGCCACATAATCCAAATACCCTTAAGACTGGCTTGGGCATTGACAATACACAAATCACAAGGTCTCATTCTTTCAAAAGCTGCTATTGACATAAGACAAAAAGAAAGAACATGATTGAAATTTGTGGCTATATCTTGTGTAAAGTCATTACAAGGTCTAAGAATAATGTCACTATTTACATATGACTATTATGAAAAGATGAGAAAGGGAAAATAACTTGCCAACCAAAAATATGAAGAGCAAAGACTCAAATTATTAGAAGATAAATGATGTGATGCACTTCTTACAAAATTTATTTAAGTGAATATAAAATAATTCACTGTTATTCACATTCTCTTAGTTGTATTGCACACTTTCATGATTATGAAAACATGATAAATGATGTGATGTACTTACAAACATGTTTCAATGAATATGAAATAATGTAATCTTTCTTACATTATCTGAGCTCTATTGTACATTTTTAATATTTCTAATTTTATGTTCTCTAAAGGTACTACACTATTATTACTCAAACAAAAATGTGTCAATCATTAAAATAGTGTTCTTTACATGTTTAAATTGCAAATACTACTATCATGCCTATCTTTAGAAAAATCTATCTAAAATACGGTGAGATATATCCTTCCTGAGATGCCTATTCAACTTATATATGACAAATTAATTTAAAAATAGGCACCTTGGGAAGGATATATCTCGACATATTTTAGATAGATTTTTCTAAAGATAGCTATGCTAGTAATATCTTTACTTGTAATATATAAAATTGACGTATGTTCCATATGGAGCTAGATTTTGACTACCATTAATTATACATTTTTATGAGATGATGAGTAATTATGCATATTTTGTGTATTAATGACATGTTATGTTAAGCTATGATTCACACGATATTAAATATTTATAGATATTTTTATATTTAAACATTAATAACAATATGTTTTACTACCAAATCAAAATATGTTAACTACCCTTATAACTATTAGAATTTGCTTAAGTATTATGTCATCTCCCCTAATTTCAATATACTAAAAATAAGAACAAGGGTATCAAAATCATTGAGACGCACATCAATCTTATAATTAACTAAGGTCAAGGTCCCATGCTCCTTCTTAGTTTATTTTTTGTTCAATCATTTAAGAAGTTATCTATGAAGCTAGTGATTCCATGAATATATTATTTGTCTACTTGTTTTAAACCATTATATTAAATTGTATTTTTTAATATATAAATTTAAAATAACAAAAAAAATTAGGAGATGGGATAGAGATATTAATATTAATTGGAATCAAAGTCAATTGGTAGCAAAGTTAGGTACGTTCTCAATTTGAAATTAATTATTTAATGTCCACAAGTAGCCAATTTGCAAGAAAAAAAATTCTAAGGGATCCCATGGAGGGGGGCTTCCTAAATTATCTAAGTAGTGTTGCTGAAATTCTTTAGGAGCATTTTAAAACAAGCGGTCCCATGAATTTTGTAGTTGTAGGTAGCAATTTTTTTTTGGTTTCATGGGACTCCTTGCTCCACAAAAGTAGATGATCCTCCACCAGCTCCATGGGACCCCTTCCTAGGAAAAATTGGACATCTTTCAACTTGACCGGGTATCGTGGCACAATCTCCATGTGGATAACTCTGTTCCGATCACAAACAAACAAGTTTGTAGTTCAAAGAGAGCGTAGATAGTGTTGTGGCAATTGCAAAATCAAACCAGTGAGCTGAGGATAGACGTAGGAAAAGAAATTGAGGTGCCAACTTTGGTGGAAGACTATTCAGGGCTTAAACTTTATGACGATGGCGGTATAGTTCGCATTGACCATCCTCTAGCTATGTACGTTCCTCCCTCTCTAAACAACCATGTTGTTAATAGTAGAGATGTTGTCATAGACGAAGCACATGGCATTTGGGTCCACCTCTTCCTTCCTTCGCCAAACCCCACCTCCTCCAAGTTACCTATTGCGCTCTTCTTTCATGGCGGCGGCTTTTGTTTCAATTCACCTGCTTCTGTTAATTTCCACACTTTTTGTGAAAAGTGGGCTGCCGGCTTAGGACTAATAATGATTTCAGTGAATTGTAGATTGGCCCCTGAGAATCGCCTTCCTATAGCCTACGATGACTCCATGGGTGTGGTCCAATGGCTTTTTTCCATCGAGTGCGCTTCTGATCTGTGGCTCAATGCCTACGCCGATCTCAGCAATGTGTTTCTAATTGGGGAAAGCTCGGGAGGGAATATAGTTCATCATCTTCTCATGCACACCCATGCTTGTGATTTCTTTGACAATATCAGAGGAGCGATTATGATTTAGCCTTTCTTTGGAGGGGAAGATCGTACGTAGTCAGAGAATGTTTGTCCAGATGATTTTTTTGTTAAATGTAAAAGATTGTGATACATTATGGAGGTTGGCGTTGCCCTCTGAAGCACATGGAAATAGAGATCACCCATTCAGAAACCCAGTCATGTACTTCCCTTCACAATTAAGGAACATAATTAGCATTCCTTTGATGTTGGTTGTGTTGGGAGGCAAAGATTGTTTGAGGGATAGAGGCGCCGAGTACTACGAAGCCATCAAAATCTCAGGAAAGTGTAAGCATATTGATTTGATGGTGTTTGACAAGGAAAAACACGGGTTTCATCATTCTTTCAATGAAGATGACTAAGATAAGAGCAGCAGACTAATGCAAGAGGCAAGCGGCCTCTTTGTTTCTTTCAACCACCTTGGATCTCGCTGAAAATGCCAATTCAATTTGTAAGCGGATTCTAAACTTACTTGAATGTTCTGGCATTTCTAATTCATCTGAATTTGAAATCCATAATAATTGATTTAAAATCAAAGTTCATTGATGAAATAACTCCCCACAAGGGGTGTCGGTCACTGTAATTATTATTATTCGTGACGGACAAACGGTAGTTTTGGATTAGAGGGAAGACAAGGATAACTATTTATTGAGTGTCGTTTTAGATGGCTCCCCCTGAGAATGCTGATGAGTAGTAGTGGATTTTATATAGATTGAAAATATTTTATTTAGCCAACAGGCTTTTATATGTGAGCATTATAGCGCTCAGAATTGTCTCACACGATAAAAAAAATTCACTCATTGGTTGTTCTTATCCGCATATTCCTTGAACTTCTAATGGGTGCAAGTGTTAGTATAACTAGTAAAAGCACCAAGGTGCTATCAAATGGCTGATAGGCACAAATATATTTTAAGCCTATTGCTAAATAGTATACATTCATATTTTTACTGAACTGTAGTAGTTGATGGAGAAGGCTATAAATATTATAAGAAATTCATTTTTTTTTACAAATAAAAACAATGCAACAGTTTGAAATAAATAACCACATGAACTAAATCATGAATGATTCAAAGAACTAAATAATAAAGAAACCATGTGAGAACTATGGCCTCCCATTCAACCAATAAGAAGTGGCCTATCTACTAGTGCTCCAAAGTCACCCACTAAATAAATTCTAAGCAATCAAGACATAAGGTGAATTATAGTACATTAATAATATAGGATAATAGAAAATCCATGTTACTAATTTCCCTCTTGATAGGCACACATATTTATAGTCATGTTGTTAAACAGTGTACTTTTTATTTTTTGGCTTTATGAGCCATTGCTATTACTTTTAGACAAGAGTGTCACAATTAGTATTAATCATAAGAACTTGGATAAATTTAAGAGAAACATTAACTTGTCTATTTCTTATACAATGCATATTAACAGTCAGAGAATAATTGATGGAATGTTAATTACAATGTACTCTTATACAACTACAATGACTTGCATAAGATTTTAAATACAAATTTACTTACCTTTTACTCGTAGCTATCATGATGAATGCCATCACTTTTATCACTTTTCTTCTACCAATTGGTTGTTCAATAATGCAAGACTATAAAATATGATTGTACAATACAAATATAGTATACATAAAGAGTCACGAAGACATTGAAATAATAATAGAAACATGTATGATAACAACATGAAAATATATTGATGTTTTGAATGTAACTTTTAATAAATCATATTAGGATATCATATTAAATAGTAAGCTTTATGAAATAAGATCACATCAAATATTTTATTTTATACAATTATAATTACATGGACATAATTGAAAGAGAAATTATTATTGCAAGTACAAATACCATAACATTATTTTAAGAACACGGTATTTATTTATGTAAATGAACAACATATAAATTGAATATTATTGGATTTTCTCTCAAAGATCAACTTAGATACAACGATTGCAATCGATGCTCATCATTTTTTGTATTCTTAACAAAATTTGCATTTTCTATCATAATGTACCATTCAAATGAGAATGGTGGTGATATTCTCAAAGTTTTGAGAGATTTAACTCGAGAGATAGCAATCAATGTTAAACCAACGCTCTCTACATCACCAATATTTATTGCGGCTCTTTCCAATGTTAACCCTTGTGACTTGTGTATTATTAAAGCCCATGCCATTTTGAGGGAGATTTAAGTACAATTTTCTCTTATAACAGGAGAAAGAGGGAGAAACTTTGGGTTGTTAACATCCCAAGGCACACCCACATAATTATCAAATTCCACAATCACACATAATGGAAACTCTGGTGGTTGAGTGCCTTGACAACAAACTATATTCTTTGTAGTACCAAGTGCTCCATTAACTAATCCAGCATATAGCCACAAATTACATAGCAACATCACATGTTGGCTAACACATTGTAGAACCACCCTATCCAAATGATTATCATCAGCCTCATGTGATTCTATATGTCGAGTATATGTAGACACACTATATGCATCTAGCATGTGGAGTGACTTTAGCATTTTCTTATTGTGGAGTGTGACCATACTATTTGTGGCATGTAAATGTGTAGATGCATCAAATAATAGATGCTCCTCAACACTTATTAAGTGGAGCTAGGTGAACATTTTTCTTGCAACATAACAAAAACCCTTCCAAGGTATTTCTTTCTACCACTAGTCTTCAGATATAAAAAAATAAAGTAGATAAATATTACCTAGGGAGCCACAAAGCAAAAGTACACACTATGCAAGGTCAAATCTACACACAAAGAATGGAGCTATGACCAGAAAATAAACTAAGATTTGTGGTGGACTCACACAAGTAAAAAATAGAGGTTCAATGCAAGGTCTAATACATTTCACTAATAATTATTTCTAGAAAACTAATAAAATGCAATTTTAGAATCTTCATCAAATAATATTCATTCTTCAGTACCTTTATCTATTGTATTTACCTTCCATATTTTAGCATTTAATTTTAGAATACTTTAACCCATAGAATTACCACAACATTGTAATTATTAATCTAAATTAGTTTATATTAAATTGTTAACATTTCATTTGATTAGCTTGAACTACACAGAAAGAAAGTATATTTTTCTTTATAAATATTATAAAATAATTAAAATTAACTTTAAATTTTTAAATCTTCTAGAAATTAAATATTAAAATAAATTCTAAAAAAAATAATTAAAAGAGTTGTACCAAGCTCTTTAAATATAAAACTTTATATTGGGAGATGTAAAATATGAGTAAAGTAGCTAGCCTTCTAGAAGGATTTTTTTTAAGAAAAAGTATTCTTAAGTTATTCCACTCTACTTAGGAGTTAAGGGATTATATATATATATATATATATATATTAAATTTAATTAATTAAATAATATTTTAGATAGTTTTCTTTAAATTTGTAAGATTTAATAGACATGGAGTTTAAGTTACTGGTTTATTATTTCTAAAATCTCAAGTCATTTGGAGCTGTCAGCCATCCAGGGTTTGAACCTAGGTCTTTCTAAGTTTGATGCTCTTCCTCGGCCCTCTACTGGTCAACCCAACCCATCACACAAAATCCTATATTGTTCTAAACATTTTTTGCTCAAGATTCAACCCTATATCTATTGGAAGATGTCCTTCTTGTGTAATATATACATTGGACTCCCATTGTTTTTCATACTTGAAAGATTCATCCACTTCAACTCTTCCATAAATGTATTAAAATTTTGAAAACTATCATTTACAATAGGGTTTTAGTCTCGTGTTGGGAGATAAACAATTCAAAACTAAAGAAAAAATTATTATAGCATATGTTTTCCCCACTCCTCTTGCCCTATTGAAAAATTTATGGGGGCAATTGTTGTTATATGGAGCCTAATTAGACTCAGAGGTTAAATTTACCCCACTTTTATCGGCGTGGTTTCCCCCCAAATTCCTATAGGGTCAAGGGGCATTGCCCCTTGTGGGGTCCGTTGCCTCTGAAACCTCACACAGTTTTTATTATTTTATAAAGGCACCGGGAGTTATTTTTCATTGGCCGACATAAAAAAGAAAAACAAAAAAAAAACCTATTTTTGTAACTGACAAAAGGATTGATAAAAGTGGCTAAGGGTTAGGGTTTCCATTGATATTGTATTGTAGCATTTGCAGTAGTATTGAGTTGCAGGGATTGCTGGTTGTAATTGTTACAAGGTGTGACCCTTGGTCTCCTTATTCAGCGCTGCACTGCGGTAGTTTGCGACAAGGGCTTAACCACCTCCCATGCTTGTTAAGTCAAGTGGTTGTATCAGGCATTAACAGGTCGATCTTTTAGTGCAACGACAGCTAACAATTGGTATCAGAGATGAGGTCACGGGTTCAAATCCCGCGCTTGTGCTAGGGGGATTGTTGCAAGGTGTGACCCTTGGTCTCCTTGTTTAGCGCTGCACTGACAAGAGCTTAAGCACTTCCCATGCTTGTTAAGTCAAGTGGTTGTATCAAGCATTAACAGGTTGATTTTTTGGTGCAACGAAAGCTAACAGTAATCGGTTTGATTTACTAGATAATAATATTGGACTCTCTGTTGGTGGATGTAACCCAAGTTTGGGTGAACCACGTTAAAAACATGTCTCTCGCTCTTATTATTTCTATGTATTTTCATTCCTCTGTTTAATCTTTATTTGAATTTAATTGATATCTTCTGTCGGCTAACCCTAACAAGTGGTATCAGAGCGGGTTGTGCTTGATTATTGTCTGTAGGAAGGTCTCACAATTGAGTGGGAGCAATGGCAGATGACAGTAAATTAAAGGTTGATAAATTCAATGGGCAGAACTATTAGTTATGGAAGATGTAGATGGAGGATTACCTCTATTAGAAGGATTTATGGAGGCCATTAGGAGTATCCAAGAAATTGACAGGAATGATGGATGAGGATTGGGAACTTCTAGACAGAAAGGCACTGGGAACCATTTGGTTGTTCCTGACACCATCTGCGGCATTCAATATAATAGAAGCGAAGACAACAAGTGAACTGATGAAAACTTTGGCTAAATTGTATGAAAAACCCTCAGCCTCAAATAAGGTATTTCTCATGAAGTATTTGTTTAATCTGAAAATGGTTGAAGATGGATCTATGACAGATCATTTAAATGACTTTAATATGATTGTCAGTTAGTTAACTTCTGTAAAAGTCAAATTTGATGAAGAGGTGAGGGCTCTCTTGGTTCTATGTTCTTTGCTAGAAAGCTGGAATAGCTTGGTAATGGATGTAAGTAACTCTGTCTCTGGTTCAAACACTTTAAAATTTGATAATGTTGTTGGTGTTATCCTTGGCGAGGAAATACGATGAAAAATCTCACAAGGGTCCACATCAGGTAGTGTTTTGAATGTAGAAAGCAGGGGCAGATCAAAGGAGAGAGGAAAAGGTTTTGGAGGTCATGGGAAGTCAGGAGGGAAATTAAAGGACAAGAGATCCCAATCCAGAGGATAGAAGGATTGCTGGTACTGTGGGAAACCAGGTCATCTGAAGAAAGATTGCTAGTCTTGAAAGAATAAAGAAGGAGACAAACAAGAAGGCAATAAGGAGGCAAATGTGGTAAGTAATAAGTTTGAAGATGATGCTTTGATTCTTTCTCTAGATAATGCTGATGATTTATGGGTTTTAGATTTAGGGGCCTCATTTCATGCTATGCCCCATAGAAGTTATTTTCTTGATTATGTCCAAGGGGATTTTGGACTGGTTTATTTGGGAGATAACAACCCTATCAGATTGTTGGAATGGAAAGAATTAAGAGTAAGTTGTAGAATGAGAATCATTGGCTATTGCAAGAGGTAAGGAATGTTCCAAGGCTCAATAGTAATTTAATTTTAGCAGGGTAGCTAGCTGAAGAAGGTTGCATTGTTACATTTACTAATAAAAATTTGAAGGTTTCAAAAAGTGCCTTAATAGTAACAAAAGGTGTGAAAATAGGCACCTTATATCTTTGTACAGGTCATATTGTTCCTTCTACTTTAGCTATTGCAGAGAAAAAATAAATGGGTTCAAGAACAGTTGCTGCAGGTTCGCAGGAAGAGACTGAAATACTTGTTGCAGGTTCTGAGACAACACTGTGGCATAATAGACTTGGGCATATGAATGAAAAAGGTATGAAGTTACTTCATTCTAAGAAAGTTTTAATAGGTCTGAAATGTATTAATATGGGTTTCTGTGAAATTTTTGTGTATGGAAAACAAAAGAGAGTCAATTTTCTCAAGGATGGGAAGCAAAAGAAAGATGAAAAGTTGGATCTTGTGCATATAGATGTATGGGGACCAACTTAGGTATCTTCTCTCAGTGGCTCTTGGTATTATGTTACATTCATAAATGATGCAACTAGGAAGGTATGGATTTATTTCCTTAGGTAGAAATCTGATGTATTTGAAACATTTAAGAAATGGAGAAGCTTGGTTGAGAATGAGATGGGTAAAAGATTAAAATGTCTCATATCTGATAATGGTAGTGAGCATTGCAGCAAAGAATTTGAGGATTATTGTTCCTTTAATAGAATTCGTAGACAGAAAATGGTTCTAGGGACTCCACAGGAAAATGAGTGGTTGAACCCATGAATAGGACAATAATGGAGCGTGCAAGGACCATGAGACTACATGCTAGGCTACTTTTAAACATCTGGGCAGAGGCTATCAACACTATTGTATATTTAATTAATAGAGGTCCTTCAGCTCCTTTGGGCTGTGGTATTCCAGAGGAAGCATGGACATGTAAGAAGGTGAGTTATTCTTTTCTCAAAACTTTCGGATGTGAAGCATTTGCACATGTAGATTCTAAAAAGAGAACCAAGATAGATGCAAAATTAAAAAAATGTACTTTTGTTAGATATGGCATTGATGAATTTGGTTATAGGCTTTGGGATTTTGAAAATCAAAAAATTGTGAGAAGCAGGGATGTTGTATTCAATGAGAAGGTGTTGTACAAAGATCAGTTGCAGTAGCATGAGAAGAAAGAAAAAGATTATGTGGTACTGGATGATACTCCAAATAGTGATGTTTTAGTGGTTCCTCATGCTCCGCAACAACAACAAGAAATACCACAAACTCCAGTGAATGTTAGACGGTGAACAAGGCTAAGTAGACCTCCTAACAGGTTCTCTACCTCTTTGTATTCTATTTTGTTAACAGATGTTGGTGAACCAAAAGGATATGATGAAACTATGCAAGTGGATACACAGGTTCAGTGGGAGCTTGCAATGAAAGAAAAAATGGACTACTTGCTAAAAAATTAGACTTGGGAATTATGTAAGTTATTTGCAAGTAAAAAGGCTTTACCAAACAAATGTGTTTATCAGTTGAAAAAGGAAGATGGAGGTAAGAAAATCTTTAAATTCAAGTTAGTTGTAAAAGGATTTGCACAGAAAAAAAGGCATTGATTTTGATGAGATTTTTTCTCCAGTTGTTAAGATGATTTTTATTCACACTGTTTCAAGTATTGTGGCTGCTGAAGATTTGCATTTGGAATAGCTAGATGTGAAAACTACATTTCTCCATAGTGATTTGGAGGAAGAGATATACATGGAACAACACTAAGGATTTGAGGTCACAAGTAAGGAGAAACTGGTGTGCAGATTGAAGAAGAGTTTGTATGGCCTGAAACAAGCACCTCTACAATGGTATTTGAAATTTGATAGTTTTATGGCTTAGCAAGGCTACAACTGATGTAATTCTGACAATTCTGTTTATTTTAAGAGGTTGGATAATGACAGCTACATGATTTTATGTTTATATGTTGATGACATGCTTATAGCTGGTTCTAACATGGATTACATAAGAGAGTTAAAATAGTAGCTAGCACAATCATTTTCTATGAAAGATTTGGGGGCAGTAAAACAAATCCTTGGTATGAAAATTTACAGAGATAGGAAAAATAGAAAATTGACTCTATCTCAATCTAATTATGTTGAAAAGGTGTTGCAGATATTCTATATGGAGAATGCAAAAGTTGTCAGCACACCTTTGCCTAGTCATTTGAAATTGACTAAGTAGATGTGTCCTAAGACACTAGAGGAGGAAGAAAAAATGTCCAAGGTACCATATGCTTCAGCTATAAGAAATTTAATGTATACAATGGTATGCATGAGACTGGATATTACACATGTTGTAGGAGTTGTAAGTAGGTATATGAGTCATCCAGGATTGGAGCATTGCAATGCAATAAAATAGATTCCTAGATATTTGAGAGGTACATCCAATAAACACTTATGTTTTGGGGGCTCTAATACTGATTTAGTAGATTATGTAGACTCAAATTTAGTAGGAGATATTGATACCAAGTGGAGTACTATAGGTTATGTCTTTACTATAGGTGGGACAATGGTGAGTTGGATCTCACGGTTGAAAAAGGTGGTTTCTTTATCCACCACAGAGGCAGAGTATGTAGCTGCAACAGAGGCAAGCAAAGAGATGCTATGGCTACAATCTTTCATGGAAGAATTGGGCAAACAATAGGCTAATAGTTATTTGTTTACAGATAGTCAGAGTGCCATACATCTTGCAAAGAATTCACCCTAGCATTCAAAGACCAAAGACATATAGTTGAGGTATCACTTCATTCGGTCTGTGTTGGATGATGGACAGTTAAGGCTGGAAAAGATACAGATAAAAATCCAGCGGATATGTTTACAAAGGCAGTGACAAGGCAGAAGCTAAGCCCTTCTTCAGCTTAAGTTGGTCTTCAAGACTGAAAACAACAAAAATAGAACAACCGAGTCTAGGGTGCTTATTTCCGGTGGGAGCTATAGGGTCAGTGGTGTTATGACCAGTCTCTAAGTGAGAGATGATATGGTGTGGAGTCTGATCAGTCTCCAAGTGGGAGATTATTGTTATATGGAGCCTAATCAGACTCAGACATTAAATTTACTCCACTTGTATTGGTGTGGTTTCCCTCCAAATTCCTACGGGGTCAAGGGGCAGCGCCCCTTGTGGGGGTTTGGGGGCAGTGCCCCCAAGATGGGGTCAAGGGGCAGTGCCCCTTGCAGGATCCATTACCCCCGAAACCTCACACAATTTTTATTATTTTATAAAGGCACCTGGACTTATTTTTCATTGGCTGACATAAAAAAAACCCTATTTTTGTAACCTACAAAAAGATTGATAAAAGAGGCTAAGGGTTAGGGTTTCCATTGATATTGTATTGTAGCATTTGTAGTGGTATTGAGTTGCAAGGATTACTGGTTGTAATCAATTTAATTTACTGGATAATAATATTGGACTCTCTGTTGGTGGATGTAGCCCAAGATTGGGTAAACCATGTTAAACACTTTTCTCTCGCTGTTATTATTTCTATGTATTTTGATTCCTCTGTTTAATCTTTATTTGCATTTAATTGATATCTTCTGTCAGATAACCCTAAGAAGTGGTATCAAAGTGGGTTGTGTTCAATTATCATCTGTAGAAAGGTCTCACGGTTGAGTGGGAGCAATGGTGGATAAGGGTAAATTGAAGGTCGATAAATTCAATGGGCAGAACTATCAATTATGAAAGATGCAGATGGAGGATTACCTCTCTTAGAATGATTTATAGAGGCCATTGGAAGGAGCATCCAAGAAACCCATAGGAATGATGGATGAGGATTGGGAACTTGTGGACAGAAAGGCATTGGGAACCATTCGGTTGTGCCTTGCACCATCTGTGGCATTCAATATAACAGAAGAGAAGACAAGTGAGCTGATGAAAGCTTTGGCTAAATTATATGAAAAACCCTCAGCCTCAAATAAGGAATTTCTCATGAAGCATCTGTTTAATCTAAAAATGGTTGAAGGTAGATCTGTGATAGATCATTTAAATGAGTTTAATATGATTGTCAGTTAGTTAACTTTTGTAAAAGTGAAATTTGATGAAGAGGTGAGGGCTCTCTTGGTTTTATGTTATTTGCCAAAAAGTTGGAATAGCTTGGTAATGGCTATAAGTAACTCTGTCTCTAGTTCAAAATCTTTGAAATTTGATAATGTTGTTGGTGTTATCCTTAGTGATGAAAAAGCTCAGGAGGGTCCACATCAGGTAGTGTTTTGATTGTAGAAAGTAGGGGAAGATAAAAGGGGAGAGGAAAACATTCTGAGGTCATGGGAAATGATCAGAAAAATTAAAGGATGAGAGATCCCAATAAAGAGGATAGAAGGATTGCTGGTACTATGGGAAACCAGGTCATTTGAAGAAAGATTGTTGGTCTTGAAAGAATAAAGAAGGAGACAAATAAGAAAGTAATAAGGAGGTAAATGTGGTAAGTAATAAGTCTGAAGATGATGCTTTGATTCTTTCCCTAGATAATGGTGATGATTTATGGGTTTTAGATTCAGGGGCCTCATTTCATGCTACACCCCAGAGAAGTTATTTTCTTGATTATGTCTAAGGGGATTTTGGGTTAGTTTATTTGGGAGATAACAAACCCTGTCAGATTGTTGGAAAGGGAAGAATTAAGAATAAGTTACAAAATGAGAATCATTGGCTACTACAAGAGGTAAGGCACGTTCCAAGGTTCAGTAGGAATTTAATTTCAGTAGGGCAGCTAGTTGAAGAAGGTTGCATTGTTACATTTACTGATAAAATTTTGAAGTTTTTAAAAGGTGCCTTAATAGTAGAAAAAGGTGTGAAACTAGGCACCTTATATCTTTATACAAGTCATACTGTTCCTTCTACTTTAGCTGTTGCAGAGAAAAAATAAAGAGGTTTAGGAATAGTTGATGCAAGTTTGTAGGAAGAGACTGAAACAGTTGATGCAGGTTCAGAGACAACACTGTGGCATAACAGACTTGGGCATATGAGTGAAAAATGTATGAAGTTATTTCATTCTAAGAAAGTTTTACTAGGTCTGAAATGTATTAATATGGATTTCTATGAAAGTTGTGTATGGCAAATAAAAAAGAGTTAGTTTTCTCAAGGATGGGAAGCAAAAGAAAGATGAAAAGTTGGAGTTTGTGCTTACAGATGTATGGGGACCAGCTCAGGTATCTTCTCTCAGTGGCTCTCGGTATTATGTTACATTCATAGATGATGCAACTAGGAAGGTATGGATTGATTTCCTTAGGCAGAAATATGATGTATTTGAAACATTTAAGAAATGGAGAAGCTTAGTTGAGAATGAGATGGGTAAAAGATTAAAATGTCTCAGATATGATAATGGTGGTGAGTATTGCAGCAAAGAATTTGAGGATTATTGTTCCTTTAATGGAATTCGTAGGCATAAAACGGTTCCAGGGACTCCATAGGAAAATAGATTGGTTGAACGCATGAATAGGACAATAATGGAGCGTGCAAGGACCATGAGATTGCATGTTGGGCTGCCTTTAAACATGTGGGGCAGAGGCTGTCAACATTGATGTATATTTAATTAATAGAGGCCCTTCAATTCCTTTGGGCTGTGGTATTCCAGAGGAAGCATAGACAGGTAAGATGGTGAGTTATTCTTTTCTCAAAACCTTTGGATGTGAAGCATTTGCACATGTGGATTCTGAAAATAGAACAAAGCTAGATGGAAAATCAAAAAAATATACTTTCGTTGGATATGACATTAATGAATTTGGTTATAGGCTTTGGGATTTTAAAAATTAGAAAATTGTGAGAAGCAGGGATGTTGTATTCAATGAGAATGTGTTGTACAAAGATCAGTTGCAGCAGCATAAGAAGAAAGAAAAGGATTATGTGGTTCTGGATGATTCCAAATAGTGATGTTCCAGTGGTTACTTACGCTCCACAACAGCAACAAGAAATACCACAAACTCCAGTGAATGTTAGATAGTCAAAAAGGCCAAGTAGACCTCTTGAAAGGTTCTCTCCCTCTTTGTATTCTATTTTGTTAATAGATGCTGGTGAACCAAAAGGGTATGATGAAACTATGCAGGTGGATACACAGGTTTAGTGGGAGCTTGTAATGAAAGAAGAAATGGACTTCTTGCTAAAAAATCAGACTTGGGAATTATGTAAGTTGGCTGCATATAAAAGGCTTTACCAAACAAATGGGTTTATTAGCTGAAAGAGAAAGATGGAGGTAAGAAAAGATTTAAAGCCAGGTTAGCTGTAAAATGATTTGCATAGAAAAAAGACATTGATTTTGATGAGATTTTTTCTCCAGTTGTTAAGATGACTTCTATTCGCACTATTTTAAGTATTGTGGCTGCTAAAGATTTGCATTTAGAACAGCTAGATGTTAAAACTGCCTTTCTCCATGGTGATTTGGAGGAGGAGATCTACATGGAACAACCCCAAGGATTTGAGGTCACAAGTAAGGAGAAACTAGTGTGCAGATTGAAGAAGAGTTTGTATGGCCTGAAACAAGCACCTCGACAATGGTATTTGAATTTTGATAGTTTTATGGCTGAGCAAGGCTATAGTGGGTGTAATTCTGACCATTGTGTTTATTTTAAGAGGTTGGATAATGACAACTACATTATTTTATGTTTATATGTTGATGACATGCTTATAGTAGGGTCTAACATGGATCACATAAGAGAGTTAAAATAGTAGTTAGCACAATCATTTTCTATGAAGGATTTAGGTGCAGCAAAACAAATCCTTGGTATAAAAATTTGTAGATATTCCATATGTTGATTATGTTGAAAAGGTGTTGTAGAGATTCCATATGGAAAATGTAAAATTTGTTAGCACACCTTTGCCTACTCATTTGAAATTGACTGAGATGTGTCCTAAGACACTGGATGAGGAAGAAAAAATGTCTAAGTTACCATATTCTTCAGCTGTAAGAAGTTTAATGTATGCCATGGTATGCACGAGACCAGATATTACACATATTGTAGGATTCGTAAGCAGGTATATGAGTCATCTCGGATTGGAGCATTGGAATACAACAAAATAGATTCTCAGATATTTGAGAGGTACATCCAATAAACACTTATGTTTTGGGGGCTCTAATACGTATTTAGTAGGTTATGTAGACTCATATTTGGAAGGGGATATTGATACCAGGCAGAGTACTATAGGTTATGTCTTTACTGTAGGTGGGACAGCGGTGAATTGGATCTCACGATTGCAAAAGGTGGTTGTTTTATCCACCACAGAGGCAGAGTATGTAGCTGCAACAGAGGCAAGCAAGGAGATGATATGGCTACAATATTTCATAGAAGAATTGGGCAAACAACAGGCTAACAATTATTTGTTTATAGACAGTCAGAGTGCCATACATCCTACAAAGAATTATGCCTTGCATTCAAAAACCAAACACATACAGTTGAGGTATCACTTCATTCAGTTAGTGTTGGATGATGGATAGTTAAGGATAGAAAAGATACATATAGATGAAAATCTAGCGGATATGTTTACAAAGGCAGGGACAAGGGAGAAGTTGAGCTCCTCTTCAGCTTCAGTTGGTCTTCAAGACTGAAAACAATGAAAATAGAATAGCAGAGTCCAGGGTGCTTATTTCCAGTGGGAGCTATAGGGTCAGTGGTGTTATGATCAGTCTTCAAGTGGGAGATGATATGGTGTGGAGTCTGATTAGTCTCCAAGTGGGAGATTGTTGTTATATGGAGCCTAATCAAACTCAGAGGGTAAATTTACCCCACTTTTATCAGTGCTGTTTCCCCCAAATTCCTATGGGGTCAACCGGCAGTGCCCCTTACGAGGTCCATTACCCCCAAAACCTCACATGATTTTTATTATTTTATAAAGGCATCGGGAGTTATTTTTCATTAGCCAACATAAAAACAAAAACCCTATTTTTGTAACCGACAAAAAGCTGGATAAAAGCAACTAAGGGTTAGGGTTTCCATTGATATTGTATTGTAGCATTTGCTATGGTATTGAGTTGTAGGGATAGCTAGTTGTAAGCAAATTAATTTACTAGATAATAATATTGGACTCTCTATTGGTGGATGTAGCCCAAGTTTGGGTGAACAATGTTAAAAACATGTCTCTCGTTGTTATTATTTCTACGTATTTTCATTCCTCTATTTAATATTTATTTGCATTTAATTGATATCTTCTGTCAGCTAACCATAACAAGTGGTATCAGAGCGGGTTGTGTTTGATTATCATCTACAAGAAGGTCTCATAGTTGAGTGGGAGTAATGGTGGATGAGGGTAAATTGAAGGTCGATAAATTCAATGGGTAGAACTATCAGAAGGATTTATAGAGGCCATTGGAAGGAATATCTAAGAAACTGACAGGAATGATGGATGAGGATTGGGAACTTCTGGATAGAAAGGCATTGGGAACCATTCAGTTGTGCCTGATACCATCTATGGCATTCAATATAATAGAAGCAAAGACAACAAGTTAACTGATGAAAGCTTTGGCTAAATTGTATGAAAAACCCTCAGCCTCAAATAAGGTATTTCTCATGAAGCATTTGTTTAATCTAAAAATGGTTAAAGGTGGATCTGTGACAGATCATTTAAATGAGTTTAATACGATTGTCCGTCAGTTAACTTCTGTAAAAGTGAAATTTGATGAAGAGGTGAGGGATCTCTTGGTTTTATGTTCTTTGATAGAAAGTTGGAATAGCTTGGCAATGGCTGTAACTCTGTCTCTAGTTCAAACACTTTGAAATTTGATGATGTTGTTAGTGTTATCCTTAGTGAGGAAATGCGATGGAAAAGCTCAGGAGGGTCCACATCAAGTAGTCTTTTGAATTCAGAAAGCAGGTGTAGATCAAAGGAGAGAGGAAAAGGTTCTGGAGGTCATGGAAAGTCATGAGAAAAACTAAAGGACAAGAGATCCCAATCTAGAGGACATAAGGATTGCTAGTAATGTGGGAAACCAGGTCATCTAAAGAAAGATTACTGGTCTCAAAAGAATAAAGAAGGAGACAAACAAGAAGGCAATAAGGAGGCACATGTGGTAAGTAATAAGTTTGAAGATGATGCTTTGATTCTTTTCTTAGATAATGTTGATGATTTATGGGTTTCAGATTCAGTGGCCTCATTTCATGCTACACCCCATAAAAGTTATTTTCTTGATTATGTCCAAGGGGATTTTGCGCGGGTTTATTTGGGAAATAATGAACCCTGTAAGATTGTTGGAAAGGGAAGAATTAAGATTAAGTTGTAGAATAGAAATCATTGGCTACTACAAGAGGTAAGGCACATTCAAAGTCTCAGTAGAAATTTAATTTCAGTAGGGTATCTAGCTGAAGAAGATTGCATTGTTACATTTACTGATAAAAATTTGAAGGTTTAAAAAGGTGCCTTAATAGTAGCGAAAGGTGTGAAATTAGGCACCTTATATCTTTGTATAGGTCATTATGCTCCTTCTACTTTAGATGTTGCAGAGAAAAAATAAAAAGGTTCAGGAACAGTTGATGCATGTTCGCAGGAAGAGACTGAAACAGTTGCTACAGGTTCTAAGACAACACGGTGGCATAACACACTTGGGCATATGAGTGAAAAAGGTATGAAATTACTTCATTCTAAGAAAGTTTTACCAGGTCTAAAATGTATTAATATGGATTTCTGTGAAAGTTGTGTGTATGGAAAATAAAAGAGAGTCAGTTTTCTCAAGGATGGGAAGCAAAAGAAAGATGAAAAGTTGGATCTTGTGTATATAGATGTATGGGGACCAGCTCAGGTATCTTCTCTCGGTGGCTTTCAGTATTATGTTACATTCATAGATGATGCAACTAAGAAGGTATGGATTGATTTCTTTAGGCAGAAATCTGATCTATTTGAAATATTTAAGAAATGGAGAAGCTTGGTTGAGAATGAGATGGGTAAAAGATTAAAATGTCTTAGATTTGATAATGGTGGTGAGTATTGCAACAAAGAATTTAAGGATTATTGTTCCTTTAATGGAATTAGTAGGTAAAAAATAGTTTCAGGGACTCCACAGGAAAATGGAGTGGCTGAATGCATGAATAGGACAATAATGGAGCGTACAAGGACCATGAGATTACATGTTGGGCTGCCTTTAAACATGTGGGCAAAGGCTGTCAACACTGTTGTATATTTAATTTATAGAGGTCCTTCAGTTCCTTTGGGCTATGGTATTCCAGAGGAAGCATGGAGAGGTAAGAAGGTGAGTTATTCTTTTCTCAAAACCTTAGGATGTGCAGCATTTGCACATGTATATTCTAAAAATAGAACCAAGCTAGATGCAAAATAAAAAAAATGTACTTTCGTTAGATATGGCATTGATGAATTTGTTTATAGGCTTTGGGATTTTGAAAATCAAAAAATTGTGAGAAGTAGGGATGTTGTATTCAATGAGAAGGTGTTGTACAAAGTTCAGTTGCAGTAGCATGAGAAGAAAGAAAAAGATTATGTGGTGTTGGATGATACTCCAAATAGTGATGTTCTAGTGGTTCCTCATGCTCTACAACAACAACAAGAAATACCACAAACTCTAGTGAATGTTAGATAGTCAACAAGGCTAAGTAGACCTCCTGAAAGGTTCTGTCCCTCTTTGTATTCTCTTTTGTTAATAGATACTAGTGAACCAGAAGGGCATAATGAAGCTATGTAGGTGGATACATAGGTTTAGTGGGAACTTGCAATGAAAGAAGAAATGGACTCCTTGCTGAAAAATCAGACTTGGGAATTATGTAAGTTGCCTGCAGGTAAAAAGGCATTACCAAACAAATGGGTTTATCAGCTAGAAGAGGAAGATGGAGGTAAGAAAAGATTTAAAGCCAGGTTAGCTGTAAAAGGATTTGCAAAGAAAAAAGGCATTGATTTTGATGAGATTTTTTCTCTGGTTGTTATGATGACTTCTATTCGCACTATTTTGAGTATTGTGGCTACTGAAGATTTGCATTTGGAATAGCTAGATGTGAAAACTGTCTTTCTCCATGGTGATTTGGAGGAGGAGACATAGATGGAATAGCCCCAAGGATTTGAGGTCACAAGTAAGGAGAAACTAGTGTGCAAATTGAAGAAGAGTTTGTATTGTCTGGAACAAGCACCTTGACAATGGTATTTGAAATTTGATAGTTTTATGGCTAAGCAAGGCTACAGTTGGTGTAATTCTGACCATTGTGTTTATTTTAAGAGGTTGGATAATGACAGCTACATTATTTTATGTTTATATGTTGATGACATGCTTGTAGCTGGGTCTAACATGGATCACATAAGAGATTTAAAATAGTGATTAGCACTGTCATTTGCTATCAAGGATTTCGGGGCAGGAAAACAAATCTTTGGTATGAAAATTTGCAGAGATATGAAGAACATAAAATTGACTCTATCTCAGGCTGATTATGTTGAAAAGGTGTTGCAAAGATTCCATATGGAGTATGCAAAAGTTGTCAGCACACCTTTGCCTAGTCATTTGAAATTAACTAAGGAGATGTGTCCTAAGACACTAGAGGAGGAAGAAACAATGTCCAAGGTACCATATGCTTCAGCTGTAGGAAGTTTAATGTATGACATGATATGCACGAGACCGGATATTACACATGTTGTAGGAGTCGTAAGCAGGTATATGAGTCATCCTGGATTAAAGCATTGGAATGCAGTAAAATAGATTCTCAGATATTTGAGAGGTACATACAATAAACACTTATGTTTTGGGGGCTCTAATACTGATTTAGCAGGTTATGTAGACTTAGATTTGGTAGGGGATATTGATACCTGGGGGAGTACTACAGGTTATGTCTTTATTGTAGGTGGGACAGTGGTGAGTTGGATCTCACGGTTGCAAAAAGTGGTTTCTTTATCCACCACGGAGGCAGAGTATGTAGCTGCAACAAAGGCAAGCAAGGAGATGATATGGCTACAATCTTTCATGGAAAAATTGGGAAAATAATAGGCTTATAGTTATTTGTTTACAGATAGTCAGAGTGCCCTACATCTTGCAAAAAATTATTCCTTGCATTCAAAGACCAAACATATACAGTTGAGGTATCACTTCATTCGGTTAGTGTTAGATGATGGACAGTTAACACTATAAAAGATACATACAGATGAAAATCCAGCAGATATGTTTACAAAGGTGGTGACAAGGGAGAAGCTGAGATCCTCCTTAGCTTCAGTTGGTCTTCAAGACTAAAAACAACAAAAATAGAACATAAGAGTCCAGGGTGCTTATTTCCTGTGGGAGCTACAGGGTCAGTGGTGTTATGATCAGTCTTCAAGTGGGATATGATATGGTGTGGAGTCTGATCAGTCTCAAAAGGGGAGATTGTTGTTAAATGGAGCCTAATCAAACTTAGAGGTTAAATTTATCCCTCTTTTATCATTACGGTTTCCCCCCAAATTCCTACGGGGTTAAGGGGCAGTGCCCCTTAGGGGGTTTGGGGGCAGTGCCCCTTGAGGGGTCCATTGCCCCCAAAACCTCACATGGTTTTTATTATTTTATAAAGGCATCAGGAGTTATTTTTCATTGGCCGACATTAAAAAAAAATTTAACCCTATTTTTGTAACCGACAAAAAGCTTGATAAAAGCAGTGAAGGGTCAGGGTTTCCATTGATATTGTATTGTAGCATTTGTAATGGTATTGGGTTGTAGGGATTGCTGGTTTTAATTGGTTTGATTTACTGGATAATAATATTAGACTCTCTATTTGTAGATGTAGCCTGAGTTTGGGTGAACCATGTTAAAAAATTGTCTCTTGCTATTATTATTTCTATGTATTTTCATTCCTCTGTTTAATCTTTATTTGCATTTAATTGATATCTTCTATCGGCTAACCCTAATAGCAATGTTTTATTTCAGTATTGTATTCACAATAGATTGCTTATTTACTATACAACAAACTCTTTGAAGGATTTAGGTCTATATTTTTACTCAAACCTAATGAATTTATTTCTTCTCTCACACTTTGATCAAGATCACCTAGTGATTCTGATGATCTGGAGGAGTGCGGATGTTTTTGTTAAATTCAATATGTTTGTGGAGATCTCTGTATCATGTAGCTGTTGTGTTGAAGGTTCACATTGAAGTTTGAGCTTGTTATTGAAGATTTTCTTTTTCAATGTTGATGTTCTTCCTAGTCTTGGCCGACCGGATGATCCTAACATGTTGTGGATGATCTAAGAGCATTCTATGGAGTGTGGCGTGCTTATAGAGAAAGATTCAAGTCTCAATTGTGATTGGCTGACAGTGCATTGATCCACGTCAAGTTTAGTCAACCTTGTTATTCATTCCAAGGTTAATGAAGCATATAAATACTTGTTGAAGAGTTGTTGAAAATTATCCTTGAGTGAAATGAATTAAATCTGAATAAAGGATCAGAAGCAGAACAAAGAAGAAAAGGAGTGAGAGCAGTATAGAGTGAAGAGTCAGTGAAGAAGAATTTGGAGACAGGAGTAGAAGTTTTGTGAGCATTCAATGAAACTGATCCAGAAATGAAAAAATGCTAATTATCAGTTAGTCTTTTCTGTGTTAAACATAAATTACTTGTAGGCAGTGAGCCTCTTTTTGAGCAGTGAGCTCTGGGCAGTGAACTTGAAGGCATGTACCTTCTATTTTTCTAAAGTACTTTTAATAGGGTACAAATCTTTGTGGGTTAACCCCCACCATGGTTTTCCCTTAACTGGGTTTCCACATAAAAATACTGGTGTACTATGTTCATTTGTTTCTGCTCATGTGTTGCTAATTCATGCTTTAAATGTTTACATCATTAATCAATTTTGTGTGATAAATAAATAGTTGCAAGTGTTAAGATTTGGGACAACTAATTCACCCCCTCTCTCAGTTGTCTGGCCTAATTTTAGCACCCTTGACCTGCATGGTTTGTGGGGTGGTGAGTCCTGCTAAAGCATGGAGAGAGATCTCTAGGTGGTCTTCCTGAGAAGTAGGGTCAACAAGCAGCTATTGAGTGTCGACCTGATCATCCACTATATCCTGAGCATCTGCATAAACTTTAGTTTTAGGCAGAGAATCCACATCTAAGAGATAGAGATTTTGGTCAACACATCTATGTCCCCGAGTGAATTTCTCATCACAATTATAACAAAAGCCCTTTTTATCTATGTGCCTACATCTCTACTTCAGTCAAATGCTTGATAGGAGTTGTTCTAAGAGCTGGCATTATTTGAGGTCATTGGGAAGCCGTATTTCTAAATGGAACAAAATTGGATTTGGATCACTATTGAGCTATGATCTTGTCCTCAGCCAACTTAGTAAACCCTAGGGCTTCCATCATTGTGCTGGGATGGAAAATTTTAACCTCAGAGTGAATTGCATCCTTTAGACCACTGACAAAATGACTCCTGAAGAATTCATCAGACAATCCCTCTGTGTAATTGGCAAGTTTTTCAAATTCTATCTGATATTCTCTCGAAGTGCATGTTTGGCATAGTTTAGTGAGTGCTCCTATGAAGTCATCAAAAGCACTAGGGCCAAATCGTTGCAAAATGAGTTTGCAAAAATCAATCCATTTTAGCTCTTAATGAGCCTTGATGTACTAATGGAACCATTGAAGGGCTTCATGTTCCAAATAAAAGAATGCAAGTGGGACTTTGTTGACATCAAAAGTATTATGCAGACTGAAATATTGTTCTACCCAATATATCCATCCAGCCGAATCATTACCATTGAAGTGAGGAAAATCAAGCTTCGGCCCATAAAAATTGCCGGAAGAAGAAAACCCAGTGTCTGCATAAGACTTTGGCTACTGTCTATTAGTCATGGCTAAATACTGAAGATTGAGGATGAAAATTTTTTCATCCAAATCTTGGAGTTTGGTCTTGAGGGCTGTAAGTTCATCCTCCATGTTTCTTGCTCCTGTGCGGGTGACAACCATAACTAGGAGTTTTTTTTTCAAATGCATAGAAAAACAAAAACAAATTTTTTTTTAGTAAAGGAAAATTTGGATTTGGAAAAAACTCTGATGGGTAATTGGGGTTTGACTAAGTTTTGGACACTTTCTGAGGGAAAGGGGAGCGGAAAATAGGGATTTCAGAAGCTAGGTGAAAGAATGGGAAAATTTGTCTAAGAGGGACAAAGGAGTAGAAATATGAAATGAACACTGTGGCAAAATTTGAAAGCTATTGGGTGAGAATTGAGAAGTTATTGCAAACCCTAAAAATAGATAAATGTGGGATTTTTGGCTTCAATAAGTGGAATTTGGGATAGGGTCCTCAAGGAAGGAAATATGCAGAATGAAATTTCAGGGGTTCCAGTGAATTTTGAGAGGAAATAGAGCTAAAGTAAGGAAGATATGGTCAAAAATAATTTTTAAAAAAAAAATTCTGGAAACGATCTGCAAACTGCGCTGGAAGGATTCAAGATGCGATTTATTGGATGCCCATAGATCTAGGCCCCAAGTATGTTTGGCTTCCTAAAGGTTCAGGGGAGTCACTCGACCACCAATGATGTTTAACGACTTGCATATTGGGACAGTACCCCTCACTCCACAGCTCAGGTAAAATTGATAACCGCTTTGCCACAAATGATAGCTCTTGGTATACCTTATGGAAGGGAACTAGTCAATCAGGTAGGGGCCATTGCCCTTTTCATTGGCAGGTCCTCTCAATAGGCCAACTACTTCGAGATTCCTATGGTACACCTCACAATGAATTTTAGGGCTATGCCCAGGCACTTCCCACAGTTAAGCGGATAGGGATATTCCCTAATCCAAACTTGCAATTGAAATGAACAATACAGATGTGAAAAAGAAAGAACTACTGCAAAAATCACAATGCCTAGAGGCCACTACAGAAAAAAAATTTCAGCAAAAATTCCACCTAGTGAGCCCAAGAAAGTGCTCTAATACCAGATGAGAGGAAATTTATTGATCGTAGGCCACTTTGAGGGGGCAAGTTCCATTGAGCAAGCTCAATACAATAAATTCGTGGATGCCTTCGTTGGCCTCAACACGTACTTATATACTAAGTCTAATCTAAAAAACTATTACTTCCCATGAATGTGGGATAATACAATATGCTCATGGGATGACTTACAAAGCATATGCGTCCAAATGTAATATACTAACAAAGTAAAAAGAAGGGTTAAACACTATTCTAGAAATAACATTCCAAGGTTTTAGAATTATCTAGAAAGCTAGAAGCTTCCAGGCTTCAAAGATATAGTATATGTGTGTGTGTGTGTGTGTGTGTGTGTGTGTGTGTGTGTGTGTGTGTGTGTGTGTGATTATAGACAACTATTGGACATAGCATTTTGGATGTATTGTAATGCAAGTTAGATAAATCTATCTCTTAGTCATTCAACTCTATTTTGCCCTGTGTTTTCTCTGTTTATTGTTGCTATTCTATTATTATTATTATTATTTTTGGGACTATTTTTACAGAAACTGGCACTCCAATTCTTCATGTGTTGTATCATGTTGAGCCCAATGATCTCTGATTGGTGGCTCAAGGGAAAGGACATTATGCTCATGCATTTTCCCAACACAACGAGAAGGGCAGGTACCCCTCAAGCATGCTGGAGAAGTGGAAAATGACACTCCAAAGAGTTTCAAATATCTCTTGCTACATGCTCAACAACAATTATGAGTAAGAATTCAAATATCTCGCCTCGCCTGTTCTTCTACCATATATGTCTTGTCACGACCTAATAGCTCTCTATCTCTCTGTTTAAAATAAATATAATATTTAATTTAAATCAAATGAGCTTTCCCTCCTCATCTTGCACAAGAATTTAATTTTAAATAAATAAAATAAAAAAATAGAGAAAAGTACATTTTTAGAACAACATCTCCCAAGGCAACTTCTCAAGAATCACATGGGAGAATTCTTTTCCACAAGAATTAATGACAAATTAAAAAATTGGAAAGAGGCATTAATTGAATAGACTTGTCCCAATCTTCCACCATGTGCCTAGACTTGACTCCAATGACTTCTAAATTTTTCACAATGTGCATGGAGAATGATGTTCTAGAAAAGGTCTGAACTTTTCTATATATAGTCATGGAAGTGAGAAGGGAAGACACACTTAGTTTTTGGCTAGAGCATTCTGTAAGAGCCTTTTCTACTTTCCATAATTTTGTTTCTTGAAATTTTGTTAATGATTTTATTTCAATTCTATTTTGGATTCATTTTGATGAAATGCCTTAGAATAATTACAGTTGAAATCATTAAAGAGAAAATTTGTGCATAAGTTTTTGTGAAGAAAGAATTTGGGTGTAAATCTTTTAATCTAAAATCAATCACAAGAGAAATTGTGTATAAGTTTTGTGAAGGCTTTGGTGATTAGAAGTGACATTTCTAACTATTACTTTTGATAGAAATCCCCTATTATCATGCTGTGATAAATGTCCATACTTTGCCCAAATTCTCATGTAGAAACTATCAAGGAAGGCATGTACAAGGTTGTAGAATTTGAATTTACATTTGTCAATTGCATTTGCTTGAAAACTTCTAAAGCTTTTTTATCAAATCCATTTTTGTGCATAACTTGCAATCATTTGAGGCATTCTGTCAAATAGCTCATGTGCTTGGTCTTTGATTTCATGTTTTACATACGTGTCTACCTAAGCATTTGCAACTTAACATCTAGAAAATTTTTCCTATATGCTATGATGTATGTCCATCCTTGCACCAAATCTCCGATTTTGGAACAGGTAGGGAGGACACTGCCATACGTCATAGAATTTGACCTTTCTCCTGCCAATAGTTATTGCTTAATTTCCATACCCTGTTTCCCCTGTGCCAATGCTACTATTGGGAAATCATAGTAAAAACATCTCTTTTTTTCAAAATGGGAGATGGACATATGTAGAAGTGGGAAGAGTGTGTTGGATATTTATATAAGATGGAGATGTAGATGAAGTCCTGTTGATCTCTAGGGTGTTGAGGAATGAAGAACCAAGGAATTTGTTGGGTTTTGCATAATGGTATTTCATAATAGGCCTGAGAAGACAGAGAGGAGGCATAGAATTAAAAAATAGATAAGATGGCAATACATATGTTAATGCCATTGAAATAAGATTTAGTGACTTTGGAGTTAGGACAATCTTAAAGTAGAAACACTACCTGGTCATCTATTTTTGCATATAATATAATGGAGGTTTAAGGCTTTCGATATTATCTGGCTCTGTTAAATCATCTTGTCATTTTCTACTACAAATGACTCATATGGACATATCTATATTAGGCAATTGTCTAATACAGCAGCTCTATGATTTTTCTCAATAGGGCATGTCTGATAAAATTCACAAAGCTTTGAAAATGTTTTTTTATTATTCAATAGGAATTTGGCCTTACTTCTGCCAATAGGAATTTGGCCTCACTTTACATCTACAAATTACATTTTCTTAAAAGTTTCTAAAGCCTTTTCATCAAATCCGTTGTGTGCATATCATATGATCATTGTAGTCTACGAAACCATATTTCTTTCAGGCATTTTATCGAATAGTTCATACACCTTGTCTATGCTCCTTGAAACAAAGCCCTCATTTTCTTCTTTTCTTAATTTTCTTCCAATCGATTTATCTTTGAAATGCTAATGACTATCTGGGTCCCTTCCTCATGGATCAAGAAGGCTTTCTCCCTTCCACTACGTAACCATCTTCTTTTTCACATGCTGATCTTTCAAAACCACATGTTACATACATGTCTACCAGAGCATCCGAACTATAATATCTAACAAAAATCACCCCTTCCATTATGCTTTGACAGAAGTCCATACCCTATTTCCAAGCCTCAATTTGTGTGTAGGTAGGGAGGACATTGGCAAGGTTGAGGGATTTGGCATTACGCCTGCCAATTGCTATTGCAAAAATTTTCTAAAACCTTTCAACAAACCCATTTTGTGAAATCCTACAATCATTGCATTACATGAAGTGACATCTCCCGGAGGCATTCTGTCGAACAGTTCGAGTGTATTGTCTATGCTTCCACATTTTGCACATATGAATACCAGGTCACTTGCAATTTCAACATCTAGCAAAAATTTCCTTTCTGTTATGCTTAGAGGGACGTCCATACCCTATTTGAAAAACTCTCATTTGGTACAGGCAGAGAGGACATTGGTAAAGGTTGTAGTTTTTGACTTTTTCACTTGCCAATCGCTTGAGGGTTTCTAAAGTCCTTCTAGCACATCCATTTTTTGCATATCCTTCAATTTCGGCATTCCATGAGATGACATCTCATTGAGGCATTCTATCAAACAGTTGACGTGCCTTATCTATGCTTCCTCATTTTCCATACATTAGGTAGAAATATTAGATCATATATAACCTTGTATATTTAACTTCCAATTGATTGAAGGTTATCACTTACAAATTCATCTTCTTCATTCATATCGTCTGATTGTTGTTTTTAGATATAATGACTAAAATAAGTCGAGAGATTCATTTCCATAATTGTATCTAATTCATAGAATGGAATGGGCATTGCACAAGTAGAGTGCAGAATTCAGAGCTCAGAGAATTGTTTGTAAATGAATTAGTGACTTCATTGTATCATTAATACTATTGACAATAGTTAGGTGATACAAATATTTAATGGGCATTGTAATATATAAAATGTTAAAATATAATACAAATATATTCTTTAGAAAGAATTTTATGAATTGGCTATAAATGTAAATGTGCACTAATTCAAGATCATAATGTAAATGATATGAAAAAGTGCAAGTGTTAACATAATAAATGGTATATAAGGAAATAAAAGAACTAATGACATGGCATGTACGAAGTGTACAATAGGAAGATCAAATAATAAAATAGTGTGTAAAAATGTATGAGTAAAATGATTTGCAAAGGAGTAAGAATATACATGGCAAATATACAAATAAAATATATAAAAGAAAACAACAAAAGAGAGTTAATATGTCAATAAAGAGATTCAAGGGTAGCTTATATACAAGGACTTTTGAGAGATAACTATACAAGATGAATCCATCAAGATTAGTCTTATTTTATACTAACATGAGTTATATTTATATATGATAGAGAGATAGGGATCTATATCATGACGGTTTTACATAATTGAGGAGTTGTTCCCTCTTTATGAAAAGTTACCTTGATGATGGTGGTGAGTTATTATGTTACTATTAATACTTCAACCTTAGCTTCCTGGTCCACCTTAATACTCTAATTGGTTTTTTATTATTGAAGACACTATGATTAAGATTAGGTATCATTTTTTTTAGTGGTGGATCTCACACTCAAACCTTGGTGGGGGTAAAGAAATTGTATCTCAACTGATATGATGTATGTATGCATTTTCACACATATTGGGTATGAGGACTAGATATGTATATCTTTTATATTATGAATCTTATCATAAGTGCATGAATCCAGTATATGGTGAACTCACTATCCTATCTTATCTTAGATTATGTGAATTTCTAAATGATAAAAAAGGGTGATTATTGGTTTAAGAATGATTGGGTACAAATTTTGGGATTGTTATTGTCCTATTGGTTAAAAAAGGATGATTCAAGTATGTTCGAACCTTGTTAGGTTAGGAATTCTACTCTTCCTTATATATAGTAAGAATGGATGTTTTTTGTTGGTATGCTAACTTGAAAGATCATGAGAAGGTATAGTTCTTATGATACATGCAATGATTATAAGTAACTTGGCTTATGGAATTGTGATAAAATAAAATAGAATTATTGAAATTTTTATTTAGTAGTTGAACTAGTTATCAAGGATTCTTTATTTTGACCTAGATTAAATTTTACATTATTGATAGAATATCTTTTCTAGTTTATGAATTGATATAAGTATCTTTCTAGTCGTATGCTTTACGAAATTGTTTAAGTTTCTCTTCTAGTTCTATTCATTAGAATGATCAAGCATCTTTTATCTGCATTATGATTTAGTGAAGTATCTTTCCTTTATCAAAATTTTTAATTGTTATTATGCAAGTTTTCCTTTTTTATTAGCTAGGTAAACTTTAAGAAATGTCCAAAAACTCAAACAAATCGTAGTGTTCAATTTTTACGGTACCTCTATGTCACATTTATAGGTAATGTCATCACGTTGAACCAAGTACCTCATGCCTAACATAGTTGCAACAACGACATCTAGGCACTGTCCCTCTAAATCATCGGGGAGTAATAAGGGACATGTTGAAGTTAAATCTGAAGGAAGGGAAAATCTCCTTAGATACCTCATTAAGAAGATTAACTATAAAAAAGAAAGGATGAGTCTATTGTATGATGACTGCCATGAGAATGTTTTGGTGTTGAGGCTAAAATGCTCATTTAGGGAAACCTTCAACTATCATCTAAAAATGGGGCTTATTGACAACATGAGTCTAAGTCAGAGATGACTTGTAAAATGTTGGATAGGGCAACTGGTCTGATTCACAAACCCTATCTACCGTATGCTCTCACCTTGCCTTCACGGAACTTGATGAAAGAACTAGGGAATCAGGATTGGACTTAGTTATGAAATTACCTAATCTAGCTTGAGGATGTAAACTAGATTTCATGAGTAAACATCTGATAGAGATTCCTCCACATTAGGACTAATTGAAAAAAACTCCCATAGGTGTTTTTGAATTAGTAGATTAACTTCCATCCATGTTTCACCAAGTGTGTGGCAGCCTACAAAGAACTATTTGGGGTAGGGGATAACCCTAGAAAGGACTAGATACCCCCTCACAGTTGCATCAAATATAGTGCAAAATAGAACTACATATTCACATTCCCCATGTATTTGCATCCGAAGGAAGGGGGCCTTGATCCCGTGGATACAGGGTATGTAGGCAGTCTGGACGGTGAAGGATGCCCCTAGTACTTAGGTCCCTTGGATGTAGGGTGTTCTTCTACAATTAACATCGTGATCTTAATTTTTTGAGTAGTGATTACTGAGTTGTATTAACATGAGATTGTCCAGTTAGTTTTGTGCAGATGAAAAGGATATAGTTGATGGAGCAAAAGAAAGCTATCGAAAATGAATGCAGGATGTAATGCATGACTTAAGGTATGAATTGATCCATTGTTCCTATATGTTATCCAAAGAAATGAACTTTCTCTCTTCACTGGAATAACAGTGGTGAACTTTTTTGGACTTTATGACTTTAGAATACTAAGCTCTTGATGTCTAACCAAAATAACATTTATTGAGCAATACTTAGAATTAATAGTGAAACTTCATGAAATCTACATTTCCTGCATCTATTAGATCAAAATTTTAGTTCCTCTATATTTTCAAATTTAGAGTTTAGTATTATTTGGTTAACGATGAGTCAGGTCCTTACATGTGGTATCAGAGATTTTGGTTTAGAAACTAGGCCTGGAGGTCTACTAACCTGAAGCATGGTAAGAATATGTTGTTAATGATATTCCCCCTCTAGCAATCTAATGATCATTTAGTTATTGATAAACATGGAGAGAAACATGCAAAGAAAAGGAAATGGTAAGGCCATAGATAAACCCTTCCTAAAGGGTGAGATGGATAGTTTGATGTCAGTGATAGTACATGTAATGAGAGAATAGTAGTTGGGTACATGACAACTGTGAGACTTGTGGATTCTCTTAATGGATATTTTCATAATGGTACGCCCTGGGTTGAGTGGGGGCATGTGACTATTTTTGTGGATTTTTGATATAAAAAGATGATAAGGTCATTCCAAGTTTTGAGGGGAATGTTTAGTGTGACATGGTGATTTATCAGGTGGTTTGAGACCACCGTACAATTTATCTCTTTTAGTGTTAGAAGTCCACCCAATTCCCCTACTCCCCTTAGATAGCCTTGTTGTAAGGCTACCTGGTGATTGTAATGTACAAATTTCATGAGACTGTTGGATTATTTATTCTTGTGTTAAAGGTTTTACTTGAATGTTAAGCCATTAGTGTTTTGTTTCCTTGGGCTAATTAGCTATTTTCATTTTGAGATGGTCCTTTTGCCTCAAGGACTTGTTCTTTGTTAAACTTGGGATGTTGCAATAGTTGCTATCTTTGATCTTCACTTCTTCTTGGCTTGTTTTATTTTAATGTATTTTGATTGAGGATTTAACTTGTGGACTTGCTTTACTTAATCCTCTTCTTTTGAGGCATTTTTATTTTTACAACTGCTGGCAAATATGGAGTAATGTGACTTCTATAAAACTACCATATATAGGTAGGGCCCTGACAGATTATATTGGGAAGTAGGTGGCCTGGGGAGTTCTATTGTGAGGATGGGGGTTACAAATGGGACTGGTATGGGACAATCATAATCCATCCATCCCCCTAAATCTATGTGTGTGTTTCTTCCATACCTTCCTCTTGGAGGATAACACCTTAAACGAATGCAAGCAAGGTATTAGGAAACATGAGTAGGGGTCCTTGAGAGGGCCTTGAGACCATTTTTCTCTTTTAGTTACTTTGCACTAAGGTATTAATGATATTGGTTTCCTTTCGACGTGAGACTATATGTTTTTATGGCTAATTGAATGAGTTCTAGAGACAACTATTGACTTTTGAGAAATTGATGTCATGGACTCCTAGTTTGGGAAGCAACTATCAATTTTGGGATGCTAGCACTACTTTTGGATAACAAGCCCTAAGGTGGTGCTAATTGATGCAACAATTATTAAGAGAGAGATGGGTGGAATGTTTGGAAGAGTTTTTGATGTGGTAGTCTCTACAAATAGGCATACATGATAGCTAGAATGGTTACCTTTTACTTGAGTGTTGATGTGTGTGCTTGAGCACGTTAAGTGTAATGTTTATATGATATAAAAAAAATGGAAGTCGCTAGTTCTTAGAAGAATTATCAGGATGGATTATGATGTAGAGGCTCTTGGAGAATAACACAACTTTAATAGGTGACAAGGTAGGACTATTTTTATTAGGGACAATGCTTACAAGCTTATATCAAAGAGCACATATGGAACTTGGCATTAGGCACCTGATCTTCTCGAGGTAGGGATCTAGAGGAACATTTAACACCTTGGAGAACACCCCCAAACTAATCAACAAGTCTAGACTTCCTTGGAGACACCATTTCCCACATTGGTTGTCCTAAACCTTGTAGCCCTCCAAATGGAAACAGTCGGCAATAACTTCCTATAGTGGTCTGCAAACTTAGATCTTAGATAGTCTTGAGATACCCTTTTTGGTTCCCTTTCACATATCACAAACTTGGGGTACTTTGTTTTGGACGATATGGCCTAACCTATAACTGCTCCTCTTGTAGCCTATGGCTAATTAGGCTTGTTTTGTGAAGCAACTGCCCCTCCAAAGACTCATAGAACCCTCTACACACCTTAGACACATTGGACACATGCAAAAATGGGGAATTATACTAGTTTTGTGACTCCACAGTCGATTGTAATGGTTTTGGACTATGTTATTCCTCTTTACACCTGCCTAGCACATGGTCTTGCTAGGTCATCTCAAGAAATCTCCATCAAAAATAGACTCCATCCCAAAATGCCTTCAAAAAACATTAAAACAAACATTAATGAATCCATTCCACTAATCAAGGAGGTTTGGAATCAGTGGAATGGTGAGGAAACCATAGTTTTCTATCAGAAACTCTAAATGAGGGTTTTTCAGACCATTTTCAGAAAGATGTAAATATATATGCTCTACAAATGTTTCAATAACTCAAACTACATGCATTTGAAAGGTTACTCACAGTACTTTCAATCAGTCATATCATGAACTCACCACTCATTCGTACAAAAGTAGGGCATGTGCAGAAACAACAAAATACACATAATACACAGGTAGAAAACTATTGTTACTTGTTGATTTCTTCACCAAAATTACTTATCCCCTTACAATGGATGTCTGTAGTACTATATGAAGCCTGCCTCTATGGTTTGGAGTAGTTGGAGGGCAGTTTGAATTAGTGGGGGCACTGGTAAACTATCCACAACCACCGAATTGCCTCTGTTTGTTAACTTTTGCAACTAATTACAATGTTTTGTCATGTGCATTGTAGTCTTACATGGTAAACAAGTATCCTATACACCCTTACAAGATAGATGAGCCTTTGACAAGGAATGACACTCCTTGACACATGCCAATAAGGCTTACAATGCATGACTACCCCTTAACAATGCATGATGCTTATGACTGTTCCATGACACTATTAGACATGATCCTTATTACAAAGCATAGGAATGGTCTTCAAGACCTTATTACAAAATGATCAACCATAAAACAAAGAAAAAATAATCATGGATCTTCATAATCCTATTGGTCTTCCTAGACCATACTCCCCGGGGTGGAAGAAGACTCAAGTCCCTTGAGGAACTAGATCAGCAACAGTGGTTCCATGTTTCAAAATGTCATCTTCAGTCATCCAAGTGGCATCCTCAGTAGGTAGGCCACTCCATTTGACAAGGTACTGCTTGTAGATTTTCTTCCTAGTCTTCTTCAAGACTTTGGTGTCCAAGATGCATTCCAATTGCAAAGGTTGATTAGGTGGGAGACCCTTAACCCATTCCTCATCTCCTACTGCTGTCACATCTACCTCTAAATCTACAGCATTACCACCTCTAAAAGGAAATAAATATGAGACATTAAAGATAGGAGATATGGCCAAGCCTTGAGGAAGCTCAATCTTATAGGCATTATGCCCAAATTTATGCACAATCCAGCAAGGACCTATCTTCTTCATGAGAAGTTTGGTTAGCTGCCCCTTTGGAAATCTTTCCTTCTTCAAATGTGCCATGACCAAATCCCCAACCTTGTATTGCACATCTCTCCTTCTCTCATTGGCTTTCTCCTTGTACATCTCATTATTCTTTTGAAGAGTTTCTCTTACATTATCATGGATGTCCTTCATGGACAATGCAAAGTCTTCACCTTGAGCACTCTTCCTCTCCAATCCATGTAGATCTCTCAATTCACAAATGCCTCTTGGGTAAATCCCATATATAATCTCAAAGGGACTCCTTCCTGTGCTTCTATTGGTGGAGTCATTATAAGCAAATTCAACTTGAGGGATGATCATATCCCATGCCTCTCCATGCTGCTTTGTAAGACATCTAAGAAGATTTCCTAAGGATCTATTCACTACCATAGTTTGGCCATCGGTCTGGGGGTGATAGACTAAAGTGAATGACAACTAAGTGCCCAACTTCCACAAAGTATGCCAAAAGTGGTCCACAAACTTTGGATCCCTATCAGTCACAATGTTAAGAGGCAAACCATGGATTCTAACAATTTCTTTGAAGAACAAACTAGAAATGTGTGAAGCATAATTAGTGCATTTACATGGCAAGAAATGAGCCATCTTACTGAATCTATCCACCACAACAAAAATGCTATCAAAGTCTCTTTGAGTCCTAGGAAGACCCAAGACAAAATCCATGCTAATACTTTCCCATGGCCTATGAGGAATAGGAAGTGGCTGATATAGACCAACATTAGATGATGTTCCCTTTGCTCTTTGACAAATACTACAACATTCAACAAATTTTCTGATGTCTGATTGTATTTTAGGCCAAAAATAAAGCCTTTGCACCTGATCCAATGTTTTATCCAGCCCAAAGTGACCTCCTAGTCCACCACAATGTTTTTCTTTTATGATGTTCTCCCTCATGGAACACATAGGAACACATAATTCGCTGCCTTTGAACAACCCCTGCTTCAACAAACACTTAGAAAAGTTAGAATGATAAGAGTCTGAAAACTATGAACAAACTTCATATACCTCCTTGAAATCCTCATCATCCTAATACATATGTTTGAGAGCATTAATTCCTACACTTTGCAACTAAATTTCTTGCACCATACACACCCTTCTACTCAATGCATCTACCACTTTATTGGCCTGCCCCTTCTTGTGTTTGATGGAAAAGGTGTATGCTTAGAGTTGTTCAACCCATTTCATATGCCTATGATTGAGTTTCTCCTGTGAATTCAGAAAACTAAGTGGATGGTTGTCAATATAAACAATAAACTCCTTGGGCAAAAGATAGTGCCTCCAAGTTTTCAAAGCTTGCACCATTGCATACAACTCCAAGTCATAAGTAGAGTACTTTCTCTTAGCATCATTTAGTTACTCAAGACAACCCCTATAGCAAGGTTACTAGAATCACATTCCACCACAAACAACTTATTAAAATCGGGCAAAACAAGAATGGGTTGTTGTGCTACCTTTTATTGTAGAATTTCAAAAGAATCATTGGCTACCTTTATCCAAGAAAACTTGCATTTCTGCCCCCCTTTAATGGTATCCAAAATAGGTGCACAAATATGACTAAAACCCCTTATAAACTTCCTATAAAATGTTGCTAGACCATGAAAACGTTTTACATCACCTGTTGTTTTAGGAGTTGGCCATGACAAAATAGCATCTACCTTTGCTGGATCCATCTTCAAATTGCCTTGGGAGATGACAAAACAAAGGAAGGTGAGTTCTTCCTTCACGAAGACACTCTTTTCCATGTTGATCATCAATTGCTTATCATGTAACTTCTTCAAAACTAGATCCAAGTGCTGCAAATGTTCTTCCTTGGTCCTGTTGAAAACAAGAATGTCATCAAGGTACACCATAACAAATTTGCCAATGAAATCTTGCAACACCTCATTCATAATGCACATGAAAGTACTTGGGGAATTGGATAGACCAAATGGCATCACCAACCACTCATAAAGACCCTCATTTGTTTTGAATAATGTCTTCCATTCATCCCCCCTTGCTTTATCCTAATTTGATGATACCCACTTTTAAGATCAATCTTGGAAAAGTATCTAACCCCTCCCAAACAGTCCATTAGGTCCTCAATCCTTGGCATGAGGAACCTATATCTTTAGTAATCTTGTTAATGGATCTAGAATCTGTACATAGTCTCCATTTACCATCCTTTTTAGGGGCTAGGACTATTGGGACAGCACATGGGCTAAGGCTCTTTCTCACCAATCCCTTATCCATTAACTCTTGTACTTGCTTAGCAATCTCTTTATTTTGAGAAGGTGTCATCTTGTAGGTTGCTTTGTTTGGCAAAGTAGACCCTGGTATGAAGTCAATTTGATGGTTTATCTCCCTAATAGGTGGCAATTCACTAGGCATCTCCTCTACCATGATACCCTTATACTTCTCTAACAATTGCTGCACCTCCTTGGGAACTTCTTCCTCACTAGGACCATGCAATTAAGACTATTTTTAGGCTTCAAAATTAGAGCATACCCTTGGGTTACTTCCTCCTTAAGGGTGTTAAGAAACTCTTTACCACTCACAATCATGACACTTGACCCAACACTCTTCTCTACATTCTCATCCGGTAATGGATCCATTCTATACTTCCTACCATTCTTGGTTATGATGAAGGAGTTAGTTTTACCATCATGTTGGGATTGGACATCATATTTCCATGGATGTCCTAACAGCAAATCAGAAGCATCCATGGGGATTATATCACACAAAATCTTGTCCGTATATTTCCCTATCTCAAACTCTACCGAAGATTGTTCATCTACCAAAACTTGTTGCCCCTTGTTCAACCATGACACTTTATAAGGACTAACATGAGGAAGTCTTTTCAATTTGAACTTGTCTACCATTTCAATAGAAACCAAATTTTTAGTTGAACATGAGTCAACAATTACCTTGCAAATCTTACCATAAGCCTTGCATGTTGTCCTGAACAATGTCTTCCTCTAAGGGGGTTCTTGTGTTTGAGGCATCATCAAACTTTCTCCTTCATGGACTAGGGCTGCACTTCCAATTGGAGAGTTAACACTTTTGAAATCTTCCTCTCGGATCAACTAGTTCCTTCTTTCTCCTTTATGAGATCTTGAGGCTTGCTTTTCCAGACATTTGAAGGCTGGATGTCCCACTTGGTTGCAATTGTAGCACATCCCTATGAAGACATTAGGATCTCTCCCTAGTCTACCAAATCTACCCCTTCCATTGGGTCTCCTTCCTCTAAAGCCTCCTCTAGAACCTAATTCTCCACTTTGTTCTTGGGAACTAGATTCCCCTTGACTTCTTTGGGACTGATTTCTACCTCCAAAACTACCCCTACCTCTAAAATTTCGGCCACCTCTTCCTCTATTTTGCTGCTCACCTTTTCTCTTCAACTTCTCTTCAGCCCTCAATGCCATTTGAAAGCATTTGTCCATGGTTTCAGGGGTTAGTATACTAATTTCATCTTGTATACTGAACTTCAAACCATTTAGATACCTTGCCACTTTACCTTTTTCATCCTCCATATGTCCACAATGAAGAGAGAACTTGTGAAACTCCTTGGTGTAGGTGGCCACATCCAAATCTCTTTGTTTGAGATTTTGCATCTTCTTATAGATCTGCACCTCATAATCTGATGGAAGGAATTGGGACTTGATCCTCTCCAACATTTTGCTCCATGAGCAGATCATGCTCTTTCCACTCTTTACCCTCTCACCTTGTGTGTAATTCCACCATGTGAGGGCAGCACCTGAGTTTAGTTTTTGCAAACTTCACCCTCTTGTTCTCATGAACTTCTTTGTATTCAAAGTAGTTATTTAGGGCCTCAATCCACTCCATAACTTCGTCAGCATTCTTGTTGCCACTAAACATTGGAATCTCCATCCGAACCTCTGAAGAATCTTTGCCAATTGCCTTGATGGCTTCAAGGAAATGTTTCTGATCAGCAGGTACCTCTGCCTCTTCTTGATCTTCTTCTTCCTCATCTTTTACTTCCTCTTCATCAAAACCTTCATCTATCCTCTTCCCTATCCTTAGTGCCTTCAACTCAGCTTGGAGTTTTTCCTTGACTCCACTCTTAATCTTCTCTTCCATCTCCTTGAACTACTTAACCACCTCAGTGGTCATCCCTTTTGGAGGCATGTTGCTAGCCTCTCCTTCACTCTCCTCTGTTGACATATACCAGGTCTTACACACAACCAAAAATAGAACCTTTTATGGCTTTGATACCACTATGATGTAGAGGCTCTTGGAGAATAACACAACTTTGATAGGTGACAAGGTAGGACTGTTTTTATGAGGGACAATGCTTACAAGCTTATATCAAAGAGCACATATGGAACTTGGCATTAGGCACCTGATCTTCTCAAGGCATGGATTTAGAGGAACATTCAACACCTTGGAGAACACCCCCAAACCAATCAACAAGTCTAGACTTCCTTGGAGACACCATTTCCCACATTGGCTGTCCTAAACCTTGTAGCCCTCCAAATGGAAATAGTTAGCAATAACTTCCTATAGTGGTCTGCAAACTTAGATCTTAGACAATCTTGAGATACCCTTTTTGGTGCCCTTTCACATATCACAAACTTGGGGTACTTTGTTTTGGATGATATACCCTAACCTATAACTGTGTCTCTTGTAGCCTATGGCCAATTAGGCCTGTTTTGTGAGGCAACTGCCCTTCCAAAGACTCATAGAACCCTTTGCACACCTTAGACACATTGGACACATGCAAAAATGGGGAATTATACCAGTTTTGTGACTCCACAGTCGATTATAATGGTTTTGGACTATGTTGTTCCTCTTTACACCTGCCTAGCACATGGTATTGCTAGGTCACCTCAAGAAATCTCCATCAAACATAGACTCCTACCCAAAATGCCTTTGAAAAACATTAAAACAAACATTAATGAATCCATTCCACTAATCAAGGAGGTTTGGAATTAGTGGAATGGTGAGGAAACCATAGTTTTCTGTTAGAAACCCTAGATGAGGGTTTTTCAGACCGTTTTCATAAAGATGTAGATATATATGCTCTATAAACATTTCAAGAACTCAAGCTACATGCATTTGAAAGCTTACTCACAGTACTTTCAATTAGTCATATCATCAAGTCACCACTCGTCCTTACAAAAGCAGGGCATGTGCAGAAACAACAAAATACATAGAATACACAGGCAGAAAACTATTGTTACTTGTTGATTTCTACACCAAAATTACTTCTCCCCTTACAATGGACATCTACAGTACTATATGAAGCCTGCCTCTATGGTTTGGAGTAGTTGGAGGGTAGTTTGAATCAGTGGGGGGACTAGTAAACTATCCACAACCACCAAACTACCTCTGTTTGTTAACTTATGCAACTAATTGCAATGTTTTGTCATGTGCATTGTAGTCTTACATGGAAAACAAGTCTCCTAAACACCCTTACAAGACAGATGAGCCTTTGACAAGGCATGACACTCCTTGACACATGTCAATAAGGCTTACAATGCATGACTGCCCCATAACAATGCATGATGCTTATGACTGTCCCATGACAATATTAGACATGATCCTTATTAGAAAGCATAGGAATGGTCTTCAGGACCTTATTACAACATGATCAACCATGAAACAAAGAAAAAACAATCATGGATCTTCATGATCCTCTTGGTGCTTCTACACCAGATTACTTGTATCAGGCTTTGCCAAAACTAAGGTGTGTACAAGTCGATATTGTGTATTCCCTGGTTGACATCCTCAGCATAGTGCTTGGGTAGACTGTGGTCTCCAGGAAGTGACTCATGGATCCAGATTGATCCTGAAGGAATCAAAAGTCTCTGGCCAAAGTATAATGATTCTTATCCTATTTATCCCATATGGATGTTGAGTTTACCTATTAGATAAAGTTTTGATCCATTTGACCAGTTTAGAGCCATTTGGCCATTATTTTGGAAGGAGAATTGTGTGAAATCAAAAGGTGAAATTTAGAGTTGTTGGAAAAGATAGAGGAACTAGGAGAAGACAAATATGATGCCCTTGAAGGAGAACTGAAAAATACAAGAAGGAGAAATGAAGAACTGGAAGTAGAGTTGACATTGTTTGAAGATATTTGAAGAGTTGGAAGGTGGAATAGAGGAACAGAGATCTAGAAGAAGGTTTGAAATAATTGAAAAAGGTAGAATAGTTTACAAAAGAGTGAAATAGCAGGATTCAAGAAGAACATGTTAATCAGTTCGAGAAGTCACTTATAGCATGCAGAGAAGAAAATGAAAACCTAAGATTTAAGCTTGAACTTTGTGATATTTCTTATGATACCAATGATTTGAGTGATGTGGCAGAAGCTTCTTTAGAAAGTGAAAGTGAAGATAACCATGTGACTGAACCACATTTATTGAGAAGCGATAGGGTTCGTTAGACCTAGTTTTGTATGAACTAGTTTGCCCAAAGGACAGAAGAGCCCGGTTGTCTTTATTTCATTATGTCTCATTTTGGACACTTTAGCCCAGATTGGCTATTTCTTGAGTACTCAGATTGACTAAGATAATATAAATTATTCTAAAATATGGGGGTTTATCATTTCTCTTGGATTCTAACACATGTTGAAGTAAACTTCAAATGTAAGTGGAAATTTTGATAATGATGGATTACCAAGGGAGAATCTATGAACCTAATTTTTTTTTACCACATTTAGAATATTGATTCCAAGGTTTTATTATCTTTGATGATGGAATTTTAAAGTGAATTGCAAGCATGTATGATCAAGGTCATGACATTGTCATAACAACAAAGGAGGTTTTAAAATGAGAGAAAATTAAGGATATGAATAATAAGATCAGACAGTTGGACTTTGAGTTTAGTACAATTTTTATTATTATCAAGTATGGTCAAAGAAAAAGGAGAAAAATAAATGTGACCCTCTTATGCAGGAAAGAAACTAACTTGATGGATTAGAAAGATAACTCGGTATAAAGGAAGAAAATTATTTAATGACTACTTTGGATAGGATCAATTCTATCTATGAATATTTTATTCTCTATGAAGGAAAATAGTTGGAAACCAAAGTGAAGAGCAAGTGTACTTAGCTTTATTATGAACTAAGGTAAGAGCCTTCTTATATGAAAAGGAATCTCTTGAAGAGACGTTAGAAAGTAATAATATTCTGATCCTCACAGTTGATATGATAATAATTTGACCTCTTGACATTGAATCTATTTTGGAATACTTTCACTTCATTTGCTTTTGAATATACCATTCTCATAACGAATCCATGAGCACATGGATGTTTTACTTTCATCACATGTTTGAGTTCATGATAATAATGCATATTTGATTTGAGGACTCCATTCTATGATAATTGTGAAGAAATTATATTATGATGATAATGTGCTTAATGATGACACTCTTGTAAGTTAGATTTATTCCTTAATTTTTAGACACTAATTCACTTATTGTTGCATTTAAAAGGATTCAAAAGATAATTATGAGGAAGGTACTTACATGATAAAGTAATGATGTCATCTTTGGTAATTTATGATCACTACATGATTAATCTTAATGTTTTATTACTTTAATTTACTTTTCTTTAATAAATCAAAGTACTTTGTGATGAATTGTTGCACACCAACATGAAAATCTTAGAAGCATGGCTGAACAACACCATGATTTACATCATAACATGATATGTCTGACAACCTCTGCAAGTGTTTATTCTAGACACAGGAAAATTTGAATGTACAAGTATACTGGAATAATCAACATTCTCGACCAGAGAACAAGATGCAAGGATATGCTCAACCAGGTTGGAAGGTTAAGGTAATTTCTTAAACTTGTATTGTTATGATAATACACATTTACATTATCATGATAGAAGTTTTGATCTAATTCATGAACTAAAGTCAGTGATGTTTTGCATCAGGATGATGCAAAGTTTTAGGGGGAAGTATGTCATGACCTAATAGCTCTCTATCTCTCTGTTTAAAATAAATATAATACTTAATTTGAAATCAAATGAGCTTTCTCTCCTCACCTTGCACAATAAATTAATTTTAATTAAATAAAATAAAAAATTAGAGAAAAGTACATTTCTAGAACAACATCTCCCAAGGCAACTTCTCAAGAATCACATGGGAGAATTCTTTTCCACAAGAATTAATGACAAATTGGAAAATTGGCATTAATTGAATAGATTTGACCAAATCTTCCAGCATGTGCCTAGACTTGACTCCAATGACTTCTAAATTTTCCACAATGTGCATGGAAAATGATGTTCCAGAAAAGGTGTGAACTTTTCTATAAATAGTCATGGAAGTGAGAAGGGAAGACACAGTTTTTGGCTGGAGCATTTTGTAAGAGCCTTTTCACCTTTCCATAATTTTGTTTCTTGAAATTTTGTTAATGATTTTATTTCAATTTTGTTTACGATTAATTTTGATGAAATGCCTTAGAATAATTATAGTTGAAATCATTAAAGAGAAAATTTGTGCTTAAGTTTTTGTGAAGAAAGAATTTGGGTGTAAATCTTTTAATCTGAAATCAATCACGAGAGAAATTGTGTATAAGTTTTGTGAAGGTTTTGGTGATTAGAAGTGACATTTGCAACTAGTACTTTTGACAGAAACCCCCTGTTATGTTGCTATGATAAATGTCCATACTTTGTCCAAATTCTCACGCAGGCTCTGTCAAGGAAGGCACTGACAAGGTTGTATAACTTGACTTTACATTTGCCAATTGCATTTGCTTGAAAACTTCTAAAGCCTTTTTATCAAATCCATTTTTCTGCATAACTTGCAATCATTTGAGGCATTCTGTCACATAGCTCACGTGCTTGGTATTTGATTTCATGTTTTGCATACGTGTCTACCTTTGCATTTGCAACTTAACATCTGACAAAATATTCCTATACCCTATGATGTATGTCCAACCTTCCACCAAAGCTCCCATTTTGGAACAGGTAGTGAGGACACTGCCATACATAGTAGAATTTGGCCTTACGCCTGCAATGGTTATTGCTTGATGTCCATTCCCTATTTCCCCTGTGCCAATGCTACTATTGGGAAATCACAATAAAAACATCTCTTTTTGCAGAATGGGAGATGGACATATGCAGAAGTGGGAAGAGGGTGTTGGATATTTATATGAGATGGAGATGTAGATGAAGTCATGTTGATCTCTAGGGTGTTGAGGAATGAAGAACCAAGAAATTTGTTGGGCTTTGTAGATGGGTATTTTATAATAGACCTGAGAAGACGGAGAGGAGGCATAGAATTAAAAAACAAATAAGATGGCAATACATATGTCAATGCCATTGAAATAAGATTTAGTGACTTCAGAGTTAGAACAATCTTGAAGTAGAAACACTACCTGGTCATCTATTTTTGCATATAATATAATGGAGGTTTAAGGTTTTAGATATTATCCGGCTCTGTTAAATCATCTTGTCATTTTCTAATGCAAAGGACTCATATGGACATATCTGTATTAGGCAATCGCCCAATGTACCAGTTGTATGATTTTTCTCAATAGGGCATGGCTGAGAAAATTCACGAAGCTTTGAAAATGTTTTTTTTTATTATTCAATATGAATTTGGCCTTACTTCTGCCAATAGGAATTTTGAATTACTTTTCATCTGTAAATTGCAATTTCTTGAAAGTTTTTAAAGCCTTTTCATCAAATCCACTATAAAACCATATTTCTTTCAGGCATTTTATCGAACAGTTCATACGCCTTGTCTATGCTCCCTAAAATAAAGCCCTCATTTTCTTCTTTTCTTATTTTTCTTCCAATCGATTTATCTTTGAAATGTCGACGACTGTCTGGGTCTCTTCCTCATCGATTCATGAAGGTTTTCTCCCTTCCACTATGCAACCATCTTCTTTTTCACATGCAGATCTTTCAAAACCACAAGTTTCATACATGTCTACCAGCGCATCCGAACTATAATATCTGACAAAAATCGACCCTTCTATTATGCTTTGACAGAAGTCCATACCTTGTTTCCAAACCTCAATTTATGCGTAGGCAGGGAGGACGTTGGCAAGTTTGAGGGATTTGGCTTTACGCTTGCTAATTGCTATTGATGAAAGTTTCTAAAGCCTTTCAACAAACCCATTTTGTGAAATCCTACAATCATTACATTCCACGAAGTGCCATCCCCTGGAGGCATTTTGTCAAACAGTACGAGTGTATTGTCTATGCTTCCACATTTTGCATATATGACTACTAGGTCGCTTGCAATTTCAACATCTGGCAAAAATTTCCTTTCCATTATGCTTAGAGGGACGTCCATTCCCTATTCGAAAAACTCTCATTTGGTACAGGCAGAGAGGACGCTGGTAAAGGTTGTAGATTTTGACTTTTTCACCTGCCAGTCGCTTGAGGGTTTCCAAAGTCCTTCCAACAAATCCATTTTGTGCATATCCTGCAATTTCGGCATTCCATGAGATGACATCTCATTGAGGCATTCTATCAAACAGTTGATGTGCCTTGTTTGTGCTTCCTCATTTTGCATACATTAGGTAGAAATATTAGATTATATATAACCCTCTATATTTAACTTCCTGTTGATTGAAGGTTATCACTTGCAAATTCATCTTCTTCATTCATATCGTTCGATTGATGTTTTTAGATGTAGTAACTAAAATAATTCGGGAGATTCATTTCCATAATTGTATCTAATTCATAGAATGGAATGGGCATTGCACAAGCAAAGTGCAGTATTCAGAGCTTAGAGAATTGTTCGTAAATGAATTAGTAACTTCATTGTATCATTAATACTGTTGAAAATAGTTATATGATACAAATATTTAATGGGCATTGTAATATATAAAATGTTAAAATATAAGACAAATATATTCTTTAGAAAGAATTTTACGAATTGGATATAAATGTAAGTGTGCACTAATTCAAGATCATAATGTAAATGATATGAAAAAGTGCAAGTGTTAACATAATAAATGGTATATAAGGAAATAAAAGAAATAATGACATGGCATGTAAGAAGTGTACAATAGGCAGATCAAATAATAAAATAGTGTGTGACAAAGTATGAGTAAAATGATTTGCAAAGGAGTAAGAATATACATGGCAAATATACAAATAAAATATATACAAGAAAATAACAAAACAGAGTTAATATCTCAATAAAGAGATTCAAGGGTAGCTTATATATAAAGATTTTTGAGAGATAACTATACAAGATGAATCCATTAAAACTAGTCCTATTTTATACTAACATGAGTTATATTTATATATGATAGAGAGATAGGGATTTATATGATGAAGGTTTTACGTAATTGAGAAGTTGTTCCCTCTCTATGAAAAGTTACCTTGATGATGGTGGTGAATTATTATGTTACTATTAATACTTCAACCTAAGCTTCCTGGTCCACCTTAATATTCTAATTGGTTTTTCTTACTAAAGACACTACGATTAAGATTAGGTATCATGTTTTTTTAGTGGTGGATCTCACACTCAAACCTTGGCGGGGGTAAAGAAATTGTATCTCAACTGATATGATCTATGTATGCATTTTCACACATATTGGGTATGAGGGATAGATATGTATATATATTTTATATTATGAATCTTATCATAAGTGCATGAATCAAGTATATGGTGAACTCACTATCATATCTGATCTTAGATTATATGAATTTCTAAATGATCGAAAAGGGTTATTATTGGTTTAAGAACGATTGGGTACAAATTTTGGGATTGCTATTGTCCTATTGGTTAAAAAAGGATGATTAAAGTATGTTCGAACTTGTTAGGTTAGGAATTCTACTCTTCCTTATATATAGTAAGAATGGATGTTTTTTGTTGGTATGCTAACTTGAAAGATCATGAGAAGGTATAGTTCTTATGATACATGCAATGATTATAAGTAACTTCGCTTATGGAATTGTGATAAAATAAAATGGAATTATTGAAATTTTTATTTAGTAGTTGAACTAGTTATCATGGATTCTTTATTTTCACCTAGATTAAATTTTACATTATTGATTGAATATCATTTCTAGTTTATGAATTGATATAAGTATCTTTCTAGTCATATGCTTTACGAAATTGATTAAGTTTCTTTTCTAGTCTTATTCATTAGAATGATCAAGCATCTTTTATCTGCGTTATGATTTAGTGAAGTATCTTTCCTTTATCAATTTGTTTATTTGTTATTATGCAAGTTTTCCTTTTCTATTAGCTAGGTAAACTTTAACAAATGCTGAAAAACTCAAACAAATCACAATGTTCAGTTTTTACGGTACCTCTATATCACGTTTACGAGTAATGTCGTCGCATTGAACCAAGTACCTCATGCCTAACATAGCTCCAACAATGACGTCTGGGCACTGCCCCTCTAAATCATTGGCGATTAATAAAGGACATGTCAAAGTTAAATCCGAAGGAAGGGAAAATCTCCTCGGATACCTCATTAAGAAGATTAACTAAAAAAAGAAAGGATGAGTCTATTGTATGATGACTGCCATGAGAATTTTTAGGTGTTGAGGCTAAAATGCTCATTTAGGAAAACCCTTCAACTATCATCCAAAAATGGGGCTTATTGACAACATGAGTCTAAGTCAAAGATGACTTGTAAAATGTTGGATAGGGCAACTAGTCCAATCCAGAAACCCTATCTGTCGTATGCTCTCACCTCGTCTTCGCGGAACTTGGCGAAAGTACTAGGGAATCAGGATCAGACTTAGTTATGAAATTACCTAATCTAGCTTGAGGATGTAAACTGCATTTCATGAGTAAACACCTGATATGGATTCCTCCACACTAGGACTAATTGACAAACACTCCTTTAGGTGTTTGTGGTAGTAGACTAACTTATGTGCCTATTTTATCGAGTGGGTGGTAGCTGACGAAGAACTGTCTGGGGCAAGGGATAACCCTAGAAAGGGCTAGATAGCCGCTCACAATTTCATCAAACATAGTACAAAATAGAACTACATATTTGCATTCCCTGTGTAGTTGCATCCGAAGGAAGGGGGCCTTGATCCTGTGGATAGAGGGTATGTAGGCAGTCTGGACAGTGAATGATGCCCCCATTACTCATGTACATTGAATGTAGGGTGTTCTTCTACAATTAACATCGTGATCTTAATTTTCAGAGTAGTGATTACTAAGTTATGGTAACATAAGATTGTCTAGTTAGTTTTGTGCAGATGATAAGAATATAGTTGTTGGAGGAAAAGCAAGCTGTCAGAAACGAATGCAGGATGTAATGCATGACTTAAGGTATGCACTGATCCATTGTTCTTGTATGTTATCTTAAGAAATAAACTTTCTCTCTTCACTCGATTAATAGTGGTGAACTTTTCAGGACTTTACGACTTAGGAAACTAAGCTTTTGATGTCTAACCAAAATAACATTTATTGAGCAATACTTAGAAATAATAGTGAAACTTCACGAAATCTACATTTCCTGCATCTGTTAGATCAAAATTTTAATTCCCCTATATTTTTTAAGTCAGAGTTTAGTATTATTTGGTTAAGGATGAGTCGGGTCCTTACATGTCTGTTTCATCATATTTATTTTGGTTGTTAATGTTCAGCGATGAAGGGATTCTGTTGAATAGCATAGTGAATTTTCTTTTGAGAGTCATAGAAAAAGTGCCGTTAGAGGTAACCAAACATCCAGTTGGAATGGATGAAATCGTAGAAGACTTTGAAAGAAGTCGACAAGAATATATTGAGAGTGAGCAACAAGTACAAATTGTGGGGATTGTTGGGTTTGGTAGCTCTGGTAAAACTACACTCGCAACAGAGCTTTACAATAGGAAAAGTTCATCCTTCAACCGCTCCAGTTTTCTGTATGGCGTGCGAGATGCTGCGTCCAACAATGCTTTGCATACCAAGTACAAGAAATTGCTGGAGGAGCTCTGTATCCAAAATGATAAATCTTTTGACAATATTAAGGAAGGCAAGGGAATTGTATCAGAACGATTGAAAACTCTTTGCGTGCTCATAGTTTTGGATGATGTAGATCACGAGGACCAACTCATGCTCCGTTGCCACCAAAGGAGAGCCTCAGATCAGGTAGTGTCATCACTGTTACAACACGTGAAGGGGGTGTACTTACAAGGTGGGGTGTCACATCCATTTACAAAATGCATCCACTGCAACATCTTCATGCCAAGGAGCTCTTCTGCTGGCATGCCTTCTTACAGCATTTCCTCCTAATAGGCTTTGAAGATTTAGTTGAAAATTGCTTAGAGGTTTGCAATATGTTGCTTGTCTTTAAAGGTCATTGGAGGACAACTTTACAATAGGCCCAAGGATTATTGGGTTTCTCAGCTAGATAAGATCCAGAGAATATTGCCCAAGGAAATTATTCAGAGGTTGAAAGTAAGTTACAATGCCCTCGATGAAGATGAGAAAGAAATATTCTTGAATATTGCATGTTTCTTTATTGGTCATAGAAGAAGTTCGGCAATTTGTGTGGGATGGATTAGGTTGGAGCGGTCTACATAGTTGGGAAATGCTTCACAACAAATCCCTTGTTGAGGTGGATGAGGAAGAGTTTATAAGGATGCATGATCATCTCAGGGATTTGGGAAGAGAAATTGCAAAGACACGCTTACCATTGTGAGGCAAGGTATGCACGTTCAGGTGAAATTAAATCTTTCGTGTGATTAATCACATCATGGAAACTTTGTTTGTCTGTCAAGTCATTTTTTTTGCCCATTCAATTGAAGTTATGTTCTTGTTGCTTTTTTTCATTTAGGGATGAATGCTGATTCAGGGGATAGTGGCCGCCACAGGTCAAATGAACGAGCTTCGTGGCTGCCCCCCGCCTTTCAAGGAGTACATGGAGATGATGAGAATCTCAAATCTTAGGGTTGGATTACAACTTCTTCTTGTTCAAGGAAATCATTTTACCCAAGAATGCGAGGAGCTATCAAGAGGGCTTTTGTGGCTTCGATGGTTTGACATTCGACACAATTATATTGTTGAATATGAAACCCAACAGTCATTTAGTTTTTTCCCTCCAATGACCCTTGGCTCTTCACATTCTAGATAATGCTTGCTTATATAAAGCATGCTGCTGTGTATTGTAATGTATCTGAGATAGTGAATAATAATATTGCCCTGCTTGAGATTGGACATAGCCTTTATGGTGAACCACTGTAAATTTGTGTTGTTGAATTCTTATTTCTGAATCTCTATTTTATTTTTCTGCCATTTATTGTTTAACAATTGGTATCAGAGCTGGTTGTGCTCGATCGTTTGGCAGGAGAGATTTGAGTTTGAGTGGGAGCAATGTCGATTGAAGAAGGAAGGATCAAAAAGTTCAATGGCCATGATTCGTCATTGTGTGAAATTTGGACTGCCGAACAAAGGTTTTTGGATCAATTAGATGCTGAAACTAATTTTGTTATTAATGAATTTCTTAGTATGTTTGACAGTAAAAGTTCAGGGGATCAGTTAGATGATAGTGAGCAAGTTGATGCCAAAGAAACTGGGGCAGATGGAATTAATGGCGATGAAAGTGAAAATTTGAAGGTGAATGAAGATGAGACCGTTTGTAAGAAGATTACTTTCAAAGTTGGCAGTGATATTGTTGTTGGAATTGCAGGTGGAATAGGCTTTGAATTTGGTGCTGATCCAAATTTGGATCAAGATTTGGCAAAGACTTTTGTTGTTTTTGATGGGAATGGCGATGGCCTGATAACTGCGAAGGAGCTGCAGTTTGTTACGTGTTCGCTTGGTTTGCAGGAAGGACAGATGGCTGCAGATTGCCAGAATATGTTTCACCAGGTTGATATGGACAGCGATGGAATGGTTAATTACATTGAGTTGAAGGAGATGAAGGCATTGTTTGATGGTGGGTCCAAGAATTTGAGTATCTTGAAGTTGTTTAGATGTTCAGGGGATTGGGATAAGTTGCTTGAGGTTATTACAAATCATGTCAACAGGTCTGTGGAGTTTGAGAAGGATGCAGAGGTGAAAAAAGGGAAGAAAGCAATGGGCAAAATTTTGCATAAGGAATGTGTTGCTATTGATTGGGAAGCTTGGAAAAGACTTATACAGAGTGTTCTTGAATAGAGGTTAAAGCCTTGCAATGTGGGCTTGTTTTCAAAGTGACGATAGGAATAGAAATGCGGGGGATATCATTGTTCGTAGCAGCAGATGTTGGGTTTCAAGTGGGAGATTGTTGAATGTGAAACCCAACAGTCACTTGGTTTTTTCCCTCCAATGACCCTTGGCTCTTCACATTCTCGATAATGCTTGCTTATATAAAGCATGCTGCTGTGTATTGTAATGTATCTGAGATAGTGAATAATAATACTGCCCTGCTTGAGAGTGGATGTAGCCTTTATGGTAAACCACTGTAAATTTATGTTGTTGAGTTCTTGTTTCTGAATCTCTATTTTATTTTTCTGCTATTTATTGTATAACATATATTCCATCGTGGCTCTCACTGGCGAACATAGAGTTCTACACCTTATTCGTGGTTGGTTTTTGGAAACTTTGTGGGAGGACGCAAATGTAAGAAATTTGCTTTGCCATTTTTCAATTAGAATGAATGCTTCCATTTCTTTAAAATGTTTTTTTTGAGTTTAACTCAATAGAATTAAAAATTGATTGTGCGCAGCCTCCTTTGCAATTGAGAGAGCTGCTAATTGAAGAGGTATTCTCTATCCAAAGTCTTCCGAGGTCAATACGTCATCTCAAGCATTTGAAAAGACTATCCTTGACTTGTTACTCCTCTTCTTCGGAACTGTCGAGCCTGCCAGAAGCGTTTTGTCGACTTCAGTCGCTGGAGCATCTGGCCTTACGAGCTATCAAGTCTACCTAGCCGTTTTGGGGATTTGGTAAACTTGCGGCATATAGATTTGAGTAGTTGTGGGAGTTTAGAGATGTTGCCTGTGTCTTTTAAGCAGCTGATACACCTCGAATATCTCAATTTATCTTATTGTCAGAAGCTCACCTTAGAGTCGGATATTCTGGAAAACATAACAAACCTTAAGGTTATCTTTCAGAATGCCACAAGTTAGAAGTATTGCCTCACAATATCACAAATCAGGCTTCTCTGGGAAAGCTCAATTTGAATTTAAGATCCTTAAAGGGAATTACCAGCTAGAATTGGTCAACTAAGCAAATTGAAAGAGCTCAAAATTGTTGGGTGTCAATTTTTTTTGACAATGTTGCCAATTTCTTTGGGAAACTTGTCCAGCTTGGCCACTTTTAGACTTGAGAATTGTAACAAGTTGGAATCTCTGCCAATAGAAGTTAGACAGCTGTCTAGTCTTCGGACTTTGAGGATAGAAAGATGTGCAGAGTTATATGAGATGCCGAGTTTGGCAGGATTAGTTTCCTTAAATGATCTCTATGTCAAAGATTGTCATAAAATAAAGAAAATAGAAGGTTTAGAACATTTGATGTCACTGGAGAATTTGCTTGTACAGACATGCTGGATGTTACCTGGTATAGACAGATTGGGGGGCACGGAGAGAGTGCGGATGCTGGATCTGAAAGCAGACAACAGATGGAGGTAATATAGGATGCTAAAAATACGAAATTTTTATTCTAAAAGTAAATTGTTTTGTTTATCTGAAGTGTTTTGCAACTGATATGCAGAAGTGGCCATCCTCGTTTTCAGTCAATTTTGGATTCGTTCACTTTTCCTCGTCTTGCCGTGGTTAACACATTGGAGACAAGTCATAGACGGTGGAGTTTAACATGCTGGGAGACGAATTTGTCCAATGCGGCTATTGTATGTTTTCTTGTCTGTTCCATGAAAGAAAATTCGGGTCTGTCTTTTAACTTGGGACAAATTTATGCAAGGGAGAATGGATAGTCATATTTGTCTTGAGAGAAGTTTCCCGCCTTATTAGGGACGGAGGGCGCTCTCGTGAAGCATCAATGGTTGAGGTTCATCATACTAGTTGTGTCGAACTAATGGGTGGAAAGTTAACAGTTGGAGAGAGAGGCAGCGTTGTTGAAGGTTTTTTGCAACTCTTTCAAACTCTTTGCAAGGCGGCATCTATAAGTTGATATTATTGTTATCTGGAAACTTTAGTATTAATGTTGTGCTCTATCTTCTATTGACCAAAAGAAATTAGGAAGTACTGCTAATGTTAAAATGTTAAAATGGATATAAATGGTACTAGTTTACGATAATTTTTAGTTTTTAATTTAATTTAAAAAACAACAACTATTAATTTAGGTACATAATTTTTTTTTTCACAATTAAGGTAAATAAATAAATAATATGAATATTTATTAGGTGGAAGAATAAAATTTTCTAAAAAATGTAAGTTTTCAATTTCATTTTATAAATGTTAAGTTTTTAATTTAATGTAAAAAACAACAACTATTAATTTAGATACAGAATTTTTTTTAAAAAAATTTAACGTAAATAAATAAATAATATGAATATTTATTAGGTGGAAGAATAAAATTTTATAAAAAATGTAAGGTAAATAAATAAATAATATGAATATTTAAAATATGTTTTAAATAACAGGGAAATTAATTTTTTGATTGAGAAATAATAGATGTTATTTTTAAAAACAATTAAATTTTCAAAAAATGGATAAGATTATGATGATGTTTGGTTGGATAATTATGAAAAAATTAAAATGTTTATTTGTTGACAATAGAAGAATATCAACTATACTTAGATGAATGCCTTGGTATTAGTGAACAACTTATCTATTACTTTGGTTCACTCCCATTACGATGGATTTGATTACACATGTGGATCTAATCTAATGTGCACATTTAATTTGTTCTTGAGGTTCCAGTCTCTATTACTCATTGAAATTTTGCTCATTTGTCACCTTGACATTCTTAATCACCTCTAGCATAAAAACTAGAATTTGGTATTTGTCAACATATCCTTCATATGGATAATTACTCCCTTATGTGAGACCATGTAAAGATACCAACTCAAGGACTAAATAAAAAATTGAGCACAACACTCAAACATGGATGGCACCCTAAAAAGTAGCCAAACATTCATATTTTTTCAAAATATGCTCACATTCTAGGAAACATAACATGCATATGTAATCATGTAGTTGCATTAAGTCTTTGGCATGTTTTTGGTAACACAAACATGTTATAACATCTACACCTTCCAATTTAAACTAACGAATTTCCCTTAGGCTTGGAACAAGCTTGAATTTATTAACCCTAAGCATTGGGCATGCAATTTGGGTGGCTCCATCCATGTTCTACAAATGACATCGGTGATATAATGTACACCTTCTATATGTTTTATAAATGATCTAGATAATGTCAAACAAAGACCATGATGGCGTTGTGGTAGGTATGGACAGATGCAGATGTGAGACAAAATGATGACATACACAAGAAAAACAAGCCCAACTTTGTAAAACATGTACACCTTCTATATATTTACAAATCATATAATGTCAAACATATATCTAAGGTGAGATGAAGGTAAACAAATGATGTCAAACATATAGAAGGTGAAATGAGGATATTGTAGGAGTACACACAACACTGATTCACCCCCCCTCTCAGTGTTGATTGTACTCCTACAATTGGTATCAGAGCCAGTTTCCCTTTTGTAGCCTAATCAGCTTGGGTAGATCCTATGTTTGGAGTACCATGGGAAAGAAGAATAGACATAAGGTCTTGAATAGAGAAAAGATTGATGATGATAAAAAACAAGCCTCAGTTAAGACTAGCAAAAAGAATGATCCTGCAGTTGAGAATTTTGATAAAAAGGAAGACTTCAATATGAATGTAAAAAGACAAGAGCTTGATGAAAATTTTGTTGTTGAGATTAATAATGAAGCTGATTATGAAATTGATATGGAAGGTGAGCTCATTTGTGCCCTTGATGAGATCAAAAAACTCAGAATGGAGAACAAAAGGTTAATGTTGCAACTTCAAGAGGAAAAGGAATCTAAGACAAAAATTCTTTCAAATCTTCAAGATGCAGAAAAACAGATAATAGATTTGAAGTCTCAAATTGCAGAAGTTAAGAAAATAAAAGAAGATGTCAATAATCAGCTAAAGGTCAAAGATGTTGATTGTGAAAAGTATGAATCTGAAATAGTTTCTTTAAGAAAGGAGTTAGAAAAGGCATCCTCTAAGTTGCACAAGAATCTATTATTTGAAAAGAATACTGAAGAAGGAGAGTGTTCCAAAGTCAGAAATCCTCCTACTGCTCTTAAGGAAGACAAGAAGATAGCAAAAGATAAAGCTCCTGATGATGTAACAAACAGACCTCCACCTCCTGATGATGTAAGAGAAAGAACAAATAGACTTCCACCTATTAGGCAATAACATTCAATAAGGTATAATTATTCTTAGTTTCATGGATATTGTTATTCTTGTCATAGCTATGGTCATAGAGCTAGAAATTGTAAGACTTATGCCAAAAATAATGTTGAGTGGCATAAGAACAAAAGTCTTTCTAAAATGGCAAATAAGAATTCTAATGCAATATGTTACTACTGTAACCAAGTTGGTCACATAGAAAGAGACTGTTGGATGCATGAAAGATATGATTATGGAAGTACTTTTGGCATGTCAAAGAGATATGATTCCTTTACTTCTCTAATTGCTTATAATGTCACATGCTTTAAGTTGCATAATCTTGGGCATAAGGCACAGTTTTGCAGGAATAGATTGAAGATATCTAGAGTAGATACCTTGAGCAAAGAAAAGAAAAGGTTTATATAGGTTTGGAAAAGAAAAGAAAGTCAGGACAAGAAGGATCCTAAACTTGTGCATCTTGCACAAGTTATATCATTAGTTGGATAACTGAGAGCATGAATTAAGGGGGAGTTATTCATGTTCTTGTTGGATCTAGGGCATACAACTAAGAGGGGGGGTGAATCAGTTGTATACAAACTTGCTTTCTATTTCAATCACTTGATTCATCTTGTTAGTTAACAGCATATCAATTAATCATCCATGAAAGTAAAACGCACAAACACAAGAGCAGATAAACATCAACACAATGAACACCAAGATTTTGACGTGGAAAACCTGGTTAAGGGAAAAACCACAGGGTGATTAACCCAAGGATTATTCTCTGTTAAAAGAATAAGAAAAAGAATGGCACTTGCCAATTAGAGCTCACTGCCCGAGCACACTGCTCACAAAGAGGCCCACTGCCTACAAGGAGACACACTGTCTACAAAGTGATAAGAATCACGGTCTTGAACTAGAGAATGACATCTTTACCATGTCTGGATCAGTTCCATTTAAGCCCAAAAACCTCTGCTCTACCTTCCGCACTTCTCTTCGCTACACCACTCTCATCCACACAATCCACACTACAAAATGAACTCACAAACCTTTATTTATACAAGACATCGACTTAGGAACAATCATCTAAGTCGGCAATCAACCATAAGAATATCTGCAAGATGAATAACACATCCGGTCAGCCATCACAAGAACATTCGCAGGATGAACAACTCATCCGGTCGGCTAAACAGAGCAAGAACTTCATCCGGAAGATTATCTTCAATTCTGGGCTCTACCATCAATGCGGACCAACAACACAACCTAAACATGATCCACGGACATTTCCAAGCCTGTCTAAATGACCAGGTACATCCGCACTTCCTCTATTTACTGGAATCTCTTCTCTTCCTTATCCGAAACTTCAAGAACACAGTTTGTTGCCACTGTCACAATGCAAAAGGTAGTTTCAGACCTCCAAATCATACACAACTTGAGATGACACATCACAAGGACATCCCAAACACTCCTTCCAATCTGCAGATTAGGATTATACAATTCCAAACCTCACCGGACCTTTCTGTGATCCTCTGTCACCTCTAAACACTTGCTGGAACTGGTTCCACACCGATAGCCACAACTCCTTCAGATCTTCATGCGGACCTCTGAAATCTTAACTGAAGCATCTCAAGACTCATATATACGAACCCTTTAATCCGCATCCTCCAGTTTGCATCCTATACAATACATTTTCCTTCTTCTCATCACTGTTCTTCATTGTTCCTGACTGAGGCTAATTTTCTCAATATTCTCAGAACACTGCTCATCGAATCCCTCTTGTCAATGTAATATGAGTATGTTGACATCAATGACAACACTGGTTCACCTCATACTTGCAACAATCTCCCCCTTTGTCATTGATGGCAACATATGATGTGAAAAACCATCAAGACAAGAACTTCTCCTTTCTGTCATAGCTCCCCCTATCAGCAACATGTCTTCTCCTCATTTACTGCTCCCCCTTTGATCATCAACTACTTGTTTTTCACATGTCTTCTCTCCCCCTTTGACATCAATGGCAAAGGGCTTATACTTGCAATTTTAACACATCAGAATCATACCAGCTACTCCCCCTTAGTAGCAACTCCCCATCATCAATCCGGATCACAAGATATGACTGTGATATCCACCAGACTGATGCACATCAGTGCATCCTAGTTCATCACCGGAGGGGCCATGACCCCTAACTTCTCCCGGAGATATTCATAAGAGTCCTTGGGAAGAGGTTTAGTAAAGATATCTGCAATCTGATCCTTGGAGGGAACATACTCCAACCTGACTTCTTCCTTGTTCACTTGTTCTCTCAAAAAGTGAAACTTGATAGATATGTGCTTAGTCTTAGAGTACAATACCGGATTCTTGGAAATATTAATTGCAGTTGAATTATCACAGAAAATTGTGATAGGCTTCTCATATTCAACTTTAATGTCTCTTAGCATCTGCTTCATCCATAAGATTTGAGTGCAACTACCTGCTGTTGCAATGTATTATGCTTCAGTTGTAGACAGAGATATTGCATCTTGTTTCTTACTTAGCCAAGAAACCAATCTCTTCCCCAAAAAGAATGCTCCACCACTGGTGCTCTTCCGGTCATTCACATCTCCTACCTAATCTGCATCTATGTAAGCATGAAGAGAGAAATCTGGATCTCTAGGGTACCATAGACCATACTCAACTATTCCTTTCAAGTATCTAAAAATTCTTTTGATTGCCATAACATGAGATTCTTTAGGATTAGCCTAGAATCTTGCTACAAGACCAACAACCTGCATTATATCTGGTCTGGTCTGAGTGAGATACAACAATCCACCAATCATTGATCTATACTTTGTCTGATCTGCCTTTGGGGAGTCATCATCTTTGCTCAACTTACATCCGGTTGCCATGGGAGTGTTCATTGGCTTTGAATCTTCCATACCAAATTTCCTTAACAATTCTTTCACATATTTGGTTTGAGAAATGAAGATCCCTTTCTTTGTTTGAGTAATTTGCAGACCCAAGAAGAAATTTATTTCACCAAGCATAGACATTTCAAACTCACATTTCATCTGATTTGCAAAAGTTTTGCACATATTATCTCTTCCTCCAAAAATGATATCATCCACAAACACTTCAACAATCAAAATATTTTCATGATCAATTTTGAAATATAAGTTACTGTCAGCAGTACCTTTGTTGAATCCAATCTACACAAGATGCTTATCCAACCTTTCATACCATGCTCTTGGGGCTTGTTTTAATCCATACAATGCTTTCTTCAACTTGCAGACCATATCATCATTGTCAGACAATTGAAATCCATCTGGTTGTTCAATGTAAACTTCTTCTTCCAGATCACCATTTAGGAAGGCAGACTTGACATCCATCTGATATACCTTGAAGTCTTTAAAGGCAGAAAATGCAAGAAATAATCTGACTGCTTCAATTCTTGCCACCGGAGCAAAGGTCTCTTCAAAATCAATTCCTTCTATTTGAGAGTAGCCTTTGCAGACCAATCTAGCTTTGTTTTTGATTACTTCACTAGCTTCATTTAATTTGTTCCGGAAGACCCATTTGGTTCCAATCACATTCCTGTCTCTAGGTTTGGGAACAAGATCCCAAGTATGATTTTTCTCAATTTGCATTAATTCATCTTTCATTGCTTTGGTTCAGTTTTCATCATTGCAGGCTTCATTTACTGTTTTAGGTTCAATCTTTGAAATCAGACAACATTCATCCTGATTTTGAGCAACATTCCTTCTAGTTTGCACACCTTTGCTTCTGTCACCTATGATCTGATCTTTAGAGTGGTTCAGTGTTACATACCTTGGAATTTTGGGAGTATCCTGCACTGCTGCTTCTTGATCAGGCTCATTCAAACCTATCTCTTCTTCTTGATTTACCGGATTAGGCTGACTCTGACTTACCAGAGAGGATTGAGTTCCTTGAACCTGAACACCATCTTGGTCATCTTCATCAAACTCATAAAATATTGAGGGTTTCTCAATTCCTTCATCAACTTTCACATTAGTGCTTTCTATCATCTTCCTCAGTCTCTTATTGTAACACCAGTATGCTTTGCTTTGAGTGGAGTAACCCAAGAAAATTCCTTCATCACTTCTAGCATCAAACTTTCCTAGATCTTCATCTCTTTTAATATAACACTTGCTACCAAATACTCTGAAATATTTCACAGTAGGAGTGATGCCAAACCAGAGTTCATAGGGGGTCTTACCGGTATTGTTTCTGATTTGAACTCGATTTAGAGTGTAGATTGCAGTGCTGATAGCTTCTTTCCAGAACATCTGAGGAACATTTGCTTCCAACATCATTGTCCTGGCAGCTTCCTAGATGGTCCGGTTCTTTCTTTCAACTACTCCATTCTGCTATGGAGTCCTAGGAGCAGACAATTGTCTCCTTATACCCTACTTCTCACAAAAGTCAATGAACTCACCAGATGTAAATTCACCACCTCTATCAGACCTTAGACACTTTAGTTTCAATCCGGTTTGATTCTCTACCATAGCTTTGAAGATTTTGAACTTCTCAAATGCTTCTAATTTTTCTTTTAGGAAGGTAACCCACATCATCCGAGAATGGTCATCAATTAACAACATGAAATATCTATCACCTTGCAGACTCTTGATTCTTGTCGGACCACAGAGATCAGTATGTACTAATTCCAACAATCCAGTAGAGGACTGATCTTTGCTTTTGAAAGAGACTCTACTCTGTTTACCTAGCTGACATTCTTTGCACAAACTATTTGTAGGTTTCATCAATTTTGGAAGATCTCTTACAGCTTGAGTATTGCTTATCTTGATGATGTTATCAAAATTTACATGACACATTCTTCTATGTCATAACCAACTCTGATCAACTTGAACAAACAGACAACTTTTATTTGAACCAACCAGATGAAAGACTTTTGTCTGAGTACCGGATGCAATTTCAGTTCCGGAGCTTGTAAAGATTCTGCATTTTCCATTCTTAAACCGGAGATCATAGCCTTTGTCTACTAACTGACCAACACTGAGAAGATTGTGCTTCAATCCTTCAACATATAGTACATTACCTATTTTGCTCTTTCCATCAAAGGAAATAGTTCCCCTACCTCTGATTCTGCCAGCAGAATTGTCACCAAACTTTACCATTCCTCCTTCATACCTTTCCAAATTCAAGAACTTATCCTTGTCACCAGTCATATGGTGAGAACATCCACTGTCAATAACCCAATCATCCTTTTCTTCCACTTGAGCAGCCAAAGCTTTTTCCACAACCTTGTGATTGACAGATTCAGAGAGTATTGAATCTTCTTCCTTGATGGCAATAAACACCCATTCATTTCTGGATTTGCTTCCTAGTTCTGATTCATCATCTGTTACTCCTTCATTGTCATCTTCTTCATGAACATAATAGCAGTTCTTTTGAAACCTTTGTCTGTTAGTATTAGACCTTGCAGATTTTTCCAGACATCTTGAAGCAAAATGACCAATCTTATTGCAGTTGAAGCACTTAAAAGGAAGTTTTCCTTCATACTTACCGGATCCTCTTGGTAGTCTTTTTGTAATGAGGGCTTCAAGTTGAGCTGTTTTTGCTTCTTCTTCTTCCATGTCTCTTCTTGCTTGATCATACCATGACATCTTCCTTGAAGAGTTTTCTCCTGGATCAAATCTCTGTTTGCCTTTCACATAGGCACTGCTTTGAAAGCAGATTCAGTCTTGGGAGGATCATCTCCAAACTCGATCATTTCAAATGCAGCTAGCTTGCCAACCAATTGTTCTCTTGTGACAGTTGTGTGGGCTTTGAATTCATCAATTGCAGCAACCTTGATTTTGTAGGCAGCAGGAAGGGATCTAAGGATTTTGCAAACAATCTCATTTTCATCCAGAGTTCCACCAGCATTTCTAATTCCACACACTAGTTCATTCACTCTTGGCATAAAAGTAGTGATGTTTTCATCATCTCTCATCTTCAATCTTTCAAATTTCCCTTTCAGACTTTGCAACCTTGCAATCTTGACAAACTCATCTCCTTCATACAGAAGTTCCAGTTTAGTCAGGATCTCATATGCAGTTGGTAGGTCAATAACATTTGAGAGATCTGAGTCATTCAATGCGCTTAGAAGAGCTTCCTTGGTCCGCAGATTGTTTTCAGCATCTGTGATTTCATTCAGAGTTGTCAGACCACCTTGTGGAGGTACATATGGTTTTGAAACCATGGCCAAGTATGCTTTTCCCATACATTCTAAGTGACATTTCATGCGACCCTTCCAGAGAGTGAAATTGGTTCTATCGAACTTCGGACTATCCTTTTTGTATGACGACATCCTGGATCTCCTCAAGTGGTTAAGCTCCTTTCAGAGGAACTTGGCTCTAATACCAATTGTTAGATCTAGGGCATACAACTAAGAGGGGGGGTGAATCAGTTGTATACAAACTTGCTTTCTATTTCAAACACTTGATTCATCTTGTTAGTTAACAACATATCAATTAATCATCCATGAAAGTAAAATGCACAAACAACACAAGAGCAGATAAACATCAACACAATGAACACCAAGATTTTGACGTGGAAAACCCGGTTAAGGGAAAAACCACGGGGTGATTAACCCAAGGATTATTCTTTGTTAAAAGAATAAGAAAAAGAATGGCACTTGCCAATTAGGGCTCACTGCCTGAGCACACTGCTCACAAAGAGGCCCATTGCCTACAAGGAGACACACTGTCTACAAAGTGATAAGAATCATGGTCTTGAACTGGAGAATGACATCTTTACCATGTCCGGATCAGTTCCATTTAAGCCCAAAAACGTCTGCTCTGCCTTCCGCACTTCTCTTCGCTACACCACTCTCATCCACACAATCTACACTGCAAAATGAACTCACAAACCTTTATTTATACAAGACATCGACTTAGGAACAATCATCTAAGTTGGCAATCAACCATAAGAATATCCGCAAGATGAATAACACATCCGGTCGGCCATCACAAGAACATTCGCAGGATGAACAACTCATCCGGTTGGCTAAACAGAGCAAGAACTTCATCTGGAAGATTATCTTCAATTCCGGGCTCTACCATCAATGCGGACCAACAACACAACCTAAACATGATCCACGGACATTTCCAAGCCTGCCTAAATGACCAGGTACATTCGTACTTCCTCTACTTACTGGAATCTCTTCTCTTCCTTATCCGGAACTTCAAGAACACAGTCTGTCGCCACTGTCACAATGTAAAAGGTACTTCCAGACCTCCAAATCATACACAACTTGAGATGACACATCACAAGGACATCCCAAACACTCCTTCCAATCTGTAGATTAGGATTATACAATTCCGGACCTCACCGGACCTTTCTGTGATCCTCTGTCACCTCTGAACACTTGCTGGAACTGGTTCCACACCGACAGCCACAACTCCTTCAGATCTTCATGCGGACCTCTGAAATCTTAACTGAAGCATCTCAAGACTCATATATACAAACCCTTTAATCCGCATCCTCCGGTTCACATCCTATACAATACATTTGCCTTCTTCTCATCACTGTTCTTCACTGTTCCTGACTGAGGCTAATTTTCTTAATATCCTCAGCACACTGCTCATCGAATCCCTCTTGTCAATGCAATATGAGTATGTTGACATCAATGACAACACTGGTTCACCTCATACTTGCAACAGTTCTATCAAGTATCCCCGAAAGGTTTCAGGAAGAAGATCATTTGATGTTTATCATTTTGATGATCTTGTTTTGTTGGTTTTGGATTCATCTTTGATATGGTTTATGTGTAACAGTGATATAGGTGATCAGTGGTTTGTGATGTGATGTCATATTGCAGTTAAGATGTTCAAGGGTTCCAAGCACAAAGAGTTTGATAGAGTTAAGTGATTTGTTTTTTCTTTGTCATATCATGTTAATACTTACAAAGATTGAGTTGTCATGGTGTTACGGTTCTTGTGAGTGAGATTGGGAAGTTTAAAATCAATTAGGATGTTCTCAAGGTGCTCAGATGTTTGATTATGTGGGCTAAGGAGGTTACAAATGGAAGGAGTCAATTACTATTCTTGTCTCTACATTTGGTTTTGCAAAGTGGTGTTGTAGGAAGAACTTAATGATGCAGTTAGTTTGTTGATGTGCTTATTTGATGAGCTAGTTTGAATGTCAAAGTCAAGTGGCAGCAGTTCTTGTGTAGTACAGTTTGTTTCAGATGTAGTTTTGCAATTTATATCAGATTTGACTTTGTGTTGCAAAAAGGTATCTTGTGCAGGAGGATGATCTTTAATGAATGTTCATTGGTGTAATAATTTAACACGTTCTTTGTTGGTCTTCATCATTAATATGATTCATGAAGGTATGATTCTAGTTTTGGAGTGGTATCAGGTGTCCATGATCTATGACATGTTCAGTGAATGCAAGGTGTTGATAAGTTGTTAAAGAATTTAATGCTCATAGAGATTGATGATGTTGAATGTCCTATCCTATTCATATCATGTTGGTGCTTACAAAGGATCTTGGATAGATGTTTTCTTATGTTGCCTGAGAAGGTTGAAAATGGAAGAAGTTAAATTCTTGTCTCTGCATTTGGTTTTTGCAAGATGTTGTGCAGTCTTGATGGGTTGATTTGAATTACAAGATTAAAAAGGAATCAGTTCTTATGTTGTGAAAGGTGTCTTGTGCAGAACAGGAGGATGGTATTCATCAAATTGTCTTTATTTTTTTTATGTCAAAAAGGGTGTGCAAGAATAAGATTGGTTACAGGATGATAGTTCAGGCAGAGTTCTTCAAGCTATGACATTGATGGTGATATCTTGTATTTCTTCAGAGGAAGGTATGTCTTGAATCAGCAATAGCAGATGATAATGTTCAACAAGGTTTGCATTTTACTGGCTTCAGGATTGTCATCATCATAAATCATTCTTGTTCAAAGGTTAACAGGAGTTTATGTCTTCAAGGTGCTCATAATGCAATGTGATTATAATTGTTATGCTATAACATCTTTCAGTGGAGTTGTTCTTAGGTGGAGTTAATTCAGGCTTTGTCATCAGATGTCAAAAAGGGGGAGAAAGAGAAAATGTTTCATGAAGTTTTTCCATCAATGACAAAGGGGGAGATTGATGGTGATTGATTGTCATTGATGTCAAAAAGGTGTTTGATCTTCATATGACAAGATGTCACGTTTCAGGTGTTCATAATGATCTTCATATGGAAGAGTTGATGGAGTTTATTATTTTGCTAACATGGGTTGATCAAGTTAGGTTGTCCACATGGGTCCAATGCATAGATCATTTTGGGGTCATCAGTGCATTAAATGTGTGGTGATGTGGATCAATATGGAGTGTTGAAGATATTTTACAGATGAATCATGTTATTGTATGTGAGATTATGTTTGTACAGGAATGGATCAAACACAGTATGAGGACATCATGCAATAAACTTACATATTGAACCATGAAGATAAAATGCAGGTGAATATGCATAGGTGAATCAAATTTGCAAAGATAAGAGTGTTGTAAAGAGAATTGTTTTGTATGGTCTTGACTTGAAAATCAAATAGGAGGTATAAGGGCGTATGATGAAACACAGGTTGCATAATGGTGCAAATCAGATTGAATAGCAATCAATTCTTGCACACAGAATTTTATGATTGAAAATTATCTATGCCAGTGAGGCTTGTAGGTCAGTGAGACCTTAATATTTGTCAGTGAGACACATATTGTAGCCAGTGAGGCTTCTTTGTAGCCAGCGAGGCATGTTTGATCAGTTAAGCCAGTGAGGCAGTTTAGAGTGGTTTTTCTACCCCTGGAGGGTTTTCCACTCATGCAATTCTTGTGTCATAATCTTCTCTGTGTGTGTATGATTTACTTATGAAGTTTTGTTCTCTTTCTGTATTCACAGTCATGTGCATATGTATTTGACAAATCAATGCTATCTTTCTCTCCTTGTGCTCTGAAAGTTAAAGTGTGTAAAAAAAATTTGAAAATTCACACAACACTGATTCACCCCCCCTCTCAGTGTTGATTGTACTCCTACAGATATGTTATATGTATAGAAGGTGAAATGAGGATATGCAAAGCATGGAAACCATGTAGAAGGTGAAATGAGAATATGCAAATCATGCCAAACATGTCTCTCTCTCTCTCTCTCTCTCTCTCTCTCTCTCTCTCTCTCTCTCTCTCTCTCTCTCTCTCTCTCTCTCTCTCTTTCTTTCTCCCTAAGTCTCTATAATTGTCAAACTAGAATTGCGGGTTGGCATGTATAATTTACATAGAGTACATGACATTGAAACATACTTCCATTTAGCATAGAACTATTTACATTTCCAAGTGCAATGTTAGGTGAATTTGGGTTGTGGATGACATTTTTTTTGCATAAACTAGATAACTAAATGGGTTAACATACAAACATGTCTTTGCTCATTAATACAAAAATAACTACCTTTGATTTAATGAAAAAAGTTGTATGTTTTTTTCATTTTCAACATGTATCTTTCATGTTTAATATGTAAGATGAGAAATTATCTATGATTATTATATCAAAAGAATGAGTGAGGAGGTTGGGTTGACTTAGGAGTCAACTTCAACACTCCACTCACCAAGTGTTGAATGTGTGTCAACACATAGCTTGGAGAGTTGTGTCAAACTCTCCAAGTCAAAAGATAACCCACTTAAGTAGGCTTACGGCACATGTATTTTTTCCATGTGAGGTAAAATAAGACATAGGTAAAATATACACTAACACCCCCCATTAAACATAGATTAGGTGGGTACAAGAAGAGATGGGTCCCAACTACAAGGCCTGGTGAGGTACCCATGCACAAAGTAATCTCTCATGAAGTGGAAAAAGGTAGAAAACCCTATGGGAAAAAAAACTACCCTCCAAAAGAGAGAAAAGATGCATGAAAATTATACAAATGAAGAAGTACTACTTCTTTCACTAAGTACAATATATGATAAAATGCATAGGAGAGAAAATGATAGAAGGTCTATTAGACCCCCCATAGTACATTTCCTACTGTTGTGAGGCTGGATAGTTGACAAAGGATGCAAATGTAGATCTAATAATGCTAAACAATGTTCTTTCCCTTGGGAAGTAATGAAACCACTTGAAAATGCATGATATCTTACCATACGGGAAGAAGTATGTATGATCCTGAATAATGTTGAAACTGATCCAAGGATGATGATGCCCATTGTGATGTTTTCCAAGAATGCTCAAGTGTCCCCATGTTGATGGCAAATGATGCCATAAGCAAATCAAGTGCATACCTAATAGATGATGATGATGATCTAGAAACATGTGTAGACAGATATAGACCATGAATATCCGAAGAGGACAATGGTGATGCAACTTCATCAAAACTATCATCTAAGAGAAGACTGATGTCCGCAATGTGTGCTTCCATATCAGTAATGCGAGACTCTAAAAACAGACAAGTAATGTCAGTTAGAAATCTATCCCAATCAATAATGCTAGGAAGACAAATGTGATCCTACTATAAATAAGTATTGGAAGCTTTCAAAGAATCGACTCTAAAATATGATGAAGCAATAGGAGTGATGATTTCTTCTATGTGAATTAAACATTTTCTTTCTGTATCATGATTAGGGATGTGTGTTGTCATCATAGAGGATCATGTAGGAAGGGATAAATGCTTGATTCTCCATGTCTTTCCCAAATTTTGATCCATAATGCATGTAGACATTTTGTAACATGCCATCACATATTACTTGGAAATTACATACAATTTACTAGGACATTAAAAGAATATGATAAACATGAGTGAATTTTTTATCATTTGTATAATTACAAAGAAATAAAAACATATATTTTATGAATATTTTTCAACCTTGAAATACAATATATTCAAAGATAAATCCTAGTGAAAATATTTCACTTCACATTTACAAATATTTTGCATTTAGCAATATGAATAAGTTTAGATAAGTTTGACAATCATAAGTCAATCATGAAGTACACTGCATCTAGATTCTTGATATCTGTCTTACAAGTCTTAGTGAGTCTTCTTCTATAGAGGGAGAGCATCATCCAAGTGCTTTACCTCCAACCAGACCGGCGGTCCCCCACACACCTTCCTTCCTAGAAGTGGCCCTACCCTTCACGAAGAGTATAGAGATAAGGAACCAACAGGTTGCCATATGATTCCTAGTGTTGTGTCTTACGTAACTCAATTGACCATAAAAATCTAGATAAACTTATAGCTAAAAGTATGATCACTTTGACAGGTCACGCCATCTAGACACTGTGAACAGACTAATGCATGTGGTGTAGGAGCACCTTGGGATTTCATGCCTCCATGAGGCAATTTTGTTAAATTATGCTTTAATAATGTGTCTTTGATGTAATAAGGTCAATTAAGACCACTTTATATGTGTTTGAGTCAATATTAGGTTGTTAGGTGGTTTATGAAGTCATAATGTAAAAATGTCATCTTTATTCCAAGAATGCAAAATCAAGGAATGTGAAGGGTCATGGGTGGAAAATGAGAAGTTAAATGGTTAGAAACTCAAAGGGCAATTAGCCAATAGTTTTCCTTGGTTGTAAATGTTTAAATTTTCCTTGGATGGTCATGGAGATCCAAGGGGGTGATGTTTTGGAGATCAAATAATACCAATATACTCTGTTTTTCTACATTTTTACTATATTTTCTATTGTTGTAGGTGATTGTATGGCCCTGTACGGCCTATAAGTGATCTGATAAGCATTGGGATTGATGAAGCATTGAGTCTTATTTCATTTTCATTTTCTATAATTTATTTTTGTTAATATTTTAGCATTTTATAGGCATTTTACTAAAATTGGTCTGAAACCCTACCTACGATTGACATTAGAAGTTAGCTAGGAGTTAGGGTTTCAATAAAATTCATTGGGAAAGTGTGGGAATTACTTTTTTGATCTTGGGAAGACCATATTTTACATGTATGATCCATTTGTATGAAGATTTGGAGTCTGGGTTGTAAAAACCACATAGTGACCTATCAAAACAAGCCTAAATTAGGCCTATTCCAGCGTAGCAGCAGAAATTAGACCATTAGGTTCCAAAACAACCATCCTTAAAAATTTTATATCTTATCAAAGGTATTAATGGGTATCTAAAAATGGTTTTAGGTTGTGGGTTTGAGTTCTCTTCTGCAAGGTATGACAAAAATACCTTGTTTGCTGCCCTAATTAGGCCTAGTCTCAAAACGGGACAGTCAATTTTAGGCCCTCACTTTCCAAAACAACTTATACCCATTTCAACATATATTTAGTAAGGTCCAAATGGGTATTTGAAACTGGTTTCATATTTTGGATATGAGGTCAAGTTTGCACGTTATCACCACTTTATCAGTTTTGGAGACCTACTAGTTTGTGGTGGCCTAGATAAGGAAACCATAGTAATTGATCAAACCTCTATTCTTGAGATTCATGGGAGGTTAATATATGTAATTTTTTCATGTCCTACGATGTTCCAAGGGTCTGGTAAGGTATTTGAAGTGCAGCTACCAAGTTTGAGGATTGCTGCCTTTTGTAGGCTTAAAACCAATGAAGGCCTAGTTGAGTTTGCCTCTAGCCTCTGCATCAGCATGCAGAGATAAATGCATCACTTTAGCCAAAGTTTCAATATAAATAGACTTTTGCAATAAATTTAGTCATGTGTTCACACACCTCTAACTTTACATGGTAACTATCTCATCCTATAGTTTGATTTGTTTGACTAGTAACTCTGGACATGGATTGTCTTGGCTAAACTTAATTCTTAGTCAATCTGACTTAGAATTTAATCATGTATCTAGGATATATACTTTTTATAGGTTTAGAAGATTTAATCTTTCTGAGAGTCCTTAGTTGCATTCTTACATACATCAAAGTCTATGACTTATTGTCATTCTACCCATTGACTCAAGATTAGGCACTCTTGTGCTATAAGTCATGTTTCAACTTTAACATGAAAAATTTAAACTTTATCAAAAAACTTCTAAGATTCTTTCTAAGCTACAATATCTTATTCTATGGTTTCTTGACCATTTACTGTTGACCATAAAGTTTAATAGACAATGTCGTAACTGACTTGAGAATTTAAGTTTTCTAAACCCCCTCTAACTTGATTCTAGGGTTTAACTTCTTTATCCCATTCTCATTGTATAACAAATACTCTTTTTTTTCTCATAAATATAAGTTTAATATAAAATGAAAATAAAAACCTTTAGTCTTCTCTCAACTACTAAGGCATTGATTGATTTCATGTTTCTCATAACATATACAAATATGATACACATGGTATTACCTATTTGCTTAATGTAATATCATTTCCACAAAATAACTCTCAACTAAGTATATTCTTCAACCTAGATAAGTTTGAGTCTCTAATAATAGTAAATTATCAGCCTTTAATCTTTGAAAGTCCACTGACTGACTAAAAGGATAGATTTTGAACTTATGTATTTCTTATAAAAATAACAATAAATGATGATAATACTTTACCATCACTATAAATGATTTTGAGAGATTATAACACCATCCTTCAGCATTACAAAAGATGTCATTATCATTTATAAACCTCTAAGCAAGTGATTTTCTATCACAAATCCTAATGATTATAAATGATATATATCTAATCAAATAAATAATCTTGATATGTATATATATCTCAATCAAAAACTTACTCATCTTGATTCTTACATTTATAGTCATTATGTTGATCTATGCAATTAACTTTCAAAGAATTTAATTTACTAATTCTTAGCTGAGCTATAGCATAGTGTATGATATAAGATCAAATAAACTCATGAATACTCCACTAATAAACTCATTAGAGTTACTCATTCGGTCTATATGAATAAATCTATACCCTTCAACCTATGATTACGAACATAGTTGACAGGAAAAAGCTTATATTACATTCTATGATTACAATCTATATAGTTCTTATGCAATGCTGTCTAATAAAGCACTCTGAGGCCGATCTCTTTATGGTTTTACTCGACCTTATAGCTTCTTTATAGAATAGAGATATAAACTACATTTAAATATATATGAAAAGGCTCTTAAACCACATGGATAAAGAAAACTCTATGCTTCTCCTAAACTTAAACAAGATTACCTATTCTTTCATACATTCGGTTATACAGACTCGAGAAATATGAATGCTGTTGCATACTTAAGACACAAAGGTTCTTCTTTTCTATGTTAAACTCTCACTATTTTCTATAGTATCTTTTTAAACCAACCCAAACAAATTCCTTTAGTCTATTGTGTTATACTCTCATAATAATGAAATACAAACATTTAAACATATGACGGTTTAAACACATTACTGAGTATTCTCACAAATAAGAAACAATGCTCTTGAGTAATGCAAGGTTTAATTCATGGTAGATATCCTACATGTTTGAAGTTGAAGGATTCCTTTAGGTTTGAAAAGGTCACATAGTCTGTCGTGCCCAAACTTTCCTTCCTATCCTCCGCAAATTAGAAAAACTTAGAGCCTTCTTCTCAGTATGTCATCTCCACTACTCCTATCCTTCCATAGTATAGCCTTTTTAAGGCTTTCTTCTCCTCTACAATTGTGGAGATCCTTCCTTCTCTTTTTCCTAAAAATTATCTATAGTGGCATGGAAAATGAAGGTGATGTCTCTAGTCTTATTGACCACTCTGAGGTTGTTCAGAAAGCTCCTCCTTATTCTCAAAACTATCATGGAGTTAAGGGAGTCGATAACCACAATTTGAGTGAAGTGGTTTACATTCAATTTAAGCATAACACGATCTCTTGAGTGCTCATAAACCTAAATTAATAATTAAAATTATATATATAAACTTAAGATTGGTGCATACAACGTATATTTACATTGTTTGAAACACTCAAGCAAATACGAGAATGGATTTGAGGTATTCTACCCCTTCTCTATCTTGTGTAAATGCCAAATAGATAGGTTAACAAAATGGAAAACTTATCAGAAATCACCGATGATGAAATATTTTAACCACTAACAAATATACTTTTTTTTCTCGAATATAATCTATATTCATATCATGCAAGAACTAATGACTATCAAACATATCTTGTTGATGGTCATACTATCTAGACTCAATTTTTTGACAAAACCTACCCTAAAGGATTTTGATGACAAATCAACAATTGCTGAACCAAAACCCAAACCTAAACCAAAAGGGTTGAACACAACTTACCAAACTTGATGAGGGTTCATCTAAATGGTGCAAGCACAAGACTTAGATGGAAACAACCTGTTCTTATCCATACATCTATTTAATTCTCTCCAACAATGCTCTCCCTCTCTTTCTTATAGGGTGAAAAACTATTTCTTGAATTACAACTTACAATCACCAAACTAGGATTAGTGTATCGTTAGTCCATCCATATACCTTATGAATAAACAATCATGACAACATACAATCACATTTCTTAATTATAAACATATAAACATAAACTCATGATATTATTGGTTTATCTTGATATTTCAACCTAATGTCAAATCATTAATCCATGCAAAATTATCTACTAATTACATACAAGTAAAAAGTAAAACATAGTCAAAATTAGGGATGTGATAGATTCAATATCCATGATTCCATACAAAGCATCATCTATAATTTGTAAACTAATTAATCCAACAATGTGATCACGATGATTAAAACACTTAGCCTTTTGATACTGTTTACCATGTTTAGGGACAAGTGCATATAGAAAGGGTATAAAATTATGGAACCTGAGATGTCTTACGATGCCTTCACACCAAGACTCATAATTTTCCATTTTTAGGTTGATTATAGAAGAGTGAGTTTGATATCCCATGATTTTATAACAAGTTAATTCCTTTAGACAAAAGAATTTTAGCACATTAGGTGACCCCCCTAGTTTTGGAACTTTATAACTTAGTGTATTTTACAATGCAAGTAGGTCCAGTGCATGGGAAATGTGAAAACATTAACTTTTTCAAAAAATGTTGCTCAATTTCAAGCAACTGACCAAAAGTTATAATACAAACAGTTCCCATAAAACCTATTTTAATACATTTGCACTAAAAAGAAAAAAACAAATGCCTATGGATGAGATAAGCCTATCCATCCAACCACTCATTGGAGTTGGCAAAGATTGAACAATACTATGGTTTTGATTTGAGAAGGGGAATTGGCCTCCAGGCACCTTGGGACTCACCATTCATCTTTGATTGATGAAGATACAAGGGTTTATTAAACCATTAATATTACAAAGCAAATTTTCCCCAATTTAAAACTCTGAGTAAGATTTGCCTTTGATATTTTTGAGTGCATTTTTGGCAATAAAAAAATTGCCTGTGTTAACATTTATATAAACAATATAAATGCCTTTTACAAAAAAAAAAGAACATTAGAAACTTTGAATTTATAAAGCCCAAATTAGGGTTGGGTCAAATTAGGGTAGAAAAGCCTAAAAAGACGTAGGGCGGCCAGGGAAAAATGATAGCACTTAGAGATACAGTGGCGTGAATGAATAGATCAAAGAAGTGGCACTATGGAATGTAGGTTGTGTGCCTTTTATAGGCCATAATCCATACAAATAGGCAGCATGCCTTTTAACAGCAGATCATGGGCCTTGTATAGGCTACAAGCTTTTGTAACAGGCCACTAGCCTTTTTCAAAACTATTGTGCCTTTCAAAATAGTTCATTGATCTTCAAATGCAAGGCGTTGCCCTTTCAACACCTTCCACCTACCTTCCCTACAAGGAAATTGGCCTTTGGTCTCACCAATCGTCCTCTACAAATAGGAGCAATTCTAGGGTATAACACACTAGTTCCACCTATAGTTATTTGTTCTCTGCAATAGGACAACAGGGGTGTTGGAATCTAGAGATGGATTCTACAACTAGAGTTTTGACATAACAAACAAGACTGTATAATTTCAATGCAAGGATACAACAATCTTATGGCCTATGACATCCTCTTCCCACTTTGATACCATGTGAGAACCAAGATTGAGAAGATGAAAACACAAGCCAAAAATATTGAAAATGAATAGCAATGAAATGTATGTAAAACCCTCAAATTCACCAATTCCACCACTTTACATTAGGCAAAAAGGAAAGTATAAATATGTGAGAATGAGTGAGGAGGTTGAGTCGAATTAGGAGTTGACTTCAACACTCCACTCACCAAGTGTCAACACATACCTTAGAGAGTTGTGTCAAATGCTCCAAGTCAACAACTAACCCACATAAGTGGGCTTATGACATGTGTATTTTACCCAAGGGAGGTGTTGATAGTAAAATTTGCATCAAACTAATAACAATGAGAAATCTTGCAAATGTGAGATGTTGTTTGTGAGATTTCTCATTGTTGTTAGTTTGATGAAAATTTTACTATCAACAGTTTTTGGCATGCCCGGTGGGACTCAAATTAGAGACTTCGGTCTATGTTTCATTGATCTTTGTTCTACATTTTGTGATTTTGGTGGAAAATCACAAAAATATTTGCTTGTAGGAGCCTGAATCTTCCATTTGGCGACTACCTTGGTGATTTTATGTCATATCTTCACTACTATAGATCATGGAAGCCCATAATATTTATGTGCATCTTAATATTCCAGCAAGAAACTTACCATTTGTGACTTTGGATTCAAGTGGTCCTCTTCTACTTCAGCAACAAGGTCAAGTTCTTGAAGCAATGTTGAAAGCATTACCCCATTTCTATGGAGATGGCTCCATTTGCCCTGTGGATCATATTCAAGATGTTGCAAATTTGTGCAATATACACCATGTCATAGCAAAAAATGTAGCTCTTCTATTACTTGAATTTTGTCTCAAAGGAAAAGCATTAGAATGGTATAGAAATCTGCAACCTAGTTCAATCACACAATGGGATCAACTTGGAGAGCTTATTTACAATCAATTCCAAGAAAAGGTGAATGTTAGTACCCTTATTCAAAATCTTGTCACAATCAAGAGGTGTCCTATAGAATGCAAGATTTGATAAGGTATGGAAAAAAAATTTAGTAGATGCGAGACTTGCTCCAGGTTTTGCATTTTTATATCATTTGAAGTCTTAAGATCTTAAAATTTCAATTAAAATTAGGGTTAGGGTTATTGTTTAGGTTATAATTAGGGTTACAATTACAAATACAACTAGATTGAGGGTTTTGAGTCTTTTAAAACAATGCTTACTATAATCTTATGGTTGTGGTAAGAATTAGGGTTAGATTTAGAATTAGGATACCTATTTTTAAGAAATATTATAATCTCAATGTTGAACCCTAACCCTAATTCTAATAATAACCCTAACCCTAATTCTAACATTAACCCTAATTATAGTTGTAACCCTAATTCTAACTCTAAACATACCTGTATATTAAACCTAACATTGATCCTAATTGTAACCCTATCCCTCACCTTAATACTAAACTTAAACCTAATTGTAACCCTTACCCTAACCTTAATTATAACATTAACGCTAATTATAGTTGTAACCCTAATTCTAATTCTAATTATAACCCTAATTCTAATAGGAACCCTAATCCTAACTGTAACACTAACCCTAACCCTAATTGTAGTCATACCCTGATTCTACCCTAAATATAGCCATAATTTTAAATCTAAAAATAACCCTAATTCTAATGGTTACCTTAATCCTAACTCTAAACATGATTTTAATGCTAACCCTAACTTCAATTCTAAACCTAACTCTATCCCTAACCCTAACTGTAACTCTACTGCTTACCCTAATTTAGTAACCCTAATCATAACCCTAACCCTAACCCTAACTCTAATACTAATTTTAAACCTAATCCTAACCCTTATTCTAACCCTAAACATAGCTCTAATTTTAATCCTAACCCTAACCCTAACTCTAACCCTAAGCCTAACTATGATTCAAACCCTAACCGTAACCTTAACCCTAGTTGAACTCTAACCCTGACTCTAATTTGGAACCTAACCCTAACTGTAACTCAAACTCTTACCCTAATTCTAATAGTAACCCACCTTAAATTTTCTAACCCTAATTCTAATAGGAAACCTAATCCTAAAACTAACCCCCCTAACCCTAATTCTAATCATAACCCTGATTCTACCCTAGCTATAGTCCTAATTTTAAATCTAACAATAACCCTAATTCTAACGATGATTTTAACACTAACCCTAACCTGAATTATAACCCTAACTCTAGTCCTAACCCTAACCCTAAATGTAACTCTAATGATTACCCTAACTCCAATTCTTACCCTAATTATAATAGTAACCCACCTTAATTCTAACCCTAATTCTAATAGGAACCCTAATCCTAACTCTAACCCTATCCCTAACCCTAATTCTAATCATAACCTTGATTTTACCCTAACTATAACCCTAATTTTAAATCTAACAATAACCCTAATTCTAACCCTTACCTTAATCCTGATTCTAACTATGATTTTGACCCTAAACCTAACCTGAATTCTAACCCTAACTATAGCTCTAACCCTAACACGTAACTATAACTCTAATGCTTACCCTAATTTAGTAACACTAATTCTAAATCTAACCCTAACCTCAATTCTAACCCTAGGCCTGATCCTAATTTAAACCCTAACCCTAACCCTTACCTTAATATTAAACCTAACCCTAATTGTAACCCTAACCCTAACTCTAATTCTAACATTAAGCCTAATTATAGTTGTAACCCTAATTCTAAGCCTAACCCAAACCCCAACCCTAATTATAATCCTAAACCTAACCCTAATCATAATTTTAACCCTAACCCTAACCCTAACCCTTTTCTATCCCTAAACATAGCTCTAATTTTAACCCTAATCCTAACTCCAACCCTAAGCATGACTATAATTTAAACCCTAACCCTAACCTTAATACTAACCTTAACCCTAATTGTAACTCTAACCCTAACTCTAATTTGAACCTTAACCCTAATTGTAACTCTAATTCGTACCCCAATTCTAATAGTAACCCACTTTAATTCTAAACCTAATTCTAATCTTAATTTTAATTCTAACCATACTTCAAACCCTAATTATTGTATACCTAATTGCAACCCTAATCGTAAACCTAATTATAGATATGATTTTAACCCTAACCCTAACTATTCTAATAAGTTTGTAGTCTAAATATTTCCATAATTAGTAATCTATTTTATATTGTGTTGTGTGAATTTTTTACAACATAATTGAATTGCATACCAAAACCCATTTTCTTAGCAGTTATATTTTCATTTAAACCTTGGAAATGTTAGTTCTTGTTGAAACAATTTGGTATGTAGCTTGTTAAACATTTTTTAGTGGTGTTTATTCATCATATTTGTTCACTTTGATAATATTTCATGCATCCATGAGAGATAGAATACCGAGAATTGTATGATTCTAAGCTCTTTTTACATAGTATGATGTTTAATAAAAAAATTCAATTGAATGTTTAATATGTATAAAGAGTTGATAGAAATATATAAATTATTATAGTAGCTGGAGGATCATGCATTTGATATCTTCCAAAGATGGAATTCCCAATGTAAAATTTTAATATCAATATTTAATAATCTAAAACCAAAAATATTATACCTATAATTACAATTGTACTATTGTGTTTGATCTCTTCAATATTTTCATTAAACCAATAAAGTCCCTACATATTATTTTGTTCATTGTAAAAATAAGGTTATTATTTTTGACACATTATGACAATATTTATTTTCTTTGTCATTCCTAGAAAATGTCCAAAACACAAACCTAGAAATACTATAATATGTAATTGGTTCATAAAATGTTAAACATGTATGTGCAAATAAATGTAGAATAATTTTCCTATAAAATAGGGAATGATGGAGAGAATATAGGGGGGAGTGGAGGAGACATTGAAGGAAGATAAGGGAGAATAAGAATAGAATTATATCTCCAAAATCAATTAGCTAATTAAATTGTAGATTCTTTTTGTAATATTTTTTCTTCAAAATTTTGCATCTTTATTTTAAGAAAACTTAATAAACTTATGTAAAAAAAAAAAAGTTGATTGGTTTGTGTAACAAAAATTAATTACAAGTTAAAAGAGTTTTTAACACAATTTAATATCTGCCTTTAAAACAAATACTAATAATGATATGTGTGTGTGTGTGTGTGTGTGTTTGTGTGTGTGTGTGTGTTTGTGTGTGTGTGTGTTTGTTAAAAAGAGAAAGAAGGAATAACTAGTAAAAGCACCAAAGGTGCTATCAAATGGCCGATAGGCACAAATATTTATAGGCCTATCCTTAAATAGTATATATTTATTTTTTTCCTAGAAAATCATTAAAAGTAATAGTAGTGGAGAAGGCTATAAATACTATAAGAAAATCATTTTTGCAAATAAAAATAATGAAATAGTATTAAATGAATAACCACATGAACTAAATCATAAAAAAACCATATATTTAGTAATTGCAAGATCTTTTCATCTTGTTGAAATTTCTTGTCCCCCTTTATGATTATGATTGCCTCATTATGCTATATCTACAACTTATATAATATATTTAATATGACAAGAATTTTAAAGAGAAATGAAGACAATAGAAAAATGTATAATAACAGCATAAACATATATCAATGTTTTGAATGTAACTTTTAATAAATCACATTGAATATGATATTAAATGGTAAGCTATATGAAATAAGATCACATGAAATATTTTATTTTATACAATTATTATTACATGGGCATAATTGAAAGAAAAATTATTATTGCAAGTATAAAGACCATAAAATTATTGTTAACAACACAATATTCATTTATGTAAATGAAAACAAATAAATTGAATATTTATTGGATGTTCTCTCAATGATCAACTTAGAGACAATGATTGCAATCGATGCTCTTCATCTTTCCTATTCTTAACATAATTTGCATTTTCTATCTTACTGTATCGTTCAAATGAGAATGGTGGTGATATTCTCAAAGTTTTGAGAGATTTAACTCGAGAGATAGCAGTGAATGTTAAACCAGCCCTCTCTACATCACCAATATTTATTGTTGCTCTATCTAATGTTAACCCTTGTGACTTATGTATTGTTAAAGCCCATGCCATTTTGAGGGGGATTTGTGTACGATTGCCTCTTGTAATAGGTGAAATAGATTAAGAAACAAAACATTTACACCAATAAAATTTAGTAAAGATAGTAATACAATAAGTGAGACCTACATATAGTGGTATGTCTCGAACAAGAGGTAACTGGGCAAGATCACCAACAAGGATAATTGACCTTCCACAAAAATCTTTTGTGCCATGTGATGGAAAAAATTGTTTCAAGCACATGTTGATATCAACAAACAATTTTGGGCCTATAAAACTCATTTCATCAATAAGAATATATCAGATATGCTTGACATCTTCTTGTAGAGTAGCTAATGATTGACCACTCAAAGGCTTGACATTTTTAATTGGAGTTTTTAAAGATGCATGAATTCTAGTGGCATGTATGTTGAAAGTAGCAACTCCTGTTGGTGCAAGTAATAGCAATGGGCTTTTTCCATTGATTAACTTACGATCCATTGCATGCCTAATACAATTAATTAGGTAAGATTTCCCTGTTCCAGCAGTTCCTTGGATGATCATCTTAAGAGGTTCATCATTATCAAGCAATTCAAAATGTCTCATGATTGCATCAAATGCAATTCATTGCTTTTCACTTAAATTAATTGAAGGATTAAATTGATAATCAAATTCTCTTTGGATTGGATTTCGTAGTCGGCTTGTCTCTATGAATTCTATGGCTATTTCTTGTAAAACATTTGGTAATTGATATTGGTTCCAATCATACTCTATGTCAAAGTCACGCCTACCAAGAAGATCAATATCAGATAACTAAAAATCTTGTTGTGGTGCCAAGTTAGACAAAACTTGCCACTCCTCCATTTCTACATTGTCATTAGCAGCATTATCTTCAATCTTTGCATCACTAGTATTAGTAGTCTCTGAGGAAACAGGTGTCCGATGTACATGCCATGCATGATATGTATTTTTAATTGCTTCCCAATGTTGAATAATTACTTCTTTTTCATCTCCAATATCAACTCTAATGTTACGAAATGGTTTATATAATAACTCACTCCAACAAAATAACTCATATTCAGGTGAGTCACTTTTTGGGATTGAAAGATATTTTGGCCAAACTCTAACAATTGCTGGTATATCTCGTGGCTTCCATTTTTTATATCTATGACATGGATAATACGACCAAGATCTCGCAACTTCTACCATACATAGATGATCCAATTATACAGGATGCTCCATATATGCATGGATGAAGTTTGTATTAGATGGATCATCATCATGGTTGAAATGTACATGATGAAATACCTTTTGTCCAACATTCAAAGAAATGAAGGCCCTGGTACACTCAACAAGAGGTAGTTTTAGTAACATATGACATGTTTCTTGTGCACCTATATCACGTTCAGCAACTGTTTCAGTCAAGAACCTTCTATATACACATAATACAGGGTCATCTGGGCTATTTGTGTTGGACATCCTGGTCAGTATGTCATAATGACTCTCTGAACTCCTTTCTGCTTTAGACACATAGTTTACAATATATTTTAGAATTGCATGACGAGACAATATTGGATTACAGTCTATGTTTCCCCTCCATATGGAAAGCATATCTGGGTTGTGAACATTCACTCTCTCATCATTTCGTGTTGGTAAATATTTTTTTGTCCATCATCATCAATGAATAATTTGGATTCACTCTACAATTACCAAGAAGCATTGTAGTGACAAACATTGATATGACCCTTCTTTCGTAGACATGTATCCAAGCTACATTTGGTATGGCATTCAACATGATTTAATAAATCTATGTAATCTACAAGTTGATCTATAGCCAAAATTTTAGTTGTGTCCATCAAACAAGAATCCTCTTCTGTAGATCGTGGCATGAATACATTTCTTTCATTCTCTTCAAGAGGATTCCATGCACTTATGAATTTGTCATAGAAATCCTTTGCCTTTTGAAGCTCATTTGGATTATCCCAATCCAATGTATCTACATTAGGTGCACCCTCTATCCATACAACCATATGCTTGTGCACTGAACATCGATGTTGCCATTCCTTTCTATAAAAAATAACACAATATCATTAGAGGTAAATACTATGTATTTCTATAATAACATATAAATTTTATTCACAATTATACTACTTTAAATTGAATACCTCGCCCATAGGTCTTTTACTCCAAAATGTTTGAAGAGGATCTCTTGCTGAAAATTTTTGAAGCAATGCTCCATGTACATAGCAACAATATGGGGATTTTCAATTATATTTTTGTTTCTCCACTTTTATGCATCCCTTGAGTCTAATGGGGCTTGTGTTGGCATTAGTTGATGAAGATCGGGCCATTTTGTATCAGCTGCACTCAAAGTTATGAAAAAGGTAGGGCAACCCAATTGTGTTATCATATCAATCAATTCATTTTTGCATGTTTGCCAGTAAGCTGTAGTTCCTCTTAATTGACATCCATAACACATCACTTGCTGGGGTAGGCAATCATCAAGGAAATCTCTCAAACGCTGTCGTAAATCTACAACTGTCACAGGTACACCATCCTCTACACTATTTTTTACAAATATTGTAGTTATTTCTTGACTTCATTGTCGCAACATCTTATTCAACAATAAATACTGAAACCTAGGATGTCTTGCAAACCTATTATCATAATACCGCATTAGATGTAAAGTATATTCATGTATACGGATACTTTTCATACGTGGTTGTAACCATTCTGCTTCACCAGTAGGAAATAGAGTAGGAAATGTCATGTCAAACAACCCTTTTGTGGTGTATTCATTAATTGGTGACAGACCAATATGAGGCCACTCAATCATGTCAATTGAGTTGTTACAACTATTCTCAACAAATCTCCTCACTTCTTCCATTTCTCGATGTGTTGAACCACATCTAGGTACAAAAGATGAAGGTTGATGTTGAGGTTCATCTTCTCATGCTGAACTATCATCACATGCATTTGATATGTCTACATCATTAATATTGGATTGCACAAATATCAGGCTTTCAGAGACATCCATATCTTCTGTCATGATTGAGTTTTCATCAAGTTTGACATCTCTATAGTATTTATCATATTTTATTTTATATTGTAGTGCAGCTAATACATGTGACCTTTTAACATAATAAATCATAATACCCAGATTGGGTAGAATGCCTTCTCACAATCAAAATGTCAAGATCACATATCCGTCATGGTAGGCACCTTATAACTATAGTTATATCTTGTGGGAAATTAATTGTGTGTCCTCTGTATTTGTACTGGCCACCATGAGAATGGGTAACTTGTATGATTGGATTCACTCTAGCAATAATCATTTCCTCAACTTGAGTAAGCACTTGTAGAACATAAGGTTGCTCCCCATGGTCCATGTTATTCCATTTAGATAGTCGATGTGCATCTCGCTCACTTCGGCACCTACCACAAGAAGGCCCTTCATTGGATTGACTAATTTTTATTCCAAGGTATTTCTCTTTACAAATTGAACACATTTGAATAATAGATAGTTGATCTACCTTATTACGAAATCTTTTTTGTATTTCATGTAATCTGTCACTAAGTTTAACTTGGGGGTTGCAAGCAACATGTGGTGTAGATGAAGCTCCATGATCATTAGGGCTGTACATAACTGTAAAGTTTGTTTCAAATTCATCCATCCATATATCAATATCTTCCCCAGAATCAAGACTACCACGTCTACTATTCTCATTTAAAACATGACCTTTATCAAAAGAGTGGTAACCAAAAAGGTTGGATTGCCAATTGTAAGGACCTGCTTCATTTGGATGTGGAGAGGACCACACATTTTGGTATTGACAAACTGATTTACCTTTGTCCCTTCTTGTCACTAATTGTAGTGGTGCATGTGGGATTTCCATGGGAGTGGAAGTTGAATTCAAAGATCTGCATTGAAGTGAACTATTTGCAACATTACATTGCAAGTGTTGTTGCTAAGTGGGATGAATGGAAGTACCATGAACCATGTCCTCATTATCATTATGTCGTGGAAGATGAAGATCATGCATGATTTTAGATGAAATCACTGTATGGATGTCTGGGAGATGAATATCAATATCAATATCATTTAGTGAGTGAGGAATACAAGTAGTATGAGTAGAATGCACATTATCAATATTGTCTTCATTCACACTGCTACAACCCAATGTCACTGATATATCATGCTCTTGGACATCTCTTATATTTCGTCTATCTCTCTCTCTCTTCTCATATGATAATTTTCCCTTCTTCTCCTATTTATATCTTCATGTCTAGAAGCATACAAGTATCAACGATGTGCATTTCTATGCTGGCATGTAGATATTTCAGGGTCTTGGACATCTATTATTTTATGCTTCTCTCTCTATTCTCATACAATAATTTTCCCTTTTTCTATTTATATCTTCACATCTAGAAGCATACAAAGCTTTATGATGTGCATTTCTATGCTGTCGTGTAGAAACTATAATGTTCTCAACATCCACATCAACATGAGCATGTGCAGTATTATTCTTGTTCAATCTATCTAACTCTATAGGTAATGACACATCTGTGTCCCTCAAGATACTGTGAGTATCTTGACTTGTAGAAGCATACCAAGTTATGTTAATTACATTTCTATGTTGATGTGTAGAATTTTCACTATTTTCAATAACCACTTCAGGAGCAGTAGATACAATATTTCTCGATGCAACTCATCAAACTCCATATGCAAGGGAACACTCGTCGCCCTCATGAAATCAATAACTTTTTTTCTACTATTCCTCTACCATGCATGATTCAATTGATATAGGGGGCCCGCCATTCTGAGACACATGATCAAAATTGAAGATAAGATTAAGGTTTTACATATGCAAGGACATAAACACTAAGTATTATAAGCTAAGAATGGGTCAGCATTATCTTATATCAACAACATAAATACATTGATAATTTATGTAATGTGAAATATGTTTTAAAATTGTAGAAGTTAAATTATTAGATATAGACATAGTAAATATATTAAAGCTATACAATTCTTTAAGATTAAAATGTTATATATAACAATAAGACATTAAGGTCAATTTAAAAAAAAACATTCATTAATTTTCACGTGATATTTACTACCATTAGTTACACAATATTTAACTAAATACCATATATACATTGTATTTGTAGTGAAAAAATTGATAATGATATATCATTTTTTTTCAAATTCCATGGAATCATATATTTATTCACCAATTAAATGGCCAAAATAACTCAAGATATTATTTCTTTCATTAGCAAAGTCAATGTTTTGTACCTTAGCTACTACATATTTAACCAAAGGCTCTGAATGAAAAGTATCTAATTTTGCATGCATGGAGAACATAAAAGACCTGAACAATAACTTTTGTTTGACTTTCCATGGATCCATTTTATGATGTTCAATGTCAATGTGCACAAATCTTTACTTTTAACACCCAACATTGCAATACCCGCTTCATCAAAAACTGTTGCCCATATAGAACTTGCATAGTCTTCAAGGCAAACCCTAAATATGTATCTATAATCACATTCAAGAAAAGTTTTTGCACACTTGGAACAATTCCATCCACCACTTGTAATTTTTGTCACTTTTCGTTGGCATTGTGAATTACCATCAAGATATTCTTGCTTTCATTAGCAAAGTCAATGGTCTATACCTTAGATATTACACATTTAACCAAAGGCTCTGAATGAAAAGTATCTAATTTTGCATGCATGGAGAACATAAAAGACCTAAACAATAACTTTTGTTTGACTTTCCATGGATCCATTTTATGATGTTCAATATCAATGCACAAATCTTTACTTTTAACACCCAACATTGCAATACCTGCTTTATCAAAAACTGTTGCCCATATAGAACTTGTATAGTCTTCAAGGCAAACCCTAAATATGTATCTATAATCACATTTAGGAAAAGTTTTTACACACTTGGAACAATTCCATCCACCACTTGTAATTTTTGTCACTTTGCGTCAGCATTGTGAATTACCATTCACTAATGGGCATGCTGGATAACTAAAGTTTTTCATCTCATCAACAGAGATCAATGTTGCCCTAAGTAGAATGCACTGCAGTTTTTCAGTCATTTTGACTCCATTTTGTATTTCAGCAGTATTCATTTGTGTAAAAATAGGCCCACGAGCATGAGATGGGGTTGTTAAATAATGACATGGATTATTTTTTCCAATATCATTATACCAATGTTTCAATTTTTTTGCATCTTCAATGATAGGATTTATAAATACTTTGCTTGTTGTGACTGTTCCTATACATCTACCATGAAATTCTGACACTCGTGCACCTTTAATAGCAATGATAGACAGCTTGCCATCATTTTATAGTTTTTCCAGTTTAACACCTTCTTTCATGCAAATTGTTTCCCACATGGTAAGTTCAATGCTACACTCTGTCATATCTCTGATATATAAACTCCTTTTTTTCAATTCTCCTCCATTCTTCATAAATATTGTATTGTAAGGGCCAACTTCAAGGACAACACCAATGACATCAATCAATGAATTTACTGGCATCTTCTCAATTTCACTTATTAAAGTGAAAGAATTTTTTTCAAATGGAATGGATAAATCATCACTAGACAAAAGTTCTATATTGCTGGTGTAATTTAGTGTTATCTCATAATCACTTGACAAATTATTGAATCTTTTATCTGCCAACTTTAATTTCCCATTTGATATAGTGTAAATAGAGCCAACTTTTATTTCTTCAGAGAATTTGTCAACAAGATCATTAAAACAAATTATGCGAATCTCTCCACCATCACTGTCAACAACATCAAAACTAAATAATTTTCCTTGTCCTCTAGCATTACTGAAGTGTCGAACTGCTACCTTGTTTGTCACTCTACATTTGATAGTCCATCTTTCATGGAAATGTGTTAACACAATTATTGGAATGGAACGAATCACTTTGTTTACCATGTGCACTGGTCCCATATTCAAAGAGAAACCATTATGCATATTAGTCAAGCCAGTAATATTTGAGGATGGCAATGCAACATCATTGGACTGCAAGTCTAAAGAGGTATCATTTCCAACTAAGATTTTATCATCAATGGTATGCTTGAATGATACCATTTCAGCATCTGGTTCAATAATATCCATGTTGAGAATGACCATAAACCTATGAAAAAATTTTAAAATCTTGTTATTATTGGCAATATAGATTACACATTTAATTTCTAAATATAATTAAAAAAAACTTACATTTGATTGCGTATATTGTCACATTTATAGTCATTGATTTGCAATATTGTTCCTTTTTTTAGAATGCTAGAGAAAACAAATTCATTGCAATCAATTGGCAATAAACTTAAGTGTGTTTGAACCCCATTTGATAGTAATGCAGGATATCTTTCTTTTGAATGCTCTTTACTTGTTATTTTCTTCACATCCAATACTTGAAGTATAGGCTTGAGACCAAGAACACCATTCTTCAAACTAGAAATAGCTCCTTGAGAAATAGTGGACACCATATTATCCTATAGTGTTTGCAAATATTATTAGACACAAATAGTGCACAATCAAATAATTAGAAAATTATAAATTATGTTTAATCAAATATTTATAAGCATATTAAAGTTCAAGATATTTTAGAGGTTTCTATAAGAAAGAAATGAATATCAAGTTATTATAGTTTTTAAAGATTGTAAATCTTTATATTTTAAAAAATATTTGTAAAAGATTCACAAAAAATTCTTAAAATTTTGTATATGGGGGCTATCTTATATTACTTCCACATATGACTACAACTCTTATCAACTAACACTACATGTAAATCACATTAAGCTAATACTTAGGACACAGATGAATGCATTGAGTGAATCATAATATCATAAGGGTTTTCAAAATGATTTTTTTTTTTGTGTATTTTTTGAGAGAAATATTAGCAACATAAAAGTAGTTTGTTGCAAGATTCAAGCAAGTCATTCATTAATTGGGATGATACAGTTGATAATGAACACGTATGATTTTTTTTAACATTCAAAGTCATTTTAAATATAAGGGTTCCTTATCTCTCCAAAAAGGTTTCCCTCTCTTTATACTATTAGTCCAATATACCGAACCTTTATATATACCCACCCTTCCAATATATCCGTCAATACGTGGAAGAAGTTAGTCCTCTCCATATACGTGACCGTACGTGAGAGAGACCTTAAGGTACTCAAAAGAGAACAATACGTGGTACCAAGTTAGTACATGAAAGAGATTCTCTCTATCAATGACACCTGCTTAGTAAGAAATCCTTGTACGTAGGTGTAAGGTCCTTTTATACTTGGAATTTCTTACTATCAGGATTTACATCTTACAATAGAGACGAATGGGTATTGAACGGAGCAATTTTTATTTTTTTTAAATAATTTAAATACCTTATTTCTCCCTGATGATTTATAGGGTCGATGCCACAGACGTCGTTGTTGTAGCTTTATTAGGTATTATATGCTGTAATTCAACATGACGGCATTACCCATAAATGTGAATCAGAGGCATCATTTTCACCGAACACTGCTTATTTATTACAAAAGTGTAACAAAATATTAACTTATATTGATTTGTAAAAAAGAAATCTATTAAAAAACTGTCTAAACACAATAAATTAACGTAACATAAATTGCAATTTAAAAAGGTATCTAAATAGTGCATAAAAGATATATATTCAATAAACTGACCTAAAACAATTTTAAAATGTAAGTAACTTCAGGATGTATTTTTTTAAAAGTATTTTTAGTAATACTAAAGTAAAATTAAAATTTACTACATTATAATAAAATTTATTTTATATTTAAAATTAAATAAAATTTAAATTTAAATTTCAACTAAACGTACTTTAAATTTAAATTATTTTTTAAATAAAAACTAACTTCAAACTAAATCTATGCTTATATTTAAGATTAGTTAAATCTTAAGTAAACTAAATTTTTTATAACTAAATAAATTTAAAAAAATGAAATGATAACTAAAACCATAAATTTTTTACTTTTATATATATATATATATATATATATATATATATATATATATATAAAATTAATTTTTTTATAATAATTTTAAAAATAAATTAAATGGAATATAAAGGTCCAATTTATAAACAAATTAATATAAATAAATTTACAAATAAATTGTAGATTAGAAACATTTACCTTTGATTTGTTGAACTCAATTTCAAAAAGTATCTGTAAAAATTTTCAAACCAAAATTAAGATTAAATAATTTAAAAGATTTGAAAATAATTGTAAACTAAATTAAATTAATTTTTAGTTGTAATTTAATAGAATTAAATAAAAACTAATTTCAAACTAAGATTAAATTTAAATCTTAACTATACTATTATTTAAAAAAAAACTAAAAAAAAATTATAATATTAATATAAATATACTAAAATTTATCATAATATCATTTTCCCTATAATCATTTATATGTTCCTATAATCACTATCCAAGACTTAAAATAATAAAAGACTTAAACTATTAAAAAAACAAATTACTAAAAATGATAAAGCAATTTTTTTGTTTTTAAATAAATAAAGGCAATGTAGATTTTTAAATAAAAGAAAAAAATAATAATAAATTAAAAGAGAGCTTATCTGTTATATTCTATATATTAATAAACCTCCTAAATTAATGCATATCCAAGACTTAAAATAATAAAAGACTTAAATTATTCAAAATTTAAATGATTTACACACTTCCTACACATCAAAATTTTATTAATTTAATACAAAATCCTAAATCTTACACAAGTAAATTAAATACACATATTTATCAATATTATATTCCTATATTGAAACAAAATTTTATTAATTTAATATAAAATCCTAAATTTTAAACAATTGATGATTAAAATAAATTATTTATGAATATTATATTCTTCTATTGAAACTTCTAAAAACACTTAACCTAACTATTTCTTCAAATTTAATAACTCAATTCCACAATTTTTCACAAATAATTGAATAAACAATTCATGGTTAAAATAAAATATTTAATTCCTAGGTCACTAAGAATTCCTATTATTAATGACCTCACTCAACAATATTCATTCCTATTATTAATGACCTCATTCAACAATATTCATTTGTGTACAGAAAGATTCATGCCTAATAATTTCCCCACACCTTAATTAATAAATAATAATTTAATAACATTTAATTAGAATTTTCTATTTCCATAAAAATAGAGGAAAGAATGAAACATAGCATATAATAATTAATACAAAGTATCTTTAAGTTCAAATTAGAAGATTCCAAATTGAAAATACCTATCTAAATTACCATTCATACCCCCTACATTTATTCAATTCATTTTTAAGCATACTACAAAAGCATAGAAGTACATTTCTGCATGCTCTTATATATATGTATATGTATATGTATATGTATATGTATATGTGTGTGTATATATATATATATGTATATATATATGTATATATATAATCATTCATACTCCTATATTTATTCAATTCAATTCATTTTCAAGCATGAGTATAGTCTCTATTCATTTGTTTAAGTTTTGATTTTGGTTTTAAGCTGTTCTCACATTATTTACGGTGATGTAACATTCTCATCATTTGTGGCGATGTAGTCATTAAAGTGGATATATCTTATGAACACATAATGCTGACCCTAATGTCAACAGTTGATTATATCGTAACAGGGGTTAAAGTCTATTGAAGCTTTCTGTAATGTATTATATAAACAATACCCTATGCAGAGGTCACGAAGAAGGATGAATCACATTCTTTTCTAAAATGTTTGCTATCTGACTCTTCCTGACATTGATGCCTGTGTTGACCTTCCAATTTGTATGATGACTTCTAAACTCTGTAACAATAGCAATAGGGTTCAACCCCGGATTCTCTGCCAAAGTACAAGGAATAACCTCAAGTGCCTCAGCAAAGCACAAATGCAATAATTTTGCAGTGTTTTAGCCCAGACACCAAGATGCCTTAACACTTCAATTTCAGGAGTAACATCTCCAGCTGTATCAAAAATTGGTCGATTTTCAACTTCATCCTTTTTGCTATCAAGAATCACCTCCATTGCTTCCCATCATTTCTCTTGCAACAAAACTCTTCTAGAACAAATCCAGCCTTTTCCTGTTGTGTATTACCAGATGCCATTCGGAGGTTGAAATGGTCAACGCAACCCATCACAACTTCAAATTGCACTCTATGCTCGAGAGTTCCCAGTTTTAGTCGCAGACAGGAGGAAGATGTCACTACACTTCAATTGTATTTGCTTGAAAGTTTGTAAGGCTTTTTCAACCAACCTATTTTTGTGACCGTTGCATTTTGCTAAAAACATTTATATTTTCATCAATTGGGTCGTGGCTTGTGGCACCTTCATAGATTTGCATGCACACCTTCAAGAGCATTTGATATGACAACATTTGCCAGAAACGTGTTTCAGCATCTAGTTTGCATGTCGCCAGTAACATATCTTCGAAGGTATATGGTGATTATTTGAGCCTTTTGCTTGTATTTTCCGTCACCATCTTTGCATCCAGACGAGGCCATTTGTCTCATAAAACTGCCTTTTATTTCCTCCATGCTTCCACTCTGGCGAAGTATTTCTAGCTTTCGAATATAACAATTACATCATTGTTTCCATTTGGAATGGGCTGGGTGCACTGGCAGAAGGAGTCATGGTGCTTGGCATTACACTGCCAGCTACATTTACTTTAAAAACTTTGAGTGCCTCTTCAACAAATCCATATTAAATTCCCAAAACGTTGCCTCTATGCATGTTTCCCCATTTTGCATGCACGTTCGTAGCATCTCCACTATAATATCTGACAAGAATATCACATTATATGCTCCCATTACGACGTGTGTAGCAGAGATGATTATCCATTCTAAATTTGGCATGGGCAGGGAAGTTGGTGTTGAATCTTTAGGAAGATGGCGTTACCACTAATAACTGCATTTGCTTTAAAGTTTCTAATGCTATATCCCGCAATCATGGCATTCCAATTGTGTATCTATACGCTCAGTAATCTTTTGACTATAATATATGGTAGAACATTCATTACTATTATGCGCTGGCGGGGGAAGTGGAAATGGCAATTACAACTTTCAATTGCATTAACTTGAAAGTTTCTAAAAACTTCTCTTGAAAATATTTGCCATCAATACATTTCATTACTTGTGAAAGGCTACAGCCTCGTCTACACTCCCACATTTTCATGTCTGCTTATCTGTTTGAAGATCCTCATAATATTGGACAAAAATCTATATTTATCATGTGGTTCATATTTCTACATTTGAACCATGCTAGCAGAAAACAATAAATGCCAGTTGCATTCCATGAGAGATCGAAGGTTATTGTTGTTTTTAGCACTAACTGAGAATGCACCACCTTTAAGACTGTGACCCGTTCATGCTTTCACAGTTTGCATGCAGAAGCACTTCCAGCTATAATGTTTGACAAAACTAAGTTTTAGTGGTTCCCACTTTAGAATGAAATAAAAATAAAATCTAGAGTTGGTAATATTAAAATCTAGTTTTTCGTAACCCAGTTTTTTCATTTATTAAAATCTAGAGTTGGTAATATTTAAATCGGCCATTTGATAGCACCTTTACATACAAATGTTTAAGATAAGACTATAAGTTTATCTAAGCAAAAAAATTACCACTTACAGCATATAGTATTGAATATGAATATTACACAGCATAACTAAACAACCAACAAAAAATTAAACGCCACACCACAACTATAACATAGGTAGAAAATTTACAATTTTTTGTATTGACTATAGGACTGTCTGTATATTACTTCTGAATTCACTGATTAGACAATAGTTGCAAGACATCTCTTTATAGAGATTACAAGGGTTCTAAAGACAATAGTTGCAACTCATTTCAATGGCTTTAGAAACTTTTAAGCAGGTACAGTGTGTAGGTGTAAAGAAAAATCCACAGCCTCTATCAACATCGCCATGCCCAAATTGGAGCCATAAGAGGCATATGGACTTCCACCAAACATAATGAAGAGAGATTCTTGTTAGTTGCAGCCGCCTTGGTAGCCATGTTCACAAAATGTGGAAAGCACATATAAAAACTTGAATGGCTAAATAAAATGCCTCATGCAATGATTACATGATATGTACAAAATAGATTTGTTGAAAAGGTGCTAGAAACTTTTAAACAAATGTGATTGGCAGGTGCACAAGATATGGAAGCATAGTTAAAGTCGCAAGCCAACATGGAGTCCTGAAATAACACCAACTCACTTAGCTTTCGCTAGTATTCTCTCTCTGGCTGTGCCAAAATAGAATAAATTATAGTAGTTATAATCCGCTCCCTAGGAAAGTTGCTACCTTGGTTTCATCCCTAAGTGAATTGCTAAATACTGCAAGAAAGTAATGGGTATATATTGTTTATGTTAATCTTGTAGGCCAATATGGCCAGAGCAGTCATGGTGAATGCAAGTGGGAAGCTTTGGACAAAAGTGTGGGCAAAAGCCAAGAAAGCATGCATTCAAATGAGAGTGTTAACAATGAAACATCTCTTGGATCTTCTTAGTCTCTTCAATATTTTGTTTGTGCACATCAGAATAGAAATGATTTTATTTTATCTGATGCCATGTTTTAATTCTTGCAGGGAAGACTTTGTGGCTTATGCAGACATATGCTTCAGAGAATTTGGGGATAGAGTTAAGTACTGGTCAACTTTCAATGAACCCATTATATTTTCATTTGCAGGCTATGACGATGGCCACTTCGCTCCTCAACATTGTTCATACCCTTTTGGAAATTGTACTTCTAGAAAGTCCATTGTTGAGCCCTATATTGTTTCCCATAATGTATAGTTGGCACATGCAACTGCTGTGGAGTTATACAGGGAAAAATATCAGGTGGTGTTCTCTTACTTTTGGCTTTAAAAGTTACTTCCTTTACACCATGTTCTTGCATACTGATTCTTCTTTCTTTGGATGAACTTTGATCTTTGACCTTGTTTTCTCTTTTGTGGATATTCCTATAAGATCAATTTTAGTTTCTTTTTTCAATGAATTATTGCCATGAAGACCATTGTGTACTTCTAGAAAAAATTCCTCAAGTACATCCTATTGTTCTTTTGTAAATACAGGCAAAGAAAAAAGGTTGGATTGGTTTGGTTGTTCTTACGAATTGGACCAAACCCCTTACCAATAAATCCACAGATATAGCTGGAACTCAAAGATCCATTGATTTTCAAGTGGGCTGGTAAATTTGATTCTCTTTATAAATTGAAATTTGCCTATAATTTGAGCAGTAGTTATAAGTGGATTATATAACTAAATTGATAAGAATAAATATTTGATATATAAATGTTTGTTTCCATTTATATTTATTATTTGCATACTCTTTCACATACCTCAAATTGTGTGGTTTAAAAAAACAAATTTGCTTGCCACGAGGCTAACGAACTGGATCTCCCTATAAATGCAGAGGACAAGTACAATACAGCTAGTTAAGTATGGAGTTTGAGCATACAAAAATCCATTGCAAAGCAAATATTTTTAGTACAATGAAGAATTCGAGCATACAAAATCCATTGCCAAGCAAATGTTTTCAGCATAATGAAAAATTGAAGTAAGAGAAGGAAGTGGTCGAAACAAACCTTGGTGTGTGATTCCTGTGGAATTGATATCAGAGCCTGGCCTCTACTTGTTGTCTCTCTAGCCCCTTTGCAGTATTGTGGAAGGAAAATTCCTAAATCTTGCAATTTGATATGCTTGCTTGAGTTTTAATAGCTTCAAATTGGGTTGTACCATTTATTAATTGTCCAATGCATGGAGGATAAAATTTAATGAGTTTGTTCTTTAGTTAGTGGTGGGTTGTACCATTTCTTAATTGTCCAATGCATGGAGGATAAAATTTAATGAGTTTTCTTTATTTGGCACTGGCAGCCTCAAACCTTTATTTGCCTGTGTGGCATGGCAACTCCACCATCATAGACTTTTTTATTTAATTCTATTAGGACTACCAAATTTTTTTGCCAGTGACAAATTTTAATTTGGCACCGGCAGCCTTAAACCTTTATTTGCTTGTGTGGCATGGCAGCTCCACTATCATAGACTTTTTTATATAATTCTATTAGGACTACCAAATTTTTTTGCTAGTTACAACATTTAAATTTGTGGAGTGGGACTATCCATTTTTTTTTTAATTTTTCCACGATGAAAGTAGTGGGACTACCAATTTTTTAAAAAAAAATTTGTGGACGACGAAAGTAGTGGAACTACCAAATTTTTGGCAGTTACAAGATGTGTGCACATATAGAATGGCCTATCGGCCAAATTAATTTGACACTTTTCTTTGGTGTACTTAATTTGTTCAATAAAACATATCATATCACTCAAATAATACAAATTTCTGTACACAAACAATAAATTAGGTGCAGTTTTATTTTTTATAAACTCTTATTAACAAAATTAATACAAATTGTCAAATTTTTAAATACCATGCACTCAGTCTCTAGCATCTAATTTAATAATGTAATGTTTGAGATTTATATAATACAATATAATAATAAATAATTTTTTTTTAAATATAAGATATACAATATATTTTTAAATCAAATAATTATAAATTACAACAAGATTACATTTTGAAATAAAAATTAATGTGTTAAATTCATTTAAAATGCTTTTCATCTAGCAGACCAACACCAACATAATTCACAAATTTAGACAGTGAAAACCAAATGGGCTAAATTGCATGAATTATAGTTACTTTGATCTAGATATAGAAAGACCAGAAGTGTTAAGAAATAATGGCATTTACAGAATAAAAAGGCAAGGAAAAATCTTGAATGCATTTTGGTTTAAACATGTAAATTAACAATTTAAGCAAAATAAATCCAAATAAATAGTCACATTAGATCTTGACATCTGGTAATAAAACCATGATGGCTTTGAAGCTGCCATGGATGCCATCCCAATAAAATCACTCCTTGCCAATCTTCAAAACCCTAGAGTCCATGAAATTAAACCTCTTTATCCATTGTTCTCCCCATCTAATTTGTAGATTTCTCTTCAAAATCTCCTTTCACATTTTACTCTCAAAGTGGAAATCTATCATTCCAAAACTACTTAATAATCGCTAGTTTACCTATGTAGGGGTTCTGCTAGTCATGAAATTCTTTGAGATGGCCATCCATTCTCTCTTCCCCATGGTGCGTAGTCCCATCAGAAATACTCTGTTCTCTTCTTCACTTCATGACATGCTTGCAACATACCCGAAACTCAGATGTAACAAACTATATGTACTCCATGTGTATATCATTTCTTCACTTTAGGGTTTGTGTATATGTACCTTTCCTTCTGCATGTCACAGGGGTGGAAGGGAGGACAATATAGGACACATAGCCCGCACCTCGCGATCCTAGGAAGGATTGCTTTGGCAATACTCTCGAATTATTGTGAGGGGAGATATTTCCTCCGCTAGAGCTCTTTTTAAGGATATTGGTGTTGTTGCATGACACCAAACAACTTCACTTCCCATTTTGGCCATAGTGAGAGCACTTCCTCCCCATCATCTTCTACCTTACTGCATTATTTGTATAGTAAAAAAGAAATGGTTCTGTAGAGGTGAAATTTTAATTAATTTTTAGTTCTATGATTATGTAACTCTCAAGAACTATTTGAATTATTGATTGAATTTCCATACCACTATAGGAATATTTAATTACTCTTTATTTAGTTATTTGAATTCTTTTTGGCATTTATGAATTATTCTAGCAAATGGAAAAACCTTTTGTAACTCCCATCAGGGCTTAAATTTGATGGTTGACCCTCCCTGTCACGCAAATTTTTTATGATGGTTATCCATTCAATGGTGTACTTAAAATACTATGACATATTTTAGTGTTGGAAATGAAGCCCAACCGTCACTACCCTTTCATCTTCCTCTTCCCATGTCTCTTCACTTGCTTGAAGAGTTGATATATTCCCTTCTTATTCTCTTTCTGGTGTAGATGAAGACTGATGTAATTGGGTTGATTAATAAAATAGTGTGTCCTTCTTTCCTTGGTGGATGTAGCCATTTTGATGGTGAACCACATTAAATTCATGTCTCTATTTTTTATCTCTATGTGTTTGATTATTTATCTGTTTTAGTTTTTCGTTTATCTACATTTTATCTTCAACAATTGGTATCAGAGCCATGGTGCTCGATCATTTGGCATGAGAGGTTTGAGTTTCAGTGGGAGCAATGCCGATTAATAAAGGAAGTCATAGGAAATCACAAGGGAGGCTGAAATCTAGTGAGAGAGATGTTGGTTTCTGGTATTGTGGCAAGTAAGGCCACATTAAGAAGAATTGTTGGTTTTTGAAGAAGGCTGAAAATCAGCCAAAAGAAGATGAAGCGAATCTAGTACGTGAAGAGGATGCCGGTGCAACAATTGGTGTTCTTATTTTAGCTTCGGAAGAAATACCACCGAATGTTTGGGTGCTCGGTTTGGGAGCATCGTTTCATGCCACTCCGTGCAAGGAGTACTTCAAAAATCTGCAAAGCGGTGACTTTGGTAAGGTTTTTCATGGCAATAATGAATCTTGTGATGTTATTAGCAAAGGGGATGTTTTGTTAAAATTAAAATATGGAAATAGTTGGTTGTTGCAAGATATTAAATATGTCCCTCAACTCAAACAAAATCTAATTTCAGCTGGATAGTTGTTTTCTCAAGGATGTAAAGTCAATTTTGAATTGAATAGATGGAAGGTCACAAAAGGGACCTTGGTAATTACTTAAGGCAGCAAAGTAGGCACCTTGTATGTCATAGAGAGTCTTGCTTCATGTGAAATGGATAGGTTAGATGATGTAGTTGATTTCCTCATTAATGAATTTCTTAACCTATTGGAATTTGATCAAATGTTTTTGAAAGAAAGTGCAAGAGCCTCTGTAGAAAATATATAAATTAAAAAGATAGTGGTTTGGGATGATGATTTGAAAGGAAAAGTACACAAAGTCCTAAGCACTCTTATGAGGGTAGAGATGGTGGAGAAAGAGACTGTGATAGCTTCCCTCACAAGTAACAAAGAAGAGAAGATAGGGATGGAAGGAAAGACAAGCGCCATAGAGTGGCAGTAGCAGAGAATGATGGTGATAATGCTGAGGCTAGAGATAGAGGGGAGAAGAGAAAATTCCAAGAGAATGATTTCAAAACTAGGGATGATGAAGAAGAATACTGACATGATCTAAGAAGCATGCGAGTGGGCGAGGGGTGAAGGGAGATGGAGTGAGCGGTAGCAACATGGAGATGGCCACTACCAAGAGAAGTGCCCTCTTTGTCAAACTGGACACCAAACTTCAGGTGCAAAAGGAGTCTCTTTCCCATTCAGATGAAGTGGAAGCAATGTATACAAAGCTTGAATTGCAGAGACAGAGACTGGGATGTTCTTTGTTGTCATCAAAAGAAATGTCGCAAGAAGCTAACAAATTGCTGGAAGAAGGGGGTAATGGTCATCTTTGGCATTTGAAGAAAATGCTATTGGCCAGGCAACAGTTGATGGCTACCCAAGTTTCATCTCTTTACCCAATAGCTCATTGCAAAGAATCTAAGTTAGGTGAATGTTCTGGATCATCTTCAGTCTCAACCTGCATTGATTCCCCTATAGAATCCTTACCATTGCAGGCTTACAGTTGTTTGGACCACCACTAAAAAAGATGGGTTTCTTTAATGCTAAGCAGGAATATCAAAGCTCTGCAACTACTCTTTGATATGTTGCCAATATTATTAAATTGATTGCATCATATTTAGCTATCCCTCTTCGATATCCTTTGAGGTTAGCAGGTTCACGTTCATATATTCAAGAATATGCATCTCTAGTAGAGCCATCAATAAATGAACATGAAACTTTAGGGATGGATTCTTTATGGAAGTATTTTGTTGAATTTCCACTATTTTCAAAAGGTCAAGAATCCACCAGATCATCATATGTAGTTTTCTTGCTGAACAAGGTGGCAATGTTGTTTCCTACTGTCTTTTGGGGTACAGACATTGATAATTTTGGGTAATGGCGCAACGTGAGCATCAGAGCGAAGGACAATAATGGAGCGACGGGACTCCATAAAAAGGAAGAATATGATTTTGATTTGTTTACAATTTGAGTGGGTAGTGGTGGCGTGAGGGCCTCTAGATTCTCCTCTAATTTTGGCGCTAGGGTTGCAATTTGTGAGCTGCCATTTTCCACTATTTCTTCTGATAATTTTGGTGGCATTGGTGGCATGTGTGTACTTTGTGGTTGTGTTCCCAAAAAATTGCTTGTATATGCATCCAAGTTTTCTCATGAACATGAAGACAGTGTAGGATTTGGTTGGTCTTATGAATGCGAGCCCAAGCATGATTGGGCCACTTTGATATCTAATAAGAATGTAGAGATTTGTTTAGATGAGTGCCTTTATTGTGACAACCACAGTACATCTAGATTGTAGATTTGCATCAAAGCTGCCCAGATTGCTTTTATAATCTTTGTATCAGTTGTTGTTGTGAGTTACAAGAAGGCAATGAGATCATTGATGGTCTAGAAAAGATTAGTTTCACTCGGTTATTGCAAAAAAAACATTATTGATACTGATTGTGTGTATATATATTTTGCCACAAAAGATTATATGGAGGAGGTCAACTTAGTGTCTGGTTACACAGGCAGGCCAATCAAAATCCAGTGTGGCAGAGTTTACCATGCCATAATAATGACAGACGATGGTCGCGTTTGGACCTGGGGTTGTGGTTATTATCATGATCCGACAGGATTTTCTGCTGCTACATGTCAGCCTGCTGTAGGTACACTTGTTGGATGTAAGATTATTGATGTTGGATGCTATGGAGAAGACTTCATTGCTCTTACAATTAATGGAGATGTTCATCAATGGACTCATGCTATTCCAAATCCTGCTACTAGAGTATATAATGTGCCTGCTACTCCATTGTATGGGCATGGTCCTTGCATTCCACATGGTGATAAGTTGAAGCAAGTATCCATTGGTGTCAGTTTGGTTGAGTTGGTTGGAATTCTCACCAGGATTGGTCAGCCAATGGAGTGGTTACTTGGTACTATAGTTAAGTAACAATGAGTTTCAAGGAAAGTGGAGACAATAGTGTGGTTTGGACTTTAAGTGGGAGGTTGTTGGAAATGAACCCCAATTGTCACTGCCCTTTCATCTTCCTCTTCCCATGTCTCTTCACTTGCCTGAAGAGTTGATATATTCCCTTCTTATTCTCTTTTTGGTGTAGATGAAGACTGATGTAATTGGGTTGATTAATGAAATAGTGTGTCTTGCTTTCCTTGGTGGATGTAGCCATTTTGATGGTGAACCACATTAAATCTGTGTCTGTATTTTTTTATCTATATGTGTTTGTTTATTTATCTGTTTTAGTTTTTCATTTATCTGCATTTTATCTTCAACATTTAGTATAAGTAAAATGATATATAAACCAAATATACATATCATCACAATCCTATATAAATTTTGACAATCTCTTCAAAATGTCTCCTTTCATATGATACAATCTTTCTAAAATTTTAATTGTATTTTACGGCAAAAATGCCTTAAATATGGTCGACCATCAAACTTAGGCCCTGACTCCCATGCCACTACCATCATGCATTTCATTATGCCCATTCATTCTCTTATTCCACTACCCCATACATTGAATTTTATTTTATTTTAATTTTTTTTTTGTTTTTTGTTTTTTCTTTCTGTTTTTTGATTTTATGATTTTGGTTACTTTATGTAAGTGCTAGAACACCTCTCAGCCTAATATAATATAATCACTTAATAAATTTTAATACAATATCAATACTTCTTATTCCTTATTAATTACATATCACTCACTCACACACACACACACACACACACACACACACACACACACACACACACATATAAACCACCTATGGTCAGCCTTCTCATCTATATATACAAAATCCACTGCAATTAATTCTCTCAATCTTGGGTCTTGTAAGATTGACTCAACATAAGGAATGAAAATTTGGAAGTAAAGAATACAGATATAGAAGGGTGAATAATGAATGGATATGTGAAAATAAGTGCAGATAGAACTAAAATAAAGTTGAATATATTAAAAAAATGTAAATAAGATAGATAGAAATATGATAAAACCAAACTTAACACAAAATACATTATTTATTACTATATATATATATAGAAAATCCACTGGTGGCCAGCCTTCTCAAGAGGAGCCATCTAAACGACACTCAATGATGTACTAAAATATTTTGTAAATATATATCTATATATATATACAAAATTCACTGCTAATCAACATTCTCAAAAAAGACACTCATAGTCATAGTCATAGTCATAGTCATATATATATATATATATATATATATATATATATATATATATATATATATATATATATATATATATATATATATATATAATCTACTGCAGTCATTCTCTCAAAAGGAGCCATCTGAAACTACACTCAATAGACATTATACTATATAATTATATATAATCCACTGCAGTCAGCCTCTCCAAAGGAGCCATCTGAAACGAAATTCCCTCTGATCCAAAACTATCGTCACGAGTAATAGCTACAATGACCCACACCACCTATGCGAAGTTATTTCGTCAACAATCTTTGATTTCAAACCATATACCTATTACGGATTTCAAATTCAGATGAATTCGAAATACCAGAACCTTCAAGTAAGTTTAGAATCCGCTTACAAATTAAATTGGCATTCCCAGCGAGATCAGAGGCGGTTGGAAGATACAAAGAGGCTTGCCTCCTGCATTAGTCTGCTGCTCTTTTCTTTGTCTTCTTCGTTGAAAGAAAGATGAAACCCATGCTCTTCATTGTCAAACATCATCAAATCAATATGCTTACACTTGCAATCTTTGCCTCCCAACACAACTAACATGGGAGGAATGCTAATTATGCTACTTAATTGTGAAGGGAAGTACATGACTGGGTTGCTGAATGGGTGATCTCTATTTCCATGCGCTTCAGAGGGCAACGTCAACCTCCAAAATGTATCACAGGCTTCTACATTCACGAAAACAGTGCTTGGACACGAATTCTCAGACTGCGTACGATCTATCCCTCCAAAGAAAGGTTGCAGCAGAATAGCTCCTCTGATATTGTCAAAGAAATCACAAGCATGGGCGCGCATGAGAAGATGATGCACTATATTCCCTCCCGAGCTTTCCCCAATCAGAAACAAATTGCTGAGATCGGTGTAGGCATTGAGCCATGGATCAGAAGTGTGCTCCGTGGAAAAAAGCCATTGGACTACAGCCATGGAGTCGTCGTAGGCGGCAGGAAGGTGATGTTCCGGGGCCAATCTGTAGTTCACTGAAACAATCATCACTCCTAAGCTAGCAGCCCACTTTTTGCCAAAAGAGTGGGAAGCAACAGACGCAGGTGAAAGGAAACAAAATCCGCCGCCATGGAGGAAGAATGCAATAGGTAACTTGGAGGAAGTGGAGTTAGGTGGAGGAAGGAAGAGGCGCATCCAAATGCCAAGTGCCTTGTCTATTACAACATCTCTACTCTTAACAACATTGTTGTGTAAATGAGATGCCTGTCAGTGCGAACTATGCCTCCATCGTCATAAAGTTTAAGTTGAAGATTTTAACCTTATAATAATGGCTCTTACACTATACTGTAACTGCTCACAAAAATAGAAAACAAAAAAAGCAGTGAACAAATAATCTGCTCATAGTAAGCGAACAACAGCATGAGATAAATGAATTGTATTGTATTGATCTACTGTCATAATTCTGAAAAATACAGAGTACATAAATAAAAAACAGAGCAGGCTCTGCACCGTTGAAAACTAACTAAAAATATAGAGTTAAACTGCCGCATAGAAATGCTGTTTATTCTGCATTGCATGAGGTAACTAAACCTGCAGTGCATGAGCTAGCAATCCTATAGCTGAAAGGAGACTGCATACAACTGCAGTAAAATATGCAATAACTAAAAAACAAAGAGTCTACGCCTATTGTAACTGCCACAGAAGTTTTTATTATGCAAACTAATTAAAGAGAAAAGCTGGGGTGGAACTAGAGTGTGACGGTGGAACTGAAGTGTTGTGAATGCATGTGACGGTGGTTGTCAATGCATTGAACACATGTCTTCAATCTCCCTCTGCATGAACAATGAGGATGAGTCCTAATTGTTTCCTCAAAGCAATAAAGGTGGCTGTAGGTAGTGCTTTGGTAAAAATATCAGCAACTTGCTCAAATGTAGGGCAAAACTGTAATTCGACGATCCCATCTTGAACTAAATCACGTATGAAATGATGCCTGATCTCAATGTGCTTCGATTTAGCATGAAACACTGGATTTTTTGTCATTGCAATGGTACTCCTGTTATCACAATAAATAGTGGTTGCATGGTCTTGAACCAATTGTAGATCTTCCAAAATTCTTCTAATCCATATGGCTTGGCAACTAGCTGCTGCTGCTGCAATATACTCTGCTTCTGCAGAAGAGAGAGCCACGGTTGCCTGGTTTTTACTACTCCATGAGACAACGCCAAAACTAAGTGAGAAAATATAACCAGATGTTGATTTTCTATCATCTACTGAACCAGCCCAATTGGAATCTGTGTACCCAACTAGCTCAAATTTATCAGTGGGAGAATAATGAATGCCAAAATTGTGTGTACCACTCACATACCTCAAAATTCTCTTTGCAGCATGCCAATGAGACTCATGTGGATCTTGCATGAAATGAGAGACGAGGCTCACAGCATACATAATATCAGGTCTTGTTGTAGTGAGGTACATAAGGCTCCCAACCACACTTCTGTATAAAGTAGCATCCACTTTGGAACTTGCATCTTCCTTGGTTAACTTTTCATCAAGGGCTACAGGGGTTGCAACTGCAGTGCATGACATCATTCTAAACCGCTTCAATAAATCAGCCACATACTTGGTTTGAGAAATGGATATACCTTTAGAGTGTTGTTGCACCTCCACTCCAAGAAAATAATGCATGAGTCCCAGATCTGACATCTCAAATTCTTGTTTCATTTCTGCTTGAAATTTCTCCATGAGAGATGGGCTAGTACCTATATAAATGAGATCATCAACATAAATGCAAACAATTAGAATATCATTACCAAGATGTTGGATATAGAGGGTTGGCTCTGAGGGACTTCTAATAAATCCTTTCTTCAAAAAATAACTATCAATTCTTGCATACCAAGCAGGGGGTGCTTGCTTCAACCCATAGAGAGCCTTTTTCAACTTGTAAACTATATGTTCTTTTCCTGAGATTTCGTAACCAATAGGTTGTTCCACATAGACTTCCTCATCAATATAACCATTCAGGAAAGTTGTTTTTACATCCATCTGATAGACTGGCCACTTGTGTTGTGCAGCAATAGCCAATATAATCTTTACTGTATCAAATCTTGCAACTAGAGCGAAAGTCTCTGAATAATCTACTCCAGGTGTTTGTGGAAATCCCTTGGCAACTAATCTTGCCTTGTGTCTTTTCACGGAACCATCAGCATGATATTTCACCTTATAAATCCATTTGACACCAATTACCTGTTTGTCTTTCAAAAGTTGCACTGGTTCCCATGTATTGTTCCTATCAATGGCATGCATCTCTTCATTCATAGCATCAATCCATACTTGTTCTTTCACAGCTTCTTCATACACAGAAGGCTCAACTTGAATGGTACTAAACAAAGCAAAATTGACAACTAGATTCACATCAGAACTCCTTTGATAAATTTCATTTAAACTTTGTACCTTTCCTAAAGAGTTTGGACTTGATTGTGGACTAGAACTATCACCTGAAGAGGAACTTGGAGAGCTTGGTGAACTTGGTGAACTAGGGCTTGAACTTCCACTTGAGCTTGTGGGGAGAGGAGGGACTTGATCATCTTCAATACCCATGATTAGTGGTGTAGTTTGCTGAACTCCTTTTTGCCATTGCCATACTCCCCCTTCATCAAAAACCACATCCCGACTAATGATCCATTGCTTTGTGTTAGGGTTATAGAATTTATATCCTTTCGTGGAATCTAAATAGCCCAAAAGATACAGAGTTGTGATTTTGCATCTAACTTCTTCCTCTTTTGAACAGGAACATGAACATATGCGGGGCAACCAAATATACGAAAGTGAGCTACTGAGGGCTTGTGTCCACTCCAGGCTTCCTTTGGAGTGATATTCTAAAGCAACTTTGTTGGTCTTCGGTTCAAAATATAAACTGTGGTTGCTACTGCAACTCCCCAATAGCAATTAGGAAGGTTTTTGGATTTCAACATGCTTCGTGCCATCTCCATAATGGTACGGTTCTTCCTTTCTGCAATACCATTCTGCTGGGGAGTATAAGCTACTGTGAGCTATCTTTGAATACCATGAGTGTTACAAAAATCAGCAAACTCTTTGGAAGTGAATTCTCCACCTCTATCTGTTCTGAATATTTTGAGAGAATACTCGCTTTGATTTTCTACCATAGCCTTAAAGTGCTTGAAGCATTCAAATGCTTCAGATTTCTGCTTAAGAAAATAAACCCATGTGTGGAAATCATCAATGAATGTCAAAAAATAAATATTCTTACCCAAAGATTCCTCTTGCATGTCACCGCAAATGTCAGAATGTACAAGCTCTAGAGGAGATTTTGTCCTCCATGATTGGTTCATCGGAAAACTGTCTCGATGCTGCTTGCCAAGTGCACACCCTGAACAAACTTCTTCTTTTCCTGAATTGTAGGAAGTCCTCTCACCATATCTTTCTTATGAAGTAAACTTAATCCTTGAAAATTCAAATGACCATACCATTGGTGCCATAACCACGAATCATATGTTGGTACCATAACCATGAATCATATGTGGTTGCAAGGTGTCATGAATAAAAGTAGTTTCTCCTTGCTTAGTTTTCACTGCAAGAGTACCTTTTCCCATTACATCAACCTCTTTATCATCACCAAATTTTACTTGACTTCTCACAGATTCATCTAATTTGACAAAGAGGTCAGATTTACCTGTCATATGATTTGAGCAACCGCTATCCAAAAACCACACATCCTTTTGAGGTTCTTTTGCCAAATTGCAAGTGAAAAATGTGGAGTGTGTTGCATATTCAAAAGACTCTTCAGTATAGTTGGCTCTTGACTTATTCAAATCAAATTTTTTCTTTCTACATTCAGATTCATAGTGTTCATACCTTTCACAATATCTACACTAGATGCTTCTCTGATCCATAGAACTTCTTCCTCTTCCTCTACCACGTCCTCTACTGATAGAAGTCTCCCCTTGAGACATATTTGATGGAGAAAAAAGAGTTGTAGATTTTTCTTCAATTCTTACTGTAGACTGGAAAGTTTGTACAAAACTCTCTGTAGAACGCTGCATACGCTCCTCATGAGACTGCAAAGAACCTATCAACTCTGCAACTTTGAATGTAGTTAGATCTTTACTTTCTTCAATGGCTATGACCACTGGATCAAATTTTGGAGGAAGGGATCTCAAAATCTTTTCTACAACTTTTTGCTCTGTGACAGTTTCCCCTTGAGTTTTAAGATGATTCACAATACTTTGAGCCCTAGTGATAAACTCTTGAATAGACTCAGCTTCTTTCATCCTTAAATTTTCAAAATCTCTTCAAAGGGTTTGAAGTCTTACCAATCTTACTTTGTCAAATCCTTGGTATGCAGTTTATAGGGCCTCCCATGCATCCTTTGACTTTGTCATACCAGCTATACGGGGAAAAATTGACATATCCAATGCGGATTGGATGGTAAAGAGAGCTCGATTGTCCTTTTTCTTCTCTTCTTTCAACTGATTTCTTTGATTTGCTGTTAACGCATTCAAAGCATTCTGGTCTGCAGGTTCTGATACCAATTGAAGATTTTAAACTTATAATAATGGCTCTTACACTATACTATAACTGCTCAGAAAAATAAAAAACAAAAAAAGCAGTGAACAAATAATCTGCTCATAGTGAGCGAACAACAGCATGAGATAAATGAATTGTATTGTATTGATCTACTGTCATAATTCTGAAAAATACAGAATACATAAATAAAAAACAGAGCAGGCTCTGCACCATTGAAAACTAACTAAAAATATAGAGTTAAACTGCCGCATAGAACATAGAAATGCTGTTTATTCTGCATTGCATGAGGTAACTAAACCTGTAGTGCATGAGCTAACAATCCTATAGCTGAAAGGAGACTGCATACAACTGCAGTAAAATATGCAATAACTAAAAAACAAAGAGTCTACGCCTATTGTAACTGCCACAGAAGTTTTTATTATGCAAACTAATTAAAGAGAAAAGCTGGGGTGGAACTAGAGTGTGACGGTGGAACTGAAGTGTTGTGAATGCATGTGACTGTGGTTGTGAATGCATTGAACGCATGTCTTCATAAGTGCCCCTGCAAAGTCTTCCACCAAAGTTGGCACCTCAATTTCTTTTCCTGCGCCCATCCTCAGCTCGCCGGTTTGCTTTTGCAATTGTCACAAAACCTTCCATGCTCTCTTTAAACTGCAATCTTGTTTCCATCCTCGTCAATCTGAGCAAATGCATCCACACGGAGATTGTGCCAGGTGGACGGCAGAACATGCCTGCAGATTCCCGGTCAAGTTGAAAGTTAGGTGTCCAATTTTTCTTAGAAACGTTTTTCTTGAAAATTTGACTACCTACTAGTGGACAGTAATTCATAAATTTCAAATTACAAATTCCAATGCTCAGAACGTGCCTGACTTGGATACCACTTATTATTATTTTTTTTAATATATTGAAATTAGGGGAGATGATCTAATACTTGAGTGTCTTCCAATTTGTCAGGGTAGTTGATGTATATTGAAACATATTGTTATTAATGTTTAAATATAAAAATATCAATAAATATATGATAAAGTGTCAATCATAGTTTAACATAACATATCATTAATACACAAAATCTCATTAAAAATATAAATAATGTTAGACAAAATCTAATTCCACATGAGACAAAGTCAATCTAATTTATTAAAAATAAAGATTACATAATACTAGCAATTGCACCTTATAGGATGTCAATTATAAATTATATTTTGAAGTAAAATGTTAGAAATTAAAAATGGAGAGATGCCATAGAAGATTTATTATTTCATTTACTATTATTATATACATAAAATAACATTTTAAATTAATAGTATTGAAATCAAAATATTTGTCCTATTGATAAGAAACAAAGGTGAAATGTCTTATTTGATTTAGAATGTTGTTACTTAAGGAATATAGTCTATGAATGGATGAACTAAATGTACAATATGTTTGTATTGTATATTAGTGTGTAATCCTTTGGAAGATTCTTTTACAATATCTTTAAATTTGTTTGAATTAAAGCAACATTAAGCTTTATTTCTTTTCTTTGATATTGAGGTTTTCATAGATGATTCTAACATGCACTACTTTGTAGTTATTTTTGTCAACAATGACAAGTTACTTTATCCAAACTAATGTAAATAAAGTAACAAAAATATAATTTGGATGAGTAGGACAAATCTCGTTGTGATATAGTTTCTGATTGGCAAGTATCCATCTATACATAAAAAAGATTTGAATGAGTCAGTTGAGAATTGATATTTTGTAAGTCATATATTATGAAGAGTAGAATGTAACCCTAAAATTGAAAGGTTATTTGGAATAGATTGGTTTGACATTTACATACCTGGATTGAATAATATAAACTTTAATTATTATTTTCCATATAATGTCCAGGTAAATGTACTTTACTAAATCAATTTGAAGTTTATATAAAAAGATGTTTCCACTTATAAACCATAGTAAAATTATCAAAATTATATTATGAAAACATATTTACAACTATTAAGAATTGAATTTAGATAAAGAATTAACATTTGTATTATATTTATGTAATGTTTATATATATATATATATATATATATATATATATATATATATATATATATATATATATATATATATATTAATACAGAAAACTTAATTGTCACCCTCTAAAAAATGGAATTTAGATTAATTATGATAAATTTATTTTTAAAAATATCAATGGAAAAGGCACTCTAAAATTATTTTGTGCATTTTCAAATATGATTGCACACCTCATTCACATTTAAAAAAAATGATCTTTGGTTATTGAACTCCTTCAAAATTATAAATAAATAAAAAACCATGGTATGAGAGTGTTGGGATTTACTCAAAATATTGTGGAATGAGTCCACACAACTCCTTGACTAGTTATTTTCATAGTATAAAATAGGCAATTAGAGGCTCACTTTTGGCCTCCCCAACCCACTTTCTCATGAGTCATCACCACTCATTTGCTTAAATACCAAATCGTCCATGTCAATCCTTGGTAGAGTTTATCAAATCACTACAAAAACTCAAATTGAAGAAGATAATTGTAAGATATATAAACATAATATATACAAATGGCATTTTCCATGAGCTTGACATATATACACACAATTGCTTGCAAGCAACCATGAACAAGCAAGCTTTAGGAAAGCAAGGCTTGGCAATTAACTAAAGGTAGAGTGATCAGTAGTAGACCACTTAGAATGCATTTACAATGTTAGTTACTCTCAGGTAATAATAACGATTTCTTATTACTAGTGAAACCCAACTGCTAGGGAATTTTTACAAAGGCAAACAGGTGAAAGTTGCATACTAGGTCATGCATAGGATGTATTTCCATGAGGTAGAGGTTTGAGCCTTTCGATGATGCTAAGAGATTCGCTACCTAAAAATAATGGACTTGACCTTCGAAGCACTAGAAAGCGGCACAACTGACAAAGCGATGGTGATAGTGGAAAATTCCTTAGATGGTGTCATAGGAAGAAAATATGTTTTTTTATTATGCTAGCAAAATATATAAGAAATATGCTAATACAAATTGAAAACCATAACCAATGAAAAATAATGTATTTAGTATAAAATGTGTCACGGCATAGGCACTCCAAGCTCATTTAAGAATACAAATCAATGTTGGAAGATTTGATACTTTTACAACTAGAAGATTTGATTAACTTGTTACTCTAGAAAGTATTTTATAATGGATTAATTTTTATAAAAATATTATTAAACATACTACATTGTCATATGACAAAGATTTCATCTCATGTCCTTAATATAGTAAGGACAAAGAAATGTGGGGACCAAGAAAGAAGTTACTGATGAATATTGAAGAAACTTCAATGGCATCTATGCTGACTTTGTGCAGCAAAATTTTGCAAATGTTGTGATAAAGAAGACTCCCTTGTCTTTTACCCCTTCCGAGATACATGAGATGTGTGGTGTATAAAATATGTATTGGTTTCATATTTTTCTCATTTTTATCCATTATATTTGCAATTTATATTTGTGTATAAGTGGACAATTCAAAAAAAACTTTAAACCTTGGTTTAAAATGCTAGCACTAAGAACGATGCATGTAATCAACCCATAGAGATTGGACAAACACTATATCTTCAAAACAACACACAATGGTGGTGTGATGCACCATAATTTGATTCGTTAACCATTGATATCGGGTGGGTGCATGCAACCACACATACCTAAGGGCTTATTGATTTCTAGCAAAATGTTTACTTTAAAAATTGTAGCAACAGGTGATGATCTTACCCAAAAAAAATTATAGTTTAGATTAATTGTATGATTATTATTTTGAATTTTTTTAATCTCATATAACTTATGGAAAGGTGACCTAAGTGCCCAAATAAATACAGCCTATTGTTCAATAGTTCAAAAAATAAATTTGATATAGACACTCCACTGGTTGAACTCCCAAATTGTGAATTTTCACAATAGAACGAATGTGCTTTGAGTGGGCATACGTAGGTGTACCAATGTGATAGGGATTTGAAACTTTTTGTAATTCAATTTACTATTAAAGGGCTCTATATAGGCCTGATTTTCCTTCTCGGTTGCCATGTATGGGTACCCTATGCCATTTTCTTTGAACCACCTTTCCAAACTCTCCACCAGCTTGAGTCTAATACCCATCCACCTGTATACAAGAAAAGATTATGAGTACTTGGGTAATGTGTAAATGGGGAGAAACATAGACGGTGCACATTAATAAAAATATACTTGTGGATTTGTGATATGCGGAGAGCAAGAATGTACATTACATTTGCATAGAGAGTGGGTGGGTTTGGTTCATTGCCTAGCAACGACGCTTTCTTGCCACTTGTAATGATCTTTATGCAAACATGGGTAAGCCCCACAATTTCTCTTTCATGCCCCAATTCTACTACTTGTATAACCATAGAGAGGCAGATAAAAATAATCTATTTAGAAAGAAGTTGTAGTAGTTGTCGTTACAGTTAGGCAATAAGACATAAGATCTTATTTACCTAAATTGAATATTTTTTTTTGCAGATAGTGTAGAAATATTACAAAATATGGTATATGAAAACTTCAATTCCTAAGCTTCCCTTTGTGTTCTCATCAGGGTTCTAAACATACTTATTGCTTATATGGATTCTAGGATTAGGATTATCAATTTTCAAACTAGAATGAGATCAATGCAGGTATTGTTGAGTGTAGATTGGGTGGGACACTTTATAACTCTATTGGCTAGCTAGATAAAATATTCTTTGACATCTCCTTTTCCTTCTTAGTCTCTTGGCTACAGAGCATAAGAATTTATTTTTCAAAGCAGGATAGTTGTGCATGAAAAGTTTCAACATCAATAGAGTATAGGTATTGTTGAACACGTGAAACAAATAAAGGCGTTGGATATCACCTACGTCAAACGACATTCAATATAAAAGTTTGTCCCATCTGTAGCATTTAAAATAGAAGTTTCTCACCAGCAATTTTCTTCCACCAACCCCAGTCAAATCTCACCCTCCATCCATCACATTTTATGCATTGTTTTTTACTACAAATATTTCTAGAGAATTCTAAGACCTCTATTTATAGATGCATGTGTAATCAATCTTTGTAAGCAAGAAGACAATAGAAAGGTTCTGGTTCTGTTTATTGTGTAGCAGCATTTTTTATTTGATATATATATATATATATTTCTGAGTGTGTGTTCATAGTTCTCTGGTTTTATTTATAGTTTCAGGAGCACTTTTATGTACTTTGTTTAGCTTTGTTCTTCTGTTTCTTCCTTCTGTGATTATTTCCACTAGTGTATTGTTTATTATCACTGTCATCACACACATCCTCTATTGAAGGCCTAACAACTAGTATTAGAGCCAGGCTGTTGGAAGATTTTATGTGTGTAGGGCTTCATTGAGTAGGCATGGAGGTAGCAGCAGTGAGCAATATAGAAAAGTTAAATGGGGCTAATTTTGCCCTATGGAAATCCCAAATGGAAGATATATTGATTCTGAAGGATCAGTATTTGCCAATTGAGGGAATATCAAAGAAACCCACAACGATGGTAGATGAAGATTGGAATAAGCTGGATAGAAAGGCGATTGCAACCATCTATCAATATCTGGCTAAAAATGTGTATTTTAATGTTGCCAGAGAGAAGACATCAGCAAAACTATGGCAAAAGCTTCATGATCTATATGAGAAGAACATGGCATCAAATAAGGTGTTCTTAATGAAGAGGCTATATAATCTTAAGATAAACGAGGGTGCTTCAGTTGCAGAACATTTGAATGAATTTAATATTATTACTAGCCAGCTTGCCTCTGTTAAAATTGTTTTGGATGATGAAATTATAGTTATTTTACTAATGTGTTCTATGCTAGATAGTTGGGAAAATTTGATCATCGCTATGAGCACTTCAGCGCCTGCAGGAACCCTGAAGTTTAATCATGTTAGCAGTAACATAATGAATGAGGAGTTGTGATGAAAGTCAATTTCAAAAAACCAGGGAGGAGAAGCTCTAGCCCTAGTTGATCGTGGTGGGAGGATTGATCGAGGCCATCTAGGATGCTCAAGATTGAGAGGCCGATCCAAATCAGAAAGGGATAGGATCACTTGTTATCATTGTGGAAAGCTGGTGCATGTGAAGAGAGAGTGTTGAGTCTAGAAGCAAAGCTAGAAAGATCAAAATTAGAAGCCAACTCGTAAAAATGAAGGTGAGACCACTGATGTAGCTATGGATGGAGATGTTTTACTTACTGTTTTAGTAGAAGATGTATGCTTGTATACCTCTAGCAGTAGCTTTGATTGGATCCTTGATTCTGGGGCATCTCACCATGTAACTCCATGGAAAGAGAATTTTGTTTGATATAATCCTAGTGATTATGGTAGAGTGCATTTGGGAAATAATCATTTTTGCAGCATTGTTGGAGTGGGAGATGTCAATATCAAGATGAAGGACAAGATATCCTACTAAAAGAGGTTAGGCATGTACCAAAAATGTGCATGAGCCTGATCTCTGTGGGACGATTGAATGATGAAGGCTATTTTGTAAGCTTTGAAAAAGGTGGATGGAAAATCAACAAAGGAACATTGGTTGTGGCTAAAGGACCCAAGACCAGGACTTTGTATACATTGATGACAATGATAGAAAGATCAGATACATATGCTATTGCAAAAGAGGGAAACTCAGCAAATCTATGGCATAGGTGCTTGGGTCATATGAGTGAGAAGGGCCTAAAAATCCTCATGGGCAAAAATTTGCTACCAGGTTTGAAATCTTATAATCTTGACCTTCGTGAGCATTGTATTTATGGTAGGCAACAAAGAGTTTCATTTCTTAGAGGTGGTCATGAACGGAAGGAAAATTTGTTAGAATTGATACACTAAGATGTATTTGGGCCTATTAACATTAAATCATTAGGAGGAGCCTCATACTTTGTAACATTTATAGATGATGCATCTAGAAAGGTTTGGGCGTACCCTATGAAAAGTAAAGATGAGGTATTCAAGATATTTTAGAAGTTTCATGCTACTGTTGAAAGAGAGACTAACAAATTGGTCAAGTGCTTGAGGATAGACAATGGTGGAGAATACTGCTCAAATGCTTTCAAGGAATATTGTAACAGGTTTGGAATTAAGCATGAGAAGACTGTCACTGGTACTCCTCAAGAGAATGGTGTTGCAGAAAGGATGAATTGCACTATCATGGAGAAGGTGAGGAGTATGTTGTCAAATTCTAGTTTAGAAGAACATTTTTGGGCAAAAGTGGTGAGGACAGCCTCTTATCTCATAAATCAATCTCCTACTATAGCCTTGGATCGCTGCATTCCTAAAGAAGTTTGGATTGGTAAGAAGGTGAATTATTGTCACTTGAAAATCTTTGGATATGAAGCATTTGTGCATATTCCCAAAGAGAATAGAACTAAGCTAGATGATAAATCTATGAAATGTATTTTCTTGGGATATGCAGATGGTGAATTCAGTTATCATTTATTGGATCTAGTTAAACATAAGATTATTAGAAGAAGGGATGTTATATTTAATGAGTTAGAGATGTTTAAGAGGACTACATGTAATTTGGAGGTTAGGAAAGTTGTTGACAGGTTTGAAGAACAACAAGAAAATATCCCACCAATGCAAGAACATGGGAAGCAAGTTCAAGAGTATGATGAACAACAAGAGGACAATGTGGAACAAGAAGAAGAAGAAATGTTGAGGAGCCTTTACAAGAGATTCAACCTGAAAACACAACACCACAGTTGGTTCACAGATCCACTAGGCCTCATAAGCCTTCACAAAGGTATACACCCTCAAACTATATTTTGTTAACTGATGAAGGTGAACCTGATGATTTTCAGGAAGCTTGTAAAGATGAGCATAGCAAAGAATGGAAGAAAGCGATGGAGGAAGAAATGAACTCCTTGCTGGAAAATAGAACTTGGGAGTTGGTAAAGCTTCCAAAAGGAAGAAAAGCTCTACAAAATAAATGGGTGTACAAGATCAAGCATGTGGGTGACGAGAAGAAGGAAAGATACAAAGCAAGGCTGGTAGTGAAGGGATTTGCTTAGAAAGAAGGTATTGACTTCACTATAATATTTTCACCCATTGCTAAAATGACATCCATTAGAGTTATTCTTGGTCTTACTACTGCATTAGACTTGGAGTGTGAACAATTAGATGTAAAGACAACCTTCCTTCATGGGGATTTGGAAGAGGAGATTTACATGGAGCATCTAGAAGGATTCAAAATAAAAGGTAAGAGAACTTGGTTTGCAAATTGAAGAAGAGTCTCTATGGGTTGAAATGGGCACCTCGCCAGTAGTATAAGAAATTTAATTCATTTATGTTGAAGCATGGTTTTAATAGACTAGAGGTTGATCATTGTGTCTACATCAAGAGATATGATTAGGGAAATTTCATTATATTATTGTTATATGTGGATGATATGTTAGTTGTTGGACATGATAAGAATATGATTAACAGGTTAAAGAAGGATTTGGACAGTCAGTTTGTAATGAAGGATTTGGGTCCAGCACAACAAATATTAGGCATGAAGATCATTCATGACAGAAAGGAGAAAAAATTGTGGCTGTCACAAGAAAAATATATTGAAAAGGTGCTAGACATATTTAATATGAAGGATGCCAAGCTAATTGGTACACCTCTTGCTTCTCATTTCAAATTGAGTGTTGATTTATGCCCTTGTGATGACAAGGAGAAGGAGGAAATGAAAAAGATTCCTTATGCTTCAGCTGTTGGTGGCTTGATGTATGCCATGGTATGCACTTATCCGGATATTGCACATTCAGTGGGAGTAGTGAGCAGGTTCCTTGCAAATCTGGGCAAACAACATTGGCAAGCAATAAAATAGATTTTCAAGTATCTCAAGGGTACTAGTCATTATTGTTTATGTTTTGGCAATACTAATATGGTGCTTGAAGGATTTACAGATGCAGATATGGCTGGAGACCTGGACACTAGAAAGTCCACCACTGGTTATTTGTATACTTTTGCAGGTGTTGCGGTATCTTGGGTATCCAAGTTACAATGAATAGTAGCTCTCTCCACAACAGAGGTAGCTGTGACAGAAGCTTGCAAAGAGATGTTGTGGATGCAGCGGTTCATAGGAGAGCTAGGAATAAAATAGGACAAGTATGTGCTATATTGTGACAGTCAGAGTGCCATGCACTTCAAAAAACTTAGCTTTTCACTCAGGAACCAAACATATTGACTTGAGGTATCATTGGATTCGGCATGTGTTGGAGGAAGGATAGTTATCCTTGGAAAAGATCCATACAGATAAGAACCCTATTGATATGCTCACTAAAATTCTGCCAAGAGAAAAGCATGAGCTATGTAGAGACATGGTAGCCCTGGGGATGACTTGATGATTACCACTTATTCAAAACCCTTCATTTGCTTCAAGTGGGAGAATGTTGAACATGTGAAAAAAATAAAGGAATTGGAGATCACCTGGGTCAAACGGCATTCAATATAGAAGTTTCTCCCATTTGCAACATTTAAAATAGAAGCTTCTCACTAGCAATTTTCTTCCACCGACCCTAGTCTAATCTCACCCTCCATCCATCACATTTTATGCATGGTTTTTTACTACAGAATATTTCTAGAGAATTCTAAGACCTCTATTTAAAGAGGCATGTGTAATCGATCTTTGTAAGTAAGAAGATAATAAAAAGGTTCTAGTTCTATTTATTGTGTAGCAGCATTCTTTATTTTGGCTCTTCATATATATATTGTTGAGTGTGTGTTCATAGTTCTCTGGTTTCATGAGCACTTTTATGTACTCTATTTAGCTCTATTCTTCTATTTCTTCCTTCTATGATTATTTCCACTACTATATTGTTTATTATCACTATCATCACACACATCCTCTGTTGAAGGCCTAACAGGTATCCAATTAAAGATAACTTCAATCTTAGCATGGATCATCATTTGTGGCCCATGTGATTGAGCATGGTGGAGTGCATATAAGATACCCATTTGCAGGAAGGAATAAGTTGTTGTTATATGGAGCCTAATTAAACTCGGAGGTTAAATTTACCCCACTTTTATCGGTGTGGTTTCCCCCCCAAAATCCCTACGGGGTAAAGGTGTAGCGCCCCTTGTGGGGGTTTGGGGGCAGCGCCCCCAAGATGGGTTCAAGGGGCAGTGCCCCTTGCAGGGTCAAGGGGCAGCACCCCTGGTGCACTCCCTGTCATGATATAGGGTGGGGTAGAGGGACAGCACCCCTGTGGGGGCTTGGGGGCAATGCCCCTGAAACCTCAAACAACTTTTTATTATTTTATAAAGGCACTGGGAGTTATTTTTTCATTAGCTAACATAAGAAAACCCTATTTTTGTAACCGACAAAAAGGCTTGATAAAAGTGGCTAAGGATTAGGGTTTTCTATTGATTGTATTGTAGCATTTTGCAGCGATATTGAGTTGTAGGGATTGCTGATTGTAATTGGTTTGATTTACTGGATAATAATATTAGACTCTTTGTTTGGAGGATGTAGCCCGAGTTTGGGTGAACCACGTTAAAACTCGTCTCTTGCTATTATTATTTCTATGTATTTACATTCCTCTATTTAATCTTTATTTGCATTTAATTGATATCTTCTACTGGATAACCCTAACAAGTGGTATCAGAGTGGGTTGTGTTCGATTATCATCTGCAGGAAAGTCTCACAGTTGAGTGGGAGCAATGGCAAATAAGGGAAAATTGAAGGTCGATAAATTCAATGGGTAGAACTATCAATTATGGAAGATGTAGATGGAGGATTATCTCTATCAGAAGGATTTATGGATGCCATTGGAATGAGTAGTCAAGAAACTGGCAACAATGACTGATGAGGATTGGAATCTTCTTGACAAAAAAGCACTGGGAACCATTTAGTTGTGCCTGGCACCATCGGTGGCATTCAATATAATGGAAGTGAAGACAACAGATGGTCTAATGAAAGCTTTGGCTAAATTGTATCAAAAAGCCTCAGCCTCAAATAAGGTATTTGTCATGAAGTGTTTGTTTAATCTTAAAATGGTTGAAGGTGGATCTATAACAGATCATTTAAATAAATTTAATACGATTGTCAGTCAATTGACTTCTGTAAATGTAAAATTTGATGAAGTTAGATCTCTCTTGATTTATGTTCATTGCCTGAAAGCTAGAATAGTTTGGTAATGGCGATTAGTAACTCTATTTCTAGTTCAAATATCCTAAAATTTGATGATGTTGTTGGTGTTATTCTGAGTGACGAAATGCATAGGAAAATCTCAGGTGGATCCACATCAAGTAGTGTTTTGAATGCAAAAAGTAGGGGCAGATCAAAGGAGAGAGGAAAAGGTTCTGGAGGTCATGGGAAGTCACGAGGAAAATCAAAGGATAAGAAGTCACAAACCAGAGGATAGAAGGATTGCTGGTACTGTGGGAAGCCAGGTCATCTGAAGAAAGATTGCTGGTCTCAAAAGAATAAAGAAGGAGACAAACAAGAAGGCAATAAGAAGGCAAATGTGGTAAGTAATAAATCTGAAGATGATGCTTTGATTCTTTCCCTAGATAATGCTGATGATTCATGGGTTTTAGAATTAGGGGCCTCATTTTATGCTACACCCCATAGAAGTTGTTTTCTTGATTATGTCCAAGGGGATTTTGGGCTGGTTTATTTGGGAGATAACAAACCCTTTCAGATTCTTGGAAAGGGAAGAATCAAGATTAAGTTGCAAAATAGGAATCATTGACTACTACAAGAGGTAAAGCACATTCCAAGGCTCAGTAGGAATTTAATTTCAGCAGGGCAGCAAGATGAATAAGGTTGCATTGTTACATTTACTGATAAAAACTGGAAGGTTTTAAAAGGTGTGAAAGTAGGCACCTTATATCATTGTACAAGTCATACTGTTCCTTCTAATTTAGCTGTTGCAGAGAAAAAACAAACAGATTTAGGAATAATTGTTGTAGGTTCACAGGAAGAGACTGAAATAGTTGCTACAATTTTTGAGACAACGTTGTGGCATAATAGACTTGGGCATATGAGTGAAAAAGGTATGAAGGTACTTCATTCTAAGAAAGTTTTACCAGGTCTGAAATGTATTAATATGGATTTCTGTGAAAGTTGTTTGTATGGAAAACAAAAGAGAGTCAATTTTCTTAGAGATGGGAAGCAAAAGAAAGATAAAAAGTTGGAGCTTGTGCATATAGATGTACAGGGACCAGCTCAGGTATCTTCTCTTAGTGGCTCTCGATATTATGTTACATTCATAGATGATGCAACTAGGAAGGCATGGATTTATTTCTTTAGGCAGAAATCTGATGTATTTAGAACATTTAAGAAATAGAGAATGTTGGTTGAGAATGAGATGGGTAAAAGATTAAAATGTCTCAGATCTGATAATGGTGGTAAGTATTGCAGCAAAGAATTTGAGGATTATTGTTCCTTTAATGGAATTCATAGGTAGAAAATGATTCTAGGGACTCCATAGGAGAATGGAGTGGTTGAACGCATGAATAGGACAATAATGGAGAGTGCAAGGACCATGAGATTACATGTTGGGCTGCCTTTAAACATGTGGGCAGAGGCTATCAACACTTTTGTATATTTAATTAATAGAGGTCCTTCAGTTTCTTTGGGTTGTGGTATTCTAGAGGAAGCATGGACAGGTAAGAAGGTGAGTTGTTCTTTTCTCAAAACCTTTAGATGTGAAGCATTTGCACATGTAGATTCTAAAAATAGAACCAAGTTAGATGCAAAATCAAAAAAGTGTACCTTCGTTGGATATGGCATTGATAAATTTGGTTATAGGCTTTGGGATTTTGAAAATCATAAAATTGTGAGAAGTAGGGATGTTGTATTAAATGAGAAGGTGTTGTACAAATATCAGTTGCAGCAGCATGAGAAGAAAGAAAAGGATTATGTGGTGCTAGATGATACTTCAAATAGCAATGTTCCAGTGGTTCCTCATGCTCCGCAATAGCAACAAGAAATACCACAAACTCTGGTGAATGTTAGATGGTCAACAAGGATAAGTAGACCTCCTGGAAGGTTTTCTCCATCTTTGTATTCTATTTTGTTAACAAATACTGGTGAATTAAAAGGGTATGATGAAGGTATGCAGGTGGATACACATGTTCAGTGGGAGCTTGCAATGAAAGAAGAAATGGACTCCTTGTTGGAAAATCAGACTTCAGAATTATGTAAGTTACCTGCAGGTAAAAAGGCTTTACCAAACAAATGGGTTTATCATTTGAAAGAGGAAGATGGAGGTAAGAAAAGATTTAAAGCCAGGTTAGTTGTAAAAGGATTTGCATAGGAAAAGGGCATTGATTTTGATGAGATATTTTCTCCAGTTGTCAAGATGACTTCTATTCGTACTATTTTAAGTATTGTGGCTGTCGAAGATTTGCATTTGGAACAGCTAGATGTGAAAACTACCTTTCTCCATGGTGATTTGGAGGAGGAGATATAAATGGAACAACCCCAAGGATTTGAGGTCAAAGGTAAGGAGAAATTGGTGTGCAGATTGAAGAAGAGTTTGTATGGCCTGAAACAAGCACCTTGGCAATGGTATTTAAAATTTGATAGTTTTATGGTTGAGCAAAGCTATAATTGGTGTAATTCTGACTATTGTGTTTATTTTAAGAGGTTGGATAATGATAGTTACATTATTTTATGTTTATATGTTGATGACATGCTTGTAGCTAGGTCTAAAATTGATCACATAAGAGAGTTAAAATAGCAGTTAGCACTGTCATTTGCTATGAAGGATTTGGGGTAGTAAAACAAATCCTTGGTATGAAAATTTGTAGAGATAGGAAGAACATAAAATTGACTCTATCTCAGGCTGATTATGTTGAAAAGGTGTTGCAAAGATTCCATATGGAGAATGCAAAAGATGTCAGCACACCTTTGCCTAGTCATTTGAAATTAACTAAGGAGATGTGTCCTAGGACACAAGAGGAGGAAGAGAAAATGTCCAAGGTACCATATGCTTCAGCTGTATGAAGTTTAATGTATGCCATGGTATGCACAAGACTAGATATTGCACATGTTGTAGGAGTCGTTAGCAGTATATGAGTCATCCTGGATTGGAGCATTGGACTGCAATAAAATGGATTCTTAGATATTTGAGAGGTACATCCAATAAACACTTATGTTTTAGGGGATCTAATACTGATTTAGTAGGTTATGTAGACTTAGATTTGGTAGGGGATAGTGATACTAGGCAGAGTACTATAGGTTATGTCTTTACTATAGGTCGGACAGCAATGAGTTGGATCTCACAGTTGCAAAAGGTGGTTTCTTTATCCACCACAGAGGTAGAATATGTAGCTACAATAGAGGCAAGCAAGGAGATGATATGGCTGCAATCTTTCATGAAAGAATTGGGAAACCAATAGGCTAACAGTTATTTGTTTACAAACAATCAGAGTTCCATACACCTTGCAAAGAATTATGCCTTGCATACAAAGACCAAACACATATAGTTGAGGTATCACTTCATTCGGTCAATGTTGGATGATGGAAAATTAAGGCTGGAAAAGATACATACATATGAAAATCCAATGGATATGTTTACAAAGGCAATGATAGGGAGAAGTTGAGCTCCTCTTCAGCTTCAATTGGTCTTCCAGACTAAAAACAACAACAACAGAACAGTAGAGTCTAGGGTGCTTATTTCCAGTGGGATCTACAGGGTTAGCAGTGTTATGATCAGTCTCCAAGTGGGAGATGATATGGTGTGGAGTCTGATTAGTCTCCAAGTGGGAGATGATATGGTGTGGAGTCTGATCATTATCCAAGTGGGAGATTGTTGTTATACTCAAAGGTTAAATTTACCCCACTTTTATCGATGCAGTTTCCCCCCCAAATCCCTACAGGGTCAAGGAGCAGCACCCCTTGCAGGGGTTTGGGTGTAGCACCCCCAAGATGAGGTCAAGGGGAAGCACCCCTTGTGGGGTCCATGGGCAGCGCCTCTAGCGCACTCCATGTCGCGATACAGGGTATGGTTGAGGGGCAGCGCTCTTGTGGGCTCGGGGGTAATGCCCCCAAAACCTCACACAATTTTTTATTATTTTATAAAGGCACCAGGAGTTATTTTTTTATTGTCCGACATAAGAAAACCATACTTTTGTAACCGGCAAAAAGGCTTGATAAAAGTGGCTAAGGGTTAGGGTTTTCTATTGATTGTATTGTAGCATTTTGCAGCAGTATTAAGTTGCAGGGATTGCTGGTTGTAATCGATTTGATTTACTGGATAATCATATTGGACTCTCTATTTGGTGGATGTAACCCAAGTTTGGGTGAACCACGTTAAAACTTGTCTCTCGCTATTATTATTTCTGTGTATTTCCATTCCTTTGTTTAATCTTTATTTGCATTTAATTGATATCTTCTATCGGCTAACTCTAACATAAGCATGGGAATGAGCATGGAGGAAGTGAAAGAGTAGCTAAAATTGAAGACATCACTTGCCTCATATCAAACTCATGAAGGAGGTGAGATGGGCAAATTTTGCCTACATTCAAATGCTAGGACAATCAAAGTACTCATGGATAGAAAAAGAGAGAAACAAGGTTGCCAAAATCCGAGGGTAGGTGTTGCTCCTCTTCAACTTGGAATTTATATAATATTTACATTAAAAAATATTCAATATTAATAAGTAAAACTCAAAAAATTCCATATTTATCGAATTATCATTACTATAGTATATGATGTTAGTAAATATAGAAGTAACAATCAAATTATCATTAATACAATATATGATCTCATAAATATAGAAGTAACAAGTGAGTAGTTGAAGGTTTTTATCAATTTTATTTTTCTTTATTGCTTTCATGAGCTTTTAATTGGATTGAATTAAATTAGAATGGTCATACCTCAAAATGAAAAAGTTTGATAATCAAACACACAATTTTCACTAAACTTTGGAGTATCTCTATCTTGCTCTAGTTTTCTTTAACTCCTCAATCTTTTATCCACAACAATTTCAAAGCCCCACTCAAGACAATAGAACTTCCCCCCCCACTTGACTAAATAGGACACAATAAAATCATTTTTCCTATTAAACAAGTCAAAAAGAATGACTTTAAATTTATATATCTCCTTCATTTTCAACACGATCAAGTTGGAGTTGATCTTCAAGATGTTTAAGTTGTAATATTTCTCTACCAATTTGATTAAATCTAATATTATGATGAATCAATCCTTCAAACATCTTTTCCCATCTTTTCCCATCTCCAAATCTAACTAAATATTACATTTACATTTATTTAATTTTCACGTTTAATTTAACATTTATTATTTATAATCCAATTTTATGTATGCTAATTTTATGTGTAATACTTTGCACAGAATAATATATTCCCTAAAAAAATTTTAATTATGGCATAGCAATACAAAAATCTCTCAAAGCTAAATGTTGTATAAACATCTATCTGCATGGCCATTAGACCTCGAGATGCAATTGCTACTTAATAAAGGGCACTCCCTTGGTTTAGGAAGAAATGCTTAGAGGTGTCATACATTTCTCTTTAGTCAAACTACCACTAAAATTAAACTTGTCTTCAAAGCATTCACATAATTACTTTCCATTCGCACATAAGATGACTCATTGGAGGTAATTTTTTTAATAGAAATGTGATAGAACACCTATACTAAATTAAATAAAGCATAATTACATAGTCCATAAGGAGGAAAACTAGAGATATATCATCTATAATAACGATTACAAAACAAACCCACATGCAATAGGGAGAAGAGTAGAGACAAACCAAGAAGAACCAAATCTGAGAGGGTACATCACCATAGCCAGCTAGTCTAATCTAAATTGGAATCATGGTCCTCCTGTGGAGCTAGCAAAGGAAAAGTTAGAACAAATGAAGGAGTACCTAGAGCCCATGGGAGGCCATGACCTAAGTCAGGAGTGTGGTGGTGCATAAAACTAACTGCGTTGAATACCTCTTTTTCCTTATCTGCGAGCCTATCATGAGCGAGTTGGAATTTGTGAGCATTGAGAGGATGGCTGAATGCATTGGCGCAGTCCACCCTAAGGCCTCTCTATATGCCCATGTACACACAAGAAGCATGGTACGATGTTTGTAGGAGTCAATGATCAAATACACCTCCAATAGGAGCTAAGTCCTCCTAGTAGTCATAGATTGTCAAAGTTGAATGACATCTATTTACATTTAAAAAGGAAGGGTGAACCAAACCAAAGATGATTGAGTGAGTGTATTCTTGAGATCCTACATCAGGTCAAATATATTAGATATAAACGTCGAAGCAATTTTTGACCCCTTGATTTGCCTATCCTCTGGCTAGAAAAAATACTAGCCAAGCAAACAATAGATAGAAAATTCAAAACTATCACAATCAACTTCAAAGACCTATCAAAGAAAGAATATATTCATGGCTCCTTGATAAGTGGGTTCACCATCCAAAGGGGGAAGGAAAACTTGTTGGTTCAAGATCCAAAGAGACATAAATTACACAACGAGAAATGAGGGCACCAACAGAATAGAAAGCTTAGATAAAGTGAAATGAAATAAAAGAAGACTACAATATATAAGGTGAAGAAGATGCATTTCCAAAGAAATAAGAGTGGTTGGAAGCATGTGCCCAGAAACCAAGGTAGGAACATGGTAGGAGATGTGGTGCCTGCCATGAAGGCAACCTGATGCAAACCTGGAGGCCAAGTTTGAGCTTGTAAAAGAAGATCTATAGAAGTAAATGTGCACAAATGTTGTTGCTACTTGAAGATCCCAATGAAATCCTTGAAAGCTAAAAGATATCAAGTTGCATACAAACTACAAAAAAGACATTAAAGAAGAGATACGGAAGCCAACGACAAGATGATCATCGCCAACTTGAAATTAAGCTCACCAAATGGATTTAAGGCAATGATCTAGGAGATTAGACATCCTTTAATGGTTTTTGAGACCACTCGAGCCTCCCAGATATGTTATAAATGGAAAGATTTACCTCATTAAGTATTGTTGGTGGTATACACTGGATGGTCATCCTCTATTAATTGTTGCATATGCACTAATCTTTCAAGATGATGGGGCATAAAGGTGGAATCTGACTCCTTCTGATATATTGCCATGTTGGCAATGAAGTCTATAACTTTGTTACCCTCCTGATAGAAATTCTCTATTTGATAGCTAGAAAATAATCTTAACATCTCCATTGCTTGCTGTAAAATATAGTCTATGTACGAATTCTACATTCCCCCTCTTTTAAGGTCATCGATAATGATTGATGAGTCTTCTTCAATCCAAATGTTGTATACTTTGTAAGTTTATGCTAGCTTGATACCATTTAGGATTGCTAAAGCTTTCACCTAATTGTTGGAACTTGGAGGAATTTTTAGAGCCTATATCACCACAAGATATTAAAAAAAATTAAAGGTAGTACTATGTTGGAGTACACAAGACACTTAGAGGGGGATGAATCAGTGTCTTATAAAATAGACATTTTTTTGGCAACACCTAATTAACTTTTACCAACTATGAACTTCAACCTTGAATGGTGAAAGCAAGACATTCATTTAAGAACCAGGATGAACTATCAAAAAAAACTTGTGAGCATGAAAAGACAGAATAAGTTTTTGTGAATTATCAGGCATCATTTGAATAGTTCATCAAGACAAACAATAGAGGTAGATTGTTAATTCATTGGACTGAGATAAGCATCAAAGTATTATGCATTTGTATTGTTTTACTAAGAGCATCATATAACAGTTAAATTATGAAATAATGAACAAAAACTCATGAGCAGAATAGGTAACAATAACATAGAGATTGTCTTGAGTGGAAAACCCTTCAGGGTATAAAAACAATTTTAAAAAATGTCTCACTAGCTTATTTAATGAATCTCACTAATTGCAGGCCTCACTGTCTACAAAATGCCTCACTAGCAAAGCCTCACTGGCTACAGTTGCCTCACTGGGAAAGGTCATTTCTTGTCTCACTGACTTGACCTTTGAATACATGCTTCAATCATAAAGAAAAACAAATACCTAGGGACACTCTCTTTCTCTAAGTCCAATATAACAACTATGATCTAACATCAATGATAATGCGCTTGGTCATCTATCCTCAACATTACATCAAGTGTATATATTACCACACACAATTCCTATTTTTAAAGCATTTTTTATACATTTCATAATTTGTAATAACATCTTCTTTTGTATGTGCAGGAATAACCAATTCAAGAAGTTTTCTTAACTATCAGAATAGTTAGGTCGATTGACCTTATGAGTTCATTTAAACACCAAAATCAAAAGTGTTTGGTTAAAATCCTAACTAGGGTCATAAACCCAAATCTCTGTCATGATATCATATGAAAATATTGCTGACTAAAAGAACATCTAGAGACAGTTATAACTATTTTTTTTGAACTACTTTTGAAACACCATAAACCATATTCTTTGTTAAAGAAATTTATTTCAGTTTGAAACCCTAACTCTCAATGTTATGAGTAATAACAAACAATGTGTATCATAAGCCTCTTATGAAAGAAATGACAGAGAAAAGAGCACATATAACTATCACAACAAAGCATACTCAACTAGAAACACAAACTCTATACCAGAAAATCAATACCCATAACAATGAAGAGGATTGACACCCATAAATGTCACCTCTGCTTGTTTCAACAAGATAAATCTGAATAAAAGGTAACAATGTCACCTGGTGTCAACCAAAAAAAGACAAATTCAAAAAGTTTACCGTCGCATGAGCTAGCACTGTTGTTTCCAGAAGATTCTACCAAGCTTGTTGTTCGTTTCATGTGTTTTCATAATAAAATCTGAACTAGTCAAACCCTAGCTCAAGAGGAGCTCAAAACAAAACTTTTTACCTTACATAATGAAAATATAATCCAAACTTTTCCTGATATCATCATGAACCCATGCTTCCAGTGTGCCATAGAATGGGCCAATAATAATGAGTGGCTCCTTCGAGCCTATTACCTACCTCATGTCATCAAAACCTATTCAGCAGGTTACTACCTTAAAACAAGCCGATATTATGCCTTTTGAATTATTTCAAACTTTAAAACAACTTTGCACAAGTCCCTTCCTTGAACCCCATTCACATGACAAATGTAAAGTGAAGACCTTGTAACTTTACTTGGAGAACAAAGATAACTCAAATCAAAATGTCTAAGTCTTCAAACAAATTATAATGTACTAATAATGTGTCCACCAAATATAACATATGTCAACAACATATGAACATTAAGTATGAGATAAATGCCTTTGCCACTGAACAACATTAACCATGCTAAGAGAGCATGTCACCATTATACCAAACACACTGAGCATCAACTAAATTGAATCATGGACCATCACAGGCCATATGTAGATCAACCACTGATGATGTATCAACAACACCATTACAGAACTGAGCATGGGTAAGTATATATAATACAATGTCAACATCAATATGTGTCTTGCATCAAGGTACCAAACATGATAGATCCCATCGTATATGTTGAACAATAGAATGATAGCATTTTGAGATCAAAGCTGAGATCAAAGCCAAATGAAACCAAGATGAACACAACGAGAACAAGACCAAGAGTATATGCATCATGTGTATGCCAACTGTATGCTCACATATGATCAAGTGACATTGTTGGGAATTAAGATGTCTCAACCTTGGTAATTCTATGCATTTGTAATGTTTGTATTTATTATTTAATTGCCTATGTTGTAAATAGTTGGAAATTCCACTTTGTCATATTGTGGGATGTGGCACGGTGATGTGTCAATCCTACATGGATTATGATAACTTGTTATTTTGTCCTCACATGAGGAGATACACATCTTCTATGTTGTGTAAGGAATGTTTGACCGAAATGGTTATGATGGATTCCTATGACGAATGTATGACATGTAAGAGTCAAGAATAGAAGGTTGTAAGATAGGTAATGACATGTGTCATGAAACATCTTTGAATGAGGCATATTTGGGCACCCCAAGGTGGAATATGATGTGTTGTAAGATAATATGCTATTTATAGCATGTGTATGATAGATTCTCTTATAGCTATAAGTTGTAACTGCTATGACAAATTCTATGACGATCGTAAGTGTCGTAAGAGCATCTGTCATAGCCCATTTTGGAAATAGGTGACCTCTTTGGGATGGGAGCTGTGGACAAGTGTCAGACACATTCTAGAATGCTAACCAAGTGTCCCTAGGCATGGGTTTTGGTCCAATATGCCATATTGGACACCCATTCCAAGAAAGGTCCAAAATTGCCTTGTATGTTCTATTTAAACAGGTGCTTGGAGATGGAGTTTGTATCATAGGTTTACAGGTACTGTTATGCTGGCGGATTGACTCTAGACACGAGTGTCGAAGACCATTGAAGATTGCATTGCAAGTGTATTGTAAACATTCTTTCAGATTTGTTAATACATTGTGCAGGTTTCTGAGTGTGGGGTTTTTCACCCAATAAGGGTTTTCCCCACCATAAATCTTTGTCTCTCTTCTTCTATCTTCTTTCTGGCTCTTGTGTTTTGCTGCTATATCTCATGTTACTGGTTTAACATCACTGTAATAGTTAGGATAAAGTTGAATTTGCATAGCCCTCTCCTCAATAGATTAGTGTAGGAAGCGTTTCTACACACCTAGCTCCCTTTTAGTTGGTATCAGAGCTTGATCACCTTTGGTCCTAGTTGTTAGGTAGGGGTTTTTTGAGATAATCTTAGGTTGAGTGGGAGTCTATGCAAGGCATTGTGTATCTCATTGCAGCAAGGAGATGACAAGCACATCAGGAAGGTTTGAAATAGAGAAGTTCAATGGCAGTAATTTCGAGCTGTGGAAGCTCAAGATGGAAGACATGTTAGTTGACCAAGACCTTTGGGAAAGTGTGAATGGAACTAAACTAGCTACAATAACTCAAGATGAGTGGGATCTCAAGGATCGGAAGGCTAAGGGTCTCATAAGACTTAGTCGTGCTAATTCTGTGTTGTTAAATGTCCATGAGGAGGCTACTACAAAATGCCTTTGGAATAAGTTGGGGGATGTGTATCAAGCCAAATCCCTAGTCAATAAAATTTTTCTAAGAAAGAAGTTGTATTCTCTTTGAATGGAGGATAGAGGATCTGTGGTTGAGCATATGAATGCCTTTAACATGCTAGTTGCACAATTGACATCTATTAGTGTAAAGATAGAGGAAGAGGATTAGTGTATGACCCTGCTTTGTTCTCTATCGAACTCATGGGATCATCTTGTCATGGAAATCGGAAGCACCACATTCACATTCAAAATGGAAGAGGTGGTTTCTTCGCTGTTATCTGAAGAGACGAGGAGAATGTCTTCTGAGGCAGCCAAAGAAGCCCTTGCAATTCGTGGAAGACCTAAGGAGAAAGGGAAGAAGAAGGACAAGAAAGATGAGAAGGGTAGATCCAAATCTCCTAGAAAGTTCAAGGCTCTTTGTTAGAACTGTGGAAAGACCAGGTATTTTCGAAAGGAATCCAAAGAGGAGAAGAAGAAAAAGAAGAAAGCTCCTGATTCAAATTCTGACAAATCACAAGATGACGGTGATGCCTTCATCGCAGCCCTGGCAACCCATACATCTGATGATGTGTGGCTAATTAACTCTAGTACATCATTCCACATGACCTCGCATCGAGATTGGTTCACTAAGTATGAGGAGTTCGATGGTGGAAAGGTGTATTTGGGTGACGACTCTCATCTAAAGATCATCGGTTGTGGAAGAGTCTCTATCTGATTCCCTGATGGTCAAGTGAAGGGGATCTTTGGGGTTATGCACATCCCAGGCTTAGCACGAAACCTACTTTCTGTAAGTAGTTTGAATGATGCAGGTGTGCAGGTTGTCTTTTTGAAAGAAGGATGCAAGATGACTAGAGGATCTATGGTGCTCACTAAGGGTACTCGGAGAGGTACTCTATTTCACCTGGAGGCATGTATTGCACAATGTAATAGTTCTTTTGACTCAAGGAAGAGGGCAGCAGTCACTTCATCCCCACCATCTGAATGAGCAGTGAAGAAATCTGTTGTTCCTAGTCTTGATGGTTGTAATCATGCATTGGAAGTTAAACTTCCTGCAGAAAAGACAATGTTATGGCATAAGAGATTTGGCCACATTGGTGAGAAGGGTCTATGTACCCCAAAAAATAAGAACCTCATTGAGGGGTTAGATGATTGTAATCTTGAGTTTTTCTTTTGTGAACATTGCATTTATGGAAAACAAAACCGTGTTCAGTTTTACTCGAGTTCTCATAAGTCTTCTGGTGTGTTGGACCTTATTCATTCTGATGTGTTTGGTCCTGTTAATGTTCCTTTGTTATCAAAATCTATATACTTTGTATCTTTTATAGATGATTATAGTAGAAGGACATAGATTTATTTTCTCAGAAGCAAATATGAAGTCTATAGCAAGTTTAAGGAGTTTAAAGCCTTTGCTAAAAATCAGACTAGTAAAAAGATTAAATGTTTGAGAACTGACAATGGTGGTGAGTTCTGTTCTTCAAAATTTGATAAGTATTGCAAGGAACTTGGGATTGAAAGACATAAGACAACTCCATACACACCGTAGCAAAATGGAGTTGCAGAGAGGATGAACAGGACACTGATGGAGAAGGCTAGGAGTATGCTTAGTGGAGCTGGTCTAGAAAAAAAGTTTTGGGCTGAAGCTATTGCCACTGCTTGCTATCTGGTAAATAGATCTCCTACATCAGCTCTTATTGGAAAGACACCCATGGAGGTATGGTCTAGTAGAAATCCTTCAGTAAGGCATCTTCATTTTTTTGGTTGTGAGGCCTATGCACATGTGCATAGGGAGAAGCGGTCAAAGTTGGAGAACAAAGCTGTTAAGTGTATCTTCATTGGCTATGGTGTTGGTGTGAAAGGATACAAGCTTTGGGACCCCGTGGCTGAAAAAGTGTTGTATAGCAGAAGTGTCATCTTCAGAGAGCTTACACCTTCTTCCACTATTTTGCAGCCAGAAGAAAAAGAAAAGAAAGAGGATGTTGTTCAGTTTCCTCTCACCCCTGAGAAGACTGAATAGAAAGACAATGTTGGACCTAATAATGAGGAGAGTCTAGCATATCTGAAAGCTCAGAAGAAGAAGCTAAACCTCAACCTCGGCTCTTGAGGAGGTCTACATGGATAAGGAAGCAACCTGAAAGGTTTGGTTTTACATTGCTTGATTCTAGTTGTGCTTATGCTTTGCTCACTAACAGTGATGAACCTAGAACTGTATCAGAGGCTTTGGATATGAAGGATGTCGGTTCCTAGAAGGAGGCCATGGAAGAAGAAATGGCTTCTTTGGAAAAGAATCAAATTTGGGAGTTGATGCCTTTGCCTTGTGGACGAAAACCCGTTGGATGCAAATGGGTGTTCAAGAAGAAGATTGGTGCAAATGGCAGTATTGAGAAGTATAAGGCTAGATTGGTTGCGAAGGTGTATTCACAAGTGGAGGGTATAGATCTCCCATTTTAAAGTTGACATCCATTCGATTCGTGTTGTCTCTCGCAGCAACTTATGACTTGGAGGTAGAATAGATGGATGTGAAGATAGCTTTCCTTCATGGTGACTTGGAGGAGGAAATATACATGTCACATCTAGAGCAGTAGATGGTAGGAGGTAAAGAAAATTTGGTTTGCAAACTTAAGAAGTCTTAAGAAAATCTAATTGAAGTTTGATGCCTTTGTGTTGTCAATTAGATTTGTGAGATCAAAATCAGATCACTGTGTTTATTATAAGTTTGATGGTGATCATATTCTCATTGTTGCATTGTATGTTGATGATATGTTGCTCAATGGGAAGGGTAAGAATATGATTTCTGATTTTAAATCTTAGTTGTCAGCTCAGTTTGAAATGAAAGATTTAGGGGCAGCTAGGTACATTCTAGGAATGGAAATCAGGAGAGACAGAACTAACCAAAAACTTTGGTTAAGTCAGAGTAAGTATGCTAAAACCGTGTTGGATAGATTCAGCATGGGAGATTGTAGACCATTGTGTGTTCCCGTTTCCTTGGGGACAAAGTTGTCTGTTGAGGATTGTCCAAAATCTCCTAGTGAGGTGGAGGACATGAGCAGAGTACCTTATGCTAGTGTTGTTGGCAATTTGATGTATGCTATGGTCTACACAAGACCAGACATTGCCCAAGCAGTGGGAGTCCTTAGTCGATTTATCGCTAATCCTGGACGGGTTCATTGGGATGCATTTAAGTGAGTGTTCAGATATTTGAGGGGTACTTCTGAGTATTCAATTTGCTATCATGGTAATGTTTTAGGACCTCTGTATTCTATTGATATTCATGAATTTGTGGATTCAGATTGGGCAGGTGACATTGACAGCAGGAGATCCACCAGTGCTTATGTTTTTACACTGTTTGGTGGTGCTGTTAGTTGGATGAGTAAGCGACAATCTGTTGTTGCTTTGTCCATGACAGAAGCTAAGTATATGGCAGCAAATCATGCTTGTAAGGATACCATTTGGCTTAAGAGATTGTGTTCTGATATTGGTGTTGATGCAGATCAGATCATGATCAGTTGTGATAGTCAGAGTGCAATTTGCCTTGCAAAGAATCCAACTTTCCATGTTAGAACCAAGCACATTGATGTATTGATGTGTAAAATTGCGTAGGTTCCAACACCAACATGGGAAGTTTCAGGAATGTGGGATTTGCTACCTAAAACAACCTCCAGATTTTAAAGAAGCTAGCTCTTCTCTATTTTAGATGGGTTTTGGAAAGAGGGTAGAAATTAACAAAAATAAAAATACAGTTAAAGAAAATATATCTATGGTGATGTGCCTGAATGATAAGTATCTCTCTCAACTTAAGCACAGTGAAGTTATCCTCAAGATTCAGTTACGTTAAAGAGCAAATGTTGCATGATTAACATAAACAGATATAATGAATAAACTCAAAGGCTCACAAACAGACAATTTACAATGACACAAAAAATATCAACCAAGGCACATAACTCTATCTTTCTCATTAATTTTCCAGCAATATAAGAGGCACAGATACATGCACAGTTACATTTGCTTTCTGAATCAAGAATAACAAACTAAAGGCAAAATGATATTACTGGTCATAGAAAAAAGTCTCAAACTCTTTTGAATGTCTGATAGAAAATATCTCTAGCCAAATTGTCTATGAATGGATCCTGGCAATTACCAATGTTAAATATTTATAGCACAAGATCGGCTCTAGATTGTCTACACAATCGAATCCCAACGGTCTAACTGAATTGGACCTAACTGGAAGTCTCTGACACTTGAAATCTTTTAGATCCACAAACAGTCACAATAACTGCAAGTCTGTTGGCTGTGATAAAATACGTGTGGCGTGTCTCCTTCTAATAAAGAACAGACACTTGGCGGCTTCCGCACTCTCTAAATAATGAACTCCAAGACACATGGCAGCGTCCGCACTCATATTACTTGAAACTTCTTTACTTCTCGAGAGAAACAGGAAACTGACACATGGCAGTGTCCGCAGCACTTAGAAACAATACGTGTCTCGCTCTGCAACATTTTACTTAACTGTGTCTTTCATATTCAGGAGGGCTCCGCCTGTGACATCTGGCGTGATCCGTAGCAACTACAACTTTTTTATCTATGAGAAATGGGACCCACAACACTTACCGCTCGGTATCTTTCAAAAGGAAAATAGGGACAGGTGGCACCTTCTGCTATCACTATGAATCTGTATGTGGCACCTTCTGCGCTCTTGAAACTCTTTAAGAAACTTGCGCGGAGATCAACACTTGTCACCATCCGCATCATTTGAGAAACCTTTATTAATACTATGGAAAAGTTAGAAAGCCTTTCACTTAGACGCTATATCTACCACGTGTCACTTTCCACTGCATTTGAGACTTTAAAACTGGGGACCCACCTCCATACTTCACTAAATGGTGAAAGATAAGAACCAACCCGCGGGAGTTGACACATGGCAAGTTCTACAGCTATCACAAAGGACACATGGCGCCTTCCACATGCACACAGAAACTTTTAAAGAAATTTTGAAACTCAAGCAGAAACTGACACTTGGCACGTTCTGCAGCTAGTAACTTTAGACAATATTGAAATACCTTCCACCACGTGGCACGATCCATGTTAAAGTTATAACATAGAAACAAAAGTGCGGCTGGAACTGAGGCTCGATACTTGGCAAGTTCCGCGCTACTCTGAGACTTTGGCAAAAGAAACCCTTGTGGAAACCCTCGCGGTGATGTGAAAACTTTCACAGGAACACTCGCAGAGGCAAAAAATGAAACCTGCTATAACTCACTGATGTGTTGCAACTGAAACAAAATGTAGAGTATTTAACTCTATAGTTCTTGGCAACCCCGAGGACTTTTGAGCCTGCTCAAAAAGAATCCAAAAAAATGTGGCAAAAGAATGTGTATAAAAATACAGCAAGGATCATAGATTCTGCAAAGCTATTTGATAAACAAACCATTCAGACTCAGAAAGTTCCTGCTTATTCTACAAATCTTGGAAAGCAAAATCAAGGCTTATAATATCCTTGTGGGAGAAATATCACAAAATTTGAACCACGGCTTTCAATTGAAACTCAAGTTGGGCCATTGGAATCAAAATAGCTTCCACTTCCTGCACTGATGAAGAATCAGTTAAACCTTGAAAAATTGATTGATCATTTTGCCTAGTTAACAGCAGAGTCTTAATCTCATCAATCATTAATATAGTATTATTGTTAGGGAATGGGGAGGGGAGACCCAATTGCATTAGATCTTCTATGTGTCTTTTCATGTCTTTGACTCCCTCTTTGACAACATCCAGAAGCTCCTGGCAATTTGTAGCAGCTGAATTACAACTGAGAACTTCATTTACCCTCTTTGCTACTACCATCCTGTCACTGATACCTGCTGCTAATAGGATTTCATCAGTTGTGTCATATAGCTTCTTTAGAAACAATTGAGAATTAGAGAATCTTAGGGAAACAGTAGATAAAGTGGCCTGAACTGAAGCTTCCACTTTCTCACACAACTATTGTGCATTTAACAAGAATGTTAATGAGGGTTTGAGTTGGATAATCTTCTCAGAGATGCGCTTCCAAACTGAAACATATAGCTCTTTAACCAGGTTCAAAACTCCAGCATTCTTAGGTCTATTAGCCAACTCAAGTGTCAACTATTTTGTCGTTTGTTGCTCAGCTCGGAGCTGTGCCTCTATTGCAGCGGCAGCATTTTGCTCACTCAGCAGCTTCTGCTGAGATTGTGTAGCCTGTTGCATTTTTTCTTGGTATCTCTTCTCTAATGTGGCCTTTTCCTACCTCAAAACATTTACTGCAGCTTTCTCCTATGCTAGCTCCATTTTCAATGAAGCATTTTGGGCCTGAGTTGCCCAATGAATCTGACAGGAAACAGTGTTTTGTAACTGTTTATTGAGATTCTCTATTTCCTCATTCTTGGATTTCAACTCTATAGTAAGGTTGCTACTATTTGTCTTCTCTTGTACCAAGTCTTTTTCAACCTTCTGCAGCTTTTTTGACACTTTCAAATAATCAGTTGCTACAACAGAAGTGGTTTCATTGAGCAGCTCAACCCTATCTTGTGGTCTGAATAGTAATATGTCCATGGCCACTGCATAGTCCTGAGGTTGCATCTACTCATTCGGCTTCACCACATTTGGGGAGAAATGTGTGACAGTCAACTATTGTTGGATTGGGTCAAAGAGTGACCTCATATGTGGAACTGCTAGGCTCTTATTTTCTTTCTTTCTTTTCTTGTCCATCTGGGATTCTCTAGCCTTCTTAACAGTATCTACTTGAGCTTGGAAAGTGGGGGGAGAAGCAATATACCCTCCAGCAAAGGGGTAACCCTAAGGTAAACCATAAGGAATAGCCAAATGGTGGCTAGGATCAACTTGGGGAGTGGCTCTCTTTGGAACAAAGGGGGAAAACAATGGTAATGAGGTGGCCTGTGAAGACATGGCCTAATGATTAGGAAGTGGGGCAAGTGTAGATATAGGCACAGCAGAGGTGGCAGGGGATAATGTTTGGCTATTTGGGATTGTCACCCCTATGGTAGAAGAAAAAGACTAGGAGGAAAAAGGAGAAGAAATAGTTACCTGAGGAGCAGCAGATGTGGCTAGTGGTTGGTGCTGTGATGGCTCTGCCTCTTCATCTGACTCTGGTGGCAGGTTTAGTTTTCTATGCTTCCTTGGTCTTTCTTCTGCTTTCTCTTCTGATTCCTTCTCTACCACATTGACCACTACTGATGGTGGTAATGATACAAAACTTGAGGCCCCAGTGGCTGAAACAGATGGAGTCCCTCTGGGTGGTGATGACACCACACTCTTCTATTTTTCTAAGGCATTGAGAGATTGGGGCCGGGTAGACATAGGGACAGTAGTAGAGGCTTTTCCTGTTGCTTGCATTGTATGAGTTGATTTTGCTTCCCCTTCTGACTCTCCACCCTATGTTTGAATTTTGCTTGTATAAGGGCTAGAGACTGGTGACAGATGCCATTCATCCTAGATTGCCTCCCATCTCTCATCAGTATCAACATTGCCAAAAGAGTGAGTTAACTCAGAAATTTCCTGCCTATATTTCCAATAGGTCTCTATTTTCATTGGTTTCCATTCCTTGCCTTTTGACAAAGCTTTCTTCAATCCAGAACCCATTTTGACCTTTGGATCATAAACCCTTTTTTTAACATAAAAGGTCTCCCATGGCCTGGGACCCTCAAAATGTAGATCTATTAATTCCACATACAGGTCAAGGGTGTCTTCTTTAGGGTTTCTTCTATCCTCTCAAAAAGGGTGACCCTCATGCACAATTTTAGCTCCAACCTTGTTGCTTTTAACCCATGAGGCTATAAAACTAGTTGGGTCATATTTCCATTTGTCCTCAATAATAAAGAAACCCAAAGCAACAAGCTTCCTTAGCAACAGGTGCTCTGCATCCCTAACCTCTAGGGCCATATTCTTTCTAATCCATGGAATATCATACATTTTCTTCTTCCTCTTGATCCCATACTCGTTATCAACCATGGACACTTGCCGGGTTACTTCTAGAAACACTACCCTAGGGGTCAAAATTTTGGGGAGCAGCATAGGTTCCTCATTGAAACCATGGATCCTAATGATAGTAGTTTGGGCGCTAAAGAAATAGTCACACGAGATGGGGGAATTGGTCATGAAAACCCTGATGCTACATGTCAACCTATTTTCTATAGGTTCAGGGCTCAAATGACAAAAGGCAGGGGCAACAAAAATTTCCCAAAACTCATAAAGATCTGACACCTTAGATAATACATATGTCCATGCAGACACAGGGATAGTTCTATTTTGTCCAAAATCTATTCAGTTGCATGTTTTGTGCAAAAATACCATAATTTTGATATAACATTAAATGAAATAGGTAAGTAGAATACCTGAAAACTCTTTTAGATTTGAAATTGATGAGTTGATTAGCCATGGAATAAGTAATTTGTTCAGCAAAATCCAATCAGAATTCTTGTGACTTATCCACAGTCTTCAATCTGAATAAAATGGCAATTTGCCAGTCGTAGACTATGATATCTTCCTTCATTCCAAAGATGAAAGCCATCATAGACAGTGCCTCTTGACTGGCTTGAGTGAATTGTGCCCTTCTTGTAGGTGATATGGGCATCTGTGTGTTCTCCTCTGGCCACTACAACTCTGAATTGAGAAATCTAAGCTGATTGTTGACATTCGACCACGTCTTTTGCATTTTGGCAATAGTAGGCAATGTGGCCATTCGATCATGGTACAGGGCCAACATGTCTCTTATGGCCTTTGGTGTAGTTTGTACCATAAAGGGGCCCTGTTGTATGGTGCATGAAGGCGCAGGAAATAGGTCTGCACACATATCAATTAGGTCGGGACATAAATGCACACTTGGGACTATGAACTATGCCAACTGTGAAGTCCAAATTCTCATCTCAAAAGTTTCAAACTCCCCCTTCTTTGCCTTCTGAATGCATCTCTACCATGCTCCTTCTCAGAGAGCCTTGGTAGATTTTTGAAGGGCTAGGTCTAAGACATTATCTGCAAAATCTTTAACCTTTTCTAGGTCAACAGAAAGACCCACCTCAGGAACCCTCATCCTTGGATAGGTTCTCTTAGGCTGCGTAGATGCTGAGGCGTATGATTTTCTATTTAGAAGTCTATCTATTGATTCATATACTCTGAGTCCCTCTGAAGAAGACTGTTCTTTGGCCATGGTTGTGTCTGCGGAGAAAATGTAAGAAACTTTGATATAGCAAAAATTGAAACCGCACTAAAGAAAGGGCACTCAGCTTGGGAAGGGTTTGCTAGGGATGGAATTGCATGCAACAGCGTTTTCACAGCAAAGAGATGGAAACAAAATGAAAGCCACACTTATGACTGAACTCTTATTAATGGGGCTTTAATGACACATCATGCCTTATAAATGACATTAATGCCAAGAAACTGTTAATGAATCTCTTCAAATCAATATAGGATTATGTATAAGAATCATTATGATAGTGGCTGCGAAAAGTGCATACCTTAGGAATTTTGGGGATTGGGGACAACCTTAGTGAATGAGAGGTTTCCAAAAAGAGAAGAGGCTTGCACTACTGCCACATGTTCAGAGAGCACTTATTTAAAAGGAATGTGGGAAAAAGAAGCAGGAAAATAGGAAAATAATAAAGAAACTAACTAACTATAGTACATAGGGACACTGCTTAATTAAAATGCTTCAGATAGACCCCGTTCATAAGAATCTCTTCAGGTTCACCTTCCATGGTCTCAAGCTCAAATAAATTTTGTTGTTTACAGGAATGAATCTTATAAGGACCGGTCCATAGTGATTCAAATTTGATGTGTCTACCAGGCTTGGCAACTTTCTCATCCCATTTAAGCACTATTGAGCCAACTTCAAAATGGGGATTTGAAGTCTTCTTGTGAAAATAGTCTTTCATTATTTTCTGGTGTTTCATCAGTGCCTCATGTGCTTTTTCTCTTTTTTCTTCTACCTCCAACAATTTAGCGAGTCTGACTTACATTGGGCCATTTTCCTCAATCTCAATTTGTTTCAATAATTGCAGAGCAAGAATTTCTAGGCTTAGTGGCATTACAACTGGCTTACCAAGACCAATTCATATGGGGACATCTTTGTCACTTGCTTAGATGTAATTCTATTAGCCCACAGTGTAGTATTGAGCAATTTTTGCCACTCTCTTTCATAATTGGTTCCAATCCTCTTAATGAGTCTAATTGGGTTTTTGTTAGTAGACTCTGCGAGACCATTACCCTGAGGGTAATAATTTGAAGAGGTTTTCAAATAAATTCCATACCTTACTGCAAACTCTGATATCTCCGTTCCCAAAAATGCCTTAGCATTATCTAATATGATGGTATGAGGAGGGCCAAAATGAGCAGTAATGCTTTCAAGAAAGTCTAGTATTACCTTTTCTGTTGCTTCCTTGAGTGGCACTGCTTCACTTCATCTGGTAAAGTAATCAGTAGCTGTAAGGATCCATTTGTGTCCCATACTTGACACTAGATTGATCATACCAATGAAATCAAGACCCCATTGGGCAAAGGGCTCATCTATGATTATGGGGTTTAGGGGCATTGCTGCATTTCTTCTTTTTCCTGTATAGAACTGACAGGCTTGACACTCTTTGACCAAATGATAACAATCTGTAAATAAAGTGGGCTAGAAGTATCCTGCTTGAGTTATTTTTATTGCAGTGGTCCTTGCTAAAAAGTGTCCCCCTCAGACTCCATGATGCAGTTCATGTAATATTCTTTGGGCTTCATCTTTCTCTATGCATCTTAAAAGTATGCCATCAGTATTTCTTCAAAAAAGAACATGGTCAATTAATACAAAGTAGGACCCTTGCTGTTTATAATACCTTCTCTTATCGTGGGAGAGACCATCTGGGAAAATCCCATGATTCATAAACTAAATCCTATTTGTGACCCAAGAATTCTGATCAATCTCTTGGATTCTCAACACATTCTCACTTTCTGTTTCTGCAGTCACCATTTTTTCCATGTCTTGGGCCATATATTGGCACAATCCTTTGACTCTGACTAGCTTAGTGGGTCGGACCTCCACATCATATTTAAGAATCTTTGTTATCCAGTTTGCTCTTTTCTCAGTAATCTCACCTTCCATAATATATTCCCTCACACTAGGATGAGCCACTAATATCAGAATCTTATTCCCTATGACCATGTTTCTGAATTTCTTAAGGGCTTTTACCATGGCATACGCTTGTTTCTCCACAAAATTATATCTGGCCTCATATTCCCTAAGAGTCCTAGAGAAAAAGGCTATTGGATGTTCTTCTTTTTGAGTTAAGACAGCAGTAACACTGAACTCACATCCATACACATACATTATAAAAGACTTAGAGAAGTCTAGGTTTCTCAGTACTGAGGCTGTTGAAATGGCTTTCTTGACTTCCTCAAAAGCCTATCTCCCTTTTGCATTCCATTTGAAAACAAGGTCCTTCTTTAGCAACAGTGTCATAGGTCTAATCAGTCCTGCAAAGTCAGATATGAACCGGCTGACAAAATTGATCTTCCCCAGGAAGGACTGAACAACCTTCTTATTGACTGGCAGAGAGAAGTTCATTATGGCAGTGACTCTTTCTGGATCAATAGACACTCCTTTTGACACTATATACCCTAACAGTTTGCCCTGAGGTACTGTAAAGATACACTTCTTGGGGTTCAGGGATATTCTGAACTCTTGACATTTCCTAAAGACAGCCTCTAAATGATTAAAATGATCAACAACATTTTTAGAGAAAATAGTGAGGTCATCAAGATAACAGAATGATTTTGTTTATGAGCTCCCTAAATGCTACATCCATTGCTCTTTGAAAAGTGGCTCCAGCATTTGAAAGGCCAAATGGCATCTTGGCATATGCAAATGTTCCCCATTTTGTAGTAAATGCAGTCTTATGTTGGTCTTCATCAGCCAACCAAATTTGATTGTATTCAGAGAAACCATCTAGCAAGGAAAATCTCTCTGATCTAGCCACAGTCTGTAAAATTTGTTCCATAGAGGGTAGGGGATAATGATCTTTCAAGGATGCTCTGTTCAGATCCCTGAAGTCTACACAGAGCCTTATGTCACCATTATTTTTCGTAACTGGCACTAGATTGGCTACCCAGGTTGAGTGTTTGATTGGAAAAATTATTTTTGATTCTAAGAGCTTCTGTAACTCATCCACCATTAGAGGTTCAATCCTTGGATTCACTGGCCTTTGCTTCTGTTTGACTGGTTTAGAGCCTTCAGTCAACTCTATGGTGTGCTGAATGATATTTCTGTTATAGCCATGAAGGTCTTCATAGGTCCAGGCAATCACTCTGTTATATCTTTCACACAAGTCAATTAGTCTTTCCTTTTCCTTTGGGGTTGTGGAATTTCCAATTTTCAACTTCCTTCCTTCACTAACCTGGATTTCAGAATAATCTGCTTTATCTGCTTGAAACCTCTTTTTCTCTAAGCTTACATCCTCTGGGTCAAATAAGTTTTCTAAGGTAATCAGTCATTTAGGGAGCTTATTTGACTTCAATTGAATAATTTGATCACCATATGCTTCTTTAATTTTGAGTTGCAACTGATCAGCAAACTCTCCTGACTGTTGCAAAAAATGAGAGTACTTGAAAATCATTTTCAAAGACTTGCCAATTTTCATCATTGTCTGGGATGGTTGTCCTTACTATAACTTTGACTAACTCATTGTTGATCAGTAGATTGGTTGCTAGATCAAACTGTGAGCCAATCTGTGCCATTCTATCTGCCTTAGAATTTTGGGCTCTAGGGACTACTTCAATATTGAAAGCTTCAAAACCATCTATTAGGTCCCAAATTCTGTGCCTATAAGATCTCATTCTTACATTTTTGGCTACTGCCTTTTTCTCTAATTTGTTTCACCACTAGTTCGGAATCTCCTTTTACTATCAGATTATTTACTCCCTTTTTCTTAGCTAACATGAGTCCATGCACCAAGGATTCATACTCAGCATCATTATTGGTACAGGCAAATTGAAAATGGATGGCCCTTAAAATTTTCTCACCATTTGGGGCAGTAAGGCAAATGCTTGCTCCAACACCATTTTTACTTCTAACCCCATCAAAATTTAAAGTCTAGATTTCTGAGTCCTTTTCAGATTCTTGAGTCTGTGGTGTTTCTTCCCTTAAGACTTTTGGGCTATCATGGTCTTCATCAAATATGACATAAGTGCCTAAACCAGTAGAGTCATAATTTCCATAGGGGTCACTTTGCATCATAGTCAACAACTGATTGTTCTCTTCCTCCTGTTGGTCATGTTCAGTCTAGTCCCCTAACTCTTCAACAAAGATTCTCTCCTCTTTATTCAACATAGCATGGGCTGCCTCTAATTTTGGGGTTGGTTCATTTGTGATATGTGGTGACAAAATTTTGCACCATTTGAAAACTTTTTCAAATTAAGGACAGATTTGTGTCTATTTGTTTCAATTAAGTGAGATTCAGGATGAGTTTCACAATCATGGCATCATTCTAAAAAAAGAGGGATTCATAATTGAAATGATGCTTCAATGAAGAAAATGAAGGCACAGTTTCAATGGATGCTCACCTAATAGCTCAGACTGCAATAACCAGAGACACAGTTTGAATAAGTGGCAACCGATAGGAATGAAAATGGCTACTACCAAAGGCAAATTCTACAAGTCACAGCAAAGACACTATCAAATGAAACTCTCATAGGCGGAAATAGGGTTACACATTGAGAATACATAGTAACCATTGATGTAATAGTTGAATCAATGGTTCACAGCAAGAGACACAATGTAGGTTTAAAGCGAAGGCCACATGTAAGCTGCGGAAGGAAATAAAGAAAGGAGCGAAGAACACCAAATGTCACAACCCGCGTCAATGAGGAACGGAAAAAAATAAAGCAGAGGCTACCAGATGTAAGTGTCCGCATCAATTTGAGAGTAGCTAGAAATCAAGCGGAATGCACCACGTGGAGCAGCCCGTGTGCAAGAGAGGAAATACTTGTCTCATTTAATTAAATACATCAATGTTACGGATTTTTATAAGGAGAGTTTCTTTTCTTATTGAAATAAAATGGTGGGCCCTTTTAAAGTTTCCTACATTCTAAAAGAAGAGGTAGTGGAAGCCAACACGTGGATGCACCCGAGAGTAATATAGATCAAGTTAAGAGGCAGCGGAGAAGGGCACGTGGCTGCAACGGAAGGTAGAGAAGAGTTAAAAGAAAATTCAATGGAAGAGGCCACGTGGTGCAGCCCGCGTGCAGGAGAGGAACTAAAAGTTTCATTTTGTTTCACTAATGTAAATGTTACGGGTAAATATAAATGAAAGAGTCTCTTAAATAATATAAGATGTGGGTCCCTCATGGAATGAAGTCACGGGAATTAAATATTGAAAGCCACAAAAAGTTAAATGAGCCACTTTATTTTTTATGATGGAAATTGAAAGGTTATGCGGAGGCTGCCAAATGTAAGTGTCCACGGCAATAAAAAGAAACTTAAGAAACTTGCGAAGGCTGCTAGATGTAAGTGTCCGTAGTAGTGAAAAAATAACCAAAATTCAGTGGAAAGAGCCATGTGGAGCAGCCCGTGCATAGGGAAATAATAAGGTTTTGTTTCATTTTAAATTGCCTCATTTCTTATTATATTAAATGGTGGGACCCTTTCATAAAAATATTTTATTATGCCTCTATGAAGCCACAGAAAAGTTTAGTTTTAAATAAAGATTTATTTTTATTTTAAATATGATGTGGGGCAAAATATTAAGATGAGACTTTATTACAATGGAATAAAATCACGGGAGTTAAAAGTGAAACCCTAAATGTGAGCAGCCATTTTTTTCATTTTATGGGCAAGCTATGGGTAGCGGTAACTAGTTTTCTTTCACACAGAGATATTTTCCAGCCATGGGCAAAATAGAAACTTCAATTGCAGTTGGATTTGGTGCCGAATTTTACGGATTCAGTTGTGGATTTTCAGAGAGGCCATTGAGAATTTGTTGGATCTTTCACACTATAAATATAGATCCGTCAGTGTCATTGAGGGGAGTTCTGGAGAGGTTGGAGTTCTTCTTCAAATATGTTCAGAGTTCTACATTCTACAGATCAGAGAGTCAGAGCAGCAACAGAGTTTCTTCTTGCCTTTGCAGTGTCTTTTCATGATGAATGTAACAATTATTTTTGTGCAGCAACGTTTGCCTCTGTAATTTGTGGTCATTCAAATAAATGAGATGTGTTCTGTGCATACTTGGATATCTCTATTTCTTCTCTTTAAGTCTCTGTTTATTCTGCCTCTGTTTAATATGTTTTCTCAAACTGGTTTTAATCATGCATTAATGCTCTTTATATCTAGTTAAATCTTTCAAAGTTTAGACATTGTGCAAATAATAGTTTCAAATCCGGTGGATCGCCATAGATTAGGCATTTGTTTTCTGCAATATGGTTTCCTTCTGACCTTTTTCTCAAACCCTACTGAAAGAATGGAAGAGCCAGCTTCCCTAAAATCTGGAGGTCACTCTAAGGAGCATTCCCACATCTCAGAGTTTCCCATGTTGCTACTGGGTTAAAGCCACAGATTTATGCATCAATAGTTTTTGGCACGCCCGGTGGGACCCAATTCAAAGACTTGACTCTTTGTTTTCTAACAATCTTTGCCTTGCATTTTATGGTTTTGATGGAAAATCATAGAAATATCTTCTCATAGGAGCGTGAATCATCCATTTGGCAACTCTATTGGTGACTCTATTTAAGGTTCTTTCTCAGATCTTTGTTGCTGCAGATCATGGCAGCCCCTGTTATATATGTGCATTTGAATATAGTCAGAGATCTACCCTTTGTAGCCTGGGATTCAAGTCCCCTGGTTCTTCAACAGCAGGGTCAAGTTCCTGACACAATTTGGAAGGCATTCCCTTACTTTCTAGGAGATGGATCAGTTTGCCCCGCAGATCATATTCAAGATGTTGCAAATCTATGCTCTATTCACAATATTACAACTAAGAATCATGCTCTCTTGTTGCTTGCATCATCCCTTAAAGGCAAAGCAAAAGAATGGTACAGAAGCTTGCTGCCTGGTTCGATCACTAGATGGGATCAGCTTGGTGGGCTCATCTACAATCAATTCAGAGACAGGACAGATGTCAGCACTCTCACCGAGAACTTGATTACAATCAAGAGGCATCCAATGGAGCCCATACATGATTTCAATTCAAGATTTGACAAGGTATGGAAGAAATTCTCTGTTGACATGAGGCCCCCTCCAGTCTTTTCTTTCTTGTATTATTTAAAGGCTTTAGACCCTAAGGTCTCTGTCATGATACAATATTTGGGGGGTGAAACTCTGCCTCAATCATATGATCTTGCCATTAAGGCTGAAAGTAGCCTCATATCGTCTGGTAAACTGCCTCCTCTGCCCTTAGAACAGCTAATTGCTCATGCAAATAGCCTATCTCAGGTTCTTTCTTGTAACCAGATGCATACAAATTTTAGTCCACCCACCCTCCCTGCTGATTTGACAAATCATGAGGAGATGAGTGCTGTGAAAGAACTAATTAAAACCCTCTCCCATGAGATCAATGAGTTAAAAGGTTAAAACCTATACCATGCTGATCTATGTTTAATGCCTCAAGATTCTTATGAACAGCAGTATGAATATAGCCAAGGAATGCCCAATTGTCTTGAAAATTATCCTTTACAAGCCTCCATAGCTGCAAATCAGCCCAATAAAGCCATAGACTAGGTTCTCTGCCATTTTGACATCTAAGAAGAATCAAGCAAGAAAGTGGCTCCTGTGTGTCTTTTTGATATTGAAAATCAAGCATATGTGGCAAAGGAAGATCCAGAGTTACTGTCAAATCTTAAATTAGATTCAGAAGATGCTTATGAGGTGACGTTTCTAGAAGATGAAAAGTACTACAAGAAGGGTTTTGAAGCTGAAAAGTACTGGGTCCAAACTGACACTACATCTGTATCTCATTTTGAGGAAGAGGTTGCAACTAATATTATATCAAAACCTACAAAGAATGAATGTCTTTATTTCAGTCATGAAGTTTCACACCTGCAGGAAGAAGACACAGAGATGCATGAGCAACATTTTCAACATGATGAGGATTTGTTCTCACTTTGCACCAAGGATACTAGCTTCTTGATGCGGAAGATCCTATAATTCAGCAAGTTTTCACTAAGCCTATTGAAGGTGATCATGGAGGAAGCTCTGAAACAGAAGATGGTGCCAGAGCTGACTTGTTTTCAATTCTTGTAGATGGTTACTGCCTTCTTTTTGATGAAGACCCACTGCAGCAAGGAAAGATCCATGATAAGGTGATATCAAGAGATAGCTGTAATAATGCATTGTTACATAAAGAATCCCATATAGGTTTGTCACATTCTAAGCCCCGCTATATGCCATTTTTCTTGCACAATGAAATTCCTATCCGATTCAAGACTATTATGGGTAGTGTTGTTACCTGTACGCCTCATTTTGATGTCATCTTGAGTTATGAACCTGTGGAAGAGACTGTAAGAAAGGTCATTGATAAAGTTTAGTTGGAAGAATCTCTTAGTTGCAAGTAGAGGAAAGAGTTTCCGTGTTTTATTTTCCCTCCCTGCCCTCCGCTGAAGTAAGAACAACATGATGATCAACATGACTAGTGTTTTGAAGCAAAAAGAGAATCTCCTGAGTGCAGAGAAGTAAAAAGGTATAAAATATTGTTGTATTTCTTCATACAGTTTATCTGGTTCATTTTCAGTTTGATGTGGATAAATTGGAGCAACATAATCAGACATGGCAACTATTTTTCTGTTCCGGTGAATGGATATGTTCCTGTATGTTTTAGTTGTTAGTAATGTGGTTTCAATGTTCAGAATAAGCTACAGCAGTAGCATTAGTTTCAATTTCAGTTAGTTTTGTTTTCAATAATCTCTCAGTTGCAAAGCAGAATGGTGGTTCAGAAGGCAGTTTCAATTGTGCTCAGTGTCCGTTTCAGTGGTAGAATGTATTCTGGGTCTGGGGTGTTTCAGTTCACCTTCATGCTTTTTTAGTTTCTAAATGCTTCATACACTTGACTCTATTGCCCAATGATAAGGCATTACTATGCAAAACCAGAGGTTCTGGAGTTCGTAATGGGTAGGCCCATTTTCCCAGCAAGTCACCAAAACTGGTGACAAAATTTTGCACCATTTGAAAACTTTTTCAAATTAAAGAGATATGTGTCTATTTGTTTCAATTAAGTGACATTCGGGATGAGTTTCACAATCATGGCATCATTCTAAAAAAGAGGCATTCATAATTGAAATGACACTTTAATGAAGAAAATGAAGGCACAGTTTCAATGGATGCTCACCTAATAGCTCAGGCTGCAATAACCAGAGACACAGTTTGAATAAGTGGCAACCGATAGGAATGAAGATGGCTACTATCAAAGGCAAATTCTACAAGTGACAGCAAAGACACTATCAAATGAAACTCTCATAGGCGGAAATAGGGTTACACATTGAGAATACACAGTAACCATTGATGTAATAGTTGAATCAATGGTTCACAGCAAGAGACACAATGTAGGTTTAAAGCGAAGGCCACATGTAAGCTGCAGAAGGAAATAAAGAAAGGAGTGGAGAACACCAAATGTCACAACCCGCGTCAATGAGGAATGGAAAAAAATTAAGCGGAGGCTGCCAGATGTAAGTGTCCGCATCAATTTGAGAGTAGCTAGAAATCAAGTGGAATGCACCACGTGGAGCAGCCCGCATGCAAGAGAGGAAATACTTGTCTCATTTAATTAAATACATCAATGTTATGGGATTTTTATAAGGAGAGTTTCTTTTCTTATTCAAATAAAATGGTGGGCCCTTTTAAAGTTTCCTACATTCTAAAAGAAGAGGTAGCGGAAGCCAACACATGGATGCACTCGAGAGTAATATAGATCAAGATAAGAGGCAGCGGAGAAGGGCATGTGGCTGTAGCAGAAGGTAGAGAAGAGTTAAAAGAAAATTCAGTGGAAGAGGCCACATGGTGCAGCCTGCGTCCAGGAGAGGAACTAAAAGTTTCATTTTGTTTCACTAATGTAAATGTTACGGGTAAATATAAATGAAAGAGTCTCTTAAATAATATAAGATGTGGGTCCCTCATGGAATGAAGTCACGGGAATTAAATATTGAAAGCCACAAAAAGTTAAATGAGCCACTTTATTTTTTATGATGGAAATTGAAAGGTTATGCGGAGGCTGCCAAATGTAAGTGTCCGCGGCAATAAAAAAAAAATTAAGAAACTTGCGGAGGCTGCCAGATGTAAGTGTCCGCAGCAGTGAAAAAATAACCAAAATTCAGCAGAAAGAGCCACGTGGAGCAGCCCGTGCATAGGGAAATAATAAGGTTTTGTTTCATTTTAAATTGCCTCATTTCTTATTATATTAAATGGTGGGACCCTTTCATAAAAATATTTTATTATGCCTTTATGAAGCCATGGAAAAGTTCAGTTTTAAATAAAGATTTATCTTTATTTTAAATATGATGTGGGGCAAAATATTAAGATGAGACTTTATTACAATGGAATAAAATCACGGGAGTTAAAAGTGAAACCCTAAATGTGAGCAGCCATTTTTTTTCATTTTATGGGCAAGCTACGGGTAGCGGCAACTAGTTTTCTTTCACACAGAGATATTTTCCAGCCATGGGCAAAACAGAAACTTCAGTTGCAGTTGGATTTAGTGTCGAATTTTACAAATTCAATTGTGGATTTTCAGAGAGGCCGTTGAGAATTTGTTGGGCCTTTCACGCTATAAATATAGATCCGTCAGTGTCATTGAGGGGAGTTCTGGAGAGGTTGGAGTTCTTCTTCAAATATGTTCAAAGTTCTACATTCTACAGATCAGAGAGTCAGAGCAGCAACAGAGTTTCTTCTTGCCTTTGCAATGTCTTTTCATGATGAATGTAACAATTATTTTTGTGCAGCAACTTTTGCCTCTGTAATTTGTGGTCATTCAAATAAATGAGATGTGTTCTGTGCATACTTGGATATCTCTATTTCTTCTCTTTAAGTCTCTATTTATTCTGCCTCTGTTTAATATGTTTTCTCAAATTGGTTTTAATCATGCATTGATGCTCTTTAATTCCAGTTAAATCTTTCAAAGTTTAGATATTGTGCAAATAATAGTTTCAAATCCGGCAGATCGCCATAGATTAGGCATTTGTTTTCTGCAATATGGTTTCCTTCTGACCTTTTTCTCAAACCCTACTGAAAGAACGGAAGAGCCAGCTTCCCTAAAATCTGGAGGTCACTCTGAGGAGCATTCTCACATCTCAGAGTTTCCCATGTTGCTATTGGATTAAATCCACAGATTTATGCATCAACAATATGATCTTTAGATAATGACTCAGACAGTATTTTCAGTTTTGTCCCATATTTGGTTCTTAGAATGAGGTGTGACCAATCTAGTGACATGTAACCTCCTATCTTTTCTATAAAATCTCTGGATAGACATAGACCAAATACAGGAGGAATATCTATGACTACCACATCCTGATTCACAATTATATTAGGGCAAGTGTATAACTGCAATGGGAGCTATTTAATTTTCCCTATTGTTTGCAATGATTTCCCATCCAATTGCATAACTCATCTAGTAAGTGGCTCATACTTTATCTTTAAAGCATTTGCTATTTGTTTTGGCATTACTGTAGTACTGGCCCCAGAGTCTATCATTGCATTATGTAATAGTTTCTTCCCAACTATCAAAGTCAAATAAAAGGGCTCTTGTTTGGATTTACCTACCTCAGGTGCATTGTTCAAAAGGGTTGTTGTCTGCAGAGGTACAGTACCTTTGAGTTTTGACTTTTCTTTATCAACAGACCCTCCTTTAGCGCTAGTATGATTAGGGGTCTCTTGACCTTGTAGAGCCTCCTGCAATAGCATCTTTTGCTCAGGAATAGCTAACATGTCCCATATTAACACATGTACTAGGGTTCTTTATAGCTGATCCACCACATTCACAGGTCCTAATGCTTGGGCTTTTGAGTAATAAGGATACCTTGCTTTTTCTTGAACTTGTCCAGAGGCTACTTGATTCTGCACAGGTTGGGGCATTTCTTGTCTAGCAGCTGTGTTTTGATGACCTTGAAATGGAGGGGCCCCCATGATTTCATTATTTGTGACTTCAGGTTGTTCCATCATTCTGCTCTTGGCTCTGGTATAGTAATCTGATTATACCAATGGCTTCTTGGGAGCAAATGCTTCATTCAAGAACACTAACTCTTCATCTTCAATCCATGAAAATTTTCCTCTTCCTATTGTAGGGACATTCCTTGCATCTGAGCCACCAGGACTGCAGTTTGTATACCAGGAGACTGATAGGGTTGAGTGTTAGAAGTTGCAAATTGTCCTTCTACTCCTCTCTGCTCTGCTATCTTTTTCTTTAAATTTCCTCTGGGGCAGTCCCTAGGCATATGGGCATTGTTGCAAGGAAAACACCAAGCATTTGTGCTATCTGCAAAATTATTTTACCCTGGAACCATCTCCCTGTTGGGATTAGGAGGAACAGTCTATAAGGGTGTAGGAACTGTGACTAACTGATTTGATGGCTGAGGGTTAGCCTGCCTTTGAAAGCCTTGATACTGATTTGGCTGAAAGGGAGGTCTATTTCCTTAGTATCCTTGATATTGGGGTTTTGGATAAGGATTTTGTTGTCTCTTCAGATTGATTATCTCATTTGAAAAGGTTCTTAAAATATTCTTGACATCATCCATTTCAGATGATTGAACAGGGGGAGTTACTTTAGCAGGTTGCTGAGGAAAAGAATACATGGACACAGGTGGGGTCATAGGATTAGGAGCTTCTTGAGGTAATGGCAAGGTAATTTCTGGGAACATGGGCATAAGAGGCCTTGGGGGTAGTTTTCCAGCATCTATTAAGTTGTTTTTAGCCTTGATTGCATACTCATAAGATTCTGGTAGTGTTTGACCTCCAAGGGACTGGATCATCATTGATATATCTGAATTCAAAGCTTTAAGGTAAAATACAATAGCCATACCTGGTAATGGTCTTGTTGTAGCAGGAATTCTCTCCCAAGTCTTTTGAAATCTTGAATTGAAGTCAGTCATTGCTTCTTGTGGTGCCCTCTTAATAGTGATCAATTGTTGCAACAAAGAAGATTTATCACCCTTCTTTTTAAATCTTGCAAAGAAGGCATCACCCAACTGATCCCATGTAGAGATTATGTTTGGGGTTAAAGATCTATACCAGTCCAGAGCCTTCCCCTTGAAAGAAGCTGCTAATAATCTTATGGCCACATTTTGTTGAGTGATCACATGTACTACACAGACATCAGATACATCTTGCAGATGCTCCTCAGGTGTCTTAAAATCTTCCCCACTGAATTTAGGCAGAGCCTTCAAAGCATTAGCTGAGATAGGATCCCAAGTGGCTGGTGGTACTAGGAGAATCAAAGGACTACCAGTGTTCCAATTCGCATAATTCCTTGGGGCTACAGGTGCTCCCATGTTTGCTCTTGGTGCTGTTGCAAACTTATTGACTCTTCTCCTTGGATTAGCTATCAGTGGTGGCAAAAGAATCCTTGGATTAGCAGCAGATTGAGCTCTTGTTACAGGTCCATAGCTCTGACTTCCTGTGGCTTTCTAGCTCATACAATCTTGACAGAAACTTCAAGAAATGGTCCCATCGGGCGTGCCAAAAACTATTAATGTGTAAAATTGCACAGGTTCCAACACCAACATGGGAAGTTTCAAGAATGTGGGACTTGCTACCTGAAACAACCTCTAGATTTTAAAGAAGCTGGCTCTTCTATATTTTGGATGGGTTTTGGGAAAAGGGTAGAAATTAACAGAAATAAAACTACAGTTAAAGCAAATCTATCTATGGCGATGCACCTGAATGATAAGTATCTCTCTCAACTTAAGCACAGTGAAGTTATCCTCAAGATTCAGTTATGTTAAAGAGCAAATGTTGCATGATTAACATAAACAGATATAATGAATAAACTCAAAGGCTGACAAATAGATAATTTACAATGACAGAAAATATCAACCAAGGCACAGAACTCTGTCTTTCTCATTAATTTTCCAACAATATAAGAGGCACAGATACATGCACAGTTACATTTGCTTTCTGAATCAAGAATAACAAACTAAAGGCAAAATGATATTATTGGTCACAGCAAAAAGTCTCAAACTCTTTTGAATCTCTGATAGAAAATATCTCTAGCCAAATTGTCTATGAATGGATCCTGGCGATTACCAATGTTACATATTTATAGAACAGGATCGGCTCTAGATTGTCTGCACAATCGAATCCCAATGGTCTAACTAAACTGGAGCTAACTGGAAGTCTCTGACACTTGAAATCTTTTAGATCCACAAATAGTTACAATAACTGTAAGTTTGTTGGCTATGACAAAATACGTGTGGCGCGTCTCCTTCTAATAAAGAACAGACACTTGGTGGCTTCCGCACTCTCTAAACAATGAACTCTAAGACACATGGCAGCGTCCGCACTCATATTACTTGAAACTTCTTTACTTCTCGGGAGAAACAGGAAACTGACACATCGTAGCGTCTGCAACACTTAGAAACAATACGTGTCTCACTACGCAACATTTTAGTTAACTGTGTCTTTTATATACGGGAGGGCTCTGCCTATGACATCTGGCGTGATCCGCAGCAACTACAACTTTTTTATCTATGAGAAATGGGACCCACAACACTTACCGCTCGGTAGCTATCAAAAGGAAAATAGGGACAGGTGGCACCTTCCGCGCTCTTGAAACTCTTTAAGAAACTTGCGCAGAGATCAACACTTGTCACCATCTGCATCATTTGAGAAACCTTTATTAATATTGTGGAAAAGTTAGAAAGCCTTTCACTTAGATGTTGTATCTACCACGTGTCACTTTCCGCTGCATTTGAGACTTTAAAACTGGGGACCCACCTCCATACTTCACTAAATGGTGAAACATAAGAACCAACCGATGGGAGCTGACACATGGCAAGTTCTGCAGCTATCACAAAGGACACATGGTGCCTTCCACACGCACACAAAAACTTTTAAAGAAACTTTGAAACTCAAGCGCAAATTGACACTTGGCAAGTTCCACGGCTAGTAACTTTAGACAATATTGAAATATCTTCCACCACGTGGCATGATCCGTGTTAAAGTTATAACATAGAAACAAAAGTGCGGCTGGAACTGAGGCTCGACACTTGGCAAGTTCCACGCTACTTTGAGACTTTGGAAAAAGAAACCCTTGCGAAAACCCTCGTGGTGATGCAAAAACTTTCACAGGAACACTCGCAGAGGCAAAAACTAAAACTCGCTATAACTCGCTGATGCGCTGCAACTGAAACAAAATGTAGAGTATTTAACTCTACATGATGTTTAGTTTCATTTCATGAGGGACATGGTTGAGGATCGAAAGGTAAATTTGGAGAAGGTAGACACTTTGAAGAATGATACAGATGTGTTGACGAAACCAGTGGGCACAGAGAAGTTTAGATGGTGTTCAGAGTCTATGGGCCTCTCGGCCTATAACAGTTAAATCCTATTTTTATATTGGCTCTTACAAGGTGTTCGACAAGTGGGAGAATGTTGGGAATTAAGGTGTCTCAACCTTGGTAATTCTCTACATTTGTAATGTTTGTATTTATTATTTAATTGCATATGTTGTAAATAATTAGAAATTCCACTTTGTCATATTGTGGGATGTGGCACGATGATGTGTCAATCCTACATGGATTATGACAACTTGTTATTTTGTCCTCACATGAGGAGATAGGCATCCCACTTAGTGGTAGGAATATTCTACCATGTGTCAGCATCTTCTATGTTGTGTATGTTGCAAGTATGGGCCTAACTGGTGTTGTCATTGATGTCAACATACTCATGTTGCATTAATGAGAAGGATTAGATGAGCTGTGTGCTGAGGATATTGAGAAAATAAGTCTCAATCAGGAACAGTGAAGAACAGTGATGACAAGAAGGTAAAAGTCCTCAATAGGTTGAGGATCAGAGGATGCGGTTTAAAGGGTTTGTAGATACAAGTCTTGAGATGCTCCAGTCAAGATTTCAGAGGTCCACATGAAGATCTAAAGAAGTTATGGTCGCTCAACTAGAACTGGTTCCGGCAAGTGTTCAGAGGTGATAGAGTGCCACAGATAGGTCCGGTGAGATCTAGTATTTCATTATCCCATTCTGTGGGTCTGAGGGAGTGTTGAGGACATCCCTGTGAAGTATCAACTAGATTAGTTCGTGGGTTGAAGTTTTGGAAGAGCCTATTCATTTGTGATAGTGATGACAGACTGTGTTCTTGTAGCTCCGGATGAAGGAGAGAAGAATTCCATTAGGATGATGAAGTACGGATGTTTTTGGTGATTCAGGGAAGGTTATGATGATCTTTGGATCATGTCTAGTTAATGTTGGTGGTCCGCAATGAAGTTAGAGTTTGCATTTAAAGAATAACCACGGATATTGGTGTTCTTCTTGAGACTGGCCGACTGGATGTATTACACATCTTGCAGATGTTCTTGTAGGCATTTTCTAACTTAGATGATTGTTCCTAAGTCGATGCCTTGTATAAATAAGGGTTGTGATTTCATTTTGAAGTGTTTCTTGTGGTGATGAGTGTGTGGTAGCGAAGAGAAGTGCGAAAGGCAGAGTAGAAGTATTGGGCTTCGATGGAACTAATTCAAGCATGTTGAAGATGCTATTCTCCAGTTCATAAAGGTGATACTTATTCCTTTGTAGACAATAAGTCTCTTGTAGGCAGTGAGCCTCTTGTGAGCAATGTGCTCGGGCAGCGAGCCCTAATTGGCATGTGCCATTTTGTTCTTTGTATTCTTCTAACAGAGAATACATTCTTGGGTTAATCAACCCATGGTTCTTTCCTTCACTGGCTTTTCTACGTCAAAATCTTGGTGTCATATGTGTTGATATGTTTCTGCTTTTGATTTGAATGCATTATGGTTCATGATTAATATTATGCTAATCACTAAAGAAGATTCAAGTGTTTAAAAAGAAAAAGTTTTGTACAACTGATTCACCCCCCCTCTCAGTTGTATGCCCTAAGTCTAACAATTGGTATCAGAGCTAAGTTCCTCTAAAAAGGAGCTTAACTGCTTGAGGAGATCTACGATGTCATCATACAAGAAGGATAGTTCGAAGTTTGATGGAACCAACTTTTCTCTTTGGAAAGGTCACATGAAATATAACTTGCAGTGTATGGGAATGGCATATTGGTCCATGGTCACAAAAGTGTATACATGTACCTCCACAGGGTGGTCTGAAAACCCTAAATGAAATCACAAATGCTGAAAATAATCTGCGGACCAAAGAGGCTCTTCTAAGTGCATTAATTGACTCAGAGCTCTCAAATTTTATTGACCTACCAATTGCCTATGAGATCTGGATTAAACTGAAACTTCTACATGAAGGAGATGAGTGTGTTAAATGTGTAAGGTTACAGAGTCTAAAAGGGAAATTTGAAAAACTGAAGATGAGATATGATGAAAATATTACCACTTTTATGCCAACAGTGAATGAGCTGGTTTGTAGAATTAGAAATTCTGGTGGAGTCTTGGATGAAAATGAGATTGTTGGTAAGATTCTCAAATCCCTTCCTGCCTCTTACAAAATCAAGGTTGTTGCCATTGATGAATTCAGATCCCATGCAACTGTCACAAGAGACCAATTCGCTGGCAAACTGGCTTCTTTTGAAATGACTGAATTTGGAGATGATTCCCCCAAAACTGAATCTGCATTCAAAGTCAGTGCCTCTGTGAAAGGTAAACAAGGATTTGATCCAGGAGAGAACTCATCAAGGAATTTGTCATGGTATGGAAAAGCAAGAAAAGACCTAGAAGAAGGAGAAGTAGAAACTGCTCAACTTGAAGCCCTCATTGCAAAGAGACTGCCAAGAGGATCCGGTAAGTATGAAGGAAAATTGCCTTTTAAGTGTTTTAACTGCAATAAGATTGGTTATTTTGCCTCAAAATGTCCAGAAGGATTTTCAAAGCCAAATCCTAACAGATCAAGGTTCCAAAAGAATTGTTACTATGTTCATGAAGAAGATGATAATGAAGGAGTAACAGATGATGAATCAGAGACAGGAAACAAATCTAGAAGTGAATGGGTGTTTATTGCCATCAAGGAAGAAGAACCAATATCCTCTGTATCTATCAATCATAAAGTTGTATAAAGAGCTCTGGCTGCCCAAGTTGAAGAAAAGAATGATTAAGTCATTGACAGTGGTTGCTCTTACCACATGGTAGGTGACAAGAATAAGTTCATAGATTTGGAAAGGTATGAAGGAGGAGTGGTGAAGTTTGGTGATAATTCTGCTGGTAGAATCATAGGAAGAGGAACTACTTCTTTTAATGGAAGAAACAAAACTGGTAATGTACTGTATGTTGAAGGTTTGAAGCACAATCTTCTCAGTGTTGGACAGTTGGTGGACAAAGGCTATGATCTCTAATTCAAGGAGGGAAAATGCAAAATCTTTGAAAGATCCAGAACAGAGATTGCATACGGTACTCAAACTAAAGGTAATATCTTCCACTTGGTTGGTACTGGTAAAAGCTGTTTGTTTGTTCAAGTTAATCAGAGTTGGTTATGGCATAGAAGGATGTGTCATGTGAATTTTGATAATATCATCAAGATAATCAATACTCAGGCTATCAGAGATCTTCCAAAATTGGTGAAACCTACTAACAGCTTGTGCAAGGAATGTTAGTTGGCTAAGATGATCAGATTCACATTCAAAAGCATGGAACTGTCTTCTACTAGACTATCGGACTTAGTTCACACTAATATTTGTGGTCCGGCAAGAACTAGAAGTATTCAAGGTGATAGATACTTCATGCTGCTAATAGATGACTATTCCCGGATGATGTGGGTAACCTTTCTAAAGGAGAAATCAGAAGCTCTTGAGAAATTCAAAATATTCAAGGCTATGGTAGAGAATGAAATAGGAATAAAGTTGAAATGTCTGAGGTCTGATAGAGGTGGAGAATTCACATCCGATGAGTTCATAGAATTCTATGAGAAACATGGAATTAAGAGACAGTTGTCTGCTTTGAGGACTCTACAGTAGAATGGAGTAGTGGAGAGAAAGAACCGGACCATCCAGGAAGCATCTGGGACTATGATGATGGAAGCAAATGTTCCTCAGATCTATGGGAGAGAAGCTGTCAGCACTGCAGTCTATACTCTTAATCGAGTTCAAATCAGAAGCAATACCAGTAAGACCCCTTATGAACTCTGGTTTGGCATTACTCCTATTGTAAGATATTTCAGAGTCTTTGGTAGCAAATGTTACATCAAAAGAGATGAATATTTAGGCAAGTTTGATGCTAGAAGTGATGAAATAATATTCTTGGGTTACTCTATTCAAAGCAAATCATACCGGTGTTATAACAAGAGACTAAGAAAGATGATAGAAAGTACAAATGTAAAGGTTGATGAGGGAATAGAGAAACCCTCAAGGTTTTATGAATATGATGAAGATGATCAGAATGGTGCTCTAGTTCAAGGAGCTCAATCCTCTTCTGAAAATCAGATTCAGACTGATCCAGTAAATTAGGAAGAAGAGATAGGTCTGAATGAGCATGATCAAGAAGAAGAAGTGCAAGAAACTCCCAAAGTTCCAAGGTATGTAAGACTGAACCACTCTAAAGATCAGATCATAGGTGACAAAAGCATAGGTGTGCAAACTAGAAGGAAAATTGCTCAAAATTCAAATGAATATTGTTTGATTTCAAAGATTGAACCTAAGACAATAAATGAAGCCTGCAATGATGAAAATTGGACCAAAGCAATGGAGGAAGAGTTGATGCAAATTGAGAAAAATCACACTTGGGATCTTGTTCCTAGACCTAGAAACAAGAATGTGATTGGAACCAAATGGGTCTTCCAGAACAAACTAAATGAAGTTGGCGAAGAATTCAGAAATAAAGCCAGATTAGTCTGCAAAGGCTACTCTCAAATAGAAGGGATTGATTTTGAAGAAACCTTTGCTCCGGTGGCAAGAATTGAAGCAGTCAGACTATTTCTTGTATTTGCTACCTTCAAGGATTTCAAGGTGTATCAGATGGATGTCAAGTCTACCTTCTTGAATGGTGACTTAGAAGAAGAAGTGTACATTGAACGATCGGATGGTTTTCAACTATCTGGGCATGGTGATATGGTCTGCAAATTGAAGAAGGCACTGTATGGACTAAAGCAAGCCCCTAGAGCATGGTATGAAAGATTGGACAAACATCTTTTGAAGATTAGTTTCAACAAAGGTACTGCTGACAGTAACCTATATTTCAAAATTGATTATGAAAATATCTTGATTGTTGAAGTATTCGTTGATGATATCATCTTTCGAGGAAGAGACAGTATGTGTAAAACCTTTGCAAATCAAATGAAAAGTGAGTTTCAGATGTCAATGCTCGGTGAAATAAATTTCTTCTTGGGTCTGCAAATTACTCAAACAAAGAAAGGAATCTTTATCTCTCAGACCAAATATGTGAAAGAATTGTTGAGGAAATTTGGAATGGAAGATTCAAAGCCAATGAACACTCCCATAGCAACCAGATGTAAGTTGAGCAAAGATGATGACTCTCCTAAGATAGATCGGACAAAGTACAGATCAATGATTGGAGGATTATTGTATCTCAGTCAAACTAGACCAAATATAATGCAGGTTGTTGGTCTTGTGGTGAGATTCCAGGATGATCCTAGAGAATCTCATGTCAAGGCAATCAAAAGAATTTTTAGGTACTTAAAAGGAACAGTTGAGTATGGTCTGTGGTATCCTAGAGATAATAATTTTTTGCTTCATGCATATACAGATGCAGATTGGGTAGGAGATGTGGATGATAGGAAGAGTACAAGTGGAGGAGCATTCTTTTTGGGAAAAAGGTTGGTTTCTTGGCTAAGCAAGAAACAAGAGGCAATATCCCTATCCACAACTGAAGCAGAATACATTGTAACTGCAGGTAGTTGCACTCAAGTTTTGTGGATGAAGCAGATGCTAAGAGATATTAAAGTAGAATATGAGGAGCCTATCACAATTTTCTGTGATAATTCGAGTGCAATAAATATTTCTAAGAATCCGGTGTTGCATTCTAAGACTAAGCATATATCTATCAAGTTTCACTTTCTGAGAGAGGAAGTGAACAAGGATGAAGTCAGATTGGAGTATGTGCCCTCCAAGGATCAGATTGTAGATATTTTTACTAAACCTCTTCCCAAGGACTCTTTTGAGTATCTCAAGGAGAAGTTAGGGGTTATTGCCCCTCCGGTGATGAACTAGGATGCACTGATGTGCATCAATCCGGTGGATATCACAGTCATACCTTGTGATCTGGATTGATGATAAGGGAGCTGCTACTCAGGGGGAGCAATTGGTATGTTATGAAGTAATGAAGTTACAAGTATGAGCCCTTTGCCATTAATGTCAAAGGGGGAGAGAAGACATGTAAAAAATAAGTGGTTTCTGATCAAAGGGGGAGCAATAAAGGATGAGAAGACATGTCAATAGCTATTTCTATTAGGGGGAGTTGTAACAGCAAGGAGAAGTTCTTGTCTTGATGGTTTTTCACATCATATGTTGCTATCAATGACAAAGGGGGAGATTGTTGCAAGTATGGGCCTAACCGGTGTTGTCATTGATGTCAACATACTCATGTTGCATTAATGAGAAGGATTAGATGAGCTGTGTGCTGAGGATATTGAGAAAATAAGTCTCAATTAGGAACAGTGAAGAACAGTGATGACAAGAAGGTAAAAGTCCTCAATACGTTGAGGATTAGAGGATGCGGTTTAAAGGGTTTGTAGATATAAGTCTTGAGATGCTCCAGTCAAGATTTTAGAGGTTCGCATGAAGATCTGAAGAAGTTATGGTCACTCAAGTAGAACCAGTTTTGGCAAGTGTTTAGAGGTGACAGAGTGCCATAGATATGTCTGGTGAGATCCGGTATTTCATTATCCCATTCTGCGGATCTGAGGGAGTGTTGAGGACATCCCTGTGAAGTATCAACTAGATTAGTTCGTGGGTTGAAGGTCCGGAAGAGCCTATTCATTTGTGATAGTGATGACAGACTGTGTTCTTGGAGCTCCGGATGAAGGAGAGAAGAATTCTAGTAGGATGATGAAGTGCGGATATTTTTGGTGATTCAGGGAAGGTTATGATGATCTTTGGATCATGTCCAGTTAATGTTGGTGGTCTGCATTGAAGTTAGAGTTTGCATTTGAAGAATATCCATGGATATTGGTGTTCTTCTTGAGACTGGCCAACCGGATGTATTACACGTCTTGCGGATGTTCTTGTAGGCGTTTGCTGACTTAGTTGATTGTTCCTAAGTCGATGCCTTGTATAAATAAGGGATTGTGAATTCATTTTGAAGTGTGTCTTGTGGTGATGAGTATGTGGTAGCGAAGAGAAGTGTGAAAGGCAGAGTAGAAGTATTAGGCTTAAATGGAACTGATTCAAGCATGCTGAAGATGCTATTCTCTAGTTCATAAAGGTGATACTTATTCCTTTGTAGACAGTGTGTCTCTTGTAGGCAGTGAACCTCTTGTGAGCAGTGTGCTCGGGTAGTGAGCCCTAATTGGCATGTGTCATTTTGTTCTTTCTATTCTTCTAATAGAGAATATATTATTGGTTTAATCACCCCATGGTTTTTCCCTTAACCAGGTTTTCCACGTCAAAATCTTGGTGTCATATGTGTTGATATGTTTCTACTTTTGATTTGAATGCATTATGGTTCATGATTAATATTATGCTAATCACTAAAGAAGATTCAAGTGTTTAAAAAGAGAAAGTTTTGTACAACTGATTCACCCCCCCTCTCAGTTGTATGCCCTAAGTCTAACAGTGTAAGGAATGTTTGATCGAAATAGTTATGATGGATTCCTATGACGAATCTATGACATGTAAGAGTCGAGAATAGAAGGTTGTAAGATAGGTAATGACATGTGTCATGAAGCATCTTTGAATGAGGTATATTTGGTGGAATACGATGTTTTGTAAGAGAATATGCTATTTATAGCATGTGTATGATAGATTCTCTTACAGCTGTAAGTTGTAACTACTATGACAGATTCTATGACGATCGTAAGTGTCGTAAGAGCATCTATCATAGCCCATTTTGGAAATAGGCAACCTCTTTGGGATGGGAGCTTTGGACAAGTGTCAAACACATTCTACAATTTTGACCAAGTGTCCCTAGGCGTGGGTTTTGGTCTAAGATGCCATATTGGACACCCATTCCAAGAAAGGTCCAAAATTGCCTTATATGTTCTATTTAAACAGGTGCTTGGAGATGGAGTTTGTATCACAGGTTTACAAGTACTGTTATGCTGCCGGATTGACTCCAGACACGAGTGTCGAAGACCATTGAAGCTTGCATTGCAAGTGTATTGTAAATATTCTTTTAGATTTGTTAATACATTGTGCAGGTTTCTGAGTGTGGGGTTTTTCACCTAATAAGGGTTTTCCGCACCGTAAATCTTTGTCTCTCTTCTTCTATCTTCTTTTTGGCTCTTTTGTTTTACTGCTATATCTCATGTTAATGGTTTAACATCGCTGTAATAGTTAGGACAAAGTTGAATTTGCATAGGCCTCTCCTCAATAGATTAGTGTAGGAAGCATTTCCGCACACCTAGCTTCCTTTCAGACATGTCATAGAATTGAAACAAGATGCCAACTGATCATGGATGATGCCAAATAAAACTACTATCATAAACACCAAACAAATGGCATCATGTTTGCCATGAATATGCAAACATGCTATGAGCATGATTTCCACAGGTACCAAGTCACTCTCAAATGCAAACTAAATACAAACTGAATCTCATCAAAGATGTCAAACTGTCCTATCACATGTCAATCAATCACACTTGCAACTAAATCATAACACATACCAAGTTGTGTATTGTCATCAGGGACAAACAACTGAGGGTGAAGTCAACAAACTGCCCCTTTGTCCATGATGGAAAAACACAACTTCCTATCCCCCTTTTTGACATCAAGGCAAAGAGAAAGAAATAGTGTGCCAATGCCTCCAGAGGATAAGCAATATAAGCCTAAAATATAAGTCATACCAAACATATCATGATTGTCTCATAAAGAAGATCCATCCAGAATATCTGAAATAGAATTGAGATGTCACCGTGCCATAATAAAATGTCAGCAGCATAATAAGCATAAAGAGCATGTAGCAAAGATAGAAAACACTGAGAATGTTGATACCACTATCCAAAACATTAGAAAATATCATTTTACTGTGCAAATAACACTTGTACCATGATCACAACCATCACCACTGGCACTGTTACAAAAGATATAATTTTCACTATCACCATACAAAGAATCATCAGCATGAATTGACTTCTACTCAAGTTCATTTCATAAACCAAAAATCTCTATCCTCACATACCATGTGCAAGAAGGCAAGAAAAAATAATCACAAAAACTGTTGTCTAAGATCAAACCAATAATTGTAGTTCATACTTCAGATATATCCTTGTCATGCATAAATTGATAACACTATGCAAGGAGCATCTTTGCTTTTGATAAACCTCTACCTCAAGAGAAAACATTAAAAACATTGTATCTAGAAACACTAAGAGAAAAGTGTAGCACTATCATAACACTGACTTTTGAATTTATGTATATCACTGTCAAAATTAGTGCATATAAATGATCAAAACACTATCATCATTGAGGGAGTAGACATGAAAAGCAATGCCTTTACACTGTCTTCAGAATAAGACACAGGAAATGTTCTTTTATCAGATCTCAGCAAATAAGTACTGTCAAACCACCTTCATCCATCATTGTATCATTGAAATAACTATCACTATGCACATACCACTTCGTAAATGCAAGAAAACACTTTACTGCAACAAGTCATTTCAAATATTGGTAAGAACACATAATGAAGCACATGTAGCCAATGGCAATTTTCATGTATATCTATGGTACAAGAATATGAAAAGGAATCACAAGATAAATCAACAAAGCATGGTATCCAATCTATTCATCAAGCCACTTTACTGTTTGCTGGCATGTCAACGAAACAAATCATTGCAAGATCCATAGTCATCATGAAAATCATAAGCAATACTCCTCCTACATGCACTTTTGCTCAACCAACAAGATCCAAGTGAAAGTTAGAATTCACTGTCCAAGTTATAGCATCATTGTGAAACAAGTATATGAGTATGTATGATTCTGTGATATTCAACTCTCCCTAATTGTACTTTGGTCTTTCAATCAAGATAAACCAACTTACTCAACTTGTTGTGCAACAACCATTGTTATCATGTTAGCAAGATGTTATTAGGTAGTTTAACCATCTGGCATCAAAGATCTTGTTAAGAATACTCAGAAATTGCATATACTACTGTCACTGCTAAAACATCAAACACCAAACATTGTTTCAATACACTCAAGAAACTGAGCACTATACTTGGCATTGTACATGTTAAGTCACCAAACCACAACATGCATTGTCTTGCATAAAACATTGTTTGAGAACTCACAAAGGAGGGACACCAAGATCACTGGAAATATTCAATGAAATTGAAAGTGCCCTATTTCTGAAGAATGCTCCTCAAAGAATGCATACTGAAATGAAACTTGAATACTATATCTGATAAGAATAATCAAAACTATTGCCATGTTGTTCCAAAGATGTCCTATTAAAAACATAATGACATCCTTGATACTATCATCAAATGACTACAACAGAAATCATAAAGAGAGTATCATGCAAAACTTCCATAAAGAGCAAACAATATCTGAGATCAAATTTTAGTCCACTACATCCTAAGACTTGTTGGAATTAGAAAATAAAACATTGGATCACTCCCCCTAAAAACATACAACCATTTAAATGCTGAGAGATAATCCTTGTGCATCATGCACAAGACTAAGTCCTCCCTTCTCCTTTCCTTGTTTTCTTCTCTAGACCCATAGAGATCTATTTTCAGATGACTTCTCCCTGCAAAACCTTTCTTTATGACCAAATCTTTTACATCTATAGAACAACATATAGTTTTGATCAAGAGGAGAATAGTTTCTTCTAGAGTCATACCTTGCATTCATCCAACAGTCTCTTTTCAAGTGCCCAACCTTACTGTAGTTATAGCAAATAATACTGTAGTTTTGATTTGACAAACCATAATAACTACAATCTCTAGCTTTATGACTGTACTTATGACAGACATAACAAGAACCATGAAATTGAGAATAGTTATACTTGACAGAATGATATTGCCTGATAGATGAAGGTCTTGGAAAACTATTAGTTCTTCTTTTCCCAATATTAGTAGTTTTATCATTTGCTTTCTTCTTGTCATCATCAGAAATAGTAGAATGATAATTCAAATCTATCTTCTGTGTAGGAGTCTGCTTAAACTTGAAACTCTTCCTATCTGCTATTGCAAAAACTATTTTCCTTTTAACTTCATCTTTAACACCAAATCTTTCCCCTTTTTCATATCCTAAGCCAAAATAATCATTATAATATTTTTTTCTATATAACATATCATCCAGTACATTAATACTTTTCTCAAACTTCTTATATTTTTCTAATTGAATCTTATGATCTTCAAGATCTTTCTTTAAAGAAACAAACTCTTCTTCAAGTTTATGGCACTCAAAGGTTTTGGCATCCAAGGTTTTCTTAGTCTCCTCTATCTCTATTTTTAGATTTAAGATCATGTTATCTGAATCATCTTTTAAAAGGGAACTATTTTTCAAGAAATTGAGTTCATCCTCTAACTTTTTACACATTTATTCTTTTTCTTTCAACTTGACTTTGTTTTCCTTTTCAATTCTTTCTCTTTCTTCAATTTGTATCTTAAGTTTTTGATTTTCTTTTTCAAGATCCCTAATCACATTTAGAGAAGATATAAGCTCTCCTTCAAAATCCACTTCACAGTCATTTTCATTTATCTCCTGTCCATCTTCATCTATAAAGAAATCTCCTTCTGTATTAGTAATTTCAACTACAAAATCATCAAGTTCTTTATTAGACATCTTTTCTTCTACAGGATTGTGATTGTTATCACTTATTGAATCAACTGACAGGGACTTTTCCTAAGACAAGACTACATTTGACTTAACACTAGTGTTTTTCTTTTGACTTCTATTTCTTTACACTTGCCCATCACAGTAGTACATGACTAGGAAATGCTAAGGTTGGTTAGACCTACTAGACAAGGGTCTAGCTCTGATACCACTTGTTGGAGTACACAAGACACTAAGAGGGGGTGTGAATCAGTGTCTTATAAAATAGACATGTTTTTGGCAACACCTAATTAACTTTTACCAACTATGAACTTCAACCTTGAATGGTGAAAGCAAGACATTCATTTAAGAACCAGGATGATCTATCAAAAGACAATTGTGAGCATGAAAAGATAGAACAACTGTTTGTGAACTATGAGGAATCATTTGAACAGTTCATCAAGACAAACAATAAAGGTAGATTGTTACTTCATTGGAATGAGATAAGAATCAAAGTATTATGCATTTGTACTATTTTACTAAGAGCATCATATAATAGTTAAATTATGAAAAAATGAACAAAAACTCATGAGCAAAATAGGTAACCATAACATAGAGATTGTCCTGAGTGGAAAACCCTCCAGGGCATAAAAACCACTCGAAAAAATACCTCACTGGCTTATTTAATGAATCTCACTGATTACAGGCCTCACTGGCTATAAAATGCCTCACTGGGTATAAAATGCCTCACTGGCAAAGCCCCACTGGCTACAATTGCCTCACTAGCAAAGGTCATTTCTTGTCTCACTGACTTGAGATTTCAATACATGCTTCAATCATAAAGAAAAACAAATACAAAGGGACACTCTGTTTCTCTAAGTCCAATATAACAACTCTTATCTAACATCACTAATAATGCACTTAGTCATCTATCCTCAACATTACATCAGGTGTATATACAACCACACACAATTCCTATTTTTAAAGCACTTTTTATACATTTCATAATTTGTAATAACATCTTCTTTTGTATGTGAAGGAATAACCAATTGAGGAAGTTTTCTTAACTGTCAGAACAGTTAGGTTGAATGACCTTATGAATTCATTTAAACACCAAAGTCAACAGTGTTTTGTTAAAACCCTAACCAGGGTCATAAACCCAAATCTTTGTCATGATATCATATAAAAATATTTCTAACTGAAAGAACATCTGGAGATAGTTATAACTATTTCTTTTAAATACTTTTGAAACACTATAAACCATATTCTATGTCAAAGAAATTTCTTTCAGTTTGAAACCCTAACTGTCAATGTTATGAGTAATAACAAACAACGTGTATCATAAACCTCTTATGAAAGAAATGATGGAGAAAAGAGCACATATAACTGTCATAATAAAGCATACTAGACTAGAAACACAAACTCTATACTAGAAAATCAATACCCATAACAAGGAAGAGGATTGACACCCATAAATGTCACATTTGCCTATTTCAACAACATAAAACTGAATGAAAGGTAACAATGTCACCTGGTGTTATCCAAAAGAAGACAAAGTCAAAAAGTTTACCATCGCATGAGCTAGCACTATTGTTTCTAGAAGATTCTACCAAGATTGTTGTTCATTTCATGTGTTTTCATGATGAAATCTGAATTGGTCAAACCCTATCTCAAGAGGAGCTCAAAACCAAACTTTTTACCTTGCATAATGAAAACATAATCCAAACTTTTTCCTGATATCGTCATGAACTCATGCTTCTGGTGTGCCTTAGAATGGGCCAGTAATAATGAGTGGCTCCTTTGAGCCTATTACCTACCTCATGTCATCGAAAACTATTCAGCGGGTTACTACCTTAAAACAAGCCGATATTATGACTTTTGAATTATTCCAAACTTTAAAACAACTTTGCACAAGTCCCTTCCTCGAACCCCATTCACATGGCAAATGTAAAGTAAAGACCTTTTAACTTTACTTGGAGAACAAAGATAACTCAAATCAAAATGCCCAGGTCTTCAAACAAATTATAATGTACTAGTAATGTGTCCACCAAATATAACATATGTCAACAACATATGAACATTAAGTATGAGATAAATGCCTTTGCCACTGAAAAACATTAATCATGCTAAGAGAGCATGTCACCATTATACCAAACACACAGAGCATCAACTGAATTGAATCATGGACCATCACAGACCATATGTATATCAACCACTGATGATGTATCAACAACACCATTACAGAACTGAGCATGGGTAAGTATATATAATACAATGTCAACATCAATATGTGTTTTACATCAAGGTGCCAAACATGATAGATCCCACTGTATATGTTGAACAATAGAATGGTAGCATTTTGAGATCAAAGCCAAATGAAACCAAGATGAACACAACAGGAACAAGATCATGAGTATATGCATCATGGTAAATGCATCATGTGTATGCCAACTGTATACTCACATATGATCAAGTGACATGTCATATAATTGAAACAAGATGCCAACATTATGGTCATGTAGATGCCAACTGATCATGGAAGATGCCAAATAAAACTAATATCATAAACACCAAACAAATGTCATCATGTTTTGCCATGAATATGCAAACATGCTATGAGCATGATTACTACATGTATTTAGTCACTATCAAATGCAAACTGAATACAAACTGAATCTCATCAAAGATATCAAACTGTCCTGCCACATGTCAATCAATCACACTGGCAACTTAATCATACGACATCCCAGGTTGTGTATTGTCATCAGGGACAAACAACTGAGGGTGAAGTTAACATACTAAGGGTACCAACAGGCTGTACAGACCTATTAGTCACTTTTCCCAACTGCATAGTCTGTGGCAGAGTCCATTGCCCCTGTGGTCTCTAAGGCCCACATGGCAAGGACAAGCTCTGCCTGTGGGATCCTTAGGGTCCATTGACCCAAAGGGGTGCAGAACCCTTTGAAAAAGGCTTTGACCTTTATTTAATTTAAAATAAAAATTGAAATATAACAACCAGAATATTTTATAAAACTAGTGGTCAACAAAAGTAGTTCATAAATTTGTAAATTAGCGACAGTTAATACTGCCTGACGGTAGTCACAACCAATGGTTTTAGACCCTCAAACAATGGCTTTTCCCCTTGGTGGTTTGGTGGTTTTTGTCAGAAATCGGTTTTGTTCATTACAAGCAATTTCACTACAATAGGCTATTTTTTCATAGAACAAATGGTTTTTCTAGTGATTGGAGGGAATATTTCATCTGTAAAGGAATATTCCATCAGCATCAGGGGCCTTTTTTGCCCCTCAAAGCCCTAAAGTAGGGCATTTTTTCTCTTTTGTATAACTTTTGCCCATGGTATTGAAATTGGGTAAACCATATATTGACAAAAAGATAACAGAGAGGACTTCATAGTGATGTCAAAAATTTTTGTAGATTTTTTGTTTGGTTGTATTTATTGCAGGTGGAAGATAGATCTCTCTTTTTGGCTTTTGATCTCATAACTTTTAGTCACGATCTTCGATTTTCGCGATTCTTGCGGCATCATAAAGGTATTCAAGAGCTCTTCAAAGCTATCCATGCACTTTTCTTAGATTCAGCTCTAGGTTCATTTTAATTTAGTTTGGTATTTTTGGCTTTTGAGTGATAATTTGGGCATTTTGAGACTTAGGAGGTGAAACTTATTTTGAAGGGATTTTTTTGCGGTGATAAATCAATGTGAGTGATTGCAATCTTACTTAGATCTCTTTTGTAATTCATATCATCAATTCTTCCTACACAATCACTATCTGTATATCCAATCAGCTTGAACTCATTTGACTTTGCATACTGAATGCCATAGTTCCTTGTTCCACTCACATATCTGAGAATTCTCTTCCCTGCTTGCCAATGAGAGTCCTTTGGAGACTCCATGAACCTTGAAATGAGACTAACTGCATACATTATGCCAGGCCTTGTGGTTGTTAAATACATGAGGCTACCAACAAGCCTTTTATACAAAGTTGGATTAATGTTGCCTCCTTTATCATCCTTGCTTAATTTCAGTCCTGTGACAATTGGTGTTGGAGCTGATTTGCAATTTATCATGTTAAACCTTTTCAAAATGTCATTTGCATACTTAGATTGGGAGATTAATATACCATTACCATTTTGATTTACCTCAATGCTAAGAAAATACTTCATGAGGCCTAAATCAGTCATTTCAAACTCCTTTTTCATAGCTCCTTTGAACAAATCAATTGCCAAATCACCCATGAATATCAAATCATCAACATATAAGAAAACAATTATGATCTCACCTTGCTCATTTATCTTGTTGTATAATGTAGGCTCACTGCTGCACCTATTGAAGCCATTTTGCAAAAGATAGGAGTCAATTTTACTATACCAAGCTTTTGGGGCTTGCTTGAGTCCATAGAGTGCCTTTTTCAGTTTGTAGACTTTGTCTTCTTGACCCAAAATCTCATACCTAGGTGGCTGCTCCACATAAACTTCTTCTTCAAGATAACCATTCAAAAAAGTTGATTTCACATCCATTTGGTAAACTGGCCACTTGTTTTGAGCTGCTATTGCAAGTATAGTTCTCACGGTGTCTAAACGTGCTACTAGAGCAAATGTCTCATTGTAATCAACCCCAGGCTGTTGTGAATATCTTTTTGCCACTAGTCTTGCTTTATGTTTTTGTACATCACCATTTGCATCTTATTTGGTTTTGTAAACCCACTTCACTCCTATAACATCCTTGCCTTTTGGAAGGCTCACTAACTCCCATGTTTGATTCTTTTCAATTGCATCAATTTCATCATCCATTGCATTTACCCATTTTTCATGCTTGATAGCATCTTCATAATGAATTGGATCTTCTACTTGTGAATAAAATGCAAAAAGAGAAATCAGACCAGCATTGTTCTCACCTTCATTTTGATCATAAATGTCTCTCAAACTTCTGATTTTTTGTCTCCTCAAGCTTGCCAATGTTGGATTTGACATATCACTTGAACTTGGACTTGTGGAATGTGGACTTGATGGCCCTACACCTTGATTGCCACTTGTAGATGGTGTTTGTAGTACATTTGAAGGAGTGGATACTTGAACATGTGGGGCTGTCCTTACACTTGATGATGGTGTCATTTGCGGACCACTTTGTTGAGCTTGAATGGGTGTGGAAGGAGTCACATTTGAGGGAGTACCTGCTGGTATAAAAACTTCTTTATCTTCTTGTGGTAAGTTGGCTGCAATATTGATTGTTTTCTCCAAACTTCCATCCCATGCTTCATCTTCTATGAATTGCACATCTCTGCTGATTATAACTTTCTTGGTTATTGGATTGTATAGTTTGTATGCCTTTGATTCATCACTATAACCAACAAATATACACTTTTCTCCCTTGTTGTCCAATTTTCTTTTCAACTCATCCAGCACATGTGCATATGCCACACATCTAAATACTCTCATGTGAGCAACATTATGTTTTCTTCCTGTCCATGCTTCTTCAAGAATCATATTCTTCACACTCTTGGTTGGACACCTGTTCATAATATATGTTGCACAAGCTACAGCTTCAGCCCAATATTCATTTGACAAATGCTTTGCTTTCAACATGCTTCTTGCCATTTCCATGATTGTTCTATTTTTCCTTTCAGCTACCCCATTTTGTTGAGGTGTGTACCTGGTTGTGAATTGCTTGTGAATACCATGGTCTTTGCAAAAATTTAGAAATTCATTTGAGATGTACTCACCACCTCTATCTGTTCTCAATGCTTTGATGTAGTACCCACTTTGCTTCTCAACAAGTGCCTTGAATTGACAGAAACAATCAAACACTTCATTCTTTTGTCTTAGGAAGTAGACCCATGTTTTCCTTGAATAGTCATCAATGAAGGTCAAAAAGTAGTAGCTTCCACCAATTGAGGGTGTTTGCATTGGCCCACATAAATCTAAATGAACAATCTCTAAAGGTGCCTTTGCTCTAATTGACTTGCCTGTTGGAAATGTCTCTCTATGTTGCTTTCCCAAGATGCATCCTTCACATACTCTTTCTGGTTCCTCTATTAATGGCAAACCCTTTACCATACTCTTTCTATGAAACAAATTTAGACCACCAAAGTTGAGATGCCCAAATCTTAGATGCCATAACTAATTTTCATCTTTTATTTCTGCTTGAAAGAGAGTTTGTGTAACTGCTGCAACTTCTTCTTTATCCTCTTGTGGGTTCATTGTGGGTTGTGCTTGAGCATATTCTACATTTAAATTTGGCTTAATCTTTAGGGGAAACATTCTATTGTTTGTCATTTGCACTTTAGCAATAAGCTGATTACTTGAAAATTTATCTAGAATAGTGCATTCTTTGTTTTTGAAGAAGACTCTATACCCCTTTTGAACAAGCTATCCAATACTCATTAGATTGTGTTTTAGACCAGGCACAAAATACACATCTGAAATATACTTCTTCTCCCCCTATTTAGTTAGAATGTTGATATTTCCTTTGCCCACAACTGATTGTTGTCATTACCCAATGTGACATCTGATTTTACACTTTCATCTAAACTTGAGAACATTTCTAAGTTCCCTGTCATATGATTGCTGCAACCTAAATCTAAGAACAATACATCCTTTTGATTTTCTTGTGCTACATTGCATGCTATGAACATATTGCTCTGATTTTGGTTTTCTCTTGTAAAATTTGCATTTTGTCTACTGAAATCAGATTGTTTTTTCCTACATTCATTTGAATAATGCCCATATTTCTTACAATACTGACATTGGATTTGAGATTTGTCATACCTTTGACCATGTGGTTGATTTTGAGATGGGTTTGGGCTTGAGTTTTGGCTGCTGCCTCTTCCATTTGAACTTGATGGGCTGCTTCTTCCACCTCTATATGAATTCCTTCCTCTACCTCTGAAATTTGATCTTCCTCTGCCTCTTCCATAGCTGATTGAAGCTTGTGTCTTGAATGCATGCTCTAATGATGAATTTGCTGACCTGCTTAGTCTATGCTCATGTGAGATGAGAGATGCATGGAGCTCATCAACTGAAAACTATGAGAGGTTCTTTGTTTCCTCTGTGGTCACAACTATGGATTCAAACCTTGTGGGTAAACTCCTTAAAATCTTTTCAACAATCCTTGTATCTTCAAGTGTCTCACCATGAGATCTAATTTGATTAACTAAACCCATCACTTGTGTGAAGAAAGTGTCTACTGAATCTGAATCCTTCATGAAGATTGTTTCAAAATCCCTTCTTAGCATTTGCAACTTAGCTGTTTTCACCTTTGCCATTCCTTGATAGGCTGTTTGAAGTGTATCCCATGTGTGTTGGGACTTAGTTGCTACTGCAATCCTTGGAAAAATACTCTCATGCACAGCTTGGAAGATGTAAAAGAGAGCTTTGGAGTCCTTCTTCCTATTATCCCTTAACAGATCTTTCTCTACTTGTGTTAATGCATTGTATGCTGCTGCATCAGCTAGCTCTGGAAATCCATTCTCAACAAGCTCCCAAATATCTTGAGAACAAAACAAAGCTTTCATGGTGATTGCCCAGTAGTCATAATTCTTTCCATTAAACTGTGGAATTTGTGGGTTTGTCAAACTTGTGCTTGCTGCCATTGTTGACTGTGAAAAGCCTCTGTCTTCTTGAAAAAAACTTTGTTTGAAAAACTCTTTCTTAAAATGCCTTCAACACTGATCAACCAAGCTCTGATACCAGATGAAGGTAAGAGGCAGAGGACCAAAACAGATACAAAAAAAAACAGTGATAAAACACAAAGATAAACAACAAAATATATTTCCTATCACAAGATAGTTATATGATTCAAGAAGAGCTTCTGCTCTTTTCTCTCACACAGAAATTTCAAAAACAGTGAGCTACAGCTCAATCCATAAAAAAAACAGAGTATTACCCATTGCATTAAAAAAACAGAGCTGCTGCACCTTTTTTAAAATTATAGATAAAACAGAGCATCACATATTTTCTACGCTGCACACTAATTAAAAGAACAGCACAAAGTTTTTCCTAAAGACTTTGACTACAAATTTTTGCACTGACAAATTCCAGCTTTCTTTCATACGCAGGAGAAAGGGGGACCATACTTCTTGATAGCATACTGCAGAGAATGTAAATGAGCATTTTAATAGGTATGGAGATGGCAGAGATCAGTTTTTTTGGAAAAGGTCTTCAACATTCAATGCCCTGCCTGCAGCGGTAGAGGATGAACAGAAAGAGCAGTTATAATGGTAGTTGGAGATTACTATTCCAACAGCTAGCTAGTACATTTTACTGGCATTTTTTTTGTGAGGGACCACTTTCCATGTTTTGCCTCAGCCAAGCCATTGTGATGAGGCATTTTAATGTTTTGGCCTTTATGGTAGATGGTGGATGTAAGCTGGGTGCTTTAGTCTCAAGTTGGAAATGGTATTTTGGTTTTGATTTTCATGTCTCCCTCACACAAATCTTCCAGACAAGTCTTGAAAGAAATCTTCGAGTCCCCTTTTGATATTTTGGTTCTATGGTTGTTTTAGTGGGAAGTTTGGGTGCTGTCTCTCTATCAAGGAAGACAATCTAGCAACAAGGCATTTAGCATTATTAACTATTGGCAGAGCCCACCTAGCGATTAGAATCAAATACATCAATTATGGCCATTTGCTTCATACAGGAACTCTATGGCCGAATGCCTCAGACAAGTGGATTTCCTAGGTAGGCGACTATAAGACATGTATCCTCATGGCGAGGATGTTGGCAGGAAATTCTCTAGAGAATTTTAGACAGTTTGAGACACAAGGCTGTCCAAAGAAACAGTTTTGAAGTTTGTCAATGGCTTCTTTGTTTGAGACTTGGTTCTACAGGTAGACCAACGGCTCCCTCAAAATCATCTAAATCTCTTTTGAGTTTTAATTCTTTAAAGGTAGTTGTCAAAAGGTCATTTCAAATTCAAACCTCAAGGGAACTGCTAGATCCCTATCCTTCTCAATGGTCTTCTTTGTACCATTTCACAGTTGTTTAAATTACTGATAGTCACATCAAAATTCTTTTCTCCGGAGTGAAGGTTACCTCTGACCGTCTGTCTATTTGTCTATGGAAGTGCCTTCTATTTTAGTCTTTTCTATCGATTAAGTTGGTTGTTTTGAACTCTTTATTGATCTGAGGGGCAGTCTTGCCTTCTCATGGCCATTTCAGGGCCTCCTCTATGTACTTCTTTTTTCCCTATCAACAATTCAATTCATACGGGTGCCTTACACCTTTAAAAAAACTGTAATCATTTAATAAATTATAATATAGTAATAATACTTTGTATTCCTTATTAATCACGTATCATATATAATTAGAAATCCTAATATTAATTAATGTCTCTTATATCAACAATATTAATGATACTAATTATATTTAATTGTAATACATAATTGTTATAATAATATTTAGCAAATAGACAAATATTATATAATGATTTTTTTAGCAATTTTAGATTTTACAATTTTTTAATGAATTAATGGATGTGCAACCGGTTTTAAGATGGGTCAAGTTCTACTAGCCATTGAAGACAACAAACTCCAGAATATAGTGGCCTATATTTAGATATAGATGCAAATGTGTTGGTTTTAGAGCTCCAAATTGAAGTATTCCTAGGATGAACCATTCGTACAATGTGATGTTCTCTCTTATTTCTACATAATGTTTAAATGTGCAAACAACTATTTTTAAAAACCAAGATATAATGAGTAATCACACAAATGTTTATAAATAAATCTTCCAATGGCTAGTAGGAAAGGGTGAGAGTCAACATTTTTAAATGTTGATCTTGAATGTTGTAAAATTAACTCGAGATAGAGAATGAAAAACTCCAGGTAAGGAACACATGTATGGAAGGGCCAATAATGAATGAATGAATATGTGAAAACAAGTGCAAATAGAACTAAGATAAAGTTGAATATATAAAAAAATAACTTAACACAAAAATATATTTTGTCACTATATAATTATACTAACATATTTTGTAAAAATTATCTATATATATACAAAATCCACTGCTAGTCAACCTTCTCATTTCAAAATGAGCCATCTGAAAGACACTCAATAGATATTATATTAAAATATTTTTTAAAAACATATATATATATACAAAATCCACTGCAATCAGCCTCTCAAAAGGAGCCATCTGAAATGACATTAAATAGATAGAGTCATCGTTATCGACCCCAAACTATCATCATGAGTAATAGATACAGTGACCCACGCCGCCTGTGATAATCGCAATGACCAAGACCGCCTGTCTGAAGTTATTTCTCAACAAACTTTAATTAAAGCCATTGACCTATTACGGATTTCAAATTGAGATGAATTCAAAATACCAGAACATTCAAGCAAGTTTAGAATCCTCTTAGAAATTAAATTGGCATTCCCAGCGAGATCAGAGGCGGTTGGAAGAAACAAAGAGACTTGCCTCCTGCATTAGTCTGCTGTTCTTATCTTGATCTTCTTCGTTGAAAGAATGATGAAACCCATGCTTTTCCTTGTCAAACACCATCAAATCAATATGCTTACACTTGCCCGAGATTTTGATGGCTTCGTGGTACTCGGCGCCTCTATCCCTCAAACAATCTTTGCCTCCCAACACAACTAACATCGGAGGAATGCTAATTATGCTACTTAATTGTGAAGGGAAGTACATGACTGGGTTGCTGAATGGGTGATCTCTATTTCCATGCGCTTCAGAGGGCAACGCCAGCCTCCAAAATGTATCACAGGCTTCTACATTCACGAAAACATCCCTTGGACACGCATTCTCCGACTGCGTACGATCTATCCCTCCAAAGAAAGGTTGCAGCAGAATCGCTCCTCTGATATTGTCAAAGAAATCACAAGCATGGGCGCGCATGAGGAGATGATGCACTATATTCCCTCCCGAGCTTTCCCCAATCAGAAACGAATTGCTGAGATCGGCGTAGGCAGTCAGCCACGGATCAGAAGTGCCCTCCGTGGAAAAAAGCCATTGGAGTACAGCCATGGAGTCGTCGTAGGCGGCAGGAAGGCGATTTTCCGGGGCCAATCTGTAGTTCACTGAAACAATCATCGCTCCTAAGCTAGCAGCCCACTTTTCGCAAAAAGAGTGGGAAGCAGCAGACGCAGGTGAAAGGAAACAAAAACCGCCGCCATGGAGGAAGAGCGCAACAGGTAACTTGGAGGAGGTGGATTTAGGCGGAGGAAGGAAGAGGCGCACCCAAATGCCAAGTGCCTCGTCTATTACAACATCTCTACTCTTAACAGCATGGTTGTGTAAAGAGGGAGGAACGTTCACAATGAGATGTTTGTCAGTGCGAACTATGCCTCCATCGTCATAAACTTTAAGTGCCCCTGCAAAGTCTTCCACCAAAGTTGGCACCTCAATTTCTTTTTGTACGCCCATACTCAACTCGCTGGTTTGATTTTGCAATTGCCACAAAACCTTCCATGCTCTCTTTAAATTGCAAACTGAGCAGATGCATCCACACGGAGATTGTGCCAGGTGGACGGCGGAACATGCCTGCAGGATACCAGGTCTTTTTTTTTAAAAAGAGAAAACGTGAAAATCACACAGACTATATTAATATATTAAAAGCGATTCCGGGTCAAGTTGAAAGTTATCCAATTTTTCTTAATAACGTTTTTCTTGCAAATTTGACTACCTACTTATGGACAGTAATTCATAAATTTCAATTACAAATTCCAACGTTCAGAACGTGCCTGACTTTGCTGTGCCACTGAATGTGCCTGACTTGGATACCACTTATTATTATTATTTTTAATATATTGAAATTACGGGAGAGGATTTAATATTTGAGCACCTTCTGACTTGCTACGGTAGTTGGTAGTTAACATATGTTGGAACATATTGTTATTAATGTTTAAATATTAATAAATATCAATAAATATATAGTAAAGTGTCAATCATAGTTTAACATAATGTATATCATTAATATACCAAATCTCATAAAAAATATAAACAATGATAGACAAAATCTAATTTTACATGAGACAAAAGTCAATCTAGTTTATTACAATAAAGATTATATAATACTAGCACTTGCATCCAATGGAGGTGAAATGGTTACTTCGATTGTGATTTATATAGAATGCCCTCTAAATTTGAAAGTAGGATTGGGTCAATAGAGAAGCCTAACATTTTATAAGAGGTCATAAGTTCCATTCATAAGTAATCTATAAAAAATAATACAACATTAAAAGTAGTTCCTAATTAGTCTTAAAAAAAATTCACTAGTTAATCTAAGATAAACTCTCAAAATTAATTAATTATATTTGAAAAGCTACTAGACAATGGTACTTAGTGGAGCATAAATGTCAACTATCATTCAACAATTAAATAATTAATAATTGTTCTTATGTGGGTAACATTTAATTTCTTTATGATGGCATTCTGCTATAGTGACGACTGCTACAGGGAAAATCGACATAGAGAAGGGTGGCATGGAGATAACCATTACATGGACACAAGAACCAACAGTTGGCAGGGAAATATTCATCTCAGGAAGGACATAACTAGCCATTTCCACCAAGCAAAACCCATCAAATTCAATCCAAAAACAAAGAGGATAATAGGACCAGGACAAGGTGAAGAAGAACAACACCCTAACTACATGAATATCTAGCAAAGAAGGCTCCCTCTCAGACCACATGATGAACTTTTTTTGAATAGAGGGAGGACTTCTTCAAAAAAATAGTATATCACTTAACCAGAGGGGGAAAAATAAATCAAAGTTTTTATTTACTCAAAGGACAGCCAGACATCAGAAGAGACACCCAAAATTAGGGACGAGATGATTCGGGAGAGAAAGGGGGGCCCGCAAAGACACTGGAATGATAGAGAAATGGAAATATGTACCAAAGCCCATCTTCAAAGAAATAACACGAACAAAGGAGACATAGGAGACCTATATCTAGATCTCAAGGGATGCAATCACAAAAAGGATAGAACTACTACAAGGAGAAGCACTAATAGGTAAAGTCCTATCATGTCATTTCTCTTATATTGATTTAAAAGAATGGGTATCTCAACATTGGTCTCTAATGGAAGAATTAGTGGAGATGGGAGAAGGTTTTTTTGTTTTTATTTTCCCAAACCAAGGAGAAAGGGATAAAATCTTACAAAATAAATTGTGGAGCTTTCAAGAAACTAGTATCTACTGCCAACCTTGGAAACCAAACTTTAACCCCATCAAAAAATAAGTTCCTCTCCTACCCATTTGGGTTGAAATACCAAATCTCGCCATGGAATATAGGGATATAGAAATCCTGAGAAAGATAGGAAGTACTTTGGGAACATGCCAGGAAATAGAGCTTCAACAAAGCCACAGTTGGTCATCTACGATTAGAATCAACGTCCTGATGGAAAAAAACAAGAAATTCTCAGAAAGGATCACACTTGAGACACCAAAAGGCACTTGGGAACATAAACTTTTCTATGAAGGAACAAAACTTGTGGACTCTGATACACACCAGAAAGAAGAAATAAACAAAAATGAGTTAGAAACTAGTGCCAAAGAACCATAGGGAGAAGAAAACTCTCATGGGTATCGAGCTACCACCTTCAAATATATTGGTCTTGAAGATGAGAGAACATCCCTTCCAGATGGTAGATTTAGGACAACTACACAAGAATAGAAGAATAAAATTGATCTATAAGTGGTTTTGATGCAAAGCCTTGCCCCAGAATGGAGCATATAAATCTAGTTCAATCACCCTTTTGGCACCTACAACACCTTTATAGTGGATGTCGGCAAGACTTCTCCCAATGTCTCACCGAAACAATCCCCCTCTTGCCTATCAACAAGACACTATTCTATCGGGCAAGCTAAATTCTCCTTGGCCAATCCATATTTCTCCCCGACAAACCTCCCATCAGCCAGACCCCGTAACTCTCACTCTGATGAGCATCCTATCTGTCAGGCTGAACCTCTTCATTGAACTGTTACATTGAACCTCTTTATTGAACCATTGCATTGAACCCTTTGCGTGAACCGTTCGCATGAACCGTGAACCAATTGATTGAACCCGTGAATCCCTTAAACCGATGAACCGGTTCAATCTAGTGGTTCAACACCGAGGTTCAACCTGGTGGTTCAACCTTCTCCTTCGGCAAGACTTCTGTCTATCGGCGAGCTCTTTAAATCTCCTGCCGATGCTATCGGTTACACCGATAGACTTACCATCGGCAAGACACTGACTATTAGCGACATCTCTACTCCCTCCGCCGATGGCATAACTCACTCTGATGAGTTACCAAGACTCCTTATCGGCCAAACTCCCTTCTTCCTCTCAACGATGCCACATCTCCATCGCTCAGACTTAGCCTTTCAGCGAAGGTGTCATTTCTTCCACCGATGCCCTGGATCACACCGACATATTTCATCGACAACACTCCATGATGGTCTCTCCGATCGGCGAGAACATGAACCATCGGCTACCATTCAAAGTCTTAGGCCGATATGCTTTCTCACACCGATGTCTTCGGCCAAGTTGATCATCAATGAGACCTTCCACCTCGGGCCAGCACAACTCTGCTTCACCAACAGTAATCCTTACGCCGATGCTTCAAAACATACATTTCAGACTTGAATTGGCTTCCGCCCTAGATAGCGATACATACACAGATACTAAGGATGGATACACACAACCTAGTCACCCTATAAATGCAGTGTATACATAATAAATGACAATTCTCCCTAGAGGGGTTCCTACAATTCCTAACCTTCCTACCTAAAATGAATAACCAAAAATAGGGAAATTAATCTACAGATCCATTACACTAATTTCCCAAAAATCTGCCAGTGGAATGGATTTATTCATTCAATTTGACTCCAAATGCACAAAACTAAATTATATACAATTTCTACACAGAATGATCCATACAGCATTTAGAATCTAAAAAGGAAACAATTTACAGAACTTCTATTCCTCCTCCTTAAAGTTTCAGAATTACATTTCGACTGTTTTTCTCCAAAGGATAAAACACACACCACACCACCCCACCGTCACTGCTCTACTCCATTCCATATTTATCTTTCCCAATGTGAGGGACTAACGTTCTCCTCTATTTCTGGGATTTGAGCTTACCAAGATTATAGGTGGAAACTCCTAATTAATTATATGACAACTATTTTGCCTGGGACAGCAAAACTCTTTAGGTTAAGACACATTTGTTTACCCTTCCCTTAATCCAACTTGTCTAGAAAGTCAAGTTTGGAGATTACAAACATAAAATGCCCATACAAAATGTTACATTAGAAAATGCTATGAGGTAGCATGAAATGTCTAAAAAACATATTAATGTCTTATGCATATTTATATTGTCTATGGGGGGCTCCTGCACCATACTCCCCCATTTGAAAAGAACTCATGTCCCATGAGTTAAGACTTTGACTGAATCCATCCGTAGCTGCTGTCTCATACCTGTCTCCTGATCTCAGTGTTGCAAATCTCTGAGCTGCAACTTGCTGCCAGGGAGGCCAATACTCATGCCGAGCAATACAGGCTCTTCTCATACCATGCTGATCATTGCTTCCTACCATCATCTGTATCTGATCATGGATAGTGGGAACCTCCTTTACTGTTATGATAGAATGTGTTGGTCTTTCAACTGTTAGAGGACAAACAATAGTCCCTATTAAGATTGCATCCTTGCACTCCCAATCAGCCTGTGGCTGTGGACAAACCTGCTTCTGGATCTTCTGTTGATCCATCTAATCTTTGTCAGCCAGAACTAAAGTCTTCTTCAAACTGTGATCTCCTCTCCTTGGGATATCCTCAACTTTTTGTGACTCTATTGTAGGTATCTTCACAAACTCTTTCTTACCTACCAAGATAATCTTACCTGTCTTTTCTTCTTTAGCATCTTCCTGCAATGGAATCAATACAATAGTTCTCCCATCCTTCTTGATGGTGTATGTGTTAGCATATCCATCATACAATGCTCTCCTATCAAATTGCCATGGCCTACCCAAAAGTAGGTGACAACATTCCATGGGTAATATGTCACACAAAACTCTATCTTGATAATTCCCAATTTGAAAATCAACATATGCCTGTTCATACACTAAAAGTGATTGACTATTACTTACCCAAGAGGCTTTGTAAGGATTTTTATGTGGAATTCTTTCCAAATTCAGTTTATCCACCATTTCTTGAGATACCATATTATCTGTTGAGCCAGAGTCTACTACTACCCTGCATATTCTGCAAGTAGTCTGAAAAAGTGCTCTCCTCTGTATCATCTCCTTGGATGTCTTCAAGCTGATTGTCCTTAGCATCAATGCTTCGCCCTCCTCAGGGTATCCATAATTATTAGGAGCTCTATCTCCTTTATAAGTGTTTGAACTCTGCACACTTTCCTCTATCTTCTCTTCCTGCACAAGCTATATTCTCTTGTCAGTTGTCTTATCATCTCTGATGATGAACCTTGTCTTTCTGGACATTTGAAAAATGGATGACCAAACTCACCATAGGTGTAACATTTTCCTAAAAATGTATTAGAACCTCTTCCTCCTCCAAATCTACCTCTTGTACCTTTCCATCCACCTCTATAATCAGACTGTTCCTGCCCTTTACCAATATTTTCTTGACCCTCATTGTTTTTCCTTATTGTAGGGGCTGATCCTCTTCCCCTCATGTTGTTGCCTCTTCCTTTGTTACTCTACTCTTGCCTTCTCCTTAGTTTCTCTTCTACTCTCAGTGCCACTTGGAAACACTTGTCTACAGTTTCTGGTGTTAAGATGGTGATCTCATCTTGTATGCTATACTTTAGGCCATTAATATACCTGGCAACTCTTCCTTTCTCATCCTCAGCAAGTCCACATCTAAGGGACAATTTGTGAAATTCTTCTGTATAGGTGGATACATCCATATCCTTCTGTCTGAGATTCTAGATTTTCCTGTATATCTGTACTTCATAGTCTGCTAGTAGGAACTGAGCCTTGATCCTGTCTACCATCCTACTCCAGGATGAGATCATGTTCTTGCCACTCTTCACCCTTTCCCCTTGGGTGTAGTTCCACCATGTGAGTGCAGCACCTTTCAGTTTCATTTTAGCAAACTTAACTCTCCTATTCTCCAGTACCTCCTTGTACTCGAAGTAATTGTTCAAAGCCTCGATCCATTCGATGACTTCTTCTGCATCCATCTTTCCACTGAACATCGAAATCTCCATTCTTGATTCGAATGACTCCTTACCGAGTGATTTGATAGCCTCTAGAAATTGTTTCTGATCTTCAGATATTTTTGGCTGTGCTGAGGTTATTTCCTCTTCTCCATCTTCTTCTTCTCCCTCAGACTCGTCGTCTGGTGGTTGGCCTTTTCCTAAGGCTTTCAATTCAGCTTGGAGTGCTTCCTTGACTCCAACCTTGATCAGTTCCTCCATCTCCTTGAACCTCTTGGCCACTTCGGTGGTCATCCCCTTTGGAGGCATATTACTAGCCCCTTCTTTACCTTCTGTGTTTGACATAAACATTCTCATACTCTGTCAAGACCTCTGTCGACCTTTCTCTAGCTCTGTCTTCTTAATGACAGAATCAATACACAAATAGCCCAGCTCTTTCACTGAGCTCTGATACCACTTGATGCAGAGCCTTGCCCCAGAATGAAGCATATAAATCTGGTTCAATCACCCTTTCGGCACCTACAAGACCTTTATAGTGGATGTCGGGAAGACTTCTCCCAATGTCTCACCGAAACAATCCCCCTCTTGCCTATCAGCAAGACACTATTCTATCGGGCAAGCTAAATTCTCCTTGGCCGATCCATATTTCTCCCCGACGAACCTCCCATCGGCTAGACACTATAACTCTCACTCCAATGAGCATCCTATCTGTCAGGCTGAACCTCTTCATTGAACCATTACATTGAACCTCTTTATTGAACCATTGCATTGAACCCTTTGCGTGAACCGTTGTCTTGAACCCTTCGTGTGAACCGTGAACCAATTGATTGAACCCGTGAATCCCTTGAACCGATGAACTAGTTCAATCTGGTGGTTCAACACTGAGGTTCAACCTGGTGGTTCAACCTTCTCCATCGGCGAGACTTCTGTCTATCGACGAGCTCTTTAAATCTCCTATCGACGCTATCAGTTATGCCGATAGACTTACCATCGGCAAGACACTGACTATCGGCGACATCTCTACTCCCTCCGCCGATGGCATAACTCACTCTGATGAGTTACCAAGACTCCTTATCAGCCAGACTCCCTTCTTCCTCTCACCGACGCCACATCTCCATCGCTCAGACTTAGCCTTTCAGTGAAGGTGTCATTTCTTCGATCGATGCCCTAGATCACACTGACATCTTTCATCGGTGACACTCCATGATGGTCTCTCTGATCGGCGAGAACATGAACCATCGGCTACCAGTCAAAGTCTTAGGCCGATATGCTTTCTCACGCCGATGTCTTCGGCCAAGTTGATCATCAGTGAGACCTTCCACCTCGGGCCAGCACAACTCTACTTCACCGACGGTAATCCTTACACTGATGCTTCAAAACATACATTTCAGACTTGAATTGGCTCCCGACCTGGACAGCGATACATACACAGATACTAAGGATGGATACACACAACCTATTCACCCTGTAAATGCAGTGTATACATAATAAATGACAATTCTCCCTGGAGGGGTTCCTACAATTCCTAACCTTCCATACCTAAAATGAATAACCAAAAATAGGGAAATTAATCTACAGATCCATTCCACTAATTTCCCAAAAATCTACCAGTGGAATGGATTTATTCATTCAATTCGACTCCAAATGCACAAAACTAAATTATATACAATTTCTACACAGAATGATCCATACAGCATTTAGAATCTAAAAAGGAAACAGTTTACAGAACTTCTATTCCTCCTTAATGTTTCAGAATTACATTTTGACTGTTTTTCTCCAAAGAACAGAACACACACCACACCACCCCACCGTCACTGCTCTACTCCATTCCATATTCATCTTTCCCAATGTGAGGGACTGACATTCTCCTCTATTTTTGGGATTTGAGCTTACCAAGATTATAAGTGGAAACTCCTAATTAATTATATGACAACTGTTTTGCATGGGACAGCAAAACTCTTTAGGTTAAGACACATTTGTTTACCCTTCCCTTAAGCCAACTTGTCTAGAAAGTCAATTTTGGAGATTACAAACATAAAATGCCCATACAAAATGTTACATTAGAAAATGCTATGAGGTAGCATGAAATGTCTAAAAAACATATTAATGTCTTATGCATATTTATATTGTCTATGGGGGGCTCCTGCACCAGGTTTTTTCCCCTTCACCAAGTAAAATCTTAAGAGAAGGGGAAGAGGAATAATTGAACCAAGATTATAGAGAACTCACACTGACAAGAGAGAACATGGAGGAGACAACAGAACTAGAGATAGCAAGTGAAGACATGAACAAAGGGACACAAATCCTCCTCCAAGAAAATAATAATGGAAATAGGGAAACAGAGGAAATGTGGTTCCATAATGAAGAAGAAGAGGAAGCCGAAGGTATGGCTAAACAAAATCTGGAAGCATTACTAGAGGAAGTAATAGCTAAGGTGAACAACCACATCTGTGATGACATAGTGGAAGAATTCATTTAAGAGAGTGAAGAGGAGAAAGAAAGATAGACGTTAGGCATCTCCCAAACAACACTAGAGCTAAAAATGAATAGAACTACATAGGCTTCCTTGAGAAAGAGTATGAAGAAAAAAAGAACAAGACCCAAATAGAAATAGCAACAGGAATTCAAACTACCATAGACAAAGTCCTCTGAAAGAGGAGAGCGGGAAGCTCTCCTCGGGTACAATGAGAGTCCTAACCTGGAACATTACTGGGACGAATGCCCCTAACAAAATATGCCTCATCAGAACTCAAATTTATGGGGTGAATGCAGATATTATACTTTTGCAAGAGACTAAACTTTCTACAGAATAGGCTAGGAAATTTTTGTTTATGAAAAGAATGGGAGGTAGCGATGTCCCCAGCAGTGGGCACCTTACAAGGATTAACTATCATATGGAGGAAATATCTCTCACAGATGGAGATCATAGGGACAAAAGAGAACTAGATCTTAGGTAAATTCCTAAAAATTCTACAATCAAAAGACTTATGGGTATTTTGTGTTTATGGACCCACAGACACAAATCATAAACAAAATCTCTAGAACCACTTTAGTCAACTAATGAGGCTAATCAAAGATGAAAATATAGTCTTAGGAGACTTCAATGTAGTAGAAGAAGATGATGAAAAACTGGGGGCATTTCCCACCCCTCTAAATCTCAAGTGGATTTAAATAACTTCATAGAAACCAACAACCTACAGGACTATAAACTAAAGAAGGGGAGATTCACATGGATGAACAGAAGAAAGCACTTTTTGTTAGAAGTAGTCCAGCAAACTGAGAAGGGCGAGGGGGGGGTTGGGGGGGTGAATCAGTTGTCCCACAATTTAAGTTTTTCTTATTGTCACTATCTTTATCAACTTACAATTAGATTAATGATATAAACATTAAAGCATGAAACAACACAAATGAGCAGAAACAAATTGAACACACATAACACCAGGATTTTTACGTGGAAACCCAGTTAAGGGAAAACCACAATGGGGGTTAACCCACAAGATTTGTACCCTATTAAAAGTACTTAAATGAAATAAGAAGGCACTTGCCTTAGGGCTCACTACCCAGAGCTCACTACTCAGAGAGGCTCACTGCCTGCAGGAATTTATGTTTAATACAAAATTAATGAACCAATAAATAGTATCTTGTTCATGCCTGGTTCAGTCCCATTGAAAACTTTCTTATACTTATGCTCTTCCCATTAAACACTTTTCTATTGTCTCTTCATCCTTTTCTGCCCTTGTTCTTTTGCTCCTCCTCTTCTCTGCTTTGCTTCTGAACCTTCTTAGGATTTGAACATTTCCACACAAGCATACATTTTCACAACTCATCCACATGCCTTTATATCCTTCATCAACCTTGGAATAAACATCAAGGTCGGCATTACAAACATTTAACTTAATGCAGTTCACTATGCTATCAGCCAAACACAACTGGAACTCAAATCTTCCTTGATCAACACACCACGCTTCATAGAATTGCTCTTAGATTATCTGCAACATGCTTGAATCATCCGGTTGGCCAAGACTGGGAAGAACAACAACACCAATGAATAAATCTTCAACGATGAGCCCAATCTTTAATGTGGAGCTCCAACACAGTAGTCACACGATCCAAAGATCTCCACAAGCACATTGAATTCAACAAAAACATCTGCACTCCTCCAAATCACTAGAATCACTTGTATCTTCATCTGGAACCTCAAGAACACTGTCTACCATGATTGTCACACTAGAAAGATTGATTGCGAACCTTCAAACAATGAACCACTAGAGTAGATAATACACACTAACTTCCCAGTGGTGCCTCTAGATCCACAGATCATAATATTTCAGTGCAGAACAATCTAGACAAATTTACTATCACTCTGTCTCTTCTGATCATAGCAAAACCTAGTTCTACTCAGATGGCCATAGGTTCTTCAAATCATTATTGGGACCTCTCAAATCTTAACTGGTGCTACTTCAAACAACCCTCTATACTGCCATATGGTCCACATACATTGATCTTCATTAATTTTCTCAATATTCTCAACATTCTAGTCTTCAAAATAGGCAACAAAATAGGATACAGTTGACACCAATGGCAACAAGAATATGTTGACATCAATGACAACACCGATTAAGCACATATTTACAACAATCTCCCCCTTTGTCATTGATGGCAACATATGATGTGAAAAACTAATTCAACCATCAAGACAAGAATTTCTCCCCCTTTCTCTTATCACTTTTGTAACCACTATCTTCACTGCTTCTCCTTTCATCAGCAACTAGTTTTTCACATGACTTCTCTCCCCCTTTGACATCAATGGAAAAGGGCACATATTTGCATTCTTTCCTCCTTCTTTTTGTTTAATACCAAACTCAAAAATTGCATGCAGACTACTTCCCCTAAGTAGTACGTTTTTAACATCAATCCAGATCACAAGATATGACTATGAATTCCACCAGATTGATGCACTTTAGTGCATCTTAATTCTGATCAGGAGGGGTAATAACCCCTAGCTTCTCTCTAAGATACTCAAAAGTATCCTTGGGAAGAGGCTTAGTGAAGATATTCACAATTTGATACTTTGAAGAAACAAACTCCAATCTGACTTCATTCTCATTAACCTTCCCTCTCAAAAAGTGAAATTTGATTGATATGTGCTTTTTCTTTGAATGCAACACCAGATTCTTTGAGATGCTTATTGCACTTGAATTATCACAGAAGATTGTGACAGGCCCCTCAAATACAATTCTGATATCCTTCAATATTTGCTTCATCCACAAAACTTGAGTATAATTGTTTGTTGCTGCTATATACTCTGCCTCTGCTGTAGATAGAGATATTGCCTCTTATTTTTTGCTCATCCAAGAAACCAATCTTCTTCCCAAGAAGAATGCACCACCACTAGTACTTTTTCTATCCTCCACATTTCCTACCCAATCAGCATATATATATGCATGAAGAGTGAAGTCATTATCCTTTAGATACCATAAGCCATAATCAAGTGTCCCCTTGAGATACCTAAAAATTCTCTTGATTTCTAGAACATGAGATTCTCTAGGATCAGCTTGAAATCTAGCAACAAGTCCAACTGCATTCATGATATCAGGTTTGGTCTAGGTCAGATAAAGTAGTCCTCCAATCATTGATTTATATCTTTTCCAATCAACCTTAGGAGAATCATCATCTTTACTCAACTTGCAACTGGTTACCATAGGAGTACTTACTGGTTTTGACTCCTCCATTCCAAACTTTTTTAACAATTCTCTCACATACTTAGACTAAGATATGAAGATGCCTTTATCTGACTGAGTGATTTGCAGACCTAAGAAGAAATTCATCTCACCAAACATGGACATCTCAAATTCACTCTACATTTGATCAGCAAATGTTTTGCACATGCTCTCATTTCTACCAAAAATGATATCATCAACAAATACCTCAACAATCAGAATTTTCTCATGATCAATCTTAAAGTAAAGATTATTGTCAGTAGTACCTTTGCTATAACCTAGCTTTAGCAGATACTTATCTAATCTTGCATACCAGGCTCTTGGGGCTTGTTTGAGTCCATAAAATGCTTTCCTCAACCTGCAAACCATATCTCTCTGATCAAACAACTGAAATCCTTCTGGTTGCTCAATGTAAACTTCTTCTTCTAACTCTTCATTTAGGAATGCTGACTTGACATCCATCTGATAGACCTTGAAGTCTTTATAAGTAGTAAATGCAAGAAATAATTTGATTGCTTCTATTCTTTCCACTAGACCAAAAGTTTCTTCAAAATCAATCCCTTCCACTTGAGAATATCCTTTGCATACCAACCTTGCTTTATTTCTTACAACTTCACCATCTTCATTTAACTTATTCTAGAAGACCCAATTGTTGCAAGTATGAGGTGAACCAGTGTTGTCATTGATGTCAACATACTCATATTGCATTGACAAGAAGGATTGGATGAGCTGTGTGCTGAGGATATTGAGAAAATTAGCCTCAGTCAAGAACAGTGAAGAACAGTGATGAGAAGAAGGAAAATGTATTGTATAGGTTGAGAACCGGAGGATGCGGATTAAAGGGTTTGTAGATATGAGTCTTGAGATGCTTCAGTTAAGATTTCAGAGGTCCACATGAAGATCTGAAGAAGTTGTGGCTGTCGGTGTGGAACCAGTTCCGGTAAGTGTTCAGAGGTGACAGAGGATCACAAAAAGGTCCGATGAGGTCCAGAATTGTATAATCCTAATCTGCAGATTGGAAGGAGTGTTTGGGATGTCCTTGTGATGTGTCATCTCGAGTTGTGTATGATTTTGAGGTTCGGAAGTACCTTTTACATTATGACAGTGGCGACAGACTATGTTCTTGAAGTTCTGGATGAGGAAGAGAAGAGATTCCAGTAAGTAGAGGAAGTGCGGATGTACTTGGTCATTCAGACAGGCTTGTGAAGGTTCTTGGATCATGTTGAGATTGTGTTGTTGATCTGCATTGGTGGTAGAGCCCAAAATTGAAGATATTCTTCTAGATGAAGTTCTTGCTGACCGGATGAGTTGTTCATCTTGCGAATGTTCTTGTGGTGGCCGACCGGATGTATTAATCATCTTGCGAATGTCCTTATGGTTGATTGCTGACTTAGATGATTGTTCCTAAGTCGATGTCTTGTATAAATAAGTGTTTGAGAATTCATTTTGATGTGTGGATTGTGTGGATGAGTGTGGCATAGCGAAGAGAAGTGTGAAAGGCAGAGTAGGGGTTTTTGAGCTTAAATGGAACTGATCTGGACATGGTAGAGATGTCATTCTCTAGTTCAAGATTGTGATTCTTATCACTTTGTAGACAGTGTGTCTCCTTGTAGGCAGTGGGCCTCTTTGTGAGTAGTGTGCTCGGGCAGTGAGCCCTAATTGGCAAGTGCCATTCTTTTTCTTATTCTTCTAACAGAGAATAATCCTTGGGTTAATCACCCCATGGTTTTTCCCTTAACCGGGTTTTCCATGTCAAAATCTTGGTGTTCAATGTGTTGATGTTTATCTACTCTTGTGTTTATGCATTATGCTTTCATGGATGATTAATTGATATGCTGTTAACTAACAAAGAAGAATCAAGTGTTTGAAGTAAGAAGCAAGTTTTTATACAACTGATTCACCCCCCCTCTCAGTTGTATGCCCTAGACCCAACAATTAGTATTAGAGCCAAGTTCCTTTGAAAAGAGCTTAACTAATTGAGGAGATCCAGGATGTCGTCATACAAGAAGGATAGTCCGAAGTTCAATGGAACCAACTTCACGCTCTGGAAAGGTCGCATGAAATGTCATTTGGAATGTATGGGAAAAGCATACTTGGCCATGGTCTCAAAACCATATGTACCTCCACAAGGTGGTCCGACAACTCTGAATGAAATCACAGATGCTGAAAACAATCTGTGGACCAAGAAAGCTCTTCTAAGTGCATTGAATGACTCAGATCTCTCAAATTTTATTGACCTACCAACTGCATATGAGATCTTGACTAAACTAGAACTTCTGTATGAAGGAGATGAGTTTGTCAAGAGTGCAAGGTTGCAAAGTCTAAAAGGGAAATTTGAAAGATTGAAGATGAGAGATGATGAAAACATCACTACTTTTATGCCAAAAGTGAATGAGCTGGTATGTGGAATTAGAAATGCTGGTGGAACTCTGGATGAAAATGAGATTGTTTACAAAATCCTCAGATCCCTTTCTGCTGCCTACGAAATCAAGGTTGTTGCCATTGATGAATTTAGAGCCCACACAACTGTCACAAGAGAACAATTGGCTGGCAAACTAGCTGCATTTGAAATGACCGAGTTTGGAGATGATCCTCCCAAGACTGAATCTGCTTTCAAAGCCAGTGCCTATGTGAAAGGCAAACAGAGATTTGATCTGGGAGAAAACTCTTCAAGGAAGATGTCATGGTATGATCAAGCAAGAAGAGACATGGAAGAAGAAGAAGCAGAAACAGCTCAACTTGAAGCCCTCATTGCAAAGAGACTGCCAAGAGGATCTGGTAAGTATGAAGGAAAACTACCCTTTAAGTGCTTCAACTGTAATAAGATTGGTCATTTTGCTTCAAGATGTCCAGAAAGATCTGCAAGGTCTAATACTAATAGACAAAGGTTTCAAAAGAACTGCTATTATGTTCATGAAGAAGATGACAATGAAGGAGTAACAGATGATGAATAAGAACTAGGAAGCAAATCCGGAAATGAATGGGTGTTTATTGCCATCAAGGAAGAAGATTCAATATTCTCTAAATCTGTCAATCACAAGGTTGTGGAAAGAGCTTTGGCTGCTCAAGTGGAAGAAAAGGATGATTGGGTTATTGACAGTGGATGTTCTCACCATATGACTGGTGACAAGAATAAGTTCTTGGATTTGGAAAGGTATGAAGGAGGAATGGTAAAGTTTGGTGGCAATTCTACTGGCAGAATCAGAGGTAGGGGAACTATTTCCTTTGATGGAAAGAGCAAAACAGGTAATGTACTATATGTTGAAGGATTGAAGCACAATCTTCTCAGTGTTGATTAGTTAGTGGACAAAGGCTATGATCTTCGGTTCAAGAATTGAAAATGCAGAATCTTTATAAGCTTTGGAACTAAAATTGCATCTGGTGCTCAAATAAAATGTAATATCTTTCATCTGGTTGGTTCAAATAAAAGTTGTTTGTTTGCTCAAGTTGATCAGAGTTCGTTATGGCATAGAAGAATGTGTCATGTAAATTTTGATAACATCATCAAGATAAGCAATATTCAGGCTGTAAGAGATCTTCCAAAATTGATGAAACCTACAAATAGTTTGTGTAAAGAATGTCAGCTAGGTAAACAGAGCAGAGTCTCTTTCAAAAGCAAAGATCAGTCCTCTACTGGATTGTTGGAATTAGTACATACTGATATTTATGGTCCGACAAGAATCAAGAGTCTGTAAGGTGATAGATATTTCATGTTGCTAATTGATGACCATTCCTGGATGATGTGGGTTACCTTCCCAAAAGAGAAATCAGAAGCCCTTGAGAAGTTCAAAATCTTTAAAGCTATGGTAGAGAATCAAACCGAATTGAAACTAAAGTGTCTAAGGTCTGATAGAGGTGGTGAATTTACATCTGGTGAGTTCATTGACTTTTGTGAGAAGTAGGGTATAAGGAGACATTTGTCTGCTCCTAGGACTCCACAGCTGAATGGAGTAGTTGAGAGAAAGAACCAGAGCATCCAGGAAGCTGCCAGGACAATGATGTTGGAAGCACATGTTCCTCAGATGTTTTGGAAAGAAGCTATCAGCACTGCAGTCTACACTCTCAATCGAGTTCAAATAAGAAATAATACTGGTAAGATCCCCTATGAACTCTGGTTTGGCATCACTCCTACTGTGAAATATTTTAGAGTATTTGGTAGCAAGTGTTATATTAAAAGAGATGAAGATCTAGGAAAGTTTGATGCTAGAAGTGATGAAGAAATTTTCTTGGGTTACTCCACTCAAAACAAAGCATACCAGTGTTACAATAAGAGACTGAGGAAGATGATAGAAAGCACTAATGTGAAAGTTGATGAACGAATTGAGAAGCCCTCAAGATTTTATGAGTTTGATGAAGATGACCAAGATGGTGTTCAGGTTCAAGGAACTCAATCCTCTCCGGTAAGTCAGAGTCAGCCTAATCTGATAAATCAGGAAGAAGAGATAGGTCTGAATGAGCCTAATCAAGAAGCAACAGTGCAGGATACTCCCAAAATTCCAAGGTATATGAGACTAAACCACTCTGAAGATTAGATCATAGGTGATAGAAGCAAAGGTGTGCAAACTAGAAGGAATGTTGCTCAAAATTAGGATGAATGTTGTCTGATTTCAAAAATTGAACCTAAAACAATAAATGAAGCCTACAATGATGAAAACTGGACCAAAGCAATGGAAGATGAATTGTTGCAAATTGAAAAAAATCATACTTGGGATCTTGTTCCCAAACCTAGAGACAGGAATGTGATTGGAACCAAATGGGTCTTCCGAAACAAACTGAATGAAGCTGGTGAAGTAATCAGAAACAAAGCTAGATTGGTTTGCAAAGGCTACTCTCAAATAGAAGGAATTGATTTTGAAGAGACCTTTGCTCCGGTGGCAAGAATTGAAGCAGTCAAATTATTTCTTGCATTTGCTACCTTTAAAGACTTCAAGGTATATCAGATGGATGTCAAGTCTGCCTTCCTAAATGGTGATCTAGAAGAAGAAGTTTACATTGAACAACCGGATGGATTTCAATTGTCTGATAATGATGATATGGTCTGCAAGTTGAAGAAAGCATTGTATGAATTAAAGCAAGCCCCAAGAGCATGGTATGAAAGGTTGGATAAGCATCCTGTGCAGATTGGATTCAACAAAGGTACTGCTGATAGTAACTTATATTTCAAAATTGATCATGAAAACATTTTGATTGTTGAAGTGTTTGTGGATGATATCATTTTTGGAGGAAGAGATAGTATGTGCAAAACCTTTGCAAATCAGATGAAAAGTGAGTTTGAAATGTCTATGCTTGGTGAAATAAATTTCTTCTTGGGTCTGCAAATTACTCAAACAAAGAAAGGGATCTTCATTTCTCAGACCAAATATGTGAAAGAATTGTTGAGGAAATTTGGTATGGAAGATTCAAAGACAATGAACACTCCTATGGCAACCAGATGTAAGTTGAGCAAAGATGATAACTCCCCAAAGGCAGATCAGACAAAGATCAATGATTGGTGAATTGTTGTATCTCACTCAGACTAGACCAGATATAATGCAGGTTGTTGGTCTTGTAGCAAGATTCCAGGCTGATCCTAAAGAATCTCATGTTATGGCAATCAAAAGAATTTTTAGGTACTTGAAAGGAACAACTGAGTATGGTCTATGGTACCCTAGAGATCCAGATTTCTCTCTTCATGCTTACACAGATATAGATTGGGCAGGAGATGTGGATGACCGGAAGAGCACCAGTGGTGGAGCATTCTTTTTGGGGAAGAGATTGGTTTCTTGGCTAAGCAAGAAATAAGATGCAATATCTCTATCTACAATTGAAGCAGAATACATTGCAGTAGCAGGTAGTTGCACTCAAATCTTATGGATGAAGCAGATGCTAAGAGACATTAAAGTTGAATATGAGGAGCCTATCACAATTTTCTGTGATAATTCAAGTGCAATTAATATTTCTAAGAATCCGGTATTGCATTCTAAGACTAAGCACATATCTATCAAGTTTCACTTTTTGAGAGAACAAGTGAACAAGGAAGAAGTCAGATTGGAGTATGTTCCCTCCAAGGATCAGATTGTAGATATCTTTACTAAACCTCTTCCCAAGGACTCTTTTGAATATCTCCGGGAGAAGTTAGGGGTCATGGCCCCTCCGATGATGAACTATGATGCACTGATGTGCATCAGTCCAGTGGATATCATAGTCATATCTTGTGATCCGGATTGATGATGGGGAACTGCTACTAAGGGGGAGCAGCTGGTATGATTCTGATGTGTTAGAATTGCAAGTATGAGCCCTTTGCCATTGATGTCCAAGGGGGAGAGAAGACATGTGAAAAACAAGTGGGTGATGATCAAAGGGGGAGCAATAAATGAGGAGAAGACATGTTGCTGATAGGGGGAGCTGTGACAGAAAGGAGAAGTTCTTGTCTTGATGGTTTTTCACATCATATGTTGCCATCAATGACAAAGGGGGAGATTGTTGCAAGTATGAGGTGAACCAGTGTTGTCATTGATGTCAACATACTCATATTGCATTGACAAGAAGGATTGGATGAGCTGTGTGCTGAGGATATTGAGAAAATTAGCCTCAGTTAGGAACAGTGAAGAACAGTGATGAGAAGAAGGCAAATGTATTGTATAGGTTGAGAACCGGAGGATGCGGATTAAAGGGTTTGTAGATATGAGTCTTGAGATACTTTAGTTAAGATTTCATAGGTCTGCATGAAGATCTAAAGAAGTTGTGGCTGTCGGTGTGGAACCGGTTCTGGCAAGTGTTTAGAGATGACAGAGGATCACAGAAAGGTCCGGTGAGGTCTAGAATTGTATAATCCTAATCTACAAATTGGAAGGAGTGTTTGGGATGTCCTTGTGATGTGTCATCTCAAGTTGTGTATGATTTTGAGGTCTGAAAGTACCTTTGCATTATGACAGTGGCGACAGACTGTGTTCTTAAAGTTCCGGATGAGGAAGAGAAGAGATTCCAGTAAGTAGAGGAAGTGCGGATGTACCTGGTCATTTAGGCAGGCTTGTGAAGGTTCTTGGATCATGTTGAGGTTGTGTTGTTGATCCGCATTGGTGGTAGAGTACGGAATTGAAGATATTCTTCCGGATGAAGTTCTTGCTGACCGGATGAGTTGTTCATCTTGCGAATGTTCTTGTGGTGGCCGATCGGATGTATTAATCATCTTGCAAATGTCCTTATGGTTGATTTCTGACTTAGATGATTGTTCCTAAGTTGCTATCTTGTATAAATAAGTGTTTGAGAATTCATTTTGATGTGTGGATTGTGTGGATGAGTGTGGCATAGCGAAGAGAAGTGCGAAAGGTAGAGCAGGGGTTTTTGGGCTTAAATGGAACTGATCCAGACATGGTAGAGATGTCATTCTCCAGTTCAAGATTGTGATTCTTATCACTTTGTAGACAGTGTGTCTCCTTGTAGGCAGTGGGCCTCTTTGTGAGTAGTGTGCTCGGGCAGTGACCCCTAATTGGTAAGTTCCATTCTTTTTCTTATTCTTCTAATAGAGAATAATCCTTGGGTTAATCACCCCGTGGTTTTTCCCTTAACTAGGTTTTCCACGTCAAAATCTTGGTGTTCAATGTGTTGATGTTTATCTGCTCTTTTTTTTATGCATTATGCTTTCATGGATGATTAATTGATATGCTGTTAACTAACAAAGAAGAATCAAGTGTTTGAAGTAAGAAGCAAGTTTTTATACAACTGATTCACCCCCCCTCTCAGTTGTATGTCCTAGACCCAACACCAATTAGTTCCAATCACATTTTTATCCTCAGGTCTAGAAACAAGATCCCAAGTGTGATTCTTTTCAATTTGTATTAATTCTTCTTCTATTGTTTTTACCCAGTTTTCATCTTTGCAGGCTTCACTTACTAATTTTGGTTCTATTTTTGAAATCAAACAAATCTCTTCTTGATCTTCAGTAATTCTTCTCCTAGTACGAACACCTTTGTTTCTATCTCCTATGATCTAATCTTCAGGATGATTCATCCTTACATACCTGGGAGTTTTGGGAATTGCTTGAATTTCTATTTCTTGAGCTTGTTCTTCAACTTCTACACTATCCTCTTGAGTCACTAGATTTTCTTGATCAATCTGGATCTGAGTCTGAACTTGCCTTCCTTGACTTTGACTTTCATCTTGATCTTCTAAATCATATCTACAATACCTGGAATGTCCTTTACTCTCATCAAATCTAACATTTACACTTTCAGTAATCTTTTTCAATCTTTTGTTAAAGCACATGTATGCCTTGCTTTGAGTAGAGTATCCTAGAAATATTCCTTCATCACTTCTTACTTCAAACTTGCCTAGATTGTCATCTCTTTTGATATAACATTTACTACCAAAAACTCTGAAATATCTCATAGTAGGAGGATGACCAAACCATAGCTCATAAGGTGTCTTACTAGAATTGCCTTTGATCTACACCCGGTTAAGAGTGTAGACAATACCACTCACAACTTCTCTCCAATAAACTTGAGGAACATTTTCTTCCAACATCACGGTCTTGGTAGCTGCTTGAATGGTCTGGTTCTTTCTTTCCACAACTCCATTTTGCTGAGGAGTCCTAGGAGCAGATAACTGTCTAAATTTATTCCATGCTTTTCATAGAATGAATCACACTCACCGAAGGTAAATTCTCCACCTCTGTCAGATCTCAGGCACTTTATCTTCACACCAATCTCATTTTCTACCATACCCTTGAATACCTTGAATTTGTCAAGAGCTTCTATTTTTTCTTTTAAGAAGGTTACCCACATCATCCGGGAGTAATCATCAATTAGCAACATAAAATATGTGTCTCCTTGCACACTTCTAATTTTAGCAGGACCACATAGATCAGTATGCACAAGTTCCAACCGTTCACTTGAAAATTGTTCTTTACTTTTGAATTAAATTTTGTTTTGTTTGCCCAATTGACATTCTCTACACATGTTATCAGGTTTCATAAGTTTTGAAAGATCTCTAACAACCTGAGTAGAACTTATCTTGACAATGTTATCAAAATTCACATGACACATCCTCCTATGCCATAACCAACTTTGATCTGTCTGAGCAATCAAACAACTGTTTCCAGAACTACTTAAAAAAAAGATGTTACCTCTAATTTGAGTACCAGATGCAATTTCAACTCTGAAGCTTTCCAAGATTCTACATTTTCCATCCTTGAATCAGAGATCATAACCCTTGTCAACCAACTATCCAACACTAAGAAGATTATGCTTCAGCCCTTCCACATACAGAATATGATTGGTATTATTCTTACCATCAAAAGAGATGGATCTTCTACCACAGATTCTACCAACTAAGTTGTCTCCCAATTTTACAAACCCACCTTCATATTTTTCAAAGCTTACAAACTTACTTTTATCACCAGTCATATGATGAGAACATCCACTATCAATCACCCATTCATTCTTTTCAAATACCTAAGCAGCTAAGGCACTTCCACATTTGTACAGCTAGAAGATTCAGTAGACATCGGATCTTCTTCTTTGATAGCAATGAACACCCAATCACCTTCAGTGGAACCTCCATGATCAAATTCATCATCTGTGACTCCTTCTCTAGCTTCTTGGACATAGTAAAATTTTTTCTGACCTTTATATCTGTTAGGGTTTGGTTTTGAAAACCTCTCCGGACATCTTGAGGCAAAATGACCAATCTTATTATAGGCAAAATATTTGAGTGGCATCTTTCCTTCATACTTACTAGATCCTATTGGTATTCTTTTAGCAATAAGAGTTTCAAGATCTGTAGTCTCAATTTCATCATCTTCAAGATCCTTCCTTGCCTTCACAAATCTATTTGATCTTCCTGAAGAACTTTCACCTAGATCATATCTTTGCTTTCCATACACACTAGCCTTAAATGTAGATTCAGACTTAGGGAGAGAATCACCAAACTCACTCATTTCCAATGTTGAAAGCTTACCAACTAACTAATCCCTTGTGATAGTTGTCACTATCCCGATCTCTTCAATGGCTACAACTTTATGCTTGTATGCTACAAGTAAGGATCTGAGCACTTTAGCAACAATTTTTATTCTTCCAATACTCCACCTACATTTCTTATACTGGTCACAAGTTCATTTACTTTTTGCATGTAGGAAGTAATGTTTTCATCTTCACTTATTACCAATCTTTCATATTTACCCTTCAGACTTTTTAGCTTGGCACATTTAACATATTTGTTACCTTCATATAGATTTTTCAACTTATTAAAGATTTCATGAGCAATTTTTAAATCCAGGACATTTGCCAATTCTGTATCAGTCAGGGCACTCAACAATGCTTCTTTGTCTCAAATATTGTGTTCAACATCTCTAAGTTCGTTTATAGTTGAAGGGAAATTCTTTGGAATCTTATACTCATTGTTGGTTATCAACCAAAAGACATCACCCATACATTCCAGATGACACTGCATGCACACTTTTCAAAGGGAGTAATTCATTCCATCAAATCTCAGACTTTCCTTCTTGTAAGATGACATCTTGGATCTCCTCAAGAGGTCAAGCTTCTTTTAGAGGAACTTGGCTCTGATACAAATTGTTGGAAGTAGTCTGGACAATTGAGAGGGGGGGAGGTGAATCGGTTGTCTCACAATTTAACTTTTTCTTCTTTCCACTTTCTTTATCAACTTACAATTGGATTAATCATGTAAACATTAAAGCATGAATCAACACACATGAGAAGAAACAAATTAAACACACATAACAGTAGGATTTTTATGTGGAAACCCAGTTAAGGGAAAACCACGGTGGGGGTTAACCCACAAGATTTGTACCCTATTAAAAGTACTTAAATCAAATAAGAAAGCACTTGCCTTAGGGCTCACTACCCCAAGCTCACTGTTTAGAGAGGCTCACTACCTACAGGAATTTATGTTTAATACAGAATTAATGAACTGATAAATAGCATCTTGTTCATGCCTGGTTTAGTCCCATTGAAAGATTTCTTATATTTATGCTCTTCCCCAAACACTTTTCTATTGTCTCTTCATCCTTTTCTACCCTTGTTCTTTTGCTCCTCCTCTTCTTTGCTCTTCTTTTGAGCCTTTCTTAGGATTTGAACATTTCCATACGAGGATACATTTTCGCAACTCATCCACATGCCTTTGAATCCTTCATCAACTTTGGAATAAACATCAAGGTCATCATTACAAACATTTGACTGAGTGCAAATCACTATGTTGTTAACCAAACATAACTGGGACTCAAATCTTCCTTGATCAACACGCCACACTTCATAGAATTGCTCTTAGATTATCCACAACATACTTGAATCATCTGGTCGGCCAAGACTGGGAAGAACAATAACACCAAGGAAGAAATCTTCAATGACAAGCTCAATCTTTAATGTGGACCTCCAACACAACAGTCACATGATCCAGAGACCTCCACAATCACATTGAATTCAACAAAAACATCTGCACTCCTCCAAATCACCAGAATCACTTGTATCTTCATTTGGAACCTCAAGAACACTGTTTACCATGACTATAACACTAGAAAGATTGCTTACGGACCTTGAAACCACAAACCACTAGAGTTGATGATACACACTAACTTCCCAATGGTGCCTCTAGATCTGCAGATCATAATATTTCACTATGGAGCAATCCAAACCAATTTACTGTCACTCTATCTCTTCTGATCACATCAAAAGCCGGTTCTACTCAGAGGGCCATAGCTTCTTCAAATCTTTATGTCGGCCTATCAAATCTTAACTAGAGCTACTTTAGACAATCATCTATACTGCCATATGGTCCGCATACGTTGAGCTTCATTAATTTTCTCAATATCCTCAACATTCCTATCTTCAAAACAAGCAACAAACTAGGATAAAGTTGACACCAATGGCAACAAGAATATGTTGACATCAATGACAACACCAATTAGGCACATATTTGCAACACTTTTTGAAAATAGTGAATAGGCTACATAGATTCCTCATTTTGAGCCAGTGCATACAAAATAACTGGGAATGCACAACATACATCCTCCCATGTAGTGGATCAAATCACTTCCCAGTAAGCCTCAATATAGGAGAAGACCTAGGTCCTGAAGATGGACACTTCAAATTCATGGATATGTGCCTGAGGGATTCAAATTTTATTCCACTAATCCATGAATGGTGGCAGACAACCTCCTTTGTCAAGGGATCAAGAATGTTTCAACTAGTGGCCAAACTAAAATACATGAGAACCAAAATCATAGAATGGAACCGATCACATTTCAAGAATATATTCAAGGAGAAATCCAGGATACAACAAGACCTCAATAATGTAGTTACCACAATTCTACATTATGGTATGAATGAAGAACAAAGATTTTTTAGTGGCAAATATTCACCAATTGGCGAATATCGTAGATCAGCTAAGTCAGAATTAGCGAATAAATCACATCTAATAGGGTGGTCAAATCTCCTAAATTTACGTATTATTGGTCAGATGCATATCTATTCACCATCAATTTATTTTATGAGAATCAACTTGGTAAGATTTTTGCCATAACAAACTACACGTTTCAAATGGGCCGACTAATATTTTCTCCTAGAATCTCAGAAGCAAGTACTAAATCACCTATATATTCACCAATACTATTAAAACAACATTATGTATTGGGACATGTTTTTCCAACTCAATTAAATGGTCACTGTGCATGAGGACCCATTTTGCCAACCCCATTAAAATGGTCACTGCGTGTGAGGACCCATTTTGCCAATTGAAATTTACAAGTAGTTGATTATGAGGGGCCATTTCACCAATTTCCATGACACCTCCGTTCTAATCATAGGGCCATATTCACCTTGGAAATTACAATGTATGTAGTCCATTGAGGTTTGATTCACCGACACTTAAACGTATTCCTTATATAATCACGTGGGATTCGCCAAATCTTTTTAATATACCATATAGAATTCCTGTAGAATTTGCCAAATATGGATTGATATAAATACAATCAAAACTTTGATTTATTCTTACACATTTTGTTTAGTTCTGAACTTGTGAGCTTTCAATTTGGATTTCAGAAGTTGGAGTTGGCACCTTGAAGTTGATCGTAAGTAAAGTTACAAACTTACAACATAGGCATTTCTGCATTAATGAACAGCAAGTCAATGAAAACCTAAACTTAAAGGTCAGTAATCATTTCTTCATAGTATTAGTGTTTTAATATTTCTTTATCTCTCTTCCATTCTTGATTCAATCTTAAAGAAGATATTTAGTAGGGAATGGGATCTATATGCTATGAGTATGTCCTTAAAATAGAAGACATTTTTTTCTAGCTTTTATTTGAAGTGAGAGATCAAGATGTCAAGCTACAAGTGCGACAAGGGTAAGACTCCTTAGGGTGGTGAAGGGACTGGGAGGCTATCAAAATGCCGAAAAGGTGGAGTTACTATATAGTCTTACTTTGGAACTGGCAATGTTTCTGATCCATCAAATCAAGATGGAGCTACACCATCAACTCTTGCACTAAATAATAATGAAGAAGCCATTTGCAATACCTCACCACCACCAGAATGTGGGATTGCCATTGAGCCAAATGAGGATGGCAATACCATAGAAGATGTTCCAAGGGATACCCTAGTTAGCTAGAATGAGGATGGCAATACCGCAAAATATGTTCCAAGGGATACCCTGGTTAGCCAAAATGAGGATGGCAATACCACGGAAGATGTTCCAAGGGATACCCTGGTTATCCAGAATGAGGATGGCAATACTGCAGAAGATGTTCTAAGGGATACCCTGGTTAGCCAAACTAAGGATGGCAATACCGTCGAAGATGTTCCAAGGGAAACCCTGGTTAGCCAAAACGAGGATGGCAATACCACATAAGATGTTCCAAGGGATACCCCGGTTAGTTAGATTGAGATAATTGACTTGGATGAAAAAGAAAATGTTGGTGCTACAGATGATGTTGGCAAGAAGAAAAGAAAAGGCAAATGAAAAGATTCAAAAGACAAATCAAAAGATTCAAAACTAGGGTACGAGTGGGAAATGTCAAGGAATTTTCAGCTTGATTGGTTGTTAAAGTACCCATTCATTGAACCAGTGGAGAAAGCAAACAAAGATGAACAACCAATAGAATGCAAGTGTGTTATTTGTAGTTGGAAATGTAAAAGAGACAAGAAATTGCAGGTAAAGCTTGACACTATAGAAAAACATATAGGTAAAGTTTATGAAAAACAAATCATAAACGGAAAAGAAACATCAGTAGTAAGATGGAAATCAAAGGACTAATGTCTTCATGTGAAGTATGCCATAGAATATGATGAGCATAATAAAAGAATGACGAAGCTTGTTGCAAGTGGAGGTACAATCAAGGCTTAATTTGGAAAAGCAATGGAAGGAGTACAACTGGAGAAAACTATTCAAATGAGTGTTGTTTTTCATATTTTGTCTAGAAGGCATCCTATGACAGACTACCCAAAGTATAGTAATTTATTATCTTTTTTGAGTGTTCCTCACTATCCTAGCACACATTGGTCAATAAACACTGGATGGGAATGAGCAAACTATCTCGCTGCGGTGGAAAAGCAAGATTTAAAGGAGAATGTAAAAGAGTCAAACTTTGTTGCATTATCTTTAGATGAAGTTACTACAGTAAATAATACTTCTTGGGTCTATATGCATGTGTATACTATAAAAGAACATGTCTGCTGAGATCATCTACTCTATGTTCATTAAATGAAGGAAATTTCAACATCACAAAATCTATTTGAACTAGTTAAGAAGTCTTTGAATGAAATTGCAAGTATGGATGACTTGATAATTGCCAAAAAGTTGGTGTGTATAGGAGCTGATGGAGCTACAGTAATGCAAGGTCATAGGACCAGTCTTTGTACAAAATTACAAACTACTTGTGCACTGTACATGCTTTCCATTCATTGCATGGCCCACAGAATGAATTTAGCATTTAAAATTGTAAGAAAGTTTTCTACAGTATAAAAAGTTGAAAATCTAGTCCGCGAGCTTCACGCATACTTCTTTCGAAGTCCCAAATGTTTTATAGAATTTCAAAATTTTGTTGAGGGAATAACAATATGAAACAAGCTTCTTAAGATGTTGATACCAGATGGATCTCCTTGCATGGAGAAATGCAATGAGTTCTTTCAGAATATCCATCCTTGATTGGAATAATGTAAGAGCATTGCAACATAGTAGACAAAGTTCCTGACCTCTTACATAGGTTAAGCTATATAGAGACACTCTTAACTTTAGCTAGTCTTCTCCCCATCTTGGATGAAATGAACAATCTTGTGAAGAAAGCCCAAGATAGAACTATGTATATCTATGAGTATACCAAACTACGTAGAATGACATGCATGGCCCTCGATAATCTATATCTAGATCTAACTTCTCAAAGCCCAAATTTTTATAAGTGGCAGATAATTACAAATTTGAATCATCCTAAAAAAAATTTATAGTTTAATGCAAGCGGGGAGTTATGTGCCTTTGTATGTGGATTTGAGATACCAATGCACCATTCTAAGACAATCATGCGCTGTATAAGAGAAGTACCTATTAGAAAGGAAGATTTTGATGGCATTGTTGAATTTGTTAGTAGTAATTTGAAGGAAATTGCAAGCAATCTTTCAACAGAGATTTATAATTGATTCCCTCGAGAAGAAATACTTGATGCCATTTCTATTGTGTATCATCAATTTTGGATTCAAGGCCACCGAGATAGCCCAAGGTTTTTTCATCAAAAAGTAACTACCTTGACGACATACTTTCCAAAAAGTGCAGAATGCAATGGACACAAAATAGAAGGAATTATAGATGGAAATAAGCTTAGAGGACAATTTAGTCAGTTTGCAAGAAGTATGATAGACCAATTTAATGCCATGAAGAATCCCTTCGAAGTGGGATCAATAACAAAGGCCTGGAAAAACTTGGGTTAGAGTGAAATATTGCGTGATTCAATATCAGAATAGTTCAAACTTGTTGATTTATGTCAAACAATGATATTGGGTTTGGTTGAAGATGAGAGAGTTTTCAGTGGATTGGGGTTTTTGAAATCAAAGATAAGAAACAAACTAGACAAGAATTTGGAAAATTGCTTGAGGGTGTTAGGCAGTGCGTATAATGTCAAAAAGTTTTCTTATGAAAGGGCACTTGCAATTTGGAAGTCCATATGCGAAAGAAGAGGGTTGTGCAACACTTCAAGTTCAAACGTTGGTGGTGGTGGGACAAATGACAATGACACAATGACTGGTGAATTTGACTTTGAGACTCAGAATCAAGATGACTCCTTTTCTTTATCTAAATGTCAGTTTGAGGACCTTGACTCAATTTGGGAAATGCAAGTGAATTAGCAGTTTTTAGGTATTTATGCTGCATTTCATGAATTATATTCCAAAACTATAGTTGATATTTTATATTGTATTCCTTGAAATTGTGAATCAAATCAAATACATTAACATCTTATTAATTATTTCATATTTTAATTGTGTCGTAGTGATAAGTTTTACATGTACTCACTGATTCATCATTCAACTCAATGCTTAATATTTCCTTGTTAAAGTTGATTTGTGCATAAAACATAAAATTTGCAGTAAAGTAGAATTTTAGTTTTTGATTTGATATGTGATTCTGCATCATTTTTCACAGTTTATGAATTATTTTGATCAGTGCCTTATCCATAATTGAGTCAGAAAATGAAATATACATAAACCTAACCTTTTAGCCTTTTGTGTTATAATTTTAAGTTGACTTGTTACCATTGGTTCCTGGTCATCCAAGTTCACACTTAAGACATCAAACCCATCAATATTACTGGCCCACTTTCCTTGTCTCATTGGTCACCACTTGGTTGGGAACATTATGTGTCAAAAAATATTTAAAGGGGTTAAATATTGCATCTTTTATCTTAAGTCTTGACCCACAAAGTTTTTATGTCCCTTTGTCCCGTTAACCTAGGGATGTCCTCTTGTAAGTCACAAATAATTCACATGTGCATATTTGAACATTAATTGGAGTTGCTGGATCTCATAGATTGAATCCTGACTATTTCTTGCTAGCCCACTTGAATAAAATAATGTTTTAAGAAATCTAGAGGGATAGAGGGCTAGTGACACATGTTTCCTATCAAAGTAGGACCCATCGTCCACTATAGATGTTGAACATCAAAGCATTGAAAATTGACATCTTCAAAGTCAATCTAGGTCATTCCCCGCTAGCCTGCGGAGGGGCCACCAAAAGCTTTCATCTGTTAGAGGGATAGTGGGAATTTGACGTGTGTCTTCATCTGGACCATTGAAGAGACTTTAGAATATATGACATGAAATTTTTTGTCAAATATTTCAAAGGAGTTGAATTGGGTTCTAAATAGTGAGATACTTAAAGGAATTTAAAAGCACATGGGTAAATATGTGGTAAGACGTTTTAATCTTAACCATCTGATGATAAAAAAAAGTTAAGCTCTAAACATTGGTGAAGCCAGAAGGATGGCAGGTGGTCTCAATGGCATGTGAATAAAGCATTTGAAATGGTAAATAACATTAGCTTAACATATTAACAATAGTAGGATATAGAATAATGAACATCAACAATCATTGAATGTGTATTTAGTAGTTGAAACCAGAGTTTATATTCAATTGATAAAATAAATAATATAGATAATTGAACATCAACACATTACTGAATTTGAGTTTTCTATTAATTTTCAAATGAAGGAATACATAGAGGCAATGTAAAATCTTGCTCAAAGACAACTCTGCATAGAGCTGAGTTGGAACTTGGAAACTTGTATTATCAATATCAAATCATTCTAATAGCTTTTTTAGCAAATTCCATTGTTCAGGTGGTGGAATTGTCATTTCTTCTAGCTAATGATGTCTAACTTAATTTTTTTTTTAACAATGTATGATCAAATTTCAATTTGGATCTTGGGTCTAACTTGAATGTTTTAGCCAAAGATACATTCAAGATTATCAGTTGTTTGATGAAATCCAAAAAGTTCACCTCATCTAGATTATGAGGAAACTGGTCCAAATCAATCTTCCTTGCATCCTCCATCTTCTTTCTAAAATTATCCTTTCCAATGAATCAGTCATTTGTGTCAAAATCCTATGGCAAACCAAGCTTTGTCAAGTTCCTTACCTTTTCATCCACCTTCTTAATATTTGTTGTAGCCTCAATCACAAATTCTGCTATTTCATGCATTCTTGAACACTTTTGAATGATAGATGTCACCTTCATTGAGGCTTCAATCTGATTAGTAATGCATTTTGAAATCAATTCATTGTCATTGGCTTTGTAGATTGTTTCTAGAAGTTGATTTGCATATTTCTCTTCTGCCTGTAGTTGAACATTTCTGTTCATTAAATATTTGCTCAACTTATTATGATGTAGTCTCATGGCATCAATCAATTGAAAGAATTCACACAAATGATCAATCCTCTACATTATTTCCTCCTAGATCTTTTGTTTCATGTGCCTCATTGTTTGTCTACAAAATTCAGTTAACTTTTTTGACAAGATTTTATTTCATTTTTTGCTTCCTTAAGCTCTGTGGCCAATGTTTCATTTTTTTTACCTCTCTTTCTCCAATTTTTGTTCCCACTATTCATTTGCTTTCCCAATGCTTTGCCTTAATTTTTTTGAAGTGGATTTTCCTCATCATATTTCTTTTTTCTCTCATCTAACCTTTGCTTCAGTCCATTTAATTCCACCTCTGTTTGTTTATTCTCTTTGCTTGTTGATGTAGAGGTAGATTTTTTTATTCTTCTTTTTCTAATTCATTGCTCTTGTTATCTGTTGTTTTCCTCTTTGATTTCTCATTTGCTAAGTCTGCCTATAATTTTTCTATTTGATTCTACAACTTTTTTTTCTCTGTATCAGGCTTTAGCAATGATGTGTAAACCAATTCATTGTTCTTCTTTGATATATTAATTTTGTCAGTATTTTTTAATCCTAAAAAATTAAATTGCAAACTGCTCACCTAAAATTCAGATCGATCCATCTTATTTTATGGTTTATTTTGAACTATTGGAACAACAATTGTGTACTCCATGATTTATGTATTTGTGTCAAATGTGGGTAATATCATGGTTCTTGCAAGATCCGAAGTTACAGTAGACACACTCTCCATCAGTTGTGTCTTTTCCTTTTTATACAATTCTGATTTCTTTTTAAACTCTTGAATGTAATCAAAACTTGGTGATGCAGGAATAAGGGAGTGCTTGAATGGTGAAGGAAAAGGAGTACTTGTAATTTCTGTTATAGCCACACTAACTAGGGGAGTGCCTAGAAATAATTCCTTTGTAGTGGAACTGGTAGTTGGACTTGGACATGTCATAATCCTTTGTCTCTTCTGTATTCCTTGATCACTGAGTGTTTATGTGGTATCTTGTATTGGTGTCCTCTTCTGTGTAATTTGTTGTTGGACCTATTTTTGTAGCACATGTTGACTAAGTTCTCCACTAGTGGTAGTGCCAGTCACACTAGGCTCTCCACCATGGGCATGTCCAAGTTGTGATTGCATTTGACCATGACAATTAGGATTTGAAGTTGTAACATAATCAATTCTTTCAGTTCTACTTGTATGACCTTGGTCTATTTTATCAGCTCCAAGGCCATGTTTATCAAATGGTTTTTTGGTAATGGTGACTACATCTATTGGGTTCCAAATGCCTTGTCTTTGGGACCCCAAACTACCACCTTGATAACCCATATTTTCAGCTATGGCTTCTCCTGAAGTATATGCTTTTTTGTGGGCTGACTTAAACCAAGTTTAAATTTGCTTTGTTTATCCCTATTAGCATCATGTTCTTCATCACTATCAGTTTCTTCATGTTCACATTCATTTCAATTCTCTATATTCCACAATTTGCTAAACTCTTCATCTTCATCGATTTCTCCATACTCTGCAACAATTCTTTGTTCACCTAGGTCCTTCCTCATAGACTAAAATGCAGTAATTTTTTATCGTGACCAATATTTATTTGTAACAGACTCTATTGGAAAGAGACACTATGTGGCTTCATAAGTGTTGTCATTATGTCAACAAAGTCTATCCCATACATCCGAAGTACATAATATGCCTTTACTAGAAGTCAGATTGAAGATTGTTTTGGTCTAGTGAACAAGAACAGAGTATGTAACAAGGTCTGACAATCAGGTCCAGATCTCTTAGATGGTGTAACTCAGTAAGTTGCAGACTTGGAAAAGTCAAGAGGGGTATCATGACTATTGTATTCCAGATATTTAGCCCCCAGTGATAAATCATGAAAAAGATATGAGCATCTAAGTGTTGGGTTCTAATTAGGTAGAGCAGACAGAGGAAGAACTAACTGACAGAGTATCAGACCTCAATCCAGATGTACCAAAGGTGTTGGTCAAACAATTTTTGACATTATACATCATTATCTAACATGATTAATGATTTATATGCCTATGTTTTTGATGTGTATCACTAATCAAGCATGGATTCAGCTGACAGATCAATAACTTGCAAATATCTTAGGTGTTCTTGTTGCCAACTAAGAAGTTGTTGGAAATCCTTGATGCGGATATATATACCCAATGGATTCAAGCTTATAAGAGTTTGGAAGTAATAGTATGAATGATTAAGTGTGAAGAAAAGAAAAGACAAGTGTTAAGGTAGTAATTCAAGCCTATAATGTGACAGGAAAGTAATATTGAATAGAGGAAGAATGAAATGTGCTAGATCAGTATACTGTACCTAACTGAAACTGAAATCCTGCATGTATAGATGTTGTTCATCAGTTCAAACACCTTGGTATCATCTGGAAGCATTTGTAGACTATAAGTCTCTTGTAGGTAGTGGGCCTTTTGTGAGTAGTGTGCTTGGGCAGTGAGCCCTAATTGGCAAGTGCCAAATTTGTACTCTTTATTCTTTTAACAAAGAATACAATCTTGGGTTAGTCACCCCATGGTTTTTCCCTTAACAAGGTTTCCACGTAAAAATCCTTGTGTTATGTGTTAATTTCTTTTTTAGCTCTTATGATTTCCTTGTTTTGATATAACATTAAATGATAAGTTAAGAAAGGAAAGGAAAAATAGAAAAGTTATAAGATAACTGATTCACCCCCCCTCTCAGTTATCTACATTATTTCCAACAATAGGTATCAGAGATAAGTCCCTCTGAACAAAGCCTAACAGCGTGAGGAAGATCTGGGAATCTCAATGGATGCATATGGTATGAAGGAACAAATTCAGTCTGCCCTAGATGATCTTGAACAATCCCACTCTGAAGTCAATAATTTGAGAGAAAGACTCAAACAAGATGATGATTTCATAAATGAGATAAAATAAAAACTTAGTAATTTTGTGAAGAAAGAGAAAGGAACTACTCCAGAAATTACCCAATCATAGTGAAGTCAATGATATTGATGAGGATCTAAATGACAAAAATAAGCTATGTGAGAAGATATCAAAAGAAATCATTATGGTAAGGCATGAAATGGAATCAGGGGTTATGAGATTCACCCAAGAAATTGAAGAAAATAGAAAGATTGAAGATAATCTAAAACAATCCCTCAAGGAGAAAATAGATGACTGCCATGAAATGGATAGAATAATCAGGCATCTTGAATCTGATCTTGAAGAAGATAGAGATAATGAAGAACAACTTGAGAATCAGATAGACACTCTTAAACAAGATCTTCAAACTACAATTAAATACAAAGCAAAATTCAAGATAAGCTCAGCCCAAATTGAAGTTCTTCTTGAAATTCAAAAGAGGGTAGATGATAAGCGTGGCTTGGGATATGAGAAAGGTGAAAGCTCTGGATCCAATCAGAAGAACTTTGGATCAGGAAATTAAAGAAATAGGCCCAGAAGACCTCTAGTAAGGCAACAAAATGCTCAAAGATATCCATCCTTCAATGGATACTGCTTCAATTGCAACAAGTTTAGTCATAAAGCAATCCAGTGCAGAAACAAAATGAATCAATTCAATCCATCCTTCTCCGATCAATGTTTCAGTTGCAAAAGGTATGGTCACAAATCTTATGAAAGCAAAAATATGCAAATGAATAATTATTTCAATGGTAAATGCTTTGTATGCAATAGAATTTGACATATGGCTAATGAGTGCAAATCAAGACGATATCATTCAAATAATCAAAGAAATGTTGTGCGTTACAATTACAATAGATCCGGTCATATTGCCAAATTCTACAGAAGCAGAAATTAGGATAGAAAAGGTCTGGTGGAATATGATCAGAAACAAGATAAAGGCAAAGGTAAAGTAAATGCAGATGAAGTTCAAAAGGAGATGAGCAATATTTGGGTAAAAAGGAGTACAATGAATATTGGGGATGGATCCACACCAGAATCTGGTGCTGATATTCCTTCCAAAAACTAAAAAGTAAGCTTTGGCTCAGGGGGAGCTATAGAGAAGATCCATTTTCCCCTAGCTAGCTAATGAGTGCCTGAATTTGGCACATTGAGTCAGAGTAGGAGGTTTCTATTTAAAGGGTTTGAGGAGATTCACTTGAAAGTCATCCAGTCAAAATTTGACAAATCTACATGTAGATTTGAGCAAGTTATGAGGAAATTCTGTATCAACAGCTATCCAGTAAAGCAGAATATCACAGACAGATCTGGTATAATCCAGAATTGAAATGTTTTAACTTGCAAACCTATGGCATGTTTGAAAAAGATGAAGATATGTTGTCAACCCTCATAGACAATGATTTTAAGATCCGCGCAGTGATTCTAGAAAATCTCTCTCAATATAGGGTAACAGGATGACTTATGTTATGCATTTATTACAAAGGGAAATTAGTTTTTTGGGCAAGGTTAAAAGGTTTCTCATCCATCAATTGCAATACTTTTCACTCATGAAGAAGGGAGAAGAGCTCTGAGAAGAAATCTAGCAAAACACTCAAACTCAGCTGAAGATCGAATTCAACCAGAGAATCACTCCAACTTCTGCTTTAAACCCTAAAGCATGAAAAGTTACTTCCCATCTAAAAACTCTCTCTGGATCTCTTGCAAAAATGGCTACTCCAATGGTTGTTAATATTTCTGATAGGCTGAGACTAAAATTCAAGAAACACCCTTACAAATCTCTAGAAGTTGATCTTTTCGGTGCGTTTTCTTATATTATGCACGGTGTCTTGCATGTAGATGATATTAGGGTTTATATCCATGCAAACATTGAAGATTTTGGAGACTCAAAGTTGATCGACATTTATCACAAATAGTTAATAGATGAGAATTTTGAACTCAGACCTTAATTTAAGACCCTCCAAGACAAACACTTCGAACACTGCATACATTTTCCATCTTTTACAGAAGACGATTGGGTCCGGTATGTTCTAATTAGGATGCATGATAATTTTATGTGGCTAATGAGGCCATTCAAGATAACTAAAGATGCCATCAGGGAAGTGACCGGACTGCATTCATCTAGTGGGTTACCCGCACTCAAATCTATGAAGAACCAAATGGTAACTGAAGCCACCAGATCAAAATTTGACAAAAGAGCAATGACTAAAGATGACATCACGGATCCGAATGTCAAGTTTGCTTCAATGATAATTGGCTACAAAATCTACCACTCGAGAAGGGAGAATTCTATGTCTGGTACAACAATCTATGTTGCATATTAGATGTTAAAGGAAGATATAGATTATGATCTGTGTGAGCTTCTACTAAATTAGCTAATGGAGAACTTGCAAAAGATCAAAAAGGATAAGAAAAACTCCTTCAGATATGGTAGTCTAATATTGTATCTATTTTTCTATTATATGAAGGAGTTGCCTAGATTAAATGGTTGGGTCTAGAAAAATGATAAACTTGTTGCAATTCAGATCAGAGATTACATGTATGGACTTGGTGATGTTCAAGCCCAAAACACAACTCTCTGGGGTTACTTTAAGAATTTCCAAAGCATGATGCATGCCAGAGAAAGAATACCACAAATAATAGTTGATAAATACAAAGATGCAATCTACTTCATGGTTGACACTGATCAATGCCTAATGGAGGTAGTTGAGCCAAGAACTATATGGATAATGCCTATGGGTTATGAGGTCGATGAAAAAATCTTGGAGCTACATATTCAAGACATGTTGATCCAACCTAAGGACACTGAAGCAGAAAGGTTCAGCACCTTTGAAAAGCTAAGCATAAAGATACAAGTTGAGTTAAGACAGTCAGAGATGAACAGAAAAGTAAGAAAGGAAGTGGAATAATTTGCCAAAAGATTTGAGAAAATGGAGAAGGAAGAGAAAGAAAGACAAGAAGCAAAGAAAGAAAGTGTTCTTGTGCAAACCTCCTCTCAGACTAGATCCTCCAAGAGCTCTGCTCCTATCGCTTCTAAAAGCTCAAAGTCTACCAAACTAGAAGTCAAGTCATCTGGAAAAGGAGAAAAGAGGATGAAGACCAAAGCCACAAGGACATATACAAGCCATAAGGATGATGAAGAAATAGAATCAGATGAGGAAATTAGGAAAATGAAGAAGAAGAGAACATTTGAGAAGTTCTCTTCTAGGAGAAATGAGGAAGAGAAGGTAGAGGAATTTGTTGAAAAGCCCACTCTTTCCATTAATGACATCATCAAGGTAATTACTATGGATGGGAACCTGCAGCCAGTGACAGAGTTCTATGATGAATACAATGATGCTGACAAGAGAATTTTGGAGGAAGGTACTATAAGGTATTTGAATATCTATAACAAAGCATTCATTGAAATAATTTCATTAATTCCAAAAAGCCTAGAAGAAGTATTGGAACAAAGAAAAGTGAATGCAAAAGCTAAATACTTGGAGATCCAGAAGAAAATAATGATACAGCTATGCCCCTCTATTATGCCCCTCTATCACTCCAAAACAAATGGACATGGTTTTCAAGGAGTGTAAAGATGATTTCCGGAGCAAATCCATAATGAACAAACTCATGCTTGGAGAAACTAACCAAATAGCATCTAACAAAATAAATTCTCTAGAATGTCTTGAAGAGATTCAATCTTCCCATTATAGAGGAAATAGATGGAGAGCCTTTTAACATGGATGTTGAAGGATTAAATAAAAATGATGAAGAATCATCTAAGGCATTAGATTCCTCTATTCTGGAAGAGGAAGGATAGAAAGAATAAACATTTTCTGACAAGGATGTCAAAGGATTAAAGAAAAATGAAGAAGAGCCATCTGAGCCATTGGACCCCTCTGTTCCAGAAAAGGAATGACAGGTAGAAGAAACAAAGATCAATAAGCAAGTCAGTCTGGATGTCCCCAAAAGGAAGGAAGTAGAGTTTACAAGAGACACTATAGAGACAATACAAAATTTCCTGGACAAAGAAATATTGGAGTTGGATGAACCTGAGCTAATTCAATGGCCACTAAACTTTGACTCTCTATCTCTGGTTTAGATAATGAAGGTAGAATCTTTTGCTCAGGCCAAAGCAAAAGAGAAACTTCTAAAATCTCACATGGAGGATTGTGAGCTATTGGAGATTACATCTGGGATGTTGGAGAAGATTATGCCAACCTATCAAAAGGATCCTTTTTCCTCTCCATCTAGTAATCAGAAAAACTTAGTCAATTCTGTTAACACTCATTTTGAATCCTTAGAGAAATCAGTAGAAACTAAGGTCCGGAAGGAGTTCTTGGGAAAGAGGTTTAGTGAAGTACAAGGGCTAATTGCTAATGATAGAAGAACCTTAGGCATTGGCATAAAAAGCCTTAAAAATGCTCTTAAAGATGGTGGGGACATATATAATTTTTTTTTAACTTGGCCCGAAGTGACAGAGGACATTGAGAAGAAAGTGAAAGAACAAGAACGAAAACTGTCAAGTTTATCTCAGATTTTTGATCACCTTACTACCTCTCTGGTGAATCATGAATGTCAACCTATTGCTATAATAAATGAAATTAAAGAACTAGTTAAGGAGAAAATGAGCATAATGGATAGAATGGGTGAGCTCAGAGGGATAATCATCCCTAAGTTAGAGGCAATGCACGATACCTTAACAGAGGCACAAAATACAGTCCAGACCAGTGATCCAACAGTCTTAAAGAGGGCGGGAGCATATGCATTTTTGTTAAGTGGACACATCTCCATTTTGGATAGAATGAAGAGGAGTTGGGCCATAGAAATTATCCAATTGAAGACAACCTTTGCGGATATACTTAAGTATATGTAAGTATAACATATGACTTGTATATACTTATGCAGCCATATATAGAATAATTTTTACAAAATTTTGGTGTGCGGATTCTACCCTTTGCCATTGATGTCAAAGGAGGAGTGAAAAGTAGTGAAAAATGTGGAATCTAGCAAAGGGGGAGCTCCGGTAAAATAGTGCAAGAGACATAGCACAAGGGGGAGTTACTACGACACAACCATTTTTCACTAAGTGTTGCCATCAATGCCAAAGGGTAAGATTGTTGGCAAGAGACACTGTGTGGCTTCATAAGTGTTGTCATTTATGGTAACAAAGTCTATCCCATACATCCACAGTACATAATATGCCTTTACTAGAAGTCAGATTGAAGATTGTTTTGGTCCGATGAACAAGAACATAGTATGTAATAAGGTCCGACAATCATGTCCAGATCTCTCAGATGGTGTAACTTAGTAAGTTGCAGACTTGGACAAGTTAAGAGGGGTATCATGACTATTGTATTCTAGAGATTTAGCCTCCGGTGATAAATAATGAAAAAGATATGAGCATCTGAGTGTTGGGTTCCAATCAGGCAGAGCAGACAGATGAAGAACTGACCGACAGAGTATCAGACCTCAATGCGGATGTGCCAAATCTGTTGATCAAGTAATTTGTGGCATTATACATAATTTTCCAACATGATTAATGACTTCTATGCCTATGTTTTTGATGCGCATTACTAATAAAGTATGGATTTAGCTAACAGATCAATAACTTGCAAATATCTCAGGTGTTCTTGTTGCTGACTAAGAATTTGTTGGAAATCCTTGATGCAGATATATATCTGATGGATTCAAACTTGTAACAATGTGGAAGTAACAGTATGAATGATTAAGTGTGAAGAAAAGTGGAGACAAGTGCAAAGGCAGTAATTCAAGCTCAAAATGTGACGAGAAAGTAATATTGAACAGAGGAAGAATGAAATGTGCCAGATCAGTATATTGTACCTAACTGGAACTGAAATCCTACATTTATAGATGGTGTTCATCAATTCAAACACCTTGGTATCATCTGTAAGCATTTGTAGACTATAAGCCTCTTATAGGCAGTGGGCCTTTTGTGAGTAGTGTGCTCAGGAAGGGAGCCCTAATTGGCAAGTGCCAAATTTGTACTCTTTATTCTTTTAACAGAGAATACAATCTTGGGTTAGTCACACCATGGTTTTTCCCTTAACAAGGTTTCCACTTAAAAATCCTTGTGTTATGTGTTAATTTCTTTTTTAGCTCTTATGATTGCCTTATTTTGATATAACATTAAATGATAAGTTAAGAAAGGAAAAGAAAAATGGAAAAGTTATAAGATAATGGATTCACCCCTCCCTCTTAGTTATTTGCATTGTTTCCAATAGACTTATCTAGACAATTTGAAATTTTTTCTCTAATAGATGGATTATCACTTTTTCCATAAAAATTGTTGTACCTCCTTATTTCATTCTTTGCTAGTACTTTTGTATTTTGGACCTGGTGCAATGCCATAATTTCTATTGACAACTGTTCAAAAGAAATACCTTCTTAGAAATAGTTTTCCTCCTCTACTCTCAGTGAACTAGGTTCTTTATCACCCATTGCTTCCCTTGAATCCTCCTCAGAATTCAAATCCACAATTATTCTTTCAGGAACCTGCTTTTAGTTCTGGATCTGGTGGCACAAGGGTGCAGAATAGTGGTGAGGGCTTTCTTGGATCCTTTGATGATAGGACTCCTTCCAGTTCTTAACTTGGAAGTACCTTCAAGATATCTGAAATTACTACCAAATTTGGGTAACAAGAACCCTATACCTCCTGCGCGATTCTCCTCTGCATCGCACAGTATGTTCACTTGCTAAATTTGGCTTGTTCTCTGTTAATAATGGCACTAACCAGATTGAATAATTATTACCTAAAATAGTACGTGCCGAAAATATTTGAAAAGACATGAATTCTGACATCTCTATTAATAGCAAGTATTATTCACGCACGATCATGATGTATAATGATTATCCGTAACCTCCCCAAAATTAGAACTTTCTATTTCATAACGAGTTTCAGACATATTTTCCTCCAACTTTCTCACTAAATTTGACTTAGAAGGCCTTGGGAAGAAATGAGATCAAAATCACCGAACCCTTGAACCATTGAACCATTGAACTTTTGGGGTGTGGTTTAATGTGATGGCTCAATCATACAAATTGGATCATACAAAGGGGAAAATGGTTCACCTAGAAAAACATTGAACTTAGACTCTTGAACCATTGAACCTTTCGAGTGTGGTTCAATGTGAAGGTTCAAGTATGCAAGAACTACACAAACCGACCAACGTTCATGTGGCTTTGTAAAAGAGCTTTGACTATGAAACAATGCACCATTGAACTTTTGAACCATTGAACCATCTAACCTCGCTATAGAGTTCAAGCGAATGTTTCAACAACACATTAAACTACACAAAAGAACTAAGTGACACAACTTATTACAAGGCACCGAGTTTTGAACTTTTGAACCGTGGAACTTTTTGAATTATGACAAAGGGTTTGAGTTCAACCCATGGACTCAAAGACATTTTAATTACACAAGGGAACAAAACAGCTCGCTTTGGGGAAACATTAAACACAACGAACCATTGAACTTTTGAACTTTGAGAATAGTTCAAGTTCAAAGGTTCAAACCTTTAGTAATTTCACACGCAAAGATGATAGACGGGTAAAATTTGAAGAATCAAGAGCCGATTTAAGAAACAAAGGTATGACCAATAAGACAACATAGCAAATCGACTCTGGCTTAGGGAATTTCATGAATAGATAAATAAGGGCGACTCAAAAGGTAACATTGGCTCTAACTGGGGACTGCATTTTATGGCAAAATGTAGAGAACTCAGAAGCTCTAGTTATGCAAAAACTAAAACACAAGGATGGAAGAAAAGAAGCAAGACAAACCAAAACCAGGAAAGGAAAACACAAAACCAAACAATAAAGGAAAGGCTATCTACAAAACAGGGGACTCCTGTTTCACAGTCGATACAATTTAAGATCCTATCAATTATAGGATAGGGGTAAAATAGCTCCATCCAAATATTCCAATTTAAAAGAATTTGGACCCAGTACCTGATGAATTTTGAAGGGCCCTTTCCATAGTGAGTCAAATTTGCTATGTGCTCCTTTTGGTTCTCTTCTTCTATCCCACAGCAATACTTCATCTCCCTCCATGAACTTTCTAGGCCTTTTTTTGGATCAAAAATCTCTTTAACTCTGGCCTAATGAGTAGTAATTCAATCAACCAATTCATTCCTCTCTTCTTCAATTTTAGTTAAGTACATAATCCTTTTTTCCAGGGAATCTTGGAAGTATTGATCCTCGATTACACTTTGTAGTTTGGCTACAGATAGCTCCAGAGGTAAAGATAACTAAGCTCCTATTCCATAAACCAACTCAAAAGGCACCATCTGTATTGCCCTTTTTTGGGGTTATTCTATCAGCCTAGATTTCTTCATGCAATCTCTTATGCGAATCCTTGGGGTTATCATTCACCAATTTCTTCATGATAGCAATTAGATTCTTGTTTCTAGACTCTGCTTGTCCATTCCCTTGAGGGTAGTAATCTGATGAATGGGAGAGAGATATACTATGCTCATAACAAAAAGAAGTCATTTCAACTGAAGAGAAACTAGTAGCATTATCTGCTACAAGCTTCTAGGGAACACCAAAATGTACCAATATATTTTCTTTGAGAAAATTACACACCACCTCTGAAGTTGTTCTCTTTACAGGGGCTGCTTCAACCCATTTCGTGAAATAATCTGTTGCTATCAAAATGTGGGTATGTCCTGCACTCGAAGGAGGTGAGATAGGCCCAATAAAGTCCAAACCCCATTGTTTGAATGGTTCTTCAATAACAACGTGCCTCAAAGGCAAAGCTGCAAGTTGTGGCCTACCTGAGAATATTTTGCATTTTTCACAATTAGCCACCCATTTATATGCATCTTTGAACATACCCAGCCAATAATAATAATTTCTGAGGATTTTGAAAGCTGTGACCGAAGAAGAAAAATGTCCACCACAGGTTTCATTATGGAAAACTTCCAAAAGCTTATCCTGTTGCTCCTTGTCTACACATCTTAGGAAAGTCCCATCTAGTCCCTTTTTGTAAAGAACATCCCCCCAAATAACATATTTTGCTACTTTTAACTTCAAGTTTCTTTTCTCTTTTAGAGATAAGTGACTACGACAATCTCCGTAAGTAAGATAATATGCTACATCTAGAAACCATGGGTCTTGTAGACTTACCAATAAGACAGTGGGAAATCCTTCTACATCTTCTTCTTTGTTTTCAGTGATCAACTTGCATAGACCTTGACCTTTGACCAATTTAGTTGGCTTAACCTCCAGATCATATTCTTGGATTTTAGCAACCCACGTTGCTCTATTGTTTAATCCAACATCTTATTGAGTCAGAATACTTTTCACAGCAGAACTTGGAACATATACAATTGAATGGGAATGAAGTATACAATATCTGAATTGTTTAACAACCTTTACTATAGTGAAAGCTTGTTTTTCAGCCAGAGAGTATTTAAGTTCATGTTTTTTAAGGGGAGCACTCATAAAGGCTATTGGGACCTCTTCATCCAATTCATTTTTCTGTAACAAAATACCAGACATGGTATGTTCTGAGGCATAACAGTAAACAATAAAATCTTTTTGAAAATCAAGATTTACTAAAGTAGGTGTGTGTGCAATCACCTCTTTGATATCTTCAAATGCCTCCTTAGCAGCTTCATTCCATTTGAATGTCTATTTTTTGCTCATCATTCCCACAATATGCTTTGTAATTTCAGCAAAGTTAGGAATGAACCTTTTGAGAAAATTAATCTGGCCAAAGAAAGACTTGACTCTAGTCCTATTAAAAGGGAGACTAAGCTGTTGTATCGCCCTGACCCTCTCTGGATCAATCCTGATTCCATCTTTTGAAACTAAGTGCCCCAATAACTTCCCCTCTGTAACACAAAAGAGTGACTTCTTGGGATTAAGTGATATGCCATGACTCCGACACCTTTGTAAAACAGTCTCCAAATCCTTTAGGTGATCTTCTCTATTTTTGGAGAAAATAGTCAGATCATCAAGATAAATAACAATAATTCTATTTTTCAAATGTCTAAAGGATGAATCCATCACCCATTGAGAGGTTGCACCAGCATTGATCAGGCCAAAGGGCATCCAGTTATAGGCAAAAGTTTCCCGAGGTGTAGTAAAAGCAGTCTTATGCTGATCAACTGTAGCCACACCTATCTGATTGTAACCTAAGAATCCATCCAACATGGACATCATTTCTGACCTAGCAACTGTTTGCAAGATGCGATCCATCACAGGTAAGGGATAGTTATCTTTCAGACTAGCCTGGTTCAAATTCCTGAAATCAAGACAGATTCTTATTTCTCCATTCTTCTTGCGCACTGGAACAATATTTGCCACCCAAGTGGAGTGATGAATTGGATAAATAATTTTGGCCTTCAACATCTTGTCAATCTTCTTAAAGATGGCCTCAGCAACCTTTGGATTATAATTCCTCAACTTCTGTCTGAATGGGGTTGTGTTTTCTTTCAAAGGAATATGGTGTTGAAACTACCCATGTCTAAAACTTTTAAGGTCATCATAGTACCAGGCAAAAACATCTTTATACTTAATCAGCAGATTGATTAATTTGTTTTTCTCATTTGAAGAACAACATCTACCAATGGATATCCATTTAGGATCAGCTTCATTCCTGATGTTTATTTTCTCATAATCCTCCACTTTGTTAGGATTCTGGGTAGGTTTGCCTTTAGTATATTCATCTCTTCGAGTAAACAAATGTTCTAAGGAGACCAGTCCTTTAGGGATTTTGTTTCCCTTCAACTAAATTACATCATCTTTGGGATTAATCCCTGGATCAAGACTGAATTCTTTACATTATGTTTCAGAGCCCTCAAAATAAGTTTCCAGGAACATTTCAGCATTCTCTAAGAATTTTCTGATCTAATTATCACTCTCAAAAACTTGCTAGCTTTCAGCATTGTCTAGAACATTAGGGTGATATACCAGCTCTATTCTATAAGAATCATTTTTAAAATCAGGATGTGGTAGAAGAAGAGAAGCTGATATTGCTAAAGAATCTACCCGGGTGTTCTGGTCCCTGGGAATTGCTTCAATAGAGAAGGCATTAAAGTATTCAATCTCATCCCAGACTCTATTTCTGTAATGCTTTAATCTTTCATTTTTAATTAAAAAAATGCCTCTTACGTGTTTCACAATTAATTCAGCATCTCCTCTCACTTTAAGTACTTTCACACCCTTTCCTTTGGCTTCATATAGCCCAAGCAATAAAGATTCATATTCTGCAGTATTATTAGTGTTCTTGAACTCTAATTTAAAAGAATAAGAAAAAATTTCACCTTCTGGTGAGATCAACACAACCCCAGCCCTTGAACCAGCAGTAGCACAATTGCCATCAAATTCCATAATCCATAGGTCATCAGAATGTATAGACCTTTGGGTTAATTCTTCCTTGAGGTATTCTCCAAAACTTTGTTCAAAAGAGAGAAAATAGTTACCAAATTCACATTCCTCAAACAAAATCTGGGACTTGGGATCATCAGAGGGATAGACAGTAAACTTGCACTTAGGTTCAGGTTCTAGCTTTACTTTCTACTTTCCCACTAGGATTGTGGCTTCTGACCAATCCAATTTTATCTACCCACCCAAATCCTTGCAAAATGTCCTACTCAACAACATCTCGTAACTAGCAAGAATATCTGCTACCAAAATAGTCAATTTCACTTTTTGTCAGGGTAAGCTACAAGAGCAACTCGAGCATCTTTAATCTGTCCAAGCAAGGAAATTTGCTTGTCATCCATAGAGTAACACCTACCAAATGTCTTTGTAAGTGATAGTCCTAGGGCTTTGGCTACAGAAGAAGGCATAATGTTGTCAGAAGCTCCTAAATCTATAATACAGTTACTGAGTTTATGGCCATTGATGAACAAAGATACATAAAACGGGTTGGGTTTCAAATCAGCTGTGTAAGAAGTATCATTTGACGAATTGAGAGCCATTTTAGGGGTAGTCATGGATGACTCAGATGAGGAAGTAAACAGGTGAGCAATGGGAGACTTAGCATTAACATTTAGTTGACTCTCGGGTTCAGTTTGTGTAGGACCACCCTTAACATATTTAACTAGTTTGTCAAGTTCATTAGGTATTAACTTGAAAAACTCAAAAGGAGAGATTTGAATTTTTGCAGATTTATAGAATTCTACAATATCAAAAGAAGCTTCTGGATCATTTTTATGCAACAATTTAATTTCTTGAGCCTTCAAATTAGCATCATGAGTTCTAATAAAAGGCTCCTTACCTTTATCAAGTACTTCTTGCGTATTAGAGGATCTCATATTCCTATGACTCCTGGTGAGCACGGCACATGAAGGATCTTCAAGGGTAACCAATATTTCACCTTCCCTTTTTGAATCAGATTCATATTCAAGGAAGTTTATCTCAGAGTCGCCAGGCTCCTCAAAGTTCCTTTCTTCTTCAGTAAACTCTCCCAACACATCTTGAGTAGCAGTCATTTGAGCATACTTGAGCATCTCTGGACAAGAATTTTCATCATGGTCAGTAGTCAAATGAAAAGCACACATGTTTCCCCTTCCAGGAGGAGCTTCAATAGTCAGCTTTGGTTGTGCTGATGTTAGGGGTAAAGTCCTACCAGCATTTCACTGTTGATTCAAATTCCTCCTGCCAATATCTTGATACGGTTGTTGGAAAGAAGGACCAGATTTAGGTAATTGTCTCTTTAAGGCAATCATATCATTAACCAATCTTTGCATTATAGGATCTGTAGATGATGAGGGGTGAGCATTTGGCACCTGGACCTCTTTCTTCCATTTACTGGCCATAATAAGATCATCCTCCAATCCAACTGCCAAGGTTTGTACAGCTACTAAATCAACAATTGCACCTCTTCTAAGATGAAAACTGATATCAAGAGGCATTGAATTAATAAAAAACATTTTTAAAATTCTCAGCAGTTGGTCTTTTAGCAGTAGGGATTTTGTGCACTATTCTATTGAATTTGGCTATGAATTCTCTCATAGGCTCATGTATCTCCCTTTTAAGCTGAGTTAATTGAGCAAGAAGGGAATACTCATCTTCTACACTTTTTAACCTATTTTCAAACACAGTTTTCATGTCATTCCAATTTGTGATTGTAGAGTCAGCTAGATGATAGAACCATTGCATTGCAGTATTAGTTAAAGTTTGTACAAAAAACCTTATAGGTACGTCTTGGTGTTGCACACCCAACACACCACATGCTGTTACAAAGGCACTCAGATGTTCCTCTAGTGATTTCCTTCCATCCCCATTAAATTTGGGTAAATTCTCCCTTGCATTTTTAGGTAGAGGATTTAGGTTGGCCCCTAAATTTAGAGGCCCTATGGTTTCTCCCCAAGGTTGGGCCATTGGTAGAAAGTTTATAGTAGAGGGGATGATAGTACCAGAAAGAGTTAAAGCTTGACAGACAGAGGATGTAGAGGGTTTAGGGGGGCTAGGAGGTCTATTTCTAGCTCTTCTAGTATGGGTAGAGATATAAGGAAAAATAAGGCTTTGTAGTGCTTGAAAGGTAGGATCCTCAATTCCCTCTTTTCTCAAAGACCTTGTATATTGTCTGGAATCCAGCTTATAATATTGCAACTGGATAGGTAGCTATTAATTTCTTTGTTGTTCTTGATTTCTTTGTACTTCAATGGCTTGATTTCTTGCTGCATTTTATGCTTGCCTTCTTCTTTGCCTAAGCAATAGCAATCTCAGGTTATCGGCCAATTCCTCCTCTTTTTCTAATACTCTGCCTACTCTTCTATAATCTTCACTATTCCGATGAGTACACCAAGCAAGGGTATTCAACTGGCCAATAATGTCTTCCTGCTCATCCTGAAAACCAAGATTAGGCTGCAGAACAGGAATTATGTTTTCATGTGGAAGCACCATTATTGCTTCATATTAAGGCGACCAATCTTTTAATAAATGACTTCGATCCCCAGTAGAGTCACCAAAAACTGTTGGTTAACAGATTTGTCATTATTTAAAAATATTCTATTCTGACTCTATACCCTTCTTCTTCCAAGAACAGATGAATTAATCAACAAATGGGTGAACTATCGAGAATAGTTCCCCTCTGAATTTAGGTATACCTCCCTTTAAGATCTTCAATGAATTCAATCTATTTTAAATATTCAAACACACTTTTAACCAGAAAGTGCCTAAAGGCAAACTAACATCCATACATCATTATGCTATGAATGTGAATCTTTTTTATAGCATCATTTGGTGATAGAATAGACAGATTCTATTTTCAATAATGATCAGACACATAAACATATATATATTGCTAAACCAATAAATGATAAAACACATACATTGAGTTGTCCAAAAAGAGCAATTACCATATGAAAGAAGATTTTGCACAGAAAACCCAATTTCAAATACTCAAATGCACAGATCTAAGTAGGCAGTAATTGTTTCTCCTTTTCATTCATAGATGAAAAAAAATGTTTTAGACAAAAATCATATATGCTTATGAAAAATCACAGCAGTTCAACTCCCAAAAATTTTCTATCTTCTTTTTTTTATTCTGTCCTCCCTGTTTAGTAATGAAAACTATATATATATGATAGCCCTAATTATCTTACCATGTAAACCAAACCCAGAGTTAAAGTAACTCTGACCATATGGGATTTAGTTTTTACAAACTGATTTAAAGATTAAGTTTTTGAAAATAGCATAACTAAAAAACTAAATAAAGGAAACTAAGTGAATAAGATCATGGTTGAGGCAACAGGTTTGAATCTCCAGATTTGCTATCAGCAGTCAGGGAGGCATGTTGAGTCTTCCACTCCTGAAAAACTATAACAAACTCCTAAATTTTTAGAAGGTTGGGGATGCCTATGTGTCTCATCCTTGTCTTCCAAACGTCTTTCTCTCTCCATACTTTTCCAACCTTTTCCTTGTGTTTTGGGAGTGCTTCGATACAGAGATAAAGAAGTGACTCTATCTTAGAAATCTGGGAGAAATCCTCAATTAATATGTTGTCATTTACTCTTACGAAGCTGATTTTATCCTTAAAGGATTGAATTACTGTATCGATATTCTCTTCTGGTCCCCCATGGTCCTTTATGTATTTTACATCAATACATTGTAAATCATGCTACAATGATTGGGTGAACTCAGTTATTTGCTTAATCATTTTTGTAAGTTCAAACCGCCCTTGCCGAGATATAGAATTTCTCCATTCAATGTTTTTCTTATTCACATATAGCAAATCTTCATCGAAAACTGTTAAACTCTTTTCTGACAGAAATTTTGCTACTCCATACTTTTGAACCTCATCAATTTGATTCATTACATTCACCCACTTGCCTTCATCTTTCATCCAAGAAGCAATCTATGCCTTAAAGTCGTTAATGGTGGCTGTAGTTTGACCATATATATTCTTAAGTTCATGAATATATTTAGTACCTTTCTGTATAATGCAGTCCAACCAATCATCAAATACCTTAGTCACCATCTTGTTCCTGTTAACCTGACCTAACATCTTTTGGTTAGCTGGAGACTTAGGATCAAAAGTCAAAGAAAGTTGTGAAACTGATTACGGATTGGGGTTATGAATGGCATTAATGTACTCTGCCATAGAGTGCACAGTCTACTTCAACTCTCTTTTTTCTTTCTCATCCTTCCAGGTCTGGCTAACTATCCTTTTGGTGGATGCCTCTAGATGATGAACATCCACAACTCTTGAAGCAGCCCCAAGATCCACCCTTTCAATAGTGAAATCCTGCACAGTGGGGTCTTGAACCTCTTTGTCAGTTGCTGGCCTAGCTATCTCTGCATTCCAGCTCCCAGATTAGGGTCAATACTTACCCTAGATGTTGTTTTTAGTTTCTTGGATTTAGGTGTTTTCCCCAAACATTTACTGACCATGTCTTCTAAAGGCAAAGAAAATGGAATTATCTTTCTTTTGTCACTAATCGAACTCTCCAGCCATTTGGGTGCAGGGGCTGAAGCTTCTTTTCCAGGGTTCAATTGACTAGAGGACCCATCTGAAATCATCATCAGTTTTGGAGTCTCTAAAACATCTGCATGTTGTTTTGTACTAACCTCCTCTACTCTCGGTGAACCAGGTTCTTTATCACCCATTGCTTCCCCTGAATCCTCCTCAGAATTCAAATCCACAATTATTCTTTTAGGAACCTACTTTCTCTTCCTGCGTTTAGTTCTGGATCTGATGGCACAAGGGAGCAGAATAGTGGTGAGGGATTTCTTGGATCCTTTGATGAGAGGATTCCTTCTAATTCTTGATGTGGAAGTACCTTCAAGATATCTGAAATTACTGCAAAATTTGGGTAACACGAACCTTATACCTCCTGTGCCATTCTCCTCCGCGTCGTATAGTATGTTCACTTGCTAAATTTGGCTTGTTCTCTGTTAATAATGGCACTAACCAGATTGAATAATTATTACCCGAAATAATACATGCTAAAAATATTTTTAAAAACATGAATTCTGACATCTTCATTAATAGCAAGTATTATTCACGCATGATCATGATGTATAATGATTATCTGTAACCTCCCCAAAATTAGAACTTTCTATTTTATAATGAGTTTCAGACATATTTTCCTCCAATTTTCCCACTAAATTTGACTTATAAGGCCTTGGGAAGAAATGAGATCAAAATCACTGAACTCTTGAACCATTGAACCATTAAACTTTTGGGGTGTGGTTCAATGCGGTGGTTCAATCATACAAATTGGATCATACAAAGGGGCAAACAGTTCACTTAGAGAAACATTGAACTTAGACTCTTAAACCATTGAACCTTTGGAGTGTGGTTCAATGTGAAGGTTCAAGGATGCAAGAACTACACAAACCGACCAACATTCACGTGGCTTTGTAAAAGACCTTTGACTATGAAACAGTGCACCATTGAACTTTTGAACCATTGAACCATCGAACCTCACTATAGAGTTCAAGTGAATGGTTCAACAACACATTAAACTACACAAAAGAACTGAGTGACGCAACTTATTACAAGGCACCGAGTGTTGAACTTTTAAACCATGGAACTTTTTGAATTATGACAAAGGGTTCGAGTTCAACCCGTGGACTCGAAGACATTTTAATTACAGAAGGGAACAAAACAACTCACTTTGGGCAAACATTAAACACAACCAACCATTGAACTTTTTAACTTTGAGAATAGTTCAAGTTCAAAGGTTCAAACCTTTAGTAATTTCACACACAAAGACGATAGATGGGTAAAATTTGAAGAATCAAGAGCCGATTTAAGAAACAAAGGTATGACCAATAAGACAACACAGCAAATCGACTCTTGCTTAGGGAATTTCACAAATAGATAAATAAGGGTGACTTAAAAGGTAACATGGATGAAGAAAAATTGAAGGTGCCAAAAAATAAATCTTTCCTTCGAACAAAGGCCCTGTCGAATCTATAAAAACTTAAAATAATAGAATCTTTGTTCGAAGGATGTCTTCAAATGAAGGTAATTTTAAAATAATAAAATAATGCCTTCGATCAAAGAGGACCTTCGATTGAAGGCATTATTTTATTGTTTTTTTTTTAAATAGGTTAAAACTCTCAAATGATAGGCTTTTTGTCATTTGAGAGAGCAACTATGAAAGGAAGCATCAAATGAAGGCAACAGACACTTGTGGACGAAGGAAATAGGGAACCTAGATGAAGGTGACAGGTCTGAAGGGGATAAGTGGAAGCTCTACAACAGGCTAAGACCCCACATCAGCATACACATCGAGCCCACAAGTGCATAAAATTTCCACTGTTTCTATGTATATGCAAGTGTCGTTTGAAATGGATGCTTGCCATGAACTCATGTATATTCTTGCCAACATTTCAAGGCACCATATGCTTACCAATGGGGGCTTCCATTAGAAAAAAATATCATTCCATTACAGTCAATAAAATATAGAAAATTTGCTTGAGACAGTTAAAGAACTATCAAACCGTACTTTGGCAAACAAGGGTTTATCATTACAGTTAATAAAATATAGAAAAATTCCATAAAATACAAAAAATTGCTTGAGATAGTTAAAGAACTATCAAACCCTAGTTTGGAAAACTAGGGTTTGTCATTATAGTTAATAAAATACAAAAAAAATCCATAAAATACAGAAATTTTGCTTGAGACAATTAAAGAACTATCAAACCCCAGTTTGCCAAACTAGGGTTTGATAAACCCTAATTTCAAAAGAATATCAAAGTTTGAAAAGATGAATTTAGTTTGTCACCCTAATTTGACAAACCCTACTTTGAAAAGAATATCAAAGTTTGAAAAGATGAATTTAGTTTGTCCGGTGGACCTAATTTGGCAAACGAGGGTTTGTCAAAGTTTGCCACCCTAATTTGGCAAACTAGGGTTTGTATTCTTTTACTTACTCTTCCCTTGAACTTGGGCAAAATGTTTAGCTTTATTGGTACTTATACTATTTCATATTCTCTTTTCCCCTCACTTTAGGAGCATGTTTGGTTTCATTGATCTTCATGGTTACTTTATATATGGTATTTCTAGGTGAATTAAGGAATTTTAGTTTTTAATGTCTAATTCAACTATAAATGCAAAGACATGAACAAACTTTCAAGTATGACTCTCAATAATAACAAGTCTTTTTTAACCAACAATGTTTGAATTAGAACTATAGATTCAAGACCATATATACAACACCCACATGAATTTCTATTCACATCCAAATTAGGGTTTTTTCATGCCACCTTCTAAACCATATAACTTGTTCTCTTTATTTGGATAACAAATAATAGAGAACCATGTTATGAAAAAAGAATCTATTTTCCATGAAAACTACTCTTGAGCTCTATGCAACTATAAATGACTATAGCTAAAAGACTCTGATTCCATTCAATAGCTCATAGCTTTGTAAAAAAAAGCTCATTTATTATTTATGAAATCATGCCTCTTAAATTACTTAACAAATTACAAGAGAATTACTTATATTCATTGCAATGAGATGTCTATATCCACACAACCAATCTCTCGTTTTGCACCTAAAGGCAAAGAACCAGTCCAAAATTTGTAAGTATTGTATGCAGTTTAGATGTATCATGTTCAGCTTAATATGTGCTAGGTATCAAAATCCCTTATCTTATTTTAATTATTTCATGTTATATGACAATAGAAATCCATTGGCGGCACTTGCTAAAAATAATTTAAGATATATATAAATCCATTTCAAAAAAATTCTAACATGTAGACATGCAATTGTTATTAATAATGTTATCAACGATAATTTGATGTTGATGATGTTGGTCAAAAGTAATACTACATTAAAGTGTCTTATGATTTTACTTTGGCTAGGACTAGTTCAATTGACATATCAATTACCTAGATAGGGTTAACCACTAGAACCTAGTGAACCATACATAAACATATGGTCAAATCATCTCATGATGAAACAAATACTTGTTGAGTGATTAGCATCTATATATTGTAGTAAAAGATTGGAATGATAAAACAACTTGGAAATGAGCCTTTAGGAATTTGTAAATGTTTGAGAATTAGATCAATCCTCATGACCCCAAGAGTGCTTTAAGTGTGCAACATTGTTATGATTGCAATGAAATGTTAACCTCAACTCAATCATGTACTAATTACCTCATAGCACTAAGGGTAACCAATGTGAATTCAATCAATTGTATATAATAATTATCTCATGAGCAAATGTGGGTTTCACACAAGACAAGTCCAAGATTTCAACAAGGCTCATAACAAGTGTAACTCAACCTTTGAGGGCTTTAACCTAAACAACTATTAATTTGGAATGGTTTATCACAACCCAACGACCTACAATGAGTATTTAAGAAGCAACTCTTCATAAGTCTTTAATTAAATAAAGGCTTGTGACCACACTAAATCACATTTTCATTCTCAAATAATTCATTACATTAATATAGCAATCAAACAACTAGAGCAATGTTAAGCCAAGAGGGGAGACTAGTGGTCATGCACCTTATTGGAATGCTAAATGACATAAAGAACAAATTTTCAATTTATGATTATAAATTTATGCTATTAAATATATATGTAAATTGAATAAGTGGATGTATTAATTGCTGCCAAATAAGTTTTTTTTGTATATTGGTCATTAGGCACCATAATTTATCAAGAATCAATGTAAATTTTGAACTAGAAGCACATAAAATGGTTTAAATTTTTGTAGAGTTACCAATATGTGTTGAATCATAGGAGTAGTAAATACAACTACATAGTATATATGTTGAGAAAGAGAAGTGCATTGAGAGATCACATAGATGAGAGTTAAAGTTATAAGATTTAAAAAGATGAAATCTTATTTAGCATAATATCAATTTTGGGGAGGCATGTTAAAATATAGTTCTAGTCAAGATAGGATACATAGTGAGTGGACTACTTCACTCTTGACATGGGTTGTTTTTAAAGATATAATATTTATGTTTATCATAAGGGTCAATGCAAGAGAGTTTGATTAGAGAAAATCCTATTGGAGGGATGGATAGAGACATTAGAGTGGAGAAGACATTGACACTTTTGAGGAAGAAATTATTGGTCATAAATGAGAGTTAAAATACAAAGGACTACATATATAAATGTCAAGTTTATTGGTTTGGTAAAGGTGAATTCAAGATTATGGATTGTATAATCTCTTACAAATACTAGATAATTCATGGAATGATATTAACATCAATTATTTTGGGAATCATGAGGAGTCAACACTATAGATATTTATTGCTTATAGTAATATACATGATATCCAAGATGCCATATTTTATACCATGTGAATAGATAAGTGATGCTTCACATACTTCTATCTTATTTTTCAATGAGATTGTTAGGTATTGCCTTGTATACCAAGAAGCAGTATTTGGATAGTGACACAAATTTTGTAGTTTACATGTATTTATGTATATATTTATGTATTTTTGTGATGTTTCTTATACTGGATATGCTATAATTCATATTGAGTTACCATGGAAATATATTAATGTATTGTATAGTCATTGGTTGTATCCATGTTCTTAGTGTGTAATGTTCATTATTTTATATCTTTAATTGCTAAACTTATGTGCTATAATGATTTCAAAAGAAATATCTTTATCTCTCTCTCCCTTGGTAAGTCTATTCACAAAGAAAGATTTAAGTGTATGGAGTAGGAATAACTTAAATGTTTTATTGCAACATGGTATTCATTTTTATGACACTGATACATGTGACATTACACATGTGTAGATTTGGAAAAGTTAAAATCTCTCTCTCTCTCTCTCTCTCTCTCTCTCTCTCTGTGTGTGTGTGTGTGTGTGTGTGTGTGTGTGTGTGTGTGTGTGTGTGTGTGTGCTTTGAAAAGCAAAAGAACAATCCATGTATTTTAGAAATGAAATCTTCCCTCTTGTTCAACTATTTAAAATGTGTTGGAATATGATAATGCTATTGGAAATGTACTTCATTTAATTAATTATAACTTCTATTACACATATATATGTGTTATTGGAAGGTTAACATAGGTAAATATAACTTTCTAGATTAAAACATATATGTGTTAAAATATATATATATATATATATATATATATATATATATATATATATATATATATATATATATATATATATATATATATATATATATATATATATATCTGCTCGCATGAAATGTGCATATTTTAAAAAACAATTATTGGATTCAACACAGTCTATGTACATAAAATTAAATTGTTTGAAATAGACAATTATGTGTTTCAAATTATACTTACAAAACATTATTTATACCAAGATATCTAGTTGCATTAGGATGGCCATGTTTAACCAATTCTCTACAAGATGACCGATATGTCTCACCAATACCAGTGATAAGTAGTGTCTACTTTGGAAGTTGTGGAACAAAATCAACACACACACCTACATCAGAGAAGAAATTGTATGTTGATATAGGCGAGCACAACACAACATCCCTATCTACTCTGATGTAGGATGTGTATGTTGATACATTTATTCCACAGTCTAAAGTAGACACTATCACATGTTATGATGTTGGTGAGACATATTAGTCATCAAGTTTAGAGAATTGGTTCAACATGGCCATCCTAATGCAACTATCTAGAGGTATAAATAAGGTTTTGTAAGTACATTTAAAAGAAAATTAGTAGATTACATAGTCTACACATAAAATTAAATTGTTTGAAATAGACATTTATGTGTTGAATTATACTTACATTTTAACCTTATTTATACGGAGCTATAGTTACATTAGGATGGCCATGTTGAACCAATTCTCTACAAGATGACTGATACGTATCACCAACATTAGTGATAACTAGTGTCTACTTTGAACATTGTGGAACAACATCAACATACACACCTACATCAGAGAAGAAATTGTATGTTGATAGGTGAGCTTAAATCATTAGGGATAAGCTAGCTCAACAAGTCAGAAGAAAGAAATTGTATACATTGATAGGCCTGAGCATGTAATGTTCACAGCATCCCTATCTACTCTGATGTAGGTGTGTATGTTGATACATTTCTCCACAACTTCCTAAGTAGACACTAGATCAATGATGTTGGTGAGACATATTAGGACCATCGAGTGTAGAGAATTGGTTCAACATGGCCATCCTAATTCAACTATAGAGACCTATAAATAACCTATTAAATGTAAGTATAATTCTTGACATACATCTATTTTGAAAACAATTTAATTTTATGTGTAGACTAGAGGTACATCATCTACTAATCAAAAGAAATATAAGGGACATGCTAATCAAAAGAGAAGATAAAGTGAATGATTTGGTGTCCTAAACTTCCTATCATTATTGTGGGAAGTAGTACTTACAATTTAACCTTATTTATATGGAGCTATAGTTGGATTAGGATGGACATGTTGAACCAATTCTCTACAAAATGAGTGATATGTCTCACCAACATTAGTGATAACTAGTGTCTACTTTGGAAGTTGTGGAACAACATCAACATACACACCTACATCAGAGAAGAAATTGTATGTTGATAGGTGAGCTTAAATCACCAAGGATAAGAGAGCTCAACAAGTCAAAGCAAGAAATTGTATGTTGATAGGCTCGACCATGTAACACAACATCCCTATCTACTCTGATGTAGGTGTGTATCTTGATACATTTGTTCTACAACTTCCAAAGTAGACACTAGATCAATGATGTTGGTGAGACATATTAGGACCATCAAGTATAGAGAATTGGTTGAACATGGCCATCCTAATGCAACAATAGAGACCTATAAATAACATGTTAAATGTAAGTATAATTCTTGACATACATCTATTTTGAAAACAATATAATTTTATGTGTAGACTAGGTACATCATCTACTAATCAAAAGAGATATAAGGGGCATGCTGATCAAAAGAGAAGATAAAGTGAATGATTTTGAGTCCTAAACTTTCTATCATTATTATGGGAAGCAATGATCTTGAGTCTCTGTTTAGCTCAAATTTCATCTTGTGATCAACAAGGCTCCATCATTCTTTCCTTCTTGAAGCAGTCCTTTAAGTTATTGCACTTGCTTTTCATGTTATCACTTACATTTTAAACAATAAATTTTAATTTTTTTCACTTAGTGAACTAGAATGTATGTACCTGGCTTGGATGTTAAATTTAAAAATTAATTTAGATACATAGTACTAGATGTGCACACAAGTACATTAGAATAAGTAATTTATTTTTGTGCACAAAATTCAGGTTGATATATATATGATGGCACATGCGCCACCACCTCCTGGACCTTCTATATTTACGCGTACAGATACTGAGATTCAAAGATTGACATGTGTTCTTTTTGACCCCAACACAATAGGGGTTTATATGGACACATGTCAATCAATTTTATCTAGCTTGTAGCACATTAGGCAGAGTCTAGGAGATACTCATGCTTATTCAGGTGATACTCTTGCTTCTAGTCTTGCCTAGATGTGGCAAGAGGTTACTGGTAATGTTTCCCTTGCTTCTATTCAGCTTAGTGTCTCGAAAGAGACTATCAAATCCCAATGTTTCCCATATTATGTTGGTAGGCCTAATGTTTGGGGCTACCAAGTGACTAGATGTGTAGACCCTCTTATGGCCCCATTGATATATCCACATTTTCTTGCTGCTCATGGTCATTATCCCAATAATGACCAAATTCATTTATATTTTGCACATCAGTTATATGGAGAGGTTCATATGGGCCTCAAGGTCAACTACTTAGATTTACTAGCATATTTTGGTTAGGGGAAGGGAAGGGTTGCTTATAGAGATGCCTATTATCGACCAGATCGATAGTATAGGGCCTTGGTTGGGGAGAGGATGCCTGCTATCTCCCTAGCCCTAGCCCCTGTTGTTGATCAAGTTGTCATTGCTTCCCAAAGGGAAGCAATTGATAGTGTTGGTGATATTGTAGCTGCCACATCTATTATATCTTCTAATCATGTGGGAAGATATTTGATGAGTTATCCTAGACGGTCCAGACCATCGGCATATGCTACTATGTTATTGCGGGTGTCCCTTTACCTGTAGACATAGATGGTCTTACAAAAGACCATATGCTTCTGACTACAGTGAGTTGTCTTTCTGAGGACCTATTGGAGTCATATGCTTTTCTTACATCAGATCTTTATATCCCTTTACACGAGATTAGAGGACATGTGGGTAGAGCTTGTCATTCATAGACTGGGTCATGATCTAGTCAGGCTACAAGACTTTCTCATTAGGTGCCTAGTAGTACTCCACATATTGATCCACCCACAGATCATTTAGTTGTTGCAGAGGTACATATACCTACCCCTCATGTTGAACATCAAACATCCCAGCCTTCCCTATTTTCACTTGAGTAGTTGCAGTTGCAGAGGGGATCATCAGGTTTTGTGCATATGCTTCTACATTTAGGATCTTCGATGCCAACTTGCTTGCATAGTCCACTTCACTCTTCATTACTTGAGCTAGCCAAGGAGGCATTGGATACAATCATTGCAGCATATCATCCTACAACACCTAATACACAGGTATGTACATGCGTATGTGCACGCATGCATGATTTAAACTTGAACTTAAATAAATTAAGTTAAATTACTTTGCTAGATAAAATCCTAATGTTGTACATTTATAATTTAATATATTTTTTTGTTGGGGTTAGCTCATTTTACATCTAGTTTGGGGATGGACCGTGTACACAGGCGTGATTCAACTGATGCCATGATGGCAGTAATGTTAGTGGACAGGTGAGTTTTAAATATTTAAATCATGTACTTACATGTGTAAATGCATATAATTTGTATGTGTGCATATATATATATATATATATATATATATATATATATATATATATATATATATATATTCTCATTTAACATAATTTGTACACTTTTATGTACATGTGTTGTACTATCTCCAGGGATCAGCACATCCATTAGAGTAGGATGCTCACTCAGACTCGGGTCACTCAACTCGCAGACAACATGATGACCAGGTTATTGGTAGCACTACCTAGACATGTTTCTCTAGATATTTCTCTAAATATATTTGTTTTTAGACATTTCTATCTGTACATGTTCACATGGACATTTCTATAGATAGATTTACACATGTGTGTTTGTGGACATTTCTACATGTTTGTGGACATTTATACATGTTTGAAGACATTTCTATCTACATGTGTTTTCAAACATTTCTCTAGATCTACATGTTTTCATCTACATTTCTATCTACACATGTTTGTGGACATTTCTACATGTTTGTAGACATTTCTATCTACATTTGCAGCACATGTTTTGTTGACATTTGCATGTTTGATGATACTTTTGTAGACATGATTTATGTTAAATGATGATACATAACTTATAATGGAATCAATTACATGTTCAAATGATTTAATACATTTATATCATGGACATAAATTTTTATATGTTTGACATGAGATATACTTTGATATGGTTAGAGGGACTATCACATGCTTATTCAATATCTAGTTGTTGAGTGCAGTACCATCTTAATTATTGAACATAACATCTAGGTGTTCATGAAATATCTAGTTGTTAAGTATATAGTAGCTATTTGTGGACTTCTATATCTAGTCACTTATGTAGTACCATGTTAGTTGTGTTTGTAGTATGTATCTAGCTACCAATACCTATGGTAGATCATTTAATTTTTCTAAAAATCTAGTTTGTAACTTTATGTTTATGTTTATTTTTAATTCTTTATGGTTGCTATGTACTTGGATCTTTTTCTTACTTTAAAAGATTTAAATTTTTGAACTACCCCTAAGTTGGTTTTCATAATTTAATTAGTTAAATTTTCTTTCTTTTTTACTTACTAATGTATAGAACAAATTTATTACAAAGATAGAAAACAAAATTTTAAGTAAATCTAATATAAATTATAGTAAATTTATGTTTTTGGAAAGGAAAAGTGTAAATAGATATATTACCATCTATTTAATTACCATTGGGAAACATATGCCTAATATCATAATATCATAATATCAAAATCTGACACCAACCCAACCACATTTAATCATATAACCACATCTTATTAAAAATAATTTACAATAAACATGACCTAGATATCAAAAGATGTGTATTTAATCAATTTACATATACTCACTAAATTCACTCATAAAATTGAACCTGAAACAATAACTTGCAATTAAAACTAAACTTATGAAATTAGTGAAGCTAAAAAAGTTGCATAGGTTCAATCATGAAATAAAAACATAAAAGTTATCAATAAGAATATTCGACAACATATTTTCTAAGAGGTTTCCATAGGGGTTTTAATTCATGAGAGAAGGTGATTGTGGTATAGTACCCAATCACCATGGTTAGAGGCAATTCTACCCTCTTGTATGGCCATCATGGTGAGGTCATCACATGACAAGTTGATACTTTCACTTGTGTAGTGATGGTTTGTGCATTGATGTTGAAAACTTTGATTTTAATTTATTTTATACTGTGACATCTCCAGTACATATGTATGTATTGTAGCATGTCCAAAGAGCATATATAGCATTAAATAAAAGCATTCAAAAATTATCATATCGTGCATGCTTGAATAAGAATCTAGGGCATTCTCTACATGACTTCTAATAGAGAGATCATTTGTACATTAAGAACTGCATGTTGAAATTTAAAATTTGTTCAACAAAAGAACTATTAATTTAAATTGCATAAATTGTAAAATAATTAATACATGAACATAGATCTAGATAGTGAATTTAGGTCATCAAAACATTAAAAATTGTAAGTTCTTCATCCATATTTTTCATACCACATCAAGTGGTTCAGCTTGCTCTTCAATGACATATAATATTCTCTGATGATCATCACTATCTAGTCTCCACTTATGAAGTCCACGTGCATTTAAAACTGTATGAAGAGATAGGCTGGTAGAAATTACTAGGTGGCTATACTGATATACCTTGTTCTTAGGTTAATCATCAATAAAGTGAATCCCATATTGAACAATCCTGACTTGTTTGAGATATGTCCCTTGCACTACAAGTGAACCTGTGGGAAACAACATTCCACAATAAGACATAACATTTTCAAGGTAAATGTAACCTATGTATCTATGAACATATATAGCATTATCATTGCTTGGTAATATATAACATAAATTATAATATAAATTGAATGTTTAAATCACTCTTGAGGTACTTGACATGTACATATATAACAAATTGAAAATTATTTTAAAATATATTAAATAAAGTTAAACCTGTGGGAAACATCATTCCATCACTTGTTTATGGATTATTAGCTTTTCCCTTTCTTCTGTGCAACGCAATAAATAATAACTAATGTCTTCTATATTTTCAACCTCTACTATGACTGCAAAAACATCTCTTACACCAAATTTACATGTCCAAAATTTGTAACTTAAAAAATTTAGAGATACCTTATATAATTTATATATATGTACACATACATTTTTTAATCAATCCTGAAATATGGTTATAATCAGTTGAAATTAAAGGAATGTCTTCAAAGCTTTCATCCTCATCTTCATTGTATGTGTTGGTAACAACTAGTGGCACATTTTCCATTCACTGACATATTCACGTTGTTGGTTCTTACAATTCTCAAAATCTCCCAACATGCACTCATAATAAAAACAAGAGTAATCCCTAGTGCGCAACGTCCATGTCTAGCTATTTGTACTCATGACACAATGCAAAGATCTTGTTTACTCTACCCTCTTGCATGCATGCGTTGATCTTCTATCCACACCTACAAATTTATTATAATGTACATTATGAATATAATAGAAATAATTAAATTCAAACTAAAATAAACAAACTCATGTACACATATCAATTATGAATATATATTTAAAGTACATTAAATAAATTCAAACAATATATACCTGATATCTCCCAAAACACTCTATGTGGAATGTATCGATTTGTTCTTGAAGATGTGCCGACATCATTTGGTGCAAAGTGTGACTTACACCATTCAACAACATCATGGACAGTATTTATACGATCTCCCTCATAATTTATTTGATGTTTTCTTAGAGCACATTTGATGCAATCTCCTATGCCATCATGTTCACCCTTTCCATGCTCACTCTAAAATAAACCCCAAACATGTGTTATAGTGCATAAAATGGCTTTGATGATTTGAATTATGATGCGCATCCATCTGGCCATACAAAATGCTTTACAAAATTTACACCCTTGCTTGCCAAATATACAAAAAAATTCTTAAAACAATGTTGTACAAAATGTGTGTCATGCTCTTTATCATCACTAATATAAAAGTGATATTCTTTCTTAATGACGCGTGCTTCAAATTTAATTTTAACACCATCCAAATCAAACTTTGCATGTTGATAACACACATGCACCATAATAGTGATATGATCTAAAAAGTAATATTGTGATTGAATCTCCTTTTGATGTATAAAAGAGTAATTTTTTGCAAAGTCAACTACTGATAAAATTGTTCCAGGTGGGAAAGTATCTCTTAATGTTTGAAACTATTGTACTTGCCACTTAGCAAAAAAAAGCATGATGTATGTATGGTTGTATCACTTTACGAAAATTTTCCATAAAATGTTCCAATAGGTGTCTCCTCTTTTACATAATCTAACCTTGTGGATTCATTCCCATTTTTTGTTTGAAGCTTTATGTACTTGTAACTCTTGCAATTTACCAACTTCATGTTGAATTAGGTCCAGACAACTAAGAGGGGGGTTGAATCAGTTGTCACACAATTTAACAATTTCTTTCTCTTAATCTTTTTTTATAATTTATAATCAAAATATTTTAGCATTAATCAATAACACATTAGTAGAAATGAAAATGGTACACTTGACACCAAGATTTTTGATGTGGAAACCTAGTTAAGGGAAAAACCATGGTGGGGGTTAACCCACAAAGATTATACTCTATTAAAAGTATTACAATGGGGAATACACATGCATTCGGGCTCACTGTCCAGAGCTCACTACTCAAAAGAAGGCTCATTGCCTACAAGAAAGAAGAGTTACAAAATAGTTGAACTGATATTTGGCATCTATCAATGCTAGAGTTCAGTTCTAGTTGAGCATAGACAACTGACTTGATACACTTCATCTTTACTCTCTTCCTCTTACCATTCTCCTAGCATCTGAACTTTGATCTCTGCTTCTTTTCATAATTACTCCATAGTCACAACACACACACACCAAAATAATCCAATTCCATCAAGTATATATATCTATAAAATGATCTACAATCTTTTAACCAGTCGGTTTCAAGAACATTTACAACTTTGTAGAGTACTTTGCTTTATCAGCTAGATCCATACATAATATGAGATGTGGGTCATGACTTGCACTTGCAGATCATCAATCATGTCAGCTACCATCACTGATTATCACACTCTTCCCAGTAAACAACTTCTATACATCCAGAGTTAAGATCATTTGCAAGGTTGGTCTGTTCTTCTTTTGTCTATTTTGTCAAACTGAGACTCGATACTCAGAAGCCAATATATTTTGAGTCCTTCATCTCTGGAGGACAAAACTGTGGATTTAGAGTGTCTTGACAATTCTTACAACTACCTCAGATCCACAACAAACCATGCCTTTCCACAAGAGAGATCTGGATCAAGATACCAAACCCTATCATCTGCTCTATTCCTGACTGCCCAGACTTCGATAAATTTTGATTCTGACTTTCAGTGTGAAGAAATTGTGTTATGTGGATTGATGGGATGATCTTAGTTTCCATTAATGACAACACCTATCATGCCTAGCAATGTCTCTTGCCAACAATATCCCCCTTTGGCATTGATGGCAACACTTAGTGAAAAATGACTAAGTGTTGGAAAAGCACCTCCTCAGTTTGTGCTCCATACTATTGTTCACACTACTTTTTGGTACTCCCCCTTAGCTAGATTCCTCATTTTTCATTGATCTTCACTCCTTCTTTGACATCAATGGCAAAGGGTGGGGTCTGCAAGCCAAAATTTTCCAAAAATTTATATATAAGACCGCATATGTACAACTAATCATTAAGTTCTATTTACATGAACTTGAGAATGTCTTTAAAGCTAGTTTTTATTTGCACAAGTTCAAAGGCCCAGGTGCTCTTCATTCCATCCAAAATAGAGATGTGCCCACTTGACAAAAATGAATATGCTTCTACCTTTGACCGATCTGATGGATCACTAGTCTGAACTGCAGTCTGAGCTTTAGATAGGGCATTATACATTGTCTCTAACTTAGGGGAAATCAATCCCCGGATCTCACACATTCTCTTCATAATGTTTATTTTCTCTCTAAAAAGTCTCTTTATCTCATCAGTCAAGCTAATTACCTGACATTCCTGACTTATGGGTGAAATGGTTAGAGGATCAAAATTATTGGACAGATTTGACAATTTTTGTTCATGTTCCTTTATCTTCTTCTCAATATCCTCACTAATTTTGGGCCATGATAGATAGAATTTGTACATATCTCTTCCATCATTCAAATAATTTTGAATACTCCTTATGCTAATGCCAAGAATCATCCTATCATTTCCTATTAGATTCTATACTTCACTAAATTTCTTATCCAGAAACTCTTTCCGGACCTTTGCCTCTGCAGATTTTTTCAAAGGATACAAAATGAGTTATTTACAGAACTTACAAGATTTTTCAGATGTCTAGGTGGGCAATCAGATGGACTCATCTAGTAGGAGGGCATTAACTTCTCCAAAATCCTAGTTGCAAGCTCCAGTAGCTCATTTTCCTCCATGTGGAACTTTAACATCTTTTCTTTAGCCTTTACTTGGGTGAATGATGCTATTTTCATCAATTGAATTAGAAAGAGAGCATATGGATTGGCTAATCCTTGGATTAGTTTAGGCTCATCAAGCTCAATCATCTCTTTTTCAAGAAGATTTTTCACTACATCTGCAGTGTCTCTTGCAACATTTTCTGAACCATCCTTTTGTTCATCAGATTTCTCAGTATCTACTTTAGGTGTTTCAACATTTGCACCATCTTCTTCTGCTTTGTCTTTCTTTCCTTTTTCCTCCTCTTTCTCTACTTTATTTTTCTCTATGTTCTTTGGAGAGGAACTCTTTCCTATCTACTCACAACTTGCTACCTGATCCGGACGGCTCTATGTAGTAGCAATATTCTCTTCTTTTCTAGAATGATCAGGTGGAGTTACTCCTACATCAACTATTTTATCTATCATATCTATGTCCTCCTGATTGACTTGTTCCTCTTCCTAGACTTCTCCAACATTTAGATTTGATGAATCAAATCCAACCTTAGTCTCTTCATAGGTTAACTCTGGAGGATCTAAATTAACACCTTGGTCATCAATTCTTTTGTTAATCTATTCTTCTGGAGCTTCATGTTCTAGAACTGGAGGATTGACTTCTTCTACTTGTTTCTTTGAAATAATAAAATATTTATCTTTCTCTAAAGCCTTTCTCAGAATTTCTTCTGTTTCTTTTTCAATTTCCTCAGTTTCACCAAGCATAAGTTTGTTCATCCAGACTTTGCTTCTAAATTTATCTTTAACTTCTCTAAGGATTTTAACTGCTTCTCTTCTAGTCATCATAGGGCACAAAGTGGAGAGAACATACTCTTTGAGTTCCATATCTTTATCCTTAGCTGCTTCTTTCCTCATTTCCAGTACTTTCCTTAATCTTTTAGGAAGTTCTTGTAAAATTTCCAACATAGCTCTATTGAATTTATTCAAATATATGATAATGCCATATTCTAGAATTTTCTTATTTTCTTGATCAAAATTATCATAGTAAACTCTAATAGGTTTTAAATTTCCATGAACAATGATTGATTTTACAATTTTATCAATAGTCATAGCGACCTTACTAGTTACTTGTTTTTTATTGGCCTTATGGCTTTTGGAAGGCTGGTCTTCAGAAGTCTTTGAAGTTATGGCTTTCTTAGATCTTATTTCTTTCACTTCTTCATCTATCTCTGTCTCCTCATCATCTTTCGTGCTCATGTGGGTTCTTATGACCTTCAATTTCTTTCTTTTCCCTCCATCACCAGATGGAGTGGCTTCCGGTTTCTTAGTGGAAGTGGACTTGAGTTACTCAGCAAGAGTTGCAGAACTCCTTGTCTTCCTTGAGGAGCTTGGTGGGACTTTCTGAGTGACTGGCGGTTCACTGTCTACTTTTTCTTCTGTAGTCTGCTTAGTGCTTTTCTTCATCTTTTCAATTCTTTCTCTATTCTTCTTTACTACCTCCTTGGTTAGGCCAATGCTCTCAGCATACCTTTCAACTTGTCTCTACACTTTCCTCTTGGTCTCTAACTGTCTAAGATCCACATGTAATTTTAGACTTAGTTCCTTGTAGGTTCCAAACCTTTCCACAGAGGTATCTTTAGGTGTGCTCGAAATATGTTGAGAATAAATATCCAAAACTCTTCCATCCACTTCATAACCCATAGGCATTATCTAAACTATCCTTGGTTCTACAGCTTCCATCAAGCACTGATCTGTGTCAACCATGAAACATATGTCATTTTCATACTTCTCCACAACTGATTTAGGGATTCTCTCCCTTGCTTGCATTAAACTCTGGAATTTTTTGAAGTAGCCCCAAATAGCAGTCTTTTGGACTTGGGAGTCACCAATACTGAGAAGGTGATCTCTTATTTTCCATACTACTGGTCTATCAGTTATCCAATGCACACCTTGAATTCCAAGTACTTCATTCATAAAATAGAAGAACAAGCATATAATCAAAGAACCATATTTGAAGGTATTTTTCCTATCTTTCTTTATTTTGCTTAGATTCTCAATCAACTAATTTTGTAGTAGCTCACAAAGATCATAATTAGCATTTTCCTTTACCATTTGATAGGCTGCATATATTGCAGTTCTAGAGATAGAATTTCCCTGTTGGAATAGTAAATCTTGTACCCAATCACCATGGAGGCAAATTTGACATCAAGTTCTATGATATCATTGATGGTCATTGCTATTGGCATAATAGTTTGTATTACATTGCCAACGTAACTAGATGGTTACGTCAGTTAGTTTCTACAGTTCTGCACAGTTTTATAGTTACACCAACTACTATGACAGTTTCATCAACTGTTATGTAGTATTTATACCCATCTTGTATATGCCTTTAAACATTGAATCAATAAATAGTTTAATTTACTTCATATGGTATCAGAGTTGGCCTTCATGTTTGTCTTTTGATGGCGATGGAGTTCTGGAAGCACCTAGGCCAGACAGCGTTGAAAGGTTGCATTTGAAGGAGAGCTCCAGACAAATGTAGAGGTGTATGAGGAGGCATTAGAAACTATCGAGTTTGAAACCATCTGTTTGTTTGGTGGTGAATAAAGATTAGATCGCGTGATTACAAATGCTACTGATCTTAAAAGGAGGAAGAGCAATATAACAGAGACCATGGACAATCTGTTCGAGGGGAATTCTTTAAGTTTAAAAGGAATCATAGATGTTTAGCGATGATATCTGAATATGCAGCTGTTACACATGAAGGAAGTCTAAAGAAGCTACCATGGATAAGAGGAAAAGAAATTGTTCAAAGTAACAAAGGGAGAAGCATTGTGATTACCATGGATTCCGGCTATGATTTGATCTTTTCTTTTACAAATATGTTTTAATTATTAGCATATATGCAAGCAATGATATTTTTTTCTGAAGAGTTTCAATGCCTGGGGATTGAGTGAATGATGTCCATCTAAATAGAAGTGCACATAAATTTTTTATAGCAATAAGGATGTCTAAGAAGGAGGCAGGGTGACATTTTCTTATTCTTTGTGTAAAGAAGAAGCACGTTCTCATTGTAAGGTAGAGAGATTTATGGTGGAAGACTGGTATTCATTTTTGTATTGCTGGAGTTGCATCTGCATAGTAAAGTAAAATACACTGATTCTTATCACCGATGACTGAATAAGATTGGAAGCAGAGTCTGATTTATTGTCAAGTCTGAAATCTTCCAGCAAGAGGTGATGTATGCTTCCATTATCAACAAATATTTATGTTGTTCTCTATTTGGGATAAGAGTTATTGTTCATAATCTAAAGATATATGGGCATCATAAAAATTATAATTATTAAAGGTAGTAAAACTGTTTGCTCTTGGAGATATAAGGTTTTATTAGTGTGGGAGTTTTGACATATATATTTGAATTCATGTTGTTTATGATTTCAATTTCTTTTTAAGAGGAGCTTATTATATTATGTAGATGAGTTGGAGGAGAAATAAGGGATTTGATAAGAAGTTTGACTACTTTGTAAGAGGAGCTTATTATTTGAAACTTTTATGCATCCTAGAAACTATATCGGAGATAGTTATCTATGTAGTCAATGAAAATCACTTGTTGTGCAAAGTATAGAGGAGAAGGCGTTTTGTGAAGGCATTTAAATGTGAAGCTATTTTTTTCCAAAGCATTAGAAGAGCCCACTTTGTTGGTTGAAAATCTCCTAGCGCAAAATCTCAGCGATTGAATCTGAAACCTTCATTTTTATAATGTTCAATTACATTATGTTATCAAATGCCTCTACTCTTGAGATCATTCATGCCACATCTAACAAGGCCTTTAAAGACTCATCAAAGATATCAAATGGATAAAGTGTAACAGGGTCATATTGGAGGCAGGCGGCATCAAAGGATGGAAGATTTTCCATCATCTCAAGTTAGCTTCTCGCTTTGAGATGATTCTTTTCATGAAAAGTATTTTTGGTTGTGGTTATTTTGCTTTTCTTTGTTGATGCTGATGGAGCTGACAAATTTGAAGAATGTATGTTTTGTGAAGATTTTGTTTTGGAGACAGGTTTGGGGTTTGGTGTTGAGCTCAATATGGATTATTGTCCAGCGAGTTTCAAAGAGTATATGATCTTGAATTATACCCTTTCGCGGTCACTAGACAACATGGCAGAGATCTGTCATATCTCTTAGGGTCCATTGTCGAATAATTCAAGACTCTATGATTTGAGAGCTTGGGACTAAAGAGCTCAAGAATACAGCTTGAAGCTACGTCTTTTCAAGGGTAGATGAGACAGCATGATGGAGCCTCGCTTGGTTCAGGATTTGTTCTTTGGGGGAAGATCTTTTACAAAATATGTATTCATATTATGTAATCAGCTTTGTTGAGTTTTTTAGCATTCAAGGGGGGTACCTTGGTACTATTGCAGGAACAATGTAATAAGGGGGGAAATGTTGGCATAATAATTTGTATTACATTGCCAACGTAACTACATGGTTACGTCAATTAGTTTCTACAGTTCTACACAGCTTTACAGTTACGCTAACTACTATGACAGTTTCATCAACTGTTACATAGTATTTATACCCATCTTGTATATGCCTTTAAACATCGAATCAATAAATAGTTTAATTTACTTCAATTGCCCTTTTGTCAAACTCGGTACCAGTAGCTTCAGTCACTGTCTGGTCTTCATGGCTTTGAGCATGGGTAATCCACCAGAGGAATTTAACCTAGTTATAGTCTTGATAATATCCTTTGTAATCTTAAATGGTTTCAATAGACACATGAACTCATTGTGTATTCGACTCAATACATACCAAACCCATTCATTTTCATCAAATATTGAAAAACTAATGACGTGCAAAAAGTGTTTTCTTTCTAGGGATTTGTATTCTAGTTTCAATTTATGGCTATCATCAGTTAAGTAGTTGTTGAGCAAATCCAAGAGTTTCAGGTTTCCAAATTCATCCATGTTATAGTGGATGTATGCCCTAATGTCTTCAACATGTAAAACCCCATATGGAACACCCAAAAAGGTACCTAGCGGTTCGACTTCAACAGATTTGTAAGGATGCTTCTTAAATTCAAGACAGGGCCTTTCAGTGACATCAACAACTAAAGGTGTAGCCATTTATAGAGATTGAGAATTCAAGAGATTTCATAGAAATAGAAATACCTTGTTCCGCAGGTTAGGGTTTTTCTTGAGGATCCTCTTTGCACTTCAATTCTTGGGAATTCTCATCTTAGAGCTCGTTCACTTCTTCACTTGCTTTCTTCTAATGCAAAGTGATCTAACTGGGGAATGAATGACCCTTTTATGCTCCACAATGCTTAATTTTTCTTTGTAATAAATGCTCTGCCCTAGTACATCTGCTCACTCTGTTGTTGAATAGTTTCTCATGAATTATTCTACAATTTGTCATATCCACCCTTTTCCTTCTGAAAATCCTTTCAAATGATCTGAAACAATCCAAGATCTCTTTTCTCACTGTGTCAGATTTAGGCACTTCCTTACTGGCTGGGGAATTTTGATTTTTATTGTAGCTCCTCCTGATCCAAATCTCCCAATTTAATTACCTAAGGAATTATCTGCACCAGATTCCAGTTCAAACCCATCACTATGGTTCACAATTACTTTCTTCACCCATGTCTCACTTGTTTCATTCTAGATCTCATTCTCTTCAATTTTTCTTTTACCTTGTATTGTCTCTGCTCATCTAGTTTTCTATTTACTGGACCTCTTCCTTCATTGGTCCTACTTCTACAGAATCTTGCAAAATGACTGGATCGGTTACAATGGAAGAACACAACATTTCTTTGCCCATTTGATTGATTTCCTCTTGATCTACACTGATTGGCCATATGCCCAAATCTGTTGCATGCAAAACATTTTCCATTGAAAGAATTCCTATTTCCTCTATTTGATGAGTCATTCATTATCATACGTCTACATTCATTGGATTTATGACCATATCTCTTACAATTGAAACATTTTCTGGAGAAGGATGGATTATTTTTATTTACTCTACTTCTGCATTGAGTGGCTTTATGACCAAATTTATTGCACTTGAAACAATTTCCATTGAAAGATTGATACCTTTGAGCATTAGGCTGTCTTATCAGAGGTCTTCTAGGTCTATTTCTCCCATTCTTTGGTTGAAAGTTTCTTTGTCCAGATCTAAAGCTTTCACCTTTCTCATATCCAAGACCATGCTTGTCTTCAACCCTTTTCTAACCCTCAAGTATTTCTTCAAGTTCAGTTGAGCATATCTTGAACTTCTCCTTGTATCCATATGCAACTTCTAGATCATGTCTGAGAATGACAATTTGTCTTTCAAGATCTTTTTCATTGTCTTTTCTTTCTTCTAGATCAAATTTTAGATGACCAGCAATATTGTCCAATATGTATCATTCATTAGTTCTTTCTCTTAGAGTTTGATTTAAATCTTCTTCAGTGTTCTTCCTTTGCTCAATTTCTTTGGTAAACCTGATTGCCCCAAATTCCATCTCAACTTTTAGAACATCAACTTCTTTTGACATCTTATCACACTCCTTTGTTTTTTTCTTCCAAGGCTTCATTCATGCTATTTTCTTCAGTTAAACTGGATAATTGCAAAAGTAGCTCCTTATTCCTTCCCAAAGACTTCTTTAATTTATCTTTTAACATTTCAATGGTATCATGAACATCTTTGATTTCATCTTTTAGATTAGATATTTCTGCTTTGGACTGATCAAGATCTTTTAGAGCTAGCTGAAGTTGATCCTTAAGTGAACCCATTGAAAACTTCTTCCAAGATCTTTCCTCAAGCTGTTAAGCTTATTTTAAGGAACCTTGCTTTGATACCAATTGTTGAATTAGGTCCAAAAAACTAAGAGGGGGGGTGAATCAGTTGTCACACAATTTAACAATTTCTTTCTCTTAATCTTCTTTTATAACTTATAATCAAAACATTTTAACATTAATCAATAACACATGAGCATAAATGAAAATAGTACACTTGACGCCAAGATTTTTGATGTGGAAACCTAGTTGAGGCAAAAACCATGGTGGGGGTTAACCCACAAAGATTATACTCTGTTAAAAGCATTACGATGGGGAATGCACATGCATTCGGGCTCACTGCCTAGAGCTCACTACACAAAAGAAGGCTCACTGCCTAAAAGAAAGAAGAGTTACAAAATATTTGAACTAATATTTGGCATCTATCAATGCTAGCATTCAGTTCCAATTAAGCATAGAAATCTGACTTGATACACTTCATCTTTACTCTCCTCCTCTTACCATTCTGCTAGCATCTAAACTTTGATCTCTATTTCTTTTCATAATTACTCCATAGTAGCAACACACACACACCAAAATCATCCAAATCCATTAGGTATATATATATCTATAGAATGATCTACAATCTTTTTACCAGTCAGCTTCAAGAACATTTAAAACTTTGTAGAGTACTCTGCTCCGTCGGCTAGATCCATACATAATATGAGATGTGGATCAAGACTTACACTCGCAGATCATTAATCATGTCAGCTACCATCACTAATTATCACACATTGCCCAATAAACAACTTCTATACATCCGGAGTTAAGATCATTTGCAAGGTCGGCATGTTCTTCTTCTGGCTATTTTGTCAAACTGAGACCTGATACTCAAAAGCTAATATCTTTTGAGTCCTTCATCTTGAGAGGACAAAACTATGGATTTAGAGTGTCTTGACAATTCTTGTAACTACCTCATATCTGCAACAAACCATACCTTTCCACCAAAGAGATCCGGATCAAAATTCTAGAGCCTATCATCTACTCTGTTCCTGACTGCCCAAACTTAGATAAATTTTGATTCTAACTTTCGGTGTGAACAAATTGTGTTATGAGGATGGATGGGATGATCTTAGTTGCCATCAATGACAACACCTATCATTCCTAGAAGTGTCTCTTGCTAAGACTTCATTGGGTCGATATCTTTGTGTCTCAAAGGTATTTTAGCCGAATTTCCACATGTTTCACAAAGATCTTTTCTACAATTTATTTGACCAATTCCATTATCATCATCTGATTTATCACATAAGATGGATGCTATGATCTAACTTACCCGTTTAGGAGGTGCATTTACAAAACCATCATTGTTTTCACAAATCTTTCGAAACACCTGATAGTAGAGATCAAATTCAATATGATAATGACAAGAATTTTCAAAAACCTTGTTTGTCTTCACATAATATGGCCTTAACCTTTCAAACATTGTTTGTCCAATTTTTATATTTGGATTTGAATTACAAAAGTCCACATACATCTCATGTTGTGTTATGTCTAGCCAATGTTTTGAATGTAGTTCATAACTATTGGGCCCAATTTTGTGTTTGATAACATCTCTACAATTTGATGAAGCATGAGTATTATCATTCCAAAAGGTTGAGATCAAGTTCGTAACAACATCTTGAATCCTGTCAGATTGAGGAGCTCTACACATAATTGCCCAATTGCCTTCTGAGGTACTATCATCCAATAATTTTCTCCTTTTCACATATTTTGTTACTGTCTTTCTACTAAAACTAATCTCAGTTGAAATTGAAGATAATTGTCTTTTTTTAGAATTTTTTTAACTCAAAATACCTATCAACATTAGTCTTCTTGAAATAGACTTATCCACAAATCAAGATTGTTTCCCAATGGAAGCCAAACCTTTCCTAATATTTTCAACAATATATTTTTCTAGGTGTGAAGCCCCCCTTTTTCAATGACAAATCTACACCCAACAATTGTAATGGCTCATTTAGATCCTTACTAAGAAGTACAAATGACAACAATTAGGTTTGGCCAAGTGTATCAAGATTATAGAAATGAGCAATTATTTCCTTTGCAGTTTTATTCATTGACCTCCTATTAGTACTTTTAGGTTGTCCATCATAATGTTTCAATTTATCAATATCCAGTTTAAGTAAATGATCTAAATTTCTATAAGAAAATTTTCACTTCACCTCTTTAGCTAGATTAATATGCTCATCCATACTAGTCAAAGGAAGCGATCCTGACCCCTCTCCAACATCCATTGTTTGCACTTGGGCCTCCTTTGGGCTAACATCAACTATGTGTTCTTCAGCAACGTTTGCTCCAGTTTATGTGTCACACATTAAGGAAATACATATTAAAGAAAACTTATTTAATTTAGTGAACCAAGTCTTGAAATATTTTAAAGAGCCTCCATATGATCAAATTACCATAAAAATTAATATACATGTACATGTAATTTAACTAATGTTTATGACCACATGTGATATATATGGACTCACACACACAAGTGACAAATATGAGTACAAGATACATCTAGGTAGTTATACCATTTAGGATAAGTGTGTAAGCATGCACAAATATTCAAGTAAGATGTACAATTTGATATATATGAAATCTCTTATACATATTAATATGGTAAGATAGCTCTTAGAGCCTTGAATGATTTAACAAAGCACACAATCCTTTGTTTGAATATATGTAAGATCAAAATGAAATAAGAATACTTGTAAAGAAAAGATAGGGCCAATATAAGTAGCAACATAATGTAGAAAAATAGGCCTAAGATTAAAGTGAAGAGAAACCCCACCATGGATTGAAGCTAGTGAAGTTCATTAAGCTCAATTAGAATTTAAGGAAAATCAAATGAAATAAAAGAAATAGGTCTCTCCAAGTTAGTGCAACAAGTACTATCATCTCCATTAAGGATGAGCATGAGAAGAAAATTTTCCTATACAATTTTTTCTAGAGAACTAACTAATGAAAAGAAGGATGAGACTAGAATTTTAAGGACTAATCTTTGGCTCTAAATGGAGTTCTAGCTTACAAGATAATTAATCTAGTATCTACTTGTTAAAGAGGTTCAACTATAATTTATATGGTGACAAAATCCAAGCTACTAGAAGTAAAAGGTTCCTTTTGGTAACGTTTGGAAATTAGAAGCATGACACACTTCCTAGGTTTACTAACACATAACCCACTTGTTAAAGATACAGGTGAGAAAAATAGTAAAAAAGGAACAAGAGAGAGAAGGTTGGAGAGAAGGAGAGGGATATGGAGAGTTAGAGAGGGAGAGAGATAGCTAGGGAGGCCCCAGTGAGGGAGAGGTAGAAGTAAGAGAGTGGGCAACTTGAGAGAAAGAGAGAGAGAGTGGTGGATAGAGAGAGAGAGAGAGAGAGAGAGAGAGGTGGGGATTATAGCCAAGAATGAGGAATGAGTTAAACTAAATGACATCCTAGCTACATGAAATCAATGTGTATATATTTTAGCATAAATCAAGTGACCTAGATTAAATGGCATCCTACTACATGATTTATCAATACATGTATATATTTAAGCATAAATAAAATGACCTAGATTAAAAATAGAAAACAAAATATATGCATACCTTGTTTTTGTTTATTATATTTTTGCAATCTTTCCTCATTCAATCTTTCTATAGTTTCTATGGAATACTTTCATGTAGTCTTATTTTGTCTTGTCTTTTTGTTTCCTGTCTCCTTCTTTGTAAAATGACTTGAAAATTCTTCTCTCAAAGATTTCCTCCTCCCTTGTAGAACAAAAATGCAAATCTATCTTGTTACATTGATTTGTAAAAATGAAAAAAAAAATCCTATTTATATGCAATATGAAAAATTAAAACATTAAAACAAAACAAGTCAGCATGCCTTCAAATGAAGGTCGACTATTTAAAAAAAGATAATATTTTTAATGCAAGGCACCTTCGAACGAAGGTGGTCATTACAAGGATTTACATGCCATGTTTGGACCTTCATTTGAAGGAGTCTATACTTTGAACAAAGGACCTCACCCACCTTCATTCACATGGGTCTTTGAGCGAAGACCCCCACTAGACACCTTCCCTCCTTCCCTTCCCCTTTCTTCTAAAAAATTTTAGCTTCCAAAGCCCAGTTGAAGGTCCAAATGGATTCACATTTGCCAAACCAAATTAGAGGATCGTAGTCCTCGAAACGAGCTTTCCAATGAGTATAGTTTTGATATATTTTGATTTTATTATGATTGTTTTTTTTAGTTTTACTATACATAGGTTTTTCACCGAACATCAAGTTCTCTATTCTACACACATGGAAAATTAGTAAATTAGTGAAAAAAATTCTAAAAAATATGTATGGCCTAGGTATTGATGTCCTTGTTTCAACAAAAAAATTGAATTTCGATACATACAGAAAAAGTTATGTTTTATGGAATATGCCTATGTCTAAATTATAATTGGTTTGACTTCAAAACTTAATTAAAAATATATATTCAACAAAACATTATGAAACCAAATGCATGCCCTAGATATTGATGTTACCAATCTAAATTCGAAAGAATTAGAATTTTATCCTTTGTAGAAAAAAAGTTGTGTTATAGAATACACATCACTTCAAAAAAATGTTGTTTACTATTAAAAACTAGTTATCAAAGGAGACACAAAAAAATTTACAATTTAACTTCAAATTTTTTTAAAAAATTATTTTTAGAATCTATAGACAATCTCACAAATCACTAGTTCATATCATCTTCAAATTCCTAACGGTTTAGCGGCTATAGGTGTCAGAAAGTGAAGATTTAGTTCAAAATGTTGATTTCAATATCAAGTTTGGCAAAAAAGTGTAACCCACTATTGTGGGATCACCTCAACATCGAGACAAGGATTATACTCAATACAATGAACATAATTTTGACATGGTTGATGGCATGGGGTTTGTAAGCACGTAAGATACTATTACAAGCATGTAATATAATGTAGCAAACACACGTGATTTTATTGAAAACACATAGGATAGTGTCATCACACTTGTTTAGGTGTGTACTAGAAGCATTTTTAAGACTTTGGAATTCTATAATGCTATTTTCCATGTTACAAACATAATTGGAATGTTGGCCATTATCTAATTGGTTGAATTGGAGGCTATGAAAACTATTATAGTAGATCATGATCAAGTAGTAGTATGAAATTATTGTTTGGCAGGATGAGCTGTATGGCCCCACTTGTGCATAGTACGACACAAATTTAAAAAAAAAATTATGTGTTTTAAAAAATAAATTGTCCCAAAAATATTCACAGTTTTTTTGGTATTAAAATCATTTGATTTTAAAAAGTTTTCTAAAAATCAAATTAAAAAAAAAAAAAAGTGGGGATTTACCCCTATGTAGTATGCAGGGTACCCCTAGGTACTGTAGGTACCAAGGTGCAAGACTTGCATCCTTTCCTTGCCCTTGAGCCCTATTTAATAGGGGTGACCATGTATAGGTTGGGTGTGGCTTTTCAGCCACCACCCACTTATTTTTAATGTTTATCCTTCTTTTAAGACTTACTTACCACCTTCACATATAATATTTAGCCTTTATTTTTAAGGCTTTTTTAATACTTTCAATTTTTTTAATAATTTTAAAATCTGCATTCAAACATGTGCCTCTACTTGCATGCTTGTATTTTGGCACCTCTACCATTTTTGGCAGTAATTTTGGATATGTCGCTAATTTTAGTGAAGTTCTAAATTTAGCAGAGGTTCATTAATTCTAGCAAAGGTTCAAACTCTCTAGTTGACACCTATCTTTGGCTATTTCACCAAACTTAGAGGCAATTTGGCTAAATTTGGTAGTAGGTGCAGTTTGACTTTTTGCCCCCTTCATGGTTGAGCAATTGAGTTTGGAAGGTGACCTTTGAAAGGCTTGTTCTCGGCCATACAGAGACTTTTTTCAGAGTAATTTTTTTTAAAAGGGGTATAATTTCATGCTCTTCATAGTGGTAGAATCAGTTTTTTCTCAGTTGATCCAAATTTTCCATAAATTTAGTTTTCTCATCAAATCTTAAGGATAATTCTCATTTTTGAACTTCAAACAACTGTAACTTTCACATATAGCCTCAGATTGAGGTGATTATTTATTTGAAAGTGGATATTTTTCTGAGAACTACATATTGGTGCTAGTTTGAGGTTTACATTTTGAGATATTTTTGTACTTTCAATATTTAGGTCCATTTTGGATATTTGTAAAACTCTGGAAAATAACTCAACATTGTAAACACACTAATCTATAAAGTGCCAAATCAAATTTTGTTGGGGGGATTCTTGATTGAGTGAAAAAGGGGGCTCTCTTGCTATGTTTTCTAATTTGTTTGCTTCTGCTCTTCATTTCCTACACATATGGATCATTTTAAGGTTCCTTTGCCAACACCTTATAACTATGCAACTTGGCATCAACATGCATGGAATGCCTTAATGCAACTTGGGTATTCTCCATATGTTGAACAAAAGGTAGCTAAACCAACAGATGATAAGGAAAAGATAAAATGGATGCTTGAACATACAAAAGCTCTTGGATGTCTTTATAGCTTTGTTTTGATTGATCTCTTGTTTCAGATTAAAGCATGTACAAATTCACATGATGCTTGGAAAAAAATAAAAACATTGTATGGTATAATAGATGAAGTAAAAGGTTATTAGATTGACAATGAATTGATGACCCTTGATCTTAAGAACTTTTGAAACATCTAGGATTATATAACTAAGGTTAATGATCTAAGAGCACAATGTAAATCTTGTGGTATTGAGAAAAAGGACATTCAGTTAATCTACAATGTACTAAACAAACTTGGTCCTGAATATGTTGATTTTGTTTCTAGCTTCCATACTCAGAATGACTATGGGATGTGCATATACTATGCCTTCATTTGTATCTTTTATGAGATGTTAATGTATGAACAACAAAATCTTATTTCTATGGGTCTCATAAAACCATCACAAACTTGGGCTTTGTTTGTTGGTCAACTGAAAGGATAGAAAGAGTCAAGTCAATCTAACAAGAAACAGAAGAAATCAAATAAAAATCCACACACAAATCAAGCACAGAACAAATCTTTTTCAAAGGAGGACTCATCTAAGAAGGAGAAGACTACTTGTGCATATTACAAGAGGACTAGACATGAAGAACATTCTTGTTATAAGAAGGATATTGATGAATTGAAACATCTTCTTAAGAAGAACAATATCAGTCTACCTTCTAGAATGTTTGCTCGTCATCTTCTTCTTCTTCCAATTCAAAACAGTTAGAATCTAATAAGGAAAAAGGTCATGCAAGTTTTGCTTTTGAGTCACATAAAAATAAAGGTAAATCTCTTGTGCTTCTATAGGTCTTGGATCAAGGAGATGGCTTCTCAATTCTAGAGCTTCTCATCACATGGCTTCTTCACAATCTATGTTCTCTTCTTTTGAGCCTTGTATTATGCCACCTATTCTGATGGGCAACAATACTTACATGAATGTAATTGGGAGGGGATCTGTTGATATTGGGGATGGTACTTTCAATGATGTTTTGTGTGTACCTCATTTGTCAAACAATCTTCTTTCCATCTATCAGATTACCCATAGTGGAGAAAGAAAGACTGTGGAATTCACATCTGATTCAGTTATCATCAGAGACTTGGAGAGTAGAGAGATAATTGCTACTAGGGTGGTTGATCATGCATCTCAGTTGTACACCTTTTCAGATTTTGCTCCTGATGATGGTTATGATCCTTTAGTTGTTGCTCACACTCCTTATGTAACATTTGATTTTGAGGAGAATTTTGGTTACTTGAACCTGGGTATTCTAACATCTGTTCTAGTTCTTGAACCTTGTATTTCTTCTCCTCCTCCTGCTTGTTATGAGCTCAACATTGTAGCAGTGTAGGAGATTCATATTGATCTTTCTAATTTAGTTCCTTGGGAGACACTCCTACCAAATGTTTCATTTTTGTTTGTAGAGTCCCACATTTCAGATTTGGGAGACACCATTGACTACATTCATCCTCTCTTTGATGAAGTTGAATCTTCTTCAGATGTTTTGAGGACACATTTAGACCCTCCTATTCATTCTCTTCCTACACCAGCTTCTGCAGTGATAAATTCTATATATATTCATGAGTATTATCTGACTCAGTCATCATTTACATTGACATCCTTTGCAAAAGTTCTTGAACCTTACATTGTACCTGATTAATCTTATCAATATAAATGTCACAATTTGACAAGAGCTTGGAGATCATTGAGCAACATTTGGAAGAGACATATTTATCTTTATAGGAGATATATTCATCTTTGGATCATGTTTTGTTTCAATTTCCACTTGGTTCTAAATTATCACTTTCATCAGTTAGGCATGGGACTCCTGATTTGGTTGTGAAATCTTTCGACATCAACATGAAGACACATGAGCAATTTTAGTGATATCATATATTTTGATCTTTCTTCCTTCATATTCCTTTCAAGAATGGGAAGACATTTTGCATACACCTTTGCTTTTGTTTCTTCCTAAGGGGAGGAATGTTGCTCGACAATTGTGGACCATCTTCTACATCCAGTTTTGAGCATCAACGATTGGCACAGTTGACTACTTGGGAGGAGGCTACTTAGTCTCTCTTCTCATCTCTATTCTAGAGGGGACTTTTTTCAACTTGCATGGGATTCTTTCTTGTGTGGAGGAACTTATTTTATTTTATCTTTTGGGGAGGAGTTTTGTCCCACTGTGTTTTCTCCTTTTCTCCATTTGTGAGAGATTTTGTTTTGTACATGGGTACCTAACATGGCCTTGTAGCCGAGACCCATCTTATCACCCACTTAAGCTATGCTTAAGGGGGGTGTTAGTGTAGGTTTTTTATTTTCTTATGTTAAGGAATATTTATTTTTCCTACATATATATTAAGCTTGATTAGGTTATATAAGATATGGTTAATATGAGGACACATGGCATAATTCATCAGTTACATGTGTCTCTCTTACCTACCTTTCAGTAGTTGAGCCTCACACCCTCTTTTGGACTTATTTGACACCTCTCATAACCATATTTTTATCTTATCTAGGTAGGTATACCCATGTAATTTGGCATTTACCAAGTAGGTCGTCCTTCCGCTTATTTTGGGCTATTGAGAGTTATTACCTCTCTAGTCTTTAGTTTCCCTTATTTTTCTATATTAACAACACTTCCCTCTCCCTTTTTCTATTGAAGAAGTTTAGTGTAAGGGAGTGTTGATTTCATTCATATCTAGGTTTTTGTTCTTGCTTTCCCTCAGTCATTTTGATCTTGGGTGGCTTCACAGCCAAATCTAACAATAGAGACCTAGGAGCTAAGCTAGGAGGTAAAAAGGCATGTGTCCACTTTTTACTTCATAACAATTCTCAATATAGATTCATGAGATAACAATGATTAGAATAACTCATCTATTAATAATTGTGATAGATCTTTATATTCTTGAATTACAACTACAATAGCATCAAACTTGCTAAGCAAACTTCTAAGAATATTTTCCACAACTTTCTTATTTGATTAACAGTGTTCATTACTTGAGCTAAGAATTGATCTACAAATTCAGAATCCTTCATTTGTGAATTTTCAAAATTCCACCTTAGGGTTTGTAATTTGACTTCTTTCACTTTAGATGTACCCTAATATGCAATTTCTAATATTTCCCATGCCTTTTTAGATGTTGTTTCTCCTAAAATCCTAGAAAATTTTGATTCTTCCAAAGCTTGTTGAATAATGCTTAGAGCTCTTGAATTTTTTCTTCTATTTTCTCTCACTTTATCTTTTTGATTTCTAGTTAATGTTGCCTCATGTTGTGGTTTTGAATATCCCTTTTCTACTATTTCCCATAAATCTTGTGAACAAAGTGATGATTTTTTTAATTTTTATTGCCCAGAAATCATAATTCTTACCTATGAAAATTGGAATCTGGGGCTGCAAAAAATCACTACCTGATGCCATTCTTGCTATAGCAATACATGCCTAAAAAAATTCAATTATGAGTTCGACAGCTTCGCGTACCTTCATTCCTCTACGATCTTCTCAATACCTTATGTGATCCTTTCTTTTTGGTGACTTCAACACTCTGCTTTAATCAATGGCTCTACACCCTCTTTTTTCAGATCGGGTGCCTCCAAGTGGTGACTAAACCCTTTTACATACAATTTTAACTTTGGACTTCATATGGATTCCTTTTGTCTTGGAAACCCTTAAAAATGCAATTAATTTTCCTTTTTAAATATTGAGATCAGTGGCTTCTTTCTCAATAAAACTCATGGGTTTTCTTCTTTCTCCAATGATTGTAGACAACTTTAGGTCTGCATTTTCTTGGATATGCAGTTGCCTTGATTATAAACTTCTAGAACTTCCTCTCTTTTTTGTGGGTCTAGAAATAGGTGATTTTCTCTTCAATCTATGACTAAGACTTGGCAGCTTCCAGATCATTATATTAGCAGATCTTCGTAGCCACCTCTCTTTGTTTTTTATACCAACTCCTTTAAATCAAACTTGGGTTATTTTCCTATGTAGTGCTTCAGCTGAGATTTCACCTTGACAACTTTATCTTGAAAAAATTGCGACTTTAGTTTCAACGAACTCTTGTCTTTAGACAAACAACGACTCCTGCAAACAAGATTAAACCTTGCTCTCACACTTACAATTATGATAAAGGTCTTTTTCAAACCATAATGAGGTATGTCAAGCACATTTTGATGTGCATGAACATTCATGATTATTATCAACTCATCTATAGGCCATGAAGGTGCTCATTAAACAATGATTAAAGAGCTATAGTTTTGGAGAGCTTAACCAGACCATAAATAGAGAGTATGAAGGGATTAAAAAGGAGTTTAAGATCTATACCTTTATGGCCTTTAGGGGAGTTCCAAACCTATAAGGGTGTTAAGGTCTACATATAAAGTGTTTTGACATTCAATTTTGACCCTGTCAAGGAGTGTTAAGCTCTGCCTATAGCTAAGCTTGAACTTGCTTGAGCCTAATGAAGATGTGTGTCACATGATCATGTAACATGTCTTATCTAGTTACAAAGAGATCTATAGGATCATCTCAGAGGATTGTGCCCCTCATTGTAAGATAGTGATACAATCAAGGAGCTCCATGAAACTTATATAGGTCTACATAACATTATATGTCTGCATACATTTGGAAGATGTGGCCATGTCAATAGGACATCCTCTGTCCTTTCCATGTGAAATCAAAGGAAGTGGGGATGTTCAAGTGGGTTATTGCATAATTCTCAGTCAAAAGGCATCGTGAGGTTCTCAAGGTCAAGTCAAACTATAAGTCTGAATCATCATATAAGGTCTATATAAAAATTGAAGGTTTTGCTACACTGTTTTGACCTCTATCAAGGGGTATTGAGCTCTACCCACAAGTAATGGATATCAATGAAAATTTTCCTCATAAAATTATACAAAGTGTCCTAAATCAGCCAGAGAAGAATGCAAGGATATTGTAAAGTGTTTGAAGTCCTATACATTATGCAAATGCCTCTTGGAGGTATACAGTGTGTAGATGAATAAGAGAAAGAAGTTTGATGAAGATTTCACCAAAAATGATGAAAGTTCATTCAAGAGGCCAACACGCATATGAGAAAAGACCCAAGAGTCTAAGGTTGACCATCATAACTAAGTTTGTAATAGTTTGAGGATTTCATAGTGGTGATCCAGGTTGTTGAATATGAAGAGGCATGGATATTAAGGACTTCAACCACATACAAAGATCTCAGTAGGATGGATATAGTGCACAAGGAGAAGCCTATAATACATGAACCCTAAGGTAACAACTTTGTCAGATTCCTATGTTTTATGAGGTTTATGCAAAATTACTACTGCATTTGCAAAGAATGAAGATTCTTCTTGGTTTTGTATAGCTTGAACGGGATTTTATGTAAGACACTTATAGGGACTCCTAAGACACAAGAAAGGATATCAATCTCTAAGTAGGTAGAGAGAGGCCCAAACTGATTCTAGGGGCTAGCATTGAAATACACACTATTTATTTCAACTCTCTAGCCTTGTTAGGATAGAAGAATTTATCCACTATTCCAAAGGCATAAATGATCATTTGAAGGGCCTATTCAAACTTGTAAGACATGTCAAGACCCCTGTAGGAGTGCTCAATGCATAATAGATTGGTTGGAAAGCATACAATGATCATTGATCAGATATCTTGGAATCCATGATGAAGAAGACTCTTTTCCCGTGCCCTCAAAGGATGAAAAAGGTCAACACAACTGTAAAAGGCTAGGATACATGTCCTATAGTCATGTAATAAGTAGTTTGAAGAGGAGTAATGACCAATAAGGACATTTGTAACAATTATCATCATCATCCATTTATCCAGGAAAGTGGAGATAGTTGTTGAGCTTTGCCAGGAGCATCTTCAAGTCTTCTAGTTGGAGAAGTCAACTAACTTGCTTTCTGATACCCTCAAGAGGACACTTTCAAGTGGAAAAGTCAAGAATATGCCCCTCCAGCACCCAAGAAAGGTTTGACTCTAGCATGCAATGAGGGGTGGTCATTATTTTCTCCACAAACAAGACCTTTATATTCCATGAAACCTCTTGTCTCTACATAGGACATGCTTGGTAACAAAGCAGTGTATTATTATGTCTAATTTAGAACATTATCTTTGATTTTTTGAGAGAAAGACTATTGTAAAAGAGCCTTGTATCATTTATATATTACCTATTGATTATTAAAATTATGATTTTCTTCCTCCATTACTTCTTTTATATTGTGTATTATGAAATGAGTTTGAAGTCATCTTGTGAAAACTATTTTCCTCATGAATTCAACTTCATCTTTAACCTATGCAAGAGTTATGTGTATGTTGTGCATACATTTATCAACTGATTAAGATCAATTGTGCATGGAAAACTAATTTAGGAGTTTCTCAAACTACATTTGATGCATCACCTCACATTTTCAGTTAGCTTTCTTTACCCTTTCCCAATGATGAAAACTAGGTAGGATTAGGATTAACTTTCAGATTTCAAAGATTAGTTAGATAGGGAACCAACCTTTTATCTAGAGGTTTGGATTCAAAGAACAAGGTCCCACACCTTGAAACCATTCCCATTGTATCATAGGACTTGTTGAACTAGGTTCAACAAGAGTGTAGTTCGAGTGATAATAGGAACACAAACACATTAGCAATTCATTAAAACAATTATTAGTATACTCATCATCCTTTACATCCTGTTCAAATCAAGCTCACTTATAAAAGAAATGTTACCTTGAAAATTAAACTCAATCACATGAGATTGAAGGTCTAGAGTTACCAAATTAGATAACCATCCTTTATGTCTAAAAGAATAAACACCTATTATGAGCTAAGGTTAGAGAGTTAAGAGGTTCAGTACATAATTCACATCTATCAAAGGTAACAATGTTATCAGATGAAATAATGAGATTAGTGTTGAAATAACAAGAGGTCTCCTATCAGAACAAAAATCAAGAGAACAATATTTATATTGCATAATATTTTATTTTAATAGCATAAGCCCAAATACATAATATTTTATTTTAGTAGTATAATATTTTAGTATATAATCTTTACTTGTAATCAACTAGATTGACTTTTATTTCAGGTGGAAATAGATTTTGTCTACCATTGTTTATATTTTTTATGAGATTTTGTATATTATTGACATTTATTATGTTAAACTATAATTGACACTTTATTATATATTTAAAGATATTTTTAATATTTAAACATTAATAACAATATGTTCCACCTCAGGTATTAGATCCTCTCCTCTAAATTTCAATATATTAAAAACAATAATAAGTGGTATCCAAGTCAGGCACGTTCGGTGGCACATCAATGTCAAGCACGTTGAATTACTGTCCACATGTAGATACCCAAATTTGTAAGAAAAATGTTGAAATGTGCAGATTGACTAGGAATGAAACAAGTTTGCAGTTTAAAGAGAGCATGGAGGGTGTTGTGGCAATTGCAAAATCAAACCAACGAGCTGAAGATGGGCGTAGAAAAATGAATTCAAGTGCCAACTTTGGTGGAAGACTTTTCAGGGCTTAAACTTTATGACGATGGAGGCATAGTTCGCATTGACCAGCATCCAACTGTTACTCCCTCTCTACACAACCATGCTATTAACAGTAGAGATGTTGTCATAGATGAGGTACTTGGAATTTGGGTGTGCCTCTTCCTTCCTCCGTCAAACCCCACCTCCTCCAAGTTACGTGTTGCACTCTTCTTCCATGGCGGCAGCTTTTGTTTCCATTCGCCTGCGTCTGTCGGTTCCCACTCTTTTTGCGAAAAGTGGGCTGCTAGCTTAGGAGTGATGATGGTTTCAGTGAATTATAGATTGGCCCCAGAGAATCGCCTTCCTGCCACGTATGAGGACTCCAATGGCTCTTTTCCACTGAGCGCGCTTCTGATCCGTGGCTCAATGCCTACGCCGATCTCAACAATGCGTTTCTCGTTGGAGAGAGATCGGGAGGGAATATAGTGCATCATCTTCTTATGCACACATAGGTTTCTAATTTCTTTAACAATATCAGAGGAGCGATTCTGATTCATCCTTTCTTTGGAGGGGAAGATCGTACGCACTTGGAGAATGTGTATCCAGACGATGTTCAGGTGAATGTAAAAGTTTGTGATACATTACGGAGGTTGGCGTTGCCCTCTGAAGCGCATGGCAATAGAAATCACCCATTCAGCAACCCAGTCTTGTACTTCCCTTCACAGTTCAGTAGCATAATTAGCATTCCTCCAATGTTAGTTGTGTTGGGAGGCAAAGACTGTTTGAGGGATAGAGGCGCCGAGTACCACGAAGCCATCAAAATCTCAGGCAAGTGTAAGCATATTGATTTGATGGTGTTTGACAAGGAAAAGCATGGGTTTCATCATTCTTTCAAGGAAGATGACCAAGATAACAACAGCAACAGCAAGCTAATGCAGGAGGCAAGCCTCTTTGTTTCTTCCAACCGCCCTTGATCTCGCTGGGAATGCCAATTTAATTTGTAAGTGGATTCTAAACTTACTTGAATGTTTTGGTATTTCGAATTCATCTGAATTTGAAATCTGTAATAGGTAAATGCTTTTAAATCAAAGTTCGTTGAGGAAATAACTTGCCACACAGGTGGTGTGGGTCATTGTAACTATTACTCGTGGTGATAGTTTTGGATTAGAGGGAAGATGGATGATTTTGTCTATTTAGTGTCATTTTGCATGGCTCCTCTTGAGAAGCCTAACTAGCAGCGGATTTTGTGTGTATATTTTATAGTATAATTATATTTATATTTTTTTATATATTTAATTTTATCTTAGTTCTATTTGCACTTATTTTTGTTAATGTTGGAAGCACAAATGAATTGCAGAAAAAGAGAAATAAATAGAGCACAGACTAAATAGAAAGCAAAATTAAAAGAGACACCAGATTTATCGTGGTTCACCAAAACTGGCTACATCCACACTGAGCAGAGGAATTTATTATTGCTGAAAGAATTGAGTTTTACAATGTGATAACCATCATATATAATGCTTCATCATACATCAAACAAGGAATGTGAATAGACAAAGAATTGGTGGGAAAATAATATGTCCGTTGGACTTCATTTCCTTACAATCTCCCACTTGAAGGTCAATGGATGCTGCAACTCGCCAATCATTCCCTACTCTAAACTTTCGATCACTTCTTCTTAACCAGACCAAGAGAAGTCCTGGCAAATTCAAACTTCTCTTTCGGAACACCCTTGGTCAAAATGTCTGCCGAATTGACCTTTGTGTCAATTTTTGCAACTTGTAACTTGCCCTCTTCAACCACATGATGAATGAAATGAGCATGTATGTTGATATGTTTAGAACAACGCTGAGATGAATGATTGTGAGCCATAAAAATGGGGTTGCGACTATCACAAAACAAGACATAATCACTTTAAAATCTCAAATAACTAAACAATCACTGTAACCAAAGCATCTCCCTAACACCTTCGGAAAGAGCCATGTACTTAGCTTCGGTAAAAGAAAGAGCAACAGAATGTTGCCACCTCAAGACCCAACTAGTGGCAGCTCCAACAAACATGAAAATATAGCCAGTAGTAGATCTCTATTTATCTAAATCTCTGACAAGATCAGAATCAGTGAAACCTTGTAGTTGTACCTTATTGCTACCAAAACATAAAGCATAATCAGAAGTACCTTTAAGATACCTTAATATACATTTGACGGCTTCCCAATGAGGCTTACAGGGATTGCTCATGAACCTACTCACAATTCCCACTGCATGAGCAATATCGAGACGAGTGGAGACCATAGCATAGATAATGCTACCAACAGCCGATGTATAAGGAATACCTTGCATAAACTCCTTATACTCTTGTGTTTTCGGACACAAATCAGAAGATAAATGAAAATGGGCAGCAAGAGGAGTAGAAAAAACCTTCACATCAGCCATACCAAATCTGTCTACAACCTTGTCAATGTATACCTTTTGTGACAACATGATCTCCTTCCTTTGTCTATCCCTAGTGATAGTCATTCCAAGAATCTTCTTGGCTGGACCTAAGTCTTTCATAGAAAATCTCTTAGCTAATTGTGATTTCAATTCAGAAACAATCCTCATACTTGTACTGGCTACCAACATGTCATTAGCGTAGAGAAAGAGAATGACAAACTCACCATTAGAAAGTTGCTTATAATAGACACAAGGATCTGATTCACATCTTAAGAAGTTTTTCTCAATCATAGAGCGATCAAACATGAGATACCATTGTCGCAGGGCTTGCTTGAGCCCATACAAGCTGCATTTCAACCTGTAATAAAGATGTTCCAATCCCTATTTTTTAAATCCTTTCGACTGCTCCATGTACAACTCTTCATCAACATCACCATGTAGAGAGGCTATCTTGACATCCAACTAATCAAGTTCAAGATCCCAAACTACAACCAAACCCAAAACTGCCTGGATTGTGGTCATTCTCACAACTAGTGAGAAAATCTCATTAAAATCTATGCCTTTCTATTGATCATACCCTTTGTTAACTAGTCTAGCATGATAGTGTTTGTTGCCCTCATCTTCCTCTTTCAACTTGTATACCCATCTTCAAGGGTCTTCGATTAGGCGGAAGAGGCACTAAATCCCAAGTGTTATTAGCCTACAATGAACTCATTTCATCTTGCATCACCTCTTACTATTTCAAAGAGTCAACTGCCTTGCAAGCCTATTTATAAGTAGCTAGTACAAGTTGATCAGAAATCAAAAGTTTAGGCTCTACCTCCTCTAAATATAACAATTCATAATCTGAGAATTTGGAAGGACATCTCCTCTCCCAAGTAGACCTCCTTAAGTGAGAACCTTCCTCTTGCTTATTTGAATAATCCAGATTCATTCTATGTAACTGATTTTGAATGTTTGCTATCTCATTTTGCAAATTACCCTTGTTTTGAACATGACTCTACCTCTATATTTCTACAGTCCCCTATGCCTGCACATTTCCAATGTTTTGTGTTTGCTGACCAGGGCCCCCATATTCCACCTATGTAGGAGCCGGTGATGCATCTCTAGTCTGCAACAAATGAAGAATTAAATAGTTGTGAATCACCAAGTGAAGGTTGCATTTACTCAATAGAGGACCAAATGGCATTCAAAGGCTATGTTTGACCATCTACATGAGGTAACGATCCAGATTGTGAGAGTTGTGTATGCGTTTGACTAAGAACAGGTTACATTTGATAATTAAAAGGCAGCAATTCAATATGTAGAGGTTGTGTTGAATCTGCTAGAGGCAATTTTGACACCACAGGCTGCATGGGAATTAGAGGAGGCTGCGTATGTGTTAGACTAGGCAACAAATGTGTTAGGGGAGACAACGATGTCACTATAGAAGGCTGCATTAGAATTAGAGCAGGCTGTGTTGGAAATAAAGGCAATGAATTCTTATCTGGGGTCAACGTTCTATCCAAGGGCTACGTTTGATTCAGAAGAGGCTAGGATGGAATAGCCAGAGGCAATGTTTGTACTGGAGGAGAGTCCATATGGACTTAGGTGGAGTGCACAATAGGGGTACCAATATTTGAAGATGCAGAACTTACATTTAATGGATGTGTAAAAGAAACACCATTGTCAAACAAATCAACATTAATATATTCCTTTGAAGATGTATTTTCTGTGTAAACCTGGAAAAACTTATTCATTGAAGACGACATCCCAACTATGGGTGACCTTTTTGGCGACGGGATCCCACAACCTGAATCCATACTGATCCTCGCCATACCAAAAAAAAATACACTTCTGCAATTTGGGATCCAATTTGGATCATTTCTCATGGGGAATAAGAGCAAATGCTTCACATCTGAACACCCGTAGATGATTACAAGAAATACGCTTGCCCAACCACCTTTCCTCGGGAATGTCAAAATTTAACTGAGATGAAGGAGCTTGATTAATTAGATAAACTGCTTTGTTGCAAGCTTCTGCCTAGAATTCTTTTCCCAGTCCAGCATTGGAAAGCATACATCGTGCTTTTTCCAAAATCATTCTATTTAACTTCTATGCAGCCCCATTTTCTTGCAGTGTAAAAGGAACAATTTTGATTCTTCAAATACCATTTTCAGCATAAAAATTATCAAACTCTAGTGAACAAAATTCACCACTATTATCCATTTGTAAACACTTGATATTATGCCCACTCTGATTTTCAACTAGAGCTTTAAAAATTTTGAATTTATTGAACACTTCAGATTTTTGATTGAGCATAAAAATCTAAACTTTCCTAGTGCAGTCATTAAGGAAAGTCAAAAAATAATTAGAACCTCCAAGAGAAGTTACCTCGATTGGCCCAAAAACATCCGAATAAACCACCTCCAAAGGTGAGGTGTTCTTCTCATGACCTGTCTTCATGAAGCTGATCCACTTCTGCTTGCCGTAAAGACAATGTTGGCAAAAATCCAAATCCATGGATTTCAACCCCAGTAATTGTTCTCTTTTGATCATGACTTCAAGACCTTTCCTACTCATATGTCCAAGCCATTGGTGCCAAAGCTCAATTTCACTGCCCATCAGTGTCATAGTAGCTCCCACTTGAGAGTCATTTTCAAAAACATATAAACTACCTTCTCTATTTCCTTTGGCAATCTGTAGGACACCTTTAGTAACCGTCCATGAATCTGGATAGAAGGTAGTATTGTAGCCTTGTGAAAACAGTTGGGTTATAGAAATTAGATTCTTTTTCAATTTTAGGACATGCCTAACATCTTGCAAAAGCCATTTGCTTCCATTCTTGGATTGTAGGAGAACATCACCTTTACCAATGATGTCCAATGAATTGTTATCCCCCAAGTAGACTTTCCTAAACTGTCCTCCTTGATAATTTGAGAAGGCATCCGTACAAGAGATGGCATGAAAAGATGCACCCGAATCTAGAACCCACAAATTTGAAGTGGTTTCACTTACAGATAAAGCCAAAATATTATCATCCTTGTCATAAACAACATTAACCTCACTGTCTTTAACCTTCTCTTGTGCCTTCTTATAGGAATAACATTTTTTCTTGGTGTGACCAGGCTTACCACAAAACCAATTGTCGCCAACTCTACCTCTGGATTTTAACCTTTTTGCTGATTTTGATCTTCTTTTGTTGTTGTCTTTGCCTCTATTCTGAGGCCTTCCTCTATTAACAGTGGTTAAGGCTTTGCCAGAAGATATTTCTTGGTTCTTTCTATGCATATCTTCACTAAGGAGTGTAGCTACTACGTCATCAAAAAACAATTTTGTTTTGGCTACAACTGAAGTGCTTACAGCCATCACGACACCTTCCCCACTATTGGGTAATGAGCATAGCAGCAAGATGGCTTTAATTTCATCTTCCAACTTTATCTCTACTCAAGTCAGTTGGGTAACTAAGGTATTAAACTCATTCAGATGGTTTGACATGATTCTGCCTTCTTTCATTTTTAGGTTATAAAGCTTTTTCATAATAAAAACTTTATCAGACACTAAAGCCATCTCATACATTTTAGAAAGTTTATCCCACAACTCCTTTAGAGTCTTCTCTACTGAAACATTAAACAATACATTGCTAGACAGCAAGAGGAAAATCATAGCTCTTGCCTTCTTATCCATCTTGTCCCACTCTTCATCTATCATCAAGCTTGGCTTCTTTGCTACCCCTTTAAGAGCAAGTGAGAGGTCTTATTTTATTAACAAAGACTCCATTTGCACCTTCCACAGTCCAAAATTCTGACCAGAGAATTTCTCAATCTTCGGTTCCTCCATGACTCAAAAATCCAACGCTGATTTTCACAATCAGTTATATCGTCACCGTACAACTCTGATACCAATTGTTAATGCTAGAAGCACAAATGAATTGCAGGAAGAGTAATAAACAGAGCATAAACTAATAGAAAGCAAAATTAAAAGAGACACCAGATTTATCGTGGTTCACCAAAACTAGTTACATCCACACGGAGCAGAGGAATTTATTATTGCTGAAAGAATTGAGTTTTAAAATGTGATAACCAACATATATAATGCTTCATCATACATCAAACAAGGAATGTGAATAGAAAAAGAATTGGCAGGAAAATAATATGTTCGTTGGACTTTATTTCGTTACAATTTTCACATATTCATTTCCTTGCTTATTTCGAATCAATCTTACAACACTCAAGATTAGAGAATTAACGCCAAATTCAATTTCTCACATTTAAAAATGTTGATTCTCACCCTTTCCTACTAACCACTAGAAGTTCAATTAATAAGCCTTTGTTAGTAGAAGAACTTGAGCCATCTTAAAATTTGTTACACATCCATTAATTCATTAAAAAAATTTGTTAAATCTAAAATTGATTAAAAAAATCATTAAATAATGTTATTTATTTGCTAAATAATTATTTTAAAAATTATGTATTATAATTAAATATAATTTGTGTCATTAATGTTGATATAACAACCCATTAATTTATTTAAAATTTTGTAAAATCTAAAATTGGCTAAAAAAATATTAATTAATATTTATCTATTTGCTAAATAATCATTATAAAAGTTATGTATTATGATTAAATATAATTAGTATCATTAATATTAATATAATAGATATTAATTACTATTAGAATTAATAAGGAATGAGAAGTATTAATATTGTATTATAATTTATTAAGCGATTATAATTTTTGTAATTATCATTAAAATTAATAAGAAAATATATTGTTTATAATTATTAAGGACTAAGAAGTACTAATAACATAGTATGATTTATTAAAGGATAATATTTTAATTTACATAATTATGATAGCAATAATAAATATGATAATAAAAATTATAAGATATTGTAATATTATAACCATATAATGATGAATTACATTATCAATTATAATTAATAAGTTAATAAACATGAAAATGGTAAACTAAATAAAAAGATGAAGAACTACTAGTAATAATGTGAGGAGTTCATAACAATAATAATAATAAGAATGAACTAAACTTAATAGCGAGATTAAAATAGAAAAATGTATAAATATAATGATAAATGCATAGAATAATATTGAAATTGTATTGTAGTGTAATGGGTATATGATTAATTTATGTTGATTAAATTGAATGACTAAAGGTGCAACAAGGGTTGCATTGCAATTACAATCCCTTACATTGTAAAGTAAAAGAACCATACTTAGCAAACCAAGAGCACAAGAAAATAATTAGTTAAGAAATGCTACTCTATATAATTAATAATGTTACAGTTAGTATCAAAACCCATGACATCTACACATGGCTAATCACCATTTGGTATCTTACAATTATCTCTATATTTCTCTCCATTTAAAATTATAATGGTAAAATGGTATTTATATGCTTTTAAAATATCAAATGTAGTCTTCTCATAAATATTTATTAGGATTACATAGTATTCAGGTATACATGATAAGTTGTTTTCTACACATCATTGTTATTCACCTAGATGTATTATATTAGCTTGTCTATGGGATTTATGGACATTGATGATTTTTATATGCTATAATCCAATGACAACTGTTGATAGATCTAAGCCCTAGTAAAGAACATGGAAAATGACATAATCCAACAACCACCAGGGTTGAAATTTTACTAGAAAATCAACTAAATATCTACACAATCTGTACATTTTTAGGTATAATGGGGCTATCACCAATAATGCTTGCACTTGAGTTTCTCTTTAGCTCCCTCAGGGCATCTCAATGTCTCAACTTGGGCACTTGTGGCTACAATTAGATTCATTAGAGAACCTTTTGTTGGGCCATAAGTTGCCAAGAAAAAACCAGCATAGTGTTGTTTATAAAATCTATTAACCACTAACTAGTAGTGTATATACTAAAATATTGTGAACACCATTATGTATTTTGCATGCTTTCTATTTTGCATTATTTCTATGCTTTTAGGATAATGTATGTGGATATGAAAATAAAAGATGATAAAACTAGAGCCATGTCTACTTTTAAAAAATGAGTCAAAATTATTAAAAAAACTAGAAGTTCAAGCTAAGCACCAATACCACTCAAAAATATAAAGTCAAACCAATAAAAAATTATTTGTATTGAAGAGAAAGCTCACCTTAGATAGTTTTGATTTTAACTCACTAAGAATTTTGACACCTACTCATGTGAAATAGAGAAATCAATGTCCTATTTTCTCAATGACCAAAATCTCCATTAAATACATACTAGAAAAAACATCATTCTTAGAATTTATAGGAAGGAATAAGATCATAAATAACAAGCAACAAAAATGCTCAATAACATACTCAAATATTGATAGATCTAAAATTAAGGCCATTATAATAACAATGTGTTGCATTTTGATGGATTGAATGCAACACATTTTTTTACACCTACATGATTAAATGAGGAAGCACTAGAATTCATATTCCCCGTGACTTCCTTTTGTGTTTGTCCCTCTTCTAATGATTAAAGGATACTAGAAAGGAATTGAGTTGGAGATACCTAAAACACTCTTAATTTGTTCTTCTTTAAATTTTTCAAAAAGGAAATCTTAATAGGCAATTACCATATTAGAAGTGATGACTTTAATTGTTGCCTCGAAGGTGCTAGATGACACTATGCATAAGGAATTTGTCTTTGTATTGCATATTAGGTGGTGCTTCCTTCTAAGATAGCATGGTTACTACACAAGAAGACAACCCAAATGTAGAGAATATAAGATAAAGAATGATCAAATTCTCAACAAAAAGCTTATAAAACTCTATATTGCATCATATCCAAGCAAGAGATAAATACTCCATGAGCCTTTGGAAATATCAAGTCTCAAACCTATGACATGACATGTGGTCTTAGGTTGCACAACACCTATATTAGGTTGTACACAATACTCTTTGGAGATGTAGTTTCAATTTGTCAAAAATAGAAGAAATTTTATATCATGCCTTTTGTTAGGATTTCAATGGTAGACCAGATCAATACAATTAACAATTATGATACAAATTAAAATAACACACATAAATAACAATGAAAATAACACAAATAAATACAAATATTTAACGTGGTTCACCCAATGTGGGCTACATCCACAGAAACAACCATCCAGTATCTTTATTATCCAGTAAATCAAACTAGCTTACAACCAGCAACCTTGCAGATCACTATCGTTGCTATGCTATATGAAAATCCATTACAATTTCATTCACATCCCATGACCTTTCACATTCATCAGCTATCCAATGCATAGGAAAGGCCTTTCATTTATCATAGGCTATTTCAATCATATTAAAATCCTTGCACAAAACCCAAGTGGTGGAAGACATTAAATTAGTGGTCCATCTCTAGAGGGAAACTCTCAACAACATCATTCAAAGCATAAACATTAATAAATCCAAAGGAATGATTATTAATGTTGAAAAGAGAACACAACAATTGGTCAGTGACGTCACATCCATGGTCAACTAAGTATTGATACAATATAGGAGAGAGAAAGGTGACAACACTACCCTAACCTACTTCATGGTTACTACAAAAGAAATGATTGGAAGGCCAAATAACATGGCAAGGTACAAAAAGAAAAAAAAACTAGAAATTTTAACCTCTCCTAAACAAAGAATGTCTAAACTTGGAAACTAACGTTGAGTATCTCGAATGGAGTACTTTTGTGGGAGGTCCATTAGACCTCAAATATTCCAAGAAGCAAATTTCATAAACAAGTGTTGAGAGTCACCTCATTGTTATCTATCTCATTTAGATTCAAATAAATATTCTACAAAATGGCTTCATTAGCATCAAAACCTCCTATCTAGAAGTGGAGTTGGATTGGTTACCATTTCTTTGACATAAAATCTCCCTCTTCTAGCTACCTTGGTGGGATGTGAGACCTCCTTTGCCAAGTAGGAGGATGGGAAGCATGTCAGGCATTAATGGTTGGTGACTAAGATAAGGTTGACACCACAAGGGGAGCTCTTACAAATTTTGCCCCAAACACAATGCAGGTGAGTTAGACTCTGACATGGCACATGAATTGTGTCCTTGTAATGGGTGACTGGCAAGTCATTCTCACTCTCATGGCAGTGAAGGGGTAGTGAGATGTTTATAGATGATGTAAAATGATACAATGCAGTGGAGGATTTATACAAGGGAGATGCAGTTCACATAACTGTATGCAATTCACATAACTGAATAACAGTTTTAACTGCACCATTGTAAATGACAATGTAATACCATTATTAATATAACTATTATGCCAACATTCCCCCCCTTATTACATTGTTCCTGCAATAGTACCAAGGGACCCCCCTTGAATGTTAATATACTCAACAAAGTTGATTACATAATATGAATACATATTTTATAGAAGATCTTCTCCTCAAAGAACAAATCCTGAACCAAGTGGGGCTCCATCAAGTTGTCTCTTGACCCTCGAAAAGGTGTAGCTTCAAGCTATGTTCATGAGCTTTCAGTCATGAACTCTCAAATCACAGAGTCTTGAATTATTTGACAGCAATCCCTAAGAGATACGACAGATCTATATCATTGTCTAGTGACCGCGAAAGGGTATAATTCTCAATCATATACTCTGAAGCTCACTTGACAACAATCCATATTTAGCTCAACACCAAATCCCAAACCTGTCTCTAGAACATAATCTTCACAAAACATGTATTCTTCAAATCTATCAGCAACAACAAGGAAAAGCAAAAAACTAAAGCCAAAAACACTTCTCATGCAAAGCATCATCTCAAAGTGAGAAGCTAACTTGAGATGATAAAAATTCATCCATTCTTCGATGCCGCCTGCCTCCAATATAATATGCTTACACTCTATCCATTTGCTTTAGACTCTTCAATAGCACAAGCATGCAATTCTCTCAAATTTCTATCAATGATAGCATGGATGACATCGGAACCACAAACATAATATGTGGCCATTTTCAAATGTTAAAAATAATGATGTCAATTTTGATCAATGATGGACTCATATACCTCCAAACCTTATTTTCCTTATCACTCCAATGCATACAAACCCACACAAAAGCAATGGAAATATCTCATAACTTCAATACACTATTAGACCTTCATCAAATTAAACTTTCAACAATTTAATCCTTATTACTCCAAACTAAAATACACATTAACAATAATTTTTTACTCCGAATTACATATATATGCTCTTTACACTCATCAGGAAATGCCTTCACCAGTAATTTGTTATTATGCTTAATACATATTGTTGGTTAACAGGTTTGTCCTTATTCAAAATCACTCTATTCTGACTCTATACTTTTTCTTCCTTAAAGAGCAAATGAGTTAATCAACAAATGGGTGAACTTTCAAAAATAGTTCCCCTCTAAATTGAGGTATAGCTCCCTTTAAGATCTTCAATGAATTCAATCTATGTTAATTATCCCAACACACTTTTAACCAGAAAGTGCCTAAAGGCCAAACTAACATCCATACATCACCATGTTATGAATGTGATATTCCTTTTTAAAACATCATTTTGTGATAGAATACACAAATTCTATTTTTTTTAAAAATCAATTAGATACATAAACATATAACTATTGTTGAACCAATAATTTATAGAACACATATAATGAATTGTCTAAAACAGCAATTACCATAAGAAAGAAGACTTCACACAGGAAATCCAATTTCAGAAACTCAAATGCACAGATTCAAGAATGCAGCAATCATTTCTTCCTTTCATTCACAGATGAAAAACATGTTTCAGACAAAAATCATATATGCTTTATGAAAAAAAATAGTAGTTCAGCTTCAGAATTTTCTATCTCTTTCTTTTCTATATCTCTTTTTGTAATGAAAAACCTATATATATGACTACCCTAATTCTTTAATCAAGTGAAATCAACCCAGAGTCAAAGTAACTCTAACCCACACGAGATTTAGTTTTTCAACAAATTGATTTAAAGATCAAGTCTTTAAAATAGCATAACTAACAAGAAATTGAATAAAGGCAACTGGGCGAATAAGATCATGACTGTGGTAACGGATTCGAATCTGCAGATTTACTATCGGCGGTTGGGGAGGCACGTTGAGTCTTCCACTCCTGAAACACAGTAACAAACTCCTGAATCTTTGGAAGGTTGGGGATGCCTATGTGTCTCACCCTTGTCTTCCAGACATCCTTCTCCCTCCGTATTTTCCCAATCTTTTCTTTATGTTCTGGGAGTGCATTGATACAGAGGTAAAGCAACGACTCCACCTTAGAAATTCAGGAGAGATCTTCAATTAAGATATTGTCACTTTCTTTGACAAAGCTAATTTTATCCTTAAAGGATTGAACCACTGTGTCGACATCTTCCTCCGGTTTCCCATCATCTTTTATGTATTTTACATCAATGCATTATAAATCATGTTGTAGTGATTGAGTGAACTCGGTGATTTCCTTAATCATTTTTGTAAGTTCAAAATGCCCTTGCCGTGATACCGAGTTTCTCCATTCAATGTTTTTCTTATTTACGTACACTAGATCTTCATCCACTCTTGTTAAACTATTTTCTGACAGAAATTTCATTACCCCATATTTTTGGACCTCATCAATTTGGTTCAGTACATTCATCCACTTACCTTCTTCTTTCACCCAAGAAGCAATCTATGCCTTAAGGTCTTCAATGGTGGCTGCAGTTTGATCATATACATTCTTAAGTTCATGAATATATTCAGTACCCTTTTGCATAATGCAGTCCAACCAATCATCAAATACCTTAGTTACCATCTTGTTTCTGTTAACCTGGTCCAACATCTTCTGGTTGGCTGGTGACTTAGGATCAAAAGACAGAGAAAACTATGAGACTGGCTGTGGGCTGGGATTATGAATGGCGTTAATGTATTATGCCATGGAATGCAGAGTCTGCTTCAATTCTTTCTTGTCTTTCTCGTCCTTCTCGGTCTGGCTGATGATTCTTTTGGTGGATGCCTCAAGATGATGAACATCCGCTACTCTTGAAGCAGTTCCAAGATCCACCCTTTCAATAGTGAAATCCTGTACAGTGGGGTCCTGTACTTCTTCATCAGTCACTGGCTTGGCTATTTCTGCACTCCAATTCCTAATACTCGAGTCAATGCTTACCTTGGAGGTTGTCTTCAGCTTCTTGGATTTAGGCATTTTTCCCAAACATTTGCTCACCATATCTTCTAAAGGCACAGAAAATGGAATTATTTTTCTTTTATCACTAATAGAATTCTCCAGCCATTTAGGAGCAAAGGTTGAGGCTTCTTTCCCATAATTCAATTTATCAGAGGATACATTAGAAATCATCATTATTTCGGGGGTCTCTAAGACAACCTCTGACTGTTGCTTAGCACTAACTTCCTTTATTCTTGGTGAACTAGGTTCCTTATCATCCATAGCTTCGGCTGAGTCCTCTTCTGAATTCAAATCCACAACTATTCTTTCAGAAACCTGCTTCTTTCTTTTGCTTTTGGTTCTCGACCTGGTGGCACGAGGAGGTAGAATAGTTGTGAGGGCTCTTCTAGATTCTTTAATAGCAGGACTCCTCCCAGTTATTGACTTGGAAGTACCTGCACCACAGATAGCAATAGGTTGATTAGAGGAGCTTATTGGGCCTGGTGATTCAATCATTGACATGTATTGTTGGGTGTCTTTATTCTGGGACACTTTCTATTTCTGTTCCCTCAACCATTTCTTGGTCCTCCTTATCACTGGGAAAGTTTTCACCTCAATCTTATCTTCCTCCTTTTTACTCTAATCAATTTTTGGAATAGGTGATTATTTTATCTGTTCAAATTGGGGATCAATCATCTGCTCTTGATTATCAATAACTCTAGAAATATCCATTCTCAGATTAAGGGTGATTATCTGTCCCAAAGAGAACCTACACCACAGTGTCCTCCTGACTTCAAATTCATCTGGGCAGTCCTCCCAGTAATCTTCCAATTCAGGGATATGTGAATGCCCTATTCCAGAATCTAAGTTATCCCTGATGAAGCCTTTGCTATCAAATTGGGATCTGATAGTGAAGAATTAGAAATTGAACTTTTTAAGGTTCACTTCTAAATTCAAAGCATCAGATTTTGACTAGCACGAGTAATGTCCAAGTTCAATGGGGAAAGAAATACCAGATCCCTTCTTTGTTAGGAACTTTTCATCCACATGTGCTAACTGTCTGCATACTTCTATCAGCACAAAATGGTCAAATGCATACCTGGGTAACTTAATAGGTTCACCGTCAAATCCTCCAACCCTGACGTAAGTGAATTTTGGAAATTGAATAAAGAAACTACCATAAATGCTAATTAGCTGCACTGCCTCATTGGACATTCTCTTATTCAAATTACCTATCAGTTCATAAGTCATTCTCCTAGTGAAAACATCACTAACCCTTTTGTAATTCTCATAACAGTTCTGCATCTGCAATTGTGAATAATATTCATAAATTTTACTATCTTTTGCTAAAGGTGCATGAGGCAGCCCCAACCACTGTCTTGTAGATTCCAGGCAATAAAACAAGTATGAAGACATATAAAAATTTCTATTTCCCAAACAATTACTTAGTCCCTGATGCAAACAATCAGCTACAATTTCTGCCGAGTCCAAATATTGCTCTCCTTGGAGGATAACTTGTACGAAAAAATACATCCAATCTTCCCAATAATATGCATGATGGCTGCCCTCTAGTCTGTGTAATAACACCACTATATCCCTCACTTATTTAATCATATGATCCCTAGTAAGTGGTCTAGGCAACATTGAACCACCTTTCTGAAACTTCAGTAGCCAGTTTCTTGCTATCACACTTTTGTAAGTTGGTTTCTTTTCTGAGAAGAACCCATAAGAAGAAGCAATATTAAGGTTGAAATATGCCTCTTTAGGTGGTATTCTCATCACAGACATCAGGGTTTGTCTGTCGACATGAAACAATACATCACCATCTACACTTTTGATGCACCTGTTTTGGGGTTCATACCTATTCATACATTCCTGAACTAGTTCTGGGCACTGTACAGCCATGGGAAAGGCTGCAGCCTCAACTAAACCACTATCTACTATTTTCTTCATCATAGGAGTTTGCACAGGGTTTCTAGACCTTTCTCTAAATTCTTGTAAATCATATTGCACCAATGCAGTATCCCCAAATTCAGAGTGAGAACAGATAAGACTAGGGCCATGTTCATTCCCCAGACAAGCAGATTTCAAAGCCATTCTTGGAGGATATAATGAAAAACACTTCAAATTTTGAAAATAATGTTGGAAACTCAAAAGATTCTTCTTTCCAGCTAAGAAATAGGAATAACATATAGGAAGAACAAAACTCACCTTCAAGATATCTGAAATTACTGTGAAATTTGGGTAACAAGAACCTTATACCTCCTGCACTATTCTCCTCTGCGTCGCATAGTATGTTCACTTGCTAAATTTGGCTTGTTCTTTGTTAATAATGGCACTAACCAGATTGAATAATTATTACCTGAAACAATACGTGCCAAAAAAATGTTTGAAAAGACATGAATTCTGACATCTTCATTAATAGCAAGTATTATTCATGCACGATCATGATGTATAATAATTATCTGTAACCTCCACCCAATTAGAACTTTCTATTTCATAATGAGTTTCAAACATATTTTCTTCCAACTTTCCTACTAAATTTGACTTAGAAAGCCTTGGGAAGAAATGAGATCAAAATCACTAAATCCTTGAACCATTGAACCATCGAACCTTTGGGATGTGGTTCAATGTGGTGGTTCAATCATACCAATTGGATCATACAAAGGGACAAACGGTTCACTTAGAGAAATATTGAACTTAGACTCATGAACCATTGAACTTATTAGGATATGGTTCAGTATGAAGGTTCAAAGAGGCAAGGACTACACAAACTGACCAACAGTCACGTGGCTTTGTAAAAGGCTTTTCACTATGAGACAGTGAACCGTTGAACTTTGAACCATTGAACCGTCGAACTTCGCTATAGAGTTCAAGCGAATGGTTCAATGATACATTAATTACACAAGATAACTGCATGACGTGACTTATTACAAGGCATTGAATGTTGAACCTTTAACTGTGGAACCATTGAACTATTAACAAAAAGGGTTCAAGTTCAACCCGAAAACTCAAAGACGTTTATAATACACAGAACAAAACAGCTTGCTTTTTGAGAGACTTTGAACACATCGAACCATTTGAACTTTGAACTTTGAGAATAGTTCAGGTTCAAAGGTTCAAATCTTAAGTAATTTCACACACAAAGACGATAAACAGGTAAGATTTGAAGGATCAAGAGCTGATTTAAGAAACAAAGGTATGACCAATAAGACAACACAACAAATCGACTCTTATTTTAGAAAATTTTACCAATAGATAAATAAGGGCGACTCAAATGGTAACACATATCATAGCTTCACATAGACTTCCACGCAAATTTGTTTTCATGCTTTTCTATTGCTTGGAAACTGTACCTTATATCTACATAAATTAATAAACCTCACAATAAAACTTTAATGCATCATAGGCTTTCTCAAATTTTAGTTACCCAATGAACTCAATGCTTGACGGCCTACAAGATTAGCACTTTGTTTTACTAGATTTCAATGCTCATCTCCTATCTTTCAAACATCAAACATTGAATCTTAACATATCAAATCTTTCAATGGTATATCAAATATTAAATGGATTTTGGTGATTATCTTTCAAACATCAAATCTTGTTGATCAGAACCTAATAAAGGTCATTGTTGATGCTATCAACAATGGTCCAAAAGAAGATGCATCATTTGTTCTAAAATCTTGGGAATAATTAAGCACACCAACAAATGACTAAACAAATTAAAGAAAATCAAGCAATAGTGGCCAACAAAGGTAGTTAACAAACTGAATGGAGATTTCAGAAAAATAGTTCTTTTCATAGGCGTAGAAAAACACACATTACTTTTGAAAGGCCATTCAAGATATTCAACATAGCCATTTGGATACCATGCCATTTGAGTCCCATAGTTGTGACTTTATGCCTATGACGTCTTTATGCCACATTCTTTACGCTGCTTCTTCACATAATGAACTTTCAACAGAACATTTTGCTGTCAATAAATGCCACCACTTAGGATCAAACTACGAACCTTCATAGAAATTCAATGCAGCAATAAAAGGAAATAATAGCACCAATATTCATAAGTGATGCACATTAACTATAGTCAAACACACAGACGCACCCTCTTGAACCATTTTTATAGTCATAGAGACATCAAAGCTCTGATACCATATGAAGGGGTAGTAAAATGTTTATTGATGATGTAAAACAATACAATGCAGTGGAGGATTTATACAAGGGAGATGCAGTTCACATAATTATATGCAGATCACATAACTGTATAATAGTTTTAATAGCAACATTGTAAATGACAATGTAATACCATTATTAATATAACTATTATGCCAATAGGTGGGAGCTAGTCAAGTAGAGATAGAACTGGGGGGTTTTACTATTATTTGGGAACTAGAATGTCATAAACTGTAGTTATATTGTTTGTGTGATGTGTGGATGTATGTAGTTGGGGGAAGTTGTGATGAAAGTTGTAAACATGAATGGTTGTAGTGGATGTGATTGTTATCTGACCCAAAGGGTCACTTGCTCTAAGCCTAGATTCAATACTATTTTGTTCATTTATGATATAGAGGCAATCTAACCTCCTTTGTTCATTTTGAATAACTTGTTGAATGAGTTTCTATTGACATTCTTTGACTTGTCTTCTTTGTTATGTTTCTCTTTGAATGATCCTCAAGATGAGTTCTTTCTCTCAAGGGATGTTTTCTCTGTGGACATTGGTTGAGGGACAATCTACCTACTCTCATAGAATATGGATTTAACCTAATATTCCCTTATGCCTAGGCACATTGAATGCTAGACAAAAGGGGAAAAGTTTTCATTGAAGTTTGTGTTTTGTTTGATACCTCAATATGGCATTAAGAGCTCTTCTTCAATGTTTTGAATGTTTAAAAACCTCTTTGAGTTTTTGACCTTGTGATGAAATCAAGGGTTTATTTGATCACTTAGTTTTCATGTTTTTAAATATTTTTGGTATTTTTTATGAGTTCGTAAATGCAATTAGTCCTATATGAATGGAGACAACTTTTGGGTTCCTTTTTTTAATTTTTGAAATAAATTAATTACTATGGAAGGGAAAATGTATGCAACTAAATGGATTTTCTTATGAAATCTACTCTGTGCTTTTGTATGTTTTCATGGTTCGATTTTGACTTGTAATCTATTGAATTCAAAATTTACAATTTAATCTAAGTACAAAGAAAGAAACTTTACTCTAAGAAAGAAAAGAAATAAAAATCTATTATATGAATGCAACTAATTTCTACCTATTAAGAGAAAGGAAAACAAAGTTTTACTTGCCCAAGAGCGAGATTTGGTTATCTAAATTACTAAGAAAGAATGAAAAACTTGTACAAATTGGGTGGTAGTGCCTGTTGGCATAATAGTCATAGTAAAAATGGTATTACATTGTTAAATTTGCATTTATAGGTTAGTTTATGCATATTAAATAAATGTTAGTAAATAAAGCAATAGTCAGTTTGTTAGTTTGTGGGAGTTACATTCCCATATGGAGATTATGTAGGTAGTTATCAAATAGTTAAAGGGAAGAGGCTTTTATAAAGCCAATGTAATGCAATGTGAAAAACATCTTAAGACAATAATATATTATTCTATGTTTTATGTTTATTACTGTGTAAGTGCAATGATGTAAATATATGTATGGACACCATTTTTCAATTTGATTTTAGAGCATTAATGGTTTCTGTGTGCCTGTGATTAAAAATTATGTGAAAGGCATCTGGAGACTTGTTCTGTGTAAAGGAGGCTTAGCGTGGAATTCCAAACATGGAATATGTGCTGGAGAATGCTACTTGATTAAAGAGCAATTTTGTGTGTGCCTATAATTGAAGAAATTGTGTGTGAAATTCACCAGGTGCAGAAGACGCCGAGCATCTAGAGAATGTAGCTTCATTTCATTATTATGATTGCACTGAAATGGAAGATTAGATGAGGGCATGATTATTGGTCAAGCATAAAAGAAGGCAATTCAGATCTAGCATTGTAGTAAAAAGGTTCAGAGTTGTTTCAATAACATTTGTTGGTCTTAGAGAAAGCGGCCACAAATGAGTTCTCATTAAAAGTATACATTAAGGTGGTGATTTATTTTAGGGACTTTTGTTCATATAAAGAGCAGTGAGTCGTGGCAGAAGGTTGGTTTGATTTGAACCCTATTTTATTTTATTTTTTTTTGTTGATTTTTGTTGGTTTGTGTGCTATTCTACAATATCTGTGGTGCCCTAGCATTAACTGACTATACCTAAGCATATGTTCTACAATGTTGAATGGAAATAGTGATAAAAACATGATAAAAATGTCTAAATTTGGCGCAGGACTTGTGATAGTTTTGTATGATTTTTAGAATCTGTGGTTACTGTTGATAAAATTTTCACTCCATTTCAAAATTTTCAGTAGGATTCCAAAATCCTTCAGTGCCATGAATTTTCAAAGGAAATTTCAATGATGCATAGGAATCTCTATTTTTAGTTTAAGTCTAATATAGACAATGAGAGTCATAGCACCAAATGTAAATTTTGGCATTTAAAGAATAATGCAAACATTATATAAGTGAATAAGGATGTTTAGTGAAAGCATCATGTGACCTTATAAGGACATTAAAAGGGAAAAGGGTTGGTAGTCTCTATGATATGGAGGTCATATAAAGATGAAGACACAGTCTCTAAAATGACGGCACAACTTTTATCATTCAAAGTTATGGTTTTCTGCATATAGAAAGAGTGGTACAGTGCTCAGCCCAAAGAAAGGCATAATGAGAAGCTCAGCCATTCGGTTATCAGACACAATAAGATATCCAGTTCCTGACCTACTCAATGCCTATATTGTCTTCTAATGGTTCATATGGTAGAGGCATATTGCCAACAAATCATGAAAGTTTCAGATTAGTTGGTCCTTCACTTGATGGACCGATGGTTTCTCAAGGGTAGTTGAGGCCTTCCACAGCTAATCTTCTATCCCTAATGGTTCTGCAAACAACAACAGGATATATTCTCACAACAATGCCTCTGGTAGGTCAAGTACTAGTTTTGTGACAAATGGATTTGAAGCCAAGTCAAATGGACGAAGTCAGAATGTTTCTAACAGAGTCACCACCATAATAGTTTGAATCAACAAAAATTAGTGGCACGGCCTGAAGAGTTAGCACAGGTCTCTAAAACATGGTGCTGCCTATCCCAATGCATCAACGTTATAGATATAAGTGGCTTATAGGAACCAAGTGCAGCCATATAATAAGTCATGGCGATGCCTATTTAAATGGAAGGCTGGGACTTTTCACATAAAGATTCGTTGCCAATATCTAATGAAGTGGCCTATATAGAAAACTCATGCACTGTAGATCATCAAAGAGAGGCTCGAATGTGGGTTAGAAACAATCTTTGACAAAGGTGAGGGTTATGGTCATGATCATATAAATTGAAGGCCACCATAGACAAATGGCATTCGACATATAAAGGCTCGACCATACATGGCGCAGCATTGAGGATTGCGCCTCTGATAATACAAAGGCTCGATGTTTTCACAAGCACCAGTTGTAATCAGGGGTTTGGCATTTCAGATGACAAGCTGGTTTTGTTTTAAAACTTAATCATTTGTTGTGAATGAAAGCACAGTGCATAAAATGTATCGATTACCACGGCCTCTTCAACCAAAAGATGCAACCATATAAGCAATACACGGCCTGTCAAAGGAAGTTGTTCAGGCATGGTGAAGTTTAAGAGGTAAGGCACTATCATATAGAATCATAGGCATTTAGCATACAAAGCGAGCGTGATCCTCCACAGCATGAGCTATCAATTACCAAATGCAAATATAAACAGGAGTTTGATGCCAATATATAAGGAAAGCATCATCTAGAAATGAAGACTCGGCCACTAATAAACAAGCTACGAGTAGTTTCAAATTATAATGCAATCATTTGAGATAGAGACGCCATCTTTTATGAGGCAACTCAACCTTATAGTGGCGCAACTATTAATACAGTGGCATAAGATATATAATAAAGGCTCAGCTCACCAAAAAGATGGCGCTGGTTTTGAATAAAAAGCACAGCTTTAGGAGCACGGTTCACATCAATACAAATGATGGACGTTGCATTTAGACGGATGGCGCAGCTATGTAGAGGAAGCCTAGCATCCAAAATTCAGGCCTAATTTTTTTAAGTCATGGTAAGACCAAGTATGGAAGGCTGCCATATGAGTGGCGTTTAGCCAGTAGCAAGGAGTGTCTATTGAATTAAGAGGCAACTCAATAGGTGGATAGCATTACCAATCGAATCATGGTGACAGTCTATCATAATACAGGGTGTTGCCATGCTAACACGCTGTCAATGAGAATAAGGCATAGTTATATGAATACATGGCGCTACAGTATTATCCAAAGAGACAAAGCTACTGTTGGATGCCAGCAACAGATCAACGGCCCCATAAGCGGTGAGAAACAAACTCTAAAGAGGCACCACGTGTCAAGAATGCAAGAAAAGAGAGTACCTTAGAAATTGAAGTGGAAGCTGCCAGATGGAGTCACCCGAGGTAATGCAAAGGAACAAGAGAAACATTCAGAATCAAGCACACGGCTCAAGCAGTTAAGAACAAGAAAAGATTTAAGCAGATGATGAGGGCACATGGGGCAGCCTGAGCATAGATAATTAAATATTTTGTTTCATTTTTATAAGCACCAAAAAGGAGTCACAGGGAGTCTATAAAGATAAGTCTTTTATTAATGCAACTTGTGGTGGAGCTCCGTTACTTACAGCTAGATAATTTATTTTTTAAGTTTCATATAAAAAGCTATGGGTGAGAGGGAAGTTAATAAGTAGTGTTTTATTAAACTGTGGGCCCTAGCTATATAAAGCTAAGGCTTTATAAAGACTTATGAAGGTTATTTGTTTTGACTCATGGGAAACAACAAAAGTGAAAACCTAAATATGCAGCCACTTCCATTTTTCATGGCAAAGCAAGATGAGAGTGGCGGAAGTATTTTCTCACCTACAAGTAAAGAGATGGAGAGTTGCATTTTTCCGTTGTCAGTTCAGTTGTAATTGCATTTTGCTAGATTTTATGACAGATTTCAGTGAGTTAGTTGCATATTTTCAAAGAGGCTATTGGGGATATTTTCTGGGCTACAAATAGCCAGATCCGGGTCAGTTTCAGAGAGTTCTTCAGAGTTTACACATACAGATCAGTGAGTTGGACTAGCAGACACATATGTTTTTCTTTTGCCTTTGCAGTTCTTTCTTCCAGGAGTATGTAATATTTTACTTTGTGCAACAATTTTAGCCTCTGTAACCTATTATTGTTCAAATAATGAAAAGCTCTATTCTATGCATATAAGTGTCTTTGTTTCTTGTTTCTAATTTCTTTGCTTCTTTTACCTTTGTTTAATCTATTTATAAACTGGGTTTAACCATGGATTGATGCTCTTTAATTTCCAGTTAAATCATTTAAGGTTTAATCACTATGCAACTGAGTTTCAAATATGACGTATCGCCTTAGATCTAGGCATTTATTTCTACAAATTTATTTTTTTCTATGTTTTTTCCAAACCCCATTGCAAAATGAAAGAGCCAGCTTCCTTAAAATCTGGAGGTCACTTTAGGGGTCAATCCCACTTCTCTGAAGTTTCCCATGTTGCTGCTGGATTAGACCCTCAAATTTATGCATCCATAGTTTTTGGCACGCCTAGTGGGACTAGAATCAAAGACTTGGGTCTTTGTTTTCATTGAATCTTTACGTTGTATTTTGTGGTTTTGATGGAAAATGACATAAATATCTACTCATAGGAGCATGAATCATCCATCTGGTGACTCTATTGGTGAATCTTTCTTAGATCTTTGCCTCTGTAGACCATGGCAGCCTCTGGTATTTATGTACATCTGAATATTCAAAGAGATCTACCCTTTGTGACTTGGGATTCAAGTATGCTTGTTCTTCAGGAGCAGGGTTAGGTTCCTGACACAGCATGGAAGGCATTACCTCACTTTCTTGGAGATGGCTTAGTTTCTCCTACAAACCACATTCAAGATGTTGCAATTTTATGCTCCATTCATAATATCACCACTAAGAATCATGCACTCTTGTTGTTGGCATCATCCCTCAAAGGCAAGGCAAAAGAATGGTACAGAAGTTTGCAGCCTGGCTCAATCAAGGGATGGGATCAACTTGGAGGTCTCATCTACAATCAATTCAGAGACATAACAGATGTTAGAACTCTCACCCAGAACCTTATTACAATCAAGAGGAATCCTATGGAGCCCATACATGATTTCAATTCATGATTTGACAAGGTATGGAAAAAATTCTTTGTTGATATCAGGCCATCTCCAGTCTTTGCATTTATTTATTATTTAAAGGCTTTAGACCATAAGATCTCTATCATGATCCAAGCCTTAGGAGGTGAAACCTTGCCTCAGTCATATGATCTTGCTATTAAGGCTGAAATTAATCTCATAGTGTCTAGTAAACTGTGTCCTTTGTCCTTAAAATAGCTGACACCTCATGCAAATAGCCTGTCTCACATCCTTTCTTGTATCCAAATGCATACAAATTTTAGTCCACCCACCCTCCCTTCTAATTTGCCAAATCATGAGGAGATGAGTGCTGTGAAAGAACTAATTAAAACCCTCTCTTATGGGATCAATGAGTTAAAAGGTCAAGCTATGTACCCTGTTGATGTATATGTCATACCTCTAGATCATAACAAGGCACTGCCCTACTATCTTGTAAATTATCCTTTACAAGGTTCTATAGCTGCAAATTAGCCCATGGAGGTATGGATCAGGTTCTTTGTCACTTTGACATCCAAGAAGAATCAAGTTTCATGAATCAAATTACAAGCAAGAAAGTGGCTCTTGTGTGTCCTTCTAATTACCAGCATCAAACACCTGTGGCAACACATGATTCAAAAATTTTGTCAAGTTATGAAAAAGATTCAGAAGTTGAGTATGAGATGACACTTCTAGAAGCTGAAAAGTACTACATGAGGGGCTTTGAAGCTGAAAAGTACTGGGTAAATAGTTATGAATAGTATGTGCTTGATCTTGAAGAGAAGGTTGTAAAGGAAGTTTCACATCTGGAGGAGGATACTACAGAGGTGCATGAGCAATATTTGGACTATAATGAGGATTTATTCTTGATCTTACAACAAGGTTACCAGCTTCTTGATGCAGAAGATCCTATAATTCAGCAAGTTTTCACAAAGCCTATTGAAGGTGATCATGGAGGAAGTTCTAAAACGGAAGATGATGCAAGATCTGATTTTTTTTAAAATTTTTGAAAGTGGGTACTCACTTCTTCTTGATGAGGACCCACTGCTACAAAAAAAGATTCATAAGGGTGAGAATCAAAGGGACATTTGCAAGATCCAAGAGTCACACACAATGTCACATGCTAAGTTAGATTCTACACCTTCCTTCTTGCATAAAGGAATTCCGATTAGATTCAAGACCATTCTTGGTAGCTTTGTCACTTGCATGCTTGTTTTTAGTACTATCATGGGTTACCATTATATGCAACTGTCAAAAAAAGGGGTCATTGATGAAGTGTTATTAATAGAAGCTTTCAAATGCAAATAGCGGAATGAATTCTAATGCCTAATTTTCCCTCCCCACCCACCACAGAAGCAGGCATATTATGTTGATCAGCATGACTGGTGTTTTGAAGCATAGAAAGACTCTCCAGACTGTAGAGAAGTAAAAAGGTACAAAATATTGTTATTTTTCTTTATACAGTTTGTCTGATTCATTTTTAGTTTGATGCAGATTTAGTGGAGAAGCATACTTAGAACTGGTAGTTATTTTTCCATTCCCATAAATGGGCATGTTCCTATATGTTTCTATTATCAGTGATTAGTTTCAATTTTCAGAATAAGCTACAGTAGCATTAGTTTAAGATTATTCAGTTTGTTTTCAATATGTCAGTTGCTGCTATGAGAATGTGTAGTCAGTTTCTGTGGTTCATTCATGCTTCAATCTCAATGATTCAACCATATCTTAGATTCAATGGTTAGTTTCAGTGGTATTAGATGGTTTCAGTTCCAGAGTGTTTCACTCTTGAGCATAAGTTTCAGCTTCATACATTTTTGGGGTAGTTTGAATTAGTTTTGGTTGTAAGTGTTGGTTCAGTTCTATTTTGGGTGCTAGTTTGTTTCAGTTTTAGCTTACTTGACTCTATGCCTTGGACAAGGCACTAATTTTGCAAAACCAAAAATTATGGGTTCTCAGTGAGCAGGCCCACTTCCCTAGCCAGTCACTAGGAAATGTTGATAAAATTTTCACTCCATTTCAAAATTTCAGTAGGATTCTAAAATCCTTCAATGCCGTGAATTTTCAGAGCAAATTTCAATGATGCATAGGAATCTCCATTTTTAGTTTAAGTCCAATACAAACAATGAGAGTCATAGCACCAAATGTAAATTTTAACATTTAAAGAATAATGCAAGCATTATATAAGTGAATAAGGATGTCCAGCAAAAGCATCATGTGACCTTATAAGGGCATTAAAAAGGAAAAGGGTTGGCAGTCTCTATGATATGGAGGTCATATAAAGATGAAGACACAGTCTCTAAAATGATGGCAAAACTTTTATCATTCAAAGTTATGGTTTTCTACATATAGAAAGAGTGGTACAGTGCTCAGCCCAAACAAAGGCATAATGAGAAGCTTAGCCATTCAGTTATTAGACACAATAAGATATCAAGTTCCTAACCTACTCAATGCCTATATTGTCTTATAATGGTTCATATGGTAGAGGCATATTGCCAGCAAATCATTAAAGTTTTAGATTAGTTGGTCCTTCACTTGATGGACCCATAGTTTCTCAGGGGCAGTTAAGGCCTTCCATAGCTAATCTTCTATGCCTAATGGTTCTGCAAACAACAACAGGACGTATTCTCACAACAACACCTCTGGTAGGTCAAGTACTAGTTTTGTGACAAATGGATTTGAAGCTAGGTCAAATGGACAAAGTCAGAATGTTTCTAACAGAGTCGCCACCATAATAGTTTGCATCAACAAAAATCAATGTCACGGCCTGAAGATTTAGCACAGGTGTCTAAAACATGGTGTTGCCTATCCCAATGCATCAACATTATAGATATAAGTGGCTTATAGGAACCAAGTGCAGCCATATAATAAGTCATGGCGATGCCTATTTAAATGGAAGGATGGGTCTTTTCACATAAAGCTTACGTTGCCAATATCTAATGAAGTGGCCTATATAGAAAACTCGGGCACTATAGATCATCAAAGAGAGGCTCGAATGTGGGTTAGAAAGAATCTTCTCCAGAGGTGAGGGTTATGGTCATGATCATATAAATTGAAGACTGCCATAGACAAATGGCATTCGACATATAAAGGCTCGACCATACATGGTGCAGCATTGAGGAATGTGCCTCTGATAATACAAAGGCTCGACATTTTCACAAGCACCAGTTGTAATCAAGGGTTTGGCATTTCAGATGAGGAGTTGGTTTTGTTTTAAAACTTAAATCATTTGTTGCGAATGAAAGGAGAGTGCATAAAATGCATCGATTACCACGGCCTCTTCAACCAAAAGATGCAACCATATAAGCAATACACGGCCTGTCAAAGGAAACCATTCAAGCATGGTGAAGTTTCATAGGTAAGGCACAATCATATAGAATGATAGGCATTTAGCATACAAAGTGAGCATGATCCTCCAGAGCATGAGCTATCAGTTACCAAATGTAAATATAAACAAGAGTTTGGTGCCAATATATAAGGAAAGCATCATCTAGAAATGAAGACTTGGCCTCTAATAAACAAGCTACAGGTAGTTTCAAATTATAATGCAACCATTTGAGATAGAGACGACATCTTTTATGAGGCAACTCAACCTTATAGTGGTGCAGCTATTAATACAGTGGCATAATGTATATAATAAAGGCTCAGCTCACCAAAAGGATGGCGCTAGTTTTGAATAAATAGCATGGCTTCAGGAGCATGGTTCACATCATTACAAATGATGGACATTGCATTTAGAAGGATGGCGTAGCTATGTAGAGGAAGCCTAGTGTCCAAAATTTAGGCCTAATTTTTTTAAATCATGGTAAGACCAGGTATGGAAGGTTGCCATATGAATGGCGTTCAGCTAGTAGCAAGGAGTGTCTATTGAATTCAGAGGCAACTCAATAGGTAGATAGCATTACCAGTCGAATCATGGTGACAGTCTATCATAATATAGGCTGTTGCCATGCTAATACATTGTCAATGAGAATAAGGCACAGTTATATGAATACATGGCACTGTAATATTATCCAAAGAGATGCAACTACCATTAGATGCCAGCAACAGATCAACGGCCCCGAAAGCAGTGAGAAACAAACTATGAAGAGGCACCATGTGTCAAGAATGTAAGAAAAGAGAGTAACTTAGAAATTAAAGCGGAAACTGCAAGATGGAGGCACCCAAGGTAATGCAAAGGAACAAGAGAAACATTCAGAATCAAGCACGTGGCTCAAGTAGTTAAGAGCAAGAAAAGAAAACAGATGATGAGGCCACATGGGGTAGCTTGAGGACAGATAATTAAATATTTTGTTTCATTTTTATAAGCACCAAAAAGTAGTCACAGGGAGTCTATAAAGATAAGAGTCTTTTATTAATGAAACTTATGGTGGGGCCCCATTACTTATAGCTAGATAATTTGTTTTTTAAGTTTCATATAAAAAGCTACGGGTGAGAGGGAAGTTAATAAGTAGTCTTTTAGTAAACCGCGGCCCTAGCTGTATAAAGCTAAGGCTTTATAAAGACTTATGAAGGTTATTTGTTTTGACTCACGGGAAACAACAAAAGTGAAAACCTAAATATGTAGCCACTTCCATTTTTCATGGCAAGTTATAGGAAGCAAGATGAGAGCAACGGAAGTATTTTCTCTCCTTCAGGTAAAGAGATGGAGAGTTGCATTTTTTCATTGCTAGTTCAGTTGCAGTTGCATTTTACCAACTTTTATGCCAGATTTCAAGGTGTTAGTTGCAGATTTTCAGAGAGGCCATTAGGGATATTTTCTGGGCTACAAATAGCCAAATCTGGGTCAGTTTCAGAGAGTTCTTCAGAGTTTACACATATAGATCTATAGAGTTGGAGTAGCAGACAGATTTTTTTCTTTTACCTTTGTAGTTATTTCTTCCAGGAGAATTTAATATTTTACTTTGTGCAACAATTTCAGCCTCTATAACTTATTCTTGTTCAAATAATGAAAAGCTCTGTTCTGTGCATATAAGTGTCTCTGTTTCTTGTTTCTAATTTCTTTGCTTCTTTTGTCTTTATTTAATCTATTTATAAACTAGGTTTAACCATGCATTGATGCTCTTTAATTTCCAGTTAATTCATTTAAGGTTTAATAAATGTGCAACTGAGTTTCAAATCCAGTGTATCACCTTAGATCTAGGCATTTATTTTTGCAATCTTGTTTTCTTCTACCTTTTTCCCAAACCCCATTGCATAATGGAAGAGCTAACTTCCTTAAAATCTGGAGGTCACTTCAGGAGTCAATCCCACATCTCTAAAGTTTCTGATGTTGTTGCTGGATTAGACCCGTAAATTTATGCATCAACAGTTACAATTTGGACATTTCTTGTGTGCTAGTAGATGAAGCGCATTCTGACAAGAAGGATATAGTCTTGAAAGGTGCAAATTAGATTTGCAGGGCTATCTCCATTTGCGTGAAGGAGACGAAAGACGTTTTAGGCCAATTGAGACATTCACAAGTGATTGTTTTGAATTGATTTTATTGGTTGGGAGAAGATTGTACTTCCTTCATGCTTTGGGGTTTAAAGAATGCATTTACATAGGTGCTATTGGTGTATAATGCTGGATTAAGAGAGGGTGTAAAGAGGTTTGAAAGGCTAAAGAATTAAGAATGGTTCCTACTCTTAATGTTTGTTAGCAGCAGCGTATAAAGCATCTGCTAATGAAGGTTGAACAAAATCTATTCAATATCATGCAATCTTTTTGTACCATGGATGGAAACAAATTGGTTGTTCCTACTGACATATATTTGGAGGCTTTCAAGGATTGTAGTACTTCCTCTAGTACTATCTTTGGAGGGTAAGGACTAAGAGAGTGATATTGGAGGCAGGCAGCATCAGAGGATGGAGGAATTTTCATCATCTCAAGTTAGCTTCTTGCTTTGAGATGATGCTTTGGATGAGAAGCATTTTTGGCTTTAGTTTTTTTTCTTTTCTTTGTTGTTGCTGATAGTTTTGAAGAATACATGTTTTGTGAAGATTATTTTCTAGAGATAGGTTTGGGATTTGGTGTTGAGCTCAATATGGATTGTTGTCAAGCGAGCTTTAGAGTATATGATCAAGAATTATACCCTATCACAGTCACTAGACAATGATAGAGATCTATCGTATCTCTTAGGGATTGTTGTCAAATAATTCAAGACTCTGTGATTTGAGAGTTTGGGACTAAGAGATTAAGAACACAGCTCAAAGCTACACCTTTCCGAGGGTCGAGAGACAACTTTATGGAGCCTCGCTTGGTTTAGGATTTGTTCTTTTAGGAGAAAATCTTCTATAAAATATGTATTCATATTGTGTAATCAGATTTGTTAAGTATATTAGCATTCAGGGGGGGTCCCTTGGTACTATTGCAGGAACAATGTAATAAGGGGGGAAATGTTGCCATAATAGTCATAGTAACAATGGTATTACATTGTTAAATTTGTATTTATAGGTTAGTTTATGCATATTAAATAAATGTTAGTAAATAAAGCAATAGTTAGTTTGTTAGTTTGTAGGAGTTACATTCCCGTATGGAGGTTATGTAGGTAGTTATCAAATAGTTAAAGGGAAGAGGCTTTTATAAAGCTAATGTAATGCAATGTGAAAATCATCCGAAGACAATAATATATTATTCTATGTTTTATATTTATTACTGTGCAAGTGCAATGATGTAAATCTGTGTATGCACACCATTTTTCAATAGTGCCTACCATAAGTCCTTAGAGGTCCCTTTTGGAAACCATCTCTTCCTCTATAGTAGTGAGGTCCTCCTCTTGGTGATAGGGATAAAAATGGGATTTTGAGGCAATTGAATTGAGCTTAGAAGCAATAAAAATCAAAATTGGATGGATTGAGTATGAGCATGCTATATCAAAATGACAAATGGCTTGATCTTTACAGCTAATGCAAAAATAAAAAGGCACACAAGGTCTTGCATAGAGCATAATAATGCTAGTGAGGGCAACTATGCAAAAACTTGAGCAAGGAAAGAACGCAATGAGATTTGACATTTGATATTGTAAACAATGAGAAATTGATCTATATAAAGAGTATTATCTATTTCTAATGCTTAAATTGAATGCTTAATTTATGTATTATGGGTTCTTAGCTTTGTTACTATAGCACATAATGGTAATTATTACCACAAACCTTTTGATTATTCTCTTACTATAAATACTAGGGTATAAATACAACATGCAAGACTCCTGGACTCAAAACTCTAGTATGTGACTCCACTTTTCTTGTCAACAATTTTTTTTCCACCAAAGACAATGCTCTTTATCTTGACAAAATAATACACTAATCTTTACTATCATGATCTTTCATATTGATCTTCCATAGCTTAAAGTTCTATCCATTGAATTTTTTTATCTCCATCCTTGAAATTCTCATCATTTCTTGTGCAGACTAGGTATTCTCCTGTGTAGATATCTTACTATTTAAATAGTTTATCACATGTCTAAAATGCCCTCCGTCTTAGAGATCATAACTAAATCAAGATCTGATACCAAATATAAATAATTAAAAATTTCACAAGATAAACTATGTTGGTTCATAATTCAAAATGCAATTTAAGGTAAACAATAATGCACTAAAAGATGACATATTGATTTACCCTATAAAACTCTTTTAAAAAAATCCATCAAAACAACACCACTCATTGTATAAACAAATAATGATCATAATGTAATGAGATTTTCCCTATGTTAATCCTCTATTACTAGCATGTGCTTGTTGGCTAATCTAGTGTGCATTTAAAATGCCATGTGCTTGTATTTATAAGCATAAATATTATAAGAAACAACCATGGACCAAAAACCATGGGCCAATGACAACCCATGCAACCAAATGTCCCATTCCAAGCAATGAAACAATCAAGAAATTGCACTCCTTAAGATAAACAAAAAAAAAAGAAAAGATGAAATAAAAAGTTACAACCCTTAAGAGAAAGACAAAACTTATCCCTATAATTAGAAGATCCTCATAAATACGAATATCATGATGCCTCTAATGTTTCATCTTGAAATGTATGTGTAATGTTAAGAAAATGCATAAAAGAAGTTTTCTTGATTTTCCTAGTTTATTTTCTTAAACTTTAAAACTTCCCCACATTACAAGATAGATAAGATTGCATTTAATAATTTTTAACTCTACTACTATAATACAAATCTAATTGAAATCTTATCTAGATGAATTTCTCTTTTTTACTTAATCTAAGTGAAAGAGATAAAAAAACTAAAGGATGATTTACAAAAAATGTATCCATTGAAATGTAAAACAAAGTACATATCTAAAAATATAGGGAATGGGGAATTTAGTGCCAAAAGATGGAGTCCTCTATGTAGGACATTGATGCAGTGTGTAGACGTCCACATGATGCACTGTCATCCATACCATGCATTGTAATGCAAAAATATTGCAAAACTTATCTTTCCATACTATTTTTTGGTTTTTCTACATACAAGAGATAAAATGACAAAACAAAAGTATTTTAGAATATACCAAGTCAAATAAAAGTGTTGAAATGGAGCTTTATTGATAAAGGAATGACAAGGAAAAGGAACAGAAACAATGAAACCCCCGTACAATTGTAGTCTCCCAAACACTTGTAACTAAGACAAGAAAAAGGGTTGGAGCTACTTAGGAGCTTTCCATGGAGGGAAAAGGAGAAGGCCCAAGGCGTGGACCAACTATTGGGATTTGACTTAGGTCTGTTACAAAACTTGGGTGCTTAGAAAAAGTGGAAAAAATGCTCAAAATGACAACCATACAATAGAATGTTGGAGGATGCTAATGCATTGCATGGATGTCCATGCATCATGCTAGCATCCAATTACAATGAGCTCTTGAAGGTTTGGGACACCACTAAAATATGAGATAAATGCAAAAAAGGCATAAGTTTACACAAAAGAATTAAGGAAAAGTGGAAACATAAGCACAACTTTAGAACCAAGAGTGGGAAAGGCCAAGGTAAGGGCCAAATGATCCTAAAAACATGCTAAGGGTTGTGGACACTAAAGCAAGTCCAAAACATAATGTGAAAATTGCAAGGGTATACAATTTATGACATTACGATGTGTTCCTCTAAATTGTCACCTCAAAAAAGTATAGTGTATAACTCTTCATATCTCGCTAGAAATGTTATACAAAACATATTTAATAGATATATCATTAATATACTTATCTGGTTAGATTAGAATAATATTATTTGAGAGATACTAGGGGGAAAGACCCAATAGATAATCGTGTTTCAATAGACTCTATGATTGTGTGCAACAATGACTATTTTTAATTTTCAATCATTACTTGTTAACTAAGCACTAATGGTCATTATGCTTGTACCTAATAAATGGACAAAGGTACCTATTTTCACTAGTCACATTAAAGAAACAACCATATGGTGAGACATAAGGCGATTGGTAATACATTCCTTGATACATATGTTTGGGTCTAACTTTTTGGAGATATTTGACAATTTAGTAAAGACACAGTTGATGTGGATATATAGTTAATATTCAAAACAGCAAACAATAACTTTAAGCTCTTAACTCGCCTATACAAATATGCTAAAAAAATAATAGAAATTCCACTTACCATTTGGGAGCTTTATAGATGCAAAATTAGGGTTCAGGGTTCATAGGGTCCTCTCCCCTAGAATTGTCGATCGAATGGAGATGAGAAAAATTTAAACCCCTTGCTGATATACTTGGAAAGGCTATCTTTAAAAAAATAGAGAATTGTAAACTGCAAGGAAACGTGTATTGTCAACATGACAAATGCCATGGTGGAAAGGTAGGTACCTACTACGTTGAAAAACTCGACAGATACTTCCATTGAAGAAAAGATAAATGAACGTTCCAAGAATTTTGAGTGAATCATTTAACATATAAAATTTCTTTTCGCTTCACTCAATGTGAAAGGCAAAAATAGAAATAAAAAGTACCGTCACTGGCTTACATTGGGACCCTTGACGATGGTCGATTTGTACCTGAATGAATTGGTCCAAGGAATAAAATAACAGACATTTGTGACAGAGTAATGACTCTACATACCTAACACGAATCCAGTCCAAATAACGTGCATTAGCATTTCAAGGCTGTTATTTTCGTACATGACTAAGAAACAAAAAACACGGGAGAAAAAAAGGAAAAGCCAATGAGCTTCTTAGTATTCTCAGATTTGAGATTTGTCCAAAACAAATTAAAAAATCAATGGACTTTTTCCCTTGAATGTGAAGACACCAGACAGCCTTTGGGCTTTGACTATTAGGTCGTGGGTAATCGGAGTAAAAAATCTGTGTGCTAATGAAACCCCCAATCGAGTTTTAGGGTTTCTAGAAGTCAGTTAAGAAAGTCGGGCAGCACACCTCCAACTATCCTTCAATCAGCTAACCCTCTCGGTATCTATCTACCTGTTGTGGGTAATACAGCGTGCACTTCAACAACCCCAATCTTCCTGTATATTATCCCTAACATGAATGGCCAGAGGAGCAGTGGTTTCATAGTCTGTAATCTTGTAGCAGGCTAACCAAGTAGGTAATTGCTCTTGGCTTTGGTTTTGTCGGACATAAAAATGGCACCAGCAGCAGCCCCTGTGGTCGCGTCGGAGCGACCTGACGTACTTCCAGTGGGGGAAGCGGAGGCGGCCAAGACATTGCAGGGGATCTTCGTCCGAGACGAGGACGAGCGGCCCAAGGTAGCCTACAACGTCTTCAGCAGTGACATTCCGGTGATCTCGCTGGAGGGGATGGAGGGGGCAGAGAGAGAGCGAGTGAGGGAGGAAGTGACCAATGCGTGCAGGGAGTGGGGAATTTTCCAGGTCGTGAACCATGGGGTGCCAGCGGAGCTGGTGCACACCATGACTCAGCTCTCGAGAGAATTCTTCGCCCTGCCTGCGGAGGAGAAGCTCAAATACGACATGCGAGGCGGCAAGCGCGGAGGATTCGTGGTGAGCAGTCATCTGCAGGGCGAATCCGTTCTCGACTGGAGAGAAATCTGCACCTACTTCGCCCAGCCCTTGCACCAACGTGACTACACCCGCTGGCCTGAGAAGCCCGAGGGATGGAGGTAGGTTACCCGCGGCCACTATTCTTAAACATCATCCATTTTAACAGTCTAATGTTAATTTTGGCTAATAAAAATAGGACAGATACTTATCACTTTTTGATATGGATGAGATGTAAAACTGTTATTGATTGTTTGATCATTGAAACCTATGATGTTTAAGTTGAGTGCTCCAAATCGCCCACCTTTCTTTCTTCCCCTGATTGTGTGAATTGTCTATCCAGCATTCTGGATGCACATTTGAGACGTTGCCCTAATTGTGATGGGTATGTAGGTATCATGTACCCCTCTTAGGACTATCATCTACTTACTCTTTTCTCTGTGCAGAGACACAGTGGACAAGTATAGCGATGCCCTGATGAGTCTGGCCAGCAAGCTGCTGGCTATCATCTCGGAGGCGCTGGGATTGGAGTCGGAGGCGGTGACCAAGGCGTGCGTGGAGATGGACCAGAAGGTGGTGATAAACTACTACCCCAAGTGCCCTCAGCCTGATATGACCCTTGGGCTGAAGCGCCACACCGATCCGGGCACAATCACTCTGCTCCTCCAAGACCAGGTTGGAGGCCTCCAGGCTACCAAAGACGACGGCCTCAACTGGATCACCGTCCAGCCTGTCCAGGGAGCCTTCGTTGTCAATCTCGGCGACCACATGCATGTCAGTATTCGTGCTACCACTCTCTAATTTCATTCGTTTTCAAGGTTATGTAATTCTAATTGTGTGCGTGTAATTGTGATTGATCAGTATCTGAGCAATGGGAAATTCAAGACCGCGGACCATCAGGCCGTGGTGAACTCCAACAGCAGCAGGTTGTCGATTGCTACATTTCAGAATCCGGCGCAGGACGCAATCGTGTACCCGCTGAAGTTGGAGGAGGGAGAGAAAAGCTTCATGGAAGAGCCCATCACTTTCGCTCAGATGTACTCTCGCAAGATGAGCCGTGACATTGAACTCGCCCGCCAGAAGAAGCTCGCCAAGCTCGGGCCTGCCCCTGAGCCTGAACCTGTCCCTGCCTCTGCCCCTGCATCTCAGTGAACCAATTCCCCACTTTATAAGCTCTGAACACGACGTGCTGTCTTCTACGGATTCCCCTCTTATCTGCTTGTACAAAAATAATCTGAGTTAAAATGCTTCGAGTAAAATTTAGGGATTGTGCTGTTGTCTTTAAGTTCCTTCTAATACAGATTTTTAATAAACAATAATTTTATTTTAGTAAGAGATGTCGAACGGTTGTCAAATGCACCTACAGGTTCAAGCCACTATTGATAGGAATCGGTATTTGTGGTTTCTTGGCATATCATTGCACAAATACTCCATTTTCAAGAAGTTAACACTAAGCAGTATTTATAGTTTATATTATTTATTTTTTATAGGAAAATAATGTTTCCTTAAAGGTGAATTAGGATAATTTAATAAGAATTATATAAATATGCACAAATCTCAATTTAGGTATATAGATTGTTATTGGATATTGATACTTCATAATAATTGAATGTAGGGAATGTTAAAAAGAAAATAACTATATTTAATTGTGAATGCACAAAGCATGAAAAAATCTAGATCTAGTAAGTTTCTCTAAGCATCAAAAAAATGTATGGCCCCACATGGTAATCCGATGATGAACTATAGTCCTAATCACGTACATGTAAGCGTATAATTATGAACTCACAACAATATTCTTCTTGGTGACATGTGAATCAAAGTTCATCATCTTGTTTGTGTTTTCTTAGTCCCCTAGCTAAGCCTCCTAGGTCTTGTTTCTTCATCTTTCACCCCTTGTCGACAATTCTTTTTTTTCACTTTCTAGTCTTGTTGATTTGACTAACCAATGTTGCAAGATGGGAAATACACTTTTCCTAAGCCCATTTCATCTATTTTAACATTTTAATGGCCTCCATTTGACCTCCCATATCATTCCCCATCATTAATTTTATCTCTATGTCTTTCTTTTTTGGGCCACCCCCTATTATTTCTGGATCCCCCTAGGTGACCCATGATCCCGTACGAGGGCGACCCACCTTCTTCAAGTCTATCAATCAATCTTTGAGTCTTAAGATCTTCTTTAGCCCCTTCTGACCATTCTTAGCTCCTGAAACCACCTACAGAACACTGTCTCTCTGAGGCACCCCTCTTGTCTTCTAAACCCCCCTGGGTGATGTAGAGGAAAAGATTAACTCAACTCCATGCTATCATATTGCATAACTATAGGTTTCAATCCATTTGAGGCTTCAAGTTCACAAGAGAATTTCACCACGCAATGGTTTCTATTCAAGCATATTTGGATTTTCAACTCCTCTGACCCACACAAGGTTTCACCATGTCTTAATATCCCTGAACTCACTCAAAACAACAATTACCAAGGACTATCCCAACATACATGCAACAATTCCTTTGTTGACTGTCATAACATCTTGTAGCCCTGTTTTGAAGGACAGTCACTCATAACTTTCAGTGGAGGTCTCCATTCAAGACTATCAAGGCACTTTCAAATACCCATTGCTGAGATCTACAACATATCCCAAACTCAATATATGTTATTTTGGAAAGGACTGTCCAAAAATGGACTGACAGCGAGCTAAATAGGCCTATTAGGCTTGCATGCACACAAGGCTTATTGGAAGTGGATGCTCCACAACTCCCCACACCTTGCCAATGCATGGAACACTTCACACAAGGTCTACACATGCTCATAAAGTCATTAAAAGTATCTTTCCATCTGATATCTTAAGAAAACCTAAACCTAGATCTCATGACTGTTCTTGAAACTCTGTCTTTCTGGACTATGACAGAAATGCAGTCAATGAACTATGATTTTCTTCACATCAACATTAGTTATCTGGTCAGAGACCTCAAGGATTTGAAGGTAAATACTACTACAATCGTTTTCCACCAAGGGTTAGCAACATGCAAAGGATAAAAAGGAAGAAAACACAGTTTCTGATTCACTGTTTACCCTAACAGAGGGTTTGGACAGTTTTTACAAGAATTGACATATCTTACACAAAACAACATCAAAATGCATGAAACAAAATGGATATGGAGGGTGATTGCTCCTGCATTCATTTAAAACCAATTTGGTATGGATCCTTTCCTATACAGGGCCGTACAACAACAGGAAACAGCAATTTTCTTAAGAAAATACAGAAAATAGTGCATTCTTACTATTCCATTTCATTCCTTCAATCACCCACACGTTTACAAAAGTTACAAAGGCCTTTTGAAAGGTATTACAATTTGTCTTTTCAATTTCAACTTCCTTCCAACGAATTGGAACAAGGTGACCCTTCACCTTCCTCATTTTACATCTTTAGGAATTTTACAATTTAGATGACAACTTTTACATTCTTTCCAAATTTGACACAAAATATTCAATATTATCCTCCTAATGACCTAGACACATGAACAAATAATCAATATAACCTTGATACAATGTTAAGACACCAAAATTGAATCATCCTTCAAAAATTTCATCATAGAAGCATGAGGTTGGCATGGTTCTCCTGCACCATACAACCAACCAACAAAATTTTCAAGTCCCTTAGAAATGTACCTGCAACAAAAGCTTTTTCTGCATTTCCTTTGTCTGCAATCTTCAATCTTCTCAGCTACAATCTGATAGGAATGGTGACTAACCAACCAACAAAATCTGAACTACCATCATCTTAGAGCATCTTCAGGCTCCCTCTACTCCCATCAGTGGAGTACTCTTTAGGCTGCAACATCAAGTGCTTCTTCAGGTATCCATCTCTCTCACCGCTTCACAACAAACCAACTCACCAAACCATTCATCTCACCCAACAGCAGATCCTAGTGATGCACCTACCACTCTCTCCTCAGTGGTTTCTCACTGCACCCTTATCCAGCCTAATCTCCATTGGAGAATGGTCATGACAGACCTCATCTTGTCTGCCCACACACACAACCTCAGAAAACATCCTTCTGCAGCTAGATGGACCAAGCACCTGCAACCAAACAACTTAGCAACAAAATAATGGTCACCAACCAAACATATTATTTCAACATCTCCTCCCAGAGCTTTTGCTAGCTTTGATACCAATCTGATGTAGAGGAAAAGATTAACTCAACTCCATACTATCATATTGCATAACTATAGGTTTCAATCCATTTGAGGCTTCAAGTTCACAAGAGAACTTCACCATGCAATTGTTTCTATTCAAGCATATTTGGATTTTCCACTCCTCGGACCCACACAAGGTTTCACCATGTCTTCATATCCCTTAACTCACTCAAAACAACAATTACCAAGGACTTTCCCAACATACATGCAAAAATTCCTTCGTTGACTGTCATAACATCTTGTAGCCCTGTTTTGAAGGATAGTCACTCATAACTTTCAGTGGAGGTCTCCATTCAAGACTATCAAGGCACTTTCAAATACCCATTGATGGGATCTATAACATATCCCAAACTCAATATATGTTATTTTGGAAAGGACTATCCAAAAATGGACTGACAGCGAGCTAAATAGGCCTATTAGGCTTGCATGCACACAAGGCTTATTAGAAGTGGATGCTCCACAACTCCCCACACTTACCAATGCATGGAACACTTCACACAAGGTCTGTACATGCTCATAAAGTCATTAAAAGTATCTTTCCATCTGATATCTTAAGAAAACCTAAACCTAGATCTCATGACTGTTCTTGAAACTCTGTCTTTCTGGACTGTGACAGAAATGCAATCAATAAACTATGATTTTCTTCACATCAACATTAGTTATCTAGTCGGAGACCTCAAGGATTTGAAGGTAAATACTACTACAATTGTTTTCCACCAAGGGTTAGCAACATGCAAAGGGTAAAAAGGAAGAAAACACAGTTTCTCATTCACTGTTTACCCTAACAGAGGGTTTGGATAGTTTTTACAAGAATTGACATATCTTACACAAAACAACATCAAAATGAATGAAACAAAATGGATATGGAGGGTGACTACTCCTGCATTCATTTAAAACCAATTTGGTATGGATCCTTGCCTATACATGGCCGTACAACAACAGGAAACAACAATTTTCTGAAGAAAATACAGAAAACAATGCCTTTTTACTATTCCATTTCATTCCTTCAATCACCCACACATTTACAAAGGTTACAAAGGCCTTTTTAAAGGTATTACAATTTGTCTTTTCAGTTTCAACTTCCTTCCAACAAATTGAAACAAGGTGACCCTTCACCTTCCTCATTTTACATCTGTAGGAATTTTACAATTTAGATGACAACTTTTACATTCTTTCCAAATTTGACACAAAATATTCAATATTGTCCTCCTAATGACCTAGACACATGAACAAATAATCAATATAACCTTGATACAATGTTAAGACACCAAAATTGAATCATCCTTCAAAAATTTCATCATAGAAGCATGAGGTTGGCATGGTGCTCCTACACCATGCAACCAACCAACAAAATTTCCAAGTCCCTTGGAAATGTACCTGCAACAAAAGCTTTTTCTGCATTTCCTCTATCTGCAATCTTCAATCTTCTCAGCTACAATCTGATAGGAATGGTGACCAACCAACCAACAAAATCTGAACTACCATCATCTTACAGCATCTTCAGGCTCCCTCTACTCCCATCAATGGAGTACTCTTCAGGCTGCAACATCAAGTGCTTCTTCAGGTATCCATCTCTCTCACTGCTTCACAACAAACCAACTCACCAAACCATTCATCTCACCCAACAACAGATCCTGGTGACGCACCTATCACTCTCTCCTCAGTGGTTTTTGTCGGCACCCTTATCTAGCCTAATCTCCATTGGAGAATGGTCATGACAGACCTCATCTTGTCTGCCCACACACACAACCTCAGAAAGCATCCTTCTACAGCTAGATGGACCAAGCACCTACAACCAAACAACTTAGCAACAAAATAATGGTCACCAACCAAACATATTGTTTCAACATCTCCTCCCAGAGCTTTTGCTAGCTCTAATACCAATCTGATGCAGAGGAAAAGATTAACTCAACTCCATACTATCATATTGCATAACTATAGGTTTCAATCCATTTGAGGCTTCAAGTTCACAAGAGAACTTCACCATGCAATTGTTTATATTCAAGCATATTTGGATTTTCAACTCCTCTGACCCACACAAGGTTTCACCATGTCTTCATATTCCTTAACTCACTCAAAACAACAATCACCAAGGACTGTCCCAACATACATGCAGCAATTCCTTTGTTGACTGTCATAACATCTTGTAGCCCTATTTTGAAGGATAGTCACTCATAACTTTCAGTGGAGGTCTCCATTCAAGACTGTCAAGGCACTTTCAAATACCCATTGCTGAGTTCTATAACATATCCCAAACTCAATATATGCTATTTTGGAAAGGACTGTCCAAAAATGGACTGACAGTGAGCTAAATAGGCCTATTAGGCTTGCATGCACACAAGGCTTATTAGAAGTGGATGCTCCATAACTCCCCACACCTTACCAATGCATGGAACACTTCACACAAGGTCTGCACATGCTTATAAAGTCATTAAAAGTATCTTTCCATCTGATATCTTAAGGAAACCTAAACCTAGATCTCATGACTGTTCTTGAAACTCTGTCTTTCTGGACTGTGACAGAAATGCAGTCAATAAACTATGATTTTCTTCACATCAACATTAGTTATCTGGTCGAAGACCTCAAGGATTTGAAGGTAAATACTACTACAATCATTTTCCACCAACGGTTAGCAACATGCAAAGGATAAAACGGAAGAAAACATAGTTTCTCATTCACTGTTTACCCTAACAGAGAGTTTGGACAGTTTTTACAAGAATTGACATATCTTACACAAAACAACATCAAAATGCATGAAACAAAATGGATATGGAGGGTGATTGCTCCTGCATTCATTTAAAACCAATTTGGTATGGATCCTTTCTTGTACAGGGCCGTACAACAATAGGAAATAGCAGTTTTCTGAAGAAAATAAAGAAAACAGTGCCTTTTTACTATTCCATTTCATTCCTTCAATCACCCACACATTTACAAAGGTTACAAAGGCCTTTTTAAAGGTATTACAATTTGCCTTTTCAGTTTCAACTTCCTTCCAACGAATTGGAACAAGGTGACCCTTCACCTTCCTCATTTTACATATTTAGGAATTTTACAATTTAGATGACAACTTTTACATTCTTTCCAAATTTGACACAAAACATTCAATATTGTCCTCCTAATGACCTAGACACATGAGCAAATAATCAATATAACCTTGATACAATGTTAAGACACCAAAATTGAATCATCCTTCAAAAATTTCATCATAGAAGCATGAGGTTGGCATGGTGCTCCTGCACCATACAACCAACCAACAAAATTTCCAAGTCCCTTAGAAATGTACCTACAAAAAAAGCTTTTTCTGCATTTCCTCTGTCTACAATCTTCAATCTTCTCAGCTACAATCTGATAGGAATGGTGACCAACCAACCAACAAAATCTAAACTACCATCATCTTAGAGCATCTTCAGGCTCCATCTACTCCCATCAGTGGAGTACTCTTCAGGCTGCAACATCAAGTGCTTCTTCAGGTATCCATCTCTCTAACTGCTTCACAACAAACCAACTCACCAAACCATTCATCTCACCCAACAGCAGATCCTGGTGATGTACCTACCATTCTCTCCTTAGTGGTTTCTGTCTGCACCCTTATCCAGCTTAATCTCCATTGGAGAATGGTCATGACAGACCTCATCTTGTTTGCCCACACACACAACCTCAGAAAACATCCTTCTGTAGCTAGATGGACCAAGCACCTACAACCAAACAACTTAGCAACAAAATAATGGTCACCAACCAAACATATTGTTTCAACATCTCCTCCCAGAGCTTTTGCTAGCTCTAATACCAATCTGATGTAGAGGAAAAGATTAACTCAACTCCATACTATCATATTGAATAACTATAGGTTTCAATCCATTTGAGACTTCAAGTTCACAAGAGAACTTCACCATGCAATTGTTTCTATTCAAGCATATTTGGATTTTCAACTCCTCCGACCCACACAAGGTTTCACCATGTCTTCATATCCCTGAACTCACTCAAAACAACAATTACCAAGGACTGTCCCAACATACATGCAACAATTCCTTCGTTGACTGTCATAACATCTTGTAGCCCTGTTTTGAAGGACAGTCACTCATAACTTTCAGTGGAGGTCTCCATTCAAGACTGTCAAGGCACTTTCAAATACCCATTGCTGAGATCTACAACATATCCCAAACTCAATATATGTTATTTTGGAAAGGACTGTCCAAAAATGGACTGACAGCGAGCTAAATAGGCCTATTAGGCTTGCATGCACACAAGGCTTATTGGAAGTGGATGCTCCGCAACTCCCCACACCTTGCCAATGCATGGAACACTTCACACAAGGTCTGCACATGCTCATAAAGTCATTAAAAGTATCTTTCCATCTGATATCTTAAGAAAACCTAAACCTAGATCTCATGACTGTTCTTGAAACTCTGTCTTTCTGGACTATGATAGAAATGCAGTCAATAAACTATGATTTTTTTCACATCAACATTAGTTATCTAGTCGGAGACCTCAAAGATTTGAAGGTAAATACTACTACAATCATTTTCCACCAAGGGTTAGCAACATGCAAAGGATAAAAAGGAAGAAAACACAGTTTCTCATTCACTGTTTACCCTAATAGAGGGTTTGGACAGTTTTTACAAGAATTGACATATCTTTCACAAAACAACATCAAAATGCATGAAACAAAATAGATATGGAGGGTGATTGTTGCTGCATTCATTTAAAATCAATTTGGTATGGATCCTTGCCCATACAGGGTCGTACAACAACAAGAAACAACAATTTTCTGAAGAAAATACAGAAAACAATGCCTTTTACTATTCCATTTCATTCCTTCAATCACCCACATGTTTACAAAGGTTACAAAGGCCTTTTTAAAGGTATTACAATTTGTCTTTTCATTTTCAACTTCCTTCCAATGAATTGGAACAAGGTGACCCTTCACCTTCGTCATTTTACATCTTTAGGAATTTTACAATTTAGATGACAACTTTTACATTCTTTCCAAATTTGACACAAAACATTCAATATTGTCCTCCTAATGACCTAAACACATGAACAAATAATCAATATAACCTTGATACAATGTTAAGACACCAAAATTGAATCATCCTTCAAAAATTTCATCATAGAAGCATGAGGTTGGCATGGTGCTCCTGCACCACTGGGCGACCCATGATCCCCCAAGGTGCAATATAGGATCCCCATAGGTGTCTTGTTGTACTAAAAGGGGAAACCCAATCATGTCTTAAAACGTGAGTTTCTCTTTAGTTTAGACCCAATATAGCTCTATTTTCCTCTAGTTTTCATGGCTCTTTGAAACTAGTTGAGCCTAGTCTATTTCTAACTCTTTTCCCACTCCAATCACTCTATTCTTAGCTCTAACAAATCTATTCTTATCCCCCTTTCTTCCCATGCTAACTCTCCTTCCTCCATGAGTGATAAGCTATCAACCTCAACTCACTCCCTAATCAGTCATGTTCACTCCTTAATCAATCTTGTTAACTCACCAATCAATTGAGTTAACTCTTTGATTAGCTCCACCCTTTGTGAGTTCTCCCAACCTATAATACCCCCTCCTATATGCAATATGGGAGGCAAATTCAATGTTGCAAATTCTTGCCTAGCTTTGTTTTTTGTTCTCTATAGCATGCTTATGCTCTTTGTAGGACTTATGAGCCTGTTTCTTTCTTAGTAGAGTTGTCAAACTTTCAAAATCTTCAATAGCGTCATTACACTGACAAATTGCTTTTAGAAAAAGCCAAGCCATAGTGCTTCAATAGGCTTCAATAGCTCAATTAATCCATCTTAGCTTTCCAAGCTCAATCTCATTTGCAATCAATAGCTTCTTTGTCCTTGTCACTAAGAGATCCCCACTCTTACAGAGTAAAGGATGTTACCACAAGGACTTCTGAGGATACGCCAGGCTCATGGGCCAAAGAGAATCCATGTTTTTCATGTTTTCAATCTAAATTAAATCATAAATTTGCTCTTGGAGAAGTAATTGCTATTTCCTTGATAGAATTTATTTTAAGTTGATTAGATTATCTTTGCTTAGATTAGTTTCATTGCAATTCATAGATTAGATTTCATTCAAGTATCTTCAATTCCTAGATTAGATTCAAAAATCATCTTGAAAAACACAAAAAATAGTTTAGATTGCAGTTGGGGAATTCATATTAATTGCATTGCATATTTCAATTCATAGCTAATTCTAGATCTCTTTTATATTCAAATTGGAAAAAGAACCAAAAGTGTTTTTCATTAATATTAGTTGCATTTATACAAACATACAAAAACTCTAGGAGACTTGGGGCAAAAACCTTGATTACATCATGAGGTACAATTCACAATCAACAAGGTCAAACCTTTGATTCTATTACAAAGTAGATTTCACAAATCAACATTTCACAAAAAGAGAAGCAAACCTTTGACCTCAAGTCAAAGTCAACAAAAGTCAAACTAGGTTAACACTAGGTCTACAACCTCTCCCAAGTATTCAATGTGCCTAAGGATAAGAGGAAATTGAATCAATGTTATTCTTGAATGTTAGAAATGAAGGTACAAACCACACAACAGAAATTTGATTCAATCCTTATTTATGTCCTCTAAACAATGTAGAATCAATGGAGATTGTAACAGAAATAACATGCATTAAGAACTAAAAACATAACACAATATGTAACGTGGAGAAAACCCTTTTGGGTAAAAAAAACTCCACCAAGAAAAGAGGCTCCAAGATGTATTATCTTCAAATATGAGATTACAATACATGCATTTCCTCTTCTTCAATCTTCAATCCAGCGGTAGTTGTTACTCTCAATTCTAATAAAAATGTAGTACAAATATCCTTATAAAAGGGGGTTTCCTTCTAGGGTAAGAAAACTGACATAATATCGACCATAAGATTTGTGACCTAATGGTGAACGGTCCAAATTTACAATGATAAAATCGTGAACCCCCCTACGACCCCCCGTTGCGAACGAATTAGCGTCAGAGACCGGATATAAACATGTGGTTGAAACAATATCATTGCTGGTGAAACCTTTCATCCCTTATGGGTGATTTACAAACAATAATAGGAATAAATTACATATAGAATTTACAAGGTTGATGGTACCTTAATCCTAACATTGAAGAGATAGATGAAATCCACCCAAGACCACACCACGCACAACAAACCATAGAAGATCAAATACACACTCTTAGGATCTTCCAACAGAGATACATCATACAACAACACATTTAAATGAACGAAGGTAGGATACAACACTCTAAACTCATCAACAAGAAAAATAGTCTACCGACTAGGCATTGGAACTTGAGATATCCTAATAGGAGACATAGAATTAGTGACCCTTTAGGTCATATAATTATTTCCACCACAACAGTCCTAGAATGAGCTCATCAAATATCCATCCATACTAGGCCCATAGATCATCCAACTGCCCTCTGCAAAGTTCTACTTCCATGCGAACATAACCAACCTCAAGTCTCGCCCCACTCAAATGACTTCTACCATAAGAGTGAGAGTGAAATTCACCAATAGAAAAGAGAGGTGTTCATGTGTGATATCAAGGCTAACTCATCCACATATTGCTTAAGTCATGTTTTGAAGCCCACATATTTTGGTGAACCTGACATGAAGAGAAAAAAATACTAATAGAGTTTTTTGTATTCTCAATACTTCCACCTAATTTTTATTTTTGATGCCAGATTCACCAAACACATATTTGGTGAACCCAACATGAACAACAAAAACTTTTGATGAAGTGTCACCATCACTTTCATATCATTTTCTCATCCATTTTCCTTCATCATCGTTACATTCATCTTCACTTTCACTCTCATCACAATCATTCATTCCATTTATTTTGTGGTGTCTAAGGCACTTCTGTATATGAAAAAATTTGAAGCTAACCCAGGAATCTTCCCTCTAGAGAACTTGAAACATCTTTTGATAGGTATGTACCACCTGATCCAATGGCACGAGTTACAAACTTCTTTGTCTACAAATACTTTGACTATAAAAATGATAGAAGATAACCTCATCATTCTCTCACATCTAATAATCATGCATGAGAGCAAGGAATGGTGATTCAACCTATGCATTCTAGAGAACATAAGGTGCTAGTGAGATAAAAAATCCACTAAGTGGATCAACCTTCAACACATAATATGGCTATGCACTTAGATGACAAAGTAAGATGCCTTGAAAGACATTTACAAGGAGCTAAAGAGGCTCAAGAAGCCTTGCGTATTGCTTGGTGAGAAGAGCAATGAGGGAATGCTCTAAGGGAGAAAATAAGTGGAGTCAACCATGAAAATCCATAAATTAGAGAAATGCAAAGAACAAGAGGTGCTACTCTTGCAAACATCATAGCTACTAGTTCAACAAATTAGGAGATTAGAAGCCTTTTCTCTAGTAGGGGTTGTGAAGAAGTTTACGCACTATATTTTGGGTAAAGGTTTTGTTGTAGTTCTTGATTGGGTAGTTAAATCCATGCTGATGTGAACTAGGAGAAAAGCATGAAAAGTGGATGGCAATTTTGTAGGAATTTGAAGAGATTCAACCAATGAACCTAGTTAGAGGTCAGGGACTCTCTAAGTCCCTAGTTGAGTTAGATACATAATTGGTCTATCAATAATTGACACAATTATAGATGATGAATGGTACAAGGATCATGTTTATTACTTGTTGAATAATAAGTTCCTAGAGAATTTAAATTCAACAAGAAAAGAGGAGAAGTATGAATGAAAAGTATTAATTGGCGCATGATCAAGGTAGGTGTCCTCTATAGAAGGAATTGTGAAGGTATATATTTGAGGTTTCTCAATAAGACAAGAAAGTCAAGTCTTGATAGATTTTCATGAAAGGTTTGGGATAGGACTGAAAGGAAGCTAGGTGTGCGGAAATCGCTTCCTACACTAATCTAATGAGGAGAGATGTATGCAAATTCAATTTAATTCTTACAACTACAGCAACATAGAACATCTAACAGAGATATTGCAGTAATACACATACACACAGAAAGTAGACAGAAGAGAGAGAGACAAGATATACGTGGGGAAAACCCTTATGGGTGAAAAACCCCACACTCCAAAACACAGCTCAAATGTATTATAGTAAACAATAACAGATTACAATACAGTTTCAGAGCCAATGCTCTTTCAGGAGTCTTCGAATGTTGAATCTAGAGATATTTCGGTAGCATAACAGTACTTGTACCAAAGTTATCTATCTCCCATCCAAGCACCTATTTATATAGAGTTTACAAGGCAAATATAGAACCTTCTAGAGATGGGTGTCCCTCTTGGACTCATGCCCCAAAACCCACGCCTAAGGACAAGTACCCACGCCTAAGGACACTTGTCCAACATCCCATCCCGAAGTGGGCGCCTAGTCCCAAGATAAGTTACAACAGATGCTCTTACGCACCTTATAGCTATCATAGAATCTGTCATACACTGACTAAAAATATCATATTCCTCTTACATGTCATAACCCCCCAAAGATGCCTTTCTCTCATGCAAAGATACGCCCCTTGACCTTGTCTTGGGGGCGCTGCCCCCAAACCCCCGTTAATTATTCAAAGGGGAAATCACGGCTGCCAAAGTCACCAAAATTTACCCTGCTGCATATACACAAGGTGCTGACTATGCCAACTCAACATGGGATAAATAAATACAACATTAGGAATTTGCAAAGGTTGAGACAGCTTAATTCCCAACAAGGACATGGTTCAAATGGTATAACAACTCACCAAATGCTTATGGAAAGTTACTATTGGCCTTATTTATTTAAAAATACTCATCAACATGTGAGGATGTGCTATATTTTCTAGACAACTTCTCATAAATAAATGAATCATTTTATGCCGCTATAGCCAGTCTATGAAGTGAATCCTTTTGCCTAATGGGGCTTAGATTTTATAGGAGTAATTAACCCTAATTCTTCTGCAAGACACAAGTTTATCTTAACAACTACAAATTACTGCATGAGGTGGATTGAAGCTCAAGCATGCAAGAACTATACAACTAATGTAGTGATCGAATTTCTAGAAGAACACATCATCATAGAATGTCATTTACTCTAGTATGTGATAATGATCCCTTTTTCATCAACTAAATTATTGTAATGGACTTTTAAACATAAGTTAATCTTGAAATTTTCTTTCAATTATTATCCACAAGGAAATGGTGTTGTTGAGTCGACTAATAAGAACATATTGGACGTTATTAAGGAATTGTTAGAAAAAAATCTCAAAGATTGATATACCCAGTTAACATATGCTTTGTGGGTAGACAAAACTAGGGTGAAGGCTTCCTTAGGGACATCCCCTTATAACTTTTTTTATCGTCTTAACCCTATGTTCGCAGTCAATTTGAAGATCCCAACCTTACAATTTGTAAAAGACTACTTACAAGGTGATAATAAGGTTGATGAAAGGATTGTAAAATTTCTAAGTTTAGAAGAAAAGAGGGATGTTGTATTAGGATATTTTATGAAACATTAGGAAGTAATCAAGATATCCAGTTTGATAAGAGAGCTAAAGTGAACACATTTAGGATAGCTTACCTTATTATCCTTTGGGGTAAAGCAAGAGAAAAGATACCTGATATCACCACAAGTTTGAGAAACTATTGTTTGGACCTTTTCAGATGTTAGAGATCTTGGGAGAGAATGCCTTTAGGATCAATTCTCTAATTGGAGAGCTTGTTTCATTACCAATTAATGGGTAGTATCTCATTATTTCAATACCTAGAGGTCTGAAGGGCCCCCTTTGTACATAATTAGTCTAGGTTTTGAAGTGTTGTTTGTTTTTCTTTGGTTATTTCAAGCTTGTTTTGGCTATCTATTATCCTTTTGTTTGTTGATCTTGTTTTGGTAGTGTAGCATTTGTCTTGATAGAAATTTTCCTAGGTGTTTTGTTGATTTTTTGTAAGTTCTAGTTTGCTTTCCCTTTTCTTGTTTTAGGTAGGTTTTGTTGAGGGTGGTCTACCTTGTTTAGATAGGGGTGGGTTTTTCTCAAGGTGGTGCTAGAAGGTGGTTTGATAGGATTCTTTTGTTAATAATTTTTTGATATTTTAATTAGTCATTAACTTGGTGCCTTTAGTTCTATATTCATTCATCTCAAACTTAGGAATGTTGACTTATATTAAGGATTAAATTATTATGAGGTTTAGGGAGGAAATGCTTGAGATCTTACACTCTATACACAACTTAAATATTCTTGAGTTGGTTAGGATTAGATGTCTAAGTTATTTCAAGTGAAACATCTAAAGGTTACTTTCTTCTATAATGGTCAGTATGATTCCCAACCTAGAAATAGGCTTTGTTTTCTGTGAGTTGAATGGGCTTACAAAAAGAAACAAGAAGAAGAAAGATGATGGTAAAATAAAAGATAATTAAAAAAAAGAAAGAGGAAAAGAAATACTAGAGGAACTCAACTATCTAGGTGATTCAAGAGACCTCTGTCGAGGCTATGGACACCTAGCTAGTAGTATAGCTCTACTTTGAGTGGAGTTAGAGGTAGCTTTGTTGGGGTATGGACACTTGGGAGGTAGTACAACACTACCTAGGATTTCTCTAATCATGCCCACTTAGTTACACTATGTAATCTAATGGACCCTTGACTAGTTGAAGAGGTAACTAAAATCATGTATCTTATTATGTATTTCCCCTCATTCTAATCTAAACTATACTCTTGATGGAATGAATCATTTGTACACAAAATGTAATCTCATCATTCACTGATAGGTACCTTATGATGTCTTCTTCCATTGATGGGGCTTACCATCTTCTATTTATTATGGGGAATTAGAACTAGAAATTCTCAGTTCTTGATGGATTCATGAATCCCAAAATTCTTAGGAGCATTTTCCTAATAGAATCACCATTTTTTATGCCTAGCATACATGTCCCTCCTTTAATTTTCAAGGTACGAACCCTCTCTTGTTTGATTTTCCTACTAGTCACCATTTCTTTTTCTTGAAGAACCATTTGTAACCAATAGGTTTTCATCCTTTAATCAATGGTACTAGATCCTATGTATGATTCTTTTTCAAAGTTGACCATTCTTCATCCATGGTAATCTTCCAAGATTTGGCATCATTCATACCTAATGCCTCTTCTATGGTTCTTGGTTCATCAATGTTAGTATTCAAAGAAAAAATACATCTCCATTCATTAGGTGAATACCTTTCAAGTGGTTGTCTATGCATTGTAGACGTTTGAACAAGCTAGGGTGGAGGTTCTTCCTCCTCTTCTTAAGATTTAGAGCTATATGAGCTAGATCCTCAACTTCTTGTCTATCTAGGGGCCTTGATTCAACTTTCTTAGGTGTAGAAGGAATCTAAATCACATCTTTTTGTTCACTTTGTTCTAGTTGTAATGTAATAGAAGAAGGTTGGGCTTCATTAAAAATCACACTTCTACTATATATTACCTTATGTGCAATAAGGTCCCTAAAGCTTGTGTCATTTCACATCATAAGTACAACAGATGAAGATATATTTCACAACCTTGTTCTCTAACTTTGTTCACTTCTCCTTTGGCACATGTGCATATATCTCACAACCAAAAACTCTAACATGTTTTAATGAAGACTTGTGACCTAACCACACCTCCATAAGCATTTTATCAACAAAAGATGATGTAGGTAACTTGTTAATCAGGCACCAAGTGGTGGCAATAGCTTCAATACAAAACTTTTGTTCTAGACTTGTACCACTAAGCATGCTCCTATCCTTCTCCATCATTGTCTTGTTCATTCTTTCTGCAACTCCATTCTTTTGTGGAGAATACAGACTTGTCTTATGTCTCCAAATGCCACAATCTTTATAGAATCTATCAAAAGATCATAAGAGAAAAATTCACTACCATTGTCAGTCCTCAAACATTTTATTTTCTTTCCAGTCTGCAACTCAACTATTTCTTTAAATTCTTTAAAATGACTGAAAACTTTAGATTTACTCTTTCAAAAATCTAGCCATGCCCTTCTGCTATAATCATCAATAAATGAAACTGTTACCTAATTGTGCATTCCTACCCAATAAGGTCATGTTGGGACAACACTAGTGTTGATTGCATTCACAGGAAGAGATAGGATCAATGGAAACTTAAGACATGAGCCTAAATAGAGGAGTGGAAGAGGAAAAGTAAATAAGGTTAAAGGCTCACAACTAGCCCCAGAAAGCCTACTACTCTGGTGGAGGGCCATTCCAGTTATCACCATTACTAGAATCATGTAGCAACTCAGTAAGAGCTGCTACATGAGCCAGATAAGGATGGGAAGGACACCCCAATAGAGTACGAGGCATCCCAGAGCAAGCACAATTGAAAAAAGAAAAGTTAACCTATGAGTTGTAGATTGTTTTCATTATTCATTCATTGTAGTTGATCCAATTATCAAGCGATAAAGGTACATAAATGTTTGCTAACATCTACTTATGATCATAAGAAATTGTACCATGCAATCATTTTCAGATTTTCCTTATGCAATTGATTTATGAAAGGAGAAATAATACACAAGTCATTGCAAGAAATAACTATTTATATTCATAAGAAAATGTGTTCATAGCTTCCCACACAAGCTATGGGATTAAATGTACAAAGATGCAATGAAAGAAAATAGGTACATCTAATGAAAAAAGATAAACATATAGAAGGGAAAAGGGATCTATCATTGCCTGAATGATGAATCCCACTAGAATTTGCACCATCTTCAGATCCGATGTTGATGTCTTCATAGGTACCTGCAAGAGAGAATAAGAAGGAATGTTAGAGCTCAGGATTTAGTTTTCACTTCTATATGAAATAACATCAAGTGTACTTGCTACCTTTCATAAGTATCCAATCAGAAAGATAAAAGAGATAAATAGTCCTCAAAGGCATATATACAAGCACTAGAAAGAAGCAAGAAAGGGTTGCACAATCATTAGAAGAGGCTATTAGCCTCCATGTTTTCTCTAACAAGTTGCTGAGTGTGCAAGTATAGGTACATGAAGACATCTCACTAATAACATACCTTTAAGTTATCATAACAATCCCCATAAAGCAACAAGGTACAAAAATCCATGTAGAAGGAATAGTCAAAGAACTATACACTGGTGAAGAAAACAGTCACAAAGATATGAGGTAGATAACAACACCCATCTTAGTAAGAAAGCAGACATCAAAAAAGAGTAGTCATTAAAGCCTCATAAACATGTAAAGGAGTAGTACAGTGGACATGTGAAGAGGAGTAGTCAACCATCATAAGACAGTCATCTCTCACAAAGCAAGCATCACTCCAATGACTGTGTTATGATCATAAAGCTTTATAACAAAGCATCCATTTGAGGGATCCCTCGTACACCAATGCCAAGAATAGTCATCACTGAATAGCAGCAATCAACCTAGACATTAAAGACACAGTCATATCTAGTGACTGTCATAAGAAATGGATTGTCAAGATACAAAATCAAAGTAAAAGATGTCATCTACCAAGGATAAACTGAATATTGTAAGTTCAAAAGTTCAAAAGGTGATTGGTTTGTTAACAAACCTAGATGAAGACAGATTATTTGCCAAGTAAAAATAGATGACTGATGATCAATTAAGCTCTTTGAAGGCATGAGTTGGAAGGGTGTATTGATTATGTTAAATTTCTCAAAAGAGATTTGAAGGATAGCTGCCCCAGAAAACAAGAGGCTCTTTCAAACAGTCCAAAGAAAATAGACATCTTGTACGACTATCTCACTATAGTAGAAATATAGTCATACAAGCCAAAAGCCCTTACCAAACCCTAGTCAATAGAGGTCTAATGCATGTGAGGTGTTGTTGTGTGGTTACACAACACACCCCATTTTGACTTGGCAAAACAGGGACCCAACTTCTTTTGGCTTGGCTTGTGTTGTCTGTTTTCTGGCGGTTTGGTAAAAATCAGTCAAGTGCATCATCACGTTGAGTCAGGATGAGGTAAGTCATCATTATGAGGTCAGGTTGTCAAAATTCATATTTCATATCTGTGACCTCATATTCTGAAAGAACATTAAATTTCATGCAGGTTTGCCTTTTACATCACCTTGATATTCATCAGGATGTGAGAGTTATGAACAGTCAAAGTCTTGGTCAAACTTGATATTCGCAAGAGGGGGGAGACATATTTTAAAATCTGAGTCATGTTGTTTAAACATCATCATCATATTTGAGACATCCCCTGATATATCCTGCGGCTCAAATATCCGGACGTCAACTTTAAATGGTAGTAAGTCTTTCCCGTCAAGCAGTCTTTTATACCGCGAACATCATGTTTTGAAAAGTAACCCGATATTTGTTAATATCATCCTGACACAAAATATCACCCTTAACAAACATCCTGATGACATCATCATCATATTTACATTTAGATAGGATATTTTGTAAACATGATCATGTTCGCCCAATATGACGATGACGTCATGAAGCATTTCCAATACAAAGAACGAATATCATGATGACATCATCCTGATATTCCGAAAGGAAGATGAGCAAGCTTGTCTCATCATCATCATCATTTTTTGAAACATCACCCGATAAACTGAAATATCCTCCTGATGTGCTTAAACGTAAACAAAGGGTGCATTGTTACCCGAATCTTGTCGCGATAACAATTTCAACACTAGGGAGGATGATATTGAAGCTCAACCTGATATTCGTGAATATCATCCTGCCCTCATGATATCTTGTCATATGGATATCCCCCCGCTCCCTTTGCCGCCATTATCATTAAATGCGTGCAGATATGGTATGTGATTCCCGCTGACTCCGGAACCCAATGAAATACCTGGCGAGATCTTGAGTTTTCACACGAATGATCAAAGATTGCAATCTAACTTGTCAGAGTGCCCTAAATTTACCCTAACTGTGAGGTTAAAAGGTAATTCAACCACCATTGTTACGTTTACCAGCGTTAAAATTGTTTTACAAAGCACTAGCCTCCATATCCGCATAACAACTACCGTTACGCAGTTCGAGCTCACAGATAGAAGGAGGGAAGTGATCGGCAGTTGAATTAAGAGCGTCTTGACGATATACTGGTATAAAGGAAATTCTGCATAACCAGGTAAGTGAACTGAAACCCTCATCATGTTGTTTCTAAATGATGTTGTAAGTTCTGGTTATGTATCCATATAAGTAAGTAATGTGAAATTGATGCAATAGGCATGATATTTGCAATATGTATGCATGCATATCCCTGTTGTGAGAAGAAATGTTGTTAATTGCAGGTACCCATGGCTGAAAAACGCCTAGTCAAGAATCAGGAGGAATTCAGCAGGCCTATGTTCTCTTCTCAGAGAGGGGTCCTGTTCAAATATGGGGCAATTACAGACACCCATTAGGGGATTACTAACCTAGAGGCCTGGTCGGCCAAGCTGAATGATGGACAGGACAAGACTCTGGTATTGGATGCAGTGTTTGTATCAGGTATGTGGAACGCTGCTGGCTTCCCATACTCCATGGAGTCTCTGGAGCTAGTCATTGAATGCACCCAGAATTATAACCCTTAGACGAGGCAGGTGGTGAAGCACGGGAGGCTATATGCAGACCTATCCATCAAAGGTCTCTCCTAGACATTTGGACTGCCAATGGGCAGTAAGGTAAAGAGTGTAGACTTGAAGAAGTCTGAAAGAGAATACGAGGCCAACAAGAAGGCAGCCGGAAAGAACATGTATGCTTGGCGAGCCGAGAACAGCACATACAATGCAGCGGCCAAGCTCCCCGTGCACATGTTCAAGTTTGATTTCAATGAGGAGTATCAGTACGTGATTGCCCTACTGAATAGGGTGACTAGCTAGCCTGATACTGGAGAATTTAGAGATTGGATGTACGGCATAATAATGATGTGTCTATATGCAGATATCAAGCCACTGTGGGGCCAAATAATAAGCGATGCTCTGCATGAGCAGCTGATGAACCTGGGGGGTTCAGATTGTACATTCTACATGACCTCCTATATCGTGTATTCTTGTGCTTACAGAGGCACTTTTGATGCCCTGGTGACAGATGGAAAACTAACGGGCACAAATGCAGCATATATCTTGGATCATCATCCCCAGCTGCAAAGAACCAACTATATCAAGGACTACAAACTGGTCAATGATGCATTCTCTATGCATCTGGTAAGGACCATGGAAGATGACAGAAATAAAAGACTGAGCATGGAAGCTCAAGAGGCAGTATACAGGCATGAGGCATGGTACATACAATTTGCCACCTTTTCCTACATCAGGATAGAAGGTTTTGAAGGACATCCCCTAATGCTGCCAAGATATCCTACGAATGCAGTGGTGTTAATGGAATTTATCAGGCAGGGCTCCACCATGATACAGATGTATAAGGATGCCAAGAAGCTACCACCAATTTTGTTCCCAGTCAGCATTGGCAACTACATGTGCCCTGACTCGGATAATATAAAGAATGTGATGGTCACTCTGAACAAGATGAATCTACAGCCCTTTCCGATAACTAGACCATATGATCCTTATGGCCGAATACAGAAGATCCTAGGAAAGCCTATTCACTAGAGGCACCTAGAGGATTTTTGGGCTGACTGCGAAGATGAGGCAGAAGCCAGGAGGAGGAGGTATCAGAGGTTGACTCTGAACCAGATTAGGACATTTGACTGCATCTCCCTCCCTCAGCAGCTGAAGAGTGATGACGGCAGGATAATGGTAGACGAATATGAGCAGAAGAAGATTTACAATGATACCATCTCCGTGCCTGACCTCACCATGCAGGAGGATATGTCCTTAGACCCATTCTTTGCCAGAACTTTACACTTGACCCAAGCTTGGGTAGATGCACAGGTGGAGGCATTGAAGAAGAAGGGTGTTGCCATCACGGTGGACAATAAGAAGAAGGGGCAGGACATCCCTGCAGATGAATATGATGACTTCCTGCTGGAGAAGAGGAAGACTAAGGGAGAAAGGATCCCTCCACCACAACAGCCTAGCAAAAGGGCCCCAAGGGGCAAGAAGGTGGAAAAAGGACCCAAAGGGGTCATAATTGAAAGGGCAGTATTCACAGATGAGGAGGCAGCCAAATCAGGATCAGAATCGGATTCTCCTCCAAGGCCCAAGAAAACCAAGACAGTAGAGGCTGGAATCACAGAGACCCAAGAAGTGGGTCAGTCATCCAAACAACCAGGCAAAGATATCCTCATGGAGGAAGAGCCTGAAGAAGAGGAGGAGGCTCCACTAATAATAAGAAGAAAGAGGAGAGCTCCACAGGTGTTGGTTCCCACCACACCTAAGAAACCAAGAACCTCAATGAGAGGTGAGATAAGTCAACCCCCAGCACAATTACAAGGGGCAGGTAGTGAAGCGCCGAAGGAACTTCAGCATAACGTTCTGCTTCCTACCATTGTCAAGTTCAAAACTGAACTTGCAGAAGAGCAACAAAAGGAAGCATCTCAGACACAAGCGGAAGGGCATGTCTCGCTGGAAGAGACAATCAATTTGTCTGATGATGAAGTGGTGCAGGATGTGGCTGCACAAGAAATGGAAACACTTGCTGCTGATGCAAGTGTGACTCCTCACAAGCCTCCATCTGTCCGATCAGTGCTTGAGGAGATGAAACAAGCAGAAGCAGAGCAAGAAAAGAGCCCAGAGCAGGTAGCTCAGGACATAGGGCTGGACACACTGATCGCTGAGGTGACAAGTCCTCTAGTGGTAGACTTGACAGAGAAATAGGATGGAAGTCCTGAGGAGCCAGCAAGATCACCTGATAAGGGCCACCTAATAGAGGAGATAGAGATGGCAGAAGCAGAAGGCCATGCTCTTGAATCAGGCCAGCAAAGCCCATTAGATACATCAGCAGGACCTGCTATAGTACAGGTCCAAGAAGCAAGGGCTGATGAGAAGGAGAAAGAAGAAATAGAGGATCCAGCTGCTAAGGCACAAGAGGTGGATAGTGCAGGAACAGAGCAAATAGCGGCTGCAAAATAGATGCCATCACCTCAGGCGGATCCTATGATATCCGGTACGGTGGACATACCACCAGAAATCGAGAAACAAAAGGAGGATGATCAACCTCCACAAGGGGAAGAACTGGGAACAGGTGAAGTAATAATGGAGAAAGATCATGATCATCATGATCTACATATAGGTACACCACAGGGTTCCCCACACAAAGAAGATGCTCCCCCAGAAAAGGAAGTTCCTCAACAGGAGGAGGCACCACAGGATCAGCAGCAAGGTGAGCATCAAGAGAGAGAAAAGGAAAAATCACCATCTCCACAACACTTGTTGATAGAAACGGGAGATAGGGGTGAACAGCATCATGATGCTGAAAAGCATGATCAGGTGCCTCCATGGTTAGAAAAGGAGGTAAATGTTGAGGAGGAACTTGAAATCCAAGAGTTCGATGTCTCCACCCTGTTCTCCGCGGATATAATGAAGCCTAGGAGAAAGGCCAGAATGACTTCGGCCATCAAAAGAGATCCGGCGACAGGGAGAAGAACCGCACAAATTGTTGTACCTGCGGTAGAGAAGGAGAAAGGCAAGATCACTGTCGATGAATTTCAGATCAGTACAGTTGATCTGGGTTTTGCCAACGAAGAGCAGGAAGGTCAAGAGGGAAAAGACATCATAGACTCTCTAATTCAGAAAGTGAAAAGAGAGAAAGAGAAGAATAAGCAACATAAAGAGCACATTGCTCAGTTGCATGCATACATTAAAGGCTTGACCAATCCTGAGGATACTACAAGTGAAGCTGCAGTCCCATTGACTGCCATTTCTCAAGAGGAGGTAAATAAACTGGACCTCATGAAACATGAGGCTTCTGTAATAAGGAAATGGATGTCATCCACATTGGATGATGCTATAGAAATAATGAAGGGTTCTTTGAAGAGGTGGAGCATATTAATTGACTCCAAAACCAAGGTGGACAAATTACAGATGCAGACCGGGAAAAGGTCTTATAGACTGGAGAAAGTCCTTAGCCTGTTGGGAGAAATAAGGAAGATAAACCCACAACTGCTTATCAGTAAGCAGGTATTGAATAATAATACTGCACTGTTAATAGACATCTGGTACAAAGATGTACAGTTTGAATGTGGAGTCCTCAAGAGATGCAATAATAAGTTGAGGGAGATCAGCATGAGGCTACGTGATTTAATGGGCATTGAGGCAGACATGCTAGAAACGCTAGAGGGCAAAGTGGAAGGGAAGATAGAGAATCAAGATGAAGATTCTGCCCTTAAGGCTCTGCGCAGTAACTTCCAAATGGAAGATGATGGTCCACTCATCCACTTGACAGAAGAAGTGATAAATAAAATGATGAGGATCAAGGTCAAGATGGAGACCTACAATGAGACATTGCAAGACAGGGAAAATAAGCTGGATAACAGCAGGGATAAGTATGAAGCACACAAGCACACCATTATCAAGGCAAAGACTCAAGATGGCAGAGGAATAGATCAAGTTGTGCGGTCATATGAACAGATCCAGAGCAGCATGCAACCCCATATGCAGCAGCATCATCATCAGGATAGCGAAGGTTCAGGAAGCGATGCACATGATGATGACCTGCATGAATCAGCTGAAGAGCATGATGGAGATACATCATGAGGGGGAATATTTTGCATATGCAATATAGATAGCTGCCAGCTGGCAACTTGTGCCATTTTGTAAAATTGACAAGTCATGAAATGATGACCATTGATTTGTATTGACATATCAGATCCGTAGATCTTTTGTAACGGATTCCTCACCTTATTCTATAAAAGGTGGTGGAATGCCTTGTTATATTCATTCGAAACTTAATTGAAATCTGTTTGCTGAAGTATTCAGGGCTCATTTCAAAGCTGTTGTATATGTACATGTCTTTTGCATACTTAATGAAAGGGAAGAGTATTTTGATTACAAATCTTCGTAAATCTTGAGTAATCTGTGCTTGAATTCTGGATATGTGCTTTGATTAGCTGCATCCCTTGGAGTGCTCATCATGTTGCATGTATTGTTTTCATTCATTATCCTCTGAAGTTTGCATCAACTGTATTTAGCTGTGGAATGTCCTGGTGAACATATGGTTTGATTTCTTCTCCTCATGACAGTATCAAGCATGTATGTGGATCAAAAGCTAAAGGTTCAACTTAATTAGAAGTATTTCCTTTAATTTCTTTTAATTTCAGAGCATCTCACTATCACAATTGCAAATAAACTGATAATCTTAAGCAAACAACCCAAAATATGCAGACATCTCGTAGATAATCGCAAATATTTAGCATATTTGAACACTAAGCATGCACAATTGAAAACATCATGCAAAGATCGAGGTATTTTTACGTCTGTCCATCAAATATTGGTGTAATTTGACTTCTCTGTAAAGAATTTCTGCAGGGATGTCATGAGGATGACAATTTTCACATAAGGCCCCAAAATGGAAACAACAATTCACACTAACTACTGAGTAACGTCAGTCAATTAAGATCTAATCACCGGAGACTTGGGATCATGAATTCTTTGAATTCACTGTATCTTTCAAGATGAATAAAGGTTAATGTATACTCTTATTCTATGTTTGTTTGTGACTAACATCATGACCAACATAAATTGGCGCTAGAAGGAGGGTAGGTCTAGAAAACCACGCTCATCATCATTATTTTCAGGTTTGATGACGCATAGAGTAAGGTAACCTTAGATCACCTGTGAATTTCAGTAAATTACGTAAATATTTACTGTGAGAAGTTTGTACGTGTTCATTCTATGTAAAGATTTCCAGATCTCACATAAATATTGCAAGCTTTACAGTAGATCTTCCTGAATTCACTAAATATTGACCAAAGATACATAAATTTGTTCAAGTCTTGTAGAATTTAAGCCTTAAACACTTGAGATCTCATGCTACGATCAATATACCCCAATATCCTGTCATATTTACAGTATATTCGCAAATATTTCGTAAATATCCAGTCTGATTTGCCATTTGACCGCAAATATCACCTCATCCGGTGGAATCCAGCCAATATCTGCAAAGTTTCAGCCAATTTGCCTCCAAATCAAGAAATCCTGGCTCACAGGATAAATACCAGGTCTAGACCTAGTGAAATTTTTGAAGAATTGCCTGTGAGAGGTTTCAGACCTAGAACTGTAGACATTCATCATACTACAGGGTCTAGTGCGTCTAGAGCTTCACCAGAACCTCCTCCTGTAACTCCTGTTGGTTTGCAAATACCTTCCGGTATATCCGCGACACCTCCTGTTCAACCTCAGGGTGTGCCTTTAGTCCAAACTCAGCCAGCTGCACCACCAGTTCAGCCCCCTCAGGCTGCAATGTCTTTCTTTGCAGCAGAGTCACCTTTGACCTTTAATGCATATCACGAGTTACCAAAGAATTCAGACAAACTTTGTCCAAAATATCATCCTTATCAAGATGCTGATGATCATATCAGGACATTTAAAGAAGCTTGCTGTAGAGCCAGAATAGAACATCAAGATGTGGTGTGTAGATTGTTTCCTTTTTCCTTAGGGGAAGAGGCTTATAATTGGTTCATCAGTCTTGGCCAATCCTCTGTTGGTTCATGGGCTGTCTTAGAGAAAGCTTTTCTTGACAGGTTCAAGGTCCCTATTGATCCATCCATGAATTATCACATGTTTGCTACAATCAAAAGATTTGAGAATGAGCCTATTGCTAATTTCAATGCTAGGTTCTAGAAAATGTTGTCCAAGCTAGTTGCCCCATATGTAGTAGCTGATGCTGCTGCTAGGAGTATTTACTATTCAGCCCTGGATCCATTAACTTCCATGTTCATCAGGAGAACACATCTAGAGATCACTACATTGACAGGAGCTTTTCAAGAAGCTATCAAGGTAAATCAGCAGTTGATACCTGCTCCTACTCCGAATATAGTATTCCCTACTTTGCCTGGCATGCAGTCACAATATCCTGCACAGTATCCTGCACCGTATCCTCCACAATATCCTGCACAATATCCAAATGGAGCAGTGATACCTCCGGTAGTCATGCCTGCACCTTTGCAAGTACCACCATTGGGCATTATGCCTCCTCCTAATGGAAATGGCCAACTACCACAATATCCTGTGCATGTTCAAACACCTCAGGGTACTGATCTATCCAACAGTAACCATGGATCCTCTTTTTTCAAGCCTCAGACCAAAAATGTAGTGGCCAAAGCTCAAGAGGAAAAGGAAGAAATCAAAGAAATTTCTGCTCAGTTGAGAAAACTCACCACAGAAGTAACACATTTGAGAAATCAGGGTTTTTATTCCCAGTCAGGTCAGAATAGGAATTATTCCAATGACAGACCAAATTATCCTGACAGAGGATATAACAACAATAACTTCAATAATAATGGTGGAAACAACAATAATCCACCTAGACAGCCCAGAATATGGAACTCCAGGCCAAATAATGGTTCATTACCATCACCCCTAGATAATCAACCTCTGGGTGAAGCTAAATAGATTACTAGAGTCAATCTTGCTAAGGTAGCCCTTACCATTGGTGTAGGATCCACAATACCAATGCACATGCAGAATTAGATTGCCCACAATTCAGGATTGCTGCCAGCATCTTTCAGACTGAAGTGTCCAACACTTTTGGAAATCCACCTCAGGCAGAAGGAAATGAGATAGTTCCTTGTGGATATGACTCAGCTTTTGTGCTAGAAACGTACACTAATCAACCTCATCAGAGTTATGATCAGACCTGTGAGGAGTCTGCCTTAACCTTTGAAACAAATTATGTTTTCCCCTTTGAGGATGAAAATGAACCTGCAAGAGAGCATGAGGAAGTACATGCATATCAGCAACAATATCCTGGTAAGCACAATTATAACCTGAGAAGTAGTGCCAACAGACCTGCTGGTCCATTGACATCATCTCTACCTCCAAATAACTTCAACACACCTCCTGATCCTAAAGCTAACAATAACCCTGTGTTCCCTAAGGTGAATGCTCAGTACTTGTCACCTCAAAACATAGTAACAAAGGTCGTAAATGCACCTCAGGAGTCTGACAAGTTAGTCAACTATTTGGCCGATGAAATGAAGAAAATCAAGATCAGCCTGTCCTTATCGGAGTTACTGAAAACTCCTGCCATCAAAAGGGCATTCATGAAGTCACTAGATGATCCTGCTCCTAAGGAGGATAGTCATCTTTCAAGTCAATCCAATGGCAAAGATCATGCTGCTAAGGATAATATTATCAAGCCTAAAGTGTCAGCTACAGTCCAAGCCGCTGAAACCTCCCACATGACCTTGTATAGAGATAAAACTGAATCACCTCCGTTTCTCCTCACCATAAGGATGTTCAGCAAAAACTTGCACAACTGTCTGGTGGATTCCGGAGCCTCAACCAATGTTATGCCTTTGTCAATATGCAATGCTTTAGGACTGCATCCTGCTAAATCCTTAAAGAAGGTCACTCAACTGGACAAGACAGAAGTAAGTGTAGTAGGAGAACTAACTCACATTCACATGCAGTTAGCATCTGATCCTAGGATCCAGTATTACATTGACATTTAGGTAGTTGACATACCTAATACTTATGGGATGTTGCTTAGCCGAGACTGGTCTAAAACGCTTAATGGATATATGTCTATAGATTTCAGTCACATGTGGTTGCCATGGAAAGGTATACCTAATCAGATAAGGATTGATGCTGAACCTAGGATGAAACATATGATCACGGAATACAACAAAACAAATGAGATCATGTATGTAAACGTAGAACCTGGAGTTTATTGCATTAGGCCGCAGACTGTTAAAATAGAAGAGATCTTGATGCTTGATGTTCATCATCATCATGATGATGATTATCATGAGGACGGGTCAGTTATAGAATTTAATAATGATCCTGATAATGAAAATAAAATGAATCGCTTGAGAGATTTTGAGATGCATTTATCTACTCAGGTAAAACATTGTCAATTACTAAATATACCTGCTAATGATATCTTGATTGATGGATGGTGCAGATTACACGGCGAAGCACACTCAGAAAAGACTTGTGAACCATGCTTAGACATGATGATACTGGAGCAGACGTATAGTGAAGCATCATCATCATATTCCGAGGTGAGTGCTACATCTGATGATGACGATGATACTAATTCTTACTTGTCTTCTGCAGGAATAGAAGAGTCGATAGATCACGATGAAGATCATATCCTGGAAGCAGAAGAGATCCTGGTGTCCGATCAGACGAATGATGCGAAGAAAGAAAAAATCACTCCTGGTAGCGATTGCTTCATGGAACCAAATTATGAGTTATCTGATGAAGACAAAGGTAGTGACCTGACGAAGTTCGAAGAATTTCTGGTAAAAGAAATAGAGAAGATGACACGACAGCATAAATCTCCCCAGGAGGTTTTGATTAAAGGTTGGTGTAGGCTGCACGAAGCACCTCACTCAGAAACAACTTGCTCACTATGCTTACACATTTTGAAGAAGCATGCAGCTGTAGATCCTAAACATCATCCTCCTGCTGATATGGAAGAGAAAACAGAAAAGCCATCAGGCTCACAAAATAAAGGAAAGAAGAAACTTGAGGATGATGACATCCCCAAGTTAAAGTGGATATCAGGCGGAGCAGCAGCCAGAGCTGCAAAGAAGAAAGGAGGACCAAATAAAAGTCCTGCTGAGGATAAAAGTCCTACTGAGGATAAACCTTGGATCTTGAGGTTTGATGGATCCAAATCTAAGCAAGGTGCTGGGGTAGGAATAGATCTCATTGATCCATCAGGAAAATCCTATTTAGTAGCTTACAGATTACAGTTCCCCTGTACCAATAATGTCGCGGAGTATGAAGCTCTGATTCATGGAATGTTGTTTGCTCATAAGAAGAAGGTGAAGATCCTACATGTCTTTGGGGATTCAGAACTAGTTGTGAGGCAAGTAAGAGGAATTTACTCCTGTAACTATAGAAAACTATCAAATTACAGACATCGAGTGTGGGACTTGATTGAAGACTTTGATGCCTTTAATATCATTCACGTACCAAGAGAATAGAACCAGAGGGCAGATGCACTCGCCTAGGCCGCCAGTACATTGGAACCGCTATCTATATTTGGTCTAAAGAGATTTTCAGTAGAATTGGTGTCAGTGCCTTCAGTACCTGACAATGTGACTAATCTCCAGGTGTTTGATGATGATCAGCACATCTTGGACTTTATATCAAACAGAGACATATTTGAAGCTCAGATCATAGATGAAAATGGTATGGAAGATCATGTCTGGGAAGAAGATGATATATTAGAGTTGCCTAGCAACAGAATTCCCAAAGGTATGATTGAATTAGAAAGAGCTTTTGATCTAGATAATATGCTTAAACATAAAGATCTGCCTAAGGCAGATGGAGGTCAATATTCACAAGTGAATATTGGACAAGCTGATGACAAGAGAAACGTCTTATTGGGTAAGGTTTGTACACCAGAAGAGTTAGAAGGAATCACTCAGGCCCTTAAGGATTACATACATGTAATTGCATGGACTTATGATGAGCTAAAGACATATGACACTTCTGTCATAACTCATACTATACCTCTCAAGCCAGATGCAAAACCTTTCAGACAGAAGCAAAGACCAGTCAATGCTCTGCTTGAACCAATCATCCTTGAAGAGGTCAAGAAATTGTTAAATGCCCAGATAATATTTCCTATAAGGCACTCCACTTGGGTGGCAAATCTTGTGCTAGTCAGAAAGAAGAATGGAGACATTAGGTTATGTGTAGATTTCAGGAACCTGAACAGAGCATCAGAAAAAGACAATTATCCTTTGCCCTCCTTGGATGAAGTTCTACAAATTGTAAATGGAGCCAAAATGATGTCCTTCTTAGATGGTTTTTCAAGATACAACCAAGTGATGGTTGATAAAATTGACAGATTGAAAACTGCCTTCACCACAAAGTGGGGGATATTTGCATATAGACGTATGCCATTTGGACTTATAAATGCTGGAGCTACATTCTAGCGAGCAATGGACATAGCCTTCAGAGGCTTAATAGGAAAATGTATAGTCATCTACAGGGATGACTTGACAGTATTCTCCAAGGAAAGGGGAAATCATGTTGCTGATCTCAGAAGTGTACTGAAGAAATGTGAAGAATATGGAATATCTTTGAATCCTAAGAAGTGCATATTTGGAGTCACAACAGGAAAGTTACTAGGCCACCTGATCACAGAAGATGGGATTATCATTGATCCTGACAGGGTGGAGTCTATTATGAAGTTACAACTTCCAGGAAGCAAAAAGGAACTTAAGTCTTACTTTGGTAAGATAAATTTTGTGAGGAAGTTCATCACTGGCTTTGCTGAAATTGTCAGACCACTAAATGCCATGTTGAAGAAAGATGCACCAATTGAGTGGACACCAGAAGCCAAGGCTGCTTTTGAAGATATAAAGAAGGCCATTTCAGATGCTCCTGTCCTCATTTGTCCAGATTATACAAGAGATTTCTACATCTACTCATTTGCCTCAGAACATACTTCTGCAGCAGTGTTAACTCAAAGAAATGAAGAGAAAGAAGAGAAACCAATTGCTTTCATGAGCTATCCTTTCAGGGATGCTGAGTTGAGATATGTAGATGTTGAAAGACAGGCACTTGCATTAGTCAGAGCAGTAAAGAAATTCAGACATTATATACTGAGAAGCAAGGTGATTGTTGTGGTACCAGATGCAGTAGTGAAGATGCTGCTGATGCAGAGTGAACCTGGTGAAAAAAGAGCCAAGTGGATTACTGTATTACAAGAGTATGATATGGAGATCACACCAATGAAGCTGGTAAGAGGACAAGCTTTGAGCCAGATGATATCTGAAACGGATCCAAACATCATCAGTCAATAGTATGTGATCAATGAGAAAGACGATAGAGAATGGTATTCAGACATCAGGCACATCCTGATCACTGGAAGATGTCCTTCAAGAATGCAAGCTTCACAGAGAAGAGCCTTGAAGATAAGATCCCAAAAGTATATGATGAAGGGAGGAACCTTATTTAAGAAGAATTATGAAGGAATATACCTGAGATGCTTAGAGAAGCCTGAAGCAAATAAAGTTTTGACAGAGTTACATGACAAGTTTGGAACAACACACAGATCAGCATTGGCCACGACACATGCAATCCTCAGAGCAGGATATTACTGGCCTACAATTTTTAAAGACACGGCTGATCATGTTAAATGTTGTCATGTTTGCCAGGTTGCTGCCAACAGAGAGAAATATGCTGCACAACCATGGCAGCCAGTAATGGAAGAGCGCCCATTTGCACAATGGGGCATGGATTTCATAGGACCGATCAATCCTCCGTCTTCCTCAGGCCATAGGTATGTCTTAACGATTACTGACTATTGTACTAGATGGACTAAGGCTACCAGCAGCAAAACTTGCACTGCAGATGATGTCATTAAGTTTTTGGAAAGCAACATTGTCACCAGGTATGGAACTCCTTATGCATTGGTAAGTGATAATGGTTCTGCCTTCATTTCCACCAAATTGTCAAGTTAGGCTTTTGATCATGGGATCATACTTAAGTTTTTGTCCAACTACTATCCCCAGGGGAATGGATTAGCAGAATCCACCAACAAGAATTTACTGAGTATCATAAGAAAACTGATAGAGAAAAATCCCAGGGAATGGAACTCATTTCTGAAATATGCCTTATGGGTAGATAGAACTAGAATGAAAATTGCATTAGGAAACTCACCCTTCCAACTAGTATATGGGGTAGATCCTATTCTCCCTGTAAACTTGAAAATTCCTACTCTACAGTTTGCCCAAGAATATCTAGGCATAGATAATAAACAGGTAGTCAGGTTGCTTCAGTTGATCCACCTGGAAGAAAAACGGAGTCAAGCGATTGACCGATTTGCTAAGCATCAGATTGTTGTCAAACGCTGGTTTGACAAGAGAGCCAGAATTAAAGCTTTCAGGATATCTGATTTAGTCCTGATGTGGGATAAAGCCCATGAAAAGAAAGGTGATCATGGTAAGTTTGATAGATTATGGATAGGTCCCTTTCAGATTTCTGAGATCTTAGGAGACAGCACTTATAGGCTTAAGAACCTGACAGGTGAGGATGTTCCATTGCCAGTCAATGGACAATTCCTCAAACATTATTTCCAGGCCTGAATGACTTCATGACAGTCATATGTACCATAATGTATATTTGTATAGTTGTTTGTATAGTTTGTTTGTTGTGCTTGTTTTGTTTTGTTGGTTGAGACTTTGTTCTGGTAAGTCAGGATGATGCACTTCATCACCCCAGACAATAATCAAGTTGTTAAGATTCAAGTGATGAGAACACATTTAAACATACATTATGATTCATTCTAAGAAGTGTTCATGATCAGGTTGGTGATGTCTTTTCATCAGGGTGCTTTTTCTTGGTCAAAGTGAATCCATCACAATGAAACACCTAACAGCCTTGGGTTTGTTGAACACACTAGTATAGGTGTTAAGTGAAAAATCTAAAGGGACTCCCTTGCTACCAGTGCAATCTCCAACCTAAAGCTGCAAGTAATGATACCTTGTACAAATGAGCTGACATGATGATATCAGATATGAATTATAAAAGAAAATCAAAAAAGAAATAAAATTAGGCCATCTAAGTAACTCTACCGGGGCTATAGACGCCTGCTGGAAGTGGGGCTCTACTTAGGGAGATTGTATAGATAACCTTGCCGGGGCTATAGACGCCTGCTGGCAGCAAGGCTCTATCTAGGTTGGCTATGAGGGATGATCTCCAACTATGTAGTTTAACACCGGTTACTTACGTTTTCAACTTACTTTCAATATGAGGATAATTAATCATATGCACACACCTGATCCTTTGTTAGCACTATCGCCATGATGAAATTTTATCATTCAGAGGATCATAATGCTTACACTTAGACAGAATCAGAGCACTATAGCTAAATGTGATCACATCACTTGAATCATTGGAATTTGTTCATTTTCTTTGGTGGCAAGTTGTTGTGTGGTTACACAACACACCCCATTTTGACTTGGCAAAACAGGGACCCAACTTCTTTTGGCTTGGCTTGTGTTGTCTGTTTTCTGGCGGTTTGGTAAAAATCAGTCAAGTGCATCATCACGTTGAGTCAGGATGAGGTAAGTCATCATTATGAGGTCAGGTTGTCAAAATTCATATTTCGTATCTGTGACCTCATATTCTGAAAGAACATTAAATTTCATGCAGGTTTGCCTTTTACATCACCTTGATATTCATCAGGATGTGAGAGTTATGAACAGTCAAAGTCTTGGTCAAACCTGATATTCGCAAGAGGGGGGAGACATATTTTATAATCTGAGTCATGTTGTTTAAACATCATCATCATATTTGAGACATCCCCTGATATATCCTGCAGCTCAAATATCCGGACGTCAACTTTAAATGGTAGTAAGTCTTTCCCGTCAAGCGGTCTTTTATACCACGAACATCATGTTTTGAAAAGTAACCCAATATTCGTTAATATCATCCTGACGCGAAATATCACCCTTAACAAACATCCTGATGACATCATCATCATATTTACATTTAGACAGGATATTTTGTAAACATGATCATGTTCACCCAATATGACGATGACGTCATGAAGCATTTCCGATACAAAGAACGAATATCATGATGACGTCATCCTGATATTCCGAAAGGAAGATGAGCAAGCTTGTCTCATCATCATCATCATTTTTTGAAACATCACCTGATAAACCGAAATATCCTCCTGATGTGCTAAAACATAAACAAAGGGTGCATTGTTACCTGAATCTTGTCGCGATAACAATTTCAAGACTAGGGAGGATGATATTGAAGCTCAACCTGATATTCGTGAATATCATCCTGCCCTCATGATATCTTGTCATATGGATATCCCCCCGCTCCCTTTGCCACCATTATCATTAAATGCGTGCAGATATGGTAGGTGATTCCCGCCGACTCCGGAACCCAATGAAATACCTGGCGAGATCCTGAGTTTTCGCACGAATGATCAAAGATTGCAATCTAACTTGTCATAGTGCCCTAAATTTACCCTAACTGCGAGGTTAAAAGGTAATTCAACCACCATTGTTACGTTTACCAGCATTAAAATTGTTTTACAAAGCACTAGCCTCCATATCCGCATAACAGCTACCGTTGCGCAGTTCGAGCTCACAGATAGAAGGAGGGAAGTGATCAGCAGTTGAATTAAGAGCATCTTGACGATATACTGGTATAAAGGAAATTCTGCATAACCAAGTAAGTGAACTGAAACCCTCATCATGTTGTTTCTAAATGATGTTGTAAGTTCTGGTTATGTATCCATATAAGTAAGTAATGTGAAATTGATGCAATAGGCATGATATTTGCAATATGTATGCATGCATATCCCTGTTGTGAGAAGAAATGTTGTTAATTGCAGGTACCCATGGCTGAAAAACGCTTAGTCAAGAATCAGGAGGAATTCAGCAGGCCTATGTTCTCTTCTCAGAGAGGGGTCCTGTTCAAATATGGGGCAATTATAGACACCCATCAGGGGATTACTAACCTAGAGGCCTGGTCGGCCAAGCTGAATGATGGACAGGACAAGAGTCCGGTATTGGATGCAGTGTTTGTATCAGGTATGTGGAACGCTGCTGGCTTCCCATACTCCATGGAGTCTCCAGAGCTAGTCATTGAATGCGCCTAGAATTATAACCCTCAGATGAGGCAGGTGGTGAAGCATGGGAGGGTATATGCAGACCTATCCATCAAAGGTCTCTCCCAGACATTTGGACTGCCAATGGGCAGTAAGGTAAAGAGTGTAGACTTGAAGAAGTCTGAAAGAGAATACGAGGCCAACAAGAAGGCGGCCAGAAAGAACATGTATGCTTGGCGAGCCGAGAACAGCACATACAATGCAGCGGCCAATCTCCTTGTGCACATGTTCAAGTTTGATTTCAATGAGGAGTATCAGTACGTGATTGCCCTACTGAATAGGGTGACTGGCCAGCCTGATACTGGAGAATTTAGAGATTGGATGTACGGCATAATAATGATGTGTCTGTATGCAAATATCAAGCCACTATGGGGCCAAATAATAAGCGATGCTCTGCATGAGCAGCTGATGAACCTGGGGGGTTCAGATTGTACATTCTACATGATCTCCTATATCGTGTATTCTTGTGCTTACAGAGGCACTTTTGATGCCCTGGTGACAGATGGAAAAATGACGGGCACAAATGCAGCATATATCTGGGATCATCATCCCCAGCTGCAAAGAACCAACTATATCAAGGACTACAAACTGGTCAATGATGCATTCTCTACGCATCTGGTAAGGACCATGGAAGATGACAGAACTAAAAGACTGAGCATGGAAGCTCAAGAGGCAATATACAGGCATGGGGCATGGTACATACAATTTGCCACCTTTTCCTACATCAGGATAGAAGGTTTTGAAGGACATCCCCTGATGCTGCCAAGATATCCTACGGATGCAGTGGTGTTAATGGAATTTATCAGGCAGGGCTCCACCATGATATAGATGTATAAGGATGCCAAGAAGCTGCCACCAATTTTGTTCCCAGTCAGCATTGGCAACTACATGTGCCTTGACTTGGATAATATAAAGAAGGTGATGGTCACTCTGAACAAGATGAATCTACAGCCCTTTCCGATAACCAGACCATATGATCCTTACGGCCGAATACAGAAGATCCTAGGAAAGCCTATTCACCAGAGGCACCTAGAGGATTTTTGGGCTGACTGCGAAGATGAGGCAGAAGCCAGGAGGAGGTATCAGAGGTTGACTCTGAACCAGATTAGGACATTTGACTGCATCTCCCTCCCTCAGCAGCTGAAGAGTGATGACGGCAGGATAATGGCAGACGAATATGAGCAGAAGAAGATTTACAATGATACCATCTCTGCACCTGACCTCACCATGCAGGAGGATATGTCCTTAGACCCATTCTTTGCCAGAACTTTACACTTGACCCAAGCTTGGGTAGATGCACAGGTGGAGGCATTGAAGAAGAAGGGTGTTGCCATCACGGTGGACAACAAGAAGAAGGGGCAAGACATCCTTGCAGATGAATATGATGACTTCCTGCTGGAGAAGAGGAAGACTAAGGGAGAAAGGATCCCTCCACCACAACAGCCTAGCAAAAGGGCCCCAAGGGGCAAGAAGGTGGAAAAAGGACCCAAAGGGGTCATAACTGAAAGGGCAGTATTCACAGCAGAGGAGGCAGCCAAATCAGGATCAGAATCAGATTCTCCTCCAAGGCCCAAGAAAACTAAGACAGTAGAGGCTGGAATCACAGAGACCCAAGAAGTGGGTCAGTCATCCAAACAACCAGGCAAAGATATCCTCATGCAGGAAGAGCCTGAAGAAGAGGAGGAAGCTCCACTAATAATAAGAAGAAAGAGGAGAGCTCCACATGTGTTGGTTCCCACCACACCTAAGAAACCAAGAACCTCCATGAGAGGTGAGATAAGTCAACCCCCAGCACAATTACAAGGGGCAGGTAGTGAAGCGCCGAAGGAACTTCAGCATAACGTTCTGCTTCCTACCATTGTCAAGTTCAAAACTGAACTTGTTGAAGAGCAACAAAAGGAAGCATCTCAGACACAAGCGGAAGGGCATGTCTCGCTGGAAGAGACAATCAATTTGTCTGATGATGAGGTGATGCAGGATGTGGCTGCACAAGAAATGGAAACACTTGCTGCTGATGCAAGTGTGACTCCTCACAAGCCTCCATCTATCCAGTCAGTGCTTGAGGAGATGAAACAAGCAGAAGCGGAGCGAGAAAAGAGCCCAGAGTAGGTAGCTTAGGACATAGGGCTGGACACACTGATCACTGAGGTGACAAGTCCTGTAGTGGTAGACTTGAGAGAGAAACAGGATGCAAGTCCTGAGGAGCCAGCAGGATCACCTGATAAGGGCCACCTAACAGAGGAGATAGAGATGGCAGAAGCAGAAGGCCATGCTCTTGAATCAGGCCACCAAAGCCCATTGGATACATTAGCAGGACCTGCTATAGTAGAGGTCCAAGAAGCAAGGGCTGATGAGAAGGAGAAAGAAGAAATAGAGGATCCAGCTGCTAAGGCACAAGAGGTGGATAGTGCAGGAACAGAGCAAATAGCAGCTGCAAAACAGATGCCATCACCTCAGGCAGATCCTATGATATCCGGTATGGTGGACATACCACCAGAAATTGAGAAACAAAAGGAGGATGATCAACCTCCACAAGGGGAAGAACTGGGAACAGGTGAAGTAATAATGGAGAAAGATCATGATCATCATGATCTACATACAGGTACACCGCAGGGTTCCCCACACAAAGAAGATGCTCCCCTAGAAAAGGAAGTTCCTCAACAGGAGGAGGTACCACAGGATCAGCAGCAAGGCGAGCATCAAGAGAGAGAAAAGGAAAAATCACCATCTCCACAACACTTGTTGATAGAAACGGGAGATAGGGGTGAACAGCATCATGATGCTGAAAAGCATGATCAGGTGCCTCCATGGTTAGAAAAGGAGGTAAATGTTGAGGAGGAACTTGAAATCCAAGAGTTCGACGTCTCCACCCTGTTCTCCGTGGATATAATGAAGCCTAGGAGAAAGGCCAGAATGACTTCGGCCATCAAAAGAGATCCGGCGACAGGGAGAAGAACCGCACAAATTGCTGTACCTGCGGTAGAGAAGGAGAAAGGCAAGATCACTGTCGATGAATTTTAGATCAGTACAGTTGATCTAGGTTTTGCCAATGAAGAGAAGGAAGGTCAAGAGGGAAAAGACATCATAGACTCTCTAATTCAGAAAGTGAAAAGAGAGAAAGAGAAGAATAAGCAACATAAAGAGCACATTGCTCAGTTGCATGCATACATTAAAGGCTTGACCAATCCTGAGGATACTACAAGTGGAGCTGCAGTCCCATTGACTGCCATTTCTCAGGAGGAGGTAAATAAACTGGACCTCATGAAACATGAGGCTTCCTTAATAAGGAAATCGATGTCATCCACATTGGATGATGCTATAGAAATAATGAAGGGTTCTTTGAAGAGGTGGAGCATATTAATTGACTCCAAAACCAAGGTGGACAAATTACAGATGCAGACCAGGAAAAGGTCTTATAGACTGGAGAAAGTCCTCAGCCTGTTGGGAGAAATAAGGAAGATAAACCCACAACTGCGTATCAGTAAGCAGGTATTGAATAATAATACTGCACTGTTAATAGACATCTGGTACAAAGATGTACAGTTTGAATACGGAGTCCTCAAGAGATGCAATAATAAGCTGAGGGAGATCAGCATGAGGCTACATGATTTAATGGGCATTAAGGCAGACATGCTAGAAACGCTAGAGGGTAAAGTGGAAGAGAAGATAGAGAATCAAGATGAAGATTCTACCCTTAAGGCTCTATGTAGTAACTTCCAAATGGAAGATGATGGTCCACTCATCCACTTGACAGAAGAAGTGATAAATAAAATGATGAGGATCAAGGTCAAGATGGAGACCTACAATGAGACATTGCAAGACAGGGAAAATAAGCTGGATAATAGTAGGGATAAGTATGAAGCACACAAGCATGCCATTATCAAGGCAAAGACTCAAGATGGCGGAGGAATAGATCAAGTTGTGCGGTCATATGAACAGATCCAGAGCAGCATGCAACCCCATATGCAGCAGCATCATCATCAGGATAGCGAAGATTCAGGAAGCGATGCACATGATGATGACCCGCATGAATCAGCTGAAGAGCATGATGGAGATACATCATGAGGGGGAATATTTTGCATATGCAATATAGATAGCTGCCAGCTGGCAACTTGTGCCATTTTGTAAAATTGACAAGTCATGAAATGATGACCATTGATTTGTATTGACATATCAGATCCGTAGATCTTTTGTAACGGATTCCTCACCTTATTCTATAAAAGGTGGTGGAATGCCTTGTTATATTCATTCGAAACTTAATTGAAATCTGTTTGCTAAAGTATTCAGGGCTCATTTCAAAGCTGCTGTATATGTACATGTCTTTTGCATACTTAATGAAAGGGAAGAGTATTTTGATTACAAATCTTCGTAACTCTTGAGTAATCTGTGCTTGAATTCTGGATATGTGCTTTGATTAGCTGCGTCCCTTGGAGTGCTCATCATGTTGCATGTATTGTTTTCATTCATTATCCTCTGAAGTTTGCATCAACTGTATCTAGCTGTGGAATGTCCTGGTGAACATATGGTTTGATTTCTTCTCCTCATGACAGTATCAAGCATGTATGTGGATCAAAAGCTAAAGGTTCAACTTAATTAGAAGTATTTCCTTTAATTTCTTTCAATTTCAGAGCATCTCACTGTCACAATTGCAAATAAACTGATAATCTTAAGCAAACAACCCAAAATATGCAGACATCTCGTAGATAATCGCAAATATTTAGCATATTTGAACACTAAGCATGCACAATTGAAAACATCATGCAAAGATCGAGGTATTTTTACGTCTGTCCATCAAATATTGGTGTAATTTGACTTCTCTGTAAAGAATTTCTGCAGGAATGTCATGAGGATGACAATTTTCACGTAAGGCCCCAAAATGGAAACAACAATTCACATTAACTACTGAGTAACGTCAGTCGATTAAGATCTAATCACCGGAGACTTGGGATCATGAATTCTTCGAATTCACTGTATCTTTCAAGATGAATAAAGGTTAATGTATACTCTTATTCTATGTTTGTTTGTGACTAACATCATGACCAACAGGTGTTTAAAAGGAGAGATGTAATCATGGTATAAATGATAGTCATAAAGGAACAACAGACTAAAAGGGTAGTATTGTGTTACTTCCATTAGGGATAGTGATAAGAGGCTTTCATTTTATGTGGCATAAGCATTAGGGTTGCTTTTGAAGCCCTTAAGAGTGCTACCAAACATCATAGTGGTACAATAGGCATAAATAACATTAGATATATCAAATTTCTAGTACCTTAATTATCGCAAGAAGGGTAAGATACAATATAGAAGATGTAGACAATCACCAAGAGAAGAGCTTTCAAGGAGTAGTCATCATAGGAATATGAGGAGTATTGTCTAGTATCCAAGTGTGACAGTGGTAACAATGAAAGAAGTAGTCACCAGGACTCAAAAGACCACAGAGAGTATTGTCATGAGATGATTGCATATTACAATCACAAAAGTAGTCATTTTTGTATGACTTTCCAAGTAGTCAAAGGACAATCAATTGGTGGTTGTCTCAAAGGAGTAAAGAGGGTTTCATGATAGTCTATGAGGATGACACCAAGTGAACTAGCAGGGACAACATGTAGAAAATAATATTTAATATTCACTAAGGACTATGGTGAAGTATAGAAATAGTCATACACATGAACATTGCAAAATCCTACACTTTCTATTAGGTATGTCACATCAGAAGAGCAATTATCTACTTTTGTCAATGTTCAAAAAAGACTTATCTAGAAAGGAAAACCATGGAGTAAAAAGTAGGTTTGCAAAGTATTCGTATGTAAGGAGTTTTTCACATGAACAAATTGCCCACAAGGAAAGACAAAGTACCCTCATTATCATTCTTAGCATATAAAGATAGAGCTTACCATTAGTCCTTCCTCAGCAGGGGAAAATACTACACAAACAAAAACATATCTCCTTGTCTTTGTCAGAGAAGGTAACAGTAGGGATGTATTTCCACATGTTACAGTTAAAAAGAGAAACCCTACACACCTTCCATTTGGGAGAGAGATGAATCAAATAGGTAATTCAGAACTTTGAAAACCCTTAGGACATCACATATATTGTTAAATAGTGATATAAGGCAATTAGCATAGTAGGGAAACAATATATATGCATTTGATATCATTTTTTGCCTCTAAGAAGCAGAGGTATGCACTCATGAAGATTGACAGATACTATCATAGACAAAGAGAATAAGAAATGGTTGTCACAGCCATAAAAGGAAGAGAGTAAATATCTCAAGGTGATTGCATCCAATACAGAGCATGACAGTTAAAGGCAAGAGCAACAATCACCAAATGATGACAGTTGTTTACAAACCTAAAGGAGAGAAGTCAAGGCCTTTAGTGATAGTCACAACTATGAGAATACCTAGAGAAAGGGAGATGATTGTTTCAAATAAATAACCTTAAATATCATTCACTCCAATAGTCAAAAGTTAGCCTGGGCAAATAAAAATGGAACAAATATTTATCACTTTTTGTTTTGAATGAAATGTAAAATCGCTAGTGAGTGTTTGACCATTGAAGTGGATAATATTCATGTATCAACTAAAAGACAAATTCTATAGTTTCTTCCCTAGTATAAAGCACAATGGTATGCAAAAGGCCACTAAAGAAGTAGTAAAGGAAAGGTAATTCTTTTACCAGTCACTCATAAAGAAAAGAAAGTGAAGGAGCCATAGTAAAATGAAGAGATTGCTTACTAGTAAAGCCCAAGAGACAACAAAACTCACAGGTGTTCACATCTTAAAAGCTAAGTGTTTCCATACAGAGAAAGAAGAGTTTCCACCATTATCATGAAAGGAAAACTAACAAAAACACCACAGGATGTCATGGGAGCTTTCATAAAGAAAATATCAGTCATCCCTTAAGTATGGAAGCAAAGGAGTCTTCCATAGAAGGACAGAGCATTCAAAGAAAAGAACTAGGAGTGGAAACCAGGATTTCTTTACTGTTTGTCCAATAAGAGATCATACACAAAAAAATATGCATAGAACCCCACGTTTTCAAGAGCACATTCCATAGTTTGTATCAAAGAAAGCAAGGGAATCAATGTTTCTACAGGATCATTCACCATTATGAAGGAAGTAGAGTATGTAGTGTTCTCTTCCCAGGTTATAACAGAGTGAAGAGCATAAAAACAAGATTTCTTACTACTTTGATCAGTGAGGAAAGCTAGAAAGCTTCATAGTAGTGTTCACAAGTCAAACCCTAGCTAGATTGCAAATGAAACAACACACTTTTCACCATTTTCCTCATAAGGAGAGCAACATATAGAGACAAAAAGGGGGGTTTCTTCACAATCTCATCTAGTAAAAGTAATGCAAATGAAACAAAACAATAGAATACAAGGTACGAAGGCAATATCATGAGATCTACCAGATACATAGATGTCTACCAGTAAAAAGGAAAAGCTTTTCCATTATTTTTCATAGCAAAGAGCAGCTTTCTTCATGGTTGTCAAGAATAAAAGAATATCATAGAAGGAAGAACTAAGTTCTTCATCATTTCATTCTCAATAAGAGTAGAAAGAGCAACAATGTAGTGTAGAACAATGATGATACTTACCAATTTCAATGGAAATGACAATAGAGAAGAAAGTCCTCCTAGAGACCTTCAACCAGAGCCTTCAAACCCTCATAGGTGTTGCAGGAGCAGCAGAAAAGCAACATTACAATGAGAAAAGGAACAAATGAGGTGGTTTAGGGTTCCCAAGATGTTTTGTCATGTGTGTCTGATCCCTAAAGGATATTTTTTGACTTTTGCTAGAAGAAATCATCATAAATCAAATTAGGGCTCGTGGTCAAACACTTAGAAGTGTTGAGGGCTAGGTATCATGATGACCCCATGGGAGACATAAGGAAATTATGAGCTTTTGACCCTTTTTTAATATAATTAACATTGGACCAAAGTGCTATGATGAACTTAAAGGGTTCTTTTTGCTTTGACTTATGGGTTTTTACATCATTAGGGAAAATTTGAGAGCTTTTCATAAGTCCAAGGCAGAAAAAGGGCATTATTATAAACCTTGGGGATTTTTGTGGGCTTGGAGAGGATAAGTCAAAATAGTAATCATGATTTTCCCTTTTCTTTCTTGCATGAATAGAAGCCAAGTATCATGTACTTTCACACTTATTAAGGGTAACATGTTATAAATTACCTTAATATTTGTTACACAAAAACCTAAGGAAATGATCATATAACACATATTAAGGTAAAACACACAGATAGATTATCCTTAATACTTGTCAAAATAGTTTATTTTTGCCTTCGAAGCATGCAAAAAGAGAAGAAGAGTTAAACTAAGGTTGCAAACTCATGTAGGAGGAGAATTTTTTTCTATTTTTACTTTCGGTCAAATGGTCTATTTTTGGCAATCTTTTTGGTCAAGCACCTTGAGAGGAGGAGTTCTAAGATAAAATAGCTTAATTTGGAGCAGTTATGAACCCTCTATTTCAGGCATTTTCCTCTTGCTCGCCCAACATCTGAGAGTTGACTTTTCCAGCCTATTCATGCATCAATTGGAGTCTGGTTAGACAAGATATGACTCCCCTTTGCTTTTTAGGAGATTTTTTATATTATAGGAGAAAACGCTTATGCTTTTTTATTACCTTTGCACATTACAGAGATAGATTTTCAGTATTGTAACTCAACATTTTTACAGATTTTATATAGTATCAGCTTCATTTTTTAGCATATTTATAGTTATTGCAAAAGTATTCCTTCCATTTTTTAATAAAATCAGGTGTTTTTCTTCTCATATTCAGGTGTCTTGTTCTCTTTTGAATGATCTGATAAAGATTTATTGTGTTTTAATTCAGAACCTTTAAGTTTTTTCTCTCATTCATTGAATGCAAGTATACAAAGATGCAAATTTTACCACAGTTTATAGATTGTGCGAGTGATTCTTTTACTTTTCTAAGTTGTGAAAACATTTGTTTTTCCTTCAGTAAAAGTGGATTGATTTCATACCTTTCTGTGAAATATTTATGTGATAAGATTGTTCAACTGAGTTGTATGAACAAATATATTGGAAGATAGTTGTGAATCAAGTTGCAAGTTAGGATATAATCATTGGTGCATCACCCCTTAGGATCAATTTCAATTTTATTAATCATCCTTCTATCTTTTTTCCTCAAAAGTACATTAGATCTAAGGGGCATTTAAAGGGAGCTGACTCTTCCGGAGGTTCACTCTCATCATAGACAACCCACAGTCTGAGAGTGATCCAATGTTTCATGGGATTGTTAGGCTTAATGCTTAATAGGGTGCAATCCTTTGTGACAATAGAAACATAATATGTGGATTTTTCAATGGAAGCAACATCTACAGGACCAAACACATCTGAATGAATAAAATCCAATACACCACAAGATTTATGAGAATTCAATTAAAATTGAATGCAATTTTGTTTACCATAAATCGAATGCTTGGAGAAATCAAAATCAAGATTACAATCAATCAACCCTTCAATAAGGATTTTATTTTTCAAGGTCCTTAGACCCTTTTCTCCAATCCACTTACCTAATCTCTGGTGCCATAACATAGTCTTCTTTACAGGTAGCTTTTATTTAGGAGAAAGAACACCTTTAGGTACCCAGAAGCCACAACCATCCATGGGAGAGGAAACCCTCACTTGTTCCAATGAAGTAGTCATAGACTTGCTTTTCATAGAATTACTATTGCACTCAACAATGTATTCATCAAGATTATACTGTTGACAAGTAGGATTGCACCTGTTATGCAGAGCTACGAAACTCAGCAATCCTATGTAACATGGGATCAAACTCAGGCTGTGGGTGACTTATGGTGAGCTTGAACCTCCAAATTATGGGCTAGTTCCCTTATAATATTCAATTGGATCTATGACTTTGGTGTGGAAAAGGGTTAAAAAGGTCTTCTAAAAGCACTATAACTATAATATAAAATAAGGTGATACACCTAATTGATTGAAAAACTTGGCAATATAACTCACAATAGATCTCACAAAATCTATCCACACAAACCACTTTTGGCAATTTGATCACATAAATAATTCTAAGGGAGGCTGGAAAGGAATTTCTTCTTGAAGGAAATGGGGTTTTTCACAACATAAAAGGAAACTTCTCCAATTGCACAACCTAAGACCTGTGATTTTTAATGCTATCTAACACATGCAAGTACAAATGAGATAATGATTTTAAAGGTTTTGATATTTAAACACAATAAAATCTCATCAAATCATTCACAAAAGCTGCATAAATGGAAAGGTAGACACTTGATTCCAAATAAAAAATAAAGGAAATAATTGCATAAAAGATAAAGTATAGAACCTGTAACCTGTTGTAATCTCTATAAATCTACAAAAATGAGTTGCAAAACCTTCTTTCTCTCTCAAAGTGTAAAGAGAAAAAAAGGCAAGAACTAGGAAAAAACTAAGTTTTTCCTTACAATATATAATATGCTCTCTCAAAAGACCTAGAAAGGTCAATTACAGTCAACTACCTCTAAAAATAAGCCCTCAAAATTGATCCACAAGCAAACAATGAAATCCCTAAAAATAAGGGCCAAAACTGTCCCAAAATGAGCAAAAAAAACTCCAAGCTGCTCCTCTCTATGTGTTTGACCAAAAGTTTGACCAAAACTCTCCAATTTGTCCTCCAAACCATGCAAAAAGGACTATAAAGTCTTCAGTTAACTCAACTCCTACACTTTTGCATGATTTTGCATGTGTCAATGATGTGTGTAAAGAATAAAGTATTTTTTTGTATGATTACTTTACTATAAGTTACACTTTGTCTAATCTCCTTGATTTTACAACTTATGACAAAATAATAAAGTAATTTATAATGATATTACTTTATTAATTGTTTACATCATTTTCAGTTGTAAAAACATGCAAGAAGGATGAAAAGAAATCAACACCTTATCTCTCCCTTATGATTTACATGATTTGTATAATTACATTTCAATGATGCTAAGAGAACTAGGTCATCATGTATGTGAAAATAAATATTATCTTCTTCCTTATGCCTCCCATGCATCAAATAGACCTCCTCATCCTTTCCCAAAGTAAATACATGCATTATCATCACTTGTCTACACCACCTTTTGACTTCACATTGCTTTTTTATCTTATCTTCATCATGTATTTGCCTTATTACTCCATGCCTTTGAATAATTTCCCTTGTTGACTTTAATAACATATGTATCTTGCAAAAAATCATAAGGCACTTCGACCTTATCTCCATGTTTGTCAATTTGTATGGAAGGGAAAGGAAATAAGGCCTAAATCCTTATCTTGACATGATTATTACATTTGACTTTATAAAGAATATCAATGAAAAGAAAGAAGGATCTTGGCTTCACAGGCCCCTATGACATTATCATTAGGTCCTAAGACCTGATAAGTCTTGACCACGATATGGATAAGATAATGATTCTTGTTTTTTTAGAAGTCAAAAGAAAAGAGAGAAAAAAGCAAAACCACCATCAACCAAAAAGAACTTGCGAACCCTAACTCCATCATTTTCATTTTGTTATTCACTGGGTTCATTCTCTGCAACTCCATGTTTGGTGACTAGGGTTTGATGTAGAAACTCACTTCTCTCTGCAATTATTGGGCTTCCTTGGTTGATTTCTTCTATACTCTTCACATAAAAAAGAAGTTGAGCTCCTCTATGTTGGTTTTGAAGACCTTTTACTTGGGTTTTGTTGACTGGTTTCTATAGTAGGTCGCGGTCATATGGTTATTTCTGAGTCTTTTATGAGTTTTGCATTCTATTTTGTCACTGTTATTTCCTTGTTTCTCTAGATTCTTCCCTTTATGGTGTCGACCTCTTGCACCTTTGAGGGTTTTAAAAAAAATGCACAGGCATGGCTTGTAGCTTCTTCTCTCTATAGAAACACAAGGTGAGCTTCTATTCTTGCCTTCACCATTTGCATTTCTTTGATAAGGGTTTCAAGAAGATGACATGGGTCTGTGATAGTTTTGAAGGAGAAGCTCTTCCTTGCTATGACTATGACTGTATCTTTCTTTCTTCAATTTATTTCCTCTGCAGATATGAAAACTCAAGGGCTTTTAAAACAATATGTTGAGGGTTTTACATTTCATTGCGGAAAAAAGCTTTCCTCCAGTCACAACCATGCTATCTGTATCTTGTTTCTTTGAGAAAGAAAAAATACCCATGTAGCTTATGTCACTTTTGAAAGATTACTCTCTTTTCAAAGAAAAACTTGAACACTTCATTCAGCCACGGCTTTGACCACTATATGCATAATGTTTGTCTCAGATCTGTTGATTTTAACTGGGCTTTCTTGATGTTCACTGTAGCTCATGGTAAAAGATAATGAGGGCTTCTCCATTCTCTGTATCTGTAGTTTTTTTTTTTTGAATAAAACCCATATGGGTTTTTCTTGTGTTGAAATCTTTCTTTACCTTTAGTTTGGTTGCGGCCTTAATGACACCAAATGGGTCATTTCCAGTATGCAAAAATGATGTGACTACACTTTGTTTATTTTTTGAAAATGTAGAAAGTAACCTTTTTTTAGGCCGTGATGGTGCTCATACCAATTCTTTGTAACACTTTGAATGATATTAAAACCTTAGGGGTTTTTAAATCCTCTTATCTCTAGTATTTGTGTTTTAATTATGCAAGAGTGACAAGGGTTTACAAAGAAAATTTTATATTCTGGTGAAAAATTGGGCCTCTCCATTTTGAATATGCAGAAAATAAAGACATACAGGACTTTTCATTCTTCATGTATTTCTCCTTCTGTATTTCTCTTTCTGTATGACATGAATATTCTAAATTGTTCCTTTTATAAGTTGTTCCATTATAATTGAAGTCTGTAACTATACCTTTGTTTTTTTATATGTTGTTCTCTTTTCTTTTATCTCTGTCAAATGTTGCTCAGTTGCTTTTGTAGATTCTCTCAAGATTATTTCTCCACTGCCTGTACATGTTGCATTATATCATGAAGTCTATGGAAACAAAGTTGAGACTCACATAGTATTTGTAACTGAGCATGGCATAACTCCTTCGTCCTTTATATGGTGATCTCCCTTATGCATTTTGAAGCTCTTTGATCTTTTGTCTATGAGATAGTCATAATGACTTCTCCATGAAACCTTTATGGTAACATACATCTCTGTGCACCTACTTTATGGCATGTTGCATCTACATAGACTATCATATAGTCTCTTGCTTCCGGGTAAATGCACAAAGATGAGTCAACTTAAGGTGGAAGTTTTAGACTTAGAAAAAACCCCAAAATCGAGTAAACCAAAATGAGATCCCGCTTTTTATGAAACGGGATCTCATTATGCTTCGAAATCCCGAGCCAAAAGCGAGATCTCATTTTCTACAAACGGGAGCCCATTTTTTCGAAACAGGATCCCATTTATAGAAAGGGATCCCGTTTCATAAAATTTAAATTTCTGACCCAATTTTTGCTATGGGTTTTGGGTTAGAAAAAAGGCTTGGAAACCTGACCCTTGGCTTTGGACCTGGTTTGATCTGCAAGTTGAAGGTCATGTCAATGTCACAACAAAATAGTGACTTTGGGCATATGTCTGAAGAACTTTTTTGTAGAATTTTTTGATAAAATTAAAACCCATTATAGATGAGACAATATAGATTTCAAATATATAATTTTTTTTACAATTACATTTTTTTTTCTATTTTTTAATTAATTTATGATGAAACAGGTCCATAAACTTGAATTATCAGGGTTTTTTAATATTTTAATAACTTTTTTATCAAAATATTTTTTTGTAAAAAAATTGTACGAAAACGTACTTCAGACAATTCTTTTCAATTTAAAAAAAAATTCAAAAAATGTTAAGTTTAGGTAATCTTATGTGTGACGTACACGACGATTTTTAAAACACCAAAAATGGCCAATAAAAAATTAACAAAAAAATATATTCAATAAAAAATTACAAAATATACGGAAAACGTGCTTCAATGAGCTACAAATCTTTTCCCAAAAGGATTTAGAAAAATATGATTATTTAGGTCAAAATATGGATGACGTACACATGCATGGTATAGTAAACAAAGTGACTTTTAAACAGTGGTTTCTAGAAATGCCTATTAAAAATCAATTTGTATCATTTGGGTATTAAAAAAATTACATATTTAGAAACTAGACTCCGAGTACTACATTTTATATTTACTAACTTTTTTCATGATTCCACCTTTAAGTGCTTCAAATTTTTAGGTCAAATGTGACAAATTCTAAAAATCAGGGAAAACACTTCCACTTTTTGGCCAAAAAGTGGACTCAACTTCTTGCACACACCCTTCCTCTTTGGTAATCTGTCTTCTAGATCATGACACTATTTGTACTTTTACTGCATCTTTACCATGATGAGATGTGGTTTCATTTATGCATAGAGAGCATGATATCTTTATGATGAAATGATACATTGCTCCAATATATTGTCTCCTTTTTACATTGTTATTCCAAATGGATTTACACATGATGTGGAATATATGTTGTTTCATTATTCAACTGTCTTATCTATGAGGTATATCTAAACAACAAATTCATATTTCAATCACAACAAGAAGATGGGAAAAGTACCTTCTATGGTTCTACTCTATTCTTCTGATCATTGTACTTATGTCCTTTGCATATTGACATCTCTTGAATAAAACCACTGCTCATTTTGTAGCATGTGTATGATGAAGCATTTTGAACATGATGATCTAATTTTAACAAGCTCTTTCCTGTAGTGAGCATAGTTTATAGGAGTAACTGCTCCTCTTCACTTCTCTTATGATGAATTCACTTTATTTGATATGTTGACTGTTCCAATGCATAACATCTCTTGAATAGTGCATTCTGTTTATTACTGTAGACACCTAAAATTGGACTGCTCTGCAAAACAATTTTCCGTACCTCTGCACTAATCTATTCCCCCAATCTACATATCCTTGGTGATCAATTAATTCACCTAATAATCCATTTAACCTTACAACCCTATCCTATTAATTGAATGAATATTCCTAATATTCATTTAATTGATTTATCCATTTCCCTAATCCCTGATTAAATTAGATAAATCCTGATTATCTAATTAACCTAGACTTAAGTTAATTAAGATGCCACTTAATTAACCTTGTCCCCCACTCATCCACTCATTGAATTTTAAATTCAGATGTCTCCCACTCACTGAATTTTAAATTCAGATGTCTCCCACTATCCCCCACTCTTTCCAAAATAGGAATTTTTAATTCATCCACTAGGAAAATAAAGATTCACTTTTATTCCAAGCCCTTGATCTGATCAGATGAATCCTAACCCTCCATCCTCATCTCCAAAATCCTATAAATAGGACCCCTCTCTAAGCCATTAGGGAAACCACTTCAGGTACCAAACCTCTGTCCAAATCTCTCCACAGATCTCCTAATCCTATCAAACCTCTGTCAAAATCTGGTCTCAATCCCATCCAATCCATCATCTAATCTCATCTACATTATGTTGTGAGCACTTGAGCAATCCACATTTAGTCATTCTAATCAAGGGAAACATCTGAGGAGCTCTATTGGGTGCAAGCTCCTTCCCGCATGGATCTGTGAGGTCTTCATGAAGGTATAACCATGTATTTATGCATTAGGTTAGTTATTATCTTCATTCAGATTTCACGTATCACATTTGGCACGCTTGCTTTCGATTCCAATCGTCAATTTGTGAAGGTTTCTGGTTAAAATCTTCTTTTTTCTAACAAATTTTATGAAGTTTTGGTGAGGAAGTGTTGCAGGTTGCATCCTACGCAAAAATGGACATCATTTTCGCGCTCAGGACGTCGATTCCATGAATTTTGACTATAAACTTTGATAGATTTTTTGAAAAAAATTTAGGGCCACAGGCCGTACCGTACGAATCCGTACTATACGGATCCATACCATATGGAATCTGCGGCCCCTGGTGCACTGATCAACGATTCACTGTGTCGTAGGGATTTTTTGCTTGCTTGCAGGTTTTCTGTGTTTTGTTTGCAGGGTTTAATGGATTTGTAGGCAGGTTTTGTTTTCACCACCGCTGAACCACCGCTTCCTCGACTAGTCGCCACTTCCCCGAAACCCTTATACCTCCCGGCCAACCCAACTCCCTACTGACCTGCACCGCCACTGCCTGGTCGACACTTACTGCTCACCACAGAACCCCCCGCCTTCGCCAACAATCCCACAGTCTCCATCGAACCCTACCACCGCGGCCACCATCTCCAGCACCCCCCGACTTCCAGTCCTCCCTCCTCCCATGACCTCTGCGTCTCTTCCCCACCACCACCCACAACCCCACGCCATCTCCTGACCAGCCCACACACCACTCCCTGCCCACCCCACCTCCCGATCCCCTCTCTGCAGACCTCACAGTCCCCCGCCGCCGCCCATCGACCATCACCCAAAAAAAAAAAAAAAAAAACCCTATAACTAAACCCTAACCGCGGGTGTAGGGAGTCGTGTCTTTTTATCTTTTTGCCAAGATCTAGCCCCTGGTCATATCAGCGACCAGGGGCATTTTTTCAAACATAAACTACCAATCCCAACCCTAACCACCAGGGCTTAACCATATACATGTGACCACGAATTGAAAACCACCAGAAGTAACATCAAACGGTTAGCAGTGACCTTTTGTGCCTCCTACATACCAAAATAGGCTGATTTTTTCTTTTTTCTATAACTTTCGTATACGGAGGCAGATTTTCACAAACAAGGACTCATTGGAAAGAGGACTCTAAGCACTTTGCAGTTGTGAGGTTTTCATTAGGTGACTATATTTTTTCCCGCCTTTTTCATCAGTCAAAGTCAAACTTGCATTTAAACTTCAAATCATCATATCTTTTGCATTTTTTATCAAATTTTCACGAAATTTTTTTTCAAATCGCATAGAATTTCATATAGAATCTGTTAATGCAAACTATTTTTCTGTATCAATTCATTTCTTATTAGATTTTATCAAATTATCACTTTTTGCATCCAATCTCTTTGGCCAGTCTACTTGCTCCGTTTTCATTCTTTTGACTTGCAGGTGATCATTCAAGATTGGAACAACATCAACATCAACAAACACATCAACTTGGACAGCAAGTTAATCAGGTGCATTCTTTTTCACCCTTTATCTCTCAATCATTGATTGTAAACACACTTCAGTTTGGGCTCATAAAACGAACATTTGTCTTCATCACACATTGAAATCAGGCATTAAAATCAACCAGTGTCTTCACTCACATCTTGAAATTGGGCTAAAAAGAATCATTGTTTGATGTGTTTTTCATCACATTTCATTTTTTCTAAGGGGCAATTAATCAACTGCGAGTGTGAATCAAGTGGGTGTGTGTATGCTCTCTCCTCACACCACAAGGTGATCTTGGAGATCAAAAACACCTCACTTGATTCGCTTTTGTTTACCCTATCCTAGGAGGCCTGGTAGGGGATTTCATCACCCCTAGGGACGACCTCATTCGAGGCTGAATCGAAAGACACCCTCTTTGAAACCAGAATCCTATCACTCTCGGCTAAGCCCCAAAGAACTTTCTGCCTTTGGGAAGTGAAGGTGAAGGGTGGGTTACCCCCTTCTCCTGGCTATGTGGCAAGATTTCGCTTTCAAAATTCCTAGTCAACCTCATGTAAACATTGCCTAACCCTAATTGGCCATACCTTCCATTAAACTAGACATTAGGGCATGTCGATTTGTTTTGCAAGTGTGCTTGTCTAATCATTATCATCTTCTTCAAATTCAAAATTCAAATTTGCTTGTGTCTTGTGTGAGTGATTCTTGTTTGTACATGTGATCATTTGCTAAACATTGTCAAATCAAACTAAAACATCAAACACATAAGACAAGTCATTCAATTCATTCTTCCAAGCACACTTGTCTTGACTTGTGACACATTTGTTTTTTGCACATCCACACTAGTAAGCTTTTCCAGTCTTGGGTCAATGGCAAACAAATTAGAATATCTTAATCAAAAATTGTAATTTCTGAAATTGCAAATAAACTTAGGTCCCTCGCCCCAAGATTGTGTAGCAATTATTCAACAAATCAACATCTTAGGACAAGAATTAACAAGCTTGCAAGCTGAACGTGCCAGCACCAGCTATGCCTCACCACAAACTCCTATCTTTTTCCCATACTCATGACAAGGCAACCGCCACCTCAAGAGGGAAATCATTTACCACTTTGGCTCCTAGTCCTCCTTTACCATATCCTACGACACCTCTCCCAAAGCATACCAATCCTACAACAACACCACTATCTAGTTCCTCAAACTTCAAATGGCACACTAAAAAGGAATTAGATGAGTGGTGGGAAAAACCTTTTCCACATCTATACAACAATAGCAAAGCTAGGGAAAAAGAAAAATCCACTCATCCATCTACCCATACACCTACGAAGGATGTGCTCCAAGGGCTATTAGCAGAGAGTCAACCATGTCCCCAAAGTCTGGTCCTTGACCTTACCAAAGATTCTTCCAATGTCTTGTCAATGCCTACAACGCCTTCATGTCATCCACAACCCCTTAAGCTTCTCAAAGAGCCTTCTACCATGCACCAGAGTCAAGGTCCATCACACCCTCATATTGTTGACCAAGAGCCTATCCAAGAGCCCTTAATTAACATTCTTAGCCCTTCAAGCCCATCATGTGACCAACAAGCCATCAAGCCTAATCAAGAGTCTCCTATTATGAATCCAAGTCAAGAGTCATCATGTTCTCATATTGTTGACCAAGAGCCTATCCGAGAGCCTTCCACTTCCATTCAAGCAACCCAGGAGTTATGTCAAGAGTTTAATCCTAAGCATGTGGAAACATTAAGCCCTAGTCCAACTCAAGATCAAAACACTTTCATGCAACCCATGCATAACCTATATCTCTCCTATGATCAAGATATTATCGCTGATGACGAACCTATACAAGAGAACATTAATCCCATCATGCTAAATCCTATCTATGATCAAAATCCCATCTATGATGAAGAACCTATCTATGATCAAGCAGACCATGATGATCCTCTTAGCCCACTTTACATATTCCATGGTCCTAAGCCTAGCACCCCATCTAGTCCTACCCAAGATCCAACAACTTCCACTTCCTTCAATGAGACACTTGCCTCCCAAGCAAGCATAGAAGATCAAACCAGTAATACTCCTCTGCCATCTATTATGGACCAAGCGACAAAGCCTCCACCATATATCCTTGGTCTTACTACCTTCATGCATGAATGTTCTTTCTTAGAACACCAGCAACCATTATCCACTATCTCACCTTCTCCATCCAATAAAGAACTTGTGTCTAGTGTTCCACCTACACATAATCCTATTATCCACCATATACTCCAGCATATGAACTATCAAGGTAAAGGCTTAGGCCTTCATGAACAAGGTATTTTGGAACCTATCCATGTCAACGTTCCTCCACCTTCATACGGCCTTGGATACATACCCCAAGGTGAGCAAACTCAAGATGTTGGTACTTCCTCCACTCCTCCTATGTCTACCACTTTCCATCGCAAACACTATCATATCCCCAAAACATATGTCACCATTCCACCTCCATCATCCTATAATTGTCAAAAGCATGTGTTCATACACCTTCCACCATCCACTTTACCTCCACTCCTTCCAACTCCCAATGTCCGTCCATCCACCTTGCCACCATTGCTTCCGACACCTACCATACCTCTCATTCATAAGTATCCTTACATCCCTAAACATGGCCAACAAAAGCACACATCATTTAAGCATACAGCTTCCAATCATTCCATTCACTCCACCCACCCCATGGGATTCAAAAGCAAAAAGTTTGATGCCTTTATCCATAAAGCTAAAAATCCTACCAAAAATCCTAATGGTCTTCATACCTTAGGACATAAAGAATCAAAATCAAAGCAAAGTTCATCTAAACAGCCACCAAAACCCTTACCTCCAAATGCAAAGCCCAAAAGCAAAATGGTTTGGGTTCCTAAGAAAATAGCTAGCAAGTCAAATGAGGCATCCTCATCCACATCTCAGGAATCCCAACCACCTATATCCATCCAAAAGCCTACTTCCATCCAAAACTTCCATTCCCTTCACAAATCCCACAAGCAAAACAAAAGTACTAAAAATACTAAATCTATGTGGGTTCCTAAATCACTTCATCAACCATCTCCTACGCAAACATCTCCATTGCTTCCTACACCACCATATCATCAAAAGCTTCAATGTTTATCATGGTGTGTGCAGCCGTTGGTCATGGTTCCTTTCCACTTCACAACACCTCCACATAACTACATCTCCCCATCTTACATCCATTATCCTACACATCTTCCTCATCCTATGCCTATGGTCCATGTTGTTGCATAAGCCTTCCTTCCATATTTTGCATCATTATCCACTATCTACCTATGCCATATCACTTTCATACGATCCCCTACCAACATCTGTGAGAGCACTAGACATGGTCCATTCAATAGTATCTATCTAGCAGGACTATCCCCTTTCAAAGAACTATATGCTAATGTCTTTCCATATCCACCTTCTCCAATCTCAATATTCAAAAAAAGAAAAAAGAAACAAGAAAATAGTAAAGAAAAATCCCTTCATCCAATGGTGAAAACTAGGCAAATAGGTGCCTTGGATAAGTACCATGATGAAAACCTGGCAAACAGGCATCATGTGTAAGTTGATCTTCTATGTCACCTACACTTGGGGGCACCTTGTCTCATCGGCATATCACTATTCTCCTACTAGTTTCCTTTCATACCATTTCCTATCCTATCCTCTATCCGTTGCATGCCTATCATGTCTCATCCATCCATCCCAACTTCCTTTCCTCTATTATTTGGTCTTGATAAAGATTGGGGGCACAATGTTGACAAATGTTCTAGATGGCTCTTGACATACCTTATCCCTCCAAAACATGCAAATCCTTCATCCTCCTATCATCATTAGCATTTTCATGAATAATCCTACATACTCTACCTACAATGGGGCATGTTACACTTATGTGACATAGTCCTTGGAGATCACATCCTTGTTGCCTTCTATCCACTATTGCTCATCCTCATAACCATACCGTATCCAACTACAACTCATATCCATTTCCATATCTATACCATATCCAAGTGCGCCTCATAGCCATATCCATATCCATACCATATCCAATTGCAAGTCTATCCTTAATCCATGCCAATCAAGTCAAGTCAATCTTGTCAAATGATTCGATCACAATCAGTGGTCTTGACCCTTGTCTAGTCGTAAACCATATCAATCGGTCATAACTATCCTTCATGTTGCTCTAGGGATACATCACTCCTAGCCATGACAACACCATCGTATATCGTTATCATATGTCTTAGACAGGAGGTTGCATTGTCAAAACCAGACCTGGAGTCTTATACGACATACTTCATTCTTGAAACTAGACATCATCAATCTATATCATGGGTTTACCGCTTGACAGGGGCAATACCTTGTTTGTGCCTGCATCATTCGTGCATACTTGCTGACTTGCTTGTGTGTGTCATCTTTTTATCTTGCATTCCATATCATTCATCCATTTCTTATGTACTTTCACCTCTAGACTTGGTGTTCCCTTGTCATTGGTATTTAGCACAAAGGCTATCCACATGAAATCCAAAGCAACCATCATAATAAATCATGCCCTTTCTACAAAATCAAAAAATCCAAAAACATCACAAATATCATCAAAAATACCAAAACAATAGAAAACACAAAATTTCAAAAATAATTTATTTATCCCCACATCTATCATCAATAAGCTTACACTAGATCCAAGGATTGCATCAACTATCAAATTAGCATCAATCATAACTTGTCACCATCATATCTTGAGCCAATCTTATACCACCAATGTTGCAAGTATGAGGTAAACCAGTGTTGTCATTGATGTCAACATACTCATATTGTTTTGACAAGAAGGATTCAATGTGCAGTGTGCTGAGGATATTGAGAAAATTAGCCTCAGTCAGAACAGTAAAGAACAGTGATGAGAAGAAGGCAAATGTACTATATAGGATGCGAACCGGAGGATGCGGATTAAAGGGTTTGTAGATATGAGTCTTGAGATGCTTCAGTTAAGATTTTCGAGGTTCGCATGAAGATCTGAAGGAGTTGTGGCTGTCGGTGTAGAATCAGTTCCGGCAAGTATTCAGAGGTGACAGAGGATCACAAAAAGGTCCGGTGAGGTCCAAAACTGTATAATCCTAATCTGCGGATTGGAAGGAGTCTTTGGGATGTCCTTGTGATGTGCCATCTCGAGTTGTGTATGATTTGGAGGTCCGGAAGTACCTCTTGCACTATGACAGTGGCGACAGACAGTGTTCTTGAAGTTCCGGATAAGGAGGATAAGAGATTTCAGTAAGTAAAGGAAATGCGGGTGTACCTGGTCATTCAGACAGGCTTGTGAAGGTTCTTGGATCATGTTGAGGTTGTGTTGTTGGTCCGCATTGACAGTAGAGCCCGGAATTGAAGATATTCTTCCGGATGAAGTTTTTGCTCTGTTTAGCCGACCGGATGAGTTGTTCATCCTGTGAATGTTCTTATGATGGCTGACCGGATGTGTTATTCATCTTGCGGATATTTTTATGGTTGATTGCCGACTTAGATGATTGTTCCTAAGTCGATGTCTTGTATAAATAAAGGTTTGTGAGTTCATTTTGAATAAAGTGACTTGTGCAGATAAAGGTGGAGTAGGGAAGAGAAGTGCAGAAGGCAGAGCAGATGTTTCTGGGCTTAATGGAACTGACCCGGACATGGTAAAGATGTCATTCTCCAGTTCAAGATTGTGATTCTTATCACTTTGTAGACAGTGTGTCTCCTTGTAGGCAGTGGGCCTCTTTGTGAGCAGTGTGCTCGGGCAGTGAGCCCTAATTGGCAAGTGCCATTTTGTAATTCCTTATTCTTCTAACAGAGAATAATCTTTGGGTTAATCACCCCATGGTTTTCTCCCTCAACCGGGTTTCCATGTCAAAATACTGTGTCATGTGTTTCTCATTTCATGATAATGTTTGTTTGATTCAATACTGCTTTGATTGATAAGAAGGTTCAAAAGCAGAAATAATTAGGATAACTGATTCACCCCCCCCTCTCAGTTATCAACAATTGGTATCAGAGCAAGGTTCCTCTGAAAGAAGCTTAACTGCTTGAGGAGATCTAGGATGTCGTCATACAAAAAGGATAGTCCGAAGTTCGATGGAACCAATTTTACTCTCTGGAAGGGTCGCATGAAATGTCACCTGGAATGTATGGGAAAAGCATACTTGGCCATGGTTTCAAAACCATATGTACCTCCACAAGGTGGTCCGACAACTCTGAATGAAATCACAGAAGCTGAAAATAATCTGCGGACCAAGGAAGTTCTTCTAAGCACATTGAATGACTTAGATCTCTCAAATGTTATTAACCTACCAACTGCATATGAGATCCTAACTAAACTGGAACTTCTGTATGAAGGAGATGAGTTTGTCAAGAGTGCAAGGTTGCAAAGTCTGAAAGGGAAATTCGAAAGATTGAAGATGAGAGATGATGAAAACATCACTACTTTTATGCCAAGAGTGAATGAACTAGTGTGTGGAATTAGAAATGCTGGTGGAACTCTGGATGAAAATGAGATCGTTTGCAAAATCCTTAGATCCCTTCCTGCTGCCTACAAAATCAAGGTTGTTGCAATTGATGAATTCAGAGCCCACACAACTGTCACAAGAGAACAATTGGCTGGCAAGCTAGCTACATTTGAAATGACCAAGTTTGGAGATGATCTTCCCAAGACTAAATCTGCTTTCAAAGCCAGTGCCTATGTGAAAGGCAAACAGAGAGTTGATCCGGGAGAAAACTCTTCAAGGAAGATGACATGGTATGATCAAGCAAGAAGAGACATGGAAGAAGAAGAAGCAGAAATAGCTCAACTTGAAGCCCTCATTGCAAAAAGACTACCAAGAGGATCTGGTAAGTATGAAGGAAAACTACCCTTTAAGTGCTTCAACTGCAATAAGATTGGTCATTTTGCTTCAAGATGTCTGGAAAGATCTACAAGGTCTAATACTAACAGACAAAGGTTTCAAAAGAAATGCTATTATGTTCATGAAGAAGATGACAATGAAGGAGTAACAGATGATGAATCAGAACTAGGAAGCAAATCCGGAAATGAGTGGGTGTTTATTGCCATCAAAGAAGAAGATTCAATACTCTCTAAATCTGTCAATCACAAAGTTGTGGAAAAAGCTTTGGCTGCTCAAGTGGAAGAAAAGGATGATTGGGTTATTGACAGTGGATGTTCTCACCATATGACTGGTGACAAGAATAAGTTCTTGAATTTGGAAAGGTATGAAGGAGGAATGGTAAAGTTTGGTGACAATTCTGCTGGCAGAATCAGAGGCAGGGGAACTATTTCCTTTGATGGAAAGAGCAAAATAGGTAATGTACTATATGTTGAAGGATTGAAGCACAATCTTCTCAGTGTTGGTCAGTTAGTAGACAAAGGCTATGATCTTCGGTTTAAGAATGGAAAATGCAGAATCTTTACAAGCTCCAGAACTGAAATTACATCCGGTACTCAGACAAAAGGTAATATCTTTCATCTGGTTGGTTCAAATAAAAGTTGTTTGTTTGTTCAAATTGATCAAAGTTGGTTATGGCATAGAAGAATGTGTTATGTAAATTTTGATAACATCATCAAGATAAGCAATACTCAGGCTGTAAGAGATCTTCCAAAATTGATGAAACCTACAAATAGTTTGTGCAAAGAATGTCAGCTAGGTAAACAGAGTAGAGTCTCTTTCAAAAGCAAAGATTAGTCCTCTACCAGATTGTTGGAATTAGTACATACTGATCTCTGTGGTCCGACAAGAATCAAGAGTCTGCAAGGTGATAGATATTTCATGTTGTTAATTGATGACCATTCCCGGATGATGTGGGTTACCTTTCTAAAAGAAAAATCAGAAGCATTTAAGAAGTTCAAAATCTTCAAAGCTTTGGTAGAGAATCAAACCGGATTGAAACTAAAGTGTCTAAGGTCTGATAGAGGTGGTGAATTTACATCTGGAGAGTTCATTGACTATTGTGAGAAGCAGGGTATAAGGAGACAATTGTTTGCTCCTAGGACTCCACAGCAGAATGGAGTAGTTGAAAGAAAGAACCGGACCATCCAGGAAGCTGCCAGGACAATGATGTTGGAAGCAAATGTTCCTCAGATGTTCTGGAAAGAAGCTATTAGCACTACAGTCTACACTCTAAATCGAGTTCAAATCAGAAACAATACCGGTAAGACCCCCTACGTACTCTGGTTTGGCATCACTCCCACTGTGAAATATTTTAGAGTATTTGGTAGCAAGTGTTATATCAAAAGAGATGAAGATCTAGGAAAGTTTGATGCTAGAAGTGATGAAGGAATTTTCTTGGGTTACTCCACTCAAAGCAAAGCATACCGGTGTTACAATAAGAGACTGAGGAAGATGATAGAAAGCACTAATGTGAAAGTTGATGAAGGAATTGAGAAGCCCTCAAGATTTTGTGAATTTGATGAAGATGACCAAGACAGTGTTCAAGGAACTCAATCCTCTCCAGTAAGACAGAGTCAGCCTGATCCGGTAAATCAGGAAGAAGAGATAGGTTTGAATGAGCCTGATCAAGAAGCAGCAGTGCAGGATACTCCCAAAATTCCAAGGTATGTAACACTAAACCACTCTAAAGATCAGATCATAGGTGGCAGAAGCAAAGGTGTGCAAACTAGAAGGAATGTTGCTCAAAATCAGGATGAATGTTGTCTGATTTCAAAGATTGAACCTAAGACAGTAAATGAAGCCTGCAATGATGAAAACTGGACTAAAGCAATGAAAGATGAATTAATGCAAATTGAGAAAAATCATACTTGGGATCTTGTTCCCAGACCTAGAGACAGGAATGTGATTGGAACCAAATGGGTCTTCCGGAACAAATTAAATGAAGCTGGTAAAGTAATCAGAAACAAAGCTAGATTGGTCTGCAAAGGCTACTCCCAAATAGAAGGAATTGATTATGAAGAGACCTTTGCTCCCGTGGCAAGAATTGAAGCAGTCAGATTATTTCTTGCATTTGCTGCCTTCAAAGACTTCAAGGTATATCAGATGGATGTCAAGTCTGCCTTCCTAAATGGTGATCTGGAAGAAGAAGTTTACATTGAACAACTGGATGGATTTCAATTATCTGACAATGATGATATGGTCTGTAAGTTAAAGAAAGCATTGTATGGATTAAAACAAGCTCCAAGAGCATGGTATGAAAGGTTGGATAAGCATCTTGTGCAGATTGGATTCAGCAAAGGTACTGCTGACAGTAACTTATATTTCAAAATTAATCATGAAAACATTTTGATTGTTGAAGTGTTTGTAGATGATATCATTTTTGGAGGAAGAGATAGTATGTGCAAAACTTTTGAAAATCAGATGAAATGTGAGTTTGAAATGTCTATGCTTGGTGAAATGAATTTCTTCTTGGGTCTGCAAATTACTCAAACAAAGAAAGGAATCTTCATTTCTCAGACCAAATATGTGAAAGAATTGTTAAGGAAATTTGGTATGGAAGATTCAAAACCAATGAACACTCCCATGGCAACCGGATGTAAGTTGAGCAAAGATGATGACTCCCCAAAGGTAGATCAGAAAATGTATAGATCAATGATTGGTGGATTGTTGTATCTCACTCAGACTAGACCAGATATAATGCAGGCTGTTGGTCTTGTGGCAAGATTCCAGGCTGATCCTAGAGAATCTCATGTTATGGCAATCAAAAGAATTTTTAGGTACTTGAAAGGAACAGTTGAGTATGGTCTATGGTACCCTAGAGATCCAGATTTCTCTCTTCATGCTTACACAGATGCAGATTGGGCAGGAGATGTAGATGATCGAAAGAGCACCAGTGGTGGAGCATTCTTTTTGGGGAAGAGATTGGTTTCTTGGCTAAGCAAGAAACAAGATGCAATATCTCTGTCTACAACTGAAGCAGAATACATTGCAGCAGCAAGTAGTTGCACTCAAATCCTATGGATGAAGCAGATGCTAAGAGATATAAAAATTGAATATGCGGAGCCTATCACAATTTTTTGTGATAATTCAAGTGCAATTAATATTTCCAAGAATCTGATATTACACTCTAAGACTAAGCACATATCTATCAAGTTTCATTTCTTGAGAGAACAAGTGAACAAGGAAGAAGTCAGGTTGGAGTATGTTCCCTCCAAGGATCAGATTGCAGATATCTTTACTAAACCTCTTCCCAAGGACTCTTTTGAATATCTCTGGGAGAAGTTAGGGGTCATGGCCCCTCCGGTGATAAACTAGGATGCACTGATGTGCATCAGTCCGGTGGATATCACAGTCATATCTTGTGATCCGGATTGATGATGGGGAGCTGCTACTAAGGGGGAGTAGCTAGTATGATTCTGATGTGTTAAAATTGCAAGTATGAGCCCTTTGCCATTAATGTCAAAGGGGGAGAGAAGACATGTGAAAAACAAGTAGCTAATGATCAAAAGGGGAGCAGTAAGTGAGGAGAAGACATGTTGCTGATAGGGGGAGAAGTGACAGAAAGGAGAAGTTTCTTGTCTTGATGGTTTTTCACATCATATGTTGCCATCAATGACAAAGGGGGAGATTGTTGCAAGTATGAGGTAAACCAGTGTTGTCATTGATGTCAACATACTCATATTGTTTTGACAAGAAGGATTCAATGAGCAGTGTGCTGAGGATATTGAGAAAATTAGCCTCAGTTAGAACAGTAAAGAACAGTGATGAGAAGAAGGCAAATGTACTGTATAGTATGTGAATCGGAGGATGTAGATTAAAAGGTTTGTAGATATGAGTCTTGAGATGCTTCAGTTAAGATTTTTGAGGTCCGCATGAAGATCTGAAGGAGTTGTGGCTGTCGGTGTAGAATCGGTTCCGGCAAGTATTCAGAGGTGACAGATGATCACAAAAAGGTTTGGTGAGGTCCGAAACTGTATAATCCTAATCTGCGGATTGGAAGGAGTCTTTGGGATGTCCTTGTGATGTGCCATCTTGAGTTGTGTATGATTTGGAGGTCTGGAAGTACCTCTTGCACTATGACAGTGGCGACAGACAGTGTTCTTGAAGTTCCGGATAAGGAGGATAAGAGATTTCAGTAAGTAAAGGAAATGCAGGCGTACCTGGTCATTCAAACAGGCTTGTGAAGGTTCTTGGATCATGTTGAGGTTGTGTTGTTGGTCCGCATTGACAGTAGAGCCCGGAATTGAAGATATTCTTCCGGATGAAGTTTTTGCTCTGTTTAGCCGACCGGATGAGTTGTTCATCCTGCGAATGTTCTTATGATGGCCGACCAGATGTGTTATTCATCTTGCGGATATTTTTATGGTTGATTGCCAACTTAGATGATTGTTCCTAAGTCGATGTCTTGTATAAATAAAGGTTTGTGAGTTCATTTTGAATAAAGTGACTTGTGCAGATAAAGGTGGAGTAGGGAAGAGAAGTGCAGAAGGCAGAGCAGATGTTTCTAGGCTTAATGGAACTGATCCGGACATGGTAAAGATGTCATTCTCCAGTTCAAGATTGTGATTCTTATCACTTTGTAGACAGTGTGTCTCCTTGTAGGCAGTGGGCCTCTTTGTGAGCAGTGTGCTCGGGCAGTGAGCCCTAATTGGCAAGTGCCATTTTGTAATTCCGTAGTCTTCTAACAGAGAATAATCTTTGGGTTAATCACCCCGTGGTTTTCTCCCTCAACCGGGTTTCCACGTCAAAATACTATGTCATGTGTTTCTCATTTCATGATAATGTTTGTTTGTTTGATTCAATACTACTTTGATTGATAAGAAGGTTCAAAAGCAGAAATAATTAGGATAACTGATTCACCCCCCCCCCTCTTAGTTATCAACAACCAAAACATGATCCAATCATCAATCGATTCTTGCCTTAGGATATGTCATTCCTATGATAGGCAGAATCTATCCAATCATCAATTGATCCTTGCCTTAGGATATATCTTTCCTACGATAGGCAGAATCTATCACATCATTATCTATCTTGGCAAAAGATACAATGGTTACTTGTTTGGTTCGTTGGTTTTTTAGTTTTTGATTTTTATCTTTTGTCCTATTCGAAGATCACATCAAAGCTACCTTGATCTTACTATATCATGGTATGTGGTGAAAACATCTAGAATGGGGAATAGTCTTGCTTTTGTATGCTGTGCTTGTGGGTTGGTCTAATTACTCCAAGCTAGTACTCATATCTTGATTGATCATAGGGTCAGTTCTAGCATATTGATCTCCTTATGCATCTAAGGTTCATCATACCTTTTTTGTACTAAGAGCTTATGCTATGAGTCCCCTTCCCTCTTCTTGACAAGGTTGTACTCTCTTGGGCATGCATGGGATCATCCCTTTGTCTGCGTATGCAAATGTTGGATAAACATCATCACCCTGGTCTTCTATACCTTGGTGACCATATCCACTTTGCTATATCAAACCTAGGATTGCTTAAATTTAGTTTCAGAAAAATGATCATCCACCAATCATCTTTGAACATCCTCATCCTTTCATCCCACCACTTATCCTCTGACCCGTTCAACCAATCTGTCTCATCCATTTCGAGAGCACAACCGTGTTCTCGCAACTCACCTATCCTCTCGAGGGGGCATCACCCTTACCAATTATCCCCAAGCCTTATTCTTCCAAACCAAAATCTTTTTTCTATCCAATCCATATCTATGTTTCAACTTCTTTGAAATGATGTTTCTTAGCCGCAACACCATCTCAAAGAGGGGCAAAATGTAGACACCTAAAATTGGACTGCTCTGCAAACCAATTTTCTGTACCTCTGCATTAATCTATTCCCCCAATCTGCAGATCACTGGTGATCAATTAATTCACCTAATAATCCATTTAACCTTACAACCCTATCCTATTAATTGAATGAATATTCCTAATATTCATTTAATTGATTTATCCATTTCCCTAATCCCTGATTAAATTAGATAAATCCTGATTATCTAATTAAGCTAGACTTAAGTTAATTAAGATGCCACTTAATTAACCTTGTCCCCCACTCATCCACTCACTAAATTTTAAATTCAGATGTCTCCCACTATCCCCCACTCTTTCTAAAATGGGAATTTTTAATTCATCCACTAGGAATAAAAGATTCACTTTTATTCCTAGCCCTTGATTTGATCAGATGAATCCTGACCCTCCATCCTCATCTCCAAAATCCTATAAATAGGACCCCTCTCTAAGCCATTAGGGAGACCACTTCAGGTACCAAACCTCTGTCCAAATCTCTCCACAGATCTCCTAATCCTATCAAACCTCTGTCAAAATCTGGTCTCAATCCCATCCAATCCATCATCTAATCTCATCTACATTGTGTTGTGAGCACTTGAGCAATCCACATTTAGTCATTCTAATCAAGGGAAACATCTAAGGAGCTCTGTTGGGTGCAAGCTCCTTCCCGCATGGATCTATGAGGTCTTCATGAAGGTATAATCGTGTATTTATGCATTAGGTTAGTTATTATCTTCATTCAGATTTCACGTATCACAATTACAATCTGATATCCTTCTTGAATGAAGCATATTGGGTTGTAAATTCTAATCAAACTTATGATCTCTAACTTGGATAACTTTTGAATGTTGGATATTTGTATTGTAGACTTAATTTATTACTTTCTTTTATTTTGCAGATGCAATTTCCACTTCTCATACACTTCCAATTTCTGTGTCTTTTTCATGGTATTGCAGGGCAAAGACCTTGATATATATATGAGTGATGGTAGGAGTCACATCTGTGATAGATGTGACTCCTCAAGGAGTCACACCTATCACAGGTGTGACTTCGTCACCTTTCCATTGCTTTAGCAATTGCTGATTACTGTTTGAATTGTAGTCAGTGTTTATACTTTGGTAATATATCATTCGATCATGCTAAATTCATACTTATTTTAACATACCTTATATATTACGTATGAATATATAAGTAATATTTAATATTACTTATATATTCATATTTATTATGATCATAATAAATACATTATCTAATCAAAGCTACAAACAACTTGTTGGTACTTAGGATTGCGGGACCCTCAACCCCTCCCTTCCAGGCCCGTGCTGTCTCTAGGGGTATTATGACCAGGGCACCATTCACCATTAGTTCAAGCTTTTGGCGTAGTGGTAGCCAGGTCGTGTACCAACAAATTGGAGACTCTGCTGGGGAGGGGTTCGAATCCTGCCCGATGTCCACTGCTCTCCATGCGTACAAGGTGCGCCTAGCAGTCCAAGGTATGTTGGTATGTTAGTAAACTGTACGGACATACACAGACTGCTAGGCGCACCTTGTACGCATGGAGAGCAGTGGACATCAGGCAGGATTCGAAACCCTCCCTAGCAGAGTCTCCAATTTGTTGGTACACGACCTGGCTACCACTACGCCAAAAGCTTGAACTGATGGTGAATGGCACCCCAGTCATAATACCCCCAGAGACCACATAGGCCCGGAAGGGAGGGGTGGAGGGTCCCGCAATCCTAAGTACCAACACAACTCAACACTCCCTCTTAGCTCGGGAAGATAACAATATCACAATAATCTCTGTGAATATCAATTATCTGATCTGTAATGAATTACTCAAAGTAATTTAATATCACATAACTCATGATATATAGTATCACCTATCTCGTGATACATAGCATCACAGGTACCTCGTGATACTAAAGGATATACTATACTCGAGAACATTACATTCTCCTTATATATCCTAGTTATCGTATGTGCACTGACATTAAGTCACATAATGTCTACCATAACTTAATCATGATAACTCCATGATTCATACAAATATCAAGTCACATGATATTAGTCTAATGAACATTATAAGATCGTCACCTTATAATGTTAGGTACAAGTGTAGATTATCCAAAAATCGTCACCTTTTAGAAATAAACACAAAATGGGTAGGCCCATAATGTCATAGAGTCACACATATGACACAAGAAGTTTACACATTAAACATCTTTAATATATTAGTACAAATCAATTAAAATATTACATTTCAATCATACCAAGATTTTTCCTGAAGTATTCAACTTTCACCTTGAGGAGTGGTTTGGTAAGAATATTTGCAGTTTGATCTCCTGTACTGATATACTCCAACTGAATCACTTTCCTTTCCACCATATCACGCACATAGTGATGAGGAATCTCAATATGTTTAGATCTATCATGGAATACTAGATTCACGGATAGCTTAATACAGCTTTGATTGTCGCAGTGGATGATAGTTGGTTTCAGAGGTTTACCAAATAATCCCACAAGCAGTTTTCTAAGCCATACTACCTCTCTAGCAGCCATAGAAGCTGCAATATATTCAGCTTCTATAGAACTCTGAGCAACTGAAGACTATTTTCTGCTGATCCACGATATCATTGCTGATCCTAAACTGAAACAACATCCAGAGGTGCTCTTCCGGTCAGTTACACTTCTAGCCCAAACTGAATCTGTGAATCCATATAGATCTAAGTCAACCTTTTCATATTTTAAGCCATAATTTAGAGTACCTTGAAGGTATCTCATTATATGCTTCATAGCCACAAGATGTATCTCCTTGGGCTCACACATAAACTAACTTAAGGCATTTATAGCATAGCAAATATCAGGTCTGGTATTGACCAAATACATCAAGGATCCAATTATCTGTCTGTAAAGAGTGGGATCTGCCAACGGAGAATCTGTTGTTGCTCCTTCAATTTATGAAGATTTGTTTCCATGGGGCAAGACATAGGTCTACATTCCATCATACCAAACCTTTTTAATATATCGATTGTGTACTTCCCTTGGTTTAGAATAATACAGTCTGATTTCTACCATACTTCCAGTCCAAGGAAGTAGTGTAATAGACCTAAGTCCTTCATGTCAAATTCTGAAGCTAGATCTTTCTTACACTGATTAATAAGGTGATCTTCTCCTGTAATCAATTGATTATCAACATATAATATCAATATTAACATATCACCTTTGCTTTGTTTGAAGTAGAGATTTGGATCTGCATCATTCTTTGAGAAGCCTAATCTTAAGAGGTAGCTGTCAATTCTTTCATACCAGGCTCTGGGGGCCTGTTTAAGTCCATATAGAGCTTTCTTTAATTTACATGCATGGGATCCTGCATTGTGAATCTCAAATCCTTCAGGTTGTTCTAAGTAAACCTCTTCTTCAATAGTTCCATTTAAGAAAGCAGTTTTTACGTCCATTTGATGGACTTTCCACCCTTTGGCTACTGTAATAACTAGAACTACCCTGACTGATGTATATTGAGCAACTGGAGTGAAGGTTTTGTCATAATCAATTCCTTCCTTTTGTGAAAATCCTCTAGCTACAAATCTTTCTTTGTATTTCCCTATACTGCCATCTACAACATGTTTGATTTTAAATAGCCATTTTGAAGAAACAACAGATTTCCCTTTTGGTCTAGGTACTATATCCAACACATCATTCTTCAGGATGGATTGATACTCCTCTATCATGGCATCCTTCCATATTTGGTGCTTAAGAGCTTCTATAGCACTAGAAGGTTCTGATTTAATGAATTCACTCATTAAAGCTACATAACTAGAGAATCTCTTAGGTCTTGTGCTTTCCCTAAAAGTTCCTGATGGAGTGGCATAATTTTCAGCTTCTTCCATTATTTTGGTGGCCCAGAGTGGTCTTTTCTTGGGATTTTCTAGTGATGTGATTTGTTCATGGTTTACATTTTCCTCAGGATACTCCCTCTGAAACTCAGTTGCAGGATCCTCTTCTATGCCTGAGTTGGAAGTTTGAATTTTTGACTCAATATAATTTCTATCTCTTTTGAAAGCTATGTCTTCCTCAAAAATCACATCTCTACTTAGTTCAATTTGTCTTTGACCAGGTATATATATTCTATAGGGTATGTGCAGGATCATCGCGGGCCAAACAGTGGCAATAGGAAAAAAATCGCGTTTTTACTTAGCCAAATTCGTGACTTGGCAAAGTTTGACTTTGAAACGGATATCTGTTTTGGTTTGGATACCAAACCAAAATGGATATTCATTTTCTTTTTCTCTATTATTTTCATTGTTTTTTATTTTATTATTTTAGCATTTTACTATTTAGGCATTTTAGCTATAAAATACAATCTAAATTTTAGAAAGATTGTATCATATGAAAGGGGCAACCTTGTCATCTTTTGGAATGCATGATTTCTTTTAGTTCCATCCATTTTGGCATCATTTATTCTTGTGATTGAGAGTTCTCTCCACCCTTGATTGAACCATTACTTCCCCTAACTAATTCTCCTATCCTCTTGACTCTCAATCAATTCTTTAGTCCACTCCCAATAAGTCTTCTATAATCTCTCAATCAATTATTTAGTCCACTCCCAATAAGTCTTCTATAATCTCTCAATCAATTATTTAGTCCACTCCCAATTAGTCTTCTATAATCTCTCAATCAATTCTTTAGTCCACTCCCAACCAACCCCACCATTCATGTTGCTTCTTCTACTATTAATACATCTCTCGCCATCATTTTTAGGGGAGACTGTCCATTTCTTCCATTTATGTCAAATTCTTGTTAATATCTCTTATTCCATTTTCCATTGATCCCAACACATCATGGATAGTGAGTCACCTCAAAAGAGTTAAGCCATATTTTCATTACAACCCCCACAATAATTATTATACTTTTACAGTCCTAACTTTGTGAGCCTTTTCCATTTCAATTTTAAGGATTTGAAGATTCTTACACTCTCCATAAAATCTCCAAGTTCTCAAGGCATCCTTATTCTTCCCATTGTCATCAAGAGGATGTTCTAATTTCTACAAAGGAGGATACCAAAATGTTGGATCCTTGAGGACAAAAGCTAGCACAGGTGCCATAAAAAGATTCCTTGAAGCTTCGCATGTTCTTTACATTATTTTAAAAAGATTTCAGTAGTAATTAGAAAACTTAAATTTGCCTAAGAAAAGTAACAATTTGTTGCCTCTTGTTGCCTCTTCTTGGTTATTTTAAAAAGCAACAAGGTGAAGTGACACATCCTTATGACCAGCATCAAGAAGAACAACAGGAAGTGTATTTGGATCTTGGAAAAGATTAGGAAACAGAGGAACATCCAGTTGATGAGAATAAAGAGCAAGATAAAGAACAACCGGATGACTGAGATAAAGAGCTCGATGTGGAACATTATATGACATAGAACCAACAAGATGAACATCAAGTTGAACAATGAAAAAGTGGTATTAGTTGCACCTATATAGAGAAGTGGTTTAGAGGTTGGTTAGGGGAATTATTTAGGGTTTAGAGGTTTAGGGTTGCTCGGGTTTAGGGGTTTAGGGTTTACAGTTTAAAGAGAGATAGAGAGAGGGGACTAAAAGAGTTTGGGAGAGATAGAGGAGACAGAGGGGAGAGATAGGGAGATAGAGAGTGAGAGGCATGTCCAAAGACATAGAGAGAGAGATTGAGAGGTAGAGGGATGTTAGAGATAGGGAGATAGAGGTTTAGGGTTGCTTGGGTTTAGGGGCATTATTTAGGGTTTAGGGTTTAGGGTCTTGGGGTTAAGGGTTAAGGTTTAGAGGTCTAGGGTTTAGGGTTTAGAGAGAGATAAAGGACCAATAGGGAGATATAGAGGAGTCTGAGGGGAGAGATAGGGAGATAAAGAGTGAGGGACATGGCAAGAGACATAGCGAGAGAGATTGAGAGGTAGAGGGACAAAGGTGATAGGGAGATAGGGGAGAGATAGGGAGATAGTGGTTTATGGTTACTTGGGTTTAGGGTTTAGGGTTTCTCAGGTTTAGGGGTTAGGGTTTAGGGGCATTATAATTTAGGGTTTAGGATTTATGGTTTAGGGGTTAGGGGTTAGGTTTAGAGGTTTAGGGTTTTGGATTTAGGGTTTATAGAGAGAGAGGAATTATAGGGAGATATAGAGGAGTCTGAGGGGAGAGATAGGGAGAAAAAGAGTGAGGGACATGGCCAGAGACATAGGGAGAGAGATTGAGAGGTAGAGGGACAAAGGTGGTAGGGAAATAGGGGAGAGATGGGGAGATAGTGGTTTAGGGTTACTTGGGTTTAGGGTTTCTCAGGTTTAGGGGTTAGGGGTTAGGGTTTAGGGGCATTATTTAGGGTTTAGGATTTAAATTATTTAGGGGTTAGGGGTTACGTTTAGAGGTTTAGGGCTTTGGATTTAGGGTTTATAGAGAGGAATGATAGGGAGATTGAGAGAGGAGATCGAGAAGAGAGATAAGGAGATAGAGAGTGAGGCACATGGCTAGGGACATAGGGAGAGAGATCAAGAGAGGTAGAGGGATGATAGAGATAGGGAGATAGGGAAGAGATAGGGAGATATAGGTTTAGAGTTGATTGGATTTAGGGTGTACCTAGGTTTAGGGTTTCTCAGTTTTGTAGATAGCTAGATAGAAAGAGAGAGGAGACAGATAGGGAGAGATGGAGGTGACAAAGGGGAGAGATAAGGAGATAGAGAGTGAGCGAGATGTCCAGAGAAATAGGGAGAAGGATTGAGAGGTAGAGCTCGATGATAGAGATAGGGAGATAAGGGAGAGATAGGAGATAGGGTTTAGGGTTTAGGGGTTCGGGGTTAAGGTTTAGGGGCATTATTTAGGGTTTAGGGTTTAGGGGTTAAGGTTTAGAGGTTTAGGGTTTAGTGTTTAGAGAGAGAAGACAATTAGGGAGATATAGAGTGAGGGACATGGCCAAAGCATAGGGAGAGAGATTGAGAGGTAGAGGAATGATAGTGATGGGGAGATAGTGAGATAGGGAGATAGAGAGATAGAGGTTTAGGGTTTCTTGGGTTTAGTGTTTAGGATTTAGGGGTTTATGGTTTCTCATGTTTAGGGTTTAGGGGTTAGGAAATAAGGGTTAGGGGTTAGGGATTAGTTTTAATCATGTGTTAATATAGGTTGTGGAGTGAGAAATGGGTCGTATGGGAGATCGGAAGACTAGTTTAAAGTTGGGCCGATGGATATATGTCATAATGAAAGGTTCAAAGGCTCGTCAAAAGTGGAGTGATTGGAGCATCGGTATAAGATTTTTTGAGTTGGCCAATAGTGTTTATCTTGCCGATAGGAAGAATGTATATGATTTGATGTTATTTGGGACTTTGAGAAGGTTTCTTAAAGCTGATTAAGCTTTAATATATTTGAACTATGGGTTTTGATGGGTATTTCACTGTGTTTTGAGAGCTTCCACTGTGTGCTCCGCATCAGACCAATAGGGAGATATAGAGGATTCCGAGGGGAGAGATAGGGAGATAAAGAGTGAGGGACATGGCAAGAGACATAGAGAGAGATATTGAGAGGTAGAGGGACAAAGGTGATGGGGAGATAGGGGAGAGATAGGGAGATAGTGGTTTATGGTTACTTGGGTTTAGGGTTTAGGGGTTTGGGGTTTACGGTTTAGGGGATTAGGGTTTCTCAGGTTTAGGGGTTAGGGGTTAGGGTTTAGGGGCATTATTTAGGGTTTAGGATTTAAATTGTTTAGGGGTTAGGTTTAGAGGTTTAGTGTTTTGGATTTAGGGTTTATAGAGTGAGAGGAATGATAGGGAGATAGAGAGAGGAGACCGAGGAGAGAGATAAGGAGATAGAGAGTGAGGCACATGGCCAGGGACATAGGGAGAGAGATCAAGAGAGGTAGAGGGATGATAGAGATAGGGAGATAGGGGAGAGATAGGGAGATATAGGTTTAGAGTTGATTGGATTTAGGGTGTACCTGGGTTTAGGGTTTCTCAGTTTTAGAGATAGTTAGATAGAAAGAGAGAGGAGACAGATAGGGAGAGATAGAGGTGACAAAGGGGAGAGATAAGGAGATAGAGAGTGAGAGAGAGAGATTGAGAGGTAGAGGGACAAAGGTGATAGGGAGATAGGGGAGAGATAGGGAGATAGTGGTATATGGTTACTTGGGTTTAGGGTTTAGGGGTTTGGGGTTTAGGGTTTCTCAGGTTTAGGGGTTAGGGGTTAGGGTTTAGGATTTATTGTTTAGGGGTTAGGGGTTAGGTTTAGAGGTTTAGGGTTTTGGATTTAGGGTTTATAGAGAGAGAGGAATGATAGGGAGATATAGAGGAGTCTGAGGGGAGGGATAGGGAGATAGAGAGTGAGGGACATGGCTAGAGACATAGGGAGAGAGATTGAGAGGTAGAGGGACACAGGTGGTAGGGAGATAGGGGAGAGATAGGCAGATAGTGGTTTAGGGTTACTTGGGTTTAGGGTTTAGGGGTTTGGGGTTTAAGGTTTAGGGGTTTAGGGTTTCTCAGGTTTAGGGGTCAGGGGTTAGGGTTTAGGGGATTATTTAGGGTTTAGGATTTAAATTGTTTAGGGGTTAGGGGTTAGGTTTAGAGGTTTAGGGTTTTGGATTTAGGGTTTATAGAGAGAGGAATTATAGGGAGATAGAGAGAGGAGATGGAGGAGAGAGATAAGGAGATAGAGAGTGAGGCACATGGCCAGGGACATAGGGAGAGAGATCAAGAGAGGTAGAGGGATGATAGAGATAGAGAGATAGGGGAGAGATAGGGAGATATAGGTTTAGAATTGATTGGATTTAGGGTGTACCTGGGTTTAAGGTTTCTCAGTTTTGGAGATAGCTAGATAGAAAGAGAGAGGAGACAGATAGGGAGAGATAGAGGTGACAAAGGGGAGAGATATGGAGATAGAGAGTGAGTGAGAGAGATTGAGAGGTAGAGGGACAAAGGTGATAGGGAGATAGGGGAGCGATAGGGAGATAGTGGTTTATGGTTACTTGGGTTTAGGGTTTAGGGGTTTGGGGTTTAGGGTTTCTCAGGTTTAGGGGTTAGGGGTTAGGGTTTAGGGGCATTATAATTTAGGGTTTAGGATTTATTATTTAGGGGTTAGGGGTTAGGTTTAGAGGTTTAGGGTTTTGGATTTAGGGTTTAGATAGAAAGAGAGAGGAGACAGATAGGGAGAGATAGAGGTGGCAAAGGGGAGAGATAGGGAGATAGAGAGTGAGCGATATGTCTAGAGAAATAGGGAGAAGGATTGAGAGGTAGAAGGACGATAGAGATAGGGAGATAAGGGAGAGATAGGAGATAGAGTTTAGGGTTGCTCATGTTTAGGGTTTAGGGGTTAAGGTTTAGAGGTTTAGGGTTTAGTGTTTAGAGAGAGAGGACCAATAGGGAGATATAGAGTGAGGGACATGGCTAAAGCATAGGGAGAGAGATTGAGAGGTAGAGGAATGATAATGATGGGGAGATAGTGAGATAGGGAGATAGAGCTCGATAGAGGTTTAGGGTTTCTTGGATTTAGTGTTTAGGATTTAGGGGTTTATGGTTTCTCAAGTTTAGGGTTTAGGAGTTAGGAAATAGGGGTTAAGGGTTAGGGGTTAGGTTTAATCATGCATCCTAGTCATTCCCCTATCATTCCTATATATCCTATCTCTCCCCTCTATCTTTCCCTCTCCCTTATCGATGAAGCAAATGGAAACAAGAAAACTAGGACTCCCTTTCTCAGGTTTAGGGTTTAGGGCTTAGGGGAATTATTTAGGGTTTATGGTTTAGGGGTTAGGGTTTAGTATTTGGAAGAATTATTTAGGGTTACTTGGGTTTAGGGTTTAGGGGCATTATTTAGGGTTTACGGTTGCATGTCAAAAGTAGTTTCTCTCTCTCTCTCTAAATTTGTAAACCCTAAATAATGGCCCTAATCCCTAACCCCTAACCCGCATCTACCATTCTTCTGTATCTACCTCTCTCCTGTCTCTATTCAAAAGTGCCTTTAAAATACTATGAGATACCTTAGTATAAGTAAATCATATAAAAATCAATTATATATATCATCATAATCCTATATAAATTTTGATAGTATTTTATAGCTAAAATGTCTAAATATCATCATAATCCTTTATAAATTTGCTTGTATTTTATAGCTAAAATGCCTAAATACTTAAAATGTATGCAATGCTAAAATAATAAAATAAAAAAAATGAAATACAATAAGGAAAAGGAAAACGGATATCCGTTTTGGAGATCATAAAAAGCAAAAAAGACTGCATTTTTGCAAACCCGCGGCTTGCAAAAATGTAGTCTCATCTTCAAAAAAATGGATATCAGAGCTGAGGAATGGATATCCGATCCAAAGAGGTAAGATTTCATGCATTTTTTTGGTTTGTTTTGTATTTTCAAGAATTTTTTTTGGTTTTTATGCTAAGTGGGTATGTTTTATAATTTAATTAGGTAAAATGGATGCACAAAATGAAAACCCAAACCCTCCACCACCAAACCCTCCCCCTCCAATAGTAGAAGAGAATATTCAAAGAAATATTGATCATATAAGCAGATCATAGAAATGTATCACCGCCACCCTCGATTGTCTATAATGACATCGAATTTAGAGGGAATCATTAATCATATTCAAACCTTGTCCACCCAACACGAATCATGTCGGCAATGGCGAGAAGCCAAGAAGGCCGAATATGCTGACAGTTTGTCATATGAGGAAGTCAAAGATTTAGAGATTACAAAAACTATGTTGGCCCAACACTTTGTCAATCCTAAAACTGGATTGCATGTTGATGTCCGTAAGCCCAAATTTTCAATCAAATGGTGTATTCATGAGGGCATTAGTCAAAACTTTTGGGATCATTGGTGGATGGTTTTTGATAAACCACCCAACAACAATTTAGATGTGCCTTTGTATTTCCTCCATAAACTCTATGCAGAGTTCGTCATGGGTCAACATGTTAATTATTTTGATTTTAGAGAGTTTCAAGGAGTGGGCAGAGGAATGCCTCAAGATAGACCTGGGGCAATTAGACAAGTACAAGGTCCCTATATTCCCCCTCCTACTATCCCTTCTCCACCCTCAATGCAGCGCCCAAACGTTGTTGCAAGTGCAACACAATAGGGCCTTAGTGCCATACACTCTTTGAACGAGCATTTGATTATTCAGACATCTCAGTTTGCACAAGCACATGATGAAGGTGATGATATTAGATCACCTGGTACCACTAGACCGTCGTTGTCCAGACATATATGTGTGCCCCATCATTGCATTTCTTGCAATCATTTATGCTTTGGTCCTATTATGGAGAGTAGTGAGCCACCATTGAACACATCAGACTATGATCTCCATTCATGAGATGAGGCAATGGGGTCCATAACTCAAGCTGAGGGGTCAGGGACAAGAGTAGAAGCTATCGGATTAGTAAACATTAGAGAAGGAGAAATGCATGAGCAATTTTTGTGCAGGTAAAATTAAAAGTTAAATTTTATGGTCTATTCCATTTGAATATATAAACAACTTTATTAGTACTAATGTATCTAAGTGGGATAATAGTTGATGACAGAGGAGGAGTTGACAAAAGTTCATCATGCAACTTTGTCTGCCATCTAATTTGGCTTGGACTTGCCGGTATAATTTGTTGTACACATTAACTTTTTTTTATGCATTTATTTCTTTGTGAGTAATTATATATTAATTTATATCTTGATGTTAATTTTATTTTATAGCCAATCGAAAATGTGAATGATGTGGCATCTTTGCCAATAGTCTTTTCTCGAACTCTTGATTGACCCAAGGGACTATCATTTGCAGAACGACTTTCTCAACGCCAACAAAGGGTGGAGGTAATTTGATTGAATTGTACTTTAATTGATAATTTACAAAACTTAAATATTTGATTATAGTCATTTAGAGTCTTACATTCTTGTCCTTTTTAATTGATGCAGGAGGCCTCGATGGTGGTATGTGCTTGTTTTCTAGTGGATAAGTTTTTGTGTAGTGCATTTCCTATTTTAAATGTATGCATTTCCTATTTTGTTTAATAATTATATATTAATTTATTTCAATGTTACTTTGCTTTTATGTAGTCTGTTGAGAATGTGAGTGATGTGCCACCTTTGCCATCATGCTTCACTAGGACACCTGATCGTCTTAAGAGAAAATCATTTGCAGAACGATTGTCCGAACAACAACATAGAGTCGAGGTAATTGAATTGAATTTTTCTAAATAATTGATAGTTTATCTAGCGGTCTTATAGCTGATTGTAGTGATTTAGATGTATGTTAATAAATGAAAGTTCTTAATTGTAGTAGATAAGAATCTATTTACTAACTTTAACTTGTGTTTTGACTTGTTAATGTAGGAAACTTCACCTCCATCAATTACTAGACATTTTGGTACAAAGAGGACACTTTTTCAGGATCCATCACAGATTGTGGATCCATCACAGATTGAGGGTCAAGTGGACTTGTAGTATTTGATGTAGCTATTTGGCATGTAGATTGTATATAGATTTTGAGACATGGCATATGCCACATTTTGTAAAAAATATTTTGAGTTGGCATATTTGACAAATTTTTGTATATATCTACCATTATGGACTAGATTTTAATGTATATACACCTTGATATACAATATAATTTAAATTTCTTATGTGCAAGTCATGATACTTCCCATGATGCCATACATTATGATGATAGTTCTTTAGTCCATTGATGATATGTTTAGCATTGAGAATGGTTTTAGATCAAGAGAATGGTTTTAGATCAATAGAATCAATATGAAAAAATTCCTTATATGTGCCCTAATCAAATAAGGTCATGATAAACCATTTCATCATGTATTTAGTCTTCATCTTGTCAAATTTTGTAAATATGTCAAAGTTGTCATATGAAAAATGTAAAAAAAATGCAAAAGTATGGAAGATGAATAGTCAAGTACTCAAGAGTCAGTTGGAGACTATTGGTTTCCCTCAAATCATGTATAAATATGCATAAACCTTCATGGAAAAGGCATTGGAGATGTATTGAAAACATTTTGAAGATGAATTGAAGACATGTTTGAATGAAATTAATGTCAAGAAACTCTATGTCAAGGACACTGGGGGCACATTACAAACATAAAAAACTTACATCTTTGGGGGAGGTGCCAATAAGGATACTATTTCAGTTGGGTGTGTGTGTGTATGCAAATCCCATTTATGGCCGAGAAGCTCTCTATTTACTATTATTTACACATCAGAGTATGACTATCCTAAAACAACATCGTGTATATGCTCATAAAAGCCATCAAACTCTGAGAATAAACTCGTCATTAGATAAGGAGTGGAAGGCTAAAGTCACATTCCCAAAAACCTCTTAAAATCACATGTCTCCTCTTATGAAAACTAGGGTCTTTGCCGATACATTGTTCTGTAAGAGCAAAGTCACTTAAGATCCTAAGAGCAAAAACCTTGCCAGTGCCATATTTTTTGTTCTGCTCATCATGGGGTCGAATGGACTGCCCCAACACATCGGGGTGGGGGGGAAAATGCTAGGGGAGGTCTCGTTTTGTGCACCAAGCGTCCCAGTCATTCCGGGCAAGAGGCTACGAGCAAAGTCCCTTAAGATCCCTGAGACCAAAAAATTACCAAACTTTGACCGGGCAGTTCTCAGAATTCGTGATAGTTGGGAATGTTCTGTTTGGACCTATAGGTGCACGTGACATCCTTCCACAATAACCTCTCTCATTTTTGGTCAACTCCATTCCGTTTGACCGTGCTGAAATCAAACGCATTGGCGCAAAATGCTTCAATTTGATGTAGTGGAAAGGTGCTAGGTGCGACATTTTTTATTCCATAGCTTGTGCAGTTGAACGGACTGTGCCAACACGTCGGGGTGGGGGGGTAAATGCTAGGGGAGGTCTCGTTTCATGCACCAAGCATCCCAGTCATTCTGGGCAAGAGGCTACCGGCAAAGTCCCTTAAGATCCCTGAGACCAAAAACTGCCAAACTTTGACCGAGCAGTTCTCAGAATTCATGACAGTTGGGAATGCTCTGTTTGGACCTATAGGTGTACGTGACATCCTTCCACAATAACCTCTCTCATTTTTGGTCAACTCCATTCTGTTTGACCGTGCCGAAATCAAACGCATTGGCACAAAATGCTTCAATTTGATGCAGTGGAAAGGTGCTAGGTGCGACATTTTTCATTCCATAGCTCGTGGGGTCGAACGGACTTTGCCAATGTGTCGGGGTGGGCGGGTAAATGCTAGGGGAGGTCTCATTTCGTGCACCAAGCGTCCCAGTCATTCCGGGCAAGAGGCTACCGGCAAAGTCCCTTAAGATCCCTGAGACCAAAAAATTGCCAAACTTTGACCGGGTAGTTCTCAGAATTCATGATAGTTGGGAATGCTCTGTTTGGACCTACAAGTGTACGTGGCATCCTTCCACAATAACCTCTCTCATTTTTGGTCAACTCCATTCTGTTTGACCGTTGTGAAATCAAACGCATTGGCGCAAAATGCTTCAATTTGATGCAGTGGAAAGGTGCTAGGTGCGACATTTTTCATTCCATAGCTCGTGCGGTCGAACGGACTCTGCCAATGCATCGGGGTGGGTGGGTAAATGCTAGTGGAGGTCTCGTTTTGTGTGCCAAGTGTCCCAGTCATTCCGGGCAAGAGGCTACCGGCAAAGTCCTTTAAGATCCCTGAGACCAAAAAACTGCCAAACTTTGACCAGGCAGTTCTCAAAATTCATGAAAGTTGGGAATGTTCTATTTAGACCTACAGGTGCACGTGACATCCTTCCACAATAACCTCTCTCATTTTTGTCAACTCCATTCCGTTTGACTGTGTTGAAATCAAACGCATTGGTGCAAAATGCTTCAATTTAATGTAGTGGAAAGGTGCTAGGTGTGACATTTTTCATTCCATAGCTCGTGTGGTCAAACAGACTGCACCAACGCATCGGGGTGGGTGGGTAAATGCTAGTGGAGGTCTCGTTTCATGCGCCAAGTGTCCTAGTCATTCTGGGCAAGAGGCTACCAGCAAAGTCCTTTAAGATCCCTGAGACCAAAAAATGCCAAACTTTAACCGGGCAGTTCTCAGAATTCGTGAAAGTTGGGAATCTTTTGTTTGGACCTACAGGTGCATGTGACATCCTTACACAATAACCTCTCTCATTTTTGGTCAACTCCATTCCGTTTGACCATGTTGAAACCAAATGCATTGGCGCAAAATGCTTCAATTTGATGTAGTGGAAAGGTGCTAGGTGCGACATTTTTCATTCCATAGCTCGTGCGATCGAACGGACTATGCCAATGCATCAGGGTAGGTGGGTAAATAGTAGTGGAGGTCTCGTTTCATGCGCCAAGCATCCCAGTCATTCCAGGCAAGAGGCTACCGGCAAAGTCCCTTAAGATCCCTGAGACCAAAAAACTGCCAAACTTTGACTAGGCAGTTCTCAAAATTTGTGAAAGTTGGAAATGTTCTATTTGGACCTACAGGTGCACATGACATCCTTCCACAATAACCTCTCTCATTTTTGGTCAACTCCATTCCGTTTGACCGTGTTGAAATTAAACGCATTAGCGCAAAATGCTTCAATTTGATGCAGTGAAAAGGTGCTAGGTGCGACATTTTCATTCCATAGCTCATGGAGTCAAATGGACTATGCCAATGCATCAGGGTGGGTGGGTAAATGCTAGTGGAGGTCTTGTTTCATGCGCCAAGCGTCCTAGTCGTTCCGAGCTGTAGGCTACCGGCAAAGTTAAAAGTTGCTAGGATTGAAATTTTGCATTCCACAGGTCCTGGGGCCGAACGGTTTGCGCCAACACGTCGGGGTGGGCGAGTAAATGCTAGGGGAGGTCTCGTTTTGTGTGCAACGCATCCCAGTCCTTCCGAGCTGTAAGCTACTGGCAAAGTGTGACGAAACAAGACCTCCACTAGTATTTACCCGCCCACCCTGATGTGTTGGCGCAAACCGTTTGGCCCCAGGACCTGAGGAATGCAAAATTTCAATCCTAAAAACTTTTGACTTTGCCGGTAGCTTACAACTTGGAACGACTGGGATGCTTTGCACACAAAACGAGACCTCCCCTATCATTTACTCGCCCACCCCGACGTGTTGGTGCAAACCGTTCGGCCCCAGGACCTGTGGAATGCAAAATTTCAATCCTAGCAACTTTTGACTTTATCGATAGCTTACAGCATGGAACGACTGGGATGCTTGGTGCACGAAACAAGACCTCCACTAGCATTTACCTACCCACCCCAACACGTTGGCACAAATCGTTCAGCCCCAGGACCTGTGGAATGCAAAATTTCAATCCTAGCAACTTTTGACTTTGACAGTAGCTTACAGCTCGGAATGACTAGGATGCTTTACACACAAAACAAGACCTCCCCTAGCATTTACTCACCCACCCCGACGTGTTGGAGCAAACCGTTCGGCCCCAAGACCTGTGGAATGCAAAATTTCAATCCTAACAACTTTTGACTTTGTCGGTAGCTTACAGCTCGGAACGACTGGGATGCTTTGCACACAAAACAAGACCTCCCCTAGCATTTAATCACCCACCCCGACGTGTTGGAGCAAACTGTTCAGCCCCACAAGCTATGGAATGAAAAATGTCGCACCTAGCACCTTTCCACTACATCAAATTGAAGCATTTTGCGCCAATGCACTTGATTTCAACATGCTCAAACGGAATGGAGTTGACTAAAAATGAGAGAGGTTATTGTGGAAGGATGTCACGTGCACCTGTAGGTCCAAATAGAACATTCCCAACTTTCATGAATTCTGAGAACTACCCGGTCAAAGTTTGGCAATTTTTTGGTCTCAGGGATCTTAAAGGACTTTGTCGGTAGCCTCTTGCCCGGAATGACTGGGACGCTTGGCACACGAAATGAGACCTCCACTAGCATTTACCCACCCACCCTGACGTGTTGGCATAGTCCGTTCGACCGCACGAGCTATGGAATGAAAAATGTTGCACCTAGCACCTTTCCACTGCATCAAATTGAAGCATTTTGTGCCAATGCGTTTGATTTCAACACGGTCAAACAGAATGAAGTTGACCAAAAATGAGAGAGGTTATTATGGAAGGATGTCACGTGCACCTGTAGGTCCAAATAGAACATCCCCAACTTTTACGAATTCTGAGAACTACTCGGTCAAAGTTTGGCAATTTTTTGGTCTCAGGGATCTTAAGGGACTTTGCCGGTAGCCTCTTGCCCGGAATGACTAGGATGCTTGGCGCATGAAATGAGACCTCCACTAGCATTTACCAACCCACCCCGACACGTTAGCGCAGTCCGTTCGACCGTAAGAGCTATGGAATGAAAAATGTCGCACCTAGCACCTTTCCACTGCATCAAATTGAAGCATTTTGTGCCAATGCGTTTGATTTCACAACGGTCAAATGGAATGGAGTTGACCAAAAATGAGAGAGGTTATTGTGGAAGGATGCCACGTGCACTTGTAGGTCCAAACAGAGCATTCCCAACTATCATGAATTCTGAGAACTGCCCGGTCAAAGTTTGGCAATTTTTTGGTCTCAGGGATCTTAAGGGACTTTGCCGATAGCCTCTTGCCTGGAATGACTGGGACGCTTGGCGCACGAAACGAGACCTCCCCTAGCATTTACCTACCCACCCCGACACGTTGTAGAGTCCATTTGACCCCACGAGCTATGGAATGAAAAATATCGCACCTAGCACCTTTCCACTACATCAAATTGAAGCATTTTGCGCCAATGCGTTTGATTTCAGCACGGTCAAACAGAATGGAGTTGACCAAAAATGAGAGAGGTTATTGTGGAAGGATGTCACGTACACCTGTAGGTCCAAACAGAACATTCCCAACTATCACAAATTCTGAGAACTACCCGGTCAAAGTTTGGCATTTTTTGGTCTCAGGGATCTTAAGGGACTTTGCCGGTAGCCTCTTGCCCGGAATGACTGGGATGCTTGGCGCATGAAACGAGACCTCCCCTAGCATTTACCCGCCCACCCCGACGCGTTGGTGCAGTCCGTTTGACCCCATGATGAGCAGAAAAAAAAATATTGTTCCAGTTGACACATTCTCAATCATTAACATGGATGATATCTCAGTACTATTCCTTTAGGCACAATATGAGCTTCCAATGGAAGGCGCAATTGTGAGGTTAAGATGATGAAAAGTGTGCCTCATTCACAGTCATGTTTTACTTGTCTTCAATGATGATTCCTTGATTCAACTTAATCCTTTGATAATACATTTTTACCTCCTTGTGAAAGCGCACTTTCAAGGTTGCTTGAGCAAGAGCTAGCGCCTCAACATCAAGGCGCACTTTTGGTGTTCTAGAAACATGAACTAGCACCTCAAATATTAAGGCACTCATTCTAGGTTGTTTATTCAATAATTGGCACTAGTCACATATGGTGTAGAGAGGTAGATGTGCGCCCAAGTCATCATTTGATGCCTTCAATAACTATAAACTCCTTTGATGATGCATTTTATCCTTCCTATTCACTATCTAGCCTTAGGCACACATTTTAGGTTGATCAATCATAATCTAGTGCCCTAAGTACCAAGGCACACTTTTAGATTAGTTTGATAAAGGATTAGTGCCTTCATTTCTAGGCGGAAGTTTGGAGTTGAAATACATCAAAATAACAAGTTTCTTCATCACTTCAAACATATTTAACACTTTGAAGATCTCCAATGCATGATTGAATATCAAGAAACCAATGTATCATTTCATGAAGGTCTTGTTAGTGCCTGAATTGACTGACAGTTTTTGAGCAATTTTCATGCAGGCACTTTCCCTAAGTATCCAAAAAAATGTTCTAAGTGTTGGACCTCCTCAGCATTTTTCAGCTGCAGCATCATATTTTCTTTGATGAGGAGGTCATCATCATCATGTTTTCTTCGATGGTGGTCAGCATCATCATGTTCTCCGTCGACCGGTTTCTCATCGTCATCATCATATTTTATTATCGGGTGATGTTTGGATATCATCCTGATCCTGCTGATGAGCTACAGTGTGCCCCGTGTTGCTTGCGGGGGTGATTTTTCAAGTATCCGGTGATCTTCCAATTATCACCTTGCCCAAACATGATGATGATGTTGCCCCGATATTCTGAAGGGGTTATTCTTTGAGTTGTTCGACCTGACTTGTTCTTTCTTAAGGGTCATCATCATCATCATCATATTTCCAGTTATCACCGTGTTGCTTGCGGGGGTCATCATATTTTCTGCCTTCGTGTTTTTTCGCCGGGGTGATATCTTTATCATCGGGTGATCTTGGTTATGATCATCCTGATGATGTTGTTGAAGAGTTCTAAGTGTGACCCGATATTCACTGGGGTCATCATATTTTGAACGTCAGGATGATCTTAGTCAATATCATCCTGATGATGTTGCATCACTTCATGTTCGTTGTTTTACCATCCTGATGATGCTGACGTCATTCGTATGTCAGGGTGATATCTTTTTCTCTGCCTATCTGCATCATGATATTTACGAAGGAGGGGGTGATATTTTCATCACTCGGGTGTATGTTTGTTCCAGCGTCATGATGATGCCGATATCAAGGAGATATCCGCCTGCCGGCTTCGTGCATTATCTAGTGGGGGTGATCTTTTCAAGCATCATCATATTCATCTATCGCCCCGATCTTATAGTGGAGCTACAGTGCAACCTGATATTTGTGCATTAGGATGATATTTCCAAATATCCGGTTATCTTCCGAATATCATCCTGATGTTGATATGATGATGACGTCATCAAGGTCTGGGGGGGTCATATTTCTAACACAGATCATCTTGTGGAGATCTCTCGATATTTGCAAACATGATGATGATGTCATCCGGATATGAGGAGGTGCGCAGTAGGCAGATATGATGATGACGTCAGCAGGATATGATGATGACATCATCAGGATGTTCATCGGCCAGACTTTTGGTATAGGCTCAGCAGGAGGGTGTTCCTCCGATGGATCAGGTTGTGCCGATAAAGGCGATTATCATGCAGGTGATATTGCGATATGATGCTGACGTCAGGGTGATATTTCAAGCGACAGGATATCATGCTGCTGGAGGATGATGATGATGAAGTCTTATACTAGTGTCGTCAGGAGCAAAAGCACCGACATCATATATGCTCATGACCTAGTATATAAAGTGTTAGAGGTCACCGCGGGGTGCATGTGGGATAATTGATATCCTGCATATTCGAAATATCATGATGATGAATCTCGGCGGGAAATGGTTGCTATGGACTGTTAGATGTTTTTCCCAAGGCCGCGGGTTGGTGCGCCATTAATGGCGAGGGTTGCAGAGGTATGGGCGGATCTGGTACCCGATTGAAGGTGTACATCAGCGGACAGTGGCGCAGGGCTCGAGATTTCTTCCTGTCTCCTCTCCTACCTGCTGCATTCATGTTTGGGCGCCAATCTGGTAGTGTTTGAGCGCCATTTTCCTGATACTGTGTATCTGGCGGGATTTTTGGTCAACCATGTAATTAATTGCTGTGGTACACTACCTGGCTGTTATAAGCAGGAAGTGTTACTCATTTGTGGTTGTTGAAAGTTGAAGATTTTTGGCTCCGTAATTCAAAACCAGCTGATCTGGTTGCTCTGTACAGCTTAAACTTGTGAGTTTATGTATCTCCCGTTGTACGATTTGGCATGAATCCACTGATTTCATGGTTAGTCTTATATGAATAATGTTGTGTTTGCATGTGTTATGTTAATTCTGTCTCCAGTATTGCATGTATTCTTCTTCTGAATCTGGATATTTGGGTAATGTTCAGATTCTAGAGCATAGAATTCCTATGTTGAATGTCTGATCTTTTAACTTCTGCTCAAGGGGTAGATTAAACTGTTTTCAGGTTGAACATTGGGAAGGGTATACTGCAGTAGGGATGCCATAAGTAGAGATAACTTAACACTCTGTATTGGGAGATATCTGTAAGGCAGATATCATGTGTATCCCCCTGAAATCCAGTTTTAGCTATTCATGCTGATCATTCACAGGTGTATGTCTACCGACTCCAAGCCCTGGATAGGCACCAATCTAGCTCTGTGTTGAGGTTATACACCATGTCCAGCTTTGCATCCAAAATCCATATCAAATTACTTCATCCTTCCACCTGTTAGTTGTAGGAGTAGGATTAGGGACCCCCTACATGCTCTCATACCCAACCAGACATCATGTCCAAGAATGTTGCCAGCCTTGTGATCTATCATACAGATCTTGGTCCATACATGAGAGTATTCTGCTTGTTGTTGTCAAGTTAGATCTTTCTATCTTTGAGCTAGTCAAGGTTACATCTTGAGTTATAGGGATACCCCCCTTGGTGCGGCAGAACCAGAAGTGAAGGGGAGGCAGCTCACGCAACCTCCTGTATTTAGTTGGCTGAATCTGCCTGTGCATTAGAAGTGGCAAACCCTAATGCTGATTCAGAAGAAAAACCAACAAATTGGCGACTCAGCTGGGGATGTTGATGTAAAGTGATATCCTGCAGTCTCTGGTGAAGTTTTGCTCTGCTGGTGGAATGAACTCAGAAACATATTTGATGAGCTTTCAGCTGCTGTAAATTTTGTCCTCTCTGGAGAGGTGGCGACTCTGCAAAAAAGATCCAAATGCACATGAAAGATGGATGTATGTGATGTGACAAAAATGTGTTGTTCATTTTTCTGCATCTGTATGAGAAAAGGTACCTTGTTCCTTCCCCTTTATTTGCTGTTTTACTGCATAGGTTAGATGCCAGGGGAAGCCTTAGGTCTTAGACAGACAAACAATGTCTAAGAGTAAGATTTTTATGAATCCAAGTATGAATTATCCCATACTCAGTGGTGAAATGTTGGATAAAGGAATAGAAGAGATAAGAAATAGGTTGATATTCTTAGAGGCTGAGCAGGCCCAGTTAAGAAGTAGTAACCCTGTTGTGTCTGCCAGTCAGAAAGCTAAACCTCCTGTCAGCCCTTTTGATCCTTTGTATGACCAACTGGATTTGTCATGGGTGGATTATAAAGTAGAAACTATGCCTGCTAGGATATACTGTCAGATGCCTAGATTTAGTGGTCACAATGTATGTGATGGGAATGCACATATCCAAAATTTTCAAAGTTTTATGGGAAAATATTCATTCAGAGATGAGGATATGTGGATGAGGTTTTTTGTTAGGTCCTTTGATGCAAAAGCAAAAGACTGGTATTTGAGCTTTCCAAAGAAATCCTTTGCCTGTTGGGATGAGCTTGCTGACTGTTTCAAGGAAGAATTTGCAAAAGAACCGGCTGATCTTGTTGCAGAATTGATGAGAATCAGAAAACAAGATGAAGAACCATGTGTTGTTTTCAATCATAGGTTTGCAATAGCCCTTTCACAGATCCCAGAAGTCTTTAGACCTGATATTTCAGCCTGTGTTGGCATATTCCTTGAAGCTTTTGAGGAGGGCTTTAGTGCAATACTGAGGGATTTCAAGGTGACAAGTATGCAGATGGCATACAGGTTCATAGAAAAGATAGAAAAAATTAGAAATGTGTACCTGCTGAAACCCCTGTCCCCAGGCCTTGGTGTGAAAAATTGTTATGAAGCTGCAAATGACCAAATGATTATGGCATCATGTGCAGATAAAAATGAAAATAAAAGCATAGAGGTTGAGACTGCTGTGTTTGAACATAATGCTAACAATACTGCTCAACTGGATTGTTCACCAGTTGAGGATGCCAGTGAAAGGACTAATGAGGATTCCCATTGCAATGATGAGGCAACTGACCATGAAAATAATAACGAGGTTGTGGACAGCAATGAGCAATTTTTGGAATGGACCTGTGGAGACAATTGTGAGTATTGTACTCAAGACAGAGAAGATATAAGCAAACAGAGAAGCAGTCCTATGTGTGACCCATTGCCTACCTTTCAAACACATGGAAATCATGAAGAGCAGTCAGAAATTGAAATAAGTGCTAGTTCAGAGCCTGATTGTCTTTCATTTGATGGCTGTTTTGTTTATGACACACAGGCTGATACTCCTCCACAGAGTGAATCCATTGGTGATGAAGAGGTGTGCTTTGCTGCCCATGAACAAATGGCATACTATGATGAAACTGATGCACCTGGATCACCCATTTATGACACATATGATGATGAGGATCTGTCTGAGTATGGTGAAGATCTAGACACTATTTTTGGCTTGGATTCTGTTTCTCATCCTGATGAAAGAGGAAACAACATACATCAGGTAAGTGACTGTGAAAATGTGCCTGATTTGACAGAGATGCCAGAGCCTGATCTTTCCCAGCCTGGTACTACTGATAGTTGTGCACATGATGTACACAATTGTGATTTTGAAAGCTTTTCTTTTGATGTGCCAGCATATAATACAATGAGCTCTGATCTTCCTAGCTGTGTGGTTGACTTTGAGTGTTTCCTATTTTCAGTCCAGCTAGGAGATCATGTTGCAATGCATGATGATGATACAGATGATAACCTGTGCTATATGACATATGAGTATGCATTGCCTGATATATTCTGCACCCACATGTCACATGATGCTGAAGGTTATCTGCACAGGGGTGATAATGGCGAGCCAAATCAGAGGGTTGAATATGCAGATGACAAGATTTATTTGTGGGTGGATCTTTGTAGTATCTCCAAGGTTGACCCAGTGCATGCAGATGAAAACAAGATATTTGACAAAGGGAGATACATGTTTTTCTTTTCTTGGTGGCCTTAGGCCATCAAGTGTGTTTGGTGATGCAGGTCAGTGCAGTATTTGACTCTGTGCCCAATGGATAAGGGACTGGTCTGCATCCCAGAGATCTGGGGTTCTCGCTGCAGTCTTGCACCTGCACGTCCCCAAACAGAGCCAGTGTTAGTGCCTGAATTGACTGACAGTTTTTGAGCAATTTTCATGCAGGCACTTTCCCTAAGTATCCAAAAAAATGTTCTAAGTGTTGGACCTCCTCAGCATTTTTCAGCTGCAGCATCATATTTTCTTTGATGAGGAGGTCATCATCATCATGTTTTCTTCGATGGTGGTCAGCATCATCATGTTCTCCGTCGACCGGTTTCTCATCGTCATCATCATATTTTATTATCGGGTGATGTTTGGATATCATCCTGATCCTGCTGATGAGCTACAGTGTGCCCCGTGTTGCTTGCGGGGGTGATTTTTCAAGTATCCGGTGATCTTCCAATTATCACCTTGCCCAAACATGATGATGATGTTGCCCCGATATTCTGAAGGGGTTATTCTTTGAGTTGTTCGACCTGACTTGTTCTTTCTTAAGGGTCGTCATCATCATCATCATATTTCCAGTTATCACCGTGTTGCTTACGGGGGTCATCATATTTTCTGCCTTCGTGTTTTTTCGCCGGGGTGATATCTTTATCATCGGGTGATCTTGGTTATGATCATCCTGATGATGTTGTTGAAGAGTTCTAAGTGTGACCCGATATTCACTGGGGTCATCATATTTTGAACGTCAGGATGATCTTAGTCAATATCATCCTGATGATGTTGCATCACTTCATGTTCGTTGTTTTACCATCCTGATGATGCTGACGTCATTCGTATGTCAGGGTGATATCTTTTTCTCTGCCTATCTGCATCATGATATTTACGAAGGAGGGGGTGATATTTTCATCACTCGGGTGTATGTTTGTTCCAGCGTCATGATGATGCCGATATCAAGGAGATATCTGCCTGCCGGCTTCGTGCATTATCTAGTGGGGGTGATCTTTTCAAGCATCATCATATTCATCTATCGCCCCGATCTTATAGTGGAGCTACAGTGCAACCTGATATTTGTGCATCAGGATGATATTTCCAAATATCCGGTTATCTTCCGAATATCATCCTGATGTCGATATGATGATGACGTCATCAAGGTCCGGGGGGGTCATATTTCTAACACAGATCATCTTGTGGAGATCTCCCGATATTTGCAAACATGATGATGACGTCATCCAGATATGATGAGGTGCGCAGTAGGCAGATATGATGATGACGTCAGCAGGATATGATGATGACGTCATCAGGATGTTCATCAGCCAGACTTTTGGTATAGGCTCAGCAGGAGGGTGTTCCTCCGATGGATCAGGTTGTGCCGATAAAGGCGATTATCATGTAGGTGATATTGCGATATGATGCTGACGTCAGGGTGATATTTCAAGCGACAGGATATCATGCTGCTGGAGGATGATGATGATGAAGTCTTATACTAGTGTCGTCAGGAGCAAAAGCACCGACATCATATATGCTCATGACCTAGTATATAAAGTGTTAGAGGTCACCGCGGGGTGCATGTGGGATAATTGATATCCTGCATATTCAAAATATCATGATGATGAATCTCGGCGGGAAATGGTTGTGATGGACTATTAGATGTTTTTCCCAAGGCCGCGGGTTGGTGCGCCATTAATGGCGAGGGTTGCAGAGGTATGGGCGGATCTGGTACCCGATTGAAGGTGTACATCAGCGGACAGTGGCGCAGGGCTCGAGATTTCTTCCTGTCTCCTCCCCTACCTGCTGCATTCATGTTTGGGCACCAATCTGGTAGTGTTTGAGCGCCATTTTCCTGATACTGTGTATCTGGCGGGATTTTTGGTCAACCATGTAATTAATTGCTGTGGTACACTACCTGGCTATTATAAGCAGGAAGTGTTACTCATTTGTGGTTGTTGAAAGTTGAAGATTTTTGGCTCTGTAATTCAAAACCAGCTGATCTGGTTGCTCTGTACAGCTTAAACTTGTGAGTTTATGTATCTCCCGTTGTACGATTTGGCATGAATCCACTGATTTCATGGTTAGTCTTATATGAATAATGCTGTGTTTGCATGTGTTATGTTAATTCTGTCTCCAGTATTGCATGTATTCTTCTTCTGAATCTGGATATTTGGGTAATGTTCAGATTCTAGAGCATAGAATTCCTATGTTGAATGTCTGATCTTTTAACTTCTGCTCAAGGAGTAGATTAAACTGTTTTCAGGTTGAACATTGGGAAGGGTATACTGCAGTAGGGATGCCATAAGTAGAGATAACTTAACACTCTGTATTGGGAGATATCTGTAAGGTAGATATCATGTGTATCCCCCTGAAATCCAGTTTTAGCTATTCATGCTGATCATTCACAGGTGTATGTCTACCGACTCCAAGCCCTGGATAGGCACCAATCTAGCTCTGTGTTGAGGTTATACACCATGTCCAGCTTTGCATCCAAAATCCATATCAAATTACTTCATCCTTCCACCTGTTAGTTGTAGGAGTAGGATTAGGGACCCCCTGCATGCTCTCATACCCAACCAGACATCATGTCCAAGAATGTTGCCAGCCTTGTGATCTATCATACAGATCTTGGTCCATACATGAGAGTATTCTGCTTGTTGTTGTCAAGTTAGATCTTTCTATCTTTGAGCTAGTCAAGGTTACATCTTGAGTTATAGGGATACCCCCCTTGGTGCGGCAGAACCAGAAGTGAAGGGGAGGTAGCTCACGCAACCTCCTGTATTTAGTTGGCTGAATCTGCCTGTGCATTAGAAGTGGCAAACCCTAATGCTGATTCAGAAGAAAAACCAACAGGTCTTAAGTGTTGTAAATATGCATCTTCTTATTTAATCATGTGTTGTAAATGAAGGAATGCAATGATTGCAATATGTGCACAAAACGAAATTTTTGATAAAGATTGAAAGGAAATGTTAAGAAAATGCAATTGGCATGTGTAAATCCAAAGTGTGGAAGCATAGACAAGGCATGTGAATAGTTTGGCATGACACCTCAAAGAGATGCTATCTCATGGAATGCAATGATTGCAAGATATGCACAAAATGGATTTTTTAAAAAGGCTTTAGAAACTTTGAAGCAAATACAATTCGAACGTTTAAAACCAAATTCCATAACCTGTGCAAGCATTCTCCCTACTTGTGCCAAATTAGGATCTTATATATACATATATGCACATAATGTCATGAAAATAATGTATAGTGTATATATCAAGCCATATAGGCATGTACAAATAAAACCATATGGGTATATACAATGATATACATCGATAACATACAAAAGTATGTTTACAAAGCCAAATACACATATGTAACAAAATGTCCCAAAATCAAATCTCCTATGGATTTCTATCAAATAATTTATGGCTCTTGCTAGGCCATGAAGATGGTGAACCAGTCAATGACTCATCTTCCAGCGCTCATCGACTAGACCTCCTCGATAGAGATTTTTGAATTGCCACCTATTAATACAATCAAACAACGTGCACATTAATATAGAATTTAATATTCAAAATATATAACATGACATAAGTAATCAATCACTTACCACCAATTGGTGATCCCTTTTGATCATTTGTTGTCTCTCTTCTTCTATAGAGCTGGATGGGTAGGGGAGGTGACGTCCTGTGAGAAGCATGAACAAGCAGATTTAAAAGTAAACATGAATATCATAAATATGTACATTAAATGTTGCGCTTATTATAGGACTGTTCTAGTACTATTTTAGGACTGTTGTAGGACTGTTGTAGTTAAAACTATCCTAGTAGACATGTATAGGACTGTTATAGGACTATCATCTCATGGAATACAATGATGGCAAGATTACTATCAAGATTAGTATGAAGATTAATTATGACTGTTATAGGACTTTTATAAGAATGCAAAGTAAGGAAGCATTGGCAAGGCACATGAACTGTTTGGTGGAATACCTCAAAGAAATGAGAATTTTGTCAAATGTTGTAGTTGCAATTGCCATGTGACACATGTATGTAATATGTGAAAGCATAGATAAGGCACATGAACTATTTGGCAAAAGACATCAAATACATGTCACCTCATGGAATGCCTTATGTAGAAAAAGGTACAAATGTGCAATATTAAGAAATACAAATGAGAACTAAAAATCATACCTCGAGTATAGTCAAAATAACCTATGATGCCATACAAAATAATTTACAATGCCATGAAAAATAATCTACGATGCCATCTAAAATAACTTTATTCGCTGTCCTGTATAGTCAAAAGCATGCATTATAGTTATTAAAGTAACAAGATTTTTAATAAAACAATTCTAAAAAATAGAAAAAACAAGAACAAGTTAAGATAAAAAATGTCAGACCTGTCCATCTAGAAGTTTAAATGCTAGTCAAGCGTACCTGAGGGGTCATCTCTTACCTTCAAAGTATCCAATATTGCTTCATGATCAACATTACTAATTGTCCATAGTTCTTTTGATTTTGGTCTTCCATGATGCTTTAGTAACTTGACATTTGTTGCTACAACTAGATGAGAATACATCAATATGGTTTTATGCTTCTCAAAGTCTTCAAAGGCCAGGATGCCATTCTTTTTAACCATATATGTTCGTAACCAAGTCCCAGCAATAACAACTGATCCTGTAGGATATGTGAACCCATCATCATCTGTCATAGGTTGTGTTAGCTTTTGTTTTCCCTATACACATCGTGCCAACCAATAGTCTGACCTCTCTTCATTTCCATGTGGTGCAACAACTGCATAAACATGACCTGGCTGTACAAGGTTTGAAAGATGTTCATAGTCAAATGAGCTCTCCATGTCATTGACAAAAGATGATTGACCTTCATATAAAGGGACTAAATATTGTGGAATCCATGCATCTACCCACTCACTTGACTCACAATTGTTCTAATTACATTTAATACAACTCTGACAAAAACAAGCTAATTCTCGTGTCCAAATAGTCCATGTACTTGCATTTGAGCTTTGAAATGAATGCATCTTTGATGATTCACTGATTCTCTAACATTCCAATTTCTCTATCGCTATCCCATCATCAACCAACCAAAAGAACTTGCGCACTTCAGAATCAAGAGCCACTCCTCGTGACAATGCATAGTTACACCACTTAATAATGGAATCTGCATCACTGAATGTAGCACCACCTCTAATCTTTAGTTGTTCTTTAAAAAGAGCTCTCTTCACGCATGCACCTGCTCCATCATGTTCACCTTTTCCGTGCTCGGCTTCAAAAAAATTTCAAATATGAGGTATACCCTTCTCTACATGCATTTTGCTCAACCAATAGAAATTATGAGCATTCTTGAATTAACCAGTGTAATTATCCGACCAAATGAGATGTTGATCTATTCTAATATCTTTTTCTTGTAAGAACCCATAAAATTGTTGAAAATAATATTGTACAAACTCTACTGAATGAGATTGATCATCACTCATATAAAAATGGTATTCTCTGACAATCTTCCTGTTCTCTTCTGTACTCTCGAGGGCATGTCTATATGTGATGTGAACAAAAATAGCAATCTGAATAGAATTGTAGTACTGGGATTGAACTTCATTTTGGGGTTGCAATGTATAGTTTTCTGCAAAATCAACTACAGAGACAATAGTTCCAATCGGGAAAGAGTCTTTACACATCCTGAACTGTTGATCTAACCATCGAGACCTATGGCTATGTCTGACATACTTGTAGAAAAGATTTTTCTTAAAATCATCAATAAAATCAGCAATACTTACCTCTCTTACAATCAACTCACATCTAGAACCTTCACCTCCACTTTTCAAATTGTATTTCACTATCTCATATCTCTTTTTCTCAACCATTCTCTTTCCAAAATCATGCTCGTTGCCCTCATGAAAACATGATACAAACTTTGATAACCCACCACATTGTAAACACTTTTCATTTAAACAATCATTCTTGTAGAACATGCAACCATCATCTCTAATACATAGAAATAAATCCAATAAGTCCCTAGATGACTTTGGTAGTTGAATTGCACCACACTCCTGTAACATTTCATTAGTGTGCAAAGTAGAACGAATATTGCATAATAATTCATGGTACATAGAAAATTCTACATGGTATTTGCAACAACATGTATTATGAACTTTAAGAGGAACACAATAAAATGGCTTAAGAGATTCAAATGCTCTTTGTGAGATTGCCATACCTGGGTGAGTTTCACAATATTGTTTGTACAATGTTGTTTGGCTACATTCCAAGTAATGTTTAGGATGTGGTGTGCAGTCTTTATCACCAATTCTTAACTTTACAACATCTTTTGCATTCGGTGATACCCTAGAGTTAGTGTACCAAAATCGTTCAATTTCTTCCTTTGTGCTATCAATTAGCTTCTTGTCAACTCGTGGAAGCCTACCACTGAAAGCCCAAGTATCATTGGCAACAGGACTATCTAGCCTTGATCTTAATGCTAGTGCTTTTGACAATGTTTTACAATTCAATCTTAAGTCAACACAAGTTTGCCTCATTAATTGAGCATTTCTTAATTGTTTGCTTACTATTGAGGTTGTTATTACTCTACGGGCAGCTCTTTTATCTTTCTCCTTGCTAGTCTTTCCAATAGAATTGAGTGCATTGAAAAGGCTTCTTACAATAATTTTATTCCGATCAGACACTTTGTTTAACTGAATCTTTAATTTCTTTAGTAAAGGTCTCATTTTGTACATCTTTAATAATTGCACAAAAAGTTGGCATTGTTTGGTTAATGTTTTCTTCTCAAAGTATTCATTGAAGAGTTTTGTAGCCCACAACCGAACCGTTCATGATGACCTCTTGCCTTCAAGTTTTTCCATTATGTTCTCATCAATTTCAAGTAACCATTTTGGGGTTTTTAGGTGTTTTCCAATTTCATCATGGTTATTCTCTTCTTGACAAATGTCCTCTCTTCTTATGAAATTTGGAGATACATTGATTGTTCTTGTTTCATCCATGTTTTCAACCTCATCAATTTTATCAACAAATGGATTATGGAGTGCAATTTCAATATCATGATGTTCATATCCACTTTCTTCAAGTGCACGTCTTTTTTTTTCTTCTTCTTCTTTGTCCATGGTATTGCTATTATGAATAGGTGTTTCATAACATTTTTCAATATTTTCATTTACAATATCATGGTGAATTTCAATCTTATCTACCATTTCATTATAATCAAAATTAACATCTTCAATTTGCATGTCATTAGATGGTAAAGAAGAAGATTCACCTTGATGAGCATCTACCAAACCCACCCTTCCAATCCTCTTCCTTTCCCTATCTTTTTTCCTAATTGCTTCAATTTCCTCCAATGTAACTTTCCTCCTCCTTTTTGCTTTACGATGACTGTTGCTCCCCATTAGGGGAACAAAAATATCACCCTTATGATTGTAACAAGAAAATTGTGTCTCCAAAAGTGCATAAAAATATTCCTTTCACTATCATAGCCAGAAATCATGAGTATTTCGACAACAGAGGGTCTCTGGTTGCGGAAGTCAGGCCCAGAAATATTCCTTTTGTCTTTTTTTTGCTTTTCCAAAACGGATATCCATTTTGGAAAACCCAATTCTTTGCAACGGACACTTGCAACGTCCATATGCCTACTACAAAATAGATATCCGGTTTATTATGTACATTTGGATTCTATACTAGGGATTCATTGTATTATTCAATAAACTTGTGAATTACCATTTAATTTCAATGTTTACACACTAATCCACCTAGGTATCAACTTAATAAAGCTCTGGATATAAGCCATTATTTGATTTTAGGCTATCATCAAATGAGGAGCTTCTAAAGGCAAAAATGTTGTCCCAAAAGGAGACTCAATGTTATTCGTAAAGACATTAGATTGTTAAAATATAAATTTGAGGTTAGATATTCCTTGGGCTATTTTAGTATAGAGAAGCAAAATTGCAATATATGACTATCCTAGGAATTAGAATGGTTGATCATAGGATATTCATGGCATTTTGATATTAATGGATGGATTGATGGATGTTTAGGGAGTTTAAGTTTAAATGTAATGTATGGGAATTCTTATTTATGAAGGATCTAATATGTCTTGTCTTATTTGCAGGCCATTCAAGAAAGAAATGAAAAGATACCAAGGACTATCATAACACCTATTATAATTAGGTGCATCAAAGGATTGTCATCCAGGACCTTACCAATATGGGAAGTTATCAAAACCATGTCATATTTAAAATTAAAGGCTTTATCACCTCTTTGTCCCTATAGGCCTATTAGAACAATAGGCCACATTTTATTCATATACCGGGGTTGAGAATAAACACTAAGCATTTGTAGTTATGGCAAGTGTAAATGGAAATAGATCACAACTTTAGACAATCTATCCTCTCCTAGATTGCACTGACTAAGTGGAAATTACAAATTCCCTATTAATGTCCTTTATATACTGAAGATATGGGTGAGAAAGGTAAACTTTGTATGTTGTAGACAAGTGATGCAGAGCAACACAGCAAAAGCTTACAAACAAGGTGTAAAATACCCATTAACCCACCAATTGCTCAAATAGCTTTTAAAATATCTTTCCCAAGGTCCAAATGAGACCGAAATACACTCTTTCTTTACTATCGGCAAGACATTTCTAATGTCTCATTGAACTATGCTTCATATGTTCTTCCTTTCTCTATTGTCGGCCAAACTTATCATTATCGGTAACCTTCAAATTTGTTAGCCCGATGTGGGACCTCTCACCGATGTGTAGAATCCATCGCTCAGGCTTATGCTGTCAGTGTGACTCCTCCATTGTTCTCTGATATGTATAAGAGGATGGATCTGGTGGTTTTTCTTCTGAATCAACATTAGGGTTTACCAGTTCTAATGCACAGGCAAATTCAGCCAACTGAATATAGGAGGTTGCGTGAGCTCCTCCCCTTCACTTCTGGTTCTGCCGCACCAAGGGGGGTGTCCCTATTTGATAAAAGTATGACCTTGACTAGCCCAATGACAGAAAGATATAACTTGACAGCAACAGGCAGAATACTCTCGCGTAAGGACCAAGATTTGTATAACAAATCACAAGGTTGGCAACATTCTTGGACATATATGTCTGGTTGGGTATGAGAGTATGCATGGATCCTAGTCCTACTCCTACAACTAACAGGTGGAAGGATGAAATGGTTTGATTTGATGTTTGGATGCAAACCTGGACCTGGTGTATAATCTCAACACAGAGCTAGATTGGTGCCTATCCAAGGCTTGGAGTCGGTAGACATACACCTGTGAATGATCAGCATGAACAACTAAAACTAGATTTCACGGGGATATACATGATATCTGCCTTACAGATATCTCCCAATATAGAGTGTTAAGCTGTCTATACTTATGGCATCCCTATTACAGTATACCCTTCCCAATATTCAATCTGAAGATAGTTTAATCTACCCCTTGAGCAGAAGTTAACAGATTAAACATTCAACACAGGAATTCTATGTTCTAGAATCTCAGACATTCCCTGAATGCCTGGACTCAGAAGAAAGATACATGCAAAACTGGAGACAGAATCAGCATAACACATGCAAACATAGCATTATTCATATAAAATTGACCATGAAATCAGTGGATTCATGCACAAACGTACAACAGGAGATACATAAACTTGCAAGTTTTGCTGCATAGAGAAACCAAAACTAGTTGTATCTTATTACAGAGCCAAAATGTCTAGTTTTCAACAACGTCAAAAATGGTAATACAATCTACCTATATTGGCCAGAAAGTGTACCTCACAGCAATTAATTACATGTCTTTCAAAAGTCTGCCAGATACAGATCACACAGGAAGAATGGCGCTCAGAAGTTATTGCTGCAGCAGACAAGGGAGGCCTCGAGCCCTGCGCCGCCATCTAGAAGTCTTCATCCATAAATCGGGCCACCTGATCATGTGTACCATTTCTCTTACCCCTGCTACAGTCGCCATTGATGGCTCAACCACCCGTGGCTGCGTGAAAATTGTTGCTGCGTTCAAATGGAAGTTTCCCACCAAAATGTGCTTTACTGAAGTTTCAAATGTGCAGGAAGAATAGTCCCACATTGGTGCCATAGAGACTCCTTCAATACTTTAAAAACATGGTCGCGAGCATAATAGGTGTCGAGCATTTTGCCGCGCTCGACACACAACCCTTCGCCAAAAGCCCATCAGCCAAATCTACACCATCGGCTTGCCCCAAAATCCTCTCGCCAATCTCAATCATCTCACCGACGACACCTCCGCAAACCTCTGTCGGCCAAACATAGTCTATCAGCCAGCCCAAAAGCTTCCTTGGCCAATAGACCAACTCTCCCCGATGGCCACCAAAACACCCTAGTCGACGAAACCTCCACTGTCGGCCCAACATGCAATCTTACTCCGATGGCATTCCCCATTGGGCAAACTCCTTACATCGGCGGCCCAAAAATTTGCTTTGCTGATAGCCAAACATACGCCGATGGACATGCATCAGCCAGACCAAAACAATTGGAGCACTCAAGAAAACTTTCGCCGATGAAGCCAATCACTCCGATAAGACCAAAAACATAAAGCTTTGAACCATTGAACCCCGAACCAAAAGGATTCAACATGAGGGTTCAACGCGATGGTTCAAACATCAAAAATAGTACTCCATAGGCAACAAAGCTTCGAACCATTGAACCTTGAACCAAAACAAAAAGGTTCAAGCGGGAGGTTCAACGATGCAATATTTGTGTAAGGCAAATGCATAATGCGACCTGTTAGAAGAAAATTGAATCCTGAACCGCTAAACCACTAAACTTAGAGAAAAAAAGGTTCAAGTTCAAACCAAAATGTCGAAGACACAAAAACGAACCCATGCCAATGGAGAAAAGACGAAGACCCCTCCTCAAGAAATGAGATGTAGATGCTGAAAAACACTGAAGGGGTGCCAAAACTTAGAACCTTTTAGATATTTTGGGATGGTGCCTGCATGAAAATTGCTAAATTAACTGACAGTGAATTCAGGCACCAACAGTGGCTCTGATTGGGGACGTGTAGGTGCAAGACTGCAGCGAGAACCCCAGATCTCTGGGATGCAGACCAGTCCCCTATCCATTGGGCACAGAGTCAAACTTGCACCAATCTGCATCACCAAACACATTATTTTAAAATAAACATGGTGGCCCAGGGCCACCAAAAAGGAAAAACCAAACTTTTCCTTTGTTAAACACCTAATTTTCTTTTGATTTCTTCAAATGAAGCCTAAAAGCATTTAACTGCCTGCAGCAAGCCCCTTGGCAATTATTTGTGCTGCTACTCATTTCTTTTTCTTCAACAAATCTATAGCTAGCTTCATCAGCATATATAATTATTAGTTGTAGAATGTCATTATCATATGAGTCACTGATGTTGCTTGGAAAAATAACAGACTCACATGAAACAAATGAATCCACATCAGAATTTTGCCCTTCCTCAAAAAATAAGAGCTCCCTTGTATCAAACATGTAATATTCAGGCACAAGCAACATCTCATAATCAAATTTATCTTGATGAACATACAGATATCCATCATCATCATGCACGGCAATTTTGTCATTAATGTCCACCTGAAATGTCTCAAGAGAAGGCAGAAATAACTCAGAATGTAGCCCTACACTGAAAGCTTCATAGTCACCCCTACAATCAACACTATCCCCAACTGTATGAGCACACACATCTGCAATTTTCCCATCCACCTCTGAATAGTGACCTTGTTTTTTATCTTCACCAGTGCCCTAATAATCAAAAGCAATGTTTTCAACCTCTGCACTATGAAGGTGGCCAAAATCTTCAAGGAAACATTCATAATCAGCATCCAAATATATTTCATTATCTGAAAGGCTCACATATGCATCTGAATGCTGGCAATCACTAGCATATTCACTGCCATCCCTTGAATCAATATTTTCTATATTCAGAGTGAAGCTCTGCATATCCACTTCATATAAATAATCAAGCATAACTGGGATATGCACATTGCTGCAAGACACAACTTCATGTATGTCTCTCATTTGATCAATTGGAGGGCACCTTGTGTCTGCAGGCTTGTCTTCTAAAGGATGATAACAATCTTTGTTTTCATTATTACAAGATGTGCGTACATTTTCTACAACATTTTCTTTATGCATCACATCATGGCTGCACACATTATTCTGAAATATATTTCCCTCTATACAATCATTTCTCAATGCACATACTGGGAGAGCTGAAATATATTCACTTTGATAACTGCTTTGACAACTTGCAGCCATGAAACCTACTGGCATTCCATATTTCTCATTGTTTTCTATGTCCATAGCAAATTGGAAAGCCTGGTGAAGTGTGACTGGTTCTTTATCTCTCAACAGATAACTCATTTCTTCATCAAATGCAACCAAATAAATTGTCAAGCACAATGCATTATTAGGTCTCATATATTCAGGGATCTACCTGAGCAATTTAATAAACCTAAGATTAAAGGCTAGAACCAGCTCCTCATCTTCCCTTTGGATATTCATAAAATGTATGATTAATGAGGCCACATCAAACCTTTCACCAAACTGCCCTAGGAATGCAACTTCTAAATCTATCCATGAAGAAACTGAACAAATAGGCAGGTCTGAAAACCATATCCTAGCATCATATTGCAATGACTGAACAAAGAGTCTCATTACTACATCTTCATCCTCTACCTCATAATCTTCTATTAAATTACAAAATCTTTGCAGATGTTTGTTTGCCGATTCATAATCTGATCCACTATATTTTAGCAAACATATTCTAATTTTATTGGGAATAATATTTGGGTAACCATATATCCCTGTGAAATTTAGGGCTTTATATCTTTCAATAAAGAATGGTCTTCTCTGAGAGCACGACCAGGCTTGCTATTCTAAACTCAACATTTTGAATCAAAGATGAATACTTGGATATATGTTGCAGCATTGATAGGTTCTTTCAACAGAGTCGCCACCTCTCAGAGAGAGGACAAAATGTTAGTAAGACACTTTTGTTTTCTGGATTCATCACCCCAGTAGAGCACCACATGGTTCCTTTTTGCTGCAACAACTTCACTGGAAACTAGATTTTCCAGCCCTCAGGTTCCTTGACTCTCTCTGCCCCAGCAGAGTCACCATTTTGTTAGTTTTTCTTCTAAATCAGCATTAGGGTTTGCCAGTTCTAATGCACAGGCAGATTCAGCCAACTGAATACAGGAGGTTGCGTGAGCTCCTCCCCTTCACTTCTGGTTCTGCCGCACCAAGGGGGGTGTCCCTATTTGATAAAAGTATGACCTTGACTAGCTCAATGATAGAAAGATATAACTTGACAGCAACAGGCAGAATACTCTCACGTAAGGACCAAGATTTGTATAACAAATCAAAAGGTTGGCAACATTCTTGGACATATATGTCTGGTTGGGTATGAGAGTACGCAAGGATCCTAATCCTACTCCTACAACTAATAGGTGGAAGGATGAAATGGTTTGATTTGATGTTTGGATGCAAACCTGGACCTGGTGTATAATCTCAACACAGAGCTAGATTGGTGCCTATCCAGGGCTTGGAGTCGGTAGACATACACCTGTGAATGATCAGCATGAACAACTAAAACTGGATTTCAGGGGGATATACATGATATCTGCCTTACAAATATCTCCCAATACAGAGTGTTAAGCTGTCTATACTTATGGCATCCCTATTGCAGTATACCCTTCCCAATATTCAATCTGAAGATAGTTTAATCTACCCCTTGAGCAGAAGTTAACAGATTAAACATTCAACACAGGAATTCTATGTTCTAGAATCTCAGACATTCCCTGAATGCCTAGACTCAGAAGAAAGATACATGCAAAACTGGAGACAGAATCAGCATAACACATGCAAACATAGCATTATTCATATAAAATTGACCATGAAATTAGTGGATTCATGCACAAACATACAACAGGAGATACATAAACTCGCAAGTTTTGCTGCACAGAGCAACCAAAACTAGTTGTATCTTATTACAGAGCCAAAATGTCTAGTTTTCAACAACATCAAAAATAGTAACACAGTTTGCCTATATTGGCCAAAAAGTGTACCTCACAACAATTAATTACATGGCTTTCAAAAATCTGCCAGATACAGATCACACAGGAAGAATGGCACTCAGAAGTTATTGTTGCAGCAGACAAGGGAGGCCTCAAGCCCTGCGCCACCATCTGGAAGTCTTCATCCATAAATCGGGCCACCTGATCATGTGTACCATTTCTCTTACCCCTGCTACAGTCGCCATTGATGGCTCAACCACCCGCGGCCGCATGAAAACTGTCGCTGCGTTCAAATGGAAGTTTCCTGCCAAAACGTGCTTTACTGAAGTTTCAAATCTTCAGGAAGAATAGTCCCACATTGGTGCCGCAGAGACTCCTTCAATACTTTAAAAACATGGTCGCGAGCATAATAGGTGTCGAGTGTTTTACCGCGCTTGACACACAACCCTTCGCCAAAAGCCCATCGGCCAAATCTACACCATCAGCTTGCCCCAAAATCCTCTCACCGATCTCAATCATCTCACTGACGACACCTCCGCAAACCTCTGTCGACCAGACATAGTCTATCAGCTAGCCCAAAAGCTTCCTTGGCCGATAGACCAACTCTCCCCAATGGCCACCAAAACACCCTCGTCAGCGAAACCTCCACTGTCAGCCCAACATGTAATCTTACTCTGATGGCATTCCCCATCGGGCAAACTCCTTACATCAGCGGCCCAAAAATTTGCTTCGCCGATAGCCAAACACACGCCGATGGACATCCATCGGCTAGACCAAAACAATCGGAGCACTCAAGAAAACTTTCACCGATGAAGCCAATCACTCCGATAAGACCAAAAACATAAAGCTTTGAACCGTTGAATCCCGAACCAAAAGGGTTCAACACGAGGGTTCAATGCGATGGTTCAAACATCAAAAATAGTACTCCATAGGCAACAAAGCTTCGAACCATTGAACCTTGAACCAAAACAAAAAGGTTCAAGCGGGAGGTTCAACGATGCAATATTTGCACAAGGCAAATGCATAATGTGACCCGTTAGAAGAAAATTGAACCCTGAACCACTGAACCACTGAACTTAGAGAAAAAAGGGTTCAAGTTCAAACCGAAATGTCGAAGACACAAAAATGAACCCATGCCGATGGAGAAAAGACGAAGACCCCTCCTCAAGAAATGAGATGCAGATGCTGAAAAACACTGAAGGGCTGCCAAAACTTAGAACCTTTTGGATATTTTGGGATGGTGCCTACATGAAAATTGCTAAATTAACTGACAGTGAATTCAGGCACCAACAGGATCAAAGTAATTAGCATGCTCCCTTCAAAGTAAAGACATGAGAATAGAGCACTTGTGAGTTGGTTATTGTAAAGGGACAAATCAATTAGAGACATGCAGTTTCCTAGAGAATTTGGAATGCTTCCGCTCAGGCGATTGTAGGACAAACAAAGATGTTCTAACTTCCCCAGACCACCAAATTTTGCAAGTATACTCCCCTTCAAGTTGTGTGAAATTCTTTTCTAGTGAAGTTGTGAGTAATTGGCAAGAGATTTGGGAATAGAACCCTCTAGTCCATTTCTTCTTAATTCAAGTATCTTCAACGCTTTCAACTGCTCAAACCAAGGTGGAATCCTTCCCTTGAAAGAACTAAAAGAGAGATTTAAAGTGCATAACAAGGAGAGACCTCCTTCGGATGGAAAAAGGGTACCTTTTAATTCCAATTGAGGGAGAATTATGGCCACCACTCTATTGGTATGTTTCTTGTACCAAACACTGGTCCAGAAGCACACATTTTCTGAATTGGTAGAAGTCTAGTTGGAGAAATGTGGCCTCCTTGACTACTATTATTGTAGGATATGCATAAACGGGTTTCTTGAAAAGGCTTTAGAAATTTTCAAGCAAATGCAATTGGCAAGTGTAAAGCTAGATTCTTCAACCTTTGTCAGCATTCTCTCTACCTCTACCAAAATGGGAGCTTTGGAATAGGGTATGGACATTCATCAAAGCATAATGGAAGTGGGATTTTTGTAGATATTCTAGTTGGAAATGCTCTGGTAGACATGTACGGAAAGTGTGGAAGCATAGACAAGACACATGAACTGTTTGAAAAAATGGCTCAAAGAAATGTGGTCTCATGGAATAAGATGATTGCAGGATATATACACACTTACTCCGATGTGAGATTCACCACCCTTGTCTATCGGTAAGACCAATACCCTCGGTGAGACTTTTTACTTGCATTCCGACGTTATAACTCTCCCCGATGTGTTTACCGTCCATTAGTCATCGATAAGACTTCTACATCGGTCAGACATTCTCTTTGATTTCTAATATTGTATCTCACACCGAAAGAATAAACACCGAACTACACCATCGGCCAGACTACCTCTATCGGTGACACTTTTCTTCTCGCCTCTGAGAGTCCATCTCTTTCCGATGTTCCTTCTGTCGGTGTGACTCCCTCTCATCGGTGTAGTTCTCAACTGTTCTTTCGATGTGCCGATAAATAACCCATCGGTGACACTTAATGATTGTCACCCCGATATGACTTGATCTATGAGATCAATGTTGTTGGCTCAATGGAACTTTGTCTCTCCGATAACTATTGTCAGTCCGATGTCTTCGATTTAGCCTATACATAACATGACTTGTTATCACCGTTCAACTAACGTATCTGTTCCCAATTTTCCTGATATGGCCGGTCAACCTTTGTATCCTTTGACATGTACATTCACCATTTACAACCACAATAAACGATAGCAGGATATACACAAAATGTCCACGCATACATAAACGATATACCCATGGATTGTATCTTTGGTGAAACAATACCAATGGTACAAAATATGTTGCTTCTCTTCATCCAAAACCAATGGCACAAAATTTTTCATAGATCAACAAAATGGATATCCGTTTCTAGTTGCTTTTACTGAAGCAAAACGGATATCTGTCTTGCTTTGGTACAAAGCAAGACGGATATCTGTTTTGATTGTTGACTTTTTATGGATTGTAACGTGTTTTAATGTTTCAGTCTCTTCTTTGAACTTCACCCTTCGTGCTGATGACTTTTTTTTTATGCAAAATTGATAAAATGAAAAGGGTTTATAGAAAAAATTGTTAGCTTTCTAAAAATATAAGATTTATTTGGTTATCATTTTATTAAATAATTATCAATAATTTTCAATATACCATGTCTCTGAAATCCTGATGGACACACTGATTGAAAAACATCCATAACTTTCAAACCATTTCACCTTTTTGAGATCCGAAACTTGTGTCACACTCTATGCTTTTCTGGCTATAGGTTAAAAAAAAAAAATTTAAATTTTGATTTTTTTATCGAGTTAGGTTGGCTGGAAAATTACTTTTTATGTTTTTTAAAAAAGTCATCGTAAAAAAATCATAACTAATTATTTTATTAGAAAAAAATTTCAAATAAATATGCATCACATCTGGACATGAGTCCTCTACTTATTTTGAAAGTTTCAAAAATATATATATATTTTTACTCATAGTTAGGTTGGCTAGACAGACACCCACTTTTTATTTTTTTCTGAAAAATTTAATAGCTATTCATTGAAATATTCAATTTTCACTAAGTAAATTTAGTTTTTTTTTTTTTTAAATAGTAGCCTATAAACTAGATTCAATTCTCTACAAATTTCATTCTTACATCTTTTTCAAATTGTATAGATAATCCATTCAAAATTTCACATGAACTTTATAAAGTCTGATTTTTTGTATTTTCATTGCCACTTAGAGGTATAGTTTGGCCCATCATGATCCTGCACATACCCTATAAGCTTTTGATGTTTCACTATAGCCTACAAAGATGCCTTTTCTCCTAGAAGGTTCTAGCTTAGTTCTTTTCTCTTTGGGCACATGAATGTAAATAGGATAACCAAATATACTTAAATGACTAATGTCTAGTTTTGTGCCAATGAAGGCTTCTTTAGGAGTTTTGTCACAATATGAGAGTGAGGACATATGTTCTGTATATAGACAGTAGTACTAGATGCTTTTGCCCAAAGTAAAGTGTCTATATTCTGATCAAGTAACATAGCCCTAGCAGCTTCTACAATGCTTCTATTTTTTCTTTCTGCAACTCCATTTTGTTGAGGATTATAAGGTACACTGAACTCCCTCTTAATCCTAGTGTTTTTACAAAAGTCTTTAAAAATGTCTGAAGTGTATTCACTCCCATTATCTATTCTTAAGGTTTTGATTTTTCTCCCGGAAGAGTTTTCAGTAATGGATTTGAATTCCTTAAATCTTTTAAGGATTTCCTGTGATTCTTTACATTTAAGAAAATAGATCCATGTCTTTCTGGAGAAGTCATCAACGAAGATTACATAGTATAGAAACCCACCTAAAGAGGGTATAGACATGGGTCCACATAAATCTGAGTGGACTAGTTCTAATACATTATTTTTTTTGCTAGAACTATTTTGAAAGGACCCCTTTGTATTTTTCCCTAAGGCACACCCCTTGCATACCCCTAAATTACATTGTTTGAGTTTGGGTAACCCTGTAACTAGTCTTTTCATGGAAGATAGGGCATAGAAATTTAGGTGTCCTAGTCTTCTATGCCATATTTCATTAGAGTCTGCAATTTCATGAATTAGGGCTAGATTTGGTTCCATACATAACTCGTACAAGTACCCTTGTCTATGACCTATGGTTTTGGATTTCTTAATAGTAGAATTCTTTGGCCATGCCAATACTTTTCTATCCATAAAGGTTACCCTATATCCATTATCTTCAAGTACAGATATGGAGACTAGATTTCTTTTGATGCCTGGGACAAGCAATACTCCAGTAAGTTGGATGGAGATACCGATCTTTAATTTGAGGGTGCATGTGCCAACACCCTTGACTGGATGTACAGAGTTATCTCCAATTGTTACTTCTTCGTCAGTCTCTTCTACCATGGTGTCTAGTAGTTCCCTGAACCCTGTGATGTGTCTTGATGAACCACTATCTATAACCCAGGTGTTGGATTTATTTGTTACTTGGTTTGAAAGTGCAGAGTAGAATACATATTTCTCAGAGTCATGCTCCTTTATTTTGGCATAAGATGCTTGTTGCTTGGTTTTGTCAGGACATCTAACTGCATAGTGTCCATATTGGTCGCATCTGAAACATTGGATGCAAGAAATGTCTTTCTTGAATGAACCTTTCCCATGATGATTTTTCCTCTTCTTGAAGTGTTTCTTCTTCTCTTTCTTGTGAGAGTTTGTATTTAGAACATGAAGATCTTCATCTATATTTTTCTATTTTGACCCTTTCTTTGTCTGTCTAGATTCTTCTTGAAGACAGTCTGATCTTAGGCGGTCAAATTTTGGAAATTTAGACCTTGCACTAATGCCTTGAACAAATGTCTCCCAAGAATTTGGGAGACCATCTAGGGCAATAAGTGTTATTTCCTTGTTTTCAATTTGGTACCCAAGTGTTGATAGTTGATTCCTTAGTGCAGATATTCTCATAAAGTATGCATTGATAGATTCTCCTTTGTTCATACTTATATGATTTATTTCTCTCTTTAGGGCTAAGGTTCTGTTGGAGTTATTAATTTCATAAGTGCTTTCAAGTGACTTAAACATATGATATGCAGTCTCATGTTTTGTCAGAATCGGCACGATATGATCTCTAACTCCATCAACTATGATTTTCATGGCTTTGTCGTTTCCTTCAATCCATGTCGTTTTATCAGGATCATTCTCTAGTTCTATTTTTTTTCTCTCACAAATGAATCAACTTTATTTTCTTTTAGTATCATCATAATTCTAAATTTCCATGATGAGAAGTTATTTCCTCCTTCCAATCTGTCTTCGAATTGGATTGCTGCTACCATTTGAGAAATGAGATGTATTAAATCTAAATTTCTCAAGTTTGATTTTCTACCTGGATTCTGCTTAACCTGGCTCTGATACCATGTAAATCCAAATCAAACTTATGATCTCTAACTTGGATAACTTCTAAATGTTAGATATTTGTATTACTGACTTAATTTATTACTTTATTTTATTTTGTAGATGCAATTTCCACTTCTCATACACTTCCGATTTATGTGTCTTTTTCATGGTATTGTAGGCAAAGACGTTGATATATATATGAGTGATGGTAGGAGTCACATCTGTGATAGATGGGACTCCTCAAGGAGTCACGCCTATCATAGGTGTGACTTCGTCACCTTTCCATTGCTTTAGCAATTGCTAATCACCATTTGAATTGTAGTCGGTGTTTATACTTTGGTAATATATCATTCGACCATGCTAAATTCATATTTATTTTAACATACCTTATATATTAAGTATGAATATATAAGTAATATTTAATATTACTTATATATTCATATTTATTATGATCATAATAAATACGTTATCTGATCGAAGCTACAAACAACTCAACATGGGCTCTACCCTTGTGGGAGCCACATTTTCTCCACATGCTTAAATGTCTTCAAATCAGCAACATTACTTTTCCTATACCTACACAGTGAACAAACAAGTTAGCATAAAACATACCTCTTGAAGTTGATTGATCTGATTTATGGCACATGTCTGGTTTTGATTCAATCATATTTAATGCATAATGTTTGCAAGTTTTATATGTCTATTGATAAAGCATATGATGAATCTGCATATCCAGAGCTTCTAATAAAACTTTTCTTCAACCTTGCAGGTACACTATCCTGATCAAGAGCAAAAGATGAAGATATGAAGATCAAGCTACCAATCAAGAAGATCAATGCTTAAAAAAGCAATGATGGATATCCATTTTCCTCATATGTTCTTTTCCTTGTCTCTTTATCCTCAGATGTATAGCTTGTACAATGTTTGCATTGCTCAGTTTAGTGACTCCCATGGCTTGTGTGGGACACATTTAAACATTTTCTTAAATATGATCAGTTACTTTACCTTATACAAATGATTTATGTATGTTTTTCTTTTTTGAATCAAGTGCATAGGATAGAATAACTGAATCTGATTTGAAACATATGTTTAAAACATGATAAATGATAGTTTATAAATACCTTCCTTCACACTAAATTGTGATATTTGAATAATTCAACCACATCATAACTGAAAGATAAGACCAGTTAGATACCTATATTTCATTGAATGTCTAATCTCTTGTCATTTGATAAACTTCACTTGTTAGGATGGTTTGACAGTTCTAATTGGACTATCGCATTATCCTGACAAATGATCCTTTGTTGTTCTCTTGCCAAGATATCATGCATTCAACTGATTGATCATACACTTAAGAAAATTTCTTTTATCCCTTTTGTGACAACATCAACTCAGGCCTTGCCAAATTATGTGTGAACATAATTTAGTAACATTTTTGGCGGCCTCTCAGGGATGTTTACCTGCTAAACAAAACAGAACCAGTAGCCTTGCAATTCCATTGGGCATATGTGTCTTTTCTTGCCTGAAACTTTAAAAAACCTCTTGCAACTCAAACTGATAAAAACTACAGTAGAAAAACAAAACTAAAAATGAAACTATTCTAACATGTTTAGGACATGGCCAGTAAAATGTGCATGTGCGCTTCTTGGAAAACAAAATACTGAACTGAAATTCTACTCCACCCTACACTAACCGGCCACAGAAGCTGGTCAAACAAATCCATTAACTGGCTTTGTAAAATAACTTCCCTTTCTAATTAAGAAAGGATGTTCTGCAAGATGATTTATTTCTGATAAGATATGATTCATAAGGACATACCTTATTGAATGTTGTAAAACTCTTTGAAGAACAAAAACAAACTCAGTCACTATCTGAATATGATCATTGACACTGTTGTTATAGCATGAATAAATGATCTCATTCTTCTATTTTAGAGCTACAATCTCTTCTTTTGGTACAACAAAAATCTGTATCTCCTTTTTAAGCTCTTTTTTAGCTAAATCCTTGATGGGACATCCTCTTGCAATGATGATCTTTTGGTTTATACTCCTATTCTCTTTATTAAGATTTGTTGTACTACTTTCAGCTGCAATTTCAACCTGATTTGAAAGATCATTATTAAGATCACATACTGTTGATTCACATGGTATTAGATCATTATCAATGTTAGAACAAAAATCCTCTATGATACTAGAGAAAATGCCCTCATCAAACTTATAATCTTGTATTGATCTTGATGAATTTCATCATTTTGTTGTGCAAAACTAGACACTGATGTTATTTCAACCAAGCATTGTTCATCTTCCAAAAACTCCACCTGCACACTTTCCTTGCTATCTTCAAACTGATTGGCCTCATATTGTTCAAATGCAAAAGGCAAAAGTTCATAAACCTACTTTACCTTGTTGTCTTCATCATTTAATGGCTTAGGTTTTTTATCACTACAAGAATCCAGCAGATTGGCAAGCTCCCTACAAGCTGAACAGTCAGGATCTTGATAGTCAGATATTGAATTATCTTGAAAAGATTGAATATCTTTAATTAGTTTAGTTGGATGCTCTAAAAACAAATCAAATGTTTTATTTTCATGAAGAATGCCATCTAATTTAGTTTCATGTTTAGCTTGGTAGTCAATCCTATGTTCATGCAAAACAAGATTGTTGGCCTCATAAATGGGACTATCCTTTTGCTCTTCTAGCTGAACTGAAGTCTTGACCTCATCCTTGTTCTTATGGACCAACAGTACATCATGTTCTGCAATATCATTTGGATATCTCAAATTGGCTGGTAATTTGAGTACTTGTATGATGTCTTCATCTTGGTCAACAAAAGAAGGCAGCTGATCAAACAAAGAAACTAAATCTTCCTCTTTATCTGGTTTATTCTCGCTCAGAACTTGGGCAATTTGTCTCTGCAATTGAATATTTTGCCCTTCCAATCTTTGTATCCTACTTTCATTTATCTTGCGAACAACATTAGAGAACTTTTCAAATGATTCAAAATGTAAAGGATTTGGTGTCCAACATGAGTCAAGTTCTTAAACACATGCATTATGCTCATTTTTAGCTGGGGACACAGTAAAAATAGCAGAATCTTCAGCTACTGGACTGAAACTTGGAATCATGATTGGTTCTTATTTTACTACCTCTTCTCCTTCATGATTTTGGATTGGTATGGAAGGGGTAGCTTTAACAAGATTTGGCATTTTATAATCAGGATGTTTGGTCCAAGAAGGCTGCCATGGTTGTTCAAAACCTTGATGACTTGGTCCAGGCACTTGATGTGACTGATACTGAGGATTAATGAACTGATTTTGAATGCAAACAAGTTCCTGAGAAAAATCAAGACTTCTAAAACTTAGAATTTGATACCTACTAACCTCATTTTGAACAGGCTAGTTTGAAATGAATGCAACTATCTGGATCTCGTGCCTTTGTACTTGTGCAAGAAAATGTTTTATTTGTGCTTCTTTGGTTGGAACCTCCCTTGCAAGATCTTCTTCATATTGTCTCCTCTGCATTGGCAAGTCTTGCTCATAGAGATAGGCCTGATAAGCCACTCTTCCTATTGTTGCTCATATTCTTGCTGCCTCTTGAAATCCTCTATCTACTTCGTGAAGTCTAATAATGTATCTTTCATATCATTCATGTTGTTCTTAATATCTTCAACCCTTTGGAGGTGATACTGTTTAAGTTGATTTGATATCAGAGATATTTCTTGAGGTTGATTTTGGACATATGCATGCTGATATGAAGGATGAGAAAGGGCGGGTGGGAGGTAAGCATGTTGAACATGCTGGTTTCCTTGAGAACCCATAGAATTTGGGTTGAAATTAGTAGCATGGCTGATAAGATGGTGGATTAGTAGCATTTTTATGATATAATGGATGATAAGACATGTTTCCATGAAGGATAGACATGTTTACTCATTCAAAAAGTTGGAAAACATCTGAAACCTGATCTTGTGAAATTCTTCTCATAGGCTGCAAAAATTTGATCTATTGAAACCAAAAAGTTAGAGTCGCCAAGTATTTTTGAAATAAAATCTCTAAAAACGGTTGTATTAACTGCTGATCATACCAAAACAATAGAAAAAATAAGTTCTTTTTTTTTAACTAAAAACTAGTTCAAAGTCCCACTGGGCATGCCAAAAATTGTTGACGAGCAGGATTGCCCCCGTTATGCAGAGATGTGAAACTCAACAATCCTGTGTAACATGGGATCAAACTCAGGCTGTGGGTGACCTATGGTGAGTTTGAACCTCCAGATTATGGGTTGGTTCCCTTATAATATTCAATTGGATCTATGACTTTGATGTGGAAATGGGTTAAAAAGGTCTTTTAAAAGCACTATAACTATAATATAAAATATGGTGATGCACCTAATTGATTAAAAAACTTGGCAATATAACTCACAATAGATCTCAGAAAATCTATCCACACAAACCACTTTTGGCAATTTGATCACATAAATAATTCTAAGGGAGGTTGGAAAATAATTTCTTCTTGAAGGAAATGGGGTTTTTCACAACATAAAAGGAAACTTCTCCAATTGCACAGCCTAAGACCTATGATTTTCAATGCTATCTAACACATGCAAGTACAAATGAGATAATGATTTTAAAGATTCTAATATTTAAACACAATAAAATCTCATCAAATCATTCACAAAAGTTGTATAAATGGAAAGGTGGACACTTGATTTCAGCTAAAAAATAAAGGAAATAATTGCATAAAAGATAGTATAGAACCTGTAACCTATTGTAATCTCTATAAATTTGCAATAATGAATTACAAACCCTTCTTTCTCTCTCAAAGTGTAAAGAGCAAAAAAAGCAAGAACTAAGAAAAAACTAAGTTTTTCCATACAATATATAATATGCTCTCTCAAAAGACCTAGAAAGGTCAACTGCAGTCAACTACCTCTAAAAATAAGCCCTCAAAATTGATCCATGAGAAAAGAATGAAATCGCTAAAAATAAGGGCAAAAACTGTCCCAAAATGAGAAAAAATAGCTCCAAACTGCTCCTCTCTATGTGTTTGACCAAAACTCTCCAATTTGTCCTCCAAACCATGCAAAAAGGACTCTAAAGTCTTTAGTTAGTTCTCAACTCCTCCATTTTTGCATGATTTTGCATGTGTCAATGATGTGGGTAAAGAATAAAGTAATTTTTTGCATGATTACTTTACTATAAGTTACACTTTGTCTAATCTCCTTGATTTTAAAACTTGTGACAAAATAATAAAGTATTTATAATGATTTTACTTTATTAATTGTTTACATTATTTTTAGTTGTAAAAACATGCAAGAAAGATGAAAAGAAATCAACACCTTATCTCTCCCTTATGATGTACATGATTTACATAATTGCATTATCAATGATGCTAAGAGAACTAGGTCACCATGCATGTAAAAATACATAATATCTTGTTCCTTATGCCTCCCATGCATCAAATAGACCTCCTCATCCTTTCCCGAAGTAAATACATGCATTATCATCACTTGTCTACACCACCTTTTGACTTCACATTACATTTTTATCTTGTCTTCATCATGTATTTGCCTTATTACTCCATGCCTTTGAATAATTTCTCTTGTTGACTTTAATAACATATGTATCTTGCAAAAAATTATAAGGCACTTTGACCTTATCTCCATGTTTGTCGATTTATATGGAAGGGAAAGGAAATAAGGCCTAAAGCCTTATCTTGACATGATTATTACATTTGACTTTATAAAGAATATCAATGAAAAGAAAGAAGGATCTCGGCTTCACGGGCCCCTATGACATTATCATTAGGTCTTGAGACCTAATAAGTCTTGACCACGATATGGATAAGGTAATGATTCTTGTTTTTTTAGAAGTCAAAAGAAAAGAGAAAAAATCAAAACCATCATCGACCAAAAAGAACTTGTGAACCCTAACTCCATTTTCGTTTTGTTTTTCACTAGGTTCACTCTCTACAACTCCATGTTCGGCGACTAGGGTTTGATGTAGAAACACACTTCTCTCTACAATTCTTGGGCTTCCTTGGTTGATTTCTTCTGCACTCTTCACATAAAAAAGAAGGTGAGATCCTCTATGTTGGTTTTGAAGACCTTTTACTTGGGTTTTCTTGACTAGTTTCTGTAGCAAGTTGCATTCATATGGTTATTTATGAGTCTTTTATGAGTTCTGCATTCTATTTTCTCACTATTATTTCCTTATTTCTCTAGATTCTTCCCTTTATGGCATTGACCTCTTGTACCTTTGAGGGTTTTAAAAAAATGCACAGGCACAGCCTATAGCTTCTTCTCTCTGTAGAAACTATTACCATTTTTTCACCACAGCTCAAAAAATGGCAGAGCTGGTACATTGTTCATTTTAAGGTGAAGGACTTCAATTTGTTTATGCCTTGTTTATTTAGGAAAAGATTCAGGTTATTAGTGAAGTGTGTTTCAAGGGATACATTCAGTTTGATGTTCAGTTGTTTAAACAGAGAAAGGAAAAATAGTTTCAGATTTTTCATTACATTCAAAAATGTTCACAAGAGAGATAAGTATTTCATTCACCACAATGATTATACGTTTACAAGTTGAAATGCATAAAAGAATAACCATTGCATTGAAAGAAATAATGACATATCAGATGTCCCAACACAAGCAGTGGGTATAGCTGAACATATACAGATATAAAGAAAATCCTATGCATCTAGTGATAAGAGAAGAGAGTTCATAGCCTTTGCCTTGGATGTTTCTCGATCTTCAAAGTTGTCCTCCGTTCTACTACTAATATTTGACATGAACTTGCAAAATTGTGGGAAATCCCCATTAGAGCTCTGGATATGAAATCCCTTATCCTATCAGAAGAGGCATAACACTTTGTTTATAGTGCACTAATCAATGAACATCATCTGCATGCAAGAGGAACTGAAAGAGAAACAATCATTGTACTTCATTGTTTTACTAACTTGTTTGTTTCATGTGCAGGAGTAGGTAAAATTATGTTACTAATCTAAAAGATAAGTATGTGGTCCAAAACGAGCTCCCACAAGGGTAGAGCTTGGCATGCTGCCCCTGGATCTAAAGGGGAATAAGATCAGACTATTCATTTAAACTGTGCAAGGAGGAGCATGATAAAGTAAAAGATTCCATACATCAACTCAACCTATTAGAAATCAGGCTCAATATTCACCTATGACTACCAGCCCAAAAGTATTGAAGTAATAATCATCAATGAACAGTGAGATTTTTCATATGGCTGCCAATGAGGTATGAAATTGGAATATCAAAGCTACAGTGTCATATATTGATCATTTTAAATCATGGTATTGGCAAAACAGTTCAAGTGAAATGAACAGAGTCTCACCATTCAATATGGTATGAATATAAATACATTTGGTATAAAGACTATGATAGGAACAAGGGACTATATTGTTTATATGGAGCAATATATCATTCATAAGATAGTCTTAATGTTTCCAAGTAAGTAGTCATAATAAAGTTGAAATCATAATCACATGCTTCTAAAGCAAATCCATAGAGTACCAATTTGTTGATCCAAGAGTAGTCATAAAGATGGTATCATTAAAGCCATAACTCAACAAAATGTGCCATAATGAGAATAAACTGGAACAACCAAAGGTACATTGTTTATATGAGGCAGTCACTTGTTCATAAGTTCTAGTGTGGGGGTAGAAATAGTCATGCAGCCTCCTCAAAGAACAGTGATGGGAGGAAAAGGTTCCAATATATGTTCTTATGCACAGAACTCAATGGATAAATTCAAAGGCAAGATTCAGATATAAAGATTTTAAAGCAGCAACATATCAAGTAAGCAAGGAACAAGGTGTTATAGAGACCAAATGAAGATATCACTTTTGAGCAATTTTTTTGAAGACAGATGGATAGCTACAACTATCATAGGAGCAATTCATAATATGAGAAAGAATGCCATTTCCAGAATGTATGAGCTATAGCATGTGAAATAAAGAGACCGTTGCTAATGAGTATGTTGTGTCATAGCCATACAGGACAATGAAATTTCATGTTGCTTGCATAAAGTTGAAGTAACTATGTTAAACAAACTCAGGAAATGCAAGAGGAGATCAAATTGCAGCCAACAAACAAACCATACAGATATCACCACACATCAAATGGGATAGCAAGTAGGTAAATCATGTTCCTTTCTTGCATTGATTTCATTAAAACAAAGATATAAATGCAGAGTTCATGGTACAGTCATATAAATGCCATGCTATAGCTACAAGAGGTAGCTCATCGAGTACTTACCATGTGTAATTAAGATACAAGTGGACTATGGAAAGATGAACAAATTAAAGTGACACCTTCATCAAGTTTGAAACATGCTAATGCTATTGTAAAAGGAATAGCATTATGAGCTTTTGCTGACCCAGAAGGTTGCATATCTAGTGCCAGTTTAACAGATGCAAAGAAGTAAATGTCATTATCATTTATGCATGACAAGCTAAAAAATGCATATAGGCAGCCATAACATCATAATTGCAAGTGATACAGAGTTACAGAGTAGAAGAAGGATGCTCAGGACATCAAGTGGCATCCCTAATGGTGACATAGATATTAGCAAAATGTATCAAAAATTACATTATAAACAACATATATGGTCCATAGCCAAAATTGCAAAAGCTATCACAGATACACAAATGAACGGGCCAAGCTGTCAAAGAGTATGTTCACCTTGCTTTGCAAGAATTTGGGCAGATGTAATTGTAGAGAGAAGACATATTAAGGGTTCCGTAAACCCTAGTGCTCATTGTAATGGCGTCCAGAAGCTCCAATAGTGGTCATGGACACACAGAAATAATAATGGCAGCTGAATGGCAAAGGAAAATAATCATTCAGAGAGCAAACACATATCCATCAGAAGAGTCATGGAGTCATGGCTCAAAAGCCAAAAGTTTGTATTTTGCAATGAAAACGCTGATCAAAACCTATGATAAAAGACTTTACCTCATTTTTTTGCTAGAATCATGAAGGTTTTTACTCAAAGGTGTCAGAGGTCGATGAGTTTTCATGCTCAAATGAGTAAAGCCTCAAATTTGTATGACCCAGTTTGTAATGGTGGCCCCTGAATACAGATACAAAGATTTAAATACATAAGAAAATGCATCAGAAAGTATATAGGGTTGTCTCCTTGTAGCAAGAATACCCCAGAAATAAGAGGAAAGGACCATTGTTGCATAGGGTAAACCATACCTTTACTTTTCTGCCCAAAGTCTCCAATAGGAAGCCATAGAAAAGTGCAGAATTGAGGGTTTTTTGCCAAACCCTACTTCACATGTTGGCCACAGAAGAGAGACAAATTCCAAAAGAATGAAGGTGAAAGTGAGCCTGAAAACTTAGGGTTCAATCTCTTTTTGTGATTACGATTTTTAGAAGCCCTAAGACCGAATGGGATTTTAACCACATTTTTATGACATAGAAGATACCCATCGTGGTATTATTCACTTTACCTTCACTTAGTGTCCATGAATCTAGGCATATGTTGAATGCCTTAGGGTATTTAGCACATGCACTGCTAATGCTTTATGCCTTTAAATTCATTTGGTCCATTTGAAGGATAAGTCATAAAGTCATAATTCTTGTGCCCTTAGAGCTTTTTATGCAGAGCCAATAGAGATAAATCATATGCCTCAAAGCATATTCATTGCCACAAACTCATTTAGTCTCTTTTGAAGAAAGGAGTAGATCATATGCCCTTAGGGATGTTTTGTTGCAGGATCACATAGATGATAAGCCTTTGAGGCTTTTATTTTTTGTAAAAATAATTTTATTATGGCTCATTTTTATGATTTTTATGAGAGAAATCAATGTTTTAGAAATCTTTGGAGCTTTATTTTATGATAAAACTACAAATACATTGTAAAGTTAACTTTAAAGAAATGCAGTTATAAATTGCTTTTAAAGTTAACTATTTTTAGGCAGTTGCTTTCTCTTGGGCGAATTAAGCAGAATAGAACAATTTTTTTTCTTTTATGAGGCAAATTGGACATATTTGGATGCATATTTGGTGGGGACCACCTAGAGGATCAGTTTGGTAGCATGATTTTTCAGTTTGGAGGCATATTGAGGAGCTTTTTACCAGTTTTTCCCTTAGCTCGAAAATGGATGTTTTTCCTATTTTTAGGAGCTTTTTCTGAGGGATCATTGGACAGGCTATATATCAGAGATTCATTTCCAAAGAAGGTAGTTAGTTAGTTTTAGTTTCTTCTCTCTTGTTCACAGGCAAAGTTGTATATAGACAGTTGGCTCATATTTCATTTCACATGCATTGTACTCCTTCCAGTTCTAATAGCAATTTTTCCTATTTCATCTACTTATGTGTTTTACTGTCTTGATTTGATATCTTCTTGTGACAATTTCTTGTCCTTTATTATGTCTTGATGCTGTTAGATTGCATGTTTGCTCCTAGTTGTAATCTATGTTTGAATTAAACCTTATTACAAACTATTTAGGGATTAGAACTCATAGGTGAGATTGTGAAAATTCTAAGTTTGAAAAACTATTTTGTGAGTGAATAGATTCATCTAGTTTAGATTCAAAAATTAGTTTGCATTTCAATTACACTTCTATCCCTTTTCCCCTACAAGTCATTAGTTTAGGAATCATAAGAGAACTAGCTCACTTTGAAGATTCATTCTCATAAAAGGAGACCCACATCCAAGAATGATTCCATGTTTCAACAGGTAGCTAAGTTTCTATGAACTTAGCAGGGGTGTATACTTGATTTACAATAGAAACACAAGGTGAGCTTCTATTCTTTCCTTCACCATTTGTATTTATTTGACTGTATCTATTATACTGAGAAGGGTTTCAAAAAGATGACATGGGTCTATGCATTTTTTAAGGAGAAGCTCTTCCTTGCTACGGCTATGATTGTATCTTTCTTTCTTCAATTTATTTCCTCTGCGGATATGAAAACTCAAGGGTTTTTAAAACAATATGTTGAACATTTTACATTTCATTGCAGAAAAAACCTTCCTCCAGTCACAACCATGCTATTTGTATCTTGTTTCTTTGAGAAAGAAAAAATACCCATGTAGCTTGTGTCACTTTTGAAAGATTGCTCTCTTTTCAAAGAAAAACACACACTTCCTTTAGCCATGGCTTCGACCACTGTATGCATAATATTTTGTCTCAAATCTCTTGATTTTAACTGGGTTTTCTTGATGTTCACTGTAGCTTGTGGTAAAAGATAATGAGGGCTTCTCCATTCTCTGTATCTGCAATTTTTTTTTGAATAAAAATCCATATGGGTTTTTCCTGTGTTGAAATCTTTCTTACCTTTAGTTTGGTTACGACCTTAATGACACCAAACGGGTCATTTCTAGTATGCAAAAATGATGTGACTACACTTTGTTGATTTTTCAAAAATGCAGAAAGTAATCTTTTTTTGGGTCGTGATTGTGCTCATACCAATTCTTTGTAACACTTTGAATGATATTAAAACCTTAGGGGGTTTTAAATCCTCTATCTCTAGTATCTATGTTTTCATTATACAAGAGTAACAAGGGTTTACAAAGAAAATGTTATATTATGGTGAAAAACTGGGCCTCTCCATTTTGAATATGCAGAAAATAAAGACATACAGGACTTTTCATTTTTCATGTATTTCTCCTTTTGTATTTCTCTTTCTGTATGACATGAATACCCTGATCTGTTCCTTGTATAAGCTGTTCCATTATGATTGAAGCCTGTAACCGTACCTTTATTTTTTTATATGTTGTTCTCCTTTCTTTTATCTCTGTCAAATGTTGCTCAGTTGCTTTTGTAGATTCTCTCAAGATTATTTCTCCACTACCTGTACATGTTGCATTATATCATGAAGTCTATGGAAACAAAGTTGAGAATCACATAGTATTTGTAACTGAGCATGACATAACTCCTTCCTCCTTTGTATGGTGATCTCCCTTATGCATTTTGAAGCTCTTTGATCTTTTGTCTATGAGATAGTCATAATGACTACTCCATGAAACCTTTATGGTAACATACATCTCTGTACACCTACTTTATGGCCTATTGCATCTACATAGACCATCATATAGTCTCTTGATTCCTCTTTGGTAATCTATCTTCTAGATCATGACACTATTTGCACTTTTACTGCATCTTTACCATGATGAGATGTGCTTTCATTTATGCATAGAGAGCATGATATCTTTATGATGAAATGATACATTGCTCCAATATATTGTCTCCTTTTTACATTGTTGTTCCAAATGGATTTACACATGAGGTGGCATATATGTTGTTTCATTATTTAACTGTCTTATCTATGAGGTATATCTGAACAACAAATTCATATTTTAACCACAACAAGAAGATGGGAAAAGTACCTTCTATGGTTGTACTCTATTCTTCTGATCACTGTACTTCTTTCCTTTGCATATTGACATCTCTTGAATAAAACCACTACTCATTCTATAGCATGTGTATGATGAAGCATTTTAAACATGATTATCTAATTTTAACAAGCTCTTTCCTATAGTGAGCATAGTTTATAGGAGCAACTACTCCTCTTCATTGGTCTTATGATGACTTCACTTTATTTGATATGTTGATTGTTCCAATGCATAACATCTCTTGAATAGTGCATTCTGTTTATTACAATCTGATATCCTTCTTGAATGAATAAGAAGGAAGCATGATGGGCTCTACCCTTGTGGGAGCCACATTTTCTCCACATGCTTAAATGTCTTCAAATCAACAACATTACTTTTCCTATACCTACATAGTGAACAAACAAGTTAGCATAAAACATACTTCTTGAAGTTGATTGATCTTTCTCATGATGATCTGATTTATGGCACATGTCTAGTTTTGATCCAATCACATTTAATGCATAATGTTTGCAAGTTTTATATATCTTTTGATAAAGCATATGATGAATCTGCATATTTGGAGCTTCTAACAAAACTTTTCTTTAACCTTGTAGGTACATTGTCCTGATCAAGAGAAAAAGACGAAGATATGAAGATCAAGTTGCCAATCAAGAAGATCAACCTTTAAAAAGGCAATGATGGATATCCATTTTCCTCATATGTTCTTTTCCTTTTCTCTTTATCCTCAGATGTATCTCTTGCACAATGTTTGCATTGCTCAGTTTAGTCACTCCCAAAGCTTGTGTGGGACACATTTAAACATTTTCTTAAATATGATCAGTTATTTTACCTTATACAAATGATTTATGTATGTTTTTCTTTTCTGAATCAAGTGCATAGGATAGAATAACTAAATCTGATTTGAAACATATGTTTAAAACATGATAATGAAATGACAGTTTATAGATACCTTTCCTTCACACTGAATTGTGATATTTGAATAATTCAACCACATCATAACTGAAAGATAAGACTAGTTAGATACCTATCTTTCATTGAATGTCTGATCTCTTGTCATTTGATAAACTTCACTTGTCAGGATGGTTTGACAATTCTGATTGGACTATCACATTATCCTGACAAATGATCCTTTGTTGTGTTGGCAAGAGACACATTGTGGCTTCATGATTGTTGTCATTGATGGCAACAAAGTTCATCCCACACATCCATAGGACATGGTGTACTTATACCGGAAGTCAAATTGAAGAGTGTTGTGATCCAGTAAGCAAGAACAGAGCATGCAGCAAGGTCTGACAATAAGGTCCAGATCTCTCAGAGAAAGTATCTTAGTAAAGTACAAACTTGGGGAAGTCAAGAGGAGTACCTTGACTGATACATTCCAAAGATTGAGCCTTCGGTGATGAAAGAGTGAAGCAATATGAGCACCTAAGTGTTGGGTTTCTGTTTGGCAGAGTTGACTGAGAAAGAACTAACCAGCAGAGCATCAGACTTTAATCCAGATGAGTTATTGATGGTGATCAAGGTTCTTGAGGTATCATTCATGATTGGCTAACATGGTTGATGACTTCTATGAGCATCTCTTTGATACACATCATTTGACAAGCAAGGATTCAACCGACAGACCAAGAGTTTGGGAAAATAGTAAGTATTCTTGATGCTGACTAGAAAGTGGATGAATTCCTTGATGCAAATATATATACCAAATTGATTTTGGTATGAAAGTGTGTTGTGTGTTGGGAAGTGTGAAGAAAAGTAGAAGAGTAGTGTGAAGACAACAAAGATAGGTCCGGTATGTGACAGGACAACAGTACCTAAGAAGAGGAAGAATGAAGTGCAGTAGATCAGTGTATTTAGCCTAACCAGAATTGAACCTTAGCATATGTGGATGCTTCTCATCAGTTCAAGTATCTAGTTTCCTTATATAAACTATTGTAGGCAGTGAGCCCTAATTGGCAAGTGCCATTTTGTACCATCTTATTCTTTTAATAGAGAATACAATCTTGGGTTAGTCACCCTGTGGTTTTGACTTAACAGGGTTTTCCACGTCAAAATCATTGTGTTATGTATCTTGACTTTGTTTCTTCTCTCATGATTATGAATACTTATTTGCTTTGATGTTGCACTAGTTGTTAAAGAAGAACAGAAAGTTAAATTAATTAAGATAACTGATTCACCCCCCCTCTCAGTTATCAACAATTGGTATTAGACCCAAGTTCCTCCAAACAAGAGCCTAATAGCTTGAGGAAGATCTGGGAATTCAAATGGATGTGTATGGTATGAGGGAACAACTTCAGTCTACCCTAGATGATCTTGAGCAATCTAACTCTAAAGTCAATGAATTAAAGGAAAGACTCAAACAGGATGATGATTTCATAAATGAACTAAAAGGGAAACTGAGTATCTCTATGAAAAAGAGAAAGGATCTACTTCAGTAATTGGCAAGTCAAAGTGAACTCAATGATACAAATGAAGATCTGAAGGAGAAAACCAAGTTATGTGAAAAGTTATCAAAAGAGGTCATTATGGTAAGACATGAAATGGAATCAGGAGTTATGAAATTCACCCAAGAAATTGAAGAGAAAATAAAAACTGAAGATGATCTAAGACAATCTCTCAAGGAGAAATCAGAAGACTGCCACAAAATGGATAGAATAATCAGGCACCTAGAATCTGATCTTGAAGAAGCTAGAGATAAAGAAGAACAACTTGAGAATCAGATTGACACTCTTAAAAGGGATCTTCAAACAACAAATGAATACAAAGAGAAATTCAAGATAAGCTCTACTCAACTTGAAGTTCTTCTTCAAAGCCAAAAGAGGGTAGATGACAAGCAAGGCTTGGGGTATGAAAAAGGTGAAAGCTCTGGATCTGGTCAGAAGAACTCCATATCAGAAAATCCAAGAAACAGGCCTAGAAGACCTCCTGTAAGGCAACCAAATGCTTTAAGATATGCTTCCTTCAATGGATACTACCACAATTGCAATAACTTTGGTCATAAAGTAAATCAGTGTAGAAGAAGAATGAATCAGACTAATTCATCCTTCTCCAGACAGTGCTTTAATTGCAAAAGGTATGGTCACAAAACTCATGAATGCAGAAATATGCAAATGAACAATTCATTCAATGGTAGATGTTTTGCATGCAATAGAATGGGACATATGGCTAATCAGTGTAGATCAAGAGGATATCAGTCAAATATGCAAAGAAATGTTGTTTGCTACAATTGCAATAGATCCAGTAATATTGCCAAATTCTGCAGAAGTAAGAATCAGGACAAAAAGGGTCTGGTGCATCATAATCAAAACCAAGACAAAGGAAAAGGAAAAGTGAATGCGCATGAAATTCAAAGAGAGATGAACAAGATATGGGTGAAGAGAAGTACAAAAAAAGATGGGGATGGATCCGCACCAGAATCTGGTACTAATATTCCTTCTGGAAACTAATTAGATGAGCTCTGGCTCAGGGGGAGTAACAAAAGAAAAACATTTTCCCCCATTCAGTCAATAGGTGCCTGAAAGTGGCACATGAAAGGTTGCGGATCAAAGGGTTCTCAGAGAAATATCTAAATAAGCCATGGTAAAGATATGGAAGATCCGCAAGAAGTTTTGAAAAGATTAATCTTCCAAGATTGATTCAGTTCTATAGTCATCCGGTAAGAACATGATTTTCACAGTTAGATCTGGTATGATTCAAATTTGAGGTATCTTGATCTGCGGATAAATGGAATGATTGTGAAAGGTAGATAGCTTGCTAATATCCTCCAAGAATAACTCTAAGTGCATCTTAGTGATCCAGAAAAATCTATCAGGACAAGGAGAACAGAGCAACCGGAATAACTTAAGGTATGCATTTATTGCAAACAAAATTAGGGTTTGTAGAGAAATAAAAGGGTTCTTTTATTCATCATTTGTACATTTGCATTCGAGAAGAAGAGAAAAGGAGCTCTGTAATCAAATTGTCTCAAGCCTCTCAAAGATCAATCGCAGAAGTCAATTCTTCCACCAATCCGATCCAGCTCATACTGTGAAACCTAGAAGCGTATAAGGTATTTTCCATTCTTGAATCTCTCTGTAAATCTTCTTGAAAATGGCTACTTCGAATGTTGTGAAGATTACTGATAGGTCATGCCCTAAATTTAAGAAGCATCCCTACAAATCTCTAGAAGTGGATCCCTCATGTGCATTTTCCAGCATTCCGCATGGTATTTTGCATGTAGAAGATGTTAGGGTTTACATTCATGCGAATATTGAAGAATTTGGGGAATCCAAGTTAAGGGATATCTATCACAATCAGTTAATAGATGATGCTTTTAAACTCAAACCATAGTACAAGGCTATCCAGGACAAACACTTTGGACATTGCATCCATTTCCCCTATTTTGCAGAAGATGAATGGGTCCGGTATGTTTTGAGCAGAGTGCATGACAACTTCATGTGGTTGAATAAGCCGTTTAAGATCACAAAAGATGCTATTAGGGTAGTAACCGGCTTGCATTCATCTGGAGGCTTACCTGTTCTCAAATCGGTCAAAAACCAAACTGTGAGTGAGGCTACCAGATCAAAATTTGACAAGAGAGCAATGACAATAGAAGACATCACTGATCTAGATGTCAAGTTTGCCTCCATGATAATTGGTTACAAAATCTATCACTCTAGAAGGGAAAATTTAGTACCCAAAATTGTAATTTACACTACTTATTAGATGTTAAGATAGAATGCAAACTATGATCTTTGTGAGCTCCTTCTAAACCAACTTTTGTAGAATCTGCAGAAGATAAAGAAGGATAAGAAGAATTCTTTCAAATACAGTGGCTTGATACTCTGCCTATTCTTTTACCACATGAATGAGCTACCCAGATCCAATGGATGGGTATGGAAAAATAACAGACCGGTTGCAATTCAAATCAGAGATTACTTGCATGGGCTTGGTGATGCCAAGACATAAAACATGACACTATGGGGCTACTTCAGAAACTTCCAAAGCATGATGCAAGCTAGAGAAAGAATCCCCCAATCTCTAGTTGAGAAGTACAGAGATACAGTGTGCTTCATGGTAGACACTGATCAATGCCTAATGGAGGCAGTAGAGCCAAGGATAGTCTAGATCATGCCAATGGGGTATGAAGTTGATTAGAAATTCTAGAGCTGCATATTCAACACATGCTAAGTCAACCCAAGGATACTAAGGCATAAAGGTTTGGTACCTACCAAGAGCTAAGTGTAAAAGTTCATGTTGAACTCAGACAACCTGAGATCAAGAGAAAAGTAAGAAGGGAAGTAGAAGATTTTGCCAAGAGGCATGGAATTTCAAAAGAGGCACTTGATGCCAACAGAGGAAAGATGGAAAGGGTAGAGAAAGAAAAGGAAGAAGCAGGAAAAGAAAGTGCTCCGATAGAAGCCCCCTCCCGGACTAGATCCTCTAAGAGCTCTACACCTGTCACTACTAAGAGCTCAAAGGCATCAAAACTGGAAGCAAAATCATCCGGTAAAGGAGAAAAGAGAACAAAGACAAAGGCTACAAGATCATACAGAAGCCTCAAGGATGATGAAGAGATAGAAATAGATGAGGAAGTAAAGAAAATGAAGAAGAAAAAGAAAACATCCAGTGAACCCTCTACCAGTCAAGACAAGGAAGAGAAGGTAGAAGAGTTTTTTGAAAGGCCCACTCTATCCATTGATGATGTAGTCAAATCAGTCACTGTGGATGGGAACCTAAAACCAATGACTGAATTCTATGATGATTACAATGAAGATGACCAGAAGATCTTGCAAGAAGCTACAGTCAAGTATCTAAATATCTATAATAAGGCATTTATTGAAATCATATCTCTAATTCCTAGGAGCCTAGAGAAGGAACTAGAAATAAGGAAAAATAATGCTAAGGCAAAGGACCTTGAGATCCGGGAATAGATAGCTATTCATCTCTATCCTTCAATCACTCAGAAACAAATGAATATGATTTTCAAAGATTGTAAGGATGAGTTCTGGAGCAAAGCTAGAATGAATCAGCTTATGCTTGGAGAGACTAACAAAGTGGCCAAAGAGAATGAAGATATCCTCTGGAATGCCTATAAAAGATTTAATATTCCTGTTATAGAGGACTTAGGTGATGAACCCTCCACCATGGATGACAAAGGAGAATTTACTAAGTCAGTGGCTGAAGAAGAGTTAAGTGAGGAGAAGACCAAGGACCTAGATTCCTCTATTCTAGAAGAGGAAGTCCATGAAGAAGTTAATATCTCTCGACCGGATTCCCCTGCAGACTCCAAATCCAAAGGAGAAGAAAGAATAGAGGAGAAAACCAGTCAAGGAGAAGAAGTAAAAGAAAAAGAAAAAGGCCAAACAGAGAAGACTCCAGGAGACAAGTCTGAGACTGCAGAAGGGAAGAACACTCTGTCTTTGGCAAGAGACACTGTAGAAACTGTCAAAGAGTTCTTGACCAAAGAAATGATGGAATTTGATGAACCAGAACTGCTTCAAGGACCGTTCAATTTTGATTCCCTCTCCCCGGTTCAAACCATGAAGCTAGCATCCTTTACTCAAGCAAAGGCAAAAGAAAAACTTTTGAAGTCTCACATGGAAGACTGTGAGCTCATAGAAACTACAGCTAGTGTATTGGAGAAGATCATACTATCCTTCCAAAAGGATCCTTCATCCTCCACATCCGGTAATCTAAAGTCTCTTGTAATTTTTGTCAACACACATTTTGACTCTTTAGAGAAAGCAGTAGAAGAGAAAGTCCAGAAAGAATTTTTGGATAAGAGATTCTCTGAAGTGTAGGATCTAATTTCAAATGATAGGAGAGTTATGGATATTGGGATAAAGAGCTTAGAAAATCCTCTCAAAGACGGCGGAGATATTTATAAATTTTATTTATCCTGGCCTAAAGTGACCAAGGATATTGAGAAGAAAGAAAAAGAGAAAGAGGATAAACTGTTAAGTTTATCTCAAAGTTTTGATCCTCTCTCCTCTTCCATAGTAAATCAAGAGTGTCAGACTATTGTAGTCATAAATGAAATAAAGAAGTTTGAGAAGGAGAAGAGAAATATAATAAACAGGTTGAGTGAACTTAGAAGGATAATTATCCCTAAGTTAGAAGCCATGCATGAGGCTCTAAGTAATGCTCAGACCACAGCCCAGACTAGTGATCTGACAGATCTAAAAAGGGTAGAAGCTTTTGCATTCTTGTTGAGTGGTCACATCTCAATTTTGGACAGGATGAAGAAGAGTTGGGCATTAGAAGTGGTACAATTGAAGACCACTTTTGCAGATATAATTTAGTATATGTAAGTAAAACATGTATATATGTTTTATGTGGATATGTATAGACTATTTTTGGAAATTTTGGTGTGCGGACCCTACCCTTTTCCATTGATGTCAAAGGGGGAGTGAGGAGTAGTGAAAAATATGGAATCCAAGTAAGGGGGAGCTCTGGTAAAGTGTACATTAGAATAGAGCATCAACCAATGGGGAGTGTAGTATAACACTTAATCATTTTTCACTAAGTGTTGCCATCAATGCCAAAGGGGGAGATTGTTGGCAACAGACACATTGTGGCTTCATGATTGTTGTCATTGATGGCAACAAAGTTCATCCCACACATCTGCAGGACATGGTGTACTTATACCAGAAGTCAGATTGAAGAGTGTTGTGATCTGGTAAGCAAGAACATAGCATGCAACAAGGTCCAACAATAAGGTCTGGATCTCTTAGAGGAAGTATCTTAGTAAAGTACAAACTTGGGGAAGTCAAGAGGAGTACCTTGACTGATACATTCCAGAGATTGAGCCTCTGGTGATGAAAGAGTGAAGAAATATGAGCACCTAAGTGTTGGGTTCTTGTTTGGCAGAGTTGACTGAGAAAGAACTAACCGGCAGAGCATCAGACCTTAATCTGGATGAGTTATTGATGGTGATCAAGGTTTTTGAGGTATCATTCATGATTGCCCGACATGGTTGATGACTTCTATAAGCATCTCTTTGATACACATCATTTGATAAGTAATGATTCAACTGACAGACCAATAGTTTGGGAAAATAGTAAGTATTCTGGATGCCGACTAGAAAGTGGATGAAATCCTTGATGCGGATATATATACCAGATTGATTTTGGTATGAAAGTGTTTTGTGTGTTGGGAAGTACAAAGAAAAGCAGAAGAGCAGTGTGAAGATAGCGAAGACAGGTTCAGTATGTGACAGGACAGCAGCACCTAAGAAGAGGAAGAATGAAGTGCAGTAGATCAGTGTATTGAGCCTAATCAGAACTAAACCTTAGCATATGTGGATGCTTCTCATCAGTTCAAGTATCTAGTTTCCTTATATAAACTATTGTAGGCAGTGAGCCTCTTGTGAGCAGTCAGCTCGGGCAGTGACCCCTAATTGGCAAGTGCCATTTTGTACCATCTTATTCTTTCAACAGAGAATGCAATCTTGGGTTAGTCACCCCATGGTTTTTCCCTTAACAGGGTTTTCCATGTCAAAATCATTGTGTTATGTATCTTGACTTTGTTTCTGCTCTCATGATTATGAATGCTTATTTGCTTTGATGCTGCACTAGTTGTTAAAGAAGAACAGAAAGTTAAATTAATTAAGATAACTGATTCACCCCCCCTCTTAGTTATCAACATGTTGTTCTCTTTCCAAGATATCATGCATTCAACTGATTGATCATACACTTAAAAAAAAATCTTTTATCCATTTTGTGACAACAACAACTCAAGCCTTGCTAAATTATGTGTGAACATAATTTAGTAACATATACAATGTACCAAATCTAACACCTCTAATGATCATTATAGCACCTCTAACCATCTTGCATCCTACATTGGAAAAGACTACTTGCACACCCACATCTATAAGTTTTCTCATAGATAATAAATTTCATGCTAACCTAAGGATATGCAACACACCAATAATCTTTTTTTACTCTACCATTAGAAAATATAATTTTAACTTTATGACAACCAACAATATTTAAATAAGAATCATTAGCCAAGTACACCTTACCTCCATTAAATTATTCATATTTAGAAAACCAATCTCTATTAGGGGTCATATGGAAAGATGTACCTGATTCAATTAACCATGTATCATTACCTACACGAGTGGCCAAAGTTGCAATGAAAGCATCACCATCTTCCTTCTTGGATTCAAAATGAAAATCAAATTTCTTCTTTTCTTGTCTACACTCTTATGGAAGTGTCTAGGATTACTGCAATTCTACCAAATAACTTTGGACTTTCTAGAAGATTTGGATCTCCCCTTGGACTTGGATTTGTCACGCTTCTCGCTCTTCTTTCCTTTTTCTTTAGGTCTTCCATGAACATTCAGGGCCTCTTTGGCACTGATGGATACCTTCCTCATCTCTTTAGAAACTAAAGAACCCACAACATCTTCAAATTCCAAGACAATAAAAGTACTCCCAATAGCCATAAGAAGAGAATCCCACAAATTAGGCAAAGAACAAAGTATGATCTGACATCTCTCCTCCTCATCCATCTTTACAACAACTAATACCAATTAAGAAAGAAATATATTGAATGCTTCCAAGTGGTATGTAATTCATCGACCCTCTTCCATTCTCAAGGAATACAATTTATTCCTCAAGACAATCTTTTCCACTAAAGATTTATCTTGATATATCTCACCAAGTTTCTTCCATAGTTTCTTCACAAAGGACTCTTCATGGACATTGATGAAAATAGAATCTACTAGGTACAATTTGGTTAGAACCTTGCCTTTATGGTCCATAACATCATATTGAGTAGCCAAAGTAGCATTTATAGGCCTTGAAACATGCTTATCAATAGCATCCCACAAATCTTGATCAAGTAACATATCTTGTACCTTTAGCTTCTGCATATCAAAATTGTTACCAAAAAATTTCTCTACCTCTATTCTTCCTGATGTGCTCGCCATCTGAAAAATTAGATTAGTTCAAAAAACCCAACAACCCACAACTGAAATCAAAGGTAATCAAGATCCAATACCACTTATAAGGAAGCGAAGATAGTGGAACAAATTCCTATACTAATCTTGAGAGGATCGTTCTACAAAACTTTTCAAATATTTTAAATATTTTTAGAAATTACATAAAAATAAGCATAAATGGAAATCATATCACAACATAATGATTTACATGGGGACACCCTTTCAGGAGAAAAGCCCCACACTCCAAAAGTAGCTCAATATATTATTTATAAATCTTAACAAGATTACAATATACTTGTAGAGCAAGATTTCATAGGAGTATCACCAACCAGAGATCTAGAGGTAACTTAACAACATCTATAAGACTCACACACAACCTCCATCTCAAGCACCTAATATATAGGAGATACAATACATGAAACCATTAAATGGTAGTTACAAAACCATGTGTCAAAACCACCCAAAAGTGTTGCCTAAATCCTTAGGGTTTCATTATCTCCAATCAGAGATACCTTATGATGTGTCATAAAATGTATTATAGGTTGGTCAACACGTGTAACTCCTCCTTACAACTCTTTTCCATTTCCAACATGATTTTACATTTTCCAATACAAGAGGCCCAACTTTTGGAGTCCATAACTTTTGATCTGAGAGGTTGATTGGACCTATTTTTTTTAAATTGAAGATCTTGAAGAGATCTATGCACCGAGAATGACCCTAGGTGGTGCCAAACAACCCATAATTTTTAATTTGGCCAAAAACTAGCTCTAAATCCTAGAAATTGAGTCTTTCTATTTTTTATAAATAAAAAATTGCACTTTTTGTAATTGCAAGGTTGAGACACATTTCCTAATAGTTTTCTATAGGTACCTCTTCCTATCTCTCACCTCCACCCTTCCAAGCATTTCCATCCTTTTTCATCACCATATTGTGTCATATTTCCATCTCCCCATCTCTCCATTGCCTCTTTGCAAGACTCTTCCATAGTGTTGACCCTTTTCCTTGTGTTTTCATTCAAACCATTAATGTACCAACCTAGTTCTTTATAATTTTAAACCTCTAAAACTTCCTCTACCATTCCTCTATTGTCACCTTATAGTAGAATTTTGTCATTTAGGGGTGTACCTTTGAGCCCTTGTGAGTGCAAGCTTCCTTTTTCCATATTTTAAATACATCTAAGCCATAACCTTACCATACCTCAATGAAAGTGCTTTAGACTTAAGGTTTCTAACTCCCATATTAGTCACCTTCAAGAGTCCAAAACCCCTTTTGAGATTCCAATTCATGTTTCCAAAATCTTTCCCCCGCCCTGCTTGTCTAGTTGTGTTTTCATGAGCCCTTAAGCATTGAGTTGTAGGTTTTAATGGCTATGGGTTTATTTAGATGTTTTTCATTTCATGTTTTAGTATCTATAATTTGTTTTTATTAGATTTATCATGTGTATCCATTCTTTAAAGCCCATGTAAGGGGACTGGCTGAGGCAAGCTCCCTCTTTAACCTTTATGTTTGTAGTGTTCCCATTAGTAAATTTGTGATTGCAAGTCAACTTTTGAAGAATTTGTACAATATTAGAAAAAGATGCAAAAGGAAACTAGAGCCCTTAAATCTGATGACTCAAATTCTCTAAAAGTTTTATTTCCTTTTCTAATAGGGACAAGGCCACCCCAGACATACAATTTCACCTTATTAGTTGCTAGAAGCATATAAGACCACCTAATAGGCAGCTAGTTGTTAATTTCAAGCTTAAGTCAATATATATTTAATTCATATCAAATGCTAAAGGTCCAAAATATATTCCCAAGTCCATCCATGCTAAAAAAATAGACATTTTCTAGGTGAATGTGTTTCATTTTTTTCATTTTATCTTTTTTTTTTTCAAAATTGGAACTTTAGGTATTTAGATGGTTTACGTGCCTCCATTGCAAATCAGGCCCTAAAAAATTTAGGGATGCTTCATCATACTTTCCACATTGATCCATTCTAGTCTCAAACCTCCATTAGTCCATATGCTAGGTGAAACCATTCCAACCTTCCACTTTTCATCCTTAGTTTCATTCATATTCAATAGGCCATTGCAAGTTTCTACTCAATTATAGCTCTTTTGTTTGTCACTAATAGGTGGGTGTCTCTAAGAACTTAAGATGGATATGTTACCAAGGTACTTGTCTGATCTCAAGTCTTTCCCAACTCACTAGACAAGGTCACCCCCTAGACATTACAGTCAAGATGGTTGTTAAGACTACACATTATGGTTAGATAGGCCATTTTGCCTAATGGTGATCATGTCCTTTTCTCTAGACACTTCCAAATTTCACATGAAACTACAAAACAACATTTCCAACAACTTTCCTATAGATCACATCTCTATCCAAGTACATCTAATATCATTTTCTCACTATATTTTACATTTCATTTTCATTTTCAAAGTCTTCCATGTGTCTAGTTATCATAGTTTATCCTATTTTCAATCTAGTTGCTAGTCCCAAATCAAGTGGTTATTAATTAAGGTTAGGCTAGTTGGATATGGTTGAATATATGTTTGATTTGTACACTTATTTGTATCTTAGATTTGTGCACATTATTTGCACATACAACCATACTTACAAAAAACCTTCAAGGTTATCTCCTTTTCTATTATTTCACCTACATTAGCACTTGTGGATAAAACATTTAAGGAGGCTTGGATGAGCAATAATCCCTCACATCAACATCTTTGAGTTTTTTCTTTCATGGCATATGCTCATTTACCTAAGTAGAAGCAATCAAAATTAGATTATAAGGTGGTGAAATGTATCTTCATTGTCTATGATAGAAGTGTGAAAGGGTACAAAATTTGGGATCATGTGACTAAGAAGGCACTATATAGTTAGAATTTGGTCATAAGGGAGATTCAACCTATTTGGACCTACATTTTGATGTATGCTTTGGCCCCTGGTGTTTTTCTTCTAGGCTTGCTAAAACCCTTGTAAAACCCTAAAGCCTAGTGCCTTACTGCATTTGCCTCGGTTGCTCCTTGTTCTAATTCTCTATTGACTACCTATGGTCTATTCCTAGTCATTCAAGTTCTCATTTAAGTCCCCCTTTGCTGTCAGTTTATTGGCCCTTGCACCTAGGATTATCTTTTCTCCCATGGCCTTGATTTTTTATTGTATCCAATACATTGAAATTATAATCTATTTTCACAATGGATGGTAGGGATGTCTTATGCCCCCTTGAACATTTGACCTAGCACGAGACCTGTTTTAAAACAACCTTTGTACACATGTTAAAATTGAGCCTTAAGTCATGGCCATGTCTGCAGGATCTTCCTTTTCACTAGGATTGTCCTCTTCACCAGGATTTATTCTGGGCTCCGGTAGTGCCGCGATGTCTAGTGTGGCAACCATGTAGCATCTATGTAGGCATTTTGTGCAAAGGATTTATCCCCATTGGGACTATTCTGAGGCTCCCATGGATCGTGAAACTCAGACTATTTTCCAACATGGTGATGCCTGCATGGATGGTGTGAATTCAAGAAAATAAATATTGGCACAACGGATTTTAGTTGCTGATATGGCTTTTCACCAGAGTTTCACTCTTCGTGGAAGACATTTGAGGCTCTTGGCGGGGTGGTGAATGATGTGTTGTGTGCCCTGGCAGGTTTGCTTCTTGCGGTGCTATCAAATGGATACATTTCACCAAGGCTGGGGGTTTTGTTGTAGTCCCACGGGACTCTGCGCAAGGAAGTAAAGCACCACTATAGCGGATGGGATCCTTGTGTTTTTCATGACAACTAGTCTTCATAGGAGGAATTTCAAATCTTTGTGAAGATTGTTGATTGGTACCAATCCACGGTCAAGATTCAAAACTAGTAAATGCCTTCCTCTAGGCATGCCGACTATTTTTGGTGGCTGTCAATTTGGTTCGCAAGGCAGATCTGATGGCTAAGGTTGAATGGCTCAACAAGATGGAATAACATAGTAAACGATGAAATCAGACTATTAGTTTCAAGCATGGGAATCCAGAGATTAGGCATGTCCTCATGTTGATTAGAGAGTCTTAGCACCCCTTTGTGCCGCCATTGTACAAGATGATCTTTCTGCTTGGGCAGGAAGTCATTTTCATAGGGATTTGTCAGGATTGCCATTCAATACTAGAGTTGAGTGAAGTATGTGTGGATCGCCTGATGATGAGAAGGTGTGGAGATCGAAAAACCAACTTTGGCTCTTTCTCACTAATAGAAGTAGGTGTTGTGATTAAGTTTTGTACTTACGGAGCCTAGAAATGACAAAAAGAAATGTGTGTCAGCGCCTCCATTTCCTTATCGGGTGGCTATTGCAAAATTCCTAAAATTTCTAATTAGAAGCGAGAATATTGTACTCCTGGCAGAATTGATAAGGCTTGGATATAGAAAGGAATGAGGGAGGCACAGATATTGACTTTTTTTCTATAAATAGATAATCCCCCTCTGTCTCTGGATGCATTTTTTCTTGTTCATAAGGTTGTGCAAGTTATGTCCTATCCTATCATGATGTGTCTACCATCCCATATCTGTGGATTTATGTCTCTCTTTTCCTGGTTAGTACTCTATGCATACAGAGTCAAGGAACAAGGTGCATTTTCTTAAGGTATGGATGGTTCAGGGAAAATTCATGGGGCTAGCTAGCAGACATCACGATTTCTTCATTTCCATGCTATCCTTTGGTTTCACCTAGATGGAGGATTTGGTTTCCTATCCAAAAACTATAGTGGATCAATGCTATTAAGAGTTGTTTGACAGGGCACAAAGGTAGTGAGGCATCATTGTTCTCTCTTCCCCTCCCTCAGCACTGAGTGTTTCAACAATGGAAGGAGTGTTGTCTTCTTGGGTGAAGCAGATGGAAGTGGAGGGGCAGGTTATGACTTCTGCTACACCCTATTTGGATGGGAGTTCATCACCACCGGGGTCTTCTATCTGTGATTTCCACATATAGCCTAAGGATTGATGTGGGAGGGGAATTCCTATTGGAAGATGGGGAGTTACATCCCTATACTTGGACCGTGGTGAAAGGTGGAGGATGCTACCATTTGGAAGTTGCTGAGGATTTTGTCTTTTGTAGGTATTCTCTTGTTTAGGGTAGTTGAGCTCAGCATGCATATGGTCAGCCACACGGGTGGAAGACCATTCTATTATAATGACCTGTTTTCCATGAACAGGAGTGAGGCTAGTAAGTGACAAAGCAGTTGTCATTCCCTCTTTGGGAAATAATTTAGTTTTTTTTATGTAACCACCAGGTTGCTTTCGATTGTAGTGCGAAGTGGAATGTGCTTTTATCTTGTTATGCTTTAGAGATACCTTTTGGCATATTCTGTTAGGAAAAGATGAAGAAAAGTTTGTTAAATGAAAATATGATATATGTACATGGCCTGTAGCTTGTTTTCTCCCATATTTCTATAAATGGGAATTCAAGGCCATTTTGTAGAGGTTTCAAATCTGAGGTATTAGGCAGTATTGTACTATGTGTTTTGATTCAGGAAAATAGAAGAAAACTGTATCTAAATTGGTGTTCAAATCTATAAGGCAGCATTACTTTCAAAATTTAATACAAATATCATACTAGTTGTGGAATCCTTTCTATGTTGCATGTGATGGAATTTATATGAATTTTAGATATCAAGGGTATTTTAATTCATCTTTAGAGTTTTCTGTATTGTGTGTATTTTCTTTTACTTTCTCTCAAGGAGAGGAATAAATGCTTAGAAAATATTATGTCAACTATTGTTTGCATTATAGTCTCAAATGATATTTCTATATTACTAAGTACAAGAGGTGTTAGTAAAAGGTGTTGATACCATTAGTCTATTAGCAAGGAGGTGATATCACTTGAATGATACATTGATTTTATGCAATTTGACTCTGTGGCCCATTGGATTAAGCATCGGTCTCTCACTAGGTTAATTCATTTATTTAAATCCATCCCAAACAAACCAAAATTGTTTTTATATCTGTTATTTTGTTAAGAGTATGTTTGGATTAATATTAGTTCTCAATCATGGCCTAAACTGTGTTACCATATGATTAAGCCAATCTAAGTGGAATCAAATGTTTCCTTGGTAAATTGGTATTGAGAACCCTCTATTTAAATACAACATCATAGGTAAATCCTTGAGATATTTTAGGTGTTGTAAAGGGTACACCTGCCTTGGTCTTGTAGAACCAAAAGTGTAGAGGATTTTTCAACTCTTGGTGTTATAATCATGTTCGTTGGCCACTGACCCAGAGCCCTTAAGCATAATAAATTGGCTAAATCTTTAGAGGACTCTAACAATCAATTGGAAGAACTAATAGATTGGTGACTCTGTCAAGGACTTACAAATTGTGTTTTATCCTAAGTGTTGCAAGTATGTGCCTAGTCGGTGTTGTCATTGATGTCAACATATCATTGTTGTCATTGGTGTCAACTGTGCTCTTGTTTTGATGCTTGCTTCTAATGAGTTAGATGCTTTGTATTTGCCTATGTAAGTGTTGGAAAGCCTGATATTGAGGATATTGAGAAAATTTGTTCCTTCGATAGAAACAATGTGTTGCAGAATATCTTTGTCTATAGAAGATCAGACAAATAGATTGCTCTGAATTTCCTATAGATTAAATATCTTTGTCTATAGATTGGAAGTTATTTCTAAGGCATGTCTAAAGATGCTATGTTCCAAGTTTGAGCCTCCGGTATGAAGATTTGAGTGAGTTATGTTCACCATAGTGAAAATTGCTTTTTATGTATGTTTGGTGGTGACAGGGAGAAAGTATTATGCTCCGCATTCTTCCACATTGAAGTATTTTGGTCTACAATTGTAGAGTTAATTCTGAGATGATGTTATGTGCCTTCAACTCCAATGGTTCATGATTTGGTGGTCCACAAGCGATCATTTTCTTATGACAGTAGTTGGCAGTGTTGTTTATGTGCTCCAATTTGAAGAATCTTCTTGACAGAGTGGTTAGAAGGTGTGCAGATGTTCCTGATAATTTCAATATTCTTGTGGATGTCTCTTGATCATGTTCCTACCCTTGGATTGGTTCGCAAAGAGGAATTTGGATCGTGGATGAAGAATGTTATTAGAAGACCTAGTGTTCTCACGAGTATTGGCCGACTTGGTTGATTTCACTATTTACAGAGATGCTTTGAAGATTGTATAAGTGTGTCATGGTGTGAAGGATTGTGTTTGAGTCCTAGCTAAGGCATGGCATGATTTCCATACATCTTTACATCCTTCCTTTAGCTAATTTTTGTATTAGGTCCGGACCTATTTCTATGTATGTTTTGTAATGCTGACCTTGGAGATTGTTCCAATGGTTGATGAATGTATTTTCGACCTTGAGGTACATTCCAAGGTTGATGATTTGTATAAAGACTTGTGATATAGTTGTGAAAAAGTCATCTGGAAGAAAAATGAGAAGATAAGGGCAAAAAGTAAGAAGAACAGAGAAAAGGAAGAATATTGCACTTCAATGGAAATGAACTCAAGCATAGAGTAGATTCTATCAAATCAGTTCAAAAATCCTTGGCAGTGAGCTGATCTTTGTAGTGAGCATTTTGGGCAGTGAGCCCCGTGTTGGGTCTCAAAAATGCAGGTTGTGGATTCTAAGGGGATGCCAAGCCCTATGGTCAAATCCACAACATTTTTGAGCCAACGACTGGAGTTTGACCTTAACAGTCAACTTCTCCCTACGCTTTAGGTCCTACTAAAACCTAGGCAGGTGAACCTTTAATTATCAAAGCAGGTTGTATGATTAAATCAATATTAGTTTGCTGCTAGTTTATCCAATTACAATGGCATACTTGTAAATCAGACGAGATATTGTAAACTATTTCTAAAGAAAGCAAATGATTTAATCTAAATTCTAACAGAAATAAATAACAACTAACATGAAATGAATCTAAACTATGGCGATAAAACAAAGTAAAGATTTTAAACATAAAATGAATCAATAGTTAGACTGGTGCTTTGTCCATTTGGGCAACAGAGTCAGGATGTCAGAAACAAATAACTTGTATCAGGTAATAACTCGATCTGATTGGCACATATAACTGTTTGCAACTTGTACAAACGTGCAAGGAAGAAATTATTAATTCTTTCTTAATAATCCAAAGGACATAATTGTATTAAATGCAAAATATTAATAGGATTTTAATCTTTCTAGAAAGAACCAATTGAACTTTGTAAAATAATAAATCAGATCAACTCTGGAGACAAATTAATAACCCTAATCAATTAATCATACTTAGTAATCCATTCAACATTCTAAGATTACTATAATTGATGAGAAAGGATTTAATTCTCCTTGAGAAACCAATCAAATCAACTATACTGAATTAGCAAATGTAACCAGACAATTTGAACATAGCCTTAACACATTCAAATTGAATAATCAGAAAATGAATGACATGGAGATAATTAAATTGATTGAATTAAAAACAACAAACAGATGATACCATCATAATGTATTTCAAATTTGCATCCTCAACTGTTGCCTTAGAATGTATCATGCACCATAGCCTTTCTCAGAACGAAATTGCATAGAAGGATCAAATTTGCATCAGATTGCATCAAATCTAACCTAATCTAATCCTAAAATGTTTCAATTGTCTTTTTGTAAAAATATCTATTTCTAATCTAATTCTAACCCCTTTTTTTGGGTCCTGGGATCTCTATTTAAAGAGATGCAACAAGCCTCAGACCTGTTACATTCATTTTGTGGTTTAAATAACTGACATAACAGATATATGGTTTCACTTGATAAGAAAATAATTAATCATCTAGGAAAGTATTTAATCTTCACAACTGCATTCTTTCATCTCCGGCTTGAAATATTTTATCTTCCGTTAATTCAATCACTTTATTACATTAATCATAATCATGTAAAAACAAATTAAATCATTTATTAGATAAATCATTTAATTAAATGTGCTTACCTTGTGAATGGATCAACCTTTTGACGAATGCTTGATGTTTCCTTCATTAGTCACAATTTTCCCATTAATATGTATTTAGGGTTTAGTTTGTGGGAGATAATTAAATTTATCATTTGGTGTCACTTTATAAAACCCAAATGTTTAATAATGACTTTCTTCAATATCCTGTTTAGGGCTCCAATAGTTTAAAAAATCTCTTGGCGTGACTTTTGGTTTGATTAATTTAATATTAATCTTTTGCCGTCACAAATAAAATATTCCTCAATACTTTAACATCCCCCTTTTTCCCATTCTGGCTTCTTCATGTGACATTTCGGTTGTAGCTTTGTGGATAAAATTAATTAACCCAGTAAGAAATAAAGTACTTCTTAATAATTTAAGCCATCTCCCAATTATGCTTCTTGACATGTTTTACCTTTGTCCAATAAGAAGAATTTATTTGGGTAGAAATAATTCCCCTTTAACCTGTTGGGTAAATATTTGTTACCAAATTTTTATTTCAACACAATGAAAATATTTTCGAGTAAGAGCAATTATTTATTTATTTTTTGATCAACTCTTGGAAAAATGCTTTACTCTGAGCGAAGATATTTCTAAATAAAATTTCTCTTGGTATATTTCAGTTAAGAAATATTCACTCATTTGGTTAATTGCTTCGAAAATATTTCACCCCGTCATTGAAAAATATATACTTTGTAGATTCATTATGCCCCTCGGTAAGAATATTTTATTTCTTTTCAAAATAATAATTTTCCCTTCTTGAATTTACTCTCTTTAAAATAATAATCACGCTTTTTATCCTGGTTTTGTCAAATCCTGATTTAGGTTTTCAACATTTGCAATCATGCATTTATATCTTGAATGCCATGGTAAACTCATGTACTTTGCCGAGGTGATTCTTTAGGGTTTCTAAAACTTTGTATGAATTGGTAAGTTTCATTTCTTTAGAATATCCACTTTCCTCACTACAATAACATCTCTGAGTTTCTAGAACAAATTCCCTTAGAGGTTGTATAGTTTTATACCAAACTTTATGAGATTACAATTGAAAATCTTATAAAATCCTCAATTCATGGGGCCTTTCATATGTTCCACAAGATCTGCCTATGTTTACCATACTATAAGTATCTTTGTGGCATGGGAATTAAACAGGTTCATTCTGAGATAAATTGCTCTACTTTCTCACCACAGGTCTGGAAAAGACCAATACTTTAACCCATATGTCATTAAGGCCTTAGCATTTGGGCAATGCGGAAATAGATGTTGTTTGTGTTTCTTCTTGATCTACAAAGCATCCTGTGTAGATGGAATGTCCCACAAGACATTTTCATATTGAATTTACTTGAGCTAGGAACATGTCCTAAACAACTTCCCACACAAAAAGCAGATTTTGGGCCATTGATGTTTTACCAAATACGAAAGCTAACCTCATTTTTTTGTTATCTGCTAATTCCATGTGCAAAATAAAAAGCTATTATTGCAACTGTAGTTATCTTTACCTTTGTCACCCCATATTTTACATCCTTACCTTGCCTTGAAGAGGATCCTAAAAAAATCTATTGAGTAGTAATAACTTAATTAAGTGATGGGTGCTCTAATTAGAAGGGAATACTTGTTACTAAAATTTGAGATAATGTCCTCAAGATGCATCTTTTAGAAAATCCATTGATATAAATAATGAACTTAAGAGTCTTATAGTTTCATTTTTATTCATTATCTTGGGATCTAATTCATCATCAAGTAATCATACTCAACCATCGTCGCTTTTACTTGGATCTAAAATTGCAAAGCAAAGAGTTACTCTTGCCTGGTGAAACCTGGTTCATTACAAATTTCATTACTTATTAGATGGGATTTGGAGGAGAGAATGTAAGAAAAATGGTGCTTGATGATGAATGGGTGAATTCCAATCTTGTAAAGGAAATTTGAAATATACAGGAAATGCTTTTGGGAGGAATTGAGAAGATCTCAAAAGTGTACGTATCTGACTGGACATAGAAATGATTGATAGATGTAAGCCTTGTGCGGGTTTTATTTATGAAGGCATAGATAATAGGTTCAATTGCCCATTTTTCTTTTCTTGGAATATTTTTCACATCTAATGCTTTGTTGAAAATAACAGTTTAGAATCTATGCTTACTGTTTTAGATAGAATCCTAAAGAAGAATAACATGTATTTGATAAATCTATGTTCGCTAGAATGTTAATCTTTCATTAATTCCAATTCAAAGATCATTTAAGTTCTAAAATGGGCCCATGAAACAAACTTGCCTCTGGAACTACGAAAGGCAGATTTTCTTCCCAGAAAACTCAGATAGCTTACTACTCAGTGGGGCTTAAAGCTTGCATCATCCATTAAAGAAAGCTATTGCCAAGTGGAAGCTCATATTCTTAAACACTTTACACATAATATCCCACCAAAATGATTACTACCATTTGTGTTTGTAAAATCCACAAGATATTGTAGCAAAGTTGTAAGCATTTGAACCTTGCAATTATTACACTATTAAATCGATAGCCATTCTTGTCTCTTTTAGTTCGGTCCACAGTATTGAACATGTTAAAAATTTGTGGCATCTATAGAGTGTTAATTGGTTGTAAATTCAGTGGGCGCATTCTAGAAGAGCTTGGCAACCTTCGAAGGCTTACATCTCTGTAAGTAATCTCGCAATATTTCTAGGATAATTGTTCACAAATCAATACTTTATATGATGTGTTGAAGCGGAAACTATCCACTAGAGATTTAAATTCCAACAATTAGGGATGAAATATTCCTACCACATTGGGTAACCTTAGTAGACTCTTCTGGGTTGACATTGCCAACAATAGAATTCACGGAAGACTTCCAGTCAAGCTCGGGAAGCTTCATGCCTGCGTTCACTTGTAAGCCTCTTTTTTTGTTTTAATTAAGATACCCTCCTTGATTAATTGTTGAAGCCACTTCAATAAAAACCAACTGAAAGGCTCCATTATTCTAGAAATTTTCCACAAAAACATGTCCATCGAACATATGTAAGTATGCACTTTCATTCTTATATATATATTATAAACAAATGATTTCCTTTGTGCCAAATTAGATTCTCATCATTGGAGAAAGCATGATGTGCAGACTATTCGATCAAAACCTTTTGACTAGAATGATACCCTCAACAATTGGTCTTGCTAAGACCATCACAATTCTGTGAGTTTGGATATTTGTCCATCACTTGATTTTGGTATTGTTGATTCTCATTATTCTTCACAATGGTTATTTTTAAACATCATCTACTTTAACAGTCACAAGTTGTAATTTCTCATCATTTAAGGTAGCCTTGGCACCATTCAGGTGTGTCTAAAATGGGGTTCGTACGTTTACAGTAGGTTCCATCTTATTTTCTTCCAAATCATTTAATTTGAAGAATTCCAATGAGATATGAAGGTATGGATCCCACGAAGATAATGAATTCACTATTTGCTTGATAGCAAGTCCTGCCATATCCCAATTTAGGGTACTCGATATAAACTGAATAATATATATAAACTAGGATATTCCCCTCTTTCTTGAAAGTAAATTGAGTCTCCCAATTTTGAAAATGATTCAATGCCAACTCAAATTTCTTGGGCCAATGGCAGGACTTCTCACCTTTTAATTTTTCTTGAAATCTCATGAGCAGTTGATCAAGTTAATTTAAATTTCTTCATATGTAGTATACTAAATCTTGGATTCCCTAATAAATTAAGGCCATCTATATTTATCATTTCTATACCAATCCCGAAGTTGTGCCCTGATGTTCTTTAATATTCAAGCTTTCAATCTGAGCATGCAATGTGAGATTTTCCTAGGAAATTTGACCCCCATCATCAAAGGATAATTCAATTAATGCTGACTTGAACTGAATAATCACTTGAAGTTGCACAACTTTGCTCATATCTGAGGCAGGCATTTGACTCTTCAAGGGAATCAGCGGCTAACCATTACATGTGTTATCAATGCCAAATGGTTAAGCTTCTAGTATTTGGCAATCACGATACATACTTTTAATTCCAGGAAACTTCTCTATGTGTTCACTTTTAGAGTCAACATGCTTGAACGAGAGATCGATAGTCATGTCCTTCAATGTTTTCAATATACTGTAGGAAAGAATGATATGGAATGATGAAAAATCTCCATGCACTTTCAGCTATTTCATAGTGGGCTCATCTTGTAGAATGCATGTAGCAAATGTTACTGATGCATTAGATTTGATAAAACAGACATCAGATAACATCTTGGGTCTTTCCTTTTCAAGGTACATTTCTGAGTTTGAAAATTGAATTTTCCAACACAGGGACCTAAAATTTTTGCAAAATTTTTAGGTCCCAACACCCTGTAGGCAGTGAGCCTCTGATTTTCGATATTGTTATAACTTATATATTTCTGTGGGCTAACACCCACCGTGGTTTTTCCCTTATAGGGTTTTCCACAAAAAAATTTGGTGTCTCCTATGTTGAATGTATGATTGTGATTAAGTTTATGATTTCATGCTTTCATGATTGAATCTGATTATTAGTAATTAAGTAGTTGATGGTTTGACAATTATATGAAGTTATGTTTCTGTGACAACTGATTCAACCCCCTTCTCAGTTGTCCTGTATATTTCAATAATTAGTATCAGAGTCAGTTCCTCAGAAGAAAGCCTAACAGCTTGAGGAAGATCCAGGATGTCTTTTAAGAAGGAAGCTCCATAGTTTGATGGGACAAATTATGCTCTTTGGAAGGTACGAATGAAAATCCATCTCCTTTGTCTTGGTTATAAAGTATGGAAAGCTGCTGAGTCAAAATATACCATGCCTCAAAATGGTTTGACAATTGAAGATGGAATCAAAGAATATGAGTTGAATATAAAAGCTAGAGATGCCATGTTAAGTGCTTTGATTGACACTGATTTGATAAAAGTCATGGATCTAGAATCTGCAAATGAAGTTTGGGAAAAGTTAAAAAAATTGTATGAAGGAGATGATTCTATAAAAGAATCCAAGCTATAGGGCCTAAAAGTGAAATATGAGGGTTTAAAGATGAATGAAGATGAAAACATAACAGCCTTCATGCAAAGGGTTGATGAACTTGTCAATGGAATAAAAGGTATGGGAGGAACTATTGGTGATAAGGAAGTTGTGATGAAAATACTTAGATCACTACCAAAGTCCTATAGTCACAAGGTAGCTGCAATTGAAGAAGTAATGACTGTAAAACCTGTCGACACAGATCAAATACTTAGAAAGCTTACAGCCTTCAAGATGAGAGAGTTTGGTGATGCTCTGCTAAAAGTTGAGATTGCTTTTAAAGCTAGTACTTCTAAAAAGATCTCTAGAGTTGAAAAATGCAAAGTGGAGCCTATTGGTGCCTTTGATGAAATTGAAGCTAACTTTGTTGACAAATTGCAAAGAGGTTCTGGTAAGTTCAAAGGCAAATTACCTTTCAAATGTTTTTCATGTGGTAAAGTAGGTCATTATGCTTCTAGATGTCCTGAAAGAATGGAAAGGAATAGAAAAAGATTTGAGAATAGGCCTAGAGCTCCAAAGAAATGCTACTATGTTAGAGATCTTGATTATGAAGGTGTGACTAATGATGAATATGTTGATGCTAGTACTAGTGCAAATGAATGCTTGTTTATTCCTATTAAAGAAGAACCTGTGTCTACTAATCCTATGTTGCAAGTATGGGTTTAACCAATGTTGTCATTGATGTCTACATACTCATGTTGCATTAATAAGAAGGATTGGATAAGCTGTGTGCTAAGGATATTGAGAAAATTAGTCTCAATCAGGAACAGTGAAGAACAATGATGACAACAAGGTAAAAGTCCAAGTTAGGTTGAGGATCAAAGGATGCAGTTTAAAGGGTTTGTAGATATAAGTCTTGAGATACTCCAGTCAAGTTTTCAGAGGTCTGCATGAAGATCTGAAGAAGTTATGGTCGTTCAAGTAGAACTGGCTCCGGCAGGTGTCCAGAGGTGACAGAGTGACACAGATAGGTCCGGTGAGGTCCGGTAATGCATTATCCCATTTTGCGGATCTAAGGAAGTGTTGAGAACATCCGTGTGAAGTATCAAATAGATTGGTTGGTGGTTTGAAGGTTTGGAAGACACTATTCATTTGTGACAGTGATGACAGACTGTGTTCTTGAAGCTCCAAATGAAGGAGAGAAGAATTCAAGTAGGATGATGAAGTGCGGATGTTCTTGGTGATTCAGGGAAAGTTATGATGATCGTTGGATCATGTCTTGTTCATGTTAATGGTTCACATTGAAGTTAGAGTTTGCATTTGAAGAATAACCACGGATATTGGTGTTCTTCTTGAGACTGGCCGACTGGATGTATTACATGTCTTATAGATGTTCTTGTAGGTGTTTGCCCACTTAGATGATTGTTCCTAAGTCGATGCCTTGTATAAATAAGGGATTGTGAATTCATTTTGAAGTGTGTCTTGTGGTGATGAGTGTGTGGTAGCGAAGAGAAGTGTGAAAGGCAGAGCAGAAGTCTTGGGCTTAAATGGAACTGATTCAAGCATGCTAAAGATGCTATTCTCCAATTCATAAATGTGATACTTATTCCTTTGTAGACAGTGTGTCTCTTGTAGGCAATGAGCCTCTTGTGAGCAGTGTGCTAGGGCAGTGAGCCCTAATTGGCATGTGCCATTTTGTTCTTTATATTCTTCTAACAGAGAATACATTCTTGGTTAATCACCCCGTGGTTTATCCCTTAACCGGGTTTTCCACGTCAAAATCTTGGTGTCAAATGTGTTGATATGTTTCTACTTTTGATTTGAATGCATTATGGTTCATGATTAATATTATGCTAATCACTAAAGAAGATTCAAGTGTTTAAAAAGAGAAAGTTTCATACAACTGATTCACCTCCCCCTCTCAGTTGTATGCCCTAAGTCTAACATCCTACTAGCTGTGTGAAGGAAGAAATACCATTGGAAGATAGTACTTTGGCTATCCAGATTGAGAAAGATAAGGATGAATGGGTTAGTGATAGTGGATGCTCACATCACATGACTAGTGACAAAAGTATGTTTGTTAGTTTGGAAAAATATGATGGTGGACTAGTTAGGTTTGGAGATGATACAACTAGTAAGATTTGTGGAAAAGGATCTATTTCTTTTGATGGTAAGCACAATACTGATGATGTTCTGTATGTTAAGGGTTTAAAGCACAATCTTTTGAGTGATGGTCAGATGTGTGGAAAAGATTATGATCTAAGATTCAAGGACAATCGATGCAAAATCATGGAAAGCTTCGGAACAGTGATTGCTATGGTAAAAAGACTAGAGGTAATATTTATCATTTGAAAGGAAATAATGATTATTGTCTATTGGCTCAGACTAATGAGAGTTGGTTGTGGCATAGAATGATGTGTCATATCAATTTTGACAACTTGGTAAAGATAAGTTATGTTCAGGTTGTAAGAGATTTGCCTAAGCTTGAGATGCTTGATAACCTCATTTCCAAAGAATGTCAATTTGGGAAACAAACAAGAACAAGTTTCAAAATTAAAGAACAATTCTCTGTTGGATTAATGGAGTTGGTTCATACAGGTTTGTGTGGTCCCACAAGAATAAGAAGTCTGCAAGTAGACAGGTATTTCATGTTGCTTATTGATGATTACTCCAGGATGATTTGGGTCACTTTTCTAAAAGATAAATTAGAAGCCCTAGACAAGTTCAAATCCTTTAAGGCAATGGTTGAGAATGAATTAGAGTTGAAGATTAAATGCTTGAGGTCTAATAGAGGAGGTGAGTTCACATCAAATGAATTCAATATTTTTTGTGAAGAACAAGGGATAAAGGCACAATTGTCTACACCTAGGACTCCTCAGCAGAATGGAGTTGTTGAGAGAAAGAATAAGACAATTCAAGAGGGTGCTAGGACTATGTTGAAGGAAGCTGACCTACCAAAAGTATACTGGAGAGAAGCCATACACACTACTGTGTACATCCTAAATAGGGTTAAAGTAAAAGGTAACAGTACTAAAACTCCTTATGAATTGTGGCATGGAAGAGTTCCTACAGTAAGATATTTCAAAGTTTTTGGTAGTAAATGTTACATCAAAAGAGAAGAATATTTAGGCAAGTTTTATGCTAGGTGTGATGAAGGAATCTTTCTTGGATACTCTACCAAGAGTAAAGCCTATCAGTGCTACAATAAGAGATTGAAGAAGATCATTGAAAGTGCTAATGTGAAGGTTGATGAAGACAGGGGAAGAATATCAAACCTGAGTGACTATGAATCAGATGAACCTGTTGCTATAACAAGTGAAGAAAAAGTTAAACAAGAAAATAGTCAAGATGAAGAAGAAAAAGCTTTGAAAAATGCTGCTAAGACTCCCAGGTATGTAATAATTAATTATTTTGAAGATCAGATTATAGGAGACAAAAGCAAAGGGGTAGATAAGAAAAATAGCTATAGAAGAGCAGGTGAATTACTGTTTACTTTCAAAAGTTGAACCTAAAACTATGAATGAAGCTTGCAATGATGAAAATTGGGTAAAAGCTATGGAAGAAGAGCTGACATAGATAAAAAATAATCAAACTTGGGAACTGGTTCCTAGACCTACTGATAAGAATGCGATTGGCACCAAATGGGTTTCCAAGAACAAGATGAATGAGAATGGAGAAGTAGTAAGGAACAAAGCAAGATTGGTATGCAAAGGATACTCTCAGGTTGAAGGGATAGATTTTGAGGAAACCTGTGCTCCTGTGGCAAGAATTGAAGCAATTATAATGTTTTTGGTATTTGCAGCATTAAAAGATTTCAACATGTATTAGATGGATGTTAAGTCTGCATTCTTGAATGATGAGTTGGAAGAAGAGGTCTACATTGAAAAACCAGAAGGATTTCAACTATCAAAACAAGATGATGTGGTGTGTAGATTGAAGAAGGCCTTGTATGGACTGAAACAAGCCCCCAGAGCCTGGTATGCATGGTTAGACAAATATTTGTTGCCATTAGGGTTCAGTAAAGGCACTGTTGACATTATTATGTATTTCAAAATCAATGATAATCAAATCCTGATTGTTGTAGTCTTTGTTGATGACATTATCTTTGGAGGAAATGAAAGTCTGTGCATGAAGTTTGTAGGAGAAATGCAAAATGAGTTTGAGATGTCTATGTTTGGTGAGATGATTTTCTTTCTGGGTCTGCAAATTAATCAATCAAATAAAGGAATCTTCATATCTCAGTCTAAGTAATTGAAAGATTTGTTGAAGAATTTTGGGATGGAAGACTCTAAACTGGTATGTACTCCCATGGTGACTGGCTTCAAGTTGAGCAAAACTAATGAATCACCCAAGACTGATCAGAAAAAGTACAGATCCATGATTGGAGGATTGCTTTATCTAACTCAAACTAGACCTGATATTATGCATTCAATTTGTCTTGTTGCAAGATTTCAAGCAAATCTAAGAGAGTCACATGTGATGGTAGTAAAGAGAATCTTGAGGTATTTAAAAGGCACACCAGATCATGGCTTATGGTATCCAAAGGATAATGATTTCACTCTTAGTGCTTATATAGATGTTGATTGGGCCAGAGATGTTGATGACAAAAAAAGTACAAGTGGAGGCACTTTCTTCTTGGGTAAAAGATTGGTTTCATGGATGAGAAAAAAGAAAGATTCAATCTTTTTGTCAACTATAGAAGCAAAGTATATTGCAGCAGCATGTTGTTGTACTCAAGTGTTATGGATGAAGCAGACTTTGAAGGACATAAGAGTTGTGTATGAAGATCTAGTTGCAATCTTCTGTGACAACACAAGTGCTATTAATATTTCAAAGAATCTAGTGATGCACTCAAGAACAAAGCATATATCTATAAGGTATCACTTTCTGAGAGACAAGGTCACAAAGAATGAAGTAAATTTAGAATATGTTTCCACAAAGGATCAAATTGTAGATATCTTCACCAAGCCTCTGCCTAAGGATACTTTTGAGTATCTTAGAGAAAAGTTAGGGGTCATTACCCCTCCTGCCCTAAACTAAGATGCATGGGGATGCATCAGTCCAGTGGTGCCCAACGTCTCATTCTTTGATCTAGATTGATGTTTTGAGAGCTACCTCTCAGGGGGAGTAGCTAGATGTTACTGGTAAGAGTTCTTGATAAACAAAGTATTGATAATAGAGAAAGTTTAGTTGGATCAGAGTAACAGAATGCAAGTATGTGCCCTTTGCCATTGATGTCAAAGGGGGAGAGAAATCATGTGAAAACTTGGAAAAGAAAGGGTTTAGATGTGTAAAAAGAAAGGGGGAGAATCTTGTCTTGATGGTCTTTACATTTTTTCACATCATATGTTGCCATCAATGACAACGGGGGAGATTATTGCAAGTATGTGCCTAATCGGTGTTGTCATTGATGTCAACATATCATTGTTGTCATTAGTGTCAACTGTAATCTTGTTTTGATGCTTTCTTGTAATGAGTTAGATGCTTTGTATTTACCTATGTAAGTGTTGGAAAGCCTGATATTGAGAAAAATTGCTCCTCCGGTAGAAACAGTGTGTTGCAGAATATCTTTGTCTACAAAAGATCAGACAAAAGATTGCTCCACATTTCCTATAGATTAAATATCTTTGTCTATAGATTGGAAGTTATTTAGAGGCATGTCTAAAGATGCTATGTTCCATGTTTGAGCCTCCAGTATGAAGCTTTGAGTGAGTTATGTTCACCAGAGTGAAAACTACTTTTTCTATATATTTTGTGGTGACAAGGAGAAAGTATTATGCTCCGCAATCCTCTGCATTCCTCCGCATTGAAGTATTTTGGTATGTGGTTCTAGAGTTAAGTCTAAGATGAAGTTATGTGCCTTCAACTCCAATGGTTCATGATTTAGTGGTCCACAAGTGATCTTTTTCTTATGACAGTAGTTGGCAGTGTTGTTTATGTGCTTTGATTTGAAGAATCTTCTTAACAGAGTGGTTAGAAGGTGTGCAGATGTTCCTAATAATTTCAATATGCTTGTAGATGTCTCCTGATCATGTTCCTACCCTTGGGTTGGTCTGTAAAGAGAAATTTGGATTGTGGATGAAGAATGTTCTTAGAAGACCTGGTGTTCTCACCAGTCTTGGCTAACTTGGTTAATTTCACTATTTACAGAGATGCTTTGAAGATTGTAGAAGCATGTCGTGGCATGAAGGATTGTGTTTGAATCCCAGCTAAGGAATGGCATGATCGGCATACATATTTACATCTTTCCCTTAACTAATATTTATATTAGGTCCATACCTATTTCGATGTATGTTTTGTAACACTGACCTTGGAGATTGTTCCAATGGTTGATGAATGTATAGCCAACCTTGATGTACATTCCAAGGTTGATGATTTATTTATGAGAGGAACCTCCTGCAACAATATAATGAAAATGCACGAAATAACAGAAATATCAGAAACATAGAAGAAATTTATTGATCGCAGGCCACTTCGAGGGGGCAACCTCCTTTGAGCAAGCTCAATACAATAAATTTGTGGATGCCTTCCTTGGCCTCAACACGTACTTATATACTAAGTCTAATATAAACAACTATTACTTCCCATGAATGTGGGATAATACAATATACTCATGGGATGACTTACAAAGCATATGCATCCAAAAGGAATATACTAACAAAGTAAAGAGAACGGTTAAACATGGCTTCCTAACATCCCCTCCCTCTTAGAAAAGCTTTGTCCTCAAAGTTTAAGATGTGGAAATTGTTGCTAAATCTGAAGGAGTGGTTCCCATGTAGCATCCTCTGGGTACATTCCATGCCACTAAATTAATACCTCTATGATGGATCGAGAGTGAAGCTAATGAGTGCGCCTATTGAGTATTGCCTCTAGCTCAAAAATGATGGATCCTTCATTATCCAGTTCTGGTAAAACATTTTGTGCTTTGGTGTTGGTGCCAAGAACTTTCTTTAGACAAGAGACATGAAATACTAGATGAACGTGGGAAGAAGGAGGAAGCTCCAATTTATAAGAAACTGACCCAAGCTCTTGAAGAACCTTATATGGCCCATAGAATTTTGGAGCCAACTTATGACACCCTTTGAGTTTCAGGGATGATTGCTTGTATGGTTGTGGACAAACAAAAACCATATCACCTACTTGAAAAGTGTGCTCAGAATGGTGTTGATCGACTTGTTGTTTCATTTGATTTCTTGCCATGTGAAGATTTTCCTACAAGATGCGAAGAATCTGATCCCGGGTTCAGAGAATCGTGTCAATTGCCTAAACTGGTGAACTGCTGGAGGTGTATGGAAGGAGCACTAGCGGTGCCTTACCATAGACTACTTCATATGGGGTGATTTTAGATGCAGTGTGGTAGGAGGTATTGTACCACCATTCAGTGAGAGGGAGCCACTTTGCCCACTAATGTTGTTGTTCTGACATGAAGCAACAAAGATAAGTTTCAAAACATTTGTTGATAATTCAGTCTGACCATCTGTTTGTGGGTGATACCCTAAACCCATCTTTAGTTTGGTGCCAGTGTGTCAAAATAGTTTTGTCTAAAAATGACTGGTGAAAATTACATCATGATCTAAGACAATGCAAGAAGGGATGCCATGAAGACAGAAGATTTGGTCCATGAAAATTTGTGCGACTGAGGAGGCGGTATAGGGATGGCTGATGGCTGATGGCACAAAAATGACTATACTTGGAGAGATGATCAACCACAACCAAGATCATTGTCTTCCCTCTAGATTTAGGGAGCCCCTCAATGAAATCCATAGAAATATCTATGCAAATCCATGTAGGGATGGGTAAGGGTTCAAGAAATCTAGGAAGGAATGTCATTTCACCCTTGTTGCATTGGCAGGTATCACATTCATCCACCATTTGTTGAATTTCCCTTTTCATTCCCTTCCAAAAGAAGTTACATCGTGCCTACTCATAAGTTTTGAGGAACCTAGAGTGCCCTACCAAGAGAGAAGCATGGAGTTCATAGAAGATAGGTTTCTAAAGATTTGTGCTCTGGGGAAGCACCAGACAACCCTTGTATTGCAGAGAAGCACCATCCCAGGAGTAAAGCAATACAACTGAAGGGTTATTGGCCAACTATTGAATGATTTGAGATAATGAAGAGTCATTGACATAACCCTACTAGACAAATTCCAACCAATTTGGAACAGGCAAAGAAATAGCTAAAAGAGAAGCTTGGTCATCAAATGTGTGAGAAAGAGCATCCGCCACAATATTGTCCTTACCCTTCTTGTAAGTGATCTCATAGTCATAACCCATGAGTTTGCTAACCCATTTATGTTGTGCTAGGGAGGAGACCCATTGTTCCAGGAAATATTTCAGACTCTGATGATCAGTCTTGATGCAGAAATGATTCCCTAGTAGGTATGGCTGCCACTTCTGTACTGCATGCAAAATAGCCATCATTTCCTTCTCATATGTAGAGAGTACTAAATTCTTACCAGAAAGGGCTTTGCTAGTGAATGCAATGGGATGTTCATCTTGAAGGAGAACAACACCAAGTCCATTGTCACAAGCATCACTCTCAATAGTGAAGGTCTTGGAAAAATTGGGCATAGCTAGAACAGGTGTAGTACACATAGCTTGTTTCAGTTTTTCAAATGCACACTCAGCAGCATGTGTCCATGTAAAAGCATCCTTTTTCAACATAGATTTTAATGGAGCTGCAATCTTCCCGTAATCCTTGACAAACTCGTGATAGTAGCTAGTCAGTCCCAAGAAACCATGGAGGCTCTTGAGTGTATGAGGACGTGGCTAATTTTTCATGGCATCTATTTTTGTAGGATCCACTCGAACCCCTTGGGCTGAAACAATATGCCCGAGATACTCAACTTCTTCCTAGCCAAAAACATATTTAGACTATTTTGCATAGAGATGATGATTAGAGAGAAGTTGTAGTACGAGATCCAAATGTTGGAGATGCTCAGCCCATGTTTTACTATAGATGAGGATATCATCGAAGAAGACTAGAATTTTCACAGGTAGGGCCGGAATATTTTATTCATCAATGCCTGGAATGTGAAAGGAGCATTAGTGAGGCCAAAGGGCATGACCAAAAACTAATAGTGGCCATCATGTGTGCAGAAAGTTGTTTTAGGCATATCATCCTCATGAACCTAAATTTGGTGATACCCAAAATGAAGATCCAACTTGGAGAAAAAATGAGTGCCATGAATCTCATCAAGAAGCTCATCAACAATAGGAATCAAAAACTTATCCTTGATTGTGATGTGATTAAGTGCTTGGAAGTCAATGTAGAGGCACCATGACCCATCTTTTTTCTGGACAAGAAGAACTAGTGAAGAAAAGGAACTGGTACTAGGGCGAATAATACCTTACTTCAGTAAGTCTTGAATGAGCATCTCAATCTCTATCTTTTGGTGAAATGGGTAGCAGTAGGGCCTGATGTTGGGAGGAACACTTCCAAGAAGGAGCTGAATATGGTGGTCCTCTGGTCATGAAGGTGGCAATCCCACTGGTTCAGCAAAGACACATGCATACCTATCCAAAATTTGTTATAGATCCGAAGGAGTAGAGGAGACCGTTGATGGTTGCATCTAAATGGAATGGAGCTAAGTGATAACACCATGTGAACTCTTCTTAAGGAGATTTTCCATGTGATGTGAACTTATGATGCTGAGAGACCCTAGTTGTAAGCCCTTCAATGTGTGTTTTTTTCCATTGTCTGAAAATTACATCCAAAGTTCAGCAGAATCCCATAACATGGGTCTAAGTGTGCACAACCATTGGGCGCCCAAAACCACATCACATCTGCCTAAGGGCAAGGAAAACATGTTGGAACATAGGTTATAATCTCCAATAGAGATACACCTATTGTGACACTTCCCTTTGTACGGTAATGTGCCCCCATTGGCAATCATGACTTCAAAGTTTGAGCAAGGATGGACAAAACAATCACCCTATTTGGCAATCTGAGGGTCAATGAAGTTATGAGTGCTACCAGAATCAATGAGTATTATAAGAGGAAGCTTCTTGAAGTAACCCTTGACATGCATGGTTTGTGGAGTGGTGACTCCAACTAAAGCATGGAGAGAGATCTCTGGGTGGTCTTCCTAAGAAGTAGGGTCAACAGGTAGCTACGGAGTTTCGACCTGATCATCTACTGTATCCTGAGCATCTTCATAAACTTCAGTTGTAGGTGGAGAATCCACATCCAAGAGATAGAGATTTTTCTCAACACATCTATGTCCCTGAGTGAATTTCTCATCACAATTATAACAAAGCCCTTTTTTCTCTACCTGCCCGCATCTCTGCTTCAATCAAATGCTTGGTAGGAGTTGTCTAGGAGCTGGCGTGATTGGAGGTCTTTGGGAAACCATATTTCTGAATGGAACAAAATTGGATTTGGATTGTTGTTGAGCTGTGATCTTGTCCTTCACCAATTTAGCCAACCCTAGGGCTTCCATTAGACAATCCCTCTATGTGATTGGCTAGTTTTTTAAATTTTGTCTAATATTCTCTCATAGTGCCTGTTTGGTGAAGTTTAGTGAGTGCTCCTATGAAGTCATCAAAAGCACTAGGGCCAAATCATTGTAAAATGAGTTTGCAAAAATCTGTCCATTTTGGCTCTTCATGAGCCTTGATGTACCAACGGAACCATTGAAGGGCTTCATGTTCCAAATGAAAGGATGTAAGTGAAACTTTGTTGACATCAAAAGTATTATGCAGACTGAAATATTGTTTTACCTGGTATATCCATCCAGTTGGATCATCACCATTAAAGTGAGGAAATTCAAGTTTCGGCCCACAAAAATTGATGGAAGAAGAGAACCAAGTGTTTGTAGAAGACTTTGGTTGCCATCTATTATTCATGGCTAAATACTGAAGATTAAGGCTAAGAATTTTTTCATCCATATCTTGGAGTTTGGTCTTGAGGGCTACAAGTTCATCCTCTATGTTTTTTGCTCCTGTGCGGGTGACAACCATAACCAGGAGTTTTTTTTTTTTGGAATGGATAGAAAAATAAAAACATAAAATTTTTTAGTAAAGGAAAATTTGGATTTGGGAAAAGCTCTGATGGGTAATTGGGGTTTGACTAGGTTTTAGACACTTTCTAAGGGAAAGGGAAGTAGAAAATGAGGATTTCAGAAGTCGGGTGAAAGAATGGGAAAATTTGTCCAAGAGGGACAAAGGAGCAGAAATATGAAATGAACACTGTGGTAAAAAAATGAAGGCTATTGGGTGAGAATCGAAGAAGTTATGGCAAACCCTAAAAATAGACAAATGTGGAATTTCTAACTTCGATAAGTGGAATTGGGATAGGGTCCTCAAGGAAGGAAATATGCAGAATAAAATTTTAGGGGTTCCAGTGAATTTTGAAAGGAAACGGAGGTAAAGCAAGGAAGATATGGTAAAAAAATAGAAATTTTTTTACTCTTTTTTTCTGGAAACGATTTGCCAACTGCTTTGGATGAATTCAATCTGCTCAACTTCCTAAAGGTTCAGGGAAAATGGATAACCACTTTGCCACAAATTGTTAGGGTTAGGGCAGATCAAAGAAATAAACACTAACAATTATATGCAAATTAAATAACCCAAATATAACAATGACGAATAACACAAGAGATCAACATAGAAATTTAACGTGGTTCACCCAATATGGGCTACATCCACAGAAACTCAGCCATCCAATGATTTTATTATCCAGTGCAAAATAGATTACAATCTCGTGAATACATCATTGTACCATACATCCTAGCCGCTTATAACAAGCTTTTTGGAAGCTTCTAGAATTAGGGTTTTGCAATGTCATTTTTCTTTTGTCAGTTAACAAAAATTAACAACTAACTTCGATCGTGCAAAAAAGAGGGAAAAAATTGTGTACAGGTCTCTCTAGGTGTGGTAAGAATTTAGTACTCTCTACATATGAGATGCATGACTTCAAGTACTATACACTCTCATCAGTTCACTTGTCTTCACTTCTATTATATTGAATGCCACAGATGGTGCCAGGCACAACCAAATGGTTCCCAGTGCCTTTCTGTCCAGAAGCTCCCAATCCTCATCACTCATTGCTACTGGTTTCTTGGATCCTCCTTCCAATGGCCTCCATATATCCTTCTAATAGAGATAATCCTCCATCTACATCTTCCATAATTGATAGTTCTGCCCATTGAATTTATCTACCTTCAATTTACCCTCGTCCGCCATTGCTCCCACTTAACCATGAGACTCCCACTCAACCGTGAGACCTTCCTGCAGATGATAATCAAACACAACCCACTCTAATACCAGTTGTTAGGGTTAGGGAAAATCAAATCAATAAACACTAACAATTATATGTAGATTAAATAACCCAAATATAACAATGAGGAATAACACAAAAGAGATCAACACAGAAATTTAACGTGGTTCACCCAATATGGGCTACATCCACAGAAACTCAGCCATCCAATGATTTTATTATCTAGTGCAAAATAGATTACAATCTCATGAATACATCATTGTACCATACATCCCAGCCGCTTATAACAAGCTTTTCAGAAGCTTCTAGAATTAGGGTTTTGCAATGTCATTTTTCTTTTGTCGGTTAACAAAAATTAACAACTGACTTCGATCGTGCAAAAAAGAGGGAAAAAATTTTGTGTACAGTACTTGCATGATCAGTCGCCACATACCAACACAAATGACAGCTCTCCTTGATCCAAACCTACAATTGAAATGAATAACACATATGCAAAACAAAAGAACTACTGCACTAATCACCACGCCTAGAGACCACTGCGGAAAAACATTTGATAGAAATTCCACCCAGCAAGCCCAAGAAAGTGCTTTGATACTAGATGAGAGGAACCTCCTGCAACAATATAATGAAAATGAATGAAATAATAGAAATAGCAGGAACACAGAAGGAATTTATTGATCGCAGGCCACTTCGAGGGGGCAACTTCCTTTGAGCAAGCTCAATACAATAAATTCATGGTTGCCTTCATTGGCCTCAACACGTACTTATATACTAAGTCCAATCTAAACAACTATTACTTCCAATGAATGTGGGATAATACAATATACTCATGGGACAACTTACAAAGCATATGCGTCCAAAAGTAATATACTAACAAAGCAAAGAGAAGGGTTAAACACGGGTTCCTAACAGTATAAAGACTTGTAATATAGTTGTGAAAAGTCATCTAGAAGAAAAATGAGAAGATAAGGGTGAAGAGTAAGAAGAGCAAAGCAGAGGAAGAATATTGCATTTCAATGGAACTAAACTCAAGAATAGAGTAGATGCCATCAAATTAGTTCAAAAATCCTTGGCAATGAGCCACCCTTTGGTAGTGAGCTGATCTTTGCAGTGAACATTTTGGGCAGTGAGCCCCGTAGGGAGTGAGCCTCTGATTTTCGGTATTGTTATAACTTATATATTTTTACAGGCTAACACCCACCGCAATTTTTCCCTTATAGGGTTTTTCACGTAAAAATTTGGTGTCTCCTATGTTGAATGTATGATTGTAATTAAGTTTATGATTTCATGCTTTCATGATTGAATCTGATTATCAGTAATTAAGTAGTTGATGGTTTGAGAATTATATGAAGTTAAGTTTTTGTGACAACTGATTCAGCCCCCCCCCTTCAGTTGTCCTACATATTTCAACACTAAGTCATAGATCAATTACTATATCCCCATGTTTACAAATATTAACACTCTTGAAGCCCACTATTGAGAAGTTTTTTCCCAATTGAGCCACCAACGAATTGGCAACTCTACTGGGGAATCTAGTCTATAATTGTCAAGAATTAGTCCAGTGGTCTATCATGGGTGTTTAGAGTTTGCACATTTGCAGTGTATCATTATTATTATTCCCTGTTAATGGTGGCGACTCTGATATTTTCTCCTTACCAATTAATCAAAGAAGAAGCATACTATGTATGACAACAAGTTTTGTGTGGCTTTATAGGTGGAGAACCCAAATTGAAAGTAGGCTTTAAGGTATTTTATGTTTCTTAAAGATCAGTCCTCTATGAAAAGAGGTGGCAACTCTATGAAGAAAGAACCTGATCAAAGTGTGAAAAGGATTCTAGCACTCATAAATTCCAATCAGAAGAGGAATCTGCAGCAGTTATTGCACCTCTAGGTATTTTACATATTCTTGTCTCTATGAAAGATTGTGCTATGTTTGGAGGTATCTTGTGAAAGGCCTTGGAAATAATTTGGTTCCTTATTAAGTGAATATTAAAGCACTAAGACAAAGGAAAGTGTAGTCAAAGGTTTTCATACTACTGAGTTACTTGATTGAAGCCTGTATTTGGTGATGAAGTATGCATACTTGTGAAGAAACTCATTTAGAGGATCTTAGGCAAGATGTGGTAGAAATTTACACTATCAAAGGCTTAAGATCATGGATTCAAATGTTAAAATGCATTGTGTATCACAACAACAATCATACCCTAAGAGAAGGATCTTCTCTGTTGAAAGATACAGAGCACTAGATTTTAGTAGTATCCAAAACTATCCAAATTCTATTCCTGATGGGAGTAGAGAGCATCTGCTAAAGTTCAGTGACGATAAATATGAAATAGAAAGTAAACATCTGTAAGAGTTTATTGATGTAATTGGAGACTATGAGCTTGATTTTGAAGAAGTTATCATGAAATTGTTTGTTCAGTCTTTAAAGGATGAAACAAGAGATTGGTTCTCTTATTTACCAGCATGCTTTGTCCATTCTTGGGATGATTTCAAAGCAATTTTCATGGAGCAATTTGGTGAGAGAATTAATGCAAGTTCAGTAATTAGCAAGTTTATGAGCATTGAGAAAGAAGAGGATGAGCTTGTCCCAGCTTTCAACTTGAGGTTTGCTTAAACATTGAGGGATATTCCTAAAGCTATGAGACCAAATGATTCAATGAGTTTAGTTGTTTACTTGGGAGCTTTTGATAGGAAGATTAGTTACCAGTTGAAAAAGAAAGTTCCTACAACTTTGTATCAGGCCTATGAGATAGCCAGGGACATTGAAAATAACTAGATATATGGAATGCATAAGGGCTATTTGTCTGGAAGTATTTCTTGTCCTAAGGCACCCAATGTTGAGGTGAGATATAAGTCAGAAATTAAAAATGACTGTCAAAGCACTTACACCCTTGCCATCCCAGCTTATACATCAGTCCATAATGTTGATCATGTAGAGCCCCAAACAAATTGTCAACAAGTTGGATGCATTAATGATCCTGTGTTCTTTGTTCCAGATCTCTTTGACATAAAGAGATATAAGGGAGAATCAAGATATGCCTTATTTTCTAGAATCTTGGACACTTACATGGATATCCCTGTTGGCTTCAAGCCTTAAGAACATGTATGCATTGATTTATTTTGTGAGATATATGGGGCAGGTCTAAGTTTGTTGCCTTAGAAGTTGAAACCAAGTAATTTTTCTCAAGTTCCTGACTGCATAGACATGGTAGAAAATGCTAAGATTCATGATGAAAACAATGGTAGACTTCATAGGGATGATCACACTTGCCCTATTATGGGCTTTGATTCAAGCAATGATGCAAGTAAAGAGGGCTTGTTCCAAGTTGAGATTATTTCTCATGTTAGTGGAGAAAATGTTTGTGAGCAGCCAAATAATGTGGTGTGTGCACCTGAGGATTGCATTCATGAAAATTTAGATACACCACATGACACAACTGATGAAGAGATGGAAGCATTTTTAGATATTTGGCATACTACACCATGTAATGGAACTACCAGCTGTTCCAAGGATGAAATCACAGAAGAAGTTTGGTTAAAGTCTTGTGATTCATCTAATTCTGATGATATGTTCAATGGTATGAGTGGTAACAAGATAATGTATTCATCATTGAGTATGCAAAAGCCATGTAATCCTGATTACAATATTGCCAGGGTTGAGAGCTTTGTCAGTAATGATCATGATATCATCGGGCCTATTCATACACATTCAACTCATGAGTTGTATCATGTTGATTGTTACTAAGCTGATCACAGTGGCTTATATGAGGTAGAGTTGGAAAGTTTTACATCAGATGAAGATATCATTAGCAGGCAAGATGTTGGTGACATGAGCTCACTCTCAAATAACCAGGTTATGCATTATGATGAATATGCAAATGATAGAATGTCACTATTGTTGGTTAATAGCAGTATGGAACTTGAAGACCCTTCTGACCAAGCTATCCCAGAATATGTTCATGTGGTAGGAATTTAAGATATGTGTGTTGAACAATTAGAGGATGGAATGAAAAATAGTGTGGGTTACTATGGTTTCAGGATTGATTGTGGTCCTATGTGTGAGGAGAATGTTGGTTGCAAAGCTTCATCATATAGTCATATTGAGGAAGATTTAGAACTCTATGTAGAAGAGACTGAGGTATCTACATCAAGCATGAATGTATGACAAAATGTTCTTTATGATGAGCCTCTAGCTCCACGAGAGATGAGAAATGATAATCCTTATTAGTGTAGAAATAATCCTATCTTTGTAGATGACCAAGAGTATGAAGAATGTGAAGAACTTGACAAAGATCAACCCAGGGTACAAATAGACCATTCAGATCATGACTCGGGCTTTGTTAGGAATCCTATTATATTTAAAGTGGAATATTCTCTATAGAGCATCAAAGTACATGACAGAGTTGGGGACCTTCAACACTTGAAAGAGTGTAGGTATGATACAGCCCAGAATGGAGGAGTGGTTGGATATGGATCTCTTCAGTTAAGGGTGCTTGAGAGTTGCCTTTTATGTACACAAAAGGATTATGATTAGGTATACCTCCTTGTGCCTAATAGTAATGAGGCACATTTTGGGGGCATTGTTCCTAATCCCAAAGAGATGGGTAAGTTGCTATGTTATCATGATCCCCATAGTTTAGTTCATGTGGCATGTGTCACTGATTTCCTATAGTCTAATCCTTCAGACTTGGGATTGAATTGTGATTTTAAATTAGAGCAACAATATGCAAATATGTTCCCTCAACACAATACCTATGGATGCTTCAAGTTTGACATGAATATGATTGATGAGGGTGTGATGGATAGATCTGATATTTGCATAACATGTAGAGGGGTACTTTAGTTAGAGCCTTGTTATAGTGATCATTTGAACATCAATCAGCATTGTAGTGCTATATTCACAGGTCTCTTGATGAGGATGCACATTTGCATCATTCACCAATAGAATTATACTTATATCTTCAGTCTTGGTTTGATAAAATCATTGGAAAATAAGATGTATGATAGGGGAGATGGTATTTCTTCTTTTATGGTGGCTTGGAGCTACCATGTGAGACACCAAATCTATGAAAGTGGGCCCTTTGAGTTGGGTGGTTACAAGGTAAAATTGGTTATTGGTCTGCAAAACTAAAGATCTGGATCCTCATGATGACCTTACAGTCATTTGTCCTTGATTAGAGCCACTATTTGGACCTACATTTTGATGCATGCTTTGGCCCCTGGTGTTTTTCTTCTAGGCTTCTTAAAACCCTTGTAAAACCCTAAAGCCTAGTTCCTTGCTGCATTTGCCTTGGTCACCCCTTGTTTTAATTCTCTATTGAGTGCCTACGACCCGTTCCCGGTCATTCAAGTTGTCATTTAAGTCCCCCTTTGTCGTCGGTTTATCGACACTTGCACCTAGAATTATCTTTTCTCCCATGGCCTTGATTTTTTATTGTATCCAATACATTGAAATAATATTCTATCTTCACATTGGATGGTAGGGATGTCTTGTGCCCCCTTGAACATTCGACCTAGCATGGCCCCTCCTTTAAAACAACATTTGTGCATGTGCTGAAATTGAGCCTTAAGTCATGGCCATGTCTATGGGGTCTTCCTTTTCGCTGGGATTGTCCTCTTCGCCAAGATTTATTCTAGGCTCCGGCGGTGCTACGAGGTCTGGTGTGGGAACCATGTGGCTTCTGTGTAGGTGTTTCACAAAAAAGATTTATCCCCATTGGGACTATTTTGAGGCTCCCACAGATCGTGAAACTAAGACTATTTTCCAACATGGCAATGCCCACGTGGATGGTGCAAATTCAAGAAAATAAATATTGGCATGGGGGAATTTCAACTATTGATCTAGATTTTCGCCAAGGTTTCTCCCTTCATGAAAGACATTTGGGGCTCTCGGCGGGACGGTTAAGGATGTGTTGTGAGCCCTGCCAGGTTTACTTCTTGTGGTGATATCAAATGGATACATTTCGAGGGCCGGGGGTTTCGCTGTAGTCCCATAGGACTCAACATGAGGAAGCAAAGTATTATAGTGGTGGATGGGATCCTTGCATTTTTCATGACATCTGGTCTTCACTGGAGGAATTTTAAATCTCTGCAAAGACCGTTGATTGGTACCAATCCATGGTCAAGATTCAAAACTGATAAATGCCTTCCCCTAGGTGTGCTGACTATTTCTAGTGGTCGTCAATTTGGTTCGCAAGGCAGATCTGATGGCTACGGTTGAATGGGTCAACGGGATGGAAGAACACAATAAAAAATGAAATCACACTATTAGTTTGAAGCATGGGAAGCCAAAGATCTTAGGCATGTCCTCATGTTGATTGGAGTCTTCGTAGCCCTTTGTGCTTCCATTGTACAGGATGATCTTTCTACTGAGAAGTCATTTTCGCAAGGATTTGTCAGGATTTCCCTTTAATACTGGAGTTGAGTGATGTAGGTGTGGATCTCCTAATGATGAGAAGGTGTGGAGATCGAAAAAACAACTTTGGCTCTTTCTCACTAATAGAAGCAGGTGTTGTGATTAAGTTTTGTACTTATGGAGCCTAGAAATGACAAAAAGAAATGTGTGTCAATGCCTCCATTTCCTTATTGGGTGGCAATTGCGAAATTCCAAAAATTTCCAATTAGAAGCGAGAATATTGTATTGTTGGCAGAATTGAAAAGGCTTGGATATAGAAAGCAATGAGGAAGGCATAGATATCATCTTTTTTTCTATAAATCTAGATAATCCCCTTCTATCTCTTGTCGCATCTTGTCTTGTTCAGAAAGATGTGAGAGTTATGTCCTATCCTATCATATCGTGTCTACCATCCCATATCTGTGGATTTATGTCTCTCTTTTCCTAGTTGGTACTCTGTGCATATAGATTTAAGGAACAAGGTGCATTTTCTTAAGGTATGGATAGTTCAGGGAAAATTCCTGGGGCTGGCTAGCAGACATCACAATCTCTTCATTTCCATGTTATCCTTTGGTTTCACCTGGATGGAGGATTTGGTTTCCTATCTGGAGACTCTAGTGGATCAACGCTACTAAGAGTTGCTTGACAGGGCATAGAGGCAATGAGGCCTCATTGTTCTCTCTTCCTCTCCCTCAGCACTGAGTGTTCCAACAATGCTTAGGCAACAATGGAAGGAGTGTTGTCCTCTTGGGTGAAGTAGACAGAAGTGGAGGGGCAAGTTATGACTGTTGCTGCACCCTACTTGGATGGGAATTCGTCACCACTAGGGTTTTCTATGTGTGATTTCCACCTATAGCCTGAGGATTGATGTGTGAGGGTACTTCCTATTGAAATATGGGGAGTTACCTCCCTATACCTAGAGTGTGGTAAAAGGTTGAGGATGCTGCAGTTTGGAAGCTGTTGAGGATTTTGTCTTTTGTAGGTATGCTCTTATTAAGGGTAGCTAAGCTCCGCATGCATATGGTCAGCCACGCAGGTGGAAGACCATTCTATTATAACGACCTTTTTTCCATGAACAAGAGTGGGGCTAGTAAGTGACAAAGAAATTGGCATTCCCTCTCTGAGAAATAATCTAGTTTTCTGATGTAACCACCAAGTTGCTTTAGACTATAGTGTAGAGTGGAATGTGTTTTTGTCTTGTTATTCTCTAGAGATGCCTTTTGGCATATTCTGTTAGGACAAGATGAAGAAGAGTTTGTCAAATGAAAATATGACACCTGTACATGGCTTGTAGCTTGTTAGCTCCCATGTTTCTATAAATAGGAATTCAAGGCCATTTTGTAGAGGTTCTGAATCTAATGTATTAGGCAGTATTGTACTATGTGTTTTGATTTGGGGAAATAGAATAAAATTGTATCTAAATTGATGTTCAAATCTGTAGGGTAGTATTACTTTCAAAATTTAATACAAATATCATACTGGTTGTGGAATCCTTTATGTGTTGCATGTGATGGAGTTGATATGAATTTTAGATATCAAGGGTATTTTAATTCATCTTTACAGTTTTATGTATTGTGTGTATTTTCTTTTTCTTTCTCTCAAGGAGAGGAATAAATGCTTAGAAAATATTTGTCAACTGTTGTCTGCATTATAGTCTCAAAGGATATTTCTATATTACTACTTGTATAAGAGGTGTTAATACAAGTTGTTGATACCATTAGTCTATTAGCAAGGAGGTGATATCGCTTGAATGATACATTGATTTTATGCAATTTGACTCTGTGGCCCATTGGATTAAGCACTGGTCTCTCACTAGGTTAATTCATTAATTTAGATCCATCCCAAACAAACCAAAATCATTTCTATATCTGTTATTCTGTTAAGAGTGTGTTTGGATTAATATTAGTTCTCAATCATGGTCTGAATTTTATTACCATAGGATTAGGCCAATCTAAGGGGAATAATTTGTTTCCTTGGTAAATTTTTATTGAGAACCCTCTGTTTAAATACAAAATCATAGGTAAATCCTTGAGATATTTTAGGTGTTGTAAAGGGTACACCTGCCTTGGTCTTGCAGAACCAAGAGTGCAGAGAATTTTTCAACTCTTAAGTGTTGTAATCATGTTCGTTGGCCATTGACCTAGAGCACTTAAGCATAAGAAATTAGCTAAATATTTAGAGGACTCTGACAATTAGTTGGAGGAACCAACACAACCTTCTTATATAGTTGATCAACCAAATGGAAGTGAAAATTCTATAATGCAGTTATAAGCAAAGATAGAGACAACTGCATCTTTAAGGCTAGAATAGAGTTTTATATTAGACTAGATGAAAAGAATATTCTAGGGACTAGAGATATTTAAGGAGAAAAAACTTCCACCTAAGCTTTTGAGGAGGTCCACTTAGTAGAGGAGGAAACTAGAGAGGTATAATTCACCTAATTTTAAACATATTTTCCTTGATTACTACCATCAATGAGCCTTGAACTATGAAATAGGTAATAGAGATAGATGGTAGTGAGTCCTAGAAATTGTCCATCGATGATGATATGATAGATTTTAAAAAAATGAGACTTGAAACTTGGTTCAGTTTCTTGAGGCAAGTAAACCTATTTGTTGTAAATGGGCCTTCGAGAAGTTTGAATTAGATGGTAGTGTTGAGAAGTATAAGAAAATACTAGTTACAAAAGCATATTCCCAAGTTGAGGTTCTCAAATTATCTCACATCTATTGCAATAAATTTTTATCTTGAGATTGAGAAAATAGATGTGTTCAGATAACTTTCTTACACTATGACTTAGAGGAAGAAATCTATTGATTTGTAGATTAAAGAAATTTTCTATGATCTCAAATAATCACCTAGAATGTGATACTAGATATTTGATTCTTATGTTTCAAAGTTGGGGTTTGTGATGTCCAAATTAGATCATAATATGTATTTTAAGAAAGATGGTGATAATTTCCTTGTTATTACTTTGTATATGGATAATATGTTGATATTTGGTAATAGTAGGGGGGTGATTGAAGACTTGGATTCTCATCTCTCATTATAGTTTGATATGAATAACTTGGGGGATACTAAGTTCATCTTATATATGGAGATGAGAAGAGATAAAGATAACAAAAGTCTCTAGTTGGGATAAAGTAATCCTTTTGAGTCTATCTTACAGTATTTCAACACGGTAGACACCAAGCTATGAGTGTTCATATTTCAGTAGTGACTAAATTATTAGTTGAGTAGTGCTCATCTATGCTTGCTAATATGGAGGATATGTATCATGTTTTTACACTAGTGTAGTTGATAGTCTTATATGTATTATGATCTGTAACAAACTAGACATTGCCCAAGCAACGGTAGTCTTAGGCTAGTGTATGGATAATCTTTGTAGGGAGCACTAGGCAAAAATGAAGAGAGTCCATAGGTATTTTTAGGGCACTATAATTTATTCTATTTGCTACCAACATCACTTTCAAATTATAGTGGAGGTCACTTATAACATAGTGTAAATCACTTGTAGCATGTAACAAGATTGGTGGCACTTGTAGTAAAGAGTATTTGCTATAGTTGAAGATCTAGGGGTTTGTTGACTTAGATTTGGCAAGAGATGTGGATAGTAGAAGATTTACTAATAGTTATGCTTCTAATCTTTTTATTGGTGTGATCTATTAGATGAGAAAGTGATAAGATGTAGTTGATTTATCCATGACAGAGGTAGAGTACATGGAAACTACTCATACCTATGAGGAGGCAATTTGTCTTTAGAGATTATACTTAGATGATGAGCTAAGATAGGGAGTAGTTCAACTTTAGATATTGTGCTTAGTGTTGTGTGGTTATACAACATGCCCCATTTTGCCTTGACAAAACAGGGACCCAAGTTTTTTTTTTGCTACTTTGGCTTGTTGCTTTTTTGCTTTGGGTGGTCTGGTAAAATTAAGTCATGCATGTAACCCTACAACAGGGTGTATTTGTCCCCATGATGAGGTCAGTTGCCAAAGTCAGTATTTCATATTATTAACCTCATGGTTGGAAAGGACATAAAATTTCCAGCAGGTTTGCCTTTTGGATCACCCCAAAATTCTCTAAGGGAAGAAAGTTATGTTAAGTCAAAGTTTGGTCAAACCTGATATTCCAAGGGAGAGGGGTCATATTTCAAACATCATTCATCTTAGACAAGATCACCCTGATATAAGTTTATCACCTGATAATCACTTGATCTGTGAAGTACGGACATCAATTTTACGTAGTAGCCGATATCTACTTGTCAAACGACTTAAGTTTTCTTGCGGGGGGCCATAGTTTTAATATCCATCATCTTACGAATATCACCCTCTTCGCAAAATATCACCCTATGCCAATATGATGGTGATGTCATCTAAATCCAACAAATGAAGGAAGTTATCTCGATGATGACGTGTCATTTTATTCTACCTCACGAAGGTATATATCCGATGCCCACCATATTCAATAACATGATGGTGACATCATTAAAAAAAATGATTAAACAAAGTCTTTGACATGGTGACGTCACCCCAATCTTTTTTCCAAGGGGGTCATTTTATTTGCGGGGTCATAATTTGAACATCCCCTGATCCTAAATTCATGACCCGATATACACGTGGTCAACGTTGACCACATCACCTGATTCCTTTGCATTTAGTTTTGCCGCCCAAAGGTGGGGGGTTATTTTATCTAGAGGGGGTCATATTTTGAATATCACCGGATCTTTCGAAGATTACCCCCATGTTTCCTGACATTAAATACACTTAAATGCGGTAGATAGATTCCCGCCGATTGCGAATACAAATCAAACACTTGGCATCATCCATGAATTCTCTACAGAAGATCAATAGATTTAACCATCCCAACATAGTTTTACCCTAATTTGTCCTATGGATGCGTTTAAAGGTAATTTTTGAAGGTTATTTTCATTTACCTTGCAAAAAAATGAGAAATTACAGAGTAGAGAAGTCAAACCCTCATACAGCTACCTGTTAACGGATTAGATCCTTCAACATAATGGAACAGGTTGTTGGATCTAGGGCATACAACTGAGAGGGGGGGGGTGAATCAGTTGTATAGAACTTCTTCTATTTCAAACACTTAATTCTCTGTTGTTAGTTAGCAGCATATCAAATAATCATTCATGGAAGCGTAATACATAAACATAAGAGCAGATAAGCATTAACACATTGAACACCAAGATTTTGACGTGGAAAACCCGGTTAAGGGAAAAACCACGGGGTGATTAACCCAAGAATTATTCTCTGTTAGAAGAATAAAGAAAAATGAATGGCACATGCCAATGAGGGCTCACTGCCCGAGCACACTGCTCACAAAGAGGCCCACTGCCTACAAGGAGACACACTGTCTACAAAGTGATAAAAATCACAGTCTTGAACTGGAGAATGACATCTCTACCATGTCCGGATCAGTTCCAATTAAGCCCAACAATCTCTGCTCTGCCTTTCGCACCTTTCTTCACTATATCATGCTCACCCACATGCCACACACTGAAATGAACTCACAAATCATTATTTATACAAGACATCGACTTAGGAACAAGCATCTAAGTCGGCAAACAACCATAGGAGTATCCGCAAGATGAATAACACATCCGGTCGGCCATCACAAGAACATTCGCAGGATGAACAACTCATCCGGTCGGCTACACAGAGCAATAACTTCATCCGGAAGAATAACTTCAATTCCGGGCCCTACCATCAATGCGGACCAACAAAACATGATCCAAGAACCTTCACAAGTCTGTCTGAATGTCCGGATACATCCGCACTTCCTCTGCTTACTGGGATCTCTTGTCTTCCTCATCCGGAACTTCAAGAACACAGTCTGTCGCCACTGTCATAATGCAAGAGGTACTTCCGGACCTCCAAATCACACACAAATCAGGATGACACATCACAAGGACATCTCAAACACTCCTTCCAATCCGCAGATTATGATAATACAATTCCGGACCTCACCGGACCTTTTTGTGATCCTCTGTCACCTCCGGATACTTGCCGGACCCGGTTCTATACCGGCAGCCACAACGCCTTCAGATCTTCATGCGGACCTCTGAAATCTTAACTGTAGCATCTCAAGACTCATATCTACTAACCCTTTAATCCGCATCCTCCGGTTCTCAACCTATACAGTGCATTTACCTTCTTCTCATCACTGTTCTTCACTGTTCCTGACTGAGTCTAATTTTCTCAATATCCTCAGCACACAGCTCATCAAATCCTTCTTGTCAATGCAATATGAGTATGTTGACATCAATGACAACACTGGCTCACCTCATACTTGCAACAATCTCCCCCTTTGTCATTGATGGCAACATATGATGTGAAAAACCATCAAGACAAGAACTTCTCTTTTCTGTCACAGCTCCCCCTATCAACAACAACTCTTCACATGTCTTCCTTTGCTGCTCCCCCTTTGATCATCAACCACTTGTTTTTCACATGTCTTCTCTCCCCCTTTGACATCAATGGCAAAGGGCTCATACTTGCAACTCTCATGCATCAGAATAATACCAGCTGCTCCCCCTTAGTTGCAGCTCCCCATTAGTCCGGATCACAAGATATGACTGTGATAGCCACCGGACTGATGCACAACAGTGCATCTTAGTTCATTACCGGAGGGGCCATGACCCCTAACTTCTCCCGGAGATATTCAAAAGAGTCCTTGGGAAGAGGTTTTGTAAAGATATCTGCAATCTGATCCTTGGAGGGAACATACTCCAATCTGACTTCTTCCTTGTTTACTTGTTCTCTCAAAAAGTGAAATTTGATAGATATGTGCCTAGTCTTAGAATGCAATACCGGATTCTTGAAAATATTAATTGCACTTGAATTATCACAAAAAATTGTGATAGGCTCCTCATATTCTACTTTGATGTCTCTTAACATCTGCTTCATCCATAAGATTTGAGTGCAACTACCTACTGCTGCAATGTATTCTGCTTCAGTTGTAGACAGAGATATTGCATCTTGTTTCTTGCTTAGCCAAGAAACCAATCTCTTCCCCAAAAAGAATGCTCCACCACTAGTGCTCTTCCGGTCATCCACATCTCCTGCCCAATCTGCATCTGTGTAAGCATGAAGAGAGAAATCCGGATCTCTAGGATACCAAAGACCATACTCAACTGTTCCTTTCAAGTATCTAAAAATTCTTTTGATTGCCATAACATGAGATTCTCTAGGATCAGCCTGGAATCTTGCCACAAGACCAACAGCTTGCATTATATCTAGTCTAGTTTGAGTGAGATACAACAATCCACCAATCATTGATCTATACTTTGTCTGATCTGTCTTTGGAGAATCATCATCTTTGCTTAACTTACATCCGGTTGCCATAGGAGTGTTCATAGGCTTTGAGTCTTCCATACCAAATTTTTTTAACAATTCTTTCACATATTTGGTCTGAGAGATGAAGATCCCTTCTTTTGTTTGAGTAATTTGCAGACCCAAGAAGAAATTCATTTCACCAAGCATAGACATTTCAAACTCACTTTTCATCTGATATGCAAAAGTTTTACACATACTATCTCTTCCTCCAAAAATGATATCATCCACAAACACTTCAACAATCAGAATGTTTTCATGATCAATTTTGAAATATAAGTTGCTGTCAGCGGTACCTTTGTTGAATCCAATCTGCACAAGATGCTTATCCAACCTTTCATACCATACTCTTGGGGCTTGCTTCAATCCATACAAAGCTTTCTTCAATTTGCAGACCATATCATTATTATCTGACAATTGAAATCCATCCGGTTGTTCAATGTAAACTTCTTCTTCCAAATCACCATTTAGGAAGGCAGACTTGACATCCATCTGATATACCTTGAAGTCTTTGAAGGCAGCAAATGCAAGAAGTAATCTGACTGCTTCAATTCTTGCTACCGGAGCAAAAGTCTCTTCAAAGTCAATTCCTTCTATTTGAGAGTAGCCTTTGCAGACCAATCTAGCTTTGTTTCTGATTACTTCACCAGCTTCATTTAGTTTGTTCCGGAAGACCCACTTGGTTCCAATTACATTCCTGTCTCTAGGTCTGGGAACAAGATCCCAAGTATGATTTTTCTCAATTTGCATCAGTTCATCTTCCATTGCTTTGGTCCAGTTTTCATCATTGCAGGCTTCATTTATTGTTTTAGGTTCAATCTTTGAAATCAGACAACATTCATTCTGATCTTGAGCAATATTCCTTCTAGTTTGTACACCTTTGCTTCTGTCACCTATGATCTGATCTTCAGAGTGATTCAGTCTTACATACCTTGGAATTTTGGGAGTATCCAGTACTGCTGTTTCTTGATCAGGCTCATTCAAACCTAACTCTTCTTCCTGATTTACCGGATCAGGCTGACTCTGTTTCACCGGAGAGGATTGAGGTCCTTGAACACTATCTTGGTCATCTTCATCAAATTCATAAAATCTTGAAGGCTTCTCAATTCCTTCATCAACCTTTACATTGGTGCTTTCTATCATTTTCCTCAATCTCTTATTGTAACACCGGTATGCTTTGCTTTGAGTGGAGTAGCCCAAGAAAATTCCTTCATCACTTCTAGCATCAAACTTTCCTAGAACTTCATCTCTTTTAATATAACACTTGCTACCAAATACCCTGAAATATTTCACAGTAGGAGTGATGCCAAACCAAATTTCATAGGGGGTCTTACCGGTGTTGTTTCTGATTTGAACTCGATTGAGAGTGTAGACTGCAGTGCTGATAGCTTCTTTCCAAAACATTTGAGGAACATTTGCTTCCAACATCATTGTCCTAGCAGCTTCCTGGATGGTCCGGTTCTTTCTCTCAACTACTCCATTCTGCTGTGGAGTCTTAGGAGCAGACAACTGTCTCCTTATACCCTGTTTCTCACAAAAGTCAATGAATTCACCAGATGTAAATTCACCACCTCTATCAGACCTTAGACACTTTAGTTTCAATCCGGTTTGATTCTCCACCATAGCTTTGAAGATTTTGAACTTCTCAAAAGCTTCTGATTTTTCTTTTAGAAAGGTAACCCACATCATCCGGGAATGATCATCAATTAACAACATGAAATATCTATCACCTTGCAGACTCTTGATTCTTGTCGGACCACATAGATCAGTATGTACTAATTCCAACAATCCGGTAGAAGACTGATCTTTGCTTTTAAAAGAAACTCTGCTTTGTTTGCCTAACTGACATTCTTTACACACACTGTTTGTAGGTTTTATCAACTTTGGAAGATCTCTCACAGCCTGAGTATTGCTTATTTTGATGATGTTATCAAAATTTACATGACACATTCTTCTATGCCATAACCAACTCTGATCAATTTGAACAAACAAACAACTTTTATTTGAACCAACCAGATGAAAGATGTTACCTCTTGTCTGAGTACCGGATGCAATTTCAGTTCCGGAGCTTGTAAAGATTCTGCATTTTCCATTCTTGAACCGGAGATCATAGCCTTTGTCCACTAACTGACCAACACTGAGAAGATTGTGCTTCAATCCTTCAACATATAGTACATTACCTGTTTTGCTCTTACCATCAAAGGAAATAGTTCCCCTACCTCTGATTCTGCCAGCAGAATTGTCACCAAACTTTACCATTCCTCCTTCATATCTTTCCAAGTCTAAGAACTTATTCTTGTCACCAGTCATATGGTGAGAGCATCCACTGTCAATAACCCAATCATCCTTTTCTTCCACTTGAGCAGCCAAGGCTTTTTCAACAACTTTGTGATTGACAGATTCAGAGAGCAAGGAATCTTCTTCCTTGATGGCTATAAACACCCACTCATTTCCGGATTTGCTTCCTGGATCTGATTCATCATCTGTTACTCCTTCATTGTCATCTTCTTCATGAACATAATAGCAATTCTTTTGAAACCTTTGTCTGTGAGTATTAGATCTTGCAGATCTCTCCGGACATCTTGAGGCAAAATGACCAATCTTATTGCAGTTAAAACACTTAAAGGGTAGTTTTCCTTCATACTTACCGGATCCTCTTGGCAGTCTCTTTGCAATGAGGGCTTCAAGTTGAGCTGTTTCTGCTTCTTCTTCTTCCATGTCTCTTCTTGCTTGATCATACCATGACATTTTCCTTGATGAGTTTTCACCCGGATCAAATCTCTGTTTGCCTTTCACATAGGCACTGGCTTTGAAAGCAGATTCAGTCTTGGGAGGATCATCTCCAAACTCGGTCATTTCAAATGCAGCTAGTTTGCCAGCCAGTTGTTCTCTTGTGACTGTTGTGTGGGCTCTGAATTCATCAATGGCAGCAACTTTGATTTTGTAGGCAGCAGGAAGGGATCTTAGGATTTTGCAGACAATCTCATTTTCATCTAGAGTTCCACCAGCATTTCTGATTCCACATACCAACTCATTTACTCTTGGCATAAAGGTAGTAATGTTTTCATCATCTCTCATTTTCAATCTTTCAAATTTCCCTTTCAGACTTTGCAACCTTGCACTTTTGACAAACTCATCTCCTTCATACAGAAGTTCCAGTTTAGTTAGGATCTCATATGCAGTTGGTAGGTCAATGACATTCGAGAGATCTGAGTCATTCAATGCGCTTAGAAGAGCTTCCTTGGTCCGCAGATTGTTTTCAGCTTCTGTGGTTTCATCTGGAGTTGTCGGACCACCTTGTGGGGGTATATATGGTTTTGAAATCATAGCCAAGTATGCTTTTCCCATACATTCCAAATGACACTTCATGCGACCTTTCCAGAGAGTGAAGTTGGTTCCATCGAACTTCGGACTATCCTTTTTGTATGACGACATCCTGGATCACCTCAAGCGGTTAAGCTCCTATCAGAGGAACTTGGCTCTGATACCAATTGTTGGATCTAGGGCATACAACTGAGAGGGGGGGGGTGAATCAGTTGTATAGAACTTCTTCTATTTCAAACACTTAATTCTCTGTTGTTAGTTAGCAGCATATCAAATAATCATTCATGGAAGCATAATACATAAACATAAGAGCAGATAAGCATTAACACATTGAACACCAAGATTTTGACGTGGAAAACCCGGTTAAGGGAAAAACCACGGGGTGATTAACCTAAGAATTATTCTCTGTTAGAAGAATAAAGAAAAATGAATGGCACATGCCAATGAGGGCTCACTGCCCGAGCACACTGCTCACAAAGAGGCCCACTGCCTACAAGGAGACACACTGTCTACAAAGTGATAAAAATCACAGTCTTGAACTGGAGAATGACATCTCTACCATGTCCGGATCAGTTCCAATTAAGCCCAACAATCTCTGCTCTGCCTTTCGCACCTTTCTTCACTATATCATGCTCACCCACATGCCACACACTGAAATGAACTCACAAATCATTATTTATACAAGACATCGACTTAGGAACAAGCATCTAAGTCGGCAAACAACCATAGGAGTATCCGCAAGATGAATAACACATCCGGTCGGCCATCACAAGAACATTCGCAGGATGAACAACTCATCCGGTCGGCTACACAGAGCAATAACTTCATCTGGAAGAATAACTTCAATTCCGGGCCCTACCATCAATGCGGACCAACAAAACATGATCCAAGAACCTTCACAAGTCTGTCTGAATGTCCGGATACATCCGCACTTCCTCTGCTTACTGGGATCTCTTGTCTTCCTCATCCGGAACTTCAAGAACACAGTCTGTCGCCACTGTCATAATGCAAGAGGTACTTCCGGACCTCCAAATCACACACAAATCAGGATGACACATCACAAGGACATCTCAAACACTCCTTCCAATCCGCAGATTATGATAATACAATTCCGGACCTCACCGGACCTTTTTGTGATCCTCTGTCACCTCCGGATACTTGCCGGACCCGGTTCTATACCGGCAGCCACAACGCCTTCAGATCTTCATGCGGACCTCTGAAATCTTAACTGTAGCATCTCAAGACTCATATCTACTAACCCTTTAATCCGCATCCTCCGGTTCTCAACCTATACAGTGCATTTACCTTCTTCTCATCACTGTTCTTCACTGTTCCTGACTGAGTCTAATTTTCTCAATATCCTCAGCACACAACTCATCAAATCCTTCTTGTCAATGCAATATGAGTATGTTGACATCAATGACAACACTGGCTCACCTCATACTTGCAACACAGGTGACCTTCGGCATTTGCAGCCCTTTTCCGTAATCACCCATCTAACCCAGGAGGAAAGCACTATCAGGTAAGTAACTGAAAACCCTCCTGTTGTCATTTGCTGCATGTTCAGGTAGAGTTTATGCTTTCTTGTGGTTTGACTCTATAAATATGCATATCATGATGAATTAAAGGATAATAGATAGAGTATGCATGATGTTATATAAAAGTACATGATGTTGTATGAATGCATATGGACATTGTAAGGTAAGACAAATCATGTTTGTTGCAGGAATCAATGGCAAATCTTAGAAGGAATAGGTCTAACTCAGTGTTTCTCAAGCCTATGTTTGTTCAGCCCAAGGGGGTACGTTTTAAGTATGGCGTCATTGGTGACACTCACCAAGGAGATATGGACCTGGCAGCATGGTCAGCAAGGGTAGATCATGGCAAGGATAATCCTCTTTTGGATGGGTTATATGTTTCAGGAATGTGGCATGCAGCCAGTTTTCCATATGCCATGGACACCCCAGAGTTGGTAGTGGAATGTGCTAGGAATTATAACCCTGAGACCAGGCAGGTGGAGAAGCATGGAAGAATTTATGCTGACTTTTCAATCAAGGGCATCACCTCTACTTTTAATCTGCCAGTTGGAAAGAAGGTGGTCAATGTAGACTTACATAAGTTGGAAACAAAGTACAATAACAATAAGAAGAATGCAAGGAAGAGGATGTATCAATGGAGGTCCAAGAGCAGCACCTACACTACCTCAGCTAAATTGCCCGTACATTTATACAAATTTGATTTTGATGATGAGTACCATTAAATGATTGCCCTGCTGAGCAGGATGACATGTAAGCCTCATGCTAGAGATTTTAAGACTTAGATGTTTGGAATAATCCAGATGGTCCTATATGTAGATAATAGGCCATTATGGGCCAAGATCATCAATGACGCACTAGATGAAGAGATGAGGAACCTGGGAGGCCAGACATGCATGTTTCATATGACCTCATATGTGGTATACTCATGTGCTTATAAAGTAACCTTTGATGCATTGAGTATAGTGGGTAAGGCTGGTGGTGATGCAGATGATGCCCACATATAGGATCACTATCCTCAGCTACAGAGAAAAAATTACCTCCTGGACTACAAACTAGTAAATGATGCATTCTCTATGCATCTAATCAGAACCATGGAGGAGGACAAAACCAAAAGACTGAGCATGGAAGCTCAGGAAGTTGTTTATAGACATGGGGCCTAGTTTATCTAGTTTTCCACCTTTTCATACATAAGGATAGAGGGATTTCAAGGACACCCCCTTATGCTGCCAGGATACCCTACTGATGGGGTTGTCTTGATGGAGTTTCTCAGACAAGTGTCTACCATAGTTGAAGCATATAAAGCACAAAAGAAAATACATCAGGTATTATTTCTAGTGTCTATGGGCTGGTATATGTGCTCAGACTCAAAGAGCATTAAACATGTCATGGGAGGACTAAAATTGATGTATCTGCAGCCATTCCCCCTGGCCAGATCTTATGACCCCTATGGCAGGATGCATAAAAAAGTAGGAAAACTAATTCATCAGAAGCATCTGGAAGATTTCTAGACTAACTGTGAGGATGAAGCTGAGGTGAGGAGGAGGAAGTACCAAAGACTCACCTTAAACCAAATAAAGACTTTTGATTGCATCCCGGTGCCAGCACAGCTGAGGAAGGATGATGGAAAAATTATGTCCAATGAATATGAGGACAAGAAGGTGTACAATGACACCATATCAACCCCTGATCTTACACAACCAGAGGATATATACATGGATCAGCTGACAAGTGGTGTGATATAGTTAACCCAAGCTTGGGTGGATGAAGAAATAAACAGACTGAAGAAAAGGGGTGTGGCCCTTACATTGGATGCCAAAAAGAAAAGGCAAGAAATACTGGATGAGGAATATGATTATTTCCTCAGTGAGAAGAGAAAGTCTAATGGAGAGAGGTTGCCCATACAAAAATAGAGGAAAGGAACCCCTAGAGGTAAGAAAATAGAAGATGAACCAAAGGGGGTGATATTTGAAAGGATTGCCATGCCAGCTGCAGGTGCATCAACATCAGCGCAAGCATCTGCATCATCTGCATAGCCTTTGATTGACAAACCAAAGACTAAAAATATTTTGAGGCCATCTGTTGAAACTACAAAAGTATAGGAGGAGGGCCAAGCCTCACAGCATGAATTAGAAGAGGGCACCCCATTTGAGGAAGAGCAGGTAAACAAGAAACCTGTAGGTGATGACCTGATGATGGTCAGTAGGAAGAGGAGGGCGATGCCATGGATGTCACCACCCAAGAAGCAAAGAATATCCATGCGGGGTGATATCAGGGTAGACCTTATTGTATTAAGAGGAGCCGGTGGTGAAGCATTTAGGAAGGAGCTACAATATGATGTTCTGCTTCCTACCATAATAAAGTTTAAAATGTAGAAGGCAGAAGAACAAATAAGAGAATATTTCAAAGCAAGTCAGGGTGTTCCTTTCTCTTTAGAGGACACCGTAGACTTATTGGATGATGAGGTAGTGTAGAGTGCAGCCTCTGAATGGATGAAGATTCTTGCTTCCAACACCTGCATGACCCCTCATGGGACCCCATTAGCACAAATGGCGCCATTGGAAGAAATAAAGAAAACAAAGGAGAAAGTAAAACAAAGTAGCCCAGAGAGGGCAGCCCAACAGATAGGGCTTGATAAATTGGTTGATCAGGTGACTAGCCCTGTAGTTATAGATTTAGCATATAGGGGTGATGTAAGCCCTAAGGACAAAGCAGGTGCACCTTTGAAACAGAGAAGATTAAAGTGGCTAAGCAAGTAGAAAAGGAAAGCACTGCTCCTGATATGGGTCAGCAACAACATGAGATACCCATAGAGCCAAGAATACTAGAGGTTCAACAAAAGAATGGAGGTGATAAAGATATATCAAGTGCTACTACTACTCAGACTCAAGGAGATCTGGGAGATGCCTCAGGAGCTAAATATAAATCAGGTCATGAGGAGCCCAAGCCACAGGATGCCAGTGCATCAGGAATAGAACAAGAAGTGACCCAAGACCAAGGTGATGCACAAGGCCAACACACACAGACATCCACGGATGTCAATATACCGCAGGATGAGGAAAGCAATAAAGAAGATGAAAGTCAGAAGAATGGAGTACAAGACTAGGCGCATGATCATAATGTGGATATTCCATAGGATCCTCCTTTGCAGAAGGAAGCCCATGAGCAAGAAGAAATGCAACAAGATCCCCCTCATGAGGAACTACATGAGGAAGAAATTAAGAAAGTGCCTTCTCCACCTAGAATAGAAGCACATACTGGAGAACAGGGAAGACATGATGTTGACAAAGATCATCAAGGATCTGGAGATGATGTGCCTCAATGGCTAGAAAGAGAAATAGGTATGGAACAAGGGTCTAAAATTCAAGAATTTGATGTTTCCACCTTATTTGCAGAAACAATGATGAAGCCAAAGAGGAAGGCTAGATTGACATCGGCCATAAAGAGAGATCCTGCTACAGGCAAAAGGACTACATAGGTAGCACTTCTCACGATTGAGAAAGAGAAAGGCAAGATCACCCTAGAGGAATTCCAAATCACAACTGTTGATTTGGGTTTTGCTAATGAGGACTAGGAAGGTCAGGAAGGGAACGACATTATTGATTCTTTGACCCAAAGGGTAAAGAAGGTGAAAGAGAAAAATAAAAAAGCATAAGGAGCACATTGCTTAGTTGTATTCTTACATAACCCTGATAATACACCAGTTGATCCGGTAGTCCCATTAACTGTCATATCCTAGGAGGAGGTCACTAAGTTGGACCTCATGAAACATGGGGCCATGATCATGGGCAAGTGGATGTTGTAAGCCCTCACTAGAGCTGAGGATGTTTTGAGAACCTCCTTACAGAGGTGGAATTCTTTAAGTAGTTTAAAAAGAAAAGTAGATAAAGTGCAAAATGAAATAGGGAAATGGTCATTCCAATTGGAAAAGGACCTAACTACTTTAAGTGAAATGAAAAGGATAGATCCACAAGTATTGATAAATAATCAAGTGTTGATTAATAACACTGCCCTGCTGATAGACATATGGAATGAAGATATCAGGTTTGAATGTGATATCTTGAAGAAATGTAGTGGCAAGTTCAGGGATATAAGTATAAAGCTGCACACCATGATGGCTTATGAAGTAGAGATCCTTGAAGCCCTAGAAGGTAAAATAGAATGAAAGAGAGAAAATCAGGATGTAGACTTTTCTATCAAAGCTCTGCATGATAATTTCAAGTCTGTAGTAGATGATCCCCTCACCAACCTGACAGAGGAGGTGATGGATAAAATCATGAGGATAATGGTCGAAGTAGAAACTTATAATGAGACTTTGAACAGCAGAAAAGGTAAGCTAGAAGTGCTCAAAGCTAAGTTCCAGTCTCACAAACATGCCATCACAAAAGCCAAAATCCAAGATGGGGGAGAGGTAGATAAGATAGTACAGGCATATGAGCACATCAGGACAGCGATGAAGGCCCACATACATGAGGATGTATGTCAAGGTGATAGTGATGCAAAAAGTAATGAAGATGATGACAATGATGAAGAAGAAGAAAATGAAGAGGAACCTGAAGAATGAATGAATATGCATCACCAAGAAGCCATTTGCATAAGGTACTCATCAATAATGAGTCATCTAGATGGTTGCCAACTAGACACCTGTGCCACGAAGAAGAGTTGACTGAGTCAAAGGGTAATTATCAACTATTGATCTTAAATGACAAATCTTGACCATTGGTCAATTGTAACTACCTCCTCACCTTATTCTATAAAAGGTGCAGGAGTACAATATTTTGAACATTTGAAACTTAATTGAAATTTGATTGCTGAAATTTTAGGACTCATTTCAAAGTTGTTGTAAATGTACATGTTATGTATACTGAATGAAAGAGAAGCATATTTGATTACAAATTATCATAAATCTTGAGTAATCTGTGTTTGAAATCTGGATACATGCACTGATCAGCTGCATCCCTTGGAGTACTTTTCAATTTGCATGTGTTGTTTTCATCCCTAATTCCTTTGAAGTTAGCATCAACCATATCTAGCTGTGGAACATCCTGGTGACCTATGGTTTGATTTCTTCTCTTCATGAATGTATCTGTATGTATGTGATTCAATGATTAAAGATTCACTAAAGTAGAAGTATTCTTTTAAATTTCTTTCAATTTCATAATAGATCATCACCATAATTGCAAATAATAGAGAATGAAGAGCAAATAACATAAAATATGTTGATATCCCGTAGATAATTGAAAATACAGAGCATATTTAGAGTAAAAGCATGTCAAATTGACAAATATCATGCAAATTCATACAAATATCCATGGAATACATGCAAATATCCACTTATAGACACATCATTTGAATAAATATACAGTGTAGAAGAAAGAACAAGTTCATGATGATCAATGATCAGAAGAATTGATCAAACTTACAAATATATCAGCTATCTTTGGAAATAGAGTTGAAATAACCTCTCTGTGGAGTAAATTTACAGGAAACAGTGCAATACTAGTCATCTAGACAAATGTAAGACCCCTTGAAATGGAAAACAACATATCACATCAACCTCTGAGTAACGTTAGATGATCATGACTTGATCAACGGAGAATTGGAGTCATCAAGTTATCCTAAGTTGATCATACTTTACAAGATAATAAATGTTTGTTGTGCAAATTTTTATGCATTTTGTTATGACTAACAATGATCATCAACATAAATTGGTGCTAGAAGGAGGGCCTTGTCATCAGTAGATTTGTCTAATTTGATGACACAGACAAAAAGGCAATACTCACACAACTTTGTATTTCAAGTCCTGTTCAAAGATTTGTTGTTTTAAGTCCATGCATGCTTGTCCTTTGCAAAGTTTTCAAAATTGAGCATAAATATTTCAAGCTTTGTGGTTGATCACTGTGATATTTCAAAGATAAAATCTATTTCAAGTCTTTTTACCAAAGCTTTGAGGTAATTTTCTTAAGAGACCTGATATCCAGTTGCTTGTGTTCCAAAGCCTCAACATCACCTCATATTTGCATCATTTCTACAAATATTGCATAAATATCCAATCAGTTTCATATTCTGATCATAAATATAGCCTTTGCTAGAGTGTTTTAGCCGATCTTTACAGTAAACAAGCCAAATTTTCCTTAAATTCAAGAAATCCTAGCTCTCAGGCCAAATACCAGGTCCATATCCAGTGGACTCTTTGACGAATTGCCTATCTGGGGATTTAGACCTAGAATAGTAGATATTCATCATTCTCCTGGTTCTATTGCATTAGGAGCTTCACCAGAACATACTCCTATAACTCCCATCAGGTTGCAAACACCTATAGGACCACCTCTCACACCTCAAAACTCTACCAGTCACAATGTCATTCTTTACTACAGAGTCACCTCTAACTTTTACTGCATATCATCCTTTACCTAAAAATCCTGACAAGATTTGTCCTAAATATCATCCATATCAGATGCTAATGATCACATTAGAACATTCAAGGAGGCCTGTTGTAGGGCTAGAATTGAACATCAGGATGTGGTATGCAGGTTATTTCCATTTTCCTTAGGGGAAGAGGCATATAACTGGTATATCAATCTTGGTCAAGGTTCAGTCAATTCATGGGCTGCCTTGGAGAAATCCTTTAAGGATAGATTCAAAATACCTATAGATCCTTCAATGAATTATCATTTGTTTGCCATAATCAAGAGATTTGAGGGAGAACTTATTGCTAAGTTCAATGCAAGATTCCAAAAGATGCTCTCAAAGCTAGTTGCTCCCTATACTGTAACAGATAAAGCTGCTAGGAGTATATACTACTCAACCCTAGATCCCCTAACTTCTGTGTTTATCAGGACACATCCTAGTGTCACAACCTTGACAGGAGCTTTTGAAGAAGCTGTCAAAGTCAGTCAACAATTGATTCCTACTCCAACACCTAATATTGCATTTCCTACACTCCTTGCTTATCCTACATATCCTACTCAACAACAGACCAATGGAGTCATGATAGCTCCAGCTATAATGCCAAGCCCTTTACATATACCTCCACTTAGTATCATGCCACCTCCAAATGGGAATGGTCAAATGTTGCAACATCCAGGACATACACAGGTACCTCCAGTGGTGGAACAGTCTAATAACAATAACAATGGATCTTCCTTCTTTAAACCTCAAACAGAGAATGTAGTAGCCAAAGTTCAAGAAGAAAAGGAAGAAATTAAAGAGATATCAGCACAACTCAGGAAACTCACCACTGAGATCACTCATTTGAGGAGTCAGAATTTCTATTCTCAACCAAATCAGAATAGAGGATATGTCAATGATAGACCTAATTATCCTGATAGGGGATATAATAACAACTACAATAACAACAATGGTAACAATAATCCCCCTAGACAGCCTAGAGTGTGGAACACTAGGCCAAATAATGGTTCTTTGCCATCACCCCTAGATAATCAGCCTCCTAGTGAACCTAAGTAGACCACTAGAGTGAACCTGGCAGAGGCAACTCTTACAAATTGGTGTAGGATACATAATACCAATGCTCATGCAGAGCTAGACTGTCCTCAATTCAGGATTGTTGCCAGTATATTCCAAACTAAAGCATCTAATACTGTAGGTAAAACACCTTGTGTTGAAGGAAATGAAATTGTTCCCTGTGGATATGATTCTGCTTTAGTACTAGAAAGTTTCATCAATCATCCTCATTAGCAGGCAATGTCACCTCATCAGAATTACACCTTAGCATGTGAAGAGTCAGCCATGTCTTTTGAAACCAATTATGTTTTTCCATTTGAAGATGAAAATGAGCCATCAATTAAACATGAAGAGGTACATGCTTATCAACAGCAATATCAGGGTAAACATAATTACAATCTAAGGAATAACTCCAACTGACCTACTGGTCCTTTGACCACATCCTTGCCTCCAAATAATTTCAACACTCCTCCTGATCTAAAGGCAAGCAATAACCCTGGATTTCCTAAAGTTAATGCTTAGTACTTAGGACCACAAAATACAGTATCAAAAGCTATTAATTTGCCCCCTAAGTCTGATAAATTGGTCACATATTTAGTAGATGAAATGAAAAATATCAAAATCAACCTATCATTGTCAGAACTACTTAAAACCCAAGCTCTCAAAAAAGCCTTCATGAAATCCTTAGATGATCCTGCTCCAAAAGAGGATAATCACACCTCAGGTCAGATTGGGAATAAAGATCATGCCATCAGGGATGTTAATGTTAAACACAAAGCTCCAGCCACTGTTCAAGCTGCAAAGACTTCACATGACTCTTTACAAAGATAAAACTGAGTTGCCTCCTTTTCTCCTTACCATAAGGATGTTCAGTAAGAATTTTCATAATTACTTAGTAGATTCAGGAGCATCTACTAATGTAATGCCCCTGTCCATATGCAATGCCTTAGAGCTACATCCTACTATGTCGCTGAAGAAAGTAACACAGTTAGATAAAATAGAGGTGAGTGTAGTAGGAGAATTAACTCACATCCATATGGAGTTAGCATCAGATCCAAGAATCCAATACTACATTGATATTTAGGTAGTAGATATACCTGATACCTATGGGATGCTGCTCTTTAGAGATTGGTCAAAAACACTCAATGGATACATGTCCACTAATTTTAGTCAAATGTGGTTACCTTGGAAAGGGATACCTAATCAAATAAGGATAGATGTTGAACCTCGCATGAAACATATGATCACTGAATATAATAAAACCAATGAGATCATGTATGTAGATGTTGAACCCAGAGTGTATTCTATCAAACCTCAGACTGTCAAGATAGAGGAGATCCTAGTGTATGATGTTCATGTTCATGATGATAATCTTCAGGATGACATGATAATTTTAGAGTCTGATTATAGCTCTAAAAATGAGATAGAAGTAGATAACTTCAAGAATTTTGAGATGCATTTGTCTAAAGAAGTACAACATTGTCAATTATTAAAATTACTTGTTCATAATGTTCTAATTGAGGGATGGTGTAGGTTACATGATGAGGTGCATTCTGAAAAGACCTGTGATGCTTGCTTAGACATGATAGAACTGGAACAAGCATGCAGTGAGGCATCATCATCATCATCAGGGGTAAGTTCTATAGGTAGTTATACTGATACTAATTTTTGTTTGTCATCTACAGGAACAGAGGAAAGCACATGTCATGATGAATGTCCTATCCAGATAATAGAAGAGATATTGGTATGTAGCAAGAGTAATCCTAAGAGTAACAAGAAAATCACCCCAAGAATTGATTGCTTGGTTGAGTCAAATTATGAATTATCTGATAAAGATAGAGACAATAATTTGTCCAAGTTTGAGGAATTCTTATCAAAGCAAATTCAAAAGATGATACAACAGCAAAGATCCCCACAAGATGTCTTAATTGAGTGATGGTGCAGGCTACATGAAGCACCACATTCAGAAACTACTTATTCATTATGTTTGCATATTCTAAAGAAGCAGATGTTGCCTTGTTCAAAGGATCCTCCCTCTGATGGTAAAGAAGAAGAAGAAGGAATATCAGCTTCACATCAGCCAGATAAGGTGAAGTTTGAGAAGATTGAAACACCAAAATTAAAATAGATATCAAATGGTGCAGCTGCCAGAGCTAAAAAGAAGAGAGAAGGCCCAGACAAGCCTTAACTGAAGATAAGCCATGGGTCCTCAGGTTTGATGGATCCAAATCAAAACAAGGGGTTGGAGTAGGACTAGATCTTATTGATCCAGCTGGTAAATGTTGGTAGGTTGCGACTGATCGGGAAAGTACTGTACACTAGCCATGTATCCTCGCCGAGGTTCGAGGATGGTAGCCCTCGAGAAGTAGGGGTTTGAGGGTACAGCCCCCAAAATTTGTTTTTGGACCAACATAAAAAAAACCCTATTTTGTAACCAACATAAGGCTTGATAAAAGCAGCTAAGGGTTAGGGTTTTTTGATATATTGTATTGTAGCATTTGCAACGGTATTGAGTTGCAGGGATTGCTAGTTGTAATTAGTTTGATTTACTGTATAATAATATTGGACTCTATGTTGGTGGATGTAGCCCGAGTTTGGGTGAACCACGTTAAAACTTGTCTCTCATTGTTATTATTTTTGTGTATTTTCATTCCTTTATTTAATCTTTATTTGCATTTAATTGATATCTTTTGCCAGCTAACCCTAACAAGTGGCATCAGAGCGGGTTGTGTTTGATTATCGTATGCAGGAAGGTCTCACGGTTGAGTGGGAGCAATGGCAGATGAGGCTAAATTGAAGGTCGATAAATTTAATGGGCAGAACTATTAGTTATGGAAGATGCAGATGGAGGATTACCTCTATCAAAAGGATTTATGGATGCCGTTGGAAGGAGTAGCCAAGAAATTGGCAACAATGTCTTATGAGGATTGGAATCTTCTTGATAGAAAGGCACTGGGAACCATTCAGTTGTGCCTAGGACCATCGCTGGCATTCAATATAACAGAAGCGAAGACAATAGATGGTTTGATGAAAGCTTTGGCTAAATTGTATGAAAAACCCTTAGCCTCAAATAAAGTATTTCTCATGAAGCATTTGTTTAATCTGAAAATGGTTGAAGGTGGATCTATGACAGATCATTTAAATGAATTTAATACAATTGTCAGTCAATTGACTTCTGTAAATGTAAAATTTGATGAAGAAGTTAGAGCTCTCTTGATATCATGTTCATTGCCTAAAAGCTGGAATAGTTTGGTAATGGCGGTTAGTAACTCTATTTCTGGTTCAAATACCTTGAAATTTGATGATGTTGTTAGTGTTATTCTGAGTGAGGAAATTCATAGGAAAAGCTCAGGTGGATCCACATCAGGCAGTGTTTTGAATGCAGAAAGCAGGGGCAGATCAAAGGAGAGACGAAAAGGTTCTGGAGGTCATGGGAGGTCATGAGAAAATCAAAGGATAAGAGATCCCAAACTAGAGGATAGAAGGATTGCTGGTACTGTGGGAAACCAAGTCATCTGAAGAAAGATTATTGGTCTCAGAAAAATAAAGGAGACAAACAAGAATGCAATAAGGAGGCAAATGTGGTAAGTAATAAGTATGAAGATGATGCTTTGATTCTTTCCCTAGATAATGCTGATGATTCAGGGGCCTCATTTCATGTTATGCCCCATAGAAGTTACTTTCTTGATTATGTCCAAGGGGATTTTGGGCTGGTTTATTTGGGAGATAACGAACCCTGTCAGATAGTTGGAAAGGGAAGAATCAAGATTAAGTTGCAGAATGGGAATCATTAGCTACTATAAGAGGTAAGCCACGTACCAAGGCTTAGTAGGAATTTAATTTCAGCATGGAAGCTAGCTAAAGAAGGTTGCATTGTTATATTTACTGATAAAAATTGGAAGGTTTCAAAAGGTGCCTTAATAATAGCAAAAGGTGTGAAAGTAGGCACCTTATATCTTTGTATAGGTCATACTATTCCTTCTACTTTAGCTATTGTAGAGAAAAAACAAACAGGTTCAGGAATAGTTGCTGCAGGTTCACAGGAAGAGGCTGAAATAGTTGTTGTAGGTTCTGAGATAACACTGTGGCATAACAGACTTGGGCATATGAGTGAAAAAGGTATGAAAGTACTTCATTCTGAGAAAGTTTTACCATGTCTAAAATGTATTAATATAGATTTCTGTGAAATTTGTGTATGGCAAACAAAAGAGAGTCAGTTTTCTCAAGGATGGGAAGCAAAAGAAAAATGAAAAGTTAGAGCTTGTGCATACAGATGTATGGGGACCAGCTCAGGTATCTTCTCTTGGTGGCTCTCAATATTATGTTACATTCATAGATGATGCAACTAGGAAGGTATGGATTATTGCCTTAGGTAGAAATCTGATGTATTTAAATTATTTAAGAAATGGAGAGGCTTGGTTGAGAATGAGATAGGTATAAGATTAAAATGTCTCAGATCTGATAATGATGGTGAGTATTGTAGCAAAGAATTTGAGGATTATTGTTCCTTTAATGGAATTCATAGGAAGAAAATGGTTCCAAGGACTCCACAGGAGAATGGAGTGACTGAACACATGAATAGGAAAATAATGGAGCATGCAAGGACCATGAGATTGCATGCTGGGCTCCCCTTAAATATGTGGGCAAAAGCTATCAACACTGCTACATATTTAATTAATAGAGGTCCTTCAGTTCCTTTGGGTTGTGCTATTCTAGAGGAAGCATGGATAGGCAAGAAGGTGAGTTATTCTTTTCTGAAAACCTTCAGCTGTGAAGCATTTACACATATAGATTCTGAAAATAGAACCAAGCTGGATGCAAAATCAAAAAAGTGTACTTTCGTTGGATATGGCATTGATGAATTTAGTTATAGGCTTTGGGATTTTGAAAATCAAAAAATTGTGAGAAGAAGGGATGTTATATTCAATGAGAAGGTGTTGTACAAAGATCAGTTGTAGCAACATAAGAAGAAAGAAAAAGATTATGTGGTGCTAGATGATACTCTAAATAGTGATGTTCCAATGTTTCCTCATGCTCTGCAAAAGCAACCAGAAATACCACAAACTCCAGTGAATGTTAGATGGTCAACAAGGCTAAGTAGACCTCTTGAAAGGTTTTCTCCCTCTTTGTATTATATTTTGTTAACAGATGCTAGTGAACTAGAAGGGTATGATGAAGCTATGCAGGTGGATACATAGGTTCAGTGGGAGCTTGCAATGAAAGAAGAAATGGACTCCTTGCTAAAAAATCAGACTTGGGAATTATGTAAGTTATCTGTAGGTAAAAAGGCTTTATCAAACAGATGGGTTTATAGGCTGAAAGAGGAAGATGGAGGTAAGAAAAGATTTAAAGCCAGGTTAGTTGTAAAAGGATTTGCACAGAAAAAGGGCATTGATTTTGATGAGATATTTGTTAGATCTAGGGCATACAACTGAGAGGGGGGGTGAATCAGTTGTATAAAAACTTGCTCTCTATTTCAAACACTTGATTCGTCTTGTTAGTTAACAGCATATCAATTAATCATCATGAAAGTTAAACGCACAAACACAAGAGCAGATAAACATCAACACAATGAACACCAAGATTTTGACGTGGAAAACTTGGTTAAGGGAAAAACCACGGGGTGACTAACCCAAGAATTATTCTCTATTAAAAGAATAAGAAAAAGAATGGCACTTGCCAATTAGGGCTCACTACCCGAGCACACTGCTCACAAAGAGGCCCACTACCTACAAGGAGACACACTATCTGCAAAGTGATAAGAATCACAGTCTTGAACTGGAGAATGACATCTTTACCATGTCTGGATCAGTTCCATTTAAGCCCAAAAACCTCTGCTCTGCTTTTTGCACTTCTCTTCACTACACCACTCTCATCCACACAATCCACACTTCAAAATGAACTCACAAATTTTTATTTATACAAGACATCGACTTAGGAACAATCATCTAAGTCGGTAATCAACCATAAGAATATCCGCAAGATGAATAACACATCCGGTCGGCCACCACAAGAACATTCGCAGGATGAATAACTCATCCGGTCGGCTAATCAGAGCAAGAACTTCATCCGGAAGAATATCTTCAATTCCAGGCTCTACCATCAATGCGGACCAACAACACAACCTCAACATGATCTAAGAACCTTCAAAATCTTGCCTGAATGACCAGGTACATCCACACTTTCTCTATGTACTGGAATCTCTTCTCTTCCTCATCTGGAACTTCAAGAACACTGTCTGTCACCACTGTCACAATGCAAAAGGTACTTCCGGACCTCCAAATCATACACAACTCAAGATGACACATCACAAGGACATCCCAAACACTCCTTCCAATCTACAGATTAGGATTATACAATTCTGGACCTCACCGGACCTTTCTGTGATCCTCTGTCACCTCTGAACACTTGCCAGAATTGGTTCTACACTGACAGCCACAACTCCTTCCGATCTTCATGCAGACCTCTGAAATCTTAACTGAAGCATCTCAAGACTCATATCTACAAACCCTTTAATCCGCATCCTTCGGTTCACATCCTATACAATACATTTGTCTTCTTCTCATCACTGTTCTTCACTGTTCATGACTGAGGCTAATTTTCTCAATATCCTCAGCACACTGCTCATCGAATCCTTCTTATCAATGCAATATGAGTATGTTGACATCAATGACAACACTGGTTCACCTCATACTTGCAACAATCTCCCCCTTTGTCATTGATGGCAACATATGATGTGAAAAACCACCAAGACAAGAACTTCTCCTTTCTATCACAGCTCCCCCTATCAGCAACATGTCTTCTCCTCATTTACTGCTCCCCCTTTGATCATCAGCTACTTGTTTTTCACATGTCTTCTCTCCCTCTTTGACATCAATGGCAAAGGGCTCATACTTGCAATTCTAACATATCAGAATCATACCTACTACTCCCCCTTAGTAGCAGCTCCCCATCATCAATCCGGATCACAAGATATGACTGTGATATCTACCGGACTGATGCACATCAGTGCATCCTAGTTCATCACCGGAGGGACCATGACCCCTAGCTTCTCCCGGAGATATTCAAAAGAGTCCTTGGGAAGAGGTTTAGTAAAGATATCTGCAATCTGATCCTTGGAGGGAACATACTCCAACCTGACTTCTTCCTTGTTCACTTGTTCTCTCAAAAAGTGAAATTTGATAGATATGTGCTTAGTCTTAGAGTGCAATACCAGATTCTTGGAAATATTAATTGCACTTGAATTATCATAGAAAATTGTGATAGGCTCCTCATATTCAACTTTAATGTCTCTTAGCATCTGCTTCATCCATAACATTTGAGTGCAACTACCTGCTGCTACAATGTATTCTACTTCAGTTGTAGACAGAGCTATTGCATCTTGTTTCTTGCTTAGCCAAGAAACTAATCTCTTCCCCAAAAAGAATGCTCCACCACTAGTGCTCTTCTGGTCATCCACATCTCCTGCCCAATCTACATCTATGTAAGCATGAAGAGAGAAATCCGGATCTCTAGGGTACCATAGACCATACTCAACTGTTCCTTTCAAGTACCTAAAAAATCTTTTGATTGCCATAACATGAGATTCTCTAGGATCAGCCTAGAATCTTGCCACAAGACCAATAGCCTGCATTATATCTGGTCTAGTCTGAGTGAGATACAACAATCCACCAATCATTGATCTATACTTTGTCTGATCTGCCTTTGGAGAGTCATCATCTTTGCTCAACTTACATCCGGTTGCCATGGGAGTGTTCATTGGCTTTGAATCTTCCATACCAAATTTCCTCAACAATTCTTTCACATATTTGGTCTGAGAAATGAAGATCCCTTTCTTTGTTTGAGTAATTTGCAGACCCAAGAAGAAATTCATTTCACCAAGCATAGACATTTCAAACTCACTTTTTATCTGATTTGCAAAAGTTGTACACATACTGCCTCTTCCTCCAAAAATGATATCATCCACAAATACTTCAACAATCAAAATATTTTCATGATCAATTTTGAAATATAAGTTACTGTCAGCAGTACCTTTGCTGAATCCAATGTGCACAAGATGCTTATCCAACCTTTCATACCATGCTCTTGGGGCTTGCTTTAATCCATACAATGCTTTCTTCAACTTGCAGATCATATCATCATTGTCAGACAATTGAAATCCATCCGGTTGTTCAATGTAAACTTCTTCTTCCAGATCACCATTTAGGAAGGCAGACTTGACATCCATCTGATATACCTTAAAGTCTTTAAAGGCAGCAAATGCAAGAAATAATCTGACTGCTTCAATTCTTGCCACCAGAGCAAAGGTCTCTTCAAAATCAATTCCTTCTATTTGAGAGAAGCCTTTGCAGACCAATCTAGCTTTGTTTCTGATTACTTCACCAGCTTCATTTAATTTGTTCTGGAAGACCCATTTGGTTCCAATCACATTCCTGTCTCTAGGTCTAGGAACAAGATCCCAAGTATGATTTTTCTCAATTTGCATTAATTCATCTTTCATTGCTTTGGTCCAGTTTTCATCATTGCATGCTTCATTTACTGTTTTAGGTTCAATCTTTGAAATCAGACAACATTCATCCTGATTTTGAGCAACATTCCTTCTAGTTTACACACCTTTGCTTCTGTCACCTATGATCTGATCTTTAGAGTGGTTTAGTGTTACATACCTAGGAATCTTGGGAGTATCCTGCACTGCTGCTTCTTGATCAGGCTCATTCAAACCTATCTCTTCTTCCTAACTTACCGGATCAGGCTGACTATGACCTACTGGAGAGGATTGAGTTCCTTGAACCTGAACACCATCTTGGTCATCTTCATCAAACTAATAAAATCTTGAGGGCTTCTCAATTCCTTCATCAACTTTCACATTAGTGCTTTCTATCATCTTCCTCAGTCTCTTATTGCAACACCGGTATCCTTTGCTTTGAGTGGAGTAACCCAAGAAAATTCCTTCATCACTTCTAGCATCAAACTTTCCTAGATCTTCATCTCTTTTAATATAACACTTGCTACCAAATACTCTAAAATATTTCACAGTAGGAGTGATGCCAAACCAGAGTTCATAGGGGGTCTTACTGGTATTGTTTCTGATTTGAACTCGATTTAGAGTGTAGATTGCAGTGCTGATAGCTTCTTTCTAGAACATCTGAGGAACATTTGCTTCTAACATCATTGTCCTGGCAGCTTCCTGGATGGTCCGGTTCTTTCTTTCAACTACTCCATTTTGCTGTGGAGTCCTAGGAGTAGACAACTGTCTCCTTATACCCTGCTTCTCACAAAAGTCAATGAACTCACCAGATGTAAATTCACCACCTCTATCAGACCTTATACACTTTAGTTTCAATCTGATTTGATTCTCTACCATAGATTTGAAGATTTTGAACTTCTCAAATGCTTCTGATTTCTCTTTTAGGAAGGTAACTCATATCATCTGAGAATGGTCATCAATTAACAACATGAAATATCTATCACCTTGTAGACTCTTGATTCTTGTCGGACCACAGAGATCAGTATGTATTAATTCTAACAATCTGGTAGAGGACTGATCTTTGCTTTTGAAAGAGACTCTGCTCTGTTTACCTAGCTGACATTCTTTGCACAAACTATTTGTAGGTTTCATCAATTTTGGAAGATCTCTTACAGCCTGAGTATTGCTTATCTTGATGATGTTATCAAAATTTACATGACACATTCTCCTATGCCATAACCAACTCTGATCAACTTGAACAAACAGACAACTTTTATTTGAACCAACCAGATGAAAGATATTACCTTTTGTCTGAGTACCGGATGCAATTTTAGTTCCGGAGCTTGTAAAGATTCTGCATTTTCCATTCTTAAACCAGAGATCATAGCCTTTGTCTACTAACTGACCAACACTGAGAAGATTGTGCTTCAATCCTTCAACATATAGTACATTACCTGTTTTGCTCTTTCCATCAAAGGAAATAGTTCCCCTACCTCTGATTCTGCCAGCATAATTGTCACCAAGCTTTACCATTCCTCCTTCATACCTTTCCAAATCCAAGAACTTATCCTTGTCACCAGTCATATGTTGAGAACATCCACTGTCAATAACCCAATCATCCTTTTCTTCCACTTGAGTAGCCAAAGCTTTTTCCACAACCTTGTGATTGACAGATTCAGAGAGTATTGAATCTTTTTCCTTGATGGCAATAAACATCCATTTATTTCCAGATTTGCTTCCTAGTTCTGATTCATCATCAGTTACTCCTTTATTGTCATCTTCTTCATGAACATAATAGCAATTCTTTTGAAACCTTTGTCTATTAGTATTAAACCTTGCAGATCTTTCCGGACATCTTGAAGTAAAATGACCAATCTTATTGCAGTTGAAGCACTTAAAGGGTAGTTTCCCTTCATACTTACCGGATCCTCTTGGCAGTCTTTTTGCAATAAGGGCTTCAAGTTGAGTTGTTTTTGCTTCTTCTTCTTCCATGTCTCTTCTTGCTTGGTCATACCATGACATCTTCCTTGAAGAGTTTTCTCCCGGATCAAATCTCTGTTTGCCTTTCACATAGGCACTGGCTTTGAAAGCAGATTCAGTCTTGGGAGGATCATCTCCAAACTCGGTCATTTCAAATGCAGCTAGCTTGCCAGCCAATTGTTCTCTTGTGACAGTTGTGTGGGCTTTGAATTCATCAATTGCAGCAACCTTGATTTTGTAGGCAGCAGGAAGGGATCTGAGGATTTTGCAAACAATCTCATTTTCATCCAGAGAACCACCAGCATTTCTAATTCCACACACCAGTTCATTCACTCTTGGCATAAAAGTAGTGATGTTTTCATCATCTCTCATCTTCAATCTTTCAAATTTCCCTTTTAGACTTTGCAATCTTTCACTCTTGACAAACTCATCTCCTTCATACAGAAGTTCCAGTTTAGTCAGGATCTCATATGCAGTTGGTAGGTCAATAACATTTGAGAGATCTGAGTCATTCAATGCGCTTAGAAGAGCTTCCTTGGTTCGCAGATTGTTTTCAGCATCTGTGATTTCATTCAGAGTTGTCAGACCACCTTGTGGAGGTACATATGGTTTTGAAACCATGGCCAAGTATGCTTTTCCCATACATTCCAAGTGACATTCCATGCGACCCTTCCAGAGAGTGAAATTGGTTCCATCGAACTTCGGACTATCCTTTTTGTATGATGACATCCTGGATCTCCTCAAGCGGTTAAGCTCCTTTCAGAGGAACTTGGCTCTGATACCAATTGTTAGATCTAGGGCATACAACTGAGAGGGGGGGTGAATCAGTTGTATAAAAACTTGCTCTCTATTTCAAACACTTGATTCATCTTGTTAGTTAACAGCATATCAATTAATCATCCATGAAAGTTAAACACACAAACACAAGAGTAGATAAACATCAACACAATGAACACCAAGATTTTGACGTGGAAAACCTAGTTAAGGGACAAACCACGAGGTGATTAACCCAAGAATTATTCTCTGTTAAAAGAATAAGAAAAAGAATGGCACTTGCCAATTAGGGCTCACTGCCTGAGCACACTGCTCACAAAGAGGCCCACTGCCTACAAGGAGACACACTGTCTACAAAGTGATAAGAATCACAGTCTTGAACTGGAGAATGACATCTTTACCATGTCTGGATCAGTTCCATTTAAGCCCAAAAACCTCTGCTCTGCTTTTCGCACTTCTCTTCACTACACCACTCTCATCCACACAATCCACACTTCAAAATGAACTCACAAACCTTTATTTATACAAGACATCAACTTAGGAACAATCATCTAGGTCGGCAATCAACCATAAGAATATCCGCAAGATGAATAACACATCCGGTCGGCCACCACAAGAACATTCATAGGACGAACAACTCATCCGGTCGGCTAATCAGAGCAAGAACTTCATCCGGAAGAATATCTTCAATTCTAGGCTCTACCATCAATGCGGACCAACAACACAATCTCAACATGATCCAAGAACCTTCACAATCCTGCCTGAATGACCAAGTACATCTGCACTTTCTCTACGTACTGGAATCTCTTCTCTTCCTCATCCGAAACTTCAAGAACACTGTCTGTCGCCACTGTCACAATGCAAAAGGTACTTCCAGACCTCCAAATCATACACAACTTGAGATAACACATCACAAGGACATCCCAAACACTCCTTCCAATCTGTAGATTAGGATTATACAATTCTGGACCTCACCGGACCTTTTTGTGATCCTTTGTCACCTCTGAACACTTGCCAGAACCGGTTCCACACCGACAGCCACAACTCCTTCTGATCTTCATGCAGACCTCTGAAATCTTAACTGAAGCATCTCAAGACTCATATCTACAAACCCTTTAATCCGCATCCTCCGGTTCGCATCCTATACAATACATTTGTCTTCTTCTCATCACTGTTCTTCACTATTCCTAACTGAGGCTAATTTTCTCAATATCCTCAGCACACTGCTCATCGAATCCTTCTTGTCAATGCAATATGAGTATGTTGACATCAATGACAACACTAGTTCACCTCATACATGCAACAATATTTTCTCTGGTTGTCAAGATGACTTATATTCGTACTGTTTTAAGTATTGTGGCTGCTGAAGATTTGCATTTGGAACAGCTGGATGTAAAAACTACCTTTCTCCATGGTGATTTGGAGAAGATATGTATGGAACAACCCCAAGAATTTGAGGTCAAAGGTAAGGAGAAATTGGTGTGTAGATTGAAGAAGAGTTTGTATGGCTTGAAACAAGCACCTCGACAATGATATTTGAAATTCGATAGTTTTATGGCTAAGCAAGGCTACAGTCGGTGTAATTCTAACCATTATGTTTATTTTAAGAGGTTGGATAATGACAGCTACATTATTTTATGTTTATATGTTGATGACATGCTTGTAGCTGGGTCTAAGATGGATCACATAAGAGAGTTAAAACAACAGTTAGTACAGTCATTTGATATGAAGGATTTGGGGGCAACAAAACAAATCCTTGGTATGAAAATTTGCAGAGATAGGAAGAATAGAAAATTGACTCTATCTCAGGCTGCTTATGTTGAAAAGGTGTTGCAAAGATTCCATATGGAGAATGCAAAAGTTGTCAGCACACCTTTGCCTAGTCATTTGAAATTGACTAAGAAGATGTGTCCTAAGACACAAGAGGAGGAAGAGAAAATGTCCAAGGTACCATATGCTTCAGCTGTAGGAAGTTTAATGTATGCCATGGTATGCACAAGACCAAATATTGCACATGTTGTAGGAGTCGTTAGCAGGTATATGAGTCATCCCTGATTGGAGCATTGGAATGCAGTAAAATGGATTCTCAGATATTTGAGAGGTACATCCAATAAACACTTATGTTTTGGGGGCTCTAATACTGATTTAGTAGGCTATGTAGACTTAGATTTGGCAGAGGATATTGATACCAAGCGGAGTACTACAGGTTATGTCTTTATTGTAGGTGGGACAGTAGTGAGTTGCATCTCACGGTTGTAAAAGGTGGTTGCTTTATCCACCATAGAGGCAGAGTATGTAGCTGCAACAGAGGCAACCAAGGAGATGATATGGCTGCAATCTTTCATGGAAGAATTTAGCAAACAACAGGCTAACAGTTCTTTGTATACAAACAGTCAGAGTGCCATACATCTTGCAAAGAATTCTGCCTTGCATTCAAAGACCAAACACATATAGTTGAGGTATCACTTTATTCAGTCAGTGTTGGATAATGGACAGTTACGGCTAAAAAAGATATATACAGATGAAAATCTAACAGATATGTTTACAAAAGCAGTGACAAGGTAGAAGATGAGATCCTCTTTAGCTTCGGTTGGTCTTCAAGACTAAACCAATAAAATCAGAACAACAGAGTCCAGGGTGCTTATTTCTAGTGGGAGTTGCACACACAGTGGTGTCGTCTAGGATCAGTCTCCAAGTGGGAGATTGTTTGGTGTGGAGCCTGATCAGTCTCCAAGTGGGAGATTGTTGGTAGGTGGTGACTGATCAAGAAAGTACTATACACTATCCATGTATCCTCACCGGGGTTCGGGACCGGGCTGAGCCCCGAGCGGGGGTTTGGGGGCGGTAACCCCCAAGAAGTAGGGGTTTGGGGGCGTAGCCCCCGAAAAAGTTTTTTGCACTGACATAAAAAAACCCTATTTTGTAACTGACATAAGGCTTGATAAAAGCGGCTAAGGGTTAGGGTTTTTTGATATATTGTATTGTAGCATTTGCAACGGTATTGAGTTGCAGGGATTGCTGGTTATAATTGGTTTGATTTATTGGATAATAATATTAGACTCTCTGTTGGTGGATGTAGCCCGAGTTTGGGTGAACCACCTTAAAACTTGTCTCTCGCTATTATTATTTCTATGTATTTTCATTCCTCTGTTTAATCTTTATTTGCATTTAATTGATATCTTATGCTGGCTAACCCTAACAGCAAATCCTACTTAGCAGCATATAGATTACAGTTCCCATGCACAAATAATGTGATAGAGTATGAAGCCTTAATTCATGGGATATTGTTTGCACTCAGAAAGAAGGTAAAGATTTTGCATGTCTATGGAGACTCAGAATTGGTAGTAAGACAAGTAAGAGGTATATATTCTTGTAATTACAAGAAGTTGTCTAATTACAGACATAGGGTATGGGATCTAATAGAATATTTTGATGCATTCAACATCACCCATGTGCCTAGAGAACAAAATCACATGGCAGATGCCTTGGCCCAAGCCGCAAGTATGTTGGAACCATTGTCCATATCTAGCTTGAAGAGATTTTCAGTTGAATTAGTATCAGTACCCTCTGTACCAGACAATGTGGTCAACCTTCAAGTGTTTGATGATGACCAGCACATTTTAGACTTCATATCCAATAGAGATGTCTTTGATGCATAGATCATAGATGAAAGAAATGTGGAAGATCATATCTGGGAAGAAGAAGAGATCCTAGAGTTGCCTAGTAACAAGATTCCTAAAGGAATGATGGAGTTGGAAAGAGCATTTGATTTAGATAACATGCTGAAACAGAAAGATCTCCCTAAAGTAGATGGAGGAGAGTATTCACAAGTCAACATAGGACATGATGAAGAAAAAAGGAATGTCCTGATTGGAAAAGTTTGTACAGAAGAAGAAATGGAAGGAATAACCCAAGCACTTAAAGATTACATTCATGTTATTGCCTAGACATATGATGAGTTGAAAACTTATGATACATCAATCATCACTCATACTATACCTTTAAAGCCAGATGTCAAGCCTTTTAAACATAAACAGAGACCTATTAATGCTTTACTAGAGCCCATCATTTTTGAAGAAGTTAAGAAATTGCTTAATGCCCGGATCATATTTCCTGTGAAACATTCCACATGGGTGGCTAATTTGGTCCCAGTAAGGAAGAAGAATGGTGACATTAGGTTGTGTGTAGACTTTAGAAATTTAAATAGAGCTTCTGAAAAGGATAACTATCCTTTGCCTTCTCTAGATGAGGTCTTGCAGATTGTAAATGGTGCAAAGATAATGTCATTTTTGGATGGTTTTTTAGGTTATAACCAAGTGATGGTAGACAAGATAGAAAGATTGAAGACTACATTCACCACTAAGTGGGGAATATTTTCCTACAGACACATGCCTTTTGGATTGATAAATGTTGGAGCAACATTTCAGCGAGTAATGGATATAGCCTTCAGAGGGCTAATTGGTAAATGCATCATCATATACATGGATGACTTGATAGTTTTCTCTAAAGAGAGAGGGAATCATGTGGAAGACCTTAGGAAGGTACTAAAGAAATGTGAACATTATGGAATATCCCTAAACCCTAAGAAATGCATATTTGGGGTAACTACAGGGAAGTTATTAGGTCACCTGATAACAGAGAATGGGATTATTATTGACCCTAAGAGAGTAGAATCAATCATGAAGATACAGCTTCCTGGGAGTAAGAAGGAGCTCAAATCTTATTTTGGTAATATTAATTTCGTTAGAAAATTCATTACTGGTTTTGCAAAGATTGTCAGACCATTGAATGCAATGCTCAAGAAGGATGCCAAAATTGAGTGGACACCTGAGGCTAGAGCAGCTTTTGAGGATATCAAGAAAGCCATATCTAATGCTCATGTTCTAATTAGTCTAGATTATACCAAAGAATTTTATATATACTCATTTGCTTCAGAGCATACGTTTGTAGCAGTGTTAACACAAAGAAATGAGGCTAAAGAAGAAAAGCCTATAGCCTTCATGAGTTGTCCTTTCAGGGATGCAGAACTCAAATACATGGATGTTGAAAGATAAGCACTTGCTCTGGTCTAAGCAATCAAGAAGTTTAGACATTACATCTTAAGAAGTAAAGTGATCGTTGTAGTACCAGATGCAGTAGTAAAGATGATTTTAATGCAAAGTGAACCATGTGAAAAGAGAGCCAAATGGATTATTGTCCTCCAAGAGTATGATATGGACATAACACCCATGAAATTAGTGAGAGGACAAGCATTGAGTCAGATGATATCTAAAATTGATCCTAACATCATGAGCCAGCAGTATGTCATAAATACAAAGGAAACTGGAGAATGGTATTCAGACATCAGGCATATCTTGATTATTGGAAGATGTCCTTCAAGATTGCAGGCCTCACAGAGGAGAGCCTTAAAAATAAGATCACAAAAATACATGATAAAAGGAGAAGTCCTTTTTAAAAGGAACTATGAGGGAATATACCTTAGATGCCTAGTGAGGCAAGAAGCAGACAAAGTGTTAACAGAATTACATGATAAGTTTGGAACTACGCATGGATCATACTTAGCTACCACTCATGCTATCCTCAAGGCAGTGTATTACTGGCCCACTATTTTTAAAGATATTGCTGAACATATCAAATGTTGTCATATGTGTCAGGTTGCTACAAATAGAGAAAGGTATGCTGCTCATCCCTTACAACCAGTGATGGAGATGCACCCATTTGCTCAATGGGGGATGGATTTCATAGGACCCATCAACCCTCCATCATCTTCAGGCCATAGGTATGTGTTGATTGTTACTGATTATTGTACCAGGTGGACTGAAGCTGTTAGTAGTAAGACATGCAATGCTGAGGATGTAATCAAGTTCTTGGAAAGCAACATAGTAACCAGGTATGGAGTTTCTTATGCTTTAGTATGTGGCAATGGGTCTGCCTTTGCTTCAATAAGACTACCAAGTTGGGCTTTTGACCATGGAATTATCTTGAAATTTTCCTCAAATTACTATCCTCAAGGGAATGGATTAGCAAAATCCAAAAACAAGAATTTATTGAACATCATAAAGAAACTGATAGAAAAGAACCCAAGGGAGTGGAATACCTTATTAAAGTATGCATTATGGGTAGATAGAACCAGGATGAAGGCTGCATTAGGAAATTCCCCTTTTCACCTAGTATATGGGGTGGATCCCATCCTCCCTATTAACCTAAAGATCCCCACATTGCAGTTTGCACAAGAATATCTAGGCATAGATAACAAACAAGAAGTCAGGTTGCTTCAGTTGATGCACTTAGAAGAAAAAAGGAATAAAGCAATTGATCAATTTGCTAAACATCAAGCTATTGTCAAGCGTTGGTTTGACAAAAGAGATGGAGTTAAGGATTTTAGAATTTTAGATTTAGTCCTTATGTGGGACAAAGCACATGAAAGGAAAGGAGATCATGGTAAATTTGATAAACTTTGGATAGGTCCCTTTCAAGTTTTAGAAATCTTAGGAGACAACACCTACAGGCTAAAGACTTTAATCGGTGAGGATGTCCCATTACCAGTTAATGGATAGTTTCTCAAGCATTATTTTCAAGCATGAAACAGTGTCATGTAAGTCATGTGTATCATAGTGTGCATATTTGTATAGTTGTTTGTATAGTTTTGTTTTGTTGGTTTGTTCGCTTGTTGAGTTATGTTTTGGTTAGTCAAGATGATGCAGCTCATCATCCTAAGAAAATAACTAAATTGTTAAGATTCAAGTGATGAGAACAAATTCATAGATAGGCTATGACTCATTTTGAGAAGTATTGATGATCAGGTCTGTGATATCCTTTTCATTAGGGTGCCTTTTCTTATCCAAATTGATTTTTCACAATGACTCATCTAATAGCCTTGGGTTTGTGGAACACATAAGTATAGGTGTTAAGTGAAAAATCTAAAGGGACTCCCTTGCTACCAATGCAATCTCCAACCTAAATTAGCAAGTGACCATGCCTTGCACATTAAGCTTACATGATGACATCATATGAATAGAGAGAATAAATATTGAAAATCCAAAAGAAATAAAGATTAGGCCATCTAAGTAACTCTACCGGGGCTATCGACGTTTGCTAGTAGTGGAGCTCTACTTAGGGGGATTGTATAGATAACCTTGCCAGGGCTATGGACGCCTACTAGCAGCAAGGCTCTATCCAGGTTAGCTATGACGGATGCTCTCAAACTATGTAGCTTAACATCAGTTACTCATGTTTTCAACTTACTTTCAAGATGAGGATAATTAATCATCTGCACACACCTAATCCTTTGTTAGCATTGTTGCCATGATGAAAACCTTATCATTTAGAAAGATTATAATACTTATACTTAGAAAGAGTTAAAATACTATGTTAGAATGTGATCACATCACTTGAATCATTAGAATTTGGTTATGTTCTTTGGTGGCAAGTTGTGTGGTTACACAACATGCCCCATTTTGCCTTGACAAAACAAAGACCCAACTTTTTTTTTTGCTTCTTTGGCTTGTTGCTTTTCTGCTTTGGGCAGTTTGGTAAAATTAAGTCATGCATGTAACCCTGCAAGAGGGTGGATTTGTCCCCATGATGAGGTTAGTTGCCAAAGTCAATATTTCATATTATTAACCTCATGGTTGGAAAGGACGTAAAATTTCCAGCAGGTTTGCCTTTTGGATCACCTCAAAATTCTCTAAGGGAAGAAAGTTATGTTAAGTCAAAGTTTGGTCAAACCTGATATTCTGAGGGAGAGGGGTCATATTTCAAACATCAGTCATCTTAGACAAGATCACCCTGATATAAGTTTATCACTCGATAATCACTTGATCCACAAAGTGCGGATGTCAATTTTACATAGTAGCCGATATCTACCTGTCAAATGACTTAAGTTTTCTTGCGGGGGGTCATATTTTTAATATTCGTCATCTTACGAATATCACCCTCTTCGCAAAATATCACCCTATGCGAATATGATAGTGACATCATCTAAATCCAACAAACAAAAGAAGTTATCCTGATGATGACGTCGTCATTTTATTCTACCTTGCGGAGGTATATATCCGATGCCCACCATATTCAATAACATGATGGTGACATCATTAAAACACAACGATTAAACAAAGTCTTTGACATGGTGATGTCACCCCGATAATTTTCCAAGGGGGTCATTTTATTTGCGGGGTCATAGTTTGAACATCCCCTGATCATAAATTCATGACCCGATATACACATGGTCAATGTTCACCACATCACCCAATTCCTTTGCATTTAGTTTTGCCGCCCAAATGTGGGGGGTCATTTTATCCAGAGGGGGTCATATTTTGAATATCACATAATCTTTCGAATATCACCCCCCATTTCCTGACATTAAATACACTTAAGTGTGGTAGATAGATTCCCGCCGATTGCGAATACAAATCAAACACTTGGCATCATCCATGAATTCTCTGTAGAAGATCATCTGATTTAACCATCCCAACACAATTTTACCCTAATTTGCCCTACGGATGTGTTTAAAGGTAATTTTCATTTACCTTGCGAAAAAATAAGAAATTACAGAGTAGAGAAGTCAAACCCTCATACAGCTACCTGTTAACGGATTAGATCCTTTAGCGTAATGGAATGAGTGATCTTCAGCATTTGTAGCCCTTTTTCGTAATCACCCATCTAACCCAGGAGGAAAGCACTATCAGGTAAGTAATTGAAAACCCTCCTGTTGTTGTTTGCTACATATTCAGGTAGAGTTTATGCTTTCTTGTGGTTTGACTATGTAAATATGCATATCATGATGAACTAAAGGATAATAGATAGAGTATGCATGATGTTATATAAAAGCACATGATGTTGTATGAATGCATATGGACATTGTAAGGTAAGAAAAATCATGTTTGTTGTAGGAATCAATGGTGGATCTTAGAAGGAATAGGTCTGACTCAGAGTTTCTCAAGCCTATGTTTGTTCAGCCTGAGGGGGTACAGTTTAAGTATGGTGTCATTGGTGACACTCACCAAGGAGATATGGACCTGGCAGCATGGTCAGCGAGGGTAGATCATGACAAGGATAATCCTCTTTTGGATGGGTTATATGTTTCAGGAATGTGGCATGCAACCAGTTTTCTGTATGCCATGGACACCCCAGAGCTGGTAGTGGAATGTGCCAAGAATTATAACCATGAGACTAGGCGGGTAGAGAGCATGGAAGAATTTATGCTGACTTTTCAATCAAGGGCATCACCTCTACATTTAATCTGCTAGTTGGAAAGAAGGTTGTCAGTGTAGACTTACGTAAGCTAGAAACATAGTATAATAACAATAAGAAGAATGCAGGGAAGAGGATGTATCAGTGGAGGTCCAAGAGTAGCACCTACACTGCCTCAGCTAAATTGCCCGTACATTTATACAAATTTGATTTTGATGATGAGTACCAGTACATGATTGCCCTACTGAGCAGGATGACATGTAAGCCTCATGCAAGAAATTTTGAAAATTGGATGTTTGGAGTCATTCAGATGGTCCTATATGTAGATAATAGGCCATTATGGGCCAAGATCATTAGTGACACACTAGATGAAGGGATAAGGAACCTAGGAGGCTAGACATGCATGTTTCATATGATCTCATATGTGGTATACTCATGTGCTTATAAAGGAACCTTTGATGCATTGAGTACAATGGGTAAGGTTGGCGGTGATGCAGATGATACCCACATATGGGATCACTATCCTCAGCTATAGAGAAAAATTTACCTCCTGGACTACAAACTAGTAAATGATGCATTCTCTATGCATCTAGTCAGAACCATGGAGGACAGAACCAAAAGACTAAGCATGGAAGCTCAGGAAGTTGTTTATAGAAATGAGGCTTGGTTTGTCCAGTTTGCCACCTTTTCATACATAAGGATAGATGGATTTGAAGGACACCCCCTTATGCTACCAAGATACCCTACTGATGGGGTTGTCCTGATGGAGTTTCTCAGACAAGTGTCTACCATAGTTGAAGCATATAAAGCACAAAAAAAGATACCTCCAGTATTATTTCCAGTGTCTATGGGCTGGTATATGTGCTCCGACTTAGAGAGCATGAAACATGTCATGGGAGGACTAAAACTTATGTATCTGCAGCCATTCCCCCTGGCCAGATCTTATGACCTCTATGGCAGGATGCATAAAATAGTAGGAAAACTGATTCATCAGAAGCATCTGGAAGATTTATGGACCAACTGTGAGGATGAAGCTGAGGTGAGGAGGAGGAAGTACCAGAGACTCACCTTAAACCAAATAAAGACTTTTGATTGCATCCCGATGCCAGCACAGCTGATGAAGGATGATGGAAAAATTATGTCCAATGAATACGAGGACAAGGTGTACAATGACACCATATCAGCCCCTAATCTTACACAGCCAGAGGATATATCCATGGATTAGCTGACAGGTGGGGTGATACAGTTAACCCAAGCTTGGGTGGATGAAGTTATAAACAGATGGAAGAAAAGTGGTGTGGCCCTTACAGTGGATGCCAAAAAGACAAGGCAAGAAATACTACATGAGGAATATGATGATTTCCTCAGTAAGAAGAGAAAGCCCAATGGAGAGAGGTTGTCCACACAAAAATAGAGGAAAGGACCCCCTACAGGTAAGAAAACTAAAGATGAACCTAAGAGGGTGATAATTGAAAGGATTGCCACGCCAGCTGCAGGTGCATCAACATCAACTCAAGCATCCGCATCATCTGCACAACCTCTGATTGACAAACCAAAGACTAAGAGGATTTTGAGGCCAGATGTTGAAACTACAGAAGTGCAGGAGGAGGGCCAAGCCTCACAACATGAATTAGAAGAGGGCATCCCATTTGAGGAAGAGCAGGTAAACAAGGAACCTGTAGGTGATGACCTGATGATGGTCAGTAGGAAGAGGAGGGCGATGTCGCAGATGTCACCACCCAAGAAGCAAAGAACATCCATGCGAGGTGATATCAAGGAAGACCCTATTGTATTAAGAGGAGCTGATGGTGAACAATTCAGGAAGGAGCTGCAATATGATGTTCCTCTTCCCACCATAATAAAGTTTAAAACTGAGAAGGCAGAAGAACAAACAAGAGAAGCTTTCAAAGCAAGTCAGGGTGTACCTTTCTCTTTGGAGGACATCGTAGACTTATCGAATGATGAGGTAGTGCAGAGTGTAGCCTCTCAATGGTGGAGACTCTCGCTTCCAACACCTGCATGAACCCTCATGGGACCCCATTAGCACAGATGGCGGTGTTGGAAGAAATAAAGCAAACAGAGGAGAAAGCAAAACAAAGTAGCCCAGAGAGGGTAACCCAATAGATAGGGCTTGATAAATTGGTTGATCAGGTGACTAGCCCTGTAGTTATAGATTTAAGATATAGGGGTGATGTAAGCCCTAAGCACAAAACAGGTGCACCTAATGAAATAGAAAAGATTCAAGTGGCTAACCAAGTAAAAAAGGAAAGCACTCCTCCAGATATGGGTCATTAACAGCATGAGATACCTGCAGAGCCAAGCATAGTAGAGGTTCAACAAAAGAGCAGAGGTGATAAAGATATATCAGGTGCTACTGCTACTCAGACTCAGGGAGATCTGGGAGATGCCTCAGGAGCTAAAGATAAATCAGGTCATGAGGAGCCCAAGCCACAGGATGTCAGTGCATCAGGTATAGAACAAGAAGTGACCCATGACCAGGGTGATGCACAAGGCCAACACACACAGACATCCACAGATGTCAATATACCGTAGGATGAGGAAAGCAATAAAGAAGATGAAAGTTAGAAGGAGGGAGTACAAGACTAGGTGCAAGATCATAATGTGGACATTCCATAGGATCCTCCTTTGCAAAAGCAAGCCCCTTGGCAAGAAGAAATGCAACAAGATCCCCCTCATGAGGAACTACATGAGGAAGAAATTAAGAAAGTGCCTTCTCCACCTAGAATAGAAGCACATACTGGAGAACAGGGCAGACATGATGTTGACAAAGATCATTAAGGATCTGGAGATGATGTGCCTTAATGGCTAGAAAGAGAAATAGATATGGAACAAGGGTTTGAAATTTAGGAATTTGATGTTTCCACCTTATTTGTAGAAACAATGATGAAGCCAAAGAGGAAGGCCAGATTGACATCGGCCATAAAGAGAGATCCTACTACAGGTAGAAGGATTGCACAGGTAGCACTTCCCACAGTTGAGAAAGAGAAAGGCAAGATCACCCTAGAGGAATTCCAAATCACAACTGTTGATTTGGGTTTTACTAATGAGGACCAGAAAGGTCAGGAAGGGAAGGACATTATTGATTCTTTGACCCAAAGGGTAAAGAAGGAGAAAGAGAAAAATAAAAAGCATAAGGAGCACATTGCTCAGCTGCATTCTTACATAAAAGGGTTAATTAACCCTGATAATACACCAGTTGATCCGACAGTCCCATTAATTGTCATATCCCAAGAGGAGGTCACTAAGTTGGACCGCATGAAACATGAGGCCATGATCATGGAGAAGTGGATGCTATCAGCCCTCACCGGAGCTAAGGATGTTTTGAGAACCTCCTTATAGAGGTGGAATTCTTTAAGCAGTTTAAAAAGAAAAGTAGATAAAATGTAAAATGAAATAGGGAAACAGTCATTACAATTGGAAAAGGACCTAACTTTTTTAAGTGAAATGAAAGGGATAGATCCACAAGTATTGATAAATAATCAAGTGTTGAATAATAACACTGCCCTGCTGATAGTCATATGGTACAAAGATATCAGGTTTGAATGTGATATCTTGAAGAAATGCAGTGGCAAGCTTAGGGATATAAGTATAAAGCTACACAGCATGATGTCTTATGAAGCAGAGATCCTTGAAGCCCTAGAAGGTAAAATAGAAGGAAAGATAGAAAATTAGGATACATACTTTGCTATCAAAGCTCTGCATGATAATTTCAAGTCCGTAGCAGATGACTCACTAACCTGATAGAGGAGGTGATGGATAAAATCATGAGGATAAAGGTCAAAGTAGAAACTTATAATGAGACTTTGAATAGAAGAAAAGGTAAGCTGGAAGTGCTCAAAGCTAAGTTCCAATCTCACAAACATGCCATCACAAAAGCCAAAATCCAAGGTGGGGGAGAGGTGGATAAGATAGTACAGGCATATGAGCACATCAGGACAACGATGAAGGTCCACATACAAGAGGATGTATGTCAAGGTGACAGTGATGCAGAAAGTAATGAACATGATTAAAATGATGAAGAAGAAGAAAATGAAGAGGAGCCTGAAGAATGAATGAAGATGCATCACCAAGAAGACATATGCATAAGGTACTCATCAATAATGAGTCATCCAGATGGTTGCCATCTGGCAACCTATGCCACGAAGAAGAGTTGACTAAGTCAAAGGGTAATTATCAACCGTTGATCTTAAATGACAAATCTTGACCATTGGTCAATTGTAACTACCTCCTCACCTTATTCTATAAAAGGTGCAGGAGTACAATATTTTGAACATTCGAAACTTAATTGAAATTTGATTGCTGAAATTTTAGGACTCATTTCAAAGTTGTTGTAAATGTACATGTTATGCATACTGAATGAAAGAGAAGCATATTTGATTACAAATTATCATAAATCTTGAGTAATCTATGTTTAAAATCTAGATACATGCACTGATCAGCTGCGTCCCTTGGAGTGCTTTTCAATTTGCATGTGTTGTTTTCATCCCTAATCCCTTTGAAGTTAGCATCAACCATATCTAGTTGTGGAACATCCTTGTGACCTATGGTTTGATTTCTTCTCTTCATGAATGTATCTTGTATGTATGTGATTCAATGACTAAAGATTCACTAAAGTAGAAGCATTCTTTTAAATTTCTTTCAATTTCATAATAGATCATCACTATAATTGCAAATAACATAGAATCGAGAGCAAATAACATAAAATATGCTGATATCCTGTAGATAATTAAAAATACAGAGCATATTTAGAGTAAAAGTATGTCAAATTAACAAATATCATGCAAATTCATACAAATATCCATGGAATACATGCAAATATCCACTTATAGACACATCATTTGAATAAATATACATTGTAGAAGAAAGAACAAGTTCATGATGATCAATGATCAGAAGAATTGATCAAACTTCTAAATATATCAGCTATCTTTAGAAATAGAGTAGAAATAACCTCTCTGTGGAGTAAATTTACAAGAAATAGTGTAATAATGATCATCTAGACAAATGTACGACCCCTTGAAATAGAAAACAACATGTCACATCAACCTATGAGTAACGTCAGACGATGATGACCTGATCAACAGACTTGGAGTCATCAATTTATCCTAAGTTGATTGTACTTTACAAGATAATAAAGGTTTGTTGTGCAAATTTTTATGCATGTTGTTATGACTAACAATCATCATCAACACTTAGATGATGGACTAAGATATGGAGTAGTTCAATTTTGATGTGATAGTCAAAGTACCATTAGCTTGGCAAAGAACCCAACTTTTCATCCACAAAACATAGATGTTTAGTACTATTTATTCATGACATGGTCGAGGATGGAAAGGTGATGCTTGAAAAGGTTGACACTTTGGAGAATATTGTAGATGCTTTAAAGAAGCTTGTGAGCACATAGAAGTTCAAGTGGTGCAATGAGTCTATGGGCATCTTGACCCCTAACATTTAGATTACAAATTAGTGATGATTTATTTTTGTTCTTTTAAAGTATAGAGCAAGTAGGATAATGTTGGTATAGGTGTGGCATACACCTTGCAATCCTAATGGGTGATCGGATTATTATTTATTAATAATTTATATGCCCTCTTGGAAAAGGGCATCCCATTTTGTTTTGGCATTATGTGCCATGTGTATTATAATTTATGACATGTAAGAAGTTGTAAGATCATATATATTTTCATAGAGATGTGTATGGCTTATGAAAATATAAGATGTGTAAGAGATCTTATGACAATTCTATGACACATTAGAGTATGTAAGAGGGAGGTTACTTAGTGGACTTGAAATATTGACAAAATTATAATGTATAAGTATGATTCATAGATATCTTATGACAATTCTATGATGTGTAAGATTATGCAAGAGGGAGGTTACTTCAAGTGGACATAAAAAATTGACCAGATTATAACATGTAAGGATGATGTATTATAGAGTATTTTTGAAAGGGTTGAATAAGTCCAAATGGTGCACCCAAGTTTGGTGGGTGGTTATGACATGCATAAGGAATATGCTATTTTGAGTTTGTTGAACTCATCAATGGTCTTGGGTGTTGGAATTCCTCATAAAATTTTGAGCATCATTTTTGGGTGATATTCTCCAATGGTTTTATAAAACCACTCCTAGTTTATGGATTGGTCTTAACCTATATATTTTGGTGCTTGGATGGTGATGTAGTATGATGTTATTTTTGTAAGAGGTTGTGCTATCAAAATTTCTATAGACTTGTGTTAGTTGTTCTCTTGTGAAATCTTGAGTTTTTTTATGTATTGTAACCATATATTTAAATTATGAATACATAACTTTGACATTTGGAGGCTAAATTTTTCTTGGAAGGGTTCTCCCAACGTAAACATTATTTCATTGTGGTGAGTTTATTTATGTGTACATTTTATTTTTAAATTGTTTGATCATTTCTTCTATGTACTTCTCTCCACATTGATTAGTGTAGAAAGTGTTTCTTCTATTGGCCCTTCAATTAGGGTCCAAGTGAGATAGTCTAGACAATAAACTAAGCAAACATGAAATATACAAAGCTAGACTCAATACCAACACATAGCAAAATAAAGACAAGGCTACCCTTTAGTGCAAGTCATTTTGCAACAAAAGACATTATGACATGAACAAGCACAATATATAGTGCTTCAATTAAGTCAACACCAAAAAATTATTTATGCTTGGCTTCCTATTTTTAAACAAAATTAAGATACAAACTGAAAAAGCATGGATTTTACAATTTTGAGCCAAGGCAACACAACCATCTATTGTAGTATATCAACATCAATTTTCTAACTAATATTTTTATATATTTGTTTGGTTTTCCATATTTATTTAACAATTTACTCTAGATAAGTTCTTTCTCAACTATTTAATCTTAAGATAATTTATTGATTATGTTTATTTAATTATTTTGTCCTGAACCATTTATATATTTAAAAAGATTTTATTCTTCTTTTAAATGAGAAGGTATTAATTAATAAAATATACCTAAAATGACAAAAAAAAATATTGAATAATAAATAAATAAATAAAGCTTTAAATTAAGACCTATTTTATTTACATCAATTAAAGAGATAGTTGAAGAATTAATATTAATACCATTAATTGGCCATTAAATAACTGCTTCTCATTTGAACCATTAATGGCATAACCTGAATCTGTATCATATGCAGCTTAAGTCTCTGAAACTAATAAGAAACACAATACTTCCCCAATCTATAATATTGATAAGAGTGTTTCTAATTATATATATAAAAAAAATTAACATTGACTTCTGCCCAAACCCAGAAGCACTCTCATTTTAGGTTCACAATGTTTGGTCATAGAAGAGCATCCATTACTGAAAAATCGCACCAGAGTACCAAATGGAAGCACCATTAAAGCTTTATCTCCCATCGTGAATGACAGTCGCCACCAAGCACATCATGTTCTATGGGAATTAACATCTGTGCGGCTACCTCGGCCACTACAAATCTTTTCACTTATCTATTACTCCTTCGTGATGATGATTACTCTCATTCCCTAATAAATAACCTGATCAAATTCATCCTCCAGATCCAGTAATTTAGATAGAAAACGGGAAACCTAATGCGCTATTGTTTACTAAACATTCATTTAAACTAGATACATTTTTATTGAGACAGCACGACGTATTCAGAGCTTCATTGGGCAATTGGTTTACTGAGATGCAGGGGCAGAGGCAGGGACAGATTCAGTTACAGGGGCAGGCCCGATCTTGGCGAGCTTCTTCTGGCGGGCGAGTTCGATGTCACGGCTCATCTTGCGAGAGTACATCTGAGCGAAAGTGATGGGCTCTTCCATGAAGCTTTTCTCTCCCTCCTCCAACTTCAGCGGGTACACGATTGCGTTCTGCGCCGGATTCTGAAATGTAGCAATGGACAACCTGCTGCTATTGGAATTCACCACGGCCTGATGGTCCGCGGTCTTGAATTTCCCGTTGCTCAGATACTGATCAATCACAATTGCACGAACACAATTAGAATTACATAGCATTGAAAACGAATGAAATTAGAGAGTGGTAGCACGAATACTGACATGCATGTGGTCGCCGAGATTGACAACGAAGGCTCCCTGGACAGGCTGGACGGTGATCCAGTTGAGGCCGTCGTCCTTTGTAGCCTGGAGGCCTCCAACCTGGTCTTGGAGGAGCAGAGTGATTGTGCCCGGATCGGTGTGGCGCTTCAGTCCCAGTGTCATATCAGGCTGGGGGCACTTGGGGTAGTAGTTTATCACCACTTTCTGGTCCATCTCCACGCACGCCTTGGTCACCGCGTCCGATTCCAATCCCAGCGCCTCCGAGACAATAGCCAGCAGCTTGCTCGCCAGACTCATCAGGGCCTCGCTATACTTGTCCACTATGTCTCTGCACAGAGAAAAGAGTAGTTAGATGATATTCCTAAGGGGTACCTGAGACCTACATCCTATCACAGTTAGGAAAAGAAATGGGTAAAGTTTAACCAGTCGGTGCATTGCAAAACGATCGAAAACCTGTCAACGAAATGGTATCGACAAATTCATCGACAAACAATGCTGGTCGAGAGTAAAACACAGTGTTAAGAGTCGAAAAATCTGCACAGCCGGCACGACAACATGCCGGCTGTTTATGGTGGGCGCAAATGAGGGCTTAGAGAACTTTACTTAAACATCATACGTTTTAATGGTCAAACAATCAATAACAATTTTACACCTCATTCACATCAAAAAGTAATAAGTATTTGTCCTATTTTTATTGGCGAAAATTGATATTTGACTGTTAAAGTGAATGATGTTTAAGAATAACCACGGCAGAGTACCTACCTCCATCCCTCAGGCTTCTCTGGCCAGCGGGTGTAGTCACGTTGGTGCAAGGGCTGGGCGAAGTAGGTGCAGATTTCTCTCCAGTCGAGAACGGCCTCACCCTGCAGATGACTGCTCACCACAAATCCTCCGCGCTTGCCGCCTCGCATATCGTATTTGAGCTTCTCCTCTGCGGGCAGGGCGAAGAATTCTCTAGAGAGCTGAGTCATGGTGTGCACCAGCTCCGCTGGCACCCCATGGTTCACGACCTGGAAAATTCCCCACTCCCTGCACGCATTGGTCACTTCCTCCCTCACGCGCTCTCTCTCTGCTCCCTCTATCCCCTCCAGCGAGATGACCGGAATGTCACTGCTGAAGACGTTGTAGGCTACCTTGGGGCGCTCGTCCTCGTCTCGAACGAAGATCCCCTGCAATGTTTTGGCCGCCTCCGCTTCCCCCACTGGAAGTACATCAGGTCGGTCCGACGCCACCGCAGGGGCTCCTCCTGCTGCTGCTGCTGGTGCCATTTCTATGCCTGACCAACGAACGATAATACCAATTGCTTGCTTACAGTGATACGAGAGCAATGGCTGTCAAACCCGTCTTGCTCCTTCGGACATTCATGTCAGAGATGTTATACAGGACGATGGGGGTTGTTGAAGTGCATGCTGTGTAACTTCCAATAGGTAGATAGAGAGAAGGGCAGCTGATTGAAGGATAGTTGGAGCTGTGCCTACCATTCCTGCCTGCCTGCCTTCCTTGTACAAACCCAAAAGACTTGGAGCTGATTAGCCCACAGATTGTTTTACTCATATAACGCATGACGTAATGCTCAAGCCCAAAGCGGGTGTCGTACCTTCAAGTTCAAGACAAAAACTCCTTTGATTATTTTTATTTGTTTCGAGGGGGAATCTAGGCCTATATGGTACTAGATTCCTCTTTAAGCATGAATAAGTGCGTACACATTCTAGAAGTTATAGTTTGTTAACCCCCTATCACGCAACAATGGCAGATTTGTTACCTCAACTCAAAACAAAAAAAACATATAATGCAATTTCCTCTAGCAATGCTCACCCAAGAGCTTTCTAATTCTATAGATCTTGCATTATTCTTCTCCAAGCGACCAACTAAAGAGTTTTCTTTTCTAAGCTGTAATAATTACCTCTAGTTCGAAAATTTTCTTTTGTAGGGCCCCTCTAGACCCCCTATCCAAATTATCAAGGTGACATTATTGGCCACACCCAACCTATCATCAACAAGAACCACTATGATCCCATCCACATAGGAGGCCAAGTCCCTATATAGTAACTTTCTAAAATGTTACAAACTTGATTCTACAACTTGGCTATCTCCAACTTTGGATTTGAGAATCTAGCCTTGATTCCTCTACAAGTTCACATTTCACCTCAAATTCATTGATAAATTATTCTTCCTCCTTATTTGTAGCAGACCCCTCCTTACACACTACAAAGCCAATAATCCATTCAAGAATATCCTTTATTTACCCCAAGGTGGCCAATTTTATTATTAAATCACAAACAATGGACACCATAAACATCTTAGTGGATGTATTTGCTACCCCGTATGATCAAGCAACACAACCCTAACTATATGTAGACTATTGATGGATTAATCATGTAAATTTTTCGTAGATGATGTTTAATTACCATTCCTCCTTATGTCTATCTTTGAGATCTTCTCCTTTCTACTTGCTTTCCATCACCAAAACTCTAAGGATCCAAAAGATTCTTGTCCACATAACCAAACACAACAACCAAGAAAGGTGGAGAACAAAACATAGAATAAAATATGACATATAAATACAAAAATTTAAATAAGTTAATTGCATGGGTACTTAGCTTTGATTTTGATGCAAGTGACTATGTCCAAGTTTCAAGGATGCATAAGAAAAGGTTTTTATTTTTGTCATCTATTGTTAGCCTAGAAATGACTGTGTAACGTCAGAAATTGCATACCCTTGCAATTTCACACTATGTTTCGTAGACACCTTAGTGCTTGCACCTTCTCTCTGCATTTTAGGCTAAGGTTTGTTTGATTTAGGCTTCTTTCCTTTCATTTTTCTCAAATTTTGTTCTGATGCTTAGATAGTTACATGATTCTAAGGAATCTTGTGTGACCAGGAGTTGGTTTTGCTTGGACCTGAACGCTTCGATCAAATGTCTGTGCGACACGCTAGCATCCCATGTTTGTTTTCCGCCAAGTGACCATTCTTAAGTGTTACCACATGCCTCCAATGATCATGAGACTTCTCAGTAACGCCCTATGTTGTCATAGAACATCTCTCAAGAATCTATTTCAAGATTCTTTCCCTCTCTTGATGGATTTTCAAAGATTTTGAAAAACAACTCTCTCATTCTCATTCACTCTCATGCACTTTCTCAAGCTCACAACTCTCTTGGCTCTGTAATATTGCTTGATGAATTCAATCTCTACATCAACTACATGAATGTTTTTACTCCTTTTGTGAAGTTGCATCTTCTTGACTAGCTCTTTGAGGTTTTGGCCCATTCTTGTGCTCATTGAGGAATCTCTATCTTGTTGGGGTTTAAACCTATGCATCATATTTAAGCCCTTGTTAACTTGTAGCTCCCTTTTCTTCATCAAATTTGTAAGATCATTTATTGTGTTGCTCAATACTATTTCATTTAAATCTATTTTGTATTGCATAGCTCTAGCATGGTGTAGACCACCATCTTTCCTTTGCATTGTTATGGTGTAGACCACCATTGTGTTATTTTGCATTGGTTGCATGCTTGTGGGTTTCTTCCCCATTGACTAGGGAAGTAAATCTTCATAGTTTACTTGTTTAGTCACTGCTCTTACCTTCCTAAATGCACTTAGGATAGGAGCACACACTTTCATTTACTTTTTGTTTTATTGTCTTCATCCATCACTGCTCATGGAGGTTAGATGACCAAAATTAGGACTTGACTAAGACAAGTCCCTAAGCAACACAACCCTTCTCTTTCCTTTTTTTGCAGGTATTCTTAGAGTGAAGGTGTTACAATTGCATGAAGGGTTTCCCACGTGATGTGTTATGTGTTGTTTAGGCCTCCTATGATGACCCTTGATACTCTTGTAAGGTCAAGGATACCGGGAGACCGCCTCTATTGTGACCTTTCTTCTATTTGTATCATCATTCTTCTATATTGCCTCTCCTCTATTTTCATTGTTGTGTGTTGTGTCCTAGGGGCATAGCATTGTAGTTGGTGACCTAGGGGCACCTTCCTATGTGACGACCTTAAGGCACTTGTTTCTCCTCTCTTGATTTATTGTTTATCTTCGTCTAGTGGTTCTATCTAGCTAGCGGATGACGAAAAACAAATAATACTAATACGAACCACGTGCCCCTTCAGTGAGTAAGTAAAAATGAACCTAGTCCATATATGACGATGGGGTTGATATATATTATCCGACGCTTGGCTAGTAGAATCACTATGTGTGATATTTTGATGTTGCTTTATTGTACTAACGAACCATAACAAAACATCTGCTCCGTGCACTTTGTTTACCTTTGAATCTCGCCTTGGTTACACTTGGTTTTGAGATTTCTGCTGTATAGCCCCATGGTTATACTCGGTCTCAGAATCCGTAGTATAACCTCGGCTCTCTATGTGAATGATTACATGCATTGTTGTTTATCATGATTATGTGGTTTCTAACACTTTTTCTTGTAGGAAATTGTGTGTTTGTGGGAACATTTGGTGATTGTAAAGAACATGTCACCTCTGGGGGCATGGGCTTTGTGAGAGCTCGTGTTCTCTTGTGTGTTTTCTTCCTACCTTAATGTGATTGATATCGGTACATGATATCAACCACCTTAAGGTGGGGGCATATCTAAGGTAAGATGTTTGATGATTTTGATATTGATAAAATGTGTTTGTAAGCCCTCTGCAGAGGCAGGATGTTGTATCTCTGCATGAGTGCACATCTTTATTTTATATTGCAATCATTAAGCCCTTTGCAAAGGTGGGATATCGTGCATATTCTTTTATTTTAAGCCATCTGCGAAGGTGGGGATGGTGTATCTCTTGAGCTAGTGCACATCCTTTTTATTCTAAAAGTCCTCTGAGCAGGAGGGGTTGGTGTATCCTTCATGTCTTTAGTAGTTGTTGTGGCGAAGCCCAACCATCAGATGTGCCTGTAATGTACCTGATATGGTGGTGAACCTAGCAATATGCTCCTTCCATCACTTGTTTGCCATGTTTTAGATGTATAGTATGTCTTTGGCATACTATACAATGCTCGTGTTTTTCATGTGTTTTCTCTTGTATGGTGTGTTTGTTCCCAAACATAGTCTAAAGACGTGTAGTGATAAGTCCCTCCTATGCTTTGGGATTTGTATGGCATGTCTGTTCTCAAGTGTAGTCTAAAGACATGTGGTGATAAGTCTCTCCTACACTCTGAGATTTGTATTGTGTGTTTGTTACCCCATATGCAGTCTAAAGACATGTGACAATGAGTCTCTCCTACATTTTGGGTGGTGTGTTTACTTTTCATGTACTTGCATTTGCATTCATATATATGAAAATAAAAAAGAAATAATCACTGCATTCACTATATTCACTATGTTTTGTGTTTCTTTAATGTTGTCTTCTTTGTGTATTGCGTGCATGTTACTATCTTCTTCATGTTTTGCGTGTCTGTTATTGTCTTCATTGTGTTTGGCATGTCTGTGGCGTGTCTTCTCTAATGTCTACCTGAAACTGGGGGCTAGAAATAGTTCTCAATCTTCGTGTATGCATTAGCTCTAAGTGCCTGGTGTGTTTTCTATGTTTGTTAACCATACTTTAATGCATGTATGGGCCTTGCATTCATGCATACATTAAAGTGGGGGCTAAATGTTACATCGAAAAATGTCTCCCTGGGACTTTTTCCCTCCTATGTTTAGCTTTTGGGTCCTTTAGAAAGCATTTTTATCATCTTGCATATTCATGTTGACTCCCGATGAGAAAACCCCAAAGTTTTATGGCAAATAGGTGTTGCAAGTATGAGGTCAACCAGTGTTGTCATTGATGTCAACATACTCATATTGCATTGATAAGAAGGATTGGATGAGCTGTGTGCTGAGGATATTGAGAAAATTAGTCTCAATCAGGAACAGTGAAGAACAATGATGAGAAGAAGGCAAAAGTACTGAATAGGTTGAGGATCAGACGATGTGGATTAAAGGGTTTGTAGATATGAGTCTTGAGATGTTCCAGTTAAGATTTTAGAGGTCCACATGAAGATCTGAAGAAGTTATGTTCACTCAATTAGAACCGGTTCCGGCAGGTGTTCAGTGGTGACAGAGTGTCACAGATTGGTCTGGTGAGTTCCAGAATTACATTCTCTCATTCCGCAGATTGGAGGGAGTGTTGAAGAAGTCAGTGTGAAGTGACAACTTGATTTGTGCATTGTTTGGAGGTCTGGAAGAACCTTTTGCATTATGACAGTGGCGACAGATTGTGTTCTTGAAGTTCCGAATGAAGAAGAGAAGAATTCCAGTAAGCTAATAAAGTGCAGATGTTCTTGATGACTTAGGAAAGGTTTCAGTGATCCTTGGATCATGTACAATTCTTTTTGGTGGTCCACCTTGAAGTTAGAGTTTGGATTTGATGTAAAGACCACCGGTTGTTGGTGTTCTTCCTGAGACAGGCTGAGCGGATGTACTACACGTCTTGTGAATGATCTTGTAGGTGTTTGCCAACTTAGATGATTGTTCCTAAGTCGATGCCTTGTATAAATAAGGGTTTGTGAATTCATTTAGTAGTGTGTCTTGCGGTGATGAGTGTGATATAGCGAAGAGAAGTGCGAAAGGCAGAGCAGGAGTGTTGGGCTTAAATGGAACTGATCCAGACATGGTAAAGATGTCAATCTCCAGTTCAAGTTTGTAATACTTGTTATCTTGTAGACAATGTGTCTCTTGTAGGCAATGTGCCTCCTTGTGAGTAGTGTGCTCGGGCAGTGAGCCCTAATTAGCATGTGCCATCTATTTTTCTTATTCTTCTAACAGAGAATAATCCTTGGGTTAATCACCCCGTGGTTTTTCCCTTAACCAGGTTTTCCACGTCAAAATCTTGGTGTTTCATGTGTTGATGTGTATCTGCTCTGGTGTTTATGTCTTATGCTTTCATGAATGATTAATTGCTATGTTATTGATTAACAAAGTGGATTTAAGTGTTTGAACTAAAAGCAAATTAAGGATAACTGATTCACCCCCTCCCCCTCTCAGTTATCAACAATTGGTATCAGAGCTAAGTTCCTCTAAAAAGAGCTTAACCGCTTGAGGAGATCCAGGATGTCGTCATACAAGGACAGTCCAAAGTTTGATGGAACCAACTTCACTCTTTGGAAAGGCCGCATGAAATGTCACTTGGAGTGTATGGGAAAGGCGTACTTGTCCATGGTCACAAAAGCATATACACCTCCATAGGGTGGTCCGACAACTCTAAATGAAATCACAGATGCTGAAAACAATCTGCGGACTAAAGAGGCTCTTCTAAGTGCATTAACCGACTCAGAGCTCTCAAATGTTATTGACCTACCAACTGCCTATGAGATCTGGATTAAACTAGAACTTCTGCATGAAGGAGATGAGTTTGTTAAGAGTGCAAGGTTGTAGAGTCTCAAAGGGAAATTTGAAAGATTGAAGATGAGAGATGATGAAAATATCACTACCTTTATGCCAAGAGTAAATGAGCTGGTGTGTGGAATTAGGAATGCTGGTGGAGTTTTGGATGAAAATGAGATTGTTTGCAAAATTCTCAGATCCCTTCCTGCTGCCTACAAAATCAAGGTTGCTGCCATTGATGAATTCAGAGCTCATACAACTGTCACAAGAGACTAATTGGATGGCAAACTGGCTGCATTTGAAATGACCGAGTTTGGAGATGATCCCCCTAAGACTGAATCTGCATTCAAAGCCAGTGCCTATGTGAAAGGCAAACAAAGATTTGATCTGGGAGAAAACTCTTCAAGGAAGCTGTCATGGTATGATCAAGCAAGAAAAGACATGGAAAAGGAAGAAGCAGAAACAACTCAACTTGAAGCCCTCATTGCAAAAAGACTACCAAGGGGATCCGGTAAGTATGAAGGAAAATTACCCTTTAAGTGCTTCAACTACAATAAGATTGGTCACTTTACCTCAAGATGTCTGGAAAGATCCACAAGATCAAATTCTAACAGACAAAGGTTCCAAAAGAATTGTTATTATGTTCATGAAGAAGCTGATAATGAAGGAGTAACAGATGATGAATCAGAGATAGGAGACAAATCTGGAAATGAATGGGTGTTCATTGCCATCAAGGAAGAAGATCCAATATCCCCTGAATCTATCAATCATAAGGTTATAGAAAGAGCTTTGGCTGCCCAAGTTGAATAAAAGGATAATTGGGTTATTGACAGTGGATGCTCTCACCATATGACAAGTGATAAGAACAAATTCTTAGATTTGGAAAGGTATGAAGGAGGAATGGTAAAGTTTGGTGACAATTTTGCTAGTAGAATTAGAGGTAGGGGAACTATCTCTTTTGATGGAAAGAACAAAACTGGTAATGTACTGTATGTTGAAAGATTGAAGCACAATCTTCTCAGTGTTGGTCACTTGGTGGACAAAGGCTATGATCTCCGGTTCAAGAATGGAAGATGCAGGATCTTTGAAAGCTCTGGAACTGAGATTGCATCCGGTACTCAAACAAAAGGTAATATCTTCCATCTAGTTGGTACTAATAAAAGTTATCTGTTTGTTCAAGTTGATCAAAGTTGGTTATGGCATAGAAGGATGTGTCATGTAAATTTTGATAACATCATCAAGACAAGCAATACTCAGGCTGTAAGAGATCTTCCAAAGTTGGTAAAACCTACAAATAGTTTGTGCAAAGAATGTCAGCTTGGTAAATAGAGCAGAGTCTCATTCAAAAGCAAGGATCAGTCCTCTACCAGATTATTGGAGTTAGTTCATACTAATCTATGTGGTCCGACAAGAATCAAGAGTATGCAAGGTGATAGATATTTCATGTTACTGATTGATGACCATTCCTGAATGATGTGGGTTACCTTTCTAAAAGAGAAATCAGAAGCTTTTGAGAAGTTCAAAATCTTCAAGGCTATGGTAGAGAATCAAACTGGATTAAAATTGAAATGTCTAAGGTCTGATAGAGGTGATGAATTCACATCTGGTGAATTCATAGATTTTTGTGAGAAGCATGGTATAAAGAGACAGTTATCTGCTCCTAGGACTCCACAGCAGAATGGAGTAGTTGAGAGAAAGAACCGGACCATCCAGGAAGCATCCAGGACAATGATGATGGAAGCAAATATTCCCCAGATATTTTGGAAAGAAGCTGTCAGCACCGCAGTCTACACTCTCAATCGAGTTCAAATTAGAAGCAATATTGGTAAGACTCCTTATGAACTTTGGTTTGGCATCACTCCTACTGTGAGATATTTCAGGGTATTTGGTAGCAAGTGTTACATTAAAAGAGATGAAGATCTAGGAAAGTTTGATGCTAGAAGTGATGAAGGAATTTTCTTGGGTTACTCCACTCAAAGCAAAGCATACCAGTGTTACAATAAGAGACTGAGAAAGATGATAGAAAGTACAAATGTGAAGGTTGATGAAGGTATTGAGAAGCCCTCAAGATTTTATGAGTATGATGAAGATGATCAGAATGATGTTCTAGTTCAAGGTGCTCCATCCTCTCCTGAAAGTCAGATTTAGACTGATCCGGTAAATCAGGAAGAAGAGACAGGTCTGAATGAGCATGATCAAGAAGCAGAAGTGCAAGAAACCCCCAAAGTTCCCAGGTATGTAAGACTGAACCACTCTAAAGATCAGATCATAGGTGACAAAAGCAAAGGTGTGCAAACTAGAAGGAATGTTGCTCAAAATTTAGATGAATGTTGTCTGATTTCAAAGATTGAACCTAAGACAATAAATGAAGCATGTAATGATGAAAATTGGACAAAAGCAATGGAAGAAGAATTAATGCAAATTGAGAAAAATAACACTTGGGATCTTGTTTCTAGACCTAGAAATAAGAATGTGATTGGAACCAAATGGGTCTTCCGGAACAAACTAAATGAAGTTGGTGAAGTAATCAGAAATAAGGCTAGATTAGTCTGCAAAGGCTACTCTCAAATAGAAGGGATTGATTTTGAGGAAACCTTTGCTCCGGTGGCAAGAATTGAAGCAGTCAAACTATTTCTTGCATTTGATGCCTTCCAAGATTTCAAAGTGTATCAGATGGATGTCAAATCTACTTTCCTGAATGGTGACCTAGAAGAAGAGGTGTACATTGAACAACCGGATGGATTTCAGTTATCTGAGCATGGTGATATGGTCTGCAAATTAAAGAAGGCACTGTATGGTCTAAAGCAAGCCCTAAGAGCATGGTATGAGAGGCTGGACAAACATCTTTTGAAGATTGGTTTCAACAAAGGTACTGCTGATAGTAACCTATATTTCCAAATTGATCATGAAAACATCTTAATTGTTGAAGTATTTGTTGATGATATCATCTTTGGAGGAAGAGACAGTATGTGTAAAACCTTTGCAAACCAAATGAAAAGTGAGTTTGAAATGTCAATGCTCAGTGAAATGAATTTCTTCTTAGGTCTGCAAATTACTCAGACAGAGAAAGGAATCTTTATCTCTCAGACCAAATATGTGAAAGAACTATTGAAGAAATTTAGAATGGAAGATTCAAAGCCAATGAACACTCCCATGGCTACCGGATGTAAGTTGAGCAAAGATGATGACTCTCCTAAGACATATCAGACAAAGTATAGATCAATGATTAGTGGATTACTGTATCTCACTCAGACTAGACCAGATATAATGTAGGTTGTTGGTCTTGTGGCGAGATTCCAGGCTGATCCTAGAGAATCTCATGTCATGGAAATCAAAAGAATTTTTAGGTACTTGAAAGGAACAGTTGAGTATGGCCTATGGTATCCCAGAGATCCTAACTTTTCTCTTCATGCATATACAGATGCATATTGGGCAGGAGATGTGGATGATAGGAAGAGTACAAGTGGAGGAGAATTCTTTTTGGGAAAAAGGTTGGTTTCTTGGCTAAGCAAGAAACAAGAAGCAATATCCCTGTCTACAACAGAAGCATAATACATTGCAGCAGCAGGTAGTTGCACTCAACTTTTGTGGATGAAGCAAATGCTAAGAAATATTCAAGTAGAATATGAGGAGCCTATCACAATTTTCTGTGATGATTCAAGTGCAATAAATATTTCTAAGAATCCGGTATTGCATTCTAAGACCAAGCATATATCTATCAAATGTCACTTTTTGAGAGAACAAGTGAACAAGGGTGAAGTCAAATTGGAGTATGTGCCCTCCAAGGATCAGCTTGCAGATATTTTTACTAAACCTCTTCCCAAGGACTCTTTTGAGTATCTCAGGGAGAAGTTAGGGGTCATGGCCCCTCTGGTGATGAACTAGGATGCACTAATGTGCATCAGTCCGGTGGATATCACAGTCATATCTTGTGATCCGGATTGATGATGGGGAGCTGCTACTAAGGGGGAGCAGCTGGTATGATTTCGATGTGTTAGAATTGCAAGTATGAGCCCTTTGCCATTGATGTCAAATGGGGAGAGAAGACATGTGAAAAACAAGTGGTTGATGATCAAAGGGGGAGCAGTAAAGGAAGAGAAGACATGTGAAGAGTTGTTGCTGATAGGGGGAGCTATGACAGAAAGGAGAAGTTTTTTGTCTTGATGGTTTTTCACATCATATGTTACCATTAATGACAAAGGGGGAGATTCTTGCAAGTATGAGGTTAACCAGTGTTGTCATTGATGTCAGCATACTCATATTGCATTGATAAGAAGGATTGGATAAGCTGTGTGCTGAGGATATTGAGAAAATTAGTCTCAATCAGGAACAGTGAAGAACAATGATGAGAAGAAGGCAAAAGTACTCAATAGGTTGAGGATCAGAGGATGTAGATTAAAGGGTTTGTAGATATGAGTCTTGAGATGTTCCAGTTAAGATTTTAGAGGTCCACATGAAGATTTGAAGAAGTTATGTTCGCTCAAGTAGAACCAGTTCTGGCAGGTGTTCAGTGGTGACAGAGTGTCACAGATTGGTCTGGTGAGTTCCAGAATTACATTCTCTCATTCCGCGGATTGGAGGGAGTGTTGAAGAAGTCAGTGTGAAGTGACAACTTGATTTGTGCATTGTTTGGAGGTCCAGAAGAACCTTTTGCATTATGACAGTGGCGACAGACTGTGTTCTTGAAGTTCTAGATGAAGAAGAGAAGAATTCCAATAAGCTAATAAAGTGCGGATGTTCTTGATGACTCAGGAAAGGTGTCGATGATCCTTGGATCATGTACAATTATTATTGGCAGTCTGCATTGAAGTTAGAGTTTGGATTTGATGTAAAGACCACCAGTTGTTGGTGTTCTTCCTGAGATAGGCCGACCGGATGTACTACACGTCTTGCGAATGATCTTGTAGGTGTTTGCCGACTTAGATGATTGGTCCTAAGTCAATGTCTTGTATAAATAAGGGTTTGTGAATTCATTTAGTAGTGTGTCTTGTGGTGATGAGTGTGATATAGTGAAGAGAAGTGCGAAAGGTAGAGCAGGAGTGTTGGGCTTAAATGGAACTGATCTAGACATGGTAAAGATGTCAATCTCCAGTTCAAGTTTGTAATACTTGTTATCTTGTAGACAGTGTGTCTCTTGTAGGTAGTGTGCCTCCTTGTGAGCAGTGTGCTCAGGCACTGAGCCCTAATTGGCATGTGCCATCTATTTTTCTTATTCTTCTAATAGAGAATAATCCTTGGGTTAATCACCCCGTGGTTTTTCCCTTAACTGGGTTTTCCATGTCAAAATCTTGGTGTTTCATGTGTTGATGTGTATCTACTCTGGTGTTTATGTCTTATGCTTTCATGAATGATTAATTGCTATGCTATTGATTAACAAAGTGGATTTAAGTGTTTGAACTAAAAGCAAATTAAGGATAACTGATTCACCCCCCCTCTCAGTTATCAACAATAGGACCTAGGGTGATGAATCTTGACTGAAATAGGGAGGGAGGACTTGGGCGCCCATGCCCTAGTCCTACCCTATTTTATGCAGGACCTAAATTCAAGTGTTATGTGTGTTGGCAAGAGACACTGCTCTGATGAATGTTGAATGTTGTCATTGATGGAAACAAGGCAAAGGGCTTTTGCTGGCATAGCAAAGAAACCTTACTCTGGAAGAATAAATGACTAAGGGTAGTGTACAATATACCAAGTAAGTGATAGTTTTTGAGATGGTATGCCTCCACAGTTAAAGACATTTGTATGCAGTTCAGGTATGTTGTTCATAGCTACTTAGTGATCACATGCTCTAGTGTTCAAGTCCTGACTTCATTCGGAAGTCATATCAAAAAATATCTAAGTCCGGGTGAACAGAGTCAAGTCAAGAAGAGTGCATAGTACCAAAGTAAAAAGGTCCGCATTCCTCTGCTTTGGCATATTTTGTCTTGTGGTTCTGAGGTTGCTAAGATACACATAATGGCTACCTAAATCTAGAGTTATAACTTCTGAAGCACCTTTGATCACATTCTACAAGTTGTTCTTTATCAGCTTCCAGTTTGAAAACATTTCACTGTGACAGAGCAACAATTCCAAGATCTGCATTTTGCTATAAAGGACTATTATGTCCTGTAGATCTGAAGGTATGTTAAAAGGTCAATGATGAATGTTGGATACAATTTCTAGAGTCTCATTTGGTTTGCAGTGGAAATCATGATGTGACAGTTCATTTAGTCAAGTGTGTGCTTAAGGGATAGGCCGACAAGCAAGCTAGATCTATATGCGGAGAAGATACATTGTTTGAAGAATTAATTCAAGTAGTTTAATGATTGATGCCGACCTATATGAAGACTATTGTATGTTTGTTTGGGTCCGCATTCTTGTTTGAGCACAAGATTAAGCCGATAAGGTACAACACTTGTGTACACATTTCATGTCTGAGTTGCCGACCTGATTGTGAGATGAATCTTATTGTGAAAATATATATTCGATGGATTTCAGTGTTGGAATGATGGAGATGTGTGGATGACATTCGAATTCAATATGTGTATGATCTAAGGAAGTTTGTAGAGCAGAAAAAGATAATAAGGGTATAAAATAGGAGTATATGTAAAGCAGAGCAGAAAAATAGGGCAAGCAGTATGAAGTCCTTTGAATCTGTATATTGAGCATATTGATACTGCATTTTAGCATTTTGTAGATGTACTTGTAGCAATCCTCTTTTGGCAGTGAGCCAATCCTTCTTCTATCTTCTCTTCTATCTTTCTGGCAGTGAGCCTTTTTGCAGTGAGCACTTCTTGGACAGTGAGTTCTTGGGTAGTGAGCCTTCATGTAATTCAGAATTGCTATCATACTATATTGTGAACTAACACTCACCATGGTTTTTCCCGTTTTTGGTTTTCCACATAAAATCCTAGTGTATATGTGTTATGAATTTATGGCTGCTTTTCTCATGTTTACTTTGCTTTCATGTTATTGAATTTGGTAAGTGGATTAATGAATGTGTAAAAGAAAAGGTTCTAAAAATACTGATTCACTCCCCCTCTCAGTATTCTTTGCATTCAACAATGTGACCATTAATTAGGTCCTATGCTGATGCCTTAAGTTTGAATTACGAAATTCTTAGCGGGAATGTGTTTAGTTGCATATATATAAGCATGTTTAGGGATTCATTTGTAAACTAGATGGATATTGCAAACTTGTGACCTTATGCTAAAGTGATTCAAGGCTTTTATTTTGTTGTAGAGCAGTATTGTGTTGCTATTATGTTTGTTTGTTGCATATTTGGATCCATCTCCTCATGGCATGAAAGAGCTTCTTCCTTCCATGAGAGCTGCACCTCCGAGGCAACATTTATTTGTGTTTTCAATCGTTTATCATTTGGATTTTACGTCTATCCCACAGGGATACTCTTTATCTAACAACAGTGCTCAGAAGACTTGATGGTCTCTCTGGGGCTTGACTGAGGCAAGCCTCTAAACACCACAACCCCCAACCCCTTTTTTTGTGATTGTAGGTTACAAGTTGTAGAAGTGAAAGAAGTGGAGTTGCAAGGAAGCAGAGCAGAGTGTTAGAAGTGTAGATCAAGATAGAAAAGTAGGACCTAGACTAGGGCACCTACTCATTCGTCCTCCGGATCTCGAAATAGTGAAATCCACAGAACAATAGAATTAAGTTGTAGACATTCTTTAGAGATCCCGACATAAACTAATACATTGGACTAATTGGCCTACTCATTAGTCCCTAACTTTTCTGGATACTGAATCTCAAAATATGGTATGTATTTAATTGTCATTTGATATCTCTATGTGTGAGTATTTGTCGAGATTCATCCATTTGTTTACGATTTTACAAAATTAGGGTTTTGAGCATAATTGGACTTTAATTAATCAATTAGTTAACAAATTCCAAGTTTCCTCTTCATTCTAAGGGACACTAAATCTATAGCAGATCCCTCTTGCAAGAGATTGTGGCTTCACTCGATTTATGTCCTTGAATGTTAGATGTGAAAGGAGGAGTTATCCTTGAAATTGAAAACCCCTCTTTTTCCACTAAACACTTCTCTTCTTTGCTTTATTTCATGTTTTTTAATAAAATTGTTTTATTTCAAATTCTATTTTACCTAGATAATGCTGGGTATATTTGGTGTTGAAATCTATGTTGTGCAGGTGTCCTAGATTTGTAGGGACTGGGAAATTTTTATTTTTGTTACTTTTCAGACTCCACTGCCTAGCGCAGACATCCTTACAGCGCACTATCATCCAAGGCAGTGAGCTCCTTTCTCTGGATAGAGGTTCTATTTTCTTGTTCCTTCCTACCTCTACTCTTAGTTTCATTTAATTCTTCTTACAGTAGTTCAATTTTGGTAGTTTTGTTCTTTTCCCTTCATTGTCAAGCACCTAGCTTAGTTGTCGTGCTTTGATTGGGATGCATAGTGTTTGTGAATAACTCCCTTAAGACCTAGAGTAGGTTTTTGAACATCTAAAACCTTAAATATCAGAACCCTAGCATAGTGTTTGTGAATAACTCCCTTAATTGAAGACATTCGATTAAGAAGTAGTTTTTCATGCACTACATTTTGGTGAACACGACATTCTTAAACTTTTCTTTCTTCATTGTTGTGGTTCAGTTCTCTTTGGAAAACTTGTTGTCCTTAAACAAAACCAAAACCATTTCTTCTTCTTTCTCATCACTTAGCACTATGTGTTGTGAATCTTGAATGTGGTTTATGAGCTTCACGACCTTGTCTTCAAATTCTTTATACATTGTGCATAGGAGTCTAAGAAATCACCCCATGGCATTTCTACTAATCCTACTGCACTTATTCTCTTCACTCTCCATTTTAATCATTTCTCTTTTGAACAAGTTAACATCTCTAGTTTATCTCCTTCTAATTCTCATGTTGTACCAATGAGTACCTTTCATGATGAGGAGCTAGCCTTCGATCATGAGGTAGCCCTTGAGTATGTCCCACCAGAAATAATTAATGACCTAGATCACCACTTGGCCAATTTTCAAGACTTTCTGCGTCATGAGGACATATCTCGTTAGGTTGTCCCTCTGTTTGATGCTCTTCACATTGTGCTAACTAATCATCCTCAGGGTATCAATTTCCTTTAGGGCATTGCTCACATAGTGCATAGTGATGCCCTACCATTGGCAAGATATGGTTTGAGTGCTCAGGACTCTCTGTCCATCAAGTTCTTGGCAATCAACTCTCTCTTCCTCTACCTACTACATGTATTCATACTTTCACTTCTCTTTAGATGACTACCAATTCTGTTGTCTAGTAGTATAAGATTTGGCTTGTCTATTGGTGTGACAAATCTTTTAATCAATATGTATTCATTCCACCCTCGAGGCCCTTATAGTTTTGTTTTACTCTTGATCCCTTCGAAGTGTCACAATAGCTTTCACAACCTCTTTCTTCTCCTCTACTTCCTCCACCTACACATACTACTAATCCTATCATAAACCAACTTTTGCAAAATGTTGGGTCATTATAGGAGTAGCTTGCTATGCTTTCCAAATCATCCTCACAACCAAATGTCCCTACATACTATATGTGTAGCCTACTCTCATTGGCTATCCTTGCTACTCCATTTCCCCAAAACTTTGAGGTACTAAGACTTCAGAAGTACACTGGTAAGGGTAACCCGCAGACCCACGTCTCTATATTCACTACCATATGCAATGATTTTTTGTTTCAGGATGCTTTTTTGGCAAAATGTTTCCTGCAATCCCTCAAGGATACCACATTGGATTGGTTTTTCTCACTACCTAACCATTCAATCCTTTCTTTTGATTATCTTGTTAATCAATTGTTGCAACACTTCCATGCGAACATAGGACCATAGGTCACCTTTACAAATCATGTCAATTGTAAGCAAGGAAGTGCTGAGAAGGTAATGACCTTCATTTGTCATTATCAATCTCTTTTCTCTAAGATTCCCTATGCTCTGTCTGATTATGATGTGTAGAGGGTTTTTATAGGAAACCTTTAGCCTCATATCTGAGATCGGATTATGCTTATGAAATATTCTTCATTTACACATTTATACACTGCATTGTGTGATTACAAGTAAACTACACTGCATTATGTGATTACAAGTAAACTACACTGCATTGTGTGATTACAAGTAAACTACACTACATTGTGTGATTACAAGTAGACACTTAGATAGTTTGAGGCTTCTCCCTCACTGGCTCCTGTTGTCCAAACCAATGCTTCTTCATCATTCACAAACTATAAGAAAATTAATAATTTTTATAAGAATAATTCATCAAATTTGGTTAGCAATGTAGTGGCTCAAGCATCCTCTCAAGCTACCTTAGCCCTCTCTACTCCTAAGGCATCAAGAAATTGAAAGTTTACTCCATTAAAGGAGTCCCTCTAAACCATCATTCAACAGCTCCTTAACAACAGTTTAGTGTAGTTGCTCCCTATCAGGCCTCTTGATACAAGTAAGCCTTTGTCACCTTTGTATGACCTTAACACTTTTTGCCACTTCCATAGGGTTCCTAAACATGACATTAAGTGATGCTTGTGTCTTAAGAGCACTATTCAAGACCTCATTATCAATCAAAACCTGATCCAAATCTATAATGTGAATGACGGAAGGAATAATTCAATGGCTCCCTCGAATCAACATTTGCAAATTTACATAGATCTTATGCTCCTCCATTCTTCAAACTTTGTTGACCTCACTTCTCCTTCTATGGCACTAGAGTCCACTTCTAATGTTCCCTTTGTTCCTTCTTATTATGAGATGATCGGTATGGTGGATGTTCGTTCTCGCCCTGTTTGAGAACATCTTGTTCCCAAACCCATTATCTCCTTCTCTTCTTTTGAGATATCATCTAACACATCTGAAAGACCTCTGTACATTGTTGCAGAAGTCAATACGAAACCTATTAAGGGTATCCTTATTAATCCTATCTACATAGTCAATGTTAGTACTTGATGCAAGAGCATCACTCATATCATGTTTTTAAGGTCATTTTGATGTTAAGAGGTCTATTTGTGTGTCTAAAGGTCTTATGGGCTCCATTAGGATCATGTCCAATGGCCTAGGTGTTGTAGATAGGCCTAGAAATTCAAATTTTTATTTTCTTGCCAAAATACAAATTTGAATTTTCTAGGTACTTTTTGGCTTGTAAAAGGTTGGGGTTTGTTTCTCACCTATAGTTTGGGTTGGCTGAGTCCAATAAGGTCTTAGAAGACCATGAAAGACCATGTAGGTTCTTTTTATATGTTTTTGTTTAATTTCTAGGTTGTGAAAGTGCACATTTTGCAAGTTTAAGGCATAAAACATTAGGTTACATTTAGGTTATTGAAGGAAAAGCATGTAATTTCAATGGAAACTATTTTTTAATATTAATTCACCTTGAATGAATTGGAATACATGCTCCAAGAAGATGGAAAGGAGATTTTGATGAAATACCCTATTTTCTTCACCATTTTTTAATAGTTTTCTGTAATTGCAGTATGAAAACAGCCTTGTGCAGCCCTATACGGAACATTTGTAGGTCTAAGAGTGGATGGAATGATAGCATTGTGTTTGTAGGTTTAAATTATTTTTGTTTAATTAAATTTCATAAAGTTTTGAGCGAGTTATGGAAAAATTACTACTAGCAGCCCTGTTACTGAGCTAGGGTTTCCCGTGAGAGGAAAAAATTCATAACTTCTGTTTGGTCTAGTAAAAATTCATGAAACTTGGTGAAAGTCTTCATTGGGATGTGTACTAAGTGTCCACCAAACTGAAATTCATGACTCCTTCATATACATGAGTTATTTAGGACTATGTGTGCTATTGTCATAAAAGACTGTTAAAACCCTAGTAGAATGAGGGTTTTAGTAAAATTTGTTCTTATTGAATTTATTGTAGGAGACTAAGGGTTTGTTGAGATCCTATAGAAGGTTTTGAAAGTTTGAGAAGCCCTAGAAGGCTTCAACTAAGTCTTTATCATTCCAAAGTGCCCATTTGGCCTTCTTTCCTTGAAGGTTAAACCTAGTGAATTAGGTTAGTAATAGGGTACAATTTAGAGATACCACTAAAGGGTTTGTAGTGACTGAGAATCTTGCATTGTCCTTGTTTCTTTCTATTTTAAACCCTCTTCATCATTTTTGGTATTATAGTCCAAAGATCTGGGTAGGGGAAGTTAGTATGTTCATAGATATTTGGGAAAGTATGTGTATTGCATGTTGACAGGTTAAAGTGAAGAACTTGGGTACCAAAAGATAGGGTAGTGAGAAAAAAGAAAAGAAGCCATAGGTGAGGTATCATGAATACAAGAAGAGAAGATAAAAAGATGCAGTAGCAAGATAAGAAAGAAGGCCTCAAAAAGAAGGACAAGATGAAAGTCAATAAGATAAGACAAGATGCAGAGTTTGATAAAGAAATGGTAGAGTTGAGAAGAGATATTAAGCTTGTAGTAGAATAGTGGTTTGAGGAAAGAAACCAAGAAGGTGGATGGAAAATGAAAAAGAGAGTGAAGTGGCCTATAGAGCTACTTGTCAAGAGAAGAAGAAGACAAAGGATGACTTCCTTGAGAAGAGAATAAAAGATCCTGAGAAAAGCCCATAGAGGTTTGGAAAGAAAAGAGTTGCCAAATGAGAAACATGAAAAGGAAGTGGAGTTGCTAAGAGAGCAACATGCACAGGAAGTGATGAAGGGAGTTATCATTGTGGAGAAAATGAAAGAAAATAAGAAAGAAGGGAATTCTCATTGTGGAGAAAATGAAAGAAAAAAAGCAAGAAGGGAGAGAGGGAGAAGTACAAAAAGCACTTAAAGAAGAGACTAATGAAGAGAGAATGAAGGAAGTTTCCTATCACAGGTTAGACAATGAACCAAATCAGGAAAGGACACTACTTGGGATTGACATGAATGAAGTTCAAGAGTGTTTTTCAGACAAGCAGAGAGTAAGAGTGAGTGAAGAACTAATAAGAGAACTTGAGAGGAAGGCAACAATAAGGAAGTACACACAAGGAACAGAAGATGCAGAAATGGCCAGTATTAATGAAACTTACGAATGAGAGAGCAAATTTTTGGCGTCTTACAGCTAAAAAAGAAATAAGAAGGAGAAAATACAAGAAGAAAGAGGCCAACAAACAAAAGAAAACTAAGAAACTCAAATCAAATCAATACAAACATGGTGAGGATGAAGAGCCAAGAATGCAGCACAATTAGAAGAAGAGAAAAAAGAACAATGCCTATGAGATTGAATTGCCTAGTGGAGTAGGCATATCACCAGTTTTCAATGTTGCTGACTTATACCCTTACAAAGGAGATGCAAATGCACATGAAGGAGTAGGTATACAACACATATTAGATGTTGAGGATAGAGGAGTAGAAAAAGCACTTAAAGAAGAGACTAATGAAGAGAGAATGAAGGAAGTCTCCTATAACAACTTAGACAATGAACCAAATTAGGAAAGGAAGCTACTTGTGATTGACATGAATGAAGTTCAAGAGTGTTTTTCATCCAAGCAGAGAGTAAGAGTGAGTGAAGAACTAATAAGAGAACCTAAGAGGAAGGCAACAATAAAGAAGCACACACAAGGAACAGAAGATGTAGAAATGGCCATTATTAATGACACTTATGAATGCGAGAGCAAATTTTTGGCGTCTTACCACTAAGAAAGAAATAAGAAAGAGAAAATACAAGAAGAAAGAGGCCAACAAATAAAAGAAAACTAAGAAACTCAGAGAAAATTAATACAAACATGGCGAGGATGAAGATCCAAGAATGCAACACAATTGGAAGAAGAGAAAAAAGAACAATGCATGAGATTGAGTTGCCTAGTGGAGTAGGCATATCACCAGTTTTCAATGTTGTTGACTTATACTCTTACAAAGGAGATGCAAATGCACATGAAGGAGTAGTTATACAACACATTAGATGTTGAGGATAGAGGACCTACCACATACCAAACCAATAGTGTTAGAGTGCATTCTTGACACCAAAGAGAGCAAGAAGACTAGTGGCAAGCAATACTACTAGTACTTGGTCAAGTGGAAGGGGCTACCATATGAGGATGCCACATAGATGACTAAAGCTAACATCGTTAAGCATAGGAGCACTGTTGCAGACCTCTTCTCAGGTGGAATCTAAGTTTCATTTTCTTTCCCTTGGGAGTATGATGTAGGAGCATCACTAATATCATGTTTTTAAGGTCATTTTAGATGTTTTTAAGGCCATTTTGATGTTCAGAGGTCTAGTTGTTCATCTAGAGGTCTTAGGGGGTCCATTGCGATCATGTCCAATGGCCGAGGTGTTGTAGATAGGCCTAGAAATTCAAATTTTGGATTTTCCCGCCAAAAGGCAAATTTGAATTTTCTAGGTACTTTTTGGCTTGTAAAAGGTTGGAGTTTGTTCCTCAGATATATTTTTGGTTGGATGAGTCCAATAAGGTCTTAGAAGACCATGAAAGACCATATAGGGTCTTTTTATATGTTGTTGTTTAACTCCTAGGTTGTAAAAGTGCATATTTTGCAAGTTTAAGGCATAAAACATTAGGTTGCATTTAGGTTTTTTAGGGAAAAGCATGTAATTTCAATGGAAACTATTTTGTAATATTAATTAACCTTGAATGAATGGGAATACATGCTCCAAGAATATTGAAACAAGTTTTTGATGAAATACCCTATTTTCTTCACCATTTTTTTATAGTTTTCTACAATTATAGTGTGAAAACAGCCTTGTACAACCCTGTATGAAACATTTGCAAGTCTAGGAGTGGATGGAATGATAGTTTTGTTTTTGAAGGTTCAAATTCTTTTGATTTCATTAAATTTCATTAAGTTTTGAGCGAGTTATGGAAAAATTACTACTAGCAACCATGTTATTGAACTAGGGTTTCTAGCGAGAGGACAAAATTCATAACTTCTGTTTGGTCCAATAAAAGTTCATGAAACTTGGTGAAGTCTTCATTATGACGTGTACTAAGTGTCCTCCAAAGTAAAATTCATGACTCCTTCGTATGCATGAGTTATTTAGGATTGTGTGTGTTGTTGTCATAAAAGACTATTAAAACCCTAGAATGGGGGTTTTAGTAAAATTTGTTCTTACTGAATGTATTGCAGGAGACAAAGGGTTTGTTGAGACCCTATAGAAGTTGTTGAAAGTCTGAGAAGCCCTATAAGGCATCAAGTAAGTCTTTGTGATTCCAAAGTGCTAATTTGGCCTTTTCTTCTTGAAGGATAAACCTAGTGAATTAGGACAGTCATAGGGTATAGTTTAGAGATACCATTGAAGGGTTTATAGTGAATAAGAATCTTGCATTGTCCTTATTTTGTGCTATTGTAAACCCTCTGCATCATGTTTGGTATTAGAGCACAAAGATCTAGGCAGGGGAAGTTAGTATGTTCATAGATATTTTGGAAAGTATGTGTATTACAGTTGACAGGTTAAAGTGAAGAACTTGGGTACCAAAAGACTGGGTAGTGAGAAAAAAGAAAAGAAGCCCTAGGTGAGGTATCACGAAGACAAGAAGAAGAGATAGAAATATGTAGTAGAAAGATAAGAAAAAAGGCCTCAAAAAGAAGGACAAGATGAAAGTCAATAAGAGAAATGGTAGAGTTGAGAAGAGATATTATGCTTGTAGTACATCAATGGCTTGAGGAAAGGAACCAAGAAGGTGGTTGGAAAATGAAAAAGAGAGTGAAATGGCCTATAGAACTACTTCTCAAGAGAAGAAGACAAAGGATGGCTGCCTTGAGAAGAGAAGAAAAGAACTTAAGAAAAGCCCATAGAGGTTTGGAAAGCAAAGAGTTGTCAAATGAGCAACATGAAAAGGAAGTGGAGTTGCCAAGAGAGAAACATGCACATGAAGTGATGAAGGGAGTTCTCATTGGAGAGAACATGAAAGAAAATAAGAAAGAAGGGAGAGAAGAAGAAGTACAAAAAGCACTTAAAGAAGAGACTAATAAAGAGAGAATGAAGTTTCCTATCACAGGTTAGACAATGAACCAAATCAGGAAAGGAAGCTAGTTGGGATTCACATGAATGAAGTTCAAGAGTGTTTTTCAGCCAAGAAGAGAGTAAGAGTGAGTGAAGAACTAATAAGAGAACCTGAGAGGAAGGCAACAATAAGGAAGCACACACAAGGAACAAAGGATGCGGAAATGGCCAGTATTAATGACACCTATGAATGAGAGATAGAATTTTGGCATCTGACAACTAAGAAAGAAATAAGAAGGAGCAAATACAAGAAGAAAGAGGCCAACCAACAAAAAATAAAACTAATAAACTCAGATAAAATCAATACAAAAATGGTGAGGATGAAGAGCCAAGAATGCAACATAATTAGAAGAAGAGAAAAAAGAACAATGCCTATGAGATTGAATTGCTTAGTGGAGTAGGCATATCACTAGTTTTTAATGTTGCTAAGTTATACCCTTACAAAGGAGATACAAATGCAGATGAAGGAACAGGTATATAACACATATCAGATGTTGACTAGATAGAGGACCTACCACATACCAAACCAACAGAGTTAGAGTGCATTCTTGACACCAAAGAGAGCAAGAAGACTAGTGGCATGCAATACTACTAGTACTTGGTCAAGTGGAGGGGACTACCATATGAGGATGCCACATGGATGAATTAAGTTGACATCATCAACAATGGGAGCACTCTTGAAGACCTCTTCTCATGTGGAACCTAAGTTTCATTTTCTTTCCCTTGGGAGTATGATGCAGGAGCATCACTCATATCATGTTTGTAAGGTCATTTTGGATGTTTTTAAGGTAATTATGATGTTAAGAGGTCTATTTGTGTGTCTATAGGCCTTAAGGGATCCATTAGGATGATGCTCAATGGCCTAGGTGTTGTAGATAGGCCTAGAAATTTGAATTTTAGATTTTCCCGCCAAAATGCAAATTTGAATTTTCTAGGTGTGTTTTGGTTTGTAAAAGATTGGAGTTTGTTCCTCAGTTGTATTTTTAGGCTGGCTAAGTCCAATAAGGTCTTAGAAGACCATGAAAGACCATGTGGGGTCTTTTATATGTTTTTGCTTAATTCCTAGGTTGTAAAATTGCATATTTTGCAAGTTTAAGGCATAAAACATTAGGTTACATTTAGGTTTTTAAAGGGAAAGCATGTAAATTCAATGGAAATGGTTTGTCAATGTTAATTCACCTTGAATGAATGGGAATACATGCTCCAAGAAGTTGGAAAGGATTTTTTGATGAAATACCATGTTTTCTTCACCATTCTTTTATAGTTTTCTACAATTATGTAGTTTGAAAACAACCTTGTATGGCCCTGTACAGAACCTTTGCAGGTTTGAGTGTGGATGGAATTATATTGTTGTGTTTGCAAGTTCAAATTATTTTGGTTTTGTTAAATTTCATGAATTTTTGAGCATGTTATGGAAAAATTACTATGAGTAGCCCTATTACTAAACTAGGGTTTCCAACGAGAGGAAAAAAATCATAACTTCTATTTGGTCTAGGAAAAATTCATGAAACTTGGTGAAAGTCTTCATTGGGATGTGTACTAAATGTCCTCTAAAGGAAAAGTCATGAGTCCTTCATATGTATGAGTTATTTAGGACTGTGTGTGCTGCTGTCATAAAAGATTGTTAAAACCCTAGTAGAATGAGGGTTTTTGTAAAAAATTTTCTTATTGAATGTATTGCAGGAGACTAAAGGTTTGTTGAGACCCTATAGAAGGTGTTGAAAGTCTGAGAAGCCCTAGAAGGCATCAAGTGAGTATTTTTCATTCCAAATTTCCCATTTGGCCTTTTTTTCTTGAAGGTTAAACCTAGTGAATTAGGACAGTCACAGGGTACAGTTCAGAGATACCATTGAAGAGTTTGTAGTGACTAAGAATCTTGTATTGTCCTTGTTTCTTGCTATTGTAAACCCTCTACATTAGTACTGAGGAATTTATGCATGTGCATGAACTTTATAAAGATGTTTATGAGCAATCTAATGCCTTTATATAGTGTCATGACGGGTTGTCTCATCTTATTTTAGGTTCGATAACCCTTCCTATCTAGGTAGGACCAAAGATCCTAGATGTTCCCCTTTCCATTATCCCCGCTTTAGATAGATTTCACATGAAATTGGGCCAACCATGGCTCACTTCCATGAGAGCAGTCCCTTTCATGGTTCATTGATGCATGAAATTGCCTCATGATGGCGTTGTGCATACAATCCACCATAGTGGATTTACATCACTTACCATGCAAGGAAATTTCTCTTTGGACTACTTCTAGCCAGCCTCTATTGATTTTATTTGGCCTTGCAATATTTTTTTGTTTATCTCATATTAGAAATTAGAAGTGACTAGGATAGCCTAGTTGTCCATTGGCCCCTCTTCTTGGTTTTCCTTAACTATTCCCCCTGTGATGACTCTATCTTCAGAGGATCCTTCTATTCACTCTCCTACCTCCCAAGTAGGTAAATGAAAGTATCATACAAAGAGTGCACCTCCCCACTCTCGTGGTCCCGTCCTATACTCCACAGTGCCACCTCTGGTCTCTTATACAAGAGCTCAAGATCAACCTGTAGTACAACCTCATGCACCACATGTTCCTGGGACTTCTCAGCCTCTATTGGATAGTTTCATTTCTCCTACCTCTTTGATAGCACCAAGAAACCCACCTCTGCTAAGAAATCCCCCTCCTTCTTTGGTGTCTCCCTAACCTTCAATGGTTTCTTCTACTCCTCCTACCCCTAGGGGACACGAGAAAAACAACCCATGTTGCGAGCACCTTCCCCTTCCCCCTCTCCTGTGGTCTCTCCACCATTAGTGGTTGTCTGTATTTCTTCACTTATGATAGTGGATGAAATAGAGCCCATGATGGAAGACCCCCTGACTCTATCAGCAGAATCCTTGGCTCATACTAGGAAGAATTAGCTTGCAAGAGATCACAAGCATCACCGCCATGTTGTGGCCTGATCACGTGCCATTGATGTGCAACCTCCTCATGTGGATCCTTTTCCCTCATAGCCCCTATTGATCTTGTTATTCCTAAAGAACACCAAGTTCCTCCTTCATCCCTTCCATCCCTGACCTTGCCCCTGTTGTCAGGGCCACTCCTAGTGACACTCTAGATCCTCTTGTGCCTTCTCTGTGCACTCACCACACTATTTTTCCTAATGTTCTCCATCCTACCACCATTGACCTTGACCCTCTTCCTCCACTGACTAATCATAATCTTAAGCCTTATCCCACCCCATTTTTCCATAGACCTAAATGTTCTTGCAACTACCTTCACTGCCTAATCGTCCTTTTTCTTCTTCTCTTTTATTGTTGGAGGATGTTACTTCATCTATGTCTCCTCATGCTTGTGTTACAACTGATAGAACTACAGAGCCACAGTTAGTTCATTATTTTGATAATGACTCTCTTGTGAGGAGTGAGTCACTAAGTCTGCTATTGATATACCTGAGTTGTCTACAATCTTCACATGATCGTTGACCCTTGTTCCTAGTGCTTCAAAGGCTCCAACTATTATTGTTGCTCCTCCACACCTAGAATCAAGTGAATCTCCTTTGACTTCTCTTGTTGTGGTTCCATTGTCATCTCTTCCGCCATCCCCTTATGCTTATCAAGGTTGGGACTAGGCTGACCTATGCATGACCGACCCATGAGAGCTTTACTTGTGTTTTGTGTGTTTGCTTGCTTGCTTGTGATGTTTCTCCTATGTTGTGACTTTATGTTTGTGAGCTTACATATCATAACCATATTATAGTGTTTGTGAATAACTCCCTTAATTGAAGACATTCGATTGAGGATTAGTTTTTCATGTACACTATACTATGTATTGTTAGAGATCAAATACACAAGTACAAAGGTAATGTTCATGAGTGTGAACTTGATCTAATCCATGAAATTGATCCTATAGCTTGTAAGAATAATCTAGTACTTCACAAATTATGAGTGATCTAGTACTCCTCTAATGCAAATCAAGAAACTAATGCATTCATAGAATCATATCTAGGTAAGGCAAAGCCTTAAACAAAAACATCAAAAAATGAATAACAAGAACAAGTGTCTAATAATTTTAAGAAACAAGTGTTATAAATCCATGACCTAAATTCACCCCCTATTTGAGTTATAACACTTGTTTAATGATTTAACCACTTGTTCTTGTTTTTCATGTTTTGGTGTTTTCATTTACAACTTTTCCTTACTTAGATATGACTCTATGGATCTGAATTAGTTTCTTGATTTGCATGGGAGAAGTGCTAGATCATTCTCACAATTTTTAAAGTACTAGATCATTCTTACAAGTTATAATCTATCACACCCATGCATTAGATTAGGTCTACAATCATAGGGATCATCTTTGTACTTATGTACTTGATCTCTAACATTTAGTCAAGTTTCTAGGCCAACTATAGAGCATAACAACTCAAAACCTTATCTGGTTCATCCTTGACACTTGGATATAGCCACTTTCATCAAAATCAAAGCTAAGTACCCATGCAATAAGCTTATTTTTTAAAAAAATATTTAATTCTAATATTCTAGTCTATAAGTGTTTTATTCTCTACCTTTCTTACTTGTTGTGTTTAGTTATGTGGAAAATAATCATTGGGATCTTCAGAGTTTTGGTGATGGTGAGCAAGTAGAAAGGGAAAGATCTCAAAGATAGACATATGGATACACAACCATTAACTATGATCCATGAAACATTTACATGATTGACTCCATTGATACTCTACAAATAGTTAGGATTGTGTTGCTTGATCAGATTGGGTGGGAAATACATCCACTAAGATGTCTATGATATCTGTTGCCTATGATTTTATGATAAATTTGGCCATGGTGAAAAGTGGGGATACTTTTGAATGGATTATTGGCTCAGTATTTTATGATGAGGGATCTACTAAAAATGTGTCCAAGAATATTTTTCAATGACTTTGAGGTGAAATGTGAATAGATGTAGAGGAATCAATGCTAGATTCTCAAATCCAAAGGTGGAGATAGCCAAGTTGCAAAATCAAAAGAACTTGACCTCCTATGTGGATGGGATTATAGTGGTTCTTGTTGATGATAGGTTGGGTATGTTGCAAGTATCCACCTAACTGGTGTTGTCATTGATGTCAACATATCAGTGTTGTCATTGGTGTCAATTGCGCTCTTGTCTTGACGATTTCTTGTAATGTATTAGATGCCTATGTAAGTGATGGAAAGTTTGATATTGAGGATATTGAGAAAATTAGCTCCTCCGCTAGAAACAATGAGTTGCAGTGGAAACAGTGTATTGCATACAGAAGAACAATCTAGAAGATTGCTCCGCATTGCCTATAGAATGAATATCTTTGTCTATAGATTGGAAGTTATTTAGAAGTCTGTCTGAAGATGTTATGTTCCAAGTTTGAGCCTTTGGTATGAAGATTTGAGTAAGTTATGTTCATTAGTGTGAAAATTACTTTTCCTGTATGTTTGGTAGTCATAGGGAAAAAGTGTTATGCTCCACATTCCTCCGCATTGAAGTATTTATGTTTCTAGTTCTAGAGTTAAGTCTAAGATGATGTTAAGTGCCTTGAACTTCAATGGTTCATGATTTGGTGGTCTGCAAGTGATCTTTTCCTTATGATAGTAGTTGCTTGTGTTGTTTATATGCTTTGGCTTGAAGAATCTTCTTGATAGAGTGGTTAGAAGTTGTGTGGTTGTTTCCTGATGATTTCAATGTGCTTGTGGATGTCTCCTGATCGTGTTCCTACCCTTGGATTGGTCCGCAAAGAGAAAGTTGGATCATAGATGAAGAATGTTCTTAGAAGACATAGTGTTCTCACGAGTCTTGGCTGAACTGGTTGATTTCATTATTTGCAGATATGTTTTGAAGATTGTGGTGTAGACACCCAAAATTGACTCATTATCATTAATATCAAACATTGCATTACCCATCATCTGCATTTGTCTAACACACTTGAACAATATCCCTAACACATTTATTTCTTCTATTAATTAAATAAATTTATATTTATTTAATTAATTCATTAGCTATTTCTTCTATTTCTTCTAAGCTATAATTAAACAATCTTTAATTATTTAATTATCTTCTTTCTATCTATTTTTAATTAAATAAATTTTATTTATTTAATTAAAAAAATTCCTTTCATAAACCCACTTTCCAATTAATTAAATAAATTTTGTTTATTTAATTAATTTCTCTTATCATTTATCTCATGAGCCGACATGTGTGCCTCTTTCATTTAGAAAAGATAAGTGGTACTACAACTTTTCTTTAATATATTTCACATGTAGTACTTTTTATATACACGGTCACACATAAGCCTTATCTTCCCTCCACTTGTCATCTACACATTCACCTATGACTATCAATTCATCTTAGCCATTCACATAGCCACCAAATCTCCACCATTGATTGATTTTGGTTGAGTTCTATATAAACACCCTCTCATTCCATACTACATATATCCAGCATTCATATAGCGTCTACATTATCATCCTGAGCATATTGAGCACTTGAGTATTCATAGCATCCATTGAGCTTGTCATCATTATCATTTATCCATCATGGCAGATTTTATCTTCATAATTGTTCGTTGTTGAAGAAGCAATCCACATCATAAACAAGAAATCACACAATCTAGGTGATATTATGCTTGAATTGCATGCTTTTGATTTCATTTGGATTAGATTCTTTGATGATGGTAGGGTTAGGTTTTCATGGCTATGCTTGATCTTATTAATCTAATTTTTTTACCTATCACATTTTTGCATGCTCGGTGGGACCCATGTCCTTGACTAACTTTGCTATTTGAAGTTGTTTTTATGAAGATCAAATTTTTTGAGCACTTATGGTAAGTTCTAGTCACTTTTGAGTGAAAACTAGTCATTGTCTGAATATACACATCGCTTCTGAGCTGAAACCTGCCGCCTTTAGCATTTTTTGGATCTCTTATGAGTGAACAGTAGTCACTTTCTGTCAGTTTTGCATCACTTATACAGTAATAGTGGTCACTTATGCCTTTATTTGAATCACTTTTAATCTAACAGTGATCACTTTTAGCCAATTGAATCGCTTATTGCAAAACTATGATTTTTGTTGCATTCTATTTTTCTTGCAGATATGAGTCACTTATGATCCATAACTAGTCGCTTCTTGCTTTTTTGCGTCACTTGTGGGCTTTATCAATCTACATCTGGTGCTCTCGGAATCGCTTATGATCTGTAACATTTTGCCTTTGGTAGAATACAGTTCACTTTTGATCAACAGTGGATCACCTCTGGTAAACTATGTCATTTTTAGTCTTTATCATTTGCAATTTGTTTTTCTTGGCTACTAATTGGGTATTTGTGCAGCATCTTATCGATGGTCTAAGAAAAGGAGGTTATCAAATTACTAACATATCTGTTGCAGCTTCGATTGGTCCAAGACTAGTGGTTTTTCACTAAATTAGGAACATTTGGGCTTGGTGCTTAAAATAAATCATTGCTTGCTCTGTGCTTGATTTATCTTTTTTAATTGCTTGCATGTGCTTGATTGTAACCCAAATTTAATAACAAAAGTATCCTCTCCCCTTGCCTATCAAATAGATCTTGAGTGTATGAGAACTTGTTATTATCTTTAGAGGGCCTGCCTTCCTGGTGTGAGAAGAGATACAACCCAAGCGGTAACGAGCTAAAGCCAAGTCCTTCCGAACCACTATATAAGAAAAGTGTTTGTGTCGAAAGCCATAAGCAACGGGTGTTGTTGTGTTATACCGACAGCCAACCTCCCCCAAAACCCTCCAAGGCATAACCCTTGAAGGCTGGGAGACTCCATAATAGAGAGTAGTGCTGCCGCACGTATAGCCACTCGAATAGATGCCCTTATTAGCAACCTTGTGTAGTAGCCAAAAACCTTCTATTTATTGACGCAAAAGGTGGGACCTATGAAGCCACCCTGATTCACGTGGTTCTTAGAAGAGATAGTAGGGACAATCCTAAGGTTTGGTGAGGGACAAGCCTTTTGGAAAACCCAGATTTTGGTATGCGTGAGAAGTGTGTGCTGTGGAGAGGAGCTGGTGCTACCAAGATCCTGAAGCTATCTGCTTTGAATAAGCACAGCCAGGGGATTCAACAAATACAGTCCTTTCCTAGCCTAGGTTGTACAAGTTTGTGATTGTTGTGAGTGTGAGTGACTGCAATTACTATTTTCTTGTAAAAAAAACACAAATTAGACATATTTCCTGACAGACATAGTCACTTTTGAGCTTAAACTGCCTACATGTAGACAACTGAATCGCTTTTAAACAACAATCAACCATGTTTTGCCTAAACTGAGTCACTTTTAAACAACAGTTAGCTACTTTTTGCCTAAATTGGATCACTTTTAAACAATAGTCTATCACCTTTGGTCTAAACTACGTCGCTTTTGATTAACAGTAAATCATTTTTGAGTCAATATTAATCACCTATGGAAAATTGGCTCGCCTCTGGTTAACACTGTAACCTGCTCTCAGAACCAAAACCAGCTCACTTTTAAGCTATTACCAGTTGCCTTTGGCCTTTTCTAAATCACATTTGAGTTATTACTTGTCGCCTGTGGTCTAATACTAGTAAATCTTAGTGACTTAGTCAAATTAGCCACAAATCTAGCTTGCTCAGTTTCAGCATTAGCTTTTAGACCTATCTCTGATCATTAGCAAATACCTGGACTTTGTCTCCTGCTTTGAGCTTACCAACCAATCCAATTTAATGAGCTTTTCATCTTCTTGAGATCCCAAACCAGCAAACCAAACATCAAATCAATCAATTCGATCAATTATTAAAACATCATCTTTTGGCTTTAGCTTCAGCAACATAGCAACCCTTAGCAAACAACTTTTCCCTTGAGTGTGTGAGCTATTCTCTAGAGAAGTCCAACCAACAACACAACAACCAAGAAACTTAATAACAAAGTAAACAGCCAACCAAGCAAACCAACAACAAAGCAACCAGCAACCAAACAACCAACAAACTATCATTTTTTTTGGGTCTCAAAACCTTGACAAACTAAAGTTTAGTTTTCAACATTATTCATCATGCCTCAAACTAGGAGTCAATATAGAGCTGAAATGGAAGCCAAACTGTGAGCTGAAATGGAAGCCAAACTGTGAACTGAAATGGAAGCCAAATTGCAAGTTGAGATGGAAGCTAAGATGCAACAATCTAGATCAACACCTCTTAGAGACGCGACTCAATTTATGACTGGTATGCCTCCTCATATGTTTATGCCTCATGGGTATACCATTAGAGAGTCATCTTCACAACAAGTGCAACCTCAAACATTTTTGGAGACTTATGAGGAACAATCCCAAGAAGACTTATCATAATTTTAGGATACACATGTGTGGGATCAAGTTGAGAGACTTGTCTTATCCGAGCCTAATCGCTACTTCTTGCAACTTGCTCGTATGGGCACTAAATTAGTAAGAGATTTTGATATATCCGCTATTAGAGAGCATGATCCAAACACTCCTGTTGTTGTTAAAAGGGAACCATCCACTATAGTCACACCATCCCCTATCATATCACAAACTCCATCTTCCAACACATCCCTTTCACTGCCTATTGTTACTTCATTTGATCCACCACACTCGAAGTACACTCTAGAACCTTTGATAATGCCAACCAATGTGCTCCCTTTCATTTCACAAAATTTGAACATTCCACCTTTCCATGTTCCTCAACATACCCCTTCTCCTACCATGACCGTTTCCATGCCTTAAGTAACACAAGCTGTCCATGTGGCCCAAGTGCAAATGCCTCAAACATCACAAGCTATCCCCATATCCCATAGTGCGCAAGCTTCCCACACTATCCCAACAACACCAACAATCCAAGCTTCACAACCATCGCAACCCGCTATATCCCATATGGATACCACATCTCATATACCTACTGCTAATATGCTTTCCACTATCTCCACTAATCTATCCAATACATCATATAATCCCAATGTTAGTCTTATTGACATGAGTGACCCTCCTATTGTTTCTCAATCCAATCCTAGCACTACGGTCACTTATGTTGAGAAACTCACATCCATTCTGTCATCTTCTTACAATTCTTCACAAACCATCAATCCATCTTATGCTACCCAAGGTTTACCTATTGTCACCCAACACATGACACATATCAATCCTCATGTTGTGCAAAATACAAACCCAAGTGTCCATCCTTCTTTCGCATCTATTAATCCCAATGTTAGTCTTATTGACATGAGTGACCCTCCTATTGTTTCTCAAGCCAATCCTAGCACTACAGTCACTTATGTTGAGAAACTCACATCCATTCCGTCATCTTCTTACAATCCTTCACAAACCATCAATCCATCTTATGCTACCCAAGGTTTACCTATTGTCACCCAACACATGACACATATCAATCCTCATGTTGTCCAAAATACAAACCCAAGTGTCCATCCTTCTTTCGCATCCACTAATCCTTCCATCACTTACCATGTCACAAACCCAACTCCAAATTTACAACCATTAACTAGTGTTAATCCATCTACTACTTCTCATGTGATGCAAAATCTTGGTACCAATTTGTCGCAATATACCCAACCACCGCTTGTGTCTCAAGGACAGCACTCCTCAACCACATATGTGTCACATACCAATCCTTTGACATACATTGTGAGTACACAACCTCAACAAACGATCATGACTTCATATATCCCACAACAGCAACCTCAATATACATCATACCATGTTTCAACCCCTTTGCAACAACAACAATTATCTCCAGTGGATGTTCAACAAATGACCAACCAAGCAGTAGGACAAGGCAAGAAGCCATTTTCTTTAGAAAACATATGCGCTTATCCATTTGACAAGTCACTTCATATGACACCTTTTCCGCCACACTTTGAAATTCCACAATTTGATAAGTACAAAGGAAAAGGAAATCTAGAAGACCATCTTAGAACATTCTTTGTGGCATGTCTCAATGTTTCTCATGACGATACATATCTTTTGAGACTATTTCCTTGAAGCTTAGCAAGACAAGCTCTTGAATGGTTCTCTCATTTACCTCCGGGAATTAAGTCTTTTTCAGAGTTCGCAAATAAGTTTCGATCACACTTTGCTTTTAACATTGAACATGAAGTAAACATGAATGACCTTGTCAACAATAGACATCACAATGGTGAGGCCTTTTCTTCATTTACTCAATGATGGCGTAATATGGCTAGTAAACTATCATGGGAAATACCTGAGAAGCAACAGCTTGATATCTTTGTTCAAAATCTTCATCCTGAGCTGTCATTCCAACTACAATTGCAAAGTGCTAGCACATTCGATGAACTTGTTTCCAAAGGAACCATCATTGAATGAGCTTTAATTGCTAAAGGTACTATCAAGATCTTTCATGATAACAAAGACTATCCTCAAAATGTCCAATGATAAATCTCACTTTTGGAACAAAAATAAGAATGTTGTGAATGATGTTGTTGTGGACGCATAGAACATACAAACTATGAAAGCTCCCATCAACATTCAAGCTACTTCTACAACAACACAACCTTTTCAACGAATGAGACAATGACAAACTTCAAATCAGTGCGGACAATTTACACCATTAGCAGAACCTACGGAAGTTGTCTTTCGAAAGCTTCTCCAAGCGGGCGATATTATGCTACCGGATGCACCACCCACAGGTGAACCACTCTTCAAAGCTCCTTGGTACAAATAAAATGAGTATTGTGATTACCATAGAGTTAAAGGACACAAAACAAATGGTTGTATGCACTTGAAACATGTTATCCAAGATTGCATCGATCAAGGTTTAATCAAAATTACACCTTCAACAACTCAACCTGCACAACAATCAACATCAAACTATGATCTAGATGCTTTCAAGAATCCACTTCCATCTCATGACAAATCAAGTAACCCTCATGTCGGGAATGCTATTTAGTACAACTATGAATCATCTACTATTGGCCTCATTGACAATGCTTGCATTTCTACCATTACTATCCAAGGCAAAGCACCTAACTACATTGTAACCACTTGAAGAGGTCAAGTCACCATTCAAGGAGCACCTGTCCATCATCCTTGACCGTTCTCTAACTATAATATCCTGGATCACCTTGGCAAAACACCTGTGCACATATCCATTCTTGAGTTGCTTCGCATATCCCCTGCTCACAAAGCTATCCTTGACAAAGCCTTACAAGAATCTTCGGTGCCCAACGATATTGATATCACACAATTCCAATCTATGGTCGTTAGCATTGCAGCCCCTTGTCATTTAACCTTTTCTGACAAAGATCTTCAGCCCTTCATTCACCCTTCACACAACGAAGCCCTCCACATTGAAGTGTTTGTTAAACAACACCGTATCAAGCGAATCTTGGTAGATGGTGGAGCTGGTCTTAATATATGTTCTTTGAAATTAATAAAACAATTGGGATATTCTGAGAAAGATGTTGACACCTCCAAGGTTATTACTATTAGAGCATATGATGATGCCAAGCAAGATACTGAAGGGATTATTTACTTGCCTATCCAAGTTGGGCCGGTCACTACTGAAACCCATTGTCAGGTTCTTGATATTGACCTTCCTTATAACATCATCCTTGGTCGTCCATGGATACATGCCCTCAAGGCAGTTCCTTCCAAATACCATCAATGTCTCAAATTTCCACACAATGGTGTTGAGATTACTATCCATGCTAATCCCAATCCATTTAAATTTTGTCGTGTCTTTCAAGCTAAATATCAAAGTCCTAACTGCATTCCTATCAAAACCAAGGCATATCCATCTTCATCCTATATAGACCCATCCAACCTACTCAAGCCATCATCTAGCAAAGCCGCTTCCAACCTCCGTATCAAGTACACTGAACATGGCCCTGGTGAATACACACTGCAAGAATCTTATTGTGTTGGCACCCTTCCCTTATCTCCCAAATCTTATGGTAAACATTCTACATCCAAGACAACTTCATCCCCCACTGTTATCAAACCCCCACCCACAGTATTCATTAAAGGTAGATTCCTGGATGATGAAGACATTGATTATATCGACTCTTGTATATTCTTTGATGAAAATGACCAAGTCCAACTGGAAGTGGAGAGATATAATAATGGGTTCTGCATCATAAGGAACATGGGCTACAAAGGCCATGGTGGATTGGGATCATAGGAACAAGGGCCTATAGAACCCATTATTGTGTCTAAGAAGTTTAATAAGCAAGGCCTTGGTTATCAGCTGGAGGTACCGCAACCCAAAGACATTAAGTGTATTTCCGATATTGACGCTGGACCCTCCTTGGCAGGAGAGACTTCTAGTTTGGATACTATCGATGACTCCTCCCTTCATATTATTGACCTTTTCCAAGAAAACTCCATCTTGATTTCCACAACTTCCTCTAGCCACAACCATTCCTCTGTTACCCTTTCACTTGTATATCCTGACCTTGTCGATTGGCACCAACAGGGGGCACCAATATTAGATACATTTGAAAATGATGAAGCTATTGTAGAATTCATGGGCTTACGAAAAGGCATTCCATTAGGTGATCACAAAGTAGGTTTCATGATGGATCTACCTAAACTAGCATTTTTTGGCGGAAGTATCAAATCCTTTAGTCGCAAAAGTGAAATAAAAAAAACCAAACAAAATAGGTCACTAGGTGAAAACTGAAAGGTGCCTCTTGACCATGAAAAAGTAAAAATAAAGGACGTATCCAAAGGTGAAAACCTCTCTAAGGTGCTTGAGGATGGGGGATTTGATCTTCCTGTTGCCACTGATTATCATGAGAAATCAACCGTGCTAGTTGAACAATCACAAGACATGAACTTGGGTACAGAGCAGAATCCAAAGATCACTTTTTTGGTAGCATCACTATCAGAGCAAGAAAGAAGAGACTTCACAACATTTTTTATGAAAAGAGCTATAAATTTTGCATGGACTTATGCTGACATGCTGGGTCTAGATCCATCACTTATGGTACATCATCTAGCAGTATCTCCTAATGCAAAACCTGTTAAATAAAAATTGCGCATAATGCATCCGTAGGTAGCTTTATTGGTCAAGGTAGAGATTCAGAAACTATTAGAAGCAAAGTTCATAAAGCCTATTGATTATCCAAAATGGGTTTCAAACTTGGTACCTGTAGCAAAACCTGATGGACGAGTTTGTTGTTGCACAGATTTTAGAGATCTTAATAAACATGTCCTAAGGATGACTTTCCATTACCAAGCATAGACAACATTGTAGATCTTACAGCTGGACATGAAATGCTATCTTTGATGGATAGATTTTTAGGGTATAACCAAATTAGAATAGCGGAGGAAGATCAAGATAAAACATCTTTTATTTGTCCATGGGGCACATACTACTGGGTTGTAATGCCTTTTGGTCTCAAGAACGCTGGAGCTACTTATCAACTAGCCATGACAGTTATTTTTCATGACCTTTTTCATACTATCATGGAAGACTATGTTGGTGACATCCTAGGAAAATCTAAGACAAGAGAAGGACATCTACAAGTATTAGCACAAATCTTTGATCGATTAGAAAAGTATCAAGTCAGACTCAACCCAAAGAAATGTGTATTTGGCATAACATCTAGAAAACTGTTAGGATACATTGTGTCTCAAAGAGGGATAGAAGTGGACCCAGCTAAAGTAAAATCTATCATGGAAATGCCTCTACCAGCAAATCTCAAGTAGCTCCATAGTCTACAAGGAAGGTTACAGTCCAACCGCAGATTTATCTCACAACTAGCAGATAAATGTCATCCTTTTCAACATCTTCTTCATAAGGGTGAACCTTTTAAGTGGGATGAAAAGTGTCAATAGGCCTTTGATAAAATAAAGGAATATCTGGCAACACCTCCTGTATTAGTACCTCCTATGCTTAACCACCCATTATTGCTTTATATATCATCAACAACAATAGCATTGGGTGCCCTTCTAGCTCAACATGATGATTCAGGAAAAGAACAAGCCATCTATTACATCAGCAGAAGTCTTGTGGGATATGAACTTAATTATTCATCTATGGAAAAAGCATGTTTAGCATTAGTGTGTGCTTCCCAAAAGTTGTGATACTATATGTTGAACCAAACAACAAAGCTCATATCTAATGTGGATCCACTCAAATATCTTCTTTCTAAAGCAATCCTCATGGGAAGATTAGCAAAATGGGTCATGATCTTAAGTGAATTTGACATACAATACGTGGATCGAAAAGCCATCAAAGGACACGTCATCGCTGATCAATTAGCTGCAGCACCCATCACAGATATTCACCCAATGTATCCAGAATTCCCTGATGAAGGGTTGTTCAATTTAACTTCCTTAGCATGGTGGCAGCTATATTTTGATGGATCTTACACACAACATGGATCAGGAGTAGGGATACTGTTTGTTACCCCTCAAGGAGATTGTATACCCAAATAATATAGAATTACATTTTCATGTACCAATAACATAACAGAGTATGAAGCTTTAATCACAGGATTACGCATGGCTAATAAACAGTTACAAGTCTTTGGCGATTCTCAACTGGTTATCAAACAAGTCTTAGATGAATATCAAACAAAAGATGAGAAGCTTCTTCCATACAAGCTAATGGTTGATGATTTTAAAAAGTATTTTGACAATATCACCTTTGACCAAATCCTAAGACTACAGAACAGAGCAACAGATGCCATGGCTATGATTGGGTCTCTTCTAGACATGCCATCTAATACACATAAATGTGAGTTTTTGGTTGAATAGCTTCTAATTCCAGCATTTGAAGTACCACAGTCTGAGCTTATATGTGAAATTGTTGGTCCCAATTCACTGTGGTATGGGGATTTATATGAGCATCTCCGTAATGAAACCTTTCCATTTCAATTATCTAACACCCAATGCAAAACCTTTATCCGTCGAGCCTCTCATTACACTATTTTCGGAGACAGCCCTTATCACCGGAGTCTTGATGGTATCCTTCTTAGGTGTCTTGATTTTGAGGAAGAAAAAGAGGCCTTACGTGATGTACATGAAGGTGTCTGTGGCTCGCATTCCACTGGCCTTGGCCTTGTTAAGAAACTTCTATGAGTAGGATACTATTGGCCAACCATGGAAAAAGATGTGATGCACAGCAATTTGCAAAGAGATGTCTACAATGTTTGAAACATGGAGATTTAATACATGCACCAGCACATGAGCTTCAGCCTATTATTACTCCATGGCCTTTTTCATAGCGGGGACTTGATCTCATAGGTAAAATCCATCCTACTTCATCAAATGGTCATAAGTTTTTATCATCGCCACTAAATATTTTACAAAGTGGGTGGAAGCCATACCAATGACTTATATCACTGGCAAGCAAATATCTAAGTTTATTCTACACCATATCATTTGCCACTATGGAGTTCCTCAAGCTATTGTCATGGATAATTGTCACCCCTTTAAGAATTAAGAGGATAGAGATCTTTGCAAAAATTTCCATATCCAACATCGATTCTCTACCCCTTACTATCCTTAGAGCAATGGTCAAGCTGAGGCTTCTAACAAAACAATCATCAAAATTCTCAAAAAGATAGTCAATAAAGCTGGTCAGGATTGGCATTTACAACTCCATCCTGCATTATGGGCATATAGAACAAGTATTAGAACTCCCACTGGAGATACACCTTATGCTCTTGTGTACGGCACTAAAGCTATTTTACCTATTGAGGTTGAGATCCCCTCACTGCGAATATCCCTACAACATACCATCCCAGAGGAAGAATATCGAGTATCCAGACTCCATGATCTTGAGCTTCTAGATGAATGGCATCTTACAACACTCAACCATCTCCAAGTCTATCAAAACTGTCTATGCTGCAGCTACAATAGAAAAATTAGAGAATGCAAATTTCAAGTTGGAGATCTTGTCCTTAAAGAGATTCAAAGGAATCAGCAACATCGTGAGAAAAAGGGCAAGTTTGAACCAAATTGGCTTGGTCCTTTCATCATCATAGCAGTTTATGGATCAGGTGCATATACTCTTTCAACACCTGAAGGCATTCCACTGGATGAACCAGTCAACAGCATTCATCTCAAGAAGTTTTATCCTTGAATCTTAGCTATCTCAAAAAAAAAAAAATCCATCCAATAGTGAAAACCACTTTGTGGTGCTTTGGATAACAAAAAAATATGACAATATAAGATAAATAATCCATCCTCTTGTGAAAACCTAGTAAACAGGTACCTTGGATAAGTACCATAGTGAAAACCTGGCAAACATAAGTACCATAGTAAAAACCTGGCAAACAAGCGCTATGTGTAGTGGCCAGCCTCCATTATCTACTTGGTTTGTTTGATCACCAATCTTCCCAGCATATTCCACCATCTTATCCCATGTAATCCATATCATAATCCACATGTCATCGCAATAAATAGCTTTTCCATCTTCACCTCTGTCAATGCTAGCTATCATACTTGAGACATTGTTGTGATAACTATATCTTTTTGGCACCTTAGCATCTTGACCACATGCATTCTCCATCGTCGCTCCTTCATAATAAATCTCATCCTGCACTGGGGGCATTTGTTGAGTCTTATTTGGAAGTGGATACCACTATCTATAGCATATAGCACATCAAACATTTTATCTCACAACACAACAAACTTTCAACTTCAACCATAGCATTCATCCAATGACAAACATGGCAAAAAAACTTGCAACTAGGATTCATATCTTTGCAATCAATTCACGCTCATCCGACATCTAAAAATAGTAAAACATCACCAACGCAAACATTCAAGCAATCAGTTGATTCTTTCAACATCGCTCACTAGTGTAATAAGTAAGAACTACATTCTAGCTCTATTGTTACAACCTTGATCCCATGGATACAGGGTATGTAGTCAATCTGAGATGCGAAGGAAGCACTCTAATTTAGGCTAGGGCAATAGCCCCTTCTTTGCATCATCCATCTTTCATCTTTCTTCTAATCATCCTTAAATCTTTTCACATTCTTCTATTTTTCATCACATACATCATCAATAAAACCCAGAACTACATATTCATCATGTCTCATCTTCATCATAAATGTGCTTTGATCCCATGGATATAGGGTATGTAGGCAGTTTGGAATATGAAGGAAGTTTCCAGTACTCAAGCATAGATGATCCACCCCATCTTCTTCATCTTCTCTTCATCTTCCATTTTCTTCTCTTTGATCAGCTCAAGCAGGAAGCAAACTATGTGTATACTGAAAGCTCAAGCATTTTAACCAATCAAGAATCAGCCAGAAGCTATTTGTCCGCATGCCTTAAGCTAACATTTGCTATAGCAATTTATCAACATCTTTAGCTTTCAACAGGATGCAGCTTTCCTCTTAACAAGGCCCCAGCTTAAATCCATCTAAGAGCACCTAAATTTGGCAAGAGAATGTGATGACAGTATCTTTTGATTTATCTTTTGTCCCTTTTTTATGCCTAATCAAGACTGCCTTGATCTATCTATATCTTGGTATGTGGCGATGAAGTAAAGAATGGGGCATGGTCATATTCCTTTCCTATGTTGTGTTTGCAGAATGATCTTATTCTCTTCCTATGCGTATTTGTATCTTGTACGTGTTGGGATTAGCATCTTACATATCAATATCTCTAGCATCTGAGAAGCTAAACAATCTCTTATGCACTTGAGACTATTCTATGTCAAGACTAGCTCCATACATATAATTAGCAAGGTGTCACTGTGCATAGTGGAGATAAGCTCAAACCATTGCTTGTAGCATCAAATTTCATCTCAAAACACTGGCTGCTATTCATGTCTTGTGCATGTTGGCTCAACATCTTGACCTCATGTGTTTAGACAAGATTGTAGCATGCTAGTTTTGCATTGGATATCTCGACATCTTGGTCTTCTATACCCTAGTGCATAACATCCACATGCTATACCAAACATAAGGATTGCATTTCTTTTTATTTTGAGCAATTACTTCAAAAGCTACCCATTATACCATCTATTCATCCCATTATTCATCTATATAGTCCTCAACCAAGATCAATCATCTCCCTCCATTATCCTTTTTTTCACATCTCTTATCCTGTAAAACAAGTGTGTTAGACATACATAAGTCCATCACATATCATCTCATTACCATCTATCTATATGCATAAGTCCATATCATATCATTACCATTTACATATTTGCATTATCACACATGTCCATTTATTTCATTTGCATGTACATCCATACATAATCCATGAAAATACAAATACAACATGCATAACCATCATAATACCAACAGTACATCTAGTACATCATCATGTAGATAAGCAATATTCCATCATATATATATATATATATATATACGTCTCAATATATAAGTGTCTACATATACAAGCTAAGCCATAAAGAATGTATGTACAAGCAACTCTAGGCCTCATCATGATACAACATAATCTACATAAACAAGGTAGCCCTAGTGACTACTGGTAGCTCCCTCACCCTGACCACCGCCACTAGGTCCTGCACCTATCCCCCTATCTCTCTGTGGCCCCATCACTAATGCTACATATCAAGATCCACTTGTCCTCTATGAACCTAAAGCTCCTGATCTTCTCCTGAAGCTAGGCTACCTCTGCTCTGCTGGCACAACCCCATAGTATAAACCTCTATAGTACTCTGCCTCACCCTATACTCTCTGCAGCTCTGCGTGTACTTGTGTCAACTGTGTGGCCAAATACATCGTAGCCCCATCTATACCCAATGCAGCTACTGCTCTATCTCGCTCGCTAGTCATCCCCTGTAGTAGTTGTTGCATAGCCGTATCCCTCTATGCCCGTAGACCATCTCTCTTTGCCCTCATCTCCTGCATCTGTTGTATAGAAGTATCTCGTTCTGTCTAGCTGCATCTCTCTCTCATGTCACTCTAGCAAGTGCACCATCATCCTGCCCATCCCTAGCCTGCACTCTCACCTGTAACTGAGCCTGGTATGTCTGAGCCTGAGCCCTAGCATGCTACAAGCCAATCACCGCCTGGTGTCTATCCAACTCCACTCTCCTCAATCTCATCTGAGCCCGCTACCTCCATCTCCTCTCCTCTCTAATCCTCCTCCGCAGCTGCTAAATCCCAACATTCATCACCTCCTAATATCTGTCCCTGAGGCTGTCCCTGCACCTGTCCCTATATATGTATCCCTAGCATTGCTAGTACAATAGCCTACACTAGTGGAGCCTATCATCACCTTCTCCTGACTGGTCTCTCCATCCCTATCTCTCCTATCTCTCCAACCTGCATCAGCCACGTCGGTCTTGCTGTCACCCAGTATGCATCATAATCTAGTAGCATAACTGGATCTACAGGACACTGTCCCCACTGCCATACAATTGGCTATAGCCCCTCTCTCTCCCCCAAAACCATGTCAACCACAACCTCCAGCCCCCAATCAAACACCTCCTGTCTAGTCCTCCCAAAAATGGCATCACCAACTGGTACTGCCTGTGGTAACCTGAACTATCTCAAAACCCTCTCAGGCAAATAGTGCTCTATAATGTATATCCCACGTCCAAAAATATATCTCGCCTGCCTAGCATAGACAAGCTCAGTATCCTCCTCATCCCATCTCTCACATCCCAGCCATGGCCTCCATATAAATCTATCTACCTCATCCAACATCCTTCGCTAGTAAACTAGTCCTCTGCGCTATTGGTATGTCAAAGCTCCTCTATACATCCTAGCATAAGGCTCTCTTGCTACTCTAGCCACCCATCCTTCTGGTTGCATCCTTGGAATATGCTCATAAGCCCACACATGCAAAACTGTAACTCCTGCAGACATACTAGCCCCGAAAATATATGCACAATCATGCAAGAAATGGTAGAGCTGTCCAAGCACACACTCCGCCCATGCATATCTCATCCCATAGGCGAAATTCCCCCCATCACTATCCCCTATCTTCCCGGAAACCCTCTCACTCATCTGTCTCCCACTACCTAAAAGTGACCTCCATATGCGACCAAGCCGTGCCTAAAAGTGACCTTAACTACCTTAAGTGACTTGTTTCTCCTCCTAAGTGACCTGTGCAGCCTATCCTAAGACCTAGTCACTTATGGTGACGTGTGTGCATTTATGATGCTTCTAGCCTATCAAAATCACATTTTTAGCAAAAGTTTCAATACATACCGGTACACCTACTCCCTCTGGTCATCCATGTGTCCTCACTCGCTCGGCATGATGATCTCTGCGTGGAATCACCATCCTGATAGCTCTCCAACTCTCATTGCACACCAACTCTAAGGAGCTCTAGATCTCTATAAGCAAATGAACACAACTAAGCACAAATGAGCCTATTTGCCCTTGCAGAACCTACTTATAGCCCTATCCAAACCCTATTTCTTCTATGCCGAAGCCTCTTTTCTTCTGCCTCATCCCATTTTTTCCCACCCAACCCCTTTTTTTTTGTGTCAACCTTGTGTCCTATCTTTTTCTTCTATCGTGAGCCAACCTAGCCCTTCCTGGTTAGCCTGGATTACCTCTCAAGGGGGCATCACCTACCAGTTACACTGGGGCATAACCTTGTTTATCGAAGGCATATTGTATCTTCTTTGACACAACGCTCTATCAAACATTGTATCAAAGAGGCGCAAAATGTAGACACCCAAAATTGACTCATTATCATTAATATCAAACATTGCATTACCCATCATCTGCATTTGTCTAACACACTTGAACAATATCCCTAACACATCTATTTCTTCTATTAATTAAATAAATTTATATTTATTTAATTAATTCATTATCTATTTCTTCTATTTCTTCTAAGCTATAATTAAACAATCTTTAATTATTTAATTATCTTCTTTCTATCTATTTTTAATTAAATAAATTTTATTTATTTAATTAAAAAAATACCTTTCATAAACCCACATTCCAATTAATTAAATAAATTTTGTTTATTTAATAAATTTCTCTTTTCATTTATCTCATGAGCTGACATGTGTGCCTCTTTCATTTAAAAAAGATAAGTGGTACTACAACTTTTCTTTAATATCTTTCACATGTAGTACTTTTTATGTATATGGTCACACATAAGCCTTATCTTCCCTCATTCACCTATGACTATCAATTCATCTTAGCCATTCACATAGCCACCAAATCTCCACCGTTGATTGATTTTGGTTGAGTTCTATATAAACACCCTCTCATTCCATACTACATCTATCCAGCATTCATATAGCATCTACATTATCATCCTGAGCATATTGAGTACTTGAGTATTCATAGCATCCATTGAGCTTATCATCATTCTCATTTATCCATTATGGAAGATTTTATCTTCATAATTGTTCATTGTTGAAGAGGCAATCCATATCATAAACAAGAAATCACACAATCTAGGTGATATTGTGCTTGAATTGCATGCTTTTGATTTCATTTGGATTAGATTCTTTGATGATGGTAGGGTTAGGTTTTCATGGCTATGCTTGATCTTATTAACCTAATTTTTTTACCTATCACATGTGGAAGTGTGTCGTGATGTAACGAATTGCGTTTGAGTCCCAGCTAAGGCATGGCATGATCAACATACATCTTTACATCTTTCCCTTAGCAAATTTCTATATTAGGTCATGTCCTATTTTTATGTATGTTTTTGTAATGCCAACCTTGGAGATTGTTCCAATGGTTGATGAATGTATTGCTGACCTTGATGTACATTCCAAGGTTGATGACTTGTATAAAGACTTGTAATGTAATTGTGAAAAAGTATGTGTGTGGAAAAATGAGTAGATAAGTGTAGAGAGTAAAAAGAGCAGAGTAGAGGAAGAATATTACGCTTCAATGGAACTGAACTCAAGCATAGAGTAGATGCTATTAAATCAGTTCAACAATTCTTGGTAGTGAGCTACCCTTTGGTAGTGAACTAATTCTTGGTAGTGAGCCAATTCTTTGCAATGAGCATTTTGGGTAGTGGGCCCTATAGGCAGTGAGCCTCTGGTTTTCGGTATTGATATAACATATATTTTTGTGGGCTAACTCCCATCGTGGTTTTTCCCTTTTAGGGTTTTCCACATAAAAAACTGGTGTCTACTGTGTTGAATGTGTGATTGAAAATTAAGTCTATGGTTTCATGCTTTTATGGTTAAATCTGATTATCTGTACTTAAGTTGTTGATGGTTTGATATTCATATGAAGTTAAGTTTTTGTGACAATTGATTCACCCCCCCTCTCAGTTGTCCTATGTATTTCAACAATTGGTATTAGAGCCGTTTCCTTGGAAAAAAGCCTAATAGCTTGAGGAAGATCCAAGATATCTTTTAAAAAGGAAGCTCTGTAGTTTGATGGGACAAATTTTTCTCTTTGAAAGGTATGAATGAAAATCCATCTCCTTTGTCTAGGTTATAAAGTGTGGAAAGATGCAGAATCAAAATATACCATGCCTCAAAGTGGTTTGTCAACTGAAGATGAAATCAAAGAATATGAGTTAAATATAAAAGCTAGAGATGCCATGTTAAGTGCTTTGTCTGACACTAAATTGATAAAAGTCATGGATCTAGAAACTGCACATGAGGTTTGGGAAAAGTTGAATAAACTATATGAAGGAGACGATTCTATAAAAAAGCCAAGCTACAAGACCTGAAAGAAAAATATGAGAGTTTAAAGATGAATGAAGATGAAAACATTATAGCCTTCATGCAAAGGGTTGATGAAATTGTCAGTGGAATAAAAGGTATGGGAGGAACTATTGGTGATAAGGAAGTTGTGATGAAAAATCTTACCAAAGTCATACAGCCACAAGGTAGCTACAATTGAAGAAGTAATGACTATAAAAACCATTGTCAGAGATCAATTGTTGGGCAAGCTTACATCCTTTGAGATGAGAGAATTTGGAGATGGTCTACCAAAAGTTGAGATAGCTTTTAAAACCAGTACTTTAGGAAAGATCTCCAGAGCTGAGAAATATAAGGTAGAACCTGATGATGAAATTGATGAAATTGAATCTAACTTTGTTGATAGATTGCAAAGAGGTTTTAGTAAGTTCAAAGGCAAACTACCTTTCAAATGTTTTTCATGTGGTAAAGTAGGTCATTATGCTTCTAAATGTCCTAAAAGAATTGAAAGGAATAGAAAAAGATTTGAGAACAAACCTAGAGCTCCAAAGAAATGCTACTATGTTAGAGATTTTGATGATGAAGGTGTGACTAATGATGAATTTGATAATGCTAGTACTAGTGCAAATGAATGCTTGTTTATTTCTATTAAAGAAGAACCTGTGTCTACTAATCCTGCTAGCTGTGTGAAGGAAGAAAAACTAGTGGAAGAAAGTGCTTTGGCTATTCAGGTTGAGAAAGATAAGGATGAATGGATCATTGATAGTGGATGCTCACATCACATGAGTAGTGATAAAAGTAAGTTTGTAAGTTTGGAAAAATATGATGGAGGACTAGTTAGGTTTGGAGACAATGCATGTGGTAAGATTTGTGGAAAAGGATCTATTTCATCTGATGGAAAGCATAATACTGATAATGTCCTATATGTGAAGGGTTTGAAGCATAATCTTTTGAGTGTTAGTCAGATGTGTGGCAAAGGCTATGATCTAAGATTCAAAGACAACGGGTGAAAGATCATGGAAAGCTCTAGAACTGTGATTGCTACCAGTAAGAAGACCAGAGGTAACATCTATCAATTAAGAGGAACTAATGATTACTATTTATTAGCCCAAGAAGATGAGAGTTGGTTGTGGCATAGAAGGATGTGTCATATAAACTTTGATAATCTGGTAAAGATAAGTTCTGGTCAGACTGTGAGAGATTTACCAAAACTTGTGAAACCCACCAATACCATTTGTAAGGAATGTCAGTTTGGGAAGCAGACAAGAACAAGTTTCAAGAGCAAAGAGCAATTTTCTTCCAATTTGCTGGATCTAGTTCATATAGATCTATGAGGAACTACAAGGATAAGAAGTCTACAAGGTGACAGGTACTTCATGTTTCTTATTGATGATTATTCTAGAATGACTTGGGTTACTTTTATGAGAGACAAATCTGAAGCCCTAGAGAAGTTCAAGTCTTTCAAGGCAATGGTTGAAAATGAAATAGAGCTGAAAATTAAATGCTTGAAGTCTGATAGAGGAGGTGAGTTCACTTCAAATAAATTCAACACCTTTTGTGAAGAGCAAGGAATAAAGAGGCAGTTGTCTGCACCTAGGACTCCTTAGCAAAATGGAGTTGTGGAAAGAAAGAATAGGACAATTCAAGAGGCTGCTAGAACAATGATGAAGGAAGGAGATCTGCCGGAAGTTTTATGGAAAGAAGCTATACATACTGCTATCTACACTCAAAACAAAGTTCAAGTAAAAGGAAATGGTACTAAAACTCCCTATGAATTGTGGTATGGAAGAACTCCTATAGTAAAATATTTCAAAGTCTTTGGAAGCAAATGCTATATCAGAAGAGATGAAGATATAGGGAAATTTGATGCAAGATGTGATGAAGGAATCTTCCTTGGATACTCTACCAAGAGTAGGGCCTGCCGGTGCTACAACAAAAGGTTAAAAAATATTGTTGAGAGTGCAAATGTGAAGGTGGATGAAGGAAAAGGAAGAACATTAGATCATAATGGTTATGAATTAGATGAACCTGCTATTATAACTTATGAAGAAAAAGTTAAATAAGAAAGTCAAGATGAAGAAGAAAAGGCTCTGGAAGTTGCTTCTAAGACCCCCGAGTATGTAAGAATCAATCACTCTGAAGATCAAATTATTGGAGACAAAGACAAAGGAGTACTAACAAGGAAAAGAGTTGCAGAAGAACAAGTGAATTACTATTTTCTCTCCATAGTTGAACCAAAAACTGTGAATGAAGCCTACAATGATGAAAATTGAGTTAAAGAAATGGAGGAAGAACTAATGTAGATAGAGAAGAATGAAAATTGGGAATTAGTTCCCAGACCTGCTAACAAAAATATTATTGGAACCAAATGGGTTTTCAAGAATAAGCTAAATGAAAATGGAGAAGTTGTAAGGAATAAAGCAAGGCTTGTGTGCAAAGGATATTCTCAAATTGAAGGGATAGATTTTGAAGAGACTTTTGATCCAGTAGCTTGAATTGAAGCAATCAGAATGTTTCTGGCATTTGCAGCTCACAAAGATTTTAAAGTGTATCAGATGGATGTGAAGTCTGCATTTCTAAATGGTGAGTTGGAAGAGGAAGTCTACATTGAGCAACCGGAAGGATTTCAACTGTCCAATTAAGGTGATATGGTATGCAGGTTAAAGAAAGCATTGTATGGACTCAAGAAAGCTCCTAGAGCCTAGTATGCAAGGTTGGATAAGTACTTGTTACAGTTAGGGTTCAATAAAGGTACTACTAATAGCAATCTCTATTTCAAGATTAATGGTGATCAAATTTTGATTGTTGAAGCCTTTGTTGATGATATCATCTTTAGAGGCAATGAAAGCATGTGTATGAAATTTGTTGGTGAAATGTAGAAAGAGTTTGAGATGTCTATGTTTGGTGAGATGAATTTCTTTCTAGGTCTGCAAATCAATCAATCAGATAAAGGAATATTCATATCTCAATCTAAGTATGTGAAAGAGTTGTTGAAGAAGTTTCAGATAGAAGACTCTAAACCAGTATGTACTCCCATGGTGACTAGCTACAAGTTGAGAAGAACTAATGAATCACCTAAGACTGATAAAAAAAAGTATAGATCCATGATTGGAGGATTACTTTATCTAACTCAAACCAGACCTGATATTATGCATGTAGTTTGTCTTGTTGCAAGATTTCAAGCTAATTCAAGAGAGTCACATGTGATGGTAGTTAAGAGAATCCTGAGGTATTTAAAAGGCACTTTGGATCATGGCTTATGGTATCCAAAGGATAATGATTTCACTCTTAGTGCTTATACAGATGCTGATTGGGCCAGAGATGTTGATGACAAAAAAAGTACAAGTGGAGGTGCTTTCTTTTTGGGTAACAGATTGGTTTCATGGCTAAGCAAGAAACAAGACTCAATCTCTTTATCAACTACAAAAGCAGAATATATTTCAGCAACATGTTGTTGTACTCAAGTCTTATGGATGAAGTAGACTTTGAGGGATATAAGAGTTGTATATTAAGATCTAGTTGCAATTTTCTGTGACAATACAAGTGCTATAAATATTTTAAAGAATCCAGTGATGCACTCAAGAACAAAGCATAAAGCTATCACTTTCTAAGAGAAAAGGTGATAGAGAATGAAGTAAAGTTGGAATATGTGTCCACAAAGGATCAGATTGTAGATATCTTCACCAAACCTCTGCCTAAGGATACTTTTGAGTATCTCAGAGAAAATTTAGGGGTCATTACCTCTCCTGCACTAAACTAAGATGCATGAGGATGCATCAATCTAGTGGTGTTCAAAGTCTCATTTATTGATCTAGATTGATGTTTTGAGAGCTAACTCTTAGGGGGAGTAGCTAGATATGTTGGTAATAGCCAAGTTGGATCAGAGTAGTAGAATGCAAGTATGTGCCCTTTGCCATTGATGTCAAAGGGGGAGAGAAATCATGTGAAAAACTTAGGGGGAGAAGGAATGTAGATGTGTAACGAGAGAGGGGGAGAATTTTTTCTTGGTGGTATTTTTAGTTTTTCACATCATATGTTGCCATCAATGACAAAGGGGGAGATTGTTGCAAGTATGTGCCTAACTGGTGTTGTCATTGATGTCAACATATCAGTGTTGTCATTAGTGTCAACTGTGCTCTTGTCTTGATGATTGCTTGTAATGTGTTAGATGCCTATGTATGTGATGGAAAGTCTAATATTGAGGAAATTAAGAAAATTAGCTCCTTCGGTAGAAATAGTGAGTTGCAGTGGAAACAATGTATTGCATACAGAAGAATAGTCCAGAAGATTGCTCTGCATTTCCTGTAGAATGAATATCTTTGTCTATGGATTGGAAGTTATTTAGAAGTCTTTCTGAAGATGTTATGTTCCAAGTTTGAGCCTCTAATATGAAGATTTAAGTTATGTTCACCAGTGTGAAAATTGTTTTTCCTATATGTTTGGTGGTCACATGGAGAAAGTGTTATGCTCCGCATTCCTCTGCATTCCTCTGCATTGAAGTATTTCAGTTTGCGGTTTTAAAGTTAAGTCTAAGATGATGTTAAGTGCCTTCAACTTCAATGGTTCATGATTTTGTGGTCTGTAAGTGATCTTTTCCTTATGACAATAGTTGCATGTGTTGTTTATATGCTCCTGTTTGAACAATCTTCTTAATAGAGTGGTTAGAAGTTGTGTGGTTGTTTCTTGGTGATTTCAATGTGCTTTTGGATGTCTCTTGATCATGTTCCTACCCTTGGATTGGTTTGCAAAGAGAAAGTTGGATCATAGATGAAGAATGTTCTTAGAATAAATAGTTTTCTAACCAGTCTTGGCTGACCTAGTTGATTTCACTATCTGCGGAGATGTTTTGAAGATTGTGGAAGTGTGTCATGGTGTAAAGGATTGCATTTGAGTACCAACTAATGCATGGTGTGATTAGCATACATCTTTACATCTTTCCTTTAGCAAATTTCTGTATTAAGTCCTATCCTATTTCTATGTATGTTTTTATAATGCTGACCTTAGAGATTGTTCCAATGGTTGATGAGTGTATTGCCGACCTTGATGTACATTCCAAGGTTGATGACTTGTATAAAGACTTGTAATGTAATTACGAAAAAGTGTCTGTGTGGAAAAATGAGTAGATACGTGTGGAGAGTAAGAAGAACAGAGTAGATGAAGAATATTGCATCTCAATTGAACTAAACTCAGGCATAAAGTAGATGCTGTTAAATCAATTCAACAATTCTTGGCAGTGAGCCACCCTTTGGTAGTGAGATGATTCTTTGCAGTGAGCATTTTTGGGCAGTGAGCCTCTAGTTTTCGGTATTGATATAACTTATATATTTTTATGGTCTAACACCCACCGTGGTTTTTCCCTTTTAGGGTTTTCCACATAAAAAGCTGGTGTCTACTGTGTTGAATGTGTGATTGAAAATTAAGTCTATGGTTTCATGCTTTTATGGTTAAATCAGATTATCTGTACTTAAGTTGTTGATGGTTTGATATTCATATGAAGTTAAGTTTTTGTGACAACTAATTCACCCCCCCTCTCAATTGTCCTACGTATTTCAACTGGGTGTGGCCAATAATGTCACCTTGCTAATTTGAATAGGGGGTTTAGAGGGGCCCTACAAAAAATTATTTTATAGCTACCTAGGGGTAATTATCATGGCTTAGAAGGACTCTTGAATTTGTGGCTTGCAAAAGAATGGTCCAACATCTATAAGAGTAGAGAGCTCTTAGGTGTGTTGAGTGCACAAGACAACTGAGAGGGGGGGTGAATTAGTTGTAACTTATAATTTCAAAAACCCTCAAATACATTTAGATCCACATCAATCCAATTAACCTTTAAACTATTATGATGATTAAGCATGAAAGGAAAATATCAGAAAATAAATCACAATAACATCAAACACAAGAGAACACCAGATTTTACGTGGAAAACCCAAAACAAGGAAAAACCACAGTGAGGATTAGCTCACAATATAATATGATTAAACAACTAGTTAATGTTGGTACAATTGGTGGACTCACTGTCCAAGAATGCTCACTGCCAAAGGACTCACTGTCCTGAAAGAAAGAGATAGAGGAAATACATCATTGCTAAGATTTGAACTATTATAGTTGCATCTAACACATGCATGGAGTACAGTTCCAATGAAGCTCAATATTCACCACAACATCAACATCATCTTCGTAGCACCACCAAAAGATAGTTCTACACCTTCTGCTCACTGCATCCAGTAGTCTAACACATGAAGGCTTTGTACTACTCCACTCACTCAACCACTCTATTACTCACATCATATCCATCACATGCACTCCAAATCACAACCTCTTGACACTTATTTATATTGTCTTCAACCTTGAGAACATTCTCCAAGGTCGGCAAATCACTTTAACTTAGAAGATTCAAATTAAGTCTAGACTTAAACATTCCCACAGTGGAAAGAAATGAAGGAAAACCATAATACATCTTATCTTGGACCTAAATTCATCCAAGCACGCTACTCCACACCTTCACTATCACTAAAGAAATTCCTCAATTAGTGTAAACACCCAAGGTTGGCCAAACTTGTGTTAACACATTGAACTTTTAAGTACACACTTCCTCAAACCCAAAGATGACTTCCAGATCACATGCAAGGCTTCAACATAGTCTAGAGTATTCCAATATCATCCTAAAACTTCCTAAAATCAAACAAATTCCTCTGCAACAAATTTCACCTATCGCACAACCCTATCCTATTTACCCAACAAACTCAAATATCTCTTCCATACACTACAACTTGATAAGTCATATTCTGGAGCACCAAATCATGAACAACCTCGACTAGAGAAATATAGGAACTTATAAGTACACATCTAGAACCACAAGACCAAAATCCACTTTGCAGAGAAATGCGGAGAAAAAACATTTCTCCCAGACCCCTTTGCAACACTCAAAAACGTAGTCTTCATACTGGTGAGCACAACTTTCTCTTCACAACAAACTTGAGCACAAAACTTGGAATATAACATCTTTGAACATCTCTTAACAACATATCCAAACTGCAGGGACATATCTTCAACAAAGAGGACATGTAGAGCAGAACCAGAACACTACTTTGTTAAGCCAAGCAGTCTCTTCAACACACTATTTCCTTTATTAATCAAATTTTCTCAAAAGCACTTGGAAACCAACCAATAGAACCATATTCTTCACTTCTTCAACACTTCTTCAAGGAAGCCAAATCATCTTCAACAAAGAAACTCAATCAAACAACAACAACCTCATCAGTAGACATAGTTGACACCAATGACAACACAAGCTTGTTGACATAAATGACAACACCGATAGCACATACTTGCAACAATCTCCCCCTTTGTCATTGATGGCAACACATAATGTGAAAAACCATCAAGACACAAATTTGCACCAAACTTCTTTTCTTTCTTACTCTCCCCCTTTCTTTTACAATGTCTTACTCTCTCTTCCTGATCACTAATTCTTTTCTTTTTCACATTTCTCTCTCTCCCCATTTGACACCAATGGAAAAGGGTGACATACCTCTTCTTTCATTCTTATCAGGTCACATCATCTTTTCTTTTCACTATTTTGAATAATCCCCCTTAGGAGTGCATACCAAACTATATCAACTCTTACTCCCCCTATCTACAACAATCATCATGATCGCTACCTACTCCCCCTAAGAGGTAGCCTCCATCATCAGTCTAGAGAAAAGAATGAATCTTGATGTCCACTAGACTGATGCATCTAGTTTAAAGGAGGGGCAATAACCCTTAACTTCTCTCAATGATACTCAAATGTATCCTTAGGAAGAGCCTTAGTGAATATGTCAACAACTTGATCCTTTGTAGGCACATACTCAAGCTTCACTTCATTCTTTGCAACCTTATCTCTTATAAATTGATACTGGATTGAAATATGTTTTGTTCTTAAGTGCATTACCAGATTATTTAAAATGTTGATGGAACTGGTATTATCATAGAAGATAGGAATTGGATCCTCATACACAACACTAATATCTTTCAAAGTTTTCTTCATCCACAACACCTATGTACAACAAGATGCTACTACAATGTATTATGCCTATGCAGTAGCCAGAGATACTAAATCCTGCTTCTTACTCAACCATGACACTACTCTTTCTCCAAGAAAGAATGCACCACCACTTACACTTTTCCTATCATCTACACATCTAGCCCAATTTGCATCTGTATAAGCACTCAAAGAAAAGTCAGTACCCTTTAGAAACCACAATCCATGATCTGGAATGACCTTTTAAGTATTTGAATATCCGCTTCATTGTTGCAACATGTGACTCTGTGGGATCTTCTTAAAATCTAGCCACAAGATGAACTGCATGCATAACATCCAGTCTAGTAGTAGTCAAGTATAACAATCCTCCAATCATTGACCTATACCTACTTTGATCAGCCTTAGGTGATTCATCATTCTTGCTCAGCTTGCACTAGTTTTCTTCTTCAACATTTCCTTGATATACTTTGATTGTGAAATGAAAATGCCTTTATCTATCTGATTGATCTATAGCCCAAGGAAGAAGTTCATTTCTCCACATATTGACATCTCAAATTATTTCTACATCTCATTTGCAAAGTTCTTACACATGCCTTTATTTCCATCGAAGATTATATCATCCACATATACCTCAACAATTAGAATCTAATCTTCACCTACTTTGATGTACAGATTACTGTCTGCAGAACCCTTACTGAAACCTTTCTACAATAAGTACCTTTCTAACCTTGCATACTAAGCTCTGAGGGCTTGCTTCAATCCATATAGTGCCCTCTTCAATCTACAAACCCTATCCAATTTGTCTGATAACTAAAATCCATCTAGTTGTTCTATGTATACCTCCTCTTCTAACTCACCATTCAAGAAAGCAGACCTCACATCCATTTGATATACTTTGAAATCCTTATGTGATGTAAAAGACAAAAACATCCTGATGGCATCCATCCTTGCCACCAGAGAAAATGTTTCCTCATAGTCTATTCCTTCTACCTGTGAGTAGCCTTTACACACAAGCCTTGCCTTGTTTCTTACCACTTCTCAAAATAATTGCCACTCTTCAGTATCACCTACTCCTTCTGACATCTCATATGGCACTAGAGGAGGTACATCATCAATTCTCTACTTTTTTGGACATTGGCTGATCAGGGGATAAAGGCTCTTCCACTGACATTGCATCAGGAGCAGGCCCAGCAATCTCAATTCCACCTAGTCTTTTCATAGGGAGCTTAGTAGCCTTGGTAGAATGGCTCTCTACTTTACCATATAACCATTCAAAATTATCAATTATCAGATTGATCCTTTTTAATGGATCATTTTCTTCAACAAAAAATCCTGAGAAACCAGGCTCTTTTTTCTTCTTGTCTTCCTCTATTCTCATCAAGTTTTCCCATTTTCTTTTTTTTGTCATACACCTCATCAGGAGTGAGGTAATTTTTTATCACATCCTCATCATAGTTGACTTGATGGGATATCCCATCCCTAGTAAGAATGAATTGTCTAACAAATCTCATGTAGCCTTCAGGGTCACAAACCCTCTTTATTTTTTACTTCAATTAATATTTTATTTTCAGATAAACTTGCAACTCCTCCAAGGTGGCAAAGCCCACAGACAATTCCTTAAACATAGTTAGATCTGGAAAAATGTGTCTTTCTTTTACTTTATGACATCCCTCTCCATCTAGAGCATCTGCCACATGAATTCTAGGAATACTAATCTAGAAGGCACAAATCTGGGTAATGCATGGGGTGGTTGTGTGCACCCATAAACTCTTATCATAGTGTGATATGAAAGAAAGAACCAATCAGAAAAATTATACCTGTGACCTTGTTTAGGCTTCAACGTAAGAGGCCTCAATACTTCTCTGATTTCTCTAGACAATCTTGGAGAAAGGTACCCAAGAGTAGATATTATCCTGACTGCAAAGTCATCATGGAACACCACATAGTCACTATTTTTACAATTTTTGTCCCAAGTGTAACACCAACATTGCACAAGAAGTCTCTGTCCTCTTTGATCAATCATACTCAGGTTCAACCTCCTTGTCCATCTTCTTCTATTCTAGTACAATATCAAATGACACAACAAAGATTAATGTATAAATGTGATGGGTGCCCTATTTTCCCTCACTTGGAGAATCCCCTCATGCAATCCTTTCTCAATGAAAGAAGCAAAGTCATATTCAATATTGACCTTAGGGTTTTGTATCCTCATTACCATCATCATTAGGACAATTGGAATTCTATCCTAGGCATCCATTCCCAATACTCAACAAAGAGCAAAATATGTTTTCTTGAAGTACACAGTGAAATCATCCATTGAAAATGGCTCAACAGAGGTTGTGGGAATAGGTATCCTTTTGTTATTAGCTCCTTTTCTCATATACATTTGAAGCTCATCACTCTGATGAGTCTTCCTCAGTTTGGTGTAGTCCTCCTCACTCTTTTGAGTATCAACCTTTTGTCAAAGCTTGCTTATTCAACATAAAACAATCAATGATAGCAGTTCTAGTCAATGTGACCAAAGGTGAACCATCTGGTAACCTCACAATTCTTGTAGCTGCATGGTAGTGTTGAGCCAGTACTCTAATGAGTTCAACATCCACAAAGACATTTGGCACTACCAGCTTGGAAAGATCAAGGATCGATGGGTTTGCAATAGGGCACTGAGCATCTTTCTTTTCACAAAAATACTAGAATAAATTCCATCCTGAGATAGGAATTAGAGCATCACAACAACCATGTGCCTTATCCTTGAACATATTTTTATATCCCTTGTCCATAGAATTTGGTAGAATGTCTAAAAGAGATTGTTGGAGAGGTCTTTTCTTATCTTTTGGAGCTGAAGGCTCTCCTTCTTGCTTACTGATCTAGCCTTTTTAGGTGGCATTGTATACTAGTCTACTGAACTAGGGTTTTGTGATTGTTTGGTTTGCTGAGCTACTTGAAAGTAAGACTGTATACACAATGTCAACTTTGACAAAGAAATGAACAAAGTGCACTTACCCAGTCAAGAATAGTAGTAGAGTATGCTCTAGGCTTTGAATTCATCATCTCCCAACACTTCTGAGCTTGTTTAAATGAACAAATGAAGTAAAACTTTACATTTTATTAGTCCTTGCATTGGTCATTTCACCATTAATCACCTTTATGCGAAGAGATAGAGAAATCTTCGTGTTTATATGGCTCTGAATGTGCACCGTTGATCTAAACAGATCCAAGGGTTGAAGAAATTCTACAAGACTTGCTTGAAATTCACAGTCAATGTGATTGACACTGCAATCCCGCCATAGTAAATATAGACCTCTATGGGACTGTGGGGCATATTTTTCAAATTTTTATGCATACTGCATTACTATAGGCTATACTTGGCCTTTTTCAATCTCCTAGCAAGCTCGCGATAACCATTATTGTTTATATTACCCTCTACCGCAGTCCCGCACCGACATCAAATATTATGATATCCTAGTTGTGGTCTGGTGGGAGCCTTTTATCTCTTCACCACACCACCATGAACCCTATTAAACCTTTATCATCCTTCATGCAGGGTCGTGGTGACCCTTTATCACTTTGTCGATACCTTACTACCAACCTGCCAGCTAATTACAATGTTATGTTATCCTTGTTGCGGGGCCATGGTAACTGCTACTATTAGGTTTATTGTTTACCATCAGCCCACATCCTTTCTTATTGTCATGATGTCCATGCTGTGGGGCTGTGGTGACCTTTAGATGTTAGACTTTGTTTACTGCTAGCCTACAGCTATTCATCCTACTTGTTGCAGTAGTGCGGTGACACTTTATTTCATATCACAAGCTCCCACCACTAGTATAGAAACAACAATATATGATTAAAAAAACTATTAAAAACTACTTATAAGTCACTAAACATGGTCACGTGACCATTAGTAGTTTATTTCCAATCATTTATAACACAACTAAATTGATGAATAAACCATTTTTAGTCATTTATTAGGTGTTTTGATTGATCAAATTGCTAGTATATTTAGTCATTAATTTAGTCATTGATTGTTGTTAACTGGTCATTTATTTAGTCATGGTAGTCATTTATTTAGTCATTGTAATCATTAATTGCCATTAATTGGTAGTAGATTTAGTCATTTTTATTCACTGATTTCTGTCCATTGGTAGTAAGTATATTTAGTCATTTGTATTAACTGATTTCCATCCATTGGTAGTATATTTAGTCATTTTAATCATTATTTTGCTGTCAACTGGTCATATATTTAGTCATATTTCTACATAAAGGCAATGAAAAACAAGATAGAAATCAAGGGGAAGAAGCATCACCACAAGATCACATCAACCATTTTGAAGCTTGCATAATGAAACAACTTTGAGAAGGTAAAAACAACTTGTTTTATTGATAAAAAATGCTTACAAACAACATATAGATCTAAAAATAAGTTACAATGCTTTCTCTTTGCTAAAAAAAATTTCATGGTTACAATACATAGCTCAAAGAATGAGCAAGAAATAGATTTTCTGAGTTACAATGCACGAAAAGACAGAAAGAAGCTTGTTTCAGCTTACAATGCTTTTCCAAAAGTGAAAAGAACTGAGGAAAAATGAATGTAAACTCTACTTTTGACTATCCTATGCTAGAGCAAAAGTAGGACAAGTTTAAAATTCATTAAATGTTTCCTTTATGACTATTGCTAACTGCTTCCTTGAACCTTGGGCACTTGAAACTACCTTTGTCTCATCCTTTGAATGCTTCAAAACGTCTTAGTGGCATTGTAAAAAGACAAGTTGATCTTTTGAAGTATTATCTACTCCTAGATGCTTACACATGTCATCTTTCTATTCAAATTGCCTTTATAAATGCTCCAACTGCTGCTATATTCCTTCAAGCTGGTCTCCAAGTCACCTAAACTACCTCAACAGCCCTATGCAAGATAATAGGACATTTGTACAACTATCTTTGATTGCTCAACAACATCTTGGAGGCATAGGAGAACTACAAGGGCTCTCTTGTTTGGCGACCCAATACTCATAGTACTTGTAGTCATCACACAGGACATCAAACAAGAACCTACAATGATAAAAAAATGTTGTGAACATATTGACAACAAAAGAAAGTCAATGTCTCCATTTTTCACTAAGGAAAATTAGCAGGTTGAAAACACTGGCCACTTTTTACATTGATAAAAAACCTTAACCCTATATTTCTCCTTAACCAAAATATTATTATAACAAGTTGTCCTAGTTGCCACTAAAAACAATAGCATCTTTTAGCAGATTATTGAAGCTTAGATGCATTGATTTTAAGAAATGAATAAGTCCTATTGATAATCAATAGCTTAAACTATGGGTATAGCTCTCAGCTTGATAACAATTTTGCACATCTAACTATCTAATTCCAATAAAAGCAATTTTTTCTCTCAAACCAAAATTTGCAAATCTAACATATACAAATCTAACATAGTTTTTTTGGTTTGTTTTGGTTAGTGTTCTTTGGCATTTCTCAGGTTCATAGGACTTCAATGGCAACAAGAATGGTAAGACTTAACTTTCCTCTACAATGGTAGCATTAACTTCTCATTTAGTACCTTTACCACACCCCCGTGGGTGTTTGGTCTATTCCTGGTGCACTAGTGGGATGTGTTGTGTTCATGTAATCTTTAGCTACCATCTCGCAGTACGTAGTTAGAAGGCCTGCGCTAATGCAGGGCCCTACAATCCCACGATGGGGAGTCTGAAGGTCCGCGATCATGTGGGAACCACTACCCCGTGATCAAGATCTGATCCATCTGTGGTATTGCAGTTAGTGTTTGGCATGACATTTAAAGGATATGTTAGCTGAATAACGAAATGCCAATGGTCGTATAAGTTTGGAATTTGGTGGAGAGGAGGAAGAGGGATGGACGAGGGAGCTCTAGGAATGAGTAAAGACCTCAAGGGAATAGAGAGAGAGGGCACTCGATGGAACAACAATGGCGAAGACCGAGTAGGAATTGGAGTACCTATGTAAGAGTGGGAGTAGATTGTGTGTATGTTGAGAGAGGCCATGGGTGGCCAACTTATTGTAAATGTTTTGCAAATTTGATTGAATAAAATTATTCTTGTTTTGTTGGAGTCTGAAATTCAAGATTTTGAATGTGTGTGTGAGTGAGGGGAGTTCCTATTGCATCAAATCCTCTCATAAGTTCAATAACATATCAACCATGAAGTTTATCCGGTTTAGCCAAAAAAAATTTCAATACTAATAAGAGATGAGAAAATCATATAGTTGCATCTATTGTTGAAAACTTGCATTGATTAAATTATGAAAACAAAGTGGTAAGGTTAGCAGACAAAAATTCCAATAACAATAAGAGAAGGGAAATCTTATAGCTATATCCAACAAAATTGCAAAAAATGTGGTGTCATGCCCCTTTACTACAAAATTAATGACCAACAATATAATATACATACAAATCTCTCCACATGCAAATAAAGGAACATTATCTGAATAGGGTGAGTTCATACTTTGAAAATGTTCCTCCTATACCATTTTAAGGATAGAGTTAAATCATAAAGTTAGCTTACCAAAGAAAATCATTGTTTCAAGGACATCTTGTTCTTTGTGGGGAAATTGTACAACAGTCCTTACCAGAAACTAAGATTGAGCATTCAGCAGCTAAGAAATTTACTTTCTCATTGATATATAGAATACCTCATAGGTAAAGCTAGTAAAAAAAAAATTACTTTCCCTAGTTAACCACTTGCATTGAATGTCCTTTTATCATTATCAAAAAATTAAAACCATTGACTACAACAATCCATTAGGTAGAACACAACTTTACCACATTTTATTTGATCAATAATAAAGTGCACCATGATGTTACTACTGTTCATTTTACTCCAAAGTTTCACTCAATAAAGAGAAGTTCATTAGCTTGTATCTCTTTTGCCATTATGGTTGCACGAGGTGAAAGCTATTAGCATATTACAATGTTGGTAGTTCCCCCATCCATAAGATTCATCATAATTTTTAAATTTAATAACTTTTACCTTTAACCAATATTAAAGATCACCATATTCCTCTTCAAGTAGATCATTATCTTGACATAGACTTGAATCCATATAGCTGATGATGTACAGTCAAATTTATCAAATCAAGAAGTATTTACCTTCCCACTAAGATGAAGTAAATCAAACACACTGACAATAGGTTATAAACTTGTATTCCTCAAGGGTTAAACTTGTCATGAAAAGTCAAGGTAAACATGACAAAGTTCTTAAGTACTGAATGATATCCCTATGAAAAACACATCTTCACATTAGTTGTAAAAAAATGAATTCCAAGGACTCTATTTTATGGTGTAAACCTAATATGGAGATCTGACCTAAAGATAGACCAACACTGCTAGTAGACGCAACCATCCATGAGCTACAACATAACTTAACCATTTTTACACTCAATTAGTAATAAATTGCACCTTTCTTTTACCTTTTCATCTAGATTATTATCTAGACATAGACCCAAACCTATACAGTACAAAACAAAAATTAGAAATAAATACCATTCCTTCAATCTTTGGCACTAAGCTCAAGGAAGTCTCTGATTCCTTATTTTTATTCTAAAACACATAGTTGCTTAGTTTAGAAAGAACCCAGATCCATTATGAAAAAGTAGATTGGTAACAATCAGATGCATAATCTACCATTAAAGATTAATAATAAGAAAACAAAAAAATAATATTAAAAAAACAAGAGCTATAGTGTACTAATAGCGGTGAACATTTGTAAGATTGTGAATCTAGTTCAAAACTGAGATATGGCAATAAAAAGTAGCCAAAAACTTTAACTAAAACATTCCAAGGCTATAACATAGTGATTACTGGTACATGTTCTTGCCTAAACTATATTAACAAATCTTAGAAAGTCGGCTATTGCATTTCTTTCTTTTTTCAGTGCAGGTGTGATAAAAAAAAAAAAAAAAGAGGAAAGATAAATATAATTGTGCTTTTGAAAACCACTTGTACAAACTAAATAGGCACCATACCTCATAGATAATGTGAATGGAAAACTCTTCTTTTACATCATTAGACTGACTAAAGATATGAATTACTATCAATTGATAATGCAATACACATCTAAAATGGAACTGCCTTTTTTAGGTGGAAGTTTTTGAGAAGTGAATAATAAGTTAATAACTGACAGAAATGCATAATAGTGAAGAAAGAGAAAAAATAGTTAAAATATTAACTCATTCGGTAAAAAAATCCAGATGCAAGAGGATGTTAGAGATACATTCAATTCACTAGTTATAGACAATTGAAAAAAAATACAGAACTGAAAGATTTTTATTCATGATCTAAGCCATACCTTATTTGTCATTGTTACTAAGAATAAATATGTCTTTATCTCCCTGGGAATAACCTTAAGGATTTCGTCAATTTCTTACTCAAAATCCATGTTCAATAATCGATCTGCTTCATCCAACACCTGAAAGTATAACTTGCATAAACTTAAATACAAAAACCGTGACAAGGCATATATAAAACATGCTGTAATTTACTAAGCAATCAAAAAGCATGTTAGCCATACTCAATATTGTTTTTCATCACAAGTCGTATAACTTCCCTAAAAGGAAATTTTCATTATTAGATTTATTTTAGAAAATTGGGTTTATGAAACTAAATTCTAGGAAAAAATAAAATTCTCTAAAAGATACAAAAAAAATCAAATTCAAAAACAGTGCCAAGAGAGCTTCTCTTAATTCTAGGGACAATGGAATGTTATGCTAGCTACCAGGGTTGGTGTCTAGTTATAGTCAACCCCACCCAAATGTCCTTCAAGAGTCTAGATACAACTTATTGTCTGGTATTCCCACACCTGATACAAGTACACCAAGAAAGTGAATGGACTAGTATTCAAAAGGATTCATACAAAAAGTAATAGACATGAATAAAAAAGGAATTTGTAAAGAGCACCTTTGCGTATGATCATCTGAACCTGAAATCAGATATGGTCTATCACCTCCTATAACCCTAGATCTATTTGCCACTAAAGAGTTGATCTTCAATAAGTCCTAAAAAATTAAGAACCAAAATAAAATATTCATAATTGACTGTTGCCTTTACTTAAATCCACATTTTAATTTTTGTTGTGCAAGGATAGTTAAACCATAGAGGTTAGATAAAGGAAATGAAACATGTATACCATAATTGTTAAAGGGGGGGCCCACAACTCCAATATGTGAAACAAACTAAAAAGATAGAATTTGCTAAAAGCAATATAAATTGACAATTTACAAATTAAATGCCAGATTTGTGCATGTATAACCAAATGTAAAGGCCTTGTGGGAATTTCCACATACACCTAGACCAAAAATAAAATAAAGACAAAATGCTTCTAACTGTCTAAATGGGTAGAGGTGGTGCACTTGACCTACATCCTATGCATTCACATATACAGAATATGAGGAAACCACTATAACTGATTGCAATATTCATTTGAGGTAGATTTGTTCTAGAACTCAATAGTTTACAATTTGTCTCTCATGATTTCACGAGATTTCTAAGGAAATAATTAGAATTACAACTAGAATTAGAGATCTGGAAAATAAGCCTCAACGAATCTGCTACTTGGTTTTTGTCCCAACATGCAAAAGCTGGAACAGAGGGGTATGGAAGGTTAATAAATGAAACTGAAACACAAATAGACAAGGGGAGATACAAAAAAAAGGAAAATACTAAGCAATTACCAGTCGAAAGAATCTCAGAGCATTGCATCTCTTTAATATTTGTATGCAGCTTCTCCATCATGTATGTAAACTGTTGCTCTCTTCCATGAGTACCATTGAATGCTTGGGTAGAAATAACTTTAAACTTGACTGTGTGGAAAAGATTTTCCATGTCCTTCTCAAGTAGCAAAGTTTGTTCTATGCATTAACCATGTGTGCTGTAGTAAGGAACTCTAATTCATTTAATCCCAAGGAAAATATTATTTTCCTCATGCGCATGCTGAAAAATATTAAATAAGGCATAGGCATGCATTTTTATATCTCATCCTTTACATATCCTCTTTTAATTGTTCTCTCTTTCTATCAAACTTTGATAAATCACTTTAAAAGTCATTCCAAAGAAGATTGGGTATTTCTCATCTTAATCTCCTTAATTTTAATAACAAGTTACTTATAAAGTAAAATCCCTATGAAAAGAAATATAATATTTTTATGAGATTCCCTATATTTACTTTCTTCCTTCTCTTTCAATGCTCTCCTCTTTTCAACCTTTGAAAATGAAGTATCTCTTACAATTGAGTTTTGGCATGTGCAAATAAGAACCAATTAAGTGATTGTAGTGTAAAAAATAATTGTGTCCACAATTCTCACAACCGTGAACATCCCCAAATTGATTCCTATCATGACCAACTCTACAACAATGATCACATGGTAACTATACAAAGTTTTGTACTATCCCTACTCATAGGCTATTATGAACACCTTTGACCAGATTTTATCCTTACCACCATGATAATGCTAAGTAGTTGAATGACTATATTATTGTTTAGGCTTCAAAAAGGATATTTTATTTTTGAGCCTCAGTGCTTGCAACTACTTTTAAATAACCAAGAGCCTTATGCATTGGTCTCAAATCAGTTTATGGAAAAACCAGCTATGGTCTCAAATTAGTTTATGGAAAAAAACTAGCTATGGTCTCAAATCAATTTATGGAAAAAACTAGCATTGGTCTCAAATAAGTTTATGGAAAAAGAGCCCTCAAAATGTTTCCAATGCTATGCTAAACGTCTTGCAATGGGAGCTTCTCAAGAAGAAGACGTAGTGGGTTTAACTCTCTCCTGCTTCACAATCTCAGAAACATCTGGATGTCCAAACACATCAACAAGGTTTGAACAGTGTGGAAACCTAAACATCAGTCTTTTCACACCAACATAGATGGAACTTCCATTGGGAAAGATCTTGATTGTGGTGATATACAACCCTCTTGGTTGGAAGTGAGAACAAATTGTCAAAGTGATAGTAAACAATGAATCACTTACTGTGAAAAATTCTGATCGTAATACAGTTGAGTCACAACTTGTACCTCTAGGAAATTCGATAGTCAATTTGACAAGCTACTATAAGAAAGAAAATCTAGGCATATCATCAGACAAAAGCCCTCTTTTTTCACTTTTTTCAAGTGTTTGTGCCACCCCTTGGATTGAGAACATATAAGGACAATGGGAGTAGACCTGTCTTATCAACTGAACAAATTGCACTAGTGAATGGTAGAAAGACATATGAGGCTGGACCGGGAAACTTCATAATGTCATTTTCCTCTATATCTGGTAAATTATGACACATCAAATTCTAGTGCATGGGGAGAATGCTGCAATGGAAGTTGATGATTCCTTTATAGATATTTTTGAAAGTGCAAGTTGGATGCAATCAGGTGCTTTAGAGCATACTACATTTGGCGCATCTGAAGAACTAGGAACTAGACATCAAAGTGGGACATCAGAAAGTGTTACAAAAAAACTAGAGCATACTACATTTGGCGCATTTGAAGAACTAGGAACTAGATATCAAAGTGGCACATCAGAAAGTGTTACAAAAAAACAATTTCATTGAGTCGGTTTCAAGTTTGCAAAAAAAACTCACTACTCGCAGAAATGGATGGAAATATCAACTAAAAGCTTGCATTGAAAATTAGAACTGAAGGACCATGTTGTCCATCTGATATAGTTTCAAGCATGGAAACTTAGGACCGGTAGAATGTATGCACTAAAAAGTTTGATTTGTCTTAGAATAGTTACACTTGCTTTGAACGAGTAGGAGAGGATGGAATTATAGACAAGAATCAATAGACTTCTCTCCCAAGCACACATGGAACCATCAGGTGTTGAAAACGAAAGTGTTGAACAAGACATGGAGAGACATTGTTGGTAAGAGAATTAGCACTTTCTAGTTGTTGTCGTAGTAAAACCCCTTCTCAAGACAACGAGGCTACCTTATTAAAAGCCAAAATCCTATTTACATGTACACTTTACAAATTTGCATTTGGGGGTTTTTAAGGAATTTGCAAAACTGAAAAGTCTTTTAAAATAAATTTTAAAAAAAAGGTGTGGATTTAATCAAATAGAATACAGAGTTCGATTAACCCCACACCAAGAATAATTTTTAGAATTTATGAGTAAAGACCAATGATCAAATTTTTAGATTGTAAGGATGCATTCAAGAAAACAAATGATTACATCCAACATAAGAAGATGCAATACCAAATACAAATGAGACACAAAGTTCAAATCTGTATTTGTATTTATTTTCTCAAATTATAAAGCTGAAATTATTTTTGTATTCATGTACAATCTTTATCAAAATTGCCAAAGGTCCTTCACAAGAGTTTATTTCCCAAATATATAGTCATTTCTCATAACCACAAATAAAAATAATAATATTTCCAAACTTTATGTGCCTTTTGAGTCATTGGAAATATTAACATGGAAACATTACACAATAAGTAAGATATTAAAATATTACTTTGTAGCCAAAATTTGACATGGATTTGAGTGTCACAAGTTTTGATTAATGAGCTCCTTATTGATTATCTTTTTATGTTGATATAAGTTGAATTTGTCTAGCACTACTTTGACTGCTTCTTGATCTAAGCCATCAGAGTACCTATAGCATACATTTTTGGCTCTGTAAATATCCAGCATCTTATGAAGTACTTTGTAGTACTCATTCAATGTCATGTCAAAATCTTCACACAAGACTTTCAGTCTCATGAGCTTGCCAATTGATGCTGCCTTAAATTTTGACTCTTTAGATGATTCCTCCTTTATTGCATTTTCCAATTGTTCTCTCAAGACATCTACTGAGTTGATTGAATTGTTTTCACCATAAAACTTGTATGGAATCTTTTCAATGAATTCACGAAAATCATCTAAGGTATTTGGGGCTAAAGCATAAGCCTCCTTGAATTTTTATCTTTTCCACCAAAGTTTTTAATCTTGTATTTATAAGCCAATTTCCATTCTTTATGCAAATGGAGATCTTCCCCATCAATAATTTCTTCTAAGACAAGAGTGTTGAAATCAACTTTGGCAATCTCCAACATTTCCTCTATATAGTCAAGCATGATCTGATGGACTACTTGGTTTGAAGAGTTCCTAATTTCCCTAGTATCTTGATTATAAAAGTTTGCAAAAGTCATAACAAGCTCCAAGGATTGAACACAAATGGGAAAGGTTGCTACTTGTATGATACCACTTTCTGCGAGGTGTCTACCCATGCACTTTGTTTTCTTTATTTTCTCTATCCTTTTGTGGAATTCTTCTAGGCTCACATGGCCTAAATCTATATCTGAAATTTGTGCAAGTTCTGAGATGATCTTAAAAGGAGGAACCACTTCTTTGAATTCATATTTCATCTTGGCTAGAGATGACATATGCCCCAAATTCCCTTGGTTTTGAAAAGACTAGAGAAAAATAGTTGAAAATATGCTTTGGCAGGATTTTAGACTTTTGATGTAAGTTTGTAATTACCAAGAAGACCAAAACATTTGGATCTTAGCCTTTGATAGAGTTTTCAACTTTTCATGTAATGATCTAACAATTACAAGAGTGCTTTGAAAGCTCACAATTCCATAGAGGATTTTAGTAACCTAAGTTTCAGGTTTTTGATGTAAGGACATAGGATTACAAACAAATCCAAAAAGTCTAAAACTAGAACAAGGCAAGGTTCTAGGGTTTGATTATAAAGATGTAAAATTTACAACAATGTAAGAAAAATCTAGAATTCCAGAATGGTGAACTAACACAAGGTTTCAGTGTTTGTTTCTAACTTAAGAAAAGTTACAAAGGCAACATGAAAGTTCAAAAACATGAAGACTTAGGCATAGGTAGAGTTTTATGACCATGATGTAACTTGGCTAAGGTTACAAAGAAAATTCAAAACTCTAAATCATGAAAACACTTAATCACTCAAGCAAGCAAGATTTCAAAGGAAACCCTATTTTTGATGGAAAATATAGCAAAGAACACAAGGATCAATATTAAATACAACACAAGGCACCTAGAGAGGTAGAAAGCAACTCTTGAATGAAGAAATCCCCATCTATATGACAACAAACTTCAGATGGAAACTGTTGGCAAGAGACACTGCTATGCATGATAGGTGTTGTCATTGATGGCAACTAAGTCTACCTTACATATCCACATTTCATGATTTGTTCATACCGGAAGTCAGAGTGAGGATTTGTTTAAGTTCGGATATCAGAAACAGAGCATGTGACAAGGTCCGGTATCTTGGTTTGGATCTCTCTGGTGGTAATTCACAATGTGATACAATTTGATGGAGTGATAACAATTGCCAAGACTATCTAAAACTAGAATCTTAGCCTCTGGTGATGAAGGACTCAAAAGTTATAAGCATATGAGTATCAAACTTCAGTTAGTCAATACAATCAAAAGAAGAACATGCTGACCTAGTATTTGATCTTGGTTCAGATGAAGAAAAAGTGTTGGTCAAGCAATTTGTGATAATTAGTGGTAATGGCAGACATGATTGTTGATTTGGAACACAAGTCTTTGGTCCACATTGTTGTTTGTGCATGGATTCAACCGATAGAGAAGAATCGTTTTAATAAATGTTCTAAGTTCTTTTGAAGCTAACTACAGTTGATTGAATTTCTTGATGCAGATATATATAGACGATGGATTCGAGTGTTTTGGTGTGTGTGTGGTGAGGTGATGGAATAAGTGCAAAAAGGTAGAAAGAAGTGCAAAGGTAAAGATTTAAACTTAGATTATGGCAGAACAGTAAACAAGGCAGAGCAAGGATGAAGTGTGTAAGATCAGTATTTTGTACTTAACCAAAACGGAATTCTTGCATTGGCAAATGTTGTTCATCAGTTCAAACATCCTATAATCTTCTTGTAATCATTCCTGTAGGTAGTGAGCCTCTCTGAGCAGTGAGCCCGAAGGCATGTACCTTCCCCATTTGTGATAATTTTAGCAGGGTATTAATTATTATGGACTAACCTCCACCGTGGTTTTCCCTTAACCGAGTTTCCACGTTAAAAATCTTGGTTTCAAGTGTGTTATTTGTTTTTCTGCTCATGTAATCTTCTTGTAATCATTCTTGTAGGCAGTGAGCCTCTCTGAGCAGTGAGCCCGAAGGCATGTTCCTTCCCCATTTGTAATAATTTTAACAGGGTATTAATTATTATGGACTAACCTCCACCATGGTTTTCCCTTAACTGGGTTTCCACGTTAAAAATCTTGGTGTCAAGTGTGTTATTTGTTTTTCTGCTCATGTGTTATTGATTCATGCTTTCATGGTTATAATAATGATCTGTAAATAAGCAGTAGAGAAGAATTAATTGTAGCAAGTGTTAAAGTTTTGAGACAACTGATTCACCCCCCTCTCAGTTGTCTACCCTAATTCCAACAAAAAGCCCAAGAAGCTTCAATGTGTCAAATGCATTGAAACACTTTGAATCCTAGCTTAATATGAGCATTCCCACAATGATATTGGCAGTTCTCACTTGTGAAATCAATTAGACCAAGGGTAGCAATGACTTTCCAGAAGTTTAGAGTTGTATGGAGACCCAAGATTGACATAGAGCACAGGGGACAATTAGAAAATGCATTGTAAATGATAGGGGAGCTGCAATGATGTGTAAGTTTTTAGCACATGTGTGGATCATTAATGTTCCTTTTTTTAATCATGTAATTGTTCGATATACGGGCTTTCTACATTGGCTTGTGACATGAAAAAATGAGTCAAAAATCCCACATGAGGAAGTGGCATAGGTTTTTGGGGTTTTGACATAAGTGTGTAAAGATTACAACATTACAATGATAGTCCTGATTCCTAGCTCATACACACAATGCAGACTTTTGGAGTTTAATTCTAAGTAGGTAAAAGTTACAAAGTTACTTCAAAAGTCTAGAACTCTGCCATAATACAAACACGTAGAATTTTAGGGTTCCTTTGTAGTCCGGTAAAAATTACAAAAGTGTATGAAAACCCCAAAACTATGCCCAGGGAAAATTCCCAACTTTTAACTTAGGAATTTTAACTTTTCACAAGAGCTAACCTTCCCTAGGACCAATTGGACATTTGAGCATTTTGATATTGTGACCTTTTATGCAAATTGTCCACACTTAAAATTTGAACTGTGACACTTGACATGGTAAATTGACAACTTGAAAGATACATGAGACAACTTTGACTTACATGGAAGACATTAAATTTGAAAATAGGAATTGGAAAATTTCATGACAATAGATATAAATGCCAATGGTTTGGTAACTAACAGCTGTGTGATCTTGTTTTTAATGTGGAGAGTTTTTGGTTTAAATTAAATGCTTTTTTTTCCTTTGAGCTCCTTGTCCATTATGAGTGTGTCTTCTGTTTTAGGGGGGTGAAATTGAGATTTTTTACTCTGCATTGATTCCATAGAAGGTTTGCTATCTTTTCTAACATCAACATCAGCAGAGTAAATTGACCTAGGCATTTGAGGCAGCTTTCACAAAGAGCTAAGTGTTGAGGTAGATAGTTGTTTATATGGACAAATAGGGAAAGAATTATAGGTAGGAGTCCATGTGGCAAGTTTGTAGTAAGGCTTTAAGTCTCCAAATTGAAATCCATCGACCTTAAAAGGTGATGGAACTGCCTGCTTCAATTGCAAATGCAGACTACTGAATGACTATGAGGATTGTCTGTAATGTTTGGAACATTGATGGAGCCAAACATTGTTGGGGCATATGGTAGGGTGTGCTTGGACATGACGATGTTTTATGTCTTTTGTTTGCAGTTGTTATTTGCACCATAAATTGCATATTTAAATAGGTGTTTAAATGTACAAGCATTTATTGTACCTAAGCAGAAATCAACCTAAACCTATTACAATTTCCCATCATGTTGCCAATGCCATCTCATTTCCTATTTCTCATTTCTAGCAGCACAGATTAGAGGACAGATGTGGCCAATGTTGAACAATAATAGCACAAAGTGCAAATATGTAACTAATTTTGAATAATCCAAAATGTGAGAAGATACTGATCAAAACCCTAAAAGATGGAAAACCTCACAAACTTGATAAATCAAATCTTATGAGCTCAATTCATACCATGAAAATCAATTCATAAAGAAACATTAAATTAGAAAATAAAACAATTTGAGTATTACCTATGCAAATTGTTGTAAACATACTAAGATTATGGGGTAAGCCACAAACTTTTAAGTTGGATCAAAGAAGCCTAGATCTTGTGAGATATAAGCCAGATGTTGTTGCATAAGGGAAATTTATGGAATATGGAATTAAAAACCAAATATATAAGAATAACACCTTTCTGAGAGCAGTGACCAGCTCGCCCTTGGTAAAGTTGGCAGCAGCAGCCGTAGTGAAGAGAATGCCATTGCAAAATTGATAAAGATGAACATTCTTCTGAATGTATTTCATGAATTGCACTCTGTAAATCACAGTTAGAAATACAGCTACTAATCACACATAGAAACAAAACCCTAGAAACCAAAAAAATGAAAAGGATTATAGTATTTTTTTAAAGTGCGATGAATGTGTACCTATCTCCACCCTCACTGCTGGCACCCATGAGCTTGTGAGAATCAAGGAGCATTATTTTATCCTCAGATGTCTTCTGCACTACAATGTTCTACACAATAGACATATCGGCCACAACCAAAGAAAACCCATCCCCAACCAGTCCAAACACACACTCCATCACACAACCACTAAAAATCCTCTTCCCTTTTCATTGCTTGCAAATGCTTCTTCGCCAAGTAACACACAGACTGTATACCAAAACTATTGAACTCACCCTCTTCTTGTTCCCTTTCCTACTTAAGATTTTCCCCGTGTCGATATAAAGAAAAATAATTTTTTGACTCTCTACCTAGTCCCTTTTACGTGGTGATATTGACATGGGAAATCCTTAAATTTAGATTTCATTTTCCTAGGTTTTTAGTTTGTAAGGGTTAAAGTGCCTCTTGCCTTAAATCATATTGTCTAATTTTTATTTTTGTGACTAATTATTTAGTCATTTTTATTTGTGTGACTAATTATTTAGTTGTGTTTTTTACCCGATGATCAAATTAGTCATTTATAGCTATGTTGCAAAAAAAAAGTAGAATTTAGTCATTTTTAGTTGTTGTGACTAAAAGTTTTAGTCACGTAGTCATTTATTTGCCAAAATTTACTAGTGCACACCCCCGCAAGGGACTTTTAGGGCATGCTACTCAGCTTCGTAGGGATGTGATATTGGTCTAAAACACGTGGAAATACAAGGACAAACATACATATACAATGGAAAATGAATCAGGTGAAGGTGTTACAAATGATTTTTAGATTTGGGGAATGAATGGTGCAAGGGTTAGGGTTCTTTTAGTGGATTTTTTGGAACTAGGGTTTGACAAAATTAGATGTAACCTAGGTGAAATTTTACCAGTCCTAACATGGTCTATGGGCAACAAATTTTAATTTGGGAATGAAAATTAATAGGGACTAAGCTGACATAAAGGTTTGGCTTAGTTAGAGTAAGTATGTTGACATGGTTTTATAGTTTTTACCATGCATAATTGCACACTAGTGAGTATTTCTTTATCTATAGGCATTAAGATTTGATTGGATATATGTTCTAAGTTAGATGGTGATGTAGAGGATATGTATAATGTATCTTATTCTAGTATTTTTGGTAGCTTGATTTATGCAATGGTTTGTAATAGACCAAATATTTCCAAGTAGTGGGAGTTCTTTGCAAGTTGATGTCTAAACCTAGTAGAGAGTATTAGATTGATGTTAAAAGGGTATTCAGATATTTGTGAAATAATTTTGATTATATCTTATTTTATCATGGCTCTAATGATTTACACAAGTTATTGGACATACAAAGCTTGGTTGATGTAGATTGGGTAGGAGACTTAGATAGGCAAAGTTCCACTAGTGCTTATGTGTTTTCTCTATTTAGCAATCCTAATAGTTGGATGTGTAAGAGGTGTAAGGAAGCTAAGGTAGCAAAAAAACTTCCTACACTAATCTTGAGGGGAGGGATATGCAAAACTTTTCAAATCTTTACAACAGTTACATAAATAAATACAAACAATAATCATACCACAACATAATAAATATGTGGGGAAACTCTTTCAAGAGAAAAACCCACACTCTAAAGCTGCCCAATATATTATTTAGGAATCAAGAAGATTACAATATACTTGCAAAGCAAGCTTTCACAAGAGTATAACCAAATAGAGATCCGGAGGCAACTTAACATCTATAATACTCTTAAACACAACCTCTATCTCAAGCTCATGATATATAGGAGATACAATACAGTAAACCATCAATAGTAATTACAAAACCATGAGCCAAAAACCACCCAAAAGTGGCACCCAAATTATCTCCAATCAAATATCCCTTGTGATGTACCAAATCACACACCAACATATGTAACTCTCTCTTTATAGCTCTTTTAAGTCTCCAACACATTTTTACATTTCCCAAAATAGGAGGTCCAACTTCTGAAGGTTATAAATTTTGATCCAGATGTCCAATTGACAAAATATTTGATGCATCAGAAATCTCATGAAAAGATCTATCAATCTATAACCCACTTCACTAGTTATAGAAACTTTCAGGGCATTTAGGGACCTCTAAAGGCCTCAAATCTGAGTTAAAAACTTTTTCAGGAGTTTCAAAAAAAAACTTTAATATCTTGCAATCCAGGTATGATCTTGAGTCTAAACTCACCCGAGATGTTTACTTGGCAGTTTCACACCTTTTGGGAAAATTTTGGGTCCATCAGAGCTCAAATGTCCAGTTACTAAAAATAGTAAGCCCTTTCATTTTATCCCCAATTGGAAACTTTGAAGTTCTAAACCATTCTTCAAGATAAAGGGTATTTGAAAAGACTAAAAATAGGAAGAATAGAAATCTTTTGTAGTTGCAAGGTTGAGACACCTTTCCTAACAAGAGGAAACTAATAGTTGCTTTAAGTATATGACTACTACACATGCCTACAAAGAGGTTGTTGGCAAGAGACACTATATGGATTCATGAATGTTGTCATTGATGGCAACAAATTTCATCCCACACATCTGCAGGACATGGTATGTCTATACCGGAAGTTAGAGTGAAGAATGTTGTGGTCTGGTAAACAAGAACAGAGCAGTTAGTAAGGTCCGACAGATAGGTCCGGATCTCTCAGTAGAAGTATCTCAGTGAAGTGCAGATTTGGGGAAGTCAAGAGGAGTAACTTGACTGATAGATTCCAAGGTTTGAGCCTCCGGTGTGGAAAGGATAAAGAGATATGAATGCTTGAGTGTCGGGTTCCCAAGTGATAGTGTGAACAGAGGAAGAACTAACTGGCAGAACATCAGACATTATTCCGGATGTGTTACTGATGTTGGTAAAAGTTATGAAGGCATAAATTATGTTTGGCTGACATGATTAATGATTTCCACAAGTATATCCTTGATCCGCATTTAATTGGTGTGCAAGGATTCAGCTGACAGATCAGAGTTTGTGAAAAGATTGACTATTCTGGATGCCGACTAGAAAGGTGATGAAATCACTTGTGCAGATATATATACAAGATGGATTTAGTTATGAGAAGTGTTGTTGTTGAAAGTGATGTGCGAACAAAAGTAGTGGAGCTGAAAAAAGTAGAAAGGAAGATCAAGTATGTGAAAGAAGAGCAGCATAAAAGAAGAGGAAAGATGAAGTGTAGCAGATCAGTATACAGAGCCTAACTGGAACTAAACTCCAGCATATGTTGATGCTCCTTATTAGTTCAAGTATTGTATTACACTCTTTATAAATTGTAGACAGTGTGTCTTTTGTAGGCAGTGTGCCTCTTGTGAGCAGTGTGCTTGGGCAGTGAGCCCTAATTGGCAAGTGCCATTTTGTACTTCCATTCTTCTAACAGAGAATACAATCTTGGGTTAATCACCCTGTGGTTTTCTCCCTTAACAGGGTTTCCATGTCAAAAATATTGTGTCATGTGTATTTCTATTTCATGGTTATGTTTGCTTGTTTGAATAGATGTTGCACTAATTATTAGGAAAGTTCAGAAAGCTGGAATAATTAAGATAACTGATTCACCCCCCCTCTCAGTTATCAACAATTGGTATCAGAGCTAAGTTCCTCCTAAACAGAGTCTAATAGCTTGAGGAAGATCTGGGAATCCAAATGGATGCATATGGTTAAAGGGAGCAACTCAAGACTGCCCTTGATGATCTTGAGTAGTCAAACTTTGAAGTCAATGAATTAAAGGAAAGACTCAAACAGGTTGATGATTTTATGAGAGAACTAAAAGACAAATTAAGTCTCTCTATGAAAAAGAGAAAGGAGCTACTTCATCAATTGGCAAGTCAAGGTGAAGCAAATGATGCAAATGAAGATCTGAAGGAGAAAACCAAGTTATGTGAAAAGCTATCAAAAGAAATCATTATGGTAAGACATGAAATGGAATCAGGAGTTATAAAGTTTACCCAAGAGATTGAAGAGAAAAGAAAAACTGAAGACAATCTAAGACAATCTCTCAAGGAGAAATCAGAAGATTGCCACAAGATGGATAGAATTATTAGACATCTTGAATCTAATCTTGAAGATGCTAAAGATAATGAAGAAAAACTTGAGGATCAAAGTGTCTCTCTCAAAAGGGATCTTCAAACAGTAAATGAATATAAAGAGAAATTCAAGATAAGTTCTGCCCAAATTGAAGTTCTTCTTCAAAGCCAAAAGAGGGTAGATGACAAGTGTGGTTTTGGATATGAGAAAGGAGAAAGCTCCGGATCTGGTCAGAAGAATTTTAGATCAAAAAATCCAAGGAACAGGCCTAGAAGTCCTCCGGTAAGGCAGCCTAATGCTCAAAGATATCCATCCTTCAATGGATATTGCCACATCCTTCTCCGGACAGTACTTCAATTGCAAAAGGTATGGTCATAAATCTCATGAATGCAGAAATATGCAAATGAACAATTCATTCAATGGTAGATGCTTTGCATGCAATAGAATGGGTCATATGGCTAATCAATGCAAATCAAGAAGATATCAATCAAATATGCAAAGAAATGTTGTTTGCCAAATTTGCAATAGATCCGGTCATATAGCAAAATTCTGTAGAAGCAAGAATCAGGATAAAAAAGGTCCGGTATATTATAATCAGAATCAAGATAAGGGAAAACAAAAAGTAAATGCAGATGAAGTTCAAAGTGAGATGAACAAGATTTGGGTGAAGAAAAGTACAGAGAATGTAGGGGATGGATCCACATTAGACTCTGGTGCTGATATTCCTTTCAGAAACTAAAAAGTGAGCTCTGGCTCAGGGGGAGACACAAAGAAAACCTTGTTCTCCCAGCTAGTCAATTGGTGCCGGAACTAGCACAAGAAGAGTTGCAGATTAAAGGGTTCATAAGGAAAACATCCAAATAAACTATGGTTAAGATTTGGAAGATCCGCAAGAAGATTTGAAGAATCCAATCCTTCCAGAATTGATTCGGTAAGACAGTCTTCCGGTAAAGATAGATCCCTTACAAGTTTGGTCTGGTATGATTCAAACTATGGTGTCTTGATCTGCAAATAGATCAAATGATTAATGAAAGGATGATAGATTATCACTACTCTCCTAGAATAACTTTGAAATCTGTCTCAATGATCCAGAAAGGTTTTGTCTCTGAATAGGACAAACAAGGCAAACCAGAATGAATTAGGTTGTGCATTTATTGCCGAATGAAAATTAGGGCTTCTCAGAAATAAAAGAGTTCATTCGCTCATCATTTGTACACTCACATTCAAAGAAAAGAGAAAAGGAGCTCTGCAACTACTTCTCCCAAAGATTAAGATGATTCTTCATACAGCTCAATCCAGATTTCATTGTGTGTGCCCTAAATAGCGTAAAAGGTATTCTTCGTTCTTGATATCTCTCAGTAAGATTCCTTGATGATGGCTACTCTGAATATAGTAAAGATTTCTGATAGACCTCGCCCCATATTTAAGAAGCATCCATACAAACCCTTGGAGGTAGACCCCCTAGGAGCCTTCTCTAGTGTTTCGCATGGTGTTTTACACACAAAAGATATTAGGGTTTACATACACGCAAATGTTGAAGAGTTTGGGGAATTCAAACTAAGAGATATCTATCACAAACAATTGATAGACGATGCTTTTGAGCTTAAACCAGAATATAAGGGCATCCAAGAGAAACATTTTGATTAGTTCATTCATTTCCCCTACTTTGAAGAAGATGAATGGGTCTAATATGTGTTGAGTAGGGTACATGACAACTTTCTATGGCTTAATAGACCTTGCAAAATCACTAAGGAAGTAATTAGGGTAGTAACTAGTTTACACTCCTCCAGAGGAATTCTTGTCCTCAAATCTATCAAAAACAACATTGTAACTGAGGCCACTGGATCAAAATTTGATAAGAGGGAAATGACCATTGAAGATATTACTGACCCGGATATCAAGTTTGCATCTATGATAATAGGATACAAGATATATCACTCCAGTAGGGAGAATTTAGTATCTGGAACTATAGTATATACTGCCTATGAGATGCTGAGAAAGAATACAGAATATGATCTCTGTGAACTTCTTTTGAGCCAATTAATGGAAAACATACAGAAGATCAAAAAGGACAAGAAGAACTCCTTTAAATATGGTGGACTAATATTATGCCTATTTTTCTACTTCATGAATGAGCTGCCTGGATCAAATGGATGGGTATGGCAAAATGACAAACCGGTAGCAATCCAGATCAGAGATTACTTGCATGAACTTGGGGATGCTAAAGCAAGAAATATAGCCCTGTGGGGATATTTCAAGAATTTTCAGAACATGATGCAAGCAAGAGAAAGGATTCCCCAGTCTCTTGTTGAGAAATACAAAGACACAGTATGTTTTATGGTAGAGACTGATCAGTGCCTAATGGAGGCAGTAGAACCAAGAACTATATGGATCATGCCCATGGGGTATGAAGTTGATGAACAAATTGTGGAGCTGCATGTTCAACACATGTTAAGTTAGCCAAAGGATCCAAAGGCAGAAAGGTTTGGAACCTTTGAGGAGCTGAGTGTAAAGATTCATGTGGAACTTAGAGAACCAGAGATCAAGAGGAAGGTGAGAAAAGAAGTAGAAAATGTTGCCAAAGGCCTTGGTATCTCAAAGGAGGAACTTGATGCCCACAGGAAAAAGATGGAAAGGGCTGAGGAAGAGAAGAAGAAGGTAGAAAAGAAAAATGACGAAAGTGCTCCGACAAAACCTTCCACCCGGACCAGATCATCAAAGAGATCTACACCTACCACTGCCAAAGGCTCAAGAACATCAGAACCAGAAGCACAATCATCTGGCAAAGGAGAGAAAAGAACAAAGACAAAAGCTACAAGAGCTTATGCCAGTCAAAGGGATGAAGAGGACACTGAATCTGATGAAGAAATCAGGAAAATGAAGAAAACATCCAGTCAACCCTCTACTGGACAAAAGGAAGAAAAGACAGAGGAACATGTTGAAAAACCCACTCTTCACATTGATGACATAATCAAATCAATCACAATGGACAGAAATCTTCAGCCAATGGTTGAGTTCTATGATGATTATGGTGAAGCAGATCAGAAGATATTGCAAGATGCCACAGTCAGGTACCTAAATATCTACAACAAAGAATTCATTGAAATTATATCTTTGATCCCCAAAAGCTTGGAGAAGGAACTAGAAATAAGAAAGAACAATGCCCAAGCCAAAGACCTAGAAATCTGAGAACAGTTAGCAATTCAGCTATATCCTTCAATCGACCCCAAGACAATGAAAATGGTATTCAAAGATTGTAAGGATGAGTTCAGAAGCAAAGCAAGGATGAATTAACTTATGCTTGGTGAGACTGACAAGGTAGCCAAGGACACAGAAGAGATCCTCCAGAAGGCCTTCAAAAGATTTAATCTTCCTATTATAGAGGATTTGGGTTCTGACCCCTTGACCACAAGTGTTGTAGAAAAGTCTACTGAGAAAATAATAGAAGAGGTAATCAATACCGGTGTAAAAATAGCTAAGGACTTGGAATCCTCTGCTCTGGAAGAGGTGGCCCATGAACAGACCAACATCACTCCTCCAGGTTCCCCTGCTGACTCTGGATCCAAAGGAGAAGAAAGAATAAAGAAGAAAGAAGCAGAGGTGAAGGGCAAAGAAGATATCAGTATAAAGGTTGTGGAAGGGGAGAAAGCTCGAAAAGACAGTTCTGTGACTGCATAAGAAAAGAAAAATCCGTCTCTAGCAAGAGACACTGCAGAATCAGTCAAGGACTTTTTGACAAAAGCAACTATGGAGATTGATGAACTGAAACTATTAAAAGGGCCATTAAATTTTGACTCTCTATCTTCGGTGCAAACAATGAAAATAGCTTCATTTGCAAATGCGAAGGTCAAAGAGAAACTACTAAAATCTCACATGGAAGACTGTGAGCTTATAGAGGCAGCATCCGGAATGTTGAAAAAGATCATGCCATCTTTTCAAAAGGATCCCACAGCCTCTTCTTTCGGTAATCTCAAAACTCTAGTCAACAATGTTAGCACACATTTTGATTCTCTAGAGAAGTTAGCTGAAGAAAAGGTTCGGAAGGAGTTTTTGGATAAGAGATTCTCCGAAGTACAGGGTCTGATAACAAATGATAGGAAAGTTATGGACATTGGGATAAAGAGCTTGGAAAATGCTCTTAAAGATGGCGGAAATATGTACAAATTTTGCTTATCTTGGCCCACAGTGACCAAAGATATTGAGAGGAAAGTAAAAGAACAAGAGGATAAACTATTAAGTCTGTCTCAAAGTTTTGATCCTCTCTCATCCTTCATAGTAAATCAAGAGTGTCAGACTATTGCAATCACAAATGCAATAAATAATTTTGAGAAGGAAATGAAGAACATAATTAGCCGGATGGGTGAACTTAGAAGGATCATTATCCCTAAGTTAGAGGCCATGCATGAGGCCATAAGTGAAGCTCAAATCACAGCCCAGACCAATGATCCAACAGATCTAAAAAGGGTAGATGCGTTTGCATTCCTGTTGAGCGGTCATATATCAATTTTGGACAGAATGAAGCAAAGTTGGGCTACAAAATTTGTTCAATTGAAGACAACTTTTGCAGACATACTTAAGTATATGTAAGTATGCCATATGTCTATACTTGTGCAGCTAAGTGTAGTTGGATTTTTGAAAGTTTTGATATGCGGACCCTACCTTTTGCCATTGATGTCAAAGGGGGAGTGAAGAGCAGTGAAAAATGAGGAATCCAACTAAGGGGGAGCTTCAGAAAATGTATATAAAAACAGAGCATCAACCAAGGGGGAGCATAGTGTAAACACTTAGTCATTTTTCACTAAGTGTTGCCATCAATGCCAAAGGGGGAGATTGTTGGCAAGAGATACTATATGGATTCATGAATGTTGTCATTGATGGCAACAAATTTCATCCCACACATCTGCAGGACATGGTATGTCTATACCGGAAGTCAGAGTGAAGAATGTTGTGGTCCGGTAAACAAGAACAGAGCAGTCAGTAAGGTCCGACAGACAGGTCCGGATCTCTCAGTAGAAGTATCTCAGTGAAGTGTGGATTTGGGGAAGTCAAGAGGAGTATCTTGACTGATAGATTCCAAGGTTTGAGCCTCCGGTGTGGAAAGGATAAAGAGATATGAATGCTTGAGTGTCGGGTTCCCAAGTGACAGTGTGAACAGAGGAAGAACTGACTGGCAGAACATCAGACATTATTCTAGATGTGTTACTGATGTTGGTAAAGGTTATGAAGGCATGAATTATGTTTGGCCAACATGATTAATAATTTCCACAAGTATATCCTTGATCCACATTTACTTGGTGTGCAAGGATTCAGCCGACAGATCAGAATTTGTGAAAAGATTGACTATTCTGGATGCCGACTAGAAAGGTGATGAAATCACTTGTGCAGATATATATACAAGATGGATTTAGTTATGAGAAGTGTTGTTGTTGAAAGTGATGTGCAAACAAAAGTAGTGGAGCCGAAAAAGGCAGAAAGGAAGATCAAGTATGTGAAAGAAGAGCAGCATAAAAGAAGAGGAAAGATGAAGTGCAGCAGATCAGTATACAGAGCCTAACCGGAACTGAACTCCAACATATGTTGATGCTCCTTATTAGTTCTAGTATTGCATTACACTCTTTATAAATTGTAGACAGTGTGTCTCTTGTAGGTAGTGTGCCTCTTGTGAGCAGTGTGCTCGGGCAGTGAGCCCTAATTGGCAAGTGCCATTTTGTACTTCCATTCTTCTAACAGAGAATACAATCTTGGGTTAATCAGCCCGTGGTTTTCTCCCTTAACAGGGTTTCCACGTCAAAAATATTGTGTCATGTGTATTTCTATTTCATGGTTATGTTTGCTTGTTTGAATTGATGTTGCACTAATTATTAAGAAAGTTCAGAAAGCTGGAATAATTAAGATAACTGATTCACCCCCCCTCTCAGTTATCAACAGAGGCAATATAGTTATAGAGAATATGTTCAAGAGTTGGTTTTGATCATAGTGTGGTTCAAATTAGATTTGGTAATTAGAGTGCTATAGATTTTTCTAGGAATCCCATGTCTCATGCTCATACCAAGCATGTTGATGTGTAGTATCACTTTGTTCATGAGATGGTGGAGAATGGTAAGATCATTTTACAAAAGGTTGACACTTGAGAGAATGTTCCAAATTAACTTACAAAATCAATGAGTACAGATAAGTTCTCTTGATGTATAGAGGTCATTGGCCTTTCATGTGCACTTGATTTATTTATGGGTTTGCATGTCATTGTAATGCATAATATCAAATGGGAGAATGTGATATTTAATTGTAATCCTAATTTATAATGGTCTTCAACTTTCTCAGAATGGCTATGTGGATACCAATGTAGTTGAGAGATTTTAGTATTATATTATTATTCTCATAGTTGACTTGGAATATTAGTTTTAATAGAATTAAAGGAGGAAGGTGGAGTATGACAATATCAGTTACAAATTGATTAGAGCTCATTTATGTCACTTTCTCATTCCTAGGCCCAAGGTGGGGAAGTGAAGCATCTTCTTCATTACTGGGTGAACCCCACATGTTTAATGTTCTCATATTGGAGTACCATTTTTAAGGGAGTGTGCCCATGATGTGGAGTAAAAAAGGTTAATTGTGAGTTACATTTTCGATTCATTGATGCATTGATTTATCACATGGGGGCATTGGATTTTTATTATACCATGGTTTTAGGTGGCCTTGGTTTTAGGTATCCACTTATACTTTCATGTCAACTCTTCTCTAGATTTCGTATGTATTAGATAGAGGTTTCATGGGTTATTTATAGGTACACAAATGGGTAAGTGCACAAAGATGGAAAACCAAAAGGGGGTCTTAAGATGCCACTTTTTATGAAATTAGGAAAGACTGATGTTGGATGAGAAATTGAAGACAGTTACACTCAAAATTTGAAGATAAAAGAAAAACAAGAGTTGTAGTACTTCGAATCTAGTTTCTAAACTACTATTTTTTTTCAAAAATGGTTGTGATTAAGGGGTTCAAAAAGGGGGAGCACACAAATTGGTCCTATTTTTTTCAAAAAAACATAACATAGTGTCTAGTGTGCTCCCCCTAAAATGTTAACCTTTTTTTAGTATTTCAAAACTCACTTTGGTGAGAAATTAGCTAACACCATGTAGTTTATCCCTAATTTTTCTGATAATTTTTTCATAAATAATTGATTTTTTACTAATTTTCAAGGTGGACACATCCTAAAAACATAAATTGGAGCATGATCCCCCCTATAAATTTTGAAAACTAATTGAAAATCTAATTTTTTTAATAAGTGTAGAATGGATTCTAGTTTCTAAAAATGTAATTTGTTTGAAATTTTGATGAAAGGTTTGAAAAAAGTCAAAAATACCACACACTAGTTTTTGACAAAAAATAGATACACTAATAAAAGAAATTAAAGATGAAATCTTTAACATACTCAAAATGTGAAAAAAATTATATGGTTTAAAAGCTAAGAGAGAGCTTAAGATTATGATGGTATTTTGTCGACTTGTCATTGAAACACATGCAAACCTAATGGGGAGCATGCTCTAGATTATGTAATTTTTTGTTACAATCTAGAAAAACACGTCTTTGGATGTCTAAAACATAGTCCAAGCCTTTGGTTTGGAAGCCCAAGTCAAATCCCACCCAAAGGCTTGGAAATTACCAAACCAAAGCATATTGCGAGTGTGTTATAATGCACTTGCATTATGGTGAAATAAAACCATCTCTCCCTCCCTCCTTACCCCTCTATATTATTCTCTCTCCCTCCCCTCTAGGTCTCTTCCTCCCCTCGTCTCTCTCTCTCTCTCATCTCTTTACCTCCTACCCTCTCTGTCACTCTCTACTTCCCTCCCCTCCCTACATCCTACCCTCTCTATCTCTCTCTACTTCCCTCCCCTCTCTCTCACTCTCTACTTCCTTCCCCTCTCTACTTCATACCCTCTCTCTCACTCCCTACTTCCCTCCCCTCTCTCTCACTCTCTACTTCCTTCCCCTCTCTACTTCATACCCTCTCTCTCACTCCCTACTTCCCTCCTATCTCTACCTCCTACCCTCTCTCTCACTCCCTACTTCCCTCGCCTCTCTACCTCCTACCCTCTCTCTCACTCCCTACTTCCCTCACCTCTCTATCTCCTACCCTCTCTCTTAATCTCTACTACCCTCCCCTATCTACCTCCTACCCTCTCTCTCACTCTCTACTTCCCTCCCCTCTCTACCTCCTCCCCTCTCTCTCGCTCTCTACTTCTCTCTCTCTCTCACTTATCTACATCCTAGTTTTCCTTTTCATGGATTTCCTTATTAGACACACAAGAATATTGAGAGGGGGGTGAATAAGTATTCAAACAATTTCCAATTGCAACAACTTCCTTATCCTAAGAAGATTAAACCTTAAGAATAATGATATCAACATGAAAGAATAACACAATGCACATCAACACATAACACTAGATATACATGGAAAACCCTAGAAGGGAAAAACCATGGTGAGGATTAACTCACAATATATGAAGCTCAAATAATAACTTTGTTTTAAGGGCTATAACCCAAGGAAGCTACTACTCCCTAAATAACTTTCATTTTGGGTCACTCCCAAGGAAGCTTCTACTCCTTGATGACTTTGTTTTAGGGACACTCCCAAGGAAGCATCTACTCCCTAAATTGAGAACACACTTAAAAAAGATTATAGTATGACAGTCATTCTAGTGTCTGAAAACTGACATTGAAGCTCACAGCTTTGATGATTGCACTTCTACCTCTTCACACTTTCTTCTGATAATCTGATCAGTTAGGCACATTCTATACTTAATCACTATCACAAATATGTGTTCAAAATGAATCAAGACAACATCAACAATTTATGCTCTTTCTCCTTCATTCGCTCATCAACAATTTATTTATTCTTCCTTTTATCTATTTGTGAACTTTTCTATCAAATTACAATCACACCTCACCTCACTCACTTTGATTCATTATTTATACATGAAATTATATTGATTACATTGCTTGTCATCCAGATACAACATGAATAATACATTTACAAGTTGGCCAGACAACACACAATATGAAACGTGTAGGAGATAGGTCTTAATTGAACACACACGTTACACAAGAAGAAGATCCAAGCCTTGTGGACCCCAACACTTGATTAACCAAGTCCAAAACATCCTTCACACCTTCAAACATCAATGAATTACATCCACACACTCTACTCATTTGGAAATAGGACAACTTTAAGAAAAACACATGAAAACTTGAAGTGTAACAACCACATTAACTTGAAAACCTTGTGCAGTACCAAAAACAACAAAGATCTATGTGAAACTTTTCCAGCTGAGTCCACATGACTCATAAAACATCCCCAAACACTCCTTTTCCACTGCACATCAAAGAATTATGCCACACATCTTCAAACAATCACTCTAAAAACACTCTGTCATCTAGAACATACTACAACATGTTGTCGATTGAAAAACTAAGCTGTGGACCACTAGGAACCTTGAAACTAAAGAGAAGCATATAATACACATCTAGAAATATGTCCTCAAAATTGTAAGGTTAATCATTCACTTTCAAAGGAATGTGGAGCATTCCAGTAGGTTTTCATTCCTACTTCATTCTGCCCGAGCACATACCGGTGTTCTATCATACATAACTTTCACAACGGAGGGAAATATGATCTAAAACTTTCGAGACAACACCTTCACTACCCTCTTGACACAATTCTAGAGTTACATAGCCAAATCTATAATTATGGAGGAATACCGAGCATTCCATCACCCTGCTAGGAGCACCTTCACAGAACCAACACTATCTTCAAGTTGTTAGAAAAAAAAACATCCTTTCAATGATCAAAACATCATGAAACTTGGAAAATACATAGAATGACACTATATGGAGCTATGTTCCAATCTGCAGAAGAACAAAATCAATATAATGAGAATGCAGAGCAATCTCCTAGACAGTCTTGAAAGAGTAGTCATCCTGAAATAGAAACTGTCACCAACTTCCAGACGCCAAATCTTCTTTGAATTAACACATGCATTCTTAGGGACAGTAAAGAAGAGCACCCAACATTTCTTAATCCATTAGTGCCATATCTTACTACTTTTTATTCCCATATTAATTTGCCTTCTTGATGCTTCTAATTCCAATCTCAATATATCTTCATACTCAATTCTACAATGAACAAGGCATGATATGAACTTCTAATTCCCATCTCAATGTATCTTCTTCAAGAGTTGTTAGCAAAAAAATTGGCCATTAGAATTTATTGTAAGAAAATGACCCTGAGATGCCCTATTGAGTGGTGTCCAATTGACTAATAGCTCAGGAAATTGCTATTGAATTAGCGATCTTCCACTAAATTTTAGAGGTACAACTCCCTCGTATGATTTAATTGATTTTTGGGTGTGCTTTTGACTGGAAAGTAGGAAAGGACAACTAACAAATGTGCATAACAATGACACAAACACGATTGATTAACTGGAGTAAAGAAAGTGCAAATAAATGATGCACAAATCATCTATTCTACACCTATGAATGACAATCTAGAAAGAATGAACAACATACCTTTCCAATAAGTGAGTTCATTGAAATTCACAAATTCTAGAATAAACACATACACAATCCGATATAGCAAATAATAGACTGAAGAATGATTACAAAGACGCATAGGATGTTTGCAATCAGAAAGAAACATTAACAAATTTATAGATTTAAAACATCTCTTTTATTTCTCCAATGCAAAAATCATGAGTACACGGACCCCAAATATCTATATAGAAAATTGTGTTTGAAAAGGAAAATAAAACTTCTCCATCTTCCCCTCTAGACGAATAGCCAAAAAAAAGGATCCTTTTCTTTGGAAACTTTTCCAATAAAACAAGTTCCCCTCCAATGAGACCTTTCAATTCCCCTAACCATAGATAAAGTATAGTTACAAAATAAAAGAAACTTTTAAGCTTCCCATAATTGACTCTTTTATATGTGGGAATTTTTATATAATTTCCCCAATAAAACACCTCTTCAATCTCATAACTATTTTCTTGATAATTAAATTATCATTTATTTATGGGAAACTATTCAATTTCCCATAACACTTCAACTACCTTCTTTTCCGTTATATGGGTGTGTTGTTATGAATTTAATGAACTGAAGATTTGTAAATTTAAAATGGTGTCAAAATGACAATTGTTTCAATTGCATTTGTGACAAGTTCCTTGATCAACTTAAATCACATCTAGATTAAAAGGACTACTATTCTATATAAGAATTTCATAGCAGCAATGAAAATGTATATGCAATGCCCTTTGCCCCAACTTGGCTAGTGTGCCCAATATTATGAACATAATCTTATAATGAGCCTAGAAAGTCATAGTTGATAATACATTTTATATCTTTAACATCCAAGCCATGTGCAGCAACATTGGTGGCTGTCATGATGAGGCTTTTGCCAGATTTGAATTCCAATAAGACCTAGACTCGTTCAGCTTAACTTTTATCTCCATGGGTAGAGAGTATTGGTCATTCATCCATACGTAATTGTCTTGTAACTTGATCACAACCCCTTTTTTAGTTTCCAAGAGAACAAGCAGATAGCTACCATTCATGATTTCTTGTAAAAACCTTATTAGCCTTGGGCACTTCTCATTGCTCAGAAACAATTTCCATAATTTGATCAATACAATGATTTGCTTTGAGATCTTGTGATCAGTATTATAGTTACCTTATGAGCATTAGGTATAGATGAAATTCAAGTTTCTATGTAGATGGAGAAAGATGGATGTCTCAGTCTTTGAGAATCTGAAGTATTTCATTTATGATAGCATAGTGAAATGATACAAGATCACTTGTTGATAGTAAATGATGCAGAGCTGTACATCGAAAGCTTAAATCCAACAGTGAAATGCTCACAGTTCGCATTCACAATTTCCATACAACACCTTGTCCATATTACATACAAGGTTTCACTTCTTAGTACCAGTCTGCTACAGTGTTCCGTGTACCGGTTTACCTCCAGGGCCAATCATACAATGTATCAGCCATTTGTATTCCCACAATGTATATTCGCGATATACATCCTTCATATGCAAAACCTGACCTTTCCTACCGGTAGATGAACATGCCCTTACCTACTAGCGCCGGTCATCTGCAACACAAAACCCTTCCACCACACATTCAGGTTACCACTCTGATAGGTCACTGTTTGTATCTTACAGCAATGTATCTGTGGAATGTATATTCTGATATACATTCAAATATACAACTCAAAACATACATTCACCAAATATGCCTCCAAAATATGTTTTCGGGGAAGGTTGACCGCTAACTTCTTTGTATCAACCCGATGTACATTTGCAATGTACATCCATCACATACAACCCAAACATGCAACCGACGGATACACAGGTACTATCTTCACATACAAGAGGGATATACACACTCACTACATCCGATAAACATTTGCAGTATATACAGAAATTGTATATATGGCCTTGTATATTTTCAACATGCGATTCAAACATGCATTTGATAGATACCCACAACCATGTGACTATAGTATACCTAGGAATTGAACCCGATATACAATAGAGATATACTCATAGATTGTATATCAACACTTTGTAACATCCATAACATACAAACCTGATGTGCGATTGCCGAATATACCTAAACTGGTACCCAAATGTGAAAGCGATATACACACCAACTGTCTGTGACCAACAAAGGCTATATATACATGGATTGTATATCGCATACAAAAGCGATATACACACAATTTGTATATCTTTCAACTCACACAGATTTTCACGATTTTTAATCAACTTTCTACTTAGCGACTGTCCAGAACTGTTTCACCTCCATATATGCAGCTCTCTGCACTTTGTTAACCTAGCATATGCACACGCTAGGATTATGTCAATGCATTTCTCGTAACTAATCCTGCAAACCTAAACATTTCCAAATAAAACAAAAACCCTAAACTACTATATACAACCATTCCACCGATTCAAAGAATCTCACCGGTGGAATGGGTTTAAGGGTCCATTCGATTTCAAAACAGAAAATCAGTCACACAGTGAATTCAAAAATTAGAAAAGATGACACAAAACAAGATCTCCTTATTACTTTAAGAAATGGATACAAATATCTGATTTTACAGTTCTACAACTCAATACCACTTAACCTGTCTATCAACATCTATCTGTCTATATCCTTAACTCTTCATTCTCAGTAGTACTAACATGTTTCACAGCGGCTGGGAGATAACAAACAATTAACAACCGCTAACAACTAACCACCTTGCCATAACAAATTGACAAGTGTCCTATGAATCTAAATGCTAACTACAATGAGATGCATTGGTCAAATCGACCTTATTACATTGACTATAGAAAATGCATAAAGCATAACAACTTGTTAAGACCTTAACCTTCTCCCTCTGATGTAAAATCAATTTGATGAAGGGGTGCTCCTGCACCATACTCCCCGGGAGAAGAAATCTCAAGCCCACTTGAGATGAGGGTTTGAAGGTTGTACCATGTTCTCTGATTTGGTCTTCATTCATCCACACTACCTCTAAATCTGGTTTCCCTTGCCAAGCCACCAAGTATTCCATATATTCTTTGTTCCTTGTTTTCTTTGCCACTCTTGAGTCTAAAATCTTCTCCAAATGTGGTGGATCATGCTTAGGAATATCATCATCTGCTACACCCTATAATGGTTCCTGGTCAATATCTGGATTATGTTTGTATGGATTTAAATCACATACATTGAAAATAGGGGATAATCCAAGATCAGAAGGAAGTTGGATCTCATAAGCATTATGTCCACATTTCTTCAAAATCTGACATGGTCCAATCTTCCTCTGCATTAGCTTGGTATATTTACCTATTGGGAGCCTCTCCTTTTTCAAATTTACCCACACCAAATCTCCAACATCAAACTGTACATCTCACTTTTTCTGATTAGCATAGGCTTTATACTTCAATGTGGCCTATTGGAGTTGGGTCTTGACTTGATCATGTACCTCTTTGATGGCTGATGCAAAAATTTCTCCATCTGCACTGATAGGTTCTCCTGCAGGTAGATCTCGTAGCTCCAAAATACCTCTTGGATGAATTCCATATACCACCTAAAAAGGTGATTTCCCTATACTCCTATTGATAGTGTCATTATAGGAAAATTCTGCTTGTGGGAGGATGTTGTCCCACTTCTCTCCATGCTGCCTTGTCAAACACCTGAGTAGATTTCCTAAGGAACAGTTAACCACTTCAGTCTGTCCATCTGTTTGAGGATGATAGGTTGATGAGAAGGATAAATTGGTTCCGAGCTTCTTCCAAAGAGTCCTCCAAAAATGGCTAATAAACTTCACATCTCTGTCTAAGACTATGCTTAATGGCAATCCATGAATCCTCACTATTTCCTTGAAAAACAGGTCTGTAACATATGAAGCATCACCAGTGGTTTTACATGGCAGTAAATGTGCCATTTTACTAAATCTATCTACCACCACAAAAACACTATCATATCCTTTCTTTGTTCTTGGTAAACCCAACACAAAATCCATGCTTATGCTCTCCCATGGCCTAGAAGGAATGGGTAGTGGTTGATATAAACCTGCATTAGTTGATCTCCCTTTTGCTTTCTGACATATCATACATGCCTCTACAAATCTCCTTACGTCTGACTGTAACTTAGGCCAATAGTAATGTCTCTTTACAAGGTCAAGAGTCTTATCCAAACCAAAATGTCCTGCCATAGCCCCACAATGCTTCTTCCTAATAATATTCAACCTCATAGAACACCGTGGAATACACAACTATCTACCTTTGAAGAGTAATCCATCCTGTATCAGAAATTTAGAATATTCAACATGATATTTGTCTTCAAAAGAAGTACACACTTTGTAGATCTCTCCAATGTCTTCATCATCCTCATACATAGTCGTTAAGGAATCAATACCAACACTTTCCAACTGTATCTGATTTATTGTTAGAACCCTCCTACTTAAACATTTGCTACCTTGTTCTTGACCCCTTTCTTGTGCTTGAGTGTGAAGGTGAAAGCTTGCAAAGTCTCCACCCACTTCACGTGCCGATGGTTCAGCTTTTCTTGACTATTTATAAAACTAAGGGCCTGATTATCTGTGAACACTATGAATTCTTTGGCATCAAGTAATGCCTCCACTTTTTGAGTGATTGGACTAGAGCATACATTTCTAAATCATAGGATGAGTATCTCTTCTTAGCATCATTGAGTTTCTCACTGAAGAATGCAATCAACCTCCCTTCTTGACTGAGTACTGCTCTAGTTGCCATGTGACTGGCATCACATTCTACCTGAAAATTTTTATTGAAATCAGGGAGTGCAAGGACTGGCTGCTGTGCCACCTTCTTCTTCAATGTCTCAAATGAATCATCTACTTCTTTTGTCCAAGTAAATCTGCACTTCTGTCATCCTTTTATGGTGTCAAGCATGGGTACACAAACATGACTAAACCCTCTTGTAAACTTCCTATAGAAGGTTGCTAACCCATGAAAACTTCTGACATCATTCATGGTTCTAGGAGTTGGCCAAGACAATATGGCACTTACCTTCTCTTGATCCATTTTTAGTTTGCCATGTGAGATGACAAAACCCAAGTAGATGATCTTCTCCTGCATGAACAAACTCTTGTCCAAATTGATCATTAACTGCTCTTCATGTAACCTTTTGAGAACCAAATCTATGTGTCTGAGGTGTTCTTCCCTTGTATTGGTGAAAATCAAAATGTCATCTAGATATACTATGATAAATTTACCTATAAATTCTCTCAAGACCTCATTCATCAACCTCATAAAGGTACTAGGGGCATTGGACAAACCAAAAGGCATGACCTTCCACTCATATAACCCCTCATTGGTCTTAAATATAGTTTTCCATTCATCTCCTGGCCTAATCCTGATCTGATGATAGCCACTTTTCAAATCTATTTTTGTGAAATATTTGGCACCTCCTAAATAATCAAGTGAATCCTCTATCCTAGGTATGGGGAACCTATACCTAATTGTGATCTTGTTAATAGCCCTTGAATTAGTGCAAAGCCTCCAAGTGCCTTCCTTCTTTGGTGCTAGTACAGCTGGTACTGCACATGGGCTTAGACTTTTGCCAATTAGGCTTGTTTCCAACAATTCCTCAATCTGCCTTGCTACCTCTGCATTCTGTTCTAGGGTGAGCTTATATGCTACCTTGTTTAGAAGTGTAGATCTTGGGATTAGATCTATGCAATGACTGATGTCCCTTATAGGTGGTAGGGACCTTGGCATTCCATTAGAGATGATGCCTTTGTACTTGTCCAATAGTTCTTGGACAGCGGGGTCTATGAACCTTTGCTTCTTCTCTCCCTTGACTTCTTGCTGCTGCTCCTTGTTCACCTTTTGGCATGGAATGAGGGCATACACAACTACATCTTCATCTTCTATCTCCTTCATGAATTGTTTACCTTCTACCATCATTACCTTGACTTCTTTTCCTTTTGATTCTACCTCCTTCTCCATTAATGGTAGCAACTCTGTCTTCTCATCATCCTTGGTGATTGAATAGGTGTTTCTAACTCCATCATGTTGGGCTTTCAAATCGTATTTCCATGGTCTTCCAAGTAGGAGATGACAAGCATCCATCTGAGCTATGTCAAACAATAATTTGTCCTGGTATGGTCCAATTTGAAACTCCACCCAAGCCTGTTCTTCCACAACTGTTTGCTGACCTTGAGTGAGCCATGAGACCTTGTATGGATAGGGATGTGGTAGCCTTCTAAGCTTAAGCTTTTCTATCATTTCAACAGACACAAAATTTTCAGTAGATCCAGAGTCAATCAGAACTTTACATACCTTTCCTCCTGCCTTGCAAGTAGTTTTGAAAAGAGACTTTCTTTGTGGGGGTTCTCTGTTAGGTACCTTCATAGTGGCCATTGCTCTCCTAATTATCAAAGCTTCTCCTGTCTCAGGATACCCATATCTGACAGTATCATTCACACTCTGATAAGTGTTGGAGCTTGTCGCACTTTGACAATCAGATTCTTGGATTAGATTTGTCCTCCTTTCTCCCCCTAAACTTGTTGCTTTTTTCTAGACATCTACTAGCTATGTGGCCTTCCTAATTACAATTGTAACATCTGATAGCTCCTCTACCCTGAGATCTCCCTCTAAACGGTGGTCTTCTGCCCCTGAAATTTGCTTTTCGATCATAACTTCCCTTTTGAGTTTGACTGTTGTCTCCTTTGTTGCTCTCTTGATTGGTTTCACCTTGGTGTCCAAATCCATTTCCTCTACCTCTGAATGGACTTCTTATCCCTCTTTTCTATCTTCCTCTTCCTCTATTGTTCTATTCTTGTCTTCTCTTTAATTTCTCGTCCACCTTGAGTACTAATTGGTAGCACTTCTGAACTGTATCTGGATTATGTAGATTTAGGTCTTCTTGGATGGTAAATCTCAACCCATTGAGATACCTAGCTACCTTCTCTTCCTCATTCTCCTTTACCGTTGTCTTGAGACATAGTTTCATGAACTCTTCAGTGTATGCACTGACATCTAACTCCTTCTGCTTTAGATTTTGTCTCCCCTTATGTAATTGGATGTTGTAATCTAATGGAACATAGGCTTCCTTCACTAAAGCCATCATCTTCTTCCACGTAGCAACTGTGTTCTTTCCTTCTTTCACCCTGTCATCTTGGATGAAATTCCACCAGGTTAGTGTAGCCCCTTTCATTTTGGACTCAGCTGTCTTGACTCTTTGGTGATCTGGTATTTCCTCTGTTCCAAAGAAATTATTCAAGGAGTCTATCCACTCCATCATGAAGTCAGGTTCCATTTTTCCTACAAACACTAGCAGGTCTATTTTCATATCCATGGTCCTCCGATCCATGGATTTGAGGGCATTGAGTAAAGGTCTCTGGTCTGTAGGAATGTCTATCTCTTCTTCATCCCTATCTTCTTGTTCACCAGAATATTCTTTTCCCTTTCCTACTTTGTCCCTTAACTTCTCTAACTCATCTTTCAATTCCTAATTCTAAGCTCTAACCACTTTGCTCTCTGCTAATTGTTTCTTTACTAAGACTACCAACTCAGCATTGGTCATCCTTGCTGGGTACTCTTCTGACCCTTCTCCTTCAGACATCTTGTCACCTTCTTCTTCTTCCCAAAGATACTCCTTCGCTCTGATACCACTATGATGCAGAGCCGTACAGCAAAAGCTTAAATCCAACAGTGAAATGCTCATAGTTCACATTCATAATTTCCATACAACACCTTGTCCATATTACATACAAGGTTTCACTCCTTAGTACCAATCTGCTACAGTGTTCCACGTACCGGTTTACCTCCACGGCCAGTCATACAATGTATCGGCCATTTGTATTCCCGCAATGTATATTAACGATATACATCCTTCAAATGCAAAACCTGACCTTTCCTACTAGTAGATGAACATGCCCTTACCTGCTGGTGCCAGTCGTCTGCAACACAAAACCCTTCCACCACACATTTGGGTTACCACTCTGATAGGTCGCCGTTTGTATCTTGCAGTAATGTATCTGCGGAATGTATATTCTGATATACATTCAAATATACAACTTAAAACATACATTCACTGGATATGCCTCCAGAATATGTTTTTGGGGAAGGTTGACCACTGACTTCTTTGTATCAACCTGATGTACATTTGCAATGTACATCCATCACATACAACCCATACATGCAACTGACGGATACACAGGAACTGCCTTCACATACAAGAGGGATATACACATTCACTGCATCTGATATACATTTGCAGTATATATAGAAATTGTATATATGGCCTTGTATATTTTCAACATGCAATTCAAACATGCATTTGATAGATACCCACAACCATGCGACTGTAGTATACCTAGGAATTGAACCTGATATACAATAGTGATATACTCATAGATTGTATATCAACACTTTGCAACATCCATAACATACAAACCTGATGTGCGATTACCGAATATACCCAAATGGGTACTTGGATGCGAAAGTGATATAAACACCAACTGTCTGCGACCAGCAAAAGCTATATATACATGGATTATATATCACATGTACAAAAGTGATATACACACAATTTGTATATCTTTCAACTCACACAGATTTTCACGATTTTTAATCAACTTTCTACTTAGTGACTGTGCAGAACTATTTCACCTCCATATATGCAGCTCTCTGTACTTTGTTAACCTAGCATATGCACACGCTAGGATTCTGTCAATGCATTTCCCGTAACTGATCCTGCAAACTTGAACATTTCCAAATAAAACAAAAACCCTAAACTACTATATACAACCATTCCACCGATTCAAAGAATCTCACCGGTGGAATGGGTTTAAGGGTCCATTCGATTTCAAAATAGAAAATCAATCACACAGTGAATTCAAAAATTAGAAAAGATGACACAAAATAGGATCTCCTTATTACTTTCAGAAATGGATACAAATCTCTAATTTTACAGTTCTACAACTTAATACCACTTAACCTGTCTATCATCATCTATCTGTCTATATCCTTAAACTGACCCAATCTAGGGTATTTAACTCTTCATTCTCAGTAGTACTAACATGTTTCCCAATGGCTGGGAGTCAACTCCAAATGGCTAGGAGATAACAAACAATTAACAACCGCTAACAATTAACCACCTTGTCATAACAAATTGACAAGTGTCCTATGAATCTAAATGCCAACTACAATGAGATGCATTGGTCAAATCGACCTTATTACATTGACTATAGAAAATACATAAAGCATAACAACTTGTTAAGACCTTAACCTTCTCCCTCTGATGTATAATCAGTTTGATGAAGGGGTGCTCCTGCACCAGTAAATCATTGAGGGTGTTCATTTGATTAGTAGCCTCTTCAAGGTTTGTGCTTTCATAATTTGTATGCATGTCTATAGTGGCATATATAACTAGAAGATTTGATGGAGATCCACTTTCAATTAGTCTTTGATGAAAATCCCTACTCTATTCAAAAACTCCTTGCAGAAATCAGTAAACACTTGATGATAAAAAAATCTTATGTAAGCTTTTTCTACCGCACCTTTGACAAATCTTCCCTTAATAATAAAATGTGGTTTCCATGTCTTCTCCCATTGCCGCTGAAACTATAGCACATTGTCTGTTGTATCGTCCTCCAATCATGCTTTGACTAACAATTTTTCTTTTGGCAAGAGCATCTGTTTCATTAAATGTTCATCTCTTTAATTGCATTGACAACATTCCTTTCATCGCTCACCTCAATTAGAGTATATGACTCTGAATGTATGCACATAGCAGAATGTAATCAATGCATTGTCAAATTCTTCTATGTCAAAAATCATTTACGCTCTTTCATTTGGCCTTTTCTTCAAGGATTCCTCATGCCATGATGCCAATCTCCTACAACTGTGATACTCTTCAAATAGTAAACTCATACCATTTCAAGCTTTGTTGATATTGAAATCATAGTGTCATTTCTTGGATTTCATCATTGGCATTTTGCAACTGTTGAACACCCATAATAAATTGCATCCTAATATTATGATTTTTGAACAAAGTTTCCAATTCAAATCTTTCAAAGGATCATAAGTTCTGGAAATCTTTACAAGTTGAGCCTCAAGATCTTCAATCTTGTCTTTTATTTCTTTTGTAGTTGTGGGCCAAGATAAACAAAACTGATACAATGCATTTTCATATTTCATAGCCATCTCAATATATTTTATACCATTTTATAGCAGAGTGTGTGCCTTAAAGCATCTATCAGTTAGTTCTAATAGTCTCTTAAAACTCTTCCCTAACCTTTTTCTTAGCCACTTTCTCAAAAGACTCAAAATGACTATCGACAGTACTCCTTAGATTCTTCATTTGTACTTCCAGAGTCAAATTAACATCCCTTTTTGCTTCTGGCACCAACTTCTCAAAGATTTTCATAGCTTCCTCCATCAGTTCTTTTCCTTCTATGTGAGATTGTAGAATCTCTTCTTGTGCGGATGCTTGAAAGATTGTCCCAAGATGAAGTTTTTGAAAAGGAGAAATGTTGGATTAATCAATCTGACCATCTATGGATTGTACTTGTAGTAGTTGTGAGGTAAATATAGCTTGAGATTGTCTCTTCTTGGCCAAAAACTCTTTGATAGAGTCCAGTGGTGAAACTTCAGAGGATTCAAATTGTCCCAAGCTGAAGTTTTTGCAAAGGGGAAATGTTGGATTAATCAATCTGACCATCTATGGATTGTATTTGCAGTAGTTGTGGGGTAGATAAAGCTTGAGATTGTCTCTTCTTGGATAAAAACTCTTTGATAGAGTCCAGTGGTGAAACTTTAGAGGATTCAACAATTTTGTCTTTTTTCTTCTCTTCAGAATCTAGGGATTCTAGAGGGGAGGATTTGCATCATCCACTTCTCTTTCCTCAGCATTTTTCAGAATAGAAGTAGTATTCAAAATGCTTGGATTCTGATCCAAAATTGCCTCATTTTGTTCTTCCTTATCTTCTTGTGTCTTTTCTTCCTGAGACACCCTTTGATCATCATCAGTTTCAGTATTTATCGGAGAGCCATCTACATTTGTATCTCTTGAAGCTGAAGGCATTTTTTTCTCAATCACCAAGGGTTGTTCAGTTCCATGCTCTACATTAGCCTGATTTTCATTCTTTTCCTCTTCATTAGAATGATTTTCTTCAACTATGGCTATCTGTAACTCCTTAAGAATTTTTGTTGTTATTTTCAATATATTCTTTTCCAATCTTCTTATTTCCTCTTTATTATTTGTCATTAAAGTGTTTACTCTTTTATTTGTTCTAAATTTCTTGCTTAATCTCTATAAATCCTTCATCTTGTCTTTTGTGAAGATGGTAGGATAGACTTTCTCAAGAGCTCTATTTTTCATCATAGTATCTTTACTAATTGCATCATCCCTCTTCTTTGTCAAAATGTCAGCCAAACTAGTAGGTAGTTGATCTACTATTTCAATCAAGGCAACATTGAAAGTTTCTAAATACTTGATGATTGTAGTTTCAATGATTGCTTTGTCTCCATCTGACTTGTCTTCTTCATACAAATCTGCTACTTGTTTTAGATTATTGTACTGTGTTATGGCATGTATTGTAGCTTCTAATTACAGAGGGGGAAGGAGTGATTTTCCTAATTTCTTTTGTCTTCTCTTTCCTTTATCTATAGTTTCAGTTTCCTTCCTTTTCTTTCCTTTTCCTTGGCCTTTGGAAGATTGGCCTTCTTCATCAGATTTAGTTTCTCTTTTCCTAAAGATGAAGCCTTCTTTCTCTTTCTCACTAATTTCTTCTTCTTCTTCTTCTTCACTAATATCCTCAATCGCATATACTTGTCTAGAACCTTTTACCTTCACTCTTCTCTTCTTAGTAGGTTTAGATGTTGAACATAATGAATACTGAGAGGGGGGCTGAATTAGTATTCTACAAAACCACTTCTTAACATGATCAATAATCCAATTACCAAATTTAATAACATGAAAGTAGAATAAACATAAGAACAACAACCATAAATTCATAACACATAGACACTAAAGGATTTTTACGTGGAAAACCCAAAAAGGGAAAAACCACGGTGAGTGTTAACTCACAATATATTATGATAATAATACTGAATTACATGAAGGATCACTGCCTTAGGACTCACTACCTGAGGACTCACTATCCAAGAAGTGCTCACTGCAAAAGGGATCACTACTGAGAAGATAGAAGACTGATTGGCTCAATGCCAAGAGATGATTGCTATAAATGCATCTACAGAATGTTGAGGTGTAGTCCCATTTCTAGCTCAGTATACAAAATCAAATGTCTTCATAATGTCTATTCTACGTTTTCTACTCTGCTTCACATATGCTCTGCTTTTCTATCGTTACTATCTTTTTCTATTCTGCAAACTACCTTAGATCATGGACATATCAAATTCATACACTATTCACACATATCCATGCATCCAACACTGAAATCCATTGAGTATATATATCCGCAACAAGATTCATCTCACAATTAGGTCAGCAAGCCAGACATGAAACGTGTATACAAGTGTTATACCTTGTCGGCTTGATCTTGTGCACAAACATGAATGTGGACCCAAACAAACATATAATAGTCTTCATATATGTTAGTATCAATCATTCAACCACTTGGATTAATTCTTCAAACAATATATTCTCATCGCATATATATCTAACTTACCTGTCAGCTTATCCCTTAAGTACACACTTGACCAATTCAACTATCACATCATAACTTACACTATGGACCATATGAGACTCTAAAAATCATATCCAACATTCATCAATGACCTCTTAACATACCTTCAGAACCGCAGGACATAATAGTCCTTTATAGCAAAATGTGGATCTTGGAACTGTTGCTCTATCACAGTGAAATACTGTTAAATTGGAATCTGATAAGGAACAACTTGTAGAATATGATCAGAGGAAATTTAGAGGCTATAACTCTAGATTTAGGTAGTCATGATATGTGTCTTTGCTACTTCAAAACTGTAAGACAAATAATGCCACAGTGAAGGAATGCAGATCCTTTTTCTCTGGTACTGTGCACTATCCCTAATTTAGGTTTTCTCACCTGGACTCAGCTAAATCATAGTAAGTCTTTTGGAGATATTCAAGACTTGTAAACTTGAATATGACACCTTCAAACAAGTACAAGCAACATACCTAGACTACGCTCTATGACCTACAACTACAAAGGCATACTAACCCAATCTCTGTCACTCTGTAGCTTGCCCAAACTAAGCCATTTTGACTAAGTTAGTCTTCCAGACCTTTGCCAAGCCTTACTGCTATCAATGACAACATTCTATCAGCAGAGTCTCTTGACTATGTTGCCAACATTAGATTGTTCAATAGCAATGGATTCAATATTCTTCTCAGAACATGCAGCAGGGGAGGAAGAGGTTCTTGATAACCTCCTGAGACTAGGAGCTTCAGATGTCCCTTTGGACTTCTCCTCAAGACTAGATTCTTCTTCAACTCTTGCTTTAGCTCTAGCTTGCCGTACCTAGTCCTTAGAAATGCCTATGCTTTCAGCAAATTCCTCAACTATTTTATGCACTTTCTTTTGACCTTTGGGCATGTTCTGCTCCAGATGAATTTTTAGCGACTTCTCTTCAAAAGTGCCAAATCTTTCTTTAGAAGTATCTTTGGGTTTGCTCAACATTAGGTATGCAAGACTTACAAGAACATATTAAGCAACTTCATATCCCATTTCAGGGATCCATACTATTCTTGGTTTGACTAATTCCATCAAGCACACATCCTTGGTGACCATGAAAAGGATGTTGTTCTTGTATTTTTCTATAACCTTTTTATGGATCCTTTCCCTGGCTTGCATCCTTTCATGATTGACTTTGAATTAGCCCCACAAATCAGCATTTTGAGCATCTTTGTCACCGATCCTTTGCAAGTGGTCTCTTATCTAGGTGGCAACAAGAATATGCCTAAGCCATACAACATTCTGTACACCTAGCAACTCTTTGAGAAAATAGAATAACAAGCAAATGATTAGGGTACCAAATTTGAACGGGTACTTTGACTCTTTTGTTTTCTTCAAATTCTCCAACAATTGTTGCCTTAGAAACTCATAGAGATCATAATCAGCATTCTATTTCACCATCTCATAAGCTATGTTTATAGCAATGGCTAAGACTGAATTTTTTCTATTTGTGAAATAAATTTTGTAGCCTATCATCATTGAAGCATACTTCACAGTCAAAACCTCTATGTCATTCATTGTCAATGCTCTCTTTCAAACTTAGCTCCTATAAGCTTCATAACATCATTTTTAATAGACTTCAATGCTAGAATAGCTCCAGTGGAGCATAACCCTGTAATAGCTCTAATGGCTTCTTTGTTGATTATATGTGGAATGTCTAGCCACATGAATTTATCCTAAATTCTACTCAAAACATATCTAACCCAAGCATCTTTGTAACATAGAATAGGAAAGTTGTATCAAACATCTAATTTCTTTTTCGCTAGGGCACTGTACTCCATCTTCAAATCAAAGTTATCATCAGTCAATTCATCCAACCATAATTGCCCTAACTTGGCATGATTGTATTCTTCCAAATTTGCATGAATGTAGATCCTTATATCCTCAGTATGCAACATGCCATAGGGTGTTGGCAAGAGACACTGCAAGGCATATCATGTCTTGTTATTGATGGCAACTAAGTCCATTCCACACATCCGTAGTGTAGTATCAGATCATACCAGAAGTCAGTTCCAAGATTTATCAAGTCTGGATAGACAGGAACAGGGTATATGGCAGAGTTTAGTATTTTGGTCAGTGGATCTCTCTAGTTAATCATTTTGTGTTGGAAATCTAAGGGAGTGTAGAGTAATGTCAAGATAATCTAAATCCAAGATCTCAACCTTTGGTGATAACGGGATTAAAACTTATGATCATATGAGTACCGGGTCCTAATATGATAGAACAATTTAGTGAAGAACAAGCCAACTTGTGTTAGATCCTTGTACAGATCTAGTAGAAGTATTTTGTTGAGTTGCCTATGGGATATAATGTTAGTGGTCGACATGTATGGTGACCTGCAAGTGCTATTTTGGTATGCATCGATATTGGTGTATGGATTTAGCCAACAAAACAATGTACTTGTATTATTTGTTAAGTTCTTCATAAGGCCAACAGAAAGGTGATTGAACTTCTTGAGGTAGATACACATAGCTGATGGATTCGAGTGTATTGAGGAATGTTGGTGTACGAATATTGATTAAGTGTGAAAAGAGAAGATAAGAAGTGTGAAAGAGAAGAGACCTAAGGTTTGGATTATGGCAGAGCAATAAATAGGGCAGACTAAATATGAAGTGTGTAAGATCAGTATTCTGTGCTTAATCAGAACTAAATTCTTGCATTGGTAGATGCTATTCGTCAGTTCAAACAATCTATAATACTTTTGTAATCATTCTTGTAGGCAATGAGCCTCTTTTTGAGCAGTGAGCTCTAGTCAATGAGCCTGAAGGCATGTGCCTTCCCCTTTTGTAATACTTTTAATAGAGTATAATCTTTGTGGGTTAACCCTCAATGTGGTTTTTCCCTTAACAGGGTTTCCATGTTAAAAATCTTGGTGTCAAGTGTATTAATTATGTTTCTACTCATGTGTTATTGTTTCATGATTACATCATTAATCTATTTATAAGTTGTGAAAGAAGATTAAAGGAGAAAAGGTTAATTTTGTGGGACAACTGATTCACCCCCCCGCCCCCTCTCAGTTGTTTGGCTTAATTCCAACATAGGGTACATCCAAAAATGCACCATCTGAATCAATTTCCATCAACTTGAAAGAGTATTTCTTGTATTTAGGACAAATTCTATCTACAACATCTATTATTTGTGGAATAGACATTTTCAATACTCAATAGATAACTTTCTAGGGCAAGATAGAAAAATGTAAATACCTTTTCAATCACTTCCGGTTAGGGTTTGCAAGCATTGAATCTTAGGATGCTATGAACTCTTCTTCACTGTACTTCTCAGCTCTCTTTCTCTTGAAAAAATGTTTGCAATATGAATTTTTGATCAAGTATGATCGCTTATAACCTGTTTTTTTTCTTGACCTAATTTTCCATAAATGCCCTATTTAATAAGTTTGTTAACACTTCTTCTAATGACATAGTCAATTTTAATTTCTCCACAATCTTCCGCAATAGGATGTTTTTCACTGATATCTTCTTCAAATGATCAAGTACATCGATCTTCACCTTATATCTTTGTGTTGAGGCATTAGCACCATTCCTTTGGCAGAGGGAGAAAAATTTCCATTAAATCCCCCTTGAGCCAAAGATATTTTCTCAGTTTCTAGAGGAAACATCTATACCAAATGCCAGTATAGGCTCACCATTAACCTCTATTACTTCCTTCTTTATCCAAATCTTACTCATCTCCTTCTTAGTCTTTGTTGGATCAACCTTTTGTACTAGTTTTTTCTTCTATGTCAGATAATTCTTCTTCATGCTTCTGCTTCTACCAAACTTTGAAATGTGTCCAAGCTTGTTGCAATTATAGCATACAACATTCTTCTAACCAGTATTCCTTCCATTCATCCTAGATCTGCAATGATTAGAATGACTCAATCCTTCAATGATGTATAACATTAGCGATTGAAGGATTGAGTCATTCTACCATTGTTATAGCTATTCATCCTTTGACTTCTGCACTCATTATCTTTATGACCAATTTTCTTGCATGTAAAACATTGACCAGAGAAAGATGGAACATTTTGATCCATTCTACTCCTACATTGTGTAGCCTTATGTCCAAATTTATTGCAAGAATAACAATAACCATTGAAAGATGGGTGCCTTTGAGCATTAGGTTGTTTGACTGGTGGTCTTCTAGCTCCTTTCTTTTGATTCCAGATCTACTTGCCATTGTTCTTCTTGTTTTTAGCTTTTGATGCTTGACCTAATTTTGAACTTTCACCTTTTTCAAACCCTAATCCTTCTTTGTCATTCGGATCTTTCTGACTTGCAATCATCTCATCAAGCCTTACAAAACTTATCTTGAACTTTTCTTCATAACTTTTTTCTTTCTCTAGACTTGATTTTAGTTTCACAACTTCTCATTCAAGCTTTACACATTCTTCATATTTGCCTTTCACCATTTCTTTAACTTGCACTTTCAGACCATTCATGGATTCATTTTCTAGCCTTAATTGTTCTCTAACCTCCTTATGTTTTCTTTGAACTTATTGACTTGCTCTCTCAATTTTCTGATACATCCATCTACTTCTTTGACATTCTCTTTCAGGTCTTTGACTTCTTCTTTAGTCCTTTATAGGTCTTCAAGAGCAACCTTGAGTTCTTCACTATTGACTGACAAGCATTCATCTTCTAAAAATTCAATAGTAGGAATCTCTTCTGGAGGAGTAGGAAATTTCCTAGCTGCCATGTGTTCAACCTCCAAAATCTTCCTTAAGTAGTTAGGCTTCTTCCAAAGGACTTGGCTTTGATACCAATTGTTGAACACCTAGAATACTGAGAGGTGGTGGGTGAATCAGTATTCTTTTAAACCATTCATATATTAAGCATTCAATTCATTTACCATATTCAATAGCAGTAAAGCATATTAAGCATAAAACATGTAACCACAAACCATGGTCCACATGAACACCAAGATTTTTACATGGAAAAGCCAAAAAGGGAAAAACCACAGTGACGATTAGCTCACAATATATTATGAATAATAATACGAGTTACAAAGGGCTCACTACCAAAAGACTCACTGTCCAAAGAGAGAGTGCTCACTACAGGTGGACTCACTAGTCACTGAGAAAAAGTAGAGAGAAAGAAGGGTTTCTCACTACCAGAATTTGAACTGTTACAATTGCATCTACATATGCACAGAATACAGTTCCAATGAAGCTCAAGTTACATAAACAAAAACTCCTCTCACTGATCTGAGATATCACACTATCCTACTATGTACTTCCTCAATATTCAGATCACCTTCATATCGCTTCATATTCGAACCATAAAAAACAAACCTCTTTATATATCCACTTCTTTTACTACATCAATTAGGTTGGCCTGATTGGATGTAACATGCAAAACATGCCATACATAACTTGTTGGTCCCAAAACTCCACAACACACTTTGCATGAAGATTTAAACTTTGAAACAACTTGAAATAGGTCAGGATGGACCTAAAATGGCTCCCACTTAACTCTATAGAACATATTTACCCTCCGCATAATATCTCTACCTTCAGGTCAGCTCCACTGGCAATGTAACAATAACATGAGCTAACTGTCAAACCACAAATTGGTATCCGAAACTCCAAATTGCCTCAAACCTAGAATATATACTCTTCAATTATTCATAAACTTGTTCTCAAATCTGTATAGCAAAATGTTCACCTATGATGAAATGTGGAGTAATTCAAATCACTTCTGATACTATCAATGCACTATCTATTCATAGTGCGATACACAAACAACTCTAACTTTCATTCTAGGGGACTTCAGAACTTGAAACTTTAGATTTACAATATCCAACCAAGTGTTTACACCACCTTACAACCTCATATAGAAATATTCTATACCAGAGGAATGAGGACCAAATTACTCACATGCTCTATGCTGAATATGACTGAACTCTATCATGTAAACTTCTACTAATCACAACGTTCACACTAGAGGTCATCAGTGGACAAAATTATGGAATTAGATGTATTTAATAGTTAATAACACTATGTCAAAATTGTAAGACATGTCTTCAATAGCAGAATAATGCAGACCAGAAAACTAGAACTCTATACACTGAATGTAGTAAACTGACACTTAGACAAATTTCTCATCATGTACCTTACCAGATCAAGTCTCTTTGCATAGTTGTCTTCTTAAGAAGGAGTAGATGAATCCTGTATGGAAGTGGATCAAACGCTCTTGCAAAATTTCCATCGAACCTGCTCTGCACAATCTTACAACTGTTGTTGCCATCAATGACAACACTACATAACATCATGCTCTTCCTTGTCTTCTGCATGCTAAAAATCTCTTCATCAATGATGTTTCCCATAGAAACTGACTCAAGTATTATACCATCCACTTGATCATCCTCATCTATGAATTGTAGATCAGATAAAATGACTCCTTCTCCACATAGAAAGTCATCCTTAGATGATTCAAGACACCAAATTAGAGTGTAAACAACATAAGGTTCAACCACTTTATACATTTGACCATCTTTATCACTATCATGGTCACTTGTGATTCCATTCTCTATTCTTTGTTCAAAAATTTCCATATCTAAATTTTCAAAATGAAAGGATTCAAAAATAGAATCATTTCTAACCTCTTCCTGTAGCCACATTTCTTCATTGTCTTGTTCAAGAAACTTGAAAATTTCAAACTTAGGATGCATGCAACATGAAGAAAAGATATTTGATACCTCATGTTTACGTTGTGTATTCTCAAGTTGTTCTTCAATGCTAGTAAAAGTGAATGCCTCCATTTCTATGATAGATAAAGAAGCCACTGCACTATCATCTGTACTATCCTCTTCACAAGATTGTTTATCTGATTCATCCTCTTCATAGTGTAGGCTATAAATTTCAGCCCTTTTCTTAACATTAGGATTGATTCCTGCATCACTTGTCCCATTTCTAGAAAAATATCCTTCATCAAAAATAGTCAAGTTGAAACATTCAATTGAAGGAGGCTGCACATACTAAAAATCTATGGGGTGATGAGTTTGCTTTTGCATGATATATTTATTCATGGGCTTACTACTTGAATTATTCACAACCTAATTTACTTTCCAAAGAATGCTTAAAATCAAATCATCCTCAATTTTTATAGCCTCTTGTAGAGAAGTTTCAATGTCACATACCTTACTCCATTTGAGGAAAAACTTGACATCAGGATGCAATGCAGAAATGAAAACACACAACTGGTTTTACTTACTTGGCTAGATGGAAGAAGGAATTCTTTTAAGCAACATGTTTCACCGATCTATGAAATCTTGAATTGGTTCATCTTCTCTCTTTTGAATATTGAAGAATTGACACAATAAAGCAGCTTCATCAATAACACCTTTATATCTTCTTAAAAATTTATTCTTTAATGTGTCCCAATCAGTAATGCATTTGTCTTCCAAATAATGAAACTAGTTCTCCATAGGCTTAACAAGAGATTCAATTGATAATCAAACAAAAACATTTTCTTTAGTTACCCCCAAAATTCTGCATGCAACTGTGAATGCTTGGATGTGATCTTCTACATCTTGATAGTTCTCTCCATTGAACTTTAGGAAGTACTTTATTGAACTTTCAGGTAGAGGAGAATGCTGCAGCAAAGAAAGAGCTCCAAAGTGATTTCCCCATGGCTAAGGAGAAACTAATGTCATAATGCAAATCTAAAAAATAAATTAAATAGTAGTCTTTGTTGGAATAAATGCTTCTGATTAATCTTCACTTTGTAGAGTCGCCAACCTCCGTCCTCGGGGAGGCACCTTAAATTTTCTAGGAAAATAAGAACACCAATACTTCACATTCAAAATTCCCCAGCGGAGTCACCAAAACTCTATTAGCAAACAAACTGGCCACTACAATTTATTGTAAGAAAATGACCCTGAGATGCTCTATTGAGCGGTGACCAATTGACTAACAGCTCAGAAGATCGCTATTGAATTAGTGATCTTCTTCTAAATTTTTGAGGTATAGCTCCCTCATATGATTTAATTGATTTATGGGTGTGCTTTTGACTGGAAAGTAGGAAAGGAGAACTAACGAATGTGCATAACAATGACACAAACATGATTGATTAACTGCAGTAAAGAAAGTGCAAATAAATGATGCATAGATCATCCATTCCACACCCACGAATGACAATCCAAAAAGAATGAACATCATACCTTTCCAATAGACAAGTTAATTGGAATTCATAGATTCTGGAATACACACACACACAATCTGACATAGTAGATAATACACTAAAGAATGATTACAAAGATGAACAAGACATTTGCAATCAAAAAGAAACATTAACAAATTCACATATTTAAAACATCTATTTTATTTCTCCAATGCAAAAATCATGAGTTCACAGACCCCAAATATATGTATAGTAAACTGTGTCTGAAAAGGAAAATAAAAATGCTCCATCTTCCCCTCTAGACGAACAACAAAAAAAAATGATCCTTTTCTTTGGAAACTTTTCCAATAAAATAAGTTCTCCTCCAATGAGACCTTTCAATTCCTATAACCATAGATAAAAATCAGTTACAAAATAAAAGAAACTTTTAAGCTTCCTGTAATTGACTCTTTTATATGTGGGATTTTTATATAATTTCCCCAATAAAACCACTCTTCAGTCTCATAATTAAATTATCATTTATTTATGGGAAACTTTTCAACTTCCCATAATGCTTTAACTACCTTCTTTTCCATTATATGGGTGTGTTGTGATGACTTCGATGAATTGAAGATTTGTAAATTCAAAAATGGTGCCAAACTGACAATTGTTTCAATTGCATTTGTGATAAGTTCCTCGATCAACTTAAATCACATCCAGATTAAAAGGACTACTATTATATATAAGAATTTCATAGCAGTAGTGAAGATGTATATGTAGTGCTCTTAGCCCCAACTTGACCAGTGCACCCAATATGATGAACGTAGTCTTATAAGGAGCCTGGAAAGTCATAGTTGATAATGCATTTTATATCTTTAACATCCAACCCACGTGCAGCAACATCGGTGGCTGTCATGATGGGGCTTTTGCCAGATTTGAATTTTGATAAGATCTAGATTCATTTAGCATAAATTTTATCTCCATGGGTAGAGAGTGTTGGTCGTTCATCCATAATCAAATGTCTTGTAACTTGATCACAACCCCTTTTTTAGTTTCCAAGACAACAAGTAGATGGCTACCATTCATGATTTCTTCTAAAAACCTTATTAGCCTTGGGCACTTCTCATGCTTAGAAATAATTTCCACAATTTGACCAATAAAATGATTTGCTTTGAGATCTTGTGATACTATAGTTACCTTATGAGCATTAGGTAGAGATGAAATTCAAGTTTCTGTGTAGCTGGAGAAAGATGGACATCTTGATCTTTGATAATCTGAAGTATTTCATTTATGACAACATAGTAAAATGATACAAGATCACTTGCTGATAGTAAATCATTGAGGGTGTCCATTTGATTAGTAGCCTCTTCAAGGTTTGCTCTTTCATAATTTGTATGCATGTTTATAGTGGCATATATAACTGGAAGATTCTATGGAGATCAACTTTCAATTAGTCTTTGATGAAAATCCATACTCTATTCAAAAACTCCTTGCAGAAATTAGTAAACACTGGATGATAAACAAATCTTATGTAAGTTTTTTCTACTGCACCATTGACAAATCTTCCCTTAATAATAAAATGTGGTTTCCATGTCTACTCCCATTGCTGCTGAAACTATAGCATGTTGTCTCTTTTATTAGTCTCCAATCACACTTTGACTAACAATTTTACTTCTATCAAGAGCATCTGCTTCATTAAATGTTCATCTCTTTAATTGCATCAACAACATTCCTTTCATTGTTCACCTCAATCAGAGTATATCACTCTGAACGTATGCACACAACAGAATGTAATCAATACATTGTCAAATTCTTCTATGTCAAAAATCACTTATACTATTTCGTTTGGCCTATTCTTCAAGGATTACTCACACCATAACGCAAATTCTCCTACAACTGCGATACTCTTCTAATAGTAAACTCATACCATTTCAAACTTTGTTGATATTGAAATCATAGTGTCATTTCTTGGATTTCATCATTAGCATTTTGCAACTATTGCATGTTGGTTTTAAGATCAGAAATGCAATAAGCAGAAATGCAACAACACACAAACAATAAAACACAACATATATACTGGGAAAACCCTCCTGCTTGAGGGGAAAAAACCAGCAAGATATTCTCTTATATATCAGAATAATAAGTGCAGGCACTCACAATCAAGCCCTAGAAGGGCAAAGTCTTACACAATAAATCTGCACCTGAAAATAGTGTAATTCCCTTGTATAAACAATAAGAATGATGCTTCTCCTTTAGATCTGCTGCTCCAGAAAAAAGAGGGCAAACCTGCTTCTCCTTTGAATTAATTGCATTGGAATTGTCTTTAATAATACCCAAATAAGGAGATTCTATCTCCTATATATACCAAATTGGTGAACCTGTTGCTAGGGCCGACTGGTGCTTACATTACTTTTATTTTATAAAATGACTCCCGCAGCTACAATCACTAACACTCCCTCTTAGCTAGGGAGGTATTTTTCCAGATATTCATGTCATGGAGTCTCTCAACATGACACCATTAATGACTACACCCATTTGAGAAAAAAATATTCATCACAGAATCATTCAACGTGATATCATCATGGAGTCACTCAACATGACGTCCACCATGGCTACTCCCATGTGTGGAAAGAACCATATCTCTATCTTAGAGATGGACAAGGGCTTACACCTCATGTTTCTCTGACTCAGAGAAACATACACTACAAGGGCTTTCACCTCATATTTCTCCGTCTCAGAGAAATATACACTAGAAGGGCTTTCACCTCATATTTCTCCATCTCAGAGAAATATACACTACAAGGGCTTTCACCTCATATTTCTCCATCTCAAAGAAATATACACTGCAAGGGCTTTCACCTCATATTTGATGCAGAGGTGTCAGGACTTATGAGATGATTTAATAGAAACAAAAGATTTCAATGGTTTGTGGCTTCCACCAATAAGACTTCATTAGTCTTCCCTTTGCCTTAAACTCCTCCAAAGGGCTCAACTTAGGGTTCCAACTTCTCAGATGAAATATTGCATCTTCTAGGGTCTCAACCTACCCCTACCAACAAGATTCAATAGGTTTCACAAACCAATTTGATTGGTTCTTGACAATTCCACTTGACTAGGCCTAATCCTAGTAGCCCTGTTCAGCGACAAACTTGCAATTTTATCCAAACTTTCCCAAAGCACTTCCAAAACTATTGACTGATCTAAGTACCCTCTATTAATTTCTTTAACATACTTCAAAATCATATACTATTGTTTTGGATGGAATCTGACTGTCCTAACACCCTGTTGTCTTCCTACAAGGCTTAATTTGCCCACTTTACAAAGGAACCCTATCAAATACTTGCCCCACTCACTTAAAACCTTGAAATGGTCTTAGAAAAGGATCTAAAACAAAGGATTTTCCAGGTCTCATGCAATGATTTTCTCATTCAAGTGTTTAAACACCAAACTCCCATTTCTAGGCCCCAAAAACCTAGTTAACAGAGCAGTTTTAGAAAAAACATGATATCTTCCTCTAGGAATTGAGTTAAGACCTCTTACTAGATGAATTTGAAATGTAACTCAATCCTCTTTCCAACAATATATGGCTTGCCCCTGTATCTATCCGTACAGAACCGTACCAAATGCTGCAACAGGACTGTTATAGGAGAATTCTAGAAATTGCAGTTACTAAAACGGTCATAACTTCCTCAATATTGCACCAAATTCGATGAGACAAAAAGGAAAGGGAGGGTGATTGAATATAATTTCATTTGAAATCAAAAATAAATGTCCTCCTACCCTTACTGGGCCATACCATGCAAGAAAACAGAAAATTTCTGTAGAAATGCCTAAAAAAATAGTCTTCTTTATTGTTCCAATTCTTGAATTCAATCACCCACGAATTTCTAAAGGTTACAAGGCCTTTTTAAAGGCATCTCATCAAGACTTTTCAGTTTCCCACAAACCATGACCTTTGGTATTCCCTCTTATGGCATATTCTTTGCATTTTTATGCACTTTTACAACAAATTTAGTAACTTTTACATTTTCAACTTCCTTCTCTTACACTTGAAGGTTCAATTTTACAAATTTGCCAATTAAATGAATCTAATGAGCAAGGTGCTCCTGCACCATACAACCAACCAACAAAATTTCCAAGTCCCTTGGAAATGTATCAGCAACAAAGTCTTTTCTGCATCTCCTCTGGCTTCAATCTTCAATCTTCTCAGCTACAAACTTCAAATCTTTAGATCAATAGAAAGGTGACCAACCAACCAACAGAACAAACTTCCATCTTCATAGAGCATCCTCAGGCTCCTTCTACTGCCATCAGTGGAGTATTCTTCAGGCTGCAACATCAAGTGCTTCTTCAGGTATCCATCTCTCTCACTGCTTCACAACAAACCAACTCACCAAACCATTCATCTCACCCAACAGTAGATCCTGGTGATGCACCTACCACTCTCTCCTCAGTGGTTTCTCTATGCATCCTTCTCTAGCCTAATCTCCATTGGATAATGGTCATGACAGACCTCATCTTGTCTGCCAACACACAACTTCAGAAAACATCCTCCTGCAGTTAGATGGATAAGCACCTACAACCAAACAACTTAGCAACAAAATAACAGTCACCAACACAATCATATTCTTCATCTCAGAAATAACATCTCCTCCCAGAGCTTTTTCTAGCTCTAATACCAATCTGATGTAGAGGTGTCAGGACTTATGAGATGATTTAATAGAAACAAAAGATTTCAATGGTTTGTGGCTTCCACCAATAAGACTTCATTAGTCTTCCCTTTGCCTTAAACTCCTCCAAAGGGCTCAACTTAGGGTTCCAAATTCTTAGATGAAATATTGCATCTTCTAGGGTCTCAACCTACCCCTACCAACAAGATTCAATAGGTTTCACAAACCAATTTGATTGGTTCTTGACAATTCCACTTGACTAGGCCTAATCCTAGTAGCCCTGTTCAGCGACAAACTTGCAATTTTATCCAAACTTTCCCAAAGAACTTCCAAAAATATTGACTGATCTAAGTACCCTCTATTAAGTTCTTTAACATACTTCAAAATCATATACTATTGTTTTGGATGGAATCTGACTGTCCTAACACCCTGTTGTCTTCCTACAAGGCCTAATTTGCCCACTTTACAAAGGAACCCTATAAAATACTTGCCCCACTCACTTCAAACCTTGAAATGGTCTTAGGAAAGGATCTAAAACAAATGATTTTCTAGGTCTCATGCAATGATTTTCTCATTCAAGTGTTTAAACACCAAACCCCCATTTCTAGGCCCCAAAAACCTAGTTAACAGAGCAGTTTTAGAAAAAATATGATATATTCCTCTAGGAATTGAGTTAAGACCTCTTACTAGATGAATTTGAAATATAACTCAATCCTCTTTCCAACCATATATGGATTTCCCCTGTATCTATCCGTACAGAACCGTACCAAATGCTGCAACAGGACTGTTATAGGAGAATTCTGGAAATTGCAATCACTAAAACAGTCATAATTTCCTCAATATTGCACCAAATTTGATGAGACAAAAAGTAAAGGGAGGGTGATTGAATATAATTTCATTTGAAATCAAAAATAAATGTCCTCCTACCCTTACTGGCCTGTACCATGCAAGAAAACAACAAATTTCTGTAGAAATGCCTAAAAAAAATAGTCTTCTTTATTGTTCCAATTCTTGAATTCAATCACCCATGAATTTCTAAAGGTTACAAGGCCTTTTTAAAGGCATCTCATCAAGACTTTTAAGTTTCCCACAAACCATGACCTTTGGTATTCCCTCTTATGGCATCTTCTTTGCATTTTTATGCACTTTTACAACAAATTTAGTAACTTTTACATTTTCAACTTCCTTCTCTTACACTTGAAGGTTCAATTTTAAAAATTTGCCAATTAAATAAGCATTTGCCAATTAAATGAATCTAATGAGCAAGGTGCTCCTGCACCAATATTTCTTTGTCTCAGAGAAATATACACTACAAGGAACCTTCAAGATGATGTGACTCCCTCTGAAGTTCCAAGAACTAACATCAACCTCCTGACCTCCTCTCCAAGGTTGCCTCTGATAGTTTGTCAGACTCCCTCTGAATGTTAATTCCTCCTCTTCAAAGAAAATGATCGAATTTAGAAAAAGAAAACTTCTGAATCGACTTTAGAGCTTCGCTCCTTCTGAGATGTCCCCATGGCAATTTCCGCAGTAGAAACAAGTTGAGTAGACCTTAATTTGCAATCTCGAGCGAAGTGACCATACTTGTCACACCTAAAACACGGAATGCGAGAGAGATCCTTCTTCTTCTTGGGTTCTAGGGAAAAATCTGATTCTCTATCTCTATTCCTCTTTCTCTAGAAGTATGTGTAGCAAGAACTTGATTTTCTACATCATAATAGTTTCACTCAATTCCTCTTGCTACCAACCTGGACTCTTCTTGAATACAATCAGCTCGAAGATGATCAAACTTGGGCAACTTAGTTCTCCCACTGATGCTTTGGATAAAGGGCTCCCAAGATTGGGGAAGACCATTTAGTGCCAACATAACAAGATCTCTGTCTACAATTATGTCCCCAATAGCACTCAACTGATCTCTTAAATTAGCGATCTTCATAAAGAATGAGATAACTGAATCTTCTTTATCCATTTTTACATGGTGAAGCTAATGTCTCAAAGCAAGGGCTCTGCTAGTATTTTTGATCTCATACAATCCTTTTAGAGTATCAAACATTTCTTTAGCTGACTTCAACTTGGAGATGATCGGTACTAGGTGATTCATCACAGAGTCTATCATGAGATCTTTCTAGCCTTCATGCCCTTTTTCTTCCATTGGATTTTCTCAGTATCATCGGAAGGCTCAGGCATATTACTTTCCATGAAATCAAGAAGATCATTTTCCTCTAATGCAATGAGTACCCTAGGTTTCCAAGAGTTGAAGTTTGAGGCTCCATCAAGCCTATCTTCTACCTTGACACCGTTCACCATCTTCTTTTTCTACACAAATTCTCCTACAAAGATCTGCCCTTAGGTCTAAAATAATTTGCAACCTTAGATCTGCAATACTTTGCCTTCAAGATCTGCCCTAGATGAAAAGTTGACTTGACTACTTAAACAAATCTAATCAGGTCTTTTCTTAGACCCGCTCTGATACCATGTTAGTTTTAAGATTAGAAATGCAATAAGCAGAAATGCAACAACACACAAACAATAAAACACAGCATATATCATCAGAAAACCCTCCTGCTTGAGGGGAAAAACCCAGCAAGATATTCTCTTATATATCAGAATAATAAGTGCAGGCACTCACAATCAAGCCCTAGAAGGGCAGAATCTTACACAATAAATCTGTACCTGAAAATAGTGTAATTCCCTTGTATAAACAATAAGAATGATGCTTCTCCTTTAGATCTGTTGCTCTAGAAAAAAGAGGGCGAACCTGCTTCTGCTCTGAATTAATTGCATTGGAATTGTCTTTAATAATACCCAAATAAGGAGATTCTATCTCCTATATATACCAAATTGGTGAACCTGTTGCTAGGGCCGACTAGTGCTTGCATTACTTTTATTTTATAAAATGACTCCCGCAGCTACAATCACTAACATTGCACACCCATAATAAATTGCATCTTGATAGTATGATTTTTGAACATCTCGTCTTATGAATTTGTAAATTTCTTCCTATTGTGTTGTGGTGAAATCAAAACCAAACTAGCATTTGAGATCTTCCTTTGGGATGAAGAAGGTTGGAGCTTCAAATAATACTCGCACATTTGAGAGGCAAAGAAAATCTCTGTAACCCCATTCTTCGTAGTCAGCGAGAATACGAGTTCCGGAACCCTAACCATCCCCGACATAGTATGCATTTGAGAATTAAATAAGTTCAAGAACCTTATGAAAAGCCAATTGTAAAGAGAGTCGAGGATAAAATAAGTTCTTGAACTCGTTAAAATGCTGATAAGAAAAAGTGGGCATTTATTTAAAGTTTCAAAACATTTTAAAACTCTTGACAATGTAAAATGCCTTATGCTGATGAGATATTATATTATTATAAAGTTAAAATATAACATTTCATTAATATTTTTAATTTTATAAAACCTATTTATTCTGTTTGCAATTTTCACGCCAAGAATGTAACTCTATCATAAAACTCCTTAAAAATAATTCACTTAATCCATTTTTTGCCTTTCTAAAATTATTTTAAAGGAGATATTTTAATATTTATCTTTTTTTAGACATATCAAACTACCAATCAATGCGGATTAAATAACCTTATAACTTTGACTAAGAGAAAGATTTTCACTAGCAAAGAAACCGGCCATATGATATGAAATGGTCCCATGAAGCTTTCCACAAGCATATTCCACCCAGAGTACCCAGATTTCTGCATTTGATTATTTTTGTGAATACTGAATAATGACCATTCACAAAATTTTTTAAAATTTTCCAAGTTCAAAAATAGGGTAACAAGAGCAAAACATCCAACTATGAACAGTATTACACATTCATAACAATGTTGACATCAATGACAACCTTGTGACAATGTTGACACCAATGACAACCTTGTGATAGTGTTGACATCAATCACAATCAGTACAACCATTGGAACCATATGTTTCACAATCTCCCCCTTTGGCATTGATGGCAACACATACTTGCACATTTCTCCCCCTTGACATCAAGGACAAAGGGCAACTACCATCAACTTCAACAACATCTATTACCTACTCCCCCTAGCATCAGCAATCACTACCTACTCCCCCTATCATCAACAACCACTACCTGCACCCCCTATCATTAGCAACCACTACGTGCTCCCCCTAAGAGGTAGCCATCATCAGGCAAGGAAAAAAAGATGTAACATTAACTCCCCTAGACAAATGCATTAGTATGAATCTTTAGCAAGGAGGGGCAATTACCCCTAACCTCTGTCAGAGATCCTCAAAGGTGTCCTTTGCAAGAGCCTTTGTGAATATGTCTACAATTTGATCCTTTGTTGGGACATATTCCAACTTCACTTCCTTATCTACAACCTTTTCTCTTAAAAAGTGATACCTGATTTCTATATGCTTGGTTCTAGAATGCATCATTAGATTCTTAGAAATATTGATAGCATTTGTATTGTCACACAAAATAGGAATAGGCTCATCATACAATACCCTGATATCCTTCAGAGTCTGCTTCATCCACAACACTTGTGTATAGCAGGAGGCTGCTGCGATATACTTTGCCTATGTAGTTGATAAGGACATTGAATCTTGCTTCTTTTTCTACCATGAAACCAATTTACATCCTAGAAAGAAAGCCTTACCACTTGTACTTCTATCATCAACACAACCAACCCATTCAACATCAGTGTATGCACTCAAATCAAAGTCATTACCTTTTTGATACCATAGGCCATAGTATGAAGTTCCTTTCAAGTATCTAAATATCCTTTTCACTACCTTCTCATGTGTTTACTGAGGATTGGCTTGATATTTGGCAATCACATATATTGCGTGCATAATGTTAGGTCTAGAAGCAGTTAGCTACAATAATGCTCCAATCATAGACCTATAGACAATCTGATCCATCTTTGGAGACTCATCATCTTTGCTCAAGTGACATCCAGTGACCATGGGAGTACTCACTAGTTTTGAATCCTCCATACCAAACTTCTTCAACAATTATTTGACATATTTAACTTGAGAAATAAACATACCACCATCTAGCTGGGAAATTTGAATTCCAAGGAAGAAAGACATTTCACCAATCATGGACATCTAAAACTCTTTTTGCATCTCCTCTGCAAACCTGTTACACATATCATCATCTCCACCAAAAATGATGTCATCAACATTTACTGCAACAATCAAAATCATGTCTCCTTCCTTTATATAAATATTATTATCTGTGGTACCTTTCTTGAAGCCCTACTGAAGTAAGTACTTGTCTAATCTTTCATACCAAACCCTAGGTGCTTGCTTGAGACCATACAAAGCCTTTTTAAGTCTGCATACCATGTCTAGATCTTCTAATAGCTGGAAACCATTTGGTTGTTCAATGTATACTTCTTCTTCGAGGTTACCATTCAGAAATGTTGACTTGACATCAATCTAATTTACTTTGAAGTTCTTATGAGAAACAAGAGAAAGGAACATTTTGATTGCCTCCATCCTTGCTACCAGAGAAAAACTCTCCTAAAAATCAATGCCTTCTACTTGAGTGTATCCTTTGCATACTAATCTTGCTTTATTCCTTACAACTTCACCTTCATCATTCAGTTTGTTTTGGAATACACATTTTCTTCCTATAATATTCTTGTTTATTGGTCTGGGAACCAATTCCCATGTTTGATTCTTCTCAATCTGATCCAATTCTTCTTCCATGACTTTTATCCATCCATCATCCTTGTTGGCTTCAGCAAAGGTCTTAGGTTCTACTTTTGATAACAAACACAAGTTTACTTTCTCATGTGTCTTGGCAAGCCTTCTCCTTGTTTGTACACCTTCATTCTTGTCTCCAATGATCTATTCTGTTGAGTTATTCTTCTGAACATATTTTGCTAGGGTTTTAGGCATCTACTTTGGTTCTTGTTCCTTTTCTTCGTTCACTTCCTCTTCTTCATCCTCAATGCAAGGAAAGATATCAGATCCGGTGTCTTCTGAATCTTGTGAGATCTAATACAAGTCCTCACCTACTTTGACATTTGTGCTTTCAATCATCTTTCCCAACCTTTTGCTGTAGCATCTATAGGCTTTGCTTCTAGTTGAATAGCCAAGAAAGATTCCTTCATCACATCTTGAATCAAACTTTCATAGTCTTCTTCATCTCTTCTGATACATCATTTGCTAGAAAAGATCTTGAAGTATCTAATAGTGGGAGGTCTTCCATATCACAACTCATAAGGGGTCTTAGAGCTATTGATTCTTAATTGTACTCTATTAGTTAGATAGACAGTGGTGTGAATAGCTTCCTTCTAGTATATATTAGGTAGATTTGCATCTTTCAACATTTTCCTAGACATTTCTTGCATAGTCCTATTCTTCCTTTCCACTACCCCATTTTGTTGAGGGGTTCTAGGAGAAGACAAATGCCTCCTAATACCATGATCTTCAAAAAACTTTTCACATTTATTTGAAGTAGACTCACCTCCTCTATCTGACCTTAAACATTTGATCTTAGTATCCATTTCATTCTCAACCAAATCTTTGAAAACATTAAACTTATCAAGGGCATTAGATTTTTCTCTTAAGAAAGTAACCCAAGTCATTCTAGAATAATCATCAACCAGCAACATAAAATACCTTTCACCTTTTTGACTATTTACTCTAGTAGGTCCACATAGGTCTATGTGAATCAACTCTAATGGTTTTGAAGAAGAGTACTCCTTGCCTTTACAACTTGTCTTTGTCTGCTTTCCCATTTGACATTCCTTGCATACAGTATTTGCAAGCTTAATTATCTTAGGCATATCTCTTACTGCATGAGTAGAGATGATTTTTACCATATTATAAAAATTATTGTGTCCCATTTTTTTGTTCCATAGCCAACACTCACTGGATTGAGCCAACAAACATGTTCTTCCATTTGCCTCTTTCAAGTGATAGATATCACCACCTATCTTGATACCTTCTACAACTAGCTTTCTGGATCATGTCTTCTTTATTTCACAACCATTGGCATGAAAAGTAAGTGTTGACCTATTTTCCTTTGTTCAGAGTCAAATGGTCCACTCTTTAAATTCTCATTGAATCCACTAAAGCCTGGTTCTGTAGACCGGGAAGCCTTCAAATTTCCATGTGCTTAGGGTCTTAGAGTTTTAAGAAATTTGAAGAATCAGGTTCCCAAGGCCTTAAAACCTAAACCCAAAGGGTATTCTACGGGGCCGAGTGTTTTTGTTCTATTTTCCTGTTAACCTGCTATTGCCCACAAGGATCTTTTAAGTTATAGCCTCAAGCCCCCTTTTGTCATAAAATAACTGACCCCAACTTCTTGATCACTGTCTGTAGCATATGCCTTTAATTTTTGAATGATCTAAATTAAATATTTTGAGCCCCTTGTGTCTCATCTACCTAGCATGGCCCCCTTTTAAAACAACTTAACATGCACACGCTTTGTCTTGGCCTGAATGAGCCACGTGGTGAGCTGTCGCATACCCGCAAGCCTCCCAAGCTGATGTCACTTTCCTTCCACATGGCTACGAAAGAGTGACAGGTGTAAAGTTCTATCAATGGCTCGGTCAAGTGAAGTGGATTGTGCCAAGTACCTTAAGAGTCAAAAGGAAGCAAGAGGGCCGATGCAGATCAGATGGTAGTGCAAACTCAGAGAAGAATCTTGGAAGAGGGAAAGATCCTCTACGCTGCGAGGATATCATGCCATGTGGCCAGCTTTCAAAGGTAAGAATGAAGCTTGAGTTGCAGTGGTCCATGTAGAGGCTTTTGTACACTCGTGTAGAGCTAAGAGCTGGTGGCCCACTTCCTACTGCGCAACTATGATATAGTGCCACGTAGCCACGAGGGTATGGGATAAAGGAAATTTGAAAGGTAACGGTTGGAAATGGAATGCATAGAGGCCATCAATCTCTAAAATGCAATCCATCTACGATCAAAATTTAATGGAGACCCTAGGCATCTTGAAGGTGGAAAAAATGTAGGTTCAATCTATAGAGGCATTCAGAGCCTGATTATTCAAAGGATTTCAAAGCCGATAGAGCATAGAATCAAGGGATTGAGGACTTAAAGTGTTATAAAATCTTTTCTCAAGGGTTTTTTCCATCTACCATCAACAAGATCTGATCTTCTCAGCTACCCCTTAACAGATATTCACTACATTGATTGTTATAGATCAATGAATCAATACTCGCATTAACGAAGGAGAAATATCTTCTAGCCACCTATGGATTCAGATATTTTTCTACAATAAATTCTTGTAGGCCAACTTTCCTTTTGGTGGAGAAATTTTCTGACAGAGCCCATGGGGCATTTCATTGTAATCTAATTAGGTCATTTGGAATTAGATGCTATACATGCATGAATGTAAGATGTGAAAAAGGTTGGAAAATAGTTAGTCTTATGCTTCTATATTCTAAATAGAACTTTCCTCTCCTATAACTATGCCTCTTGATCAATACATATGGTATTTTACTTTTTCATTCTTTTTAACTCTGTGTAGTCTTAAAGTAGGCTATTCTTTGTGAATGTTTAAATTCCTGGCAATTCATTCTTTACCTCTATTAAAATCTCCATGATCTATGTAAGTTTCTCAGCTATATTTCTTTATTTGTGCGTATTAGCTCTATGAATGTTCTTTATTCGAACCTAGTGTATCACCTCTCTTTACTTTCCGTTTTACTCCCTCTTCCTCTTTTCCTATCAGGTGGAGAGATTAGGTTTAGTCTTAGGTTAGTTGAATCTCTCATTTAGCAAAGAAACCAACCTCTCTATGGAGATTCAACCTCCCTGTAGGGTCACACACCTAGAGGTCATCTCAATCTTTCACTAGATTGTTGGAGCCCTAAAATCCTTCAACACTAGGTGCAAATCTATGTGACAATAGTTTTTGGCATGCCCAGTAGGATAGTAAGCATAAGAAATCAAGGAATCAAGCTAAGAATCTAGTGTTCTTCTCAACACTCTATATTTTGGTAGAATTTTCATGCACCTGGTGACTCTACATGTGTCTGGCTCTGATCAGTGCCACCTTTTATGCCTATGCAAACCAGGGCATCTTCAAGAGGTAATTTCCAATTTGTTGAATTATCTGCTACTGCTTCAAGGAGAAGGTCTAGGTTATCTAGGTCTCCTATGAGAAGGGGTAGTACCTCAGTTTTACCTCTTTCAAGAGCTCAGTCCACACCCCCTCCTGTTAGGTTCTAGTATAATAGAAGAAGCTTGCATATCCCTAGGCTGAATCTGAACATTCCTAGGATGGAAAGGAATTTGCCTTTTGTAACCTTCAATGGAGGAAGTCCATTAGATTTGGTTGCATTTAATGACATACCTATTGTAGCCTTGAAAGTATTTCACCCTTCATGGGTGATGGTTCTGTAATCCTTGTTGAGCATATCAAAGATATATCTAATGTATGCTCGGTTCATCATATACAACATTAAGATGTTGCAATTCATCTCATGGTCTCATCTTTCAAGGGAGGAGCTCTTCAATGATTTAGGATCTTAACCCCTACTTCTATACATACCTGGGATGAGTTGGGAGAGGCCCTCTACAAGTAGTTTGGTGAGAGGGCAGATAATGTTTCATTGCTTGAACAGTTGACAACTATCAAGAGGGCTCCAAGTGAGATGTTGGTAGACTTCAATTTTAGATTCCAGAGGATGTGGGAGAGAATTCTAGCTACCCTCATGCCATCCCCACAAGGTGCTTTCTTGTATTATTTAAGAGCTTTGAATTCTGACATTGCAGTGATGATGAAATCAATGGGTGTTGAAACTCTACCAAATGGCTATGAGACAACTCTTAAGGCTAAAAATTGTTTAATACAGGTTGGGAAAATTACTCCCAGGCCTCCTATTTCACTTTTCCCAGAGCTACCTTCCTCATTCTAGTAGCCCATTATTTCTCCTAACCCAAAGCCTAAAGCTTCAACATCCTCTCCTTCTCAAGAAGAGAGTGATCTTAAGATCCTAATGTCTAATTTGACCAACAAGGTGAATAGTATAGCTATTCAAACTGCTCCCAAACCCTATTAGAACTATAACTAGGGGTAGACATCTAATCAAAATTGGAACCAGGGTTACCAACAGAATAGATACCAAAATCCTAACCCTACACGACCTTTACAAACTATTCGACCTATCCAAAAAATACCAGCTGTAAATCTAATTAGGGCTTTAGTCCCTACTCAAAACAATCTGGCCCAAGAGGCAAATTGGTGCTATCCCTACAACCAACCTCATAATCAGTCCTCTTGTGTTATTGGTGCACAAGAGAAGGCTTTGATGGTGTAGAATTTTCTTTCTCAGCAAGCATCATATTCAGAGGCAACAAATAATCATCCTAAAACATCGAATGAGGCTACCCCTAATGCCAGTATCATGTTATGGACTGCAGAAGACATTTGTGTTGTCAATCAGCCTATGGACAATGTTTTTATGCCTATTACAGACAACATCAGGTCAAAGAAGAGGCAGTTGAAGGCTAGTCCCATGCCTGTTGTGTTACAAAAAGAGCTTGTTCCAAAGGCAAAGGTGGCCAGTGCCACAATTCTAATTCAGAGCAGAAAATTAGTTGTTGATTAAGAAATTCCACTAGGCTTAAAAGTGCTTGAACAAACTACAGATCAACCAAAAAGGGGAACATGGATTCCCTCTATGCATAAGGCAACCATTCTTCCATTAAATATTATGGAATAGATGAAAAGAACAAATATCAATGTTTCCATGTGGGAAGTAATGTCTATCACTTCCCAGAGGGATCTATTACAAGAATCCTTAAGGTACTTCCCATCTGCCGAGTTAGTAGCAACAACCTCACCAACAAAGAAGAAAGAAAAGGCTCCTACCAGTCTTGTACAACTAAGTGAAGGAGAAGTAAGTATAGTCAAGAAACCATCTCCTTTCTACTTGTCTTTGATCATTGGCAAATTTTTAGTACACAACTGTATGATAGACTCTGGGGCTAGTGTTTCAGTCATGCCCAAGAAGATAGCGGATGCATTAGGCATCAAGTATATCCCTGTTTCATCAGGAGTATTGCAATTGGATGGCACCTCAGTGAACATTGTAGGAGTGATCAGGGGATTGGACTTGACTCTGCGTGCATGTCCTAACCTAACTTTCTTACAAGACATTTTAGTCATTGATCTTCCTCCTTTCTTCACTATCTATCTGTCAAGAGATTTCATAGCAAAGGTAGGTGGCTATGTTTCTTCTAACTGGTCTCATATGTTACTGAGGACTAGATATGGTACACAGTTCACCATCAAGGCTGAACCAATTTCAAATTATCATGTGGAGAATTACGACCATAGCCTGGTGAACCCACATGTGATGATTTAGGGTGAGGAAGTGTACATGACTTAGAACCTATTGAGGTAGAACCTTCACCTCTTCCTGTCCTTGACCTAATTTTAGATGAGTGGATAGGGGATCATGCAAATTTTGACCCTTATGATACTACTAAGGCAACTAACTTGGGCAACTACATGATCCATGAAGGGGATCCTTCAGTCCCTTCTGTACTCAAGCAAGATGATGACTCCATAGGCTCATGGAAGATGTTCTTTGATGGTGCAAAGAGTAGAAATGGAGCTGGTGCAAGTGTTTTGCTAGTCTATTCAACTAGTAAGAAGTTGCATTTTGCTCATAGATTGCATTTTTCTTGTATGAATAATGTAGCAGAGTATGAGGCATTTGTCCATGGCTTGATATTAGTAGAAAAGAATAAAACTAAGCATCTAGAGATCTTTGGTGATACTGAATTAGTGGTTAACCAAGTCAGAAAGAGATGTGCTACAAAAAACTAGCTTCTAAGAGCTTAAAAACATAGAGTTTGGGATCTATTTGAGAGTTTTGATGCTCTTAATCTACAAGTAATCCCAAGAAAACTAAATATTGATGTTAATCAATTAGAAACAATGGGGGCTCAATTTTCTCCACCTATAGACTTATTCCTTGAGGTCCTAATTAGCATGTGAGGGTCGTTGCCAAACCCTCTACTCCCAACAATAATACTCATTGGCAAATTTTTGATAGTGATGAGTAGATCACATGATTCATCTAGAATGAAGCTGAATTCTCTTCAAGGGTGCAGCCTAGATTACATGAGTCCTATGGTAATTAGATCATCCAACTCTTGATGCCATCTTTAGCTGCAATGATGAATTTAGGGGAAATAAAAATAACATGACCTTCAAGAAAGAAGATTACCAGAAGGTAACCATTGCCCAGGACAAGGAACTGCTACCAGGGAAAGTATGTAGCGATGCAGAGGAGAAAGAGTTCATAAAGCTTGCCCAAAAGTATAATGATGTCCTAGCATGGACATATGAAGATATTAAAGGATTAGATCTGGGTGTGGCTTAGCATGCCATTGACCTAGATCCTAATTGTAAGCTAGTTCACCAGAAGCAATAGCCCATTAATCCAAAGATCGAGACACTCATGAGAAAAGAGCTTGCCAAGCTCATATAGGCTAGGATCATCTTCCCCACCAAATATTCTACTTGGGTTGCTAATCTAGTGCCAGTAAGAAAGAAGAATGGAGAGATTAGGCTCTGCATAGTCTTTAGAGACATGAATTGTGCCTCTCTGAAGGATCATTACCCTCTGCCCTCTATGGATCAGATTTTACAAACAGTTGTAGGTGTAGAGAGCTTTTCATTATTGGATGGCTTCTCTAGCTATAATCAAATTTTTGTCAGAGAGTAGGATGGATTTAAGACAATATTTACAACCAAATGGGGAACCATGGCATATGCAAAGATACCATTTGGTTTGTCTAATGCAGGTGCCACGTTTCAGAGGGCAATAAATATTGCCTTTAAAGGATTCATAAACAAGTTCATCCTAATTTATCTGGATGACATTACAATTTTCTCTAGGAAGGGAGAAAATCACATGGAGCATCTAGAGAAGGTTTTCCAGAGATGCAGAGAGTTTTGGGTGTCTCTGAACTCCAAGAAGTGTATTATTTCTACTGCATAGGAAAAACATTTGGGCCATATAGTGTTTGAGGATTGGATATCCATTGACCTGGAGAGGACACCAACCCTCCTTTCTCTTCCCCTGCCTACTCACAAAAAATATTTACAATCACTTTTAGGGTAGATTAACTTTGTTAGGAAGTTCATTCCTAAATGTGTTGGCTTAGTGAAGCCTATAACCCTTATGCTTAAGAAAGATGCAGTCTTCAGATGAACTAAGGAAGGAAAAGATGGTTTTGAAAAGATCAAGGAGGAGATTTCCCAAGCACCGACTCTCATGAACCCGAATTATGAGAAGGACTTTGTCCTCTATGCATATGGAGGAGAGAACAATATTGCTACTGTCTTGATGCAACAAAATAAACATGGACTAGACCAGCCCCTAGCCTTCTTCAGTTAGACCTTGAAGGACTATGAGGTTAGATATAACCCCATGGATAAGCAGGTATTTTCCATTGTTAGAGCTCTAAAGAAATTCAAATATATGCTGACCAATAATCATATCAAAGTTTTAGTTTCTCATCCTAGTGTGATAGATTACATAATGGGGATTGAGATTAGTGAAAAGAGACCCAGTTGGGTCACTAAGATCTTGGAATATGATGTGATCATCAAAGCCACTAAGTTGATTAAAGGTAGAGGATTATGTGAATAGCTAGCCCAGACATTAGTAGATGAGGTGAATTCATCTTACCATTTGAATGAGGAGGAACCTACAACTAAGCCATCAGTTGTGAGTTCTTAGACAATAGATATGGCTAGTTTCCTATCCACTAGTGAGTACACCTATGGATTGGACAGAATCAAAATAAGACATTTCAGGCTACAGTCTCTCTCTTATGCTTTGGTAGATGGTGTTCTCTTCAAGAGAAAATTGGATGGAGTCTTACTGAGATGCGTAGAAGAAGATCAAGTTGATAGACTTCTTAGTGAGTTTCATGCTAGCCCAACTGGTGGCCATTTCTCTGCTAGAGCTACAACAATGAAAATAATGAGGGTAGGTTACTTTTGGCCCACATTATTTAATGATGCTCATATGTGGGTAAGAAGATGCAAGAGTGTACTCTCTTTGCTAGAAAGAAAAGACTAGCAACACTTCCACTCTACCCTATTCAGGCTGACTAGCCCTTCTCATAGTGGGGATTAGATTTTATTAGCATGATAAATCCCTCTTCCAGTGTTGGCGATAAATGGATTTTGACTGCAACGGATTACTTTACCAAGTGCGTCAAAGCAGTCCCACTGAAGGAAGCCACTGAGTCATCTATTATGGATTTCATGGAAGAAATCATGACAAGGTTTGGAGCTCCTCATACTATTATTTCTGATAATGCAAAAACATTCACTAGTTTTAGGATTGTTGATTGGGCTCTTAAGTACAATGTGTTCTTAAAGGCTTCATCCAACTATTACCCCCAAGGTAATGGGCTGGCTGAATCCACTAACAAGAACCTGATCAGGATACTGAAGAGGACCATGGAGACAAACTAGATACAATGGGACAACAAGATCATATTAGCTCTTTGGGCTAATAGGATCACATACAAGAGAGCCATTGGGAACTCTCCTTTTGTTCTGGTGTATGGAAAAGAGGCTAGATTGCACATATCCTTAGAATTTCCTGCACTAGATCTGGCTCATCAGTTGGCATTAGAAGGAGAGGATGCAAGGTTTGTTAGGATGGATGAATTGACTAAACTAGAAGAGAAAAGACAGTCAGCCATGATCACATTAGAAGAACATCAATTGTAGACCAAGAAGTATTTTGACAAAAGGGCCAAGGTCCAAACCTTTAAGGAGGGTGACCTTGTTCTAAAGTGGGATGCAGATTGAGCCAAACTAGGAGGCCACACCAAGTTTGATGCATTTTGGAGTGGGCCTTATGTCATCAACACTACAAACAAGCTAATGCCTTCATTCTTTCAAGGCTAGATGGTGATGTAGATGCCTGAAAATGGTCACAACCAATTTCATCCACCCACACATCCAACCCTATTCACCTGCATCATGCCATTTGATCTGATTATTAATTAATTAATTTTTAATTATTTAATTAATTTATTCAGCATTTTTCTACTATCGTAAAAATAAAATTCTTCTATTATAGTTCAAAAATTAAATTTTTTTTACTATAGTTCATTACAAAAATTAAATAAATTATCCTATTTATTTAATTCCCTATTTTGTACACTTTTGATTACTTTTTGTAATCATAATTATTTTCTTCTAATTCATGTACGCATGAATTAATTTTAATTAATTCATCATTACAAGCCCCCATGTTTCTAGAAGTCCACCTGTCATCATTACACTATTCTTCTAATTTTAAATTTCACTTGTCCACTACATGGAATTTAAAATTCCTCACAATGTCCAAGCCTTACCTTTTCATAAATGAGTCCTTACATGTCATACACCTACCCAATCCTAGCCATCCATCCATTCAAACTTTCAATCTCATCCATTGATCATCCCTTGAATCTTGGGGCAAAATTCTCATCCAATCCAATCATGCCATTTGTCCAAATCTCCTTGCTTGAGGATCCTCAAGCAGTCTCAACCATTGATCCTCCAAATTGATCCTAGCCCTTCAATCCCATCTCCAAAAATCTATAAATTGAGGCCTCCACCTCCCATTTGGAACAAGCCATCATATGCAAAGTTACTCTACCAATTTGAGTGCTCACATCCACATAGCATTAGTGCAATCCTAGTTTAGTTTAGATAGCCTATCATATCTTAGAGTAGATCACTACTTATGTGCTTAGATAGGAATAGTGCATTAGTAGTTTAACTCAATCTTGAGGTCCCTTGGACTTGATATTGAGTGCATTTTAGGTTAAAGTTGCATCCATTTAGGATCTCATTTTCATACGTAGACATTTTGGCACACCTGGTGGGACCCCACCACCTTAACACTAACAAATTTGCATGTTTTATGTTTTTTTTCTTTGTGACAGGATGGATCAACGCTCAGTTTCTACAAAGTGGCACCTATCTGGTGAATCAGCGCACAGTCTAGTACATCAGTGCCTAGCCCAACATAAGGTAAAAACACTTATTTTTCATGGGTTTTTGGTCAATTTTGATATTTTATGCTTGCATTATGTTTTAGATGATGTTTTACTAACTTTTTGGACATTTAAGCTCTCTATTTTGTAGGAAATATCCATTTTCCAAGGGGGAGGTGCTATCTGTCACAGATCAGTGTATGTCACTGTGAGTCAGTGCCTATATAGCTAATCAGTGCTCAACCTTGTGAATCAACGCCCATCCAGATTTAGGATAGAACTAACATAGGTGTTTTCTTGGTAAATTTATTGTTTGATAGTGGTTTTTGGGCTTCTAACCATCATTTCTTGTAGGTCTAACTCTCTGTTTTGCAAAAAAATGAATTTCACAAGGGGAAATTATACCAAAATCACTTTAGCACCTATCACAGCAGATTAATTCTCAGTCCCACAGATCAGAGCTTAGCTCTAGGTATATATATTAGCGCCTAGTTTTTTATTTTAGCGCTTAGCCCTCTGAATTAGTGCCTAACCTAAAAGTGTGTTTTTTGGACTAACATTTTCACTTCCAGCCTCATTCGATCATCCAAGACTCGTCACAAACTACTAACATTTCCTTGAAGGGGTTTTGTTAGGTTAAAAACACTTTATTTTGGTGCACATAAAATGAATTTGCTTGTCCAATCTTAGGCACATTTCATTTGGGATTAAAAAAAGAATAACAATCTTGCACCTTTCACTCATTAGTTAAAAAGAACAACAATATTGTATCTTTCACTCATTGGTTAAAAAGAAAAATAATATTGCATCTTTCACTCATTGGTTAAAAAGAACAAATTGCATTAAAATTAACCTTGCTTGCAAATAATCATAGGAACATTTCGTTTTGGGTCTTAAAAAGAACGTAGCTTTTGACTGAAGTGTCTTGTGTGCTTGTACACTTGTGTTACCCAAGGGATAGAATCAAAGTATCCTCTCCCCTTGCCTCCAAAAGGATCTTGGGTGAAGAGAAATAGTTCTACTCTCTTTTTCTTTTTCTTAGGAGGGGCCTGCCCTTGAGACACATTCGCAAGGAGAACTCATTGTCGACCCCAAGCGGTAAGGTGAAAGCCAAGTCCAAATCGGTACTAACGCCTACTGTTAGGTCCTAGTTTGAAAGAAAGTTGTACCATGTGTATATGATACTCCTAGTAGAGATAGTTAAAACCTTAAGTGGTTTACTAGACACTCATAACATGCCGATCCCCCAAATGTTCCCCTAATAAGAACCTTTGTTTAGTGGCCAAAATCCTTCTATTTATTGGCACAGGAGGTTAGACCTCTAAAGCCATCCCATGTTCTTGTAGTTTAAAGTAGAGATAGCAAATCCCTTGAGATCTTTGGGTCTTTAGGAATTCAAAGTTTGGTGTGCCCAAGAAGTGTGTATCGTGTAAGGGGGAGCCAGTGCCACCAAACTTCTAAGCTATCCACTCTAAGTAAATGCGGCTCAGATTTATTCGCAACGGGAATCCAACAAATATTGTCTCTTCCTTGCCTTAGGTTGTACAAGTGCTTGATGAACTTTCAAATTATCACATTTTCACAAAAAAAACTTTAGCCATTGTATGCTCTTGTTTGGAATGTTTGTATTGCTTGCCAAGGAAAACTATCATTGACATAATCCAAATACCATTTGAGCCATTCGAAAAAATGAAGCATCAAAATATTTGAACTTCCCAAATCCATCATTTAACCTCCAAAGTTAAAAAACTTCACATCCAAAGTCTAAAATTTGCCAAAAATCCAACTCACCACATCGAAAACCACACAAAATCACCACTATCCCACATCAACACCTAGTCCTTTGAATCAATGCCAAATCCTCTAAATTAGCGCCTAGTTCTCTAAATCAGCACCCAATTCCCTGAATCAATGCCCAGTCCCAAACTCATCACAAAGTCAAACCTTTGTCTTTTTGGTTGCCAATAATCCCTATTCTAATTCATACCTTAACATTGCATGCCACCTCATCAATGCCCTTGTCCATTTGTCACTCTTAGCTTGTGATCCGTCCTAGTCATTGGTCGTTATCCTTGTCATTATCCTCACTAGCTTCTATATTGTCCACATCATCCATAATTAACCCTAATCCATCATCATCCTTAAACCATCCTTCACCAAAACTTTACTTATCATCCATTATCACCACTAATCAAACCTGTCATCCTTAATCAATCCCTATCAATCCATAATCAATCATTATCCTCAAATCAACTAAATCCTTATCTAACCATTTCCTCATCCAAATCAATCTTAATCAACAAATCAATCCAAATCACATCCAAATCCTAAGGTTAAACTCTAGATCAAAATTGTCTTTTTGTTTGTATTAAGCTTGAGACTTTGTTCATTTTAAGTTTAATATAAACTAAGAATCATTGACCCCCCTTGGATAAATTGGCTTAGGAATCTTGACAACTCCTAAGTTAGTGGATTCCAATAAATCCCATTTTACTTGGTGCGTCTTGTCTACCCCAAGTAAAATAATCCTATTGTCCTTTTGCTTAGGCTCTTTGTCTACCCTAAGTATATAGGATAACTATCGAACCTTAATCATCTCGATCTAGATTTTAGACCTATCCCCATCCATCATCATTGGCACTTTGTCATCCAAATCTGACCCAAATTCACCTTTTATGCCTCCTATCATGAGATCACAAGATAAGAAAATGGACCCTCGTTACCAACCCCTCTCTCCTAATGGCTCCACCACAAGAAACATGGAGAAATATGTCAACCAACCCAAAATAGGTGAAACATCCACTCATCCTCATTACACCTATTCCCCCACCTTTGTTGAATTCCTTAATGAAAAGGGGTTACATGACAAGTTTGACCAATTCATTGACAACCATAAGGATGAATTCCTTGAATGTCTCATTAAACATGGTGCACACCTTCCATACTCATATGATCACAACAAGCTCAAAACCATCTTTCATGACAAAACACCAACACCTATCTGTGATCAACCATGGGGGGATGTCCCTAATCCAAATGAAGCCATCTACGATAATCCATGGGCTAGCTATGCTCCAACACTGCTGTCGTCCACGCCTTGGGACAAAACATGAGGGCTAGAAATTCTTCACAACCACAAGTATCTAGCTCCCTTGTCAGGTTACCTTATGACATGCTACCCTCCAATGTGCCCATTTCTGGGGTACCTTCTAATGTCAGCATCACCATCATACCACCTCCCCAAAACAATCAACAAGAAGCCACCATGATTATACCATAATCTCTCCCCCCATTAAAATTCCCACAAAGATTGATCATCACACAAACGGTGGTACCACCCATGACTTGAACACTCATTGCAAATCCACTTAACCAACCACAAAACCCCTTAACAAGCTATTCCAATCCCATGCACACATATCAATCTTCCATGCATCAACAACCTTCCCATGGGTCATTGATACAACCTCCTCTCGTCACCCAACAACAACCACTACTTCAAAATCAACAAACCATTCCACAACAACAAACATATGGGTCTCATGTTTACACACAAACTATAGGCCTTCCACCACATGCACAACAAAAACAATATGTCCACCCCCAACAACAACAATACATCCATCCCCAACAACAACAATACGTCCATCCCCAACAACAACAACAACAACAATAAGTCCATCCTCAATATCAACAATCATCATCACATCAACCTCTACTCCAACACGCATCACAACCACCTCTTGCTAACCCTTTCGATCAAGAGAGGCAAGAGATGAAAAATGCACTTAAAAACATCCAACTAGGGACCCAAAAGAAACATTATAAGTTCGAAGACTTATGTCCCTACCTGTTTGATAGAAACATTGCCATCACATGTTTTCCTCAACACTTTGAAATGCCAAAATTTGATAAATACAAAGGAAAAGGTGACCCTCATGACCACATCAAGGAGTTCTTCATGGCATGCCAAGAAGTCGCCTATGATGACCAATTCCTCCATCTTTTTCCACGAAGCCTAGGTGGACAAGCCCTAGAATGGTTCATGCACTTGCCTTATGGCTCCATATCCACTTTTGTTGATCTTTCAGAGAAATTTGTCGCTCACTTCTCATACAATGTAGAGGATGAGATCACTATGCTTAACCTTTGCAACACCAAACAACAAAGTGGTGAGAGTTTCACTGCTTATCTACAAAGATGGAGAGCCCTTGCTAGTAGGCTACCTTGGACAACCCCCAAAAAACAAATCATCTATATTTTCATCCAAAATCTCAACCAATAAATGGCCTTCCACTTGCAAGTGCATTGTTCATCTACCTTCAATGATATCATAGAAAAAGGAGTTACTATTGAAAAAGCCCTTATTGCAAAGGGTCTAGTCAAAATCTACAACAAGAACGACAACGACAAAACCTCTAATGACAAACCAAAATTTTGGGCTAAAAACAAGAACACCATAGGAGATGGTGCTACCAATTCCAAGTACATCCAAATCATCGCTCCTAAACCAAAAGAGACAAATGTAGTCCAAAAAGTTTCAAACAATGTCTCCGTCCCATTCACTCCTCCAAAGCAAAATCCCCCTAACAATCCAAAACGCAAGTATACACCCTTGGGTGAACCACTTGAGGTGGTGTTACAAAAAATTGTCCAAGCAAACATGGTTGAGTTCCCCATGATGAAACCATTTGATGAAAACCAACCTAAACCGGCATGGTACAAAGAAAATGAATATTGTGACTATCATCACATAAAGGGCCATGCCACAAGCAAATTCATGAAATTAAAGAACTATATCCAATACCTCGTCAATCACATAGATATCCAAATAGAAGGAAACACCAACCTATCACCCAATGATGGCCTGGGTGTCTACCAAGACCCTCTTCACCACCACAACAACAACCAAACTACATCCAAACCATCATCTTCCAACACCAACCCTAGCAACCAAGCCAACAACATTACCTACAACAATGTTCCACCTCCTTACAATAATGTAGTAGGTCAAATCGACTTTGATTCTATTTGTGTCACCACCATCAAACTCAAAAATACCACCCCCGAATGTGCCGTTACCACTCGCCGTGGGCGTGTAACCATAAAGGAACCATCCCCATCCTCCACTACTACCACTTCTGAATACAACCTCCTCGACCATCTTTGGAAGACCCCCATGCAAATCTCAATCTTGGAACTCCTCAAGACATCCACCATCCACTGTGAAATTCTTGACAAGACCTTCCAAGAATCTCATGTTCCCATCGACATACCTCTCGCTCAATTCCAAAATCTTGTCACTCAACTATCTTCATCCTATCACCGTACTTTAGCCATGCTGACATGCCACCCATTGATCCCACACATAACAAAGCACTCCACATCAAAGTCCAAATCACCAACCATAAGATCAAGAGGGTCCTCTTTGACAATAGATCCGGATTGAACATATGTACATTAAAATTCACAAAAATCATGGGGTATTCAATGACTAACCTGGAATCTTTGGTTATCTCCATCAAGGCATATGACAACACGGAGAGAGAATCCAAAGGCACTATATGCCTCCCTATCAAGGTAGGCCCACTCACCATGCCCAATCTATGTCACATGCTTGATCTTGACCTTCCATATAATCTCCTCCTAGGCCGACCATGGTTGCATATCATGCAAGTCATTCTGTCCACCTACCATCAATGCCTCAAGTTCCCTCATAACGATGTGGAAGTCACTATTCCCGCTGATCAATAACCTTTTGAATATTGCAAAGCCTTAAAGGTTGTCTATGATCGATAATTCCATTATCCAAGCACCTATGGGGACCATGTCAAAGATCCCTCATCTACTCCATCCACATCATCATTCACGCGGCAAGTCACCATTGAACCATCACAAGCTTCTACCTCATCCTCTACCCCTACACCTCAAAAGGTCAAGATCATAGACAAAGGGTGTGGTGAATATCAGCTTCACAATGCCTTCCATGTGGGATAGCTACCATTGTTCCCCCACTCCCATGGTCGTCATCTTTAGAAGAAGGAACAAGAATAGTAGCGTAGGATCAATGATAAAATCCCCTTTGTACCAAAACAAGTATCTAGAGAAGAGGAAGCTGAAGAAATAACTGAGTGATTGGCTATACCATGATGAAACTAGCCCAGCACCTGTAAATATGGAATACTTCAAAGAAAAGTATTCTATACCATTTCAAATTTGTACCAAAATGCCTTACCGTGGAACAAGACTTGGTGTCGATGAGCAAGGTGTTACAGAACCCCTTGTAGTTGATCCTACATCTCCCAAGAAATATGCTCAATACTTCAGTTTAGGATATGCTCCACCGACTATGACAATTCGTAAACCTACTAAAACCTCGGTATAGGTAACATAATCCTCTTCTAGTTTTAAAAACATCACTCTGAGTTTCATCATAGCTTCATACAAAGATCTTGATCTTTCATGCATCTTCCCTAACAATACCATCTTCGTTATTGACCTCCCCCTACTTCACATTGAACTCATTGCTTGGTATTATCAAGGACCCCCACCTCTCGACGTATTTCCACACGATGAAGCCCTCTCCGCATTCCTAGAACTTTGCAATACCTCACAATATGACATATGCTTGCACACTGATGCTTATTTTGGGGAAAAGGACATCCTTAGTCCAAAAAAGCAAAAATCAAAAAATAGAAAATCGTCCCCTAGTGAAAACCTCTCTGAGGCACTTTTGGACACAAAAGAGAAAAATAAAGACGTATCTCCTAGTGAAAACCTCTCTAAGACACTAGAAGATGAGGATCTCAATCTTCCCCCCATACCATCTCATGGACAAGAGTGTTCCAACATTCTAATTGAAGGCACACAAGAAATCAACCTCGGCACACAAGAATTTCCTAAGCTCACACATCTAGTAGAAAGTTGCGGCACAAAAGAAAAATCCAACATCTCCATATTGCTTTATGAAGCACCTAATGTGTTCGCTTGGTCCTATGCCGACATGCCAGGATTGGATCCATCTTTGGTTGTTCATCATCTTGTGGCACATCCTGACACAAAACCTATTAAGTAGAAGCTCTATAAGATGCACCCATAAATCACCTTACTCATCAAAGAAGAGCTGCAAAAGCTATTAGATGCAGGCTTTATCCCACCCGATTGACTATCTAGAATGGGTCTCCAATATTGTTCCAGTCACTAAGAAACCTGGGAGCATCTATTATTATACAGACTTTTGAGATCTTAACAAGGCATCTCCAAAAGATGATTTTCCTCTCTCCCCAACATTGACATGATTGTAGATCTCACAACAGGACATGAGATGCTTTCCCTTATGGATGGCTCCTCCAGATATAATTAAATCAGAATCACCCCTGAAGATGAACACAAAACTACTTTTACCTGTCCTTGGGGCACATATTGCTAGCAAGTCATGCCCTTTGGTCTAAAGAATGTGGGGGCAACTTATCAACATTCAATGACTACCATCTTCCATGACATGATACATAAGATAATGGAAGATTATGTGGATGATCTCCTGGGGAAGTCCAGAACAAGGGAAGAACATCCTGAGATCTTGCGACAAATCTTTGTATGGCTTAGAGAGTACAAGCTTTGCCTCCACCCCAAGAAATGCATCTTCAGCGTAACATCAAGCAAACTCTTGGGGTTCATTGTCTCCCACAGGGGCATCTAGGTGGATCCTGCTAAAGTCATGGCCATAACTAAAATGCCTCCTCCAAAGACACTTAAACAGCTCCGAAGTCTCCAAGGAAAACTATAGGCTATACGAAGTTTCATCGCTCAACTCTCTGATAAATGTCATCCCTTCACCCATTTGTTTCACAAAGATGTACTCTAAATGGGACCAAAATTATCAACAGGCATTCAACCATATCAGGGAGTATCTGGCTTCACCATTGGTCCTAATGGCACCTATCCCTAGAAAACTCCTATTATTATATATATCAAAAACTTCAATAGCACTGGGGGCACTCTTAGCACAACAGGATGATACCGGTCGTGAAAGGGCTATATACCACATCAGTAGGACTCTAGTCGTATATGATCTTAACTATACCCCCATGGAATGCACATGTTTAGCTGTTATCTTTTGTTCCCAAAAGTTATGACACTACATGTTGAGACACTCTATCAAGCTCATCTCTAAAGTCGATCCTCTCAAGTACCTACTTTCAAGGACTTCACTCACAGGAAGAATGGCAAAATGGGTCATGTTGTTGAGCAAATTTTATATTGAGTATGTTGATAGAAAAGAAATCAAAGGACAAGTTGTAGCATATCAGTTGGCCAAAGCACCCCTCACAGATTATCAGTCGCTATCCATTGACTGCCCAGATGAGTCCATCCTAACCATGATAGAATCAACAAACTGGAAACTATACTTTGGTGGATCCTTCACCAATCACGGTTCAGGGGCAGGAATACTATTGGTGACCTCGTAAGGCGATTACATCACTAAAGCTTACAAACTTGCCTTCCCATGTATGAACAATGTAGCTGAATATGAATCTTTGATCATCGGTCTCAAAACAATAGTACAATGGAATATCTTGTAGCTATAGGTCTATGGAGACTCCCAATTGATCATCAAACAAGTGAATGATGAGTTTCTTACAAAGGATGATAAGCTAGTGCCCTATAAGCAAATGGTTGATCAATACAAATTGTTCTTCACCTACATATAGTTTGAATAGGTACCTCGCCTTCACAACAAAGTAGCTGATGCCATGGCTACTATTGGTTCTCTTCTGCATATGCCTCACGACAGCCATCAATGTGAGTTTCTTGTGGAATGGCTCCTAATGCCAGCATATCATGTCACTGAGTCAAAATTTGTGTGTGAGATTGTTGGCCTAGAAAGTCCCATGTATCATGACATCTACACCTACCTCCAACATCACACTGTCCCTCCTAAATCCACCTACAAACAACAAAAATCCCTCATTCGTCGAGCCACTTGGTACACTATCCTTGCCGACACCCTCTATTGCCAAAGCTATGATGACACTCTTCTTCAATGCTTAAACATGGAAGAAGCTTCCCTTGCCTTACACAAAGTCTATGTAGGTATCTGCAGAGCGTATACAAGTGAAATTGTCCTAGCCAAGAAGCTCTTGCATACTAGATATTATTGACCTACCATGGAACATGATGCATGTGAGTACATGAAGAAGTGTATGCCCCATCAGCAGCATGGAGATCTCATTCACACTCCCTCTTAGGTGTTGCAACCTATCACCACACCATGGCCTTTCTCTTAGTGGGGCCTAGATCTCATTACCAAAATCCACCCATCCTCCTCCGATGGACATAAATTCATCACCGCTATTGAGTACTTCACTAAGTGGGTCCAAGCCATCCCTCTCACTTTCACCACAGGAAACCAAATCGCCAAGTTCATCCTTTACCATATCATCTGTTGTTATGGTATCCCATCCGTCATTGTTATCGATAATGGTAAGCCTTTCAAAAACCATGATGTTTGGGACCTTTGTGAACAATTCCACATTCAACATCATTGGTCCACTCCATATTACCCACAAGGTAATGGACAGGCTGAGGAAACTAACAAAACCTTACTCAAAATTCTCAAGAAAGTTGTCAATGAAATTGGCTGTGATTGGCACCTCCATATCCATCCCACCCTTTGGGCCTATTGCACTAGTATCCACACACCTACAGGAGCTACACCATATTCCCTTGTCTTTGGAGAAGAAGCTATCTTGCCAATCAAGATTGAACTGCCCTCATTGCACATCTCCTTGCGTAATGTCATCACTAATGAAGAATACCATGTTGCACGCCTCCAAGAGCTTGATCTATTGGATGAGCTTTTTCCTCAACACCCTTAATCACCTCCAAGCATACCAAAACGGGCTTTGTAGATCCTACAACAAGAAGATTCGTGCTAGAGAGTTTGCAGTAGGAGATCTAGTCTTGAAAGAAAATCAAAGAAATCTATCAGAGCAAGAAAAGAAAGGGAAATTTGAGCCTAATTGGCTAGGACCCTACATTGTCACTGCAAAGTATGGCTCTGGAGCATACCGCCTGTTAGTGCCTGAATTGACTGGCAGTTTTTTGAGCAATTTTCATGCAGGCACTCTCCCTAAGTATCCAAAAAAATGTTCTAAGTGTTGGACCTCCTCAGCATTTTTCAGCTGCAGCATCATATTTTCTTTGACCAGGAGGTCATCATCATCATGTTTTCTTCGATGGTGGTCAGCATCATCATGTTCTCCGTCGACCGGTTTCTCATCGTCATCATCATATTTCAATATCGGGTGATGTTTGGTTTTTATCCTGATCCTGTTGATGAGCTACAGTGCGCCCTGATTTGCTTGCGGGAGTGATTTCTCAAGTATCCGGTGATCTTCCAATTATCACCTTGCCCAAACATGATGATGATGTTGCCCCGATATTCTGAAGGGGTTGTTCTTTGAGTTGTTTCGACCTGACTTGTTCTTTCTTAAGGGTCGTCATCATCATCATCATATTTCCAGTTATCACCGTGTTGCTTGCGGGGGTCATCATATTTTCTACCTTCATGATATTTCGCCGGGGTGATATTTCTATCATCGGGTGATCTTGGTTATGATCATCCTGATGATGTTGTTGAAGAGTTCTAAGTGTGACCCGATATTCACTAGGGTCATCATATTTTGAACGTCAGTATGATCTTAGTCAATATCATCCTAATGATGTTGTATCACTTCTTGTTCGTTGTTTTGTCATCCTGATGATGCTGACGTCATCCTTATATCAGGGTGATATCTATTTCTCTGCCTATCTGCATCATGATATTTCCGAAGGAGGGGATGATATTTTCATATCACTCGGGTGTATGTTTGTTCCAGCGTCGTGATGATGCTGATGTCAAGGAGATATCCGCCTGCCGGCTTCGTGCATTATCTAGTGGGGGTGATCTTTTCAAGCATCATCATATTCATCTATCGCCCCGATCTTATAGTGGAGCTACAGTGCAACCTGATATTTGTGCATCAGGATGATATTTCCAAATATCCGGTTGTCTTCCGAATATCATCCTGATGTTAATATGATGATGACATCATCGAGGTCCGGGGGGGTCATATTTCTAACACAGATCATCTTGTGGAGATCCCCCGATATTTGCAAACATGATGATGACGTCATCCGGATATAAGGAGGTGCGCAGTAGGCAGATATGATGATGACGTCATCAGGATGTTCATCGGCCAGACTTTTGGTATAGGCTCAGCAGGAGGATGTTTCTCCGATGGATCAGGTTGTGCCGATGAAGGCGATTATCATGCAGTTATATTGCAATATGATGATGACGTCAGGGTGATTTTTCAAGCGACAGGATATCATGCTGCTGGAGGATGATGATGATGAAGTCTTATACTAGTGTCGTCAGGAGCAAAAGCACCGACATGATATATGCTCATGACTTAGTAAATAAAGTGTTAATGAGGTTGCTGCGGGGTGCATGTGGGATAATTGATATCCTGCATTTTCAAATATCATGATGATGAATCTCGGCGGGAAATGGTTGCGATGCTGAATTGATGTTTTCCCGAGGCCGCGGGTTGGTGCGCCATTAATGGCGAAGGTTGCAGAGGTATGGGCGGATCTGGTACCCGATTGAAGGTGTACATCAGTGGCGCTGGGCTCGAGATATCTTCCTGTCTCCTCCCCTACCTGCTGCATTCATGTTTGAGCACCATTTTTATGATACTGTGTATCTGGCGAGACTTTTGGTCAACCTGGTAGTTAATGCTGAATACACCCTCCTGCTATATAAGGCAGACAGTGTTATTCATTCAAGGTTGTTGAAAGTTGAGGATTTTTGGCTCTGTAATCCAAAACCAGCTGATCTGGTTGCTCTGTACAGCTTAAACTTGTGAGTTTATGTATCTCCTGTTGTACGATTTGGCATGAATCCACTGATTTCATGGTTGATCTTATATGAGTAATGCTATCTTAGCATGTGTTGTGTTAATTCTGTCTCCAGTATTGCATGTATTCTTCTTCTGGATCTGGATATTTGCGTAATGTTTAGATTCTAGAGCATAGAATTCCTATGTTGAATGTCTGATCTTTTAACTTCTGCTCAAGGGGTAGATTAAACTGTTTTCAGGTTGAACATTGGGAAGGGTATACTGCAGTAGGGATGCCATAAGTAGAGATAACTTAACACTTTTCATTGGGAGATATCTGTAAGGCAGATATCATGTGTATCCCCCTGAAATCCAGTTTTAGCTATTCATGCTGATCATTCACAGGTGTATGTCTACCGACTCCAAGCCCTGGATAGGCACCAATCATGCTGTGTTCTTGTGTTATACACCATGTCCAGCTTTGCATCCAAAATTCAAACTAAAACATTTCATACTTCCATCTGTTAGTTGTAGGAGTAGGATTAGGAACCCCCTGCATACTCTCATACCTAACCAGACACCATGTCCAAGAATGTTGCCAGCCTTGTGATCTATCATGCAGATCTTGGTCCATACATGAGAGTATTCTGCTTGTTGTTGTCAAGCTAGATCTTTCTATCTTTGAGCTAGTCAAGGTTACATCTTGAGTTATAGGGATACCCCCCTTGGTGCGGCAGAACCAGAAGTGAAGGGGAGGCAGCTCACGCAACCTCCTGTATTAGTTGGCTGAATCTGCCTGTGCATTAGAAGTGGCAAACCCTAATGCTGATTCAGAAGAAAAACCAACAAAGTGGCGACTCTGCTGGGGAGAAAATTTATGAAAAAGTAATATATCTGTGACCCATCTGAGTCACCAACAAAGTGGCGACTCTACTGGGGAGATCAATGTCATATCCATGAAAGTTTGAGTCTACAAGATTAAAAAATTAGACCTGGAAACTGTTTGTTGCAGCAGAGAAAAGGGTTATATATGTGATTCTGCTGGTGGATGACCCAGAATGAAAGAAATCAATCTACAGCTTCAGCTTGTTTGAAGCTCATTCCTCTTCAAGGAGGTGGCGATTTTGCATCAAAGAACCTGATAAAAGAACAAAATCAGCCAGAGAAGAATTTGCAGCTTCTGCAACATATCCAGGTATTTCATATTGTTTGACAGATTCCCTATTTGGTGAGATAGCACTGGTTAAAAGGGGAACATTGGTGAAAGCAGAGCTTGCATGCTTCTATTAGAACTTACACTGTATTTCAAAGGGCATGCAATGTTGTTCAAAAGACTCATTTAAAGGACTTTAGGAAAGTTCGAAAAAACAGTCTAAAGTTTGAGTGCCTAAAGTCATTGTTTGTAGAAAATCTGAGTAGAGAGGAGGGTTGCAATAACATAAAGGATGTATTATCAGCCTATGCACCCTTGTGAAGGGTCAAATGCACAAATGTATAACAGTCAGTCCCAACAATGTAATAAAAGAAGTTTCAACATAGACAGATATAAGCCCATAGATTTCAGTGGCATTTGTGGCTATCCAAATGCTTTTCCACCTAAAATTAGAATTTTTTTGCCTAAATTTAAGGGTATAAAGGATGAATCAGCTGAGAGACACTTGCAGCAGTTCATGAATGTGATAGATGACTTTGAGATTGACCATGAGGATGTGGTTATGAGATTATTTGTTCAATCTCTAGATGAAGATGCAAGGGACTGGTTTTCCTACCTTCCAGCTCACTCTGTCAACTCTTGGCATGGTTTTAAATCAGCATTTCTAGTACAGTATGGTGAAAGAGTTTCTGAATATGTAGCTATTAGTGACTTCATGTACATCCATATTGAAGAAGATGAGTTGATCCCAGCCTTTAACCTCAGATTTATGAGGGCATTGAATAGAATTCTAGAATGCATGAGACCTAATGATGCACTGTGCTTAGTTATCTATTTGGGAGCCTTTGATAAGAAAATGAGTTACAGATTAAGAGACAAGGAGCCCACCTCATTGCATCAGGCACATCAATTTGCATTAGATATTGAAAACAATTGGAGGTATGGAATACAAAAGGGTTATTTCTCTAAAAATTTTTGTTGTCCTACAGCCCCCAGTGTTAATGGAGGATTTAATTCAGGTATTGACAGTGAATGTCATAGCACTCACACCCCTGTTGTCCCAGTTTTTGCATCATTCCAAGTAGATGATGTTTCTATCATAGAGGAGGATGTCCTTTTTTGCCCAGCAAGTGAAGTTGAAAATAATAATTTTTCAAGTAATATTTGCATACCAGTCCTAAACAAAGAGCCTTCCTGTTTAAATGATCCAGTTGTGCAGAGTTGTGATCATATGGATCAAGAATCAATATCAGTTTCATCAGGAAGCATTGGAGGGCTGGAAAATGATGCAGATTGTTCAACTTCAGAGTGCATTGAGATAGTAGCAATCTTGTATATGGGGCAATCAGTTGATAAAAATGATATCCATGACCAGTGCATGGATCAGGTTTGTTTTTCTTATGACTCTGAATCTGATAGTAATGAAGGAGAATTGGAATGTCATGAAGAAGAAGCAGAGGCCTTTGCAGTGAGTGTTAATCCCCTTTATGATGAGCCTGCTGATGCATATGATGTTGTGAGTCTTGACTTTCAGTGGTGCAGGATTAACCTTTTGTTTGAGGATGATGATACTGATTTGCAAGCTGTGAATAATGAATGTTCATCATCACCTGATTCAGACATGTGCAACATTGGGTGTGTGGATCAGGTTTTGTTTTCAAAATCAGTAGATATTAGGGGTCTCATATTTTCTAAGTATTTTGAATTGTTGGATCAGCTGGATGAGTGCCTGATAATGTGCAGCAGCCAGATAAATGATAAAGAATGCCAAGAGCAGTATGATGTACTGTCTAAGGGACATAACATATATGTGTTGCCTAATGTTAAAGAATATTATGTGTATAGTTATATGTCTAATTCTGAAATCCAAAATGACAGAGCTGAAAATGATGGTGGCAAGCTTTCAAAACTGGTGGAATATCTTTTTAAGCAAGTGACATTATGGGCAGATTATGCCAATCTTTTTAGTTGGGATTGGGATCTTTCAGCTTGGAATCAGGCATTTGACAAGAAAAAATTATGGTTTTTCCTTTGGCTGCCCGGGGCCGCCAAAATAATGTTTAAAAATATTGTGTTTGGTGATGCAGATCATGATAACTTCATGACTCTATGCCCAATGGATAAGGGACTGGTCTGCATCCCAGAGATCTGGGGTTCTCGCTGCAGTCTTGCACCTGCACGTCCCCAGACAGAGCCACTGTTAGTGCCTGAATTGACTGGCAGTTTTTTGAGCAATTTTCATGCAGGCACTCTCCCTAAGTATCCAAAAAAATGTTCTAAGTGTTGGACCTCCTCAGCATTTTTCAGCTGCAGCATCATATTTTCTTTGACCAGGAGGTCATCATCATCATGTTTTCTTCGATGGTGGTCAGCATCATCATGTTCTCTGTCGACCGGTTTCTCATCGTCATCATCATATTTCAATATCGGGTGATGTTTGGTTTTTATCCTGATCCTGCTGATGAGCTACAGTGCGCCCTGATTTGCTTGCGGGGGTGATTTCTCAAGTATCCGGTGATCTTCCAATTATCACCTTGCCCAAACATGATGATGATGTTGCCCCGATATTCTGAAGGGGTTGTTCTTTGAGTTGTTTCGACCTGACTTGTTCTTTCTTAAGGGTCGTCATCATCATCATCATATTTCCAGTTATCACCGTGTTGCTTGCGGGGGTCATCATATTTTCTACCTTCATGATATTTCGCCGGGGTGATATTTCTATCATCGGGTGATCTTGGTTATGATCATCCTGATGATGTTGTTGAAGAGTTCTAAGTGTGACCTGATATTCACTAGGGTCATCATATTTTGAACGTCAGGATGATCTTAGTCAATATCATCCTGATGATGTTGTATCACTTCTTGTTCGTTGTTTTGTCATCCTGATGATGCTGACGCCATCCTTATATCAGGGTGATATCTATTTCTCTGCCTATCTGCATCATGATATTTCCGAAGGAGGGGATGATATTTTCGTATCACTCGGGTGTATGTTTGTTCCAGCGTCGTGATGATGCTGATGTCAAGGAGATATCCGCATGCCGGCTTCGTGCATTATCTAGTGGGGGTGATCTTTTCAAGCATCATCATATTCATCTATCGCCCCGATCTTATAGTGGAGCTACAGTGCAACCTGATATTTGTGCATCAGGATGATATTTCCAAATATCCGGTTGTCTTCCGAATATCATCCTGATGTTAATATGATGATGACGTCATCGAGGTCCGGGGGGGTCATATTTCTAACATAGATCATCTTGTGGAGATCCCCTGATATTTGCAAACATGATGATGACGTCATCCGGATATAAGGAGGTGCGCAGTAGGCAGATATGATGATGATGTCATCAGGATGTTCATCGGCCAGACTTTTGGTATAGGCTCAGCAGGAGGATGTTTCTCCGATGGATCAGGTTGTGCCGATGAAGGCGATTATCATGCAGTTATATTGCAATATGATGATGACGTCAGGGTGATTTTTCAAGCGACAGGATATCATGCTGCTGGAGGATGATGATGATGAAGTCTTATACTAGTGTCGTCAGGAGCAAAAGCACCGACATGATATATGCTCATGACTTAGTATATAAAGTGTTAATGAGGTTGCTGCGGGGTGCATGTGGGATAATTGATATCCTGCATTTTCAAATATCATGATGATGAATCTCGGCGGGAAATGGTTGCGATGCTGAATTGACGTTTTCCTGAGGCCGCGGGTTGGTGCACCATTAATGGCGAAGGTTGCAGAGGTATGGGCGGATCTGGTACCCGATTGAAGGTGTACATCAGTGGCGCTGGGCTCGAGATATCTTCCTGTCTCCTCCCCTACCTGCTGCATTCATGTTTGAGAACCATTTTTATGATACTGTGTATCTGGCGGGACTTTTGGTCAACCTGGTAGTTAATGCTGAATACACCCTCCTGCTATATAAGGCAGACAGTGTTATTCATTCAAGGTTGTTGAAAGTTGAGGATTTTTGGCTCTGTAATCCAAAACCAGCTGATCTGGTTGCTCTGTACAGCTTAAACTTGTGAGTTTATGTATCTCCTGTTGTACGATTTGGCATGAATCCACTGATTTCATGGTTGATCTTATATGAGTAATGCTATCTTAGCATGTGTTGTGTTAATTATGTCTCCAGTATTGCATGTATTCTTCTTCTGGATCTGGATATTTGCGTAATGTTTAGATTCTAGAGCATAGAATTCCTATGTTGAATGTCTGATCTTTTAACTTCTGCTCAAGGGGTAGATTAAACTGTTTTCAGGTTGAACATTGGGAAGGGTATACTGCAGTAGGGATGCCATAAGTAGAGATAACTTAACACTTTTCATTGGGAGATATCTGTAAGGCAGATATCATGTGTATCCCCCTGAAATCTAGTTTTAGCTATTCATGCTGATCATTCACAGGTGTATGTCTACCGACTCCAAGCCCTGGATAGGCACCAATCATGCTGTGTTCTTGTGTTATACACCATGTCCAGCTTTGCATCCAAAATTCAAACTAAAACATTTCATACTTCCATCTGTTAGTTGTAGGAGTAGGATTAGGAACCCCCTGCATACTCTCATACCTAACCAGACACCATGTCCAAGAATGTTTCCAGCCTTGTGATCTATCATGCAGATCTTGGTCCATACATGAGAGTATTCTGCCTGTTGTTGTCAAGCTAGATCTTTCTATCTTTGAGCTAGTCAAGGTTACATCTTGAGTTATAGGGATACCCCCCTTGGTGCGGCAGAACCAGAAGTGAAGGGGAGGCAGCTCACGCAACCTCCTGTATTAGTTGGCTGAATCTGCTTGTGCATTAGAAGTGGCAAACCCTAATGCTGATTCAAAAAAAAAACCAACACCGCCTATTGGTGCCTGAATTGAATCTTAGTTTTGGAGCAATTTTCATGCAGGCACCTTCCCAAAAAATCCAAAAAGGTTCTAAGTTTTAGGGCCCCTCAGTGTTTTTCAGCATTTGCATCTTAGTTCAACGGAGGTGGTCTTCATGTTTTCTCCATCGGCATGAGTTTGTTTTTGTGCCTTCGACATTTCAGTTTGGACGTGAACCCCTTTATAGAAAGTTCATTTTCTCAATGGTTCAAGGTTCAATGGTTCAATGCTTTGTGATTTTGGTCTCAGCCGAAGTGTTTTGTCGATGGAGTATTGAACTTCTTGTTTGAACCTCGCCATTGAACCATTGGGTTGAACCGGTTCATTGGTTCAATGGGTTCGCGGGGTTGCATTTTGTACTACCGACAGAGGAACTATCGGGTTGAACCTCACGGTTAAACCTTTCTTTTGAACTTAGCCAATGGTTCAACCCGACGGAAGAAGAAGTAGGAGGCCGATGTGTTATTGGCAGGAGTATGTATGTCGGCAGGCGGATTTTCGGTTGGGCCGATGGTGATAGTCTTGCCAAAGAGGGTATGTTTTGTTCGGCCATCGGAGTGACTTTGGCTATCGAGAGCAGTGTTTTGTGGTTCACCGATGGGGGGAGTCACCCCAATGGGGAGTGCCATCGGCGTGAGTTTTTGTATCGGATTAGCCATTGGAGGGTCCGCCGATGGAGAGTGTTTGGCCGATGGGGTGTCATCGGCGTGGGTCTGGCCGATGGAGGAGCAGTATGTAGCTGGCGAAGGTGTCGTCAGTGTGACCTTTGAGATTGGCAGGAAACTTTTTGGATGCCCCGATGGTATGTGTCACACCAACGGAGGGAAGGATGCTAGGGTCTATCGGCGTGAGTTGTATTGTCGAGTGAACTGTGGAATGGTTGGCCGATAGACTAATCTCTGGCCGATGAAAGGGATCTTTTGCTCGGCTAGACTATTGATGTCGGGGTGAGTTTTTTGGAGTGTGCCGATGGCTTAGGTCTTGGCGATAGGCTTTGGACAAAGGCTTATGCGTCGAGCGCAACAAAAGGCGCTCGACGCTTATTATGTATGTGGCCGTGCTTTTAAACCACTGAAGGGGTCTCCGCACCATGCATGTGGGACTATTCTTCCTGCGTATTTTAAACCTGCAACGAAACACGTTTTGGCAGGAGGCTTCATTTTGAACGCTGTGTTAGTTTTCAAGTGGCCGCGGGTGGTTGAGCCATTAATGGCGATAGTGTAGAGGTATGGGCGATGGTACGCATGATCAGGTTGCCCAATTTTTGGATGAAGACTTCCAGGTGGTAGCACAGGGCTCGAGGCCACCCTTGTCTACTTTCTGTCTAATGCAGCAATAACTTCTGAGCGCATTCCTTCTGAGGACTGTATCTGGTAGTTTTTTGTCAAACCATGTAATTAATTGCTATGGGTGCACTTCTGGCCGATATAGGCAGATTGTGATACCATTGTAAAGGTGGTTGAAAGTTGAACATTTTGGCTCTGTAATGCAATATAGCTGATTTGGTTGCTCTGTGCAGCAAAACTTGTGAGTTTATGTATCACTTGTTGTATGTCTCATGCATGAATCTACTGATTTCATGATTGGTTTTATATGAGTAATGCTATATTTGCATGTGTTATGTTAATTCTGTCTCCAGTATTGCATGTGTTCTTCTTCTGAACCTAGATATCTAAGGGGTGTCTGGTATTCTAGAATATAGAATTCCTGTATTGAATGCTTGATCTTTCAACTTCTGCTCAAGGGGTAGATTAAAGTGTTTTCAGATTAAGTATTGGGAAGGGTATACTGCAATAGGGATGCCATAAGTAGAGATAACTTAACACTCTGTATTGGGAGATATCTGTAAGGCAGATATCACACAAATCCCCTCAAAATCCAATTTTAGCTGTTCATGTTGATCATTCATAGGTGTATGTCTACTGACTCCAAGCCCTGGATAGGCACCAATCTAGCTCTGTGTTGAGGTTATACATCGGGTCTAGGTTTGCATCCAAACATCAAATCAACTCATTTCATATCTTCCACCTGTTAGTTGTAGGAGTAGGATTAGGACCCCCCTGCATGCTCTCATACCCAACCAAACATTATGTCCAAGAATGTTGCCAACCTTGTGATTTGTTACACAAATCTTGGTCCATACATGAGAGTATTCTGCCTGTTGCTGTCAAGTTAAATCCTTCTGTCATTGAGCTAGTCAAGGTTATACTTTTATCAAATAGGGACACCCCCCTTGGTGTGGTAGAACTAGAAGTGAAGGGGAGGTAGCTCACGCAACCTCCTGTATTAGTTGGCTGAATCTGCCTATGCATTAGAAGTGGCAAATCCTAATGCTGATTCAGAAGAAAAACCAACAAAATGGCGACTCTGCTAGGGAAGGATTGATAAAGAAAAGGAATGTATTTGTGGCCCATCCGAGTCACTAACAAAATGATGCTCTGCTAGTGGAGTGAACCTGGAAAGTAGCTTTCAGGTGTTGAAAATTTTGTCCTCTCTGGAGAGGTGGCGACTCTACAAATAGATCTGAATGCACATGAAAGATAGATGTATGTGATGTGACAAAGATGTACATATTTTTGCATCTGAATGAGAAAAGGTACCTAACTCCTTTATATTTGTTGTTTGCTGCATAAGTTAGATGCCAGGGGGAAGCCTTAGGTCTTAGGCAGACAAAGGATATCTAAAAGTTAAATTTTATGAATCCAAATATGTATTATCCCATACTCAGTCAAGAAGGGGATGATATGTCGACAAAAAGAATAGAAGAGATAAAAAATAGGTTGATATTCTTAGAGGCTAGGCAGGCCCAATTAAATCATGATAACTTTGTTGTATCTGACAGTCAAAAAGCTAAACCTCTTGTTAGCCCTTTTGATCCTTTGTATGACCAACTAGATTTGTCATGCGTTGATTATAAAGTAGAAAATATTCCTGCTAGGTTATACTTTCAGATGCCTAGATTTAGTGGTCACAGTGTGTGTGATGGGGGTGCACATATCCAAAATTTTTGCAGTTTTATGGAGAAACATTCATTTAGAGATGAGGATATGTGGATGAGGTTTTTTGTTAGATCCTTTGATGCAAAAGCTAGAGATTGGTATTTGAGCTTTCCAAAGAGATCCTTTGCTTGTTGGGATGAGCTTGCTGACTGTTTCAAAGAAGAATTTGCAAAAGAACTAGGTGATCTTGTTGCAGAATTGATAAAAATTAGAAAACAAGATGAGGAGCCATGTGTTGTTTTTAGTCATAGGTTTGCATTAGCCCTTTCACAAGTCCCTGAAAGTTTCAGACCTGATATTTCAGCCTGTGTTGGCATATTCTTTGAAGCTTTTGAGGAGGGCTCTAGTGCACTGCTGAGGGATTTCAAGGTGACAAGTATGCAGATGGCATACAAGTTCGTAGAAAATATAGAAAAATTTAGAAATGAGCACCTGATGAAATCCCTATCCCCAGGCTTTGGTGTGAGAAATGATTGTGAAATTGCAAATGACCAAATGATTAAGGCATCATGTGAAGATAAAAGTGAAAATGAGAAGATAGATACTATTGATGCCAGTGAAGGGATCAATAATGAGGACTCCCATTGCAATGTTGAGGCATCTGGCCATGAAAATAATGTTGGGGTTGTGGACAGCAATGAGCAACTTTTTGAATGGACTTGTGGGGATAATTGTGAGTATTGTACTCAAGACAGAGAAGATATAAGCAAACAGAGAAATAGTTCTATGTGTGAACCATTGCCTTCTTTTCAAACACATGGAGATGATGAAGAACAATCAGAGATTGAAACAAGTGCTAGTGTAGAGCATGACTGTTCTTTATTTGATGACTGTTTTGCTTATGACACACAAGCTGATACTCCTCCACAAACCATTGATGGTGAAGATGCATGTTCTGCTGCCCATGAACCAATGGCATACCATGATGAAACTGATGCACCTAGATCACCCATTTATGACACATGTGGTGATGAGAATCTGTCTGAGTATGGTGAGGATTTAAACATGGTTTTTGATTTGGATTCTTTTTCTCATCCCGATGAAAGAGGAAACAACATACATCAGATAGGTGACTGTAAAAATGTGCCTGATTTGAAAGAGGTGCCAGAGCCTGATCTTTTCCAGTTTGATGCTGCTATTGGTTGTGTGCATGATGTGCACAATTGTGAATTTGAAAGATTTTCTTTTGATGTGCTAGCAAATGAAGAGAGCCCTATTTTTCCTAGTTGCATGGTGGACTTTGAGTGTTTTCAGTTTTCAGTCCAGCTAGGAAATCATTTTGCAATGCATAGTGATGATAACCTGTGTTCTATGCCATATGAATATGCATTGCTTGATACATTCTACACCCACATGTCACATGATGCTGAAGGTTGTCTGCATAGGGCTGACAATGACAAGCCAAATCAGACGGTTGAATATGCAGATGACAAGGTTTGTTTGTGGGTGGATCTTTGCAGTATCTCCAAGCTTGACCCAGTGCATGCAGATGAAAACAAGATATTTGACAAAGGGAGATACATGTTTTTCTTTTCTTGGTGGCCTTAGGCCATCAAGAGTGTTTGGTGATGTATATCACCATAACTTCATGACTCTGTGCCCAATGGATAGGGGACTGGTCTACATCCCAGAGATCTGGGGTTCTCACTGCAGTCTTGCACCTGCACGTCCCCAATCAAAGCCACTATTGGTGCCTGAATTGACTCTCAGTTTTGGAGCAATTTTCATGCAGGCACCTTCCCAAAAAATCCAAAAAGGTTCTAAGTTTTGGGGCCCCTCAATGTTTTTAAGCGTTTGCATCTTAGTTCAATGGAGGTGGTCTTCGTGTTTTCTCCATCGGCATGAGTTTGTTTTTCTGTCTTCGACATTTCGGTTTGGACGTGAACCCCTTTATAGAAAGTTCATTTTCTCAATGGTTCAAGGTTCAATGGTTCAATGCTTTGTGATTTTGGTCTCAGCCGAAGTGTTTTGTTGATGGAGTATTGAACTTCTTGTTTGAACCTCGCCATTAAACCATCGGGTTGAACCGGTTCATCGATTCAATGGGTTCACGGGGTTGCATTTTGTGCTGCCGATAGAGGAACTATCGGGTTGAACCTTTCTTTTGAACTTAGCCAATGGTTCAACCCGACGGAAGGAGAAGTAGGAGGCCGATGTGTTATTGGCAGGTGGATTTTCGGCTGGGCCGATGGTGATAGTCTTGCCAAAGAGGGTATGTTTTGTTCGGCCATCAGAGTGACTTTGGCTATCGGGAGCAGTGTTTTGTGGTTCACCGATGGGGGAGTCACCCCGATGGGGAGTGCCATTGGCATGAGTTTGTGTATTGGGTTAGCCATTGGAGGGTCCACCGATGGAGAGTGTTTGGCCGATGGGGTGTCATCGGCATGGGTCTGACCGATGGAGGAGCAGTATGTAGCTGGCGAAGGTGTTGTCGGAGTGACCTTTGAGATTGGCAGGAAACTTTTTGGATGCCTCGATGGTGTGTGTCACACCGACGGAGGGAAGGATGCTAGGGTCTATCAGCGTGAGTTGTATTGTCAGGTGAACTATGGAATGGTTGGCTGAAAGACTAATCTCTGGCCAATGAAAGGGATCTTTTGCTTGGCCAGACTATTGATGTCGGGGTGGGTTTTTTGGAGTGTGCCGATGGCTCAGGTCTTGGCGATAGGCTTTGGACAAAGGCTTATGCGTCGAGCGTGGCAAAAGGTGCTCGACGCTTATTATGTATGTGGCTGTGCTTTTAAACTACTAAAGGGGTCTTTGCACCATGCATGTGGGACTATTCTTTCTGCGTATTTTAAACCTACAGCGAAACACGTTTTGGCGAGAGGCTTCATTTTGAATGCTACGTCAGTTTTCAAGTGGCCGCGGGTGGTTGAGCCATTAATGGTGATAGTGCAGAGGTATGGGCGATGGTACGCATGATGAGGTTGCCCAATTTTTGGATGAAGACTTCCAGGTGGCAGCACAGGGCTCGAGGCCACCCTTGTCTACTTTCTATCTGATGCAACAATAACTTTTGAGCGCCATTCCTTCTGAGGACTGTATCTGGCAGTTTTTTGTCAAACCATGTAATTAATTGCTATGGGTACACTTTCTGGCCGATATAGGCATACTGTGATACCACTGTAAAGGTGGTTGAAAGTTGAACATTTTGGCTCTGTAATGCAATATAGCTGATTTGGTTGCTCTGTGCAGCAAAACTTGTGAGTTTATGTATCTCCTGTTGTATGTTTTTTGCATGAATCCACTAATTTCATGGTTAATCCTATATGAGTAATGCTATGTTTTCATGTGTTGTGCTAATTTTGTCTCCAGTGTTGCATGTATCTTTCTTCTAAGTCTAGGTATTCAAGGAATGTCTAAGATTCTAGAACATAGAATTCCTGTGTTGAATGTTTAATCTCTTAACTTCTGCTCAAGGGGTAGATTAAATTGTTCTCAGATTGAATATTGGGAAGGATATACTGCAGTAGGGATGCCATAAGTATAGATAGCTTAACACTCTATATTGGGAGATATCTGTAAGGCAGATATCACATGTGTCCCCCTGAAATCTAGTTTTAGTTGTTCATGCATATCATTCACAGGTGTATGTCTACTGACTCTAGGCCCTAGATAGGCACCAATCTTGCTTTGTGTTAGTGTTATATACCATGTCCAACTTTGCATCCAAATATAAAATCATAATCAAAACTCCAAAACAACCATTAGGACATTACCAGCCCCTTTGCTCTTATCTTACAGTTTTGGTCTACTTACAGGAGGACTTATCTACTTTCTGTCAGCATCCCAGCCTTTATATGCATATCCTTATGGATGTTGAGTAGGGAATACCCCCCTAGGTTTTGCAGAGCCTGAAGAAGAAGAGGAGATAAAATATAGAGTCTATCTCCTACATTGTTGGCCCCTAGCCCAGAGATCCTGTTGATCATTGATGGCTACCTTGTAGGGAAATCTGGGAGTAAGCATCTAGTCTGGGAAAAAACCAACACCGCCTCTCCACCCTTGAAAGAGAAGAACTTGACAAACCCATAAACATCATTTACTCAAAGCGGTTCCATAGTTAGTCCACTAAATACCCTATGACAAAAATACAAAAAAATCAAAAAATCAAACAAAAAAATAGTAAAGAGAAATAATCCATCCTATGGTGAAAACCACTCCTTGTGGCACCTTGGATAAGTACCATGATGAAAACCTACGTGCAGGTGTCATGTGTAGGTTCAACCTAGATCCATTGTTCAAACTACCTTCCCATCTTCACCCACACTATCCAATCCACTTGTCCCTTCATTTGAGCTTCAGAACAAATCCATAATCTAAGCTTCTATTGTCCATCATTCCCAAAATATCTCCCATCTCCCAATGCTTAATCTCCACCTTTCCATGCCACATATTTCTAGCACCATGTCACTTGCCTAAGCCTTTCATCCACCATAATCCTTGGTCCCTTTGATGGTTTCACCACTTCACCTCATCAAGAAGCATACCCACCTTACACTATTCATCATTATCTCCCCCTAACTATCATGGTTCTTATACCATGGTATAGTCAGCAAATTGACATCCACATCCTCTAAACCAAACGTCATCATTCTACATGAACCAACCCCTATCCTTACATCATCAAGTCTCCCAGAACTACATAGCATCTATTGGCAAGAGACACTGCTTTGCATGATAGGTGTTGTCATTGACGGCAACTAAGACTATTACACTCATCCACATAACATAATGTGTTCATACCGAAAGTCAAAATTAGAATTTCTCTAAGTCTGGGTAGCCAGAAATAGAGCATGTGACAAGGTCTGGTATCTTGGTCTGGATCTCTTCGGTGGAAAATCTGAGTATGCTGCGGATCTAAAGAAGTCATAAGGATTGTTAGGGCAATCTAAATCTAGAATTTTATCCTTTGGTGACAAATGGAGTAAAAGTTATGAGCATCTGAGTACCGGGTCATAATATGATAGAACAGTTTAGTAAAGAACAGGCCTACTTGTGTTAGATCCTTATGCGGATCTGATAGAAGTGTTTTGGTAAGTTGCGTATGGGATATAATGTTAGTGGCCAACATGAATGGTGACCTTCAAGTGTTATTTCTGGTACGCATCATCATTGGTGGATGGATTCAGCCGACAAAATAGAGTACTTGTATTGTTAGTTAAGTTCTTCATAAGGCCGATAGTGATTGAACTTGGATATATATATATAGCCGATGGATTTGAGTGTTGAAGGTGTGTGTGTGAATATGATGTAAATATGAAAAAGAGCAAATAAAGGGTGTGAAAAAGAAGGAATCTAAGATCTGGATTATGACAGAGTAGTAAAAAGGGCAGAACAAGATGAAGTGTATCAAGTCGGTATTCTGTGCTTAAACCAGAACTGAATCTTTGCATTAGTAGATGTTGACTATCAGCTCAAACACATTGTAAACTTCTTCTTGTAGGCAATGAGCCTACTGTAGGCAGTGAGCCTTTCCTTAAGCAGTGAGCTCTGGGGCAGTGAGCCTGAGTGCATGTACATTCTCCATTGTAATACTTTTAACAAAGTATAATCATTGTGGGTTAACCCCCACCATGGTTTTTCCCTTAACTGAGTTTCCACGTTAAAAATCTTGGTGTCAAATGTGTTATTTCTACTTTTGCTCATGTGTTGTTGATTCTTTCTTTTCATGATAACATTATTAATCTATTAATGAAGTAGTAAAAAAGAATTAATTGCTATAAGTTTTAATGTTTTAAGACAACTGATTCACCCCCCGTCTCAGTTGTCACCTCTAATTCCAACAATTGGTATCAGAGCACGGTTCCTTTGAAAAAGTTTAACAGCTTGAGGAAGATCTGGGACGGCAGTAAAATAGATGAATATAACCTCTAAGGGCAACTTATTCTTGCTCTAGAAGATATTGAGCAGTCTAGAGCAGAAGTCCAAGAGCTGCAAGAGAACCTCAAAAATGCTGAAGACTTCATTGATATCTTAAAAGAAAAATTGAGAAAATCTAATGAGAAGAGGAAGGAACAACCTCTTCAACTGGGAAACCATTATGAGAACAACAACAAGGATGAGGCTCTAAAAGAGAAGACAAAGGAATGTGAGAAGTTAGCCAAAGAGGTTGTTGTCCTAAAACATGAGATGGAATCTGGGGTGATGAGGCTAACCAAAGAAATTAAAGATAGAAATAAAACTGAAGAAGACCTTAACCAAAATCTAAAAGAAAGAACTGAAGAATGTTGCAAATTGGATGAAATAGCTGGCCTCCTAAAGTCTAATCTACAAGAAAGCATAGACAATGAGAGAGAACTTGAAAGGTAAATTGTCATTCTCAAACATGACCTAGAAGTTGCAAATGAATACAAGGAGAAGTTCAAAGCTCAGCTAAACTTGAAGCACTGCTTGAAGGATAGAAAAAGGCTGATGACAAGCATGGTCTTGGATATGAGAAAGGTGAAAGCTCCATATCCAGACAAAGAAATTTTCAACCAAGGAATGGGATAAATAAACCTAGAAGACTTGTGGTAAGATAGCCTAATGCTCAAAGATATCCATCATTTAATGGAAATTATTTTAATTGCAATAAATTTGGTCATAGAGCTACTCAGTGCAGAAGCAGAGTAAATCAAAATGGTCCATCCTTTTCCAGTCAATGCTTCAAGTGTAAGAGGTATGGTCATAGATCAAATGAATGCAGAAGTATGATAATGAATAACTCTAGAGAAAATGGCAACTCATTCAATGGTTACTACTTTACTTGAAATGGATATGGACATGGCTAATCAGTGCAGATCAAGAGAAAATCAAGCATATAAGCAAAGAAATGTTGTTTACTTTAATTGCAATAGATCTGGTCATATTGGAAGATTATGTAGAAGTAAGAATAATGAAAGAAGAGGTCCAACAAACAAAAAACCGGATGAGCAAAGACAAGACAAAGGCAAAAAGAAAAATTGATGTGAATGAGATCTAGAATGAAATGAGCAAGACATGGGTTAAGAAAATAGTTGAGAACAATAGTAATGAGTCCGCACTGGAATCTGGTGTTGATAATTCCTCCAGGAATTGAATTTGGAGCTTTGGCTCAGGGGGAGCTGCATTGAAAATTAAATTCCCCCAGCCAGCAAGTTGGTGCCTGGATTTGGCACAATGACAAAAGATATTTTGAATTATTTTAGAACTTTTGGAAGGATTTCCAGAAGAAAAGATGTTGATATGGAAATTTGCAAAGTGATTCATGAAGAACTTGTTGATAATTGAACTGATAAGGAGCATCAACATATGCTGGAGTTCAGTTCCGATTAGGCTCTGTACACTGATCTGCTGCACTTCATCTTTCCTCTTCTTTTGTGCTGCTCTCCTTTCACATACTGGACCTTCCTTTCTGCTTTTATTCGGCTCTACTGCTTTTCTTTGTACATCACCCAAAAACCACAACACCTCTCACAACTAAATCAATCCTATATATATATCCGCACAAGTGATTTCATCACCTTTCTAGTCAGCATCTGGAACAGCTAATAATTTCCTCAAACACTGATCTGTCGGTTGAATCCTTGCACACCAAGTAATGCGGATCAAGCATATACTTGTAGAAGTCATCAATCACGTTGGCCAAACATAACTTATGCCTTAAGAACCTTTTCCATCATCAGTAACGCATCCAGAATAATGTCTGATTTTCTGCCAGTCAGTTCTTCCTCTGTTCACACTGTCACTTGGGAACCCAACACTCAAGCATTCATATTTCTTTATCCTTTCCACACCGAAGGCTCAAACCCTAGAATCTATCAGTCAAGATACTCCTCTTGACTTCCCCAAATCTGTACTTCACTGAGATACTTCTACTGAGAGATTTGGACCTGTCTGTCGGACCTTACTAACTGCTCTGTTCTTGCTTACCGGACCTCAACACTTCTTCAATCTGACTTCCGATGAGGACCTATCATGTCTTGCAGATGTGTGGGATAACCTTTGTTGCCATCAATGACAACATTCATGAGTCCATATAGTGTCTCTTGCCAACAATCTCCCCCTTTGGCATTGATGGCAACACTTAGTGAAAAATGACTAAGTGTCACACTATACTCCCCCTTGGCTGATGCTCTGTCTCTATGTACATTTACCGAAGCTCCCACTTAGTTGGATTCCTCATTTTTTCATTGCTCCTCACTCCCCCTTTGACATCAATGGCAAAGGGTAGGGTCCGCACACCAAAATTTTCAAAATCTTGTCCGCATAAGTATATACATATGGAATACTTACATATACTGAAGTATGTCTGCAAAAGTTGTTTTCAATTGAATGAATTCTGTAGCCTAACTTTGCTTCATTCTGTCCAAAATTGATATATAACTGCTCAACAAGAATGCAAATGCATCTGCCCTTTTTAGATCTATTGGATCATTGGTCTGGGCTGTGATTTGAGCTTGTTTTATGGCCTCATGCATGGCCTCTAACTTAGGGACAATTATCCCTCTGAGCTCACTCAACCTACTGATTTTATTTTTCTTCTCTTTTTCAAGCTTCTTAATTTCATTCAAAACTGCAACCATTTGACATTCTTGATTTATTATGGATGTAGTAAGTGGATCAAAATTTTGAGAAAGTTTTATCAGTTTATCCTCCTGTTGTTTCATTTTCTTCTCAATCTCCACTGTTGTTTTAGACCAGGATATACAAAATTTGTATACATCACCTCCATCCTTAAGGGCATTTTTCAAACTTTTTATCCCAATACCCATAACTCTTCTATCATTTGATATTAACCCTTGTAGCTCTGAGAATCTCTTATCCAAAAATTCTTTCCTGACCTTCTCCTCAGCGGATTTCTCTAGAGAATTAAAATGTTTGCTAACACTATTGACTAGAGTTTTGAGATTACCAGAGCAAGAGGCTGTGGGATCCTTTTGAAAAGATGGCATGATCTTTTCCAACACTCTGGATGCTACCTCTATAAGCTCACAGTCTTCCATGTGAGATTTCAGTAGTTTCTCTTTGGTCTTCGCATTTGCAAATGAAGCTATCTTCATTGTTTGTATCGGAGATAGAGAGTCAAAATCTAATGGCCCTTTTAGTAATTCTTGTTCATCCATCTCATTAGTTTCTTTTGTCAAGAAGTCCTTGATAGATTCTGCAGTGTCTCTTTCCATAGACAGATTCTTCTTCTCTTCTACAATGTCACTTATGTTCTTTTCAACTTGACTTCCTTCTTTACTTTTCACCTCTTTTTCTTTCTCCTTTATTATTTCTTCTTCTTTAGATCTGGGGTCAACATGGGAATCCAGAGGAGAAATGTTAGTCTGTTCATGGGCCACCTCTTCTAGAGCAAAGGATTCCAAGCTGCACCGGTATTCATTACCTCTTCTGTCATTTTCTCAGTAGACTCTTCTGCAACACTTGTGGTCAAGGGGTTAGTACCCAAGTCCTCTATAATTGGAATGTTGAATCTTTTGAATGCATTCCAGAGGATCTCTTCTATCTCTTTTGCAACTTTATCAGTGTCTCCGAGCATAAGTTGATTCATCCTTGCTTTGCTCCTAAACTCATCCTTACAATCTTTGAATACCATATTCATTTTCTTGGGATCGATTGAAGGATATAGCTGAATTGCTATCTGTTCCTATATTTCTAGGTCTTTGGCTTGGGCATTGTTCTTTCTTATTTCTAGTTCCTTCTCCAAGCTTTTGGGGATCAGAGATATAATTTCAATAAATGCTTTGTTGTAGATATTTAGGTACCTGACTGTGGCATCTTGCAATATTTTCTGATCTGCTTCACCATAATCATCATAGAACTCAATCATTGGCTGAAGATTTTCGTCCACTATGACTGATTTGATTATGTCATCAATGTGAAGAGTGGGTTTTTCAACATATTCCTCTGTCTTTTCTTCTTCCTCTTGTCCGGTAGAGGGTTCACCAGATGTTTTCTTCTTTTTCTTCACTTTCTTGATTTCTTCATCAGATTTAGTCTCCTCTTCATCCCTTTGACTGGCATAAGCCCTTGTGGCTTTTGTCTTTGTTCTTTTCTCTCCTTTGCCAGATAATTTTGCTTCCAGTTTTGATGGCCTTGAGCTTTTGGTAGTGGTAGGTGCAGATCTCTTTGATGATCTGGTCTGGGTGGAAGATTTTACCAGAACATTTTCCTCACTTTTCTTTTCTACCTTTTTCTTCTCTTCCTTAGCCCTTTCCATCTTTTCCCTGTTGGCACCAAGTGCCTCCTTTGATATGCCAAAGCCTTTTGCAACATCTTCAACTTCTTTTCTTACCTTCCTCTTGATCTCTGGTTGTCTGAGTTCCACATGAATCTTTACACTTAGCTCCTCAAAGGTTCCAAACCTTTCTGCCTTGGGATCTTTTGGCTGACTTAACATGTGTTCAATATGTAGCTCAACAATTTTCTCATCAACTTCATACCCCATCGGCATGATCCATACTATTCTTGGTTCCACTGCCTCCATAAGGCACTGATCAGTTTCTACCATGAAGCAAACAGTATCCTTATACTTTTCAACTAGAGCTTGGGGGATTCTCTCTCTTGCTTGCATCATACTCTGAAAGTTCTTGAAATAGCCCCAGAGTATTGTATTTTGTGCCTTAACATCACCAAGTCCATGCAAATAATCCCTGATTTGTATGGCATCCGGTCTATCATTTTGCCATATCCAGCGACTAGATCCAAATAGCTCATTCATATAATAGAAGAACAGACATAGTATCAAGCCACCGTATTTGAAGGAGTTCTTCTTGTCTTTCTTTATCTTCTACAGATTTTCCAAAAGTTGGTTCAGAAGGAGCTCATGGAGATCATAGTCAGCATTCTTTCTTAACATTTCATAGGCAGTATATATTGCAGTTCCAGGTACTGAGTTTTCCCTGCTAGAGTGATATATTTTGTATCTGATGATCATGGATGCAAATTTGATATCCAGATCAGTGATATCCTTAATTGTCATTGCCCTCTTATCAAACTTTGATCCAGTAGCCTCAGTCACCGTTTGATTTTTGACAGATTTTAGAACAGGTATCCCATCGGATGAGTGCAATCAGGTAACTGTCCTAATGGTATCTTTTGTGAGCTTGAATGGTCTATTCAACCATATGAAGTTATCATGTATTCTGCTTAATACGTACCGGACCCATTCATCTTCTGCAAAACAGGGGAAGTGAATGCACTGTGCAAAGTGCTTGTCCCGGATAGCTTTATACTGAGGTTTGAGCTCAAAAGAGTCATCTATTAGGTGTTTGTGATAGATATAAACTAGTTTGGATTCCCCAAATTCTTCAATGTTTGCATGAACATATGCCCTAACATCTTCTACGTGTAAAACCCCATGCAGAATGCTTGAAAATGCACCTAGGGGATCAACTTCTAGGGATTTATAGGGATGCTTTCTAAATTTAGGGTGCGGCCTATCAGAGATCTTTACAACATATGGTGTGTCCATCTTAAAAGGATTCAAAAATGGATTTCAAAAGTGGAAAATACCTCTTAAGCTTTTAGGGTTCCTAGAATGAGCTGAAAAGATCACCAATTGACTTGAATTCTGCAATTGATCCTTGTGAGAGATGAAGGAGACTTGTTTACGAAGCTCTTTTCCTCTTCTACTCGAATGTGAATGTGCAAATGATGAGTGAATGAGCCCTTATACTTCTGTGCAAACCCTAATTCTTCATTGCAATAAATGTGCAACTTAAGTTGTTTCAGTTGCTCTGTTTTCTTTACTCTGAAATATGTATCTTTCCAGATCACAGTGATATACTTAGAGTTGTCCTCGGTGATTTCCTACAGGGTTTCTTACCTTCCTCAATCATTTGATTTATCCATAGATCAAGATGTCTCAATTTTAGAATCATACCAGACCAAACTTGTGAAGAACCTATTTTTACCGGATCAATTCTGGAAAGATTAGACTCTTCAAATATTTTGCAGATGTCTCAAATATTCACCATACCTTATTTAGATGTTTCTCTAGGAACCCTTTGATCCGCAGCTTCCTATGTGCCAATTTCAGACATGAATTGACTAGCTGGGGGAATTGGCTTATCTTTTGTTGCTCCCCCTGAGCCAGAGCTCACCTTTTAGTTTCCAGAAGGAATATTAGCACCAGAGTCTGGTGCAGATCCATCCCCTACATTCTCTATACTTTTCTTCACCCAAATCTTGTTCATCTCACTTTGAACTTCATCTGCATTTACTTTTTGTTTTCCCTTATCTTGATTCTGATTATAATATACCGGACCTTTTTTATCCTAATTCTTGCTTCTACAGAATTTTGCTATATGATTGGATCTATTGCAAATTTGGCAAACAACATTTCTTTGCATATTTGATTGATATCCTCTTGATATGCATTGATTAGCCATATGACCTATTCTATTGCAAAGCATCTACCATTGAATGAATTGTTTATTTGCATATTTCTGCATTCATGAGATTTGTGACCATACCTTTTGCAATTGAAACACTGTCCAGAGAAGGATGTATTAGTCTGATTCATTCTCTTTCTACACTGATTAGCTTTATGTCCAAAGTTATTGTAGTTGTTGCAGTATCCATTGAAGGATGGATATCTTTGAGCATTAGGCTACCTTACTGGAGGTCTTCTAGACCTGTTCCTTGGATTTTCTGATCCAAAATTCTTCTGACTAGATCTGGAGCTTTCTCCTTTCTCATATCCCAAACCACACTTGTCATCTACCCTCTTTTGACTTTCAAGAAGAACTTCAAGTTGAGCAGAACTTATCTTGAATTTCTCTTTATATTCATTTGCTATTTGAAGATCCCTTTTGAGAGAGACAATTTGATCCTCAAGTTTTTCTTCATTATCTTTAGCATCTTCAAGATGTCTGATAATTCTATCCATCTTGTGGCAATCTTCTAATTTCTCCTTGAGAGATTGTCTTAGATTATCTTCAGTTTTTCTTTTCTCTTCAACCTCTTGGGTAAACTTCATAACTCCTGATTCCATTTCATGTCTTACCATAATGATTTCTTTTGATAATTTTTCACATAACTTGGTTTTCTCCTTCAAATCTTCATTTGTATCATTGGCTTCACCTTGACTTACCAATTCTTGAAGTAGCTCCTTTCTCTTTTTCATAGAGAGACTTAATTTGTCTTTTAGTTCTCTCATGAAATCATCAGCCTATTTGAGTCTTTCCTTTAATTCATTGACTTCAGAGTTTGACTGCTCAAGATCATCAAGGGCAGTCTTGAGTTGCTCCCTTAAACCATATACATCCATTTGAATTCCTAGATCTTCCTCAAGTTGTTAGACTCTGTTAGGAGGAACTTGGCTCTGATACCAATTGTTGATAATTGAACTGATAAGGAGCATCAACATATGTTGGAGTTCAGTTCTGGTTAGGCTCTGTACACTGATCTGCTACACTTCATCTTTCCTCTTCTTTTGTGGTACTCTCCTTTCACATACTAGACCTTCCTTTCTGCTTTTATTCGGCTCTACTTCTTTTCTTCACACATCACCCAAAAACCACAACACCTCTCACAACTAAATCAATCCTATATATATATCTACACAAGTGATTTCATCACCTTTCTAGTCAGCATTCGGAATAGTTAATAATTTCCCCAAACTCTGATCTGTCAGATCAATCCTTGCACACCAAGTAATGTGGATCAAGCATATACTTGTAGAAGTCATCAATCACGTTGGGCAAACATAACTTATGCCTTAAGAACCTTTTCCATCATCAGTAACACAGCCGGAATAATGTCTGATGTTCTGCCAGTCAGTTCTTCCTCTGTTCACACTGTCACTTGGGAACTTGACACTCAAGCATTCATATTTCTTTATCCTTTCCACACCGGAGGCTCAAACCCTAGAATCTATCAGTCAAGATACTCCTCTTGACTTCCCCAAATCTGCACTTTACTGAGAGATCCAGACCTGTCTATCGGACCTTACTGACTGCTCTGTTCTTGCTTACCGAACCTCAACACTTCTTCAATCTGACTTCTGGTGAGGACCTATCATGTCTTGTGGATGTGTGGGATAACCTTTGTTGCCATCAATGACAACATTCATGAGTCCATATAGTGTCTCTTGCCAACAGAACTATTCAAGAAACTGAGTAACTAGATGAAGTTAGGGAAGAGCATTTATTACAAAGGCAAATTAGGTTTTGTGGAGCATAAAAAGGTGTTCACTCCTCATTTGAAGCACTTTGCACTTGAAGAAAGCAAGAAGAATAGTTTCTGAGCTAAGATTACAAGGAATTGAAGTGCAACTGGTGAATTTATCCGTCAACCCTAATCTCATGAAAAAGGTATTTATCTATGAAGCTTTGAACTTATAATCTTTTTGTAATGGCTACTCCTTTGGTCATTGACATTATTGAAAGGCCTTGACCCAAATTTAAGAAATATCCACACAAATCTATAGAAGTTGACCCATTAGGTGCATTTTTAAGTGTTTTGTATGGTGTGCTACATACTAAAGATATTACAGTTTATATTCATGCGAACATAGATGAATTTGGGAACTCAAGATATGTAGATTTGTTTGAGAGTCATCTCAGGGATGAAAATCATGACCTTAAACTAGAGTATAAGGTACTACTTGATAAACTTTTTATTCAGAATATGGGGTTTCCAACATTTGATGAAGATGAGTGGGTCTGGTATGTTTTGAGTTGGATGCATGATGAATTCATATGGTTGTTGAAACCATTCAAGATTACCAAGGATGTTATCAGAATTGTGACTGGGTTAAACTCAACCGGTAGATTACCCATGTTGAAATCTATGAAAAACCAAATTGCTACTAATACAACTGGTGCAAAGTTTGACAAGAGGACAATGACCATAAATGACATTATAGAACTAGATGTGAAGTTTGTTTCCATGGTGATTGGCTACAAGATCTATGACTCTCGCAGAGAGAATTCACTCTCTGCAACTGCCATATATGCAACATATCAAATGTTGAAGAAGAATGCAGATTATGACCTATGTGAGCTATTACAGAACTAGCTGATTGAAAACCTAAATAAAATCAAGAAAGATAAGAAAAACACTTTTAAATATGGTACATTGGTTCTATGCTTGTTTTTCTACTATATGAATGAAGTACCTAGAGTAAAGGGTGTTCATTGGACTAATGATGAGCCAGTTTCCATTCAAATCAGACATCATATTAGCAGCATTGGTGATTATAAAGCCCAAAAAATTGCAATCTGGGGATACTTCAAGAATTTTTAGACTATGATGCATTCAAGGGAAAGAATCCCTAAATCAATTATTGAGAAGTACAAGAATGAAATATGTTTTATGGTTGACACTGATTAGTGCCTAATGGAAGCAGTGGAACCCAAAACTATTTGGATCATGCCCATGGGGTATGAAGTAGATGGAAAAATCTTGAATATGTATGCTCAACATCTTCTAAGCAAACCAAAAGACACAATAGTTGAAACATTTAGGACATATGTGGAGCTAAGTTTAAAACTGCATACTAAGCTAGAGAACCTGAAACAAATAGAAAAGTAAGAAAAGAAGTTGAGCAGTTGGCTGAGAATCTAGGTCTCACAAAGGAAGCCATGAGGTAATTCTAGGAGAGAACTAAAAAGGTTGAGAAGGAGAAGCAGGAGAAGAAACAAGGAAGTGCTTTGGTAGGATCCTCCTCCACTTCAAGGATGACTAGAAGCTCTATTGCTGCCCGTATTCCTCTAAAACTTGCCAATCCTGAGATACCAGAAGGCAAATATTTCAGAAAAGAAGGAAAAAGAGTGAAAACAAAGGCCACAAGAACCTATAAGAGCACAAAAGTTGATGAAGAAAGAATAGATTCTGATGTTGAGGAGTTGAAAGCCTCTAGAACAAAAGCTACCAAAGTGACTAAGGAGAAGCCCTCTGAAAGAAAAAAGACAAAAAAAGGCATAAGACAGATACATATGTTGAGAAGCCCACAATCTCCATGGAATATGTAATAAAATCAGTCACTATGGATGGAAATTTGAAACCCATGACTGAATTTTATGATGAATATAGTGACACAGATAAGAGGGTGTTGGAGGAAGCAACTGTTAGATATCTGAATATCTATAATAAGGCCCTGATTGAAATAACTTTTGAGATCCCTCCAAGTCTTGCAAACATTTTGGAGTCAAGGAAAGAAAATGCAAAAAATAAGGATATGGAGCTTAGAGAGCATGTATTGATTAAACTATCTCCTCAGATCACTCAAGTTCAAATGAATATGATATTCAAAGAAGTGAAGGATGAATTTAGAAGCAAGAAGAGAATGAACAAACTAATGCTTGGAGAATTGGACCAAATAGTTAAAGAAACACAAGAAATACTTCTAAGTGCATTGAAGAGAAACAATCTTCCATTTGTTGAGGAGGAGATTGATTCATCAATCCCAGATATTGAAAAGATGGAAACTAACGAGTAGAAAACCAAGGTTGATGACTCCTATGTTCTAGAAAAGGAACAAATAAACAAAGAAGATACAGAGATGGTAGACCAAATTGATGATGCAGGAGATACTCCAACTTCTCCTAATCAATTCGAAAAAGAAGATAATGTTGAGAATACTACTGCAACACAAGATCCTTAGGAACAGATTGTAGATAGTGTGGTCAAAGGAAAGAATCTAGCTGTAGATAACACAGAGAAAGGTGAAGCAAAAGAAGAAGGGAAGGAAGATAAGACAGAAGAAGATGGTGCAAATGTTGATGCATCTAAACAAATTAGTCCTAATACCAACATTGACAAATCTCAAGGAAAGGAAGGTAGTTTAGGAATTGTGGCAAGACACACTACAGATGCAGTAAAAGGTCTCCTAAGTAAAGAAATGCTAGAGTTTGATGAACCAAAGCTGTTTCAAGGACTGATCAACCTAGATGCTCTCTCCCCAGTTCAAGTAATGAAAATAGCATCCTTCACACACAGCCAAGGCAAGAGAAAAGATGTTGAAATCTCACATTGAGGATAGTGAGCTGATAGGCCTTGCAACCAGAGTATTGGAGAAGATAATTCCAACCCTCCAAAAGAACCCATCTGACTCTCCCTCTGAACATCTGAAGAATCTTGTAAATTTTGTAGTACACATTTTGAGTCCTTTGAGAAGTCTGCAAAAACTAAAGTCAGAAATGAATTCTTGGATAAGAAGTTTAGTGAAATAAAGAGCCTAATAAGAAATGATAGGATGATACTTGGTATCAGTATAAAGAGTATTCAAAATTCTCTAAGTGATGGAGGTGATATATACAAATTTTGTCTATCCTGGCCCAAATTTAGTAAGGATGTTGAGAAGAAGATAAAGGAGCAAGAACAAAAATTGTCAAATCTATCTCAAAATTTTGATCCTCTAATAATTTCTCCTACAAGTCAAGAATGTGAACTAATCAGCTTGATCGATGAAATAAAGAATCTTGTTAAAGAAAAAGGGAATATTGTGAAGAGAATGTGTGAGCTCCGGGGATTAATTGCCCCCAAGTTAGAAATAATGTTTAATGAATTATCAGAAGCTCAAACTACAGTTCAGACAAGTGATCCTCCAGATCTGACAAAGGCATAAGCATATGCATTTCTTCTGAGTGGACACATCTCAATTTTGGATGGTATGAAAAGAAGTTGGGCCTCTGAACTTGAGCAATTGAAAAATAGTTTTACAGATATTCTCAATTCATGTAAATATAACTTAATGATTGGGTGTACATATGCGGCACTATATTTTTGAGAATTTTGGCTTGCGGATCCCATCCTTTTCCATTGATGTCAAAGGAGGAGTGAAGAACAGTGAAAAATGAGGAATCCAACAAAGGGGGAGCTCCAGAATCAGTAGAGAGCATAAGAGTATAGAGTAAGGGGGAGTAACACTTAAGTCATTTTTCACCAAGTGTTGCCATCAATGCCAAAGGGGGAGATTGTTGGCAAGAGACACTGCTTCGCATGATAGGTGTTGTCATTGATGGAAACTAAGACTATTACACTCATCCACATAACATAATGTGCTCATACCAGAAGCTAAAATCAGAATTTATCTAAGTCCGGGTAGCTAGAAACAGAGCATGTGACAGGGTCCAGTATCTTGGTCTGGATCTCTCTGGTGGAAAATGTGAGTATGCTACAGATTTGAAGAAGTCATAAGGATTGTCAGGGCAATCTAAATCTAGAATTTTACCCTCTGGTGACAAAGGGAGTAAAAGTTATGAGCATCTGAATACCGGGTCATAATATGACAGAACAGTTCAATAAAGAACAGGCTGACTTGTGTTAGATCCTTATGCAGATCTGATAGAAGTGTTTTGGTAAGTTGCATATGGGATATAATGTTAGGGGCCGACATGAATGGTGACCTTCAAATGTTATTTCTGGCATGCATCATCATTGGCTCATGGATTCAGCTGATAGAACAAAGTACTTGTATTATTAGTTAAGTTCTTCATAAGGCCGACAGAACAGTGATTGAACTTGGATATATATATAGCTGATGGATTTGAGTGTTGAAGGTGTGTGTGTGAATATGATGTAAATATGAAAAAGAGAAGATAAAGGGTGCAAAAGAGAAGGAATCTAAGATCCGGATTATGGCAGAGCAGTAAAACGGGTAGAACAAGATGAAGTGTATCAACTCGATATTCTGTGCTTAAACTGGAACTAAATCTTTTCATTAGTAGATGCTAACTATCAGTTCAAACACATTGTAAACTTCTTCTTGTAGGCAGTGATTCTTTCCTTGAGCTGTGAACTCTGGGTAGTGAGCCCGAATGCATGTGCATACTCCATTGTAATACTTTTAACAAAATATAATATTTGTGGGTTAACCCCCACCATGGTTTTTCCCTTAACCGGGTTTCCACGTCAAAAATCTTGGTGTCAAATGTGTTATTTCTACTTTTGCTCATATGTTGTCGATTCTTACTTTTCATGATAACATTATTAATCTATTAATGAAGTAGTAAAAAGGAATTAACTGCTACAAGTTTTAAAGTTTTAAGGCAACTGATTCACCCCCCCTCTTAGTTGTCACCTCTAATTCCAACATCATCACCACCTGCATTGTAATGTGCCTTGATCCCCTAGATACAGGGTATGTAGACAATCTAGAATACAAAGGAAGTATCCAGTACATAGGTACATACAATGTACCTATCCAACCTGAATGGATGGTCCCATTATCCTGATCCTGTTGATTGCACCTGATCTACAAATGATACACTTGCTAGGTATCCTATCAGAGCATAACAATTCCATGAAAAATCTTTCACCTATAGATTAGCTTTTCCATAACTAGCAACTTGTGTCCCCCTGTCTATCCTTACTTTATCTTAATCTATCATTGATTCTTTTCCTAGGATGAATCCTTCCTACAACAGACAAAATCATCAAATCCTCCATCCATCCTTTGGCAAGAGATACAATGGTTGTGTATTTTGGGTTAGTCAGTCTTTTGGTCTTTGATTTTTATTTTATGCATCATTCTTGGACTACTTCAAAGCTACCTTGATCTCATTATATCATGGTATGTGGAGAATAATCTAGAATGGGACATGGTCATTACCTTTATATGTCATGCTTGTGGGAGGTTCTCATTACTTCATATTAGTATTCATACCCGGTGGATCATAGGGTCGGTTCTAGCATATTGATCCCCTTTTGCATCTAAGGTTCTTCATACCTTTGGTGTATTAAGGACTTATATTATGAGTCCCCTTCCCTCATCTAGACAAGGTTGTACTATTATGGGCATGTATGGGTTCATCCTATTGTTTGAAGAGTCAAGTCCTATGCATGGATGCCTTGCCACCTTGGTTCCACATACCCTGGTGCATAACATCCCATGCTATATCAACAGTAGCACTCAATTTTTTATTATTATTGGCAGAATATCTCAATATGATGTAGTTCCTTACATTTGCATCTACCCTCATCACCCCATCTCTCTAGTATTGCTTCAAGATTCACTAACACTTACATTCCCATTCCCCCTACTTTCTACTATCCACTATCTCCCTATCATTTTGTGACCATTTTCAGGGTTCTATTGGCGTATCATGCTCACTTTTCATCCTACATCACAACTGTGTTAGCATGTATCCACATACCATCATATAGCATATACACATATTAGCATTATACATAAATCAATCTATCCTAACACATATATGTATATGCTCCATCATGCATCCAAGCACATGTCAAGTCATAGCATCTCACATCTCAATCATCACAAATATATACATATCAAATAATATCACAACATATAATCCATCATATACATCATAACATCTAATCCATCATATACATCATAACATCTAATCCATCATATATGTACATCCATAAATACATCCATTGCATGTAACATAGCATAAATCAATACATTCATCCATAACACATAGTACATTGATCGAATAGTCCATCTCATAAATATATATCAAAATGTGATCATAATACAAAATGTGGTCCTCAGACTTGTCAAGTATACATCATGCCCCTAGGCAGAGTTGTCCCTACCTAACTCAGCTGGTCGTAAATCCCTCTGAAGCAGGCCCCACATATCCTACTGACCTGCCTGTCTCGGTGCCTATGGAGGTGGCATCTATACTGCTACTAATACCTATGATGGAGAGGGATACTGAACAGACCTCTCTGACAACCTTGACCTCTTGGATCCCTAAACCACAAACCTACTCTGATAGCTGACTCTCTGCTTTGTTGGTACTACAACCTCATATAGTGACCTATAAGGTTGAGCCTCCCTGGTAACCTCTCCCACCTACTACTGTAACATCCACATCATCTCCATCATCGTCGGCCCAAAGGCTTGGTGCGCCAGATCTCTCTCCTGTGCATACCGCTGTGCTAATCCGTACAATTATGTCACATGTTCCTCCAATCCTGTAACCTATGCCTATGTAGTGCTTGTCTGTGCCAACTCCCCCTGTAACTAGGCTACTTATCCCTCTAAATGAGCCACTAGTCCCTCTAGCTAGGCTACCTATCCCTCTCATTGGGCTATCTATACTTGTAGCTTGGCTATCCGTCCCTTAGTTGGCATATCTGCTTCTATGCCCTGGCCAACTCTGATCCAGCCCCATCACCTCCGTCATCACCTCCACCATCAACTCCAACCTCTACATCCATCCCCTCTACCTATCCCCCCCCATCATCCTCATCATCATCATCATCATCATCCTCCTCTATTGATGCCTCCTCTGGCACTACAAAACCCACTGGCATTGTGAGTCTTGTTGCAAGTATGTGCCTAATCGGTGTTGTCATTGATGTCAACATATCTTTGTTTTCATTGGTGTCAACTATGTCCTATTCTATTACTTGTTTAGAATCTTTGTATGTTGAGGATATTGAGAAAATTGGCCTCTTCGGAAGAATAAAAAGGTAAATAGTGAATCACAGTGAAGACAGTGAGTTGCATACTGAAGAACAGTCCAAAAGATTGCTCCGCATTTCTTGTTGACTAAAGATCTTGGTTTGCGAATTGGAATTTATTTAGAAGCACAGATGAAGATGCTAAATCCTGTGTTTGAGCCTCTGGTATGAAGATTTGAGTGAGTTACATTCACCAGAGTAAAACCTACTTTTTCTGATTATTCACTGGTGCTTGAGAGAAATTATTTTTCTTTGCATTCCTCCGCATTAAAGTGTTCTTCTCTACAATTCTAGAGGGAAGTCTAGGATGATGATAAGTGCCTACAATTGCAGTGGTTCATGTTTTGGTGATCCGCAAGCTATCTTTCTTTTATTACAGTCGAAGACAATAAAGTTTGTGCTCCGATATAAAGAATCTCATGAATAAATTGGTTTGAGTTTGTGTGGTTTCTCCTGGTGATTTCAATGTGCTTGTGAATACCTCCTGATCATGTTCCTACCCTTCCATTGGTCCACATTAAGGAATTGAAATCATGTTTGAAGATTATTCCCAGATAATGTAGCATGTAACCAGTCTTAGCCGACTTGGTTAATTCTAGTGATTGCAGAGATCCCTTGAAGATTATGGAAGTGTGTTGTAGCATGGAAGATCATGTTTGAGTCCCAGCTAAGGTGTGGCATGACCCACATACATCAATACTACAATTCCTTAGCATAATTTTGTATTAGGTCAAGACCTATTTTGTAAATATTTGTAATGCTGACCTTGGAGATGGTTCCAATGGTTGATGATTGTAATGCCAACCTTGATGATCATTCCAAGGTTGATGAAGTGTATAAATACTTGTAATTGAGTTGTGGAAAGGATGTCCTTGTGCAAAGATGGGCAGATAAGGAAAGACGTGGAAAGACATAGTAGAGCAGAGGAACTATTGTACTTCAATGTTTTAATCTCAGACATGAACAAGATGTTGATTTTGGTAGTGAGCCTGGTAGTGAGTCGCCAGTAGGGTTTAATAGGACTCAGGATTGAATAGCCCTCATTGTAATCTTTCTAGGTTTAGGGTTGAGATAGTGAGCCTACTAGGCCTAGCTGTACTTCATGGTAGTGAGCCAGTATGTTCTTGGCCCGTGGAGTGACCAAGCCTAAACATGATTTTTCAAATATTGCAATATATTTTGAGAGCTAGTTGTTGTGTGGTTACACAATAGGCCCCATTTTGCCTTAGCAAAATAGGAACCCAACCTTTTGGCTTTCCCTTGCTTTTCTTACTTTGGGTGATAATGGTAAAAGTCAAGTGTCAAGTGCAAAAAGGATGTCATCCCTGTGCATTCATAGGCTTCATCAGGGTAAGTTAAATGTCAAAGTTAGTTTCTTCCATCTTAAACCACACCAAGTGAAAGCGTACAAAATTTTAAAAAGGTTTTCCTTTTGGATCACCCTAAAATTCCTTAAGGGTAGGGAGTTACGCTTGGTCAAAGTTTGGTCAAATTGGATATTTCCTTAGAGGGTCATCTCATTCCCTAATATCCCTAACATTCATGAATATCCCTGATATATGTTTTAACAAAGAGAAACCTGATATCCGCATATTTGCTAATATGCAGACATCAAAGTTAAACATCAGAAGGCATTTACCCATCAAGTACCCGTGCACATTCAAGGAGGGTTATATTTATTAATATCCCTCATATTCATTAATATGTGGATCACCTTCGGATATAAAGTAAACACTTAGCATCAGCATGAGCCTTAACATCTGTCATATTATCTAAGATCCTTGATCTTCCTTAATATGATGATGATGTCATCCTAACTCGATATAAATAAGACCCTATATGATGATGATGTCATAAATATGCCTAACTCCGAGAGGGTCATCTATGTCTCAATATCCATCACATTACTTAATATCCCAGATATTAGCCAATATGATGATAACGTTACCCAATATCCCCAACCCTGATCGAACAGTAGCACACCCTCGCAGGGGAATCTTGTTAGCATAAAAGATTCTTCGTGCTGTTGCGAGATTGAGACACTTGTCCACATCGACATCCTAACTTATTGAGGACACATTTGGAATCCAATAACATATTTCTGGTCTACGATTACTGACCTGGTTGTCATGTTGACGTCATCATATCCAAACATCCATATTTTGCATATCTAAAGCATCTTATTCATGACCCAATACTCATTGTTGAAGGCATATATCCCAAGCTCGATATTCATTGTTATGAGGGATATCCTAACCAGATAGTCATATCTAGATATTTAGAGCCGAACATTCACATCTCGGATATCCATATCCGGACCTCCTCTCACTGTTGATGTTATGTATAATTTCCTGCAAGATTATCAAATGATTAAAATCTGTATGTTTGTTTTATGATACTAGAGCTTTTTGGATGCTTGGAAGATGTTGCATAGAGCATGCAAATGCAGAGAAGGCCAGATGTTGTAGAGGAAAGTACAAAAGCCTGAATCAGAGGAAGTTGCAGACAAATGGAAGACTTGAACCAAAATTAGAATATATCACCAAGTATGTTGTTTACTAGCTTAGGGTAGATGAAGTCAAAGATGTGGGGAATATTCTCCTATGCCAGTTATTTCTAGCTGTGATTGCCAACTGACAATCATGTGTCTCCATTCCTAACTGTTGGATCATCATGATTGGATCCTAACCATTGAATCGATGTAACCATTTCCTGTCCTTGTTCTATATAAGGATGTAGATTGCTATTTGAAAACTATTGGAATCTTAATCAAGTTAGGATTGTTGAATGTCATGGCCAACACTCAAGTTCAATTGTAAATGTATACTCCTTTTACATACTTAATGAAGATGAAGACTAGTGATTACAACTATATCATAAATTCTGTGTAATTTGTGGATGAATTCTAGATATGTACTATGATTTGCTACATCCCTTGGAGTGCATTTCAATTTATGCATGTTGTATACATTTCTTTCCTTTGAAGATTCACATTAATCATATCTAGCTTTGGAATGACCTGGTGAACATATGGTTTGATTTTCTTCTCTTCATGACAGTGTCAAGAATATATGTGGACCAATGACCAAAGATTCGTTTAATTTCAAAAGATTTAGAATGTTAAGTTTCAATTTCTTTAAATTTCATTTGAACCATCATCAAAACTGCAAATGATAGAAAATGATAAGCAGAATAGAGTAAATATGCAGACATCCATAGACACATGAATATCATATGCATATTTAAGCAAATTGCATGTAGAATTGAAAATATCATGTAAATACACATAAATAATGATAGGACTCATGGAAATATCAACTTATAGGCACATTATTTAGAAGAATTTAAGGTGTAAAAGAACTGATTAAATCTATAAATACCTTTAGAATTAATCTAAATCAGAGATAAATTCTAGTGAATTACTCCATGTTAGGGTTAAATCGATGACTATTTGTTTAAATCCTGACTTAATAGAGTAAGATTTGATAGAATTGTTGCAGATTTGTGCAAAGAAAGCATAAAGGATAGGATATTTGAAGGAATATTGAAGAACTTTGCAGAAATTACTGAAGTATGTAAGGCCCCAAACTGATTAACAGCAACACACATCAACCTCTGAGTAACATCAGATCATTATGAACTAATGCATGGAGACTGGGGATCATAAATTCATTTTGAATTTATCGTATCTTTCAAGATAAATAAAGGTTGTTGTGTAACTTTTATTTCATGTTGTTTTGATTAAAACATCATCACCAACACTAATCCTCTCCATGGTTTTTCCCCACCTTGGGGTTTTCCATGTAAAAATCTAGTGTCTCTTGTGTTTAATGTTGCATATGTGTTTAAGTTTCTGATTTCATGCATTCACTGTTTAATCATAATAACTATGGACAAGTGATTAATGTTTAAATGCAGAGGTGTTTGGGTTTTTGGGACAACTGATTCACCCCCCCTCTCAGTTGTCTGGCGCACTTCAACAATTAGTATGAGAGCCAGGTAACTCTGAAGAAAGTTTAACAGCTTGAGGAAGATCCAAAATGTCTTATAAGAAGGAAGCATCACATTTTGATGGGACAAACTATGCTCTTCGGAAGGCACGAATGAAAAGTCATCTTATTTTTTGGTTACAAAGTATGGAAATCTACAGAAATAAAATACACCATGCCTCAAAATGGTTTGACGACTAAAGATGAAATCAAAGAATATGAAGTGGATGTCAAAGCAAAAGATGCTCTGTTAGGTTCATTAAATGGCTCAGTACTAACAAAAGTTGTGGATCTCGAAACTACAAATGAGGTATGGGAGATGCTAAAAAATCTATATGAAGGAGATGATTCTGTGAAGGAGGCCAAGCTACAAAGTCTAAAAGTGAAATATGAGAGTCTGAAGATGAATGAAGATGAAAACATAACAGCCTTTATGCAAAGAGTTGATGAACTTGTCACTGGGATAAAAGGTATGGGGGGAACTCTCAGTGATAAGGAAGTTGTGGTGAAAATTCTCAGATCACTACTAAAGTCCTACAGTCACAAGGTAGCTGCAATTGAAGAATTTATGCAAGTAAAAGCTATTGATAGAAATTAGTTACTTGGTAAGCTTACTGCCTTTGAAATGAGAGAGTTTGGTGATGCCCTACCAAAAGTAGAGACTGCCTTCAAAGCCAGTACTTCTAGGAAAACCTCCAGATCAGAAAAGTACAAGGTAGAATCTGATGATGAGTTTGATGAAATTGAAGCCAGTTTTGTGGATAGACTGCAAAGAGGATCTGATAAGTTTAAAGGTAAATTACCTTTTAAATGTTTTTCTTGTGGTAAAGTAGGTCACTTTGCTTCCAGATGTCCTGAAAGAATTGAAAGAAATAGAAAAATATGAGAACAGACCTAGGATCCAAAAGAAATGTTATTATGTTGAAGATTTTGATGATGATGGAGCATCAGATAATGGTGAACTAGACAATGCTAGTACTTCTGGTAATGAATGCTTGTTTATTGCTATTAAGGTGATGCAGGAGCATCCAGTGGTGTAAGGGCAATCTTGCATCACCCAAAAAGATGTTGCTTCAAAATCATTACAGTTGTTTTCATTTCTTTCCATAATTAGTATTTCTGGTTCCATAATCTCTTGAATAATGATGTAGGACTTTCAGTTTTTCCAAAACTGCTAAAAATAACAAACTGCCAATTTTGGAAAGTTTGCATTTGGGCGTGGATTGAAGTGAAAACTTACAAAAAGCTTCATAATGGAAATATAAGACCTTTAGGGAAGGAATTAGGCAAAGATCATTTGTGAGCTAAAAGATATTAAAGTTTTTGTTTTTTGAAAAGCCCCTGAAAATTTTTGAAACGAGATATGAGGCACTAAAACATCCCATAACATCCCAAAAACTTGATGGAAATCCATTTATGAATTCCAGCATGATAGTTCACATCACGAGCTTTCCGGCGCTTAAAGCAGTTTGTCAATCAAACACCCAGATCAAAAGTTATGCTTCCCGGAAGTTGACCTACTTTTGGAGGGAGTTACAAATTTTGAAATTTAGCTGGAGGCCACCAAAAAGTGTTATTTATGACTATTTTGGGAACCCTAGGTAGTAGTAGAGTTAAGGGGGAAAGTTTAGGGTTAAGAATAGGTGGGAAAACAGAACCCTTAGCTGATTTGGGGTTATAGAAGGCTGAAGATTCCAGAGTCTTGAGGTTAGGAAAGCTATAATGTGTTACATCCTGAGGAGGATTGATTCCTCTAATTGTAATTGAGCTTCTGTAATGTAATGAGTTGCATAGATCAATAAAGAAATATTCTATTTTCTATGTTCCATTTCTATTGTTGTGTGTTTTATGATTTACCCCCTTCATCAAGTGGTATCAGAGAAAGGGTTCCTAAGTGTGTAGATAGATTGTCAATCATCAGGTAGTTTGTACCCGGACCTGAGGTTGTGGGTTTGCTACGGAGATCAAGATGCCTCCACGAAGAAATTGTATTGGGAGGAATGCTTTGATAGAAGAGGATTTTAGAGCCCTACAAAGGCAAATTGATGCATTGCAAGATGAGCTACAAAGAGGGTTTGATCCGAGAACAAGAGAAGAAAGCGAGGATGAAGCTGAAGAAGAGCTATCCGAGGAAGAACAAGAAGCTGCAGGAGATCCTACATAAGTTAAGTTATTGAGGGCCATTTCTAAGATTGGAAACAGGCCCAGGATTGAAGTTTCTACATATTCTGGAGATTTGAATCCAGAACAGCTTATTGATTGGATTAATGACATGGAGGAGTATTTTGAGTATGAAGACGTGGAGGACCCAAATAGGGTCAAGTTTGCAAAAACAAAGTTGAAGGGCCATGCAAATATTTGGTGGAAAAAGGTCCAATTAGAGAGGAATAGAAGAGGAAAAGGAAAGATCATTAGATGGGATCAGATGGTGGAGAAACTAAAAAAGCAGTTCATTCCTGTGGACTATGAGATGGAGTTGCTGAAGAAGCTACAAGGATTGAAGCAAGGTAACAAGTCTGTCAAGGAGTATACAGAAGAGTTTTATAAGATTACTATTAGAACTGGTCATGCAGAGACCAAAAAGGAGAAGGTATCCCGTTACATTAATGGGTTGAGGACAAGTATTTAAGAGGAGATAAGCCTAGTCATGTTCACCACCATAGAAGATGCATACCAGTTTTCCCTAAAGATGGAAGAGAAGCTAAATAAACGATTTGATAGAAAGCAAAGGGGAAGAGGTCAAGGCGGAAGGACTGGTGGAAGACCCTATGGAGGTCGTAATGAAGATCAAAAGAAAAGTGAAGAAGCTAGCCCCAATTAAAATCAGAGAGGAGATAATACCTACCACCCTCATGACCAGAACAATATTGAACAAAGAGGAAGAGGAAGAGGTAGACCTAGGCAAGGACTTGGAAGAGGAGGTTTCAGAGGAACTTGTTTCCAATGTGGAGAAGAAGGGCATCAAGTATACGAGTTTCTGCAACATCAAGGAAGGACAAATAGAAGACCTGAAGGTAATGCATGAGTTGCACATGTAGATGAAGATGCACATTCTAAGCATTCTGAAGATGCTGAAAGGGGAGAAACCCTAGTTGTCAAAAGAACCTTGTTGAATGAGGAGAAAGAACCAAATCAGAGGAAGAGTTTATTCTGCACAAGGTGCAAATGTGAAGGTAAGTGTTGTGATTATTATTGATAGTGGAAGCACTAACAATCTTGTTTCAGAGGAGATGGTTGACAAGTTGAAGTTGACAAGAAGAAAGCATCCACATCCATATCGGATTGCATGGTTACAGAAGGACCACAGAGCTTTGGTCAATGAGTAGTGTTTAATGAAGTTCAAGATTGGGGACTACCATGATGAGGTGTTGTGTGATATCATACCAATGGATGCATGTCATATGTTGTTGGGGAGGCCATGGCATTATGATAGGAGCGTTGTCCATGATGGCCATGCAAACACATATTCCCTAACAAAGGATGGAGTTCCTCATAAGTTGAATCCCTTCAAGGAGGTGGAAGAAAAGGTATGTAGTACTGCCAGAATTTGCTTGGTAGATGGTAGGAAATTTTTGGAAGGTATGAAGCATGAGCGTCATTGCTTTGCATTGATTCCTAAGATTAGTGAAGAGAATTGTGAAGATGTACTAGTAGAAGTTTCAGATATGTCGAAAGAATTTCAGGACATTATCTTGGATAATGTACCAGAAGGTATACCACCAGTGAGGAAGATAAGTCATCAAATGGATTTGATACTAGGAGCCAGTTTTCCAAATAAGGCAGCCCACAGAATGACTCCAACAGAGAATGAAAAGTTGAATAGACAAGTTCACAAGTTGTTAAGGAAAGGACTGATAAGGGAGAGCCTGATTCTATTTGCGGTACCTACAATACTAGCACCAAAGAAAGATGGAGAGTGGGGAATGTGTACAGATTCTCGAGCCATAAATAAGATCATGATCAAGTATAGATTTCCATTGCCAAGAATGGATGGCATAATAGATTGTTTGAGTGGAGCTAAGTACTTCATGAAGATTGACTTGAAGAGTGGGTATCACCAGATCCAAATCAGAGAAGGAGATGAATGGAAGATAGCCTTCAAGACAAAGGAGGGTTTGTATGAGTGGTTAGTCATGCCATTTGGGCTAACCAATGCACCAAGCACATTCATGAGGTTCATGAATGAGGTACTGAAAGAATTTCTGGGAAGTTTTGTTATTGTTTATTTGGATGATATTCTAAGTTTTAGTAAGACTTGGGATGAGCATCTGATGCATATCAGAAGAGTTCTAGAGAAGCTGAGGGAGGAGAAGTTGTTGATTAATTTGAAAAAATGTAGTTTTACAAAGAAGGAGTTGGTATACCTAGGATTTGTTATCTCAAAGGAAGGTCTTAAGATGGACCTAGAAAAAGTAAGGGCTATCATTGAATAGCCTACACCAAGGAGTGCTACAGAGGTAAGATTTTTTCATGGTTTGGCAAGTTTTTATAGAAAGTTTATCAGGAATTTTAGTAGCATTTGTGCACCCCTAACTGAAACAATGAGAGGGGATAGAAAAGAGTTTAGATGGACTAAAGGAGCAGACAAAAGCTTTGATACATTGAAGCAAAAAGTCATAGGGCAACCTGTTTTGGCACTTCCATATTTCAATAAGGTATTTCAGGTAGATTGTGATGCTAGTGGTAGTGCTATAGGAGTTGTTTTGAGTCAAGAAAGTAAGCCCATCACCTATTTTAGTGAGAAGCTTAATGATGCCAAGAAAAAGTACTCTGTTTATTATCAGGAATTTTATGCTATAGTTTAGACTTTGAAGAAATGGAGACATTATTTGTTGCCAAAAGAGTTTGTTTTATATACTGATCATCAGGCTTTACAGTATCTTAATAGTCAAGGAAAGTTCAATCAAAGGAACTTAAAATGAGTTGATTTTTTGTAGATTTATACTTTTGTTTTGAAGCACAGGAGTGGAAAGTCCAATAGAGTTGCAGATGCCTTAAGCAGAAGGCAAAATTTGTTGACAGAAATGAAGATAGAGGTTGTTGGGTTCGATGAGCTGAAAAGTTTGTATCCTGAAGATCTAGATTTTGCAAAGGCTTAGAAATCTTGTCTGGAACTGTTACTTTGGATAGGACAAAATGGTTGGATTTCATAATCCAAGATGGCATGTTGTTTAAAGGAAGTCAGTTGTGCATTCTGAAGAGTTCCATGAGAGAGAACCTGATTAAGGAGAAGCATAGTGGAGGATTGGCTGGACACTTTGGTCGAGATAAGACCATTGCTATTGTTGGTGAAAATTATTATTGGCCATAGTTACAACAAGATGTGAGGAAATTTGTGCAGAGTTGTAGAGTATGTCAGTTGGTGAAAGGAGCAAGTTAGAATACAGGTCTATATCAACCACTACTTGTACCAAAGAAGCCATGGGATGATATTAGTATGGATTTTGTTCTTGGTTTTCCAAGGACACAAAGAGGACATGATCCATTTTTGTGGTGGTGGATAGATTCTCGAAGATGTCACATTTCATTCCTTGCAAGAAGACTAATGATGCTCTTCATATTGCTGAATTATTTTTCAGAGAGGTGGTGAGATTACACGGTCTACCAAAGAGCATAGTTTCAGATCGAGATACCAAGTTTGTTGGTTATTTCTGGAGGAGATTGTGGAAGAAGTTGAAGATAGATTTGAATTTTAGTTCTGCACACCATCCACAGACTAATGGACAGACAGAAGTGGTGAATAGGAGTTTGAGTAACCTGCTACAATGCTTAGTAAGAGATAAGCCCAAGGGATGGGATTTGATTTTACCACAAGTAGAATTTGCTTACAACAATTATGTCAATAGGAGTACTAGTAAATCACCATTCTAGATTGTATATGGCAATACCCCAAGAAATGATTCTGAGTTAAGGAAGCTAGACAAAGGAGAAAAGACAAGTGCTAAAGCTGAAGACTTTGCAGAACATCTAAAGAATTTGCATGAAGAGGTGAGAAAGCACATTAATAAGATGAATATTCAGTACAAGGCTAAGGCAGATCAGAAGAGGAGATATAAGGAGTTCCAAGTAGGAGATGAAGTCATGGTTCACTTGAGAAAAGAAATGTTCCCAATTGGAACATACAATAAGCTGAAAATGAAGAAATTTGGACCATGCAGAATCCTGAAGAAGCATGATTCAGGAAATACATATGAGGTAGAGCTGTTGAGTGGGATCAATATTTCCCCTATGTTCAATGTTGTTGTTTTAACAGAATATCATGAGGGTGACACAGAGGATGGACCAATAGAAGAACAATGGAGTATTTTGGCATCTACTTCAACAGAAGAGATAAAAGAGATCTTGGATAGCCATGTGGGAATAAGTACTCAGAACAGGCAATATGAATAATATCTAGTGAAATGGAAAGGAAGGCTTATTGAAGATTCTTCTTGGTTGTCTAAGATAGAGGTTGACTATTTGGGTTTTCCTCAAACAAACACCTGAGATGTGATAGGGTCACTTCTCAAATTACCCTGGGTGTCTGATGCAAGAGCATCTAGTGGTGTAAGGGCAATATTGCATCACCCAAAAAGATGTTGCCTCAAAATTATTACAGTTGCTTTCCTTTCTTTCCATAATTAGTATTTCTGGTTCCATAATATCTTGAATAATGGTGTAGGACTTTCAGTTTTTCCAAAATTGCTAAAAATAGCAAACTGCCAATTTTGGAAAGTTTACCTGTCATTTTAGAAAAGTTTGCATTTGGGCATGGATTGAAATAAAAACTTACAGAAAGCTTCATAACGGAAATATAAGACCTTTGATGAAGGAATTAGGTAAAGATCATTTGTGAGATGAAAGATATTAAAGTTTTTATTTTCTGAAAAGCCCCTAAAAATTTCTGAAATGAGATATGAGGCACTAAAACATCCCATAACATCCTGAAAAGTTGATAGAAATCCATTTGAAAATTTTCAGCATGATATTTTACATTGCGAGCTTTCTGGTGCTTAAAACGGTTCGTCAATCAGACACCTAGATCAAAAGTTATGCTTCTCGGAAGTTGACCTACTTTTGGAGGGAGTTACAAATTTCAAAATTTAGCTAGAGGCCACCATAAAGTGTTATTTATGACTATTTTGGGAACCCTGGGTAGTAGTAGAGTTAAGGGGGAAAGTGTAGAGTCAAGAATAGGTGGGAAAACATAAACCCTAGCTGATTTGGGGTTACAGAAGGCTAAAGATTCTAGAGTCTTGAGGTTAGGAAAGTTGTAATGTGTTGCAGCTTGGGGAGGATTGATTCCTTTGATTGTAATTGAGCTTTTGTAATGTAATGAGTTGCCCAGATCAATAAAGAAATATTCTATTTTCTATGTTCCATTTTTGTTGTTGTGTGTTTTATGATTTACCCCCTTCATCATAAGGAAGAACCTGTGTCTACTAATCCTACTAGCTGTGTGAAGGAAGAAAAACTAGTGGAAAGTGCTTTGGTTACTTAGGTTGTTGAAGACAAAGATGAATGGGTTATTGATAGTGGTTGCTCTCACCACATGACTGGTGACAAAAGTAAGTTTGTGAGTTTGGAAAGATATATATGATGGTGGACTGGTTAGGTTTGGAGATGATACATCTGGTAAGATTTGTGGAAAAGGATCTATTTATTTTGATGTCTTGTATGTGAAATGATTAAAGCACAATCTTTTGAGTGTGGGTCAAATGTGTGACAAAGGTTATGATTTAAGCTTCAAGGACAATGGATGCAAGATCAGGGAAAGCTTCGGAACAGTCATTGCAACTGGTAAGAAGACCAAAGGTAATATCTATCATTTGAAAGGAATTGATAACTATTGTTTGTTGGCTCAGACTGATGAAAGTTGGCTATAGCATAGAAGGATGTGTCACATCAATTTTGATAACATCATGAAGATAAGTACTGCACAAGCTGTTAGAGATTTGCTTAAGCTTGTGAAGCCTGCTAACCCTATTTGCAAGGAGTGTCAATTTGGGAAACAAATGAGAGGAACCTCCTGCAACAATATAATGAAAATGTACAAAATAATAGAAATATAGCAGAAACACAGAAGGAATTTATTGATCACAGGCCACTTCGAGGGGGCAACCTCCTTTGAGAAATCTCAATACAATAAATTCGTGGATGCCTTCATTGGCCTCAACATGTACTTATATACTAAGTCTAATCTAAACAACTATTACTTCCCATGAATGTGGGATAATACAATATACTCATAGGACAACTTACAAAGCATATGCATCCAAAAGTAATATACTAACAAAGTAACAAGAAGGGTTAAAAATCGGTTCCTTACATCCCCTCCCTCTTAGAAAATCTTTAACTTAAGATGTGGAAATTGTTGCTGAATCTGAAGGAGTGGTTCCCATGTAGCATCCTCTGGTTGCATTCTATGCCACTGAATTAATACCTCTGTGATGGATCGAGAGTGAAGATGATGAGTGTGCCTGTTGAGGATTGCCTCCAGCTCCAAAATGATGGATCCTTCATTATCTAGTTTTGGTAAAATAGTTTGTGCTCTGATGTTGGTGCGAAGAACTTTCTTTAGACAAGAGGCATTAAATACTGGATGAACGCGAGAAGGAGGAAGCTCCAATTTTTAAGCAGCTGACCCAATCTTCTGAAGAACCTTATATGGCCCATAGAACTTTGGAGCTAGCTTATGATGCCCTTTGAGTTTTAGGGAAGATTGGTTGTATGGTTGTAGATGAAGAAAAACCATATCACCTACTTGAAAAGTGCACTCAGAACGATGTTGATCAGCTTGTTGTTTCATTCGATTTCTTGCCATGTGAAGATTGTCCTGCAAGATGTGAAGAATCTGATCCCGGGTTCAGAGAATTGTGTTAACTGCCTAAACTGGTGAATTGTTGGGGGTGTATAGAAGGAGCACTGGTGGTGCTTGACCATAGACTGCTTCATATGGGGTCATTTTAGATGCAGTGTGATAGGAGGTATTGTACCACCATTCAGCAAAAGGGATCCACTTTGCCCACTGATGTTGTTGTTCTGAGGTGAATCAACGAAGATAAGTTTCCAAACATTTGTTGATAATTTTAGTCTGACCATCTATTTGTGAGTGATACCTCAAACTCATCTTCAGTTTGGTGCCAGTGTGTTGAAATAGTTATTGTTGCAAATATGTGTCTATGATGTGAACTATCATTGATGTCAACATATCCCTTTGTTAGAAACAAAGGAAACAATGCAGATCAGTGAAGTAGATTGCTCTGTATTTCCAAAGGAATGAAGATTAAATTACGTGGACCATATGGCTATGAAGAGGATTGTTTGAAGTAGCTCCAGTTAAGATTTGAGAGGTTCACATGAAGATTTGAAGAAGCTATGGCCATCTAAGTAGAACTAGGTTTTACAGTGTTCAGAAGAGATAGAGTGACAGCAAATTGGTATGGATTGCTCTGCAATGAAAACTTATGATCTGCGGATGTAGAGGCATGTTTGGGAAATCAGTGTGTATCCTCAACTCAAGTGGTTCATGGTTTGGAGGTCTGCAAGCAATCGTTCTAGTGTGACAGTCATGGCAGACAGTGTTCTTGAGGTACTAGATGAAGATGCAAGTGTTTTTGATGATTTAGAATAGTGTGGATGTTATTATTGAATTCAATGTGCTTGTGGAGGTCCACATTGAAGATTGAGCTCATTAATTGGAGATTTCTTCCTTGGTGTTGCTATTCTTCCTAGTTTTGGCCAACCAGATGATTCAAGAATGTTGCGGATGATCTAAGATTTATTCTTTGGAGCGTAGATTGTTGATCGAAGAAGATTCAAGTCCCAGATATGTTTGGCCGATAGTAAAGTGATTTGTATTGAGTCAAGCCAACCTTGATGCTCATTCCAAGGTTGATGAAGCATATAAATACTTAAGGATGAGTTGTGGAAACTTGTCCTTGTGCGAAAATGATAAAATCATAAGAAAGGTACAGAGATAGAGTAGAGAAGAGGAGAAGCAGAAGAACAAAAGCAGTAGAGGATGAAGAATTAGCGAAGAAGTATTTGGGGCAGAGCAGAAGTTTTGTGATCTTTCAATGGGACTAAACTAGGCATGAAGAAGATGCTATTTCTCAGTTCATTCTTTCTATATTAAACATAAAATCTTGTAGGTAGTGAGCCTCCTATAAGCAGTGAGCTCTGGGCAGTGTGTTCAAAGGCAAGTGCCTTTCCATTTCTTTTAAGTACTTTTAATAGGGTACAAATCTTGTGGGTTAACCCCCACCGTGGTTTTCCCTTAACTGGGTTTCCACGTTAAAAATCTTGGTGTCAAGTGTGTTAATTGTGTTTCTACTCATGTGTTGATGATTCATTCTTTAATGTTCCCATCATTAATCTGTTTGTAAGTTGTGAAATTAGATTAAAAGAAGAAAAGGTTAAAATTGTGACAACTGATTCACCCCCCCTCTCAGTTGTTTGACCTAATTCCAACAATTCTGTACAAAAATGACTGGTGAAAGTTGCATCGCGATGAAGGGATGCCATGAAGATGAAAGATCTGGCCCATGAAAATTTGTGCTACTAAGGAGGTGGTATAGGGATGGCTGAGGGCAAAAAAATGACTATATTTGGAGAGGCAATCAACCACAACCAAGATCACTGTCTTCCCTCTAGATTTAGGGAGCCCCTCAATGAAATCCATAGAAATATCTATCCAAATCTGTGTAGGGATTGGCAAGGGTTCGAGCAATCCAGGAAGAATTGTTGTTTCACCCTTGTTGCATTGGTAGGTATCACATTCAGCCACCATCTATTGAATTTCCCTTTTCATTCCCTTCCAAAAGAAGTTACACCGTGCCTGCTCATAAGTTTTGAGAAACCTAGAGTGCCCTGTTGATGGAGAAGCATGGAGTTCATAGAAGATAGCCTGCTAAAGATCTATGCTCTGGGGAAGCACAAAACAACCCTTGTATCTCAGAGAAGCACCATCCCAAGAGTAATGCGGTACAACAAAAGGATTATTGGCCAACTATTAAATGATTTGAGATAATGAAGAGTCATTGACATAGCCCTGCTAGACAGATTCCAACCAATTTGGAATAGGCATAGAAATAGCTGAAAGAGAAGCTTGGTCATCAAATGTGTGAGAAAGAGCATCCACCACAATATTGTCCTTACCCTTCTTGTAAGTGATCCCATAGTTATAACCCATGAGTTTTCTAACCCATTTCTATTGTGCTAGAGAGGAGACCCATTGTTCCAAGAAATATTTCAGACTTTGGTGATCAATCTTGATGCAGAAATTGATTCCCTAGTAGGTATGGCTGCCACTTCTATACTACATGCAAAATAGTCATCATTTCCTTCTCATATGTAGAGAGTACTAAATTCTTGTTAGAAATGGCTTTGCTGGTGAACACAATGGGATGTTCATCTTCAAGGAGAATAGCACCAAGTCCATTGCTGCAAGCATCACTCTCAATAGTGAAGGTCTTAGAAAAATCTAGCATAGCTAGAACAGGTGTAGTACACATAGATTGTTTCAGTTTTTAAAATGCATACTCCGCAACATGTGTCCATGTAAAAGCATCCTTTTTCAACATAGCTATTAATGGAGCTGCAATCTTCTTGTAATACTTGACAAACTTGCGATAGTAGCCAGTCAGTCCCAAAAAACCACCGAGGCTCTTGAGTGTCTGAGGATGCGGCCAATTTTTCATGGCATCTATTTTTGTAGGATCCACTCGAATCCCTTGGGCTAAAACAATATGCCCAAGATACTCCACTTCTTTTTGGCCAAAAACACATTTAGACTATTTTGCACAGAGATGATGATTAGAGAGAAGTTGCAGTACAAGATCCAGATGTTGGAGATGCTCAGCCCATGTTTTACTATAGATGAGGATATCATTGAAAAAGACTAGAATGAATTTCCGCAGGTAGGGCTAGAATATTTTATTCATCAATGCTTAGAATGTTGAAGGAGCATTAGTGAGGCCAAACGGCATGACCAAAAACTCATAGTGGCCATCATGCATGCAGAAAGCCATTTTAGGGATATCATCCTCATGAACCTGAATTTGGTGATACCCAGAACGAAGATCCAACTTGGAGAAAAAATGAGCACCATGAAGCTCATCAACAATAGGAATAAAAAAATTATCCTTGATTGTGATGTGATTAAGTTCTCAAAAGTCAATGCAGAGGCACCATGACCCATCTTTTTTTTAGACAAGAAGAACTAGTGAAGAAAATGAACAGGTACTAGGGTGAATAATACCTTGCTTTAGTAAGACTTGAATGAGCATCTCAATCTCTATCTTTTGGTGAAATGGGTAGCAGTAGGGCATGATGTTGGGAGGAACACTTCCAAGAAGGAGCTGAATGTGGTGGTCCTTTGGTCATGAAGGTGGCAATCCCACTGCTTCAAAAAATACACATGTATCCCTATCCAAAATTCGTTGTAGATCCGAAGGAGTAGTGGAGACTGCTTATGGTTGCATCTGAAGGGAATGGAGCTGAGTGATGACACCATGTGAATTCTTCTTAAGAAGATTTTCCATGTGATGTGAACTTATGATACTAAGAGACCCTGGTTGTAAGCACTTCAATGTGTGTTTTTGCCCATTGTCTGAAAACTACATCCAAAGTTTAGCAAAATCCCATAAGATGGGTCTAAGTGTGCGTAACCATTAGGCACCTAAAACCACATCACATCCACCTTAGGGCAAGGAAAACATGTCAGAGTGTAGGTTATAATCTCCAATAGAAATATACACATTGCAACATTTCCCTTTGCAAGGTAATGTGCCCCCATTGATAATCATGACTTCAAAGCTGGAGCAAGGATGGACAAAACAATTAGCCTGTTTGGCAATCCGAGGGTCAATAAAGTTATGAGTGCTACCAGAATCAATGAGTATTATAAGAGGGAGCTTCTTGAAGTAACCCTTAACCTGCATGGTTTGTGGGGTGATGACCCCTGCTAAAGCATGGATAGAGATCTCTGGGTGGTCTTGCTAAGAAGTAGGGTCAATAGGCGGCTACTGAGTTTTGACATGATCATCTACTGTATCTTGAGCATCTTCATAAACTTCAGTTGCAGGTAGAGAATCCACATCCAAGAGAGAGAGCTTTTACTCAACACATCTATGTCCCCAAGTGAAGTTCTCATCACAATTATAATAAAGCCCTTTTTCTCTACATGCCCACATCTCTGCTTCAGTCAAATGCTTGATAGGAGTTGTTCTAGGAGCTAACATGATTAGAGGTCTTTGGGTAACCATATTTATGAATGGAACAAAATTGGATTTGGATCGGTGTTGAGCTGTGATCTTGTCCTCTGCCAACTTAGCCAACCCTAGGGATTCCATCATTGTGCTAGGACAGAACATTTTAACCTCAGATCAGATTACATCCTTCAGACCACTGACAAAACAACTATTGAATAATTCATCAGACAATCCCTCTATGTGATTGGCCAGTTTTTCAAATTCTATCTGATATTCTCTCACAGTGCCTATTTGGTAAAGTTTAGTGAGTGCTCCTGTGAAGTCATCAAAAGCACTAGGGCCAAATCATTGCAAAATGAGTTGACAAAAATCTGTCCATTTTGGCTCTTCATGAGCCTTGATGTACCAACCGAACCATTGAAGGGCTTCATGTTCCAAATGAAAGGATACAAGTGGGACTTTATTGACATCAAAAGTATTATGCAAACTGAATATTGTTCTACTTGGTATATCCATCCAATTGGATCATCACCATTGAAGTGAGGAAAATCAAGCTTCGGCCCACAAAAATTGCTAGAAGAAGAGAACCCAGTGTCTACAGAAGACTCTAGCTGCTATCAATTATTCATGGCTGAATGCTGAAGATTGAGGCTAATAATTTTTTCATCCAGATCTTGGAGGATTTTTTATTTTTATTTTTATTTTTTATTTTTTATTTTTATTTTTATTTATTTATTTATTTATTTTCTTGAAACGATCTGTCAACTGCTCTGGACAGATTCAATATGCAATTTGCCGACTATCAATAGATATGGGCCCCAAGTATGTTCGGCTTCCTAAAGGTTCAGGGGAGTCACTCGGCCACCAATGCTATCTAACGGCTTGCATATTGGGGCAGTACCCCTCACTCCATAGATTAGGTAAAACTGATAACCTCTTTGCCATAAATGATAGGTCTTGGTTTACCTCATGGATGGGAACTAGTCAATCAAGTAGGGGTCGTTGCCCTTTTCATTGGCAGGTCCTCTCAATGGGCTAGCTACTTTAGAGTTCATGTGGTACTCCTCACAATGAGTTTTAGGGCTATATGTCCAGGCACTTCCCATAGTTAAGTGGATAGGGATATTCCCTGATTTGAACCTACAATTTAAATGAACAATATAGATGTGAAAAAGAAAGAACTACTGCAATAATCATAGCACGTGGAGGCCACTGCTGAAAAAAAAATTGACAAAACTTCCACCCAGTGAGCCCAAGAAAGCACTCTGATACCAGATGAGAGGAACCTCCTGCAACAATATAATGAAAATGCACAAAATAATAGAAATATAGCAGAAACATGGAAGGAATTTATTGATCACAGGCCACTTCGAGGGGGCAACCTCCTTTGATCAATCTCAATACAATAAATTTGTGGATGCCTTCATTGGCCTCAACTTATACTTATATACTAAGTCTAATCTAAACAACTATTACTGTCCATGAATGTGGGAAATTACAATATACTCATGGGATGACTTACAAGGCATATGCATCCAAAAGTAATATACTAACAAAGTAAAGAGAAGGGTTAAACACGGGTTCCTAACAACAAACAAGAACAAGTTTCAAAAGCAACAACCAATCAGTCAATGGACTATTGGAACTAGTGCATACAGATTTGTGTTGACCTACCAGAGTAAGAAGTTTGCAAGGAGATAGGTATTTCATGTTGCTTATTGATGATTATTCTAGAATGACTTGGGTTACCTTTTTGAAAGAGAAAGCAGAAGCTCTAGATAAGTTCAAGGCATTTAAGGCAATGGTTGAAAATGAGATGGATTTGAAGATCAAATGTTTAAGGTCTAATAGAGGAGGAGAGTTTACATCAAATGAATTCAATTTCTTTTGGAAAGAACATGGGATAAAGAGATAGTTATCTACACCTAGAACTCCACAACAAAATGGAGTTGTTGAAAGGAAAAACATAATAGTTCAAGAAGCTGCTAGAACCATGATGAAGGAAGCTGATCTTTTGGAAGCATATTGGAGAGAGGCAATTCACACTGCTGTATATATCCTAAATAGAGTTCAAGTCAAAGGTAACAGTTATAAGACTCCTTATGAATTGTGGTATGGTAAAGTTCCTACTATGAAATATCTTAAAGTTTTTGGTAGCAAATGTTATATCAAAAGAGAAGAAGATCTAGGCAAGTTTCATGCTAGGTGTGATGAAGGAATCTTCCTTGGTTACTCCACCAAGAGAAAGGCCTACCAGTGTTATAATAGGATGCTAAATAAGATCGTTGAGAGTGCAAATGTCAAAGTTGATGAAAGCAAGGAAAGGTCTCCAGAATCAAGTGGCTATGAATCAGATAAACCAGATGCTTCAAAAGTGGTGCAACATGAAAACAAGTTAGATGAAGAGGAAAAAGCTCCAGAAAGTGCTACCAAGACACCAAGGTATGTAAAACTTAATCATTCTAAAGATCAAATCATAGGAGATAAGAGCAAAGGAATCTTGACCAGAAGAAGAGCTACATAAGAACAAGTAAATTTCTATCTGATTTCCAAGATTGAACCTGAGACTGTGAATGAAGCTTGCAATGATGAGAATTGGGTAAAGGCTATGAAAGAAGAATTGATGTAGATAGAGAAGAATTAGACTTGGGATCTTGTTCCCAGACCAACAAATAAAAATGTAATTGGCACCAAGTGGGTCTTCAGAAACAATATGAATGAGAATGGTGAAGTGGTAAGAAACAAATCAAAGTTGGTATGCAAAGGATACTCTCACGTTGAAGGAATAGATTTTGAGGAAACATTTGCACTAGTGGCAAGGATTGAAGCTATAAGAATGTTTTTTGCATTTACAACCTACAAATATTTTAAGGTATATCAGATGGATGTAAAGTCTGCATTCTTGAATGGAGTGTTGGAAGAAGAAGTCTATATTGAACAACCAGAAGGATTCCATTCATCACATCAATGTGACATGGTATGTAGATTGAAGAAGGCATTGTATGGATTAAAGCAAGCTCTCAGGGCCTGGTATGCTAGGTTGGATAAGTATCTGATACAATTAGGATTTAGTAAGGGTACTACCGACAACAATCTCTATTTCAAGATCAATAATGAACAAATCCTAATTGTTGCAATCTTTGTTGATGACATTATCTTTGGAGGCAATGAAGGTATGTACACAGTTTTTGCTAGAGAAATGTAAAGTGAATTCGAAATGTCCATGTTTGGTGAGATGAATTTCTTTTTAGGTTTGCAAATAAATCAATCAGATAAAGGTATCTTCATTTCTTAATCTAAGTATGAGAAAGAGTTGTTAAAGAAGTTTGAGATGGAAGACTCTAAACTAGTAAATACTCCCATGATAACCAGTTGTAAGTTGAGCAAAAATGATGATTCAACTATGGCAGATCAGAAAAGGTACATATCTATGATTGGAGGATTACTTTATCTGACTCAAACCAGACCTAACATAATGCATGCAGTTTGTCTTGTGGCAAGATTTTAAGAAAAACCTAAGGAGTCACATGTGATGGTAGTCAAGAGAATTCTGAGATATTTGAAAGGCACAATAGATTATGGTTTGTGGTATCCAAAGGATAATGATTTCACTCTTAGTGCATACACTAATGCAAATTGGGCCGGAGATGTGGATGACAAAAAAAGTACAAGTGGAGGTGCATTCTTTTTAGGAAAAAGGATGGTATCTTGGATAAGCAAGAAACAAGATTCAATATCTCTATCCACTGCAGAAGAAAAATGTATTGCAACAGCATGTAGTTGTACTCAAGTGTTATGGATGAAGCAGACATTGAAAGACATCAAAGTTGTGTATGAAGATCCAATTGCAATCTTTTGTGACAATACAAGTGCCATAAACATATCAAAGAATCCAGTAATGCATTCAATGAAAAAGCACATATCCATAAGGTATCACTTTCTGAGGGAAAAAGTGACAGAAAATGAAGTCAAGTTGGAATATGTATCTACAAAAGACCAGATTGCAGATATTTTCACCAAACCTTTGCCTAAGGATACTCCTACTCTAAACTAAGATGCAAAAGAGTGCATCAGTCTAGTGGTGCTTAGAGGCCCTACTCTAGATCTAGATTGATGCTTTCAGGGCTACTTCTCAGGGGGAGTAATCAGAGAGCTTAGAAGAGAGATTGGATCATAGTAGAAGAGTGCAAGTATGTGCCCTTTTCCATTAATGTCAAAGGGGGAGAGAAATCATGTGAAAAACTCAGAGAGAAAGAGTGCAGATGTGTAAAGAGATAGGGGAGAATCTTGTCTTGATGGTTATTGCAGTTTTTCACATCATATGTTGCCATCAATGACAAAGGGGGAGATATTTGCATGTATGTGCCTAATCAGTGTTGTCATTGATGTCAACATATCTTTGTTTTCATTGGTGTCAACTATGTCCTATTCTATTACTTGTTTAGAAGATTTGTATGTTGAGGGTATTGAGAAAATTGGCCTCTCTGGAAGAAACAAGTGAAGTGCATTACAGACAGTGAGTTGTATGCTGAAGAACAGTCTGGTAGATTACTCCACATTTCTTGCTACTTGAAGATCTTAGTCTGTGGATTGGAAGTTATTTAAAGGGATGTCTGAAGATGCTAAATCCTGAGTTTGAGCCTCTGGTGTCAAGAATTGAGAGAGTTACATTCACCAAAGTAAAACCTGCTTTCTCTGATTATTCTCTAGTGGCAAGGAGAAAGTATTTTTCTCTGTATTCCCCTGCATTAAAGTTTTTTGCTCTGTGGTTCTAAAGGAAAGTCTGGGATGATGATAAGTGCCTACAATTGCAATGGTTCATGCTTTGGTGGTCCGCAAGCTATCTTTCTTTTATGACAGTCAAAGACAGTGAAGTTAATGTGCTCTGGTGTAAAGAATCTCATGAATAAAGTGGTTTGAATTTGTACGGTTGCTCTTGGTGATTTCAACGTGCTTGTGGATACCTCCTGATCATGTTCCTACCCTTACATTGGTCCACATTAAGGAATTGAGATCATGTTTGAAGATTATTCCCAAATAACGTAGCGTGTAACCAGTCTTAACCGACTTGGTTAATTCTAGCAATTGCAAAGATCTCTTGAAGATTACAGAAGTGTGTTGTGGCATGGAAGATCATGTTTAAGTCCTAGCTAAGGCATGGAGTGATCCACATACATCTATATTACAATTCCTTAGAATAATTTTGTATTAGGTCAAGACCTATTTTGTAAATATTTGTAATGCTGACCTTAGAGATTGTTCCAATGGTTGATGATTGTAATGCTGACCTTGATGATCATTCCAAGGTTGATGAAGTGTATAAATACTTGTAATTGAGTTATGGAAAGGATGTCCTTGTGCAAAGATGGGCAAATAAGAAAAGAGGTGGAAAGGCATAGCAAAGCAAAGGAACTATTGTACTTCAATGTTTTAATCTCAAACATGAAGAAGATGTTGATTTTGGCAGTGAGCCGCCAGTAGGGTTTAACAACCCTCATTGTAATCTTTCTAGGTTTAGGGTTGAGGTAGTGAGCCTACTAGACCTAGTTGTACTTCATGGAAGTGAGCCAGTATGTTCTTGGCCCATGGAGTGACCAAGCCTAAACATCATTTTTCAAAGATTGTAATATATTTTGAGAGCTAATCCTCTCCATGGTTTTTCCCCACCTTGGGGTTATCCACGTAAAAATCTAGTGTCTCTTGTGTTTAATGTTGCATCTGTGTTTAATTTTTTGATTTCATTCATTCCTTGTTTAATCATAATAACTATTGACACATGATTAATGTTTAAATGCAGAAGTGTTTGAGTTTTTGGGACAATTGATTCAACCCCCTGCTCTTAGTTATCTGGCACATTTCAACAAGTCTCATTGGCCTCTACCGAGCCCACCACTCCTCATATGTTGTTGTAGTCCTTGCATCCACTATATCTCGTCTAGCATCCCATGCCTATGGCTGGAGTCCCTCAAACTCTGCTATAACCATCTATGCATCAGGCACTAATCCCCACTGCTGTTGCTCCTCCCATATCTATGCGAACCTCACCTCTACCTATAGTACATCCTACACTAAACTGAACTATCACTAAACTTGCTTTGGCAAATACCTGTCTATGATCAACTTTGTTTTCCCCATCAGGTATCGTGACTACATCACATACCCTAGCTGGTCATCATCATCTGACCACCTCTTCGTCTCCCTCTAGGGTCACCACACAAACTCCACCATCTCATCTATCACTCGTCTCCAATATCTCATGTTTTCCAAACAATGGCGCATCTGATGTCCTCTATATGCATAAACAAATAGCTGATGTTGTGACCTATCTCACATTGTTAGCAGCTGAGTCACTAGGATATGCTCCCATGCCCAGATGTGCAATAATGTAACCCCACAACCTAGACTCCTTGATCACCTGTATACCAATACATCCATGTCATGGTATAAATATGCTAGTGTACATGGGCCCCATGCGTAAACCACTCCATCAATCAGCATCTGATGTAGACCAATGTCCCTGCTATCAACCCTGATAGAAACATGGCCAACTGATCTAATCTCCTCTCTATAGCTAGCTGGTACACCATCTCGATCTTGTCCGTAGCGTATAACACCTACATCAGGGCAAACACCTGGTCTAGATAGTCTACTCCATGTGCATGATCATAAATCACCCTCTCATCATGTAGGGGGACTAGTAAGATCCTTCATACATCCTCAAGTGTAATCGGTGTCTCTCCTATGGGAAATAAGAAGGTACAATGCTCTGGCTGATATCACTCTACCACAATGATCATCATAGATCTATCGACACAAATCTACGACATATCTGTAATATGCTACAGTCCAAGTACCCCTAGGACAAACCTGTCAACACTATCTAGCTCCTCCCATAAATCAAATGTCAGCGGCCACCTCTCCTGAGAGTACAGAGCACCCTCGTCATCCTGCACCATCACAGAAATGCACCATGTCATTCTTCATCTTATCGCTACTCACTTATTCTACCCATCGGTACCTTTCCCAAGACGCCCTTCTATTGACCACACTCCCTCCCCCTGCAAGCCCAACCATGTCTGCTAACTTTACCTCACCCTCCCACTTTCCTATTCTCCCATCCCCCAAATCCCTAAAAACCACTTAAAAATCCAAAAAATCAAATCAAATATCAAAATTCGCAAATCAAAAATCAAAATAAAAAATTAAAAAAATACAAAATAAAAATTTAAAATAAAATAAAATCAAAATCAAAAATAAAAAAATACAAAATCAAAAATCAAAAAATTAAAAAAAAATCACAAAGGGCATGATGTAGCACCCAACCCCCAATGCCCCTCCCCACCCCCCTTCCCCCTCGCACCACTCAGTGCCTCACTCCACCCCCTTCCCCCCTCCACGCCACTTGGTGCCCCTCCCCACCCCCTTCCCCCCTCTATGCCACTTAGTACCCCTCCCCACCCCCTTCCCCCCTCCATGCCACTCCCCACCCCTCCCCACCCCCCTTCCCCCCTCTGCGCCACTTGGCGCCCCACCCCAGCCTCCCTCCTCCCGCTCTATGCTTCAGCGCCCCCCCCACGCCACTCAGCGCACCTTGTCACCCCAGCAGCACTCGGCACCCCACCGCACCCCACCTCTCACCGCCCACTCCAAAAACCTAAGTGCCAATGTGCCCCCTATGCGCCAATGCACCGGGCTCAGTGCCAATCTGCGCTCCTTCCCCAAAAACATCAAAAAACTTAAAATTTTCACAAAATCGCATGTGCCCATTTCACCATTTAGCTCGTCTATCTAAAATCTAAGCGCCAAAACCCTCCCCCCCACGCCATTTCACTCAAAATCCCCCATTTCCCAAAGCCTAGCCTTTTAATCAAATCCTAACAAAAGTATCAGAAAAGGTTAAAACCACGTACCGACTCACCTGCCACCGGGGGTCAAAGATAGGCTCTCACTCGCTCAGCCCGATGCTCTGCTTGAGGGATTCCCACCATTGCTCCGCTATCCTTCTTCCTCTTTTCCACTCACTACTTCCAACTCACAAAGGTAAAATGAGCTTTATGAGCTCCTTTTTACCCTTTTCACTTTTTTTTACCTTTTTTAACCCCTCTTTTTTTTTCCTTTTTTCTTCCCCCCACACACCTTTTTCACCATTTTTCTTCTACCCAACATATTTTTCACCAATTTTCACCTTATTTCCCCATTTTTTCAGTCTCAAGACCCCTCCCCACCTTACCATCACCTTTTTCATCTTTTTCGAGAGATCACCAAAAACTTTATTTTTTCTGCCGATCTCTCAAGGGGGCATCACCTGGTCATCCACTTCCCTCCTATTCGCTCACCAGGGCTTTTTTATAAAAAAAATTACATTCTTTGATATCCCGTCAACCTACTAATCATGACAGCTGTGACGCCATATCAAAGAAGGGAAAAATGTAGATGCCTGAAAATGGTCACAACCAATTTCATCCACCCACACATCCAACCCTATTCACCTACACAATGCCATTTGATCCGATTATTAATTAAATATTTTTTAATTATTTAATTAATTTATTTGGCATTTTTCTACTATAATAAAAATCAAATTCCTCTACTATAGTTTGAAAATTAAATAAATTATCATATTTATTTAATTCCCTATTTTGTGCACTTTGATTACTTTTTGTAATCATAATTATTTTCTTCTAATCCCTGTGCACATAAATTAATTTTAATTAATTCATCATTACAAACCCCCATGTTTCTAAAAATTCACTTGTCATCCAATGTACATGTTTGTACATGACAAGTGGTATTTGGAAGCATGGACAAATCTTCCAAATTGAGTACATTTGTCATATTTCTTCCACCCCACTCCATGTGTCACTATTCATTCCAATTTAAAATTCCATGTGGCACTATTTGAACACTAATTTTTTAATTTTAAATTCCACTTGTCCTCTTCATGGAATTTAAAATTCCTCACAAAGTCCAAGCCTTACCTTTTCATAAATGAGTCCTTACATGTCATACACCTACCCAATCCTAGCCATCCATCCATTCAAACTTGCAATCTCATCCATTGATCATCCCTTGAATTTTGGGGTAAAATTCTCATCCAATCCAATCATGCCATTTGTCTAATTCTCCTTGCTTGAGGATCCTCAAGCAATCTCAACCATTGATCCTCCAGATTGATCCTAGCCCTTCAATCCCATCTCCAAAAATCTATAAATTGAGGCCTCCACCTCCCATTTGGAACAAACCATCATATGCAAAGTTACTCTGCCAATTTGAGTGCTCACATCCACATAGCATTAGTGCAATCCTAGTTTACTTTAGATAGCATATCATATTTTAGAGTAGATCACTACTTATGTGCTTAGATAGGGTGCAATTTAGATAGGAATAGTGCATTAGTAGTTTAATTGAATCTTGAGGTCCCTTGGACTTGAGATTGGGTGCAATTTAGGATAAATTTGCATCCATTTAGGATCTCATTTTCATAGGTAGACAGGTGAAGTTCTCTCGATCTCAGTTACCATTAAGGTTGGTATGAGGTCTTGTACATAATGTTTTAGTTTATTTCAGTTTTAGGTTTCCCTTTTTCCTAAGTGCTTTGCACAGGATGCATTGTCATTAGGAGAATGCAAGCCTCTTCCCTTTTTTGTGTTTTGGAGGCAGGGTTCAATTGTCTTGACCTATTGCAATCCCCCTTGAATCTATGCCCAATGGCTGCTAAGGCCATTGATCTAACTATTTAGCAGGCAAACATCCCTGACAAGTTGCTGAAATGTTGACCTATTTTCCTCTATTCAGAATCAAATGGTCCACTCTTAAAATTCTCATTGGATCCATGTAAAGTCTAGTTCTGCAGACCCGGAAGCCTTCAAATTTCCATGTGTTTAGGGTCTTAGAGTTTTAAGAAATTTGAAGAATCAGGTTCCCAAAGCCTTAAACCCTAAACCCAAAGGGTATTCTGTGGGGCCGAGTGCTTCTGTTCTATTTTCCTGTTGACCTGCTATTGCCCACGAGGATCTTCTAAGTTATAGCCTCGAGCTCCCTTTTGTCATAAAATAATTGGCCCTAGCTTCTTGATCACTACCTATAGCCCGTGCCTTTAATTTTTTAAGGATCTAAGTCATATTTTGAGCCCCTTGTCTCTCCTCTACCTAGCACGACCCCCTTTTAAAACAACTTAACATGCACACGCTTTGTATTGGCCCGAATGAGCCATGTGGCAAGTTGTCACATGCTTGCAAGCCTCCCAAGCTGATGTCACTTTCCTTCTATGTGGTTGCGAAAGAGTGATAGGTGTAAAGTGCTATTAATGGCTCGGTTAAGTGAAGCAAATCACACCAAGTTCCTTAAGAGTCAAAAGGAAGCAAGAGGGCTGATGCAGATCAGATGGCAGTGCAAACTCACAGAAGAATCTTGGTAGGGGGAAAGATCCTCTGCACTACCTCAATATTGTGCCATGTGGCCAGCTTTCGAAGGTAACAATGAAGCTTGAGTAGCGGAGGTCCACGTGGAGCTTTTGCACACTCACACAGAGCCAAAAGGTGGTGGCCCACTTCCTACTATGTGACTGCGATATGGTGCCACATGGCCACAGGGGTATGAGATAAAGGAAATTTAAATGGTAACGGTTGGCAATGGAATGCATAGTAGTCGTCGATCTCTAAAAAGGCAATCCATCTATGGTTAGAATTTAATGGAGACCCTAGGCATCCCGAAGGTGACAAAAATGGAGGTTCAATCTGTAGAGGCATTCAGAGCCCAATTATTCAAAGGTTTTCAAAGTTGATAGAGCACAGGATCAAGGGTTTGAGGACTTAAAGTGTTGTAAAAGCTTTACTCAGGGGTTTTGTTCCATCAACAGGATCCAATCTTCTTAGCTGCCCCTTAACAAATATTCACTGCATTGATTGTTGTAGATCAATAAATCAACTACTTGCATTAAAGAAGGAGAAATATCTTCCGGCCACCTATGGATTCATATATTTTTCTACAATAAATTCTTGCAGGCCAACTTTCCTTTTGGCGGAGATATTTTTTTAACAAAGCCCATGGGGCATTTCATTGTAACCTAATTAGGTCATTTGGAATTAGATTCTATATATGCATGAATGTAAGATGTTAAAAAGGTTGGAAAATAGTTAGTCTTATGCTTCTATATTCCAAACAGAACTTTCCTCTATTGTAACTATGCATCCTGATCAATACATATGGTGTTTTACTTTTTCATGCTTTTTAACACTGTTTAGTCTTAGATTTGGCTATTGTTTGTGAATGTTTAAATTCCTAGCAATTCATTATTTACCTCTGTTAAAATCTCTATGATCTATGTAAGTTTATCAGTTGTATTTCTTTATTTGTGCATCTTAGCTCTATGAATGTTCTTTATTCGAACCTGGTGTATCACCTCTCTTTACTTTTAGTTTTACTCCCTCTTCCTATTTTCCTATCAGGTGGATAGATTAGGTTTAGTCTTAGGTTAGCTAAATCTCTCATTCAGCAAAGGAACTAGCCTCTCTCTAGAGATTTGACCTCCCTGTAGGATCCCACACCTAGAGGTTGTCTCAATGTTTCACTAGATTGTTGGAGCCCCAAAAGCCTTCAACACTTGGTGTAAATCTATGTGACAACAATAAGGTTGTAACCTTTTTTGCACATCTGACTGACACTAAGAAGATTGTGCTATAATTCTTTGACGATAGAGAACATCCACAGTCTTGTTCTTTCCATCAATAGTTATGACACCTTTTCCATAGATTTGAGTTGACTCATCACCTCCAAACTTGATAGCTCCACCATCCCACTTCTCAAGGCTGATAAACTTATCTTTGTCACCAATCATATGATTTGAGCAACCACTATCAATGACCCAAGCTTTGGTTTCTTCTTTGCATGGAAGGAAGTCCATACAACCATTGATCTTTCATTATTTTGGACTGTTTGTAAGGTATCAACTTTTCTACATTTTCCAACATCATCCCTTTTGTCATCAACACTCATGGCCAAGAAAAATGTTTCATCATTTGAATCATTATGATCCTCATCTTCTGAAGAACTAGTGTCTTCTATGGAAAACAGACTCCTTTTGAATTTACTATTTCTATTACTTCTCCTAGCTTCTTTAAGAGGACATTTAGAAGCAAAGTGACCAACCTTTCCACAATTGAAACATTTGAAGGGTAACTTACCTTTATATTTTCTAGAGCCTATCTTTAGTGTTCTTACAAAATTTGCTTCTACATCATCGGGGCTTTCATCTTCATCAACAGGTTCATCCTTAGTATTTTTACTGGCTTAGAAAGAATCTTTTTTCTTTGGAACATCACTATATAACTCTCTCACTTGAAAAGCAGTCAAGGTGCCAAATAATTGGTCCAAAGTGTATGTATCCAAGTTTGAAGTCTCCTCAATAGTAGATACCTTATGATTGTAAGATTTGGGAAGAGATATTAGAACCTTCTTTACAATTTCATCTTCTTTTATTGTACCACCAAGACCTATGATGCCATTGACCACTTCATTCACCCAGAGCATAAATACGACAATGTTTTCATCCTCTGCCATATTTAGGGTTTCAAATCTTTTTTTGAATATTTGCATCTTATCTTTCTTTACTTTCTTATATCCTTCATAGATAGTTTCAAGTTTGTTCCAAAATCCTTGTGTAAAACTACAACTCAACACATTTGACAATTCTGAATCACTTAATCCACTCATGATAGAAAACTTTGCCTTGGCATTATTATCATACTTCTTGATTTCATCTACATCTGTAGGAATAGAAGTAGGAATAGTGTAACCTTTCTTGATAGAATTCCAAACTCCACACCCTAGAGAATTGATGTAGGCTACCATCCTTAGCTTCCAAAAAGTATAATTTGTTCCATCAAACCTAGGAATCTTACTAGATCCACCTTGTGCCATCTCGAAGCTTCCTCAAGCGGTTAAGCTTACCTTAGAGGAACTTGGATTTGATACCAATTGTTAGACACACAAGAATACTAAGAGGGGGGTGAATCAATATTTAAACAATTTCCAATTTCAACAACTTTAACTTATCTAGAGTAGATTAAACCTTAAGCATCATGATATCAACATGAAAGAATAACACAATGCATATCAACACATAACACCAGATATATGTGGAAAACCCTAGAAGGGAAAAACCACGGTGAGTATTAACTCACATATATGAAGCTCAAATAATAACTTTGTTTTAGGGGCTATAACCCATGGAAGTTGCTACTCCCTAAGTAATTTTGATTTAGGGTCACTCCCAAGGAAACTGATGTAGAGGCAAATTGGATGGTAAAGGATAGACAAACTTGACAAGGTTCTACCACCCCTTATAAGCCCAAAAATAAAGATCTTTATGCAAAAGTGGGAACAACAGAAGGAAACTCATGGTTCATCATGGAAAGGTTGATTTGGGATGCTAGAGGACTCATTCCATCCATTGGTTAAGGCAGATCACCCTCAAGACCAACACTTCCTTCATAAACCCCAAAAATGGCTAGTAGCCCTAAAAACAGAGAACAATCCTAATAACTTCTAGCATTGACCTCCAAAAGAAAAATTTAGATAATTGGAAGATACCCTGTATGATTCCCCACAACATATTCAAGAATGGGTTTGGGTTGTTTTGGGTGGTATGCCCTAACCAATAGTCCTCCTAGTGTTTTTAAGCCCTAATTAGGCCTAGTTTGTGAAGCAAGTGTCTTTAAATGGAGGATTGAAACTTCTAGGACTACTTGAACATGTCAATGACATCCCAAAACCATAGGATTCAGTCTCCCTTTGTTGTCATGATCGACTATCCTCAAAAACCATACTACTGTTGCTTCTGTCAATCACTTAGCACATGGTTTTGCTAAGTCTAATCAATGAAATCTTAAAAATAATAGTCCTCTACCCAAAATACCCTTACAAGACATTAAAACAAACATTAGGAAACTAATTCCACTGATCACAGAGTTTGATGGGTTAGTGGAATGAAAGAAACATATTAAACTACTGTTAGAACCCTAGTTAAGGGTTTCCCAGACCACTTATAGAGAAACGAGGAATACAACAGTATAAAGGAATCTTAAGAACTCAAATCATATGCAATTGAAAGGTGACTCACCAAACTAACTTTCCACCATAACCACTAGTCACCACTTGACCGTACATAGTCGGGGTATGCACAGTAATAGCGAGGAAACAACAGAACTCGACAGAATTTTGTTATTTCTTATTAACTCTTCAATAAACGGTGCTTCTCTCCCATACAATGGTGTCTTTAGAGATTTATGAACCTTCCTTAAGGTTGTTGAAGTAGTTACAATATAGTTTGGTCGATGGAGTTGCATAACATCCATCGGGTACTCTGTTTTCCTAACTGCAGCAACTGTTTCCTATTTTGTTTAGCAAAGTTACATTGGTTTAGGAGTTTGAAACTATCTCCAAACAAGATTACAATGCAATTAGGCTCTAAACTAGACCTTAGACTCCTTGACACTATTTTAGACTTCTTCTATGCCTTAACAAGGCTTCACAAAACATGAAGATTGTTTCTATCTTCCTCAAGAAGGCTTTATACATGACTGCCCTTTACAAGGCTTTATGACAGCAATAGACCTTTGGACAAAGTCCTTATTACAACATAGCCTTATTACATCATGAAAATGGTCTCTAGGACCTTTTGAAGTCAACAAAACAAAATGGACAACAAAACAAGATATGAGTCTTTTGGTTCTCCTTGTGCTCCTGCACCAGAAACTTCTACTCCCTGATGACTTTGTTTTAGAGTCACTCCAAAGGAAGAATCTACTCCCTAAATTGAGAGAGAGAGAGAGATAGGACCAATAAAACATCCCCAAACACTCTTTTCCACCACACATCAAATAATTATGTCACACAACTTCAAAGAATTACTCTGAAAACTGTCATCCTGAACACACTGCAACATGTTGTCGATTGAAAAATTAAGCTATGAACCACCAAGAACCTTGAATCTGAAAAGAAGCATATAATAAACATCTAGAAACATGTCCTCAAAACTATAAGGGAAATCATTCACTTTCGAAGGAATGTGGAGCATTCAAGTAGGTCTTCATTAGTACTTCATTATGCTAGAGCACATACTGGTGTTCTATCATACATAACTTTCACAGTGGAGGAAAATATGATCTAAAACTTTGGAGACAACACCTTCACTACCCTCTTGACATAATTCTAGAACCACATAGGCAAATCTATAACTATGGAGGAATGCAGAGCATTCCATCACCCTGCTAGGAACACCTTCAAGAACCAACGCTATCTTCAAGCTATCAGTAGAAAAACATCCTTCTGGTGACCAAAACACCATGAAACTTGGAAAATACATAGAATGACACTATATGAAGCCATGTTCCAATCTGCAAAAGCACAACATCAATATAATGAGAATGCGAAGCAATCTCCCAGATAGTCTTCAAAGAGTAGTCACCAACTTCCAGAGGCCAAATCTTCCTTGCCTTAACACATGCATTCTTAGGGACAGCAGAGAAGAGAACACAACATTTATTAATCCATTAGTGCCATATCTTAGTGCTTCTGATTCCTATATTAATGTGCCTTCTAGATGCTTTTAATTTCCATGTGAATATATCTTCATACTCAATTCTGCAATGAACAAGGCATGATATGAACTTCTAATTCCTATCTCAATGTATCTTCTTCAGAAGTGAAACATCCAACTATGAACACTATTACACATTCATAACAGTGTTGACATTAATGACAACCTTGTTATAGTGTTGACATCAATGATAACCTTGTGACAGTGTTGAAATCAATGACAACCAATACAACCATTGGAACCATATGTGTAGCATTCCTAGTTTTCCTTTTCCTTTCCAATTTCCCTTTAGATCCCACCAACTATTTCCTATTTTACTATTTTACACCTCTCCTCTCATCATTCTTCCCATCAAATGGAATTTCATTTTATCTTGTTTCCATTTCATCCTCCCAATTTATATCCTCATCCCTCTTTGTATGTCCTAGTTTTCATGTTTCCATTTGCTTTGTCGATAAGGGAGAGGGAGAGGGAGGAAGAGGGAGAGAGGGTGGAGATGGAGGGGAGAGAGAGGGGAGAGAGAGGGGAGAGATAAGAAGATAGGGAGAGAGAGAGAGAGAGAGAGAGAGGTTTAGGGTTTAGGGGTTAGGGGCATTATTTAGAGTTTATGAGTTTAGGGTTGCTCAAGTTTGGGGTTTAGGGGAATTATTTAGGATTTAGGATTTAGGGGTTAGGGGTTAGGGTGTAGGAGTTTAGGGTTGCTCAGGTTTAGGGTTTAGGGTTTAGGGGTTAGGGGTTAGGGTTTAGGGGTTTAGGGTTTAGGGTTTAAAGTGATAGAGAGAGGTAACCGATAGAGATTGGGAGAGATAGAGACAGAGGGGAGAGATAGGGTGATAGAGGGTGAGGGACATGTCCAGAGGCATAGGGAGATAGATTGAGAGGTAGAGGGATGATAGAGATAGGAAGATAGGGAGATAGAGTTTTAGGGTTGCTTGGGTTTGGGATTTAGAGGTTTGGGGTTGCTTAGGTTTAGGGTTTAGTGGTTCGAGGATAGGGTTTAGGGGAATTATTTAGGGTTTAGGGTTTAGAGTTTAGGGGTTAGAGGGTAAGGTTTAGAGGTTTAGGGTTTAGGGAGAGAGAAGCAATAGGGAGATATAGAGGAGATGAAGGGAAGAGATAGGGAGATAGAGAGTGACAGACATGGCCAGAGACATAGGGAGAGAGATTGAGAGGTAGAGGGACAATAGAGATAGGGAGATTAGGGAGAAATGTGGAGATAGAGGTTTAGGGTTTAGGGGTTAGGGTTTAGTGGCATTATTTAGGGTTTATGGGTTTATAGAGAGAGAGAAGTATAGGAGTTAGGGGTTAGGGTTCAAGGGCATTATTTAGGGTTTATGAGTTTAGGGTTTAGGGGTTAGGGGTTAGGGGTTAGGGTTTAGGGGAATTATTTAGGGTTTTGGGCTTTAGGGTTTCTCAGGTTTAGGGTTTATGGTTTAGGGGTTAGGGTTTAGGGGCATTATTTAGGGTTTATGGTTTATGGGTTAGGGGTTAACGTTCAGAGGTATAGGGTTTAGGGTTTAGGGTTTAGAGAGAGAGAGAGGACCAATAGGGAGATATAGAGGAGATCAAGGGGAAAGATAGGGAGGTAGATAGTGGGGGACATGGCCAAAGACATAGAGAGAGGGAGATTGAGAGGTAGAGAGATGATAGAGATAAAGAGATAGAGGTTTAGGGTTGCTTGGGTTTAGGTGCATTATTTAGGGTTCATATGTTTAGGGTTGCTTGAGTTTAGTATTTAGGGGCATTATTTAGGATTTAGGGTTGCTTGGGTTTAGAGGTTTAGGGTTTCTTAGGTTTAGGGGTTTAGGGTTGCTCAGGTTTAGGGTTGCATGTCAAAAGCAGTCTCTCTATCTTTATCTCTCTCCCTCCCCTCTTTACCTCGTCTCATGTCTCTCTCTATCTCTCTCTCTCCCCTTTTTACCTCCTACCCTCTTTGTCCCCTCTATACCTCCTACCCTCTCTCTCTCACCTTTGTGCCTCCCTCCCCACTTTCCATGCACTTAAAACACTTATAAGTTTCCATGCATGACAACATTTAATACTTTTGATGCATGAAAGCAATTAAATTTTCCATGCTTGATAAAGCACACTCACGTTAAAACCAAAAAAAATGGACAAAAAGCATGTGGGATCCGTGTTTCAGTCCTACATGCTTTGTTATTCCCTTCTTTTCATGCACAATCAGACAACAAAACACTTTTTTAACCAATTGACATTTTGACAATCATTTTTTGCTTAATCCACCACATTTTTTGGTTTTTCAACATAGAACTAAATTGCATGTTTTAAGACAGAATTTGATTGTTGATGTAGACACCCAAAATTGACTCATTATCATTAGCATTTAAACATTGCATTACACATCATCTGCATTCGTCTAACACACTTGAACAATATCCCTAACACATCTATTTTCTTCTATTAATTAAATACATTTGTATTTATTTAATTAATTCATTAGCTATTTCCTCTAAGCTATAATTAAACCATCTTTAATTATTTAATTATCTTCATTCTATCTATTTTTAATTAAATAAATTTTATTTATTTAATTAATTTATCTTATCATTTATCTCATGAGTCAACATGTGTGTCTCTTTCATTTAAAAAGATAAGTGGTACTACATCCTTTATTTAATATCTTTCACATGTAGTTCTTTTTATGTACACAAGCACACATAAGCTCTATCTCCTCTCCACTTGTCATCTACACATTCACCTATGTCTATCATTCAATCTTAGTCATTCACATAGCCACCGAATCGCCACCGTTGATTGATTTTGGTTGAGTTCTATATAAACACCCTCTCATTCCATACTACATCTATCCAACATCCATGTAGAGTCTACATTATCATCCTGAGCATATTAAGTACTTGAGTATCCATAGCATCCATTGAGCTTATCATCATTATCATCCATCCATCATGGCAGCTTTTATCTTCATAATTGTTCATTATTAAAGAAGCAATCTGTTAGGACAGTAAAAATTTTGAAAATTTTACTATCTTTCAGTCCATTATATTTGAACAAATCCTAAAAAAAAAAACACCCTAAAAGACCATAATAAAAATTTAATGTATCTCACAAGGTGTCTATGGATGAGCAGTGCAAAATTTCTTCAAAGTCAATCCATCGGCAAGATATTGTTTTGTTTACACCGATACATAAGGAATCACTTCAAAATAACCATCGGCGTGAGAAGGCAGATCGGAAGGAGATCTATGGAAGTCACCGATGGAATAAGTAATACCGATGACTTTACATCGGCAAGAGAAGCGAGTGGTTATACCGATCGGTATAACAAACAACTATCGGATGACCTTTTAAAAGTTGCCCTGACAGTATATATCATACCGATGAAGTATCTCAGCAAGAGTCTCACCGAACATCCTGCGGGAGTAACGAAGCAAATAGCCATCGGCAAGAACTAAACTATCAGGGTAAGATACAAAGAAGTTTCTGATACTCAATGTCTTGGCGATAAGAGAGCTTTCGGCAAGACTCACAATGATACATGTATCTGTCGGGATGACTCAACATATCGGGATAAGGGAATTAGGTCTCGCCGATTCACAAGTCACGGTGATCAAAAGGTATCGGTGATACTTTAACATACTCTGTCTGATAAAGAATATGTAAGAACCATCGGTGAGATGATTCAGATCGGGTTATCTTTTGAAAGCTATCCCGATAGTATGTTTCATTCCAATAGGTGTACTCTAGCGGCAAGACATTAAAACAGTCATTCTGATCCAAAGTAACATGACTATCGGTGGGACAACAAAAGTCGGGGAAACATAATTATGTTATCTCAATAGTATTAATCACCCTGATAAACAAATCATATCGGTAAGACTCATTACTTCGGAGTGAAATCTAAATCACATGGCGATGAAGGAAGTCATGCCGATGGTCGCGCCCACTTGAAAGTATGACATTACATAGCGTCGGGAATACAATTGAGGGGTCACACCGATTTGACTGTTTGTGCCATAAAAACATTAAGGTCACCCAGACATTTTAAAATTCACGCCGATAAGAAGAGTTATGGCGATGTGACACTTCACAGCGATGAACATTGAATTGATCAGATAATTAAATATAAACGGCCACGAAATTTTGCGATCATTGTAGTTGCAAAAAACCGTCTGAGAAGAGAATACAGAGGAACTCTTAAGGCAAAAGCAGAGGATTCCAATTCCAGCCACCGAACAACAGGTACATATACACAAACCGCTGTATAGCCTGTATTTAAATTTTCTGCCAAAGTTTTAAAATGGAAACTCCAGGAAAGGGAAAAGGAAGAAAGTTACAAGGGGAAACCAGTAAGCCTAAGAAACAAAAAATTGAACAAACCCCTGAGGAGAAAGTGAAAGAAAGAAAACTCAATCAGGACCTAATTGACCAATTGCCTAGGTCAACTCCCAAGGCCAGAAGGTCTGCCCAACTCAGGGCAGAAGTGGAGAAATTAGAAGATAAACACAAACGCTTGGGAGATATCTGGACCCCAATTCGGGGATATGAACTTTTCAGATTTCACTATAATAGAAGGTTTAGGAATGCTCCTGTGTCAAACCCATGGCACATGAATTTAGGAAAACTGGTTGTACCCAATGTACTCCTGAATGTGGAACTCCTTCAATTGCTTGCTAGACATTATAATTCAAACCTGAAAGCCATCTGCAACCCACAAGGAGAACCAATTGTGCATTTATCAAAAAATGCTATTTGTGAGGTTTTTGATTTAGATGATTTATGCACTGTCCCTATCATTTATGAAGATCTGGATAAAGAGTATTGGAGAATGGACACAACTTACAATGGATGGAGGTTGCCCATTCATAGGCCCAGGGTTGAAGGAGAAGTGATGCCCTTAACTGAAAATGATGGCCCTCCCTTTCATGTAGCCATATTTGAACCATACATACAGCATACCTATTTTTCTGTGGGCCAAGTCCTTGGTTCAGAGGTCCCTAAGTTCATGACTATTCCTCTGATGGTCATAGCCTCTGACATTCAGTGTCATAATGCAAGGCAATTTGATTATGCTTCCTATATTGCTAATAGAATGGACTCTGGTCTATCTGCAATAAAAAACAGTGCTCCTGCATGCTCCTTTGAGCATTACTCAATGCTTATGCACGTGGTGTTATATTATGGCCAGGAAGTAGGGTTATGGCCAAGTGAGTTTCAAGTTGTTGTTGCAGATAAGAAAGGGGAAAAGATACCTGTACAAATGTGGACCAGAATTTGGGATAGTAGATATGCCCACTCCAGCTATGCTCAATTTGAAGAGCATTGTGTAAAAGTGCTGTATAGGTATTTTAATCACCCCTGTGAATATTCAATTTCAACCGAAATAAAAAGATTCCTCAGACCAAAAGATTTTGGTGGCCCCCCTACTGTCACTCATAATTGGGGAGACTGGTATTGCTTTGAAGATGCTACTATGATTAGAGTTTATGGTTTTGAGGATGCTCCATTCATATTGCCCAAGACTGTCCCTGACAGGCTTGCATATCTGGAGATAATCAGGCAAATGCATTGTTCAAATGTGATGCATTTGAGTTCACATGACAAACAATCGTTTATGCCCAGCACCTTATATTTTGGAGATTTTACTGTAGTTTCAAAAGAAGGTTACAATCTCATTCTGGATAAATTAATGCATTATAACATGATGACTGCTGAGATGAGAAAAGGATTTGACCCTGAAGGCTTTATTGATTCTGCAAGAAGAAAATAGAATCTCAGTAGATATATGCACATACATTATCCACATGATGATGTCATTAGAAATTTAGAAGAAGCAGAAGTTGAATTGGTGGTAGAAAAATACAACAGGGATCTAGATGAAAAGAAAAAGTAGTTAGCAGAAATTGAGGTTGTATCCTCTGAAGATGAAGAACTGACAGGGCAAGAACAACCACCAGATAAAAAGGTAGAGATGTCCAAGAGGAAAATGCAACAATATCAGCCTCCTGTCGTACTACATGATGAGGAGGGGTCTGCTGATGAGGATCCACGCCAAACAGCCTATGATTCTTTCATTTCAGATGATAAGTTTATTCAATCAAAAGAATTTAAATCATTTTTATATAAATACAAAGGGAAAGAAATCAGAGAGTCAGTAGATGATGTCTCTGCTGATAATGAAAGACAATTATTAGATACGCTGAAGGAAACAGTAGATAAAGAGATGCAAGACATGACACCTAGCAAGGGTAGACAGTTACTTAAAGATGCAGGGGTCATGATTTTTCCTGGTCTGGATTTAAATTCTGCTTTGGTTTTTAACAGTTTTCTAAATAACACAGATGATAAGTATAAACTTAATCCAGAAGGAGTTAATGAAGTATATATGGGAACAAGGTATAATAATGATGAAAATTCCTTGATGATATGGGCGTTATACCCTCCCCATAAGAAGATGGCCATCATAGATACTGAAAAGACTTTTGGCCACGTTATGACTTTGAAAGCAGGGGAAACTGACCCTATCATTACAGCAGACATTGGCATCAATGTTGCGAAATTGAATAAAGCACAAGCTCAAATGTTGATCAAAGAAAGGGATGCATACAAATTGAATTGTGAAAGACTAACAAAAGAAAATGATTACTTGAAGGACGCTGTTAAGAGTACTTTTGGCCAGTCCACAAAAAGAATAACTCAAGGTGAGAGTTCACAGGGCATTCAAGTGTTATCCCCTAATCAGACAACCCAAATTCAGATAGATGCATTTGTTACAATACTGCATAGCAGGTATGGAAACATGGTGCGGTGGTTAAACCAGTTTTGGGATAATTTCTCAGAAAATCATAAAGCAGTTCAAGAACACGAAAGACTTGAAAAGAGAATACAAGAAAAATTGACTGAGCTACAAAATAGAAGTACTATTGATAGTACAGATATCTCTGATGCAAAAGCATTTCTCAAACAGCATCAAAATTATTATGACAAACTTAAAGCTGATGCCAAGGAAGGAAATGATGCCTCAAACGCAGGAGTGCCTAGGATATTTAAAGACAATGGAGAGGTAAAGAGCAAGGAAGAATGGATTATTGATTGTCAAAGTATATTACACAAAGCCACATGAGCTCTGAAAGACAAAGCCTCTGCGTCTAAAGAAGTTTGCAAATAATTGGAGAGCATGATCACACTTGATATAATTACCAGAAGTGTTGTTGACCTTACTGATTCTCATCGTGAGCAGGATTACTTGGATTACTTGGCTAAAGTCTACTTGTGGCTAAATAGAGCCTAATCATAATTATGTTATAGTTGTTAATATTTGTTAAGTTCCCAAAAAACTTATTGAAGAGTTATGACTCTTCATAGAAATATCTATATAAGTCCAAACAATCGATGCTGAAAGATCATCAGCAGTAGAATATATTCAGATACATCATATATACAATGTTTCAAAATGACTATGTTGCATATTTTATTTGAAGAAGTTTAAAGTTCTCTGATTCAGTGGTTCTGCTTTGGTATCGGTTGTTTGTTAAGATTATCAAATTGTGTGGCTGTCTCCATTTCTGCATTTCCTTGATATTCAGATTAAACGTATCAAGTATATATTTGATTTGTCAATACACATTTGCTGTATCTGTGTGATTAAATAGGTTGGTATCCATTTGAGGAATTAAACCCTTCTGATTTAGTTACAATACCCTGGAAGTATTAAGCTTGGATTACTAAGTAGGGCCATACAATTAGACTGCCATTCTGTCTCTAGTAAAATATTATTTGTTAATCTTGTTCATTCATTTCATTTGGTTCTTTCAAGTAAAGATTAAAATACCTTCTGGTGAATTATAAGATATCTGATTTTATTTGGTTGGATTATCAAGAAGAGTTTGTCAGCCATTTACTTGCACGTTTATACAAGTTATAAACTAAAACTGTGCCAAACAACAAGAATTATTGCCATTAGGAAACCATTAGTCCTGGTCCTTCAAACTGACTCTGTTACCCAACAAGGCACTAGTCTTACTTTACTTAAAACCTTTACCTTGATATTGCTTATACAATTTCTACCAATTATTCATTAGACATTAGACATAAACCATTTAGCAAGTAATTCATCTATCCTACATCTTGTGCCATTGTAGATAGATTTAATTAGTCCACACATTCACATTCAATCTGCTTTAATTTTCCAAGGTTTACCCACCTAGGTGTAGCAGGACCTAAAGCGCAGGAAATCATCAAACCTTGAAGGTTGATTTCAACAAGTTAGTTCAGAAACTTTGCCAATCTAAACATAGAGCTTGGCATCCCCTTAGGATTGGCAACCTGCATTTCTGAGACCTAACAAATTGGTGACTCTGCTGGGGACTAGTAAAAGACCTTAGAGATTAATCCTTTCTTTCATAGAGTCATTTCAAGAAATAATAAGTTGGTAACTCTGCTGGTGACAAGAACCCTACAGATAAAATATAAACTTTTCCTATTTAATAGGTGGCGACTCTAGTTACAATTATAACAAAAAATTCAATATCAAATGGATGGTAGGAGATCCAAGATGGAAGGCAGAAATTTGCAGTCATCTCCACCACTTAGAAACATTTCCAAAAGAAATGTGAATTCAAAGCATTCCCACCAAGACAATAATCTAGACACCCAGGAGAATGATTCAGAACAAAATATTTCAATTCACAACAAATTCACACCTCTGCATGATTCAAATGAGAACCTCAGTGGAGCAACTGATGATATTTTGGCAAGGTACAGACCCACTCCTCAAGAATAGCATGATCATGATGCAAAGGTCATGAGGGATATTGATAGGAACCAACCTGAACATGATTTCAAGATGTCATTACATCAGGGAGATGAGATAGGATATGGATTTTCAAATCAAGGAATAAATAATAATCCAGAACATCAGGAAATAAATAATCAGGACATGAGTGAAGAGCAACAGGAAATACTCATGCTCCGAAAGGAACTTGAAAGGTACAAGATATAGGAAGAGAAGGAGCTGTTGCAGCAAGAAATTCAACAGAGAAAAAATAAAGCCAAAACAGCTCCCCCAAAATATGTACCCCCGCATAGAGGGAATATTTCAAGAAATACACAGCAAAATACAAGTGGTGCTCAAAACTCACATGCTTCCAGAAGTCATCAGAACACTATTTCCCAAAACCCTAGACCACCTCCAATACATAATGCATCTCAACACATAGTAAATACTTACCCACCCCCTGGTCAACAATATTATAGACCATAGAATCATTACACAAATCCCCACATGAACCAACATCAACAATATGCATATCATCAGCCACTGGGTGGATATAATTATTATCCCAATCCACCACCTTTGAATTTCCCACCCCAAAACCTTGTGAATATATGTAGTCAATTTGATTTAACTAGATATCAATTGTATCCATATCCTATGGATAGTACTTGGAGGAATATGGTTCCCAAGTTTACTGGAAATAATGCAATATCTACGGAAGATCATATCAGAAGTTTTAATGCTTTTATACAGGATATTGGTATGGATTGGGAAGACATTAGAATGCGGTTATTTATGATGTCCCTCACTAAAGATGCCAGAGATTGGTTTAATAGCTTGCCTGATGCATCAATCAATTCAATAACTGATTTCCATAACCAGTTTAAGGATCAGTATGGTAACCAATATGCTCCTGAGTTTGCACTACATGAATTAATAAGTATACAGAAGTATCAAAATGAGTCAGTATTTGATTTCAACTTGAAGTTTTCCAAGCTACATAATAAAGTACCACATGGGGCTAAGTTATCTGACCAGGCAGCACTAAGTATCTATATGAAAGCATTTGACCCTAAAACAGGGTATGAACTTAGAAACAGGTGTCCTGCAACCTTGGCCAAAGCACAGAAAGTGGCCATAACTATTGAAAATAATAGGAAGGCTGCAGGAATGGTCAGTAAGAGGGATAATCATAGAAATCCTCAGAATCCAAATGTTCAACAAACTAAACCAGAGGGTCAGCATAGACATGATAGACCTAGGTTACATGATATGCCCTACAATACAAATTGGAAGGATGGAAGACCTATCGATAACAACAGAAAGCAACCATATGGAAAAGATACTCCTGATCCCCTGAAAAGAAACATGGCACACATGGCAGAAAATAAGCCTTGGTGTTTTGTATGTAATTTACCACATTTACCTGAATACTGTGAGGTAGCTAAATCCATACAGCAAGAGGAAATGCTATACAACTATAATAGGGATAATCATACCATCAATATGATGCAAGACACACCATGTGTGGTGACAGAAGATTATTCTTCTTCAGAAGAAGAAGGATATGAGTATGATGTAGGGAACCAGAAGTATCATATCAACATGGGAGAACAAGAGGTATTCTCAGACCAAGAAGATAGTTATAACAACAAGTCATATGGTCAATGGAGAAAACCTACTGAGGATGAAAGAGAAGCTCTCACAGTGGCTGCAGTGGCTCAAGCTCGAAACACTTATAACTTAAGGAATAGAACAACAAATGTTGGGCAAGGAACTCCTGGAAGTGTATTTATAAAAGACCAGAATAACAAAGGGAATAACACAAAATCATCATCTAAAGAACTAGAAAAGGGGGATAAAAGTAAAATGAAAGAAAATCAAGAAAAAGAGAACACAAAAACAGAAAAGAATGACCAGATCATAGCCCATTCTTTTGATATTGCACATGTAGTGTCTCAGGTGAAGATATCAGTCCCACTTCTAGAGATGATGAAAATAGATAAATATAGGAGTACAGTTGTCAAGATGATTTCTGATACACCAAATCCAAAACATAAAAGGTTTGAAAAAACAACAAATAATGTGCATCAGGAAAATTTCAAAATGCCTGAGGTATCCCTTGGCGACACACTTACAAAAAATCCCTCGCAGGTAGACCCATTCTATACCACATTAGTAATCAAGAACAGGATAGTCAGAAATTGCATGATTGATTCAGGTGCTACTATGAATATCATGCCTATAGCAATTATGAAAGAATTGGGAATGTGGGTTGATACTACGTATGGCCAGTGTTATGCAATGGATAACAGATCTATTCCAGTAGTTGGTATCATGAAGGATGTAGAGATAAAACTTGCCTCACATCCTGAAGCCACTTATAACATTGACATTACTGTGGTTGACATCCCACCGTATTATGGGATGCTTTTATCAAGGCAATGGGCTACAATGGCAGGAGGCAATGTTCAGTTAGATTTATCATATGCCACCATACCAGTGGGTGACAAGGAAATCAAATTGTGCAGAGAGCCAAGGTATGACAATATCATAGAAAGAATGGACCAGCATCAGGTGAATTTCTTTTGTGACACAGATTTGGGAGTTTTCAAAGTTGGAGAAACTACACCAAAGTTGCATAACACTGACCCAATACACACTGAATCTATGAAAGAAGAAAATGAGTTGTGGAAAATGTATTTTGATGGTGCATGCAGCAAAATAGGAAATGGGGCTGGAGTAATTTTCATTTCACCAGGAGGTAAAACTTTTAAATACTCTTTCCTATTGACATTTGAATGCACAAATAATGTAGCTAAGTATGAAGCCCTGCTCATTGGCCTAAACATAGCCACCAAACACAAAATAAAAAAGTTGGTTGTCTATGGTGATTCTGAACTGGTCGTCTCCCAAATAAGAGAAAAATACTTATCTAAAAATAAAAGATTAAGATAGTATAGAAATGCAGTTTGGGATAGTGTTGAATTATTTGATGCCTTTTCAACCAGCTGGGTTGATAGGTCTAAAAACATTATGGCAGACTTTTTAGCAAACATTGCATTAAAGAGAGATGATGTCACATTGGGAGGAATCACAGAAGTTGAATTTAAAACTAGACCTACCATCCCTGATAATATACAGAACTGGCAAGTATTTGATAGTGATGCTGATATAATCAATTTCTTGCATTGTGCTGATTATTATGAAAATCAAGAAATTGATTTCAGTGCATTTGTGGAGGAACATGATGGGAAGGAAACCCTTTTTGGCCAAGAAGTGGTTTAGTTGAAAATGAATAAGATACCCAAAGGACTTATTGCATTAGAAAAGGCATTTGATGGCCATGATAGGTATAAAAAGAAAGACACACCAGTGATACTTAGTAACCTTGAAGAAATCAATTTGGGGACACAAACAACTCCAAAAAATGTGTATATTGGAAGAAGTCTTGACCCAAAAATCAGGAGCAAACTTATCAACCTGCTCAGGAAGTACAGGCATGTGTTTGCTTGGTCATATGATGACTTAAAGGCATATAGAGAGGATCTATTTCAACATGAGATACCACTGAAGCAAGATGCTAAACCATTCAGACAGAAACAGAGGCCGATTAATCCTACATTGGCCCCTAAAATGTTACAAGAACTTACAAAGTTAAGGGATGGAGCTATAATCAAACCTATTAGACATTCTTCCTGGGTTTCAAATTTAGTGCCTGTCAGGAAAAAGAATGGTGACATTAGACTGTGTGTGGATTTCAGAAACTTGAATAAATCTTCCCTCAAAGATAATTATCCTCTTCCCAATATGGAGGCAATATTTCAGAAAGTCACTGGGTGTGAATTATTATCAATGATGGATGGTTTCTCTGGTTACAATCAAGTAAAAGTTAAGGAATCAGAACAATTTAAGACTGCATTCACCACTCCGTGGGGAACATATGTATATTTGAGAATGCCATTCGGATTAACTAATGCTGGAGCAACATTCCAAAGAGCAATGGATGTCGCTTTTGCTGAATTGATCAATAAGGTTATGATAGTATATCAAGACGATTTGACAGCATATTCTAAAAGGGCCGAAGATCATTGCACACATTTAGAACAAGTATTTATCAAAGCCGTAGAATATGGGATATCATTGAACCCTAAAAAATGCCATTTTGCAGTAACAGAAGGAAAATTGCTTGGCCATATAGTCTCGAAGGAATGAGTTAAAATAGATCCTAAAAGGGTAAAAGAAATTGATCAGCTCCCTATTCCAAAGAATGTAAAAGCCATACAATCATTTTTTGGCCAGATAAATTTTGTCAAAAGATTTATACCAAATTTTGTAGAAATTGTTTGTCCTATATCAAGAATGCTGAAGAAGAACTCAGAAATAAAGTGGACAACAGAAACACTAGAAGCATTTGGTAATATTAAGGAGGCAATCAAGCAAGCTCCAGTCTTAATATCCCCTGACTTCAGTAAAACTTTCCAACTTTTCTCATTTGCTTCCTATCATACAGTAGCAGCAGTGTTATTACAGAAAAACAATGATGGATATGAACATCCTATCTCATTCTTCAGCAAGTCCCTTCAGAATGCAGAGTTGAAGTATGACATTATTGAAAAACAAGCATATGCATTGGTAAAAGCAGTTAAAAATTTTAGACCATATTTGGTGGGAGCTAAAATCACAGCATATGTTCCTAATGCTGCAGTGAAGGATGTATTGGTCCAAACTGAAGTCACCGGTAGGAGATGTAGGTGGCTCAATAGGATTCAGGAATTCAACATTGAAATCCAAATCACTAATTTGGTAAGGGGACAGGGTCTTACCAAATTGATGACTGAAAGTAATCTAGAAGCCTCTCAGATATGTAATATTGATGCAAGTACCAGTATTGAACACACTCCATGGTATACTGATATAATATATTATCTAAATCATACGAAGTGTCCTGAAGGATATGATGATAACAAAAGGAGGACACTCAAACTACAAGCTTCAAAATATGTACTCATCAGTGGGGATCTTTATTGGAAAAACAGAGATGGGGTTCTACTATTATGCTTGGATGAATATCAGTCAAAACATATTATGAAAGAGTTGCATGAAGGCATGTGTGGAGGTCATTTCTCAGCGAAAACTACAGCCCACAAAATCCTGAGGGCAGGATACTATTGGCCTAAAGTTTTTAATGATTCATACCAATACACTAGAAAGTGTGAGGCATGCCAGAAGTTCTCAGGCAAGTTAAAATATCAAGGAGCACTACCCTTAAAACCTATGCAGGTTGAGGCTCCATTTTATCAATGGGGTATTGATTTTATAGGTGAAATCTCAGAAAAATTAAGTGGAGGGCACAGATGGATTTTAGTGGCTACTGATTACTTTACAAAATGGGTGGAAGCAATCCCAACCAAACAGGCTACAAGTAAAGTTGTGATTAGTTTTCTAATGGATAATATTATATGCAGATTTGGTACTCCAGTAAGATTGATTACAGTTAATGGGATGTGTTTTAGATCTGATGAATTCAAAGGTTTTTGCAGTACACATGGTATCACTGTTTCTTATGCTGCTCCCTACCATCCACAGGCCAATGGACAAGCTGAATCAAGTAATAAGAGCCTCTTGAAAATCATAAAAAAAATGTTGGATAGAAATAAGAAGGCTTGGGATTCAAAATTGAGAATGGCAGTATGGGCTAATAGAATTACTATAAAAAGGGCAATTGGGAGATCTCCTTATGAGTTGGTATATGGAACACAAGCAAGATTACCATTGGAAAATCTTATACCAATATACAAATTCATTCTCCAGGAAGACTTGAATATTCCTGAACCAATGGAGGAAAGGTTGGAACAATTGGCAGAGCTTGATGAAACAAGAAGAATAGCTCAGAGGCAGAATGTTAAATTACAATCACAGGTAAAATATCTCTTTGACAAGAAGGCCAATGACAGAAAGTTTGAAATAAATGATCTGGTACTGATGTGGAATGCAAGATGTCAGGACAAAGGAAAACATGGAAAATTTGAAGCCCTGTGGTTGGGTGCTTTCGTTATCACTGGCAAGGGAGGTGATGATTCTTACTATGTACAGAATATGTTAGGAGAGGAGCAGGAATTGCCTGTACATGGGCAATATTTGAAGCAGTTCTTTTCATAAACATGTACAAAGAGAATTGAGCGTTGCCAGTGCATGGACAACCTTCAAATAATTCTCAAAATATCTTATTCCATGCACAGTAGTTTAGGAATCATTCCCGCTCCCCATCATTTGTTACTTTCCTTTTCCCAATTTCATAAAAAACTCACTCTGAAATAAATTATGTGGTCTACTTCCCTAAGAGATCTGGATCCTTGTTATACTCACAGAGAGTATACATCCCAGACAGAGCCACTGTTAGGACAGTAAAAATTTTGAAAATTTTACTATCTTTCAGTCCATTATATTTGAACAAATCCTAAAAAAAAAAACACCCCAAAAGACCATAATAAAAATTTAATGTAGCTCACAAGGTGTCTATGGATGAGCAGTGCAAAATTTCTTCAAAGTCAATCCATTGGCAAGATATTGTTTTGTTTACACCGATACATAAGGAATCACTTCAAAATAACCATCAGCATGAGAAGGCAGATCGGAAGGAGATCTATGGAAGTCACCGATGGAATAAGTAATACCGATGACTTTACATCAGCAAGAGAAGCGAGTGGTTATACCGATCGGTATAACAAACAACTATCGGATGACCTTTTAAAAGTTACCCCGACGGTATATATCATACCGATGAAGTATCTTGGCAAGAGTCTCACCGAACATCCTGGGAGAGTAATGAAGCAAATAGCCATCGGCAAGAAGTAAACTATCGGGGTAAGATACAAAGAAGTTTCCGATACTCAATGTCTTGGCGATAAGAGAGCTTTCGGCAAGACTGACAACGATACATGTATCTGTCGGGATGACTCAACATATCGGGATAAGGGAATTAGGTCTCGCTGATTCACAAGTCACGGCGATCAAAAGGTATCGGTGATACTTTAACATACTCTGCCCGATAAAGAATATGTAAGAACCATCGGTGAGATGATTCGGATCAGGTTATCTTTTGAAAGCTATCCCGATAGTATGTTTCATTCTAATAGGTGTACTCTAGCGGCAAGACATTAAAACAGTCATTCCGATCCAAAGTAACATGACTATCGGTGGGACAACAAAAGTCGGGGAAACATAATTATATTATCCCGATAGTATTAATCACCCCGATAAACAAATCATATCGGTAAGACTCATTACTTCAGAGTGAAATCTAAATCACATGGCGATGAAGGAAGTCATGTCGATGGTCGCGCCCACTTGAAAATATGACATTACATAGTGTCAGGAATACAATTGACGGGTCACGCCGATTTGACTGTTCGCGCCATAAAAACATTAAGGTCGCCCAGACATTTTAAAATTCACGCCGATAAGAAGAGTTATGGCGATGTGACACTACACAACGATGAACATTGAATTGATCAAATAATTAAATACAAATGGCTACGAAATTTTGCGATCATTGTAGTTGCAAAAAACCGTCCGAGAAGAGAATACAGAGGAACTCTTAAGGCAAAAGCAGAGGATTCCAATTCTAGCCACCGAACGACAGGTACATATACACAAACCGCTGTATAGCCTGTATTTAAATTTTCTGCCAAAGTTTTAAAATGGAAACTCCAGGAAAGGGAAAAGGAAGAAAGTTACAAGGGGAAACCAGTAAGCCTAAGAAACAAAAAACTAAACAAACCCCTAAGGAGAAAGTGAAAGAAAGAAAACTCAATCAGGACCTAATTGACCAATTGCCTGGGTCAACTCCCAAGGCCAGAAGGTCTGCCCAACTCAGGGCAGAAGTGGAGAAATTAGAAGATAAACACAAACACCTGGGAGATATCTGGACCCCAATTCAGGGATATGAACTTTTCAGATTTCACTATAATAGAAGGTTTAGGAATGCTCCTGTGTCAAACCCATGGCACATGAATTTAGGAAAACTGGTTGTACCCAATGTATTCCTGAATGTGGAACTCCTTCAATTGCTTGCCAAACATTATAATTCAAACCTGAAAGCCATCTACAACCCACAGGGAGAACCAATTGTGCATTTATCAAAAAATACTATTTGTGAGGTTTTTGATTTAGATGATTTATGCACTGTCCCTATCATTTATGAAGATCTGGATAAAGAGTATTGGAGAATGGACACAACTTACAATGGATGGAGGTTGCCCATTCATAGGCCCAGGGTTGAAGGAGAAGTGATGCCCTTAACTAAAAATGATGGCCCTCCCTTTCATGTAGCCATATTTGAACCATACATACAGCATACCTATTTTTCTGTGGGCCAAGTCCTTGGTTCAGAGGTCCCTGAGTTCATGACTATTCCTCTGATGGTCAAAGCCTCTGACATTCAGTGTCATAATGCAAGGCAATTCGATTATGCTTCCTACATTGCTAATAGAATGGACTCTGGTCTATCTGCAATAAAAAACAGTGCTCCTGCATGCTCCTTTGAGCATTGCTCAATGCTTATGCACATGGTGTTATATTATGGCTAGGAAGTAGGGTTATGGCCAAGTGAGTTTCAAGTTGTTGCTGCAGATAAGAAAGGGGAAAAGATACCTGTACAAATGTGGACCAGAATTTAGGATAGTAGATATGCCCACTCCAGCTATGCTCAATTTGAAGAGCATTGTGTAAAAGTGTTGTATAGGTATTTTAATCACCCCTGTGAATATTCAATTTCAACCGAAATAAAAAGATTCCTCAAACCAAAAGATTTTGGTGGCCCCCCTACTGTCACTCATAATTGGGGAGACTGGTATTGCTTTGAAGATGCTACTATGATCAGAGTTTATGGTTTTGAGGATGCTCCATTCACATTGCCCAAGACTGTCCCTGACAGGCTTGCATATCTAGAGATAATCAGGCAAATGCATTGTTCAAATGTGATGCATTTGAGTTCACATGACAAACAATCGTTTGTGCCCAGCACCTTATGTTTTGGAAATTTTACTGTAGTTTCAAAAGAAGGTTACAATCTCATTCTAGATAAATTGATGCATTATAACATGATGACTGCTGAGATGAGAAAAGGATTTGGCCCTGAAGGCTTTATTGATTCTGCAAGAAGAAAATAGAATCTCAGTGGATACATGCACATACATTATCCACATGATGATGTCATTAGAAATTTAGAAGAAGCAGAAGTCAAATTGGTGGTAGAAAAATACAACAGGGATCTAGATGAAAAGAAAAAGTAGTTAACAGAAATTGAGGTTGTATCCTCTGAAGATGAAGAACTGACAAGGCAAGAACAACCACCAGATAAAAAGGTAGAGATGTCCAAGAGGAAAATGCAACAATATCAGCCTCCTGTCATACTACATGATGAGGAGGGGTCTGCTGATGAGGATCCACGCCAAACAGCCTATGATTCTTTCATTTCAGATGATAAGTTTATTCAATCAAAAGAATTTAAATCATTTTTATATAAATACAAAGGGAAAGAAATCAAAGAGTCAGTAGATGATGTCTCTGCTGATAATGAAAGACAATTATTAGATACACTGAAGGAAACAGTAGATAAAGAGATGCAAGACATGACACCTAGCAAGGGTAGACAGTTACTTAAAGATGCAGGGGTCATGATTTTTCCTGGTCTGGATTTAAATTTTGCTTTGGTTTTTGACAGTTTTCTGAATAACACAGATGATAAGTATAAACTTACTCCAGAAGGAGTTAATGAAGTATATATGGGAACAAGGTATAATAATGATGAAAATTCCTTGATGATATGGGCGTTATACCCTCCCCATAAGAAGACAGCCATCATAGATACTGAAAAGACTTTTGGCCACGTTATGACTTTGAAAGCAGGGGAAACTGACCCTATAATTACAACAGACATTGGTATTAATGTTGCCAAATTGAATAAAGCACAAGTTCAAATGTTGATCAAAGAAAGGGATGCATACAAATTGAATTGTGAAAGACTGACAAAAGAAAATGATTACTTGAAGGACGCTGTTGAGAGTACTTTTGGCCAGTCCACAAAAAGAATAACTCAAGGTGAGAGTTCACAGGGCATTCAAGTGTTATCCCCTGATCAGGCAACCCAAATTCAGATAGATGCATTTGTTACAATACTGCAGAGCAGGTATGGAAACATGGTGCGGTGGTTAAACCAGTTTTGGGATAATTTCTCAGAAAATCATAAAGCAGTTCAAGAACATGAAAGACTTGAAAAGAGAATATGAAAATAATTGACTGAGCTACAAAATAGAAGTACTGCTAATAGTACAGATATCTCTGATGCAAAAGCATTTCTCAAACAGCATCAAAATTATTATGACAAACTTAAAGCTGATGCCAAGGAAGGAAATGATGCCTCAAACGCAGGAGTGCCTAGGATATTTAAAGACAATGGAGAGGTAAAGAGCAAGGAAGAATGAATTATTGATTGTCAAAGTATATTACACAAAGCCACAGGAGCTCTGAAAGACAAAGCCTCTGCGTCTAAAGAAGTTTGCAAACAATTAGAGAGCATGATCACACTTGATATAATTACCAGAAGTGCTGTTGACCTTACTGATTCTCATCGTGAGCAGGATTACTTGGATTACTTGGCTAAAGTCTACTTGTGGCTAAATAGAGCCTAATCATAATTATGTTATAGTTGTTAATATTTGTTAAGTTCCCAAAAAACTTATTGAAGAGTTATGACTCTTCATAGAAATATCTATATAAGTCCAAACAATCGATGCTGAAAGATCATCAGCAGTAGAATATATTCAGGTACATCATATATACAATGTTTCAAAATGACTATGTTGTATATTTTATTTGAAGAAGAAGTTTGAAGTTCTCTGATTCAGTGGTTCTGCTTTGGTATCGGTTGTTTGTTAAGATTATCAAATTATGTGGTTGTCTCCATTTCTGCATTTCCTTGATATTTAGATTAAACATATCAAGTATATATTTGATTTGTCAATACACATTTGCTGTATCTGTGTGATTAAATAGGTTGGTATCCATTTGAGGAATTAAACCCTTCTGATTTAGTTACAGTACCCTGGAATTATTAAGCTTGGATTACTAAGTAGGGCCATACAATTAGACTGCCATTCTGTCTCTAGTAAAATATTATCTGTTAATCTTGTTCATTCATTTCATTTGGTTCTTTCAAGTAAAGATTAAAATACCTTCTGGTGAATTATAAGATATCTTATTTTATTTGGTTGGATTATCAAGAAGAGTTTGTCAGCCATTTACTTGCACGTTTATACAAGTTATAAACTAAAACTGTGCCAAACAACAAGAATTATTGCCATTAGGAAACCATTAGTCCTGGTCCTTCAAACTGACTCTGTTACCCAACAAGGCACTAGTCTTACTTTACTTAAAACCTTTACCTTGATATTGCTTATACAATTTCTACCAATTATTCATTAGACATTAGACATAAACCATTTAGCAAGCAATTCATCTATCCTACATCTTGTGCCATTGTAGATAGATTTAATTAGTCCACGCATTCACATTCAATCTGCTTTAATTTTCCAAGGTTTACCCACCTAGGTGTAGCAGGACCTAAAGCGAAGGAAATCATCAAACCTTGAAGGTTGATTTCAACAAGTTAGTTCAGAAACGTTGCCAATCTAAACATAGAGCTTGGCATCCCCTTAGGATTGGCAACCTGCATTTCTGAGACCTAACACAATCCACATCATAAATAAGGAATCACACAATCTAGGTGATAGTGTGCTTGAATTGCATGCTTTTGGTTTCATTTGAATTAGATTGTTTGATGATGGTAGGGTTAGGTTTTCATGGCTATGCTTGATCTTATTAACCTAATTTTTTACCTATCACATTTTGGCACACCCGGTGGGACCCACGTCCTTGATTAACTTTATTGTTTGAAGTTGTTTTTATGAAGATTAGATTTTCTGAGCGCTTACAGAAAGTTCCAATCGCTTTTGAGCAAAAACTCATCGCTGTCTAAATATACACATTGCTTCTGAGCTGAAACCTACCGCCTTTAGCATTTTCTAGATCACTTATAAGCGAACAATGGTCGCTTTCTGTCTGTTTTGCATTGATTTTACACTAACAATGATCGCTTATGCATTTATTTGAATCACTTTTGATCTGACAGTGATCGCTTTTAGCTAATCAAATCACTTATTACAAAACTAGGGTTTTTGTTGCATGCTGTGTCTCTTGCAGATCCGAGTCGGTTATGATCTGTAACCAATCACTTCCTACTAGTTTGAATCACTTGTGAGCTTTTACAATCTACATCTGGAGCTCTCGACATTGCTTAGGATCTGTAACATTTCACCTGTGACAGAATATAGATCACTTTTGACCGATAGTGGATCGCCTCTAGTAAACTGTGTTGGTTTCAGTCTGTATCATTTGCAGTTTGTTTTTCTTGGCTACTAATTAGGTATTTGTGCAGCATGTTATTGATTGTCCAAGAAAAGGAGGTTATTAAACTACTAACATATCTATTGCAGCTTCGATCGGTCCAAGACTTGTGGTTTTTCACTAAATTAGGAACATTTGGGCTTGCTGCTTAAAATGAATCATTGCTTGCTCCGTGGTTGATTTATCTTTTTTTGATTGCTTTCATGTGATTGATTGTAACCCAAATTTAATAACAAAAGTATCCTCTCCCCTTGCCTATCAAATGGATCTTGGGTGTATGAGAACTTGTTATTATCTTTAGAGGGCCTGTCTTCCTGGTGTGAGAAGGGATATGACCCAAGCGGTAACGGGCTAAAGCCAAGTCCTTCCAACCCACTATATAAGAAAGGTGTTTGTGTCGAAAGCCACAAACAATGGGTGTTATTGTGTTATACCGACAGCCAACCTCCCCCAAAACCCTCCAAGGCGTAACCCTTGAAGGCTGGGAGACTCCATAACGAAGAGTAGCACTGCCACACGTATAGCCACCCGAACGGATGCCCTTATTAGCAACTTTGTGTAGTAGCCAAAAACCCTCTATTTGTTGATGCAAAAGGTGGGACCTTTGAAGCCGCCCTGATTCATGTGGTTCTTAGAAGAGATAGCAAGGACAATCCTAAGGTTTGGTGAGGGACAGGCCTTTTGGGAATCCTAGATCTTGGTATGCGTGAGAAGTGTGTGCCATGGAGAGGAGCTGGTGCTACCAAGATCCAGAAGCTATCTTCTTTGAATAAGCACGGCTAGGGGATTCAACAAATACAGTCCTTTCCTAGCCTAAATTGTACAAGTTTGTGGTTGTTGTGAGTGTGAGTGACTGCAATTACTATTTTCTTGTCAAAAATCACAAATTAGACATATTTCCTGATAGACACAGTCACTTTTGAGCTTAAATTGCTTGCATACAGACAACAGAATCACTTTTAAATAGCAGTTAGCTACTTTTTGCCTAAACAGAATCACTTTTAAACAACAGTTAGCCACTTTTTGCCTAAACAGAGTCACTTTTAAACAACAGTCAGCCACTTTCTGCCTAAATCAGATCACATTTAAACAATAGTCTGTCGCCTCTGGTCTAAATTGCATCGCCTCTGATCAACAGTAAATCACTTTTGAGTCAATATTGATTACCTATGAAAAATTGGCTCACCTCTGTTAACACTGCAACCTGCTGTCAGAATTTAAACCAACTTGCATTTAAGCTATTACCAGTCACCTTTGACCTTTTCTAAGTTGCGTTTGAGCTATTACTCATCGCCTGTGGTCTAATACCAGTAAATCTTAGTGACTCAGTTGAATTAGCCACAAATCCATCTTGCTCAGCCTCAACATTAGCTTTCAAACCTGTCTCTGATCATTAGCAAATACCTGAATTGTGTCTCCTGCTTTAAGCTTACCAATCAGTCAAATTTCATGAGCTTTTCATCTTTTTGAGATCCCAAATCAGCAAACCAAACATCAAACTAGTCCATCTAATCAATCAATAAAACATCATCTCCTAGCTTTAGCTTCAACAACATCAACAACATAGCAACCCGAAACAAACAACTTTTCCCTTGCGTGTGTGAGCTATTCTCTAGGGAAAACAAGCCAACAACAAACCAACCAAAGCAAACAAACCAACCAAATCAAACAAACCAACCAAAGCAAACTAGCCAACCAAGCAAACCAGCAACCAAGCAAAACAACAAAGCAACCAGCAACTAACCAACCAACAAACTATCATCTTAATTTTGGATCTCAAAACCTTGACAAGCTAAACTTCAGTTTTCAACATCATGCCTCAAACTAGGAGTCAATATAGAGCTGAAATGGAAGCCAAATTGTGAGCTGAAATGGAAGCCAAATTGTAAGCTGAGATGGGAGCTAAAATGTAACAATCTAAATCAACACCTCTTAAAGATGCAACTCAATTTATGACTTGTATGCCTCCTCATATGTTTATGCCTCATGGGTATACCATTGGAGAGTCACCTTCACAACAAGTGCAACCTCAAACATTTTTGGAGACTTTTGAAGAACAATCCCAAGAAGATTTATTGGAATTTCAGGATACTCATGTGCGAGATCAAGTTGAGAGATTTGTTTTATCCGAGCCTAATCACTACTTCTTGCAACATGCTCACATGGGCATAAAATTACCAAGAGATTTTGACATATTTGCTATTAGAGAGCACGATCCAAACACTCCCACTGTTGTTGCAAAGGGACCATCCACTATAGTCACACCATCTCCTATCATATCACAAGCTCTATCTTCCAACACATCTCTTTCATTGCATATTGTTACTTCATTTGATCCACCATGCTCAGAGTACACTTTAGAACCTTTGATAACACCAACCAATGTGCTCCCCTTCATTTCACAAAATTTGAACATTCCACCTTTCCATGTTCCTCAACATACTCCTCCTCCTACCATGACCGTTTCCATGCCTCAAGTAACACAAGCTGTCCATGTGGCCCAAGCGCAAATGCCCCAAACATCACACACCATCCCCATATCCCATAGTGTGCCAGCCTCCCAAACTATCCCAACAACACCAATAGTCCAAGCTTCACGACCATCACAACTTGCTATATCCCATATGAATACCACATCTCATATACCAACTGCTAATATGCTTTCCACTATCTCTACTAATCCCTCCATTACACCATATAATCCCAATGTTAGTCTTATTGACATGAGTGACCCTCCTATCGTTTCTCAAGCCAATCCTAGCACTACGGTCACTTATGTTGAGCAACTTGCATCCATTCCATCATATTCTTCCAATCCATCACAAACCATCAATTCATCTTATGCTACCCAAGGCTTGCCTATTGTCACCCAATACATGACACATATCAATCCCCATGTTGTCCAAAATACAAACCCAAGTGTCCATCCTTCTTTCGCATCCACCAATCCTTCCATCACTTACCATGTCACCAACCCAACTCCAACTTCCCAACCATTAACTAGTGTCAATCCATCTTCCACTTCGCATGTGATGCAAAATCTTGGTGCCAATTCATCACAATATACCCAACCACTATTTGTGTCTCAACGACATCACTCCTCAACCACATATGTGTCACATACCAATCCTTTGACATACATTGTGAGTACGCAACCTCAACAAATGGTCATGGCTTCATATATCCCACAACAACAACCTCAATATACATCATACAATACTTCACCCCCTTTGCAACAACAGAAATTATCTCTAGCGGATGTTCAACAAATGATCAACCAAGCAGTAGGACAAGGCAAGAAGACATTTTCTCTAGAAAACATATGTACTTATCCATTTGACAAGTCTCTTCATATGACACCTTTTCCACAACACTTTGAAATTCCACAATTTGACAAGTACAAAGGAAAAGGAAATCTGGAAGACCATCCTAGAGCATTCTTTGTGGCATGTCTTGATGTTGCTTATGACGATACATATCTTTTGAGACTATTTCCTCGAAGCTTAGCAGGACAAGCTCTCAAATGGTTCTCTCATTTACCTCCAAGAATTAAGTCTTTTTCAGAGTTAGCAAATAAGTTTCGATCACACTTTGCTTTTAAAATTGAACATGAGGTGAACATGAATGACCTTGTCAACAATAAACAGCGCAATGGTGAAGCCTTTTCTTCATTTACTCAATGATGGCATAATATGGCTAGCAAACTATCATGGGAAATACCTGAGAAGCAACAACTCGATATCTTTGTTCAAAATCTTCATCTCGAGCTGTCATTCCAATAACAAATGCAAAGTGCTAGCACCTTTGATGAACTTGTTTCCAAAGGAACCATCATTGAATGAGATTTAATTGCTAAAGGAACTATAAAGATCTTTCGTGATAACAAAGACTATCCTCAAAACTCCAACGATAAGTCTCACTTTTGGAACAAAAATAAGAATGTTGTCAACGATGGTGTAGTGGACGCAAAAAACATACAAACTATGAAAGCTCCCATCAACATTCAAGCTGCTTCCACAACAACACAACCTTTTCAACGAATGCGACAACGATAGACTTCCAATCCACGCCGACAATTTACACCATTAGTGGAACCTATGGAAGTTGTCTTTCGAAAACTTCTCCAAGCGGGTGATATTATGTTACCAGATGCACCACCCAATGGTGAACCGCTCTTCAAAGCTCCTTGGTACAAAGAAAATGAGTATTGCGATTACCATATAGTTAAAGGATATAAAACAAATGGTTGCATTCGCTTAAAACATGTTATCCAAGATTGCATAGATCAAGGTTTAATCAAAATTACACCTTCAACAACTCAACCCGCACAACAATCAACATCAAACTATGATCTAGAGGCTTTCAAGAATCCACTTCCATCTCATGAAAAAACAAGTAACCCTCATGTCGAGAATGCCATTCAGTACAACTATGAATCATCTACCATCGGCCGCATTGACCATGCTCTCATTTCTACCATCACTATCCAAGGCAAAGCACCTGATTGCACTATAACCACTTGAAGAGGTCGATTCACTATTCAAGGAGCACATGTTCATCCTCCTGGACCATTCTCTAACTATAATATCTTGGATCATCTTGGTAAAACACCCATGTACATATCCATTCTTGAGTTGGTTTGCATATCTCCTACTCACAAAGCTATCCTTGACAAAGCTTTACAAGAATCTTCAGTGCCCAATGATATTGATATCACACAATTCCAATCTATGGTCACTAGCATTGCAGCCTCTTGTCATTTAACCTTTTCTGACAAAGATCTTCAGCCCTCCATTCACCCTTCACACAATGAAGCCCTCCACATTGAAGTGTTTGTTAAACAATGCTGTATCAAACAAATCTTGGTAGATGGTGGAGCTGGTCTTAATATATGTTCTTTGAAATTAATAAAATAATTGGGATATTCTGAGAAAGATGTTGACACCTCCAAGGTTATTACTATTAGAGCATATGATGATGCCGAGCGAGATACTGAAGGGATTATTTTCTTGCCTATCCAAGTTGGGTCGGTTACTACTAAAACCCGTTGTTAGGTTCTTGATATTGACCTTCCATATAACATCATCCTTGGTCATCCATGGATACATGTCCTCAAGGTAGTTCCTTCCACATACCATCAATGTCTTAAATTCCCACACAATGGTGTTGAGATTACTATCCATGTTGATCCCAATCCCTTTGAGTTTTGTCATGCCTTTCAAGCCAAATATCAGAGTCCAAACCACATTCCTATCAACACTGAGGTATATCCGTCTTCATCCTATTTAGACCCATCCGACCTACTCAATCCATCATCTGGCAAAGCCGCTTCCAACCTTCATATCAAGTACACCGAATATGGCTCTGGTGAATACACACTGCAGGAATCTTGTTGTGTTGGCACCCTTCCCTTATCTCCAAAATCTTATGGTAAACCTTCTACATCCAAACCAACTTCATCCTCCACTGTCATCAAAGCCCCACCCACATTATTCATTAAAGGCAGATTCCTGGATGATGAAGACATTGATGATATTGACTCTTGGATATTCTTTGATGAAAATGACCAAGTCCAACTAGAGGTGGAGAGATACAACAATGGGTTCCGCATCATAAAGAACATGGGCTACAAAGGACATGGTGGATTGGGATCATAGGAACAAGGATCTATCAAACCCATTATTGTGTCTAAGAAGTTTAATAAGAAAGGCCTTGGTTATCAGCTAGAGATACCGAGACTCAAAGACATTAAGTGTATTTCTGATATTGATGCTGGAACTTCCTTAGTAGGAGAGACTTCTAGTTTGGATACTATCGATGACTCCTTCCTTCATATTATTGACCTTTTTCAAGAAAACTCCATCTTCATGATATCCGCAACTTTCTCTAGCCATAACCATTCCTCCATTCACCTTTCACTCGTATATCCTAACCTTGTCGATTGGGACCAACAGGGGGCACTGATATTAGATACATTTGAAAATGATCAAGCTATTGCAGAATTCATGGGCTTATGACAAGATATTCCATTGGGTGATCACAAAGCAGGTTTCATGATGGATCTACCTAAACTAGCATATTTTGGCAGAAGTATCAAATCCTTCAGTCGCAAAAGTGAAATAAACAAAATCAAACAAAATAGGTCACTAGGTGAAAACTGAAAGGCACCTCTTGACCGTGAAAAAGTAAAAATAAAGGACGTATTTGAAGGTGAAAACCTCTCCGAGGTGCCTGAGGATGGGGGATTTAATCTTCCTATTGCCACTGATTATCATGAGAAATCAACCGTGCTAGTTAAACAATCACAAGACATGAACTTGGGTATAGAGCAGAATCCAAAGATCACTTTTTTGGTAGCATCACTATCAGAGCAAGAAAGAAGAGACTTCACAGCATTTTTTATGAAAAGAGATATAAATTTTGCATGGACTTAAGCTGACAAGCCAAGTCTAGATCCATCACTTGTGGTACATCATCTAGCAGTATCTCCTAATGCAAAACCTGTTAAACAAAAACTGCGCAAAATGCATCCACAGGTAGCTTTATTGGTCAAGACAGAGATTCAGAAACTGTTAGAAGCAAAGTTCATAAAGCCTATTGATTATCCAAAATGGGTTTCAAACTTGGTAACTATAGCAAAACCTGATGAACGAGTTCACTATTGCATAGACTTTAGAGATCTTAATAAAGCATGTCCTAAGGATGATTTTGCACTACCAAGCATAGAGAACATTGTAGATCTTACAGTTGGACATGAAATGCTATCTTTGATGGATGGATTTTTAGGGTATAATCAAATTAGAATAGCAAAGGAAGATCAAGATAAAATATCTTTTATTTGTCCATGGGGCACATATTGCTGGGTTGTAATGCCTTTTGGTCTCAAGAATGTTGGAGCTACTTATCAACGAGCCATGACAGTTATTTTTCATGACCTTTTTCATATCATGGAAGACTACATTGATGACATCCTAGGAAAATCTAAGACAAGAGAAGGACATCTACAGGTATTAGCACAAATCTTTGATCAATTAGAAAAGTATCAAGTCAGACTAAACCCAAAGAAATGTGTATTTGGTGTAACATCTGGAAAACTATTGGGATACATTATGTCTCGATGAGGGATAGAAGTCAATCAAGCTAAGGTAAAAGATATCATGGAAATGCCTCTACCAGCAAATCTCAAGCAGCTTCGCATTCTACAAGGAAGGTTACAGTCCATCTGTAGATTTATCTCCTAACTAGCAGATAAATGTCATCCTTTTCAGCATCTTCTTCATAAGGATGAACCTTTTAAGTGGGATGAAAAGTGTCAACAGGATTTTGATAAAATAAAAGAATATCTGGCAACACCTCCAGTGTTAGTACCTCCTATGCTTAACCACCCATTATTGCTCTATATATCATCAACAATAGCAGCATTGGGTGCCCTTCTAGCTCAACATGATGATTCAGGAAAAGAACAAGCCATCTACTACATCAGCAAATCTCTTGTGGGATATGAACTTAATTATTCATCTATGGAAAAAGCATGTTTAGCATTAGTGTTTGCCTCCCAAAAGCTGCGACACTATATGTTGAACCAAACAACAAAGCTCATATCTAATGTGGATCCACTTAAATATCTTCTTTCTAAAGCAATCCTCACGGGAAGATTAGCAAAATGGGTCATGATCTTAAGTGAATTTGACATACAATATGTGGATCGAAAAGCCATCAAAGGACAAGTCATCGCTAATCAATTAGCTGTAGCACCTATCACAGATATTCACCTAATGTATCTAGAATTCCCTGATGAAGGATTGTTCAATTTAACTTCCCCAACATGGTGGCAGCTATATTTTGATGGATCATACATGCAACATGGATCAAGAGAAGGTATACTATTTGTTACCCCTCAAGGAGATTGTATACCCAAATCATACAGAATTGCATTTCCATGTACCAATAACATAGCAGAGTATGAAGCTTTAATCACAAGATTCTGCATGGCAGTACAATGGGCTATCAAATAGTTACAAGTCTTTAGTGATTCTCAACTGGTTATCAAACAGGTCTTAGATGAATATCAAACAAAAGAAGAGAATCTTCTTCCATACAAGCTAATGGTTGATGATTTTAAAAAGTATTTTGACAATATCAATTTTGAACAAATCCCAAGACTACAGAACAGAGCAGCAAATGCCATGGCTATGATTGGGTCTCTTCTAGACATGCCATCTAATACACATAAATGTGAGTTTTTGGTCAAACAGCTTTTGATTCCAGCATTTGAAGTTCCACAGTCTGAGCTTATATGTGACATTGTTGGTCCCAATTCGCCATGGTACGAGGATTTATACAAGTATCTTCGTAATCAAACCTTTCCACTTCAATTATCTGACACCCAACACAAAACCTTTATCTGTCGAGCCTCTCATTACACTATTTTGGGAGATACCCTTTATCATCGGAGTCTTGATGGTATCCTTCTTAGGTGCCTTGATTCTGTGGAAGCAAAAGTGGCCTTACGTGATGTACATGAAGGTGTCTGTGGTTCACATTCCATTGGCCCAGGCCTTGTTAATAAACTTCTACGAGCAGGATAATATTGGCCAACCATGGAAAAAGATTCACAGCAATTTGCAAAGAGATGTCTACAATGTTAGAAGCATGGAGATTTAATACATGCACCAGCACATGAGCTTCAACCTATCATTACTCCATGGCCTTTTTCATAGTGGGGACTTGATCTCATAGCTAAAATCCATCCTACCTCAACAAATGGTCATAATTTCATTATCACCGCCACTAAATATTTCACAAAGTGGGTGGAAGCCATACCAATGACTTATATCACGGGCAAGCAAATATCTATGTTTATTCTACACTATATCATTTGATGTTATGGAGTTCCTCAAACTATTGTCACAGATAATGGTTGTCCCTTCAAGAATCAAGAGGTTAGAGATCTTTGTAACAAGTTCCATATCCAACATCAATTCTCTACCCCTTACTATCCTCAGAGCAATGGCCAAGCTGAGGCTTCTAATAAAATGATCATCAAAATTCTCAAAAAGACAGTTAATGAAGCTGGTCGGGATTGGCATCTATAGCTCCATCCTACATTATGGGCATATAGAACAAGTATCAAAACTCCCACAGGAGCCACACCTTATGCTCTCATGTACGACATGGAAGCTATTTTACCTATTGAGGTTGAGAGCCCCTCACTGCGAATATCCCTACAACATACAATCTCAGAGGAAGAATACCGAGTATCCAGACTCCATGATCTTGAGCTTCTAGATGAATGGTGTCTTACAGCGCTCAACCATCTCCAAGTCTATCAAAACGGTCTATGCCGCAACTACAACAAAAAAATCAGAGCACATAGATTTCAAGTTGGAGATTTTGTCCTTAAAGAAAATCAAAGGAATCAGTAGTATCACAAGAAACCGGGCAAGTTTGAACTGAATTGGCTTGGTCCTTTCATCATCATAGCAGTTTATGGATCAGGTGCATATACTCTTTCAACACCTGAAGGCATTCCATTGGATGAACCAGTCAACAGCATTCATCTCAAGAAGTTTTATCCCTGAATCTCAGCTATCTCAAAAAAAATAAAAATCCATCCAATAGTGAAAACCACTTTGTGGTGCATTAGATAACAAAAAAAGAATAATAAGATAAATAATCCGTCCTCTGGTGAAAACCTGGTAAACAGGTGCCTTGGACAAGTACCATAGTGAAAACTTGGAAAACAGGTGCTATGTGTAGTGAACCACCTCCAATGTCTGCTTGGTTTGTTTGATCATCACTCTTCCTACCATATTTCATCATCGTATCCCACATAATCCATATCATAATCCACATGTCATTGCAATAAATAACTTTTCCATCTTTGCATCTATCAGTGCTAGCTATCATACTTGAGACATTGTTGTGATAACTATCTTTTTTGGCACCTTAGCATCTTGACCGCATGCTTTCTCCATCGTTGCTCCTTCATAATAAACCTCATCCCACACTGGGGGCATTTGTTGAGTCTTATTCGGAAGTGGATACCACTATCTCTAGCTCATAACACATCAAACATTTTAGCTCACAACACAGCCAGCTTTCAACTTCAACCATAGTGTTCATCCAACAACAAATGTGGTAAAACAATTTGCGACTAGGATTCATATCTTTGCAATCATTTCACGCTCATCTAACATCCAAAAATTGCAAGACATCACCAACGCAAACATCCAAGCAATAAAGTTGGCTCTTTCAACATCACCCACCCACGTAATAAGCAAGAACTACATCCTAGCTCTATCGTTAAAGCCTTGATCCTGTGGATACAGGGTATGTAGGCAATCTGAGATGCGAAGGAAGCTCTTTGATTCAAGCTAAGATGATAGCCTTCTCTTCATCATCCATCTTTCATCTTTCTTCTAATCATCCTTAAATCTTTCATTTCACATTCTTCTATTTTTTCATCACATACATCATCAATAAAACCTAGAACTACACATTCATCATGTCTCATCTTCATCGTAAATGTGCTTTGATCCCGTGGATACATGGTATGTAGGCAGTCTGGAATACAAAGGAAGTTTCTAGTACTCAAGTACAAATGATCCACCCCATCTTCTTCATCTGCTCTCATCTTCCATCTTCTTCTCTTTGATCAACTCAAGTAGGAAGTAGACTATGTGTATACTAAAAGCTCAAGCACTTTAACCAATCAAGAATAATCTAGAAGCTATTTGTCCACATGCCTTAAGCCAACATTCTCTATAGCAGTTTATCAACATTTTAGCATTCAACAGGATGCAACTTTCCTCTTAACAAGGTGCCAACTTAATCCATCTAAAAGCACCAAAATTTGGCAAGAGAACGTGATGACAGTATCTTTTGTTTATCTTTTGTCCCTTTTCTATGCCTAATCAAGACTGCCTTGATCTATCTATATCTTGGTATGTTACGATGAAGTGAGGAATGGGGCATGGCCATATTGCGTTCGTATGCTGTGTTTGCGAGATGATCTTATTCTCTTCCTATGCGTGTTGGGATTAGCATCTTACACATCAATATCTCTAGCATCTGAGAAGCTAAACAATCTCTTATGCATTTGAGACTATTCTATGTCAAGACTAGCTCCATACATATAACCAACAAGCTATCACTATGCATAGTGGAGATAAGCTCAAACCATTGCCTGTAGCGTCAAAGTCCATCTTGAAACACTAGCTGTTATTCATATCTTGTGTATGTTGGCTCAACATCTTGACCTCATGTGTTCAGACAAGATTGTAGCATGGTAGTTGCGCATTGGATATCTCGACATCTTGGTCTTCTATACCTTGGTGCATAACATCCATATGCTATATCAAACATAAGGATTGCATTTCTTTTCATTTTGAGCAATTACTTAAAAAGTTGCCCGTTATACCATCTATTCATCCTACTATTTGTCTATGTAGTCCTCAGCCAAGATCAATCATTTCCATTGTCCTTCGTCCACATCTCTTATCATGTAAAACAAGTGTGTTAGACATATATAAGTCCATCACGTATCATCTCATTACCATCTATCTATCATATCATTACCATTTGCATAAACATCCATACATGATCCATGAAAATACAAATATAACATGCATAACCATCATAATACCAACAGTGCATCCATTACATCATCATATAGATCAGCAATACACCATCATATATATATATATATATACATGTGTCAATATACAAGTGTCTACATATACAAGCTAAGCCATAAAAAATATATGTACAATCGGCTCTAGGCGCCATCATGATACAACATCATATACATAAACAAGGTAGCCCTAGTGACTACTGGTGGCTCCCTCGCCCTGACCACCACCACTAGGTCCTACACCTGTCCCCCTATCTCTCAGTGGCCCCATCACTGAGGTTACAAATTGAGATCCACCTATCCTCCATGAACCTAAAGCCCCTGACCTACTCCTAAACCTAAGCTACCTCTGCTCTGTTGGCATAGTCCCATAGTATAAGCCTCTATAGTACTCTACCTCACCCTATACTCTCCAAAGCTCTGCTTGTACCTGTGTCAACTGTGTGGCCAAATACATTGTAGCCCCATCTGTACCCAATGCGGTCACTGCTCTATCCCGCTCACTAGTCATCCCCTGTAGCATGCCGCAAGCCAATCACTGCCTGGTGTCTATCAAACTCTACCCTCCTCAATCTCATCTGAGCCCGCTGCCTCCATCTCCTCTCCTCTTTGATCCTCCTTCGTAGCTACTGAATCCCAACATAATCACCTACTAATATCTACCCCTGAGGCTGTGCAAGTATCTGAGGCTATCCCTGCACCTGTCCCAGCATCTGTATCCTTGGCACTACTAGTACAACAACCTACACTGGTGGAGCCCATCATCACCTCCTCCTGATTGGTCTCTCCATCCCTATCTCCCCTATCTCTCCAACCTACATCAACTGCATCGGTCTCGCTGTCACCCAGTATACATCATAATCTGGTAGCGTGCCTAGATCTGCAGGACCCTGTCCCCACTACCATACAACTAGCTATAGCCCCTCTCTCTTCGCCAAAGCCGTCTCAACCACAACCTCTGGTCCCCAATCAAACACCTCCTGTCTAGTCCTCCCAAAAATGGCATCACCCACTGGTACTGCCTATGGTAACCTGAACTGTCTCAAAACCCTCTCTAGCAAATAGTGCTCTATAATGTATATGCTGCATCCAAAAATGTATCTCACCTCCCTAGCATAGACAAGCTCAGTATCCTCCTCATCCCATCTCTCACATCCCAGCCATGGTCTCCATATAAATCTATCTACCTCGTCCAATCTCCTCCACCAGTACACTACTCCTCTGTGCTGCCGGATGTCAACGCTCCTCTATACATCCTAGCATAAGGCTCTCCTGCTGCTCTAGCCACCCATCCCTCTGGTCTTGTCACTGGAATATGCTCATATGCCCATACATGCAAAACTATAACTCCTGCAGACATACTAGCCCCAAACATATATGCGCAATCATGCAGGAAATGATAGAACTGTCCAAGCACACTCTCCGCCCATGCATATCTCATACCATAGGAGAACATCCCCTCTATCACTGTCCCCCATCCTACCGGAAAGCCTCTCGCTCTTCTATCTCCCACTAGCCATCTGATAATAGCCACTACCACTCAGTGCAGTTTGTCGTATAACTCCTCCATCCTTGCCATAGGAATATCTGAGCCCTCTACTCCAATGTCTGGTGTCCCAAACAATCTCCTAAATGTAGCTAGACCCATATTAGGATCATAATCTTCTCGGTCCACATCTATAGGAATCTGCAGAATCTAAAACACATCCTCTAGTGTGATCATAGCCTCTCCTATCGGCAACAAGAAAGAACTATGCTCACTCATCCATCGCTCCACCACTGCCATCATCAATCCTCAATGTGCCTACACCGGCTCCAATCTTGACACATGCTCTAACCTGAGGATCTCTAACAATAGCCGCTCCTCTGCATCCAGCAATCTCACCAACCACAAATCCCTAGGATGTGGCTCTCGCGATAACAATGGTGGTAGTATATCCTGCATCATTTTATTCATTGTGTCAGTCCCTTCCACTACCTACAAATGCTATAAAATTAGATCGTTTATTGCTATACTGGCTTTTATCTACCATAAGTGATTCATTTTTCCATATGCGCCTATCTGCTGATCACAAGCGACCTATTTTACTATATGCGCTTATTTATCGCTCATATGTGACATATTTTACCTATGCAATCGCTTCTTGACTAAGTGCAAGCTGAATTACTCTATGCGTATACCTTTAGCCTATAAGCGAGCTATATCCTATAAGTGAGCATTTTTTCTTTCTAAGCGAGCTGAACCTATGCATGCGCCTACTTTTAGCCCATAAGCAACTTGATCTTATCTATATGCACATTTCGCCTCTATTTACCTCGCTAACTATAAGCGACCTGTCATTACCATATGCAACCAAGCCATGCCTAAAAGTGACCTAAACTACCCTAAGCGACTTGTTTTCCCTCCTAAGCACCCTGAACTGCCTATCCTAAGACCTAGTCGCTTATGGTGACGTGTGTCCATTTATGACGCTTTTAGCCTATCAAAATCATGCTTTTAGCAAAAAATTTGATACATACTGATACGCCTGATCCCTTTGGTCGTCCATGAGTCCTCACTCGCTCGACACGATGATCTCTGTGTGGAATCACCATCCTGATAGCTCTCTAACTCTCGTCACACACCAACTCTAAGGAGCTCTAGATCTCTATAGCTTTCTAAACACAACTGAGCACAAATGAGCCTATTTTCCTTTGCAGGACCTACTTATAGCCCTATCCAAACCCTATTTCTTCTATGCCAAAGCCTATTTTCTTCTACCTCATCCCATTTTTCCCTCCCAACCCCCTTTTTTTCTGTGTCAACCTTGTGTCTTAGCTTTTCTTCTATCGCGAGCCAACCCAGCCCTTCCTGGTTAGCCTGGCTTACCTCTTGAGGGGGCATCACCTGCCAGTTACACTAGGGCATAAATTTGTTTATTGAAGGCATATTGTATCTTCTTTGACACAATGCTCTAATGAATATTGTATCAAATAGGGGCAAAATGTAGACACCTAAAATTGACTCATTATCATTAGCATTTAGACATTGCATTACATATCATCTGCATTTGTCTAACACCCTTGAACAATATCCCTAACACATCTATTTTCTTCTATTAATTAAATACATTTATATTTATTTAATTAATTCATTAGCTATTTCCTCTAAGCTATAATTAAACCATCTTTAATTATTTAATTATCTTCATTCTATCTATTTTTAATTAAATAAATTTTATTTATTTAATTAATTTATCTTATCATTTATCTCATGAGCCGACATGTGTGTCTCTTTCATTTAAAAAGATAAGTGGTACTACATCCTTTATTTAATATCTTTCACATGTAGTACTTTTTATGTACACAAGCACACATAAGCTCTATCTCCTCTCCACTTGTCATCTACACATTCACCTATGTCTATCATTCAATCTTAACCATTCACATAGCCACCGAATCTCCACCGTTGATTGATTTTGGTTGAGTTCTATATAAACACCCTCTCATTCCATACTACATCTATGCAGCATCCATATAGCGTCTACATTATCATCCTCAGCATATTAAGCACTTGAGTATCCATAGCATCCATTGAGCTTATCATCATTATCATCCATCCATCATGGCAGCTTTTATCTTCATAATTGTTCATTGTTGAAGAAGCAATCCACATCATAAACAAGGAATCACACAAGCTAGGTGATATTTTGCTTGAATTGTATGCTTTCGGTTTCATTTGGATTAGATTCTTTGATGATGGTAGGGTTAGGTTTTCATGGCTATGCTTGATCTTATTAACCTAATTTTTTACCTATCACAGTTTAAACTAATAGTTTCATGTTTCATATTGTTTCAATGTTACTTTTATTGTATTTAGACTGAATTTGATGTTATATGTTTTTTTTTCTTAATTTTCACTAATCCTCTTAGAGTTATATAGAATTCAACATTGAATACGAAGGAACTTGTCAAAAAGATCAAATTTTTGAGGATTTTGAAGCCAAATTTTTGAGGATTGTGCAACTCAAATCTCAAAATCTAAGGTATGTTCTTTAAATGTATTCATTTACTTCACTTTATGATTATGTTAAAACATGAAATCACATGTTATAGGACAGTCATGAGGGAAGTGAGAGGATTATCATTTTGACAAGTTAAATTATCATGAGAAAGTGAAAATTATCACATGTTGCTATTATCCTGATTCAAACACTAACCTAAACAATTAGAAGGATACTAAGGGAAATCATGTTACTTAATAAATTATCATCATGCTAAAATCAAGCTAAGGATTGTCACTTGAGCATACTCACTTGGAAGAACTATCGTATCATCCTAAAGACTAAATTATACCACAATAACTATCATGAAACCCTAGGAATAGTTATGACCTCTCACCCATGGCTAGGATAGCAACTGATACACAATGTGGCAATCAAGACTAAATGATAAGTCAATTAATCTCAAATCCATGTAAAAAGATATCCATGATGCTATATAAACATATCTAGACGGTCTTGAAAGGATATTCATATGGTAGGGAAGATTTCTATTAACTAAAGGATAACCATACATATCATTGCACAGCCATCTTGAATATGAGATTATTATAGAACCTCAAGTTGTGATCCAAATGTGTCATAATGTCATGTACTATCTTAGTACAGTCAAGGCATTGATGAGGTTCACTAGGACAATCATGAAGCCTCCATGAATTATAATACATTTAGTCCTTTTGTGATCTATATGTACTCCAAGAGGAATTGCAGTATAGGATTGGGTTTTGAGATCCTATCTTGTCAAATAGGTTTGGTATGGATGCTACATTTCATAAGGATCCTAAATGGAGTATTTGGCAGCCATTGTTAGCAATTGAAGTCATGATGTTATTCTGATTGTTTATGACTAACCTTTAGGTACAACAAGAAGGATCATTTGGACATGTAAAGGATGCAACATAATCCTCCCCACCATTTCAAACATTGTTAAAACATACACTGGGGTGTGAGTAGTGGAGACAACATGAAGAACTTTTGGATATATAAACAAGGGTAGAATACTGTATATGAGGTTCTTACGATGATCATGCAACTTTTACATATCATTTCTCTTTAAGCCATTCTAGAGTATGGCATATTAAGGTCTATGGATATTGCATGATAAATCATTCAAAGTGGACAGAAAGTTCATGGTTTTTACAAAGCTAAGAATCCTTCCATAGTTAGTATAAGCTACCCTAAGTCATTGTCATGATCAAAGCCTAGACTGTTATAGTTTCATCAAGTTGTCACTAGCCTCTTATTACACATTTTAGGGTTAACTAGATGATTTATGAAGCATCAAAGACACCATGTATCATTACGTGCATTAATAGAATTAGAATCATTAAAATATGATATACATGAATTTGTTGTATCTTGATAAGTTAACCCTAAAGACTTTTAAACATTGTCAAAATTGTAAATACACATCCTTGATTCTTCTTCTTGTCAATGTGAAAGTGAACCATGACCTTGAGAAACAACACCATGATATTCAAGACTCTTTTATATTCTCTCAATTTGAACTATGTCATTGATACCTCCCTATAACATTCACTCTAATGGAACCAAATGTATCAACTTAAATTGAGTGCTATCAATTGATGCTACAAATCTGATATAATTGGTCCTCATTTAGTAATGAGTTGTCACTATCATCCTCTTGGCCATTTGCCTCTAAAAAATTAGTTTGAGATTCATTTATTTGATCTATACTAGATAAGTTTTTTGTTGTTTGAGTACCCTCTAAATTTTTTAGACTGCCATCTCTAGGTTTCTCCAAGAAATCAGAATGGTTAGGATACAATAAACTCTATATTTTAGTCTTTTTGTCATCATAAAACTTAGTCAAAATATTAGCAACAACTCTGTCATCATAATTAGCCTTAAAATTACTCCTTTCTTGATGATTTCACCCCTTGGCTATCTTGAATAGCTAATTCAAACTATAATTGATGCTCTTTGTGTTCATCATGATTTTCTTCAAGTCTTGCATCATAAAGCTAGTTTCTAATGTTAGTTAGTATTTTGTATCTTAACATTTCAAACATATCTATTGAAGGCAAGGAGTCTTGATTAGTGTCTTACCACTTAGACCAATTGTCACATCATTGCTAGTCAAAGCAAGGATATTCTCCTAACTAAATTGAAGATTGCACTATTGTCAACTCATGCTCATCATTGGGACTAGATGTGCCATCATACTCAATGTCTTCTTTACTACCAATTGACTTATTTGTATTCATTGATTGTGATAATTCAACACTTTCAGTCCTTATAACAGTAATATACTTAGCTTGTTTGTCATAAAAATCATCATGTTGATTATTCATTATGCTTCTCACATCATCATTGTGTTCCTTGTCATGAAATCCATTGTTTTTTTCTTCATTACCTTTGTGATCATTACTCTCATAACCTTGATTGACAAAAGATTGCTGATTTGAGATGACTTCATGTACTTGTCTTCATGATCTACTCTAACTAATTTACCACCTACAATATAAGAATTTGGGCTGTCCTAACATGTTGGTAGGTCTAGTTTTACCTTGTGAGTCTCCATTTGGAATGGTTGGTCCATCATAATGTGCTTTTCATAACTCTCCTTAATGCTAGTGACTTCTTGTATCTTGTCTTGAGTAGGTGTATCCATGGGAGGTTGACAAAGCATGTTTGAGAAGATATGCTAAGAAAATGTGAAATTAGACTAGAGATTGTGCCTACCACCATTTGTAAATTAACCTAGAGATTGTGCCTACCACCCTAGGAAACTTTAAATTTTCAAATTTATAATCATTTATTCACTTTAATTATATGATTATAGTTTGATATTTGTGTACGAGATTACTTTACTCTATTGTACCAAGATGGACTAATTTATCTATGTCTTATTCATGATGCATATATAGTGTAATGTAGAAAAGCGGGGTAGATGGGATTGATAGATGATTTAGTTGGATCCTCCTTTTGCTGCACACATTCAAGGACATTTAACCAAGTTGAATCACAACTTCTGCAAGAGGATTCATCTTTAGGTTGTTGTCACTTGTAATGATAGGGAAATTTGGAAATTGATGATTAATGTGTTAATTTAAGCCTAACTATTCTCAAAACCCTAATTATGAAAAATTGTGAACAAACAAATGAATTCTGACAAATGCTTACACATAGAGATACTAACTAAAGATCAGATACATACCAAATTTTGAAGTTTGGGATCTTGAACAATCAAGGGCAAAGGGACTCGCACCCAACCCCATGGTAGTATTTTTGTTGAGGTTTTCCAGACCTTTTCTGCTATTGATTATCCTTGTTCCAGATATTGCTAGCTCTATAAACCTAGAGGGCAAAGGAACTAGTTCCCAAACCCTGATATTTGTCTTTTCTACCTTTTTCCACCAAATCTGGGATCCTTACACTCTACAACATTCCTCTACAATTCCACTCTTCAAGATCCAACACTTATCACTTGCAATCACAAGGAGAGGGGTTGGAGGTTGTGGTGTTTAGGAGCTTGCCTCGGTCAAGCCCCAAAATGGCATTCAAGCCTTCCAACACCATTGTTAGATAGAGAGTGTGTGTCCTTACAGGGCAAAGGCAAAAACAAATTGATAAATGATTATTTGAAGCACAAATAGATATCACCTCGGAGGTGTATCTCTCACAGAGATGAAGCTCTTTCACGCCATGAGAAGATGAAGCCAAATTTGCAATAACAAACACAAATCTACTTTGCAACACAATGAATGCCTTAAATGCTCTAAAATCATAAGTTCACCAAAATATCATAATTATCTTATAGTTTACAAATGAAGTCCTAAACATGCTTATATATACATTCCCACTTTAATTTTGTAATTCAAACTTAAGATGTCAACAACGGACACCTTTTAACAGTCTCCAACCGACATTTCAATTTGGCACCCCACAAAAATAGGGTAAGACAAGGGCATGAGTGACCAAGCCCTGGGACCTATTTTGGGTCAAGATCTAAGCTCAGAGAAGTCTCCTAATTCCTATTTGTCATAAGTTTTGAGGTACTTTATCTCAGGATTCAATTCTAACATGCATGATGAAAAACAAGGGACCCGGGAGCTAAACTTAGGAGGTAAAAGTCCTAGGGGGGACATTTTACGCATAACATTTAGCCCCCACTTTAATGTATGTATGATCTTACGTGACCCATATGTTGCAAGTATGTGCCTAACCGGTGTTGTCATTGATGTCAACATATCAGTGTTGTCATTAGTGTCAACTATGCTCTTGGTTTAAAGATTTCTTCTAATGAGTTAGATGCTTTGTATTTGCCTATGTAAGTATTGTAAGATCCTGATATTGAGGATATTATGAAAATTTACTTCTCCAGTGGAAACAATGTGTTGCAGAATATCTTTGTCTACTGAAGAACAATCCAATAGATTTCTCTACATTTCCTATAGAATGAATAGCTTTGTCTAAGGATTGGAAGTTATTTAGATGCATGTCTAAAGATGCTATGTTTCAAGTTTGAGCCTCCAATATGAAGATTTGAGTGAGTTATGTTCACCAAAGTCAAAACTGCTTTTTCTGAGTACTCACTGGTGACAGGGAGAATGTATTTTGCTCTGCATTGAAGTATTATGATCTACGGTTCATGAGTTAAGTCTAAAATGATGTTAAGTTCCTTCAACTCTAATGGTTCATGATTTGGTGGTCTGCAAGTTATTCTTTCTTTATGACAGTAGCTGATAGTGTTGTTCTTGTGCTTCGGTGTGAAGAATCTTCTTGACAAAGTGGTTAGAGATCATACGGTTGTTCCTAATGATTACAATGAGCTTGTGGATGTCTCCTGATTGTGTTCCTACCTTTGGATTGGTCTATAAAGAGAAATTGGGATCATGGATGAAGACTATTCTTAGAAGACTTAATGTTGACACTAGTCTTGGCCAACTTGGTTGATTTCACTACTTGCGGAGATGCATCAAAGATTGTAGAAGAGTGTAGTAGCATGGAAGATTGTGTTTGAGTCCTAGCTAAGGCATGGCATGATCAACATACATCTTTACATCTTTTCCTTAGCCGACCTTGGAGATTGTTCCAATGGTTGATGAATGTAATGTCGAGCTTGATGTACATTCCAAGGTCGATGAATTGTATAAAAGCATGTAAAGAAGTTGCAAAAAAGACATCAAACTAGGAAAATGACAAGATAAGGGCAAGAATGTAAAAGAGCAGAGCAAAGGAGATATATTGTGCTTCAAAGAAACTGAACCAAGGCATGGAGTAGATGCTATCAAATCAGTTCACCAATCTTGGCAGTGAGCCTAAACATTTGCAGTGAGCATATTGGGTAGTGATCCCTAAGACAGTGAGCCTCTATTTTCTGGTATTGTTATAACTTATATATTTATGTGGGATAACACCCACCGTGGTTTTCCCATTTTAGGGTTTTCCACATAAAAATACTGGTGTCTCATGTGTTGATGATATTGTTATGTTGAGTTTCTTATTTTATGCTTTCATGATCAAATCTAAATAACAATGAACAAGTGTTTAATGTGTTAATGTTCTTAAGAGGTCAAAGGTTTGAAGACAACTGATTCACCACCCCCTCTTAGTTGTCTAGTGCATTTCAACACCATACATGCATTAAAGTATGGTCAAAACACAACAAACATGTCAAGCACTTGGAGCTAATGCATACACAAAGATTGAGGAAATATTTCTAGCCCCCAGTCTCAAGTAAGCATTAGAGAAAACACATCACAGACATGCAAAACATGGAGAAGACTGTAACAAGCATGCAAAACATGAAGAAGATAGTATTGAAGACATGCAAAACACAATGAATACACTGATATAGCATTGATATAACACTCCTAACATCTTCATATACATATGCATGGAAATAATATTGCAACACAAAACCCCAAAGGGGAATACATTCCAAATAAAACTTGAGTGTAGGTAGAGCCCTTCACTACACACACACAAGAGGGGAAAACACGCCATGCAAAGCCCAAGTGGGGGTTAACTGCACAAGGGGGAAAACACATGGAAGACACATAGAATACATGAGCGTTGTATAGCATGCCATAGAAATACTATACGTCTTAATCACAGCAAACAAGGCAATGGAAGGAGCTTATTGCTAATTCCCACCATCTCAAACATGTTGCAGGCACACCTGATGGTTGGGCTTATGCCACAACAACTGCCAAAGACACGCTTAAGGCAGGATAGTCTTAGATCCAACCCCACCTCTGCAAAGGACTTTTGAAATAAAAAGGATGTGCACTAGATCAAGAGATACACCATCCCCACCTCCACATAGGGCTTTTGAATAAAATGATATCCATGATATCCCACCTCTGTAGAGGGCTTCTTTGATTGCAATATAGAATAAATATGTGCACTCGCACCGGAGATACAACATCCCACCTCCACAGAGGGCTTACAAACATGCTTCATTAGTACCAAAATCATCAGACAACTTACCTTACATATGCCCTCACCTTAAGGTGGTTGATATCATGTACCAATATCAAGCACGTTAAGGTAGAGAGAAAACACACAAGGGAACAAGAGCTTTCATAAGGCCCATGCCCCCAAAGTGACATATGCTCACGATCATTGAATGTTCATACAAACACATTGATAAGATATGCTAAGATAAGATAAGAGAGGTTACAAATATTACTCTAAGATAATAACCAAAGAAAAACATGAAATCTATGCATGAAAACAAGATCACATCAAAGAAACCAAGGCTACACATATAGTTTCGAATATGAGTATAGCCGTTGGGCTTATTACTGCAGGTATCTCATAACCAAGTGTAACAACAAGGTGAGACACCAAAATAAACAAAGTACATGGAGCAGATGTATTATTATGATTTGTTAGCAAAGATAAGACAATATCAAATATCACACAGCATGATTCTACTAGCCAAGTGTCAGATATATATAAATCAACCCTATCTTCATATATAGACTAGGTCCATTTTTTTCTTTTCTTGCTGAAGGGACAGGTGGTTTGTATTAGTTAGGTATTTATTTTTCATCATCTTTCGACTAGGTAGAATCATTAGAAGGTAAACAATAAAATGAGAGAGGAGAACAAGTGCCTTAGGAACAATCACATAGGAGGATGCCCCCCAGGTCATCAACCACAATACTATGCCCCTAAGGCACAACACAAAATAAAGTAGAGTAGAGGAACAATAAAAGAATGGTCACAACAGAGGCGGTCTCCTAGTATCCTTGAGCTTACAAGAGTATCAAAGGTCATCCTAGGAGACCTAAACAATGCATAGCACATCACAGGGGAACACAGTACAATTATAACAACATATATATCTAGGAGACCACTCTTGAGAGTAACTAGAATAGTTGCTACAATGAGTATGGCTAAAAGGAGGAGAAATACTTACCTGATTCAATGGGATATTTCCTGGCAGAAAATTCTTATCTATCAGCTCAGGATATCTCGATGTCATTTCGATCTTGTTGATATTGCATTAACATTAAGTTTAGAATGATGAGAGGCTTTGTTGGGCTTCAAAGAGGCTGTGTAGTTAATTCCAACAACTTGTAAAGGTACTCTGATTCCTTGTTGATGTACACCACAACCATTACCTACATAGTCACAATTGTTATAAAGGGTTTTAAATCCTTGACCATAGAGGGATGTCATTTCCTTAGAATATGGTGAAGCCTCATAGGTCTCATAATTTGTAGTATAAGTAAGGGTATTGTCTTTATTTTCTACCAAGGAGGATTTAGTTTTCTTAGGTGTTTCCAAAGATTGCTTAGATGAGATTGATGCGGCTTTTCATGTGTTAGATTTATTAAGTTTATATTCCCCTGTATAGGAAGGAGTAAAATCTAATGAACCCCAATTGTCACCAAAAAGTGCATTCAATGGTTTAGTGTCTTGCACAACATTATCTATGGCAAGAGGCATTGATGAATCCACTCATAAGTTGTTTAGACTTTGCTGATTGTTAACTTGTTTTTGCGTTTCAATATCTAAACAATTATCTAGTTTAGGATCGGCTTGCACAGTGTAGAGCTTGTTTTGATAAGTGAACTTTAGTGATCGATGAAGGGTAGACGGAACTACCCCCATGGCATGGATCCACGGTCTACCTAGAATCATATTATATGAAAGGAACTAGGCATAACATGAAAAAGGGTAGATACTGTCACGAGTCAAACCTTTACAGGTAAAGTTATTGTACCCATAGATTGTCTCCCAACATTATCAAAACCACGATTGCTAATTCTATCTGGTTTAATCAAGGAGGTGTTAATCTTAATCCTATGTAACAAATTAATACCACAAACATTAAGAGCCAATCCATTATCAATCATAACTTGCTTGATCAATTTATTGCTTATTGTAATGAAAATAATCAAAGGATCATGTTGATTTTGAACTTCAATGGAAGGCAATTCAAGTTGTTGAAACATAATATCTATTTTTGTCACATGCATACAATCTAATAGAGTTGTTACATCATTCAGCTTAATAGAAGATAGTACAATCACCTTTTATAAAGCTTCTTGGAGTAGTCCATGGTATGTAGGTGATGTTTGTATTAAATCCCAAAGAGAGATCTTAGCCTAAGTAGTGCGAAGCTGCTCGACAAGATCATATTCTTGACCTCTTTTATGAGTAAGATGAGGTGGTGGAGGGAGCATAGGTTGAGAAGTGGGAAGAGAAACATGCACATGTGGTTCTTACTTACTTTGCTTGTTATTATGAGTGTTGTATGTGTGATCAATCATGGTATGCTGTGGCACATTTTGATCACCTTGATTTCTTTGAGTGATTTGTCTTACATAGTTTACGATGTAATCCGGGGGTCGAGGTGGTTTTCGATCTCCTTGAACCGTAATCACTGGTTTTAATCAAGAAGATACATTAGATGACCCCCGCACAACCACCTTAGAAATATTGCTACACTTATCTAGTAACCCCTTGGTGGGTGGAATAAGTCTATTAGTGAAGATTGAATTAACATTGTTTTCCTCTTGATTATGCTCAACATCTATCCTTAAAGGATTTAATGTGAGAGAGCTTTTCTCATCCACTAATGCTTCGTCTTGGCCAAGGAGAGCATTGGAATGAAATAAAGGTGAGGTGTTGTTAGAAAGGTTGGTGGTGATCATATCATTCACAACTAAAGTAGAGCTATCCATGGTCTTCTCATCCAAGGTTCCTGAACATTCAACTATAGGAGGAGTAGAATAACTTATGGAATCATCATCATTATCCTCATATATTTTAGCTATTAGTTCCAAAGAATTAAGAGAACTTTCACACTCATCATTCTCAATGTGTTTTGTTAGATCTTCTACTACCGAAGGGTGTGTATTCATGAGAGATGTGAAGTTGTCAAAATTAGATACATAACCAAGGATTTCAAATAAACAGCATTTACATATATCCTTATGATACATAGCTTGTATATAAGTGAGAACATGAAAATTCATATTAAGAAATTTGTAGAAATTCTCAAAGTTTTTGATATATGCATGTAAAGATATCAAAGAGAAATGAGATGAAGATTGAATAATTAAATGTCTTGTAACATCAATGTCCAATAAGATCTAGTAATACAAGACATGCAAAGTTTTATGATACTTGATATACCCTAGATGTGTGACTATTTCACTCCTAAGCACTTGTTTAAGGGAAAGGGATAAAAAGACACACAAAGTCCACAACAAACATAATGGATAGGAGGAAATAGTACAACACAACAAGGCCCAATTGATGATTTTATGTATTTAGATTGAATGTAATAAAACAATACCAATTTATGCTTGTTTACGCACCTAAAATGTTCACTTTTTTCACCTTTTCTTAATCCAAATGCCTAAAATATGTAGTGTTGTGATGAAATTGAAGAGGGGAAGCAAATTAAAACTTTATTATTGGTCCAATAATGCAGAAATATCTTTCACAACACACTTATTATGCAAATCCAGATGAGGGATGAGTCAAAATCTAGTGAAAATGCAAGGATTTTAAACCCTAAATGTGAAATTAAAGCATGAAAATATTCAAGGTGATGTATGACTGAAATATAATCAGATTTATGATGTGAAATAGCTCATCTTAGATCTGAAAATGATGTCAAATCCTACAATGCTCAATGCAAGTGCAATTTTAATGAGAAATGAGTGAATAGGCTAGCTTTTGTTGAAATTGACTGTGTAAATGCAAATTTTGACATGCAAATGCAAAAACACACAATAACAAGACACTACAATCAAAAATCAGATTTGAATGAATTCCAAAGATGAGTAGTAAAATCTGAATCAAGACTTTAACTACAAACCCTAGGTTTTGAAATCACTAGGTTATGAGAAAAAAATAAAAAATTCAGGCAAACCCTAGCAATTTTAGTGTGAAAATGTAATGTGAAGGATTGTAGGATGATGAATTTCTAAAATTTATATCAGATCTAATGTAAAAATTATAGATTAGATGAAATGCAATGAAATTAATGCAAACTATGCCCTAATGCAAGTCTAGGATGCAAAATTTTCAATGTTTTTTCAAAATTTTGCAAGATTTATGAATGTAAAATGATGTAAATGATATGTATGAATGCAAATCTAATGTATAACACTCAGTAATGTATAAAATGTAATTAAAACATGGGTTCACCAAAATGTTATGTAGAAAAAGGGGGTAGATGGGATTGATAGATGATTAAACCGAGTTGAATCACAGCTTCTACAAGAGGATTCATCTACAGGTTGGTTGTCACTTGTAATGATAGGGAAATTTGAAAATTGATGATTAATGTGTTAATTTAAGCCCAATTATGTTCAAAACCCTAATTATTCAAAATCGTGAACAAACAGACAAATTCTGACAAATGCTCGTACACAAAGATACTAAATGAAGATTAGATACATACCAAATTTTGAAGTTCGGGATCCTGAATAGTCAGAGGCAAAGGGACTCGCGCCCAAGACCAAGGTAGTATTTTTGTTGAGGGTTTCTAGAGCTTTTCTGCTACTCATTATCCATGTTCTAGAGATTTCTAGTTCTGTAAACCCAGAGGGCAAAGGGACTAGTGCCCAAGCCCTGATAGTGCTCTTTTTTGCCTTTTTTCCACCATATTTGGGATCCTTACACTCTGCAACAGTCCTCTACAATTCCACTCTTCGAGATCTGATGCCTATCACCTACAATCACAAGGAGAGGGGTTGGGGGTTGTGGTGTTTAGGATCTTGCCTCGGTCAAGCCTTGGAATGGCATTCAAGCCTTCCAACACTATTGTTAGATAGAGAGTGCGCATCCTTGCAAGATAGAGGCAAAAACAAATTGATAAATGATTGATTGAAGCACAAATAGATATCACCTTAGAGGTGTAGCTCTCATGGAGATGAAGCTCTTTCATGCCATGAGAAGATGAAGCCAAATTTGCAATAACAAACACAATAACAACACAAATCTGCTTTGCAACACAATGAATTCCTTGAATGCTCTAAAATCATAAGTTTGCCAAAATATCATAATCATCTTCTAGTTTACAAATGAAGTCCTAAGCATGCTTATATATGCACTCATGCTTTAATTTCATAAATCAAACTTAACATGTCAGTAATAGACACCTTTTAATGGTCTCCAACTGACATTTGAATTTGGGACCCTACCAAAATAGGATAGGACAAGGGCAAAGCGCCCAAGCCCTGGGACATATTTTGGGTCAGGATCTAAGCTCAGAGAAGTCCCCTAAGTCTAATTTTCCATAGGTTTCGGGGTACTTTGTTTTAGGATTCAATTCTAACATGCATGATGAAAACAAGGGACTCGGGAGCTAAACTTAGGAGGTAAAAGTCCTAAGGGGAAATTTTATGATATAACATATAGAAATCATCATCATGCTAAGGAAATGAGAAAATATTCTAACACCAGAAGAGTGTGAAGCTAAGAATGAGAGGAAAAGAGAAAGAATGAGGCGACTTCACAAAAGTAGGAAATTATCAACCATAGAAGAATACATGCCACCATTGCCAATTGAAGAGGAACATAAATCATCTAATCAAGCTAAGAGAGAGATGGAATTGATGGCACAAAGGGAATGAATGCAAAACCTCCATTCAATAAGGAAATTGAATCTCAAAGTTGGAGGCACTCCATCTTACATAGGTCAAGTTGAAGGTACACCATCATTCTCTTCTCAAATTAGAGGCACTCCATCTTCCACAGGGGAAGTTGGAAGTACATCTTCATTATCTTCTCCAGTTGGAGGCATGCCATCGTTCACATGTCAAGTTGAAGGTACACCACATTCTCCATCTCAACTTCAAGGTTTTTCATCTTTTCCATATCTAATTAATGGTACATCATCAATCCCATCTCGAGTAAATATTGAAGAAACTCCTAATATTGAGTCAACTTTACCATTGAAAATGCCTCCTAGAATTTTGCATAGAAAGCCTAAGTTTCTAATTGATATAGATGAGAATGTTTTGAAGCCCATGTAGGATAAGATTCTCAAATGTACTTGCCAAAGATATGCCAATAAGATATAGAAATCATTATTTGAGAAGTTAAATGAAACCAGAAGATGTCAACTACTTGTTGAATTGATGAGAAAGCTAAAATTCAGGCCCATTATGAAGATTCTTGGCCTAAGAACATTAGATGCTTCAAGTGAAAAATAAATTGTAAAGAATCTAATGAGTGCATATAAGAGTGTGGGTTCCACCTCACACACCAAGGATATTAATGTCACATGATGTGTCATTACCTCAACAATAGTAAGCCAACAAACAAAGAAATCTTGCCTCATTAGAAACACAAGTCAAGCATTGAAAATAAGTAGACAAACTCTAATGAGAGTTGTTGGAAGGCATGAAAGAGTTGAAGATCCAAATGCCAATGAATTGTGGGCATTCTTTGGGAGCCTCCCACAAAAAGATAAAGTTGTTGTTGAAGCCCTAATATCCCTCATTGAAGAATTTTGGAAAAATAACACAAGGGTATCTCCTAATGCAAGAGATGTTGTAAGAAGGACAATTGGTTGTTGAAACCGTGAGCCACATCCAAAGCATTTTTTGGATGTAACTTGAACACAATTTTTCAAGAAATTTCAAGAGATGTATCCTCAAATCAAAATTAGTCAAAGGTATTTTGAAATGGTAAAACCTTTTTATGTCAAAATAAATCACACACATATTAAGTTTTCTAATCATTATGATGTTTATAGATATATTTGTGTAGATTTGCATACTAACAATGTTTTACAAGAGTGTAATATAAAGTATCCACCTAGATCTTCAAGATATTTCATATCGAGCATCTTATGTCAAAGAGTGGATGGTCAATTATTATACAGGAACTTATGCTTGGATGGCACATGTGACCATTGTGGTGGGTTCCAATATTTTCCAATTGGTGAACATATGGAGAAAACACATGCAATTGGGAATGAACTAGTAAGTTTTGAAAAATATAAGATAGTGGCATATTGTCTAAAAGATGGTAAAGAAGCAAAAAGGTGTGAATTGGTCATTGAAAAGATTCCAATGTATCAATTTATCTCTATTTTCTGAGAGAATATAGTTACGAGTATGCAAGGCATACCCATAGAGTTTGATTGTTGGACTTGTAATTCAAGATATGCAAGGACACATTTTCACTTGGTACCATTGTTTTGGTTGTTGACTTTGCAGATAACTACACACTATAGACATAGAATGAGGTGTAATCGCAGTATTACAACTTTACACAGGTTGCTATATTTGTGCATATAGCATTCATTCATGCAGATGACAATACAAAGGATGATAAGAAGATCTTGAGGGAGTATCATTTTTATATCAGTGATGATCACACATATTCTATAGAGTTCGTGCAAGGCTACTTTCAGATGTTCTACTGTGATTTGGCTAGCAGGAGCATATCATTTGATCAGCATATCATATGGTCAAATAATTATGCGTCACAATTCAAGAACTCACAGATGTTCTATTGGTTGAGCAGGATGCATAGGATGAATGGTGTTCAACATATGTGGAATTTTTGTGAGCCCAGGCATGAAAAGGGGGATCATGATGGTGTAGGAGCATGTATCAAAAGAGCATTAGCATGAGAAGAGTTGAAGTACAAAGACAATGCAAAGTTGACAGATGCGAGATCTATTGTCGAATGGTGTAATACAGCAATGGTTTGAGGTAATGAAGGTAAGTCTATATTTTGTAGATATTTTTAGTTGGTTCATGATACTAACATTACAAAATATGAGGATTGTTGTGCATTGATAGGATCAAGTGAGCTACACTCTTTTAGAAGCTCTAATGCAGGTTCATGGAGTATTCATATGCGACAGATGGTATGCTTTTGTTTTTCATGTATAGATCATGCTTGGAATGATTGTGAGTCAAAGGATTGGGTTGATGAATGGTCTACAAGAAGCCTAAGCCTAGTTGACACGTATCGACTCCCGATAGCACTAAACTCACATAGATTGAATCATCAGTTGACTTTGAACATGTTTTAAATCTAGTTCAAACATGTATTATCAGCATTCAAATTCAATAAAATTCAATATTCCATCTTATTTTGTAGTTTTTTTTATATTTTTATACTATATTCATCAAACTAAATGCACATATCAATGTAGGGCATGTTTATGCGGTTATTGCAGCTAAAGACAATGAAGAAGGAACAAATTATTATTTGTGTCATTGTGTTGAGGAGAAAAAAAATAGATGCCCTTGTTATAGATGGAGAAAACATCGAGTATCCTACAGGATCAGTGGTTGTTACTGGAACATGGCTTAGAAGGTACCCAGTGAAGAAGTTTTGATGTGTGGTTGTTCGAGGACTTTGACATACATAGGAAGATTCTTCATTATTATAACCTTGTTGTGGCATCAAATGTTCATTTGATCAAATATGGGGGTAGAACATTGAATAGGAACTTGTTCAAAAGGTTTGTGAGTCTGACTATGAGGTAATACTCAACAAAATAAAGAGTAGAGTAGACCCAAATGGTTCATTAGATTGAATCAGTGGAATGACAAAAAGGTATGTTATTTTTCCTTGCTATCCTCATTTCACCTTATATATTTTTGACACCTATATTACCTTCTTATATGTGCTCCTTGGTCTTGGTTGATTAGCTTTGTTCATTATAGAGTTCATTGGTGTACTAATTTTAGCTAATTTACATGCAAGATTTGAGTATGATGGAGGTAGGCATAATCCTTATGAAGTTGCCTTTGGAAGGAAAGTAAGGTAGGTTTTCATGATTATTTCATGATGATATGTCCTTTAGTTACTATTTCATAATGCGTTTTAATGATGTTACTATGACTAAATTAATGACAAACGCTCATTTTTTTCTTCACATTTAGTGCTAAAAATTGATAGAAGTGGTAAGGGTAGCCTTAATTGATGCCCTTCAACACATTGGATCAAGTGAGAACACCTTTATAGTACTAAATTTCCATCTACTAGAAAGGTATTAGGACTGAATTTATACATTTGGCATCTCCTGGGGCCAAACAGATGGCACCAACACATTCGAGTAGGCAGGTAAATGCTAGGGAAGATGTCTTTTTAGTGGTGAAGCCTCCTGGTAGTTCTCAGCTATGTTAGACAGAGACAATCTTTGAAGAGCCCTAAGATAGAAAATGTGTCAAACTTTAGACCGGTTGTTCCATCAAACCATGACACCTAGGAACATCTTCTTTGCATGTACAGATGGATGTCAGGTCCACCTATAAAAATCTACCATAGTTTTTTAAATCAATTTCATTTGCCTATGGTGGCAAGGAACAAATTGTTCCAAAATGCTTCAGTTTCATGCAGTGGAAAGATGCTAGGAGTGAAATTTTGCATTCCACAACCTATGGGGCCAAACCGACAATTCCAATTCATCGGGGTGGATTGTTAAATACTAGGGAAGGTCTTGTTTCATGTGCCAAGTGTCGCAGTCATTCCAGGTAGTAGGCTATCGACAAAATCACTTAAGATCCTAAGAGTAAAAAGCTACCAAACTTTGATGGAGTAGTTCTTAGAATTCATGGCATCTGGTAATGTTTTGTTTGGACCTACAGGTGTACATGGGGTTCATCCATAATAACTTCTCTCAATTTTGGTCAACTCTAATCTGTTTGCCTGTGCCGAAACCAAATACATTCTTACAAAATGCTTCAATCTCATGCAGTGGAAAGGTGCTAGGAGTGACATTTTACATTCCATGGCTCATGGGGCCGAACCAATAGCACCAATGTGTCAAGGTGGGTGAGTGAATACTAGGGGAGGTCCCGTTTGCTGTACCAAGTGTCACAATCATTCAGGGCAACAGGCTACCAGCAAAGTCACTTAAGATTCATAAGAGCAAAAAATTGTTAAACTTTGACAGAGCAGTTCTTAGAATTCATAGCAATTGAGAATGTTTTGTTCAAACCTACAAGTGTACATGGGCTCCATCCACAATAACCTCTCTCAATTTTGGTCAACTCCAACCATTTGACTATGTCAAAATCAAATGTATTCTTGCAAAATGCTTTAGTTTCATACAACACAACCTTGCTAGGAGCCATATTTTTCGTTAAGCTTGTCGTGGGGCCAAACTGACCATGCCAACACATTGGGGCGAGTATGTAAATGCTAGGAGAGGTCTTGTTTGGTGCACCAACTGTCGCACTCGTTCGGGGTAGCATGCTATTGGCAAAGTCACTTAAGATTCCTAAGAGCAAAAAACTCCCAAACTTTGACGTAGTAGTTCTCTGAATATGTGGCAACTAGTAATGTTCCATTTAAACCCATAGGTGCACATGGGGTCTATCCACAATAACCTCTCTTAGTTTTAGTCAACTCCAATCATTTGGTCATGCCGAAATCAAATGCATTCTTACAAAATGCTTCAGTTTCATGCAGTGGAAAGGCGCTAGGAGTGACATTTTGCATTCCATGGCTCATGGGGCTAAACTGATAGTGCCAATACATTGGGGTGGGTGGGTAAATTCTAGGGGAGGTCTCATTTGGTGCACCAAGTGTCGCGATCATTCAGGGTAGCAAGCTACTGGCAAAGTCACTTAAGATCCCTGAGAGTAAAAAACTACAAAACTTTGATGGAGAAGCTCTCAGAATTCATGGTAGTTGGGAATGTTCTGTTTAGATGTATAGGTGCACATGGGGTCTATCCACAATAACCTCTCTCAATTTTGGTCAACTCCAAACTATTTGACCGTGCTGAAATCAAATGCATTCTTGCAAAATGCTTTAGTTTCATGCAGTGGAAAGGTACTAGGAGTAAAATTTTGCATTCCACAGGTCATGGGGCTGAACTGACTGCACCAACACATTGGGGTAGGTGGCTAAATGCTAGGGGAGGTCTCGTTTCATGTGCCAAGTGTCTCAATCATTTCGAGATGCAAGCTACTGACAAAGTGGAAAGGTGCTAGGAGTGAAATTTTGCATTCCATATGTTGTGGGGCTGAATCGACTGTGCCAACATGTCGGGGTGGGCAGGTAAATGCTAGGGGAGGTCTTATTTCATGCGCCAAGTGACTCAGTCATACCGGACTGCAAGCTACCAACAAAGTTGAAAGGTGCTAGGAGTGAAATTTTGTATTCCATAGGTTGTGGGGCCAAACCGACCACGCCAACATGTCGGGTGGGTGGGTAAATGCTAGGGGAGGTCTCATTTCATGTACCAAGTGTCTCAGTCATTTCGAACTGCAAGATACCAACAAAGTGGAAAGGTGCTAGGAGTGAAATTTTGCATCCCACAGGTTGTGTGGCTAAATTGACTATGCCAACACATCGGGGTGGGCAGGCAAATGCTATGGGAGGTCTCATTTCATGCACCAAGTGTCTCAGTCATTTTGTGTTGCAAGCTATTGACAAAGTGGAAAGATGCTAGAAGTAAAATTTTGCATTCCATAGCTTGTGGGGCTAAACTGACTATGCCAATGCATCTAGGTAGGCAGGTAAATTCTAGGGGAGGTCTCATTTCATGTGCCAAGTGTCCCAGTTATTCTGGATTGTAAGCTATCACTTTGTCGATAACTTACAGCTTGAAATGAATAGGACACTTGGCACATGAAATGAGACCTCCCCTAGTATTTACCCACCCACTCTAATGTGTTGGCATGGTTGGTTCAGCCCCATGATGAGCAGAACAAAAAATATGGCACCTAGCAAGGTTGTATTACATGAAACTAAAGCATTTTTCAAGAATGCATTTGATTTCGGCATAGTCAAAAAAATTGGAGTTGACCAAAACTAACAGATGTTATTGTGGATAGACCCCACATACACCTATATGTCTAAACAAAACATTCCAAGATACCACGAATTCCAAGAATTTCTCTGTCAAAGTTTGGTAGTTTTTTGCTCTTAAGATCTTAAGTGATTTTGTTAGTAGTCTACTACCCCGAATGATTGGGACACTTGGCACATGAAACAGGACCTCCCCTAGGATTTACATGCCCATCCTAATGTGTTGACATAGTCAGTTTATCCCCACAAGCTACGAAATGCAAAATTTCACTCCTAGCACCTTTCCACTACATGAAACTGAAGTATTTTACAAGAATACATTTGATTTTGGCACGGTCAAATGGATTTGAGTTGAGAAAAACTAAGAGAGGTTATTGTGTACAGCCCCACATGCACCTGTATGTCTAAACAAAACATTCCTACCTACCACGAATTCCAAGAACTGCTCTGTCAAAGTTTGGCAGATTTTTGCTCTCAGGGATCTTAAGTGACTTTGTTGGTAGCCTGCTACCTCAAATGACTGGGACACTTGGTGCACAAAATGAGACCTCCCCTAGCATTTACCACCCAACTTAATGTGTTGGCACTGTCGATTCGGCACCACGAGCTATGGAATGCAAAATGTCACTCCTAGCACCTTTCAAGTTTATTGGTAGCTTACAGTGCAGAATGACTAAGACACTTGGCACATGAAACAAGACCTCCCATGGTATTTACCTACCCACCTTGATGTGTTGGTGTAGTTGGTTCAGCCCCACTACCTATGGAATGCTAAATTTCATTCCTAGCACCTTTCCACTTTCTCGATAGCTTACAGCCTAGAATGGCTGGGACACTTGGCACACAAAAAAAGATGTCCCTAGAATTTACCCACCCACCCTAACATTTTGGCATGGTTAGTTTAGTCCCATGATGAGTAGAATAAAAAATATGGCAACTTGCAAGGTTGTGTTGCATGAAATTGAAGAATTTTGCAAGAATGCATTTGATTTTGGCACATGGTCAAATGGATTGGAGTTGAAAAAAATTAAGAGACGTTATTGTGGACAAACCCCACATGCACCTATAGGTCCAAATGGATTATTCCCAACTACCATGACTTTTGAGAACTACTCCATCAAAGTTTGGTATTTTTTTCTCTTAGGGATCTTAAGTGACTTTGTCGATAGCCTCCTACCCCAAACAATTGAGACACTTGGTGCATGAAATGAGACCTCCCTTAGCATTTACCCACCCACCTTGATGTTTTGGTGCTATCAGTTTGGTCCCACGAATTATGGAGTACAAAATGTCACTCGTAGCACCTTTCCACTGCATGAAACTAAAGCATTTTGTAAGAATGCTTTTGATTTAGGCATGGTCAAATGGATTGGAGTTGATCAAAACTAAGAGAGTTTATTATGGAGGGCTCCACATGCACCTATAGGTCTAAACAGATCATTACCAGCTACCACGACTTTCAAGAACAACTTTGTCAATGTTTGGCAACTTTTTTCTCTTAGGATCTTAAGTGACTTTATCGGTAGCCTGTTGCCCCGAATGAATGGGACACTTGGTGCATAAAATGAGGCTTCCCCTAGAATTTACCTACCTACCCCAATGCATTGGCACTGTTGTTTTAGCCCCATGAGCTATAGAATGCAAAATGTCACTCCTAGCACCTTTCCACTGCATGAAACTGAAGCATTTTGCAAGAATGCATTTGATTTCGGCATGGTCAAACAGATTGGAGTTGACCAAAATTGAGAGAGCTTATTATGGACAGACCCCACATGCACCTGTAGGTCTAAATAGAATATTCTTAGCTTCCATGAATTCTAAGAACTGCTCCGTCAAAGTTTGGTAGTTTTTTGCTCTTAGGGATCTTAACTGACTTTGCCAGTACCCTGCTGCCTCGAATGACTGCGACACTCAGTGCACAAAATGAGACCTACCATAGCATTTACCCTCCCACCTTGATGCGTTGGCACTGTTAGTTTAGCCCCATGAACTGTGGAATGCAAAATGTCACTCCTAGCACTTTTCCACTGCATGAAATTGAAGCATTTTGCAAGAATGCATTTGATTTTAGCATGGTCAAACGGATTGGAGTTGAGAAAAACTGACAAAGGTTATTGTAGACAAACCCCACATGCACCTATAGGTCCATATGAATCATTCCCAACTGCTATGACTTTCATGAACTGCTTCGTCAAAGTTTGGTAGCTTTTTACTCTTAGGATCTTATGTGGCTTTGTCGGTAGCCTAATACCCCGAATGATTGTGACACTTGGCACTTGAAATGAGACCTCCCCTAGCATTTACCTGACCACCCCAATGCGTTGGCACTATTGGCTTGGCCACATGATATGTGGAATGCAAAATGTCACTCCTAGCACCTTTCCACTACATGAAACTGAAGCATTTTTCATGAATGCACTTGATTTTGGCACGGTCAAATGGATTGGAGTTTGTTGAAATACATAGGACAACTAAGAGGGGGGTGAATCAGTTGTCACAAAAGCTTAACTTCAAATAACTATCAAACCATCAACTAATTAATTATTGATAATGAGATTTAACCATGAAAGCATGAAACCATAGACTTAATCACTATCACACATTCAACACTATAGACACTAAATTTTTGTGTGGAAAAACCACGGTGGGTGTTATCCTACAGAAATATATAAGTTATATCAATACCAAAAAATAGAGACTTACTACCTACAGGGCTCACTACCCAAAATGCTCACTGTAAAGATAGGCTCATTGCCAAGGATTGACTCACTACCAAAGGGTGGCTCACTGCTAGGAATTGTTGAACTGATTTAACAACATCTACTCTATGCCTGAGTTTAGTTCCATTAAACCGCAATATTCTTCCTCTACTTTGATCTTCTTTTCTTTGCACTTATCTTCTCATTTTTCCACACACACACTTTTTCGTAATTACATTACAAGTCTTTATACAAGTCATCAACCTTGGAATGTACATCAAGGTCGGTAATACATTCATCAACCATTGGAACAATCTCCACGGTCATCATTACAAAAACATACAAAGAAATAGGTCAGGACCTAATACAAAATTTGGTAAGGGAAAGATGTAAAGATGTATTTTAATCATGTCACGCCTTAGCTAAGACTCAAACACAATCCTTCACGCCACGACACGCATCCACCATCTTCAAAACATCTCCACAAATAATGAAATCAATTAGGTCAGCCAAGACCAGTGAGAACACTAGGTCTTCTAAGGACATTCTTCATCCACAATCCAACTTTCTCTTTGCAAACCAATCCAAGGGTAGGAACATGATCAAGAGACATCCAAAAGCACATTGAAATCATCATGAAACAATCACACAACTTCTTACCACTATGTCAAGAAGATTCTTCAAACTGGAGCACATAAACAACACAGGCAACTATTGTTCATAAGGAAAAGATCACTTGCAGACCACCAACTCATGAACCATTGAAGTTGAAGGCTCTTAACATCAACTTAGACTTAACTCTAGAACCGCAAACAAAAAAACTTCAATGCAGAGGAATACAGAGGAATGCAGAGCATAACACTTTCTCCCTGTCACCACCAAACATATAGGAAAAGTAGTTTTCACACTAGTGAACATAACTTACTCAAATCTTCATACCGGAGGCTCAAACTTGGAACATAGCATCTTCAGATAGACTTCTAAATAACTTCCAATCCATAGACAAAGATATTCATTCTATAGGAAATGCAGAGCAATCTTCTGGAATGTTCTTCTGTATGGAATACATTGTTTCCACTGCAATTCACTGTTTCTACCAAAGGAGCTAGTTTTCTCAATATCCTCAACATCTAAATCATTATAAGAAAGTAACAAGATAAGGGCGCAGTTGACATTAATGACAACGTAGATATGTTGACATCAATGACAACACTAGTTAGGCACATACTTGCAACAATCTCCCCCTTTGTCATTGATGGCAACATATGATTTGAAAAATTGAAAAGCCCATCAAGACAAAATTCTCCCCTTTCTCTTTACACATCTACATCCTTTCTCCCACTGAGTTTTTCAAATGATTTCTCTCCCCCTTTGACATCAATGGAAAAGGGAACATACTTGCATTCTGTTGCTCTGATCCAATTGGGCTGCTAGATACTCCCCCTAAGAGGTAGCTCTCAAAACATCAATCCAAATCAAGGAATGAGACTTTAAACACCACTAGATTGATGCATTCTCATGTATCTTAGTTTAGTGTAGGAGGGGTATGTTGGCAAGAGACACTGTGTGGATTCATGAGTGTTGTCATTGATGGCAACAAAGTCTATCCCACACATCCGCAGCACATACTATGCCTATACCATAAGTCAGATTGAATATTGTTTTGGTCCGGTGAACAAGAACAGAGCATGCAACAATGTCTGATAGTCAGGTATGGATCTCTCAGATGGAGTAACTCAACAAGTTACAAACTTGGACAAGTCAAGAGGAGTATCATGACTACTATATTCCAGATATTGAGCCTCTGGTGATAAAACATGGAAAAGATATGAGCATCTGAGTGTTGGGTTGCAAATAGGCAGAGCAGACTAAGGAAGAACTAACCGACAGGGTATCAGACTTCAATTCGAATGAGTAATTGATGTTGATCAAGCTAATTGAGGGATCATACAATATTAGCCAACTTGATTCATGAATTTAATGTCTATGATTTTTATACGGATCACATATCAAGCATGGATTCAGCCAACAGATCAGCAATTTGTAAATATCTTGAGTATTCCGGTTGCTGACTAGAAAGATGTTGAAATCCTTGGTGCGGATATATATACTAGATGGATTCAAGTATGAAGGTGTGTGTGAATATAGATGTGATGATATAAGGTGTGAGGAAAGGCAGAGATAAGTGTGGAAGCAGCAATTCAAGTCTGGTATGTGACAGAGCAGCAGTACTAGAGCAAAGGAAGAATGAAGTGCATTAGATCAGTATATTGAGCTAACTAGAACTGAACCTCAGCATTTGTGGATGCCTCTCATCAGTTCAAACACCTGGTTACCTTCTATAAACTTTGTAGACAGTGAGTCTTTTGTAGGAAATGTGCCTCTTGTGAGCAGTGTGCTCGGGCAGTGAGCCCTAATTGGCAAGTGTCATTTTGTACTTCTTATTCTTTTAACAGAGAATACAATCTTGGGTTAGTCATTATCATGCCTGCATCTCCCATGTAGACGTGACACACAAATACCCGTGTCTCGACCACATTCACCATGTGGTCGTGACACGGGCCGCGAAAATTTTTTTCTCCCTAACCCTAAGAGCCCCCTCGCACGTGTTTGCTTGCTCAGTGGCAATACTCAAGGGCGTAGACATGTCGACATAACCGTGTTGGTGAAGGCCATCAAGAGGGTAAGCAACACGAAGTGTGTCGCTTCTAGGGTTAGTTCAATTCCAACCTGTATCCTAAATTGCCTAGGCGAATCTGAAACCAACATCAATTCCCTAACTTAACTCAGAATAAAAAAAAAATGATTAATTAAGTTAACGGGAAGGCATGTGTTTGATGTGGAAAGGCGGTCAAGAAATTAATAAAATAAGTAAATTCAAACCCTAGAAAAACTAGCATAGCTCGTCTTCGGTTGAACGTAAAAATAGATTTAAATATTTAGAAATATTCGCAATTAGGAACACAAAATTTAAGAGTGATATTAAATAGAACCCAAAACCCAATTTCAAACGATTCAACACAAGGTCATGAAATATTAAAACAAGTACTCTACCATGGTCAAATAACCCAACCTAGCATAACGGCATTAAAATTTAAGGTAAATTAATGAAATAAAATAACAAGACGCAAAATGGATCCCAAATTGAACCCATTAATTAATATAAAATCGACATTATATTTATCGACGTTTTCAAAAAAATATGGAAGGGAAGAGAATAAGATACTCATTCCCGCAAAACTAATACTAAATTAGATAATAAATTTTGAACACCAAGGGAAAATAAATGAAATCAAAATAACAAGTCATAACCTATTCTAATTTAAAATCCCAATTTAAGAGTCCCCAAAATAAAACAAAGAAGGGAAATAGGTATTCCATTCAAGAATAAAATAAGCCCCCAAAATTAAATATTATTTTAAACAAATGAAGAAGCCTTAATTTTCTCTACACACTAAGTTCTCAAATAGAAGCCCTAGATTTATTTTCTATTGTTTTCTATTACCCCAATTTTATGTTATGATGTTCACATATTGAGTTGCCCTAACCTCTTATTTTTTGTTTGCCTCCTTTTTTTTGTGTTTCTCTCTTCCCTGCAGGTATAGAGTCTGCAACAGCCATGGGAGGTTATTCCCTTACCTTCCACAGAGGTAAGCATAGTATTATATATTGTTATAATCCATTTATTATTAAATTTTTATTTTTATTTTTCTTTTTTTTTTACGAAGCTAAGGATAAGGGTCTGGGTTGCAGGGTAGTAACAATGGCGGCCAAGCAGGGAAGGCATTGAGAGAGGGTGGTGGTGGGGAGGTGTGGAATTCCGTGAAGGGCGGTAGAGTCATGGCCTGTGGGCTGCGGAGCACAGCAGAGCAGAGGCCGCGGACGGGGTTTTCGGAGGGGCACGGAGGAGTATCCTGCGGAGGGTGAGGTCACAGTGTTGGGATGGTGGCAGGGGAGGGCAAAGTACAGAGGGTGGAGAGAGGTGGAGTGGTGGAGTGGGGGTCCACGAACTATGTGTGGGAGGCGGGGTTTAGGGGGCCGCAATGGGTGGCGGAAGGTAGTTTCGCAGAGGGGAAAATGGTATGGGGTTTGGAGGGGGGGCGGGGTGTGGTGAGGCCGCTGCGGGCGGCGGTTACTGTGCGTGGGGAGGAGGTTGGGGGGCGGTGTGAAGTGTTTGTGGGGTGTGTTGGAGGCTCTGCCTCCCCCACACCCCACTGTTTGCTAAAGATCAGGGGGGGGCTGTGGCAGTGCCACAGTCCCCTGTGGTAACAATTTTTTTTTATTTTTTATTTTTATTATTATTTTTTTGTTTTTTTTTACATAAAAGAAATATTTAAAACTGTGATATGTATCATTTTTTTTAACACATATAAACTTATATATATATATATATATATATATATATATATATATATATATATATATATGTGTGTGTGTGTGCACTCTCACCAACATATATACGTTTAACAATGAATATATTAATAACAGTGTATATATATATGTTTATATATATATACAATATTAATAACATACATATATTCCTTTTTTTTTTTCTATAAAACATCCAAATGCAAATATACATGTTTTATGAAAATGCAGAAATTCATTTACTCTCACAGTATTACTTATTTCAACTATTCATGTAACACTTTTTTTTTTTCCTTTTTTTTTGCAATAATAAATAGGCACCCTAGCATTTTTTTTTTGCAAAAACAATATATATATTGTGTTCGAAATCTTTCTTATAAAACAAGATGAGCATACCCATTTAACCATACAAACAATGACTAATAATATGCCTTCCAAAGTAGTAAACAGACTATTATTCACAACTTTCACAACTAATTATCTACAGCAACTAAGTAACTAAATTTTTAGTAAAACTTTATGCAACAACAAAAATTTAACCTCAAATCCCTTCTTCTCTTATGCAAATAACTTTCAAACTACCATTGATGTATTTATTTTCCTTTTAAAAAGAGCAAGAGCAAATTGATATTTATCTTCTGGTTCACATGCATTCCTCATCACCTTACTTTCTTCTATATAAGGAACTTAACCACTCTAAACAGATAAATCAAATGTTTACATTCCATTAACTAACACAGCCAACTTCATAAAACAAGGAACAACAACAATATATAAAATAACATAGTGTTTTTTTTTCTCTACTTATCTTAGCCAACTATATGGCAGATAACTTAGTAACAATTACAGGACTTTGCCAAGCAACAAAGCCACTAAGGCCATGGCTAAATCAGCCACTACAATTCTACAAGGGGAACCATTTGAACACCAAAATGAGCTCCCACACAGCTTCTTCTCTTCCCTTAACAACCTGCATCTAACACAGCAATGAAAACAACAAAAGCCAGCCACTTCAGAAGGAAAGCTCTCCTCCCTACCGTAGACCTGCAAGTGGGTCACCCCCGAGCTAGGGAGGTAGGGATTTCACACAGGGTTTCATTCCACAACCAAATCAATCACAATAACACAAAATAGAACAACCCCATAGGATTAACACATAACTTAACTCATAAAAATGAGTTTGGTGAGGGTAGGGAATAGACTTCTCAACTTAAAAGGGCTCCCAAAAGATAAAATAAATCCCAACACATGGCCTCAAGCCAAAATCTCCATAACACCAACCTCCACAAATATCACATAAAATCCCCATGGCACTCTTGCCATTCAATATTCTCCTCCACAAATAAAAGCCCTCAAGGCACAAATACAACTGTGGGAGAGCCCCCAAGGATTGTTCCTCTCCCCTACCCATACAAGTTGAGAATTACCTCCATTGGAGGTTCTCTCACCATAACACCCATCCCCACATCACAATGCAAAACCACAAAACAACCACAAACTAAAACACCACACATTATACAAGCAATGTTGAGATAACAAGTTAAGAAGCCTACCTTACAAGCCCTTATAATGGAAGTAGTTTGGTGAAGAGCTCCAAGCCTTCCCAAGCCTTCCAACTTCAAGAAATTCTCCAAACTCCTCCAAACTAGAAAAGAACTAAAATTTTGCAAGCACTTCAAATTGCAAGGAAAAGAAAAAGCAAGAGAAGAACCCCCACTCCTCTACAAGAGGAGCTATTATAGGCCATCCACTTGGCCTTGAGGGAATGAGAAGGTGACATTTGTCACCATCTCCTCCTTCCTCAAAAGGTCACTTGTAAGAGTGAGAAGGTAAGAGGATGACAAATGTCCTCCTTTCACTCCACCTCCATCTCCACCTTATCCACTTGTACTTCCACACAAGTGGGTGGGGGACAAATGGTGAGTTGGATTCCCACTCACACCTCAAGAAGACAAGGGTCTTGAGTGGTGCTCCCACTCACTTGGGAGTTTGGGAGGACTCTTGGAGACCTCCCAAGTCCTCCTTGGGAATGATTCCCAAAACTTAGGGATGGGATATGTGTCCTTCCCAAGGCAAGGCCCATCCCCCATCTTCCTCATTTCTAAAATTCGTCACTTTTACTCAACCATGGTTTAGGGTGACCTAAGGTGAGTCAAAACTAGGGTTAGATGGTCCAAGTTGACCCTAGACTCATGGTTGACCACCTAGGGTAACTTTTGGGACCCTAGCGTTCATGAAAAGGGTTAAAAATCCACATTTAAATGGCCTAAAAAAATAATAAAAATACCAAGTGGTATAAATTAAATAAAATTATACAACACTTATTACTAATCAATTTTAAATAAAAAAGGGTACTAAGGTTAAAAATAAATAAAATTAAATCAAGCACAATAAATCATCATTCAAATTCAAATGTGATCCTTATCCCTCTTGGGAATGGATCGGCTGTACAGGGAGTAACATGGTGTGAATTCTACCTCCGATTTCTCGTGGCTAGGGAATGTAAAACTTGCACATCTCGATCAAGTGTCAGTTCTGTCATGAAAAGTGATAGCTGAAGCAACTGGAATTAAATTCACACAATCGAATATAGCAATAACATCAATACATTAATCCAAATTAAACTGCATTATCCAATCACATGTCAGATAGTTCACATCACATAAATAACTAGAATCTCATAGCAAAATAACAGCTAATATATATCCCATACGTCAAACCACAACATATCATCCAATATGACCGCATCAAATCACATTTATCAAATTAGTGAGATAAAACATCAAGTCTGCATAATGAAACATAGTCACTAAGGTCTGATAGTGTCATCTACTGAATAGCATAATGATCGAAATATGGGAGGTAAAATAATCAGCCTCACAGTCACCCTGTGGTTTTTCTCTTAACAGGGTTTTCCACGTAAAAATCCTTGTGTTATGTGTGTTGATTTTATTTTTGCTCTCATGATTATGTATGCTTATATGTTTTGATGTTGTACTAATTATTAAAGGAGAAAAAAAGTTAATATATTTGAGATAACTGATTCACCCCCCTCTCAGTTATCTGCCTTGTTTCCAACAATTGGTATCAGAGCTAAGTTCCTCTAAATAGAGCCTAACAGCTTGAGGAAGATCTGGGAATCTCAATGGGTATGTATGGTATGAAGGAACAACTTCAGTCTACCCTAGATGATCTTGAGCAATATCACTCTGAAGTCAATAACTTGAGAGAAAGAATCAAACAAGCTAATGATTTCATAAATGAGCTAAAAGAAAAACTGAGTATCTCTGTGAAAAAGAGAAAGGAACTACTTCAAAAATTAGCAAGTCAGAGTGAAGCCAATGATACTAATGAATATCTAAATGAGAAAAAAAAGTTATGTGAGAAGCTATCAAAAGAGGTCATTATGGTAAGGCATGAGATGGAATCAAGGGTTATGAGATTCACCCAAGAAATTGAAGAGAAAGGAAAACTAAAGATAATCTAAAACAATCCCTCAAGGAGAAAACAGAGGACTGCCACAAAATAGATAGAATAATCAGGCATCTTGAATCTGATCTTGAAGAAGCTAGAGATAATGAAGAACAACTTGAGAATCAGATAGACACTCTTAAACAAGATCTTCAAACAACAAATGAATACAAAGAGAAATTCAAGATAAGCTCAGCTCAACTTGAAGTTCTTCTTGGAATCCAAAAGAGGGTAGATGATAAGCATGGCTTGGGATATGAGAAAAGTGAAAGCTCTGGATCCTGTCAGAAGAATTTTGGATCAAGAAATCAAAGAAATAGGCCTAGAAGACCTCCGGTAAGGCAACCAAATGCTCAAAGATATCCATCCTTCAATGGATACTGCTTCAATTGCAACAACTTTGGTCATAAAGCAACTCAGTGCAGAAGAAGAATGAATTAGACCAATCCATCCTTCTCCAAACAATGTTTCAACTACAAAAGGTATGGTCACAAATCTCATGAATGCAGAAATATGCAAATAAACAATTCATTCAATGGTAGATGCTTTGCATGCAATAGAATGGGACATACGGCTAATCAATGCAGATCAAGAGGATATCAGTCAAATATGCAAAGAAATGTTGTTTGTTACAATTGCAATAGATCCAGTCATATTGCCAAATTCTATAGAAGTAAAAATCAGGATAAAAAGGGTCTGGTGCATCATAATTATAATCAAGATAAAGGAAAAGGCAAAGTGAATGCGGATGAAGTTCAAAGGGAGATGAACAAGATTTGGGTGAAGAAGAGTACATAAAATGTTGGGGATGGATCCGCACCAGAATCTGGTGCTGATATTCCTTCTTAAAACTAAATAGATGAGCTCTGGCTTAGGGGGAGTCACAAAGAAAAGAAAATTCCCCCAGCCAGTCAATTGGTGCCTAAATTTGGCACATGGAATGTTGCGGATTAAAGGGTTCTCAGAAAAATGTCCAAATAACCCTTGGTATAAATATGAAAGATCTGCATGGAGTTTTACAAGAGTTTAGTCATCCAAGATTGATCTGGTTAAGATTGATCTAGTTTGACAGCCATCGAGTAAAGCAGGATCTTCATAGACATATCCGATATGATTCAAAATTGAAATATCTTGATCTACAGATTAATGGCATGGTTGGAGGAAAGAAGATACATTGTCAATTATCACTGAAACTGATTCTAAGTGTATCTTAGTGATTCAAAAAGATCTCTCTCAAAACAAGGCAACCAGATGACTTAAGTTGTGCATTTATTGCAAAAGGAAATTAGGGTTCGCGCAGAGATAAAAGGGTTCATTCACTTATTATTCACACATTTTCTTTCAAGAAGAAGAAAAGAAGAGCTTTGCATCAAAGTGTCTACAACTCTCTCAAAGATCAACTACAAAATCCAATTCAACCAGTGATTTGTTCTAGCTCTTATTTCAAACCCTAAAGCGTAAAAAGGTACTTCCATTTTGAATATCTCTCTCTGAATCATTTACAAAAATGGCTACTCCAATGGTTGTTAAGATCACTGATAGGCCATGCCCAAAATTCAAGAAACACCCCTACAAATCCCTAGAAGTTGATCCTTCAGGCACTTTTTTCTAGCATTCTGCATGGGGTTCTGCACATAGAAGATGTTAGGGTTTACATCCACGCCAATATTGAGGAATTTGGAGAATCTAAGTTGATGGACATCTATCATAAATAGTTAATAGATGAAAGTTTTGAACTCAAACCTTAATACAAGGCACTCCAGGATAAGCACTTTGGACATTGCATCCACTTTCCCTGTTTTGCATAAGATGATTAGGTTCGGTATGTTCTTAGTAGAATACGTGACAATTTCATGTGGTTAATGAAGCCCTTCAAGATAACAAAAGATGCCATTAGGGCAGTAACTGGACTGTACTCATCCGGTGGGTTACCTGCACTCAAATCTGTCAAGAACCAGACAGTAAGTGAAGCTATCAGATCTAAGTTTGACAAGAGAGCAATGACCATAGAAGACATCACAGATCTGGATGTCAAATTTGCCTTTATGATAATTGGATATAAGATCTATCATTCCAGCAGGGAGAATTCTGTGTCTGGGACTGCAATATATACAACATATCAGATGTTAAGGGAAAATGCAGATTATGACCTATGTGGTCTTCTTTTAAACCAACTATTAGAAAACTTGCAAAAGATCAAGAAGGATAAGAAGAACTCATTCAAGTATGGTTGTTTAATATTGTGTCTATTCTTCTATTTCATGAATGAGCTGCCCGGATCAAGTGGTTGGGTTTGGCAAAATGACAAACTAGTTGCAATACAAATCAGAGACTATATGTATGGACTTGGTGATGCTAAAGCTCAAAGCATAGCACTCTGGGGATACTTTAAGAACTTCCAAAGTATGATGCAAGATAGAGAAAGAATTCCTTAATCTATAGTTGAAAAATACAAGGATACAGTGTGCTTCATGGTTGACACTGATCAATGCCTAATGGAGGTAGTTGAGCCCAGAACAATGTGGATAATGCCAATGGGTTACGAAGTAGATGAGAAAATCTTGGAGCTACATGTTCAACACTTGTTGAGCCAGCCAAAGGATCCTGAAGTAGAAAGGTTTGGAACCTTTCAAGAATTAAGTGTAAAGATACATGTTGAGCTGAGACAACTAGACATAAAAAGGAAAGTTAGAAGGGAAGTAGAGGAAATTACCAAAATATATGGCATATCAAAAGAGGTAGTTGATGCAAATAGAGAGAAAATAGAAAGAGATGAGAAAGAAAAACAAAAAGCAGAAAAATGGAGTGTTCCGATACAAGCCTCCTCCCAGACTAGATCCTCCAAGAGCTCTGCACCTGCCACCCCTAAGAGCTCAAGAGCCACCAAACCGGAAGCCAAGACATCTGGAAAGGGAGAAAAAAGAACTAAAACAAAAGCCACAAGGTCTTACATAAGTCAAAAGGATGATGAAGAAACAGAGTTTGATGAGGAAGTTAAGAAAATGAAGAAGAAGAAGAAAACATCTTAGGAATCCTTTGCTGGTAAAAACAAAGAAGAAAAGGAAGAAGAATTTGTTGAAAAGCCAACTCTTTCTATTGATGATATCATCAAGGCAGTCACTGTGGATGGGAATCTGCAACCAGTAATAAAATTTTATGATGAATAGAGTGATACTGACAAGAGGATCTTGGAAGAAGCTTCAGTTAGGTACCTGAATATCTATAATAAAGCATTCATTGAAATCATTTCATTAATTCCCAAAAGTCTAGAGAAGGTAATTGAACTTAGAAAAGAGAATGCCAAGGCAAAGGACTTAGAGATCTGATAACAAATTGTAATTCAGCTCTATCCTTCCATTACTCCAAAGCAAATGAACATGATCTTTAAGGACTGCAAGGATGAATTCCGGAGCAAAGCAAGAATGGACAAACTTATGCTTGGAGAAACTGATCAGGTAGCTAGAAAAACATATGACATCCTCCAGAATGCCTTCAAAAGATTCAATCTTCCTATTATAGAGGAAATAGATAAAGAACCATCTACCATGGATGTTGAAGGATTAAATGCATCAAATGAAGAATCTACTGACAAAAATGTAGAAGGGTCAAAAGAGATAGATGAGGAGAAGTCTAAGGACTTGGATTCCTCTATTCCGGAAGAGGAAGTCCATGAAGCAGTTAACATCTCTCCTCTGGATCCCACTGCAGACACTCCAGATCTAGGAACTAAAGGAGAAGGAAGAAAAGAGGAGAAATTGAGTCAAGAAGAGGAGGAAAAGGGAAGAGAAGAAGAACAAACAGAGAAGATCTCTGATGATAGTTCTGAGATTGCAAAAGGAAAGAAGACTTAGTCTCTGGCAAGAAACACTATAGAGGCAGTAAAGAGCTTCTTGAACAAAGAAATGATGGAGATAGATGAACCAGAACTATTCCAAGGACCACTAAATTTTGATTCCCTCTCTCCAGTCCAGACAATGAAAATAACATCTTTTGCCCAAGCTAAAGCAAAAGAAAAACTTCTAAAATCTCACATGGAAGACTATGAGCTATTAGAGATTGCATCCGGTATGCTAGAGAAGATCATGCCATCTTTTCAAAAGGATCCTTCGGCCTCTCCATCCAGTAATTTGAAATCTCTGGTAAACTCTGTTAGCACTCATTTTGATTCCTTAGAGAAATTGGCAGAAGAAAAGGTCCAGAAAGAGTCTTTGGGAAGAAGGTTCACTGAAGTACAGGGAATCATTACTAATGATAGGAGGACCCTATATATTGGGATAAAGAGCCTAGAAAATTCTCTTAAAGATGGTGGGGACATGTACAAATTTTGTCTATCTTGGTCTAAAGTGACAGAGGATATTGAAAAGAAGGTGAAAGAACAAGAAGGTAAACTGTCAAGTTTATCTTAGAATTTTGATCCCCTCACTACATCCATAATGAAGCAAGAATGCCAGGCTATTGCCATTATAAATGAAATAAAGAGGCTAGATAAAGAGAAGAAGAATATAATAAGCAGAATGAGTGAACTTAGAGGGATAATTATCCCTAAATTAGAGGCAATGCATGAGGCCTTATCAGATGCTTAGACCATAGCCCGGACCAGTGATCCGGCAGACTTAAGAAGGGAAAAATCATATACATTTTTGTTGAGTGGTCACATCTCCATTTTGGATAGGATGAAGTAGAGCTGGGCCACAAAGTTTGTACAGTTGAAGGCCACTTTTGTAGATATACTTAAGTACATGTAAGTATAACATGTATATATACTTATGCGGCTATGTATAGGTTAATTTTTGCAAATTTTGGTGTGTGTATTCTGCCCTTTACCATTGATGTCAAAGGGGGAGTGAGGAGTAGTGAAAAATGTGGAATCCAGCTAAGGGGGAGCTCCAGTAAACAATGCACAAGACAGAGCATCAGCCAAGGGAGAGTTTGTTGTGACAGTCATTTTTCACTAAGTGTTGCCGTCAATGCCAAAGGGGGAGATTGTTGGCAAGAGACACTATGTGGCTTCATGAGTGTTGTCATTGATGGCAACAAAGTCTATCCCACACATCCGCAGCACATAGTATGCCTATACCAGAAGTCAGATTGAAGATTGTTTTGGTCCGGTGAACAAGAACAGAGCATGCAACAAGGTCTGACAATCAAGTCTGGATCTCTTAGATGGAGTAACTCAACAAGTTACGGACTTGGACAAGTCAAAAGGAGTATCATGACTACTTTATTCTAGAGATTGAGCCTCCGATGATAAAACATGGAAACGATATGAGCATCTGAGTGTTGGGTTGCAGATAGGCAGAGCAGAATAAGGAAGAACTGACCATTAGGGTATCAAACTTCAATCCGGATGAGTAATTGATGTTGATCAAGCTAATTGAGGGATCATACAATATTGGCCAACTTGATTGATGACTTCAATGTCTATGATTTTGATACGCATCACATATCAAGCATGGATTCAGCCGATAGATCAGCAATTTGTAAATATCTTGAGTATTCTAGTTGCTGACTAGAAAGATGTTGAAATCCTTGGTGCGGATATATATACCAGATGGATTCCAGTATGAAGGTGTGTGTGAATATAGATGTGATGATATAAGGTGTGAGGAAATGTAGAGATAAGTGTGGAAGCAGCAATTCAAGTCTAGTATGTGACAGAGTAGCAGCACTAAAGTAGAGGAAGAATGAAGTGCATTAGATCAGTATATTGAGCCTAACCAGAACTGAACCTCAGCATTTGTGGATGTCTCTCATCAGTTCAAACACGTGGTTACCTTCTATAAACTTTGTAGATAGTGAGTCTCTTGTAGGCAGTGTGCCTCTTGTGAGCAGTGTGCTCGGGCAGTGAGCCCTAATTGGCAAGTGTCATTTTGTACTTCTTATTCTTTTAACAGAGAATACAATCTTGGGTTAGTCACCCTGTGGTTTTTTCCTTAATAGGGTTTTCCATGTAAAAATCCTTCTATTATGTATGTTGATTTTATTTCTGCTCTCATCATTATGTATGCTTATATGTTTTGATGCTACACTAATTATTAAAGGAGAAAAGAAAGTTAAGATATTTGAGATGACTGATTCACCCCCCCTCTCAGTTATCTTCCTTGTTTCCAATAGGGTAATGACCCCTAACTTTTCTTTGAGATAATCAAAAGTATCCTTAGGTAGAGGTTTGGTGAAGATATTTGCAATCTGATCCTTTGTGAACACATATTCCAACTTTACTTCATTCTCTGTCACCTTTTCCCTCATATAGTGATACCTTATAGATATATGCTTTGTTCTTGAGTGCATCACTAGATTCTTTGAAATATTTATTGCACTTTTATTGTCACAGAAAATTGCAACTAGATCTTCATATACAACTCTTATGTCCCTCAAAGTCTGCTTCATCCATAACACTTGAGTACAACAACATGCTACTGTAATATATTCTGCTTCTGCGGTTGATAAAGAGATTGAGTCTTATTTCTTGCTCAGGCAAGAAACCAATCTGTTACCCAAAAAGAAAGCACCTCCACTTGTACTTTTTTATGTCATCAACATCTCTGACCCAATTAGCATCTGTATAAGCACTAAGAGTGAAGTCATTATCCTTGGGATACCACAAGCCATGATCTGGAGTGCCTTTTAAATACCTCAGGATTCTCTTAACTGCCATCACATGTGATTCTCTTGGATCAGCTTGAAATTTTGCAACAAGACAAACTACATGCATAATATCAGGTCTGGTTTGAGTTAGATAAAGCAATCCTCCAATCATGGATCTATATTTTTTCTAATCAGTCTTAGGTGATTAATCAATTTTTCTCAACTTGCAGCTAGTTACCATGGGAGTACATACCGGTTTAGACTCTTCCATCCCAAACTTCTTCAACAACTCTTTCACATACTTAGACTGAGATATGAAGATTCCTTTATTTGATTGATTGATTTGCAGACACAGAAAGAAATTCATCTCACCAAACATAGACATCTCAAACTCTTTCTGCATTTCACCAGTAAATTTCATACACATGCTTTCACTGTCTCCAAAGATGATATCATCAACAAAGACTTCAACAATCAAAATTTGATCACTATTAATCTTGAAGTAGAGATTACTATCAGCAATACCTTTATTGAACCCTAACTATAACAAAAACTTATCCAACCTTGCATACCATGCTCTAGGAGCTTTCTTGAGTCCATACAATGCTTTCTTCAACCTGCATAGCATATCACCTTGGTTTGATAGTTGAAATCCTTCTGGTTGCTCAGTGTAGACTTCCTCTTCCAAGTCACCATTTAGAAATGTAGACTTCACATCCATCTGATACACTTTGAAATCTTTGTGAGCTGCAAATGCTAGAAACATTCTGATTGCTTCAATCTGAGCTACTAGAGCAAAAGTTTCTTCAAAATCTATTCCTTCAAATTGAGAATATCTCTTGCACACAAGCCTTTCTTTATTCCTTACAACTTCTCCATTTTCATTCAGCTTATTCCTGAAAACCCATTTGGTTCCAATAATATTTTTGTTAGCAGGTCTAGGAACTAATTCCCAAGTTTCATTCTTCTCTATCTACATTAGTTCTTCCTCCATTACCTTTACCCAATTTTCATCATTGTAGGCTTCATTCACAGTTTTTGGTTCAACTGTGGAGAGCAAATAGTAATTCACTTGTTCTTCTATAGCTCTTTTCCTTGTTAGTACTCCTTTGTCTTTGTCTCCAATAATTTGATCTTCAGAGTGATTGATTCTTACATACCTAGGGGTCTTAACAGTAGCTTCCAGAGCCTTTCTTTCTTCATCTTGACTATATTCATGTTCAACTTTATCTTCATAAGTTATAGCAGCAGGTTAATCTGATTCATAACCATTCTGATCTGATGTTCTTCATTTGCCTTCATCCACCTTCACATTTGCACTCTCAACAATCTTTTTCAATCTTTTGTTGTAGCACTAGTAGGCCTTGCTCTTGGTAGAGTATCCAAGGAAGATTCCTTCATCACATCTTGCATCAAATTTCCCTAGATCTTCATCTCTTCTGATATAGCATTTGCTTCCAAAGACTTTAAAATATATTACTGTTGGAGTTCTTCCATACCACAGTTCATAGGGAGTTTTAGTACCATTTCCTTTCACTTGAACTTTGTTTTAAATGTAGACAGCAGTATGTATGGCTTCTTTCCAAAAGACTGCTGGTAGACCTCCTTCCTTCATCATTGTCCTAGCAGCTTCTTGAACTATCCTATTCTTTCTTTCCACAACTCCATTCTGTTGAGGAGTCCTAGGTGCAGACAATTGCCTCTTTATTAATTGCTCTTCACAGAAGGTGTTGAATTCATTTGAAGTGAACTCACCTCCTCTTTCAGACCTCAAGCATTTGATTTTTAGCTCTATTTCATTTTCAACCATTGCCTTGAAAGATTTGAACTTTTCTAGGGCTTCAGATTTGTCTCTCAGAAAGGTAACCCAAGTCATTCTAGAATAATCATCAATAAGAAACATGAAGTACATGTCACCTTGTAGACTTCTTATCCTTGTAGGAGCACACAGATCTGTATGAACTAGATCCAATAAACCAGTAGAGAATTGTTCTTTGCTCTTGAAACTTGTTCTTGTCTACTTCCCCAATTGACATTCCTTACAAATGGTATTAGTGGGTTTCACAAGCTTTGGTAAATCTCTCATGGTCTGACCATAACTTATCTTTACCAAATTATCAAAGTTTGTATGACACATCCATCTATGCCACAACTAACTTTCATCTACTTGGGCTAATAAATAGTAATCATTAGTTCCTCTTAATTGATAGATGTTACCTCTAGTCTTTTTACTGATAGCAATCACAATTCCAGAGCTTTCCATTATCTTGCACCCAGTGTCTCTGAATCTTAGATCATAGCCTTTGTCACACATCTAACCAACACTCAAAAGGTTATGCTTCAAACCCTTCAAATACAGGACATTATCAGTATTATGCTTTCCATCAAATGAAATAGATCCTTTTCCACAAATCTTACTAGCTACATTGTCTCCAAACCTAACCAGTCCTCCATCATATTTTTCAAAACTTACAAACTTACTTTTGTCACCGGTCATGTGATGTGAGCATTCACTATCAATAATCCATTCATCCTTTTCTCAACCTGAACAACCAAAGCACTTTCTTCCACTAGTTTTTCTTCCTTCACACAAATAGCAGGATTAGTAGACACAGGTTCTTCTTTAATAGCAATAAACAAGCATCCATTTGCACTAGTACTAGCATCATCAGATTCATCATCAGTCACACCTTCATCATCAAAATCTCTAACATAGTAGCATTTCTTTGGATCTCTAGGTTTATTCTCAAATCATTTTCTATTCCTTTCAATTCTTTCAGGACATCTAGAAGCATAATGACCTACTTTACCACATGAAAAATATTTGAAAGGTAGTTTCCCTTTGAACTTACCAGAACCTCTTTGCAATTTGTCAACAAAGTTATCTTCAATTTCATCAAAGTCATCATCAGGTTCTACCTTGTATTTCTTATCTCTGGATATCTTTTCTGAAGTACTGGCTTTAAAAGCTGCCTCAACTTTTGGCAGAGCATCTCCAAATTCTCTCATCTCAAAGGCTGTAAGCTTGCCAAGCAATTGATCTCTGTCAATAGTTTTTACAGTCATTACTTCTTCAATTGCAGCTACCTTGTGATTGTATGACTTTGGTAGTGATCTAAGAATTTTCATCACAACTTCCTTATCACCAATATTTCCTCCCATACCTTTTATTACATTGATAATTTCATCAACCCTTTGCATGAAGGCTTTAATGTTTTCATTTAATTCATCTTTAAACTCTCATATTTTGCTTTCAGGCCCTGTAGCTTGCCTTCTTTTACAGAATCATTTCCTTCATATAGTTTATTCAACTTTTCCCAAACCTCATTTGCAGTTTCTAGATCCATAACTTTTATCAACTCAGTGTCAAACAAAGCACTTAATAGGGCATCTCTATCTTTTATATTCAACTCATATTCTTTGATTTCATCTTCAGTTGACAAACTATTTAGAGGCATGGTATATTTTGATTCTGTAGCTTTCCATACTTTATAGCCAAGACAAAGAAGATGGCTTTTCATTCATACCTTCCAAAGAGCATAATTTGTCCCATCAAACTATGGAGCTTCCTTTTTAAAAGACATCCTTGATCTTCCTCAACCTGTTAGGCTTTCTTCTAAGGAACCCGCTCTGATACCAATTGTTGAAATCAAAAGACAACTGAGAGGGGGGTGAATCAGTTGTCACAAAAACTTAACTTCAAATGACTATCAAACCATCAACTACTTAATTACTGATAATGAGATTTAACCATGAAAGCATGAAACCATAGACCTAATCACTATCACACATTCAACACTATAGACACCATATTTTTATGTGGAAAACTCTAAAAGGGAAAAAATGTTGGAAAGAGACACTACAAGGCATGTCATGTGCTGTCATTGATGACAACTAAGTCCATTCCACATATCCGCAGTGCAGTATCAGATCATACCGGAAGTCAGATCCAAGATTTGTCAAGTCTGAATACACAGGAACATGGTATATGGTAGAGTTCAGTATTTTGGTCAGCAAATCTCTCCAGTTAATCATTGTGTGTTGTGAATCTGAGGGAGTGTAGAGGAATTTTAGGATAATCTAAATCTAAGATTTCAGCCTTTGATGACAAAGGGATTAAAAGTTATGAGCATCTGAGTAACTGAGTCCTAATATGACATAACAGTTTAGTGAAGAACATGCTGACTTGTGTTAGATCCTTGTGCGGATCTAGCAAAAGTGTTTTGGTGAGTTGCGTATGGGATATAATTGTGTATAAGGAAAAATTGATTAAATCAAAACTAATAAAACCAAAACCAATCACATAAAGCGAACCAATCTAAGTAAAAGCCAATATCATCAAATCAAAGAAAAATGAAAGCTCTTACCAAAATCTGTATTGTTCCCTTTGGAGAAGTGTAGATTGCTCAATGAAGTTGTGAAACCATAGCTGCAACAAGCAAGTAGTGTGCTCAAGAGATCAATGTTAAGAGATCGTGAGGTTGCTCAATCGACGCATTTGTATGCTCAAAGCGCTGTTAAGTATGCTCGAGAATAAGATCGAAGAGAGAGGCTCAATGAAGGAGATGAGGGGGGTTTATATAGGTTTCAATGAAGATCAATCAATGGTCCAGATAATTTAGAAGAATCAATGGAGGAGAACAGTTGAGGAACGTGCAACGAATAAGAAGACAAGTGTCTTGCTTTTTTTTCTATGAGAGGAGTTATCAAGAATAGAAGAATGAGTTAAAGTAATTAACAGAATGTAATGATCAGTTATTTAAAACAAGAAGAAGAGATTTGCATGAGAATAAGAAGATATTTTGCTTTATTAAATATTAGAAATATTTAATTGCATGAGCAAGAAAGCTTGAGTTATTTTAGAGATAACTCAAATTTAGAAGAAAAAAGTAATTTAAATAAATAATTGATTTATTTAAATTTAGAGAAGATATTATGGAAGAAATAATTAAATAATTAGAATTATTTAATTTAGAAGATTTGAAAGCAAATTAAATAAATAAATTTATTTAATTGTTGTGCATGATTTTGAAAGAATGATTTTGATTTATTTAAATAATTTAAGAATTATTTAATTGTAGATAAGAGGGAATTTGTTGAATTAATTAAATAATTAGGTTTATTTAATTAATGTGGATGTGAATTTTGGAAGGTGACAATGATCTAATTAAATAATTAAAATTATTTAATTGTGGAAGAATAATAGAGGAATTTAATTTAATTAATTAAATAAAGAGGATTTATTTAATTAATGTTGCAATTTTGTGATTTAGAAGAATTTGGTGAAATTAATTAAATAATTAGATTATTTAATTAATGTGTGAAATGCAGGTGATTTGACAGATTACAAAAAGTAAGTGGTGTGGCGACTTGGTCATTTTAGGGTGTCTACATTTTTTACCTTCCCCTAGCATCTAAGTATCAAGAGAAGTCAGCTCTCCTAGTGGAAGGATCTACAAAGATAAACCTTGGCACAGAGCAAAATCCAAAGACCACATTCCTAGCAGTATCATTATCAGAAACAGAGTGACAACAGGAGCGACCTCAACAAGATTACCTGCCGCAACGTCAATTCACTCCCTTGGGAGTGCCTATAGAGGCGGTCCTACAACAGATTTTACACAAAGGGCTCATCACCTTACTAGATGCTCCCCCATATGGTGAACCTATTTGCAAAACTGCGTGGTATAGAGAAAATGAATACTGTGAATTCCATAGGAGCAAAGGGCATCAAACCACATCATGCATGAAGCTCAAGCACCTAATCCAAAATATCATCGAAGGCAACCAAATCACTTTTGAGAATGAACCACCAGCTCAACATACAAACAAAGACCTCGACATGTACAAGGAACCATTCCCTCATCATGGTCCACCTCCTCCTCAGGATAGAGGTAAAAGTATTAATCATGCCTCCACTTCCTTTCATTCCATTGTAGGTCATTTTGAAGAAAGTCACATGTCTACCCTCACAATCAAAGGAAAATCTACGGATTGCGCTATTACAACTCATCGTGGTCGTGTCACCATTCGTGGTCCTACACCCAGTCTTCTGGCTCAATCTAATTATAATCTTGTCAAACATCTAGGGAAAATGCCAACACAAATCTCTATCTTGGACCTTCTATGGTCATCACCTGCGCATAGAGTAGTGCTAGAAAAAGCCCTCCAAGAGTCTTCGGTTCCTAACAACATAGCGGTCGCGGATTTCTGAGCTATAGTAGGTAACATTGCTTCACCCTACAATGTGGTCTTCTCTGAGAAAGACCTCCCTTCCCATGATCCTTGTCATAATGATGCCCTTCATATTGAAGTTCTCATCCATAAGCACAAAATCAAATGTATACTCATAGATGGTGGTGTTGGTCTCAACATCTGTTCTTTAAAATTACTAAAGCAATTGGGATACTTTGAGGATCATGTCAACATTGATCAAAGTATTACAATCAAGGGATATGATGATGCTAAATGCCGCTCTGAAGGTGTTATCCATTTGCCTATCCAACTGGGCCCCATCATGCTTGAGACCAGGTGCCAAGTCCTTGACATTGAGCTGCCTTACAATATTATCCTAGGCCGCTCATGGATCCATGCAATGAAAGTTGTTCCTTCCATGTACCATCAATCTCTAAAGTTCCCATACAATGGTACAAAGATAACTATCCCAGGAGACCCCAATCCTTTTGAATTCTGCCATGTCTTGCAAGGCAGTTATAAGAATTGCAACCAGGTGCCTAATAATGAAAAAACCCTTGAATCCCCACTATATGTTGACCCTGCAACACTGACTCCAGCCTCTACAAGTAACCCTAATCCTCTTCCTGAAATCAAAGGTCACATCTATGATATAGGCTTTGGCACTTATGATATCTCAAAATCTTATTGTGTAGGGTGGATGCCTTTATCTCCAAAATCTTATAGCCAACCACCCATTGCCAAAGTAACCAAAAAAGTAGCTATTCCTCCCCCAACATTCCTAACCCAATTCCAATAGGGATGGTCATTGGAAGAGGAAATTGTTGAGGATATTTCTTCTTGGCTCTATAAGGAGAAAGAACCAGTCACAATACCAGTCAAGCAATATGGCAATGGCTTAAGGATAGTAAAAAACATGGGCTATAAAGGCAAGGGTGGCCTTGGGAAACAGAATCAAGGAACTATGGAACCCATTATTATGACAAAGAAGCTAGACAAGAAAGGATTAGGATTTGGTAAGAAAGTCCCACACGCCTTGGACATCAAGTATATCCTCGACGAGGTAGCTGACACTTTTCCCGCCGGTTCGACATCTACAGAGGATATCATCGATGACTCTTCCCTCCATATGACCAACCTATTCGCAGAATCCTCCATTTTTATGCTATCCTCCGTATCCTTAACCTCCACCACCAGCACCCAGTATGTCACACTTGTCTACCCTGAACTTATCGATTGGGACCAACAAGGGTCCCCCATTATAGATGTATTTCAGAATGATGAAGCTTTAGCTGAGTTCATGGGACTTCGGGAAGGTATCCCTATTGGCGATCATAAAGCAGGTTTTGTAATGGAACTAGAGCCAATGGCTTATTTTGGTGAGAATGCCAAATCCTCTAGTCGTAAAAGTAAACATAAAGAAAGATCTCTAGGTGAAAACCACACTGTGGCACCTCCTAATCACAAAATAGTAAAAACAAAGGACGTATCCATAGGGTGAAAACCCAACTGTGGCACCTGAGGATGGAGGATTTGACCTTCCCCTAGCATCTAAGTATCAAGAGAAGTTAGCTCTCCTAATAGAAGATTCTATAGAGATAAACCTTGGCACAGAGCAAAATCCAAAGACCACATTCTTAGCAGCATCATTATCTGAAGCAGAGCATAGGAATCTTAACAACTTCTTCTTGCAGCGAACCATCAACTTTGCATGGACCTATGCAGATATGCCAGGGCTAGATCCTAGGCTAGTAGTTCACTACCTCACAGTTGATCCAAAAGTGAAACCAGTCAAGCAAAAATTGAGAAAGATGCACCCACAGATAGCTCTTTTGGTAAAAGTGGAAATACAGAAGTTGTTAGATGCAAAATTCATACGACCAATTGACTATTCAGACTGGGTATCAAATATTGTACCTATGTCTAAACCCAATGGGCACATCCACATGTGTAATGATTTTAGAGATCTCAACAAAGCCTGTCCCAAAGACGACTTTCCACTACCGAACATTGACATTATAGTAGACTTGATAGCAGGTCACGAGATGCTTTCTCACATGGACGGATTCTCTGGCTACAATTAGATAAGGATAGCAAAGGAAGATCAGCATAAAACAACCTTCACTTGTCCTTGGGGCAATTATTGTTGGTGTGTCATGCCGTTTGGTCTAAAGAATGCAAGAGCAACCTATCAGAGAGCAATGACAATGATATTCCACGATCTCTTTCATCATATCATGGAGGACTATGTGGATGACATACTAGCTAAATCTTCTAGGGCAGATCACATACAGGTTCTAGGACAGATCTTTGACAGGCTCGAGAAATATCAAGTGCGTCTCAATCCAAAGAAGTGTGTCTTCAGTGTAACATCAAGGAAGCTATTGGGTTATATTGTATCTCGTCGAGGTATCAAAGTAGATCCAGCAAATGTAAAAGCTATAGTAGAGATGCCTCCACCAAAGAACCTTAAAGCATTAAGGAGCCTTCAGGGAAGGTTGCAATCCATCAAGCCTTTCATCTCATAGCTAGCAGATAAATGTCAACCATTTCAACACTTACTTTGAAAGGATGTCTCATTCTGATGGGATTATAAGTGTCAAGCAGCATTTGATCAACTTAAAGAGTATCTAGCTACACCTCCTATATTGAGACCACCAGTGGCTGATAAACCTTTAATATTATACATCTCAACTACAACTTCGGCCCTCAAGGCCTTGCTAGCACAACATGAATTAGGAAAAGAGCATGTAATTTATTATATTAGTAGAACCTTGGTGGGATATGAGCTTAATTATTCACCAATGGAAAGGGCTTGTTTAGCGGTAGTGTTTGCTTCTCAAAAGTTGCGGCATTACATGTTGAACCAACACACAAAACTTATAGCCAAAATTGATCCCTTGAAGTATCTACTAGCAAAAGCAGCTCTCACAGGCTGATTAACTAAATAGGTCATGATCCTTAGTGAGTTTGACATTGAGTATATGGATTGTAAAGCAATCAAAGGACAAGCCCTAGCAGATCAACTAGCAGAAGCGCCCATGCAAGATACACAACCTATGGTAGCAGACTTTCCGGATGAGAATCTATTCACTCTTTCTAACTCAATAATGTGGAAGTTATACTTTGATGGTTCCTACACACAGCATGGATCAGGGGCCGGCATCTTATTCATCACACCTCAGAATGACTATATTCCAAAGTCATATCAGCTTGCATTCCCTTGCACCAACAACATCGCCGAGTATGAAGCACTCCTCATAGGTCTCAACACAGCAGTTCAATGGGACATCACAGAATTACAAGTATATGGAGACTCACAGCTAGTTATTCACCAAGTCACAGATGAATACCAAACAAAATATGAAAAGTTGGTCCCCTACAAGCAACTAGTGGATGCCTATAAACCACACTTTTCTAGCATCACATTTGAGCAAATTCCAAGAGAGCATAACAAAGATGCCGATTCTATGGCTTCTGTCGGGTCACTGATTGACATGCCTGCAAATACACAGAAATGCAAATTCTTGATCGAACAATTGTTGATACCAGCTGTCGATGTTCCCGTTATTGAAATCATCTGCGAACTTGTTGGTACCAATTCTCTGTGGTATGAAGATATCTATGAATACCTTAAACACAATACCTTTCCCCCTGACCTATCATCCACCCAATGCAAAAAATTTATCCGTCAATCCTCCTGTTACACCATTCTGGGTGATACACTATATCACCGGAGTCTCGATGGTATCCTCTTACGATGTCTTAACGCGGAAGAAGCTGAAGCTACCTTACGAGACATACACGAAGGTGTCTGTGGCACACATTCTACCGGTCCTAATCTCGCTAAGAAGATACTCAGAATAGGTTATTACTAGCCTACAATAGAGCAAGATGCTACACAGTTTGCTAAGAAGTGTCTACAATGCCAGCAGCATGGAGATTTGATTCACGCACCAGCTCATGCACTACAACCTATGACAACTCCATGGCTTTTTTCTCAATGGGGTCTCAACCTTGTAGGGCAAATCCACCCATCCTCTTCCAATGGCCACAAATTTATCATTACCACCGCAGAGTATTTCACGAAGTGGGTTGAAGCCATTCCCATGACCTATATCACCGGTAAGCAAATAGCCAAGTTTATCCTAAACTACCTCATATGCCAGTATGGTATTCCCCAAGCCATTGTCACCGATAATGGGAGACCATTCAAGAACCAAGATGTCCATGCCTTATGCATACAATACAACATCCAATATCACTTTTCAACTCCCTACTATCCATAGAGTAACGGCCAAGCTGAGGCTTCCAATAAAACTATTCTCAAAATCCTCAAGAAAACTGTCAATGAAGCTGGTCGTGATTGGCATTTACAACTCAATCCTGCCCTATGGGCCTACCGCACCAGCATCAGAACACCAACTAGTGCCACACCCTATGCCTTGGTCTATGGCTCTGAAGCCATCCTACCTATAGAGGTCGAGATCCCATCCCTCAGAGTATCCATGTAAGACCTGATCGGAGGAGAGGAATATCGCACTTCTAGATTAGCTGAGCTAGAACTACTAGATGAAAGGCGCCTTGCTGCACTTAATCATCTCCATGTCTATCAAAACCACCTCCAATGTAATTACAAAAAAAAGATCAAAGAAAGACAGTTTCAAGTTGGTGATCTTGTCCTCAAAGAGAATCAAAGAAATCAAGCAGACCGAGAAAAGAAGGGCAAGTTTGAGCCTAACTGGTTAGGTCCCTTTATTGTCATAGCAACATATGGATTAGGAGCTTATACTTTAGCTACACCTGATGGCATTCCTCTAGGTGAGCCACTTAACAGTGTCCAGAAGTTCTATGCCTGATCCTCAGAGTATTCCTAAAAAAAAAAATCCGTCCTCTAGTGAAAACTTGGCAAACAGGCGCCTTGGATAAGTACCATAGTGAAAACCTGGCAAACAAGTGCTATGTGTAGAGTCAGCATCCATCATCTATCAAGTTATGTCCACTCCATGTCCAGTGCACAAAGCATGCCTTTCATCCATTTATCCATAATAAAATCATTGACCTTGTTTGCATTTCCATCTCCCTATCTAGTATAGCTTGGAAATTTGTCAATGTCCCTCGTCGTCATCCCACATCTTGATCTATGTCAACAGTTTGCACTGTCTAGTCCTAAGTCACAACTTTCTAGGTCTTCTTCATTAGTCATCCATACAAATTCCTCTACCGGAATGGGGGCAACTCTTTCCTTAACTTGGGTCTAGGATTGGTGCCTTGTTCGTGGTTCGCAATGTGCTCTTCAATCTTTTCTCTTTCCTACCAATAGCATCCTTTAACAGACACATCTCTCCTATGATAAGGCTGTTATCTCTCCAACACTTTTCTTACATCATCACATCCACCAGAACTACATATTATCATCTTCTCAATCGTAAGGTACCTTGATCCCATGGATATGGGTATGTAGGCAGTCTGGAATACGAAGGAAGTATCCAATACTCAGGTACATAAGATCTCCCCCTTCCGCCTTGACCCATTTCATCACTCTATCTAGAACTATATATTTATCATTTTTCACCTTTCCTCGTAATGTGCCTTGATCTCGTGGATACAGGGTATGTAGGTAGTCTAGAATACGAAGGATGTATCCAGTACTCAGGCACATACGATTCATCATTCTCCACCCACCCCAATCCATTAGCACTATCATCTTTCTAGTCTTCCATTTATCAAAATCCATTCGCCTCAACTTGACTAACTCAAGCAGCAAGCTAGCACATCCTTTCAAAGCAAAAGTCCTTCACAAACCTGAAGCAAAGCAGCTTCCTTCCAGAGTCTTCTACTGTCTTGCATACCGATTGCCAACATCAGCTAGTTACCGCTTAACCAAAGCCCTAGATCAACAAGCTTATCTTCTGCACAGTGTTCCATTGTCGAGACCAACACATGTGTCTCCTACGACATAGGGCATTTCTTGCCACAAGATATTGTCTTTTTAGGTAGATAGCCCCCTTTAATGGACATAGATTTCCTACGATACGGCTATTATCTTTCCTATCCAATCTATCCAGAGCAACCTCTTTAGCAAAAGAATATGTTGGCTGTATGTTTACTTTGAAAGTTAGTCACTTTTCTTTATGGTTTATCTTTTGTTCCCTTTCTATTACCTATTCAAGACTACCTTGGTTTATCTATAATCTTGGTATGTTGTGATACAGTATGGATTGGGGGCATAGTCATTGTTTTTGTGTGCCGTGTTTGAGGAATGATCTTTAGTATATTTCTTAGCATTCTATTTCTCTTGTGTGTGTTACGACCTAGCATCTTACATATTAGGATTTCTTCTTACATTCACATGTATTGAAGTTTATTTTATGTTCAAGACTATGGCTCATTCACATGTTCCAACAAGGTTATACAATGTCTAAGGGATCTAAGTTCAAACTGCTTGCTTGTAGAGTCAACATCCATGCACTCGGATATTACGACACCTTCGTCTTTTATACCTTGGTGGCAAACTATCCATGTGCTATATCAAAAATTAGGATTGCTCTTTATATACAAATTGCGAAACCAATGCAACAAGCTCATTCATCCATTCCCACAACCTTTATATCGTTTTCATTGCAATAATCGATCAATAGTCTTTGTCTTCCATCTCCTCCTTTTCTTCTCTCTGGTGTTATCTACAAAACCCACATGTTAGATATCACTAGTCATAACATCTATATCATCATACATCTCTATCATCATACATCTATAAGCATCATATACGCCAATATACATCATCACATAAATCTATAATCCTACATACATATCATCACATCCATGACATTAGGTAGTGCATATATACAAGCAAGAACATCAATGAGAAGAATAGATCATCATATATCTCCTGTGAAGGTCATCATACAATACAAAATGTATGTGTCTACATCAATAGGCCATCTCTATACATCAATATAATACATCAAGGCTATCAAGAGCCCGCAAAATATACATCAGAATGCACGCAGGCATCTGTCCAAAATGATACAAAATGATACATAATGATACAATATACAAATATACATGCTCTAGCGAGTAGAGCTGCCCTCCTGCTGTGGCCCCTATCCACCACCTGTGCTCGGTGCAGGTCCCCCTACTACTCCTCCTCCCCCTAGTGGCACCCCTGGTCCTCTAACTGAGGACAGTGACTGCCTTGTCCTGCGAGACCCAGATGCTCTGGATCTACTCCTGTCTCTGTAACTGGGTGCCTACTGAGCTACTGGCACCGCACCCACGTAGAGCCCCCTGTAGTACTCTACCTCTCTCCCAGCTGACACTAGCTCTCCCTGCACACGGATTAGCTCACTGTATAAGGTCCTCTGATCTACACCCAGTGCACGGCGTGCCTCATCTCTCTCCTGTCTAACTCTATATAGTGTGGCCTCCGCCATCAATCACAATTGTGCCTCAGCATCCCTCTCCCGCATGGCCTGGGCTAGCTGCCCATCATCCCTTACTGGTGCGGGTGCTGCCTGTGCCTGGGCGTGTACCACTGCCTGCACTGCTTCCGGTACCAATGCCTACACTTGGGCCTATACCTTTACCTGCATGCCTGCCAGGGCTGTCTGTGCTGCTGCTGCCACCTGTGTCTACACCTGTGCTAGGGCCTCGGCCTGTCTTGCCTCCACCCTAGCTGCATCCCTATTTCTCCTTAGTCGTACCATCCGGAGCTCTAATCGAGTCCTCCGAGTAGTCTCCTCCTATAATAACCGCTCAGCTCTCTCCAAATCAGTCTCTACCGCTGGCTCCTCCTCCTCTGCCATCTCCACATCAGCCTGCTGACCGCTGGCCTCTCCAACTACCTTCTGTCTTGCTACTCTAGCCTGTCGTCTGATCCTAGCCTCTACACTCGGGACTAGTACCTCCCCCACTGCCCCTGCCACACCTGGTGTAGTCAATCTCACCAGCCTGTGTGTCTGCTAATACCTGTCATACTCTGGCAATGTACCTGGATCGGCCAGTCCTATATCCCAATCCCATCTCATAGGGACAAGCCCCCATACCTCTACCAAATCCGTAGCCACTGGAATCTCTACATCCCAGTCCCCAACCTCCCGCCGTGTCCTGGCATGTGTCGCCTCCCCCACTGGTAGCCCCTGTGGTAACCCAAACTATCTCAGTACCCACTCTAGCAGGTATCTCTCAATCACATCTGTCTGTCTCCCAAATAGATACTGAGCCTATCGGTAGTACATCAGCTGTTCATGCTCATCCTCCCATGCCTCACATAGTAACCATGGCCTCCAAACAAATAAGTCCATCTCATCAATCTGTCACCTCCAATGGCTAACAGATCCTAATATCTGATGTGTAATCACTCCTTCATACAAAAATGTGTATGGCTCTCCCTGGCTCGCTGGCACTATGTCATGGGTCAGATCACTGGGATATGCTCCCACGCCCACACCTGTAGAAGGGTCACCCTTGCTGAGAGACTCCTGCCTCTCCTATACATGCAGTGGTGCATGTCTCGGTATAACTGTCCCAGCACACATGGGCCCCATGCATACTGAATGCTGTGTGTGAACATCCCTGATAGTACAGTACCCCAACCCACTAATAATCCTCTAGATCTCCTGTCTGGACAGAGGAAGCCACCAATCAATGAGGACACTATCCACCTAATCCTGTCGCAGAATCTCGGGACATCTGCCCACTGAATCTCTCCATCATCTATTCGCAGGTCATTAGTGCAGAATACCTCTACCATGCCTGCCTCTCCCCATGCTGGGTCAAAGTCTACTCTCTCCCCATCAATCCGAATCCTCAGGATGTGATACATGTCCTCTAAAGTCACCGTCACCTCCCCTGTCAGAAAGTGAAATGAGCCTGTCTCACTGTGAAACCTCTCTACCACCGCTGTCACTAGGGTGAGATTCGCCCTAATGTGTGTCAAGTGTGCAACATGCCACAATCCCGCGTGCTCTAGAAACGCGTCCTCCTCCCATGTCAGTTGTACTACCTCAGGTGCTATAGGGTGGTGTCACTCTCGCGACATCAATGGTGGCATAATCCTCTACAATCAACAAACCACTTGTCATTTCTTTATATCATATCCCCTAACTCCTATCTACTTCTATTCTATCCCATGAGCCTTCAGAACAATTCTCCCATTTCCTAAACTAGGGTAGTCAACCCTTCGGTCAAACCTGCCTTCCCCTTTCACCTATCTAAGCCAAAGGCGCCTTGATTTCCTCAAGAACGCTGTCCTATGGTATCGTACGCGCCTTCCTAACCCTACAAAAGGCGCTTTGTTTTCTGCACCAAGTGTGACTTGTTTTTAACAAGAGCGCTTCCTTTTATCCACAACCGCACCGTGTTGTGCTACCAGACGCGACTCATTTTTTTTTACATGCTTTTCCAATCACGCCTTACTCCCCGCCAATCGTGCTGTACTGCCTAGCCATTTGTGCTGCGGCATTCTACCAAAAGCGATGCGGTGCTAACCCTAAAAACCAACCGCACTGCGTTTTGCCCAAACGTGCTACACTTACCTACCAAGCACGTTGCGGCACACCAAAAGCGCCCTAACCGACTGCCAGTAGCACTATCCTAGCCTAAAACACTTTTGGCTGACCTGAAAACCCTACCTCGACCTAGCCCTAAACTGCCCTCAAACACTAAATCAAAGTGGGGTTTTCAAACACTTACCACTGCCGGAGCTCCTATTGGCCTCCTATATGTCCGCACTAACTCCGCCCGATGCCTATGCGCTGGAATCAACATCTCTCCTCGCTGTCAGCTCCTTCCACTCAACTCTCTCACCCTAAGTTTGGAGGCTCTACTCTCTAAATTTAGAAGCTCCTAGGGTGTAAATGAGGATTGTGGTCCCCATGGGTCCTATTTATAGCATCCCTCCCTCATTTTTCTTTTCTTCCCATCCCATTCTGCTTTTCCTCCTACTTTGTTGCGTACTCACTAGTCGAGCGTCAACGCAGTTCCTCTGTCGCTTCTCTGTCTTTCCGCTCGAGGGGGCATACGCTGGGGCAACGCCAAGGGAATACTATATCTTCTCAAGGGAGCCAATGGTGAGTGTCTTACGGGCTTAAATCAATTCCCCTTGCACTGATGATTATGGCAATGTTCGAAGGTAGGTCGGGTAGTCACTATCTAAAATGGTTCTTAGTAACTTTGAGGGACCAATGCCTTACGAGCAATGCGATAAGCTACTAAAAGCTTTAACCAATCCTACTAAGAGTATCAAAAACTTCGCTCAATGTGAAAATCGTTTCCACAAAGAACTAGTACACCTCTTTTCAGTTTGGCACCACAAGGTAAGGCTGACGTCGGTTAGGACTTGGCTTTCCCCTTATCCCTCTTATATAGCGGTTCAAAGGAAAACTCCACTTAGGATCATCCCTTTTGGATGAAGCATAATCCAAAAGCAGGCCCTTCTAAAGGAAGTACTGACAAGTAAGAGCAAGCATGTCAAACAAAGGTTCAATTGTCCTGTTATAAGAAAAATAAGGTGCAACTAAACTAGGCACACACACGTTTGTAGTTGTCAATTGTCCCTTATGAAATTGAAGTGTTTGGCATTCATGTCCATTGTCCCTTAGAAAATTGAGGTGTTTTTGCATACATGTCCATTGTCTCTTAAGAAAAGCAGTATGTTCCTAAGACTTAAATTGCTGAAATGATTTGTTTAATTATCCTTTAAGAATGCAATGTGTTTCTAAGACTTAGTGAGATAAATCAAGATTTCTTCAACGCTCGTCCTACATGAACATGTTAAAAACACCTATTTGCTCTGTGTGAGTAATAAGAAGCTGCAACAAGTCAGTTAGTTCCAAAAAAAAATTCACAAGTTAGCAAAAATAAATCAATTTTGACCAAAAGTGAATAACTGTTATACCAGAAGCGTTGCACTGTATTTCCAAGAGCGATGTAATGCAGACCCAAAGCATCGTACAATACTACCAGAAGCACCGAACCACATCCAGAAGCGTTGTACTGTGCTTCCGAACGCGTGATAATGTAAAGCCAAATGCACTGCACTGTCTTAGATCACAAAAAAGTTAGCTTTTGTCAAAATAACCAAATCCAAATGGGATTTCATGATTGATCTACTGTTCTGAGAAGTAATATCTGATAGATCTGTATTGTGAAATCTAGAAAACTTAGAAGGTGTAGTAACACAATAGATTAACTCAAATATCGAAGATACCCCTAAATAAGTCAACTTAGGAAGTATCAAAAGAGGGTTGAAAGAAAAATACAATAGCTTGTCAGACAAATCAAAAGATATGTAATGAATAAAACTCTAGAAAAACACCAACCGAAGTCAGAAAACCTAATTAGCCAAAAGCACTTAACGATACTACCAAGAGCATCGTTCTGTGTTACCAAAAGTGCTTCTCTGCGCTACCATAAGCACCGCAGAATCACCCAAGGGCGATGTACTGTATCTCCAGAAGCGCTTTAGGATACTGCCAAAAGTGATTTTCTGTGTCTCTTGCGCTGTACCGTACTGTAACTTAAAAAAAATTAATTTCTCAAAGAAAAAGAGGGATTAGTGCGTCCCACCGGGCGTGCCAGAATGTGTATGAGGAAAAATTGATTAAATCAAAACTAATAAAACTAAAACCGATCACATAAAGTGAACCAATCTAAGTAAAATCCAATATCATCAAATCAAAGAAAAATGAAAACTCTTACCAAAATTTGTATTGTTCCCTTTGGAGAAGTGTAGATTGCTCAATGAAGTTGCGAAACCATAGCTGCAACAAGCAAGTAGTGTGCTCAAGAGATCAATGTTAAGAGATCGTGAGGTTGCTCAATCGATGTGTTTGTATGCCTAAAGTGCTGTTAAGTATGCCCGAGAATAAGATCGAAGAAAGAGGCTCAATGAAGGAGATGAGGGGGGTTTATATAGGTTTCAATGAAGATCGATCAACGGTCCAGATAATTCAGAAGAATCAATGGAGGAGAATAGTTGAGGAATGTGCAACGAATAAGAAGAAGACAAGTGTCTTACTTTCTTTTCTATGAGAGGAGTTATCAAGAATAGAAGAACGAGTTAAAGCAATTAATAGAATGTAATGATCAGTTAAGTGATTTAAAATAAGAAGAGATTTGCATGAGAATAAGAAGATATTTTGCTTTATTAAATATTAGAAATATTTAATTGCATGAGCAAGAAAGCTTGAGTTATTTTAGAGATAACTCAAATTTAGAAGAAAAAAGCAATTTAAATAAATAATTGATTTATTTAAATTTAGAGAAGATTTTATGGAAGAAATAATTAAATAATTAGAATTATTTAATTTAGAAGATTTGAAAGCAAATTAAATAAATAAATTTATTTAATTGTTGTGCATGATTTTGAAAGAATGATTTTGATTTAATTAAATAATTTAAGAATTATTTAATTGTAGATAAGAGGGAATTTGTTGAATTAATTAAATAATTAGGTTTATTTAATTAATGTGGATGTGAATTTTGGAAGGTGACAATGATCTAATTAAATAATTAAAATTATTTAATTGTGGAAGAATAATAGAGGAATTTAATTTAATTAATTAAATAAAGAGGATTTATTTAATTAATGTCGCAATTTTGTGATTTAGAAGAATTTGGTGAAATTAATTAAATAATTAGATTATTTAATTAATGTGTGAAATGCAGGTGATTTGACAAATTACGAAAAGCAAGTGGTGCTGCGACTTGGTCATTTTAGGGTGTCTACAATAATGTTAGTGGCTGACATGTATGGTGACCTACAAGTGTTATTTCTAGTATGCATCAATATTGGTGTATGATTTCAGTTGACAAAAGATAGTACTTGTATTATTTGTTAAGTTCTTCATAAGGCTGACAAAAAAATGATTGAATTTCTTGAGGCGCATATATATAGCTGATGGATTCGAGTGTATTGTAGGATGTTGGTGTGCGAATATGGAGTAAGTACGAAAAGGGTAGATAAGAAGTGCGAAAGAGAAGAGATATAAGGTCCAGATTATGGTAGAGCAGTAAATAGGGGAGAGTAAAGATGAAGTGTGTATGATCAGTATTATGTGCTTAACTAGAACTAAATTCTTGCATTGGCAGATGCTATTCATCAGTTCAAACAATCTGTAATCCTTTTTTAATCATTCTTGTAGGCAGTGAGCTCTAGGCAGTGAGCCTAAAGGCATGTGCCTTCCCCTTTTGTAATACTTTTAATAGAGTATAATCTTTGTGGGTTAACCCCCACCATGGTTTTTCCCTTAACCAGGTTTCAACATCAAAAATCTTGGTGTCAAGTGTGATTCATTTGTTTCTTCATGTGTTGTTGATTCATGCTTTAATGTTTTCATCATTAATCTGGTTTGAATAGAAAAGAAGAATTAATTGCTGAAAGTATTAACATTTTAAGACAATTGATTCACCCCCCTCTCAGTTGTCTGCCCTAATTCCAACAATTGGTATCAGAGCAAGGTTCCTTGAAAAAAGCCTAACATCTTGAGGAAGATCTGGGAAGGTATTACAATGGATTCATACAATCTTGAAGAACAACTTCAACTTGCTTTAGATGATCTTGACCAGTCCAAAGAAGAAATCAAAGAACTATAAGAAAATCTTAAAGATGCTAAAGACTGCATTGAGATCTTAAAAGAAAAATTGAGTAAATCTAATGGGAAGAGAAAGGAGCTACTTCTTCAACTAGGAAAACAGAATGAGGGCAATGACATGGATAAGGCCTTGAAAGAGAAGACAAAGGAATGTGAGAAGTTAGCAAAAGAAGTTGTTGTTCTAAAACATGAAATGGAATCTAGAGTGATGAGGCTAACCAAGGATATTGAAGAAAGAAAGAAGACTGAAGAAAAATTGAATCAATCTCTGAAAGAAAGAACTGAAGAATGCTATAGATTGGATAGAATAATTGACCATCTAGAGTCTGATCTACAAGAAATCAGGGAAAATGAAGAAGAACTTGAGAGGCAAATTGTTATCCTCAAACATGACCTAGAAGTTGCAAATGAATACAAGGAGAAGTTTAAGATAAGCTCAGCTAAACTTGAAGTGTTGCTTGAGAGTTAGAAGAAGGCTGATGATAAGCATGGTCTTGGACATGAGAAAGATGAAAGCTCTGGATCCAAAAAAAGAAATTCTCAATCAAGGAATGGGAGAAATAGGCCTAGAAGACCTCTGGTAAGACAGCCTAATGCTCAAACATATCCATCTTTCAACGAAAATTGTTTCAATTGTAATAGATTTGGTCATAGAGCTACTCAATGTAGAAGCAGAGTAAATCAAAGTGGTCCATCCTTCTCTGGTCAATGCTTCAAGTGTAAGAGGTATGGTCATAGATCTAATGAATGCAGAAGTATAATAATGAATAATTCTAACAATAGAGGAAATGGAAATTCTTTCAATGGCAAATGCTTTGCATGCCATAGATTTGGACATATGGCAAATCAGTACAAATCAAGAGGAAATCAATCAAATGGGCAAACAAATGTTGTATGTTTCAACTATAATTGATCTAGTCATTTTGCAAGCTTCTAAAGAAACAGGAACAATGAAAGAAGAGGTCTGGTAAACAGAAAATCGGATGAGCAGAGACAAGACAAAGGCAAGGGAAAAATTGATGTAAATGAGATCCAGAATGAAATGAGCAAGACAAGGGTCAAGAAAAGTGTTATGAATAATAGTAATGGGTCCACACCAGAATCTGGTGCTAACAATTCCTCTGAGAATTGAATTAGGAGCTCTGGCTCAGGGGAGAAGCATTAAAAATCAAATTCCCCCATCCAGTAAGTGGGGACCTAAATCTGGCATGTTGAGAGAAAATAATTTCAATTATTACAAATCATTTGAAAGGATTTCTGGAAGAAAAGAAGTGGATATGACAATTTACGAAGCAATTCAAGGTCGACTGTATGCAGAAACATTGTAACCAGATGTGTTAAGATAGAGCATTTATCACAAAGGCAAATTAGGTTTTGCAGAACATAAAAAGGTCATTCACTCTTCATTTGAATCACTTTGCATTTGAAGAGAGCAAGAAGAATAGCATCTGAGCAAAGATTTCAAGGATTTGAAGTGCAATCGGCGAATATACCCGCCAACCCTAATTTCATGAAAAAGGTATTTATCTACGAAGCTTTAAACTTGTAATATTTTGCAAATGGGTACACCTTTGGCTATTGATATTACTGAAAGACCTTGACCCAAATTTAAGAAGCACCCACACAAATCAATATAAGTCAACCCATTAGGTGCATTTTCAAGTGTTCCATATGGTGTGCTGCATATTGAAGATATTAGGGTTTATATTCATGCGAGCATAGATGAATTTGGGGACTCAAGGTTTGTAGATTTGTTTGAGAGTCATCTAAGGGATGAAAATCATGATCTTAAACTTGAGTACAAGGTACTGCAAGATAAACATTTTATTCAGATTATGGGGTTTCCAACATTCGATGAAGATGAATGCGTCTGGTATGTTTTAAGCCAAATGCATGATGAGTTTTTGTGTCTGTTGAAACCATTCAAAATTACAAAGGATGCTATCAGGATTGTGACTGGGTTGAATTCTACCAGTGGTTTACCCATGCTAAAATCTGTGAAGAACCAGATTGTAACTAATGCAACTTGTGCCAAATTCAACAAAAGGGTAATGACTATCAATGATATTATTGATCCAAATGTCAAGTTTGCATCAATGGTAATTGGCTACAAAATTTATCATTCCAGCAGGGAGAACTCTGTCTCCGAAATGACCATATATGCTGCATACAAAATGTTAAAGGAAAATGCAGATTATGACTTGTGTGAATTATTGAAGAACCAACTAATTGAGAACTTGAACAAAATCAAGAAAGATAAGAAAAATACCTTTAAATATGGTACATTGGTTCTATGTTTATTTTTCTACTTTATGAATGAGGTACCTAGAGTAAAAGGTGTACACTGGACTAATGATGAGCCAATTGCTATTCAGATCAGAGATCATCTATGCAGCATTGGTAACTATAAAGTACAGAAAATTACAATCTGGGGATACTTCAAGAATTTTTAGAATATGATGCATTCTAGAGAAAGAATCCCTAAATGAGTTGTTGAGAAGTACAAGAATGAAATATGTTTTATGGTGGACACTGATCAGTGCTTAATGGAATCAGTAGAACCCAGAACTGTTTGGATCATACCAATGGGGTATGAGGTAGATGGAGAAATCTTGAATATGTATGCTCAACACCTTTTGAGCAAGCCAAAAGACACAACAATTGAAAGATTTGGGACATATGAGGAGCTAAGTGCAAAACTACATGTTGAGCTCAGAAAACCTGAAACCACAAGGAAAGTAAGAAAAGAAGTTGAGCAGTTAGCTGAGAATTTAGGCCTCACAAAGGAAGCTGTGAGGCAATTCAGGGAAAGAACTAAAAAGGTAGAGAAGGAGAAGTAGGATAAGAAACAAGGAAGTGCCCTGGTAGAATCCTCCTCCACATCAAGAACTACTAGAAGCTCTATTGTTGCCCCTGTTTTCCCAAAACTTGCAAATCCTGAGAAACTGGAAGGAAAATCATCTGGAAAAGAAGGGAAAAGAGTGAAAACTAAGGCCACCCAGACATATAAAAGCATGGAAAATGGTGAAGAAGAAACTGATTCTGATATTGAGATCAAGGAGTTGAAGACCTCAGGTACAACTACAACCGAGGTAACTAAAGAAAAACCCTTCAGAAGCAAAAGGGAAAGCAAGAGGCAAAAGACAGATATTTGTTGAAAATCCTACTCTCTCTATGGATGACATCATCAAATCAGTCGTTGTAGATGGGAATTTAAGGCCAATGACTAAATTCTTTGATTATTACAGTGATGCTAATAAGAGGATCCTAGAAGAAGCCACTATCAAATATCTGAACATCTACAATAAGGCTTTCATTGAAATAACTTATGAAATTCCAAGAAGTCTTGCAGATATTTTGGAGTTAAGAAAAGAAAATGCTAAAGGCAAAGACACTAAGATTAGGGAGCAGGTGTTGATAAATTTGTGCCCTTAGATTACTCTAGATCAGATGAACATGATATTCAAGGAAGTAAAGGATGACTTTAGGAGCAAGAAGAGAATGAATTAACTCATGCTTGGTGAAATAGATGAGATAGTCAAAGATACTCAGGATATTCTCCTAATTGCATAGAAAAGACACAATCTTCCTATTGTTGAAGAAGAGACTAATGATGGAATTAACTCCTCAATTCCGGATGTCGAAGAATTGAAGATCAATGAGCAGAAAACCTATGTGGAGACACCAAGTCCTACTCAAGATGACTCTGAGAAGAACGAGGATCAGAAATTAGAAGAGGATGAAGACAAAAAGGATACTCAAGATCAAATAGATGGAGTTAACACATAAACTAACATGGAAATAGAAATTCCCATTGAAGTTAACTCACAGTAAAAGGAAGAAGAAGAAGTCAAGGGTAAGGAAGAAAAAGTAGAAGAAGACGGTACAAATGTTGATGCACCCCAACAAAATAGTCTTGATAATGACACTGAGAAAACTCAAGGAAAGGAAGGTGGTCCAGAAATTGTGGCAAGAGACACTGCAGATGCAGTAAAGAGTTTCATGAGTAAAGAAATGATAGAGTTTGATGAACCAAAACTAATTTAAGGACCAATCAACCTGGGTACTCTCTCTCCGGTCCAAATGATGAAGATAGAATCTTTCACACAAGCCAAGGCAAGAGAAAAAATCTTGAAATCTCACATAGAGGACAGTGAGCTATTAGGCCTTGCATTGAGTATATTAGAGAACATAATGCCAACTTTCCAAAAGAATCCATCTGATTCTCCCTCTGGGAATCTAAAGAGCCTTGTAAATTTTGTATGTACACACTTTGAGTCCTTTGAGAAGTCTGCAGAGATTAAAGTCTGGAATGAATTTTTGGATAGTAGATTTAGTGAGCTAAAGGGCCTAATAGGGACTGATAGAAAGATACTTGATATTAGTATAAAGAGTATTCAAAATGCTCTTAATGACGGAAGTGATGTATACAAATTTTGTCTATCTTGGCCCAAATTTAGTGAGGATATCGAGAAGAAGATAAAGGAGCGGGAACAAAATTTGTTGAACCTATCTCAAAATTTTGATCCTCTAACAGTTTCTCTGGTAAGTCAGGACTATCAACCAATCAGCTTGACTGATGAAATAAAGAAAGTTGTTAAAGAAAAGAGAAATATTATGGAGAGAATGTGTGAGCTCCGGGGATTGATTGCCCCCAAGTTAGAAACAATATTTACTGCTTTATCAGAAGCTCAAGTTCCAATCCGGACAGGTGATCCTTTAGATCTGAAGAAAGAAGAAACACATGCATTCCTACTAAGTGGACACATCTCAATTTTGGATGGCATGAAAAGAAGTTGAGCCTCTAAACTTGTCCAGCTGAAAAATAATTTTGCAGATATTCTCAAGTTCATGTAAATGTAATACATGGATTATTTGTACTTATGCGGCCTTGTATACAGATTTCTTGTGTAAATTTTGATTTACAGAACCCACCCTTTGCCATTGATGTCAAAGGGGGAGTGAGAGACAGTGAAAAATAAAAAAAATGAAGAATCCATCAAAGGGGGGGCAGTGGAAGAATATATAAGTGTACACAGTAGGGGGAGTCAGTAATGACACTTAGTCATTTTTCACTAAGTGTTGCCATCAATGCCAAAGGGGGAGATTGTTGGAAAGAGACACTGCAAGGCATGTCATGTGTTTTCATTGATGGCAACTAAGTCCATTCCACACATCTGTGGTGCAGTTTCAAATCATACCGGAAGTCAGTTCCAAGATTTGTCAAGTCTGGATAGACAGGAATAGGGTATATGGCAAAGTTCAATATTTTGGTGAGCGGATCTCTCCAGTTAATCATTATGTGTTGTGAACTTGAGGGAGTGTAGACAAATGTTAGGACAATCTAAATCCAATATTTTAGCCTCCGGTGACAAAGGGATTAAAAGTTATGAGCATCTGAGTAACTGGGTACTAATATGACATAATAGTTCAGTGAAGAACAAGCTGACTTGTGTTAGATCCTTGTGCAGATCTAGCAGAAGTGTTTTGGTGAGTTGTGTATGGGATATAATGTTAGTGGCTGACATGTATGGTGACCTACAAGTGTTATTTCTGGTACGCATCAATATTGGTGTATGATTTCAGCCGACAGAATAGAGTACTTGTATTGTTTGTTAAGTTCTTCATAAGGCCAACAGAAAAATGATTGAATTTCTTGAGGTAGATATATATAGCTGATGGATTCGAGTGTATTGTAGGATGTTGGTGTACGAATATGGAGTAAGTGTGAAAAGGGTAGATAAGAAGTGCAAAAGAGAAGAGATCTAAGGTCTGGATTATGGCAGAGTAGTAAATAGGGGAGAGTAAAGATGAAGTGTGTACGATCAGTATTATGTGCTTAACTGGAACTAAATTCTTGCATTAGCAGATGCTATTCATCAGTTCAAACAATCTGTAATCCTTTTTTAATCATTCTCGTAGGCAGTGAGCCTCTTTTTGTGTAGTGAGCTCTAGGCAGTGAGCCTAAAGGCATGTGCCTTCCCCTTTTGTAATACTTTTAACAGAGTATAATCTTTGTGGGTTAACCCCCACTGTGGTTTTTCCCTTAACCAGTTTCCACATCAAAAATCTTGGTGTCAAGTGTGATTCATTTGTTTCTGTTCATGTGTTGTTGATTCATGCTTTAATGTTTTCATCATTAATCTGGTTTGAATAGAAAAGAAGAATTAATTGCTAAAAGTATTAAGGTTTTAAGACAACTGATTCACCCCCCTCTCAATTGTCTACCCTAATTCCAACAAAAACCATGGTGGGTGTTAGCCCACAAAAATATATAAGTTATATCAATACTAAAAAATAGAGGCTTACTACCTACAGGGCTCACTACGCAAAATGCTCACTACAAAGATAGGCTCACTTCCAAGGGATGACTCACTGCCAAAGGGTGGCTCATTGCTAGGAATTGTTGAACTGATTTAACAACATCTACTCTATGCCTCAATTTAGTTCCATTAAAGCACAATATTCTTCCTCTACTCTGCTCTTCTTTTATTTGCACTTATCATCTCATTTTTCCACACACACACTTTTTCACAATTACATTACAAGTCTTTATACAAGTCATCAACCTTGGAATGTACATCAAGGTTGGCAATACATTCATCAACAGTTGGAACAATCTCTAAGGTTGGCGTTACAAAAACATACATAGAAATAGGTCAGGACCTAATACAGAATTTGCTAAGGGAAAGATGTAAATAAGTATACTGATCATGCCATGCCTTAGCTAGGACCCAAACATAATCCTTCACACCATGACACGCTTCCACCATCTTCAAAACATCTCCACAAATAATGAAATCAACCAGGTCGTGTTGTGTGGTTACACAACACACCCCATTTTGACTTGACAAAACAGGGACCCAACTTTTTGGCTTGTGTTTTGTGCTTTTTGGCGATCTGGTAAAAGTAAGTCATGCAGATTATCATGCATGGAGAGGTTGGGTAAGTCATCATCATGAGGTCAGTTTGTCAAAATTCATATTTCATTCTAGTAACCTCATATTTAGAAAGAACATCAAATTTCATGCAGGTTTGCCTTTTACATCACCCTAAGATTCGTTAGGATGTGAAAGTTATGAATGATCAAAATCCTGGTCAAACTTGATATTCACAAGGGGAGGATCACATTTCTCAATATCCATCATATTACAAAAGGTCATCCTGATCTAGTTTATCACCTGATAAATCATGCGGTCCAAATGTCCGGATGTCAATTTTAGGTGATAGTGACCTTTAACCGTCAGCAGCCTTATGTATTTCGCGAGAGTCATATTTCTTAATGTTACCCGATATTTCTTAATATCCTCCTGCCGCAAAATATCCCCCTAAGCCATTATCCTGATGATGTCATTCAGGTCCAATAAACAAAGAAACAAACAGGATGATGACGTAATCATCATTTTTACCTCTCGGGGGCATATTTCCTGAGCATGGTCCTGCTCACATAACATGACGATGACGTCACGATGCCTTAGCGATATAATGAGAAAATGTCTAGATGACGTCACCCTGATATTCTGAAAGAGAGACGTAAAAATTATCCAGTCATCATCATTTTTTTCAAACATCACCCGATATGTTGAAATATCCTCCTGACGTATAAACACGACCTAATGGTGCGTTCATCACCTCGATATCCAATATCACCTGATATCCAAATACTATCATATTTTTGAATATATCCTGTCATATGGATATCACCCCACTCCCGTTGCCGCCATTGACATTTAATGCGCGTAGAGGTGCTAGGTAATTCCCGCCGAGCACAAAACCTGATCAAACACCTGGTGAAATCCTGAGTTTCTGTGAAAAATCAACAAATAAAATCTAATTCGTCAGGCTTTGCCCTAATTTCACCCTAATTGCAAGGTTAAAAGGTAAATTCACTTGTCATTTCACACTTACTTTGCGATAAAATCATTTTTACAGAGCACTAGCTTCCAAACCCTCATACAGGTGATACTTGTACGAACGGAGCTTACAGGCAGGAAGAAGTGTGGGATTATCATCAGAATTACGAACATTTCCAGAAAACCACTGGTATAAAGGAATCTACATAACCAAGTAAGTAATTGAAACCCTCATCTTGTTGCTTCTGCATAGTCAGGTATGATAGTGCATGTTCTAATTTATGCATCCCATGATGAGTAAATGCTGAATAAATACACTATGCATAATGTTAATAAAGATAAAATGTTATCTGCATGCATGTGAATACCCATTGTAAGACAAATCTTGTTAATTACAGATATCCATGGTTGATAAGAGGTTAGCTAAGTGTGAGGCTGAATTTAGCAAGCCCATTTTGCATCTCCTAGAGGAATCCTCTTCAAGTATGGTGCAATTACAAATACACATCAAGGAAGTACTGATTTGGAGGCCTGGTCTGCCAAGATGAATGATGAGAAGAACAGAAGCACCCTGTTAGATGCAGTGTTCATGTCAGGAATGTGGAATGCGGCTGGTTTTCTGTACTCCATGGAGTCTCCACAGCTGGTGATTGAGTGTGCCCAGAATTACAATCCAGAAACAAGATAGGTGGTAAAGCATGGAAGAATATATGCAGACCTATCCATCAAGGGTCTTTCCAGGACATTTGGACTGCCATTGGGCAGGAAGGTTAATAGTGTGGATATGAAGAAATCTGAAGTTGAGTATGAAAATAATAAGAAGAAGGCCAGGAAGAACATGTATCAGTGGAGGGCCAAGAATAGCACATATCCTGTAGTGGCCAAACTTCCTGTGCACTTGTATAAGTATGATTTTGACGACGAGTATCAATACATGATTGCATTGCTTAGTAGGGTGACAGGCCAGCCTGATGCTGGTAGTTTTAAAGATTGGATGTACGGTGTAATCATGATGTGCATATATCCAGACATCAAGCCATTATAGGGCTAATTGATAAGTGATGCTCTACATGGGCAGCTGATGAACCTGGGAGGTTCAAATTGTTCCTTTTATATGACATCATACATTGTTTACTCCTGTGCTTACAAAGGCACATTTGATGCACTGGTTATAGATGGAAAGGTTACAGGCACAATCAATGTTGTGCACATATGGGATCATCATCCCTAGTTGCAAAGAGTTAATTACCTCCAGGATTACAAATTGGTAAATGATGCATTCGCTATGCATCTGGTGAGAACCATGGAGGAGGACAGGACAAAAAGATTGAGCATGGAGGCTCAAGAAATAATCTACAAGCATGGAGCCTGGTATTTTCAATTTGCCACATTTTCTTATATAAGAATTGAGGGTTTTGAAGGACATCTCCTCATGCTACCAAGATACCCCACTGATGCAATGGTATTAAAGGAATTCATAAGGCAGAGCTCCATAATACTGAAAACATACAAGGATGCTCAGAAAATTCCACCAATTTTGTTTCCAGTAACCATTGGCTGGTACATGTGCCCAGATTCAGAAAGCATCAAGAAGGTGAAGGTCAGTTTGAACAAAATGCAATTGCAGCCATTCCCACTGATAAGGCCATATGATCCTTATGGGAGGGTAAAGAAAATAATAGGGAAACCTATTCATCAGAGGCACCTAGAAGACTTCTAGGTGGATTGTGAGGATGAAGCAGAAGCCAGAAGAAGAAGATACCAAAGGTTGACATTGAATCAAATCAAAACCTTTGATTGCATCCCCATTCCCTCATAGTTGAAAAAGGATGATGGCAGGTTAATGGCAAATGAGTATGAGGAAAAGAAGATATATAATGATACAATATCTACGCCTAACTTGACCATACCAAAAGATATATCTTTAGATCCTTTCATTGCTAGGACCTTACAGCTAACCCAAGCTTGGGTTGATGAACAAATTGAGGCATTGAAGAAAAAGGGTGTTGCCATTACTGTGGATAATAAAAAGAAAGGACACGATATTCCTGATGAGGAATGTGAAGATTTTATAACTGAAAAGATGAAATGAAAAGGAGAGAGGTTGCCTCCACAACAACAACAAAGTAAAAGACCCCGTAGGGGTAAGAAAATGGATAATGAACCCAAGGGGGTGATTATTGAAAGGGCAGTGTTTCCAGCTGAGGATGCAACAGCATCAGCATTAGGATCAGGATCAGCATCACCTCCATGGACAAGCAAACAAAAGTCCAAGAAACATCAGACGAATGAGGCGGTAGTTACTGAGACCCAAGAAGAGGGTCAGTCCTCACGAAAACCAGTAGAAGAAGATATTCTTATGGAGGAAGAGCCTGAAGAGGAGGAGACCCCTTTGTTGTTCAAAAGGAAAAGAAAATCCCCACAGGTGGTGGTAGCTACCACACCTAAGAAACCTAGAACCTCCATGAGGGGTGAGATAAAGCAATCCCCTACACTGTTGAAAGGGGCAGGTAGCGAAGTTGTCCATAAAGAATTTCAGCATAATGTTCCACTTCTTACCATTGTGAAGTTCAAAATAGAACTTGCAGAGGAACAAAGAAAAGAAGCCTCCAATATATTAGAAGGAGATCATATCTCATTGGAGGAAACAATTAATCTATCTGATGATGAGGTAGTGAAGGAAGTAGCTTCACAGAAGATAGAAACCCTTACTGTAGGTACTCACATGACTCCTCATGGGACTCCATTAGTGCAAATAATATTGGAGGAGATGAAGCAAGTGGAATCTGAAAAGGAGAAGACTCCAGAGAGGATAGCCCAAGAAATGGGCCTGGATACATTAATTGCACAGGTGACAAGTCCTGCAGTAGTTGATTTGACAGGTAGACAGGATGTAAGTCCTAAACAACCAGCAGGTACACCCGATAAAAGAGAACATATAGAAGAAGTGAAGATGGCAAAACCAGAGAGCCATGCTTCAGAAATGAGCCAACAAGACACTTCAGTTATAATTGTTATAGTAGAAGTTTAGGAAAAGAAAGTTGATGACAACGATGTATAAGAAGATCCTGCTTCTAAAGTTCACGAAGTAAATAGTGCAGGTGCAGAACAAATAGTGGTTTTAGAACAAACACCAGCACCTAAGGAGGATTCCACAATATCCACTACTGTGAATGTGTCTCAACAAGAAGAAAAGTCAAAAGTGGATGAGGTAATAATGGAAAAGGATCACGATCATTATGATCATCATATTGATGCATCTCAAGATCCTCCACCTCAGGATGATGCTCCTCCAGAAAAGGAAATTCATTAGTAGGAGGATGTATCACAAGATCGACCTCAGGGTGAGTATCATGAAGAAGAAACAAGAAAATCATCTTCTCCATCACATATGCTGACGGATACAGGAGATCAAGGTGAACATCATGATGATGCAGAGAAACATGATCAAGTACCTCGATGGTTGGAAAAGGAAGTCAACACAGAGGTAGATTTGGAGATTCAAGAATTTGATGTATCTACCTTGTTTTCAGAAAATATAATAAAGCCAAAGAGGAAGGCCAGAATGACTTCAGCCATTAAAAGAGACCCAACAACTGGAAGAAGGACTGCACAAGTTGCAATTCCCATTGTAGATAAAGAAAAGGGTAAAATTACTCTGGAAGAATTCCTGATTAATACAGTTGACCTAGGGTTTGCAAATGAAGACCAAGAGGGTCAAGAAGGTAAAGATATCGTAGATTCTTTAATTCAGAAAGTTAAGAGAGAAAAAGAGAAAAATAAGCAACACAAAGAGTACATTGCTTAGTTGCATGCATATATAGGCAGGTTAACTAATCTTGAAGATGATTCTACGGACCATGCAGTCTCGTTGACTGCTATTTCCCAAGAGGAGGTGAATAAATTGGATCTCATGAAACATGAGTCATCCATATTGAGAAAGTGGATGTATTCCACATTCGATACTGCAGAAGAAGTGGTAAAAGCCTCTCTGAAGAGGTGGAGTTCTCTCAGTGACTCTAGGAAAAAGGTAGACAAGTTGCAAATGCAGACAGGTAAAAGGTCTTTCCAGTTAGAGAAGATATTGGATATCCTAGGAGAAATAAGGAGGATAAATCCTCAATTGCTCATTAACAAGTAGGTGTTGAATAATAACACTGCATTATTGGTAGATATATGGTATAAGGACATTCAATTTGAATGTGATGTCCTCAAAAGATGCAACAATAAGCTGAGAGAGATCAGCATAAAACTACATGACATGATGTCCTTTGAGGCAGAAATTTTGGAGACGTTGGAAGGAAAAGTAGAAGGAAAGGTAGAAAATCAAGATGAGGAGTTTGCAATCCAAGCTCTACACAATAACTTCCAATTTGTTGCTGATGATCCATTAGGCCAGATGACAGAAGAGATCATGGATAAACTGGTGAGGACCAAGGTGAAAATAGAAAATTATAATGAGACATCACACCACAGAAAGAATAAACTGGATAGCATCAGAAATAAATACCAGGCACATAAGCACGCCATTATCAAAGCAAAGACCCAGGATGGCAGAGAAATAGATAGAATTGTGTAGTTGTATGAAAATGTCAGGGTCATCATGCAACCTCATATACAAGGTCGTCATCATCAAGATGATGAAGGTACAGAAAGTGATGCACATGACGATGGAGCACATGAGTCAGATAAAGTAGATGATGATGCATCATAAAGTAAATATCAGCATCTAATACTTAGTAAAAATAAGTATTTCAGATAGTTACCAGCTGGCAACTTGTGCCATTTTGATAAAGTTGGCGTAGTCAAAGGAGATACTGACCGTAGATATCCATAGATAAATCAAGGTCGTAGATCTTTTGTAACGGATTCCTCACCTTGTTCTATAAAAGATGCAGGAATGCCTCATTTCAAATATTCGAAACTTAATTGAAATACATCTGCTGAAATATTCAAGGCTCATTTCAAAGTTGTTTGTATACATTTATATCCTTGCATACTTAATGAATGAGAAGACTGTTGTGATTACAGTTCATTGTACATCTTGAGTAATCAGTGTGTGAATTCTAGATATATGTTGTGATTTGTTGCATCCCTTGGAGTGCATATCTACTTGCATATGTTGTTTTCATACAATTCCTTTGAAGTTAGCATCAACTGTATCTAGCTGTGGAATGTCCTGGTGAACATATGGTTTGGTTTTCTTCTCTTCATAACTGTATCTGATGTACATGTGGTTCAATAGTTGAAGGTTCAACATTAATTTGAAGCATTTCATTCAATTTCTCTAAATTTCAGAGCATTTCATCACCATAATTGCAAATAATTGATAATCTCAAGCAAATATATCCAAATATGTGGACATCTCGTAGATAATTACAAATATTTAGCATATTTGAAGCTAAAGCATGTGTAATTGAAAATATCATGCCAAGATTTGAATATTTCTGTATCATTTGATCTAACAACTACATAAAATGACCTCTCTGTGAAGAATCTTTGCAGAAACAGTGTCATGATGACGAACTCAACGTAAGGCCCCAAAATGGAAACAGCAACACACATCAACCTCTGAGTAACATCAGACGATTAAGACCTAATTACCGGAGACTTGGGATCATGAATTCCTGAATTCATCGTATCTTTCAAGATGAATAAAGGTTAATGTGTATTTTTATTCTATGCTTGTTTGTGACTAACATCATGACCAACATAAATTGGCGCTAGAAGGAGGGCCTTTGTCTGAAAGAGGACACACATCATCATTATGTTTAGGTTTGATGATGCAGAGAGTAAGGTAACCGCGAATACATCTGTAAATTCCAAATATTGCTTAAGTATTTACTGTAGCAAGCTTGTAGATGCTCATTCTGTGTAAAGATTTCCAGATCAACTGTAAATATTGCAAGCTTTATAATAGATCATCATGAATTCACAAATATTGGTCAATGTTAAGTAAATTTGTTCAAGCTTTGAAGAGTTTTGCATTAGAAGCCTGATATCTTGTGGTAAGAGTCATCATACCCCCGTTATCACCTCATATTTGCACTACCTTTGCAAATATTTTGTAAACATCCAGTCATATTAGTCATCCGATTGCAAATATCACCTTAGTCGGTGAATTTCAACTGATATTTGCAAAGATCCAGTCAATCTGCCTCAAAATTGAGAAATCCTGTAAATACCAGGTCTAGGCCTAGTGGAATCTTTGAAGAATTACCTATTAGAGGGTTCAGACCTAGAACTGTGGACATCCATCACACTCCAGGGTCTAGTGCATCAGGAGCTTCACTAGAACCTCCTCCTGCAACTCCTGTTGGTTCGCAAATACCTTATGGGATATCTGTGACACCTCCTATTTGACCTCAACCCTAGGTCCAACCTCAGCCAACTGTACCGCAGGCTCAACCTCCTCCGGTTGCTATGTCTTTCTTTGCAGCAGAGTCACCTTTGACCTTCAATGCATACCATGAGTTACCAAAGAATCCAGACAAACTTTGTCCAAAATATCATCCTTATCAGGATGCTGATGATCATATCAGGACTTTTAAAGAAGCCTGTTGTAGGGCCAGAATAGAACATCAAGATGTTGTATGCAAATTATTTCCTTTTTCCCTAGGGGAAGAGGCTTATAATTGGTTTATTAGTCTTGGTCAAAGTTTTGTTGGTTCATGGGCTGTCCTAGAGAAAGCCTTTACTGATAGGTTCAAAGTACCAATAGATCCCTCAATGAACTATCACTTATTTGCCACTATCAAGCGGTTTGAAGGTGAACCTATTGCCAACTTCAATGCTAGGTTCCAGAAAATGTTATCCAAGTTAGTTGCTCCTTATATAGTAACAAATGTTGTTGCTAGGAGTATCTATTATTCAGCTCTAGATCCATTGACTTCCATGTTCATCAGGAGAACACATCCTGAAATTACTACCTTGACAGGAGCTTTTCAAGAAGATATCAAGGTGAATCAGCAGTTGGTTCCTGCCCCAACACCAAATGTTGCATTCCCTACATTGCCTGGCATGTATCCAACTTATCCTCCACAATATCCTGCATATCCGGCTCAACAATATCCGGCACAACAATATCCTAATGGAGTTATGATACCTCCAGCAGTCATGCCAGCACCTTTGCAAATTCCTCCATTAAGTATCATGCCACCTCCTAATGGGAATGGCCAGACTCCACAATATCCTGCACAAACTCAGACACCTCAGGGAGCTGATCCATCCAACAATAATACTGGATCCTCTTTCTTCAAGCCTCAAATTGAAAATGTAGTAGCCAAAGCTCAAGAAGAGAAAGAAGAAATCAAAGAAATCTCTGCTCAGCTAAGAAAACTCACTACAGAAGTGACTCATTTGAGAAATTAGAATTTCTATTCCCAGTCTAATCAGAATAGAAGTTATTCCAATGACAGACCAAATTATCCTGACAGAGGATACAATAACAGTAATTTCAATAATAGTAGTAGAAATAACAATAATCCTCAGAGACATCCTAGAGTATGGAACTCCAGGCCAAATAATGGCTCACTACCATCACCCTTAGATAATCAGCCACCTGCTGAAGCCAAACAGACTACTAGGGTCAATCTTGCTGAGGCAGCCCTCACCAATTGGTGCAGAATACACAATACAAATGCTCATGCAAAGCTAGATTATCCGCAATTTCCAATTGTTGCTAGCATTTTCCAGATAGAAGTATCTAATACTGTAGGAAATCCACCTCAGGTGGAAGGAAATGAAATCGTCCCTTATGGATATGACTCTGCATTTGTATTGGAGAGTTATACTGATCATCATCAGCAGCAGACTGTGTCATCTCACCAGCATTGTTCACAAGCATGTGAAGAATCTGCCATGGCCTTTGAGTCAAATTATGTTTTCCCTTTTGAGGATGAGAATGAGCCATCTAATGAACATGAGGAGGTGCATGCATACTAGCAGCAATATCCTGGTAAGCATAATTACAATCTGAGAAGCAACTCCAACAGACCTACTGGTCCATTAACCAGCTCCTTGCCTCCAAATAATTTTAACACACCTCCTGATCCCAAAACTAACAATAACCCAGGATTTCCAAAGGTAAATGCACAATATCTGTCACCACAAAAGACAGTGTCAAAGACTATTGGCCTACCTCATGAATCTGATAAACTTGTCACATATCTGGCAGATGAGATGAAAAAGGTAAAGATCAGCCTGTCTCTATTAGAATTGTTGAAAACTCCTGCAATTAAGAAATCTTTCATGAAATCACTAGATGATCCTGCTCCTAAAGAGGATAATCATTCCCCAGGTCAGTCTAGTAGTAAAGATCATGCTGCTAGGGATAGTAATATCAAACATAAAGTGCCAGCTACTGTCCAAGCTACAGAAACCTCCCACATGACCTTGTACAGAGATAAGAGTGAGTCACCACCTTTTCTCCTCACCATAAGGATGTTTGGCAAGAATTTACACAACTGTTTGGTAGATTCAGGTGCATCTACAAATGTGATACCCTTGTCCATATGCAATGCTTTAGGACTACATCCCGCTAAATCCCTAAAGAACGTGACACAGCTAGATAAGACAGAAGTCAGTGTAATAGGAGAATTGACTCATATACATATGCAGCTAGCATCTGATCCCAAGATCCAATATTACATTGATATCTAGGTAGTTGACATACCTGACATATATGGGATGCTGCTTAGTAGAGACTGGTCAAAAACTTTGAATGGTTATATGTCTACTGACTTTAGTCACATGTGGTTGCCTTGGAAAGGTAAACCCAACCAGATAAGAATAAATGTTGAACCCAGGATGAAGCACATGATAACTGAGTATAATAAAACGAATGAGATAATGTATGTAAATGTTGAACCTGGAGTCTATTCTGTTAGACCATAGACTATCAGGATAGAGGAGATCCTGATGTTGGATTTTCATTGTCATGATGATGATCATCAGAAGGATATACCTTATGTAGGGCTTGATAATAATTTTGAAAGTGAGAATGAAGGAGATTGTTTCAGGAATTTCAAAAAGCACTTATCCAAGCAGATAAAGCGATGTAAAGTACTGAATATACCTGTTAACGATATTTTGATTGATGGATGGTGCAGATTACACGACGAAGCACATTCAGAAAAAACTTGTGAAACATGCTTAGATATGATGATGCTGGAATAGACATGTAGTGAGGCGTCATCATCATCATGTTTCGAGATAAGTTCTACATCAGGTGATGATGATGATACTAATTCTTGTTTGTCTTTTGCAGGAACCACAGAAAAGGTGACGGATCATGACAGAAATCAAATTTTGAGAACAGAAGAAATTCTGGTGTATGACTCGATAAATGTTAAGAAGAAAGAAAGGATCACCCCTGGGAGTGATTGTTTGATGGAGTTAGATTATGAACTATCTGATGAAGACAGTGGTAGTAACTTAACCCAATTTGAAGAATTTTTATCAGGAGAAGTTAAGAAGATGATAAAACAAAAGAGACATCCACAGGATGCATTGACTGAAGGTTGGTGTAGGCTGCATGAGGCACCTCACTCGGAGACTACATGTTCACTATGTTTACATGTTTTAAAGAGACATACAGAACTTGATCCAAAAGATCATCCTCCTGATGATAAAAAACAAGAAGAAAAATTAGTTTCCCAGGAGAAAGAAAAGATGAAGTCTGAGAAAGCTGAAATTCCTAAGTTAAAATGGATATTAGGTGGAGCAGCTGCCAGAGTTGCAAAGAAAAGCAAAGGTTCAGCCAAGCCTCATGCTGAAGATAAACCCTGGACCTTAAGATTTGATGGATCCAAATCCAAACAAGGAGCTAAGTAGGGATTGGTCTTATTGATCCATCAGGAAAGTCCTACTTAGCTGCATATATATTATAGTTCCCCTGCACTAACAATGTGACAGAGTATGAAGCTCTGATTCATGGGATACTGTTTGCTCTCAAGAAGAAGGTAAAAATTCTACATGTCTTTGGAGACTCAGAATTAGTTGTCAGACAAGTAAGAGGAATCTACTCTTGCAACTATAAAAGATTGTCAAATTATAGACCCAGAGTGTGGGATTTGATTGAAGACTTTGATGCATTTAATATCACCCACATTCCTAGAGAACAGAACCATAGGGTAGATGCACTTGCCCAGGCAGCCAGTACACTAGAACCACTATCTATATCAGGTCTAAAGAGATTTTTAGTAGAACTGGTATCTGTACCATCAGTACCTGATAATGTTACTAATCTTCAGGTCTTTAATGATGATCAACATATTCTTGATTTCATTTCTAACAGGGATATATTTGATGCTCAAATCATAGATGAGAATAGTATGGAAGATCAAGTTTGGGAAGAAGATGAAATATTAGAGTTGCCTAGCAACAGGATTCCCAAAGGTATGATTGAATTAGAAAGAGCCTTTGATTTGGATAATATGTTGAAACAGAAGGACCTTCCTAAAGTTGATGGAGGTCAGTATTCACAAGTGGATATTGGACAAAATGAAGACAAAAGAAATGTCCTGATAGGTAAGGTTTGCACACCAGAAGAGTTAAAAGGAATAACTCAGGCCCTTAAGGATTACATACATGTAATTGCATGGACTTATGATGAGCTGAAGACATATGACACATCAGTCATAACTCACACTATACCTCTTAAGCCAGATGCTAAACCTTTCAGACAGAAGCAAAGGCTAATCAATGCTTTGCTTGAACCAATAATTTTTTAAGAAGTCAAGAAGCTGTTAAATGCCAGGATAATCTTTCCTGTAAGGCACTCCACTTGGGTGGGTAATCTAGTCCCAGATAGAAAGAAGAATGGAGACATCAGGCTATGTGTAGATTTCAGGAATCTGAACAGAGCATCAGAGAAGGATAATTATCCCTTGCCATCATTAGATGAAGTTCTGCAGATTGTAAATGGAGCCAAAATGATGTCCTTCCTGGATGGTTTCTCAGGATACAATCAGGTCATGGTTGACAAGATTGATAGGCTGAAGACTGCCTTCACCACAAAGTGGGGGATCTTTGCTTATAGACGCATGCCATTTGGGCTGATAAATGCTGGAGCTACATTCCAGCGAGCAATGGACATAGCCTTCAGAGGCTTAATAGGAAAATGTATAGTCATCTACATGGATGACCTCACAGTATTCTCCAAAGAAAGGGGGAACCATGTAGCAGATCTCAGAAATGTACTCAAGAAATGTGAAGAATATGGAATATCCTTGAACCCCAAGAAATGCATATTCAGGGTAACAACAAGCAAATTATTAGGCCATTTGATAACCAAAAATGGAATCCTCATTGATCCTGCCAGAGTGGAGTCCATCATGAAATTACAACTTCCTGGAAGCAAGAAAGAACTTAAGTCTTACTTTGGTAAGATTAACTTTGTAAGAAAATTCATCACTGGTTTTGCAGAGATAGTCAGACCACTAAACACTATGCTAAAGAAAGATGCCAAAGCTGCTTTTGAGGACATAAAGAAAGCCATATCAGATGCTCATGTCCTCATCAGTCTTGATTACACCAGAGATTTCTACATTTATTCATTTGCCTCAGAACATACCTCTGTAGCAGTGTTGACTCAAAGGAATGAAGAAAAGGAAGAGAAACCGATCGCTTTCATGAGCTGTCCTTTCAAGGATGCTAAACTGAGATATGTGGATGTTGAAAGACAAGCACTTGCATTAGTCAGGGCAGTAAAGAAATTTAGGCATTATATACTAAGAAGCAAAGTGATTGCAGTAGTGCCTGATGCAGCAATGAAGATGCTGCTAATGCAGAGTGAACCTGGTGAAAAAAGAGCCAAATGGATCACAGTTTTACAAGAGTATGACATGGAGATTACACCCATGAAATTGGTAAGAGGACAGGCTCTAAGTCAAATGATATCAGAGATTGACCCAAACATTATAAGCCAACAGTATGTTATCAATGCTAAGGACAATAAAGAGTGGTATTCAGATATCAAGCACATCCTAATTACTGGAAGATGTCCTCCAAGAATGCAAGCTTCACAGAGGAGAGCTTTGAAAATAAGATCACAAAAGTATATGATGAAGGGAGGAACCCTGTTCAAGAAGAATAATGAAGGAATATACCTGAGATGCTTGGAAAAGCCAGAAGTGAATAAGGTTCGGTTAGAATTACATGACAAGTTCGGAACAACACATGGATCAGCCCTGGCCACAACACATGCAATCCTCAGAGTAGGATATTATTGGCCCACAATTTTTAAAGATACAGCTGAACATGTTAAATGTTGTTATGTATGCCAGGTTGCCGCCAACAGAGAGAAATATGCTACACAACTCTTACAGCCAATGATGGAAGAGTGTCCATTTGCACAATGGGGCATGGACTTCATAGGACCAATCAATCCTCCATCATCCTCAGGCCATAGGTATGTCTTAACAATTACTGATTATTGTACCAGATGGACTGAAGCTATTAGTAGCAAGACTTGTACTACAAATGATGTTATTAAATTTCTAGAAAGCAACATTGTTACCAGGTATGGAACTCCTTATGCTCTAGTAAGTGATAATGGTTCTGCTTTCACTTCAACCAAATTGTCAAGTTGGGATTTTGATCATGGGATCATACTCAAGTTTTCATCCAACTATTATCCCCAAGGGATTGGATTAGCAGAATCCACCAACAAAAATTTGCTAAATATCATAAGAAAACTAATAGAGAAGAACCCTAGGGAATGGAACTCATTTCTGAAATATGCCTTATGGGTAGACAGAACTCGAATGAAAACTGCATTAGGAAACTCACCCTTCCAATTAGTATATGGGGTAGATCCTATCCTCCCTGTTAACTTGAAAATTCCTACCTTGTAGTTTGCACAAGAGTACCTAGGCATTGATAATAGACAAGAAGTCGGGTTGCTTCAGTTGATGCACCTGGAAGAGAAAAGAAGTCAAGCAATTGACCAATTTGCAAAACATCGGGCTATTGTCAAATGCTAGTTTGACAAAAGAGCTAAAGTCAAAGCCTTCAGGATATCTGATTTAGTCCTGATGTAGGATAAAGCCCATGAGAGGAAAGGTGACCATGGAAAATTTGACAAATTATGGATAGGTCCCTTTCAAATTTTTGAGATACTAGGAGACAGCACTTATAGGCTTAAGAACCTGACAGGTGAGGATGTCCCATTGCCAGTCAATGGACAATTTCTCAAACACTATTTCCAAGCCTAAGTGACTTCATGATAGTCATGTGTATCATAATGTACATTTGTATAGTTCCTTGTGCAGTTGTTGTTTTGTTGTTTTGTTTGTTTGTTTTGTTTGTCTTGTTTTGTTTGTTTGTTGAGCCCTTGTTTTGGTTACTCAAGATGATGCACTTATCATCCTAGAAAATAACTAAATTGTTAGGATTCAAGTGATGAGATCAAATTTAGACATAGGTTATGATTCATTCTAAGAAGTATTCATGATCAGGTCTGTGATATCCTTTCATCAGGGTGCCTTTTCTTGATTAATGTGAATCAATCACAATGAAACACTTAATAGCCTTGGGTTTGTTGAATACACAAGTATAGGTGTTAAGTGAAAAATCTAAAGGGACTCACTTGCTACCAATACAATCTCCAACCTAAAGCTACAAGTGACCATACCTTGTACAAATGAGCTGACATGATGATATCAGATACAAATTTTAAAAGAAAAATCAGAAAAGAAATAAAATTAGGCCATCTACGTAACTCTACCGAGGCTATGAACGCTTGTTGGCAGTGGGGCTCTGCTTAGGGAGATTGTATAGATAACCTTGCCGAGGCTATAGATGCCTGGTGGCAGCAAGTCTCTATCCAGGTTGGCTATGAGGGATGATCTCCAACTATGTAGTTTAACACCAGTTACTTATGTTTTCAACTTTCTTTCAAGATGAGGATAATTAATCATTTGCACACACGTGATCCTTTGTTAGCATTGTTACCATAATGAACTTTTATCATTTAGAAGATCATGATGCTTACGCTTAGAAAGAATTAGAATAATATGGATGAATGTGATCACATCACTTGAATCATTGGAATTTGTTTGTTTTCTTTGCTGGCAAGTTGTTGTGTGGTTATACAACACACCCCATTTTGACTTGACAAAACAGGGACCCAACTTTTTGGCTTGTGCTTTGTGCGTTCTGGCGGTCTGGTAAAAGTAAGTCATGTAGATCATCATGCATGGAGAGGCTGGGTAAGTCATCATCATGAGGTCAGTTTGTCAAAATTCATATTTCGTTCCAGTAACCTCATATTTAGAAAGAACATCAAATTTCATGCAGGTTTGCCTTTTACATCACCCTGAGATTCGTTAGGATGTGAAAGTTATGAATGGTCAAAATCCTGGTCAAACCTGATATTCACAAGGGGAGGATCACATTTCTCAATATCCATCATATTACAAAAGGTCATCCCGGTCTAGTTTATCACCCGATAAATCATGCGGTCCAAATGTCTGGACGTCAATTTTAGGTTATAGTGACCTTTAACCGTCAGCAGCCTTATGTATTTCGTGAGAGTCATATTTCTTAATGTAACCTGATATTTCTTAATATCCTCCTGCCATGAAATATCCCCCTAAGCCATTATCCTGATGATGTCATTCAGGTCTGATAAAAAAAGAAACAAACAGGATGATGACGTAATCATCATTTTTACCTCTCGGGGACATATTTCCTGAGCATGGTCCTGCTCACATAACATGATGATGATGTCACGATGCCTTAGCGATATAATGAGCAAATATCTGGATGACATCAACCCAATATTTCGAAAGAGAGATGTATAATTTATCTGGTCATCATCATTTTTTTCAAACATCACCCGATATGTTGAAATATCCTCCTAATGTATAAACATGACCTAATGGTGCGTTCATCACCCCTATATCCAATATCACCTGATATCCAAATACTATCATATTTTTGAATATATCCTATCATATGGATATCACCCCACTCCCATTGCCGCCATTGACATTTAATGCGTGCAGAGGTGGTAGGTAGATCCCGCTGACCACAAAACCCAATCAAACACCTGGCGAAATCCTGAGTTTCCATGAAAAATCAACGAATAAAATCTAATCCATCAGGCTTTGCCCTAATTTCACCCTAATTGCAAGGTTAAAAGGTAAATTCACTTGTCATTTCACACTTACTTTGCGATAAAATCATTTTTACAGAGCACTAGCTTCCAAACCCTCATACAGGCGATACTTGTATGAACGGAGCTTACAGGCAGGAAGAAGTGCGGGATTATCATCAGAATTATGAGTATTTTCAGAAAACCACTAGTATAAAGGAATCCACATAACCAGGTAAGTAATTGAAACCCTCATCTTGTTGCTTCTGCATAGTCAGGTATGATATTACAAGTTCTAATTTATGCATCCCATGATGAGTAAATGCTGAATAAATACACTATGCATGATGTTAATAAAGATAAAATGTTATCTGCATGCATGTGAATACCCATTGTAAGACAAATCTTGTTAATTACAGATATCCATGGCTGATAAGAGGTTAGCTAAGTGTGAGGCTGAATTCAACAAGCCCATGTTTGCATCTCCTAGAGGAATCCTATTCAAGTATGGTGCAATTACAGATACACATCAAGGAAGTACTGATTTGGAGGCCTAGTCCACCAAGATGAATGATGAGAAGAACAAAAGCACCCTGTTAGATGCAGTGTTCATGTCAGGAATGTGGAATGCGGCTGGTTTTCTATACTCCATGGAGTCTCCAGAGATGGTGATTGAATGTGCCCGGAATTACAATCCAAAAACAAGACAGGTGGTAAAGCATGGAAGAATATATGCAGACCTATCCATCAAGGGTCTTTCCAGGACATTTGGACTGCCATTGGGTAGGAAGGTTAACAGTGTGGATCTGAAGAAATCTAAAGTTGAGTATGAAAATAATAAGAAGAAGGCCAGGAAGAACATGTATCGGTGGAGGGCCAAGAATAGCACATATCCTGCAGCGGCCAAACTTCCTATGCACTTGTATAAGTATGATTTTGATGAGTATCAATACATGATTGCATTGCTTAGCAGGGTGACAGGCCAGCCTGATGCTAGTAGTTTCAAAGATTGGATGTACGGTGTAATCATGATGTGCATATATGCAGACATCAAGCCATTATGGGGCCAGTTGATAAGTGATGCTCTACATGGGTAGCTGACGAACCTGGGAGGTTCAAATTGTTCCTTTTATATGGCATCATACATTGTTTACTACTGTGCTTACAAAGGCACATTTGATGCACTGGTTACAGATGGAAAGGTTACAGGCACAATCAATGTTGTGCACATATGGGATCATCATCCCCAGTTGCAAAGAGTTAATTACCTCTAGGATTACAAATTGGTAAATGATGCATTCTCTATGCATCTGGTGAGAACCATGGAGGAGGACAGGACAAAAAGATTGAGCATGGAGGCTCAAAAAATAATCTATAGACATGGAGCCTGGTATATTCAATTTGCCACATTTTCTTATATGAGAATTGAGGGTTTTGAAGGACATCCCCTCATGCTGCCAAGATACCCCACTGATGTAGTGGTATTAATGGAATTCATAAGGCAGAGCTCCATAATGCTGAAAACATACAAGGATGCTCAGAAAATTCCACCAATTTTGTTTCCAGTAACCATTGGCTGGTACATGTGCCCAGATTCAGAAAGTATCAAGAAGGTGATGGTCAGTTTGAACAAAATGCAATTGCAGTCATTCCCACTGATAAGGCCATATGATCCTTATGGGAGGGTAAAGAAAATAATAGGGAAACCTATTCATCAGAGGCACCTAGAAGACTTCTGGGCGGATTGTGAGGATGAAGCAGAAGCTAGAAGAAGAAGATACCAAAGGTTGACATTGAATCAAATCAAAACCTTTGATTGCATCCCCATTCCCTCATAGTTGAAAACGGATGATGGCAGGTTAATGGCAAATGAGTATGAGGAAAAGAAGATATATAATGATACAATATCTGCGCCTAACCTGACCATACCAGAGGATATATCTTTAGATCCTTTCATTGCAAGGACCTTACAGCTAACCCAAGCTTGGGTTGATGAACAAATTGAGGCATTGAAGAAGGGTGTTGCCATTACTGTGGATAATAAAAAGAAAGGACACGATATTCTTGATGAGGAATGTGATGATTTTATAACTGAAAAGAGGAAATCAAAAGGAGAGAGGCTGCCTCCACAACAACAACAAAGTAAAAGACCCCGTAGGGATAAGAAAATGGATAATGAACCCAAGGGGGTGATTATTGAAAGGGTAGTGTTTCCAGCTAAGGATGCAATAGCATTAGGATCAGGATCAAGATCAGCATCACCTCCATGGACAAGCAAACAAAAGTCCAAGAAACATCAGATGAAGGAGGTAATAGTTACTAAGACCCAAGAAGAGGGTCAGTCCTCACGAAAACCAGTAGAAGAAGATATTCTTATGGAGGAAGAGCCTGAAGAGGAGGAGGCCCCTTTGCTGTTCAAAAGGAAAAGAAAAACTCCACAGGTGGTGGTAGCTACCACACCTAAGAAACCCAAAACCTCCATGAGGGGTGAGATAAAGCAATCCCCTACACTGTTGAAAGGGGTAGGTAGCAAAGTTGTCCATAAAGAATTTCAGCATAACGTTCCACTTCCTACCATTGTGAAGTTCAAAACAAAACTTGCAGAGGAACAAAGAAAAGAAGCCTCCAATATATTAGAAGGAGGTCATATCTCATTGGAGGAAACAATTAATCTATCTTATGATGAGGTAGTGAAGGAAGTAGCTTCACAGAAGATGGAAACTCTTGCTGCAAGTACTCACATGACTCCTCGTGGGACTCCATTAGTGCAAACAATATTGGAGGAGATGAAGCAAGTGGAATCTGAAAAGGAGAAGACTCCAGAGAGGATAGCCCAAGAAATGGGGTTGGATACATTAATTGCACAGGTGACAAGTCCTGCAGTAGTGGATTTGATAGGTAGACAGGATGTAAGTCCTGAACATCCAGCAGGTACATTTGATAAAAGAGAACATATAGAAGAAGCGAAGATGGCAGAACCATAGGGCCATGCTTCAGAAATGAGCCAAGAGGACACTTCAGTTAGACCTGTTATAGTAGAAGTTCAGGAAAATAAAGTTGATGACAAGGATGTATTAGAAGATCATGCTTCTAAAGTTCAAGAAGTAAATAGTGCAGGTGCAGAACAAATAGTGGTTTTAGAACAAACACCAGCACCTAAGGAGGATTCCACAATATCCACTACTGTGAATGTGTCTCAACAAGAAGAAAAGTCAAAAGTGGATGAGGTAACAATGGAAAAGGATCATGATCATTATGATCATCATATTGACGCATCTCAAGATCCTCCACCTCAGGATGATGCTCCTCCAGAAAAGGAAATTCCTCAGTAGGAGGATGTATCACAGGATCAACCTCAGGGTGAGTATCATGAAGAAGAAAAAAGAAAATCACCTTCTCCATCACATATGCTGACAGATATAGGAGATCAAGGTGAACATCAACATGATGTGGAGAAACATGATCAGTTACCTCGATGGTTGGAAAAGGAAGTCAACACGGAGGTAGATTTAGAGATTCAAGAATTTGATGTATCTACCTTGTTTTCAGAAAATATAATAAAGCCAAAGAGGAAGGCCAGAATGACTTCAGCCATTAAAAGAGACCCAACAACTGGAAGAAGGACTGCACAAGTTGTAATTCCCACTGTAGATAAAGAAAAGGGTAAAATTACTCTGGAAGAATTCCAAATTAATACAGTTGACCTAGGGTTTGCGATTGAAGACTAGGAGGGTCAAGAAGGTAAAGATATCATAGATTCTTTAATTCATAAAGTTAAGAGAGAAAAAGAGAAAAATAAGCAACACAAAGAGCACATTGCTCAGTTGCATGCATATATAGGTAGGTTAACTAATCCTGAAGATGATTCTATGGACCATGCAGTCCCGTTGACTGCTATTTCCCAAGAGGAGGTGAATAAATTGGATCTCATGAAACATGAGTCATCCATATTGAGAAAGTGGATGTATTCCACATTCGATACTGCAAAAGTGGTAAAAGCCTCTCTGAAGAGGTGGAGTTCTCTCAGTGATTCCAGGAAAAAGGTAGACAAGTTGCAAATGCGGACAGGTAAAAGGTCTTTCCAGTTAGAGAAGATATTGGATATCCTGGGAGAAATAAGGAGGATAAATCCTTAATTGCTCATCAACAAGCAGGTGTTGAATAATAACACTGCATTATTGGTAGATATATGGTATAAGGACATTCAATTTGAATGTGATGTCCTCAAAAGATGCAACAATAAGCTGAGAGAGATCAGCATAAAACTACATGACATGATGTCCTTTGAGGCAGAAATTTTGGAGACTTTGGAAGGAAAAGTAGAAGGAAAGGTAGAAAATCAAGATGAGGAGATTGCAATCCAAGCTCTACAGAATAACTTCCAATTTGTTGCCGATGATCCATTAGGCCAAATGACAGAAGAGATCATGGATAAACTGGTGAGGAATAAGGTAAAAATAGAAAATTATAATGAGACATCACACCACAGAAAGAATTAACTGGATAGCATCAGAAATAAATACCAGGCACATAAGCACGCCATTATCAAAGCAAAGACCCAGGATGGCAGAGAAATAGATAGAATTTTGTAGTTGTATGAAAATATCAGGGTCATCATGCAACCTCATATACAAGGTCGTCATCATCAGGATGATGAAGGTACAGAAAGTGATGCACCTGACGATGGAACACATGAGTCAGATAAAGTAGATGATGATGCATCATAAAGTAAATATCAACATCTAATACTTAGTAAAAATAAGTATTTCAGATAGTTGCCAGCTGGCAACTTGTGCCATTTTGATAAAGTTGGCGTAGTCAAAGGAGATATTGACCGTAGATATTCATAGATAAATCAAGGTCGTAGATCTTTTGTAACAGATTCCTCATCTTGTTCTATAAAAGATGCAGGAATGCCTCATTTCAAATATTCGAAACTTAATTGAAATACGTCTGCTGAAATATTCAAGGCTCATTTCAAAGTTGTTTGTATACATTTATATCCTTGCATACTTAATGAATGAGAAGACTGTTGTGATTACAATTCATAGTAAATCTTGAGTAATCAGTGTGTGAATTCTGGATATATGTTGTGATTTGTTGCATCCCTTGGAGTGCATATCTACTTGCATATGTTGTTTTCATACAATTCCTTTGAAGTTAGTATCAACTGTATCTAGTTGTGGAATGTCCTGGTGAACATATGGTTTTGTTTTCTTCTCTTCATGACTGTATCTGATGTACATGTGGTTCAATAGCTAAAGGTTCAACATTAATTTGAAGCATTTCATTCAATTTCTTTAAATTTCAGAGCATTTCACCACCATAATTGCAAATAATTGATAATCTCAAGCAAATCTATCCAAATATGTGGACATCTCGTAGATAATTGCAAATATTTAGCATATTTGAAGCTAAAGCATGTGTAATTGAAAATATCATGCCAAGATTTGAATATTTATGTATCATTTGATCTAACAACTGCATAAAATGACCTCTCTGTGAAGAATCTTTGTAGAAACTGTGCCATGATGATGAACTCAACGTAAGGCCCCAAAATGGAAACAGCAACACACATCAACCTTTGAGTAACGTCAGACGATTATGACCTAATCACCAAAGGCTTGGGATCATGAATTCTCTGAATTCATCGTATCTTTCAAGATGAATAAAGGTTAATGTGTATTTTTATTCTATGCTTGTTTGTGACTAACATCATGACCAACAGGTCAGCCAAGTCTGGTGAGAACACTAGGTCTTCTAAGAACATTCTTCATCCATGATCCAACTTTCTCTTTGCAGACCAATCCAAGGGTAGGAACACGATCAGGAGACATCCGCAGGCACATTGAAATCATCATGAAACAATCGCACAACTTCTAACCACTATGTCAAGAAGATTCTTCAAACTGGAGCACATAAACAACATAGGCAACTACTGTTCATAAGGAAAAGATCACTTACGGACCACCAAATCATGAACCATTAAAGTTGAAGGCTCTTAGCATCAACTTAGACTTAACTCTAGAACCGCAAACAAAAATACTTCAATGCGGAGGAATGCAGAGCATAACACTTTCTCCATGTCACCACCAAACATACAAGAAAAGTAGTTTTCACACTGGTAAACATAACTTACTCAAATCCTCATATCGGAGGCTCAAACTTGGAACATAGCATCTTTAGAAAGACTTCTAAATAACTTCCAATCCACAGACAAAGATATTTATTCTACAGGAAATGCAGAGCAATCTTCTAGACTGTTCTTCTGTATGCAATACATTGTTTCCACTACAATTCACTATTTCTACCGGAGGAGCTAGTTTTCTCAATATCCTCAACATCTAACTCATTACAAGCAAGTAACAAGATAAGGGCACAGTTGACATCAATGACAACACCGGTTAGGCACATACTTGCAACAGAGTTGACCAAAACTGAGAGATGTTATTGTGGATGGACCTCACGTGTACCTGTAGGTCCAAATAGAACATTTCTAGCTGCCATGAATTCTTAGAACTGCTCCATCAAATATTGGTATTTTTTTTCTCTTAGGGATCTTAAGTGACTTTTTCAGTAGCCTACTACCCTAAATAACTAGGACACTTGGCATACAAAATGAGACCTCCCCTAGCATTTACCCACCCACCCTAATGCATTGGCATCATTAGTTCGACCCCACAAGCTATGGAATACAAAATCTCACTCATAGCACCTTTCCACTACATGAAACTGAAGCTGTTTGGAACAATGTGTTGCTTGCCACCATAGGCAAACCAAATTGATTTTTAAAAATGAGGTTGGTATTTGTAGGAGGACCTGACATCCACTTGTACATGAAAAGAAGATGCTCCTAGGTGTCATGATTTGACAGAACAGTTGATCCAAAGTTTGACACCTTTTTTGTTTTAGAGCTCTTGAGAGATTTTTTGTGTTCGATGTAGGTGATAATGACCAAGAGGCTTCACCACTAAAAATTCACCTCCCCTAGCATTCACCTGCCCACTCCAACACATTGGCATGGTCAATTCAACTCCACGAGGTATGGAATGTGTTCTAATTAGATCCATCAATGTATAAAGGATATGGGAATTTCGTCAAATGTTTTTTTTTGCAAAATAAGTTGCTTCAAGTGGTCTAACTCATTGGATTACATCTGTTCACGTATATTACACCTCATGGAATCATCACAATTTTCAAATAGTACATTTTTGCAGGAAAATGGGAAACCCTTATCTAAATGACTTAAATGGATGTCTTGACCTACAATACCACCTGGAAACATGAAAATGTCCTCCTTGGCATCTTTGGAAGTCACATGATTGGTTTTAAGCCTATGCTCTTGCATCAACAAGGCAGGTGAACTATTTGACATGACACCTCAAAGAAATGTTGTCTCATGGAATGCAATTCATGGATGTAAATCTAAATTCCACAACCTTATCCACCATCTTCCATGCCTATGCCAAAATGGGATCTTCGGAACAGGGTATAGACAAACATCAAAGCATAAAGGATATAGGAATTTTGTCACATGGTGTATTTATAACTACTCTTTTAGACATGTATGCAAAGTGTGAAAGCATAGACAAGGCATGTGAATAGTTTGGCATGACACCTCAAAGAAATGTTTTATCATGGAATGCAATGATTGCAAGATATATGCACAAAATGGATTTTTCGATAAGGATTTCAAAAGTTTCAAGCAAATACAATTGGCAGGTGTAAAACAAATGTAGAAAGGTCAAATGAGGATATGCAAAGCATCCAAAAACCATATAGAAGGTGAAATGAGGATATACAAATCATACTAAACATGTCTCTCTCGCTATGTCTCACTCTCTTCCCCTCTTCCTCATTCTGCTCTTTTTGTAACCCATATAGATGGTGAAAAGAGGGTATCCTAGACCTATAGAAGGTGAAATGAGGATATAATGTCAAACATATCATCTCCCTCTCAGTCTCTCTCTAAGTCTCTCCCTAACTAAACATATAATGTTAAACATATATATAGGGTGAGATGAAGGTAGGAAATGATGTCAAAAATATAGAAGGTGAAATGAGGATATATCTAACATGTAAGATGACAAATTATCTATGATTATCATATCAAATCTAGTAGTTTCAATATCATGATTTTTATGAGATGTATACAAAAAGAAGAGTACAACAAATATGTTAACTAACACTTAGCATCAATCTAATAATTTAGCATAAATAAATTATATTTCCTTATATGATTCAAACTATGAATTGTTAGGTTCATCTAAAAAAAGCATATAAAGGCCTAAATGACAAATCCTATGATTGGATGCACCTTTCCTTGTACCCATCATTCTCTTAACAAAAATGATTTATTGTATGTTTCATATTCCATATTTTTCTTAACATAAAAGTGTAAAATTTAACTAATAATTTATATACAAAAACTAATTATATGAAAACCATATCATAAGTTGTTGCAAATAGGTTCACAATATATTTATTTATTAGCCAAACAAAAGTTAGATTCAATATTCATAATGGAAAGTGTCGAAGCATAGAAAGGCATGTGAATTGTTTGACAAAACACCTCAAAGGGATGCCATCTCATAGAATGCAATAATTGAAAGATATACACAAAATGGATTTGTTGATAAGGATTTAGAAACTTTCAAGCAAATGCAATTCGCAGGTGTAAATCCAAATTCCACAACCTTAACCAATATTCTCTCTACCTATGCCAAAATGGGATCTTTGGAACATGGTATGGATATCCATTAAAGCATAAAGGATATGAGAATTTTGTCAAATCTCTTATAGTTGCAACTACCCTAGTAGACATGTATACAAAGTGTGGAAGTATAGACAAGGCACGTGATCTATATGACATGACACCTCAAAGAGATGCCATCTCATGTCCAATGCAATAATTGCAAGATATGCACAAAATGGATTTGTTCATAAGGCTTTAGAATCTTTCAAGAAAATGTAATTCGCGGGTGTAAAGCCAAATTCCACAACCTTAGCCAACATCCTTCCTGCCTATGCCAAAATAGGATCTTTGGAACAGGGTATGGACATACATCAAAGCATAAAGGATATGACAATTTTTCTAGATCTGTTGTAGTTGAAACTACCCTAGCAGACATGTATGCAAAGTGTGGAAGCATAGATAAGGCACATGAACTATTTGACAGCACCTTAAAGAGATGCCATCTCATGGAATCCAATAATTGCAAGATATGCACAAAATGGGTTTGTTAACAAGGCTTTAGAAACTTTCAAGAAAATGCAATTAAGAGGTGCAAAGTCAAATTCCACAACCTTAGCCAACATCCTCCCTTCATATGCCAAATTGGGATCTTTGGAACATGGTATGGATATCCATCAAAGAATAAAGGATATGGGAATTTTGTTAGATCTTGTAGTTGCAACTACCCTAGTAGACATGTATGCAAAGTGTGGAAGCATAGACAAGGTATGTGACATGTTTGACATGATAGCTCAACGAAATTCCATCTCATGGAATGCAATGATTGCAAGATATGTGTAGACACCTAAAATTGACTTGCTTTGCAAACCAATTTTATGTATCTCTACACCACTAATTATCCCTCCTATTAATTAAATAAATTCATTTTATTTAATTAATTTATCCCTAATCATCTACCTTTGATCATTTACCCATCCTTTGTGATCAATTAATTCACTTAATTTATCACTTTACCTTATAACTATATCTTCATTGATTAAATAAATATTCCTAATATTTATTTAGCTAATTTGTCCATCTCCCTAATCCCTATTAATTAGATAAATCATGCTTATCTAATTAATCTACCCTATTAATCAACCTATCTCTATCCTAGTTAATTAAATATCAATTATTTAATTAGCTATCCTAGCCTACCTATCCCCTAGACCTAAATTAATTAAGCTAAACACTTAATTAACCTTGCTTAGCCCATCCTCCCACACACCTTTGAATAAAAATTAATTTTTTATTCAAAGGGTCAAATCTTCCTTACACCTCATTTATCACCCTCTTACACATGTAAGTGTACATGTGTCCTTCAACCTTCACATCTCCACATAAAAGTGAATTTTTAATTCACACCCCCCCATGAGTTGAATTTTTAATTCATTTTTATCCTCCACACCTTTCCCCATGTGAATTTAAAATTCACAAATAATGAGAGCCCTCCAAATCCGTTGACTTAATCTCAACCCTTGATCTCTCTCATCCACTCCCCTTGTGACACTTGTCACAAGGCTATGAATCCAATCCAAACCCTAACTCTCAATCATTTCTAGCCCTTGATCTCAACTTTTAATCCTCACCCTCCATCCCTTTTCCAAAAATCTATAAATGAGACCCTTCTCTAAGCCATTCATAAGAACTTCTTCTTGCATCCTTATCATGCCTAAATTTCTCTCAAATCTCCTCATCATACCATTATAATGCCAAAATCATTCTAGCCTCTCTATCCAATCTATCAATCTATCCTCCAATCCCTCATCTACATTGTGTTGGATGCATTGAGCAAATCCACATTCCATTCTTCATCTACTTGGGTAAATCTAAGGAGTTTGGGTGCAACTCCTTCCACCCTATCTTGGATTTGTGGGTCACATGTGAAGGTATATCATTTGTTTTTGCACTTGATTTGTCTTTTTAGCTTTCATTTTGACTTCGTAGATCACATTGGCACACCTGGTGGGACCCATAAGGTCCCTATATAACATCTTTTGTGAGTTTTTGCATGTGTTTCAAGACATTTTGTAGGTATCGACACTATTTCTCTGCACAGTGGCACCATTTCTGCTAGAATTGGGTCTACGGCTGTATTGGTGCTATCTTCGCATGACCAAACCACTAACATTTTGGCTTGAATCTTTTGTGTTTTTCTTGCTTTCTATCATTTTTAGCATTTATAACTCTCAGTTTTTGCAGGAAATACACAAAGACAAGGGGAAACTATGGCAAAATTTTCCTAAAATCTATCCAATATCTTGTTTTCTAATCCTTGTTTATGTGGTTGTTTAAAACATCATTTAAGGGATTGTTTATGGTATTTTCATGATTAGAGAGTGAAAACAACCACTAACCCCTTTGGTCAATCATTTTTGTAACTAAAATCAATCCTTTTGAGACCTTTGACCCTCACTGTCTCATATTGGCACTAACAGGGCCTAGATCGGCACCTTTTTTTGTAATAATAAAGCAAACTACATCTTCAGCCACAGCGGCACTATTTCTTGTTATTGTGATGCTATCTTGTGTATTGGCACTATCTTGTATATTGGCGCTATCTTATATCTGTATTGGCGCTATCTATTGTATTAGCGCTATCTTGCCTCTAGACTGGTGCTATTTTTCTGTACTAGCTTAGGGATCTATGTAGGGTTGGGCCTCTTTTCTACAGGATATTTCAAATCATCCTGGGGCACAATCTGGAAGCTATTAACATATTTTGCAGGGATTTCTTAGCATAGAGAACACTTTATCTTGGTGCACCTAAAAGAACCTTTGTGTGCTTAGCTTAGAAAACACTTGAATTTGGTGCATAAAATCAATCTTGCTTGCAAACAATCTAAAATCAAACATTTCATTTTGGTGCACCTAAAAAAGAATCCTTGTATGCCTTAGTGTAGAAAACATTTGATGTTGGTGCTCTAAAATTAATCATTGCTTGCAACAAACAACTTTGGCACATTTCAATTTGGATTTAAAAAAAGAACATTAGTGAAGTGTTTGCCGTGTTTGGTACACTTGCATGTTTGTGTTATCCCATAGGGTAGAATCAAAGTATCCTCTCCCCTTGCCTTCAAAAGGATCTTGGGTGAAGAAAAATGGTTCTATTCTCTTTTTTCTAGGAAGTGGGCCTGCCCTTAAGACACATCCATTTGGAGAACTCATTGGCAACCCCAAGCAGTACTTGCATCTGGTCTACTATATGTAAATTGAGGATAAGGCGAAAGCCAAGTCTAATCGGTATGAGCGCTTACCATTCGGTGCTAGCTTGAAAGGGAGTAGTACCTTGTGTTTATGAAACCCCTAGTAGAGCTAGTCAAAACCTTAAGTGGTTTATCGGATGCTTGTAAGGTGCCGATCCCCCAGATGTACCCCCACTACGAACCATTGTTTTAGAAGCTAAAACCCCTCTACTTGTTTGGCAAGTATTGTCAGTGCTTCACCTTAGTTTGTGCATGCTTGATAAATCTTTCGCAAACAAAACCTTTGGCCATTGTGTTTTCTTTCTTGATTGTTTGTCTACTTGCCAAGAAAAATCAAATTCCTCCATCAATCAAACCATTTCCAAAAACTTCAGTCTTTTAGCACTATTTTAGTGCCTTCTTCATCCATGTCTAAAAATCAAATTTTTCCATAAAAAACATCAATTTTATAAGCCCATTTTTCAAAAAAATTCCAGTCAAGGGCTACGCCCCCGAACCCTTATCAGCGGGAGGTCACGTCCGCCCCCCCGCACCCCCTCACATCGGGCTGGGTTTTCCTCCCAACACCACTAAACCATCCCCCCATTTATCAAACCCCATAAGTTGAGCTTATCCAATCCCTTTATTTGAGCTTGATCAAATTCTAATCCACTTCCTCTCTAGTCATAATCTATCTTCATCATCCTAATCATTCTTATCCACTTCATCTTAATCTAATCACCCATATATCCTAATCATCCTAACCACCTATCTTATCCACATCATCATCCAAATCATTCAATCCAATCTTATCCTAATCACCCTCATCATCCTTAATCCAATTCATCAACATCATTCTAATCCCATCTCATCCAAATCAAATCCAAAATCCAACCAACACCAATCCATAATTTTCCAAACCTAATCCAAAATCAACATCAATCCCAATCAACATCCAAGTCCCCCAACATCACTATCAAACTCCAAATCCAAATCAACCCAATCAAAAATCAAGACCTTAATTGATCATCTAATCAAATCAACCAAATCAATTCTATTACTTAAGTGTCATTAGTCCACCTTAAGTATAATGAATCATCCATCCTTTGAAATCATCCTAAGGTTTTGAAGTTTGATCCCCAACATCGCAATCATCCATTATCTACCATTTCATCCCATACCTGTCCAACAACATGGATCCTTATGTAGCAATGCAACAATTACAAAGACTTAGAAAAATCTATGAGAACATGGATCCTAATGCTAAGGAAAAATGCAAAAATGACATTAGAGATATACCCTTAGCACACCTCATCATTGGGGAATCCCAAGCCCTTACCCAACCTTCATCATATTAACAAACACCCTACATATCATCCACATCCACATCATATCAACCTTCATTCTTTCAACCTTCATACCAACCTACATCTTTCATACCCACACCATCAACCTCCTATCAACCTTCATCATATCAACCTTTACCCTCATATCAATCTTCATCCTCTTACACATCCATGCCACCATACTTATCCAACCAATCAATACCTCCAACTTATCCATTCCCCAACCTTTGTCATGCTAACTTTGATCAAGGGAACAACAATCTAGCACACCTTATCTCTGAAATCCAAACCTTATATCAACAACCATTTCCCCATACAAATCCCCCATCCTCTAATCCCCATCCCATCAACCTTAATCCATCACCATATCCACCTTACAATTCCCATCCTCCAATCCTCCCATCACAATATCCCTCCAACCTTATCAACCTTAATCCATCACCTTATGTATCTCCCAATCCACCAACCCCTATCACACATACACCTTCTAATCCACCATCAAATCTTCCAAATCCTAAGGCCATGACATCCAAAGAATCCTTGTGGGATTTCCTCCAAAGAACATCACCAATCAAAGCAATGGAATACTCCAAATCCTCCACCCCTCCAACACCACCATCTAGTCCCACACCTATCCTTGAAACCATCCAAAAACCATCACTACCTAATCCCATCACCCCCTATCCAATCCCAATCCTAATCCTACACCATCCACCATCATTATCCATCTGTTATATTGTTCTTCAACCCATACACTCATGAAGGATGCCATCCATTAGTTGTTAGCAAGGAATCAAACACCCACCAAACCTCTTGAACAATTTCCTAAGATAAGTCAAGCACCCATCACATCCATCCAAGAACCTACCATCACCATCCAAGTCACGTCCACTTCTATCCAAACACACGATCCATCAAATCCAAAGCATGTTGAAACATCAACCCCTTCTCCTAATCAAGATCTAACCATCCTATCTAATCCCATCCCTGATCCCCTCCCATCTATTGATCAACTTTTTGATCTCACACCATCTTCTACCACCCCTTTACCATCCCCCATGAATCCTTTACCTCCATCTACCAATCTCATCCCAAATCCATCCTCCTATTCACTTGGACAAAGCACCTTCATCCGTGGTGACTCCCTTGTAGGAGGTGAACAACTTCCATCCACCATCTATCCTTCTCTAACAAATAATGGACTTGTGTCTTGTTTCTAAAGCAGCAAACATCCCATTGCATGTTACATGCTCCAACCTATGAACTATCAAGGAAAAGTCTTAGACCTTCATGAACAAGGCATCTTAGAGCCCATCCACACCACATTCCATCCATCCTCGCATGGCCTTGGCTATACACCCCAAGACAAACAATCTAAACATGTTGGTACCACCCACGTACCTTCCAAAATCCATTCACCCAATTCCAAATCTGGTGCATCACATCACACCCCTAAATCATATGTCACCATCCCTCCTCCATCATCATATCATTTGCAAAAGCATGTGACCGTCCATCTTCCTCCATCAAATTTACCTCGACTACTTCCAACTCCAAATATCCCTATCAAATCTACTTTACCTCCTATCCTACCAACGCCAAACACCCCTATCCACAAATCCTCTCATTCTCCTATCCTCCCAACTCCTAATATCCCTATCTTCAAATCTCCTCATCCATTTATCCATAAATCCACTTTTAACCCCTCCACCCATAAACCCCCTAAAATTACCAATCAAGACCAACAAAAGCACACATCTTTCAAACATGAAGCTTCCCCCAAATCCATAAGCTTCAAAAGTAAAAATTTGGATGCCTTAACTCATAAAGCACAAAAGCCTAAAGATGTTATCCCTTCCAAGCAAAATCAAAAATCCAAAAGTCTATCAAAACCCACACCATCACAAGAAAAAGCAAAAACAAAAATGGTGTGGGTCCCTAAACAAAAAGCACCAAACTCTAATGAGGCATCCACATCCCAATCCACCCTAAAATCCCAAACATCCCCCTCCCCATCTAAAAATCCCCTGACACCTAAGTCTATTTGGGTCCCTAAAACCCCAAATCAACCATCCAAAAATCCCCTATCCTGATCCCCATTACTACCCACCCCCATCCAAGACATAGGCTTCAAAATCCAAAACAGTGTGTGCAACCATTGGTCTTGGTTCCCCTCCACCACATGACATTCCCACATACCCCCATCTCTCCATCTTTCATTCATTATCTTACATATCTTCCCCATCACATCCCTATGGTCCATGCTTTCACATAATCCACATCATAATCTGCATAATCCACATCACAATCCACATAATCCACATCATAATCCACATCATAATCCACTACCCACCATACATTCATCATCCACAATGCTATCCAACATGGGACCATATTCGCCTTGCTATGGAAACAGACGCTAGAGTCCCAATTCCATCAAAAAAGCAAAAAAATCAAAAAAAAAAAATCAAGAAAATAGTAAAGACAAAAAATCCGTCCAATGGTGAAAACCACTCCTCGTGGCGCCTTGGGCAAGTACCATGATGAAAACCCCTTGTGGGCATCATGCGTAATCCATTCTCCATCCATTCTATATCCCTACACTTGGGGGCAAAAGCATACTTGTCATCCACATCCATAATGTCCTTTGCACACCTTATCCACTATCTTATCCTTACCCCATCATATTCCTATCCCCCATCCCCCTAGTTATCCTATCATTCCCCATCCATCCTATCCACTATATCTTCCTCCTTAGATCTTGATAAAGACAAGGGGCAAAATATAAACAACTTTCTTTGGACACCTCTCAGCATACTCCCTTTCCAAGCATATCCTCCATCCATCTACTACAAAGTCCATCCACTCAAATGTAAACCCATCATGCAAAATCCTAAGCATTGAGGCATATGATTCCTTACAACATAGCCCTTGGAGTAAATCCTTATCCCCATCTCTTATCCATCTATCTTGCATCCCTATCTCTATCTTCCAATCCATCTATCATGCATCTCCTCTCTATAACCTCCCACTGACAATCCCTCCATCTACTTATCATGTATCCCTACCTGATCCTTTATCCCCCATCCTACCCCTTATCTGCATGTATCTATCCATTTATCAAAATCTCCTATCCATTATCCTTTCATTGACAATCCCCCAACCCAACCCCATCACCTCCACCTCTAAACTTGGTGTTCCCTTGTCATTGGTATCTAGTGTAAAGACTATCTAAACACAATCTAATGCAACCATCATAATAAACCATGCCCTTTCCAAAATCAAAAAAATCCATAAAACCCCAAAAAAACATCCCTCACAAAATCAACATCATTCCATCAACATCTCATCATCTTCCAACATCCTCACAATAACACGTCATCTTCCAACATCATCACATCTATCCTCAATCACCCCACATTATCACCACAAATTACAACTACATATCATCACCACCCACATCTTAATGTGCCTTGATCCCGTGGATACAGGGTATGTAGGCAGTCTGGAATATGCAGGAAGTTTCCAATACTTAGGTACATAAGATGCACCCATCCAACCCGCTTGGATGGCCCCTAGCCCCTGAGCTTACACTAGATCCAAGCATCGTATCACCTATCAAAGCATCACCCCTTAACAAAAATCATCAACTATCAAATCAACATCAATCACAACTTGTCACCATCATATCTTGAGCCAATTTTACAATATCAACTAGGCGTGATCCAATCATCAAATGACTCCTGCCTTAGGATATATCATTCCTATGATAGGCAGATTCTATCATATCATCATCCATCTTGGCAAGAGATACAATGGCTATTTGTTTGGTTTGTTGGTCTTTTGGTTTTTGATTTTTATTTTTGTCCTATTCACATATCACATCAAAGCTACCTTGATCTCACTATATCATGGTATGTGGCAAAAACATCTAGAATGGGGCATAGTCTTTCTTTTGTATGCTGTGCTTGTGGGTTGGTTTCATTACACCAAGCTAGTATTCATATCTTGTGGATCGTAGGGTTGGTTCTAGCATATTGATCTCCTTGTGTATCTAAGGTTCATCATACCTTTTGTGTATTTAAGGCTTATGCTATGAGCCCCCTTCCCTCATCTAGACAAGGTTGTACTATCTTGGGCATGCATGGGATCACCCTCTTGTTTGCATGCCTAGTCCATGCAAATGTTGGATAAACATCATCACCTTGGTCTTCTATACCTTGGTGAAAATATCCACTTTGCTATATCAAACCTAGGATTGCTCTAAATCATTTTCAGCACAATGATCATCAATCAGCCAACCTCCCATAAATCATATTTCTTTCATCTCACCCCTTATCCTCCAACTAGTTCAACCAATCTATTTCATCCATTTCGAGAGCACACCCGTGTTCTTGCAACCCGCATGTCCTCTCGAGGGGGCATCCCCCTTACCAATTATCCCCAAACCTTACCCTATTCTTCTAAGCCAAAATCTTTTTTCTATCCAATCCAACTCTATATTTTAACTTCTTTGAGATAGCGTTACTTAGCCGCAACACCATTTCAAAGAGGGGCAAATGTAGACACCTAAAATTGACTTACTTTGCAAACCAATTTTCTATATCTCTACACCACCAATTATCCCTCCTATTAATTAAATAAATTTATTTTATTTAATTAATTTATCCCTAATCATCTACCTTTGATCATTTACCCATCCTTTGTGATTAATTAATTCACTTAATTTATCACTTTACCTTATAACTATATCTTTATTGATTAAATAAATATTCCTAATATTTATTTAGCTAATTTATCCATCTCCCTAATCCCTATTAATTAGATAAATCATGCTTATCTAATTAATCTACCCTATTAATCAACCTATCCCTATCCTAGTTAATTAAATATCAATTATTTAATTAGCTATCCTAGTCTACCTATCCCCTAGACCTACTAAATTAATTAAGCTAAACACTTAATTAACCTTGCTTAGCCCATCCTCCCACACACCTTTGAATAAAAATCAATTTTTTATTCAAAGGATCAAATCTTCCTTACACCTCATTTATCACCCTCTTACACATGTAAGTGTACATGTGTCCTTCAACCTTCACATCTCCACATAAAAGTAAATTTTTAATTCACACTCCCCCATGAGTTGAATTTTTAATTCACTTTTCATATGCACTCTTCCCAAAACTAAATTTTTAATTCTTTTTTATCCTCCACACCTTTCCCCATGTGAATTTAAAATTCACAAATAATGAGAGCCCTCCAAATCCGTTGACTTAATCTCAAACCTTGATCTCTCTCATCCACTCCCCTTGTGACACTTGTCACAAGGCTATGAATCCAATCCAAACCCTAACTCTCAATCATTTCTAGCCCTTGATCTCAACTTTTAATCCTCACCCTCCATCCCTTTTCCAAAAATCTATAAATGAGACCCTTCTCTAAGCCATTCATAAGAACTTCTTCTTGCATCCTTATCATGCCCAAATTTCTCTCAAATCTCCTCATCATACCATTATAATGCCAAAATCATTCTAGCCTCTCTATCCAATCTATCAATCTATCCTCCAATCCCTCATCTACATTGTGTTGGATGCATTGAGCAAATCCACATTCCATTCTTTATCTACTTGGGTAAATCTAAGGAGTTTGGGTGCAACTCCTTCCACCCTATCTTGGATTTGTGGATCACATGTGAAGGTATATCATTTATTTTTGCACTTGATTTGTGTTTTTGGCTTTCATTTTGACTTCATAGATCACAATATGCAAAAAATGGATTTTTTTATAAGGATTTATAAACTTTCAAGAAAATACAATTGGCGGGTGTAAAGCCAAATTCCACAACCTTAGCTAGTATCCTCCTTGCCTATGCCAAAATGGGATCTTTAGAACACGGTATTGACATCCATCAAAGGATAAAAGATATGACAATTTTGTTAGATGTTGTTGCAACTACCCTCGAAGACATGTATGCAAAGTGTGCAAGCATAGACAGGGCACGTGAACTATTTGGCATGATGCCTCAAAGAAATGTCATCTCATGGAATGCAATGATTGCAAGATATGAACTAAATGGATTTTTTGATAAGGCTTTAGAAACTTTCAAGCAAATGCAATTGGTGGGTGTAAAGCCAAATTCCAAAACCTTAGCCAACATTCTCCTTGCCTATACCAAAATGGTATCTTTGGAGCACGTATGCACATCCATCAAAGCATAAAGGATATAGGAATTTTGTCAAATGTTGTAGTTGCAACTACCCTATGAGACATGTATGCAAAGTGTGGAAGCATATACAAGGCACGTGAACTATTTGACATGATGCCTCAAAGAAATGTTGTCTCATGGAATGTAATGATTGCAAGATATGCATAAAATGGATTTTTCATAAGGCTTTAGAAACTTTCAAGAAAATGCAATTAGCACATCTAAAACCAAATTGCACAACCTTATCCAACATCCTCCTTGCCTATCCCAAAATGGGATCTTGGGAATAGGGTGTGGACAACCATCAAAACATAAAGAATATAGAAATTTTGTCACATGTTGTATTTGCAACTACCTGTGTAGACATGTATGCAAAGTGTGGAAGCATAGACAAGGCATGTGAACTATTTGACATGATGCCTCAAAGAAATGCATAGTCTCATGGAATGTAATGATTGCAAGATATGCACAAAATGGATTATTTGAAAACTATTTATAAACTTTCAAGCAAATGCAATTGGCACATGTAAAACCAAATTCTTGTAATGATAATTGATCATTATATTAAATATTTAATATAAACTGTCATATACATAATGTCATGAACATAACATCTAGTCTATATATAAAGCCATATAGGCATGTACAAATAAAGCCATAAAAGAATATACAAAGATATACATTGGTAATATACAAAAATATGTATACAAAGCCATCTAGGTATACAAAAAAATGTCCCAAAACCTAGTTTCCTATGAACTGCTATGAAATAATCTGCGGCCCTTGCTTGGCTGTGAAGACGGAGAGCTAATTAGAGGCTCATCCTTTCTATCTCATCGACTAGACCTCCTCAACACAGATTTTTGCAACTCAACCTATTAATACAATCAAACAATATGGACATTAATATAGAAAATATGAAATATATAACATCACATATGTAATGAATCACTTACCACTAGTTGATGATCCCTCTCAATCATCTTTTCTCTCTCTTCATTCATAGCTAGACGGGTTGGAGTTGTGACATCATGTGAGAAACATCAAGAAGCAAAATTGACTAAACATAAGTACATGTATGTACATCAAATGACATGAGATAAAACAAGAAATACAAAATTGTATTTACATGTTACTGGCTCATACCTCAGTCAAAGGATTTGAAGACAACACAGCTGTAGCAATGCCTACCTTCATTGACTCACGAAGATGAGGAGTCTCCATATTCAACATCTGAAAATAGATTCCAAGGTTATTTGACCAAAATAGATGCATAACATTATTTAAATGCACAATGATTACAAAAGGTTAAAATTACCTCCGTAAAAGTGGTTATGTATCTAGGGGACCAAGGAAATTGTGGAGGTGCTAGTGAAACTCCATGTTGAAATTATCAAATTGTCACTAAATAAGATTACCATTGATATATATTTACTATATTTATGATCATGTGATAAATTACATACCTACTCACTCAACCTCCTCTCATAACCTACCACTAGATGGCTAATAGAGGTAGGATGAAGACTTCCTGGAATTTCATTGTGCCTGCAGACAATTACATACATTAATTTTGACTTATAATATAGATAGCCATATAAAATTAATTATAAATTTCAAATATGAATATATTAAATCAAGATGAAAATTGTAAAAAATTACCAGGGAGTCAATACCAAATGTATGTTGTAAGACATCATCTGTGAGAACAAGATCATCCAATATGGATGTGTCCATCATTGGCTGTTGCCCCTACATCCTACTGAGAGTCCTATTGTGAGTCATGTGTCTCATAATTGCACAAGTTCCCACATGAACTACAAAGATGTGGGGAGAAATGACGCCTTTTCTCTCACCCTCATCATCCTGGGTGAGATCATCACCGTGTTGTGCTAGAGATTATGTGAGAGAACTCAATGAATGCAGTCTCTCCACCTCAACACTCTCCTTCAAAGTTGAAGGGAGTGACACATGTGCTAGCCTCATCAGGGGTCTAGGTATGTAGTTTTGGTCTCACTATGCCCCCTCTCTATCTTGGGCAGAGCCACCACCTCTGCCCTGGAACTCTTGAATGTCAAAATAATTAAAATCTTCTTGAGGATGAACTCATGTAATAGATTTTCCTTAAGAAATATTGTGGCACCTCACTGTTGTTATATGGATGCTCATCAAACACCATGTACCATCTATCCCAAAAGTTTTTCTAGGATATATCTTCGTTCCTACACCAATGAATTGGGAAGCATTTGCAAGTCTCTTCTAATGTTTGACCAGTTTTAGGATTGATAAATTGTGAACATAATGCAAATTTTGTAATTTTTGGTCCTTCACTTGTTCGTAAGACAATTTGTCAACATAGTATTGCCAACACCTCTCCCTATAGTCATTTCATTCGGTGATTTGGTTTTTCACCGATTCAGTGTGAGAAACAATCACCTCTAATGACTTGGCAAGTGTTCTCCTACAATCGGTGCTTGCACTTGGACTATTTAAAGATTCAATTAGGGTTTGAAGATGTTTTTTATTTTCTTCAATTTTCCCTAAATAGTTTTCCTGTGTCTCTTTCATTGTGAGGACATGAAGGTGGGGGGTTTTGGGGATTATTTTCAACCTCCTCTATTGGATTAGTGTTCTGTGGTGCCTCATTCACTGCAAATTCAACATAAAAAAATAATCAAACATTACAAAAGTAAAAAATTCTTTTCAAACTCACAAAAATTAATCTAACCCTACCTTCTTCGGCTGCTACACCCTTTACATTTCCTTCACGACATCTTCAGGAGTGGGATTGGCAAGGTGGCATGGTGAAAACGTCGATTGCACTTCTCCCTTGCTTGATTTCTCCTTCCTCCAATGCGCTCGCACTCTTGTGATTGGTTTTTTCTTGCAAAAATGAAGAATGGCCATGGGTATTCTGTTTTTACTTTATGTAACATATAATTTGAGTGCGTTATAACGCACTCGCGTTTTATCTTGCATGGGACCAAAAAGCCAAAATGGTGACTTTTTGGTCCCACATCTTTGTACATACACCGAAGTGCTACAATAATTCTATCATATTGAAGGGATAAGTTTATTGATTATGTACTCTTCCTTAAAAGATTAATACAGACTTGTGCTCTCTTTAATGGTGGACTTTTTTGGACTAAAAGGGTTTCTCCATGCACATCTAGTGTCATGTGTTTAAATCTTATGTTTTTTAATTTATAATTCCACACATTGATTTTAAATTTATAATCAAATGATGACATAATCAATATTTCAAATTTGCATACTCTATTAATAAGGTTTCATTTGCAGTAGTTTATCCTATTTTACAAGAATTGTCACAAGCAACAAAAACATTACCAATTATGGAAAATATGCACATATTATGGAAAAAATACAAATGTTGTTGCAAAAATAAAATTATCATGGAAAAAATGCACATGTCGTAGTGAAAATATAATGACATCATAAACACATAACTATTGTTTTGTTAGAAGTGGTATTTTTCATCATTACACATGAAGAATGTGGAATACAAAGGCTTTGTCTCTTGAATCAAATCTTTTGACTTTTGTTCCTCCATTTTAGCACCATGGGAGTATAGAGGAATGGCATATAATGTGTAAACATGAAGTTAAAATGGTTGATTCTCCATGTAACATTCCTTTTGATATGTATTTTATGAATGCAAGTAGAAAAATATAGGGTTTTTGAGTTGTAGAGATACATTGCAACCATGAAGGAGTTTGGTGATGTTTTCATGGCTCCAATTAGCCTAATGTGTTGTAACTTTTGTAACATAGACTAAGATAGTTGCATGTGAAGTGTCTTCTCTCTCTTGCTGGAGTTTCTAGCCTCTAGGGTTTCTCCATGTAAATTCATTGTTGTAGTCTAATGTGTGCATGTTTCATTGCAAGTTATATATGTGTTTTCATGTTTGAACAACTAAGACTATAGTTGTCATCTAGTGAAGGTGTTAAACAATGTTTTGAAGGGTTTTAATTGAGTTGACATTGTGATATTTACAATCGGTGATCATTAAGAGACTATATGTCAAGTGTTTTACATATCGACAATAGGCAATGATCCATTTTGAGGAAACAATCAACTCAAAATGAGTTAAAAGTGAGTTGAGATAAAGAGGACACTCTTGAGGACATAATCACACTTGTAATTTAATCTAGGGTTTAAAAATGATATAAGTTAAGACGGGTTTCATCATTTATACTAAAAAGGCTAGAGGCTAAATAAATTAGTGAGTCTTTTTAACTTACACATAAAAATATGTTAAATTGAACCATAATAGTAGATCTAAAGACAAAAATAAAATAAATATAAAACCAATATAAAAAGGCAAAGTATTGACTTTTATTCTCTCCAAAAATTTATTTTAAATATTATTAAATAAATTTAACAAATAAAATATTGTATAAACTATAATAATTATTAAACATATACAACATTATGCATTGTTTTTATCAAAATTCAATTACAGAATTATTTAATCAATTTCATGTAACATTTTTGTTCTCCTTTGCTACCAGAGGTTTATAATTGCTCATCCCCATAGGGATTTACCTAAAGGTATGGAACTCTATTAGTACTATTTTTAAACATCATCCACTTCAATAGTCAAAAGTCAATTTTGACCAATAAAAATAGGACAAATGTTTACCACTTTCTGTTGTGGGTGTCATGTAAAATTGTTATTGACTATTTGACCATTGAAGTAGATGATGTTTAAGTAGAGTACTCTGGTAGCACTCTACTTAAATATCATCCACTTCAACAGCCAAACAATCAATAACGATTTTAGACCTCATTCACAACAACAAGTGGCAAATATTTGTCCTATTTTTATTTGTCAAAATTGACCTTTAACTCTTGAAATGGATAATATTTAAGAATGACCCTTTGGTGGTAAGTGAAGAATTGGTAAGATTGATGTATTTCACACTTTTAAAGATATGTCCACATGATAGAGAAGGCAAGTGGGGACTAAGAAAAACCCAAAAAATAAAAAATTGAAAAAGAGAAGACATTATCGGATACTCGACCAATAAGAACCACATGCTCTTACTGCCTCTTATCTTCTGATCTGCTCCTCCTCCGTGCTTTAACTCACCACCGGCCAAAAGAAAAAAATACTATACACTGAGAAACAATGGCGACTGCTGCTACGGCCATGTCCCGGGCAGCTGCTCCTCACTCGCTTCTTGCCTCTGCAAATCCCACTCTGCAAAGGTGCCACGTTACCTCATTCTTGGGTCAAAATCTGAAGGGCCTCGGCTTCAAGAAGAAACTGCCATCACAATCTCTCACTGTGAGAGCCGTCCAAACTGAAAAGGTAAATATATTTTATACTCATTGCCATCAAATTTATCTTAATCTGCGTTGTGCCTGCTATATTAGATTCAAAATTATGTACACAGATCCAGACATTTGTATGCATTTGCTTAGAACTGCTTATGGATTGTTCAGCTATGAAAGAATTTTTTTTCATCCATTCTTGTAGATCTAATAGAAATTTAGAATTCCAAGTTAAATTCAAATCATAGTTGTGATGCTATCCAATGAATTATGACCCCTTGAACTCAATAAAATCTAGTTCGAAGTTGAAATTTGCAACTTTATAATACCCGTCTCAATTAAAATTTATGCATGAATTCAAAGACTGTTTAAATCAACATTCTTATTACTTTTTTTTTTTAATATAGATCTCAATTAAAGCTTATGGATGAATTCAAAGACTGTTTAAATTAACATTCTTATTATTATTACTTTTGCTTTGTTATATAGATCTCAATTAAAATTTATGCATGAATCCAAACACTCTTTAAATTAACATTCTTATTATTACTTTTGTTTTGTAATATGGATCTCAATTAAAGCTTATGCATGAATTCAAAGACTGTTAAAATTAACATTCTTATTACTTTTGTGTTGTAAAGCCAACATTTCAAGTGATAGAGCCCCTCAATGGCGACCCCTTTATAGGAAGCCTGGAAACTCCTGTAACTTCCAGCCCCCTGGTCGCATGGTACCTCTCTAATCTACCTGCTTATCGCACCTCTGTAAGCCCCCTTTTACGTGGGATAGAGGTGGGTTTAGCTCATGGGTTCTTCCTTGTAGGCCCCTTTGTCAAAACTGGGCCTTTGAGAGACACTGAATATGCTGGAGCAGCTGGTTCCCTAGCAGCTGGAGGGCTAGTTGTGATATTATCTATTTGTTTGACCATATATGGTGTGGCTTCATTTAAGGAAGGAGAGCCTCCCTTGGCTCCTAGTCTTACATTGACAGGAAGGAAGAAAGCGGCTGATAAGCTGCAAACTGCTGAAGGATGGTCTGCTTTTGCTGGGGGATTCTTTTTTGGAGGGATCTCTGGGGTTACTTGGGCTTATATTCTCTTGTATGTTCTGAACTTGCCTTACTTTGTTAAGTAGAAGGGATGTGTTTTTCTTCTGTTAGTACTATCATCTCATTCTCCCAACTGTTCAAATTCTATTTTATAAATACTTTGTAAATTTTTAGTTTATAATGACATTGTTATTGTTTTTTGTATTGATCTTATATGGTTGTTTAGTTTGAAGTCTCCAAATTAGGAGGTTTAAATTGAGATCTCTGTGAGAAGATTATTTTACTTTAAATTGAATAATAATTTATCATTATTTTTAAATAAGAAAAAGAATATATATACACTTCATGTTTCTAAATCCTATCTTTTTTAAATTGAAAATATGTTTAGATGTAAGATTTCATGGTATTTTTTAACCAGACTAAATTATTAATTAAAAGTTTTTGTGTTTACAAATGTGTCTTTTACTTTAAGATTAGTATGATTATTATCATTTTAAATGTTTTCCTAAACAAAATTATATATAGGCAAAATTATATATAGGCTTTGTTGAGATTTGGAATTATTATGGTATTTGACCATCTACTCATTAAAAAAAAAATGTTTTTTTATGAGTAATAAAGTAAATTGTATATTTATATTATCTGTGATAGAAGAAATTTTATATCATAATATAATTTCTTAAATTAATGTGTAAGTATCTTCTAAAATTTAACCATAATTTAGAAGTAATTATATGTTTTATGAGTGTGTATACTTACTTTATTATTATTATTTTATTTTTTTATTTTTGTTGGGCAAATGCTTTTGAGTACATGAAACACCAAGTACATGTCATGGAATGCTTTTGAAATTGAATGAGTGCATGCTCTATAACTTGTATTTGCAATTGTACGAAGTTGTAACTGTATGACTTGCATTCATATGTGCATGCCCGATATGATTGTGTATAACTTGTATTTAAGTGTGAATATGTATTCAAATGCATAAATCCATGACTTGTATTTGTATTTGAAGGTGTACTTTGTGACTTGTATTCGTATTTGAGTGTATACTCTCTGACTTTGTATTCAAGTATGATTGCGTTCTTACTTGAGTGTATTTGATGACTATGTATTCGAATGTACGCTCTATGACTTTGTTTCTATATGACTGGTATTTGTATACTCCATGATTGTACTTGTATGCAAGTGAATATTCTATGACTTGTATATGTAGTCAAGTGACCTTATATTTGTATGCGAGTGTATACTCTATTGGTGCCTGCTACATTTGGGTTTCAAGTATTCATTTGCAGGCCCCTTTCATGAAAAAAACCCAAAAAATTTCTAAGTTTCTTGGCCTTCTGGGTTGCATGCATATATCTTTGTATATACATTGTTGTTTGTATATACATTTGAATGTGCAAGTGCAAATGTACATTTGTGAGCCCGAAAAGATGAGTCAAATCGGCTTCAAAAAATGGAACAAATAGTTGTATGCATTTTTGTATGCATATTGGGTTGTACATTGCACGCATATTCCATCACAGATTCCGTGCTTGTATGTAAGAAATTGCATGAATATTGAGTTTGTATGTTCGAATATACAAGGCAGATGTGCAAGGTTAACATACAAGGCGAAAGATACAAAGGCCCTATGCATATACGAAGTAACATACAAGTGGGATACACAAAGGTCTTTTTAGCGTAACAGCGTCTATCGGCGACCCATGCAAGAGTCTCCCCGACGGCCGATGCGTGCAAACATACAAAAGGAGATATGACTGGTGGGGCCCGCTTCATATACAAGTCACATTGTATATGTGACATACATTCACCATATGCAAAGGAGACATACAATGAAATGATATACAAGGCAAAAGATGCATCAGCGGCAACATACAAAGGAAGTGTGCAAAGCAAGTGAAGGCAAGATACAAAGCCATGGGCCCACCATTTGCATGCAAAGACGATTATATGTTTGCACATGCAATCGAATATATAGGGGAATATGCATTCCTAGTATGCAAGGCCCAGACCTAAAAAGTTAAACATTCTGGTTGATAAAGGTAGCGGTCTGAATTGTATGTATGTTTTGTTTGTATATCCGCGTTGCATGTTTGCGATATACAAGACAAAGATGCAAGGGAAGACATATAGGGCAGACCTGACTGGAGAATCAAATGCAGTGAATAGTCATCTTGGCATCCGCAGGTTGTATGTTGCACATTGTATGTGCGATATGCAACGTAATATACAATGGTGAAGATACAAGCTGGATTTCAAAGGTTTTCCCAATCTGACTAATAAGTGCAATGGAGTCCGTATTGTATGTATATTACATATTGTATATATGCAATGTACAAAGCGATATGCAAAAGGAGATGTAAGCCAGACCCGAGTGAAATTTCAAATTTATTCATAATGTTTTGAGGTTCGCGCCTTATATACAGGGCGATTGTATGTATATGCAACCTCACATACAATGTCAAAAGCAAATGGAGATACAATGGACTGCCGATGAAAATGCAAATGCACTACAATGAAGACCCAGTCAAGGGATGACATGTGTCCTGGCGCTGTTGTATGTATATGCATTCTCCATATACAAAGATTTGAATGTGCATTAGGCAGAAAAAGTAAAATAGGCAAAAAAGGCAAAATGGAAGAGGGAAAAGTCAGCGATGGAAAAAGGGTGCCTACGTGGCACAATCTCATTGGCCGGTGATTTTTCAGCATGATTTTGAGGCCGTTGATCTTGGCGATAGGGAGGAAATCAATGGCCTGCTTTAAATACCTGAGGAAGGAAGGATTTTCTTTGTGTCTATTGCATCATTTCAAGCGAGAAAAGCTCCTAAGCACACGAACCACTGATGCACTTCCAGCGGCAGGTAGATAGGCCATTAATGGTAAAGAGTTGCAAAGGTATGGGTCTGATTGACCGGCCAACTACCAATTTTGTGAAAAAAATCTCCAGGCAGCGGTGCATATCTCGATTTCAACCACTCTTTCCTCTATTTTTCTTGGCCGCATTGAATGTTTTGGGCACCATTCTCACGATGCAATGTATCTGTGGCATTTTTGAAATGACTTTGTACTTTATGGCTGAGTACATGTTCTTGGTATCTATGAGAACTGTGTTACTCATTTCGGAGTGTGGAAGACTTGGGCAAATTTTTTGGAGAGATAACGAAAAATAAAGCCTTTCTTGGTTGTTCTGTCTCTTTGGAGTTTATGAGTTGCATTTGAGTGCACCTTGCACATATGTTCAGTTTCATGTCATTTTTGTTGGGAATTAAGGTGTCTCAACCTTTGCAAATTCCTAATGTTGTATTTATTTATCCCATGTTGAGTTGGCATAGTCAGTGCCTTGTGTATATGCAGCAGGGTAAATTTTGGTGACTTTGGCAGCTGCGGTTTCCCCCTTGAATAATTAATGGGGGTTTGGGGGCAGCACCCCCAAGACAGGGTCAAGGGGTGTAGCCCCTTGCGGGGTCCAGGGGCAGTGCAAACGATTTTTTAATTAATGACAAGTGTCGGTGAGTATCTCTGCACGAGAGAAAGGCATCTTTGAGCAGTCAAGGGAGGTTATGACATGTAAGAGGAATATGATATTTTTAGTCAGTTTATGACGAATTCTCTGACAGTTGTAAGGTGCATAAAAGCATCTGTCGTAACCTATCTTGGGACTAGGTGCCCACTTTGGGATGGGATGTTGGACAAGTGTCCTTAGGCGTGGGTTTTGGGGCATGAGTCCAAGATGGACGCCCATCTCTAGAAGGTTCCATATTTGCCTTGTAAACTCTATATAAATAGGTGCTTGGATGGGAGATAGACAACTTTGGTACAAGTACTATTATGCTGTCGGAATATCTCCAGATTCGACATTCGAAGACTCCTAAAAGAGCATTGGCTCTAAAACTATATTGTAATCTATTATTGTTTACTATAATACATTTGAGCTGTGTTTTGGAGTGTGGGGTTTTTCACTCGTAAGGGTTTTCCCCACGTATATCTTGTCTTTCTCTCTGTCTTCTTTCTGGTTCTTGTGTTTTGCTGCAATATCTTATAATAGTTAGGATAAAGTTGAATTTGCATAGCCCTCTCCTCATTAGATTAGTGTAGGAAGCATTTTCCGCACACCTAGCTTCCTTTCAATTTTTATATGAAAAATGCTTTGTTGCATGTGTTTAGTTGTTTGTCTCCTTTTGTTGTATGCATCTCTTCTTCTGAATCTGGTTGCTAAGGGTTACTAAGATTCTAGGATACAGATTTATGTATTGCATGCTTGATCTGTGACTTCCATTCAAGAAGTGGATTAAACTATTTTAGGTTAAGTATGAAGAAGATTGCATGTCAGCTGGGATGTTTGTAAGTAAAGACAACTAAATACTCAGTCTTGGGTGGTGTTTGTAAGGCAAATACCAGATCTGACCCCTTGAAACTTGAATGTCAGTGCAAATCATTCACTTGTATATTTCTAGTTGACTCCTTGCCCTGAGATAGGCACCGGTCTGCTCTCTGTGTAGTAGTTATGATCCAACCCCCTTGTCTTGCATCCAAAATATTAATACAAATCATTTCATTATTCCAACCTGTTAGTTGTAGGAGTAGAAATAGGACTCCTACATACTCTCATTCCTAACCAGTTAGATATGTCCAAGAACATTGCCAACCTTGTGATCTATCATGCAAACCTTGGTCCAAATATGAGAGTATTCTACCTGTTGTTGTAAAGCTAAATCTTTCTGTCATTGGGCGAGTCATATGTTAAATCTTTAGCTATAGGGATACCCCCCTTGGTGCGGCAAAATCAGAAGTGAAGGGGAGGCATCTCATGCAACATCTTATATTTGTTGGCCAAATCTACCTGTGCATTGGAACTAGCAAACCCTCTGCCGATTCGGAGAGAAAGACCCAACATACTCTATGATTTGTAATTGTACGTGAGTGTATATTCTATGACTCTCATGTGTATTCAAATATGTATACTCTATGACTCTGTATTCAAGTATGATTATGTATTCACATGTATATTATGTGACTCACATTTGCATTTGAGTGTATACTCTATAAATTTTTATTCAAGTGCATTATTTTTAGGTGTACACTCCATGACTATGTATGTTCAAGTGCATATCTTGTAACATCTTGTGAATTATGTGTGTTCAAGTATATATACCTTGTGACTTGTGTACATTGATGACTTCATACTTTATGCAAGTGTGCTTCATGATTTATGTGTATGTATGCTTCATGCTTCCCATGTATACTTTATGTATTCCAATGAATACTTAGTGACTTATGTGTACTCATACTTGCAACTTATGTGGATATACCATGACTTATGTATGCTTTGTGATTTATGTGTATGCTTCATGTTGTTATGAGCATGTATTGCATATTACGTGTAGCTACTTGCATACTTCATACTTGGCATGTCAAGTGTAGGTTTCATGTATTACGTGTGTATACTTGTCAAGCTTCATACTTCATGTATTAAGCGTAAAGTTTGTGTATGCTTCAGGCCTTACGTGTAGTGATGCCTTATGTTTTATGTGCATACTTCATGCTTCACATACTATTGTGTGTATACTTCACCATATCCATTATATACCTCTCGTGTATTTAGGGGTATACTTCATGTCCTACATACTGAGTGTGCATTAGAGAAACTTGTCTCGAACTACCAAGTCTTGTTGTAAGAGATAGAGGGAAATACAAACACACGAATAGATCTAAACACAATTTTCCTCACATTTTGGAGAATGCTAAATGCTTGTAGTTGAGTTGAGACAAGAATACTATCCACAATTATGATTGCTTGAGGGGGGAGGGTTGTCATGTCCCAATATTAAGGCATTGTGTAAATTAAAGATTTAAACATCATGATAGACGGAGAAGTCACCGTTTATAATAATCAATATTATTAATTTATATAATAACATTAAATAATATAATATATTTATTATACTTTAAAATAATTTAAATATAATTACAAATATAATCTTATCAATTTTAATTATAATATAATATATATCATATAAATATATATAACAATAATATTAATTAAATATTATAAATTAAATGATATATATAAAATAAATATATATGTGAAGGTGGAGCCTTGAAGAGGGACCGATTCTCATATATATCAAAGTAATACATGCCGGTCAGGCAGAAGTCAACTACGTAGGCAAGGAAATACTTAATATGGAGTGTAGAAAGGAATTGGTTAAGGAAGGCGATGAGTTAGACAAATGAGCATCGTATAAAAAGACAAAATAATTAATAAAGCAAACTAGAGATCATATAAATAAGACAAGGCAATTAAGGTGAGTACTGATGAGAACACTAAACCAACAAACACAGGCAACGATTCCAATGAAGGGACGCGTCTAATCATTGATGCAAATGTTTGAAGGGATATAAGAGGAAATTGGGGGGCATCAAAGGGAATCATCTTAGAAATTAAGGAATAAGCATCATCTCATCAAAGAGACTCAGGTATCCACCATCAATACCTCATTCCTCATTTCAACAATGGAGATTATTTAATCAATCACCGATTTGTATCAAGGGAATGTCAAACATCCACACAGCCATTCTCAAATTGATACATCTAGCAAATCCTTGGATCATAAGACATTTTCTTGTAGCATCATCGAACAATTGAAAAAGCATCATTTATCAATCTCTCAGTAGCAAATCATCCAAAGGTGTCTCAGTAGCAACAAATCCTGAATCATCTTAGCAACTCATCAGTTGGAAATAAGAATTTTAAATAATATCATCGAACAAGCATCTCATTCCTCATATCCCATGATTAGGAGCAGATATATATATATATACACACACACACACAAGCATTGCGAACTTGCCAACATTCGTGGCTAATAGTCCATTAGAGAATCAAACTCTCACCCAATCAAAGGTATCATTTATCAATTGTCCATTACAAATTATATGCTATGTATGATGTATCATTGTGTGATGTTTGCATTTTAATCTGTATAATAATCTGCATCTGATATTTGTATATTATAATTCAATAAATGAATTGTTGCAATTATTTGTTCAAAACATAACAAGGAATGCACATTATCTCTGTATAACATAATCAACTTATATGATATACTGCTAGGTGATCATGTGTTTATCTCTTACCATGATAAATTCTGAGCAAGTCTATAGATTTGCATTAGAAGTATTCAAGATATCTATTAGTAATAGGCATTACATTACTTTATATTCTAAAATTTAGCTCATTGCATATGACAACATGTAGTATGAATGATCCTCATAATTCTTATATATATAAAGGAAATAAATGATCATATATACAAATGAATAAATATATACAAATTATCATTATATTGGATGTTTAAATGAAAGATGTTCAAGCATTAAGATGAATGTATGGTGATCATGATGTAAAGGCCAAGAATGATATAATTATGAAGCACTATGTATAATTATTGATGATGATTTGGAAATCATAGTTTCATGCCATATCTGAAGGGAGAATTAAGCCTCATCCTTAATCATATCACCAATCTATGGGTATGGGGTTAAGTTAAGGGTGTGATTTGGACCTAGGTGACCCTCAAGAAGATGAAGTACCTTTGGGTGTGAGGTGAAGTCTCTTGGGTCAAGTGTCGAAGTACCTCTGGGTGTGAGGTAAAGCCTCAGGCCTATGGTATGATGAGCTCATCAATGTTAAATGTACCCTACGGTGGGTGACTCTCAAATGGATGAAGTATGCTCGGGTGTAGCATGGAGTCCTTTTAGTCGAATGGTGAAGTACCTTAGGTGTAGTGTAAATCCATCGGGCCTCCATATGGGATGGTTAATGGCACCTTAACAAACCATGCTCATGAAATTAGGGATTGATTAATGATAGGGTGACTCACGATTCTCTCTAGGATAGAATATGAAGTCTATGAATGTGAAAATGGAGTAACTATGTTCATGAAATCATGTGATTTTGATTAGAAGATTATAATGCTTAAAGACAAATGCGAAAAGAATATGGATTAACACTTTACTAGTGAGTTCTAATTATGATAAAAAAAAAGGAAAAATTGAATACTAATGTTTCTTTTTTGTAAGTTGAAATTGTGCAAGGTTGTGAATAATTTGAGCTTACTAGAAGGGGACATTAGAAAAATAGATAACTAAATTGTTGATAGAATATGTAGATATCATATCAGATAATGTACTTCAAGGATTGCCACCAATCTAGAGTATCAGTCATCATATGGACCTTATACTTGGAGCTAGTTTGCCTAACAAAGAAGCACACCAGATGACACCAGGAGAAAATACAGAGCTGAATTGGTGAAGGAGCACCTAACTGATGCAGAGATGCACATGGAAGCACTCAATTCAAGGGTGAAATACCCTTCATACCCACAGTTCAAATGGATTAAGGTTCAAACAATGCCAAAACACATTCCTTTCTTCCTTATCAGCTAGACTTCAAACGTCGACGGGACTTTATTCCTCTTTCCTGATACACCGATATGCACCAACTTTGTACATACAAGACTTAACTTGCTATCTCCGGTCTTCCTTACCGCTTCTACTGGTCATTCCTTGTATCCTTCAAAATGCGCATTTTTAATGTATCTCCACAACATACAACCGCGACATACAATTGCAGGATATACACGAAATGATACTTAGGTACAATTGCGATATACACAAGAAATGTTCTTCAATATACATTAGTGATATACACATGAATTGTATACCTGATATACTTTAGTGATATACACACGAGATGTATCTTCTCATACATTTGCGATATACACACAGAATTTTCTCGACATACGTTTGTAGTATACACATAAAATGCACCTTCTGTTAACGCCAATAATCTCCTCTGCTTCACACTTGTGCCATCCTTCCCGTGGTCTCAAACTTGCATTCTAATGGTGATCACCAACCAAATCTACACTTCTCCTACACTATTAGGGTTAGAGTCATATTATACAAGTTGTCCAAGACCTATTCCATGAGAATCAGGGTTTTACATTCATGGAAAGGTCTGATAAGACATTGTCACTCTCAAAATAAAATAAGGACAATTCACTGTTCTTTGTGCCGATTAGAAGAATAGAAGTAAAACTTATCAAAACTGAAAGGAAATGCAAGAAATAACTGAACTTCTTTGTTTATTATAGTCAATTCGTACAACCCAGGTCTCTAATTACTCCACCTTATCCTCCCCAATCTCACAGGACTGGTTTAATACTTCACTGTGTGGGTGGCAGTTGCACCGGTGGGAATGCCAACCACTCTGCAAATGTCCACCACATGATTACATACAATTTCTTGCCAATTACAACATTCTTCGACTACCAGACATGACTAGTTCAGACTCACACATGGCATTAAGGCCTTATAATTGGTCGCTTGGACCTTATGCAAGACTGAAATATCAAAATGAACTACATAAACAAGAAATTAGCTAAATTATCTAGGTGCCCCTGCACCAGAGGCACTATTGGCCCAAATTACATCATTTTTGGTCCTAGGGTCCTTGCCAATACCCTCAAGACATTTGACCCTTACATCACCTTGACCATTACCACATGCCATAACTGGTTTTAAGATGCTCCAATTGACTTGATTAGCTCCATAGGATCCTCTCATGGTCATTGGTGTCTTCTTGTTCCAAGGTGTTCCTTTAGGTGCTCCTGCACCATACTCCCTAGCATGAAGAAAACTCTTGTCCCAAGAGTTATGTGGTCTACTCCAAACATCCTGAAGTCTTTTTGAAGGGTTCCTCTAATTTGTTACAGGGAACATGAACTCTCCAAGGGTTATCCTCCTCCTTCTCCAACTTGCATGGCTCTGACAAAAAGTGTTAGTATCACAAAACATGTTTTGGTGTCCTTGCCTAGGACCCTGCTGTTGTAATGCTTCTGCTCTTCCCATCTTAAGGTTTTGACTTGTTCCTCTATGTAATGTCTGTTGTTTGCCTTTCTTTTCCTACCTCTTTATAGGGCAATCAATGTCCCCTATCTTGATGCAGTTTAAGTCCCAAACTTGTTGTTCCTTAGGACTGTCATCCACCTTCCTCTACTACAACTATTCATGTTGCTTCCAACTAGTATTTACCTACACATTCCACTGTAGTTTCTCTCCAAGACAAACAATAGCATGCTCCTTCTTGTCTTCACAAGGTAAAGGTATTAGTTTAAACTTTTTACCATATTTGTGCACCAAATAACTATTAGTATAGCCATCATGAATTGTCCTTCTTAAATGTTGCCATGGTCTACCCAAAATTATATGCCCACATGTCATTGAAATAACATCACACAAAACAGAATCATGATATGGACCAACTAAAAAATCAACATATGCCCTCTGGCTAACCTTTACTTGTTGCTCCTAATTTACCCAAGTAGCTTTGTAAGGACTAGGATGATCAAATGTCTTCAATCCCAATTTGTGTACCATAGCCCAGGAAACTAAATTATCATGTGAACCTGAATCTATAATCAACTTACACATTTTCCCATGGCTTAAACAATTAGTTTTAAAAATGGATACCTATGGTGCTTGCTGCACTTTGCCTTTTTCCACCATGAGAAATTCTCCATTTGTTTCTGGATGGGCTACTGCTGGTTCTTGGTCTTCTCTCTTTTCCTCTTCTTATGCCAAGTGAACTCTTCTATCCTTGCTCTTATCAACATCATCCCACTTAGGACATTTGAAAGATAGGTGTCCAACTTCATTACAATGATAACATCTGCCTATGAATACTCCTCTACCTGATCCAAACCTACCTCCACCTCTATATCCACCTCTCTAATCTGCAGAAAACTCTTTGCCTTTCTCATTGCTGCTTTGTCCTTCATTAGTAGGTATGCCCCTACCTCTATATCCTTTACCACCACCTCCTTGTCTTTCTTGCTTCCTCTTTACCTTCTCTTCAGCCCTTATGGCCAATTGAAAACATTCTCCAAGTGATTTTGGTATGCTCAAACCAATTTCATCTTGTAAGTTGTACCTAAGCCCATTAAGGTATCTTGCCACTTTCTCATCTTCATCTTCCAATCCACCCCTAATACTAAGCTTATGAAATTTCTTAGTGTAGGACATAACATCCATGTCCTTTTGCTTCAAATTCTACCTCATCCTCTTTGTTTGAATAGCATAATCAGATGGAAGAAATTGATCCTTCATCATATCCTTCATCCTACCCCAAGAAGTGATTTTTGTTCCACCTCTAGCCACTCTTTCTGCTTGTATACTACTCCACCAAGTAAGTCTTGTCCCTCTCATCTTTGTCTTTGCAAATTTAACCTTCTTCTCATCACTTTTTTCCTCATACTCAAAAAAAATTTCAAGGGCATCTATCCACCCTAATACCTCTTCACTATCCATCTTCCCCTGATAGATAGGCAACTCTATCTTTGTTCCACTACCTTGAACTACCTTAAGCAATCTCAAAAATCTCTTTTCTTCAGGATCCAATTTATCCTTAGGAGGGTTCTCATATACCTTCTCATGTCCTTCATCATCTCCTTCTTGATCATCTTGTTCATCTCTTCTAGGATTCTTCTCCAATGCTTCCAACCTTGCCAAGATTGATGCATTCTCTCTTCTCACTTATCTTAACTCTCTTTCTCTTATAGCATCTCATTCTCTACTCTCCCTCAACTCTCTTTCTCTTGCCTCTAAGGCTTCCCTTAGTTCATTATTCTCCCTAGCCATCTGATTCTTAGGGGGCATCTTCACAACTATCACCAACCCTTAATTCTTTCACCAGATCCTACTACTTCCTCAAGGACCTACTTGCTGCACTCTGATACCACTTGATGCAGAGATGCATAGGGAAGCACTCAATTCAAGGGTGAAATACCCTTCATACCCACAGTTCAAATGGATTAAGGTTAAAACAACGTTGAAACACATTCCTTTCTTCCTTATCGACTAGACTTCAAATGTCGACGGGACTTTATTCCTCTTTCCCGATACACCGATATGCACCAACTTTGTACATACAAGACTTAACTTGCTACCACCAGTCTTCCTTATGGCTTCTACCAGTCATTCCTTGTATTCTTCGAAATGCACATTTTCAATGTATCTCCATAACATACAACCGTGACATACAATTGCAGGATATACACAAAATGATACTCAGGTACAATTGCGATATACACAGGAAATGTTCTTCAATATACATTAGCAATAGACATATGAAAGTATACCCGATATACTTTAGCAATATACACACGAGATGTATCTTCTCATACATTTGTAATATACACACAGAATGTTCTCGACATACGTTTGTAGTATACACATAAAATGCACCTTCGGTTAACGCCAACAATCTCCTCTGCTTCACGCGTGTGCCATCCTTCCTGTGGTCTCAAACTTGCATTCTAATGGTGATCACCAATCAAATCTACACTTCTCCTGCACTATTAGGGTTAGAGTCATATTATACAAGTTGTCCAGGACCTATTCCATGAGAATCAGGGTTTTAAATTCATGGAAAGGTCCGATAAGACATTGTCACTCTCAAAATAAAACAAGGGCAGTTCACTGTTCTTTGTGTCGGTCAGAAGAATAGAAGTAAAACTTATCAAAACTAAAAGGAAATGCAAGAAATAATTGAACTTCTTTGTTTATTGCAATCAATTCGTACAACCCAAGTCTCTAATTACTCCACTTTATCCTCCCTGATCTCACAGGACTGGTTTAATACTTCACTGTGTGGGTGGCAGTTGCACTAGTGGGAATGCCAACCGCTCTGCAACTGTCCACCACACGGTTACATACAATTTCTTGCCAGTTACAACATTCTTTGACTACTAGACATGACTAGTTCGTACTCACGCATGGCACTAAGGCCTTATAATTGGTCGCTTGGACCTTATGCAATACTAAAATATCAAAATGAACTACATAAACAAGAAATTAGCTAAATTATCTAGGTGCCCCTGCACTAGAGGCACTATTGGCCCAAATTACATCATTTTTGGTCCTAAGGTCCTTGCCAATACCCTCATGACATTTGACCCTTAAATCACCTTGACCATTACCACATGCCATAACTGGTTTTAAGATGCTCCAATTGACTTGATTAGCTCCATAGGATCCTCTCATGGTCATTGGTGTCTTCTTGTTCCAAGGTGTTCCTTTAGGTGCTCCTGCACCACTAACACAAGGTGGCCTCCATGAGGCACTCAACTTCATATTTTGTTTTGATGCCATATTTTGATGTAATAAGGTCCAATGGACCACTCCCTAAGTGTTTGTAATAATTTTGGATCCATTTTGTAGGCATTTGTCCAAAATGCCATGTTTTTGTCAATGTTGTCATATTGTTGTCACATGGTCAAAATGTAACCAAGGATGGATCCAATGAATGTAATAGGGTTTTTTGAGTCTCCTTAGGTGTGTCTAGGGTGTTTGTGGCCCTTTGAAGGTAGTTGGGCTCTTGTAGCCTTTAATATTGTCAAAATGTGCAAAGTTGTTTGGTAACTTTTACAAATTGTAAAGCAAACAAAGGGCAAAACTATAAAAAACCAACTGTCACCCTCTTGAAAAGTAGTTGGGGATAGTTGGAACTATAATGACATGCTTAAAATTCCTCCCAAGGGTCGAGGCAAGGTAGTAGTTGGAGTTGGTGATCAAGAAATAAAAACAAACACTGTGATTTATAGAATTTTCTACATTTTTTACTGCTATAACATTCATAACTTTCACATACGGATGAATTAGAAGATGAGGCTAGACTTTTTGGAAATCCATGTGTCTTACCTTTCCTTCAAGACTGATTTTGTGACATTTGGTTGAGATTTGTGCATTCAGTGAATGTTTTTTTCTAAAATCTGTCCTGAAACCCTACTTCCAAGGGTTTGATCAAAGAAATGTAAATCTCCCCATTCCACTAAGGGATATTCATAAAAACTTAGTGAAATGGTAGGGAGAGTTCTTGTACAGATGTTTTTTTTTTCATTTTTTGCAGGGACCAAGATTGGATGCATCTTTGGAGCAATGAATGCCTAATATCTCTATGTGTTAGGCCAAGGAAGTGTGGGTTTGAGTGAACCTGTGTTAAATAGGATTGTTTGGGCACCCAAAACCTATTGAAATGTTGGTTTAGGGTTGTATTACACCTGTCCATATAATTGTTTGAGTTGTGGAGTGTGAAGGTAAGGTACTTGCTTTGTAAAATAGGACTAATTGGGGCTCTAGGTCACTAGGAGGGGTTATAGGTTGGACCATACTGTCCAAAACAACCCATACCCATTTTGAAATATGTCATGGGGAATCAAAATGGGTATCTCTAGGTTGTCTAAGATCTGATTTTGCAGGCCTGTGTCAAAAGATATTGCTGACTGTCTTTGTTTCAAGGGCTACAAGGTTTTGGAGGCTTAAAGAAGGAAGTACCAAAACCAAGTTTGTTCTGCCTTTGCCAATGGTTTGAATGGGTCCCATGGCATGTCAAATCAACCTTTACATGATGGTTTCAAAGATGTTAACTGATGTTCCCACTTTTTCAATTTGATCATTGAATTTGGGTTTTAGAGTGTGAAGAAAACCTAGTCAATTTGTGGAATCCCCTATCTATCCTAGTGCCTCTACATCATGAATAGACAGATAGAGGAACTATTGAGGAAAGGGATTGATCAGAGAAAGATTAAGCCCATGTGCAGTACCTATCATACTAGCACTGAAGAAAGATGGAGAATGTGTCCAGACTCTAGAGCAATCAATAAAATCACTGTTAAGTATAGATTTCCATTGCCAAGGATGGATGGCATTATGGACTGTTTGAGTGGAGCAAAGTATTTTACAAAAATAGACTTAGAGAGTAGATACCATTAGGTCAAGATCAGAGAAGGAGATGAATGGAAGACTACATTTAAGACAAATGAGGGATTGTATGAATGGTTAGTGATGCCTTTTGGATTGAATAATGCACCAAGTACTTTCATGAGGTTGATGAATGAGGTTTTGAAGAAATTTTTGGGTAAGTTTGTTATTGTATACTTGGATGATATTCTGATTTTTAATAAGACAAAAGAAGAACATTTGTGATGCAGAGATGGCAAGGACTAGTAATCCTTAATCATTTGGCTTCCAAGATTATTAGGCGTGGAGGTAAGTTATACCTTTCCAATACCCTATTTCACTAATCTTCCTAGACCTAGGCCAAGGAGCCCAACATGGAATAAGCCATGAAAGTAATCAAGACCTTGGGGCAGTCACCTAGACCAACTTGAGACATCAATACAAACCTCCCAAGCACCTCTGATTGGGTCTTGAATGCCAAGGATTAGGACTTTCTTCACAACCCTGCCTAACTCCTTGTAGCCCTCCTTTGACAGTTTCTACCCAATAACTTTCTATTTTGGCATTGTTCCCAAAAAACAAAACTAGATTGGAGTACCCATTTGATTGGTACATCACATATCCCAAAGTGACTATAGGTTGCTTTGGAATGTGTGCCCCAAAAATTGATTGTTACTGCTGGGCAGGGGCTCAATTAGCCCTCTTTTACAAAGAGACCACCCTCTAATGGATCTGCAGAACTCTACCGACCACTTGGACATGTGGGGTCTATGCCCAAATAAGGGATTTTAAAGGTTTTAGGGCTCCTATGGCTAGTTAAAGAGATTTATAGTTGATGTCCCTCTTAAGTACCCTAATACATGGGTTTATTAGGCTCCCACTCACCAAATATCAGTAAAACTCATACCAATGCACAAAATGAGGATTGGGACACAATAATCTACTAGTCTTTGGTCTATTCCACCAATTGTGGCTTAACAGAGTTGGTGGAATGGCTCAAACACTCATCGTCAGGAGAGCAAAACCCTAGTTTGGGGTTTAAGGCATTTTCAAAAGAAATAGTTACAACTCACTTAAACTTCAATGGCAAGACCTCAAATCACATGAAACAGACAATAGACTCCTTCCTCTATCGACCCATGACTAGGTGTCCTCTTGACAATTCCTTACAGGAGAATAGTACAGCCTGTAACTTGCAAATAACAGTAAAATAGCATAAATAATAGAGAATAAGGAGAAATTTCACTAAAAACTATATCATCAGTCCTCATTCAATGTTTTTGAAGAGTTTTATACATGTTTTGATCAATTTCAAATCAGTTGGGTTGCTCACCAACTGTCAAACTACTTTCCCATTCATGCCACAACATGGAATTGCCAACATAGGTTGGCATTTGATGTTTATACACCACTATTCTGAATTTGATCATGTTTAGACCTTATTACAAAGCTTATTATGAAGCTTCAGATGCCAAAACCATACTTATCCTAGTCCTAGACCTCCCTAGGACATTTTATTAGACTCAAAATGCATAAAACATGAGAACAATTTGCATAAGACCATGGAAACATAAGGGTGCTCTATACCATACACCGGGGGGTGAAAGAAATTCAATCTCCTGATGGAATGAGGTCTATGATAGGGACCCCATGTTGTTCAATGTCTACCTTAGACATCCAAGTGGCATCCTCAGTTGGTAGGCCAGCCCATTTGACCAGGTACTCCTTGTAGACCTTCCTTCTTGTCTATTTAACCTCCTTGGTGTCCAAGATAGTTTCAAGTTGCATAGGCTGAGTGGGTGGCAAATCTCTGACCCATGCTTCATCTGTAACATCAGAACCACATGCCTCTTTGCCTGCACCAATAGACCCCTTGAATGGATAGAGGTATGAAACATTGAAAATTGGGGAAATGGCAACTCCTTGTGGGAGTTCAAGTTCATAGGCATTGTTTCCATACTTTTGAAGTACTCTGCAGGGACCTATTTTCTTCATCATGAGCTTTGTGTACTTCCCCTTTTGTAACTTGTCTTTCTTCAAATGGGCCAACACAAGATCACCCACCTTGAAGTGTACTTCTTTCCTCTTCAAGTCTACGTCTTGCTTATACTTGTTCACATTCTTTTCAAGAATTTGCTTAACTTGGTGGTGTATATCAGACATAGCTGCTGCAAAGTCCTCTCCTTGAGCACTTCTTTTATCCATCCCACTCAAGTCTCGAAGTTCATAAATAGATCTTGGATGTGCCCCATAAACAATCTCAAAAGGAGTCTTACCAGTAGTCCTATTGATTGAATCATTATAGGCATATTCAGCCTGAGGTAGGATTAAATCCCAAGCCTAATTATGTTCCTTAGTGAGGCATCTTAATAGGTTTCCCAAGGACCTATTGACAACCTCAGTTTGCCCATCTGTTTGAGGGTGATAGGCAGAACTGTAGGTAAGATTTGTGCCTAATTTTCTCCACAATGTTCTCCAAAATTGGCCAAGAAACTTTGCATCTCTATCAGACACTATGGACAGTGGCAGTCCATGAATCCTTACAACCTCTTCAAAGAACAAATGTGCAATATGGGATGCATCATTGGTTGTCTTGCATGCAATGAAGTGTGCCATTTTACTAAACCTATCAATAACAAAATAGATGCTATCATATCCTCTTGCAGTCTTAGGCGGACCTAAGACAAAATCCATACTTATTTCTTCCCATGGCTTGCTTGGAATGGGCAGGGGCTGATACAAACCAGCATTGGAACTTGTCTCTTTGGCTCTTTGATAGATGACACACTCTTCTACCAATTTTTTGACATCTAAATGCATCTTAGGCCAATAATAAAATCTCTTCACTTAATCTAATGTTTTTTCATAACCAAAATATCCTCCTAGGCCTCCAATATGCTTCTCTCTCACTAAGTTCTCCCTCATAGAACATCTTGGGACACATAATTGTGCTCCTTTAAACAAAAGACCATCTTGTAAAACATACTCAGCATATTCTCCATGAAAGGAATCAAAAAATTGGTTGCATACCTCAAAAGCTTCCTTGAAGTCAGCATCCTCTTTGTACATGTCCTTGAGGGAATCAATCCCCACACTGTGGAGTTGTACTTCATGTACCATCAGCACCCTTCTACTAAGTGCATCAGCAACTTTATTCTCTTGACCCTTCTTGTGCTTAATCGTGAATGTGTAGGCCTGCAGCTACTCTACCCACTTCATATGCCTATGGTTTAACTTATCTTGACTGTTTAGGTAACTCAAGGCATGATTATCCGTGTGGACAATGAACTCTTTGGGTAGAAGATAATGCCACCACTTCTTGAGGGCCTGCACCATGGCATATAGTTCAAGGTCATAAGAGGAGTATTTTCTCTTGGCATCATTAAGTTTTTCACTAAATAATGCCACTGGTTTGCCTTCTTGGATTAGGACTGCACCTATTGCTTGATTGTTGGCATCACATTCAATAACAAACACCTTGTTAAAGTCAGGAACAACAAGAATGGGTCTTTGTATCACTCTTGACTTGAGGTTGTATACACCTAAAATTGGCTCAGGTTGAATTAAGTAAATATTTTGATATTTATCTTAATTCTTATTTCCTTCTATCAATTAAATAAATATTATAAGTTTATTTGATTGATTCATTATCCTACAATTAAATAAAATTATTTTATTTAATTAAATTCCCTAAATTCTTCTAATGTCTCAAGTCCTAAAATCCACCTCACAAAATCCACCTCATCTCTTCCACCTCACCATGTTGCACATATAATTAAATATTCTTAATATTTAATTAGCTAATATCCTCTATTATCCAAAATAAATCTTTAATTCAATTATCCTCCACCAAATTGAATATTTAATTCAATGTTCCCCACTATCCTCCACCAATTGAATACTTAATTCAATGTTCCCCACTATCCTCCACCAATTGAATTCTTAATTCAATTGTTCCCCACTATCCTCCACCAATTGAATTTTCAATTCAATTGTTCCCCACTATCCTCCACTCTTCCCAAAAAATAAATTTTTAACTCATTCACTATCCTCCACTCTTCCCAAAAAATAAATTTTTAATTCATCCACTATGAATAAAAGATTCACTTTTATTCCTAGCCATTGATCTCATCTTTTGATCCTTACCCTCCATTGCCTTTTTAGAAAATCTATAAATAAAACCCTTCTCTAAGCAATTAGGGGACTTCATTCTGGCATCCTCATAATGCCCAATTTCCTCTAGGAAATCTTCTTTTGACATCCTTGTCATGCCCACATTCTTCTCAAATCTCCTCATTCTAGCTATTCTCATATCATCCTCCATCATTAGTGTGTTGAAACTCATCTTCAATCACACAAAGTATCACGGCCATTTCTCCTTGTCATCTTGAGGAATCGAAGAAAAGAAGCAAGCTCCCTGAGGGCCAATCTTCATCATTCAAGATCAAGAAAGAATAGGCGAGCAATGGAAGTCGAAAGGTAAAGGTTGTAAGTATTTCTTCGTGGTTATTTATCCTTCTTCCTTCATATTTCATTGTTGTATTTGGGTTTTATTGTTCTTTATTGATCAAACCATATCCCCATTAACATTTTGGTGCCCACCGTAATCTAATCCACAATCTTGTGAGTGTTTGTCTTTGAAAGTCTTATTGCAGGATTCAGGTGTTTCAGAGAGCATTCAAGAATCGACTTCCACAAACGGCCTCCTACGCACAAATCGAGCTCACCGTTGAGTCCAGGAGGCTTCGAAGGTAAGAAATCACCTATCATTTCCCTAGTTTTGTTATTTAAAAATTTTTGAAAATTTTTTTACTTTTCAAAGTATTTTTTTCCAAAAAAAAAAAAAGAATTTTTTTTAAAAAACAACAAAAACAGCCAGCAGTTTTTTTTTTAATTTAGATCTTCTATTTTTTTTTAAAAAGTAAAAAAATCACAAAAATAAAATTAAAAAAAATCAAATATCAAAACATAACAAAAAAATATAAAAAATTAAAAAAAAAAAACACCTAGCAGGGGCTGAAGCCCCTACCTCCCCCCGTCTCCCCCTACCTCCTGCAGGCCCTGCCTGCACCACTGCGTACCCCCCTCCTGCGACCACGCTCCCCCCTGACCCTCTTCCCCCCCTGCCTACACCTTACCCCCCATCCCTCCCTACTCGCCACCCCTCCCCTCCTCCCCGCAGCCCCCTCGACCGCTGCCTCTCCCGTCCCTGGCCCCTATGCTTCCCCCACCCCCGTGACCTCCCTCTGCTCACCCCGGTGCCATCCACCCTCCCCTCCGCCGCTGCTCATCCCGTAGCTCCCCACTACCCCTGCCGCTGTCGACCTACCCCCCGCACCACTGCCCCTACCACCTGTGCCACTCCGCCTCCCCTCTGCATGCCACCCGGCTCAGCCCGCGCTCCGCCGCCCACTCCCACACCCTCAGCCTCCCCACCACTTGTGTCCTCCCTCCCCTTTGACGCCACCCGATCTCCACTTTGTCACCTCTGCGTACACCAGCTCGGCCTCCCCCACCCAGCCACCACCTCCATAGCTCTGACTAGCCACCACCTGCACACACCCACTCCACAGCAGCATAACAAAAAAAAGAAAAAAAAAATTTGAAAAAAAAAACAAAAATAAAAAAATATTTTATTTTTTAAGGCACTCAGCCCTTGGTCACATGGAGGACCAGGGGTCTGTTTAAAACCCTACATATAACCTTAACTATCAGGAGGAAGACCGTTGCATGTGACCACAGCTGGCAAAAACCGTTAGCAGTTAATGTTAAGTGCCAAGACCTCTTGTGCCTCCTACATGTCGAAAAAGGCTATTTTTTTCAAACTCACACAACTTTTGCATATGGAGTCAAAAATTTGCAAACAAGGACTCATCAGAAAGAGGACTCAACAAACTTTGCAGTTGTGAAGACATTTTCAGGTGACTGTACCATTTTGACCATTTTTTCGCAGTCAAAGTCAAACCCACTTCAAAACTTCACATGCTCATATCTTTTGCAAATTTGATCCTTTTTCAGCGAATTTTTTTTTCAAATTGTATGGAATTTCATGTAGAATCTATTTATGAACTTATTTTTTCAATATTAGTTCATTTTTCATCAGATTTTATCAGATTATCGATTTTCCCATAACAATCTCCTACGCTAGTCTACTTGCTTCGTTTTCTATTTTATGACTTGCAGGTGATCATACAAGGTTGGAACAACATCAGGATCAGTAAATACAGCAATTTGGATAGTGAAAACAATGGGTACATTCATTCTAATCATTCATCTTCAATCTTGTTTTTATCACACACTTCGATTTGGGCTTCTAAAATGAACATTGATTGATCATCACATATCAAATTGGGCATAAAATAAACCAGTGTCTTCAATCACATCTTCAAATTGGGCTAAAAAGAACCATTGATTGACGTGCCTTCCTCTCATTTCAATTTCTAAGGGATAATTTACAAGTGCGAGTGTGAATCAATGTGCGTGTGTATGCTCTCTCCTCGCACCGCAAGGTGATCTTGGAGATCAAAAACACCTCACTTGATTTGCTGTTGTCTACCCTTTCCTAGGAGGCCTACTAGGGGATTTCATCACCCCTAGGGATGACCTCATTCGAGGCTAAATCGAAAGACACCCTCATTGAAATCAGAATCTTATCACTCTTGGCTAAGTCCCAAAGAACTTTCTACCTTTGGGAAGTGAAGGTGAAGGGTGGGTAACCCCCTTCTCCCGGCTGTGTGACAAGATTTCACTTTCAATCCCTAGTCAACCTCGTGTAAACATTGCCCACAAATCTAATTGGCCATACCCTACATCAAACTAGACATTAGGGCATGTTGATGTGTCTTCCACATGTGCTTGTTTACTAATCAGCATATTCTTCAAATTCAACAATTCAAAATTGCTTATTGTGTCTTGTGTGAGTGACTCATGATTGTACATGTGTGATCATTGAACATTGCCAAACCAATCAAAAACTAGAATTGGCACACTTGTCTTGACTTGTGACACATTTGCACTCTATCACAGACGCCTTTACTACTGCGCATCCAAACTAGTAAGCTTTTCCAGTCTTGTGTCAATGGTAAACAAATTAGAATATCTTGATCAAAAATTCCAATCTCTGAAATTGCAAATAAACTTAGGTCCCTCGCCCCAAGATTGTTTAGCAATTATTCAACAAATCGATGTCTTACAACAAGAATTGACAAACTTGCAAGCTAAATGTGCTAGCACTAGCTGCCTCGTCCCAAAATCATACCTTCTTTTCCCGCCTTAATGATACTATTGACAAGGCAACCGCCACCTCAAGAGGGAAATCATATACCACCCTGTCTACTAGTCCTCCTTCACTATCTTCTAAGACACATAGCTCAAAGCATACCGGTTCTACACCAACACCGCCATCTAGTTCCTCAAACTTTAAATGGAACACCCAAAAAGAATCAGATGAGCTTTGGACAAAATATTTTCCAGATTTCTACAACGCAAGAAAAGATAGGGAGAAAGCACAATCCACTCATCCATTACCTCATTCATCTACCCATACACCTACAAAGGATGTGATCCAAGGACTACTAGTAGAAAGTCAACCATATCCCCAAAGTCTGGTCCTTGATCTTACCAAAGATTCTTCCAATACCATGTCAAATCCTACAACCCCTTCATATCATCTGCAACCCCTTAAGCTTCTCAAAGAGCCTTCTACCATGCACTAGAGTCAAGGTCTGTCACACCCTCATGTTGTTGACCAAGAGCTTATCCAAGAGTCTTCTACCTCAACTTCAATTCAAACAACCCACGAGTTATGTCAAGAGCACACCTTAGAGCATGTGGAAACATCCACCCTTTGTCCAAATCAAGATCAAAGCACCCCCTTCCAATTTCTAACCATTCATAACCTACATCTTTTCCATGATCAAGATACTACCGATGATGAAGAACCTATACAAGAGAACATCAATCCCATCACGCTAAATCCTATCTATGATCAAGATCCCATCTATGATGAAGATCCTATCTATGATCAAGCAGACCATGATGATCCTCTTAGCCCACTTTATGTGTTCCATGGTCCTAAGCCTATCACCTCATCTAGTCCTACCCAAGATCCAACAACTTCCACTTCCTTCGATGAGACACTTGCCTCCCAAGCAAGCGTAGAAGATCAAACCAGTAATGATCCTTCACCATCCATTATTAACCAAGCTACAAATCCTCCACCATATATCCTTGGTCTTACTACCTTCATGCATGAATGTTCTTTCTTAGAACACCAACAACCATTATCCACTATCTCATCTTCTCCATCCAATAAGGAACTTGTGTCTAGTGTTCCACCTACACATAATCCTGCTGTCCACCTCATACTCCAACATATGCACTATCAAGGTAAAGTCTTAGGCCTTCATGAACAAGGTATCTTAGAACCTATCCATGTTAATGTTCCTCCACCTTCATACGGCCTTGGATACATACCCCAAGGTGCACAAACTCAAGATGTTGGTACTTCCTCCACTCCTAAGTCTACCACTTTCCATCGCAAACCCTATCATATCCCCAAAACATATGTCGCCATCCCACCTCCCTTATCATACACATCCCAAAAGCATGTGACCATACACCTTCCACCATCCAATCTCCCTCCGCTACTTCCAACTCCTAATATCCCACCATCCAATCTCCCTCTGCTACTTCCAACTCCTAATATCCCACCATCCAATCTACCTCCACTACTTCCAACTCCTAACACCCCTCCATGCCTTTTACCACCACTTCTTCCAACACCTTATCCATCCATCCATAAATCCTCTAAATATCCCAATCATGGCCGACAAACACACATATTGTCTAAACAAGGAGCTTTTATCAACCTCACTTCTACCATCCCACGGGGATTCAATGACAAATATGTGGATGCCTCTACCTATAAAGTAAAAAATCCTAAGAGTCCTCATGACCTAGGACATAAAAGCCAAGAATCAAAGCATTATCCATATCAAAAGCTGCATACACCCATACACCTCAATGCCAAACTGAACAAGGTGTGGATCCCCAAGCAACAAATGATTCTTCCAAAAGCTACGCAAAAGCTGCATACACCCATACACCTCAATACCAAACTGAACAAGGTGTGGATGCCCAAGCAACAAATGATTATTCCAAAAGCTACGCAAAAACTGCATACACCCAAACCCCTACCTTCACAAGTACTATCTAAAAACAAAAAGGTTTAGGTACCCAAGTAAAAAGCCCTAAAGTTACATGAGGCATCCACCTCTCAAGAATCTCAACCATCCACTTTCTCCCATTCCATCCATAAGTCTAAAATTCTTCCATCCCACATGACGAACAAAAATCAGGACAATACTCAGTCTATGTGGATCCCTACATGCCCACGTCATGCATCCACAAGCAAAAGTCTCTGTTGCTTCCTACACTACTTTCCCATCACTAGCTTCAATGTTTACCACAGTATGTGCAACCATTGGTTATGATTCCCTTCCATTCCACAACACTTCCGTATAACTCCATCTCCCCTTCCTTCCACTATTATCCTACATATCTTCCTCATCCTATTCCTATGGTCCATGCTTTTGCATAAGCCTTCCCTCCATATTCTGCATCATAATCCACTATTTACCTATGCCATATCACTTTCATACAATCCCCTACCAACATCTGTGAGAACACTTGACATGGTCCATTCGACAGTATCTATCTAGCGGGACTATCACCTTTCAAGGAACTCTATACTTAGTCTTTCCATATCCACCTTCTCCTATCTAAAAAAAAAGAAAAAAGTAAAGAAAAGTCCCTTCGTCCAATGGTGAAAACTTGGCAAATAGGTGCCTTAGATAAGTACCGTGATGAAAACCTGGCAAATAGGCGTCATGTGTAAAGTTGATCTTCTATGTCACCTACACTTAGCGGCACCTTGTCTCATTGGCATATCACTCTTCTCCTACCAGTTTTCTTTCATACCATTTCCTATCCTATCCTCTATCCATTGCATTTCCTATCCTATCCTCTATCCATTGCATACCTATCCTGTCTCATCCATCCATCCAAACTTCCTTTCCTCTATTCTTTGGTCTTTATAAAGATTGGGGGCACAATGTTGACAAATGTTTTGAATGGCTCTTGACATACCTTATCCCTCCATACCATGCAAATCATTTATTATCCTCTCATCCTCTATCGCCATTAGCATTATCATGAAAAATTCCATGTACTCTACCTACAATGGGGCATGTTATACTTATACGACATAGTCCTTGGAGATCACATCCTTGTTTCCTTCTGTCCTCTATTACCCATCCTCATAACCATCCGTATCTACTATCTTCCATCCATCTACATATCCGTGGTGTTTCCTTGTCATCAGTATCTTCTGATCCATATCTGTTCCATATCTGATCCATATTTGTTCCATACCATGTCTCATCTGATCTATATCTAGGGTCCATTAGGGTTCTCCTCAAACTACGTCACCTCTAAGCTATCACGTAGGCAAGGCCATTATCAATGTGCCCCCGAGGCTTTGTTGTCCTGTCAGTCCCATATCAGGTCTTTCTATCTATCTAAGTCCATACCACTTCTACAGATCCACCATCACCTAGGTCTTAAGTCCATCAGGGTTCACCCTGAACTATGTCGCCTCTAAGCTATCACGTAGGCAAGGCCATTATCAATGCACCCCTGAGGCTCCGCTTCCTTGTCCATCTCATATCGTGTCGTCTATCCTCTAGTCCATCCATGGTCCAAGCCCCAAACTACATCGCCTTTGAGCTATCACGTAGGCAAGGCCATTATCAATGCGCCCCCGAAGCTCCGCTTCCTTGCCCATCTCATATCTTGTCATCTATCCTTTAGTCCATCCATGGTCCAAGCCCTGAACTACGTTGCCTCTGTGTCGTCACGTAGGCAAGGCCATTATTCTCATGCACCTTCGAGGCTCCACTTTCCCCTCCATTCCATGTCTAGTCCTTTTATCCATCTGAGTCCACTCCACTTCCCGTCCATCCCATGTCTTGTCGTCTATCCCACCAATAAGGATTGTGATACCTTCTGCTAGACAAACAAGAGCAACAAAGCCCACTTCCAAACAAAAATCTTGATGAAAAACATCAACCTATCCAAGGCAAAACAGAGAACCATACTGAAACACTCAAGTTAAATCTCATATCAATTATGGAAAAAAGACACATCTAAATGCAAGAATGTTTTGTGTTGGTTATATTAAGAGTCTTGATTTATGCTATCATGCCTTTCTATGCTACTCGAGGATGCCAAAAGCTAGAGATGCTATGATGGGGGCATGATTATTTTCTTTGTTTGTTGCTTGTGGATCAAACTTTAGTAATGTGATGACTTTTGTCTAACGACATGATCAGCAAAAGATCATCGAGGACTCTGAGGTCTAAACATAAAAAGGGGCAATCCTTGTCTGTTGAAAAATACAAGAAGTACTCAGGTCATCTAGATTCAACTTTGACTAAGATGCTTGTATTAACTTGCTAAATCAAAATCCATGTAAGTAATACTTAGGTCATCTCGGTTTAATTATACCTAGATGCTTGTATTTTCTTACAACATAATAAAAACCCAATGATGAAAGTGCTTCAAAATACCTGCTATATCAAGGTGACAAATATCCATATCCATACCGTATCCAACTGCATTTCATATCCATTTCCATATCCATACCGTATCCAATTGCAAGTCTATCCTTAATCCATGCCAATCAAGTCAAGTCAATCTTGTCAAATGATCCGATCACAATCAGTGGTCTTGATCCTTGTCCGGTTGTAAACTATATCAATCAGTCATAACTATCCTTCATGTTGCTCTAGGGATACATCACTCCCTGCCATGACAACACTATTGTATATCGTTATCATATGTCTTAGACAGGATGTCGCATTGTCAAAACCAGACCCGGAGTCTTATACGACATATCTCATTCCTGAAACCAGACATCATCGACCTATATCGCTGGTTTACCACTCGATAGGGGCAATACCTTGGTTGTTCCTGTATCATTTGTGCATACTTGCTTACTTGCTTGTGTGTGTCATCTTTTCATCTTGCATTCCATATCATTCATCCATTTCTTCTGCATCCAACCATTTCATCTCCTGTCAACCTATCTCATCGTGAGATTATCCATCTCACGCCTTCCGCCTTCTCCCCGTCCAATCTCCCGAGGGGGCATCCTATCATCATAACCTGTACCAAGGGCAAACTGGGGCATGTATCATTATCAGACTATTTATTCTTTGAAACAACGTGATAAAACACATTGCTTCAAAGAGGGGCAAAATGTATACACCTAAAATTGGCTCAGGTTGAATTAAGTAAATATTTTGATATTTATCTTAATTCTTATTTCCTTCTATTAATTAAATAAATATTATAAGTTTATTTGATTGATTCATTATCCTACAATTAAATAAAATCATTTTATTTAATTAAATTTCCTAAATTCTTCTAATGTCTCAAGTCCTAAAATCCACCTCACAAAATCCACCTCATCAATCCACCTCATCTCTTCCACCTCACCATGTTGTACATATAATTAAATATTCTTAATATTTAATTAGCTAAAATCCTCTATTATCCAAAATAAATCTTTAATTCAATTATCCTCCACCAAATTGAATATTTAATTCAATGTTCCCCACTATCCTCCACCAATTGAATACTTAATTCAATGTTCCCCACTATCTTCCACCAATTAATTCTTAATTCAATTGTTCCCCACTATCCTCCACCAATTGAATTTTCAATTCAATTGTTCCCCACTATCCTCCACTCTTCCCAAAAAATAAATTTTTAACTCATCCACTATCCTCCACTCTTCCCAAAAAATAAATTTTTAATTCATCCACTATGAATAAAAGATTCACTTTTATTCCTAGCCATTGATCTCATCTTTTGATCCTCACCCTCCATTGCCTTTTTAGAAAATCTATAAATAAAACCCTTCTCTAAGCAATTAGGGGACTTCATTCTAGCATCCTCATAATGCCTAATTTCCTCTAGGAAATCTTCTTTTGACATCCTTGTCATGCCCACATTCTTCTCAAATCTCCTCATTCTAGCCATTCTCATATCATCCTCCATCATTAGTGTGTTGAATCTCATCTTCAATCACACAAAGTATCACAGCCATTTCTCCTTGTCATCTTGAGGAATCGAAGCAAAGAAACAAGCTCCCTGAGGGTCAATTTTCATCATTCAAGATCAAGAAAGAATAGGCAAGCAATGGAAGTCAAAAGGTAAAAGTTGTAAGTATCTCTTCGTGGTTATTTATCCTTCTTCCTTCATATTTCATTGTTGTATTTGAGTTTCTTTATTGATCAAACCATATCCCCATTAACAGAGGTATTCAAATCTTTTAGTTATTGCTTCTGTCCACCGAAACCTATTCCTCTTTTCTCCTTTGATTGTGTCAAGATTAGGAGCACATATATGACTGAAGTTTCTGATGAACTTTCTATAAAAAGTGGCCAGTCCATGAAATCTTTTCACTTATCCCACTGATCTAGGTGGTGGCCAGTTGAGTATGGCCTCAGCTTTGGTTGGATCCATCTTGAGAGAGCCTTAAGATACTACAAATCCAAGGTAAACTAGTTCTTCTTTCAAAAATTGACACTTTTTGAGATTGATGACCAACTTCTCCTCATCTAACCTCTTGAAAACTCTGTCCAAGTGCTACAAATGATCATCTTCGGTCTTACTATATACAATAATATCATCAAGGTATACTACCACAAACTTACCAATGAAGTGTTTGAGAACCTCATTCATGAGCCTCATGAATGTGCTAGGGGCATTGGACAAGCCAAAAGGCATCACCAACCACTCGTAGAGGACTTCATTTGTCTTGAAAGTTGTCTTCCATTCATCACCTTCCCTTATCCTTATCTGATGGTAGCCACTCTTGAGATCAATTTTTGAAAAGTAGCATGCCCCTGCAAGGCTGTCCATGAGGTCTTCTATCCTTGGTATAGGAAATATGTACCTTATTGTAATTTTATTGAGGGCTCTTGAATCAGTACATAACTTCCATTCTCCCCCTTTCTTTGGTGCCAAAACAGTAGGCACAGCACAAGGGCTTAAACTCTCTCTTATTAGCCCTTTATCCAATAATCCTTGAATCTACTTTTTAACCTCCTCATTTTTTTGTGGGGTCATCTTGTAAGTTGCCTTATTAGGCAAACTTGCACCAGGAATGAGGTCAATTTGATGGCTAATAGGCCTCACAGGAGGCAAAGCACTTGGCAACTCCTTTTCCACAATATTCTCATACTTATCCAACAAGTACTACACCTCATGAGGAATCTCACTCTTATCAGCTGCTGCTTGGTATGAGACAGCCTTAGAAACAATGGCAAAACCCACTCATTCTTCATGCATAGTCCTCAAAAACTCCTCTTTCACCTCCATTACACTAGGCCCTTCACACTCTACCTTATGTCCTTCTTGAAGAGGTGTGAGATTATAAGACACTCCATTTTCTGTAACCACATAAGTGTTCTTCTCCCCATCATGTTTAGTTTTTCTATCAAACTGCCAAGGTTTGCCAAGAAGAAGATGACATACATCCATAGGAATTATATCACATAAAATATTGTCCTTGTATGGGCTTATGTTGAACTCTACCCAAGATTGTTCATTTACAAGTACTTGCTGCCCCTTATTAAGCCATGAAACTTTGTATGGATTAGGATGAGGGATTCTTTTCAGTTTTAACTTCTCAACCATCTCTAATGCTACAAGATTATCAATTGAACCAAAATCCACTACTACTCTACACACCTTACCTTGTACCTTGCAATTGATCCTGAATAGTGCCTTTCTTTGTGGTGGCTCTTCGACAACTGGTACCTTGAGCAATGTCCTTCTAATCATCAAAGATTCTCCTACCTCTGAAGTCACATTCACTAATGGTGAGGTTGCACTCTCTTCATCCTCTTGCACAATCTAATTTCTACGTTCTCCTCCTTGGGAATATGATGGCTACTTCTCGGGGCATTTGAAAGAAGGGTGCCCAAATTGATTGCAGTTATAACACTTGCCAGAGAATGTATTGCATCCCCTTCCTTGCCCATTGGATCTTCCTCTTCCAAAGGGTGTCCTACCCCTAAAATCTCCTCTTGAGTCTTGGACTGGTTCTTGATTGGAGCTTGATTCTCCTTGTGATCTTTGTGACTGATTTCTACCACCAAAGTTTCCTCTTCCTCTTGAATTTTTGCCCCTTCCTCTACCTTGCTGCTCTTGCTTCCTCTTCAACTTTTCTTCAGCCTTACATGCAATTTGAAAACAATCCTCTACTATCTTGGGAGTGACAAGACTCATCTCATCTTGGATATTGTACCTTAGGCCATTCAAATATCTAGCCACCTTCTCCTTTTCATTCGCCACATGACCGGATTTCAAACCGAGTTTATGAAACTCCTCAGTATAGGCTGCCACATCCATATCCCTTTGTTTCAAATTCTAGGCAATTTTCTATATATCTGCACTTCATAATCAGCAGGCATGAATTGTGCCTTCAACTTGGATACATCTTGTTCCAGGAACTGATCATTGATTTATTATTCTTCACCCTCTCTCCTTGGATGTAATTCCACCATGACAAAGTAGACCCCTTCAGTTTGGTCTTGGCAAACTTAACTTTCTTATCCTCTGCCACCTCTTTGTATTCAAAATAGTTATTCAAGGCATCTATCCATTCTAGCAATTCTTCAGCATCCATCTTTCCCCCATACATTGGTAGGTCCATTTTTACATTAGAAGTCTCCCCTCTTACAAACTTCAAAGCATTAATAAACCTCCTCTCTTTAGGAGCTATCTCCTCTTCTTGAGGTCTCTCTAGAAGGTCTCCACCATCTCTCTCTTCTTCTTCTTCTAAGGTGGTGTTGTCTTCTTCACCTTCCTTGCTCCTTCTCTCTCTAGCTTTCAATGCTTCTATCTCCTCTCTTAGGGCTTTCAATTCCCTAGCAACCACTAACCCACTTTTTGGAGGCATCTTGACACCTTGTTTCTCTCACAACCTTCAACTTCTTGATACAGACCCACAACTACTTCACCAAATCAAAACTAGCTCTGATACCAATCTGATGCAGGGATGGAAAGGACTAGTAATCCTCAATCATTTGGCTTCCAAGATTATTAGGCATGGAGGTAAGTTATACCTTTCCAATACCCTATTTCACTAATCTTCCTAGACCTAGGCCAAGGAGCCCAACATGGAATAAGCCATGAAAGTAATCAAGACCTTAGGGCAATCACCTAGACCAACTTGAGACATCAATACAAACCTCCCAAGCACCTCTGATTGGGTCTTGAATGCCAAGGATTAGGACTTTCTTCACAACGCTGCCTAACTCCTTGTAGCTCTCCTTTGACAGTTTCTTCCCAATAACTTTCTATTGTGGCACTATTCCCAAAAACCATAACCATATTGGAGTACCCATTTGATTGGTACATAACATATCCCAAAGTGACTATAAGTTGCTTTAGAATGTGTGCCCCAAAAATTGATTATTACTGTTGGGCAGGGGCTCAATTAGCCCTCTTTTACAAAGAGACCACCCTCTAATGGATCTGCAGAACTCTACCAACCACTTGGACATGTGGGGTCTATGCCCAAACAAGGGATTTTGAAGGTTTTAGGGCTCCTATGGCCAGTTAAAGAGATTTATAGCTGATGTCCCTCTTGAGTAGCCTAATACATGGGTTTATTAGGCTCCCACTCACCAAATAGCAGCAAAACCCTAGTTTGGGGTTTAAGACATTTTCAGAAGAAACAGTTACAACTCACTTAAACTTCAATGTCATGACCTCAAATCACATGCAATAGACAGTAGACTCCTTCCTCTATCGACCCACAACCAGGTGTCCTCTTGATAGTTCCGTATAGGAGAATAGTACGCCCTGTAACTTGCAAATAACAGAAATAACAGAGAATAAGGAGAAATTTCACTAAAAACTGCATCATCAATGCTCATTCGATGTTTTTGAAGAGTTTTATACATGTTTTGATTAGTTTCAAATCAGTTGGGTCGCTCACCAACTGTCAAACTACTTTCCCATTCGTGCCACAACATGGAATTGCCAACATAGGTTGGCATTTGATGTTTATACACCACTATTTAGAATTTGATCATGTTTAGACCTTATTACAAAGCTTATTATGAAGCTTGAGATGCCAAAACCATACTTATCCTAGTCCTAGACCTCCCTAGGACATTTTATTAAACTCAAAATGCATAAAACATGAGAACAATTTGCATAAGACCATGGAAACATAAGGGTGCTCTGCACCAATTTGTGGCATATTAGACAAGTATTGCAGAGGTTGAGAGAAGAGAAGTTGTTGATAAACATCAAGAAATGTAGTCTTAGGAAGGAAGAATTGGTATATATGAGATTTATGATTTTTGCGGAAGGACTAAAGATGGAACCTGAAAAGGTTAGAGTTATTGTTGAGTGGCCAACACTAGAGAGTATTAGATAGGTAAGATCATTTCATGGATTAGCAAGTTTCTACCAGAAGTTCATCAGAAATTTTAGTTTAGTATACACACCAATGACAGAGACAATTAGAGGTGACAGAAAGGACTTTAAGTGGACATCTAGAGCAGATAAGAGTTTTGAATTATTGAAGCAGAAAGTGACAAAGCAACCAGTGTTAGCATTACCAGATTTCAACATTTAGTATTTCAAGTAGATTGTGATGTCAGTGGAAATACAATAGGAGCAATGCTAAGTCAAGAAGGGAGACTAGTGGCATATTTCAGTGAAAAGTTGAATGATACAAGGAGAAGATATTTAGTTTATGATTAGGTGTTCTATGCCATAATTCAATCTTTGAAGAAGTGGAGACATTACTTGTTGCCTAAGGAGTTTGTGTTGTACACTAATCATCAAGCTTTACAATATTTGAACAGTCAAGGAAAATTGAATTAGACATATGAGATGGGTAGAGTTCATGCAGACTTACACATTTGTATTGAAGCATAGGAGTGGGAAGTCAAACAAATTTGCAGATGCATTGAGTAGAAGAAGGAATTTGTTGACAGAGATGAGAGTAGAAGTATTAGGTTTTGAGGAATTGAAGCACATGTATGAAGAAGAACTCGATTTTGCAAAACCATGGAAAACATGTAAGGAACCTATTGTGACAAATAGAAGTATGTGGTTAGATTATTTCATTCAGGAGGATATGTTGTTCAAAGGAAATCAATTGTGTATACCTAGGAGTTCAATGAGGGATAATTTGATAAAGGAGAAACACAGTGGCGGATTGGCAGGACATTTTGGAATTGACAAGATAGTAGCTTTGGTAAGTGAATATTATTTTTGGCCTTAAATATATAAGGATGTAAGGAAGTTTGTGCGGAGTTGCAAAATATGTCAAGTTGCAAAAGGGAGTAGTCAGAATACTAGATTGTACAAATCTTTGACAGTACCGAAGAGACCTTGGGAAGACATAAGCATGGATTTCATATTAGGATTACCAAGGACACGGAGGGGATATGATTCTATTTTTGTAGTGGTGGATAGATTTTCAAAGATGTCACATTTCATACCTTGTAAGAAGAAAAATGATGCAGTGCATGTTGCTGACCTATTTTTCAAGGAGATTGTAAGATTGCATGGATTACCTAAGAGCATAATTTCAGATAGGGATACAAGATTCATTAGATATTTTTGGAGGACATTGTGGAAGAAGATGAAGACAGACCTAAAGTTTAATTCATCATTTCACCCACAGACAGATGGACAGACTGAAGTGGTAAACAGGAGTTTGGGTAACTTGTTGAGATGTTTAGTTGGAGACAAGGCAAGAAATTAGGATCTAATTCTACTACAAGCAGAGTTTGCATACAATAATTCAGTGAATATGAGTACAAGGAAGACACCATTTAATATTGTAACTAAAATGAAGCCTAGAGGAGTAGAAGAATTAAGAGATATCAGTATGGAGAATAAGAGAAGTGCAGAGGTAGAAGAGTTTGCAGGATACATGGAGACACTACACAATCAGGTCAAGAAGCATTTGGAGGAGATGAATAGAAAGTATAAGGAGCAAGCAGATGAGAAGAGGATACACAAATAATTTTTAGTGGGAGATGAAGTAATGGTATATATGAGAAAAGAGAGATTTCCAATGGGAACTTACAACAAACTGAAAATGAAGAAGTTTGGACCATGTAAGATTCTTAGGAAGTTTGATTCAGGAAATGCATATGAAGTGGAGCTACCAGAGACATTGGGTATATCACCTATATTCAACATTGCAGACCTATATCAGTATCATGAGGGAGAAGAAAGTGATATCATTGAAGATGGATTGAAGTATCAGTTACCACAACAACCACTGGATCAGGTAGAGGACATCTTGGATAACAGAATTGGATGCAGTACCAGAGGCAAGCAGTATAAAGACTATTTGGTAAAGTGGAAAGGCAGACTAGAAGACCACCTTGGTTTTCCTCCAACCACAACAAAGTGAGGGAATCACTTTTTCAACAACCCCAGGTGTTTGAGGTAGGAGCATCCTAGGTTGCAAAGCAATCTTGCATCAACCAAAAATATTTGCAATCTTTCTTTTTTTACATTTTCAGTTCAGTTCAGTCATTTGCAGTTTCAACATTTTGTACCACATTTTACCACATCTTCATATTAGAGCTCGCAGAGTAGGACTTAGCATCTACATGTCATCATCTACATCATATCCAAATTTTAGGTCATTTGGATTTGTCTGCTAAAAGTTATCGCTATCAAAAGATCATCAACTTTCATAGAATAGGGCATTTAGACAGACAATTGAAGGAGAAGGTTTGCGGAGCACTTCTGTGGCTTTTGAAGCCAAATGAAAAATCATACATGGCACATATTGATCAAATAGACCCTCCTTGAGGTCCGCACCAAGTTTCATCTATTTTCAGAGTAATATCGGATGTTGTAGGCCGACATACTTGTTTCTACATGTTACATCCTTGATCAAAGTTTGTGATTTCTTATGGCCGACATGGAGGATTTTCTGACCTTGAAGATGATATATATAGATCTCTAAGATGTATTAGGGAGTCAGTTCTCAATTTAGGAGTTTTAGAATGTGATTTAGAGTTTGACTTTCTTTCCAGAAGGCACTATAATGTCATATATTGCATATATTTGTTGTAACCCAGAAAGCAAACCTGTGAGCCCTTTGATTGTAGCCCGCATGTTGTTGGCATATGAGCATTGTAATACTTTGATATTCTAAATATATGAATCTTTCATTGCATTCTATGATTGTGTTGTTTCCATTGTGTTTACTCTAGCTGCACAGTTTGGACAGTTCATTTTGTGAACCCTCCAACTATGACTCCACCAAGTTTTCTGATCACAAAGATCATTGAAGTTTTTTATCGCAGGGATCATTGTAGAAGTCTTTTTTATCACAAAGATCATTGGAGAAGCTTTTTTATCACAAAGATCATTGCAGAAAATTTTTTGATTGCAAAGATCATTGTAAAAGGTTCTTATAGCAAAGATCATTGCAAAAAGTAGATAACATATCAAGAGTGTTATTTCTATGAAGTTAAGTGGTGCTAACAACTTTGAAGAATGCCATCATTAGACGAAAAGTATTTTTATCTTGCCAGACTTCACCTCCTTTATTGATAGAACTACAAAAGACATCTATTATGGATGATAGTGAGAAGAGGAAAAGAAGGGTTCGCATTACTACAATCATTCTGATCATTTTAGAAGAAAGATATGAACAAGGATAGTCAAGGGAAAATTACTATGTGGTGGATATACGAAAGGAGGACTATTTTACTTGAGGACAAACTCCTCTAAGGACTCTGTTTCAAGTGTTGCTTTGAGAAATCAATTGTCGCATGAAAGGCCTGCTCATATTAACCTCAAAACAGTTGTTGCAGCAACATGTGAAGCACTATAGGTTAGACAACTTCTTGAGAATCGTCGACACCCATAACCTAATCCAACAATTATGTTTTGTGATAATCAAAATGTGTTGAAGATATCTAAGAATCTAGTGTTCCATGCTTGGAAAAAACATATTGAAGTATACCATTAATTCATTCATGAGCATGTTCTCAATAAGGAAATTGAACTACTCTATACACCAACTAATGAGCATCTTGCAAAACCTTTGAGCAAGGATAAGTTTGGATACTTTCAAGAAGGAATTGGTGTTAAATGTTCTTCATTTGTACATGGGTAGCTAATAAACCTATTTATTATAGGTGGCCCCCATCATCTAGTTAATTTGTGTGATAAAATAAAGTTTATGGGGGGGTGTTAAAATATAAACTATATTTAATCACACTATTTGTCATATAGAGTCATGTCTCATGTAAGAGACACACTTGTCCATGTATAATATCTATTTAAGGGTCTTTATATCCATATTTTTAATAAATAGAAAAAGAATATTCAAGCTCTCCAATTTTAACATATATGAATGCAAAAGGCCAAATTAGATATAATGTCCATTCATATCCTCATAAGGCTAAGGAATTCACTCAGGAACCATGAGTTTTGGACAATGGAACTCCTAGAAGATTTGAAAGCATTTTATACAAGGAATTGTGAATGAACAAAACAAAGCTAGAATTAAGTGAACTCTGTTTTTATTTTGGTATCACTATATATAAAAGTTTAGATTACATAGAAATTTAGAATGATTTGAAAGGTTGATTCAAACATGCTTATAACAAATTTTTCCACAAACATTTCTATGTAATTGCAAAGGACTATGTCTCTAAAAGTTTAGATTGATTAGTAGTGGTAAACTCCCATCAATATACTATTAAATCATAGTTTAATTGATAACTACTATTCTTAAGTTACAGTGTAATTGATTATTCTTAAGTAAAAAGTTTTAGTTTTTTTTTATTGTTCAATTTGGCTTAATGGAGCCAAAACCCATATAAAGATGGAACCAGAAAATTAACAAAAAAAGGTTACTCAATTAAAGAGGGCCATCATATATTATCTTATGTCTTAGTTTGAGGATTACATACCAAAATGGCCTTTCTGTAACATACCAACTACTATTTGTTAAACTACTATATACATAAATTACTATAAGGAACTGTAATATCGATTATCCAGCGTCACCTTCATCTTCAAACCCTTGCATCGCTTGTGTCTTCCTCCAAGTCCTCCAACAGCTGCAACTCTGCCCAGTCCACACTAGCATCATCCGCCAGGCCAACCACGGTTTTGAGGAACACCGCTCCCTAACCACTCTACTTAAATATCATCCATTTCAATGGTCAAACAATCAATAGCAATTTTACACCTCATTCACAATAAAAAGTGTTAAATATTTGTCCTATTTTTGTTGGCCAAAATTGACCTTTGACTTTTGAAGTGGATGATATTTAAGAATAGCCCTCCCTAACACGCCTCATTCCTTCTCTCAGCTTCAGGGCGACCTGCAATCGAAATGATGAATGGGATCCACAGCCCATTGTATCTTGGAAGCACCTCTGGCCAGCAACGTCCCTCCAGCCTGAAGCCCAAACCAGGGATGGCATTCTCCAAAATCTTGTCTGGTCCCCCTCTCCATTTGGGGCGGATCAGCGCCCTCCCCATCTCCCATACCACATCCTTTGACTTGCCTAAATCCACGAGGGCACCCATGAACATCCCAGAGATATCCGTGTTTACTCTGTAATTTTCATTCAGATTCAAAAATGCGTCCCCCAAGATCATTCCAATGGCATGGAGGCCAATTGTTGATTTCATTTTGAAAATCCCACGGAGTCATTTATCTGTTATCAGGCCCCTGAAATCCATTTGCCTCCGCGAGCTATAGAGCAACACCGTCAACTCCATTTCTTGGTCCAAAAAACAATGGAAATGTCAATCTCAGAATTTAACGACGCTGACTCGACCCTCGGCACAAGGTGTAATTAATCTTTCATTATTTCTTAACACGCTTCGGCTCTCTCTCATGCATCGTAGTACTCCTTAACCGTCATTCTCTAGTCACCTCCTACCATCTCTAAGAAAAATCGTGTCAGCCACCTTGTTCATCGTCCATCGCAAGCCACTTGTCTCGTGCCTCCTCATCAGGACTGGCCCACTCATATCTTACGTCAGCTCCTCATACTCATCCACCCTTGGGCTTATGGCGGGTCCCACAGCCTATTCTCTGAGTTGTTATTAATATCATTTTTTAAGTAGTTAGGCTAAGTCGGGGGCTACCGAATCCCACACCTCAACCAACTGGCCGATTACCATCTCCTCCCTCATATCAAAGGCTGCATTAGCCAACCTATCGGCTACTTTAGTTGATTCCCTATACACATGATTAACTCTGAATTCTGTAAATTTGTCCAAGAGGGCTAGAGCCCTAAGGAGAAGGTTATTTAGTTTCCAATTCGATGTTTTCTATATATGCACCTTTCTGATCCCTGAAGAGAGGCCCAATTGCAAACCAATAATCAAAGCCTACATTTTAGCTTCATTGTTTGATAGAATCCCGATGCATTTCGAGATAGCTCCGCAGAATCTTCCATTATCATCCCTGATAACGCACTCGATTGAAGTAGGCCCGGGATTCCCCCTTGAAGCTCCATCAAAGTTTAACTTGTGCCAACCCTTATCAGGAGTCAACCATTTTGCCTGTGCTCTAGCATCTGTCGGATGAACCCTTGGGGCCCCTTGAATGGGGAAAAAGTTTTAGTTTTTTATTTTTATTTTTAAATGGCGTTTAATTTTTGTATCAATATTTTATGTGGGAATGGGTGAAGGGTTGGCATTTCAATTTTTTTGCAGGGCAAGAGTGCTTTCGACCTAAAAGGAGAGGAGGATAACAGAGATGAGGATGACAGAGACAAGGACACCAATATTGAACATGACTAATGGAATCTCCCTATGGTCAAGGATAAGGAGGAATCTCTCCTGGAAATCTAGATAGAGGCACAATAGTCTGCAGAAGGGGTCTTCCAGAGCTTCTTCATTTTCGACAATTCTAGGCTTTGTGGGGCGCTGAAATGGGGCTTCCTTTCCCCTTCAATGGCTTCTGCAAAGGTTTCAATGGTTTATTCAAAGGACAACATGATTGGAGTGGTGGTTTCGACTTCCCTTGCTTCCACTTTGGTGATCTTCTACCCTTGCAGCATTGAGGCGTGTGGGTCCCTAGTGGCTCTGTAGGTTGTTGGTTTAGGGTCATGCCCTTTGGATGTCATCTCTCTTATTACAAACTCATTGCCTATTGCCAGTCTAGGTCAGTAGACCAATTTGCAAAATGCTTCTCCTTGTCTAGTTGCCCCTACACCGAACAATGTAGTCTTGGCATCAAAAGGGGTGGAACTTTAGATGCATCCTAGATAGATGTCGATTCTCCTCTGGGAGCCTCCTAATGCCTGGGTGCTAGGGTGGAGTCAATTTGCATTCCTAACTTTGTTGTGGATTGCGTTGTGGCCAAATTTGAGCTCTCTCTTGTGGACAAATTTCTGGGGTCTAGACAAAATCTAGATGTGGTTAGACATTCCATTTAGAGATCGTTGCTCTACCAAAGGGCTTCATTTTATTTTATTTCTTGAACTATGAAGATTGTGATAGGATCCTCTCCTATGGTTCGTGGTTTCTTGGAAGGGTGGGTCTCTCCCTTAAGAAATGGGCTCTTGGTTTCAATCCAGAGAAGGAAATTTTCAACATGTTTCTTGTTTGGGTCAGGCTCCCTAGTCTACCCTTAGAATATTGGGAGACGGAAGTCCTATTAGGAATTGCCAAATCTTTTGACAAACTATTGAGTGTGGATCCTATTACCAAATCCGAGAAAAGATTGTTGTGTGCCAGGTTATGAGTTTCTATGGAGAAGGACAAAGCTCTCCCCTTGGAAATCTCACTGTCCTCCAAGCTAGGCGTCTGGAGGCAAACAATTGTGTTTGAGGATTCACTTGTGGTGTGCAACAACTGCCACAAAGCGGGTCATTCTATGTTCCAAAGGATGGTGGAAATTCTCTTGAGCCTTAGCAGGATGGTGTCTATGTGAAAGAAATAGTGGAGAAAGATTCGAGGGAGACGCAGGCCCTCTCTAGTGAAAGATTGAAGGTGCCTTGCCCTTACTCATCAGTGATTAGCTCCGAGAGTCCTACCAAGCAAGTTATTGGTAGTATGATTCATATGGATGGTCAAGCTCCTTGCCCTATGGATAGTTTTGTTTTTAAACCACCTTGATAGTTTGTCGCTTATTTTTGAGTGCTGACCTTGTGTCTCAGTTGTTGTTAGTTCACTGAAGTTTCTCTGTTGTCTCAATTTGAAGTCAGTCTTTGCTGATTTTTTTTGGGTTATGTTGTAACATGGTTGTTGTTGTGTTGTCCTTGTAGTTGCCCTGCTTTTTCTAGCTTTGTAAAAAGATTGGGGCCCTTCCAAAAAACCCTACCTTACCCCTTATCAAAAAATATTTTATGTCTCTATAAATGATTGTTATGAAGAGAATATATATATATATATGAAAATTTAAGAACTACAAAATTATGTGAACCTGTGAAGGATTATAATAAATAAAAAATTGTTAAAAATTAGTAACATAGTTTGAATTAAAAAAATAAATATTTTATTATGAAAATTTGGATATATATAAAATCAATCTAATCCCTTTCACCGTGGAACAGGGCAATCCATACCTTTAAAATTATCCGACTCCTTACTCTGGCTACATTGAAATTAAAGAATTGAATTGTTTATTATAAAAAGACTAGGAAATAAACCATTTACAATTAAATTGTTATTTAGAAGTAGAAATAAAAAAAAATCTAGTTAGCCTCTTTCATCCTGAAACAGAGCAAGCAATTCCATTATAATCATTTGGGCAACTTCATGCTGGGTCTATCTGGATAGGCCCTACGGTAAGCTGGTCTTGGGCTATTTATGGTTTTAGGATGTCTGGTTTGAGTTTGGTGAGGTGGTAACCCCATTTTTTTCAAATTCCTTTGTCCACGAGCTTGTCCTCAATTTTCCACGCATACCTATGAAGTTTGGTTTTCATTCACTTTTGTTCTGTTTCAGCCGTGCAAAATGAGAATTTTGTGTCATATACACAACTTGAATACCTATTATGGACACATTGCCCTTTTATTAGCACTCCCTAATATCAAAATACCCACCAGTTGCCCTTTTCAAATGAAAACAAATTCTCACGCTTTATACTTATATAGTGGAAGTTATGTTCATATCTGGACAAGGCCAGATTACATTTAGAAAAATCCCAGTCCAAAGGTAATAATGTAAAAATAGAAGTTGTGGAAAAATGTAACTATTGGCACATTTAGGTAGATTATGTTCAGATGTGAAGTCCTACTGTTCATTTCATCTGAAGTATTATTGTTCATTTCATCTCCCCTGTTTTGTCCCTTCTCCTTCTTTGAAGCATATCGTATATATTTGGGAGAAAATTTTTATTTATGTTGCTGCAATCAATAAAAAGATTAATACCCTGCTTTCCAGTGGATGTAGCCAATTTATTATTATTATTATTTAATATCTCTGTTTTATCTGCTATGAATGTTATATATATTATTTTTCTGCCCTGTTTTATGAACAGATTATGACTAGATTATTCTTCAAATTGAAATAATTGAAATAATACCAAGCTCATAACAGACATGAGGAGAGATCTAGTCATCTCCAAGGAGCTGAAAGGAAAATTTCAGAAAATAAAATTCTCCGACATGTAAGAAAGATTTGCTGAAAACACAATCCATATTCGATCATCTTCTATTCACTTGAGAAAATTGAGAAGTATTTATTGGCTTGTCAAGCTGAAAATAAGTCCCCAAGACAAGAGTCCAATAACTACATTGAGAATTTCTGTCATTAAAACACCTGGCATTACCTTAGATCTGTACTGTCTTGAACTTCTATTTAATTTTAACACGGGCCTTGCATACTTCATATGTGCTAGATGGTGAGTGTGTACCTCTTAAGGATGTAGTCTAATGGTGGAGATGAGCCTTCCCATAAAAAAATTGAATAGTTATATATGGCTAAGTTAAGAAATTCCTGCCTTTTGCTCCCATAAAAGGGTCTTATTGCATTCTACTCTTTTCGTCCTGATGATGGATCACTGAGTATGATCCGAAATGTTGACGTAAAAAAAACAAGACACAGTGTTTCCAGAAGCTTCACATTTAAACTACATTTTTCTTATCCTTGAAGATTTTGCTGCAGCTACAATTTCTTCAGAACTTATTTCCGATGACACACAAAATTTAACAATTTTCATTGACTCAGACATCTACGTACATTTCAAGCTCTTCAGTTTTTGTTTTCTCTAGACTTGAGTTCAATTCCTTCATATTGGAGGACTCCTGATCCATTTCATTGCTTCCCCATTCCTCTTTGTACTTATACCAGCGGGCAAACAAGAAGAATATTACAAGATTGATGATACTCAAAACTGCAAGAAGCCAATAGAAGTAATCTAATCTTCCCGTGTTCAGGTTGTTTGGAAGCCAACCCCTGTTCTTCCCATGTTTGGTGACCTTATTAACCATAGTGACCAGGAGGCTGCTCCAGTAGAAGCCCAGGGAAAGAGTGGCCAGGAAAAGGCCTGTGCTCATTGATTTCATACTGACTGGGGATTCCTTGATGAAGAATTCAAGCTGACCAACATAGGCAAAGGCTTCTCCTGCACCCACCAGGAAAAACTGTGGGACTAGCCAATACACACTGATTGGAACAGTAGCTGTTCGCGATTGGGTTAGTCCATATTCTTTTGCTGTATCCAGGCGTTTCTTCTCCACTAAAGAAAAGAAAGAAAGAAATATATTATATTGATGTCCACAAATGACCTACAAGTAACTTAGCATAGACAGAAGAAGCCTCCAAAGTTTCTCCAATGAACTTAAAAAGAAGTTAGAACGTAAGAATAAGTAACCCAAAACAACTACGGAAAAACTTAGAAGAGAACCAACCACCGTTAATCAGTGGTATAAGAAAAAGTTACCTAAAGCAGCTGCCATCATGGCAAAGATTGATAAAACCAGACCCACAGATATCCTCTGAAGGCTGGTGATTCCATGCGCATTTCCTGTCAAGCGCCTCAAGTTGGGAACGATGACCTTTTCACTTAAAGTTGTGAAGAGCATGATGCTTCCTACCAAAAATATTTGCAAGGAAGCTGCTGGAATCTTGAAGGATCCGGTTCTTCTGTCCATGGTATCGGCTTGCTCTACTGAGAATGTTGTCATCTGGGAGTAGACTGTCCAGAACATGATGCAAGAAGACCAAATAGGCAGCAATCTGAGCAGCATCTTGACTTCTTCCACCCGAGTTACAGTGGCCATCTTCCAAGGGCTACTTTTTGAACTTTCGACCATGTCTGGATCCAATATGGCGGCCTTGTCTAGGCACCTGAAAAAGTAAAAGAAAACTAGAGTTAGTGGGATTGTTTTCTCTAGTTTTCTTTTGGCTAGCTATTATGGCATGTTTCATGTTTCCCCAACTTTTTTCTAACTTTTTATTTTATATCTAATAGGCGAAGCTTTGAGCATCCTTAATATATCTGTGCTTTTAATATGTCATTGGCCTATTTTGGTCATTTCTACAAATTTATAATGATTGATTTCTGTCATATACCATGTTCTCACTCTTGCTTAATGTTTTCTTTGCATTGAGAAGCACAATGTCAAGAGATTATTAAAACTATTCACCTAGACTAGGTGAATATACTACCATACCGTTTGATTTATTGTTGAAACGATGGTAATGATATAGAACTGAAGTCGAATAAAACTACATAAATCCAAAAGTTCTATTGATTGATGCAAGAATTCACTCACAGGAATTGGTTGGTGTGAAGGATTCTTCTTTTGGCAGGATCAATGGCATTGTCATATCCATCTTGGTTGAGGAGACTTGGATCAGGAGGCAAACTCATTCTCCTATTTCTCCATGCTGCAACAAGGACTTGGGCTATTTGTGTAAGAGGGCTTCCTGCAGGCTTTCTGTATCTATATAGATATGAGCCTCCAAGCAATAATGCCACTGCCAAAAGCATGCTCACTGCAGGGATTCCATATCCCCATCCTCTTCCTATATTGTCTTGTATGTACACTAACACTGTGACTGCAAACAAGGAGCCAAGGCTGATGCAGAAATAGAATCTGTTGAAGAAATAGATCATTTTTCTCTGCTCCTTGGGATCCTCATTGTCAAACTGGTCTGACCCAAATCCTGAAACGTTGGATTTCACCCCTCCTACACCAAACGCAGTGATATAAAGAGAGGCATAGAGAAAGGCCATCATTTTACCACTCGCTTTAATACAAAACTGATTATCTGTGCATGATGGAGGCTGCAAACTCCGCAATGAGGTCGAAAAGGCCAGTAAACCAACTCCCTGTAAATATCCAATCATACATCAAACATCATAAACACGTTACAATTCAAAATAAGCTCACCGAAGCAGAATGATGAAGAACATCGATGAAATCATGGGAAAATTTGATAGACAAATGAGGCTTATATAGAAATAGAAAGAAATAAATCATATTAATGCCCACAGCTCATTTAGAATAGACCAGAGGAGTATTAAGCTTGTCTGCAATGAGCTTTAGGTAAAAGAGGAACTAAAAGAGTAGAAAAAAAATCACCAACAATATAGGAAAACATGCAAAAATAGCTAGCTAAAAGAGTTCAACCTACTGTTAATCATAACATCCTGTAGTACTATCTGAAATAGACTCTATCAATTTGAAGGATGTTCTCAAAACAGAGTCTAAAAATATCTTTAAAGTGGGCATGGGCTGTGGTGAGAAAATGGTATTGTCCTAGAAAGAAGGATATTGTTATGTGATCTATTCATCCTCTTACAACCTGAAACTGTCAAACCAAGAGTGAATTTGGTAAGTATGTTTGTGAGAATATGTCAATCATAGGTGTGTGGGCAACCGCTACCCTCTGCAAAGGGTCGAGGGAAAGAGTGTTGGTTGGGCTTTTAGCAAGACTGTCCAAGTAGCATCTCAATATGTAACCTTAGTACCAGAAGCTAAAAAATTGAATCATCTAATCAAGGAGAAAAAGCTAAAGCTCATCCAGTTTGCAGAACATGTCTACTGAACTCTATGGTAGCTAAATGCATTACAGCCATTTAGGAATACTAGAAAATGAGTTTAGAGAGCCTTGTTATTATACAAGTTTTGTTGTAACTTCGTTTACTTAAAAGTTATACCAGATTTTACCTTGATATTGTAAGTTTTGTGGTAAATTTGTCTCATTAGAAGTTCGTTTATTATTTGTGCCTAAAAGTTATTTTGAAGCAACATTCAGTGTCATGCTATGGTCTAACAATATCTTTACCAATAAGATGATTAAGCTTAATTTTAAGATAAAGGGCTTGACGCCATAACATATGAGTGAGATAGCACAATTTTTAACAAAGCAATCACAAACACAATCTATTGAAACATGATAATCTACGCCTTCAAATCCCTAATGAATACAAGGTTGTTCTATGTTTATGTCAAGTCCAGATTAAGATGAATATGATGTACTAGTTTCAGTGCATCAAATACTAATCGTTTTTTAATGAAAACTTACCAGAGATTGAATTGTGCCAAATATTGCAATTGTCTTGAAACGGCCAAGCAGGGAGTCTGCTATAAATCCTCCAAGTAAGCATAACAGATACAGGGTTCCCATAAAATTAGTGACAATATTTGCTGCGTCTGCATTTGAAAGATGCAACTTCCCAACCAAGTAAGTAACCAGGTTTGATGCTATGCCTATCACACACATTCTTTCTGAAAGTTCGGCTCCTGAACGGTATAATAAAAGGAAAAAACGGTTAGAACTTATATTCTCCGTTTAATAAGATTTATTATGAATGCCAAAACTTATACTAGCTAAGACCATACAAATTCTCGAAAATCTTAATGCTTTGACATCCACTGTTATGAATGGCTGAACTCATTCTACCTTTAGCTTTGACCTGTGCAAATAAAACACCTTTAACTAGAACACATTATCCATAATTTTAAGAGTCTCTAAACTAGCTCAAACCCATATAATTCCTTAGTAAAAACACTCAATGTTTATGCAACCATAACATCCTCAAGGCTCTAACTATCTACTAGAAACTCATTCAGAATCATCTCAACTATGAATATTTTAAGATCCACACCATCCATTAATCTGTATACTGGAAACTCAAAATACCATCTACATAAACTCTGAATTTCTTCACATCCACATTATCCAGTAATCTGTCTACCAGATCTCAATCATCTGTTGTAAAGTGAATTAGATATGCACACTGTAAATTACCCAAAATAATGGCAGCTGCAGACCATCCACCAGTCTTAGACCTGTCTGCTGGATTTCCATTCTTGTCCAGCACTCCCCCACTGGCAAAATTAGATAAGTTCTGTTCTTCTCCCTGCACAATTCATTAATAACTAATGAGAATTAAAAAAACAAGAAAAAAGAAAACACACCTTAGAAAAAAGAAGAAAATCCAATAAAAGGAAACAAACAAACAAAAAGGAACAGTTGCATTAACATTACCATTTTAAAAATCCCGAAGTTTTGGCAGTCTCGATATCAAAGAAAAAAGAAATATATTCAAATGTTCCAGGCTAAAGCAAGATAGTATCGATATTCTAGACCAGCTTCAGGAGATTGAGGAGTCTACCCACCAGGTGGAGATCGCTTCCCAACACAGCATAAACAAAAACACTTTACCCCTCAAGGTAGGAAAGCTTCCTAACACAACACCAACACAAACAAAACAACTCCACTCACAAATTAAGGAAAACTTCCTAAACCAACGCAAACAAAACAATTCCACCCACAGGTAACATTTATCAACTTGATTGATTCCAGGAGTTTAACAACTCTACCCACAAGGTGGACAAAGTTTTTTGAACAGAATCCAGACAAAGAAAGAATTGAAATATATGGTCAGTTATAGGACAAAGAAGATAACATTTGTGTTCTAGACTGGCTTCAGGAAATTAATGCCTGTACACCCAATGTAGAGAAAGTTTCTCAACACAGCACAAACAAAAATTATATGAAGTCTCGAATTGTTGTTCTAGGCATTTCTTGGATCTCTTCTTATACACGTTGAGCTATGGAGTAAAATAGTTGTGATGTCATATTCGCGTTAAACATAACAGAGTATTACACTCTAAGTGAAACACCCATAGGCCTACAATAATTGAATTGATGGTCCATTACCACGTTGCAGTTTGCAGTGGGCCCTACGGTCTATCAGCCCCTCGTCCTTAGCCTGATGTTCCTTCATCTATTCGCTGTGTATATTCCCCACACCCCTTTCCCGTGTATTTCTGTAGTACTCCATTTAAAATATCAGAGAACATATCATTTTGAACATATATCCAAGCATACAAGACATGCATTGCATACATCTAGGTGAGCTTTACGACAAATTCTCCTTCAGGACATATTGATTGTGACTTGAATTTGTTCAATTTCATCTTGGGATTCTACATTTCACTGTGGAGGGCTCCCCCTTAGTGGGTTTTGGAAATATCACTTGGCCTTGTCTAGGTGACATGTGGAGCCGAGTATCATTTCCATATCGTTAAGTTTGTTGCTTGAATTTGTCTGCTAATGTTCTCAGATAGTCACAATTTCCAAATATTTTCCTTTGCCCTTATTGTCAATAAGACTAAACTTTTAGCTCCTTGTCTTTCTCTAAGAAAGAGCTTATTAATCTTTCTCTTCCTTGGCCATAGACTTCAAAGGTATGCCAAAGCATACAAAATCGTTTACACTCATTAGTATAGGTTTTGTTGGAGAGATTTTGGTTTGTTAGTAAAGTTGAATGGTTTTAAATTGGTTTACTAAGGATCAAGTTTTGTTGAGTACAAAGCCTCCCATATAATAAGGGATGAAGTAGGGATCATGCTCAAGGCGTCTTTCGTGAAATGGGAGCTTGGGTTCATACTTTGGGCATCTTTGGTGTAATGGGAACATGAGATCATATTCTAGACAACTTCACTGAAATAAACACCCCTCAATACTTAGCTCTTAACCTAAAAGATATCAACTTAAACTATTACTTTAAAATCAAATCATAAAAACAATCTAAATTTAACATAAAACCATGAATTAAAAAAAAACCCAAAATTATGTTGATGTCTATGTGATCCAAAATTGTTGGTGGAGATTTAAACGCCTCAACAAATGTTATGAGAAAAAGTATTCTAGATTTAAATTAACAATAATATTAACGTGTGATCTGATCATAAACGTGTGAATAAGATTCTGGGGAAAAGTACTGTAAATTAATATTGATGCGGAAGTATGAATCCTGGTGGAATATATTTAAAGAGTTGTCTTATCTAGTTACAAATGAAAATGGTTATGTACAAGTGAAGAAACCGTCCAAAAAGGAGTTGAAGGAAACCCAAGCTAGAATGTAATGTTAAAAAGAGAAACAAAAGCTATCGTCATGGTTTAGAGCACTAGTGTCAAATATAAACCTAATACTCTCCATGCATATCAAAGATATTTAGGTGCGAAATGTTATATCACTCTAGGAGAAATGTTAGGAGTTTTTATAGATCTTTTGAGTGTGATAATTAATTTATATAAGAAATGTATTTTTAATATGTTTTATGTATATTATATTATAAGGTTTAAGGTTTATATTTTTATTTTAGAGTTTTATAAATGTTATTTAGGTTTATTTATAAAAGTATGAACCTTAATAAATATTATGTTCTGAAAAGTTATGTATTGATTTTAGAGCTTATTTTAATATCTGAGGAATCATATGATTTAGAGAAACGTGGTAACGTGAATATGCAATTAATCTTCAGATATTAGTAAAAAGAATTTGCAGACCCTAACATCAATGTTTGATTTTTAACTATCGACCTACTTGACTTGATAGCTTGTCTTATCTTGAACATAGGGATTGCGTTTGTTGATCGTCACTTGATGTGTTTGATATTATGTGGCTAGCAATGGTTATTTATATAATTATATTTATTATAAGAGTGTGTTTGAGTGTGTAATGAAACTTTTAGATGGAAATTCATTATTTCATTGTTCAAGTTTTATCAAATGGAAATGATGCTAATGACATATTGGAGTTTGTGATGTTTAAGATATAGGTTAAGTGGGGAAGGTGGATTTAGACTCTAAAGTGGTAAACACATAGTTCTAGTTGATGAAACAATACCCTTATCTCTTAAAATCACAATAAAAATAAAAATAAAATAAACTATAATATGTGTCAAGTTAATAATCTAAATAATTAAAAACATTGAATTTATAAGATAATAAAATGAGGGGAAGCTAAATAGATAAAAGTATATCTAAGAAATTAGATGAATGAGAATTAAAATCAAAGATGATGGTGAATTTCTAGAAATAGAGGAATGGTTATGACAAATACATTTAATTCTATTACAAGTCTATTTCCAATATAAGTCACTTAAATCATGATATATAATCCATGAATTACATCAAGATCAATGATATGTAACATAGTACATTATAGTATTAGCAATAGCCAATACAACCCTGAGCATAATATATTGTAAAGATGTGCATAAGTAAACATTTACTACACAATACATCTTACAAAACTTCATAAGACATAATAGAACTTCATAACACCACAAAAGTAACCATACAAGACAACATGTCACAAGTTAACACAACACCTTTCTTAACTCCATAACAATTAACAAGATGAGACATAATACTTTTTAAGACATTCCAACATAAGCTAATACTTCTTAAAAAATATAAATACCATCAAATCCTAAATCATGACGCACAATGGTTATTGGTTTGATCAATTCAAATGACATAACATACCAACACATGCCATGCTTAGTGGTTGACTTAAGACCTTCAAGTCCAACCACTAGTATAGTGTAACCATTTGATCTCTCTAACAACATGCTAATGTACATAATGCTTGTAGGGGCACTTGGACCACTAATATAGAGTGTACCTATTAGATTGGCCTAACTCACACATTAGGTCCACCTCCAACACATGACATACTAGAATTCATTTTCTATTTATAGTGAAATACCGAATCATGTATTCCTCTACACTCATCAATTCATAAACACTATCCCTATTTATCGTGCTTGCATAACACCCTACCACCCTCATAGATTAGAATATAGTCCTATAATCAAGACTCAAGATTTCAAACTAGAGAATCTCTTTAGGACATAGCAATAGTATAGGGTTTGTATGTGGAAACATGCTTTTGGACCCTCCCTACATTTCTCACACAATGCCCTAGTGTGAAGCATTATGTGTATAGTAAGATGAGTAGTCTCATGGCTACATACTTTGGGAAACATTAAATCTTAGGCTCATAATCGATCACATAAGACTAATAAGCATTATTGTGGAACTAATATGCACTAGTCATCCTTAAACTAGTTCCACACACACACACACACTAATAACAAAAAATCATCTCACAAATGCATGACCAAATGTATTCAAATTCTATTTCGATGGAAAGTTAGATATCAATCTTATTTTAAGTCCCATATACTTTTTTGATTGAATCCACTAAGGGAATTACTTATTTATGATACAAGTAATAGTAAAAATGAGAATACAATCACTTAAGGCATTGAAAAACATGTATTTTTAGATAAGTTTACAAAAACATTACAGTATTGACCTATACAACATGATAGAGACCTATAAACCATGTTCCCAATCTTTTAAAAATAAAATCACTTGTTTGATTAATTAAAAAATATATACAAACTAATGTCTTTGAATTCTTGGTGAGAATGTTATACCCCTAGTTCTAAACTACATATCAAAAAATCTCAAAGACTTAGATCACCAATTGTAAGATACTATCAAAATAAGATTAGGACAAAATAGAGACCTATAAATCATGGTAGAGACATACAAAACATGGTAGTTACCTTTACAATTGAGACCTACAAACCATGGTGGTGACATGGTAATGCATTTTTTAAAAACTTTATAGATTCCTTTATTGTGTTTTCCACTTAGTCTTTGCTCAACCTACAATTTTAACTTGACCCCAAACACATTGGGAATAAGAAAAACAAATTCTAAAAGTGACAGTCATAAATTCTAAGTTACAAGACAAAATTTGACCAAACAAAGATGTTTCAACAAACCCAATGAACACTCAGAAATACTCAACCAACAACATATCAAGTTCAATCTTCTAGATTGACAAAAAAAATTATTTGGTGACAAAATCAAGTACAAGGAAAGATTGCACAAAAATTGAAATTGAAATTTATTAAATATAATTTAAATATCATACTCAACACTCAATAACACTATTCCATCATAAATTCACTAATTCATTATAAAATTTTAATCTTTTAAGACTTCTATTATTTCTAAATAAAGGTTTCTCTTTTATTTGTCCAACTACTATGGTTTAATTTCAAGTGTTATCTTTTTAGTTTAATCAATGAAATCAATTCTTTTTTATTCCAACAACACTCAACAATACTCAAAACCTAGTTTAAGTGTTCATTCATGGAACTAGTTTTCTAGGATTTTAGTTTCTATAGTCTATATTTTATCTTTCTTCACAAGAAATCTCTATAGTTTCTTTACCTACAAATCTGAAATAATTAATTTCTAATGATATTTTTTAATCATTAAAAATACACAAGCATTTAATATTCTCATATGTAAGACCTTGTTTGTATAGACTTTCCATTCTCTATTAACTTTTCTTAATTCTTGAATTCCTTAAACTTTTTAATCTCTATTGATTTTCACCTTCTTCCAATATGTAAAATGCTTATCTTCAAGTCTAGGATATGTGAATATTAAATATGATAAATCATAAGTGATTTTGAATACTCACCCAACACTCTTTTTATTCTTGGTTGAATTTTAGTTTCATGAAATTCTCCGCCTAATTTGTCATCCAATATGTAAAATGCTTATCTTCAAGTCTAGGATATGTGAATATTAAATATGATAAATCATAAGTGATTTTGAATATTCAGCCAACACTCTTTTTATTCTTGGTTGAATTTTAGTCTCATGAAATTCTCCATCTAATTTGTCATCCAAGTTATGTAATAATAATATTCTATTTTTTTCTTTAATTCTTTAATTAAATTATTTTTCTCAAATCTCATCCTTTGATCTTCTACAAATATCTTTATTCTACAAATATCTTTATTCTGTTATCCAAAAATCTCCAACTAAAAATGTAGAATAATTTAATTATTAAATAATTTAATAATTATCCATTTTCTTTAAATAGATATACTTCCACCTTCTATTTAATATTCTTATTCTATTTATTTTAAACATAATTACTTTTATCGATTAATTAATGTTCCTCCAAATTCTTATCAATATATTTACTTGTATTTATTGTTTTAAAAAGGAATTCCATTTTATATTAAATTGTAATGGTGAAATTAGCATAAAACATTTAGTTTTGGGCCCATTTTGATGGATTGTCTTAATATGATTACATAGAGACATGTGACACATTTTTGTGTTGGCTCTTTCCTTGATCCTTATCCATCCCCATTTACTCTCTCCTTCACATATTCCATATATTTGACCTTATCCTAGCCCCATTTGCACTTATCCCCACACATTTACCTTATCATCAACCCACATTTTCATGTACTCGATACCTATCTCAAGATTCTACATCCACTGTCCTAGGTCAATCCCATGGTAGGATGGTTCAATCTCATACAACATGAAATTGACAAAAAAATCAAATTATTGATTCCCACCCTTTTCTACTATCCATTGGGATCCAACTTAGTACACATTTGTGTGACTATTTGTTGTGTCTTGGTATTTAAATACATTCATTTATATATTTAAACTTTTCCCATGAATAATGAGAAATATCCTCATTACAAGGAACATTCATTCATAGGATCACATTGATTTAGATCATTAAAAGAATCACAATCTACATTAGAATCATCTAAAACATAGATACATGTGAGAGTGGTGTCTTTAGTGTTCATCCATGATCATAAAGTCAATATAATTAAGGGGGTTGACCTAAGAGAATATGACCCTTGTGACCCAACAATCTCTCTAAGGTATTTTAAAATACCATTTGTCCTTACACATCAATAAATATCAAGGTTTGATGGGACATAATTTACAATTGTCCATAATCAACTAGATCAATCTTGTAGGTTACATGACAATTTTGTGCATCAAGACATTTCTAGGGAGCATGAATTTGAACTACACAATATTTAATAATTGCTACAGTTCTAAGACAACAAGTAGTTTGAGAGTATTTATTTTTGTGTTGGATGACTAGATTATACATGGCATAAGATATTATTCTTTATTATTATTCCAAGGGCTAGATGCCCTAATCCCTCCTCCTTTAATTCCCAAACATTTATTACACATTTACCATTCCCAACCAACGTAATATAGACTAATCATGATTAATTGTTTGGTTTGATTTATTTAACTTAGATTTACATAAAAAAAGATTTTATTCTTTTCAAGTTATTATTTTATTTTCCTGACAAATTGCATTGGCTATGTATTGTGCATATTATATGTAATATTAATAAAAGTATACAAAACTTGGGGTTGCTTTTGGAGGTTGTTATAGCTAAGAAGAAGAAAAAGTGTTATTCCAAATGTGTGACCAAGAAGATTAGCAAATCATGTAATTGTTGCATGTGATGGATGATGTTGTTTTGATGATTTATCCTCACCATCTTTAAAGTTAGATCAATATTCAAAGGATTATTATTGTCTCAAACATCTAAAATTAGTTTAATGAACTTAGGGGTAACCAAAACTTTGTATCTTGAGATTTAACCTATATTATTAATTCCTAAATCTAAAGATTAAAACCTCCTAAAGAAAGGGCTAAGGATTTGTATTTGGGGTATTGAAAGAAAGTGGACAGCGATAGAATAATGTATAAGTCCACTTATAATGTATTAGAGGTAAGAGGAGACTAGAGTTAACCTAACCAATGTTAAGACGCAATTAGTCTTTTATATAAACATTTTAATACATGTAGAAAATAAGTCTTTGTGAACACACACACTATTACAACCCTTGTTGCCACATGCCTTTCAATGTAATAAAGATGGCATACTTTAATATTGCCTACACACACACCTACCATATGGGTAGAAGCAAATAATATGTCACTCTAGTGTGCCAACCCTAAAAATTTCTAAAAGCACACTAACATTAAAAAATGCATGCAAGGTTTGATCTAAGTAGGGAGGGTGTAGTGTCAAAAATTGCATATCCTCTATAATTTCCACACTATATAAGTTACTATTTTTCCCTTACAATGTATTAGGTCACACTTAACCTATTGCATTAGCCTTATATCAATCCAAAAGGTGTCAAATTGTGTTAAACTTAATGATTCTATCAAATCTTAAGTTCTTCTAAGCATCCCTTTTCATTTTCTCATGCTTTAGTCACAATTTTCAAAAACCTATCTCCTAGACCTTGACACCCCCATAATGACATTAGAGTGATTGTGTTAACATCCACAAAAGAAAAAAAATAAAGGTAAAAAAGGAGTCATGATACCATATTCTAATGACTCCCAAATGATTCTTTAGACATGAATTAATGTCATGACTTACCAACATGATTTGCCATTCATTTCCATATTGGCACTAATCTTTCTCCAATCCTTTTCTCCTTTTCCAAATTTCCTCTCCACACTCTCTTTAAAAGAAGAAACTAAACTTTCTCAAAGAGTTCCAATTGTCATTTTTCCCTTTTCAACATACTAGTTTTTAGAATTAGTTTCTAAGCTCGCCCTTTTACCATTACTTTTCGAAAATTCTCTCATTCTCTCTTGTTAGTGATTTTACTACACATGCCATATTTTACAACACCCTTTTCACGCCATTGGACACAACACACATCACCATTCTTCATATTGGAAAGAAATATTCCTTTTCAAGGGAATCCATTTTGGGATTTCTTTGGTAAAAGCTTTCCTTAATGTCATTTTTTATTTTATTGTTCACAATCTAATCATTTTTGGGTTTCTTATTAAAAAGCCATCGAAGCATCTTATTTTATATATCCATTGCATAAGAGTTGTATTATCATTACATTTCCATTGCTTTAAAAGTAATCTTCTTCTTTTACTACTTTCTTTTCAAGTAAGAGAAACAAAAGGAGTTGAAGCTCCTCTCTTAAGCTCCTCCATTTGCCATCTTTTTCTCCTTTTATAACTAGGTATTTCTATCCTCTTGATTCAAGTTTAATTCAAGGAAGATTTCCTTTATGGAGACTTGATTTTCCTTTAAAAAACATATTGAAAATTTTCCTTTGTAGTCATCTCTTGACTCGGGCTATCCTTTCCTTTTACTTTTACTGACATTCTTCCATTTTATCACATTTAGCATAAATTCTTGTTCACATTTAGCACTATATTTAGTCTATCCAACTCCTTTGATTCCATAAGAGTTTAGTAAAAGTCACATATATTTTATTTACTAACCATAGTCACATTTCTAAGTGCATACATTTTTATCATTTATTGTTGTCAACCCAAAAGGCTAAATTGAGCATTTGACCACCTTGGCAAGCTCCCAAGAAGTCTTGCCAATTTTTCTAGCTCACAAGAGTTTACACTTGAATATGAATCTCCTTTTTGCAAACCTAATGATTTACTCTCCATCTCCTCTTTTCCTTTATCTTTATTAGTTATTTGTAAAGAGATTAGTATAATAGTTCTATTTTCTATCTTTATTTTTATTTTTAGCAATTTATTTTTGTTGTTACCTATACTGTCATTTAAAAAAAATGTGTGTAGGACATTTTTGCAATCACATTGTTGTTCCCACAAGTGCGTCAAAATGCTAGTATCAAAATTTGTCCCTACTCTTAACAAAAGGCTATGTCATTTAGATATCTTACAAGTTTTCTCCTACAATTTACCCATTCAAGTTCCCTCACTCTTCTATCACATTCATACATTTAATTTCCACTAAATTGCATCACATCAATTATCAAATATTCTAGTTGTTTTATTGATTTCATTTCCAGCTAGTTCTATTTGAATTAGGAATCTAGTTTAAATAAGACACTTTAATATTATAAGTAAGAGGAAAAATAACTCAAAATTTAGTGGGTAGTATAGTAATTTATGTTTGCTTTATTTTAAGTAAACTCTTTTACATCAAATTACTAGTAGAATTCTAGGGTAGATAAATAAAAAGAATTTACCTCAATAAACTAAGTAGGGTATTTATTACCTATCCTTAGAGGGTTTGATCTAATCCTAAGGGGCTAGATATAACCCCTAGATTGAACCCTCTTTTGTGGAGCCTCCATTGTAGCTTCTTTTGCTAATGTCCATGTGCTAACAAATATGTTAGTTTGTATCATGTTTTTGAGGGTCAAATGAAGTCAAGTGAAGATGAATTTTTATAGGTATCTAATAATTGGTGTTAGCTTTCCGAAATGTAAAATATGTATTATGTTTTTAATATATAAATATAATAATAAATAGGTTCATTAAAAGAAATGATCGCCTCTATTTGAGACACAAGGAAAAGATAACAAACTATGTTAGAAAATTATGAAAAATTACACTACACTCCATATCAATGTCATTGTTTTAATGGAAAAATTAATTTCGATATATGACAAGATATCCACATTATGATAAAATATAGGTCTAAAACTTCTATTATTACTAATTAAAAATTAATAATAATAAATTACTAAAAGTATTTGTGCACTATATATTAGAGTTAATGATCTATGTCCAATAAATCACGAAAATATTTTTTTTGGAATTCAAGTTACATATTATAGTAAAATGTTACTCAATAAAAAATAGTAAAAATATAATATAAAATTTATTGAAAACTAATTAAATATAATAGAAATATTTTTAAATTTTTTTTAGAAAAAGCATTAATTGAATCTACATTAAAAATACCAGAAAACATTAATTTATATTATCCTTAAATTCTTTACGATTTATTCATAATTGATAAAATATGATAATTATTAATTTTAATAATTCAAAACTATCCAAAAAAATACAGAACATTATATTATGTCAATCACCGATATACTCATGCTAAGTTTAAAATATCTCTTAAAATAAACTACCCATATGTCTATCTTAACATAAATATAACAAATACCAGAAGATATCTTATATAAAAATATCAAGATATTAGTTTGTCTTATTCTTACACTTCTAATGTAGTAGGATTATCATCTCCAATATTTTAAATATAACTTTAAATAAGTAAATATCAAATTCATAATTGTGAGAGTAAAATATCAATATATTAATTCTTTTAGAATTTTATTTATCTTAATTTACTATTAAAATGTTAAATATTTATAAAATTATGGAGAAATAAATACAGTTTACATTAGTTTAGAGTTTAATTAATTGGTATAAAGTAATAAATAATAATTATATCTAAATTATAAGTTGAGATTAATAAATATAATTTTAAAGAGAAGATTAGGACGTGTTTAGTTCTATTTGTTACTCTTGAGTAGTTGATGGCTAATTTTTTGATATAAATAATGATTGATAATTGGATTTTGAATTATGTTATTGAATCAACATTGCATACACTATCACATATCTACACAAAATGTTTTCTTTGCTTCTAGACTATCTTGCATCATAGTCTAGTCCTCTTGGCATAGTTGTGTTCTTGTGGTGTGGTTCTATCTTCTACTCTTTGATACCTATGTGTTTGCATATCTAAAGATGGGTGGTGTTGAGAAGCACATTGGGAAGGCTACTATTGTAGAGAGGTAAAGTGTGGAAACTTTCTTGATAAGTAGTTAATCTCCATTATCAATCAATAAGATTGAAACACACCAAGTGAAAATTCAAGATGCCTAGATGATAATTTAATTATGTAGTATTTGTTTATGCAATTGTTGATGGAAATTCATAATATCTACATGATCTAGTGTGAATGAGGCCCAATAAGATATTCAAATGATCTCTTTGATGACCAACTAATGATATAGGCCCTGTCCTTAAACACAAGATCCTTGGTGCTTAATTTGAAGTGTTTGACCAACAAGACAATGTGTAACAATCATATTTCCTAGAAGGATTATCTTGGAAAGTGAGTAATTGATCTTGAATTAAGAAGACTAGCCCATTGATGTGATCCTATCTAAGGAATAAATCCATGCTCGTACTAAATTCTAGAGTGATAGAAGCCTTAAAAAAATGGACCTATCATATTATATAGTAATAGACTAAGCATAATTAGAAATTAAATTAAAGATTAAGGTCAGCGTACACAAGACAAATTGAACATAAAGATAATATATTTACCACAAAATACAAATGAATATAAAACTAAAGAGTAAAAGGGCAAAGTATCTATTTTTCTCTTCAACTTAAACATCAATCGTCCATACTTTACAGACATCCATCTATAGGTCGAGATAGCCCCATATACTATAGGCCACTTGTAAACCCAAACTAAATCATCCAATATCATAGACTATAAATAAAAACCTTTCCTTTTCTTTTTCTACCGCCACAAATGAACAATTGTCTTCAAACCATGCAAATCACATTTCTACAATGACACCTTCCACCACTTTTTACTTATATTGCCCATAAAGTGGCTATGACATTTATGCATTCTTTTTTTTAAAAGCACAAACCTAAAAATGTTGTTTTTCCTTAGAAGTATACTTTCTTAAAATAAAAATCAATATAAGACTAATGGACATAAATATCCTCGTCAAAACACTAAAAGCACATTTCCTAATATTGTCTTTCTCCGTTACTAGACTTAATATTATCACTCTATGCCAAAATTAAAACCATAAATACCTATAAGATATAAAATATTTCCACAATCTATAATAATAATAGTGATGGAATATATTTTTAAATTTAATTATATAATAAGTTTTAACATCCATGTTTTAAATCACTCCATGATCTATATCTATCACCATCAATATCTATTTTGAACATGCAAAAATAAAATACCGACTAACATAAAACAATGTGAATTTTCTCAATAGAAAACTCCTGAAGTAGACATTATTCTTACATCTTTGAAGAGTTCAATTAAAAAAAGGTAGGTAAGTCAATTCATTGCCGTTTTAAACTTGCGTTACTAATGTGTGATAGCGTCTAATGGAGTGAGATAATATTAATAGACCTAATAAAGTTAGGTATATCTTAAAGCACGAGAAGTTCGGTAGGGATTCTCATTTGCATCTATTTTGTTTATTTTTATATTTTCATTCTTTTCTTTTGGTTGTTCCCTCCACTAGGTATGCTTCTCTTTTGGTTGTTTCCTCCACCAGGTATGCTTTTCTTTAACTGATATATAAAAAGTTATAAAATTTACTAGTCGTACACTTGTCCCTACAAGTATGGCTTTAGGGATGTGAAATGACCCAACACCAAAAGCCCTTTCCAAGTAATACCTACATTCTTTTGATTTTAAGCTATGTGATATATTATGTATTTACCAAACCATCATTTCATATCACTTTTTTATAAAAAGAATAATATAACATTCATTTTTTTTTTTGCAAGCATAAAAAAATTATACTTCTTTCTCTCTTGAATGAGAATTTTTTAGTCCTTGTTAAAAGCCAAACAACTAAAGATAATAATAGTAGGGAAAAAATGACAGATTGACTATATAGTTTGGCTTAACTATTAAATAATATAGGTATCATTTTCAAAAGTGTTAAATGTTTTTGTATTAAATTGAATGGGATTGAGATTTGAATTGTTAACTTGTGACTTACAACTCATGACAATTTATTGCTACATTATAATGTTATGTGCTTATATGGAAATGATGCAACGTATATTGATGGCAATAAATATTTCCAATAGGTTGACAACATAACTAACAAAGGACTTCAATAATATTAAGAGTCACTATGTCCTTCTCCATGACTCCCATATTTGAATATCTACTAGTTATCTTGTTCCATCTATGGAAAGCTAGATGCTCAATTGTGTTTTCTAATTATAATGATCATCAAGAAGTTATTATCCCAAAGCTTTACTCTGGGATATTCTTCTAGATTGCTTGTATATATGCTCAATTTTAGGGATATCGAAAAAAGAAAAAAGAGTTAGACAACTAGTTGGATCAAATTAGAAGGGAAATCATGCAACTTCAAGGCAATGGAAAGATTATAAAGTTTGCTTTGCAAACTCTTAAGATGTTGAATTATATGGTTTAAAGCTTGTGTTTTGTTGGCTATTTTTACACCTATGGTATTTGATATTGTAACCTAGCTAGGCTTATTGTTTGTTTGTTGTTTTGTTCATTCTTAAAAGTATAACAACTCTTTGTGGTTGCATTTCTCTCGTACTATTTAGATTTGTTCAATACAAAAAAAAATCTATTAGTTGGAGTATAATATAAACATCCACATCGACCATAATAAGGTACCAAGTGAAGGTGACAAATAAATGAAGAAGAGATCAAGATAGGTTATATGATATTCCATCCCTAAATGAATTGAACTCATAAACAAAATGTCAAAAAACTTCAATCACATACGAAAGGCAATCCATGTATAAGTAGTTGCTTTCTTTTGTGACTTTAACAAAACTTTTTTCACATATGAAAGGTAATCCATGTATAAGTGGTCGTTTTCTTTTGTGACATTAACATAACTTTGTTCACATATGAAAGATAAACCATGTATAAGTGGTTGCTTTCATTTGTGACTTTAACAAGCACATAGAGATAAATATTTGACAAGGGGAAAATGGTTGATATTTTGCCCTCACAGTAACATGCTAAGGAATCTAATGTCTATGCATAATAAAATCAAAAGCCCCCACAATAAACTATGAAATCTCTCTTTGAAGATCACCACACTAACTACTATTGATAAATTGTCTTAAAGGTAGATGTTATCATCAACTTAAAGTCAATCAACATAAATATTATATGAAATGATAAATCAATTTAGAGCAAAGGTATAAATAGATCATATTACAATCCTATTGCTTTCCACCTTACTCAAAAACATGGCAATTGAAATTAGAAACAAATAAACTATAAGAACAATTTGTGATCTTTAATACACCACGACTCACTAATTATATAAATCATATTAGTTCAAGAAATGCACTATGGTGCAGGAGCACCTACCTGACAGCTGGCCTTCATGAGGCAGTTAGTAGTTTTAGGTCTTGTTTATGTTTCCAAGAAGGTCTGATAGACCAAATGCATGTAATAAGGTCATGCTGATCATGATAAGATCATGCTGACCAGGCTTTTACTATTTTTAGTTAAGTTTGTTAGAACAGCTGTCATGCTGTAGGGTCCGGTTGGATCTCCCAGCCGCCTGGAGAGTTCCCAGCCGCTTGGAGTCGGGTCAGTAGTACTCGTAGGATAATCTATTTAAGCATGAGGATCGTTTGATATTGGACATACAGATAGATATCATCGATCGAGCTAGGTTGCAGAGAGTGAGACTGAGAGAGAGATTGATCATTGTATTGCATCTTTTGAAATCAAATAAAGTGATCCTGTTTGTGTTCTTTCTCTGGTTGGATTCCATTGTTAAATCGATTTGCTGGTTTGAAAGGTTTCATGGATTTACTGATCCATTCCACCGGTTGATCCGTCTGATCGGTGGAATGGCGATGTACAGTAGGTTAGGTGTTAGTCTGTTTGTTTGCATGCAGGTGTGCAGGATCGCCGTCGAGAGATGTTGAAGACCCTAGCATGGGCATGTGCTAGGTCAAGCTGATAAGACAGAGTGTGGAAGATCACCCTAAGACTGGATCGGGTCATCCCTAGAGGATCGGCGAAGTGAAATTTCGCTAAGTGAAGAAGTTCGTCAAAACGGCATCATCAGGATATCTTGGTGAATATCCTGCAGTCAGTTTGGGCATCGTCATCCGGATAAGTGGAGGAGAGTATGATGCTTTCGAGTGCATGAAGTGCAAGTGCGTCGGGGTGATCATCATCAGGAGGGCCGAGGAGGAGCGTATCAGCATCAGGTTGAAGATCGGGTTGATCAAGTTGATCGCAGGCCGAAAAAAAAACTAAGTTTGGCCAACAGCAGGATATGACGTCATCATCATCATGATATACGTCATCAGGACATTTCAGAGCGGCAGGAATTGAGAAGCTGCGGGTGACGTCATCGTCATCAGGATATGACGTCATCGTCATCAGGATATTGAGATATCCACCTACGCGAGTTTATCCTGCTGTCGTTAAGTGCTTAGGTATCGGCGGAAGTCCGTGGCAGAAAGTTGTATTAACATCATCAGGAGGTTTTGAGAGAACCGGATAAACCATATCATGATGCTGTTGCTTGTGTCGTCGGCTATCGGGGCATCGAAGGGAAGGTGCTGAAGGTGATCGTCATCAGGATCTTTGGAGCAACCGGATATTGGATATCCTGCTGACGGAGGGGATGTTGCATATCATGATGAAGCCGATGGAGCTTGGCGCCTGATGAACAGTGCAACAGGAGGATGTTTGCGCTAGTTGAACATCATGATGATGTTAGGAGGAAAACGGAGGAAGTAAACAGTAGTCGGCAGGAGGATAATTCTGCTCATCCGAAATATGATGATGCTGTTGGTGTTTTTAGGAAACATGATGATGATGCTGACAGAGTAAAGCGAAATATGGTGATGATGATGATGATGAGGATGGGTTGCAGACATCCATGCTATATGCGAAGGTTATAGTGTGGATGCCTCTGCATCATAGTGGTATCAGAGCTCAGCAAAACATCTGGGCTGTTGTGTGTTGATTCTGTCACCGAAAGGGCAGAGGTAGAGATAGAGTTGAATTGTGTGTTGTGTGTGGGGTGAGAGGTTGACAAAATGCCTCCGAAAGGTAGTGGGACTGCAAGGGAATTGCAGGAAATAAAGGAGAAACATGCTAGAGAGATGAGGAAGATGAAGGAGCTTGCTGAAGCACTTCAAGCCAGGCTGACAGCCCTGGAAAAGAACAAAAAGAGGGAAGTGGAAGACAGTGAGTCTGAAGAAGATGAAGATACTGTTGAAGAGTATGAAGAGGTAGCTGAAGATCTGAATGCTGAAGACCAGAGATTGGCAAAACTGTTAAAGGCAGTGCAGAATGATAAACCTAAGGTAAAGGTTGATGTTTCCAAGTATACTGGAAGTTTGAATGAAGATGAGTTGCTGGATTAGATTGCTGCACTTGATAATCACTTTGAATGTGAAGATGTTGCTGAGGATCAGAAGGTAAAGATTGCAAAGACCAAGTTAGGAGGTCATGCTTTGGTATGGTGGGATTATGTACAATCTGAGAGAAGGAAACAAGGAAAGTCAAAGATCACTTCATGGGATAAGATGGTAGCAAGGATAAAAGGTAAATTCTTGCCAAGGGATTATGAAATCCAGATGTTTAAGAAACTGCAATTTTTAAAGCAGAAGGAAAGGGATGTGAAGACATATACTGAGGAGTTTTATAAGTTAAGTATGAGATCTGGTCATCATGAGAATGAGGTAGAAAAGGTGGCTAGGTACTTGGCTGGTTTGAGGTTTAACATACAGGATGAGTTAGTGTTAGCTAACCCTAAGAATGTGGAGGATTGTTATCAAATGGCAATCAAGATTGAAGAAAAGATGAATAGAGGACATGATAAGTCCATGAGAGGAAGAGGAAACCATAGGGGAAGAGGAGCAGCCCCTGCACAAAAGCAAACCAATGAGGGTCAAGAAGACACTGGTAAAGGACAGGGACAGTTTGATTTCAGAGGTGGATGGAAAGGTAATAGAGGAAGATTTGGAGGTGGTAGAGGTTCTGCTACATTCTCAGGAAAATGTTACACCTGTGGTGAGTTTGGTCATCCATCTTTCAAATGTCCAGAAAACAAAGGTTCATCATCCAGAAATGATAGAACTAGTGACAAGAGAGTACAACTGGTACAAGAAGAGAAAGTAGAAGAAAGTGCACAGAGTTCAAACAGAGATCCTGATAATTATGGATATCCAGAGAGTGGAGAATCACTGATGCTAAGGAGAATTAGTTTGCAGGCATCAAAGGATCTGATGCAAAGAAGAGCTCTTTTCAAGACCACATGCAAGAGCAAAGGTAAAGTATGTAAGGTTGTCATTGATACTGGTTCAACAGACAACATGGTATCTCAGGAGATGGTGGATAAACTGAATTTGGAAAGGATTCCACATCCACACCCTTACAAGGCATCTTGGGTGAGTGCTAGTCAATCACTTTTTGTCTCTGAACAGGCATATGTGGATTTCCAGATTGGAGTATATCATGATAGAATTTTGTGTGATATTTTGCCTATGGAATGTTGTCACCTACTGTTGGGTAGACCATGGCAATTTGATCGGAGGGTACTGTATGATGGGTATGCTAATACCTACACCATCAAGAAGGATGGGAAGATTATTAAGTTGATGCCATTGCAGGCAAAAGCTACAGTACACAAGGCAGCCCAAATCATTTTAATGGGAAAGAAGGAATTTGTGCAGATGCCTAGAGGAGCAGGCATAAAGGCAGTTGAGGACACTGCAGGGAAAGGAGTTGTTACAGACAACAAGCTGAAGAAAGTTTCAGTTGTGACTGACAGAGGTCAGCAGCAGGTTCAGAAACAGGGGTGCAACCAACCATCAGTTGAGAGGAATGACAAGGATGTTGTCATAGTTGGGACTATTGCTTGTCCTATAAAGATTGACAGGAAGATAGAGTTGAACATTTCAGCAGTTCAAGAGGCAGTTCAGACAGAGGTTCTGGTCCGACAACCTGGCAAACACAGGGTATGTGAGAAAAAGGCCTACATCAACAGGCATGCGGATTTACTTGCCAGAAAGCAAGTTACAGTGCAGAAGACGTGGAGCAGCCAAGAGCCAGTAGAGGACAAAGCTGGAGCAGATCAGCATATTGCAAAGGCAAAGTGTACAGGTGGAGGACTTCCACATACTAAACTCATGGGACATGAGTTCTTTTCTGTTGGGGAGTATGGTGCAGGAGCACCTACCTGACAGCTGGCCTTCATGAGGCAGTTAGTAGTTTTAGGTCTTGTTTATGTTTCCAAGAAGGTCTGATAGACCAAATGCATGTAATAAGGTCATGCTGATCATGATAAGATCATGCTGACCAGGCTTTTACTATTTTTAGTTAAGTTTGTTAGAACAGCTGTCATGCTGTAGGGTCCGGTTGGATCTCCCAGCCGCCTGGAGAGTTCCCAGCCGCTTGGAGTCGGGTCAGTAGTACTCGTAGGATAATCTATTTAAGCATGAGGATCGTTTGATATTGGACATACAGATAGATATCATCGATCGAGCTAGGTTGCAGAGAGTGAGACTGAGAGAGAGATTGATCATTGTATTGCATCTTTTGAAATCAAATAAAGTGATCTTGTTTGTGTTCTTTCTCTGGTTGGATTCCATTGTTAAATCGATTTGCTGGTTTGAAAGGTTTCATGGATTTACTGATCCATTCCACCGGTTGATCCGTCTGATCGGTGGAATGGCGATGTACAGTAGGTTAGGTGTTAGTCTGTTTGTTTGCATGCAGGTGTGCAGGATCGCCGTCGAGAGATGTTGAAGACCCTAGCATGGGCATGTGCTAGGTCAAGCTGATAAGACAGAGTGTGGAAGATCACCCTAAGACTGGATCGGGTCATCCCTGGAGGATCGGCGAAGTGAAATTTCGCTAAGTGAAGAAGTTCGTCAAAACGGCATCATCAGGATATCTTGGTGAATATCCTGCAGTCAGTTTGGGCATCGTCATCCGGATAAGTGGAGGAGAGTATGATGCTTTCGAGTGCATGAAGTGCAAGTGCGTCGGGGTGATCATCATCAGGAGGGCCGAGGAGGAGCGTATCGGCATCAGGTTGAAGATCGGGTTGATCAAGTTGATCGCGGGCTGAAAAAAAAACTAAGTTTGGCCAACAGCAGGATATGACGTCATCATCATCATGATATACGTCATTAGGACTGTTGTGATGTTCACAACATGCCCCATTATGCTCCTTAGCAAAATGGGGACCCCTGCTGATGTCTTGCTTTTTGCTTCTGCTTGTGTTTTTTCTGCTTTCTGGCGGTCTGGTAAAAATGAAGGTCAGGTGCATCATCATGATGATATTGCATAAGGTAGGTCATCATCATGAGGTCTGTTTGTCAAAGTTCATATTTTGTTTCTGTGACCTCATATTTTGAAAGAGCTTGAAATTTCATGCAGGTTTGCCTTTTACTTCACTTGAAAATTCGACCGTATGTGAAAGTTATGCACGGTCAAAGTCTTGGTCAAACCTAATATTCGCAGGCGGATCATCATTTTTTATCCTAATTCATGTTGGCAGCATCATCATGATCTTCGCATTATGCAGCATCATGATGTCTTTTAGGAAGGTCATATTATAAACTCGGTTTTGCTGTATAAACGTCATCATCATCATGATATTTGAACCCCCCCCGATAATATCCTGAGGTTCGAAATATCATGATGACATCAACTTTGGGTCAAGGTAAGTTCCCCCCGTCGAAGCGGTCTTTGTATCGCGAGCATCATCATGATATCCTTGCATCACCTGATCTTAAAATATCATGCTGATGGTGTAAGATCACCCTGACTTAACAAAATCACCTTCGGCATATTTGCATGTGCATGCTATAAACCTATCGCAAGGTCATCATCATGATATTTGCTGGACTTCGAAATATGATGATGACGGCTTCTTGATCCTCATCCTGATCTTTCACAGAACATTCGCTGAAATTCGCTAACCTATTGAAGGGTCATCATCATGATATTTGCTGACATTCGAAAGATGATGACGACGACTTCATATCCTCCTGATATCCGTTTGATGAAACATCATGATGATCAGCCTATCTATTAGGAGGGCGTTCGATATTACGTTTCTCAACAGCATCATCATATTTTGCAATATCACCCTGGCCCAAATATCATGATGACCAACTCATCCTTGTGCTCCGAAAGCGAATTATCATGATGACGTCATCATGATAAATCGATGAGGAGGGTCATCATCATCATTCTTTATCCTGTCCCGATTGTCAAGATCATCATGATCTTGTTTATGCGCCCGATGTTTCGCCAAGTCCTCCTGCAGATGAAATGCAACCTTTTGAGAGTATCCTGATGATCCTCATCATGATCATATTTTCCCTTCGGCAGGATTTTTTTCTCAAACATGATCCGGTTGGCGAAATATCATGATGACGTCATGTTTCAAGTTTAACGAAGGACCCGATTATCATGATGACGTCATCCCGATCTGAATAGCAAAAAAACAAATATCCTCCTGATGATCAGCATCATCATTTTTTCTTTCAACAGGATATTTTCAAGCACGATCCGTTGACCAATCATGATGATGATGTCTTATTCTATGTTCGACAGGAGTAAATATCCTGATGATTATCCTTCATCATCATCATTTTTTCCTTCAAGTGGGATACTTTTTTTCAAACATGATCCGGTTCCCGATTATCATGATGACGTTCTATTCCAAGTTCGACACAAGCCGCAAATATGATGATGATCTTCATCATGCTGATTTTTTCTCGAGAGGGTTACCTTGGCCGCGAAAGGGTCATATTCACTTCATCATCCTGATCATGCTCCTTGGGTGACCCGATATCACAATTATCCCCCTGATCTTAACTGGATATGACGATGACGTCATCCTTAGCATCTCAATGAAGCCCGAATATCATGATGACGTCACCATCATCTTCCTTTCCTCGGCAGCATGATTATATTCGCATCCTCCTTTTCTCCTTCAACATGATGATGATGATGTTGTTGTTCTTTTCCCCGAATATGCAGAAGCGAATCATCATGATGACATTCATCTGGACCTTCAGGAGGGAATGCATCATATTTAGCGAATCATCATGATGACATTCATCTGGACCTTCAGGAGGGAATGCATCATATTTAGCAAATATCATGATGATGAGGTATATCGACTAACCTGTTTTTTGACGCACCGACAGCGAATATCATGCCGATGGGCGGGAAATGAAGCGGTGGAGTTTTAAAGTGTTTTTTTTGGCGCCTCTGACATTTTTTCAGTCAGCGATGGTTGACCCATCAATTTTGAGCAGCTTGGGCGCATTTTTGACGCGTTTTGAGCGGATTTTGGATCTGATTTCCACGATCTTGCACAGTCACCTGGATTTAAACACTTATTCTATTTTCATGCTGTTTTGTGATAAATGGAATACTTATTGCTTGTCTTGTCTTGCAGGCTTGCAGTTGAGGAAGCAGCTGGAAAGTCAATACAGTGACCTCATGGAGGCAGAAGATCAGATCTCAGGAGCAAGAAGATAGAGATGAAATGCAAAAGTCAAAGCCATTCAAGTGAAGAGGAAGGTCGCAGCTGGAGGTATTTCTGCAAAAGACAAACAGAAGTTATTGCCCTGCTGCTGGAACTCCTCAGAAGGGGCAATATTTCGCCCAGATTTGACCACAGCTCAGAGATATTTTTGAGAACTGGTTCACCTGCATTTATTGCTGTAACTAGAGGTTTGAACCAGGAGTTCAGTTAGGTTTTTGCTGTAGTGAGGACAATTAGAATGTTATATATTGTGCCTCTCTACATTGTAATACTTTACAACAGGGGCTATACAACAGGGGCTACATAACAGAGATTCTAGGAAAATACAACAAGATAGCTTAGCATAGTTTAGAGTAGAAGAAGGAGGTCGCCTGTTTGTCTGCAGTAAGGTGCGCGTGGAATGTCTGGCTGCCTTACTGTATCTGTAAAGCTTGTAAGTTCTCTGTAGTATGATCAATGAAACTAAGAGTCATTCTTACATTGTAAATCATGTATGGCTACTTGTTTCTAATACAATAGAATCTGGAGTTCTGCATCTATCTTCTGAGTGTTCTCCTGCTCTTCTTTGTGTTTTGAAATATCTTCTTTGAGAGCTTGCAATTTTAAATGTATGTTTGTGAAAATGCTCAGGACTTACATTTAAGGTTTTTACTGTGGATTTGATCAAATTACTGTGGTATTTACATAGTGGATAACAGAAACAATTAGATCCTTCGGTAGATTAGATGAAGTATAGTTTAGATCTTTCTAACTTTTCCCAACCCATCTGAAATATCTAGCTGAAAACGTAGAAATCCAAAGGAAATTGTCTCAAATTTGAAGAAGCATGATAACAGAGCTATAAGTAGACAGTTTTCATAAACAGATCAAGAAGACAGCTGCATAAAATCTAAGAAAACCCTCTGAAACTTGCAGCCCAGTATCACTCTTATGCAAAGGAATGAAAAGCATTGACATACCTCATGACCTTTTTGCATATTCTTAGGCCAGTAAACCACAAAACAAACCTAAACTACGTAAGGCCCCTTGAACATTACAGCTTCACATTGACCAACTGAACTTGACCAACCGAACCATTGTAGACTTGGGATTAGTTGAATCACCAAATGATTCCTTCTTGTCTTTCAAGTATAGTTACAGTTCATGTCATGTGAATTTTGACTTATTGTTATGATTGCATCAAAACAGTCATCAACAAGGACATTTCGGAGCGGCAGGAATTGAGAAGCTGTGGGTGACGTCATCGTCATCAGGATATGACGTCATCGTCATCAGGATATTGAGATATCCCCCTACGCGAGTTTATCCTACTGTCGTTAAGTGCTTAGGTATCGGCGGAAGTCCGTGGCAGAAAGTTGTATTAACATCATCAGGAGGTTTCGAGAGAACCGGATAAACCATATCATGATGCTGTTGCTTGTGTCGTCGGCTATCGGGGCATCGAAGGGAAGGTGCTGAAGGTGATCGTCATCAGGATCTTTGGAGCAACCGGATATTGGATATCCTGCTGACGGAGGGGATGTTGCATATCATGATGAAGCCGATGGAGCTTGGCGCCCGATGAACAGTGCAACAGGAGGATGTTTGCGCTAGTTGAACATCATGATGATGTTAGGAGGAAAACGGAGGAAGTGAACAGTAGTCGGCAGGAGGATAATTCTGCTCATCCGAAATATGATGATGCTGTTGGTGTTTTTAGGAAACATGATGATGATGCTGACAGAGTAAAGCGAAATATGGTGATGATGATGATGATGAGGATGGGCTGCAGACATCCATGCTATATGCGAAGGTTATAGTGTGGATGCCTCTGCATCACACTAGACCTCTTAGTGGTGTATTTGGTTGCTTGAACCAAGCAACTAAGAAGGCTCAACTGGAAAAAATAATTGAACCAAAAAAATTGTAGTTGATATTCTCAATGATGAATCTTGGTGTTTTGAATTTAATGCTATTAGATCCTACTGTTTGGAATTAGAACCATCTATGTTTGGGATGAGATTCATTTCATGCTAATGCATGTATGCCATTATTTGAGTAGAATTTGCTTATCATCTTATAAGGGATTTAGCACATTTGTGCAATCTTGTTTATGATATGTTTAGGCTTAATGTTTATGAAGTTGAAATGAAACTCAAAGCTATGTTTTATTTATCATTTGAATGCTAGGAGTAGATATAATCAATGATATTATGTTGTGTAGTTGACATTGTGCTAGGATTTGAGTTGCTCATTTATGATTCTCACATTTGATGTATGATGTCAATGCTTATGAAATATAAGTTATGATTTGAAGGTTTCTATGATTTTGGAGTAGAATCAATAGTTTATGTTGTGCACTTGACTCTTGTAAGAGTTAAGACCCACCATGTATGCTTGTGTCGTACATGAGGCAAATGGGTATGCTATTGAATAATAGTATTTTGGGTTAAAATGAGACATTTGATTTATGTGAATTTCATGCTTGTTGTTAAACCTTGAGTGTAAGCAAATGTTTGGTTCAAAACTTTTATATATAGCACTTGGTTTGAGGTTTCTATGCCATGTTTCATGGACCTAGCTTGCTATAAGCTTTTTAAACCATGCTCTACCCTTGTCTTAAATTCTGTGACCCTATTTCTATCTTTTGAGGTTCCTTGCAAGTTATCCATTCTATTGTGTTGGAATGTGTGCCTTTGAGTGAAAGCACCTAGTTGATGGTTTGATTGGTTGAGACCTTATATCTTCCAATTGATTTACCTCTCGAGGGAGTAATCCTAGTGAGTAGATGTCATTCCCATTTCTTCTTGTATGTTGATTGTGTCATCTTGGGATGTGTAATGAAATAGGTGTCACTTTCATTCTAATCCCTTTGTCCATCAGAGAATGGGATCATGGACTAGCGTGTGATCTCTATCTTAGAGGAAACTCTACTCTCTTGTATGTGTGTCATAGTGACTTTTCCACACAACATGGTTAAGCATTCTACTTGTTTTCCATCATTTATGTATTAGCATTGTGTAACTTGAGTGCCTTTGTGTTCTATCATAGCACCTTGAGTGCATAGGCATGTAATGTGACTAGTAGATGTTGCATTTGCATCATGAAAAATTTGTTCATCCATATTTTAACTACTAATGTCTTGGGTGAAAGCCTAGGGAATTACAGGTCCATTCAATGTTCTCTATTATTTCTTCCCTTAGGGGGTATATTGACATTCTCCTTTCTTATCTTGTAGGGGGAATTCATGTGTATGGCAAATTTAAATTTGGAAGTTCTATAGTTGTTGTGATTAAGAGTTGATGTTATAGAGAGAACTTGTAATGTTGTTCTCTTAATCATGTTTAATATTTTTCCTTCCTTATTGCTTTCACATTTTGGCCTAAATTTTATTATGTATTATTTTTTGTGTATCACACAATCATGTTTCACCTTCTATATTTTTTTTATATGTTTACTTTCTCTGATTTCAGGGGACTTTCCTTCTTTCCATTTCCCTTGCTTCACACATTTTCATCTTTTCTTCCTTATATTTTCTTTATTTTCTATGCTTTGTTCATCCATGCCTTTGCCTATGATTTTTACTTAGTTTCTCTTTTACCTACTTCAAATTGTGTGTCATTATGCTTGCTTTGTCTTGTGATGATATTCATTTACCACTTTGGTATCTCATGTCTCCTTATTAAAAATTTTTATGCTTACCATGATGTTTTACTTATGATTCTCATGCTTGTCCACATATATTATCATGCCTTTGACATATAACATATATACCTAGAACACATACCTATCGTGCTTATGTTTTATCCTATGACCATTGATTGATTGCTATTGAGACTCCATTGCCTTATCACACTCTTAGAGTTCTCTTTACATTAGAGACATTGCGTCTTCCCCCATTTTTACATATTGAGATTCTACTACTATATATTTACTCTAGGGAGCACGACATGACCTTCTTCCCTTTACATCTCATGCTTTCGTTACCATATCCATACATTAGGACAATTTTTCCTTCCCCATATTTAGCTCCTATTGCTACATAATTACATCTAAGTTATCATGCCTTCACCCATAACAAATGTTTGTACCTACACAAGCATATCATGCTTTAAGAGCTCACTTTTTAGTGGGCATCTTTATCTCCCTACTCATTTTTCTATGATTCATTACTTTATCCCTTTTACATTAGCAACATCATGCCTTCCTCATCATGAACTTATATTCCTAAGTCTATCTTACCACTAGGGACCTATATGCTTACCTTAACTATTGTATGCTCATGTAGCCACATTGGGAGCATATGCCTTTTCTAGTGTCCTAAGTGCTTAGCCATTGAGGACCATACCACCATTTTTTTGTCCATGTTGGGGGCAACATTGTACCTTGAGACTTATCTCTAGACCACAGTATGATTATGCTTTATCAATTTAGATGCTTATTACATGATGTCACATTTACTTTACATGATTCATATGCTCACATGCTTATCTTTAGATAACATTTATATTTCATGTACTAATTCTCCTCTCCTCCAATTACTTGCATCCCTATGGATGCAACCAATTGTAGGGGCATATATTGTCACTAAAATTCCTATGATTGAGATTTTAGATTGTTACAAGTGCCTACATAGAGACTCATCATCATGTTTAGGCAATTATTACCACATGGCATGTCAACACCAAATATGCCTTGTCATCCCATAGTTGTCAAGACAAGTGAATCATCACCACTTTATATATAGGAGGAAGTTTTCTAACCCTACTCTCTCCTCTTTCTTTTATTATCGGCGATGGTAAAATTTATCTTGTAGTTGTCTTCATTTTTTATTACATGATAGAAACTACTCATTATACATTTTTTCTCTATTTTGTAGGTTCCCTTAGAGCATGCATGCCAAAGGATGGGCATAAACAATGACATTCAATGGGTTCCATTAATTTATATGGACTCAAATATCTTTTTATGTCTAAATATATACTTTAAATGAATGTCTATGAATGCTAAATACTTTGAGATACATGATCATTTTAGGATTCACATGCACCTCAAAGTGGGGGTAAAATGTAATGGTAAAATTTGCATACTGTTGGTTTACAAATTTGTCATTCAACTCTATATTCTCTCGCCCAAAAATGACAAATGTAACCACAGTTGAGCTAGCTATAATAGTATTTTATAACTAACTCTGCTTATTTTACAAGGTGGCAGCTACCTTCAATTGATATACAATGAATTAGAATATCTGTTACTTTTAACCATAAAGCAAGAAAAAGTAGTGCTTTTAACCATAAAGCTTTGAAAGGGGATCTAACACATCTAAATAAACTAATACTTAAAGAAGTTCAAAAACCTCAAATGATAATTGAAGAATAAAGAATTTAAATTTCCATCACCATGACATATCCATTCAAAGATAAACATCCATAGTAATGAAATCACCAACTGAATTCTTCAATATAAATAAAGACAACCACCGATATTGCATTCAACATAGAAAGAATGATAGTCCAAGCATTATAGCACAAAGACCATACATGCTTGAGCAATCCCAATAGTATATTCTTTTCTATATTGAAGTAGATAGAAATCAAAACTTATATATACGAGGTATCTAACTTAGTTGAGAAAATCAAAGTTTTGCCCAAAAAGAAAGATGCATTATGTGTCCCTTATAGCATATTTATAATATCCACATAATAACTGTCTTTGAAAGGAGAACAATTTTCTTGACGACAACCATTTTCTTTAAAATAATAATAAAGTTTTAAAAGTCTTAGAGCCATATAGAAATAAATGCATAAAAGAAATGAAACTTAATTCAACACCCCTTCGCCTTCCTTGGGATCTTCAACGCTTTCCACAGCTTGATCTTCTGCCATCTTTTCTCTCATCTTCATCTTTAGCGTATACTCTCGATACTTAGTTATAATAGTAGTGATGCCTTTGCTTCCCAGAATGGTAGTGATCTATAGTCTAGTTCTGAATTTAGTCAAAGTCTTGATTATCCTTGCCATAGTTTCCTAAATCATTTCATCTCTATTTCTAAAACCATTAAGATAAACCTGTATCAAGCCCATTTTACCTAGTGATTCTCTAGAAACAACCTTAGGATTAGCGAGTTCATTATAAAGCATCTCCTTGACTTCCTTGTTGATTTCTTTAGGGTCCCGTATATTTTCTCCAAATTCATCAAGAATACTCACTTCCAGTGTCTGGCAATCCCTTTAAATACCAATCATTAAATCTAGATAATCTTGTAAAGCCTTATTAATTTTCTCAATAAGATTATCATACCTATTCAGCTTCTAGTCTAATGAGTCAGCCCAGGATGGGTCAATTTCGCGAGGATCATTAGCCAAGTTCTCTTTCATGAGTGTTGTAAAATCTAAAGCTACCAACTCAGAAACTTCCTTTGAAAGCACATAGGTACTCCCTTGCTCTTTTCTTACTTGTTGGAACTCACTGATTAATTCTTTTCTTTTGTTATGCACCTGGGAATAACTTTGTATCATTTTGGTTAAGAAAAACAAAACATCATAGGATAATTTTTCAACCCATTCAGTAAGAGCCTTGGCAAAATTCTGATCCTTTTTTATTTACTAGACAGTATTTGTATCAATTCCAATGACCTCTGAGCTGGGTGCTTCTTGAGGTGTAGGTGTTACTATGGACTGGATGAATTTGCTCAAAGACAAAATCTGAGACTGGAACTTTATATTCTCTTTTATCTCTTCCTTAGCTCTTTTAATTAAGGCATTCACAAGAAAATTTGGATGATATGAATCCCCCTCAAGGGTAGAAGGGCCCAAGTCAATGTGACTTATTTTATAATCCGCTTCAGTTATATCATTTTCATTCAAGTCCTTTATCGAGTCAGCAATCTCTAACACCTAGTGACCAGAAATAGCATCATTTACCATTCTAGACATTCTTCTATCTTTCTTAGGCTTCGAAGTACTTTGCAAGAGCATGGCAACTGTGTCTACTTCTTTCGCTACAGTGGGCACATTTTTCCTCTTTTTCTCTACTACTTTTTTTAGCCAACTTGGGGAGGAAGTAACTACATTGGTATCCACATTGCTAGACATAGACTTATTTTGATTTTTAACTAAAACAGGAGCAAGAATCTCCTCATCAGCAGAAGAATAGGGAATTTCAAGGAAAGTGGGAAAAGAACCATCATTAACAATTTGTTCAAAAATGGGATCAGGATTCACAGGTACTTCTTTAGCTTGAACACTTTTCTTTCCTACTGTAGATAAGGGGAGACTATTTGACTCATAGACCGACTTCAATTTGAGAGTGTCATCAGGCCTCTCACCATCACCTCCTGATTGTGAAATTGAAACAAATTGTGATGCCTCATGCCTTCCTGAAGAACTTTGTGTAGTAGAACCTTGCACAGCCTTTTGCCCAGTGGCTCTTGAACTTCTCTATTCGTGGGGTGAACCAACGTGTCCATGTCATCTCTCGACTAGCCAATCCTCTATTCTTTTAATCACTGCAGCGGAATGAGCTCTTAGATCCACAACCTCCTTCTCAGACCAATTGATTCAGGGAAGGGGTTTTGAAAGCAGGGTTTGGTATTCCACATCAAGTACTTCAGAATCTTCTTTAGATTTTTCTGGAATATAAATGGATAAACCAAAAGCCTAAATTTGACTTAGAGTAAGTCTCATGCAGTTCCTTCTCTAAACTTCGTGATCATCCATACAATCTTCCTAGAATTCTTCCAAGCTAGAGTGATGCTCATACGAGCCAGAGCCATGGAAGTTCCGCTTCACATAATTCTTGCTATCAAAGTTTGGCCTCAATGACAAAGAGTGAAGGTTAAATTCCCCCAACGCATGCTTGGTTCCCTTAGTAGCGTCACTGGTTTTACAAGAATAAGTAGATAGAGACAACAAAAAGGTATATCCCCTCTTTCTCATATTCTAATATTTAATATTCACGGCAGCCATTTGCCTACAAACCTCCAAGAAGATAATGTAATCACTAGGATACCGGGGCAACTTAGTTGGAGCCAACTCATAACCTCCCAATCTTAGGTAGGTGAATCTATCAAATTGGATATAAAAAATTCCAAATTGCATAACCAGAGAACTAGCATCAAGAGAAATCCTTAGTTCAGGATTACCATTTAATTTTCTCACCAAAAACATCAAAAAGGCATCATTAACCTGACAATAATCCTTCATTCCAACTTCCTTTGTGAACTGGGGAAAATAGGCATACACAGGTGTATCTGGGGTTAAAGACCCATGTGGCCTCAACCCAACCCAGACAATCTCTTGACTGGCTAGAATGTATATCAAATATGAACACATGTGGGATGCAAAAGTCTCATGAAATTTAACCAATTGTTGATTTAGATGATAACTTATCATTTCTGCCCAATTAATAATTTGACCCTCACTGCATATTAACAAGATGAAATGACACATCCAAAATTCAAAAGAGCTTTCATTTTCACTACCAACCACCCGGTGCAGTAGGGTAACAATGTCTAAAATTTCATCTTTAAATTGAGCTCTTTTAAGCATAGAGGGTAGTTGTGACTTATCTCATTTCTCTAATTTCAACCAATTTCATGCAATGGAATTTTTGCACCAGTCCTCATTTTCTTTGAAGAACTCCGTGCCAAGAGCTACAAACATATCTTCAAAATTCTCTCTTCCTAGAATCCTCAACGCTCGAGAGATGACCTCAAAATCAATCTTTGCAATCACCAACTCATCCTTTGTCTTGATCTTGAAAGTTTCAGGGTCGTATCTCTCCACACATGCAATAACCAAATCTATGCACTGCACAGAAGTAGGAAAACCTACAACTTGCACCAAGCCACTCTGTAGAATCTTCTCCACAAAGGGCAACCTATCTTTCTGCTGCAGACGGGACCAAAATTTTGCTAAGTCAATATGTCCAAGCTCTGTCTTTCACATTAGACCAACTGTTTTCAATACTAGAGTGAGGGGAGATGCCCTGAAATTTAAATTTCATTACAACTGCTAAATACTAGGAGTAATGACTGAGCACTGTAGTGACAATAACTTGAAATAGAAGGAGGAAAAGCAGAACACATAGAAACATTTCTTCCACAAAATGTGAATAATCATGTAGTTATGGTGCCATGACATGCTTTTAAATGCCAAGCTGATGTGGTACTAATTCTGTGCCTTGAGAAAATAACCCAAAGATTTGCTCACTTCTCAAAAATTCCCCAAAGGACATCCACCAATTATGTCGTATGCCATATTAAATGATCATTAATTACCTTGATATTTGGTCCATAGCTTAGTTGTCTTCGAGTCACAAGAAATAGAAACTTTAGAACCTTAAGTCAGAGGCTTTGAAGTTCTAAAAATTGATGACTTAGTGACTTTAAAGAGAAACATACGGGCCGTGAGACATAGTGAAGGGGATATGAAGTTGGGAGTCAGGGAGTTCTAGAACTTAAGAACCTAGCGACTTGGTTAGCAAACAAGGGAAATCAGCGACCAAGTTAGGAAATCTTGAATTCCCATGACTTCAAGGATTTTTCAAGGCAACAAAGGGGAAAATACAACCCTTAGGATTTAGGCAAGGATTTGATGAACCACGAGAATGAACAACAAAATAAACAAAGCCTAGAAACAAAAGGAGGGGTAACACATACCCAAGCCAATTCTCATTTCATTTTGTGCCCATTTTGAGATATTTTCTTGATACAATTACATATCAACAAATCATGCAATATTGTGTGAAGTTGGGCTCATTCCCCTACTCTTAACATACCCCTATTTACACTTATTCTCACATTCTGATAGTATCTAATACATTCTTACATGTTCTCCCATACATTCCACCTTAGTTGTACCCCCTATATCTATAAATTCATTTCATGCTCAAAAAATACTGCTTCAATTTCCTAGGTCATTCCTATTAGTGCAAGATCGATCCCATGATTGTGTATCTAACCCAAAAACTTCTAAAACTCAAATTAAAATTTGGATGACCCCCACCCATTTTACTAGTCATTATGAACTAACTAAACACATATATTTCTTGAATTGTTGCTATATCCTTGAGTTTAAAGGCATACAATTGCATTTATTTATCATCCTCTCACATCAAGGAATCCTATAAACATCATTTGAATATAATTAGAATTTAAGGAAGGAGCATGCTGTGAAAAAATCAATTGTAGCACCTAAAAAGAATTTAAATCTACATTATATCATTCTAGGATATCTATATAATTATTTGTTATCTTAATTCCTTAGCATGACCTAGGAGAACATGTACCATATTGATTTAAAAGCCCTCTAAAGGTATTCTTATGTTCTATATTATTCTAAACCCATCCAACTTGTGTTAGTGGTACTATTAATAGATGTCAAGTTGAGTCTTCATATGTGCATGCCAATGAAGTCCAACCCCCTAAGTTTTCCATAGATAGATCCAAGTTGTGTTGTCATTATGGTTGTTCCTTACATATGTTAGTTTGCTATTTTGATTTAAACCCATGTCCATTTGATGGTCAAACATATGGATTCTCCCCATTATTTCTAAAAGAATGTATTAATACTTATGTTGTGTGTCACTAATCCCTTGTTTACAATGCCTATTGTTGGGGACACTCTTGTTACAATGAAGGCTACAAATGTGACACCTATACCAAATGTTGTGGATTGTGATCCTAATTTTAATATGAATGATCTTATTTAAGGGTATCTTCTTAAATTTTTATGTGATCAATGTTCATTATGTGGATGTAGTTTGTAACAATTGAAGTAGAAGTGTGTGCTTAGTATTCAAAGATTATTTGTTAAGGTTGGTGATGTGTGCATGGCCACCTAATGATAGTAGTTTGATATTTTCATGTCTCCACTTTTTTTTGGTTGAAAAACCCAAAAAGTAAATTAACTAAAACTTTCCATTGAGTTAAAAATGTGCTGCAAGGACATCTTAGTGGAGACTTGTGATGAAACCCAAAAAGGCATTACTAAGTTAGTGCACTTGGGATCACTTCATTTTAGAATTGTGTGTTTCGGTACTTCCCATTCATGGAGTTCCATTAAATGTTCTATATTCTTTCTTCCCTCAAAGGGTATTTTGGGAATTCTCCTCTCTTATTTTTTAGGGTAATTTGTGTGTACAATAGATTCAAATTATGAAGTTTCAAAGTTGTGATTGAGAGCTAATCTTAAAGAAAGGACTTGCAATGTTTTTGATATATATAAGCAGGGAAAAAGGGTCCCCGTCCCAAATAAGACATAGTTCAATAGACCAGAGAATCCATCAAATTAACAACTAACATAAACCCTGATAATAACCCTACCAAGCTAGGGAATAAACCAACAAGAGTACAACTCAAGAACATCCAAAACACCAAGTCTAAACATAGTACCAAAAAATAGACAACAAAAAACAAGATCAAATTCTGGTTTTATTAACTAGATTTTGTTCTTGCAATGTTGTTCTCTTCATCTATTTGTCTTTTTCCTTATTGGCTTTACATTTTGGCATTTTTATTATGCCCTGTTTTTTGTGTGTCACATGCTCATTTCATCTTCTTAATTTATTTATATGTTTACTTTCTCCTAGTTGGGGGGATTTTCTTTCTTTCCATTTCTCTTGCTTCATACCTTTGTACTTTTGCTTGTTTATGCTTTCCCTATTTTATATGCTTTGTTCACCCATGCCTTTGCCTATGATTCTCACTTTAGTTTCTCTTTTACCTACTTCAAATTGTGCATCATTATGCTTTCTCTATATTTTGATGATATTCATTTACCATTTTTATTTCTAATGTTTTTTTGTTATAAATTTATATGCTTACCATGTTTTACTTATTATCCTCATGCTTGTCCACATATGTTATCATGCCTATGAAATCTATTGTACCTTAACCACATACCTATTATGCTTATGTTTTATCCTATGACCATTGATTAATTTCTATTGAGCCTCCTTGCCTTATGATCACATTCTTAGAGTTCTCTTTACATTAGGGACATTGTGTCTTCCCCACTTGTTGCATATTGAGTTTCCATTAGCATATATTTACACTAGGGCACACCATGCCCTACCCCTTTAAATCTCATGCTGTCATTGCATATCCTTACATTGATACATCATGCCTTACTCATCTTGAGCTCTTATTATTGCATCATTATATGGCAGGTATCATTCCTTCCCTCCATATTATTTGTACCTACATAAGCATATCATTATTTTAGAGATACAAATTTTTAGTGGAAAATCTTGCCCTCCCCACTCATTTTCCTATGGTTCATTGCTTTATACCTTTTACATTAGTGGCATCACACCTTCCCTACCATGATCTTATATTCCTAGATCCATGTTAGCACTAGGGACTTGTTTTCTTACCTTGACCATTATGTGCTCATGCAACTATATTGAGGGCATATACCTTTTCTAATGTCTAATGTGATTGTACACATGTATTTTTGGCCATTGATGACCACACCACCATTTTTCTACCCATGTTGGGGTATCCTTATACCTTGAGACTCAACTCCAGACCACAATATATCTATGATTTATCGCTCTAGATGCTTATTACATGACGTCACATTTACTTTACATGATTCATAAGCTCACATGATTGTTCTTATATTTCATGTACTATTTTTACCCCTCCTCCAATTCCTTGCATCCATAGGGATGCAACCAATTTTAGGGGGCTTACTTTGTTTCTGACATTTCTATGATCAAGCTTTTAGAGAGTTACAAGCACCTAAATAGAGACTAATTATCATGATAAAGAAAATCATTACCATATGACATGCCAACACTAAATATGCCTTCTCATTCCATGGTTGTCGAGCCATGTGAAGCATTACCACTTTTCATATAGGTGGAATTTTCTATCTCCACCCTCTCCTCTTTCTTTCATGACTGATGATAATCAAATTTAGCTTTTAATTGTCTTCATTTTTATTTGCATGACTTGAGCTACTTAGTACATATTTTTTCTCTGTTTTGTAGGTTCCCATGGAGCACACATGCTAAAGGATGGACTTACACAATGACATTCATAGATTCATATGGACTTAGATAAATCTTTTTATACATATTAATATTTACTTTACATGCATGTTTGTGAGTGCTACATACTTTGAGATACGTGATTATTTTAAGATTCACATGTACCTCAAAATGGGGTCAAAATATAATGGAAAAATTTACATACCTATGCCAATTCCCATTTCATTTTGTGCTCATTTTGAGATAATGTCTTTATGCAATTACATGTCAATATTTGGCTCATTCTTGTGAGCACAAAATTGTTCCCATGACCATATATTTGATCCCCAAAATTCTAAAATTTAAAGTTAAACTTGGTTAACTCTCACCCATTTCACTAGTCATTATGAGTCAACTAAACATACATTTGCTCAAATTGTTGTTATTTCTTTGTATTTAAAGGCATTCAATTACATTTATTTATTATCCTCTCACATCAAGGAATCTCACAAAAATCATTCAAATTTAAGGAAGAATCATGCTAGGAACACCTAAAAGGAATCTAAATCTACATTGTATCATTCTAAAAAATCTATATGATTGGTTGATGTCTTCAATCCTTAGCATAACTATAAAGCTAATCTTTTTAGGTGTTGACCTAGGAGAATGTGTACCCTAGCAATTCAAAATCCCTCTAAAGGTATTCTTAAATATAACTAATCCTTAGAGAAAAGTAGACAACATTGAATTAGTGAAATAGAAAATAAGAGTACTCATTGTACATCTATCTATGCTTGTGGAAATGTCTTGGACTCACATATTCAAACCCCATTAAGTACATAGACTGTGCTAGATCTAAGGTAGAGTACTGATAGAGAGGACCATTCTCTAGTCTTGAGGCACTTAGATTTTAATGCCACATTAGAATTATCCTTCTTTGAGTCTAGAGTTAAGTGCATAGATATCGATCACATTTAATTTCCTAGCAACTCTCAATTATTAATCTAAATTAATTTATGCTTATGTTTATGCATCTCATTAAATTAACCTAAATTAATTTTACAAAAAAATACTTTCCTTTACAATTATCAATGATAAAGGAGATTGAATCATACATCCAATTATAAGAAATTGGGGCCACTAAAAAACTATAGTATAAAGGCTAAAATATGATCCTCTTACCTACACCACAGAGGCTAAAATATAATCCTCTTACCTACAACACAAAGGCTATAATAAGGTTAGAATAAATTTTTTTGGCAGCAAACAAGTAGTTATCAAAAGTTAAAGCATACTTTTGATAGTAACCCAAGTTTTTTAACTTCATACTATACAAGAATCTAGCGGCCAGTTTTACATGATTACTATCTGTCATTAAAAATTGATCTATCAAGCTGAGTTTTAATTGTTCCATGCCACCATCTGCAATTCCTACATCAATATCTCTAATATTTAAAACTTGATTCTACTCATTTGATTCAGCCTATGATTCTCGTGCAAATGGTGCTCTATCCACTAAACCATCCCACTAGTCTCTCAATTTTCTAGAAAATAATCTAGCTGCATATTGGACTTGTTGAGAATTTGACCAGTGTGGTTTATTTTCAAATAAATTCCTTAGATAGTTATACCATGTACACATGGCATCATAAGGGTCCATCAACTTATCAATATTCAGAAAATATCTCGTACTATCATTAGGTCTCATTTGTTCAGGATGATTATTTTCTAACAATGATCCATCCATAATTTCATCAAAGCCATCTTCATTTATATTTGCATAATCTTCTTCCCATTCTTCTGGGAATTCCTCAGGAATTTCTAATTCTAAGTATTTTTTAGAATTAGAAGATGTGGACATTTCTAGATCTATCTCGTGAGGAGATTCTTCTTGTTCTGTAAATACAGGTTCAGACATGGCTTCTGTTATACCTACTTCTGCTAACCAATCCTTTTGTTCTATTATTGCATTAGAATGTTCTCTAGTTTTTTGGACTAGTCTAAAATGCAATTTTGAAGTTTGTTGTCTCACAGGTTCATTATCATCTAATAAACCTTTTCTTCTTTGAATAACCCTTCTCAGTTTAGGGACAACTTCTTTTCCTTGCTAGATTCTTCCTCTGAGTTGTCTTGCTCTGCTTGTGTAACTATGATCATTTTTACATAAGATCTTACCTTATCCATCTTTCTAGACACATGATCTATTAAAACCTTTGTGTTTGTCATTTCTCCTTGAATATTTTCTTCATTTGTAATTCATTGAATGTTATGTTCTTCTAAGGTTGTTTCTATCCTTATACTATTGTTCTGAATCTAGTTTAGAGCAGTATCCAAACCTCTATACTAATGTGATAGATTGATTAACTCTATGTGTGTTCTAACAACATAGGATTCTACATGTGCTTTTATTTGAAGATTATTTTCTAATGACAAAGCGTTTTTCAAATTGACTGCTATGTCATCAATGTTATGGTGTACAAAGATTTGCCATTGAGCAATCTAGTTTCATTGGGCCTCATAATTCTTTTGTTGTTTACCCATAGTTGTGTGGAGCCTAGACTCATACCTTCCCCAACGTTTGGAGATTTCATTTAAAATAGTAAAAGTTTCAGGGGTTGGCCACCTACCAAGTTCATAACCAGTGATCTCTTTTGACTAAGTAGGTGCAATTTCAAGTTGAAATTTTGTTCTCTTTTCATCCTTAACTCTAGGTGAGGATTCTCTTATCATGACTATTTTTCAGGCATCTTAGTAATTTTAATGCCCTTTCTTTTTCTATCTTGCTCTTCTTGTTTTGGAGTCAAGGCAAGATTTATACTAACTTGTCAGGCTAAAGCATCCATTAACTAGGGATTGCTACTTAAATCTGATCAAGTATCCATTGAAGCTCTGGATGGGTAGGGATTGAGAGACATTTGTCTATGCAGGGTATTTTGGGGAAGATTAGAGGAACTGGAAGGAGTATTAGGGTTATAATCCAAGTATGGTTTATTATGGGCATGAGTTGTTGAAGACATAAGACAACTGAGAGGATGGGTGAATCAGTTGTATCAAAAACTTTATCTTCTCTTAAACAAAATCACATTCACATTCACTTTCTTTAACCCCTTAAACTATTATGAAGATTAAATGATGCAGGAGCATCCCCGGTTCAAGATCAATCTTGCATCAACTAAAAACATTTGAATTTTAGTTTGTTTGCAGTTTAATTTGTTTCCTTTCATTTTCCAGTTTAGTTTAGGTAGTTCATTCAGTAGTAGTTTCTATATTTTGGTCCGCATTCTACCACAGTTGCATTTCACATCTTGCGAAGCTAGACTTAGCATCTAGATTCATTCACCTACATCATATCTAGAATTCAGAGCATTTGGATTAAGTACCGAAAAGTTATCGCTATTAGAAGATCAACTATTTTCTCAGAACAGAGCATCCTGACAACCTTTGTTAATTATCTAAAGGAGAAGACTTGCGGAGCATTCCTCAACTTGTGGAGCTTAACAACACATCATTCAATGATCTTTGGTTCATCGCCGACCTTCCCCGAGATCCACACATCATTCCATTCATTTGCGGAGGTGTTCTACATGATTAGGTCTGACCTATCCATGTACACACGTTACAACCCTTCATTGGAGTCTGTGACCTTCCTTGGCTGACGTGGAGGAATATTTTGTGCTAGAGATGATATATATTGATGTAATAGATGCCTAGGAAAGTAGTTTGGATCATTAGCATAAGTTCATAGTTTGGATTTTGTGCGAAGGAGCTTCAACGCTAAATTTTGTGCATATTCTGATTTCTTATAATCAGGCCTGTGAGCCCTAATTGTAAGCTTGCATGATGCCAGCCAGATTGTATTTGAATTCTATGATATACTAAATGACTGAAGATGCATTTGTTTCATATCTTTGAGTTATTTTCATTGTGTTACTCTTGCTACACGACCTGGATAGTTCATTCGATGAACCCTCCTATCGTGACTGAACCATTAAACATGAAATGTAGAATGAAAAACTTAAACACAGCAACACCATACACACATGAACACTAGATTTTTATGTGGAAAGCCCTAAAAAGTGAAAAACCATGGTGAGTGTTAGCTCACAATATAATGTAGAAACAATACTACATAACAAAAGAGGCTCACTGCCCTAAAGGACTCACTGCCCAAAATAATGCTCATTACAAATAGGGCTCATTGTTGAGGGGTGGATCAATGCCATGAACTAATATAATAGCATCTACAACATGCCCAAGTTTAGTTCCATTGAAGCACAATACATATCACCTTTGCTTCCCTTACAACACAAACACTCTCATCTTCACATCTTTGCATCCACACCACTTACACATGGATTCATTACAATTATTTATACAATCATCAACCTTGGAACATACATCAAGGTTGGAAATACAATCTATAACCTTTGGAATAGTCTCCAAGGTCAGCAAACATACATAATTCAAATTAGGAATGGACCTAAACAAAACTGTAGAGCAAATGAATGAAAGAACATTTTATGGCTTAGCTCAGACCCAAATACATCTTCACACACTTCAACACACTTCTACAATCCAAGAAACACATCCACAAAGAGTGTACAAGTCAACCAAACTAGTGTAAACACCAGGAATACTTAGACACATGCTTCCAAGAACTCAATCATAGCTTGCAGATCAAACACACACCTTCAACATGATCTAGAGACATCCATCAAAAACACAAAATCACCTGGGAGAGAACAAATCCATCTACAACAAGTTCCACTTGAAGACAACAAATCTCACTTGATGACAACATAGAAACAACACTGCTAAGTTTTTCTATTCAATAACTTACTTTCCGGAGCAGCAAATCACAAATCCTTTGGAATGAAGATAGATAAGGACCTTATAAACATATGTCTAGAACTGCATCACCTGAAACCAATCTGCAAAGAAATGTAGAGAAAAATACTTTCTCCCAGACACCTCTACACAACTTAGAAACTCTGTCAAATACAGTCTTCAAACTAGTGAATATAACTTTTACTGCACAGTGATCCCAACCACCAACTTCTAGATTTAGCATCTTCAAACACTTCTCTAAAACATATCCAAATCTCATACTCTGGTCTTCAACATAGAAGAAATGCGGAGCAAAAACTCAGATAGTATCCTATAAGCCAGAATACCTCTTCACAACTTTGTCTTCAATATGAACCAAGTTTTCTCAAAAGCACTTGGAGACTCAATACTAGGAAAATATTCATATAATTTTTAGCACTTATACAATGCAATACAAAGAAACTAACTTATCACAATCAAGTAACAAAACAAGAGCACAGTTGGCACTAATGACAACACAGACATGTTGACATCAATGACAACATCGATTAGCACATACTTGAAACAATCTCCCCCTTTTTCATTAATGGAAACATATGATGTGAAATACTGAACAACATGTTCCACCATCAAGACACAACTCTACATCAGAACTCACCCTTTCTCTTTACACATCTAAACTCTCTCTGATCACTGAATGCTTTCTTTTTCTCTAAGTTTTTCACATGAACTCTCTCCCCCTTTGACATCAATGGCAAAGGGAAACACATCTCTTTCTATGATCTATGAGAACAAAATGAAGATTTAAACATAAATCAAATGCAAATACAAACGATTATAACTACCTTTTGACTCACAAATCTAAGAGAGGGAAGGAGTTGCACCCGATAGAGCTCCTCAGATTTTACCCATGTAGATGACTAATGTGGATTGCTCAATGCTTTTCAACACCATAGGGTCAGAGACAAGTGGATTTAGATAGAGATTGAGATGGAGATGGGGAATGATTAGAGTGATTTTGGCATTATGGTGTTGAGATGAGGAGATTGTGGAGAGATTTTGGCAGAGGTTTGATGCATAAAGAAGTCTCTTCTTAATGGCTTAGAGAGGGGTCTTATTTATAGAGTTTTAGAAATGAGGATGGAGGGTGAGGATCAAAAGATGAGATCAAGGGCTAGGAATAAAAGTAAATCTTTTATTCATTTTGGGAAAAGGGGTGCTAAATGAGGTATGGGTGTGAAAGAATGGGAAATGAATTAAAAATTTATTTGGGGAATGTGAAATGAATTAAGAATTCATTTGAGGGTAAGAGGAAATGAATGAGGATGGGTGAGGTAAGGGGTTTGTAAGAGAAGTAAATGTGATGTGTGATTTGTTTTAATTTTTTATTTGGAGGATGTGGGGAAGGGTGTTAAACTAGGTTTGACCACCCAAATGAGAGGTTAGGATTAATTAAACAGAGGTTTTGTTTAATTGATCCTAGGGCTAGGATGAGATAGGCTAGGGTAGGTTAGGGTAGGTCAATTAGTAGGCTAGATTAATTAGATAAGCATGATTTATCTAATTAATGAGGATTAGGGAAAAGGAGAATTGAACTAAATAAATATTGAGAATATTTATTTGATTAATGAGGGATAGTGTTGTAAGGTCTAGCGATAAATTAAGTGAGTTAATTGATCACAAGGGATACACAGATGGTTAGGGATAACTTAATTAAATAAAATAAATTTATTTAATTAATAGGAGAGATAAATTAGTGTTGAGACATGGAAAATTATTTTGCGAAGCAAGCCAATTTTAGGTGTCTACATTTGCCCCTCTTTGAGATGCTATTGCGGCTAAGTAACATCATTTCAAAGAAGTTAAAACATAGAGTTGGATTGGATAGAAAAATGATTTTGGCTTAGAAGAATAGGGTAAGGTTTGAGGATAATTGGTAAGCATGATGCCCCCCTTGAGAGGAGAGGCAAGTTGCAAGAACACGATTGTGCTCTTGAAATGGATGGAACAGATTGGTAGAAGTGGTTAGAGGATAAGTGGCGAGATGAAAGTGTGATAATGTTGGGATATTGATTGGTGGATGATCATTGTGTTGAAAATGATTTAGAGCAATCCTAGGTTTGATATAGCAAAGTGAATATTTTCACCAAGGTATAGAAGACTAGGGTAATGATGTTTTTCCAACATTTGCATGGACTAGACATGCAAACAAAGGGATGATCCCATGCATGCCCAAGATAGTACAACCTTGTCCTAACGAGTGAAGGGGACTCATAGCATAAGTCCTTAGTACACAAAAGGTATGATGAACCTTAGATGCATAAGGGGATCAATATGCTAGAACCGACCCTATCATCAACAAGATATGAATACTAGCTTGGAGTAATGAAAGCAACCCACAAGCATAGCATACAAAAGCAAGACTATGCCCCATTCTAGATGTTTTTGCCACGTACCATGATATAGTAAGATCAAGGTAGCTTTGATGTGATCTTTGAATAGGACAAAAGATAAAAAAAAATGAAAAGACCAACGAACCAAACAAGTAGCCATTGTATCTCTTGCTGAAATGGATAATGATTTGATAGATTTTGCTTATTGTAGGAATGATTTATCCTAAGACAGGAATTGATTGATGATTGGATCATGCTCAGTTGATGTTGTAAGATTGGCTCGAGATATGATGCTGACAAGTTATGGTTGATGCTGATTTGATAGTTGATGATTTTGATTAAAGGGCAATGCTTTGATAGGTGATGTGATGCTTGGATCTAGTGTAAGCTGAGCAGGTTGGATGGGTGCATCTTGTGTACCTGAGTACTGGAAACTTCCTACGTATTCCAGACTGCCTACATACCCTGTATCCACGGGATCAAGGCACATTAAGATGCAGGTGGTTATGATATGTACTTCTGATTTGTGATGATGATGTGGGATGATTGAGGATAGATGTGATGATGTTGGAAAATGATGTGATGTTGATGGAGCAGTGTTGATTTTGTGATGGATATTTATTTTTGGTGGATTTTTTGTGTTTTTTATTGTTTTTGTATTTTGTTTTATTTTGTGATGTTTTTAGATTTTTTGATTTTTGATTTTGTGATGTTTTTTGATTTTTTGATTTTGGAAAAGGAATGGTTTATTATGAGATGGTTGCATTGGATTTCGTTTGTATAGCTTTTGTGTTAAATACCCATGACAAGGGAACACCAAGTCTAGAGGTGAAGGTGATGGGGTTAGATTGGGGGATTGGCGATGAAAGGACATTGGATAGAAGATTTTGATAAATGGATAGATACATGTGGATAAGGGGTAGGATGGGGGATAAATGATCGGGTAGGGATTCATGATAAATGGACGGGGGGTTTTAGGACTTTCTCCAAGGGCTAGGTTGCAAGGAATCATATGCCCCAATGCTTAGAATTTTGCATGATGGGTTCATGTTTGAATGGATGGACTTTGCAGTAGACGGATGGAGGATGTACTTACAAAGGGAGTATGCCAAGAGGTCTCCAAAGCATGTTGTTGATATTTCACCCCTTGTCTTTATCAAGATCTAAGGTGGGAGATGGTAAAAGCAAGATATAATAGATAGGATGGGTGGAAAATGATAGGATAAATAGGGGATGGTGGATAAGAATATGATAAGATAAGGATAAGATAGTGGATAAGATGTGTAAAGGATATTATGGATGTGGATGAAGGGTATGATTTTTTCCCCAATTGTAGGGATACAAAATGGATGGAGAAGGGATTACGCATGATGTCCACAAGGGGTTTTCATCAAGGTACCTGCCCAAGGTGCCACAAGGAATGGTTTTCACCATTGGACGAATTTTTTTGTTCTTTACTATTTTCTTTATTTTTTTATTTTTTTTCTTTTTTGATGGATGGGGACTCTAGCGTTTGTTTCCATAGCAAGGAGAAGATGATCCCATATTGGATAGCATTTTGGATGGGATTGCATAGATGTTCGTAGATAGGAGAAGATGGAATGGATGGTGGATAATGGATTATGATGTGGATTATGTGGATAATGATGTGGATTATGCAAAAGCATGGACCATAGGAATGTGATGGGGAAGATATGTAGGATAGTGAATGAAAGATGGAGAGATGGGGGTATGTGGGAATGTCAAGTGGTGGAGGGGAACCAAGAGCAACGTTTGCACACACCATGATGTATTTGGAAGCTTGTACTTTGGATGTGGAGTTGGGAGTAATGGGGATCGGGATCAGGGATTTTTGGATGGTCGATTTGGGGTTTTAGGGACCCAAATAGACTTAGAAATTATGGGAGTTTTAGATGGGGAGTGAGATGTTTGGTTGTTTGGAGTGGATTGGCATGTGGATGCCTCATTAGAGTTTGGTGCTTTTTGTTTACAAACCCACACCATTTTTGTTTTTGCTTTTTCTTGTGATGGTGTGGGTTTTGATAGCTTTTTAGATTTTTCATTTTGATTGGAAGGGATAATATCTTTAGGCTTTTGTGCTTTATGCATTGATGCATTAAAATTATTACTTTTGAATCCCACGGATTTGGGGGAAGCTTCATGTTTGAAAGAAGTGTTCTTTTGTTGGTCTTGATTGGGAATTTTAGGGGGTTTATAGGTGGAGGGGTAAAAAGTGGATTTATGGATAAATGGATGAGGGGATTTGATGATGGGTAAATTAGGAGTTAGTAGGATAGGAGGTAAAGTGAATTTAATAGGAATATTTGGAGTTGGAAGTAGTGGAGGTAAATTTGATGGAGGGAGATGGATGGTCACATGCCTTTGCAAATGGTAGGATGATGGAGGAGGGATTGCAACATATGTTTTTGGAGTGCGATGAGATGCACCATGTGTGGGATTAGATGAATAGATTTTGGAAGGTGTATGGGTTGTACTAACATGTTCATTTTGTTTGTCTTGGGATGTATAGCCGAGGCCATACGAGGATGGATGGAATGTGGTGTGGATGGGCTCTAAGATGCCTTGTTCATGAAGGCCTAAGCCTTTGCATTGATAGTTCATGTGTTGGAGTATGCAACATGTAATGGGATGTTTGGTACTTTGGAAACAAGACGTGAGTCTATTATTTGTTGGAGAAAGATAGGTGGTGGAAGGAAGTTGTTTGCCTCCTACAAGGGAGTCACCATGGATGGAAGTGCTTGTGCCAAGTGGATAAGGGGATGGATTCTGGATGGGATTGGTAGATGGAGGCGACGGATTCATGGGGGATGGTGAAGGGGTGGTAAAAGATGGGGTGAGATCAATAAGTTGATCAATAGAAGGGAGGGGATCGTGGATGGGATTAGATGGGATGGTTAGATCTTGATTAGGAGAAGGGGTTGATGTTTCAACATGCTTTGGATTTGATTCTTGACATAACTCATGTGCTTGGATAGAAGTGGGAGTGATTTGGATAGATGTGGTGGGTGCTTGGATGGATGCAATAGGTGCTTGAATTATGGATTGTTGAACATGGCTGCATGATGGTTCTTGAGTTATGATAGGAGATTGTTCAAGAGGTTTGGTGGATGTTGGATTGCATGAGGGTGTTTGATTCCTTGCTAATAGCCAATGGATGGTATCCTTCATGAGTGTATGGGTTGAAGAATAATGTAATGGATGGATAATGATGGTGGATGGTGTGGGATTAGGATTGGGGTTGGATAGGGGGTGGTAGGATTAGGTAATGATGGTTCATGGGTAGGTTTAAGGATAGGTGTTGGACTAGGTGGTGGTGTTGGAGGGGTGGAGGATTTGGGAGATTCCATTGCTTTGCTTGGTGATATTCTTTGGAGGAAATTCCACAAGGATTCTTTGGATGTCATGGTGTTAGGATTTAGAAGATTTGATGGTGGATATGTGATAGGGGTTGGTGGATTGGGAGATACAAAAGGTGATGGATTAAGGTTGATAAGGTTGGAGGGATATTGTGATGGGGGGTTTGGGATTGATGGATTGTAAGGTAGGTAGGGTGATGGATTAAGGTTGATAGAATGGGGATTAGAGGATGGGGGATTTGTATGGGGAAATGGTTGTGGATATAAGGTTTGGATTTCAGAGATAAGGTGTGCTACATTGGTGTTCCCTTGATCAAAGTTAGCATGACAAAGGTTGGGGGATGGATAAGTTGGAGGTATTGATTGGTTGGCTAAGTATGCTAGCATGGCTGTGTAAGGGGATGGTGATTGATATGAGGGTAAAGGTTGATATGATGAAGGTTGATATGATGGAAGTTGGTATGAGGTTGAATGTTGATATGAAGATGATGGAGTGGATATGTAAGATGTAGGTTAGTATGAATGTGGAAAGAATGAAGATTGGTATGATGTGGATGGGGATCATGTGTAGGGTATTTGTTGATATGATGAAGGTTGGGTAGGGGTTTGGGATTCTCTAATGATGAGGTGTGCTAAGGGCATATCTATAATGTCATTTTTGCATTTTTCCTTAGTATTAGGATCCATGTTCTCATAGACTTTTCTAAGTCTTTGTAAGTGTTGCATTGCTTCATAAGGATCCATTTTGTGGGAGAGATATGAGATGATGGGGGATAATGGATGATTGTGATGTTGGGAGTCAAATTTCAAGACCTTAGGATGATTTGATTTTCTTCAAAGGATGATTCTCTATACTTAAGGTGGACTAATGACACTTAAGTGATAGAGTTGATTTGGGTTGATTGGATTTGATGATCAATTAAGGTCTTGATTTTTGATTGGGTTGATTTGGATTTGGAGTTTGATAATGATGTTGGGGGACTTGGATGTTGATTGGGATCAATGTTGATATGATGTGATGATGGTTTGGATATGATTAGGGTTTGATATGGATTGATTATCAACGATTAGGATAATGGTTAGGATGATGTTGATAGAATGAGGATGAAGGATGGAGATGTGACTAGGGTGTGCTTAGGGATGATTGGGATTGAGGTTGATTTGACAAGAATGGAGATAATGATGTTGTGTGATGATTAGAATGATGTTGTTTGGATAATGATTTGGATAGAATGATGATGATTTGATTGTGTAGAGTGGCAAGGATATGATTAGGATTGATTTAAGATGACTTGGATGTGATTAGGAATGAGGTGGTTAAGAATGGGTTATTAGGATGAGTGTGATTGGATTTGAATGTGATGAATGACTTGTCTTCATGTGTTTGATGTTTAGCTTGATTTGGCAATGTTTAATCAAATGATCACACATGCACACACATGATTCACTCACACAAGACACAAGCAAGTTTGAATTTTGAATTGGAAGAATATGATGATGATTAAACCAGCACATGTGGAAGACACATCAGCATGCCCTAATGTCTAGTTTGATGGGGTATGGCCAGTTAGGTTTGGGCAATGTTTACACAAGATTGACTAATGAATTGAAAGTGAAATCCTGTCACACAGCCAGGAGAAGGGGGTAACCCACCCTTCACCTTCACTTCCCAAAGGTAGAAAGTTCTTTGGGGCTTAGCCAAGAGTGACAAGATTCTGATTTCAATGAGTGTGTCTTTCGATTTAGCCTCAGATGAGGTCATCCCTAGGGGTGATGAAATCCCCTAGTAGGCCTCCTAGGAGAGGGTAAACAAAATAAAATCAAGTGAGGTGTTTTTGATCTCCAAGATCACCTTGTGGTGCGAGGAGAGAGCATAGACACGCACACTTGATTCACACTCGCACTTGGTTAATTGCCCTTAAAAATAGAAATGTGATGAAGATACTTCAAGCAATGGTTCTTTTTAGCCCAATTTCAAGGTGTGATGGAAGACATTGGTTGATTTTATGCTTAATTTCAATGATGTGTGATCAAACAATGATTCATTTTATGAGCCCAAATCAAAATGTGTATGCAAACAATGATTCATTTTATGTCCCAAATTGAAGTGTGTTTGTAAACAAGATTGAGAGATAAAGGATTAAAATGGATGTACCTAGATTGTTTTCACTATCCAAGCTACTGTATATGCTATTCCTGATGTTGTTCTAGCCTCGTATAATCACTTGGAAGTCACAAAATCAAAAACAAGGCAAGTAGACTAGTATAGGAGATTATTATGCAAAAATCAAGAATCTGATAAAATATGATGAAAAATGAACTGATATAGAAAAATGGAATGTATGAATAGAAAATTGAGGAAATTCTATGCAATTTCAAAAACATTTTTGCAAAAAATCGATCAAAAATGCAAAAGATATGAGCGTTTGAAGTTTTGAAGCATCTTTGACTTTGACTACAAAAAAAGGTAGGAAAAATGTATAGTCACCTAAAAATTTCCACACAACTGCGTAGTTCACTGAGTCCTCTTTCTGATGAGTGTTTGTTTGCAAATTTTTGACTTGGTATGCGAAAGTTGTGAAAATTTTTAAAAAATAGCCTATTTTAGTATCTGGAAAGCACAAGAGGCGTTGGCAGTTAATGCAAACTGTTAGCAGTTTGTGAGTTTTTGGTCACATATGAAGATTTCTTGGTGGTTACTTTCTTAAGATTAACTTTTATAGGTTATATAAACCCCTGGTTGCTCATGTGACCTAGGCTGAAAGAGCTATAAAAATAAAAAAGAAAGTGAAGGCTTAAGAGCCTCCACCCATGGTCATAGATATGACCGATCCTCACTGCATAGACTAAACCCCCAATTGTGAAACCCTAACCAGGGTAGTTGGGTATAGACTAAACCCTAATCATTAAAGCACTGTCAAGTATAAACGAGCAAGGCAGGGCTGAAGGTATCAATTTCTATAAAGAGGTCTCGACCCAGCAGAGAGGAGGCGGAGCTCAGGATGATGATAGGTTTTTAGGGAGTGCGAAAGTAGTGGTCGAGATGTCTCGGGAGATGTAGGTGGTGGTGTGTAGAGGAAGTGGGTTTAGTCACCACTAATGGCAGTCACGATAGTAGAGGTCAGTCAGAGTTGGGAGGGGCAGCGACGGTGAGTGCAGGGAGGAGAGGGTAGAGGTTGGTCGACAGGAGATGCAGGGGTTGTTTGATGGTGGTGACAGGGTGGAGGTGGACTAGTGACAGTGGTGGCTACAAGCGGCAGAGCTGGGTTGGCAAAAAGGTGGTGAAATGAGGGGAAGGGCAGATAGAGGTGGCCACAGGTGGTGTGGGAGGCGGCGTGCAGGCAGAGCGATCTGCAGGCGGGGGTGGGAAGTGGCCACTGGGCGGAAGAGGTGGCGGGCAGTGCTAGGGTTTGTAGAGGTGGTGACTAGGTGGTTGGCGGGCGTTGACCGAGCAAATGGTAAGTATTTTCAGGGTGTCAATCGAGTGGCTCCTCCAGTGGTGGTTTAGAGTGTGGAGACCAGGGGAGGTGAAGCGGTAGATCAGGTTTAACCAAAACCTGCATATACCCTGCAAACAATTCGTAATGAAAACCAGAGACACCACAACTTGTGGAGCTTAATGACACATCATTTAATGATCTTTGGTTCATGGCTAACCTTCCTCGAGATCCACACATCATTCCATTCATTTATAGAGGTGTTCTACATGATTAGGTCTGACCTATCCATGTGCACATGTTACAACCCTTCATTGGAGTCTGTGACCTTCCTTGGATGACATGAAGGAATATTTTGTGTTGGAGATGATATATATTGATATAATAGATGCCTAGGAAAGTAGTTTGGATCATTAGCATAAGTTCATAGTTTGGATTTTGCGCGAAGGAGCTTCAACACTAAACCTTGTGCATATTTTGATTTTTTATAATCAGGCCTGTGAGCCCTAATTGTAAGCTCGCATGATGTCGGCCAGATTGTATTTGAATTCTATGATATACTAAATGACTGAAGATGCATTTGTTTCATATCTTTGAGTTGTTTTCATTGTGTTACTCTTGCTACAAGGCCTAAACAGATCATTCTATGAACCCTCCTACTGTGACTACACCATTAAATATGAAATGCAGAATGAAAAACTTAAACACACCAACACCATACACATATGAACACTAGATTTTTATGTGGAAAGCCCTAAAAAGTGAAAAACCATGGTGAGTGTTAGCTCACAATATAATGTAGCAACAATACTGGATAACAAAAGAGGCTCACTGCCCTAAAGGACTCACTGCCTAAAATAATGCTCATTACAAATAGGGCTCATTGTTGAGGGGTGGATCAATGCCATGAACTGATATAATAGCATCTACAACATGCCCGAGTTCAGTTCCATTGAAGCACAATACATATCACCTTTGCTTCCGTTACAACACAAACACTCTCATCTTCGCATCTTTACATCCACACCACTTACACATGGATTAATTACAATTATTTATACAATCATCAACCTTGGAACATACATCAAGGTTGGAAATACAATCTATAACCTTTGGAATAGTCTCCAAGGTCAACAAACATACATAATTCAAATTAGGAATGGACCTAAGCAAAACTGTGGAGAAATGAATAAAAGAACATTTTATGGCTTAGCTTAGACCCAAATACATCTTCACACACTTCAACATGCTTCTACAATCCAAGAAACACATCCACAAAGAGTGTTAGCACCCAAGTCAACCAAACTAGTGTAAACACCAGGAATACTTAGACACACGCTTACAAGAACTCAATCATAGCTTGCAGATCAAACACAAACCTTCAACATGATCTAGAGACATCCATGAAAAACATAAAATCACCTGGGAGAGAACAAATCCATCTACAACAAGTTCCACTTGAAGACAACAAATCTCACTTGAAGACAACTTAGAAACAACACTGCTAAGTTATTCTATTCAATAACTTGCTTTCCGGAGAAGCAAATCACAAATCCTTTGGAATGAAGATAGATAAGGACCTTATAAACATATGTCTAGAACTGCATCACCTAAAACCAATCTGCAAAGAAATGTAGAGAAAAATACTTTCTCCCAGACACCTCTACACAACTTAGAAACTCTGTCAAATACAGTCTTCAAACTAGTGAATATAACTTTTATTGCACAGTGATCCCAACCACCAACTTCTAGATTTAGCATCTTCAAGCACTTCTCTAAAACATATCCAAATCTCATACTCTGGTCTTCAACATAGAAGAAATGCAGAGCAAAAACTTAGATAGTATCCTATAAGCCAGAATACCTCTTCACAACTTTGTCTTCAGTATGAACCAAGTTTTCTCAAAAGCACTTGGAGACTCAATACTAGGAACATATTCATATAATTTTTAGCACTTATACAATGCAATACAAAGCAACTAACTTATCACAATCAAGTAACAAAACAAGAGCACAATTGACACTAATGACAACACAGACATGTTGACATCAATGACAACATCGATTAGCACATACTTGAAACAATCTCCCCCTTTGTCATTAATGGAAACATATGATGTGAAAAATTGAACATGTTTCACCATCAAGACACAACTCTACATTAGAACTCCCCCTTTCTCTTTACACATCTAAACTCTCTCTGATCACTGAATGCTTTCTTTTTCTCTAAGTTTTTCACATGAACTCTCTCCCCCTTTGATATCAATGGCAAAGGGAAACACATCTCTTTCTGTGATCTATGAGAACAAAATGAAGATTTAAACATAAATCAAATGCAAATACAAATGATTATACCTTCCTTTTGATTCACAAATCCAAGAGAGGGAAGGAGTTGCACCCGATGGAGCTCCTCAGATTTTACCCATGTAGATGACTAATGTGGATTGTTCAATGCTTTTCAACACCATAGGATTAGAGACAAGTGGATTTAGATAGAGATTGAGATGGAGATGGGGAATGATTAGAGTGATTTTGGCATTATGGTGTTGAGATGAGGAGATTTTGGCAGAGGTTTGATGCATGAAGAAGTCTCTCCTTAATGGCTTAGAGAGGGGTCTTATTTATAGAGTTTTGGAAATGAGGTGGAGGGTGAGGATCAAGAGATGAGATCAAGGGCTAGGAATAAAAGTAAATCTTTTATTCATTTTGGGAAAAGGGGTGATAAATGAGGTATGGGTGTGAAAGAATGGGAAATGAATTAAAAATTTATTTGGGGAATGTGAAATGAATTAAGAATTCATTTGGGGATAAGAGGTAATGAATGAGGATGTGTGAGGTAAGGGGTTTGTAAGAGAAGTAAATGTGATGTGTGATTTGTTTTAATTTTTTATTTGGAGGATGTGGGGAAGGGTGTTAAACTAGGTTTGACTACCCAAATGAGAGGTTAGGATTAATTAAACAGAGGTTTTGTTTAATTGATCCTAGGGCTAGGATGAGATAGGCTAGGGTAGGTTAGGGTAGGTCAGTTAGTAGGCTAGATTAATTAGATAAGCATGATTTATCTAATTAATGAGGATTAAGGAAAAGGAGAATTGAACTAAATAAATATTGGGAATATTTATTTGATTAATGAGGGATAGTGTTGTAAGGTCTAGTGATAAATTGAGTGAGTTAATTGATCACAAGGGATAGACAGATGGTTAGGGATAACTTAATTAAATAAAATGAATTTATTTAATTAATAGGAGGGATAAATTGGTGTCGAGACATGGGAAATTGTTTTGCGAAGCAAACCAATTTTAGGTGTCTACATTTGCCCCTCTTTGAGATGCTGTTGCGGCTAAGTAACATCATTTCAAAGAAGTTAAAATATAGAGTTGGATTGGATAGAATAAGGATTTTGGCATAGAAGAATAGGGTAAGGTTTGAGGATAATTGGTAAGGGTGATGCCCCCATTGAGAGGAGAGGTAGGTTGCAAGAACATGATTGTTCTCTCAAAATGGATGGAACAGATTGGTAGAAGTGGTTGGAGGATAAGTGACGAGATGAAAGTGTGATAATGTTGGGATATTGATTGGTGGATGATCATTGTGTTGAAAATGATTTAGAGCAATCCTAGGTTTGATATAGCAAAGTGGATATTTTCACAAAGGTATAGAAGACCAGGGTGATGATGTTTATCCAAAATTTGCATGGACTAGACATGCAAACAAAGGGATGATCCCATGCATGCCCAAGATAGTACAACCTTGTCCTAATGACGGAAGGGGACTCATAGCATAAGTCCTTAGTACACAAAAGGTATGATGAACCTTAGATGCATAAGGGGATCAATATGCTAGAACCGACCCTATCATCAACAAGATATGAATACTAGCTTGGAGTAATGAAAACAACCCACAAGCACATCATAAAAAGGAAAGATTATGCCCCATTCTAGATGTTTTCATCACATACCATGATATAGTAAGATCAAGGTAGCTTTGATGTGATCTTTGAATAGGACAAAAGATAAAAAATCAAAAACGAAAAGACCAACGAACCAAACAAGTAGCCATTGTATCTCTTGCCAAAATGGATAATGATTTGATAGATTTTGCCTATCGTAGGAATGATATATCCTAAGGTAGGAATTGATCGATGATTGGATCATGTTTAGTTGATGTCGTAAGATTGGCTTGAGATATGATGGTGACAAGTTATGGTTGATGTTGATTCGATAGTTGATGATTTTGATTAAAAGGCAATGCTTTGATAGGTGATGCGATGCTTGGATCTAGTGTAAGATCAGTAGGTTGGATGGGTGCATCTTGTGTACCTGAGTACTGGAAACTTCCTGCGTATTCTAGACTGCCTACATACCATATATCAATGGGATCAAGGCACATTAAGATGCAGGTGGTTATGATATGTAGTTCTGATTTGTGATGATGATGTGGGATGATTAAGGATAGATGTGATGATGTTGGAAAATGATGTGATGTTGATGGAGCAGTGTTGATTTTGTGATGGATATTTATTTTTTGGGGATGTTTTGTGTTTTTTATTGTTTTTGTATTTTGTTTTATTTTGTGATGTTTTTGGATTTTTAGATTTTTGATCTTGTGATGTTTTTTGATTTTTTGATTTTGGAAAAGGAATGGTTTATTATGAGATGGTGGCATTGGATTTCATTTGTATGGCTTTTGTGTTAAATACCAATGACAAGGGAACACTAAGTCTAGAGGTGAAGGTGATGGGGTTAGATTGGGGGATTGGTGATGAAAAGATAATGGATAGGAGATTTTAATAAATGGATAGATACATGTGGATAAGTGGTAGGATGGGTTATAAATGATCGGGTAGGGATTCATGATAAATGGATGGGGGTTTTAGGACTTTCTCCAAGGGCTAGGTTGCAAGGAATCATATGCCCCAATGCTTAGAATTTTGCATGATGGGTTCATGTTTGAATGGATGGACTTTGCAGTAGATGGATGGAGGATGTACTTACAAAGGGAGTATGCCAAGAGGTCTCCAAAGCATGTTGTTGATATTTTGCCCCTTGTCTTTATCAAGATATAAGGTGGGAGATGGTAAAATCAAGATATAATGGATAGGATGGGTGGAAATGATAGGATAAATAGCAGATGGTGGATAAGAATATGATAAGATAAGGATAAGATAGTGGATAAGATGTGTAAAGAATATTATTGATGTGGATGAAGGGTATGATTTTGCCCCCAAGTGTAGTGATAGAAAATGGATGGACAAGCGATTACGCATGACGCCCACAAGGGGTTTTCATCAAGGTACCTACCCAAGGTGACACAAGGAATGGTTTTCACCATTGGATGGATTTTTTTTTTCTTTACTATTTTCTTTATTTTTTTATTTTTTTGCTTTTTTAATTGATGGGGACTCTAGCATTTGTTTCCGTAGCAAGGAGAAGATGATCCCATGTTGGATAGCATTTTGGATGATGATTGCATAGATGTTGGTAGATAGGAGAAGATGGAATGGATGGTGGATAATAGATTATGTGGATAATGATGTGGATTATGCAAAAGCATGGACCATAGGAATGTGATGGGGAAGATATGTAGGATAGTGAATGAAAGATGGAGAGATGGGGGTATGTGGGAATGTCAAGTGGTTGAGGAGAACCAAGAGCAACGGTTGCACACACTGTGACGTATTTGGAAGCTTGTACTTTGGATGTGGAGTTGGGAGTAATGGGGAACATGATGGGGGATTTTTGGATGGTCGATTTGGGGTTTTAGGGACCCAAATCGACTTAGAAATTATGGGATTTTTAGATGGGGAGTGGGATGTTTGGTTGTTTGGAGTGGATTGGGATGTGGATGCCTCATTAGAGTTTGGTGCTTTTTGTTTACGGACCCACACCATTTTTGTTTTTGCTTTTTCTTGTGATGGTGTGGACTTTGATAGCTTTTTGGATTTTTCATTTTGATTGGAAGGGATAATATCTTTAAGCTTTTTTTCTTTATGCATTGAGGCATTCAAATTATTACTTTTGAATCCCACAGATTTGGGGGAAGCTTCATGTTTGAAAGATGTGTTCTTTTTTTGGTCTTGATTGGGAATTTTAGGGGGTTTATGGGTGGAGGGGTAAAAAGTGGATTTATGAATAAATGGATGAGGGGATTTGATGATGGGTATATTAGGAGTTAGTAGGATAGGAGGTAAAGTGAATTTAATAGGAATATTTGGAGTTGGAAGTAGTGGAGGTAAATTTGATGGAGGGAGATGGATGGTCACATGCCTTTGCAAATGGTAGGATGATGGAGTAGGGATTGCGATATATGTTTCTGGAGTGCGATGAGATGCACCATGTGTGGGATTAGATGAATGGATTTTGGAAGGTGTATGGGTTGTACCAACATGTTCATTTTGTTTGTCTTGAGATGTATAGCCGAGGCCATACGAGGATGGATGGAATGTGGTGTGGATGGGCTCCAAGATGCCTTGTTCATGAAGGCCTAAGCCTTTGCATTGATAGTTCATGTGTTGGAGTATGCGAAATGCAATGGGATGTTTGGTTCTTTGGAAACAAGACGTGAGTCTATTATTTGTTGGAGAAAGATAGGTGGTGGAAGGAAGTTGTTCACCTCCTACAAGGGAGTCACCATGGATGGAAGTTGTTGTGCCAAGTGGATAAGGGGATGGATTTTGGATGGGATTGGTAGATGGAGGTAAGGGATTCATGAGGGATGGTGAAGGGGTGGTAAAAGATGGGGTGAGATCAATAAGTTGATCAATAGATGGGAGGGGATCGTGGATGGGATTAGATGGGATGGTTAGATCTTGATTAGGAGAAGGGGTTGATGTTTCAACATTCTTTGGATTTGATTCTTGACATAACTCATGTTCTTGGATAAAAGTGGGAGTGATTTGGATAGATGTGGTGGGTGCTTGGATGGATGCAATAGGTGCTTGAATTATTGATTCTTGAACATGGCTGCATGATGGTTCTTGAGTTATGATAGGAGATTGTTCAAGAGGTTTGGTGGATGTTGGATTGCATGAGGGTGTTTGATTCCTTGCTAATAGCCAAGGGATGGTATCCTTCATGAGTGTATGGGTTGAAGAATAATGTAATGGATGGATAATGATGGTGGATGGTGTGGGATTAGGATTGGGGTTGGATAGGGGGGTGGTAGGATTAGGTAATGATGGTTCATGTGTAGGTTCAAGGATAAGTGTTGGACTAAGTGGTGGTGTTGGAGGGGTGGAGGATTTGGGGGATTCCATTGCTTTGCTTGGTGAGATTCTTTGGAGGAAATCCCACAAGGATTCTTTGGATGTCGTGGTGTTAGGATTTGGAAGATTTGATGGTGGATTAGATGGTGGATATGTGATAGGGGTTGGTGGATTGGGAGATACATAAGGTGATGGATTAAGGTTGATAAGGTTGGAGGGATATTGTGATGGGGGTTTGGGATTGATGGATTGTAAGGTAGGTAGGGTGATGGATTAAGGTTGATAGAATGGGGATTAGAGGATGGAGGATTTGTATGGGGAAATGGTTGTGGATATAAGGTTTGGATTTTGGAGATAAGGTGTGCTACATTGGTGTTCCCTTGATCAAAGTTAGCATGACAAAGGTTGGGGGATGGATAAGTTGGAGGTATTGATTGGCTGGTTATGTATGCTGGTATGGATGTGTAAGGCAATGGTGATTGATATGAGGGTAAAGGTTGATATGATGAAGGTTGATATGAAGATGATGGAGTGGATATGTAAGATGTAGGTTGGTATGAAGGTTGAAAGGATGAAGAATGGTATGATGTGGATGGGGATGATGTGTAGGGTATTTGTTGATATGATGAAGGTTGGGTAGGGGCTTGGGATTCTCCAATGATGAGGTGTGCTAAGGGCATATCTATAATGTCATTTTTGCATTTTTCCTTAGTATTAGGATCCATGTTCTCATAGACTTTTCTAAGTCTTTGTAAGTGTTGCATTACTTCATAAGGATCCATTTTGTGGGAGAGATATGAGATTATGGGGGATAATGGATGATTGTGATGTTGGGAGTCAAATTTCAAGACCTTAGGATGATTTGATTTTCTTCAAAGGATGATTCTCTATACTTAAGGTGGACTAATGACACTTAAGTGATAGAGTTGATTTGGGTTGATTGGATTTGATGATCAATTAAGGTCTTGATTTTTGATTGGGTTGATTTGGATTTGGAGTTTGATAATGATGTTGGGGTACTTGGATGTTGATTGGGATCAATGTTGATATGATGTGATGATTGCTTGGATATGATTAGGGTTTGATATGGAATGATTAGGGATGATTAGGATAATGGTTAGGATGATGTTGATAGAATGAGGATGAAGGATGGAGATGTGACTAGGGTGTGCTTAGGGGTGATTGGGATTGAGGTTGATTTGACAAGAATGGAGATAATGATGTTGTGTGATTATTAGAATGATGTTGTTTGGATAATGATTTGGATAGAATGATGATGATTTGATTGTGTAGAGTGACAAGGATATGATTAGGATTGATTTAAGATGACTTGGATGTGATTAGGAATGAGGTGGTTAAGAATGGGTTATTAGGATGAGTGTGATTAGATTTGAATCTGATGAATGACTTGTCTTTATGTGTTTGATGTTTACCTTGATTTGGCAATGTTTAATCAAATGATCACACATGCACACACATGATTCACTCACACAAGACACAAGAAATTTTGAATTTTGAATTGGAAGAATATGATGATGATTAAACCAGTACATGTGGAAGACACATCAACATGCCCTAATGTCTAGTTTGATGGGGTATGGCCAGTTAGGTTTGGGCAATGTTTACACGAGGTTGACTAATGAATTGAAAGTGAAATCCTATCACACAGCTGGGAGAAGGGGGTAACCCACCCTTCACCTTCACTTCCCAAAGGTAGAAAGTTCTTTGGGGCTTAGCCAAGAGTGACAAGATTCTGATTTCAATGAGTGTGTCTTTCGATTTAGCCTCGGATGAGGTCGTCCCTAGGGGTGATGAAATCCCCTAGAAGGCCTCCTAGGAGAGGGTAAACAAAAGAAAATCAAGTGAGGTGTTTTTGATCTCCAAGATCACCTTGCGGTGCGAGGAGAGAGCATACACATGCACACTTGATTCACACTCGCACTTGGTTAATTGCCCTTAAAAATTGAAATGTGATGAAGACACTTCAAGAAATGGTTCTTTTTATCCCAATTTCAAGGTGTGATTGAAGACATTGGTTGATTTTATGCTTAATTTCAATGATGTGTGATCAAACAATGATTCATTTTATGAGCCCAAATCAAAATGTGTATGCAAACAATGATTCATTTTATGTCCCAAATTGAATTGTGTTTGTAAACAAGATTGAGAGATAAAGGATTAAAATGGATGTACCTAGATTGTTTTCACTATCAAAGCTACTGTATATGCTATTCCTGATGTTGTTCTAGCCTCGTATAATCACCTGCAAGTCACAAAATTGAAAACGAAGCAAGTAGACTAGCATAGGAGATTATTATGCAAAAATCAAGAATCTGATAAAATCTGATGAAAAATGAACTGATATAGAAAAATGGATTGCATGAACAGAAAATTCTGGAAATTCTATGCGATTTCAAAAAAAATTTATAAAAATTTGATCAAAAATGCAAAAGATATGAGCATTTGAAGTTTTGAAGCATCTTTGACTTTGACTACAAAAAAAGGTAGGAAAAGGGTATAATCACCTTAAAATTTCCTCACAACTACGTAGTTCACTGAGTCCTCTTTATGATGAGTGTTTATTTGTGAATTTTTGACTTCGTATGCGAAAGTTGTGAAAATTTGAAAAAAATAGCCTATTTTAGTATGTGGAAAGCACAAGAGGCATTGGCAGTTAATGTAAACTGTTAGCAGTTTGTGAGTTTTTGGTCACATATGAAGATTTCTCAATGGTTAGCTACTTAGGGTTAACTTTTACAAGTTATATAAACCCTCGGTTGCTCATGTGACCGGGGTTGAAAGAGCTGTAAAAATAAAAAGAAAGCGAAGGCTTAAGAGCGTCCACCCATGGTCATAGATATGACCGATCCTCGTTGCATAGACTAAACCCCCAAACTTGAAACCCTAACTAGGGTGGTCGGGTATAGACTAAACCCTAATTGTTAAAGGGCTATCGAGTATAGACGAGCAAGGTAGGGCTGAAGGTATCAATTTTTGTAAAGAGCTGTCAACCCGGCAGAGAGGAGGCGGAGCTCAGGACGGCGACATGTTTTTAGGGAGTGTGGAAGCAGTGGTTCGGATGTCTTGGGAGATGTAGGTGGTGGTGTGCAGAGGAAGTGGGATTAGTTGCCACTAATGGCAACAACAACAGCAGAGGTCGGTCAGAGTTGGGAGGGGCGGCGACGGTCAGTACAGGGAGGAGAGGGCGGAGGTCGGTCGGTAGGAGATGCAGGGGTTGTTTGATGGTGGCGACAGGGTGGAGGTCGAGTAGCGACAGTTGTGGCTGCAGGTGGTAGAGCTGGGTTGGCAGGAAGGTGGTGAAATGAGGGGAAGGGTAGATGGAGGTGGCCACGGGTGGCATGGGAGGTGGCATGCAGGGAGAGGGATCTGTAGGCAGGGGTGGGAAGTGGTCGTTGGGCAGAAGAGGTGGCGAGTAGTGCTAGGGTTTGTAGAGGTGGTGACTAGGTGGTTGGTGGGTGTCGACCGAGCAGAGGGTAAGTATTTGCAAGGTGTCAACCAGGTGGATCCTCCAGTGGTGGTTTAGGGCGTGGAGACCAGGTGAGGTGAAGCAGTAGATCAGGTTTAACCAAAACCTGCATATACCCTGCAAACAATTCATAATGAAAAACAGAGACACCACAACTTGTGGAGCTTAACGACACATCATTCAATGATCTTTGGTTCATGGCCAACCTTCCCTGAGATCTACACATCATTCCATTCATTTACGGAGGTGTTCTACATGATTAGGTCTGACCTATCCATGTACACATGTTACAACCCTTCATTGGAGTCTGTGACCTTCCTTGGCTGATGCGGAGGAATATTTTGTGTTGGAGATGATATATATTGATATAATAGATGCCTAGGAAAGTATTTTGGATCATTAGCATAAGTTCATAGTTTGGATTTTGCGCGAAGGAGCTTCAATGCTAAATCTTTTGCATATTCTAATTTTTTATAATCAGGCTTGTGAGCCCTAATTGTAAGCTTGCATGATACCGGCTAGATTGTATTTGAATTCTATGATATACTAAATGATTGAAGATGCATTTGTTTCATATCTTTGAGTTGTTTTCATTGTGTTACTCTTGCTACACATCCTGGACAGTTCATTCTATGAACCCTCCTACCGTGATTGCACCATTAAACATGAAATGTAGAATGAAAAACTTAAACACATCAACACCATACACACATGGACACTAGATTTTTATGTGGAAAGCCCTAAAAAGTGAAAAACCATGGTGAGTGTTAGCTCAGTAGCAACAATACTGGATAACAAAAGAGGCTTACTACCCTAAAGGACTCACTACCCAAAATAATGCTCATTACAAATAGGGCTCATTGTTGAGGGGTGGATCAATGCCATGAACTTATATAATAGCATCTACAACATGCCCAAGTTCAGTTCCATTGAAGCACAATACATATCACCTTTGCTTCCCTTACAACACAAACACTCTCATCTTTGCATCTTTGCATCCACACCACTTACACATGGATTCATTACAATTATTTATACCAATCATCAACCTTGGAACATACATCAAGGTTGGAAATACAATCTATAACCTTTGGAATAGTCTCCAAGGTCAGCAAACATACATAATTCAAATTAGGAATGGACCTAAACAAAACTGTGGAGCAAATGAATGAAAGAACATTTTATGGCTTAGCTCAAACCCAAATACATCTTCACACACTTCAACATACTTTTACAATCCAAGAAACACATCCACAAAGAGTGTTAGCACCCAAGTCAACCAAACTAGTGTAAACACCAGGAATACTTAGACACACGCTTCCAAGAACTCAATCATAGCTTGCGGATGAAACACACACCTTCAACATGATCTAGAGACATCCATGAAAAACATAAAATCACCTGGGAGAGAACAAATCCATCTGCAACAAGTTCCACTTGAAGAGAACAAATCTCACTTGAAGACAACATAGAAACAACACTGCTAAGTTTTTCTATTCAATAACTTGCTTTCCGGAGTAGCAAATCACAAATCCTTTGGAATGAAGATAGATAAGGACCTTATAAACATATGTCTAGAACCGCATCACTTGAAACCAATCTGCAAAGAAATGTAGAGAAAAATACTTTCTCCCAGACACCTCTGCACAACTTAGAAACTCTATCAAATAGAGTCTTCAAACTGGTGAATATAACTTTTACTGCACAACGATCCCAACCACCAACTTCTAGATTTAGCATCTTCAAACACTTCTCTAAAACATATCCAAATCTCATACTCTGGTCTTCAATATAGAAGAAATGCGGAGCAAAAACTCAGATAGTATCCTATAAGCCAGAATACCTCTTCACAACTTTGTCTTCAGTATGAACCAAGTTTTTTTAAAAGCACTTGGAGACTCAATACTAGGAACATATTCATATCATTTTTAGCATTTATACAATGCAATACAAAGCAACTAACTTATTACAATCATGTAACAAAACAAGAGCACAATTGACACTAATGACAACACAGACATGTTGACATCAATGACAACATCGATTAGCACATACTTGAAACAATCTCCCCCTTTGTCATTAATGGAAACATATGATGTGAAAAATTGAAAAACATGTTCCACCATTAAGACACAACTCTACATCAGAACTCCCCCTTTCTCTTTACACATCTAAACTCTTTCTGATCACTGAATTCTTTCTTTTTGTCTAAGTTTTTCACATGAACTTTCTCCCCCTTTGACATCAATAGCAAAGGGAAACACATCTCTTTCTGTGATCTATGAGAACAAAATGAATATTTAAACATAAATCAAATGCAAATACAAACGATTATACCTTCCTTTTGACTCACAAATCCAAGAGAGGGAAGGAGTTGCACCCGATAGAGCTCCTCAGTTTTTACCCATGTAGATGACTAATGTGGATTGCTCAATGCTTTTCAACACCATAGGATGAGAGACAAGTGGATTCAGATAGAGATTGAGATGGAGATGGGGAATGATTAGAGTGATTTTGGCATTATGGTGTTGAGATGAGGAGATTGTGGAGAGATTTTGGCAGAGGTTTGATGCATGAAGAAGTCTCTCCTTAATGGCTTAGAGAGGGGTCTTATTTATAGAGTTTTGGAAATGAGGATGGACGGTGAGGATAAAAAGATGAGATCAAGGGCTAGGAATAAAAGTAAATCTTTTATTCATTTTGGGAAAAGGGGTGATAAATGAGGTATGGGTGTGAAAGAATGGGAAATGAATTAAAAATTCATTCGGGGAATGTGAAATGAATTAAGAATTCATTTGGGGATAAGAGGTAATGAATGAGGATGGGTGAGGTAAGGGGTTTGTAAGAGAAGTAAATGTGATGTGTGATTTGTTTTAATTTTTTATTTGGAGGATGTGGGGAAGGGTGTTGTGTATGAGGAAAAATCGATTAAATCTAAACTAAATAAAACCAAAGAACCCAATAACATAAAGGAAACCAATTTAAATAAAAGCCATAAATACTCACTCAATGAAATAAAGACTCTTACCAAAATCTGTGTTGTTTCCTTTGGATTGAATGTGGATTTCTCAATGAAGTTGCAAAGCCATGGCTGCAACAAGCAAGTATGTGCTCAAGAGATCAATGTCAAAAGATCGTGATAGTGCTCAATCGACGCGTTTTGTATGCTCAAAGCTTTGTTAAGTATGCCTGAGAATACGATCGAAGAGAGAGAGGCTCAATGAAGGAGATGAGGGGGGTTTATATAGGTTTCATCAAAGATTGATCAACGGTCCAGATAATTCAGAAGAATCAATGGAGGAGATAAGTTGAGGAATGTGCAACAAATGAGAAGAAGACATGTGTCTTGCTTGCTTTTGCATGAGAGGAGTTATCAAGAATAGAAGAATGAGTTAACTGAAGAGATAAATCAATTAAAAGAATAAAGCAATCAGTTAAGTGATTTAAAACAAGAAGAAGGGATTTGCATGAAAAAAGAAGATATTTTGCTTTATTAAATATAGAAATATTTAATTGATGAGCAAGAAAGCTTGAGTTATATTAGAGATAACTCAAATTAGAAGAAAAAACAATTTAAATAAATAATTGATTTATTTAAATTTAGAGAAGATATTTTGGAAGAAATAATTAAATAATTGGAATTATTTAATTTAGAAGATTTTAAAAGCTAATTAAATAAATAAATTTATTTAATTGTTGTGCATGATTTTGGAAGAACAGATTTTTGATTTAATTAAATAATTTAAGAATTATTTAATTTTAGATAAGAGGGAATTTGTTGAATTAATTAAATAATTGGATTTATTTAATTAATGTGGATTTGATTTTTGGAAAGAGGATAATGATCAAATTAAATAATTAAAATTATTTAATTGTGGAAGAATATAGAGGAATTTAATTTAATTAATTAAATAAAGAAGATTTATTTAATTAATGTTGAATTTAGGAGAATTTGATGATAATTAATTAAATAATTAGATTATTTAATTAACGTTTGCAATGCAGGTGATTCGACAGATTATGAAATGTAAGTGATTTGATGACACGGTCATTTTAGGGTGTCTACATTTTGCCCCTCTTTGATGCGATGCAGTTTATAGCGTTGCGTCGAAGAAAATAATTGTTGAAGATGTAATACAATTTTTGATGCCCCAGTGTAGCTAGCTGCCCCAGCGTAGTTAGTGTAGGGTGCCCCCTCGAGAGGAAAGACATGGAAGCGACAGAAGAACTGTGTTGACGCTCGACTAGAAGATTGTGTTGGAGAGAGGTGAGGTTTGATAGATGATAGATAGAAGAAAGGAGAGAACATGAGAGAAAGACTGTTGATCGATCTTTGCTTGAAAAACTATATAAGGCCATGGAAAAATGGATGGTGTAAATGGATGAGCTTGTTGCAACGGTTTCACAAATATTTAAAAAGAGCAATCCTTATTTTTGATATAGCACGTGGATAGTTTGCCACCAAGGTATAAAAGACCAAGGTGATGTAATATCTGAGTGCGTGTACGTTGACTCTGCAAGCAAGCAGTTTGAACTTAGATCCTTTAGACATAATATAACCTTGTTGGAACATGTGAATAAGCCATAGTCTTGAACATAAAATAAACTTCAATACATGTAAATGCAAGAAGAAGTATTAATATGTAAGATGCCAGGCCATAACACACACAAGATAAATAGAATGTTAAGAAAGATACTAAAGATCATTCCTCAAACACAGCACATGAAAAGCAATGACTATGCCCCAAATTTGTACTGCATTGCAACATACCAAGATTATAGATAAATCAAGGTAGTCTTGAATAGGTATTGGAAAAGGAACAAAAGATAAACCAAAAAGAAAATTGACTGACTTATAAAGTAAACATACAGCCAACATATTCTCTTGCCAAAGAGGTTGCTCAGAATAGATTGGATAGGAAAGATAACAGCCTTATCGTAGGAACTCTGTGTCCGTTAAAGAGTGCTATCTACCTAAAAAGACAATGTCTTGTTGCAGGAAATGCCACATGTCGTAGGAGACGCGTGTTTTGGTCTCGACAATGGAACACTTCATAGAAGACAAGCTTGTGGATCTAGGGCTTTGGTTAAGTGGTACTTAGCTGATGTTGGCAATCGGTATGCAGGACAGTAGATGACTCTGGAAGTAGGCCTCTTTGCTTCAAGTTTGTTAAGGACTTTTGCTTTGAAAGGATGCGCTAGCTTGCTGCTTGAGTTAGTCAAGTCGAGGCGAATGGATTTTGAAAAATGGAAGACTAGAAGGATGGAATGCTAATGGATTGAGGTGGGTGGAGAATGATGGATCGTGTGTGCCTGAGTACTAGATACATCTTTCGTATTCCAGACTGCCTACATACCCTGTATCCACAGGATCAAGGCACACTTACGATAGAATGATGAGAATGATAAATATGTAGTTCTGGACAGAGTGATGAAATGGATCGAGGTGGAAGGAGGGGATCTTATGTACCTGAGTACTGGATACTTCCTTCGTATTCTAGACTGCCTACATACCCATATCCATGGGAGTAAGGTACCTTAAGATTGAGAAGAGATGATATGTAGTTCTGGTTAGAGTGATGATGTGGGAAAAGAGCGGAGAAGAGGTGATCTTATGTACCTGAGTACTGGAAACGTCCTTCGTATTCCAGACTGCCTACATACCCATATCCATGGGATCAAGGTACCTTAAGATTGAGAAGAGATGATATGTAGTTCTGGTTAGAGTGATGATGTAGAAAGAGTGTTGAGAAGATAACAGCCTTATCGTAGGAACTCTGTGTCCGTTAAAGGGTGTTACCTATGGAAATGAGAAAAGATCGAAGTATGTGCTGCGAACCACGAACAAGGAACCTATCCTAGACTGAAGCTAAGGAAAGAGTTGCCCCCATTCTGGTAGAGGAAACTGTAGGGGTGACTGCTGAAGAAGACACAGAAAGACTTGACCTAGGACAAGACAGTGTTAACTGTAGACACAGACCAAGACATGGGAAGACGACGAGGGACATTGACAAATTTCCAAGCTATACTAGATAGGGAGATGGAAATGCAAACAAAGTCAATGGGTTTATTATGGGTGGATGGATGAAGCGTGTTGTTGCGAACTGGACAAGGAGTGGACATGACTTGATAGACGATGGATGCTGACTCCACACATAGTGCCTATTTGCCAGGTTTTCACTATGGTACTTATCCAAGGCACCTGTTTGCTAGGTTTTCACCATAGGACGGATTTTTTTGGATTTTTTTATTTTTTTGATTTTTGATTTTTTTGATTTTTTTGTTTTTTTATTTTTATTTTTTTATTTTGGAATACTCTGAGGATCAGGCATAGAACTTCTTGAGATGGACACTGTTAAGTGGCTCATCTAGAGGAATGCCGTCAGGCGTAGCTAAAGTATAAGCTCCTGATCCATATGCTACTGTCACAATAAAGGGACCTAACCAGTTAGGCTCAAACTTGCCCTTCTTTTCTCGATCTGCTTGATTTCTCTGATTCTCGTTAAGTACAAGATCACCAACTTGAAACCGTCTTTCTTTGATCTTTTTGTTGTAATTACGCCGGAGGCGGTTTTGATAGACATGGAGATGATTAAGTGTGGCAAGGCGCCTCTCATCTAGTAGTTCAAGCTCAGCTAATCATGAAGTGCGATACTCATCTCCGCCGATCAGGTCCTGCATGGATACTCTGAGGGATGGGATCTCGACCTCTATAGGTAGGATGGCTTCAGAGCCAAAGACCAAGGCATAGGGTGTGGCACCAGTTGGTGTTCTGATACTAGTTCGGTAGGCCCATAGGGCGGGATTGAGTTGCAAGTGCCAATCACGACCAGCTTCATTGACCATTTTCTTGAGGATTTTGAGAATGGTTTTATTGGAAGCCTCAGCTTGGCCGTTACTCTGCGGATAGTAGGGAGTTGAAAAGTGATGTTGGATATTGTATTGTATGCATAAGGCACGAACATCTTGGTTCTTGAATGGTCTCCCATTATCAGTGACAATGGCTTGGGGAATACCTTACCGGCATATAAGGTAGTTTAGAATAAACTTGGCTATTTGCTTACCGGTGATATAGGTCATAGGAATGGCTTCCACCCACTTCGTGAAATACTCAGTGGCAGTAATGATAAACTTGTGGCCATTGGAGGAGGAAGGGTGGATTTGTCCTACGAGGTCGAGACCCCATTGAGAAAAAGGCCATCGAGTTGTCACAGGTTGTAATTCATGAGCTAGTGCGTGAATCAGATCTCCATGCTGCTGGCATTGTAGACACTTCTTAGCAAACTGTGCAGCATCTTGCTCTATTGTAGGCCAGTAATAACCTGTTTTGAGTATCTTCTTAGCAAGATTAGGACCGGTAGAATGCACGCCACAGACACCTTCGTGTATGTCTCGTAAGGTAGCTTTGGCTTCTTCCGCGTTAAGACATCGTAAGAGGATACCATCGAGACTCCGGCAATATAGTGTATCACCCAGAATGATGTAACGAGAGGACCGACGGATAAAGGTTTTGCGTTGGGTGGATGATAGGTCAGGGGGAACGGTATTGTTCTTGAGGTATTCATAGATATCTTCGTACCATGGGGAATTGGGACCAACAAGTTCACAGATGATTTTAGTAACAGGAACATCGACGGTTGGTATCAACAATTGCTCGATCAAGAATTCACACTTCTGTGTACTTGCAGGCATGTCAATCAGTGACCCTACAGAAGCCATAGAATCTGCAGCTTTGTTATGCTCTCTTGGAATTTGCTCAAATGTGATGGTAGAAAAATGTGGTTTGTAGGCATCTACTAGGTGCTTGTAGGGGACCAACTTTTCATCCTTTGTTTGGTATTCATCTGTGACTTGGCGAATGACTAGCTGTGAGTCTCCATATACTTGTAATTCTATGATGTCCCATTGAACTGCTGTATTGAGACCTATGAGGAGTGCTTCATACTCGGCTATGTTGTTGGTGCAAGGGAATGCAAGCCGATATGACTTAGGAATGTAGTCATTCTGAGGTGTAACAAATAAGATGCCGGCTCCTGATCCATGCTATGTGTAAGAACTGTTAAAGTATAACTTCCACATTATGGAGGTAGCAAGAGTGAAGAGATTCTCGTCAGGAAAGTCTGCTACCATAGGATGTGTATCTTTCATAGGTGCATCTGCTAGTTGATCCGCGAGGGCTTGTCCTTTAATTGCCTTACGATCCATGTACTCAATATCGAACTCACTAAGGATCATAACCCGTTTAGCTAGTCTGCCTGTGAGAGCTGCCTTTGCTAGTAGATACTTTAAGGGATCAATCTTGGCTATCAGATTTGTGTGTTGGTTCAACATGTAATGCCGCAACTTTTGGGAGGCAAACACTACTACTAAAAAAGACCTTTCCATTCGTGAATAATTGAGCTCGTATCCCACCAAGGTTCTACTAATGTAATAAATTGCATGCTCCTTTCCTGTGTCATCATTCTGTGCTAGCAGGGCCTCTAGGGCTGAATTTGTAGTGGAGATGTATAAGATCAAAGGTTTGTCCGCAACTGGTGGAACCAATACGGGCAGTGTAGCTAGATACTCTTTAAGTTGATCAAACGCTGCCTGACACTTGTTGTCCCATCGAAATGAAACATCCTTTCGGAGCAAGTGTTGAAAGGGTTGACATTTATCTGCTAGCTGTGAGATGAAGCGCCGAATGGACTACAACCTTCCCTGAAGGCTCCTTAGTGCTTTAAGGTTATTGAGTGGAGGCATCTCCACTATAGCCTTTACTTTCGCTGGATCTACTTCGATGCCTCTATGAGATACGATGTATCCCAACAGCTTTCCTGATGTTACACCAAATACACACTTCTTTGGATCGAGTCTTACTTGGTATTTTTCAAGCCTGTCAAAGATCTATCTTAGGACCTGTATGTGATCCGCCTGAGAAGATTTAGCCAGTATATCATCAACATAGTCTTCCATGATGTGATGAAAGAGGTCATGAAATATCACTGTCATTGCTCGCTGATAGGTTGCTCCTGCATTCTTCAGACCAAACGGCATGACACACCAACAATAATTACCCCAAGGACAAGTAAAGGTTGTCTTATGTTGGTCTTCTTCAGCTATCCTTATCTGATTGTAACCTGAGAATCCGTCCATGAGAGACAGCATCTCGTGACCTGCTGTCAAGTCCACTATAATGTCAATGTTTGGTAGTGGAAAGTCGTCTTTAGGACATGCCTTATTGAGATCTCTGAAATCATTACACATGCGGATGCACCCATTAGGTTTAGACACAGGTACAATGTTTGAGACCCAATCTGAATAGTCAATAGGTCGTATGAACTTGGCATCTAACAGCTTTTGCACTTCCACCTTCACCAAGAGAGCTATCTGTGGGTGCATCTTTCTCAATTTCTGCTTGACTGGTTTCACCTTGGGATCAACTGTGAGATAATGAACTACCAGCTTAGGGTCTAGCCCTGGCATATCTGCATAGGTCCATGCAAAGTTGATGGTTCGTTGCGAGAAGAAGCTGTTAAGATTTCTATGCTCTGTCTCAGATAATGATGCCGCTAGGAATGTTGTCTTTGGATTCTGTTCTGTACCTAGATTTATTTCTGTAGAATCTTCCACTAAGAGAGCTGATTTCTCTTGATACTTAAATGGTAAGTGAAGGTCAAATCCTCCATCCTTAGGTGCCACAATTGGGTTTTCACCTTTGGATACGTCCTTTATTTTTACTATTTTATGATCAGGAGGTGCCACCGTGTGGTTTTCACCTAGAGATCTTTCTTTATTTGCACTTTTGCGACTGGAGGATTTGGCATTCTCACCAAAATAAGCCGTGGGCTCGAGTTCCATTACAAAACTTGCCTTGTGATCGCCAAGAGGGATACCTTCCTGAAGTCCCATGAACTCAGCTAGAGCTTCGTCATTCTGAAATACATCTATAACGGGGGCCCCTTGTTGGTCCCAATCGATAAGTTCAGGGTAGACAAGCGTGACATTCTGGGTGCTGGTGGTGGAAGTTAAGGATACAGAGGATAGTGTAAAAATGGAGGATGCAGCGAATAGATTGGTAATTTAGAGGGAAGAGTCATCGATGATATCCTCTGTAGACGTCGAATCGGCGGGAAAAGTGTCAGCTACCTCGTCGAGGATATACTTGATGTCCAAGGCGCGTGGTACCTTCTTACCAAATCCTAATCCTTTCTTGTCTAGCTTCTTTATTACCACAATGGGCTCCATAGTGCCTTGATTCTGTTTCCCAAGGCCACCTTTGCCTTTATAGCCCATGTTTTTCACTATCCTTAAGCCATTGCCATATTGCTTGACTGGTATCATGACTGGTTCTTTCTCCTTGTAGAGCCAAGAAGAGATGTCCTCAATAGTTTCCTCTTCCAGTAACCGTCCATGTTGGAATTGGGTTAGGCATGTTGGGGGAGGGATAGCTGCTTTTTTGGTTACTTTGGCAATGGGTGGTTTGCCGTAAGATTTTGGAGATAAAGGCATCCGCCCTACACAACAAGATTCTGAGATATCATAAGTGCCAAAGCCTATATCTTGGATGCGAGCTGTGATTTTGGGGAGGGGTGTAGGTTCACTTGTAGAGGCTTGCGTGAGAGTTTCAGGGTCAACATAGAGAGGGGATTCAAGGGCTTTGTCATTTTTAGGCACTTGGTTGTAATTCTTATAGCTTCCTTGCAAGACACGACAAAATTCAAAAGGATTAGGATCTCCTGGGATGGTGATCTCCGTACCATTGTATGGGAACTTTAGGGACTGATGGTACGTGGAGGGAATAGCTTTCATTGCATGGATCCATGGGTGGCCTAGGATAATGTTGTAAGGCAGCTCAGTATCAAGAACTTGACACCTAGTTTCAAGCATGACTGGGCCCAGTTGTATAGGCAAGTGAATAACACCTTCTGAATGGCGTTCTGCATCATCATACCCCTTGATTGTAATACTATGATCAGTGTTGACATGATCCTCAGAGTATCCCAATTGCTTTAGTAACTTTAAAGAACAGATGTTGAGACCAGCACCACCATCTATGAGTATACATTTGATTTTGCGCTTATGGATGAGAACTTCAATATGCAAGGCATCATTGTGACAAGGATCATGGGATGGGAGATCTTTCTCAGAGAAGACCACGTTGTAAAGCGAAGCAATATTACCCACTATAGCTTGGAAATCCGTGACTACTATGTTGTTAGGAACGGACGACTCTTGGAGGGCTTTTTCTAGCACCACTCTATGTGTAGGTGATGACCGTAGAAGGTCCAAAATAGAGATCTGTGCTGGTGTTCTCCCTAGATGTTCGACAAGATTATAATCAGACTAAACCGGAAGCCTAGGTGTAGGTGCACGGATGGTGACATGACCTCAACGAGTAGTAACAGCACAATCCGTAGATTTGCCTTTGATGGTGAGGGTAGACACTCGACTCTCTTCAAAACGACCTACAATGGAATCGAAAGACGTGGAAGCGTGATTGATACCTTTACCTCTATCCTGAGGAGGAGGTGGACCGTGATGAGGGAATGGTTCCTTGTACATATCGAGATCCTTGTTCGTGTGTTGCACTGGTGATTCATCCTCAAAAGTGATTTGATTACCGTCGATGAAGTTTTGGATGAGGTGCTTAAGTTTCATGCAAGATGCAGTTCTATGCCCTTTGCTCCTATGGAACTCACAATACTCATTGTCTCTGTAACGTGCAGTTTTGTAGATAAGTTCCCCATATGGGGGAGCATCAGGTAAGGTGATGAGCCCTTTTTGCAAGGCTTGCTGTAAGACCGATTCGATGGGCACTCCCAAGGGAGTGAATTGACGTCGCGGAGGGTAATCTTGTTGGGGCCGCTCTTGTTGTCGTTGCTGTTGGTTTTGATAAGGCTGCCATTGTTGCTGCTATTGTTGAGGTGGAGCTTGACTTGGTTTGGAGAGTTGCAGCGGTGTTTGCAACGTTTGGACATGCTGAGTATCGACCACCCCATCATTAACCACGTTTTTGTTTTTGTTCCAATATTTGGGTTTATCATTCGATTGTTGATGAGAAGTACTATCTTTCGTCTCCTTAAAGATTTTGACCACACCCTTAGCAATGAGGGCCTTCTCAATGTTGATACCCTTGTATGTGATTTCATCGAAGGTTGTAGCACTAAGAATTTGCAAATGAAAACCTAACTCTTGGTTGAGGTTTTGCACGAATATGCTAACAAGCTGTTTCTCCAGAATCTTGAAAGGGAATTTACTAGCCATTTGTCTCCATCGTTGAAGGAAAGAAATGAAAGTTTCACCATTCTTCTGTTTATTGTTGCATAGGTCCGTCATGGAAATCTCATGCTCTGCGTTGTAAGAAAATGGGGTGGCAAACTTCTCTGCTAGCTCGTTGAAAGACTTGATACCCGTAGGTAAGTGTGAGAACCATTCTATTGCTTGACCTCCAAGACTGCGAGGAAAAAGACGCATAAGATATGTGTCATTATGAGAGACCTCGAAGCAAGCGAGATAGAATTCCCTAAGATGGTCTTTTGGGTCACCTTTTCCTTTGTACTTATCGAACTTGGGAATAGTGAAATTTTGAGGAAAAGGGATCATTGGTAACGACCGATCAAAAGGATAAAGACACACTTCCTCTAACGAGAAGGTCTTTTTGGTGTGGCCAAACGTAAGATCAGATAGCTATTGTTGCACCTTCGCAATCTTTAGTTCCATAGTCGTGGGAGGGGTTGGTAACATCTCCTGTTGTCCAAAAAGTGGTTGGTGTTTCCCATATGGAAGATTATAGTGTAAGCCATGCGTACTGGTATTATAAGGGTCGTAAGATTGATTGGGATTGTATGAATTGTACGATTGGTTCAGATTGGGTTGGAATTAGAGGCCTTGATTAGGCAGAGGTGGAGGTGGCGCTAGGTAAGAATGTTGGCTTTGCGATGGTTGAATAAAAGTATTGGGGGGAGGAAAGCTAAAGTGCATTTGATTAGGTTGTGATGGTGGCACATAGCTTTGGGAAACCTGATGTTGGGAATGTTGAGAGTGGCTAGGCAATGTATGAAAGAAGTTGAGCGAGGATGAACATTGCGGAGGAGGGACATAGGTAGATGTGATTTGCGACGGTTGGGGTTGATTGAGGATGAGAGTAGAAGAATGTTGTGGTTGGGGCTGCTTGAGGACGAGAGTAGAAGAATGTTGTGGTTGGGGCTGTGTGACTCTAATTGGTTGAGAGACATGCAGGTGTGATGATATAGGAGGTGGCATTTGTTGAGACCCTTGTTGCATGGCTACATAAGTGTTCCCTAGATTGTAATTGGGTGGGAAACCTACGCGTGATGGGGTAACCAAGATTCCACTTGCGATTGGGGTGGACACTTTAGGAGGTGGTTGCATATTCGATCGAGCTAAGGTGGCTTGCTTATCTAACTCTGCTTGACGTTGGAGAGTTTCTTGTTGGTTTTGATAGATCTCCATAGGAGTCAAAAGCGGTGATATGGGCCTCTCCCCTGTTGGATTTTGAAAAAGGGGATTCCTATACTGCGAACCTTGTGTAGGTAAGGGCGTAGTTACCGTGGACATGGTTTGCACTGCTTGTATGGTTTCTTGGGTGTTGGTGCTCTCCTTGAGAGTGGACACATCAAAATCTTGAGGTAACTTGGCACCTTGCTTTGCAAGCAAGCGAAAGAAATGATCCTGGTTCTCACTAAGGATTTTATCAAAGGCAGCTATAGCTCTAGGATCTTGTATAAATTCATCAAGATCTTGCCCATCTTCTTGAGAGGATTGACCTATTTCAAAGTGTCGCTCTTCTTGAGATGGGGTTTGATCTACGATATAAACTTGTGGGACAAAATCCAGAGGCAACCCTGTGGTATACTGAGGCGCATTTAGCAAAGGGGTTCTATCCTCATGAGGATTGCTTGGTTCATCTATGTGCGGCATGTTCGGAGAGCTGTTTGGTTTTGCCGCGGGTGTACTAGGAGTCACCTTGGGAGTAATGTTGAGACGACCGGATTGTGGTGTGTGAGGGGGTGACTTGTGCTTCTTAGGGACAACTTGCCTAGATTTCATGGTTTGCTGTAGCCTAGTGGTGACCATGGGATATGTTGGTGCCTGAATTGACTGTCAGTTCTTGAGCAATTTTTATGCAGGCACCATCCCAAAAAAATCCAAAAAATTTTCCAGTTTTGGCACCCCTTCAGTGTTTTGTAACATCCACATCATCTTTCTTGAAGGGGGGGGTCTTCATGTTTTGTCCATCGGCATGAGTTTGGAATGTGTCTTGGCGATCATGATTGGTACCATTGGCGTGTTGTCTTCTATCGCTGAGACTTTACCTATCGGCGTAGGTGTTTTGTGGCTTGCCGACAGACTTAGTCTCGCCAACGAGGGTTTTGGAGTGCTATCGCCGTGACTTTGTGCTATCGGCGAGGGAGTTTCCTGTTGGGCCGACGGCGTATGTTTGGCCGATAAGTGGATGTGTGTGTTGTCAGCGTGACTTGGTGCATCAGACAAAGTGTGAAGAGTTGGGCCGACAGAGGTACTCTGGCCGATGGAGCTGTATCGGCGTAACAAGTGATGTCGGTAGGTGAGTTTTTGGTTGGGCCGATAGTTGGTTGTCTGGCCGATGAGGGATGAAGCTATGGTTCATCGGCGAAAGTTGTATTGTTGGCCTAAGGGTTTTTTGTGGTGCCGATGGTGTATGTCTCACCGACGGAGGTGGGAAGTGAAGGACCATCGGTGAGACTATTGTGATCGGCGGAAGTGCTTTTGGTTGCTCCGATGGTCTTTGTCTCGGCGACAAGGGGTGTGGAGCTAGCATCAGGGTGATCGGCATCATCGGCAAAGCAGTTTTGTGCTGGGCCGACAATGGTTGTCTGGCCGAAGAGGGAAGCAATGCCATCGGTGAGAATTGGTCTATCGGCTGGGGAGACTTTGATTGCTCCGACGGTGTAAGTCACACCGACGGAGGAGGCCTTCGGCGTAACATTTGCTGTCGGATGGACTGAGGAAGGTTGGCCCGATGGTTCATCTCTGGCCGATGGAGGGGAATGTAGTGTAGTGGTCGGCGAGATGAATGAGGTCGGTAGGAGTTTTTTGGGGGTGGCCGATGGCTTTGGTCATGGCAATGGGCTGTGGACGAAGGGTCGTGTGTCGAGCGCGGCAAAACGCTCGACACTTAGTATGCATGCGGCCATGTTTTTAAAATGATAAAGTTGTCTCCACACCATGCATGTGGGATTTTTCCCCTTGCATTATTTTTGAACCTGCGAAAGAGGTGTTTTGGCGGGGAACTTCCGTTTGAAGGTTGCGACAGTTTCCAAGTGAAGTGCGGGTGGTTGAGCCATCAATGACAGTCGTGCAGGGGTATGGGCGACGGTACAAACGGTGAAGCTACTTGATCGTGGATGAAGACTTTCAGATGGCGGCGCAAAGCTCGAGATCCCCCCTGTCTGTCGCATTTAATCTGTGAAGGCCATTTTCAAATGGAAGGAATGTATCTGGCAAATTTTGATTTCTGGCCATGTAATTAATTACTGAATGTACACGGTTCTGTATAAATGGTTTTGGCTGTGTTACTTTTTAGAAGTTGGACGTTTTTGGGCTTTCTGCTCTAGCTCTGAACATAAGGTGTTCACATTTTGAAAGGCATTTTTTGCTACAGACTCGGTCCTTAGTCTGGTGTACTAATCTATCTTGGCTTGTAAATGATGATTTTCTCTGTGATGGCCTTCTATGCAGATTGATTTTAAATGAAAAACACCTGTGTGTGTATTGTTTCTGATTGTCTCTTGTATGTCATTTGTTTTCCTTTCAAACAAGGTTGTCAAGGGCTTCCAAGTTTTTCAGTATGTGCATACTGTGTGTCTGATTTATTGCGTCTGCTCAAGGAGTGGTTAAATAGGCTTTTGATCAGATACAAAGGGAAATAGATTGCATCATAGGATCTGTTAAGTATGATCATTAATGATACTCTTTCTTGGACATGTTGCTGTTAGGCAGTAGCATTATTCTTAGGTCGTCTGGATATGAATTTATGTTGTCATGGGGAGACATTTACAGTCTTAGATATGACTCTGCTGCCTAGATAAGGCACTGGTTTGGGAATCTGTCTGTTCAATGGGTCTAGGAAAGTCCCATAACTCCAAACACCTTTTCAAACCATCTCATCCTTCCATCTGTTAGTTGTAGGATTAGGATTAGGACCCTTGCATGCTCTCATACCCAACCAGACATCATGTCCAAGAATGTTGCCAACCTTGTGATTTGTTACACAAATCTTGGTCCATACATGAGAATATTCTGCCTGTTGATGTCAAGTTAAATCCTTCTATTATTGAGCTAGTCAAGGTTATACTTTTATCAAGTAGGGAAACCCCCCTTGGTGCGGCAGAACCAGAAGTGAAGGGGAGGAGCTCACGCAACCTCCTGTATTCAGTTGGCTGAATCTGCCTGTGCATTAGAACTGGCAAACCCTAATGCTGATTCAAAAAAAAAACCAACAAAATGGCGACTCTGCTGGGGACTGAGAAGTAAAAGTACTATCTAATCATCTCCAGTAATATATCTGTGACCCATCCGAGTCACCAACAAAGTGGCGACTCTGCTGGGGATGGACTGATAAAAGAAATGATATATTTGTGACCCATCCGAGTCACCAACAAAAATGGCGACTCCGCTGGGGATGTTGATGTAAAGTTATATCCTGCAGTCTCTGGTGAAATGATGCTCTGCTGGTGGAATGAACCTGGAAAAGTAGCTTTCAGCTATTGAAAATTTTGTCCTCTCTGGAGAGGTGGCGACTCTGCAAAAGATCTAAATGCACATGAAAGATGGATGTATGTGACGTGACAAAAATGTGTTGTTCATATTTCTGCATCTGTATGAGAAAAGGTACCTTGTTCCTTCCCCTTTATATATTTACTATTTTGCTGCATAGGTTAGATGCCAAGGGAGGTTACAGGTCTTAGGCAGACAAAGGATGTCTAAGAGTAAGTTTTTTATGAATCCAAGTATGAATTATCCCGTACTCAGTGGTGAAATGTTGGAGAAAAGAATAGAAGAGATAAAAATAGGTTGATATTCTTAGAGGCTGAGCAGGCCCGGTTAAAAAGCAATAACCCTGTTATGTCTGCCAATCAGAAGGCTAAACCTCTTCTCAGCCCTTTTGATCCTTTGTATGACCAACTGGATTTGTCATGGGTGGATTATAAAGTAGAAACTATGCCTGCTAGGATATACTGTCAGATGCCTAGATTTAGTGGTCACAGTGTATGTGATGGGAATGCACATATCCAAAATTTTCATGAGTTCATGGGAAAGCATTCATTCAGAGATGAGGATATGTGGATGAGGTTTTTTGTTAGGTCCTTTGATGCAAAAGCAAAAGACTGGTATTTGAGCCTTCCAAAGAGATTTTTTGCCTGTTGGGATGAGCTTGCTGACTATTTCAAAGAAGAATTTGCGAGAGAACCTGCTGATCTTGTTGCAGAATTGATGAACATCAGAAAACAAGATGAAGAGCCATGTGTTGATTTCAGTCATAGGTTTGCAGTAGCCCTTTCACAGATCCCAGAAGTCTTCAGACCTCATATTTCAGCCTGTGTTGGCATATTCTTTGAGGCTTTTGAGGAGGGCTCTAGTGCATTACTGAGGGATTTCAAGGTGACAAGTATGCAGATGGCATACAAGTTCATAGAAAAAATAGAAAAAAATCAGAAATGTGCACCTGCTGAAATCCCTGTCCCCTGGCCTTGGTGTGAAAAATAGTTGTGAAGCTGCAAATGACCAAATAATTAAGGCATCATGTGTAGATAAAAATGAAAATGAAAGCATAGAGGTTGAGACTGCTGTATTTGAACATAATGCTAACAATACTGCTCAACTGGATTGTTCACCAGTTGAGGATGCCAGTGAAAGGACTAGTGAGGATTCCCATTGCAATGATGAGGCATATGACCATGAAAACAATAACGAGGTTGTGGACAGCAATGAACAATTTTTGGAATGGACCTGTGGAGACAATTGTGAGTATTGTACTCAAGACAGAGAAGATATAAGCAAACAGAGAAGCAGTCCTATGTGTGACCCATTGCCTTCCTTTCAAACACATGGAGATCATGAAGAGCAGTCAGGGATTGAAACAAGTGCTAGTTCAGAGCATGATTGTTTTTCATTTGATGGCTGTTTTGCTTATGACACACAAGCTGATACTCCTCCACAAAGGGAATCCATTGGTGATGAAGATGCATGTTCTGCTGCCCATGAACAAATGGCATACTATGATCAAGCTGATGTACCTGGATCACCCATCTTTGACACATATGGTGATGAGGATCTATTTGAGTATGGTGAGGATCTAGACATTGTTTTTGGTTTGGATTCTGTTTCTCATCCTGATGAAAGAGGAAACAACATACATTAGGTAAGTGACTATGAAAATGTGCCTAATTTGAAAGAGATGCCAGAGCCTGATCTTTTCCAGGTTGGTGCTACTGTTGGTTGTGTACATGATGTACACAATTGTGAATTTGAAAGCTTTTCTTTTGAGAGGCCAGCATATGAAATGAGCTCTGATTTTCCTAGCTGCATGGTGGACTTTGAATATTTTCAGTTTTCAGTCCAGCTAGGAGATCATTTTGCAATGCATAATGCTGATACAAATGTTAACATGTGTTATATTCCATTTGAGTATGCATTGCCTGATACATTCTGCATCCACTTGTTGCCGGATGCTAAAGGTTATCTGCACAGGGATGACATTGACAAGATAAATCAGAAGGTTGAGTTTGCAGATGACAAAGTTTGTTTGTGGTCAGATCATGACATCATTTCCAGGCTTGACCCAGTGTATGCAGATGAGAATAAGGTGTTTGATAAAGGGAAATATTGGTTCTCCTTTTCTTGGTGGCCTTAGGCCATCAAGCTTGATTGGTGATGCAGATCATTATAACTTCATGACTCTGCGCCCAATGGATAGGGGACTGGTCTGCATCCCAGAGTTCTGTGGTTCTTGCCATGCCTACAAGAGGCATGCATCCTCAGACAGAGCCACTGTTGGTGCCTGAATTGACTGTCAGTTCTTGAGCAATTTTTATGTCGGCACCATCCCAAAAAAATCCAAAAAATTTTCGAGTTTTGGCACCCCTTCAGTGTTTTGTAACATCCACATCATCTTTCTTGAAGGGGGGGGTCTTCATGTTTTGTCCATCGGCATGAGTTTGGAATGTGTCTTGGCGATCATGATTGGTACCATTGGCGTGTTGTCTTCTATCGCTGAGACTTTACCTATCGGCGTAGGTGTTTTGTGGCTTGCCGACAGACTTGGTCTCGCCGACGAGGGTTTTGGAGTGCTATCGCTGTGACTTTGTGCTATCGGCGAGGGAGTTTCCTGTTGGGCCAACGGCGTATGTTTGGCCGATAAGTGGATGTGTGTGTTGTCGGCGTGACTTGGTGCATCAGACGAAGTGTGAAGAGTTGGGCCGACAGAGGTACTCTGGCTGATGGAGCTGTATCGGCGTAACAAGTGATGTCGGCAGGTGAGTTTTTGGTTGGGCCGACAGTTGGTTGTCTGGCCGATGAGGGATGAAGCTATGGTTCATCGGCGAAAGTTGTATTGTCGGCCTAAGGGTTTTTTGTGGTGCCGATGGTGTATGTCTCACCGACGGAGGTGGGAAGTGAAGGACCATCGGTGAGACTATTGTGATCGGCGGAAGTACTTTTGGTTGCTCCGATGGTCTTTGTCTCGGCGACAAGGGGTGTGGAGCTGGCATCGGGGTGATCGGCATCATCGGCAAAGCAGTTTTGTGCTGGGCTGACAATGGTTGTCTGGCCGAAGAGGGAAGCAATGCCATCGGTGAGAATTAGTCTATCGGCTGGGGAGACTTTGATTGCTCTGACGGTGTAAGTCACACCGACGGAGGAGGCCTTCGGCGTAACATTTGCTGTTGGATGGACTGAGGAAGGTTGGCTCGATGGTTCATCTCTGGCCGATGGAGGGGAATGTAGTGTAGCGGTCGGTGAGACGAATGAGGTCGGCAGGAGTTTTTTGGGGGTGGCCGATGGCTTTGGTCATGGCGATGGGCTGTGGATGAAGGGTCGTGTGTCGAGCACGGCAAAATGCTTGACACTTAGTATGCATGCGGCCATGTTTTTAAAATGATAAAGTTGTCTCCACACCATGCATGTGGGATTTTTCCCCTTGCATTATTTTTGAACCTGCGAAAGAGGCATTTTGGCGGGGAACTTCCGTTTGAAGGTTGCGACAGTTTCCAAGTGAAGTGCAGGTGGTTGAGCCATCAATGACGGTCGTGCAGGGGTATGGGCAACGGTACAAATGGTGAAGCTGCTTGATCATGGATGAAGACTTTCAGATGGCGGCGCAAAGCTCGAGATCCCCCCTGTCTGTCGCATTTAATCTGTGAAGGCCATTTTCAAATGGAAGGAATGTATCTGGCAAATTTTTGATTTCTGGCCATGTAATTAATTGCTGAATGTACACGGTTCTGTATAAATGGTTTTGGCTGTGTTACTTTTTAGAAGTTGGACGTTTTTGGGCTTTCTGCTCTGGCTCTGAACATAAGGTGTTCACATTTTGAAAGGCATTTTTTGCTACAGACTCGGTCCTTAGTCTGGTGTACTAATCTATCTTGGCTTGTAAATGATGATTTTCTCTATGATGGCCTTCTATGCAGATTGTGATGCAGAGCGAAACGCAACGGAGGCTACCTAACAGGAAGGAGGAGCCAAGTATACAAACAACCTGATAAAAATGTCTATCGGCTCAGCATCATCATCATATTTCCTAGAAACACCAACAGCATCATCATATTTCAACAGCATCATCATATTTCGGATGATCGCAATTATCCTCCTGCCGACTACTATTCACCTCCTCTGCCTGTCGCCTATCATCATCATGATGATAATCAACGGGCGCAAACATCCTCCGGTCGCACTGTTCATCGGGCGCCAAACACAAGCGGCATCATCATGATATTCGATACCACCTTCGTCAGCAGGATATCAAATATCCGGTTGCTCCAAATATCCTGATGACGACAACTTAACACCTTCCCTTCGATGCCCCGCTACCCGACGATACAAGCAACAGCATCATGATCTAATTTATCCGGTTGTTTTGGAACCTCCTGATGATGTTTCACAACTTCCTGCCGAGAGCCTTCGCCGATACCTAAACCCTTAGCGACGACAGGATCAATATGCATAGGGGGATATCTCAATATCCTGATGACGATGACGTCATATGCGGATGACGATGACGTCACACAATATCCTGATGACCTCTTCAACACTTAGCCAAAAAACCCAAACTTTCACTTCCGCATCTGTTAGCGATATGCGGATGATGAGCACCTCCGAGAGATGATCCTGACTGCGATATATACACTGAGTATATATCCAACTCAAAACATCCTGATGCACTTGCAACTTGCAAACTTCAACAGTTTCACGACCCGATCCTGATGGCGATGCATTCGCAGATGACGATGCGGCTTGTTCCGGCTGGAAACGCACATGCAGACTCCTGTGTATCCGTCCGCTGCATGTAAACACTCAGAACCGCACAATTACACAAAGACAATATGATGACCGGGCCGGATCACCTTCAAACCAAAATCTAACAACTTATCTTTCTATACCTAGCACATGAGGATGCTAGGCTGAGTTACAGCATGCTCCTAACTGATCTCTTGAACAATGCAATGCATAAACAGAAAACACAAATGTAACCTAAGCTATGATACAGGACCATTCCACCGATTCGCAGGATCAACCGGTGGAAGGGTTGTAAGTACCCATCAACTTGCAAAACGGAAAGGAAATCAAAACAGATACAACTGATCAACTTAAATACTGCAAAAGATGAGATCTTATTCAATTGAGATTCAAATGTCCTGCTGTTACAATTCTGCTTCACAATATCTGGACTGATCACCAGTACAGCATATCACCAGTACTACTCTCCTGAACATAACATCTATCAAACTCAATATGAACTCTATATCTAAACCCTAACAGATCGAAGGTATATATAACAAATCCTTCGAGTACTACCAACTCACTTCCCAGCGGCTGGGAGCTTCCAAGCGGCTGGGAGAGAGGACAGCTCAGATAACCTTATCCCGATCTCTAACTGCCTACACATACTCCTATGCTGATCTAATACATAGCATCGGTCCAATGGACCTTATTACATGATAAAGTCAAACATACTAAAAATAGGCTATCCTGTCATCATGCTGATCATTATCCTATATCCTGATCATGTATGTCATCATGCGGACCTATATCCTGATCATGTGCGGGTGCTCCTGCACCATACTCCCCAGAAGAAGAAATCTCAAGTCCACTTGAGATGAGAGTATCAAGGTCGGCACCATGTTTCTGTATCTGCTCTGCAGTCATCCATACTGCTTCAGAATTCGGCTGTCCCTTCCAAGAGACGAGGTACTCCAAGTACTTTTTGTTCCTGGTCTGTTTGACCACTCGGGTGTCCAAAACCTGCTGTAACTGTGGGGGATCATGTTGGGGAATGTCTTCAGCAACTGTATCCTGTAGGATATCCTGATCTGCATCTGGATTAGCCTTGTATGGAGTTAAATCACATACATTGAAGATAGGAGACAAACCAAGATCAGGTGGGAGTTGGATCTCATAAGCATTTTGTCCATGCTTTTGCAAAATCTGACATGGTCCAACTTTCTTTTGCATGAGCTTAGTATACTTTCCCTTAGGAAGCCTGTGTTTCTTCAAGTGAATCCAAACCAAATCTCCAATAGCAAATTGAACATCCTTCTTCTTCTTATCAGCATATTCCGTATATTTCAAGGTGGTTTGCTGAAGTTGGGTCTTGACCTGATCATGAACTTCTTTGATGGCTTCAGCAAAAGCTTCGCCATCTGCACTAACAGGATCTGCTGTAGGTAGATCTCGCAACTCCAAAATTCCTCTGGGATGCATTCCATAAACTACCTGAAAAGGCGATTTCCCTGTGCTCCTATTGACAGTATCATTATATGAAAACTCAGCTTGAGACAGAATATTGTCCCACTTCTCTCCATGCTGTTTTGTCAAGCATCTAAGCAGATTCCCCAAGGAACGGTTCACTACTTCAGTCTGACCATCCGTTTGAGGATGATATGCAGAGGAAAAAGACAAATTGGTTCCCAGTTTCCTCCAAAGGGTTCTCCAGAAGTGACCCACAAACTTCACATCCCTGTCTGAAACTATGCTCAAAGGCAATCCATGAATTCTGACAATCTCCCTGAAGAATAAATCTGCGATGTATGAGGCATCAGCAGTGGTTTTGCATGGCAAGAAATGTGCCATTTTACTGAATCTATCCACTACAACAAAAACACTGTCAAATCCTCTCCTGGTCCTTGGTAAACCCAAGACAAAATCCATACTGATGCTTTCCCATGGTCTGGAAGGAATGGGTAAGGGCTGATATAACCCTGCATTAGTTGACCTGCCTTTAGCTTTCTGGCATATGACACATGTCTCCACAAATTTCCTGACATCTGATTGCAACTTAGGCCAGAAATAATGCCTCCTGACCAGATCAAGGGTCTTATCTAGACCAAAATGACCTGCCATGGCTCCACAATGTTTCTCCTTGATTATATTTAATCTCATGGAACACCTTGGGATACACAACTGTCCACCCTTGAACAACAATCCATCCTAGATCAGGAATTCAGAGAACTCAGCATGGTATTTCTCCCCAAAAGTAGTACAGACCTGATATATTTCTCCAAAATCTTCATCAGACTCATACATGGTCTTGAGTGAGTCAATGCCAACACTCTCTAACTGAATCTGATTTACTGTGAGAACTCTCCTGCTCAAAGCATCTGCAACTTTGTTTTTGACCCCTTTCTTATGCTTCAAGGTAAAAGTGAAAGCCTGTAAGGTCTCTACCCATTTCATATGTCTGTGGTTCAGCTTCTCCTGGCTGTTGATGAAACTCAGAGCCTAGTTATCTGTGAATACTATGAACTCCTTTGGCATCAGGTAATGCCTCCATTTCTTTAGGGACTGAACTAACGCATACATTTCCAGATCATATGATGAATACCTTTTCTTAGCATCATTGAGCTTTTCACTGAAAAATGCAATTGGTCTACCCTCTTGACTGAGTACTGCTCCAATGGCCATGTGACTGGCATCACACTCTACCTGAAAGATCTTGTTGAAATCTGGAAGTGCAAGGACTGGCTGCTGGGCCACCTTCCTCTTCAATGCCTCAAAGGAATCATCTGCTCCTTGAGTCCAAACAAACCTGCACTTCTGTCCTCCTTTGATGGTATCCAGCATGGGTGCACAAATATGACTGAACCCCCTTATAAACTTTCTGTAGAAGGTTGCTAACCCATGGAAACTTCTGACATCATTCATGGTCTGTGGAGTTGGCCAATTCAATATGGCACTCACCTTTTCCTTATCCATCTGTAGCTTTCCTTGTGAAATGACAAAACCTAAATATGTGATCTCCTTTTTCATGAACAAGCACTTGTCCAAGTTTATCATCAGCTTCTCTTCATGTAACCTCTTGAGAACCAGATCTATATGTCTGAGATGTTCTTCTTTGGTGTTACTGAAAATCAGAATGTCATCTAAATAGACTATGACAAACTTACCAATGAATTCCTTCAGAACCTCATTCATCAGCCTCATGAAAGTACTAGGGGCATTAGACAAACCAAAAGGCATAACCTTCCATTCATATAACCCTTCATTTGTTTTGAATGCTGTCTTCCACTCATCACCTGGTCTAATCCTGATCTGATGGTATCCACTCTTCAAATCTATTTTGGTAAAGTACTTAGCGCTTCCCAAACAATCAAGTAAATCCTCAATTCTGGGGATTGGAAACCTATACCTGATTGTGATCTTGTTGATGGCTCTGGAATCTGTGCAAAGCCTCCAAGTGCCTTCCTTCTTTGGTGCTAGTACAGCTGGTACTGCACATGGACTCAAACTCTTTCCAATCAGACCTGAATTCATCAATTCTTCAATCTGTCTGGCTACTTCTGCATTCTGTTCTGGGGTAAGCTTATAAGCTGCTTTGTTTGGAAGTGTTGACCCTGGAATTAAGTCTATGCAATGACTGATATCTCTGACAGGTGGTAGGGATTTGGGCATTCCCTCTGAGATGACACCTTTGTACTTATCCAATAGCTCTTGGACAGCTGGGTCTATCAACCTTGGCTTCTTCTCTTTCTTGACTTCTGGCTGTTGTTCTTTCTTCACACTCATACATGGGATTAGGGCATATGCAACTGCACCTTCTGCTGCTACTTCTTTCATGAACTGTTTGCCTTCCATCAGCATGACCTTCACCTCTTTTCCTTTAGACTTCTCCTCTTTCTCCTTCAATGGGAATAACTCTGTCACCTTACCATCTTTAGTGATTCTATAGGTGTTTCTAACACCATCATGCTGTGCCTTCAAATCATACTGCCATGGTCTTCCAAATAAAAGGTTGCAAGCATCCATCTTGGTAATGTCAAACAACAACCTATCCTTATATCCACCAATCTAAAATTCTACCCAAGCTTGCTCTTCTACAGTTGTCTGCTGACCTTGGGTAAGCCATGATACTTTATACGGGGATGGGTGAGGCAATCTCCTAAGCTTAAGCTTTATCACCATTTCTTCAGACACAAAGTTTTCAGTAGAACCAGAATCAATCAAAACTCTACATGCCTTACCTCCTGCTTTGCAAATGGTTCTGAAAAGGGACTTCCTTTGAGGGGCTTCTTTGTCAGGTACCTTCATGGTAGTCACTGTTCTTCTCATCATCAGAGACTCTCCACTTTCTGGGTATCCATAGTTATCAGGAGCATTCACACTCTAAAAATCATTAGAGCTTGTCCTACTTTGATTATCAGGTTCTTTGACCAGATTCGTCCTCCTTTCTCCTGCTGAGCTTGTGGCCTTGTCTGGACATCTGCTGGCTATATCGCCTTCTTTGTTACAGTTGTAACACCTGATGGATCCTCTGCCCTGGGATCTTCCTCTGTAAGGTCTTCTACCTCTGAAGTTTCCTTGCTGACTGTAATTCTCTCTCTGATTCTGACTATTGTTGCCCTTACTATTGTCTTGACTGGATTCTCCTTGATATCCCTGTCCATGTCCTCTGCCTCTGAAAGGACCTCTTCCACCTCTTTGTTGTCTTCCTCTTCCTCTATTGTTCTGTTCTTATTTTCTCTTCAACTTTTCTTCCACTTTCAATGCCAACTGAAAGCTTTTCTGTACTGTATCTGGATTATGCAGACTGAGATCTTCCTGAATATTAAACCTCAATCCATTAAGGTATCTGGCTACCTTCTCTTCCTCACTTTCTTTCACCTTTGTCTTCATACAGAGTTTCATGAACTCTTCTGTATATGAGCTGACATCTAGCTCCTTCTGCTTCAGGTTTTGCTTCCTCTTGTGTAACTGGATACTGTAATCCAAAGGAATATAAGCTTCCTTTACCAATTCCATCATCTTCTTCCATGTGGCAACTCTACGTTTTCCTTCCTGCACTCTATCATCTTGAACAAAGTTCCACCATGTCAAGGCAGCTTCTTTCATCTTTGACTGTGCTATCTTCACTCTCTGCTGTTCTGGTATCTCCTCTGTTACAAAGAAATTGTTTAGACAGTCTATCCATTCCATCACTGAATCAGGGTCCATCTTACCTGTAAACACTGGCAAATCCAGCTTCACATCCATGGTTCTCCTCTCCATGGCCTTGAAGGCGTTCAACAGTGGCCTCTGGTCTGTAGGAACGACCTCCTCGCTCCAATTAGGGATCTCTTCTTCTTCCCTATCATCTTCTCTACCAGAACCTACTCTGCTCCTCAACTTTGCTAACTCATCTTTCAACTCCTGATTCTGAGCCTTCACGGCCTTGCTTTCTGCAATCTGTTTCTTCACCAGAACTGCCAACTCAGCGTTGGTCATCCTTGCTGGAACCTCAGATGTTCCTTCTTCGTCTGACATCCTGCTTATCTTTTCCAGAAGATCCTAACCTTTGCTCTGATACCACTATGATGCAGAGCGAAACGCAACGGAGGCTACCTAACAGGAAGGAGGAGCCAAGTATACAAACAACCTGATAAAAATGTCTATCGGCTCAGCATCATCATCATATTTCCTAGAAACACCAACAGCATCATCATATTTCAACAGCATCATCATATTTCGGATGATTGCAATTATCCTCCTGCCGACTACTATTCACCTCCTCTGCCTGTCGCCTATCATCATCATGATGATAATCAACGGGCGCAAACATCCTCCGGTCGCACTGTTCATCGGGCGCCAAACACAAGCGGCATCATCATGATATTCGATACCACCTTCGTCAGCAGGATATCAAATATCTGGTTGCTCCAAATATCCTGATGATGACAACTTAACACCTTCCCTTCGATGCCCCACTACCCGACGATACAAGCAACAGCATCATGATCTAATTTATCCGGTTGTCTTGGAACCTCCTGATGATGTTTCACAACTTCCTGCTGAGAGCCTTCGCCGATACCTAAACCCTTAGCGACGACAGGATCAATATGCATAGGGGGATATCTCAATATCCTGATGACGATGACGTCATATGCGGATGACGATGACGTCACACAATATCCTGATGACCTCTTCAACACTTAGCCAAAAAACCCGAACTTTCACTTCCGCATCTGTTAGCGATATGCGGATGATGAGCACCTCCGAGAGATGATCCTGACTGCGATATATACACTGAGTATATATCCAACTCAAAACATCCTGATGCACTTGCAACTTGCAAACTTCAACAGTTTCACGACCCGATCCTGATGGCGATGCATTCGCAGATGACGATGCGGCTTGTTCCGGCTGGAAACGCACATGCAGACTCCTGTGTATCCGTCCGCTGCATGTAAACACTCAGAACCGCACAATTACACAAAGACAATATGATGACCGGGCCGGATCACCTTCAAACCAAAATCTAACAACTTATCTTTCTATACCTAGCACATGAGGATGCTAGGCTGAGTTACAGCATGCTCCTAACTGATCTCTTGAACAATGCAATGCATAAACAGAAAACACAAATGTAACCTAAGCTATGATACAGGACCATTCCACCGATTCGCAGGATCAACCGGTGGAAGGGTTGTAAGTACCCATCAACTTGCAAAACGGAAAGGAAATCAAAACAGATACAACTGATCAACTCAAATACTGCAAAAGATGAGATCTTATTCAATTGAGATTCAAATGTCCTGCTGTTACAATTCTGCTTCACAATATCTAGACTGATCACCAGTACAACATATCACCAGTACTACTCTCCTGAACATAACATCTATCAAACTCAATATGAACTCTATATCTAAACCCTAACAGATCGAAGGTATATATAACAAATCCTTCGAGTACTACCAACTCACTTCCCAGCGGCTGGGAGCTTCCAAGCGGCTGGGAGAGAGGACAGCTCAGATAACCTTATCCCGATCTCTAACTGCCTACACATACTCCTATGCTGATCTAATACATAGCATCGGTCCAATGGACCTTATTACATGATAAAGTCAAACATACTAAAAATAGGCTATCCTGTCATCATGCTGATCATTATCCTATATCCTGATCATGTATGTCATCATGCGGACCTATATCCTGATCATGTGCGGGTGCTCCTGCACCAGATTGATTTTAAATGAAAAACACATGTGTGTGTATTGTTTCTGATTGTCTCTTGTATGTCATTTGTTTTCCTTTCAAACAAGGTTGTCAAGGGCTTCCAAGTTTTTCAGTATGTGCATACTGTGTGTCTGATTTATTGCGTCTGCTCAAGGAGTAGTTAAATAGGCTTTTGATCAGATACAAAGGGAAATAGATTGCATCATAGGATCTGTTAAGTATGATCATTAATGATACTCTTTCTTGGACATGTTGCTGTTAGGCAGTAGCATTATTCTTAGGTCGTCTGGATATGAATTTATGTTGTCATGGGGAGACATTTACAGTCTTAGATATGACTCTGCTGCCCAGATAAGGCACTAGTTTGGGAATCTGTCTGTTCAATGGGTCTAGGAAAGTCCCATAACTCCAAACACCTTTTCAAACCATCTCATCCTTCCATCTGTTAGTTGTAGGATTAGGATTAGGACCCCTGCATGCTCTCATACCCAACCAGACATCATGTCCAAGAATGTTGCCAACCTTGTGATTTGTTACACAAATCTTGGTCCATACATGAGAATATTCTGCCTGTTGATGTCAAGTTAAATCCTTCTGTCATTGAGCTAGTCAAGGTTATACTTTTATCAAGTAGGGAAACCCCCCTTGGTGTGGCAGAACCAGAAGTGAAGGGGAGGAGCTCACGCAACCTCCTGTATTCAGTTGGCTGAATCTACCTGTGCATTAGAACTGGCAAACCCTAATGCTGATTCAAAAAAAAAACCAACAAAATGGCAAGATTTTTCTGTTTCTGATTGGATTGGTTTGGCAAGAGAAAACACAGCAAACAAGTGGTCAAAAAGGCACAAGGACTGACACAACAGATAGTGTGTGTTCAAGGCTCCAAACAAGCCCAATGTTTCCACAGGTCTAATACAGTTGCAATCAATAACAAGCACTTTTTATCCCTAGAAACAAGGTTTCATTACAGTACATCAGCTCACAGCTTAATACTCTGTCGATAAAAATATCATTCCATAAAGGTGTCGGATATTTAGTATCTTTGTGAGAGACAATAGGTAGGGATATCTCACCCTCCCCTTGGAAAGCTCAAGTAGGTCACAAGAGCTTTATGTCCAAGGGAATACTATCTCTTCTCAAGGGAGCCAAATGGTGAGTATCTTAAGGGTTTAAATCGATTTCCCTTGCACTGATGATTACCGCAATGTTCGGAGGTAGGTTGGGTAGTCTCTATCTAGAATTGGTTCTTAGTGACTTTGAGGGACCAACGCCTTACGAGCAATACGACAAGCTACTAAAAGCTTTAACCAATCCTACTAAGAGTTTCAAACACTTCGCTCAATGTGAAAATTGTTTCCACAAAGAGCTAGTACACCTCTTTTCAATTTGGCACCACAAGGTAAGGCTGACGTCGGTTAGGACTTGGCTTTCGCCTTATCCCTCTTATAGAGCGGTTCAAAGGAAAACTCCACTTAAGGTCGTCCCTTTTGGATGAATCGCAATCCAAAAGCAAGCCCTTCTAAAGGAAGTAAAAAAAAAGTAAAAGCAAGCACGTCAAACAAAGGTTCAATTGTCCCGTTATAAGAAAAAATAAGGTGCAACTAAGCTATGCACACACATGATTGTAGTTGTAAATTGTCCCTTATGAAATGAAGTGTTTGGCATTCATGTCCATTGTCCTTTAGAAAATTGAGGTGTTTGTTCATACATGTCCATTGTCCCTTAAGAAAAATAGTATATTCCTAAGACTTAGATTGCAAGAAAAGATTTGTTCAATTATCCTTTTAAGCATGCAATGTGTTTCTAAGACTTAGTGAGATAAATCAAAAGAGGTCTTCAATGCTCGTCCTGCATGAACATATTAAGAAAACACCTATTGGCTCTGTGTGAGTAATAAGAAGCTGCAACAAGTGAGTTAGTTCCACCAAAATTTTACAAGTTAGCAAAAAACAAATCAACTTTAACAAAAAGCGCTGCACAATTTTACCAGAAGCGACTTACTGTATTCCAAGAGTGCTGTATTACAGACCAGAAGCACTGTATAATATTACCAGAGGCAGAGCAAAATAACCAGAAGCGCTTCACTGTGTTTTCGAAGGCGCTGTGATGCAGACCAGAAGCGCAATATAATAATACCAAAAGCGCTGAAGAATAGCCGAAGGCGTGGAACTATGTTACCAAAAGCGTGAGACAATATAACCAAAAGCGCCGTGCTATCTCATATCACAAAAAGGGAAACTTTTTTAAAATAATCAGATCTAAAGTAAAATTCCATGATTGATCGACTGTCCTGAGAAGTGGTAGCTGAGAGATCTGTGTTCTGCAATCTAAAAAAACTCAGAAGCTATAACAACACCAAGGATTAACCCAAAAATTGAAGGTACTGCTAAATAAATCAGCTTAGGATGTCCAAAAAAATAGGTTTGTCTGACAAATACAACAGCTTGTCATACAAAGTAATAAGATAGATGGCTTGAAAATCCTGTAAAACAGTGAACAAGGTCAGAAACCTAATTTAGCCAAAAGCGCTGTAGAATACTGCCGAAAGCGCTGTTCTGTAATGCCAGGAGCGCTGCTCTGCGCAGCCAGAAGCGCCGCAGTGCCTCCAAAAGCACCTAACTGTGCCTCCAGAAGCGCTCAAAGATCCTGCCAGCAGCGCTGTGGGGTGTCGTTTGCGCTGTGCCGTACTGTGACTTCAAAAAACAAATTTCTCAAAGAAACAAAGGAATTAGTGGGTCCCACCAGGCGTGCCAGAATGTGTATGAGGAAAAATTGATTAAATCTAAACTAAATAAAACTAAAGAACCCAATAACATAAAGGAAACCAATTTAAATAAAAGCCATAAATACTCACTCAATGAAATAAAGACTCTTACCGAAATCTGTGTTGTTTCCTTTGGATTGAATGCGGATTGCTCAATGAAGTTGCAAAGCCATGGCTGCAACAAGCAAGTATGTGCTCAAGAGATCAATGTCAAAAGATCGTGATAGTGCTTAATCGACGCATTTTGTATGCTCGAAGCTCTGTTAAGTATGCCTGAGAATACGATCGAAGAGAGAGAGGCTCAATAAAGGAGATGAGGGGGGTTTATATAGGTTTCATCAAAGATCGATCAACGGTCCAGATAATTCAGAAGAATCAACGGAGGAGATAAGTTGAGGAATGTGCAACAAATGAGAAGAAGACATGTGTCTTGCTTGCTTTTGCATGAGAGGAGTTATCAAGAATAGAAGAATGAGTTAACTGAAAAGATAAATCAATTAAAAGAATAAAGCAATCAGTTAAGTGATTTAAAACAAGAAGAAGGGATTTGCATGAAAAAAGAAGATATTTTGTTTTATTAAATATAGAAATATTTAATTGATGAGCAAGAAAGCTTGAGTTATATTAGAGATAACTCAAATTAGAAGAAAAAGTAATTTAAATAAATAATTGATTTATTTAAATTTAGAGAAGATATTTTGGAAGAAATAATTAAATAATTGGAATTATTTAATTTAGAAGATTTTAAAAGCTAATTAAATAAATAAATTTATTTAATTGTTGTGCATGATTTTGGAAGAACAGATTTTTGATTTAATTAAATAATTTAAGAATTATTTAATTTTAGATAAGAGGGAATTTGTTGAATTAATTAAATAATTGGATTTATTTAATTAATGTGGATTTGATTTTTGGAAAGAGGATAATGATCAAATTAAATAATTAAAATTATTTAATTGTGGAAGAATATAGAGGAATTTAATTTAATTAATTAAATAAAGAAGATTTATTTAATTAATGTTGAATTTAGGAGAATTTGATGATAATTAATTAAATAATTAGATTATTTAATTAACGTTTGCAATGCAGGTGATTCGATAGATTATGAAATGTAAGTGATTTGACGACACGGTCATTTTAGGGTGTCTATAGGTGTTAAACTAGGTTTGACCACCCAAATGAGAGGTTAGGATTAATTAAATAGAGGTTTTGTTTAATTGATCTGAGGGCTAGGATGAAGTAGGCTAGGGTAGGTCAATTAGTAGGCTAGATTAATTAGATAAGCATGATTTATCTAATTAATAAGGATTAGGGAAAAGGAGAATTGAACTAAATAAATATTGGGAATATTTATTTGATTAATGAGGGATAGTGTTGTAAGGTCTAGTGATAAATTAAGTGAGTTAATTGATCACAAGGGATAGACAGATGGTTAAGGATAACTTAATTAAATAAAATGAATTTATTTAATTAATAGGAGGGATAAATTGGTGTCAAGACATGGGAAATTGTTTTACGAAGCAAGCCAATTTTAGGTGTCTACATTTGCCCCTCTTTGAGATGGTGTTGCAGCTAAGTAACATCATTTAAAAGAAGTTAAAACATAGAGTTAGATTGGATAGAAAAAGGATTTTGGCTTAGAAGAATAGGGTAAGGTTTGAGGATAATTGGTAAGGGTGATGCCCCCTTCGAGAGGAGAGGTGGGTTGCAAGAACATGATCGTGCTCTCGAAATGGATGGAACAGATTGGTAGAAGTGGTTGGAAGATAAGTGATGAGATGAAAGTGTGATAATGTTGGGATATTGATTGGTGGATGATCATTGTGTTGAAAATGATTTAGAGCAATCCTAGGTTTGATATAGCAAAGTGGATATTTTCACCAAGGTATAGAAGACCAGGTGATGATGTTTATCCAACATTTGCATGGACTAGACACACAAACAAAGGGATGATCCCATGCATGCCCAAGATAGTACAACCTTGTCCTAATGACGGAAGGGGACTCATAGCATAAGTCCTTAGTACACAAAAGGTATGATGTACCTTAGATGCATAAGGAGATCAATATGCTAGAACCGACCCTATCATCAACAAGATATGAATACTAGCTTGGAGTAATGAAAACAACCCACAAGCACAGCATACAAAAGCAAGACTATGCCCCATTCTAGATGTTTTGGCCACATACCATGATATAGTAAGATCAAGGAAGCTTTGATGTGATCTTTGAATAGGACAAAAGATAAAAATTAAAAACGAAAGGACCAACGAACCAAACAAGTAGCCATTGTATCTCTTGCCAAAATGGATAATGATTTGATAGATTTTCCTCATCGTAGGAATGATATATCCTAAGGTAGGAATCGATTGATGATTGGATCATGTTTAGTTGATGTTGTAAGATTGGCTCGAGATATGATGGTGACAAGTTATGGTTGATGTTGATTTGATAGTTGATGAATTTGATTAAAGGGCAATGCTTTGATAGGTGATGTGATGCTTGGATCTAGTGTAAGCTCAGCAGGTTGGATGGGTGCATGTGTACCTGAGTACTGGAAACTTCCTGCGTATTCTAGACTGCCTACATACCCTGTATCCACCGGATCAAGGCACATTAAGATGTAGGCGGTTATGATATGTAGTTCTAATTTGTGATGATGATGTGGGATGATTGAGGATAGATGTGATGATGTTAGAAAATGATGTGATGTTGATGGAGCTTTGTTGATTTTGTGATGGATATTTATTTTTTGGGGATTTTTTGTGTTTTTTATTGTTTTTGTATTTTGTTTTATTTTGTGATGTTTTTAGATTTTTTGATTTTTGATTTTTTGATTTTGGAAAAGTAATGGTTTATTATGAGATGGTTGCATTGGATTTCGTTTGTATGGCTTTTGTGTTAAATACCAATGACAAGGGAACACCAAGTCTAGAGGTGAAGGTGATGAGGTTAGATTGGGGGATTGGCGATGAAAGGATAATGGATAGGAGATTTTGATAAATGGATAGATACATGTGGATAAGGGGTAGGATGGGGGATAAATGATCAGGTAGGGATTCATGATAAATGGATGGGGGGTTTTAGGACTTTCTCCAAGGGCTAGGTTGCAAGGAATCATATGCCCCAATGCTTAGAATCTTGCATGATGGGTTCATGTTTGAATGGATGGACTTTGCAGTAGATGGATGGAGGATGTACTTACAAAGGGATTATGCCAAGAGGTCTCCAAAGCATGTTGTTGATATTTTTCCCCTTGTCTTTATCAAGATCTAAGGTGGGAGATGGTAAAAGTAAGATATAATGGATAGGATGGGTGGCAAATGATAGGATAAATAGGGGATGGTGGATAAGAATATGATAAGATAAGTATAAGATAGTGGATAAGATGTTTAAAGGATATTATGGATGTGAGGAAGGGTGTTAAACTAGGTTTGACCACCCAAATGAGAGGTTAGGATTAATTAAACAAAGGTTTTTTTTAATTGATCCTAGGGCTAGGATGAGGTAGGCTAGTGTAGGTTAGGGTAGGTCAATTAGTAGGCTAGATTAATTAGATAAGCATGATTTATCTAATTAATGAGGACTAGGGAAAAGGAGAATTGAAGTAAATAAATATTGGTAATATTTATTTGATTAATGAGGGATAGTGTTGTAAGGTCTAGTGATAAATTAAGTGAGTTAATTGATCACAAGGGATAGATAGATGGTTAGGGATAACTTAATTAAATAAAATGAATTTAGGTAATTAATTGGAGGGATAAATTGGTGTCGAGACATGGGAAATTGTAGTCTTGCATTTTAGTGTAAAATTGCATTTAGATTTCAAATATTTGCATTTTTGCATAGAAAATTTCAACAAAAAACTAGCAATTTTCATGCATTTTCATTAAATTTGCACTTGCATTTTGCTTCTTAGAACTTGGAATTCATTTTCAGATCTGAGTATATGTCATTTTCATCATAAATCAGACTTAAAAACATTCATATAGCATTTTGTCTCAAGATCTCAAACCTAGGGCTTGAAAAACATCAACCTTCACTAGATTTGGCCTTATCGACCCTCTAAATTTGTACCATAGGCATGTTGTGAAGATTATTTTTGCACTAATTGGTTGTTATTAGGGTAATTATTTTCTTCCCCTCTTAAAAATCTTCACAACACCCTTTTATTGGGCCCTTGTATTGAAAATTTGGTGAAAAACTACACTTTTTTGCTATTTTTGGCCCTAGGATTTGGCCTAGTTTGCACTCTAAGTGTGTTGTGACAAATTTTATCATTTGAGGTGACTGATATCATTTATTTATTTTTTTCACCTCCTAAAATTCATTACAACACCCCTTTTGCTAGGTCTTGGAGTTGAAAAACCGTGAAAAATTATATATTTTAGCTATATTTTCACTAGGGTTGGACCTTAATTGGCACTAAAAGCATGTTGTGACAGATATTTTGACATTAAGTGGCTGCTATAAATGATATATTTTTATTTCCATCATCATTTTCCTCATAACACCCTTTGTCATGCTCTTTTGTTTCAAGATTTGGTAAAAAAATTGCATATTTTGACATATTCTCACTATATTTTCACTTGTCGTCATCTTAGACTTGCATCAAGAGTGTGTTTTGTAGGATCTTATTGTTGTTTTGGACTGATATCAGACATACAATTTTCTTTCCTTGATCAAAATCCTTACAACATCTTTCTTCCATTCATTTGCATTGAAAAAGTACAAAAAATAAAACATTTTTGGCCTTCAATCATATCCTTCTCTCAGTTTGTGCATTGTGTGTTATATGTTTTTGTATAAGATTTATGACAAGCTATCCTAAAAACAATATCCCTTTGAGAAGAAGTAAAAGGTTAATGGGATCTAGTGCTCTTGAAGAAAACGACATTCCTACCTCTACTAATCCTTTGAACACCTTCTTTACAAAGGGAGAAACTCAAATTGTGCAAGATATTCTACATCCTCCAACCACTATGGAAGATCAAATATTTCATGATGTTGAGGATACTATTAAAATAGTAGGGCATGTACATATGGAACAAGTCAATAAGCTTGATAAAGACCTTGTTGAATTTCAAGAATATGTGCAAACTGAGAGGATAGCCAAAGAGGCCTTACCTGTGATTCACCATGTAAGAGAATTGATAAAAGAAGGACAAGATGGAATTAATGTTATTCATGGTTTAGCACATATTGTGCAAACTAATGTAATGCTGGTAAGTGAATGTGCAAAATTTATTAACATGTCGACATCGTCGCATACTCAAGTTTCGGCACCTATACCGACTACAGGAATATCTACGTTCACATCAACGATCTTAACAACTAATGCACATGCTTGTAGTAATGCTACCACTGGTATTGGAGTATATAATGGCACTAATTATAAAGCTATGGGATTTGATTATCAGAACTTGGTCCATAATGTGATTGTTCCTATGAATAATTTTTCTCAACCTCGCATCACACATTGTTATTCCCAACCGCTTCCACCTACTAGTATGTCCAACTACCATTGACCTATTCCTGGCCTTCACCGATCACATCTCAATTTCAATCACCTCCTCACTTTAGTTGCAATTTCTCACAACAAACTGCATCTCCTAATGATGCCATCCTAAACCAACTTTTACAGGGCATGACTGCTTTACAACAAAAGGTAACAAACTTGACAAATTCTTCACAGCCTAGTCTACCAACATATCATGCCCATAATCCCCTTTCCTATGCAATCTTGAGAACTCCTATGCCTGAGAGGTTTGAGACTCCTCGCTTTGAAACATATGGTGGAAAAGGTGATCCTAATATTCATGTGCTAGCATTTATAGCTATGTGTAGCGATTTCTATTTTGAAGAGAATTTGTTGGCAAAACCTTTTCCGCAATCTCTTAAAGATACTACTTTAGAATGGTTTTTCTCTTTGCCTCTTAATTCAATACACTCCTTTTTTCTATTGATTGATCAGTTCTTACAACATTTCCAAGAAAATATCAGACCTCAAGTCACTCTTATTGACTTGGTTCAATGCAAACAAGGTCCAGAAGAGAAGTTGACTAAATTCATTAGTCAGTATCAAGGGCTTTATGCATAGATTCAATATCAGATGAAAGATGATGATGTTTAGAAGATATTTATTACAAATCTACAACCTAATATTTGTGATAAGATCCTCTTGATGAAGTATAACTCCTTTCAACATTTATGCACCACCCTTCTTGATTATCAACTTTCATCTAGTCAGTATGAAAACTAAAACTCATCAGCTCAAGCTGGTCAATCCACGGGTGGATCATCACAAAACAACTTTAAGAGGAATAATAATAATAGGAGATTCATCAAGGTTAATGGATCGAATATGAACAACTTTTCAAATGTTTCAGCTATCACCAATCCAAAGAAAGCATCATATCAACCAAGAAAGTTCACTTCGATATTTGAGTCTTATCATTCCATCATGAGCCAAGCTGTGAGTAATAACATTCTGAAGCTTCCCCCAAGCAAGCTTGTCGATCCTAGTAAACAAGGACCTTTCTTTGATGCTAATACCTTTTGTCATTATGATTGAATGCAAGGACATGACACTGAACGATGTATGCATCTTAAACATGAGATACAAGACCTTATTGATTCAAATGCCATCCAGGTATCAGGTGTGAATGATAATGGAAACAAGTCAATTGCTCCACCAAATCAGAACTTACAAATCTTCACTAATCCTTTCTCTAAGCATACTAAAACCAATATGTTGGAACATGGTTTAGTGGAAATAGATGAGGATGATTACTTGGACTATGATAACATCGTAGGAATGATTGAAGTGGATAAGAAACAAGTGGACAATCCACCTCATCCATGAAGGAATGGACTTTATGTTGAGGTTCCTCCTTTGTTATCCTTATATGGATCGGGAGATAATCAAAATACATCAGAAAAGCAAGAACAACAACCGATACAGATGAGTAAGATGGTACATGATGATTCCCGTTACAGTGCTAGAAAGATTCAACAACAAAAACTTGATAAAAATTGAAAACGAGTCAAACAACTGTCAGCAGTTGGAGAAAAAAGTGGTTCTCCCCCTCATAAGCAACAAAAAGTCTCATTTAAACAAGAATTTGAGAAACAAGCATCATATGATAATAAACAAAACTTTCATAAGAACCACTCAAATTTTGTATTAAGCATGATCGAGTACCTCTCAAAGAGGTTCGCAAGTTCCAAAATCTAATATGAAGACCTTACAGGTAAGTATCTCTAACCCTTTGTCTCTCTCATGATGTGCTTCCCCTGTGATGTGTTATGTGTTGTTTAGGCCTCCTGGGATGACCCCTAATTCTCTTGTAAGGTCTAGGATACCAGGAGACTGCCTCTGTTGTGACCTTCTATTTGTATCATCATTCTTCTATATTGCCTCTTTCTCTGATTTCATCACTGTGTGTTGTGTCTTACGGATATAGCTTTGTGGTTGGTGACTTGGGGGTACCCTCCTACGTGTCTATCCCTAAGACACTTGTTTCTCCTCTCTTATTTATTATTTCCCTTCCTCTAGTGTTTCTATCTAGCAGGCGGATGATGACAAACATTTATACTGATGTGAACCTAGTGTCCCTTTCAAGAGCAATAAAAAATGGACTTAGTTCCTAATATGACAATGGGATTGTATATCTTATCTGATGCTTGCCTAGTGGAAGTACTCGTGCTTTCCATGTAGTGACTATGATGATGTTTTTATCTCATTTACAAACCTTAACAATACTGCTGCTCTATGCACCTTTGTTTGTCTTTGAATCTAGTCTTGGTGGTACTCGATTCAGAGAGCTTTGTGATATAGCTCCACAGTTATCCTAAACTCCAAATTCATTGTATAACCTTGGCTCTTTATGTGGTTAATCATATGCATTGATGTTGTTTATCATGATTTTGTAGACACTAACATGTTTCTTGCTGGGATGTGTTTGTGGGAACATTTGGTGATCATGACGTACATGTCACCTTCGGGGGGCATGGGTTTTACGACAGCTTGTGTCCCGTGTGTATTTTCTTCCTACCTTAACATGCTTGATATCGATGCATGATATCAACCACCTTAAGGTGGGGGCATGGATAAGGTAAGCTGTCTGTTGTAGATGTTAGCTATGTGCTTGTCCTTAGGTGTATTTTAAAGACTAGCTCGGTGAGTGCTTCCTGCATCCTAAGTTTTTTTTCAATCAATCAATCAATCATGTAAGCCCTCTGCGGAGATAGGATATCATGTATATCCTTTTTTTCTTAAGCCCTCTGCAAAGGCAGGGATGGTGTATTTCTCAGAGTAGATTGCATCATCTTGTCATTTTCAAAAGTCCACTGTGGAAGTGGGGAGCGGTTCTGTGACTAACTCAACCCTTAAGCGTGTCTTCAGAAATTGTTGTGGTGAAGCCAATCGTCAGTGTGTGCTTGTAATGTGCCTGAGATGGTGTTGAGCCTAGAAATAGGAACTCTCCATTGCTTGTCTGCTGTGTTTTCTCCATGTCTTCAAGTGTGTGTGTTTTGTGTGCTTGCTTTGTGTGGCATGTTTGTTGCCCCATATGCAGTCTAAAGACTAGCACGATGAGTGCTTCCTGCATTTTGGGAGGTTTTGCATGTCTTGCGTGTGTGTTGCCCCATATATACAATATAAAGACTTGCACGATGAGTGCATCCTGTATTATGGGAGGTTTGTTTACTTTCTAGTACTTGCATCTACATTTCATATATATGAGAAAAAAAAAAGAAATCATGCCTGTCTTCCATGCATTAATGTGTCTTCTATGCATTTGCTATCTTCTTTGTGTTCTGCATGACTAACTATCTTCTATGTGATTTGGTGCAGGGCACCTAGGAGCACCTTGGTTCCTAAAGTCACTTTGTTTGCATTTTTTGAAAGTTGTGGTTTTGATTGTAATAAGGATTTGGCCATGGATGGAAGGTCCTCTTGTGTGGTCAAGATGTCTGGGGTGACCATATAAACCCCACTCAGTCTTAGTCCACTTGGACCCCTGTTGAACCACTTAGGCCTAGTAGGCCTAATGACTGGTTTTTGAGTCTTTTGATTGGTTCTAGTGTTTTAGTATGTTGTAGGAAGTAGGATGGTGGTTTTGATCTCATTTGACAAGCAAACCTAATCACCATCCTCTTGAAAATGCAAAAACCCCATAGTGTAACAAGTTGCCAATAGTGTCAATGACACATTGGCCGGTTGTCACTTGGTTTTAAGAGTTGCAAATTTTTCTGAAAGTGCTTGGAGTCAGGGTTCATATGTAACTGGTTTGAGGGTTTGAAGTGGTCGGAGTCACAAGTTATTGATTTTTCTTTCAAAATAGGTCTAGAAACCCTGTTTTCTAGGGCTGTCCCACAAATTTGGCCCTAGAATGCATTCCCACTGATGAAATTTCATGCCACTCAGTGAAATGTAGGCTAGGGGTGTATACTACTTGATTCCAAAAGCTTTTTGCTAGGAAAGGCAGTCTTCTATTTTTAAGGTGATGCCCGAGGTCAAATATCTCTATGTATTTGACAAAAATTATGCAATTGGGTGATGTAAATGACAAAACTCTGATAAGGTGAGTGAATGAACAGTGGTTTTGAGTTGTTTGGGTGTGGTAGAGGTAATCCAAACTCCTGTTCCTGATCTATGACCCCAAATTAGACCATTTGCTTTGTAACCTAGCCCTAAAGTGATCAATTAGGCCTAGAGACCTAGTGGGTGTTCTGAGTTGTTGGAGTAGAGTTGGACCTGGAGGTTTGGAAGTTTGTTAGGACCCCTTAAAGGGTATTCAAATCCATCATTTACTTGCTTGGTCAATTAGGGTTTTGTCAAGTTGTGTGGAGAAAATTAGATTTGGAGGGCTAGTAGCCTCACTAGACCTAGTCAAGGTTAGAGAGTTGAATGAAGTTGGTGATCAAACCAAGTGTTGGTAAGGTGTTTGCTGATTTGTCTTAAGGTGTTGGAGAAGCCTTAGGGGTTGGACAATAGTCTAGACATCAAATCCTTCATATGCCTTGAATGTGCCTTTGGTTGGTTGGGAGGTTGAAGGCTAGTTGAAGTGGGTGAGTGGGCAAAGGACAATAGAGTAAACCCTTGTGTGTTGCTTCCCTTGTGCCACTCTGCATCATGATTGGCGTGTCTTCTCCATGCTTGGTGTGTTTTCTATGTTTGTGACTGTACTTTAATGCATGTATTGTCCTTGCATTTATACATACATTAAAGTGGGGGCTAAATCTAATGTTAGAAAATGTCCCCTTGGGGGCTTTTCCCTCTCTAGGTTTAGCTCCCAGGACTTTTATGTGCATTTAGGACATTTTACATCATATTTCAACATCCCGATGAGAAAACCCCTAAGTGTCTTGACAAATAGGACCTAGGGGGATTACTTGAGATAAGCCCTGCCCAAAATAGGGGGGAGAACTTGGGTGCCCACACCCTAGTCCTACCCTATTTTGGGAAAATCTAAATTTTTAGGTGTTGGCTTATGACCGTTATTTGGGTCCTATGCTGACACGGTAAGTTTGAATTACAAAATTCTTGGCGAGAGTGTTTGTAGTTGCATATAAAAGTATGTTTAGGCATTCATTTGTAAACTAGATTTCAATTAGATGATCATTGTGAACTTTAGGCATTCTCAAGGTGATTCAAGACTTTCATTGTGTTGCAAGAGTAGATTTGTGTTGTCTATGTGTTTGTGTTTTGTAGATTTGAGCATCCATTTCATGATGAAATGAAGAGCATCTTTCTCCCATGAGATGTTCACTACAAGGTGACATTATATTGTGTTTTCATCATTATTTTATTTGGATTTTGCCTTTGCCTCACAAGAGCATGCACTCTCTTTTTGGAAAAGGTGTTTGGAAGACTTAAGTGTCCTTCCAGGACTTGACTGAGGCAAGCTCCTTAACACCACAACCCCCTCCCAAAGTTTTATGATTGCAGGTTATAGGTTGATGATGCAGACAAAGTGAAGTTGCAAGAGGGCATATTGGAGTGTCAGAATTACAGACCAGTAAAAGAAACAACTACCTAGACTTGGGTGCCTGTTCATTATTTCTCAAAGTTTTGTGATGGAAAAACCTTTAGTGCAGTAGGAACAGGTTGTAGATCTTGTCCGCAGATCCTGACAAAAAGCAAGGCACTGGACTTGGGCACCTGCTCTTTTGTCCCTGACTTTTCTGCCTTGAAACCTCAAAAAAGGTGCACAGTCATTTGTAATTTTACATCTTTCTGTAGAGGCATTTCTTGTTATTCATCTATTTACTATCGTATTTGCATAATTAGGGTTTTAACAAATAATTGAGCATAAGAGAAGGAAAATTGATAATCAAATACCCTAATCCAAGTTTCCCTACATTTTAAAGTGACCAAGGACCTGATAGTGCTTTGCCACTTATTCCTAAGGTCTTTGAATGTAAAAGGTGAAAGGAGGATTTAAACACTAAACTAAACAAATCCAATTTTCACTTAAACATTATGTTCTCATCTTCAGACATCCGCATAGTTTCAGTTCTAGTCTTCAAGTTCTACAACTTGGCCTTATTAATAGATACATCACCTTCATAGATGCTTTTCAATTTTACCCAGATCTCATGAGTAGTTTCCAGATCCACAACTTTTGCCATTTTAGTGTTAGATAAAGCATTTAGTAGAGCATTTTAGCTTTGCGATTAATCTCATTGGCCCTAATGTCACTTGTAGTCCTCGGACCACTATTAGGTATTTTGTATTCATCTTCAACTATTTTCTAGACATTAAAACCAATGGAGACAAGATAAATTTGCATTTATACCTTCTAGAAACCATAGTTAGATCCATCAAACCAAGGAATGTCTTTGTGCACCATCCCAGATCTACTTTAAGCTGTTAGGCTTTCTTCCAAGGAACCAAGCTATGATACCAATTGTTGAAGGCACACGACAACTAAGAGGGGAGTGAATCAGTTGTATCAAAAACTTTAACTTCTCTTAAACAAAATCACATTCACATTCACTTGCTTTAACCCCTTAATCTGTTATGAAGATTAAACATGAAATGCAGGATGAAAAACTTAAACACATCAACACCATACACACATGAAAACTAGATTTTTATGTGGAAAACCCTAAAAGGGGAAAAACCATGGTGATTATTAGCTCACAATATAATGTAGTAACAATACTAAATAACAAAAGAGGCTCACTACCTTAGGGCTCACTACCCTTAAGGACTCACTGTCCAAAAGAATGCTCATTGCCAAAGCGTAGCTCACTGCCAAGGGGTGGCTCACTACCAAGAGGGTTGGCTCACTACCATGAATTGATATAATAGCATCTACAACATCCCTAATTTTATTTACACTGAAGCATAATGCATATCACCTTCACTGCCCTTACAACACAAACACTCTCATATTTGCATCTTCACACCCACACCACTTACACATGGATTCATTACATTGATTTATACCAATCATCAAACTTGGAACATACATCAAGGTCGGCAATACAATCTACAACCTTTGGAATAGTCTCTAAGGTTAGCAAACATACATAATTCAAATTAGGTCTGGACCCAAACAAACTTGTGGAGAAAATAAAGTATAGAAGAATACTTCATGGCTTATCTCAAACCCAAATACATCTTCACACACTTCAACACACTTCTACAATCCACAAAACACATCTGCAAAGAGTGTTAGCACCCAAGTCGGCTAAACTAGTGCAAACACTAGGAATACTTAGACACACTCTTCCAAGAACTCAATCATGGCTTGTGGATCAAACATATGCCTTCAAAACAATCTGGAGACATCCACGAACAACATAAAATCACCTGAGAGACAACAAATCTAGTTGTGACAAGTTTATCTTGAAGACAACAAATCTCACTTGAAGACAACTTACAAACAACACTGCTAAGTTCTGCTATTCAATAACTTGTTTTCCGAGCACCAAATAACAAATCCTTTGGAATGAAGATAGCTAAGGACCTTATAAACATATGTCTAGAACCGTATCACTTGAAACCAATCTACAGAGAAATGCAGAGCAATATACTTTCTCCCAGACACCTCTGCACAACTCAAAAACTCTGTCAAATATAGTCTTCAAACTAGTGAATATAACTTTTACTGCACAATGATCCCAACCACCAACTTCTAGATTTAGCATCTTCAAACACTTCTCTAAAACATATCCAAATTTCATACTCTGATCTTCAACATAGAAGAAATGTTGAGCAAAAACTGAGATAGTATCATGTAAGCCAGAATACCTCTTCATAACTCTGTCTTCAGTATGAACCAAGTTTTCTCAAAAGCACTTGGAGACTCAATACTAGGAACATATTCTTATCATTTTTAGCACTTATACAGTGCAATACAAAGCAACTAACTTATCACAATCAAGTAACAAAACAAAATCATAGTTGACACTAATGACAACATAGACATGTTGACATCAATGACAACACCAATTAGCACATACTTGCAACATGAGCATGATGTGGATTATGGATAAGAGTCTCCCTAACCATAGAATAGATTTTGTATTGTGTTCGCATGGATCTCCTACCAGGTTCTAGCTCAGGGGCTTGCTCAAGGATAGTTTCCTTTTGTATTCGTCAACTTATCAATGGTAGAAATTCTGTCACTAAATACGAGGAGTATTTAATAAGAGAGAGGAGGATGGGACATCTAGATCTTTGAATTTAAGCCTTTCTCCATTGATCAAACTTGCAATGACAGGAAAACTAATATCAAATCTAGTATGGTCAATATGATGACCATAATCAGTTAGAGTCTTATTGCCTTTTGGATATAATACCCTTGTGGTTAAATTGGAAGGTGGAAAGATAGTATTGACCAGTTTATATATGCATCTACCTTCAACTATGGTGTAAACTAATCTTGGTTGTAAATCTACTCCTTTAACTTGAAGCAAAAGATAGAAAGCAAGGGGTGTATGTTCATCGTCAAGAGATATGGTAAAATTTGGTTGAATAGAACATATAACATCTCCTTTTTCTCCTTCTAGGAATCCTCTAAACTAGGAAATAACATCCTAATCCTAGATTCTACATCTAATATCAATTAGTGTAGCAAAATATTTTGCACCTATGTCATAATTAAACTCAGGATAGACAATGAGATTAATATAAGAGAAATGAACATGAAAAATCCTTTATCACTCCACCTTTGAACTTCCTTAGGTGTCAAGAAAGGAAGATCATAGTGATGTGAACATTCTAGCCTTTATCCCTTTCTTAGGATATAAATCAAAAATAGAGATTTTAGGGAATTTAAAATTGCCTTTCTCGTCTGAAAGGAAGCTAGGTGTGCGGAAATTGCTTCCTACACTAATCTAATGAGGAGAGATGTATGCAAATTTAATTTAATTCTTACAACTACAGCAACATAGAACATCTAATAGAGATATTGCAGCAATACACATACACACAGAAAGTAGATAGAAGAGAGAGAGACAAGATATACGTGGGGAAAACCCTTATAGGTGAAAAACCCCACACTCCAAAACACAGCTCAAGTGTATTACAGTAAACAATAATAGATTACAATACAATTTCAAAGCCAATGCTCTTTCAAGAGTCTTTGAATGTCGAATCTAGAGATATTCCAGTAGCATAACAATACCTGTAAAACACACTACTTATCTCCCATCCAAGCACCTATTTTTATAGAGTTTACAAGGAAAATATGGAACCTTCTAGAGATGAATGTCAATCTTGGACTCATGGCCCAAAATGCATGCCTAAGGACACATGTCCAACATCCCATCCCAATGTGGGTGCCTTGTCCCAAGATAGGTTATGACAGATGCTCTTACGCACCTTACAACTGTCATAGAATCTTGTTGCAAGTATGGGCCTAACTGGTGTTGTCATTGATGTCAACATACTCCTGTTGCATTGATGAAAAGGATTGGATGAGCTGAGTGCTAAGGATATTGAGAGAATTAGTCCTAATCAGAAATAGAGAAGAACAGTGAAGACATTAAGGTAAAGATCCAAGATAAGATAACTATCAGAGGATGTGGTTCATAGGATTTGTAGATATGAGTCTTAAGATGATCTAGTAAAGATTTCAGATGTCCGCATGAAGATCTGAAGGAGTTTTGGCCACCCAAGTAAAACTGGTTTCAGTAGGTGTTCAGAGGTGACAGAGTGACACAGATTAGGTCCGATGAGATTTGAAAATACATTATCCTATTCTATGGATTTGAGGGAGTATTAAGGAAGTCTTTGTGAAGTGTCAACTCGATTGGTTCATGGTTTGAAGGTCCGCAAGCATCTATTCCTTTGTGATAGTGATGACAGACTGTGTTCTTGAGGTTACAGATGGAGAGAAGGATTTTAGTAAGCAAATGAAGTGTGGATGTTCTTGGTGATTCAGGCAATCTTGTGGAGGTCTTTGGATTGTGTCCAGTTTGTGTTGGTGGTCCACATTGGAGTTGGAGATTGCAATTGAAGAATAACTTTTGGATGATGGTGTTCTTCCTGAGACTAGCCAACCGGATGTATTACACATCTTGTGGATGTTCTTGTAGATATTTTTTGACTTAGATGATTATTCCTAAGTCAATGCCTTGTATAAATAAGGAGTTGTAAAGTCATTTCAAAGTGTGTCTTGTGGATATGAGAGTGTGGTAGCGAGGAAGAGAGCGAAAGGCAGAGAAGAAGTTTTGGGCTTAAATGGAATTGATTCAAGCATGGTGAAGATGCTATTCTCTAGTTCAAGTATGTGATACTTATCATTTTGTAGACAGTGTGTCTCTTGTAGGCAGTGAGCCTCTTGTGAGCAGTGTGCTCAGGTAGTGTGCGCTAATTGGCGTGTGCCATTTTGTTCTTTCTATTCTTCTAATAGAGAATATAATCTTGGGTTAATCACCCCATGGTTTTTCCCTTAACTAAGTTTTCCACGTAAAAATCTTGGTGTCTTATATGTTGATGTGTTTCTGCTTTTGATTTAAATGCACTATATTTCCATGATTGATTTATTAATATGCTACTAAATCACAAAGAGGATTTAAGTCTTTTATTGGAAGAAATTTTTAGACAACTGATTCACCCCCCTCTTAGTTGTCTGTCATGAATCTAACAATTGGTATGAGAGCTAAGTTCCTCTAAAAGAGCTTAACCTCTTGAGGAGATCCAGGGTGTCGTCCTACAAGAAGGATAGTCTGAAGTTTGATGGAACCAATTTTAATCTTTGGAAAAGTTGCATGAAATGTCACTTGCAATGTATGGGAATGCAGTACTAGACCATGGCTACAACAAAGTATACACCTCCACAGGGTGGTCTGAAGGCCCCAAATAAAATCACATATGCTGAAAACAATCTGTGAACTATAGAAGCTCTTCTAAGTGCATTGTTTGATTCAGAGCTAACAAATGTTGTTGACCTATGAACTGCTTTTAAGATTTGGGAAAAACTAGAAACTCTACATGAAGGAGACAAGTATGTCAAATGTGCAAGGCTACAAAGTCTGAAAGGAAAATTCAAAAATTTGAAGATGAGAGAAGATGAAAACATCACTACTTTTATGCCAAGAGTAAATGAGCTTGTTTGTGGAATTAGATGTGCTAGTGGAGTCTTGGATGAAGATGAGATTGTTGGCAAAATTCTCAGATCCCTTCCTGCTTCTTATAAAATCAAGGTTGCTGCCATTGAAGAATTCAGAGTCCATACAACTGTCACAAGAGATCAATTGGCTGGTAAATTGACTGCATTTGAAATGATTGAGTTTGGAGATGCCCCCCCAAGACTGAATCAACATTCAAAGCCAGTGCTTCTATAAAAGGAAAACAAAGGTTTGATCTAAGAGAGAACTCTTCAAGGAAACTATCATTGTATGAAAAACTAAGAAAAGACTTGAAAGAAGAAGATACTAAAACTGCTCAGCTTGAAGCCCTTATTGCAAAAAGACTGCCAAGAGGATCCGGTAAGTATGAAGGGAAATTTCCTTTTAAGTGTTTTAACTGCAAAAGATTGGTCATTTTGCCTCAAAGTGTTCGGAAAGATTTCCAAGGCCAAATTGTAACAGATCAAGGTTCCAAAAGAATGGTTACTATGCTCATGAAGAGGATGATAATGAAGGAGTAACAGATGATGAATCAGAGACAAGAAACAAATCTGGAAGTGATTGGGTATTTATTTCCATCAAGGAAGAAGATCCAATGCCCTCTGAATCTATCAATCATAAAGTTGTAGAAAGAGCTCTGGATGCCCAAGTTGAAGAAAAGGATGATTGGGTCATTGACAGTGGCTGCTCTCACCATATGACAGGTGGCAAAAATAAGTTCTTAGATTTGGAAAGGTATGAAGGAGTGGTAAAGTTTGGTGATAATTCTGTTGCTAGAATTAGAGGTAGAGGAACTATTTCTTTTGATGGAAAGAACAAAACTGGTAATGTATTGTATGTTGAAGGATTGCGGCACAATCTTCTCAATGTAGGACAATTGGTGGAGAAAGGCTATGATCTCCAATTCAAGAATAGAAAATGCAAGATCTTTGAAGGTTCTAGAATAGAGATTGCATCCAGTACTCAGATAAAAGGTAATATCTTCCATTTAGTTGGTACCGGTAAAAGTTGTCTATTTGTGCAAATTGATCAGAGTTGGCTATGGCATAGGAGGATGTGTCATGTGAATTTTGATAATATCATCAAGATAAGCAACACTCAGGCTGTAAGAGATCTTCCAAAATTGGTGAAACCTACAAATAGTTTGTGCAAAGAATGTCAGTTGGAAAAACAAAGCAGAGTCTCATTTAAAAGCAAAGAACAATCTTCTACCAGAATTTTGGACTTAGTTCACACTGATCTATGTGGTTCGGAAAGAATCAGGAGTGTGCAAGGTGATAGATACTTCATGTTACTAATTGATGACTACTCCCGGATGATGTGGGTAACTTTTCTGAAAGAGAAATTAGAAGCTTTTGACAAATTCAAAATATTTAAGGCTATGGTAGAGAATGAAACCGGATTAAAATTAAAGTGTCTCAGGACTAATAGAGGTGGAGAATTCACATTCGGTGAGTTCATATAATTCTGTGAGAAACATGGAATAAAGAGATAATTGTCTACTCCTAGGACCACAACAGAATGGAGTAGTGGAGAGAAAGAACCAGACCATCCAGGAAGCATCTAGGACAATGATGATGGAAGTAAATATTCCTTAGATCTATTGGAGAGAACCTGTCGGCACTGCAGTCTATACTCTCAATCAAGTTCAAATTAGAAGCAATACCGGTAAGACTCCTTATGAATTTTGGTTTGGCATGACTCCTATTGTGAAGTATTTTAGAGCTTTTGGATGAAAATGTTACATCAAAAGAGATGAAGATCTAGCCAAGTTTGATGCTAGAAGTGATGAAGGAATATTCTTGGGTTACTCTACTCAAAGCAAAACATACCGGTGTTATAACAAGAGATTGAGAAAGATTATAGAAAGTACAAATGTGAAGGTTGATGAAGGAATTGAAAAACCCTCAAGGTTTTATGAATATGATGAAGATGATCAGAATGGTGTTTTGATTCAAGGAGCCCAAGCCCCTTCTACAATTCAGATTGAAACTGATTTGGTAAATCAGGAAGAAGATATGAATTTCAATGAGCCTGATCAAGAATCAGAAGTGCAAGAAACTCCCAAAGTTCCCAGGTATGTAAGATTGAACCACTCTGAAGATTAGATCATAGGTAATAAAAGAAAAGGTGTACAAACAAGAAGGATAATTGCTCAAGATTCAGATGAGTATTGTCTAATTTTAGAGATTGAACCTAAGACAATAAATGAAGCTTGCAATGATGAAAGCTGGACTAAAGCAATGAAGGAAGAGCTAATGGAAATTGAGAAAAATCACACTTGGGATCTTTTTTCCCAGACCTAGAAACAAGAATGTGATTGGAACAAAATGGGTCTTCCAGAACAAACTGAATGAAGTTGGTGAAGTAATCAGAAATAAAGCCAGATTGGTCTGCAAGGGTTACTCTCAAATAGAAGGAGTTGATTTTGAAGAAACTTTTGCTCCGGTGGCAAGAATTGAAGTAGTCAGATTATTTCTTGCCTTCAAGGACTTCAAAGTATATCAGATGGATGTCAAGTCTGCCTTCCTGAATGGTGACTTGGAAGAAGAAGTATACATTGAGCAATTGGATGGATTTCAATTGTCTGATCATGGTGATATGGTTTGCAAGTTGAAGAAAGATCTGTATGGACTAAAGTAAGCCCTAAGAGCCTGGTATGAAAGATTGGATAAGTATCTTTTGAAGATTGGTTTCAACAAAGGTACTGCTGATAGTAATTTGTATTTTAAAATTGATCATGAAAACATCTTGATTGTTAAAGTGTTTGTTGATGATATCATTTTTGGAGGAAGAGATAATATGTGTAAAATGTTAGCAAATCAAATGAAAAGTGAATTTGAGATGTCCATGCTTGGGGAAATGAATTTCTTCTTGGGTCTACAAATCACTCAAAAAAAGAAATGAATCTTCATTTCTCAGACCAAATATGTGAAAGAATTGCTAAAGAAATTTGGGATGGAAGACTCAAAACCAATGAATAACCCCATGGAAACTAGATGTAAGTTGGGCAAAGATGATGACTCTCCTAAGACTAATCAGAAAAAGTACAGGTCAATGATTGGAGGATTGTTGTATCTCACTTAAACTAGAGCTGGCATTATGAATGCTGTGGGTCTTGTTGCTAGATTTCAAGATGATCCTAGAGAATCTTATGTCATGGCAATCAAGAGGATTTTTAGATATTTAAAAGGAACAGTTCAGTATGGATTGTGGTATCCCATAGATCATGATTTTTCTCTTCATGCTTATACAGATGTGGATTGGGCAGGAGATGTGGATGACCAGACGAGTACCAGTGGTGGAGCATTCTTTTTGGGGAAGAGATTGGTTTCTTGGCTGGTAAAGAAACAAGAGGTAATATCTCTGTGTTAGGGTTAGCCGGCAGAAGATATCAATTAAATGCAAATAAAGATTAAATAGAGAAATGGAAATACACAGTATTAATAACATTGAGAGACAAGTTTTAACATGGTTCACCCAAACTCAGGCTACATCCACCAAATAGAGAGTCCAATATTATTATCCAGTAAATCAAACCGATTACAACCAGTAATCCTTGCAACTCAATACCATTGCAAATGATACAATACCATATATCAAAACCTGAACCCTTAGCCACTTTTATCAAGCCTTTTTGTTGGTTACAAAAATTAGGGTTTTTTTATGTCGGTCATAAAAAATAAGATTTTTTTATGTCGGCCCTAAAAAAAATTTTCTCGAGGGCTGCCGCCCTTGAACCCCTGCTCGGGGCCCAGCCCGGCCCTGAACCCCGGTGAGGATACATGGCTAGTGTACAATACTTTCCTGATCAATCACCACCTACCAATAATCTCCCACTTGGACATTGATCAGACTCCACACCAAACAATCTCCCACTTGGAGACTGATCCTAGACGACATCGCTGTGCACAGCTCCCACTAGAAATAAGCACCTTGGACTCTACTATTCTATTTTTATTGTTTTCAGTCTAGAAGACCAACCGAAGCTGAAGAGGAGCTCAGCTTCTCCCTTGTCACTGCCTTTGTAGACATATCCACTGGATTTTCATCTGTATGTATCTTTTCCAGCCTTAACTATCCATTATCCAACACTGACCGAATAAAGTGATACCTCAACTATATGTGTTTGGTCTTTGAATGCAAAGCAGAATTCTTTGCAAGATGTATGGCACTCTGACTGTCTGTATACAAAGAACTATTAGCCTATTGTGTGCCTAATTCTTCCATGAAAGATTGTAGCCATATCATCTCCTTGCTTGCCTTTGTTGTAGTGACATACTTTGCCTCTGTGGTGGATAAAGCAACCACCTTTTGCAACCATGAGATCCAACTCACTAATGTCCCACCTACAGTAAAGACATAACCTATAGTACTCTACCTTGTATCCATATCTCCTACCAAATCTGAGTCTACAGAACCTGCTAAATCAGTACTAGAGCCCCCAAAACATAAATGTTTATTGGATGTACCTCTCAAATATCTGAGAATCCATTTTACTGCATTCCAATGCTCCAATCTGAGATGACTCATATACCTGCTTATGACTCCTATAGCATGTACAATATCTGGTCTCGTGCATACCATAGCATACATTAAACTTCCTACAGCTGAAGCATATGGTACCTTGGACATTTTTTCTTCCTCCTCTTGTGTCTTTGGACACATCTCCTTAGTCAATTTCAAATGACTAGGCAAAGGTGTGCTGACAACTTTTGCATTCTCCATGTGGAATCTCTACAACACCTTTTCAACATAAGCAGCCTGAGATAGAGTCAATTTTCTATTCATCCTATCTCTACAAATTTTCATACCAAGGATTTGTTTTGCTACCCCCAAATATTTCATATCAAATGACTGTGCTAATTGTTGTTTTAACTCTCTTATGTGATCCATGTTAGACCTAGCTACAAGCATGTCATCAACATATAAACATAAAATAGTGTAGCTGTCATTATCCAACCTCTTAAAATAAACACAATGGTCAGAATTACTCCTACTGTAGCCTTGCTCAACCATAAAACTATCAAATTTCAAATACCATTGCCAAGGTGCTTGTTTCAGGCCATACAAACTCTTCTTCAATCTACACACCTATTTCTCCTTACCTTTGACCTCAAATCCTTGGGGCTATTCCATATATATCTCCTCCTCCAAATCACCATGGAGAAAGGTAGTTTTCACATCTAGCTGTTCCAAATGTAAATCTTCAGTAGCCACAATACTTAAAACAGTACGAATAGAAGTCATCTTGACAACCAGAGAAAATATCTCATCAATATCAATGCCCTTTTTTTGTGTAAATCCTTTTACAACTAACCTGGCCTTAAATCTTTTCTTACCTCCATCTTCCTCTTTCAGCTGATAAACCCATTTGTTTGGTAAAGCCTGTTTACCTGCAGGTAATTTACATAATCCCTAAGTCTAATTTTTCAGCAAGGATTCCATTTCTTCTTTCATAGCATGCTCCCACTGAACCTGTGTATCCACCTACATAGCTTCATCATACCCTTCTGGTTCACCAGCATCTATGAACAAAATAGAATACAAAGAGGGAGAAAACCTTTCAGGAGGTCTACTTAGCCTTGTTGACTGTCTAACATTCACTGGAGTTTGCGGTATTTCTAGTTGCTGTTGCGGAGCATGAGGAACCACTGGAACATCACTATTTGGAGTATCATCTAGCACCACATAATCTTTTTCTTTCTTCTCATGCTACTGCAACTGATCTTTGTACAACACCTTCTCATTGAATATAACATCCCTGCTTCTCACAATTTTCTAATTTTCAAAATCTCAAAGCCTATAACCAAATTCATCAATGCCATATCCAACAAAGGTACACTTTTTTTATTTTGCATCCAGCTTGGTTCTATTTTCAGAATCTATATGTGTAAAAGTTTCACAGATGAAAGTTTTTAGAAAAGAATAACTCACCTTCTTACCTGTCCATGCTTCCTCTAGAATACCACAGCCCAAAGGAACTGAAGGACCTCTGTTAATTAAATATATAGTAGTGTTGATAGCCTTTGCCCACATATGTAAGGGCAGCCCAGCATGCAATCTCATGGTCCTTGTACGCTCCATTATTGTCCTATTCATGCGTTCAGCCACTCCATTTTCCTATGGAGTCCCTGGAACCATTTTCTACCTACAGATTCCATTAAAGGAATAATAATCTTCAAATTCTTTGCTGCAATACTCACCGCCATTATCAGATCTGAGACATTTTAATCTTTTACCTATCTCATTCTCAACCAAGCTTCTCCATTTTTTAAATGTTTCAAAAAAATCATAGTTTTGCCTAAGGAAATAAATCCATACCTTCCTAGTTGCATCATCTATGAATGTAACATAATATCGAGAGCCACCAAGAGAAGATACCTGAGCTGGTCCCCATATATCAGTATGCATAAGCTCCAACTTTTTATTTTTCTTTTGCTTCCCATCCTTGAGAAAACTGACTCTCTTTTGTTTTCCATACACACAACTTTCACAGAAATCCATATTAATACATTTCAGACCTGGTAAAACTTTTTTAGAATGAAGTACCTTCATACCTTTTTCACTCATATGCCTAAGTCTGTTATGCCACAATGTTGTCTCAGAACCTATAGCAACATTTCCAGTCTCTTCCTGCAAATCTGTAGCAACTGTTCCTAAACCTATTTATTTTTTCTCTGTAACAGCTAAAGTAGAAGAAATAGTATGACCTATACAAAGATATAAGGTGCCTACTTTCACACCTTTTGCTACTACTAAGGCACCTTTTGAAACCTTCCAATTTTTATCAGTAAATGTAACAGTGCAACCTTGTTCAGTTAGCTATCCTCCTAAAATTAAATTCCTACTGAGCCTTGGAACATGCCTTACCTCTTGTAGTAGCCAATGATTTCGATTCTGTAACTTAATCTTGATTCTTCCCTTTCCAACAATCTGATAGGGTTCATTATCTCCCAAATAAACCAGCCCAAAATCCCCTTGGACATAATCAAGGAAATAACTTCTATGGGGTGTACCAAGAAATGAGGCCCCTAAATCTAAAACCCATGAATCATCAACATTATCTAGGGAAATAATCAAAGCATCATCTTCAGACTTATTGCTTACCACATTTGCTTCCTTATTGCCTTTTTGTTTGTCTCCTTCTTTGTTCTTCCGAGACCAGCAATCTTTCTTTAGATGACCTAGTTTTCCACAATACCAGCAATCCTTCTATCCTCTGGTTTGGGATCTTTTGTCCTTTGATTTTCCTCGTGACTTCCCATGACCTCCAAAACCTTTTCCTCTCTCCTTTGATCTGCCCCTACTTTCTGCATTCAAAACACTACCTAATGTGGATCCACCTGAGCTTTTCTTATGAATTTCCTCACTCAGAATAACACTAATAACATCATCAAATTTTAGGGTATTTGAACCAGAAACAGAGTTACTAACTGCCATTACCAAACTATCCCAGCTTTCAGGCAATGATCATAATATCAAGAGAGCTCTAACTTCCTCATCGAATTTTACATTTAAAGAAGTCAATTGACTGACAATCATATTAAATTCATTTAAATGACCTATCACAAATCCACCTTCAACCATTTTCAAATTAAACAAACGCTTCATGAGAAATACCTTATTTGAGGCTGAGGGTTTTTCATACAATTTTGCCAAAGCTTTCATTAGACCATCTATTGTCTTCGCTTCCGTTATATTAAATGCCATCGATGGTGCCAGGCACAATCGAATGGTTCCCAGTGCCTTTCTGTCAAGAAGATTCTAATCCTCATTAGACATTGTTGCTAGTTTCTTGGCTACTTCTTCCAACGGCATCCATAAATCCTTTTGATAGAGGTAATCCTCCATCTGCATCTTCCATAACTGATAGTTCTATCCATTGAATTTATCGACCTTCAATTTACCCTTGTCCGCCATTGCTCCCACTCAACCGTGAGACCTTCCTGCAGACGATAATCAAACACAACCCACTCTGATACCACTTGTTAGGGTTAGCCGACAGAAGATATCAATTAAATGCAAATAAAGATTAAACAAAGAAATAGAAATACACAGTATTAATAACAGTGAGAGACAAGTTTTAACATGGTTCACCCAAACTTGGGCTACATCCACCAAACAGAGAGTCCAATATTATTATCTAGTAAATCAAACTGAATACAACTAGCAATCCCTGCAACTCAATACCGTTGCAAATGCTATAATACCATATATCAAAACCCTAACCCTTAGCCACTTTTATCAAGCCTTTTTGTCAGTTACAAAAATTAGGGTTTTCTTATGTCAGTCATAAAAAATAGGATTTTTTTATGTCAGGCCTAAAAAAAAATTTCTTGAGGGCTGCCGCCCCAAAACCCCCGCTCGAGGCCTAGCCTGACCCTGAACCCTGGCGAGGATACATGGCTAGTGTACAGTACTTTCTTGATTAGTCACCACCTACCAACATTCTGTCCACTGTAGAAGCAGAATATATTGCAGCAGCAGGTAGTTGCACTCAAGTTTTGTGGATGAAGCAAATGCTACGAGACATCAGAGTGGAGTATGAAGAACCTATCACAATCTTTTGTGATAATTTAAGTGCAATAAATATATCTAAGAATCCAGTGTTGCATTCAAAGACTAAGCATATATCTATCAAGTTTCACTTTCTGAGAGAGCAAGTGAACAAGAATGAAGTTAGATTGGAGTTTGTGCCTTCCTAGGATCAGATTGCAGATATCTTTACTAAACCTCTACCTAAGGACTCTTTTGAGTATCTCAGGGAGAAGTTAGGGGTTATTACCCCTCCAGTGATGAACTAAGATGCACTGATGTGCATCAGTCTGGTGGATATCATAGTCATATCTTATGGTCCAGATTGATGATGGGGAGCTACTACTCAGGGGTAGCAGCTAATATGATTCTAAAATGGTGGAATTGCAAGTATGTGCCCTTTGCCATTGATGTTAAAGGGGGAGAGAAGACATATGAAAAATAAGTGGTGGATGATCAAAGGGGGAGCAGTAAAGAAAGAGAAGACAAGTGAATGGTTGTTGGTGATAGGGGGAGTTGTGTTAGTAAAGAAAAATTCTTGTCTTGATGGTCAAAATAGTTTTTCACATCATATGTTGCCATCAATGACAAAGGGGGAGATTGCTACAAGTATGGGCCTAACCGGTGTTGTCATTGATGTCAACATACTCCTGTTACATTGATGAAAAGGATTGGATGAGATGAGTGTTGAGGATATTGAGAAAATTAGTCCTAATCAGGAATAGAGAAGAACAGTGAAGATAGTAAGGTAAAGATCCAAGTTAAGATGACTATCAGAGGATGTGATTCAAAGGGTTTGTAGATGTGAGTCTTAAGATGATCTAGTAAAGATTTTAGAGGTCCACATGAAGATCTGAAGGAGTTGTCACCGCCCAAGTAAAACCAGTTCTGACAGGTGTTCAGAGGTGACAGAGTGACACAGATAGGTCTGGTGAGATCCAGAAATACATTATCCTATTCTGCAGATTTGAGGGAGTGTTGAGGAAGTCTTTGTGAAGTGTCAACTTGATTGGTTCATGGTTTGAAGGTCCACAAGCATCTATTCCTTTGTGGTAGTGATGACAGACTGTGTTCTTGAGGTTCTAGATGAAGGAGAGAAGGATTTCAGTAAGCAGATGAAGTGTGGATATTCTTGGTGATTCAGGCAATCTTTTGGTGGTCTTTAGATTGTGTCCAGTTCATGTTGGTGGTCCGCATTGGAATTGGAGCTCGTAATTGAAGAATAACTTTTGGATGATGGTGTTCTTCCTGAGACTGGCTGATCGGATGTATTACACATCTTGCGGATGTTCTTGTAGATATTTGCTGACTTAGATGATTATTCCTAAGTTGATGCCTTGTATAAATAAGGAGTTGTAAAGTCATTTCAAAGTGTGTCTTATGGAGATGAGAGTGTGGTAGCAAGGAAGAGAACGAAAGGCAGAGCAAAAGTTTTGGGCTTAAATGGAATTGATTCAAGCATGGTGAAGATGTTATTCTCTAGTTCAAGTATGTGATACTCATCATTTTGTAGATAGTGTGTTTCTTGTAGGTAGTGAGCCTCTTGTGAGCAGTGTGCTCAGGCAATGAGCCCTAATTGGCATGTGCCATTTTATTCTTTCTATTCTTCTAACAAAGAATACAATCTTGGGTTAATCACCCTGTGGTTTTTCCCTTAACTGGATTTTCCACGTCAAAATCTTGGTGTCTTATGTGTTGATGTGTTTTTGCTCTTGATTTAAATGCACTATGTTTCCACGATTGATTTATTAAAATGCTGCTAAATCACAAAGAGGATTTAAGTGTTTAATTGGAAGAAAGTTTTAGACAACTGATTCATCCCCCCTCTCAGTTGTTTGTCCTGAATCTAACAAATCTGTCATAACTGACAACACTTACAGTTGTAAGAGAATTTGTCATACATTGGCTAAAAATATCTTAGTCTTCTTACAACTTGTCATAACCTCCCTTGACTACCCAAAGATACCTTTCTTTCGTGCAAAGATACTCACCGACACTTGTCATTAAATAAAAGTCAGTTGAGGTTTTGGGGGCACTGTCCCTTGACCCTGCCCTATATCGTGATAGGGAGCACGCCAGGGGTACTGTCTCTGGATCCCGCAAGGGGCTTTGCCCCTTGACCCTGTCTTGGGGGCACTGCCCCCAAACCCCCATTAATTATTCAAAGGGGAAACCATGGTTGCCAAAGTCACCAAAATTTATCCTGCTGCATGTACACAAGGTATCGACTATGCCAACTCAACATGGGATAAATAAATACAACATTAGGAATTTGCAAAGGTTGAGACACCCTAATTCCCAACATTATCAACAATAACTTCAGTGTCTTCTATTACATCATGTAATGGAATTGCAAAGGAAGAAGAACTTGCATGCAGAAAACCTCTTGATGGCATTGTTATATAGAAGAGTAAATCCTTACTTGAAATTTAGGAAATCCTTCTCTGGTACACTTCTATTGACTTACTTCTACCCTTACACACCCTCCTCACTTCAATTGGTCTTACTATTGTGGTCTTCCCAAGTACAAGCTATCTTACACTCAATCATTCAATATTTAACTCAACAACCATAAAACATTTGGGACATAACATGCAAATTCAACACAAACGTAGCTCTAGAAATGTTCACATTTTTTTATTTAGAAAATGTATCTGAAAAAGACTTAGAATTAGAAATTCCTAGAAGAATGGGAAGAAGATTATGGGAAGATAGATGAAGATGGCTTTGATGAAATTATGAAAGAACCATTGTCAGAAAATACTCATCCCGAACAAATGAGACCTAATGCTAGTATGAGATATTTTCTGAATATTGTTAAGTTGATTGACCCTTATGATGCCATCTATACATGGTATAAATCTCTAAGGATTTTTTTAAAAAAAATAAACCACACTAGTCAAATTCTCAGCAAGTCCATTATGCAGCTATATTATTTTCTAGAAAATTGAGAGACTGGTGGGATGGTTTAGTGGATAGAGCACCATCTGCACAAGAATTATAGTCTGAATCAGATGAGTAGAATCAGGTTGTAAATATTAGAGATATTGATGTAGGAAAACTAGATATTGTAGATGGTGGTATGTAACAATTAAAACCTAGCTTGATAGATCAATTTTCAATGATATATAGTAATCATGTAAAACTGGCCACTAGATTCTTGTATAGTATGAAGTTAAAAACTTGGGTTACTATCAAAAGTATGATTTAACTTTTAAAAAATACTTGTTTTCTACACATCTACAAAATAATGAAGTAGACAAGAGATATTTCTTAAATACCTTGTGGAATGGGAGAATTTGCAAAAGATTATATTATCAACAAAAAAAGGCAGTAGAAGAAACCACATTTGCTAAAATAAATTATTTGATTGGCCACAAATTGAATAAATTATGTATTCAAAAGGTCCTCAATGAAAGTGATAAAAAATCTAATTCTTCTTGCAACATGAGAGAATATTGCAGACAACCTCCACATGACACTCTTCACAAATTTATGGAGCTTAAAACCTTTGGGAAAAATAAGTGTCATTTTAACTATGGATGTAGGAAATGTGCTAAAAAGAAGGTTTGGTCAAAAGATACTAGATGGTCAGGAGCAAAAGATTTTAAGAGAAGACATAGATACAAAATTGCTCTAATTCACAAAAGGCAATTCAAAAGGAAAAGTTCTAACCTTCCTTCATATCTTTTGAGAAAAGAAAAAAAAGTTCCAACACATGTTAAATATTTTATTTGTACAGGACCCCATTATGCTATTGATTGCCCAAAGAAAGACTAAAAGATCCCTCCTCAATATGCTACTTTTCATCATACTCCTAAAATAATCAATTGGTATATATTATCTTCCTCTAAGGATTATACCGACCCTGAAGTTCATTATTATGAGCTTGTTGAAATGTTAGATGCTTATAGCATGATCAAAGTGAAACACAAAAAATTCATGTTCTCTTCATATGAAGAGTCTTTTGGTGAAGAAGATGTAGACTTCATAGAATCTATGCTCAAGAAGAAATTGAAAGATGTAGAAAAAAACCTACAAGAAGGAAAGAACAAAGATCCCTATAAGAACCTAGAATCATAGGAACAAAGGAGGATTGTAGGCAAAAGGCATATTCATAAGATTAAGGATCTTAATGAAGAAAAAGAACAAATTGGCAAAGAATTAAAAAGTTATGCCAAAAATAATTATGGATATAAGCATCCTATATGGAAACAAAATGGCCAATCTTCCTCTAGACCCCATCACAAAGATGATTTAGACAGTGATTCTACAGATCACCATATTGCTTTCTTCAAGAAGCTAGATATGGTCATAAAAGATGTTGAAAATCTCACCCGCATTGCAAAAGACAATAAGAGGTATCTGAGACACCTTAATTAGTTAGTGGGGGAAATTTGTGATGTTTGTTCAAAGCAGACAACAAATCAGAAGAAATTTCTACATCTTTTAATGAGAAATCACCTAGGACTTCTAAAAAAGTAGTATCAGTCTACCTTGTAAATAATAGTTTATATATCAGAATAAATATGATTTTTTAGGATATAAGCCATTAGAATATGATGCATTTGTTGATTTAGGTTCAGTCAGATCTTTTGCAAAGACTAAAGCCATTCCTAAAAAGTTTTGGAAACCAAGGCTAGACATTCCTAAAGGCCACTCTATCATAGGACAACAAATAAAAATGGGAAAGTATGGACAAGATGTTCATATCAAAATAAATGGATTTCATAGAATTTAATGAAATGGATAATGATGTATTGCTTGGATATTTGTTCCTTACCAAGTATGAACCTTTCATCCTAAGGAAGACAATCATGTCTTTAAGACATAATGATGTACAAGTTAAAATCCCTTTTCTTAAGTTTGCTACTTATAGATTTGAAGATAAGAAAGAAGAAAAGAAAGGGAAAGAATGGATGAAAGAAATCAAGGATCATTATTTACAAGCTGACAATACTCAAGAAAAAAATCACTTTTGTGCCATAAGGGAAGCTTTTGAAAAAGATTGTGGCAGTATGAATCCTTTACAATTCTGGATAGTAGAGCATGAAGAATGTGAAATCAACATCAAACCATAATGAAGAAGTATGATCCCACATGAACTAGCATATCTATTCAGTCGTACAGAAGTAAAAAAAATGGATGAGTACCTAACTGAGCTATTAGAAAGAGGATTTATTAGAGAAAGTAAAAGTCCATTCTCCTGTCCAACATTTTTGGTGAATAACAAAGTAGAGTAGGAAAGAGGTAAGAAAAGGTTTTACATAAATTATAAGCCTCTTAATGATATAATTCTACCATTTAATTACCCTATTCCATTCAAAACAACCTTAATTAGGAGAGCTGCAAATAAAAATATTTTTTCTAAGTTTGATTGTAAATATGTGTTTTTTGCAAATCAAAGTAAAGGAATCAAATAGATTCATGACCACATTTTTAGTTCCTCAAGGATTATATGAATGGTGTGTTATACATTTTGGGTTATGCACTGCCCCAACATATTTCCAATGAAGAATCAATAAAGCCTTGAGACATCTCAAGGATTTTTGTGCAGTTTATATTGATGATATCCTTGTCTTCTAAAAAGATATCCTAGAACACTTCAAGCATTTACAAAATTTGCATGCAGCTATTAGAAAAAATGGAATATGTTTATCAACCAAGAAAATAGTAATAGGTAAAAAATAAATTGATTTCCTTGGTTTAATCTTGAAGAATGGAAAAATTTAGTTGTAGCCACATATTCTTAAAAGACTTCAAGAATTTCTTGATTATCTCTCAAATATGAAACAAATCCAAATATTTTTTAGGATGCTTGAATTATGTCTCTCCATTCTATCATAATTTTCCAAAAGATAGGAAAAGGATCAAGACACTCTTAAATAGGATAGCTCAAGATGGAATGAAAAAGCCACACTAAGCAATGATTAGAATAAAAGAAAAATGAAAGCATTTTCCACCATTAAAGATTCTAGAACTAGGAAAACACTTGTTTTATACACTAATGCTTCTGATTTAACTTGGTCAGTTGTTCTAGCATAGGAAGTTCTAGGAGAAAATCTTTAGCTATGTGGATATTGGTTAGGAATCTTTTCAGATACATAAACAAGATATCATATCTATGAAAAAGAAAACTTGGTAGTCAAAAAAGGGATTGAAAAATTCAAAATATTCTTGAAACCAATTTCATTCACTATTAGCATTGATAACCAAGTAATGAAAAATCTTCGAAAGAAGAAAGAAGACAAAGACATTGCCTAGGGGAGAATTACTAGATGGTATTTTGAATTTCTTGGTTATGATTTCAATGTTGACTGGATTAAAGGTGCTAATAAACCCCTTGCAGACACTTTAACTAGGGAATTAACAACAAATACTAGAGAAGTTGTGGTAGTTGTTATAGAAGAAGATGATAAGGACAATGTAATTTTGCCTATCTTACCATCACCAATCATCAACACCATATTAGATACTCATATCTTAAATAAATGGTTACAAGAACTTAAATGTTATAAGAAACTGTTATGATTTAAGATATGAGGTTGATGAGATCTAGTTTGGATTGGATGATGTTCCTGTTACAATAGCCCCATGAAATAGTTTTTCTTTTGATATCCAATTTAATAGATTCACTTCTACGAGCTAGCCCAAACATTTAAAAAGAAATCTTTTGACGTTATGAAAATTTGGGTTGGTTAATAGTTTAACAGTATATCGATATGAGTTTGAAGACAATGCAGATGTCTTTAGAGTTCAATATGGACAAGATATGGCAAAATTCTTTGAATTCCTCGCTCCAAGATTCAAAAAGGCCATAACATATGGAATGATAGACTATTTGGCTAGTCCAAATTATCATTTGATTCCAAGGATTAAATTCTATCCTCTTGTTCACAACTTGTTTCCAAGAGCTATCATTGAAGGTTGTGAATTTGTATTAAATATAGCGAAGGTAGAAAGATGAGTAGAATGGGACATGGCTATACCTAAAAAACAACATAAGGTATTATTCAGTTTTACACCATGTGAAGAGGACTGGGATGAAGTACACAAACCACTTCCAACAAATGATGAAATGATTGATCTAATGTATTTCTAATTCATATCAATAAAGCGAGCACATGCGCTTGTCAATGCTGTGATGTCAACCACATTAAGATCTGATAATATGATGCACACCTATCTAAAATGAAAGATCTTTGTAGCCACTTACGGGTATTAAGTGGGTTGTTCTCACTTTGCGGTGTACAAAAAGTGTCTAAAGACTTGTTCATGACAACATTTCATGTTCACAACTATCTCCATCTTTAATGCTTAATAAAGTTAGTCACATGTCAGTTTTGTATGGTCAAATTCCAAAAAGAATCTATAACATTGAGGTAAAAGTTCATGCAAATTTTCTATAAAGCCACAAGCCCACCTCATTGTGAGACATTCAGATTTGGAGTCAGATAGAGTCTAAGAAGTCTAGAGGTCATAGACATATGCTCTTACCCTACGCTTTGAGCGATTTGGATAATCAACAATCTGGTTAGGAAATGGTTGAATCCTTATTAGTTCAATGTATTTAGTTTGTTATCATCTTTCCTTCTAATATATCACTAGGTGTTGCCACAATAATGGGTTACACTTTCTAGGACATCCTAATTTTTGCTAAAATCACATATTTTTAGAAAATATAATGATTTAAGCCTTGAAATGTTCCATTTAAAAGATTTTAATTGAAGAGGGTTTGATCAAACCTCCTTAGATTCAAACCCCCTTGGATAGAACCCTGCTAGTTTTAAACCATACATATAATGGAGTCTCCTCTACACCTATCAAAATACTGATAAAAACTACTTTTGATTTACCTTTTGGGAGATCAAATGAATTCATTTAAAATTTATGTTTTGTAAGTATTCAGTTTTTATTATAAGCTTCCCAAAAAGTAATTTTAAATATATTTAATTTGATTATTATATTTATTTTGTATTTCTTGTGAATGTAGGTTTTTCACCGAACATCAAGTTCTCTGTTCTACACACATGGAAAATTGGTAAATTAGTGAAAAAAAATTCTAAAAAATATCTATGCCCTAGGTATTGATGTCCTTGTTTCAACAAAAAAATAAAAATTGATTTTTGATACATACAGAAAAAGTTATGTTTTACGGAATATGCCTATGTCTAAATTATAATTAGTTTGACTTCAAAAATTAATTAAAAAAAAAATATTGAATAAAACATTATGAAACCAAATGCATGCCCTATATATTGGTGTTACCAATCTAAATTCAAAAGAATCAAAATTTTACCCTTTGTAGAAAAAAAGTTATGTGCTACGGGATACACATCACTTTAAAAAAATGTTGTTTACTATTAAAAACTAGTTATCAAAGGAGACACAAAAATTTTTACGATTTAACTCTAATTTTTCTTTTTAAAATATATTTAGAATCTACAAACTAAATCTCACAAATCACTAGTTCATATCATCTTCAAATTTCTAATGGTTTAGTGGCTATAGGTGTCAGAAAGTGAAGATTTAGTTCAAAATGTTGATTTCAATGTCAAGTTTGGCCAAAAAGTGTAACCCATTATTGTGGGATGACCCTCCTCAAAATGTATTTTCATTCTACAATTTGAATAAAATGGTAGTAGAGCTAAGTTAGGCTTGAATTTACATATTATGTGCCAAATGCTTTATGGTTGTTGAGTTAAACCTTGAATAGGAAATGCTATTTGAATCACTTGCAACACATAAAAGGAATCTAAATCTACATTATATCATTCTAGGATATCTACATAATTATTATATTTATCTTCAATCCTTAGCATGACCTAGGAGAACATGTACCCCAGTGATTTAAAATCCCTCTAAGGGTATTTTTATGTTCTAGATTATTCTAAACCCATCCAATTTGTGTCTACTGGTACTATTAACAGATGTCAAGTTGAGTCTTCATATGCACATGTCAATGAAGTCCAATCCCCTAAGTTTTCCATAGATAGATCCAAGTTGTTTTGTCATTATGGTTGTTGCATACATATGTATTTTTCTATTTGGACTTAAACCCATATTCATTTGATGGTCAACATATGCATTCTTCCCATTATTTCTAAAAGAATATATTAATACCTATGTTGTGTGTCACTAATCCCTTGTCTATAATGCCTATTGTTGGGGATACTCTTGTTACAATGAAAGCTACAAATGTGACACCTATACAAAATGTTGTAGATTGTGATCCCAAGTATAATGTGGATGATCTTATTTAGGGGTATCAGGTAGGTACAAAAAGATGGGGGGACAAAAAATGGCCAAATTTTTAAAAACTTTTTTATAAGCAATAACACTAGTGCATTATGTTTTACTATTAAAAAAAGTAACATTTTGGTCATTCTCGCATTTTTTTTCCTGCAAACCTATGACCTGCAAATAGGGGAGAGTGCGCTTGTGTTATTGGAGGCCATATTGTCACCAATTTTTTGCCAATTTGTCATCAAAATGCCGCCACTACGTCGGGGAGGCCAAAGGAGTAAGTTTTGTTTTTTTGTGTGAATTTGTTACTAAATAGGTAGATTTAAATGGTTTTTTATTTAAATTTCTTTAATTTATAGGAATTATTAATACACCTCCTCCTCCTCCTAAAAATCCCCAAAATCCTCCATCACCTGAACAACAAATACCTGCTGAAGAACAACCCCAACAACAAAAAACTCCATTCATTCCTCAATATGCCCTTGGAACAGAAGAAAATTTAATGGGGTAAATTGAAAATAATAAAAAACAAAGTAAGGACATAATTGCAAGGTTGAAAGATCCTACAACTTCAACCTTGTAGAGAGCCATGCTTGCTCAATCTCTTGAATCTATGTTATCAAATGTAGATTCAATTAGCAAGCAAATATCTAGTTGTTTATATAAGAGGAGAGAGTTTAGAGAGTTCTATGTAGATAAGTTATCCTATGAACAATTCAAAAATGAAAAAATTACAAAATTTGACTTGTGTTCCCTTTTCATAGACCCACAAACAAATCAACCTCTATCCCTTACATGCAAGAGTTTTCCTATCCATCGGAACAACCAAGTGATAAAGGACCATTTTGGGTAGAGGTGGTGGATGGTTTTTGACCATCCTCTATGCAACAATAATGAGGTCCCACAATACTTTTTGAGGAAACTCTACTGCGAGTTTGTCCTCAATAAAGTGCTAAACTATTTTGATATGTGGGACTTCTAGGATAGAGGTGGGCTGTTAGCATAGGTAGACCAGGGGCATGTATTGACCCACAATGGCCAGCAAGACGAGCACTCACTAGACTAGCCCATGAACAGGTGTCTCTCCTTTCCATTGTGAAGGAGAGTGTTGAGGTTGAGACACTATAGTCCATTAGTTCCTTGACCCAGAGCATCATAGTTCATGCTAGTCTTGTAGCACAACATGATCTAGGGGAGACTTCAAGGAGTAGGGTTCCCCCCCATACTTGTCAAGCTTGTAGGTTAGCTCATGGTTATGCCCCATGGATAGTCAGGAAGCAGGTGCACATGCTACATCTGCAGATGAGAAGATGGTGATGATAGATGCCCTCCTGAGTGAGACTTTTAGCCTTGATACCCAGGTAAATGCTAGCATGTTCTTTGAATTTAATTTATTAAATTTCATTTTTGAAATGCAAGATTAACTAATTTAGTTTAATGATTTTAATAAAATTTCAGGGTCATAGTGTTCATTCAGTTTTCAGCAGTTCTCCACCTCTGTATTACACTATGACATGTACTACCGAGGTATCTAACTAGTAAACAATTATAAATATTACATGTGAATAGCATTGTTATATGAATGATATTCTAATATTTGATTTTGGATGTTGAATGGGTTAATCTTGGAGATTTCACGGCAACACCTCCCAGTGGAGGTGGAGTTCAAATATTCACTCAGGTAATAAAATAAATAATTTAACTAATGAATTGTGCTTACTAGATTTTTGTATTTTATATTCATATTGTTGATTACATTACATTACACATCTTTCAAACTCAGTTTTTTGTAGTTTATATTCATATTCATATAGTTTTTTGAAAAAATGCCTCAAAGAAATGTGGTCTCATGGAATGCCATGATAAGCAAATGCATTGACAAGGACATCACCATGAGACCACATTTCTTTGAGGCATTTTTTCAAATAGCTTACTACCTTGTCTATGCTACTACATTTTCCTTACGTGTCTACCAAAGCTTGTTGATCCCCTCCACACTATTATTTGACAAATTCTCTCTAATAAACTCATCCAATTACCACCAATCAGACCCCTTGAAACAAATCTTCCCCTTTTAAAGACATACGATCCCAAAGGTTTTTTCTAGTATCACCATGCTCTAGGACATGACACAAGAGAGGGGCACGAGCCTATGACAACTTATATAGCATATGATTGACTTCAACATCATCTAGGTTTTAGGTATTAATTATGGGGGCAACAAGTCACCCCTAACTAAAATCTTCAAATCTACACTAACCCATTCCCCTACAACCTATGTCAATCCTATTGCCTCAATTTCTTCCATCCCTACTTTTGATCCTACATCTAACCCATCTAAGTCTAGTGTGGACCCTTCCTTTAATACTACTATATTCTTTGAGATGATAGGCACATTATACATTCAACCTTATAATTTCATTGTTGAACCCACTCCTACACCTGCCATCACCTTCTTGCTTAACAATGTGCCTACTGATGATTATAACGATCCTCTGTATATTGAGGCACAAGTACACTATAAAATGATAGTTGAATCAAGGTAGATCTTTTGAGCCTTATTAATGCATTTACAAAGGAACAGTTATACATCACTAGGTTGCAAAGAGATTCTTATCCCCCTTAGATATCTCCTAGTGTACACATAATGACACTTCTATACCTACTTTTGGCTCCCTCACCATACTAATCTAGGTAGGACCTAAATGCCTAGATGTCTCGTGTCATATCAACCCCACCTCAAACCACTATATATTCTCTGAGGTCATCCTTGGCTCATTGAAATGTTGGTTGTCCTTGAACTGTCATCCACCAGTGCCTTAAATTCCCCATGATGGTCATGTCTTCACCATTTCTCATAGCCCATACCAACTACTTGTTACCTTAAGACACTTCTCCTTAGATTATTTTTTGTCAACCCCTTCTAGTCCACCTGAACCTCATACCAATTCCTCTTTCACCTTTACCTATCTTATGCCTCTAAATGCATTGCTTATCCCACCCCACAACCTCTTTATAGTACTTCACCTACTCCACTAGCTATGCCCCTATCTTCCCCACCATATATCCACCTATTACTACTTTACCTTCCTCATTGACTTCTATCTCCCCTGTAACACCCCTCCAAGATAAAGTAAAAGAAAAAGTGTAGGACCTTTCCCCATCCACTTCTAAAAGTAGGCCTAAGAAACTTCCCCAATACTACACCTAACCTACTAACCAAACCATATATACACTACCTATTTCCTAATCTACCCCTACTAGACATCCCAAACCCAGTTTGCTTCTAACCCACACCCCTAACAAACCTTAAGACAAACAAAATGATAATAAAATTTTAAAATAAGGTTTTTCTTGTCTTATCTTTCCTCCCTCCTATTATCCCACAAACTCTTGATATTCCTCCTTCCCATAAACCCATAAACTTACCTAATGTCTATGTGATTTCTAGTGCCATTCTTGTATCCCTTGTTCTGCCCCTCATTCCCATCACCAATCTTTTCTTGACATATTAAGACCCTCTATCTTAGGCATTGTCCTACCTCCATCACTACCACACAAACAAAAAATTGAGCACTACCCTACCCCACCCTACCACCAACCTAAACCTAAATTAACACCTTCACTCCCTCTTTGACTTCTTCTACCTCTACTATCTCTCTAAGTGAGGTGGCTCCTCTTCTAAAGCCTCATTATTCTAGTATGATCATGACTACTGGAATCATAGAGGATCAAAGATTAGTGGAATATTCTCTACCTGAGCCATCAACCCATGTAGTTGGTGGGTGTCTCTTTGATTTAATTGTTTATTTTCACATGTTATCAGTAATATTCATTCATTCAATGACCGTCATTCCTTCTATAGACATTCAGGGGGGCACTGATCTTGTTACTTCTAAGATGTCCCCTTTTTACTTCTCTTAATCCTACTATGGTCCCTCCTTTGTTGACCTTATGCCACACAATAGTCATGAATCATCACATGAATCTTCATCTAATTTATATATAAATGCATGTGAATTGTGTTCTTTATTGTGTGTACTTCCATGTTTAGGTGAACATGTGTGTATGTTAGGAGCCATGACCTGCATCACTATTCTTGTTTTCATAATTAAATAATGTTGTTTTATTTTTAGATGATGCAGGTGGCGACACCTCCTGAAGTTCATAGGGCAATGGAGCATGATGTGTATTGTTGCAAATATGGGCCTAACTGGTGTTGTCATTGATGTCAACATACTCCTATTGCATTGATGAAAAGGATTGGATGAGCTAAGTGCTGAGGATATTGAGAAAATTAGTCCTAATCAGGAACAGAGAAGAACAATGAAGACAGTAAGGTAAAGTTCCAAGATAAGATGACTATTAGAGGATGCGGTTCAAAGGGTTTGTAGATATGAGTCTTAAGATGATCTAGTAAAGATTTTAGAGGTCCACATGATGATTTGAAGGAGTTGTGGTTGCCCAAGCAAAACTAGTTCCGGTAGGTGTTCAGAGGTGACAGAGTGACACTAATAGGTCCTGTGAGATCTAGAAATGCATTATCCTATTTTGCAGATTTGAGGGAGTGTTGAGGAAGTCTTTGTGAAGTGTCAACTTGATTGGTTCATGTTTTGAAGGTCCAAAAGAATCTATTCCTTTGTGACAGTGGTGATAGACTGTGTTCTTGAGGTTCCAGATGAAGGAGAGAAGGATTTCAGTAAGCAAATGAAGTGTGGATGTTCTTGGTGATTCAGGCAATCTTGTGGAGGTCTTTAGATCATGTCTAGTTTGTGTTGGTGGTCCTCATTGGAGTTGGAGCTCACAATTGAAGAATAACTTCCGGATGATGGTGTTCTTCCTAAGACTAGCCGACCAGATGAGTTACACATCTTGCAGATGTTCTTGTAGATGTTTGCTGACTTAGATGACTATTCCTAAGTCGATGTCTTGTATATATATGGAGTTGTGAAGTCTTTTCCAAGTGTGTCTAGTAGAGATGTGAGTGTGGTAACGAGGAAGAGAGCGAAAGGCATAGCAAAAGTATTAGGCTTAAATGGAACTGATTCAAGCATGGTGAAGATGCTATTCTCCAGTTCAAGTATGTGATGCTTATCATTTTGTAGACAGTGTGTCTCTTGTAGGCAGTGAGCCTCTTATGAGCAGTGTGCTCAGGTAGTGAGCCCTAATTGGCATGTGCCATTTTTTTCTTTCTATTCTTCTAATAGAGAAAACAATCTTGGGTTAATCACCCCACGGTTTTTCCCTCAACTAGGTTTTCCACATCAAAATCTTGGTGTCTTATGTGTTGATGTGTTTTTGCTCTTGATTTAATGCATTATGTTTCAATGATTGATTTATTAATATGTTACTAAATCACTAAGAGGATTTAAGTGTGTAATTGGAAATAAAGTTTTTGACAATTGATTCACCCCCCCTCTCAGTTGTCTATCCTGGATCTAACAATTGGTATCAGAGCTAAGTTCCTCTAAAAGAGCTTAACCGCTTGAGGAGATCTAGGATGTCATCCTACAAGAAGAATAGTCTAAAGTTTCATGGAACCAATTTTAATCTTTGGAAAAGTTGCATGAAATGTCACTTGCAATGTATGGTAATGCAGTATTGGACCATGGCTACAACAAAGTATACACCTCCATAGGGTGGTCCGAAGGCCCCAAATGAAATCACAGATGCTGAAAACAATTTGTAGACTATAGAAGCTCTTCTAAGTACATTGTCTGATTCAGAGCTGACAAATGTTGTTGACCTACAAACTACTTTTGAGATTTGGGAAAAACTAGAAACTCTGCATGAAGGAGACAAGTATGTAAAATGTACAAGGCTACAAAGTCTGAAAAGAAAATTTGAAAATATGAAGATGAGAGAAGATGAAAACATCACTACTTTTATGCCAAGAGTAAATGAGCTTGTTTGTGGAATTAGATGTGCTAGTGGAGTATTGGATGAAGATGAGATTGTTGGCAAAATTCTCAGATCCCTTCCTGCTTCTTATAAAATTAAGGTTGCTGCCATTGAAGAATTCAGAGCCCATACAACTGTCACAAGAGATCAATTGGCTGGTAAATTGGCTGCATTTGAAATGACCAAGTTTGGAGATGCCCCCCCAAGACTCAATCAACATTTAAATCCAGTGCTTCTGTAAAAGGAAAACAAAGGTTTGATCCGGGGGAGAACTCTTCAAGGAAACTATCATGGTATGAAAAAGCAAGAAAAGACTTGGAAGAAGAAGAAATTGAAACTGCTTAGCTTGAAGCCCTTATTGCAAAAAGACTGCCAAGAGGATCCAGTAAGTATGAAGGGAAATTGCCTTTTAAGTGTTTCAACTGCAACAAGATTGGTCATTTTGCCTCAAAGTGTCTAGAAAGATTTTCAAGGCCAAATCCTAACAGATCAAGGTTCCAAAAGAATTGTTACTATGTTCATGAAGAGGATGATAATGAAGGAGTAACAGATGATGAATCAGAGACAGGAAACAAATACAGAAGTGACTAGGTGTTTATTGCCATCAAGGAAGAAGATCTAATGCCCTCTAAATCAATCAATCATAAAGTTGTAGAAAGAGCTCTGGCTGCCCAAGTTGAAGAAAAGGATGATTGAGTCATTGATAGTGGATTCTCTCACCATATGACAGGTGACAAAAATATGTTCTTAGATTTGGAAAGGTATGAAGGAGGAATGGTAAAGTTTGGTGATAATTCTGCTGGTAGAATCAGAGGTAGAGGAACTATTTCTTTTGACGGAAAGAACAAAACTGGTAATGTCCAGTATGTTGAAGGATTGAAGCACAATCTACTCAGTGTTGGACAATTGTTGGACAAAGGCTATGATCTCCAATTCAAGAATGGAAAATGCAAGATCTTTGAAAGTTCCAAAACAAAGATTGCATCTGGTACTCAGACAAAAGGTAATGTCTTCCATTTAGTTGGTACAGGTAAAAGTTGTCTATTTGTGCAAATTGATCAGAGTTGGCTATGGCATAGGAGGATGTGTCATGTGAATTTTGATAATATCATCAAGATAAGAAATACTCAGGCTGTAAGAGATCTTCCAAAACTGGTGAAACCTACAAATAGTTTGTACAAAGAATGTCAGTTGGGAAAACAAAGCAGAGTCTCATTTAAAAGCAAAGAACAATCTTCTACCGGAATATTGGATTTGGTTCATACTGATCTATGTTGTCCAGTAAGAATTAGGAGTGTGCAAGGTGATAGATACTTCATGTTTCTAATTGATGACTACTCTTGGATGATGTGTGTAACTTTTCTGAAAGAGAACTCAAAAGCTTTTGAGAAATTCAAAATATTGAAGGCTATGGTAGAGAATGAAACCAGATTAAAATTAAAGTGTTTGAGGTCAGATAGAGTTGGAGAATTCACATCTAGTGAGTTCATAGAATTCTATGAGAAACATGGAATAAAGAGACAGTTGTCTACTCCTAGGACTCCACAGCAGAATGGAGTAGTGGAGAGAAAGAATTGGACCATCCAGGAAGCATCTAGGACAATGATGATGGAAGCAAATGTTCCTCAGATCTATTGGAGAGAACCTATCAGCACTGCAGTCTATACTCTCAATCGAGTTCAAATCAGAAGCAATACCGGTAAGACTCCTTATGAACTTTGGTTTGGCATCACTCCTATTGTGAGCTATTTTAGAGTATTTGGTAGAAAAATGTTACATCAAAAGAGATGAAGATCTAGGCAAGTTTGATGCTAGAAGTGATGAAGGAATATTCTTGGGTTACTGTACTCGAAGCAAAGAATACTGGTGTTATAACAAGAGACTAAGAAAGATTATAGAAAGTACAAATGTGAAGGTTGATGAAGGAATTGAAAAACCCTCAAGGTTTTATGAATATGATGAAGATGATCAGAATGGTGTTTTGATTCAAGGAGCCCAAGCCCCTTCTGCAATTCAGAGTCAAACTGATTTGGTAAATCAGGAAGAAGAGTTGAGTTTCAATGAGCCTGATCAAGAATCAAAAGTGCAAGAAACTCCCAAAGTTCCCAAGTATGTAAGAATGAACCATGCTGAAGATTAGATCATAGGTGATAAAAGCAAAGGTGTACAAACAAGAAGGAGAATTGCTCAAGATTCAGATGAGTATTGTCTGATTTCAAAGATTGAACCTAAGATAGTAAATGAAGCTTGCAATGATGAAATCTGGACTAAAGCAATGGAGAAAGAGCTGATGCAAATTGAGAAAAATCACACTTGGGATCTTGTTCCTAGACCTAGAAACAAGAATGTGATTGGAACAAAATGGGTCTTCTGGAACAAACTGAATGAAGTTGGTGAAGTAATTAGAAATAAAGCCAGATTGGTCTGCAAGGGTTACTCTCAAATTGAAGGAGTTGATTTTGAAGAAAATTTTGCTGCAGTGGCAAGAATTGAAGTAGTCAGATTATTTCTTGCTTTTGCTGCCTTCAAGGACTTCAAAGTATATCAGATGGATGTCAAGTCTACCTTCCTGAATGGTGACTTGGAAGAAGAAATATACATTGAGCAACCGGATGGATTTTAATTATCTAATCATGGCAATATGGTCTGCAAGTTCAAGAAAGCTTTGTATGGACTAAAGCAAGCCCCAAGAGCCTGATATGAAAGATTGGATAAGCATCTTTTGAAGATTGGTTTCAACAAAGGTATTGCTGATAGTAATTTGTATTTCAAAATTGATCATGAAAACATCTTGATTGTTGAAGTGTTTGTTGATGATATCATTTTTGGAGGAAGAGATAGTATATGTAAAACTTTTGCAAATCAAATGAAAAGTGAATTTGAGATGTCCATGCTTGGGGAAATAAATTTCTTCTTAGGTCTACAAATCACTCAAAGAAAGAAAGGAATCTTCATTTCTTAGACCAAATATGTGAAATAATTGTTGAAGAAATTTGGCATGGAAGACTCAAAACCAATGAATACTCCCATGGCAACCAGATGTAAATTGGAGAAAGATGATGACTCTCCTAAGGCTGATCAGAAAAAGTACAAGTCAATGATTGGAGGATTGTTGTATCTCACTCAAACTAGAGCTGGCATTATGAATGCTATGGGTCTTGTTGCTAGATTTTAAGCTGAACCTAGAGAATCTCATGTCATGGAAATCAAGAGGATTTTTAGATATCTAAAAGGAATAGTTGAGTATGGATTGTGGTATCCCAGAGATCATGATTTCTCTCTTCATGCATATACACATGTGGATTGGGCAGGAGATGTGAATGATCGGAAGAGTTCCAGTGGTGGAGCATTCTTTTTGGGGAAGAGATTGGTTACTTGGCTAAGCAAGAAATAAGAGGTAGTATCTCTGTCCACTGCAGAAGCAGAATATATTGTAGCAGTAGGTAGTTGCACTCAAGTTTTGTGGATGAAGCAAATGCTAAGAGACATCAGAGTGGAGTATGAGGAACCTATCACAATCTTCTGTGATAATTCAAGTGCAATAAATATATCTAAGAATATAGTGTTGAATTCAAAGACTAAGCATATATCTATCAAGTTTCACTTTATGGGAGAATAAGTGAACAAGAATGATGTCAGATTGGAGTTTGTGCCTTCCAAGGATCAGATTGCAGATATCTTTACTAAACCTCTACCTAAGGACTCTTTTGAGTATCTCAGGGAGAAGTTAGGGGTTATTACCCCTCTGGTGATGAACTAAGGTGCACTGATGTGCATCAATCTAGTGGATATCACAGTCATATCTTGTGGACTAGATTGATGATGGGGAGCTGCTATTCAGGGGGATCAGCTAGTATGATTCTAAAATAGTAGAATTGCAAGTATGTGCCCTTTGCCATTGATATCAAAGGGGGAGAGAAAACATGTGAAAAAAAAGTGGTGGCTAATCAAAGGGGGATTAGTAAAGAAAGAGAAGACAAGTGAACAATTGTTGGTGATAGGGGGAGTTTTGTTAGTAAAGAAAAGTTCTTGTCTTGATCTTCAAAATAGTTTTTCACATCATATGTTGCCATCAATGACAAAGGGGGAGATTGTTACAAGTATGGGCCTAACTGGTGTTGTCATTGATGTCAACATACTCCTATTGCATTGATGAAAAGGATTGGATGAGCTGAGTGCTGAGGATATTGAGAAAATTAGTCCTAATCAGGAACAGAGAAGAACAGTGAAGATAGTAAGGTAAAGATCCAAGATAAGATGACTATCAGAAGATGTGGTTTAAAGGGTTTGTAGATATGAGTCTTAGGATGATCTAGTAAAGATTTTAGAGGTCCACATGATGATCTGAAGGAGTTGTGGCCGCCCAAGAAAAATTGGTTCTGACAGGTGTTCAGAGGTGACAGAGTGACACAGATAGGTCTGGTGAGATCTGGAAATGCATTATCCTATTCTGTAGATTTGAGGGGTGTTGAGGAAGTCTTTGTGAAGTGTCAACTTGATTGGTTCATGATTTGAAGGTCTGCAAGCATCTATTCCTTTGTGACAGTGGTGATAGACTATGTTCTTGAGGTTCTGGATGAAGGAGAGAAGGACTTTAGTAAGCAGATGAAGTGTGGATGTTCTTGGTGATTCAGGCAATCTTGTGGAGGTATTTAGATCATGTCCAGTTTGTGTTGGTGGTTCGCATTGGAGTTGGATCTTGCAATTGAAGAATAACTTCCGGATGATGGTGTTCTTCCTGAGACTGGCTGACCGGATGAGTTACACATCTTGCAGATGTTCTTGTAGATGTTTTCTGACTTAGATGACTATTCCTAAGTTGATGTCTTATATATGTATGGAGTTGTAAAGTATTTTCTAAGCGTGTCTGGTGGAGATGTGAGTGTGGTAGTGAGGAAGAGAGTGAAAGGCAGAGAAGAAGTATCGGGCTTAAATGGAACTGATTCAAGCATGGTGAAGATGCTATTCTCCAGTTCAAGTATGTGAAGCTTATCATTTTGTAGATAGTGTGTCTCTTGTAGGAAGTGAGCCCTAATTGGTATGTGCCATTTTGTTCTTTCTATTCTTCTAACAGAGAATACAATCTTGGGTTAATCACGTCGTAGTTTTTCCCTTAACTGGGTTTTCCACGTCAAAATCTTGGTGTCTTATGTGTTGATGTGTTTCTGCTCTTGATTTAATGCATTATGCTTCAATGATTGATTTATGGATATGCTGCTAAATCACTAAGATGATTTAAGTGTTTAATTGGAAAGAATTTTTTTGACAACTGATTCACCCCCTCTTAGTTGTTTGTCCTAAACCTAACATTCTACAATTGATAGATCCATGCCTTTGATGGGGGTATGAAACATATTAGTAAATTTCCAATTACATTCGTTGTTATAGTTGTTTATTATTGAAAAATCTAATGATTATTGATTTGAAGTTTAATTTCTATATGGATGGTTTCTATATGACATTACAACACCACAACTTGATCTTGTTACTGTGCCAAATGAGGAGAGAGATTATTTGACAGTGGTAAGTGATTATTTTGTTAAATGTTTCATTTTTTATAATGTAATTTCTATATATTAATGTCTATACTTTTTATTGTAACAACTACAGCTCCATGATGAACTAAATAGGAGGAGCAACCCTCGAGTTCAAAGTAGACCACTCTCATATGTGTCTCCATCCCCTTGAAGATCAAAGGTTGTCCATGATCTATTATCTTCACCCAGAGGGGAATAAATTTTTATTGGGTTCCTTTGTTGTATGCCTATATGGCATTTGTGGACATATATTTTGTATTGCATATAGTTGACATTGTATGCCTATATGGCTATTTTGTATATATGTTATACTTATATTGACAGATATTGATGTATGCCTATATGCATATTTGGTTAATACACATCTTTTTTTGTTGACGGTGTCCATATTTGCATTATAAATCCATGCTTCAATGGATATTTGTAGATGGTTTACTTCAAATATTTAAAGTCCAATTGTATTACATGCACTCTTCCTTTATATAATTGTAAAAATATAAAGTTTGAACATTAAATTATTCATATGAATATAATAATACATGATGAAATCTAACTGATGCAGAGTGGGACGCAACGGAGGCTAACTAACAGGAAGGAGCTGCCAATAATACAAACAACCTGATAAAAATGTCTATCGGCTCAACATCATCATATTTCCTAAAGACACCAACAGCATCATCACATTTCAACAGCATCATCATATTTTGGATGATCGCAAATATCCTCCTATCGACTACTATTTACCTCCTCCGTTTGTCGCCTACCATCATCATCATGATAATCAACGGGCGCAAACATCCTCCGGTTGCACTGTTCATCGGGTGCCAAATACAAGCGGCATCATCATGATATTCAATATCACCTTCGTCAGCAGGATATCCAAATATCCGGTTGCTCCAAATATCCTGATGACGTTGCACTTCAACAACTTGCCTTCGATGCTCCTCTGCCCGACGATACAAGCAACAACATCATGATTTTGTTCATCCGGTTCCTCGAAACCTCCTGATGATGCTAATACAACTTCCTGCCTACGCCGATACCTTACCACTTAGTGACAACAGGATAAACTCGCATAAGGGGATATCTCAATATCCTGATGACGATGACGTCATATCCTGATGACGATGACGTCACACATCATCCTGATGAACTCTTCAACACTTAGACAAAAACTGAACTTTCACACCCGCATCCGTTAGCGATATGCGGATGATGAACTTCTCTGAGAGATGATCCTGACTGCGATATATACACTGAGTATATATCCAACTCAAAACATCATGATGCACCTGCAACATGCAAACTTCAACAACTTCACGACCCGATCCTGATGGCGATGCATTCGCAGATGACGATGCGGCTTGCTCCGACTAGAAACGCACATGCAGACTCCTGTGTATCCTTCCACTGCATGTAAACACTCTAAATCACTCTATTTCACAAAGATCATGTGACGACCGGGCTGGATCACCTTCAAACCAAAATCTAACAACTTATCTTCTAGACCTAGAACATGAGGATGCTAGGCTGATTCACAGCATGCTCCTAACTGATCTCCTGAACAATGCAATGCATAAACAGAAAACACAAATGCAAACTAAACTATGATACAGGACCATTCCACCGATTTGCAGGATCAACCGGTGGAAGGGTTGAAAGTGCCCATCAACTTGCAAAACGGAAAGGAAATCAACACAGATACAACCAGCTAATGCAAAAGATGAGATCTTATTCACTTGAAATTCAATGTCCTGAATACAGCTTCACAATGTCTGAACTGCTCTCAACTCAACACAACACCAGTACATCTAGCAACATCAATCTCAATATCAATATGAACTATCAATATGAACTCAATGTGTCTAAACCCTAACAGATCGAAGGTATATATAACAAATCCTTCGAGTACTACCAACTTCACTTCCCAGCGGCTGGGAGCTTCCAAGCGGCTGGGAGAGAGGACAACTCAGACTATCTTATCCCGATCTCTAACTGCCTACACATACTCCTAGGCTGAACTAATACATAGCATCAGTCCAGTGGACCTTATTACATGATAAAGTCAAACATACTAAAAATAGCCTACTGCCCTGTCATCATGCTGATAACTATCCTATATCCTGATCATGTATGTCATCATGCGGACCTATATCCTGATCATGTGCGGGTGCTCTTGCACCACTAACACCTATAATACATGATACAATCTAACATGTAGGTCTCTCAACCACTACACATCTAAGCCCATACTCTATAGGATCATTGTAGTATGGTAAGGAAATTCATATAATTATACAATGCACTTTGAAGTATGCAACTAAAAATGAGCAAGACATTATTACATATGACCTCATACCTCTAGAAGTTTGTCATATAATTCTTGAAAGACTTCTACCATTCCACGTGTATGCTTCATGCTATCATTCACATGTATGCTTCATGCTTCTTGTTTATACTTCACGTGTTCATGTGTATGATTCATGCTTCCTGTGTATACTTTATGTTTTCATGTGTATGCTTAATGCTTCTTGTGTAGACTTCATGCTTCCTATGTAGACTTCATGAATTACATGTATTCACATGTATGCTTCATGCTTCATGTGTATACTTCACATATTACGTGTATTCACGTGTACATCTCATACTTCATGTATTAGGTTGATAAGCACTAACATGAAAGGGGGAGCAATTTATCATTGAGAAAGACATCCATAATACCCTTAAAGAATACAATTAAGAATACAACCTTAGGCAATATTGCAAATAAATGAATTTAGGTTCTCACGAATAGTGATGACATTTGAAAGGTGAAAAGTTGACCCTTCAAATAGGAAATAATATGACCCTTTTAAAATGAAGGGCATTGACCATGCCTAGAATAGATGTGCCCAACTAGATGTGTTGGCACTAACCATTTGGCCCCATGAAGAACAAAACAAAAAGTAGCCTACCTTACAACTTTACACTACATGCATCTGACGATTTTTGGAGCATCAAAAAAATTTTTACCACTGGAAAATACCTTAGAGATATAAAAAACTGAGAGAGGTTATTGTAGAGAGGCCCTATGTGATCTTGTAACCTTAGATGAAATGTTTCTAAGTGACAAAGTTTCTGAGTAACAACTTGTCAAAGATTCCTACTTTCTTACACTTTGGACTCTTAAGGGATATCATCGGTACAATGTAGCTCAGATTGTTTCAACGTGTTTGGGTGTGAAACAGGACCATGCCTAGCCTAAAACTACTAATCCAGACACATTGGAACTATCAGTTTGGTTGCACTAGAAGCAAAACAAAAGTTACACCCCTTTACAACTTTACACTGCATGCATTTGACACTTTTTCCATCAACTAAAAAATGGAAACCACAGGAAAACACCTCAGAGATATAAAAAATATAGAGAGGTTATTGTAGAGGGACCCTATGAAATCCTTAACCTCAAATAGAATGTTTCTAAGTGACACAGTTTTTGGGTAACAACTTGTCAAATATTGCTACCTTTTTGTACTTTGGTCTCTTAAGGTATATCATCGGTACAATGTAGCTCAGACTATTTTGGCATATTTGGGTACAAAATAGAACCATCCCTAGCCTAAATGTAGCCATCCAGAAATGTTGGAATTGTTAGTTTGGTCACACGAGGAGTAGAATGAAAGTTACATCCCTTTGCAACTTTACACTGCATGCATTTGACACTTTTTCCATCAATTGAAAACTAGACACCATGGGTAAACGCCTTAGAGATATCAAAAAATGAGATAGGTTATTGTAGAGGGGCCCTACATGATCCCTTAGCCTTAGATAATATATTTTTAAGTGACACGGTTTCCAGGTAATAGCTTGTCAAAGATTGATGCCTTTTTACACTTTGGTCTCTTAAGGGCTATCACTGATATAATGTAGCTCAGGCTATTTTGGCATGTTTGGGTGTGAAACAGGACCATGCCTAGCCTAAACATACGAATCTAGATGCATTGGGACTATCAGTTTGGTCACACCAGGAGTAGAATGAAAGTTACACCCCTTTGCAACTTTACACTGCATGCATCTAACACTTTTTCCATCAACTAAAAACTGGACACCACAGGAAAATGCCTTAGAGATATAAAAAATGAGAGAGGTTATTGTAGAGGGGTCCTATGTGATCCCGTAGCCTCAAATAGAATGTTTCTAAGTGACACAGTTTCTAAGTAATAGCTCATCAAAGATTGCCGTCTTTTTGCACTTTGGTCTCTTAAGGGATATTGCCGGTACAATGTAGCTCAAACTATTTTGGCATGTTTGGGTGTGAAAAAGAACCATGCCTACCCTAAATGTACCCATCCAGATGCATTAGAATTGTCAATTTGGTCACACAAGGAGTAGAACAAAAGCTACACCCCTTTGCAACTTTACACTGCACACATTTGACACTTTTTCCATCTATTGAAAACTGGACACCATGAGAAAACATCTTAGAGATATCAAAAACTAAGAGAGGTTATTGTAGAGGGGCCCTACATGATCTTATAGCATTAGACAAAATGTTTTTAAGTGACATAGTTTTCAAGTAACAGCTCGTCAAAGATTGTTGCCTTTTTGCACTTTGGTCTCTTAAAGGATATCATCGATCCAATGTAGCTTAGACTGTTTTGGCATGTTTGTGTTGAAAGCATGTGCTAACTAGTGTTTTTGTTGATGTCAACATGTTTGTGTTGTCATTGGTGCCAACTGTATCTTCTAATATTGTTGTTTGTTGATTGATTGAGTTGTCATGTTAAGAAGATTGTTTGAGTATTTTGCTTGGCATTTCCTTTGTGTTGAAGACCAGAGTATGAGTTTTGGATTTTTTTTGGAGAAGTGTTTGAAGATGCTAAATATAGAATTTTGTGGTCTGGATGGTTGTGCAGAAAAAGTTCTATTCGCTAGTTTGAAGACTGTGCATGGCAATGTTGGCATAGTGACAGGGAGAAAGTATTTTGATCTACAATTCTTCATATTTTGGATTTTGGTCTTGTGGTTTTGGACTTAATATTATAAAGTCCTTAGCTATCTTCATTCCAAAGGATTTGTGATTTGGTACTCTAGAAAGCAAGTTATTGATTAGCAGAGTTTGACAACATTTGTTGTGAAGCAGTCTGTGATATGACTTCAAGTGATATTTGTTGTCCTCATGTGAGATCTATTGTGGTTAGATTTGTAATTTCCCAATTGATTCTATGATGTTTATGGATGTCCCCAGAATATATTGAAGGCATGTGCTTGAATCACAAGCTATAATGAAGTTCTTGGAAGCATGTATCTAAGTATTCTTAATGTGTGCACTAGTTCTAGTTGGCCAGGTTATTTACATTTGTTGCGGAGGTGATTCATGGATTGTAGAAGCATGTTCAAGCATGTGAATATGTATTTGGGTTTGAGATAAGCCATGAAGTGTTCCTCTTTCACTCATTTGATTTGAAAGTTTGTATAAGTTCATACCTAATTTGATTTATGTACGTATGCCGACCTTGGAGATAGTTCCAATGGTTGTATGTTGTATTTCTAACCTTGATGAATGTTCCAAGGTTGATGATTGGTATAAATATATGTAATGAATTGGTGAGTGGTGTGAGTGTGTGAAGATGCGAAGATAAAGTGTGAGTTATAAAAGCATAGTAGAGAAGAAGAGATATATTGCGCTTCAATGGAACTAAACTCATGCATGTTGTAGATGTTACTATATTAGTTCATGGCAGTGAGCCACCCATCCTAGAAGTGAGCCACCCTTTGGCAGTGAGCCACCCCTTAGCAGTAAGCCTTTCATTTGGGTAGTGAGCCTCTTTTATTATTCGGTATTGTTACTATATTATATATTGTGAGCTAACACTTACCATGGTTTTTCCCTTTTAGGGTTTTCAACATAAAATTCTGGTGTTCAAGTGTGTATGGTGTTCATGTGTTTATGTTTTGATTCTTCTATTCATGTTTAATCTTCATAACAGAATAAGAAGTTAAGGTAAGTGAATGTGAAAGTGGTTTTGTTTAAAGAAATTAAAGTTTTTGATACAACTGATTCACCCCCCTCTCAGTTGTCTTGTGCCTTCAACAATTGGTATTAGAGCGAGGTTCCTTGGAAGAAATCCTAACAACTTGAGGTAGATTTGGGATGGCACACAAGAAAGACATTCCCCAATTTGATGGATTTGACTATGCCTACTCAAAGATATCAATGCAAAGTTATCTTATTTCTATTGGTTATAATGCCTGGAAGATGGTTAAAGATAAATACATAGTACCTAAAGGTGGTCCCCAGTCTAATGATGAAATTAAGGATTATGAGGCTAATCACAAAGCTAAAAATGCTCTGTCTAACACTAAAATGGAAAAAATTGTGGACCTAGAAATTGCTCATGAGATTTGGGACAAACTGAAAAACATCTATGAAGGTGATGAATCTGTTAAGAAGGCTAAGTTGCAGAAATTGAAGACTACATATGAAACCATGCAAATGTCTGAGGATAAGAACATAACAAGCTACATATAGAAGATTGATGAAGTTGTTAGCAGCATCAAGGGTCTTGGTGGAAAGTTAGAGGATGTGGATGTTGTAGATAAGATACTGAGAACTCTTCCCAAATCTTATAGCCACAAGGTATCTGCCATTGAAGAATTGTTTGACATGGGAAAGCTTACAAAAGATCAATTTCTTGGTAAACTAACTACTTTTTAGATGAGAGAATTTGGTACTATTGATGGCCCTGTGAAAATTGAGACTGCCTTTAAGGCCAAGGAAGAAAAGACTGCTAGATTAGATAAATATGCTGTGGAATCATATGAAGAAAATTTTGAAGAGCTTGAGGAAAAATTTACAAGAAGAATGAAAAGAGTCAGTAGAGGAAAGTTCAAAGGTAAGTTACCTTTCAAATGTTTCAATTGTGATAACATTGGTCACTATGCCTCAAGATGTCCTAATGGAGCTTTGAAGTTTAAAAATAATGAAAGTAAAGGAAAAATGGTAAGAAAGAGTTACTATGTTAGAGATGATGATAGTGTCACTGATGATGAACCTGATTCTAATGATGGTAATAGTAGTGAATGCTTGTTTATTACACTTAGAGAATAACTTATTTCTACTAATCTTGCAAACTATGTGAAGGAAGGAAGTCCAAGAGAGTTGTCTACATTTCATGCTAAAAAAGAAGATGAATGGATCATTGACAACAGATGTTCAAATCACATGACAGGAGATAAGAGTAAGTTTGTTAAATTTGAAAAATATGAGGGAGGACTAGTTAGGTTTGGTGATGATGCAACTGGTAAGATTTGTGGAAAAGGATCAATTAACTTTGATGGAAAGCAATATATAGATGATGTTCTTTATGTCAAAGGCTTAAAGCATAATATTCTAAGCATTGGACAAATGTGTGACAAAGGATATAATTTAATGTTTAAGGACAATGGGTGTGAGATAAGGGAAAGATCTGGAACCTTAATTGTTGCTGGTAAGAAGACTCATGGTAATGTTTATCATTTGAAGGGTACCAATAACTATTGTTTGTTGGCTCAGACAAATGAAAGATGGTTATGGCATAGGAGAATGTGTCACATTAATTTTGATAATTTGGTGAGAATAAGCATAGTACAAGTAGTGAGAGACCTGCTTAAGATTGTGAAGCTTGCCAATGCTATGTGCAAAGAATGTCAGTTTGGGAAGATGACAAAGACTACTTTCAAAAGCAAAGAAAAATTCTCTATAGGTTTGCTGGAGTTGGTGCATATAGACTTATGTTGCCCTACAAGAATAGGAAGTATACAATACCAAAATCTATCAAGTATATATATCCACAATATGAATTATCCCAAGACTAGGTCGGCATGCAAAATATGAAACTTGTATATCAAAGTTGTACCTTGTTATCTTGATCCTTTGGACAAACAACAATGCAAACCCATACAATCATTTAGGAATCTTCATATAGGTCTAGACTCATTATTGAACCACTTAGAATAATGATCTAAGCATTATCTCCTCACCGCACATCGATCCAACTATGTGTCGGCCTTATTCGAAAATACACACTTAAACCCTATTGTCTGTCATATCATAACTTCCAGTGCAGACCATATGAAACTTCAAAATTCACATCAAACATTCATTAGACATCACCAATCATAGCTTCAAAATTGCAAGTCATAATATTCTTGTGTGATGATATGTAGATCTCAAAACTGTTTCCTTTGTCTTGGTTGAACATGTCAAACTAACTACAGAAACTTGGAAGATTGTAGATGATCTTCTGGTGGACTTTAGTTACTATAAATCTGGAATTAGATACATATCATATGTGTTTACAACACCTTCAAATTTCACATCGAGATAACGAATAGTAGAGGAATACGGAGTGAATTACTCAAGTGTTTTGCACTGTTCCTCACTATACTCTACTTACCAGACTTAGTTAAATCATAATGTATCTTTTGAAGATTATCAAGACTTGAATACTTGAATATAACATTATCAAAGGATTATGTACAACATATCGAAATTGCATATCATGATCTTCAACCGCGGAGAAGTACTAACTGAATCACTATCACTATCTTGGTAAACTGCCAACACTTAGTCAATTTTGGCTAAGTTAGTCTTTCTGGACCAAAAGGTTACACACAACTTTGTCTTTGAAGTTATTCTAGATCATGTCTGATTGTTTCCATTAATGACAACATCAAGTTTCCACCATATCAGTAATGTCTCTTGACCATGTTGCCAACAATCTCCCCCTTTGGTATTGATGGCAACACTTAGTGAAAAATGCTTATGCTACTCCTCCTTACTATGTACATTCTATTTTCTTCTTTCCTTAAGATGTTTTGGCCATTTTTCACTAGATTTTATTCTACCCCTTTGACATCAATGGCAAAGGTGTATGTACAAGAAACAAAATTGTATTACAAAACTGTTATACTTGTCCACATATGTACATGTGCAATATTTCAATTTAGTTAGTTATGGGTGAAAGGATATCATTATAAATAATCTTTAATTTTCCTAGTTCTCCATCCCACCTATTCTTAGCACTATTCAAAATTTGAATGTTACCATTAATCTAAAAAACTAAGTCTTCTACCTTTTGCATAGTTGTAGGTATGTTAGTTATTGCCTTAACCTTTAAGGCTTTAGTAGCTAGACTTGACATTGAATCAATTTTAGAGATTATAACCCTCTTAATTGGCACATTCTATTTTTCATTTCTTCCTTTTTTCTCAGTAGACTACTTATGTTATTATGAATATTTACAACTTGTATTTCTTGACTACTTATGGACTCAACTGTCAGATCATAAAACTTAGAAATATTCACTAGTTGAAGCTCCATAGCTTTGATCTTATCATCCACTTCTTTAGTGGGCTTAGGCCATGATAAGAAAAAATTGTATATGTCACAAGCTTCCTTAATATCATACTCTATATTCTTGATGCTATCTTTTAACAAAATTTTGTCACTATCTAGCTTAGTCTTCAAATCTGTTAATCTTTTATCATCAAATTCCTTTCTAACCTTTATGTGAGTAGACTTTTCAAAAGATTCTAAATGAGTACTTACTAAGTTTATCAAGCCTTTGAGCTGATTAGTTCATGACAATGATGTATCCTTTTTGTATGTAGGCATCAACTTCTCCAAAATACCAGATGCTTCTCCAATGAGTTTACTGTCCTGGATGTGAGACCTCAGAATTTCTTCCTGAGATTTTGCTTAAACAATTGATACTAGTTTAAATTTCTACAAAGGAGACATTGAAGCTAAATTTATTGGTCCTTACAGAAACTCAGGTGCATCCTGCAATTGTGCTCCTTGTTGCTTTTCCAAAAATTCCTTGATAGAATTTATTGGATCATGTGAGACAATAGTGTCTCTTGCCATATCAGACACTTCTTCTTGATTCTGCTCTGATAGTTCAAGATCCATAGCCTCTTATTCATCAATATTTTGTTCCGGAGAGGAGCCCTTCTCAACTTGTTCATTTTCTTGATCATTGGCTTTATTTTGCTCTGCAGTCTTTTCCTTGTTTTCTTGATCATCAGTTTTCTGATCTGAAGGACTTGTCCTTGTTTGGTCCTTGTTAGCTTTGTCTTGTGTTGCAAATATGTACCTAATAGGTGTTGTCATTGATGTCTACACATCCTTGTTGTCATTGGTGTCAACTGTATCCTACACTAGAAGACTTGTGTGTTGAGGATATTGAGAAAACTAGCCTCTCTGGAAGAAACAAGTTACATATCTCTCTATAAAAGACAATGAAGACAGTGCAGTTTAGTGAAGTTGATTGCTCTGCATTCCCAATGAGATGAAGATCAGAGTCTACAAACCAAAGGGTGTTGTAAAGGATTGTCTGATGTTGATCCAGTTAAGATTTGAGGGATCCGCATGAAGAATTTGAGAAGTTATGACCATTTGAGTAGAACAGGGTTTTACAAGTGTTTACATGTGACAGAGTGAGGAATTTGGTCTGGATTGATTTGTGTTGAAATATTATAATCTGTGGATCTAGAGGTGTGTTTGGGATATCAATGTGTATTCTCAACTCAAGTGGTTAATGGTTTAGAGGTTAGCAAGCAATCTTTCTAGTGTGATAGTCATGGCAGTTGGTGTTCTTATGTTCCAGTATGAAGATGCAAGTGATTCTGGTGATTTGAGGTGGTGTAGTTGTTCTTGTAGATTTCATTGTGCTTGTGGAGATCTCTGGGCTATGTGCCTATTGTGTTGGTGATCTGCATTAAGGTTTGAGGTTGTGATTGAAGATTTCCCTTTGATGTTGTTGTTCTTTCCAGTCTTGGTTGACCGAATGCTTTATGCATGTTGCGGATGATCTAAGAAAGGTTCTATGAAGTATGACGTGTTGTTCAAGGAAGAATTGGGTAACAACTATGTTTGGCCAATAGTATAGTGATTCGCATTAAGTCAGATGTTTGTAGTGCTGACCTTGATGTTTATTCCAAGGTTGAAGAAGCATATAAATATGTGTGGTTGAGTTGTGGAAATACATCCTTGTGCAAAAATGATAATATCCTAAGAAATGAAGAAAAGCAGAGTAGAGAAGAGGAAGAACAAAAGAGGAAGAGCAGTAAAGAATGAAGAGATAGTGAAAAAGTGTTTGGGGGAAGAGCAGAAGTGTTGTGCGCATCAATGAAACTGACCTTGGCATGAAGAAGATGTTTTCTAGTTCAAACTTTCAGTGATAAACTTATAAATATTTCTATAGGTAGTGAGCCTCTTTTGAGTAGTGAGCTCTAGGTAGTGTGCTTGAAGGCAAGTGCCTTCCCATTTTTCTATTCTTTTAATAGAGAATATATCTTGTGAGTTAACCCCCACTGTGGTTTTTCCCTTAATCGGGTTTCCACATAAAAATCCCGGTGTTATGTGTGTTGATTTTGTTTCTGTTCATGTGTTGTTGATTCATGCTTTCATGGTTATATCATTCATCTATTAATAAGTGGTAAATAAGTTTAATTGTAGCAAAGGATAAAAGTTTTTGAGATAAATGATTCACCCCCACCTCTCAGTTGTCTACCCTTATTTCAACAATTGGTATCAGAGCTAGTTCCTCTAAAAGAAGCTTGACCGCTTGAGGAGATCTAGGATGTTGACCTACAAGAAGGACAATCCAAGATTTGATGGAACAAATTACTCTCTTTGGAAGAGTCACATGGAGTGCCATTTGCAATGCATGGGTGATGCTTACTGGTTGATAACTAAGGATGAGTATAAACCTCTGGAGAAAGGTCCTTCAACTCCAGATCAACTCAAAGATGCTGAAAACAACATTCAAGCCACAGAAGCTTTGCTAAGTGCCTTGACTGATATAGAAATGAAAAATGTCCTAGAATTGAAAACTACTCATGAAATTTGGAAGAAGTTGGAAACTTTATATGAAGGTGATGCATATGTCAAATGTTCTAAGTTATAGAGCTTGAAGGGTAGATACAAAAATTTGAGGATGAGTGAAGATGAAAATATCACTTCCTACATGCAGAAAGTGAATGAACTTGTGTGCAGTATCAGGTGTGCTGGTGGAACACTGGATGAATCAGAGATTGTTGGGAAAGTGCTAAGATCCTTACCTGCTTCATACAAGCATAGAGTTGATGCTATTGAGGAGATCAGGACTGTGACAATTGTTACAAGGGATCAGTTGGTTGGCAAGCTCTCAGCATTTGAAATGATTGAGTTTGGTGATTCCCTTCCCAAATCTGAATCTGCATTTAAGGCCAGTGTTTTTGGAAAGAAAAGATTTGATCTAGGTGAATGCTCTTCAAGAAGGCTAACTAGATTTGAGAAAGCAAACAAGGATCTTAAAGAAGATGAAACAGAGCTTGAAGAACTTGAAGCCCTTTTCGCCAAAAGACTACCAAGAGGATCTAGTAAGTATGAATGAAAGTTTCCTTTCAAATGTTTTGCTTGCAATAAGATTGGTCATTTTGCCTCAAGATGTTCGGAGAGGGTTTCAAAGCCAAACCCTAATAGACTTAGGAGTTAGAAGAAATGCACTATGTCCAAGAAGCTATTGAAGAAGGAGTCACTGATGATGAATTTGATAAAGGAAGTACCTCAAGAAATGAATGGGTGTTCATTGCTATCAAAGAAGAAGATCTAGTGCCTACTGAATCTACTAGCTATGTGAATGTGGAAAAAGCCTTGAGTGCTCAGGTTGAAGAAAAGGATGAATGGATGATTGACAATGGATGCTCTCATCGAATGACATGCAATAAGAATAAGTTTGTAAGTATGGAAAGGTATGAAGGTGGAATTGTGAAATTTGGAGACAATTCAGCTGGAAGAATCTATGGTAGAGGATCCATCTCTTTTGATGGTAAGCATAACACTAATGATGTTTTGTATGTAGAAGGGTTGAAGCATAATCTTCTTAGTGTTGGACAATTGGTCGACAAGGGATATGATCTTTGATTCAAGGATGGAAAATGAAGAATCTCAGAAAGCTCCATAACTGAGATTGCATCTAATACATAGACTAGAGGTAACAACTTTCATTTAAGTGCTACTGGTAAAAGTTGTTTGATTTCTTAGATTGATTAGAGTTAGCTATGGCATAGGAGAATGCGTCATGTAAAATTTGACAACATTGTCAAGATAAGTGCTACTCAGGCTGTGAGAGATCTTCTGAAGCTTGTAAAACCTACTAATAACATGTGTAAGGAATGTTAGTTGGGAAAATAGAGTAGAACTACATTCAAAAGTAAAGAACAATCTTCAAGTGGACTGTTGGAATTTGTGTACACTGATTTGTGTGGTCCTACTAGGGTTAGGAGTTTGCAAGGAGACAAATACTTTATGTTGTTGATTGATGATCACTCTCAGATGACCTGGGTCACTTTACTGAGAGAGAAATCAGAGGCTCTTGACAAGTTCAAAGTGTTTAAGGCTAGGGTGGAGAATGAGATTGGTGTGAAGATAAAATGTCTGAGATCTGACAGAGGTGGAGAGTTTACCTCCAGTGAGTTTAATGCATTTTCTGAAAAGCGTGGAATAAGAAGACAGTTGTCTGCTCCTAGGACTCCTTAGCAGAATGGAGTTGTGGAAATGAAGAACTGGACTATTCAAGAGGCTACTAGAACCATGATGATGGAGGGAAATGTTCCTCATGTCTATTGGAGAGAGGCTGTGAGTACTGCTATCTACACTCTTAACCAGGTGCGGATCAAAGGTAATTCTGGTAAAACACCTTATGAACTGTGGTTTGGTAATGCTACTTCTATGAAATATTTTAGAGTGTTTGGTAGTAAATGCTATATCAAAAGAGATGAAGATCTAGGCAAGTTTGATGCAAGATGTGATGAAGGAATATTTTTGAGTTATTCTAATCAAAGAAAGGCATACCAATGCTTTAACAAGAGATTGAAAAAGATTGTTAAAAATGCTAATGTCAAGGTTGATGAAAGCAAGGAGAGACCCTCAAGGTTTTGTGGATATGAATCAGATGATCAAAATGAAAGTCTAAATGAAGGAAAGCAAGTTTAGTTTACTCCAGAGAATCCAACGACTTAAGAAGTTAATACAAATGTTGAGGAACAAGTTCAAGAATTAGAAGTTGAAGAAAATCCCAAAACTCCCAGGTATGTAGGACTGGATCATTTTGAAAATTAGATCATAGGAGATAAAAATAAAGGTGTTCAAACTAGAAGAAGAGTTGCTAAAGAACAAGAGGAGTATTGTCTGATTTCAAAGATTGAACCAAAATCAGTGAATGAAGCTTGTAATGATGAAAGATGGGTAAAAGCAATGGAAGAAGAATTAATGCAAATAAAAAAGAATCATAGTTGGGATCTTATTCCTAGACTCGAAAATAAAAATGTAGTTGGAACTAAATGGGTCTTCCAGAATAAATTGAATGAAGATGGTGAAGTTGTGAGAAATAAAGAAAGATTGGTGTGCAAAGGATATTCTTAGGTAAAGGGAATTGATTTTGAAGAAACCTTTGCTCTAGTAGAAAGAATTGAAGTAGTCAGATTATTTCTTGCCTTTGCTGCTTACAAAGATTTCAATGTTTACTAGATGGATGTCAAGTCAACATTCCTAAATGGAGAGTTGGAAGAAGAGGTCTACATTGAGGAACTAGAAGGATTCCAGTTGTTTGATCAATGAGATAAGGTCTGTAGATTGAAGAAAGCATTGTATGGACTTAAACAAGCCCCAAGAGCCTAGTATGCAAGATTAGATAAATATCTGCTAAAGTTAGGCTTTAACAAAGGCACTGCTGACAGTAATCTTTATTTCAAAATTGATCATGAATACATCTTGATTGTTGAGGTATTCTTTGATGGCATCATCTTTGGTGGAAATGAGAGTATGTGTAAAAAATTTACTGATCAGATGCAAAGTGAATTTGAGATATCCATGCTTGGTGAAATGAATTTTTTCTTAGGTCTGCAAATCATTCAGTTAGAAAAAGGCATCTTCATATCTCAATCCAAGTATGTGAAAGAGTTGTTGAAAAAGTTTAGAATGGAGGATTCAAAACTAGTGAGTACTCCTATGGTAATCGGATGCAAGTTGAGTAAAGATGATGACTCCCTTAAGGCAGATCAGAAAAGGTATAGATCAATGATTGGAGGACTACTTTATCTGACTCATACCAGACCTAATATTATGGATGTAGTTGGCCTTGTTGCAAGATTTCAAGCTGATCCTATAGAATCTCATGTTGTAGTAGTCAAAAGAATTTTTAGATATCTGAAGGGAATATCTGACTATGGCTTATGGTATCCTAAGGGTGATGATTTCACTCTTCATGCATATACAGATGCTGACTGGGTAGGAGATGTGGACGACATGAAGAGTACTAGTGGAGGTGTATTTTTCTTGGGAAAGAGATTAGTTTCTTGGTTGAGAAAAAAATAGGAGGCAATATCTCTATCTACTACAGAGGCAGAGTATATAGCAGAAGCAAGTAATTGTACTCAAGTTTTATGGATGAAGCAAATGTTGAAGGATATCAGAGTTGTGTTTGAAGAGCCTGTTACAATCTTCTGTGATATTTCAAGTGCAATAAACATTTCAAAGAATCTGGTGTTGCATTCAAAGACAAAGCACATATCCATCAAGTTTCACTTTTTGTGAGAGAAGGTAAATTAGAATGAAGTCAGATTGGAGTTTGTTTCCTCTAAGGAATAGATTGCAGATATCTTCACTAAGCCTCTACCTAAGGATACTTTTGAGTACCTTAGAGTGATGCTAGGAGTTATTATCCCTCATGTTTAGAACTAAGGTGCACTAATGTGCATCAGTCTGGTGGAATTCATAGTCATACCTTGTGATCCATATTGGTGTTAAGGGGATACTACTTAGGGGGAGTAGTCAGTATGATTCTAGAATAAGAAACAAAAAAAAGGAGAAATGATTGCAAATATGTGCCCTTTGCCATTAATGTCAAAGGGGGAGAGAAGTCATGTGAAAAACTTGGAAGCAAGAAGTTGCTAGTGAAGGGGGGAGCAGTAAAGAAAGTGGTTGCAGATGTGATAAGAGAAAGGAGGAGAAGTTCTTGTCTTGATGGTTGAAATAGTTTTTCACATCATATGTTACCATCAATGACAAAGGGGGAGATTGTTGAAAATATGTGCCTAATCGGTGTTGTCATTGATGTCAACATATTCTTGTTGTCATTGATGTCAACATGTCCTTGTTGTCATTGGTGTTAACTGTATCCTACTCTAGAAGACTTGTGTGTTGAGGATATTGAGAAAATTAGCCTCTCTGGAAGAAACAAGTGAGTGACATATCTCTCTGTAAAAGACAGTGAAGACAGTGCAATTCAGTGAAGTAGATTGCTCCGCATTCCTAGTGAGATGAAGATCAAAGTCTATGGACCAAAGGGTGTTGTAAGGTATTGTTTGAAGTTGCTCCAGTTAAGATTTGAGGGATCCAAATGAAGAATTTGGGAAGTTATGGCCATCTGAGTAGAATTGGGTTTTGCAGGTGTTTAGAGGTGATAGAGTGACAAGAATTTGGTTCAGATTGATCTGCATTGAAATATTATGATTTGTGGATCTAGAGGTGTGTTTGGGATATCAGTGTGTATCCTCAACTTAAGTGGTTCATGGTTTGGAGGTCCACAAGCAATCTTTCTAGTGTGACAGTCATGGTAGTTGGTGTTCTTATGTTCTAGTATGAAGATGCAAGTGATTCTAGTGATTTGAGGTGGTGCAGTTGTTCTTGTAGATTTCATTGTGCTTGTGGAGATCTATAGATCATGTGCCTATTGTGTTGGTGATCTGCATTAAGGTTTGAGGTCATGATTGAAGATTTCCCTTTGATGTTGTTGTTCTTTCTAGTCTTGGCCGACCAAATGCTTTATGAATGTTGCAGATGATCTAAGAAAGGTTCTATGAAGTATGACGTGTTGTTCAAGGAAGATTTGGGTCCCAGCTATGTTTGGCCAATAGTATAGTGATTCACATTAAGTTAGATGTTTTTAGTGCCAACCTTGATGTTTATTCCAAGGTTGATGAGGCATATAAATATGTGTGGTTGAGTTGTGGAAATGCATCCTTGTGCAAAAATAATAAGATCCTAAGAAAGGAAGAAAAGTAGAGTAGAGAAGAGGAAGAGTAGTAAAGAATGAAGAGATAGTGAAAAAGTTTTTGGGGGAAGAGCAGAAGTGTTATGCACATCAATGGAACTAACCTTGGCATGAAGAAGATGTTTTCTAGTTCAAACTTTCTGTGATAAACTTATAAATATTTCTATAGGAAGTGGGGCTCTTTTGAGCAGTGAGCTCTAGGCAGTGTGCCTGAAGGCAAGTGCCTTCTCATTTTTCTGTTCTTTTAACAGAGAATAAATCTTGTGGGTTAACCCCCACCATGATTTTTCCCTTAACCGGGTTTCCACGTAAAAATCTTGGTGTTATGTGTGTTGATTTTGTTTCTTCTCATGTGTTGTTGATTAATACTTTCATGGTTATATCATTCATCTGTTAATAAGTGGTAAAGAAGTTTAATTGCAGCAAAGGATAAAAGTTTTTGAGACAACTAATTCACTCCCCTCTTAGTTGTTTGCCCTTATTTCAACAGTCTTAACCATCGGTAACAGGGGCTTGATCAGATGTAAGGATTTGATCATCTTCTTTCTCCTTTATCTCTTCATAAGTTTTGTCCAACTCTTGATCTAGGATGACTTTTGAAATAGATGTGCCATCTCCAATGCTAGTATCTTCTTTATCATAAATGTTTAGGATGTTGATATCTCTTCAGATGTCAAGTATTTCTTGTTCAATATCCTTCACAAAATTTTCTGCATCCCTGGACATTAGAGTGTTGATCCTCTTCTTTATTTCAAATTTATCTCCAAGAATCTTGAAGACTTTGGATCTCTCCTCAGGAGTCACATTTGGATATAGGTTCAACAATGTATTTTCTCTTGTCTCCAAGTCTTTTACCATTGCTGCTTCCTTCTTGGCAGACATTATGCTTGCAAGGGTGTCAGGGAGATCTGTAATTATTTCAATAAGAGCTCTATTGTACATCTCCAAATATCTGATTACTACAGTCTTAATGATGTCTTTATCTACATCACCATAATCATCATACAGTTGAGCCATAGGTTTTAGATTTCCATCAACTGTTATAGCCTTCAAGACATCATCCAAATTTATTGTTTCTTCTCCTTTCTCAAGATCATATTGCCTTGTCTTTTTCTTGATTCTATCCTTATTGGAGGGCTTCTCCTTTTTTCTCTCAGAGGTTTTTGTAGCCTCAAATTTTATTTTCTTCACTTCCTCATCTATCTTAGTGTCCTCAACATTAATAGTTATACTTACATGCATCCTTTTAGCTTTGTTTTTCATTCTTTTGTGCCTTTTATCAATAGGTTTCTTTGTAGATGCTTGCACAGAGGGTGTGGGACTAGAGGATGTAGATGCAGTTTGTGAAGTAGTGTTGTGTGGTTACACAACACGCCCCATTTTGACTTGACAAAATAGGGACCCAACTTTTTGCTACTTTGGCTTGTTGTTTTTCTACTTTGGACGGTCTGGTAAAATTAGTCATGCAAGTAACCCTATAGGTGGTAGATAGGTCACCATGATGAGGTTAGTTGCTAAAGTCAGTATTTCATATCATCAACCTCATGGTTGGAAAGTGTACAAAATTCCAAGAAGGTTTGCCTTTTGGATAACCCTAAAATTATTTAAGGGAAGTGGTGTAGGAGCACCTTGACTTCCATAGGGGTTTGATTAAAATAATCCAATATTGTAATGAGGTCAATCAAGTCACTAGGTCATTAGGAATGTTCAATGTTTATCTTATTTGCAAAATAGGAAAAGTTATCTTTCAAAATGTAAAGGTTGTTATGTAAAAATGTCAAAATGATGCAAACTTGGAAGGTGAAGAGTCTTGTGGCTCTTGGTTCATTCCAAATCAGTTGGAAACTAAAAAGTATTGATGAGATACCTTTAAAAAGGCCTTGTAACCTTTAGAAATTTGGAGGTGATTGAAGATTGAGAATGGAATGGTAAAAAGCAATATTTTTCTGTATTATACTTCAAAAAATTTTTGTTTTCTTGCATGGTATGGCCTAGTATAGGAAGGAGGACATTTATTTTTGATTTCAAATGAAAGTATATTCAATCACCCTCCCTTTCCTTTTTGTCTCATCGAATTTGGTGCAATATTGAGGAAGTTATGACCATTTTAGTGACTGCAATTCTAGAATTCTCCTATAACAGTCCTGTTGCAGTATTTGGTATGGTTCTATATGGACAAATATAGGGGAAATACATATATGGTTGGAAAGATTATTGAGTCTAATTTCTATTTCTTTTTGTTGCATCAAATTTCATTATGATTTGAATAAGTTATGGCATTTTTATTAGGGGTAGGTCTGGAGAGTTTAATTTTCTGAAAATGCAGTCTAAAAATATGCATGATACGACTTGGTACAGCCTTACATTGATTCATATAATAGATGGATGGAAAGATATGTGTTTATAGTTTAAAATTATTTTGGTTTGGTATAATTTTATTAAGTTTTGTAAGAGATATTACAATTTTGGTGAGGGCAGGTTTGAACGCTGCCTAGGGTTTGTAGTTTTGGAAAAGAGTCATAACTTTCTCTCCTACCATTGGATCTTCATGAAAATTGGAGAAAAAATATGTATTAATGTTCTCTTCAACCTGACCAAAGCAATTGGATTAGTTCTTTGATTTATTAATGTTATTGAGGATAGTTTTGGTCCTCCTACCTCTGCATCAAATTGGTATCAAAGCTAGCAAAAGCTCTGGGAGGAGATGTTGTATTTATTCCTGTCACTGAGAAGGTAGGTGAAGAACTAAATAATATGATTGTGTTGGTGACCATTATTGTTATTTGCTAAGTTGTTTGGTTGCAGATGCTTATCCATTTAGCTGCAGAAGGATGTTGTCTAAGGTTGTGTGTGTGGGCAGACAAGATGAGGTCTGTCATGACCATTCTCCAATAGAGATTAGGCTGGATAAGGGTGCATAGAGAAACCACTGAGGAGAGAGTGGTAGGTGCATCACTAGGATCTGCTGTTGGGTGAGATGAATGGTTTGGTGAGTTGGTGTTGTGAAGCAGTAGAGAGATGGATACCTGAAGAAGCACTTGATGTTGCAGCTTGAAGAATACTCCACTGATGGGAGTAGAAGGAGCCTGAGGATGCTCTGTGAAGATGATAGTTTAGATTTTGTTGGTTGGTTGGTCACCTTTCTATGAATGAGAAGATTTGAAGCCTAGAGCTGAGAAGATTGAAGATAAAGGCAGAGAAAAAAGACTTTGTTGCTCATACATTTCCAAGGGACTTGGAAATTTTGTTGGTTGGTTGTATGGTGTAGGAGCACCTTGACTTCCATAGGGGTTTGATTAAAATGATCCAATATTGTAATGAGGTCAATCAAGTCACCAGGTCATTAGAAATGTTCAATGTTTATCTTATTTGCAAAATAGGAAAAGTTATCTTTCAAAATGTAAAGGTTGTTATGTAAAAATGCTAAAATGATGCAAACTTGGAAGGTGAAGAGTCTTGTGGCTCTTGGTTCATTCTAAATCAATTGGAAACTAAAAAGTATTGATGAGATGCCTTTAAAAAGCCCTTGCAACCTTTAGAAATTCGGAGGTGATTGAAGATTGAGAATGGAATGGTAAAAAACAATGTTTTTTTGTATTATACTTCAGAAATTTGCTGTTTTCTTGCATGGTATGACCTAGTATGGGTAGAAAGACATTTATTTTTGATTTAAAATGAAAGAATATTTAATCACCCTTTCCTTTTTGTCTCATCAAATTTGGTGCAATATTGAGAAAGTTATAACCGTTTTAGTGACTGCAATTTCTAGAATTCTCCTATAACAGTCCTGTTGCAGCATTTGGTACAATTCTGTATAGATAGATATAGGGGCAAGCCATATATGGTTGGAACTAGTATTGAGTCTAATTTTTATTTCTTTTTGTTGCATCAAATTTCATTATGATTTGAATAAGTTATGGCATTTTTATTGAGGGTAGGTCTGTAGAGTTTAATTTTCTGAAAATGCAGTCTGAAAATATGCATGGTACGACTTGGTACGGCCTCACATTGATTCATATAATAGATGAATAGAAATATATGTGTTTCTAGTTTACAATTATTTTTGTTTGGTATAATTTCATTAAGTTTTGTGAGAGATATTGCAATTTTGGTGAGGGCAGGTCTGAACACTGCCTAGGGTTTGTAGTTTTGGGAAAAGAGTCATAACTTTCTCCCCTACCATTGGATCTTCATGAAAATTGGAGGAAAAATATGTATTAATGTTATCTTCAACTTGACCAAAGCAATTGGATTAGTTCTTTGATTTTTTAATGTTATTGAGGATAGTTTTGGTCCTCCTACCTCTGCATCAGGAAGGAAGTTATGTCAAGTCAAAGTTTCGGTCAAACCTAATATTTTAAGGAGAGGGGGTCATATTTCAAACATTAGTCATATTATATAAGATCACCCTGATATAAGTTTATCACCTAATAATTTGTTGGTCTGTGAAGTCTGAACGTCAATTTTACGTAGTCGCTGTTATCTGCCCGTCAAACAACTTCATATATTTTGCGGGGTCATATTTTTAATATCCATCATCTTACGAATATCACCCTCTTCACAAAATATCACCCTATGCCAATATGACAATGATGTCATCTAAACCCAATGAACAAAGAACATGACCCTGATGATGAAGTCATCATTCTATTTTACCCCATGGAGGTATATATCCGATGCCCACCATATTCAATAACATGACGGTGACGTCATCACAACACAATACTTAAACAAGGTCATCAGCATGCTGATGTCACCCTGATCTTTTTCAAGGGGGTCATTTTAGTTGCAGGGCTCATATTTTGAACATCCCCTGATCTTAAATTCATGACCTGATTTACATGTGGTCAACATTGACCACATCACCCTATTCTTTTGTATTTATTTTGCGAAAGGTCATTTTATCCAAAGGGGGTCATATTTTTAATATCACCTGATCTTTCAAGGATCACTCCCTCCCCTGTTTCCTAACATTAAATGGACTTAAATGTGGTAGATGGATTCCTACTGATTTTGAATACAATTCAAACACTTGGCATCATCCATGGATTCTCTAAAGAAGATCAATGGATTGAATCGATTTAGCGCAATTTTACCCTAATTTGCCCTACGGATGAGTTTAAAGGTAATCTTTCAAGGTTATTTTCATTTACCTTGCGAGAAAACAAGAAATTATAGAGCAGAGAAGTCAAACCCTCATACGAGCTACCTGTGAATGGACTAGATCTTTCAACATAATGGAACAGGTGATCCTCAACATCTACATCCCTCTTTCGTAATCATGCACTTAACCTAGGAGAAAAGTGTTATCAGGTAAGTAATTGAAAACCCTCATGTTGTCATTATCTACATGTTTAGGTAGTATGTTCCTTCTTGTGGTTTGAAGTTGTAGATGTGCATATCATGATGAAGTAAAGAGTGATAAATAGAGTATGCATGATGCTGCAGAGATATATAATGATGTATGAATGCATATGGATATCATATGGTAAGACAAGGCATGTTTATTGCAGGATTCCATGGCAGATCTTAGGCAAAATAGGTCTGATGCAGAATTTCTTAAGCCCATGTTTGTTCAACCCGAGGGGGTACAATTGAAGTATGGCATCATTGGTGATGCTCACCAAGGGGATACAGATTTAGTAGTATGGTCATCCAGAATAGATCATGATAAAGATAATACCCTTCTGGATGCAATATATGTTTTAGGGATGTGGCATGCAGTCGAATTCCCATGTCATGGAGACCCTAGAACTGGTAGTAGAATGCGCTAGAAACTATAACCCTTAGACAAGGTGGGTGGAGAAACATGGAAGAGTTTATGTAGACTTTTCAATTAAGGGCATCACGTCTACTTTCAACCTGCCAGTTGGAAATAGGGTGGTCAGTGTGGATCTACATCAACTAGAGACAGAGTATAATAACAATAAGAAGAATGCAAGGAAGAGGATGTACCAGTGGAGGTCTAAGAGCAGCACCTACACTGCATCTACTAAGTTGCCTATCTACCTGTATAAATTTGATTTTGATGATGAGTACTAGTACATGATTCCCTACTCAGCAAGATGATAGGTTAGCCTCATGCTAGAAATTTTAAGAATTGGATGTTTGGAATCATCCAGATGGTCCTTTATATAGATAACAAGCCATTATGGGCCAAGGTCATCAGTGATGCATTGGATGAAGAGATGAGGAATGTGGGAGGTCAGGAGTGATCATTCCACATGGCCTCATATGTTGTGTACTCATGTGCCTACAAGGGAACATTTGATGCCCTGACTATAGTAGGTAAGGTTAGCGGTGGTGTAGATGATGCCCATATATGGGATCACTATCCTTAGATATAGAGAAAGAACTACCTCTTAGATTACAAGTTGGTGAATGATGCATTCTCTATGCATCTAGTCAGAACAATGGAGGAAGATAGAACAAAGAGACTGAGCATGGAGGCTCAGGAAATTGTTTACAGACATGGTGCCTGGTTCATCTAGTATGCCACATTTTCATACATGAGAATAGAAGGATTTGAAGATCAGCCCCTTATGCTACCAAGGTACCCTACTGATGGGGTGGTCCTGATGGAGTTTCTTAGACAAGTGTTTACCATAGTGGAGGCATATAAAGCACAAAAGAAGATACCTCTAGTACTATTTTTAGTATCTATGGGTTGGTATATGTGTTCAGATTCACAGAGCATAGAGCATGTTATGGGAGGTCTAAAACTGATGTATCTGTAGCCATTTCTATTGGCTAGATCTTATGACCCTTATGGTAGGATGCAAAAAATAATGGGGAAACCTATACATCAGATGATTCTAGAGGATTTCTGGACAAATTGTGAGGATGAAGCTGAGGTGAGAAGAAGAAAATACCAAAGGCTCACCTTGAACCAGATAAGGACATATGACGGCATCCCAGTGCCAGCACAACTGAAGAAAGATGATGGAAAAATGATGTCAAATGAATATGAAGACAAGAAGGTCTACAATGACACCATCTCAGCCCCTGATCTAACACAGCTAGAGGATATTTCCTTAGATTAGTTTACAGGTGGGGTGTTGCAGTTAACCCAAGCTTGGGTAGATGAATAGATAAAGAGATATAAGAAAAGGGGTCCAACCCTTACCGTTGATGCCAAGAAGAAAAGGCATGAATTAACTAATGAGGAGTATGATGACTTCCTCAATGAGAAAAGGAAGTCCAATGGAGAGAGACTACCCAACCAGAAATAGAGGAGGGGTCCCCCTAGAGGAAAGAAAACTGATGATGAGCCCAAGGGGGTAATAATCAAAAGAATTGCCATACCTGTTGCAGGTGCATCAACATCAGGATAGGCATCCGCCTCATCTGCACTGCCTTTGATGGACAAACCAAAGACAAAGAGGATCTTGAGGCCAGCTGTAGAAATCATAGAAGTACATGATTAGGGCCAAACCTCACAACAAGATGTAGAAGAAGATATCCCTTTTAAAGAAGAGCCAGTAGAAAAAGATCTTGCAGGTGATGTCCTAATGATGGTCAGTAGGAAGAGGAGGGCAGCACCCCTAATGTCACCACCCAAGAAGTAAACGACATCCATGTGGGGTGATATCAGGACCAATCCTATAGTATTGAGAGGAGCTAGTGGTGAAGTGTTTAGGAAGGAGATGTAGCATGATGTGCCACTTCACACCATAAATAATTTTAAAACTGAGGGAGCAGAGGAACAAGCAAAAGAGACTTTCAAAGTAGATCAGGGTGGTCCTTTCTCCTTGGAAGACACCGTGGACCTATCAGATGATGAGGTAGTGTAGAATGTAGCCTCTCAGAAGATGGAGACCCTCACCTCCAGTACACGCATGACCCCACATGGGACCCCATTAGCACAGATGGTGGTACTAGAGGAAGTGAAACAAATAGCTCAAGGAGAAAAGGAAAGTAGCCTAGAGAGGGTAGCCCAAAAAATTGGGCTTGACAAGTTAGTGGATCAGGTGACTAGCCCTATGATTATAGATTTGACATATAGGGAGGATGAGAGCCCCAAAGATAAAGCAGATGCACCTGATCAAACAAAGAATATTGAAGTAGCCAAGCAGGCAGAAGAAGAGAGCAATGCTCCATATATGGGCCAACAACAGTATGAGATACTCGCCGAGCCAAAGATAGTTGAAGTCCAACAAAAGGGTGAGGGTGATAAAGATACATTAGGTGATGATGCTGCCTGGACTCAAGGAGATATAGGAGAAAAAGATAAATCAAGTCATGAGGACCTTAAGACACAAGATGTTGGTACATTAGGTGCAGAACAAGAGTTGATCCAAGATTAGGGTGATGCACCAAGGTCGAACACTCAAACATCAACCACATATGTTAATATGCCTCAAGATGAGGAAAACACTAAGGTGGATGATATTCCAAAAGAGGGAGTGTAGGATCAAGTGTAGGATCTTCATGTGGACATTCCACAGGACCCTCCCCCATAGAAAGAGGCTCCTCAGGAAGAAGAGATATAGCAGGATCCCCCTCATGAAGAATTCCATGAGGAAGAAACTAGGAAGTTGCCTTCTCTACCCAGAATAGAAGTAGATATTGGAGAACAAGGTGGACATGATGATGACAAAGGATAGCAAGGATCTGGAAATGAAGTGCCTCAATGGCTAGAAAAGGAAATAAGTATGGAACAAGGCTTTGAAATTCAAGAATTTGATGTTTCTATCTTGTTTGCAGAAACAATCATGAAGCCCAAGAGGAAATCTAGATTGACATCAGATATTAGAAGAGATCCTGCTACAGGCAGCAGGATAGCCCAAGTAGCACTTCCCACTGTAGAGAAAGAGAAGGGTAAGATCACCCTTGAGGAGTTCTAAATCACAACTGTTGATTTGGGTTTTGCCAATGAGGACCAAGAGGGTCATGAAGGGAAGGATATCATTGATTCTTTAACCCAAAGGGTAAAGAAGGAGAAAGAAAAAAATAAATAGCATAAAGAGCACATTGCCCAGCTACATTCATATATAAAGGGGTTGATTAACCCTGATAGTACACCAGTGGATACGGCAGCCCCATTGGCTGTCATATCCTAGGAGGAGGTTACCAAATTAGACCTCATGAAACATGAAGCCATGATAATGGAGAAGTGGATGCTGTTAGCCCTCATAGGAGCTGAGCAAGTTTTGAGAACCTCTTTATAGAGGTGGAATTCTCTAAGTAGTTTGAAGAGAAAAGTAGACAAAGTGCAGAATGAAACAGGGAGATGGTCATTCCAATTGGAAAAGGACCTAACTTCTTTGAGTGAGATGAAGAGGATTGATACTCAGATCCTAATGAACAATGGAGTGATGAGTAATAACACTGCCCTGCTGATAGACATATGGTATGAGGATATCAAGTTTGAATGTGATATCCTGAAGAAGTGCAGTGGCAAGCTCAGGGATACAAGTATAAAGTTGTACAGTATGATGGCATATGAGGCAGAGATCCTGGAAGCTTTGGAAGGAAAAGTAGAGGGGAAGATTGAAAACCAAGATGCATATTTTTCCATCAAGGCACTACATGATAATTTCCATCCAATGGCTGATGACCCCCTCACCCACTTGACAGAAGAGGTGATGAATAAGATCGTGAGGATCAAGGTTAAGGTGGAGATTTATAATGAGACTCTAAATAGTAGAAAGGGTAAGCTGGATGCAATCAAAGATAAATTCCAGTCTCACAAGCATACCATAACAAAAGCCAAAACCCAAGATAGTGGGGAAGTAGATAAGATAGTACAGGCCTATGAGAATATCAGGATGGCAATGAAGGTCCATATATAGGATGTTGTTCATCAAGGTGATAGCGATACAAAAAGTAATGAGGATGATGATCATGATGAAGAAGAGGAACATGAAGAAGAGGAACCTAAGGAATAAATGAAGATGAATAAAAAAGAATACATATGCATCAGGTACTCATAAGATAATGAGTCATCCAGATGGTTGCCAGCTGGCAACTTGTGCCATGATGAAGGGTTGACTAAGTCAAAGAGTGATAATCCACCATTGATCTTAATTGACAAATCCTAACCGCAGGTCATTTTGTAACTACCTCCTCACCTTATTCTATAAAAGGTGTAGGAGTGTCATATTTTAAATATTCAGAAACTTAATTGAAATTTGATTGCTGAAATATCAGGGCTCATTTCAAAGTTGTTGTAAATGTACATGTTATGCATACTAAATGAAAGAGAAGACAATTTGATTACAAATCATCATAAATCTTGAGTAATCTGTGTTTGAAATCTTGATACATGCATTGATTAGTTGTGTCCCTTAGAGTGCTTGTCAGTCTGCATGTGTTGTTTTCATTCCTTATCCTTTGAAGTTAGCATCATCCGTATCTAGTTGTGGAACATCTTGGTGACAATATGGTTTGATTTCTTCTCCTTATGAAAGTATCTTGTATGTCTGTGGTTCAATGGCTAAAGATTCACCAAAATTAGAATCATTCTTTTAATTTTCTTTCAATTTCATAACAATTCATCACCATAATTGCACATAACAGAGAATTAAAAGAAAGAAACATGAAATATGTTGATATCCCGTAGATAATTGGAAATACATAGCATATTTAGAGTAAAAGCATGTTAAATTGATAAATATCATGCAAATTCATACAAGAATCCATGAAATTCATGCACATATCCACCCACAGACACATTATTTGAGAAAATATACTATGTATAAGAAAGAACAAGATCATGATCAATAATCAAAAGAATTGATCAAACTTGCAAATACATCGTTATCTTTGGAAATACACTAGAAATAACCTCTCTGTGGAGTAATTTTACAAGAAACAGAACAATACTGATCATCAAGATAAATGTAAGACCCCTTGAAATGGAAAACAACATGTCACATCAACCTCTAAGTAACGTCAGATGATCATGATCTGATCAACGGAGACTTGGAGTCATCAACTTACCTTAAGCTGATCGTACTTTACAAGATAATAAAGGTTTGATGTACAAAATTTTATGCATGTTGTTATGACTCATCATCATCAACAACATAAATTGGTGCTGGAAGGAGGGCCTCTTCATCAGTAGATTTGTCTGATTTGATGATGTAGACAGAAAGGTAATACTCATGCAGCTCTATATTTCAGGTCATATGCAAAGATTCATTGTTTTAAGTCCATGCATGCTTGTACTGTGCAAAGTTTTCAAAATTAAGCATAAATATTGCAAGCTTTGAGGTTGATCATCATGATATTTCAAAGATAGGTTCTATTTCAGGTCTTTTTGTTAAAGCTTTAAGGTAATCTGCTTAAGAAAACTGATATCTAGTTGCTTGTGTCCCTAAGTCTCATATCACCTCATATTTGCACCTTTACTACAAATATTGCATAAATATCCACTCAGTTTCAAATTTTGATCATAAATATAGCCTTTTCTGGAGTGTTTCAATTGATCTTTATAGTAAACAAGCCAATTTTCCTTAAAATTTAAGAAATCCTCACTCTCAGGCCAAATACTAGGTCCAGATCCAGTGGACTCTTTGAAGAATTACCTATCTAGGGATTTAGACCTAGGATAGTAGATGTTCATCATTCTCTTAGTTCTAGTGTATTAGGAGCTTCACCAAAACATGCTCCTATAACTCCTATCAGGTTGCAAACACCTACTGGACCACCTGTCAAACCTCAGGTCTAACCTCCACTAGTCACAATGTCATTCTTTACTGTAGAGTCACCTCTGACTTTTACTGCATATCATGGTCTGCCTAAAATTCCTGACAAGATTTGTCCTAAATATCATCCATATCAGAATGCTGATGATCACATTAGAACTTTCAAAGAAGCTTGTTGTAGGGCTAGAATTGAACATCCTGATGTGGTATGCAGGTTATTTCCATTTTCCTTAGGGGAAGAGGCATATAACTGGTATATTATTCTTGTCAAGGTTCAATCAGTTCATGGGCTGCTTTGGAGAAAGCCTTTAAGGGTAGATTCAAAATACTTATAGATCCTTCAATGAATTATCATCTATTTGCTACAATCAAGAGATTTGAAGGAGAACCTATTGCTAATTTCAATGCATGATTCCAAAAGATGCTCTTTAAGCTAGTTGCTCCATATACTGTAATAGATAAAGCTTCTAGGATCATATACTATTTAGCCTTAGATCCTTTGACTTCTATGTTTATCAGGAGAGCACATCCTGGAGTCACAACTTTGACAGGAGCTTTTGAAGAAGCTGTCAAAGTCAGTCAGCAGCTGATCCCTACTCTAACACCTAATATTGTATTTCCAACACTCCCTGCTTATCCTACATATCCTGCTCAACAACAAACTAATGGAGCCATGATACCTCTAGGTGTAATGCCAAGTCCTTTACAGATACCTCCACTCAGTATCATGCCACCTCCAAATGGAAATGGTCAAATGTTACAATATCCAGGACATACACAAGTACCTTAGGTTGTGGAACAATCTAATAACAATAACAATGGATCTTCCTTCTTCAAAGCTTAGACAGAGAATGTAGTGGCCAAGGTGCAGAAAGAGAAGGAAGAAATTAAAGAGATATTAGCACAACTGAGGAAACTCACCACTGAGATCGCTCATTTGAGGAGTCAGAATTTCTATTCTCAACCAAATCAGACTAGAGGATATGCTAATGATAGACCTAATTATCCTGATAGGGGATACAATAACAAGTACAATAACAACAATGGTAACAATAATCCCCCTAGATAGCCTAGAGTGTGGAACACTAGGCCAAACAATGGTTCTCTGCCATCACCCCTAGATAATCAGCCTCCTAGTGAACCTAAGCAAACCACTAGAGTGAACCTAGTAGAGGCAACCCTTACAAACTGGTGCAGGATACATAATACCAATGCTCATGTAGAACTAGATTGTCCTTAGTTCAGGATTGCTACCAGTATATTCCAAATTGAAGTATCTAATACTCTAGGTAATCCACCTTGTGTTGAAGGAAATGAAATTATCCCCTGTAGATATGGTTCTGCCTTAGTACTAGAAAGTTTAACTAATCATCCTTATCAGCATACAATGTCACCTCATCAGGATTACACCTTAGCATGTGAAGAGTCGGCCATGGCTTTTGAGACTAATTATGTTTTTCCATTTGAAGAAGAAAATCAGACATCAATTAAACATGAAGATGTACATACTTATCAACAGCAATATCAGGGTAGGCATAATTATAATCTAAGGAATAACTCAAATAGACCTGCTGGTCCTTTGACTACATCCTTGCCTCCAAATAATTTCAACACTCCTCCTGATCCTAAGGCAAGCAATAACCCTGAGTTTCCTAAGGTTAATGCTCAGTACTTAGCACCACAAAATACAACACTAAAGGCTAGTAATCTACCCCCTAATTCTGATAAGTTAGTCACATACCTAGCAGATGAAATGAAAAAGATCAAAATTAGCCTGTCATTGTTAGAACTACTTAAAACCCCAACTATCAAAAAAGCTTTCATGAAATCCTTAGATGATCCTGCTCCAAAGGAGGATAATCATACCTCAGGTCATACATGGAATAAAGATCATGTTGCTAGGGATGTTAATGTTAAACACAAAGCCCTAGCCACTGTTCAAGCTGTAGAGACTTCACAGATGACTCCTTACAAAGATAAAAGTAAGTCACCTCCTTTTCTCCTTACTGTAAGGATGTTTAGTAAAAATTTGCATAATTGCTTAGTAGATTTAGGAGCATCTACCAATGTAATGCCACTATCCATATGCAATGCCTTAGGGTTGCATCCTGCTAAGTCCTTGAAGAAAGTAACATAGTTAGATAAAACAAAGGTGAGTGTAGTAGGAGAACTAACTCACATTCATATGTAGCTAGCATCAGATCCAAGAATTCAATACTACATTGATATTCAGGCGGTTGATATACCTGATACCTATGGGATACTACTCAGCAAAGATTGGTCTAAAACTCTCAATGGATACATGTCCACTGATTTTAGCCATATGTGGTTGCCTTGGAAAGGAATACCAAATCAAATAAGGATAGATGTTGAACCTCGTATGAAAGATATGATCACTGAATATAATAAAACCAATGAGATCATGCATGTGGATGTAGAACCCGGAGTTTACTCCATCAGATCCCAGACAGTTAGGATAGAGGAGATTCTCATGTATGATGTTCATGTTCATGATGATAATCTTCAGGATGATAGAATAACTTTAGAGTCTAATTGTAATTTCAAAAATGAAACAGAGGTAGATCACTTCAAGAATTTTGAGATGCACTTATGCAAAGAAGTGCAACGATGTAAATTGTTAAAAATGCCTGTTTTGATATTCTAATTGAGGGATGGTGCAGGTTACATGATGAGGTGCATTCTAAAAAGACCTATGATGCTTGCTTAGATATGATGGAATTGGAACAAGCATGTAGTGAGGCATCATCATCATCATCCATGGTAAGTTTTGTAGATAGCGATAGCGACACTAATTTTTTTGTCACCTGCAGGAATAGGAGAAAACACATGTCATGATAAAGGTCCTATTCAGACAGAAGAGATTCTGGTATGTAGCAAGAGTAATGCTAAGAGTAACAAGAAAATCACCCCAGGGAGTGATTGTTTGGTAGAATCAGATTATGAGTTATCTGATGAAGATAGAGGTAGTAATCTATCTAAGTTTGAAGAATTCTTGTCAAAACAAATTTAAGAGATGATACAACAACAAAAATCTCCACAGGATGCTCTAATTGAGGGATGATGTAGGTTACATGAAGTACCACATTCAGAAACTACTGGTTCACTATTTTTGCATATTTTGAAAAGGCAAATGTTGCCTATTCCAGAGGATTCTTCTTTTGATGGTAAAAGAAAAGAAGAAATATCAACTTCACATCAACCATATAAGGTGAAGTTTGAGAAAATTGAAACACCAAAATTGAAATGGATATCAAATGGTGCAGCTGCTAGAGCTAAAAAGAAAAGAGAAGGCCTAGATAAGCCTTTAACTGTAGATAAGCCATGGATCCTAAGGGCTAGAGTAGGAATATTCTCATTGATCCAGCTGGTAAATCCTACTTAGCAGCATATAGATTGCAATTCCCATGCACAAATAATGTGACAAAGTATGAATCCTTGATTCATGGGATATTGTTTGCACTTAGAAAGAAAGTGAAGATTCTGCATGTCTTTGGAGACTCATAGTTGGTAGTAAGACAAGTAAGAGGCATATATTCTTGTAATTACAAGAAGTTGTCTAATTACAGACATAGGGTATGGGAGCTGATAGAAGATTTTGATGCATTCAACATCACCCATGTACCAAGAGAACAAAATCACAAGGCATATGCCTTGGCCTAGGCTACAAGTACTTTTGAACCATTGTCTGTATCTGGTTTGAAGAGATTTTCAGTTGAGTTAGTATCGATACCATCTGTGCCAGACAATGTAGTTAACCTTCAAGTATTTGATGATGATCAACATATTTTAGACTTTATATCCAATAGGGATGCCTTTGATGCACAGATCATAGATGAAAGAAATGTGGAAGATCATATCTGGGAAGAAGAAGAAAACCTAGAGTTGCCTAGTAACAAGATTCCTAAAGGAATGATAGAGTTAGAAAGAGCATTTGATCTAGACAACATGTTGAAACAAAAAGATCTCCCTAAAGCAGATAGAGGAAAGTATTCACAGGTTAACATTGGACATGATGATGAAAAAAGGAATGTCCTGATTGGAAAGGTGTGTATAGAAGAGAAACATGAAATATGCTGGTATCCCATAGATAATTGGAAATACATAGCATATTTAGAGTAAAAGTGTGTTAAATTGATAAATATCATGCAAATTCATACAAGAATCCATGAAATTCATGCACATATCCACCCACAGACACATTATTTGAGCAAATATATGGTGTATAAGAAATAATAGGATCATGATGATCAATAATCAAAAGAATTGATCAAACTTACAAATACATCGTTATCTTTGGAAATATAATAGAAATAACCTCTCTGTGGAGTAAATTTATAGGAAATAGAACAATAATGATCATCAAGACAAATGTAAGACCCCTTGAAATGGAAAATAGCATGTCACATCAACCTCTGAGTAACATCAGACAATCATGACCTGATCAATAGAGACTTGAAGTCATCAACTTACCTTAAGCTGATCGTACTTTACAAGATAATAAAGGTTTGATGTACAAATTTTTATGCATGTTGTTATGACTCATCATCATCATCAACAAGTAGATGCTCTTGTTCTCTTCTTTGTTTCTACAGGCTCCTTCTCTTTCCTCTTAGAATCTTTAAGAGATTTTTCAGGCTCACCTTGCTTCATTTTCTCAACTACCCTACCAGCTCCAGTCCTTACTCTTATTTTAGCAATCTCTTCTTTAGTGAGTCCTATGCACTAGGCATATTCCTCTACCAATTTCTTCATCTTTTTCTAACTTTCTAGATTTCCTGGTTCAAGATGCACTTTCATAGACAATTCCTCATAGGTACCAATTCTTGGCTCATTAGTGTGTTGGAAACAAGGCAGATAACTGAGAGGGGGAGTGAATCAGTTATCTCAAAAATTTCATACTTTTACATCCTTTTCTTATCTTATCAATTAGTGATATATCAAAACATGAAAACATAAGCAACCATAAGAGTTGAAATGAAATCAACACACATAACACAAGGATTTTTACATGGAAACCCTATTAAGGGAAAAACCATGGGGTGATTAACCCAAGATTGTATTCTCTGTTAAAAGAATACAGAACTATAAAATTGCACTTGCCAGTTAGAGGTCACTGCCCGAGCACACTGCTCACAAAAGGCTCACTGCCTACAAGAGACTCACTGTCTACAAAAGATTATAGATGATAACAAAATGTTTGAACTAATGAACAACATCCACATATGCAAGAATTTAGTTCCGGTTAGGCACAACATACTGATCTAGCACATTTCATCCTTCCTCTACTCAGTATTACTCTTCTATCACATTCTGAGCTTGGATTACTGCCTTCACACTTGTCTCTACTTTTCTTCACACTTAATCAATCATTCTATCACTTCCACACACTCACAAGCTTGAACCCATTGGGTATATATATCTGCATCAAGGATTTCCAACAACTTTCAGTCGGCAACAAGAACACTTAGAATTTTTGCAAGTTATTGTTCTGTCGGCTGAATCCATACTTGATTGATGATGCACACCAAAAACTTAGGCATAGAAATCATTACCTATGTCAGCCAAAATCATATAACAATTCAATTTACTTGATCAACACCTTATACACATCTGGATTGAGGTCTGATACCATGTTGGCCAATTCTTCCTCTGTTTGCACTGTCTAACTGGAGTCCGATACTTAGATGCTCATATCTTTCACATGCTTTGTCACTGGAGGTTAAATCTCTAGAATACAATAGTTTAGATACTCCTTATTACTCATCCAAATCTGCAACATTTTGGGTTTCACCATCAGAGAGTTCCGGCCCCAATTGTCAGACCCTATCATATGCTCTGCTCTTGACTACCAGACCAACCTATCTTCAATCTGACTTCTGGTATGAGTAATTTATGTACTATGGATGTGCGGGATATACTCTATTGCCATCAAAGACAAAACTTATGAATCCTAGTAGTGTCTCTTGTCAACATGGTGTCCCTAGGTTTACTCAACATGAGCTCAACATAACCATCGAATATGTTCTCAGCCACTTCATAGCCCATTGGGAGGACCTAGATTGTCCTAGGCTCAACAACGTCCATCAAGCATTGGTCTTTGTTTACAATAAAACATATATCATTCTTTTATTTCTCAACTATTTTCTCTAGTATTCTTTCCCTGGATTGCATTATTTTTTGAAAATTCTTGAAGTAGCCCCATAGCACTACATTCTGTGCATCCCAGCTTCCTATGCTATTCAGGTGGTTTCTAATTTGAATGGCAATTGGTTGACTACTAGACCAAATCAAATTCATTCCTAGTAATTCTTGCATGAAATAGAAAAATAAGCACATAACCAACTTACCAAACTTGAAGGGATATTTGTGCTCTTTTGTCTTCTTCAGATTCTCCATTAATTGCTGCTGGGGCAACATTTTTCTTAAACATCTCATAGGTTGTGTATATGGTAGTTTTAGAGACAGAGTTCTCCCAGTTTTTAAAGTAGATATTGTAACCAATCACCATGGATGTAAACCTAACTACGTGATCTTCAATGTCATTGATTGTCATTACCCTTTTATCAAATTTGGCTCTGGTGGCTTCAATCACTGTGCTATTTTTCATGGCTTTTAACACAAGCAATGTTCTAGTCAAATTTAACCCTGTAATTGCCCTTATAGCATCCTTTTTGATCATGAATGGTGTATTAAGCCACATAAATTCATCATGCACTCTTCTTAACATGTACCAGACCCGTGAGTCCTCTATAAATGATGGAAAGTCTATGTATTGCACAAATTTCTTCCTTTCTAGGGATTTGTATTCCTCCTTCAATTCGTAACTCTCACCACACAGATGATTCATATATAGTTCTCCAATTTTGGTGTCATTGTGTTCATCTAGGGAAACATGGATGTAAGCCCTAATATCTTCTTCATGCATCACACCATAGGGTACTTTAAAAAATACACCGTCAGGATCAACTTCAGTAGACTTGAATGGATATTTCTTAAATTTTGGTCATGGTCTCTCAATGACATCAATAACTTGTGGTGTAGCCATCTCCACAAGAATTCAAATAGGTTCATGATAGGGTTTCAAACTGTAAATACCTCTTTTGTCGAATTAGGGTTTTCTTCACTTGAAATCACTTTGAGTTGCTTTGAATCTCTAAAATCATTGAGGTCACTTGGAATTCTACTTTAGTTCTCCTTGGACACTTAATATCTTGAATGCAAAGTGATTAATCTTTCAAATGTGACCCTTTTTAACCCTTGCTATGTAAAAACCTAGTCATCATAAATGTTGTTCTCAAAAAGATGCCAAATACTTCACTATTAGACATAGTCAATTAAGATTTCTTCGCAATGTGCCTAGGTTTATTTTTGCTAGTTTCTTTTCCAAATGATCCATCCAATACTGATTTAGCTCATACCTTAGTGTGGGATCTTAGCACCCACTATTTGGCTAGGGGATTAAAATATTCATTAAAATCTCCCCTTGAGCCAGAGCTCCCAATTTACTTCTTGGAGGAAGTATCTGCACCAGAGGCTGGTTGGATGCATCCTTGACCTCATTTACATCCTTCTTAGTCCATACCTTGCTCATTTCCTTCTTGATTTCTATCGGATCAACTTTGTTTTTACCTTTATCTTCCCTCTGCTCTATTTTCCTCTTTTCTGCAGGATTGTTCACATTCTTTCTTCTACAAAATTTTGCAATATGTCCAAGTCTATTGCAATTGTAGCATACCACATTCCTTTGTTCTTGATTCCTTCCATTTGTTTTATTTATTCTTGATTTGTATTGGTTAGCCATATGTCCAAATCTATTGCATGCAAAGCACTTTCCATTGAAAGATTGAGCATTCCTTGCATTGTTGGGACCATTCCTTATCAAACTTGTACATTCATTTGCTTTATGACCAATTCTTTTGTAATTAAAATACTGACTTGAGAATGATGGAACATTTTGATTTATTCTGGTCCTACACTGAGTAGCCCTATGACCAAACTTATTGCATTTGAAACAATAACCATTGAAGGATGGGTACCTTTGAGCATTTGGTTTGCTCACCAGAAGTCTTCTAGGTCTATTTCTCTAATTCTGAACCTAGTTGCCTTTGACTCTCTTCATCTCAGTGTTAACTTGTCCTAATTTGGAGCTTTCTCCTTTTTCATATCCCAAACCTTGTTTGTCATCTGGACTTTTTTGACTTGCAATCAGCTCATCAAGCCTGGCAAAGCTTATTTTGAACTTTTATTTATAGCTATTAGCCACTTCCAGATAAAATTTTAGAAGCACAATAGCTTTTGCCAAATTTTCACATTCTTCAGACTTGTCTTTCAAGGCTTGATTTAAATGCTCCTCAGCGTTTTCTTTCTCTTCAATCTGCATTGATAAATCATTTAGGATTTCATTTTCTACTTTCAATTGTTCACTTAGCTCTCTACTCCTATCCTTTGATCTCTTGACTTGCTCTCTTAGCTTTAGGATGCATTCATCAGCTTCTTTGACATTTTCCTTCAAATCCTGGATATCTACTTCATACTTATCAAGATCTTCAAGAGCAATTCTTAATTCTTGATTACTGACATATGTGCAATCATTAATTTTCACACTACCTAGAGTAAGATACCTTCTGGATGCCATGTGCACACTTTCCCATATCTTCCTCAAGCTATTAAACTGCTTCCAAGGAACTTGGCTTTGATACCAATTATTGAATACAAAGAATATTGAGAGGAGGGGCGAATCAGTATTATGTAAAACCTTCCTTTAACATATTCATTAATCCATTTACCAAATTCTATAACATGAAAGCAAAATAAACATAAGAAGAGCAGCGACAAAGTCATAATACATAGACACCAAGATTTTTACATGGAAAACCAAAAAAGGAAAAAACCACGGTGAGTGTTAGCTCACAATATATTATGATATCAAAACCAAATTACATGAAGGCTCACTGTCCAAGGACTCACTGTCCAAAGAAGTGCTCATTGCAATAGGCTCATTGCCAAGAAAAGAGAAGAGAATATAGAAGAAGGATTGACTCACTACCAAGAGAAGATTGTTACAAATGCATCTACAAAATGCTGAAATGCAGTTCCATTAATAGCTCAATACATAGATTCAAAAGTCTTCATTGTATCAACCCTGCTTTTCTGCTCTACTTCACATATACTCTGTTCTTCTACCCTTATAGTTCCTTTCTGATCATAAAATTGCCTTAGATCGCATACACATCAAATTCACATTATATTCACACAATCTCCCATCTCCAATACTGAAATCTATCAAGTATATATATCCACAACATGAATTATCCCAAGACTAGGTCGACATGCAAAATATGAAAATTGTATATCAAAGTTGTACCTTATTGGCTTGATCCTTTGTAGAAACAACAATGCGAACCCATACAATCATTTAGGAATCTTTGTATAGGTATGGACTTATTATTAAACCACTTAGAATAATGATCTAAGTATTATCCCCTCACTACACATTGATCCAACTGTGTGTTGGACTTATCCCAAAATACACACTTAAATCTTATTGTTTATCATATCATAACTTCTAGTGCAGACCATATGCAACTTCAAAATTCACATCAAACATTCATTAGACATCACCAATCATACCTTCAAAACCGTAGGTCAGATCTCAAAACTATTTCCTCTATCTTGGTTAAACATTGTCAAATTGACTTCTAAAACTTGGAAGCTTGTAGATGATCTTCTTGTGGACTTCAAATACTATAAATATGGAATTAGATAGATATCATATGTGTTTACAACACCTTCAAATCTCACATCAAGATAACCAATAGCAGAGGAAAGAGGAGTGAATTACTCAAGTGTTTTGCATTGTTCCTTACTATACCCTTCTTACTGGACTTAGTTAAATCATAATGTATCTTCTGGAGATTATCAGGACTTGAATACTAGAATATAACATTATCAAAGGATTGTGTACAACATACCAAAACCACATATCATGATCTTCAACTGCGGAGGAGTACCAACTAAATCACTATCGCTATCTTGGTAAACTATCAACACTTGGTCAATTTTGGCTAAGTTAGTCTTTCCAGACTAAAAGGTTACACACAACTTTGTCTCAGAAGCTATTCCAGATCATGTCTAATTGTTTCCATCAATGATAACATCAAGTTTCCACCATATCAGTAGTGTCTCTTGACCATGTTGCCAAAATTCACAAATGGAAGAAATATATTATGAAGAGACCTTTGCTCCGATGGCAATAATGGAAGCTATTAGACTATTTTTGGCATTTGTAGCACATAAAAATTTCAAAGTATACCAGATGGATGTGAATTTTACTTTCCTAAATGGTGAGTTAGAAGAAGAAGTCTACATAGACCAACCGTATGGATTCCAGCTATCAGACAAACCAAATATGGTATGCAAATTGAAGAAGGCTTTGTATGGATTGAAGCAAGCTCCCAGAGCTTGGTATGCAAGATTGGATAAGTACCTAATGCAGCAGGGATTTAGTAAAGGGTCCGCAAGTAGTAACCTATACACCAAGATAAGTGGAGACCAAATTCTGATTGTTGAGATCTATGTTGATGGTGTTATATTCGGTGGAAATGAAGGTATGTGTAAGAAGTTTACATATGAGATGCAAAAAGAGTTTGAAATGTCTGTGTGTGGTGAAATGAATTTCTTCCTTGGACTGCAAATCATTCAAAGTAGTAAAGGTATTTTCATTTCTCAATCCAAGTATGTTAAAGAGTTGTTGAACAAGTTTAGAATGGAGGACTCTAAACCAGTATGTACCCCTATGTTCATTGGTTGCAAATTAAGAAAGAATGATGAATCTCCTAAGGCTAAGCAGAGCAAGTATAGATCAATGATTGGAGGACCGCTTTACCTAACCTCTACTAGACTAGATATCATGCATGCAGTTTGTCTTGTGGCCAAATTTCAATTAGATCCCAGAGAATTACATGTTATGGTAGTGAAGAGGATATTTAGGTATTTGAAGGGCACTCCTGATCATGGTTTATGGTATCCTAAGAATAATGATTTTTCCTTAAGTGCCTATACCGATGCAGATTGGGCTGGATGTGTTGATGATAGGAAAAGCACAAGTGGAGGAGCAATTTTTCCTTGGAGATAGGGTAGTGTCCTAGAATAGAAAGAAATAAGAATCAGTCTCCTTGTCTATTGTAGACGTAGAATATATTACTGCAGCATCATGTTGTATTTAGGTGATGTGGATGAAATAGACCTTGAAGGATATCAAAGTTGAGTATGATAAGCCAATTCCTATTCTTTGTGATAATACAAGTGCCATAAATATTTCAAAGAATCTAGTGATGGTTTAAAAAACAAAGAACATTTCAATTAAGTATCACTTTTTGAGGGAGAAAGTTGTAGAAAATGAAGTGAATCTTGAGTATGTGCCTACAAAAGATCAAGTTGATGATATGTTCACTAAGTCTCTTCCAAAGGATACATTTGAGTATCTCTGGGAGAAGTTAGGGGTTGTTTCCCCTCCTTACTTGAACTAGATGTATAAGAAGATGCATCAGTCTAGTATGCCTCAAAGTACATTTCTCTTTTTGGACTGATGTTGGAGGCTACCTCTTAGGGAGAGCAAGTAATGATTTGAGATGATCTTTGCAGTTAGGGGGAGTAAAGAATGATTTCAAATTGATCAAGTAGTAGTGTACAAGTATGTGCAGTGGAAGAGATGTGTTTCCCTTTTCCATTGATGTCAAAGGGGGAGAAAGATCATGTGAAAAATGCAGGGGGAGAAAGAGTTCAGATGTGTAAATTGAAAGGGGGAGTCCAGATGTAGAATTGTGTCTTGATGGAGGAACATGTTATTCAGTTTTTTACATCATATATTGCCATCAATGACAAAGGAGGAGATTTTTGCAAGTATGTGCTAACTGGTGTTGTCATTGATGTCAACATGTTTGTGTTTTCATTGGTGCCAACTATATCTTCTAATATTACTATTTGTTGATTGATTGAGTTTCCATGTTAAGAACATTGTCTGAGTATTTTTCTCTGCATTCCTTTGTGTTGAAGACCAGAGTATGAGATTTTGATATGTTTGAAAGAAATGTTTTAAGATGCTAAATCTAGGATTTGGTTGTCTAGATCATTGTGAAGAAAAAGTTCTATTCACCAGTTTGAAGATTATCCTTGGCAATGTTGGCAGAGTGACAGGGAGAAAGTATTTTGATCCATAATTCTCTGCAGTTTGGATTCTGGTCTTGCAGTTCTAGACTTAAGTTTATAAAGTCCTTAGCTATCTTCATTCCAAAGGATTTGTGATTTTGTGCTCCGAAAAGCAATTTATTGATTAGCAGATCTTGACAATGTTTGTTGTGAAGTAGTCTGTGATATGTCTTCAAGTGATATTTGTTGTTGTCAAGTGAGATTTGTTGCGGTTAGATTTTCCAGTTCCCATGTGATTCTATGATGTTTGTGGATGTCCCTATACTAAAGGCATGTGCTTGATCCATAAGCTATAATGAAGTTCTTGGAAGTGTGTATGTAAGTATTCTTAATGTGTGCACTAGTTCTGGCCGACTTGGTTATTTACACTTGTTACAGAGGTGATTCGTTGATAGTAGAAGCATTTTCAAGTGTGTGAAGATGTATTTGGGTCTAAGATAAGCCATGAAGTATTCCTCATTCACTCATTTTATTCAAATGTTTGTATAAGATCAAACCTAATTTGATTTATGTATGTATGCTGACCTTGGAGATAGTTCCAATGGTTGTATGTTGTATTGCCGATCTTCATGAATGTTCCAAGGTTGATGATTGGTATAAATATATGTAATGAATCTATGAGTGGTGTGAGAGTGTGTGAAGATGTGAAGATAAAGTGTGAGTTATAAAAGTAGAATAGAGCAAAGGAGATATAGTGTGCTTCAATGGAGCTAAAATTAGGCATGTTGTAGATGCTACTATATCAGTTCATGGCAATGAGCCACCCATCCTGGTAGTGAGCCACCCTTTGCCAGTGATCCACCATTTGATAGTGAGCCACCCTTTAGCAGTGAGCCACCCCTTGGTAGTGAGCCTTTCATTTGGGTAGTGAGCCCTGGGTAGTGATCCCTTTGGTAGTGAGCCTCTTTTATTTTTCAGTATTGTTACTACATTATATTGTGAGCTAACACTCATTGTGATTTTTCCCTTTTAGGGTTTTCCATATAAAAATCTAGTGTTCATGTGTGTATAGTGTTGATATGTTTATTTTTTGATTCTACTATTCATGTTTAATCTTCATAACAGAATAAGGAGTTAAACTTAAGTGAATGTGAAAGTGATTTTGTTTAATGAAGTTAAAGTTTTTGATACAACTGATTTTCCATCCCCTCTCAGTTGTCTTGTGCCTTCAATAGTTTGGATTTGAAAAAGGACTATGCCTAGCCTAAACATACCCATCTAGATGCGTTGGAACTGTCGATTTGTTTGTACAAAGAGTAGAACAAAAATTACACCCCTTTGCAACTTTACACTGCATGCATCTGACAATTTTTCCATCAACTAAAAATTGGACACCATGAGCAAATGCCTCAGAGATATCAAAAACTGAGAGGTTATTGTAGAGGGGCCCTATGTGATCCTATAGCCTCAAACAAAATGTTTCTAAGTGACAGGGTGTCCGAGTAACAACTCGTCAAAGATTGTTGCATTTTTGCACTTTGGTCTCTTAAGGGATATCGCCTATTAACACCCCCCGTTATTCCTTTTCATAATCATTTTTCAAGTGAAATGATGGTTGAGGAAGGGTCTGCCAAATCTGATCTAGGGTTGCAAAGGTCAAGTTTGCAAATTGAGCCCTCCATATGGTCAAATGGTGAAACCATAAATATGCATATAATCTGCCCAATATTCACTGTATATGTGCAAAAATGCAGCAACAAAGAAAAGACAAACATATGTAAACTTAGAACCAAAACATATGTAAACTTGAAATATAGAAACAAAAGGTCTAACTATGAACTGCAATACATTAATATCAATTACTTGACTTTATAAAAGCAATGTGCATACTTATAAATTAATCCAACGAACCATCCAGGTCTATTCTACTCTTTGTTATTACCTTATAGTCAGACTCACGTACCTTCCACAAGGTCTTGTTCAAAGGTCTACCCGAATATTGTATCAAATGAACATTGGATGTGTAATGTCAAAAAATATCCCCTTGGGGGCTTTTCCCTCATAAGGTTTAGCTCTCGGGTCTTTTGCATGCATTTAGGACATCTTAGTTCATAATTTGGCATCCTGATGGAATGAGCCCTAGGTAACATGACAAATGGGACCTAGGAGGACCCCTTGAGCTTGACCCTACCCAAAATAGGGGGGAGAACTTGGGCGCCCGCGCCCTAGTCCTGCCCTATTTTAGGGCAGTCCCAATTTTTGAGTGTCAGTTTATGACCGTTATTTGGGTCCTATGCCAACATGATAAGTTTGAATTATGAAAATCTTGGCAAGAGTGTTAGTAGTTGCATATAAAAGCATGTTTATGCATTCATTTGTAAACTAGAAGATTACTAGCAAGCTATTGTGTTCTCAAGGTGATTCAAGGCTTTCATTGTGTTGTAAGAGCAGATTTATGTGGTTTATGTGTTTGTGTTTGTAGATTTGAGCATCTATTTCATCACGGAATGAAGAGAATATTCCTCCCATGATATCTTCACTACAAGGTGACATTATATTGTGTTTTCATCATCATTTCCTTTGGTTTTTACCTCTACCTTACAAGGGCATGCACTCTCTATTTGACAACGGTGTTCGAAGACTTAAGTGTCCTTTGAGGGTTGACTAAGGTAAGCCTCTAAACACCACAACCCCCTCCCAAAGTTTTCATGGATGCAGGTTATAGGTTATAGAGCTAGAAAAAGTGAAGTTGTAGGAAGGCATCTTTAAGTGTCAAAATTGTAAAATAGAAGGAAGAACAACACCCTGGACTTGGGCACCCACTCATTAGTCCTCCAACTTCAGTGATGGGAAAATCTCTAGAACAACAGGAAAGAGTTGCAGACTGATTTTCTAGATCTAGACAAAAAGCAGGGCATTAGACTTAGGCACCCGCTCTTTTGTCCTTGACTTTTCCACCTCAGAACCCCGAAAATAGGAACTCTATGATTTGTTATTTTACCTCCGTCTGCAAGAGCTTTTCCTGTTATTCTTCCATTTATAGTCATATTTGCGAAATTAGGTTTTTAATGGTTAATTGAGCATAAGAGAAGGAAATCTGATAATTAAATTCCCTAATCCATGTTTCCCTACATCTCACAATGACCTAGGTATGATAGTGAATTGCCACTCGACCCTAGATCCTTGAATGTATAGGGTGAAAGGAGGATTCAAACATCTAACAATACTAAATTAATAAATACCAATTTTACCCTAAACATGATGCTACGACAAGGTTCAAGTAATGAAGAATCTTCTGGTGCATGTAAAAGTTTTGAAACAACCAAATATTAACAATCTTATGTGTGTACCTTCTAAGCCATGTTCCAGTAACAACCACTGAGCTTGTAGGGTATTCGATGTTTTCTCCATATGTAACTAGGGCCTCCAATTTATTTTTGGCCTCAACACAATGACACAAGTAATAATCCATTCCCTCTTCATTGTATTCATCCACTACAACAAAATAGGCAATTAACATCTAAAATAGCACCAGAATTTAGTGCATTTGAGTTCATGAATTGGACATTTCTGTTGGCGCAAAATTGAGCACCAAACTGCATGTTCACTTTGGTGTTAGGTTTAGCATTGGGTTTACTACCAGATTTAGCACCGAGTTGACATTGGGTTTAGTGCCAGATTTTGTTGCTTCTAGTTTGGCTTCTAATTTTGCTTATGGTTTTGCTTCTTGTGTTGCTTCTAGGTTTGCTTCCAAGTTTGCTTCTAGGTTTGCTTCTAGGTTTGCTTCTGATTTTGCTTCTAGGTTTACTTCTGGTTTTGCTTCCAATTTTGCTTCCAATTTTGCTTCCAATTTTGCTTCTAGTTTTGCTTCCAGGTTTGCTTCCGATTTTGTTTCCAATTTTGCTTCTAGTTTTTCTTCCAATTTTGCTTCTGGTTTTGCTTCTAGTTTTTCTTCCAATTTTGCTTCCAGTTTTGCTTCCAGTTTTGCTTCCAATTTTGCTTCCAATTTTTCTTCTAGGTTTTCTTCTGATTTTGCTTCCAATTTTGCTTCCAGTTTTCCTTCCAATTTTGCTTCTAGTTTTGCTTCTAGTTCTACTTCTAGTTTTGCTTCCAATTTTGCTTCTGATTTTGCTTCCAGGTTTGCTTCCAGTTTTGCTTCCAATTTTTCTTCCACTTTTGCTTCCACTTTTGCTTCCAGTTTTGCTTCTAATTTTTCTTCTAGTTTTTCTTCCAATTTTTCTTCTGATATAACGTCACTTGTTGCTTCCAAATTTTCTTCCATTTTTGCATCTTTTGTTGCTTCTAATATGGCTTCTATTATTGCATCCTTTGTTGGTTCTAAAATTGCTTCCATTATTACTTCTTTGTTTGCTACCTGAATTGCTTCTATTTTTTCTTCCTAGATAACACCAAGTCTTGCTTCCAAGATTGCTTATGGTTTACTTCTAGTTTGGCTTCCATTGTTGCTTCCTTTTTTGGCTTCTAAAAATGCTTCTTATTTTGCTTATATTTATTAATTTAATATGTTTTATTTCAATTTAATTAGTTAAATATATAATGCCTCTTAAATAACTCATATGATTATAGAGTAAGTAATTTAATTATTTAACTCATGATTAAATAACAAGATAATTATTATAACATGATCATCATCTATAATTAAAACAAGTGAGTCAAATATCTATACTTTAATTAAATTTAACAACATCCATCTTCAGCAGTAAATTAAAATCATCATACATAATAAACATCCATCCAAAAATTATCTACCACTTTCAATATATATAAATTGACAAGTCAATACTGATAAGATCATCATCATATATAAATAAAATAAGTGAAAGTCAAATATTCCAGTAGATCAATAACATGCCGAAATGATACATATCCTATTGCAAGTATGGGCCTAACTGGTGTTGTCATTGATGTCAACATACTCTTGTTGCATTGATGTCAAGGATTGGATGAGTCATGTGCTGAGGATATTGAGAAAATTAGCCCTATCAGAAACAGAGAAGAATAGTAAAGTTAGTCAAGTTCCATGAAGTGAAGATTCTAGACAGTTGAAGATCATAGTATGTGCATCAAATGGTTTGTAGATATATGTCTGAAGGTGCTTTTGTAAAGATTTTAGAGATCCACATAAAGATTTGGAGAAGTTATAGCCATATGAGTAAAACTAGTTCTGGCAGCTGTTCAGAGGTGACAGAGTGACTAATTGGTCTAGTGAGATCCGGAAGTGCAGTATCTTGTTTTACGGCTCTGGTGACATGTTTGGGAAGCCAATGTGAATTGACAACTCAATTAGTTCATGATCTGGAGGTCTGCAAGCAATTATTCTTATGTGATAGTGATGACTGGTTGTGTTCTTAAGGTTCCAGATGAAGATGCGAAATATTTAAGCAAGCAAAAGTGGTGTGGATGTTCTTGGTGTTTCAGGCAAGATTGTAGGGGTCTCTAGATAGTGTCCAGTTTGTGTTGGTAGTGCACATTAAAGATAGAGCTCATAATTGAAGATTTACCTTTGAGTGATGATGTTCTTCCTAGTCCTGGCCGACTAGATGTTTTACACATGTTGCGGATGATCTTGAATATGTTTTACGAAGCATGGCATGTTCCTTGAAGAAGATTGAAGTACCAGTTATGCGTGGTTGACAGGGTAGTGATGCGCATGAAGTTTTTGTAATAAGTGAAGTTGTATTTGTGTAATTGCTTTGTAATAAAATAAAGTATGTGTTGTGCCAACTTTGATGATCATCCCAAAGTCGATGTCTTGTATAAATAAGATTTGTAAAGTCATTTCAAAAGATATGTGGTCATGATGAGAAAGTAATAGAGAGGAAAGGAGAGAAAAGCAGAGAAGAAGTGTTGAGCTTAAATGGAACTATCTCAAGCATGATGAAGATGCTAATCTCTAGTTCAAGTATGTAATATTTATATTATTTTGTAGACAATGTGTCTCCTGTAAGCAATAGGCCTCTTGTGAGCAGTGTGCTCAGGTAGTGAGCCCTAATTAACAAGTGCCATTTTTGTTTTTCTTATTCTTTTAATAGAGAATACAATCTTGGGTTAGTCACCCTGTGTTTTTTCCCTTAACTGGGTTTTCCACATTAAAATCTTGGTGTCATATGTGTTGAATGTATTTCTGCTCTTGAGTTATTGCATTTTTTAATAATTATTATATAAGAAGGATTTAAGGATTTAAAGATCAGAAGGTTTGGTGACAACTGATTCACCCACCCTCTCAGTTGCCTGTCCTAAACCCAATAATTGGTATCAGAGCTAAGTTCCTCTAAAAGAACTTAACCACTTGAGGAGATCTAGGATGTCTTCCTACAAGAAGGATAGTCTGAGGTTTGATGGAATGAACTACACTCTTTGGAAAAACCACATGGAATGTCACTTGCAATGTATGGGATTTCAATATTGGAACATGACTATAAAAGAGTATATTCCTCCAAAGAATGGTCTGACAACTCTAGATGAAATCAAAGATGCTGAAGATAATCTTCAAGATAAAGAAGCTTTACTAAGTGCCTTATCTGATACAGAGCTAACAAATGTTATGGATTTAAAAATTGCATATGAAATTTGGTTAAAATTGGAAATTCTGCATGGAGATAAATATGTTAAATGTCCCAAGCTTCAAAGTCTAAAAGGAAAATTCAAAAACCTAAAGATGAATGAAGATGAGAATATCACTACATTTATGCCAAAATTAAATGAGCTTGTTTGTGGCATGTTAGCACTCTTTTTGACCTGGGGGTTGATTTTTCATGTTTAGGGGGTTTCTTCATTTGAACCCTATATCTTCTTGCCCATTTTCCTAAGTGTTGGACCTCCTCGGCATTGTTCAGCTGCAGCATCATATTTTCCTTGAGGAGGAGATCATCATCATCATCTTGTCTTCGATGTTGGTCCGCATCATCATGTTTTCTGTCGACTTGTTTTTCATCAGGATCATCATATTTCAATATCGGGTGATGTTTGGATATCATCCTGATCCTGCTGATGAGCTACAGTGTGCCCTGATTTGCTTGCGGGGGTGATTTTTCAAGTATCCGGTGATCTTCCAATTATCACCTTGCCCTTTTATGATGATGATATCACCCCGATCTTCTGAAGGGATTATTCTCTAAGTTGTTCGACCTGACTTGTTTTTTTTCTTAAGGGTCGTCATCATCATCATCATATTTCCAGTTATCGCCGTGTTGCTTGCAAGGGTCATCATATTTTCTGTCTGCATGATATTTCGCCGGGGTGATATTTTTATCATCGGGTGATCTTGGTTATGATCATCCTGATGATGTTGTTGAAGAGTTCTAAGTATGACCCGATTTTCACTGGGGTCATCATATTTTGAACGTCAGGATGATCTTAGTCAATATCATCCTGATGTTGTTGTATCACTTCATGTTCGTTGTTTTATCATCCTGATGATGCTGACGTCATTTTTATGTCGGGGTGATATCTATTTCTCTGCCTATCTGCATCATGATATTTCCGAAGGAGGGGGTGATATTTTCATTTTTGAATATCACCCGGATGTATGTTTGTTCCAGCATCATGATGATGCTGATATCAGGGAGATATCCGCCTGTCGGCTTCGTGCATTATCTAGTGGGGGTGATCTTTTCAAATATCTGGCGTATTCATCTATCACCCCGATCTTATAGTGGAGCTATAGTGCAGCATGATATTTGTGCATCAGGATGATATTTCCAAATATCCGGTTATCTTCCGAATATCATCCTGATGTCGATATGATGATGACGTCATCAAGGTCCGGGGGGGTCATATTTCTAACACTGATCATCTTGTGGAGATCCCCCGATATTTGCAAATATGATTATGACGTCATCCGGATATGAGGAGGTGCGCAGTAGGCAGATATGATGATGACGTCAGCAGGATATGATGATGACATCATCAGGATGTTCATCAGCTAGGCAGGAGGATCTTCCTCCGATGGATCAGGTTGTGTGGATTAAGGCGATTATCATGCAGGTTATATTGCGATATGATGCTGACGTCAGGGTGATATTTCAAGTGATAGGATATCATGCTGTTGGAGGATGATGATGAAGTCTTATACTAGTGTCGTCAGGAGCAAAAGCACCGACATTATATATGCTCGTGGCCTAGTATATAAAGTGTTGAAAAGATCATCGCGGGGTGCATGTGGGATAATTGATATCCTGCATATTTTCAAATATCATGACGATGAATCTTGGCGGGAAATGGTTGCGATGCACAGTTGATGTTTTTCCCCAGGCCGCGGGTTGGTGCACCATTAATGGCGAAGGTTGCAGAGGTATGGACGGATCTGGTACCCGATTGAAGGTGTACATCAACGGACAGTGGCGCAGGGCTCGAGATTTCTTCATGTCTCCTCCCCTACCTGCTGCATTCATGTTTGGGCGCCAATCTGGTAATGCGTTGAGCGCCATTTTTCTGATACTGTGTATCTGGCGGGATTTTTGGTCAACCATGTAATTAATTGCTGTGGTACACTACCTGGCTGATATAAGCAGGAAGTGTTACTCATTTTTTGGGGGTTGTTGAAAGTTGAAGATTTTTGGCTCTGTAATTCAAAACAAGCTGATCTGGTTGCTCTATACAGCTTAACCTGTGAGTTTATGTATCTCTTGTTGTATATTTTTGGCATGAACCCACTGATTTCATGATTAATCTTATATGAGAAATGCTATCTTAGCATGTGTTTTGTTAATTCTGTCTCCAGTATTGCATGTATTCTTCTTCTGAATCTGGATATTTGGGTAATGTTTAGATTCTAGAGCATAGAATTCCTATGTTGAATGTCTAATCTTTTAACTTCTGCTCAAGGGGTAGATTAAACTGTTTTCAGGTTGAACATTGGGAAGGGTATACTGCAGTAGGGATGCCATAAGTAGAGATAACTTGACACTCTGTATTGGGAGATATCTGTAAGGCAGGTATCACATATATCCCCCTGAAATCCAGTTTTAGCTGTTCATGCTGATCATTCACAGGTGTATGTCTACTGACTCCAGGCCCTGGATAGGCACCAATCTTGCTTTGTTTTTGTGTTACAACCATGTCCAGCTTTGCATCCAAACTTAAACTCCAAATCAAAATCTAAAACAACCATTAGGACATTAGAATTAGTTTTAGGATCCTCAGTCCTCTGTCTACAACTGCAAATAGGCCCAAAGCTAGCCCCTTTGCTCTTATCTTTCAGTTTTGGTCTACTTACAGGAGGACTTATCTGCTTTCTATCAGCATCCCAGCCTTTGTATGCATATCCTTATGGATGTTGAGTAGGGAATACCCCCCTAGGTTTTGCAGAGCCTGAAGAAGAAGAGGAGATAAAATATAGAGTCTATCTCCTACACTGTTGGCCCCTGGCCCAGAGATCCTGTTCATCACTGATGGCTACCTTGTAGGGAAATCTGGGAATAAGCATCCAGTCTGGGAAAAAACCAACAGAAATTGGCGACTCCGCTGGGGAATTTGTGAAAGAACCCTGGTTTTCAAAAGAAAACAATTCATAGGAATAGGTGGCGACTCCGAAGTAATCTCCCAACCGGTCAGAGTAAAATTTATATGCAGGGGAGAAGATCCCAACAAAATCCTTTTTTTGAAGAGTTACCAGTAACAAGAAGAATGATGTACAGAAGAAAGGGAGCTATCTCAGTTAGTCATGAGGGTTCCCCCAGAAAAAATGATGATGTACAAGATAACCCTAGGCCATCAGGACAGCATGTGCCTTACTTTTCAAATGCAGAAGCTGATATTCAAGGTGCATATGAGAGGCAACAGGTTGGTAGCATGAGAATGAGGTCAGAGGTGTTCCAAGAACACCCATTTCTAGACCCTAGTGAAAGGTTTGAAGAGGCAGAGTCTCTGAGGGATGATGAAGATGATGACCAGAATGGTATGAGACCATCTACCTCCAGGCCTAAGGATGAACAGTTAGCTGAAGAAATCAGAAGTCTAAGAGCAGAACTAGAATATCTACAAGCCATGAAAATCAGAGATGATATGAAGCAGAAAGTGCAAGCCTTAAGAACTGCCCAAAATGATTCAGTTCCTACCCTAGAGAATGCAAATGTGCAGAGACATCAGCAAAGAAATGAAGTGCAACATCAGCATAATGATGAGAGACAAAATGTGAATGATGCTAGGATACCACTGAACAATGCAAGAAACCAGAATGCAAACAGAAATGTTAATGTTAATCAGTTAAACAGACAGCCCATGCAGTTAGATAGATTCAGGCAGCTGGTGTTTGATGGTATTCCTGGGTATCCTAACCCCATTGACAAGCATCTGAGGCTGCAAGTGCCTAAATTTTTAGGAAACAACACTGTGTCAGGAGAAGATCATCTAAAAGCCTTTCAAAATGTCATGGATAACTTTGAGGTTGAACATGAGGATGTTTTCATGAAGTCATTCATGCAATCCTTAATAGATGAGGCAAGAGAATGGTACAAGAATCTGCCTGACCGGAGTATTTCATCATGGGATGATTTTAAGAGGATGTTCAAGGAGCAATATGGTGACAAAATTGACCCTAGCTTTTTTGTAAATGAGTTCACCAGTATCACTAAAGGGTCAAATGAGCAGGTTGCAGATTTTAATGCAAGATTTACTAAAGTGTTAAACAAATTGCCACATCACATGAGGCCAAATGAACCAATGTGCATAATATTGTATATCAATGCCTTTGATGCAAAAACTACATATGGATTAAGAGATAAAGGTCCTGCTACTCTCAGGGATGCTTTCAGAATTGCAGTGAATATTGAAAACAACAGGAAAGCATCGGGCAAGACAAATAGAAGGGATGATATAAAAATTCTGCAGAATCCAAACAAGCCTTAGAACACTCAAGGTAATACATCTGCCCCTGAAGATAAGATAGACAAATTGGAGAATGTTGTTAAGGACCTAAGCTATAGATTAGCTAGAAGTGAAAAAGGGATGGGTCCTGATAGGCAAGTCTATCAAAGGCAGGAAAAGAGGCCATCATTGCATGATATGCCTTATAACACCAATTGGCATGATGGTAAGCCTGTATTCCCACGTAACAACACAAATCAGAGGGCTCAACATGTCAAAGAAACTCCTGATCCTCTAAAGAAAGCTATAAATATTGTTGATGATGCTCCATGGTGTATAATTTGTCAGATGCCACATTCACAGTCACAGTGTATGATTGCTCAATCCTTGTATGATAATGCTACATCTTATAATGAATGCAATGAGCCACATCATGTGCAAGATGATGATATTAATATGATTTCCATAGGCAATGGATACACTCTTTATGATGTTGATGAGAATACAGATCATCAAATTCAGGCCTGCCAACAGTTCCCATATGATGAAGATAATGAAGATAACTATGTGTATGCTCAGAACTCACACAATTTTCTGAGTAACCTACAACGACCTTCTGATGAGGAAATTAGAGCCTTCACAGCTGCAGCAGTTGCTCAAGTCAAAAGCAACTACAATCTCAGAGGTAAAAATCAAGTAGGCAGCCCACATCAGCCAGAAGATATTTCTGCAGGTCAGCTAGTGCATGGTCATAAAGGAATTGAACCACAAAAAAGGCAGTGGGTAAAAATAAACAGAATTTTAGACATAGAACAGGTCATGAATCTCAAGGACTAGAAAACAAAATCCCTCAGGCTGAAGATCAAAGTAAAGGTTCCCAAGACAAGAATGATGATCAGGGAACTATGAAAGTAAAAGCTAAATCAGCTCAGGATAAAAACAAGATTGTGGAGCAAGCTACAACTGTTATACAAAATTATGCTCCATTTGATATCGCTCAGATCCTCTCTCAGGTAAAAGTCTTTGTTCCACTTATGGAACTCATGAAAGTGGAAGAGATCAAGAATAGGACAATATCCCTAATCTCAGGGGTACCTTTTCAAGCTAAACAAAATATTCAGACCCAGGGTGAGAAACATGTCATGTGTAATGAAGAAGATGAGGCTCCTGAAGTCTATTTAGGAGTGACTATGACAAAGTGTCCTTCACAGGTGGAACCATTTTATGTTTCCCTGGTTATAAATGGAAAAATAATTAGAAATTGTATGCTTGACTCTGGAGCATCTACAAATGTCATGCCTTTGGCCATCATGCAACAAATTGGATTGAAAATTGACAAGGCATGTGGAAAATGTTATGCTATGGATGCCAGAGAGGTACCAGTTATTGGAATCATGAAGGATGTAGATTTCAAACTGGCAGCATTTCCTGAAAAGAGATATAAAATGAATATAACAGTGGTTAACATCAAGCCACAGTATGGTATGTTGTTGTCAAGAAGATGGGCAACACTAATTGGTGGAAGTATGCAGCTGGACCTGTCATATGCCATGATTCCAATGAATGGCAGGGATGTTAAGCTAATCAGAGAACAAAGATCATCAGAGACAGTGGAAGACCAAGAAGCAGAGGAACAGGTATGCTTTGTAGACACTGACTGTGATAACTTCAAGGTTGTCTCAGATGATACAGAAGATAAAGAAAAAAATGTATGCATTGAAGAGCTGGATCAGCAAGGCTTATGGACCATGTTTTTTGATGGAGCTTGTGCAAAAGAAGGCTCTAGAGCTGGAGTTGTTTTCCTGTCTCCAACTGGTAAGCTCCTCAAATTCTCTTTCTTGCTGAGGTTTGATTGCACAAACAACATTGCAGATTATGAGGCTTTACTCTTAGGCCTAAATATTGCTCTCAAACATGGAATTAAAATGTTAAGAGTATTTGGGGATTCTGAGCTGATTGTATCCCAAATTAGAGATAAGTATGCTTCAAAAAATAAAAGATTGAAACAATACAAGCATGTTGTTTGGGATACCATTGAACTATTTGATGCATTTTCAATAGGCTGGGTAGAGAGGTCAAAGAATGTTATGGCTGATTTCTTAGCCAATGTTGCAATAAGGCCAGATGACATCACTCTGTCAGGTGTTACAAATGTAGAAGTTAAAATTAGGCCTGCAGTACCAGAAAATATATGCAGTTGGCAAGTGTTTAATGATGATAGGGATTTGTTGAAATTTTTGCACTGCATAGATGAATATGAGAATCAAGAAATTGATTTCCAAGCTTTTGTAGAGACTATAGATGGAAAAGAAACTCTTGTGGGAAAAGAGATAATTCAATTGAAGACTAATAAAATTCCCAAAGGGTTGGTAGCTTTGGAAAGAGCTTTTGACAGTAGAGATAAATTGGTCACAAGGACATCTCCCACAAATAAGGAAGATTTAGAAGAGATAAATTTGGGGACATCTCAGGCCCCTCAGAAGGTATACATTGGTAAACAGCTCAAACCACACATTAGGAGTATGCTGATTGCATTATTGAAAAAGTATAAACATGTTTTTGCTTGGTCATATGAGGACCTAAAAGCCTATAGGGAAGATTTATTCTAGCATGAGATCCCATTGAAGCCTGGAGCTAAGCCATTTAGACAAAAGCAAAGACCTATTAATCCTACCTTAGCTCCCAAGATGCAAGAAGAACTCAAAAGGCTCAGGGAAGCTGGAATAATTGTGCCAATCAGGCATTCAACTTGGGTGTCTAACCTTGTCCCAGTCAGAAAAAAGAATGGTGATATTAGGCATTGTGTTGACTTCAAGAACTTGAATGTATCCTCTTTAAAGGATAACTATCCACTGCCTAATATGGAAGCTATGTTGCAGAGAGTGACTGGTTGTGAACTCTTATCCATGATGGATGGATTTTCAGGTTATAATCAGGTGAAGGTAAAGGAATCAGAACAGTATAAGACCGCCTTCACCACTCCATGGGCAACTTATGTGTATGTTAGAATGCCATTTGGACTAACCAATGCAGGTGCTACATTTCAAAGAGCAATGGATGTTGCTTTTGCAGGACTGATTGATTCAATCCTGGCTGTATATCAGGATGACTTGACTGCTTACTCAAAGAAAGAAGAGCAGCCTTGTTTGCACCTGGAGCAGATTTTCATAAGAGCACTAGAGTATGGTATTTCTTTAAATCCAAAGAAGTGTGCCTTTGGGGTAGTTGAAGGAAAGCTCCTGGGACATATTGTTTCCAAGGATGGAGTCAGGATAGATCCAGAGAGAGTGGCTGCTATTGACAGAATTCAAATGCCAAAAATTGTAAAAGGAGTTCAGTCCTTCTTTGGACAGATAAATTTTGTTAGGAGATTTGTTCCCAACTTTGCAGAAACCACAAGGAACATTTCCAAGATGATGAAGAAGGATGCAACTGTCAACTGGGAAAGGGAAGCAATAGAATCATTTTAGAGTATCAAAGAGGCAATCAAGATGGCCCCTGTTCTTAAATCTCTTGATTTTTCTAGGCCATTCCAAGTGTTTTCATTTGCTTCCTTTCATACTGTTGCTGCATGTTTGCTACAGAAAAATGAAGATGGTTTTGAACAGCCCATCGCTTTCTTCAGTATGTCCTTGCAGGCCTCTGAGTTGAAGTATGATATTATGGAAAAACAGGCATATGCACTAGTCAGAGCCATTAAAAGTTTCAGACCATACTTGGTAGGATCATATATAATTGCATATGTACCTCATGCAGCAGTCAAAGACATATTCACTCAGCAGGTGGTGACTGGAAGAAGGTGCAGATGAATAAACAAACTGCAAGAGTTCAACATAGACATACAAGTTACCAAGTTGATAAGAGGACAAGGATTAGCCAAGATGATGGCACAGTCAAACTTGGAAGCATGCCAAGTTAATGCAGTCCTAAATGAGAGAGTAAATGTATCAGGATCTGAATGGTACAAGGATATTATCTACTACTTGCAAAATCTGAATTGTCCTTCCCATTTCAGTGACAGTCAAAAGAGGACTTTAAAGTTACATGCAATCAGGTATGTTATTGTTCAAGGTGAGCTATACTGGAAAAACCCTGATGGTGTGCTGCTGAGATGTGTGGATGAGAATATGGCTAACAATGTTTTGATTGATATGCATAAAGGATTGTGTGGTGGACATTATACTGCCCAAACAACAGCTCATAAAATTCTCAGGGTAGGATATTGGTGGCCCACTCTCTTTTCAGATGCACAAAGGTTAGTGAGGAAGTGTGACCCTTGCCAAAGATTTTCAGGAAAGCTGAAATATGATGGTGCTTTACCCCTCAGAACTGTAACTGTGGATGCTCCATTTCAGCAATGGGGAATTGACTTCATAGGGGAAATTGCAGACAAATCAAGTGGGGGACACAGTTGGCTTTTGGTGGCAACTGATTACTTTACCAAATGGGTTGATGCCATTCCAACTAAGAGAGCTACAAGTAAGGTGGTGACAGATTTCATGCTAGAAAATATTATCATCAGGTTTGGAGTACCATTCAAGATAGTCACTGATAATGCTATGTGCTTCAGATCAGGTGAATTTGTTGATTTTTGCAACAGGTATGGGATAAATCTATCATATACATCACCATATCACCCACAAGGGAATGGTCAAGCAGAATCAAGCAATAAAAGCATCATGAAAATTATCAAGAGGATATTGGACAAGAATAAGAGAGCTTGGGACTCAAAATTGAACTTAGCAATATGGGCTGACAGAGTGACAGTAAAAAGGGCTATTGGGATGTCACCCTTTGAGCTAATATATGGTGCATCAGCTAGATTGCCCATAAACAATCTCCTACCAGTTTACAGATTCATTCAGGAAAATGATGAGGAGATTGAAGATTCCATGACAGAAAGAGTGAATCAGCTGGTTGCATTGGATGAAAACAGAAGGAAAGCCCACCAGATCAATCTCAAAAGACAACAAGATGTGAAATATCAGTTTGACAGGAGAACTACAAAAAGGAAGTTTCAAGTCAATGATCTGGTGCTCATTTGGAATGCAAAAGATCAAGAAAAGGGTAAACATGGTAAATTTGAACCCTTATGGATGGGCCCATATCAGATTTGCAGTGCTCATGGGGAGGATTCTTATTTCCTCCAGGCCCTAGATGGTGAAGTTCTGGAATTGCCTGTGCATGGCCAATTCCTTAAGTTCTATTTTGCATAAATGACTTGTTGCTGTGCACATTTGTAAAAACATGTATGTAGTGTAAATGCCTTGTACAGCTCGTGCTTTTTGGCTTTTTGTCTGGTCTACCTGGAGATCTGGTTCTCGCTGCAGGTTTTCACCTGCACGTCCCCATTCGGAGCTAGTGTTAGCACTCTTTTTGACCTGGGGGTTGATTTTTCATGTTTAGGGGGTTTCTTCATTTGAACCCTATATCTTCTTGCCCATTTTCCTAAGTGTTGGACCTCCTCGGCATTGTTCAGCTGCAGCATCATATTTTCCTTGAGGAGGAGATCATCATCATCATCTTGTCTTCGATGTTGGTCCGCATCATCATGTTTTCTGTCGACTTGTTTTTCATCAGGATCATCATATTTCAATATCGGGTGATGTTTGGATATCATCCTGATCCTGCTGATGAGCTACAGTGTGCCCTGATTTGCTTGCGGGGGTGATTTTCAAGTATCCGGTGATCTTCCAATTATCACCTTGCCCTTTTATGATGATGATATCACCCCGATCTTCTGAAGGGATTATTCTCTGAGTTGTTCGACCTGACTTGTTTTTTTTCTTAAGGGTCGTCATCATCATCATCATATTTCCAGTTATCGCCGTGTTGCTTGCAAGGGTCATCATATTTTCTGCCTGCATGATATTTCGCCGGGGTGATATTTTTATCATCGGGTGATCTTGGTTATGATCATCCTGATGATGTTGTTGAAGAGTTCTAAGTATGACCCGATTTTCACTGGGGTCATCATATTTTGAACGTCAGGATGATCTTAGTCAATATCATCCTGATGTTGTTGTATCACTTCATGTTCGTTGTTTTATCATCCTGATGATGCTGAAGTCATTCTTATGTCAGGGTGATATCTATTTCTCTGCCTATCTGCATCATGACATTTTCTAAGGAGGGGGTGATATTTTCATTTTTGAATATCACCCAAATGTATGTTTGTTCCAGCGTCATGATGATGCTGATATCAGGGAGATATCCGCCTGTCGGCTTCGTGCATTATCTAGTGGGGGTGATCTTTTCAAATATCTGGCGTATTCATCTATCACCCCGATCTTATAGTGGAGCTACAGTGCAGCATGATATTTGTGCGTCAGGATGATATTTCCAAATATCCGGTTATCTTCCGAATATCATCCTGATGTCGATATGATGATGACGTCATCAAGGTCCGGGGGGGTCATATTTCTAACACTGATCATCTTGTGGAGATCCCCCGATATTTGCAAATATGATGATGACGTCATCCGGATATGAGGAGGTGCGCAGTAGGCAGATATGATGATGATGTCAGCAGGATATGATGATGACGTCATCAGGATGTTCATCAGCTAGGCAGGAGGATCTTCCTCCGATGGATCAGGTTGTGCGGATTAAGGCGATTATCATGCAGGTTATATTGCGATATGATGCTGATGTCAGGGTGATATTTCAAGCGACAGGATATCATGCTGTTGGAGGATGATGATGAAGTCTTATACTAGTGTCGTCAGGAGCAAAAGCACCGACATTATATATGCTCGTGGCCTAGTATATAAAGTGCTGAAAAGATCACCGTGGGGTGCATGTGGGATAATTGATATCCTGCATATTTTCAAATATCATGACGATGAATCTTGGCGGGAAATGGTTGCGATGCACAGTTGATGTTTTTCCCCAGGCTGCGGGTTGGTACGCCATTAATGGCGAAGGTTGCAGAGGTATGGACGGATCTGGTACCCGATTGAAGGTGTACATCAACAGACAGTGGCGCAGGGCTCGAGATTTCTTCCTGTCTCCTCCCCTACCTGCTGCATTCATGTTTGGGCGCCAATCTGGTAATGCGTTGAGCGCCATTTTTCTGATACTGTGTATCTGGCGGGATTTTTGGTCAACCATGTAATTAATTGCTGTGGTACACTACCTGGCTGATATAAGCAGGAAGTGTTACTCATTTTTTGGGGGTTGTTGAAAGTTGAAGATTTTTGGCTCTGTAATTCAAAACAAGCTGATCTGGTTGCTCTGTACAGCTTAACCTGTGAGTTTATGTATCTCTTGTTGTATGTTTTTGGCATGAACCCACTGATTTCATGATTAATCTTATATGAGAAATGCTATCTTAGCATGTGTTTTGTTAATTCTGTCTCCAGTATTGCATGTATTCTTCTTCTGAATCTGGATATTTGGGTAATGTTTAGATTTTAGAGCATAGAATTCCTATGTTGAATGTCTGATCTTTTAACTTCTGCTCAAGGGGTAGATTAAACTATTTTTAGGTTGAACATTGGGAAGGGTATACTGCAGTAGGGATGCCATAAGTAGAGATAACTTAACACTCTGTATTGGGAGATATCTGTAAGGTAGGTATCACATATATCCCCCTGAAATCCAGTTTTAGCTGTTCATGCTGATCATTCACAGGTGTATGTCTACTAACTCCAGGCCCTGGATAGGCACCAATCTTGCTTTGTTTTTGTGTTACAACCATGTCCAGCTTTGCATCCAAACTTAAACTCTAAATCAAAATCTGAAACAACCATTAGGACATTAGAATTAGTTTTAGGATCCTCAGTTCTCTGTCTACAACTGCAAATAGGCCCAAAGCTAGCCCCTTTTCTCTTATCTTTCAGTTTTGGTCTACTTACAGGAGGACTTATCTACTTTCTGTCAGCATCCCAGCCTTTGTATGCATATCCTTATGGATGTTGAGTAGGGAATACCCCGCTAGCTTTTGCAGAGCCTGAAGAAGAAGAGGAGATAAAATATAGAGTCTATCTCCTACACTGTTGGCCCCTGGCCCAGAGATCCTGTTGATCACTGATGGCTACCTTGTAGGGAAATCTGGGAATAAGCATCCAGTCTGGGAAAAAACCAACATGGCATTCGATGTGCTTGTGGAACTTTGGATGAAGATGAGATTGTTGCCAAAGTTCTCAGATCCTTACCTCCTTACAAACACAAGGTTGCTTCTATTGAGGAATTCAGATCTTTATCAAATATTTTAAGGGATCAATTGGTTGGGAAGTTAGCTGCATTTGAATTGGCTGAGTTTGGAGATGCTCCTCCCAAGACTGAATCTGCATTCAAAGCTTGTGCCTCTACAAAATGTAAACAAAGGTATGATCCAGGAGAGAGTTCCTCAAAGAAATTATCATGGTATGAAAAAGAAAGAAAAGATCTGGAAGAAGATGAGGCAAAAGCTGCTCAACTTGAAGCCCTTATTGCAAAAAGACTGCCAAGAGGATCTGGTAAGTATGAAGGAAAATTACCTTTCAAATGTTTTAGTTGCAACAAGATTGGTCATTTTGCCTCAAGATGTCTTGAAATATTTTCAAGGCCTAACCCTAATAGATCAATATTTCAAAAGAAGTGTTACTATGTTCAAGAAGATGATGATGAAGGAGTAACAGATGATGAATCTGAGTTAGGAACCAAATCCAGAAGTGACTAGGTGTTTATTGCCATCAAGGAAGAAGATCTAATGCCTATTGAATCTGCTAATCTTAAGATAGAAAGGGCTCTGACTGCTCAGATTGAAGAAAAGGATGAATGGGTCATTGACAGTGGATGCTCCCATCATATGACTGGTGATAAGAACAAGTTCATAAATTTGGAAAGATATGAAGGAGGAGTTGTAAAATTTGGTGATAATTCTGGTGGCAGAATCATAAGCAGAGGAACTATTTTTTTGATGGAAAGAACAAAACCAGTGATGTTCTATATGTTGAAGGACTAAAACACAATCTTCTCAGTGTTGGACACTTGGTGGACAAAGGCTATGATCTCTGATTCAAAAATGGAAAATGTAAGATCTTTGAAAGCTCTAGAACTAAGATTGCATCCAGTACTCAAACAAAAGGTAACATCTTCCACTTGGTTGGTACTGGAAAAAGTTGTTTATTTGTTCAAATTGATCAGAGCTGGTTGTGGCATAGGAGAATGTGTCATGTGAATTTTGATACTATCATCAAGATAAGCAACACTCAGGATGTAAGAGATCTTTGAAGACTAGTGAAACCTACTAATAGTTTGTGCAAAGAATGTCAGTTGGGTAAGTAGAACAAAGTCACATTTAAAAGTAAGGAACAATCTTCTACCAGATTGTTGGACTTGGTACACACTGATGTATGTGGACTGACAAAAATCAAGAGTCTGTGAGGTGATAGATATTTCATGTTATTGATTGATGACCACTCTCGGATGATGTGGGTGACTTTCCTAAAAGAGAAATCTGAAGCACTTGAGAAGTTCAAAATATTCAAGGCTATGGTAGAAAATGACACTGGGCTAAACATAAAATGTCTCAGGTCTGATAGAGGTGGTGAATTCACATCTGGAGAGTCCATAGAATTCTATGAGAAACATGGGATAAAGAGACAGTTATCTGCTCCAAGGACTCCACAATAGAATGGAGTAGTGGAGAGAAAGAACTAGACCATCCAGGAAGCATCTAGAACCATGATGATAGAAGTGAATGTCCCTTAGATCTAATGAAGAGAAGCTATAAGCACTGATGTCTATACTCTTAATCGAGTACAAATCAGAAGCAATACTAGTAAGACTCCTTATGAAATTTGGTTTGGCATCACTCCTACTGTGAAGTATTTCAGAGTCTTTGGTAGTAAATGTTATATCAAAAGAGATGAAGACCTTGGCAAATTTGATGCTATAAGTGATGAAAGAATATTCTTAGGTTATTCTACACAAAGCAAAGCATACTAGTGTTATAACAAGAGATTGAGAAAGATTGTAGAAAGTACAAATGTGAAGGTTGATGAAGGCATTGAAAATACCTTAATGTTTTATGAGTATGAAGTAGATGATTAGAATGATGTTTTTGTCCAAGAAGAACAAGCCCCAATTATAATTCAGATTTAGACTGATCCGGAGAATCCTAAAATATAGGAAGATGAAGAGACAAGTTTGAATGAACCTGTCTAAGAAATAGAAGTGCAATAAATTCCCAAAACTCCCAGGTATGTAAGACTGAATCATTTTGAAGACCAGATCATAGGAGATAGAAGAAAAGATGTTGAAACAAGAAGAAAAATTGCTCAAGATTCAGTAAAGTATTTTCTGATTTCAAAGGTTGAACCAAAAATAGTAAGTGAAGCATGTAATGAAGGAAGAGTTGATGTAGATTGAAAAAAATCACACTTGGGATCTTGTTCCCAGACCTAAAGATAAAAATGTGATTGGGACTAAGTGGGTCTTCCAGAATAAACTAAATGAAGATGGTGAAGTAGTCAGGAACAAAGCTAGATTGGTCTATAAGGGTTATTCTCAAGTAGAAGGAGTTGACTTTGAAGAAACTTTTTCTCTGGTGGCAAGAATTGAAGCAGTCAGATTATTTCTTGTTTTTGCTGCCTTCAAGGATTTCAAAGTATATCAAATGGATGTCAAGTCTACCTTCTTGAATGGTGATTTGGAAGAAAAGGTATGCATTAAACAACTAGATGGATTCCAATTATCTGATCATGGTGATATGGTCTGCAAGTTGAAGAAAGCATTGTATGGACTCAAACAAGCCCCAAGAGCCTGGTATGAAAGATTGGACAAACATCTTTTGAAGATTGGTTTCAACAAAGGTACTACTGACAGTAACTTGTACTTCAAGATTGATCATGAAAATATCTTGATTGTTGAAGTATTTGTTGATGATATTATTTTTGGAGGAAAAGATAGTATGTGCAAGACTTTTGTAAATTAAATGGAAAGTGAATTTGAGATGTCTATGTTTGGGGAAATGAATTTCTTCTTGGGTCTGCAAATCACTCAAACAAAGAAAGGAATCTTCATATCATAGACCAAATATCTGAAAGAATTGTTGAATAAATTTGGGATGGAAGATTCAAATCCAATGAATACTCGCATGGCAACTAAGCAAAGATGATGAATCTCCTAAGACTAATCAGAAAAAGTATAGGTCAATGATTGGAGGACTAGTGTACCTTACTCAAACTAGACCTAACATTATGAATGTTGTTGGTCTGGTTTCTAGATTCCAAGCTGATCATTGAGAGTCTCATGTCATGGAAATCAAGAGAATTCTCAGATATTTGAAGGGGATAGTTGAGTATGGTTTATGGTATCCTAAGGATCATGATTTCTCTCTTCATACATATACAGATGCTGATTGGGTAGGATATGTGGATGACTAGAAGAGTACTAGTGGTGGTGCATTCTTTTTGGGGAAAAGATTGGTGTCTTGGCTGAGCAAGAAACAAGAGGCAATATCTCTATCCACTGCAGAAGCAGATTATATTGCAGTAACAGGTAGTTGCACTCAAGTATTGTGGATGAAGCAAATGCTAAGAGACATCAGAGTGGAGTATGAAGAACCTATCACAATCTTCTGTGATAACTCAAGTGCAATAAATATATCAAAAAATCTAGTATTGCATTTAAAGACAAAACATATATCCATCAAGTTTCAATTTTTGAGAGAGTAGGTGAACAAGAATGAAGTTAGATTGGAGTTTGTGTCCTCAAAGGATCAAATTGCAGACATTTTTACTAAACCTCTAACTAAGGACTCTTTTGAGTATCTCAGGGAGAAGTTAGGCGATATCACCCCTCTGATTTTGAATTAAAGTGCACTGATGTGCATCAGTCCGGTGGATCTCACAGTCATATATTGTGGTCTAGATTGATGATAGGAAGATGCTACTCAGGGGGAGCAGTCTGTTTGATTCTGAAGTATGATGCAAGTATGTGCCCTTTTCCATTGATGTCAAAGGGGGAGAGAAGACATGTGAAAAATGAAAGTGATTACTGATCAAAGGGAAGAAATGAAGAAAGAAAAGATATGTGAATGATTGATGTTGTTAGGGGCATCCAGTGAGGAGAAATTCTTATCTTGATGGTCAAAATAGTTTTTCACATCATATGTTGCCATCAATGACAAAGGGGGAGATTTTTGGAAGTATAGACCTAATCGGTGTTGTCATTGATGTCAACATACTCCTATTGCATTGATGTCAAGGATTGGATGAGTTGTGTGCTGAGGATATTGAGAAAATTAGCCCTATCAGAAATAGAGAAGAATAGTAAAGTCAGTCAAGTTCCATGAAGTGAAGATTCCAGATAGTTGAAGATCAGAGTATGCGCATCAAAGGGTTTGTAGATATATGTCTGAAGGTGCTTCTGTAAAGATTTCAGAGATCCATATAAAGATTTGGAGAAGTTATAGCCATATGAGTAAAATTGGTTTTGGCAGCTGTTCAGAGGTGACAGAGTGACAAATTGGTCTAGTGAGATCTAGAAATGCAATATCTTGTTTTGTGGGTCTAGTGGCATGCTTGGGAAGCCACTGTGAATTGACAACTCAATTGGTTCATGGTCTAGAGGTCCGCAAGCAATTATTCTTATGTGATAATGATGACTAGCTATGTTCTTAAGGTTCCAGATGAAGATGTGAATGATTTCAGCAAGCAGAAGTGGTGTGGATGTTCTTGGTGTTTAAAGAAAGCTTGTGGGGGTCTCTAGATAGTGTCTAGTTCATGTTGTTAGTTCACATTGAAGATAGAGCTCGTAACTAAAGATTTACCTTTGAGTGATGATGTTCTTCCCAGTCCTGGCCAACCAGATGTTTCACACATGTTGTGGATGATCTTAAAGATGTTTTATGAAGCATGGCATGTTCCTCGAAGAAGATTGAAGTCCCAGTTATGCGTGGTCGATAGGGTAGTGACGCATGAAATTTTTGTAATAAGTCAAGTTGTATTTGTGTAATTACTCTGTAATAAAATGAAGTATGTGTTGTGCTGACTTTGATGATCATCCCAAAGTCAATGTCTTGTATAAATAAGATTTGTAAAGTCATTTCAAAAGATATGTGGTCATGATGGGAAAGTAATAGAGAGGAAAGGAGTGAAAAGCAGAGAATAAGTGTTGAGCTTAAATGGAACTATCTCAAGCATGGTGAAGATGCTAATCTCTAGTTCAAGTATGTAATATTTATATTATTTTGTAGACAGTGTGTCTCCTGTAGGTAGTGGGCCTCTTGTGAGCAGTGTGCTCAGGTAGTGAGCCCTAATTGGCAAGTGCCATTTTTGTTCTTCTTATTCTTTTAATAGAGAATACAATCTTGGGTTAGTCACCCTGTGGTTTTTCCCTTAACCAGGTTTTCCACATTAAAATCTTCATGTCATATGTGTTGAATGTGTTTTTGCTTTGAGTTATTACATTTTTTAATAATTATTATATAAGAAGGATTTAAGGATTTAGAGATCAGAAGGTTTAGTGACAACTGATTCACACCCCCTCTCAGTTGTCTGTCCTAAAACCAACATGTCCAATAGTCGACATAAGTCAAAATGATACATGTATAAATGATATAAGTAAAAATCATAAATTATGTAACTTAAAATTATACAAGTCAAGATGATACATGTCCAAATGATATAAGTCAAAATGATACATAAATTTATGGTACAACTCATTAATATGGTACTACAGGCCATGAAAATGATACATATGATAGTAACCATGAAAAGAGGCATCATAATGATATATCAACAATGATCCATGATGCAGTCTATATGATCATCAATATCACTGGCTACTACCATCAACTACCTCATCATCATCATCACCATCGTGATCATCATCATCATCATCATTATCATCATCATCAAGATCATCATCATCGTCGTCGTCATCGTCATCATCATCATCATCGGCCTCGGTGTCTTCTGTATCTACATCATCATCATCCTCTACCATGTGATCTATACCAGAACCAACATAATCTAGATCTATATCATGGGGATCATCTTGATCTTCTGGAAGACCCGTGTTTTGCAAAAAAAAACATTTAAAATGAAAGGTTATTATTTATTTCATGCAATTATAATTTATTTTTCTGTTATATATCTAATATTACAACATATGAAACGAAACCATAATCATATTAGATCATATCAAAGTACACATACCATAATAAAATTTCAATAAAGTTGCAGCTAATATGTCATTCCAATGATGTAAAACATGCAACAATTCTAATAAACATTAGTAAAGATCAAAAAAAAAATTGTTATACAATTTAACTATCAACTATAAATTCTATTACATAACCTTAAGTGCCACAAATTGCTTGGTCCATGTATGTTCTTTTTCACTATTAATCTAATAACTTGCATTAGACAGAAACATTAAAGAGTTTTTAGTAGCAGTTGATTAAATTCTCTTACATGTCATTAAGGAATGCACTGTTTTTTTCAATAATTATTTATCTTAAGGTTCATGAGTAACCTTAAGATAAAGGTCTATTTTGTTTGAAAAAAAACTGAAGTTAGAAATATGTTATCCGGTCAATTTTAGAAAGAAAAAATGTTAGCCCTAGTCCCACTCACAGGTCTTCAATGTGAGCGAGAATGTGAGCAAGAATAGGGCAAATTTGGGGATTTAGAAAGAAAGATAAAGTTTAGGGTGTCTTCAAGATAACCAGCATGGGCAAGGAGTTCAACCATGCACACATAATGCATTAAGGGTTACAAATGTGATTGAAGTATGTACAACTTTCATGTCCAGCCAATTTTGTTATTAATTTTTCTTTGTATCTTTGATATTCCAAGAAGAATTGATCTTGTCTTGGTTGAGGAGGCTCAGTAGGTTGTGGCCAAAAGTAGTCAAGGTTGAATTTTCCATGAGTAACCATAGGCTTCCATCTACTATGGTGAACAACATATACTCTCCCTTGGTGAGAAATTTTAGACACTTATGAATTGTAGAGGGGACTTCTTTCATGGTCTTGAGCTATGGATGGCCTAGTTTCACACGAAATAGGTCAGATGCAGGAATGTTGTCAAATGATTGTTCCTGCACTTTATCTACTTCTTTAATCATCATATGTGTGGGCTCATAAGATTCTTGTATCAAATCATGCACATAGAGGAACTCTTCAGTAATCACATTCGTCATACAATTAGGATCAATAAGGACCCCTCTTGTAGGAATTCCACTTATACGTGTGATGATGTACAGAGGTCCCTCAATGTCTCTAATTGTTCTATCATGTGGTGTGATTGTTATTTTAGGTTCAAGAATCTTCCTCTTCCTATAAACCTGAGGGACCATAGCATTATTGTTCTGATGAGGAGCCATGTATGTGAGACTGTTCCACACCAAAGCACTTGTTTGAGAAAATAAGGTTTTAGAGAGAAAAACACATGAATTTCACAACAAAAAAATTAATTATGATAGAAATAGTGCTACACAACAAGGCAATATAAAGAATTTAAGAGTTTGATTAAAGATTTGTGAAGAAAGTGTGTAAACCCCTTAATGTTGAAATACACACTCTGTAATTGTAAAATTTGAAAATATAAATGGAAGGATGCACAATGAAGCGACCCTAAAAATCAAAATCAGATTTGAATGAGTGTTAAGGAGAGAAGAAAAATCTGAAATAATATTTTGACTACAAACCCTAGCTTTTGCAAAAACTAGGTTATATGGAAAATGCAAAATTTTAACAAAACCCTAACAAATGAGATATGCAAATGCAAGGTGTGAGATCATGAAATGATTAAGTGTTGTAATTTTTTCTTAGACCTGATGTAAAAATCATATTTTCAAATGTCTCCAATGATATGCAAGGAAAATAATGCCAAACTATGCCTTTATGCAAGCCTAAAATGCTTATTTTTTCAATTTTTTTCAAATGTATGCAAGACTTTCAATGAAAAATGACAAGTACGATATGATGTAATGAAAAATCTGATTTCAACACTTAGCAAGATGTAAGTTCATTAAAAACATGGGTTCACCAAAATTTTATATGGTAAAAGGCAGAAGGATGCAAAGTATATGAGTACACTAGATCAAACCCTTTGATGCAGAGCACGCAATGAAGCGGTGAAAAAATAGATCAAAAAAACAAAACTATTGTTGTGGTTGAACCTTTGAACCACTTGAATTAAATGAACTCATTGAACCTACAGTTACTAAACTATTGAACCACATGAACTGTGGAACCACATGATCGTGGAACCACATGAACCGTTGAACTCATGAACCGTTGAACCTTCAACTATCGGTTCAACATACTTCCATCGCCCCGACTTAATGCTATTAGCAACTTCAAGATTTCTTCCACCAGTACATAGGTTATTCCAATGACCCTTCAAATTATCCTCCATTGGTATGACTTGGACTATCAGTGTAATCCTCTCCTCGTTGCCTGATATCAAACCTCACACCGATATGTCGATTACTTCGCTTTGACTCCGTTGAACCAATTGAACCTGTTGAACCTTTGAATCAGTTCAACCACTGGAAAACATATACTATCAGAAACACTTTGTACTATTTGTTCCCCTGATATGCTTCACCCTGACGCTTAAAGTCACTCCGAAGATCAACGAGAGCCTTGTTCAGTGAGACTCATTCAATGGTTACACTGATACCAAACATCCAAACTCCTTCTAGCGGCCAAACGATGCTTGTCGGCATGATTGTTCTCTACTTCTCCGCTAGTAGAAATCTCACCGATGGACTCCTCTGCAACCAATCTTGCAGTCTCTATTCCATTGAACCCTAGCACATAGAGATGCTAGGCTCCCTATTGTGACAGCTCTTCCACAGGTCGGATCCTCAGTTCCATTCTACCATAACCATGAACAAAAAGAAAACAAAACAAAAAACTATGTAAAAAGTCCATTCCACTAATTTCAAAAAACATCCACCAGTGGAATGTTCTTAATCTTGCATCTCGACAACAGAAAACTAGATTATATATAGAACAATTTGATACAAAGAATATACACAGAACAATTCGATACACAGAGAATTTACACAGAACATAGAATTTGTAAACACAAACTGACATAATTTCTATTTCTTCAATCAAACTTCATTCCTGATCTCCTCTTCCAAAAATGTATTTATAGTCTCTTCCCATCCAGTTCCAACTAGAATACCAGAGGTTGTAGTCATTACAACTTCCATATTTCAGATTTTGTTTAACCCAAATTATAAGACAAAACACTAACTAATCACACGACACATGTTTAGTACAAGACAAAAAAACACCTAACAACACGACACACTTGATTTGATCATCCACATAGCCCGATTGTCCAAGATGTCCAAATTAACTTATCAAGATGCCAAATTTGTGACACTGGTTCACATGGTGGGGTCTTTATTACAAACATGAAATCACAACACAAGTACTACATGACAACATGAACAAACATAGAAATGCATAAAACATAACAACATATTAAAACCTTAGTCTTCTCCCTCAGATGTATATTTGGCTTGTCGAAGGGGTGCTCCTATACCATACTACCCAGGAGAAGAGTTCTCAAGCCCACTTGAGATTAGAGTTTGAAGGTCTACACCATGGTTTGTGATCTGATCTTCAGTCATCCAAACTGCCTCTCAATCAAGTTTCTCATGCCAAGCCACCAAGTACTCCATGTACTCTTTGTTCCTTGTCTTCTTTGCCACTCTTGAGTCTAAGATCTCTTTCAATTTTGGTGGATCATGCTTAGGGATATCATCATCTGCTGTACATTGCAATGGTTTCTATCCTATATCTGCATTATGCTTGTATGGTGTTAAATCACATACATTGAAGATGGGTGATAATCCAAGATCAGGAGGAAGTTGGATCTCATAAGCATTTTGCCCACACTTTTTTAAAATCTAACATGGTCCAATCTTCCTCTGCATTAGCTTGGTATGTTTATCTTTTGGGAGCCTCTACTTCTTCAGATTAACCCACACCAAATCTCCAACATCAAATTGTACATCCCTCTTCTTCTTGTTAGCATATGTTTTGTACTTCAATGAAGTTTGTTGGAGTTGGGTCTTGACTTGATCATACACCTCTTTGATGGTTGATGCAAAGGCTTCTCCATCTGCACTAATAGACTCTCCTATAGGCAGATCTCTCAACTCTAAAATACCCCTTGGATGAATGCCATATACCAATTGGAAAGGTGACTTCCCTATACTCCTATTGATGGTGTCATTATAGGATAATTCTACTTGTGGTAGGATGTTATCCCACGTCTCTCCATGCTGCCTTGTCAAACGCCTTAGTAGATTTCCCAATGAATGGTTAACCACTTCAGTCTGTCCATCTATTTGAGGATGGTAGGCTGATGAGAAGGATAAGTTGGTGCCAAGCTTCATCCAAAGAGTCCTCCAAAAGTGGCCAATAAATCTCACATCTCTATCTGACACTATGCTCAATGGTAATCCATGTATCCTCACTATCTCTTTGAAAAATATATCTACAACATATGAGGCATCACAAGTGGTTTTGCATGGCAAGAAGTGTGCCATTTTCCTAAATCTGTCTACTACAATGAAAACACTATCATACCCCTTCCTTGTCCTAGGCAAACCCAATATAAAGTTCATGCTTATGCTCTCCCATGGCCTAGAAGGAATGGGTAGTGGCTGATACAAACCTGCATTAGTGGATCTCCCTTTTACCTTTTGACATATCACACATGCCTCCACAAATCTCCTCACATCTGATTGTAACTTGGGCCAATAGTAATGCCTCTTCACAAGATCAAGAGTCTTATCTAGACCAACATGTCCTGCCATGGCCCCACAATGTTTCTCCCTAATGATATTCAATCTTATAGAACACCATGGAATGCATAGTTGTACACCCTTGAAAAGTAGTCCATCTTGGATTAGAAACTCAGAGAACTCGACATGATATTTTTCACCAAAGGAAGTACATACCTTGTAGATCTCTCCAAAGTCTTCATCAACATCATACATGGCCTTCAAGGTGTCAATGCCAACACTCTCCAATTGTATCTGATTGATGGTTAGAGCCCTCTTTCTCAAAGCATCTGCCACCTTGTTCTTGACCCCTTTCTTGTGCTTGAGTGTGAAGGTGAAAGCTTGCAAAGTCTCCACCCACTTCATGTGCCTATGGTTAATCTTTTCTTAACTATTTATGAAACTAAGGGACTAATTATCTGTGAATACTATGAATTCTTTTGGCATCAAGTAATGCCTCCACTTTTTGAGTGATTGTACTAGAGTATACATCTCCAAGTCATAGGATGAGTATCTCTTCTTAGTATCATTTAGTTTCTCACTGAAAAATGCAATAGGCCTACCTTCTTGACTGAGTATTGCTCCAATTGCCACGTTGCTTGCATCACATTCTACTTGGAAAATCTTGTTGAAGTTAGGAAGTGCAAGGACTGGCTGCTCTGCCACCTTCTTCTTCAATGTTTCAAATGAATCATCTGCCTCCTTTGTCCAAGTGAATCTACACTTCTGTCCTCCTTTTATGGTGTCAAGCATGGGTGCACAAACATGACTAAACCCCTTTATAAATTTCCTATAGAAGGTTTCTAACCCATGGAAACTTCTAACATCATTCATGGTTCTAGGAGTTGGCTAAGACAATATGGCACTTACCTTCTCTTGATCCATTTTCAGTTTGCCATGTGAGATGACAAAACCCAAATAGGTGATCTCCTCCTGCATGAACAAACACTTCTCCATGTTGATCATTAGCTACTCTTCATGTAACCTTTTGAGGACCAAGTCTATATGTTTGAGGTGCTCTTCCCTTGTATTACTGAAAATTAGGATGTCATCTAGATATACTATGACAAATTTGCCTATGAATTCCCTCAAGATCTCATTCATCAACCTCATAAAGGTACTAGGGGCATTGGACAAACCAAAAGGCATGACCTTCCACTCATATAACCCTTCATTGGTCTTAAATGTAGTCTTCCATTCATCTCCTGGCCTAATCCTAATTTAATGATAGCCACTCTTTAGATTTATTTTTGTGAAATATTTAGCACCCCCAAGCAATCAAACAAATCTTCTATCCTAGGGATTGGGAACCTATACCTGATTGTTATCTTGTTGATAGTCCTTGAATCAGTACAAAGTCTCCAAGTGCCTTCCTTCTTTGGTGCTAGGATAGCCGGTACTGCACATGGGCTTAAACTCTTGCCAATTAGGCCTATCTCTAACAACTCCTCAATCTACCTTGCTACCTCTGCATTCTACTCTAGGGTAAGCTTGTATGCTGCCTTGTTTGGAAGTGTAGATCCTGGGATTAGATCTATGCAATGGCTGGTGTCCCTTATAGGTGGTAGGGACCTTGGCATTCCATCAGAGATGATGCCTTTATACTTGTCCAATAGCTCTTGGATAGCTGGATCTATGAACCTTTGCCTCTTCTCTCCTTTGACTTCCTATTGCTGCTCCTTGTTCACCTTTAGGCATGGAATTAGAGCATATGCAATTGTACCTTCTTCTACTATCTCTTTCATGAATTGTTTTCCTTCTACCATCATCACCTTGACTTCTTTCCCCTTTGATTCCACTTCATTCTCCATCAATGGTAGCAACTCTATCACCTTACCATCCTTGGTGATTGAATATGTGTTTCTAACTCCATCATGGTGTGCTTTCAAGTCATATTGCCATGGTCTTCCAAATAGAAGATGGCAAGGATCCATCTTGGCAATGTCAAACAATAATCTATCCTTGTATGATCTAATTTGAAACTCCACCCAAGCCTGCTCTTCTACAACTACTTGCTGACCTTGGGTGAGCCATGAGACCTTGTATGGGCAAGGATGTGGCAGTCTTTTAAGCTTAAGCTTTTCTACCATTTCAATGGACACAAAATTTTTAGTGGATCGGGAGTCGATCAGAACTTTACATACCTTTCCTCTTGCCTTGCAAGTAGTTTTGAAGAGAGACTTTCTTTGTGGGGGTTCTTTGTTAGGCACCTTCATGGCAGTCATTGCTCTCCTAATCATCAAAGATTCTCCTTTCTTAGGATATCCATAACTCTCAAGAGCATTCACACTTTGAAAAGTGTTTGAGCTTGTCACACTTTGACAATCGGATTCTTGGATCAGATTTGTCATTCTTTCTCTCATTGAACTTGTTGCCTTTTCTAGACATCTGCTAGCTATGTGGCCTTCTTGATTGCAATTGTAACATCTGAGAGGTCCTCTACCCTGAGATCTCCCTCTAAATGGTGCTCTTCTACCCCTAAAGTTTCCTCTTTGATTGTAACTTCCCCCTTGAGTCTGACTACTGTCTCCTTTGCTGCTCTCTTGATTGGATTCACCTTGGTGTCCAAATCCATTTCCTCTGTCTCTAAAAAAACTTCTTCCCCCTCTTTGCCATCTCCCTCTTCCTCTACTGTTCTTCTCTTGCCTTCTCTTTAATTTCTCTTCCACCTTGAGTGCTAATTGGTAGCACTTTTGGACTGTCTCTAGGTTATGTAGATTTAAGTCTTCTTGGATGGCAAACCTCAATCAATTGAGGTACCTTGCCACCTTCTCTTCCTCACTCTCCTTTACCTTTGTCTTGACACATAATTTCATGAAGTCTTTAGTGTATGAACTAACATCTAACTCCTTCTACTTCAAGTTTTGTTTCCTCTCTATGTAATTGGATGTTGTAATCCAATGGAACATAGGCTTCCTTCACTAAAGCCACCATCTTCTTCCAAGTAGCAACTTTGCTCTTTCCCTCTTTCACCCTATCATCTTGGATGAAATTCCACCAAGTTATTGCAGCCCCTTTCATTTTAGATTGGGCCATCTTCACCCTTTGGTGTTTTGGTATCTCCTCGGTCTCAAAGAAGTTATTCAAGGAGTCTATCCACTCCATCACTAAATCAAGATCCATTTTGCCTGCAAACACTAGAAGGTCTAGTTTCATATCCATGGTCCTTCTCTCCATGGATTTGAGGACATTGAGTAAGGGTCTCTACTTTATAGGAACCTCTATCTCTTCCTACCTAGGGATCTCCTCTTCATCCCTATCTTCTTACTCACTAGAATCTTCTTCTCCCTTCACTACTCTGTCCCTCAACTTCTCTAACTCTTCTTTCAAGGCCTGATTCTGAGCCTGAGCTGCTCTACTCTCTTCCATTTGCTTCTTCATAAGACAACCAACTCAACATTGGTCATCTTTGCTGGGTACTCTTGTGACCCCTCTTTGTCTGACATCTTGTCTTCTTCTTCGAACACTCCTTTAGCTCTGATACCACTTGATAGAGAGCACGCAATGAAGTGGTAAAAAAATAGATAAAAAATATGGAACTATTGATGTGGTTGAACCTTTGAATCACTTGAACCAAATGAACTTGTTGAACCTACGGTTACTGAACCATTGAACCACATGAACCATTGAACTCGTGAACCGTTGAACCTTCAACTATCAGTTCAACATACTTCCATCACCTAGACTTAATGCTATTGGTGACTTCAAGAATTCTTCCACTGATACACAGGTTATTCTGATGACCCTTCAAATTATCCTCCATCAGTACGACTTGGACTATCAGCGTAATCCTCTCCTTGTCACCTGATATCAAACCTCACACCGATATGCCGATCACTTCACTTTGACTCTGTTTAACCAATTGAACCTATTGAACCTTTGAATTGGTTCAACCACCAGCAAACATATACTATCAGCAACACTTTGTACTATCGGCTCCCCCAATATGCTTCACCCTGACGCTTAAAGTCACTCTGAAGATCAACGAGAGCCTTGTTCGGTGAGACTCATTCAATGGTTACACCGATACCAAACATCCAAACTCCTATCAGCCAAATGGTGCTCATCAGCCTAATTATTCTCTACTTCTTCGCTAGTAGAAATCTCATCGATGGACTCCTCTACAACCAATCTTGCAATCTTTATTCTATTGAACCCTAGCACATAGAGATGCTAGGCTCCCTACTGTGACAACCCTTCCATAGGTCAAATCCTCAGTTCCATTCTACCATGACCACGAACAAAAAGAAAACAAAACAAAAACTATGTACAAAGTCCATTCCACTGATTTAAAAAAAAAATCCACTAGTGGAATGGTCTCAATCTTGCATCTCGACAATAGAAAACTAGATTATATATAGAACAATTTGATATAGAGAATATACACAGAACAATTTGATACAGAGAATTTACACAAAACACAGAATTTGTAAACACAAACTGACATAATTTCTATTTCTTTAATCAAACTTTGTCCCTGATCTCCTCTTCCAAAAATGTGTTTATAGTCTCTTCCCATCCAATTCCAACCAGAATACCAGAGGTTGGAGTCGTTACAACTTCCATATTTCAGATTTTGTTTAACCCAGATTATAAGCCAAAACACTAACTAATCACATGACACATGTTTAGCACAAGACAACAAAACACCTAACAACATGACACACTTGATTTGATTATTCACATACCCCAATTGTCCAAGATGTCCAAATTGGCTTATCAGGATGCCAAATTTGTGACATTGGTTCATGTGGTGGGGTCTTTATTACAAACATGAAATCACAACACAAGTACTACATGACGACATGAACAAACATAGAAATGCATAAAACATAACAAAATATTAAAACCTTCGTCTTCTCCCTTAGATGTATATTTGTCTTGTTGAAGGGGTGCTCCTACACCACCCTCCTTTCACTACAACATTTAAGGACAAAACCAAGCCAAGCCACTACAAGATGGAAGACGACTTAACTTCAGGTTTTGTGCTCTTGTTTGTATAGGAAATATGTGATTCAACCAAGCCTATTATCAAACCCTAAGAATAATTAATGCTCTAAACCCTAGATCTATGATAATCAGCTTATAATAGTGAAACAAAAACAACAAATCAAGATTTGAGAGTGCTAAGATGATCAGTGAGATATCCAAACCTGTCCCTCTGGTGCAGGAGCACCTAAGAGAATACCTTGGAGCAAGAAGACAAAAATGACCATGGAAGGAACCTATGGAACAAATCAAGTCAATTGGGACACCTTACAACCAATTATGGCATGTTGCAATATTCAAAATGATGTAATAGTTAAATGTCCTGAGGGTCCTGGTAAGGACCCTAGGACCAAAAATGATGTAAGTTGGGCCAATAGTGCCCCTATAGTCAAATAGAGGTGTCTAAGACCAGTAAGAAAGTATAATGAACCTAATAAGATCATACATGGTGAATTAATAAGGTAGGAGTTCATTAAATAAGGTAGAAATCCTTTAAACCAATGTTTTAAATTCAAATTTCTGAATTATGCATTTAGGCGGGAAAAGCCTTTTTAATTAGTTTTTGAAAGTTTAACCATCCTTAACTGATGGGAATTGGTTGTAGCAGTTAGGGAGAGGTTATATAAGCCTGTTCAAGGCATGATATGTACGGACAAGTACCTTGGAGGGAGTTTAGAGGTGCACAAATTGAATAAAAACAGAATTTTCTGATTTTTTTCTGTAAATCTGCTGTTCCAGGCCATACCATTTCTTTGTACAGAACTATTTTGCTCTGAAACCAATTGGATGTGGTAGGGGATTGAGTTAAATTTAATTTGCAATTGGTTTGATATTTTTTCAGTGAATTTTGAGGGAGATATCACATTTTTTCTGGGACTGCCTGTTTGACTGTGAAAATAGGGATTTTGAGGGTTTGCAATGCATTTTTGGACCTTTCCATGAAATTAGGATCCTTATTCTCATGGAGTAGGTCATTATTAACATGTACCATATGTTTCTAACCCTGACAAAGTAGGAGGAGTGTAAATGGGAGACGTGATCACCGTTTGGAGTCAAGTTTGCATGTGAAAAGAACATGAGAATGGTGGCATGGTTATAGCAGCCGGAGATCCATCTTAACAAGGTGACCTCTTTATGTTTGGTACTGTATAATATGATCATTGAGATGGTGTTAGATCTTTGAATGAGGTCCGGAAGTGATTGGAAGTGGGAGATCTAGGAAGCCCTAGGTTTTAGGCCCTAGAAATGAGGTTTTTGTATTTGAACATCTAAATGAGAAAATCAACTAATAAAACCTGTAAAATCCTTGGTTTTGAACCCTTTCCTAAGACTTTTTTTAGGTTTGAAGTGTGTACAACAACTTTGTCATAGGGTTCCTTTGTAAAATGGTCAATTTAGGCCTTGCAGGAAGGTAACAGGGTGTTAGGACAGTCACATTCCGTCCAAAACAATAGTAGGTGTGTTTGAGATATGTTTTAGAACTCAATAGAGGGTATCCAAATCAGTCATTTTTTTCAAGAGTGTTTTGGGAAAGTTTGGAGAAAAGTATAGTTTAGTCGTTGAATAAGGCTACTAGGATTAGGCCTAGTCAAGAGGAGTTATCAAGAATCAATCAAATTGGTTTGTGAAACCTATTGAATCTTGTTGATTGGGGTATGTTGAGACCCTAGAAGGTGTAAGATTTCATCTGAGAAGTGGAACCTTATTTTGAGCCCTTTGGTGGAGTTCAGGACAAGAAGAAGACTAGTGAGTCTTATTGGTTGAAGCCATTATTGTTTCAAATATTTTGATCTTGTTAAATTACCTTTGGAGACCTGACACCTCTGCATCACCCTCAGAAGCTAAAATGTCGAAAGACATTGGTGCTAGTGTCCGAGTCTAGAAAGTTTAGATCTTTGATAACTCAGAACTGGAAAAATGTCATAGAAGATGCTCTGATGCTAAATTTTAGGTTTGTTTGGCCTCCTGGACAATGGTGCTAGAGCCCAAGTCCACTACAATGAAATTACCAAACCCCATTTTTAGATCTAAAATCTTTATCCTTCAAACAACTTCCCTATACCTTCACTTCTACAACTCCCACACCGGGGTTTGTGGTGTTTAGGGATTTGCCTAAGTCAAATCTCGGGTTTGCATTCAAGCTTTCCCAACACCGTTGTTAATGAGAGAGCATGCCCTAGTAGGGAAGAGGGTAAAGATAATCCAAATGATGATGAAATGATTTAAACACAATGATAATGTAACCTTGAAGGTGATGCTCTTGAGAGGATGAAGATTCTTCAATTCACAAGGATGTTGATGATGAATTCAAATTTGCAACAAACACAATACTAACACAAGTCTACAACAAACACAATGAATGCCTTGAATTCACCTTTGTACAATATCCTAACCTTGCTATCATCAAGTTTTATATCATCAACCTAGTTACAAATGAATTCAAACACTTGTTTATATATGTTATCCCACTAAACATTCATAAATTAATTGAAAGAGCCGACAAGGGAGGACCCATTTAAGAGTCCTAGGCTGACATAGATTTGATTTCACCCTGACCAATCAAGGTGGACTTGGGTATGAGTACCCAAGTCCAGGAGGCCTTTTTGGTCAGGTCCCAAAGTTTAAAGTGGGCCCCTAGTCCCCATTTGATGTGGGTTTCGAGGGATTTCTCATCAGGATGAATAATTTGCATGTAAATTGTAAGGACGGGGACCTAGCAGTTAAACTAGGAGGTAAAAAGGCATGTGTCTACTTTTTAATACAAATAGGCTGACAATGGGAGCTATTGTGTGTAAAGGAGGTGTAGTGGTTGTGAGTATATGGATGCCATATGATGGTATGAATGTGATAGATTGAGAGGGAAAAGTTTACTCCACCATAGAGTGTGAAGCAATGGAGGGTCCATCGAATGATAGCAGTTGGGAAGGGGGAATGAACCCATATAAATGGATGGGATTCCTCACTTTCCCCATTAATGTGACATTTGATAGAATGGAAGTGGTCATTTCTATATGTGTAGGTATATAAATAGTAGAGGTGGGTAGTGACATAAACCTATGGGCATGTGGCATGATGGTGAGAGGTTTGGGTAGTTTCATGAGAAGTTTCTAGAGAAATCACATCATTGTTAAAAATATGGGCCAATTTGCACAATAAATCAAGACCCGTAGGTTGAGTTGCCAACATCTTTCTAAGGGCTTCTATAATAGAGGTTTTGGTATCAGAAGTGGCCTCCAAAGTCAAAAATGTCTAAAAATCTTGAAGATGTTTCATATTTTTAATTTGAGAAGATGAGGGCCTCAATGTATTCTCAAGATCAAATTCTAGTTCTATGTTTTTAAAAGGCCATGGTTGACATGAAAGGTATTGTGGTCAATCTTGGAAGAATGATTTTTGGAATAAGCAATGTTGTTCTAGTAGGATCATATGAAAATGAAGGGATGTTAGTTGTAATTGTTTTCTTGGTGGAAATAGTTTGAGGTTTAGACACGTTTCTATTGCTTCTTCACACAATATTTTGAGAATTAGAAGACTGGGTCATAAAGCTCATAAAATTGATCAGAACCTACAACATAGAGTAAGATGTCTGGTCAAAAAATTAGAAGTTTTGGAAAAGTAAGTTCCTTTTGGGTTCACTAAAGATGTGGATGAGGAAAAAGATCTCTTATTTAATTATTTTCCAACACTTAATTAGTGAGCTAATTTGAAAACTAGTTTAAAATTTCCCCAAATTAATTTGAATCTACAAATTAGACTAATTGTGTAGTTTTCTCGAAAACAAAATGATTTTATCATAGAAAATATACACGATCATGGGATAGGGATGAAATCAAAACTTATTGCTAAAGGGAGGGAATCTCAACCAAGGATGCTAGCATGTCATGTAGATGTCTACGTCATGTGTTGTCATTTGGTGACTGTGGTCTGTTGTAATCTTCATCTTTTGAAAAGATTCTAAATTGAATCTGTAGGTTTTTTTATAGTCCTAAATAGTCAAAGATAGAAGAACAAGTAAAAATTAAAATTAAAATAAAATTATCATTCTACAAAAAAAATGAGAAATAAAACTCAACCAAACCTCTGTGCATTTGATCTGCTTCAAATAATCTACTTCTGAGAGAGAAAAGAATGATGGGACTGCTAAGGAGCTTGCTAGGATTGGTCAAACACCTACTATGGTATTTCAACCACCATTATAAAATGATAAAGATATTAAAAAATGCGTGCACCTATCCTAACTATGTCTAGGAATGGAGATGCAGTGACAAAAGATGCTAGGAGCACCTCCTTGGTTTACAAGGAGGACACTAGGCCTAGTGTAGGTAATGGTATCAGGTAAATGGATGGGATTTCCAATAGTAACAAATTCAAGGGAATGCTCAATGGAGAGGTAGAGCTTCACTTCAAATTCAATTCTAGTGCTCTTTTGGGAATTTAATCAGAGAATGCAAGGTGCTTAGAGAGCTTGATTCTTATGAAATTTGTAAAGGAATTTCAGAGAAAATGAATATGCCACTTACTAAAATGTTTTTTAAAGATGAGATTTTGAAAAATGGATGCAAGTAGCTTAGAAGAATCCTTGGGAGAAACTCCAACCTTCAAGCCTCTCTCTTGAGCTATTCTCTCCTTGAGTTTGAACTTACAAAATGGGATGTGAAGATGGGAGCTTGAAATAGAGATTCATGGGAGCTTGAAATATAGATTCTTGCCAAGAATTTTCCTATACCTCAAAGCTATACTAGCAAAATGTGGATCTCAAAGGTGATTGTAGCTATGGAGAATGTTTAGAAACTTCTTGTTGTTATTATTTGTGTCTCTAGAGAGCTTTTTTTAATTAGAAGACTTTCATTTTCCCCTCTTTCAATTCTAATGGCATTTACTAATTTTTTGGATTCCGCTATATTTGGTTTAGGGAATTGTGCTAAGAATAGTTGGGTGCATTTGTGGGGGCATTATGATAACTATTGACAATCATGAGGTGGTTTCATGCAAGTGTAACAGACAATTCATGGTGTTATATAACACAAGATTCCAACACAACATGCAGATGTCTACATGTTACACTTCCATCCTGGGAGAATGATACCAAATTTAGGATGAGGGTATATAAAAGGTATGAGAATAACCTTCCAATAAAGATTTTGGAGAGTATTTTAATCAAGGAAGATAGATTGAGCTGAGTTACGTGAGGGGGTGTTTAGGGTGGGTGCAAGACATAATGTGAAATTGTAGGGTATTTATGACATTATAGGTAGATGGCATTGGCCAACATATACCCAAACCCTTATATAACAAGGACATAAAATGTAGAAACAAGTGGACAACCTTGGGGAATGGAGAAAAAAAGGATAAATTAGTTTAACTACATTTCATTGGTGGTAAAATAGATAGGAGCATCAAGAAAGATTATTTTCATGGATTAAAGGAAGTGATGGCCCTATTGGGACAGGAAAATTTAAAATTTTCTTGTATTTTACTCATCCATACGTGACCAAATCAGAAAAAACATTATGTCCAAAGTCATGATGATAACTGGTGTATTCCATAAAGATCACAAGCTTTCACCACAAGTGACTCTATCACTCGCCGAATTACACTACAATCAATGGCTTCAATTCCTAAGGTTCGACAAGACCTCCCTTTTGTTATATCGATCCATACTTTATAAGAAACTTGCTGAAATGACTATCAGCATGATAATAAGGATTGACAAGAAGATTTTAATGATCACAGATGGAGAAAATGATACCGATGGCCTTTCATCAGAGAGAAATTTACCAGTCACGCCGATCGGTATAAGATGTTACTATCAGCGAATACTCTGAAAACCTTCTCGACAGCATAAGTCATACCAATGGAGGAGCTCGGTGAGACTCTCACTGATCACCCAAAGGAGAGGATATTTGAAGCGGAAAATAGAGGAATCAAGATCCTTGAAAACAAAGTGCATGTTGGTCAGAATGCATGTATACCAGATACAAAGGTGAACGGTCGAAGGTGTTGTATATTTATTTGTATGTATGCAAGATACAAATAGTGAGAAGATACAAATGCATAAAGCATTCGAAATACAAAAATGGCAAATGCATGTACAAATGCATTTGTATAAAACATACAAGGGGATATACAATGGTAATATATATCACGGAACTGAAAGGGATATGAAATACGGTTTTATTGTTGTATGTTTCAGATACATACATTGCGGTGTACATACAACGCGGAACTGAAAGGAAGTTAAAGTTTAATATAAAGGATGCATCATACTTTAATATCGAAAGATGCATTTCACTTTATATACATGGTGGAACCGAAAATGAATGAACTATGGTTCATAAAAGCAAGAAGTCCGGAAAGGAGATACAATTGAGTTTGTATGTATTGGGCATTGTATATGAAGGTCGGATACAAGTAGTGTTGAAACATGGAATATGAGTGAGGAATAAGGTGGGTCCTGCCGCTTGCACATTAGGCTTGTATAATAACAATGTATATCTTCGATATACAAGCTGATATACAAGCAAAGATACAAGTTAAAGATACAAGCCGGATGTCAAAAGAAGTTCAATATAGAAAAGTCTTTGTATGTTTAAATGCTTGCATATTTATGATATACATATTCGAGATACAAAGGAAATGTATATGCATGAAACACCACATGGGCCCCATCGCCAATGGATATACAAGTTTATACAAGCCCAAATTTGAATGACAGATTAAATATTATGAATTTTAGCTAGGGTCTGCTATTGTGTATAAAGCATATGCATTCGATATACAAAGAGATTATACAAATGTAGATTCAAAGGAAATTTTAAATTCATTTCATAAATCTGGTTGGGCCCGCTGTTGTATGTGGAAGAAAATGTATGCGATATACAAAAGATTTGTATATATAGAGTCACAAATCTGGTGATTCCTTAGGTGTATGTTGCAAATACATAAGATATACGAATACACTACAATACAAAGGCAAAGCGCATCCCACCTACAATGACCAAAGCATTTTAAGTGTATGAAGGTCAAGATTAAAATTTTGTTATTGAAGGAGATTAAAGTAACAAAAGGTTGCACCGGATATATGAAGAGTCATATCCCTACAATTGCAAAACATATATAAGGGGAACCAAGTTCGGAAATAAAAAGGATCAGCAGCAGAATATATACTTATAATTTACAATGTTTCTCAAAGACCATGTTGCAAGTTTATTATTGAAGAAGTAAATTAAAGTTCTCTGATTCAGTGGTTCTATTCTGGCATCAATTATTTGTTAAGATTATTTAATTGTGTGGTTGTCTCCATTTCAGTATTTCCTTATTATTCAAATTAATATATCAAGTATATAGTTAATTTGTCAATGCACATTTGCTATATCTGTATGATTGAATAAATTGGTTTCCATTAGAGGAATTAAAATCCTTTTGATCAGTCACAGTAACCTGGAAGTATTAGTATGGATTACTAAGAAGAGCCATATAATTAGGATTGCCATTCTGTCTCTAAATTAATATTATCTATTATTCTTGCATATTTCATTCAATTGGTTCCTTCAAGAAAGGATTAAATTGCTTTATGGTGAATAACAAGAAATCTGATTATATTGCTTGGATTATTAAGAAGAGTTTGTCAGTCATCTCCCTGCATGTTTATACAAGTTATAAACTAAAATTGTGCCAAACAGTTAGAATTATTACCCATTATAAGCCACTAGTCTTAGTCCTTCATTTGACTTTGTTTACCCAACAAGGCACTGGTCTTATTTCAATTCACCATTAAAATCCTTTTATTCAATTTGATATTGCTTATACAATTTATACCAACCATACATTAGATATTAGGATTATTCAAATAAGCCTTCATCTAGTCTACACCATTTGCCACTGTAGTTAGATCCATTTACTTAGTTAAAATAGTTGCATTCAATCTGCTTTAATTTCCAAGGTTTACCCACCTAGGTATAATAGGACCTAAAGTGTAGGAAATCATCAAACCCAAAAGGTTGATTTCATCAAGTTAGTTCAAAAATGTTGTCAATCTGAGCATAGAGCTTGGCATCATCTTAGGATTAGCAACCTACATTTTTGAGACCTAACAAATTGGTGACTCTACTGGGGACTTAGATAAAAGACCTTAGTAATAAACCATTCCTTTCATAGAGTCATTTTAGAAACTTTAGTTTGGTAACTCTACTAGCAAGAAGAATCTAGAAAGATAAATTATAAAATTTTCCTATGTACAAAATAGGTGGTGACTCTAGAAACTGTTATAACAGAAAGTTGATACCAAATGGATGGTAGGAGATCCAAAATGGAAGGCAAGAAATTGTAATCATCTCCATCAATTAAAAACATCTCCAAAAGAAATGGAGCTTCAAATTATTCTCACCAAGATAATAACCAAGAGACTCAAGAAGATAATGTTGAGCAAACTATTGAAATTCACAATAAATTTACACCTCTGCATGAATCAAATGAAAATCTCAATGGAGTAACTGATGACATATTGGCTAAATACAGACTTGATCCTCAAGAATAGCTTGAGTGTGAAGCATGGGCCATGAGGGAAATTGACCAAAGACAAGCTGAATATGATTTCAAGATGTCATTACATTAGGGAGAAGAGGTAAAACATGGGTTCTCAAATCAAGAAATAAATGAAAACCTAAAGAACTCAGGAAGTATGATTGAAGAATAGCATGATGTGCTCAGGCTCCAGAAAGAACTTGAAATGTTCAAGATATAGGAGACTAAGAGGTTGTTGTAGCAGGAGATCCAACAGATAAAAAGTAGAGCTAAAACACCCCCCCCCAAAATATATACCTCCACATAGGGGAAACACTACAAGGAATCCATAGAAAAATCTATGTCAAAACACAGGTGGTGCTTCAAATTCACAAGCATCTGAGATTCATCAGAATACTATTCCTAAAATTCCTAGACCACCTCCCATGCACAATTCCTCTCAACATATGGTTAATCCTTACCCACCCCCTGGCCAACAATATTATAGACCACTAAATCCTTACATAAATCCCCACATAAACCCACAGCAGCAATATACCGATCATCAGCCTCCAGGTGGATATAATTACTATCCTAATCCATCACCCATGAATTTTCCACCTCAAAACCTCGCAAACATATGTAGCCAATTTGATTTGACTGGGTATCAGTTGTATCCATATCCTATGGATAGTAATTGGAGAAATATAGTTCCTAAGTTTACTAGGAACAGTGCAATATCAGCTGAAGATCACATCAGAAGCTTCAATGCTTTCGTACAAGATATTGGTATGGACTAGGAAGATATTAGAATGAGGTTATTGATGATGTCCTTGACTGAAGATGCAAGAGACTGGTTCAATAGTTTACCTAATGCTTCAATCAGTTCAATAACTGATTTCCACAATCAATTCAAGGAATAGTATGACAATCAATATGCTCCTGAATTTGTATTACATGAATTGATAAGTATCTAGAAATACCAAAATGAATCAGTGTATGACTTCAATCTGAAAATTTCCAAATTACACAAGAAAGTACCACATGGATCCAAATTGTCTGATCTAGCAACATTAAGTATTTATATGAAAGCATTTGATCCCAAGACAAGGTACAAACTTAGAAATTGGTGCCCTGCAACCCTGGCTAAAGCACAGAAAGTGGCCTTAACTATTGAAAACAATAGGAAATCTGTTGGTATGGTTAGCAAGAGGGATAACCCTAGAAATCCTTAGAACCCAAATGTTTAGTAGACTAGACAAGAAGGTCAGCATAGGCATGAAAGGCCTAGGTTGCAGGATATGTTGTATAATACAAATTAGAAAGATGGGAGACCCATTGATAACAGTAGAAAGCAACATTATGGCAAGGATACCCCTGACCCCCTAAAACGAAATATGGCACATATGGTAGAGAATAAACCTTGGTATCTGGTGTGAAATTTACCACATTCACCTGAGTATTGTGAGGTGGCTAAAATAGTACAACAAAAAGAAATGTTGTACAATTATAACAGAGATAATCACACTATAAACATGATGGAATATACACCATATTTGCTGACTAAAGACTATTCTTCTACAAAGGAAAAGGGATATGAATATGATGTGGGAAACCAAAGACATCATATCAATATGGGAGAATGAGAAGTGCTCTCAGATCAGGAGGATGGTTATGAGGAACCTACTTATTATAACAATCAGCCATATAATCAATGGAGAAAGCCCACTGAAAATGAAAGAGAGGCTCTTACAATAGCTCAAGATAAAAAAGCTTATAACTTAAGGAATAGGATAGTGAATGTTGAACAAGGAACACCTGGGAGTGTATTCATAAAAGATCAAAATTACAAAAACAATAATGCAAAGTCATCATTCAAAGAACCAGAAAAGAGTCGTAAGAGTAAAACAAAAGAAAAATCACAAAATCAAGAAAAAGAAAATATAAAGATAGAAAAGAATGATCAGACTACGACCCATTCATTTGACATTGCTCATGCAATATCTCAGGTAAAAATCTCAATCCTCTTCTAGAAATGATGAAGATAGACGCATACAGGAATATAGTAGTCAAACTAATTTTAGATATAACAAGTCAAAAACATAGATGATCTGAAAATAGAACAAACAATGTTCATCAAGAAACATTCCAAATGCCTGAAGTATACCTAGGTGATACATTGACAAAGAATCCCTCACAGGTGGACCCTTTCTACACTACATTGTTGATAAAAAAAAACATGATATTGAGGAACTGCATGATTGATTCAGGTGCGGCCTATTGGATTCTGGACAGACAACTAAGAGGGGGGTGAATCAGTTGTCCAAAACTTGCTTCTAATTTAAACACTTAAATCCTCTTCATTATGTAATAGCATATCAATTGATCATTCATGAAAGCATAAAGCATAAACACTAGAGCAGATAGACATAAACACATGAGACACCAAGATTTTGACGTGGAAAACTTGGTCAAGGGAAAAACCATGGTGTGATTAACCCAAGAATTATTCTCTATTAGAAGAATAAGAAAAAATAGATGGCACATGCCCATTAGGGCTCACTGCCTGAGCACATTGCTCACAAGAGGCACATTGCCTACAAGAGACACACTGTCTACAAAGTAACAAGTATTACAAACTTGAACTAGAGATTGACATCTTTACCATGCCTGGATCAGTTCTATTTAAGCCCAGAAACTCCTACTCTGCCTTTCGCACTTCTCTTCGCTACACCACACTTATCCGCTCCAAGACACACTACAAAATGAATTCACAAACCTTTATTTATATAAGGCATTGACTTAGGAACAATCATCTAAGTCGGCAAACACCTACAAGATCATTCATAATACGTGTAACACATCTGGTCAGCTAGTCTCAAGAAGAACACCAATACCCGGTGGTAATTCTTCAAATGCAAACTCCAACTTCAATACGGACCACCAATAAGAATTGTACACGATCCAAAGATCACCAAAACCTTTCCTAAGTCACCAAGAACATCCACACTTTATCATCTTACTGAAATTCTTCTCTTCTTCATTCAAAACTTCAAGAACACAGTCTATCACCACTGTCACACTGAAAAAGGTGCTTCCGGACCTCCAGACTATGAACAAATCTAGTTGTCACTTCACACTACTTTCGGCAACACTCCCTCCAATCCACAGAATGAGATAATGCAATTCCGGAGCTCACCAGACCAATCTGTGACACTTTTCCACCATTGAACATTTGTTAGAACCAGTTCTACTAGAGTGACCATAACTTCTTCATATCTTCATGTGGACCTCTGAAATCTTGACTGGAGCATCTCAAGACTCATATCTAAAAACCCTTTAAACTGCATCCTCTGATCTTCATCTTATCTTGGAATTTTGCCTTAATGTCATCACTATTCTTCACTATTCCTGATTGAGGCTAATTTTCTCAATATCCTCAGCACACATCTCATCTAATCCTTCTCATTAATGCAATATGAGTATGTTGACATCAATGACAACACTGGTTATTCTCATACTTGCAACAATCTCCCCCTTTGTCATTGATGGCAACATATGATGTGAAAAACCATCAAGACAAGAACTTCTTCTTTCTGTCACAGCTCCCCCTAACAGCAACAACTCTTCACATGTCTTCTCTTTCTTTACTGCTCCCCTTTGATCAACCACTTGTTTTTCACATGTCTTCTCTCCCCCTTTGACATCAATGGAAAAGGGCTCATACTTGTAATTTTAACACATCAGAATCATACTAGCTACTCCCCTTGAGTAGCAGCTCCCCATCACCAATCTAGATCACAAGATATGACTGTGATATCCATCGGATTGATGCACATCAGTGCATCCTAGTTCATCATCGGAGGGGCAATGACCCCTAACTTCTCCCTGAGATACTCAAAAGAGTCCTTAGGAAGAGGTTTAGTAAAAATATCTACAATCTGATCCTTGGAGGGTACATACTCCAATCTGACTTCATCCTTGTTCACTTGCTCTCTCAGAAAATGAAACTTGATAGATATGTGCTTGGTCTTAGAATGCAACACTAGATTCATAGAAATATTTATTGCACCTGAATTATCACAGAAAATTGTGATAGGCTCCTCATATTCTACTTTAATGTCTCTTAGCATCTGCTTCATCCATAAGATTTGAGTGCAACTACCTGCTACTGCAATGTATTCCGCTTCAGTTGTAGAAAGAGATATTACCCCTTGTTTCTTGCTTAGCCAAGAAACCAATCTTTTTCCCAAAAAGAAAGCTCCACCATTGGTGATCTTCCAATCATCCACATCTCCTGCCCAATCTGTATTTGTATATGCATGAAGAGAGAAATCATGATCTCTAGGGTACCATAGACCATACTCAACTATCCCCTTTAGATATCTAAAAATCCTTTTGATTGCCATAACATGAGATTCTTTAGGATTAGCTTGGAATCTAGCAACAAGACCAATAGCCTGCGTAATATCTGGTCTAGTTTGAGTGAGATACAATAGTCCTCCAATCATTGACCTATATTTTATCTGATCCACCTTGGGAGAGTCATCATCTTTGCTCAACTTGCATCTGGTTGCCATGGGAGTATTCATTGGCTTTGAATCTTCCATCCCAAATTTCCTCAACAATTCTTTCACATATTTGGTCTGAGAAATGAAGATCCCTTTCTTTGTTTGAGTAATTTGCAGACCCAAGAAGAAATTCATTTCACCAAGCATGGACATCTCAAACTCACTTTTCATTTGATTTGAAAAAGTTTTACACATGCTATCTTTTCCTCCAAATATGATATCATCAACAAATACTTCAACAATCAAGATGTTTTCATGATCAATTTTAAAATATAAGTTACTCTCAGTAGTACCTTTTTTGAAACCAATCTACACAAGATGCTTATCCAACCTTTCATACCAAGCCCTTGGGGCTTGCTTCAATCCATACAGTGCTTTCTTCAACTTGCAAACCATATCACTATGATCAGACAATTGAAATCCATCCAGTTGCTCAATGTATACTTCTTCTTCCAAATCACCATTTAGGAAGGTAGACTTGACATCCATATGATATACCTTGAAGTCTTTGAAGGCAACAAATGCAAGAAATAATCTGACTACTTCAATTCTTGCCACCGGAGCAAAGGTTTCTTCAAGATCAATTCCTTCTATTTGAGAGTAGCCTTTGTAGACCAATCTGGCTTTATTTCTGATTAGTTCACCAACTTCATTTAGCTTGTTCTAGAAGACCCATTTGGTTCCAATCACATTCTTGTTTCTAGGTCTAGGAACAAGATCCCAAGTGTGATTTTTCTCAATTTGCATCAACTCTTCCTCCATTGCTTTGATCTAGTTTTCATCATTGCAGGCTTCATTTATTGTCTTAGGTTCAATCTTTGAAATTAGACAGTATTCATATGAATTTTGAGCAATTCTCCTCCTTGTTTGTACCCCTTTTCTTTTGTCACCTAAGATCTGATCTTCAGAGTGGTTTAGAGTTACATACCTTGGAACTTTGGGAGTTTCTTGCACTACTGTTTCTTGATCAGGCTCATTCAGGCAAATTTCTTCTTCCTAATTTACCGGATTAGTCTGAATCTGACTTTCAGAGGAGGATTGAGCTCCTTGAACTAGAGAACCATTCTGATCATCTTCGTCATATTCATAAAACATTGAGGGCTTCTCAATTCCTTCATCAACATTCACATTTGTACTTTCTATTATCTTTCTCAGTCTCTTATTGTAACATTGGTATGCTTTGCTTTGAGTGGAGTAACCCAAGAAAATTCCTTCATCACTTCTAGCATCAAACTTTCCTAGATCTTCATCTCTTTTAATGTAACATTTGCTACCAAATACTCTAAAATATCTCACAGTAGGAGTGATACCAAACCAAAGTTCATAAGGAGTCTTATTGGTATTGCTTCTGATTTGAACTCGATTGAGAGTATAGACTGCAGTGCTGACAGCTTCTCTCCAAAACATCTGAGGAACATTTGCTTCCATCATCATTGTCCTGGATGCTTCTTGGATGGTCTGGTTCTTTCTCTCTACTACTCCATTCTACTGTGGAGTCCTAGGAGTAGATAACTATCTCTTTATACCATGCTTCTCACAAAAATATATGAATTCACCAGATGTGAATTAACCACCTCTATCAGACCTCAGACATTTTAGTTTCAGTTTGGTTTGATTTTCTACCATAGCCTTGAAGATTTTGAACTTCTCAAAAGCTTATGATTTCTCTTTCAGAAAGGTAACCCACATCATCTAGGAATGGTCATCAATCAGTAACATGAAACATATATCACCTTGCATACTCTTGATTCTTGTCAGACCACATAGATCAGTATGAATTAATTCCAATACTCCGGTAGAGGACTGATCCTTGCTTTTGAATGAGACTTTGCTCTATTTACCCAGCTAACATTCTTTGTACAAGCTATTTGTAGGTTTCACCAATTTTGGAAGATCTCTTATAGCCTGAGTATTGCTTATCTTGATGATGTTATCAAAATTTATATGACACATCCTTCTATGCCATAACCAACTCTGATCAACTTGAACAAACAAACAACTTTTATTAGAACCAACTAGATGGAAGATATTACCTTTTGTTTGAGTATTGTATGCAATCTCAGTTCCGGAGCTCTCAAAGATCCTGTATCTTCCATTCTTGAACCAGCGATCATAACCTTTGTCCACTAACTATCCAACACTGAGAAGATTGTGCTTCAATCCTTCAACATACAGTACATTAACAGTTTTGCTTTTTCTGTCAAAAGAAATAGTTCCCCTTCCTCTGATTCTACCAGCAGAATTATCACCAAACTTTACCATTCCTCCTTCATACCTTTCCAAGTCTAAGAACTTGTTTTTGTCACCTGTCATATGGTGAGAGTATCCACTGTCAATAACCCAATCATCCTTTTCTTCAACTCAGGCAGCCAAAGCTCTTTCTACAACCTTATGATTGACAGATTCAGAGGATATTGGATCTTCTTCCTTGATGGCAATAAACACCCATTCATTTCTAGATTTGTTTCCTATTTCTGATTCATCATCTGTTACTCCTTCATTATCATCATCTTCATGAACATAATAACAATTCTTTTGGAACCTTTGTCTGTTAGAATTTGACCTTGAGATCTTTTTGGACATCTTGAGGCAAAATGACCAATCTTTTTGTAGTTGAAGCACTTAAAGGGTAATTTTCCTTCACACTTACCGGATCCTCTTGGTAGTCTCTTTGCAATGAGGGCTTCAATTTGAGCTATTTCTGCTTCTTCCTCTTCCAAGTCTCTTCTTGCTTGATCATACCATGACAGCTTCCTTGAAGAGTTTTCTCTCGGATCAAATCTTTGTTTACCTTTCACAAAGGCACTGGCTTTGAATGCAGGTTCAGTTTTGGGGGGATCATCTCCAAACTTGGTCATTTCAAATGCAACCAGTTTGCTAGCCAATTGGTCTCTTGTGATAGTTGTATGGGCTCTAAATTCATCAATGGCAGCAATCTTGATTTTGTAGACAATAGGAAGGGATCTAAGAATTTTGCCAACAATTTCATTTTCATCCAAAACTCCACCAGCATTCCTAATTCCACACACTAGCTCATTTACTCTTGGCATAAAGGTAGTAATATTTTCATCATCTCTCATCTTCAGTCTTTCAAATTTCCCTTTGAGACTCTGCAGCCTTGCACTCTTAACATACTCATCTCCTTCATGCAGAAGTTCCAGTTTAATCCAGATCTCATAGGCAGTTGGTAGGTCAATAACATTTGAGAGTTCTGAGTCAGACAATGTGCTTAGAAGAGCCTCTTTGGTCCGCAGATTGTTTTCAGCATCTGTGATTTTATTTAGAGTTGTCAGACCACCCTGTGGAGGTACATATGCTTTTGTGACCATGGATAAGTATGCCTTTCGTATACACTCCAAGTGAGATTTCATGCAATCTTTCAAAAGAGAGAAGTTGGTTCCATCAAACATCAGACTATCCTTCTTGTAAGACGACATCCTGGATCTCCTCAAGTGGTTAAGCTCCTTTTAGAGGAACTTGGCTCTTATACTAATTGTTGGATTCCAGATAGACAACTAAGAGGGGGGTGAATTAGTTGTCCAAAACTTGCTTCTAATTTAAACATTTAAATCCTCTTCATTATGTAATAGCATATCAATTGATCATTCATGAAAGAATAAAGCATAAACACCAGAGCAGATAGACATCAACACATGAGACACCAAGATTTTGACGTGGAAAACCTGGTCAAGGGAAAAACCACGGGGTGATTAACCCAAGGATTATTCTCTATTAGAAGAATAAGAAAAAATAGATGGCACATGCCAATTAGGGCTCACTGCCTAAGCACACTACTCACAAGAGGCACACTGCCTACAAGAGACACACTGTCTACAAAGTAACAAGTATTACAAACTTGAACTAGAGATTGACATCTTTACCATGCCTGGATCAGTTCCATTTAAGCCTAGAAACTCCTGCTCTGCCTTTCACACTTCTCTTCGCTACACCACACTTATCCACTCCAAGACACACTATAAAATGAATTTACAAACCTTTATTTATACAAGGCATCAACTTAGGAACAATCATCTAAGTCAGCAAACACCTACAAGATCATTCGCAAGACGTGTAACACATCCGGTCAGCCAGTCTCAAGAAGAACACCAATACCCAGTGGTAATTCTTCAAATGCAAACTCCAGCTTCAATGCGCACTACCAATAAGAATTGTACATAATCCAAAGATCACCAAAACCTTTCCTGAGTCACCAAGAACATCCGCACTTTATCAGCTTACTGGAATTTTTCTCTTCTTCATCCAGAACTTCAAGAACACAGTCTATCGCCACTGTCACACTGAAAAAGGTGCTTCTAGACCTCCAAACTATGAACAAATCTAGTTGTCACTTCACACTACTTTCGGCAACACTCCCTCCAATCTACAAAATGAGATAATGCAATTCTGGAGCTCACCGGACCAATCTGTGACACTCTGTCACCATTGAACATCTGCCAGAACCGGTTCTACTAGAGCGACCATAACTTCTTCATATCTTCATGTGGACCTCTAAAATCTTGACTGGAGCATCTCAAGACTCATATCTAAAAACCCTTTAAACCGTATCCTCTAATCTTCATCTTATCTTGGACTTTTGCCTTAATGTCATCACTGCTCTTCACTATTCTTGATTGAGGCTAATTTTCTCAATATCCTCAGCACACAGCTCATCCAATCCTTCTCATTAATGCAATATGAGTATGTTGACATCAATGATAACATTGGTTATCCTCATACTTGCAACACGGCCATGAATATCATGCCAATAGCAGTTATGAAGGAGCTTGGAATGTGGGTTGATACTACATTTGGTAGGTGTTATGCAATGGATAATAGATCCATCCTAGTCGTTGGTATTATGAGGGATGTGGAGATAAAACTTGCCTCACACCCTGAAGCAACTTATAACATTGATATTACTATGGTTGACATCCCACCATATTATGGGATGCTTCTATCAAGACAATGGGCTTCCATGGCAGGAGGGAATGTCCAATTGGACTTATCATATGCCACAATACTAGTGGGAGGTAAAGAAATCAAGCTGTACAGGGACCCAAGGTATGAAAATATTATAGAACACTTGGATCAACATCAAATAAATTTCTTTTGTAATACAAATTTGGGAGCCTTCAAGGTTAAGAAAAATCAGCCAGAATTACAGAATACTGATCCACTACACATTGAATCTAAAAAAGAAGAAAATAATGTGTGGAAGACATATTTTGATGGTGCATGCAACAAAATGGGAAATGGGGCCGAAGTAGTATTTATTTCACTAGGAGGTAAAACTTTCAAATACTCTTTTCTATTAACATTTGAATGCACAAACAATGTAGCAGAGTATGAAGCTTTGCTCATTAGTTTGAATATAGCCACAAAGCATAAGATAAAAAAGTTAGTTGTATATGGTGATTCTGAATTGGTTACTTCCCAAGTGAGAGAGAAATACCTATCAAAAAACAAGAGGTTTAAATAGTACAGAAACACAGTATGGGATGATATTGAGTTATTTGATGCCTTTTCAATCAATTGGATTGGTAGGTCAAAAAACATTATGGCAGATTTTCTAGTGAACATCGCATTAAAAAGGGATGATGTCACATTAGGAGGCATTACAGAGGTTGAATTCAAAACTAGACCCACCATCCCAGATAATATACATAATTGGCAAGTGTTTGATAATGATGCTGATATAGTCAACTTCCCACATTGTGCTGATCATTATGAAAATCAGGAGATTGATTTTAATGCATTTGTAGAAAAACATGATGGGAAGGAAACCCTTTTTGGTCAAGAGATAGTTCAGTTGAAAACCAATGAAATACCTAAGGGACTTATAGCATTGGAAAAGGCATTTGATGGACATGATAGATTAAAATGAAAGACACACCAGTGGTACAAAATAATCTTAAGGAGATTAATTTGGGGGCACAGGCATCCCCGAAGAATGTATATATTGGAAAGAATCTTGACCTCAAAATCAGGAGCAGGATCATCAACTTTTAGAAAGTATAGACACATATTTGCCTGGTCATATGATGACCTAAAAGCATATAGAGAGGATCTATTTTAGCATGAAATACCACTAAAACCATATGCTAAACCATTCAGGCAAAAATAGAGGCCTATCAATCCTGCATTAGCTCCTAAGATGCTAGAAGAACTTACAAAATTAAGGGATGGAGCTATCATTAAACCCATCAGACATTCCTCCTGGGTTTCTATTTGGTGCTTATCAAGAAAAAGAATGGTGATATTAGACTATGTGTGGATTTCAAGAACTTAAACAAGTCATCTCTTAAGGATAACTACCCCCTCCCCAATATGGAAGCTATAGTACAAAAGGTTACTGGATGTGACCTGTTGTCAATGATGGATGGCCTCTCAGGTTACAATTAGGTGAAAGTCAAAGAATTAGAGCAATTTAAGACTGAATTCACCACTCCATGGGGAGCATACGTATATTTAAGAATACCATTAGAAAATCTCATACCAGTCTACAAGTTCATTCTTCAGGAAGATTTAAACATTCCTGAACCAATGGAGGAAAGATTAGAACATCTTGCAAAACTAGATGAAATAAGGAGACAAGCCCAGAGGCAGAATATTAAGTTGCAATCACAAGTGAAATACCTCTTTGACAAAAAAGCCAAAGATAGGAAATTTGAGATGAATGACTTAGTGCTGATGTGGATTACTAGGTGCCAAGAGAAAGGAAAACACAGAAAGTTTGAAGCTTTATGGTTAGGTCCTTTTGTTATAACTGGCAAAGGAGGTGATGATTCTTACTATTTACAAAACATGTCTGGAGAAGAGCAGGAATGGCCTATGCATGGGTAATATCTAAAAACTTTCTTTTCATAGAATATCATGCACAAAGAGAATTAAGTGTTGCTAGTGCATGGACAACCCTTAAAATTCTCAAAATAATCTCATTCCATGCACAATAGTTTAGGGAAACCAAAAGAGATTACGATCTGCCAGTACATGGACAATCCTATCAATCTCTCTCTATATATAAAAAAATAATAATAATCTTTTCTATGTACAATAGTATAGAATCGTTCCTGTTCCCCATCATTATCACCCCCATTCCCCATACAATTCTCATAAAATCGTCATTCCAAATGAATAAAACATATGGTCTACTCCCCCAAGAGATCTGAATTCTTGTTATACTCACAAGGAGTATACATCCCAGACAGAGCCATTGTTGGGATAGGAAAATTTAAAATTTTCTTGTATTTTACTCATCCATACCTGACGATGGGAGGATGTCAATTTTTTGCTCTGCATGTTGAGCTAGGGCATTCATGCCCTAACCTGATCCTCTAGTTTTTTCTTGGCTGTGCAAAGTGTGGGGAGTGCATGTATTTTGGGGAGGTCTAGGGTTGTGATTTTTATCAGTGCAAAATTTTTTCATCTGCATCGGTGTCTCTTTCTCCCTGAGCATGTGGGGGTTTTGTGCCTGTTGGAGGATGCAGGTGGGCTTTTTGTACTTGGTTAGTTTGGGTCTGCAGTTCAAAGGTAGTGCTGGGTGGTGGGTCGGTCAAACCCTAGTGGTGGTTCTTTTTTCTTGGGGGCCTGCATGCCCACCTTGGGTTTTGTTTAGTTTCAATGCCGATCAGGGAGTCTTCAGGGGCTAGTCCCAAGATGGATTTTTGCTCAGCAGCAGTTGGTGTGAATTCTCCTTCGCATGCTTCGAAGGTTTTTAATAATAACTTGTTCTCACTAGATCCAGGGTTGGTTGGTTCAGGTTTGTCTGGTGGTACATGGATTACGAAGATCAATGGATGTCTTGAACATTGTGAGGAGAGGCCAAAATTGGTTATCTCATTGGAGATGATTGTAGAAGATATTGACTATTATTTGAAGCATGCATTGTTGTGCAAGTTTATGGGGATGCATGTTTCATTACAATTTCTTGAATCGTAGGCCCAATGGACTTGGATGCCAAAGGGAGAAATGGAGGTTATGCTTTTAGCAAATAACTATTTCATGGTTTCATTCAATTGCTTAGCAGATTGCAACAAGGCCTTTGAAGGAGGTCCCTATTTTCATAATCAGATTGGGTTATTTATGAAACCTTAGCATGCGGGCTTCAATCTTGTTGAAGAGCTTCTGAACCGGGTTCCGGTGTGGGTTCAACTTCTGAGGTTTCCTGTGGAATGTGGTGGGATGATGTTCTACACTTGCTGGCTTCGATGCTAGGAAAACTAGTTGGTGCTTTACATCATACTCAAGTTAAAAAGGTGATGAATTTTGCTCGTATCTGTGTTGAGATTGATTTAAGTAAACCTTTTCCAGATTCAGTGGATATGTGTGCAGAGGTCCTTACTCTTGGGTGCAGTAGTTGGACTATGAGACTCTTCCTTTTCAGTGTCATCTCTATCATGAATATGGACATTTGCATAGGAGATTCCCAAAGGCTAGGCCTATGGATTCCCAACCTTCTTAGCCTCCCCATAATCCCCCTAGGGTTGAAAAGGGAAAGGAACCCATTCTTGGTGATGTGGATGGGGCTGATGGTTTCATTCTTGTCAAGGCTCGAAATAGGAATCGGGGTCAAAAGAGAACTTTGAAGGAAAGGCAGGATGATGATTCTTTCAACATATTTGAAGTTTTAGATGATTTCAACTAGTAGGAAGTGAATCCAGGCTTGGTGAATCTAGATCATGGTGCTTTGGGTATAGGATAGGAGGGCCTTCTTTTTGTAGCTACTCAGGTTTTGTAGGATAATAGGTCTTTGCAAATGGACACAGATGTTCAAATAGAAGTCCAAGTGGAATCGGTTCCTATTATAGTAGAGAAGAAGGGTGGTGAGGATGGATCTCCTTTTGTTTCAAATGCAAGTTCTGAGGAGGTGAAGAATAATAAGTCTTCTTCTTCTCATTTGGGTCTTCATCAAAAGGATCCAAAAAAAGGGGCTGTGGAGAAGTCTTCCAAGCTTGGTAGAAAAAAGGATTTAAAAAAGATTAAATTAACAGGGGAAACTTTGGTTGAGTCAAGTTCTGTTAAGGCTCTAGATTCTCATTTTTCAAGCCCCTTGAAATGATTGTTCTATCCTAGAATGTAAGGGGCTTGAACAGTGGCCCTTAACAAAAAGTTGTTCGTGATTTGGTTAGAAGTCAATCTCCTGATGTTCTTTTCCTATAGGAGACTAAGTTATTAGTGGAGTGTATGTTTGGTTTAGTGCCTAAGTTATGGGGGAGTGGAGAGTGCCAGTGTATTGGTGCTCAAGGGTCTGCTGGGGGAGTGGCTTGTTTATGGAATCCTCAAAAGATTTGCCCTCTTTGGTGGTTGTCCTTTTAGTCTTCTATCTCTATGATTGCATCTTGTTTTGAGATAGGGGAGTCTATTCTCTTCTCCAATATCTATGAGCCTACTAAACTTTAGGGTAAGTAACTTTTGTGGTCCCATATCCAGTTTGTCCAAAGCATGGTTCCTTTCCATCTGTGGATTATGGCTAGAGACTTCAATGCTATTTCTGAGTTGGCTAAGAAGTGGGGTGGTATTGCGAGGCTGAGCCTTCTATGTTGCTACTTCAAGATAACATCTCAGCTTTAAATCTTGTTGATATCAAGCCCATTAACAACCAGTTTACTTGGAATAATCAGATGATTGGGAATAACTGCATTGCAGAATGACTTGACCACTTTCTGGTTTCTTGCTACTGGGTTGGTGGGTTGTGGTCTTCTAGCTCTAAAATTTTGGATTGGAGGGGCTCAGATCATTGGCCTGTCAAGCTGGCTATTTCTTCATCTCGTGTGTCTCGGTCTCTCTCTTTCAAGTTCCAGCTTATATGGTTGCATGAGTCCTCCCTCCATGGCTATGTTACTGAGTGGTGGAGGTATGGTAGACCTACTTATGGTATAGAAATGTATACTTTTGATAAGTTACTTCAATTTGTCAAGTATCAGCTTAAACATTGGAATCAGCAATCCTTTGGAAACATTTTCCATGCTAAGACTGCTACCCAGGCTAAGTTGGATGGTATTACAAGGTTGATTAGGGAGGATGGAGTGACTGAGGACCTATTGTGGGAAGAGACTAGGGATTTGAAAGCACTGGAAGAGTGTGAGCTACGAGAGGAAGTTTTTTGGAAACAAAAGGCTGGGATTGAGTGGCTTCAGGAAGGGGATAAAAATACTATTTTTTTCTTCAACTCAGTGAAAGCCAGGAGACATGGTAATTCTATTTCTTCTCTGGTGAATGACAGGGGTGAAACTCTTTCTTCTTTTCATGAAATCACACGTGAAGCTATGCAATATTTTGCTTCTTTATTCAGGGAGGACTCGTAGGGGGGTTCTGATGAGGAAGCTCAGGTCCTTTCTTGCATCCCTTCTTTGGTATCTAGGGAGATGAATGATCATCTTATGAGTGATATTTTGATTGAGGAGCTAGAGGGGATTGTGTTTCAAATGAAGAGGAGGAAAGCTCCTGGTCTTGATGGTTTCCTGATTGAGTTCTTTCAAGAATTCTGGGAGATTATCAAGTTGGACTTGTTGGTAGTTGTTTAGGAGTCTCATAAGAATAAACAGATGTTATTGGCTTTGAATTCTACCTTCCTTTCTCTCATCCCAAAGTGTGATGGGGTGGATAGGCTAAGTCAATTTCATCCTATCTCTCTTTGAAATGTGATTTATAAAATTATCTCTAAATTGATTGCTGATAGGTTGAAAAAGTGGCTTAAAGTGCTGATCTCTGAGGAATAGAGTGGTTTTGTGGTAGGACGGTAGATTCTAGATGGGGTTGTTATCACAACTGAAACCATTCACTCTATGGCCAATTCCAAAGATAAGGCGATGTTCATCAAGCTTGATATGGCTAAGGCTTATGACTGAGTTTGATGGTCCTTCCTTCGGAAGGTTCTTGGTGCTTTTAGTTTTGGCGAAGAGTGGATTTATTGGGTAATGAGTTGTGTTACTTCGGTCTCCTTCTCTATGTTAATAAATGATGAGCACTTTGAGCTTTTTGGTGCCTCTTGGGGTTTGCAGCAGGGTGACCCCCTCTCTTGTTACTTGTTTCTTCTTATTGTTGAAGGTTTGGGAGGTTTGATAAGAAGGAATGTGGAGTTAGGTTTCATTCAGGGGTGGGGGTGGGGAGGTGGTTTGCCTCCATAGTATCACTTGTAGTTTGTAGATGACACTGCTTTGATGGGTATGGCTACAATTAGGGAAGCTTCAAATTTGCACAAGGTGTTGGATGTTTATCTTGTAGCTTCGGGCCAATTGATTAATGAAGATAAGTCTTCCATCTTTTTCTTCAATACTCTGGGTTCCATACAAGGGTGAATTTCTCATATCTTGAGATTTCAGACTGGGGTTCTCCCTTTGACCTATCTTGGTATTCTTATCTTTGTTGGAAGACTACCCAGGGATTCTTGGCAGAATATTTTGGATAAATTTTGCGTGAAAGTTAATCATTGGACCCATCGTTGGCTGTCCTTTACGAGTCATGTTCAGTTGCTCAAGTCTGTGGTGCAGGCCCTCCCCATTTATAGATGTGTGATTTAGGTGGCCCCTTTGGGTTTTGTTAGGGAATTGGATTCCTTAGCAAGACAGTTCTTATGGGCTGGTAGCTTATTGTCCTCTAAATGGAGCCTTGTTAGATGCGACATTGTTTGTAGCCCGAAGCAGTTTGGCGGCCTTGGGTTAAGGCAGTCATCATTGTCAAGGATGGCATTGGCTACTAAATTGTATTGGTGGTGGTGTGTGGAGTAAGATGGGATCTGGGCCAGGATATTAACTCAGAAATACTTCATGGGGATCCCTCAGATTGATATTCCTCGCTATCCCCTAGTGGGGAAAGGCTCGGTGATTTGGAGTACACTCAAGAAAGGGGCTGCTCTAGTCAAGGATGGCTTATTTTAGATTTGTAAAAGAGGGACAAAAGCTCATTTTTGGTCTGATTCTTGGGATGGTTTCCTCCCATTCTTTCTCAGTTTCCTAATTTGGTGACTCTGTGCCAGAGGTTCTGTGAGGCAGGATGGTCAAGGGTGAGTGACTTCAAGTCCTTTTCTTCTCATGGGCAGTTGGTGGTGGTGAGATGGAAGAATCTTGATGAGTGGCCTGTTGTTGGTATGGAGGAGGAGTGTACTAAGCTTCATAGTATCCTTTCTTGTAGACATTGTAGCTCCCTCTAGGAAGGGGATGTTCTCTCTTGGTCTCCTAATCCTAAGGGTGTCTATACAGTTGCTTCTGGATATCAGGTTTTGTTATCTCACCGGATGGATGGGGTGGAGGTTCACTGGTGGAAGAAAGTGTGGAATAAGCTTTCTTGGCCGAAGTGTAACTACTTTATTTGGACTTTGGCTTGGAATAGGTGCTTGACATGGGATAATATTCAAAAGCAGGGTTTTTAGGGTCCTTCTATGTGTGTTTTGTGTGGATGTGGAGAGGAGGACTCCTCTCACTTGTTTTTCCGTTGTCCCTTAACTTTGTAGCTTTGGCATTTTTGCTGGGAAGTTTGGAAAAGCCCCTGTGTTCATGCTTCCTCCATGGTGAATTTTTGGAGTAGTCTGGGTAGACCTCCTTCTATGGCCTCTTTCTTGCAAGATGTGTGGTATGTTGGGCCTTCCTTCATACTATGGCAGATTTGGTTGGAACAGAATCGAAGAATATTTCAAGGTGAGAAGCTATTGAGTCAACAAGTTTGGCACAAAATTATGGATATGATTCAGGAGATGGTAGAAGCTAAGTGTGATGTGGTGTTCCCTTTAGAGAAAGGGGATGCTGAGTTTGTGGATAGATTGGGTATTCAGGGGTTGTCTCTAGCTTCTGCTTGTGTTAGGAGAGGTAGGCGGGTGAAAAAGAAAGTTCAAAGGGTGGGGAATTGGCTACCCCCTCTAGCTAACATTCTGAAGCTCAATACTGATGGTTCTTCAAGGGGCAATCTTGGGCCTGCTGGGATTGGTGGGGCTAGCAAGGATTTTTTAGGATTGGTGGTTTTTTTCTTTTCTATTCATGAAGGATTGCAGACTATCAACCTTATGGAAGGTTTGGTGATCCTCTACGCTTTGGAGAGGGCTATGCTTTGGGATGGCGCAAGGTTATCTGTGAGTCTGATTCACAGGTTTTGATTAATTTGCTGAATAAACAGAAGGTATCTGATGTTAGTTGGCAGTTGGCTATGATGGTGTAGCAGATTCTATAGATAAGTTCTTTGATGGAGATGGTGTCTTTTGTCCATATTCCAAGGGAGTGGAATAGGGTAGCAGATTGTTTGGCTAAGTGGGCTTCTAAGCATTTAAATGGCTGGAAGATTGATGAATGGGAGCAGGTTCCTCATGAGCTCCAACATGACTTGGAGAAGATTCTTGTCGAGGATGGGAATGGTATTAGTGAAGGATGATGTTGTTTCATGCTTTGTATGGTTGTTTCTTATGTATTCCTGGGGCCTTGGCCCTTTGATGTTTTGTAATGCTCTTTTCTGAATTTCAATAAAGTTTTTACCCCTTTTATATAAAAAAAACTCATCCATACTTGACCAAATCAGAAAAAACATTATTCCCAAAGTCATGATGATAACTGGTGTATTCCATAAAGATCACAAGATTTCACCACAAGCGAGTGTATCACTCACTGAATTACACTAGAATCAATGGCTTCAATTCCTAAGTTTCGGCAAGAACTCCCTTTTGTTATATGGATCCATGCTTTACAAGACACTTGCTGAAATGACTATCAAAATGATAATAAGGATCGGCAAGAAGATTTTAATGACCACTGATGCAGAAAATGATATTGATGGCCTTTCATCGGAGAGAAATTTACTAGTCACACTAATCGATATAAGATGTTACTATCGGCAAATACTCTGAAAACCTTCCCGATGGCATAAGTCATACCGATGGAGGAGCTCGGTGAGACTCTCACTGATCACCCAATAGAGCAGAGATTTGAAGCAAAAAATAGAGGAATCAAGATCCTTAAAAACAAAGTGCATGTTGGTCAGAATGCATGTATACCAGATACAAAGGTGAACGGTCGAAGGTGTTGTATATTTATTTGTATGTATGCAAGATACAAATAGTGAGAAGATACAAATGCATAAAGCATTCAAAATACAAAACTAGAAAATGCATGTACAAATGCATTTGTATAAAACATACAAGGGGATATACAATGGTAATATACATCGTGGAATTGAAAGGGATATGAAATACAGTTTTATTGTTGTATGTTTCAGATACATACATTGCAGTGTACATACAATGCGAAACTCAAAGGAAGTTAAAGTTTAATATAAAGGATGCATCATACTTTAATATCGAAAGATACATTTCACTCTATATACATGGCGGAGCCAAAAATGAATGAACTATGGTTCATAAAAACAAGAATTATAGAAAGGAGATACAATTGAGTTTGTATGTATCAGGCATTGTATATGAAGGTCGAATACAAGTATTGTTGAAACATGGAATACGAGTGAGGAATAAGGTGGGTCACGCTGCTTGCACATTGGGCTTTTATAATAACAATGTATATCTTTGATATACAAGCCGATATACAAGCGAAGATACAAGTTAAAGATACAAGCCAGATGTCAAAAGAAGTTCAATATAGAAAAGTCTTTGTATGTTTAAATGCTTGCATATTTATGATATACATTTTTGAGATACAAAGGAAATGTATATGCATGAAACACCACGTGGGCCCCATTGCCAAGGGATATACAAGTTTATACAAGCCCGGATTTGAATGACAGATTAAATATTGTGAATTTTAGCTAGGGTCCACTATTATGTATAAAGCATATGCATTTGATATACAAAGAGATGATACAAATGCAGATTCGAAGGAGATTTCAAATTCATTTCATAAATCTGGTTGGGCCCACTATTGTATATGGAAGAAAATGTATGCGATATACAAAAGATTTGTATATATAGAGTCACAAATCCGGTGATTCCTCAAGTGTATGTTGCAAATACATAAGATATATGGATACACTACAATACAAAGGCAAAGGGCATCCCACCTACAATGACCAAAGCATTTTAACTGTAAGAAGGTCAAGATTAAAATTTTGTTATTGAAGGAGATTAAAATAACAAAAGGTTGCACTGGATGTATGAAGAGTCATAACCCTACAACTGCAAAACATATATAAGGGGAACCAAGTCCGGAAATAAAAAGGATCAGTAGTAGAATATATACTTATAATTTACAATGTGTCTCAAAAACCATGTTGCAAGTTTATTATTGAAGAAGTAAATTGAAGTTCTCTGATTTAGTGGTTCTATTCTGGCATCAATTGTTTGTTAAGATTATTCAATTGTGTGGTTGTCTCCATTTCAGTATTTCCTTGTTATTCAAATTAATATATCAAGTATATAGTTAATTTGTCAATGCACATATGTTGTATCTGTGTGATTGAATAAATTAGTTTCCATTAGAGGAATTAAAATCCTTCTGATTAGTCACAGTAACCTGGAAGTATTAGTTTGGATTACTAAGAAGAGCCATATAATTAAGATTACCATTTTGTCTCCAAATTAATATTATCTATTATTCTTGTATATTTCATTCAATTGGTTCCTTCAAGAAAGGATTAAATTGCTTTTTGGTGAATAACAAGAAATCTGATTATATTGGTTGGATTATTAAGAAGAGTTTGTCAGTCATCTCCCTGCATGTTTATACAAGTTATAAACTAAAATTATGCCAAACAGTTAGAATTATTACCCACTGTAAGCCACTAGTCTTAGTCCTTCATTTGACTCTATTTACCCAACAAGGCACTGGTCTTATTTCAATTCACCATTAAAATCCTTTTATTCAATTTGATATTGCTTATACAATTTATACCAACCATACATTAGATATTAGGATTATTCAAATAAGCCTTCATCTAGTGTACACCATTTTCCACTATAGTTAGATCCATTTACTTAGTTAAAATAGTTGCATTCAATCCACTTTAATTTCCAAGGTTTACCCACCTAGGTGTAGCAGGACCTAAAGTGTAGGAAATCATCAAACCCAAAAGGTTGATTTCATCAAGTTAGTTCAAAAACATTGCCAATCTGAGCATAGAGCCTGGCATCCTCTTAGGATTAGCAACCTGCATTTTTGAGACCTAACAGGCCCAATCAAAGAACATTGATCCAAAAATAAGGTCATTTAAGCTAGACTAGTGGGATCAATTAGAGGGTTCACTTTATGCTTCACAAAAATAGGAGACTATTCTCATCACAACACTAATGTATCTTGATGCATGATCATTAGTGTATTTTTTGGAGGTTAGCAAGGATGGTTCAAAACATTCCAAAACTTCTTCATTCAAGTTGTTGAAGTTAGAATGAAGTGGAAAATGAAGAATGGTTAACTCATTTCTTTGTACAGGCAATCAACATGCCATTCATCATGGAGAACATATAAAATGCCATAGTGATTGGATTCATATTATATGAAACTCATGAATACAATGATGAATGTGTGATCATTAGTTTGGTAGTAGTGATTTTATTTTATGTGAGATAGAGAATGGAATATATATGGTTTTTATATTTGAATAGATTTAAACTATGTAATTTTCTCCATTTTCACAACTTAGAGAAATGCATGAGTACTATACTTATTGTGAACTTGAATTTTGAGAGGTTGGCTCAAGTGGAAAGCCTTATTTGATGTTCAAGTTGCATGAAAAAGTGGAAATATGACAATATTTCTTAGTTTTAGGTTGACAAGACAGGTGTGAAGGGGTTTGAAGATATTTTCAAAGCTCTAATTATCCTATAAGTGTTGCAAGTATGAGGTGAACTAGTGTTGTCATTGATGTCAACATACTCATATTGCATTGACAAGAGGGATTCGATGAGCAGTGTGCTGAGGATATTGAGAAAATTAGCCTCAGTCAGGAACAGTGAAGAACAGTGATGAGAAGAAGGCAAATGTATTGTATAGGATGCGAACCGGAGGATGTGGATTAAAGGGTTTGTATATATGAGTCTTGAGATGCTTCAGTTAAGATTTCAGAGGTCCGCATGAAGATCTGAAGGAGTTGTGGCTGTCGGTGTGGAACCGGTTCCAGCAAGTGTTCAGAGGTGACAGAGGATCACAGAAAGGTCTGGTGAGGTGCGGAATTGTATAATCCTAATCTACAGATTGGAAGGAGTGTTTGGGATGTCCTTGTGATGTGTGATCTCAAGTTGTGTATGATTTGGAGGTCCGGAAGTACCTTTTGCATTGTGACAGTGGCGACAGACTGTGTTATTGAAGTTCCAGATAAGGAAGAGAAGAGATTCCAGTAAGTAGAGGAAGTGTGGATGTACCTGGTCATTTAGGCAAGCTTGGAAATGTCCGTGGATCATGTTTAGGTTGTGTTGTTGGTTCGCATTGATGGTAGAGCCCGGAATTGAAGATAATCTTCCAAATGAAGTTCTTGCTCTGTTTAGCCGACCGGATGAGTTGTTCATCCTGTGAATGTTCTTGTGGTGGCCGACTGGATGTGTTATTCATCTTGCGGATATTCTTATGGTTGATTGCTGACTTAGATGATTGTTCCTAAGTTGATGTCTTGTATAAATAAAGGTTTGTGAGTTCATTTTGGAGTGTAGATTGTGTGGATGAGAGTGGTGTAGCGAAGAGAAGTGCGGAAGGCAGAGCAGAGGTTTTTGGGCTTAAATGGAACTGATCCGGACATGGTAAAGATGTCATTCTCCAGTTAAAGACCGTGATTCTTATCACTTTGTAGACAGTGTGTCTCCTTGTAGGCAGTGGGCCTCTTTGTGAGCAGTGTGCTCGGGCAGTGAGCCCTAATTGGCAAGTGCCATCCTTTTTCTTATTCTTTTAACAGAGAATAATCCTTGGGTTAATCACCCCGCGGTTTTTCCCTTAACCGGGTTTTCCACGTCAAAATCTCGGTGTTCATTGTGTTGATGTTTATCTGCTCTTGTGTTTGTGCATTTTACCTTCATGGATGATTAATTGATATGCTGTTAACTAACAAGACGAATCAAGTGTTTGAAATAGAAAGCAAGTTTGTATACAACTGATTCACCCCCCCTCTCAGTTGTATGCCCTAGATCCAACAATTGGTATCAGAGCAAAGTTCCTCTGAAAGGAGCTTAACTGCTTGAGGAGATCCAGGATGTCATCATACAAAAAGGATAGTCCGAAGTTCGATGGAACCAATTTCACTCTCTGGAAGGGTCCCATGAAATGTCACTTGGAATGTATGGGAAAAGCATACTTGGCCATGGTTTCAAAACCATATGTACCTCCACAAGGTGGTCTGACAACTCTGAATGAAATCACAGATGCTGAAAACAATCTGCGGACCAAGGAAGCTCTTCTAAGCGCATTGAATGACTCAGATCTCTCAAATTTTATTGACCTACCAACTGCATATGAGATCCTGACTAAACTGGAACTTTTGTATGAAGGAGATGAGTTTGTCAAGAGTGCAGGGTTGCAAAGTCTGAAAGGGAAATTTGAAAGATTGAAGATGAGAGATGATGAAAACATCACTACTTTTATGCCAAGAGTGAATGAACTAGTGTGTGGAATTAGAAATGCTGGTGGAACTCTGGATGAAAATGAGATTGTTTGCAAAATCCTCAGATCCCTTCCTATTGCCTACAAAATCAAGGTTGCTGCAATTGATGAATTCAGAGCCCACACAACTATCACAAGAGAACAATTGGCTGGCAAGCTAGCTGCATTTGAAATGACCAAGTTTGGAGATGATCCTCCCAAGACTGAATCTGCTATCAAAGCCAGTGCATATGTGAAAGGCAAACAGAGATTTGATCCGGGAGAAAACTCTTCAAGGAAGATGTCATGGTATGATCAAGCAAGAAGAGACATGGAAGAATAAGAAGCAGAAATAGCTCAACTTGAAGCCCTCATTGCAAAAAGACTACCAAGAGGATCTGGTAAGTATGAAGGAAAACTACCCTTTAAGTGCTTCAACTGCAATAAGATTGGTCATTTTGCTTCAAGATGTCCAGAAAGATTTGCAAGGTCTAATACTAACAGACAAAGGTTTCAAAAGAACTGCTATTATGTTCATGAAGAAGATGACAATGAAGGAGTAACAGATGATGAATCAGAACTAGGAAGCAAATCCGGAAATGAATGGGTGTTTATTGCCATCAAGGAAGAAGATTCAATACTCTCTGAATCTGTCAATCACAAGGTTGTGGAAAAAGCTTTGGCTGCTCAAGTGGAAGAAAAGGATGATTAGGTTATTGACAGTGGATGTTCTCACCATATGACTAGTGACAAGGATAAGTTCTTGAATTTGGAAAGGTATGAAGGAGGAATGGTAAAGTTTGGTGACAATTCTGCTGGCAGAATCAGAGGTAGGGGAACTATTTCCTTTGATGGAAAGAGCAAAACAGGTAATGTACTATATGTTGAAGGATTGAAGCACAATCTTCTCAGTGTTGGTCAGTTAGTAGACAAAGGCTATAATCTCCGGTTTAAGAATGGAAAATGTAGAATCTTTACAAGCTCCGGAACTGAAATTGCATCCGGTACTCAGACAAAAGGTAATATCTTTCATCTGGTTGGTTCAAATAAAAGTTGTTTGTTTGTTCAAGTTGATCAGAGTTGGTTATGGCATAGAAGAATGTGTCATGTAAATTTTGATAACATCATCAAGATAAACAATACTCAGGCTGTAAGAGATCTTCCAAAATTGATGAAACCTACAAATAGTTTGTGCAAAGAATGTCAGCTAGGTAAACAGAGCAGAGTTTCTTTCAAAAGCAAAGATCAGTCCTCTACTGGATTGTTGGAATTAGTACATACTGATCTCTGTGGTCCGACAAGAATCAAGAGTCTGCAAGGTGATAGATATTTCATGTTGTTAATTGATGACCATTCCCAGATGATGTGGGTTACCTTCCTAAAAGAAAAATCAGAAGCATTTGAGAAGTTCAAAATCTTCAAAGCTATGGTAGAGAATCAAACCGGATTGAAACTGAAGTGTCTAAGGTTTGATAGAGGTGGTGAATTTACATCTGGTGAGTTCATTGACTTTTGTGAGAAGCAGGGTATAAGGAGACAATTGTCTACTCCTAGGACTCCACAGCAGAATGGAGTAGTTGAAAGAAAGAACTGGACCATCCAGGAAGCTACCAGGACAATGATGTTGGAAGCAAATGTTCCTCAGATGTTCTGGAAAGAAGCTATCAGCACTGTAGTCTACACTCTAAATCAAGTTCAAATCAGAAACAATACCGGTAAGACCCCCTATGAACTCTAGTTTGGCATCACTCCTACTGTGAAATATTTCAGAGTATTTGGTAGCAAGTGTTATATTAAAAGAGATGAAGATCTAGGAAAGTTTGATGCTAGAAGTGATTAAGGAATTTTCTTGGGTTACTCCACTCAAAGCAAAGCATACCGGTGTTACAATAAGAGACTGAGGAAGATGATAGAAAGCACTAATGTGAAAGTTGATGAAGGAATTGAGAAGCCCTCAAGATTTTATGAGTTTGATGAAGATGACCAAGACGGTGTTCAGGTTCAAGGAACTCAATCCTCTTCGGTAAGTCAGAGTCAGCCTGATCTGGTAAATCAAGAATAAGAGATAGGTTTGAATGAGCCTGATCAATAAGCAGCAGTACAGGATACTCCCAAAATTCCAAGGTATGTAACACTGAACCACTCTAAAGATCAGATCATAGGTGATAGAAGCAAAGGTGTGCAAACTAGAAGGAATGTTGCTCAAAATCAGGATGAATGTTGTCTGATTTCAAAGATTGAACCTAAAACAGTAAATGAAGCCTGCAATGATGAAAACTGGACCAAAGCAATGAAAGATGAATTAATGCAAATTGAGAAAAATCATACTTGGGATCTTGTTCCCAGACCTAGAGACAGGAATGTGATTGGAACCAAATGGGTCTTTCGGAACAAATTAAATGAAGCTGGTGAAGTAATCAGAAACAAAGCTAGATTGGTCTGCAAAGGCTACTCTCAAATAGAAGGAATTGATTTTGAAGAGACCTTTGCTCCGGTGGAAAGAATTGAAGCAGTCAGATTATTTCTTGCATTTGCTGCCTTTAAAGACTTCAAGGTATATCAGATGGATGTCAAGTTTGCCTTCCTAAATGGTGATCTGGAAGAAGAAGTTTACATTGAACAACCGGATGGATTTCAATTGTCTGACAATGATGATATGGTCTGCAAGTTGAAGAAAGCATTGTATGGATTAAAACAAGCCCCAAGAGCATGGTATAAAAGGTTGGATAAGCATCTTGTGCAGATTGGATTCAGCAAAGGTACTGCTGACAGTAACTTATATTTCAAAATTGATCATGAAAACATTTTGATTGTTGAAGTGTTTGTGGATGATATCATTTTTGGAGGAAGAGATAGTATGTGCAAAACTTTTGCAAGTCAGATGAAATGTGAGTTTGAAATGTCTATGCTTGGTGAAATGAATTTCTTCTTGGGTCTGCAAATTACTCAAACAAAGAAAGGGATCTTCATTTCTCAGACCAAATATGTGAAAGAATTGTTAAGGAAATTTGGTATGGAAGATTCAAAGCCAATGGACACTCCCATGGCAACCGGATGTAAGTTGAGCAAAGATGATGACTCCCCAAAGGCAGATCAGACAAAGTATAGATCAATGATTGGTGGATTATTGTATCTCACTCAGACCAGACCAGATATAATGCAGGCTGTTGGTCTTGTAGCAAGATTCCAGGCTGATCCTAAAGAATCTCATGTTATGGCAATCAAAAGAATTTTCAGATACTTGAAAGGAACAGCTGAGTATGGTCTATGGTACCCTAGAGATCCGGATTTCTCTCTTCATGCTTACACAGATGCAGATTGGGCAGGAGATGTGGATGACCGGAAGAGCACCAGTGGTGGAGCATTCTTTTTGGGGAAGAGATTGGTTTCTTGGCTAAGCAAGAAACAAGATGCAATATCTCTGTCTACAACTGAAGCAGAATACATTGCAGCAGCAGGTAGTTGCACTCAAATCTTATGGATGAAGCAGATGCTAAGAGACATTAAAGTTGAATATGAGGAGCCTATCACAATTTTCTGTGATAATTCAAGTGCAATTAATATTTCCAAGAATCCGGTATTGCACTCTAAGACTAAGCACATATCTATCAAGTTTCACTTTTTGAGAGAACAAGTAAACAAGGAAGAAGTCAGGTTGGAGCATGTTCCCTCCAAGGATCAGATTGCAGATATCTTTACTAAACCTCTTCCCAAGGACTCTTTTGAATATCTCCAAGAGAAGTTAGGGGTTATGGCCCCTCCGGTGATGAACTAGGATGCACTGATGTGCATCAGTCTGATGGATATCACAGTCATATCTTGTGATCCGGATTGATGATGGGGAGCTGCTACTAAGGGGGAGTAGCTGGTATGATTCTGATGTGTTAAAATTGCAAGTATGAGCCCTTTGCCATTGATTTCAAAGGGGGAGAGAAGACATGTGAAAAACAAGTAGCTGATGATCAAAGGGGGAGCAGTAAATGAGGAGAAGACATGTTGCTGATAGGGGGAGCTGTGACAGAAAGGAGAAGTTCTCGTCTTGATGTTTTTCACATCATATGTTGCCATCAATGACAAAGGGGGAGATTGTTGCAAGTATGAGGTGAACCAGTGGTGTCATTGATGTCAACATACTTATATTACATTGACAAGAGGGATTCGATGAGCAGTGTGCTGAGGATATTGAGAAAATTAGCCTCAGTCAGGAACAGTGAAGAACAGTGATGAGAAGAAGGCAAATGTATTGTATAGGATGCGAACCGGAGGATACGGATTAAAGGGTTTGTATATATGAGTCTTGAGATGCTTCAGTTAAGATTTCAGAGGTCTGCATGAAGATCTGAAGGAGTTGTGGCTGTCGGTGTGGAACCGGTTCCAGCAAGTGTTCAGAGGTGACAGAGGATCACAGAAAGGTCCGGTGAGGTCCGGAATTGTATAATCCTAATCTGCAGATTGGAAGGAGTGTTTGGGATGTCCTTGTGATGTGTCATCTCAAGTTGTGTATGATTTGGAGGTCCAGAAGTACCTTTTGCATTGTGACAGTGGCGACAGACTGTGTTATTGAAGTTTCGGATAAGGAAGAGAAGAGATTCCAGTAAGTAGAGGAAGTGCAGATGTACCTGGTCATTTAGGTAGGCTTGGAAATGTCCGTGGATCATGTTTAGGTTGTGTTGTTGGTCCGCATTGATGGTAGAGCCCAGAATTGAAGATAATCTTTCGGATGAAGTTCTTGCTCTGTTTAGCCGATCGGATGAGTTGTTCATCCTGCGAATGTTCTTGTGGTGGCCGACCGGATGTGTTATTCATCTTGCAGATATTCTTATGGTTGATTGCTGACTTAGATGATTATTCCTAAGTCGATGTCTTGTATAAATAAAGGTTTGTGAGTTCATTTTGGAGTGTGGATTGTGTGGATGAGAGTGGTGTAGCAAAGAGAAGTGCGGAAGGCAGAGCAGAGGTTTTTGGGCTTAAATGGAACTGATCCGGACATGGTAAAGATGTCATTCTCCAGTTCAAGACCATGATTCTTATCACTTTGTAGATAGTGTGTCTCCTTGTAGGCAGTGGGCCTCTTTGTGAGCAGTGTGCTCGGGCAGTAAGCCCTAATTGGCAAGTGCCATCCTTTTTCTTATTCTTTTAACAGAGAATAATCCTTGGGTTAATCACCCCGTGGTTTTTCCCTTAACCAGGTTTTCCACCTCAAAATCTTGGTGTTCATTGTGTTGATGTTTATCTGCTCTTGTGTTTGTGCATTTTACCTTCATGGATGATTAATTGATATGCTGTTAACTAACAAGACGAATCAAGTGTTTGAAATAGAAAGCAAGTTTGTATACAACTGATTCACCCCCCCCCCTCTCAATTGTATGCCCTAGATCCAACAATAAGGTGGTGTAGCACTTGTAAAATATATCTAAAATAGTGGACAAGATGCTTATGTAAACACTTGCTATATTTTTTCACCCAATTAGGGTTTTCTCAAGGTTAAATTGGTGTTGTGTGTGTTCTTCCTTTTGTGTATAGTTTATTTTATACAATTCCATGTTGGCATGAGTTCATGAATATGTGTTTACTTTTTTTCAATTTGGGATATTAGATAATATTTGAGGGTTCCAAAAGTGAGTTGACACAAATATTTTATGTTATTGGTAATCACATGAGGCATGACCTTCGTGTTTAACATATCAAATGCAACATGGAAAGAATGAAAAGTTATTCAATATTGTAATAGGCATTTTCAAAACAAACTATGATGAAAATGGCATGTTGATTAGAGAAAGAAGCACATTACATACCTTCCTAGATAGAAATTGTGTTATCAAGGATATACCTACTCTAAATAAAACTATTCTGCTTAGGGTGAACCACTACAGGTAGAAAATTATGAATGCAAAGCACCATGTATTTAGCAATGATCTTGTATAATACATTAAGAAGAGTGATGGATATAAAATAGTATATCAACTTAATATAATTAGATTTAGGTATGAATTTGATATTTTTTTTGTTAATAATAGGCCCTAAAAACTAGTTTTTATAAGCTTTGAGAGAGCCCTAGTAGAGAAATTCACCAACAATATCCTAGAGAGTTTTGTAGTACTCATAGGGGAACCCACCAAAACATAGGGATTTATCATTAGTTGATGTAGGAGCATCCTAGTCCACAAGCAATCTTACATCACTAAAAAATGTTAGTTTCAAGTTCTAGTTGTTGTTTGTCTTATAGGCTTTTTTTGTCAACATACATACTTGAAAGGCTAATAGGTTGATATAGATTGTGTTGGTGTTTTTTCTTGCAACCCTTAATCCTAAGGAAAACTAACATTAGACTAAGGACAAGAAAGGCCAACAAACAAGGCTAAACATAGCCTTCTACTCTTTGAGCATTGCCAAGCTTGGGAGTGTGTTCCCAAAGACCTCAAAACAATTTAGGAAACAGATACACAAGGGAGATCTCTAAATGTAGGCAATTAGGTTCAAATGGTGTTAACATATATGATAATCTTGGTTATAATTCCTTGTGAATATACTCATTTACAACTTCTTACAACACCATTGACCTAGGAGATACAATATTCATAAGTCCTATGAAGATTTGCATCAATTACAAGTTTCTCATGAGGTTTAACAAGGTTTAGAATACCGAACTTCATGCATAAGGGTAGGGCAGAAATAACTTATAAATAAATTATGGAAAAGACTAACATGATATTTTAATTTTGAATGGGTAGGACAATCTTTAGCCATAAGACAAGTGCCTAATCCTGGGCTACAAAGTCCTGTTTGAACAAGACCAATAATGAAAAAGAAGCCATAACATTCAATTAGGCATGATTTATCAGGTTTCTGCCTTATAGAAACATCAAACCCTCAACTGCCCTCCTGCTCTCAAAATTACAATCCATTCGTAGTTATCCAATAAAATCTGAAATGATCCACATATTAGTGATGAAAGTGTGCATACTTAATCATCTTAAGCATAACACTTTTATTGTATCCCTTGAATACATACTAACAAACACATGACAGAGAGAATAGCAAATGTATACCCAAGAAACCCTTGGAATCCGTGAAAACATTCAGACATTAATAGAGATAGAATGCAAAATGATAACAGAAGCAATGGTCTTATATTGATTTATTAAACAAGTTTTAACTGAATCACTACAAAATACTTGTCACAAATAGACCTCTGTATTACATAAACTAATCACTCATTACAATATAGCTTTGAGATCACTTGGATTGAATCCCATACTTTGGACCTTGTCTGAAAAGTATGATCTGTAACCAACCTTTCAAAATGATACAGAAGTTACAATATATAGAGAAAAAGAGAAGAAGATGAAAACCCTAGAATTAATCCATTGATGGCACATGGCACATCTCATCTCCCTTGATTATGTAATTGATTTGCTTCTAGAAGATGCTCCTCATTCCTTATTTTCCCTCTTCAATCTACCTAATCCCCTTTTGCAATTGAATTTTTTTTTTTACCAAATTTGATTTGTATTCCTGTGTAAATTGTTCACTTAGGTGAAAAAAACCCACTAACTGCCTCCTTTTTCACTGGCAAGTGAAAATTTTCACTTCTGGGTGGAAATGTTTCCAACATAATATTTTCTCTTGCCATGTGCTTTTTCTTTGTCTTTTCTGTTTCCAGTTGAAAATTATGCCCCTATGAAATAAACTTCACATGGGTGAAAAATATTTGATTTGCAACAATAATTCCTTCTTTGGGTAAAAAATAATCACTTGGGTTAAAGCCCACTTGGGCTGCAACTCAAACTTTGCCATAATTTTATTTTCACCAAATACATTTTATCCTCCCAACATTAAAATTTATCTGCAATTCATGGCGCTTATCACTTTAACCCATGCAATGATTAATTGGCAATATGCTATGTTTAACATTATGTCAAACATTTGATATGCATTCTCATAATTGCACATTTTATACTTTGATTTGAAAAATGCTCTTTGCATTCTCTTTCATTCTGATTTAAACAACTGCTGAGGCATTTTTTGCTTTCCTACATCATTTTTGCTGCTGCCAAGCTTGCAAATATGCTCAAAACAGTGCCGAAATGGCTGTCAAAGCAAGGCAAATGGTCTGGGCACTCATTGGAAGGCAAAAACTACCATTTACAACTCGTGAGAGGCCCCAATTTCATGCTCAAAACCAAAAAACGTGATTAGAAAACCTTTAGCCCCACTTTACAATATCCCCACACATTTTCATACTCTGCTCACTGCAACACTACGAAATGGCGGAAAGAGCAGATATTTAAAACACCTTGAACTTTGTAAAGTTTGGCAAAGAAAATAAAAATGTTTCCGCAGTTCCTTAGTCTTCAACACCGTTCACTCTTTGCATGTCTAATTGGCAGAGAATAAATAAAAAGGCATATTAACAAAGCCTTTTCCTCTTTAATTTTTCACTGCCAAACATTAGAAAGCATTGAAATGTTTTCCTTTCTCCTTTCCGTTGTTCCATGCTCACAATGAGCATTCCCTTTTATGCATCCATGGAATGGCAGAATTCATAGGGAAAACAAATATTTAATAAGCCATAAAACTTTATAAATTTTTGGCAAATATTAAACTTTGCCCTAATATTTGTTTTCATTTGCCTTCTAGAATTATTTAAAATATATAAAATATTTTAAATATTTGCAATTTGCAACATTAGAAAAGAATGAAATTTTAATTTTGTCTGTAGCCCAAATAGAGGAAATTCACTGCACACAAACAGGAACACTTGGAGCTGTGAAAACTTGCGAGCAGGCATAATCAATTATTTAAAACATGGGTTTGTTGACTAATCTTGCCCAACAATTAGTATTTAGGTACCTCCTTTGCAAACTAGCCCGCAAAACGTGTTTACCGCAACTGAGATGCATTAAAATAATGCATCATATGAACTCTAATTTTGAAAAATTAAATTGGAGACATTTTAGGCCAAAATGAGAAATGGGTTGCCTTCATATTTGTGAAATTTGAAACTTTTAGGAACACCAATTTTAGGCTGGTTGTAGTCAGAAAATAATTAAATAACCCATCAAAACCCATCCTAGAAGCATGAAATTGCACAGGTACACTACCATATGTACCAAGAAACATTGTACCATACAGAATTGCAAGATCACTTCTGACTTGAAAAAATTTAATTGGTGAAGTTGGCCCCCGGGGTAGATTGAGCAATATGTCGAGTTAACCTCTGTCAACATATTGGAAGGAAATATGCACTCAAAATTTGCAAAATTTTGAAGGTTCCATCAGATTGGATATAGGTTTTTACAAATTGGGTACATGTTACCTATAGGTGTACTTTAAGGCCATAATTTACCTATAATTATTCTACATGTTATATATATGTTAACTATAGGTTTCTATGGATCACTCTAAGTCATCTACAAGATACTATAGGTATATTAGAAGCTATAAATGGGTACATAAGAGCTACTACATTTACTATTTAGAATACTAAATGTGAATTGATAAAATGCTACGTGACTTTGGACACAAGTCATAAAATGGGTCAATTTGTTCATGTGATTATCATTTCTTTCAACAATATAGTAAATGTCAAATGGATATAGAACAAGCTCATATTATTTATAGGAAACCATTGTGCCACTTGATGACTAATCAACTTCTTAAAGGGTAAAAGTCTTTTGTCATTTCTAGCATGGGTGGAAATAGGTTATCAAAACATTAAAATTTGGTCGTTGATCATTCATTTCTTATCATCTAACTTCCCCAAGTGGTAGTGTTTTAATTTATTGATAGTTGTTACTCCTTCCACATGGGTAGACCATTTTCTTGATTGTATAGGTGTTATTACTTGTATGTATAGGTGTTATTACTTGTATGAGATATGGGTGGGAATTTTTGGTTGGTGGTTAGTATCTTGGTTGTTGATCAGTTATTCTGGGTGACCTTTTGGCTTCCAAATGGGAGAGTCATTACCATCGAAAGAACCATCAATATTTAAATCAAGGTTTTTCTTTTAATAGGGAGAAAAAAGGAACATGAAAGATTCCCTAGTTTGAGGGGGAATCTTTCATGTTCCTTTTTTCTCCCTATTAAAAGAAAAAAGGTCCTCCAAGTAGAGAGAAAGGAAAAAGAAAGAAAGAGGTGAACTCTCTTTGATAGGTAAAAATGTTCCTTTGAGATGAAGCACATAGAAGGATGGAGGATAGAGAGGGGAACTTAAGTTGAGAGATCAATAGTGTTTGAGAGAAAAGAGTTGGGGATATATACTTTATCCATCTAGCGCAATGAAACAATTCATTGGTTTAGTTATGAACTATGTAATCTAAAGGCTCATATGATCATGTTTGTAATCCTATTATGAGTATATTGTACAATTCAATATAGGTTATGTTATTGTTGCTTCCATATGTTATGCACATGTGTTAATGAGTGTAAGGTTGTTAAGTTTAGATAATTATTCATTTAACCCCTTTATCATGATTGCATCATGGTACCAGAGCCAAGATTTCAATATAGGGTTGTGTCTTGTGAGGCTCTAGTGAATTTGTTATAGGTATGAGAAAGGCCTACAACTATAGAGAGTAATGAGAGGAAATGGTCTCAGAGAGGGTACCTAATATGGGAGTGTGTTTAAATGTCCTAAAACAAAAGATTGGTATGTAGAAGGTGTAAAAACATCTTCCAATGAGTAAATAGTGTGTAGAGGGTGTTTTGAGATTCTACCTCTTCAAGTAAAAGTGTTGGGTAGGGGGAATGTGGAAATTATTTGAGAGGAAAACTATTTGTGGGTTGAAGTGAGTGTGAGAGTGTCATTGACTCAAAGTGTGTGAGTCTTTGGGATTGTATGTGTGTGAGAAGATATGTTCTAAGAGAAGGAGGACTAGAGTGATCTTGAGGAGGCCCATGAGGATTTCATTCATGGAGTAGAGAGAAAGAATGCATGTGGAGAGGGATCTTGAGATGTTGAAAACATTGATAGAAAGGATAGATGCTCTTGAGGGGTAGGAAGTTGGTATCAATAAGAGAAGAGAAGAGAAAAAGGTAGTAGAAGATATGGAGTATTGAGTTGTTAATCTAACATAATAAGTAGATGGTCCTCCCTCACCTTTTGAAGATATGAGTGTGATAGATATTTTTTTAGATGGACTTAAGGAAAAGAGAGAATGTGTTTGGGATATTGGTGAAGAGATTGTCATAATAGGAGACATGGAGAAACAACTTAGAAAAGATAATGCAACAATGGTTTATTCTTTGAGGACATAAGAGTGGTGATGAATGTGGAGTAGATGAATCCATAAGAAGAGGTATAACAAGAGTTGTAGAAGCTTGAACAAGGGACTTTGAGGAAGGTTTAAGTCTATATGTAGTTCTAATTATAATAGTACCAAATGGAGGACAATAAGATGAATAATGAATGAATAAATTATTTGAGTTCATCATGGAGATAGAGTTAAATTCAAAAGAAGATTTTACATTTAAAGAAGAGGATTTTCTATGGATAATATTGAGTGGATAGATTGTAGTAATAGTATGTACTTTATAGGACATAAGGGTGTTGGTACATGAGGTGCAATCAAGTGCACAAGAAGAAGATGAGGAGTACCTTGAAGTGGTATAAGGAGTGGAAGTCATCTATATAGAACTTGAGGTTTTTGTGGATGAGGAAGCAGTTGGTGGGGAAAGGAGAAAAAAGTGGTGGAGGTGGATGGATAATGGTGGGCCAAATCCCACAAGTGGAGAGAGAGAGAGAGAGAGAGAGAGAGAGAGAGAGAGAGAGGTCATAACCCATAAGAGAAGGAATAAAGAGAAGTAATTGGAGTAGGTGGAGAAATTATGGTGCATGGAGATCCATAAAGGAAATGGTAGTAGAGGGTCAAACTTTGTGGAGGAGGATGAGATATGGCCTAGCTAAATGTTGGAAGAGGTGAAGGAAGATGTTTCATTTGAGGTACCTAAAATCAATAATGAAGCATCTATAGGTTTGTATGCAATCCAAAACGATGGTTCTACTACTTAGCTCTATTTTGTGAACATGCTCACAAAACTACTTACCTAGGGCATATGTGATGTAGAATCATTTAGGCCTACAAGTGATATTGCATCACTAAAAACATTTGTTAAAAGTTTTGGTTATTGTTTGTCTAACATAGGACTTTTTGTCAAACATGCATACTTGGAAGGTTGCTATAGTTTACTATAGATTGCTACAAGTTTCTATGGATTTCATATAGGTTCCCTATAGGTGTTCTCCAAGGACACAATTTACTTGTAACAATGCTACATGTTAGTTACAAGTTGTTAAGGGTCACTACAAGTCATTTACAAGTTTTTATAAGTATATTAGAAGTTGTTGTAGATATATGGGATCTACTACAAGTACTATTTAAACTATTGTATGTGACTTAATAACATGCTATAGGACTTTAGAGACAATTCATAAGATGGGTTAATTTTTCATGCAATTGTTATTACTTCTAGCAATATAGTTGATGTCAAATGGATATTCAGTGAGCTCATGTGATTTTCAAGTTCAGTCATTGTTCCACCTGAAAAGTATTCAATTTTAAAGGGGCCAAGTCTTTGTCTTTTTTGGCATGAGTGGTGCTAGATCATCAAAACATTATGGTTTAGTTATTTCTCACTCATTTCTTGCCACAACTATTCATTTCCTAGGTATGACATCTAATAATATTCTTTTAGATAGATGTTTTCTTGTGTTGCTATCTATAAATGTCCAACTAACCTACAAGACAGTTTTAGTTTCTTAACAATTGTTACTTTCTTCCACATGGTCAATCCATTTTCTTGTTCATTTGGGTGTTAGTGCCTACATAGGTTGTGTGTGGGCATCTTTGGTTAGTAGTTAGTGGTGGTCTGTGCTAAAATTCTAGGGTTTCTAGGTTGAAATCCCTGGTTTCTCCTTAGGTTTAGGGTTTGTTATGCTTCATGGACTTTGATCTATGCCTTAGGATAAACCTATGTTGTCCCATCACTTCAGGTGCTTTTTTAATGTTTCGTTATTGACTACTTAGCCCAGTTACAGGTTGTTTAAGTTATAACTTGAGCCATGTAAGTCATTCTTTTATTGGTCTCCTTTGTCCTAGGTTTCTGGTTGTCATTAATCCGTTAGGGTGGTAAATATTAAAGTGTATGGGGATATAGTCAAAATTCAGTAAGGTGGTGACAGATGGCATCTTAGCATGAGCCCATGAGCCTTTGAGTTTGTACTTTGTCAAGGACCACACTATTGTGGAATTGTGCCACCTATCCCATGGTCCTATAGTCTTGTAAGCACCAACAAAGGAGGATGTCTAGTTGTGCATGTTCCAATTGATAGTGCAATACCATGGAGGACAATTTGTCAAAGCTGAGTCAGCTCTGTGCTATTGCATTTTGTTGCCACATGTGCCTAATCAGCCACTCACATATGAAAAAGAAAAAGTAGTGCACTCCACATGGATGGAGAGTGTAAGCCCATGGTGTTAAGAAACTGGGACCCAGAGGGGTGTGCAGGGTTGCCAAATGTTGACATGTGGTACATTTTGAAGACTGACATGGAAAAGATCATCTCACATGACCAAAGTTGATTCATTGAAGATTTTTTAATATGTGTGGTGGATTTTTTAAATCTCCCGGACTATTCTGAACCACTGACTTTACCATGATGAGCCCTGAATAAATGACTGTTATTCAAACTCACAAATTAGACTATTGCAGATGCTCTATTCAAGCGAATGAGCAATAATGGTGGAAATGACTTATATTGACAAATTGAAGGTATCTCTGATGTAAATAAGTGGTGTATTGGAGTTGTATTGATAGTCATTTTTGTGGAAAGAATTTCTTTGTGACTCGAAGCTCTTGGTGTTTTCTAGAAAAAAAATAGGGTTTATGGTAGATATTCAGGTTGGCCAAATATTGAGCTTTAATATGTTCATAGTTGATTTTGTCATCTTTCATTGCTTCTCAACTCATTTAAAAGGAAAATGATTGCAGAGATTGAGTAATTGACATAGACCCTAGTTTCATAAAAACCCCTCAAGTAAGATGAGTCATTCCACAGGTTAGCCATCCAAATCAAAGAGAATGTTGGACAAGGATTTGATGATGCAGTTGCTTGGGTTGGCAAGGAGACCTCACAATGTTTGTGGCCCAGGAAGAGTCAATGACAGGTTATTAGATAATGCTTGGGGTTGCAGAGGTGTAAATATCCCTGAAGGAGGGTGGGCGTTGTTTTACCACTGGTATAGAAAGAGAAATGCAAGGGCTCCTATATCACATGCCTGAAGTTTGGACTTGGAAAAATTGGTGGTACCAAATGTGTTCATTGATGTTGATTTTGTAAGGGTTTTGGCAAGGAATCATGTGGGAATGATAAAGATAACAAAGGATTAAATTTCTAGTGTCTTTGGATTGAACCCGACAACAATAAAAGTATTGGCTTCAATGTTTTTAATGATAGATACAAGAAGGATAGAAGTAGTTACAAAATTGTGCTACTTCCATGCCACACAGTCAAAGGGATAGGTAATAGGTCCATTAAAATTTCCCCTAGTGAGAAAGAGCCATTGACAATTGATATCTTATGTGATTATTTTATTAAGACATATCATTCATTGTGTCAGGTTTTACAGCAGGATGCAAGGGGTATATATGCATGTTTCCCTCATGCTCATGGCTACAGATGTTCAGTACCCTATGGTGAATACTAAGTATGACTATGCTTCATATATTGTGAATAAGATACATGAGCAGTTGATAGCTATTAGACATAATGAATATAACAAGGAATTCAAGATGGAATTCAGGTGGTATTCCCTGCTCTATCATATATTTTTGCATGTAGGAGATTAGGCATGCAACAACGATTTGTAGGTTACTCAGGTGGATAAGAAAGGTATGCCACATCATGTTCAATGTTGGACTCATATGTTAGATAAGTATTGTAATAAATTGTTATGTCGTAAAATGTCCCCTAGGACTTTTACCTCCTAAGTTTAGCTCCTAGGTCCCTTAGATTTAATAATGCATGTTAAAATGAATCCTGAAGCAAAATCCCCTAAAACCCATGCCAAATGGGACTTAGGGGCCACTCTTGATCTTAATCAAGTCCCAAAATAGAACCCTACACTTGGGCGCCCATGCCCTAGTCTAGACCTATTTTATCAGGACCCAAATTTTAAATCTCTACAGAGTGACTATTAAAAGGTTTCCCTTTGTTGGCCTATTCAATTTGAATTACAAATGTTTAGAAGGAATGCATATATAAACATGTTTAGGACTTCATTTTAAACCTAGATGGATAATACAAATTGGTGATCTTGTGCTAAGGATATTCACGACTTTGATTGTGTTACAGAGCATTATTGTGTTGTGTTTGTAGTTGTTTGTTCCAAATTTGTCTTCATCAATCCATCTCCTCATGGCATGAAAGATCTTCATTTCCCCGTGAGAGCCTCACCTCTGACATGACATCTATTTTGTGTTTCAATCAATTTATCATATCATTTCCTTTTGCCTATGTCCACCAAGGACACACACTCTCTCTAACTATTTAGGGTGAAAATGGGGAAGCAAGATAGAAGACTTCAAGTTCCACAATTTCACAACCTAAAACATTAGGGAAGCAAAGGATAAGTTTAGGGATAAACTATTGGTTTCCAATTGATCCCTTTTCCTATTAATTGTGTCTATATGACTGTTTGAATCAAGTTTTTACAAGCTAGTATCTCTCTCTAAGCATGAAACCCTAATTTGCCAATCAAATTGTAATAACTTAGTTTTTGACATAGATATGGATGAAATGATTACATAAATGTTGAGGAAACAATTCAGAGACAGTGCACCTAGAAACTAAGGACCAATTGGACTAGGGTGCTAATGCCAGTATCCTGAAAGTTTTTGAATATCAGGATTTTCTGCAACATATGTCTTTTAATCTCCAAAGGCTTTTGGATCCTAAAGAAATCACCCAGTTGGACTAGGGCATTAGTGCCAGTGTCCCAAAAGTCTTAGAATCTTGAAATCTAAATTCTATGATGACTGTGTCTGCAATATATGTCTTCTTGTTGCTCCTTTCCACTGGATCACGATGAATCCAACTTGTGCATGCAAAAGGAGGATAAATATGGTTGTGGTTATATAGGAGCTTGCCTCAGTCAAGCCCTATTTTTAGTATTCCTACCTCACCAATAGCCCAAGATAAAGATCTACAAATGTGTGTTCATCTAACAAATTTGCATGCATAAACATAAAACCCTAGATGACTCAAGCATCAAGGAAAGATCAACAATTTGCTTCACTCAATGACCAAACACAACTTCACCTCAAGGAGATGAAAAGCATTGAAGGCTTACATGAACAAGAAAGTGATGTAGCCATGTTCACAGAGGATTCCAAGCTCGATATTGGAAGCTTCAACTCTTCTTCTGACCATGCAAAATGTGTACAAACCCTAGGAAGAGAAAGATAGTCTCAAGATCTTAATTCCTAATCTCCATCCATTGTCTCCATGATAGAAAATTGGTGCAGGGCACCTAGGAGCAGTCTGACACCTCAAGCATTTTTTTTATGCATTTTGATAAGCTATGTTTTGTTTTGATTGTATGTGTGGTAATAAGGCTTTAGCTATGTTTGTATGGTCCCTTTTGTGTGGTCAAGATGATTGAGGTGACCCTATAAACCTCAATCATGCTTAGTCCACTTGGATCCTTGTTGTGCCAATTAGGCCTAGAAGGTCTAAGGATTGGTTTTCGAGTTTTTTTTGGTTGTTTTAATGTTTTAGTATGTTGGAAGGAGTTTGTTGATCATTTGGACTCCATTGGAAGAGCCAAACAAATCAACCTCCTTGTGTTAATGCAAAACACCATAGTTGTCAAAGGTGTTATGTGTTGGGTCAGTTCAAAAACCACTTTGGGCAGTTAAATGCTGTTGTAGAAGTTGGAAACCAACTTGGATGGGTTAATATGGTGGATATCTAACTCCAGTACGGGGGAGGAAGTTTTTGTACGGAATTTGGGCACAAAAATCAAGAAAATTGACTATTTTTTGCTGTTTTTCTTGCTGTGTACAGACTGTACGGACTTTTCACATGTGCAAATGATATTTTTCTGAAATCTCTTGGAGTCAGGGTTCCAATGCAACTGGTTTGAGGTCTTGAAGTGGTCGGAGTCAAAAGTTATTGAATTTTCTTTCAAAACTGGTCCAGAAACCCTGTTTTCTAGGGCAGTCCCACAAATTTGGCCCTAGAATGCATTTCCACCAATGAAATTTCATGCCACTCGGTGAAATGCAGGCTAGGGGTGTATACTACTTGATTCCAAAAGCATTTTTTGAGAAAATACAGTTTACTATTTTTAATGTGATGCCCTAGGTCAAATATCTCTATGTATTTGACTGAATTTATGCAATTTATTGTTGTATTTGACAAAACCCTAAGAGGATGAGTGAATGAATGGTGGATTTGTGTTGTTTGGGGATGGTAGAGTCATTCCAAGTTCCTGCCTCTGACCTATGCACCCAATTTTGAGCACTTGCTTTGTAACCTAGCCTAAATTGATCAATTAGGCCTAGAGACCTAGTAGGCGTTCTGGATTGCTGGAGTAGAGTTGGAGCAGGAGATTTGGAGGTTTGTTAGGGTCCCCTGAAAGGTGTTCAATTCCATCATTTTTTTGCCTAGACCTTTGGGATTTTGTCAAGTTTTGTTGAGAAAACCTAGTTTGGAGGGCTAGTAACCTTACTAGTCAAGGTATAGGTTGAAGAGTTTTGGGAAGTTGGAGATCAAACCAACTGCATAGAAGGTGTTTGTTGATCTGTCTTAAGGTGTTGGAGAAGCCTTAGGGGTTGGACAATAGTCTGGACATCAAATCCTTCATATGCCTTGTATGTGCCTTTAGTTGGTTGGTTGGTTGAAGGCTAGTTGAAGTGGGTGAGTGGGCAAAGGACAATAGAGTAAACCTTTGTGTGTTGCTTCCCTTGTGCCACTCTGCATCAGGTGGTATCAGAGCCATCAAAGAGATGGGAGATAGAGAAGAAGAGGAGGAAATTCCTTCAAAGGTGACAAATGCCGAATTGGCAAAGATAGTGAGAGAGCAAGCAGCCAAGAACAAAAGGATGGAGGCTGAGATAGAAAAGTTGAAGAAAGACAAAGACAAGAAGAAGAAGTCAGAAGTCATCTTGGATTCAGATGAAGAGGATCAAGATGAGGAAGAAGAAGTGCCTATGGAAGAGCCATAAGGAGGCATGTCAGAGAGACAATTCCTAGATGCACTTGGAAAGTTGAGTAGGAAGGACACTAAGGTAGACTTACCTATGTTTCCTGGTAAGATGAATCCAGAGGAGTGCCTTGATTGGATTGAGGCAATGGAGAACTATTTTGAATGTGAAGAAGTGGCAGAAAATCAGAAAGTGAAGATTGCCGAATCAAGAATGAAAGGGCTAGCCTTGAGTTGGTGGAATTTTATTCAAAATGAGAGGATAGAAGATGATAGGAATCCTATCTCTACATGGAGGAAGATGGGACTTGAAATCAAGAAGCAATTTGTCCCTGAGGATTATGAGGTCAACTTGAACAAGAAGTTACACAACTTGAGACAAAAGGACATGGACGTGAGCACCTACACAGAGGAGTTTCACAAGATGACATTGAAAGCCAAGATGCCTGAGAATGAAAAACAGAAGCTTGCAAGGTATCTTAATGGCCTCAAGTTCTCCATTCAAGATGAATTAACTCTCTTTAACCCGGAGACAGTCCATAAGTGTTTTCAAATGGCATTGAGAATTAAGGATAAACAAAGAAGAAAAGGTGATTCATACAGCAGCAGCAGAGGCAGAGGAAATCAGAACTTTAGGGGCAGGGGCAGATTTCAAAACAGAGATAATTTCTCTAGATTCCAAGGTGGTGGATCACAAGAAGGCAGCCAAGGGCAGGCTGATAAAAACAGTGCTGATAAGGGTCAATTTAGGGGCAGAGGTAATGGCAGAGGAAGAAGTGGGGGCAGAGGTCCCAATGTGTTTACTGGAAGGTGTTTCTCTTGCAATCAGATTGGACATCAGTCCTTTAGGTGCCCGGAGAAGATGGGAAACACTGCTGCAAATCAGAAAGAAAGAAGAGTACAACTCCTTCAAGAAGAGGATTGTCAAAGCACCACAAGTTACCAAACAGCCTCTTCCAAGTCTGCAGCACCTGAGAGTGGAGAATGCATCATGTTCAACAGGTCACTCATCATGCCAGCCACCAAGGAGCAGCCCCAAAGAAACAACTTGTTCAGAACCACTTGCAAGGTGAAAGGAAAAGTGTGCAAGGTAATAGTTGATTCAGGTTCTTCTGAAAATTTGGCTTCTAATGAAATGGTGACTAAGTTAGGATTGGAAAGAATGCCTCATCCTAACCCCTATCGAGTCTTTTGGCTAACCAAGGAACAACAAATTATGGTGAAAGAGCAATGTTGGGTTGAATTCAAGATAGGTGAATATCATGATAAGGTTCTTTGTGAGATAGTGGATATGGATGCATGCCACCTTCTTCTTGGAAGGCCTTGGCAACATGACACAAGTGCCCAACATGATGGTAAGAACAATGTAATTCATTTGTCCAAGAATGGTGAAAAGTTTACAATGACTCCTTTGATTGATGATTGCAAAGAGAAAGTCATTTCTAGTTCAGTTATGTTGGTAGGTGAAAAAGAGTTTTTGGCTAACCTCAAGGAAGAGAAAGTGCCATGTTTTGCAGTAGTCATCAAGCCCAAGGATGTGAATCCCAAGAAGGTCAGAGTGCAGCAACCTCTTAGGAGGATTGGACCAAAGGAAGTGGAAGAACTATTGGAGAAGTTTCAGGATGTGATAGCCGATGAAGGCAAGGATGCCCTTCCACCAAAGAGGGAGATTAGTCATTGCATTGATCTCATCCCTGGATCCACCCTACCAAACCAAGTAGCCTACAAGTTGACCCCAGAGCAAAATGTTGAAGTGGCAAGACAAATCCAAGACTTATTGGATAGAGGACTTATCAGGAGGAGTATTAGTCCATGTGCAGTACCTGCAGTGCTTGCACCTAAGAAGGAAGGAACATGGAGACTATGCACTGATTCCAGGGCCATCAACAAGATTACTATCAGGTATAGATTTCCAATGCCTAGAATAGAAGATTTAATGGATTGCTTGGGTAGGGCTAAGTATTTTACCAAGATAGATCTAAAAAGTGGTTATCACCAAATCAGGATAAGGGAAGGGGATGAGTGGAAAACTGCCTTCAAAACCAATGAAGGACTATTTGAATGGGTTGTCATGCCTTTTGGCTTGTCAAATGCACCAAGCACCTTCATGAGATTGATGAATGAAGTGCTAAAACCTTTCCTTAACAAGTTTGTTGTTGTATATTTGGATGATATACTGATTTTTAGTGACAGCAAGGAAGACCACATAAGGCATATCCATCAAGTGCTCAGGAGGCTTCAAGAGGAGAAGTTGAGAATCAATCTTGACAAATGTGTCTTCCTACAAGAAGAGTTGATATTTTTGGGGTTTGTCATCTCCAAGGGCAGCCTAAAAATGGATCCAAGTAAGGTTGCATCCATTCTTAATTGGCCAACACCTACAACAGCCTCGGAGGTAAGGAGTTTCCATGGTTTATGCAGCTTTTATAGAAAGTTCATTAGAGGGTTTAGTGGCATTTGTGCTCCACTTGTTCACACCATAAAAGGGGGCAATAAATGTGTGTTTGTATGGACAAATGAGGCCAGCAAAGCCTTTGAACTGTTAAAGAAAAAAAATTCAGAAAAACCAGTCCTAGTGCTACCTAATTTTGACAAGGTCTTTGTGGTAGAATGTGATGCAAGTAAGAGGGCTATTGGAGGAGTCCTAAGTCAAGATGGGAGGCCTGTAGCATTCTTTAGTGAGAAGTTAAATGAGGCAAAACAAAACTACTCCACCTATGATCTAGAGTTATATGCCATGGTTCAGTCATTGAGGAAATGGAGACACTACTTATTGCCAAAGGAATTTATAGTTTTTACTGACAACCATGCATTAAGCTTCTTGAACAGGCAGCAAAAGTTGAATCACAGACATGTCAAGTGGATGGAGTACATCCAAGCATACACCTTCTCCATAAAACACAAGAAAGGAGTGGCCAATAAGGTAGCTGATGCCTTAAGTAGGAGAAATCTTGTTGTGCAAACTATTCAGTTGGAAAGTACAGGTATTCATGCCATTAAAGATCAGTATACAGTAGATGAAGACTTCAAAGAACCATACCTCTCTTGCAAGGCCATGACAGGAAGGTATAATACTGATTTTTCTGATTTTTTGTTGCAAGATGGATATCTTTTCAAGGGTAGCATGTTGTGTATCCCAAGAGGATCTATTAGAGAGAATATAATAAAGGAAAAGCATTGTGGCAGCATGTCAGGTCACTTTGGTATTGATAAGACCCTAGAATTGGTTAGGAGGTACTATTTTTGGCCAAAATTGCCAACCGATGTAAGGAAGTTTGTTGAAACTTGTCAAATTTGCCAAAGAGCAAAGGGGCATACATCAAATGCAGGTTTATACACTCCTCTACCTATTCCTTCAAAGCCTTGGGATTCCATAAGTATGGACTTTGTACTTGGTTTGCCTAGGACAAAGAATGGACATGACAGCATTTTTGTGGTTGTAGATATGTTCTCAAAAATGGCTCACTTCATCCCATGTAGAACCACACATGATGCCTCACACATAGCAGGTCTTTTCTTCAAGGAAATAGTTAGGTTACACAGTTTACCTTTGTCCATAATCTTAGATAGAGACCCCAAGTTCATTGGACACTTCTGGAGGACACTGTGGAAGAGACTAGGTACAAATTTGTCCTTATCATCTGCCTATCACCCTCAGTCTGATGGACAAACAGAGGTGATTAATAGGTCACTTGGCAACCTCCTAAGATGCCTAACCAAGGAGCAGGGTGCTAGTTGGGATTCAATTTTGGCTCAGGCAGAGTTCTCATACAATGACACTGTCAATAGAAGCACCAGCCTGTCTCCTTTCCAAATTGTTTATGGCACTCACCCAAGGGGTATTTTGGAACTAAGAGAGGTTAAAGGACTGGAAAATAGCAGTGCCTTGGCTGAAGACTTTGTTCAAGTCATGAAAGATGTCCATGAACAAGTACAACAGAAATTGCTGTCCACTTCTAAGAAATACAAACAATTTGCTGACAGAAAAAGAAGGGAATTGCAGTTCAAGGAAGGTGATTTAGTAATGGTTCATCTAAAGAAGGAGAGGCTCCTGGCAGGTAAACACACTAAGCTACTCATGAAGAAGATTGGGCCTTGTGAAGTGCTCAAGAAATGTGGAGAAAATGCCTACAAAATCAGACTTCCGGATGGCATTGCTTTGTCTCCAATTTTTAATGTTTCAGACCTTTATCCCTATAAAGGATCTGATCCTCAGATTGTTGTTGAAGAAGATCAAACTGATCACACACTCCAGGAACTCATTCCTTCATCTCCAAATCAGATTGAGTGCATTTTAGACAAGAGGATTGCAAAACAAACTAGAAGGCACACCTATCATGACTATTTGGTGAAGTGGCTAAACAAACCTCAGGAGGATGCCACTTGGATGAGCAGGGCAGACATTGAGAAGGCAGGTTTCACATTTGATAGCATTCCAACTCAAGAGACTTGAGTTCTGTTTGACAGTGGGTGTATGGTGCATGGCACCTAGGAGCAGTCTGACACCTCAAGCATTTTTTATGCATTTTGATAAGCTATCTTTTGTTTTGATTGTATGTGTGGTAATAAGGCTTTAGCCATGTTTGTATGGTCCCTTTTGTGTGGTCAAGATGATTGAGGTGACCCTATAAACCTCAATCATGCTTAGTCCACTTGGATCCTTGTTGTGCCAATTAGGCCTAGAAGGTCTAAGGATTGGTTTTCGAGTTTTTTTTGGTTGTTTTAATGTTTTAGTATGTTGGAAGGAGTTTGTTGATCATTTGGACTCCATTGGACGAGCCAAAAAAATCAACCTCCTTGTGTTAATGCAAAACACCATAGTTGTCAAAGGTGTTATGTGTTGGGTCGGTTCAAAAACCACTTTGGGCAGTTAAATGCTGTTGTAGAAGTTGGAAACCAACTTGGATGGGTTAATATGGTGGATATCTAACTCCAGTACGGGGGAGGAAGTTTTTGTACGGAATTTGGGCACAAAAATCAAGAAAACTGACTATTTTTCACTATTTTTCTTGCTGTGTACGGACTATACAGACTTTTCACGTGTACAAATGATATTTTTCTGAAAGCTCTTGGAGTCAGGGTTCCAATGCAACTAGTTTGAGGTCTTGAAGTGGTCGGAGTCAAAAATTATTGAATTTTCTTTCAAAACTGGTCCAGAAACCCTGTTTTCTAGGGCAGTCCCACAAATTTGGCCCTAGAATGCATTTCCACCAATGAAATTTCATGCCACTCGGTGAAATGCAGGATAGGGGTGTATACTACTTGATTCCAAAAGCATTTTCTAAGAAAATACAGTTTACTATCTTTAATGTGATGCCCTAGGTCAAATATCTCTATGTATTTGACTGAATTTATGCAATTTATTGTTGTATTTGACAAAACCCTAAGAGGATGAGTGAATGAATGGTGGATTTGTGTTTTTTGGGGATGGTAGAGTCATTCCAAGTTCCTGCCCCTGACCTATGCACCCAATTTTGAGCACTTGCTTTGTAACCTAGCCTAAATTGATCAATTAGGCCTAGAGACCTAGTAGGCGTTCTGGATTGCTGGAGTAGAGTTGGAGCAGGAGATTTGGAGGTTTGTTAGGGTCCCCTGAAAGGTGTTCAATTACATCATTTGTTTGCCTAGACCTTTGGGATTTTGTCAAGTTTTGTTGAGAAAACCTAGTTTGGAGGGCTAGTAACCTTACTAGTCAAGGTATAGGTTGAAGAGTTTTGGGAAGTTGGAGATCAAACCAACTGCATAGAAGGTGTTTGTTGATCTGTCTTAAGGTGTTGGAGAAGCCTTAGGGGTTGGACAATAGTCTGGACATCAAATCCTTCATATGCCTTGTATGTGCCTTTAGTTGGTTGGTTGGTTGAAGGCTAGTTGAAGTGGGTGAGTGGGCAAAGGACAATAGAGTAAACCTTTGTGTGTTGCTTCCCTTGTGCCACTCTGCATCAAAAATTCAAATAACTTCAAAGATCTTCAACAAATCACTAATCTTTGATGGTAATTTTGGTGGAGTTTTGGCATAAAGTTTGCATATAGATTGTGTGTAATAAAATGATTTTCAAATGTATTTAAATATCTAACCTTAGGAATTTCAAATTTTGAAATAAGATGTCAGCATCACATGAAAAATGAAAATTTGAAAATGAAATCCTGGAATGCACGAAGGGGGTCAACATCCCTCCAAAATTTAGGGCCCTAGGAAATAGGGTAGGACAAGGGCACTAGCACCCAAATCAAAGCCTTGATTTCCCAATCAGGTCTACCTCCAAGAGGTTAGGGGATCCCAAATCCAAGTTTGCTTTTCACCTTCAGTGTTCAGTTATTCCAGGATACAACTTTATTCCAGTTAGACATAAGTCAACCAAGGTTTGGGAAGGTCTGAAATAAACTAGGTTGAAAGGTCACCAAAGGAGAGGAGCTAAACTATGAGAAATTATACCATTCCATATAGGAGGACAATTTCTAACATAAAATTTAGCCCCCGTTGTAGTGGTCATATGACACTAAGTGCATATGCAACTAAAGGAAAGTAAATACATCAATCATGAAAAGGATACTATAAAGAATGCTAAAGTGTTGTCGCAAAAGAGGAAGAATCCCCCAAGTTTGTAATCATGCAAGACCACAAAGTTAGGAACCGCAGCCTGCAAGGGAACACTTGTTAGAAAGTCAAAATTGAATCAACCTGCAACCACCACCAATAAGTTAGTCCATAAACACTAAGAGGGTTGATTGATGAGACATGATGATGTAGGAGCACCTAATCCATAGTGGCCTCCATGAGGCATTCAACTATTTGATGTACATTTTGTTGTTTCCAATAAGGTCCTATAAGGCCATTCATGTAATAAGGTTTGTTTGACCAATGCTTGTCATTTTAGTTTGTATCTAGGTTTATGTTGTAAGTCCCAAGGACACTTGTCAATCTATAATCACAAAGGTTGTTAAGCAATTGGAGGTTGTTAGATCTCCTAGCAGCTTGGAGTCAATTCAGTACTACTCAGGGTGAGTAGATAAATACCCAGAGACAGATCGAATGTAATGAAGGGGTAGTAAGTTGTAATAGAGATCAGAGATCAGAGTGATATGCAATTGTGAAAACATAGCATCTGTGTGTACATTTTTGAAAGGCATAATAAATAAGTCCTGTTCTGTGTATCCTTCTGTCATTCGATTTCGTTAGGTTTCCTCTGTGCAATCGATTTACTATTTTGTGGCCGAGATGGATTCTTAATCCATTCCACTGGTTAGATTTCTTCAAAATCAGTGGAATGGTTGTACAATTCATTTTTGTGTTTTTGTTTTGTTCATTTGTGTTTGCAGGATCGCGTACAAGATGCATTGATAGATCCTAACATTTGTCATGTGCTAGATTGTTGGAGAAACATGTCTGTGAAGCTACAGGGTTTACAGAGGTTTAGATCGGTGAAGATTTATGTTGTTTCACCAGGTAGACATTATGTGTGTATATCGCTAATGTATGTCGGGGGTCATTTCATGTGTATCTTGCAGTTGTATGTTCATGTGTATCTCACAAGTGAATATTGTGGTTGTATGTGGTGAATGTGCATTTCGTATGATACAAGGAAAGTCAATGGTCAATCTCAATGAATGCATATTCTGAATGCATGTTCCGAATGCATATTTTGAATGCATGTTTTGAATGTATCTTCTGAATGTATATTGCGCACATACATTGTGTTAGATGCAAGAGGTGACTGACAGCAGTGGTGAAGGAAACTGGTGATTGCAAGTTGGTGAAAGTATATACAAGTTTTTCTATCGGTGTATCAAGAGCACATACAAAGCGCTCACCGACGAGGAAGGTCACACTAAAAATACATGTCATCGGATAGACTTAGGGTATCGGCAGGAAAGACTTTGGGTTGACCGATGCAAAGAGTCCTGCCGACAAGTGTGGTTCGAATGTATATTGCGAATGTATATTGCAAATGTATATCCTGAATGTACATCGAGAATGTATCTTTCGACAAGTACAAAGTTGAAGACATACATTAGGAAGTGTTGAACGTCGGGGAGATAAAAGGTAAGGTGGCCGACGAGGAATGTTTGGCTGATAAAGAGAAGATCGCCAAGACATGGACCACCCTCTCACCGATCAGTTTGTATGATAGATTTTTTGGCTCTGCATCATAGTGGTATCATGAGAATGAGGTTGAAAAGGTTTCTAGATACTTTTCTAGTTTGAGATTAAACATACAAGATGAATTAGTTTTGGCTAATCCTAGGAGTGTAGAAGACTATTATCAAATGACAATCATGATTGAGGACAAGATGAAAAGGAGACAAGATAAGTCCATGAGGGGAAGAGGCAGCAATATAAGGGGGAGAGGATCAGCCCCTACAACAAGACAAGTCAATGAGAATCAAGAAGAGACTAGTAAAGGACAAGAGCAGTTTGATTTCAGGGGTGAATGGAAAGGAACAAGAAGCAGATTTGGAGGTGGTAGAAGTTCTAATATTTTCACTAGGAGATGTTATGATTGTAATGAAATTGGTCACCTAGCATTCAAATGTCCAGAAAGGCAAGGTTCACCATCAAGAGGTGATAGGAAGAATGAAAAGAGGGTTCAATATGTGCAAGAAGAGGAGGTAGATGAAAGTGTTAACTTTCCAATTGGTAGTGCAGCCCTAGTTCTAGATGGAGAAGCATTGATGCTAAGGAGAACACTCTTGAAGACATCCAAGGACATGATACAAAGGAGAGCACTTTTCAGGACCAATTACAAAAGCAAAGGTAAAATATGCTAAGGATCAAAGTTAGAAGGTAATTTTAGTTTTGGATGATGGAGATCAGATGGATCAGTAGAAGGTCAAAGAGCAGGTTTACAAGCAGCCACAAGTTGATTGGAAAGACAGGGATGTTATCATAGTGGGGACCACTATTTTTCCTCTACAACCAACAAGAGTTGAAAGACAAACATATTCTACCATAACAGTAGTACAAGAAGCATTACCCAAGGTTTCCCATGTAGGTGTTCAGGTAGAGATGCTGGTAAGAAAGAATGGCAAGAGAAGGATAGGTCTGATGGTAAGCACTCACTCATGGCAAGGGGTAAGTAGAGCCTACAATGTTGGGCATGAGTCTTTGATTCCATGGAAGTAGGTTGCAGTCCAAACATCATGGAGAAGACATGAGATAGTAGAGGATAAAGGTAGAGCAAAACAAAGACTTAACTCATGGGGCACGATTTCTTTTCTCAGTGGGGTGTATGGTGCAGGAGTACCTAATCCATAGTGGTCTCCATGAGGCATTCAACTATTTGATGTACATTTTGTTGTTGCCAATAAGGTCCTATAAGACCATTCATGTAATAAGGTCTGTTTGACCAATGCATGTCATTTTAGTTTGTATCTAGGTTTATGTTGTAAGTCCCAAGGACACTTGTTGATCTGTAATTACAAAGGTTGTTAGGTAGTTGGAGGTTGTTAGATCTCCCAGCCGCTTGGAGTCAATTCAGTACTACTAAGGGCGAGTAGATAAATACCTAGAGAGAGATTGAATGTAATGAAGGGGTAGTAAGTTGTAATAGAGATCAGAGATAAAAGTGATATGCAATTGTGAAAACAGAGCATCTATGTGTACATTTCTGAAAGGCATAATAAACAAGTCCTATTCTGTGTATCTTTCTATCATTCAATTTCATTAGGTTTCCTCTGTGCAATTAATTTACTATTTTGTGCCAAGATGGATTCTTAATCCATTCCACCAGTTAGATTTCTTCAAAATCGGTGGAATGGCAGTACAGTTTATTTTTGTGTTTTTTGTTTTGTTCATTTGTGTTTGTAGGATCACATACAATATGCATTGATAGATCATAGCATTTGTCATGTGCTAGATTGTTGGAGAAACAGGTCTGTGAAGGTATAGGGTTTGCAGAGGTTCAGATCGATGAAGATTCGTGTTGTTTCTCTAGGTATACATTCTGTGTGTATATTGCTAATGTATGTCAGGGGTCATTTCATGTGTATCTCACAGTTGTATGTTCATGTGTATCTCACAAGTGAATATTACGGTTGTATGTGGTGAATGTGCATTTTGTATGATACAAGGAAAGTCAACGGTCAATCTCACTGAATGCATATTCTAAATGCATGTTTCGAATGTATCGTCCAAATGTATACTGAGAATATACATTGCACACATACATTGTGTTAGATGCAAGAGTTGACTGGTCACAGCGGTGAAGGAAACTGGTGATCGCAAGTCGGTGAAAGTATATATAGGCTATTCTATCGGTGTATCAGGAGCACATACAAAGAGCTCACCGATGAGGAAGGTCACACCAAAAATACATGTCATCGGATAGACTTAGGGTATCGGCAGGAAAGACTTTGGGTTGACTGATGCAAAGAGTCCCACTGACGAGTGTGGTATGAATGTATATTGCAAATGTATATCCTAAATGTATATCGAGAATGTCTCTTTCAGTAGGTACAAAGTTGAAGACATACATTGGGAAGTGTTGAACGTCGGGGAGATAAAAGGTAAAGTGGCCAATAGAGAATGTTTGGTTGATAAAGAGAAGATTGCCAAGACATGGACCACCCTCTCGCCGATCAGTTTGTATGATAGAGTTTTTGGCTCTGCATCACATGATGAGAGAGGAAATTAAGGGAGATCTATGCCCCCCCTTTGTCCAAAAAGTAGAAACAAGGAGATATCTACATACGTCGATTTCGAGGAACCTTGATGAGAAATGCATTGTGAGGTTTGTTTGGACAAACAACACCCTAAGCAAAACATATTAGGTGGGATAGAGAGCGGAACCAAGATTCCAACACAATAGACGACACAAAAATCTAAGTTCATTAGCTCAAGATAGAGGCTTAAGAGTAAAACTATTCAATTTTTTTACACCTAGATAGTGATAGAAATTCTCATCCACTTACTATATGTAAAGGGAGTTGTCACTTTTCACTAGTCATTCTTACTTGTCATTGTGTAGAGGAGAGAAGGAGAAGGAGGAAGAGATCGACAATACCGACCCGATGTCTATGCCAGCTTCCACGACTAGAGATTCTCTGAGTCTAAGTGGTAGAGAGATGTTTTGAGGCCAAGGTAGATTCCTAATCCTTGCTTGCACTATCATTCTTTAGGTTTTGTTGTTTTTTGTGCCATTTAGGACAATATGGACAAGGGTCCCTACCAGGGGCACCCAAGTCTGATTTGGGTGTCCAATTCCTCCTAGGCACCCAAGTCTAGAAAGGACAAGGGCCCCAGGGACAGGGCACTAATTTCTATTGTATATAGTAGGTGATGATTTTATGCTTGTAAATTGATTGAACTTCTCATTGTTTGTATTATGCAGGTTGTTCCTGTGATGCGAGAGCATACATGTGGTCGCCTGATGTTGATTCTTCAAGATCACATTGGTACCATGACCAACATGGAGAGAGGCCACTTACAGTTAGTAGGGCTCTGGTGGGGTGTTTTCTATGCCCACAATTAGATTTCATTGCAGCATACTTATGGTACTGATGGAGAGGTGGAATGCAGATACTTCTACATTCCATCTACCCATAGGGGAGATGAATATCACTTCAGAGGATGTCTACCAAATCCTGCACCTTCTTGTATGTGGGGAGATAGTGAGGATCATAGTGCATCACTCAGCGGAGTACACACAGGAGAGTCAAATGTACTGTCTAGGCTGCACACTTGCTCAGGCAGAGTGTGGGCACATTCAACTTTGGTTACTAGAGTAGGGATGCGATGACATCCCTTTGATTCAGAAGATTATGATTGTTACAGTGGCATTAGTGATCACACTGGATGGACGAGGCACTCACCTTCATGGGGGCCTTGTGCACACTATCAAGGCGATGGAGGAGTAGGGGACAATCTACACGTGGGGGCGCAGTCTACTTGTGCACCTCTACTGCAAGTTAGGATGGTATGTCCATTATGAGGCACACAACTTGATGTGTTGCACATTACTATGGGTTTGGGCCTTTGAGCATATTAGATGCACATAGCCTATAGCTTTTCCCATAGATCCAACATTTACCTATCCACAAGTCCATGCCTATCCTCTTGTCAGATGCTGGAGACACAGTGATCTACTATACTGGAGAATTGCATTTGATAGACTCTAGCCCAACGATATCATTTGGAGACCATATCATGGCTATATAGCATGGCTAGGTTAGTGGAGACAGTTAGCAAGGATATAGAGGGATCAGATGATGGTCGGTCACCTTGATCATATTGTTGTATAGTTTTACTTTGATCAAGTAGAACAATAGTTCAGATGCCAACAAGATGTACCTATGATGCGTCTAAGCTATGCATGCTCTGTGCATAGTGCAGTTAAGGCAAATAGTGCCCAAGGACTGACAATAGTAGATGTAGAGCGGATATATGATGTAGACGATGTCAGAGTTACCCAAGTATATTAGATTTGGTGGTAGACAGTGTGGCCTGCTCCTATATATTTTCTTGGTCACCCTACAAGCAATCCTCAACCTTGGGTTAGTCATGTGAGTGACATAGGAGTAGAGGATGACATTAGTGAATTTTCTGGCTATTATGATTGAGATGATGAGGAGGAGGATGACGACGATGAGGAGGAGGTCCCGTCATGGTATGTTTTCATAGCAAGACCGGGTGAGATTAGCAGGAGGTAGACATCGACAAGGAGGCTGAGTCCCAATCATAATCGAGAGCTCATGGTCTAGCCCCTATGGATGTGAGTAGATTGAGCTGGCATGAGTGAGGGGAGACTAGTAGTTGAATGCCCCCAGCTACACAGTCAGCTGCAGAGCTAGTCACACTATCATCTATTCAAAATCCATCTTGGTGAGATGGAGATCTAGGTAGGATGCTTTTTTATATACATTTGTAGTTATTTGTGATTATTTATTTATGATGTCTATATGAGGTATTGATATCTATTTGTTTGCTTTTGGTAGTTGGGATAGATGCATGGTGCAACTTGGTGAGTTGCATCATAGCATAGATAGTTTTGACCAATGTGGCTGAGCAGTAGGTGCAAACAGGGTACTCACCATAGCCATCCACAGGGCGGCATGTAGAGGTTTTTTATGCCTTTTGTGATATACAAGTTATCGACGGAGTCTATTCTAGATTAGGCTATCTAGAGAGTTGAGTATGCAAAGGCGAAGCTCTAGATGCTACAAGATCAGGAATGTTGTAGTACCTGCACCTGAGGGAGATCCTATCATGAGTGAGATATTACTTCCTAAGTTACGTCAGGTGAGAGCTAATAGGGATAGGCTCCAGGAAAAGATAGAGAGCCACATCTAAGATGGATCAATATCAGTAGATGTATCAAGAGTCACATGATGAGGTGCTAGGACTGAGAGGAGAGATCAAGGGGTTATGATCACTGAGTGTCTCTAGGATTCATTTGCAATTCATAGCCACACATGGTCAGGCCTCCATCAGACACGCACCATGAGGTCCCAAGGACACAAGTGATCGAGGTTGAACTATGTGATGTATATTATGTACTACAACATCCTATTTTGATGTATGGGATACTCAACTCTGATGTATATGTAAACAGATGATGATATATATAATGCTTTTCTATTGTTGTTCTTAATGTTGTCTAATCTATCACATGTGATTTATGTAAAATGCAACTAGTGATAAATGTTAAAGGCTCATGTGGAAATGTGATTAATACTAGTGTGATACTTAAACAATTCTTTGTAGAATATTAAGTAGAAAGCATAATGATTAATGAATTTCACACATAACCATTATTCTATGCTTAACTTAGTTAATACAAAGGTGATCTTTCAATAAAACATGTTTAGACAAGATACAACAATGATTAACCAAAAAAGATGCTATATTAAATGGATTAAGACAAAATAATCATATCTTGTCAAAATTGAAGCTAAACTAACTAATAAGTTTTGCTTTTTAAAGTAAAATCTAACATATAATCTTAAGCATAAAATTTCTTGAGGTGCGCAACATTAATAGGTTCCTTAACCAGCATACCTTGTTAATTGGCTAGCTTATATTCTCTTGATCCAAAGGCTTGAGTAATAACATACAGTCTGATCCAATTAGGGCTAAACTTTCCTTTTTCTCTAGGTGGTGCATTCACGTTGTGTTGATTCTCATAAAGTATCAAGTCTCCAACATTGAATGAGTGGTGTATGACATGGCTATTGTATGATCATTGTATACTCATTTTATGGGCCTTAAGATGCTCAAGAGTATCAATACACTATTCATCCAACATCTCAAGTAGTTGTAATCTCTTTTCTCTTTCCATGTCATCATCAATAACATCTCTCAAGGAGATTCTCAATGAAGGAATTTTGAGTTCCAAGGGCATTACTGTGTAAGCGCCATAAACAAGATTATATGGGGTAGTTCTAGTAGCCATATGAATACTTGTTCTATAGGCCCATAATGCATAATTAAGTATGCCAATCTTTCTGATGCTTGTTAACAATTTTTCATAGAATTTATTGTATAACCTTGTTTGAAGCTTCTGCTTGGCCATTTGATTGTGGATAATAAGGCATAGAGAAGCGATGTTGAATGTGATACTTTTCTATAAATTTCTTCACATCCTTGTTCTTGAATGGTGTACCATTGTCAAAGGCTAAGGAGGAGGGATACCAAATCAAGAGTTTATGTTATCTTGTATAAAATGGCAAATTACTTCAATAGTCATGGATCATAAAGGGACAACTTCAACCCACTTCATGAAGTAATTAGTAGAGGTAATGATAAAGGTATGTCCTTGAGAAGAAGGTTGAGAAATTTTACGAATTAGATCCAAGCCCCATACAAATAATAGCCAAGGTGATACTTGGGCACAAAGTTCCTGGGTAGGTGCTTGGATTAAATGTTGATGTTGTTGACATTGTGGGCACTTCTTGACATAAGCGAAAGAATCTTGTTCCATACATTACCAATAATACCCCATACATATTAATTTTTGTACCAATGATTTTCCCCCAAAACATCCTCCACAAGCGCCAGAGTGAGCTTCTTCTAAAGCTATCTGAATCTCTAAATTACTAAAACATCAGAGAAGAACACCATTATAACTTCATCTATATAAGACATTAGATATAATGATATATCATGTTGCAAGTTTACATAGGTGAACTCAAGAATTTTAAGATGTTGAATTAGGGATGGTTCCATCATGTAAATAGTTGAATATATGGGAGAACCATTCATCAGAGTTTATATCACAAAAGAGTTTAATATTTGCAACTATAGGATCTTCGATGGCTGGTGTTTTAAGATTGTGAATAATGAAAATAAATTCATCAAGAGAATCATCAGAGGATATAATGGAAGTTGTGCTTGTCATTGCATCCACATGTCGATTGTCTTTTCTTGGAATAGTATCAATTGAAAAGGATGCAAATTGCTTTAATAAAGACAAAGAAAAATCATGATATTGAGATAATTTGTCTTGTTTAGCTTGATATGATCCATTTATTTGTCTTACAATTAGTTGTGAATCACCATATATAGTGAGGTTTTTGATATTTAGAGCAAAGACGTCACAAAATCTTGCAATAAGAGCTTCTCATTCAGCAATTTTGTTTGTGCATGAGAAGTTTAGGTGGTAAGACATAGGAATTGGCTTACCTACAGGGGGTACCAGTATAACAATAGCACTGGAGCCAGTTCAACATCGTGATCTATCAAAATACAATTCCCATTTATCTTCCTTATCAATAGCTAATATTTGATCATCAGGGAATGTCTCCTGATTTTGTATAGCAAAAGGAGAGGGTACCTCAACTAAATGGTTAGTTATTGCTTGCCCTTTAATTGTGTTCTGAGATATAAATTTGAGATTGAATTCAGTTAACAACATAACCCATTTAGCAAGGTGACTGGAAAGATCTATTTTAGCAAATAAATGTTTCAAAGGATCAAATTTTACCATTACATGTATTTCAGCATTTAGGAGATAATGCCTAAGCTTTTGTGTTGTGAAGACAAGAGTTAAGCATTGTTTCTCAATGACAATATATCACACTTCATAATCGAGCAATGTTCGATTGATGTAATATACAACATGTTCTTTGCCTTCAGTATCATGTTGTGCTAATAAGGTTGCAAGAGCAGTATTAGAAGCTGAGGTGTAAAGGATAAAAGGTTTATCAGAAACAATAGTTGTAAAATAGGAGGTTTAGCGAGATAACTTTTTAAGTCCTCAAAAACCTCTTGACATTTCAAATTCCATTGAAATTTTGAATCCTTCTTTAGTAGTTGAGTAAAAGGGTGAGTCCTATCTGTACATTGTAAGACAAATCAATGAATGGTCTATATCTTCCCTTGTAAACTATGAAGTTGATATATGTTTTTAGGTGCTGGCATGCTAACAATCACATGAATCTTTTTTGTATCTACTTCAATACCATGATTTGAAACTATAAAACCCAACAGTTTCACACTATCTACACCAAATACGCACTTATAGGGATTTAATCATATGTATTTCTTTATTCTCTCAAAGATCTATCAGAGAGCAATAGTATGATCTTGGCAATTAATAGACTGTGCCAAGATGTCATCAACATGGTCTTCTAAAATATTGTGCATGTAATCATGAAATATAAGTCATAGCATGTTGGTAAGTTGCTCCAACATTCTTAAGTCCAAACGACATGACTACCCAACAAAATGTTCCCCATGGTGTTACAAAAGTTGTTTTATATTGATCATGAGGGTTTATGAAAATTTGATTATATCCTAAAAATCCATCCATGAAGGAAAGTATCTCGTAGCTAGCTATTGAATCAACGATCATATCAATGTTTGGAGGGGGGAAATCATCTTTCAATGATGCAAGATTCAAATCTCTAAAATCGGTACACATTCACATACGACCATCAGGTTTAGCAACAACCACTATATTTGAAATCCAAAGTGAATAGTCAATAGGGAAGATAAAGCTAGCTTGTTAAATCTTTTCTATCTCAGCCTTAACAAGTAACGTACTCTTAGGATTAATCTTATGAATCTTTTGTTTAAATGTCTTAGCATCTAGTTTCAATACAATATTATGTGTTACAATGTGAGGATCAATACTAGGCATATCCAAATAATTATAAGCAAACAATTCAAAACATTCATTTAACAAATTTGTCATATCTTGTTTTTCTTCTACACTTAAGCAATCACCTATAGGGATAACTTTTTAAGTGTTATCTTTCTCCATGAAAACATCAATAGTCTTTCCATTAAGTAGAGTATTGTGGTCTATGAGATTGGGTGATTGTGGTAACTCTTCAGATTTTAGAGTAGTATTTATCATTCTATTGGACTTCCCAAAATATGCAGCACTATTCAGACAATAAGGCAATCCACATTTATGATGGTAATGGGGAATATTGTCGTAAGCAACCAAGAATTCAATTATCACTTCATCTGTTGAAAAGACATCTAAGGGGATCTCTCCTAGGGGACAATTAGTGTCAATCATCTCAGGAAAGATCAAGTTAAGCGTAGATATTATATTCACATTAAGAGTAGGATGTCTATAGGCTTTAGATTCCCTAAAAGGGTTATATCCAATGCCACTTGAGTAATGTCACAAAGAGGATTCTATAGGTACACGAATCCCTTATTGATTGATACCACACGCATTACCTACATAGTCACAATTCTTATAAAGGATTTGAAGTCCTCGACTATAGAGAGAAGCCATTTCTTTGGAAAAAGGTGGGGCTTCATAAGTCTCATAATCTATAGTGTAAGTAAGAGTATTATCTATATTTTTTAACAAGGAGACTTTAGTATTTGAGAATTTAGATGAGATCGATGCAACACTTGATGTTTTAGGAGTGGATTTGTTAATTTTATATTCACCTGTAGAGGGGGGGTGTAAAATCTAACAAACCCCAATTGTCACCAATAAATGCATTTGATTGTTTTGACTCTTGCACAACATTATCTATGGAAAGAGGAGTTGAGGAGTCCACTTTTAGATTATTTAAGATCTTATGATGAACAACTTGCTTTTGTGATTTAATTTGTAAACAAATATCTAGTTCAAGATCAACATGAATAGTATGAAGTTTATCTTTATGAAAAAACTTGATTGAACGATAAAGGGTAGAAGAAATTGCCCCCAGTGCATGAATCCACAGTCTACCAAGAATCATGTTGTAAGATAAAGAACAAGGTATGACATGAATCAAGGTAGGTAAAGTTATAATCCCAACTTGTATAGGTAAAGTTATAGTGCCTACGAATTGTCTTCCAACATTATCAAAGCCACGAATACTTATCTTATCTAGGTAAATCAAAGATGTATCAATTTTAATCTTATGTAATAAATTGATGCCACAAACATTAAGAGTTGGTCCATTAACAATCATAACTCATTTAATCAGTTTCTTGTTTATTATGAAAATAATCAAAGGATCATACTAATTTTGAACTTCAAGAGATGGCAACTCATGTTGTTGAAATAGAATGCCTATTTTTGTCACATGCATACAATCTAAAAGAGTTGCTACATCATTAGGTTTGACAATGGGTGGTACAATCACCTTTTGTAAAGCTTCTTAGAGCATTCCATGGTATGTAGGTGAAGTTTGTATAAATACCCAAAGAGATATCTTAGTAGGAGTAGCACGAAGCTGCTCAACAAGATCATAATCTTGATAAATTTTTTTTATTAAATGAGGTTCTTGAGGAAGCATCGATTGAAAAGCTGGTAAAGATATCAGAATGCTTAATTGTTGTTTTCCTTGTTTGTTATTCTAAGTATTGTATATATGAGCAATCACAGTATGACTAGGTTGTTGTGAACTCAATGTGTTATCTATTTAGCATAGTTATAAATGTAATCAAAAGGTTGGGAAGAAGGTGAAAGACCTCTAACATTGAGCACTAGTTTAGAAGGAGGTTGAACCGCATCTGAACACAAAATGACCACTATTTTTTGTTTCACAGGTTCTTCTTGAGTTTTAGGAACATAGATTACATTTACAAATCTTTGAAACAACAATGGTTTAGGAGTCGTAGTGGAATGTTCAATTAAGATAAAGTCCTCAAGGGCTTCATCTAACATATCAAAGTCATCACAACTAAACGATTTATCATACACATGAAAGTCTTGTAAAAAGTAATCTGACATTATAACATGCTCAAATTAACTCAAGACTTAAATAAAAAATGATTAAGCATAAATTTTCTAAAAATATAATAGAATAACACTATGCAACACACAAAGTTGTAATTTGAATCTCTTTTAATGAAAGGATAAAGGAAATCACTCAATTTTCAATATATGTACTTTCACAAAAGAGGATTTGCAATCTAAAAATGTTTTAGGACAACAAACTAACTCAGACCTGATGTTTAAAAGGATAATAATTCTTTAGAGCATGGGTTCACCAGAATGTTTAGGGTGAAAATTGGGAAGCAAGATAGTAGACTTCAAGTCCCACAATTTCACAACCTAAAACATTAGGGAAGAAAAAGGATAAGTTTAGGGATAAAATGATGGTTTCCAATTGTTCCCTTTTCCTATTAATTGTGTTTGTGTGACTGTTTGAATCAGGTTTTTACAAGCTAGTATCTCTCTCTAAGAATTGAACCCTAATTTTCCAATCAAACTATAATAACTTAATTTCTGACACAAATATGGATGAAATGATTAGAGAAATGTAGAGGAAATAGTTCAGATACAGTGTACCTAGAAACTATGAAATTGTTGGACTAGGGCGCCAATGCGAGTGTCCTAGAAGTTTCTGAATGTCAGGATTTTCTACAACATATGTCTTTTAATCTATGGAGGCTTTCAAATCCTAAAGAAATCACCAAGTTAGACTAGGGCATTAGTGCCAGTGTCCTGAAAGTCTCAGAATCTTGAAATCCAAATTCTATAACAGCTGTGTCTACAAAATCCATCTTCCTATCACTCCTTTCCTATAGATCTCAACAAATCCAATCTATCCATGCAAAAGGAGGAGAAAGATGGTTGTGTCTATATAGGGGCTTGCCTCAGTCAAGCCCCATTTTCAGTATTCCTACCTCAACAATAGCCTAAGATAAAGATCTACAAATGTGTGTGTTCATCTTGTAGAAAATTAGAGAAGATAGTGTTTTATTCATTTGATAATCAAATTGCAGATACAAACAAGTATATAAACGATGAGAGGGAGTTGACAGTGACAGTTACTATAACTAAAAACTAAACTAACCGATTGAAACTGAATTGACCCACGAACCATGACAATGTATTATGCTAACATTCCACCCCTTATTACATTGTTCCTGCAATAGTACCAAGGGACCCCCCCCTTTAATGTTAAAATACTAAAATACTCAACAAAGCTGATTACATAATATGAATACATATTTTGTAGAAGATCTTCTCCCAAAGAACAAATCTTGAACCAAGCGACGCTCCATCATGCTATCTTGTCTACCCTTATAAAGGTGTCACTTCGAGCTATGTTCTTGAGCTCTTTAGTCCCAAGCTCTCAAATCACAAAGTCTTGAATTATTCGACAATGGCCCCTAAGAGATACGATAGATCTCTGCCATGTTGTCTAGTGACCGCAAAAGGGTATAATTCAAGATCATATACTCTTTGAAGCTCATTGGACAACAATCCATATTGAGCTCAACACCAAACCCCAAACCTATCTCCAAAACAAAATCTTCACAAAACATACATTCTTCAAATCTGTCAGCTCCGTCAGCATCAATAAAGAAAAAAAACAAAACAACCAAAACCAAAAATGCTTCTCATGCAAAGCATCATCTCAAAGCGAGAAGCTAACTTGAGATGATGGAAAATCCTCCATCCTCCAATGCCGCCTTCCTCCAATATGACATGGTTACTCTTTATTCACCTGATCTTTTGAGAGCCCAAATAGATTTAATATGAATGGTCCGGAAAGCACAAATAAGACTTTCAAACATATTTGTAAAACCCATGAGATAGTAGAGTGTCGGATTCAATTGATAATGCACCATTTTTACAATATGACCAAAATCCTTTACTGAAACTTCCACATATAAGTCCGAGGAAACTATTAACCATACCAATCCCATGTTGGAATACTAATCACCTTAGTCTCTTCAATAGGGTAACAACACAAAACTGCTCGCTTCTATATAGAATTTCCAACTATAAGTTTTCTATAAGGAATGTGTTTACTTCAATTATTCTTCAGATGCCACCATTGCCATTACAATGAAACCCTAATACCTTATTTAAGTTCAAAAAATCAACTACTTCTCCCTGTGCTTATCAGTATCTAATTTTATTCTTCTCCCAAAGTCAACTTCCATATCATCAACAATCTTCTGATCCATTTCCACAATCTTCTTAGATTTTCCAGTCCTAAGTGTAGTTACAATTGAGTTCTAGATTTCATATCCAAGAGGGATTAGATAGCTTACTATTCTCATTTTTATAAATCAAACAGAGAAACATCCTTCCTGTGCATCATCCCAGATCTTCCTCAAGATGTTAGGCTTTCTTCCAAGGAACCCTTGCTCTGATACCAATTGTTTGATGCATAAGACAACTGAGAGGGGGGGTGAATTAGTTATATCAAAAACTTTAAACCCATCACAAACATAATCATATTCACATTAGTTCACTTAAACCCTTATTCTGTTATGAAGATTAAACATGAAAAAAAGATAACAAAAACTTAATCACATTAACACCATGCACAAGAGAAAACTAGATTTTTACGCAGAAAAACCATGGTGAGGATTAGCTCACAATATAAAGTAGTATCAATATTGAATTACAAAGAGGCTCACTACCAAAGGGCTCACTGCCCAAGGACTCACTATCCAAAGAAATGCTCATTGCAATAGGATCACTGCCAAAAGGGAAGGCTCACTACCATGAACTGATATGATAGAATCTACCACATTCTTGAGTTTAGTTCCAATGAAGCACAACAAACATCATCTTCACAGCCTCTTTGAAAACTATAGATGACTTCTGATCACTGCATTAGGTCATCTACCACATGAAAACCCTTGTTGCCTCTGATTCAAATTCACAACATAAACACCCTTATCTTTGTGCATGCTCACATACACACAAATCCTTTACACTTATTTATATCAATCATCAACCTTGAAACATTCACCAAGGTTGGCAACATAATCTACAACCATTGAAACAATCTCCAAGGTTGGCAAAAATACAAAATTCAAATTAGGTCTAGACCCAAACATTCCTGTAGAGAAAAGGAATGAAGGTGGAACACTTCACAACTTAGCTTGGACCTAAAAACATCTTCACATACTTCAACATGCTTCCTCAATCCACGAAGCACATCCACAATTAGTGTTAGCACCCAAGTTAGCTAAACTTGTCCAAACACCAAGAACACTTAGGCACATGCTTCCAAGAACCCAACCATAGCTTGCAAACCAAGAACACGCCTTTAACATAATCTAGAAACATCCATGAACAACATGAAATCACTTGGGAGCCAACAAATCTAGCTACAACAAATCTCACTTGAAGATAATTCACAGACTAATCACAACCAACACTGCCAAGCTTTGCTACTCAAGAAAACTATATTCCGGAGCACCAAATCACAAGTCCTTTAGATAGAACATAGATATAAACCTTATGAACTCTCATCTGGAACTACAAGACCAAAAACTAAACTAAGGAGAAATGCGGAGCAAAATACTTTCTCCCAGTCATACTGCAAACACTGCTAGGCACAGTCTTCAAACTGGTGAACATAACTTTCAAACCACAGCATTTACCACCAAATTTTAGATTTAACATTTTCAACCACTTCTCTAAAACATATCAAAACCTCACACTTTGGTCTTCAACATAGAAGAAATGCAGCCCAAAAACTCAGATAGTATCCTGTAAGCCAGAATACTTCTTCACAACAATGTCTTTAGTATTTATCAAGTTTTCTCAAAAGCACTTGGAATCCCAACAACAAGAAAAATATTCTAACATCAACACTTCTATAATCCATTCAAATCACCTTAACAGAATAACTCAATCAACTAACAACAACAACATTAGAAGATACAGTTGACACCAATAACAACACATACATGTTGACATCAATGACAACATCGATTAGCACATACTTGCAACAAAAACAATATTTTCCAACATTATCATCATGTCATATGTTGGTATTGTTTTGATGCTCACAACATGCCCCGTTTTACCATTTAGCAAAATGAGGACCCTTGCTGTGGCTTTTGCTTTTGTGTTGGTTTGGTTCTACTTGCTTGGCAGTATGGGTAAAATGTCTCCGGTGCTTGAAATTCAAGTTGCACAGTGCTTGGTGAAAAATGGTTGTTATCAATGAAGTGTTAAAATTTAGTTAGAGTTGCCTTTTAAACGATTCAAAATTTTTGCGTATTTTAAGAGTTATGCTAGTTTGTGTGAAAAGTCAATGCTGAGCTATTTTGGTCAACGTATATCTCATATACATTGCCATTTACATGTATTTGTTATGTTTTAGTCTGTCGGGTTATAACATGTGTCATGTTTAAGTCCCATGTTATGTTTGTATCTTTAACAATGCAAAAATACTTATACAAATCTGGATCCGATGGCGTTATATGGTGTACTTTATAATGGTAGAAGTCCGTAGTTGTATTTGTATATTACAATGCATCTATTTGTTATACAAATTCCAAATGTACATTGGTGGACGTCAAAGGAAATTCAAAGTTAGCATATAAGGTTGTGGTCTCCGCATTTGGATGATTTAGTGCATTACTAATGGTATACTTTCTTGCATACATGCATGAGAAGACCTGAAGAGAAGGTTCAATTGAGTTTAGAAAGTGAAAATGAATATTGTTAATTATATGTATAAGTGCATATATCTAAAATGCAGATACAAATCTGGACGCGATTAGAAAGTTAAGATTTTATAAACTTTTGGTAAGGTCAGCACTTGTATGTTGAGGTGCATGTATATGATATACAAAAAGGTGATACAAACAAAATATATACAAAACCAAACCTAAAGGTGATTCCAAGTCATTTCATAAACCCGATGGGGTCCGCGCTTGTATGTTTGGTAATTGTATAGGATATACATGAGCATATACAAACAAATATACAAAACAAATGAGAGGGAAAATTGTAAATGTATAAAGGTAACTCGTACATGCTTTAGGATACAAAAGGCAAGCTCAACATCAAAAAAAGGTCATTAAGTAGAAATGTTTGTAATGATGTCATCACTCCTTTCCTGCATATTAATAAAAGGTGCATGCATAAGATATACAAAACACAAAAAGTGCAAAAGCCAATTTTTACAAAATTCAAACTATGCATTGAACAATAAAAGTAAAGTGAAAATCAAAATTGCATATACTATATGTTGCACTTAATACATATCTACCATAAGAAATACCTAATTTTAAAGGAGTAAAAATGAACTTTGATTGCATTAAGATTCACAATTGCATTTAGAATTCAATTGTAGAGTATTACACAGAGCTAAGGTGAGCAAAGGTGAATTGAGATTTCAAGGCGGTTACAGTGAGCTCAAATGGTAAAGTCTCTTATCAATGATTATGAATCCAGGTATGTATCTAATATTCCCACTTGTACTTAATGAAATGCAATTATGAGGAATTTTACAGTAATAACAGTAGGGTAATGGAAATGGTTTAAAATTAGCTAATTACTGTAATAAATCGTAACATTTAAGCACAATAGGATATCCATACAAGATTCAAATGTGAAAAGAAAAATAGTAGGGTAAAACATTAAATGGTAAATTTATATGGTAAAACCCTAGAAATACATGAACACGGTTGTAAAATGAATACGTTCTTGACAGAATGCTGCCAAAAGGGAAGAAAATCGAGAAGATGGTCAGAAAGGGAGAAAAGAAAGACACAAGGAAGGAAATAGTTAAAGAGGAATTTTCGAGTAGGAGTTACAATTCATAGATTTATTTTGTAGGGGGAAGTGCAGTAGACACAAAAATTAGGGATTTTGACTCTGCAAAACTACTATAGAAGATTAGAGCGCCTGGGGCATTTCTAGCAATGAAGAACATATTAGATGTAGGATTGTATAATGTTGTGGGGTTTCCACTAGCAATGGAGGCTAGGGATCTGGATATGAACTCCATGAAGGTGAAACACAATGGAGTTGTATATTTAGACTTGTCAATGGAAGGAATAGTGGAGACCTTTGGTTTTAAGATTACTGAGAAAATGAAAGAAATAGATGTGATACAATACACAGCTAATTTCAGAGGAAATGAATCGTCTTGCAAGAGCACAATATTTTATGGATGGTATTCGCCAGACAAGAAATGAAAAGAAGTTGCTAGGGTTCCAAAGCACTTGTATAGGATACACTTCAAGGAGGATGTTTACATAATAATCACCTTGTTAAGTAGGTTAATGGGCTTGGCAGATAAAACTACATTTGAGCCATGCATGTTCCCTGTAATTCAATTTATCAGAGAGGAAACATGGTTAGTTCACTAGGCTTTGGCCATTAGCAATGTTATTTTTTCACAAGTTATGAGGTGAAAGAAACAAAAGATGTTCTTCATGTCTTCCTACATAGTCTATTCATGTGTAGCCAAGATGCAGTTGAGGGGAATACAGAGGATTGGTACATTGGAAAATCACCCAGGCTAGATGCTAGTGTATGATCATTACCCGGACCTGCAGGAACATAATGCAGTGAAGAGTTTTATAATGGTAAATGATGTGTTTTATATGTACCTAGTGAGGACACTAACATGGGATAGAGATAAAAGACTATCAGAGGAGGCATAAAATGCAATCAATTTGCATAGTGTCTGGTACATACAATTACCCACCTTCACCTACATAAGAACAGAAGGATTCATGGGTAAACCTTACAAATTGCCAAGGTACCCAACAGACAAGATGGTTTTATTTGAGTTTACCAGACAAATATTAAACATCTATGACATGTATAAGGAAAAATTACACCGAGGTAATTGTTGTGACCTAATCACACATCACCCCATTGCAAATGGGGACCCCTCTTAATTTTGGCTTTGATTGTTTTGTTTCGGCAGGGGTTTGGAAAGAATTGTTGAGATCAAGGCAGATTGAAAGTCTGAAAATACATTCCACATAGTAAACCATTTTTTCTATCTTGGATCGAATTGTCTTCAAGGCATAAATTGAATGATAAAGTATGTCTCTGACTTTGTCAAAGTTTTTTAACTCATGTGATGCTTGTTTATGTCACGTAGATATAAGCTTTTCAAATGTTTTAGGGATTTTTAAATGTCCATCTAGGCACACTTTGAGGGAATGTTTGCATTAGCATCTTCATATGTATACACGGCATCTCAAAATGTCCACTCCTAGTGGACTTTCGCTATCACCTTGCCATTTCCCAACTCATAGTCGATGGTTTAAATGTCTGCCCAAGTGCATTTTTGAGTTTGCCTTGTAATTCATGTTTTCCAACTCATGCATAGTGATTTGAGAGGTCCGCCAAAGTGCACATTAATGGTGGGTTTGCAAGAAATAAATTTTCTTACTATACATAGCTCTTCAATAAGTTCACTCTGGGCATGAATCCTTGATCATTTTGCATAATGTGAAACTTCAAAATTACATGTAGCACACCAAATTGTCTGCTTTTTCTCCTTAGTGCGTATCTGCTTCAATCGTCCAATTTATATTATCCAGATCATACGAAGTGGTTTAGTGGGTCCACCTAGGTGCAAGGCAATGGCTAATTTGCAAAGTCCAAAATTTAATCTATGCATGAGACATTTAAAATGCCTGCTCCAAGCACTTGTTGATGATGAATTTACAAAAAATTGCATTTCAAACATTATGCATAGAGTATGAAAAGGTCCGCTTAAATATTTAGTGGTGACTAGATTGCATATTGTAAAATTTTAAATTATGCATAGTGTGTTTGAAACATCTGCTCATTATTCTGAGGGTGCACATTTGTATCACCATTGCATTTCAAACATTATGCAAAGAGAATTATAAGGGCCGCTCCAATCCACCTCCAACCTTGTGTTGCATTACACATTGTTCGACTCATACGCAATGGTTCAAAATGTCTACCCAAGTGCATATTCATATCTTTCAACTTATGCAAATAGGATCACGTTGGTTTGTAAAGGGTGAAATTCAAGTTATGCATTGAGCATCAGAAAGTTTGTCAGGGTGCTGATCTGGTAGCTATTTACAATTTGAAGAGTTTGAACTTATACAAGCCTATCCAAAATTAGTGCTCTCCTCACTCATGCTTGGATTTTAACACTAATTTTATTATGATTTGGAAATTGACATCTCTCCATGCCTCCTCATTTTTTTGGCACTCTTTGATGCATATTTCATTCATCCTAAAAAAGGCGCTGATTTGCCAGGGTATTTGTATTGTGAATCATTTGAACATCTTACATAACTATACATAACTAGCACTCTTATACACTAATCTATCACATGTTTGCATAGTGAATTCATTAAACTTATACATACATACCTGAAATCAACGCTCCTACTTATGCATGCATATCTGAATTTAATGTCAATGCTCTTTGACTATGTTTCTTTAGCACTTTAGGTGCTAATTTACTATGATCTTGCAACTCACATTTTATACATACATTTATCAAATTTGCACTTTTCTTAGGCTATCTTCCACATGCATTTCAATCGAGAAATTTAACATGATTATCTCTTTTTATCAAGAACTATGATGTGAATGATTGGTGATGTTTCATTTCATAGAGCAAGAAGATCATTCCAAGACATCTTCTATTTGCACTATCTAGAGCTAGGATCCTGCATGAGGACAAGAAAAGTTGTAAGATGAGAAATGAGAATTTATATCACAAGTTATGAATTATCGTAGGACAACAAGAAGAAATTCGATAAAATCCCAAGTTTTCAAGTTCGAGCAACTAAGTTCCACAAGTGAAAATCCTAAAATTTGGGAAGATGTTCTGAGCAATGTGAACACAAAAAAATCAAACTAGTTCGCTCAATGCTAATGTGGCATGTGCACACCATCAAGCCAATCACAATCTACCACATCATTCGCCCATATTCAATGTTCTAAAAATAGTAATTTTTGTAACAAACTACCTTGTCTCAATATTGGTCATTCATGTAATTTTGAAGCCTATATAGGGCCCATTTCTCTCATTTGCAAGGGAGAGATCAGGATGGAAGAGTAGGATTAGATGTTGTTAAAGTAGAAGTAGATTAGAGGAGACTCTTTGAAGTCATTGAAGAGACATATGAAATTGTTGTAAAAATACATTTCCAAAATCAATACAAGCTCATTGTTGGCTCGCATTGTGATTTTGTGTGATTGCGGGATGTTAGCATGGTTTCTAATTCTTGAATATGATGTAGATATGTTTCCAAGTAGAGTAACATTAGATTAGAAGTTCATTGATGTAATGTTTATATGTGGAGATACTTGATGAATTCCTTAATGGTTCATACTTTTTTATGATTTGTCGATGATAAGTCATTTTGCAAAGTTACCCTGAACCACGTTTGCTTTAGTTTGGTTGTGGATGCTTGTTCAAGTTGTGCCAGAAGTGGGTGTTTGGATGGAGATTTGTAACATGAAAATCCTTGAGTTTCCTTAGAAGATTGCACCTACTTCATGTAGTTGTTGGTTCTCATGGCGAATCAGAGTTTGGTTTCACGAGGAGTTTGTCTATCTTGGCATGTTTCATTATACCATTGTCCTTAGATTAGAATCTTTTAACCTTTTCTCTTTTGCCTTTTCTTTTCATAGCCAGTTAGAGTAAGTTCTACTTAACAAGAAGGAGAATAACATATTTGAGTGGAGTAAGGAGTAAATTCAGTATAAGTCCCTTTGTGAGTTTGTAGCAAATCACATTAATTACCGAGTCTATCCATTGCAAGTCAAGACTTGACATATGGAAACTTGGAGTTGTCTCATTGGATCACATTGTTTAACCTTTGAGAGACTTTGTTCAAGAGAGGATAGAATATCTTAGTATTATATTCTAAGTTTGCATGTGCATAAAAAACACATCAACAGAATTGGCATTAGAAGGAGGGCTAGAACAATGAGCTACTCCATTTGTTCCAAGCATACAAAAGATATTATGGTGTTTTATCATTCATTGCTCTATCATCCATCACTTTTATGCATGCCTCTCCTCATACCTCTTGACAAAACTCAGCAAGGAGGTGGCCAAAATGAAGAATATCCTACACTCAACTCAGGATAAAAGGGCATGAATAAGGAATTACATTGCTTCTTTCATTCCAAGCACATGAATGAACTCTGAATTGTGGAATTGGAACAAAAGTGATCTTTCATAGCCAAATTCAAGATTTCCAAGATCTCTCTTATGCCAAAAAATACCAAAAAAGTAGAAAATTCAAAAAATGCAAAAAAGTAAAATATTGTAAATACCAAAAAATAAGGATGGACTTCTCAAAATTTCCAAGGTGATTCAATATGGATCATCCTCAAGATAATATTCTTTAGCTTTGGTGGGCTTTGAATACACAACTCTATCATAAGAGTTTGGACGATTTCACATCAAGGAAGGGATGTAGAATTCACGACACCAAGGGACACGAGGAGCTATATTGCCTAATGTTCTTATCAAGGATGGAATTAGCATTGCAAGAAAAAACTTCTTTTTCATAGGTACATGAGTTGATTGTTTCTACAAAGGTGGTTCTTGACGCCTTATTTGATGAAAGATAGTTCTTCATAAGTTTTAAGGAAATGATCAAGAAGAGACTAAGTATTGAGAAGGACTTGCCTGTAGAAGAAATGTTGATTCTAGGTGGTTGGTGCAAGATTCATAACACCACTCATTCAAAACTCACATGTTCATATTGTCAAGAGGTTGTTCATCAAGTGAAGGAAGAATTAAGGTTGGAAGAAGAACCCAAAGTACAATTGAGATTAGACAACTTGTGGAGAAAATGTCTTCAAGAAATTAATTCGCCACCCAAAGGAGAAGATGTTCCCATATTATTCAATAGCGAAGATAGCACAAGTGAACTAGATAATCTAGTGGAAAGTCAATTTGCATACCTTCTTCCAAGTAAGAATGAACCTCCTATTGAAAAAGCTGAAAAGGTAATAGAAGAAGTTTAGATAAAGGCAATTGATGAACAAGATGTTGATTCCCCCATCAAAGACAAAAGTGGCCCGAGTACATTACAAGAAGAAGAATTCCTTGCTATGTACTCATTCATGTTGCTTGAAGAGATTATTAAGAGTGAATTGTAAGAGGTTTTAAGAGTCCTTGAAAGAGATGATAATCATGAAGATATGCTACAAGCCATCACCCACAAGTCTTTGAATCAAGTGCAATTCGAAGGGGTACTTGGTGCTCTCATGAATGAAGTACGGACAAAGCCATTCCAAGATGAAGAAATGGATGCCAAATACACAATGCAATTCAAGTTAGTGCTAGGCCCATTGTTGAAAATCAAAGATGAGCTTACAGGTGAAATGTTCCATGCTTCTAAATTTCCATTATTTTCACCTTTTCATTTTGATATGCCCACTATTAATTATAATGTTGATTTGCATGTTGTGGATGTGAGTGGGATGATTCATCACCAACTATGACCTCCAGACATATTGGTAGGCAATGAGTATGAATTTTCACTTTTGAATGAAGACCACCAGGTTGTATCTTTCCTTGCTCCTAGTGATGAAGATTACGAATTTGAAGATCATGAATTTCCAAGTTGTGAATTTGAAGAGTATGAATTTGATTATGGAACTTTTGGAAAAAGAACCTGCATATGGATTAGTCATGGTCCAAATGAGTCACCACAACTACTGATTTTGAGTAAAAATTCTTCTAAATTTGATGATTGTGTTGTGAGAGAATTTTTCTTTGAATTCAAGGACAAATTTGCCAAAATCTAAACCATCACATGTGCCTTATTACTTCTTTCATTTTGATAAATCATTCGAGGTCTTCTATATATTTGGGTCTTTTGAGTCGTGTCTGCTCTTTGTATATAGCTTGCTTAGAGTAGGTTTTCCTTTCCATTGCTTTAGAGTAGTTTTGTCGTAGTTTAGTTTGCTTTCCATAGTTTGGGTTGTTTCTTTAGTTTAGGTTTCTTTTGTGGGTTTCCTGATTGGTGAAATGGGTGTTGTTATCCTTTAAGCACGTTTAGCTTGATTCTTATCAAATGTTAGTTCATTTCTTTGATAAGTGTTCATGAAATTCTTTGGATTCTAAGGATGATTTTCTTTAGCTTTATCAACAAGTTATGATTTGTACTTGACTTGGAAGGGAATCAAAATTTGTGTCTTGACACTGACATCTTGTGATTATCATGTTTAAAATGCCAAATCTTAATCTAATTATTAAATTCTTAGTTTTCCTTTGAGAAACTTGCATCAAATAGATGGATTCATTATGGACTCCATTATTAGTGTTTAAATAGCATGGTGCTTGTTCTTGGAAGATAAATCAACTGTTTAGAATGACTTGAAGTATTTTGAGATCTTATACCTTACATGCTTTTAAAATCTAGAGGTAACTTTAAGTGAATCTTTGTGATCTTGCATTAAGTGAAAAATCTAAGGTCTACCTTTTCTGCCATCAAAATTCCACACCCAGCTAGCTGAGTTATCAATGTAACTCGTGCCTTTGAAAAGCATGTGTTGCAAGGGTAGCAGTATTGCATTGTACTCTACCAAATATAAGCTTGTTGAAAATCAAAAGGAACAAAAGAAAAGAAAAGAAAAGAAAATCACAATCGCACACTATAACTCAGTTAGATGGACAATCGAGTAATCTTTACTGGGGCTATGGATGCCTGACCGATAGTGGGGCTCTACTTGAGTGGAATTATGAGACAAACCCATCAGGGCTATAGATGCTCACTGGTAGCGGGGTAATGTCTAGGTAGTTCATGAGGTGTGTATTAATCACATAGCTTAATGCGAAGGAACTGAGATGATCTTAGTATATGATGGATGGGAATGAACTCAAATGCACACACTTGGATCTTAGGGATATGAATGGTTGTGCTAAGCTTTCGATTTTGACTCTTTGATCAAGTATGCATGTCTATTTGGCCTAATGTGTGGGTGTACATAGGAATTTTGAAATTTTGATTCTTGTTTATCTTTGGAAACACTTGAGATTTTTGTTTTAATCACTATTTTGGGAATGTTTAACTATGAAGTGTCTTGATCCAATCTAGGATTCTTCTTCCCTTTCGAGTGCATTTCCTAGTAGGTTGATGACTTTGAAGGAATCATTTGAAGTTTCTAGGTCTGGATTGGGTCTTTATCTTTGAAATGTTTAGGAAGATTTATTTGAATTGATGCTAGATGTTGTGACCTAATCACACATCGCCCCATTACAAATGAGGACCCCTCTTAATTTTAGATTTTTTGAGTTTTTTGACTTGGAATTATTTTGTTTTGGCCATGGTCCCACTCAGAGTTCCTTCCTGGGTTGAGAATTTGCAAATAATGGGAGAGCTATGATGGGTATTATGTGAACAAGTCTAAAAGGGTCTACCTAAATACACTCCATTCTTCACTTTCCAAATCCATGTTCTTTTCAACTTATACAAGATGTCCTAAAATTTCTGCTTCAAACTTGTGCATAGCATTCAAGGAGTCCACTCAAAAGCGTGTTAAACATTGTCTTACCATCCTGCTCATGCATAATCATTTCAAAAGGCTGCTTAGGCATGTAACAAGAGTTATGTTGTATTTTCTAAGTTTGGAGTCATATGTCAGAGTGCAATTCAATGGCCAGTTTGCAACAATTGAATTTTCAAACATTATCCATCGAGGAGGAAAAGATCCACTTAATGGTGACTAGATATCACTAAGTTTTAAATTAAGCATATTGCATTTGGACCATTCGCCCAAGTGCATATTTGTATCTTATGTAAGTATGGTCAACAAGTCCTCTGAAGCACAAGTGAACAGATGGTTTGTAGAAGTGGTGAAATTCCAAGTATGCACACTCATTTTAGGAGTCCACCTAAGTGCATGTTGGTAATCAATTTGCAAAGTCTAAAATTTTACTCTATGCATTGATGTTTAAAAGGTCCACCCAAACACTTAGCGGTGATTGGATTTGCATGGAGTAATTTATACATAGAACATCCCAAGAGGTCTGATTTAAAATGCATGTCCACAGTCATTATTTTCAAATCTTACATAGTGTGTTTGAATATCTGCCTCAGGCAGACTTTCATAGTTCTATTGCAATTCTTGTTTATCAAATATCATACATGTTGCTCAAAATAGTCCACTCTTTCATAGGCACTCATCATAGAATTTTTATGTTATGTGGAGCATTTAGAAACTTTTGTCAGCGTATCTTTCATGAGACTTTACAATTTGTAATCAAATTTAATGTTGCCGCCCAAGCAAACTTTCAGGGGCACTTTGTAAATTATATTCTTTAACTCATACATGATGATTATGAGGTCCGCCTAAGCACTTTGTTGAGGTTGGATTGCATTTTAAGTATGTAAATCACATCTAAGAATCCACTCGATTGTTCTATAGGCTTGTATTGCATTATAAACATCATATGAAGAGCATTATGAAGGCCACTCCAACAATTTGCATTCATTCTGAATGGTTTTAAAAACATATAGTTATTTTCAGGTCATTCATGATGATTTAAATAGCCCACTTGTTTCATAGACATGCTTTTGTAATGCTCACACATCACGTATGATATATTCAGAGCATTCAAAGGTCCTCTGTAAAGTTTGGCAGTTACTAGTCTACTTAATATGATTTTCTTTTTTAATACTTGGTGTATTTAGATTCCCACCCAAGTGTGCTCTTGTGATTACCTTGCAACCTCACGACTTATACATAATAGTTCACAATGTTCGCTTCATGCATTTGATGCAGTCATTTTGCAAAGAGAGAAATTTCAAGCCAGACATTATGGTTTTAAAAGTCCACCTCAGGTGCATACGTGGGGTTACATTGCCTTATCCAAAATAATGCCATACTTTAGGAGCAATCAATTTTCCTCTTCTAATTTTAGTTTCATGTCTGAAAATTTGAATCTCAATCAAGACTTGTATTAAAGGAAAATCTTCTACATGAACAACACAAGATTTGCCTAAATGGGGATCGCCTTGTATCATTTTGGCATTATGTGTTTAAAGGTCACCTAAGCGCATATTTTTTTAAAAGGATTGCATTTTGTAAACTTTGCCCAGTTCGCTTAAGTGAGGTGTTCATGTTTTGCATTCTTACAACTAGCTTGGGAGAAAGTCTTCAAACCGCTTTGAGTTATACGCATATACTTGGAATCCGGCACCCTTCATTGTAAACGTATACACAGATTTAATGTACAATCATTGCAGGTTCATCAAGGTAAGAATGAGCATTTAGAAAAATCATTTGAAATCCTAAACATTTACTTAAGTGACCCTTGGCAGATGTATATGCATGATTTCATTCCTTTATTCAAAGTACTCATTGTGGAAACAATTTTAGGAATAGATTTTGGTGAGGGCATGTTAGAGATGTATCTGTCGATTGGAGTTATTGAGAAGCCATTCAATTTTTTTTATTATTCACAAAATTCACATTTTTGGCTTTTTTTGAATCAAAGAGAGGTAATTTAAAATTATGGATTTAATTTATCCCGCATGCATTAGGCAGTGAAATTTGTCCTATTTGCTTGTCTATTAAGTATCATTTCATGATGTTCATGTAGGTGAATGATGAATGCAAAGGAAAGGAAGACAATGATGAGAAGCAATATGAAGGGAACATGGCCAGAAACAAAGATTATATTGAAATGGTGAAATCATGGTGACACCAATCTGGGGAGAAATGACATGGATGAAATTTAGGAAAACTTGTATAAACCCAATCCTTCAGATTTGATCAAGCGAATGTTGAAAAATGGGATCGTGCAAGATGCCTGCTTTTTGCCTACAATGCTGAGTCTAGAGTTGATGCTAGAGTGCGCCAGGCACTATGATCAAACAAGAAGATGTATTGTGGCAGGTGATGGCAAGGTACTAGTTCACCTGAGAAATGAAGCAATCACAGAAGCCTTTGATATTCCTTCTCATAAAACCACTACATTATGTACTAAGGAGTATGCTTTGCAGCTTTACTTGTCTGGACCCAAAAAGTGCATGGAAGTAATAAATAGCAAGTGGTTGGTATAGTTGAGGCCACATGTCAGAAGAGTGCCTAAGAATTCCACAAATCTGATTTTCATCAGGAGATCGGCTATATGGTCATATTTCTGAGTTGCATTATGGGTTGTTCACAATCAGCAAATTTTGAGTCTTGGATGTTCTTCTTTATCAAGGAGATCATAAGTGGAAAAAGGATGATTGATTGGGCTGAAATGATCAGTAACAATATTCATAATTATCTCAAAAATCTACAGGAGACTAAAACATTTTACATTAGCTTGTATGTGATATACATGCTTGTAAGGAACAAGAGATATCCAGGGCTGAATTGCAAAGGGAAAGTTGGTACCGATGATGGGAAGTTTAAGGTTTATGACTGCTACCCTCAGTTGCACCTGCAAGCTATTGCTCATTATAGGAGGTTTAATGACTCCTTCTCCATGTACATTGTCAGATTGTTGCAAGGCAATGTGTGCAAGAGGTTGTCTAAAGAAGCTATGAACTTAGTGGAGAAATATGGAAAGTGGTTTATTCAGTTCCTGAGATTCACATACCTCTAAGTTGAAGGATACTCATCATTGCCCTACCATTTGCCTAGATATCCTACAAATAGGATGGTGTTGTTGGAGGTAACGAGATAGCTGGTGGCCTTCAACAAAATTCAAAGGAAGAGGGAGAAAACTACAACTAAATTTCCAATTAGCATTGGGAGGCTGGAGACTTGTTTGTCCTTGTAGATAGCTAAAAATTTAGAGATAGAGCTACAAGCCTACAACTTGGTGTGCCACAATGATGCATGCAACAATTTTGATCCATTTAATGCAACCAGGTAGAAATTTGGAAGTAAATATGAGCATAGACCACATCTTGAGGATCATTGGGAGGATGCACGTGATGGTATGGAGATAAGGAGGAAGATCTGCTACAGATTGTCTTTAGACTTGGCTAGGTAAACAAAGATAATTAATATTCTAGATCAACTTGAGGAAGACCACAAAATATTGTCACAGAGTTCATATGATCAGGAGAAGAATAAGCTCTTCACTATCAATTGGTCAGAGTAGGAGGTCATAGGTAATGATGATTTGATGGTACCAATTGTGGCACATACTAAGAAATATGTGGATTTGCAAGTTTGAAGGCTTCAAGAAAAGAATGTTCAACTCACATATAATTTGATGAGAGGAGTTAGAGCACAGCATTCCAGGGAGACCTCAAGTAGTGAGTCAAGTAGTGACTCTAGTGACTCAGAAGGCGCAAGTGCTGATTCAAAGGAAGATTTTCAGCCAAGAAAGAAGGTAATGAGCAATGACCAAAATATAGCCAGTACCTCTTCTAGGCAAGAAGGCAATAGTGTAATACATATTGAAGGGGATAAAGTAGAACAAAATGAGCAAGTAGCTTTGGAGGTACAAGCTAGAAAATACAAGAATGAATCCTTGGAATCCACCATGCAAAGGAATCAAACTAAAGAGGTCTTGTCAAATCCACCTAAAAAGAAAGATGAAGTCATAATTGAGACAAAGAATTAGGGTAATATGGAACTATATGAATTTGATGAAGAGGGTCTTCCTATTGTTCAACAGAAGGAAATTCTAGAGGAAAATCAGGAAGATTTGTTAGAATTGCTGGAGTGGCTAAGAGTGAGTCAGAGAAAAATCTATTGTTGAAAGGGAGTCCATCCTAAGTTTGGAGGATTTACTAAGTAGAGCTAAACCAGACAAAGGAAAGAAAAAAGTTACTAAATTTTCAAAGATCGTGACAGACATCTCTGGGTCACGACAAGTGCATGTTATAGTCCCAAGGATGAACCTAGATGCGGATGGAGATGTTCCAGGTGGTTATGACATTAATATAGTTGATTTGGGTCTAACCACGATGGAACAGGAAATGGAAGAATTAGAAGATTCAATCATGACCATCAAAGAAAGATTGAAGAAGGAATGGGAATAGAAGATTCAGTTGGAAAGGGATAATCAAGCATTTTAGCATTATATCCAACAATTGATGATGCTGGTGGATCAAGCAGTGGGAATACCTGCACAACCTGCCTTACTTTCACAGGAATCTATTGCACATCTAGAAGGAATGAGATCTTCATCTCAAGCATTACAAGAATGGGCAACAAGTTTCAAGGTCAAAGCTGATGGGTCCGTTGATGAAGTTATAAAGTTATATAAGGAGGCTTCCTCTCTTTTGGATAGAGTTTAGGCTATTCTGGTGCCTTGTACATAATTCAGAGTTGTCAGGGAAGAAGTTATGCCTTAATTGAAAAGGTTGATATTTATTCTGAATGCCACCTTAATAGATAGAGTGATTGAACAGGGTTCAACATATGATTTTCCTTCTTGGTATTGCACTTTAAACATAAAGGAGTATATTCTTGGGAAGATTGAAAGTGAAAGCCTTCGAGTAAAAGAGGCACTTCAAGAAATTTGAGGCAAAATACTTGTTTCAATAAACAAGATATTTGATCCTACTAGTGAAATTGATGAATATTTGTTGAAGGATAAAATGATTACAATGTATTTCCTACATACCCAGATTGTTTCCAAGGAGATTTTGGATGATGTCTGTGCACTTTCCACTTTCATGGCATATTTTAGGCATCTATGGCTGGATGGGAAATGGCACTTGTCAAATGCACAGAGGAGTTGCAAATTGTAGAGGATACCATTCAGGGGCTGCCAAGTGTCCCTAAGGAGGAAATTACACGTGTCATGACTAGATTTGTGGAATTTATCACAAAAAAGGAGAGGAATAAAGGAGGGCACCCCACTTAGTGAGTGCCTCATAAATGCAGTGCCTAATATTAATAAATTTCTTAACCACTTGTCTGTGTGGTGCAATAAGGGCCCTTGATTCCTAGATTTAATCTTGGTCATTTGTTGTATCTTGAGGACTATATATGCCTCACTTTTCTCTCATTTGAAGGGGGGAATGCTGTGAGAAATTGTTGCTAAAGACTCTGCTGAAATAAATGCAAATTCATTGTTGAATTTTCCATGGTGATTTTGTGTTGTTTCAAATGGATGCATGGTTTCTAGGTGTTCACTCATAGAATAAGATTAGCTTAGTTTGTTTTCAGCAATTTCATTTTATGTTCATGGAAGTTGTTACTATTGATTCATGTTTGGAGTCCTTATAGTTCATACCATTTATAATTTGTTGATGGCAAATTGTAGTGCATGGTTAGTCTTAACCTTATTTGAGCTTAACTTCAATTACTTTGTGATCATTTACCTTCATGTTTGTGGGTATTTATGTGCATAAGTAATCTGAAAACCTCACTTTTTCCCTTAGAAGATTACATCACCTTTGTGTAGTTGTTACCTTATGGTGAAGCAAAGTGTGGTTGAGATTCTAGTGGATTAGTGGTGATTACTTGCATTTAGATTAGATTTCTCTAAAACTCATCTCCTTTGCATTTTCTTTAGAATCCTGCTAGAATTAGATTCAAGAACTTTCATTGCTATATCCTAAGTTATTATATTACTAAACCTTATTTGAGCTTAACTTCAATTACTTTGTGATCATTTACCTTCATGTTTGTGGGTATTTATGTGCATAAGTAATCTGAAAACCTCACTTTTTCCCTTAGAAGATTACATCACCTTTGTGTAGTTGTTACCTTATGGTGAAGCAAAGTGTGGTTGAGATTCCAGTGGATTAGTGGTGATTACTTGCATTTAGATTAGATTTCTCTAAAACTCATCTCCTTTGCATTTTCTTTAGAATCCTGCTAGAATTAGATTCAAGAACTTTCATTGCTATATCCTAAGTTATTATATTACTAAACCTTTTGAAAAGCTATACTACCTATTATTTGAGAGAAACAAGTTTCCTATTGTTGCACATTTGTGTAAGTCCCTTTGTGTTAAACAATAATTCACATCCTATTACTAAGCTATCCCAAGTCATGAAATTGAAAGAACTAATGGAGAACCTTGGAATCTACTCATTTGATCACTTGGTTTAGCATTTGAGTGATTTTGTTCAAGAGAGGATAGAATAGGTAAGTAATTTTATTCTGTGTTGCATGTGCAAGGAAAACACACCAATAGTAATATTAAGTTTCCTTTTGGTATTAGAAGATACCAATGTTTTAATGAGGAAGTACCTAAGGCATCAAAAGTAGAGTTGTAATATTATGGGTTCCAAACATTTGACTTAGCTAGGTCATTTGACCCATTCAAGAGGATACAAAACTTTATGGACAAGAAGTTTAGACATTAGCCACATCTTGAGGATTTTTGGGCTGATTGTGACAATGAGGCAGAGGTCAGGAAAAGGGCTCATCAAAGACTAACTCTTGACCAAGTGAAAACATTGGGAGTACTTGAAGTGCCCCAAGAGATTAAAAAAGATGATGAAAAAGTATTGCATACAAGTTATGATGCCAAAAGGGTGGCAGATGAAATTATAACAGAGCCAGATTGGGATCAACCCAAGGAGGATTCATTGGACAATATGTCTAGGCCAATAATAACATATACAAATATATGGATAAAAGAGAGAGTAGAAGAACTAAAGGCCACTGGGATAATAGTGACATATTAGGAAAAGAAGGGTAAAAAGAGACGCTTGGAAAGTGAGGGAAAATTTGATGATTTCTTAAAGAGAAAGAGGCAAATAGTAGAGGCCAAGATAGTTGAGGCAAATCCTGAAACCACATTATTAGATCTCTATGCATTAGGGATAACAATGGCTATTCATTTAGAAACATTTACATCTGTAGAAGAGGGAACATCAAGTGCATCTACTGTAGTAGAGCAGAGTGTAGTACAAACACCTGCAGTACTTCAGCAGACATCAAGTGTCCAGGTTGCACAAATGCCTCAATAAACACCAAGTGCCCAAAGTTTAAAAACAACTCAACAAATGCCCTTGGTAACCCAAACACAACAAGAGAAAATACAAGGGTTTATCCAAGTCAAACAAGAAATTGTTGAAGAGATGGTGAAGAAAGCATCAATGGCTTAAACATCCATGAAAGAGAATATAGAAGTGGTTGATCTGGACAAAATTGAAGATGTGGATGATGTTGAAGATGATAAAGATGAAAGTGAAGATGAAAGTAGTTGTGATAGTTTAGAGATGAGCAGTGAGGAGGAAGAGGATAGGGAAATACCTAGAACTCATCTTATGTTGGGAGCATTTGATGCAAGTGTATCACAAAAGGCTGCCACACAAACAACATAGGATATGAAAATGATTGATCCATTTGGTAACTTAACACCTAAAAATATAATGGAGGAAATTAAAGAGGATTCCCAAGAAATTCTAAAGGAGCAAGAAAAGGAGAAAGAGAGTAAAGGTAGTGGTAATATACTAGCTACTCAAGGAGAATGTGTCTGTAGTTAACATGGAGCAACAACCTCCTCAGCAACCGCCTCCATAATAGCAACCTGGTCAACAACAACAACAACATCAAGAACAAGAGGAACAAGAACAAGAAAAAGTTATAACAGATGAACCTCATGCTGAGGTAATGAATGATAAGGTTGCAGCTACAAGTATGGAAACACCATCTTGGGTAGGATCTAAAGTGCAACAAGAATCAACAGTCCAATTGGTGCCCATTGATATAAAAAGATTATTAGCTAAGGAGGAAACCAAGAGGGGTAGAAAGAAGGCAAGAATCATGTCTGCAATAAAAAAGAGATTCTTTGGGTGCAAGAACTGTGCAGATGGAAGTTCCCCAAGAAGACAAAGAAAAAGGTGAAATAAGCATGGCAAAGTACAATGTCATAAGTATGAATCTTGGACATGTTAACCGAGAGAAGCATATTGAAGAGCTGCAAGAAATGACCAAGCTAACTGCTACCAAAATGAGGAAAGATAATCAGAAGATAATAAAATTGAAAGGCCACATTACCCAATTACAACAACTTATTCAAGGAATGATAGATCCTAGCAGGGTTTACCTAAATTGCCTTCTAGGATAACAATTTGGTCCAAAGAACAAACAAGTGACATGGAGAATAAAAGGCATGAAGCTAGCATGCTTGAAGGGTATGTATAGACATTTATGCAGAAAGGGGAGGAGGTAATAAAAATTTTAATTAGAATTGGGATGCCACCCTTACTAAAAAGAATAATTGTTCTATCCTTCTACAAAAATGTCAATCAAGAATAGAGTAGAATAAAGACGAGCTAAATAAATTTAATGCCATGGAAGGACATATGGCAGCATTACTTAATGAAGGGATCCTGGCCCTAAATATTTCTTTTCATGTACCCCGATGGAAAATGGAGTTGATATTTGAGGAGGGTGTACTTAGGCCTTGTATTATTAATGTTCAAAAGTTAGAAAGAACTTCTCAGGACCCATTGGATAAACATGTGAAGATGGTGCAGCATTTGGTAAGACATCCTTGTTCCAAGGCTCAGGTGTATGATGTAGATACAACTGCAAAGGAGTTTATAGATATCTTTCAGTCATGCATTGATGATCCTATGAATAAGTTGGGGGAAGACATAATGGAATTGAGTGCCAAAATTAAGAAGAATCAGAAAAGAAAAGAGGACATGGAAGGTAGGGCACAAGTATTGAAGAGAAGTGTGGAGATGTAGCAATATACATGGGAAGAATCCCAAAGGATAGGGCATGCACCCATATCCACCTTGGTTGAAATATATACAAATTATATGGGAAATAAGAAAGGAGATATGTAAGTGGAGGACACCAAAGATAGTGACTGATATACTCATTTCATTGTTTATTTTATTATTCTTTTATACATGTAGAAAAGTCAAAGACAGAAGGTCAACCATTGAAGACATTGTGGCATTTCAAAAAGATTCTAAAGGCATCTTTGCAACCAAAAGAATATTCTCTCAAGATATTTTGGGAGTGACAACTAGCAAAGAGTATATTCCAAGGATATTCCTATGTGCCAGTTGGTGCATAGTTGGCAAGTTTGCTTCTACTATTGATATTGTGTTTTGAATCTGAGCCCTTGATGAGATTTGTAACCATTGCAAAGGATCTAAGTCTATATAAGGATCTTTGCTACACCTATTTTAGTACACACGACATGCATAGGAAGTTACATAGAAAGTGGTAAAACTAAGCGTATGTAAGTTAAGTGACTAGGGAGAGTACTTTGAGCATTATTTTGAGAAGAAGAATCACCTGTGTCTATAGGAAGGATTAGGTGGAACATCCTGATTCCTTTCTGCATTTGTAAAAACATCTGCAAGTTTTGATGATTTTGTTGATACATTCAAGTGATTTTGAGTCATGAAACATTGTAAATTTGAAATGGCTATCATATATTAGTAAATACAAGTATCAAATTTATGTGTCTATTCTAGAGTGTTCTTTATTACATGTATTTCTGATATATTGAAACTTTAAAGATTGTAATTCTATATGCTAATTTGTGAAATGATCTGGATGAACATATGTGAATTTACTTACTTTTGGATTGTCTAGGATAATCAAAGCTTATACACATGAGTAACAGAGCATCATATTTTGTTTTAATCATGTCTCTAACCTTAATCTTTTATCTTTCTTTTACTAGTAGTTTAAATAATTAGCCAAAAGGTAGTCATCTAAAGGAAATTGTAAAGATTCTAGTAAATACATGCAAATGATAAAGATATTTAGTAGTTTTCATAAATTTGAGATATAGATCATGTTTCTTTAGAATTCATGCAAATATCGACATTGAAATTACAAATATAAGCAAATGATTAATTCCGTGAGAATAATTCAAGGTTACTTGTAAACATTGAGTACTCTTAGCCAGCAATAAACATTTAAATCATGTAAGGCCCCTTGTTAAACAACTTCACATTGAACCTTTGAGTAATCTAACACAGTAATGACTTGACTACTGAAGCCTTGGGATTGTGAATTATTATTTGATGATTCTCCATATCTTTCAAGATAGATTAAGTTCATAGTGAATTTATCTCATGTTGTGTGTGTATAACATCCACATCAATAGGTATAATCTTAGAAGGAGTTGCAAGATCAAACTTGGCACAACTATGAATCTGCCTTATTGTAGCAGTCTTAGGCAACCACTTATTAACTCTTTCTTCTAAATTTTCCCTATCTTGCACATATTTATCAAAAGTTATTCTTAAGTCTAAATAAGCCTTCCAAGCAACATCAACTTTAGCTACTACTTTGGTAATCCTGTGATGAATTATATCATTGATCACCTTACCAATTATTTCCATCCTACTTTGTGTGGCTCCTACCAATTGATCTTTAAGCTCTTTTATTTTTGACAATAGAGCTTCTCTATTTGATGGAAAAGGTTATGTAGAATTTGAGGGAGTAGAAACTATAGAGACAAGGCTTTTGAGCTAAAGAGACCTATGATGATTCAATTTTGCCATAGATTAGGTGTACTTCTCATTTAACTGATCATATTCCTTTTGTAGTTTTACAATAGCAGCTTCAGTGAATAAGGTTGTGTACACACTTAAATATGTAGCTTGGGGGTAGGGGTGTCTAACAACCTTTTGATAATAACATTTCCTATTAGGTCATGCACATTGTCTACCACCTTAGGCTTGTTTGTGTTAGGTGCCATTACCCAAATAGCCAAAGTTTCAATCTTAGGGTTAAACCCTAAACCAAAGAAGGCTCGTTAGCTTGCTCCTCTATAGCAAACACCTCTTCATCTTATCTTCTAATTGTATCCAAAGCAAGTGCAATGGCTATATCCCAATGTGGTAGTAGCAACAAACCACTATTTTCCACCATTTGCCTTCTAAACCACTGTTTTCTACCATTTCATTCTTCTTCTTCTAGAGTGATTTGGCCAATATCCTGGCTTACCTCCTACAACACCTTCTAAGTTATTTCCTCATACTAATCTGGGTGTGTATCAATTTTGTCTTCTTCCACTCTTCTCTGAAACTCTACACTTCTTAACCTTAACACAAATCCCTTAAACTCTTGGGATTTAATAACCTCATCATCAGACATAAACTATGTACTAGCCAATGCTCGTATATCATTTGTTTCATCTTTTCTCTATCTGAGACTCATATCCAATCTATCCTCAGGTGGGGTTTCTACAACAACCCTTATAGGTGAAGGCATTGGTTTGTCTAATTCTTCTTCTCTAGGTACATTTCCTTCTACACCCTCTAAATCAACTACCTCAATTTCTAGTTCTCCTCCTTCAAGATCATTTATATTCCCCTTCTTTGAAGAGGAAGGTAGTGCATCAGAGCCATGAGACTGGTTAGGGGAAGTACAATCACTCTTTTTTCTAACATATCTCTGATATGGAGCATTTTTATCATATGGAGGCCTTTCCTCTCCTACAAGTGCCTAGCTAATCAATAATTCAACATGATCCAATATCTATTGTATTCAGACAATTTGGTCCTTTTCTTCTGCAAAAGTAGCAAGATAATTAGGATTCAACCTAGTCTTATATCCTTCCATCTCATAACTCTCTTCCACCTCTTTCTCTTATCTATCACCTCCTCTACATGGAAAAATAATTTATCACTATATCTTCATCCAATAGGATCTAATGTGTAAAAGAAGGTTTCATGATACTTAATCTGATCATGTTAATAAACCCTTTTGGATCAAAGACCCTTTAGGACTCATTTCCCATCCTATATGACTACAAAATTAGATATATCTGATCAAGGCACTTCTTATTGGTTGTCCAAAAGTTGCCAAATCTTATAGAAACACCGAAGAAAGAACCTTTCTTTTGTCCCCTCAGATGAGTATTATCTGACTCATTCAATTGCCATATCACTTCCAAATAAGCAAGTCTTTTTGGAACATATTTTGGAAGTATATGAGGTCTCAATGGACACCCATACAACCTAATAGTAGTAGTATCAATATGCAAGAGTTAATCACCCCAATTATGTTGGATTCCCATCTCAAGGGTTCTATCCATGGACCTTAGGAAATCCATAATTTCTCTAGGCACTCTATCCTTTGGTGGCTCCATGTAACCCAATAGTCTTTTAATGAAGTGCTCTTCAAAGATCACATAGCTTGATTTATGTTTTGTATAAAAAGTGGGAATGATAAAAAGGTATAAGGTGAATAGTTAATGAGATTCAATCAAACCCTTCTTTCACACATACATTCAAGGACATAGATCAAGATAAGTAACAACTATGATAGAGGAATCATCTACACGTCTGCTGTCACTATGAGATGATTGGAAAGATAGAAAAGATTGATATTTTGTTAAAACCCTAATCTGATTAGGCCTAAAACCCTAATTGTGCAAAATCATAAACAAACAGAGGAAACATGACAAATGTTAACATAGGGAGACACTAAATGTAGATTAGAAATATACTAGGATTTGAATTTTAGGAAGTAGAAATTTTGGGGATGAAAGAGTGGGCTCTAGTGTTCAATGTAGTACTTTTTCTAAGGGCTTTGGATCAAAATGTGCTTTAGACTGTAACTTTCTCAGAGATTTTTGACAATGCTAAACTGTAGGACAAAAGAGCAGGTTTCTATGTCTAATTAGGGATATTTTCTATCATTTTCTTGAGATCTAGAATCTTTATACTCTACTCCGATCTCCTACAACTCCTCTCTGCAAGATTTGACACATGTAACTTGCAATCACAAGAGAGGGATTGGGGTTGTGGTGTTTAGGAGCTTTCCTCAGTCAATCCCTAGAATGGCATTCAAGCCTTCCAACATTGTTGTTAGTGTTATGTTAGAAACTGTCCTCTTGTATGGAATGATACAATTTCCCATAGTTTACCTCCTCTCCTTTGGTGACCTTTCAACCTAGTTTATTTTAGACCTTCCCAACCCCTGATTGACTTATGTCTAATTGGAAAAATGTTGTATTTTGGAATAACTGAAGACTGAAGGTGAAAAGCAAACTTGGATTTGGGATCCCCTAACCTCCTGGAGGTAGAATTGATCAAGAAATCAAGGCTTGGACTTGGGCTCTAGCACCCTTGGCCTACCCTATTTCTTGGGGTCCTAAATTTTGGAGGGATGTTGGCTCCCACCGTACATTCTGGGATTCCATTTTCAAAAGTTTATTTTTCATGTGATGTTGACATCTTATTTCAAAATTTGAAATTCCTAAGGTTAGATATTTAAAGACATTTGAAAATCATTTTAGTACACACAATCTATATTCAAACATTATGCCAAAACTCTGCCAAAATTGCCATTGAAGATCAGTGATTTGTTGAAGTTCTTTGAAGTTACTTGAATTTTCTATCATGGAGACAATGGACCAAGATTAGGAATCAAGATCTTCATACTATCTTGTTCTTCCTAGGGTTTGTACACCTTTTGCATGACTAGGAGAAGGGTTGAAGCTTCCAACATCGAGCTTGGAATTCTACATAGACATGGTTGCATGGCCTTCTTGTTAATACAAGTCTTCAATTCTTTTCATCTCCTTGAGGTGAAGTTGTGTTTGTTCATTGAGTGAAGAAAATTGTTGATCTTTCCTTGATGCTTGAGTCATCTAGGGTTTTATGTTTTATGCATGCATATTTTTTAGATGTGTTAGCATAATACATTGTATTACAATGTCATGGTTCATTGGTTAGTTCAGTTTCAATCGGTCAGTTTAGTTTTCAGTTATAGTAACTATCACTGTCAACTCCCTCTCATCATTTATATACTTGTTTGTATCTACAATTTGATTATCAAATGAATAAAACACTATCTTCTCTGATTTTTTGCATATGGTATCAGAGTAGTCTTGTGCGATGTGAGGTGTTCGAAAGGTTTTGCATCTGTCTATCTATTGAAGTATACAGACCAATGAAGGATACTGTTCACCATTTGGAGGAGGCCCATCATGTCTTTATTATCAATTTGATGTTTCTCATAAATTGAGAGAGGTGCGAGAAAAGCGATCTGAAGAAAGGCATTGAATGACAACGTTTGGCGAAGGAAGGACCACCAGATATATATGAACCATCTAAACCATTGTTTCACATTTTGAATCAGGCAGTTGGCATGAGTTGAAGAAGCCGAATCATTAAAGATCTTTGGAAGTTATAAAGGAGTTTTAAGGTGTTACAAATGCAAGTGGCTATATAAGTCTACGAGACTAGAAATTGTTGTAAACAAGCACATATATGTGGTCAAGACCACCCAGATATCTCTATATAATATCATGATTATTACATAGTTTTGTCTCCCTTTGCATAAAGACTCTTGGAGAAACCAGACTGTCCAATACAACTGTGAAGAAGAAATATCATGTTGTCCTGCTTACTTCATCAAAGGTATTGTTGTGTTTATTTATTATTTGAAATATATATATTTGTAATTGTTGAGGATGGTGTAGAAAGCACACAAATTTGAGGAATTTGAGATTGTTGTTGTTGAATGGAGGAAAGAATAGAGGATGTATGATGTTTGAATCCGCAGGGAAGGAGCTTGTACACAGTAGAAAGAAATTTTGCTACCGTATCTTTTGAAGGTAAAGAAGAAATGCACCATACTCTGTGAAATGATAAAGGTAGGTGCATCGCAGTGTATTGGTAAACTTTCAAGTTAACCATTGAAGTTTTATGAGTTTGAACTCAACCAAGAGTGGATTGTATTGCCAAAGTGACTGTGTGGAAAATGAAGTTGTCTCTCAAGTGTTTCAATTGTGGCAAGATTGGTCATTATGCATCAAGATGTCCAAAAAGAATTTTGAGAAGTAAGAAAAAGGAAAATGAAAGCAGAGTGCCTAAGAAAAGCTACTATGTGAAAATGGATGCAAGTATATTTGAATATAATGTTGAAGACATTGATGATAATGATTGCTTGATCACTAATTTGAAGGATGACACTTGTGGTGCTGACCCTAAAGGATGTGTGAAAGAAAATTCTTTGGAGGTAAGTCTTAATAGTGAAGATACTTTCCAAGAAAATAACTATTGGATTATTGATAGTAGTTGTTCAAATCATATGACTGGTGATAGAAGCAAGTTTTTTAATTTTGAGAAATGTTATGGAGGATTAATTATATTTGGTGATAATTGTACTACTAAGATATGTTGAAGAGGATCAATTAGACTTGATGGAAAACATAATACTAATGATGTTCTTTATGTTAAAATTTTAAGGCAAAATATGTTGAGTGTTAGATAGTTGTGTAGTAAAGGATACAATCTTGTATTTCAGGATGATGGTTTTGAGATCAGAAGGAAGTCCAAAAGTGTGATAACTACTAGAAAAAGGATAGAATGAAACCTTTATCATCTCAGAGAAGGTGACAGTTGCTCTATGACTCAGATCAGTGAGAGTTGGATCTAGCATAGGAGATTGTGTCACATCAATCTTGATAATCTAGTTAGGATAAGTTCAGTTCAAGCTGTGAAAGATTTGCCAGAGATTACAAAACCTATTAGTGTCATCTACAAGGAGTCTCAAGGGGGAAAGCAAGCAAGAGGAAGTTTACAAGATGAAGAAAAATATTCTATCAGATTGTTGGAATTGGTTCATATAGACCTTTGTGGTCCCACAAGAACTAGAAGTCTACAAGGTGATAGGCATTTCATGCTACTTCTTGATGATTATTCAAGAATGACTTGGGTTAAATTTCTTAAAGAAAAATTAGAAGCCCTAGACAATTTGAAGGCATTTAAAGAAATGGTTGTGAATGAAATGGATTTGAGAATCAAGTGTTTGAGGTCTGACATAGGTGGTGAGTTTACTTCAAATGAATTTGATGCTTTTGTGAAGAACATGGGATAAAGAGACAACTATCTACGCCATGAACTCCTCAACATAATGGAATGGTTGAAATGAAGAACAAGACTATTCAAGAAGCTACAAGGACAATGATAAAGGAAGCAAATCTACCAAAAGTATATTGGAGAGAAGCGATTCCTACTATTGTCTACATACAGAATAGAGTATAGGTGAAAGCAAATGATACAAAGACTCCCTATGAGCTATGGTATGGAAAGACTCCCACTACTAAATATTTCAAAATTTTTTGAAGCAAATGTTTTATTAGAATAAAGGAAGAAATAGGAAAGGATGATGCAAAGTATGATGAATGTATTTTCCTTGGGTATTCTACTAAGAACAAAGCTTACCAATACTATAATAGAAGGCTAGAAAAGATTGTTGAAAGACTAATGTTAAGTTTGATGAAGACATACGGAAGTATCTAGAAGTTAATGAATATTTATCAGAATCAAATGGGTTCTCTTGTAGATAAAAAAATACTACAAAAGGGGAAGTATAGACTGAAGAAAAAGAAATGCAGATTGAAGAACAAAAGGCTCCAAAAAGAATCTCTAAAATGCCCAAGTACATGCAAAGGCATCACACTGAAGGCTAGATCATTAGTGATAAAAGAAAAGGCACATTGATAGAATGCAAAGCTACTGAAGAACAAATAAATCCGTGTTTGATTTCTAAAGTTGAACCTAAAACAATGATTGAGGTTTGTAATGATGAGCATTAGATCAAGGCTCTAGAAGAAAACATTCCTACAGTTAAATTTTCAAAAGAGGAATGCATGTCCGCCAACATTAAAGAACTCAAAATTTCCCTTGAAGACCTAGAGAGATCTAAAGAAGAAAACATGGAATTGAAGGAGAATGTCAAAGAAGAAAATGAATGCATAAAAAATTTAAGAGAGCAAGTCAAGAAGCTTAAACAAATACATAAAGAGGATAGTGAAAAATTAAGGTTAGCAAATGAATCCATGATTGATCTAAAAGTTAAAATTGAAGAAAAAGCAAGAATTGAGGAATGTCTGAAAGATAAAACTAAAGATTGTACAAATCTTGAACAAGTTGTGAACCTAAAGTTAGACTTGGAGAAGGCAAAGAGCTATGAAGAAAAGTTCAAGATAAGTTTTGCAGAACTTGATGAGATGATTGCCAGTCAGAAGAGCCCTAATGACAAAGAAGGCTTAGGATTTGAGAAAGGCAAAAGTTCCAAATTAGGTCTAGTGAATGTTGAGAATAGGATGGACAAAGGAAAGCAGATCCAGAATCAAAGGAATGGAGCTAGAAGACCATTGGTCAGGAAACAAATTGCTCAAAGATACCCATCTTTCAATGGTTATTGTAATTCATGCAATAAGTTTGGTCATAGGGCTACACATTGTAGGAGAAAAATGAATCAAAATGTTCCATCTTTCTCTGGTCAGTGCTTTACATGCAAGAGAGTTTGTCATAGAGCTAGTGAATGTAGAAGACATATAAGCAATGGCTATAACAATGGAAGGAATGCTCAACATTGCAATGGCAACTGCATTACATGAAATATATTTAGACACAAGGCTAACCAATGCAAGTCCATAATGAATGAAAGGAACAATAGTCATAGGAATGTTGTGTGCTATGATTGCAATAAGCCTAGACATATTGCAAAGTTCTGCAGAAGAAAGAACATGAAGAAGGATAATCTGGTAGAAAAGAAGAAACCAGTGTAAATGGTTGATCTAGCAGAAATGAAGAAGGAGATGAACAAGATTTGAATCAAGAAGGATGTCAATGAAGTCAAGGATGAGCCTATGCCAGCCCCTGTTACATATGTTTCCTCTGGGAACTGAGTTGGAGGCTACCTCTCAGGGGGAGCAGGTAGTGGCATTGAAGAATGTTGCAGTCAGGGGAGCAAGAATTGGCATAGGATTGATGAGTACTCCTAAGGGGGAGATATTTAGAGTAGTTGAGATTAGTGCAAGTATTTGCAGTATCATACTTATGGGGAGAAAGCTTGAAGAAGGTGTGTCACCCTTTGCCATTAATGTCAAAGGGGGAGAGAGTTCATGTGAAAAATAAAGGAAGAATAAGATGTATAAAAGAAAGGGGGAGAATGAGATTAGTGTAGAATTGTGTCATGATGGTTTTTCACATCATATGTTGCCATCAATGACAAAGGGGGAGATTGTTGCAAATATGTACTAATTGGTGTTGTCATTGATGTCAACATGTATGTGTTGTCATTGGTGTCAACTGTATCTTCTAATGTTGTTGTTGTTGGTTGATTGATTTATTCTATTAAGGTGATTTGAATGGGTTGTAGAAGTGTTGATGATGTTAGTATATATTTATTTTGTTGGGATTCCAAGTGCTTTTGAGAAAACTTGATAAATACTGAAGACAGTGTTGTGAAGAAGTATTCTCGCTTACAGGATATTATCTGAGTTTTTGCTCTGCATTTTTTCTGTGTTAAAGACCGAAGTGTGAGGTTTTGATATGTTTTAGGGAAGTGGTTCAAAATTTTAAATCTAGAATTTGGTGGTCTGGAACACTATAATTTGAGATTTATGTTCACCAGTTTGAAGATTGTGCCTGGCAGTGTCTGCAATATGACTAGGAGAAAGTATTTTTCTCTGTATTTCTCTGAAGTTTGGTTTTTGGTCTTGTAATTTTAGATGAGAGTTCATAAGGTCCATATCTATTTTATATCCAAAGAACTTATGATTTGGTGCTTTGGAATGTAGTTTTCTTGAGTAGCAGAGCTTGGCAGTGTTGGTTGAGAGCATTTTGTGAATTGTCTTCAAGTGAGATTTGTTGTAGTTGTATTTGTTGGCCCCCAGGTGATTTCATGTTGTTTGTGGATGTTCTAAATTGTATTAAAAGCATGTTCTTGGTCTAGAAGCTATGCTTAGGTTCTTGCAAGCATGTGCCTAAGTGTTCTTGGTGTTTGCACAAGTTTAGCCAACTTGGGTGCTAACACTAATTGCAGATGTGCTTCTTCGATTGAGGAAGTGTGTTGAAGCATGTGAAGATTTTTTTAGATCCAAGATAAGCTATGAAGTGTTCCACCTTCATTCCTTTGCTCCACAGGAATGTTTAGGTCCAGACCTAATTTGAATTTTGTATTTTTTCCAACCTTGGAGAATGTTTCAAAAGTTATAGAGTGTGTTTCTGACCTTGGTGAATGTTTCAAGGTTGATGATTGATATAAATAAGTGTAAAGGATTTGTGTGTGTGTGAGCATGTATGAAGATGAGGGTGTTTGTGTTGTTAATTTGAATTAGAGGTAGCAAGGACTTTCATGTCCATGGTAGAAGACCTAATGCAGTGAGCAAAAGTCATCTACAATTTTTAGAGAGGCTGCGAAGATGATGTTTGTTGCACTTCATTGGAATTGAAATCAGGCATGTGGTAGATGCTATCGTATCAGTTCATGGTAGTGAGCCTATTATAGTGAGCATTTATTTGGATAGTGAGCCCTTTGGTAGTGAGCCTCTTTGTAATTTGGTATTGATACTACTTTATATTGTGAGCTAATCCTCATTGTGGTTTTTCCCTTTTAAGGTTTTCCACGTAAAAATCTAGTGTTATCTTGTGCATGGTGTTGATGTGATTAAGTTTATGTTATTTGTTTTTCATGTTTAATCTTCATTAGATAATAAGGGTTTAAGTGAGCTAATGTGAATGTGATTATGTTTGTGAGGGTTTAAATTTTTTGATACAACTAATTCACCCCCTCCCCTCTTAGTTGTCTTGTTCATTCATCAGTTTCTTATCATATAAAGTGTAATAAGAATGTTGACGATAAATTGCATTTACTGGAGTAGATCAACAAGAAGACAATGTGTGAGATTCTAGATGAAAATAAATAGTTAAGACCTCTAGATTAGTGGAAGGAGAAATTTAAAACATTAGTCCCTAATATTTCATCTACCATATGTGCTAATGATGCATTTAGCATAGATCAATTAAACAATAGGTTGGATGATTTGTTCTCCTTAGAGGTGATCTTGGATAATTTCAACAAAGAAACTAGGTCACTCTTGGACACCAGGTACACAACCAATAATGATAAGATTACAAAAGTTCTCTCATTCTAATGGCCTATGGAGAGGATGTGTGCTATGTGGACTAAGAAATATAGTGATTAAAGTACAGGGTTAGAGTTCAAGGAGGTCATGGTCTAATTTTGGCAAAAATAGCTTTAAAAGTTTTTTATCAACATGGGGATTGGTCTTCTTGGTAGTTGGAACTACGACAAGGGCTATTGTTAGATATTTTTCTATAAGCATAGCACATGTTCCTATGCCTCTTGCATTTATTGTAATGAGAAAATATAACCAACTATGTTAAAATAGGTCTTAGGATGACAAATCTCTTAACTTCTATATAAGAGCTTGTTTGCTCATTGTAAAGGGTTCTAGAACATAATTATGGGTGGGTATATTTTGAAATAATACATTTCAGGGTTGCAAGTAGACATTTTGCTAGTGAGAAATCTTTGTATGGCATTTTTCAATTTATATTAAATCAAATGAAAAATGCATTTTGCATGTGTTTCTCACATCTATCTCCTTCTATGTTTGCATTTTTCTTATAAATGAAGGAATCAAGGGTTTATGAATTTGTCTATATACATTTGTTGTATTGAATATGTTATTTATCACTTCTATTCAAGTAATGAATTAAATTGCTTTGGATAAGATATAGGGATTTGTGTATTGCATTAAGGATTACTAAGAAGAGATGTGGGAAATACTCTTCTATGGAAGTGTCATTGTAAGGCAACGATACAATTTAATCCTCTATGTTTGAAGTTTACATGTTAGAAGGAGACACTTACAAAAGGTGGTTTGACTCTATACCCTAGATAGGTAGTGATCTAAATCTCAACTTGCCCAAAATCCAAAATAATACCTTAAAGACAAATCTTTTGATTTTTAGTTTATTTTTTGTTTTCTCCAGTAAGTAGGGTAGTTTAAATTATATGTTCTCAAAGCTAGCAATGAGTTAATCTCTAAAGACCTAGCCAATTTTGAATTAATCTTATAGTCTTGGTGTATATGAAGGAGAACATTTTTGCTTGGCTCGAGCACTTGCACCTAAGGATAAGTTGGATAGATTGCTAAATTTATTAAAGGATTTGCATTACAGAGTAGTAAGAATTGAGAAGGGTTTACCTTCTAATAGACAAAATTACCCCAAGCAGGAAATAATGCCTAAAATGTCAGATCAACCTTATAACACTACTTAGTAAAATGGTAAGCCAATACCTAATAACGAGATAAATGCTTCTAATAGGGAAACTCTGGATCCTCTTAGAAAGAATAATGTTAATATGATTGATGAGACTCCATGGTGTGTAGTATGTTAGATCACCAGCATAGTGCATTGTTGCACAGTCTTTCCACAAGTCTACTATTCTTTGTTATGAATGCAATGATTCCCACTACACCGAGGATAGTCAGATAAACATGTTTACTAGTCTCAATCAAGAGGAACATTTTGTTCAACAGGTTTTGTCTGATACCGAGGAAATTGATTCTACAATATGCTTTTCAGATTTATAATAATGATGCTAGATTAAGAAAACCCTTAGATGAAGAAATCAAGGCATTAACAGTGGCTACAATTGTACAAGTAAAAAGAAATTATAATTTGAGAAAAAAAGGACTCAAGGTCAGGATCAAAATACGATAGGAGATTTGCTCACAAAATAGGCTCAAAACCCTGTTGGAAGTCAAAGTGTTGCTAAGAGCTTAGAAGAAAAGGGTAAGACTCCTAACAATAAGAAATTGCATGCATATACTGATAAACAAAACATAGGTGGCCCTACTAGCACTAGTGATGTTAGGGTGGTAAAAGCTCAGGAAAAGGTAAGAATGTGTCTACAAGTATTGTTCATTCTTCTACTCATATACAAAAGTATGTTCCTTTTGATATGACACAAGTATTGTCCTAGATAAAGGTCTTAGTCCCATTATTAGATATGGTGAGAATATAAGAACATAAGGATAAGCATTATTCTTAATAAAAAATGTTACAGAGCAGCCAATTATAGTAAAGAAAATCTCTAATCAAAATGCAAAGGGAAAAGAGTAGGTGAATGAACTTGAGGAAGAATCAGCTGATGAAATTCCATAAGTCTATTTGGGAACAACTGTGATTAGATGCCCTACTCAGGTAGAACCTTTTTATGTTACTTTTCTTATCAATGAAGACTTGTTAAGAATTGTATGATAGATTCACGCACTTCTACTAATGTTATGCCCTTAGCAATTATGAAAGAATTGGGTATGCAAGTAAATAAGGCATATGGGAAATATTTTTCCATGGATTCAAGAGAAGTACCTATCATTGGGATTATGAGAGATGTAGAGTTCAAATTGGCTACTTTCCCTAAAAATAAATATAGTATGGATATTATGGTGGTTGAGATCCCACCTTATTATGGAATGTTTCTATCCAAAAAGTGGGTTACAGCAATAGGTGGAAGTATGCAGCTAGATTTCTCTTATGCTATGATCCCTATGAATGGAAAGGATGTCAAATTGGATAGGGAAAGAAGATCTTCTATTTTGGTTGAAGATCAAGAGCATGCAGAACATGTATGTTTTCTAGATCTTGATCTTGATCATTTTAAAGTTATTGCTTCTGAGTCTAACTCGGTAAATAAAGGGCCTATGATAAAGGAAGTTCAAACAAATAATACCAGAAATGAAATTTGGTCAATGTATTTTGAAATTTGGTTCTGGTGCTAGGGTTATTTTTGCCTCTCCTAAGAAAAATCTCTTCAAGTTTTCTTTTCTTCTAAAATTTGAGTGCACAAATAACATAGCTGAATATGAAGCACTCCTTTTAGGATTGAACATTGATGTCAAACATGGAATTAAAGTGATTTAAGATATTGGAGATTTCACAAATAAGAGGAAAATATGCATTAAAACATACAAGATTGAAACAATATAAGAATTTTGTTTGGGATACAATCAAGCTCTTTGATGCATTCTCTATTAATTGGTTGGAAAAGTCAAGAAATGTAATGGCAGACTTCCTAGCAAATGTTTCTATCAAGCCAGATGATGTCACTTTAGATGATGTATCTAGAGTAGAAGTCAAGACAAGACCTTCAGTCCCAGATAATATTTGTAACTGGTAGGTTTTCAATGATAACAAGGACTTGATCAATTTTTTGTAGTGAATAGATGAATTTGATAATCAGGATCGATTTTCATGATTATGTTTAGGTAGTAGATGGAAAAGAAAAATTGTTTGGAAATGAAGTTATTCAGCTCAAAACCAATAAGATCCCTAGAAGTTTAGTTGCTTTGGAAAGAAATCTTGATAACAATGACAGGCAGGTTATGAAGTTTGTTCCAGTGCATGATCAAGACCTTGAAGAGATCAATTTAGGGACATATACTACTCCAAAAAAGGTTTATATTGGAAGGAAACTAAATTCAAAGGTAAGGGCAATGCTGGTAGCTTTGCTTAAGAAGTATAGACATGTTTTTCTTGGTCTTATGATGATTTGAAAACTTATAGAGAGGATTTATTTCAGCATGAAATTCCTTTAAGACTAGGAGCCAAACCTTTTAGACAAAAGCAGAGACTAATAAATGTAACATTACCACCAAAAATGTAGCAGGAATTTATGAAACTCAAGGATAGAGACATCATAAAGCCAATCATACATTCTACTTGGGTTTCCAATTTAGTGCCAGTAAGGAAGAAAAATGGTGGTATTAGGTTATGTGTTGATTTTAGAAATCTCAATTTCTCTTCATTGAAAGGCAATTATCCATTAGCTAATATGGAGGCATTGCTATAGAAAGTAACTGGATGTGAGTTGTTATCCATGATGGATGAGTTTTTTGGATATAATTAGGCAAAGGTAAAGGAATTAGAGTAGTATAAAACAACTTTCACAACACCTTGGGGCACTTATGTTTATGTAAGGATGCTCTTCGAATTGACAAATATTGGAGCTACATTTTAGAGAGCGATGTATGTTACATTTGTTGGCTTTATTGACACTATCATTGTGGTATACTAGGATGATTTGACTGCTTTCTCAAAAAAGGAAGAAGAACATTGTATGCGCCTTGAAAAGATTTTCATCAGAGCAATAGAATATGGTATATCATTGAATCTAATGAAATGTACTCTTGGTGTTGCTCAAGGGAAGTTGTTGGGTCACAATGTGTCCAAAGATGGTATCAGAATTGATCCTGAAAGAGTTGCTGCTATTGACAGGATAACAATACCTAAGAATATTAAAGGGATGTCACATCTTATTTTTATGGACCATATAATTAATCTAGATTAGCAAACATTTACTATGGTTATTTTTTACTTTGAGTAAGTTCCATGTGTGTAAAGGTATTTATCATGAAGTTATAATTGTGTAAATTAGAAAGTTGATCTAAATATTAAAAATTATCAATGTGATTATAATGTTTTGCTTTAGCTATGTTTTGGGGAACTAACCTATTGACATCGAGTTGAGTACAAATGAATGCAGGTACTCGTCGAAGATGAGAACATGGTTGAGGTAGAGGTTTTCTAGCCACTTGGAAAGAGTTGTTTGGGATGGTTAACTCTGATGCAATCACACACTTACGTAGTATCATATTGCATTTTGAATGATTTATTATACATTAATTGTGTGGATAATAAATGTGACTAATGTTTAGATGCTTAGAAAAAAATTGTGTTTATAATTAGTATGAAAATCCTTTCCAAATGCATGATTTAATTGTAAATATTAAAAGTTCTTTTGATTATTATTAAAGGGTGTATTGTATTTTAAACGGTGAATATACATGGTTGTATTTTATATTATTTAATAATAAACAATGAAAATTTCCTATTTATAAAATATAGATGTTTGGAAGATAATATCTAAATTAGATTTAAACCATTATATTTAAAAATTACAATAGGTATATATATATATATATATATATATATATATATATATATATATATATATATATATATATATATATATATATATAATTTTAATATTATTTAAATACTTCTTGTCTGATTTAAATGACTATGGAATTTGAAAATAAATAAATTATATTAAATAACATTTATTATATTTAAAATCCTATGTAAAAGAATTTAAAAGAATATTTACCGTCTTGCATGCGACAGAAAGCTATTAAAGTTATTTTATTCTAATTAAATATACAAATATATAGCATTATTACTATTGTAATTACATCTCGAGTTAATTTGGAGTGATTATGTTTATTTAAAATAGATAAATAGTATTAATAATAGTATTATTATATTAAGAAATATAAAATAAAGAGAATTAAATAAATTATTGTCATGCAAGTGACAAAAGATAATTAAGCTATTTTTTATTAAAATTTAAATAGAAATTCAAAGAATTCTTAAATGCAATCTCATGCAAAACCTAAGTATCTATCAGTTATTAAAAAAACATGGAAAAACCTAAATTTTGGATGCCAAGATTAAAGAGGATTTTTAATAAACAAAAAAAAGGCATTTTTGAAAATCAGTCAAGAATAGAGATAGTAAAACAGTGCTAACTTTGTCATATAAAAATAAAATTTAAAAAAGTAAAGTGTTCCAGAAAGCTAGAGAAGAGTAGAAAAAAAAGCCAGAAATATTTTGAAGAAATTCATAAATTTTAGTGAGCGTTTTTACAAAGGAAGTGGACATGTTTTTATAGAGCAATAAGAGAAGGAACCGAAGATTTTAGTAGAGACAGATGTTTTGTAGCAGAAAGAAAAGAGAAAAGTCATGCTTCTAGCTGAACAACAACTGAAGGACAATCCTCAGCAACAGTTGTTGCAATTTCAACCCCTTGACTAACATTATCTCTAGGTTTTTCTTCTTAAAAATTGGTTGCATTGAAATCACATTTTTGAGACTGTCAAAATGAAAGTTTTTAGCTTATTTGGTGGGTGTTTTTTTTTTATGCGACCGTTGTTTTGTCAAAGCCAACCTCCTCTAAATTTGCCTGGGTGATCTTACCTTGCTTAAACAGATCGACTTCCCTCCTTTTATTCATTGTTTTCTTATTATTGTTGCAAATTGTTGTTTCCTTGTTTTGTATTTTCTAGTTTCATGCCAAGTTTGACCATTAAATTAGCTATGGACTTAAAAACTATAAATGGAGTTCTCAAAATATTCAAACAATTAAACACACCTCTATTAGATCTGAGAGTGTTAAACTTTCTTTCTGCTATAGAAATCTGTTTTGACAAAAGAACCAACTTTTATTCATTGACGGAATTAATATGTGATTTAGAAACTTCTCCACATAGATGGAATTAGTCAGGTTTTTGTAGCTTATTTTCCACTATTATTTTGATGTTAAACATTATCTTTAACCTTACCTTCAAATGATAGACCATTGGATTTATTGTTGTGTTTTTTTTTTGTGTTTTAAATTACTGTGATAGCTCCTATCACTATTCTACCAGGAGGTCTGTCTCTATTTTCTTACTAGTTATTCTGAACCTGTTGTCACTAAAATGATAGTAAGTTGTTATGGCTGGACAAAATGTGTTTATTTGTAAGATAAATGGTCAGAATTGTTTCTTGTCAATTGTCTGACAGTAGGATTGCTGAAAATATTTAGAATGGATATTATATTGTGAATTATAATTGATTTATGGATAAAGTGATTGTATCAAATTGACAAACTTATGGTTGTAAAATTATGAAACAAAGAATGGAATTATTGTTTGGAAAGTATGTTTCCTTGATTGGTGTATTGGGATTTTTGAAATGATTTATAGAACATTAATTGTTTTATTCTATTATTCTATTTACTTGATCTTGAGGAAAGATAGAAATAATATTTGACATAAGTACACATGAAACCTCATTGTATGAAAGTAGAGTAGTCAAACATCATCATTGATTTTATTGCTTGGATTATGAAACAATATTTAGATATAAGGTAAAATCATCAGTTTCTATAATCTATTTAAAACCATGTAACATGAATTGAGAATATAGTCAGATTACAAAATATATATTGCTTTTGATGTTCATCATTACTGCATGATCAAAAAGTGTGTTTTCTTCATTGATGCATGGGAAAGGGATTAGAAGTGGTCATAAGTGATTTTGATTTATTCTTTATTTTATTTGTTTATTGACTAATTTACTTATATACTTCTTGGGGAAAGAAGGTAGATTTTTATCTAGGAATGTATTGGGTTGCTTTCTGGGCTAGGATGTCGAATGTGGATTTTCAAAGATGGTTTTTCCTCTTTTCAGGAATTGAACTAGGTTACTATTTAATGGATTAGATCTAATCAAGATGACATTGAAATAGATGTTTATTTGTCTAGAAAAACTTATTTATATGTATCTCTACCACATCCTGTTGTGAGACAATCTACATTTCATTATTTAGAATTGCACATTTAGACATCAGAGTTGCATTGGGTGTTCCCTCCTGCGAGTTGTTTCTAGGTAGCTAGACATTTTGTGCAAGGCTGGGTTCCGTTCATTTCATGAAGGGATACGGGGAAGTGTAATTACTTCATGGTTGGGTGGAAAAGCACCTAGGCCATGTTCTCAACTCGTAGGTGGTGGACCACTTGATTTGATTGACTGATGAGTGTGTTGATTTATTTATTCATGTTGTTCATGATTATTGGATGTATTATGGCATGGTTGTCAAAGGACTTTGTATATGATTTTATAGTGCTTTTACCTAGAATGAGCATGCGAGTTGTAAGATTTAATGACTTTATTGATTTATATTGATGAGATTATCTTTTACAAGATTTATTAAATCTTATGTATTCTTATTTATGATGATTTCCTTTGTGAAGATTTATTGACTCTATTGAATCTTATTGATGAAATTATCGTTTATCTTGATATTGTAATTAAGTGGATTAATTACACTCATTTTTATCTTTTGGAAGTTGTATTTAAGTAGATTATATACATCTTTTTACTTTTGACAATGTGATGTTGTATTTAAGTGGATTATTTACTTCATTTTACTTTATTTACTTTCGTGATGTTTTGAGGCCTTTTACATTTGGTATCAAAGCACAGTTCCAGCATTGGGAGATTTGGGTGTGTGTGTTGCTCAGTTTGATTGAGCATTTGTGGGTCGTTGTGTATTGGCTTGTTGTGAATAGCATGTGCCTTTTTTTCTTTTTACGTGGTTAGATAGACCTTGATGCTTGTTCTTGAGTATGAATGAACTAGGTTCTTTTCTTCTTTTAGGGTTATGCATTGGTATGTGAAAGATGATATTGGATCATATGTTTGACTTATTTTATTTTTTATTTTGGTGAATGCTTGCTTGAAATGCATATTGCATTGTTTTATTGAGAACATTATCATGAATATGGATTCATTATGTGGTTATAAGAAAAATACTATTACATTGCCTCATTGAAGTTTAAGGAAAGAAATGATAACTATTGCTTGTAGGAAAGAATGGTGTGTTATGACATCTTGGTTGTAAGTATATGAATGTATGAATGTTTTATTTTTCCATAAATTTATGTTTGAAAGGAGAATGGCTATTTTTCTTTCTATGGTTTTGGGAAATTGCCTTCCAAGATGGGTGTCAAATATGGGGAAATAGGGAAGTAGGTTTTCTTTTCAAAACCTACACATCGTTAATCAGTTTTATGTATTTAATTCGTTGCCATATCCTTTTAATGAGATGTTGCATTCAAGTTGGGGATGCATGTAGGTTAACAGGGACACACCAGGTTGGGTTGGGCATTCTTTCGTTTGATTGTGATTTCTTGGATTGAAATGCAATCTTTTTAGCTAGGTGCCTTGAGCGATGTTGTGTGGAAATGATCTTATGATATAGAGGTAAAACAATGCTATAGTGGAATCTTAGAAGACTTGGTTGCTTATACGATTGAGTGTGTTCTCTTAACTTGCCCCAATTTTGGTACCAGGTGTAGTGTAGCATCATACTCCCTCTCTAGTGGCTAGAATTAGTCACATAGTTCATGTAATGTGAAACTTTTGAACTTTGATATTTATCTTTTTGACTTTGATAATTTCTCTAAATGTTGTAAGGACCATCTTTGAAATTTTAATTATTATTTATGAAAAAGTATAGCCATCAAAATCTGATGTTTACTTATCTTGCAACCTTGATGGTCATGTTGGATTTACTGTTGAAGTTGTGCATATTTTATACCTTATTGTTGGTATTGAAATTTTCTTTTCTTCAGGATTTTTTATTTATTTATTATTGGTGGCTATGCTTGAATGTTTTAAAATTGTTGGTCATGTATCATGTTATGTTTTCTATCATGTCCATGACGGGCCTCTGATAGGTTGTGTAAGGGAGTAGGATACAGAGAATGTGTTGTTTCGTAGCGAGTGTAGATTGAGTTCATTAATTGTTGTTAGATGTATTAACATTGTTGAAGTATTGAGGAAGTTCTGAATTAAATTTTCATTATCACTTTGGATCACTTGAAGTAAGTTGAAATTTTGAAGGAAATTCAAATAAAAAGATCAAATTGATGAGTTAAAACAATTGTTTGCAGTATGTCAAAAAGAAAATGAATGTTAGAAATCAAGCCGTTAGTTTGTGAAGTCTCATGTGATATAGATAATTTAGGATCTTTTGATCAATCACTTGGTAGTTTACTGAAGAATGTAAAAGATGAAAATGATGATGAATCTACTATTATAGCTAGTTGTTTGGATGAGAATTTTGTTGGAAAATCTTGAAGAAAATTGAATATATAGGCAAAGGTTTGGGTAAGTATGGGTAAGGAATCAAAGAGCCCATTGAGCCAATTGTGGGGACTAAGTATGAAAGTCTTAGGTATCAGGGTAAAGGAAAATAAAAGACATGTTTTTGCAAGTACTAAGAAGTCATTTGAAGAAAAGGAGATTTTACATTGTTCACATTGTGATAGAGAAGGACATAGAAGAAAATATTTTTGGAATTTACATCGTTCCAAAAATTTGTGGTTTGAAAAATCATAGTAAAAAGATATGTTGGAATAGAGAGTTGGAGAATTGAATCTATGACAAGCTATGTGAAAATGAGTTATGGTTGGATAAATGTATTTGATTGGCAAAGAAAAAGGAAAATGATTGAACAATAGAAACAAAACAACTGAATATAGTGAATGGCCAAGTGCATAGAATAGAAAGAAATTGAAGAAATTGAATTGTTTTAGCATTGTACAAAGCACAAGAAAGACAAGGAAGAGTTTTCTAAAAAAATTTGAATTATAGATCATATTGAAGATAAAATTTAGTTACACTAATGAAAGAGTCCAAATGGATTCCATTGATAGAAATGATATGAGAGGTATAGTTTTAGAGGAGTTGTTTGCACAATTGTTGGATATAACCCAGTGGTGTACCTTTGGAGTTTTGTCTTGATGTTGGAGATCTTGACCAATGTTTTTTTGGGAGGACTGATCTTTTGATATTATATTCTTTTACCATGCGATTGCATGTGCTTTATGATGATTGATTTGTGTCTATGATGAATTTTTTTATGCTTCTTGGTGTGCATTAAAAATGTGGTTGTTACTCTTATGCTAGAATAAATGTAATTGAGTGGTAGTTGTACCATGTGATGGACTATATACATTAAATTGGCAATTATGGCATGTGAATTGATTGATTGATTATACTTAGATTTATTTGATAGATGCAACGTTAAATGCAAAATTGAGATATTGTTTTGTATAAAACCTATACTTTGGTGGATGGTACCACATGGGAGGATGTAAAAGGACATTAATATGCTTTGTTAGAATTGAAGATACCTTAATGATACCTTGAGTTACAGTTTTTGTTTTAAGAAACTTTGATAAATTATTGGTAGTAGATTAATAAATTATCATTTTTGATGTGTAATAAGACACTAGGATGATGTCTCTTTCTAGGGGGGAAGGATGTCACGTCTCATTTTTATGTACCATATAATTAGATTACTGAACATTTACTATGGTTATTTTACTTTGAGTAAGTTCCATGTGTGTAAAGGTAATTATCATGAAGTTATAATTGCATAAATTGGAAAGTTGATTTAAATATTAAAAATTATCAATGTGATTATAATGTTTTGCTTTGGCTATGTTTTGGGGAACTAACCTATTGACGTCAAGTTGAGTGCAAATGAATGCAGGTAGTCATCGAAGATGAGAACATGGTTGATGTAGAGGTGTTCTAGCCACTTGGCAAGAACTGTTTGGGATGGTTAACTCTGATGCAATCACACACTCACGTAGTATCATATTGTATTTTGAATGATTTATTATGCATTAATTGTGTGGATAATAAATGTGAGTAATGTTTAGATGCTTAGAAAAAGTGTTTATAATTAGTATGAAAATCCTTTTCGAATGCATGATTTAATTGTAAATAATAAAAATTCTTTTGATTATTATTAAAGGGTGTATTGTATTTTAAACAGTGAATATATATGGTTGTATTTTATATTATTTAATAATAAACAATAAAATTTTCCTATTTATAAAATATGGATGTTTGGAAGACAATATCTAATTAGATTAAAACCATTATACTTAAAAATTACAATAGGTATATATATATATATATATATATATATATATATATATATATATATATATTATTTTAATATTATTTAAATACTTCTTGTCTGATTTAAATGACTACGTAATTTGAAAATAAATAAATTATATTAAATAACATTCATTATATTTAGAATCCTATGTAAAAGAATTTAAAAGAATATTTACCGTCTTGCATGCGACAGAAAGCTATTAAAGTTATTTTATTCTAATTAAATATATAAATATATAGTATTATTAATATTGTAATTACATATTGAGTTAATTTGGAGTGATTATGTTTATTTAAAATAGATAAATAGTATTAATAATGGTATTATTATATTTAGAAATCTAAAATAAAGAGAATTAAATAAATTATTGTCATGCAAGTGACAAAAGATAATTAAGCTATTTTTTATTCAAATTTAAATAGAAATTCAAAGAATTTTTAAATGCAATCTCATGAAAAACTTAAGTATCCATCAATTATTAAAAAAATATGGAAAAACCTAAATTTTGGATGCCAAGATTAAAGAAGATTTTTAATAAACAAAAAAAAAGGTATTTTTGAAAATCAGTCAAGAACAATGATAACTTTGTCATATCAAAACAAAATTTAAAACCAGAAAGTGTTCCAAAAAGATGGAGAAAAGTGGAACAAAACCCAAAAATATTTTGAAGAAATTCCCAAATTTTAGTGAGATTTTTTGCAAAGGAAGTGGACGTGTTTTTATGGAGCAGCAAGAGAAGGCACCTAAGATTTTAGCAGAGACAGATGTTTTGTAGCAGCAGAAAAAGAGAAAAGTCATGCTTCTAGATGAACAACAACTGAAGGAAGATCCTGAGCAATAATAGCTACAATTTCAACCCTTTGACTGACATTATCTCCAAGTTTTTCTTCTTAAAATTTGGTTGCATTAAAATCATGTTTTTGAGACCGTCAAAATGAAAGTTTTTAGCTTATTTGGTGGGCATTTGATTTGTTTATGCGACTGTTGCTCTATCAGAGCCAACCTCCTCTAAATATGCCTGGGTGATCTTACCTTGCTTAAACAGATCAACTTCCCTCCTTTTATTCATTGTTTTCTTATTGTTGTTGCAAACTGTTACTTTCTTGTTTTGTATTTTCCAATTTCATGCCAAGTTTGACCTTTAAATTAGCTATGGGTTTAAAAACTATAAACTGAGTTCTCAAAATCTTCAAACTAATTAAACACACCTCTATTAGATTTGAACTAAGAATGTTAAACTTTCTTTCTACTGTAGAAATTCATTTTGACAACTTTTATTAAATGATGAAATTAATATGTGATTTAGAAATTTCTCCACATAGATGGAATTATTCAGGTTTCTGTAGCTTATTTTCCACTATTATTTTGCTGTTAAACATTATCTTTAACCTTACCTTCAAATGACAGACCATTGGATTAATTGTTGTTGTTTGTTTTTGTGTTTTAAATATTCTGCCAGGAGGTCTGTCTCTATTTTCTTACTGGTTATTGTAAACCACCTGTCACTAAAATGATAGTAAGGTGTTATGGCTGAATAAAACATGTTTATTTGTAAGATAAATGGTCAGAATTGTTTCTTTTCAATGGTCTGACAATAGGATTGCTGAAAATATTTAGAATGGATATTATATTATGAATTATAATTGATTTATGGATAAAGTGATTGTATGAAATTGACAAACTTATGGTTGCAAAATTCTGAAACAAAGAATGGAATTATTGTTTGGAAAATATGTTTCCTTGATTGGTGTTTTGGGATTTTTGAAATGATTTATAGAAGAACATTAATTATTTTATTCTATTATTCTATTTACTTGATCTTGAGGAAAGATAGAAATAATATTTGACATAAGTACGCATGAAACCTCATTGTATGAAAGTAGACTAGTCAAACATCATCATTGATTTTATTGCTTGGATTATGATATAAGGTAAAATCATTAGTTTATCCAATCTATTTAAAACCATGTAAACACGAATTGAGAATATAGTCAGATTACAAAATCTATATTGCTTATGATATTCATCATTAGTGCATGATCGAAAAGTGTGTTTTCTTCATTGATGCATGGGAAAGGGATTAGAAGTGGTCATAAGTGATTTTGATTTATTCATTATTTTATTTGTTTATTGACTTATTTACTTATTTACTTCTTGGGGAAAGAAGGTAGATTTTTATCTAGGAATGTATTGGGTTACTTTCTGGGCTAGGATACCGAATGTGGATTTTCAGAGATGGCTTTTTCTCTTTTTAGGAATTGAACTAGGTTACTATTTAAAGGATTAGATCTAATCGAGATGACATTGAAATAGATGTTTATTTCTCTAGAAAAACTTATATATATATATATATATATATATATATATCTCTACCACATCCTATTGTGAGACAATTTGCATTTCATTATTTAGAATTGCACATTCAGACATCAAGGTTGCATCGGGTGTTCCCTCCTATCATTTGTTTCCAAGTAGCTAGACATTTCGTGCAGGGCTAGGTTTCCTTCATTTCATGAAGGGATTTGGGGAAGTGTAACTACTTCATGGTTGGGTGGAAAATCACTTGGGCCATGTTCCCATCTCTCGGCTCGCAGGTGGTGGACCACTTCAATCATGCGACTGATGAACATATTGATTTATTTATTCATGTTGTTCATGATTATTGGATGGATTATGGCATGGTTGTCAAAGGACTTTGTATATGATTTTATAGTTCTTTTACTTGGAATGAGCACGTGAGTTGTAAGATTTAATGACTTTATTGATTTATATTGATGAGATTATCTTTTGCAAGATTTATTGAATCTTATGGATTCTTATTTATGAGGATTTCCTTTGTGAAGATTTATTGACTCTATTGAATCTTATTGATGAAATTATCATTTCTCTTAATATTGTAATTAAGCAGATTAATTACACTTCTTTTTATCTTTTGGAAGTTGTATTTAAGTAGATTATTTACATCCTTTTACTTTTGACAATGCAATGTTATATTTAAGTGGATTATTTACTTCATTTTACTTTATTTACTTTTGTGATGGTTTGAGGGCTTTTACAAGGGATATAGTCTTTCTTTGGTCAGATAAATTTTGTGAGAAGTTGTCACAAATTTTGCAGAAACTATAAAAGCTATCTAAAAAATGTTTAAAAAGGGAGAATCTATTTCATGGGGAGATGAAGCTATCAGGACTTTTTAGGATATTAAGGAAGCAATAAAAAGGGCTCTTTTAATGAAGTCACTAGATTCCTCAAAACATTTTTAGTTGTTTTCATTTGCATCCTTTCATACCATAGTAGCAGTTCTGCTACAAAAGAATATTGAAGGATATGAGCAGCCTACAACATTTTTTATTAAATCCTTGCAAGAAGCAAAGCTCAAATATGACATTATGGAAAACAAGTCTATGCCTTGGTTAAAGCAGTAAAAAATTTTAGACCTTACTTGGTAGGAGCTCAAATAGTAGCCTATGTTCCTCATGTTGTAGTTAAAGACATCTTCACCAAATAGAAGGTAACAGGGAGAAGATGTAGATGGATCAACAAGATTCAATAGTTTAACATTGATATCCAAATTACAAAATTAGTAAAAGGACAAGGATTGGCCAAATTAATGGCTCAATCTAATTTGGAATCAATTTAGGTGAATCAGGTTCAATATGAAGAGTTTCTTCATGAATGTAAGTTGCAGACTTCTCCTTGATATAAGGATATTGATTATTATTTGTAAACCATGACTTGTCCTGATGGAATGAGTGAAAATCAAAAGAGAACCTTGAAATTGCAAGCAATAAAGTATGCAATTTTGCAAGGGGACTTATATTGGAGAAGTATGGATGGAATCTTGTTGAGGTGTGTTGATAGTGATCAAGCTTCAAACATATTGAATGAGATGCATGATGGAGGTCATTTCATGGTGAAAACTACTACACATAAGGTTATTAGATTTGGTTACTAGTGGCCTACTCTTTTTGCTAATGCTCAAAAACTAGTGAGAAATTGTGATGCATGTCAGAGTTTCTCTAGAAAGTTGAAGTATTCTAGTGCTATCATTGAGAACTATGACTATGGAGGCCCCTTTTCAATAGTGGGGTATAGATTTCATTGGTGAGATTATAGTGTTGGATTTTTTTTTCTTCTCCTTAGTTGTTGTCCCTAATGTTGTTGTCGCTGATGCTCAAACACTTGGTTTTGTGGAATCCTATTGATCCTATTGCATGCTATGACAAAAACACAACTCTATAATTTTATGACTATGCCATGCCACTTGTTCTTCTGTGGTACCTTTGGTGATTTGCTTATGTTGGTGTTATGATGTTGGGTTTCATGCTCTTGCACTTTGTGGTCTATTTATGTTTCATGGAATACATGATATTAGTTTGACAGCTTGGTTTCTTTATTGATCACAAAAGTATTTTCAAGATATTGATGGTGGACAGCTTGGTTGATCCCAAAAGCATTCTCATGATATTGATGATTTGTTATAGTTTGCATAACATTTCATTTTCTTGGATGATGTTTTAGGCTTTGCCCATGTGGCCTCTATGATATTTTGCTATACAATAACAGATTGGTTAGTATTATGTTTTAGTGGGCATTGTGTTATTATGGTAACAATCATTGATCTTGGGTTTCTGTTCAGTATAGCTTGATTTGGCATCCTTTATAAGGCATCTTTATGTGCATCGATGTCTTGATCAATTCAACACGGGTTGGCTTCTTTAATCATATTCACACATCACATTGTCTCCATTATTAAGCACTACTGTAGTGATATTGACACACATGGCAACAATTTTATTATTCCTTATGAGCTATGGTCTAAGGCATGCAATGTTTAAGCGTTGACCATGATCGGGTGTCTCTTGTGTCATTCTCCTAGTGAGCACCACATATTGCACATTTTCTTCATTGGCATGTTCTTAAGTGATTACCTCCCAAACAAGTTTATGGAGTTTTTGATATAGTAAAGTGCAAGTCTTTCTTCATTGAAAGTCATCGGTCTTATTAGGGTTACTTGCAGCTCCGGTTACTTGGTGACTAGTGGGAAAAAGGCATTCTTTGTTTATTTTTTCATATGATAATGTTTGAGCTTCAGTTATACACTTCATACTTAGGGTTTCATACCCTACGCAGAAATGATGAAGATTTATGGATGAAAGTTCTAGATTTCATGGGCGTCGGTTTGACTTTTTTGCAGTAGGTGACATTGTTATGATTTCTATTCCCTTATTTCAGCTTTTATCTTTGACTATGGCAGTTATGATTTGGTGAACTCTTGCATACAATTTTTTCTTTTAGTGACAGTTGTAGTCTGTCGTGAATGGTTTAGAGGAAATGTGTTTCTGTTAAGATTTTTTTAAAATACATATTGATTTTGTGGTCAAAAATCTTTGCATCTGGTAATGTGACTTGGAGTTATGACCCTGGTTAGGGTTTTGGCAAACATACATCATGAATATAATGTTCTGTTCATATTTTACAAGATTTTGTGACCCCAATTAGGGTTCTCAACATATCTTACCCTGTTTTGGTTAATAACTAAAAATATTTTTGGGTATTCGATCAGAAAAACTGTTCAACAGTTATGGAACCTCCAAAAAAATGGTTTTATCTAAATAATAGAGAAACAAAATATATTTTTGTAAATGATATAAATATGTTACTCATATAATGTGAATAAAGCAGTGAGTACAAAAGGTTGTTCATGCATTATTGATATTATATTAGTATGGAGTAAAGCGAAACAGAGTATCCCTCTGTATGTAAATTTTCATATGACAGTTTTTATTAAAAATGCCAGTGAGGCACTTTGTCAAGTGGTTTTATGCTAGGGGCTTTCCACTCAGGACAAATCTCTGTCTTTAATTTCTGTGGTATGCTTTCAATCTATTATTGAATATTTTAGTTTCATACTTGCACATAATCATATAGATTTATTTTATTCTATGGACACATGCATTTGATCAATTTAGTTGAATCTATTTATTTGGAATTTAAATCAGAATCTACAATTATTTCTACTAAAAACAAAAAGATATCTAGGATACTGATTCACCCCCCACCCTCTCAGTATCCTCACCACTCTAACATATAGAAAGATCCACTGGAAAACATAATTGGATTCTTGTTGTGATTGATTACTTCATTAAGTGGATTGAAGGAATCCCAACCAAGAGGGAAACAAGCAAAGTGGTTTCAAATTTTTACAATGGAGCATATTATTACTAGGTTTGGAATGCCATGCAGGTTGATTACAAATAATTCCATGTGTTTTAGATCAAATGAATTTGTAAGTTTTTGGAATGAATATATCATTACTCTATCTTACTCTTCACCTTATCATCCCTAGAGAAATGGATAGGTTGAATCTAGCAATAAAAGTTTGATGAAGATTATAAAGAGAATGATAGGTAAGAAAAAGAGGTCATGGGATTCAAAACTTAGACTTGCACCATGGACTGATAGGGTTACAATCAAGAAGGCAACTTCCTAATATCTCCTTATGAATTGGTTTATGGAATGGATGCTAGGATGCTTGTTAATAACCTTTTGTCACTCTATAAATTCATACAAGAATATGATGATGAATATTGACACAGTCATGAATGATAGAATTAACTAGATGGTTGAATTGGATGAGACTAGGAGGACAACATAGAAAATTAACCTTAAGAGGTAATAGCAAGTAAAATATTTATTTGACAAGAAAGATTCAAAGTGAAAATTTGAGGTGGGTGATATGGTTTTCATGTGGAATGTAAAATGCCAGGAGAAAGGAAAACATGGCAAGTTTGATCCACTCTGAACTGGCCCTTATTTAATGAGAAACACACATGGTGAAGATTCTTATTTCTTGTAGAATTTGACTGGATAATTTTAGGAATTTCCTATGTATGGACAGTTTTGAAACCCTACCTTGCTTAAGTAGGTTATAATCCACGCACATTGTACATATTGTAAAAAGTGTCTTGTTGTTTGTCAGGTTTTTATTTTGTCTTTTGGTTTGCTTCTCAGAGTTCTATGGTCCTCACCATGCTTTGATAAGCCATGCATCCCCAGCTAGAGCCACTGGTGGTCTATACTAAAATTCTAGGGTTTTTAGGTTGAAATAGTTGGTTTCTCATTAGGTTTAGGGTTTGTGATTCATGGACTTTGATCTATGACGTAGGATAAACCCAAGTTGTCCCATCACTTTAGGTGCTTTTATTATGTTTTGTTGTTGACTTCTTAGCATGGTTACATATTGTTTAAGTTATAACTTGAGCCATGTAAGTCATGCTTTTACCAGCCCCCTTTGTGCTAGGTTGTCGATTGTCATTAATCCATCAAGGTGGTAAATATTAAAGTGTATGGGTCTATAGTCAAAATTTAGAATGGTGGTGATAGGTGATGGCTTAGCATGAGCCTATGAGTCTTTGAGTTTGTACTTTGTCTAGGACCATGCTATTGTGGAATTGTGCCACCTGTCCCATGGTTCTACATTCTTGTAAGCTCCAACAAAGGAGGATGTCTAGTTGTGCATGTTCTAATTGATCATGCACTACTATGGAGGATAGTCTGTCAAAGCTAAGTCAACTCTGCACTGTTGCAGTTTGTTGCCACATGTGCCTAGTCAACTTCTCACATATGAAAAAGGAAAAGTAGTGCACTCCATGTGGATGGAGAGCACAAGCACGCAATATTAAGAAACTAGGACCCATAGGGGTGTGTGGGGTTTGAAATGTTGACACGTGCTAAGTTTTGAAGACTGACATCAAAAAGGTTGTCTTGCATGGCCAAAGCTAATTGGTTGAAGATTTTTCAATATATGCCTGGTGAACTTTTCAAATCTCCCAGACTATTCTAAATCATTGATCTTTTCACAATCAGCCCTGAATCAACAATTATTATTCAAACTCACAAATTAGATTGTTGTAGATGCTTTATTCAAGCAAACAAGAAATAATGGTAGAAATGACTGATATCAACAAATTGAAGGCATCTCTGATGTAAATAAATAGTGTACTAGAAATGTATTGATAGTAATTTTATGTTGTGGAAAGAATTTCTTCGTGACTCGAAGCTCCTGGTGTTTTCTAGAAAAAATTAGGGTTTACAAGTAGATATTTAGGTTGGTCAAATTTTGAGCTTTGCTTTGTTAATAGTTGATTTTGTTCTTTGAATGCTTCTCTACTCATTTAAAAGGAAAACAACTATAGAGATTGAGTATTTCCATTGGTCATCCATCCACATCAAAGAGAATGTTGGATGAGGATTTGATTATTTAGTTTCTTGGGTTGGCAAGGAGACCTCACTATGTTTGTGGCCCATGAGGAGTCAACAATAGGTTATTAGATAATGCTCATAGTTACAGAGACACAAATATCCCTGAAGGAGGGTGGGCGTTGTTTTACCATTGGTATGGAAAGATAAATGCAAGGGCTCCCATATAACATGCCTAGAGTTTGGACTTGGTGAAATTGGTGGTACTGAATGTGTTCATTGATGCTAATTTTGTAAGGGTTGTGGCTAGAAGATATGACCCAGTAAAGAGAATGGTTTTGGCAGGGAATTGTGTCAGAATAATAAAGATAACAAAGGATTATATTAATAGTGTCTTTGGATTGAACCCCATAGCCAACAAAAGTATTGACTTCAATGTTTTTAATGACAGATACAAGAAGGATAGAAGCAGTTACAGAACTGTGCCACTTCCATGTCATAGGGTCAAAGGAAGAGATAATAGGCCCATTAAAATTTCCCCTAGAGAGAAAGAGCCATTGGCAATTGATCTCTTATGTGATTATTTTATTAAGACATATCATTCATTGTGTTAGGTTTTAGAGCAGGCTACAAGGGGTAATATGGTTGTTTCCCTATGGTGAATACTAAGCATGACTATGATTCATATATTGTGAATAAGATACATGAATAGTTGATAGCTATTAGACAAAATGAAGATAATAAGGAATTCAAGATGGAATTCAGGTGGTATTCCCTTCTTTGTCATATACTTTTGTATGCAGGAGATCAAACATGGAACAATGATTTGCAGGTTACTTAGGTGGATGAGAAAGGTATGCCATGTATTGTTCAATGTTGGACTCATATGTTAGATAAGCATTGTAATAAATCAATCTATGTGATCTTTGATGAGCACTTCATTAAAAGACTCTTGGGTTACATGGAGCCGCCACAAGATAGAGTGCCCAAAGAAATTATGTATTTCATGAGGCCCATGGATAGAACCCCTGAGATGGGAATCCAACATAAGTGGGGTGATTGGTTCTTGCATACCAAGAATACTACTATTAGGGTGTATGGGTCTCCATTGAGACCTCATATACTTCCAAAATATGTTCCAAAAAGACTTTCTTATTTGGAAGTGACATGGAAACTAAATGAGTCAGATAAGACTCATCTGAGGGGACAAAAGAAAGGTGCTCTCTTCCCTACTTCTACAAGATTTGGTGACTTTTAGGCAACCAATAAGGAGGGCCTTGATTATATATATCTAATTTTATATTCATATAGGATGGGAAAGGATTTCTCAAGGGTCTTTGATCCAGAAGGGTTTATTAACAAGATCGGGTTAAGTATCAAGAGACCTACTTTTCCACATCAGATCTTGTTGGATGAAGATATAGCGAGAAATTATTTTTCCATGGAGGAGGTGATAGATAAGAGAAATAGGTGGAAGAGAGTTATGGAGGTGGAAGGCTATAAGACTAGATTGAATCCTAATTATCTTGGTGCTTTTGTAGAAGAAAAGGATCGAATTGTCCAAATACAAAGGATATTAGATCATGTTGAATTGTTGATTAGCCAGGCTCCTACAAGAGAGAAAAAGCCTCCATATGATAAAAATGTTTTATATCAGAGATATGTTAGAACATAGAGTGATTCTACTAACCTTGTGTAGTCTCATGGCTCTATTGCACTACCTTCCTCTTTAAAGAAGAGGAAGATAATTGATCTTGAAGGATGAGAACCAAAAATTGAGGTAGTTGATCTAGAGGGTGCAGAAGGAAATGTACCTAGAAGAGAAGAAGAAGTAGACCAACTAATGCCTTCAATTGTAAGGGTTGTGGTAGACCCCCCACTCAAGGATAGATTGGATATGAGTCTTAGACATCAAAAAGATGAAATAGATGATATATGAGCATTAGCTTGTACACAATTTTGTCTGATGATGATTTTATTAAGTCTCAGGACTTTAAGGGATTTGTGATAAGGTTAAGAAGTGCAAATTTTTAGAGAAGAGTGGAAGAAGCCAAAAGTGATGCACACCTATCTCAGTATGAGGAAATAATTGAGAAGGTGTTGCAGGAGGTAAGCTAGGATATTGGCCAAATCACTCCAGAAGAAGGAAGGCAAATGGTGGATAACAGTGGTTTGTTGCTACTACCACACTAGGATATAGCCATTGCACTGTCTTTGGATATAATCAAAAGATAAGAGGAAAAGGTATTTGCTCCAGAGGAGAAAGCTAACCAAGCCTTCTTTAGTTGAGGATTTAACCCTAAGTTTGAGACTTTGGCTATTTGGGAAATGACACCTAACATAAATAAGCCTAAGATGGAAGATAGTATGCATGACCTAATAGGAAATGCCATTATTAAGAGGTTGTCAGACACCCCTACCCCCCAAGTTGCATCTTTATGTGTGCACACAACCTTATTCACTAAAATCGCTACTATAAAACTACAAAGGAATATGATTAATTAAATGAGAATACACCCAAGCTATGGCAAAATTGAATCATCATAGGTCTCTTCAGCTTTGAAGCCCTATTCTTGTAGTTTCTACTCCCTCAAATTCTACAGAACCTTTTCCATCAGATAAAGAAGCTCTGTTGTTAGAAATAAAAGAGCTAAAAGGTCAATTGGCATGAGCCACATAGAGTAGGATTGAAATAATTGGTAAGGTGGTCAATGATTTAATTCATCACAGGATTACCTAAGTAGTAGCTAAAGTTGATGTTGCTTGGAAGGCGTATTCAGAGTTAAGAACAACTTTTGATAAATATGTGCAAGACAAGGAAAATTTAGAAGAAATAGCTAATAAGTGGTTTCCTAAGATTGCTACAATAAGGCAAATTCATAGTTATGCTAAGTTTGATAAGGTAACTCCTACCAAGATTGTATTAACACATGACATGATGATAATGCTGGAAAATGTTGTTTATTATCACATAAAGTTTAATAAGAATGTTGAGGACAAATTACATTTGTTGGAGCAGATCGACAAGAATATAAAACATTTGGATCAATGGAAGTAGCAATTCAGAATATTAGTCCCTAATCTTTCATCTTCCATATGTGCTAATGAAGCATTTAGCAAAGATCAATTCAACAATAGGTCGGATGATTTGTTCTCCTTGGAGGTGATCCTAGATAATTTCAACAAAGAAACTAGGTCACTCTTAGATGCCAAGTACACAACCAATAATGATAAGATTGCAAAAGTTCTCTCATTCTAATGGTCTACAGAGAGGATGTGTGCTATTTGGACCAAGAAATATAGTGATTAAAGTGCATGATTGGAGTTCAAGGAGGTCATGGTCTAATTTTGGCAAAAATAGCTTTAAAAGTTTTTCATCAACATGGGGATTGGTCTTCTTGGTAGTTGCAACTATGACAAGGGATATTTTTAGATATTTTGTTGTAAGTAGAATGGATGTTCCTATGCCTCTTGCATTTAATGTAATTAGAAAATGTAACCGACTATGTTGAAATAGGTCTTAGGCCAACACGTCTCTTAGCTTCTATATAAGAGCTTGTTTTCTCATTGTAATGCAAGAAAACATTTTGCCAGTGAAAAATCTCTATATGGCATTTGTCAATTTAGGTTGAATCAAATGAAAAATACATTTTTCATGTATTTCTCACATTTTTCTCCTTGTATGTTTGTATTTCTCTTATAAATGAAGGAATCAAGGGTTTCTAAATTTGTGTATACACATTTATTGTATTGAATATCTTATTTGTTTCTTATGTTCAAGTAATGGATTAACTTGCTTTGGATAAGATATACGGAGTTGTGTATTTCATTAAGGATTACTAAGAAGAGATGTGGGAAATACTCTTTTATGGAAGTATCATTGTAAGGCAATGGTATAATTTAATCCTCTACATTGTGAAGTTTACATGTTAGAAGGAGATACTTGCAAAAGGTGGTTTGACTGATCTATACCCTAGATAGGCACTGATCTAAATCTCAACTTGTGCCAAATCTAGAATAATACCTTAAAGACAAATCTTTTGATTTTCAATTTATTTTTTATTTTTTGTAGTAAGTAGGGTAGTTTAAAATATATGTTCTCAAATCTAGCAATGAGTTAATCTCCAAAGACCTAGCCAATTTTGAATTAATCTTATAGTCTTGGTGTATATGAACGAGAACATTTCTTCTTGACAATATCCTATAACAGTTAGGGTTCTAATCAATTGATATTGTAGTAAAGGGAATATCCCCTAGGTCTAGCAGAGCCTAAAGTGTAAACGAGATCAACTTTTTGACTCATGTTTGTTGGCCACTGATCTGAGAGTCTTGAGAATTAAAGATGGCTACTTTGTAGAGGGGATTAGGTAATCAGTTGGGAGAACCAATAGTTAGTATCTTATCCATTTATTAATTACTTTGGGTGACCTTTTGGTCTCTAAATGGAAGAGTCATTACCATGGGAAGAACCATTGATTATGAAAATACCTTCGTAAGGTTTTAAACAACATCAAGACACACACCATAGGGTACCCATGTAGTATTAACCTAGGTATAGAGCACGATTTCTAAAAAGAACCCTTCCACAAAATAATCATTGAGAGTGAAATTTCTTGAATATTCATAGGCATTATCAAAGTCAAGAAGTGTGAAACAACATTTCATGGGAGTTATTATAATCCTTACCTCATGAAATAGCTTTAGTATAAATTTCCTAGGGAATTTATTTAGTGGTGCCATTCTCAAGAGATCTAAATCTAATAACCTCAGCATCAACTATAGAGGCACTATGGCTTGATACCTTAAGGTAAACAAAACCTAGAAAAAAGAGTGACAATAAATGAAAAAGGATAAAGAAATTTCCCCTAAATAAAATAAAAGTGGTATGAGAAAGGATAGCAAGGCTAGGTGATGTAGGAGCATCCCAAGGTGTAAAAGTAATCTTGTATCATCCAAAAATATTTTATTTTATTTGTTTATTTATTTGTAGGTTTTTAGTAGAATTCCAAACATCAATCGGTTAGCACAAATCCTATTGTAGTTCACTATAATTACACATTTTATCATGTTTTTGTGGATACATGATCTACTTGGAGCTAATAACATCCTATCCAAATTTCAAGAGATTTGGGTCATCACAAAGGCATAATTGACCTTTAGAATCATTACCAATCATATCAGAATAATACTCAATTTTATTATTCAAGGCTTATGACAACTTTCTAAAGTTTTTGAAACAAAGCAGCATGTTTCAAAGTTCACTAGACCTAGGGGACCTTATGGTATGAACTACATTAACTTTCATCAACCCATCATCACCACATTCATTCTAGAAGATAATTTCACACATTTATCCAACTTCACATTACACTTGGCATTGATCTTTATACCTACTCGTAGCTAACTAAGATAATTCCTAGGGCAAGGAGCTAGTATATAAACATCACTCATAATCATTTGAAGGTAGTCCAATTGGCGATTCAAGATGCTAGTCAAGTTTGAGCATTGTATTACAACATCATTTGAATTAAGTAATTTGTAATCAAATGGTTGAGGCCTAACATGTTGTAAGCCCATTGCAATAGGGACTGATGAGGTAATTCTAATTTTTGATTATCTATATGTTAAATCAAGTTGACTGTCATGATAATGTATTTATTTTGAGAATCATTCTACATAGTGTTAGCCCCATTTTTGACTTGCCTATTTTTTAAGATTTTTACATCAAAATTCCTACTTTGAATCACCTCTAATCACAAATTCTCCTGAAGTGTCAATTTTCTTTACATTTTGAAGGAGGAATTGTCTGTCTATTCAACCGAAGTCCTGGAAGCAATTCTATTGTGCAACAAATGACAAAAAATTAAATTTCAAAATCCGCAAGGGCTGGAAAAAAATCCTTTCACAGGGACATTTCTATGTCTATTTCTCCTAATGTGGCAACTTTTTAGGTCATGATGTCTTACAATTTGGTGGATTTAAAATCTTCAAGTTTTCACCTAGTAGTTTGTGAAAATGATTAAATCATGGTTTTTGTAATGGCTGGAGAAAAAATGTCTAACATAGGGTCTCATGGTGTTATTACAGACAATGTGGCAATATTTTGTGAGAAAATATTATCTCTATCATAAGTTATGCCAATTTTCCTTCTTAATTGCATTCACAGGCTTGATAAACAAGTGTTATAAATTTTCATGAGGTTATAATTTTTAACAAGTTATACTTTTTCACAAATTATAATGAGTTGTGAAAGAACGCTAAATTACTGATAAAGGAGATGACTTAGGAATTTTCACAAGTTATGAATTGCACTCAATATGTTGATGAAGGTTTTGAAAAAGCACAAGTTCTAGTAATTAAGGTTGTAAATGAAGTGAAGTGTTTGAAAAGCCTGTAGTCTATTACAAATTCTAACTTTCAAAAATTCCTAATTTGTGAGGAATTTCCAAAAGGTTGATGAGCTGCTTAGAATTTTTCACAAGTCACATGAAGGTTAGTCAAAGTCAGAAGTTAGAAGTTAGTTATTTCAAGTTGTAGATTTGCCTAACTTCAAAAAGAAACTTGCAAAAGAGAATTTAGTTATTCTAACTTGTAGATTTGAAAAAGTTCGTAAATGAACTTGTGAATTTAGCTAGCTAATTTGAAGAGAAGTTTTAAATTATTTGAAGTCATATTTGACATTTGAGTTAGTTATTTTAACTTGTGAATTTGACTAACTCATTTCTTTTCAGCCATCTAAACTAGTCTTGGAGGAAAGTTCAAGTTGTACTTTTTGGTAGCTTGTGAAAAGTTATACTAGTCTTTAAAGTGCCAATGAATAAATGAAAGCAAGAAGTAGTTATTATAACTACTTGAAAAACTAAAAACCTCCAAAAGATGGGTTTGTTGAGAAGGTTTTAAAAAATTTCAAACAGATCGATTTGCAAGTGTTAAGTCAAATTCCATGGTTATTTCTAGTGCCTAGGATTGAAAATGTGGATTGGGGATACATACAAAACAAATTTGTTAAAAAGGTTTTAAAATCTATCAAGCAAATGCGTTTGGTAGGTGTAGACCCATGTTTCACAATCTTTACCAGCGTCCTCATGGACTGTGTCAAAATCAGAGCTTAAAAACAAGTTTAAGGGCATCAACAAAGCATGATTAAAAATGGGTTTTCATCATCTGTCAAAGCTTTAGCCGCACTGGTATGCATGAATACAAAATGTAGAATCATTGACAAGGTGTGTGGAAAATTTGAACGAATGTTTCAAAGAAATGAAGTCTCATAAAATGCAATGGTTGCAAGATATGCATAAAATGCATTTGTTGAAAAGGCTTAAGATAACTTCCAAAAAAAAAGATGCAATGGCGGCTATAAAGCTTTATTCCATGACTTACGTTATCTTTCTACCCATGGCCTGCTAAATGGTAGCTTCTAAAAAGGATATGGATATCCATAAAGTTTAATGGAAGGAGGATTTTTTTCAAATATTATGTTAGAAATGATCTACAGACATGTATATGAAAATATGAAAACATATACAATGCCATGAACTATTTGATAAAATGTCTCAAAGAGATGTAATCTCATGGAATACAATGACAACATGACATACACAAAATGGTTTTGTTGAAAAGGTTGCAGAAACTTTGAAGTTAAATGCAATTGGCGAGTATAAATTAAAATTCAACAACCTTCGTCAGCATCCTTCGACGCTCTGAGACAACATATGGACATCCATGAAAGTGTTGGCAAGTAGGAGATGATAGTATGGCTGTCCAAACAAATGCTACAACACAGTGGACAATAGAAACAAACACAAAAGAGAGAAGGCAAGAATACATAGAACAAAAATATTTATATATTTTTATTTTACTTTCAAAATTATATCTAAAAAATTCATACACACTTGATGCAAAGCTACTGCTCTATTTTTCTGATTTGCCCCAAACTCTGGAGTTGTCTTAACCTTCACTATGCTACTGCACAAATTCTCTATTCAACTGCTATTGTCCCAAACATTCTTTTTTCTGCAATATTCTTCTTCTGTCTACTATTCACTTTCTCCTTTTGTTGTTGTTGCAGGCTTCTATTCTCCCTTCTCAAAAAACTAACTCTCTGGCCATTTCATTCCATATCATGCCAAAAACTGGCACTCATCTCATTTCAAAATTCAAACTTACCTACCAAAATTAATTTCTAACTGCAGTGATAATTGTTGGCAGGAGAAAACGGTTGTATGGGGCAGAATTGGAAGATCCCCAAAATTGATGTAGGGGTAGGGGGCAATAAATACACTAACTAAAGATTACAATAAATTCCAACACTCCCCCTTAATCTGAAGTCATCTGTCATTCAACAATTTTCTTTTTGAAACTAATCTCTAGAGTTAAATCTTTGTATTTGCCTTTCCAGAGCAGATCTCTAGAATTGTTTCTGCCATTCTAGATCACCTCTGGAGCTCTTTTCTGCATCTCTAGAGCACTCTGTCTCTGCATCTTTAGAGCATTTCCAAAGCTCTACTGTGACTATATTTCTAGACTTGAACCTCTTAAACTATTTTCTTTCCAGGGCTACACTCCTCTGGAGTTGTCAACAATGCCAAGCCTATCTCTTAGCCATTCAAAAGAATCTTTTGGCAATGCCTTGGTTAAAATATTAGCGAGCTATTGTTTGGATCTACAATACTATAACTCAATCTCTCCTCATTCTACCAACTCCCCTATGAAGTGATAATGAATCTCAATGTGCTTACTTCATCCATGGAAGACTGGATTCTTTGTTAGAGCTATTGATGAAACATTGTCACAATAAATGGTTGTATCATCTTCTTGATGCTCATTCAAATCTACAAGGATCCTTCTCAACCAAATAGCCTGGTATTTTGCATTTGCTACAATATACTTAGCTTTTACTATGGAGAGAGAGATAATGGGTTGCTTCTTGGATGCCCATGAAATTATACTTGAATCCATGTGAAATACATAGCCAAATGTGCTCTTCCGGTCATCTACATTACCTGCCCAATCACTATCCATGCAACTAGATAGCTTAAACTTATTAGATGCACCATAAAAGATGCCATAACCTATTGTGGCATTCACATATATCAAGATCCTCTTTCTTTCTTACCAATGTGTGTCCTTAGGTTTTTCCATGAACCTAGAAATCAGGCTTACTGCATGGATCAAATTAGGCCTAGTAGATGTCAAGTACATGAGGCTTCCAACCATGCTCTTATAGAGGGTTGGGTTTACTTCCTTGCTGCTGTCCTCTTTACTCAATTTCAAACCTGTAGCTGTTGGTGTTGGGGCAGGTTTGCTGTTCTCCATTTTAAATCTTTTTGAAATCTAATTGGCATAGTTAGTTTGTAAAATAAATATGCCATGCTCTATTTGTTTGACCTCAATACCAAGAAAATACTTCAGCATACCTAAGTCTATCATCTCAAACTCATTCTTCATTGCCTCTTTGAAATCAGCAATGAAGAAGTCACTATTTCCAGTAAAAATCAGATCATCTACATACAAAATAACAATCAAAATATTACCTTTAGCTGATTTGATGTAAAGTGTGGTCTCATTGCTACTTTTGCTAAAGCCATTACTCACTAGATATGAGTCTATTTTGTTGTACCATGCCCTAGGTGCTTGTTTTAGACCATAGAGGGCTTTTCAGAGTCTATATACTTTGTCCTCTTGCCCTGGGACTTCATAGTCAAGTGGTTGCTCCACATAAACTTCCTCTTTCAACACTCCATTCAAGAAGGCTAACTTCACGTCCATTTGATACACCTTTCACTTGTGTTGAGCTACAATTACTATGACTGCCTGAATTGTTTCTAGCCTTGTAACTAGTGCATATGTCTCATCATAATCTCTGTCAGGTTGTTGTTTGTACCCTTTAACAAATAGCCTTGCCTTATATCTTTCAATATTTCCTCCAGTAGTAGACTTGGTCTTGTAGACTGGTGCAGGGGCACCATGGTAAGTTAGAGGAAAATGTTAGGTTTTTATTTATTTTTAGTTTTTCATCAATCTAATAAGGTCTAATAGACCACTTTTAAATGTTCTAGGGTGTCTAGGAGGTCTAAGGTGTCTAAATAGCAAATTGATGTAAAAGTTGCAAATTGAAAAATTAAAAAAATAAGGAATATAAAGAGTCAAATGGGTAGTTAAATAGTTGTAGTTAGTTGAGAAGGTTGTAAAGGGCTTAAATATGCTCTTATGAGCCATTTTGTATAGTGGAGGAAGATGTATTGAAGATTGACTAAGAAATCAATGAGAAAACTCTATATTTCAAGCATATTTTCCTTGTTTTCTTGACATGGTACAGATAGTATGACCTTAATAATGGACTAAGACCATATGGGATGGATGGGATTTTGAGTCTTCTGTATTTTGGTTTTTGTTTCATGAAATTTCATTACATATTGTGGAAGTTATGATCGTTTTAGTGACTGCAATTTCCTGATTTCTCCTGTAACAATCTTGTTGCAACACATGGTACGGCCATTGTATAGCCTGTAAGGGCATTAATATTAGTTTTTTGGAAATAGGAATGAATTGTATTTCATTTTAATCTATTCTCATTGATTTCTATTGGGTCTATGAAAAGTTATAGTCATTTTAGTGAAAATTGGCCTAAAAAATCTAAATTTGAGGGTTTGATCACAAAATGGTGATTTGTAGTCCATCCCACTAGTAGAATTTGCCCATTTTGGGTGAAATGGGAGGGAATAGGATGTAGTTTGAGATTCCATTGGTTGGTTTTCATAAATTAGAGGTTTGAGGTGATTTTTATGATTCTCTAGTTGAAGATTATGCATGTTTTTTAAGCCAAAATGATGGCTAAGAGTTGACATATGAAGAAATCACATTGCTGGAGGTTGGGATAAGGTTTATGAAGCATGTGAAGACCTTATTCAAAGTTTTTGAAGTGATGATAGAGTTTGGGAAGGTTTGGGAATCATTTTTCCAATAAACCCCATTGGATTAAGCCTAGGTTGGGCAAAAGTGAGATTTTGTTGTTGGTAGTGTATGGAACATTTTTGGTGAGCAAAAACCTTTGATTCATTCCATTTGACATCTAAGGAGAGCTTTGGAGTTGGATTGGAAGATTAGGAAATAGATTTTCTCATACTTTCTTTGTAAAAGAGGCCTAATTGGGGCCTAGTTGTAGGGGGTCTCTCACAGTTTTGAGGCATTTGTTCTTAAACAACCCTTGTCCATTTTGAAATATGTTAACAATCAGCCAAAAGGATACTCCAAAATATCTTTGTTTCCTTGAGATCATGTCACATGTGAAAGATATGCTCTAATAGATCATTTTAGAGGGCTATAAGGCTAGAAGCCTAGTTGTGAAGAAAGTACTAGCAACCCTTGGTTTTGGTGAAAGGTGAGTGGTGGATTGAGTTGGTAGGAGTGTTAGATCATCACCTTTGCATCATAGACCCACTTAAATCCAATCACTTGCTTACCCTTGGGTAAATTAGTTAGTTGCCATATGTCATTCCTCTCTATGGCATCTAGTTCCTCATCCATGGCCTTACACCATTTCTCTTCTTTCACAACTTCTTCAAAGTACATTGGATCATTACAAGAAAATAATGCAAAATTCATATTCTCATCAAAATCAACATACCTTGTGCTATCATAAATCTCCCTTACACTCCTTGTCCTCCGTGGCACCAATTATTTGAGTGTAGGGTTTGAGTTACCTCCAGAGCTGCTATTGTTCTGACCTCTGGAGTTGTTGTACTACTGATCTCTAAAGCCGCTGCTCTGTTGAACTCTGAACTATAGATCTCTGGAGTAGCAGACCTCCAGAGCTTCTGTGTTGCTATCCACCTCTGGAGATGCTCTATTGAACACCTCTGGAGCTACTATTTTCTAAGGCTCTATAGTAGTTTCTCCCCGAGCTGCTACTCTTTAGAGTTGTTCCAGAGTTGTTGTCCTATGTAGTTTCTTCATCTTCAAGGGGTATTGTGAGTAAAATACATGTGGTGCTGTCCACTATTCCATCCCATGCTTCATGCTTAATGAACTCAATGTCCCTACTAATCACAACCTTTTTGGTGATAGGATTATACATTTTGTAGGCTTTTGACTCTTCACTATAGCCTATGAAACATTTTTCACCTCTATCATCAAATTTTTGTCTCTTCTCCTTAAGCATGAATGCATATGCTACATACCTGAAGATTCTTAGGTGAACTCAACACTCCATTTGTTGTTAATCCATGCCTCTTGTGGAATCCTATCATGGACAACCTTAGTAGGACACCTATTTAATAGATAAACTGCTATTGCTATAGCTTCACCCCAAAAATCATGTGATAGTCCTTTTGCTTTTAGCATGCTTGTTGCCATCTCTTGAATGGTTCTATTTTTCCTTTCATCACTCCATTTTGCTGTGGAGTATGCCTTGTTGTAAACTATTTTTCTATGCCTTCATTCCTATAGAAATTCAAAAATTCTTTAGAGATATATTCTCCCCCTCTATTCATTCTTAGGGCTTTAATATAGTGGTTACTTTGCTTTTCAGCTGAGGCCTTAAACCACTTGAATTTATTGAAGGCATCTGATTTGTTTTTCAAGAAATATACCCAATTTTTTCTACTATAATCATCTATAAATATCATGAAATAACTATTTCCAACCAAGGTGTGGGTTTTCATGGGACCACACAAATCTAAGTGCACCAACTCCAATGGTACTTTTGCTCTCCTAGAATACCCTAATTGAAAGGGTTGTCTATGTTTCTTTCCTAAAATGCAAGCTTCACATTTCCCATCAGGCTCTACAATGTATGGTAGCTCTCTAACCATGCCTTTCTTGGACAATAAACTCAAACCAGAAAAACATAAGTGCTCATACCTTAAATGCCACTGTTTGGATGAGTCTTTGATGACTATCCTAAAGGTTGATCGCTATCCCACTATTGTGAGTGCCAGAGATAGTGCTAGAAATTGTGCCAGAGATAGCGCCGGAGATAGTGCTAGAGACTCTATGTGTATCCTAAGAGGAAAAATTTTGTTTCTTACCATTTGCATTGCTGCAATCACTTTCTTGCTAGCTCCTTGGTCAAATATAGTGCACTCTCCATTCTCCATCAGGATCTTATAACCATTTTGGCCATTTGTCCAATTCTCAATAGGTTATGTTTTATGCCTGGGGCATAGTAGACATTCTATATTTTCCCCCTTTCACCATTCCTGGTTTGAATGTTGACTGTACCTTTTCCCATGATAGGAACTTATTCATTATTTCCCATTTTGATTTCAATTTGTATGCTGCCATCTATGGAGGCAAATAAGTTTTTGTTGCCACTCATGTGGTTTATACAAGCATTGTCTAAATACCATACTTCATCACTACTTCTTTTAGCAAGGTTGCAAACAATAAATACATTTGATTGTTTTTCATTTTCAGCCTTGTTCTCATTTGCTACATTAGCATTTTGGCCTCCATGGTCATGCATTTTCTTTCTACACTCACTAGCATAATGACCAAACTTATGACAATAATAGCATTGAACATTGCTTTTGTCATACCTCTGATGAGAACTACTATTCTTCTTCTTATCTTGGTAGCTTGGCTATGAGTTGCTTTCCTCTTCTGGAGTTGCTCCTTCCTCTACCTCTTTGACCTCTTCCTCTATTGTTTCTTCCTCTTCCCCTACCTCTTGCATTGGTTTGGACCTTGAAGGCTTGCTCTAGGGAAGGAGTAGATCTATTCAGCTGCTACTCATGGGTTTGTAGTGAACCCATCAACTCATCAACTGTCATCTTGGATAGGTCCTTAGCCTCTTCAATGGCTATGACAATAGGGTCAAATCTAGAAGGTAGACTCCTTAGGATTTTCTCAATAATCATTTGATCTTCCATAGTTTCTCCATTAATTCTTAGTTGATTAATCATGGTTGAAACCCTAGTGTGAAAGTCTGAAATAGACTCGATGTCCTTCATTTGTAAAGTTTCAAAATCCCTTCTTAGTACTTGGAGCTTTACTAATCTCACCTTATCAGTCCCCTTATAACTAGTTTGGAGTATTTCCCATGCTTGTTTTGAGTAGTTTGCTGCTGCAATGTGGGGGAAAATAGCATATATCAAGGCTGCCTCAATCAAACTGAGGGCTTTTGCATCCTTCATCCTTATTTCCTTCAACTAGTTCCTTTGGGCATTAGATAGGGAAACATAGACTATTGGGTCTGTAGTATCTACAAAACCATTGATGACTAGCTCCCATAGGTCATTTGCAACCAGTATGGTCATCATCTTTTTAGCCTAGATATCATAGTTCTGTCTAGCAAAGTTAGGTGGTTGCTGCCATCCTTTGTTGTCCCCACCTACCATTTCACTAGATTTGGACTAAGACTGTCAAACCCAGAAAATCTAAGTGCCTAGAAAACTAGGGCTTTTCTTAATACACCCACAAAATACTAACTATCCAGAAAAATAGGGCTCTAATACCACTTGTTGGTAGGTAGGGGAGGATAATATGGTTGTCCAAACAAATGCTACATCACAGTGGACAACAAAAACAAACACAAAAGAGAGAAGGCAAGAATACACAGAATAGAAATATTTATATATTTATATTTTACTTTCAAAATTACATCAAAAAATTTCATACACACTTGATGCAAAGTTGCTACTCTATTTTTTTGATTTGCCCCAAACTTTGGAGCTGTCTGAACCTTCACTATGTTTCTGCACAAATTCTCTATTCAACTACTACTGTCCAAAACATTCTTTCTGCTGCAATATTCTTCTTTTGTCAGTTGTTCACATTCTCCTTCTGTTACTGCTGCAGGCTTCTATTCTCCCTTCTCAAAAAACTAACTCGCTGACCATTTCATTCCATATCATGCCAAAAACTAGCGATCATCTCATTTCAAAATTCAAACTTACCTACCAAAATTAATTTCTAAATGTAATGATAACTGCTAGTATGAGCAAACGGTTGTATGGGGCAGAATTGGAAGATCCCCAAAATTGACGCGGGGTCAGGGTGCAATAAATACACTAACTGAAGATTACAATAAATTTCAACAGAAAGCATAATCAAAAGTGGATTTTTTCAAATGTAGCAGTTGCAAGTGCCCCAATTGAACTGTATTAAAAAATTGGAAGCATAGACATGGTGCTGGAAGATAACATGTCTCAAAGAAATGCGACCTCATGGATTATAAACATTGCAAGTTGTAGACAAGATGAATTTGTTTGAAGGGCTTTAGAATACTTTGGTAGATATGTATGCAAAATGTGGAAGCATAGAAAAATCTTGTGAACTATTTGATATAATGCATTGAAGAGATATAATGTCATGGAATAAAATGACTGGAGGATATGAACTAAATGGATTCAATGAAAAGACTTTATAAACTTTCAAACAAATGTGGTTTTCTATTGTAAAGTTTGTTGCAAGTATGGGCCTAACTGGTGTTGTCATTGATGTCAACATACTCCTGTTGCATTGATTTCAAGGATTGGATGAGTTGTATGCTAAGGATATTGAGAAAATTAGTTCTATCAGAAACAGAGAAGAATAATGAAGATAGTGAAGCTCTATGAAGTGAAGATCCCAGCTAAGATGAAGATCAGAGGATGTGCATCAAAGGGTTTGTAGATATGTGTCTAAAGGTTATCCAGTATAGATTTGAGAGGTCCGTATGAAGATTTGAAGAAGTTATGACCATATGAGTAAAACTAGTTTTGGTAGAAGTTTAGAGGTGACAGAGTGACACAATTAGGTCTAGTGAGATCCGGAAATGCAATATCTTGTTCTGTGGATTTGGTGGAGTGTTTAGGAAGTCAATGTGAATTGACAACTCAATTGGTTCGTGGTCTAGAGGTCCGCAAGCACCTATTCTAATATGACAGTGATGACAAACTATGTTCTTGAGGTTTCGAATGAAGAGAATAATTTCAGTAAACAAAAGTGGTGTGGATATTCTTGGTGTTTCAGGCAAGCTTGTGGGGGTCTCTAGATTGTGTCTAGTTTGTGTTGGTGGTCTGCATTGAAGATTGAGCTCGTAATTGAAGAATTACTTCCGGATGATGATGTTCTTCCTAAACTTGGTTGACTGGATGATTTACACATTTGGGTGTGTGCAAGAAGTTGTGTCCACTTTTTGGCCAAAAAGTGGAAGTGTTTTTCCTGATTTTCAGAATTTGTCACATTTGACCTAAAAATTTGAAGCACTTAAATGTGGAATCTTGGAAAAAGTCACTAAATATGAAATGTAGTACTCGGAGTCTAGTTTCCAAATATGTAATTTTTTTCAATACCCAGATGATAGAAATTGATTTTGAATAGGCGTTTCTAAAAACCACTGTTTAAAAGTCACTTTTTTTTTACTATACCATATACGTGAACGTCATCCATATTTTGACCTAAATAATCATATTTTTCAAAATCCTTTTGGGAAAAGCTTTGTAACTCACTGAAGCACTTTTTCCATATTTATTTGTAATTTTTTATTGAATAATTTTTTTTTAATTAATTTTTTATTGGTCATTTTTTGTCTTTTAAAAAATCATCGTGTACGTCACGCATAAGATGACCTAAACTTAACATTTTTTGAAATTTTTTTTTTAAATTGAAAAGAATTGTCTAAAGTACGTTTTCATACAATTTTTTTTACAAAAAAATATTTTAATAAAAAGTTATTAAAATATTAAAAAACCCTGATAATTCAAGGTTATGAACCTATTTCATCATAAATTGATTAAAAAATAAAAAAAAATTTAATTGTAAAAAAAATACATATTTAGAATCTACATTGTCTCCTCTATAATGGGTTTTAATTTCGTCAAAATATTCTGCAAAATAGACCTTTAAATATATGCCCAAAGTCACTATTTTGTTGTAACATTGACAGGGCCTTCAAGGTGCAGGTCAAACTAGGACCAGAGGTCAGGGTCAGGTCCCCAAAGCATTTTCCGAAGCGGGTTACAAAGCAAAACCCGAGCCTAAAATTCAAATTTTGAATAACGGGATCCCGTTTATAGAACGCGATCCCGTTTATAAAACAGGATCCCGTTTACTACTCCATCGGTCGTGAATAAAACGGGATCCCGTTTAATAAACGGGATCGCATAGTAAACGGGATCCCATTTTTTATTTGCCTATTTTTTTAATAAGACTGTACTATGACTGTCATTTCTGCAACTTGCCCTACAGTACGGCCGACAGCGACTCTTGCAGCATTCTTTGGCATATTTCTTTCTTTTGCAGGTCCATCAACTTGAAGTATTGTTGGTATTTTGATAGAAGCCATCATGGAGACGTTATTTGAGTGGAATTTTGTTGAATTGGTACTTGTTTGAAGGATTTGAAACACATTCAAGTTTTTGACATTACATGCTTCATAAATTTTTTAATCATGGGATCACAAAGTCGTAATAAGAGGAAAGATAGGAAGCTATTAACCCCTGAAGAAATTGAAGCAAAGAGAGTGAAGGAGGCAAAAAGGCAAAGAGATAGAAGAGTAAAGATTCAATCAATGAACAATGCTGAAGCATCCAATTCCACAACTATTGAAGATAAAAACATTGAGGAGACCATGGATATAGATGATGCAAGTTTGCAAGAGGTGAATGTGGAAACTAATACGATTATGCAAACTACTCCTGATATGTCTTCAAATCCCTCTATTAATGCTATGGAGAATGTTTCAATGGGCACAAATCCAGGTACTTCTTCAAATCCACTTTTGAATGAAATGGAAATAGTGTTGATAGGAGATTTAAAACAAGCTGGATATAACAATGTTGAGATTGATAATATTCGTAGAGATTAAAATTTGAAACAAATTGTAGTTGAAAATGAAAATGAAAATCCTTTTGTTGTTGAAAATAAAAATGAAAACCGTTTTGTTGTTGAAAATGAAAATGAAAACCGTTTTGTTGTTGAAAATGAAAACGAAAATCCTTTTGTTGAAAATGAAAATGAAAACCGTTTTGTTGTTGAAAATGAAAATGAAAATCCTTTTGTTGAAAATGAAAATGAAAACCGTTTTGTTGTTGAAAATGAAAACGAAAATCCTTTTGTTGAAAATGAAAATGAAAACCGTTTTGTTGTTGAAAATGAAAACCGTTTTGTTGTTGAAAATGAAAATCGTTTTGAAGTTGAAAATGAAAATGAAAATCTAGGAAGTGATGTTGAAAATGAGAAATATTTTTTCAAAATTGAAAGAGATGTTATGGATAATCTTCCTGGTAAAATTTCTTGGAGACAAATAAGAACACATGCCAATAGATTATATAAGGAATTTTTTTATCGTAAAAAACTATCATTTCAACGTCAACTAATGATGCAATTAATGAGAATGTGGAAAATGAGAAAAGTAATGAAAATGTTAGGCATTTTTGTTAAACCAAGAAAAAAAGATCAATCACTAAAACATGCTATGTCTACTGTTGCTAGTGCCATTGAGTCTATTGGAAGTAATAGTCGATCCAAAGATAAAAATGCAGCAAGACGAGCTATAACAACTGCTATAGTGAATAAAACAACTTTGAATAGAAGAATGGTAAGCAATATTAGTGGAATTCTAAAAATATATCCTAAAACATTGGTAAGAGCGGCAAAAAGAAGAGAAAGTATAGAAAATGATCCAGTTAACCAATGTTGGAGTTTTAGTGGTCGACTCCCGAGATCTAACATGAAACTAAATGTTGAAATCAGATCTTTGATCAAAAAATATTGGCATGATAATACTAGGATATCGTCTAATGCTAGAGATGTTTTAAAATTAAGAGTGGGGTCCAAAGTTCGCGATCCTCATCCAAAACACCTATTAGATACAACGCAAACTAAATTTTATAGAAAATTTTGTGATGAATTAGTGTTACCTGGTAATATTAAAATAAGTCAAAGATCTTTTGAAAGATGCAAACCATGGTATGTAAAGATTAATAAGGAACGAATATCTTGTTGTTGTAAAACGCATGTTCAATTTCGTTATTATTATGATGTGTTTCAATATATACGTTGTACTTTACATCGTAACATGATTATACAGGAATGTGATATTAATATGCCAACTGAAGCAATAAAAGAGTTTATATCAAGTTTGTTCTGTGAAAGATCTAATGAAAAAGGTTTTTATTTAAGTTCATGTATTTCTAGACAATGCACTAGTTGTGGCAATCTTTCTTTGTTAAGAGTTTGTATGCATGAAAGTGTTGAAAATGATTTTGGACAACAATTAGTGGATGTTAAAAGATTTAACAATGTTGAATATTCTTTAAAAGATGGAAAATTTGGAAAGCGTTGTGATTTAATTACAGAAAAGGTTAGTGTGCATGCATTCATATCAGAATTTAAAAGTAAAATTGTACCAAAATATGTCAAGCACTCTCAACAAGCTCGATGGCTTGATGGACAATTTCGTGAATGTAGAAACACATTTCCAGTTGGTACTATACTATCAGTGGTTGATTTTGCAGAAAACTATACTTTAGCTCTGCAAGAGGAAATTCAATCACAATATTACAATTCAGTGCAGGTTGCTATGTTTGTTCATATTGTTTATAGACATGCAGATGATAGCACAGAGAATGATAGAAAAGTTTTGAGGGAGTATCATTTCTATTTGAGTGACAACCGATTACACTCGTCAGAGTTTGTTCAATATTGTTTCAATATATTTTATACAAATTTAAGAGAAAGAGGAATCCAGATGACTGAACATCTTATATGGTCAGATAATTGTACGGGGCAGTTCAAGAATGCTCAAATGTTCTATTGGTTATGTAGGGTTCACAAGGAGAATAATGTCCAACATATGTGGAATTTTTTTGAAGCTGGACATGGTAAAGGAGAACATGATGGAGTTGGTGCATGTGTTAAAAGAATTCTTGCTAGACAACAATTAAAATTTGAGGATGCAGTAAAATTTAAAGATGCACGTGGGATTGTAGATTGGTGCAATACAAGATTATGTACACCTGGATCAAGCGAGTACTCTACAGTTCGTCGATTCTTTTGGTTGGTTGAAGAAGAAAATATTCTACCTAGACTTGATTGCCAAACAATCAGTGGATCTACTAAATGGCATTCATTTAGGAGTTCGAATGCAAGTACATGGACTATCTGGACAAGGGAGCTTGCATGTTTTTGTCAGTTTTGTATTTCAGGAGATTGGGAAGCATGTGAGAATACAGAATGGGTTGAAGCGTGGAAACAAAGACCATTGACACTTGCACAAGCACATAATCAAAGTGAAACAACAATTGAAGACAATGATCAACTGTTTGTATCAGACGATTATGACCGTGTTTTAGACCTTGTACAAGAAGGTAATTTAATTCAAATCATTTCATTTTATTTCACTTTGATTACTAATTTGTAGTGCTTTTATTTATTTATGTGTACATATGAATGCATGTATGTTGATTGGTCAAATTTTATGGACATGTGCAAGTTATTGAATCAAAATTTGTTTTGCAGGACATGTGTATGCTGTTGTTGCACCAAAGAATAATGAAGAGGAAACTGAATATTGGTTGGCTCGTTGTGTGGAGACTAAACATAAGTTAACAGCACCTCGAGAAGATGATGATGGCTTTCCTTATCCAACAGGTTTGATGATCCCCTTAAGACATCCCCTTAAGCATATTTTAAGAACTTCTTTGATCCCCTTAAGCAAATTTTAAGTATTTCTTTGATGATGCCTATCATTATCCAATAGGTTCGGTGGTGGTTGTTGGCACTTGGCTACGGAAATACCTAATAAGGAAGAATGGTTTGCCTGCATTCGAAGATTATGAAACACATAAGAAGATTATACACTACTCACATTTGGTGTTGGCAACAAATATAAAACTGGAGAGGTATTGCAGAAAACCTACAAATAAAGAGTTATGGAACATTTCTATGGAAGACCATGAGACAATCATCAATGCGTTGGAAAAAAGAGAGGATGGAGATGGTACAATGGAATAAGTAAATACAGGTAAATATAGTTAAATAGATTTATATTGTTGTTTTAAATATGTATTAAATACATGTTTTGATATTTCTTGTGCGTTATTAGTTGAAATTGATTTAATTTATCCTTTTATATCCTCAGGCCATCATCACAAATTCATCAAATACTTTGAAACAAAAACTTGAGAGGCACTCGTAAATACAGGTACAAATTGTGTATATCTAGATAGTTTTATATAAATTAAAATACATGTTTTGATTTAGATATATTGATAAATTGCTTGTATTATTTTTATATCAGGTGGCATGAAGACCTGCTACATTCTCCTCAAGTTTTGGATTTTCTTGAGATGGCATATAACGACATTTTGTATTTACATTATTTTGAGTTGGCATATATGTACATACACAATTACATTATTACACATTTTGTTCAGAAATTTGTATACATGTGTATGTACACAATTTTATACTCTACAATATTAAATTTATCAAAATTATTATTTTATGTATTTTATTTGTTAAATGTCCATGTTTTTCTACTTAGAATTTACTTTAAATTTGATTTATTATATTGTTCAATTTGGTTGCCTTGGGCAACTTCACCAAATTTTGAGAACTTAAGACGTCCCCTTAAGACATCGTAAATTAGGACCCCTTAAGACATTCAAAAAGTTAGCATAGCTTCTCTCATTAAGGTTATGTGGAATTAGTATTTGTGGCTTGAAACTCCTAACATTTGGTATCTATAAGTAGTAAAATCACATCAAGCCTACATGACAATTTGATGATGATAAATAAGTCCTAATCATAGTCATGTAGGTGTGAATTACACTCCTACCAGTAGTTTCACTCTTGGTGGCATGTCCTGTGTGTTCTTCCCCCTCTTGAGCATCTTTTTCAACCCCCAAATTGACCTTCCCTACCTCACATTTTTACCTAGTGCCCCCTTCATTTTTCCTACTTAGGGTCACCTCTTTGTGTCTTAGGGTTGCCCCTAGTGTCTCTAGGTTACTTGAGTGACCTTAATTAGTAAAAGTGGTGACCTTATTCCTAAAATGGGTGACCTTGTGGTTTTTAATGCATGAAATAACTCATATTTTTATCTTTTCTTCTTGATTTTTAACCCATTTTAACTCCCATTTTTTGTGCTAACTTGTGCTTTTCCTCACTTTATTTCTATTTTGAACTCATCATATTTTTGAGGGGTCCACTGATGTTAAGAGGAATTTGGAGGAAATATTACATCATATCATGTCCATTGAAAGTCATTAATGGTGGTCCTAAGTCATGCAGGGGAGTACTTGGGGTGGGTGGAATCTTTTGAAGTTGTAAAAATTTGACTTGGGACAGGGTATATGAACTTGGCAAACTTTTGCAAAAAATGTTACAAAACTTCAAGTGGGAATTGGATGAAATGAATTGAAGAAAGGAATGATTTCTTCAAGGCAGTTAGGCTTCTATAATTAGGAAGAAATGAGTGTTTCGATGTTATGGGGAAATGATGTAAAACTAGACAATAGGATAGGAAGTGGGATGGGATAAATCATATCCTAAAGTTAATCTAGCTTTCACAAAGTGGAGGGAAGGGAAGATACAAAGGAATATAAATTGTGGGAGAACCATATGGGACCATAGCTAGGAAGTGGAGAGGAGAAATAGATGAGATCCAGGGCCTTTTGTCTAAAAATGTAAAGTATTAAGATCTTATAAGTTCCTGCAGACCTAAACTTATTTTAAAATTTGATTCACATCCTGAGTTTGTGTTCATAGGATGAAACATGTCAAGCACAAGATTTCCTTGAGTCCTAATGGACACTAAAGATCGTATTAAAAGGACTAAGGGAAGTTCTCATTTTAGTAGTTACACTAAGATTTGAAATTAAAGTTGACAAATCCTAATTAAAGTTACACTAAGGTTTCATTTTGTAAAATATTGGAATATCCCATCAATTTTCTTTGCATTAATGAAGTAAATCTATGATGAAATCTTTTGTCTTGTAAATTAAGTTGTTTATTAATCAACTTATCAAATCAAGTGATTTCTCATGATTATTTCTCAAATACATGTATATGAATCTTATTGTGGAGAAGACTGTGAAACAAAATAAGAAGTCAACTAGAACCAAAGTGATGAGAGTTTATTCAACTATAAATAGTTTGTGTAGAAGCATAAATGGAATCTAAGTTACTAGATTGCAAGGACACTCCATGATACCCACATAAGGCCTTGGGATTTAATTTAATATAATATTTCTGCATAGATTAGCTAGAGGACAAAGGAGATGTAGTCACAAATGTTGGTAGGTTAGAGCATCCTACTTACATAGGCTGGATAGAAAATTTGATGTGTTTAACTTTTTAGATATCTTGCTAGATACTTTTAGGCATTGTACCATAAATGTAGACTATATCAATAATGTAGAAAATTAGACTATAATAGTGGTGAGAGAAGTAGTTTTCAAATAAATGTTGAATTCACTTGAACCCACTTTGAGGTACAATGTTATAGTTGCAAGGTAATGGTCTCAAGAGTATAATGTAATTGAAGTGTTAAAAGATTGGGCTAGTCCTAATGTGGATTTAAAAAGTTAAGGAATGTGGAGGATTACACAATTGTAAGTTTTCCTAGTGAAATGAAAGAGGCCATGATTATGATGTGCAAACTATTTGGGAACAAAGACTCAATACATTTAAATGCTAGATGGGTGTCATTATTAGACATGTGATTTTGGAAAGGCTAATGATTCATAACTATGGGGAGTTGAGATCATTGTAGATCTCTAAATAGGTAATTTTTGTAGGCTACCAAAGGGGAAGATTTCTACTAACTTCATTCCTAATTTGTGTCATTTATGCTACAATGAAATTCCCACCTCCACTAATAAATTGTAGGCCTAGTTCCAAAGTTATAGTTCACATGTTTTTTTAGCAACAATTATCCTTGTAGGCACTCCTCCACCCATTTGGTGAAGAAGTTGTGTCCACTTAAGACATCGTAAATTAGGACCCCTTAAGACATCTTAAATTACATGATCAACACAAGATGTTCAAGCACCAAGGCACTTGGATAAATATAACTATAACCATGCTAGGATCATTTAATATAACTTAGTTGATCTCTAGATGAGAAGATGTGAGAGATTGATCCCTCTTAGTAGGCAAGAGATCCTCATGAACTTATCTCACTTTTTAATGCTTTGTTTTGATTTGCTTACCATTTTATTGCTTAAAATTTGACCAGGACCTAAATATGCATACCGTGAATGAATCGAGGAACTTTATTAGGACCTCATCACTACATAAATTCTTTCAATGCAATTTCTTCATTAAGCGCAAATCTAGATCAACACTCTGACACTTGTAAATTTATATATGACAATTGATTATTTCTATTGATGTCAATCTATATATCTTATTATGGTTGATCTCAAATGTTTACATTTCTTTTCCTTCATGCACATGGTTCTAGATTAGTGTTTGATTTATGATTAAATTTAGGGATGCTTGTATATACATATGTATGTGATGTTATGCTTTTATAGTTTATGATGTATATGCAATGTATGTATGCATGGATAACATATATATAAATATGGATGCACCTAAACTAACATGATGGTTTTACATGATTATTACTTTGACATGTGTATGATTTTGAACTACGACAAGATTGCATTTATTGTGTGACATGTAAAAATATATAGTCCAGGTTCAACAATATATATATATATAAAGTCCAGGTCCATGTTCAAAAAATATATAAAGTCCACATGTTCAACAATATATATATAAAGTCCATGACAAACAGTATATAACAAATAGTCCATGAAATAGTCAAATATATAAAGTCCAGGTCCATGTTCAAAAAAATATATAAAGTCCATGTGTTCAACAATATATATATAAAGTCCATGACAAACAGTATATAACAAATAGTCCATGAAATAGTCAAATTATACATCTAGCCTATGTTTGAAATAACCTATCACATACTATCTCTATCATCAAGAGTCCTCTTCACACCATGCGAACTACTCAGATGACCTGAATGACTCTGCAAAAGAGAGATTTATATGAAATTAGATGTAAGATGATAAGGAAATAGATAATTTAATGACAATTTTTAAATTTATAATTTATATCATAAAATTAAATTACCGTGTGAGGCTGAGAGGCATGCTCTGGTGCACTTGGACCTGTGTCTCCATGCTCTGAATCAATCTATTTAATACAAGAGAAAGTTCAAGTTGAAATTAGATATACTTGACGATTTTAAAAATGATTTAATTGAATTTAATTTATAAGAACTATCATATTTAAAAATTATTATACCGTAAGAGGAACTTGTTGTGAATCCTCTATTCCAGGACCTGTCTCTACAGGCTTAGCTCCATGACATGTATCGAGCTATAATTTAAGAAAAAAAAGTTTTGAATGTACATGTCAACATATATATATATATATATATATATATATATATATATATATATATATATATATCAAGAAATTTACTTTAAGTTCACAACGTATATTTTAATTGTTCAATTTAAATCTAATCTAAATTTTAAATTATACCGTATCAGGTTGCCCATCTCCTCTGTCCTCCTGCTCTGCATGTGCTGTGTGTTGCTCATGAAACGTGTCACTAACAAGCTCCTACAATGTCATTTATATTTAAGTTAGCACATGTGTGTACAAATCAGGTTTTAAAACATATATATAATTGACTTACAGTGTACATGTTATTAAATACGTTTTTCAACAACCTGAAATGCAGTCGACTCCTGATATAAACTTGGATTATCCAAGTGTGCTACAATGCCCATCCTCATAGTTGTGTCAACCTGCATAGACATATTTATAAAATATTAAATAGTACATGTGCACGTTTTTAGATACACTGATATCAAAATAGAAAAATTTAAGTATATATATACAGCTTTTTAAAACAATATGTGTACATACTGTAAGAGTGTCATGTGAGATGCCCAATGATGGAGGAGCGCTCGAGACACCCTGAGATGGAGGATTCAATGTGGAAGAACCCTGAACCAGTTCATAAATAAGTTCATAAATATTTAAATGTGTGTATCTATCAAAATAGAAAAATTTAAGTATATATATACAGTTTTTTAAAACAATATGTGTACATACTGTAAGAGTGTCATGTGAGATGCCCAATGATGGAGGAGCGCTCAAGACACCCTGAGATGGAGGATTCAATGTGGAAGAACCCTGAACCAGTTCATAAATAAGTTCATAAATATTTAATTGTACACACATTCAAGACTGAATTTTACAAAATTACAAATCATTGAAAATGTACCCCAAATGGGTGCCCGAGATGAACAGGTGTCGATGAAAAATTAATTCGATCAATTGTGACCCCTGTTGCCATCATCTACACCAAACAAACCAAACAATTCGATTGTTAAAATATTACAATTTAATTGATCATCTATATGTTGATTAAAAACACGTGGTTAAAAAATTGTTTTAAATTCAACATGTGTACATAACCTATATATACCTGTGTCGAATGATCAGTGGGATGATCCTTAGCAAATAGATAATCAACAAATGATTCAGTGCCCACATTATCAGATGATGCATGTGTAGCTGAAGTGGGTGCAACTGCCTGATCAGGTCCATAACACAACTGATTGCAACTCGTACATGTATGAGGCATCGACACATGTGGAGTGGCACTAGGACCACTTCCATCATCAACTCCTCCATGCTCTCTAACTTGAGCTACCATCATAGAAGTCTGCTCATGTAGGCTACCTGAGAGTGCACTCAATGTGCCTAGTGTGGATACCACTGCACGATGCTCGAAGGGCGAAGGAATGGCAGCAACAGGAGGGTCAATAAGAGGTTGAATAGGCACCAGTCATTGGGGATCAACCCGTGCCCCCAACCTCTGTTGTGGCATGCCACCACCAACACCCTGGAATGATCTAAAATCAAAGTAGTTGGATTTTTTATTCATAACAAACTCTACATATAATTTTCTCAAAAAATATAAAGGAACCTCACAATTAGCATGAGGTGGATAATCAAACACCATCCACCATCTATCCCAAAAATTAGCAGACATTCCTTCATGCCTACACCACCTGATTGATATTCTTTTCTTATTTGCAGGAATAGGTTCATTTGTAATGGGATGTCTAAAATATTGTGCTAAATGAGCTTTTGTGATTTTAAGATCCAAAACAGTCTTATAGGAGAGGCCATCAGCATAAAATTGGCGCCTCTCCTCTCTCCATTTCTGGAATCCATCAAAATCTGAGTCAATAGACCTCACAGAATCTACAATGTTTTGCATCAAAGATGCAAAACGTACTACGTGAGGTGGCATGAATTGTTCACTGCGAATGGAATTCAGTTTTTCTTGTATCGAATCCACATTTTCATTTATTATGGCTCGCAAGCGAGCCTGGTCAGTTCCAGGTGGGGGTGGAGGTGGAGGTGGAGGCGGGTCATCTGCAGGTGGGGCATCTAGAGGTGGGGCATTTGGCGCTGGGGGTGGGGGTGGGGGTGGGGGTGGGGGTGGGGGTGCGGCCGGATCATCTTGTGCATTAAGAAAGTCCTCAACATCAAAGTGAATATCATCTAGATTCATGATGTATATATAAAAATCTAGATACGAATCTGCATATATATACATATAAACATACAAACTTCAGTACAAATTTCAAATTAAATCAAGAATATATATATATATGTTTCAAGAAATTACACTTGAAATAAATTTAAATTAAAAACATACAAATAATGTATACATGCATGTACAAATTTCAAAATGTAAGCGAGCTATTAGGACTACCATAATGATTGATACAATGGGCAATATATATTTCAAAATTTCAATGTGCATTTAAGTAAGGAAACTTCTCTGGACAATCATCATGTAATTCTTAAATGTGAATATGCATCCCAAATTTTGGACTATTTTAAAGAAATATGGTGCATTTAGGAACTTGGTGATTGTTGGGGTAAAGAGGAATATATGATCATGCTAGAAGAGGCACTGATTAGGCTCATAATTGGCCAAGGTTGCTTTGAATAAGGTTAAAACAAGGAGATACCCATGTTGATATTCACACCCTTTGGTCCACACCTACATTGGGATGGATTAAGCTTGAAATTTTGATGGGTAGCCAAGGGTAATCCTAGTGAAGTAGGAGGAGTATGTTATTAAGAGATGATAAGGGAAAACCTCTACCTATCTTAAAGCTTATGATTTTGGTGTCAAGAACACTAATATGGTAGATTCTAGGGCCATGATATCCAGGGCCTCAAGATGACTTGGAAACTAAACAAGATATCCCTTAGTGTGGAAGGAGATTCCAAGATCAACATTGATCATATGAAAAAGCATAGATGAAGCTTGTGGTTATTGGAAACTATTATATATTGGAACCTAGAAACTTGGTGAATACTTGTTTAAATCTATCTCCTTCAAACATATCAAAAGAAAAGGTAATTATATTCTAGACTAGGCAGATAATGGAAGAAATCATTAAATTGCTCCTAGACATCTAGCATTTGTTGGGAAGAATTTTTTTTTTACATTCAACTTGAAATCCCTAAGTTGTGCCTCCATGCTATCAAATGTTACTTGTATCTACCTTCTATACAATGATATTGAAGGGGTAGAAGGTTAGGCTAAGGATTTCTATATTGCTACTTAGATAAATTCCACATCTTCAATGTGTGGCATGAGCATATGCACAAAGCCTTGGAGGATATTTCTAAGATAATGAAGATAAACCTTCATGTCTTGATGATAAATTGGATGATTCTATCCACTATGAGAATTAAGATGAGGAGGAGGTGACATAAATCCCTCCTATCAAATTCGAACAATGTTAAAAATGTCAAGGAAGTGGTAGAGGCTTTGTAAGGCTTGTGTAATTTGTCCCACCACCCTAGGATAAAGTTTTTTAGTTTATTAGTAATTCTAACACTACTTCAACTTATTACTCTACTAGGGTTAGGGCCACTATAATTTTCCCTACCACTAATATATCTTAAGACACCTATTGGTTTATGTTTCATGTCATTGTAGTATATTAATTTTCCCTACCACTATTGATTGAACAAAACTATACCATATATATTAAGTACTCTAGCTCAATGATCTTAAGATTAATGAAATCAAGACTAACTATATCATCATTATGCTTAGATACACCCAACATGCTAATCAAGAACTTAATTACCTTCACAACCCTATTAGCATTGTATCACTCCTATTAGGGAGTGGACTTGAATGGGGCCAAAAGATTCTTTACCTCTTACGATTGTGACTTTGGGTTTGGCATGGTCAACTTGGAGAGGTTGTGTGGCATATCCCTATAAGAGGATGAAGGGTGATAGGAGGTTGTAGGATGGCTAAAAGCATTCACATGACGATAATGTTCAAGTTTAAATTTCAAGATATGCATCATGGTCTACAAGGTTCTCTTGTTCAAAAGGTTCATCATATTCTAGACAAGGAACTCACAATCATTGGTACCAAATTCAAGACCTCCTATTACAAGTCTCCATATAGCTTTAAACAGAACACCTATAAACACAAAATTTATAGGGCTTGAATACAAGCCTGCCTCCCAGTTAGGAGACTTCCAAATAATTGGTGAACTCACATGCAATAAGGGAATAACACATGCATACAAAATATGTAGAAGAAATCCCTGTAGCATGACTCGTGATTAATTAAAGTTAGGGTTAGGGTTTCAATTAGGATCAGGCTTAGGGTTAGAATTAGAATTCAAGGGTTGCTAAATTAGGGTAAGTATTAGAGCTACAATTATGGTTTGGGTTATGGCTAGAGTTAGGGTTACAATTACAATTACAAGTAGCTCGTTAGGGTTAGGGTTAGGGCTAGAGTTAGAGTTACAGTTACAATTACAAGTAGAGTTAGGGTTAGGGTTATAATAAGGGTTAGGGTTTGAATTGCATATAGAATTAGGGTTAGGATTAGGGTTAGAATTAGTGTTAGGGTTAGGGTTGGAATTGCATATAGAATTAGGGTTCAATCTAGCTAGAAATAGATAAATTAGTCAAGATGGTTCTAGCTCAATTTTGTTTCCTATTTCCTAGAAAATGCAAAACTAGTTATTGTTTTCTATTTAGTTGTTAGTCCCAACTCTTTCCTTTTAAGAAGTATATCAAATCTAATGTAGTAGTAGATACTTCTACATATACAAGTTTCTGTTAGGAGAAAATATATTTTGCCAAATTTGTATAGAGTTGTCTATATAGTGTGTTCCAGGGTAATCAAATGATGTAAGTCACAATTTAGAGGGTTGAGGGATAAGTTTGTGTTGAGTCTATAAGAGGTGTTTTCTTACATAGACCGAGCTCCATAATCTAGGTGTCTCCATGTCTAACTCAAATGTTTCAACTTGGTCCATATTATATCCAGATTAATGATAAAATTTTATATATATGGCTATGCACAAGATCCACGACCATATCAATGTTTGGTAGAGAAAAGTTATCTAAGTTGGGGTAGATCCTTTTTTGATGTCTCAAAAGTTAGTGCAAACATGAATTCCCTTAGTTTTCTTGTTAACTAAGACCACATTAGATCTACCCATTTAGGAAAAGTAATAGTCTGAATGAACCCTGGACATCCAAGAGTTTATACAATTCTTCTATGACCACGAGGGCTACTTGGGGGTGCATTTTGCGTAGCTTTTATTGAATAGGTTTGGCATTGAGGTGAACCACAAGATGATGCATGACTTTAAAGATGGAGTCTCAAGGCATATCACCATAAGACCACATGAAGAAATCAACGTAATATTTAACATGGTGACATGGTTATATATGCCTTCTTTGATGTCAAGGTCCAGTGGAGCTACTATCTTAGAGAGTTTAGGGTCCAAGCTTCTATTCACAGGTTGATGTTTATAGCATGTCCTCAACAAGGAGAGGGGAGTCATGTCTTGTATCTAAGTGGTATCTAATGGAAGGTGAAGTTTGTCAAATTGAGGAGCTCTTGGGAAGTGTACATTTTTATTATATCATTTTAATCGATCACAAGTTTCTTCTTATATAGATTGTTGCTATTCTGCCTAGACTAGGGTGCCTCAGGACTGAAGGGTTCTTTCTTTCTCTCCAAAATAAGCATATATGTAGGTGTTAAGTATGGTGGAAAAGTCTTTCTTATGATTACAATGGGGATGTGGTCTTGACACTTGATAAGTTTCATGATGGCTTCATCATTTTGGAAAACATCAAATCATAAAGGGTCGTGTTGGTCCCAATCGATAAGCTCAAGGTATTCTAGGTCTAAGGAGATGGTGAGGATAGTGACCTATCATGAAAGAGGTTAGTGGTGGAAAGATCTTCGTAAGGATCATGAGTGGAGCCTACATCAATGTCATTAAGATTAGGGAAAGCATTACCAATGAGGTTTCAAGCTCGTATCACAATTAACATCATGATGTTCATTCCAGGGGCATAACCTAGCTAGTGAGGACAGCTACTTGAGTATATCAAAAGTTACATAAATGTTGGCTTCATTTCATTCTTAATTAGTTGGCTATCACAAAAACTGTAAAATTTTCTCAATTCTTGATTAGTTCTAGTTGTCTCTAAATGTTTGATTATGAAGGATGTGATAACTTGGTTTTATTATGGTTTGTTGTAATTTTTTTACATGATAGTTAGCTATTCAATAATGCCTTTAAAATACAATGACATACATTGTTATAAGTAAATTTTATAAAAACCAAATATACATATCATCCCAATTTGCTATATAATTTTTGACAGTTTGTTCAAAATCTCTCCTTTCATATGATACAATTGTTTCAAAATTTCAATTGCATTTTCCAGCTAAAATGTTTAAATACAGCTATTCAACACTCAAATTGAACTCAAATTTTGACAGTTTGTTCAAAATCTCTCCTTTCATATGATACAATATTTTCAAAATTTCAATTCTATTTTACAGCTAAAATGTTTAAATAGAACTATTCAACACTCAAATTGAACTCAAATTTTGACAGTTTGTTCAAAATCTCTCCTTTCATATGATACAGTATTTTCAAATTTTCAATTGTATTTTACAGCTAAAATGCCTAAATATTCTCTATTCAATTCTCAATTTTAAACATAATTTTGACAGTTTGTTCAAATTCTAACATTTTATATGATATAGTCTTTCAAAATTTTAATTGTATTTTACATCTAAATTGTCAAAAATCAACTACTGATTTTATAAACCCTAAACCCTAAATAACAATTCAAAATTTAAATTTTGATTGTATTTTACATCAAAACAAACAATGGAAGGTATAAACAATTGATGGGTAATTTTTACAAGTGGAAAAATCCACTTACCTGGCTGGATGATCTGAGAACTCGGGATCCCGTTTTCCTCTGTCACCTGTCGCTGTTGAAAATGGGGTCTCTGCTGTTTTTTAAAAAATTTAATACTTTTCACAAACGAGATCCCGTTTTATAAAACGGGATCCCGTTTTATATAACGAGATCCCGTTATATAAAATGGGATCCCGTTTATAACGGGATCCCGTTTTATATAACGGAATTGCGTTTATGGCCTCTAGGTTCGGGATCCCGAGAAAAATGGGATCGCGTTTTTGGTTCTAGGCTCGGGATCCCGAGGCAAAACGGGATCGCGTTTTATATAAACGGGATCCCGTTTTTCGTTCCCCGATTTCGAATTTTTTTCTAACTCCGAAACTTCCACCTTAAGTGGACACAACTTCTTGCATCTACCCATTTTGCAGATGATCTTGAAGATATTCTGTGAAGCATGGTGTGTTCTTCAAAGAAGATTTAAGTCCCAGATCTATGTGGCTGACAGTGTGGTGATTCGCATGAAGTCTTTTGTAATAAGTCAAGTTGTATTTGTGTATTTTCTCTGTAAAGTATGTCGACTTTGATGATTATCCCAAAGTCAATGTCTTGTATAAATAAGTGTTGTGAAGTCATTTCAAAAGTATCTTGGTGAAGATGAGAGTGTGGTAGAGAGAAGAAGAGAGAAAGGAAGAGCAGAAGTGTTGGGCTTAAATGGAACTGACTCAAGCATGGTGAAGATGTTATTCTTTAGTTCAAGTATGTAATATTTATCATTCTATAGATAGTGTGTCTCCTATAGGCAGTGGGCCTCTTATGAGCAGTGTGCTCGGGTAGTGAGCCCTAACTGGCATGTGCCATTTTGTTCTTCTTATTCTTTTAATAAAGAATACAATCTTGGGTTAGTCACCTCATGGTTTTTCCCTTAACTGGGTTTTCCACGTTAAAATCTTGGTGTCATATGTGTTAATGTGTTTTAGCTCTTGAATTGTAGCATTATGTTTCCATGATTGATTTATTATTATGCTGTTGAATTACAAGAACGATTTAAGTGGTTAATAAAAGAAAGTTTTGGGACAACTACTTCACCCCCCTCTTAGTTGTCTATCTTGAAACTAACAAAGTCATTATTCTACAACCTAACCTAGCATATTTCTCCTCATTTGTACTAGAATGGAGCATTAGAGTGATACATAGATATACATTAACATAAGCCAGCAAGCAAAATGTGAAGCAACCTGAACACGTGTAAGGTTTCAAAAAATTCTTCAATGAAATGTAGTAAAATGGAATGCAACTGTTGCAGGATATACATATTTTTGGTTTTCAATGCCACAATAAGAAGAATAAAAAGTGCCATGATTTTGGAAGTGGATTTCAAATGGATTTTCCAGAGTTTTTAAAAAATGAAAAGATAAGTCTCAAAAAAACCTTGCCAACATCCTCCGTTACAAGCATCTTTGTAAAGTACATCTCATGAAATACTGTAGGAGCCACAACCTGGTGGTATGAGGTATTTAAAATAACAAAAGGCATGCAGATTATTTGTGGAAATGCATTAAAATGTGCAAGCATCACTAAGCATGTGAACTATCCAACCAAATGTGGAAATATAAATATGAATAGGCATGGATAGAAACATGAACTGTTTGACATAATGTTGAGATTTTGAGTTTAGAGGATTACAAAAGATCAGATCATGACCCCCTTCTAGAAAAATTCCTTAAGGAAATATGGACTAATTGGTGGACATAGTCCTAGGATAGGTATAGAGGTTTTCTTTTTAAAATAAACTGCAATTGCAGATGGAACATCAAAGTACACTTTTGAGCATCTTCCAACACTAAGGTCATGACCTATTTGACAAGGAAGCTAGTCAACAATCAAGTTATCTTAGTCTTTCAACCAGATGGGTTGGGATAGGTGAACTTTATTGAATCATTCCAGGGGAGTTAACAATTGTAACAAGAGTGCCCAACTCAAGAAAAAGTGAGTAGATTGATGCCCTCATGTGTAATTTGAATTATCTAAATGGTTGGAAGTTTGCTTTGTGTTCCATGGAAAACAAGGATCAAGAGCATGCTAGAAAATTGCTTAAGAAAACCTTTCTTCTTCACAAGATATGGGGATTATCTATGTTAGATCAATATCAAAGAATTGGAGTCCGAAAATGTGGAGTGTTATTCAATCTACAAGTAAAGACATACTATTTCCACAATCAATCCATATTTTGTATGCACAAGTACAGGAGTCTAAGATTTAGGTATACAAAGGAGTTGTCAACATTCGGTGAGGTTTTCCCACCAAAATGGAGAAAATGGAGATGGAAAGTAACTTAGTGAAATTCATAACTTGAAAGTTTCTAGTTGTCCTTTTGTAAAACTGACTTATGTCACTTTTTATAACTAAAAGTTAGAAAATAAGCTTTGTTTCCATAAAAGTTGAGAGAAACCTAACTAGAATAAATCTTATTTTTAAATTCTTTTATTTCAAAAGGGTAGTTATGAAGTAGTTAGGAGGTTGTTACAAGGTAGTTACAAGGAGCAAGCCTATAAATACAAGGCTAATTCAAATGTAAGGGGGACTTTTCAAGGGACTTTTGGAGGGGAACTTTTTAGAGACTTTTGAGCTCACACTTTGTACAAAGGAGTTTTTTGAAGTAGTATAGTTTTAAAGATAATAAAGAAAGTATTTGGATCATCTGTTTCAAATTTTTTTTGAGTTAATATTACTAATTCTTCATAAGTCGAATTGGTGATCTCCTTTGTCTTCATGGAAATCATTGGTCATGTTTTGAAGTATATATAAATCGTGCAATTGATGTAAAGAAGAACAAACATATCTTGGTGTCTTGATTTGAATGTGCTTAGATAAACTATCTCTTAGTGTTTTGAGATTTGTGTGTTATCCTTCTTTTGTCATTGTTGTGTGTTAAAACTGTAACATCAGAAAATGTCCCCTTGGGGGCTTTTCCCTCATAATGTTCAGCTCCCAGGTCTTAAGTGTCCATTTAGAACATCTTACATCATATTTCAACATCTTGACGGAATGAACCCTGGGTATCATGTCAAATGGGACCTAGGGGGACCCCTTGGACCTAAACCTTACCAAAATAGGGGGGGAGGACATGGACGCCCACGCCCTAGTCCTACCCTATTTTGGGTCAGTCCTAAATTTTGGGTGTCGGCTTGTGACTATTATTTGGGTCCTATGCTGACATGGTAAGTTTGAATTTTGAAATTCTTGGCGGGAGTGTTTCTAATTGCATATAAAAGCATGTTTAGGAATTCATTTGTAAACTAGATGACTAGAGATGATGTTCATGTGATTTTGGCATTCTAAAGGTGATTCAAGGCTTTCATTGTGTTGCAAGAGCAGATTTGTGTTGTCTATGTGTTTGTATTTGCAGATTTGAGCAATCATCTCCTCATGGCATGAAGAGCTTCTTCCTCCCATGAGATCTTCACTACAAGGTGACATCATTTATGTTTTTTTTAGTATTTATCATTTGGTTTTTTCCTCTGCCTCACAAGGGCATGCACTCTCTATCTGACAATGGTGTTCGGAAGACTTGAATGTCTCTCCAGGGCTTGACTGAGGCAAGCCTCTAAACACCACAACCCCCTCCCAAAGTTTTCATGATTGCAGGTTAAAGGTTGAAGCTACAGGAAAAGTGAAGTTGCAGGAGGGTACAACAGAGTGTCAGAATTGTAGATCAGAGAAGAAAATAGCTCCCTGGACTAGGGTGCCCACTCATTAGTCCTCAAATTTTTGTGATGGAAAAAGCTTCAGTACAACAGAAATAGGTTATAGATCTTGTTTGTAGATCCTAAAAAAAAGAAAGGCATTGGACTTGGGCACCCACTCTTTAGTCCCTGACTATTTCACTTCTGAACCCTAAAAATAGGTGCATAGTTATTTGTTATTTTACATCTTTTTATAATAGTATTTTTTGATATTCGTCTGTTTGTTGTCGTATTTACATAATTAGGGTTTTAAGGTATAATTGAGCATAAAAGAAGATAATTTCCAATCAAATCATAAAGATCCAAGTTTCCCTACATCTCATAGTGACTTAGGGTAGGATAGTACATTGCAACTTGACCCTAGGTCCTTAAATGAAAGGGTGAAAGGAGGATACACATACACAACTACCAAAAACTCAACTATACAAATTTTACCCTTTACATTTTAGTGAACCCATGTTAATGGACTTATTTGCACATTTATAAATGTTTTGTTTCAGATTTACAGTGATTTCATTCATTCATATAGTCATTCATCTTAATGCATTGGAAAACTTACAAAAAAAAATAAAAATTTAGCAAAATTGAAAAAAAATGCATGCTAGGGTTTCTATTTTGCATCAATTAATTTGAATTTCATAAAATTTCTAATTTTTGTATTAGATCTGAATTAAATTGCATAAAATTATAAAAAATCATTAGTTTGCATTGCATTTTCATCATAAAATTGCTAGGGTTTTGTTGAAAATTGTAAAGTTTGCATATAACCTAGTAATTCCAAAATCTAGGGTTTGTAAGTAAAATATTGTTTCAAATTTTTCTATTGATTTTAGAGGATCATTCAAATTTGCATTTGTCTATAGTCTTTCATTTTAGAACAAATCTTCATTTAGATTTCAAAAATTTGCATTTTTGCATAGAAAATTTCAACAAAAACTAGCATTTTCATTAGATTTGCACTTGCATTTTACATGTTAGAGCATGAAAATAATTTTAAGATACGAGAGGATGTAATTTTAATCATATTTCATCTTGCAAAATATTCATATAGAATTTTACATCAAGATCTAAAACCTAGGGCTTGAAAAACATTGATTTTCATTAGATTTGGCCTTATCGACTCTCTAAATTTGCACTATAGATGTGTTGTAAGGAATATTTTTGTACTAATTGACTATTATCAGGGTAATTATCTATTTACCCTCCTAAAAATCTTCACAAAACCTTTCTATTGGCCTCTTGTATTGAAAATTTGATGAAAAATTACACATTTTTGCTATTTTTGCCCTAGGGTTTGGCCTAGTTTGCACTCCAAGCATGTTGTGACAAATTTTATGGATTTAAGTGACTGATATAATTGCTATTATTTTCTACACCACCTAAAATTCTTTACAACACCCCTTTTCCTAGGTCTTGGAGTTGAAGAACTGTGAAAAATTGCCTATTTTTGCTATATTTTCACTAGGGTTTGATCTTGAGTGGCACTATAAGTGTGTTGTGATGGATATTTTGGCATTAGGTGGCTGTTATTACTGATAAAATTTTCTTTCCATCATCATTTTCCTTACAACACCCTTTGTCATACTCTTTTGCATTGAGATTTGGTGAAAAAAATTGCATACTTTAGTGTATTTTCAGTAGGTTTTGGCCTATCATCATTTGTATCAAGAGTGTGTTGTGAAGGTTCTTATTGCTATATTAGACTAATATCAGACATATAATTTGCTTCCCCTGATCAAATTATTTACAACACCTTTTCTTTCGTATATTTGGATTGAAAAAGTACAAAACATCAAGCATTTTAGGTCATTTTTGCACATAATTTTACACTTGTCTTTGGCATACTTTTGAAAAACTTTTAAAATCTGATATTGCATTGATTTGAAAACATATATCATGGTGGGTACAAAAAGTTGGGGGGCCAAAAAGTGGCCAACTTAAAAAAAAATAGTAATAATGTGAGCGCATTAAACGCACTCGCATTATGGCTCGGTGTTGCCGAGCCTACACCAAGCCATAACACGCTCACGTTATAACACGAGCACGTTATGTGCTGATATATATAAAAAAAGTAGTGTTCTATTTCATTATCTCACAACAAATTGCAAGAAATCCGCAGCTTGAAAAAAGAAAGGAGTGCACTTGCATTATTTGAGGTCCAATCATCAACTATTTCTCACCGATTCATCATCAAAATGCTACCACGACATCGGGGAAATCAAAGAAGTAAGTGTTATTTGCTTTCTTATTGAATTTTTTGCTAAATAGGTAGGTTAAAATAGTTTTTGATGTAAATTTCTTAAATTTACAGGAGTTGATAATGCACCTCCTCCTCCTGAAAATCCACAAAATCCTCTAGCAAATGAACAACAAATACCTACTGAAGAAGAACTCCAACCACAAACACCTCCATTTATTCCTGAATATGCCCCTAGAACATAAGAAAATCTAATGGGGCAAATTGAGGACATAATTGAAAGGTTGAAAGAACCTATAACTTCAACCTTGCATAGATCCACGCTTACTCAATCCCTTGAATCTATGTTATCAAATATAGATTCAATAAGCAAACAAATCACTAGTTGGACAGAAAAGAGGAGAGAATTTAGAGAGTATTATGCTAACAAATTATCATATGAACAAGTGAAAAAGGAACAAATTATAAAACTTGACTTGTGTTCTATTTTCACAAACCCACGAATAAATGAATCTCTACCCCTTACATGCAAGAGGTTCCCTATGCATTAGTGTAACAACCAAGCGATAAGGGACAATTTTGCGTAGAGGTGGTGGATGGTTTTTGACCATCCTCCATGCAACAATAATGAGATCCTGCAATACTTTTTGAGGAAACTCTACTGCGAATTTGTCAAAAATAAAGTGCCAAATTATTTTGATATGCAGGAGTTCCAGGGTAGAGGTAGGGGGTTAGCACAAGATAGACCAGGGGCATGTGTTGACCCATAGTGGCCAGCGAGACGAGCACTCACTAGACTGGCCCATGAGCATGTTTCTATCACTACCATTGTGAAGGAGAGTGTTGAGGTCGAGGCACTTCAATCCATTAGTGCCTTGACCTAGAGCATATTACAACATGCTAGTCCTACAACACAGTGTGGGCCGAGGGAGATTTTGAGTACGGTACCACCCCATACTTGTCAAACTTGCGGGTCAACATGTGGTTATGACCCCATAGATAGTCATGATGCAAGTGTGTAGGCTACATTTGCAGCTGAGTAAATGGTGATGATAGATGCCCTCCCGAGTGAGACTTTTGGGCTTGATAATCAGGTAAATCTTAGCAAGTTCATTGAATTTAATTTATTAAATTTTATTTTTGAAATGCAAGATTAACTAATTTAGTTTGATGATTTTAATGAAATTTTAGGGTCATAGCGTTGATGCAGTTTTCAGTGGTTCTCCACCTGCATATTACACTACATCATCTATTGTCAGGGTATGTAACTAGTAAACAATTATAAATATTACATGTGAATAGCATTGTTATATGAATGGTATTCTAATATCTAATTTTGGATGTTGAATAGGTTAATATTGGAGATTTCATGACAACACCTGCCAGCGGTGGTGGACTTCAAACCTTCACGGAGGTAATAAAATAAATAGTTAAATGAATGAATTGTACTTACTAGATTTTTGTATGTGACTTGTGTGCTTTATTGTGTGTACTTCCATGTTTAGGTGAATGTGTGTGTATGTTAGGAGCCATGATTTGCATCACTATTATAGTTTTCGTAATTGAATAATGTTGTTTTATTTCCAGATGATGCAGGCTGTGGAGACACCTCTCGATGTTCATAAGGCAATGGAGCATGGTGTGTCCTCTGCGATTCATAACTCCATGCCATTGATGGGGGTATGAGGCAAATTAGAAAATTTTAATTTACATTCATTATTATAGTTGTTTATTTTTAAAAAATTAAAAGATTATTGATTTGAAGTTTAATTTCTATATGGATGGTTTCTATAGGACATGACATCACCACAGCCTAATCCTGCTACTAAGGCAAGTGAGGAGACATATTATATGATAGCGGTAAGTGATTATTTTGTTAAATGTTTCATTTTTTATAACATGTAATTTCTATATATTAATGTCTATACCTTTTTATTGTAACAGCTATAGATGCACAAAGAACTAAATAAGAGGAGCAGCCCTCGGGTTCGTAGTAGACCACCCACATACGTGTCTCCATCCCCTAGAAGATCAAAGGCTGCCCATGATCTATTCTCTTCACTAGCTAGAGGGGAATGACTTTTTATTGTGTTCCTTTGTTGTATGCCTATATGGCATTTGTGGACATATATTTTGTATTGCGTATAGTTGACATTGTATGCCTATATGGCATTCTTGTAAGCCTATATGGCTATTTTGTATATATGTTATACTTATATTGACAAATATTGATGTATGCCTATATGGATATTTTGTTAATACAAATCTTTTTTATTGATGATGTCCATACTTGTATTATAAATCCACATTTGAATGGATATTTATAGATGGCTACTTCAAATATTTAAAGTCTAATTGTATTACATAGGATGTTTGTTGATCCAATAAGCCAACTATTATTATTCAAGTATCACCTAAACCTCATTTTGGAACTAAAAGATAAAAGTTGTATTTACAATAAAAATGAATCATCATGTTGAACAGAAAATATTCATATTATTTATGAGTTGCTCAATTGAAAATATTCAAATGAGTATGCCGATCCATATTCTTTATGAGTTGGTCAATTGACAATATTTCCTAATTTCTTGTTATTATACCATGTTGGGATGCAAAGAGTATGTTGTTTTGAATAAGATAGTCAAAAACATATGCTTATGAGCACTTGATGACCATTGTGGCTATTAAATGTAATTCCTCTTGTATATAAGGTGAGGTTATGAGATTACAGTGAGTCTTACCTAATTTTAGTATGCAACATAACATTGGGGCTATAGGCTTCCATAAGTCATCAACAATCAAGGTTCAAGGTTGTCATTGAAGTCAAAGGATTAAGGTTGTTTGTCATTGATGTCAAGTTTGATTCCATGATGTTGATAAGGTGATACAGTGATTCATGGTAGGTGATGGTCATGAGGTGCATGATGTTGTGACTATGGTTTTCATGATAAGGTCTCTCAAATCATGTTGATGTTGCACAAGACAAACATGGTTCATATGATGCAAGGTTCATGTTCATGGTGGATGTGGTTTTGTTCATGCAAGGTTTTGTTATGAATATGGTTTTCATGATAAGGTCTATCTTGGAAGGCTGATATGATGTAAGGTTCATATTCATGGTGGATGTGGTTTTGTTCATGCAATAAGAAGTTAGAGAAGACACAAGATTTCATAATCTTAAGACTTTAAAACCCTCAATTGCCTATTGTGTGCAAAGTGCACTTTTGTTTTAATTTAATATTGGCTTATAATCAGAAGTTCCTATCACTTAAATCAACCTACTAAAGGGTATTTAAGTCATTAGTTCATCGGCCCTTAAACCTAAATCAACCGGCATCTTCGGTAAACTCTCATAAGCTTGAGCACCATATCATAATCGAAGGTCATATTTAATTGATATGAAGGCAAGAAAAGGATTGGAAAGTCAATATTTAAAAGGAATTTGGAATACAAACAATCATCTCTATGCGGTTGAATTTGATGGGCATGCCTTTATAAAAGGCTAAAAGACAACTTTATGTAGGATATCATGGTATTTATAGTGTTTGAAGATTGAAGACTAGTTAGTGTTTGTAGCTCAGACTATTTCGACATGTTTGGGTGCAAAATAGGACCATGCCTATCCTAAACATACCCATCCAGATGCATTGGAATTGTCATTTTGGATGCACGAGGAGAAGAACAAAAGTTACACCCCTTTGCAACTTTACACTACCTCCTTTTGACAATTTTTGGGGCAGTAGAAAACCTTTCACCACGGGCAAATGCCTCAGAGATATAAAAAACTAAGAGAGGTTACTGTAGAGGGACCCTATGTGATCATGTTACCTTAGATGGAATGTATCTAAGTGGCATGGTTTTTGAGTAATAGCTCATCAAAGATTGCTACCTTTTTGCACTTTGGACTCTTTAGGGATATTGTCGGTACAATGTAGCTCAGACTGTTTCGGCATGTTTGGGTGCAAAACAGGACTATACCTAGCCTAAATGTATCCATCCAGATGCATTGGAACTATTAGTTTGGCCACACGAGGAGAAGAACAAAAGTTACACTCCTTTTCAACTTTACATTGCCTCTGTCTGATAATTTTTGGGGCAATAGAAAACCTTTCACCATGGTTAAATGCCTTAGAGATATAAAAAATTGAGAGAGGTTATTGCAGAGGGAACATACATGATTGTGTTTCCTTAGATGGAATGTATCTAAGTGACATGGTTTTTGAGTAACAACTCATCAAAGATTGCTACCTTTTTGCACTTTGGACTCTTTAGGGATATCACTGGTACAATGTAGCTTGGACTATTTTGGCATGTTTGGGTGCAAAACAAGACCATGCCTAGCCTAAATGTACCCATCTAGATGTGTTGGAACTGTCAGTTTGGCCACACGAGGAGAAGAACAAAAGTTACACCCCTTTGCAACTTTACACTACATCCTTCTAAGGATTTTTGGGGTAGCAGAAAACCTTTCACCATGGGAAAATGCCTGAGAGATATAAAAACTAAGAGAGGTTATTATAGAGGGACCCTACATTATTGCATTGCCTTAGACAATATGTATCAAAGCGACAGTTTCTGAGTAACAGCTCGTCAAAGATTGCTGCCTTTTTACACTTTGGACTCTTCAGGGATATCATCGGTACAATGTAGCTCAGACTATTTCGTCATGTTTGGGTACAAAATAGGACCATGAATAGCCTAAACATATCCATACCGATGCATTGGAACTATCAGTTTGGTTGCATCAGGAGTAGGACAAAAGTTACACCCCTTTGCAACTTTACTCTGCCTCCTTATGATGATTTTTGGAGCAGCAGAAAATTTTTCACCACGGGAAAATACCTTAGAGATATACAAAACTAAGAGAGGTTATTGTAGAGGGACTCTATGTGATTGTGTTTCCTTAGATAGAATGTTTCTAGGTGACACGACTTTCAAGTAACATCTCATCAAAGATTGCTGCCTTTTTGCACTTTGAACTCTTCAGGGATATTGTCAGTACAATGTAGCTCGGACTATTTCGACATGTTTGGGTGAAAAAAAGTACCATACCTAACATAAATGTACCCATTCAGATGCATTGGAATAATCATTTTGGTCACATCAGGAGCAGGACGAAAGTTACACCCCTTTGTAACTTTACACTACCTCCTTCTGACAATTTTTGGGGCAACAGAAAACCTTTCACCACGGGCAAATGCCTCAGAGATATAAAAATTGAGAGACTTTATTGTAGAGGGACTCTACATGATCACGTTGCCTAAGACAAAATATTTCTAAGTGACATAGTTTTTGAGTAACATCTTGTCAAAGATTGCTACCTTTTTGCAATTTGGACTCTTCAGGGATATCGTCGGTACAATGTAGCTCAGACTATTTTGGCATGTTTGGGTGAAAAAATAGGACCATGCCTAGCATAAATGTACCCATCTAGATGCATTGGAATAGTCATTTTGGTCACATCAAGAGTAGGATGAAAGTTACACCCCTTTACAACTTTACACTACCTCCTTTTGACAATTTTTTGGGCAACAAAAAACCTTTCACCACAGGTAAATGCCTTAGAGATATAAAAAACTGAGAGAGGTTATTGTAGAGAAACCCTACATAATTTTTTTTCCTTAGACAAAATATTTTTAAGTGACATGATTTTTGAGTAACATCTCGTCAAAGATTGCAACCTTTTTGCACTTTGGACTCTTCAGGGATATTGTCGGTACAATGTAGCTCAGACTGTTTCAACATGTTTGGGTGAAAACTAGGATAATGCCTAGTGTAAATATACCCATCCAGATGCGTTGGAATAGTCAATTCAGTCGTATCAAGAGCAGAACAAAAGTTACACCCCTTTGCAACTTTACACTACCTCCTGATGATTTTTAGGGCAGCAAAAAACCTTTCACCGCTGGAAAATGCCTCAAAGATATAAAAAACTGAGAGAGGTTATTGTAGAGGAACTCTGTGTGATCATGTTGCCTCAAACAGAATATTTCTAAGTGACATGGTTTTTAAGTAACAATGCATCAAATATTGTTGTCTTTTTGCACTTTGGACTCTTCAGGGATATCATCGGTACAATGTAGCTCAGACTGTTTTGGCATGTTTGGGTGAAAAAAAGGACCATGCCTAGCCTAAACATACCCATCCAGATGCATTGGAACTATCATTTTGGTCACATTAAGAGTAGGCTACCAAAAATGCAAAAGTTGCTTTGTGCAACTTGACAACATTGACACTTTTTTGCAATAGGACTCAAAGACTCAAACTGACCCCAAATAACTCAAAGTGACTCAAAAACAATTGAAACCTATTATCTAGTTAGACACCAAGACACCTAGAGACACCTATATTTTATACATTACCTAGATTTTATACATTATTCTCAGGATCAACTTCATCCATCACTTAGGTCTAACCCCATGAAGCATAACATGATGATGTAAAAATGTGTATATGTGTAAAAATGCAACAGCAAATAAAAAAAGACAAACCTTACAAATTAATGTGCATACTTACAACTCATGTAACATGACTTTACAAAATCAATGTGAATACCTACAAATTAATCAAATGAACCATTTGGGTTTGCTCTACTCTTTATTGTGTCAAGTATTGCTTCATGGTCAGACTCACACACCTTCCACAAGGTCTTGTTCAAAGGTCTACCCTAATACTGTATCAAATGAATATTGGATGCCATGACAAGGTTTGAGTAATGAAAAATCTTCCGATGTGTATCAAAGTCCTGAAATAGCCAAACATTAACACTCTTATATGGGTACCTTCTAATCCATGTTCCAATAATAACCATTGAGCCTGTAGGGTATTCGATGTTTTCTCCATCTGTAACTGGGGCCTCCAATTTCTTTTTGGCCTCAACACAACGACATAAGTAATAATCTGTTCCCTCTTCATTATCTTCATCTGCAAAAACTACATATACATGCCCTACATTGATATGTGTAGCAAATTATATGAAATTAGTCAACATTACAAAAACACTACAAAGTAAGATGACATTAGGAATTTCAAAAACTATGCAAATAGATATATTACTTTGTTGAACTAGATTTGATATGTGGTCAAAATCAACTAATGATTCTATTTGTGTTAGTTCCAGTGTTCTCAATGCAGTAGATGGTGTCCCTACATGTTGACTTGCGGTAGAGGACGTGTCTCCAACTATGGTATTCAAATCTCTCATAGAATGGAATTTTTGCATTCGTTCTCTTTGTGCCGCCAATACCATATCTCTTTGTGATGGTTGTGGTTCCTCTTTAATTGGCATTTCTTCATTTATCGTCTCCAATTTCCTCTTCTCACAAAGTTCCCTCATAGCCACTACTTTTTTTACATTCTTAGCTTCTATCTCTTCTTGTGTTGGTTTAATTCTTGATCATTTCCTTGGCATGATGAAGAATTTGTCTGTAGCACGATAAAGAGACCAATATTAGTTCCTAAGAAATGAATCCATACAAATAACTAAAACATATGTCATTCAACCCTTCATAGTAAATGTACATACAATCATCATGTAAAAGAGTAAATGTCACTCAACCAAAATAGGTACAAAGCATACAAAGCAAATTATTGCAACCATACAAAGTATTATTGTACAATGTTATTGCAGCCATACAAAGCATTATGGTACAAAGTTCACTTCAGTCCTAGATGAGGATAAGGTCAAACGAGAGTCACCTATTGAGGCTACAAGTGAAGAGTGCATGGGACTTCATGCTTGAAAAAGTTGACGCAGACCCAATTTGACATGTTTGTTGTTACTAAGGCTACTAGGATTTGGATTTGAGAAGGTGTTTTGTTGGTACTAGGGATACTAGGATTTGGGTGGCTTGTGAAGGAATAAACAACAATTGAAGAGTGTAGACTTGAGTAAGGGTTCAGAATAGTTGTGTCTAAGTTCTTGAGGAGTAAGAAGATGTCTAGTAGCCTTGTTAGGTTTTGAAGTATTGAAGACCATCTTTGTGCCTTTGTATAGGGGGATTGCTTGAGAGGAAAGCTTATGAAATTTGAAAAAACTATTGGTATGAGCCCTTTGAATTGAGTTGAACCCTACCTCTGCATCACATACCTAGGATTGTCATAAAAATCATTAGACTAATCTCTGTAATTTAGGGTATTGAATGGTATATAGTCAATCAAGGTAACCACCATCATGTGCTAACAAAGGACAATTAGGAAATTTTGAAATATTGTTGTGTCATGTGCATGTACAAATCATCATGAATAGGTGCATAAGGAATGTCCTAGCCCAAGATATGTGCATGCAAATCATCATGTCATGTGCATACTTGTATGATCTTTGCACCTATTCATTTGGATTTTAACTTGTTAATATGACAAGACAATAGTGGGATTGTATTTTTATTATGTTGTAAAGATTTATTATTGTATAGTTTGACATCATGGTATGTTAAGGTCTATTTATTACACATAATTATTAGAGAGCCCAAGTGTAGAAAATATACATGGCATCATGTGATATTGTAGGTTGCTTTCTTGATTGGGAATGTGTCTATTTTAAACATGTATGATAAAGCATGATAAAGTAATTCAAATAGAATTAAGAAAAATGTAAAGAACATGCATGTAAAGACTTGACATACCTAAAAAATGAAGATTGAAATGGAGAGAGTACCCAATTATGTAGTGTTTTTTCTTCTTGCATCAAACTCCTCAACAATTTGAATTTTTCACCACTTGCTTCCTTTTCAATGTTAAATTGAATAACACTCAAATATAATTAGTGACAACAATACTATTAACCAATCTATAATGTTAAAATTCCTAAACTTGAATCACAATTAACATTGCAACACTACAAAAATTGAAACTTGAATAGATATATATCAAATTTGGTGTGAAAAGTATGTTATTTCCTCCTTCTCATGTTGGCAAAGTAGAAAAGGTGGTGGAAAGATCATGCAAAGGTGGTAGAATGTGTAAAATGTGCATGTGAACTTCCCAACTGCATGAAAGCACTTTTTTTTGGTCGAAACATAAACATAATTAGCATGAAAATAGACCATGTGGGCCTGGATCACGGGGGTCAATGTTTTTTTACCATTTCTAAAGAAGGATAGAATGCAAGTGCATTATAACACGCTTGCATTTTGTCCTGCTATAGATTGATCCATAAATAGGATGAGGAGATAATGAAGAAGTGTTTGGGGGCAGAGTAGTGTTGGGGTAAAATGTGGATTAATCAAATGAACAATGTAAAACCCAAACATCAACAAAATAGTGAAAACAAGAAAGATTCAATAAAACGAAGCAATGAACAATACAGTGCAAACCTTTCCCATTTCGAAACTTCTGTTGTTCGCCTATCACAATCATCCTTTGCTAGTTAAGTAGGCCCTCAGAGAGTGCACTTTTTTAGCTGTTTGTAGGAAGTCGATAGTAAATGGCTGTGATAATGAATATGCTAAGAAGATGAGCTTCAAAGCAATAATGGTGATCTCAAGCAAATGGTATTGGGGTGCCAAAGGCGCATGGGTGGATTTTTGCAGAGTAACAATATGAATAGCCTAGATGAATAGAATGGGAGGATGAGGTTTCTTTTATAGACTCAGAGGAATGAGAATCAATGGTTGAGAAGAGATATAAAGATCAATGGCTGAGGATGGTTGAGGAATGTGCAACTAGTAGAAATATGACAAGTGTCTCATCTCCATCATGAAAGAAGGGATTTGACAAAATTGATTAGAGAGTTAACTCCATTGACTGATCAGTTAACAAACTTGATTAGTCAGTTGGAAGAATGGATTATGGAATTGACTGAATTGATTGAGGGATTAACTCAATTGACTGGTTAGTTAACACTTTTGATTGATTAGTTAACTAACTTTTGATTTGAGAAGAAATAGGCCATGTGGGTGAGGGGGAGAATAGGTAATTAAATATTTAATATATTTAATTACATGTGCAACTCGATGAGGTGGACAAGGTGAGGTGGAAAGGATGAGGTGTAAGTGTGAGGTGGATTTTTAGAATTAGAACTTAGGATAGAGGAATTTGGATTAATTAAATAATGTAAGATTATTTAATTGTGTGAGACATTAGAAGAATTTAGGGATTTTAATTAAATAAATTGAATTTATTTAATTATGGGATAATGAACCACTTAAATAAATTTAGAATGTTTATTTAATTGGTAGAGGAATGGAATAAATATTTAGAATATTTATTTAGTTGAATCATGTCATTTTTAGGCATATACATTTTGCCCCTTTTTGATGCAATGTAGTTTACAGCGTTGCTTCAAAGAAATCGATAGTCTGACAGTGATACATGCCCCAGTTTGCCCCTGGTACAAGTTTAATGACGATAGGATGCCCCCTCGGGAGATTGGACGGGAATAAGGCAGGAGGCATGAGATGAACAATCTCACGAAGATGAAGGGAAGCTAGGTTAGAATGAAGAAATCGGTTGAAGAAAGAGTCGAATGATATGTGATGCAAGATGGAATGATGACACACACAAGCGAGCAAGCAAGTATGCACAAATGACACAAGAACAAACAAGGTATTGCCCCTGTCAAGCTGTAAACCAACTGATTAATTGATAATGATATACGACAGTGTTGTCATGGTGGGGAATGATATATCCCTAGAGCAACACAAAGGATAATGTCTGGTTTCAGGAAATGAAACATGTCATGTAAGGCACGTGTATTGGTCTGATTTCGACAATACAACATCCTGTATAAGACAAGTGATTGATTATAACTGATTGAGTTGATTTACGACCAGACAAGGATCAAGACCAATGATTGTGATTGGATCATTTGACAAGATTGACTTGACTTGATTGGTATGGATTAAGGATAGACTTGCATGAGGATCATTTCTCAAATTGACCAGATTGAGAATAATTGACCACAACGATGGATATAATACTGATGGATAGAAGAATGACTCGATAGAAGGAATCACAAGTTTTTGTAAACATTGATACTCTTATTTTGTGGATCTTTTATTGCGTGGGATATGGATGTATGGATGTGTATATGGATATAGGATGGATGCTTTGATTTTGGAGTGCTTTATTTCATCATTGGGCGATTTATTTTTGGTACTTTTCTGAAATGTTGTAAGTTAATACAAGCATCTAGGTATGATTGAACCAAGATGACCTGAGTACTGCCTACATGGGTTTTGATTTAGCAAGTTGATACAAGCATCTAGTCAAACTTGAATCTAGATGACCTGAGTGTTCCTTGCATTTCAACAAGCAAGGATTGCCCCTATTCATGTTAGGCCTTTGATGTCCTCGATGATCTTTTGCTGATCATGTCCTTAGACAAGGTGTCACATTACTAAAGTGGAATCCACATATAGCAAACAAAGAAAATGATCATGCCCGCATCATAGCATCTCTAGCTTTTGGCATCCTTGAGTAGCATAGGAAGACATAATGGCAAAAATCCAAGACTTTGTAAATTAACCTATTCACAAAACATTCTTGCATTAGGTGTGTCTTTTGCCATAATTGATATAGAATTAGTTTGGGTGCGTCAGTATGGTGCTCTACTTTGCTTTGGATAGGTTGATGTTATGCATCAAGATTTTGTTTAAAAAGTAGGATTGCTATGCTTGCTTGCCTAGTGAAAGGGTGCAGACGTGGATAGAGAGAAGGATAGATGACAAGATATGGAACATATGGGAAGTGGAGCCTTGGGGGTGCATTGCTAAATGGCCTTGTCTATGTGATGACGTAGAGGCAACGTAGTTCAAGAAGAACCCTGATGGACCTAAGATATGGATCGGATGAGACACGATATGGATCAGATATGGAACAGCTACGGATCGGATATGAAACAGATATGGATCAGATATGGAACATATATGGATCAGATATGGAACAACTATAGATTAGATATGGAATAGATAACACTGATGACAGAGGCTATGCTAGGCTGACACTATGGACAGGATACTAGATAAGAATTTTGGATAGCCTTAATGCTAGATACTGATGACAAGGGAAACACCACGGATAGGTAGACGAGTGGGCAATAGGAGATCAATGGTAGGGTAGGTAGAAGGAAACAAGGATGTGATCTCTAAGGACTATGTCACATAAGAAAAACATGCCCCATTGTAGGTAGAATACAGAGGATTTTTCATGACAATGCTTAAGACGAAGGAGGAGGATGAGAGGATAATGAAGGATTTGTGTGGTTTTGGAGGGATAAGGTTTGTCAAGAGACATCTAGAACATTTGTCAACATTATGCCCCCAATCTTTATGAAGATCAAGAAAAATAGAGGAATGGAATGTTAGGATGGATGGACTGGACCATATAGGTATGTAATGGATAGAGGAATAGGCTAGGAAATGGTATGAAGGAAACTGGTAGGAGAAAAGTGATATGCCAATGAGACAAGGTGCCCCCAAGTGTAGGTGACATAGGAGATCAACTTACACATGACACCTGTTTGCCAGGTTTTCATCATGGTACTTATCCAAGGCATCTGTTTGCCAGATTTTCACCGTTGGATGAAGGGATTTTTTTTTTGAATATTTAGATAGGAGAGGGTGGATATGGAAAGGAGAAACTCAAGCATCTAGCTCCCTGAAAGGTGAGAGTCCCGCTAGATGGATGTTATCGCATGGACTATGTCAAGTGTGCTCATAGATGTTGGTAAGGGAGTGCATGAAAGTGAGATATGAGTATGTAGATAGCAGATTATGGAAGGTACGATAGTGCATGATGATGCAGAATGTAGAAGGACTTATGCAAGGATGGAAGGAAGGTTTATGCAAAAGCATGGACCATAGGATGAGGGAGATATGTAGGATAGTAGTGGAGGGGAGGAGAGATGGAGTTATATGGAAGTGTTGTGGAATGGAAGGGAACCATGACCAATGGTTACACATACTGTGATAAACATTGAAGCTGATGATGGGAAGGTGGTGTAGGAAGCAATGGAGAGTTTTTTTTGGTGGATGAATGATATAGGCCTTTAGGGACCCACATAGACTTTACATTGTTTTGATTTTTGTTTGTCATGTGGGATGGAAGGATTTGATACTTTTGGATGGAATTGGAGAAAGTGAATGGTTGGAATTCTTGAGAGGTGGATGCCTCATGTAACTTGAGGGCTTTTTGCTTAGGTACCCAAACCATTTTATTTTTAGATAGTACCTGTGAAGGTATGGGTTTGGGTGTATGCAACTTTTGTGCAGCTTTTGGAGTAATCATTTGTTGCTTGGGGACCCACACTTTTTTCAATTTGGCATTGAGGTGTGTGGGTGTATACAGCTTTTGATATGGATAATTCTTTGATTCTTGGCTTTTATATCCTAGGTCATGAGGACTCTTAGGATTTGTGACTTTATAGGTAGAGGCATCTAGATTTGTGCTTTTGAATCCCTTGGGGTGGTGGAAGTGAGGTTGGTGAAAGCTCCTTGTTTAGACAATATGTGCATTTGTCGGCCATGATTGGGATATTTAGAGGATTTATAGATGGATGGGTAAGGTGTTGGAAGAAGTGGTGGTAAAATGTATGGAGGAATATTGGGAGTTGGAAGTAGTGGAGGTAGATTGGATGGTGGAAGGTGTATGGTCACATGCTTTTGGGGTGTGTATGATAAGGGAGGTGGGATGGTAACATATGTTTTGGGGATACGATGGTTTTTGCGATGGAAAGTGGTGGATTTAGGAGGCATGGAGGAAGTACCAACATCTAGAGATTGTTCACCTTGGGGTATGTATCCAAGGCCATATGAAGGAGGAGGAACATTGACATGGACGGGCTCCAAAATACCTTGCTCATGAAGGCCTAAGCCTTCACCTTGATAGTTCATATGTTGGAGTATGCGGTGGACAATGAGATTATGTATAGTTGGAACACTAGACGTAAGTTTCTTATTGGATGGAGAAGGTGAGATAGATGATAATGGTGGCTAGTGTTCTAAGGAGGAACACTCATGAATAAAGGTAGTAAGACCAAGAATATATGGTGGGGGATTTATAGCATGGTCGATAATGGATGGTGGAGGACTATTTTTGGTTTGATCTTCTATGCTTGCTTGGGAGGCAAATGTCTCATCAAGGGAAGTGGAATTTGTTGGAACTTGGATAGGACTAGATGGGGTTATAAGCTCAGGACCATGGAACGCATAAAGTGGGCTTAGAGGATCCTTATGGTCTTCTTGATCATAGATAGGCTCTCCATCATAGATGGGATCTTGATCATAGATAGGATTTAGCACAATGGGATTAATGTTCTCTTGTATAGGTGCTTCATCAGCAATAATATCTCGATCATAGAAAAGACATAGGTTATGGATGGGATGGAATTGGATTTCTTTCTCATGTATAGGTGTTGGGAGATGGATAGGATCAAGTGGCTCATGGAGAGGTGCATTATTATGGATATCATCTTGATCATGGAAAAGATACATGTTATGGATAGGTTGCAAGAAAGTGATTTGATCTTGATTGAGACTAGGGATTAATGTTTCCTCATGCTTAGGATTAGACTCTTGACATACCTCTTGGGTTGCTTGAATGGAAGTGGATAGCTCTTGGATAGATTCTTGGTTGACAACATAGATGTTTGATGGACCTTGACTTTGGTTCATGGTAAGAGGTTCGTCGATAAGCTCAAGGGGTTGCAGATTACATGAAGGATATTTGGTAAGGTCAAGGACTAGAATTTGGGGACATGGTTGATTCTCTACTAGTAGCCCTTGGATCACATCCTTCGTAGGTGTATGGGTAGATGAATGAGGTAATGGAGGAGTGAATTTAGAGTTCTCCCTAGCTTTTCTTTTACTATGTGAATTTGGAAAACATCTTTCCCAAAAATCATCTAATGCTTTTTTGGTTGCCCATTTAGAGCTAGGGGAACTCGATGGTGGTGTTGGTGTAAGACTGCTATGCTTTGGGATATGGGTCTTAGAAGATGGTGAAGGAGGACTAGTAGATGGAGTGGTATAGGGTTTCCAACTTAAGGTGGTGCTTGCCTTGTCATGAGCATCATTAAGACGGGAAATAGATGTATGAGTTCGGGGCAAGGCGTAACTAGTACTGGCACGTTCGGCTTGCAAGATTGCCATTTCTTGTTGTAAGACTTGGACTTGTTAAGAAATTGCTATACACTCTTGGGGCGAGGGACCTGAGTTTATTTGCAATTGTAGATATTGGACTTTCTCAGCAAATGCTTCTAGTCGGTTGGTCATCTTGACAAAAACTGACACAAGACTGAAATGGGTACTCAGAAAGGTGGAAATATTTCCTCAAAAATAGTGCAAATGCTCACTATCGTGTATGCGCAGAAACAAATGTACAACAAGAATGGATGTATGCACCGTAAGTCACAATGCATGCACAACATTGGTGAAGTATGTATGCACAGCAACAGTCTGTAAATGCGCAGCAAGTCTATATGTATGCACAGCAAGTCACTACAAATGCATAGCAGAAATGGGCAAATGCGCAGCTCTGGTTTTTTTGGGCAAAATTTTGGATTTTTCTAATTTTTTTGGTATTCTTGGCTGGAAAAAGGCCTTCTTGATATGATTTTATGAATCAACAGCAAGAAAACACAACAAGCACAAAGAATATTTTATAGTTTTTCATTATTTTTGTAGTTTTTCTGACTCTATTTGGACTAAGAGAAAAAAAAGCAAGTACAAAATCCTAGGCTCGAAATGGATTACAAGGGTTTTTGGCCACTAGAACAGGAGGTGTTTAATGAGGGCAACCATTCGAGTGGTTACACATGCGGCAGCACTACTCTCCATTATGGAGTCTCCCAACCTCAAAGGGTTGTGCCTGAGAGGGTTTTGGGGGAGGTTGGCCATTGGTGTAACATAGCAGCACTTGTTGCAAGAAGTTTTCACCTCAAGCACAATTTTTCTTAAGTGGCTTGGTAGGGCTTGGCTTTAGCTTGTTACCACTCAGGGTCATTCCCACTTGGAAAAGCATGCATCCAAGGACATGCCCCTCCTAAAGGTTAAACAAATAGAATGACAAGTCTAGCACTCTGATCACCCAGAAGAGGGGAGAGCATAAACCTATTGTCATTCGTCAAGCACAAAATACACTGATTAATCCAACCTAGTTAAAAGTGAAAAACTAAATGGGCTACTCTACGTGGGCAAGCACAGAACTTTGAAGTGATTTTTAGCAATATAGCATTGGTTCAGTTTTAACCCAGAAATCAATGGTGAGTTTAGTTTTAAATCCGCATAGCACGAGAAAGTTAACTTTGAAGTTTTGGTCTCACGATATAGCAATAGTTCATTTTAAGCTCAAGATCAATGGTGAGTTCAGTTTTAAACCGTGTAGCATGAGATAGTTAACTTTGAAGTTTTGGTCTCACGATATATAGCAATAGTTCATTTTAACCTCAAGATCAATGATGAGTTTAGTTTTAATCTTAGATAGCAATAACTTGGAAGGTGTTGCAATGCAAGAAAGAGATAATCTAGTTACTTTCTCCCTAATTAGAGCTAGATGAGGATTTGAATGAACATTAGTTTTACTATCCTTTAGAAAGTGAAGTGTGAACTATTTAGATGCAACTACATGGAACTAAACCCGAACCTATCCTGCAAAATAGCTCTAGCAAACACCTGCGAAAAGGTTAGCGTTAGCAAATTCTCCTAGAAAAGCACTAAAACCTTAGTCTATTACAAAAGCATAGCTTCAGTGATTAAATGTACAGAAATAATCAACAGAAGTGCAGCAATAATGAATGCGCCATAACAGTACACGTATGCATTGTGGAAAAGAATAAATGCACAGTAATAATGAATGCACTGTAACAGTTCAAAAGTGCAGCACAAATGAACAGATGCACTAGAATTATGAATGCACAGTAACAGTGGTTAAAAGCACAGCAAAAATAAACATATGCACAATAATGATAGAAGCGCCATAACAGTGCGCAAAAGTGTGGTAAGAATACACAGAAGCGCAGAAGGAATAGAAGCACCGTAGAAATGGGTATATGCACCGTAGAAATATTCAAATGCATCAAAATAACCTATGCGTGCCTGTGCATGACCAGTACGGAACCTACCTTCAAAAAAGCTTAGATTTTGATGAGATAAAGGGGCAAAGGCCCCATGGTGGGCGCCAAAAATGTTGGGGTAAAATGTGGATTAATCAAATGAACAATGTAAAACCCAAACATCAATAGAATAGTGAAAATAAGAAAGATTCAATAAAATGAAGCAATGAACAATACAGTGCAAACCTTTCCCATTTCGAAACTTCTGTTGTTCGCCTATCACAATCATCCTTTGCTAGCTAAGTAGGCCCTCAGAGAGTGCACTCTTTTAACTGTTTGTAGGAAGTCGATAGTAAATGGCTGTGATAATGAATATGCCAAGAAGATGAGCTTCAAAGCAATAATGGTGATCTTAAGCAAATGGTATTGGGGTGCCAAAGGCGCGAGGGTGGATTTCTGCAGAGTAACAATACGAATAGCCTGGATGAATAGAATGGGAGGATGAGGTTTCTTTTATAGACTCAGAGGAATGAGAATCAACAGTTGAGAGGAGATATGAAGATCAATGGCTAAGGATGGTTGAGGAATGTGCAACCAGTAGAAATATGACAAGTGTCTCATCTCCATCATGAAAGAGGGGATTTGACAAAATTGATTGAAGAGTTAACTCCATTGACTGATCAGTTAACAAACTTGATTAGTCAATTGGAAGAATGGATTATGGAATTAACTAAATTGATTGAGGGATTAACTCAATTGACTAGTTAGTTAACACTTTTGATTGATTAGTTGACTAAGTTTTGATTTGAGAAGAAATAGGCCATGTGGGTGAGAGGGAGAATAGGTAATTAAATATTTGATATATTTAATTACATGTGCAACCTGATGAGGTGGACAAGGTGAGGTGGAAAGGATGAGGTGTAAGTGTGAGGTGGATTTTTGGAATTAGAACTTAGGATAGAGGAATTTGGATTAATTAAATAATGTAAGATTATTTAATTGTGTGAGGCATTAGAAGAATTTAGGGATTTTAATTAAATAAATTGAATTTATTTAATTATGGGATAATGAACCACTTAAATAAATTTAGAATGTTTATTTAATTAGTAGAGGAATGGAATAAATATTTAGAATATTTATTTAGTTGAATCATGTCATTTTTAGACGTATACATTTAGAAGTATTGTCCGCTTCAAAGGAACTAAACTTTGCATGAAGTAGATGTTGTTTGGTGCAGGAGCACCCCTTCAAAATACAAATTAGGTCTAATTATAGTATGTCTTACTTTGTGATGTAATAATGTCCATTGGACCAATCCTTATATTTTGGGTCAATCTAGGGTTATGTGTAGTCAGCTATAGTTGTTATTAGCTGTCCTCCCAGCCGCTGGGAATCATTATTGTACTACTTGTATGGAGTAGATATATATTTGCCCTAGATCAGTTTGTTTGGGGATAGTCGACAGTTGCTAGTTACAATGGAGAAACAGAGACAGTTTTTGTATGCATTTCTGATATTGAATTGAGGAAGATCCTGTTAGTGTTATTCATCTGATTTGTGACATATCTGTGTGATCATATTTCTGGTTTTGTAATTGAGATGGAATCATTCTTCCATTCCACTGGTTGATTCTCTAAATCGGTGGAATGGCCCTGTACAGTAGATTAGCTTTCCTTTTCATTTTTTTTGTTTATGCATTTCATGTTGTGGGATTAAATTGTGGCATGTAGTAATCGTTCCTAGCATCCTCACGTGCTAGGGTTCGAAGATTGAAAATCTGTGCAAAATTGTGAATTTTTGAGGGTTTCATTCTGTTATACATTTGGATTTATATACAGTGTGTTCTTATGTTGTAGGCAATCTGGGTGTATATTGCATTTGCATACTATGGATATACTACGTTGGTATGTTGAAGCCTTTTGTGTGTATCTTGCAAAGTAATGTACATGCGAGGGAGTCATCGGCGTGAGGATAGTAATCAGTCAAAGGAGAAACTTTCATACCGAAGGTAAAAGTCTTGGCAACAAAGGTTTGACATTAACGTAGGATATCGGCGTGAACATTAATATTGGTGTGAACTTACATGCGGTTGCCGATAAGCATAGTCTTACTGAAGATGAAGTGGAAGTCAACATATCAGCATAGGATATACTATCAGTGGAGGAAGGAAATGTTCTGGTGATGGTGTTAGTCACATGGATGCATGGAGTCGGAAGGTCTATCAAAGAGAGTGGGTTGGAGTCTCAGCAAAGGATGGTGAATATCAACATGAAATGTGTTATCGGTGTGAAGGAAATTAGTTCAACCGATAGAAGGGAGTCCTGCCGATAAGCAATATAAACGAATACCCATTGGCGTAAGGGGAAACTTCGGCATGACAATTTCCTTGAGCACCGATAGTCATTGTCAAACTGATAGGATGTATTGGTGAAACATTAGGTAGTTCTTGCTGATGAAATGAGAACAGTTAAATCCTGCCAAGTTTGAATGCTTTTGCTGGCCACTCTGCATCATAGTGGTATTAGAGCAAAGGAAGAATCTTTTGGGAAGATTTGAAGATAGAAAGATGTCAGATGAAGAAGGAACATCGGAGTTTCTGATAAGGATGACCAATGCTGAGTTGGTAGTTCTGGTAAAGAAGTAGATTGTAGAAAGCAAAATTGTGAAGGCTCAGAATCAAGAATTGAAAGATGAGTTAGAGAACTTGGGGGACAAAGTAGGTTCTAGTAAAGAAGAAGATAGAGAAGAAGAAGAGATCCTTAAGTGGAACAAGGTAGATGTTCCTGCAAACCAAAGACCTTTGATTAATGCTCTCAAATCCATGGAGAGGAGAACCATGGATGTGAAACTAGATTTTCCAGTGTTTACAGGTAAGATGGATCCTGATTTGGTGATGGAGTGGATAGACTCCTTAAACAATTTCTTTGAGACAGAGGAGATACTAGAACACCAGAGGGTAAAAATAGCCCAATGAAAAATGAAAGAGGCTACATTAACTTGGTGGAATTTTGTCCAAGATGATAAAGTACAAGAAGGAAAGCACAGAGTTGCTACATGGAAGAAAATGGTGGCTTTAGTGAAGGAAGCCTATGTTCCATTAGATTACAGTATCCAATTGCACAAGAGGAAACAAAACTTGAAGCAAAAGGAGCTAGATGTTAGCTCATATACAAAAGAGTTCATGAAGCTTTGTGTCAAGACAAAGGTAAAAGAAAGTGAGGAAGAAAAGGTAGCCAGATACCTTAACGGATTGAGGTTCAACATTCAAGAAGATTTGAACCCGCATAACCCAAATACAGTTCAGAAATGTTTTCAATTGGCATTGAAAGTGGAAGAGAAGTTCAAGAGAAGACAAGAACAGAACAATAGGGGAAGAGGAAAACAAAAAAGAGTTGGAAGAAGTCCTTTCAGAGGCAGAGGACATGGATTTGGATATCAGGGAGAATCCAGTCATGACAACAGCAAGGGAGACAATAGTCAGAACTAGAGAGGAAGTTACAATCAGCAAGAAAACTTTAGAGGAAGAAGACCTTTCAGAGGAAGATCCTAGGGTAGAGGATCTATCAAATGTTATAACTATAACAAAGAAGGCCATATAGCCAATAGATGTCCAGAAAAGGCAACAAGTTCAACAGGAGAAAGGAGAATGAATCTGATCCAAGAACCTGATAGTCAAAGTGCAACAAGCTAAAATGCTTTTCAAAGTGTGAATGCTCCTGACAATTATGGATATCCAGAGAGTGGAGAATCTCTAATGATGAGAAGAACAATGACTACCATGAAGGTACCTGACAAAGAACCCTAGCAAAGAAAGTCTCTTTTCAGAACTACTTGCAAGGCAGGAGGAAAGGTATGTAGAGTTCTAATTGATTCTGGTTCTACTAAAAATTTTGTATCTGATGAAATGGTAACAAAGCTTAAGCTTAGAAGATTGCCTCACCCATCCCCATATAAGGTCTCATGGCTTACCCAAGGTCAGCAAATAGTTGTAGAAGAACAAGCTTGGGTAGAATTTCAGATTGGAGCATATAAAGATAAGTTGTTGTTTGATATCACCAAGATGGATGCTTGCCATCTCTTATTTGGAAGACCATGGCAGTATGACTTGAAGGCACACCATGATGGTGTTAGGAACATCTATACAATCACCAAAGATGGTATGGTGACAGAGCTGATCCCACAGACAGAGAAGGAGGAGAAATCAAAAGGAAAAGAGGTAAAGGTAATGCTGATGGAAGGAAAATAGTTCATGAAAGAAGTAGTAGTAGAAGGTGTAGTTGCATATGCCCTAATTCCATGTCTGACAGTGACTAAAGAACAGCAGCAAGAAGTCAAGAAAGAGAAGAAGCAGAAGTTCATAGACCCAGCTGTCCACAAACTATTGGATATGTATAAAGGCATCATCTCTGATGGAATGCCAAGATCCCTACCACCTGTAAGGGATATCAGCCATTGCATAGATCTAATCCCAGGATCTACACTTCCAAAGAAAGTAGCATATAAGATAACTCTAGAACAAAATGCAGAAGTAGCAAGACAAATTGAGGAATTGTTAGACACAGGTCTGATTGGTAAAAGTTGTTGTTCTCAAAATTAGCTACACTCGTTTTTGTAGACAACCCCACGAAACTTGTCCGTTTCATGAATCTAATCTACACTCTAAGATTGCAAATCGAGAAAAGATTTCCTTGCTCTCGTGCGAGGTCATTTGACATTTTAAAACTCATCTGCGACATTCCTTTGAATTGATCTCTCAATTTTCACTAGGATCATTTAAAGTCGTGAACTAGTAAAAATGTCATTTTGGTTATCTTTAGGAGTTAGTAAATTTTTTTCGACTCTTGATATGCAAGAGCGGCTAAAAATGCCACTCATACATATTATTATTTTTAGGCTTGTTCTTGTTTGATGTAATGACGGCATTTTTCGCTGCTTTTACATCATTTTTTAGTTTGCCATGTAATGTTAGCTAAATTTGCCGCCATCACATGTGTTTTCCGTCAGATATGCAATGACGGCATTTTTCACCGACATTACATATTTGTCGATTGTAGTGTCGTAGCGGCCGAAACTGCTGCTCGAGCGAGATCTTTGGGATTTTGGTGTCGAGTGCCATTAATGGCCACTCGTGCCAGGCATTTAAACTTCAATTTCAACCTTTTAAGTGTGTTATCACTGCCATTGTTGCTTGTCATTTCTTATACTAAAGCCTTTTAATTGATCTGCCAACGTTCTCTTTGACCGCTTGATTGTATGCTCCCGAGTTGTGACAGATCTCGCGTTGCAGATTGAACCTAGGGTTTCAAGTTTTTATGGGTAAGTTTCTTCTGTTTCTCTTCCCCATTGTTACTCATTAATTGCTTGTATTGTTAGTTTATAAAAGTTTTGTTAGGTTTTTACTCTTCTGTTGTTTGTGATTCGTGTTCGAATTATTTTAGACTGTCATTAGGGTTTTGTTTTTGTTTTGAAGACGTTGTGTCTTTCGTTAGTTAGACCTTCACCATGTACCAACCCTCCCATTGTGTGCAACGATGGCCAAATTTGCCGTTAGACCTTCCAGAAACTCGCCAACTCCCATTGATGCAATGACGGTCGTTTCCACTGCCCCTGCACTAAGATCCTTGAAGTTATACTTACCTGCATGAGTGGTTATTTTCACCGCTCGAACATGTTGACCGATAGATCTCCCAAATACAGAAGCGGTGTTTCCAACCGCCCCTATACTGAAACTCAAAATCGCTTCCCCTGCTTGAGCAGCCAAATTCCCCGCCCGAGCACTTGATATTTTCACCAAGTTATATGCAGTAGCGGTCATTTTCACCGCTCAAGCATGTCAAACCAAAAAACTTCCAAAACACATGTAGAAGCAACATTTTTCTTCGCCTTTACACATGAAATCTCTCCCAACTTGCAAGAGCGACCGAAATACCCGCCCTAGCATATTTTTCCTAATTTTTCCCTAACACTGGAAAATTCACTTTTCAAAACCAAAAGCCCGCTTTTGCCCTCGCCTTGATTTGCACTCTCAAGCCCTTTAAATGCTTGCTTTCCCATCCATGATCGTAAAAATGCAGTTGACCCAATTTATCCAATTTTTCCCCTAACTGCGAGGTCATGGCCTTTTGCAGTTTTCAATCAGCGTTCGCAGTGTTCAAGTTCACAGTTCTCTCAAGAGCTCATGTCAGAATCATCTCCGTCAAAGTCCAGAGCCATGAAGTACAAGTACCAGGGTGTCTTTCCGGTAACGACAGTGCAGTTGAACGTTGATGAAATTAGAGACACTGAAATTGGGCACGTAGATATGGCTGAATTCATAGATAGAACTAAACAAGCAAATCCCTCCCGGCATATGCAAAAAATCATTGACAGCAGTATTCATTTGGTTGCATCATTTCCTGTTAGTGTACATAATCCTGAATTTGTTCTACAAGTGACCAACCACTACAATCGAGACACTAGAGCTGTGACGGACTCACAGGGAAATGTTATCATGAGATTGGATGCAGAATTCATGGACAAAATCTTCATGTGTCTGCCAATTGAAAATGTCGGGCAGATTGATTTTGCTCAGGGTCAACAAGACTATGACAATGACCTGGAATCTACTAGAAGGCACATAAATAGCAAATGGTTGAAGATTCCTAGGGCAACTTTGACCAGATGGCCAAAGGACCTTCACAGGAGTGATTTTGTGGAAGAAGTGTGTGACTTGATCACTCTCTTGAGTTGTATCAGAGGACTCCCTTCTGCTTCCAAATTCCAGGACTGGATGTACACTTACATCAAGGTGATTCTACGAGGTAACCAGAAGATATTCTGAGGTGAACAGATCAGTAATGCTTTGCACGAGCAACTGGTAAGGGTCAATACTACCTTCAAATTTTACATAACCTCTTACCTTGTCTATGCTGCTGCAAGCATGAGGAACTTTCCAGGTTTGACCCAAGTAGGGGACAGGAGGTCGGTCCCAGTGTATGAATACTACCCCCAAATCACACTGAAGGGGTCAATTCATCATTTCAGAAGAGTCAATGATGCATTCTTCTCAGTTTTCATGTGCTTGTGGGATGGCGAACTGGTTCAAAAAAGAGTATCTAATGAAGCATGGCAAATTGTAAATTCTTTTGGATGTTTGTTCCTACAATTTCCTACCTTCACATATCTTCGGGTAGGATACTATCCTGGTTACCCTTACATGTTGCCACGGTATCCCAGTGATCACATTGTTCTTATGGAGCTTTGCAGACAACTGATTGTGGTACACAATAAATAGATGGAGCTCAAGAAGTCAGGGATAAAGTTTCCTATTGAGATTGGTAGGTACTCAGTTCAGTCTACCAACAAAGCAAAGATAATTGACTCCGAGTTGCAGTTGGTCACCATGAAGACCTACAAGAAGAGAAATCATTTCAACTTCAGAAGGGTTCAAGATAAAATCAAGAGGAAGTCAAATTTTCATGAGCCAATGGTGGAAGACATATGGGCAGACCTCAGGACTCAAAATGAGATCAGAAAATTAGATTTCTGTAGGCTTCATCTGAACCAAATTGAGGAACTAGGACTAGCTGATATTTCAGATCGAATGGAGGATGATGGAGATGTCCTAGAACACAAATATGAGGCAGAGAATGTTGAGGCTTCACCTCTCCCAGAGGTGAAATGGTCAGTCAAGGAGGAGACATCGATCAGGAAAAGATTCCAACCTATATTGGCAAACACCAACTTGTGGTTGGAAAGTAAAGGGATTAAGTTGAAAGAGTTCCTGAAAGGGTCCGAAGAGGGAACACAGGAGCAAACAGGTATGAAGGTAGAAAACCGAACCAAGAACAAGAGTGACACCCCTTCTTCCTCTAAGGTACACAAACCAAAGATCAAATTTGTATCTAAGGGAGGAAAGAAGAAGGAAACCACAGAGGCTTCTGATGCCACTAAGTCAGATGTTGAAGACATCAATGATGATCATATGGAAATTGAAGATGTTGAGACTGAAGAACAAAATGTTGAAAGGTCTAAGACGAAGGTATCTAAAGAAGCTGAACAAGGTGAAGATGAAGATACAGAGGTAGAGCGACTTGATGGTTCCCCACAAACTCCTGTGAAAGACCTTCCTTCCAAGACACAAGTTCTTACACCTCCTCCTCATGTTTCATTTTTTGATGGTTTGCCAGTAATTTCAAATGTTCCTCTTTCTCCAATTTTTATTATTTCTTCTGAGAATACTCCTCAATCCATGAGGGCTAGTCTTGGAACCATTTTTGATTCTTCTGGTTCCATTCCAAGTTTATATTCCCCTTCTTTTGATATCAGGGAACAGACTGTTTTGGAGAACCTTCTTGATGCTTCACAAAAGGTTATTGATACAGGTGTTGTGTTTACCAACAATAGTCCAATTGTCACCATCACGGGTATAAGCACGGAGCCAACCAAGCAAGTAGTGGATCCCCCTCCAGCTGTTGATGCATCTGTAGACACCCAAAATTGTCCCAACTTTGTCCATGTCTAGCAACACCTTGTTAAAACATTATCCTAGACAGCTTGTAGCATTTTGTCCTAAATCCCACTCTTAATCCCATTTATCCATTAAGCCAATTAATTAAATAAATTTTATTTATTTAATTAATTTCCACATCATATCTTATCTCATCCTATTCATTTATCCAATTAATTAAATAAATTTTATTTATTTAATTAATATCCAACTCATATCCCAACTAATTCAAATATTTTATTTGAATTAAGTTCTCATCATAAGCCGACTTTCCAATTAATTAAATAAATTTTATTTATTTAATTAATTTATCTTATCATTTAGCCGACATGTGTGCCTCTTTCATTTAAAAAAGATAAGTGGTATTACAGCCTTTTTTTAATATCTTTTATATGTAGTACTTTTTATGTACACAAGCACACATGAGCCCTATTCTCCTTGACACTTGTCAAATAACTACAACTCCCTTGAAGAGTGGGATAACCGAATCAATCCTAGCCATCAACATCAATCATTTATCTTTTTAATCTCAGCCGTCCATTTGAACCAAGCCTTTCGTATAAATCAAACCCCTCACAAGCCATTAGCATGCATTGAGCCTCAAGTACCCTTATTCTGCTAGATTTTCTATAATGCATTGAGCTTCAAGTAACATTATTCTATCAGATTTTCTAAGATGCATTAAGCTTCAAGTACCATTATTCTGTTGAAATATCATTAGAGCCTTTGCATCCTTCATCTATCATTCATTCTAGCATCTTCATCTTAATGTTATGCTGCAGAATTGAGCAACCAACACAACAAATTGATCAATCAAGCTCATCTTGCATCTTCGAGGTATTGAATTATTTGGGTTTAGGTTATGCATTTCAATTGTTTGATCATTTCCATTTATAAATCCAAATTTTTCAATATACATTTTGGCACGCTCGGTGGGACTCACGTCCTTGATTAACTTCTCTTGTTTGGGTTGTTTTTATGAAGTTTAGATCTCTTGGAGCGCCAATCTTTCATTTTTGCAAGCTTTTGTAGCAAACATTTGCATTTTTCTAACCCTAGTTTGCAAAGATTTGGCTAAAAATGTATGTAGATGATCTCTTAGTCTAAATCTAACCTCACCATTGCATCCAGGAGGCCGTTTCCATAAAGTTTGAGTACAAATTTGCCTAAATTTGATGAAAAATGGAGCGTTTGGTGAAGAAAACAACAACCGGACTGCAACAATGTGCTTCTGGTAATCCAGGTCGCTTCTGATCAAACAGCATTCACCTGGGCTAAATCAGCTCGCCTTTGGGCAAACAGCAGTCGCTTATGGTAAAATTTGGTCCGCTTTTAAACAAACAGTGCTCGCTTTTGAACAAAAACTGATAGCATATGGTAAACTTGGTCGCTTATGGTTAACATTTGCATTCCGTCTCCTAAAACTCTCCAAATCACTTTTGGGCTATTATGTGTCGCTTTTGGCATTTTGTTAGTCGCATATAAGCCATTACTTGTCACTTCCATCTATTTTTGCATCGCTTATGAGCAAAAAACCACCGCTTTCTGCATATTCGTGTCGCTTCTGCACTTAAATCAGCCGCCTATAATGCTTTTGTGGATCGCTTCTATCTGGATAGACATCACCTTTGGCATGAATTGTATCGCTTTTATCTTGAAAGTACCCACTTTTTGGTATAAATTAATCACTTTCAGTCTAACAGTGATCGCATTTTGCAGAGTTAGGGTTTCTGTAGCGTATTGTTATTTTGCAGATACAGGTTGCTTATAGGCCAAAATCGGTCGCTTTTGGCTTTTCTTCATCGCTTATAAGCCTACAGGAACCGCATCTAGTATTTTTCATGTCGCATTTGATCTGCAAGATCCCACCTGTCACAAATACAGATCGCCTCTGATCAACAGTATGTCGCATCTGGCAACTGTAACTTGCTTCTGCTTGCTGTCATTGTGCATCTTGGTATTTCTATCATAACTTTCACATACGGAGGCCAAATCGCACAAACAAGGACTTGTTGGAAAGCTGGGAGGACAAACTTCACAACTGTACCACTTTTATTAGGTGACTATACTATCTTTCAGGCTTTTTTATCAGTCAATGTTTAGCTTCATTGTAAACTTCATTTGAGCATAACTTGAGCAATTTTGATCGTTTTTCAGCGAAACTTTTTTTCAAATTGCTTAGAATCTCCTGAACTTTCTGTTTATGCAATCTATTTTTCTATATCAGATCATTTTCATCAAAATTTTTAGATTTCATCTTTTTCATGTAATCATCTTCTTTGCAAGTTTACTTGTTTCTTTTTGGAATTAGTGACTTGTAAGGGCATCTAAGGAGTTGGAGCAGCATTGGCATCAACATCTACAGCAAATTGGAAAGTGATTGTATCAGGCGCACTCATTCTAATCTTTCATCTCTTTCATCTTCTAATCATTGTTTGCAAACACATTTGGATTTTGGGCATAAAACGAACAATTGTTTGCAAATTCACATCAAAACATTGGGCTAAAACGAACCATTGTCTTTCATCACATTTGGATTTGGGTTTTAAAACAAACAAGTGCTTGCATTGTCTTCCACACATGGAATTTCTAAGGTTAATGAACCCCATGCAAGTGTGACCAAGTAAATGTGTATGCTCTCTCCTCGCGTCCCAACACGAACTTGGAGATCAAAAACATTTACTTGTGTTGCTTTTGTTTAGCCTTAGAGAGGCCTACCTTGGTATCCACCCCAAGGGAACGACCTCAAGCGGTACTTTCATCCGGTCCGCTATAAAAATCAGAGGATAAGGCGAAAGCCAAGTCTAATCGGTATTAGCGCTCACCATACAGTGCTAACTCGAAAGGAGGTGTACCATTGTGTATATTAATACTCCTAGTAGGGTTAGTTAAAGTCTTAAGTGGCTTGCTGGATGCTCGTGGGGTGCCGGTCCCCCGGATTTTCATTAGAACCTCCTTGTGATAGTGGCCTTGCCTTGACTAGGACTTGTTGAGTGTCTTCACATGCTTGCTTAACCATCATCACATTCTTTCAAACTAACAACTTGCTTATGTGTCTTGCGTGAGTGATTCATGTGTGTATATGCATAATCATTTGTTTGAATATTGCCACATCAAGCTCTAAACACCCAAACACATAAAGACAAGTCATCCTACACATTCTTCCAATAACATTCAAACCCAATCACTTTCATCCCAAACATAACCAAGTCATCCAAACAATCCACATCATCATCCAAATCCCTAAGCAAGCACTTGTTAAAAGGACTTAAGACAAACACTTGGTGACAACATGTCTACACTAGGAGACCTAGAAATCAAATTCCAAAGATTCCTCCAAAATATTTATCAAGGATCACAACCCCTAAACCAAGATGCCATTAAAACATTACAATTCTTCATCCAAAGAGCTCAACCCCATGCAAGCCAATCACCTCAACTACAACACTTCATAGCCCAAGTCCAACACCTTTTAGCCACTAGTCAAGCTTGACAAGTACAACAATCCTTAGCCACTTCCTATCAACCTAATCCACCTCATAGCCACATGTCATATCCATCTACTTCCTATCAACCTAATCCACCTATCCACCAAGTCAATACCACATCAACCTATGAACATCCACCTCAAGCTTATCCAATCCCTCATACCACCATTCCAATGCACTATCAAGCCCATCCACAAGGCAATCAAGTGATATCATAAGAACAACATGCAAGTCCAAATAGCCCTTTGTACATAAATCAAGCACGTCCAAGTACACCTTTTCAACAAGATCATCAAGCACCATTGATAGATCTAAATCCACCTCTGCAACAAGAAACACATGCAAATCCCAATGGCCCCTTGTACATAAATCAAACAAGCCCAAGTTATCCTATGCAAGATCCAATAACCTTTGATAAGGGAGATACCAATCTAGAGTGGCCTTCGTCATCTAATCACACACCAACACATGAGCCAACTAATCCTATCCCAACACCACCATGTGATCCTATTTCTAGTCCATTGGTCCATCAACCCTCCAAATCACTAAGCCCTTCATTACCTTCCTCGCCATGTCATTCTAATCATTCACCAAAGGATGCGGCTGAGAGAGTTTTACAAAGGATGCTTGAAACAAAACTCATTGAACTTCCTAAAGTCAAACCATGTGAAGAAAGTCCGTATGATGAACATGATTATTGTGCATACCATAGGACCAAAGGCCATAATACAAACCAATGCCCAATATTTATCTCAATTGTTTACAAGGTGTACCCACCTATAATGGGAAATCATGCCACATCACCCCCATCTAGTCCAAATCCTAATCCACCCAATCCAATTAGCTCTCAACCTAATCCTAATCCTAATCCTAATCCAACACCATCTACCATTATCATCCATCCATTATATTTCCCATCCACCCATACACTTGCGAAGGATGTGATCCATTGGCTACTAGATAGGAATAGACTACCCCTATGTCAAACACCAATTCATGAGCCTACCAATGAACTTCCAAAGGTCATGTCCAATCCTATAATCTCATCATGTGGTTCACATATCCTTGAGCCTCTTCAAGAGCCTTCCATTAACATGCCTAGCCCTTTAAGCCCATCATGTGATCTACAAGCCAACAAGTCTATTCAAGAGTCTCCAACTACAAGCCTAAGTCAAGAGCCTATCAAGTCCACTCAAGAACCTTCCACTTCCATCCAAAGTCAAGAGGTATGTCAAGAGCATAATCTTAAACATGTGGAAATATCGAACCTTAATCTTAATCAAGATCAAAGCACCCCTAAGTTCCACCTATCCATGACCTACTTATGGGTTGCCCTCAAGCTATTAGCCATCACCATGACCTCATTCATGAGCAAATTTATCCCTTTTATAGCCCACTTAATCCTACTTTTGCTCATAGTTATGATCAAGGTTCTAGCTAAGATCATGAAAACCATGATGATCCATTTGGCAAAACTTTATCTATCTCATGATCAAGATGATATTTGTGATGAAGAACCTATTAAAAAGTACCTTGATCCTATCCATAATCCCATAACCATTCATGATCAAGATATCCAAATTGCTCCTAGTCATCCTCCATCTAGCCCTATCCATAATGAGCAAACATCCACTTGTCATAACGAGACATGTGCCTCTCAAGAACACATAAGCATAGAAGATCAAACAAATAACTTGGATCTTAGTGAACATAATGCTAATGATCCTCCCTCCACATCTACCATCGATCCCATTTCAAGTCCACCATCATGTCCTCGTGGTCTTACCACCTTCCTCCATGAATGTTCTTCCTTAGGACAACAACAACCATTGTCCTCCATTTCATCTTCTCCATCCAATAAAGAACTCAAGTCTAGTTCCCAAAACACATCTAGTCCCATAGTCAATCGCATCCTCCGAAACATGAACTACAAAGGTAAAGGCCTAGGTCTTTATGAACAAGGTGTTTTGGAGCCAAACCATGTTAAAATCCCTCCATGCTCATACGGCCTTAGATACACACCCCAAGGTAAACAAGGCCAAGATGTTGGTAATCCCTTCGTACATCCTAAATCTACCACTTTCCATCGTACCCCTCATCATCTACCCAAAACATCTGTAGCCATTCCACCTCCATCATCCTATAAATGTCAAAAGCATGTGACCATACATCTTCCACCATCTACTTTGCCTCCACTTTTACCAACTCCTAATATCCCTCCATCCACCTTGCCACCATTGCTTCCAACACCTAACATACATATCATTCATAAGTATCCTTACATCCCTAATCATGGCCAACAAAAGCACACATTGTTTAAACATAAAGCTTCCAATTATTCCACCAACCTTGCTTCCACCAAACCCATGGGATTCCAAAATAAACATTTGGATGCCTTTATCTATAAAGCCAAAAATCCAACTAAAAATCCTAAGGACCCTCATGCCTTAGGGTATCAATGTGAAAAGTCTCTAAATCATCCATCTTCTAGGCAAAGTACATTCACACAGCTATCCAAGCCCATACATCCAAATACAAAGCCCAAAAGGAAAATGGTTTGGGCTCCTAAGCAAAAAGCTAGCAAGTCAAATGAGGCATCCTCATCCACCTCTCAAGAATCCCAACCACCTATATCCATCCAAGAACCTATTTCCACCCAAAACTTCCATTCCCTTCAAAAATCCCACAAGCAAAGAAAAAGCACTAAAAATACTAAATCTATGTGGGTTCCTAAATCACTTCGTCAACCATCCCCTAAGCAAACATCTCCATTGCTTCCTACACCACCATCCAATCAAAAGCTTCAATGTTTATCACGGTGTGTGCAACCATTGGTCATGGTTCCCTTCCATTCCAAAACATTCCCACATGCCTCCATCTTCCCATCTTCCATCCATTATCCTACATATCTTCCCTATCACCTTCCTATGGTCCATGCTTTTGCATAAGCCTATATAAATCCACACCATAAGCCACTAGCCTACCCTTTCCTAATCTATTTCATCATCTGCTATCCCCCTAATCCATCTCCCATCCATGCAATCCCTTATCAACATCTATGAGCACACTTGACATGGTCCATGCGAAAACATCATCAATCTCTCAAGGGGCACTACCAACATTCATAGCACTAGACACTTGAGTCCCTCCTATCCATTACCATGGTGAAAACCTGGCAAACAGGCACCATGTGTAATTGTCAACCCATCTAAAAGCAAAAAAAATTAAAAAAAAGCAAAAAAAAAAATCAAAAAATCAAAATAGTAAAGAGAAATCCCTTTGTCTAATGGTGAAAACCTAGTAAACAGGCGCCTTAGATAAGTACCATGATGAAAACTTGGCAAACAGGCGTCATGTGTAGGTTGATCTTCTATGTCACTTACACTTGGGGGCACATTGTCTCATCCAAACTATCCATTTCCAAACTATCTATCCCATCATACCATTACCACACCATCATACCATCCTTAGCCATTACATATACATGCCTATTCCATTGAATCCATTTATCCATCCTTTTGCCTTTTGATCTTGATGAAGACATAGGGGCAAAATCTTGAAACATGCTTTGGATATTTTTTGACATACCTTCTTTCCAAACCAAGTCCTATCTATTGACCATTTATCTATCCCATTCAAACCAATCTATCATGTCATCCCTTGGTCATGAACTTTGTCATGTAAGAATCCTAAGCATTGCCACCTAAAATGGGGTAAGTTCTTCCTATGCAACATAGTCTTTGGAGATCACATCCTAGCTCCCTTATGATCCATCCACTATGGCGTATCCGTATCATGAGCTTTCCATCTTATAGCTTATCCCCATCCATTTATCATGAGCTTTCCCTTTTATGGCATATCCCTTTATTGACCCATTTAGCATGAGCCTTCCATCCCTTGTTGCCCAACCTTCTATCCATCCAATCTCATTCATCCCTCCTTGCACCTAGACATGGTTTTCCCTTGTCATTGGTATCAAGCACAAAGGCTACCAAATTGTAAATCCATTGACATCCCAAACATTCAAAAACACAAAAAAATTAAAATATTTCAAAAAACACAAAAAAATCAAAATATCCCAAAAAAAAAAAAACACAAAAAAAAATCAAAATATTTCAAAACATCCAAAAAATTAAATATCCAACAAAAAATCCAAACAATAAAACCAATCATATCCTCCAAATCAATCCACTCCATCAACATTCAAACAAATCAAATCATCATCATCAATTCTTCTTATCAATAACATTCATTCATCCATTTCAATTAATCACTTCGTCCAATCATATCAATCCAATCAATCTCAACAATGATCTTAAATCCAAGTCACACTAATCCATATCAAGCAAGCCAATCAATCAAGGAACATTATCCAATCAAATCAACAAGTTTTGATCCTAATCTTGTCATGAGCAAAATCAATCATCATCAATCATCATCAATGGGATATAGCGTTCCCACATCTTTGTGTTGATCTAGGGATATAGCTTTCCCTGCAATGACAACACTATCATCATCAATCAAACAATCAATTATTGGTTTATGACATGACAAGGGCAATACCTTGTTTGTTTTACATCCTTTGAGCATACTGAGAACACTTGCTTATGCTTAGATTGAGTGGACACTCTAATCATCACACCATCAATATCATCATTCAAAACAATCCAATCATCAACACAATCAACCCAGCAATAGCAAACATCAAAACCAAAGCACATCAAGCTAGCCATCAAAACAAATCCACTAACTTCAGCAAATCAGAAGTAGCTCAATCCACCACATATCATCACCATTTCATCAATCAATCACTTGATCAATCTCAATCCATTTTCATCATCTCATTAATAAAACACAAATCAGAACTACATCTCATTTCCATTGTTAAGTGCCTTGATCCCGTGGATATAGGGTATGTAGGCAGTCTGGAGTACGAAGGAAGTGCCCAGATTCAGGCACAAGCAATTTTCCTCTTTCTTCTCTCATCATTTCTTCTATCATCTATCTTATACATCATCAATAAACAACTTCTTCCAATCAATCTATCATAGCACATCAATCTCAGTCAAATCAATCTTCATCCATCATTTCATCATCTTTAAATCATTCCAAACAAAGATCCAAATGCAAGCCACTCCTTAATCCATACCAATCAAGTTAATCAGTCAAGCCAAGTTATCCAATCACAATCAATGGTCTTGATCCTAGCCTTGTTGTAAGCCAAAGCAATCAGCCAACCAGCCAACCAACTCAGCAAACAACCTTGTGTTGATCTAGGGATATAGCTTTCCCCGCAATGACAACACTCTCAACTATAATCAATTGACAACCAATTATTGGTTTACAGCTTGACAGGGGCAATACCTTGTTTGTTTTTGAATTATTTGTGCATGCATGCTTGCTTGCTTGTGTGTGTTATCATTTTATCTTGCATTTGTATCACATCAATATCATTCCAGCTAATATTCATATCTTGTGTATGTTGGAATAGCTTTTTGCACTATCCTTTGCATCTAAGGTCATATCATACCTTTTGTGCATTCGGACTTCAATGCTCTAAGTTTACTTCCTCATAGGTCAGACAAGGTTGTATTATGCTGGGGCATGAGACACATCATCACCCTGGTCCTTATACCTTGGTGCATAACGTCTAGTGCTATATCAAACATCATGGTTGCTCACTTTCATTGCAGCATAACACATCATTCATTTCTTCTATCCATTCCCTTATCTTTCTTTCTTGACCAAGCCATTTCTTTTCGAGAGCCTACCCGTGTTTGTCCAACCCGCCTAACCTCTCGAGGGGGCATCATCATCCTATCTTTCTATTTTCATCATCATCATCCCATTTCATCGTCATCCTCATCCTATCCTACATCATTATCATCATCCTTTTCCTCTATCCATACCTTAACTTCTTTGAAATGATGTTACTCGACATAAAGCTTAACATCTCGAACATCATCTCAAAGAGGGGCAAAATGTAGACACCCAAAATTGTCCCAACTTTGTCCATGTCTAGCAACACCTTGTTAAAACATTATCTTAGATAGCTTGTAGCATTTTGTCCTAAATCCCACTCTTAATCCCATTTATCCATTAAGCCAATTAATTAAATAAATTTTATTTATTTAATTAATTTCCACATCATATCTTATCTCATCCTATTCATTTATCCAATTAATTAAATAAATTTTATTTATTTAATTAATATCCAACTCATATCCCAACTAATTCAAATATTTTATTTGAATTAAGTTCTCATCATAAGCCGACTTTCTAATTAATTAAATAAATTTTATTTACTTAATTAATTTATCTTATCATTTAGCCGACATGTGTGCCTCTTTCATTTAAAAAAGATAAGTGGTATTATAGCCTTTTATTTAATATCTTTTATATGTAGTACTTTTTATGTACACAAGCACACATGAGCCCTATTCTCCTTGACACTTGTCAAATAACTACAACTCCCTTGAAGAGTGGGATAACCGAATCAATCCTAGCCATCAACATCAATCATTTATCTTTTTAATCTCAGCCGTCCATTTGAACCAAGCCTTTCGTATAAATCAAACCCCTCACAAGCCATTAGCATGCATTGAGCCTCAAGAACCCTTATTCTGCTAGATTTTCTATAATGCATTGAGCTTCAAGTAACATTATTCTGTCAGATTTTCTAAGATGCATTGAGCTTCAAGTACCATTATTCTGTTGAAATATCATTAGAGCCTTTGCATCCTTCATCTATCATTCATTCTAGCATCTTCATCTTAATGTTATGCTGCAGAATCGAGCAACCAACACAACAAATTGATCAATCAAGCTCATCTTGCATCTTTGAGGTATTGAATTATTTGGGTTTAGGTTATGCATTTCAATTGTTTGATCATTTCTATTTATAAATCCAAATTTTTCAATATACAGCATCTATACTTCCTCCATGGCTATCTGCCTATACTCCAAAGAGGAAGAAACAAGCCATCTCACCTAATGAGATTGACATTGAAAAGCTGTTGCTCGTGAAAGCTAAGAACCAAGAGAAGAAGCCTAAGACTGTTTCTAGGCTGGTTACTGAAAAGGGAATCAGATATGCTGAAATTGCCAAACCTCCTGAAGATGCCACGGTTGATACTTTTGACATAAGCAGTTATGTCATCTCGAGGGTCGAGCTTGGTAAAGTGACTCATGAGGGTGTCAAAGCAGATTTCCAGACCACTACCAGTACCCTACTTGAGAAGTATGATGAAGCCAAGAGGGAAAAAGAGCAATACAAAGCAAAAGAAGAACAACTGGCCGCTGTCCTTCAGAAAATAGTAAAGTCATCAGAGATAGTAGAACCAATGGCAGTGACAGTGGAAGATCCCCTGATACATAAGGTTAAAAAAGCCCAAGCTAGAGGCAAAATAGTGGGGGATGTGGTGGAGCGATTGTTGGCACAAGGACGAGTTTTGTTGAAAACCGCTGTGGAAAGAAAGGAGAAAATGGACAAAGCTAAAGCTGAGCTGGATAATCTGGTGGATCTACTTTCACAAGAGCTACAAGATCAAGAAGAGAGCCTAGAAGAGTGGATAGATATGAAGAAGATCAAGATAAAGAATCTGATCACCATTGGGGTCATCACCAACAGGGAATCATATCTCAAGACCAAGGAGATTCTAGCTCATCAAATTTTCATAATAAAGAGTCTACTTGAAGATCTGTGTCAAGCTCAAGAAGCCAGTGAAGACAGTGATGTCACACTCCTACATCGGTTGGAAGAACTTCCTTGCACCTTGACAAGGGAAGATCATAGTTTCCTCACGGCATAGGAAATGATAAGTTCTTTTGAAGAAATGGTACAGAGGAAATTTGAAGAGGAAGCTCCCTCTGTGCTCTCAATGGACAACCTGTATGATCAACATTCAACTTTGGAGAATCTGAAGGATAATCTAGACAAGCATGAAAAGGCAGTAAAGACGGTGAAAGATTCAATTCTCCAAACTCGCACCATCTCTGAAAACATAGCAAAACTAGATGCATGCGAGATGTCAGTTGTTCAAACCATGTATCAAAACTTCCTGAGGAAAAAGGATGGAGGAAGCTAGTGCCTTAGATTATTTTTCTTAGATATTATGTAAATGGAATTTTGTTTTGGACATCTACACATGTAATTTTCCAAAATGTAATTACATGTGAAACAAGAGAAGTCATAAGTCAAATAGGACTCTCTTGTTGAATAAGTCAAAGTAGTTGTAGATTTCCTAGATTTTCTCAAGGTCTTTCCCTATAAATAAAGGGGACCTCTTTTGTAAATACTATCTTTTGTCTATTGCAAGAAAACTCTGGCGAATTGAGAAGCAAATCAAGACTTTGTGCTTTTTGTAAAAATCAATATTCAAATATTCATCAATACAAGAAAGCAAGTTCAATTCCAATCTTTGTCTTGGGATTATTTGTGTTGTGATAGTTTTGTTCTTACGTCTTGCTATCATAATCTTATTTGATAATAATTGAAGTGTGGAGTTTGTTTAAAGTGATTGAAGAGCGCTCTTAATTTGATTCTGATAAACTTTGTGTTATCAAATCGGTTGTGGGTTATATGTTCATGTTTGTGAGAATACAATAGTTTGGAAACTTTGTGCTGCAAGTTGTTATATTCAATTTACTTTTATCATCTTGAAGAGGAGTGAAGACTTTGGGTTGCATTCTACTTCAAATAGTTCCGTTTACAAGTAGTAAGTGAGGTAATAGAAAACTTTGAGTTTCTATGATTTTGTGATAATTTACAAGTCTTATATCAAGTGTTTGAAATATAAACATCTATTTTGAAAAAAGAGAATGAGATGAGATGGAACCACCACAAACATAGTTTTTAGTGTACATAAATTTTATAATTTGTGTGATTTGCAAAAGTTAAGTAATTAGAGGGAACCTCCCCTTGCTGAGAGGAGAGACTCTGTCTCATCATAGGTGTGGCTGATATACCCATTTTGCCGTTAGCGAGTTAATGACAAAATATTCACCCAACAGTTTTTTGGCGACTCTACTAGGGACGAAACGCGCAACTTGAAGCCTCACACTCCGAGTTGAAGCATTTTCAGTTCTTTTCCATTTTCTTTCAAAATTGTGTTTAGCATAATACAGTCTGGCATATTCCCGGTACACCAGAAGTAAGAGGGATCAGGGTATTATTGATCCTGCATTTGAATTGATGCAGCATAATAATTTTGGATTCTTAACTCCATGACCTCGTCTTCAATGCACCAGGATTTTTCCCCCTACAAACACTAGGTCTCCAATACCAAGTGAAATTTCTATTGCCAGTGCTAATAGAGTTTTGGCTGTTCATACACCACCAAAGTTTGTTATACCACCTTTCAATCAGCATGTCATGGCAGCCCAAGGCCCTTGGGGTAATACCTTTGGTCCTCTAAATTTGACCCCACCATTACATGAACTACCTCATAGTTCAAGAAAGAATTTCTCCAAATTCTATGGTGACAGGAAAGTTCATCCTGATGAGCACATCGCGGCTTTTTGTATAGCCTGTGGCGTGATAGGTGTTGAGTACGAAGATGTGGCTGTGCGACTCTTTGTAGAAACACTACAAGGCACTGCTGCAGACTAGTTCTACCACCTCCAAGCTCAGACCATAACAAACTGGGCCACTGTCAAAACCAAGTTCGAAGCCAGGTTTAAACCCGTGGAAGATGCTCATGCATTGTTGGCACAGCTAACACAGATGAAAAAGGAACCTCATGAACCAATGCGAGATTTCATCGCTAAGTTCAACAAATTGAGAAACAGGATTCCCACCACTGCTGAGCCCACAGCAGAGAACCTCAAATGTTTCTTTATCAATACACAGCTTCCGGAGGTGAGTTTCCTATTGAGGCGAGTTGCTCCTACTGATCTTGCTGCGGCTCAGATTCTGGCAACTGAAGTAGAAGATGATCTTATCCTTGCAGGTAAGATAAGAAGGGACACTAATAGAAATAAAAGCTCCTCTTCTACTGAGAATGCTTCCACAAGCACCATGGATCCCATGGTGCAAAAGCTAGCAAATGAATTGCTAGCTCTCAAGAGACAAATGTCCCAAGGTATATCTGTGCCTCCTTCTTACCGAGATATACCAAGGAGGACATTTCCAAATAATTCATATCAAGGCAATGCTGCTAGGAATCAAGGACAACAAAACTGTCTTCCTCCTACACAGGGGAAGCTTGCTATTGAAGCAGTGCCGGTCAACTCTGCTGTTGGCTACTATGAAGCTGAAAATGAATTTTCTTTCCAACCTGAGTTGGAATATGAAAATGGAGCTAATCTCTTCACAGAAGGAGGAGAAGAGTTAGCTGGCAACTCTACCATCAGCTTTCTGAACTACCAGGACGAAGCTGAAAAAGGAGAAGTGAGTGAAGGAGCATATGCTGTTTTCACTAGGTCTCAAAATCAGTCAGCTCTTCAAGCTGATAAAGGGAAGGCAAGAGAAGAATCTCAACCAGCGATTTCAATCGCTAAATGGGGGACTCCGCTACCTTTCCAATCAAAGGACCCGGTGGTCAATAAACAAGTAAGTGCCTCTAATGAATTTGTACCTTTCACCTCTACTCCTCAGACTAGTGCTGTCTCTACCAAAAATCAAAATGATGGTTTTTCTTCCTCCATATCTAATTCTTTTCAGTAGTTCGATATAATAGACCATGCTAGGAGAACTAAGATACAAATGTCTGAAGTTGAATATTTACAGGCTAATCCTGAACAATTTGATAGATTAGCCAAATATGTCAAAAATAAGGCCGTCCCTACAGGACAAGAGTTTCCCAAAGCTACTCATGACTCCTCCAAAAGTAAACCTACCCAAAACAATCTTGTTACTACTCCCCCTGAAGCCTCTGGAAAAATTGAGCCTTTCTATGTTTCCCTATTAGTAAATGGTCATAAATTGAGCAACTGCGTAATAGATTCTGGAGCCTCAGACAACGTTATGCCTGCTAAGGTAGCAGATGCCCTTGGCCTCACCTTAACCAAAACTTTTGGGAGGTGTTTCTCTATGGAGAATAAGCAAGTTCCACTTTTGGGTCAAATCAAAGACGCCCAATTTGCATTTGCAGCTTTCCCAAATAAGAGAATCAAGATGACAGTCTTGGTAGCTGATGTTCCAGCTTCATACAACATTCTTCTTGGACGTAATTTCTGCAAGGATGTGGGTGGAGAGTTGAACATGGATTTGTTTGAAGCTAGGATACCTGTTAAAGGTGTCATGTAGAAGCTGCTTCCTGAGAAGGAGGAAAAATACATTGTTACTCAAACATCAAACCCCAAAGCTCAAATTTTGTTTGAGTCCTCGGGAATGGGTAACTATTTTCTATCTACTGAAGATTGTTCTGATTCATCAAATGAGGATACATCAGATGATAGCTCTGGTATGTCAGATGGAGACTTAGAAGAGTTTTCAGATGAAAGTTCAGGTAAGGGTATAGCAATTCCAGATTCTTCCCTCACCGATGAAGAGGAATCTTCTGACCAGAGAAAGTCCAAGAAATCAAATTCTGATGGAGTCTGGATTTTAGAATTTGATGGCAGCTATTCTTCTACCGGTTCTAGAGCTGGAGTGGTCTTGATATCACCACAAGGTGATATTTTACCTTTTTCATACAAGCTACAATTTGATAATACCAATAACACTGTCGAATATGAGTCCTTGTTGCTCAAATTGGAAGCGGCGCATGCCAGAGGTGTTAAAATCCTTCATGCTCAAGGGGACACCGAATTGGTGGTTTGTCAAGTAAGAAATTTGTACCAAACTAAAAATGAAAGACTGAGACACTATCGCAATCACGTATGGGATTGCATTGAAGATTTCGATGCTTTCAATATTTCAGCAGTGCCTAGAGAGTTCAATGATAGTGCAGATCCATTGGCCGTTTCTGCCACTCTCATGGTGCCTCACAAAGATTTCAAAGGAAACAAGTACACTATTGAGCTGGTCTTCCGACCAAGTGTACTTGATAACACTGACCATTGGCAGGTGTTCAATAGTGATAATCAAATCATTGCTTTCCTAGAAAAGATGGATAGTTTTGATGAGCTTTACTTTGAAGGAAGCGAATCACCACCGTGGGAATATGTTTCTGAGGTAGATTCACAAACCGGTGAGGAATTTCTACAGTTAAAAGGAAATAAAATCCCAAAAGGTTTGGTTTCCCTTGAGAAACTCTTTGATAAACATGACAAGTATATCAAGCAGTGGCAACAACAACAGGATTTGAGTTCCTCCATGGAATTTGAGCAGGTCAATTTGGGTACGGAAGCAAATCCTAAGATGGTCAACATCAGAAAATGTTGCACTGCTGATGAAAGATTCAAATTCATTACCCTCCTCCACCATTACATTGATGTTTTGGCTTACTCCTATGATGACCTAAAATCTTTTAGGCCTAAGGAGGTTCGACACAAAATTCCCCTCAAGGCTAGATCATTACCTCACAAATAGAAGCAGAGGCAATATAATCCAAAAATATCAAGTACAATTCTTTCTGAAATTCATAAGATGCTGAATGCAAGGATAATTTTTCCAATTCAACATTCCACATGGATTTCAAACATAGTACCTGTAAGGAAGAAGAACGGAGAAATCTGTATCTGTGTTGATTTCAGGAATCTCAACCAGTCTTCCTTGAAAGATAACTACCCTTTGCCCATCATGGACCAAGTATTGCAAATAGTGACAGGTTCAGAAATGCTATCTATGTTAGATGGTTTTTCGGGGTATAACCAAGTGGAGGTAAATGAAGCTGATCAGTTCAAAACTGCCTTCACCACACCACGGGGCACATTTGCATATCGCAGAACGCCTTTTGGTCTGATCAATGCTGGTGCAACATTTCAGAGAGCAATGGATCTTGCCTTCAGAGATGAAATGGGTAAGTTCATCGTGGTATATCTCGATGACTTGACTGTTTTCTCCAAAAACCATCATGATCACGCGCATCATTTGTGACAAGTGCTGGAGCATTGTCGGCAAAATGGTATTTCCCTCAATCCCAAGAAGTCAGTTTTTGGGGTGACGAAAGGCAAGCTTCTTGGACACATTGTATCCCGGGAAGGTACTAAGATTGACCTGGAGAGAGTTAAATCTATTCAAAGTCTCACTCTGCCAACAAGTAAGACTGTTGTTCACTCTTTCTTTGGAAAGGTGAATTTTCTACTAAGGTTCATTCCTGAGTTTGCAGAAAAAACCCATCACATTGTTAATATGATGAAGGGTAAGACTACTTTCCGTTGGACTGTGGAAGGTAAGGAAGTGTTCGAGGATATCAAGAGAGCTATTGCTCATGCTCCAGTTCTTGTTTGTCCTGACTACACTAAGGATTTCGTAGTCTATAGCTACGCTTCAGAACACACACTTTCAGCTATTCTGGTTCAGCAGAATTAAGAAGGCATTGAATCCCCCATATCATTTATGAGTTGTCCTCTCAAAGCTCATGAATTGAAGTATTCGAATATGGAGAAGCATGCCTATGCCTTAGTCAAAGCGGTTAAGCATTTCAGGTTCTATATTCTAAACTCACACACTATTGTCATGGTGCCTGATACAATAGTCAAATCCATCCTAACTCAACAGGAGTTCGGAACAAAGAGAGGTAATTGGATCGCTAAGATCCAAGAATTTGATCTGGATATCAAGCCTACCAAGCTTGTGCATGGTAAAGGTTTGTGTCAATTGATCGCAGATAATGTTCCAAAAGAGACAGGGGATGAAGAAGAAGAAGTTGTGGACACGCCAACTGTTCTTTTTGTTACTACAACTGACGAGTGGTATTCCAATATCGCTCATTTCCTTACCTATGGTGAGTGCCCTTCTCACTTGTCTTATAAGGAAAAGAGAACTGTCAAGTTAAAAGCTGCTAACTACGTCCTTTGGGACAATGGTTTGTACAAGAGAAGTCTTGACGGTGTATTTCTCCGTTGCGTGGATAAAGTGCAACAAGGTAGACTTTTGGAGTCTTTCCACAATTTGGCTTGTGGAGGGCATTTTTTAGCACCTGTAACGGCTCACAAGATTCTGCGAGCTCAATACTATTGGCCCACACTATTCCAAGATGCGTACAATTGGGTACACAGGTGTGAGTTATGCCAATAGTTTGTTGGGAAACCAAAATTGGCAGCCTTACCTCTAAAACCAGTGGTGATTGAGGAGCCTTTTCAGCAATGGGGTATTGACTTCATTGGTTCAATGAATCCATCATCAAGTGCAGGACATAACTATGTTCTTACTGCTACAGACTATTTTACCAAATGGGTGGAAGCTATTCTAGTCAAGCACGCTACTTTAGAAGTGGTATGCAATTTTCTTAAAGAGAAAATTATTTCCAGGTTTGGAGTACCAAACAAGATTGTAGTAGACAATGCTACTTGTTTTTCCTCTCATGAGATTACTGAGTTTTGCTACGAGCATGGGATCACTCTTTCCCATTCTTCGGACTATTATCTGCAAGGGAATGGTCAAGCAGAATCAAGCAATAAGAATCTGGTCACTATCATCAGGAAACTGGTAGATAAGAATCAGAGAACTTGGCTTAAGGCATTGTTTGATGCTTTATGGGCAGATAGAATTACACCTAAAAGAGCGATAGGCATGTCACCATTTCAGCTTCTATATGGTCTAAACGCAGAGATATTGATTACCTTGGAATTGCCAGCATTGAAGTTGGTAAAGGCATTGGAAGATAGAACTTTTGATAGTTCTATCGATAAAAGGATCATGTATTTGACTGAACTCGAGGAGCAGCGCACTATTGTGGTGGACCATATTGCTGAGCACTAAAATCAAGTAAAGAAACTCTTCGACAAGAAGACAAAGACTCGTAAGTTTCAAGTTGGAGATCAAGTCTTGTTGTGGGACAAGAGGAGAGAACCAAAAGGGATGCATGGGAAATTTGATTCCTTGTGGAGAGGTCCATTCACCATTCATCAATGCTGTGGTGAAAACAGTTTCTTGCTGGAGTATTAGGATGGGACACCATTCTTGTTGCCTCACAGTGGACAACATCTGAAGAACTTCAATCCATGAAGTTTCAGATAAGTTAAATTGCACATTTGTATAGTTTTGTGTTTTACTCTTGTGTTTTCGTTTAGTCTTTTGTGTCTTTTTATTTTTAGCTTGACTCTATAGCCCAATGGCATGGATGAAGGCACTTAGAGACTAGATTCTACTCCCCTCAATCATTTCAAAGTTTGATTGAAGGAAGTTCCCCAGTTAGACCCAGCTGTTGTTCTCAAAATTAGCTACACTCGTTTTTGTAGACAACCCCACGAAACTTGTCTGTTTCGTGAATCTAATCTACACTCTAAGATCGCAAATCGAGAAAAGATTTCCTTGTTCTTGTGTGAGGTCATTTGACATTTTAAAACTCGTCTGTGACATTCCCTTGAATTGATCTCTCAATTTTCGTGAGGATCATTTAAAGTCGTGAACTAGTAAAAATGTCATTTTGGTTATCTTTAGGAGTTAGTAAATTTTTTTCGACTCTTGATATGCAAGAGCGGCTAAAAATGCCGCTCATACATATTATTATTTTTAGGCTTGTTCTTGTTTGATGTAATCACAGCATTTTTCACCGCTTTTACATCATTTTTTAGTTTGCCATGTAATGTCGGCTAAATTTGCCGCCATCGCATGTGTTTTCCGTCAGATATGCAATGAAGGCATTTTTCGCCGACATTACATATTTGTTGATTGTAGTGTCATAGCGGCCGAAACCACCGCTCGAGCGAGATCTTCGGGATTTTGGTGTCGAGTGCCATTAATGGCCACTCGTGCCAGGCATTTAAACTTCAATTTCAACCTTTTAAGTGTGTTATCACTCCCATTGTTGCTTGTCATTTCTTATACTAAAGCCTTTTAATTGATCCGCCAATGTTCTCTTCAACCGCTTGATTGTATGCTCCCGAGTTGTGACGGATCTCATGTTGCAGATTGAACCTAGGGTTTCAAGTTTTTATGGGTAAGTTTCTTTTGTTTCTCTTCCCCGTTGTTACTCATTAATTGCTTGTATTGTTAGTTTATAAAAGTTTTGTTAGGTTTTTACTCTTTTGTTGTTTGTGATTCATGTTCGGATTGTTTTAGATTGTCATTAGGGTTTTGTTTTTGTTTTGAAGACGTTGTGTCTTTCGTCAGTCAGACCTTCACCATGTACCAACCCTCCCATTGTGTGCAACGACGGCCAAATTCACCATTAGATCTTCCCGAAACTCGCCAACTCCCATTGATGCAATGACGGTTGTTTCTGCCGCCCCTGCACTAAGATCCTTGAAGTTATACTTACCTGCATGAATGGTTATTTTCACCGCTCGAACATGTTGACCGATAGATCTCCCAAATATAGAAGCAGCGTTTCCAACTGCCCCTACACCAAAACTCAAAATCAATTCCCCTGCCTGAGCGGCCAAATTCCCCGCCCGAGCACTTGAGATTTTCACCAAGTTATATGCAGTACTGGTCGTTTTCACCGCTCGAGCATGTCAAACCAAAAAACTTCCAAAACACATGTAGAAGTGGCATTTTTCACCGCCTTTACACATGAAATCTCTCCCAACTTGCAAGAGCGACTGAAACACCCGCCCTAGCACATTTTTCTTGATTTTTCCCTAACACTGGAAAATTCACTTTTCAAAACCAAAAGCCCACTTTCACCCTCACCTTGATTTGTGCTCTCAAGCCCTTTAAACGCATGATTTCCCATCCATGATCATAAAAATGCAATTGACCCAGTTTATCCAATTTTTCCCCTAACTGTGAGATCATGGCCTTTTGCAGTTTTCAATCAGCATTTGCGGTGTTCAAGTTCACAGTTCTCTCAAGAGCTCATGTCAGAATCATCTCCATCAAAGTCTAGAGCCATGAAGTACAAGTACCAGGGTGTCTTTCCAGTAACGGCAGTGCAGTCGAATGTTGATGAAATCAGAGACACTGAAATTGGGCACGTAGATATGGCCGAATTCATAGATAGAACTAAACAAGCAAATCCCTCCCAGCATATGCAAAAAATCATTGACAGCAGTATTCATTTGGTTGCATCATTTCCTGTCAATGCACATAATCCTGAATTTGTTCTACAAGTGGCCAACCACTACAATCGAGACACTAGAGCTGTGACGGACTCACAGGGAAATGTTATCATGAGATTGGATGTAGAATTCATGGACAAAATCTTCATGTGTCTGCCAATTGAAAATGTCGAGCAGATTGATTTTGCTTAGGGTCAACAAGACTATGACAATGACCTGGAATCTGCTAGAAGGCACATAAACAGCAAATGGTTGAAGATTCCTAGGCAACTTTGACCAGATGGCCAAAGGACCTTCACAAGAGTGATTTTGTGGAAGAAGTGTGTGACTTGATCACTCTCTTGAGTCGTATCAGAGGACTCCCTTCTGCTTCCAAATTCCAGGACTGGATGTACACTTACATCAAGGTGATTCTACGGGGTAACCAAAAGATATTCTGGGGTGAACAGATCAGCAATGCTTTGCACGAGCAACTGGTAAGGGTCAATACTACCTTCAAATTTTATATGACCTCTTACCTTGTCTATGCTGTTGCAAGCATGAGGAACTTTCCAGGTTTGACCCAAGTAGGGGATAGGAGGTTGGTCCCAATGTATGAATACTACCCCCAAATCACACTGAAGGGGTCAATTCATCATTTCAGAAGAGTCAATGATGCGTTCTTCTCAGTTTTCATGTGCTTGTGGAATGGCGAACTGGTTCAAAAAAGAGTATCTGATGAAGCATGGTAGGTTGTAAATTCTTTTGGTTGTTTGTTCCTACAATTTCCTACCTTCACATATCTTTGGGTAGGATACTATCCTGGTTACCCTTACATGCTGCCATGGTATCCCAGTGATCGCATTGTTCTTATGGAGCTTTGCAGACAACTGATTGTGGTACACAATAAATAGATGGAGCTCAAGAAATCAGGGATAAAGTTTCCTATTGAGATTGGTAGGTACTCAGTTCAGTCTGCCAACAAAGCAAAGATAATTGACTCCAAGTTGCAGTTGGTCACCATGAAGACCTACAAGAAGAGAAATCATTTCAATTTCAGAAGGGTTCAAGATAAAATCAAGAGGAAGTCAAATTTTCATGAGCCAATGGTGGAAGACATATGGGCAGACCTCAGGACTCAAAATGAAATCAAAAAATTGGATTTCTGTAGGCTTCATCTGAGCCAAATTGAGGAACTAGGACTAGCTGATATTCCAGATGGAATGAAGGATGATGGAGATGTCCTAGATCACAAATATGAGGCAGAGAATGTTGAGGCTTCACCTCTCCCAGAGGTGAAATGGTCAGTCAAGGAGGAGACATCGATCAGGAAAAGATTCCAACCTATATTGGCAAACACCAACTTGTGGTTGGAAAGTAAAGGGATTAAGTTGAAAGAGTTCCTGACAGGGTCCGAAGAGGGAACACAGGAGCAAACAGGTAAGAAGGTAGAAAACCGAACCAAGAACAAGAGACACCCCTTCTTCCTCCAAGGTACACAAACCAAAGATCAAATTTGTATCCAAGGGAGGAAAGAAGAAGGAAACCACAGAGGCTTCCGATGCCACTAAGTCAGATGTTGAAGACATCAATGATGATCATATGGAAATTGAAGATGTTGAGACTGAAGAACAAAATGTTCAAAGGTCTAAGATGAAGGTATCTGAAGAAGCTGAACAAGGTGAAGATGAAGATACAGAGGTAGAGCGACTTGATGGTTCCCCGCAGACTCCTGTGAAAGACCTTCCTTCCAAGACACAAGTTCTTACACCTCCTCCTCATGTTCCATTTTCTGATGGTTTGCCAGTAATTTCAAATGTTCCTCTTTCTCCAATTTTTATTATTTCTTCTGACACTACTCCTCAATCCATGAGGGCTAGTCTTGGAACCGTTTTTGATTCTTCTGGTTCCATTCCAAGTTTATCTTCCCCTTCTTTTGATATCAGGGAACAGACTGTTTTGGAGAACCTTCTTGATGCTTCACAAAAGGTTATTAATACAGGTGTTGTGTTTACCAACACAAGTCCAATTGTCACCATCACGGGTATAAGCCCAGAGCCAACCAAGCAAGTAGTGGATCCCCCTCCAGCTGTTGATGCATCTATACTTCCTCCATGGCTATCTGCCTATACTCTAAAGAGGAAGAAACAAGCCATCTCACCTGATGAGATTGACATTGAAAAGTTGTTGCCCGTGAAAGCTAAGAACCAAAAGAAGAAGCCTAAGACTGTTTCTAGGCTGGTTACTGAAAAGGGAATTAGATATGCCAAAATTGCCAAACCTCCAGAAGATTCCATGGTTGATACTTTTGACATAAGCAGTTATGTCATCTCGAGGGTCGAGCTTGGTAAAGTGACTCATGAGGGTGTCAAAGCAGATTTCCAGACCACTGCCAGTACCCTACTTGAGAAGTATGATGAAGCCAAGAGGGAAAAAGAGCAATACAAAGCAAAAGCAGAACAACTGGCTGCTGTCCTTTAGAAAAGAGTAAAGTCATCAGAGATAGTAGAACCAATGGCAGTGACAGTGGAAGATCCCTTGATACAGAAGGTTGAAAAAGCCCAAGCTAGAGGCAAAATAGTGGGGGATGTGGTGGAGCGATTGTTGGCACAAGGATGAGTTCTGTTGAAAACCATTGTGGAAAGAAAGGAGAAAATGGACAAAGCTAAAGCTGAGTTGGATAATCTGGTGGATCTACTTTCACAAGAGCTACAAGATCAAGAAGAGAGCCTAGAAGAGTGGATAGATATGAAGAAGATCAAGATAAAGAATCTGATCACCATTGGGGTCATCACCAACAAGGAATCATATCTCAAGACCAAGGAGACTCTAGCTCATCAAATTTTCATAATAAAGAGTCTACTTGAAGATATGTGTCAAGCTCGAGAAGCCAGCGAAGACAGTGATGTCACACTCCTACATCGGCTGGAAGAACTTCCTTGCACCTTGACAAGGGAAGATCATAGTTTCCTCACGGCATAGGAAATGATAAGTTCTTTTGAAGAAGTGGTACAGAAGAATTTGAAGAGGAAGCTCCCTCTGTGCTCTCAATGGACAACCTGTATGATCAACATTCGACTCTGGAGAATCTGAAGGATAATCTAGACAAGCATGAAAAGGCAGTAAAGACGGTGAAAGTTTTAATTCTCCGAGATCGCACCATCTCTGAAAACACAGCAAAACTAGATGCATGCGAGATGTCAGTTGTTCAAACCATGTATCAAAACTTCCTGAGGAAAAAGGATGAAGGAAGCTAGTGCCTTAGATTATTTTTCTTAGATATTATGTAAATGGAATTTTGTTTTGGACATCTACACATGTAATTTTCTAAAATGTAATTACATGTGAAACAAGAGAAGTCATAAGTCAAATAGGACTCTCTTGTTGAATAAGTCAAAGTAGTTGTAGATTTCCTAGATTTTCTCAAGGTCTTTCCCTATAAATAAAGGGGACCTCTTTTGTAAATACTATCTTTTGTCTATTGCAAGAAAACTCTGGAGAATTGAGAAGCAAATCAAGACTTTGTGCTTTTTGTAAAAATCAATATTCAAATATTCATCAATACAAGAAAGCAAGTTCAATTCCAATCTTTGTCTTGGGATTATTTGTGTTGTAATAGTTTTGTTCTTACATCTTGCTATCATAATCTTATTTGATAATAATTGAAGTGTGGAGTTTATTTCAAGTGATTGAAGAGCGCTCTTAATTTGATTATGATAAACTTTGTGTTATCAAATCGGTTGTGGGTTATATGTTCATGTTTGTGAGAATACAATAGTTTGGAGACTTTGTGCTGCAAGTTGTTATATTCAATTTACTTTTATCATCTTGAAGAGGAGTGAAGACTTTGGGCTGCATTCTACTTCAAATAATTCCGTTTACAAGTAGTAAGTGAGGTAATAGAAAACTTTGAGTTTCTGTGATTTTGTGATAATTTACAAGTCTTATATCAAGTGTTTGAAATATAAACACCTATTCTGAAAAAAGAGAATGAGATTAGATGGAACCACCACAAACATAGTTTTTAGTGTACATAAATTTTATAATTTGTGTGATTTGCAAAAGTTAAGTAATTAGAGGGAACCTCCCCTTGCTGAGAGGAGAGACTCTGTCTCATCATAGTTGTGGCTGATATACCCATTTTGCCGTTAGCGAGTTAACGACAAAATATTCACCCAACAAAAGTTTAAGCCCATGTGCAGTACCAGCTATACTAGCACCAAAGAAAGAAGGCACTTGGAGGCTTTGCATAGACTCCAGGGCTATTAATAAGATCACAATCAGGTATAGGTTTCCAATACCTAGGATAGAGGATTTACTTGACTGTTTGGGAGGTGCTAAGTATTTTACAAAAATAGATTTGAAGAGTGGTTATCATCAGATCAGGATTAGGCTAGGAGATGAATGGAAAACAACATTCAAAACCAATGAAGGGTTGTATGAGTGGAAAGTTATGCCTTTTGGTTTGTCTAATGCACCTAGTACTTTTATGAGATTGATGAATGAGGTTTTGAAAGAATTCATGGGTAAGTTTGTCATAGTATATCTAGATGACATCTTGATTTTCAGCAACACAAAGGAAGAACATCTTAGACATATAGATTTGGTTCTCAAGAGGTTACATGAAGAACAACTGATGATAAATTTGGACAAGTGTTTGTTCATGTAGGAAGAGATCACATATTTAGGTTTTGTCATTTCACAAGGCAAGCTGCAAATGGATAAGGAGAAGTTAAGTGCCATATTGTCTTGGCCAACTCCAAGGACTATGAATGATGTCAGAAGTTTCCATGGCTTAGCAACCTTCTACAGAAAGTTTATAAGAGGGTTTAGTCATATTTGTGCACCCATGCTCGATACCATCAAAGGAGGACAGAAGTGCAGATTTGCTTGGACTAAGGAAGTAGATGATTCTTTTGAAACATTGAAGAAGAAAGTGGCACAACAGCCAGTCCTTCCACTTCCAGATTTTAACAAAATTTTTTAGGTAGAATGTGATGCAAGTCACATGGCAATTGGAGTAGTACTCAGCCAAGAAGGTAGACTAATTGCATTTTTTAGTGAGAAGCTCAATGATTCTAAAAAGAAGTATTCCTCATATGACTTAGAGATGTATGCTTTGGTTTAGTCACTCAAGAAATGGAGGCATTACTTGATGCCGAAAGAATTCATAGTATTCATAGATAATCAAGCTCTGAGTTTTATAAATAGCCAAGAAAAGTTGAACCATAGACATATGAAATGGGTAGAAACTTTACAAGCTTTTACTTTCACATTGAAGCATAAGAAAGGAATCAAGAATAAGGTAGCAGATGCCTTGAGCAGGAGAGCTCTAACAGTCAACCAGATTCAGTTGGAAAGTGTTGGCATTGATTCATTGATGACCATGTATGCTGATGATGAAGATTTTGGAGAGATATATCAGGTATGTACTTCTTTTGGAGATAAATATCATGTTGAGTTCTCTAAATTTCTGATCTAGGATGGATTGCTGTTGAAAGGTGGACAGTTGTGTATTCCAAGGTGTTCTATGAGGTTGAACATCATTAAAGAGAAACATTGTGGAGCTATGGCAGGTCATTTTGGTTTGGATAAGACTCTTATCTTGTTAGAAGACATTATTATTGGCCTAAGTTACAATCAGATGTCAGGAAATTTGTAGAGACATGTGTGATATGTCAGAAGGCAAAAGGAAGATCAACTAATGCATGTTTATATCAGCCATTACCCATTCCTTCTAGACCATGGGAAAGCATAAGTATGGATTTTGTCTTGGGTTTACCAAGGACAAGGAAAGGATTTGACAGTGTTTTTGTTGTAGTGGACAGATTCAGCAAAATGGCACATTTCTTGCCATGCAAAACCACTACTGATGCTTCATATATTGTAGATTTGTTTTTCAAGGAAATAGTCTGAATACATGGATTGCCATTGAGCATAGTGTCAGATAGAGATGTGAAGTTTATTAGTCATTTCTGGAGAACTCTGTGGGAGAAACTGGGCACAAATTTGTCTTTCTCATGCGCATATCATCCTCAAACAGATGGACAGACTGAAGTAGTCAACCATTCCTTAGGGAATTTGCTCAGATGTTTGATAAAACAGCATGGAGAAAAGTGGGATAATATCCTATCTCAGGTAGAATTTTCCTATAATGATACTATCAATAGGAGTACAGGGAAATCACCTTTTCAAATAGTGTATGGTATGCATCCAAGAGGAATTTTGGAATTGAGAAATCTACCTACAGCAGACCCTATTAGTGCAGATGGTGAAGCTTTTGCAGAAGCCATAAAAGTGGTTCATGATCAAGTAAAGACCCAGCTACAGCAAACTACCTTGAAGTATAAGGAGTATGCTAATACAAAGAAGAAAGATGTACAGTTTGATGTTGGAGATTTGGTATGGGTTCATTTGAAAAAGGAACGACTTCCTAAAGGTAAATATACCAAACTCATGTAGAGGAAGATTGGACCATGTCAAATTTTGAGAAAGCATGGACAGAATGCTTATAAGATACAACTTCCTTCTGATCTTAGTTTATCACCTATATTCAATGTCTGTGATTTAACTCCATACAAGTGTAATCTAGATGAAGAACATGAACTACCATAGGATATAGCAACTGATGACATTCCAAAACATGATCCACCACAGTTGCAGAAGATTTTAGACACTAGAGTCATTAAGAAAACCAAGAACAAGGAATATCTAGAATATTTGGTGACTTGGTAGGGCAAACCCGATTCAGAAGTAGTGTGGATGACTGAAGACCAGATCCACCAACATAGTTAAGACCTACATACTCTCATCTCAAGTGGACTTGAGATTTCATCTTCTAGGGAGTATGGTGCAGGAGCACCCCTTCAAAATATAGATTAGGTCTAATTATAGTATGTCTTACTTTGTGATGTAATAAGGTCCATTGGACCAATCCTTATGTTTTGGGTCAATCTAGGGTTATGTGCAGTCAGTTATAATTGTTATTAGCTATCCTCCCAGCCGCTTGGAAGCTCCCAGCCACTGGGAATCATTATTGTACTACTCATGTGGAGTAGATATATATTTGCCCTAGATCAGTTTGTTTGGGGATAGTCGACAGTTGCTAGTTACATTGGAGAAACAAAGACAGTTTTTGTATGCATTTCTGATATTGAATTGAGGAAGATCTTGTTAGTGTTATTCATCTGATTTGTGACATATCTATGTGATCATATTTCTAGTTTTGCAATTGAGATGGAATCATTCTTCCATTTCACCAGTTGATTCTCTGAATCGGTGGAATGGCCCTGTACAGTAGATTAGCTTTCCTTTTCATTTTTTTTGTTTATGCATTTTATGTTGTGGGATCAAATTGTGGCATGCAATAATCGTTCCTAGCATCCTCATGTGCTAGGGTTCGAAGATTGAAAATCTGTGCGAAATTGTGAATTTTTGAGGGTTTCATTCTGTTATACATTTGGATGTATATACAATGTGTTCTTATGTCATAGGCAATCTGGGTGTATATTGCATTTGCATACTGTGGATATACTATGTTGGTATGTTGAAGCCTTTTGTGTGTATCTTGCAAAGTAATGTATGTGCGAGGGAGTCATCGGCGTGAGAATAGTGATCGGCCAAAGGAGAAACTTTCATACCGAAGGTGAAAGTCTTGGCGACAAAGGTTTGACATCAACGTAGGATATCAGCGTGAACATTAATATCAGTGTGAACTTACATGCGGTTGCTGATAAGCATAGTCTTACCGAAGGGAAGTGGAAGTCAACATATTGACAGAGGAAGGAAATGTTTCACTGACGGTGTTAGTCACACCGATGCATGGAGTTGGAAGGTCTATCAGAGAGAGTGGGTTGGAGTCTCAATGAAGGACGATGAGTATCAGCATGAAATGTGTTATTGGTGTGAAGGAAATTAGTTCAACCGATAGAAGGGAGTCCTGCCGATAGGCAATATAAATGAATACCCATCGGCGTAAGGGGAAACTTTGGCATGACAATTTCCTTGAGTGCCGATAGTCATTGTCAAGCCAATAGGATGTATCGGTGAAACATTAGGTACTTCTTTCCGATGAAATGAGAATAGTTAAATCCCACCAAGTTTGAACACTTTTGCTGGCCACTCTGCATCATTGTTTCTCAGTTCAATCTTTTTGTGTAAATCATACATTTATCTTGTAGGCAGTGAGCCTCTTTTGAGCAGTGAGCTCTAGGCAGTGCACCTGGAGGCAAGTGCCTTCCCATTTTCTATTCTTTTAATAGATAATAAATCTTGTGGGTTAACCCCCACCATGGTTTTTCCTTAACTAGGTTTCCACATAAAAATCTTGGTGTTATGTGTGCTGATTATGTTTCTACTCATGTGTTGTTGATTCATGCTTTCATGGTTAGATCATTAATCTGTTAATAAGTGATAAAGAAGATAAATTGCAGCAAAAGACAAAGTTTTGAGACAACTAATTCACCCCCCCTCTTAGTTGTCTACCCTAATTTCAACAATTGGTATTAGAGTCGGTTCCTCTAAAAGAAGCTTGATCGCTTGAGGAGATCTAGGATGTCGACTTACAAGAAGGATAGTCTGAGAATTGACGGAACAAATTTATGTCTTTGGAAGAGTTGCATGGACTACCACTTGCAATGCATGGGTGATGCTTATTGGTTAATAACTAAGGATGAGTATAAGCCTCTGAAGAAAGGTCCTTCAATTTTAGATGAACTCAAAGATGCTAAAAACAACATTTTGGCTAAAGAAGCATTGTTGAGTGCCCTGACTGATACATAAATAACAAATGTCCTGGAATTAAAAACTACTCATGAAATCTGGAAGAAGTTGGAAACTCTATATGAAGGTGATGAATATGTCAAATGTGCTAAGTTGTAGATTCTTAAGGGTAGATATGAAATTTTGAGGATGGGTGAAGATGAAAACATGACTTCCTACATGCAGAAGGTGAATGAACTTGTGTGTAGTATCAGGTGTGTTGGTGGAAAACTGGAAGAATTAGAGATTGTTGGCAAAGCGCTCAGATCCTTAACTGCTTCATACAAACATAGAGTTGTTGCTATTGAGGAGATTAGGACTATGACAACTATTACAAGGGATAAGTTAGTTGGCAAGTATTCATCAATTGAAATGAGTGAGTTTGGTGATTCTCTTCCTAAAATAGAATTTGCATTTAAGGCTAGTGTCTTTGGAAAGCAAATATTTGATCTAGGTGAAAGCTCTTCAAGAAGACTAACCAGATTTGAGAAGGCAAGGAAGGATCTTGAAGAAGATGAATCGAAGCTTGAAGAACTTGAAGCTCTTTTTACCAAAAGACTACCAAGAGGATTCTGTAAGTATGAAGGAAAGTTACCTTTCAAATGTTTTTCTTGCAATAAGATTGGTCATTTTGCCTCAAGATGTCCGGAGAGGGTTTCAAAGCCAAACCCTTATAGAACCTAGGGTTGAGAAGAAATGCTACTATGTCCAAGAAGCTGCTGAAGAAGGAGTAACTAATGATGAATCTGATAAGGGAAGTACCTCAAGAAATGAATGGGTGTTCATTACCATCAAAGAATAAGATCCAGTGCCTATTGAATCTGCTAGCTGTGTGAATGTGGAAAGAGCCTTGGCTGTTTAGGTTGAAGAAAAGGATGAATGAGTAATTGATAGTGGATGCTCTCATCATATGACAGGTGATAAGAGTAAGTTTGTAAGTATGGAAAGGTATGAAGGTGGAATTGTGAAGTTTGGAGATAATTCAACTAGTAGAATCCGTGGTAGAGGATCCATCTCTCTTGATGGTAAGAATAACACTAATGATGTTTTGTATGTAGAAGGGTTGAAGCATAATCTTCTCAATGTTGGACAGTTGGTTGACAAGGGATATGATCTCTAATTCAAGGATGGAAAATGTAGAATTTAGGAAAGCTCTAAAACTAAGATTGCATTTGGTACATAGACTAGAGGTAACATCATTCATTTAAGTGGTACTGGTAAAATTTGTTTGATTGCTTAGATTGATCAGAGTTGGCTATGGTATAGGAGAATATGTCATGTAAACTTTGACAACATTGTCAAGATAAGTACTACTCAGGCTGTAAGAGATCTTCCAAAACATGTGAAACCTACCAACAACATGTGTAAGGAATGTCATTTGGGAAAATAGAACAAAGCTACATTCAAGAGTAAAGAACAATCTTCAAGTGGATTGTTGGAAATTGTGCATACTGATTTGTGTGGTCCTGCCAGGGTTAGGATTTTGCGAGGAGATATATACATTATGTTGTTGATTGATGATCACTCCCAGATGATGTGGGTCACTTTATTTAAAGAGAAATTAGAGGCTCTTGACAAATTCAAAGTGTTTAAGGCTAGGTAGAAGAATGATATTGGTGTGAAGATAAAGTGTTTGAGAGCTGACAGAGGTGGAGAGTTTGCATCTGGTGAGTTTAATGCATTTTGTGAAAAGCATGGAATAAGAAGACAGTTGTCTGGTCCTAGGACTCATTAGCAGAATGGAATTGTGGAAAGGAAGAACTGGACTATTCAAGAGGCTACTAGAATAATGATGATGGAAGCAACTGTTCCACATGTCTATTAGAGAGAGGTTGTAAGTACTATTGTCTACACTCTTAACCAGGTGCAGATCAAAGGTAATTCTGGTAAAACAACTTATGAACTGTGGTTTGGTAATGCTCCTTCTATGAAATATTTTAGAGTTTTTGGTAGTAAATGCTATATCAAAAGAGATGAAGATCTAGGAAAGTTTGATGCAAGATGTGATGAAGGAATATTTTTGGGTTATTCTAATCAAAGCAAGGCATACCGGTGCTTTAACAAGAGATTGAAAAAGATTCTTGAAAGTGCTAATATCAAGGTTAATGAAAGCAAGGAGAGACCTTCAAGGTTTTGTGGATATGAATCAGATGATCAAAATGAAAGTCCAAATGAAGGAAAGCAAGTTTAGTTTACTTCAGAGATTCCAGTAACTCAAGAAGTTAATGCAAATGTTGAGGAACAAGTTCAAGAATTAGAAGTTGAAGAAAATCCCAAAACTCCCAGGTATGTAAGATTAAATCATTCTAAAAACCAGATCATAGGAGATAAAAATAAAGGTGTTCAAACTAGAAGAAGAATTGCTAAAGAACAAGAGGAGTATTATCTGATTTCAAAGATTGAACCAAAATTAGTGAATGAATCTTGTAATGATGAAAGTTGGGTAAAAGCAGTGGAAGAAGAATTAATACAAATTGAAAAGAATCATACTTGGGATCTTGTTCCTAGACCTAAAAACAAAAATGTAATTGGAACTAAATGCGTCTTCTAGAATAAATTGAATGAAGATGGTGAATTTGTGAGAAACAAAGTAAGATTGGAGTGCAAAGTTTACTCTTAGGTAGAGGGAATTGATTTTGAAAAAACTTCTGCACCGGTGGCAAGAATTGAATCAGTCAAATTATTTCTTGCCTTTACTGCGTACAAAGATTTCAAAGTCTACCAGATGGATGTCAAGTTAGCATTCTTGAATGGAGAGTTGGAAGAAGAAGTCTATATTGAGAAACCTAAAGGATTCCAGTTGTCTAATCAAGAAGATAAGGTTTGCAGATTGAAGATAGCATTTTATACAATTTAACAAGCCCTAAGAGCCTGGTATGCAAGATTAGATGAGTATCTTCTAAAGTTAGGCTTTAACAAAGGCACTACTGATAGTAATCTTTATTTAGAAATTGATCATGAACATATCTTGATTATTGAGGTATTTGTTGATGACATCATCTTTGGTGGAAATGAGATTATGTGTACAAAATTTTCTAATCAAATGCAAAGTGAATTTGAGATGTCCATGCTTGGTGAAATGAATTTCTTCTTAGGTCTGCAGATCATTCAGTTAGAAAAAAGCATCTTCATATCTCAGTCTAATTATGTGAAAAAGTTGTTGAAATTTTTTGGAATGGAGGATTCAAAACCAATGAGTACTCCTATGGTAACTAGATGCAAGTTGAGTAAAGATGATGATTCCCCTAAGGCATATTAGAAAACATATAGATCAATGATTGGAGGACTACTTTATCTGACACATACCAGACCTGCTATTATGAATGCAGTTGGCCTTGTTACTAGATTTCAATCCTATCCTAGAGAATCTTATGCTGTAGCAGTCAAAAAAAATTTAGATAGCTAAAGGGAACATCTGATTATGGCTTATGGTATCCTAAGGGTGATGATTTCACTCTTTATGCATATACAGATGCTGATTGGGTAGGAGATGTGGACGACATGAAGAGTACTAGTGGAGATGCATTTTTCTTAGGAAAGAGATTGGTTTCTTGGTTGAGAAAAATTTAGGAGGTAATATCTTTGTCTACTGCAGAGACAAAGTACATAGCAGTAGCAAGTAATTATACTCAAGTTTTGTGGATGAAGAAAATGTTGAAGGATATCAGAGTTGTGTTTAAAGAACCTGTTACAATCTTCTGTGATAATTCAAGTGCAATAAACATTTCAAGGAATCTAGTGTTGCATTCAAAGACAAAGCATATATCCATCAAGTTTCACTTTTTGAGAGAGAAGGTAAATGAGAATGAAGTTAGATTGGAGTTTGTTTCATGAAAAGATCAGATTATAGATATCTTCACTAAGCCTCTACCTAAGGATACTTTTGAGTATCTCAGAGTGATGCTAGGGATTATTACCCCTCCTGTTAAGAACTAAGGTGCACTAATGCGCATCATTCTAGTGGAATTCATAGTCATATCTTGTGATCTGGATTGGTGTTAAGGAGTTGCTACTTAGGGGGAGTAGTCAGTATGCTGATTCTGGATTAAGAAACAAAAAGAGGAAGAGATGATTGCAAATATTTCCCCTTTGCCATTGATGTCAAAGGGGAAGAGAATTCATATGAAAAACTTGGAAGTAAGCAGTTGATGGTGAAAGGAGGAGCAGCAAAAGAAAATGGTTGCAGATGTGATAAGAGAAAGGGGGAGAAGTTCTTGTCTTGATGGTTGAAATAGTTTTTCACATCATATGTTGCCATCAATGACAAGGGGAGATTGTTACAAATATGTGCCTAATTGGTGTTGTCATTGATGTCAACATATCCTTGTCGTCATTGGTGTCAATTGTATCCCATTCTAGAATACTTGTATATTGAGGATATTGATAAAATCAGCCTCTCTGGAAGAAACAAGTGAGTTACATATCTCTTTGTAAGAGACAGTGAAGACAATGCAGTTTAGTGAAGTAGATTGCTCTGCATTCCTAGTGAGATGAAGATCAGAGTCTAAGGACCAAAGGGTGTTGTAAAGGATTGTTTGAAGTTTCTCTAGTTAAGATTTGAGGGATCCATATGAAGAATTTGTGAATTTATGGCCATCTGAGTAGAATCAAGTTTTGCAGTTGTTCAGAGGTGACAGAGTGACAGAAAATTGGTCTAGATTAATCTGCACTGGAATATTATGATCTATGGATCTAGAGGTGTTATTTGGGATGTCAGTGTGTATCCTCAACTCAAGAGGTGGTGCTATTGTTCTTGTTGATTTCATTATGCTTGTGGTGGTCTCTAGATCATGTGTCTATTATGTTGGTGGTCCGGATTGAGGATTGAGCTCAAAGATGAAGATTTATCCTTGGGTGTTGCTGTTCTTTCTGGTCTTGGCTGACCGGATGCTTTGTGCATCTTGTGGATGATCTAAGAGATATTCTATGAAGAGAGGCATATTGTTCGAGGAATATTTGAGTCCCAGCTATGTTTGACCGATGGTATAGTGATTCACATTAAGTTAGATGTTTGTAGTGCCCACCTTGATGTTTATTCCATTTTTATGAAGCATATAAATATGTGTGGTTGAGTTGTGGAAAATCATCCTTGTGCGAAAATGATAAGATCCTAAGAAAGGAAGAGCAGAGAAGAGGAAGAACAGAAGAGGGATAGCATTAAATGATGAGGAGATAATGATGAAGTGTTTGGGGGCAAGAGCAGAAGTATTGTGTGCTTCAATGGAACTAAACTTTGCATGAAGTAGATGTTGTTCCTCAATTCAATCTTTCTATGTTAATCATACATTTATCTTGTAGGCAGTGAGCCTCTTTTGAGCAGTGAACTCTAGGCAGTGCACTTGAAGGCAAGTGCCTTTGCATTTTCTATTCTTTTAACAGAGAATAAATCTTGTGGGTTAACCCCCACCATGGTTTTCCCTTAATCAGGTTTCCACGTAAAAATCTTGGTGTTATGTGTGTTGATTATGTTTTTGCTTATGCATTGTCGATTCATGCTTTCATGGTTATATCATTAATCTATTAATAAGCGATAAAGAAGATAAATTGCAGCAAAAGACAGTTTTGAGACAACTGATTCAGCCCACCCTGTTAGTTGTTTGCCCTAATTTCAAAAATTGGTATCAGAGTCGATTCCACAAAAAGAATCTTGACCACTTGACGAGATATAGGATGTCAACTTACAAGAAGGATAGTGCGAGATTTGATGGAACAAATTACTCTCTTTGGAAAAGTAGCATTGAGTTCCACTTGCAATACATGGGTGATACTTATTGGTTAATAACTAAGGATGAGTATAAGCCTTTGGAGAAAGGTCCTTCAACTCCAGATGAACTCAAAGATGTTGAAAATAACATTTGTGCTAAAGAAGCATTGTTGAGTGCCCTGACTAATACAAAAATGACAAATGTCCTGGAATTAAAAATTGCTCATGAAATCTGGAAGAAGTTGGAAATTTTATGTGAAGGTGATGAATATGTCAAATGTGATAAGTTGCAGAGCCTAAAGTGTAGATATGAAAATTTGAGGATGAGTGAAGATGAAAACATCACTTCCTACATGCAGAAGGTGAATGAACTTGTGTGTAGTATCAGGTGTTCTGGTGGAAAACTGGAAGAATTAGAGATTGTTGGCAAAGTGCTCAAATCCTTACCTGCTTCATACAAACATAGAGTTGCTACTATTGATGAGATCAGGACTATGACAACTGTTACAAGGGATGAGTTAGTTGGAAAGCTTTCAGCATTTGAAATGAGTGAGTTTGGTGATTTTCATCCTAAAACTGAATCCGCATTTAAGGCCAGTGTCTTTGGAAAGCAAAGATTTGGTCTAGGTGAGAACTCTTCAAGAAGACTAACTAGATTTGAGAAGGCAAGGAAGGATCTTGAAGAAGATGAATCAAATCTTGGAGAACTTGAAGCTCTTTTTGCCAAAAGGCTACCAAGAGGATCCAGTAAGTATGAAGGAAAGTTGCCTTTCAAATATTTTGCTTGTAATACGATTAGTCATTTTTCTTCAACATGTCCGAAGAGGGTTTCAAAGCCAAACCCTAACAGACCTAGGGTTTAGAAGAAATGCTACTATGTCCAAGAAGTTGCTAAAGGAGTCACTAATGATGAATCTGATAAGGGAAGTACCTAAAGAAATGAATGGGTGTTTATTGCAATCAAAGAAGAAGATCTAGTGCCTATTGAATATGCTAGTTGTGTGAATGTGGAAAGAGCCTTGGATTCTCAGGTTGAAGAAAAGGATGAATGGGTAATTAAGGATGCTCTCATCGTATGATAGGTGATAAGAGTAAGTTTGTATGGAAAGGTATGAAGGTGGAATTGTGATGTTTGGAGACAATTCAGGTGGTAGAATCCATGGTAGAGGATCCATCTCTCTTGATGGTAAGAATAACACTAATGATGTTTTGTATGTAGACGGGTTGAAGCATAATCTTCTTAGTGTTGGATAGTTGGTTCACAAGGGATATGATCTCTAATTCAAGGATGGAAAATGCAGAATTTTAGAAAGCTCCATAACTGAGATTACATCTAGTACAAAGACTAGAGGTAACATATTTCATTTAAGTGGTACTAGTAAAAGTTGTTTGATTGCTTAGATTGATCAGAGTTGGCTATGACATAGGAGAATGTGTCATGTAAACTTTGACAACATTGTCAAGATAAGTACTACTCAGGCTGTAAGAGATCTTTCAAAACTTGTGAAACCTACCAACAAAATTCATAAGGAATGTCAATTGGGCAAACAGAACAGAGCTACATTCAAGAGTAAAGAACAATCTTCAAGTGGATTGTTAGAACTTGTGCAAACTGATTTGTGTGGTCCTACCATGGTTAGGAGTTTGCAAGAAGATAGATACTTTATGTTATTGATTGATGATCACTCCCAGATGATGTGGGTCACTTTCTTGAGAGAGATATCAGAGGCTCTTGACAAATTCAAAGTGTTTAAGGCTAGGTTAGAGAATGAGTTTGGTGTGAAGATAAAGTGTCTAAGATTTGACAGAGGTGGAGAGTTTACCTTCAGTGAGTTTAATAGATTTTGTAAAAAGCATGGAATAAGAAGATAGTTGTTTGCTCCTAGGACTCCTTAGCAAAATGGAGTTGTGGAAAGGAAGAAATGGACTATTCAAGAGGCTTCTAGAACCATGATGATGGAAGCAAATCTTCCACATGTCTATTGGAGAGAGGTTGTAAGTACTACTGTCTACACTCTTAACATGCAAATCAAAGGTAATTCTGGTAAAACACCTTATGAACCATGGTTTGGTAATGCTCCTTCTATGAAATACTTTAGAGTTTTTGGTAGTAAATTCTATATCAACAGAGATGAAGATCTAGACAAGTTTGATACAAGATGTGATGAAGGAATATTTCTGGGTTATTCTAATCAAAGCAAGGCATACCGGTGCTTTAACAAGAGATTGAAAAAGATTGTTGAAAGTGCTAATGTCAAGGTTGATGAAAGCAAGGAGAGACATTCAAGGTTTTGTGGATATGAATCAGATGATCAAAATGAAAGTCCAAATGAAGGAAAGCAAGTTCATTTTACTTTAGAGAATCCAGTAACTCAAGAAGTTAATGCAAATGTTGAGGAACAAGTTCAAGTATCAAAAGTTGAAGAAAATCCCAAAACTCCCAAGTATGTAACATTGAATCATTCTAAAAATTAGATAATAGGAGATAAAAATAAAGGTGTTCAAACTAGAAGAAGAATTGCTAAAGAACAAGAGGAGTATTGTCTGATTTCAAAGATTGAACGAAAATCAGTGAATGAAGCTTGTAATGATGAAGGTTGGGTAAAAGCAATGGAAGAAGAATTAATACAAACTGAAAAAAATCATACTTGGGATCTTGTTCCTAGACTTGAAAACAAAAATGTAATTGGAACTAAATGGGTCTTCCGAAATAAATTGAATGAAGATGGTGAAGTTGTGAGAAACAAAGCAAGATCAGTGTGCAAAGGTTACTCTCAGGTAGAGGGAATTGATTTTGAAGAAACTTTTGCTCTGGTGGTAAGAATTGAAGTAGTCAGATTATTTCTTGCCTTTTCTACTTACAAAGATTTCAAAGTCTACTAGATGGATGTCAAGTTAGCATTCTTGAATGGAGAGTTGGAAAAAGAAGTCTACATTGAGAAATCAGAAGGATTCCAGTTGTCTAATTAAGAAGATAAGGTTTGTAGATTGAAGAAAGCATTGTATGGACTTAAACAAGCCCCAAGAGCCTGGTATGCAAGATTAGATAATTATCTTCTAAAGTTAGGCTTTAACAAAGGCATTGCTGATAGTAATCTTTATTTCAAAATTGATCATGAACACATCTTGATTGTTGAGGTATTTGTTGATGACATCATCTTTGGTGGAAATGACAGTATGTGCAAAAAAATTTCTGATTAGATGCAAAGAGAATTTGAGATGTCCATGCTTAGTGAAATGAATTTCTTCTTAGGTCTACAAATCATTTAGTCAGAAAAAGGCATCTTCATATCTTAGTCTAGGTATGTGAAAGAGTTGTTGAAAAAGTTTGGAATGGAGGATTCAAAACCAATGAGTACTCCTATGGTAACCATATGCAAGTTGAGTAAAGATGATGATTCCCCTAAGGAAGATCAGAAAAGATATAGATCAATGATTGGAGGACCGCTTTATCTAACTCATACCAAACCTGATATTATGAATGTAGTTGGCATTGTTGCTAGATTTCAAGCTTATCCTAGAGAATCTCATGTTATAGTAGTCAAAAGAATTTTTAGATATATGAAGGGAACATCTAACTATGGCTTATGGTATCCTAAGGGTGATGATTTCACTCTTCATGCATATATAGATGCTAATTGGGTAGGAGATGTGGACGACATGAAGACTACTAGTGGAAGTGCATTTTTCTTGAGAAAGAGATTAGTTTCTTGGTTGAGCAAAAATTAGGAGGCATACCTTTGTCTACTGTAGAGACAGAGTACATAGCATCAACAAGTAATTGTACTCAACTTTTGTGGATGAAGCAAATGTTGAAGGATATCAGAGTTGTGTTTGAAGAACCTGTTGCAATCTTCTGTGATATTTCATGTGTAATAAACATTTCAAAGAATCTGGTGTTGTATTCAAAGACAAAGCATATATCCATAAAGTTTCACTTTTTGAGAGAGAAGGTAAATGAGAATGAAGTTAGATTGGAGTTTGTTTCATCAAAAGATTAGATTGAAGATATCTTCACTAAGCCTCTACCTAAGGATACTTTTGAGTATCTTAAAGTGATGCTAGGGGTTATTACCCCTCCTATTCAGAACCAAGGTGCACTAATGTGCATCAGTTTGGTGGAATTCATAGTCATATCTTGTGATCTAGATTGGTGTTAAGGAGTTGCTACTCAGGGGGAGTAGTCAGTATGCTGATTCTGGATTAAGAAACAAAAAGAGGAAGAGATGATTGCAAATATGTGCCCTTTTCCATTGATGTCAAAGGGGAGAGAAGTCATGTGAAAAACTTGGAAGTAAGTAGTTGATGGTGAAAGGGGGAGCAATAAAAGAAAATGGTTGCAAATGTGATAAGAGAAATGGGGAAAACTTCTTGTCTTAATGGTTGAAACAGTTTTTCACATCATATGTCACCATCAATGACAAAGGGGGAGATTGTTGCAAATATGTGCCTAATCGGTGTTGTCATTAATGTCAACATGTCCTTGTTATCATTGGTGTCAACTATATCCCATTCTAGAAGACTTGTATATTGAGGATATTGAGAAAATTAGCCTCTCCAGAAGAAACAAGTGAGTTACATATCTCTCTATGTCACTTCTCAAACTTTCATAGACTATAAATTTACCTCATTAGTTAATTACAAAAGAAATTATGGAACAATTGTAGATTTACATTAGATATGATATGTTATTCATTAAAATTTTGTTTCCTCGGCTATAATTTTGGCTAACTTATTGATGGTTTTATGAGTTTGAGTTTTGCAGTCTTGTCGACAACAAGAGCATGGTTCAGGTAGGGGGATCCTAGCAGCATGGAAACATGTGCCAGGTTTTGTCTAGTGGTTATACTCACACACTCACTTAGCTTGCATGGAATTGCATTGCATAATTTGATTCTTTGAACATCGTTTACATGTTGATTTAAGGAGAGCTTGTTTGCATGATGACTCATCTTATATTTGTAGACACCCAAAAATGACCAAGTCTTCGCATCACTTGCATTTCATCTAAATCTGTCTAATCACTTGCGTTCAACATTAATTAAATAATCTAATAATTTAATTAATTCCATCAAATTCTTCCAAAATTCCAAAATTTAACATTAATTAAATAAATCCCCTTTATTTAATTAATTTCTGCAAAATCAACCTTATTCTTCCAAAATTAAATAATTTTAATTATTTAATTAAATCATTATCCTCTTTTTGAAATTTAAATCCACATTAATTAAATAAATCCAATTATTTAATTAACTCATCCAATTCGATCTTATCTATCAATTAAATAATTCTACATTGTTTAATTAAATCAATTATTCTTCTAAATTTAAATAAATCATGCAAATTTATTTAAATTAGCTTTTTCCTCTAAAAATAAATAAAATCAAATATTTTATTTATAAATCTTCTGTTCCTCTATCATACACAATTAAATAAATAAATTTATTTATTTAATTTCAGTTATCTTCTATTTCCTCTTAATATATCTTGTTAACTCATGCACAATCAGTATTATTTTAAGAACTCTAGAAAAGACAAAATTATAAGTTGAGTTATCTTTTCAATCAATCTTGTTTTCATCATATTTTACTAAAAATATCCTTGTGGATTGACACGTCATGTGCACATTCATCATGGTTATTTGATTTATCTCCTCTGTTGATTCTTTTGAATTATCTGGACCATTGATCGATCTCTGTTGAAACTTATATAAACCCCTCTCATCTCCTTCATTAATCCTCTTTGATCACTTATTCTCAGGCATCCTTTAACAACACTTTGAGCATACATCGCATCGATTGAGCAACTTCACGATCTTTTGATATTGATCTTTGAGCAGTTTACTTGCTTGTTGCAAACAGGGTTTCACAACACTGTTGAGCAATCCACATTCATCCAAAGCGAACAATACAAATCTCAGTAAAAACTTTCATATTTCATTAATTTATTAGTAATGACTTTTATTTAGATTAGTTCTCATTATGTTATTAATTTTTGATTTTGTTAGTTTATCATAGTCAATTTTCCTCATACACATTTTGGTACGCCTGGTGGGACCCACTAATCCCTCTTTTTCTTTGAGAAATTGATTTTTTTAAAGTTACAGTACGGAACAGTGCAAAAGACACAGAAAATTGCTTTTGGCAGTATCCTGAAGTGCTTCTGGAGGCACAGTACAGTGCCCTCGGGCGTTACTGTGGTGCTCCTAGTAACATAGAGCCATGATTTTGGTGAAACAGTTCGGTGCTTCTGGCAGTATCGTAAAGCACGGTTGGCAAAATAGATTTTTCTGACCTTGTTTAGTGATTTTATAGGGTTTTTACTCACATATCTACCATTGCTCTAACTAACAAGCTGGTTTATTTGTCTTTCAAACTGTTTGTTATACTTCCTAAGCTGACGTATTTAGGAGTATTTTTTATATTGGAGTTAACCCATCTATTTGCAACATCCTTTTAAGATTTCATTAATTCCAGGGTATAGATCTATCAGATATTACTTCTCAAAACATTAAATCAACCATGAAATCATATATGGACTTAGTTATTTTGATAAAATAAAATTTTTTCTGGATCTGAGTCTTGTGCATGATACGACACTTCTGGGTCTATTTCAGTGCTTCTAGTGGCACAGTGAGTTGCTTCTGGTCTACAACACTGTGCTTCTAGTAGCACAGTGTAGTGCTTTCGGTTCACAGTAAGTCACTTTCAATAAGACAGTAGTGCATTTGGTCAATTTGATTTGTTTTTGTTAACTTGTGAGTTTTTGTGGAACTAATTGACTTGTTACAGCTTCTTATCACTCACACAGAGCAAATAGGTTTTTCTAACATGTTCATGCAGGACGAGCGTTGAAGAAATTTTGATTTATTGCACTAAGTCTTAGAAACACATTGCCTTCTTAAGGGATAATTTCGACAATCTAAGTCTTAGGAACATACTACCTTTCTTAAGGGACAATGGACATGTATGTGAAAACACCTCAATTTTCTAAGGGACAATGGACATGAATGCCAAACACTTCAATTTCATACAGGACAATTGAAAACTACAAATGTGTGTGTGCCTAATTTAGTTGCACCTTATTTTTCTTATAACGGGACAATTGAACCTTTGTTTGACGTGCTTGCTCTTACATTTTAGTTATTCCTTTAGAAGGGCTTGCTTTTGGATTGCACTTCATCCAAAAGGGATGAGCCTAAGCGGAGTTTTCCTTTGAACCACTATATAAGAGGGATAAGAAGAAAGCCAAGTCCTAACTGACGTTAGCCTTACCTTGTGGTGCCAAACTATAAAGAGGTGTACTAGCTCTTTGTGGAAATGATTTTCACATCGAACAAAGTGTTTGATACTCTTAGTAGGATTGGTTAAAGATTTTAGTAGCTTGTCGCATTGCTTGTAAGGTGTTGGTCCCTCAAAGTTACTATGAACCATTCTAAATAGAGACTACCCAATCTACCTCTGAATGTTGCGGTAATCATCAGTGCAAGGGGAATTGATTTAATCCCTTAAGATACTCACCATTGGCTCCCTTGAGAAGAGATAGTATTCCCTTGGCCATAAAGCTCTTGTGACCTACTTGAGCTTTCCAAGGGGAGGGTGAGATATCCCTACCTATCGTCTCTCGTAAAGATACAAAATATCTGACACCTGTATGGAATGATATTTTTATCGACGGAGTATTAAGATGTGAGCTAATCTACTACAATGAAACCTTGTCTCTAGGGATAAAAAGTGCTTGTTATTTATTGCAAATTGTCTTATACCTGTGAAAACATTGGGCTTTTTGTGAGCCTCGAACATACACTATCTGTTGTGTCAGTCCTTTTTTGGCCAGCTTTGTTTGCTGTGTTTTCTCTTGCCAAAGCAAAATCCAATCAGAAACATAACCAAATCTATCAAAATTTGCCTTTTAGAAGCATCGGACACTACTTCAATGCATCTAGTATTACAATAGCTCACCTTTGGTAGTACAGTAGATCACCTTTGGTATAGTAGTACCTTTCCTCTGGTAGTCCTACTTCAGTGCCTTTGGTATAATAGTAGCTCATGTTTGATCACAGTAGCTCACCTTTGGTAGCTCAGTCCATCATCTTTGGTATTACAGTAGCACGCTTTTGGTTGCACAGTCCTACGCCTCTGGTCAAAATAGTATAGCACCTTTGGTCCAGTACATTGTGCATCAGAGTTTGTCTTTCTCAAAACATGAGCAGAATCTCAGCATTTCTTTTTTGTCCTAGTGTATTCCATGGTAACCACTAGGCTTTAGCAAACTATGAAGTCCAAGCAAGTTGTCCCTAGGAAGTGCAAATTGCCTCCTCACACACCTCAATCAGGTCGACTCAACATTACTCCCAAGGTTACTCCTAGGACACTCGTGGAAAGATCTACCAACCCTCCCAACATGCCGTAGCTGGGCCACCCTAACACTCCTTAAGAAGGTAGGGTCCCTTTAGTAAGTACACCTCACTATACCACCGGCATGCCTTTGGATTTTGTGCCACAAGGATATGCTATTGATCAAGTCCCATCTCAAGAAGGTAGGGTCCCTTTGATAAGTACACCTCACTATACCATCGGCATGCCTTCAGATTTTGTACCACAAGGTTATACCGAAGATCAAGCCCCACCTCACGAAGAGCAACACTTTGAAATAGGTCAATCCTCTTAAGAAGATGGGCAGGATCTAGATGAATTCATACAAGATCCTAGAGCCATAGCTGCCTTTGACAAAATCCTTAGTGAGAACCAAGATCATTTCTTTCGCTTGCTAGCAGAGCAAGGAGCCAAATTGCCCAAAGGTTTTGATCTATCCACACTTAGCAAGCCTAACAACACCCAAGACACCATACAAGCAGTGAAAACCATGTCAACAGTGACCACACCCTTACCTGAACAAGGCTCACAAGGGAAAATGATTGCACAATATGAGAATCCCCTTTATCAAAACCCAACAGGAAAGAGGGCCATATCACCACTTATAACTCCTATGGACATCAGTATGTAGGCAGTCTGGAATATGAAGGAAGTATCTAGTACTCAGGTACATAAGATCTCCCCCTCACTACATTGACCCATCTCATCACTCTATTCAGAACTACATATTATCATCTTTCATCTTTCCTCATAATGTACCTTGATCCCATGGATATGTGTATGTAGGCAGTCTAGAATATGAAGGATGTATCCAATACTTAGGCACATACGATTCATCATTCTTCACCCATCTCAATCCATTAGCATTCCATCTTTCTAGTCTTCCGTTTGTCAAAATCCATTCGCCTCGACTTGACTAACTCAAGAAGCAAGCTAGCACATCCTTTCAAAGTAAAAGTCCTTAACAAACCTAAAGTAAAGCAACTTTCTTATAGAGTCATCTACTGTCCTGCTACTCAGATTGCCAACATCAGCTAAGTCTAGCTTAACCAAATCACCAAGTCCACAAGCTTGTCTTCTATAGAATGTTCCATTATCGAGACCAACACACGCGTCTCCTGTGACATCTGGCATTTTTTGTAGCAAGATATTGTCTTTTTAGGTAGATAGCCCCCTTTAAGGGACACATCGCTCCTATGATAAGGCTGTTATCTTTCCTATCCAATCTATCCTGAGCAACCTCTTTGGCAAGAGAATATGTTGGCTATATGTTTACTTTGACAGTTAGTCAATTTGCTTTATGGTTTATTTTTTTTGTTCCTTTTATCCATTACCTATTCAAGGCTACCTTGATTTATCTATAATCTTGGTATGCTGCGATGCAGTACAGATTGGGGGCATAGTCATTGCTTTTGTGTGCCGTGTTTGAGGAATGATCTCTAGCATCTTTCTTAGCATTATATTTATCTTGTGTGTGTTACGACCTAGCATCTTACATATTTAATACTCTTCTTACATTTACATGTATTGAAGTTTATTTTATGTTCAAGACTATGGCTCATTCACATGTACCAACAAGGTCATATTATGTCTAAGGGATCTAAGTTCAAACTGCTTGCTTGTAGAGTCAACATCCACGCACTCGAATATCATAGCACCTTGGTCTTTTATACCTTAGTGGCAAACTATCCATGTGCTATATCAAAAATAAGGATTGCTCTTTATATACAATTGTGAAACCAATGCAACAAGCTCAGCATTCATCCATTCACAACAACCTTTATATTGTTTTCATTACAAAGATCGATCAACAATCTTTGTCTTCCATCTCCTCTTTTCTTCTCTCTGGTGCATATCTGCAAAACCCACATGTTAGATATCACTAGTCTTATCATCTACATCATGTCATCACAAATCATAGCATCTATATCATCACACATCTATAAAAATCTCTGTCATCATACATCTAGGAGTATCATATAAGCAACATACATCATCACATAAATCCATAATCATACATACATGTCATCACATCCATGTCATCAAGAAGTGCATACACAAAAGCATGAGCATCATATATATCATGTGAAGGTCATCAAAACTACAAAATATATGTGTCTACATCAATAGTCCATATGTATACATCTAAAATATACATCAATATAGTACATCAAGGCTATCAAGAGCCTGCAAAATATACATCAAGATGCATGCAGGCATGTTGTACCCAACCAAATTTTTTGCTTCATCAAGGAATTTTGAAACAAGTCTAGAAAATTTTTCGTCAAAAAGTCAAAAAAGCAAAATTTCTAAAAATAGAAATTTCTATTTTTAGAAATTTCTAAAAATAGATGTCGAGTTAGGTTTTCTGGGTTTCTTGAAATATGGATGTTGGCAAAACTTTCTAAAAATAGAAAGTTTCTAAAAATAGAATCTCCAAATCAGGTGTCGCGCTCGATTCTCATTGGTCGATTTTCCTTCATGATCGGCACGGTTCAGACGGCATCTTCAAACGACCAAGTTTTCTCTACTAGGTCATTTTTGCTTTTTCACAAGGTGAAACATGAGCTCAAAAGTCATCAACATAGAAAAGTTCACCTGCCAAATCTCTTCGATGAGTCTCCAACGCTGTTTCAACGACGCAAAACTGACAAACGGCCGTCGACTCGATGATGCACGCAAAACGATGCAAGATGGATCCAAGGTGAATGGAAAAGTTGGAAAATAACAAAAATGGCTAAGTCTGGTGAAACTGGGCACCCCAGGAGGCTTGGGGCGCCCATCCTCTCCTGTGTTAGTTTTTTTTCATGTTTTTCAAGAAACGTCAAAAATGCTTCCGTTAGCTCCTTTCTGGTTGGTCAAACTTGGTCAAACTTGGTCAAAAGTTAGTCAAATCCAGGATTTCATCATAGATATGTTTAGACTACTCAGATCACCCTCCGTCCCACCTTGACAGTCGTCAGAACGACTGAAATCAAAGATCGAACAGGAGCTGTCGGCACAGAAATCAAGAAAAGGTACAAAATTGACAATTTTTTAAAAAATGGCTAAGTGTTGACAAACTGGGCGCCCCTGGAGGCTTGGGGCACCCAAACTCTCCAGTGTTTGATTATTTTTCATGTTTTTCTTGAAAAACATGAATCTCCTTCCGTCAGCCCGCTCTGGTTCAGTGTTGATCAGTTTGGCACGTTTTTCAAGGCGAATGGAAGGTACAATCAGCTCAATTTTCATCAAGCTTGCATATTTGCTAGATCATTAGACTCAGTTTCATCCCAGTTGATAGAAATCAATAGCCAAACAGGGGTCCTGTGCCTCCAGAATGCGCATGCAAACCAAGAAATTGGAAAAATAAAAAAAATTAAAAAAATGGCTAAGTGTTGGGAAACTGGGCGCCCCAGGAGGCTTGGGGTGCCCATCTTGAGCAGTGTTAGAATATTTTTGTGTTTTCAGTGTTTTCTGACATGCCTTGTTAGCAATCTTCGCCCGTTGGCAGTTTCAGGGAGGTCAAACTTGGTCAAACGATGTCAGATTGTCGAACGAAGGCAGGGGATGGAATCTCAGTTGATCAATCTTCAAAATGTCAGGATCAGTTAGCTTTTTCAGTTCATGATGACATTTTTCCACCTTGTCAAAGTCAGAGACAGGCCATATTTGAGTCAAAACGAGTGTTGAAGTGTCGAAAATGAAGAAATTTTGTTAACACTTCTTCCAACTCGTGCATTCGATGACATCATCAAAGAAGTTATTTTTTGTCATCTTGCACATGAAGCCATAGGCCCCTACAAAATAGGGATTCTTCCTATTCGAAGACATCCACTTGGATTTATGCTTTAAAAGATGCTTTCTTCATGGATGAGGATGAAGTTTTCTTCTCACACAAGTAAAGCTGCTTTTTCGACCAAAGATTTATAAAGACAAGCTTTGGGCTTCTTTATTTCATTATCTTTTGCAGGTTGCATCCAGAGGAAATATTTTATTTTTTCAACAAAGATTCGAAGCCCCAAACTAGGTGCTTTTTCAGTTTTCTTCATAGATTCGGGTTGAGGAAGAAGAGAGGCTTGCTTTTTCAGGGTCCTTGTTTCAAGGAGATCATTTTTCAGAAATCCGACCAGAGCTTTTTCAGTTTTCGTTGAGATGGGTCCATCCAGATTATCATTCTCTTGAAGATTAGGAGTTGTGCTTTTTTTTGGGAAACTACTTTTTTCCTGCTTTTTCGAGAAAATCTCCGCTTTTTCAAAATCCGACAATCTGGGTTGCTTAGAAATGGAATTATCTACAAAACCCATGTGCCAGCTTTTTTAGCTCACACTCTGCTTTTTCTAAAAATCAGCAAACAATTTTCAGCCATCTGTTCAATACTTTTTCCAAGATAGGCGTGTTCACAGTTGATTTTCAAATCTTCCAATATGCAGTACTCTCCAACACAAATCAGGCACAAAATAGCATTGGTTCTTGATTACCTGAAAACTTGTGAAACAGATTTGCATAAAATACTTCCAGTAATTAATTTACACTCCTTAGAGGATGCAGGAAATAATGCCATCAGGAATCTTGGACACTCCAGTTTGCTTGCAGCGGCATCCTTTTCTATCACCGTGCAAAGTATTGAGTTTGTGATTGCTTGTCTGACGCATTACAACTTGTTCACAAGAGAAATTCAGTCGGGTGATGGACGTGTGCTTTGCATCTTGAGGCCAAACGACATTGAAAAGTGCTTTACAATACCTATTTGGAGAGAGAACTTAACTGTTTCACTTGAAGAATGCAAGAGGGTTTGGAATAATGATAAGGAAAAATATAGAAGAAAGATTGGTCAGAGGTGGTTGAAAGAAAAGCAGAATATTATGCCAAAGAACGTTGGATGTAGAGAATTCAAGGAGGAGCATGCAATAATGATTACTCTACTAAGTCATATCACAAGTCAAGCAGATGCAAACAAATTTCAGCCTTGGATGTTTTACATCATGTCTCAGATTATTGACGGAACCGAATTCTATGATTGGTCGGCACTAATCAGTGATTGTCTCCACCAACAAATAATTGATTTTCAAAGGGCTCATGAATTCCATATGATATCATACCTTGTGTATTTGATGGCTTTTCAGGGTCAATTCAGAGGTTTGAATGTTGTTGGAACTCTGGGTACTTAGCATGTGTATCATCATTTCCCATAGTTAGAGATCTCTCAAGTTGAATGACATTACAGGTGGGTGAATGATGCATTCTTGATGCATGCAGTGTGAGACATGGACAAGGAGTTGCATATACGGTTTTCTGTAGAGGCTAGAATAGCAATGGCAGAATGGGCTGATTGGTTTATCCAATTTCCTACTTTTTCCTACATCAGAGTATATGGCTTCTCAGGAGAGCCAGCCATGTTGCTGCAATATCCTATAGATGAAATAGCATTTATGGAATTTTTGAGGCAAGCTTATCAAGTGCATACATTTTTGCGTAGCAGACGCAAGACTGCCTTCAATTTTCTACTTGGGATGAGTATTTACAGATGTAGATCTGGAGCAGATGCCAAGGTAATCGGTAATGAATCATCCCAATATGGTCTTAAGTTTTTCGAGAGGAGATCTTCATATGATCCCCGTGGTGTCTATGCATCACATCTTTGTTAGAATTGTACACACAAGTTTGCAGTTGAAGACTTCTGGGCTAATTGTGCTGATGAGTATGAAGTGCGAAGACGCAGTTACAGCAGGTTCACTCTTCAGCAAATGTCTGATATCCTATCAGAGGACATAGAGGGTTTGACAGAGAGTGGTGAAGTTCTACTTCCCATGTATTTTAGGGATCAAATTGAGCAACAACCATTGCCGCTAGTTAATTGGTCAATAAAAGAGAGTACTTCCATTGAGGAGAGAACAAGTCGAGTGGTTAAAAATAGTTTGATATTCTTGAAGACTAAGCAGAAGGATGATATTCCAGTAGCAGAGCCGCCAGTTGTGCAACCATCAGAACCTTCCACTTCTAAGCCAAAACAAAGAGTAAAGGCTATGAGTGTTCTCCCAGAGGGAACAAAAATGGCAAAGTTAAAGAGGAAGAAAGATGAGTCTCTAGCTCATATCCAACAGGAACATCCACCAGTTGAACCAGAAGCTCCTGTTGAAACAAGGCCGCATGATGAAGTGTTACCTTCAGATCATGTATCTCCACCTTCACCGATCCCTTCTCCTATTCGCATAGATTCAGAGCCAGATTCAGTGGTTCCCAACTTTGATGCAAGCATTGATTCATTAGGAGCTGACGAGGCGAGAACCAAGTTTCCAAGAGAGGATGCTCATTCTGGCTTGAAAACATTCTGGGAAGGAAGAGAAGAAAGCCCTCATATCAGCTGGACTTAACAGAGCTAAAAAGTGTATCAAGACACACCAGACAAGCAGCTTGTTGGTGCCTGAACTGACTGACAGTTGATTTAGCAATTTTTCATGCAGGCACCTTCCCTAAAATCCAAAAAATTTTAAGTGTTGGCACCCCTTCAGTGTTTTGCAGCATCCACATCATCTTTCTTGAGGAAGGGGTCATCATGTTTTGCCCATCGGCATAAGTTTACTTGTGTCTTGGCGATCGTATCAATAGCATGGTGTGTTCTTTGTATATCGCCAAGACTTTTGCCTATCGGCTGCGAAGATTGTGTTTCCACCGACGGTGTTGGTCATGCCGATGGGGGTAAGTCAAGTGTTCATCGGCAAGATTTGGTGTATCGGGCTAGCATTGTTTCGATCTGCCGATGTGAGGAGCTTGGCCGATGAAGAATCATCGGCGTGTGTTTGGCCGACGGAGGGATGAAGCCATGGTTCATCGGCAAGAGTTATATTATCGGCCTAGGTATTTTGAATTGTGCCGACGGTGGGAGGCTTGGCCGATGCGATGTCATCGGCGTAGGTCTTGCCGATGGAGGGGAGCATGGAGTGGTCATCGGTGTGAATGGTATCATCGGCAGAGGATGTTTCTGCTTGGCCGACGGTTGAGGGTCTCGCCGACAGAGGATGTGTGTATCGGGGTGAGCAGTGTGGTCGGCCAGGGAGTTTCTCGTTGCTCCGATGGGTAATGTCTCGCCGAGGGAACGACTTGGCAATGTTTTGAATGGCCATCGGCATAACCTTTGACATCGGCGTAGATATTTTGTTGCTCGCCGATGGTTTTGGTCTCACCGACAGACAAGGAATGTGAAATGGCCATCGGCGTAACCTTTGACATCGGCGTAGGTATTTTGTTGCTCACCGATGGTGTTGGTCACACCGACAGCGGAGTATGGAGTAGCGATCGGCGAGACAACTGGAGTCGGCAGGAGATTTTTGAGGAAGGCCGATGGTATATGTTTGGCTGATGGGCTGTGGGCGAAGGGTCGTGTGTCGAGCACGGCAAAACGCTTGACACTTGGTATGTATGCGACTATGCTTTTAAAGCACCGAAGTTGTCTCCACACCATGCATATGGGACTAATCCCCTTGCATTATTTTTGAACCCGCGATAGAATGCGTTTTGGCGGGAATTCCTTTTTGAATGCAGCGACAGTTTTTCAGGTGACCGCGGGTGGTTGAGACCCTTAACGGTGACAGTGCAAGGATGTGGACAATGGTACACATGGTCAGGTCGCCCAATTTTTGAATGAAGACTCCCAAATGGCGGCACAGGGCTCGAGGTTTCTCTTGTCTGTTGCTGAAATATTTTCTGAGCGCCATTCCTTCTGAGGACTGTATCTGGCGGATTTTTTGTAATAGCCATGTAATTAATTGTTGTAGTACACTTTCTGGCTGTTATAAGCATGAAGTCTTACTCATTTTTAGGTTGTTGAAAGTTGAACATTTTGGCTCTGTAACACAATACAGTTCGTTTTGGTTGCTCTGTACAGCCAAACTTGTGAGTTTATGTATCTCCTATTGTACGATTTGGCATGAATCCACTGATTTCATGGTTAATCTTATATGAATAATGCTATGTTTGCATGTGTTATGCTGATTCTGTCTCCAGTTTTGCATGTATCTTTCTTACTGCAATAGGGATGCCATAAGTATAGACAGCTTAACACTCTGTATTGGGAGATATCTGTAAGGCAGATATCATGTGTATCCCCCTGAAATCCAGTTTTAGCTATTCATGCTGATCATTCACAGGTGTATGTCTACCGACTCCAAGCCCTGGATAGGCACCAATCTAGCTCTGTGTTGAGGTTATACACCATGTCTAGCTTTGCATCGAAAATTCAAATCAAACCATCTCTTCCTTCCATCTATTAGTTGTAGGAGCAGGATTAGGATCCCTGCATGCTCTCATACCCAACCAGACATCATGTCCAAGAATGTTGCCAACCTTGTGATTTGTTACACAAATCTTGGTCCATACATGAGAGTATTCTGCCTGTTGATGTCAAGTTAAATCCTTCTGTCATCGAGCTAGTCAAGGTTACACTTTTATCAAGTAGGGAAACCCCCCTTGGTGTGGCAGAACCAGAAGTGAAGGGGAGGAGCTCACGCAACCTCCTGTATTCAGTTGGCTGAATCTGCCTGTGCATTAGAACTGGCAAACCCTAATGCTGATTCAGAAGAAAAACCAACAAAATGGCGACTCTGCTGGGGATGTTGATGTAAAGTTATATCCTGTAGTCTCTGGTGAAGTTTTGCTCTGCTGGTGGAATGAACTCAGAAACATATTTGATGAGCTTTCAGCTGCTGTAAATTTTGTCCTCTTTGGAGAGGTAGCGACTCTGCAAAAGACCTGAATGCACATGAAAGTTGATGTGTGTTGTGACAGAAAATGTGCTTTTCAGACTTCAGCATTTGTATGAGAAAAGGTACTCTATTTCTTCCCACTTATATTTATTGTTCTACTACATAAATTAGATGCCAGGGGAGGCTATAGGTCTTAGGAATGCAAAGGATGTCTGAAAATAGAAATTTCATGAATCCAAGTATGTATTATCCCATACTCAGTCAAAAGGGGGATGATTTGAATGATAAAATAATAGAAGAGATAAAAAATAGGTTGATATTCTTAGAGGCTAGGCAGGCCCAGTTGAATCATGATAACCTTGTTGTGTCTGCCAGTCAGAAAGCTAAACCTCCTGTCAGCCCTTTTGATCCTTTGTATGACCAACTGGATTTGTCATGGGTTGATTATAAAGTAGAAACTATGCCTGCTAGGATATATCGTCAGATGCCTAGATTTAGTAGTCACAGTGTGTGTGATGGGAATGCACATATCCAAAATTTTCACAGTTTCATGGGAAAACATTCATTTAGAGATGAGGATATGTGGATGAGGTTTTTTGTTAGGTCCTTTGATGCAAAAGCAAAAGACTGGTATTTGAGCCTTCCAAAGAGATTTTTTGCCTGTTGGGATGAGCTTGCTGACTATTTCAAAAAAGAATTTGCAAGAGAACCTGCTGATCTTGTTGCAGAATTGATGAACATCAGAAAACAAGATGAAGAGCCATGTGTTGATTTCAGTCATAGGTTTGCAGTAGCCCTTTCACAGATCCCAGAAGTCTTCAGACCTGATATTTCAGCCTGTGTTGGCATATTCTTTGAGGCTTTTGAGGAGGGCTCTAGTGCAATACTGAGGGATTTCAAGGTAACAGGTATGCAGATGGCATACAAATTTGTTGAAAATATAGAAAATTTTAGAAATGGGCGCCTGTTGATATCCCTGTCCCTAGGCCTTGGTGTGAAAAATAGTTGTAAAGCTGCAAATGACCAAATAATTAAGGCATCATGTGCAGATGAAAATGAAAATGAAAGCATAGAGGTTGAGACTGCTGTATTTGAACATAATGCTAACAATACTGCTCAACTGGATTGTTCACCAGTTGAGGATGCCAGTGAAAGGACTAGTGAGGATTCCCATTGCAATGATGAGGCAGCTAGCCATGAAAACAACAATGAGGTTGTGGACAGCAATGAGCAATTTTTGGAATGGACCTGTGGAGACAATTGTGAGTATTGTACTCAAGACAAAGAAGATATAAGCAAACAGAGAAGCAGTCCTATGTGTGACCCACTGCCTTCCTTTCAAACACATGGAGATCATGAAGAGCAGTCAGAAATTGAAATAAGTGCTAGTGTAGAGCATGATTGTTTTTCATTTGATGGTTGTTTTGCTTATGACACACAAGCTGATACTCCTCCACAAAGGGAATCCATTGGTGATGAAGATGCATGTTCTGCTGCCCATGAACAAATGGCATACTATGATCAAGCTGATGTACCTGGATCACCCATCTTTGACACATATGGTGATGAGGATCTATTTAAGTATGGTGAGGATCTAGACATTGTTTTTGGTTTGGATTCTGTTTCTCATCCTGATGAAAGAGGAAACAACATACATCAGGTAAGTGACTATGAAAATGTGCCTAATTTGAAAGAGATGCCAGAGCCTGATCTTTTCCAGGTTGGTGCTACTGTTGGTTGTGTACATGATGTACACAATTGTGAATTTGAAAGCTTTTCTTTTGAGAGGCCAGCATATGAAATGAGCTCTGATTTTCCTAGCTGCATGGTGGACTTTGAATATTTTCAGTTTTCAGTCTAGCTAGGAGATCATTTTGCAATGCATAATGCTGATACAAATGATAACCTGTGTTCTATGCCATGTGAGTATGCATTGCCTGATACATTCTGCATCCACTTGTTGCCAGATACTAAGGGTTATCTGCACAGGGATGACAGTGACAAGCTAAATCAGAAGGTTGAATATGCAGATGACCAGGTTTGTTTATGGTCAGATCATGGTAGCACTCTCAGGCTTGACCCAGTGCATGCAGATGAAAACAAGATATTTGACAAAGGGAGATACAGGTTTTCCCTTTCTTGGTGGCCTTAGGCCATCAAGAGTGTTTGGTGATGCAGATCATTGTAACTTCATGACTCTGTGCCCAATGGATAGGGGACTGGTCTGCATCCCAGAGTTCTGTGGTTCTTGCCATGCCTGCAAGAGGCATGCATCCTCAGACAGAGCCACTGTTGGTGCCTGAATTGACTGACAGTTGATTTAGCAATTTTTCATGCAGGCACCTTCCCTAAAATCCAAAAAATTTTAAGTGTTGGCACCCCTTCAGTGTTTTGCAGCATCCACATCATCTTTCTTGAGGAAGGGGTCATCATGTTTTGCCCATCGGCATAAGTTTACTTGTGTCTTGGCGATCGTATCAATAGCATGGTGTGTTCTTTGTATATCGCCAAGACTTTTGCCTATCGGCTGCGAAGATTGTGTTTCCACCGACGGTGTTGGTCATGCCGATGGGGGTAAGTCAAGTCTTCATCGACAAGATTTGGTGTATCGGGCTAGCATTGTTTCGATCTGCCGATGTGAGGAGCTTGGCCGATGAAGAATCATCGGCGTGTGTTTGGCCAACGGAGGCATGAAGCCATGGTTCATCGGCGAGAGTTGTATTGTCGGCCTAGGTATTTTGAATTGTGCCGATGGTGGGAGGCTTGGCCGATGTGATGTCATCGGCGTAGGTCTTGCCGATGGAGGGGAGCATGGAGTGGTCATCGGTGTGAATGGTATCATCGGCAGAGGATGTTTCTACTTGGCCGACGGTTGAGGGTCTCGCCGACAGAGGATGTGTGTATTAGGGTGAGTAGTGTGGTCGGCCAGGGAGTTTCTCGTTGCTTCGATGGGTAATGTCTCGCCGAGGGAACGACTTGGCAATGTTTTGAATGGCCATCGGCGTAACCTTTGACATCGGCGTAGGTATTTTGTTGCTCGCCGATGGTTTTGGTCTCACCGACAGACAAGGAATGTGAAATGGCCATCGGCATAACCTTTGACATCGGCGTAGGTATTTTATTGCTCGCTGATGGTGTTGGTCACACTGACAGCGGAGTATGGAGTAGCGATCGGCGAGACAACTGGAGTCGGCAGGAGATTTTTGAGGAAGGCCGATGGTATATGTTTGGCCGATGGGCTGTGGGCGAAGGGTCGTGTGTCGAGCACGGCAAAACGCTCGACACTTGGTATGTATGCGACTATGCTTTTAAAGTGCCGAAGTTGTCTCCACACCATGCATATGGGACTAATCCCCTTGCATTATTTTTGAACCCGCGATAGAACGCGTTTTGGCAGGAATTCCTTTTTGAATGCAGCGATAGTTTTTCAGGTGACCGCGGGTGGTTGAGACCCTTAATGGCGACGGTGCAGGGATGTGGACAATGGTACACATGGTTAGGTCGCCCAATTTTTGAATGATGACTCCTAAATGGCGGCACAGGGCTCGAGGTTTCTCTTGTCTGTTGCTGAAATATTTTCTGAGCGCCATTCCTTCTGAGGACTGTATCTGGCAGATTTTTTGTAATAGCCATGTAATTAATTGCTGTAGTACACTTTCTGGCTGTTATAAGCAGGAAGTGTTACTCATTTTTAGGTTGTTGAAAGTTGAACGTTTTGGCTCTGTAACACAATACAATTCGTTTTGGTTGCTCTGTATAGCCAAACTTGTGAGTTTATGTATCTCCTATTGTACGATTTGGCATGAATCCACTGATTTCATGGTTAATCTTATATGAATAATGCTATGTTTGCATGTGTTATGCTGATTCTGTCTCCAGTTTTGCATGTATCTTTCTTACTGCAATAGGGATGCCATAAGTATAGACAGCTTAACACTCTATATTGGGAGATATCTGTAAGGCAGATATCATGTGTATCCCCCTGAAATCTAGTTTTAGCTATTCATGCTGATCATTCACAGGTGTATGTCTACCGACTCCAAGCCCTGGATAGGCACCAATCTAGCTCTGTGTTGAGGTTATACATCATGTCCAGCTTTGCATCGAAAATTCAAATCAAACCATCTCTTCCTTCCATCTATTAGTTGTAGGAGCAGGATTAGGATCCCTGCATGCTCTCATACACAACCAGACATCATGTCCAAGAATATTGCCAACCTTGTGATTTGTTACACAAATCTTGGTCCATACATGAGAGTATTCTGCCTGTTGATGTCAAGTTAAATCCTTCTGTCATCGAGCTAGTCAAGGTTATACTTTTATCAAGTAGGGAAACCCCCCTTGGTGCGGCAGAACCAGAAGTGAAGGGGAGGAGCTCACGTAACCTCCTGTATTCAGTTGGCTGAATCTGCCTATGCATTAGAACTGGCAAACCCTAATGCTGATTCAGAAGAAAAACCAACACAGCTGAAGAAGCAAATTCACATTGAGAAGAATGCGGATGGAGAAATCATTCTTGAGACTGTAATACCTCCAGAAAATAGAAGTGCTAATGATGTCAAGGTTGATGACTTCACAGTTGTCAAAGCTAACCTTGGCAGAAGTACTCGCCATACAGATGTCAATCTCTTTGAGGTTGCAGTAGATAGCTTGAAGGAAAGGGTGTTGAGAGATGGAGAAGACAAGGCAGCTCTCAAAGCTAAGGTTTGACAGTTGTGGCAATATATTTCCAACCTTTTCCATGGCACTTCATAGGCTGATTTGCTTCTTCCACCGAGTCTTGGATCACCAGCCGATCAGCGGCATTTCAGTAAGTTGGTCCTCTATGGGAGGCACATGGATAGTTGGGTAGAAGAATTTGTGACCAAAGGGAGAGTTGTACTTGCAGAGCTTTAACAGTTGAAGTACAATGCTCATGATTTATGCCAAGGCATACAGGGGTCACAGCAAATCATGGCAGAAAATAGACCGGTGTTTGAGATCATTATCTCTAACTTGAAGATTGCACTTGATACTGTTGATTCAGCTAAAGATAAGAAGACAGTTTCTACTTGGAAAGCACAATATCTTTTCACAGTAAAAACTTATGACAGTATGATTTCAGAGTTGACAGAATGGAAAGAAAAGGTAATCGGCATCCTCAAGTTCATCAGATCCTTTGTCTCTCAGATCCCATGTTCATATGAGAAAGAAGATGGTACCCTATATGACCTCGGGGAAGTGCAAGCAGAGTTCCAGACTCTCGTCCGCAACAACTTTAATGATGATATCAATGCCGGCAAGATGAGTCATCTTGTCGCAATGTCAGTGAAATTTGACAAGGCTGCGGGTGAAGTTCACAAATTTCTTCAGATGGTTGCCAATGGTGAAGAAATGTTAGAGAATCAGAATATTATTCTAGAGAGTATCAGTGTTCCTGGCAGAGATGCAGTCACTCACTTTTTAGAAGATATTGTTTCCCAGAATATCGATGAATGACATCACCAAAAAGCTAGAATGTTGATAAGGATGCATTCCAAAATAAAGCAGCTTTAAAACATATGCTTTTTGTTTTAAAGCATGTGCTTTCATCCTAAGCTCATTCATCCTATATTTAGAAAGAAATCACTTTGTGATAGTTGGAATCTTCTTTGCTTTAAAGCAGATTGCTTTAAAGCATTTGTTTATTGTATCTTTGTCTTAGAATAGTAATAAAGCTTGCGAGTTGGCAAGTTAGGGTTAATCAAAGAGATTTTAGGGTTCCCTACTCCTTTGATTTTAGTATAAATAAGGGCATCCTTGCCCATTGTTAGTAATGGTAGTTGTGATAGCAAATTTGCTGTGCCTATTCTAGCCTGCAAACATTGTTATTCCAAGTGTCTGTTCATTTGTGTTCAGTGTTCTCCGGTGTTTGATCGCTTACTGTATGCCTACCTTTTGCTGCAGTCTGGCTGTCCTGGAGTTGTATTAAACTTTCTGATATTGAATAGAAATCTCATGCCTACTTTGCTCTGATATTCTATATCGATTCATCAAGTTTTTGTCGTCAGATGTGTAGCTTCTCTGGCTTTCATTTTCAGCTTTCATCATTAAAGTACTCTTAGTCTTGTGGTGTAAATCTGGAGGAAAACTACTTGAGTTTTTGTGTTAACAATCATTCCCCGTTCACTTTCAACTTCCTTTGCTCCGAATTTACTTAGGAGGTTGAAAGCGTCATTAGTCTATGCTAGTTGTAGTAGAAGTTTTATTAAAAAGGAAAAACCTCTTCTGCAGCGTTTAGAGTTTTATAACCTTGTGCTCTGCAGCTGAGAATCAAAAAGAAGATAGGCAAAGTTTCATTCAAGTTATCTTTTTAGCGAACATCAGCAAGAAAGGGAACTCCCCCTTCCAATAGGAGAGCAGTTTATCTGTACATAGCTGTCTGTTTCCAAATCGCATACCAGAGGTGCGAATTGAAACGCCAACAGTTTTCTGGTGCCCACCATGGGGTACGAGGCATAAAACTTCAAGCAAGCTTAGGCTTATGACATGGTAATGACTCTCTGGCGTCCTTCTGCTCCAGTTCAACAACCAAATCTTACACCACCCGTTATTCAACCAAATCTTGTACGAGTAGAAGGAGAGTAAATGGACATCATTAGCAGCATTAGAAGTTTCATATTTGCGCAAAAGGAAAGTCCTGATCAGTGGAGAAACGTAGCTGCTATCCTTGACGAAGAAGAACACAAAGTAGATCTTGCAGCAAGAAGACCAATACTACCACCTCCCGCGTGGCAATAGATAATCCTAGCTCATAGGGTTTATTCAAGAAAAGGAAAAGGCGGTGCTACGGATCCTTTCTTTCAAGATCTTGATTCTACAAAAGTTGGAGAAGCATCCAACATAGCTCGAGAAATTCAGATAGTTCCTGAAGTCAAGCAGGAAGAATTACAAGAAGAACCAGTAACCTAGCCTAGAGCAATGGGTGATGCAAATAACAACAATCACAATGATCCAAATCAAAGGCGACTGCCACCTTTGCCTTGGGGTAATAACATTGGACCTTTGGCCCTACAAGCATATCATGATTTACCAAAGGGGTCAAGAAAGCACTTTCCTCAGTTCCATGGCGATGGAACTCAACATCCCGATGAACACATCTCTGCATTTACAACAGCTTGCGCTATTTTGCATGTATCACATGAAGATGTCACCGTGCGTCTCTTCGTTGAGACTCTCGCAGGAAATGCTACCGATTGGTTCAATCATTTGGAACCAGGAATCATTACAAGTTGGGCAACTATGAGCGAGAAATTCTTGGCAAGGTTCAAGCTTGCCGAAGATGGTCACAGATTGTTCGCCCAACTCTCAAATTCAAAGATGGAAAACAATGAACTAATGAGGGAGTTTGTGGCAAGGTTTAATCGCCTAGTTACATGTTTTTCTCATACTCTTAATCCATCTCCGCAAATTCTGTTGAGCAGTTTTATTAACGCTCTTCCTTCTGAGATAGCCTTCTTTTTGAGATCGGCTAATGAAACAAAATTATCCAATGCACAAGAAAATGCCATCAAGTTAGAGGATGACATGATTACCTCTGGCAAGATGAAAACGGATTCAATCAGACCTTTAGTTCAGAGTTCTGTAGATCCACTACTGCATAAGGTAGCAAATGAAGTGACTATCATGAAGAGACAGTTGCCTACTCAGGGGCAACCTGCGCAACAACAATACCAACCACAGCAACAGTATCAGCCTCAACAACCATATCAGCCTAAGAGGAACAATTTTCAGCCTTTTAATAACTACAGGCCTAGGTTGCCAGCACCTCCACCAAGGCAAGCAGTTCATGCTGCTCAAAATGCAGTTTTTTGTTCCTTTCATGAGACTGATGCACATACTAGAGCCACGTGTCCTGAAAATTTAAGGATGAATCAAATCATGGGATATGTTGATGTTGCAACCATTTCAAACGTTGTTCCTTCCCCAAGTGCGAATGTTGTCTTAACACAAACAAACAACTTCGATGGTGACTCTACCACGGGATACTTCCAGAATGAACCCGTTATAATGAAGGAAGAACAAGACGATTTTCATCAATATTCTCTTGCAGTGAATCATGAAAATCTTTCAACTCCTGTGTTTACACGTGCTCAACATTTTAAGGCATAGAAGGAAGGAGAGGATAGACAAAGACCAAAAGAAAAGGAAACGGAAGTGGCTTCCACTTCCAATGCTCAGCCATCACGTGAAAGTGTTCAAACTACTCAAAATTCATCTTCAACAAATTTTGATATAGTAGATTCTATGATGAAGACAAAGGTGCACATTTCCCAGCTAGAGTATCTTCAAGACCATCCAGATCAGCTGGATAGAATTGTCATGTATGTCAAGAAAGATACTGTCATGCAGCCCACATTGCTAGAATCTTCTGTTCCGGCAGGAGAGAAGCCAAAGCCCTTCTATATTTCTCTGTATATAGGAGGTTATAAATTGAGCAATTGTATCATTGATTCAGGAGCCTCAGACAACGTCATGCCTTTGTAGGTAATGAATGCTTTGGGACTCTCGTGCACCAAAACACATGACAAGTGTTATTCGCTTGAGTCTAAATCAGTGCCATTGGTTGGACAATTGAAGGATGCTCAAGTTCGATTAGCGGCTTGCCCAGAGAAGAAAATAATGATGACTATCTTGGTAGCTAACATTCCAGCCAGCTATGGGATGCTGCTAAGTAGTGTTGAGTACTAGTGACTCAGATTACAGGTTCAATGTTTCTTTGCTGGTTCAATGGTTTGGTTCAACTGGTTGGTTCAATGGTTCGTTGAACTGTTTTGTTAAACTGTTCATTGGTTCAACAGGTTGGTTCAATGGTTTGGTTCAATACGTTGGTTCAATGGTTCGTTGAACTATTCATCGGTTCAATGGTTTGGTTCAACCGATTGGTTCAATGGTTCGGTTCATTGGCATCGCGGTGACATTGGTCTATCGGTGTAAGATGTGAGGTGTCTCTCCGATGGAATGGTCATCAGTAAGAAGATTTCTGTTGGCCCAGTTTTGATTTGTTACTCCGATCTCTTTGGTCTTACCGATGGTAGTGGCCATCGGCTTGACTCTGTGTATCGGTGGGAGTGATGAGCACTTGGCTGATCTGCGAAGTCTCACCGACCAAGGGCTATCGGGCTGACTTTCACTATCGGCTTGGTCTAGGGAAGATTTTCCGATGGGCATTGGTCTCACCGACGATGGATGCAGGGCTAGTGAAGAGTAAGTGATCTAGTCGGCGTGAGTCACCCCGATGAAAGATCATCGGAGTGAGTATTGATATCGGCGCAGCTGGAAGGTGTATCCCCGATACTTTATGTTATACCGATGAAGGGTTGGCATCGGCGTGAGAAACACTATCAGCCAATCCTTGGAGATGTTGTTCCGATGTCATCTGTCACCCCGATGGAAGTTGGTGAGGCATTGGCGTCGGCATGAGATACTTGGTCGGTCTGAGATTTGGGTGTCTCTCCAATGGTTGTTTGTTATTCCGATGAAGGCATGTTGTCTTTGGTATCGGTGGGACGTGGAACCGTCGGAGTGAAAGATGGAATGTTGGCCGATGGTTTGAGTTGTGCTGATAGGGATAGACTGGGGTCGTCGGCGGCAAAAGTGCCGACAATAGTCTTACCGTGTCATTAGACTTATAAACTGGAAATCCTCCAACGCCGGATGCATGTGGGACTAAAGGTCCTCACGAATATGCGAACGGTTTGATAGTTTTGTAACGGTTGGAAAAGAGTGATGCCAGCTGGAATGAACGGTTGTTTGCATGAGAATCGATTAGATTGCTAAAAGCAATTGTGTAATCGAGTCAGAAGTGGTGAGAGAGTTCTTCTCGAGAGAGACCTCTGGTTTTCTTCTTCTGTGAAGTCTTATGCTGTATGTTGTATGTAGCATGTGAACAGTATGTGAAGGGACTGAGAAGAAGATGAAAATAGAATTCAAATGAAATTGTTCTGGCTGAGAAGATGTAGTTCTGTACTGTGTGCTGTTTCTGGCATGATCATAGTATGAAGAACCAACCAAGTGCTGGAGAACTTTGTGCAGGGTTACTGTCAGTTATTCTTCTGAAGGAACAAGATGTAAATCTTCATGAAAGGCTTATTGCCAGTTTTGTATTGTAACTGTCTTTCTGTTGCTAAATAATACAATGGTGATCTGGGCTTTTGGAGTGTGGGGTTTTTTACCCGTAAGGGTTTTCCCCACATAAATCTGTGTTCTTGTTCTGTCTTTCATGTTTAATATTTCTGCTGTTGAAACTAGTTAATGTTCGCTTGTGCTTTCCTCTAAGGGTCAATGTAGGAAATGTTCTATGTCTGTTTCCGCTTTAAAGGCATAGTTGTGCGTGTTTTTGAAGCATTTGGAAAGAATTTAAATTTGTCGAAGACACCACTTTTCTTAGAAATATGTTCTGAGATGCCCTCATTTCCTTACAAGTGGTATCAGAGCCTTCTTCTGGGATATGCTTTGTTGCTCACATATGTACATTTGTGTACTGCATGTGTTTGCATGTAAGAGTTCCTGGTGTATAAGGTCTGGGTTTTCCTTCTGTGATGATTTCTTAGTGTGGCAGGCTTGAAGAAATCTGAAGGAAATGTCTGTTTGTTTGATCCTTGTTTGAGTGGAAGTCTGGCAGTTGATCTTGTGTTTCTGTTTCAGCAGTGCTTGAAGGATGGTGAAGAGACTGGAGCTAGTCTTGATGTGGCCTGAGGCTCTTAATTGACAGTATTTAATCTTGTTGCATGGGGTTTGTTTTGAGGCTGTGTTGCTGCAGTAACTTTCATATTGGGTGTCTGTGTGAGAGGCTCTCTGATGATATGGAGAAGTTTGTGTTATTGCTTAGCCATGGAGTATTGTGCTTATGCTAGGTGTTCTGTTCCTAGTATTGGAAGGCATAATTTTTCTGTTACCCTGATTGCATGCAGGCTTTGGAGTTGATCATTGGATGATCTGAGAGCTTCTGTAAAAGCCTGATTCTCTCGGATGCATGTGCATGTTGGTGGTTTGAGAGATTGGTCTACAAGTGGGCCTGAAGCTCTTGAACCGTTGTTTCCTTAAATGGATATTTTGTACTTGCATGACTCAGATTCATGATTATTGGATTTTAGGGGTTTTATAGTTTTTCCTTAAAATCTATGGTTATGCATATTCATGATGATACATTATTTTGGTTTAACTATTATGGAGTTTGTGCTGCAAACTTTTGGGTTTTCCAGATGTGAAGTGGATATGGATGTGCATGGGTGTGTTTCAAACACAGTGGTTTTGCAGGTTTTACACGGTCAAAAGAAAAACTTGTGGTTTTGTGAAGCTGCAGTTAAGCTATTTCTAGACCCTGGCTTTTGGGATGTTACTGGATGATATAGTTGCAGTTTTACATACATGCTCTGTGCATGGTGTGAGGAGGTGAAATGCTTTCTCTACATGGGAGTGCTGGTATGTGATATGACACTCAGCATTTCTATGGTAATGCTTCTAGTTTCTTGACTATGGTGCTCTGGTTGTGGACATGTTGGGTGAATCAGTGAAAAGTAAGTTTTCTGATGCTTGAGTCTTGTTGTCTACATTGTTATTTATTCCTTGAGATCTCAGTTTTGCAGTTTCCAGTGTGATAATGAGTTTGCATGGTACATTGGTTGGATCTACGAGTTATGTAGTTTTGTGGGTTGATCACCTATTGAGCTACAGTGAGATGACTCGGATGTGGACTATCTTTATCCACAAGATTGTTTCAGTGTTTATGTAGATTTGTTAGTTGGCCTTGTCTATGGTCACTTGTGTATTGGTGTGACTATTTTGGGATGAGAGGATGGATGTTGTAGAGTATCTGAATAGTTGGTTATGGAGACTTGTAGTAAGTGTATCATGATGTCATGTATAGCTTGAATACACAGGTTTGTGTAAGCTATTGACAGTGATAGTTTAATTCCTTGTTTTGGAGATCTTGGTGTCACTTGCTTTTATAGTCACATGGACATATTAATTTGTGGACCTGGAAGATTTTCAGATTAGGAGATGTTTGGTCAGGATGCTTGGAAAGCTCTGTTGTTACAGTTCAGTGGGAGCTTTAGCATTGACTGTGTGTTTCATCACTTAGTGGTGAATGATCTTCTTTAGTGTTGCAGATGTTACTAGGAGGAGCTCTTTGATCCTGTTGCTGCAGAAGGGTTCTTTCGCATTTGCAGGGGCACTATTTGAGGATGAGTAACATCTTGGAGTCATGGAGGATTCATGAAATTCTTGGCTGAGGTGTTGGTGGTGCTTGACAGGTGATGTTGGTTTAGAATTTTGGTTTGTTTCATATCATGATTTCTGCTTTTGAATTTTGGTATGATACATTGATCTAGAGACCATGGTTATGTTCACCTAGAGCATGGAATCTCCTAATGGAGATGGTAAGATCATGATGTCATGATAAGTTCCTGATTCAGATGATTGGAGTTTTGACAGTGGTCTGGTTACTTCTCTATGTTTGGGTACATTTATCATTTGCTTGATTACTTCATAGTGTTGTAGTGATGCAGTTGGAGTTCAACATGAAGTGATTGTTCAAAGGTACTCATGGATACATGGAGAATAAGGTGAGACTGTATTTGTTGTGCTTATTCAGAGTTTGCAGCAGGAAAGTTGAGGAGTCTTTACCTTGGTTGAATGTGAATTCAACAAAAGATCTAGAGGAGACTGCTCTTGGAGAAGTCATACAGACTCGGTTTCCCTGGAGGAGCATTCTCATCCCCACTCTTGGTCTTCTCGGCAGGGTTATAACTTGAGAGGTATTGCCCATTGTTTCTCTCAGGTGTTTTATGTTTTCTTTCATAGATATGGATCTTGAACTGCTCATTGATGGCTCTAGTGGATTCATTGTGAGAGATTAATAGCATGATTATCTCCTTATGCATTTGAGTTTAGAGATATCATTCATTGATGAGGACTGTTAGGATATGGTTAATGGGCTGATTTCCTGAAATGGGAAATGAATTAGTTTGATCTTCTTTGGTTTGTGAGGCTTACATCCATGTTAGTTGCGTTTGATCTTGGAGATTGAATGTTTGTTTAGATGTTGTTATGCTGGTTCACTCTGGGGTGTTTTGAAGGAGATCATACTTGACACAGTTGGCATTCACAGGTGTATGTAAAAGGATTGTCTACAAGTATATGATGTGCAGTGTTTCTCTTGGTCTCAATTAGTTTCTCTGATGGTGTGTTTCACATTACATTGTTTTGAGATTTGATTGGAGCTGAAGTGATCACTAGTTTGTGGTCATGTGTCTTCACTTATACTTTTGGGTGATGACAAGGAAGTTCTGTTATCTCTTTCTTTTGTTGGATGTGGAGAACTTGGGGAACTTTGGTTTGGTGGTGAGGGGTTGTTCTTGCAGATTATTGATTTGCATATCATGGTGGATGTTTCCTTGGTACTACATGATATTTACACTTTCTATGTAATGCTATTGGTAGATTTTGCATGCCATGATCTTTTTCAGATCTGCATTATCCATGCAGTGGGAGTTCTTGATGTGTCTGGTCTTCTTTGACTAGTTGACATATGGAGCTTGTATTTGCAGTTGATGGGTGTATATGCAGGTGGCATGAGTCTACTGATGTTCATACCTTTAAGGTACGAGTGATTGGATGTTTTAGCACTGGCTGTGTGTGCTATTTTCAGTCAAGTGGGTTTTTTGTTTCAGTTGGATGGGAGCAGTCAGCTTTCTGATTGTTGTTCTAGCTGATGTTCTATCTTGTTTCTGGAGAATGTTTCTGGCTGTGTTCTGATAGCTTTGAAGTTGATGTTATGGAGCTTCTATAAAAAGGTTGTGAGCACAGTGGAGTGGTGGCAGTATCAGCTTGGTTCTTTGACTTGGAGCATTGATGGTTTCCTGTAATTACTTTGTCAAGTGGGAGAATGTTGAGTACTAGTGACTCAGATTACAGGTTCAATGTTTCTTTGTTGGTTCAATGGTTTGGTTCAACCGGTTGGTTCAATGGTTCGTTGAACTATTCATTGGTTCAACAGGTTGGTTCAATGGTTTGGTTCAACAGGTTGGTTCAATGGTTCTTTGAACTATTCATCAGTTTAATGGTTTGGTTCAACCGATTGGTTCAATGGTTTGGTTCATTGGCATCGCGGTGACATTGGTCTATCAGTGTAAGATGTGAGGTGTCTCTCTGATGGAATGGTCATCGGTAAGAAGATTTCTGTCGGCCCAGTTTTGATTTGTTACTCCGATCTCTTTGGTCTTACCGATGGTAGTGGCCATCGGCTTGACTCTGTGTATCAGTGGGAGTGATGAGCACTTGGCCGATCTGCGAAGTCTCACCGACCAAGGGCTATCGGGCTGACTTTCACTATCGGCTTGGTCTAGGGAAGATTCTCCGATGGGCATTGGTCTCACCAACGATGGATGCAGGGCTAGCGAAGAGTAAGTGATCTAGTCGGCGTGAGTCACCCCAATAAAAGATCATCAGAGTGAGTATTGATATCGGCGCAGCTGGAAGGTGTATCCCCGATACTTCATGTTATACCGATGAAGGGTTGGCATCGGCGTGAGAAACACTATCGGCCAATCCTTGGGGATGTTGTTCCGATGTCATCTGTCACCCCGATGGAAGTTGGTGAGGCATTGGCGTCGGCATGAGATACTTGGTCGGTCTGAGATTTGGGTGTCTATCCGATGGTTGTCTGTTATTCTGATGAAGGCATGTTGTCTTTGGTATCGGTGGGACGTGGAACCATTGGAGTGAAAGATGGAATGTTGGCCGATGGTTTGAGTTGTGCCGATAGGGATAGACTGGGGTCGTCGGCGGCAAAAGTGCCGACAATAGTCTTACCGTGTCATTAGACTTATAAACTGGAAATCCTCCAATGCTGGATGCATGTGGGACTAAAGGTCCTCACGAATATGCGAACAGTTTGATAGTTTTGTAATGGTTGGAAAAGAGTGATGCCAGCTGGAATGAACGATTGTTTGCATGAGAATCGATTAGATTGCTAAAAGCAATTGTGTAATCGAGTCAGAAGTGGTGAGAGAGTTCTTCTCGAGAGAGACTTCTGGTTTTCTTCTTCTGTGAAGTCTTATGCTGTATGTTGTATGCAGCATGTGAACAGCATGTGAAGGGACTGAGAAGAAGATGAAAACAGAATTCAAATGAAATTGTTCCAGCTGAGAAGATGTAGTTCTGTACTGGGTGCTGTTTGTGGCATGATCACAGTATCAAGAACCAACCAAGTGCTGGAGAACTTTGTGCAGGGTTACTATCAGTTATTCTTCTGAAGGAACAAGATGTAAATCTTCATGAAAGGCTTATTGCCAGTTTTGTATTGTAACTGTCTTTCTGTTGCTGAATAATACAATGGTGATCTAGGCTTTTGGAGTGTGGGGTTTTTTACCCATAAGGGTTTTCCCCACGTAAATCTGTGTTCTTGTTCTGTCTTTCATGTTTAATATTTCTGCTGTTGAAACTAGTTAATGTTCGCTTGTGCTTTCCTCTAAGGGTCAATGTAGGAAATGTTCTATGTCTGTTTCCGCTTTAAAGGCATAGTTGTGAGTGTTTTTGAAGCATTTGGAAAGAATTTAAATTTGTCGAAGACACCACTTTTCTTAGAAATACGTTCTGAGATGCCCTCATTTCCTTACAAGTAGAAGTTTCTGCAAAGATCTTGGAGGAGAAATACAATTGGATTGGTCATCTGCGACCATTCCTTTAGAGAAAGGTAATTTCAAATTGGAACCAGAAACCAAGTCATGGTTCACGGTGGTGAAATCTCAGGATCCTCAAGCACAAGTGCTATATCAAGAAATGGATTCTGGTACACATGTTATGTTGTCTGATATAACTAAAAAGAATCAAGAGGTTGTCTATGTGGTTGATGAATCAGAGGAAGTATCCAAAGAAATGTGCAATTTGCAAACTCTCTTTAAAGAAGAAGGGCAACAATCTTCTCAAGAGCAAAATTACAAGGAAGAGATCAAATATGTTGCAAAGAGCAATGAAGAATCTAATTTGTTCTTGTCATCTTTTGAAGGTTGGTTTGAAGAACCTGTGTCAGATATATCCAAAGAAGAGACCAAAGAAACATTGCAATTGGAGCAAGAACAAGATCTTCTTCATTTTGAAGATGATTCATCATTGGACGAATTTCTCAAAAATGGAGATCATATGGAAGATTCATCATTGGATCTCGACAGTTTTCTACATCACTTGGAGAGTGATTCTTCAATAGAGGATACTGTAAATTTTCTTTTACAGTTTAGCCCATCTTCACCTGCATCTCAAGAATGTTTTATACATACTAGTGAAGAGGACGATGTTGAATCCATCTATGAACCTGCATAGGAAAAAGACTTTACTAATACTATGCAACCGGTGTGGAATACAACATATGAAGAGGTTGATGGAGAAGAGGAGTTCATGGAATATTCAGTTTTGGTCACTAAAGAGGATGATATTGAAAAATCAGAGATTATTGACAAATGTCTTGTGAGATACGCCATGTGTGAGATTGATCAAGAAGAAGAAGAGGAAACATATGATTCAGATGAAGCTGTCTTTGATTCTACTCCTTTTACAGAAGAAGAACGATACATGAATGCTGAAGAAGTGATGATGGATATCCGCAATGAAGAAGAGTACTATGCAGAGGATAATGAGATTCCATGTAATGAATGGGAAAGTGAGCTATTAGGTGAAGATGTTCAAGAGTTTAAGCATTCAGATCTTGACGGTTCATCAGATTTTGGAGAGTGGATGGACGAAAACAAAACTGATGAAGAAGCCCTTGTAGCACTTGAAAAATGGGCAACGACGGTTGTGGATCCTATAAGCCAAGAATCAGTGATGAGAGTCGTGTACGAGCAGCTTGCACCTTTTCCAGAAGATGATGCATTGACTGAATACAAAGTTGCATGTGTACAAGATATAAATGAAACTCATATTCAATATGTGGTGATGACCATTCCAACAGATGTACTTTGGCTACAAGACTTTCCTATATATCTTTAGAAAGAAGTTATGTATCTCCACATATTGCAGAGGTTGCTTGCATTGGAAGAAGATGCTCCACCTGATCACTGGCGTATCAATCAGTTTCTCAGAAACTTCTCATGTCCTGAACATGAATACCCTCCTAAATCATGGCTCTTTGAGAGTGTGTTGCAGAGAAAGAAAAGTTTTGTGCTACCAAGGCAATCCTCATAGCTAAAGAGAGATGGTTCTTACTTTTTTGAGTCAATTGACGGTTTCATGTGACAATCCTAATCTCTTCTCATCCTCGCTCAGGAGAAAGAGCACGTGAAACACTTTTTGTTCTCGTAATGTGTTTCCCCTTTTTGTGATGTGACCGTTATGTTGCAATGTTTTTCCCCTTTCCGTAATGTGACAGTTGTGTTCCTTGTGTTGTGAAGTTCCAACTCCCTAGGTGATCTTAGGAAGTCCGGTTTTAGGTGATGTAGGGAAATGTCTTGTTCTAGGTGATTAGGAATGTGACTTGACTCTATTGCCCAACTGATAAGGCACTGGTCCAACTTGCAAAAGTCTAGAGATTCTTGGTTCTCCTGCTGTAAGTATCTGCCATGGTCCCCAGATAGAGCCAATTGTTGTACCCAACCAAATTTTTTGCTTCATCAAGGCATTTTGAAACAAGTCTAGAAAATTTTTTGTCAAAAAGTCAAAAAAGCAAAATTTCTAAAAATAGAAATTTCTATTTTTAGAAATTTCTAAAAATAGACGTCGAGTTAGGTTTTCTAGGTTTCTTGAGATATGGATGTTGGCAAAACTTTCTAAACATAGAAAGTTTCTAAAAATAGAATCTCCAAATCAGGTGTCGCGCTCGATTCTCATTGGTCGATTTTCCTTCACGATCGGCACAGTTCAGACGGCATCTTCAAACGACCACGTTTTCTCTACTGGGTCATTTTTGCTTTTTCACAAGGTGAAGCATGAGCTCGAAAGTCATCAACATAGAAAATTTCACCTGCCAAATCTCTTCGATGAGTTTCCAACGCTGTTTCAACGATGCAAAACTGACAAACGGCCGTCGAGTCGACGATGCACGCAAAATGATGCAAGATGGATCCAAGGTGAATGGAAAAGTTGGAAAATCACAAAAATGGCTAAGTCTAGTGAAATTGGGTGCCCCAGGAGGCTTGGGGTGCCCATCCTCTCCTGTGTTAGTTTTTTTTCACATTTTTCAAGAAACGTCAAAAATGTTTCCGTCAGCTCCTTTCCGGTTGGTCAAACTTGGTCAAGCTTGCTCAAAAGTTAGTCAAAGATAGGATTTCATCACAGATATGTTTAGACTACTTAGATCACCCTCTGTCCTGCCTTGACAGTCGTCAGAACGACTGAAATCGAAGATCAAACAGGAGCTGTCGGCACGAAAATCGAGAAAAGGTACAAAATTGACAATTTTTTAAAAAATGGCTAAGTGTTGACAAACTGGGTACCCCTGGAGGCTTGGGGCACCCAAACTCTCTAGTGTTAGATTATTTTTCATGTTTTTCTCAAAAAACATGAATCTCCTTCCGTCAGTCCGCTCTGGTTCAGTGTTGATCAGTTTGGCACATTTTTCGAGGCGAATGGAAGGTACAATCAGCTCAGTTTTCATCAAGCTTGCATATTTTCTAGATCATTAGACTTAGTTTCATCCCAGTTGACAGAAATTGATAGCCAAACAGGGGTCTTGTGCCTCCGGAATGTGCACGCAAACCAAGAAATAGGAAAAATTAAAAAAATTTAAAAAATGGCTAAGTGTTGGGAAACTGGGCGCCCCAGGAGGCTTGGGGTGCCCATCTTGAGCAGTGTTAGAATATTTTTGTGTTTTTAGTGTTTTCTGACATGCCTTGTTACCAATCTTCACCTGTTGGCAGTTTCAGGGAGGTCAAACTTGGTCAAACGATGTCAGATCATCGAACGGAGGCAGGGGATGGAATCTCAGTTGATCAATCTTCAAAATGTCAAGATCAGTTAGCTTTTTCAGTTCATGATGACATTTTTCCACCTTGTCAAAGTCGGAGACAGGCCATATTTGAGTCAAAACGAGTGTTGAAGTGTCGAAAATGAAGAAATTTTGTTAACACTTCTTCCAACTCGCGCATTCGATGACATCATCAAAGAAGTTATTTTTTGTCATCTTGCACATGAAGCCATAGGCCCCTACAAAATAGGGATTCTTCCTATTCAAAGACATCCACTTGGATTTATGCTTTAAAAGATGCTTTTTTCATGGATGAGGATGAAGTTTTCTTCTCACACAAGTAAAGCTGCTTTTTCGACCAAAGATTTATAAAGACAAGCTTTGGGCTTTTTTATTTCATTATCTTTTGCAGGTTGCATCTAGAGGAAATATTTTATTTTTTCAATGAAGATTCGAAGACCCAAACCAGGTGCTTTTTTAGTTTTCTTCATAGATTCGGGTTGAGGAAGAAGAGAGGCTTGCTTTTTTAGGGTCCTTGTTTCAAGGAGATCATTTTTTAGAAATCCGACCAGAGCTTTTTCAGTTTTCATCGAGATGGGTCCATCCAGATTATCATTCTTTTGAAGATTAGGAGTTGTGCTTTTTTTTGGGAAACTACTTTTTTCCTGCTTTTTTGAGAAAATCTCCACTTTTTCAAAATCTGACAATCTGGGTTGCTTAGAAACGAAATTATCTACAAAACCCATGTGCCAGCTTTTTTAGCTCACACTCTGCTTTTTCTAAAAATCAGCAAACAATTTTCAGCTATCTGTTCAATACTTTTTCCAAGATAGGCGTGTTCACAATTGATTTTCAAATCTTCCAATATGCAGTACTCTCCAACACAAATCAGGCACAAAACAACATTGGTTCATGATTACCTGAAAACATGTGAAGCAGATTTGCATAAAGTACTTCCAGTAATTAATTTACACTCCTTGGAGGATGCAGGAAATAATGCCATTAAGAATCTTGGACACTCCAGTTTGCTTGCAGTGGCATCCTTTCCTATCACCGTGCAAAGTATCGAGTTTGTGATTGCTTGTGTGATGCATTACAACTCGGTCATAAGAGAAATTCAGTCAGGTGATGGACGTGTGCTCTACAGCTTGAGGCCAAACGACATTGAAAAGTGCTTTACAATACCTATTTGGAGAGAGAAATTAACTGTTTCACTTGAAGAATGCAAGAGGGTTTGGAATAATGATAAGGAAAAATACAGAAGAAGGATTAGTCAGAGGTGGTTGAAAGAAAAGTAGAATATTATGCCAAAGAACGTTGGACGTGGAGAATTCAAGGAGGAGCATGCAATAATGATTACTCTGCTAAGTTGTATCACGGGTCAAGCAGATGCAAACAAATTTCAGCCTTGGATGTTTTACATCATGTCCCAGATTGTTAACGGAACTGAATTCTATGATTGGTCGGCACTAATCAGTGATTGTCTCCACCAACAAATAATTGATTTTCAAAGGGCTCATGAATTCCATATGATATCATATCTTGTATATTTGATGGCTTTTCAGGGTCAATTCAGAGGTTTGAATGTTGTTGGAACTCTGGGTACTCAGCATGTGTATCATCATTTCCCACAGTTAGAGATCTCTCAAGCTGAATGACATTACAAGCGGGTGAATGATGCATTCTTGATGCATGTAGTGCGAGACATGGACAAGGAGTTGCATATACAGTTTTCTGTAGAGGCTAGGATAGCAATGGTAGAATGGGTTGATTGGTTTATCCAATTTCCTACTTTTTCCTACATCAGAGTATATGGCTTCTCAGGAGAGCCAGCCATGTTGCCGCGATATCCTACAGATGAAATAGCATTTATGGAATTTTTGAGGCAAGCTTATCAAGTGCATACATTTTTGCGTAGCAGACGCAAGACTGCCTTCAATTTTCCACTTGGGATGAGTATTTACAGATGTAGATCTGGAGCAGATGCCAAGGTAATCGGTAATGAATCATCCATATATGGTCTTAAGTTTTTTGACAGGAGATCTTAATATGATCCCCGTGGTGTCTATGCATCACATCTTGGTCAGAATTGTACACACAAGTTTGTAGTTGAAGACTTCTGGGCTAATTGTGCTGATGAGTATGAAGTGCGAAGATGCAGTTATAGCAGGTTCACTCTTCAGCAAATGTCTGATATCCTATCAGAGGACATAGAGGGTTTGACAGAGAGTGGTGAAGTTCTACTTCCCACGTATTTCAGGGATCAAATTGAGGAAAAATTGTTGCTGCTAGTTAATTGGTCAGTAAAAGAGAGTACTTCCATTGAGGAGAGAACAAGTCGAGTGGTTAAAAATAGTTTGATATTCTTGAAGACTAAGCGGAAGGATGATATTCCAGTCGCAGAGCCGCCAATTGTGCAACCATCAGAACCTTCCACTTCCAAGCCAAAATAAAGAGTAAAGGCTATAAGTGTTCTCCCAGAGGGAACAAAAATGGCAAAGTTAAAGAGGAAGAAAGATGAGTCTCCAGCTCATGTCCAACAGGAACATCCACTAGTTGAACCAGAAGCTCCTGTTGAAACAATACCGCATGATGAAGTGTTACCTTCAGATCATGTATCTCCACCTTCACCGATCCCTTCTCCTATTCACATAGATTCAGAGCCAGATTCACCGGTTCCCAACTTTGATGCAAGCATTGATTCATCAGGAGCTGATGAGGCGAGAACTGAGTTTCCAAGAGAGGATGGCTCATCCTGGCTTGAAAACATTCGGGGAAGGAAGAGAAGAAAACCCTCATATCAACTGGACTTAACAGAGCTAAAAAGCGTCTATCAAGATACACCAGACAAGTAGCTGAAGAAGCAGATTCGCATTGAGAAGAATGCGGATGGAGAAATCATTCTTGAGACTGCAATACCTCCAGAAAATAGAAGTGCTAATGATGTCGAGGTTGATGACTTCACAGTTGTCAAAGCTAACCTTGGTAGAAGTACTTGCCATACAGATGTCAATCTCTTTGAGGTTGCAACAGATAGCTTGAAGGAAAGGGTGTTGAGAGATAGAGAAGACAAGGTAGCTCTCAAAGCTGAGGTTCGACAATTGCGGCAATATATTTCCAACCTTTTCCATGGCACTTCATAGGTTGATTTGCTTCTTCCACCGAGTCTTGGATCACCAGCCGATCAGCGGCATTTCAGTAAGTTGGTCCTCTATGGGAGGCACATGGACAGTTGGGTAGAAGAATTTGTGACCAAAGGGAGAGTTGTACTTGCAGAGCTTTAACAGTTGAAGTACAACGCTATGATTTATGCCAAGGCATACAGGGGTCACAGCAGATCATGGTAGAAAATAGACCGGTGTTTGAGATCATTATCTCCGACTTGAAGATTGCACTTGATACTGTTGATTCAGCTGAAGATAAGAAGAGAGTTTCTAATTGGAAAGCACAATATCTTTTCACAGTAAAAACTTATGACAGTATGATTTCATAGTTGACATAATGGAAATAAAAGGTAATCGGCATCCTCAAGTTCGTCAGATCCTCTGTCTCTCAGATCTCGTGTTCATATGAAAAAGAAGATGGTACCCTGTATGACGTCAGGGAAGTGCAAGCAGAGTTCCAGACTCTCGCCCGCAACAACTTTAATGATGATATCAATGCCGGCAAGATGAGTCATCTTGCCGCAATGTCAGTGAAATTTGACAAGGCTGCGAGTGAAGTTCACAAATTTCTTTAGATGGTTGCCAATGGTGAAGAAATGTTAGAGAATCAGAATATTGTTCTAAAGAGTATCAGTGTTCCTGGCAGAGATGCGGTCACTCACTTTTTAGAAGATATTGTTTCCCAGAATATCGACGAATGACATCACCAAAAAGCTAGAATGTTGATGAGGATGCATTCCAAAATAAAGCAGCTTTAAAACATATGCTTTTTGTTTTAAAGCATGTGCTTTCATCCTAAGCTCATTCATCCTATATTTAGAAAGAAATCACATTGTGATAGTTGGAATCTTCTTTGCTTTAAAGCAGATTGCTTTAAAGCATTTGTTTATTGTATCTTTGTCTTAGAATAGTAATAAAGCTTGCGAGTTGGCAAGTTAGGGTTAATCAAGGAGATTTTAGGGTTCCCTACTCCTTTGATTTTAGTATAAATAAGGGCATCCTCGCCCATTGTTAGTAATGGTAGTTGTGATAGCAAATTTGTTGTGCCCATTCTAGCCTGCAAACATTGTTATTCCAAGTGTCTGTTCATTTGTGTTTAGTGTTCTCCGGTGTTTGATCGCTTACTGTATGCCTACCTTTTACTGCAGTCTAGCTATCCTAGAGTTGTATTAAACTTTTTGATATTGAATAGAAATCTCATGCCTACTTTGCTCTGATATTCTATATCGATTCATCAAGTTTTTATCGTCAGATGTGTAGCTTCTGTGGCTTTCATTTTCAGCTTTCATCATTAAAGTACTCTTAGTCTTGTGGTGTAAATCTGGAGGAAAACTACTTGAGTTTTTGTGTTAACAATCATTCCCCATTCACTTTCAACTTCCTTTGCTCTGAATTTACTCAGGAGGTTGAAAGCGTCATTAGTCTATGCTAGTTGTAGTAGAAGTTTTATTAAAAAGGAAAAACCTCTTCTGCAGCGTTTAGAGTTTTATAACCTTGTGCTCTGCAGCTGAGAATCAAAAAGAAGATAGGTGAAGTTTCATTCAAGTTATCTTTTTAGCGAACATCAACAAGAAAGGGAACTCCCCCTTACAATAGGAGAGCAGTTTATCTGTGCATAGCTTTCCGTTTCCAAATTGCATACCAGAGGTGCGAATTGAAACACCAACAAGGCATTAGTCCACTATGATACAAAAATGGTACAATATACACATGTACATGCTCTAGTGGGTAGAGCTACCCTCCTACTGTGGCCTCTGTCCTCCACCTATGCTTGGTGTAGGTCCCCTGCTAGTCCTCCTCCCCCTGGTGACACAACTGGTCCTCTAACTAAGGACAATGACTACCCTGTCCTACAAGACTTAGATGCTCCGGACCTACTCCTATCTCTGTAGCTCAGCTCTCGCTGTGCCACTGGCACCACACTCGCATATAGACCCCTATAATACTTAGCCTCTCTACCTGCTGATACTAGCTCTCCCTGCACCTGGACGAGCTCATTATATAAAGTCCTCTGATCGGTACCCAGTGCACGGCGTGCCTTGTCTCTCTCCCACCTCACTCTCTGTAGTGTGGCCTCTGCTGTCAGCTGTAGCTATGCCTCTACATCTCTCTCCCTCGTCACTTGGGCTAGTTGCCCATCATCCACTATTGGTGCAGCTGCCACCTGTGCCTGTGCCTGGATCTGTAACTATGGCTCTACGTGGGCCAGGGTTGTTTATACTGCTATGGCTACCTATGTCTGCACCTGCGCCAGGGCCTTGACCTATCTCACCTCAACCCTAGCTGCATCCTTGTCTCTCCTCAACCGTACTGTCTAGAGCTCTAAGGGTGTCCTCTGGGCTATCTCCTCCTGTAGCAACCACTCAGCCCTCTGTAAATTAGTCTCTACGACTGGGTCCTCAGCCTTCACCATCTCTACATCTACCTGTGAGCCTCTAGCCTCCCCATCTACCTATTGTCTAGCCTCTCTAGCCTATCGTCTCATCCTCACCTCCGCACTTGGGACCAATACCTCCCCCACTACCCCTACTACACCTAGTGTGGTCAATCTCACTGGCTTGTGTGTTTGCCAGTACCTATCATACTCTAGCAGTGTCCCTAGATTAGCCAATCTTGAATCCCAATCCCATCTAACTAGTACAAGTCCCCATACCTCGGCCAAAGCTATAGCAAGTAGAATCTCTACATCCCAGTCTATGACCTCCTGCCATGTCTGTGCATGTGTCACCTCTCTGACTGGCAATCCTTGTGGTAGCCCAAACTATTTGAGTACCTGCTCTAGTAGGTATCTCTCTATGGTATCTGTCTGCCTCCCAAACAGATAGCGAGCCTGGCGGCAATACATAAGCTACTTGTGCTCATCCTCCCACTCCTCGGACAGTAACCAAGGCCTCCAAACAAACAAGTCCATCTCATCAATCTGCTGCCTCCTATGTGTAATAACTCCCTTGTATAGAAACACATATGGCTCCCCTCTCTCCCACCGATGTTGTGCCATGGGTTTGATCACTAGGATGTGCTCCCACACCCACACCTGTAATAGAGTAACTCCTGCTAAGAGAATCTGGCCTCTCCTATAAACGTAGTCGTGCATGTCTCAATATAGCTGCCCTAGCACACATGGTCCCCATGCATACTACGTACCATGTGTGAACATCCTTGATAGTACTATGCCCCATCCAACGGATAAACCTCTGGATCACCTATCTAGGAACAAGAAGCCTCCAATCAGTGATGACACTATCCACCTGATCCTATCGCAGAGTCTCAGGATGTCTGCCCACCGAATCTCGCCATCGTCTATCCACAAGTCATCTGTGTAGAACACCTCTACCAAGCCTGCCTCACCCCGTGCTGGGTTGAAGTCCACTCTCTCTCCATCTATCCAAATCCTAAGGATGCGATACACATCCTCCACTGTCACTGTCACCTTCCCTGTCAGAAAGTGAAATGAGCATGTCTCACTACGAAATCTCTCTACAACTACTATCACTAGGACGAGATTCACCCTAATGTGTGTCAAGTGTGCCATGTGCCATAATCCTGCATGCTCTAAGAACGTGTCCTCCTCCCATGTCAATTGTACCACCTCATGTGCTATGGGGTGGTGTTGCTCCCTCAACATCAGCGGAGGCATAATCCTCTACATTCACAGCAAACCACTTGTCAATTAGTGTTACCATTTCTCTATAGTCCTACCGCCATCTATCCTATGACATGTTGGTTTTTTCCCAGACTAGATGCTTACTCCCAGATTTCCCTACAAGGTAGCCATCAATGATCAACAAGATCTCTAGGCCAGAGGCCAATAATGTAGGAGATAGACTCTATATTTTATCTCCTCTTCTTCTTTAGGCTCTGCAAAACCTGGGGGGTATTCCCTACTCAACATCCATGAGAATATGCATGTTAAAGGCTGGGATGTTGATAGAAAGCAAATAAGTCCTCCTGTAAGTAGACCAAAACTGTAAGATAAGAACAAAGGGGCTAGCTCCGGGAGTATTTGTAGTTGTAGACAGAGGACTGAGAATCCTAAAACTAATTCTACTATCCTAATGGTTGTTTTAGAGTTTGATTTTGATTTTGTGTCTAGATGCAAAGCTGGACATGGTATATAACAGCAACACAAAGCTAGATTGGTGCCTATCCAGGGCTTGGAGTCAGTAGACATACACCTGTGAATGATCAGCATGAACAACTAAAATTGGATTTCAGGGGGATACATATGATATCTGCCTTACAGATATCTCCCAATATAGAGTGTTAAGCTATCTATACTTATGGCATCCCTATTGCATTATACCCTTCCCAATGTTTAATCTGAGAACAATTTAATCTACCCCTTGAGCAGAAGTTGAAAGATCAAACATTCAACATAGGAATTCTGTGTTCTAGAATCTTAGACATTCCTTAAATACCTAGACTAAGAAGAAAGATACATGCAATACTAGAGACAGAATTAGCAAAACACATGCAAACATAGCATTACTCATATAAGATCAATCATGAAATCGGTGGATTCATGCAGGAAACATACAACAGGAGATACATAAACTCACAAGTTTTGCTACACAGAGCAACCGAATCAGTTGTATTTTATTACAGAGCCCAAGTGTTCAACTTTCAACAACAACAAAAATGGTAACACAGTCTGCCTATATCAGCCAGAAAGTGTACCTCTAGCAATTAATTACATGGTTTTGGACAAAAATCTGCCAAATACAGTCCTTAGAAAGAATGACGCTCAAAAGCTATTACTGCAATAGATAGGAGAGTAGACAAGGGTGGCCTCAAGCCCTATGCCGCCATCTAGGAGTCTTCATTCATAAGCAGGTAGTTTGATTATTTGTACCATTGCCCATACCCCTGCATTATCGCCATTGATGGCTCAACTACCCGCAGCCACCGAGAAAATTGTCGCAGTAACCAAAATGGAGAGTTCTCACCGAAATGCATTATGCTCAAAGTTTAAATTATGCAGGGAGATTAATCCCACATACATGGTGAGGAGACTACTTCAGCGCTTTATAAACATGGCCACAAACATATTAAGCATCGAGCACTTTTGTCACGCTCGACTCACAACCTCTCAGTCCAATGCCCATCACCAAGACCCAAACCATTGGCCTACCCCACAGATCTCCTGCCAATCTCAACGATCTCACCGATAACACCTCCGCAAGCCTCTGTCACCTAGACATAGACTATTTGCTAACCCAAAAGCTTCCTCGCCGATCTCAAAGGTCACGCCGATTCCAAATTCACATTCCCCATCGGCCAGAGATGAACCGTCAGGCCAACTCTCTAGATTCCCCCCAATGAACAAGTCTCTCCGATGGCCAACAAGCACCCCCTTCAGTTACCAATCTACCACCATCAACTAGACCAATACCATCAGCCTAACAAAAAACCCCTTAGCCGATAATACAATTCTCGCCGATAGACATCCTCCAAATCCTCATTAGCCTGACACAACCCCATACTCTCCGATGGCAACTCCATCAGCCAAACCTGTGCCATCAGCCAATAATCTACCCATTCACTTGATAATCCTAATCACGCCGATGGCAAATCTCCATCGGCCAAACTCCTCACATCGGCAGCCCATAAAATTCCTTCGCCGACCGCACTCGTTACGCTGATGAAATCTCCACATTCCTCATCGGCCAAACATAAACTATTGGAGCAACTGAACACTCCCTCGCCAACCACACTTGTCACCCTGATGGCCACCATCGAGCCATCCACCATTGGCCAGACCATCCATATCGGCCAAACAACAATGAAGCTTGCTGATAACAATGACCACCCCGATAACCGTTCCAAATCCCTTGTTGGTGAAATCCACGCCGATAACACCCTATCAGCCAAACACTCTCCACTGGTGGACCCTCCAATGGTTAACCTGATAGCCCACGTCACACCGAAACTAGCCTTGAAAACTGCTAACCTTCCATCGGCCAGAGGTAGACTGTCGGGCCAGCACTCCACCGTCCATCTGATGCACAAGTCACTCCGATGCCAACAAACAAAACACATCCTCTGTCGGCAAGACCTAGGACATCAGAGCAACAAAAAGAACCTTCACTGATATCAAAAGTCATAGCGATGAACAAAAACCCTAGGGTTTGAACAAAGAAACCCTCCAACATGCAAGTTCAAACTCCTGGCAAAATGGGTACCAACATGATGCAACCCTATGACTAGCTCTCCCCTTCACTAAGTAGGGTAGTCAACTCTTCAGTCAACCCTAAACTATTGCACTCTTCTAGCCTAAGCCAAAAGTGCCTTGTTTTATACAAAAGCGCTGCCCTATCTTACCAAAAGCGCCATGCTGCTTCTGCAGATGCGCTACACTAGCCTACATCCAAAGTGACTTGTTTTTCAAAAGTGCTTCACCATGCTTCCAATCGCGCCTCACTGCGCTACCAGCCACAACTTAATTTTCTCCCTCCCGAACCAACCATGCCTTGCTACCTAGTCAGCCGCACTGTACTGCTCTACCAAGAGCGCTGCGGCTTCCTACTAGTCATGCTACGACGTGACGCCCAAAAGCCAATAGTGCTTTGCTTTTACCAATAGCGTTGTTCTTCCCTACCAAACGTGCTACGGCGCGCCAAAAGCGCCTAACCCGACTACCAATAGCACCATTCTATCCTAAAGTGCTTTTGGCTGACCTAAAATACCTACCTAGTCCTAGCCCTAAACTGCCCTAAAACATCAAATTAAAGTGAGGTTTTCAGACACTTACTGCTACCGGAGCTCCTGCTGGCCTCCCGTACGTCCGTACTAGCTCCGCCTGATGCTTATGCATTGGAATCGGCATCTCTCATTGCTGTCTGCTCCTTCTCCATTATTCTCTACACTCTAAATTTGGAAACTCTTAGGGTACAAATGAGGAGTGTGGTTCCCCTAGGACCTATTTATAGTGTCCCTCCCACTTTTCTCTTCCCAACCCATTCTACTTTTCCTTCTAGCTTCTCGTGCACTGGTCTAGTCAAGAGTCAACCCAGTTCTCTTGTCGCTTCCCTATCTTCACAATCGAGAGGGCATATGCTGGGGCAACTAGCTACACTGGGATATCAAAAATTGTATCATGTCTTCAACAATCATTCTTTGATGCAATGTTGTAAACTGCATTGCATCAAAGAGGGGCAAAATGTAGACACCCTAAAATGACTAAGTCTTCGCATCACTTGCATTTTGTCTAAATCTATCTAATCACCTACATTCAACGTTAATTAAATAATCTAATTATTTAATTAATTCCATCAAATTCTTCCAAAATTTCAAAATTCAACATTAATTAAATAAATCCTCTTTATTTAATTAATTTCTGCAAAATCAACCTTATTCTTCCAAAATTAAATAATTTTAATTATTTAATTAAATCATTATCCTCTTTTCGAAATTTAAATCCACATTAATTAAATAAATCCAATTATTTAATTAACTCATCCAATTCTATCTTATCTATCAATTAAATAATTCTACATTATTTAATTAAATCAATTATTCTTCTAAATTTAAATAAATCATGCAAATTTATTTAAATTAGCTTTTTCCTCTAAAAATAAATAAAATCAAATATTTTATTTATAAATCTTCTATTCCTCTCTCATGCACAATTAAATAAATAAATTTATTTATTTAATTTCATTTATCTTTAATTTCCTCTTAATATATCTTGTTAACTCATGTGCACAATCAGTCTTATTTTTAGAACTCTAAAAAAGGCAAAATTATAAGTTGAGTTATCTTTTCAATCAATCTTGTTTTCATCATATTTTACTAAAAATATCCTTGTGGATTGACACGTCATGTGCACATTCATCATGGTTATTTGATTTATCTCCTCTGTTGATTCTTCTGAATTTTCTGGACCGTTGATCGATCTCTATTGAAACTTATATAAACCCCTCTCATCTCCTTCATTAATCCTCTTTGATCACTTATTCTCAGGCATCCTTTAATAGCGCTTTGAGCATACATTGCATCGATTAAGCAACTTCATGATCTTTTGACATTGATCTTTGAGAACTTTACTTGCTTGTTGCGAAAGGGTTTCGCAGCACTATTGAGCAATCCACATTCATCCAAAGGGAACAATACAAATCTCAATAAAAGCTTTCATATTTCATTGATTTATTAGTAATGGCTTTTATTTAGATTAGTTCTCTTTATGTTATTGGTTTTTGATTTTGTTAGTTTATCATAGTCAATTTTCCTCATACACAATATTGTCAAATTTCTTTTTTTGATATTGGCATAATTATGTCTTGTTCTTCATTCAAATCTATTTCCTTAGCATAGAAGTTTTCATACTTGCAATACCTTTTTTACAGAGAAAAGAAGTTAGTGTTGTGAGTTAAATAAGTTAAAAATATGCAATAATAATAAATGTATTATTATTATTACTGTCATTAGAATATATTCTTGGTGGTAAGTTGTATAAATATTTAAATATAAAATTAGTAGAGTTTATTGAGGGATATTCTTTAGCTTTCAATGAAGAAATCCAAAATCTATAAATTAAATAAATTTATTAAGTTTAGTCTGAAATAAAACTACTCTATATATAAGACTATATATTGATAAACGTGGAATTTTAGAAATAAAATAAAATAAAATAAAATCTTTCTTTTCTTTTTATTTAAATCAAGATAAGAACATGCTGTTAGGCATGCAAATCTAGATAATTGGGGGAATAATCGTGGCATGATCGACATGCAAACTAAGAACTAACAGTTCCATGGAAGGCATGCAAATCTAGGGAGATGGATCAACCATAAAGGAAAAGAAAGGTAGAAAGAAAGATAGAGAGAGGCATGCAGACAAATTGGAAAAGAGGAACTACGACACTAGAAGATAGATCTGTAAGGGTAACAGTAGAAGATTTAGACAAAGGAGAGCAAAATACGATTATATAGGTATTTATCTGAGTCTAGGAGCATTGGTTCAATGTGAAATAGTAAACTGGATCTTGAATTGTTTCTATTTTGTAAATGCTTAGACATTATGGTTTTTGATCCACTTTTATTAAAACTATACTAGCTACTAGATACCGATCATTGCTAAATGAATGTCATTACTATTAATTGTATGCCGATTTCAGTATTTTGTATGACGATTTCTTCATTTTTTTCTTGAAAGCCATTTACTGATTAGTGTATATGGTTTTCTATCCTGTTCAATGCATTATATATATATGCCGTTTCATGTGCTTACTGTATTATATACTGTCATTCCTTGCTTAGTATGTCATACCATCAATACATGCCATTCAACTCTTAGTGTATGCCATTCATAGTGAGTATGCCGATTCCTATTTTTATTGAAGCCGTTTCACTTTTGATCACTGAATCACTAGATTTTGATTATCAACTCTTTTTACATGCCAATCTCTGCATAAATTAAACCATTTCCTTTATAGTATATGATTTTCAACATATAGTGAATGTCATTTATTTCTATACATATGCCAATTGTTGATTCTTTTACTAAATGCCATTTATGATAGTTTGATTGTGATTCACCAAATAGGATAGCCAATCCAATTCTATATACCAACTGAGTTTGATGAAAACAATTCACAATGTGTTATAAGCCAAATCAATTTATGATCTATGTTATTATATATGTTATAAGTCGAACCCATGTACATTATATAACGATTTGCTGTTCTAATTTTATTTTGACATTCAAATGTTATTGTGTGTCATTCAGTGAATTGGTATGCCATCCTCTTGGAGTAGAAAGTTGTTACTGTATAAGTAAAACATCCTTAGTTTATCATAAACTAATCTCCATTGATGAGGACCATTACTGTGTAATATATGCCCCTCAACATGTTAATATATGTCATTTACTATATACTTATGTCATTCTCAGTCTAAGATTAAACGTTCTCTGTATGCTTAGATCAGATTAGATTGTTTAAAATATCATTGGATTGTTTGACCATTGAAGTGGATGATACTTAAAAATAGTGAAAGCTTTGAATTAGATAACTAAAATTGTTGATTTAGATTAGCTGATTTCATAAAGGAAAGAGATATAACTAAACAATTAAACTAAATCATGATTTGTATAGAAAGATCTTACATTCGCACGAAGATGTATTACAGAAGCATGGCAATATTAAACATTTCAATTTTTAAAAGAAGGATATTAGAAATAAATAGCTTTTCAATTATATATCTATGTACGTAGGACACTTATGCTATAATATTTAGATTTAACTTATTTTCCTTATTTAGACGTTATCTTATACTATTCTCCAATTTGAAGATAGTCATGTAGAAAAACCTTCTTATTATCTTACTTCTCATTAAAATGTGTTATGGAAAGGAAATGAGTGAAATCTCTTCTTGTATTCTTGAAAGTTCTGTCAAATTGATGATTACTATGCTTGGAGTGAATTGTTTACTTTGTCCTTTTTTACTTATTTTTCGTCATTTGGTTAGAGTTTGAGAAAGATTGTCTTCTGGGACGGGTGTTGAATATGGGATAACAGGGAAGTAAGTTTTCTTTTTCAAAACTTACATACCATTGCATCGGTTAAAAATGCTTTGGCCAAAGTGATTGGAGTGTTGAAACAGACACATGTACCATTGAAAGGGTGGTTAATTGCCTAGTTTTATGTATATTTTTCCCTGTCATATCCTATTGATGTGATTTTGTATTCATGATAGTAGTGGATGTAGATCAATAGGCACACACCTGATTCCACCTTGCACTTGTTATAGGTTGCTAGGCTCTTCGAGCAAGGTCAAGTATTCCTCAATTTGAGGAATTTTGGGGAAGCGCAATGCTTCATGGTTGGGTGGAAAAGCGCTTGAACCATGTTCTTGTCCTTTGAATCAGCAAATGGCATTTAAGGACTACTTGCTGGATTCTTATGATATTGATCGCCTTGTACTTCTATTGTATCAAAGATTTGTTAGGCTTGATGCCATTATTGAAAACTTGTCATATTGTTTAATGATATACTTTATAATCGACTTCAGATGTATCTATATGTGTTGTAATTATGATTACACCTTAAACTTATTAATATAAATATTGTTTTACTCTAGAATTTATAAAAGAAAAATATATTTCCTTTGAATGTTGAATAGAAGTTATTTTACTTTACTCTAAATTACTTGCAATAATTCTACGTTTTACTTCAGTTTGGGTGTGTGTGAAATTTAGGTACTTTACATTTTTGGTATCAGAGCGCTTTGGTTCTACTCTAGGCCTTTTTGGAACCTTTATGCTAAAGTTGTAAACTCTTTGCAGATAGTTCATCATGAACACTAGAAACTCTGGGCGTAGGGGAGCAACCCTAAGATTTGGCAATAACCCCGATATTGGAAATAATGAAAAAGCTAATGTTGGGAATAATGCTAGAAATAATGAGGGAAACAATAATAACAATGCAAGACAAAATAACCAACTAACTCAAATCCTAGCTCTTTTGACTCAGCAAGGAGCTCTCTTGACTCAGTAGAGAACCTGAATGAACACCATGGAACTTGAAATTAGAGGAATAAGCGGAAATAGGGCTGAGGAAAGAAGAGAAGAAGCTAGAGGTCCTAAGGGTGAAGTGAATGGAAACAACAGAAATAAGATTGCTGAAGAAATAGGAAAGGATCTCAAAAAGGTTACACCTCCTAAGTTTGATGGTAAGACTATAGGTGATGGAGCAAAAGCATGGATTATTGACATGGAAAAATACTTTGATCTCCATGATTTGTCTGCTGAAACTAAAGCTATATGGGGATCTTATCAGCTTAATGGGGAAGTAGCTACTTGGTGGACAACGAGAAAGCTAAAAAGAAATTGCTACCAGGAGAAGTCACATGGGATCATTTTCTTGAGCTCTTCAGGAAGAGGTGGCTGCCACAACTCTATTTTGACAAGAAAATGACATAATTCCAAAACCTCACTCAGGGAGGTATGACTGTGACTCAGTATTGGGAGAAATTCTCACTTGTTGAAATATGTTCCACAGTATCAACTTGATGAAAGGTTTAGGATTCGTAAGTTCATCTTGGGCTTAAGGCTGTAGATTGGATTAGATGTTTTGATATGCATAATCCATTAACCATGGATGAAGTGTTCAAAAAGGCTACCAAATAGGAACAAAAACAACAACAGATCTCAAATTACCGTAAGGGTCAAGATATGAAGAATGGGAATAAAAGGTATCAGAATGATAGTAGCAACCAAGGAAATAGTAAGCGCTAGATAAGGAATCTTAAGAAAGGCAACAACTACTAGGAAAAGAATAATGGAAACCAAGGTGGAAATAATAATAAGAGAGGTAGTTATGGTAACAATGGTAACAATAACCGAAGAGACAATCTAGCTAGACACAAAGGACCCAGAGATGGATGTTATAATTTTGGAGGAGAGTACTATACTAGTGCATGTCCCCATCAAACAAAGAATCAAAGATATGGAAATTGACAGGGAGTTCCTCAGCACCAAATTCATGTAGCTGTAGATCATCGACAAGCAGATTTCCAAGCTACACCTATATAGATGTCTAGTAAGCTCTTTGGCCTTCCAATTTCTATTTTAATTGATATAGGAGCTACAGAATGTTTTGTTGATCCAAAAGTTGTAGCTAAGTTAACTATTAAACCTAGACACATGGAAAATTCATGGATGGTGTAGTATGGTAACAATGCAGAGAGGAGTAGATTCATGTCTTGTATGCAGTGAATTAGATCTTCCTACTTTCCAAACATTAGTCAATCCTTATGTTGCACCTCTAAGGTCTTATGATGTGATTATTGGAATCAACTGGTTATCTAAACATAAGTCTTCAGTGGATTGTGAAGAAAAAGTAGTGAAATGCCTTGATGACTAAAGAAATCGGGTAGAGTTACATGGATCTAGAACACCCCTTAAGCTAAGACAGATATCAACTATGCAATTGAAAAAGGCCAAGAGGAAGGGTTGTTCTATCTATGTAGTGAATATAAGAGATCTAGATAATTAGGAACCATATTTTGACAAGAATCCTATCCTTAGAAAATTTAAAGATGTCTTTCCTGATGAATTGACAGAACTACCGCCTAAAAGAGAATTTGATTTCTCTATAGATCTAATGCCAGGAACTGAACCATAGTCTAAAGTACCTTATCAAATGACCACAACAGAACCGTATGAACTCAAGGCACAATTAGAAGAATTGTTAAAGCAAGGGTTTATCAGACCTAGTGTGTCACCTTGGGGAGCACTAGTCATCTTCGTTAAGAAGAAGGATAGAATGTTGCGGTTGTGCATTAACTATAGAATGCTCAATAAGGCAACTATTAAGAACAAATATCCACTTCCAAGGATTGATGAATTGTTTGACCAGATGAAAGGTGCAAAACTATTCTCTAAAATAGACCTTAGATCTGGTTACCATCAATTATGGATTAAGGATGAGGATATTTCTAAAACAACATTTAGAACAAGATATGGTCACTACAAGTTCATAGTAGTACCATTTGGGTTAACTAATGCACCAGCAACATTCATGAACTTAATGAATAGTGTGTTCAAGGATTGTCTTGATGAGTTTGTGTTGGTCTTCCTAGATGACATTCTGGTTTATTCAAAATCTGTAGAGGAGCATGAAAGACACTTGAGAATAATCTTGTAGCATTTGAGAGAAATTTTTTTGGAAAATTGTTTAAATGCACGTTCTATCAGAGTAAACTGCACTACCCTGGGCACGTGATTTCAGCAGATGGGATAGCAGTAGATCCTGAAAAGATAAAGGAATGGCCTGCACCGCAAACTGTAACTGAGGTTAGAAGTTTTATGGGGCTTGCAATATATTATAGGAAATTTGTAGAGGGATTCTCGACAATTGCAGCACCCATAACTGTGTTGCACAAGAAGGGTAAGAGTTTGATTGGATAGATAAATGTGAACAAGTTTTTCATTTGTTGAAAGAAAAACTCACATCAGCACCTATTCTGACCATACCTGATCCTAATGGTCATTTCACAGTAATCACAGATGCTTCTAGTGAAGGTGTGGGAGGAGTGTTGATGCAAAATGAAAAGGTAGTGGCATATTAATTAGGAAAACTGAAACAACATGAGTCAAATTATGCACCTCATGATCTCGAGTAGCCATTGTTCACACACTGAAAATGTGGAGGCACTATCTCTTGGGTAAGTCATTTGAGCTTAAGATGGATCATTTGGGGCTCAAATATATCTTCACCCAACCTAATCTCAATGCTCAACAAAGAAGATGACTTGAATTCCTTAGTGAATATGATTTTTGAATTGAGTACAAAAAAGGTAAAGAGAATAGAGTAGCAGATGCTCTCAACAGGAGACAACGTTTGAATGCTATAGTGACTTCTAGAACCAATTTGAGGCAGCAAGTAATCCAGAACTTGCAAAGAGATGAGCACTATGATCAGGTTAAGCAAGCATTAGAAACAGACCCCACAAATCATCGATTTGATGGATATGTCATAGAATTAGATGGGCTTCTGAGATATCAAGGGAGAATGTATATCCTAGATTCAGGTGAATTGAGAAAGTTAGTTCTCAAGGAGATTCACAGTGCTCCATATTCTGGACACCCAGGTGTGACCAAGACAATGGAAGGACTGAGGCCATTGTACTTTTGGCCTAAGCTTAAGAAGGATGTGATAGAGTTTGTCGCTTGATGTTTAGAGTGTTAATGTGTTAAGGCAGGACATGTCCATCCTGTAGGATTGCTTTATCCACATAGTGTACTTGAATACAAGTGGCAGGTGATTAGCATGGACTTTATTCAGGGATTGACCATGTTGAATAACAAACATGATGTCATCTTAGTGGTGGTTGACAAACTGATGAAAGTGGCTCATTTCATTCTGGGAAATCTTTCAGATGGGTCGTTGACCTTAGCAAAGAAGTTTGTCCAAGAGATCTTTTGACTACATGGAGTGCCAAAGATGATCATTTTAGATTGTGACACTCACATGACCTCTAGATTCTAGACCACACTTAATGTAGATTTGGGGACTAAGTTGAACTTTAGTACATCTTATCACCCTAAAACGGATGGTCAGACAGAGAGAGTCAACTAGGTAGTGGAGGATCTTTTGAGAATGTACTATTTGGATCAACAGTACAAATGGGAGGAATATCTATCATTGGTAGAGTTTGCTTATAATAATTCCTACCATGCATCTTTAGGAATGGCACCTTTTGAGGCTCTTTATGGTCACCGGTGTAGAACTACAATCAGTTGGGATAGGGTTGAAGATCAAATAGTAGTTGGACCTAATATGTGGAAGGAGATGGAAGAACAAATGAGGCTAATCAAAGAGAAATTGAAAGTAGCCTCGGATAGACAGAAAAGTTATGCAGACAAGAACAGGACTTTCTGACAGTTTTCAGTAGGTGACAAGGTGTTTCTAAAGGTCAAACCTCATAAGAGTTCGATTTCATTTGGCAAAGTATCCAAACTAGCTCCAAGATTCGTAGGACCTTTTGATGTTCTCAAAGTGATCAATCTAGTTGCATACAAACTTGCTTTGCTACCAGCTCTCGCCAAGATCCATAATATTTTTCATGTGTCATTGCTCAAACCTTATCATCCTAATGTTTTGCATATTCTTGATTGGCATACTCTACATGTATAGGATCTAGGAGTGGTACTAGTGGATTCCATTCGAGTCTTGGAGAAGCACAACCTTAAGTTGTGTAATCGAGACATAGTGCAGTATAAGGTTCAATGGGACCAATATTCAGTGGACAGTGCCACTTGGGAGGATGCTTCTGATATTGATAGATCTTTTCCACATTTGGGAAATTAGATTAGATGTTTTATTTATATGAATATTCAGAGATTATGATACTCATATGATGATACATTATTGTTTTGATACTATATTGTTTAAGTGATATAATAAGACATCGAGACGATGTCTCTTCTAACAGTGGAAGGATGTCATGTCTCAAACTTTCATAGACTTTATAGATTTACCTCATTAGTTAATTACAAGAGAAATTATGGAACAATAGTAGATTTACATTGGATATGATATGTTATTCATTAAAATTTTGTTGCCTCGGCCATAATTTTGGCTAATTTATTGATGGTTTTATGAGTTTGAGTTTTGCAGTCTTGTCAACGACAAGAGCATGGTTTAGGTAGGGGGTCCTAGCATCATGGCAACACGTGTCAGGTTTTGTCTGGTGGTTATATTCACACACTCAGTTAGCTTGCATGGCATTGCATTGCATAATTTGATTCTTTGAACATCATTTACGTATTGATTTAAGGAGAGCTTGTTTGCATGATGACTCATCTTATATTGTCAAATTTGTTTTGTTGATATTGGCATAATTATGTCTTGTTCTTCACTCAAATCTGTTGCCTTAGCATATAATTTTTCATACTTGCAATACCTATTTTATAGAGAAAAGAAGTTAGTGTTGTGAGTTAAATAAGTTAAAAATATGCAATAATAATAAATGTATTATTATTATTACTATCATTAGAATATATTCTTGGTGGTAAATTGTATAAATATTTAAATATAAAATTAGTAGAATTTATTGAGGGATATCCTTTAGCTTTCAATGAAGAAATCCAAAATCTATAAATTAAATAAATTTATTAAGTATAGGCTAAAATAAAACTACTCTATAGATATGACTATATATTTATAAACGTGGAATTTTAGAAATAAAATAAAATAAAATCTTTATTTTCTTTTTATTTAAATCAAGAGAAGAACATGTTGGTAGGCATACGAATCCAGATAATTGGGTGAATAACCATGGCATGATTGACATGCAAACTAAGAACTAACAGTTGCATGGACGACATGCAAATCTGGGGAGGTGGATCGGGCATAAAGAAAAAGAAAGGTAGAAAGAGAGATAGAGAGAGGCACGTAGGCAGATTGGAAAAGAGGAACTATGGTGCCAGAAGTTAGATTTGGAAGGGTAACAGTAGAAGATTCAGACAAAGGAGAGCAAAATACGGTTGTACAGGTATTTATCTGAGTCTGGGAGCATTGGTTCGATGGGAAATAGTAAACTGGATCTTGAATTGTTTTCTATTTTGTAAATGCTTAGACATTATGAGTTTTGATCTACTTTTGTTGAAACTATACTTGCTACTAGATACCGATCATTGTTAAATGAATGTCATTACAGTTAATTGTATGCCGATTTTAGTATTTTGTATGATGATTTCTTTGATTTTTTTCTTGAAATCCATTTACTAATTAGTGTATATGGTTTTCTATCTTGTTCAATGGATTATATATATGTTGTTTCATGTGCTTACTGTATTATATACCATCGTTCCTTGCTTAGTATGTCATTACCATCAATACATGCCATTCAGCTCTTAGTGTATGCCGTTTACAGTGAGTATGTCGATTCCTATTTTTATTGAAGCCATTTCACTTCTCATCGCCAAATCACTAGATTTTGATTGTCAACTCTTTTTACATGCCAATCTCTACATAAATTAAACCATTTCCTGTATAGTATATGATTTTCAACATATAGTGAATGTCATTTATTGCTATACATATGTCAACTGTTGATTCTTTTACTGAATGCCATTTATGATAGTTTGATTGTGATTCACCAAATAGGATAGCCGATCTAATTCTGTATACCAACTCAGATTGATGAAAACAATTTGCAATATGTTATAAGATGACTCAATTTATGATCTATGTTATTATATATGTTATATGCCAAACCCATGTACATTATATAACGATTTGTTGTTCTAATTTTATTTTGGCATTCAAATGTTATTGTGTGTCATTTAGTGAATTGGTATGCCGTCCTCTTGGAGTAGAAAGTCATTACTGTATAAGTAAAACATTCTTAGTTTATCATAAAATTGATCTCTATTGATGAGGACCGTTACTGTGTAATATATGCCCCTCAACATGTTAATAAATGTCATTTACTGTATAACTATGCCATTCTCAATTTGAGATTAAACATTCTCTGTATGCTTAGATCAAATCAGATTGTTTAAAATAGCATTGGATTGTTTGACCATTGAAGTGGATGATACTTAAAAATAGTGAAAGCTCTAAATTAGATAACTAAAATTGTTGATTTAGATCAGCTGATTTCATAAAGGAAAGCTTGATATAACTAAACAATTAAACTGAATCATGATTTGTACAAAAAGATCTTACATTCGCAAGAAGATGTATTCTAGAAGCACGATGATATTAAACATTTCTTTTTTTTTTAAAGAAGGATATTAGAAGAAAATATCTTTTTAATTGTATATCTATGTACATAGGACACTTATTCTATAATATTTTGATTTAACTTATTTTTCTTATTTAGAGGTTATCTTATACTATTCTCCAACTTGAAGATTGTCATGTAGAAAAATATTCTTATCTTACTTCTCATTGAAATGTGCCATGGAAAGGAAATGAGTGAAATCTCTTCTTGTCTTCTTGAAAGTTCTGTCAAAATGATGATTACTATGCTTGGAGTGAGCTATTTACTTTGTCTTTTTTTACTTATTTTTCATCATTTGGTTAGAGTTTGAGAAAGATTGTCTTCTGGGATGGGTATCAAATATGGGATAACATGGAAGTAAGTTTTCTTTTTCAAAACTTACATACCATTACATCGGTTAAAAATTATTTGCCCAAAGTGATTGGAGTGTTGAAACAGACACATGCACCATTGAAAGGGTGTATAATTGCCTAGTTTTATGTATATTTTTCCCTACCATATGCTATTGATGTGATTCTACATTCATGATAGTAGTGCATGTAGATCGATAGGCACACACCAGATTCCACCATGCACTTGTTACAGGTTGCTAGGCTCTTTGAGCAAGGTCAAGTATTCCTTAGTTTGAGGAATTCTGGGGAAGCGCAATGCTTCGTGGTTGGGCGAAAAAGTGCCTGAACCATGTTCTTGTCCTTCGACTCAGCAGAGGGCTATTGGTCGATGGTGGTTGAGGACTACTTGATGGATTCTTATAATATTGATCACCTTGTACTTCTAATGTATCAAATATTTGTAAGGCTTGATACCATTCTTGAAAACTTGTCATATTGTTTAATGATATACGTTGTAATCGACTTCAGATGTATCTATATGTGTTGTAATTATGATTGCACCTTAAACTTATGAATATAAAGATTGTTTGATTCTAGAATTTGTAAAAGAAAAATATCTTTCCTTTGAATGTTGAATAGAAGTTATTTTACTTTACTCTAAATTACGTGCAGTAATTCTATGTTTTATTTCAGTTTTGAGTGTGTGTGAAATTTGGGTACTTTACACTCTATAAGAGACTATGAAGACAATGCAGTTTGGTGAAGTAGATTGCTTTGCATTTCTAGTGAGATGAAGATTAGAGTCTATGGACCAAAGGGTGTTGTAAAGGATTGTTTGAATTTGCTCCAGTTAATATTTGAGGGGTCCGCATGAATAATTTGTGAAGTTATTGCCATCTGAGTAGAAACGGATTTTGTAGTTGTTCAGAGGTCACAGAGTGACAAAAAATTAGTCCGGATTGATCCACATTGGAATATTATGATTGTCAGATCTAAAGTTGTGTTTTGGGATGTCGGTGTGTATCCTCAACTCAAGAGGTTCATGGTTTGGAGGTACACAAGCAACCTTTCTAGTGTGACACTCATGACAGTTGGTGTTCTTGAGTTCCCAGATGAAGGTGCAAGTGTTTCTGGTGATTTGAGGTGGTGTTGTTGTTCTTGTTGATTTCATTGTGCTTGTGGTGGTCTCTAAATCGTGTGTCTATTGTAATGGTGGTCTGCATTGAGAATTGAGCTCGTAGATGAAGGTTTCCCTTGGGTGTTTCTATTCTTTCCAGTCTTGGCTGATCAGATGCTTTATGCATGTTGAGGATGATCTAAGAGAGGTTTAATGAAGTGTGGCATATTGTTCGAGGAAGATTTGGGTCCCAAATATGTTTGGCCGATAGTATAGTGATTCGCATTAAGTCAGATGTTTGTAGTGCCAACCTTGATCTTTATTCTGAGGTTGATGAAGCATGTAAATATGTGTGGTTGAGTTGTGGAAAATCATCCTTGTGTGAAAATGATAAGATCCTAAGAAAGGAAGAAAGGTAGAGTAGAGAAGAGGAAGAATAGAAGAGGAAGAGTAGTTAAGGATATGGAGATAATGAAGAAGTGTTGAGGAGTAGAGCAGAAGTATTGTGCACTTCAATGGAACTGAACTTTGCACGAAGTTGATGTTGTTTCTCAGTTTAATCTTTCTGTGTTAATCATACATTTATCTTGTAGGTAGTGAGCCTCTTTTGAGTAGTGAGCTCTGGGCAGTGCAACCTATTGGGTTTCTTTCTGAATCAACAGAGGGTTTACCAGTTCCAATGCATAGGCAGATTCGACCAACTAATATAGGAGTTTGCGTGAGCTACCTCCCCTTCACTTCTGGTTCTGCCGCACTGAGGGGGTATCCCTATAGCTAAATATTTAAACTTGACTCGCCCACTGACACAAAGATTCAACTTTTCAAAACAGGTAGAATACTCTCATTTTAGGACCAAGATTTGCATGATAGGTCTCTAGGATGGAAATGTTCTTGGACATATCTAGCTAGTTTAGCATGAGTATGCAGGGGTCCTATTTCTACTCCTACAAACTAACGGGTTGGAAGTATTGAAAGGATTTATTTTTATGTTTTGGATGCAAGACAGGGGGTTTTGGATCATAACTACTACACAAGGGTAGACCGGTGCCTATCTTAGGGCAAGGAGTCAACTAGATGTATACAAGTGAATGGTTTGCAATGGCATTCAAATTTCAAGGGGTTACGACTAGTATTTGCCTTACAAACACCACCCAAGACTGACTATTTAGCCGCCTCTACTTACACATATCCCAGCTGACATACATTCTTCTTCATACTTGACCTAAAATAGTTTAATCCACTCCTTGAATGGAAGTTAGAGATCAAGCATGCAATATAACAAATCTGTATCCTAGAATCTGAGGAATCCTTAGCAACTAGATTCAAAAGAAGAGATGCATACATCAATGGAGATAGACAACTAAACACATGCAAAAATGCATTTTTCATATAAAACAACAATGAAATTCAAAATATGTGCAATGTGCACTCAAATGCAACTCATAAACTCCAAAAGAGATAGAACAACCAAGAAATACTCTGTTTTTTGTTATTTTTCCCAAAAATGCCCAAGTCTTCAACCACCCCAAATGAGTAACATGGTCTGATTTTTATAGCAAGAATATGCACTCAACATTTAGTACAATGGTCTTCTCAAAAGTTTGCCAGATACAACGCACCATTAGAATGGTGCCCAAAACATTGAATATGGCCAAGAGAAACAGAGGAAAGAGTGGTTGAAATTAGGATATGCACCACCACCTAAAGATTTTTTCATTGAAAATGGTGGTTGGCCTATCCATCATCAACCCACACTTCTGCAAACATGCCATTAATGGCCAACCTACCCACGAGATGCAACAACGGTTCACGCTCTGAAGTTTCTTCCATTTGAAAAGCAACTATGAACACAAAAATTTCTCCTACCCTAAAAATTTGAAGGAAGCCATCGATTTCCCTCTTCCTGTTGAGATCTGCAGCTCCAAATCACATTGAAAAGTCCATTGGCCAATAGAATCATGCCACGTAAGCACCCTTTCTCCATTGCTGACATTTCCCATTTCTATTTTGCCATTCTGCCTTTGTATATGCATAATACATATACATACAACTGCCCATTGTATCAACCTTTATATCTGCAGTTGTAAATGAGATTGTATATACATACAATCACCCTACATACAAGGCAGACCCCAAATCCTTATAAAACAAATTGAAATTGCATCTGGGTCTGGCTTGTATCTTCCCTTTTGCATATCCCCTTGTATATACATTCATCTTTGCATATTCAATTACAACCCAATGCATATTGACTTGCACCTTTCTTTTGTATGTGTGGACTTGCATGTATGTTTGCTGATGTACATTTTCTTTAGTATCCCACCTATACATATCACCTTTGTATATGCAAACATACAACTGTGAATGTATATCCCTTTGCATCTGGTCTTTGCATCTTCCTTTTGTATGTGTGGACCCCACCATTGCTTAGCCCAATTTGAACATATTGAGATCCGCCACTTGTATATACCCATTGTATATGCGAATATACAACAACAACATACAAACTTTTACATACAAGCACAGAATCTAACCTAGAATATTTGATGCACATAGAAGCCTGATATGCATACAAAAATGCATACAACCATTCTTTCACCTTTTGAAGCCGATTTGACTATTTTTTGGGCCCGCCAATGTATATTCGCACTTGGACATTCAAATGTACATACAAACAACAATGCATATACAAAGATACATGCATACAACCCAGAAGGCCAAGAAACTAGGAATTTTTTTGGGGTTTTTCATGAAAGGGGCCTGTGAATGAATACTTGAAACCCAAATGTAACAGGCACCAACATTGGCTCTGTCTGGGGATGCATGCCTATTGCAGGCATAGCGAGAACCATAGATCTCTGGGATATAGACCAGTCCCTTGTCCATTGGGCAATAGAGTCAGACACTGCACCAACCTGCATCATAAGTCACATCTTTGAAACACTATTTTGGCAACCCTGGGCAGCCAAAAATGAAGAACGATAACCTCCTCCTGTCAAATGCCTAATTCCAATCTGAATGACCCCAACCACAACTGAAAACACTAAGATAAACTATCCATATGCTGATCTTATCAATTACATACTTCAACATTTTTGAAAGCTTGCCTCTGTCAGTGTTACCTCTATCACTCTGCATCTCACAATCAGGCACATAACCATACATAGTGGAATATCCTTCAGCATTAGTCAACATATGTATGTTATATTCCTCAGACAGTACATCATATTACACTTGGCATTATTCACTGTCTACCTGGCTATTGCTCACTACCAGGCACTCATCCAACTGATCCTTAAACTCAAAACATTCAGAATATATGAGATCTTCAATGTTATTTATATCACTTATCAAAATTGAAAACAAAACTTGATCGACACACCCATAGTTGCATACATCTAGCACAGCTGAAGCTGAATGTTCATTATCCACAGTATGCAAATCAATATTATCTTCACAAGAGCTGAGATCTCTGATTTTGATTCATATGTCCCTTCTTCATAAACTGATGCAACACCCAAGTTAGTTGTCTCCTCACACTCATCATCATCTTCAAAACGAGGGTTAATTTTGTACCAATGAAGGTCATGGTTCACAATGTTCAATGCATCAAAAGGCTCATCATAAAGAGGATTCATACTCATTACAAAGGTCTCTGCTTCTTCTTCATGACAATCCAACTCTTTAGCATTACAAAATCTAGAGTCATAAGAAGAACAAACCTAATCCATGAACTGATCATGGATATCATCTTTATCATCTGATTGCCCCACATACAAGATTTTTGCTACTTCAATGTACTCTGAAGCTGCACTATCCATATCACTTTCTAGCCCTCTAATGCTTCCTGATGAAACTAGAATTGACTCTTGATCGATATGATTATAACCATGCATAACTGGATCAGTTAAACATGAAGGCTCTTTGCTCAGGATTGGCATGTAAATATCACTTGAAAAATCATCACAATCAGCTTCATTTGCTGGGCAAATCAAGGCATCCTCCTCCATGGCAGAGTCATCATTACCTTGGAATGATGCATAAACAGGGACAGCAGGGGTGTGAGTGCTTTGACACCCATTTTCAACATATAAATTATATCTTTCATCAACATTGGGGACCACAGGACAGCAAAAATTTGTAGAGAAATAACCCCTTTGTATTCCATACCTCTAGTTGTTTTCAATATCCATTGCAAATTGATATGCCTGATGCAATGCGGTGGGCTCCTTATCTCTTAATCTACAACTCATTTTCTTATCAAATGCTCCCAGATATACCACTAGGCATAATGCATCATCAGGTCTCATGCATTCTAGAATTCTTCTCAATGCCTTCATAAATCTAAGGTTAAAGGTTGGAATCAACTCATCTTTTTCAATATGGATATACATGAAATCACTAATAACTGCATATTCAGATATTCTTTCACCGTATTATTCTAGAAATGCTGATTTAAGTTCTTGCCAAGAACTAATAGCGTATGATGGACAATAGGAGAACCAGTCTGCTATGCCCTTAATATTGGTGTACATAGGGTTATGAATAGTCGGCTTGTGGCTAGATCTTAACTCCTAATTAAGTCATATTATCATTATTATATTGTTATTTAGTTGTTTAGGTCGGCCTAAGGCTTCTATAGGTCTATCTAAGTCTGCCTGGGTGATATCCTAGGCATAAATAGGTATATATAGGAGGTAGTGAGTCTCATTTCATATCATATTCAGTATTGTGTTCTTATTGAAGACTATTGGAGGTATCCCCCTCGAAGTGGATTAGGAGGTTGCCCCCTCAAAGTGGCATATTATTATCAAGTATTTGCAGCATATTTTCTATTATATTTAGATATTCTGCAAGTTGTTTCATTACAAGTGGTATTAGAGCATGATCTTGGCACCGTAGAGGCAAGATTTTTTCTCAACATTGGAGGCGATTTTGGGAAGAGCATAACTTTCAGATTTTAGTGAATTTTTTAAATATTTTTAAAGGGTTTTTGAAGACCATATTAAAGAAGATACAGTCCATATTTTAGAGGAATTGAAGCAAAAATAAGTGAGTTATTGCAAAATTAGGGTTTCCAACAAATTCACTCTCAAGGCAGCAAATTTGCTAAGTTTTTAGATTTTTTTCTGGGTAAGTGGTATCTTGGCCTTAGTAAGTTACAGTAAAAATTTCAAAAAATTTACATTTTATTTGTGTGATTTATTTCAAAAATATTGGTTTCCATCATGACGAGGCCTGCAACAAGAGGCAAAAAGAATGCTGCCACACCGGGGAAATCCTATGATAAGGATGAGGAAATAATAGAGGATAGTAATCCCAATGAGGAAATAAGTAAGGTCAAAGAAGAGGTGTCCTCAATTAAGAGGGATATGTGTGACCTAAGAGGAGATATATCAGATCTACGAAGCATATTCAACGCCTATATGAATGAACCAAGAAAGGAGTTCTCAAGCAACCAAGGTGAAACCTTCAAGTCGGCTAATAATGACACAAATTTTAATACTCCTATGGGATCTAGGAATTTCTTTCCAAAGGTGGATATGCGCAAGTTCGATGGTAAGGATCCTCTAACATGGATTAACCAAATGGAGAATTTTTTTGAAGTACATCAAATCCCATATGGACAAAAGGTCACGATGGCTTCCCTATATCTAGAACTAGATCAATTCATTTGGTATCATTGGCTTTGTACTCATCGGAGAAAAAAGGGTCTCACCGTCTCATGGTCAATTTTTACAGAAGAACTCCAAGCACAATATAGCAATAGTGTGACAGATAACTTCTTCAGCCAGCTTGCTAAACTTCAACAAACAGGATCAGTTAAGGATTATATTCAAAAATTCCAAAATCTATCATTAAGAGTGGATACAATTACAGAGGAGAACTTGAATGATTTATTCTTGGGTGGTCTCAAGGATTACATTCAACATGAGGTACGTATGTTTAGTCCTAGCTCAGTAAATGAGTCTTTTATCTTGGCACGCAGGGTAGAGGAGAAATATTTGATTCCTAGAAAGCAAGGGGCTAATATGACAAGAGAGAAAGGATATTCAACACCTTCTCTTCCTCAACCTACTAGGTTGACTCCACAACAAATTGAGGAGAAAAGAGCAAAAGGATTGTGTTTCAATTGTGATAGCAAATACAGTCGAGGACATAAATGTAGTGAAAAGAAATTGTTCTATATTGAAGGTCCAAGTGAGGAAGAAGAGGAGGAACCCATATTAGAGGAGGATAGGGAGTCAAGTGAGGAATCACATGATTCTCAACCAATCATTTCTTGTCATGCACTCTCAGGTTTCAGTGCCCCACGAACTCTCAAGGTAGTGGGTTTCTTAAAGAAGTAAAAAGTAACAGTGTTGATCGACTCAGGTAGTACTCATAATTTCATCAACAAAAAGTTGGCAACTCGTCTAAATTGTTTTATATATCCAGCCCTAGAGTTTCAGGTTTTGATTGCAGATGGGGGTACAGTTAGTTGTTCAGGGAAGTGCCATAGCATTAAATTATCCATGGGAGATTATCAACTTGATACCCCAATGTATGCAATATCCATGGGTGCAGCAGATATTGTTTTGGGAGTACAATGGCTTACTACATTGGGAACAATTGAGATGAACTTCCAAGAACTATTCATGAGATCTCAATCAGAAGGAAAGGTAGTGGAGCTGAGGGGGTTGAAGGCAAAATCCCCATAGATGGTAAGCTCTCATCAAATGCAAAAGTTTCTTAAGAAAGGAGCAAATGGATTTGTGGCCCAGCTATGTTCATTAGAAGTCTCTCAATCTAATGCTCCTACTCATCCAGATTTACAAGCAATAATTGATCGTCACTCAGTGGTTCTTGGAGATATGCCTAAAGGACTTCCTCCTAAGAGGGATCATGACCATGTCATACAACTAGTTCCAAGGAGCCAACCACCAAACATTAGGCCTTATAGGTACCCACACATACAAAAAAGTGAGATAGAAAAAATTGTTGAGGAGATGCTAGAGGTAGGAATTATCAGGCATAGCCAAAGTGCTTACTCCTCGCCTGTGGTGATGGTGCATAAGAAGGATGAAACTTGGCGCATGTGTCCAGATTATAGAGTGCTCAACATGTACACCATTAAAGATAAGTTTCCTATTCCAGTCATTGATGATTTGCTAGATGAATTGAATGGAGCTATGTATTTTACCAAGTTAGATCTTAGATCTGGTTATCACCAAATTCGGATTAAGGAGGAAGATATTTGTAAGATAGCATTCCAAACTCATGAGGGTCATTATGAATTTTTGGTGATGCCATTCGGCCTTACCAATGCACCATCTACATTCCAAAGTTTGATGAATTCCATTTTTAAGAAGTTCTTGAGAAAGTTTGTGTTAGTGTTCTTTGATGATATATTGATTTATAGCAAGACTTGGGAAGAACATTTGTAGCATGTAGATCAAGCATTACAATTACTCAAAGATCATCAACTCTATGCTAAGCCATCCAAGTGTGCTTTTGGTCTTAAGGAGGTGGAGTATTTGGGACACATAGTTCACATGAAGGAGTAAAGGTGGACCCTAACAAAATTAAGGCTATCATGGAATGGCCTATTCCAAAAACCATTAAGAAACTGAGGGGTTTCTTGGGATTGACAGGGTACTATAGAAGATTTGTGAAGAATTGTGGTCGTATAGCAGCACCCCTCACCACTCTCTTGAAGAAGGATTCTTTTCATTGGAATGAGTCTGCTAATGTATCATTTGAGCAATTGAAGGAGGCTATGTGTACAACTCCAGTGCTTGCCACTCCGGACTTCACCAAGGAATTCATTGTGGAATGTGATGCTTCTGGAAATGGGATAGGAGCAGTTCTCATGCAAGAAGGTTGACCAATTGCTTTTGAGAGTCGTCAATTAAAGGTTAAAAATTAGCTCAAACCTATTTATGAGAAGGAAATGCTAGCAATCCTTCACGCAGTTAAACAATGGAGGCCTTATTTAATGGGTCGACACTTCAAGGTTAAGACAGATCATGATAGCCTAAAATATTTTTTGGAACAAAGACTATCCTCTAAAGAGCAACAAAAATGGGTCACTAAGATGTTGGGATATGACTTTGAGATTGTATATAAGAAAGGGAAGGAAAATATTATGGCTGATGCACTTTCTAGGAAGGATGAGAAAGATGAAGCCTTATTGTGTGCCCTTTCAATATTACAAGCAAATTGGGTGGAAGAAGCCAAAGCAGAATGGTAAAATGATGTTGCAACAAGTAATCTCATCCTACAATTAAAAAGTGATCCTAGTAGTTCAGATAAGTTTTGTTTGAAGGGAGATATTCTTTGGTGTAAAGAGTGTTTGTATCTCTGCAAGAATTCCACTCTTAAACACAAGATTCTCATAGAGCTACATGAGTCCCCAGTTGGTGGTCATTCAAGATTTTTGAAGACATATCATCGGGTCAAGCAAGATTTTTTTTGGGAAGGGTTAAAAGGTGATGTTCAAAAATTTGTGGCTGAATGTTTGGTTTGTCAAAGAAATAAGGGGGAGACAATTAAGACACCAGGTCTCTTGCAGCCCTTATCTATTCCTAGCCAGTGTTGGAAAGAGGTATCCATGGACTTCATCACAGGGCTTCCCAAATCTAAAGGTCATAATGTCATCATGGTAGTAGTTGATCGCCTCACTAAATATGCACATTTCATTGCATTATCACATCCATTTACAACAAGTGCAGTGGTAAAAGTTTTCTTGGAGAATATCCAAAAGCTACATGGTACACCTAAGGTTATTGTCAGTGATCGTGATCCTATCTTTACTAGTCACTTTTGGAAAGATTTATTCTCATGTTTGGGTACTCAATTGGCTCATAGTTCTTCATACCATCCTCAATCAGATGGGCAAACTGAGGTTGTTAATAAATGTTTGGAAGGATATCTATGTTGTTTCACTTCAGAGAAGCAATCTCAATGGGTAGATTGGCTACCACTGGCAGAATGGTGGTATAACACTTCTTTTCATAGCTCATCAAAAATGTCTCCATTTCTGGCACTTTATGGATATCATCCTCCTTCCATCACATCATCATTAAAGGTGTCACCAAGAGTTCAGGAAGTAGAGGACCACTTGCATCATCAACAACAGGTACTTTCAGGACTCAAGGAGAATTTAGCTATGGCACAAAATTGAATGAAACAACAGGCGGACCAACATTGTAGTGAAAGAAATTTTGAAGTTGGGGATTGGGTCTTCTTGAGATTGCAGCCTTATAAACAAATCTCAATGAAGCAACACAAAAAGAATAATAAGTTGTCTCCAAGATATTATGGGCCATACCAAATCATGCAAAAGATTGGTAGTGTTGCCTACAAGCTAGAGTTGCCACCAACAACAAAGATACATCCAGTTTTTCATGTTTCTTGTTTGAAGAAGGTAATTGGGCAGAATATTCCTACTCAAACAGTACTACCAGAACTCGATAAAGAAGGAAGAATAATTTTGGAACCAGAGGGCATTCTTCAAACTCGCACAAAGAAGCTGAGGAATAGAACCCTGACTCAGTATCTCATCCAATGGAAGAATTTACTAGTTGAAGAGGCCATATGGGAGGATGAGGAGTTCATTCAAAAGAATCCACACTTGGTTAGCATTGAGGACAATGCTTCTTTGAATAGGGGGGCATGCTACGCCCTTAATATTGGTGTACATAGGGTTATGAATAGTCAGCTTGTGGCTATCTTAACTCCTAATTAAGTCATATTGTCATTATTATATTGTTATTTAGTTGTTTAGGTCGGCCTAAGGCTTCTATAGGTCTATCTAAGTCGGCCTGGGTGATATCCTAGGTATAAATAGGTATATATAGGAGGTAGTGAGTCTCATTTCATATCATATTCAGTATTGTGTTCTTATTGAAGACTATTCAAGGTATCCCCCTCGAAGTGGATTAGGAGGTTGCCCCCTCGAAGTGGCATATTATTATCAAGTATTTGCAGCATATTTTCTATTATATTCAGATATTGTGCAAGTTGTTTCATTACACAGTCCCTTGCATCTTCATCTAGAGATTGAACAAAAAATCTAATAACTACATCTTCATGGTCAACCTCAAAATCATCTATTACATTTCTAAACTGCTGCAAGTGTCTCTCAACCGATTCATCCTTTACACCATTGAATTAGGCAAATACTTTATGATTTTAGACAGAAAAGCATTTGAGTTACCACAAATGCCATTGAAATTTATGGGCTTATATCTGTCAATGTTGAAGCTTCTTTTATTACATGGTTGGGATTGGTTATTATACATTATTGCATTTGACACCTCACAAGAGTGCATGGGCTGATAGTACATCTTTATGTATTTTTGTAACCCTCTTCTCAACTTAGATTTTCAATCAATGACCTTAGGCCTTTAAAATACAAACTGTTACTTCAACTTTCCTAAAGTCCTCTAAATGAGTCCTTTCAAGAATATTGCATACTTCTTTTGAAAATAGAAACTATATGCTCAATAAATACCAAAAGCATGCAATCTCTCATCAATATTTCCATTTTAACCAGTGCTACTTCACCAAATAGGGAATCCTTTAAAACTTATATAAAAAAATATACCCGGATATGTTGCAGCTACTGTAAATTCCTTTCCCTGACTATAAGTATGAATATCTAATAGCTCTTGTGTCTTTTTCAGGTTATTTTTGTGCAGAGTCACCACCTCCTTGGTAGAGGAATGAGCTTCAAATAACATGAAGCTGAAGATTCATTTCTTTCCTTTCTGGGTCCTCCAATAGTAGAGCCACATATACAACTTTAATTTTTCTGCAACAAGACACTTCCAGGTTTGATTCTTCAATCTTTTAGACTCATACTTTTATGGTTATGACATTATGGTCCCCAACAGAGTCACCACTTATTGGGTTTCTTTCTGAATCAGTAGAGGATTTGCCAGTTCCAATGCACAGGCAGATTAGGCCAACTAATACAGGAGGTTGTGTGAGCTGCCTCCCCTTCACTTCTGGTTCTGCTATAATGAGGGGGGTATCCCTATAGCTAAAGATTTAAACTTGACTCGCCCACTGACAAAAAGATTTATCTTTTTAGAACATGTAGAATACTCTCATTTTAGGACCAAGATTTGCATGATAGGTCACTATGCTGGCAATGTTCTTAGACATATCTAGCTGGTTTAGGATGAGAGTATGCAGGGGTCCTATTTCTACTCCTACAAACTAACAAGTTGGAAGTATTGAAAGGATTTGTTTTTATGTTTTGGATGCAAGACAGGGGGTTTTGGATCATAGCTACTACACAAGGGTAGACCGATGCCTATCTCAGGGCAAGGAGTCAACTAGACGTATACAAGTGAATGGTTTGCATTGGCATTCAAGTTTCAAGGGGTTAAGACTAGTATTTGCCTTACAAACACCACCCAAGATTGAGTATTTAGCTACCTATACTTACACATATCCCAGCTGACATACATTCTTCTTCATACTTGACCTAAAACAATTTAATCCACTCCTTGAATGGAAGTTAGAGATCAAGCATGCAATATAGCAAATCTGTATCCTAGAATCTAAGGAACCCTTAGCAACTAGATTCAGAAGAAGAGATGCATACAACAATGGAGACATATAACTAAACACATGCAAGAATGCATTTTTCATATAAAACAACAATGAAACTAAAAATATGTGGAACATGCACTCAAATGCAACTCATAAACTCCAAAAGAGACAAAACAACCAATAAATGCTCTATTTTTTGTTATTTTTCCCAAAAATATCCAAGTCTTCAACCACCCGAAATCAGTAACATAGTCTACTTTTTATAGAAAGAATATGCACTCAGCATTTAGTACAATGGTCTTTTCAAAATTTCACCAGATATAATGCACCATCAGAATGGCACCCAAAACATTGAATGCAACCAAGAGAAATAGAGGAAAGAATGGTTGAAATTGGGTATGCACCACTGCCTGGAGATTTTTTCATTGAAAATAGTAGTTGGCCTATCCATCATCAACCCATACTTCTGTAAACATGCCATTAATGGCCAACCTACCTGCGGGATGCAATAATGGTTTGTGCTCTAAAGTTTCTTCCATTTGAAAAGCAGCTATGAACACAAAAATTCCTCCTTCCCTGAAGATTTGAAGCAAGCCATCAATTTCCCTCTTCCCGCTAAGATCTGCGGCTCCAAATCACTTTGAAAAGTCCATTGGCCAATAGAATCATGCCACATAAGTGCCCTTTCTCCATCGCTGACCTTTTCCATTTCTATTTTTCCATTTTGCGTTTGTATATGTAGAATGCATATACATACAACTGCCCATTGTATCAACCTTTATATCTTCAGTTGCAAATGAGATTGTATATACATACAATCACCCTGCATACAAGGTGGACCCCAAATCCTTATAAAACAAATTGAAATCAAATTCGGGTCCAGCTTGTATCTTCCCTTTTGCATATCCCCTTGTATATCGCATGTATAATGCAATATGCATACCGCAGACCCCAAATCACCACGAAGTAAATTTGAAAACACCATTAGGTCCGGGCATTGCATCTTCCTTCTTGTATGTTGGCCTTGTTCATTGCATATATACAAATGCAATATACATACAAACAGTAGACGTCAGCTCATTTATCAACTAGATACATTCCTCTTTCACGTATGAGTTGTATCTCTCTTTTTTGTATATCTAGACATACAATGTGCTTAATATACAAATTATGGATTCAATGCTGAATATGCCAAATTTGATTTGCTAGTCAAGTCCACCTTGTATATCCTCCCTTGTATCTTTGCATTCTATATCGCATACATACAACTAGTGGACCCCACCCTTTGGTTCTTACCATGCATGTTGCAAATGTATGTGCCCTTTGTATGCCGCCGATGTACAACTCGATATACATTCATCTTTGCATATTCAATTATAACCCAATGCATATTGACTTGTACCTTTCTTTTGTATGTGCGGACTTGCATGTATGTTTTCTGATGTACATTTGCTTTAGTATCCTGCCTATGCATATCACCTTTGTATATGCAAACATATAACCACAAATGTATATCCCTTTGCATTTGGTCTTTGCATCTTCCTTTTGTATGTACGGACCCCACCACTGCTTAGCCTGATTTGAACATATTGAGATCCACCGCTTGTAAATACCCGTTGTATATGTAAATATACAACAACAATATACAAACCTTTATATACAAGCACAAAATCTAACTTAGAATATTTGATGCACATACAAGCCTGATATGCATACAAAAATGCATACAACCATTCTTTCACCTTTTGAAGCCGATTTGACTATTTTTTGGGCCCGCCAATGTACATTCGCACTTGCACATTCAAATGTACATACAAATAGCAATGCATATACAAAGATACATGCATACAACCCAGAAGGCTAAGAAACTTAGAAATTTTTTGGGTTTTTTCATGAAAGGGGCCTACGAATGAATACTTGAAACCCAAATGTAGAAGGCACCAACATTGGCTCTGTCTGGGGACGCATGCCTCTTGCAGACATGGAGAGAACCACAGATATCTAGGATGTAGACCAGTCCCTTATCCTTTGGGCAATAGAGTCAGACACTGCACCAACCTACATCATAAGTCACATTTTTGAAACACTATTTTGGCGGCCCTAGGCAGCCAAAAATGAAGAACCATAACCTCCTCCTGTCAAATGCCTGATTCCAATCTAAATCACCCCAACCACAACTAAAAACACTAAGATAAACTACCCATATGTTGATCTTATCAATTACATACTTCAGCATTTTTGAAAGCTTGCCCCTGTTAGTATTACCTCTGTCACTCTGCATCTCACAATCAGGCACATAACCATACATACTAGGATATCCTTCAGCATTAGGCAACATATATATGTTATATTCTTCAGACAATACATCATATTGCACTTGGCATTGTTCACTGTCTGCCTAGCTGTTGCTCACTACTAGGCACTCATCCACCTGATCCTTAAACTCAAAACATTTAGAATATATGAGACCTTCAATGTTATTTATATCACTTATTGATATTGAAAACAAAACTTGATCCACACACCCATAGTCGCATACATCTGGCACAGTTGAAGCTGAATGTTCATTATCCACAGTATACAAATCAATATTATCTTCACAAGAGCTGAAGATCTCTGATTCTGATTCATATGTCCCTTCTTCGTAAACTGATGCAACACCCAAGTTAGATGTCTCCTCACACTCATCATCATCTTCAAAAAGAGGGTTAATTTTGCACCAATGAAGGTCATGACTCACAATGTTTAATGCATCAAAAGGTTCATCATAAAGGGGATGCATACTCATTGCAAAGGTCTCTGCTTCTTCTTCATGACAATCCAACTCTTTAGCACCAAATGTAGAGTCATAAGAAGAACAAACCTGATCCATGAATTGATCATGGATATCATCTTTATCATCTGATTGCCCCACATACAAGATTTCTACTACTTCAATGCACTCTGAAGCTGCACTATCTATATCACTTTCTAGCCCTCTAATGCTTCCTGATGAAACTGGAATTGATTCTTGATCCATATGATCATAACCATACATAACTGGATCAGTTAAACATGAAGACTCTTTACTGAGGACTGGCATGTAAATATCACTTGAAAAATCATCACAATCAGCTTCATTTGCTGGGCAAATCAAGGCATCCTCCTCCATGGTAGAGTCATCATTACCTTGGAATGATGCATAAATAGGGACAGCAAGGGTGTGAGTGCTTTGACACCCATTTTCAACATATAAATTATATCTTTCAGCAACATTGGGGACCACAGGACAGCACAAATTTGTAGAGAAATAGCCCCTCTGTATTCCATACCTCTAGTTGTTTTCAATGTTTATTGCAAATTGATGTGCCTGATGCAATGTGGTGGGCTCCTTATCTCTTAATCTTTAACTCATTTTCTTATCAAATGCTCCTAGATATACCACTAAGCACAATGCATCATCAGGTCTCATGCATTCTGGAATTCTTCTCAATGCCTTCATAAATCTGAGGTTAAAGGCTAGAATCAACTCATCTTTTTCAATATGGATATACATGAAATGACTGATAACTACATATTCAGATATTCTTTCATTGTATTGTTCTAGAAATGCAGATTTAAGTTCTTGCCAAGAGCTGACAGAGTATGCTGAAAGATAGGAGAACCAGTCCCTTGCATCTTCATCTAGAGATTGAACAAAGAATCTAATAACTACATCTTCATGGTCAACCTCAAAATCATCTATTACATTTCTAAACTGCTGCAAGTGTCTCTCAGCTGATTTATCCTTTACACCACTGAATTTAGGCAAATACTTTCTGATTTTAAACGGAAAAGCATTTGGATAACCACAAAGGCCATTGAAATTTATTGGCTTATATTTGTCAATGCTAAAACTTCTTTTATTATATGGTTGGGATTGGTTATTATACATTATTGCATTTGACACCTCACAAGGGTGTATGGGCTGACAATACATCCTTATGTGTTTTTGCAACCCTCTTCTCAACTCAGATTTTCAATCAATGACCTTAGGCCTTTAAAATACAAACTATTACTTCAACTTTCCTAAAGTCCTCTAAATTAGTCCTTTCAAGAATATTGCATACTTCTTTTGAAAATAGAAACTATATGCTCAATAAATACCAAAAGCATGCAATCTCTCATCAATATTTCCCTTTTAACCAGTGCTACTTCACCAAATAGGGAATCCTTTAAAACCTATATAAAAAAAATACCTGGATATGTTGCAGCTATTGCAAATTCCTTTCCCTGACTGTAAGTATGAAAATCTAACACCTCTTGTGTCTTTTTCAGGTTCTTTTTGTGCAGAGTCACCACCTCCTTGGTAGAGGAATGAGCTTCAAATAACATGAAGCTGAAGATTCATTTCTTTCCTTTCTGGGTCCTCCAACATCAAAGCCACATATACAACTTTAATTTTTCTACAACAAGGCACTTTCAAGTTTGATTCTTCAATCTTTTAGACTCATACTTTTATGGATATGACATTACGGTCCCCAACAGAGTTGCCACTTGTTGGGTTTCTTTCTGAATCAGCAAAGGGTTTGCCAGTTCCAATGCACAGGCAGATTCAACCAATTAATACAAGAGGTTGCATGAGCTACCTCCCTTTCACTTCTGGTTTTGCCACACGGAGGGGGGTATCCCTATAGCTAAAGATTTAAACTTGACTCGCCCACTGACACAAAGATTTAGCTTTTCAGAATAGGTAGAATACTCTCATTAGAGGACCAAGATTTGCATGATAGGTCACTAGGCTGGCAATGTTTTTGGACATATCTAGCTGGTTTAGGATGAGATTATGCAAGGGTCCTATTTCTACTCCTACAAACTAACGAGTTGGAAGTATTGAAAGGATTTGTTTTTATGTTTTGGATGCAAGATAGGGCATTTTGGATCATAACTACTACACAAGGGTAGACCGGTGCCTATCTCAGGGCAAGGAGTCAACTAGACATATACAAGTGAATGGTTTGCACTGGCATTCAAGTTTCAAGGGGTTAAGACTGGTATTTGCCTTACAAACACCACCCAAGACTGAGTATTTAGCTGCCTCTACTTACACATATCCGAGCTGACATACATTCGTCTTCATACTTGACCTAAAATAGTTTAATCCACTCTTTGAATGGAAGTTAAATATCAAGCATGCAATATAGCAAATCTGTATCCTAGAATTTGAGGAACCCTTAGCAACTAGATTTAGAAGAAGAGATGCATACAGTAATGGAGACAGACAACTAAACACATGCAACAATGCATTTTTCATATAAAACAACAATGAAACTAAAAATATGTGTAACATGCACTCAAATGCAACTCATAAACTCCAAAAGAGATAGAACAACCAATAAATGCTCTATTTTTTGTTATTTTTCCCAAAAATACCCAAGTCTTCAACCACCCCAAATGAGTAACACAGTCTACTTTTTATAGCAAGAATATGCACTCAACATTCAGTACAATGGTCTTTTCAAGATTTTTCCAGATACAACGCACCATCAGAATGGTGCCCAAAACATTGAATGGGGCCAAGAGAAACAGAGGAAAGAGTTGTTGAAATCAGGATATGCACCACTGCCTAGAGATTTTTTCATTGAAAATGGTGGTTGGCCTATCCATCATCGACCCATACTTCTACAAACATGCCATGAATGGCTAACCTACCCACGGGATGCAACAACAGTTTGTGCTCTAAAGTTTCTTCCATTTGAAAAGCAGTCGTGAACACAAAAATTCCTCCTTCCCTGAAGATTTGAAGCAAGCCATCAATTTCCCTCTTCCTGCTAAGATCTGCGGCTCCAAATCACTTTGAAAAGTCCATCGGCCAATAGAGTCATGCCACATAAACACCCTTTCTCCATCAATGACTTTTCCCATTTCTATTTTGCCATTTTGCCTTTGTATATGCAGAATGCATATACATACAACTGCCCATTGTATCAACCTTTATATCTATAGTTGTAAATGAGATTGTATATACATACAATCACCCTGCATACAAGGCAGACCCCAAATCCTTATAAAACAAATTGAAATTGCATTCGGGTCTAGCTTGTATGTTCCCTTTTGCATATCCCCTTGTATATCACATGTACAATGCAATATACATACCATGGACCCCAAATCACCATGAAGCAAATTTGAAAACACCATCAGGTCTGGGCGTTGTATCTTCCTTCTTGTATGTCAACCTTGTTCATTGCATATATACAATATGTAATATACATAGAAACAGTAGATGTTAGCTCATTTATCAACTAGATACATTCCTCCTTCACATCTAGGTTGTATCCCTCTTTTTTGTATATCTAGACATACAATGCACTTAATATACAAACTACGGAATCAATGCTGAATATGCCAAATTTGATTTGCCAGTCAAGTATGCCTAGTATATCCTCCCTTGTATCTTTGCATTGTATATCACATACATACAACTGGTGGACCCCACCCTTTGGTTCTTGCCATGTATGTTGCGAATGTATGTGCCCTTTGTATGTCACCGATGTACAACTCAATGTACATTCATCTTTGCATATTCAATTGTAACCCAATGCATATTGACTTGCACCTTTCTTTTGTATGTGTGGACTTGCATGTATGTTTGCTAATGTACATTTGCTTTAGTATCCTGCCCTTGCATATCACCTTTGTATATGCAAACATACAATAGCGAATGTATATCCTTTTGCATCTAGTCCTTGCATCTTCCTTTTGTATGGGCGGACGCCACTACTGCTTAGCCCAATTTTAACATATTGAGATATGCCACTTGTATATACCCATTGTATATGCAAATATAGAACAACAACATACAAACCTTTACATACAAGCATAGAATCTAACCTGGAATAATCGATCTACATACAAGCCTAATATGCATACAAAAATATATACAACCATTCTTTCACCTTTTGAAGCCAATTTGACTATTTTCTGGGCCCGCCAATGTACATTCACACTTGCACATTCAAATGTACATCAAAACAACAATGCATAAACAAAGATACATGCATACAACCTAGAAGGCCATTAAACTTAGAAATTTTTTGGGTTTTTTCATGAAAGGGGACTGGGAATGAATACTTGAAACCCAAATGTAGTAGGCACTAACACACCCGAAGGCAAGTGCCTTCCCATTTTCTATTCTTTTAACATAGAATAAATCTTGTGGGTTAAGCCCCATAGTGGTTTTCCCTTAACTAGGTTTCTACGTAAAAATCTTGGTGTTATGTGTGTTGATTATGTTTCTGCTAATGTGTTGTTGATTCATGCTTTCATGGTTATATCATTAATCTATTAATAAGTGATAAAGAAGATAAATTGCAGCAAAAGACAAAGTTTTGAGACAACTGATTCACCCCCCCTCTTAGTTGTCTATCCTAATTTCAACAATTGGTATCAGAGTCAGTTCCTCTAAAAGAAGCTTGATCGCTTGAGGATATCCAGGATGTCAACTTACAAGAAGGATAGTCTGAGATTTGATGGAACAAATTACTCTCTTTGGAAGAGTCACATGGAGTACATGTTACAATGCATGGGTGATGCTTATTGGTTAATAACTAAGGATGAGTATAAGCCTCCAAAGAAAGCTCCTTCAACTCCATATGAACTCAAATATGCCGAAAACAACATTCAAGCTAAAGAAGCATTATTGAGTACCTTGACTGATACAAAAATGACAAATGTCCTGGAATTAAAAACTACTCATGAAATCTAGAAGAAGTTGAAACTCTATATGAAGGTGATGAATATGTCAAATGTGCTAAGCTGCAGAGCCTGAAGGGTAGATATGAAAATTTGAGGATGAGTGAAGATGAAAACATCACTTCCTACATGCAGAAGGTGAATGAACTTGTGTGCAGTATCAAGTGTGCTAGTGGAAAACTAGAAGAATCAGAGATTGTTGGCAAAGTGCTCAGATCCTAACCTACTTCACACAAAGATAGAGTTGCTGCTATTGAGGAGATCAAGACTATGGTAACTATTACAAGGGATCAGTTAGTTGGCAAGCTTTCAGAATTTGAAATTAGTGAGTTTGGTGATTCTCTTCCTAAAATTGAATCTGCATTTAAGGCCAGTTGTTGATGATGATGTTACTCACAACCAAACATTAAATACAAGTTACACAAAAAAATTTATTTATCTTGAAAGATACGATGAATTCAAAGAATTCATGATCCCAAGTCTTCGTTGATTAGTTCATAATCTACTGAATTTACTCAATGGTTGATGTGTGTTGTTGTTTTCCATTTCAAGGGGCCTTACATTGATCAATAGATTATGTTTTCTGCAAATATGTGTTGTGATGTTCACAACACACCCCATTTTACTCCTAGGCAAAATGAGGACCCCTGTTGTGGCTTGTTGCTTTTGCTTGTGTGCGCTGTTCTATTTGGTGGTAAAGGGAAAAAGAGAGTGAAAATTGCAAACTTTGTTAAAACTAAAAAAAATACATTTCAGTACTAGGGCAGAGTACAAGTGAATTCCTTGTCAAAAATGGGCTAGGGTTGCTTTTTGAACCATGTTAGAATTCCAAGTGTTTTGCAAGTTGTGAGTATTTTGGTAAAATGTACAAGGGAAGGGTTTGTTGTTGCATATACAATGCCTTTTGTATATCGGGTTGCATATACAAGACCCTTTGTATATTGCTTTCCATATACAAAGTCATTTGTATATGCAAAGTCATTTTTATACATAGTCACGTGAGTCATCGAGTTGAATATACAGTGGTCTTTATATGTTAGGTCATTGTATGTTGCACATACAAGGGGTTTTGTATATCAAGTTTACATGCAAAGTTGTTTGTATGTTCTTTACTTGTATGTGTTTGCTAATGTCTATTTGTACATATAGGTTGGACTTGATGCAGTTAAAAGGTAAAATGAATGTTTGTTCAGATCCACCAATTGTATATTTGGTGTTTGTATGTTTAAACATGCAAGCAAAACATACATTGCTTTATACATTGGACAAACCTGAAATGTTTATGGAATGCGGTAAAATTGTTGTATGTTTTTGGCTTGTATGTATCCAACATACATTGCTAATATACATTGCATCACATGCAAGTGCCGAAACCCAAATATTACGAAATGAAGTTAATTGATTGTATATTCTGCATTTTGTATGTATGTTATGAAACATACATTACTTTTGATGCATACAAAGTCAGAATTCAAAGAAGTTTAAAACCCAATTAATGTAATGTATTACGTCCGAATGTATATCAAGAGATACATTGCGCTGTATACATAGCGGATCTGAAAGTAAGTTGAATGCAATTTTTAAAGGGTTGGAGTCCGAAGGAGAGATACAAAGGACATTCTATGCATCCTCACTTGTATCTAAGGGTGACATACAAAGGAACTTGTATGTATCGACTTGTATATATTGCAATGCATATCTCCACATACAAATGATACATACAAGTGATGGATGCAAAAAGAAAAAGAACAAGCTAATATACAAGCACCGGGCGTGAAGTGAAAATTAAATATGGAAAATACTTTGTATATTCACTGTGATTGTATATTTAGGACATACATTCATGATATGCAAGGATTTAAGCAAGCAAAAGAGCAGGAAAGCAAAGTAGTGTATTTTTTTAATCCATTTTAATGCCCGATGCATATTTTTGGTTAACGATGGTTGACCCAACCATTTTAATGTTGTGTATGCATTTAGGCATGTAGATTTTCATAGTTTCATGGCCCAATGCCTATGTTTTGCACTTTTAGCCAGTTTTAATGTAATATTTAAATCTCTTGTTGGTTATTGAAATGATGATGATGCTTATTTCTTGTCTGCTTGTTCTAGGATGCTGGAGCTATTTCGAAGTAGCTGAAGGTCGCTGAGTTGAAAACACAGTGGTGATGTGTAGGTGGAAGTAAAGATAGGGCTTTAATGGCAAGGACATCCCAGGTGGTGGATCGGATCCTGAGAGATTGCAAGCACATAGGGAGAAGCAAAGGCCTTCAATGTGGAGAAAATTGCAGATGGAAACATTATTGTTGGAGTGGCACCCAGTATGGGCATGCTGCTCATTTTTTTGGTAGGATTTATTCTCCACCGCTTGATGCTGCACTAAGAGGATGGACTATTGATTAACTAGGATTTTTTGGAGCCATTTTGGGGATAATCAGAGCCATATATATTGAACCCATTGTATTTTTGTAGGGAGGAGGTCAATCATTCAAAATATGACCTATAGCAATTTCATGTAGGAGATCAGATTACTGAGACTAATGAGGACTAAACTATTGAAACATCAAGGTTCTTTCTTCAGATCATTATAAATGTACTTGTTCTAAAGCATACTGAATGGAGATGAAGTTTCAGATTACATCATGATTGTAAACTTTACGTAATCTTCAATTTGATTTCTGGATATGTAATGGTGAATGTTGTGTTCAGCTAGAAGCGCTTTCATTTCATTGCATGTTGTTGTCAACATTTCCTTTGAAGATTTACACTAGATCATGTGGATTTGTGGAATGTCCTGGTGAAGTATGATTCTAGTTTTTCTTCTCTTCATTGTTGTATCGAAATATGTATGTGGATCAATAATCTCAGTCAAGTAATTTTGGGAATCTCACTCTTTAAACCCTACCTTTCTCTTTTCTTTTTTGTTAATTTCATTGAATCACTTCCATAACTGCAAATCATGATAAATTATAAGTAGAACAGAGAAATATGCTGACATCCCATAGATAACTGAATATCATTAGCATATTTGAACTAAATGCATGTAGTGTTGAAAATATCATGTAAAAGACTTGCAAATAATGGTAGAAATCATGCAAATATCAATCTATAGGCATTATTTGAGTAAGTTCATAGTGTACAGGTAGAAATTACTAATGAACGTAAGACCCCTGAATGGAAAACAACAACACACATTAACCACTAAGTAATGTCAGTAGATTATGAACTAATCAACGGAGACTTGAGATCATGAATTCTTTGAATTCATCGTATCTTTCAGGATAAATAAAGGTTGTTGTGTAACTTTTGTTTAGTGTTTGTGCATGATTAACATCACCATCAATAGAATCTAGCACTAGAAGGAGGGCACTGTCATCATGAGTAAGTTTTTGTTAGATTTGATAATGTAGACAAAAAGTAACACTCAAGCATCTCTGTATTTCAAGTTATATGCAAAGTCTTATTGTTTATGCATGCTAATCATTTGTGAAGTTCCCAAAATTAAGCATAAATATTGAAAGCTTTGGCTAAGGGAGTTCTAACTAACCTTTACAAGCAAACCAGCCAAATCTTCCTTAAACTTAAGAAATCCTGGCTCCCAAGCCAAATACCAGGTCCAAATCTAGTGGACTCTTGGAAGAATTAGCTATTAGGGGATTTAGACCTAGAACTATGGACATTCATCACACTCTTGATTCTAGTGCATCAAAAGCTTCACCAGAGCATGCTTCTATAACTCCTCTCAGATTTCAAACACCTATAGGACCACCTATCACACCTCAGGTCCAGCCTCAACCTATCATCCCTCAGGTCCAACCTCCACCAAATGTCATTCTTTGCTGCAGAGTCACCTCTGACTTTTAATGCATATCATGCTCTTCCTAAGAATCTTGATAAAATTTGCCCTAAGTATCACCCATATCAGGATGTTGATGATCATATCAAAACTTTCAAGGAAGCCTTTTGTAGGGCTAGGATTGAGCATCAAGATGTGGTATGTAGGTTATTTCCATTTTCCTTAGGGGAAGAGGCATAGAACTAGTATACCAGTCTTGGTCAAGGCTCAGTGAGTTCATGGGATGCCTTAGAGAAGGCCTTTAAGGATAGGTTTAGAACACTTATAGATCCTTTAATGAATTATCATTTGTTTGCCATAATCAAGAGATTTGAAGGAGAGCCTATTGCTAACTTCAATGCAAGATTCCATAAAATGCTCTCAAAGGTAGTAACACCTTATGCTATAGGAGATGAAGCTGCTAGGAGCATTTATTATTCAGCCTTGGATCCCTTGACTTCCATGTCTATCAGGAGATCACATCTTGGTGTAACAACTTTGGCAGGAGCATTTGAAGAAGCTATCCAAGTTAGACAACAATTGGCCCCAACTATGATATCGACCCCATTGCAGATACCTCCACTCAGTATCATGCCACCACCAAACAGGAATGACCAAATGTTGCATTATCCTGGATAAACATAGATACCTTAGGCTGTAGATTAGTCTAACAATAACAATGGATCTTCCTTTTTCAAGCCCCAGACAGAGAATGTAGTGGCCAAGGTTCAAGAAGAGAAAGAAGAAATTAAGGAGATATCAACACAGTTAAGGAAACTTACCACTAAGGTCACTCATCTGAGGAGTCAAAAATTCTATTCTCAGCCTAATCAGAACAGAGGTTATGCCAATGACAGACCAAATTATCCTAATAGAGGGTACAATAATAATTACAATAACAATGGCAACAATAATCTTCCTAGACAGCCTAGAGTGTGGAACACTAGGCCAAACAATGGTTCCTTGCCATCGCCCCTAGACAATCATCCTTCTAGTGACCCTAAATAGACCACCAAGGTAAACCTTGAAGAGGCAGCACTTACAAACTGGTGCAGGATACATAACACCAATGCTCATGCCAAGCTAGACTGTCCTCAATTCAAGATTGATACCAGTATTTTCCAAGCTGAAGTGTCCAATACTTCAGGAAATCCACCTTATGCAGAGGGAAATGAAACTGTCCCCTATGAATATGATTCTGACTTAGTGCTAGAAAGCTTCATGCATCATCCTTGTTAGCAAACAATTTCATCTCATTAGGATTACACCTCAACATATGAGGAATCAGCCATGGCTTTTGAGTCCAACTATGTTTTTTCATTTGAGGATGAGAATGAGCCATCAATTGAGCATGAGGAAGTCAATACTTATTAACAACAGCCTCAGGGTAGGCATAATTACAACTTGAGAAATAACTCAAATAGATCTGCTGATCCTTTGACCACATCCTTGCCTCCAAACAATTTCAACACCCCACCTGATCCCAAGGCAAGTAACAACCCTGGATTCCCCAAAGTCAATGCTCAATATTTGGCACCACAGAATACAGCACCAAAGGCTGGTAATCTAGCTCATGAATCTAACAAATTGGTTACATATCTGGCGGATGAAATGAAAAAGGTTAAAATCAGCCTGTCATTGTTAGAGCTGCTTAAAACCCCTATTGTCAGGAAAGCATTCATGAAGTCATTGGATGATCCTACTCAAAAAGAGGATAGTCATGCCTCAGGTCAGTTTGGAAATAAAGATCATGCTACCTGTTAGGATAGTAAAAATTTGAAATTTTTACTATCTTTTCACTCCATCATATTTGAACAAATCCTAAAAAAACATCCCAAAAGACCATAATAAAAATTTAACATATCTTACAAGGTGTCTATAGATGAGCGGTGCCAAATTTCTTCAAAGACAATCCATCGGCAAGTGTTTTGTTTACACCGATACATAAGGAATCATTTCAAAATAACCATCGACGTGAGAAGGCAGATTGGAAAGAGATCTATGGAAGTCACCGATGGAATAAGTAATACCGATGACCTTACATCGGCAAGAGAAGCAAGTGGTCATACCGATCGGTATGACAGATAACTATCGGATGACCTTTTAAAAGTTGCCCCGACGGTATATATCATACCGATGAAGTATTTCGGCAAGAGTTTCACCGAACATCCTGCGGGGGCAACGAAGCAAATAGCCATCGGCAAGAAGTAAACTATCGGGATAAGACACAAAGAAGTTTCTAATACTCAATGTCTTGGTGATAAGAGAACTTTCGGCAAGACTCACAGCGATACAAGTATCTGTCGGGATGACTCAGCATATCGGGACAAGGGAATTAGGTCTCGCTGATTCACAAGTCACGGCGATCAAAAGGTGTTGGTGACACTTTAACATACTCTGTCTGATGAAGAATGTGAAAAGACCATCAGGGAGATAATTTGGATCGGGTTACCTTTTGAAAGCTATCCTGATAGTATGTTTCATTCTGATGGGTATAAATTTATACATGTTGATACTCTAGCGGCAAGACATCAAAGCAGTCATTCCGATCCAAAGTAACATAACTATTGGTGGGACAACAAAGTTCGGGGAAACGTAATTATGTTATCCCGATAGTATTAATTACCCCGATAAACAAATTATATCGGTAAGACTCATTACGTCGGAAGGAAATCTAAATCACACGGTGATGAAACAGGTCATGCCGATGGTCACGTTGATTGACTGTTCGCGCCATAAAAGCATTAAGGTCACCCAGACATTTTAAAAATCACGCCAATAAGAAGAGTTATGGCGATGTGACACTTCACAGCGATGAACATTGAATTGATCAGATAATTAAATACAAATGGCTACGAAATTTCTACGATCATTATAATTGCAAAAAATTGTTTGAAGAGAGAATATAGAGGAAGTCTTAAGGAAAAAGTAGAGGATTTCGATTCTAGCCACCCAATGACAGGTACATATACACAAACCACTGTATAGCCTGTATTTAAATTTTCTGCCAAAGTTTTAAAATGGAAAATCTGGGAAAGGGAAAAGGAAGAAAGTTACAAGGGGAAACTAGTAAGCCTAAAAAAAAAAACTGAACAAACCCCTGAGGAGAAAGTGAAAGATAGAAAACTCAATCAGGACTTGATTGACCAATTGCCTGGGTCAACTCCCAAGGCTAGGAGGTCCGCCCAACTCAGGGCAGAAGTAGAAAAATTAGAAGATAAACATAAACGCCTGGGAGATATCTGGACCCCAATTCAGGGATATGAGCTTTTCAGATTCCACTATAATAGAAGGTTTAGGAATGCTCCTATGTCAAACCCATGGCACATGAATTTGGGAAAACTGGTCGTACCTAATGTATTCTTGAATGTGGAACTCCTTCAATTGCTTGCCAGACATTACAATCTTAGCCTAAAAGCCATCTGTAACCCACAGGGAGAACCAATTGTGCATCTATCAAAAAATGCTATTTGTGAGGTGTTTGATTTGGATGACTTATGCACTATCCCTATTGTTTATGAAGATCTGGATAAAGAGTATTGGACAATGGATACAACTTACAATGGATAGAGGTTGCCCATTCATAGGCCCAGGGTAGAAGGAGAAGTGATGCCCTTAACTGAAAATGATGACCCTCCTTTTCATGTAGCTATATTTGAACCATACATACAGTATACCTATTTTTCTGTAGGTCAAGTCCTTGGTTCGGAGGTCCCCGAGTTCATGACTATTCCTCTAATGGTCATAGCTTTTGACATTCGGTGTCATAATGCAAGGCAGTTTGATTATGCTGCTTATATTGCTAATAGAATGGACTCTAGTCTATCTACAATAAAAAATAGTGCTCCAGCATGCTCTTTTGAGCATTACTCAATGCTTATGCACATGGTGTTATATTACGGCCAGGAAGTAGGGTTGTGGTCAAGTGAGTTTCAAATTGTTGCTGCAGATAAGAAAGGGGAAAAGATACCCATACAGATGTGGACCAGAATCTGGGATAGTAGATATGCCCACTCTAGCTATGCTCAATTTGAAGAGCACTGTGTGAAAGTGATGTATAGATATTTTAACCACCCCTGTGAATATTCAATTTCAACTGAAATAAAAAGATTCCTCAAACCAAAAGATTTTGGTGGCCCCCCTACTGTCACTCATAATTGGGGAGATTGGTATTGCTTTGAGGATGCCACTATGATCAGAGTTTATGGATTTGAGGATACTCCATTCATATTGCCCAAGACTGTCCCTGACAGACTTGCATATTTAGAGATAATTAGGCAAATGCATTGTTCAAATGTGATGCATCTAAGTTCACATGATAAACAATCATTTATGCCCAGCACCTTATGTTTTAGAGATTTTACTGTGGTTTCAAAAGAAGGTTACAATCTCATTTTGGATAAATTAATGCATTATAACATGATGACTGCTGAGGCGAGGAAATGATTTGACCCTGAAGGCTTTATTGATTCTGCAAGAAGAAAACAAAATCTCAGTGGATACATACACATACATTATCCACATGATGATGTTATTAGAAATCTAGAAGAAGCTGAGGTTGAATTGGTGGTAGAAAAATATAATAGGGATTTGAGTGAAAAGAAAAAGCAGATAGCAGAAATTGAGGTTGTATCCTCTAAAGATGAAGAACTGACAGGGCAAGAACAGCCACCAAATAAAACAGTAGAGATGTCCAAGAGGAAAATGCAACAATATCAGCCTCCTGTTGTGCTACATGATGAGGAGGGGTCTGCTGATGAGGATCCATGCCAAACAGCCTATGATTCTTTCATTTCAGATGATAAATTTATTCAATCAAAAGAATTTAAATCATTTTTGTATAAATACAAAGGGAAAGAAATCAGAGAGTCAGTAGATGATGTCTCTGCTGATAATGAAAGACAATTATTAGATATGCTGAAGGAAACAGTAGATAAAGAGATGCAAGACATGACACCTAGCAAGGGTAGATAGTTACTTAAGGATGTAGGGGTTATAATTTTTCCTGGTCTGGATTTAAATTCTGCTTTGGTTTTTGACAATTTTCTGAATAACGCAGATGATAAGTATAAACTTACTCCAGAAGGAGTTAATGAAGTATATATGGGAACAAGGTATAATAATGATGAAAATTCCTTGATGATATGGGCGTTATACCCTCCCCATAAGAAGACGGCCATGATAGATACTGAAAAGACTTTTGGCCACGTTATGACTTTGAAAGCAGGGGAAACTGACCCTATAATTACAACAGACATTGGTATCAATGTTGCAAAATTGAATAAAGCACAAGCTCAAATGTTGATCAAAGAAAGAGATGCATACAAATTGAATTGTGAAAGACTGACAAAAGAAAATGATTACTTGAAGGATGCTGTTAAGAGTACTTTTGGCCAGTCCACAAAAAGAATAACTCAAGGTGAGAGCTCACAGGGCATTCAAGTGTTATCCCCTGATCAGGCAACCCAAATTCAGATAGATGCATTTGTTACAATACTGCAGAGTAGGTATGCAAACATGGTGCAGTGGTTAAACCAGTTTTGGGATAATTACTCAGAGAATCATAAAGCAGTTCGAGAACATGAAAGACTTGAAAAGAGAATACAAGAAAAATTGATTGAGCTACAAAATAGAAGTGCTGCTGATAGTACAGATATCTCTGATGCAAAAGCATTTCTCAAACAGCACCAAAATTATTATGACAAACTTAAAGCTGATGCTAAGGAAGGAAATGATGCCTCAAACGCAGGAGTGCCCAGGATATTTAAAGACAATGGAGAGGTAAAGAGCAAGGAAGAATGGATTATTGATTGTCAAATTATATTACACAAAGCCACAGGAGCTCTGAAAGACAAAGCCTCTGCGTCTAGAGAAGTTTGCAAACAATTGGAAAGCATGATCACACTTGATATAATTACCAGAAGTGCTGTTGACCTTACTAATTCTCATCGTGAGCAGGATTACTAGGATTACTTGGCTAAAGTTTACTTGTGGCTAAATAGAGCCTAATCATGATTATGTTATAGTTGTTAATGTTTGTTAAGTTCCCAAAAAACTTATTGAAGAGTTATGTCTCTTCATAGAAATATCTATATAAGTCCAAACAATCGATGCTGAGAGATCATCAGCAGTAGAAGATATTCATATACATTATATATAATGTTTCAAAATGACTATGTTACATGTTTTATTTGAAGAAGAAATTTGAAGTTCTCTGATTCAGTGGTTCTGCTTTGATATCAGTTGTTTGTTAAAATTATTCAATTGTGTGGCTATCTCCATTTCTGTACTTCCTTGTTATTCAGATCGATGTATCAAGTATATATTTAATCTGTCAATACACATTTGCTGTATCTGTGTGATTAAATAGGTTGGTGTCCATTTGAGGAATTAAACCCTTCCGATTTAATTACAGTACCCTGGAAGCATCAAGTTTGGATTACTAAGTAGGGCCATATAATTAGATTGCCATTCTGTTTCCAATAGAATATTATCTGTTAATCTTGCCCATTCATTTCATCTGGTTCCTTCAAGTAAGGATTAAAGTACCCTCTGGTGAATTATAAGATATTTGATTTTATTTGGTTGGATTATCAAGAAGAGTTTGTCAGTCATTTACTTGCATGTTTATACAAGTTATAAACTAAAACTGTGCCAAACAACTAGAATTATTACCATTAGGAAGCCATTAGTCCTGGTCCTTCAAATTGACTCTGTTACCCAACAAGGCACTAGTCTTATTTTACTCAATACTTAAAACCTTTTTACCTTGATATTGCTTATACAATTTCTACCAATCACTCATTAGACATCAGACATAAAACTATTTAGCAAGCATTTCATCTATCCTACATCATATGCCATTGTAGATAGATTTAATTAATCCACACATTCACATTCAATCTGCTTTAATTTTCCAAGGTTTACCCGCCTAGGTGTAGTAGGACCTAAAGCGAAGGAAATCATCAAACCTTGAAGGTTGATTTCGTCAAGTTAGTTCAGAAACGTTGCCAATCTAAACATAGAGCTTGGCATCCTCTTAGGATTGGCAACCTGCATTTTTGAGACCTAACACTACCAGGGATGTTAATGGTAAACATAAAGTGCTAGCTATTGTTCAAGTTATAGAAACTTCCCACATGACCCTATACAAAGACAAGAGCAAGTCACCTCCTTTCCTCCTTACCAAAAGGATGTTTGGTAAAAATTTGCACAACTCCTTAGTAGACTCAGGAGCATCTACCAATGTAATGCCCCTATCTATATACAATGCTTTGGGGTTTGATGCAGAGGCATCCACACTAAAACCTTGACATACAGCATGTATGTCTACAACCCATCATCATCATCATATTTTCTGTTAACATTGTCAGCATCATCATATTCGGCAAGCGCAAACATCCTCCTGATGTTCACTGTTCATCTTACCGCCAACCTCTATCTACAGCATCATGATGTTCAACATCACGTTCATCAGCAGGATATAAAATATCCGGCTCCCTCCATATATCCTGATGACGACACTTCACGCACCTTTCCTTCGATGCTTACGTCACCCCGATATCCTGATGATGATTATCCTGATGACGATGACGTCACATGCAGCTCCTCCAATATCCTGCTGTCGGCCAAACATAACATTATCGGCCCGCGATGGTTTTATCAACCCGATCTTCTACCTTATGCCGATACGCTCCTCCTCGGCAACACCTTGCAATGATCACCCCAATGCACATTCACCTTATGCAAACTACTGCATCATGTTCACCTCCATCTACTCGGATGATGCCCGAAGTAACCGTAGGATATACACAGAAATATCCTGATGATGCCGTTGCGATGGATTTTCCAACCTTAGCAAATTTTCAATCCGCCGAACCTCCTGGGGTGACCTAATCCGCTTCCTGGACAACTTTCCAGACTCTAACAACCAGCACGACCTAGCACATACCCATGCTAGGGTTCTCAACACCTCTCGACTGCGATCCTGCAAACATGCACATGAACAAACAGAAAATGCAACCTAAACCCTAACCTATGGTACACAGCCATTCCACTGATTCGACGAATCAATCGGTGGAATGGATCAGCGAATCCATGCAACCACCAGAATAGAAACTCGATTACACAATGGAATTCAAAATAGAGAATGGACACAAACATGATCTCTTTATTGATTTCAAAAGATGCAAATACAATATTCTGTCTCTCTCTCTCTGTCTCACTCTCTGCAAAGTCTGATCGATGATCTGCAATACTTCCTAAAACCAACCGATCCTAATGCATAAATAGGATCTCCTGCGAGTGCTACCACTCGATTCCCAGCGGCTGGGAGCTTCCAAGCGGCTGGGAGGATCCAACCGAACTAACAACCTAAACAGCTGTCCAAACAAACTATCTAAAAATAGTAAAGTATGGTCAACATGACCTTATTACATGCATTGGTCTTATAAGACCTTCTTGGAAACATTAACAAGACCTATAACAAACTAACTGCCTCATGGAGGCCAGCTGTCAGGTAGGTGCTCCTGCACCATACTCCCCAATAGAAAAGAACTCATGTCCCATGAGTTAGGATGTGGAAGAATTCCACCTTTACACTTTGCCTTTGCAGTGTCTTGACCTGTTCCAGCTTTGTCCTCTGCCGGCTCTCGGCTGCTCCAAGACTTCTGAACTGTAACTTGTTTTCTTGCAAGTAAATCCTCATGCCTGTCAATGTAGGCCCTTCTCTCACATACCTTGTGTTTGTCAAGTTGTCTGACCAGAACCTCTGTCTGAACTGCCTCTTGAACTTCTGCAATGTTCAACTCCGTCTTCCTTTCAACCTTTATAGGACAAACAATAGTCCCAACTATGACAACATCCTTGTCATTCCTCTCAACTGGTTGCTGTTTGCAAACCTATTTCTGAACCTGCTGCTGACCTCTATCAGTCAAAACTGAAACTGTCTTCAAACTGTTGTCCTTAACAGCTTCTTTCCCTGCAATGTCCTCAACTGCCTGTATGCCTGCTGCTATAGGCATATGCACAAACTCCTTCTTTCCCACTAAAATGATTTTGGCTGCCCCCTGTGCTGTAGCATCTTCCTGCAATGGCATCAACATAATAGTCTTCCCATCTTTCTTGATGGTGTAGGTATTAGCATACCCATCATACAGTACCCTTCTATCAAATTGCCATGGTCTACCCAACAGTAGGTGACAACATTCCATGGGCAAAATGTCACACAAAACTCTATCCTGATATGCTCCAATCTGAAAATCAACATATGCCTATTCATAGACAAAAAGTGATTGACTATCACTCACCCAAGATGCCTTGTAAGCGTGTTGATGTGGAATCCTTTCCAAATGCAGTTTATCCACCATTTCCTGAGATACCATGTTGTCTATTGAACCAGTATCAATGACAACCTTACATACTTTACCTTTGCTCTTGCATGTGGTCTTGAAAAGAGCTCTTCTTTGCATCATATCCTTTGATGCCTGCAAACTAATTCTCCTAAGCATCAATGCTTCTCCCTCCTCAGGATACCCATAATTGTCAGGAACTCTATCTTGATAAGTGTTTAAACTTTGTACACATTCCTCTACTTTCTCTTCGTCCACAAGTTGTACTCTCTTGTCATTCGTTCTATCATCTCTGGATGATGAACCCTTGTTTTCTAGACATTTGAAAAATGGATGACCAAACTCACCACAGGTGTAACACTTTCCTGAAAATGTAGTAGAACCTCTACCACTTCCAAATCTACCTCTATTACCTTTCCATCCACCTCTGAAATCAGACTGTCCCTGTCCTTTACCAGTGTCTTCTTGACCCTCATTGGTTTGCCTTGTTGTAGGGGCTGATCCTCTTCCCCTCATATTGTTTCCTCTTCCTCTCATGGACTTATCTTGTCTTCTATTCACCTTTTCTTCAATCCTGATTGCCATTTGATAACAATCTTCCACATTCTTAGGGTTAGCTAAAACTAACTCATCCTGTATGTTCAATCTTAAGCCAGCCAAGTACCTAGCTACCTTTTCTACCTCATTCTCATGATGACCAGATCTCATACTCAATTTATAAAACTCCTCAGTATATGCCTTCACATCCATTTCCTTCTGCCTTAAAAATTGCAGCTTCTTAAACATCTGAATTTCATAATCCTTGGGCAAGAATTTACCTTTGATCCTTGCTACCATTTTATCCCATGAAGTGATCTTTGACCTTCCTTGTTTCCTTCTCTCGGATTGTACATAATCCCACCATACCAAAGCATGACCTCCTAACTTGGTCTTTGCAATCTTTACCTTCTGATCCTCAGCAACATCTTCACATTCAAAGTGATTATCAAGTGCAGCAATCCAATCCAGTAACTCATCTTCATTCAAACTTCCATTATACTTGGAAACATCAACCTTTACCTTAGGTTTATCACTCTGCACTGCCTTTAACAGTTTTGCAAATCTCTGGTCTTCAGCATCCAGATCTTCAGCTACGTCTTCATACTCTTCAACAGCATCTTCATCTTCGTCTGACTCACTGTCTTCCACTTCCCTCTTTTTGTTCTTTTCCAGGGCTACAAGCCTAGCTTGAAGTGCTTCAGCAAGCTCCTTCATCTTCCTCATCTCTCTGGCATGTTTTTCCTTCATCTCCTGCAATTCCCTTGCAGTACCATTACCTTTCGGAGGCATTTTGTCAACCTCTCACTCCTCTACCTCTGTCCTTTCAGTGACAGAATCAACACACAACAGCCCAGACCTTTTGCTGAGCTCTGATACCACTATGATGCAGAGGCATCCACACTAAAACCTTGACATACAGCATGTATGTCTACAACCCATCATCATCATCATATTTTCTGTTAACATTGTCAGCATCATCATATTCGGCAAGCGCAAACATCCTCCTGATGTTCACTGTTCATCTTACCGCCAACCTCTATCTGCAGCATCATGATGTTCAACATCATGTTCATCAGCAGGATATAAAATATCCGGCTCCCTCCATATATCCTGATGATGACACTTCACGCACCTTTCCTTCGATGCTTACGTCACCCCGATATCCTGATGACGATTATCCTGATGACGATGACGTCACATGCAACTCCTCCAATATCCTGCTGTCGGCTAAACATAACATTATCGTCCCGCGATGGTTTTATCAACCCGATCTTCTACCTTATGCCGATACGCTCCTCGGCAACACCTTACGATGATCACCCCAATGCACATTCACCTTATGCAAACTACTGCATCATGTTCACCTCCATCTACTCGGATGATGCCCGAAGTAACCGCAGGATATACACAGAAATATCCTGATGATGCCGTTGCGATGGATTTTCCAACCTTAGCGAATTTTCAATCCGCCGAACCTCCTGGGGTGACCCGATCTGCTTCCTAGACAACTTTCCAGACTCTAACAACTAGCACGACCTAGCACATACCCATGCTAGGGTTCTCAACACCTCTCGACTGTGATCCTACAGACATGCACATGAACAAACAGAAAATGCAACCTAAACCCTAACCTATGGTACACAGCCATTCCACCGATTCGACAAATCAACCGATGGAATGGATCAGCGAATCCATGCAACCACCAGAACAGCAACTCGATTACACAATGGAATTCAAAACAGAGAATGGACACAAACAGGATCTCTTTATTGATTTCAAAAGATGCAAATACAATATTCTATCTCTCTCTCTCTGTCTCACTCTCTGCAAAGTCTGATCGATGATCTGCAATACTGCCTAAAACCAACCGATCCTAATGCATAAATAGGATCTCCTGCGAGTGCTACCACTCGATTCCCAGCGGCTGGGAGCTTCCAAGCGGCTGGGAGGATCCAACCGAACTAACAACCTAAACAGTTGTCCAAACAAACTATCTAAAAATAGTAAAGTATGGTCAACATGACCTTATTACATGCATTGGTCTTATAAGACCTTCTTGGAAACATTAACAAGACCTATAACAAACTAACTGCCTCATGGAGGCCAGCTGTCAGGTAGGTGCTCCTGCACTAGGGTTACATCCTACTAAATCATTAAATAAGGTAACACAATTGGACAAAACAGAGGTGAGTGTGGTAGGGGAACTAACTCACATTCACATGCAGTTAGCATCAGATCCCAAAATGCAGCACTATATTGATATTCAAGTAGTTGATATACCTAATACATATGGGATGTTACTCAGTAGAGACTGGTCAAAAACCCTTAATGGGTACATGTCAACTGATTTCAGTCATATGTGGTTTCCCTGGAGAGGGATACCAAATCAAATAAGGATAGATGTTGAACCCCGCATGAAACACATGATCACTGAATATAACAAAACCAATGAAATCATGTATGTAGATGTGGAACCCAGAGTTTACTCCATTAGACCCCAGACCGCCAACATAGAGGAGATCCTGATGTTTGACTTCCATAATCATCATGATGATCCTCAAAATGGTAGAATGACTTTGGAATCTGATTGTAACCCTAAAAATGGAGTAGAGATAGATCATTTCAAGAATTTTGAGATGCATTTGTTTAAAGAGGTGCAACAGTGTCAGTTGTTAAATGTGCATGTACAGGATGTTCTAATTGATGGATGGTGCAAGTTGCATAATGAGGCACATTCTAAAACGAATTGTGATGCCTATTTAGACATGTTGGAGTTGGAGCAATAATACAGTGATGCATCTCCATCATCATCCGCGGTGAGTTCTGCAGATAGTGATTTCAAAACTGATTTTCATTTGTCTTTTGCAGGAATAGGAGAATGCACATATAAGGATGAGAGTTCTATTCAGATGACAGAAGAGATATTGGTGTGCAACAAGGGTAATGATAAAAACAAGAAGAAAATCACCCTAGGGAGTGATTGTTTAGTAGAGTCAAATTATGAGTTATCTGATGAAGATAGGGGCAGCAATCTGTCCAAGTTTGAAGAGTTTCTATCAAAAAAAATTCAAAGGATGACACAACAGTAGAGATCTTCACAGGATACCTTAATTAAAGGTTGGTACAGGTTACATGAGGTACCTCATTCAAAAACTGCTTGTTCATTGTGTCTGTATATTCTGAAAAGGCAGACGTTGCCTAGTCCAGAAGATTTTTCTTTTGATGATAAAAAGAAAGAAAAAATGTCAACTTCACATAAGATAGAAAAGGTGAAGTCTGAGGAAGATGAGACACTAAAATTAAAATGGATATCAAATGGTGCAGATGCCAGAGCTAAAAGGAAGAAAGAAGGCCCAGAAAAGCCTTTAGATGAAGATAAGCCGTGGATCCTCAGATTTGATGGATCCAAGTCAAAATAGGGACTTGGGGTAGGGATAGATCTTATTGATCCATCTGAAAAATCCTACTTAGCAGCATACAGGTTGCAGTTCCCATGTACAAACAATGTGATGGAGTACGAAGCTCTAATTCATGGAATATTGTTTGCATCAAGAAAGAAAGTGAAAATTCTGCATGTCTATGGAGACTTACAATTAGTTGTGAGACAGGTAAGAGGTATACACTCTTGCAATTACAAAAGGTTGTCCAATTACAGACATAGGGTGTGGGACTTGATAGAGGATCTTGATGCATTCAACATCACACACGTACCCAAAGAGCAAAATCACAGGGCAGATGCCTTAGCCTAGGCTGCGAGTACTCTGGAACCTTTGTTTATATCCTGTTTAAAAAGATTCTCAGTTGAATTAGTATCAATACCTTCTGTGCCTGAAAATGTAACTAATCTCCAAGTATTTGATGATGATTAGCATATACTGGACTTTAATTCCAACAGAAATATTTTTGAGGCACAGATCATAGATGAAGAAAATATAGAAGACCACATCTGGGGAGAGGAAGAAATCTTAGAGCTACCTTGTAACAAGATTTCTAAGGGAATGATAGATCTAGAAGGAGCATTTGATCTTGACAATATCCTAAAATAGAAGGATCTCCCAAAAGCGGATGGAGGACAGTACTCTCAGGTCAACATTGGAAAGGATGATGAGAAAAGGAACATTCTAATTGGGAAAGTTTGTATAGAGGAGGAGTTGGAAGGAATAACCCAGGCTCTCAAGGATTATATCCATGTCATTGCCTGGACATATGATGAGCTGAAAACTTATGACACATCAGTCATTACTCACACAATACCTTTGAAGCCAGATGTCAGGCCTTTTCGACAAAAACAAAGACTCGTCAATGCTTTATTGGAGCCCATCATTTTCGAAGAGGTTAAAAGACTGCTTGAGGTCAGGATCCTATTTCTTGTGAGACATTCCACTTTGGTGGCAAACCTAGTCCCAATAAGGAAAAAGAATGGTGACATCATATTGTGCGTGGACTTCAAGAACTTAAATCGAGCCTCTGAAAAGGATAATTATCCTTTGCCCTCTCTAGATGAAGTTTTGCAAATTGTGAATGGTGCCAAGATGATGTCATTCTTGGATGGTTTCTCTGGTTATAACTAGGTAATGGTGGACAAAATTGATAGATTGAAGACTGCATTCACCACAAAGTGGGGGATCTTTGCCTACAGGCACATGCCGTTTGGGTTAATAAACATTGGAGCCACATTTCAGTGAGCAATGGACATAGCCTTCAGAGGCTTGATTGGTAAATTCATAGTCATATACATGGATGACTTAATAGTTTTCTCTAAAGATAGAGCAAACCATGTAGAGGACCTGAGAAAGGTGCCAAAGAAGTGCGAGCAATATGGGATATCCCTGAACCCCAAGAAATGTGTATTCAGGGTAACCACAGGAAAATTATTGGGCCACCTAATAATAGAAAATGGGGTCATCATTGACCCTGATAGGGTGGAATCAATCATAAAAATATAGCTTCCTGGAAGCAAAAGGGAGCTCAAATCTTACTTTGGTAAGATTAATTTTGTTAGGAAATTTATCACCGGCTTTGCAAAAATTGTCAGACTCTTGAACGCCATGCTCAAGAAGGATGCTAAAGTTGAGTGGATGCCTGAAGCTCGAGTATCTTTTAAAGATATTAAAAAGGCCATATCAGATGCTCTAGTCCTTATCAATCTAGATTATACCAAGGACTTTTACATTTACTCATTTGCTTTAGAACATATATCTGCAGCAGTGTTGACACAGAGAAATGAGGAAAAAGAAGAAAAGCCTATAGCCTTCATGAGCTGCCCCTTTAGAGATTCATAGCTTAGGTACATGGACGTTGAAAGATAGGCACTTTCTCTAGTTTGAGCAGTTAAGAAATTTAGGCATTATATTCTGAGAAGTAAAGTGATCATTGTGGTACCTAATGCAGCAGTGAAAATGTTGTTAATGCAAAGCGAACCAGGTGAGAAAAGAGCTAAATGGATCACTATCCTCCAAGAGTATGATATGGACATTACACCCATGAAGTTAGTAAGAGGATAGGCATTGAGCTAGATGATATCAGAGATTGATCCTAATATCATGAGTCAACAGTATGTTGTGAATGCAAAGATAGATGGAGAATGGTACTCAGACATCAGACACATCCTGATTACTGGAAGATGTCCTTCAAGACTGCAGGCCTCACAAAGGAGAGCCTTGAAGATAAGGTCACAGAAGTACATAATAAAAGGAGGAGTCCTTTTCAAGAAAAACTATGAGGGGATATACCTAAGGTGCCTGGAAAGATTAGAAGTAGATAAGGTGCTAGTAGAATTGCATGATAAATTTGGGACTGCACATGGATCACCCTTAGCCACCACTCATGCTATCCTCAGGGCAGGGTATTATTGGCCCACAATTTTTAAAGACACTACTAAACATATCAAATGCTATCATATGTGCCAGGTTGCTACAAATAGAGAAAGATATGCTACCCAACCTTTGTAGCCAGTGATGGAGATGCGCCCATTTGCTCAATGGGGAATGGACTTCATAGGACCTATCAATCCTCCATCATCTTCAGGCCACAGGTATGTTTTAACTATTATTGATTATTGTACTAGGTGGACTAAAGCTATCAACAGTAGGACATGTAATGCTGAGGATGTCATTAAGTTTTTGGAAAGAAATATAGTGACCAGGTATGGAGTTCCATATGCTTTAGTATGTGATAATGGACTTGCCTTTACTTCAATTAAATTATCAAGTTGGGCTTTTGATTATGGGATCATTTTGAAATTCTCCTCAAACTACTATCCCCAGGGGAATGGATTAGTAGAATCCACAAACAAGAACCTATTGAACATCATAAAGAAATTAATAGAAAAGAACCTAAGGGAGTGGAACACTTTGTTGAAATATGCCTTGTTGGTAGATAGAACCAGGAATAAGACTGCATTAGGAAATTCTCCTTTTCATCTAGTGTATGGGGTAGATCCCATCCTCCCTATTAACTTAAAGATTCCTACACTGCAGTTTGCATAAGAATACCTGGGCATAGATAATAAACAAGAGGTCAAGTTGCTTCAATTGATGAACCTAGAAGAAAAAAGAAGTAAAGCTATTGAACAATTTGATAAACATCAGGCTGTTGTCAAATGCTAGTTTGACAAAAGAACTAGAATTAAGGCTTTTAGGATCTTAGATTTGGTCCTGATGTGGGACAAAGCACATGAGAGGAAAGGAGATCATGGTAAGTTTGATAAATTCTGGATAGGTCCCTTTCAAATTTCTAAAATTTTAGGAGATAGCACCTATAGGATTAAGACCTTAACCAGTGAGGATGTTCCATTACCAGTTAATGGCTAGTTTCTCAAACATTACTTTCAAGCCTGAAGTGGTGCCATGATAGCCATGTGTATCATAGTGTACATTTCTATATAGTTGTTTGTACAGTCTGTTTTGTTCTATTTGTTTTGTTTGCTTTCTTTGTTGCCTTGGCTTGGTCTTTATTTTGATTTAGAGTATGAAGGAGCAGACCAACAACCACTGAAAACAATGGAATTCAGAACATTCAAGTTAATTATCTAAAATTTATCCATAACTTGTTGTGACTGTCATGAATGTGGAAAATTGTTTAACTTTGTGAAATTTTGTATTCAATAAGAATGGGTTGAGTATTCAAGGAATGTTTCTCATGATGACACACCTAAAATCCTTGGGTTTGTTGGACTTACTAGTGTAGATATTAGGTGAAAAATCAGAGGTCACCCTTGCTACCATTACAATTCTCAGCTTAATTTTAGCAAGTGATCACTCCTTGCATCATGAAGTTACAAATGAAATATCTTATGAAGTTCTATCAAATGTATATAAAAAATATAAATAAAATGGATTATACTAAAAATCTAGATTAAGTCATCTAAGTAACTCTACTGGGGCTATAGACACTCGCTGGCAGTGGGTCTCTACTTAAGAAAATTGTAACGATAACCTTGTCGGGGCTATGGACGCCTGCTGGCAGCAAGGTTCTATCCGGTTGGCTATGAGGGAATGAACTCACCTATGTAGTCTAATGTCAGTCACTGGTTTGTTCAACTAATCTTCAAGATGAGGCTTATTAATCACATGCACCCACTTAAACTAAAATGAAAATTCATGCACCTTATTGAATAGATTGAGTCTCAAGTTAAATGATGATTTGTAGAAAAGATAGTTGGAAGTTATGAATTTATTTCATTCGGTTTCCTTTAATGGTTTTAATTTGATTGTTTTGTTTGGTTTCTAATTGTTGTGATGTTCACAACACGCCCCATTTTACTCCTAGGAAAAATGAGGACCCCTATTGTGGCTTGTTACTTTTGCTTGTGTGTGCTATTCTATTTGGTGGTAAAGTGAAAAAGAGAGTGAAAATTGCAAACTTTGTTAAAAGTAAAAACAATACATTTTAGTACCAGGGTGGAGTACAGGTGAATTCCTTGTCAAAAATGGGCTAGGGTTACTTTTTGAACCATGTTAAAATTCTAAGTATTTTGCAAATTGTGAGTATTTTGGTAAAATGTACAAGGGAAGGGTTTGTTGTTGCATATACAATACCTTTTGTATATTGGGTTGCATATACAAGGCCCTTTGTATACAAGTTCCCTTATATACAAAGTACTTTGTATATCACTTTCCATATACAAATTCATTTGTAATGCAAATTCATTTGTATATGCAAAGTCATTTTTATACATAGTCGCGTGAGTCATCGGGTTGCATATACAATGGTCTTTGTATGTTAGGTCATTGTATGTTGCACATACAAGGGGTTTTGTATATCGGGTTTACATGCAAAGTTGTTTGTATGTTCTTACTTGTATGCCTTTTCTAATGTCTATTTGTACATACAGGTTGGACCTGACGCAGTTAAAAGGTAAAATGAATGTTTGTTCAGATCTTCCAGTTGTATATTTGGTGCTTGTATGTTTAAACATGCAAGTGAAACATACATTGCTTTATACATTGGATGAACCTGAAATGTTTATGGAATGTGGTAAAATCATTGTATGTTTCTGGCTTGTATGTATCCAACATACATTGCTGATATACATTACGCCACATGCAAGTGTCAGAACCCAAATATTACGAAATGAAGTTAATCAATTGTATATTCTGCACTTTGTATTTATGTTACAAAACATCCATTACTTTCAATGCATACAAAGTCATAATTCAAAGAAGTTTAAAACCCGATTAATGCAATGTATTACGTCTGAATGTATATCAAGAGATACATTGTGTTGCATACATAGTGGATCTGAAAGTAAGTTGAATGCGATTTTTAAAGGGTTGGAGTCCGAAGGAGAGATACAAAGGATGTTTTATGCATCGTCGCTTGTATCTAAGGGTGACATACAAGTGATGGATGCAAAAGGAAAAAGAACAAACTAATATACAAGCACCGGGTGTGAAGTGAAAATTAAATATGGAAAATGCTTTGTATATTCACTGTGATTGTATATTTAGAACATACATTTGTGATATGCAAGGATTTAAGCAGGCGCAAGGGCGGGAAAGCAAAGCAATGTATTTTTTGAATCCATTTTAATGCCCGATGCATGTTTTTGGTTAACGATGGTTGACCCGACCATTTTAATGTTGTGTATACATTTAGGCATGCAGACTTTCATAGTTTCATGGCACGATACCTATGTTTTACACTTTTAGCCAGTTTTAATGTAATGTTTAAATCTCCTACTGGTTATTGAAATGATGATGATGCTTATTTCTTGTCTGCTTGTTATAGGATGTTGGAGCTATTTCAAAGTAGCTGAAGGTTGCCGAGTTGAGAACACAGTGGTGACATGCAGGTGGAAGTAAAGATGGGGCTTTAATGGCAAGGACATCCCAGGTGGTAGTGTAGAAGGAGAAGCAAAGGTCTTCAATGCAGAGAAAATTGCAGATGGAAACATTATTGTTGGAGTGGCACCCATTATGGGCATGCTGCTCAAATTTTTGGTAGGATTTATTCTCCACTGCTTGATGCTACACTGAGAGGGTGGACCGTTGATTAACTGGGGTTTTTTGGAGCCATTTTGGGTATAATCAAAGCCATATATATTGAGCCCATTGTATTTTTGTAGGGAGGAGGTCAATCATTCAAAATCTGACCTGTAGCAATTTCATGTAGGAGATCGGATTACTGAGACTAATGAGGACTGAATTATTGAAACATCAAGGTTCTTTCTTCAGATCATTGTAAATATACTTGTTCTAAAGCATACTAAATGGAGATGAAGTTTTAGATTACATCCTGATTGTAAACTTTACGTAATCTTCAAGTTGATTTCTAGATATGTAATGGTGAATGCTGTGTTCAGCTAGAAGCGCTTTCATTTCATGCTTTGAAGATTTACAATAGATCACATGGATTTGTAGAATGTCCTGGTGAAGTATGATTCTAGTTTTTCTTCTCTTCATTGTTGTATTAGAATGTGTATGTGGATCAATAATCTCAGTCAAGTAATTTTGGGAATCTCACTCTTTAAACCCTACCTTTGTCTTTTCTTTTTTCTTAATTTCATTGAATCACTTCCATAACTACAAACCATGATAAATTATAAGTAGAACAAAGAAATATACTGACATCCCATAGATAACTCAATATCATTCACATAATTTGAACTAAATGCATGTAGTGTTGAAAATATCATGCAAAAGACTTGCAAATAATAGTAGAAATCATGCAAATATCAATCTATAGGCATTATTTGAGTAAGTTCATAGTGTAAAGGCAGAAATTACTGATGAACATAAGGCCCCTAAATGGAAAATAGCAACACACATCAACCACTGAGTAACATCAGTAGATTATGAACTAATCAATAGAGACTTGGGATCATGAATTCTTTGAATTCATCATATCTTTCAAGATAAATAAATGTTGTTGTGTAATTTTTGTTTAGTGTTTGTGAGTGATTAACATCACCAGCAACAATATGCTACACAGAAAGGTTATTCTACATAGTTATTTACTCAAATAATGTGTCTGTACTTAGATATTTGCATGATATTTATCAATTTAGCATGCTTTAACTCCAAATATGCTATGTATTTCCAATTATCTATGTGATTTCAGCATATTTCATGTTATTTACTTCTGATCTTTTGTTATTTGCAATTGCGATGGTGAATTGTTCTAAAATTGAAAGAAAATTAAAAGAATACTTCAAATTTTGGTGAATGTTTAGCTATTGAACCACATACATACCAAATACAGTCATGAGGAGAAGAAATCAAACCATATTTTCACTAGGATGTTCCACAGCTAGATACAGATGATGCTAATTCAATGGATAAGGAATGAAAACAATACATATAAACTGATAAGCACTCAAAGGGACGTAGCAAATCAAAGCATGTATCAAGAATTCAAACACAGATTACTCAGGATTTATGATGATTTGTAATCAAATGGTCTTCTCTTTCATTTAGTATGCAAAAACATGTATGTTTACAATAACTTTGAAATAAGTCCTGATGTTTCAGCAATCAAATTTAAATTAGGCTTCTGAATATTCAAAATATGACATTCCCACACCTTTTATAGAATAAGGTGAGGGAACCATTACAGATGACCTATGGTCAAGATTTATCTATTTAGATCAACAGTGTATATTCTTCTTTTGACTCAGTCAATAGTTTCCTTCATGGCATAGGTTTCCAGCTAGCAACCATCTAGGTGATTTATTATCTTCTGAATGCCTTATGCATATATTCTCTTTGTGCGGCATCTTCATTTCTTCTTCGGGTTCCTAGTCTTCATCTTCTTCTTCTTCATTTTCTCCACAGTCAGCAAGACAATCACCATCGGCCAATTCTTTATTCTTCCGCCAATGCCTGATGACTTGACTTCACTTTTCCTTAACCGCGATGACTTCTGCATCCATAACCCTACATACCTACCAACAAATGCAAGTTAATAAACTAGAACTTAAAACATCACTTTTCAATCTTGAAACTTAACTGCTTTCATAAACATACAAGCACCAAATATACAAAGAATTCTCTATATTTAATTTTTCTTTGACCTCTGACTTGTATATTTCACCCTTGTATATCGCACATGTATATCAGATATACAAGCAATAACATGCAAACTCTCTTTACCTTTACTCCTTCGATGCATATAATTTCTTTGAATATCAACTTGTATCTCGCAAACATACAAGCACTCAAATATACAAAGAGTTCTCTGTATTTAATTTTCTTTTCACATCCGGCCTTTGTACAATTAGCATTTGCATATCATAAACATACATTGTAATTCATACAACCCAATATGCAACTGGTGGGGTCCACCTCACTTTCCATTTGTATCTTTGCAATGTATAAAGCGCTTGTATCAAACCTTTTAAATATAAGCACGGACACATACAACATCTTTTGTATCTTCCCACCAGACTTCAACTCTTTCACAAACCACATTTTATGCACTCTCAGTTCTGCGATGTATAAAGACTTTGCATCTTCTGATATACATTCATGTGTGACGCATTCTTTATACCATACTTTAATCCTCTTTGGATTCTACCTTGTATGTTTCCGAATGTATGTATCGCAATGTATATCACCGAAACATACAAGGCACGAGACATACAACAATAAGACTGACTTTAATAACTTTTCAATTATGCTACATGTATATTTTGTTGTATATCTGCTTTGTATGTAAGATACATACAAACATAAGGTGCATCTGGTGGACTTCACTGAGCATTCATTTTAACTTTTGAATCTGTCAGGTCTGACTTGCATGTATAAATAGACTATTATCCAAATGCATACAAGTATCACAATGTATAAACCTGATAACCAAACAGCCTTGTATATGAGCGATATACAAAAGACTTTGCATATGCACATACAACCTGACATACAAAGAACTTTGTATATGCATCATACAATGATACAACATACAAACAACATTGTATATGCAACCCAATATACAAGAAGCTTTGCATATATAACAAACAAACCTTCCTTTTGTACATTTTACCAAAAATATGCATAACTTGCAAAATACAGGGAATTTTAAGATGGTTCAAAAAGCAACCCCTATTCATTTTTAACAAGGAATTCACCCATGTTATGCTCTGGCACTTAATGCCATTTTTTCTCTATTTTCAACAAGGTTTGTACCTTCACTCTCTTTTCCCTTTACCACCAAGCAGAACAAAACACACAAAAGCAAAAGCAAAAGCCACAACAGGGGTCCTCATTTTGCTAAGGAGTAAAATGGGGCATGTTGTGAACATCACAACAACTAGCAACCAAACAAAACAATTAAATTAAAACCATTAAAGGAAACTGAATGAAATAAATTCATAACTTCCAACTATCTTTTTTGCAAATTATTATTTAACTTGAGACCTAATGTATTCAATAAGGTGCATGAATTTTCATTTCAGTTTAAGTGGGTGCACATGATTAATTATCCTCATCTTGAAAATCAGTTGAACAAACTAGTAAATGATATTAGACTACCTAGTTGATGTCATTCCCTCATAGCCAACTGGATAGAGCCTTGCTGCCAGCAGGTGTCCATAGCCTCGGCAAGGTTATCGTTACAATTCTCCTAAGTAGAGCCCCACTACCAGTGAGCATCTATAGCCCCAGTAGAGTTACTTAGATGGCTTAACCTAATTTTTCAGTAGAATCCATTTTATTATTTTATTTATTTTATTTTGTATTTGATAGAGATTTCATAAGATATTGCAGTTGTAACTTCATGATGCAAGGAATGGTCACTTGCAGAAATTAAGCTGAGAATTGTAATGGTAGCAAGGGTGACCTCTAATTTTTCACCTAATATCTACACTAGTAGGTTCAACAAACCCAAGGATTTTAGGTGTGTCATCATGAAAAACTTTCCTTGAATACTCAACCCACATATATTGAATACAAAATTTCACAAGTTAAACAACTTTCTACATTCATGACAGACACAACAAGTTATGCATAAATTTCAAATAATGAACCTGAATGTTCTAAATTTTCCATGATTTTCAATGGTTGTTAATTTGCTCCTACATACTCTAAATCAAAATAAACATCCCTACTGAGGAAATAATAAATCAAACAAAACAAACAGACTGTACAAACAACTATACAAAAATGTGCATTATGATACATACAACTTACATGACACTAACTCAAGCTTGGAAATAATGTTTGAGAAAATGTCCACTAACTAGTAATGGAACATCCTCACCGGTTAAGGTTTTAAGCCTGTAGGTGTTGTCTCCTAAAATTTTAGAAATTTAAAAGGGACCTATCCAAAGTTTATCAAACTTACCATGATCTCCTTTCCTTTCATGTGCTTTGTCCCACATCAGGACTATATTTGAGATTATGAAAACCTTAATTCTAGCTCTTTTGTCAAACTAGCATTTGACAACAGCCTGATGTTTAGCAAATTGGTTAATTGCTTCACTTCTTTTTTCTTCTAGGTGCATCAACTAAAGCAACCTAACTTCTTGTTTATTTTTCTATGCCCAAGTATTCTTGTGCAAACTGCAATGTAGGGATCCTTAAGTTAACAGGGAGGATAGGATCCACCCCATACACTAGATGTAAAGGATAATTTCCTAATGCAGCCTTATTCCTGGTTCCATCTACCCACAAGGCATATTTTAGTAGGGTGTTCCATTCCCTTGGGTTCTTTTCTATCAGTTTCTTTATGATGTTCAATAGGTTCTTGTTTGTGGATTCTACTAATCCATTCCCTTGGGGATAGTAATTTGAGAAAAATTTCAAGATGATCCCATAATCAAAAGCCCAACTTGATAATCTAATTGAAGCAAAGGCAGACCCATTATCACATACCAAAGCCTAGGGACTCCATACCTGGTTACTATATTACTTTCCAAAAGCCTGATGACTTCCTCAGCATTACATGTCTTTGTAGACATGATACTTCCACAGTCCATAATGATAATCGTAGTGCTTCTGAGAAAAAACTGTGTATGCTTTTTTGACTCAACGTTTTGGATCATACTCCATGATCCATCATCAGGAGGAAAGTGAGAGAATACATATGAATTAACAGGATATAGAGAGGGTGGGCACAGATAACAATAAGTCAAGGAAGAACCAAGAGGGATAGGAAAGGACAAGAGAGGAGGAAATATAAATAAAAAATTAAAGAAACTAAAAAGATAACTAACTATGAGAATGCAATAAACAATAATAAAGAGGTAAGAACAATAAATATGTAGAAATAGTATACATGAATAAATATATACTTAACTTATCTATATGAATCTAAAAATATATGTAATTTCTATATTAAAAAGAAAACTAAATATACCAAAATTATATAACGATAAATAAGGATGCTTATATAAAAATCTCCTATCTCAAGATACTAATTAATAAGAAATGTAAAAAGGATTACATTGGATAAAGATAGAAAGTATAGTAAGGAAAATGGATAAACAATAAATGCAAAATTAGGACAAAGCAATAAGGAAATATAAATAGAAAGATACAAATATATAAAAGGGATCAAATAAATGTATAAGAATCTCAAAAAATTACAATCTATAAAATATAGAAAGAGATTCTATATATGGAGATTAAAACTATAAATAAGTGAAATTATATATATATATATATATATATATATATATATATATATATATATATATATATATAAAATAGAAGAAGAGAGATTATGATTATCTAAAAGAGTATAGGTTAAATATACATATGAATATATATACCAACAGGATTATGATTAAATAGAAGAATATATATATGCATGAACTAAGTATTTATGTAAAACTAATAACAAAAAATAAAAAATAAGAAAAGAGAGAATATATATGAAAACAAGAGAAGAAAAATATAAAAGAAGTGAACGTAGAAAAGAAGACTAAATATAAGGTTAGGACCAAGAGGTCAAGAAAGTGAGGGAACCAATGAGAGAGGAGAGAAGCAAGGTACACACATAACCTAAAAAATAGAAAATCATAAAGAGGGGGCGGAAGAGAAGGGAAGAAAAATGAAGGAGAGGAAGGGAGAAAAGAGAGAGGGAAGGGGAGAGAAGGGGTGAAGGTAAGGGGAGGGTGGGATGGAATGGTGAGGTGAGCGATGGGGGAGAGATGAATGGCAAGGAACATGAGCAAGGACTCCCACAGAGGAGAGGAGGTTTAAATCAAGGAAGGAGAGGGAAGGCACTGGAGGGGAAGGATGGTAAGATGAGGAAGGGGGGAATTCGAGACTCAATAGAGGCACGCAGATGTCAAGGTAAATCATGGGGGTGGACGGTGATGATTTAGGGAGTTTAGGAGAGGATCCCAAGTGTGTCTTAAGTTCCACCCATTATCTCTGTTAAGGTTGTTGGGGTTTCTTCTGATGAAAATTGTCCCTTTTAGTTTTCGCTTGAAGTAATTATCTTCCTTGGCGAGGACATGAATATCCTCAAGCAAAATATGGTGTTTGGTGCTTGATGAGTGGTTAGCAAGAGCCAATTTAGTGACTCTTTCATGTCTAATATCAGCACCATGTTCTTTGATTCTCGTGTCTATAGATCTCCCAGTCTCACCTATGTATGGGGTGCCATAGGAGGAATCTATTTTATAGACACCTGAGCTTGAGAGAATATTCTAGGGGTCTTTGGTGGATGGGACAAGGTTTCTAATGGTAGAGATGGGTTTGAAGGCACAATTGAGACCTTTCTTGCTGAGGATTTTGGCTAATTTATTGGAGATACCCTCAATGAAAGGAAGTGTGGCAATAAAAGTTCTACTAGAATCTTCCAAGTTGGGTTTAGCATTAAGTTGGGCTCATGCTTGTTTAAAATCTCTCTAAATACATTTTCTATGATACCCGTTAAGTTTGAAAACTCTAGTGAGGTGGGACAACTCATGGATGATGTGATCATTATCACAAATGTGGAGGCCCCTCATTGTAAGGGATTTGAGGACACTAGATTTGTGGAAGGGGTGGTGGTGGGAGGAAGTCATAAGATAAAGGTCAGTGTGGGTCGATTTCTTGAAGATGTGGCGGCCAAGGGAACCATCTCCTTTTCTAATGAGGAGGATGTCAAGGAAAGGGAGTTGGTCATTCATTTCAAGTTCCTTGGTAAACTTGATGCAAGGGGTAGTGCTGTTAAGGTGATTGTGGAAGTTTTTGAGTTGTTCGGGGCCATGTGGCCAACATATATTGGTATCATCCACATAGCATTTCCACCAAGTCAGTTTCAGATGGAACAAGTTAAGGGCAAGATCTTTGAAATGTTCCATGTAAAGGTTGGCAATGACCGGGATAGAGGAGAACCCATGGCTACTCCATCCGATTGTTCATAGACCACATCTTGGAAGGTGAAGAACGTGGACTTTAAGCATAATTTGACAAGGGAAGCTATTTCATCATTGGTCTTCTGCTTGACCAACAAAATAGAGTCTTGGAGAGGGACATTGGTAAAGAGGGAAACAACATCAAAGTTGATAAGAATATCATCATCGTTGACCTTCTTATCTTTGATGAAGTCAACAAAGTGGGATGAGTTTTTGATGTAAGAGGAGGACTTGCCAACGAGTGGAGAGACTAACTTGGCTAGAAAGGCAACAAGTTTATAAGTAGGGGAATGGGTGGTGTCGACAATAGGTCTCAAGGGAACATTGGATTTGTGAATTTTGGGAACTTCGTAGATACAAGGAGTAACCTCTTTGTTAGGAAAGAGATGCTTTTTTGTGCAATCATCAAAGGAGGAATTAGCGATGGTACACTTTACTTGTTTAAAAATTTTAGAAACAAGATTTTTAGGAAGGATAGTATAGTTTCCACTATTGTTGAGATGGTCCAACATTTTAGCAATTTAGTCTTGCTTGTTCATGATGACCATGACATTACCCTTATTGGCTTTGACAATCACAATCTCATGGTTATTGACAAGCTTCTTGAAAGCTAAAAGCTCATCTCTAGGGGCATTGCACTTGGGAAGCTTAGCATGTCTCAGAGCAATTACGCAACTTGTCTAATTTCCTCTGCAATATCAATGGGTAAAGAATGGATGACATTCTCAATTTTGATGAGAAACTCCAAATTAGGAATGGTTGACAGGGTGATGACAAAACCCATGCCTCTTCTTAGAAACTTGAGAGCAAGTGGATCAAGAGGTTGGTTCGAGAGGTTAAGGACAAGTTTCTCTTCCCAATCGAGATTGTCGGTTAAAGGTTGACACATGTGAGAGGTTGGAGGAAAGAGTTTGTTGAGGTCATTGTGATGGGTAGAAATGTCTGGGGGGTTACTTGGTTTAGTGCCAGAAGGGTAGGGGGGATACGGGGTAGGATGCACGTTGATCAAGACTTCAAGTGAAGGATTAGATTGGCAGGTAGAAGAAGGGGAAAGATGGTCATCGCTCAAAGGATGGGGAAAGAAAGTATGGTCTAGGGAAGAGAAGTCACACCATGAAGTAAAGGCACTATTATGAGAGGATGAGGTAACTAGTTGGTGTGGATAGTCACGAGTTTCAAGGGATGGGGGGACGTTGAGGAGAGGGGCTCGAGGTTGGGTAGTGTTAATCTTTGCTAAGGATTCTCTACACAAGGATGAGGATAAAAATAGGTGAGTGGATGCAAATCTAGATGGGTGATACGTAGTATCCAAATCATAAATGACATTACTGTTTGGTAAGGTCTGTGAAGAATGAAGACTAGAAGTAATGTCAATAAAATTGTCAGAGCCATATGGCGAAGAAAGGACAGGTCGAGGCATACCTGGATTTGAGGAGAGAGGGCAATGGAGACCTAGAGTTAGAGAGCACACCGTTGACATAGAAGGAGTACTGGAAACTATAGAGAAAGATGCACCTATAGTAGAGGAAATAGAATGAAGGGAGAGTTGTAAAAAAATCAAGCTTTCAAACTTAATGGGTACCATAACGAATGCTTTAAGAGAGCTTTTAAACAAGCACAAGCCCAACTTAATGCTAAACCCAACTTGGAAGATTCTAGTAGAACTTTTATTGCCACACTCCCTTTCATCGAGGGTATCTCAAATAAATTAGCCAAAATCCTTAGCAACAAAGGTCTCAATTGTGCCTTCAAACCCATCTCTACCATTAGAAACCTTGTCCCGTCCACCAAAGACCCCTGGAATATTCTCTCAAGCTAAGGTGTCTATAAAATAGATTGCTCCTATGGCACCCCATACATAGGTCAGACTGGGAGATCTATAGACATGAGAATCAAAGAACATGGTGCTGATATTAGACAAAAAAGAGTCACTAAATCAGCTCTTGCTAACAACTCATCAAGCACCAAACACCATATTTGCCTTGAGGATACTCACGTCCTCACCAAGGAAGATAATTACTTCAACCAAAAACTAAAAGAGGCAATTTTCATCAGAAGAAACCCCAACAACCTTAATAGAGATGACAGGTGGAACTTAAGCCACACTTGGGATCCTCTCCTAAACTCCCTGAATCATCACCTTCCACCCCCATGATTTACCTCAACCTCTTCGTGCCTCCACCGAGTCTCAGATTTTCCCCCCTTCCTCATCTTACCATCCTTCCCCTCCAGTGCCTTCCCTCTCCTTCCTTTCTCTGAACTTCCTCTCCTCTATGGGAGTCCTCGCTCGTGTTCCTTGCCATTCCTCTCTTCCCCATCGCTCACCTCACCATTCCACCCCACCCTCCCCTTACCTTCACCCCTTCTCTCCCCTTCCCTCTCTCTTTTCTCCCTTCCTCTCCTTCGTTTCTCTTCCCTTCTCTTCTGCCCCCTCTTTATGATTTTCTATTTTTTAGGTTATGTGTGTACCTTGCTTCTCTCCTCTCTCGTTGGTTCCCTCACTTTCTTGACCTCTTGGTCTTGACCTTATATTTAGTCTTCTTTTCTACATTCACTTCTTTTATATTTTTCTTCTCTTGTTTTCATATATATTTTCTCTTTTCTTATTTTTATATTTTTTGTTATTAGTTTTACATAAATACTTAGTTCATGCATATATATATATTCTTCTATTTAATCATAATCCTGTTGTTATATATATTCTTATGTATATTTAACCTATACTCTTTAGATAATCATAATCTCTCTTCTTCTATATATATATATAATTTCACTTATTTATAGTTTTAATCTTCATATATAGAATCTCTTTCTATATTTTATAGATTGTAATTTTTTGAGATTCTTATACATTAATTTGATCCCTTTTATATATTTGTATCTTTCTATTTATATTTCCTTATTGCTTTGTCCTAATTTTGCATTTATTTTTTATCCATTTTCCTTACTATACTTTCTATCTTTATCCAATGTAATCCTTTTTACATTTCTTATTAATTAGTATCTTGAGATACGAGATTTTTATATAAGCATCCTTATTTATCATTATATAATTTTGGCATATTTAGATTTCTTTTTAATATAGAAATTACATATATTTTTAGATTCATATAGATAAGTTAAGTATATATTTATTTATGTATACTATTTCTACATATTTATTGTTCTTACCTCTTTATTATTGTTTATTGCATTCTCATAGTTAGTTATCTTTTTGGTTTCTTTAATTTTTTATGTATATTTCCTCCTCTCTTGTCCTTTCCTATCCCTCTTGGTTCTTCCTTGACTTATTGTTATCTGTGCCCACCCTCTCTATATCTTGTTAAGAGACTCTTGCTGCAATTCATATGTATTCTCTCACTTTCCTCCTGATGATGGATCATGGAGTATGATCTGAAATGTTGAGTCAAAAAAGCATACATAGTTTTTTCCTAGAAGCACTACGATTATCATTACATGTCTTACTACTAACAGCTTTAGTCCACCTGGTACAGTAATCAGTAATAGTAAAAACATACATGTGGCCTGAAGATGATGGAGGATTGATAGGTCCTATGAAGTCCATGCCTCATTGAGCAAATGGGCGCATCTCCATCACTGTCTGTAAAGGTTGAGCAGCATATCTTTCTCTATTTGCAGCAACTTGACATGTGACAACATTTAATGTGTTCAACAGTATCTTTAAATATTGTGGGCCAATAATACCCTGCCTTGAGGATAGCATGAGTGGTAGCCAAAGATGATCCATGTGTAGTCCCAAACTTATCATGCAATTTTGCTAGCACCTTATCTACTTCTGATCTTTCTAGGCACCTTAAGTATATCCCCTCATAGGTTTTCTTGAAAAGGACTCCTTTTATCATGTATTTATGTGACCTTATCTTCAAGGCTCTCCTCTGTGAGGCCTGCAATCTTGAAGGACATCTTCCAATAATCAGGATGTGTCTGACGTCTGAGTACCATTCTCCATCTTCCTTTGCATTTACAACATACTGTTGGCTCATGATATTAGGATCAATCTCTAATATCATCTGGCTCAATGCCTGTCCTCTCACTAACTTCATGGGTGTAATGTCCATATCATACTCTTGGAGGATAGTGATCCATTTATCTCTTTTCTCACTTTGTTCGCTTTGCATTAATAACATCTTTACTGCTACATCAGGTACTACAACAATCACTTTACTTCTCAAAATATAATGCCTGAACTTCTTAACTACTCACACCAGAGCAAGAGCTTGTCTTTCAATGTCCATGTATCTGAGTTCTGCATCTCTGAAAGGATAACTCATGAAGGCTATAGGTTTTTCCTCTTTTTCTTCATTTCTCTGTGTCAACACTATTGCAGAAGTATGCTCTAAAGCAAATGAGTAAATGTAAAAGTCCTTGGTATAATCTGGATTGATCAGAACTAGAGCATTAGATATGGCTTTTTTAATATCTTCAAAAGCTACTCTAGCTTCAGGTGTCCACTCAATTTTAGCATTCTTCTTGAGCATGGCATTCAAGGGTCTAACTATTTTTGCAAAGCTAGTGATAAATTTCCTAACAAAATTAATCTTACCAAAGTAAGATTTGAGCTCCTTCTTGCTTCCAGGAAGCTGTATCTTCATGATGGAATCCACTCTGTCAGGGTCAATGATGATCCCATTTTCTGTTATCAGGTGGCCTAGTAATTTCCATGTGGTTACCCCAAATATGCATTTCTTAGGGTTTAGGGATATCCCGTATTGTTCACATTTCTTCAGCACCTTCCTCAGGTCCTCTACATGATTTCCTCTTTCTTTAGAGAACACCTTCAAGTCATCCATGTATATGACTATGCATTTACCAATCAAGCCTATGAAGGCTATGTCCATTGCTTGCTAAAATGTGGCTCCAACATTTATTAACCCAAAAGGCATGTGCCTGTAGGTGAATATCCCCCACTTTGTGGTGAATGCAATCTTCAATCTATCTATTTTGTCTACCATTACCTAGTTATAACCAGAGAAACTATCTAAAAATGACATCATCTTGGTACCATTCACAATTTGCAACACTTCATCCAAAGAGGGCAAAGGATAGTACCCCAAATATGCATTTCTTAGAGTTTAGGGATATCCCGTATTGTTCACATTTCTTCAGCACCTTCCTCAGGTCCTCTACATGATTTCCTCTTTCTTTAGAGAACACCTTCAAGTCATCCATGTATATGACTATGCATTTACCAATCAAGCCTATGAAGGCTATGTCCATTGCTTGCTAAAATGTGGCTCCAACATTTATTAACCCAAAAGGCATGTGCCTGTAGGTGAATATCCCCCACTTTGTGGTGAATGCAATCTTCAATCTATCTATTTTGTCCACCATTACCTAGTTATAACTAGAGAAACTGTCTAAAAATGACATCATCTTGGTACCATTCACAATTTGCAACACTTCATCCAAAGAGGGCAAAGGATAGTTATCCTTTTCAGAAGCTCTGTTTAAGTCTTGAAGTCCACACACAATCTGATGTCACAATTTTTCTTCCTTACTGGAACCAGGTTTGCCACCCATGTGGAATGTCTCATAGGAAATATGATCCTGGCATTCAGCAGTTTCTTAACCTCTTCAAAAATGACAGGCTCTAGTAAAGCATTGACTGGTCTCTGTTTCTACCTAAAAGGTTTGGCGTTTGGCTTCAAAGGTATTGTATGAGTGATGACTGATGTGTTGTAAGTTTTCAGCTCATCTTACATCCAGGCAATGACATGGATATAATCCTTGAGAGTTTGGGTTATTCCTTCCAACTCCTCTTCTATACAGACTTTCCCGATTAGGATGTTTCTTTTTTCTTCATTTTGTCCAATATTGACCTGTGAATATTGTCCTCCATCTACTTTTGGAAGATCCTTTTGTTTCAGCATGTTGTCTAGATCAAATGCTCTTTCCAGCTCTATCATTCCCTTAGGAATCCTATTACTAGGCAATTCTAAGATTTCTTCTTCCTCGTAGATATGATCCTCCACATCTCCACATTCCTTTCATCTATGATCTGCGCATCAAAGACATCCCTGTTGGAAATGAAGTCTAGAATATGCTGATCATCATCAAATACTTGGAGGTTAGTTACATTGTCAGGCATAGAAGGCATTGATACTAATTGAACTGAGAATCTTTTTAGACCAAATATGGATAGTGGTTCTAGAGTGCTTCCAGCCTGGGCTAATGCATCTACCCTGTGATTTTGTTCCCTGGGTACATGGGTGATGTTGAATGCAACAATGTCTTCTATTAGGTCCCATACCCTATGTCTGTAATTGGATAGCTTTTTGTAATTGCAAGAGCATATACCTCTCACATGTCTCACAACCAATTCTGAGTCTCCATAGACATGCATAATCTTCACCTTCTTTTTAAGTGCAAATAATATCCCATGAATTAGAGCTTCATATTTGTGTTTGTGCATGGGAATTGCAGTCTATATGCTAAGTAGGATTTTCTAGATGGATCAATGAGATCTATCCCTACTCTAGACCCTTGTTTTGACTTAGATCCATCAAACCTGAGGATCCATGGCTTATCTTCAGCTAAAGGCTTATCTAAGCCTTCTTTCTTCTTTTTTGCTCTGGCAGCTGCACCATTTGATATCCACTTTAATTTTGGTATCTTAGCTTTCTCAAACTTTACCTTTTCTATCTTATGTGAAGCTGATATTTCTTCTTTTGTTTTATCCTCAGAAGAAAAAACTTCTGGACTAGGCAACGTCTTCCTTTTCAGAATATGCAGACATAATGAACAAGCAATTTCTGAATGAGATGCTTCATGTAACCTACACCAGCCTTCAATCAAGACATCCTATGGAGATCTTTGTTGTTGTGTCATCTTTTGAATCTCTTTTGACAAAAACTCTTCAAATTTGGATAGATTACTGCCCCTATCTTCATCAGATAACTCATAATCTGATTCAACTAAACAATCACTCCCTGGGGTGATTCTCTTATTTCTTTTAACCTTTCTCTTGTTGCATACCAATATCTCTTCTGTCATCTGAATATGACCTTCATCCTGGCATGTGGATTCTCCTATTCCTATAGAAGACAAACAAAAATTAGTATCACTGTCGCTATCTGTAGAACTTACCTCAGATGATGATGAAGATGCTTCACTGCATGCTTTTTCCAGCTCCAACATGTCTATGCAGGCATCACAAGTCTTCTCAGAATGTGTCTCCTCATGCAACCTACACCATCCATCAATCAGAATATCATGAACATGCATTTTTAACAATTGACATCATTTCACTTGTTTAAACAAGTGCATCTCAAAATTCTTGAAATGATCCACCTCATTTTCATTTTCAAGGTTACAATCAGATTCTACAATTACTTTGTCATCCTAAGGATTATCATCATGATGATGGAAGTCATACATCAGGATCTCCTTTATGCTAACAGTCTGGGGTTTGATGGAGTAAACTCCTAGTTCCACATCCACATACATGATTTCATTGGTTTTGTTATATTCAGTGATCATGTGCTTCATGCGAGGCTTAGCATCTATTCTTATTTGATTTGGTATCCCTCTCTAGGGCAACCACATGTGACTGAAATCAGTTGACTTGTATCCTTTAAGGGTTTTTGACCAGTCCCTGCTAAGTAGCATCCCATATGTATCAGGTATATCAACTACCTGAATATCAATATAGTACTGGATCCTAGGATCTGATGCTAGTTGCATGTGAATGTGAGTTAGTTCTGCTACCACATTCACCTCTATTTAGTCCAATTGTGTTACTTTTTTTAGTGACTTAGCAAGATGCAACCCTAAGGCATTGCATATGGACAGGGGCATTACATTGGTAGATGCTCCTGAATCTACTAAGTAGTTGTGCAAATTTTTACCAAACATCCTTATGGTAAGGAGGAAAGGAGGTGAATCATGCTTGTCTCTGTATAGTGTCATGGGGGAAGTCTCTGCAGCTTGAACAGTAGCTGGCACTTTATGTTTAACATTAACATCCCTAGCAGCATGATCTTTATTTCCAAACTGACTTGAGGTATGACTATCCTCTTTTTGAGTAGGATCATCTAATGATTTCGTGAATGCTTTCTTGATAGTAGGAGTTTTAAGCAACTCTGACAATGACATGCTAATTTTAATCTTTTCATTTCATCTATCAGATAAGTAACCAATTTATTAGATTCAGGAGGAAGATTAGCAGCTTTTGGTGCTGTATTCTGTGATGCTAAGTATTGAGCATAAACCTTGGGAAATCTAGGATTATTACTTGGCTTGGGATCAAGAGGAGTGTTGAAATTGGTTGGAGGCAAGGATGTGGTCAAAGGTTGACCAACAGGTCTATTTGAATTATTCCTCAAGTTGTAGTTATGTTTACCCTGATATTGTTGTTGATAAGCATGCAACTCTTCATGTTCAATTGAGGGCTCATTTTCATCCTCAAAGGGAAAAACATAATTAGACTCAAAAGCCATGGCCGACTCTTCACATGGTAGGGTGTAATCTTGGTGGGAAGACATTATCTGCTGATGAGGAGAATGCATGAAACTTTCTAGCACTAAGGCAAAATCATATCCACAAGGGACAATTTCATTTCCTTCTACATGAGGTTGATTTCCTGAAGTATTGGACACTTCAGTTTGGAAAATGCTAGAAACAATCATGAACCAAGGACAATCTAACTCTGCATGAGCATTGGTGTTGTGTATCCTACACCAATTAGTAAGGGTTGCCTCTGCAAGGTTGACTCTAGTGGTCTGCTTTGGTTCACTAGGAGGCTGATTGTCTAGGGGTGATGGAAAAGAACCATTGTTTGGCCTAGTGTTCCACACTCTAGGTTGTCTTGAAGGATTATTGTTGCCATTGTTATTGTAATTATTGTTGTATCCCCTATCAGGATAATTAGGTCTACCATTGGCATAACTGCTATTCTAATTAGGCTGGGAATAGAAGTTTTGACTTCTCAGATCAGTGATCTCAGTTGTGAGCTTTCTTAATTGTGCTTATATTTTCTTAATCTCTTCTTTCTCCTCCTGAACCTTAGCCACTACATTCTCTATTTGAGGTTTGAAAAAAGATGATCCATGGTTATTGTTGTTGGACTATTCTACACCTTGAGGTACCTGTGTTTGTCTTGGATATTATAACATCTGGCCATTTCCATTTGGAGGGGGCATGATACTAAGTGGAGTTATTTGTAAAGGTGTTGGCATCACAGCTGGAGGTATCATGGCTCCATTGGTCTGTTGTTGGGCAGGATAGGTAGGATAACCAGGAAGTGTAGGAAATGCAACATTAGGAGTAGGAGTAGGAATCAGCTGCTGACTGACTTTGATAACTTCTTCAATAGATCCTACCAAAGTTGTTACATTAGGATGTGCTCTCCTGATGAACATGGAAGTTAAAGGATCTAAAGTTGAGTAATAGATGCTCCTAGTAGCTTCATCTGCTACAACATAAGGTGCAACTAGCTTAGATAACATCTTCTGGAATCTGGCGTTGAAGTTAGCAATAGGTTCTCATTCAAATCTCTTGATCGTGGCAAACAATAGATAGTTCATTGAAGGATCTATAGGTATTTTGAACCTATCCTTAAAGGCCTTTTCTAAGGCATCCCATGAACTGACTGAACCATGACCAAGACTAATATACCAGTTACAAGCTTCTTCCACTAAGGAAAATGGAAATAACCTGCATACAACATCTTGATGCTCAATTCTACCCCTACAATAGGCTTCCTTGAAAGTTCTTATATGATCATCAGCATCCTGATATGGATGATACTTTGGACAAATTTTATCAAGATTATTAGGCACAGCATGATATGTCGTGAAAGTCAAAGGTGACTCTGCTGCAAAGAAAGAGATTGCAACTGGTGGAGGTTGAGCTTGAGGTATGACAGGTTGAGGTTGGACCTGAGTTGTGATAGGTGGTTCTGTATGTGTTTGTAACCCAAGAGGAGTTACAGGAGGACGTTCTGGTGAAGTTGCTGATGTACTAGGATCAGGAGAGTGATGAATGTCTACAGTTCTAGGTCTAAATCCCCTAATAGGTAGTCCTTCAAAGATTCCACTAGATTTAGACCTGGTATTTGGCCTGAGAGCTAGGATTTATTAAGTTTAAGGAAAATTGGCCTGGTTTACTATAAAGATCAGTTGAAACTATCTAGCAAAGGTTGTATTTATGGTCAGAACTTGGGATTGGCTAGATATTTAAGGAACATTTGCATAAATGATGCAAATATGAGGTGATATTAAGGTCTGGTGACACACGTAATTGGATATTAGGTTTCTAAAGTAGGTTACCTCAAAGATTTAACAAATTTACCTGAAATAGAGCTTATCTTTGTAAATTCACAATGATCGACTACAAAGCTTGCAATGTTAATGCTCAATTTTGAAAACTTCACAAAGGATTAGCATGCACAAGCTTAAAACAACAACTCTTTGTTTTAAACTTGAAATACAAAGATGTTTGAGTGTTACCTTTCTGTCTGTATCGTTAAATAAAAAAAACTTACTGATGATAAGAAGGCCCTCCTTCTAGCACCAATTTATGTTGATGATGATGTTACTCACAACTAAACATTAAATAAAAGTTACACAAGAACCTTTATTTATCTTGAAAGATATGATGAATTCAAAGAATTCATGATCCCAATCTCCATTGATTAGTTCATAATCTACTGACTTTACTCAGTGGTTGATGTGTGTTGTTGTTTTCCATTTCAAGGGGCCTTACGTTGATCAGTAGATTCTATTTTTTGCAAATATGCTACACAGAAAGGTAATTCTACACAGTTATTTACTCAAATAATGTGTCTGTACTGAGATATTTGCATGATATTTATCAATTTAACATGCTTTAACTCCAAATATGCTAGTATTTCTAAATATCTACAAGATTTCAACATATTTCATGTTATTTACTTCTGATCTTCTATTATTTGCAATTGTGATGGTGAATTGTTTTGAAATTGAAAGAAAATTAAAAGAATACTTCAAATTTTGGTGAATCTTTAGCTATTGAACCATATACATACCAGATATAGTCATGAGGAGAAGAAATCAAACCATATTTTCACTAGGATGTTCCACAGCTAGATACAGATGATACTAACTTCAATGGATAAGGAATGAAAACTATACATACAGACTAATAAGCACTCCAAGGGACGTAGCAAATCAAAGCATGTATCAATAATTCAAACATAGATTACTCAAGATTTATGATGATTTGTAATCAAATGGTCTTCTCTTTCATTCAGTATGCAAATACATGTATGTTTACAATAACTTTGAAATAAGTCTTGATGTTTTAGCAATCAAATTTTAATTAAGTTTTTGAATATTCAAAATATGGCATTCCCACACCTTTTATAGAATAAGGTGAGGGAACCGTTACAGACGACCTAAGGTTAAGATTTATCTATTTAGATCAACAGTGTATATTCTTCCTTTGACTCAGTCAATAGTTTCCTTTGTGGCACAAGTTGCCAGCTGGCAACCATCTGGGTGATTTATTATCTTCTGAATGCCTTATGCATATATTCTCTTTGTGATGCATCTTCATTTCTTCTTCAGGTTCCTAGTCTTCGTCTTCTTCTTCTTCATTTTCTCCACAGTCGGCAAGATAATCACCATCAACTAATTCTTTTATTCTTCCGCCGATGCCCAATGACTTGACTTCACTTTTCCTTAACCACGACAACTTCTGCATCCATAACCCTACGTACTTGCCAACAAATGTAAGTTAATAAATTGGAACTTAAAACATCACTTTTCAGTCTTGAAACTTAACCACTTTCATAAACATACAAGCACCAAATACAAAGAATTTTCTATATTTAATTTCTCTTTGACCTCTGGCTTGTATATTTTGCCCTTGTATATCACACATGTATATCAGATATACAAGAAATAACATGTAAACTCTCTTTACCTTTACTCCTCTGATGCATATAATTTCTTTGTATATCAACTTGTATCTTGCAAACATACAAGCACTCAAATATACAAAGAGTTCTCTGTATTTAATTTTCTTTTCGCATCCGGCCTTTGTACATTTGGCATTTGCATATTGTAAACCTACATCATAATTCATACAACCCAATATGCAACTGGTGGGGTCCACCTCACTTTCTGTTTGTATCTTTGCAACGTATAAGGCACTTGTATCAAACCTTTTAAATACAAGTACGAACACATACAACATCTTTTGTAACTTCCCACCGAACTTTAACTCTTTCACAAACCACATTTTATGCACTCTTAGTTCCGCGATGTATAAAGACTTTGTATCTTCCGATATACATTCAGGCATGATGCATTCTTTATACCATACTTTAATCCTCTCTGGACTCCACCTTGTATGTTTCTAAATGTATGTATCGTAATGTATATCACCGAAACATACAAGGCGTGAGACATACAATGATAAAACTGACTTTAATAACTTTTCAATTCCGCTGCATGTATATTTCATTGTATATCTTCTTTGTATGTAAGATATATACAAACATAAGGTGCATCCAGTGGACTTCACTGAGCATTCATTTTAACTTTTGAATCTGTCGGGTCTGACTTGCATGTATAAAAAAACTGTTATCCAAAATAGCCTTGTATATGAGCAATATACAAAAGACTTTGCATATGCACATACAACAACCCGACATACAAAGAACTTTGTATATGTATCATACAATGATACAACATACAAACGACCTTGTATATGCAACCCGATATACAAGCAGCTTTGCATACATGACAAACAAACCTTCCTTTTGCACATTTTACCAAAAATACGCATAACTTGCAAAATATGGGGAATTTTAAGATGGTTCAAAAAGCAACCCCTATTCATTTTTAACAAGGAATTCACCCATATTATGCTCTAGCACTTAATGCTATTTTTTCTCTATTTTCAACAAGGTTTACACCTTCACTCTCTTTTCCCTTTACCACCAAGTAGAACAACACACACACAAGAAAAAGCAAAAGCCATAGTAGGGGTCCTCATTTTGCTAAGGAGTAAAATGGGGTGTGTTGTGAACATCACAACACCAATGTCTTTGGAAAGCAAAGATTTGATCCAAGTGAAAGCTCTTCAAGAAGACTAACCAAATTTGAGAAGGTTGTTGCAAATATGTGCCTAAGCAGTGTTGTCCTTGATGTCAACATATCGTTGTTGTCATTGGTGTCAACCGTATCCTATATTGCTGCTTGTATAGAAGACTAGATTGTTAAGGATATTGAGAAAATTAATAAGGATCAATGTATGTGGACCATATGGATGAGTAGAGGATTGTTTGAAGAAGCTCCAGTTAAGTTTTTAAGGGTTTGCATGAAGATTTGAAGAAGCTATGGCCATCTGAGTAGAACTAGTTTTGCAGTGTTCAGAAGAGACAGAGTGACAAGAAAGAGGTCCGAATTGTTCTAGAAATGTAATAGGATGATCTGTGGATCTAGAGGCATGTTTGGGAAGTCAATGTGTATCATCCATTCAAGTGGTTCATGGTTTGGAGGTCTACAAGCAATCTTTCTAGTGTGACAGTTATCGTAGATAGTGTTCTTAAGGTTCTAGATGAAGATGCAAGTGATTCTGACAATCTAGAGGATTGCAGATGTTTTTGTTAAATTCAATGTGCTTGTGGAGGTCTATGGATCATGTGACTACTATGTTGGAGGTCCACATTGAAGATTGAGCTTGTCGTTGAAGATTTCTTCCTTGGTGTTATTGTTCTTCTTAGTCTTGGCCGACCGGATGATTCAAGCGTGTTGCGGATGATCTAAGAGCAATTTTATGAAGTGTGGTGTGCTGATCGAGGAAGATTTGAGTCCTAGTTATGTTTGGTTGATAGCATAGAGATTCAGATTAACTCAAATGTTTGCAATGCCAACCTTGATGCTTATTCCAAGTCTAATGAAGGATATAGAGGCATGTGGATGAGTTGCAAAAAAGGTATCCTTGTATGAAAATGTTCAAATCCTAAGAAAGGTTCAGAAGCAGAGCAGAGAAGAGGAGGAACAAAAGAACAAGGGAAGCAAAGGATGAAGAGACAATAGAGAAGTGTTTGGGGCATAGCAGAAGTATAAGAAAGATTTCAATGGGACTGAACCAGGCATGAACAATATACTTTTTATCAGTTCATTATTTTTGTATTAAATATAAATTCCTATAGGTAGTGAGCCTCTCTGAGCAGTGAGCTCTAGGCAGTGATCCCTAAGGCAAGTGCCTTCTTATTTCATTTCAGTACTTTTAACAAGGTACAAAATTTGTGGGTTAACCTTGACCATGGTTTTCCCTTAGCCAGGTTTCCATGTAAAAATCCTAGTCTTATGTGTTCATTTGTCTCTTCTCATGTGTTGATGATTCATGCTTTAAATGTTTATATCATTAATCAGTTTTGTATGGTAAAGAAATAGTTACAAGTGTGAAAGATTTGGGACAACTGATTCATCCCCCTCTCAGTTGTCTGGACTACTTCCAATAAAGGTGAGGAAGGATCTTGAAGAAGATGAATCAAAGCTTGAAGAACTTGAAGCTCTTTTTGCCAAAAGACTACCAAGCGAATCCGGTAAGTATGAAGGAAATTTGCCTTTCAAATGTTTTGCTTGTAATAAGATTGGTCATTTTGCCTCAAGATGTCTGGAGATGGTTTCAAAGCCAAACCCTAATAGACCTAGCATTCAAAAGAAATGCTACTATGTCCAAGAAGCTGCTGAAGGAGTCACTGATGATGAATCTGATAAGGGAAGTACCTGAAGAAATGAATGGGTGTTCATTTCCATCAAAGAAGAAGATCCGATACCTATTGAATCTGCTAGCTATGTGAATGTGGAAAGAGCCTTGGATGCTCAGGTTGAAGAAAAGGATGAATGGGTAATTGACAATGGATGCTCTCATCATATGACATGTGATAAGAGTAAGTTTGTAAGTATTGAAAGGTATGAAGGTGGAATTGTGAAGTTTGGAGACAATTCATCTAGTAGAATCTATGGTAGAGGATCCATCTCTCTTGATGGTAAGAATAACACTAATGATGTTTTGTATGTAGCAGGGTTGAAGCATAATCTTCTTAGTGTTGGAAAGTTGGTTGACAAGGGATATGATCTCCGATTCAAGGATAGAAAATGTAGAATTTTGGAAAGCTTCAGAACTGAGATTACATCTGGTACATAGACTAGAGGTAACATATTTCATTTAATAGGTACTAGTAAAAGTTTTTTGATTTCTCAGATTGATCAGAGTTGGCTATGGCATAGGAGAATGTGTCATCTAAACTTTGACAACATTGTCAAGATAAGTACTACTCAGGTTGTAAGAGATCTTCCAAAACTTGTGAAACCTACCAATAACATGTGTAAGGAATGTCAATTGGGAAAATAGAACAGAGTCACATTCAAGAGTAAAGAATAATCTTCAAGTGGATTGTTTGAACTTGTGCACACTGATTTATGTGCTCTTGCCAGTGTTAGGAGTTTTCAAGGAGACAGATACTTTATGTTGCTGATTGATGATCACTCTTGGATGATGTGGGTCACTTTCTTGAGAGAGAAATTAGAGGCTCTTGACAAATTCAAAGTGTTTAAGGCTAGTTTGGAGAATGAGATTGGTGTGAAGGTAAAGTGTTTGAGATCTGACAGAGGTGGAGAGTTTATCTCCGGTGATTTTAATGCATTTTGTGAAAAGCATGGAATAAGAAGACAATTGTCTGCTCCTAGGACTCCTCAGTAGAATGGAGCTATGGAAAGGAAGAACTAGACTAATCAAGAGGCTACTAGAACCATGATGATGGAAGCAAATGTTCCACATATCTATTGGAGAGAGGATGTAAGTATTGTTGTCTACACTCTTAACCGAGTGTAGATCAAAGGTAATTATGGTAAAACACCTCATGAACTGTGGTTTGGTAATGCTCCTTCTCTAAAATATTTTAGAGTTTTTGGGTAGTAAATTATATATCAAAAGAGATGAAGATCTAGGCAAGTTTGATGCAAGATGTGATGAAGGAATATTTCTAGGTTATTCTAATCAAAGCAAGGCATACCGGTGCTTTAACAAGAGATTGAAAAAGATTGTTGAAAGTGCTAATGTCAAGGTTGATGAAAGAAAGGAGAGACCTTTAAGGTTTTGTGGATATGAATTAGATGATCAAAATGAAAGTCCAAATGAAAGAAAGCAAGTTCAGTTTACTCCCGAGAATCTAGTAACTCAAGAAGTTAATGCAAATGTTGAGGAACAAGTTTAAGAATTAGAAGTTGAAGAAAATCCCAAAACTCCTAGGTATGTAAGATTGAATCATTCTAAAAATTAGATCATGGGAGATAAAAATAAACGTGTTCAAAGTAGAAGAAGAATTTTTAAAGAACAAGAGGAGTATTGTTTGATTTCAAAGATTGAACCAAAATTAGTGAATGAAGCTTATAATGATGAAAGTTGGGTAAAAGAAATGGAAGAAGACTTAATACAAATTGAAAAGAATAATACTTGGGATCTTGTTCAAAAATTTAATTGGAACTAAATGGGTCTTCTGGAATAAATTGAATGAAGATGGTGAAGTTGTGAGAAACAAAGCAAGATTGGGGTGCAAAGGTTACTCTCAGGTAGAGGGAATTAATTTTGAAGAACCTTTTGCTCCAGTGGCAAGAATTGAAGCAGTTAAATTATTTCTTGTGTTTGTTGCTTACCAAGATTTCAAAGTCTACCAGATGGATGTCAAGTCAGCATTCATGAATGGAGAGTTGGAAGAAGAAGTCTACATTGAGCAACCAGAAGGATTCTAGTTGTCTGATCAAGAAGATAAGGTCTGTAGATTGAAGAAAGCATTGTATGGACTTAAACAAGCCCCAAGAGCTTGGTATGCAAGATTAGATAAGTATCTGCTAAAGTTAGGCTTTACCAAAAGCACTACTGACATTAATCTTTATTTCAAAATTTATCATGAACACATCTTGATTGTTGAGGTATTTCTTGATGACATCATCTTTGGTGGAAATGAGAGTATGTGTAAAACATTTGCTGATCATATGCAAAGTGAATTTGATATGTCCATGCTTGGTGAAATTAATTTCTTCTTAGGTCTATAGATCATTCAGTCAAAAAAAGGCATCTTCATATCTCAGTCTAAGTATGTGAAAGAGTTGTTGAAAATATTTGGAATGCAGGATTCAAAACTAGTGAGTACTCCTATGATAACCGGATGCAAGTTGAGAAAAGATGATGATTCCCCTAAGGTAGATCAGAAAAGGTATAGATCAATGATTGGAAGACTACTTTATCTGACTTATACCAGACCTGATATTATTAATGTAGTTGGCCTTGTTGCTAGATTTCAAGTTGATCCTAGAGAATCTCATGTTGTAGAAGTCAAAAGAATTTTTAGGTATCTGAAGGGAACATTTGACTATGGCGTATGGTATCCTAAGGGTGATGATTTGAATCTTCATGCATATACAGATGTTGATTGGGTAGGAGATGTGGACAATAGGAAGAGTACTAGTGGAGGTGCATTTTTCTTGCGAAAGAGATTGGTTTCTTGGTTGATAAAAAATTAGGAGGCAAATCTTTGTCTACTATAGAGGCAGAGTACATAGCAGTAGCAAGTAATTGTACTCAAGTTTTGTGGATGAAGCAAATGTTTAAGGATATCAGAGTTGTGTTTGAAGAACTTGTTACAATCTTCTGTGACAATTCAAGTGCAATAAACATTTCAAAGAATCCAATGTTTTATTCAAAGACAAAGCATATATCCATCAAGTTTCACTTTTTGAGAGAAGGTAAATGAGAATGAAATTAGATTGGAGTTTGTTTCATCAAAAGATTAGATTGCAGATATCTTCACTAAGCCTCAACCTAAGGATACTTTTGAGTATCTCAAAGTGATGATAGGGCTTATTACATCTCCTATTTAGAACTAAGGTGCACTAATGTGCATCAGTCCGGTGGAATTCATAGTCATATGTTGTGATCCAGATTGGTGTTAAGGATTTGCTACTTAGGGGGAGTAGTCAGTATGCTGATTCTAGATTAAGAAACCAAAAAGAGGAAGAGATGATTGCAAATATGTGCCCTTTGCCATTGATGTCAAAGGGGGAGAGAAGTCTTGTGAAAAACTTGGTAGTAAGCAGTTGATGGTGAAAGGGGGAGTAGTAAAAGAAAATGGTTGCAAATGTGATAAGAGAAAGGGGGAGAAGTTCTTGTCTTGATGGTTGAAATAGTTTTTCACATCATATGTTGCCATCAATGACAAAGGGGGAGATTGTTGCAAATATGTGCCTAATCAGTGTTGTCATTGATGTCAACATATCCTTGTTATCATTGGTGTCAACTGTATCCAATTATAGAAGACTTGTATGTTGAGGATATTGAGAAAATTAGCCTCTCTGGAAGAAACAAGTGAGTTACATATCTCTCTATAAGAGACAGTGAAGATAGTGTAGTTCAGTGAAGTAGATTGCCATGCATTCTGAGTGAGATGAAGAATAGAGTTTGTGGACCAAAGGGTGTTGTAAAGGATTGTCTCAAGTTGTTCCAGTTAAGATTTGAGGGATCCACATGAAGAATTTCTAAAGTTATGGCCATCTGAGTAGAACTGGGTTTTGCAGTTGTTTAGAGGTGACAGAGTGGTCTGGATTGATCGATATTGGAATATTATGATCTATAGATCTAGAGGTGTGTTTTGGGATGTCACTGTGTATTCTTAATTCAAGAGGTTTGTGGTTTGGAGGTTCACAAGCAACCTTTCTAGTGTGATAGTCATGATAGTTGGTGTTCTTGAGTTCCTGAATGAAGGTGCAAGTGTTTCTAGTGATTTGAGGTAGTGCTGTTATTCTTGTTGATTTCATTGTTCTTGTGGTGGTCTATGAATCATGTGTCTATTGTGTTGGTGGTTCATATTGAGGATTGAGCTTGTAGATGAAGATTTCTCCTTGGGTGTTGTTGTTCTTTCTAGTCTTGGCCGACTGGATGCTTTGTGCATCTTACGGATGATCTAAGAGAGGTTCTATGAAGAGTGGCATATTGTTTGATGAAGATTTGGGTCCCAGCTATGTTTAACTAACAGTATAGTGATTCACATTAAGCTAGATGTTTGTAGTGCTAACCTTGATGTTTATTCCAAGGTTGATGAAGCATATAAATATGTGTGGTTGAGTTGTGGGAAATCATCCTTGTGCAAAAATGATAAGATCCTAAGAAAGGAAGAAAGGCAGAGCAGATAAGGGAAAGAGCAGTAAAGGAAGAGGAGATAACGAATAAGTGTTTGGGGGGTGTTAGGTCTCAAAAATGCAGGTTGTAAATCCTAAGAGGATGCCAGACTCTATGGTTAGATTGTCAACATTTTTGACCTAACACGACGGAGTCTAACCTTTAGGGTTTGATGACTCCCTACACTTTAGGTGGTACTATACCTAGGCGGGTGAACCTTGAAAATTAAAGGAGATCAAGTATAAGTGTTTTGACTAAGTTAATGGATCTACCTACAGTGGCAAATGGTGTAGAATAGATGAACGCTTGCTAACTAATTCTATATCTAATATCTAATGGATGATTGGTATGAATTCTATAAGCAATATCAAGGTAAATCTTAAATGATGAATTGAAATAAGACCAGTGCCTTATTGGGTAAATAGAGTCAAATGGAAGACAATGACCAATGGCTTATAGTGGGCAATAACTCTAACTGTTTGGCACAATACTTTAGTTTATAACTTGTATAAACGTGAGGGAAATGACTGACAGACTCTCCTTAATAATCCAATAGATAAAATCAGACTTCTTGTTATTCACCAAATGGAAGTTTAATCCTTTCTTGAAGGAACCAATTGAATGAAATGCACAAGAATAACATATAATATCAACTTGGAGACAGAATGGCAGTCCTAATTATATGATTCTTCTTAATGATCCAAACTAACACTTCCAGGTTACTGTGACTGATCAGAAGGATTTTAATTCCTCTAATGGAAACCAATTAATCTAATCACACAAATATAGCAAATGTGCATTGACAAATTAAATATATACTTGATATATTAATTTGAATAACAAGGAAATATTGAACTGGAGCCAACCATATAATTGAATAATTTTAACAAATAATTGATGCCAAAATAAGACCACAAAATCAGAGAACTTCAATTTACTTCTTCAATATAATGCTTACAGCATGGTTTTTTAAAATATTGTAAACTTCATGTATTAAATTCTACTGTTGATGATAATTCAACATCATATGTTCAACTTATATAGAAATACTTATGAAGAGGCATAACTCTTCAAAAATGTCTTTTGGGAATCAACATGATTAACATAACAACAATAAGATAATGATGTTTAAGCTCTATTTACCCACAGGTATAGCTGAGCAATGTGATCCAAGTACTCTTGGCTGCAATGTGTATCCGTAAATTCAATAGCATTTCTTGTGATCACATCCATCATTATCATCTTCTCTAGATGCTTGTAGGCTTCCCCAGATGCAGAGTCTTTTTCCTTAAGAGCTCCTAAGGATTCATGCAATATCATTTGATAGTATTCACTCCATTCATCTTTGCTCTTCAGTTCTTTACCATTCCTAAATAACATGGGTACTCCTACTTTTGAAGCCTCAACACATTCTTTGGCATCATTCTTAAGGTGGTCATAATATTTCTGGTGCCGCTCAATCAAGTCTTTTGCACTAGAAATACCTGTAGTGTCAAAAACATCTTTACTCTATGTCTTGTATAGTTTCTCTTGCAGCTTGTTGTGGAGCCTCTCATGTTCTTGGATCACTTTATAATTTTTAGAATAAATATACCAAAATTGGGTTCTCCAATGCATCATGTTGACCTGCCTATTTTGGAGCACTGTTGCAAGTGTGTCAATCTAGATTTGAGCTATCTAATCAATAGATGGTGATTGGGTGCTTTATGAGCTCTCTCCCTGAGTTAATTTTCACTGACCCTCCGAAGGTGCTCTTAACATTATCTTTCAAATAATCATTTTCTTTTTTTAATATCTCACAACTCAGTTTATATGCATCTGATTCTTTGATCAACATCTGAGCTTATGCTATATTCAACTTTGCAATGTTAATGCCAATGTCTGCAGTGATCAAAGGGTCAGTTTCCCCCACCTTCAAAGTCATGACATGCCCAAAAGCCTTTTTAGTGTCTATAATGGTTGTCTTCTTATGGGGAGGATACAAAGCCCATATCATTAGTGAATTTTCATCATTGTTATATTTCATGCCCATATACACTTCTGTGACACCCTCAGGAGTGAGCTTATATTTGTCATCTATATTATGCAAAAAACTATCAAACACCAAAGCAAAATTCAAATCAAGACTATGGAATATCATAAAGCCTACTTCTCTGAGTAGATATCTACCCTTACTAGATGTCATAGCTTGCAGTTCACTATCCACTGTTGTTTCTAACATATCAACTAATTGTCTTTCCTTGCCAACTGTGACATAATCAACTGATTCCTTGATCTCTTTACCCTTGCATTTATATAAAAACAATTTAAATTCTTTAGAATGGATAAATTGAACATCAAAAATAAAAGAATCATATGCTACTTGTCTTGGATCCTCATCAACAGACTCTTCCTCATCATGTTCTATACCAAGAGACTGATAGTGTTGCATTTTTTATTTTGCCATTCTGGTTGTCTGTCGATGTGGCTCTTCTTCTTCTGTAGGTCCCTCATCACCAGAGGACAACAACTCTATCTCTACAAGCTCCTTCCTTTTCTCATCTAATTCCCTATTATATTTCTCAACCATTAATTCAACTTCAGTTTCTTCCATATTTCTGATTATGTCATCATGTGGATATGGGACATGTGTATATCCACTAAGGTTTTGTTTTCTCCTAACAAGATCAATGAATCCCTCATGATCAAATTCATTTCTTGCTTCTGCACATCTCATGTTAGAATGCATCAGTTTATCCATAATGAGACCATAGCCCTCTTTTGACAGTATAGTAAAATTTCCAAAGCATAGAGTACTGGGCATGAAGGATTGCTTATCATAGGAGCTCAAATGCATCACATTAGAGCAGTTCATTCACCTAACTATCTCTAGGTAGGCAATTTTTTTAGGAACTGTCTTGGGCAGTATAAATGGGGTGTCTTCAAAACCATAAACTCTGACCATGGTAGCATCCTCAAAACAATACGAATCTCCCTAGTTGTGGGTAACAGTAGGAGGACCACCAAAATCTTTAGGTCTGAGAAACCTCTTTATTTCATTTGATAGTGAATATTCACAAGGATGACTGAAATATCTATACAATACTTTTACACAATATTCTTCAAAATGAATATAACTTGAATGGGCATACCTGTTGTCCCATATCCTCGTCCACATTTGTATGGGTGACTTTTGTCCCCTTTGGTCTATTTGAACAACCTTGAATTCACTTGGCCATAATCCCATTTCCTGGCCATAATAAAGCACCATGTGCATGAGGAGTGAGTAATGTTCAAAAGAGACCAATGGGGCGTTGTTTTTGATTGCAGTCAAACCAGAATCAATCCTTCCAAAAACATAGGCAGCATAGTCAAATTGCCTGGCATTGTGACACTGGATGTTTGTGGCTATCACCATCAAGGGAATTGTCATAAAATCAAGGACCTCTAACCCTAGGACTTGGCCCATAGAATAATAAGTGTACTATATGTATGGTTCAAATAATGACACATGGAATGGAGGTCCATCATTCTCATTGAGAGGCACTACTTCCCCTTCTACCTTAGGTCTGTGGATAGGTAATCTCCACCCATTGTAAGTGGTATCCATTCTCTAGTATTCTTTGTCCAAATCTTCATAGACTATAGGAATAGTGCTCAAGTCATCCAAACCAGACACTTCACAAATAGCATTTTTAGACAAATGTACAACTGGCTCTCCTTGCAGATTGCATATGGCTTTGAGGCTAGGGTTGTAATGTTTAGCTAGGAGTCTGAGGAGTTCTACATTCACAAATACATCAGGAATGACCAATTTTCCCAAATTCAAGTGCCATGGATTAGACACTGGGACATTTTTGAATCTCCTATTCTAATGGAATTTGAAAAGATCATAGTCTCTTATTGGTGTCCATATGTTTCCAAGATATTTACATTTATCTTCTAATTTCTCTACTTCTACCCTAAGTTGTGCGGACCTTCGAGCTTTGGGAGTCGATCTAGGAAATTGGTCAATTAAGTCTTGATTTAATTTCCTAGCCTTTATTTTCTCATCAGGGATTTTGTCAATTTTTTGTTTCTTAGGTTTACTAGTCTCACCCATTTGTTTTCTACCCTTTTCTTTCACTAGAGTCTCCATTACAATTATGGATGGCAAATTCAAAATGTAGTTTATCACACAGAGGCTTTTGAGTATGTACCTATTATGTGATTATTGGACTCCTCTATCTTTCCCCTGAGTTCTTGTTTATGCACTCCTCTCAGACAATTCATTTGAATCTAATTGCAGTGATTTTGAATGGCTCTTCAAAGGATCTCTTCCTTGTCTGCGATTAATTGTTCCAGTGTATTAATTTTCGTGATCATTGTGAGATGTCACATCATCATAACTCCCTTCATCGGTATGATTTTTGTAATGTCAGGGCAATTTAATATCTTCTTATGGCTCAAACATTTGCATGTGGATCAATTGCTTTGACCCTTCATCTGTCTCCTCGATGTCATCTTTTATAAAGACATATATAAGTTTGCATTGGCAAGATATTTTTGAGGTCTACCCTATATACAAATGGGCATGGCTATCATCGGCCTAACTTACTTTATCACCATGGGAATAACACTTTACTCCGATATCTTAAGTGTCTCTGATATGAATATCGGTGAGAGTCTTATTGATGAGCGTGGTTGTTTTTATCATCGGGATAAGATATGACATCGGAATGATTTATTTCCAACTATCTGATCATGATTGTTTCCCCGATATCTTCCTTTACATTCTTCATCAGAGTGATCTTCACAACATGTGACCAACATAATTGTGAGTATTGTTTCAGTAAGACTTGCAAGCTTTTTTTTTACTTGTTCACTTTCGTTGATGGTTTTTATCCTTCCTAGACATCGGTGTGACTTAAGCTGAAATAATGCCACTTTATTGCTGAGACATTGCAAAGTCAGATATACTTTAACTTCTCACCCCGATGTGCATCTCTCCTTGATGATCATTAGTTTCACTAGTTCCATGGGTAGCTCGGCAAGAGTCATACCGAATTCCTTCATCAGTGTGATCTATATTGTCAGGGGGTTTTGGAGTATTCCCCAATAGTGTTTTCTTATGTCGATAGTCCCTGTTACTGTTCAACTCGGCATGACTACAAATTCTCTCCTCGATGAAAAGTCATCTATGTTACCTTATTCATCGATGGTTCCTGAAATCTTCTCCCTGATCATTATTTTCATGCCAATACTCATTTCAGCTTATTTCTCATAGAGCATGGATCAGTAAACAAAAGTGAGGTCTTGCAAAAATTAAGGAACTGAGGCCCCATATTATATATGATCTGATGGGTGAGACAAATGTTGGTGGTAAAGATTATGTGATATTATAGAGTTTATCCACTGCTATGATGATTTTGGGCACATGATCTCCTGATCTATTTAGACATGGAGTGGCTAGAAATATAAGAAAATTTTGAAATTTTCATGTCCCAACAGTGGCTCTGTCTGGGATGTATACCCCTTGTGGGTATAACAAGGATTTAGATCTCTTGGTGGAGTAGAGCATATATTTTATTTATTTGAGATGATGGCTTCACAGAATTGTATGAATGAAATGAGAATGGGAGATGGAAGTGACAATGATGGGGAATGGGGATGATCCTATACTACTGTACATGGAAAAAAAAAATTCTTTTTTTTAGAGAGATTCATAGGACTGTCCATGTACTGGCAGATCCTAATCTCTTTCGATTGCCCTAAACTACTGTGCATGGAATAAAAGTATTTTGAGAATTATTTAAGGCTTGTCCATGCATTGGCAACACTTAATTCTCTTTGTGCATGATTTTGGTATTTTATGAAAAGAAAGGCTTCAGAAATTGCCCATGCATAGGCAGTTCCTACTCTTCTCCAGACATATTTTGCAAATAGTAAGAATCATCACCTCCTTTTCTAGTTATAACAAAAGGACCTAACCACAAATCTTCAAACTCTCCATGCCTTCCTTTCTCTTAGCACCTAGCATTCCACATCAATACTAAGTCATTCATCTCAAATTTCCTATCTTTGGCCTTTTTGTCAAAAAGGTATTTCACTTGTGATTGCAACTTGATATTCTACCTTTGAGCCAGTCACCTTGTCTCATCAAGATCTGCAAGATGTTCTAATCTTTCCTCCATTGGTTCAGGGATGTTTAAGTCCTCTTGAAGAATAAATTTGTACACTGGTAAAAGATTTTCTAATGGTATCCTTGCTTGTGTTCCATACACTAGTTCAAAAGGAGATCTCCCAATTGCTCTCTTTATAGTAATCCTATTAGCCCACATAGCCATTCTTAACTTTGAATCCCATGCCCTTTTATTTCCTTCCAACATTCTTTTTATAATTTTTAGAAGATTTTTGTTGCTCTATTCTGACTACCCATTTTCTTGTGGATGATAAGAGACAGCATATGACATAGTGATGCCATGTGTATTATAGAAATTTTTGAAATCATTAGACCTAAAACACATTCCATTGTTTGTAATTAACCTCACTGGAGTGCCAAATCTGAATATAATATTCTCCATCAAAAAGTTAATCACAACCTTGCTTGTTGCTTGTTTAGTTGGGATTGCTTCCACCCATTTTGTGAAGTAATTTGTTGCCACTAAAATCCATTGGTGTCCTTCACTTGATTTTTCTGCAATTTCTCCTATGAAGTCAATGCCCCACTGATAGAATGGAGCCTCCACCTACATGGGTTTCAAGGGTAGTGCTCCCTGATATTTTAATTTTCCTGAGAATTTTTGACATGCTTAACATTTTCTCGTGTAATGATATGAGTCATTAAAAACTCTAGGCCAATAGTATCCATGCCTTAGGATCTTGTGGGCTATAATCTTTGTTGAGAAATGCCCTCCACACATACCTTCATGTAACTCGTTCATGACATGTTTTGACTGATGTTCATCTAGGCATAGTAATAGAATACCATCCCTATTCTTCCAGTAAAGATCTCCATCAATAAATACATATTTTGAGGCCTGTAATTTAAGTGTCCTCTTGTTTTCATCATACCCTTCAGGACATTTCATGTGCTTTAGATAATATATGATGTTAGTATACCATGGAGTATACTCAATGCTAGAACTTCTGTTATCAACATCATTAGCACTACATATCTGAGAAGCCTCAAGATTATTTTCAGCCATTAATCTAGCAAGACCTTGTCCTCTCACTAGTTTGGTGATCTGGATTTCAATATTGAACTCCTAAATTCTATTTATCCATCTGCATCTTCTACCTGTGACCTTAGTTTAGACCAATACATCTTTTACTGCAGCATTAGGGACATGTTATTATTTCAGCTCCCACCAAGTATGGCCTAAAAGCTTTAACTGCCTTCACCAAAGCATATGTCTGTTTCTCAACTATGTCATATTTTAATTTTGCATTTTGAAGAGATTTGCTGAAAAATGAAATGGGTTGTTCATGTCCATCATTTTTCTGCAATAGTACTGCTGCAACTATATGATATTAGGCAAATGAGAATAGTTGGAATGGCTTACTGAAATCAGGGGCTTCTTTGATTGCCTTCTTAATGGTGGCAAATGCCTCTACTATTTTTCTTGTCCACTTTACTTCTGAATTCTTCTTCAACATTCTTGATATAGGGCTAACAATTTCAGCAAAATTTGATATGAATCTCCTAACAAAGTTGATTTCACCAAAGAATGACTGTATAGCTTTTACATTCTTAGGAACGAGAACTTGGTCAATGGCTTTTACTCTTTTAGGATCTATTCTTATTCCATCTTTTGACACTATGTGGCCAAGCAGCTTGCCTTTTGTTACTGCGAAATGGCACTTCTTAAGATTCAATGATATTCCATATTCTAAGGCTTTAACAAAAATCTATTCTAGATGTGTACAATGATCCTCAGCCCTGTTGGAATATGCTGTCATGTCATCCTGATATACTATCATGATTTTATTAATCAATTCTGCAAAGGCCACATCCATTGCCCTTTGGAATGTTACTCCAGCATTCGTGAGTCCAAATGGCATCCTTAAATATACATATGTTCCCCATGGTGTGGTGAATGCAGTCTTATATTGTTCTAATTCTTTAACTTTCACCTAATTATATCCTGAGAAACCATCCATCATTGACAACAATTCACACCTGGTAACCTTTTGCAATATTGCTTCCATATTAGGAAGGGGATAATTGTCCTTAAGAGAAGATTTGTTTAGATTCCTAAAGTCCACACATAATCTAATATCACCATTTTTCTTCCTGACAAGCACCAAATTAGAAACCCAAGAAGAATGCCTAATGGGTTTAATGATAGCTCAGTCTCTTAGTTTTGTGAGTTCTTCAAGCATCTTAGGGGCCAATGTAGGATTGATGGGCCTCTATTTTTGCCTGAATGGTTTAGCATCCGGTTTTAATGGTATTTCATGCTAAAAAAGATCCTCCCTATATGCTTTCAAATCATCATATGACCATGCAAATACATGTCTATACTTCCTGAGTAGGTTGATGAGCATGCTCTTGATTTTGGGATTGAGATTCTTTTCCATGTATATATTTTTTGGGGCTGCCTATGTCCCCAAATTAATCTCTTCAAGGTCGTTCTACACTACTGGTGTGTCTTTCATTTTAAATCTATCATGTCCATCAAATGTCGTTTCCAATGCTATGAGTCCCTTAGGTATTTTGTTTGTTTTTAGCTGAACTATCTCTTGACCAAAGAGAGTTTCTTTTCCATCATGTTCTTCTACAAATGCATTAAAATCAATCTCTTGGTTTTCATAATGATTAGTACAATGCAAGAAGTTAATTATATCAGCATCATTATCAAACACTTGCCAGTTATGTATATTATCTAGGATAGTGGGTCTAGTTTTGAATTCAACCTCTATAATACCTCCTAATGTGATATCATCTCTTTTTAATGCAATATTTGCTAGAAAATCTGCCATAATATTTTTTGATCTATCAATCTAGTTGATTGAGAAAGCATCAAACAACTTAATATTATCCCAGACAACATTTCTATATTGCTTCAACCTCTTGTTTTTAAACAAGTATTTCTCTCTTAGTTGGGAAGTAACCAATTATGAATCACCGTATACATCCAGCTTTTTTATCTTATGCTTGGTGGCTATATTCAAACCAATGAGCAAAGCCTTGTATTCTACTACATTATTTGTGTATTCAAATGTCAGTATAAAGGAGTATTTAAAAGTTTTACCTGCTGGTGAGATAAATAATACTCTGGCCCCATTTCCCATTTTGCTACATGCACCATCAAAATACATCTTCCACACATCATTCTCCTCTTTCTTAGATTCAACATATATCATATTAGTATTTTGCAATTCTGGCTGACTTTTTTCAACCTTGAAGGCTCCCAAATCTATATCAGAAAAGAAGTTTATTTGATTTTGATCCAAGTGTTCTATGATGTTCTCATATCTCAGCTCCCTACACAAATTGATCTCTTTGCCTCCCATTGGTATTGTGGAATATGATAAATCTAATTGGACATTCCCTCCTACCATTGCGGCCTTGATAAGAGCATTCCATAATATGGTGGAATGTAAACCACGGTGATATCAATGTTATAGGTTGCTTCAGGGTATGAAGCAAGTTTTATTTCCACATCCCTCATAATGCCAATGACTGGGATGGATCTATTATCCATTGCATAACATCTACCAAATGTAGTGTCAACCCACATTCCTAGTTCTTTCATGACTACTATTGGCATGATATTCATGGCCATGCCTAAATCAATCATGCAGTTCCTTACTATCATGTTTTTGATTAATAAAGTAGTATAGAAAGGTTCTACCTATGAGGGATTCTTTGTCAAGGTATCACCTAGGTATACCTCAGGGATTTGGAATGTTTCTTGGTGAACATTATTTGTTCTATTATCTGATTCTTTATGTTTTTTATTTGCTATATCTAAAATTAGTTTAACCACTGTATTTCTGTATTTGTCTATCTTCATCATCTCCAAAAGTGGAGCTGATATCTTTACCTGGGATATTGCATAATCAATGTCAAATGAATGGGCCATATTTTGATCATTTCTTTCTGTCTTTATATGCTCTTTTTCTTGATTTTGTGATTTATCTTTCATTTTATTTTTATCAATTTTTTCTGGTTCTCTGAATGATGACTTTGCATTATTCTTTTTGTAATTTTGATCTTTTATAAAGACACTCCTAGGTGTTCCTTGTTCAACATTTACTATCCTATTTCTTAGGTTATAGGCATTTTAGCTTTAGCTATTGCAGCTATTGTAAGAGCTTCTCTTTCATTTTCAGTGGGCTTTCTCCACTGATCATATTGCGAGTTCTTATAATAGGTAGGTTCCTCGTAACCATCCTCCTGATCTTAGAATACTTCTTGTTTTCCCATATTGATATGATGTTTCTAGTTTCCCACATCATATTCGTATCCCTCTTCCTCTATAGAATAATAGTCTTCATTTAGCAAATATGGTGTATCTTGCATCATGTTTATTGTGTGATTGTCTTTGTTATAATTGTATAATGTTTCTTCTTGTTGTACCATTTTAGCCACCACACAGTATTCAGGTGAGTGTGGAAAATTGCACACCAGACACCAAGGTTTATCTTCTACCATATGTGCCACATTTCTTTTCAGAGGGTTTGGAGTATCTTTGTTAAAATGTTGCTTTCTGTTGTTTTCAATGGGTCTTCCATCTTTCCGATTTGTATTATATGGCATATCATGCAACCTAGGTCTTTCATGTCTATGTTGACCTTCTTGTTTAGTCTACTAAATGTTTGGGCTTTTAGGAGCTCTATGATTATCTCTTTTGTTAACCATGCCTGCAGCTTTCTTGTTGTTCTCAATAGTTAATGCCACTTTATGTGCTTCAGTTAGGGTCATAGGGCACCGATTTCTAATCTCGTACCTAGTCTTGGAATCAAATGCTTTCAAATAAATGCTCAATGTTGCTAGATTAGTCAGTTTAGACCCATGTGGTATTTTATTGTGTAACTTGGAAAATTTTAAATTGAAATCATATACTGACTCATTTTGGTATTTTTGGATACTTATCAATTCATGCAATGCAAACTCAAGGACATACTGATTGCCATATTGCTCCTTGAATTGATTATGGAAATCAGTTATTGAACTGATTAAAACATCAGGTAAGCTTTTAAACCAGTCTCTCACATCTTCAGTCAGAGACATCATAAATAAAATTATTTTGACATCTTCATAATCCATACCAATATCTTGCATGAAAGCATTGAAGCTTTTGATGTGATCCTTAGCTAATGCTGCACTATTTCCAGTGAACTTGGGAACTATATTTTGCTAATTACTATCCATAGGGTATGGATACAATTGATATCCAGTTAGGTCATATTGGCCACATATATTTGTGAGGTTTTGTGGTGGAAAACTCATGGGTGGTGGGTTAGGATAGTAATTATATCCACCTAGATGTTGATGATAAGCATGTTACTGTTGTGGGTTCATGTGGGGATTTATATAAGGATTTTGTGGTCTATAATACTATTGGTTAGGGGGTGGGTATCGATTAGCTATATGTTGAGAGGTGTTGTGCACGGGAGGTGGTCTAGGAATTTTAGGGAGGGTATTTTGTTGACTTCCTAATGCTTGTGAATTGGAAACACCACCTGTATTTTGGTGCAAGTTTTGTTGTGGATTCCTCAAAGTGTTTCCTCTATGTGGAGGTACATATTTTGGAGGGGCTATTTTAGTCCTATTCTTTATATGTTGAATCTCTTGTTCTAACAACCTCTTAGTTTCCTCTATCTTGATCATTTCAAGTTCTTCCTAGAGCCTAAGCACATCCTGCTATGCTTCATTGATCCCTCTTATACTCTTTGGACTTTCATTCATTTCTTGATTTGAGAATCCATGTTTTACCCCTTCTCCCTGCTGTAATGACATTTTAAAATCATATTCAGCTTGCCTTTGATCAATTTCCTTCATGGCCCATGCTTCATAGTCAAACTGTTCTTGAGGATCAAGTCTGTATTTTGCCAATATATCATCAGTTACTCCATTGAGATTTTCATTTGATTCATGCAGAGGTGTAAAACTATTGTGAGTTGTGATAGCTTGTTTGGTATTATCCTCTTGAGACTCCTGATTATTATTTTGATGAGAATAATTTGATGCTCCATTTCTCTTGGAGATAGTTCTAATTGGTGGAGATGACTGTAATTTCTTCCCTTCCATCTTGGATCTTCTACCATCCATTTGGTATTAACGTTTTGTTATAATAGTTTCTAGAGTCACCACCTATTTTGTACATAGGAAAAAATTATAATTTATCTTTCCAAATTCTTCTTGCCAGTAGAGTTACCAGATTGTATTTCAAAATTTCTGACTGCTATACCTAGGCGGGTGAACCTTAAAAATTAAAGCAGATCAAGTATAAGTGTTTTGACTAAGTTAATGGATCTACCTACAGTGGAAAATGGTGTAGAATAGATGAATTCTTGCTAACTAATTCTATATCTAATATCTGATGGATGATTGGTATGAATTGTATAAGCAATATCAAGGTAAATCTTAAATGATGAATTGAAATAAGACTAGTGCCTTGTTGGGTAAACAGAGTCAAATGGAAGACAATGACCAATGGATTATAGTGGGCAATAACTCTAACTATTTGGCACAATACTTTATTTTATAACTTGTATAAACATGCAGGGAAATGACTAACAGACTCTCCTTAATAATCCAATAGATAAAATCAGACTTCTTATTATTCACCAGATGGAAGTTTAAACCTTTCTTGAAGGAACCAATTGAATGATATGCACAAGAATAATATATAATATCAACTTGGAGACAGAATGGTAGTCTTAATTATATGATTCTTCTTAATGATCCAAACTAACACTTCCAGGTTACTGTGACTAATTAGAAGGATTTTAATTCCTCTATTGGAAACCAATTAATCCAATCACACAAATATAGCAAATGTGCATTGACAAATTAAATATATACTTGATATATTAATTTGAATAACAAGGAAATACTGAACTAAAGATAACCATATAATTGAATAATTTTAAAAAACAATTGATGCAAAAATAAGACCACAAAATTAGAGAACTTCAATTTACTTATTCAATATAATGCTTGCAACATGGTCTTTTAAAATATTGTAAACTTCATGAATTAAATCCTACTGCTGATGATAATTCAACATCATATGTTCAACTTATATAGAAATACTTATGAAGAGACATAACTCTTCAAAAATGTCTTTTGGGAATCAACATGATTAACATAACAACAATAAAGATAACGATGTTTAAGCTCTATTCAACCATAGGTATAGCTGAGCAATGTGATCCAAGTACTCCTGGCTACAGTGTGTATCAGTAAATTCAATAGCATTTCTTGTGATCACATCCATCATTACCATCTTCTCCAGATGCTTACAGGCTTCCCTAGATGTAGAGTCTTTGTCCTTGAGAGCTCCTAAGGCTTCATGCAATATCATTTGACAGTCTTCACTCCATTCATCTTTGCTCTTTAGTTCTTTATCATTCTTGAATAACATGGGTACTCCTACTTTTGAAGCCTCAACACATTCTTTGGCATCATTCTTAAGCTGGTCATAATATTTTTTGTGCCACTCAATCAAGTCTTTTGCACTAGAAATACCTGTAGTGTCAGAAACATCTTTACTATGTGTCTCGTGTAGTCTCTCCTGCAGCCTTTTGTGGAGCCTCTCATTTCTTGGATCACTTTATAATTTTTAGAATAAATATCCCAAAATTGGTTCATCCAATGCATCATGTTGACATGCCTATTCTGGAGGATTGTTGCAAGTGTGTCAATCTAGATTTGAGCTATCTGATCAATAGATGGTGATTGGGCGGTTTGTGAGCTCTCTCCCTAAGTTAATCTTTTCATTAACCCTCTGAAGGTACTCTTAACAATATCTTTCAAATAATCATTTTCTTTTATTAATCTCTCACAACTCAGTTTATATGCATCTCGTTCTTTGATCAGCATCTGAGCTTGTGCTTTATTCAACTTTGCAACATTAATGCCAATGTCTGCAGTGATCAAAGGGTCAGTTTCCCATACCTCCAAAGTCATGACATGCCCAAAATCCTTTTCAGTATCTATAATGGTTGTCTTCTTATGGGGAGGATACAAGGCCCATATCATTAGTGAATTTTCATCGTTGTTATATTTGGTGCCCATATACACTTTTGTGACACCCTCAAGAGTGAGCATATATTTGTCATCTGTATTATGCAAAAACTATCAAACACCAAAGAAGAATTCAAATTAAGACCAAGGAATATCATAACACCTGCTTCTCTGAGCAATTGTCTACCCTTACTAGGAGTCATAGCTTGCAGTTCACTGTCCACTCTTCTTTTTAACATATCAACTAATTATCTTTCATTGTCAACTATGACATTATCAACTGATTCCCTGATCTCTTTACCCTTGCATTTATACAAAAATGATTTAAATTCTTTAGAATGAATAAATTGATCATTAGAAATAAAAGAATCATATGCTACTTGTCTTGGATCCTCATCAGTAGACCCTTCCTCATCATGTTCTATACGAGGAGACTGATAGTGTTGCATTTTTTGTTTGGCCATTCTGGTTGTCTATTGATGTGTCTCTTCTTCTTTTGTAGGTCCCTCATCACTAGAGGACAACAACTCTATCTCTACAAGCACCCTCCTTTTCTCATCTAATTCCCTATTATATTTCTTAACCACTAATTCAACTTTAGTTTCTTCCATATTTTTGATTATGTCATCATGTGGATATGGGACATGTGTATATCCACTGAAGTTTTGTTTTCTCCTAGAAAGATCAATGAATCCCTCAGGATCAAATCCTTTTCTTTCTTCTACACATCTCATGTTATAATGCATCAGTTTATCCATAATGAGACCATAACCCTCTTTTGATAGTACAATAAAATCTCCAAAGCACAGAGTACTGGGCATGAAGGATTGCTTGTCATAGGAGCTCAAATGCATCACATTAGAGCAGTTCATTTGCCTAACTATCTCTAGGTAGGCAACTTTTTCAGGAACTATCTTGGGCAGTATAAATGGGGTGTCTTCAAAACCATAAACTCTGACCATGGTAGCATCCTCAAAACAATACCAATCTCCCCAGTTGTGGGTAACAGTAGGAGGACCACCAAAATCTTTAGGTCTAAGAAACCTCTTTATTTCATTTAACAGTGAATATTCACAAGGATGACTGAAATATCTATACAATACTTTTACACAATATTCTTCAAAACGAATATAACTTGAATGGGCATACCTGCTGTCCCATATCCTCTTCCACAATTGTATGGGTGAATTTTGTCCCCTTTGGTTTGTTTGAACAACCTTGAATTCACTTGGCCATAATAAAGCACCATGTACATGAGGAGTGAGTAATGTTGAAAAGAGACCGATGGGGCATTGTTCTTGATTGCAGTCAAACCAGAATTAATCCTTCCAAAAACATAGGCAGCATAGTCAAACTACCTGGCATTGTGACACTGGATGTCTGTGGCTATCACCATCAAGGGAATTGTCATAAAATTAGGGACCTCTAACCCTAGGACTTGGCCCATAGAATAATAAGTGTACTATATGTATGGTTCAAATAATGACACATGGAATGGAGGTCCATCATTCTCATTGAGAGGCATTGCTTCCCCTTCTACCTTAGGTCTGTGGATAGGTAATCTCCACCCATTGTAAGTGGTATCCATTCTCTAGTATTCTTTGTCCAAATATTCATAGACTATAGGAACAGTGCACAAGTCATCCAAAACAAACACTTCACTAATAGCATTTTTAGACAAATGTACAATTGGCTCTCCTTGTGGATTGCATATAGATTTGAGGCTAGGGTTGTAATGTTTAACTAGGAGTCTAAGGAGTTCTACATTCACAAATACATTAGGAACGACCAAATTTCACAATTTCAAGTGCCATGGATTAGACACTGGGACATTTCTGAATCTCCTATTGTAATGGAATTTGAAAAGCTCATAGCCTCTTATTGGTGTCAAGACGTTTCCAAGATATTTACATTTGTCTTCTAATTTCTCTACTTCTGCCCTAAGTTGTGTAGACCTTTGAGCTTTGGGAGTTGATCTAGGCAATTGGTCAATTAAATTTTTATTCAATTTCCTGTCCTTTATTTTCTCATTAGGGCTTCTGTCAATTTTTTATTTCTTAGGTTTACTAGTCTCACCTTGTTGTTTTCGGCCCTTTTCTTTCACTGGAGTCTCCATTACAATTACAGATGGCAAATTCAAAATGTAGTTTATCACACTGAGGCTTTTGAGTATGTACCTATTATGTGATTATTGGACTCCTCTATCTTTCCTTCGAGTTCTCGTTTATGCGCTCCTCTCAGATAATTCATTTGAATCTAATTGCAGTGATTTTGAATGGCTCTTCAAAGGATCTCTTCCTTGTCTGCAATTAATTGTTCCAGTGTATTAATTTTCGTGATCATTGTGAGATGTCACATCATCATAACTCCCTTCATCGGTATGATTTTTGTAATGTTAGGGTGATTTAATATCTTCTTATGGCACAAACATTTGCATGTGGATCAATCGATGCGACCTTTCATCTGTCTCCTTGATGTCAACTTTTATAAAGATATATATAAGTTTGCATCGGCAAGATATTTTTGAGGTCTACCTGATATACAAATGGGCATGGCTATCATCGACCTGACTTACTTTATCACCATGGGAATAACACGTTACTCTGATATCTTAAGTGTCTCCTATATGAATGTCGGTGAGAGTGTTATTGATGAGCATGGCCATTGTTATCGTTAGAATAAGATATGACATCAGAATGATTTATTTCCAACTATCTGATCATGATCATTTCCCTGATATCTTCCTTTACATTCTTCATCAAAGTGATCTTCACAACATGTGACCGACATCATTGTGAGTATTGTTTCAGCAAGACTTGCTAGCTTTGTTCCGACTTGTTCACTTTTGCCGATGGTTTTTATCCTTCCTAGACATCGGTGTGACCTAAGCTAAAATAATGCCACTTTATTGCTGAGACATTGCGAAGTCGGAGATACTTTAACTTCTCACCCCTATGTGCATCTCTCCCTGATGATCATTAGTTTCACTAGTTCCATGGGTAGCTCGAGAAGAGTCAAACTGAATTCCTTCATCAGTGTGATCTATATTGTCAGGGGGGGTTGGAGTATTCCTTGATAGTGTTTTCTTATGCTGATAGTCCCTGTTACTGATCAACTCGGTGTGACTACAAATTCTCTCCCCGATGAAAAGTTATCAGTGTTACCTTATTCATCAGTAGTTCATGAAATCTTCTCTCCGATCATTATTTTCATGTTGATACTCATTTCAGCCTGTTTCTAATAGAGCATGGATTAGTAAAATAAAAGTGAGGTCTTGCCGAAATTAAGGAACTAAGGCCTCTTATTATATATGGTGTGATGGGTGAGACAAATGTTGGTGGTAAAGATTATGTAATCTTATAGAGTTTATCCACTACTATGATGATTTTGGGCACATGATCTCCTGATCTGTTTAGACATGGAGTGGGTAGAAATATAGGAAAATTTCAAAATTTTCCTATCCCAATAGGGGGCAGAGCAGAAGTATTGTGCACTTTAATGGAACTGAACTTTACATGAAGTAGATGTTGTTTCTCAATTCAATCTTTCTGTGTTAATCATACATTTATCTTGTAGGTAGTGAGCCTCTTTTGAGCAGTGAGCTCTGGGTAGTGAGCACCTGGTGACTCTACTGGTCTAGTATTCAAACCATTTCTAAAATTTATGTCAAGAGTGCAAACTAGAGCTTCTTCTTTAGTAATTTTCAATTCATAGAGCTATCTTTTGTTGACTAAAGAAGTAGATTATCTAGGTCTTCGATGAGGGGAAGTAATAGTATTTTTTCATCTCCTCCAGGAGCCCAATCTACCCCTCCTCCTATTAGATCCTAGTATGCTAAGAGAAATCTACATATTCCTAGAATAAGTTTGAACATTTTAAGCATGGCCCAGCCAATAAATAGAGCTTTTGTGGCCTTCAATGGGGGAAGCCTACTTGACCTAGCCTAGTATAATGACATCCCAACCTCTGTTGGCAAGAGACACTATGTGGCTTCATGAGTGTTGTCATTGATGGCAACAAAGTCCATCCCACTCATCCGCAGCACATAGTATGTCTATACCGGAAGTCAGATTAAAGAGTGTTTTGGTTTGGTGAACAAGAACAGAGCATGCAGCAAGGTCTAACAATCAGGTCCGAATCTCTTAGAGGAAGTATCTTAGAAAAGTATGGACTTGGAGAAGTTAGTAGGAGTACCATGACTACTACCTTCTAGAGATTCAGCCTCCGGTAATGAAAGAGAGAAAAGATATGAGCATCTAAGTGTTGGGTTCCTGACAGGAAGAGCAGACTGAGGAAGAACCAACTAGTAGAGCATCAAAATTTAATCTAGATGAGAAATTGGTGGTGATCAAGCTTCTTAAGGGATCATTCATGGTTGGCTGACATGATTGATGACTTTTATATCTATATCCTTGATACACATCACATAGTAAGCATGGATTCAACCGATAAATCAATGTGTTGGGGAAATCTTAAGTATTCCAGATGCCGACTAGAAAGATGTTGAGATCCATGGTGCCGATATATATACCAGATGGATTTCAGTATGAAGGTGTGTGTGGTGTGTGATAATGTATGAAGAAAGGAAGAGATAGGTGTGGAAGCAATAATACAAGTCTGGTATGTGACAAAACAGTAGCACTAAAGGAGAGGAAGAATGAAGTACAGTAGATCAGTTTATTGAGCCTAACTGGAACTGAACCTCAGCATATGTGGATGCCTCTGATCAATTCAAACACCTAGTTACTTTCTTTATACCTTGTAGACAGTGAGTCTCTTGTAGGCAGTGAGCCTCTTGTGAGCAGTGTGCTCAGGTAATGAGCCCTAATTGCCAAGTGCCATTTTATACTTCTATTCTTTTAATAGAGAATACAATCTTGGGTTATCACCCCATGGTTTTTCCCTTAACAGGGTTTTCCACATAAAAATCCTTGTGTTATGTGTGTTGATTTCTCTTCTGCTCTCATGTTCATGTATGCTCATATGTTTTGATACTGCACAAATTGTTAAAGAAGAAAAGAAAGTTAAATAATTAAGATAACTGATTCACCCCCCCTCTCAGTTATCCACCTTATTTCCAACAATTGGTATCAGAGCCAAGTTCCTCCGAATAGAGCCTAACAGTTTGAGGAAGATCTGGGAATCTCAATGGATATGTATGGTATGAGGGAACAACTTCAGTCTGCCCTAGATGATCTTGAGCAATCTCACTCTAAAGTCAATAACTTAAGGGAAAGACTCAAACAAGCTGATGATTTCATAAATGAACTAAAAGAGAAACTGAGTATCTCTGTGAAAAAGAGAAAGGAACTACTTCAACAATTAGCAAGACAAAGTGAAACCAATGATACTAATGAAGATCTGAATGAGAAGAACAAGTTATGTGAGAAGCTATCAAAAGAGGTCATTATGGTAAGACATGAAATGGAATCAGGGGTTATGAAATTCACCCAAGAAATTGAAGAGAAAAGAAAAATGGAAGATAATCTAAGATAATTTCTCAAGGAGAGGTCAAAAGACTGCCGCAAAATGGATAGAATAATTAGACATCTAGAATTTGATCTTGAAGAAGCTTGAGATAATGAAGAACAACTTGAAAATTAGATAGACACTCTTAAAAGGGATCTTCAAACAACAAATGAATACAAAGAAAAATTTAAGATAAGTTCTGCTCAACTTGAAGTTCTTCTTGAAACCCAAAAGAGGGTAGATGACAAGCATGGCTTGGGATATGAGAAAGGTGAAAGCTCCAAATCTAGTCAGAAGAACTCTGGATTAGGAAATCCAAGGTACAAGCCTAGAAGACCTTCAATAAGACAACCAAATGCTCAAAGATATCCATCCTTCAATGGATACTGCCACAATTGCAATAACTTTGGTCATAAATTAAATCAGTGCAGAACAAGATTGAATCAGACTAATTCATCCTTCTCCAGACAGTGTTTTAACTATAAAAGGTATGGTCACAAATCTCATGAATGTAGAAATATGCAAATAAATAATTCATTCAATGGGAGATTCTTTGCATGCAATAGAATGGGACATATGGCTAGTCAATGCAGATCAAGAGGATATTAGTAAAATATGCAAAGAAATATAGCTTGCTACAACAGCAATAGATCCAGTCATATTGCCAAATTCTACACAAGTAAGAATCAGGATAAAAGGGGTCCGATGCATCATAATCAAAATCAAGACAAAGGAAAAGGAAAAGTGAATGTGGATGAAGTTCAAAGGGAGATGAACAAGATTTGGGTGAAGAGAAGTACAGAAAATGTTGGGGATGGATCTGCACCAGAATCTGGTGTTGATATTCCTTCCAGAAACTAAATAGATGAGATCTAGCTCATGGGGAGTCACAAAAGAAAATAATTTCCCTCAGCCAGTCAATTGGTGCCTAAATTCACACATGGAGTGTAGCAGATTAAAGAGTTCTCAAAGAGATATCTAAATAACCTTTGGTAAAAATATAAAAGATCTGCAAGAAGGTTGAAGAGGCTAATCATCCAAAATTGATCCAGTTTGACAGTCATCCGGTAAAAGCAGGATTTTCACAATTAGATCCAGTATGATTCAAAATTGAAATACCTTAATTTGTGGATTCAGCTGATAGATCAGTGTGTTGGGAAAATCTTAAGTATTTCAAATGCTGACTAGAAAGATGTTAAGATCCTTGGTGCAGATATATATACCAGATGGATTTCGGTATGAAGGTGTGTGTGGTGTGTGATAATGTACGAAGAAAGGTAGAGATAGGTGTGGAAGAAATAATACAAGTCTGGTATGTGACAGAACAACAACACTAAAGGAGAGGAAGAATGAAGTGCAGTAGATCAATTTATTGAGCCTAATTGGAACTGAACCTTAGCATATGTGGATGTCTCTAATCAGTTCAAACACCTAGTTACTTTCTTTATACCTTGTAGATAGTGAGTCTCTTGTAGGCAGTGAGCCTCTTGTGAGCAGTGTGTTCGAGCAGTGAGCCCTAATTGGCAAGTACCATTTTGTACTTCTATTCTTTTAACAGAGAATACAATCTTGGGTTAGTCACCCCATGGTTTCCCTTAACAAGGTTTTCCACGTAAAAATCCTTGTGTTATGTGTGTTGATTTCTCTTCTACTCTCATGTTCATGTATGCTCATATGTTTTGATACTGCACTAATTGTTAAAGAAGAAAGAAGTTAAATAATTAAGATAACTGATTCACCCCCCCTCTCAATTATCCACCTTGTTTCCAACAACCTCAACTCTGAAACCCATTCCTTTCTTCACTGGTGAAAACTCAATTACACCTGGAGAACTATCATTATATGGAGCCCAATTAGACTTAGAGTTTAAATTTTCCCCACTTTTGTTGGCACATTTTCCCCCTAAATTAATTAATGGGGGAAGTGGAAGGGGGCGGAGCCCTCTTGTGGGGCCTGAGGTCTGGAGGCAATGCCCCTTCCAGGGGTTGTTGGGGGAAACACCCCCAGCCGAGGGCTTGAGGATAGTGCCCCCAAAGAAAAAATTGCCTACTATTTTATAAAGGCATTGACAGTTATTTTTTCTATTAGTTGACATATAAAACCCTATTTTTTGTAAACAACATAAGTATTGATAAAAATGGATAGAGAAAAGGCTTAGGGTTAGGGTATCCATTGATATTGTATTGTAGCATATTGCAATAGTATTGAGTTGCAAGAGATTGCTGGTTGTAATTAGTTCTATTTTTTTTGGATAATAATATTGGACTATCTGTTGGTGGAGGTACCCCGAGTTTGGGTGAACCACATTAAAATTATCTCTTGTTGTTATTTCTATGTATTTTAATTTCTCAGTTTAATCTTTGATTATTTACATTTAATTAACATATTTTGCATGCTATTCCTAACAAGAACATATCCAAGATATTGCCAGTGTATGCTTAGTCCACAATGTCACTAAAGATAATGTTGTTGTGAGATTTCCAGCTTCTTCCTTTAAAGGAAAAGTACTCCAATGGTACAAAGGTCTATCAAATAACTCCATTCATAATTGGGATGATTTAGGGGATGGGCTCTATCAACATTTTGAGGATAGGAATGACCACTTATCTTTAATGGAATAACTTACAACAATCAAAAGGGCTCCCCAGTTTATGGTGGACTTCAACTATAGATTTCAAAAGACTTGGGACAAGATTCCTTTATTGGTGAAACCCTCTCCCAATACAACATTCTTATATTATTTGAGGTCATTAAATAGTGATATTGTTGTCATGATTCAATCTATGGGAGGGACTGTGTTGCTAGATGCATATGATATAGCAATAAGGGTAGAAAATAGTCTAATTCAGGCTAGAAATATTTCTCCAAGACCACCAATGCCCCTATTTCTAGAGGTTCCTGTCATCTATCCAAGTGTGGCTCCAATTCCTACAATGTTCACGCCTGCAACCTCTTTGATTACATCCTCAAATGAAATGCATGAGGTTAAGACCTTGCTGCAAAACTTTGGAAATGAGTTAGTGGCACTAAAAAGGCAGCAAACACAACTAGCAGGCTATACTAGCCCTTCAATTATGCCCAATATCCTAACAAACAACCTTCTCTAGAGGTCTGATCTCATTTGCAAGGTCCCACACCTTGAGATCAGTCCCATTGTGGCATTGGAATGTTTGATCAGGCTTCAAGCAGGGTGTAATTCCATGTGATAACAATAATAAAGGTAAAGTGAAGTTGAAGTTAGGTATGAGGTTGTTGTACTTAATACAAGAACTTGTAGTAATATATATGGATACAAGAGGAAATTGGAGAGAAGAAAGTATGTAGGGATGTAAGTAAGAATAGAAATGTGATGTTTTAACTAAAGAAGAAGATGACTAATTATTTTTGGGTGAACGAAGTCAGAACTATGGAGGTGACAACAGTCATCTAGAGCTAATAACAGAAAAAGAGATGATGTGGTTCATCTAGTTATTTGAAATAAATGAAGAATATGAGTGGTAAGGTGATAAAGTGAACAATGTGAAAAATAGATTAGAGACAAGTGATAGAGTCTAAAAGATAGACTAGAAAGTTGAAGTGTTAATAAGTGAAAGTGTCGAAGAAAGTAATGATGATGACAAAAAATAAAAATATGAATGTAAGGAATAATGTAGAAAAAGTTGTGATAGTACAAGAGGTAATTGGAATATGTACAGGGGCAAAGAAGAAATGGAAATAGGTAGGATTTTGATAATAAGTGAAAAAAGTGACAAAGAACAAGATGAAAGTGATTGGAAGATATAAACAAGTATTGGCTTATACCATAATAATAGAGAAGATGGATATCAAGGGGAATATGATATAAAACCTAGTGGTAGATGTGGAATAGTAAAATAAGTAGTGGTTATGAAATTTTAGAAGGATGATAGAAGATAGATAGGATTAGTTGTGTTTGGCATAGTAGTAGGCAATGTAAATTTAGAAAATAGCAGAAGTTGGGAGTATGTGGTAGGAAATTTTGGTACAAGAGTAGAAGTAGTAACTATATATTGACCACGGGGAATATATAGTATGATTACAAGGAAGAAAAAAGAATTAGATATCATAGATGAAGAAGATGGTAGAAAAAGGTTGAAAGTGAAATAGGATGAAGTAGAAAATATAGAATGACATAAGATGGTTTGAGTTGAGAAAGATAGAGTTTGAGAGCTATATAAGAAAAGTATTATATTGGTGGAAGAGATTCAATTCTAGAAGAGTGAAGTGGAAGATGAAAGAGCACTTGAATAGAATTACATGTTCAGTAAGATATGTGGAAATTAGATTATGTCCTAGTTCCCTATTTAAGACTGGTAGAGGTGGAAGGACAAGTGACATTTAGTTGATCCTAAATCCTATCCATGTGTTGAGGTTGTACTAAGCTTGGTTACCACTAAAAGGGTAATTTTATCACTTAGCCCTTATTTGTGAGCACTATGATCATAAATCACTTACCCCAAGTGTTTTATGCAAAAGCATCCTAGGGTGTAAGAGCAATATTGCATCACCCAAAAATATTTTCTTTTATTTGTTTATTTATTTGTAGGTTTTTAGTAAAATTATAGACATCAGTCAATCAACATAGATCCTACAGTAGTTCACCACAATTACACATTTCATCGTACAGTTAGGGACACATGATCTACTTAGAGCTAATAACATTCTATCCAACTTTCAGAAGATTTGGGTTATCACAAAGGCATAATTCACCTCCAAAATCATTACCAAGCATAATAGAATAATACTTAGTTTCACTATTTGAGGCTTGCAATAGCTTTTTGAAGTTTTTGGAAAAAAGTAGCACATTTATAGGACCCAAGGGAGCTTATGGTATGAACCACATCGAGTTTCATCAAGCCATCATTACTACATTCATTCTAAAAGATTCTTTCACACATTTGGCCAACTACACATTACACTTGGCATTGAGATTTACACCTACTTTTGGCTAACTAAGATCATTCCTAAGGCTAGGAGTTTCTATATAAACATCTCTCATACTTTTTTGAAGGTATCCATGTTGGAGATTCGAGATGGGAGTCAATTTTGGGCATTGTATTGCAACATCATTCAAATTATGTAATGTGTAATCAAATGGATAATTCCTAGCATGTTGTAAGCCCATTGTGGTAGGGACTAATTATGTAATTTTGATTTTTGATTATCTAGATGTTAAATCAAGTTTATTATCATGAGAATATGTTTATTTTGAGCATCCTTATGCATAGAGAATGTGAGTGTTTACATTAAAACTACATGGTTGGATAGTCCTTTATTGGACCCTCCATCCATGACTATATGACTAAGGAACCCAAAAACATTAGGGCCACATTAATGTTCACTCCCAACTCTCTAAATTTGGGCTAGACTTGTCAAATTTTAACATTACAATTTTTGAATTTCAGACATTTATTTTGTTCTCTTTCCAGTGGAAGATTTATCACACCCTTTCCTTGTCACAAGACATGTACTCAATGAATCCTACCAAATCATATAATATAGGTGTCTTTATTTTAACAAAGACACTATGTTGTTTAATATTGAGAACAAAATGGTTTGATGAATTTTAGATCAACTAATATTTGATTAAATTTGTATGGTGGTTGCAAATTACATTTTAAGGGATCGAAATTTAATAAAAATATTGTCTTGGATTTTTTAAATTTTATTAGAGTAATTTTTATGGTGTTTTTGTTCCTTTGGACCACCTTACCTACCTATCATTTTCTCTTCCCATGGGTTCTACTTAACTATGTCCTAAAAATCATTAAGTAACACACTTTTCTTGTCATATTAAACACTATAAAGTGAGTTTGGTGTCTCCATTATTCACATAATTTTTTTGGAACAACTATGATTATGGATCACATAGTGTGATTTGAAACATTTTTATATATCATGATGTAAAAATTGTTAGATAAATTTCTCAAAAAATATAGAAAAAACTACTTTAATGGACAAGAAAATCTATGTTGTCATATTATTGTCTTGTGATTTTTAAAATTATCCCACATTTGAAAGGAAAACTTATAAGTCTATTTATGTTTCTAATTAGTTAAAGACCATGTTCAATGGCTTGAAAGGTTGTAAATTTAGACTTTACATCAAAGAATTAAAATTACTCTTTTTATTCGGAGCACTATATTAACTATATATTAATTTAAAAAATATGAACATAAAGTACAAAATTCAAAGTCTACAATAAAATACTTTTCTTTTGTAAAGATAAAATTTATTTCTAACATAAACGTGTGCTAATATTAAACTAATACTAAAGTTGGAGGTAGAAATTTATGATGAGTATACTTAAACAACAAAATGTTGAAATAGGTCTATTAATAAAAATAGCTATGTGAAAGTAAGAGAAACTTATCAAAATGACAATTTGATAAAGACTTGAGATAAGAAATAGTTTTATGTTAGGAGACCACCATGAACACTTATTTGTATAATCGATCAGTGTAAAATAAGAGCTATAATCATCAATATTCTTAGAAGGACTAATATATAACAAAATCATATTTATTAGATGATTACATAAAGTAAGATAAATTGCTTAAATTAGAGGGGAAACTCTTAAAGTAAAGTTAGTTGTTATCCACATGATGTTGATAAGAATAAAAATTAAAAACATGGTATGGAAAAAGGGCCAAGATTATCTATAGTAGGGGCATACAAATATAGTGAATTATTACTATTGATTGACATTTTCCTCTTAAAATAATTATCACCTTGTGAAGATCCCATAGTAGATAGGACATATTAATATGAACTGCTCCTCACTCTCTATCTCCTTGATGAAATCACAAACAAATAGCATTTAGTGGATAGCCCTTGCTTTAAAACTTGGTCAACAAAGTATTTTCCTTGTTAAGCACTTTTAGTACATTTATGGTGTGGGTGGATTAACTAGAGTCCTTTTTATATACATAAATATAATCACTAAAAATTTAAACAATGTAATAAGAAAAGTGGGAGATTTTTTGAAGGACTATTTTATATTAATTAGTCAAATCACTCACACAAAACAAGATTACAAGTATTGACTTATAAAGTCATTGATTCCTACAAAAACCAGTTAACTTCTTATGGGAAACTTCCCAACAACTAACCAAAAACATTGATTAACATTACTAATATTTGTAATGTTAATTTATTTGACTAACATTTATTATTATTGAGATCCATAAAAATATGCAAGAAAAATACCATAAACATTCAAACCAAACACTAATGCATTACCTTCAAACCCTACATATGTTAGAAACTTGCTGGTGTTGTCATTGATGTCAACTCCCAGTAGATGGTTCACTTGGTTTCCAAGTGCTTTTGAGAAAATTTGATAAAAAGATGTGCAGTATGATAGAGGTACCATCAATATTATGCTCTACATTTCTTCCTAATTGAAGATATTCTTATGTGGTTTGGAAGTGTTGATCAGAGGTGTTCAAAGATATTATTGTTCAAATGCACCGAACAACTGAGAGGAGGGGGTGAATCAGTTGTCTCCAAAACTTTAACCTCTTATGAACATTAACTCATCAAACATTTGATTACTGTTATTTAAATTTAACAATGAAAGCATGAATTGAAAAACTTAACACAACAACACATGAGACACATGAGACACCAAATTTTTATGTGGAAAACCCTATAAGTGAAAAACCACGATGGGTGTTAGCCCATAGAAATATATAAGTTACAACAATACCAAAAACCAGAGGCTCACTACCCAATATGCTCACTGCAAATGTTTAGGCTCACTACCAAGGGGTGGCTCACTGCCAAGATTGGTGAACTAATTTGATAGCATCTATTCCATGCTTGGGTTCAGTTCCATTGAAGCATAGTATATCTCCTCTGCTCTGCTCTTTTACACCTTTGCACTTATCTTTTCATTTTCACACTTCAATGCGTTTTTCACAACTACATTACATGCTTTTATACAATTCATCAACCTTGGAATGTACATCAAGGTTGGCATTACATTCATCAACCATTGGAACAACCTCCAAGGTCAGTATTACAAACATATATAGAAATAGGTCTAGACCTAAACAAAACTAGCTAAGGGAAAAATGTATGCGGATCATGTTATGCCTTAGATGGGACTCAAATGCAATCTTCCACACCACAACACACTACTACAATCTTCAATACATCTCCACAAATAGTGAAAGCAACCAGGTCAGCCAAGATTGGTGTTTACATTAAGACTTTCAAGAATAGTCTTTATCTACGATCCAAATTTCTCTTTGCGAACCAATCCAAATGTAGGAACACAATCAGGAGACATCCACAAACACATTGAAATCATCAAGAACAACCGTACAACCTCTAACCACTATGTCAAAATGATTTTTCAAACTAGAGCTCATAAGCAACACTGCCAGCTACTATCATAAGGAAAAGATCACTTGCAGACCACCAAATCACGAACCATTAAAGTTGAAGGCACATAACATCATCTTAGATTTAACTCTAGAACTGTAAATCAAAATACTTCAATGCAGAGGAATGTGGACCATAATACATTCTCCCTGTCACCAGTGAATACTTAGAAAAAGCAATTTTTACTCAAGTGAACATAACTCACTCAAATCTTCATACCAGAGGCTCAAACTTGGAATGTAGCATCTTAAAACATGCCTATAAATAACTTCCAATCCATAGACAAGGATATTCATTCTACAAGAAATGTAGAATAGTCTATTGGATTGTTCTTCTACAGACAAAGATATTCTGCAACATACTCTTTCTACCAAAGGAGAAAATTTTCTCAATATCCCCAATATCAAGATTTCCAACACTTACGTGGGCAAATATAAAGCATCTAACTTATTACAAGCAAGCATCAAAACAAGAGCATAGTTGACACCAATGACAACACTGGTTAGGCACATACTTGCGACAATTATATCCCAAGTTTCAGGTTCTAGATCATGTGGAAGTAGAAGATATGTTTGATAGAGTATTTGACTATGAAGAAGATTGTCTTGGAGAAATGAGAATGCTTCGTATTTCTCCGCATTGAGATTTCTTGTCTTGTAGATCTAGGAGACTGCTTATATTATCTGTATCCACCTTCATTTGAATTTTCCAGTGTTGGGATGCTCCACAAGTTTAGTTCTTGTGTTGGTGATCAGTAACAGTGTGTCCTAATGTGCATAATGAAGACATTCTTTGATTTAGACAGTTGTGGAAGTGTTGTAGAATTTTATGATGATGATGAGTATTTTAGGAAGGTATGTGAATGCTTTGGAGTGTCTCTCTCTAGTTCACATAATGTTTTTTGATTTGGAGAAGCATATGGATGTGATTGTTAGCCCAGGCTTGGCCAACCTGGCATGCTAACACTATTTGTGGAGGTACCTCATGGATTGTGGATGTGATAAGAAGCTTGATGATACAAATTTGAGTCCTGGTTATCCCTTGATATAGTCCACTTTCTTTTTTTCCACCGTGAAAGTGTTTAGGGCTGAACTAAGTAATGTTGCATGTGTGTAATGCACATGCTTCATTAGGACCGACCTAATTGAGATAGGTCTTGGTTATAGATGGTATAAATGCAAGATGAAGTTTAATGGAGCAAGGTAGAGAAGAATATGTAAATTTGAATCAAGGGCCGTGAAGTTGTGTGTGAACTTAAATGCTTATGACTCCGGAGTGTAGTGAGCAGAAGGTGTCTATGTACTAGAAGTTGCTGGAGGTAGTGAGCCCAAGGTTGCAGATGGCAAAGAGTACCAGCAGTGGATCTCTCATGTTGTTTTGAGATAGTGAATCTCTTTGCAACAGTCTTCTTCTTTCTTCTCTCTTTTGGGTAATGAGCCCTTGGTAGTGAGCCTTTCTTCTGGACAATGAACCCTTGGCAGTGAGCCTATTGATTTTCAGTGTTGTTATTCATATATATTGTTAGCTAATCCTCACCATGGTTTTTTCCTTATTGGGTTTTCCACCTAAATTTGGTGTTCTTATGTGTTTGGATGTGTGTGCATTGATGCTTCATTTGTTTACATTATGCTAATGCATTATAAGTGGTTGATGTTTGGAATTAGTTTGAGGGTTTAAAGTCTTCACACATAACTAATTTACCCCCCTCTTAGTTGTCCTATGCATTCTAATAATTGGTATCAGAGCCAAGTTCCCTAAAGAAGCTTAACCACTTGGGGTAGATCTGGATGGCACACAAGAAAGGTATGGAGGTCCCAATATTTGATAGAACAAATTATGCTTTTTGGAAAATTGGGATGGAATGCTTTCTTGTCTCACTAGGATATGGTGTATGGAAGATAGTTGACAAAAAGTATACTATACCTAAAGATGGTCCAAAGGATGAAGATGGCATTAAAGAATATGAGAACAATGGCAAGGCAAGGAGTGCTCTTTTGAATAGTCCCTCTAATTCTGAATTGGTGAAGGCGATGAGTTACAAAACTACTCATGAGATATGGAAGAAGCTGGAAAGCACCTATGAAGGAGATTACAAGGTCAACCAAGAAAAGTTGCAAATTCTAAAGTCCAAGTTTGAAGCCCTAAGGATGTTAGAGGATGAAAATATTGCAAGCTACATGTAGAGAGTGGACGAAATTGGCAATTCCATCAATGGTCTTGGTGGAGAGGTGGAGGAAAAGGAAGTGGTAAAGAAGGTACTAAGAACTCTTCCTAAATATTATAGTGCTAAAGTTTCTACTATCGAAGAGACTCAAGATCTAGATAATTATGCTAGGGATAAAATGTTTGGTACTCTAACTACTTTTGAGATAAGAGAATTTGATCACTGCTTTTAAGGCTAGAAAGATAGAAACGAATGTTGAATTAGATTTAGATCACTTTGGTGAAGTGGAAGCAATTTTTGTAAGCAGGTTGAAAAAGGGTTTGGGAAAATATAGAGGTAAGTTACCCTTCAAGTGTTTTAACTATGGAAAGATAGCTCATTATGCTTCTAAATGTCCAATCAAAATTTCTAATGACAAATACAAGGAGAACAAAGGTAAATCATTCAAGAAAAGTTATTATGTTAAAGAAGATGACAACATATTTGATGATGAGTTTGACTATCCAGATGATGATGGTAATGAATATTTGTTCATGGATTTGAATGTTGGAACTAATTCTACTAATCCTAGAAGATGTATGAAGGATATTGCTCTGGAGATAGGGCACCATATGGAAGGAGCATTGGTTACTGCTTTCCATGCAAGAGAGGAGGAAGATCTCTGGTTAATTGATAGTGGGTGTTCAAATCATATGACAGGTGATAAGAATAAGTTTGTGAAGGTTGAGAAGTTTGATGGAGGATTTGTTAAGTTTGGAGATGATGCATCTGCTAAGATCTGTGGAAGAGGTTCAATCAATTTTGATGGCAAGCAAAATACAGATGATGTCCTTTATGTCAAGGGCCTCCAACACAATCTTCTAAGTGTAGGACAAATGTGTAGAAAAGGATATTATCTTGTGTTTCAGGATGGTGGCAATGAAATTAGAAAAGAAGACTTCAGAACTCTAATTGCTACAGGAACAAGGACAAAAGGAAATATATATATCAACTCAAAGGTGTTGAAGGTGTGTGCCTTATGACTCAAATTAATGAAAGTTGGATATGGCATAGAAGAATGTGTCACCTTAATTTTGACAATTTAGTGAAGATCAGATCTACTCAAGCTGTGAGGGATTTGCCAAGGATTACAAAGCCTATCAATGCAACCTACAAGGAATATCAAATTGGGTAGAAAATAAGGAAGAATTTCAAGATTAAAGAATACTCTACCATTGGACCTCTAGAGTTAGTGCATATAGATCTATGTGGACCTACAAGAGTAGGAAGCTTTCAAGGTGACAAGTATTTCATGTTGTTGATTGATGATTTCTCTAGAATGACTTGGGTAGCTTTTCTCAAAGAAAAATTAGAAGCTCTAAATTGTTGCAAGTATGGGCTTAACTGGTGTTGTCATTGATGTCAACACATTCCTATTGCATTGATGATAAGGATTGGATGAGCCATGTGCTAAAGATATTGAGAAACTTAGTCCTAATAAGAAATAGAGATTAACAATGGAGACTGTGAGGTAAAGATCCCAGATAAGATGAAGATCAGAGGATGCGCTTCAAAGGGTTTGAAGATATGTGTCTTAATATGATCCAATAAATATTTTAGAGGTCCACATGAAGATATGAAGAAGTTATGGCCACTTAAGTAAAAACAACTCTGGCAGATGTTCAGAGGTGACAAAGTGACACAGTAGGTCCGGTAAGATCCAAAAGTGCAATATCTTGTTCTGCAGATTTTGTGGAGTGTTTAGGAAGTCAATGTGAATTGACAACCTAATTGGTTCGTGGTCTAGAGGTCCGCAAGCATATATTCCAATATGACAGTAATGATAGACTGTGTTCTTGAGGTTCCAAATGAAGGAGAGAATGATCTCAATGAACAGAAGTAGTGTGGATGTTCTTGGTGATTCATGCAAGCTTGTGGAGATCTTTGGATTGTGTCTAGTTTGTGTTGGTGGTCTGCATTGAAGACTGAGCTCGTAATTGAAGAATTACTTCTGGATGATGGTGTTCTTCCTAAGTCTGGCCGACCAGATGAGCTACACATCCTGCGGATGATCTTGAAGATGTTCTGTGAAGAATGGCATGTTCTTAAAGAAATATTAAAGTCTCAAATCTGTGTGGCCGACAGTATGTTGATCCACGTGAAGTCTTTTTGTAATTAGTCATATTGTATTTATGTATTTGCTCTGTAATGTTTGCCAACTTGGATGATTATCACTAAGTCGATGTCTTGTATAAATAAGGAGTTGTAAAGTAATTTCAAATGTATCTGGTGGAGATGAGAGTGTGGTAGAGAGGAGCAGAGCAAAAAGGTAGAGTAGAAGTATTGAACTTAAATGGAACTGACTCAAGCATGGTGAAGATGCTATTCTTCAGTTCAAGTATGTAATACTTATTATTCTGTAGACAGTGTGTCTCCTTTAGGCAGTGGGCCTCTTGTGAGTAGTGTGCTCAGGTAGTGAGCCCTAATTGGCATATGCCATTTTATTCTTTCTATTCTTTTAACAAAGAATACAATCTTGGGTTAGTCACCCCATGATTTTTCCCTTAACTGGGTTTTCCATGTCAAAAATCTTGATGTCTTATGTGTTAATGTGTTTCTGCTCTTAAATTATTGCATTATGTTTCCATGATTGATTTATCATTATGCTGCTGAATTAAGTAAAGGATTTAAGTGATTAATTGGAAGAAAGTTTTGGACAACTGATTCACCCCCCCTCTCATTTATCTATCCTAAATCCAAGATATATAAGTTCAAATCTTTTAAGGCTATGGTTGAAAATGAAATTTGATCTGAAAGTTAATTGTTTGATGTCTGACAGAGGTGGTGAGTTCACCTCCAATGAGTTTAGTTGCTTTTGTAAAGATCATGGAATAAAAAGGCATTTGTCAGCACCTAGGGCTCCTCAATAGAATGGAGTTGTGGAAAGGAATAATATGATTGTTTCAGAAGTAGCAAGGACAATGATGAAAGAAGTAAATCTACCAGATATCTATTGGAGACAAGGCATCCACACTATAGCTTACATAAAAAATAGAGTCCAAACCAAGGTCAATACTTCAAAGACTCCATATGAACTATGGTATGGAAGAACTCCTACTGTAAAATACTTTAGAGTGTTTGGAAGTAAATCCTACATTAGGAGAGATGAAGAGAACTTGGGAGAGTTTGATACAAGATCAAATGAAGGAATTTTCCTTGGATATTCTACAAAGAGAAAGGCAGATAGGTGCTACAATAAAAGACTGAATTGAGATTAGTGGAAAGTGTAAATGTCAAATGAAAAACCAAACCAAAGTTTAGTGCTATTAGAAGGATATGTATCAGATGAGAATCATTGAAGAGAAGTAGAAAGAGAGGAAGAAAAGGAAAATGAGAAGCAAGTAGATGAAGAGGATGCTCCAGAGAAGATTCCCAAGACTCCCAAGTATATGTAGAAGAACCATTCTGAAGATTAGATCATTGGAGATAAGAATAAACAAATTTTAACAAGAAGAAGTATTTTTATGGTAGATGAACATGTAAATTTGTGCTTATTGTCTCAAATAGAACCCAAAATAGTGATTGAAGCATGCAAAATTAAGCACTAGATCATGATATGGAAGAGGAATTGATGTAGATTGAGAAGAATCAAACTTGGGAAGTTGTCCCAAGACCAACAAACAATAATGTGATTGAAACCAAATGGGTCTTCTGGAAGAAATTGAATGAGAATGGGGAAGTAGTCAGAAATAAGGCTAGGCTAGTGTGTAAAGGCTACTCACAAGTGGAAGGATCAGATTATGAGGAAATATTTGCTCCAGTGGAAAGATTGGAGGCCATCAGATTGTTCTTAGCCTTTGTAGCTCATAAGGACTTCAAAATTTATTAGATGGATGTGAAATTTGCATTCCTAAATGGAGAGTTGGAAGAGGAAGTATACATTGAGCAATCAAAAGGATTTTAGTTATCAGATGATCCAAATATGGTTTGTAAATTGAAGAAGGCATTGTATGGACTCAAACAGGTGCCTAGAGCTTGGTATGCAAGGTTGGATAGGTACCTGCTATAGCAAGGATTTCAAAAAGGGCACTCTAGATAGCAATCTATACTTCAAAGTTGAAGAAGATCAAATCATGAATTTGGAAGTATATGTTGTTGGGATAATGTGCCATTAACCTTGTAAATCCCAATATTATATTTATTCCATTTATTATATTTAATTTGTAATTGTCCATGAAGAGATGTACTAGTTTCACTTGCAGGGGTAATTTCAGCATAACTGGAGGTAATTACAGAGTGACTTTTATTGTTGGCAAATGTAAAAACTCAAAGTAAGTGAGGGTAGGCATGCTCCCTTGATGAATCTACTATTTTTGGCATGTATGACAACTATCATAATGTTTGGTAAGTAAATCTATGATAGCTATAAGTTGTCATAAGATTCTGAGATTCTATGATGTATATGATGGATATGTTAGTTGTATATTTGCTATGTTTAGCCCAAGGTTCCTATCTTGGAAAGATACTCTTTTGTGGAATCTATGACATTATGACGCATCATAAGATGTTGTAAGAGGCCAGATTTAGTCTTAGGCATTATTGTGTGGTTACACAAAATGCCCCATTTTGGCTTAGCAAAATAGGGACCCAACTTTTTGTTCCTGCTTGTTTTTTTTGCTTTCTTGCTTTGGGTGGTTTGGTAAAATTTAGTCATGCATGTCACCCTTACTTATGCATGTGCATCACAAAGAGGGGTCAGTTACCAAAGTTATAATTTTCTAGCACAAACCTCATAATTGGAAAGAGTACAAAATTCTAATTAGGTTTGCCTTTTGGATCACCCTGATATTGTTTAAGGATAGAAAGATATGCTCAGTCAAAGATTGGTCAACATGAATATTTCCCATAGGGTCATATTTCTAAATATCAGTCATATTCATAAACATGACCCTGACCTAGGAAGATCACCTGATGTCCATTTGTTCCTCGATACACAAATATCAAAATTAAATAAGGATGAATATCTACCCGTCAAGAACTTGCACACCTGGGGGGTCATATTTCCAAATATCCATCATCTTACAAAATATCACCCTTTGCGAATATCACCCATTGCAAATATCACCCATTGCAAATATGACCATGACGTCATTCAGTTCCAATGAATAGAAGAGATTGTGATGATGATGACATAATTAGCACACCCAACCTGTGGAGGGTCACATTTTCAAGCATCCATCATATTTCCTAATATGATGATGACGTCTCTTTAACCTGATATCAAAGAGAACATGATAGCATGATGATGCCATCATGATCTAACCTGAAGAGGTCACATTTTGAAATATCCTTGACCTTAGCAAATATGACCATGATGCCATCTTTCACAAATAATTGTCAAGGTCCATAAGTTGATGACATCACCCTTGCATTTTTGAATGAGGAGGATATTTCTGAATGTCAAAGACTTGGATATTAGCACTATCATTCATTTTGAACTTTATGACCCAATATGCCTGGCTTCACAATAACCAATCCAACCATGCCAAGTGGCAAAATCTTTGGTGTCATATGAACACAGTATTATCATGATTTATTAGTCTTGGGTTGACCATATGGATGGTCGAATCACCCTGATCATTAATAAATGATTGTCTCAGAGGGTCATATTTTCAAATATCCCTAATCTTCTAAGAGATCACCCTCCAGCATTAAATGTGAAGCCCAATAGTAGGTTGCGCCCTCTCGATTTCAAATGTAAACCCGACACTTGGCAACATCCACGAACGTCATACGAATGATCAATGGATTTAAACACAATGATACACGCACCCTAATTTGTCATATTAATCGGTTTAAAAGTAAATTTTAGGGATTATTTACATTTAGTCTATGATAATCAAATTTACAGAGCTCTAAAAGTCAGCGCATCACTATCATCTACAAACGGAATGGGACCCTCAACTCAATGGAATGGAACAGACGATACAATGTATTCACATTTATCCCGTTATCAATCATATAGTTAAAGAAGAAGGTGATTATCAGGTAAGTAAGGTTAAAACCCTCTCTTTGTTGTTTACTGCAAATCACAAGGTAAAATGGTTTTTATTAGGTGAGTCAGTATGCTAATGCATGAAATGAATTAAAAATGTTGAATTGATGCTATGAAATGCATGACATCCTTGAATCCTCCTCCATACAAATATATTAGGGTAAGAAATGCATGCCTTTATTGCAACATTTAATGGATATCAAAAGGAATAGATCTGACTCAGAGTTCTTAAAACCCATGTTCTTACAACCTAAGGGGGTAGGATTCAAATATGGGATGATAGATGACATACATCAAGGGAAGATAGATTTGGATGCCTGGATGAGAAGGTTAGACAATAGAAGCAAAAACCCTATACTGCAAAGAATCTATTCCATAGGGATGTGGTACACTGGGGGATTTCCCTATGCTATGGAGGCTACTAATTTAGTGGTGGAATGTGCATGAAATTACAACCCTGAGACTAGAAGAGTAGAGAAACATGGCAGAGTGTATGCTGATTTTTTAATTAAGGGCATCATCTCTACATTCAATTTACCTATAGGGAATAATGTGGTCATATTGAGCCTAAGTAGGCTAGAAAAGGTATACTGTGGTAATGAAAAAGAAGCCAGGAGAATCATGTATCAGTGGATGAATAAGAGTAGCACTTACAAAGCTTCTACTAAGTTGCCCAAATACTTGTTTATATTTGATTTTGCTGAAGAGTATCAGTGTATGATGGCCATGTTAAGAAGGATGACCGGGAGACAACATGCAAGGAACTTTGATAATTAGATGTATGGGATTATCCAAATGATGCAATATTTAGATAACAAGCTTCTTTGGGCCAAGATCATCAGTGATAGTTTAGATGAAGGAATGAGAAGGCTGGGTGGTAAAATGTGTATGTTCCATATGACTTCTTATGTCGTATATGTCTATTCTTTCAGAGGGACATTTAATGCTTTACAAATAGTGGGCAAGGTTGGAAACAATCTAGGTAATGTAAACATATGAGAGCATTAGCCACAGTTGAAAAGGAGGGAGTACCTCAAAAATTACAAGTTAGTGAATGATTCTTTTCTATGCATCTGGTCAGGACCATGGAAGAAGATAGAATGAAAAGGTTAAGTATGGAAGCTCAAGCTATTATCTACAAATGTGGGGCTTGGTTCATCCAACTCCCTACATTTTCATACATGAGAATAGAGGGATTTGATGGGCATCCCCTCATGTTACCTAGATACCCGACTAATGAGGTCATTCTAATGGAGTTTGTTAGATAGGTATCAACCTCGGTTGAGGCCCATTTGGAAAAGGGAAGATCTCACCTATGTTGTTTCCAGTATTCATTGGCTAGTATTTATGTCTTGATAGGCAAAGTATTAAAGATGCCATTGGAGGATTGAAGCTAATGCATCTGCAGCCATTTCTATAGCTAGGTCATATGACCCATATGGCAGAATGCAGAAATTATTGGGAAAACAAATACATCAAAGGCACCTGGAAGATTATTGGACTGATTGTGATGATGAAGCAGAGGTCAGGAGAAGGACTTATCAAAGGCTCACTCTCAATCAGATCTGGACCTTTGACTACATTTCAGTGCCTACATAGTTGCATAAAGATGATGGAAAGATCATGCCTAGTGAATATGAAGATAATAAGGTGTATAATGATACCATATCAGCTCCTAATTTGACTTAGCCTAAGGCGACTTTGTTTGATCAAATAATGCAAAAGGTTATCCAACTGACCCAGAATTGGGTAAATGTTGAAGTCACTAATTTGAAAAGGAAGGGTGTAGCCCTTACTGTTGATAATAAGAAGAAAAGACAAGAGTTATCTAAAGAGGAATATGATGACTTCCTTATTGAAAAGAGAAAGTCTAATGGAGAAAGGTTACCTACTAAAGAACAAAAGTAGCCAGGCAAAAATAAGAAGGCAGTTCCTGCACAACAATGGGTAATTGTTAAAAGGCTTCAACAAAGGGTGATGTGGCATCAACATCTACATTTGCAACTACATCACAACAAACACCTGCCAAACAAAAGGGCAAGAGAGTCTTAGAGCCTATTCCTATTATTGTAGAAGAGCCAATGGAAGATGAGTTGTTGCAAGATGAACCATTAGAAGAAGGTCCATTGGATGAAGAACATTTAGATGAGGAACCTAGAGATGATGACCTATTGATAACAAAGAAGAAAAGAAAAAAAATGCAATAGACACCACCCCAGAAGAAGCAAAAGATAGCAATGAGAGGAAATGTTAACATTGATCCTATCATATTAAGAGGTGCAGGTGGTTTGACTTTCATGAAGGACTTACAACATGAGGTCCCAATTCCAAATATTATTCAATTTAAAACTGAGATGACTGAAGAGCAAAAAGAAGAGAGACATAAGGTTAGAAAAGAGCCACCCCTTCCACTGGATGACACAATGTACTTATCAGATGATGAGGTAGTTACTGATGTTGCTACACAAAAGATGGAGGCTATAGTAGCCAATACTAAGATGACTCCTCATGGGACCCCTATGGCCCAGAAGGTGACTAGCCAAAAGGAGGTTGAAATAAATGAAATGAAACAGGATAATGCTGAAGATGTAGCCCAATAGATAGGGTTGACTAATCTAGTAGAGCAGGTTACTAGTCCTGCAGTAATAGACTTCGCTTACCAAGGTGAAATGAACCAAAACAGAGATAACGATCCACCTTCAAAGTCTGAAAAGGTAGAAATTAGAGTGCATAAAGAGGCTGATGAAAAGATACTTGATCAAGGTAGAGATCAAGGCAATGCACCTCCCGAGCAAGAACAGATAGAAGCTTGGCTTCAGAGGAAAGGTGATCAAGAAATACCTGACAAGAACATTAATTAGGATGAAGGTATGCATGATAATAAGGATAATCAAGATAGTGTCCCTACACATGAGGAAACTAATAAGGAAATCCCAAATAGGGTGGAAGATCAAAATGTTTCATCACTGCATACAAAAGGAAGTAATCAACGTAATAACCTAGGATCAGAAAAGAAATTAGATGAGAAAGAATTAAGCCTTGGAGAAATAAGCACATCTAAGGATGAGGAATAGATTCTGGCACAAGGTGAAGGTCAGGAGAAGGAGACAAAAAATGTGACCAAGGGCGATCGGGGCGATCCCCAAGGTCAAAATACATAGTCTTCTCAAGAAGATCAGGTGCCACAGAATACACAAGATCAAAATGTTCAAGAACTACCTAGGGAAAATTTACAAGATGAGGTACATGGTCAGAATGTACATATTCCACAAGAACCTCCACCTCAGGAAGAAATCCCTCAATAGGAGACACCTCAACAAGATCCCTATTGCATGGTTACACAACACGCCCCATTTTGACTTGACAAAAAAGGGACCCAACTTTTTGTTTGGCTTGGCTTGGGTTTTTTTTGCTTTCTGGTGGTCTGGTAAAAGTAAGTCATGCAGGTGATCCTGCATAAAGGGGACTGGGTAAGTCATCATGATGAGGTCAATTTTTTCAAAGTTAATGTTTCATGTTAATAACCTCATGGTTGGATAGAGTACAAAATTTCATGCAGGTTTGCCTTTTGGATCACCCTAATATTCCTTAGGGAACAAGAGTTATAGTGAGTCAAAGTCCTGGCCAAACCTGATATTCTGAGGGGGGTCATATTTCTTAACATCAGTCATCTTATGAAAGATCACCCTAATCCACTTTTATCACCCAATAATCATTTTGGTCTGAAGTTCCAGATGTCAACTTTAAGTGATAATGGTATTTACCCGTCAAACAACGTTATATATGTTGCAGGGGTCATATTCCCAATATCACCTGATGTTTTGAATATCACCCTAGCTCAAAATATCACCCTAGAGCCAATATGCTGATGACATCATCCATCCCGATAAACAAAGAAAATCACCCTAATGCTGACATCATCATTCTTTTTACCTCGCGGAGGTATATTTCCAAAAATCACCCCTTTTAACAAATATGATGGTGACGTCACCCTAATCTTTCAGAAAGGAGGTCACTTTAGACTTGAGGGGTCATATTCTGAATATCACCTGACATTTCAAACATGACTTGATATTTTAAATATCACTTGATCTTTTGAAGATCACCCCCTCATCTTGCCTTATGATATTAAATGCGCATAAATGCGGTAGTTGATTCCCGTCAATTGCGAATGTGATACACACACCTGACAATATCCAGGATTTCGTATAGAAAATCAATGGTTGTGATCGATTTAACAAGGTTTTGCCCTAATTTGCCCTAATAATGAGATTAAAAGGGATTCACCAGGGTTATTTTACATTTACCTTGTGATAAAATGAGTTTTTACAGAGCGCAGAGCTTTCAAATCCTCATATGACCTACCTGCAAACACACACGGCTTGCAGTAGAACAAGACAAGTGATTATCATTGGTATCTAAATCTCTTTCATATAATCATTGGCATAATCAAAGAGATAAGCATTATCAAGTAAGTAATTAAAACCCTCCTACTGTCATTTTCTGCATATCCAAGTAGTGTGCTTTTCCACTGCTTTGAAGTTATATGTTATGCATATTATGATGAAGTGATGATTACTGAATATAATGTGCATCATCCCGTGAAGATTTAATGTTGTATGCATGTATGTGAAGTATTGTATGGAAAGGCTGGTCCTGTTTATTGCAGGAAACCATGGCAGACAAGAGGTTGAACAAGTCTGAAGCTGAATTTCTTAAACCTATGTTTGCTCAACCTGAGGGTGTACAGTTCAAATATGGCGTAATCACGGATACACACCAGGGAAACACCGATCTGGTTGCATGGTCATCTAGAATGAATGATGGCAAGAATAATACCCTGTTGGATGTCATTTTTGTGTCAGGAATGTCAAAGGTAGCTGGATTTCCTTATTCTATGGAGGCTTCAGAGTTGATTATTGAATGTGCTAGAAACTACAACCCATAGACAAGGAGAATAGAAAAACATGGTCAGGTTTATGCAGATCTGTCCATCAAGGGGATTGCAACCACTTTTAATTTTCCATTGGGAAAGAAAGTTGTCAGCATGGATTTGAAGAAATTGCAAGTTGAAATGAAAATAACAAGAAAGCCGCTAGGAAAAGGATGTATCAATAGAGGGCAAAGAATAGTCCTTACACTGCCTCCACCAAATTACCAGTGTACCTATATAAGTTTGATTTTGATGATGAATAGCAATATATGATAGCCCTACTTAGCAGAGTGACATGCCAGCCTAATGCTGGAAGTTTCAAAGATTGGATGTATGGGGTTATCCTGATGTGTCTTTATAAAGAGAACGTGCCATTATGGGCTAAAATGATAAGTGATGCCCTAAATGAGTAGCTCATGAACTTAGGAGGCTTGGAGTGTTCATTTTTTATGACTTCATATGTGGTATACACATGTGCTTACAAAGGTACATTCAATGCACTTACAACAATAGGAATGATTGGTGGCAGTATAAATGATGCCCACATATGGGATCATTATCCCCAACTAAAAAGACAAAATTATCTTCAAGATTACAAATTAGTGAATGATGCATTTCTATGCATCTAGTAAAGACAATGGAAGAAGATAGGACTAAAAGACTGAGCATGAAAGCTCAAGAAGTCATATACAGGCATGGTGACTAGTTTATACAATATACCACCTTCTCTTACATCAAAATAGAGGGCTTTGTAGGATATCCTGTCATGCTCCCAAGATATCCCACTGATGCAGTTGTTTCAATGGAGTTCATGAGACAGATATCCACAATACTGGATGCTTACAAAGCAAATAATAAGATTCCACTAGTATTGTTTCTAGCAGCAATGGGTTGGTACATATGACAAGTTTTTGAAAACATCACGAAGGCAATAGTTGGTCTAGACATGATGAAATTACAGCCATTCCCATTGGCAAGATCATATGACCCATATGGGAGGATGCAAAAAATCATGGGGAAGCCCATCCATCAGAAGCACTTGGAGGATTTCTGGACAGATTGTGAGAATGAGGCTGAGGCTAGAAGAAGAAAATATCAAAGGCTAACTCTCAACCATATCAGAACATTTGATTGTATTCCAGTGCCTGTGTAATTAAAAGGGGATGATGGCAAAATAATAGCAAATAAATATGAAGCAAATAAGATATATAATGACACAATCTTAGCGCCTGATCTTACACAGCCTGAGGATATCTCATTAGATCAATTTACAGGTAGGATATTGCAGCTAACCTAGTCTTGGCTAAATGAAAAAATAAATGCATTGAAGAAGAAGGGTGTAGCCCATACAGTTGACAATAAGAAGAAGAGGCAGGAGATTCCTGAAAATGAATATGATGACTTTCTGATTGAAAAGAGGAAATCTAAAGGAGAAAGAATGCCACCTCAAGAACAAAGCAAGAGACCCCTGAGAGGTAAGAAAACTAATAACGAACCTAAAGGGTTAATAGTTGAAAGAATAGTTATATCAGTAGATGATGCATCCACATCAAGACAGGTAGTAGCCTCATCAGCATCGCCTCCCATGGATAAATAGAAGGCTAAAAAAATCCAAAGGCCAGCTGTGGAAGCTACTGAAACATATGAGGAGGGTCAAGCATCACAAAAGAAAATGGAAAAGGATGTTCCTCTTGATGAAAAACCTGAAGAGGAAGACCCTATGCCCCTCATTAGAAAAAGAAAAGCACCTCAGGTGATGGCATCCACACCTAAGAAACTGAGTGCATCCATTAGAGGTGAAATAAAGCATGACCCCATAGTATTGAGGGGAGCTGGTGGTGAAGTATTCAGAAAAGAATTGCAACATAATGTGCCACTTCCCACCATTGTTTAGTTCAAGACTGAACAAGCTGAAGAACAAATGAAAGAAGCCTCTAGGCCAATTCAAAGTGGTCTTGTCTCACTGGAAGAGACAGTTGACTTATCTGATGATGAGGTAGTAAAAGATGTAGCCTCTCAACAAATGGAAACCCTTGCTGCTAACACCTGCATAACTCCACAAGGAAGTCCATCAGTACAGGTGGCTATGTTAGAAGAACTGAAGCAAGTGGAACAAGAAAAGGAAAAGAGCCCAGAAAGGATTGCACAACAAATAGGGCTTGATGAATTGGTTGATCAAGTAACTAGCCCTACAGTGATTGATCTAACATACAGAGAGGATGTAAGTCCTGAACATCAAGCAAGTGCACTTGATAGAGCGGAAAATATTGAGAAAGTGAAGCTAGCAAAAATGGAAAGCCACACTTTAGATATGGGTCAACAACAACATGATATATCTAATGAGCCCAAAATAGTTGAAGTCCAAGAAAAGGGTGGGAATGACAAGGCCATATTAAGTGAAGAAGTACCCCAGACTCAAGAAGCCTCTGGTGAAAAGGACACATCGGGTCAGGATGACCTAAAAACTCAAGAGGTAGATACTAAAGGTGCGGAACATAATGTGATGCAAGATCAGGTAGATGCACTTAAGATAGATACCATGACATCCACAGATGCAAATGTGCCTCATAATGAGGAAATTACCAAGGGGGATGAAACAAAAAAGGAAGAAGTACGTGACCAATTATAGGATTATCATGTGGATGCATCACGGGATCATCCACCACAAGAAGAAGTTCCTCAATAGGAGCAAGTACCCCAAAATCACACTCATGAAGAGCATCATGAGGAAGAAATAAGAAAGTCACCATCTCCATCAAAAATAGATGTAGTTACTAGAAAACATGATAATCATGATGATGATGATGGATGACAAGGATCCATAGAACAAGTTCCTCCATGGCTTGAGAAAGAAATAGGTACAGAATTAGGTTTGGAGATTCAAGAGTTTGATGTGTCAATGCTATTTTTAGAAACCATTATGAAGCCAAAGAGGAAGGCCAAGTTAACCTTGACCATAAGAAGAGATACTGCTACGGGTAGAAGGACTACTTAGGTAGCACTTCCCACGGTTGAAAAGGAGAAAGGCAAGATCACCCTAGAAAATTTCCCGATCACTACTGTTGATTTGGGGTTTGCCAACGAAGACCAGGAAGGTCAAGACAGAAAAGATATAACTGATCCTATAACCCAAAGGGTAAAGAAGGAAAAAGAGAAAAATAAGCAGCATAAAGAGCACATTACTTAGCTACATACCTACCTAAAAGTGTTAATTAACCCTGATGATATTTCAAATTCAAAAGCAGTCCCATTGACTGCAATTTCTTAGGAAGAGGTCAATAAGTTGGACCTTATGAAACACAAATCAGTAATAATGAGAAAGTGGATGTTATCCGCACTCAGTGGAGCTGAAGAAGTAGTGAAAGCCTCTTTGCAGAGGTGGAATTCTCTAAGTATCTACAGAAGGAAGGTTGATAAATTGTAAATGGACGCCGAAAAAGGTCATTCCAGTTGGAGAAAGCCTTGAGTGCTTTGGTTGAAATAAAGAGGATTAATCCTCAAGTTCTAATAAACAAATAGGTGCTGGATAATAATACTGCCATGCTGATAGATATCTGGTATAAAGATATCAGATTTGAATGTGATGTATTAAAGAGATCCAATAGCAAATTAAGAGACATCAGCATGAAGCTGCATGACATGATGTCATTTGAAGCAGAGATCCTGGAGGCCCTAGAGGGGAAGTAGAAGGAAAGATTGAGAATCAAGATGCAAATTTTGCTATAAAGGCTCTGCATAATAACTTCCAGCTGATAACTGATGACCCTCTTAACCACCTGACAGAGGAAGCCATGGACAAGATCATGAGGATCAAGGTGAGGGTGGAGAATTACAATGAAACATCAAGTAGCAGTAGGAGAAAATTGGAGGCTCTTTGAGATAAATATCAGGCCCACAAGCATGCCATTGTCAAAGCAAAAACTCAGGATGGCGAAGAAGTTTAACGAATGGTGGGAGCGTATGAAAATGTCAAGACAATCATGCAGGCCCATATGCAAAGCAACGTTCATCAGGATGATGAAGATACGAGAAGTGATGATCCTGATGCTCTTGATGATGAGGATGAAGAACTTGAACAATGAAGAGTAGATGAAGATGCAATACCAAAGAAGACATAAGCATCTGACATTTAGAGAGAAAATAAGTAATTCAGATGGTTGCCAGCTAGCAACTTGTGCCACATGAAATGTTAACTATGTCAAAGATGAATATCCACCATAGATCTTAATAGATAAATCTTGATCGTAGATCATGGGTAATTGCTCCCTCACCTTGTTCTATAAAAGGTGTAGGGATGCTTTGTTTTGAACATTCAAAGCTTAATTGAACTTTGTTTACTGAAGTATCAGGACTCATTTCAAAGTTATTGTATATGTACATGTTTTTGCATACTTAATGAAAGAGAAGACCATTTTGATTACAAATCATCATAAATTCTAAGTAATCTGTGTCTAAATTCTTGATATATGCTTTGATTTGCTATGTCCCTTAGAGTACTCATTAGTCTGCATGTATTGTCTTCATTCACCATCCTCTGAAGTTAGCATCAACTGTACCTATCTGTGGAACATCCTAGTGAACATATGGTTTGATTTCTTCTCCTAATGATAGTATCAAGTGTGTATGTGGCTCAATAACTAAAGATTCACCATAAATTGGAGTATTCTTTTACATTTCTTTAAATTTTAGAACAATTCACCATCGCAATTGCAAAGAATTGACAACAGAAGCAAAGTACATGAAATATGCAGACATCTTGTAGATAACTGTATACTCATAGCATATTTGAAGATAAAGCATGTGTAATTGACAAATATCATGCAAAGATTTGAGTATAGACACACTATTTGTAGAAATATACTGTGTAAATGACTTCTCTGTATAGCATCTTTACAGGATACTGAAGGTAATGATCAATCAACATAAGGCCCCAAAATGAAAACAGCAACACACATCAACCACTGAGTAACATTAGTTGATTAAGATCTAATCCATGGAGACTTGGGATCATGAATTCTCTGAATTCATCGTATCTTTCAAGATGAGTAAAGGTTGATGTATAACTTTTATTCTATGTTTGTTTATGATTAACATCATGATCAACATAAATTGGCACTAGAAGGAGGGCTGAACTAGAAAGATCATATAGAAGATCATCATCAGTAAGTTTATTAGATTTGATGATGCAGGAAGTAAGGTAACACTGAAACACCTTCGAATTTCAAGTATTGAGCAAAGATTTACTGTATTAAGCTTGTACATGCTAGTCCTATGTAAAGTTTTCAATATTAATCATAAGTATTGTAAGCTTTGTGGTAGATCATCGTGAATTTGCAAAGATCAGCTAATTTCAGGTAAATTTATCCAACCTTTGAGGTATCTTGTCTTAAAAACCTGATATCTGGTTGCAAGAGTCACCAAACCTCAATATCACCCTAATATTTGCATTGTTCATGCAAATATTCAGTAAATATCCAGTCAGTACAATTTTTTGACCATAAATATAGCCTTTGCTAGTGAATTCCAACTGATCTTTACAGTCAACCAGCTGATTTTCCAAAAATTGAGAAATCCTGGCTCATAGGATAAATACCAAGTCTCGATCCACTAGACCTTTTAAAGAATTACCTCTCAGAGGATTTAGACCTTGAATTGTTGATATCCATCACATTCCTAGTTCTAGTGCATTAGGAGCATCACCAGAATGTCCTGTTGTGACTCCTATTGGTTTGCAAATACCTACAGGATCACTAGTCACACCACAGGCCCAACCTTAGCTAGTTATACCTCTGGTTCAGCCTCAGCCGGTCATACCCCAAGGTCAACCTCCATCGATTGCAATGTCTTTCTTTGTAGTGGAATCACCTTTAACTTTCAATACATACCATGCTTTACCAAAGAATCTAGACAAAATCTGTCCAAAATATCATCCATAGCAGGATGCGGATGATCATATCAGAACTTTCAAAGAGGCCTGTTGTAGAACCAGAATAGAGCATTAGGACGTTGTATGTAGATTATTTCCTTTTTCCTTAGGAGAAGAAGCCTATAGTTGGTATATTAGTCTTGGTTAGGCTTCAGTCGGATCATGGGCTGTCCTAGAGAAAGCTTTTACTGATAGGTTTAAGGTGCCAATTGATCCTTTAATGAATTATCACCTATTTGCCACAATTAAATGGTTTGAAGGAGAACCTATTGCCAATTTTAATGCTAGGTTCCAGAAAATGTTATCCAAGTTAGTTGCCCCATATGTTGTAGCAGATGCAGCTGCTAGGAGCATTTATTATTCAGCTCTGGATCCTTTAACTTCCATGTTTATCAGGAGAGCACATCCTGAAATCACAACTTTGATAGGAGCTTTCCAAGAAGCTATCAAAGTTAATCAGCAATTAGTTCTTGCCCCTACTCCAAACATAGCATTTTCCACACTTCCTGGTTATCCAGGATATCCTATCCAACCACAACATAATGGAGCCATGATGCCTCCAGCTATGATGCATGTACCTTTGCAAAAATCTCCATTGAGTATAATGGCACCTCCAAATGGAAATGGTTGAATGCTATAGTATCCTGGACAAATGCAAGCACCTCAGGTTGTAGACCAGAATCAAAATAATAATGGATCTTCTTTCTTCAAGCCTTTAACAGAAAATGTGGTGGCTAAGGCTCAGGAAGAGAAAGAGGAGATCAAAGAAATATCAGCTCAGCTAAGGAAGCTTACAACTGAGATTACTCACTTAAGAAGCCAAAATTTCTATTCTCAGCCTAACCAGAATAGAGGCTATAACAATGACAGACCAAATTATCCTAATAGGGGCTATAACAACAATAACTACAACAATAATGGCAATAATAATCCTCAAAGACAGCCTAGAGTGTGGAACACTAGGCCAAACAATGGTTCCTTGTCATCACCCCTAGACAATCAGCCTCCTGGTGAGCCCAAACAGACTACTAGAGTCAATCTTGTAGAAGAAGCCCTCACTAACTGGTGCAGAATTCACAACACTAATGCACATGCAGAGTTAGACTATCCTCAATTTAGAATTGTTGCTAGCATTTTCTAGACTGAAGTGTCCAATACTTTAGAAAATCAACCTCAAGTAGAGGGAAATGAACTTGTTCCTTATGCATATGATTCCGCCCTAATGCTAGAAAGTTACACTCAGTGTCCTTATCAATAGACAGTGCCTGTTCAACAAGAATACACCCTGGCATGTGAGGAATCAGCCATGACTTTTGAGTCAAATTATGTTTTCCCCTTTGAGGATGAAAATGAGCCTTCAAATGAACATGAAGAGGTACATGCCTACCAACAACAATATTTAGGTAGGCATAACTATAACTTTAGAAATAATGCCAATAGACCTACTGCTCCATTGACCTCTTCTTTACCTCTGAATAATTTCAATACACCTCCTGATCCCAAGGTGAGCAATAACCCTAGATTCCCCAAGGTGAATGCTCAATATTTATCATCACCAAACACAGTATCAAAGGCTATAAGTCTACCTCATGAATCTGACAAGCTAATCACATATCTGGCTGATGAAATGAAGAAGATCAAAATCAGCTTGTCCTTGTTAGAATTACTCAAAACCCCTGCCATTAAGAAGGCATTTATGAAATCACTAGGTGATCCTACTCCGAAAGAAGATAATCATCCCTCAGGTCAATCTAGTGGTAAAGATCATGCTGCTAGAGACAATAATGTTAAACATAAGGTGCCAGCTACTGTTCAAGCTGTAGAGACCTCCCACATGACTTTATATAGAGATAAAAGTGAATCACCTCCATTCCTCCTCACCATAAGAATGTTCAGTAAAAACTTGCACAACTGTTTAGTAGACTTAGGAGCATCTACGAATGTAATGCCCCTGTCGATATGCAATGCTTTAGGACTACATCCTACTAAATCTTTGAAGAAAGTCACACAATTGGATAAAACAAAAGTAAGTGTGGTGGGAGAGCTAACTCGCATTCACATGCAGCTTGCATCAAATCCCAGGATCCAATATTATATTGACATTCAAGTAGATGATATACCTGATACATATGGGATGTTACTAAGTAGATACTGGTCCAAAACTCTGAATGGATACATGGCTACAGATTTCAGTCACATGTCCTTACCCTGGAAGGGGATACCAAACCAGCTAAGAATGGACGTTGAACCTAGAATGAAGCACATGATCACTGAATACAACAAAACTAATGAGATGATGTACATAGATGTAGAACTTGGAGTTTATTCCATAAGACCTCAAATTGTCAGGATAGAGGAGATCCTGATGTATGACGTGTATCATGATGATGATGATCCCCAAGATGTCAAAGCAATTGCAGAATCTAATAGTAACCTTGAGAATGAGAATGAGGTGGATCACTTTAGGAATTTTGAGAGGCACTTATCTAAACAAGTGAAGTGATGTAGATTATTAAATATACCTACTAATAATATTTTGATTGATGGTTGGTGCAGGTTGCATAATGAGTCACATTCCGAGAAGACTTGTAAAGTGTGCATAGATATGATGGAGCTAGAACAAGCGTGTAGTGATGCATCATCATCATCATCATCATCAGAGGTAAGTTCATCAGACAATGATAATGATAGTGACTCTGATTGCTATTTATTTTCTACAGGGATAGAAGAAGGTGCATGTCAGGATGAGAGTCATGTTTAGATGACAGAAGAGATACTGGTATGCAACCAGAGTCATGTTAAGAGAAAAAAGAAAATCACCCCAGGGAGTGATTGTTTAGTTGAATTAGATTATGAGTTATCTGATGAGGATAGAGGCAGCAATCTATCTAAATTTGAAGAATTTCTGAACAAAGAGATCCAGAAGATGACATAGTAGCAGAAACCTCCACAAGATATCCTGATTGAACACTGGTGTAGGTTGCATGAGGCACCTCACTCAAAAACTGCTTGTTCACTGTGTTTACATATTTTGAAGAGACATACATTGCCTACTCCAGAAGATCATCCTTCTAGTGATGAAAAGAAAGAAGAGTCATCAGCTTCACAGAAGAAAGGAAAGATGAAGTCTGAGAAAGCTAAAATACCTAAGTTAAAGTGGATATCAAGTGGAGTAGTTGTCAGAGCTGCAAAGAAGAAAGAAGGTTCAAATAAGCCTTTGGCTGAAGACAAGCCGTGGATCTTGAGATTCGATGGATCCAAGTCCAAACAAGGAGCCAGAGTAGGGATAGACCTAATTGATCCATCAGGAAAGTCCTACTTGGTAGCCTACAGACTACAGTTCCCATGTACTAACAATGTAACAGAGTATGAAGCTCTAATTCATGGGATACTATTTTCCCTTAAGAAGAAAGTAAAAATTTTGCATGTCTATGGAGACTCAGAATTAGTAGTCAGACAGGTGAGAGGAATTTACTCCTGCAATTATAAAAAATTATCTAATTACAGACACCAGGTGTGGGATCTGATTGAAGACTTTGATGCATTTAATATCACCCACGTACCCAGAGAATAGAACCATAGGGCAGATGCTTTAGCCCAAGCTACCAATACATTGGAGCCATTGTCTATTTCTGGTTTAAAAAGATTTTTAGTAGAGCTGGTATCAGTACCTTCTATGCCCGACAATGTGATCAACCTCCAAGTATTCGATGATGATCAGCATATCTTAGATTTCATCTCCAACAGAGATATATTTGATGCTCAGATCATAGATGAGAATAATGTAGAGGATCATGTTTGGGAAGAGGAAGAAATATTAGAGTTGCCCAGCAATAAGATTCCAAAAGGAATGATAGAGCTAGAGAGAGCATTTGATCTGGACAACATGTTGAAATAGAAAGATCTTCCAAAAGCTGATGGAGGACAATATTCACAGGTTAATATTGGATAAAATGATGAAAAGAAAAATGTCATGATAGGGAAGGTTTGCATAGAAGAAGAGTTAGAAGGAATCACCCAGGCTCTCAAAGATTACATACATGTTATTGCCTAGACCTATGATGAGCTGAAGACATATGACACATCAGTCATCACACACACCATACCCCTTAAGCCAAATGCCAAGCCTTTCAGACAGAAGCAAAGGCCTGTCAATACTTTGTTGGAACCAATTATTTTTGAGGAGGTTAAGAAACTGTTAAATGCTAGGATTATATTTCCTATGAGACACTCCACCTGGGTAGCAAATCTGGTCCTAGTGAGAAAGAAAAATGGAGACATCAAACTATGTGTGGATTTCAGGAACTTGAACAGAGCATCTAAAAAGGATAATTATCCTTTGCCTTCCCTAGATGAGGTCCTACAAATTGTAAATGGTGCCAAAATGATGTCATTTCTAGATGGTTTCTCAGGCTATAACCAGGTAATGGTAGATAAGATAGACAGACTAAAAACCACCTTCACCATAAAGTGGGGGATATTCACCTACAGGCGCATGTCGTTTGGGTTGATAAATGCTAGAGCAACATTCTAGCGAGCAATCGACATAGCCTTTAGAGGCTTAATAGGAAAATGTATAGTCATATACATGGATGACTTAATAGTATTCTCTAAAGATAGAGGAAACCATGTAGCAAATCTCAGAAATGTGCTTAAAAATGTGAAGAATATGGGATATCTCTAAACCCCAAGAAATGCATATTTGGGCTGACAACAGGAAAATTAATAGGCCACCTGATAACTAAAAATGGGATTATCATTGATCTTGACAGGGTGGAGTCCATTATAAAAATACAGCTTCTTAGAAGTAAAAAGGAACTCAAATCTTACTTCGGTAAGATTAATTTTCATAGGAAGTTTATCACTGGCTTTGCTGAAATTGTTAAACCTTTAAATACCATGCTCAAGAAGGATGCAAAGATTAAGTGGACACCAGAGGCTACAACAGCTTTTGAAGACATTAAAAAAGCTATATTAGATGCTCTAATGCTGATCAATCCAGACTACACCAGGGACTTCTATATTTATTCATTTGCTTCAGAGCATACCTCTGCAGCAGTGCTGACACAAAGAAATGAAGAAAAAGAGGAGAAGCCCATAGCCTTCATGAGCTGCCCTTTCAAAGATATTGAACTGAGATATATGGATGTAGAAAGGCAGGCACTTGCTTTGGTCAGAGCAGTAAAGAAATTCAGGCATTATATACTGAGAAGTAAAGTTATTGCTGTGGTACCTGATGCAACAATGAAAATGCTATTAATGCAAAGCAAGCTAGGTGAAAAAAGGACTACGTGGATCACTATCCTACAAGAATATGACATGGATATTACACCCATGAAACTGGTGAGGGGACAGACTTTAAGCCAAATGATATCAGAGATAGATCCCAATATCATGAGTCAACAGTATGTTATCAATGCTAAGGACAATGGAGAGTGGTACTCAGACATCAAGCACATCCTAATTACTGGAAGATGTGCTCCAAGACTATAGGCCTCACAAAGGAGAGCCCTAAAAATAAGATCACAGAAGTATATGATGAAAGGGGGAATCCTTTTCAAGAAAAATTATGAAGGAATATATCTAAGATGCCTAGAGAGGCTAGAAGTAGATAAATTATTATCAGAGCTACATGACAAATTTGGAACAACCCATGGGTCATCCTTGGCCACCACACATGCAATCCTCAGAGCAGGATACTACTGAGCATATTAGATGTTGCCATGTATGTCAGGTTTCTGCCAACAGAGAGAGATACGCTGCTCAACCCTTGCAGCCAGTGATGGAGATGTGCCTATTTACACAATGGGGTATGGACTTCATAGGACCAATTAATCCTCCATCATCATCAGGCCACATGTATGTCTTAATGATTACTAACTACTGTACTAGGTGGACTGAGGTTGTCAGCACCAAAACCTACAATGCTGAAGATGTCATCAGATTTCTGGAAAGTAATATTGTCACCAGGTATGGGGTTCCCTATGCTCTGGTAAGTGATAACAGGTCTGCTTTTTCTTCAACTAAATTATCAAGTTGGGCTTTTGATTATGGGATTATACTAAAGTTCTCATCCAACTATTATCCCCAAGGGAATGGATTAGCAAAATCCACTAATAAAAATTTGTTGAACATCATAAAAAAATTAATAGAAAAGAACCCTAGGGAATGGAGCACCCTTATGAAATATGCCTTATGGGTAGATAGAACTAGGAATAAGGCTGCATTAGGAAACTCACCTTATCATTTAGTGTATGGGGTGGATCCCATCCTCCCTGTGAACTTGAAAATTCCTATACTGCAGTTTGCCCAAGAGTACCTAGGCATAGACAATAAGCAAGAAGTTAGGTTGCTGCAATTGATGCACCTGGAAGAGAAAAGAAGTCAGGCAATTGATTAGTTTGCCAAACATCAGGCTATTGTCAAACACTAGTTTGACAAGAGAGCCAAGATTAAAGCCTTTAGGATATCATATTAAGTCCTAATGTGGGACAAAGCCCATGAGAAGAAAGGAGACCATGGTAAGTTTGACAAATTATGGATAGGTCCCTTCCAAATTTCTGAGATATTAGGAGACAACACTTACAGGCTGAAAAACCTGACAGGTGAGGATGTCCCATTACCAGTTAATGGACAATTACTCAAACATTATTTCCAAGCCTAAGTAGCTTCATGATAGTCATGTGTATTATAGTGTATATTTGCATAGTTGTTTGTACAGTTTATTTTGTGTTTTGGTTAGTCAAGATGATGTAGCTCATCACCCCAGAAAATAACTAAATTGTTAGGATTCAAGTGATGAGAACAAATTTACATACAGGTTATGACTCATTCTAAGAAGTACTTATGATCAGGTCTGTGATATCCTTTCATCAGGGTGCTTTTTCTTGACCAAAGTGATTCTTTCACAATGACTCACCTAACAACCTTGGGTTTGTTGAACACACAAGTATAGGTGTTAAGTGAAAAATCTAAAGGGACTCCTTTGCTACCAATACAATCTCCAACCTAAATCAGCAAGTGACCATACCTTGCACACTGAGCTTTCATGATGACATCAGATATAGGAAGTATAAATATTGAAAATCCAAAAAATAGAAACAAAATTAGGCCATCTAAGTAACTCTATCGGGGCTATAGATGCCTGCTGGCAGTAGGGCTCTACTTAGGGGGATTGTATAGATAACCTTGTCGGGGCTATGGAGGCCTACTGGCAACAAGGCTCTATCTAGGTTGGCTATGAGGGATGATCCCAAACTATGTAGCTTAACACAGGTTACTCATGTTTTCAACTTGCTTTCAAGATGAGGATAATTAATCATTTGCACACACCTGATCCTTTGTTAGCATTATTGCCATGATGAAATTTTACTATACAGAACTATTATGATGCTTATATTTAGAAAGAATTAGAATACTATACATGAATGTGTTCACCTCACTTGAATCATTGGCATTTGTTTGTTTTCTTTGGTGGCAAGTTGTTCTGTGGTTACACAACATGCCCCATTTTGACTTGACAAAACAGGGACCCAACTTTTTGCCTGGCTTGGCTTGTGTTTTTTCTACTTTCTGGCGGTCTGGTAAAAGTAAGTCATGCAAGTGATCCTGCATAAAGGGGACTGGGTAAGTCATCATGATGAGGTCAATTTTTTCAAATTTAATGTTTAATGTCAATAACCTCATGGTTGGATAGAGTACAAAATTTCATGCAGGTTTGCCTTTTAGATCACCCTGATATTCCTTAGGGAACAAGAGTTATAGTGAGTCAAAGTCTTGGTCAAACCTGATATTCCGAGGGGGGTTCATATTTCTTAACATCAGTCATCTTATGAAATCACCCTGATCCAATTTTATCACTCGATAATCATTTTGGTCTGAAGTTCTAGACGTCAACTTTAAGTGATAATGGTATTTACCTATCAAACAACATTATATATGTTGCGGGGGTCATATTCCCAATATCACCTGATATTCTGAATATCACTTGATGTTTCAAATATCACCCTGGCTCAAAATATCACCCTAGAGCCAATATGTCGATGATGTCATCCATCCTGACAAACAAAGAAAATCACCTTGATGCTGACATCATCATTCTTTTTACCTCACAGAGGTATATTTCCAAAAATCACCCCTTTTAACAAATATGACAGTGACGTCACCTTGATATTTTGGAAAGGAGGTCGCTTTAGACTTGAGGGGTCATATTTTGAATATCACTCAACATTTCAAACATGACCCGATATTTTGAATATCACCTGATCTTCTGAAGATGACCCCCTCATCTTGCCTTATGACATTAAATGCACATAAATGCGGTAGGTGGTTCTCGCCGATTGCAATGCGATACACACACCTGGCAATATCAAGGATTTCATATAGAAAATCAATGGTTGTGATTGATTTAACAAGGTTTTGCCCTAATTTTCCCTAATAATGAGATTAAAAGGAATTCACCAGGGTTATTTTACATTTACCTTGCGATAAAATGAGTTTTTATAGAGCGCAGAGCTTTCAAATCCTCATACGACCTACCTGCGGACACACACGGCTTGCAGCAGAATAGGACAAGTGATTATCGCTGGTATCTGAATCTCTTTCATATAATCATCAGCATAATCAAGGAGATAAGCATTATCAAGTAAGTAGTTAAAACCCTCCTACTGTCATTTTCTGCATATCTAGTTAGTGTGCTTTTCCACTGCTTTGAAGTTATATGTTATGCATATTATGATGAAGTGATGATTAATGAATATAATGTGCATCATCCCGTGAAGATATAATGTTGTATGCATGTATGTGAAGTATTGTATGGTAAGGTTGGTCCCATTTATTGCAGGAAACCGTGGTAGACAAGAGGTTGAACAAGTTTGAAGCTGAATTTCTTAAACCTATTTTTGCTCAACCTAAGGGTGTATAGTTCAAATATGGCGTCATCGCGGATACACACCAGGGAAACACTGATCTGGTCACATGGTCATCTAGAATGAATGATGCAAGAATAATACCCTGTTGGATGCTATTTTTGTGTTAGGAATGTGGAATGCGGCTAGATTTCCTTATTCTATGGAGGTTCCAGTGTTGATTATTAAATGTGCCAAAAACTACAACCCACAGACAAGGAGAATAGAAAAACATGGTCAGGTTTATGCAGATCTATCCATCAAGGGGATTGCAACCACTTTTAATTTTCCATTGGGAAAGAAAGTTGTCAGCATGGATTTGAAGAAATTGCAAGTTGAATATGAAAATAACAAGAAAGCCGCTAGGAAAAGGATGTATCAATGGAGGGCAAAGAACAGTCCTTACACTGCCTCCGCCAAATTACTAGTGCACCTGTATAAGTTTGATTTTGATGATGAATACCAATATATGATAGCCCTACTTAGCAGAGTGACAAGCTAGCCTGATGCTAGAAGTTTCAAAGATTGGATGTATGGGGTTATCCTGATGTGTCTTTATATAGAGAACAGGCCATTATGGGCTACAATGATAAGTGATGCCCTAAATGAGCAGCAGTGTTCATTTTTTATGACTTCATATGTGGTATACTCATGTGCTTACAAAGGTACATTGAATGCACTTACAACAGTAGGAAGGATCAGTGGTAGTACAAATGATGCCCACATATGGGATCATTATCCCCAACTACAAAGACAAAATTATCTTCAAGATTACAAATTAGTGAATGATGCATTTTCTATGCATCTAGTAAGGACAATGGAAGAATATAGGACTAAAAGATTGAGCATGGAATCTCAAGAAGTCATATATAGGCATGGAGTCTAGTTTATACAATATACCACCTTCTCTTACATCAAAATAGAGGGCTTTGCAAGACAACCCCTCATGCTCCCAAGATATCCCACTGATGCAGTTGTTTTGATGGAGTTCATGAGACAGATATCCACAATACTGGATGCTTACAAAGAAAATAATAAGATTCCACCAGTATTGTTTCTAGTAGCAATGGGTTGGTACATATGCCAAGATTTTGAAAACATCAAGAAGGCCATAGCTAGTCTAGACATGATGAAATTACAGCCATTCCCATTGGCAAGATCATATGACCCATATGGGAGGATGCAGAAAATCATGGGGAAGCCCATCCATCAGAAGCACTTGGAGGATTTCTGGACAAATTGTGAGGATGAGGCTGAGGCTAGAAGAAGAAAATATCAAAGGCTAACTCTCAACAAGATCAAAACATTTGATTGTATTCCAGTGCCTGTGCAATTAAAAGGGGATGATGGAAAAATAATAGTAGATGAATATGAAGAAAAGAAGATATATAATGAACAATCTCAGTGCCTGATATTACACAGCCTGAGGATATCTCATTAGATCAATTTACAGGTAGGATGTTGTAGCTAACCCAGTCTTTGGTAAATGAACAAATAAATGCATTGAAGAAGAAGGGTGTATCCCTTACAGTTGACAATAAGAAGAAGAGGCAAGAGATTCCTGACAATGAATATGATGACTTTCTGATTGAAAACAGGAAATCTAAAGGAGAAAGAATGTCACCTCAAGAACAAAGCAAGAGGCCCCCAAGAGGTAAGAAAACTAATAACGAACCTAAAGGGGTAATAGTTGAAAGAATAGTTATATCAACAGACGATGCATCCACATAAGGACAAGCAACAGCCTCATCAGCATCACCTCCCATGGATAAACAAAAGGCTAAAAAAATCTAAAGGCCAGCTGTGGAAGCTACTGAAATATATGAGGAGGGTCAAGCATACCAAAAGCAAATGGAAAAGGATGTTCCTCTTGATGAAGAACCTGAAGAGGAAGACCCTACGCCCCTCATTAGAAAAAGAAAAGCACCTTAGGTGATGGCATCGACACCTAAGAAATCGAGAACATCAATGAGAGGTGAAATAAAGCATGACCCCATAGTATTGAGAGGAGCTGGTTGTGAAGTATTCAGAAAAGAATTGCAACATAACTAGCCACTTCCCACCATTATTCAGTTCAAGACTGAACAAGCTAAAGAACAAATGAAAGAAGCCTCTAGGCTAATTCAAAGTGGTCTTGTCTCACTGGAAGAGATAGTTGACTTATCTGTTGATGAGGTAGTAAAAGATGTACCCTCTCAACAAATGGAAACCCTTGCTACTAACACCCACATAACTCCACAAGGAACTCTATCAATATAGGTGGTTGTGTTAAAAGAACTGAAGCAAGTGGAACAAGAAAATGAAAAGAGACCAGAAAGGATTGCACAACAAATAGGGCTCGATGAATTGGTTGATTAGGTAACTAGCCCTGCAGTGATCAATCTAACATACAGAGAGGATGTAAGTCCTAAACATCAAGCAGGTGCACCTAATAAAGTGGAAAATATTGAGAAAGTGAAGCTGGCGGAAGTGGAAAGCCACACTTTAGATATGGGTCAACAACAACAAGATATATCTAATGAGCCAAAATAGTTGAAGTCCAAGAAAAGGGTGGGAATGACAAGTCCATATTAAGTGAAGAAGTACCCCGGACTCAAGAAGCCTCTGGTGAAAAGGACACATCAGGTCAGGATGACCTAAAAACTCAAGAGGTAGATACTACAGGTGCAGAGCATAATGTGATGCAAGATCAAGTAGATGCACCTAAGACAGATTCCATGACATCCACGGATGCAAATGTGCCTCATAATGAGGAAATTAGAAAGGGGGATGAAACAAAAAAGGAAGAAGTATAGGACCAATTACAGGATTATCATGTGGATGTATCGCAAGATCCTCCACCACAAGAAGTTCCTCAATAGGAGGAAGTACCCCAGGATCACACTCATGAAGAGCATCATGAGGAAGAAATAAGGAAGTCACCATCTCCATAAAAAATAGATGCAATTATTGGAGAACAGGGTGATCATGATGATGATGATGGACGACAAGGATCTGAAGACCAAGTTCCTCCATGGTTTGGAGATTCAAGAGTTTGATGTGTCAATGCTATTTTCAGAAACCATTATGAAGCCAAAGAGGAAGGCCAGGTTAACCTTGGCCATAAGAAGAGATCCTACTACAGGCAGAAGGACTGCTTAGGTAGCACTTCCCATGGTTGAAAAGAAGAAAGGCAAGATCACCCTGGAAAAATTCTAGATCACTACTTTTGATTTAGGGTTTGCCAATGAAGACTAGGAAGGTCAAGAGGGAAAAGATATAATTGATTCTTTAACCCAAAGGGTAAAGAAGGAAAAAGAGAAAAATAAGCAGCATAAAGAGCACATTGCTTAGCTGCATACCTACATAAAAGGGTTAATTAATCCTGATGATACTTCAAATTCAGAAGTAGTCCCATTGACTACAATTTCTCAGGAAGAGGTCAATAAGTTGGACCTTATGAAGCATGAATCAATAATAATGAGAAAGTGGATGTTATCCACACTCAGTGGAGCTGAAGAAGTAGTGAAAGCCTCTTTGTAGAGGTGGAATTCTCTAAGTATCTCCAGAAGGAAGGTTGATAAATTGCAAATGGAGGCTAGAAAAAGGTCATTCTAGTTGAAGAAAGCCTTGAGTGCTTTGGTTGAAATAAAGAGGATTAATCCTCAAGTTCTAATAAACAAACAGGTGCTGGATAATAATACCTCCATGCTGATAGATATTTGGTATAAAGATATCAGATTTGAATACAATTTATTAAAGAGATCCAATAGCAAATTAAGAGACATCAACATGAAGTTGCATGACATGATGTCATTCGAAGCAAAGATCCTAGAGGCCCTAAAGGGGAAAGTAGAAGGAAAGATTGAGAATCAAGATGTAGATTTTGCTATAAAGGCTCTGCATAATAACTTCCAGCTGATAGCTGATGACCCTCTTAACCACCTAACGGAGGAAGCCATGGACAAGATCATGAGGATCAAGGTTAGGGTGGAGAATTACAATGAAACATCGAGCAGCAGGAGGAGCAAATTGGAGGCTCTTCGAGATAAATATCAGGCACACAAGCAGGCCATTGCCAAAGCAAAAGCTTAGGATGGTGGAGAAGTTGAACGAGTGATGGGAGTGTATGAAAATGTTAAGACAATCATGCAGGCCCATATGCAAAGCAACGTTCATCAGGATGATGAAGATAGGGGAAGTGATGATCCTAATGCTCCTGATGATGAGGATGAAGAACTTGAAGAATGAAGAGTAGTTGAAGATGTAATACCAAAGAAGACATAAGCATCTGACATTTAGAGAGAAAATAAGTAATTCAGATGGTTGCCAGCTGGCAACCTGTGCCATGTGAAATGTTAACTAAGTCAAAGATGAATATCCACCATAGATCTTAATAGATAAATCTTGATCATAGATCATGTATAACCGCTCCCTCACCTTGTTCTATAAAAGGTGCAGGGATGCTTTGTTTTGAACATTCGAAGCTTAATTGAAATTTGTTTGCTGAAGTATCAAGGCTCATTTCAAAGTTATTGTATATGTATATGTTTTTGCATACTTAATGAAAGAGAAGACCATTTTGATTACAAATCATCATAAATTCTGAGTAGTCTATGTCTGAATTCTTGATATATGCTTTGATTTTCTACGTCCCTTGGAGTGCTCATCAGTCTGCATGTATTGTCTTCATTCACCATCCTCTGAAGTTAGCATTAATTGTATCTAGCTGTGGAACATCCTGGTGAACATATGGTTTGATTTCTTCTCCTAATGATAGTATCAAGTGTGTATGTGGCTCAATAACTAAAGATTCACCATAAATTGAAGTATTCTTTTACATTTCTTTAAATTTTAGAACAATTCACCATCGCAATTGCAAATAATTGACAATCAGAAGAAAAGTACATGAAATATGCAGACATCTCATAGATAACTATATACTCATAGCATATTTGAAGATAAAGCATGTGTAATTGACAAATATCATGCAAAGATTTGAGTATAGACACACTATTTGTAGAAATATACTATGTAAATGACTTCTCTGTATAGCATCTTTACAGGATACTAAAGGTAATGATCAATCAACGAAGGCCCCAAAATGGAAACAGCAACACACATCAACCACTGAGTAACATCAGTTGATTAATACCTAATCGACAGAGACTTGGGATCATGAATTCTCTGAATTCATCGTATCTTTCAAGATGATTAAAGGTTGATGTATAACTTTTATTCTATGTTTGTTTATGACTAACATCATGATCAACAATCCCCCTCATGAGAATGTGCATGAGGAAGAACCAAGGAAAGAGAATTCACCACTGAGGGTCAGGCATAATACAGAGTCTCATGATACTCAAAATGAGCAAAGTGACCAGCAAGAGCCCAAGGGTGATGTTTTGTATTGGTTGTAACAAGAAATAAATCTGCAACAAATAGATGAGGTGCCTAATTTTGATGTTTCCACATTGTTTACTGCAAGTATGCTAAAACCTAAAAGAAAGGCAAGGCTTACATATGCCATAAAAAGAGACCCTACTAGAGGTAGGAGGACAGCCCAATTAGCTTTACCGATGGTTGAAAAAGAGAAAGGAAAAATATGCCTTGATGAGTTTCAAATAACAAACATTGATTTAGGTTTTGAAAATGAATACTAAGAAGGTCAAGAGGGTAAAGATATTATTGATTCCTGGACACAGAGGGTGAAAAGAGAAAAGGATAAGAACAAGAAACATAAAGAGCACATTGCTTAGTTGCATTCTTTCATTAAAGGGTTAATTGACCCCAAGCACACACTGATCAGTCCAGCTACCCAATTAACAATCATATCTCAAGAGGAGGTGACAGGATTGGACCTTATGAAGCACAAGGCACAATTAATGGATAATTGGTTCATTTATTTTATCTTTGAAGTAGAAAATGTGGTGAAAACCTCCCTAGCAAATTGGAATTCTCTTGGTGTTTTGAAGAGTAAAGTGGATAAATTGTAGAATGAAGTAGGGAAGTGGTCTTTCAAATTAGAAAAGCACCTAGATGCTTTGGGAGAGATGAAAAGGATTGATATGAAAATACTTATGGATAACAAAATACTAGATAACAACACTTCACAGTTGTTGAGCATTTGGTATGAAGATGTTGGATTTGAATGTGATATCTTAAGGAGATGCAGTGGCAAGCTTAGGGACATCAGTGTTAAACTACATGATCTCATGGAAAAAGAAATTGAAACCCCGGAGGCTTTAGAAGACAATGTAGAAGGAAAATAGAAAATCAAGAAACTAATTTTACTATCTAGGCTTTCCATAACAATTTTAAGCAAGCAGTAGAAGAACCCCTTCACCATTTGACAAAAGAGGTAATAAACAAGGCCATGAGAATGAAAGCCAAGGTGGAAACATACAATGAAATGTTGAACAACAAGAAGAGTAAATGGGATGCTCTTCAAGCAAAGTTTCATTCCCACAAGCATGCTGTAATAAAGGCTAAGGTCCAAGATGGAGGTGAAGTTGAGAGAATAGTGCAACTATATGAATCCATCAGGGCAGCGATAAAAGTACACATAAGGGGTGATCTGCATGAAGATGATAGTGATGATGATGATGATGATGACGATGATGATGATGGTGAAAATGAAGAAGAAGATGAAAATGAAGATGAGGAAGGAGATGAAGAATAAATAAAGATGCATGATAATAGAATTATATGCATAATCAGATTACAAATGATCGAGCTTTGCTAGATAGTTTCTAGCTAGCAACTTGTGCCCCATATGCAGATGTTGACTTGGTTAAAGGAGGAATGTTAATCATTGATCTAGATAGACAAATCTTGACCATTGGTCACTTGTAACTACCTCCCCTCCTTATTCTATAAAAGGGGATGGAGTGCACTTTTTAAGGCATTAGACACTTAATTTAAGTTAGATTGCTGAAGTGTTTAGGACTAATTTCAAGGCTTTTGTGAATGTACATGTCTTTTGAGTACTTAATGAAAGAGAAGCTATTTTGATTACAAATAATTGTAAATCTTGAGTAATCAGTGGATGAAATCTGGATATATGCATTGATTAGCTATGTCCCTTGGAGTGCTTGTCAATCTACATGTGTTGTTTTCATTCTTTGTTCCTTTGAAGTTAGCATCAACCATACCTAGCTATGGAACAACCTAGTAAAATTATGGTTTGATTCCTTCTCTTCATGAATGTATCTGGAATGTATGTGACTCACTAGCTAAAGGTTCACCAAATTTAGAAGTATTCTTTAAATTTTCTTTGAATTTCATTACAAATCACCTTCACAATTGCAAATAACATATAATCTAAAGAAAATAAACATGAAATATGCCTATAACTCATAAATAATTAAACACATAGAGCATATTTAGAGTGAAAGAATGTCAAAAATGACAAATATCATGCAAATACATATGAATATCAATGGTAAACATGTAAATATCTACTTATAGGCACATTACTTGATTAAATACATAGTGCAGCAGTATAAAATAAGTTCATGACAGTGGGTGCTCAGAAGAATTGATCAAACTTACAAATATAATCATTTATATGTGGAGCATAGTGGAAATAACCTTGTTTGTGAAGTAAGTTTATAGGAAATGCTGAATCAGATATACAGGCAACAATCACAATACAAATAGTGTGAGACCCCTTGAAATGGAAAACAACATGTCACATCAACCTCTGAGTAATGTTAGAAGATCATGATCTGATCAACAGAGACTTGGAGTCATCAGTTTGTTCCAAATTGGTCATATTGTAATGTCAGAAAATGTCCCCTTGGGGGCTTTTCCCTCATAAGGCTTAGCTCCCAGGTCTTGAGAGTGCATTTAGGACATTTTAGTTCATATTTTAGAATCCTGATGGAATGAGACCTAGTTTCCATGACAAATAGGACCTAGGTGGACCCCTTGAGCTGTACCCTACCCAAAATAGGAGGGGGAGGACTTGGGCAGCCCCACCCTAGTCCTGCCCTATTTTTGGGTAGCCCTAATTTTTGGGTGTCAGTTTATGACTGTTAGGTGGTTTTTTGCCAACACAGTAAAGTTTGACTTTTAAAATCTTGGCAGGAATGCTTGTAGATGCATATATAAGCATGTGTAGGCATTCATTTGTAAACTAGATGATTACTAGCAAGCTATTGTGTTCTCAAGGTGATTTAAGGCTTTCTATTGTGTTGCAAGAGCAGACTTGTATGTTTTATGTGTTGATATTTACAAATTTGAGCATCAATCTTCTCATGGCATGAAGAGCATCTTCCTCCATGAGATCTTCACTACAAGTTGACTTATCATTATATTTTTATCATTGATTCTTTTGGTTTTTGCCTCTACCTCACAAGGGCATGCACTCTTTGTCTGACAATGGTGTTCGGAGACTTAAGTGTCCTTCAGGGCTTGACTGAGGCAAGCCTCTAAACACCACAACCCCCAAACCAAGTCTTGTGATTGCAGGTTATAGTTGTTGCATTTGGGAAAAGTGGAGTTACAGGAAGGAGTGGCAGGCATCAAGGATTCAGGATCTAAAGAAAAGTCAGATAAAGGAGCACTCCTAGGACTAGGGCTCCTGCAAAAGTGTCCTCCGCAGACAGATTTTAGAAAACAAAAGTTACAAGGTTGATTAGTGTCGAAAGGAGGTCTAGATTCCCCAAAAAAGTAGGCATCTTGGACTTGGATGCCCACACCAGTGTCCCTAACTATTCCGCCTTGGAACCCTAAAAATAGGTATTCTATGATTTGTTATTTTACTCCCGTTTGCAAGAGCTTTTTTCGTCTTTCGTCAATTTGTTGTTGTATTTGCATAATTAGGGTTTTAATGTTAATTAGACATAAGAAAACAAAAAGATGATAATTAATTCCCTAATCCAATATTCCTTTCATTTGCAAGAGATCTAGGGTATGATAGTGCTCGCCACTCAACCCTAGATCCTTCAATGTTAGGGTGAAAGGAGGATTCAAACATCTAAACAACAAAAGATTAACAAAATCTAATTTTACCCTAAACATTTTGGTTAACCCATGTTTTTGGACTTAAATTGAAAATTACTATGTGTTTTCCTTCATATTTGGTGTGATTTCATTCATTTATTTGGTCATTATTTTATTGCATTGAGAAAAATTTAAAAAAATTGAAAATTTGGAAAAATACAAAAAAATTGCATTCTTTGGCTTACTAAATTGCATCAGTTCTTTCTAAATTTTCTTAATTCATGATTTTGGCATCAGATCTGATATAAACTACAAAAAAATATAAAAAAATCAGAAATTTACCATTGCATTTTCATCATTTAATTGCTAGGATTTTGTGGAAATTTTGACAATTTTATATAACCTAGTAATTCCAAAATCTAGGGTTTGTAGACAAAATCTTTTACCAGATTTTTCTAATGACTTTAGAGGCTCATTAAAATTTGCATTTGTCTATATTCTTGCATTTTAGTTTGAATTTGCATTTAGATTTAAAATATTTGCATTTTTGCATAGAAAATTTCAACAAAAAACTAGCAATTTTGATGCATTTTCATTAAATTTGCACAGGTATTTTGCATGTTAAGGCTTGAAAATCATTTTCAGATCTGAGAGTAAGTCAATTTCATCATAAATCAGACTTCAAAGCATTGACATAGCATTTTGTGTCAAGATTTCAAACCTAGGGCTTCAAAAACAATGATTTTCGCTAAATTTGGCCTTATCGACTCTCCAAACTTGCACCATAGGTGTGTTGTGAAAGTTATTTTGGAATTAATTTTATGTTATCAGGGTAATAATTTTATGACCCTCATAAAAATCTTCACAACACCCTTTTAACGGGATCTTGTAGTGAGAATTTGACGAAAAACTACACATTTTGACCATTTTTGCCCTAGGGTTTGACCTAGTTTGCACTCCAAGCATGTTGTGATCAATTTTATGGATTAAAGTGACTAATATTATTTATAATCTTAGTTTTACCTCCTAAAATTCTTTACAACACCCCTTTTTCTAGGTCTTGTAATTGAAAAACCATGAAAAGTTAAATATTTTGCTATATTTTCACTAGGGTTTGACTTTAAGTGGCCCTAAAATTGTGTTGTGTTGGGCATTTTGCAATCAAGTGGCTGTTATTACTGATATTAGTTTATTTCCATCATCATTTTCCTCAAAACACCCCATTTTATGCTCTTTTACAGTGAATTTTGGTGAAAAAATGCCTATTTTGACATATTTTCACTATATTTTGACTTGGCATTATCTTGGATTTGCATCAAGAGTGTGTTGAGAGTGATTATATTGATGTTTTGGAATGATATCAGACATATAACTTTCTTCCCTCAATCAAAATCCTTACAACATCCTTTGTTTCATTCATTGGCATTGAAACGTATCAAAAAATCAAACATTTTAGGCTATTTTCTGCTCTTGTCTTGCACCAATTTTGAAAAGATTTCAAAATATTATTTTGCATTGGTTTGAGCATCAAAACATGGCCTCTAATCATATCAGAAACAATATATTCCCTCCTAGACCTTACATGAAAAGAAAGGCTTCTGAACTTGAAATTGTCTTTACTCCTCATGATAGAACAACTGGAGAAAAAGAAGGACCTCTTTACATTACTGTGAAAATAATGGGAAACCCCATGAATGGAACTCTTATTGATCCTAATTGCATGACTAATGTTACCACTGAGGAGTTCCTCTTTTCACATCAATTAATGCAAGGTTCTTATGACCTCTCGAGCATGATGATTAAGACACATAAGGGAACCTTTATCAAGCCTTTGGATAAGATATCTTTGTTAGTAAGATTATCCGAAAAACATGTCAAACAACAGTTTGATGTTCTCCCCATTTCTAACCTCTTTCACATTAAATTGGGACATCCATGGCTAAAAGAAATGAAAGTTATCTCTTCAACAATACACCATTGTTTGAAATTCCCTCTGGATGGTTGTATAATCACCGTCCCTCAAAACAAGAACAAACCTTTGGTTCAACAAAAACATTACAAGTTGAATTTATTTCAGGTTAAAACTAAAGTACCTAGTCCTCCCACATAAGAAATTACAAAAGAGAAACAACCCGCATGTGAAGAGAACTTTAGACCAAAAGGACAAGGTCCCTATGCTGAGGTTCCTCCCTTGAAATCCTTACAAAGATTGGGAAGTCATTGTCAACAACAAAGTGTTCCATCACAACAAATGAGGTTTGGTCCCAGTGCTTCATCTTCTAATTTGCATAAGCCTATGAAATAGGATAGCCCTATCTTACAAAAGATAAGTGGTAAAACAAAATGAAATAGAAAAGCAAGAGAAAGAAGAAAAAGAAGACAAGAATATGCTATAAACCTTGCCTCTCAACAAGAAAACATTGATCCTAATATTTAATCAAACAAAGAAGATCATAACGATAAACAACATGATGAGCAAGACAAGAATTGGGCTATGGTACTTATAGCCAACCTGTTAGGTCTCAAAAACACAAGTCGTTAACCCTAAGAGGGTGCCAAGCTCTCTTGATGTTTTTGGCTAACTGACACGGGGTAGATATGGCTAAACCCCCTTCACTTCAAGCTCTACTAGACCTAGGTGGGTAAACCTCTAATTAATAAAGTAGATAAGGAGATGATCACTACTTTAATCTGAATTAATCTAACTATTGATAATGGTACAAATTATAAAACAGATAATAAGATGGCAAGTTAATTCTAAAAATAATCTAAATTGAAAAGCTAAAACAATATTGCAATCTAACTAAGTAAATCTAAAATAAATTTGTATAAGTGATAATGTAAATACTAGACCAGTGCCTTATTGAATATAGAGTTAGTATGATCATGAAATAAATGACTGTTTATTTGGTAAAAACTCAAACTACCTGGCATGAAAGAATAGGTATGTAACTTGTACAACCCTGCAAGGAAGTAGTTAATATTCCATACTTATATATATCCAATTGACAAAATCAAATTACCTGAATTCATCTAAGAGGATTTAATCCCTATTTGAAGGAACCTATTGGAATAATACTGCAATTGTAATAGATTTATAAAAAATTGGAGACAGAATACAAATCCTAACTATATGACTCTTCTTATAGATCCATGACAATGCCTTCAAAGTTACTATGATAGATTTAAAGGATTTAATTCTGAAAGAAGAAACTAATTAATCTTATCACATTATAACAACAAATGTGTATAGACAACTTGAAGATATACTTGATAACTCAAATTGAATAACAGAGAAAACTTTGAAAGGAGACAATCATATAATTGAATAAATTTAATAGATAGTTAATACCGAAATTCGCAGTTACTGCTTCATGTTCATAGATATCAATGAACCACTCAAACCAATGAACCATTTGAACCAATGAACCACTCGAACCAATGAACCATTTGAACCAATGAAACACTTGAACCAATGAACCATATGAACTAATGAACCATTCGAACTAATGAACCATTTGAACCAATGAACCATTTGAACCAATGAACCATTTGACCCAATGAAATATTCGAACTAATGAACCATTTGAACTAATGAACCACTCGAACCAATGAACCATTTGAACCAAGGTGAAAGTTCAACCTCAGAGATTCAATACTGACAATTTCTTAATACATGAAGGTAAAAGCAAAATATTTAAATGGATGTACTAATTAATAGAAAGGAATGGAATGACGACACCTACCCAAGGGAGAATAATGAGGATAAAACAAGGGCAACAATTTTGCAAACTGATCTCGAAGTGCATACAAGGTGAGCATTTTTTGAAAAATTTGCTTTAACATATCCAGTTCCAACATAGGCTCTATTTGAGGATGCATGCCCCTTGTGGGCATAGCAAGATCCCAGATTTCTAGAGGAGCAGACCAATACCTTCTTCATTTGACGATGGGTGAACTATGAAGGATGAAGATCCTGGGTTATTGCTTTATGAAAAACTTTTATTTCCTGATAAGAGAGCTCTTTAAGCAAGTTATTTAACTCTTCTAACCTACCATGCATGGAAAAGACCATTAGAGAGTTTAACCAGAATTGTCCATGCACTGGCAATTCTTTTCTCTTGGGTTCTTTTTAAGAAAAAAAATGTTTCAAAAATTGCCCATGTACTAGCAGTTCTTGCTCCTCACCAGACATGTTTTGCACATGATATGAATCCTCCCCTACCTTACCATTTATGACAAAAGGTTCAATCCATAGGGCATCAAATTTTCCATGATTCCCTTTTTCTTGATTTTTGGCATTCCAAATAAGCATTGTGTCACCTACCTCAAATTTTTTGACTTTAGCCTTTCTATCATATATGTATTTCATTTGCATCTGCATTTTTTTATTTTGTTGCATTGCCTATTCCCTCATTTCATTTAATTCCTTTAGCTGTTCTAGCCTTTCCTCCGTCAGTTTTGGGACATCCCAATCCTCTTGGAGGATAAACTTACACACTGGCAACAGGTTGTGTATTGGGAGTCTGGCATGAGCTCCATATACTAATTCAAATGGTGATTTGCCAATTACTTTCTTTACTATGATCCTATCAGCCCATAATGCCAATCTCAACTTAGAGTCCCAGGCTTTCTTGTTGTTATACAGCATTCTTTTTATAATATTCAGGACACTTTTATTGCTAGACTCATCTTGCCCATTACCTTGTGGGTGGTAGGGAGAAGAATATGAGATCGTAATGCCATAAGATTTACAAAAAATTTTAAACTCATCCGATATAAAACACATTCCATTGTCAGTTATAAGCCTCAATGGTACCCTAAATCTAATTAAAATGTTTTCCAATAGGAAATTAATCACAACCTTTCTAGTTGCTTGTTTAGTAGGCACTGCTTCTACCCATTTCATGAAATAGTCAGTGGCTACTAATATCCATTTGTGACCACCACTTGATTTCTCTATAATCTCTCCTATAAAATCAATTCCCTATTGGTGAAATGGGGCATCAACTTGCATGGGTCTCAAGGGTAGTGCCCCTTGATATTTTAGTTTTCCTGAGAATCTTTGACAGGCCTCACACTTCCTAGTAAAACTATAAGCATCATTGAAAACCTTGGGCCAATAGTATCCAGCCCTTAATATCTTGTGTGCTATGGTTTTAGCTGAGAAATGACCACCACAGACTCCCTGATGAATCTCTTGTAAGGTAGATTTTGCTTGTTCTTCATCTAGACAAAATAGTAAGATACCATCATTATTTTTCCAAAAAAGATCTCCTTCTATAAGCACATATTTAGAAGCATGTATTTTAGTGTCCTTTTTTTATTATCATTAAATCCATTAGGCCATTTCATGTGCTTGAGGTAATACACTATCTATATACCAAGGAGTTTTTTCAATACTTGTTACCATGTCTTCTTCATTTTCAATATTACATACTTGGGCAGCCTCAAGGTTTGTTTCAGACATTAGTTTTTCTAACCCTTGTCCCCTTACGAGTTTTGCGATTTGAATTTCTATATCAAATTCCTAAAGTTGATTTATCCACCTACATCTCTTGCCAGTTACCTCATTCTGCATAAGCACATCGTTGATTGTTGCATTTGGGACATAAGCTATCACCTTAGCCCCAACCAGGTAAGGTCTAAATGCCTTAACTACTTTCACCAATGCATAGGCTTGTTTTTCAGTGATGTCATAGTTAAGTTCTACATGTTGGAGTGATTTACTAAAAAAGGAAATAGGCTGCTCATAACCCTCATTATTCTTTTGTAACATAATTGTTGCTACTGTATGAAAAGATGCAAAGGAAAAGAGCTAGAAAGGTTTACTAAAATTGGGAGACTTTAGCACTAGAGCTTCTTTAATTGCCATTTTTATGGATGCAAGGCTTCTATGCATTCATCTGTCCAATTAACCTTTACATTTTTCTTCAACATCCTAGATATAGGATTAATTATTTCTGCAAAGTTTGGTATAAACCTTCTCACAAAGTTTATTTGTCCAAAGAATGATTGTATAGATTTGACTATTTTTGGAATAGGAACTTTGTCTATTGCCTGTATTCTCTCAGGATAAATCCTAACTCCATCTTTGGATACTATGTGCCCAAGTAGTTTCCCTTCTGTGACTAGAAATTTACATTTCTTGGGGTTCAAGGAAACACCATATTCTAATGCTCTGATAAATATCTTCTCAAGGTGATTTACATGATCTTCGGCCTTTTTTGAATATGCAATGATGTCATCCTGGTATACAACCATGATTTCATTTATTAAACCTGCAAAAGCAATGTCCATTACCCTCTGGAATGTAGCTCTAGCATTTGTAAGGCCAAATGACATTCTCACGTATACATAAGTTCCCCATGGGGTGGTAAATCCTGTTTTGTATTGTCAGATTCTTCAACCTTTACTTGGTTGTATCTAGAGAACCCATCCATCATGGATAATAACTCACAACTAGTAACTCTTTGCAGTAGAGTTTCCATATTGGGTAATGGATAATTATCTTTTAAAGAAGAAATATTTAAATTTCTAAAATCGACACAAAGTCTAATATCTCCATTCTTCTTCCTAACAAGAACTAAATTTGAGACCCAAGATGAATGCCTAATTGGTTTTATGATGCCAGCCTCCCTGAGCTTCATGAGTTCTTCATACATCTTAGGTTCTAACACCGGGTTGATGGGTCTCTATTTTTGTCTATAAGGATTAGCATTTGGCTTCAGTGGGATTTTGTGTTGGAACAAATCTTCCCTATAAGCTTTAAGATCATCATAAGACCAGGAAAATACATGTTTATATTTTCTCAATAATGTAATTAACATGCTTCTGATTGTAGGGGTTATTTTCTTTCCAATGTAGACCTTTTTAGGTGACAATTCAGTTCCCAAATTTATTTCTTCAACATCATCCTCCTTTACTGTTACTTCTTTGGAAATGGATTGATCATTTGCATCAAAAACTCTCTCTAATGCTACTAAACCCTTTGGAATTTTATTAGTTTTAAGTTGGACAATTTCTTTGCCAAATAAAGTCTCTTTGCCAAAAATCTCTTCAACAAAAGCATTAAGATCAATCTCTTGATTCTCATACTGATCTATACAATGCAAAAATTTGAGTAAATCAGCATCACTATCAAAAACCTGCCAGTTATATATGTTGTCTGGGATAGTTGGTCTGGTTTTGTACACAACTTCTGAAATACCTGTCAGGGTAATATCATCCTTTTTCACAGCTATGTTTGCAAGGAAGTCAGCCATTATATTTTTTAACCTATGTATCCAACTTATTGAAAAAGCATCAAATAATTCTATATCATCCATAACTGCATTTCTATATTGTTTCAATTTTTTGTTTTTTGAGGAATATTTACCTTTGACTTGTGAAATAATCAATTCAGAATCTCCATACACTGCCAACAATTTGATTTTGTGTTTTCTAGCAATGTTTAGCCCAATTAAAAGTGCTTCATATTCTGCTATGTTATTTGTGCACTCAAAATTTAGAGAAAAAGAATATTTGAATGTTTTTCCTGACGGTGATATAAACAACACCCCGGCTCCATTTCCTACCTTACTACATGCGCCATCGAAATACATGGTCCATACTTCATTTTCATCAATTTTAGCTTCATAGTAAATTGGGTCTGTATTATGCAATTTAGACTATTCTTCCACCCTAAATGTACTAAAGTCTGTGTCACAGAAACAAATCATTTGATTTGGATTAATTTTCTCTATAATGTATTCATACCTTGGCTCCCTATAGAGTTTAATTGCCTGTGTTCCCAATGCAATAGTAGCATAAGACAAATCTAATTGCACACTTCCCCCTACCATGGCAGTCCATTGTCTAGATAACAACATTCCATAGTTAGGTGGGATATCTACCATAGTGATGTCAATTTTATAAGAGGCTTTAGGATGAGATGCTAATTTTATCTCAACATCTTTCATGATTCCAACAACAGGGACATACCTGTTATCCATTGCATAACATTTACTGAATGTAGTATCCACCCACATTCCTAACTCTTTCATAATAGCCATGGGCATTATGTTTACTGCTGCTCCTAAATCAAGCATACAATTCCTGATAAATTTGTTGTTTATCAGCAAGGTAATATAGAATGGATCTACTTGAGATGGATTTTTCATTAATGTTTCACCCAGGTATATCTTACGTACTTTGATAGACTCTTGTTGCACATTTATTTTAGGACTATGTTGTTCAGGTCTTTTGTCTGATACATTTGATATCATTCTCATCACTATATTTTTATATTTTTCTACCTTCATTATTTCTAGGAGTGGTACATATATTTTCACTTGAGAAATAGCTTGAGCAATATCAAATGAGGGATTTATGTTTAGTTCTGACCTATTTGTTGATCATGATGTTAGTCACAAACAAGCATAGAATAAAAGTACACATTAACCTTTATTCATCTTGAAAGATACGATGAATTCAGAGAATTCATGATCCCAAGTCTCCGGTGATTAGGTCCTAATCTTCTGACATTACTCAGAGGTTGATGTGTGTTGCTGTTTCCATTTTGGGGCCTTACATAGAGATCATCATCATGACATTATTTCTACAAAGATTCTTCATAGAGAGGTCATTTTATACAGTTATTTGATGCAATGATACAGTTATACTCAAATATTTGCATGATATTTATCAGTAATGCATGCTTAAGCTTCAAATATGCTAAATATTTCAATTTATCTACGAGATGTCCACATATTTGTATTGTTTGCTTTAGATGTTTAGTTATTTGCAATTATGATAGTGAAATGCTCTAAAATTTAAAGAAATTGAAAGAAATGCTTCAAATGAAAGATGAATCTTCATCTATTGAACCACAAGTATATCAGATACAGTCATGAGGAGAAGAAAACCAAACCATATGTTCACCAGGACATTCCATAGCTAGATATAGTAGGTGCTAACTTCAAAGGGATTGTATGAAAACAATGTATGTAAGTAGACATGCACTCCAAAGGACGCAGCAAATCACCACATAAATCTAGAATTCACACACTGATTACTCAAGATTTACTATGAATTGTAACCAAAACAGTCTTCTCATTCACTAAGTATGCAAAGATATAAATACATACAAAAAGCTTTGAAATGAGCCCTAAATATTTCAGCAGACAAAATTCAATTAAGTTTCAAATCCTAAAAAGGAGGCATTCCTACACCTTTTATAGAATAAGGTGAGGAATTCATTACAAAAAGATCAGCGATCTTGATTTGTACATGTATATCCACGGTCAATATTTCCCTTTGACTACGTCAAGCTTACAAAATGGTAAAAGTTGCCAGCTGGCAACTATGTAGAATACTTATTTTCACTAAGTATTTGATGCTGATATTCATTCTATGATGCATCATCATCTACTTTATCAGAGTCATGTGCTTCATCACCAGGTGCATCACTTCTTGAACTTTCATGATGATGATGATGATGATTTCGCATATGAGGCTGCATGATACTCCTGACCTGTTCATATAGCTGCACAATTCTATCTATTTCCCCGCCATCCTGAGTCTTCACTTTGATCATGGCATGCTTGTGTGCCTCATACTTATGTCTGCTGCTATCCAGCTTGTTCTTCCTATTATCTCATGTCTCATTGTAATTTTCCATCTTGACCTTGATTCTCATTATTTTCTCTATGAATTCTTCTGTCAAGTGGACCAGTGGATCATCAGCTACAGATTGGAAGTTGCCATGTAAAGCTTTGATGGAAAATTCCTCATCTTGATTCTCTACTTTTACTTCCACTTTTCCTTCCAATGTCTCAACGCCTCAATAGTCATCAAATCATGCAACTTCATGCTAATATCGCTCAGTTTATTATTGCATCTTTTAAGTATCCCACATTTGAATTGAATGTCCTTATACCATATATCTATCAACAAGGCAGTATTATTATTCAGTACCTATCTATTGATAAGTAGCTGAGGGTTTATCCTCCTTATTTCTCCCAGGAGCTCTAATTTCTTTTCCAATTGGAAAGATCTTTTGTCTGTTTGCATTTGCATTTTATCTACTTTTGTCCTGGAGACACTAAGAGTATTCCACCTCCTCAAAGAGGCTTTTACCACTTCTTTCGTATCATCCAATGTGGATGACATCCATTTCCTCAATACAGATGCCTCATGTTTCATGAGATCTAATTTATTCATCTCCTCTTGAGAAATAGCAGTCAATGGGACTGCATGTTCAGTTGAAGTATCATCAGGATTAATTAGCCTCCCTATGTAGGCATGCAACTGAGCAATGTGCTCCTTATGTTGCTTATTTTTCTCTTTCTCTCTTTTCACCTTTTGAATCAAAGAATAAATAATATCTTTGCCTTCTTGACCCTCTTGGTCTTCATAGGCAAACCCTAAGTCCACTGTGCTGATCTAGAACTCATCTAAGGTAATTTTACCTTTTTCTTTCTCCACCGTAGGTACTGCAATTTGTCCAGTCCTCCTCCTAGTCGTTGGATCTCTTCTAATGGCTGAAGTCATTCTGGCCTTCCTCTTAGGTTTTATTATATTTTTAGAGAATAAGGTGGAGACATCAAATTCTTGAATTTCAAATTCTTCGTCTGCGTTTACCTCTTTCTCCAACCATAGAGGTACCTGATCATGCTTTTCATCATCTTTATGACTTTCACCTTAATCTCCTATATCTGTAAGCATTTGTGATGGAGATGGTGATTTCCTCCTTTCTTCTTCCTGATGCCCACTTTATTGTTGATCTTGTGGCACATCCTCCTGTTGAGGAATTTCTTTCTCTGGAGGAACATCTTCCTGAGATGGAGGATCTTGTGATGTATCCATATGATGATCATGATGATCATGATCCTTTTCTATTATCACCTTGTCCACTTTCGACCTTTCCTCCTGTTGAGGAACATTCCTAGTCGTGGATGCTTGGGAAGTCTCATTAGGTGCTGATGCTAGTTCTCCAACTACAATTTGTTCTACACCTGTACAACTTATTTCTTGAATCTTAGTGGCAAGATCCTCTACCATATCCTTCTCATCAGCCTTCTTTTCTTAAACCTCTACTATAGCAGGCTCTACTGATGTGTCTTACTGGCTTGTCTTTGAAGTATGGATTTCTATTTCTGCCATCTCCACTTTCTCAGTTTCTTGCCCTTTATCAGGTGATCCTGTTGGATGTTCAAGATTTTCATCCTATTTTCCTGTTAAGTCTACCACTACAGGATTTGTCACCTCTGCAATTAATGTATCTAGCCCCATTTCTTGGGCTATCTGTTCTGGGCTCTTTTCCTGTTCTACCTCCACTTACTTTATCTCCTCCAGTATAGTTTGAACTGGTGGAGCCTTTTGAGGGGTCATGTGAGTACCTGCAACAAGGGTCTCCATTCTCTGTGAAGCTACCTCCTTCACAACCTCATCATTAGACAAGTTTATTGTCTCATCTAGCGAGATGTGACCTTCTGCATGTGTCTGGGAGGTTTCTTTCATCTGTTCTTCTGCAAGTTCAGTTTTGAACTTGACTATGGTAGGAAGTGGAACATTATACTAAAGTTCCTTATGCACTTCACTACCTGCCCCTTGTAACAACATAGGGGATTGTCTCATTTCACCCCTCATGGAGGTTCCTAGTTTCTTAGGTGGGGTAGACACCACCACCTGTGGAGCTCTTCTTTTCCTTTTTATTATCAAAGGAGCCTCTTCTTCTTCAGGCTCTTCCTCCATGAGGATATCCTCTTCATCATGTTTTCTTGAGGATTGACCCTCTTCTAGGGTCTCAGTAATTCTAGCCTCTATTGTCTTACTCTTCTTGGACTTTCCTTTCCTTGTCCTTGGAGGGGATGCTGATCCTGATCCTGATGCTACTGTCTCCTCAACTACAAATACTGCCCTTTCAATAATAACCCCTTTGGGTTCTTTATCTACTTTCTTGCCCCTTGGGGGTCTTTTGCTCTATTGTTGTGGTGGAGGGATTCTGTCTCCCTTAGACTTTCTCTTCTCATTCAAGAAGTCATCATATTCCCCATCAAGAATATCTTGCCCCTTCTTCTTGTTGTCCACCGTAATGGCAACACCCTTCTTTTTCAATGCCCCTATCTATTCATCAACCTAGGCTTGGGTTAGTTGTGTGGTCCTGGCAAGGAAGGGGTCCAAGGATATATCCTCTGGTATGGTGAGGTTAGGTGCAGAGATGGTATCATTATATATTTTTTTCTGCTCATACTCATCTGCAATAATCCTGCCATCATCTTTCTTCAATTGTTGGGGAATAGGGATGCAATCAAAGCTTCTGATCTAATTCAAAGTTAGCCTTTGATATCTTCTTCTTCTTGCTTCTGCTTCATCTTCGCAGTCAGCCCAGAAGTCTTCTAGGTGCATCTGATGAATAGGCTTTCCTATTATTTTCTGCATCCTACCGTAAGGATCATATGATCTTGTCAGTGGAAAAGGCTGCAGATTCATTTTATTCAAGGTGACCATCACCTTCTATATGTTCTTTGAATTGGGGCACATGTACTAGCCAATGGTGACTGGAAACAAAATTGGTGGTAGCTTCTTCGCATCCTTGTATGTTTTTATCATTGTGGAACTCTCCCTGATGAACTCCATTAGTATCACTGCATCAGTGGGATACCTTGGTAGCATGAGAGGATGTCCCTCAAAACCCTCAATCCTCATATAGGAAAAGGTGGCAACCTATATATACCAGGCTTCATGCCTGTAAACTATCTCTTAAGCCTCCATGCTCAATCTCTTTGTTCTATCTTCCTCCATGGTCCTCACCAGATGCATAGAGAATGCATCATTGACCACTTTGTAGTCTTGGAGGTAATTAGCTCTTTGCAACTGGGGATGATGATCCCAGATATGTACAGCATTGACTATTCCTGTGACCTTCCCATCTGTAATCAATGCATCAAATGTGCCTTTATAAGCACAGGAGTAGACGATGTATGATGTCATATAGAAAGCACAATTTGAACCTCCTAGGTTCATTAGTTGCTCATGCAGAGCATTGCTTATTAGCTAGCCCCACAGTCGCTTGATATCTAAGTACAAACACATCATTATTACACCATACATCCAGTCTCTAAAACTACCAGCATTAGGCTGACCTATTACTCTATTAAGTAGTGTAATCATGTATTGATATTCATCAGCAAAATCATATTTGAATAGATGCACAGGAAGTTTGGCTGCTGCAGGATATGTACTTTTTTCAGCCCTCCATTGATACATATTCTTCCTAGCTTGTTTCTTGTTGTTTTCATATTCTTTCTCTGACTTCTTCAGGTCCACACTTTTAACCTTGCTACCCAATGGCAATCCAAATGTCTTGGAAAGACCCTTGATGGATAGGTTAGCATATATCCTCCCATGTTTCATCACTTGCCTGGTCTCTGGATTATAGTTCTTGGCACACTCGATAAGCAATTCTATAGACTCCATGGAGTATGGAAAACTAGTGGCATTCCATATCCTGGATACGAAAACTACATCCAGCACAGGATTCTTGTTATTCTCATCATTCAGCCTAGTTGACCAGGCTTCCAAATTGGTACTCCCCTGATGGGTATCTGTAATTGCACCGTATTTAAATAGGACGTCCCTCTGAGATGAGAACATGGGCTTACTAAATTCTGCTTGACACTTTACTAACCTCTTGTCAGCCATAGGTGCCTGGAATTAACAAAATCATGTCTTACAATGGGTATACACATGCATGCATATCACAATTAGCTTTACTAATCACCATGCCTACTGTATCTGTTCAACATTACCTAATCATATGGATGCATAAACTAGAATTTTAGATTAACCACCCATACCTAACCATTACAGAAATGACAGGATGAGGGTTTCATTTACTTACCTGGATATGCAAATTTCCTTTTATACCTATGGACTTCTGACAAGGCTCTTAATTCAGCTAATGATCACGCACTTCCTTCTGTCTGTGAGCTTAATTCGTGCAACTTTCACCTGTATGAGGATATGAAAGCTAGTGCTCTAAAAAAACAAATTTATCACAAGGTAAATTCAAAACGATGATGAATTTACCCTTTTAACAATGCATTTAGGGTAAAATTAGGGCAGCCCTGACAGATTAGATTTTACTCATTGATTATCCGCGCAGAAATGTAGGATCTCTCCAAGTGTTTCATCGGGTTTCGTGGTGCGGGAACCACCTACCATGTCTGCGTGCATTAAATGTTAATGGTAGGAACGGGAGTGGGGGGATATCTATATGATAGGATATCACGAAGGTAGGATGATATTTGCAAATATCGGGTCAAGTCTAATGTCATCCTCCTCTCTCAGATTGGAATAACTATCGCGACAAGATTGGGTGATGAACACACCCCTTTGGTTATGTTTAGTACATCAGGAGGATATTTCGATATATCGGGTGATGTTTCAAAAATGATGATGACCAAATGAATTTACATGTCTCTCTTTCAGAATATTGGGATGACGTCATCCTGATATTCACTCAGTGTATCGGTAAGGCATCATGACGTCATTGTCATGTTATATAAGCAGGATCATGTTCAAGAACTATACCCTGAGAGGTAAAATGATGATGATGTCATCATCATGTTTGTTTCTTTGTTTATCAGACTTGGATGGCGTCATTAGGATATTGGCTTAGGGGGATTTTCACAACAAGAGGATATTATGAAATATCAGGTTACATTGAAAAATATGATCCTCACGAAATGCATAAGGATACTGACGGGTAAAGGTTGCTATCACCTAAATCTGACGTCTGGATATTTGGATTGCATGATGTATCAAGTGATATACTATATCGGGGTGACCTTTTGTAATATGACTGATGTTACGAAATATGATCCCCCCTATGAATATCAGGTTTGACTCAACTTTGACCACTCATAACTCTCACATCTTGATGAATATCAGGGTGATGGAAAAAACAAACCTGCACGGAATTTATTGCTCTTTCTAAATATGAGGTCACTGGAATGAAATAGAAATTTGTCAAACTAACCTCATGATGATTTTTTACCCAGTCTTTCACTGCATGATAATCTGTATGACATACTTTTACCAGATCGCCAGAAAGCACAAAAAAACAAGCCAAAAAGTTGGGTCCCTGTTTTGTCAAGTCAAAATGGGGCGTGTTGTGTAACCACACAACAACTTGCCACCAAAGAAAACAAAGAAATTCCAATGATTCAAGTGCTGTGATCATATTCATCCATATCATTCTAATTCTTTCTAAACATAAGAATCATGATCCTCTAAATGATAAAAGTTCATCATGGTAACAATGCTAACAAAGGATCATGTGTGTGCAGATGATTAATTACTTTCATCTTGAAAGCAAGTTGAAAACATAAGTAACTGGTGTTAAACTACATAGTTGGAGATCATCCCTCATAGCCGACCTGGATAGAGCCTTGCTACCAGCAGGTCTCTATAGCCCTAGAAAGGTTATCTGTACAATCTCCCTAAGTAGAGCCCCATTGCCAGCAGGCGTTCATAGCCCTGGTAGAGTTACTTAGATGGCCTAATTTTATTTCTTTTCTGATTTTCTCTTTAAAATTTGTATTTGATATCATCATGTCAGCTCATTTATACAAGGCATAGTCACTTGCAGCTTTAGGTTGGAGATTGTATTGGTAGCAAGGGAGTCCCTTTAGATTTTTCACTTAACACCTATATTTGAGTTTTCAACAAGCCCAAGGCTGTTAGGTGTTTCATTGTGATTGATTCACTTTGATCAAGAAAAGGCACCCCAATGAAAAGACATCACAAATCTGATCATGAATACTTCTTAGAATAAATCACAACCTATGTCTAAATCTGATCTCATCACTTGAATCCTAACAATTTTTTGTTTTCTGTGATGATGAAGTGCATCATCTTGACTAACCAAAACAAAGCTCAACCAAAACAAAACAAAACAAAACAAAAAAAACAACTATACAAGAAACTATACAAATGTACAATATGATACACATAACTATCATGGAGTCACTTAGGCTTGGAAGTAATGTTTGAGGAATTGTCCATTGACTGGCAATGGGACATCCTCACCTGTCAAGTTCTTAAGCCTATAAGTGTTGTCTCCCAGTATCTCAGAAATCTGAAAGGGGCCAACCCATAATCTATTAAATTTACCATGGTCGCCTTTCCTCTCATGGGCTTTATCCCACATCAGGACTAAATCAGATATCCTGACGGCTTTGATTTTGGCTCTCTTGTCAAACTAGCATTTAACAATAGCCTGATGTTTTGCAAACTGGTCAATAGCTTGACTTCTTTTCTCTTCCAGGTACATTAGTTGAAGCAACTTGACCTTTTGTCTATTGTCTATACCTAGGTATTCTTGGACAAACTACAAAGTAGGAATTTTCAAGTTGACAGGGAGGATAAGATCCACCCCATATACCAGTTAGAAAGGTGAGTTTCCTAGTGCAGTTTTCATTCTAGTCCTGTCTACCCATAAGGCATATTTTAGAAATGAGTTCCATTCCCTAGGGTTCTTCTCTATTAATTTTCTTATGATACTCAGCAAATTTTTATTGGTGGATTTTGCTAATCCATTCCCTTGGGGATAATAGTTGGATGAGAACTTGAGTATGATCCCATGATCAAACGCCCAACTTGATAATTTGGTTGAAGTGAAAGATGAACCATTATCACTTACTAGAGTATAAGGAGTTCCATACCTGGTAACAATGTTGCTTTCCATAAATTTAATAACATCATCAGTAGTACAAGTCTTGTTGCTGATAGCTTCAGTCCATCTGGTACAATAGTCAGTAATTGTTAAGACATACCTATGACCTGAAGAAGATGGAGGGTTAATTGGTCTTATGAAGTCCATGCCCCATTGTGCAAATGGGCGTTCTTCCATCACTGGCTGCAATGGTTGTGCAACATATTTTTCTCTATTCGCAGCAACCTGACATACATGACAACATTTAACATGATCAGTTGTATCTTTAAAAATTGTAAGCCAATAATATCCTGCTCTGAGGATTGCATGTGTTGTGGCTAGGGCTGATCCATGTGCTATTCCGAACTTATCATGTAGTTCTGATAAAACCTTATTTGCTTCTGGTTTTTCTAAGCACATCAGGTATATTCCTTCATAATTCTTTTTGAATAGGATTCCTCCCATCATCATATATTTTTGTGACCTTAGCTTCAAGGCCCTTCTTTGTGAAGCTTGCATCCTTGGAGGACACCTTCCAATGATCAGGATGTGCCTGATATCTGACTACCATTCTTTATTATCCTCAGCATTGATAACATATTGCTGACTAATGATAGTTGGATCAATTTCAGATATCATTTGGCTTAAGGCTTGTCCTCTTACCAACCTCATTAGTGTAATTTCCATGTCATATTCTTGCAATACAGTAATCCACTTGGCTCTTTTCTCACTAGGCTCACTCTACATTAGCAGCATCTTCACTGCTGCATCAGGCACTACTGCAATCACTTTGCTTCTTAGTATGTAATGTCTGAACTTCTTTACTGCCCTGACTAATGCAAGTGCTTGTCTTTCAACATCCACATATCTTAGTTCAGCATCTTTGAAGGGATAGCTCATGAAAGCTATTGGTTTTTCTTCTTTTTCCTCATTTCTTTGAGCCAACACTACTGCAGAGGTATGCTCTGAGGCAAATGAATAAATGTAGAAGTCCTTTGTGTAATCTGGACTAATGAGGACAAAAGCATCTGATATGGCCTTTTTTATGTCTTCAAAAGCAGCCTTGGCTTCTGCTGTCCACTCAATATTGGCATCTTTTTTTAGCATGGCATTTAGAGGTCTAACTATCTCTGCAAAACTAGTGATGAATTTTCTTACAAAGTTAATCTTACCAAAGTAGGACTTAAGTTCTTTCTTACTCCCAGGGAGTTGTATTTTCATGATAGACTCCACTTTGGCAGGATCAATGATGATCCCATCTTCAGTTATCAGATGGCCTAATAATTTGCCTGTTGTTACCCCAAATATGCATTTCTTGGGATTCAAGGATATTCCGTACTCTTCACACTTCTTTAGTACACTTCTAAGATCAGCCACATGATTCCCCCTTTCTTTGGAGAACACTGTCAAGTCATCCATGTAGATAACTATGCACTTTCCTAGTAAGCCTCTAAAGGCTATGTCCATTGCTCGTTGGAATGTAGCTTCAGCATTTATGAGTCCAAATGGCATACATCTATATGCAAATATCCCCCACTTGGTGGTGAAGGCAGTTTTCAATCTGTCAATCTTATCAACCATCACTTGGTTGTAGCCTGAGAAACTGTCCAGGAAGGACATCATTTTAGCTCCATTCACAATCTGCAGAACTTCATCCAATGATGGTAAAGGATAGTTATCCTTCTCTGATGCTCTGTTCAAATTCCTGAAGTCTACACATAGCCTGATGTCTCCATTTTTCTTTTTGACTGGAACTAAATTGGCCACCCAAGTGGAATGTCTCATAGGAAAGATTATCCTGGCATTTAACAACTTCTTAACCTCTTCAAAAATTATTGGTTCAAGCAAAGCATTGACTGGTGTTTGCTTATGTCTGAAAGGTTTAGCATCTGGCTTGAGAGGTATAGTGTGAGTTATGACTGATGTGTCATATGTCTTCAACTCATCATATGTCCAGGCAATTACATGCATGTAATCCTTGAGAGCTAGAGTTATTCCTTTTAACTTTTTTGGTGTGCAAACTTTGCCTATAAGGACATTTCTTTCGTCTTCATCTGGTCCAATATTCACTTGTGAATACTGACCACCATCAGCTTTGGGAAGATCCTTCTATTTCAGCATATTGTCCAGATCAAAGGTTCTTTCTAATTCAATCATGCCTTTGGGAATTCTATTGCTTGGCAATTCTAATATTTCATCTTCCTCCCAAATTTGATCTTCCATACTGCTCTCATCTATGATCTAAGCATCAAATATATCCTTGTTAGAGATGAAATCAAGAATATGCTGATCATCATCAAAGACCTAGAGATTAATAACATTATCAGGTACTGATGGTACAGATACCAGTTCTACTGAAAATTTCTTCAGACCTAATATAGATAGTGGCTCCAATGTACTGGCAGCCTGGGCAAGTGCATCTACCTATGATTTTGTTCTCTAGGAACATGAGTGATGTTAAATGCATCAAAGTCTTCAATCAAATCGCACACTCCGTGTCTGTAATTTGATAATCTCTTGTAATTGCCGGAGTAAATCCCTCTTACTTGTCTGACAACTAATTCTGAGTCTCCAAAGACATGCAGAATTTTTACCTTCTTCTTGAGAGCAAACAGGATCCCATGAATCAGTGCCTCATACTCTGTCATATTATTAGTGCAGGGGAACTGTAATCTATATGCTGCTAAGTAGGATTTTCCTAATGGGTCAATAAGATCAATCCCCACTCCAGCTCCTTGTTTGGATTTGGATCCATCAAATCTTAGAATCCAAGATTTATCTTCAGCCAAAGACTTGGTTGAACCTTCTTTTCTCTTTGTAGCTCTGGTAGCTACACCACCTGATATCCACTTCATTTTAGAATTTTAGTATCCTTGGACTGCATCTTTTCTTTCTTTTGTGGACCTGACTCCTTTTTCTTTTTATCATCAGGAGGATGATCCTCTGGATCTGGCACTATATGTCTTTTTAACATGTGTAAACATAATGAGCAGGTGGTCTCTGAATGGGGTGCCTCATGCAACCTACACCAACCTTCAATCAAGACCTCGTGGGGAGGTATGTGCTGTTGTGCCATCTTTTCTACTTCTTTTGCCAAGAAACCCTCAAACTTCATTAGGTTACTACTTCTGTCTTCATCAGACAGTTCATAATCAGATTCTACAAAGCAATCACTCCTAGGGGTGATCTTTCTTTTCTTCTTAACATTTATCTGGTTGCTTACCAGTATCTCTTCTGTTATTTGAACATGACCTCTACCTTTGCATTTGTCTTCTTCTATTCCTGCTAGAAATAAACATAAGTCAGAATCACTTTCATTATCACTATCTAATGAACGCACCTCTATTGATGATGACGCATCACTATATGTCTGTTCTAACTCCATCATGTCCTTGCATGCTTCACAAGTCCTTTCTGAATGAGGTTCACTATGTAATCTGCACCATCCATCAATCAAAATATCATTAGCAGGTATATTCAGTACTTTACATAGCTTTATCTATTTGGATAAGTGCCTTTCAAAGTTTCCAAAACAATCTCCTTCAGTTTCATTTTCAAAATTATTATCAAGCTCTATATGAAGTATATCCTCCTGATGATCATGATGATGATGATGAGAGTCCAACATCAGGATCTCCTCTATCCTGACAATCTATGGCCTAACGGCATAAACTCCAGGCTCAACGTCTACATACATTATCTCATTTGTTTTATTGTACTCCATTATCATATGCTTCATCCTGGGTTTAGCATCTATTCTTATTTGGTTTGGAATACCTTTCCATGGCAACCACATGTGACTGAAATTGGTAGCCATATATCCATTCAAAGTTTTGGACCAATCTCTGCTAAGCAGCATCCCATAAGTGTCAGGTATGTCAACTACCTGGTTATCAATATAATACTAGATCCTGGGATCAGATGCTAGCTGCATGTGTATATGAGTCAGTTCACCTATCACACTTACCTCTGTCTTATCTAACTATGTCACCTTCTTTAGGGATCTAGCAGGATGTAATCCTAAAGCATTGCATATAGACAAGGGCATCACATTTGTAGATGCACCCGAGTCTACCAAACAGTTCTGTAAATTCTTGCTAAACATCCTTATGGTAAGGAGGAAAGGTGGTGACTCACTCTTATCTCGATATAATGTCATATGTGAGGTTTCTACAGCTTGGACAGTAGCTAGCACCTTAGATTTGGCGTTAATATCTCTAGTAGCATGATCTTTATTATTAGACTAGCCTGAAGAATGAATATCCTCTTTAGGAGTAGGATCATCTAGTGATTTTATGAATGCTTTCTTAATTGCAGGGGTTTTCAATAACTCTAATAAAGACAGGTTGATCTTTATCTTCTTCATCTCATCTACCAAGTAGGTAACAAGTTTATCAGACTCATGTGGCAAGCTAATAGCATTTGATGCTATATTCTGAGGTGATAGATATTAAGCATTTACTTAGGGAACCCAGGGTTATTGCTTGCCTTGGGATCAGGAGGTGTATTGAAATTGTTTGGAGGTAAAGAGGATGTCAATGGACCAGTAGGTCTGTTGGCATTACTTCTCAAGTTATAGTTATGTTTACCAGGATATTGCTGCTGGTATGCATGCACCTCCTCATGTTCAATGGAAGGCTCATTCTCATCTTCAAAAGGGAAGACATAATTTGACTCAAAAGCTAAAGTGGATTCTTCACATGCTTGTGAACAACTTTGGTGATCAGTATAACTCTCTAATACTAGGGTTGAGTCATATCCATAGGGAACTATTTCATTACCTTCCACCTGAGGTGGATTTCCTGTAGTATTAGACACTTCTGTTTGAAAAATGCTGGCAGCAATTTGAAATTGTGGACAGTCTAGCTCTGCATGAGCACTTGTATTGTGGATCCTACACCAATTGGTGAGGGCTGCCTCAGCAAGATTAACTCTAGTAGTCTGTTTGGTTTCACTAGGTGGTTGATTATCTAAGGGTGATGGTAATGAACCATTATTTGGCCTGGAGTTCCATACCCTAGGCTACCTCTAAGGATTATTGTTATTCCCCCCAGCATTATTGAAATTACTATTGTTGTACCCTCTGTTAGGATAATTTGGTCTATCATTAGAATAACCTCTATTCTGGTTTGACTGGGAATAGAAGTTCTGATTTCTCAAATGAGTCACTTCTGTAGTGAGCTTTCTTAACTGAGCAGAGATTTCTTTGATTTCTTCCTTTTCCTCTTGAGCTTTGGCTACTACATTTTCACTTTGAGTCTTGAAGAAAGATGATCCATGATTATTGCTGGATAGGTTAGCACCCTGAAGTGTCTGAGTTTATGCAGGATATTGTGACATCTAGCCATTCCCATTAGGAGGTGGCATGATACTTAGTGGAGGCACTTGCAAAGGTGCAGGCATGACTATTGGAGGTATCATTGCACCATTAGGATATTGTGCAGGATATGATGCAGGATGTTGTGCAGGATATGATGGATACATGCTAGGCAGTGTAGGGAAGGCAGTATTTGGAGTAGGAGCAGGTGACAAGTACTGACTAACTTTTATGGCTTCCTAAAAAGCTAATGCTAGCATTGTGATCTGAGGATGAGCTCTCCTTATGAACATGGAGGTCAAAGGATCTAAGGCCGAATAATAAATGCTCCTGGCGGCTTCATCAGACACAGTATAAGGAGTGACTACCTTAGACAATATTTTCTGAAACCTAGCATTGAAGTTTGCGATTGGCTCACCTTCAAATCATTTGATTGTAGCAAATAGGTGATAGTTCATTGAAGGATCAATAGGAGCTTTGAATCTATCTGTGAAAGATTTCTCTAAGACAGCCCATGAATCAACAGAACCCTGACCAAGACTAATAAACCAATTATAAGCTTCTTCCCCTAAGGAGAAAGGAAATAGTCTGCATACTACATCCTAATGCTCTATTCTGGCCCTACAGCAAGCCTCCTTAAAGGTTCTGATATGATCATCAGCATCTTGATAAGGATGATACTTTGGACAAAGTTTGTCCGGATTCTTTGGCAACTCATGATATGCAGTGAATGTTAAAGGCGATTCTGCCATGAAGAAAGAAAGACATTGCAACCGGAGGAGGTTGAGCCTGAGGCTGGACTAAAGGTACTCCCTGAGGAAATCCTGTAGGTATATTGAAACCGATAGGAGTCATAGGAGGATGTTCAAGTGGTGTTCCTGATGCACTGGAACCAAGAATATGATGAATGTCAATAGTCCTAGGTCTGAAACCTCTAACAGGTAGTTCTTCAAAAGGTCCGATGGATCTTGACCTGGTATTTATCCTGTGAGCCAGGATTTCTAAATTTTAAGGCAAATTGGTTGGATGATTGTAAATATTGGTCATATTTCACCAGCTGAAGCGATATTTATGAATAGATGACTGATTTGACTAGATATTTACGAAATATTTGCAAAGATAGTGCAAATATGAGATGATATTTGAGGTATAATGACTCTTATCACCAGGTATCAGGTTTCTAAGGCCAAACTCTCCAATAGTTTGAACAAATTTACATAACATTGGCCGATATTTGCGCATTCATGATGGTCTACTGTAAAGCTTGCAATATTTATGTTAGATTTGAAAATCTTTACACAGAATGAGCATATACAAGCTAGATGCAATAAATATTTGAGCAATATTTTGAAATTCACAACTGCATCCAAGGTTACCTTACTCTCTGCATCATCAAACCTAAAAATAATGATGATGAGCATCTTCTTTCAGAGCCCTCCTTCTAGCACCAGTTTATGTTGATCATGATGTTAGTCACAAACAAGCATAGAATAAAAGTACACATTAACCTTTATTCATCTTAAAAGATACGATGAATTCAAAGAATTCATGATCCCAAGTCTCCGGTGATTAGGTCTTAATCTTCTGATGTTACTCAGAGGTTGATGTGTGTTGCTATTTCCATTTTGGGGCCTTACATAGAGTTCATCATCATGACATTATTTCCGCAAAGATTCTTCACAGAGAGGTCATTTTATATAGTTATTTGATGCAATGATACAGTTATACTCAAATATTTGCATGATATTTATCAGTAATGCATGCTTAAGCTTCAAATATGCTAAATATTTCCATTTATCTACGAGATGTCCACATATTTGTATTGTTTGCTTTAGATGTTTAGTTATTTGCAATTATGATAGTGAAATGCTCTAAAATTTAAAGAAATTGAAAGAAATGTTTCAAATGAAAGATGAATCTTCAGCTATTGAACCACAAGTATATCAGATACAGTCATGAGAAGAAGAAAACCAAACCATATGTTCACCAGGACATTCCACAGCTAGATACAATTGGTGCTAACTTCAAATGGATTGTATGAAAACAATGTATGTAAGTAGACATGCACTCCAAAGGACGCAGCAAATCACCACATAAATCTAGAATTCACACACTGATTACTCAAGATTTACTATGAATTGTAACCAAAACAATCTTCTCGTTCACTAAGTATGCAAAGATATAAATGTATAAAAAAAGCTTTGAAATGAGCCCTAAATATTTCAGCAGACAAATTTCAATTAAGTTTTGAATCCTCAAAAGGAGTCATTCCTGCACCTTTTATAGAATAAGGTGAGGAATTTATTACAAAAAGATCAGTGATCCTAATTTATACATGTATATCCATGGTCAATATTTCCCTTTGACTACGTCAAGCTTACAAAATGGCACAAGTTGCCAACTGGCAACTATCTAGAATACTTATTTTCACTAAGTATCTGATGTTGATATTCATTCTATGATGCATCATCATCTACTTTATCAGAGTCATGTGCTTCATCACCAGTTGCATCACTTCCTAAACTTTCATCATCATCATCATCATGATCCCACATATGAGGCTGCATGATACTCCTGACCTGTTCATATAGCTGCACAATTCTATCTATTTCCCCGCCATCCTGATTCTTCGCTTTGATCATGGCGTGCTTGTGTGCCTCATACTTATGTCTGCTGCTATCCAGCTTGTTCTTCCTGTTATCTAGTGTCTCATTGTAATTTTCCATCTTGACCTTGATTCTCATTATTTTGTCTATGACTTCTTCTATTAAGTGGACTAGTGGATCATCAGCTACAGATTGGAAGTTGCCATGTAAAGCATTGATGGCAAACTCCTCATCTGATTCTCTACTTTTCCTTCCACTTTTCCTTCCAATGTCTCCAACATGTCTGCCTCAATAGTCATCAAATCATGCAACTTCATGCTGATATCCCTCAATTTATTATTGCATCTTTTAAGTATTCGACATTCGAATTGAATGTCCTTATACCATATATCTATCAACAAGGCAGTATTATTATTTAGTACCTATCTATTAATAAGCAGCTGAGGGTTTATCCTCCTTATTTCTCCCAGGAGCTCTAATTTCTTTTCCAATTGGAAAGATCTTTTGCCTGTCTACATTTGCATTTTATCTACTTTTGTCCTGGAGACACTAAGAGTATTCCACCTTCTCAAAGAGGCTTTTACCACTTCTTCCGCATCATCCAATGTGGATGACATCCATTTCCTTAGTACAGATGCCTCATGTTTCATGAGATCTAATTTATTCACCTCCTCTTGAGAAATAGCAGTCAAGGGGACTACATGTTCAGTTGAAGTATCATCAGGATTAATTAGCCTCCCTATGTAGGCATGCAACTGAGCAATGTGCTCCTTATGTTGCTTATTTTTCTCTTTCTCTCTTTTCGCCTTTTGAATCAAAGAATCAATAATATCTTTGCCTTCTTGACCCTCTTGGTCTTCATAGGCAAACCCTAAGTCCACTGTGCTGATCTGGAACTCATCTAAGGTAATTTTATCTTTTTCTTTCTCCACCGTAGGTACTACAATTTGTGCAGTCCTCCTCCCAGTCATTGGATCTCTTCTGATGGCCGAAGTCATTCTAGCCTTCCTCTTAGGTTTTATTATATTTTCAGAGAATAAGGTGGAGACATCAAATTCTTGAATTTCAAATTCTTCTTCTGTGTTTACCTCTTTCTCCAACCACAGAGGTACCTGATCATGTTTTTCGTCATCTTTATGACTTTCACCTTGATCTCCTATATCTGTAAGCATTTGTGATGGAGATGGTGATTTCCTCCTTTCTTCTTCCTGATGCCCACTTTGTTGTTGATCTTGTGGCACATCCTCCTGTTGAGGAATTTCTTTCTCTAGAGGAACATCTTCCTGAGGTGGAGGATCTTGTGATGTATCCATATGATGATCATGATGATCATGATCCTTTTCTATTATCACCTCATCCACTTTTGACCTTTCCTCCTGTTGAGGAACATTCCCAGTCGTGGATGCTTGGGAAGTCTCCTTAGGTGCTGATGCTGGTTCTGCAACCACGATTTGTTCTACACCTGTACCACCTATTTTTTGAATCTTAGCAGCAGGATCCTCTACTATATCCTTCTCATCAACCTTCTTTTCTTGAACCTCTACTATAGCAGGCTCTGTTGATGTGTCTTGCTGGCTTGTCTCTGAAGTATGGATTTCTAGTTCTGCCATCTCCACTTTCTCAGTTTCTTGCCCTTTATCAGGTGATCCTATTGGATGTTCAAGATTTCATCCTATTTTCCTATTAAGTCTACCACTACAGGATTTGTCACCTCTACAATTAATGCATCTAGCCCCATTTCTTGGGCTATCTGTTCTGGGCTCTTTTCCTGTTTTGCCTCCACTTGCTTTATCTCCTCCAGTATAGTTTGAACTGGTGGAGCCTTTTCAGGGGTCATGTGAGTACCTGTAGCAAGGGTCTCCATTCTCTATGAAGCTACCTCCTTCACAACCTCATCATCAGACAAGTTTATTGTCTCATCCAGCGAGATGTGACCTTCTGCATGTGTCTGGGAGGTTTCTTTCATCTATTCTTCTGCAAGTTCAATTTTGAACTTGACTATGGTAGGAAGTGGAACATTATACTGAAGTTCCTTATGCACTTCGCTACTTGCCCCTTGTAACAGCGTAGGGGATTGTCTCATTTCACCCCTCATGGAGGTTCTTAGTTTCTTAGGTGGGGTAGACACCACCACCTGTGGAGCTCTTATTTTCCTTTTTATTATCAAAGGAGCCTCTTCTTCTTCAAGATCTTCCTCCATGAGGATATCCTCTTCATCATGTTTTCTTGAGGATTGACCCTCTTCTAGGGTCTCAGTAATTCCAGCCTCTGCTATCTTACTCTTCTTGGACTTTCCTTTCCTTGTCCTTGGAGGGGATGCTGATCCTGATCCAGATCCTGATCCTGATGCTGCTGCCTCCTTAGCTACAAATACTGCCCTTTCAATAATAACCCCTTTGGGTTCTTTATCTACTTTCTTGCCCCTTGGGGATCTTTTGCTCTATTGTTGTGGTGGAGGGAGTCTGTCTCCCTTAGACTTTCTCTTCTCATTCAAGAAGTCATCATATTCCCCATCAAGAATATCCTGCCCCTTCTTCTTTTTGTCCACCGTAATGGCAACACCCTTCTTCTTCAATGCCCCTATCTGTTCATCAACCCAAGCTTGGGTTAGTTGTATGGTCCTGGCAAGGAAGGGGTCCAAGGATATATCCTCCTGTATGGTGAGTTCAGGTGCAGAGATGGTATCATTATATATTTTCTTCTGCTCATACTCATCTGCAATAATCCTGCCATCATCTTTCTTCAATTGTTGGGGAATAGGGATGCAATCAAAGCTTCTGATTTGATTCAAAGTTACCCTTTGATATCTTCTTCTTCTTGCTTTTGCTTCATCTTTGCAGTCAGCCCAGAAGTCTTCTAGGTGCCTCTGATGAATAGGCTTTCCTATTATTTTCTACATCCTACCGTAAGGATCATATGATCTTGTTAGTGGAAAAGGCTGCAGGTTCATTTTATTCAAGGTGACCATCAGCTTCTTTATGTTCTCTAAATCGGGGCACATGTACCAGCCAATGGTGACTAGAAACAAAATTGGTGGTAGCTTCTTCGCATCCTTGTATGTTTTTATCATTGTGGAACTCTGCCTGATGAACTCCATCAGTATCACTGCATCAGTGGGATACCTTGGTAGCATGAGAGGATGTCCCTCAAAACCCTCAATCCTCATATAGGAAAAGGTGGCAAACTGTATATACAGGCTCAATGCTTGTAAACTATCTCTTGAGCCTCCATGCTCAATCTCTTTGTTCTATCCTCCTCCATGGTCCTCACCAAATGCATAGAGAATGCATCATTGACTAGTTTATAGTCTTGGAGGTAATTGGCTCTTTGCAGTTGGGGATGATGATCCTAGATATGTACAACATTGACTATTCCTATGACCTTCCCATCTATAATCAGTGCATCAAATGTGCCTTTATAAGCACAGGAGTAGACGATGTATGATGTCATATAGAAAGCACAATTTGAACCTCCTAGGTTCATCAGCTACTCATGCAGAGCATCACTTATTAGCTGGCCCCACAGTGGCTTGATATCTGGATAAAAACACATCATTATTGCACCATACATCCAGTCTCTAAAACTACCAGCATCAGGCTAGCCTGTTACTCTATTCAGTAGTGCAATCATGTATTGATATTCATCAACAAAATCATATTTTAATAGATGTACAGGAAGTTTGGCTATTGCAGGTTATGTACTGTTTTCAGCCCTCCATTGATACATATTCTTCCTGGCTTGTTTCTTGTTGTTTTCATATTCTTTCTCTGACTTCTTCAGGTCCACACTTTTAACCTTGCTGCCCAATGGCAATCCAAATGTCTTGGAAAGACCCTTGATGGATAGGTCAGCATATATCCTCCTATGTTTCATCACCTGCCTAGTCTCTAGATTATAGTTCCTAGCACACTCGATAACCAGTTCCTGAGACTCCATGGAGTATGGAAAACCGGCGGCGTTCCACATCCCAGATACAAAAACTGCATCGAGCACAGGACTCTTGTTATTCTCATCATTCAGCTTAGCTGACCAGGCTTCCAAATCGGTACTCCCCTGATGGGTATCTGTAATTGCACTGTATTTAAATAGGACACCCCTCTGAGTTTAATATCGGGTCGAGTTTAATGTCATCCTCCTCTCTCAGATTGGAATAACTATCACGACAAGATTAGGTCATGAACACACCCCTTTGGTTATGTTTCGTACATCAAGAGGATATTTTGATATATCGAGTGATGTTTCAAAAATGATGATGACCAGATGAATTTACATGTCTCTCTTTCAGAATATCAGGATGACATCATCCTGATATTCGCTCAGTGTATCGGCAAGGCATCATGACGTCATCGTCATGTTATATAAGTAGGATCACGTTCAAGAACTATACCCCGAGAGGTAAAATGATCATGATGTCATCATCATGTTTGTTTCTTTGTTTATCAGACTTAGATGGCGTCATCAGGATATTGGCTTAGGGGGATTTTCACAGCAGGAGGATATTATGAAATATCAGGTTACATTGAAAAATATGATCCTCTTGAAATGCATAAGGATACTGACGGGTAAAGGTTGCTATCACCTAAATCTAACGTTTGGATATTTGGACTGCATGATGTATTAGGTGATATACTATATTGGGGTGACCTTTTGTAATATGACTGATGTTACAAAATATGATCCTCTCCCTATTAATATCAGGTTTGACTCAACTTTGACCACTCATAACTCTCACATCCTGACAAATATCAGGGTGATGTAAAAAACAAACCTGCATGGAATTTATTGCTCTTTCTAAATATGAGGTCACTGGAATGAAATAAAAATTTGACAAACTGACCTCATGATGATCTCTTACCCAGTCTTTCACTACATGATAATCTATATTACATACTTTTACCAGACCACCAGAAAGCACCAAAAACAAGCCAAAAAGTTGGGTCCCTATTTTGTCAAGTCAAAATGGGGCATGTTGTGTAACCACACAACACTATGAACTTTTGTTTGCCCCTGTTCCTTAGCTTTTGTGTTGTCCTTTTTGTTTAGTGTGTCAAAAGGAGGTATATCATGAGGTGTTTTCTCATTTTTACTAGAGACTTGATTTTTGATAAACATACTTCTGGGAGTTCCTTGTTCAGCATTTACTGTTCTATTTCTCAGGTTGTAACTATTCTTGGCTTGTGCTACTGCAACCATTGTTAAAGCTTTTGTCTCTTCCTCAGAAGGTTTTGGCCGGTTGTAGCTTTGTGTTGTATTAAGGTCATATCCATAATTTCCTAAGTCTTCTTCATGGTTAGAAAATACCTCTTGTCCTCCTAAGTTTACATTATATTTTTGTGCTCCTACATCATATTCATACCCAAATTTCTCGTTAGACGAGTAATCTTCTTCAACAATGAAAGGTGTGATACCCAACATATTTATAGTGTGATGATCCATCTCAGGGTTATAAGATACCTCATCTTTTTGTATTGATTGTGCTACCACACAATAATCAGGAGAGTGTGGTAAATTACAGGGTATACACCATGGATTATTCTCTATCACATGGACTCCACTTTACTTCAAAGGGTCAGGGGTGTCTTTTCCATAGTTATGTCTCCTGTTAGCATCCACAAGCTTTCCATCTTTCCAGTTCGTATGATATGGCATATCATGGAGTCTCAGTCTTTCATTCTTATGTGAGTATTCTTGCTTGTTTGCAGGAGGATTAGGATTTTGAGGAACTCTTATAGTGTCTCTTTTTCCGATCATCCCTGCAGCCTTTTTATTGTTTTCAATGGTGAGAGCCATTTTTTGTGCTTCTGCCAAAGTTCTAGGACTTTTGCCCCTAAGTTCATAACCTATCTTCCGGTCAAACACTTTCAAGTATATGCTAAGGGCTACTTGCTTGTTCAATTTGGATTCTTCTGGGACCTTATTATACAATTTAGTGAATCTTAAATTAAAATCATACACCTTTTCATTTTGATACTTTTAAATAGTTATTAGTTCATGAAGAACAAATTCTAGAGCACATTGATTTCTGAATTGTTCTAAAAATTGATTGTGAAAGTCTCTTAAGGAATGTATTGAAGCATCTAGTAAACTATTTACCTAGTCTCTTGCTTCATTAGTAAGAGATATCATAAACAGTTTCATTTTTGTATCTTCATATTCATTACCAATGTCCTGTATAAAAGCATTGAATTGTTTGATATGATCTTCAACAGTCAACTCACTGCTTCCTGTAAACTTAGGCACATTGTTCCTCCAACTTTTATCCATGGGGTAAGGATATAGTTGATATCTAGTCAAGTCAAATTGTCTAGCCATACTCATAGGATATGGAGGTGGCATGTTAGGGTATGGTGGATAATATTGGTATCCAAATGGAGGTTGTGGATACATATTGGGTTGGACATGATGCTGATGATACACATTTTGTTGTGGAGGAGGTCACGGTTGTTGATTGTTAAGTCTATGCCCTGGTGGTGGATGCTATTGGTGAACATTCCCAGTATTTATAGGTGGAGGTCTAAGTATTTGCCTATTTTGCTAAGAAAGATTATTGCATGTATTATGGGGTACCCTAGTGTTTCCAATAGCTATAGTATTCTGAGCCATTCCATGTTGATTGATATTGTCATTGTTTCTGTGTGGGGGCACATACTTAGTTGAATTTCGTGCCTGAAGATCTAAAAGGGCCATTTGCCTATTGATTTCTTCAGCTCTTTGTATCATTTGTTGCCTATTTTTGAGTCTTTGTTCTTGATATTCTAAATGTATAGCAAGTTCTTGATCAATCATATAGTCATAATCAATGATAGCTTGATCACTTGTATGTTCATGATTTTCCTCATCCTGATTGAAAAAATATCATTATGATTATCTATTGGTGTCATGGGATTCTCACCTTTAGTGTGGAGTGGGGAAGTATATATTGTATACTTTTCGCCAGAAGGACCCGTATTCTCTAGAGAGATTTGGTATTAGTACTATGAGACTGATTTGATATCCCAATCTTCTTAGTAGGAGACCATAAAGGTGGGGATAATTGCAATTTTTTACCATCAACTTTAGATCTCCTACCATCCATTATGACAATTTTATCAGAAAACCAATCTAAGTTTTGTGTAGAGTCGCCACCTCTATTTAGAGGACTAATCAATTTTCTGGGTTTTTCCTTCCACCAAAAGAGTTATGCCTTTTATTTCTCTGACTCTAAAATGATCTTTACCAAAATTTAGGATTGATTCCCTAGTAGAGTTGCCAATTTTGTTAGGTCTCAAAAATGTAGGTCGTTAACCCTAAGAGGGTGCCAGGCTCTCTTGACATTTTTGGCTAACTAACACGAGGTAGATATGGCTAAACCCCCTTCACTTCAGGTTCTGCCAGACCTAGGTAGGTAAACCTCTAATTAATAAAGCAGATAAGGAGATGATCACTACTTTAATCAGAATTAATCTAACTATTGATAATGGCACAAATTATAAAATAGATAAAAAGATAGCAAGTTAATTCTAAAAATAATCTAAATTGAAAAGCTAAAACAATAATGCAATCTAACTAAGCAAATCTAAAATGAATTTGTATAAGTGATAATGTAAATACTAGACCAGTGCCTTATTGAATATAGAGTTAGTATGATCATGAAATAAATGACTATTTATTTGGTAAAAACTCAAACTACCTGGCATGAAAGAATAGGTATGTAACTTGTACAACCCTGCAAGGAAGTAGTTAATATTCCATACTTATATATATCCAATTGACAAAATCAAATTACCTACATTCATCTAAAAGGATTTAATCCCTCTTTGAAGGAACCTATTGGAATAATACTACAATTGTAATAGATTTATAAAATATTGGAGATAGAATACAAACCCTAACTATATGACTCTTCTTACAGATCCATGACAATGCCTTCAAAGTTAGTATGATAGATTTAAAGGATTTAATTCTGAAAGAAGAAACCAATTAATCTTATCACACTATAATAGCAAATGTGTATAGACAACTTGAGGATATACTTGATAACTCAAATTGAATAATAGAGAAAACTGTGAAAGGAGACAATCATATAATCAAATAAATTTAACCGATAGTTGATATCAAAATTTGTAGTTACTGCTTCATGTTCACAAACTTGACTTCATCAGAGAATGCTTACACATGGTCTACCAGAAATAAAATATATTAAAAGTGAACTAGCATTGATGTTCAAATCTAATCTATAATATCCCTTGTTCTATTCTGGTCTTGGTCATCTCTTATAAAGAGAGGCATACAAGCTTCAGACTAGTTACAATAGTTGTGACAGTTGATAACCGAACAACAATATTTGGCTTAATAAATAAATTCAGGAAAATTAATACTCGTCTTTAATCACCAAATGGATAACTAGTTTAGGATCAAACAAAGCTCTTTAATTGTTGTTCTACTTAATCTCCTTCGAGGATTTCTTTATTATCCTAAAAAATCTAGATAAAACACAAATTAATGTCTGATCAAATTATCAAAACATATGTATTTACTTAAGTAATTACTTCCCTTATCAATATTTTATTCAGCTTCTCAAGATCCTTTCATGGGTGTTTTATAGTTTGATCCCCATTGTGTATATCTTGTAAAAACCCATATTTCAAATGTCAGAAGAATATATTAACCATTCAGATTTAAATGTCATTTTTAGGGTTTCTATATTTTGCGTCGGTAAGACCTCCTACATCATTGTAATAATAACATCCTTCCCTGATCTGTTTGGTGTCCCCAATATGACTATTGGCAAAGGTCTTGTCGATCAACATAGTCATCGTTGCTACTGGAGTGAAACATGTCATCAGCTTGACTTGGACCATCGATGTGAGAATATCATAAGGTTCTGATCCATCAAGTGTTACCAATACAATTATCGAAGAGAGTCCCGTCGACGATTGTAATTCTATTAGGGTATGATGTGATCGGAGTGACTTCCACAACATGTCCCCGACATTGTTGTGAGCTCTATTTCGGCTGAACTCGCCAACTTTATTCTGATTCATTTTGTCTCGCTGATGGTTCTTTGGCTTCCATGATTGGTATAACTCATGTAGTCAGGATGATTTCTAAAACTTACTTCGATTGCATGTATCTACCCGATAGCGAGAGTATAAGATCGGCATGATGTGAAGATTTATGTCTTGACTAACTTACTCCAAGCATTATGTACTTATAAACCTGATGAACCGTTGAACTCTTGAACTTTGATAAAAGTTCAACCAAGGGGTTCAAAAATATGGCATAAGTTGGACAAGGACCTAAACATAAGCAGTTTTAGAGAAACAAAAAAGAAAATGAACCATTTGAACCAATGAACCATTTGAACCAATGAACCATTTGAACCAATGAACCACTCGAACCAATGAACCATTTGAACCAATGAACCACTCGAACCAATGAACCATTTGAACTAATGAACCATTCAAACTAATGAACCATTCAAACTAATGAACCACTCGAACCAATGAACCATTTGAACCAATGAACCACTCGAATCAATGAACCATTTGAACTAATGAACCATTCAAACTAATGAACCACTCAAACCAATGAACCATTCAAACCAATGAACCATTTGAACCAATGAACCACTCAAACCAATGAACCATTTGAACCAATGAACCACTTGAACCAATGAACCATTCGAACTAATGAACCACTCGAATCAACGAACCATTTGAACCAATGAACCACTCGAACCAATGAACCATTTGAACTAATGAACTATTCAAACTAATGAACCATTTGAACCAATGAACCATTCAAACCAATGAACCATTCAAACTAATGAACCATTAAAACTAATGAACCACTCGAACTAATGAACCATTTGAACTAATGAACCACTTGAACCAATGAACCATTTGAACCAATGTGAAAATTCAAGCTCAGAGATTCAATACTGACAATTTCTTAATAAATGAAGGTAAAAGCAAAAGACTTAAATGGATGTACTAATTAATAGAAAGGAATGGAATGACAACACCTACCCAAGGGAGAATAATGAGGATAAAACAAGGGCAACAATTTCACAAATTGATCTCGAAGTGCATACAAGGTGAGCATTTTTTGAAAAATTTTCTTTAACATATCCAGTTCCAACACAACCTTCCTCTAACATTAGGGAGTGGGAGGATGATGATGATTTACTTGATGATAAGACTTAGCATGAAGACCCTACAGGTAATTATCTCTAACCCTTTATCTCTCTCGTGATGTTCTCCTCTGTGATCTGTTATGTGTTGTTTAGGCCTCCTGGAATGACCTTAGATTTTCCTGTAAGGTTTAGGATACCAAGAGACCACCTCTGTTGTGACCTTCTTCCATTTTGTATCATCATTCTTCTATATTTCCTCTCTCTCTGATTTCATCGTTGTGTGCTGTGTCTTGCAGACATAGCATCGTGGTTAGTGACTTGGGGGTACCCTCCTATGTGACTGTCCCTAAGACACTTGTTTCTCCTCTCTTACTTATTGTTTCCCTTCCTCTAGTGTTTCCATCTAGCAGGCAAATGACGATAAAAAATTATACTGATGTGGACCTAGTGTCCCTTTTGAGAGCAATCAAAAAATGGACTTAGTTCCTAATATGATGATGGGGTTGTATATCTTATCCTACGCTTGGCTACTAGAAGCACTCGTGCTTTTTGCGTAGTGAATTTTATGATGTTTCTATTGCATTTACAAACCTTAATGATACTACTTCTCTATGCACCTTTGTTTGCCTTTGAATCTAGCCTTGGTGGTACTCGATTTAGAGAGCTTCGTGATATAGCCTCGTGGTTATCCTCAAACTCTGAATTCATTGTATAACCTCCTTTTCACTATAAGGCTTCTCCATGATGCAGGTGGGGTTGTATACTTTTGAGCTCATACCTCCTTTTCACTGTAAGGTGTCTCTGTAACACAGGTGGGACAGTATGCCATGCTTCCTTTTCACTATAAGGCATCTCTGTGACACGGGTGGGGTTGCATTTTTAAAAGTCCTCTGCTGAGGCGGGGAGTGGTTCGATGACTAACTCAACCCTTAAGTATGTGTTCAGAGATTGTTGAGGCAAACCCCAATCGTCGGTGTGTCCCTGTAATGTTCTTGAGATGGTGATGAGCCTAGAAATAGGGAACACACCTATTGCAAGTATGGGCCTAACTGGTGTTGTCATTGATGTCAACATACTCATGTTGCATTTATGATAAGGATTGGATGAGTTGTGTGCTGAGGATATTGAGAAAATTAGTCCTAATCAGAAACAGAGAAGAACAGTGAAGACATTGAGGTAAAGATCCTAGCTAAGATGAAGATCAGAGGATGCACTTCAAAGGGTTTGTATATATGTGTCTTATGATGATTCAGTAAAAATATTAAAGGTCCGCATGAAGATCAAAAAAGTTATGGCCACTTAAGTAAAACTGGTTCTGGCAGATGTTCAGAGGTGACAGTGTGATACAGATAGGTCTGGTGAGATCCAGAAATGTAATATCTTGTTCTACGGATTCGGTGGAGTGTTTAGGAAGTCAATTTGAAATAACAACTCAATTGGTTTGTGGTCTGGAGGTCCGTAAGCATCTATTCCAATATGATAGTGATGATAGACTGTGTTCTTGAGGTTCTAGATGAAGCAGAGAATGATTTCAATAAACAGAAGTAGTGTGGATGTTCTTGGTGATTCAGGGAAGCTTGTGGAGGTCTTTGGATTGTGACCAGTTTGTGTTGGTGGTCCGCATTGAAGATTGAGCTCACAATTGAAGAACTACTTCTGGATGATGGTGTTCTTCTTAAGTCTAGCCAACCGGATGAGTTACACATCCTTCGGATGATGTTGAAGATGTTCTGTGAAGAATGACATGTTTCTAAAGAAAGATTGAAGACTCAGATCTGTGTGGCCGATAGTGTGTTGATCCATGTGAAGTCTTTTCATAATTAATCATATTGTATTTATGTATTTGCTCTGTAATGTTTGCTGACTTGGATGATTATCCCTAAGTCGATGTCTTGTATAAATAAGGAGTTGTAAAGTCATTTCAAAGGGATTCAGTGGAGATGAGAGTGTGGTAGAGAGGAGGAAAGCGAAGGGCAGAGCAGAAGTATTGAGCTTAAATGGAACTGACTCAAGCATGGTGAAGATGTTATTTTTCAGTTCAAGTATGTAATACTTATTATTCTATAGATAATGTGTCTCCTGTAGGTAGTGGGCCTCTTGTGAGCAGTGTGCTCAGGCAGTGAGCCCTAATTGGCATGTGCCATTTTGTTCTTTCTATTCTTCTAATAGAGAATACAATATTGGGTTAGTCACCCCATAGTTTTTCCCTTAACCAGGTTTTCCATGTCAAAAATCTTGGTTTCACATGTGTTAATGTGTTTCTACTCTTTATTTGTTGCATTACATTTCCATGATTGATTTATTATTATGCTGCCGAATTAAGAAAAAAATTTAAGTGATTAATTAGAAGAAAGTTTTGGACAATTTATTCACCCCCCCTCTTAGTTGTTTGTCCTTAATATAACAACACCATCACTTGTCTACTGTGTTTTCTCTATGTCTTCAAGTGTGTGTGTTTGGCATGCTTCCTTTGTTTGGCATGTCTATTGCCCCATGTGATATACAAAGACCTATGCAATGAGTGCATAATGTATTTTGGGAGGTTTGTTTACTTTCCAATACTTGCATTTGCATTTCATATATATGAGAAAAAGAAAAGAAAAGATATCATTCCTGTCTTCCATGCATTAATGTGTCTTCTATGCATTGACTGTCTGCTTCGTGTTTTGTGTGCCTATTACTATCTTTTATGTGGTTGGTGTGTCTTCTGCATGATTGGTGTGTTTGCTGTGTTTGTGACCTTACTTTAATGCATGTATTGGCCTTGCGTTTATACATACATTAAAGTGGGGGCTAAATGTAATGTCAAACAATTTCCCCTTGGGGGCTTTTCCCTCATAAGGTTTAGCTCTCGAGTCTTTAGAGTGCATTTAGGACATTTTAGTTCATATTTTAGCATCCTAATGGAATGAGACCTAGTTTCCATGACAAATAGGACCTAGGTTGACCCCTTGAGCTACACCCTATCCAAAATAGGGGGGAGGACTTGGGCACCCACGCCCTAGTCCTACCCTATTTTGGGGCAGCCCTAATTTCTAGGTGTTGGTTTATGACCGTTAGGTGGTTATTTTGCCGACACGGTAAAGTTTGATTTTTAAAATCTTTGCAGGAATGCTTGTAGATGCATATATAAGCATTTGTAGGCATTCATTTTTAAACTAGATGATTATTGGCAAGCTATTATGTTCTCAAGGTGATTCAAGGCTTTCTATTGTGTTGCAAGAGCAGACTTGTATGTTTTATGTGTTAATATTTGTAGATTTGAGCCTCAATCTTCTCATGGCATGAAGAGCATCTTCCTCCATGAGAGCTTCACTACAAGGTGACTTATCATTGTATTTTTATCATTGATTCCTTTGGTTTTTACCTCTGCCTCACAAGGGCACACACTCTTTATCTAACAATGGTGTTCAAAGACTTAAGTGTCCTTCGGGGCTTGACTGAGGCAAGCCTCTAAACACCACAACCCTCAAACCAAGTCTTGTGATTGCAGGTTATAGGTGTCACATTTGGGAAAAGTGGAGTTCCAGGAAGGAGTGGTAGGCATCAAGGATTTGGGATCTGAAGAAAAGTTGGACAAAGGAGCACTTCCAGGACTAGGGTACCCGCAAAAGTGTCCTCCGCAGATATATTTTAGAAAATAGAAGTTACAGGGCTGATCAATGTCAGAAGGAGGTCCAGATTCCCTGAAAAAGCAAGTACCTTGGACTTGGGCACTCGCACCAGTGTCCCCGATTGTTCCTCCTCAGAACCCTGAAAACAAGTATTCTGTGATTTGTTATTTTACTCCCATCTGCAATATCTTTTTCCATCTTTCATCAATTTGTTGTCGTATTTTCATAATTAGGGGTTTAATGGTTAATTGGACATAAGAGAAGGAAAAATTGATAATTAATTCCCTAATCCAAGCTTCCCTTCATTTGCAAGAGACCTAGGGTATGATAGTGCTCGCCACTTGACCCTAGATCCTTCAATGTTAGGGTGAAAGGAGGATTCAAACATCTAAACGACAAAAAATTAACAAAATTCAATTTTACTCTAAACACATACTTTTCCAGATAATAAAGATTTCTTGTAAAAAAATTTAGGCATGTTGTTATGACTAACAATCATCATCAACATGCGCCCAACCTTTGCATGGTTGTTTTTGGACAAGTGTAAGATGCTTGTAAGATGGTAATTAATGCTTATAGGTTGGAGAATCTTATGAGAGAGAAGGTGAATGCCTAGGATGAGTTGGAAAACATTTCTATAAGTATTTTCCATGTATTTGCTGCTACAATATAGATTTTAGGTACTCAAGTGCTGCCGGAATGTTGTCAGATTGAAGACTTGTGGAGAGAGTTGTGTAGTTGATGTATTGTAAAATCTTGTTGAGATTAATACAAACTTGTGCCTCTTTCCTAGTGGAGTTATTTTACCTACAAGGGTTTTCTCTATGTAAACATTGTGTCATTGTGTTGATTTCTTCATATTTGACATCTTTTCTGTAGTGGGTTTTATGTTTTGTTACAATCTCCATTGTTAATGCACACTTAAGATCGCTGAAATTTATCTTGAATCAGATTTCCATTGAAGTAATGTTGCTTTCATTTCTAACATTTGGTATTAGAGCTTGGCCAGCTTTGACTCTTGGGTGGTAGTGTGGAAGCTATAGCTACAATGGGAGTTTTCATTGTGTTTGTTTTGTAGATCTTGTGCTATTATTGTTACCATATTTTCACTGTAGCTCAATCAGGTGGAGTTTGTTGAATTTAAATTGAAGAAATGAGATACATTTTTATTTACTTTCCTTCATTACATTCAATTGTATAAATAGAAAAATCATGAAAAGGTTACAAAGTTATTGTAACAGATCATTGCATTTATACAAGTGCATGTAATAGAGAAAAGATTTACACAGATCTTTCAAGAAATCTTTATTGAATGTAAGAATGTTCATTATCTCACACAAGCTATGAGATTGACTATTGCTTATTCAAATACAAATTGAGAAAAGCATATACATGAATAAGTAATAAAGAGAAATGAATGTGTATAGAAGGAAAGGTAACCAGTCATTGCCTGAATGACTGGTTTGTTGTGTTGACTGAGTATGTTGTAGGTTGATGTAGCTTTGAGCCACTGGTTTTCTCCTAGCTCCTGATTCCTACAAGAGAATTAAAAAATGGTATTAGAGCAATGCTCTAAGCAATGGACGATTACATACATTGTATACACATTCACCCTATGCATGCATATATTCATCTCAATGTGCATTAAACATAAATGTATGCTTTAGGGGTCCTAGGAAACAAGCTAGTTATTAAACACATCCAAAGTATGCACTTATTTTCTAACAAGTTTGCTTCATGTGCAAATGCAAGTGAAATTTGTGTTTTTGATTGATTCATTAGTTTATATTATGAGTGGAGTAAAATGTGGCTCCCACAAGGGTTGAACCTAGCTCATAGCCATTATAGAAGGTGTCATGTATATTTATCAAATACAGCCTTCATTTAAAGAGGATAAACATGACTACCATGCAGACAGCCTATACATTTCAAGGTAGACAGGTTGTCAATGTATATGAACATCAAGAAGATATCATCCATTGCTATATAGAAGAGAACAACCACAATCACGGTAATGAAGTCATTAAGACTAGCACACAATGACTAAGAAAGGGAAGATAGGACAAACAAAAAGTTAGAAGGTTTGAGATCTATGAATAAGAGGTCACATCAAGTTCTCTAAAAACCTTATAGGGCGTTGTCAAACCATTGTAAGGAGATCATAGGGAATACAGTGAGGAAAGAGTTATTGACAACAACAAACACAGGGTCAGCTTGCCAGTTTAATCATTGAGAATATCATGGCATTTGACTTTGTGAAACTTTCACCCTTACTATTATAAAGAATACATGTGACAGAGATCAAGGGTTGCGTGTAGGGCTTTAGAAGACCAAGACCTAGACAATGTCATGCACACAGGACTATCAATATTCATTCATACTCTATTACATGTGCATCAAAACAAGGATTAAGGAGTTGACACCATACCAACATGACAAGTAGCAATGACTCTTTATTGAGTTTTTGTCCACTTTTAGATCGAAGACAGTGAAAAGTGCAAGTGATATGAGTGTAACAACATGGTTTGTGAGGTTGATGGTTTATGTGGTATCATGACACTTTAACAAAGCAGCTAAAAATAGTCACCAGTTATAAATCACACAAGGAGACAACAAAGGGGTATGTAATAGTTACAAAACCATGAAAAGAATAGTCCACATGCCTAGAGAAAGATTAGCAAAAGATGGAGTTTCATGTAGAAGCATCAGAAAAGCATATCCAAGACAAACATCATGTGACCATGACAAGAATGTCACCTAACAGAGAGGATCTTGTCAAAAATATAGTATGCTTCACTTAAGTCTACAGGTAATGGAAGTACCGAGATCATATAAAGAAGATTGTCTGAACTGTCTATAAAGGTCAAAAAATGTCATCAACAGTATAGATACTGTGTAAAGTATGACAGGCCTAAGAATAGTTAAAGGGAGTTAAAAGAAAATAGTGAGCAATAGATTACCATAGGGACAGTCAAAACCATGTGATAATGACAAAGATATAGCAGGCATACAAGAAGCAAAACCATAATGAACTAAAATATGAATTTTAGAATAGCTATAACTAATGTAAAGTATGCATAGATGAATCAATGTGAGTATCTACAATCCAAGCTTGCAATGGCTACTACAGGATTAAGAGATAAGAAGCTTGTGTAAGTGCAAATATGAAGATCATGAGAGCTATCGACAGTGGAGGGTTTGTTTCTTTAAAACCCTAGTGCATTCGACAGAGTTTGAACCAAATGATAGAGAAGAAGTATAGTAAAAACCTATAGTATTTCCTGAACAAATCATCCTTCCATAACTACTGTTACAAAAAGAGATTAAGAGTGTGTTTTGTAAACCTTTGTGAAGGGATAGACAATAGCTTGTGATAGGTATATGGAAGAGACAAAGATGAGTCTAGTGTAATGAAATAACTTTCACAATGGAAGAAAATAATATGAAATATTCTGTAAATACTTGATAATAACTGAGAATAACAGGTCACTTCGAGGGGGCAACCTCTAAATATCTCCAATGAGAACACACTTCAAATATGATGATGAAATATGACTCACATCTTCCTATATATATCTAATTATTCTTAGGATGAATAGACACACCCCTATATAACACCTAGTCTGACCTATCTAACTAAATAATAATATAATAATGATAACATGACTTAATTAGGAGTTAACATAGCCACAAGACGACTATTCATAACCCAATGTACACCAATATTAAGGGTGTAGCATCTAGACAAGTTTTTTTTGTCATGTTATAGGAAGAGATAAGGGGTTTGAGGGTTTGTATCATACAACCCTTAGATGAACTTGTGCAAAGAGCTTTCAATCTTTTATCAGTATTTAAGGGAAAGGAAAGGCCGACAGAAGCATAATAGTATCATATATACAAACATACAAAATGCAGAGAGCTAGTTTTGACCAAAACAAATGATTCTACTATTTTGTAACATTTCAAGAGCAATGTAGTAGGCAAGATACACGTAAGGCCATAGCCATTACAAGAGTTCAAGCATTCACCATGAAAAGTAGTAGAAATAAAGGAGTTTTAAAGTTTTAGCATCAAAAATTTGAGACTATCAAACTCACCTTCAGCTACAGGAGCCTTTCATGAAAGATTTCAGTTGAAATGCCTAAAGAAATGCTTCGAAATCATCTACAAAAGGCCTCAGCCATCAAACCCTTGTCAGCAGCAAGAATATGGGTAGAGAGAAAAATGTCAATATTGTGATATGCAAAGTGAGGGCAAAAAAGTGCCTTTTGGTAATTAGGGCTTCAAAACCCTAAAGAATCCAAGGGTTCTTTGTTTTATTTTGAGTTTTATTTCCTTTTCACTTGAGCCATGGTCAACAACATTATCATGTGTAATGCCTAGCATGCCACGAGGTGGCCTTGAAATAATGAAGACTTTGTCAAGTCTTTTGACTTCCTTTGTATTATGCAAAACACTTGGTGATTTTTATTACCTCTTTACATATGTTATAAATTGTAAATAACAATTGCCTTGAATGATGATCTTTATAAGTCATTTAAGTGTTATTGTTAAGCTCCTATTGTAAAGGAGAGTAAAGGAGAGTGTGTAGAGCTCTTTATTGTCTTGGAGGGAAATAGCTTGAATTGGGATGATGTGGTGGACACATGCCATTGTTATGGCTATTTGTTTGTTGCTTTGAGGGGAGAGATTGACTTAGTCATGTTGACAGTTAGTAGTTGGTTTTTTAGAGAGGGTATCTAGGGGTGTTTTGATGCCTTTTAGAGTCCTTTTGGACTTGTTTTCATGACTCATCATGTTTGGTTAAGTCCTAATGGAGTTTTTCTTGTATTTTGGGCATTTTTAGAGAAGATATAGGCCCTAGATTTTAGGCTTTTTGGGGACATCCGACCCTAATCAGTTTGATATTCCTTCTTTTGTGGAACCACTTGGATAGTGGTGGTTATAGTCACTTTGTGACTGCATTCTACTCAGTTTTGATTATGCAAAAATTTGGAAACCTGTGATTTTGATAATCCTTACTCAGATTTTGACAGTTTGTAACTCATATTTTGGACATGAATAGCAGAGAAGACCTTGGTTATTAATGACTTTTGGAGTTTTTCTTTCTTCATTCCTTGCTTCATTGTGTGCATTTAAATGAGTTGATCAAGCTATCTATGATGTACTATTATTTCCTTATAGTTTCTATCTCATGTTCAACACCTTTATGCAGGAATTTGTTTATGCAAGTCATAATTTGTGTCAAGTTTTTGTGAATGGCTTGTAGTTGTGAAGTCACCTTCCTTCCAAAAATTTGAGCATCAAGGCCTTGTTGTGAAATACTTATGCAAAGACATACAAGAATGAGTTGTGCAAATTTATTTCAATTGTTTTTAAGCAAGTGTTGATAATCTAGGTTTGTATCCAAGGTTAGTTTGGTGCATCACCCATTAGATTATAGATTCAATTTATGCAAATCTTTCTTATCCTTTTCCCAAACAAGTTAATACAGGTGAAGCCCATTAGGAAGCCAGCCTTCTCCAAAGGTTGACCTGCTTACAAAGTGACCCACAGCTTTAGAGGTCTTCCCATGTTTCATCAAATAGACTAATTTCTGCAAATTAGTTAGGGTGCATATTTAGGTGATATCAATTTTTGGCACGCCCGGTGGGATTGTGAACTAATTCTCATTCCTTTTGGTACCTTTTGTTATTGTTGTTTGGTGTGTACAATGGCACTTTCATCTTGTTGGAGGTATTTTTTCTTTACACACACCCGGCGACATTGGAAAGAGATACCTATTGGTTTCAAGAAGACAAGTGCTAGTATATGCTCATTTTAACTAAAAAATTACACCTAATTTTTACTACTGTGAAGGTCTTCAATGAGTTTCCAGCTCATATGAATGTTGTGATATGTCTTCTTTTAAAAGAAATATGTCTTATTTTGCACCATTTCATGAAAATCCTATTCATAGACCATCTTATCAGCTATATCAGAGCAACCATGCAGCTGGTTTTACCCCAAATAGCCATGCAACAATGGTATACCAACATGCACAACATGCATACCACCCACCCACCCCTGTCCAATCTCCCAATCATCCAACGTAGTTTGAGATCAAGGAGCTTGAAAACATTTTGTTAGACTTCAACAAGAAAATAGAAGATGTTAATAGGCAGAATGAATATAATCAGCTACAGGATGAGTTGGCTTATCAAGCTTGTCTTCATGAGTAGGAGTTGGATGCACAAAGAGCACAGTTTGAGCAAGGGTTAGTAGTGAGAGAAGAACAAAGGAAACTTTTACTAGCGCAAGCACGTAGGCATCATGTTCAAGCAACTCCTGTCATTCCAAATTTGTCTATTCAGAAAGAGGTATGTAGGTATAATCTTTCAAATTTCAAGCAAAATGAACCTCTTATCCCTACCAAAGTCAAGATTCCTAGTTTTAGAAATCCTTTACTTTTGCAAGAACCAAGGTTAGTGCAGACTAAATATATTATGCCCCAAAACTAGCCACTAGAAGAATCCTTTCCCTTCCAAGAAACTAATCTTGAATGCAAACAGATTCCTCAGAAAGTCAAAATCCCAAGTTTCAAAGGATCTAATTTTGTAGAGGAGCCTATGAGCATTCAAGACCAGTTCATTAATGATCAGTTTCAGCCCAGGATAGAACATTCCCTTGAGTAGAAATTTTCCTTGCAAGAAATTCACAAAGTTCCTCAATCTTCCATACTTAATGAGTCTAACAAGGAACTCCTTGATCAAGAGGTTGCACTCCTCTGGGAGAAGGTTAGAAGGGTAGATCTATCACTTATGGTTAAGGAGTGTCCTCAATTAGAGAAGCAAGAGATTGAACACAAAAAGGGCTCTCAAAAGGAGTTTTTGTTTGTTTCTACTGATGAGCTTCCTGGTTTCATTGAAGAGGATGAAGTTGTTTCAGTTTTCATCTTAGAAGATCAACCAATGTAACTGATGCAATGATGTGGCAACAACTTGGTTTTACAAAGTTTCACAAACTTATGCTCTTGATTGGCTTCACAAACTCTCATAATGACCCTTCAAAACTAGGTTATTTCAGACTAGTTTTAGAAAAATGGGGATATCTCCCTCCAAACTCAATGAAATTGAACCCAATAAAACACCCATTTGAGTTAAGAATGCCCTCTAAAATGTATTTCAACCATTTATGCAAAAAGTATGCTAGGAGGCCACACCACGCTCTGCAATAGGACTGTTACCCTAGATAAGGGTTTTTGGCAATTTAAAATAGTTTTTATAAAAATGGTTGTAACTTTTGCAAAACTCAATAAAAATTAAACAAATAGAATAAAATGAAAGGTGATTCAAATATATTTCCAAAAAATCCAATTTTATGTCATTTAGAGGTTGTATGAGGCCATATCATCCTCGGGAACATCAACATTGCAAGAAAAATATACAAGAAATTTGAATTTTATTCATTGTTTCATCCCCCATTCTCCTTTGAATGTGTGAAGGATTAATATATGTGATTTGGTTTGTTTCCCAATGGTTGTAACTGGTCTTTACACCAAATGACCTTTGGGAACTAAGATTTGTTAAGAGATCTCAATATTTACAAAGTATTAAAAGTATATTTTAACTTGATTTATTCAAGACTATCCTAATATAACTCTAAACTCCTAATTTTCTCCTTTTTTTTTGACCTTATCACATGGATATAAGACTAATTCACTTCCTTGAAACCTTTAGAACGTTCATTTTTGGCTAAGTATTAAGCCAAGATTGGCTTGGGTGCTCCTGCACCATGTAACCCCTCTAAAAGAAACTCATGTCCCATGAGGACTAAATTGCCTTAAACCTATCTTTATCACAACATCTCTATGCCTTACACGTGCTCCTTGGCTTAGAAAACTGGTCCTTGTTGCATATATTGGATTGTAGGATTTGTGTGTCCCATGCCATTGCCTCATCTCTATAATTAGACCTCTAATTTTTTGAGCTCTATTCTCCATCAGCCTTGCATGCTTGAAATAATTCTTATGCCTACCTTTTATCACTGTACTTTGTGTCATTCCATCTATTTTCAGGTTCTTAGACCCAAAGATCTCTGATCTATCAGAGTTTTCAACCCTTGAATTGTTAAAATACATCTACCCATCAACTTTTCTTCCAACAAGTGGCCAAAGCATTGTCCCAACCATAATGTTTTCACACTTTTCCAAACTATCTAAAGTCTTCAAGACATGTTTGGCCTCTTCTTTGCCTACTTCTATCATCATCACATTCTTTTCCTTCTCCAATACTGAGACAACTTGCAAACCCATTGGTTTGATACCTTCTTTTTTAACACACCCTTCTTGTTTTCTATTCTCAACCTTCACAAACTCTTTACTATCGATCATGATCACCTTTGCTTCATTGGTCTGCTCCTTGACCTCCTCTTGTAATGGAAGCAAAGTAAATGAGACTCCATGTTCAATTTGATATTAGCCCATCCATCATACACATCATGTTTGTTAAATTGCCATGGCCTTCCAAGCAACAAATGGCAACATTGCATTGGAAGAATATCACAACCTTATCCTTATACTTTCCAATCTGAAACTCAACTAAGGCCTGCTCATTAACTAGGAGTAAATGATCATAATTTAACCATGACACCTTATAAGGTGTTTGATGTGGAACTCTTACCAAACTCATCTACCATTTCTTTTGATACTATGTTATCAGTGGAGCCGGAATCAATTACTAACTTGCATACTTTACCCTTGCTCTTGTAGGTGGTCTTGAAAAGACTTCTCCTTTGCAACAGTTTCTTCTCCTTGGAGGTCTTCAAAAGTTGTCTTTGCAGCATCAAAACTTCATCAACTTTTGGTCCACAATCATACTATAGAGAATTAACACTTCCTTCTTCTTCTTCTTGCACAATTTGAACTTTCCTTTCACCTCTTCTTTCACTCCCACTTGAAGTAGTACCAAACTTTTTAGGGCACTTGAAGGATGGATGATCAAACTCACCACAAGTATAGCACTTTCCTAAAAACATATTAGAACCTCTTCCTTGATCTACATAGCTGCCCCTTGAACTTGTTCTTCCACCTCTAAAATCATATTACTCTTGACCCTTATTTGCTTCTTCTTGACTCTCATTTACTTGTTTTGTATTGGGAAATGATCATCTTCCCCTTGATGTATTGCCTCTGCCCCTTTGGCTTTGTTCTTGCCTTATTTTTATTCTTTCTTCTGCTCTACATACCATTTGAATGCATTCTTCTGCTGTCTTAGGAGGTGTTAGGCTGATTTCATCTCTTATGTTCAATCATAGACCACTCAAGTATCTAGCCACTTTTTCCACTTCATCCTCATGGTGACCTATTCTAATGAATAGTTTATGAAACTCTTCAGTTTGTATGGCATAGTCTGTTGGTAGAAATTGTAACTTTACTTTAGCCACCATCATGTCCCAAGAATTGATCTTAGCCTTTCTCTTCTTGACCTTCTCATCTTGAACAAAGTTCCACCATGTAAGGATTGTTCCCTTCAACTTATATTTGGCATATTTCACCTTTTTGTTGTCATCTATCTCTTCAAATTCAAAGAAGTTATCTAGAGCATCAATCCATGTCAAGACTTCCTCACTATCCATCTTTCCATTGTACATAGGTACTTCAAACTTCATCTTTGGAGTGTTGCCACCTTTTACTTCCTTTAGCATCTTGATCATCATCCTCATCATGGACCCCTATTGGAGGGCTCTCTTCTTCATCCTCCTTGTCACTTTGGTCATCATTGGCCACTCCTCTTCTTTGGTTCTTTTCCAAGGCTGCTATTCTAGATAAGGTGGCTTCTTGAGTCTCCTTGTAGAGCCTATCCTTCTGGATTATCTACTCCTTCAACTCTCTTATCTCCATTGCACTGGCTTTTGGAGGCATCTTGTCTAGACTAGTCCTTCTTCACAAATTGACTTTTTCACTTCCCAAATCAGAACCTAATGCTCTAATACCAATTGATGCAATGAGGTGGAAACAAATTGGTTTTACAAAGTTTCAAAAACTTATGCTCTTGATTGGCTTCACAAAATCTCACAATGACCCTTTAAAACTAGGTTATTTCAAACCAGTTTTAGAAAAATGGGGATATCTCCCTCCAAACTCAATGAAATTGAACCCAATAAAAAGCCGATTTTAGGTAAGAATGCCCTATAGAATGGATTTCAACAATTTATGTAGAAATTATTCTAGGAGGCCATACCACACTCTTCAACAGGACTATTACCCTAGATGAGGGTTTTTGGCAATTTAAAACAATTTTTACAAAAATGGCTATAACTTTTGTAAAACTCAATAAAAATTTATAAAATTAGAATAAAATGAAAGGTGATTCAAATATATTTCCAAAAAATCCAATTTTATGTCATTTGGAGGCTATATGAGGCCATATCTATTGCAAGTATGAGGATAACCAGTGTTGTCATTGATGTCAACATACTCATAATACATTAATGAGAAGGATTGGATGAGTTGTGTGCTGAGGCTATTGAGAAAATTAGCCTCTAATGTAGGAGCATCCAGAGGTGTAAGGGCAATCTTGCATCACCCAAAAAGAAGTTAATTCAAAACCATTGTAGTTGTTCTCATTTCTTCCCATAATTAGTGTTTTTGGTTCCATAATATCTAGAATAATAATGTAGGACTTTCAGCTTTTCCAAAACTGCTAAAAATAGCGACCTGCCTATTTAGGAAAGTTTGCATTTGGGCATGTAATGAAGCAAAAACTTCTAGAAAGTTACATAACAGAAATATAAGACCTTTGGCGAAGGAATCAGGCAAAGATCATTTGTGAGTTGAAAGATATTAAAGTTTTTGTTTTCCAAAAAGCCCCTAAAAATTTACGGAACGAGATATGAGGCACTAAAACTTCTCATAACGTCTCAAAAAGTTGATGGAAATCTATTTAAAATTTTTTGGCATGATAGTTCACACCACAAGCTTTCCGACGCTTAAAACGGTTCGTCAATCAGACACCCAGATCAACGTTATGCTTCCCGGAAGTTGACCTACTTTTGGAGGGAGTTGCAAATTTTGAAATTTAGCTGGAGGCCGCCAAAAAGTGCTATTTATGACTATTTTGGGAACCCTGGGCAGAGTAGAGTTAAGGGGGGCCAGTGTAGAGTCTAGAATAGGGGGAAAAATAGAAACCCTAGCTGATTTGGGGTTACAGAAGGCTGAAGATTCTAGAGTCTTGAGGTTGGGAAAGCTATAATGTGTTGCAGCCAGTAGAGGATTCATCCTCTGATTGTAATTGAAGCTTCTTTAATGTAATGAGTTGCCCAGTTCAATAAAAGAAAGTTCTATTTGTTGTGTTTAATATTGGTTATTGTGTGTTTTGTGATTTACCCCCTTCATCAAGTGGCATCAGAGCAAGGGTTCCTGAGTGTGTAGACAGATCGCCGACCGTGAGGTAGTTTTGCACCAGGACCTAAGGTTGTGGGTTTGCTATAGAGACCAAGATACCTCTGTGAAGAAATCATGTTGGGAGGAATGCTTTGACAGAAGAGGGTTTTAGAGCCCTACAAAGGAAAATAGATGCATTGCAAGAGAAGCTGCGAAGAGGGTTTGATCCGAGAACAAGAGAAGAAAGCGAAGATGAAGCCAAAGAGGAGCTATCTGATGAAGAACAAGAAGCTGTAGGAGATCCTGCAGAGGTTAGGTTGTTGAGGGCCATTTCAAAGATTGGAAAGAGGCCCAGAATCAAAGTTTCTACATATTCTAGAGATTTGAATCCGGAATAGCTCATTGATTGGATCAATGACATGGAGGAGTATTTCAAGTATGAAGATGTGGAGGACCCAGATCGGGTCAAGTTTGAAAAAACAAAGTTGAAGGGCCATGCCAGTATTTGGTGGAAGAAGGTCCAATTAGAGAGGAATAGAAGAGCAGAAGGAAAGATCACCAGATGGGATCAGATGGTGGAGAAATTGAAGAAGCAGTTCATTCCTATGGACTATGAGATGGAGTTGTTGAAGAAGCTGCAAGGACTAAAGCAAGGTAACAAGTCTGTTAAGGAGTATATAGAAGAGTTTTATAATATTACTATCAGGACAGGCCATGCAGAGCCCAACAAGGAAAAGGTAGCCCATTACATTAATGGGTTGAGGCTGAGTATTTAGGAGGAGCTAAGCCTGGTCAGAATGACCACCATAGAAGATGCATACTAGTTTTCCTTGAAGGTAGAAGAGAAGCTGAATAAAAGATTTGACAGGAAGCAAAGGGGAAGAGGTCAAGGCAGAAGGACTGGTGGAAGACCCTATGGGGGCCGAAATGAAGATGCAAAGAAAAGTGAAGAAGTTGGCACTAGTCGAAATTAGAGAGGAGATAACACCTACCGTCCTCGTGACCAAAACAATGGTGAGCAAAGAGGAAGAGGAAGAGGTAGACCTGGGCAAGGACCTGGAAGAGGAGGTTTTAGAGGAACTTGTTTCCAATGTGGAGAAGAAGGGCATCAAACATATGAGTGTCCACAACATCAAGGAAGGATGGATAGGAGACCTGAAGGTAATGCACGAGTTGCACATGTAGATGAAGATGCACAGTCTGAGCATTCTGAAGATGCTGAAAGGGGAGAAACCCTAGTTGTCAGAAGAACCTTGTTGAATGAGGAGAAAGAACCAAATCAGAGGAAGAGTTTATTCCACACAAGGTGCAAATGTGAAGGTAAGTGTTGTGATATTATTATTGATAGTGGAAGCACTGATAATCTAGTTTCAGAAGATATGGTTGACAAGTTGAAGTTGATAAGAAGAAAGCATCCACATCCATATCGAATTGCATGGTTGCAGAAAGACCATAGAACTTTGGTCAATGAGTAGTGTTTAGTGAAGTTCAAGATTGGGGACTACCATGATGAGGTACTGTGTGATATCATATCGATGGATGCATGTCATATGCTGTTGGGAAGGCCGTGGCAGTATGATAGGAGTGCTGTCCATGATGGCCGTGCAAACACATATTCCCTAACAAAAGATGGAGTTTATCATAAATTGAAGCCCTTGAAGGAGGTGGAAGAAAAGGTATGTAGTACTGCCAGAATTTTCTTGGTAGATGGTAGGAAATTTTTGGAGGGTATGAAGCATGAGCATCATTGCTTTGCATTGATTCCTAATATCAGTCAAGAGAACTGTGAAGAGGTACTAGCAGAAGTTTTAGATATGTTGGAAGAGTTCCAAGACATTATCTCTAATAATGTACCAGAAAGTTTACCACCAATAAGGAAGATAATTCATCAAATGGATTTGATACCAGGAGCTAGTTTGCCAAACAAGGAAGCCCATAGAATGACCCCTGCAAAGAATGAAGAGCTGAACAGACAAGTTCAGGAGTTGTTGAGGAAGGGACTAATAAGGGAGAGCCTAAGCCCATGTGCGGTACTTGTAGTACTAGCACCAAAGAAGGATGGAGAATGGAGGATGTGTATAGACTCTCGAGCCATCAATAAGATAATGATCAAGTATAGATTTCCATTGCCAAGAATGGATGACATCATGGATTGTTTGAGTGGAGCCAAGTACTTCACGAAAATTGACCTAAAGAGTGGATATCACCAGATCCGTATCAGAGAAGGAGATGAATGGAAGATAGCCTTCAAGACAAAGGAAGGTTTGTATGAGTGGTTAGTCATGCCATTTGGGCTAACCAATGCACCAAGCACATTCATGCGGCTCATGAACGAGGTACTGAAGGAATTTTTGGGAAGTTTTGTTATTGCTTATTTGGATGATATTTTGATTTTCATTTAGACTTGGGATGAGCATCTGATGCATATCAGAAGAGTTCTAGAGAAGCTGAGGGAGGAGAAGTTGTTGATTAATCTGAAGAAATGTAGTTTTGCAAAGAAGGAGTTGGTGTACCTGGGATTTGTTGTCTCAAAAGAAGGTCTTAAGATGGACCTACAAAAAGTAAGGGCTATCATTGAATGGCCTACACCAAGAAGTATCACAAAGGTAAGATCTTTTCATGGTTTGGCAAGTTTTTATAGAAAGTTTATCAGGAGTTTTAGTAGCATTTGTGCAGCCCTAACTAAGACAATGAGAGGGGATAGAAAAGAGTTTAGATGGACTAAAGGAGTAGACAAGAGCTTTGATACATTAAAACAAAAAGTGGTAGAACAACCTGTTTTGGCACTTCTAGATTTTAATAAAGTATTTTAGGTAGATTGTGATGCTAGTGGTAGTGGTATATTAGCTATTTTGAGCCAAGAAGGTAAGCCCATTGCCTATTTTAGTGAGAAGCTTAATGATGCCAAGAAAATGTATTCTATTTATGATCAGTTGTTTTATGCAATAGTTCAGGCTTTGAAGAAATGGAGACATTATTTGTTGCCAAAGGAGTTTGTTTTATATACTGATCATCAGGCTTTGCAATATCTTAATAGTCAAGGAAAGTTAAATCAAAGGCACTTAAAATGGGTTGAGTTTTTGCAGAGCTATACTTTTGTTTTAAAGCACAGGAGTGGGAAGTCCAACAGAGTTGTAGATGCCTTGAGCAGAAGGCAAAATTTGTTGATAGAAATGAAGATAGAGGTTGTTGGGTTTGATGAGCTCAAAAGTTTGTATCCTAAAGATCCAGATTTTGCAGAGGCCTGGAAAGCTTGTTTGGAACCTATTACTTTAGACAGGACAAAATGGTTAGATTTCATTATCCAAGATGGCATGTTGTTTAGAGGAAGCCAGTTGTGCATTCCAAGGAGTTCCATGAGAGAGAACCTAATTAAGGAGAAGCATAGTGGGGGATTGGCTGGACACTTTGGTCGAGATAAGACCATTGCTATTATTGGTGAAAATTATTACTGGCCACAGTTGCAACAGGATGTGAGGAAATTTGTGCAGAGTTACAGAGTGTGTCAGATGGCAAAAGGAACAAGTCAGAATACAAGGTTCTATCAACCATTACCTGTATCGGAGAAGCCATGGGATGATATTAGCATGGATTTTGTTCTTGGTTTACCATGGACACAGAGAGGACATGATTCTATTTTTGTGGTGGTGGACAGATTCTCAAAAATGGCACATTTTATTCCTTGTAAGAAGACTAATGATGCTGTTCATATTACAGAGTTATTTTTCAAGAAAGTGGTGAGACTACATGGTCTACCAAAAAGCATAGTTTCAGACTAAGATACCAAGTTTGTTGGTTATTTCTGGAGGACATTGTGGAAGAAGTTGAAGACAGAATTGAAGTTCAGTTTTGCACACCATCCACAGACTAATGGACAAACTGAAGTGGTGAATAGGAGTTTGGATAACCTACTACGATGCTTGGTAGGAGATAAGCCCAAGGGATGGGATTTGATTTTACCATAGGTAGAATTTGCTTACAACAATTCTACCAATAGGAGTACTGGTAAATCACCATTCCAGATTGTATATGGCAATAGCCCAAGAAATGCTTCTGAGTTAAGGAAGATGGACAACGGAGAAAAGACAAGTGCCAAAGCTAAAGACTTTGCAGAACATCTGAAGAATTTGCATGAAGAGGTGAGAAAGCACATTAATAAAATGAATATTCAGTACAAGGCTAAGGCAGATCAGAAGAGGAGATATAAGGAATTCCAGGTAGGAGATGAAGTCATGGTTCACCTAAGAAAAGAAAAGTTCCCAATTGGAACATATAATAAGTTGAAAATGAAGAAATTTGGACCATGCAGAATCATGAAGAAGCATGATTCAGGAAATGCATATGAGGTAGAGCTGCCGAGTGGGATCAATATTTCCCCTATTTTTAACATTGCTGATTTATCAGAATATCATGAAGGTGGAACAGAGGATGGACCAACAGAAGTGCAGTGGAGTATTCCGACATCTACTTCAATAGAGGAGATAGAAGAGATCTTGGATAGCCATGTGGGAAGGAGTACTCGAAATAGGTAATATGAAGAATATCTAGTGAAATGGAAAGGAAGGCCTATTGAAGATTCTTCTTGGTTGTCTAAGGCAGAGGTTGACTGTTTAGGTTTTCCTAACACAAACACATGAGATGTGACTGGGTCACTTCTCAAATTACCTTGGGTGTCTGATGCAGGAGCATCTAGAGGTGTAAGGGCAATCTTGCATCACCCAAAAAGAAGTTAATTCAAAACCATTATAGTTGTTCTCATTTCTTCCCATAATTAGTGTTTTTGGTTCCATAATATCCAGAATAATAATGTAGAACTTTCAGTTTTTCCAAAACTGCTAAAAATAGCGACCTGCCTATTTAGGAAAGTTTGCATTTGGGCATGTAATGAAGTAAAAACTTCCATAAAGTTACATAATAGAAATATAAGACATTTGGTGAAGGAATCAGGCAAAGATCATTTGTGACCTGAAACATATTAAAGTTTTTGTTTTCCAAAAAGCCCCTGAAAATTTATGGAATGAGATATGAGGCACTAAAACTTCTCATAACATCTAAAAAAGTTAACAAAAATCCATTTACAATTTTTTTGCATGATAGTTCACATCGTAAGCTTTCCGGCACTTAAAACGGTTTGTCAATCGGACACCCGGATCAAAAGTTATGCTTCCCAGAAGTTGACCTACTTTTGGAGGGAGTTGCAAATTTTGAAATTTAGCTGGAAGCCGCCAAAAAGTGCTATTTATGACTATTTTGGGAACCCTGGGTAGAGTAGAGTTAAGGGGGTCCAGTGTAGAGTCCAAAATAGGGGGAAAAATAGAAACCCTAGCTGATTTGGGGTTATAGAAGGCTGAAGATTCTAGAGTCTTGAGGTTGGGAAAGCTGTAATGTGTTGCAGCCAATAGAGGATTCATCCTCTGATTGTAATTGAAGCTTCTTTAATGTAATGAGTTGCCCAGTTCAATAAAAGAAAGTTCTATTTGTTGTGTTTAATATTGGTTATTGTGTGTTTTGTGATTTACCCCTTCATCAGCCTCAATTAGGAACAATGAAGAACAGTGATGACATTAAGGCAAAAGTCCAAGATAAGATGAAGATCAGAGGATGCAGTTTAAAGGGTTTTCAGATATGAGTCTTGAGATGCTCCAGTCAAGATTTCAGAGGTCCACATGAAGATATGAAGAATTTATGGTCACTCTAGTAGAACCAGTTCTGGCAGATGTTCAATGGTGACAGAGTGTCACAGATTGGTCCGATGAGCTCTGAAATTGCATTATCTCATTCTGTGGATTAGAGGGAGTGTTTTTGAAAGTAGTTTGAAGTGACAACTAGATTTGTTCATAGTTTGGAGGTCTAGAAGCAACTTTTTTAGTGTGACAGTGGCGATAGACTGTGTTCTTGAAGTTTCGAATGAAGAAGAGAACAATTCCAGTAAGTTGATAAAGTGCAGATGTTCTTGGTGACTCAGGAAAGGTTTTGGTGATCTTTGGATCATGTACAATTCTTATTGGCAGTCTGCATTGAAGTTGGAGTTTGCATTTGAAGAATTACCACCAAGTATTGATGTTCTTCTTGAGACTGGCTGACCGGATGTGTTACACGTCTTGCGAATGATCTTGTAGGTGTTTGCCGACTTAGATGATTGTTCCTAAGTTGATGCCTTGTATAAATAAAGGTTTGTGAATTCATTTTGTAGTGTGTCTTGGAGCAGATAAGTGTGGTGTAGCGAAGAGAAGTGAGAAAGGAAGAGTAGGAGTTTCTGGGCTTAAATGGAACTGATCTAGGCATAGTAAAGATGTCAATCTCTAGTTCAAGTTTGTAATACTTGTTATACTTTGTAGACAGTGTCTCTCTTGTAGGAAGTGTGCCTCTTGTGAGTAGTGTGCTTGGGCAGTGAGCCCTAATTGGTAAGTGCAATCTATTTTTTCTTATTCTTCTAATAGAGAATAATCCTTGGGTTAATCACCCTGTGGTTTTTCCCTTAACCAGGTTTTCCACGTCAAAATCTTGGTGTCTTATGTGTTGATGTCTATCTGCTCTGGTGTTTATGCTTTATGCTTTCATGAATGATCAATTGATATGCTATTACATAATGAAGAGGATTTAACTGTTTAAATTAGAAGCAAGTTTTGGACAACTAATTCAACCCCCCTCTCAGTTGTATGTCCAGAATCCAACAATTGGTATCAGAGCCAAGTTCCTCTAAAAGGAGCTTAATTGCTTGAGGAGATCTAGGATGTCATCTTACAAGAAGGATAGTCCAAAGTTTGATAGAACCAACTTCTCTCTTTGGAAAGGTCACATGAAATGTCACTTGGAGTGTATGGGAAAGGCATACTTATCCATGGTCACAAAAGCATATGTACCTCCACAGGGTGGTCCGACAACTCTAAATGAAATCATAGATGCTGAAAACAATCTATGGATCAAAGAGGCTCTTCTAAGCACATTGTCTGACTCAAAACTCTCAAATGTTATTGACCTACCAACTGCCTATGAGATCTGGGTTAAACTGGAACTTCTACATGAAGGAGATGAGTATGTTAAGAGTGCAAGGCTGTAGAGTCTCAAAGGGAAATTTGAAAGACTAAAGATGAGAGGTGATGAAAATATTACTACCTTTATGCCAAGAGTAAATGAGCTAGTGTGTGGAATTAGGAATGCTAGTGGAGTTTTGGATGAAAATGAGATTGTTGGCAAAATTCTCAGATACCTTCCTGCTATCTACAAAATCAAGGTTGCTACCATTAATGAATTCAGAGCCCATACAACTGTCACAAGAGACCAATTGGCTGGCAAACTAGCTGCATTTGAAATGACCAAGTTTGGAGATGATCCACCCAAAACTAAATCTGCATTCAAAGCCAATGTCTTTGTGAAAGGTAAACAAAGATTTGATCCAGGAGAAAACTCTTCAAGGAAGCTGTCATGGTATGATCAGGCAAGAAGAGACTTGGAAGAGGAAGAAGCAAAAATAGCTCAACTTGAAGCCCTCATTGCAAAGAGACTGCCAAGAGGATCCAGTAAGTATGAAGGAAAATTAACCTTTAAGTGCTTCAACTATAATAAGATTGGTCATTTTGCCTCAAGATGTCCAGAAAGACTTACAAGGTCAAATTCTAACAGACAAAGGTTCCAAAAGAATTGTTATTATGTTCATGAAGATGATGATAATGAAGGAGTAACAGATGATGAATCAGAAATAGGAAACAAATCCAGAAATGAATGGGTGTTTATTGCCATCAAGGAAGAAGATCCAATATCCTCTAAATCTGTTAATCATAAGGTTGTAGAAAGAGCTTTGGCTGCCCAAGTTGAAGAAAAGGATGATTAGGTTATTGACAGTGGATGCTCTCACCATATGACAGGTGACAAAAACAAGTTCTTAGACTTGGAAAGGTATGAAGGAGGAATGGTAAAGTTTGGTGATAATTCTGCTGGTAGAATTAGAGGAAGGGGAACTATTTCTTTTGATGGAAAAAGCAAAACTGGTAATGTACTGTATGTTGAAGGATTGAAGCACAATCTTCTCAGTGTTGGACAGTTAGTGGACAAGGTTATGATCTCCGGTTTAAGAATGGAAGATGCAAGATCTTTGAGAGCTCCAGAACTGAGATTGCATCCGGTACAAAAACAAAAGGTAATATCTTCCATCTAGTTGGTTCTAATAAAAGTTGTTTGTTTGTTCAAGCTGATCAAAGTTGGTTATGGCATAGAAGGATGTGTCATGTAAATTTTGATAACATCATCAAGATAAGCAATACTCAGGCTATAAGAGATCTTCCAAAATTGGTGAAGCCTACAAATAGCTTGTGCAAAGAATGTCAGCTAGGTAAACAGAGTAGAGTCTCATTCAAAAGCAAAGATCAGTCCTCTACCAGATTATTGGAATTAATTCATACTGATCTATGTGGTTCGACAAGAATCAAGAGTATGCAAGGTGATAGATATTTCATGTTACTGATTGATGATCATTCCCAGATGATGTGGGTTACCTTTCTGAAAGAGAAATTAGAAGCTTTTGAGAAGTTCAAAATCTTCAAGGCTATGGTAGAAAATCAAACTGGACTGAAACTGAAATGTTTGAGGTCTGATAGAGGTGGTGAATTCACATCTAGTGAATTCATAGATTTTTGTAAGAAGCATGGTATAAAGAGACAATTATCTGCTCCTAGGACTCCATAGCAGAATGGAGTAGTAAAGAGAAAGAACCAGACCATCCAGGAAGCATCCAGGACAATGATGATGGAAGCAAATGTTCCCCAGATGTTTTGGAGAGAAGCTATTAACACTACAGTCTATACTCTCAATCGAGTTCAAATCAGAAGCAATACCGGTAAGACTCCTTATGAACTTTGGTTTGGTATCACTCCTACTGTGAGATATTTTAGAGTATTTGGTGGCAAATGTTACATTAAAAGAGAAGAAGATCTAGGAAAGTTTGATGCTAGAAGTGATGAAGGAATTTTCTTGGGTTACTCCACTCAAAGCAAAGCATACCGGTGTTACAATAAGAGAGTGAGAAAGATAATAGAAAGTACAAATGTGAAGGTTGATGAAAGAATTGAGAAACCCTCAAGGTTTTATGAATATGATGAATATGATCAGAATGGTTCTCTGGTTCAAGGAGCTCAATCCTCCTTTGAAAGTCAGATTCAAACTGATCCGGTAAATCAAGAAGAAGAGGTTTGCTTGAATGATCCTGATCAAGAAATAGTAGTGCAAGAAACTCCCAAAGTTCCAAGGTATGTAACTCTAAACCACTCTGAAGATTATATCATAGGTGACAAAAGCAAAGGTGTACAAACAAGGAGGAGAATTGCTCAAAATTCAGATGAATACTGTTTGATTTCAAAGATTGAACCTAAGACAATAAATGAAGCCTGCAAGGATGAAAACTAAGACAATAAATGAAGCCTGCAAGAATGTGATTGGAACCAAATGGGTCTTCTGGAACAAACTAAATGAAGTTGGTGAAGTAATCAGAAACAAAGCTAGATTGGTCTGTGTAGGAGTTAAGGACAACACTGAGAGGGGGGGTGAATTAGTGTTGTGTGAATTTTTGAATCTTTTTACAAACTTTAACTTGGAGAGCACAAGGAGAGAAAGTTATCATTGAATTGTCAAACACATATGCACATAACTTTGTCAAACACATAAACAAAACTCATGAGTAAAACATACAACCACAGAGAGAAGATAAATATGAGTCAAGACACAAGAATTGCACGAGTGGAAAACCCTCCAGGGGTAGAAAAACCACTCTAGAATTGCCTCACTGGCTTAAATGAAAATCTTCTTACAAATGTCTCACTGACATACACAGAGGTCTCACTAACCACAAGCCTCATTGGCATACTATGCCTCACTAGCAAACACAATCACTATTAACAAAACATCAAACTTTGTGTGCAAGACATGATTGTCATTCAATCAGATTTGCACCATTTTATACGACCTTATACCTCCTGTTTGATTTTCAAATCAAGACCATTTTCTTTTCTGCAAACAAGTTCCATATACAAATCTCTATAAACAATTTTCTCTGCATATTATCTCTATCAATCTTTTATCAATCACTAGAATCAAAGCTTGATTCAATATTTCTTCTACTCTGCAAATTGATCATTTGTATCATCAAATCATTAATCTGTATAACCTTAACACACATTATATGTATTCAATCTCTCATCATCTATATTTTTCATCTATGTCTTCTTTATCAACACACACACCAAAGCACCTGTAAGCTCAATATATATCAGATAACCATTCATCTTCCTCTTGCTCTGCAATGAACCAATCTTGTAATCCATTCACCTACATCAAAAGACTTTTCATATTTTGTCTTCTCTTTGATATTCTTGTATGAAACAAAAATAAAAAATGACTCTCCAATTTGAAGCTTCCCACAAAAATCTTTTCATATTCCTTCAATAAAATCATCTCCTCAAAAAATATTTTCAAGAAAACATTTTAAACTTTTCATCTGTAACAATGTCATTTTTGTCTTAAAAAAAAAACTCTTCAAATTCTTTAATATTCTTCAAATTAATCAAAAAAAAATTCTTCCAATCTTCCTTTTTATCTTCCTATGCATCTTCCTTTTATTTAAAAAATAAATCTTAAAAAAAAACTTTCTTCACAAGTTCATTCAAATCCAAAAGCCTTCACAAGGAAGTTTAAACATAACAAAAAAAATCTTTCCAATAAAAACTTCTCCTTATTTATTTCTCTACCACGAGATGTAAAAGTTTAGAAAGAATTCCTTTTAAAAATCTCACAAAAAAAACTTCTAAAAACAAATATAGGAATCCCAAAGAAATTCCTTCCAATTGGGCTAAAAATTAGGTTTTAACAGCAGTTTAAACATTCATGACATTTCAAAGACCTTCAAATTTGAACGGTAGAGGAGGTGGTCGGGTTTTCAAAGACATCCTTTGATTTAAAGTTTCCCACCTATCAGGAATTAAACATACGCCTTTGATTTTATTTTGGCACCCACATAAAAGGTAATGACCGGTGTTACCAGTAAGCAAAGTTGAAGGGGCCAGTGGTTCACGATGCTTAGACCCTTTGAACAACCACTTAAGTGGCCCGTGACCTATTAGAAAGGTCAACATACTTTTATAACGAAAAGTAACCTGTCATATATTTTTCTCTTTAGGTTTTGTTAGCAATTAAATCATTCTTAAGATTTAGGATTTAGAGCTTTTTCAAGAACCTCATAAGAGAAACTTTGACCAAAAAAACATCTTCAACAACTTAGGGAACATTATCACAAATTTGATGAATAGAATATATGTGGTCCTTAATCTCTGCCACTGTTGTAGAGAACACAAAAAAATTTAGATCCTTGGTAACAAACATCATACCAAGTTAAATTGACTGCACCATACATCAACACATGATCATATCATGAAGCAAAGAAGCAAACCATGAATCAAGATCATAGCTCATATCTTGTCTTGAGTACAACCTAACAACCAACCTTATGTCCTGATCTTTGAGTTATTCTTCATGACCTCACATCTGATCTTAACAACCTGTTATGACCTTAATAGGCATGATGTGAACCTGAAGCATGAATAAATTCACAACATTAATATTGCAACAACTCAACATCCTGTGTGAAGAAATGATCAAACATAACAAACCAAATATGACATATTTGATACTCCTGATTATCTCTACTCTGATCCTTTTCATATGAACTCTCTCTAATCTGATCCTTTCATATGAACTCACAACATTACATCACATGTCACTTTAACCAAGAAGAACATTATGAATACCTAAAACTTCCTACCAAACCAACAAACATCTTTGTGAACTGACCAAGCAATGAACAACTATCTCCTCCTGATGTCCTACAACAACACACTTTTGACATCAATGACAATCTATCACTATCAATCTCCCCCTTTGTCATTAATGGAAAAACCACCTGAAACAATTTTTCATTCTCCCCCTTTTTGACACTTGATGACAAAGGCATAAAACTATTTACTCCCCCTGTGTTGAATACCACTGGCAATTACTGGCAAGAATAATCAACACAAACCATTGTAGTTTCCAACTCAAAATGACACAATGACCACTATTGATAAGTCCTTTTCAAATCTCCCAAGATAGTAACAACTCAATCCTCTAATTAACTCCCCTTGAGAAAATAACTCTACTGAAAGATGTTGAAGCATGATCATAACATTTACAAACACATTGCATTATGAGGGCTTTGAAGACAAAAACTCCTGTTAACTTGTTACATCTGAAGCATAATCAACATAACTCACCTCAACTCAGCACTGATCCACTTCCTAAATTAGTCCTGAAGCAACAAATAAACTTGAAGTATACCATCCAATTACTGACATCCAACCTTCTATGCTAAGAAAAATCATGGCACTAACAAACACCTTTTGACATCACAATCAACTTTTCTTGTAACAATGTAAAGACAACAAGCTCTCAACAAGATTATTGCATTTTGAAATAGATATTATGACATCCTTGTAATGAACCATTCTCTTAGCCAAACAAATCTCTAAGATTCACTTTAACATAATATCACTTTTTGACCACTTTGCAAAGAAAAACATAAACACACCAGTACTCTTTGATGAACAATTTTGCAGGCAAAAATCATGTAGAGCCCTCATCACACAGTTCCCAACACAAGATGCCAAGATGACCATTTTTAATAAGACCTTTACTTGCCTTTGAAAGCTCCAAGGAACATGTCATAAAACATAACTCAACAAAGTAATAGATATAATCATCAAACTGACTCCTTGATATGAACTATCATCCTACAACCAAACTATTCTTGCACACCTTTTCTGACATGACAAAGAATGAAGGCCATCTAAAAAATGAAGACTATCCTATTGTTTCTGCACAACTATTTACAACACACTGTCAAAATTGATACATACATGACCACATCTGAAACATACTGCAATCAACAAGAATTAGTGCCTTTTGACTCTAAGATACAAATCAGCCAACTTTGAATTGCAATATCATGTCAATACAAATCATAAACATGATCAGGAACAATTTGTGCATTTGAACTCCTAAAACATCTTTTAAATATCTTGAAAGTATAATAGGCCAAAGAACACCTGAAACACTGTTAGCAACATCAACTATTTCAAAGTATGGCAAGACAGACAAGATCATTATATCAAATAATCTCCTTCTTGAAACCTCTTGGGGTTAATTGATAGAACATTTGATACCTCCCCCTTACTTCATGCTATGTTATGCAACAGATGAAATGACTTGTGCAAGATGCACAAGCTTAGATTCTGACTTCTCTTTACTTTCTTTCTGCTTCCAAATTTTCACAGGTGCTTTCTTTCTCCAAACCTTTTCTGTTTCTTTCCATTTCCAACCTATCAAATTAGATGATGCTTTTCTGCAACTAAATGCTTTGTGACTAGGAGAATTGCAATTATAACAATCTATATCATAATAAAATGACTGATAGTACCTTTGAGAACTTATGTTAGACTACCATGCAGAATCATACCTTTTACAATTTCTTTGTATGTGTCCAGCATGATTGCACTTGTAACAAATAATGTTAGTATTCCTTCTGCAATTAACGGATTTGTGTCCAAATTGATTACAAGTATAACAATAACCATTAAATGAATAGTTATACCTGTACATGTATGCTTGTCTAACAGGAGCACTTTTTCTAAAATTTCTTCTTCTTTGATTATGTATTTTGTTTTCAGTGGCAACATTCAAATCAATCTTCTTTCTGGGAGTCTCTCTAGCTTTTGAACATTCTCCTTCTTCAAAACCAAGTCCAGTGGTGTCTCCACATAGTTTTTGTTTACCAAGCATCTTATTTAACCTGCTTGTGCTCTCTTCAAATTTTAGATTCTTTTCTAATTGCTTCTTAACATCCTCAAGATTTTTTCTCAAAGAAACTATTTCTCCTTCAAGTTTTTGGTAATCAACTGATTTAGCTTCCAATTCAACCTTTGTTATATCAACAATCCTCTTAGCTTCCTAAATCTCCATCTTCAGACTAATAATTAATTTGTCTAATTTACTAACTTGATTCCTCAAATCCATAATCAGACTTCTAGTATCTTCAAGGTCAGATAGTGCTTTGTCTTTTAAATCTCTTTCTTGCTGCAACTGCAACATTAATTTCTGGTTTTCTTTCTTATACTTCTTGAGCTCATCCAAAGCATATATAAGCTCTCCTTCCATATCAATTTCACATTCTTGTTCTTCATTACTTATAATATGATCTTCTTCAAAATATGATTGAGTCTCATCTCCTTCATGTGAAAGATTTTCATCATTGTCACTCTTCTCAGATAATAAGTTGTTTTCTTTTTCAGGTGTACTACCTTGATAAATTTTTATCAATCTCCTCCACATATCCTGAGTTGTAACACAGTCCATAATTTTACAAGAAACATCATTAGTCAATGCAGACAATATAACCTTCTTTGCAATCTGATTACATTCAAGGGCTTCTTTGTTATTTGTAGAGTTAGAATATCCATTCTCAACAGACATTAAAACATCATATCCTAAAGAGGATAAATACACTTGCATTCTAACATACCAAACTAAAAAATTTGAACCATTAAACTGAGGAACTCCTGAAATTTTTTCTTCTAATACAATATTAGAATCAACATGAAGAACATCATTATCAACTGACTTTATATCAACATCTGGATTTGATATGGATGATGTCTTTTGATCAGAATGAAGCTTGACAATTTTCTTGCTCTTATTTCTTTTGCACTTACCCATTGAACTCCACACACAGGACCTACCCAAGCTGATTAAGCTGCAAAAGGGAACCTGGCTCTGATACCAATTGTAGGAGTTAAGGACAACATTGAGAGGGGGGGTGAATCAGTGTTGTGAGAATTTTTGAATCTTTTTACAAACTTTAACTTGGAGAGCACAAGGACAGAAAGTTATCATTGAATTGTCAAACACATAAACAAAACTCATGAGTAAAACATACAACCACAGAGAGAAGATAAATATGAGTCAAGACACAAGAATTGCACAAGTGGAAAACAATCCAGGGGTAGAAAAACCACTCCAGAACTGCCTCACTGGCTTAAATGAAAATCTTCTTACAAATGTCTCACTGACATACATAGAAGTCTCACTAACCACAAGCCTCATTGGCATATTGTGCCTCACTAGCAAACACAATCACTATTAACAAAACATCAAACTTTGTGTGCAAGACATGATTGCCATTCAATCAGATTTGCACCATTTTATACAACCTTATACCTCCTATTTGATTTTCAAATCAAGACCATTTTCTTTTCTGCAAACAAGCTCCATATACAAATCTCTATAAACAATTTTCTCTACAAATTATCTCTATCAATCTTTTATCAATCACTGCAATCAAAGCTTGATTCAATATTTCTTCTACTCTGCAAATTGATCATTTGTATCATCAAATCATTAATCTGTATAACCTTGACACACATTATATGTATTCAATCTCTTATCATCTATATTTTTCATCTATGTCTTCTTTATCAACACACACACCAAAGCACCTGTAAGCTCAATAAATATCAGATAACCATTCATCTTCCTCTTGCTCTGCAATGAACCAATCTTGTAATCCATTCACCTGCATCAAAAGACTTTTCATATTTTGTCTTCTCTTTGATATTCTTGCATGAAACAAAAATAAAAAATGACTCTCCAATTTGAAGCTTCCCACAAATCTTTTCATATTCCTTCAATAAAATCATCTCCTCAAAAAATATTTTCAAGAAAACATTTTAATCTTTTCATCTGTAACAATATGTCATTTTTGTCTTTTAAAAAAAAAACTCTTCAAATTCTTTAATATTCTTCAAATCAATCAAAAAAAAAATTCTTCCAATCTTCCTTTTTATCTTCCTCTACATCTTCCTTTTATTTAAAAAATAGATCTTAAAAAAAAACTTTCTTCACAAGTTCATTTAGATCCAAAAGCCTTCACAAGGAAGTTTAAACATAATAAAAAAAAACACTTTCCAATAAAAACTTCTCCTTATTTATTTCTCTGCCACAAGATGTAAAAGTTTAGAAAGAATTCCTTTTAAAAATCTCACAAAAAAAAACTTCTAAAAACAAATATAGGAATCCCAAAGAAATTCCTTCCAATCGGGCTAAAAATTAGGTTTTGACAGCAGTTTAAACATTCATGATGTTTCAAAGACCTTCAAATTTGAATGGCAGAGGAGGTGGTCAGGTTTTCAAAGACATCCTTTGATTTAAAGTTTCCCGCCTATCAGGAATTAAACATACGCCGTTGATTTTATTTTGGTGCCCGCATAAAAGGTAATGACCGGTGTTACCGGTAAGAAAAGTTGAAGGGGCCGGTGGTTCACGATGCTCAGACCCTTTAAACAACCACTTAAGTGGCCTGTGACCTGTTAGAAAGGTCAACACACTTTTATAACGAAAAGTAACCTATCATATATTTTGCTCTTTAGGTTTTGTTAGCAATTAAATCATTCTTAAGATTTAGGATTTAGACCTTTTTCAAGAACCCCAGAAGAGAAACTTTGACCAAAAAAACATCTTCAACAACTTAGGGAACATTGTCACAAATTTGATGAATAGAATATCTGTGGTCCTTAATCTCTGCCACTGTGGTAGAGAACACAAAAAAAATTTAGATCCTTGGTAACAAACATCATACCAACTTAAACTAACTGCACCATGCATCAACACTTGATCATATCATGAAGCAAAGAAGCAAACCATGAATCAAGATCATAGCTCATATCTTGTCTTGAGTACAACCTAACAACCAACCTTATGTCCTAATCTCTGAATTATTCTTCATGACCTCACATCTGATCTTAACAACCTGTTATGACCTTATTAGGCATGATGTGAACTTGAAGCATGAATAAATTCACAACATCAATATTACAACAACTCAACATCCTGTGTGCAGAAATGATCAAACATAACAAACCAAATATGACATCTTTGATACTCTTGAGTATCTCTACTCTGATCCTTTTCATATGAACTCTCTCTAATCTGATCCTTTCATATGAACTCACAACATTACATCACATGTCACTTTAACCAAGAAGAACATTATGAACACCTGAAACTTCCTACCAAACCAACACACATCTTTGTGAACTGACCAAGCAATGAACAACTATCTCCTCCTGATGTCCTGCAACAACACACTTTTGACATCAATGACAATCTATCACTATCAATCTACAAAGGCTACTCTCAAATAGAAGGAATTGATTTTGAAGAAACCTTTTCCCCGGTGGCAAGAATTGAAGCAGTTAGATTATTTCTTGCATTTGGTGCCTTTAAAGATGTCAAGGTATATCAGATGGATGTCAAGTCTGCCTTCCTAAATGGTGATTTGGAAGAAGAAGTATACATTGAGCAACCAGATGGATTTCAATTGTTTGATCATAGTGATATGGTCTGCAAGTTGAAGCAAGCCCCAAGGGCTTGATATGAATGGTTGGATAAGTATCTTGTGTAGATTGGTTTCAACAAAGGTTTTGCTGATAGTAACTTATATTTTAAAATTGATCATGAAAACATCTTGATTGTTGAAGTATTTGTTGATGATATCATCTTTGGAGGAAAAGATAGCATGTGTAAAACTTTTTCAAATCAAATGAAAAGTGAGTTTGAGATGTCCATGCTTGGTGAAATGAATTTCTTCTTGGGTCTACAAATTACTCAAACAAAGAAAGGGATCTTCATTTCTCAGACCAAATATGTGAAAGAAATTTTGAGGAAATTTGGGATGGAAGATTCAAAGCCAATGAATACTCCCATGGAAACCGGATGCAAGTTGAGCAAAGATGATGACTCTCCCAAGGTAGATCAGACAAAATATAGGTCAATGATTGAAGGACTATTGTAGCTCATTCAAACTAGACCAGATATTATGTAGGCTGTTGGTCTTGTTGCTAGATTCCAAGATGATCCTAGAGAATCTCATGTTATGGCAATCAAGAGGATCTTTAGATATCTAAAGGGGACAGTTGAGTATGATCTATGGTACCCTAGAGATCATGATTTCTCTCTTCATGCATATACAGATGCAGATTGGGTAGGAGATGTGGATGACCGGAAGAGTAGTAGTGGTGGAGCATTCTTTTTAGGGAAGAGATCAGTTTCTTGGCTGAGCAAGAAACAAGAGGCAATATCTCTATCTACAACTGAAGCAGAATATATTGCAGCAGCATGTAGTTGCACTCAAATCTTATGGATGAAGCAGATGCTAAGAGACATTAAAGTAGAATATGAGGAGCCTATCACAATTTTTTGTGATAATTCAAGTGCAATAAATATTTCTAAGAATCTGATGTTGCATTCTAAGACCAAGCACATATCTATCAAGTTTCACTTTCTAAGAGAGCAAGTGAACAAGGATGAAGTTAGATTGGAGTATATACCCTCCAAGGATCAGATTGCAAATATTTTTACTAAACCTCTTCCCAAGGACTCTTTTGAGTATCTCAAGGAAAAGTTAGGGGTCATTGCCCCTCCAGTGATGAACTAGGATGCACTGATGTGCATCAGTCCGGTGGATATCACAATCATATCTTGTGATCCAGATTGGTGATGGGGAGCTGCTACTCAGGGGGAGCAGCTGGTATGATTCTAATGTGTTAAAATTGCAAGTATGAGCCCTTTTCCATTGATGTCAAAGGGGGAGAGAAGACATGTGAAAAACAAGTGGTTGATCAAAGGGGAGCAATAAAGAAAGAGAAGACATGTGAAGAGTTGTTGTTGTTAAGGGGAGCTGTGACAAAAAGGAGAAGTTCTTGTCTTGACGGTTTTTCACATCATATGTTGCCATCAATGACAAAGGGGGAGATTGTTGCAAGTATGAGGATAACTAGTGTTGTCATTGATGTCAACATACTCATATTGTATTAATGAGAAGGATTGGATGAGCTGTGTGCTGAGGATATTGAGAAAATTAGCCACAATTAGGAATAGTGAAGAACATTGATGACATTAAGGCAAAAGTCCAAGATAAGATGAAGATCAGAGGATGCGGTTTAAAGGGTTTTCAGATATGAGTCTTGAGATGCTCCAGTCAAGATTTCAAAGGTCCACATGAAGATATGAAGAAGTTATGGTCGCTCTAGTAGAATCGGTTCTAGCAGATGTTCAATGGTGATAGAGTGTCACAGATTGGTCCGGTGAGCTCCGAAATTGCATTATCTCATTCTGTGGATTGGAGGGAGTGTTGTTGAAAGCAATTTGAAGTGACAATTAGATTTGTTCATAGTTTGGAGGTCCAAAAGCACCTTTTTTAGTGTGATAGTGGCGATAGACTATGTTCTTGAAGTTCCGGATGAAGAAGAGAAGAATTCTAGTAAGCTGATAAAGTGCAGATGTTGTTGGTGACTCAGGAAAGGTTTTGGTGATCTTTGGATCGTGTATAATTCTTATTGGTAGTCCGCATTGAAGTTGGAGTTTGCATTTGAAGAATTACCACCGGGCATTGGTGTTCTTCTTGAGACTGTGGTGCAGGAGCACCAAGACATCAGGGTTTATTTGATCTTCAAGATGTTTGATTTGTTTAATGAGGTCCTTGAGACCATTAAATGTTGTATAAGGCTTGAAAGCCATGCTTGTAGTGGACTATGTCTAAATAGCTAGAATCTATTCATGTTGTAATAGGTAGTTGCAATAGTCTTTATAGTCTTTAAATTTTCATGTTTGTAGGCCTTTTAAGCATATCTTGGGTCAAGAAGAATGTCTACACCTTGTCATAGGTTCTCCACATGTTAAAAAAAGCTTCTAAACATAAAGTAGTCGGTGAAAGAAGACAAGTTTCTAAAAACAGTTTTAATGCTGCAGTTACAAATCTTGAAGAATTTGATGGTTGAGGAGTTATATGAAATCCCAAATGACTCCAAGCATTATAGAAGGCTATTTGAAGCCAAAGATGATTCATTGTATCCAGACCATTCAGAGGATTAGGAAAAAATGATAAAAAGAAGACTATTTTTCTATTTTTCTATTTTTTCTGTCTTCAGTCGCTATTTTTTGCCATACTATACTGTTGTACGGCATTGTCTTGATCTCCATTTATGTTGCATGTGTAGAGGGATGAGAGGACTTCCAAATGCAACAATTAGTTTGAAGTCTTGACAGTGGATAATAGGAGAGATATCCACATTTTCCTCAGACTGCTTTTAGAGTAACTGTTTTCAAAATTTGCTTTGCAACAGTCCATACTATGTTGGGGTACGGGGTTGATTCTTCCATTACATGAATTGATCAGTAAAATTGAGGTGTTAACTGTCTTTTAAAGTTGGTTTGAGGCTTTGAAACTCATATAGGAGGAAGTAATAAAGATTTCTTTGGAATTTGGCTTGACGAAACCCTAGCTTAGGTTTTGGTTGAACTCCTCACTTTTACCATCATTTTATTAATATAAGACCTCACTAGTTAATGGAAGGGGATGTGAAATAGTTTGTCCACAACCTTGTGAAGGTTGCAGAGTCAGGAGGATGATGTAGGGTGAGTGTGGGCATGAGAAAGACCTCTGCAGAATCATGTGTTAAAGGATTTGAGAAGGATAGCAGTCATATCAAGAAGGTAATAGTTTTGTCTATAATATTGTTGTTTTGTCATTGAAGGCAATTAAGTGTTAGGTATATTGTTGAGTTGGTTGGTTATTTGGCATTGGAGTTGTGTCAATGGAGATCACCCCAAGGAGGGTACCCTGACTATCTCCTTAGAGATAGAAGTGTGTGACTATCTTTAATAAACAATGTTGAAGATTGCTGTCATGCATAGTGGTTGGATAGAGTTTTGATTGGAGTTGGGCATCTTGGAAGATGTAGAATGAAGTTATTGGGTCATAGACCTTGTTTGGGTTATGTATTGAACAAGTTTTTGTTGGTTAGTTATAGTATGAGTGCCATAGTTGCCTATTAAAGATAGTCCTTGAAGAGAAGGTTGCATGCATGAAGGAACAGTCCTTGTTGATTGTTTATTTTGATTGAGTTAAGGTTCAAAAGGACAACTAAAACTTGATTTGGGTCAGAGATGATGAATAAAAGAAAAATAGTATTATGTTGAGAGCCTTGGTTATGATAAAGAATGTGGATTTGAAACACATTGTTATGAACTTTGCCAATATGAAGTGAGATTGATCTTTTCCTCTGTATCATTTTTGGTATCAGAGCTAGCAAAAGCTCTAGGAGGAGATGTTGTATTTGTTCCTGTCACTGAGAAGGCAAGTGAAAAACTGAAGAATATGATTGTGTTGGTGATCGTTATTGTTTTGTTTGCTAAGTTGTTTGGTTACAGGTGCTTATCCATCTAGCTGCAAAAGGATGTTTTCTGAGGTTGTGTGTGAGGGCAGACAAGAGAAGGTCTGTCATGACCATTCTCCAATAGAGATTTGGCTAGAGAAGGATGCATAGAGAAACCACTGAGGAGAGAGTGGTAGGTGCATCACCAAGGTCTGCTGTTGGGTGAGATGAATGGTTTGGTGAGTTGGTTTGTTCTGAGGCAGTAGAGAGATGGATACCTGAAGAAGCACTTGATGTTGCAGCCTAAAGAGTACTCCATTGATGGGAGTAGAAGGATCCTGAGGATGCTCTGTGAAGATGGCAGTTTGTTATGTTGGTTGGTTGGTCACCATTTCTATAGATTGGAAGATTGTAGCTGAGAAGACTGAAGATAAAGACAAAGGAGATGTAGAAAGAGATTTTTGTTGCTGATACATTTCCAAGGGACATGGAAATCTTTGTTTGTTGGTTGTATGGTGCAGGAGCACCAAGACATTAGGATTTATTTGATCTTCAAGATGTTTGATTTGTTTAATGAGGTCCTTGAGACCATTAAATGTTGTATAAGGCTTAAAAGCCATGCTTGTAGCAGACTATGTCCAAATAGCTAGAATCTATTCATGTTGTAATAGGTAGTTGTAATAGTCTTTATAGTCTTTAAATTTTCACGTTTGTAGGCCTTTTAAGGCATGTCTTGGGTCAGGAAGAATGTCTACACCTTGTCATAGGTTCTCCACATGTTAAAAAAAGCTTCTAAACATAAATTAGTCAGTGAAAGAAGACAAGTTTCTAAAGATAGTTTTAAAGCTACAGTTACAAATCTTGAAGAATTTGATGGTTGATGAGTTATATGGAATCCCAAATGACTCCAAGCATTGTAGAAGGCTATTTGAAGCCAAAGATGATTCATTGTATGCAGACCATTCAGAGGATTAGGAAAAAATGATAAAAAGAAGACTATTTTTCTATTTTTCTATTTTTTTTCTATTTTCAGTTGCTGTTTTCTGCCATACTGTACTACTGTACGGCAATGTCATGATCTCCATTTATGTTGCATGTGTAGAGGGATGAGAGGATTTCCAAATGCAATTAGTTTGAAGTTTTGATAGTGGATAATAGGAGAGATATCCACATTTTCCTCAGACTGCTTTTAGAGTAACTATTTTCAGAATTTACTTTGCAACAGTCCATACTATGTTGGGGTATGGGGTTGATTCTTCCATTACATGAATTGATCAGTAAAATTAAGGTGTTAAGTATCTTTTAAAGTTGGTTTGAGGCTTTGAAACTCATATAGGAGGAAGTAATAAAGATTTCTTTGGAATTTGGCTTGATGAAACCCTAGCTTAGGTTTTGGTTGAACTCCTCACTTTTACCATCATTTTATTGATATAAGACCTCACTAGTCAATAGAAGGGGATGTGAAATAGTTTGTCCATAGCCTTGTGAAGGTTGCAGAGGTAGGAGGATGATGTAGGGTGAGTGTGGGCATGAGAAAGACCTCTGCAGAATCATGTGTTAAAGGATTTGAGGAGGACGCAGTCATATCAAGAAGGTAATAGTTTTGTCTGTCAGATTGTTGTTTTGTCATTGAAGGCAATTAAGTTTTAGGTATATTGTTGAGTTGGTTGGTTATTTGGCATTGGAGTTGTATCAATGGAGATCACCCCAAGGAGGGTACCCTAACTGTCTCCTTAGAGATAGAAGTGTGTGACTGTCTTTAATAAATAGTGTTGAAGATTGCTATCCTGCATAGTGGTTGGATAGAGTTTTGATTGAAGTTGGCATCTTGGAAGATATATAATGAATTTATTGGGTCAGAGACCTTGTTTAGGTTATGTATTGAACAAGTTTTTGTTGGTTAGTTATAGTATGAGTGCCATAGTTGCCTATTAAGGATAGCCCTTGAAGAGAAGGTTGCATGCATGAAGGAACAGCTGTTGATTATTTATTTTGATTGAGTTAAGGTTCAGAAGGACAGCTAAAACTTGATTTGGGTTAGTGATGATGAATAAAAAAAATGGTATTATGTTGTGAGCCTTGGCTATGATAAAGAATGTGGATTTGAAACACATTGTTATGAACATTGCCAATATGAAGTGAGATTGATCTTTTCCTCTGCATCAGACTAGCTGACCAGATGTGTTACACATCTTGCAAATGACCTTGTAGGTGTTTGACAACTTAGATGATTGTTCCTAAGTTGATGCCTTGTATAAATAAAGGTTTATGAATTCATTTTGTAGTGTGTCTTGGAGTGGATAAGTGTGGTGTAGCAAAGAGAAGTGCGAAAGGTAGAGCAGGAGTTTTTGGGCTTAAATGGAACTGATCCAAACATGGTAAAGATGTCAATCTCCAGTTCAAGTTTGTAATACTTGTTACTTTGTAGACAATGTGTCTCTTGTAGGTAGTGTGCCTCTTGTGAGCAGTGTGCTCGGGCAGTGAGCCCTAATTGGCATGTGCCATCTATTTTTTCTTATTCTTCTAATAGAGAATAATCCTTGGGTTAATCACCCCATGTTTTTTCCCTTGACCAGGTTTTCCACGTCAAAATCTTGGTGTCTCATTTGTTGATGTCTATCTGCTTTGGTGTTTATGCTTTATGCTTTCATGAATGATCAATTGATATGCTATTACATAACAAAGAGGATTTAAGTGTTTAAATTAGAAGCAAGTTTTGGACAACTAATTCACCCCCCCTCTGAATTGTCTATCCGAAATCCAACAGTATCATCCTTGGGAACATCAACATTACAAGAAAAATATACAAAAAAAACTAAATTTTATTCATTATTTTATCCTCCATTCTCCTTCAAATGTGTGAAGGCTTAATATACATGATTTGGTTTGTTTCCAAATGGTTGTAACTAGTCTTTGCACCAAATGACCTTTGGGAACTAAGATTTGTTAAGAGATCTCAATATTTACAAAGTATTATAAGTATATTTTAACTTGATTTAATCAAGACTATCCTAATATAACTCTAAACTCCCAATTTTCTCCTTTTTTTTTGACCTTATCACATGTATCTAAGACTAATTCACTTCCTTGAAACCTTTAAAACAATCATTTTGGGTTGAGCATTAAGCCAAGATTGGCTTGGGTGCTCCTGCACCAGCAGCAAAATATTGATGATTATTTTGAGGTATCTAGCTGGTGCAGTGATCAGGAAGATATAGGTGAACCTGATTTGGAGCTTAACAACATTAATGGAGGTTGTTATGAGGCATGTGAAAGCAGCCCTGATTCAAATGATCAAGAGCTTGAAGATGATTCATTTCCAACAAAAAATGAACTTTTCTGCTCACATTTAGGTGAGGTACCAGCACCAACCATACAAATGGAAACATGCTCTAGCATCTCGAAAGTAGAATAGGAGGAGGCTACAAATCTAGGGTAGCAGGGTGATGAGCATAACAAGTTGAAACAACAAGATATGGAACCAAAGAGGGGTTCTTAGAATGAAGTATTGACTGTTTTGTTTGAGGAGCTCCCATCTTTTGTTGAAGAGGAGACAAATGAACATGAGGAACTTGGTAAAAAAGAGGCTGATATTTTTGGTATGATGGCCTACCTTTGTTTGATGAACAAAATGAAGAAGTTTTGGGACAGCTACAAGATGTTAAATAGTGTGATGAGTTCCTAGTTCAAGAGGTTATCAATAGGTGTGAAGAAGAAACTTTGGTTCATGAAGATCTCCATAACGTAAAAATCAATCTTCCCATGCAAAAAGGCAAAGAAGAGTGTGATGAAGACTTGTTTTGGGATGATCTTGAGACATTTTGTTTAAAGTTATATGATAAAGCAACAAAAGTTGAAGAATAGATCCATGAACAACAGGAGAAAGTGGAGGAAACCGCCATGGTTTCTATTGCATCTCAGGAATCAAGTGATTCCAATCAACATGATGATGAGGCTATAGTGTATAAACATGAAGACATCAGTAAGAGGCCAAGTTTTATCCTTTCAAGATGTTGTCCTATCAGATACTTAGCTAGTATGGAGGCTATTGAAGTTCCACAAACCATGCTTTCACCCAAGCATGAGGATGCAATCGAAAAGAAAGCTAAAGTTAGACTTGCAGCTAGAAGTGATCAGATTCAGCTCACTTGCCTAGTCCAAGACAGCAATAGGCATGATCAAAATCAAGGTGTAAGTGTTGCAAGGTGTGACCCTTGGTCTTCTTGTTCAGTGCTGTGCTACAATGGTTTGTGACAAGGGCTTAACCACCTCCCGTGCTTGTTAAGTCAAGTGGTTGTATCAGGCATTAAAAGGTTGATCTTTTGGTGCAATGGCAACTAACAGTTGGTATCAGAGCCGAGGTCACAGGTTCAAACCCCATGCTTACACTGGGGGGGATTGTTGCAAGGTGTGACCCTTGGTCTTCTTGTTCAGCGCTGCACTGCGGTGGTTTGTGACAAGGGCTTAACCGCCTCCTGTGCTTGTTAAGTCAAGTGGTTGTATCAGGGATTAAAAAGTCGATCTTTTGGTGCAACGACAACTAACAGTAAGTGAGTTTATTTTCACCTTTCATGAAACCTTGCAATGGTCTATTAAATATTTGTATGTGTTTCATTTTCTTTCAGTAATGTATAACCATGTAATGCCTCAGTTGTTGATCAGAAAGGGGTGTTATTTTGCAAATCTAGTCAATGGTTTTATTTGACCAACTATTTTGCTAGTTAGGGTAGGTTAGAATAATTTTCTAGATATAGTTTTCAATTCCCTAAGTGTTGTGCAGCACAGTTAGATAGGTTGTTTTCAACATTTTTTCGTTTAGTTTAGGTTTCCAAGTGTTCTTCACTGTTGTCATGCTGAGTTACAGATATCAAAATTGTTCGTCAAAAGTGTTTTTGAAGTCTTTGAGTGACCCTTTGCCCAATGGATAAGGTCTAGATAGTTGGTTTGATGTTTAGCAGGCAAACATATAGTAGATGTTGCCAAAATGTTACCATATTTTAACCGTAGCTCAATCAGGTGGAGTTTGTTGAATTTAAACTGAAGAAATGAGGTACATTTTTATTTACTTTCCTTCATTACATTCAATTGTATAAACAAAAAAATTAGGAAAAGATTACAAAGTTATTGTAACAGATCATTGCATTTATAAAAGTGCATGTAATAGAGAAAAGATTTACACAGATCTTTCAAGTAATATTTATTGAATGTAAGAATGTTCATTATCTCACACAAGCCATGAGATTGACTATTTCTTATTCAAACATAAATTGAGAAAAGCATATACATGAATAAGTAATAAAGAGAAATGAATGTGTATAGAAGGAAAGGTAACTAGTCATTGCCTGATGACTGGTTCCCTGTGTCGACTGAGTATGTTGTAGGTTGATGTAGCTCCGAGCCACTAGTTTTCTCCTAGCTCTTGATTCCTGCAAGAGAATTAAAAAATGGTATTAGAGAATTGCTCTAAGCAATGACTGATTACCAATATTGTATACACATTCACCCTATACATGCATATATTTGTGTCAATATGCATTAAAAATAAATGTATGCTTTGGGGGTCCTAGGAAACAAGCCAGTTATCAAACACATCCAAAGTATGCACTTATATTCTAACAAGTTTGCTTTGTGTGTAGATGCAGATGAAATTTGTGTTTCTGGGTGATTCATCAGTTTATATTATGAGGAGTAAAATGTGGCTCCCAGAAGGGTTGAGCCCAGTTCATAGCCATTACAGAGGGTGTCATGTATAGTTATCAAATACAACCTTCATTTAAAGAGGATAAATATGACTGCCATGCAGATAGTGTTGATAACTGAGAGGAGGGGGGTGAATTAGTTATCCTAATTATTTCTTCTTTCTGAACTTTCTTAGTAATCAATGTAGCATTAATTCACACAAGCAAACATAACCATGAAATGAAGATACACATGACATAATATTTTTGACGTGGAAACCCTGTTAAGGGAGAAAACCACAGGGTGATTAACCCAAAGATTATTCTTTGTTAGAAGAATAAGGTAAAACAAAATGGCACTTGCCAAATAGGGCTCACTGCCCGAGCACACTGCTCACAAAGAGGCACACTGCCTACAAGAGACTCATTATCTACAAAAGAGTGTTATATAATACTTGAATTGATTGGGAGCATCTACAAATGCTGGAGTTCAGTTCCGGTTGAGCTCAGTACACTGATCTGTTACACTTCATCTTTTCTCTTCTCTTATGTTGCTTTCCTTTCACATACCAGACCTTCCTTATTGCTTCTACTCTACACTTCTGCTTTTATTCGCACAACACTAACAACAAAAACACATCTCACAACTAAATCCATCGTGTATATATATCCGCACAAGTAATTTCATCACCTTTCTAGTCGGCACCCAGAATAGCCAATCTTTTCACTAATTTTGATCTGTTGGCTGAATCCTTGCACATCAAGTAATGTGGATCAAGTATATACTTGTAGAAATCATTAATCATGTTGGCCAAACATGATTCATGCCTTCATAACCTTTACCACCATTAGTAACACATCCGGAAAGTAGTCTGATGTTCTATAAGTTAGTTCTTCCTCTATTCACATTGTCACTCAGGAATCCAGTACTCAACTATTCATATCTTTTTCCTCATCTATCACCAGAGGCTAAATCCTTGGAATCTATCACTCAAGGTAGTCATCTTGACTTCCCCAAATCCACACTTCACCAAGATACTTCCTCTGAGAGATCCAGACCTATCTATCGGACCTCGCCACATGCTCTGTTCTTGTTTATCAGACCTCAACATTCTTCACTCTGACTTCTGGTAGAGACACACCATGTCCCGCGGATGTGTGGGATGAAATTTGTTGCCATCAATGACAACAATCATGAATCCATATAGTGTCTCTTGCCAACAATCTCCCTCTTTGGCATTGATGGCAACACTTAGTGAAAAATGACTAAGTGTTTACACTATGCTCCCCCTTGGCTGGTGCTCTATTTTTATATACATATTCTGGAGCTCCTCCTTAGTTGGATTCCTCATTTTTCACTGTTCCTCACTCCCTCTTTGACATCAATGGCAAAGGGTAGGGTCCACATACCAAAATTTTCAAAAATTTTACTGTACTTAGCCGCATACATATGGAATACTTACATATACTGCAGTATGTCTACAAAAGTTGTTTTCAGTTAACTTTAATTCATTCTATCCAAAATTGAGATGTGACCACTCAACAAAAATGAAAAAACTTCTGCCCTCTTAAGATCTGTCGGATCATTGGTTTGGGTGGTAGTCTGAGCTTCATTTATGGCCTCATGCATGGCCTCTAACTTAGGGATAATAATCCTTCTAAGTTCACCCATCTGGCTAATTATGTTCTTCCTTTCCTTCTCAAAATTCTTTATTGCATTTATGATTGCAATAGTCTAACACTCTTGATTTACTATGGAGGAAGAGAGAGGATCAAAACTTTGAGACAAACTTAGTAGTTTATCCTCTTGCTCTTTTATTTTCTTCTCAATCTCTACTATTGCTTTGGACCAGGAGATACAAAATTTGTATACTTGACCACCATCTTTAAGAGCATTTTCTAAGCTCTTTATCCCAATATTCATGTTTCTCCTATCATTAATGATCAAACCCTGTACCTTGGAGAACCTTTTATCCAAAAACTCCTTCCGGACCTTTTCTTCAGTTGACTTCTCTAGAGAATCAAAATGTGAATTAACACTGCTGACTAGAGTTTTGAGATTAGTGGATGAGGAGGCTGTGGGATCCTTCTAAAGTGATGGCATGATCTTTTCTAGCACTCCAGAAGTAGCTTCTATCAACTCATAGTCTTCCATATGAGACTTTAGGAGTTTTTCTTTAGCCTTAGCATTAGCAAATGAAGCTATCTTCATTGTCTGTACTGGAGAAAGAGAATCAAAATTGAATGGACCTTGTAGAAGCTCTGGTTCATCAATCTCCATTGTTTCTTTGTTCAAGAATTCTTGGATAGTTTGTGTAGTGTCTCTTGCTAGAGACAGATGTTTCTTCTCTTCTGTAATCTTGGAGCTATCCTTTGGAGCTTTCTCTCCTTCTACATTCTCACCACTAGCAGTTGTGGTCTTCTCTGTTGAAGTCTTCTCTCCTTCTACAACCTTAGCACTGTCATCTTCTTTTTCCTTCACCTTTGCTTCTTTCTCCTGTAATCTTTCTTCTCCTTTAGATCTGGAGACTGTAGGGGAAACTGGAGGAGAAATGTTAGTCTGTTTAGGGCCCACCTCTTCTATCATTTTCTCAGTAGTTTCTTCTGCAACACTTGTGGTTGAGGAATCAGTACCCAAGTCCTCTGTAATAGGAAGATTAAATCTTTTGAAGGTTTTCCAGAGAATCTCTTCAATGTCCTTGGCTACCTTGTCAGTCTCACCAAGCATGAGCTGATTTATCCTTGCTTTGCTCCTGAATTCATCCTTGCAGTCTTTGAATACCATGTTCATTATCTTGGGATCAATTGAAGGATATAGCTGAATAGCTATCTGTTCCTGGATCTCAAGGTCTTTTGCCATGGCATTTGTCTTTCTCATCTCTAACTCCTTTTCTAGGCTCTTAGGAATAAGAGATATAATTTTGATGAAAGCCTTATTATAAATGTTTAGGTACTTGACTATAGCTTCCTACAGGATCTTTTGGTCAGCCTCATTGTAATCATCATAAAATTCGGCCATTGGTTGAAGGTTTCCATCCACAGTGACTAATTTTATTACACTTTCTAAAGACAAGGTGGGCTTTTCAACAAATTCCTGTCATTTCTTCCTTGTCTTGTCCTGTGGAAGGTTTACCAGATCCTTTCTTCTTCTGCTTCTTTATTTCCTTTACCCCCTCATCTAATTTGGTTTCCTCTTCATCTCTTTGTCTTGCATAAGCCCTTGTGGCTTTTGTCTTTGACCTTTTCTCTCCTTTACCAGATGCCTGAACTTCTAGTTTTGATGTTTTTGAGCTTTTGGCTGTGACAGATGCAGATCTCTTTGATGATCTAGTTCGGGTTGAGGTTTCTACCGAAGCACTTTCCTTGCTTTCCTTGTCTTTCTTCTCTACCTCAGCCCTTTGCATCTTTTTCCTGTGGGCATCAAGTGCCTCCTTTGAGATGCCAAGACCTTTGGCAACATGTTCTACTTCTTTTCTCACTTTCCTCTTAATTTTTGGTTCTCTGAGTTCCACATGAATCTTTATACTCAGCTCCTCAAAGGTTCCAAACCTTTTTGCCTTTGGATCCTTTGGCTGACTTAGCATGTGTTGAACATGTAGCTCCACAATCTGTTCATCAACTTCATACCCCATGGGCATGATCCAGACTATCCTTGGTTCTACTGCCTCCATTAGGCACTGATCAGTCTCTACCATAAAATAGACTTGTCTTTGTATTTCTCAACAAGAGACTGGGGAATTCTATCTCTTGCTTGCATCATGCTCTGAAAGTTTTTGAAATATGGCCACAGGGCTGTGTTTCTTGCTTTAGCATCCCCAAGCCCATGCAAATAGTCTCTGATCTGAACTGCTACTGGTTTGTCATTCTGCCACACCCATCCATTTGATCCGGGCAACTCATTCATGAAGTAGAAAATATAAGCATAGTATTAGTGCACCATATTTGAAAGAGTTTTTCTTGTCCTTTTTGATTTTTTGTATATTTTCCATTAATTAGCTCAACAGAAGATCACAGAGATCATATTCTACATTTTTTCTCAGCATCTCATAGGCAGTATATATTACAGTTCTGGATACTGAATTCTCCCTATTGGAGTGATATATCTTGTATCATATTATCATAGATGCAAACTTGATGTCCGGGTCAGAAATATCTTCAATAGTCATTACCCTCTTATCAAATTTTGATCCGGTGGCCTCAGTTACAATGTTGTTTTTGACAGATTTGAGGACAGGTATCCCTTCGGAGGAGTATAAACTAGTTACTGCCCTAATTGCCTCCTTTGTGATCTTGCAAGGTCTGTTCAGCCATAGGAAGTTATCATGCACCCTACTCAACACATACCAGACCCATTCATCTTCTTCAAAGTAGGGGAAATGAATGAATTGATCAAAATGTGTCTCTTGGATACCCTTATATTCTAGTTTAAGCTCAAAGGCATCGTCTATCAGTTGTTTGTGATAGATATCTCTTAGTTTGAATTCCCCAAACTCTTCAATATTTGCATGTATATAAACCCTAATATTTTCGGTGTGTAAAACACCATGTGGAACATTGGAAAATGCACCTAGGGGATCTACCTCCAAGGATTTGTAGGGGTGTTTCTTAAATGTGGGATGAGGTCTATCAGAAATCTTTACTATATTTAGAGTAGCCATCATAAAAGATTTGCAGTGAGATATTGAGAACGGAAAATACCTTTTGCGTCTTTCGGTTTCACGGAGTTGGTCAGATTGATTTTTGGATGTAAGAACTTCTACAAATGATCTTCGATGAACTTGAGGAATTTTGTTGTAGAGCTCCACTTTTCATTTTTTCTTGAATGTAGAATGAATAAGTGGTTAATGAGAAAACCCTTATATTGCTCTGCAAACCCTAATATCAAGTTGTAATAAATGTTCGACCTACATTATTTTGGTTTGCCTTATTCAGATGATTTGAAGAACCGGATCAACCCTGATCTTTAAACATCTTGCGGATCTTCCAAATCTTAACCATAGTTTGTTTGGATGTTTCCCTTATGAACCCTTCAGTCCGTAACTCTTCTTGTGCCTGTTTTGGCACCAATTGACTAGCTGGGGGAACAAGGTTTTCTTTGTGTCTCCCCCTAAGCCAAAGCTCACTTTTTAATTTCTGGAAGGAATATCAACACCAGAGTCTGGTGCGGATCCAACCTCTACATTCTCTGTACTTTTCTTCACCCAAATCTTTCTCATCTCACTTTTAACTTCATCTGCATTCACTTTTTGTTTACCCTTGTCTTGATTCTGATTATGATATACCGGACCTCTTTTGTCCTGATTCTTGCTTCTATAGAATTTTGCACTATGATCGGATCTATTGCAGATTTGGCAAACAACATTTCTTTACATATTTGACTGATATCCTCTTGATCTGCATTGATTAGCCATATGACCTATTCTATTGCATGTAAAGCATCTACCATTGAATATTTTGTTCATTTGCATATTTCTGCATTCATGTGATTTGTGACCATACCTTTTGCAGTTGCAACATTGTCCAGAGAAGGATGAATTAGTTTGATTCATTCTCTTTCTACACTGATTAGCTTTGTGACCAAAGTGATTGCAGTTGTGGCAATAACCATTGAAGGATGGATATATTTGAGCATTAGGCTGTCTTACCGGAGGTCTTCTAGGCCTATTCCTTAGATTTTCTGATCCAAAATTCTTCTGACCGGATCCGGAGCTTTCTCCTTTCTCATATCCCAAACCACATTTGTCATCTACCCTCTTTTGGCTTCCAAGAAGAACTTCAAGTTGAGCAGAACTTATCTTGAATTTCTCTTTATATTCATTTGTTGTTTGAAGATCCCTTTTGAGAGAGACAATTTGATCCTCAAGTTTTTCTTCATTTTCTTTAGCATCTTCAAGATCAGATTCAAGATGTCTGATAATTCTATCCATTTGGTGGCAATCTTCTGATTTCTCCTTGAGAGATTGTCTTAGATTATTTTTAGTTTTTCTTTTCTCTTCAACTTCTTGGGTAAACTTTATAACTCCTGATTCTATTTCATGTCTTACCATAATGATTTCTTTTGATAACTTTTCACATAACTTGGTTTTCTCAGTTAGTTCTTCATTTGCATCATTTGCTTCACCTTGTCTTGCTAATTGCTGAAGTAGCTCCTTTCTCTTTTTCATAGAGAGGCTTAATTTGTCTTTTAGTTCTCTCATGAAATCATTAGCCTGTTTAAGTCTTTCCTTTAATTCATTGACTTCAGAGTTTGATTGTTCAAGATCCTCAAGGGCAATCTTGAGTTGTTTCCTTAAACCATTAGCATCTATTTGGATCCCTAGATCTTCCTCGAGCTGTTAGACTCTATTAGGAGGAACTTAGCTCTGATACCAATTGTTGATAACTGAGAGGGGGGGTGAATCAATTATCCTAATTATTTCTTCTTTTTGAACTTTCTTAGTAATCAATGCAACATTAATTCACACAAGCAAACATAACCATGAAATGAAGATACACATGACACAATATTTTTGACGTGGAAACCCTGTTAAGGGAGAAAACCATGGGGTGATTAACCCAAAGATTATTCTTTGTTAGAAGAATAAGGTAAAACAATATGGCACTTGCCAAATAGGGCTCCCTGCCCGAGCACACTGCTCACAAAGAGGCACACTACCTACAAGAGACTCACTGTCTACAAAAGAGTGTTATACAATACTTGAACTAATTGGGAGCATCTACAAATGTTGGAGTTCAGTTCCGATTGAGTTCAGTACACTGATCTGCTACACTTCATCTTTCCTCTTCTCTTATGATGCTTTCCTTTCACATACCAGACCTTCCTTACTACTTTTGCTCTGCACTTCTTCTTTTATTTGCACAACACTAACAACAACAACACATCTCACAACTAAATCCAATGTGTATATATATCCGCACAAGTAATTTCATCACCTTTCTAGTCAGCACCTGAAATAGTCAATCTTTTCACTAATTCTAATTTGTCGGCTGAATCCTTGCACATCAAGTAATGCGGATCAAGTATATACTTGTAGAAATCATTAATCATGTCAACCAAACATGATTCATGCCTTCATAACCTTTACCACCATTAGTAACACATCTGAAAAGTAGTCTGATGTTCTGTCAGTTAGTTCTTCCTCTGTTCACACTGTCACTCAGGAATCCGGTACTCAACTATTCATATCTTTTTCCTCATCTATCACCGAAGGCTAAATCCTTGGAATCTATCACTCAAGGTAGTCCTCTTGACTTTCCCAAATCCGCACTTCACCAAGATACTTCCACTGAGAGATCCGGACCTGTATGTCGGACCTCACCACATGCTCTGTTCTTGTTTACCGGACATCAACATTCTTTGCTTTGACTTCTGGTAGAGACACACCATGTCCTGCGGATGTGTGGGATGAAATTTGTTGCCATCAATGACAACAATCATGAATCCATATAGTGTCTCTTGCCAATAGATAGCCTATACATTTCAAGACAGTGAGATTGTCAATGTATATGAACATCAAGAAGATATCATCAATTGCTGCATAGAAGAGAACAACCACATTCACGGTGATGAAGTCATTAAGACTAGCACACAATGACTAAGAAAGGCAAAATAGGAAATACAAAAAGTCAGAAGGTCTAAGATCTATGAATAAGAGGTCACATCAAGTTCTCTAAAAACCTTATAGGGTGTTGTCAAACTAGTGTAAGGAGATCATAGGGAATACAGTGAGGAAAGAGTTATTGACAACAATAAACATAGGGTCATCTTGGCAGTTTAATCATTGAGAATATCATGGCATTTGACTTTGTGAAACTTTCACCCTTACTATTATAAAGAATACATGTGACAGAGATCAAGGGTTGCATGTGGGGGTTTAGAAGACCAAGACCTAGACAATGTCATGCATAGAGGACTATCACTATTCATCCATACTGTATTACATGTGCATCAAAACAAGGAATAAGGAGTTGAGACCATAACAACATGACAAGTAGCAATGACTCTTTATTGAGTTTTTGTCCACTTTTAGATTGAAGACAGTGAAAATTGCAAGTGATATGAGTGTAACAACATAGTTTGTGAGGTTGATGGTTTATGTGGTATCATGACACCTTAATAGAGAAGCTAAAAATAGTCACCACTCATAAATCACACAAGGAGACAACAAAGGGGCATGTAATAGTTGCAAGGCCATGAAACGAACAGTCCACATGCCTATAGATAGATCAAAAAAAGATGGATTTTCATGTATCAGCATCATAAAAGCATATCCAAGACAAACATCATGTGACCATAACAAGAATGTCACCTAACAAAGAGGATCCTATCAAAAGTATAGTATGCTTCACTTAAGTCTACAGGTAATGGATGTACAGAGATCATATAAAGAAGATTGTCTAAATTGTCTATAAAGGTCAAAAAATGTCATGAGCAGCATAGATACTGTGTAAAGTATGACAGGCCTAAGAATAGTTAAAGGGAGTTAAAAGAAAATAGTGAGCAATAGATTACCATAGGGACAATCAAAACCATGTGATAATGACAAAGATATAGTAGGTATACAAGAAGTAGAACCATCATGAACTAAAATATCAATTTTAGAATAGCTATAACTAATGTAAAGTATGCAAAGATGAATCAAAGTGAGTATCTATAGTCTAAGCTTGCAATGGCTGCTACAAGATTAAGAGATAAGAAGCCTGTGTAAGTGCAAATATGAAGATAATAAGAGCTATCCACAGTGGAGGGTTTGTTTCTTTAAAACCCTAGTGCATTCGACAGAGTTTGAACCAAATGATAGACAAGAAGTATAGTAAAAAATTACAGCATTTCCTAAACAAAGCATTCTTCCATAATTGCTATTACAAAAAGAGATTAAGAGTGTGTTTTGTAAACCTTTGTGAAAGGATAGACAACAGCTTATGATACGTATATGGAAGAAATAGAGATGAGTCTAGACAAGTTTTTTTTTATCATGTTACAGGAAGAGATAATGGGTTTGAGGGTTTGTATCATACAACTCTTAGATGAACTTGTACAAAGAGCTTTCAATCTTTTATCAGTATTTAAGGAAAAGGAAAGGTCGACAGAAGCATAATAGTATCATATATACAATCATACAAAATGTAAAGAGCTACTTTTGACTAAAACAAATCATTCTACTATTTTTTAACATTTCAAGAGAAATGCAGTCTGTAAGATACAAGTATGGCCATAGCCATTACAAGATTTCAAGCATTCAATGTGAAAAGCAACAGAAATAAAGGAGTTTTAAAGTTTTAGCATCAGAAATTTGAGACTATCAAACTCACCTTCAGCTACAGGAGCCTTTCATGAAAGATTTCAGTCAAAATGCCTGAAGAAATGCTTTGAAATCATCTACAGAAGGCCTCAGCCATCAAACCCTTGTCGGTGGTAATAAATATAGGTAGAGAGCAAAATGTAAATATTGTGATATGCAATGTTAGGGTAAAAAGTGCCTTTTGGCATTTAGGGTTTCAAAACCCTAAAGAACTTGACAGTTCTTTGTTTTATTTTGAGTTTTATTTCCTTTTCACTTGAGCCGTGGTCAACAACATTATCATGTGTAATGCCTAGCATGCCACAATTTGGCCTTGAAACAATGAAGACTTTGTTAAGTCTTTTGACTTCCTTTGTATTATGCCAAACACTTGGGTGATTTTTATTACCTCTTTGCATATGTTATAAATTGTAAATAACAATTGCCTTGAATGATGATCTTTATAAGTCATTTAAGTGTTATTGTTAAGCTTCTATTGTAAAGGAGTGTAAAAGGGAGTGTGTAGAGGTCTCTATTGTCTTGGAGGGAATATAGCTTGAATTGGGATGATGTGGTGGACACATGCCATTGTTATGGCTATTTGTTTGTTTGTTTGAGGGGAGAGATTGACTTAGTCATGTTGACAGTTAGTAGTTGATTTTTTAGAGAGGGTATCTAGGCGTGTTTGATGCCTTTTAGAGTCCTTTTGGACTTGTTTTCATGACTAATCATGTTTGGTTAAGTCCTAATGGAGTTTTTCTTGTATTTTGGGCATTTTTAGAGAAGATATAGGCCCTAGATTTTAGGCCTTTTGGGGACATTCGACCCAAATCAATTTGACATTCCTTCTTTTGTGTATTCACTTGGATAGTGGTGGTTATAGTTAGTTTTTTTACTCTATTGTACTTAGTTTTGATTATGCAAAATTTTGGAGACTTGTGATTTTGATAATCCTTGCTCATATTTTGACAGTTTGTAACTCACATTTTGGACATGAATAGTAGAGAAGACCTTGGCTATTAATGACTTTTGGAGTTTTGCCTTCTTCATTCCTTTCTTCATTGTGTGCATTTAAATGAGTTGCTCGAGCTATCTATGAGGTACTGTTATTTCCTTATAGTTTCTGTCTCATGTTCAACACCTTTATGCAGGAATTTGTTTATGCAGGTCATAATTTGTGTCAAGTTTTTGTGAATGGCTTGTAGTTGTGAAGTCACCTTCCTTCTAAAAGTTTGAGCATCAGGACCTTGTTGTAAAATAATTATGCAAAGACATACAAGAATGAGTTGTGCAAATTTATTTCAATTGTTTTTAAGCAAGTGTTGATTATCTAGGTTTGTGTCCAAGGTCAGTTTGGTGCATCACCCATTAGATTGTAGATTCAGTTTATGCAAATCTTTCTTATCCTTTTCCCAAGCAAGTTAATATAGGTGAAACCCATTAGGAAGCTGACCTTCTCTGGAGGTTGATCTCTGCTTACAAAGTGACCCACAGCTTTAGAGGTCTTCTCATGTTTCATCAAATAGACTAATTTCTGCAAATTAGTCAGGGTGCATATTTAGGTGATAACAGTTATTATGGCTATATCCACTGTTGCATCAACCTCTCGAATGGACATTAATAAGTTCAATGTGTAGACACCCAAATTTGTCCATGTCTAACGACACCTTGTTAAATCACTAATCCATTACCCAATTAATTAAATAAATTTTATTTATTTAATTAAAATCCCATTCTCATTCATTTAGCTGATTAATTAAATAAATTGTATTTATTTAATTAATTCCACATCATGTCTTATCCCATTTTATGCATTTATCATATTAATTAAATAAATTTTATTTATTTAATTAATTTCCAACTCATATCCCACTAATTCAAATACTTTATTTGAATTAAGCCTTTATCATTTATCACATTTTAACACTTGTCCATTTCCCATTTATCATGTGTTGTAAGACAACTTTCATTTAAAATCCTTCACATGCACAACTAATTGGACCTAAATTTAGTAACTTTCAATCTTAGCCATTCACATAGCCTCTGAATCTCCACCGTTGATTGATCTTGGTTGAGTCTTATATAAACAGCCTCTCACTCCATATGAGACATCCAGAAATCATATAGTATCTAGCAATCCAGCAATCATATAGCAACTCCATTATCATCTTGAGCATTCGAGCATTCGAGCTTTTATCATCCATCAATGGCAGCTTTCAGCTTTGTAATTGCTTATCGTTGAAGAAGCAGTCCACATCTCTCTCTCAAACAAGGAATCGCACGGTCTAGGTGATGTTATGCTTGAATTGCATTATCCTTTGATTTCATTTAGGTTAGATTCCTTGATGATGGTAGGGTTAGGGTTTCACGACTATGTCTGATCTGCCACACCTGACTTTCACCTATCACATTTTGGCACGCCCGGTGGGACTCACGTCCCTGATTAACTTCATTTTTTGGAGTTGTTTCTTTGAAGATCAGATTTTGCAGGTGCTCACAGAAAATTCCAGTCGCTTTCGAACGAAAATCCGCCGCTTCGGGATTTCTGCGTCGCTTTTGAGCTGGAACAGGCCGCATATACCTCTCTGGATCGCCTTTGAGCGAACAGACGTCGTCTCAGGTAAACCGAATCGCTTTTATCATTAAAATGATCGCCTCTAATGTATGCGACTGTGTTAAATGTATTTGCCGCTTTTGATCTAATAGCCGCTGCTTTTGCGCATAATCAGACCGCTTTTAATCTAATAGGGGCCGCCTTTGCACAAATCCGCATCGCTTTCGACCTAACAGTGCGCGCTTTTATTCTGATATGATACGCTTATGAGCTAATAATATTCGCCTGTGCAGGTTAGGGTTTAGATTTTTGTTTTGCAGAGACAGGTCGCCTTCGACCTACAAGAGGCCGCTTCTGGTGTATCGGGATCGCATATGACACGACAGAAGCCGCTTTTGAATTCGCTTATGGACTGATATTGTTCGCCTATTAGGCTAGGGTTTTTGTTTATCGGCTGTGTTTTTGCAGAAACAGGTCGCATCCAGCCCTCAACCAATCACTTATGGAAAATATGAATCGCTTATGAACTAACAGGAGTCGCATCCGGTGTTGTTGCGCGTCGCATATGATTCGCAGTATTTCGCCTCTGTTAAAATAGAGGTCGCTTTTGATCAACAGTGAGTCGCATCTGGTATAGCTCTGTTGTTTTTAAGCCTGTTTCAGTTCCAGTTTGATTTTTGGCTATTAACTGGCTATTTGCGCAACATCTTATCGATTTGTCCAAGAAAGGAGGTTACCAAACTACTGACATATCTGTTGCAGGTTCGATCGGTCCAAGATTTGTGGTTTTTTTTCACTAAATTAGGCATATTTGGGCTTGGTGCTTAAAATGAATTACTGTTTGCTCCGTGCTTGATTTATCTTTTTGATTGCTTGCATGTGCCTGATTGTAACCCAAATTTAATGACAAAAGTATCCTCTCCCCTTGCCTATCAAATGGATCTTGGGTGCATGAGAACTTGTCATTATCTTTAGAGGGCCTGCCTTCCCGGTGTGAGAAGGGATACGACCCAAGCGGGTAACGGGCTAAAGCCAAGTCCTTCCGAACCACTATATAAGAAAAGTGTTTGTGTCGAAAGCCACAAACAACGGGTGCAGTTGTGTTATACCGACAGCCAACCTCCCCCAAAACCCTCCAAGGCGCAACCCTTGGAGGCTGGGAGACTCCATAACGGAGAGTAGCGCTGCTGCACGTATAGCCACCCAAACGGATGCCCTTATTAGCAACTTTGTGTAGTAGCCAAAAACCTTCTATCTGTTGACGCAGAGGGCAAAACCCTTGAAGCGGCCCCGATTCATGCGGTTCTTAGCCGAGGTAGCAGGGACAATCTAAAGGTTTGGAGAGGGTCAAGCCTTATAAGAATCCCGGATCTTGGTATGCGTGAGAAGTGTGTGCAAATGTAAGGAGGAGCCGGTGCTATCAAGATCCTGGAGCTACCCGCTTTGAATAGGCGCAGCTAGGGGATTCAACAGATACTGTCCTATCCTAGCCTAGGTTGTATCAGTTTGTGCTTGTTGTAAGTGTGAGTGACTGTTATCATTGTTTTCTTGCTGGAAAAAACTACAAAATCAGACCACTGTCACACAAACACAGTCGCTTTTGAACCTAAACTGCTCGCACAGATCATCAACATCGCTTCTGAACTATAGTGACTCGCATCTGCCTGAATTGCGTCGCTTTTAAACCAAAATTGCCCGCATATTGCTTAAACAGAGTCACTTTTAAACCACAGTTGATCGCCTTTTGCTTAAACAGAATCGCTTTTGAATCACAGATGATCGCCTACTGTCTGAACCAAGTCGCATCTGATTCATAACCAGTCGCATATTCCCTGAGATAAGTCGCTTTTAAGCCACAGTTATTCACCTGATTCCTGAACAAGTTCACCTATGAACAACAGACTGTTGCCTTTAGGGATATCTGAGTCGTCTCTGAACTAATAGTAATCGCCTTTGAACCAACAGTTGTCACCTCTGGAATAGCATTCGCTTCTGGTTAGCACTGTCATTTTCCTGTCACATCTAAACCAGGTCGCATTTAAGCTATCATTAATCGCCTTTAGCATCCTGTGAGTCGCCTTTGAGCTATCATTAGTCGCCTGTAGCTAAAATTCCTGTAAATCTCAGTGCATCAGCTAAATTAGCCTCAGGACCAGCTTGTTTGAACCTCAAACATCAGCTTTCAGACTTATCTTTGATCAATAGCAAATACCTGGACTTTGTCTCCTATTTTGAGCTTATCAATCAATCACAACTCATGAGCTTTTCCATCTTTTGAGACCCCAACCAGCAAATCAGACATCAATCCAATCATTTCAATCAACAAACAACCTTCAGTTTTAGCTTCAGCCAACAAACATCCTTCAGCTTTAGCTTCAGCAAACAACCTCTTTTAGCTTTAGCTCCAACAAACATCAACAGCAAACAATCTTTCCCTTGAGTGATTGAGCTACCTCTAGGGACAACCAACAACAACTCAGCCAAAACAAATCAACCAAGCAAACTTAGCCAAACCAGCAAACCAAAACAGTAACCAATCAACCAACTATCATCTTTTGGGTCTCAAAACTTTGACAAGCTCAACTTCATCATCAACATCATGCCTCAAACTAGGAGTCAATATCGAGCTGAAATAGAAGCCAAATTGAAAGCTGAAATGGATGCCAAATTGCAAGCTGAGATGAAACAATTCACAACACCTCTTAAGGACGCAACTCCATTCACAACTGGTATGCCTTCTCATATGTTTATACCTCAAGGGTACACTAGGGGCGAATCATCTTCACAACAAGTGCACCCTCCACCATCCTTGGAAACTTTCGAAGAACAATCTCAAGACGACTCATCAGAATTCCAAGATACCTATCTATGGGACCAAGTTGAGAAACTCATGATATCTGAGCCTGATCGTTGTTTTCTCCCACTTGCTCGCATGGGTGCTAAACTACCTAAAGACTTTGATATATCCACTATTAGAGAGCACGATCCCAACACTACTGCTGTTGTTGCGAATAGACCATCTACTATAGTCACATCATCTTCTACTACCTCGCAAACACCATCCTCATTGCCTCTTGTTGCTTCATTTGGGTTACCGCGATCAGAGCATACCTTAGAACCATTGATAGTGCCCACCAATGTGCTTCCTTTCATGTCACAAAATCTCAACATCCCACCTTTTCATGTCCCTCAACATATCTCTCCTTCTACCATGACTGTTTCCATGCCTCAAGTCACACAAGCTGTCCATGTAACACAAGCACAAACACTTCGAGCATCACAAGCAATTCCCATATCTTACGGTGTGCATACCTCTCAAACCATTCCAACAACACATGTTGTCCATGCTTCACAACCATTGCAATCTACCACATCTCATACACCAACTGCTAATTCCTCCATGTTATCCTATAATCCCAACGTTAGTCTCATTGACATGAGTGATTCCCTCATTTCTCAAGCCAATCCAAACAATAAGATCGCTTATGTAGATCAACTTACATCCATGCTGTCCTCTTCTTCCAATCCTTCACACACCATCAATCCCTCTTATGCTACCCAAGGCTTCTCTAATATCACTCAACACATGACGTATACCAATCCTCATATTATCCAAAATACCAATCCCAATGTTCACCCTTCTGTTGTATCTACCAATCCCTCCGTCACTTACCATGTCATGAATTCAATCCCAACTTCCCAACCATCTGCTACTATCAATCCAACATCCACTTCTCATGTAATGCACACCCACTTGCCACTTGTGTCTCAAGGACAGCAATCCTCTACCACGTACATGTCACATACCACTCCTTTGACATACATTATGGGCACACAACCCCAACAAACAGTCACAGCTTCGTACATCCCACAACCACAACAAACTGTCACAACTCCACATATACCACAACCACAACCGCAATATGTCTCATATCACACTCAACCTCCTTCGCAACAACAGCAGTTATCCTCAGCCGATATCCAACAGATGATCGATGAAAGGGTAGGACAAGGCAAGAAACCTTTCTCTCTCGAAAACATATGCGCTTATCCATTTGACAAGTCTCTTAATATGATACCTTTTCCACCACACTTTGAAATCCCACAATTTGATAAGTACAAAGGGAAAGGAAATCCGGATGACCATCTTCGAGCCTTTTTCGTGGCATGTCTCGACATTGCCTATGATGATACATATCTCTTGAGACTATTTCCTCGAAGCTTAGCAGGACAAGCTCTCGAATGGTTTTCCCATTTACCTCCAGGAATTAAGACTTTTTCAGAATTGGCAACCAAGTTTCGATCACATTTTGCCTTCAACATTGAACATGAGATAAACATGAATGACCTTGTCAACAACAAACAACGCAATGGTGAAACCTTTTCCTCATTTACCCAACGATGGCGTAATATGGCTAGCAAATTATCATGGGAAATCCCTGAGAAACAACAGCTTGACATCTTTGTTCAAAATCTTCATCCTGAGCTATCATTCCAACTACAATTGCAAAGCGCTAGCACCTTTGACGAACTAGTTTCCAAAGGAGTTATTATTGAACGAGCCTTAATTGCCAAAGGAACTATCAAGATCTTTCGTGATAACAAGGATTCTCCCCAAAATTCCAATGATAAGTCTCGCTTTTGGAACAAGAACAAGCATGTTGTCAATGATGGTATTGTTGATACAAAGAATATCCAAACTATGAGAGCTCCTATCAACATTCACGCAGCCTCTCCACCAAGACAGTCTTTTCCACCACGAAGAAACCAACGCCAAACTTCTAATCCACGCCGACAATTTACACCATTAGTGGAACCCATGGAAGTTATTCTTCGAAAGCTGCTTCAAGCCGGAGATGTTATTCTACCCGATGCACCACCAAACGGCGAACCACTCTTTCGAGCTCCTTGGTACAAAGAGACTGAGTATTGTGATTACCATCGAGTTAAAGGACATAAAACAAATGGTTGTATGCGCTTAAAACATGTTATCCAAGACTGCATTGATCAAGGTCTAATCAACGTCACACCTTCAACACCTCAACCTGCTCAACAATCCACATCAAACTATGATCTAGAGACTTTCAAGAATCCACTTCCATCTCATGATCAGACAAATAACCTTCAAGCTAGAAATGCTATTCCCTATAGCTATGCATCATCTACCATTGGCCGCATTGACCATGCTCGCATTTCTACCATTACCGTCCAAGGAGCACCTGATTGTGCCGTAACCACGCGAAGAGGTCGAGTTACCGTTCAAGGAGCACCCCCTCATCCTCCTCGACCTCTCTCTGACTATAACCTCTTGGATCACCTTGGTAAAACACCCGCACACATATCTATCCTTGAGCTGCTCCGCATATCCCCCGCACATAAAGCTATCCTTGATAAGGCCTTACAAGAGTCTTCGGTGCCTAATAATATTAATATCACACAATTTCAATCCATGGTCGCTAGCATTGCAGCCCCTTGTCATTTAACCTTTTTCGATAAAGATCTTCAACCCTCAATTCATCCGTCACACAATGAGGCCCTCCATATTGAAGTGTTTGTTAATCAACGCCGTATCAAACGAGTCTTGATAGATGGGGGAGCTGGTCTAAATATATGTTCTTTGAAACTCATCAAACAATTGGGATATTCAGAGAAAAATGTCGACACCTCCAAGGTTATTACCATCAGAGCATATGATGACGCTGAAAGAGATACTGAAGGGATCATCTTATTGCCTATTCAAGTTGGACCGGTCATTACAGAAACTCGCTGTCAAGTCCTTGATATTGATCTACCTTACAACATCATCCTCGGTCGCCCTTGGATCCATACCCTTAAAGCAGTTCCATCTACATATCACCAATGCCTTAAATTTCCACATAAGGGTGTTGAAGTTACCATTCAAGCTGATCCCAATCCATTTGAGTTTTGCCGTGCCTTTCAAGCTAAATATCAGAGTCCAAACCGTATCCCTCTCAACACCGAGGCATATCCGTCTTCCTCCTATGTAGACCCATCCGATCTCCTCAAGCCCTCATCTAGCAAAGCCGCTTCCAACCTCCATATCAAATATACCGAACATGGCCCTGGTGAATACAAATTGCAGGAATCCTGATGCGTTGGCACCCTTCCATTATCTCCTAAATCCCACGGTAAGCCCTCTACATCTAAGCCCACTTCATCCTCCGCTGTTATCAAAGCTCCCCCTACCGTATTCCTTAAAGGTGGTTTCTTGGATGACGAAGACATTGAGGACATCGATTCTTGGATATTCTTTGATGAAAATGACCAAGTCCAACTTGAAGTAGAGCGATACAACAACGGGTTTCGTATCATAAAGAACATGGGCTATAAAGGACATGGCGGCTTGGGATCACAGGAACAAGGACCTATTGAGCCCCTTATTGTGTCTAAGAAGTTTAATAAGCAAGGCCTTGGTTACCAACCGGAGGTACCGCGACCCAAAGACATTAAGTGTATTTCCGATATTGACGTTGGACCTTCTTCGGTAGGAGAGACTTCTAACTCGGATACCATCGACGACTCCTCCCTTCATATCACCGACCTCTTTCAAGAACATTCCATCTTCATGTTTTCCACAACCTCTTCTAGCCATCATAATCCCTCCATTCGCCTCTCCCTCGTATATCCTGACCTCATCGATTGGGACCAACAGAGGGCACCGATATTAGATACATTTGAAAATGACGAAGCCATTGCAGAATTCATGGGTTTGAGACAAGGTATTCCATTGGGTGATCATAAAGCAGGTTTCATGATGGAATTACCTAAACTAGCATATTTTGGCGGAAGTATCAAATCCTTCAGTCGCAAAAGTGAAATAAACAAAATTCAACAAAATAGGTCACTAGGTGAAAACCGCAAGGCGCCTCTTGACCGTGAAAAAGTAAAAATAAAGGACGTATCCGAAGGTGAAAACCTCTCTGAGGAGCCTGAGGATGAGGGATTTGATCTTCCTGTTGCCGCTGATTACCATGAGAAATCAACTGTGCTAGTTGAAAAATCACAAGACATGAACTTGGGAACAGAACAGAATCCGAAGATCACCTTTTTGGCAGCATCACTATCAGAGCAAGAACGAAAGAACTTCACAGCATTTTTTCTGAGAAGAGCTATAAATTTTGCATGGACTTATGCAGACATGCAAGGACTAGATCCTTCACTTGTGGTACATCATTTAGCAGTATTCCCTGATGCAAAGCCTGTCAAACAAAAATTGCACAAAATGCATCCACAAGTTGCCTTATTGGTCAAAGCAGAAATTTAGAAACTGTTAGAAGCAAAGTTCATAAAGCCTATTGATTATCCAGAATGGGTTTCAAACTTAGTACCTGTAGCCAAACCAGATGGACGAGTTCGCTGCTGCACAGACTTTAGAGATCTTAACAAAGCATGTCCTAAAGACGATTTTCCATTACCAAGCATAGACAACATTGTTGATCTTACAGCAGGACATGAAATGCTATCTTTGATGGATGGATTTTCTGGTTATAATCAAATCAGAATAGCAGAGGAAGACCAAGATAAAACATCTTTTATTTGTCCATGGGGCACATATTGCTGGGTTGTAATGCCTTTTGGTCTCAAAAACGCTGGAGCTACCTATCAACGAGCTATGACAGTTATTTTCCATGACCTTTTTCATACTATCATGGAAGACTATGTTGATGACATCCTAGGCAAATCTAAGACAAGGGAAGGACATCTACAAGTATTGGCACAAATTTTTGATCGATTAGAAAAATATCAAGTCAGACTAAATCCAAAGAAGTGTGTATTTGGCGTAACATCAGGAAAACTATTGGGATATATTGTGTCTCGACGAGGAATAGAAGTGGACCCAGCTAAGGTAAAAGCTATCACAGAAATGCCTCCAACGAATCTCAAACAGCTCCGCAGTTTACAGGGTAGGCTACAATCTATCCGCAGATTTATCTCACAACTCGCAGATAAATGTCATCCTTTTCAGCATCTTCTTCGCAAGGGTGAACCTTTTAAGTGGGATGAAAAGTGTCAACAGGCTTTTGATAAGATAAAAGAATACTTGGCAACACCTCCTGTGTTAATACCTCCTGTACTTGATCGTCCATTACTGCTTTATATATCATCAACAACCGCAGCATTGGGTGCACTTCTAGCTCAACATGATGATTCAGGAAAAGAACAAGCCATCTACTACATTAGCAGAACTCTTGTGGGATATGAACTCAATTACTCATTCATGGAAAAAGCTTGTTTAGCATTAGTGTTTGCTTCCCAAAAGTTGCGACATTATATGTTGAACCAAACAACAAAGCTCATCTCTAATGTGGATCCCCTCAAGTATCTCCTTTCAAAAGCACTTCTCACAGGGAGATTAGCAAAATGGGTTATGATCTTGAGTGAATTTGACATACAATACGTGAATCGTAAAGCTATCAAAGGACAAGTCATTGCTGATCAATTAGCTGCAGCACCTATCATAGACATTCAGCCAATATATCCCGAATTCCCTGATGAAGGATTGTTTAATTTAAGCTCTCCAGCACGATGGCAGCTATACTTTGATGGGTCATACACTCAACATGGATCTGGAGCAGGTATCTTGTTTGTCACTCCCCAAGGAGACTGCATACCTAAATCATACAGAATAGCATTCCCATGTACCAACAACATAGCAGAGTATGAAGCTTTAATAACAGGTTTGCGCATGGCAGTACAATGGGCTATCAAACAGTTACGAGTCTTTGGTGATTCTCAGCTAGTTATTAAACAGGTCTTAGATGAATATCAAACAAAAGATGAGAAGCTTCTTCCATACAAGCTAATGGTGGATGATTTCAAGCAATATTTTGAGGACATTACCTTTGAGCAAATTCCAAGACTACAAAACAGAGCAGCCAATGCCATGGCTATGATTGGATCTCTTTTAGACATGCCATCCAACACCCATAAATGTGAATTCTTGGTCGAACAGCTTTTGATCCCAGCATTTGAAGTTCCACAGTTTGAGCTCATATGTGAGATTGTTGGTCCCAACTCGTTGTGGTACAAAGATATATACGAGTATCTTCATAATCACACCTTGCCTCTTCAACTATCCAACACCCAGCGTAAAACTTTTATCCGTCGAGCCTCTCGTTACACTATCTTAGGAGACACCCTTTATCGCCGGAGTCTTGATGGTATCCTTCTTAGATGTCTTGACTCCGAGGAAGCAAAAATGGCCTTACGTGAAGTACATGAAGGTGTCTGCGGTTCGCATTCCACTAGCCCTGGCCTTGTTAAGAAACTTCTGTGAGCAGGATACTACTGGCCAACTATGGAAAAAGATGCCCAACAATTTGCAAGGAGATGTCTACAATGTCAGAAACATGGAGATCTAATACATGCACCAGCACATGAGCTTCAGCCTATTGTCACTCCATGGCCTTTTTCGCAATGGGGACTTGATCTTGTGGGTAAAATCCATCCTACTTCATCAAATGGTCATAAGTTTATTATCACTGCCACTGAGTATTTCACAAAGTGGGTAGAAGCCATACCAATGACCTACATCACAGGTAAACAAATAGCTAAATTCATCCTACATTACATCATCTGCCGTTATGGAGTTCCTCAAGCTATTGTCACAGATAATGGCCGGCCTTTCAAGAACCAAGAGGTTAGAGATCTTTGCAATAAGTTTCATATTCAACATAGGTTCTCTACGCCTTATTATCCTTAGAGCAACGGTCAAGCTGAAGCCTCTAATAGGACAATCATCAAGCTCCTTAAAAAGACTGTTAACGAAACTGGTCGAGATTGGCATGTACAACTGCATCCTGCTTTATGGGCATATAGAACAAGTGTCAGAACTCCTACTGGCGCCACACCCTATGCTCTAGTCTATGGCACTGAAGCTATTTTGCCTATCGAGGTGGAGATCCCCTCTTTGCACATATCCTTGCAAAATACTATCTCAGATGAAGAATATCGAGTGTCCCGACTCCATGATCTTGAGCTCTTAGATGAACGCCGCCTTACAGCATTGAACCATCTTCAAGTCTATCAAAACCGGCTACGCCGCAGCTACAACAAAAAGATCAGAGAACGCAGATTTCAGGTTGGCGACCTTGTCCTTAAAGAAAACCAAAGGAATCAACAGCATCGAGAGAAACAGGGCAAGTTTGAACCAAATTGGCTTGGTCCTTTCATTATCACCGCAGTCTATGGATCTGGTGCATACACTTTGTCAACACCTGAAGGCATTCCCTTGGATGAACCCGTCAACAACGTTCATCTCAAGAAGTTTTATCCATGAATCTCAGCTATCCCAAAAATAAATAAATAAATAAATAAATAAAATATTCCAAAAAAAAAAAAAAAACAAAAAACAAAAAAAACAAACAAAAAAAAAAGCGATAAATAATCCGTCCAATGGTGAAAACCTGGTAAACAGGCGCCTTGGATAAGTACCATAGTGAAAACCTGGCAAACAGGCGCTATGTGTAGTGACCAGCTTCCTTCATTTGTTTGGTTCATTTGATCATTTTCCCCACTGCATCTTGTATACGCCATCCTCATAAGCCCTATCGCAACCTCACACATCGCCTTTCCTCTTCATCCTTTGCCAATGCTAACTATCATACTTGAGACATTGTCGTGATATTTATATCTTTTGGCACCTTAACATCTTGGCCACATCTTTTCTGCATTGTCGCTTCTGCATAATAAACCTCATCCCACACTGGGGGCATTTGTTGAGCCTTATTTGGAAGTGGATCCTGTTATCTCTAGCTCATCACACATCAAACAACTCAGCTTACAACACAGCACACCTTATCAACTTCAGCCATGGCACATGTCCACCAACAAATACGCCCTAACGACTTGCAACCAGGACTCATACCTTTACAACTCCATCCACATTCATCCAACAATCGCAACAAACATCACCTGATCAAACATCCAATCGATTAGCCACATCAATAAGAACTACATCCAGCTCTATCGTTGACGCCTTGATCCCGTGGATACAGGGTATGTAGGCAATCTGAGATGCGAAGGAAGCACTCTGATTCAGGCTAAGACGATAGCCCCTTTCATCATTCATCTGTCATCTTTTCTTCTAAACATCTTTCACTCTCTCAGCTCACATTCTTCTATCTTTCATCACTTACATCATCAATAAAACCCAGAACTACATATTCATCATGTCTCATCGTCATCGTCAATGTGCTTTGATCCCGTGGATACAGGGTATGTAGGCAGTCTGGAATACGAAGGAAGTTTCCAGTACTCAAGCACAGATGATCCCCCCATCTTCTTCATCTTCATTCATCATCCATCTTCTTCTCTTTGATCAGCTCAAACAGGAAGCAAACCATGTGTCTATTGCAAGCTCCAGCACTATAACCAATCACAGGTAAGCCAGAAGCTATTTGTCTGCATGCCTTAAGCCAACATTTGCTATAGCCATTTATCAACAACTTTAGCCTTCAACAGGATGTAGCTTTCCTCTTAACAAGGCGCCAGCTTAATCTATCCAAGAGCACCCAACATTTGGCAAGAGAACGTGATGACAGTATCTTTTGTTTTATCTTTTGATTTATCTTTTGTCCCTTTTCTATACCTAGTCAAGACTGCCATGATCTCTTTATATCTTGGTATGTTGCGATGAAGTAAGGACTGGGGCATGGTCATATAGCTTTCGTATGCCGTGTTTGCGGGATGATCTTATTCTCTTCCTATACGTCTTGGTATCTTGCACGTGTTGGGATTAGCATCTTACATATCAATATCTCTAGCATCTGAGAAGCTAAACAGTCTCTTATGCATTGGAGACTATTCTATTTTAAGACTAACTCCATACATATAACCAGCAATCTATCATTATGTATAGTGGAGATAAGTTCAAACCATTGTTTGTAGCGTCAAAGTCCAACACTAGCTGCTATTCCTATCTTGTGCATGTTGGCTCAACATCTTGACCACATGCGTTCCGACAAGATTGTAACATGCTAGTTGCGCTTTGGATATCTCGACACCTTGGTCTCTTATACCCTGGTGCATAACATCCATATGCTATATCAAACATAAGAACTGCATTTCTTTTCATTTTGAGCAATTACTTGAAAGCTGCCCATCATCATCTTATCTTATTCATTCTATCTATCCATTTGTTCCGTCATCCTCCGCCAAGATCAATCATCTCCATCATCCTTTGTCCATATTCCCGCTCCTGCAAAACAAGTGTTAGCCATACATACGTCCATTATATCTCTATCTTTCATTACCATCTACCTATATGCATACATCTATCCATATCATTTTCTTTTACATATTCACATATTTTCTATCAATTACCATTTGCATAAACATCTATCCATAATCCATCTATAATCCATACACATAACATGCATAGCCATCATAATATCAACATCATAACCATTATAACATCATATAGATCGCCAAAACTGCCATATATATATACATGTGTGTCAAAATACAAGTGTCTATAATACAAGCTGAGCCCTGAAAAGAATGAATGTACAACAATGGCTCTAGGCCTCATCATGATACAATGCCAACAAGGTATGCCCTAGCGACTACTGCCAGCTCCCTCGCCCTGACCACCACCACCAACAGGTCCTGTACCCAGTCCTCCATCTCTCGGTGGCCCCATCACTGAAGCTACTGATCGAGATCCACCTGACCTCCGTGAGCTCGAAGCCCCTGACCTGCTCCTGAAGCTAGGCTGTCTCTGCTCTGCCGGCACAGCTCCATAATATAGGCCTCTATAATACTCAGCCTCCCCCTGCACTCTCCGAAGCTCGGCCTGTACCGCTGTTAACTGTGTGGCTAAGTACATGGTAGCTCCATCAGTCCCCAAGGCCGTCACTGCTCTATCCCGCTCACTAGTCATCACTTGCAGCTGCTGTACTGCCCTATCTCTCTCAGCTCGCAGACTATCTCTCTCAGCTCGCAGACCATCTCTCTCTGCTCTCATAGCCTGCTCCTGCTGTACTGCAGTATCTCGTTCAAGCCTCATCATCTGCTCATGCTGCGTAGCTGTATCCCTCTCTCCTGTAACTCTCGCGAGCGCACCATCATCCTGTCCATCTCCTCTCTGAGCTCCCAACTGTAGCTGAGCCTGATAAGCCTGTGCCTGTGCTCTAGCATGCCTCAGACTGATCACGGCCTGATGCCTATCCATCTCCACTCTCCTCAGCCTCATCTGTGCCCGCTGCCTCCATCTCCTCTCCTCTCTGATCCGTCTCCGCAGCTGCTGAATACCCACATCATCTCCTGCTCCGATCTGTGCCTGTGGCTGTGCTAATATAGCAGGTTGGCCTGGCACCTGCCCTGGCATCTGTATCCCTGGTGCAGCTGGCACTACTGCCTATACTGGTGGAGCCCGTCGTCGTCGCCTCCGAACTGGTCTCTCCATCCCAATCTCCCCAATCTCTCCATCCCGTGTCAACCGAGTCGGCCTAGCTGTCGCCCAGTGTGCATCATACTCTGGCAATGTACCTGGATCTGCAGGACCCTGTCTCCACTGCCATGCTACTGGCTGCAATCCATCTCTCTCTGCCAAGGCTGTGTCCACCACAACCTCTGGACCCCAATCAAACACCTCTTGTCTCGTCCTCCCAAAAACGACATCACCTACAGGTACTGCCTATGCCTCTCCAAACTGTCTCAGGGCTCTCTCTGGCAAATAGCGTTCTATAATGTACACGCCGCGTCCAAAAATGTACCTCGCCTGTCTTGCATAAGCAAGCTCGGCATCCTCCTCCTCCCACTGCTCACATCCTAGCCATGGCCTCCATACAAATCTGTCTATCTCATCCAACCTCCGTCGCCAGTATACCACCCCTCGGCGCTGTCGATACGTCAAGGCTCCTCTATACATCCGTGCAAATGGCTCTCCTGCTACTCTAGCAACCCATCCCTCTGGTCTCGTCACCGGAATGTGCTCATAAGCCCATACGTGCAAAACTGTCACTCCTGCTGACATACTGGCTCCGAACATATATGCACAATCATGCAGGTAATGATAGAGCTGTCCCAACACGCACTCTGCCCATGCATATCTCATGCCATAGGAGAACATGCCCTCCATCACTGTCCCCCATCCTACAGGAAAACCTCTCGCTCTCCTGTCACCCACTAGCCATCTAATGATAGCCACTACCACTCGCTGCAACCTGTCACAGAGCTCCTCCATCCTCCCCATCGGTATCTCTGAACCCTCTGCTCCGATGTCTGGTGTCCCAAACAATCTCCTGAATGCAGCTGGGCCCATCTCCGGATCATAATCTACCCGATCCCCATCTATCGGAATCCTCAAAATCTGGAACACATCCTCTAAGGTGATGGTCGCCTCTCCTGTCGGTAACAAGAATGAACTATGCTTGCTCATCCATCGCTCCACCATCGCAGTCATCAGCCCTCGATGTGCCTGCACTGGCTCTAATCGTGACACATGCTCCAAGCCCAGGATCTCCAACACCAGTAGCTCCTCTGCATCCAACTGTCTCACTAACCGCAAATCTCTCGGATGGGGCTCCCGTGATAGCAATGGCGGTAGTACATCCTGCATCATCCATTTACTCTTGTCAGTCCATCCCGTTAATCATTCATATCAAAATCTACCTATCTTTCTGCTATTTTATCCTACACCTACCATATGCGGTTCACTTTACCACATGCGACATTTTTCTGCTCACTAGCGACCCCCTTTACCATTTGCGCTCCTGTTCTGACCAAACGCGACTTCTTTTACATATGCGCTCACTGTTTTCCTATAAGTGACCACTATTACCATATGCGTTCATCCTTACTTTATCTGCGAGCTATATCCTATGTGCGAGTCTTTTTACCCCTAACGCGAGCCCTTTTCCTATATGCGCCTATTTTCTCATCATAAGCGAGCCCGCTCACACTAAGCGACCATTTTCGCCCTATACGCGCGCTATCTACCATTTGCGATCTGTTTCTAGTCCTATGCGAGCTAAACTACCCTATGCGACTACTATCTGCTCATAAGCGACTAGTTTCCCTCCATACACGCATTTCGACTGCGTTTTTCCGCCGACAGGATGCGACCTTGTTTTCCCTAAGAGACCTACCCGCGCCCATAAGCGACTTGAAATACTCTAAGCGACCTCTACTCCTACATAAGCGACCTACATGTGCCATGTCCTACACTAGTCGCTTTTGGTGACGTGTGTGAATTAATTACGCTTCTAGGCTATTAAATGCATGCTTTTGGGAAAAGTTTTGCGACATACCGGTGCGCCTGCTCCCTCTGGTTGTCCAAGTGTCCTCACCCGCTCCGCACGATGATCTCTGCGTGGAATCACCATCCTGCTAGCTCTGCCACTCTCACTCTCAGGAGCTCTGGATTTCTCTAGGTTTCTCAGCACAAATGAGCACAAATGAGCCTATTTGCCCTTGAAGCACCTACTTATAGCCCTTCTCCAAACCCTAATTCTTCTATACCCCAGCCTATTTTCTTCCATGCCACCCCCCTTTCCTTCGCGTTTGCCCTCTTTTTCGCCCTTTCTTCTATCGAGAGCCAACCCAGTCCTTCTTGGTTCACCTGGCTTACCTCTCGAGGGGGCATCACCTGCCAGTTACACTGGGGCATAACTTGTTTAGTGAGCGCATCTCACATCTTCTTTGACACAACGTTCTATCGAACATTGTATCAAAGAGGGGCAAAATGTAGACACCCAAATTTGTCCATGTCTAACGACACCTTGTTAAATCACTAATCCATTACCCAATTAATTAAATAAATTTTATTTATTTAATTAAAATCCCATTCTCATTCATTTAGCTGATTAATTAAATAAATTGTATTTATTTAATTAATTCCACATCATGTCTTATCCCATTTTATGCATTTATCATATTAATTAAATAAATTTTATTTATTTAATTAATTTCCAACTCATATCCCACTAATTCAAATACTTTATTTGAATTAAGCCTTTATCATTTATCACATTTTAACACTTGTCCATTTCCCATTTATCATGTGTTGTAAGACAACTTTCATTTAAAATCCTTCACATGCACAACTAATTGGACCTAAATTTAGTAACTTTCAATCTTAGCCATTCACATAGCCTCTGAATCTCCACCGTTGATTGATCTTGGTTGAGTCTTATATAAACAGCCTCTCACTCCATATGAGACATCCAGAAATCATATAGTATCTAGCAATCCAGCAATCATATAGCAACTCCATTATCATCTTGAGCATTCGAGCATTCGAGCTTTTATCATCCATCAATGGCAGCTTTCAGCTTTGTAATTGCTTATCGTTGAAGAAGCAGTCCACATCTCTCTCTCAAACAAGGAATCGCACGGTCTAGGTGATGTTATGCTTGAATTGCATTATCCTTTGATTTCATTTAGGTTAGATTCCTTGATGATGGTAGGGTTAGGGTTTCACGACTATGTCTGATCTGCCACACCTGACTTTCACCTATCACACAATGGAATGAGGTATGAGTTGTGGAAGCTAAAAATAGAAGATTTGTTGGAAGAAAGAAACCAATGGTTGGCTTTTCAAAATGAGAAGAAGCATGATGATGTTTCTTCAGATGAGTGGGCTAGACTAGATAAGAAGCCATGGGGAACCATCCATTTGTGTCTTTTAGATTCTATGCTACTGAATGTCGCAAAGGAAGAGGCCGCATACAAATTATGGAATCAATTGGGTGAGATCTACCAAGCCAAGAGTATGGTAAATAAAATTTATTTAAAATGAAAGTTGTTTTCTTTAAAAATGAAAGAGGGTGAGTCGGTTGCAAAGCATTTAAATTATTTTAGTTTGTCAATGAGTCAGCTTGCTTTAGTAGATGTTGAAGTTGATGAGGAAGATAAATGTATCTTTCTTCTTTGTTCTTTACCTAAATCATGGGAAAATGTCATTTTGGCTATCACTGCTAACCTCACAGATCCAAAGTTGGATGCTCTTGTTGCAATTTTACTGGCACAGCAATTGAGGAAGAAGAGTTTAGATAGTTTAGGTGATGCTCTCAATATCAAGGGAAGGTCTAAGGAAAGAGGACCAAACAGAGATTAGAAAGAGGCTAAGGACATGTCCAAGGGCCTGTCTAAGACTCCTGGTAAAAAGAATAGAGTTAAGTGTTGGAACTGCGATAAAAGGGGACATGTGAAGGAGTGTAGAAACCCCAAGAAATAGTGGGAGAGTGCTTTGGATAAGTCCTTGAATGCAGGTGAAGTTGATTTACTTTCTGCATGTAATGTTGTTTCTAATGATCATTGGTTGGTTGACTCAGGATGCTCATTTCACATGACCCCACATAAGGAATGGTTCTCCACATATGAAGTATATGATGGAGGTAATATCTACCTTGGTGACAACTCTTCATATCCAATTGTCAGGAAAGGAAAGGTATTGTTGTGTTTCAGTGATGGGAGGATTAAAACCCTCCCTTATGTTTTGCATGTTCCTAGATTAGCTAGAAATCTGATTTTAGTTTTGAATTTGAATGATCTGGGAATACATGTGACATTTGACAAGCATGACTGTAGATTGGTGAGAGGGAACATGGAGGTAGCAAAAGGGAAGAGATTAAAGAACTTGTTTAAGCTTGAAGCCACTACAGTTTGTAATTCCTCTTATGTATCTAAGGCTAGTACTAAAAATACATGTATGTTGTGGCACCGTAGATTGGGTCACACAAGCAATAATGTGTTAAAAATTATTAAGAATAAAGAATTGTTGGACGGTTTCTCTTATTCTAATGAGCACTTTGATTTTTGTTAGGATTGTGTGTTTGGTAAACAAAATAGAAAATCATTTCCTTTAGGAAGAAATAGAGCAAAAGAGAAATTAGAAATTATTCATACGGATGTGTTTGGACCTATGGATAATGAATCTATTGGAAAATCTCGTTATTTTGTAACCTTCATTGATGATGTATCCAAATTTACATGGATTTATTTTATGAAGCATAAATCTCAAGTTTTCACTAATTCTAAGGAATTCAAAGTCTTAGTAGAGAACAAATCATGTTTAAAGATAAAAAATATTAAGATTTGACAATGGAGGGGAATATTGCTCTAAGGAATTTGATGAGTTTTCCAAGCATACAGGTATAATCAGACAAAAGACAACTCCATATACACCACAATAGAATGGTGTTGTAGAAAGGATAAACTAAATAATTATGGAAAGAGATAGAAGTATGTGTAGTGATGCACAATTGGATAAATGCTTTCGGGAAGAGGTTGTGTGTACTGCTTGCTACTTGATAAACAAATCTCCTTGTAAGGCTCTTGATTTGACACCTTATGAAGTGTGGTTAGGTAAGAAACCTTCTATTTCACATTTAATGGTTTTTGGCTGTAAGGCTTTTGTTCATGTGCCTAAGGAAAAGTGATCTAAGTTGGATCCAAAAGCTGAAAAGTGTACATTCATTAGATATGGTGGTAATGTGAAAGGTTATAAGATTTGGAATCCACTAACCCACAATATTATCTTTTCTAGAAATGTTATTTTGAGGGAACTTAGAGCTATTTCTAATCTTGAGTAGCCAAAAGAAAAAGAAGAAAAGGTAAAAAAGGTGCACTTTGATTTAGAGCAGCAAGATGCACCTCAAGAAGAATAGAATGATGGATTGGGAGTGAAGAAGAAGAAGAAGATTCAAGAAGTTCTGATGAAGATGAGTCTATAGTTATAGAAGAAGTTGTAAATGATCATGCAGAAGAATGAGTAAAGTCTCTTACTCCACCCTTGAGGAGATACATAAGACAACAGAATCTAGTTGACAGGTATAGCCCACCAGATTTTTGTTGTGTATATGCTTTATTGAGTACTATTGATGAACCTAGATCCCACATGGAAGCTATTTCTGCAGATGATAGTGAGTCTTGGCACTTAGCCATGCAGAAGGATATGATGGATTTAGACTCATGTAACACCTAGGATCTTGTTCATTTGCCCAAAGAAAGAAAGGCCATAGGTTGTAAGTGGGTCTTCAAGAAGAATTTTGGAGCAGACATGTCATTGGAGAAGTACAAGCCTAGACTAGTAGCCAAGAGCTACTGCCAGAGAGAAGGAGTTGATTTTGGTGAGATATTCTCTCCTATTGCTAAATTGACTTCTATTAGATTTCTCTTATCCATTTCTATAGCTTATGATTGGGAGATTGAGAAAATAGATGTTAAGGCTACATTCTTACATGGAGATCTTGAAGAAGAAATGTATATGCAAAAACCTACATGTTTTGAGGTAAAAGGAAAAGAAAATTGGGTTTATATGTTAAAGAGGTCTCTTTATGGTCTAAAACAGTCCGCTAGAATGTGGTATCAAAAGTTTGACTCATTTGTTTTGAAATTGGGTTTTGTTAGAAGCGAGGAGGATCACTATGTTTACATTTATTATGTTGATGATTCTATACTAGTTATTGCTTTGTATGTTGATGGCATGTTTTTTAGCAATACTAAGGGTATGATCAGTGAGCTTAAAACCCAACTTTTAGGTGCATTTGAGATGAAGGATCTTGGTGCTGCAATGTATATTTTGGGAATGGAGATCAGAAGGGACAGAGTTAACAAAAAGCTTTGGTTGTCACAAAGTAAGTATGTGAATACTATTTTGCAAAGGTTTAGTTTGCAGGACTGTAACCCAGTTAGAGTGCCTTTACCCATTGGTACTAAGCTTTCATTAGATATGTGTCCAAAGACTAAGGATGATTTTGAGGATATGTCTAATGAGCCATATGTTGGTGTTGTAGGGAGTTTGATGTATGCAATGGTTTGCACTAGACCAGACATTGCCCAAGTAGTGGGAGTTTTGAGCAGATTTATGTCTAACCCTGGTAGACAACATTGGAATTATGTGAAGAGGGTGTTTAAATATCTTGTAGGTACTCATAATCATTGTTTGATTTATTTTGGTACTGATAGTGCTGATAAATCTTTGGACATATAGAATTTTGTTGATGCAGATTGGGCAGGTGACTTGGATAGTCAAAGGTCCATGAGTGGCTATGTGTTTACTCTATTTGGAGGTGCAGTGAGTTGGATGAGTAAGAGGAAACATGAAATTTCTTTGTCCACCACAAAAATAGAGTATATGGCTGCTACTCATGTCTCTAAGGAGGATTTTTGGTTGAGAAGATTGTGTACAGGTATTGGATTTGATTGTGGGATCATTTAGATTGGTTGTGATAGCCAAAGTGCTATCTGTTTGGCCAAGAATCCCATGTATCAATCTCGGACTAAGCATGTTGATGTTCAGTGTCACTTTGTTTTGGAGTTGGTTGCAAATGGAGATATTGAGCTGAAGAAGATAGACACTTAGGAGAACATTGTAGATTCATTGACCAAGCCTGTGAGCACAGAGAAGTTTGTATGGTGCAGAGAGGCTATGGGCCTTGTTTCTAGTGCCTGATTATTTTTTCATTTGATTTCCTATGGATTGATTTACAATGTATAATTTCAAGTGGGAGAATGTTGGGATAATGTGCCATTAACCTTGTCAATCCCAATTTTTTATTTATTCCATTTATTATATGTAATTTGTAATTATCCATGAGGAGATGTACTAGTTTCACTGGCAGGGGTAATTTTGGAGTAACCAGAGGTAATTACGGATTGACTTTTACTGTTGGCAAATGTAAAAACTCAAAGTAAATGAGGGTAGGTGTTCTCCCCTAAGGAATATACTATTTTTGGCATGTATGACAACTATCATAATGTTTGGTAAGTGAATCTATGACAGCTGCAAGTTGTCATAAGATTCTGAGATTCTATGATGCATATGATGGATATGTTAGTTGTATATTTGCTATATTTAGCCCAAGGTTCCTATCTTGGAAAGATACTCTTTTGTGGAATCTATGAAGGTTATGACATGTCATAAGATGTTGTAAGAGGCCATATTTAGTCTTGGGGACCCAACCTTTGCATGGTTATTTTTGGACAAGTGTAAGATGCTTGTAAGATGGTAATTAATGCTTGCAGATTGGAGAATCTTAGGAGAGAGAAGGTGAATGCCTAGGATGAGTTGGAAAACATTTCTATAAGTATTTTCCATGTATTTATTTCTGTAATATAGATTTTAGGTACTCAGGTGTTGCCAGAATGCTGTCAGATTGAAGACTTGTGGAGAGAGTTGTGTAGTTGATGTATTGTACAATCTTGTTGAGATTAATACAAACTTGTGCCTCTTTCCTAGTGGAGTTTTTACCCACAAGGGTTTTCTCCATGTAAAAATTATGTCATTGTGTTGAGTTCTTAATGTTTGACATCTTTTCTATAGTGGGTTTTATGTTTTGTTACAATCTCCATTGTTAATTCACACTTAAGATTGCTGAAATTTATCTTGAATGAAATTTCCATTGAAGTAGTGTTGCTTTCATTTCTAACATATGTAGATGATATAATATTTGGAGGAAATGAAGGTATGTGCAAGAGATTTGCAAAATAAATGCATAAAGAATTTGAAATATCAATGTGTGGGGAAATGAACTTCTTCCTTGGGTTACAAATCAATCAATCAGAAAAGGGCATTTTCATTTCACAGTCAATGTATGCTAGGGAAATGTTGAAGAAGTTTGGAATGGAAGACTCCAAAATGGTATGTACTCCCATGAATATTAGTTGTAAGGTAAGAAAAGATGATGAATCTCTTAAGGCTAATCAGAGCAAGTATAGATCAATGATTGGTGGATTGTTATATCTGACTGCTACTAGACCAGATATCATGCGTGCAGTCTACCTTATGGCTAGATTTCAAGTTGATCCCAGATAGTCACATGTCTTAGCAATAAAGAGGATATTCAGATAATTGAAAGGCACTCTAGAGTTTAGTCAATGGTATCCCAAGGATACTAATTTCTCCTTGAATGCATATACAGATGCAAATTGGCCAGGATGTATAGATTATAGAAGAAGTACAAGTGGTGTTGCTTTCTTTCTAGGAAATAGACTTCTATCTTGGTTAAGTAAGAAGAAGGACTTAGTGTCACTATCTACTGTAAAGGTAGAATATATTGCAATAGTATCTTATTGTACATAGGTTATAACATCACATTCTAAATACTCAATAATTAACATAAGCATTCATCTTAACCAAGAATTAGAATACATCATGATTACCCAAATCAGAGTTAAACGAGAATGAAACATTATCATTTCAATAATTAAGCATGTTATTCTAAACCAGAATATAACAAAACTTACAATTACAATGTCCAATTAGATCTCATTAGTGAATAACCTTCACTATGAATGTACAAATCTATGCTTAAGGCATCAAATATTAAATTATATATAATAACCAACTATCAAGACATATAATGAAAAAGCACTTCATCTAGAACTCTTGGCATCTATCCTCATAAGCCTCGTCTTGTCTCATGCTTGGGAAGGAAAGCATCATCCGAGTACTTTTCCTCCAACCATAGACCAGTGGTCCCTTGCACAACTTCCTACCTAGAAGTGGCCCTACCCTTCATGAAAGGTATACATATAAGAAACCATTAGATTTTCCATCTAAGTATCTAGTGTTGTGTCTTGCATAATGCCTCTTGGTCACACAACTATAGATCCACTCTAACTATGCATGACACTACTAGAGACATTATGCCATCTAGAGCACTGTGGACCGATAATACATGTAAAGACAGATGCATTAATTTGGCCAAATATTTACATACATGTATGTTTTGCAATGAACATTGTCATATGTCCACCACCCTAACTCGACTTAGAAGCTATCTCATCCTACATTATGCTTAATTTGACCTCTCTTTAGGTCTAGTATAAGTGGGTTCATTTTGATTCATAGTCCTATTCCAAGATGATCGACTCCCATCTTAGGAGTATATCAAATATAATAGGTTACTTTCGTAATGAGGAACCTATGACTCCTCGCCACTCTATTCCATTTTTTAACCATGTTAAAAGTCAAACCAAGTTTTCTAACCTAGGTCTTCCATGGTTTAGAGTTTCAATGTGATCTATCATATAGGTTAAATTCAAGATCATAATTCCATAGGCATACATTGCCTTAACCAATTAAAATGGTTTTAGTAATAGACAATAACTCAAATACCCATGTGAGTTTTTAATGTTAAATACTCCCTTCATGGAGTTTGATCACAAGTAAAGAAAAGGTTTTGATTCACATTATAATATATATAAGACTTAAACTAATTATGCTTCCCATCTCATAAATGTTATAAACAACAAGAAGAGAATCCTCTCTAATATACCGACATGCATGCAAAGTTGCCATAGAGTTAAACAATAATCTTTTATATTACAATCCTCCTCCTTAATCGAGGGTCGAAAAATACTGCCTAGTTATCTTAATATCCCTTCGAAAGTAGTCGAGTTCAATGTATGATGGTTTCAAGATTGTAGTTAAGTGCTCTTGGCACAGTCTAAGATTAAAGTTTCAAAAGATCATCATAACAGTTCAAGGGTGGTGCATCAGCCACATGCAGGCCGAGCCTTCAAACATATATCTTACACAATCATTTTACACATGATATGCGATGAGCACTATCAGCTCAAGCTCATCATAAGATCTTTAGTGTTATCTTTAAACTTATTATCGATTATGCCATGTCGACACTCGACATGAGTTTGCTATAGTAGTTTTGAGCTCGGCCTTAAAGGCCTCAAGCAATAGCTATAGGAATTATAGTCAATATTAACTTGTGTTATATATATATATATATATATCATTATCGGCCCCGCAGCTTGGAGTATACCTCCAAATGAATACATTAACAAGTTTAAACATAGTAACTTAGACATGAAGGTCTAAGAAATAAAGTTTAGTTTATCGATGGATTATGGCCCAAAAGCTTCAAATGATTAACACAACAATTATATCATATGAAAGTTGACATAGTTGACATTATACTATAGGGAATCATTACTGATAACAATCAACATTAAATAAGTCTTTCCAAAATTTGATTCTAATCTAAATGAAGTCATTTTGGTGTTGTCAACATAGTCTATTGAGACTCACAACTGAATATTAACATGCCACTTCTTGTGGTCTACCAAAGGTTTCAGCCAATTGAAAATTTCCTTGTTCTTTCTCTATCTCCTAAGCGCAGATAACAACAAGACAATCCTCAATGATGACAAGAATGAATAATGATAATAATCAATAGTGACAAGACTTACCAAAGCTAGGTTTCGGTCTTCTTAGCATGTCAAACAAGCAGGGTAACTACCACCCACGCCCATGAAGTGGTGGGTGATTTCTCCACTTCGATACCTATGGTTTCTAAGGAGACTCTTGATCCAATACTTGCTATATGCAAGTGGGCAGTAAGAATAAAGCTCCCATTGGTCCAAAATGACATTTCATCACTCCACTATCATGGGTGATGTCAGCTAAAATACAAAACAAATAACCATATTAATATTAACATGGGATTCAATATTAGGTTTAAATAGTCATAGCATAATATTATTTCCATACATCTTCTTGATGTATGAAGAAACTCTTAACAATCAAGATGCCATCATATGACATCATCACCAACATGGTGGCATGGTTAACATGTGATTTAGGGGTTAAGTACAGCTCCCCCTTCTTCGCTATAAACCCAAAGCATATTATACCAAGAATAATAAGTTCAAAACCCTAGTTTGAGAATAAATAGAGAAATAAGAAGGTACTCCACCACTTGGTGAGACTATCTTTGGACTCATGTTGACATTCTAAGAACACCATTTAGTTGAGTCGATGCAAACATTGTTGAAATGACTCAATCGACAAGACGACACATATAGATAATCGACTAGCAAAGAAAAGACATAACTTATGCCAAATTACAAGAGTTCATAAGGACATAAAGTTTGATACTTAGATGGCAATTTGACCCATTTCCTAACATCTATCTCTTCCTCTTAGATGATACTCTCCTTCTATCTTCAAAGGAAGATTCATTTTTTGTTGACACTCACCATCATAAAACCATGATCAGTGCATCATCATCTAATTCACAATTCATAATAATCAAATATTCATATGAACATGTAATTTCATAACTAACTATCATTAGTCAGTATTCTCATAATCAATGATTAAATCAGATATTTCCACAACATCTAATCATTAAACTATGGTAAATCCTCCTGATTACCACACAAAGTTAAGATTAAGTCAAAACATAAGTTGGGGATGTAACACAGGTGTTATTAATGAAGGAAACATTGACGGATATCAAAGTGTCATATGATGAACCTATTCCTATCCTATGTGACAAGACAAGTGCTATCAACATTTCAAAAAATCCAATGATGCATTCAAGGACAAACCATATTTAAATCTGATATCACTTCTTACGAGAAAAGGTTGTAGAGAATGAGGTGAAGTTGGAGTATGTGCCTACCAAGGATCAAGTTATAGATATTTTTACAAAGGCTCTCCCTAAGGATACTTTTAAGTATCTCTAATAGAAGTTAGGGGTTTTTGCCCCACCTTCTCTTAACTAGATGCATAAGTATATGCATCTATCTAGGAGGTATTTCAAGATACATTTTTATGAACTTGGACTGATGTTGAAGGCTATCTCTTAGGGGGAGTAGGTAGAGATACTATTAGTTGGTATAGTCAGATGGAGCACATCCTATGATATTAAGGGGGAAAGTGTAGAAAAGTGAGAGTAGTATAGATGAAGAACATACTTGCTGGTGTTGTTGCCCTTTGCCATTAAGGTCAAAGGGGGTGAGAAAGTCAATGTGATTGAAAAAACATTATGTAGAGAGGTGTGTGAAGAGTAAGAGTTGTTTCTATCAGGGGGAGTAAGAGTTGCTTTAGGTCTTGATGGTTTTTCAAAGAGTTGGTGTTGCCATCAATGACAAAGGGGGAGACTGCTAGAAACTTGTTGGTGTTGTCATTGATGTCAACTCCCAATAGATGGTTCACTTGGTTTCCAAGAGCTTTTGAGAAAATTTGATAAAAAGGTGTGTAGTATGATAGAGGTACCATCAGTATTATGCTCCACATTTCTTCCTAATTGAAGATATGCTTATATAGTTTGGAAGTATTGATCAAAGGTGTTTAGAGGTATTATATCCCAAGTTTCAAGTTTTGGATCATGCAGAAGTAGAAGATGTGTTTGATAGAGTATTTGACTATGAAGAAGACTATTTGATGTTGTGTAGTTACACAACACACCCCACTTTTCCTTAGCAAAATAGGGACCCAACCTTTTTTAGCTTTCCCTTGCTTTTCTTGATTTGGGAGGTATGGTAAAAGTCAAGTATCAGATGCATAGTAATATCACCCCTAGGTATGCATAGGCCTCATAAAGAAGGGATATATGCTAAAGTCAAATTCTTTCATCATTAACCCCATAATGTGAAAGAGTATCAAATCCTAAGCAAGTTTGCCTTTTGGATCACCCTGAAATTCCTTAAGGGTAGGGAGTTATGCTTGGTCAAAGTTTAGTCAAACTAGATATTCCCAGAGAGTCATCAGATTTGCTAATATCCCTGATATATGTTTTAATAAAGAGAAACCTGATATCCACATATGTTCTAATATGGATATGTCAAATTTAAACATAATAATCTGTCTACTGTCAGATCCTCACGCACATTCTCGAAGAGTCATATTTTGTAATATCCTTGATATTCATTAATATGCAGATCACCTTCGGATATAACATAAACACTTAACATTGGCATAATCCTTAATATCCCTCATATTAGTTAAGATCCCTGAACTTCCTTAATATGACAATGACATCATCTTAACTTGATATAAAGAAGACACGATATGATGATGATGTCATCAATATGCCCGACACCAGGAGGGTCATCTATTTGTCAATATCTTGCATATTAGTTAACATGCCTAATCTTCATCAATATGATGATGAGATCATATCCCAAGCAGATTTGAAATAGTGATGATGACAATGACCTCATCCTAATCTTCAAATGTGGGCGATGTTTTATGAAATTGAGATCCCTAATATTTCTTAATATCCTCATATCCATACTTGAGGCACGTAACGCTTGGACCCTCGAAAACCAATAGGAAGCTGCCACATGGCACGTTGACCTAATCACATCAACACTTTATATTATCATGATTGTTAAATAGGGGTATGATGACTTGATTTTAGTCATCGGTCAACTATTCGTCATCTTACGATGACATCATCCTCATATTCCTAGATATCAGTCATATTTCTTAATATCCCTAATATCTGCAAATATGCAGCCCAGCATTAAATGCTAGTCTAATAGTGGTTGAACCTTTCAAAATTTCAAATAATCACCCACCACCTATTAACATCTCCAACACTTTGGTGTCTATCAATGGGTACAATAGAATGACATTATTCACACCCTAATCCACCGTTTCTTTTGATTAAAAGCAAGGATTTAAGCTCATTCTAAATTTATCAAGTGTTCAAGTGAAATTACAGAGTTATTGTGTGATTAAAGATGCATTACTGTAACTTGTGAAAGCAACAGAACATGTGCAGATTCAAACGACAAACAAAGGAGAGTATCTGCAGGGTAAACGTATGCATCCCAATATCAATTAAGTAGTAAAAAGGGTAGTAGATAGAAGGTATGTAATGGCAAAACCCTCTTTTGTCATTTATGGATAAAATAAACATGTAAAATTGTTTTTACCACTGTAAATTAATGTAATGATGCATGCAATATATTAAATGAGGATCAAACATCAGGATGTTCATATTATCATTAAATTGTATGATCACATGATATGTTAGGGTAAAAAATGCATATGCTTTATTGCAGGATTCGATGGCGCTCTAAAAAAAAGGTCAGATGTAGAATTCTTGAAGACCATGTGCATACAACCAAAAGGGATTGCATTCAGATATGGTCAGATAAATGACACCCATCTGGGGAGTACTAATCTGGATGCATGGATGGGTCAGAGTAGGGAAGAAGAGAACCTCTACTTATTAACATTTACAACTCAGGCATGTGGAATGTAGGAGGGTTTCCTTATGCAATGGAGGCCACTGAGTTGGTAGTGGAATGTGCACGTAATTATAACACCAACACCAGAAAGGTAGAGAATCATGGTCGGGTATATGCATACTTTTCAGTCAAAGGCATTACTATAGATTTCAATCTGCCCAAAGGACCTCAAGTAAGTGGAATAAATCTAGAGAAATTAGAAAAAAAGTACAATAAAGTTGAGAAGGATTGTAGAAAAATCATGTATTCATGGAGAGCCAATGACAGCACATATAAGGCTACTGCAAAGTTACCGATGCATTTGTATAAGTTCAACTTTGCACCAGAATTTCAATATATGATGGTGATGCTCAGCCACATGATAGGAAGACCAAATGCTGGCACCTTTGAAAATTGGATGTATGGCCTCATGAGAATGGTGGCAGATATTAATGAAAAACCCTAGTGGTCTAGGATCATAAGCGATAGTCTAGATGAAGAGATGAAAAAAATGGGAGGAAAGGCCAATATGTTCCACATGACCTCCTATGTTGTTTATGCATGTGCATTCTGAGCCACATTCAGTGGTTTACAAATAGTGGACAGGGTTGGAAGTAACCCTAGAGATGTAAACATATGGAATCACTATCCACAGATGAAACAGAGAGAGTCTCTCCAACACTATCAGAGGGTAAATGACTCATTTTCCATGCATTTAGTAAAAACCATGGAAGAAGATAGAGCTAAGAGGCTAAGCATGGAAGCTCAAGACATGATATACAAGCATGGGGCTTGGTTTATCCAATTCCCCACATTCACGTACATAAGGATAGAGGGTTTTATTGGGCAACCTCTCATGTTGCTAAGGTATCTGATTGATAAAGTTATTCTGATGGAGATGGCCAGGCAGATACTACCTTCATTTGAGGCCTATATGGAGAAGGGTAAGATACCCAATATTTTATTCCCAATCATGATTGGATGGTACATGTGCCCCAACAAGGAAAATTGTAAAGGATGCTATGGGTGGATTGAAATTTTTGTCATTATAGGATGCAAACACCAAACAAGAAGCCCATGCATTAGATGCATATTGAATATTACTAGGTTGATTGTGTTGATTAGGTGGAAGTGAGAATGAGGGTTTCCAAAGGTTTACTTTGAAACAGATTTGTACATTGGACTACTTATCAGTGCTAGTGCAATTTCATGAAGATGATGGGAACATCATGTCCCAAGAGTATGAAACCAAGAAAATATATAATGAGACTATATCCTCCCCTGACTAGAATCATCCAAAAGAAACCTCATTAGAATAGGTAATACAAAAGGTTATATCATTAACCAAGGACTGGGTGGAGGCAAAGGTTACAAAGTTAAAGGAGAAGGGGATGGCTCTCACTATAGACAATAAAATGAAAAGAAAAGAATTGACAAATGAGGAGTATGATGGCTTCCTCAAGGAAAAGAGAGTATCTAAAGTAGAGAGGCAACAGAGTAAAGCCAAGAAAGGAAATCAAGCTGGTGGGGTGACCATCATTCGTCATTCCCATCCCAAGGAAGATATAGCCTCAACTTCTACTGCAACCACATCTCAGGCACCTACAAAGAAGCGAGATCCTACTCCAAAGCCTACTACAACTGTCATAGAGGAAGGAGAAAGCACTGATGATGATGATCTCCTGATAAGCAGGAAAAAGAAGAAAATTTAGGAGACACCTCAAAAACAAGCATCTGCAATGAGGGGAGCAATAGAAAAGAACCCCACCATAATATTAAAAGGAGTTGGTGGTGAAGGTATCAAGAGAACCCTACAACATGAGGTTCCTATTCTTGATATAGTGCATTTCAAGACAAAAATAGCAGAGCAACAAAGGAAACAAAGGTAGAATAGAAGGAATGATGTGCCTTTTCCATTGGATGAGACAGTGAATTTATTAGATGATGATGTTGTGAATGAAGTATCAGCTAATCCAACAGAGGAACTAGTAAAGAATACCAAAATGACCCCTCACGGTACTCTAATGGTACAGTAGAAAGTATGAGAAGAGGACGCAATAGAGGGTAATCTTGAGATGATAGAACAATAGATTGGTCTGGTAGGGTTGGTGGATTAGGTTACCAGGCCAGCTGTAATAGACTTAGCATATCACGATGATGATGACCAAAATTAGAATAAGGACATACCTCTGGAACAAAAGAAATTAGATGTTAATTTACAAATGGATGAAGAGACAGCTGACCAGAATGATGGTCAAAATAATTAGTAGATACCTGAGAAGGAGCCAGACAAAATGGAGATCAATGAACCCCAATGTCCTAATGAAGCAAATGTCTCAAAGGATGGGGGACAAAGCTCTTAGGTGGGTGTTGACCAAGAAAAGAAGGAAGATTTGGATGAAGAAGGTCACAAAGATCATGAAGATATGATAGATCAGGGCAATCCTGATGCTCATACAGATCCACCATTACACGAAGAACATGATAAGGTTGAAGATGGTACACAAGAAGTCCCTACTCATGAGGAAGAGCATGAAGAGGACATACCTAGTGAACAAGAGGAAGAGAACTCATCACCAAGGGTGGAACATAACATGGAATCACAAAATGTTCAAATTGGACATTCAGATTAGCAAGGGTCCACTGACGAAGTGACATATTGGCTGCAGCAAGAGGTGCATGCACCTCCACCTAGTGTGGTACCAAAATTTGATATTACTTCATTATTTATAGCCAATACAGTCAAACCAAAGAGAAGGGCTAGGCCCACCTCAGCCATAAAGAGAGATTCAACAACAGGTAGGAGGACAACTAAAATAGCTATACCTGTGGTAGACAAAGCAAAAAGAGAGATAAGTGTTAGTGAGTTTTAGATGACCACTATTGACCTAGGATTTGCTACAGAAGAACAAAAGGACCAAGAGGCCAAAGACATAATTGATTCTTTATTGAAGAGTGTAGAAAGGGAAAAGAACAAAAATAAGGTACACAAGGAGCACATTTCTCAACTGCACACATTCATAAATGGATTGATAGATCCTAATAATATGCCAGTCAACACCTCTACCACACTAACCATTATATCATAGGATGAGGTGATTGTACTAGATATCATGAAACATAAAGCACATATGATGGACAATTAGTTCATCCAATTCATTATAGAGGCAGAGAAGGTGATAAGGACATCTCTCCATAATTAGAACCTGCTTAGCACATCGAAGAGCAAGGGGGACAAATTACAAAAGGAAGTTGGGCAGAGATCAATCAAAATTAAGAAACACCTAACTGCCCTGTCAAAAATGTAGTGTATAAATGCCAATGTCTTGGTTTCCAACAAAATACTAAACAACCAAACATCCAAGTTATTGAACATATGGTATGAAGATACCAAGTTTGAGAGTGATACACTTAAGAAGTGCAATGGAAAGTTAAGAGATATTAGTGTTAGATTGCACAAACTCCTATCTGATGAGGCACAAATTTTAGAGGCTCTCAAAGAGAAAGTAGAAGGAAAGATTAAGAATCAGGATGAAGACTTTAAACTTGCTGCAAATGACCCCCTAAATCATTTATCAGAGGACACAGTTAATAAGGCCATGAGGATGAAGGAAAAAGTGGAGAAGTATAATGAGATGTTAAATAGTAGAAAGAATAAATGGTCTACATCACAAGCATAGTTAAAATCACAAGAACATGCAGTCAAGAAGGCTATGGTCCAAGATCAAGGGGAAATAGAAAGGATAGTACAAGTATATGAGCTCATCAGGGGACAGATAAGTGTGCCTGCAAAAGAAGAGAACATATACACTGATGAGGAGGATGAGGAATAGGCATGAGGCACATGATCATGTGCGTAGTATGATACCAGGTAGTTGCCAGCTAGCAACCTGTGCCACCTGTATACTGTTGACTTAGTCAAGGGGTAATGTATGCCATTGATCTTAAATGACAAATCTTGATCATAGGATTGTTCTATAACCGCCTTCTCCCCTTGTTCTATAAAAGGGTGATGGAGTACACTTTTCATTTATTTAAAACTTATTTGAGATTAGATTGTTGAAGCATTAGGACTAATTCTCAAGGTTGGTTGTAAATGTACATGTCTTTTGCATACTTAATGAAGAAGAAGATCTAGATTACATACAATTGTAGACTTTGAGTACTCTGTGAATGAATTCATGTCTTGTACTTTGATTTGTTGTGTCCCTTGGACTGCAATTCATGTTGTACATGCTTCTTTCATTCCTTTTCCATCAAAGTTAGCATCAACCATACCTAGCTGTGGAACATCCTGGTGACCCTATGGTTTGATTCCCTTCTCTTCATGATAGTATCTGGAATGTATGTGGACCAATAGCTAATGATTCAACCATTTTAGTAAAGTTTAGCAAGTATTCATTACAATTTGTTTAAGTTCATTAAAATCATCATCATAATTGCAAATTCATAGAAAAATATAAAGCAAATACAATGAAATATGCTGATATCATGAAGGAAATTGAATATTCATAGCATATTTGAGTTACATAGCATGTATAATTGAAAACATCATGCAAATACATACAATTCTTAATAGCAATCATGCAAATATCTACCTATAACCACATTATTTAAGTGAATTTATAGTGAAGAGGTGAAAATTAGTCAATTACAGTTGATGATTAGAAGAATTGATCAAAATTAGAAAATATCTCATCATTTGTTAGATGCAGTAGGATTAACCTTGCATGTTGAAAGATTTATAGAAAGTAGGTGAAAGACTAGATGTTCAGACATCAGTTCTTGGAATCAAAAACATAAGACCCCTTGAATGGAAAATAGCAAGGCACATCAAACTAGTGAGCAACATTAGTAGATTATTAACTAATCCATAGAAACTTGGGATCATGAATTCTTTGAACTCATCGTATCTTTCAAGATGATAAAGGTTTGATTTGTAATTCTTTATCTATGTGTGTTTGTGAGTAACATCATAACCAACATAAATTAGTGCTAGAAGGAGGGCCTACTCTTCTACTTCTTGAATCGGTTGCTTGCACATCATCCCTGCATCTACATAAGGTGATCTTGTTAAAATTTGTAAGAATTAGTCATACTTTAGGCATTTGTGCAAAGTTTTACTTGTTTCAGGTTGTTTTAAGAATTCTAACCATAAATATCTTAGTATTGTGCATGAATACTTTGATCTTGGCAGTCAATTGCTTAAATTTTTCAAATATTGAGTAATTGTTCAAGTTCTCTTGCAAATATCTTATAGTATCCTATATGTGTGGCCAGATAACCTAATATTTATGATCAAAAGTTAAATATCTGCTCATACTCACATTTCATGCAAATATTGTGCAAATATCTAGTTATCATAGAGTCCTCACCATAAATATCCACCCAAGAGGATCATATTATGATATCTTTGCAAAGATTCAATCAAAATATCTACATTTTATCTTAAGTTGTTAGAATCCTGGCTCATAGGCCTAATACCAGATCCAAATCCATTGGACTCCTTGAAGAATTACCTATTTGTGGACTTAGATCCTGTACAACTAGCATTCATCATAGTCTTAAGTCTAATGCATCACCATCTGTTCTAGACATATCGTAACACCTCTGGTGTCTCCAGCTATATCCCAAACAACTCCAAAATCCCTAATTATACCTCAAGTACATCAAGCACCAGTCACAATGTCTTTTTTTACAACTCAGTCACCACTTGTGATTGTTACATATCATCCTTTGCCTAAAAATCCTGATAAAATATGTCCAAAGTATCATCCATATTAGGATGTAGAAGATCATATCAGGGCATACAAGGAAGCCTACTTTAGAGAAAGAATAGAACATCAGGATGTTGTGTGCAAATTGTTCCCTTACTCCTTAGGAGAAGAAGTGTTGGAAATAGTCCAGACAAGTGAGAGGGGGGGTGAATCAGTTGTCCCTAAATTTAACCTTTTCTAAACCTTTTAAATCTTCTTTATGATCAGATTAATGATGAAAACATTTAAGCATAAATCAACACATGAACACACAACACCTAAATTTTGATGTGGAGAACCTGGTTAATGGAAAAACCACGATGGGGATTAACCCACAAAAATCCATACCCTATTAAAAGTACTTAATAAAATAGAAGGCACATGCCTTCGGGCACACTGCCCAGAGCTCACTGCTCAAGAAGAGGCTCACTGCCTATAGGAAATTATGATTTATACAAAAATAATGAACTGAGAAATAGCATCTACATTCATGCCTAAATCAGTCCCTTTGAAGGCTCAAAAACTTCTGCTCTTATCTCAAAATTCTTCTTCACTGACTCCTCACTCTATACTCTCTTTGCTCCTCTTCTTCTCTGCTCTACTTTTAATCCTTTCTTCGGATTTAATTCATTGTATTCAAGGATGCTTTGAAACAATTCTTCAACAAGTATTTATATGCTTCATCAACCTTGGAATGATCAACAAGGTCAGCTAAACTTGACATGGATCATCACACTATCGGCCAAACACAACTGAGACTTGAATCTTCTTCTACAACCATGCCATGCTTCATAAAAATGCTCTTAGATCATCCGCAACATGCTAGGAACATTCGGTCAGCCAAGACTGGGAAGAACATCAATCTCAAAGAAGAAATCTTCAATCAACAATCTCAAACTTTAGTGTGGACCTCCAACATAGTAGCCACATGATCCAGAGACCTCCACAAGCACATTGAATTCACCAATAACATTCACTCTAAACCAAACTATGAAAACCATTTGCATCTTCCTCCAGAACCTTAAGAACACTATTTGCCATGACTGTCAAACTAGAAAGATAGCTTGCGGACCTCCAAACCATGAACCACTAGAGTTGATCATACATACTGATTTCCCAAACATGCCTCTAGATCAGTAGATCATCATTTTATATTACAGGAGCAACGCAGAGCTCTTTCCTGTCACTCTATCTCTCCTGAATAATGCAGGAACCAATTTTACTTAGATGGCTATAACTTATTCAAATCTTAATGTGAACCTCTCAAATCTTAATTGAAGCTTCTTTAGAAAAACCTCTACATAGCCATATGGTCTGTATATAATGATTGTCATTAATTTTCTTAATAACCTCAATAGTCTGGTCTTCTATATAGACAATAAAATAGGATATAGTTGACACCAATGGCAACAAGGATATGTTGACATCAATGACAACACCACTTAGGCACATATTTGCAACAATCTCCCCCTTTGTCATTGATGGAAACATATGATGTGAAAAACTAAATTTAACCACCAAAATAAGAACTTCTCCCCCTTTTTCTGCTCACTTCTGCAATTATTTTCTTTACTGCTCCCCCTTACATCAGCAACTAGTTTTTCACATGACTTCTCTCCCCCTTTGACATCAATGGAAAAGGGCACATATTTTCTATCTTTTCTCCATTTTTTCTTCAGACCAATCCCAAAATTTGCTTGGATGTGAATTTGAATTCCACCAGACTGATGCACCTTAGTGCATCTTAGTTCTAATCAGGAGGGGTGATAACCCCTAACATTTCTCTAAGATACTCAAAAGTATCTTTAGGAAGAGGCTTAGTGAAGATATCCACAATCTGATCTTTGGAAGACACAAAATCCAACTTGACTTCATTCTCATTAACTTTCCCTCTCAAGAAATGAAACTTGATAGATATATTCTTTGTCTTTGAGTGCAATACTGGATTCTTGGAAATGCTTATAGCACTTGAATTATCACAGAAAATTGTGACTGGCTCCTCAAACATAATTTTGATGTCCTTCAGTATTTGCTTCATCCACAGAACTTGAGAACAATTATTTGCTACTGTTATATACTATGCCTTTGCAGTAGATAGAGAAATTGCCTCTTGCTTTTTTCTCATCCAAGAGACCAATCTTCTTCCCAAGAAGAATGTGCCACCACTGGTACTTTTTATGTCATCCACATCTTTTGCCCAATCAGCATATGTATATGTATGAAGAGTGAAATTATTATCCTTTCGATACCACAGTCCATAATCAATTGTCCCCTTGAGATATCTGAAAATTCTTTTGACTGCTACAACATGGGATTCTTTTGGATCAGCTTGAAATTTGGCAACAAGTCCAACTACATTCATGATGTCAGGTTTGGTTTGAGTTAGATAGAGCAATACTCTAATCATTGATCTATGCCTTTTCTAATTTGCCTTTGGGGAGTCATCATCTTTGCTTAGGTTGCATCTAGCTACCATAGGAGTACCTACTAGCTTTGAATCTTCCATTCCAAACTTCTTCAATAATTCTTTCACATACTTGGACTGAGATATGAAGATACCTTTATCTGACTAAACAATTTATAGACCTAGAAAGAAGTTCATCTCACCAAACATTGATATCTCAAACTCACTTTTCATCTGATCAGCAAATGCTTTTCACATACATTCATTTCCATCAAAAATGATATCATCAACAAAGACCTCAACAATTAGAATGTCCTCATGATTTATCTTGAAGTATAAATTACTATTAGTAGTATCTTTTCTAAATCCTAGCATAATCAAATGCTTATCCAAACTAGCATACTAGGCTCTTGGAGCTTGCTTGAGTCCATACAAGGCTTTTCTTAGTCTACAAACCATATCTCCCTAATTAGACAATTGAAATCCTTCTGGTTGTTCAATGTGGACTTCTTCCTCTAAATCTCCATTTAAAAATGTTGATTTGACATCCATATGATAAACTTTAAAATCTTTGAAAGTAGTAAAAGTAAGAAATAATTTGACTACCTCTATCCTTGCCACCAGAGCAAAAGTTTCTTCAAAATCAATTCCTTCCACTTGAGAATAACATTTACATACCAGCCTTGCCTAATTTCTTACAACCTCACCATCTTCATTCAGTTTATTCCAGAAGACCCATTTGGTTCCAATCACATTTTTGTCCTCAGGTCTGGGAACAAGATCCCAAGTGTGATTCTTTTCAATTTACATCAATTCTTCTTCCATTGCCTAACCCAGTTTTCATCATGTTGATATTAGGACAGACAACTGAGGGGGGGGTGAATCAGTTGTTTCAAAACCTTCTTTTCTTTAAACAATTAAATCCTTCTTATATTTCTACAGCATAATAATGATTCAATCATGGAAGCACAATACAATAACTCAAGAGAAGAAACACATTAACACATATGACACCAAGATTTTGACATGGAAAACCTAGTTAAGGGAAAAACCACGAGGTGACTAACCCAAGATTGTATTCTCTATTAAAAGAATAAGAAGAACAAAATGACACTTGCCAATTAGGGCTCACTGCTCGAGCACACTACTCACAAGAGGCCCATTTCCTATAGGAGACACACTGTCTACAAAATAATATAAATATTACATACTAGAACTAGAGATTGGCATCTTCACCATCCTTGAGTCAGTTCCATTTAAGCTCAACACTTCTTCTCTAATTTTCTCTCTTCTCCTCTATACCACTCTCTCATCACAACCAAGATATTTTGAAATGACTTCACAACTCTTATTTATACAAGACATCAACTTTGGAATGATCATCAAAGTCAACACAACATATTCTATTATAGAACAATTACAAAGATACAACTTGATTTGTTACAAGAACTTCATGCGTATCACCACACTGTCAACTAGACATATCTAGGACTTCAAACTTCTTTGAGGAACATGCCATCCTTTGCAAAATATCTTCAAGATCATCCACAAGATGTGTAAAACATCCGGTCAGCCATGATTATGAAGAACACCATCATTCAAGAGTAAATCTTCAATTATGAGCTCAATCTTCAATGCAAACCACCAACATGAACTGGACACAATATAGAGACCCCCACAAGATTACCTGAATTACCAGGAACATCCACACCACTTCTTCTTACTGAAATCATTCTCATCTTCATCTAGAACATCAAGAACACAGTCTGTCATCACTATCACATAAGAATAAATGCTTGCGGACCTCAAAACCATGAACCAATTGAGTTGTAAATTCACATTGGCTTCCTAAACATTTCACCAAATCCACAGAACAAGATATTGCATTTTTAGATCTCACCGGACCTATTTGTGTCACTTTGTCACCTCTAAACATTTGCCAGAACCAATTTTACTCATATGGCCATAACTTCTCCAAATCTTCATGCGGACCTCTCAAATATTGACTGGATCATCTTTAGACACATATCTACAACCCTTTGATGTGCATTCTCTGATCTTCATCTTAGCTTGGATTTTCACTTCATAGAGCTTCACTATCTTCACTATTCTTCTCTATTTCTAATAGAGCTTCACTGTCTTCACTATTTTGTTTTAACCATTAAGACAAAACTTATCCTCACTAACTAACATAGCTCCCCCTATCAACAACAATCATTCATATGTCTTATCTTTCTTTACTACTCCCCCTTTGATCAGCAACCACTTTTGTTTTTCACATGTCTTCTCTCTCCCTTTGACATCAATGGCAAAGGGCACATACTTGTGTCAATCAAAATCATACAGACTACTCCCCCTGAGTAGCAGCTTCCTATCATCAATTCAGACCACAACATATGACTATGAGATTCACCAGACTGATGCACATTAGTGCACCTTAATTCAGAACTGGAGGGGTAATAATCCCTAACTTCTCCCTAAGATACTCAAAAGATTCCTTTGGTAGATGTTTAGTAAAAATGCCTGCAATTTGATCCTTTGAGGGTACAAACTCCAATCTAACTTCATTCTTGTTCACTTGCTCTCTCAAAAAGTGAAACTTGATGGATATATGTTTTATCTTTGAATGCAACACTAGATTTTTTGGAGTTATCACAGAAGATTGTGATAGGTTCCTCATACTCCATTCTAATGTCTCTTAGCATTTGCTTCATCTAGAATACTTGAGTACAACTACCTGTTGCTGCAATATATTCTAGTGGATAGAGATATTGCCTCTTGTTTCTTACTCAGCCAAGAAACCAATCTTTTCCCAAAAAAAGATTGTACCACCACTAGTACTCTTTCGGTCATCCACATCTCCTTCCCAATCCGCATCTGTATATGTATGAAGAGAGAAATAATGATCCCTAGGATACCATAAACCATACTCAACTATTCCCTTTAGATATCTAAGAATTCTCTTGATTGCCATGACATGAAATTCTATAGGATCAACTTGGAATCTGGCACCAAGACCAACAACATTCATAATGTTAGGTATAGTTTGAGTAAGATACAGTAGTCCTCTAATCATTAACCTATACTTTTTCTGATTAGCCTTAGGAGATTCATCATCTTTGCTTAGTTTACATCCAATTGCCATGGGAGTATTCATTGGTTTTGAATCTTCCATTCTAAATTTCTTCAACAATTCTTTCACATATTGGGTCTATGATATGAAGATTCCTTTCTTTGTTTGAGAGATTTTTAGACCGAAGAAGAAATTCATTTCCCCAAATATAGACATCTCAAATTCACTTTTCATTTGATTTGTAAAAGTCTTGGACATACTATCTCTTCCTCAAAAAATGATATCATCAACAAATACTTCAACAATCAAGATATTTTCATTATCAATCTTGAAGTACAAGTTACTGTTAGGAGTACCTTTGTTGAAAGCAATCTTCAAAAGATGTTTATCCAATCTTTCATACTAGGCACTTAGGGCTTGTTTGCATCCATACAGTGATTTCTTCAACTTGTAGACCATATCGCCATGATCTGACAATTAAAATCAATCTGGTTGCTCAATGTATACTTCTTCTTCCAAGTCACCATTCAGGAAGGCAGACTTGACATCCATTTGATATACTTTAAAATCCTTAAAGGTAGAAAAAGCAAGAAATAATATGCCTGCTTCAATTCTTGCCACCAGAGCAAACGTTTCTTCAAAGTCAACTCCTACTTGAGAATAACCCTTATAGACCAATCTAGCTTTGTTTCTGACTACTTCACCATCTTCATTCAGTTTATTCCGGAAGACCGATTTTGTCCCAATCACATTTTTGTTTCTAGGTCTGGGAACAAGATCCCAAGTGTGATTTTTCTCAATTTGCATCAACTCTTCCTTCATTACTTTTTCCTAGCTTTCATCATTGCATGCTTCACTTACTATTTTTTTGTTCAGTCTTTGAAATCAGACAATACTTATCTGAATCTTGAGCAATCTTTCTTCTTGTTTGAAAACCTTTGCTTCTATTACCTATGATCTGGTCTTTAGAATGATTCAGTCTTACATACGTGGGAGTTTTGAGAATTTCTTGTACTATTATATCTTGGATAGGTTCATCCAAACTTATCTCTTCTTCCTGTATTTCAAGATTCTCCGAATCAGTCTGGATCTGAATTTCAGAAGGGGTTTGAACTTCTTGGGCCAAAACATCATTCTGATCATCTTCTTCATTTTCATAAAACCTTGAGGGTTTTTCAATGCATTCATCAACCTTCACATTTGTATTTTCTACAATCTTTCTCAATCTCTTGTTATAACACCGGTATGCTTTGCTTTGAGTAGAATAATCCAAGAATATTCCTTCATCACTTCTAGCATAAACTTGCCAAGGTCTTCATCTCTTTTAATGTAACATTTACTACCAAAGACTCTGAAATAATTCATAGTAGGAGTGATGCCAAACCAGAGTTTATAAGGGGTCTTACCAGTATTGCTTCTAATTTGTACTCTATTAAGAGTATAGACAACAGTGCTTACAACTTATCTCTAGTAGATCTGAGAAACATTTTCTTCCATCATCATGGTTCTAGATGCTTCCTAGATGGCCCAGTTCTTTCTCTTCACTACTCCATTCTGCTATGGAGTCCTTGGAGCAGATAATTGTCTTTTTATCCCATGTTTATCACAAAATTCTATGAACTCTCTGGATGTGAATTCTTCACCTCTATCAAACCTAAGACAATTTATGTTTAACCTAGTTTCATTCTCTACCATAGCCTTGAATATTTTGAATTTCTCAAGAGCCTCAGATTTCTCTTTCAGGAAAGTCACCCACATCATCTGGGAATGATCATCAATTGGTAGCATGAAATATCTATCACCTTGCAAACTTCTAATTCTTTCCATTCCACATAGATCAGTATGTACTAAGTCCAACAATCTGGTAGAAGATTGTTCCTTAGTTTTGAATACGACTCTACTCTGCTTACCCAATTGACATTCTTTGCACAAACTGTTAGTAGGTTTCCCTAGTCTTGGAAGATCTCTTACAACCTATGTGTTGCTTATCTTGATGATATTATCAAAATTCACATGACACATTCTCCTATGCCACAACTAACTCTGATCAATTTGAACAAATAAACAACTTTTTCCAGTACCAACCAAGTGGAAGATGTTACCTTTTGTTTGAGTACCAGATGCAACCTCTATTCCAGAACATTCAAAGATTCTACATTTTCCATTTTTGAATAAGAGATTATAGCCTTTGTCCACCAACTGCCCAACACTGAGAAGATTGTGTTTCAGACCTTCAACATACAATACATCACTAGTTTTGTTCTTTCCATCAAAAGAAATAGTCCCTTTGGCTCTGATTCTGCCAGCAGAATTATCACCAAATTTTACAAATCCTCCTTCATATCTTTCCAGATCTATGAACTTATTTTTGTCACCAGTCATATGATGGGAGCATCCACTATTAATGTCCCATTCATCCTTTTCTTCAACTTGATCAGCTAGAGCTCTTTCTACCATTTAATGATTGACATATTCAATGGGCATTAGATCTTCTTCCTTGATGGCAATAAACACCTAGTCACTTCCAGATTGATTTCTTGTCTCTGATTCATCATCATCATCTTCATGAACATAGTAACATTTATTTTGAGATCTTGATCTATTTGGATTAGTCCTTGAAAATCTCTCCAGACACCTTGAAGCAAAATGACCAATCTTGTTGCAGTTGAAACATTTGAAGGGCAATTTTCCTTCATACTTACCAGATCCTCTTGGTAGTCTTTTTTGCAATAAGGGCTTCAAGTTGAGCAGCTTCTACCTCATCTTCTTCCAAATCTTTTCTTGCTTTTTCATACCATGATAGTTTCTTTAAGGAGCTTTCTCCTATTTGTGTCACTCTGTCACCTCTAAACATCTGCCAGAACCAGTTTTACTCATATGGCCATAACTTCTCCAAATCTTCATGTAGACCTCTCAAATCTTGACTGGATCATCTTTAGACACATATCTACAAACCCTTTGATGCGTATTCTCTAATCTTCATCTTAGCTTGGATTTTCACTTCATAGAGCTTCACTGTCTTCACTGTTCTTCTTTGTTTCTAATAGAACTAATTTTCTCAATATCCTTAGCACACAGCTCATCCAATCCTTGACATCAATGCAACAAGAGTATGTTGACATCAATGACAACACCAGTTAGGCCCATACTTGCAACATATTATTGCAAGCTTCACTTACTGATTTAGGTTCAATCTTTGAAATCAAGAAAATCTCTTCTTGACCTTCAACAACTCTTCTCCTAGTTTGAACACCTCTATTTTTATCTCCTATGATTTTATCTTTAGGATGATTCATTCTTACATACCTGGGGGTTTTGGGAATTGTTTGAACTTCTTTTTCTTGAACTAGTTCCTCATCTTTTGCACTAATCTCTTGAGTTACTAGAGTTATCAGATCAATCTGGATCTGAGTCTAAATTTGATCTTGCCTTCCTTGACTTTGACTTTCATCTTTATCATCTGAATCATATCCACAATACTTGGAATGACCTTCTTTACTTTCATCAACTTTAACATTAGTACTTTCAACAATCTTTTCAACGTCTTGTTGAAGCATCGATAAGTCTTACTTTGAGTTGAGTATCCCAAAATATTCCTTCATCACTTCTTGCCTCAAACTTGCCTAAATCCTCATCTCTTTTGATATAGCATTTACTACCAAAAACTCTAAAATATCTCATAGTAGGAGGATGACCAAACCATAGTTCATAAGGAGTCTTAGCAGAATTTCCTTTAATCTGCACCTGGTTAAGAGTGTAGACAGTAGTACTCATAGCTTCCCTCCAATAAATTTGAGGAACATTTATATCCATCATCATGCTCCTAGAAGCTCCTTGAATGGTCCAGTTCTTCCTTTCCACAACTCCATTTTCTGAGAAGTCCTAGGAACTGATAGTTGTCTTTTTATTCCATGCTTTTCACAAAAAGCATCAAACTCACTGGAAGTGAATTCTCCACCTCTGTCAGATCTCATACATTTCAATTTCCCACCAATCTCATTTTCAACCATCATCTTGAACACCTTAAACTTATCAAGAGCTTCTAATTTTTCTTTTAGGAAGGTTACCCACATCATCCAGGAGCATTAATCAACAATATGAAATATTTGTCTCCTTGCACACTCCTAATTCTAGAAGGACCATAGAGATCAGTATGTACCAGTTCCAATCTTCCACTTGAACATTGTTCCTTACTTTTGAATGAAATTTTGTTCTATTTACCCAATTGACATTCTCTACATATGCTACCAGGTTTCACAAGTCTTGGAAGATCTCTAATTGCTTGAATGGAACTTATTTTGACAATGTTATCAAAATTTACATGACACATCCTCCTATGCCATAACCAACTTTGATCTGTCTAAGCAATCAAACAACTTTTGCCAAGACTACTTAAATGAAAGATGTTACCTCTAGTTTGAGTACCAAATGCAATTTTAGTTCCGGAGCTCTCCAAGATTCTGCATTTCCCATCTTTGAATCGAAGATCATAACCCTTGTCAACCAACTGTCCAACATTGAGAAGATTATGTTTCAGTCCTTCCACATACAGAACATCATTGGTGCAATTCTTACCATCAAAAGAGATGGATCCTTTGCCATGGATTCTACCAACTAAGTTGTCTCCAAATTTCACAAGCCCACCTTCATATTTTTCAAAACTCACAAACTTACTCTTGTCACTGGTCATATGATGAGAACATCCACTATCAATCACCCATTCATCCTTTACAACAACCTGAGTAGCCAAGGTACTTTCCACATTTGCATAGCTAGTAGATTTAGTAGACATTGGATCTTCTTCTTTAATAGCAATGAACACCCAATCACTTTCTCCATGATCAGATTCATCATCTGTGACTCCTTCTCCAACTTCTTGGACATAGTAACAATTCTTCCAACCCTTGTACCTGTTAGGGTTTGGTTTTGAAAACCTCTCCAGACACCTTGAGACAAAATGACCAATCTTATTACAAGCAAAACATTTGAGTGCCAACTTTTCTTCATACTTATCAGATCTTCTTGGCATCTGTTTGGCAATGAGAGCTTCAAGATCTATAGTTTCTATTTCAATATCTTCAAGATCCTTCCTTGTCTTCACAAATCTATTTGATCTTGTAGAAGAGATTTCACCTAGATCATATCTTTGCTTTCCATACACACTGGCCTTGAATGTAGATTCAGACTTAGGAAGAGGATCACCAAAATCACTCATTTCAAATGCTGAAAGCTTGCCAACTAACTAATCCCTTGTGACTGTTGTTACTGTCCTAATTTCTTCAATGGTTGTAGCCTTGTGCTTGTAAGCTGCAGGTAAGGACCTAAGCACATTGGCAACAATTTCTAATTCATCCAATACTTCACCTACATTTCTGATACTAGTCACAAGTTCATTTACTTTCTGCATGTAGGAAGTAATGTTTTCATATTCACTCATTACCAATATTTCATATTTACCCTTCAAGCTTTGTAGCTTGGCACATTTAACATATTTGTCACCTTCATACATATTTTCCAATTTACTCCAAATTTCATGAGCAGTTTGCAAATCCAGGACATTTGCTAATTTGGTATCAGACAGGGCACTCAACAAAGCTTCTTTGGCTCGAGTGTTGTGTTTAGCATCTCTGAGTTCATCTATATTTGAAGGTCCATTCTTTAGAATCCTATACACATTCTTGGTTATTGTCCAAAATCCATCGCCCATACATTCTAGATGACACTGCATGTGTACCTTCCAGAGGGAGTAATTTGTTCCATCAAATCTCAGACTTTCCTTCTTGTAGATCAACATCTTGGATCTCCTCAAGTAGTCAAACTTCTTTTAGAGGAACTTGACTCTGATACCAATTGTTGGAAATAGTTTGGACAACTAAGAGGGGGCATGAATCAGTTGTCCCTAAACTTAACCTTTTAAATCTTCTTTATAATCATATTAATGATGAAAACATTTAAGCATAAATCAACACATGAGTAGAAATAAACACACAACACTAGAATTTTGACATGGAAAACCCAATTAAGGGAAAAACCATGGTGGGGGTTAACCCACAAAAATGCATACCCTATTAAAAGTACTTAAGAAAATAGAAGGCACATGCCTTCAGGTGCACTGCCCAAAGTTCACTACTCAAGAAGAGGCTCACTGCCTATAAGAAATTATGATTTATACAGAAATAATGAACTGAGAAATAGCATCTACATTCATGCCTGAATCAGTCCCTTTGAAGGCTCAAAAATTTCTGCTCTTATCTCAAAATTCTTCTTCACTGACTCCTCCCTCTATACTCACTTCGCTCTTCTTCTTTGCTCTACTTTTGATACTTTCTTTGGATTTAATTCATTGTATTCAAGGATGCTTTTCAACAATTCTTCAACAAGTATTTATATGCTTCATCAACCTTGGAATGATCAACAAGGTCAGCTAAACTTGATGCAGATCATCACACTGTTAGCTAAACACAACTGAGACTTGAATCTTCTTCTACAACCATGCCATGCTTCATAAAAATGCTCTTAGATCATCCACAACATGCTAGGAACATCATGTTAGCCAAGACTGGGAAGAACATCAACCTCAAAGAAGAAATCTTCAATCAACAATCTCAAACTTCAGTGTGGACCTCCAACATAGTAGCCACACGATCTAGAGACCTCCACAAGCACATTGAAATCACCAATAACATTCAATCTAAACCAAACTACTAGAATCATTTGTATATTCCTCTAGAACCTCAAGAACACTATCTGCCATGACTATCAAACTAGATAGATAGCTTGCATACCTCCAAAACATGAACCACTGGAGTTGATGATACATACTAATTTCTCAAACATGCCTCTAGATCCACATATCATCATTTTATATTACCGAAGCAATCTGAACCTCTTTCCTATCACTTTGTCTCTCTTGAATAATGCAAGAACCAATTTTACTCAGATGGCTATAACTTCTTTAGATCTTAATGCGAACCTCTCAAATCTTAACTAATGCTTCTTCAAACAAACCTCTACATAGCCATATGGTCTACATATAATGATTGTCATTAATTTTCTCAATAACCTCAACAGTCTAGTCTTCTATATAGACAACAAAATAGGATACAGTTGACACCAGTGGCAGCAAGGATATGTTGACATCAATGACAACACCACTTAGGCACATATTTGCAACAAAAAGCCTATAGTTGGTAGATTAGTCTTATTGAATCAACCATTCATACTTCGGATGCCTTAGAGAAAGCTTTCTTAGGGAGATTCAAAATACCAGTAGATCCAGCCATTACTTACCATATGTTCGCTACAATCAAAAGAGTTGAGGGAGAAATGATTTCTAACTTCAATGCTAGGTTTCAAAATGTGTATTCCAAGTTAGTTGCTCCATACAATATAGGTGATGAGGTAGCCAGATCTATATACTATTCTTCCTTAGATCCCTTGACATCTATGTTCATTAGAAGAACACATCCACCTATCACTTCATTAGCTGGTACATTTAAAGAAGCTATTAAAGTTAATCAGCAGTTAACCCCAGGCTTTGCACCTAATACAAGATACCCTGCATATCCTGTACAACCTCAAGGCAATGAAGTCATGATACCTCCGGCCATCATGCCTAGTCCCTTGCAAATACCTCCACTTAGCATTATGCCTCCTCTAAATGGAAATGGCCAGATGATACCTCATCTTGGACAGATACCTCAGGATGCAGGACAAAACAATAGTGGTAGTTCCTTCTTCAAACCTCAACAAGAGAATGTAGTAGCCAAGGTTCAGGAGGAGAACAATGATATTAAAGAAATATCTACACAATTAAGGAAGTTGACCACTGAGATTACACATGTGAGAAATTAGAATTTCTATTCTCAACCAAACCATAATAGAGGATATCGTGATAGAGGATATGGAAACAATAATGATAGATCTGGATATCCTAACAAAGGATATAAGAATGAAAGGAACTTTGACAACAATAACACTAATATTGTTCCTAGACCACCTAGAACATGGAACACTAGGCCAAATAATGGTTCATTACCATCACCGTTTGACAATCAAGCTCCAAATGAACCTAAACAAACCACCAGGGTAAATCTAGCAGATGTTTCCCTCACTAATTGGTGCAGGATGCATAATACCAATGCACATGCAGAGTTAGATTGTCCTCAGTTTAAAATAGCAGCTAGTATTTTCCAAGCTGAAGTGTCCAATACTACAAGAGATCCTCCTCATCCTAAAGGGAATGTGATTGTTCCTTTAGAATATGAGTCCACCCTGATGTTAGAAAGTTCCACTAGTCATCAACATCAGCATCATCAAATGACTTCCTTTCATGAGAATTGCATGTTAGCATGCGATGAGTCTACCTTAGTGTTCAAGATAAATTATGTGTTCCCCTTTGAGGATGAAAATGAGTCAAAACTAGAACATGAAAAATTTCATGCCTATCAACAACAATATTAGGGTAGACATAATTACAATCTCAGGAGTAATCCTAACAAATCATCTCGTCCCTTAACTACCTTAGTTCCTCCTAACAATTTCAACACTCCACCTGATCCTAAAGCTAGTAATAATCTTGGTCTTCCCAAGGTTAGTACTCAGTATTTTGCACCCCAAAATATAGTGTCAAAGTCCATCAGTCACCTTCTTGAATCTGACAAATTAATCACATATCTGGCTGAAGAGATAAAAAAGATCAAAATTAGCTTATCTCTGTCAGAATGGCTTAAAACCCTAGTCTTCAAGAAGGATTTTTTGAAATCCTTGGATGAATCTACACCAAAAGATGATAATCACTACCAGAATCCAATCAAATCCTAACCAAAGATCCAATGTCCAAAGAAAATAATGCTAAACATAAAGTGCAAGCTACTGTTTAGGCTGCTGAGACCTCACATATGACTCTATACAGAAATAAAACTAAATCAACCCCATTCCTACTTACACTAAGAATATTTGGAAAGAACTTGCATAACTATTTAGTGGATTTAGCTGCATCAACAAATGTGATGCCACTATCTATTGGCAATGCCTTAGGATTGTAGCCAACCAAACCCCTTAACAAAGTAACACAGATGGATAAAACTAAAGTAAGTGTGGTAGGAGAATTAACACATATCCACATGCAATTAGCATCAGATCTAAGGGTTCAATATTACATGGACATCCAAGTAGTGGATATCCCTGATACCTATGGTATGTTTCTCAGTAGGGATTGGTCAAAGAGACTCAATGGTTACATGTCCACTAACTTCAGCCACGTGGTTACCCTGGAAGGGAATTCCTAATCAAATAAGGATAGAGGTTGAACCTAGGATGAAACATATGATCACTAAGTACAATAATACCAATGGGATATTATATGTGGATGTTGAACTTGGAGTTTATACTATCAGACCTCAAACAGTTAGAATAGAGGAAGTTCTAATGTACAATATGCACATGCATAGAAATGTTCATCAGGATAATATGGTGATCATAGAGTTTGATTGTAGTTAAAGTGATAATGATGAAGTAGATCACTTTAAAGATTTTGAATCATACTTATCCAGAGATATACAACATTGCTAGATACTAGGCATATCTAATGAAGATATCTTAATTGAAGGTTGGTACAAGTTGCATGATGAAGTACATTAAGAGAAAAGTTGTGATGCATGCTTGGACATGATGGAATTGGAAAGAGCTTACAGTGAAAAGGGATCATCCCCAGCTAAGGTAAATACAATATCAAGTTATGATGATACTGATTCTTGTTTGTCATCCGCAGACATAGGAGAGTCTAAAAAAATTACACATCAGGATGAAGATTACATACATGATCCTGATGAGATCTTGATGTATGATGGAAATACTTGTGGAAATGAAAATAGTATCACCCTAGGGACTGACTGCTTAATTGAGTGAGATTATGAATTATCAGACGAAGATAAGGGAAGTAACCTGACAAAATTTGAGGAGTTCCTATCTAAGCAAATTCAAAGGCTTACATTGCAAGAGGTTTCTCCACATCATGCTTTAATTCAAGGTTGGTGCAAACTCCATGATGCACCACATTCAGAAACCACATGTGCCCTATGCTTGCATATACTGAATAAGAAAGAGCAGCTTTGTTCAAAAAATTAGTTATCTGATAGAAGAGACGTGTCTCAAGGAAAAAAGAAAGAGATTAGAGTACATCAAGATAGTGATAGAGATGATACTACAAAAATGAAAAGAAAAGAGGTATCATGTTCACATTAGTCACCAAAAATGACAAAAGGTGAATCCCAAAAGTTGAAGTGGATATCAGGCAGTGTAGCTTCTAGAGATAAAAGGAAAAGAGAAGGTCCTGATAAGCCATTGACAAAAGATAAGCCATGGATCCTTATGTTTGATGGATCCAAGTCTAAACAAGGAGCTGGAGTAGGCATAGACCTTATTGACCCAGTAGGAAAGTCCTTTTTGGAAGCATACAGATTGCAATTCCGATGTACCAATAATGTGACAGAATATGAAGCTTTAATTCATGGGTTGTTATTTTCTCTTAAGAAGAAATTCAAGATTCTGCATGTCTATGGAGACTTATAATTGGTGGTAAGACAAGTAAGAATCATCTATGCTTGCAATTACAAGAAGTCTAACTATAGATAGAGGGTTTGGGACCTGATTGAAGAATTTGATGCATTTAATATCACCCATGTCTCTAGAGAACAAAATCATAGAGTAGATGCTTTGACACAAGCTTCTAGTACATTGGAGCCTTTGTCCATTTCTAGATTAAAGATATTTTTAGTTGAACTAATATCAATACCCTCCATACCTAACAATGTCACTAATCTTGAAGTGTTTGATGATGATCATCATATCTTGGATTTCTTAGCTAATTAAGATGTATTTGATGCACAAATCCTAGATGAGAAAACTTTGGAAGATCATGTATGGTAAGAAGAAGAAATTATGGACTTACCAAGCAATATGATTCCAAAAGGAATGATAGAACTAGAAAAAGCATTCAATTTACATAGCATGATGAAACAAAAGGAACTCCCTAAGATAGATGGAGGAAAGTATTCACCAGTCAACATAGGACAAAATGAAGATGTAAGGAATGTCTTGATTGGTAAGGTCTGCACTGAAGAAGAAAGGGCAGGGATAACCCAAGCATCAAAGGATTATATTCATGTTATCACCTGGACTTATGATTGTTGGAAACAAGGCAAATAACTAAGAGGGGGGGTGAATTAGTTATCTTAAATATCTTAACTTTCTTTTCTTCTTTAATATTAGTGTAACATCAAAACATAAGAGCATACATAATCATGAGAGCAGAAATAAAATCAATACACATAACATAAGGATTTTTATGTGGAAGACCCTGTTAAGGGAAAAACCACGGGGTGACTAACCCAAGATTGTATTCCCTATTAAAAGAATAAGTAGTACAAAATGGCACTTGCCAATTAGGGCTCATTGCTCGAGCACACTGCTCACAAGAGGCACACTGCCTACAAGAGACTCACTATCTACAATATTTATGGAGGGTAACCAAGTGTTTGAACTAATGAGAGGCATCCACATATGCTGAGGTTCAGTTCCGGTTAGGCTTAATATACTGATCTACTACACTTCATTCCTCCTCTGCTTTAGTGTTGTTGTTCTGTCACATACTGCACTTGTATTGTTGCTTCCACTCTGCTCTCTACTTTATCTTGCACACTATTTCCACACACACACCCCTTCATAATGAAATCCATCTGGTATATATATCCGCACTAAGGATTTCAACATCTTTCTAGTCAGCAACTGGAATACTCAAGATATTTCCAAGACACTGATCTGTCAGCAGAATCCATGCTTAATATGTGATGCATATCAAAGACATAGACATAGAAGTCATCATTCATGTTAGCCGACCATATATGATCTCTCAAATAGCTTGACCATCATCAATTTCCTATCCAGATTAAATTCTGATACTCTGCCAGTCAGTTCTCCCTTAGTCTACTCTGCCTGTCAAGAACCCAACACTTAGATGCTCATATGTTTTCACTCTTTCATCACTAGAGGCTTAATCTCTAGTACGCAGCAGTCATGGTACTCCTCTTGACTTACCCAAGTCTATACTTTCCTAAGGTACATCCTCTGAGAGATTTAGACCTGATTGTTGGACCTTGTTGCATGTTCTGTTCTTGTTCACTGGACCAATACACTCTTCAATCTAACTTCCAATATAGACATACTATGTGTTGCGGATGTCTGGGATAAACTTTGTTGCCATCAATGACAACAATAATGAAGCCACATAGTATCTCTTGCCAACAATCTCCCCCTTTGACATTGATGGCAACAGTGAGTGAAAAATGACTAAGTGTCGTAGAAAACTCCCCCTTGGTTGATGCTCTGTCTTATGTACATTTTTACCAGAGCTCCCCCTTTGCTGGATTCTACATTTTTCACTACTCCTTACTCCCCCTTTGACATCAATGGCAAAGTGTGGAATCTGCACACCAAAATTTGTAAAAACCAACCTATACATAGCCGCATAAGTATATATATACATGTTATACTTACATGTACTTAAGTATATCCGCAAAAGTGGTCTTCAACTAGACAAATTCTATTGCCCAACTCTGCTTCATCCTGTCCAAAATTGAGATGTGCCCACTCAACAAAAATGTAAAAGCTTATGCCCTCTTTAAGTCTATCAGATCACTGGTTTAGGCTGTGATCTGAGCATCAGTTAAGGCCTCATGCATTTCCTCTAACTTAGGGATAATTATCCCTCTTAGCTCACTCATCCTACTTATTCTATTTTTCTTTTCCTTTTCAAGCCTCTTTATTTCATTTATAGTGGAAATAGCCTGGCATTCTTGATTCATTATGGATGAGGTGAGAGGATCAAAATTCTGAGATAATCTTGACATTTTACCCTCTTGTTCTTCCACCTTCTTTGCAATGTCGTCTGTCACTGTGGACCAAGATAGATAAAATTTGTATAATTCTCTGCCATCTTTAAGAGAATTTTCTAGGCTCTTTATCCCAATATCCATATTTCTCCTATCATTTGTTATGTGTCCCTGTACTTCAGAGAATCTCTTTCCCAAAAACTCTTTCTGGACTTTCTCTTCTGCTGATTTCTCCAAAGAATCAAAATGTGTGCTAACAGAATTAACAAGAGATTTCAAGTTACTGGATGAAGAGGCTGAAAGATCCTTTTGCAAGGATGGCATGATCTTCTCCAACACACCGGATGCAATCTCTATCAGCTCATATTCTTCCATGTGAGACTTCAGAAGCTTTTCTTTTTCTTTAGCTTGAGCAAAAGATGCTACCTTCATTGTCTGGACCGGAGAGAGGGAGTCAAAATTAAGTGGTCCTTGAAATAGTTCCGGTTCATCTATTTCCATAATCTCTTTGGTCAAGAAGTTTTTCAATGCTTTTGTAGTGTCTCTTGCCAGAGACAGAGTATTCTTTTCTTTTGCAGCGTCAGAACTATCATCAGAGATCTTCTTCATGTGTTCTTGTTCTCTTCCCTTTTTCTCCTCTACTTGACTCAATTTCTCCTCTTTTCTTCCTTCTCCTTCAGTTTCAAAGTCAGCAGGGGAATTCAGAATAGAGATGTTTACTTCTTCATGGACTTCCTCTTCTGGAATAGAGGAATCCAAGTCCTTAGTCCTCTCCTCACCTATCTCCTTTGGCTCTTCTGCATGTTTCCCAGTAGATTCTTCTTTTGATGTACTTAGTCCTTTGTCATCCATGGAAGAAGGTTCATCATCTATGTCCTCTATAATAGGAAGATTGAATCTTTTAAATGCATTTTGGAGGATGTCTTCAGTCTCTTTTGCCACCCGATCAATCTCTCCGAGCATAAGTTTGTTCATTCTTGCTTTTCTTAGGAACTCATCCTTGTAGTCCTTGAAGATCATGGTCATTTGTTTTGGAGTAATGGAAGGATAGAGCTGAATTACAATTTGTTCCTGGATCTCCAAATCCTTTTCCTTTTCATTGTCTTTTCTAAGTTCAAGTACCTTCTCTAAACTTTTGGGAATTAGAGAGATGATTTCAACAAATGCTTTATTATAAATGTTTAGGTACTTAACTATAGCTTCTTCCAAGATCCTTTTGTCTATGTCACTATACTCATCATAAAATTCTGTCATTGGTTGCAAATTCCCATCCACAGTGACTACCTTGATAACATCATCAATGGAGAGAGTAGGCCTTTCAACAAATTCTTCTACCTATTCTTCTTTGTTTGTGCCGGTAGAGGATTCCCCTGATGTTTTCTTCTTCTTCCTCATTTTCTTAACTTCTTCATTAGATTATGTTTCTTCATCATCCTTTTGGCTTATGTAAGACCTTGTGGCCTTTGTCTTTGTTCTCTTTTCTCCCTTTCCAGATGTCTTGTCTTTTAGTTTTGAGGATTTTGAACTCTTAAAGGTGGCAAGTGTAGAGCTCTTGGAGGATCTGGTTCGGGAGGAGGCTTGTACCGGAACACTTCCTTTTTTTGCTTCTTGTTTCTCCTTCTCAGCTCTTTTTAATTTTTCTCTGTTTACATCAATTGCCTCTTTTGAAATGCCATATCTTTTGGCAACTTCCTCTACTTCCCTTCTCACTTTTCTTTTCATCTCTGGTTGTCTTAGTTCAACATGTATTTTTACACTCAATTCTTGAAAGGTTCCAAACCTTTCTGCCTTAGGGTCCTTAGGCTGACTCAGCAGGTGTTGGACATGCAACTCTAGGATTTTCTCATCAACCTCATAGCGCATTGGCATAATCCAGACTGTTCTAGGCTCCACTGCCTCCATTAGGCATTGATCAATGTCTACCATGAAACACACTGTATCCTTGTATTTTTTGACTATAGATTAGGGAATTCTTTCTCTGGCCTGCATCATACTTTGAAAGTTTTTGATGTATCCCCAGAGTGTTGTATTTTGAGCCTTGGCATCACCAAGTCTATACATATAATCTCTAATTTGTATGGTTACCGGTTTGTCATTTACCATACCCAACCACTTGATCTGGGTAGCTCATTCATATAGTAAAAGAATAAGCACAGTATTAAACCACCATACTTGAATGAGTTCTTCTTGTCCTTCTTTATCTTTTACAAGTTTTTCTAATAGTTGGCTCAGAAGAAGCTAGCATAGATCATAGTCTGCATTTTCCCTTAGCATCTGATATGCAGTATAAATTGTAGTTCTGAATATAGAGTTCTCCCTGATAGAATGATATATTTTGTAGCCAATTATCATGGAGGCAAATTTGATATCCAGATCTGTGATATCTTCTATTGTCATTGCTCTTTTGTCAAACTTTCATTTCATCCGGTAGCCTCACTTACTATTTGGTTCTTGACCAATTTAAGAGTAGGCAACCTACTGGATGAGTGCAAACCAGTTATTACCCTAATTGCATCCTTTTTTATCTTGAAGCACTTCAACAACCACATGAAGTTGTCATGTATTCTGCTAAGAACATACCAGACCCATTCATCTTCTGTAAAATAGGGAAAGTGGATGCAATGTCCAAAATGCTTATCCCAAATGGCCTTGTATTAAGGTTTGAGTTCAATGGTTTCATCTATTAGTTGTTTATGGTAGATATCCATCAACTTTGATTCTCCAAATTCCTCAATATTTGCATGGATGTATACCCTAACATCTTCTACGTGCAGAACCCCATGCGGAATGCTAAAAAAGGCACCTAAGGGATCAACTTCTAATGATTTGTAGGGGTGTTTCTAGAACTCTAGGCATGGCCTATCAGTGATCTTAACAACCATAGGAGTAGCCATCTTTGCAAAAGATTTAAAGATAGATATTCAGAAATTGAAATACCTTTTCACACTTCTAGGGTTCGCAATATGTGCCAAAAATGGTTGCTGGTTGAATCAAATTCTACGGTTGATCTTTGAGAGGGTTGTAACAATCTTGCTATAGAGCTCTTCCTTTCTTCTTTTTGAATGCAAATGTACAAGTGATGAATAAAAGAACCCTTTTTATCTTTGCACAAACCCTAAATTCCTATTGTAATAAATGCACAACTTAAGTCATCCGGTTACCTTGTTCTGAGAGAGATCTTTTCGAACCACTAAGATGCATTTAGAATCATTTTCAATGATAATTGACAATGTATCTTCTTTCCTCCAATCATGCCATGAGTCCACAGATCAAGATATTTCAATTTTGAATCATACCGGATCTATCTGTGAAGATCCTGCTTTACCGAATGGCTGTCAAACTAGATCAATCTTGACTGATCAAATTCTTCAAAACTCCTTGCAGATCTTTCATATTTTTATTGAGGGTTATTTTGAAATTTCTCTGAGAGCCCTTTAATCCACAATATTCCATGTGCCAAATTTAGGCACCAATTGACTGGCTGGGGGAATTTATTTTCCTTTGTGACTCCCCCTGAGCTAGAGCTCATCTGTTTAGTTTTTGGAAGGAATATCAGCACCAGATTCTAGTGCGGATCCATCCCCAACATTTTCTATACTTCTCTTTACCCAAATCTTGTTCATCTCCCTTTGAACTTCATCCACATTCACTTTTCCTTTTCCTTTGTCTTGATTTTGATTATGATGCACTGGACCCTTTTTATCCCGATTCTTACTTTTGCAAAATTTCACAATATGACTGGTTCTATTGCAATTGTAGAAAACAACATTTCTTTGCATATGTGACTGATAACCTCTAGATCTACATTGATTAGCCATATGTCCAATTCTTTTGCATGCACAGTATCTACCATTGAATGAATTGTTTGTTTTCATATTTCTGCATTCATGAGATTTGTGACCATAACTTTTGCAGTTGAAACATTGTTTGGAAAAGGATGAATTAGTCTGATTCTTTCTTCTTCTGCACTGAGTTGCTATATGACCAAAATTGTTGCAATTGTAGAAGTACCCATTGAAGGATGGATATCTTTGAGTATTTGGTTGCCTTATCAGAGGTCTTTGAGGCTTGTTCCTTAGATTTCCTAATCCAAAGTTCTTCTAATAGGATCCAGAGCTTTCACCTTTCTCATATCCCAAGCCATTCTTGTTAGCTACCCTCTTTTGGCTTTCAAGAAGAACTTCAAGTTGAGCAGAGCTTATCTTGAATTTCTCTTTGTATTCATTTGTTGTTTGAAGATCCCTTTTAAGAGTGTCTATATGATTCTCAAGTTGTTCTTCATTATCTCTAGCTTCTTCAAGATCAGATTCCAGATGCCTGATTATTGTATCCATTTTGTGGCAGTCCTCTGACTTCTCCTTGAGAGATTGTTTAGATTATCTTCAATTTTCCTTTTCTCTTCAATTTCTTGGGTGAATCTCATAACCCTTGATTCCATTTCATGTAAAACCATAATGACCTCTTTTGATAGCTTCTCACATAGCTTATTTTTCTCATTCAGATCTTCATTAGTATCATTAGCTTCACTTTGACTTGCTAATTTTTGAAGTAGTTCCTTTCTCTTTTTCATAGAGATACTTAGTTTTTCTTTTAGATCACTTATGAAATCATCAACTTGTTTGAGTCTTTCTCTCAAGTTATTGACTTTAGAGTGAGATTTCTAAAGATCATCTAGGGCAGACTGAAGTTGTTCCTTCATACCATACATATCCATTGGGATTCCTAGATCTTCCTCAAGATGTTAGGCTGTATTTAGAGGAACTTTGTGAGGATGATTATTTTTCCTTCCTTATTTTGATTGTTATGCATTTCAGTTGATGACATTATTAGACTTTTAGAGACTATGGTTTCATTGTTGTATTCGATGGCATGAATTTAATTCTAGTTGCTTCGTCTATGATTATTCATGATAAGATTGACACTTGATCAAGGTGTGCAGGTTTTACATTCCCAGGCCATGGGAAATTGGAGGTAGAATTCACACATATGTTATTCCCTGTGAAACCGATCCATTCCCAAGAGGGATGAGGATCACGTTTGAAATTGAGTGTTGATTTAAGTGCTTGTTCTAATTTTATCATTTTGGCCTAGTACCCCTTTGTTTAATTAATTAATATTATGTGTTGTATAATTTTTATTGACTTACACCACCTAGTAATTGTTTTTATTTTTGAGGCCATTTAAAGTGGATTTATGACCCCCTAGGTGAACCTTAGTGTCCCAAAATCTACCCTAGGTAGTTACCCATGGGTCTAGGGTCAATTTTGACTAACTAACCCTTGGATAAACTCACTTTTGGTCACTCTAAACTATGGTTTAGTCAAAGTGACGAAATTTGAATTTAGATAAGGTGAGAGATGAGTCATGTTTTGGGAAAGACTCATCTCCCTTCCCAATGTTTGGGAATCCCTTCCCTAGGAGGACTTGGGAGGTCTCCAAGACTCCCAAGTGTGTGGGATCTTCCTCCAAGACTCTCACACACATGTGAGAGCATCTTGGAGGGAGATGGCTCTTTTAGAGAATAAGAGGATGCCATATGGCATCCCTTATCCTCATGGGGGTTTGAATGGGAATGCCACCTCACCACTTATTCTCTCACACATGTGTGAGAGCACAAGTGGATAAGGTGAGGAATGAGATGGAAGTGGAGGATGACACTTGTCATCCTCACACTTCCTCTCCCTTGCAAGTGGCATTGGAGGAGGAAAGAGAAGGTGACAAGTGTCACCTTCTCATTCCTCAAGGCCAAAATTGATGGCCTATATTGCCTCCTCCTATTGAGGAGTGTGGGGTTCTTGCATTTTGGAGTTTCTTTCTATTTTTGAGCAATTTTGGGAAAGTTAGAGAAATTCTTGGAGGTTGGAAGGTTTGGAGAAGCTTGGAGCTCATCACCAAATGTACTTCCATTATTATGGCTTTAGAAGGTAAGCTCTATGTCTTATTCTTTACCCTTTTTTATTTTTATTGTGATGTGTTGGTAGTATTGTTGTTTGTTGTTTTATTTTTTTTATTTTTGTGTGGGATGGGAGTTTGGTGAGAGCACCTCCATTTGGAGGTAAGGCTCAACTTGTTTGAGGTAGGGGAAAAGAACCTCCTTGAGGTCACTTCCATATTGTGTTATTTATGCCTTGAGGGCTTCTTACTTGTTGTGGAGATTATTTGAATGGAAAGGGTTCCATGGAAGTTTATTTGAGATATTTGAGGAGTTGTGTATTTGGAGGTTTTGGCTTGAGGCCATGAGACTTGGTATTTTGGTATTTTGGTGTGGCCTTTGAATTAGAGGGGTCCATTCCCTATCCCCATCAAACTCATTTTCATGAGTTGTGTTTTGTGTTATCCTTGGGGTTGATCTTTGTCTTACTTGTTACTTTGCTTGTTGTGGAGTGTTGCACCCGTGTAATCCCTACCTTCCTAGCTTAGGGGTGACCCACTTGTGGGTCTACGGTAGGGAGGAGGGCATTTAAATGTGGCTGAGTTTTCCTCCTTGTTGTGCATTATTTGTAGGTGTTTAAATGAAGAAATGGAGTTAGAGAGAAGACCAGATTTGTGTTTCTATAGTTTATGTTGTTGGCTGTTTGAGCCATGGCCTTTGTGGCCCTATTGTATTTATTTTGGCAAGTTTTATGCCCTTGGTGTTGGCTGTGATAAATATTGTAATGTAAACATTCTTTTTAGTTTATTTAAAAGTTGTTTATTCCCTATTTTTGTGGTGTTGGTATGTTGGAAAAATGCATTGAATTCAAGTATATATATATTTTGCCATTGTTCTTTTCAAAAAAAAAATGTACATTAGTTGTTATATAAATTTTATTGCATCCAAAGAAAGGAAGATAGAAATTTGAGAGAGTATTTCTGCTATGATTGCTTGAAATGTTATGTTAATAAGTTGTTGTTCAAGATTGTATGTTACTGAATATTTAGTGGAAGTTACAATATTTTTCCTTACAAGATTTTAAAAGAAAAAAAAAGGGGAGAAACAAACATATTTCTGTTTATATCTGTTCAAAAGGAAATTTATACTAGTTATGATTCTGAAATGAAAAATTTAGTATTCTGTGATTTAACCAAGAATTTGAGTTAATGAGAAAGAGAGAGTTAAAGTCTATATGTATATTTATACATATATATATATATATGTATGTATATATATATTTACATGCATTTTTCATTTGAAATCTAGTTGCTGTTTATATTTTTATTTTACTATGTGTATGTTGCAATTTGAAGAAACAATAGAAATTATGTATATTGCTATTTATATATATTTATACAAAAAAAACCACATATGAATCCTGTATATATATTAAAATATATATATATGCACATATATATATAAATATACAAATATATATATGTATATACATGTGCATATATATAAATATATATGTACCCGAATAGAAGAAAATCTATATACTGTGTTATTTTAAATAAACCATAAGTATCATGCTGAGTATTTATATATATTTATATATATACACATATATAAACATACATTTATGTATATATATATATTTAAAATGAAAATTATTTTTTAAACAAAATACACAGTGATCAAAATCCGCAGTGACGGAGTGTAATTTGCGAAGAGTAGACTGTGTTAAACAAAAAACTATATATAAAAAAAGGGGGTTAAGAGTGGGGCTATGGTTGGCGGTGCCCACCACAGAGCCCACAACAACCATTTTTGATACAAGGGTGTGGGGAGGGGGTTGAAACCCCCACCCACACCCAAGGGTGTGGGTGAGGGTTTCGGCCCCCTCCCCACCAGTCTTTAAAACAAAAACCATAACCTTCTCCCCCGCGATGTTCGTCCCCTTTTTTCTCGGCACTCCCCGCAGTCTCTTCTACCCTAGACCCTCCACTCTAACTCCCCTTCTCCCCTGTGCCCCACCACTGTGGCCACACTCCCCATTCATCCTTCCGCCCTTTCCATCACTTTCCTCCTTTGCATCAGCGGTGGTGCTACATCCTGTTCTATTAATCCTATAGCATGGGTATATACTATAACATTTGAAATGTGTATATATATATATATATCACTCCCTATTACTCCATTAAAAAAAGAATGGTATAACAATAAGCTTGTTGTGTATACCTTCGTGAGAGTTAGCAGCAAGCTTCCATCCATGGCTTCCACCTCCATTCAAAACCCTTGCCTGCATAAACTAGAGGTAAAACAAAACAAAAGAAAACAAGGAAGAAGGAGATAAGGAAATTAGGGTTTTTCCTTTACAGATAACTATTTTTTTAAAGATGGAATTAGGGGAACAAATGAAGAAACAAAAGAATACAAACAAAATTAGGGATTTTCTCAATTGAAAACTAATTATTTTAATGAGAGGAGTTTGAGAGGAAAATTGTTTTATTCCTTTATTTTAAATCCTCTAATTTTGGCCTTGCTCTTATTTCATCCTTGCGCTTCATTCAATTTCATTTTATCTAGTGGGACTTTACTTTTTGTTTAAATGTCTTTTGTTTTGTATTTTAATGGGATGGATTAATTTTATTTTATATGGAAAGAGTATTTCCCTTGTTTTAAATTCATTTTAGTTGGGTTAATGAAATTATTTTATTTCTCCTTAGCGTGTTTTCTTATCATTTTAAGTATCTATCTACTTTACTATTATTTTACGGGAATGAGTATTTTAATCTCTTCCCTCCTCTATTTTCCAAGTGACCTGATAAATATAATGTTGAAATTATATTTATTAACGGACTCAAATTTGTTATCCAATTTGGTGTCATGGCATTATTTCGTTATTATTATTTTTTTTCAAATTTTTAATCCTTTTTATACAAGGTCGATTTATTTGACCTTGGTAGGATATTTATTTTGTTATTTTAAATTGTTTTAAAATTTGTTTTTAAGTTTAGATTTTTATTATTAAAATTTATTTAATTTCTTATTGGAGTTTTATTTTAAAATGTTTAAGTTGATTATTGAAAACGCGTTATGCTGTTGAATTTTTCCTAGATTTCTAGGGTTTTAATTTTATGATATTTTATTAATTTTATTTCATCATTCCACTTTAATCATGCATGCATCATGCCACTATTTTCTTAATCATTATTTTGATTTATTTTTGACTGAAGTTAGAGTTAAGTTTCGATGCTAGCCGGATCATTTTCACACCTAGGAGACTTAGGGTTTAGATTGAAATCACTCTAACCCTAAAAGTGACACACTTCGTGTCGCATAACCCCTAGATGACTATCATCATGCAGGGGACTGCGTGGGACAATGCACCTTCCTGAATTATGTTGACATGTTTACGCCTTATGCATATTACCATCGAGCATGCAGACGCGTGCGAGGGGGTTCCTAGGGATAGGTAGAAAAGTTTTTCGTAATTCATGTCATGACCACATGGCAAATGTGGACATGACATGTGTGTTGTGTGTTGTGACTGCATGGGAAATGTGGGCATGACATTTGGTATCAGAGCCTAAGTTTAAACACTGGGCTTGTTTAAGGCACATTATTTATTTCCACAACTTTGATTAATTTGTGGTTACCTTGTTTTTGTAGGATACCTCCCCGGGGAGTTGGGCGAGTGCAGTCCCACCACACTCCACCCCCCAAGGTGCATAGTGACTCTTCAGTTAAGGTGCAGGCATAGCCATTCCTACAGGCATTGCAGGCACCACCGGCCCTACAAAATATTGGGCCACAGATATTACAAGCTTTACAAGCAATTTTAGATAGGCTTCCACCTGCTGTAGCTGAACTGCGCATAGAGCCATATGTTGAGCCCCACGAGGATCTATGAGAGGAGCCACATATGGAGCCACAAGCTGAGTCTCATGTCAAGCCACATGTGGAACCCCGTGTTCAGCCGTGAGGGGCACCACGTGTGGAGCATTATGTTGAGGTGCTAGAGACGACAATAGAGGAGGTTGGTTCAGCCGACAGGCCCCATAGCAGGAGCCCTCCATGTCATGCTAGGCATGATGAGGTTGTACGAGTAGAGCACATTGTTCACATACCTTATGACTATTACACAGATGAGCTGATTAGAGGGCACAAAGATAGAGGAGATCCCATTAGGGATTTGTTGAGGCTGAACCCTCCTACTTTCATCAGGACCACAGAGGGAGCTGAGGCAGAGGCCTGGCTCATCAGCTTAGATAGATGCTTCACATTGCATCCTTATGAGGGCAACACAAAGGCTAATGTAGCAGTACACCTATTGTGAGATGCAACAGTTACCTAGTGGCGCACTAAGGAGTGCAAGCGTCACCTTTCATTAGACACTCTCACATGGGAGACCTTCATTGAGCACTTCAATGCATGATACTTATTAGATCATTATAGGCAGTGTTGCATAGACAACTTTCATGACCTTCAGCAGAGGGGACTTATAGTGGCATAGTATGAGGGTAGATTTACCGAGTTATCCCAATATGTAGAGTATCTCCATGATGAGAAACTCTTGGTTCATAAGTTTATTAGAGGACTGAACCATAGCATAGCAGGGCCTGTTCGCATGGCAAACCCCTAGACTTTGAGTGATGCTTCCGAGAAGGCATATATTGCTAAGGAGATTTAGGGATGAATGTAGAGTTCACGCCCTCAATTTCAGGATCGTGGACAGTAGTAGCATCAGTAGAGTTTCTGTAGACCATCACAGCCACCTCATAGGGGACAATTTAGTTCCACTCCCTTGCCTCCTAGGCCCCCACAATAGCAGTAGCCACAGCAATAGCAGAGCTAGGACATAGGAGAGGGCACATGGGGGACATAATAGAGGTTGGCAGTAGTAGGGCCCACATAAAGATCAGAGGTAGTAGGGACCGCCTATAGAACCCGCGAGGTCGCAGCAGTCTTATAGGGGCTCACAGGGGTCCAATGGTAGGTCAGGACATCAGCAGTTGAGTAGGACTTAGACTAGACAAGTACATGCTAGAGGCCCTTGTTATGCTTGTGGTGGAGCAAGACACTTAGCTAGAGAGTGTCCACAAGGTTTTACAGTAGGGGGACAGCCCCGTGCAGGAGGATCCGAGCAGACTATTGGAGATGTGGGTAGGTCCCACCTTATGTTTACAGTGGTTGATAACTGCAAGGCTAATTTTTAGGCATCAATGATTGAGACATCAATTATGATAGGGGGTATCCCCATTTCTATTCTCTTTGATTGTGGTGCTACTGACTCTTTCATATCTCCATCATTAGTGGAGCATTGCAGGCTAGTGGCCTCTGGGCAAGGTGATAGGTGGGTGGTTGAGTTAGCCTCAGGATCCAAGATGATAGTAGATGCCTTAGTCCATGACTACGAGATTTCTTTGGGACCCTTTTCCATAGTATGTGACCTTAGAGTTATGACATTAGGATCCTACGATGTGGTGTTGGGTATGGACTGGCTTGCGGCTCATCGAGCCAAGCTAGATTGTCGCTGAAAGGTGATTAGCTGCTTTGACGATCACGGTACATCAGTTGAGATAGTGGGCATGTAGAAGCCCACAGTAGTACATATGATATCCGCTCAGTAGCTTAAGCACTACATGCGGAAGGGGTTCCAGATGTTCACCATCACAATGAGTGATAGATCAGATGATGAGCCTGAGGCATCCTTGGATGATCATCCCATCCTTAGAGAGTTTGCCGATGTGTTTCCAGCAGAGTTACCAAGGATGCCACCCCATCGTGAGGTAGACTTTCACATTGACTTAGTGTTGGGTGCTGAGCTAGTGTCTCGTGCACCCTATAGGATGACCACACATGAGCTCATAGAGCTCAAGTTACAACAAGAGGACTTGCTTAAGAAGGGGCACATCTGACCAAGCATTTCACCTTGGGGTGCTCCTGTCATCTTCGTGAAGAAGAAGGATGGGTCTCTTCATTCGTACATGGACTATAGGTAGTTGAATAAGGTGATGGTGAAGAACTGTTATCCTCTACCCAGGATTGACGATCTTTTTGATTAGATGCAAGGAGCCCGGGTGTTCTCTAAGATTGACTTGAAGTTCGGTTATCATTAGTTACGTATCACAGAGGCGGACATCCTTAAGACCACCTTCTGGACTTGATATGGCCATTATGAGTTCATTGTGGTCCCCTTCGGCTTAATGAATGCCCCTACAATGTTCATGAGTCTCATGAACGGGGTGTTCTATACCTATTTGGATCAGTTTGTGATCATTTTCCTCAATGACATCTTGATCTATTCATGGACCGAGGAGGAGCATGAGGGGCACCTACGTCAGGCTCTATAGTGTTTGAGGGAGTAGAATCTTTATGGGAACTTGGTGAAGTGTGCATTTTTTAGGACAAAGGTACATTATCTAGGGCATATCCTATCTGGCAATGGAATCTCAATAGATCCATCGAAGATCAAGACTATCAGGGATTGACCAGCACCCACCAGTGTGACAAAGGTCAGGAGTTTTATGGGGTTAGCTGGTTATTACCGTCACTTTGTTGAGGGTTTTTCTCAAATAGCACACCCCATCACTTCCCTTCAGTGGAAAGGGAAGAGTTTTCTATGGATTGAGCAATGTGAGAGGGCCTTTGGGGTCCTCAAGGAGCATCTCACCAGTGCTCCCATTTTAGTAGTTCCTAATCCTACAGTAGATTTTATGGTTTGTAGAGATAAATCACTTGAGGGATTGGGAGCCATACTTATGTTGGGTGGTAGAGCGATCGCAATGAGTCATAAAAGCTCAAGACCCATGAGCTTAACTACCCCACGCATGACTTGGAGTTAGCGGCAATGGTTCATGCTCTAGTTTGTTGGAGACATTTCTTATTGGGTCATCACTTTGAGCTCCATTCAGATCACCACAGTCTTCAGTATATCTTTACACAGCCAAATCTGAACACCTGTCAGTGGCGTTGGATGGAGTTTCTTTGCGAGTATGACTTTGATGTCCACTACATCAAAGGGAAGGAGAATGTGGTTGCTGATACATTGAGTCAGAGGTGCCATGAGCTCTTGACCTTAACTCTAAGTGTGGACTTGAGAAGATGCATTATTCAGCATCTACTAGAGGACGAGTGGTTTCTTGAGGTATAATAGGAGATCAGTTCACAGAGGGCCCTTATGGGCAAGTTTGTAGGGTATTCACTTGAGGCAGATGGGTTACTTCGTCATCGACAGCGCATCTATGTACCCTGCACAGGTGACCTATGTACTGTAGTGTTATCAGAGGCTCACAGAGCACCATATGCGACACATCCAGGGGTGAAGAAGATGCATGCTAACCTATGACAGCTGTACCACTAGGCGGGTATGAGATGGGATATTGTAGAGTTTCTTGCTCGATGCCTTGAGTGCCAAAGGGTCAAGGCCAAGTATCAGCATCCAACAGGTCTTCTATACCCACATGAGATACCAAAGTGGAAATGGGACACCATTTCCATGGATTTTATTTTTGGTCTCCCTATGTCTTCGTGTCACAATGATGCCATCATGGTGATAGTCTACAAGTTGACCAAGGTGACACATTTCTCACCTGTATGCACGACATACAATGCGCTAGCAGTGGTGAGAGTATTTTTACATGATATTGTGAGATTGCATGGAGTACCTCGTCACACTATTTCAGACAGGGATTTTGTATTCACTTTAGCATTCTGGAGAGCCTTGTAGCAGGCATTGGGCACATAGCTCAACTTTAGCTCCGCTTATCATCCCGAGACAGATGGACAGATAGAGTGGGTGAATTAGGTGTTGGAGGACATGCTTCATATGTATGTTATGGACCATCAGTCTAGATGGGAGAAGTATCTGTATCTAGTTGAGTTTGCCTACAATAATGGGCATCACAGCTTGTTAGGTATGCCTCCTTTTCAGGCTTTATATGGCAGACCATGCAGGACACCATTGAGTTGGGATCAGATAGAGGAAAGAGTTGCCATTGGTCCAGAGCTAGTTCAGGATATGGAGCAGCAGGTCACACTGATTAGGCAAAGACTTCAGGAGGCACAGGATAGATAGAAGAAGTATGCCAATGCTAAGAGGATTGATCAGAACTTCTCAGTGGGTGACAAGGTATTCCTTAGAGTGTGGCCACACAAGAGTCCAATCCATTATGGAAATGGCTCTAAGCTCACACCATGGTTTGTAGGACCTTTTGAGATCTTAGAGCAGATAGGACCTGTTGCCTATCATCTAATGTTGCCACCTATCATGTCACGTATCCATGATATCTTTCATATTTCTATATTGAGGTGATATATATCTGATTTATCTCACGTACTGGACTGGAGCGCTCTACAAGTAGAGGTAGATGGGCAATTAGCTTTGGAGCCAATTCGCATATTGTCTCACCAGACACTGGGCCTTTGAGGTCGAGAGCTATACTAGGTTAGGGTCTAGTATAGCTAGTTTGGGGATCGTTATGACGAGGTCACAGTGACTTGGGAGGATGCAGCTAGTTTGAGGGCACTCTATCTTCACCTTTTTGACGACTTCTAGGAGGAAGTTTAGTCTTAGGGGGGAGGATGTGAGGCTGATTATTTTTCCTTCCTTATTTTGATCATTATGTATTTAAGTTTATGACATTATTAGACTTTTAGAGACTATGGTTTCATTATGCAGAGTTGATTATATCTCCTGATTTTGTTATGACATTGATTAGACATATGGTGATTTGATTTGATCATATTTTGATGTTATTTTGTGATTTGACATACGAAATATATTAGATGATATTTTGTGATGTGATTTTCAGTTATTTATGTGATGATGATTATTTGACATGTGATAGAAAAATGTAGTTTAATTCAAAATTATGTTATAGATGACCATTGTTGTATTCAATGGCATGAATTTAATTCCAGTTGCTTCGTCTATGATTATTCATGATAAGATTGACACTTGATCGAGATGTGCAGGTTTTACATTTCCAGGCCACATGAAATTAGAGGTAGAATTCACACATGTTATTCCCTGTGAAACCGATCCATTCCCAAGAGGGATGAGGATCATGTTTGAAATTGAGTGTTAATTTAAGTGCTTGTTCTAATTTTATCATTTTGGCCTAGTACCCCTTTGTTTAATTAATTAATATTATGTGTTGTATCATTTTTATTGACTTACACCACCTGGTAATTGTTTTTATTTTTGAAGCCATTTAAAGTGGATTTATGACCCCCTAGGTGGTTACCCATGGGTCTAGGGTCAATTTTGACTAACTGACCCTTGGATAAACTCACTTTTGGTCACTCTAAACTATGGTTTAGTCAAAGTGACGAAATTTGAATTTAGATAAGGTGGGGGATGAGTCATGCTTTGGGAAAGACTCATCTCCCTTCCCAATGTTTGGGAATCCCTTCCCTAGGAGGACTTGGGAGGTCTCCAAGACTCCCAAGTGTGTGGGATCTTCCTCCAAGACTCTCACAAACGTGTGAGAGCATCTTGGAGGGAGATGGCTCTTTTAGAGAATAAGAGGATGCCATATGGCATCCCTTATCCTCATGGGGGTTTGAATGGGAATGCCACCTCGCCACTTGTTCTCTCACACATGTGTGAGAGTAGAAGTGGATAAGGTCAGGAATGAGATGGAATTGGAGGATGACACTTGTCACCCTCATACTTCCTCTCCCTTGCAAGTGGCATTAGAGGAGGAAGGAGAAGGTGACAAGTGTCACCTTGTCATTCCTCAAGGCCAAAATTGATGGCCTATATTACCGCCTCTTGTTGAGGAGTGTGGGGTTCTTACATTTTGGAGTTTCTTTCTATTTTTCAGCAATTTTTGGAAAGAGAAATTATTGGAGGTTGGAAGGTTTGGAGAAGCTTGGAGCTCATCACCAAACGTACTTCCATTATTAGGGCTTTAGAAGGTAAGCTCTATGTCTTATTCTTTACCCTTGCTTATTTTTATTGTGATGTGTTGGTAGTATTGTTGTTTGTTGTTTTATTGTTTTTATTTTTATGTGGGATGGGAGTTCGATGAGAGCACCTCCATTTGGAGGTAAGGCTCAACTTGTTCGGGGTAGGGGAAAGGAACCTCCTTGAGGTCACTCCCATATTGTGTTATTTATACCTTGAGGGCTTCTTACTTGTTGTGGAGATTATTTGAATGGCAAGAGTGCCACGGAAGTTTATTTGAGATATTTGAGGAGTTGTGTATTTGGAGGTTTTGGTTTGAGGCCATGAGACTCGGTATTTTGGTGTAGCCTTTGAAGTAGAGGGGTCCATTCCCTACCCCCATCAAACTCATTTTCATGAGTTGTGTTTTGTGTTATCCTTGGGGTTGATCTTTGGGTTGCTTGTTGCTTTGCTTGTTGTGGAGTGTTGCACCCGTGTGAATCCCTACCTCCCTAGCTCGGGGGTGACCCACTTGTGGTTCTATGGTAGGGAGGAGGGCAATTCGAAGTGGTTGGGTTTTCTTCCTTGTGTATTATTTATAGGTGTTTAAATGAAGAAATGGAGTTAGAGAGAAGACCAGTTTTGTGTTTCTATAGTTTATGTTGTTGGTTGTTTGAGCCATGGCCTTTGTGGCCCTATTGTATTTATTTTGGCAAGTTTTATGCCCTTGGTGTTGGCTGTGATAAATATTGTAATGTAAACATTCTTTTTAGTTTATTTAAAAGTTGTTTATTCCCTATTTTTGTGGTGTTGGTATGTTGGAAAAATGCATTGAATTCAAGTATATATATATTTTGCCATTGTTCTTTTCAAAAAAAAAAAAGTACATTAGTTGTTATATAAATTTTATTGTATCCAAAGAAAGGAAGATAGAAATTTGAGAGAGTATTTCTGCTATGATTGCTTGAAATCTTATGTTAATAAGTCGTTGTTCAGGATTGTATGTTACTGAATATTTAGTGGAAGTTGCAATATTTTTCCTTACAAGATTTTAAAAGAAAAAAAAAGGGGAGAAAGAAACATATTTCTGTTTAGATCTGTTCAAAAGGAAATTTATACTAGTTATGATTCTGAAATGAAAAATTTAGTATTCTATGATTTAACCAAGAATTTGAGTTAATGAGAAAGAGAGAGTTAAAGTGTGTATATATATTTATACATATATATATGAGATTATATATATGTATAAGTATATATACATGCATTTTTCATTTGAACTCTAGTTGTTGTTTATATTTCTATTTTACTATGTGTATGCTACAATTTGAAGAAACAATAGAAATTATGTATATTGTTGTTTATATATATTTATACAAAAAAAAATAAACCACATATAAATCCTGTATATATATTAAAATATATATATGCACATATATATATACAAATATATATATATATATATGTATATACATGTGCATATATATAAATATATATGTACTTGAATAGAAGAAAATCTATACACTGATATTTTTAAATAAACCATAAGTATCATGCTGAGTATTTATATATATACACATATATATACATATATTTATGTATATATATATATATATATTTAAAATAAAAATTGTTTTTTAAACAAAATACACAGTGATCAAAATCCATAGTGGTGGACTGTAATTTATAGAGAGTAGATAGTGTTAAATAGAAAACTATATATAAAAAAGGGGTTAAGAGTGGGACTGTGGTGGGTGGCGCCCACCACAGACCCCACGGCTGCCATTTTTGATACAAGAGTGTGGGATGAAACCCCCACCCACACCCTTGTGTGTGGGTGGGGGTTTCATTCCCCTCCCCACCAGTTTTTAAAATAGAAACCATAGCCTTCTTTTCCGCGCGGTGTTTGACCCCTTTTTCCTCGGTGCTCCCTGCGGTCTCTTCCACCCCAGACCCTCCACTCCAACTCCCCTTCTCCCCTGCACGCCCCACCACCACAAGCACACTCCCCATTCAGCCTTCTGCCCTTTTCATCACCATTCTCCTCTGTGTCAATGATGGCGCTACACCCTACGCTGTTAATCCTGCAGCATGGGTATATACTATAACATTTGAAATGTGTGTGTGTGTGTGTATATATATATCACTCACTATTACTTCATTCAAAAAAAATGGTATAACAATAAGCTTGTTGTGTATACCTTCGTGAGAGGTAGTAGTAAGCTTCCATCCATGGCTTCCACCTCCATTCAAAACCCTTGCCTGCATAAACTAGAGGTAAAACAAAACAAAAGAAAACAGGGAAGAAGGAGATAAGGAAATTAGGGTTTTCCCTTTGGAGATAACTATTTTTTTTAAGATGGAATTAGGGCAACAAATGAAGGAGGAAACAAAAGAATACAAACAAAATTAGGCCTTTTCTCAATTGAAAACTAATTATTTTAATGAGAGGAGTTTGAGAGAAAAATGGTTTTATTCCTTTATTTTAAATCCTCTAATTTTGACCTTGCTCTTATTTCATCCTTGTGCTTCATTCAATTTCGATTTATCTAGTGAGACTTTGCTTTTTGTTTAAATGTCTTGAGTTTTGTATTTTAATGGGACGGATTAATTTTATTTTATTTAGGAAGAGTATTTCCCTTGTTTTAAATTCATTTTAGTTGGGTTAATGAAATTATTTTATTTCTCCTTAGTGTGTTTTCTTATCATTTTAAGTATCTATCTACTGTACTATTATTTTACGGGAATGAGTATTTTAATCTTTTTCCTCTATTTTTTGAGTGAGCTAATAAATATAATGTTGAAATTATATTTATTAACGGACTCAAATTTGTTATCCAATTTGGTGTCATGGCATTATTTCCTTATTATTATTTTATTTTAATTTTTTAATCCTTTTTATGCAAGGTTGATTTATTTGACCTTGGTAGGATATTTATTTTGTTATTTTAAATTGTTTTAAAATTTGTTCCTAAGTTTAATTTTTATTATTAAATTTTATTTAATTTCTTATTGGAGTTTTATTTTAAAATTTTTAAGTCAATTATTGAAAACGCGTTATGCTATCAAATTTTTCCTAGATTTCTAGGGTTTTAATTTTATGATATTTTATTAATTGTATTTAATCATTCCACTTTAATCATGAATTCATCATGCCACTATTTTCTTAATCATTATTTCGATTTCTTTTTTACCAGAGTTAGAGTTAAGTTTCGATGCTAGCGGGATCATCTTCACACCTAGGAGACTTAGGGTTCAGATTGAAATCACTCTAACCCTAAAAGTGACACACTTTGTGTCGCATACCCCCTAGATGACTATCATCATGTAGGGGACTGTATGGGACAACGCACCTTCCCGAATTATGTTGACATGTTTACGCCTTATGCATATTGCCACTGAGCATGCAGACGTGTGCAAGGGGGTTCCTAGGGATAGATAGAAAAGTTTTTCATAATTCATGTCATGACCACATGGAAAATGTGGACATGACATGTGTGTTGTGTGTCGTGACTGCATGGGAAATGCAGGCATGAAAAAACTTAGCACTGATACCAATTCTTGGAAACAAGGCAGATAACTAAGAGGGGGTGAATCAGTTATCTTAAATATCTAAACTTTCTTTTCTTCTTTAATATTAGTGCAACATCAAAACATAAGAGCATACATAATCATGAGAGCAGAAATAAAATCAATACACATAACACAAGGATTTTTACGTGGAAAACCCTGATAAGGGAAAAACCACGGGGTGACTAACCCAAGATTGTATTCTTTGTTAAAAGAGTAAGTAGTACAAAATATCACTTGCCAATTAGGGCTCACTGCCCAAGCACACTGCTCAAAAGATGCACACTACCTACAAGAGACTCACGGTCTACAATGTTTATAGAAGGTAAATAAGTGTTTGAACTAATGAGAGGCATCCACATATGCTGAGGTTTAGTTCCAGTTAGGCTTAATATACTTATCTACTGCACTTCATTCTTCCTCTACTTTAGTGCTGTTGTTCTATCACATACCGGACTTGTATTGCTACTTCCACTCTGTTCTATGTTTTAACTCACACACTATTTCCACACACACACACCTTCATACTGAAATCCATCTAGTATATATATCTGCACCAAGGATTTCAACATCTTTCTAGTCGGCAACCGGAATACTCAAGATATTTCTAAGACACTGATCTGTTGGCAAAATCCATGCTTAATATGTGATGTGTATCAAAGACATAGACATAGAAGTCATCATTCATGTTGGCCAACCATGTATGATCTCTCAAATATCTTGACCATCATTAATTTCTTATCTAGATTAATGTATGATGCTCTACCAGTCAGTTCTTCCTTAGTCTACTCTGCCTGTCAGGAACCCAACACTTAGATGCTCATATCTTTTCACTCTTTCATCATCAGAGGGTCAATCTCTAGTATGTAGTAGTCATGGTACTCATCTTGACTTCCCCAAGTCTGCACTTTGCTGAGGTACATCCTTTGAGAGATCCGGACCTGATTGTCGGACCTTGTTGCATGCTCTGTTCTTGTTCACTGGACCAAAACACTCTTCAATCTGACTTTCGATATAGACATACTATGTGTTGTGGATGTGTGGGATAAACTTTGTTTCCATCAATGAAAATAATAATGAAGCCACATAGTGTCTCTTTCCAACAATGATGAGTTAAAAACATATGACTCATCAATTATCACCCACACTATACCATTGAAACCAGATGCCAAACCCTTCAGGTAGAAACAGAGACCAATCAATGCACTGCTGAAACCTATCATCTTTGAAGAAGTTAAGAAATTGTTGAACTCCAAGATCATATTTCCTATCAGGCACTCAACATGGGTAACCAATTTGGTCCCAGTAAGAAAGAAAAATGGTGATATATGCCTATGTGTTGACTTCATAAATCTGAACAGGGCCGCTAAGAAAGATAACTATCCTTTACCCTCATTGGATGAAGTCTTACAAATAGTGAATGGAGCTCAAATGATGTCCTTCTTGGATGGTTTTTTAGGATACAACCAAGTAATGGTGGACAAAATAGATAGATTAAAAACAACATTCACCACCAAATGGGGAATATTTGCTTATAGATGTATGCCTTTTGTCTTGATCAATTTTGGAGCCATATTCTAGCATGTAATGGACATAGCATTTAGAGGCTTGGTTGGCAAATGCATAGTCATATATATGGATGACCTGACCATCTTTTCAAAGAAGAGAGATGATCACATAGAAGTCCTCAGAAAGATGATCAAGAAATGTGAGCAATATGGTATCTCACTCAATCCAAAGAAATGCATATTTGGAGAAACCATGGGTAAGTTACTTGGTCACCTAATATCAGAAAATGGGATTACCATTGACCCTGCTAGGGTAGAATCCATCATGAAGTTACAACTTCCTAGGAGTAAGAAAGAACTTAAATCTTGTTTTGGTAAGATAAACTTTGTAAGGAAGTTCATCACAGGATTTGTGGATATTGTTAGACCACTCAATACAATGCTTAAAAAAGATGCCAAAATCAAATGGACACCTGAAGCAAAGGCTGCATTTGAGAACATCAAAAAATCCATAGCAGACGCACCAGTCCTGATCAACCCCTACACAAGAGAGTTTTATATTTATTCATTTACTTCAGAACATACATGTGCAACAGTCCTGACATGAAGGAATGAAGCCAAGGAAGAAAAAACCATAGCCTTCATGAGTTCTCCATTTAAAGATGTAGAGCTAAGATATATGGATGTTAAAAGACAAGCTCTTGCTTTGGTCAGAGCAATAAAGAAATTTAGACATTACATCCTAAGAAGTAAGGTAATTATTGTGGTACTTGATGCAACAGTAAAAATTCTCCTGATGCAGAGTGAACCTGGAGAGAAAAGAGCCAAGTGGCTAACAATCCTCCAAGAATATGACATGGACATAACACCCATTAAGTTGGTCAGAGGGCAAGCCATAAGCTAGATGATTTCTGAAGTTGACCCTAACATAGTGAGTCAACAATAGGTTGTGAACACTAAAGAGATCAAAGAATGGTATTCTGATATCAAACATATCCTAATCAATGGGAGATGCCCACTGAAGATGTAGGCTTCTCAAAGGAGAGCTCTAAAGATAAGTTCACAAAAATACATGATTAAAGGAGGAGTCCTTTTCAAGAGGAATTATGAAGGGATATACCTTAGATGTTTAGACAAACCAGAAGCAGACAAGGTTATTACTGAGTTACATGACAAGTTTGGAACAACACATGATTCCCATTTAGCCACTACACATGCTATCCTAAGAGTAGCATATTACTGGCCAACAATCTTTAAGGGCACTATTGAGCACATCAAATGTTGCCACATTTGTCAAGTTGTTGCCAACAAGGAGAAATATGTTGCTCAACCCTTGCAGCCAGTCATGGAGATGCACCCATTTGCCCAAGGGGCATGGATTTTATAGGTCCTATTAATCCTCCATCATCTTCAAGCCATAGGTATGTTTTGACAATCATTGATTACTGCACCAGGTGGATTGAAGTAGTTAGTAGCAAGACATGCACTACAGAAGATGTGATCAAGTTCCTAGAGAACAACATAATAACCAGGTATGGAGTTCCATATGCCCTTAAATGTGACAATAGACTAGCTTTTGCGTCATTGAGATTGTCTAGTTGGGCTTTTGATTATGGAATCATCTTGAAATTCTCTTCAAATTATTATCCCCAAGGAAATGGCTTAGCAGAGTCAACAAACAAAAATTTATCGAGTATCATAAAGAAATTGATAGAAAAGAACCCTAGGGAATGGAATACCCTGATTAAGTATGCCTTATGGGTGGATCGAACCAAGATGAAATTCACTTTAAGAAATTCTCCTTACCACTTAGTATATGGGGTGGATCCCATCCTCCCTGTTAATCTCAAGATCTCCACATTGCAGTTTGCACAAGAATATTTGGGCATAGATAATAAGCAATAAGTTAGGTTGCTACAACTCATGCACCTAGAAGAAAAGAGAGATAAGGTGATTGATCAATTCACCAAGCATCAAGCTACTTTTAAACGTTGGTTTGATAAAAAAGCCATGATAAAAGCTTTTAGGATTTTAGACCTAGTCCTAGCCTGGGACAAAGCACATGAAAAGAAAGGTGATCATGGAAAGTTTGATAAACTTTGGATAGGTCATTTCCAAATTTTAGAGATCCTAGAAGATAGTACTTACAAACTCAAGACCCTAATAGGTGAGGATGTTCCTTTGCCAGTCAATGGACAGTTCCTTAAACACTATTTCCAAGCATAGATAGGGTCATGTCATGATATTGTACCATAATGTACAACTTGTATAGTTGTTTGTATAGTTTGCTTTGTGTGTTTGCTTTTGGTTTGTTGGCATTGAGTCATTGCTTTGATTAGGCAAAATGATGCACCTTTTCACTATAGAACACCACTAAAATTGTTAGAATTCAAGAGTTTGGACATAAGTTTTTACATAGACTGTATCCCATGTTAACCAGTATCCTGCATATTAGTTAAGATGCTTGATCTTCGTCAATATGATGATGACATCATATCCCAAGCAGATTTGAAATAGCAACAAGGACGATGATGTCTGAAAAGGGAAATTGTAGGATCAAATAGCACTAATCAAACATGCAAAGTAAATAAAACACCAAGGAGATCAAGACAAAGATTGTGAAGGGGGAAAAACAAAGAAAAACCCCCTGTGTATATGCAAGTGGCAAGAAGCCAAAAAGAGAGATTACAGAGATATCGATAAGCTTCTCAATGAGAGAAATGAGAAGATAAAGAAGAAGAATAAGAAGATATCCATGAAGAGATTATATGCATAAAGAGAGGAGGAGACACCTCTTAAATAGAGGTGAAGAATGGAGTTATGCGTAACTCCCATATGCCACCTTTCATAAGGTGTGTGCCACATGTTTCCTCTTAAGGAGGAATCTACCAAAATATAGATTATTCCTGTAGAAGGAATAAAAGGAGTGTTATCCGATATGTGGGGATAAAACACCAAATTAATAAAATACAAAAATATAATATAATCTTCACTAAGTAAAGATTAATTTCTAACAATGTCATCCTGATCTTCAAATGTGGGCGATATTTTATGAAACTAAGATCCCTGATATTTCTTAATATCCTCATATCCATACTTCAAGCACGTAACACCTAGACCCTCAAAAACCACTAGGAAGTTGCCACATGGCATGCTGACCTGATCACATTAGTACTTTATATTATCATGATTGTTAAATAGGGGTATGATGACCTGATTTTAGTCATCGGTCAACTATTGGTCTTCTTACGATGATGTCATCCTCATATTCCCAGATATCAGTAATATTTATTAATATCCCTGATATCTCTGAATATGCAGTCCCACATTAAATGCCAATCTAACGGTGGTTGAACCTTTCAAAATTTTTAATAATCACCCACCACCTGTTAACATCTCCAACACTTTGGTGTCTATCAATGGATACCAAGAGAATGACATTAATCACACCCTAATCTACCATTGTTTTTTATTAAAAGCAAGGATTTAAGCTCATTTTGAATTTATCAAGTGTTCAAGCGAAATTTAAGAGTTACTGTGCGATTAAGGATGCATTACTGTAACTTGTGAAAGTAATGGAATGGGTGTAGATTCAAATGGCAAATGGAGGAGAGTATCTGTAGGGTAAACACATGCAACCTGATATCAATTAAATAGTAAAAAGAGTAGCAGATATTAGGTATGTAATGACAAACCCCTCTTTTGTCATTTATGGATAAAATAAACAGGTAAAATTATTTTTACCACAGTAAATTGATGTAATGATGTGTACAATATATTGAATGAGTATCAAACATCAATATGTTCATATTATCATTAAATTGTATGATCACATGATATATTAGGGTAAGAAATACATATGCTTTATTCAGAGATTCAATGGTGCTCCCAAAAATAGGTTGATGTAGAATTCCTAAATGCCATGTGCATACAACCAGAAGGGATTGCATTCAAATATGGTCAAATAAATGACACCCATCTAGGGAGTACTAATCTAGATGCATAGATGGCAAGGTCAGAATAGGGAAGGGGAGAACCTCTACTTATTAACATTTACAACTTAGGCATGTGGCATGCAGGAGGGTTTCCTTATGCAATGGAGGCCACTAAGTTGGTAGTAGAATGTGCATGTAATTATAACATTGACACTAGAAAGGTAGAGAAGGATGGTCGGTTATATGCAGACTTTTCAGTCAAATGCATTACTACAGCTTTCAATCTGCCCAAAGGACCTCAAGAAAGTGGAATAAATCTGTAGAAATTAGAAAAGAAGTACAATAAAGCTGAGAAGGATTGTAGAAAAGTTATGTATTCATGGAGAGCCAATGATAGCACATATAAGGCTGCTGCAAAGTTACCAGTACATTTGTATAAGTTTGACTTTGCACCAGAATTTCAATATATGATGGTGATGCTCAGCCACAAGACAGGAAGACCAAATACTGATACCTTTAAAAATTGGATGTATGACTTCATGAGAATGGTGGCAGATACTGATGAAAAACCCTAGTGGGCTAGGATCATAAGCGATAGTCTGGATGAAGGGATGAGAAAGTTGGGAGGAAAGGCCAACATGTTCCACATGACCTCCTATGTTGTTTATGCATGTGCATTCTGAGGCACATTTAGTGGTTTACAAATAGTGGGCAGGGTTGGAAATAACCCTGGAGATGTAAACATATGGAATCACTATCCAAAGATGAAACAGAGAGAGTCTCTCCAACACTACCAAAGGGTAAATGACTCATTTTCCATGCACTTAGTAAGAACCATGGAAGAAGACAGAGATAAGAGGCTTAGTATGGAAGCTCAAGCCATGATATACAAGCATGGGGCTTGGTTTATCCAATTCCCCACATTCACATACAAAAGGATAGGGGGTTTTACTAGGCAACCTCTCATGTTTCTGAGGTATCCAACTGATAAAGTTATCCTGATGGAGATGGCCAGGTAGATACTGCCTTCATTTAAGGCCTATATGGAGAAGGGTAAGATACCTAATATTTTATTCCCAATCATGATTGGATGGTACATGTGCCCTGACAAGGAAATTGTTAAGGATGCTATGGGTGGATTTAAATTGATGTCATTGCAGCCTTTCTCACTCTCCAGGCCATATGACCCATATGGGAGAATACAAACACCGAACAAGAAGCCCATGCATCAGATTCATATTGAAGATTACTGGGTTGATTGTGATGATGAAGTGGAAGTGAGGAGGGGTTTCCAAAGGCTTACTTTGTAATAGATTCGTACATTGGACTGCTTATCAGTGCTAGTGTAATTGCATGAAAATGATGGAACATCATGTCCTAGGAGTATGAAACCAAGAAAATATATAATGAGACTATATCCTTCCCTGACTAGAATCAGCCAGAAGAAACCTCATTAGAATAGGTAACACAAAAGGTTATATCATTAACCAAGGACTGGGTGGAGGTAGAGGTTATAAAGTTAAAGAAGAAGGGGATGGATCTCAATGTAGACAATAAAAAGAAAAGAAAAGAATTGACAGATGAGGAGTATGATGACTTCTTCAAGGAAAAGAGAGCAGTAAAGGAGAGAGGCATCAGAGTAAAGCCAAGAAAGGAAATCAAGTTGGTGGGGTGACCATCATTCGTCATTCCCAACCCAAGGAAGATATAGCCTCAACTTATGCTGCAACCACATCTCAAGCACCTACAAAGAAGTGAGAGCCTGCTCCAAAGCCTACTCCAACTGTCATAGAGGAAGGAGAAAGGTTTGAGGATGATGATCTCTTGATAAGCAAGAAAAAGGAGAAAATTTAGAAGACACCTAAGAAACAAGCATCTACAATGAGGGAAAAATAGAAAAGAACAACACCATCATACTGAAAAGATTTGGTGATGAAGGTATCAAGAGAACCCTGCAGTATGAGGTTCCTATTCCTAATATAGCGCATTTCAAGACAGAAATGGCAGAGGAATAGAGAAAGAAAGACAGAATAGAAGGAATGATGTGCCTTTTCCATTGGATGAGATAGTGGATTTATCAGATGATGATGTTGTGAATGAAGTATCAGCTAGTCCAATGGAGGCACTAGTAAAGAATACCAAAATGACCCCTCACGATACTCCAGTGGTACAGTAGAAAGTATGAGAAGAGGAGGCAATAAAGGCTAATCCTGGGATGATAGCATAATAGATTAATCTGGCAGGGTTGGTGGATCAGGTTACTAGTCCAACTATAAGAGACTTAGCATATTAGGATGATGATGACCAAAATTAGAATAAGGACATACCTCTAGAACAAAAGAAATTAGATGTTAATGTACAAATGGAGGATGAACAGATGGATGAAGAGATGGCTGACCAGAATGATGATCAAAATAATGGGCAGATACCTAAGAAGGACCTGGACAAAATGGAGATAGATGAACCACAAAGTCCTAATGAATCAAATGTATCAAAGGATGGGGGACAAAGCTCTCAGGTGGGTGGTGATCAAGAAAAGAAGGAAGATGTGGATGAAGAAGGTCACAAAGATCATGAAGATATGATAGACCAGGGAAATCCTGATGCTCATGCAGATCCACCATTACACAAAGAATAGGATAAGGTTGAAGACGGTACACAAGAAGTCCCTGATCATGAGGAAGAGCATGAATAGGAAATACCTAGTGAACAAGAGGAAGAGTACTCATCACCAAGGGTGGAACAAAACATGGAATCACAGAATGTTCAAATTGGACATTCAAATCAGTAAGGGTCCACTGACGAAGTGTCATATTGGCTGCAGCAAGAGGTGCATGTACCTCCACCTAGTGTGGTACCAGAATTTGATATTACTTCATTATTTATAGCTAATACAGTCAAACCAAAGAGAAGGGCTAGGGCCACCTCATCCATAAAAAGAGATTCAGCAACAGGTAGGAGGACAACTGAAATAGTTATACATGTGGTAGACAAAGCAAAAGGAGAGACAACTGTTAGTGAGTTTCAGATGACCACTATTGATCTAGGCTTTGCTACAAAAGAACAAGATGGCCAAGAGGCCAAAGACATAATTAATTATTTATTGAAGAGTGTAGAAAGGGAAACGAACAAAAATAAGGTGCACAAGGAGCACATTTCTCAACTGCACACATTCATAAAGGGATTGATAGATCCTAATAATATGCCAGTCAGCACATCTATCCCACTGACCATTATATCTTAGAATGAGGTGACTGGACTAGATATCATGAAACATAAAGAACATATGATGGACAATTAGTTCATCCAGTTCATTGCAAAGGAAGAGAAGGTGATAAGGACATCTCTCCATAATTGGAACCTGCTCAGCATATTGAAGAGGAAGGGGACAAATTACAAAAGTAAGTTGGGCAGAGATTAATCAAAATTGAGAAACACCTAACTGCCCTATCAAAAATGAAGCGTATAAATGCCAATGTCCTCATTTCCAAAAAAATACTAAACAAATAGACATCTAAGTTGTTGAACATATGGTATGACGATACCTGTTTGATGAGGCAAAAATTTTAGAGGCTCTCGAAGAGAAAGTAGAAGGAAAGATTGAGAGTTAGGATGAAGACTTTGCAATCAAAGCTTTCCAGGACAACTTTAAACTTGTTGCAGATGACCCCCTAAATCATTTATTAGAGGACACAATTAATAAGGCCATGAGGATGAAGGAAAAAGTGGAGAAGTTTAATGAGATGTTAAATAGTAGAAAGAATAAATGGCTAGCATTACAAGCACAGTTAAAATCACAAGAACGTGTAGTCAAGAAGGCTAAGGTCTAGGATGGAGGGGAAATAGAAAGGACGGTGCAAGTATATGAACTCATCAAGGGACAGATAAGTGTGCCTATAAAAGAAGAGAAGTTATCCACTGATGAGGAGGATGAATAATAAGCATGAGGCACATGATCATGTGCATAGTATGATACCAGATGGTTGCTAGCTGGTAACATGTGCCACGTGTATACTGTTTACTTAGTCAAGGGGTAATGTACGCCATTGATTCTAAATGACAAATCTTGATCGTAGGATCATTTTGTAACCACCTCCTACCCTTGTTCTATAAAAGGGTGATGGAGTGCACTTTTCATTCATTTGAAACTTAATTGAGATTAGATTGTTGAAGCATCAGGACTAATTCTTAAGACTGATTGTAAGCATACATGTCTTTTGCATACTTAATGAAGAAGAAGATCTAGATTACATACAATCGTAGACTTTGAGTAATCTGTGAATGAATTCTTGGCTTGTACTTTGATTTGTTGCATCCCTTCGAATGCAATTCATGTTGTGCATGTTGCTTTCATTCCTTTTCCATCAAAGTTAGCATCAGCCATACCTAGCTGTGGAACATCCTAGTGACCCTATGGTTTGATTCCCTTCTCTTCATGACATTATCTCGAATGTATGTGAACCAATAGCTAAAGATTCCACCATATTAGTAAAGTCTAGCAAGTATTCATTACAATTTATTTAAGTTCATTAAAATCATCATCATAATTGGAAATTCACAAAAAATATAAAGCAAATACAATTAAATATGTTGATATCGTGAAGAAAATTGAATATTCATAGCATATTTGATTTACATAGCATGTATAATTGAAAACATCATGCAAATACATACAAGTCTTAATAGTCATCATTCAAATATCTACATATAAGCACATTATCTAAGTGAATTTATAGTGTAGAGGTGAAAATTAGTCAATAACAGTCGATGATCAGAAGAATTGATCAAAATTAGAAAATATCTTCATCATCTATTAGATGCAGTAGGATTAACCTTGCCTATTGAAAGATTTACAGAAAGTAGGTGAAAGATCAAATGTTTAGACATCAGTTCTTGGAATCAGAAATGTAAGGCCCCTTGAATGGAAAACAGCAAGGCACATCAAACTAGTGAGCAACATTAGTAAATTATGAACTAATCCATGGAGACATGGGATCATGAATTCTTTGAATTCATCGTATCTTTCAAGATGATAAAGGTTTGGTTTGAAATTCTTTATCTATGTGTGTTTGTGACTAACATCATAACCAACATCTGGGAGAAATCAAAATGCTCCGCATTGAGCTTTCCTCTCTTATGGATTTGGGAGAGTGCTTATATTATTTGTATCCACCTTCCTTTGAAGTTTCTAGTGTTGGGATACTCCGCAAGTTTAGTTCTTGTGTTGGTGATTAGTAATAGTGTGTCCTGATGTGCATAATGAAGATATTCTTTGATTCAAATAGTTGTGAAAATGTCGTAGAAGTTTATGATGATGATGAGTATTCTGGGAAGGTATGTGAATGGTTTGGAGTCTCTCTCTCTAGTCTACATAATGTTTTTTGGATTTGGAGAAGCATGGATGTGATTGTTAGCTTAGGCTTGGCTGACCTATCATGCTAACGCTATTTGTGGAGGTACCTCATGGATTGTGGATGTGATAAGTAGCTTGATGATAAAAATTTGAGTCCTTGTTATCCCTTGATATGGTCCACTTTCACTTTTTTCCACCATGGAAGTGTTTAGTGCTGTAAGTAATGTTGCATGTGTGTAATGCACACGCTTCATTAGGACTGACCTAATTGAGATAGGTCTTGGTTATAGATGGTATAATGCAAGATGAAGTTGACTGGAGCAAGGTAGAGAAGAATATGCAAATGTGAATCAGGGGTAGTGAAGATGTGTGTGAACTTAAATTCTTATGACTCTCGAATGCAGTGAGCAGAAGGTGTCTACATTTTAGTGTGCCAGAAGTTGTTGGAGGCAGTGAGCCAAAGGTTGTAGATAGAAAAGAGTATCAACAGTGGATCTCTCATGTTGCTTAGAGATAGTGAATCTCTTTGCAACAGTCTTCTTCTTTCTTCTCTCTTCTGGGCAGTGAGCCCTTAGTAGTGAGCCTTTCTTTTAGGCAATGAGCCTATTGATTTTTGGTGTTGATATTCATATATATTGTGAGCTAATCCTCACCATGGTTTTTCCCTCATTAGGTTTTCCACGTAAATTTGGTGCTCTTATGTGTTTGTATGTGTTTGCATTGAGGCTTCATCTATTTACATTCTGCTAATGCATTATAAATGGTTGATGTTTGGAATTAATTTTAGGATTTAAAGTCTTAACATACAAGTGATTCACCCTCCCTCTCAGTTGTCCTATGCATTCTAACAGCATAAAATTAGACCTCTGATAAGATGAAATGGAGTGCATCCAAGCTCCATTGATTTGTCCTCTTGGATGAATTTGTGGGTTGCTCACACAACTAGCATAACCCTTATGAAAATAATAGAAAATATGAATGATAGGAATGTGTGTACAAAAATGTGTGAGGGTTTGAAAAGGAAAAAAAGTTTTCTTTATAGAGGGAGAGGGAATCAAATGAATGGCTAGGATTAGAAGAGTGAGGGGTGAGGTGGATGGATAGGATTGAGATTCAAACTTAGTGCTTATGATGCACCATAAATGGGTATGACAGGTGCTCAAAATTGGGAGAGTGGGAACAAGTGGGATTTTCATTTGATTTTGGAGAGAAAGTGCTTATGACACACAATGAATGAGGTTAAAAATAGGGATGTGAATGGGGATAAATAATTTAAATAATAAAATTATTTAAATTAAGAGAGACATGTGGAATTTAAATAAATATTTAATTTATTTAAATTAGATGATGGAGGAAAATAGGATTAAATAAATAAGATTTATTTAGTGTAGAGCTTCTGGAATTACTGTGTTGCTTTTTTTGTGTCAACGTTTCAGATCATACTGAATGATCCATCATCAGGACAAAAGATGAGAATTATGGATCATTGAGTATGATCCGAAACATTGACACAAAAAAAGAAACACACAGTAATTCTAGAAGCTCTACACTCAATCATGGACTGTGTAAATATCATGTCTACAAGATTTATTTAATTTGGTTCAAATGGAGGACAAATGGAATTAAATAAATAATATTTATTTAATTTGATGTAAGAAGAGGATAAATGGATAAGAGGAAGTAGTTAGATAAATCTAATTTATTTAACTAATGGGAGTGATGTAAGGGGTCATGAAAGGGTACCTAGGACAAAGTGTCACTAAGTATCGCAAGAGGATGCAAGGGGAAGATAAAAGGCAATGTTGTAAGACATGGTCAGATTTAGGTGTCTATTTTTGCCCCTCTTTGACATGATGTTGTTGTTGGCAAGAGACACTGCTATGCATGATAGGTGTTATCATTGATGGAAATAAGACTATTCCACTCATCCACATAACATAATTTTTTCTTATCGGAACTCAGAATGAGAATTTATCTAAGTCTAGGGAGCCAAAAATAGAGCATATGGCAGAGTTCATTATTTTGACCAATGCATCTCTCCAGTTAATCATTGTGTGTTGCAAATCTGAGGGAGTGTAGAGGGATGTCAGGACAATCCAAATCCAAGATTTTAGCCTCTAGTGACAAAGGGATTAAAAGTTATAAGCATCTAAGTGCCGAGTCTTAATATGACAAAATAGTTCAATGAAGAATAGGCTGACTTGTGTTTGATCCCTATGTGGATCCAGTAGAAGTGTTTTGGTGAGTTTTGTATGGGATATAATATTAGTGGTTGACATGTATTGTGTTATTTCTAGTATGCATCTTTATTTGTATATGGATTCAGCTGACTAAACAGAGTATTTGTGTTGTGTGTTAAGTTCTTCACAAGGCCGATAGAAAGGAGATTGAATTTGTTGATGTGAATATATATTAGCCAAGGGATTCGAGTATTGTGGAGTGTGATAGTATAATCTTTGTGGGTTAACCCCCACCATGGTTTTTCCCTTAACCAAGTTTCCTTGTTAAAAATCATGGTGTCAAGTGTATTATTTGTATTTCTACTCATATGTTATTGATTCCTACTTTTTCATGATGATTTTTTTCTATTAAGAAGGTGTAAAGAAGAATTAACTCTTGCAAGCTTCAAAGTTTTAAGACAACTGATTCACCCCCCTCTCAATTGTCTACCCTAATTTCAACAATTGGTATTAGAGAAAGGTTCCTTGAAAGAAGACTAATAGCTTGAGGACGATCTGGGAAGGAGTTTCAATGGGTTCACTCAGAGAACAAATTTAATTAGCTTTAGAAGATCTTGAATGGTCCAAAGCAGAAATAGATGATCTGAAAGCAAACCTTAAGGATGTTGATGATTACATTGACTTGCTAAAAGATAAACTAAAGAAATCAATGGAGGAAAGGAAGAAACTACTTCATCAGCTAGCTAATCTTACTGAAGAAAATGACATGAATGAGGCTTTAGAAGAAAAGACAAAGGAATGTGAGAAGCTGACAAAAGAAGTTTATGTTCTAAAACATGAGATGGAATCTGGGGTAATGAGGCTAACCAAAGAAATTAAGCAAATGAAGAAGACTAAAGAAGACCTAAATCAAAATCTAAAAGGTAGAACTGAAGAATGCTGTAGATTGGATAGAATAGCTAGCCATCTAGAGTCTGATCTATAAGAAAGTAGAGACAATGAGAGAGAACTTGAAAGGAAAATTTTTATTCTCAGACATGACCTAGAAGTTGCAAATGAATACAAGGAGAAGTTCAAGATAAGCTTAGCTAAACTTGAAGCACTACCTGAAGGATAGAAAAAAGATGATGACAAGCATGGTCTTGGATATGAGAAAGGTAAAAGCTCTGGATCTGGATAAAGAAATTTTCAACCAAGGAATGGGAGAAACAGGCCTAGAAGACCTCCAGTAAGACAACCTAATGCTCAAAGATATCCATCCTTCAATGGCAATTGTTTCAACTGCAATAAATTTGGTCATAGAGCTACTCAGTGCAGAAGCAGAGTAAATCAAAATGGTCCATCCTTCTCCAATCAATGCTTAAAGTGTAAGAGGTATGGTCATAGATCAAATGAATGTAAAAGTATGATAATGAATAACTCTAACAATAGAAAAAATGGCAACTCTTTCAATAGTTACTACTTTAGTTGCAATGGATTTGGACACATGGCTAATTAGTGCAGATCAAGAGGAATTCAAGCACATAAGCAAAGAAATGTTGTGTACTTTAATTACAATAGATTTGGTCATATTGCAAGATTCTGTAGAAGTAGGAATAATGAAAGAAGAGGTCCGGTAAACAAAAAATTAGATGAGCAAAGACAAGACAAAGGCAAGGGTAAAATTGATGTGAATAAAATCTAGAATGAAATGAGCAAGACATGGGTCAAGAAAAGTGTTGTGAATAATAGTAATGGGTCTACACTAGGATCTGGTGATGATAATCCTACCAGGAATTAAATTTGGAGCTCTAGCTTAGGGGGAGCTACATTGAAAATCAAATTCCCCCAGCCAGTAAGTGGGTGCCTAGATATGGCACAATGAGAGAAGATATTTTGAATTATTTCAGAACTTTTGGAAGGATTTTTGAAATAAAAGATGTTGATATGGAAATTTACGAAGTGATTCATGAAGAACTATTCAAGAAACAAAGTAACCGGATGAAGTTAGGGCAACACATTTATTACAATGTCAAATTAGGTTCTACAAAGGATGAAAGGTCACTTAGTCATGCATTTGAATCAATTGCATTTGAATGAAACAAGAAGAAGAGCATCTGAGGTATAAATCCAAAAATTAAAGCACAAAGAGCAAATTCAACCGACAATTGATCAACCCTAACCCCATGGAAGAAAACGGTACTTCTCTGTAAAGCTTTGAATCTAAAATTTGTTGAGATGGATACTCCTCTTGTTGTTGATATTACTGAAAGGCCCCTTCCAAAATTTAAGAAGCATCCTTACAAGTCAGTCAAAATCAAACCGTTAGGTGCATTCTCTAGTGTCCCATATGGAGTACTACATGTTGAAGATATTAGGGCATACATCCACTATAATGTAGAATAATTTGGGAATCTGAAGTTGCTTGAATTTTTTAAGAACCATCTAAAGGATGATAACTATCAACTAAAACTAGAATTTGAAACCCTAGAAAGAAAACATTTTCTTCAAGTGATTAAATTTTTAACTTTTGATGAAAGTGAATGGGTTCGATATGTGTTGAGCCAGATACATGATGAATTCATATGGCTATTAAAACCATTCAAGATTACCAAGGATGTTATCATAATTTTGACTAGGTTAAACTCAACCGATGGATTACCCATGTTAAAATCTGTAAAAAACCAAACTATTACTGATGCAACTAGTGCAAAGTTCGATAAGAGGGCTATGACCATAAATGACATTATAGAACCAGATGTGAAGTTTGCTTCCATTGTGATTGGCTACAAGATCTGTCACTCTAGTAGAGAGAATTCAGTCTCTGGAACTGCTATATATGTAGCATATCAAATGTTGAAGGACAATACAAATTATGACTTATGTGAGCTACTACAGAACTAACTGGTTGAAAATCTAAGCAAAATCAAGAAGGATAAGAATAACACCTTCAAGTATGGTTCCTTAATTATATGCTTATTCTTCTATTTCATGAATGAAGTACTTGTGCAAGGTGTGCACTGGACACATGACAAGCTAGTTGTAATTCAAATAAGTGATCATTTACATAGCATTGAAGACTCAATTGCACAAAAGACTGCAATCTAGGGGTACTTTAAAAAATTTTAGAGTATGATGCACTCAAGGGAAAGAATCCCTAAATCAATAGTTGAGAAGTACGAGAATGAAATCTTCTTTATGGTAGACATTGATCAGTGCCTAATGGAGGCTGTGGAACCTAGAAATGTATGGATTATGCCTATGGGCTATGAGGTTGATGAAAAGGTCTTGGATATGTATGCTCAATATCTTCCTAAGCAAATCAAAAGACACCTCTGTGGAAAGGTTTGGAACATATAAGGAGCTAAGTCTAAAATTGCATGTTGAGCTCAAGCAACCAGAGGTCAAGAAAAAAGTTCAAAGGCAAGTTGAAAGGTATGCTAAAAGCATTGGCCTAACCAAGGAGGTAGTGAAGAAAAATAGAGAAAGAATTGAAAAGGTTGAAAAGGAAAAGCAGGACAAGAAACATGAAGATGTTCCAGTGGAACCATCCTCCACTCCAAGGACTACTAGGAGTTCTATTTCTACTTCTGTTCCCCCTAAACCTACAAAACTAGAAGATAGACCATCCAGTGAAGGAAGTAAGAGAAAGAAAACAAAGGTGACAAGAACGTATGTGAGCATAAAAGATGATAAAGAGATGGAGACAGATGAAGTTAAAGAGATAAGATCTAAGAGAGCCAAGACTTCAAGGGCTCCTGAGGACTAACCTTCTAGAAGCAAAAAGACAAGTAAAAAGCAAGAGACTGGTAAGGTTGCTATGACTGTTGATGAAATTGTAAAAACAATTACTGTTTATGGAAATCTAACCTATTAAAAAATATTATGATAGTTTTGATGAAGCAAATAAAAATATCTTGGAGGATGCCACCATCCTATACTTGAATAAATTCAATAGAGCTCTACTGGAAATTTTGCAAGAAATTCCTAAAATTTTAACGAAAATACTAGAGATGAGGAAGGAAGCCACGAAGGATAAAGACATAGAACTCAGAGAATATGTCCTCTCCACCATGTGTCTAGTAATGACCAGAAGGGAAGTAGATGAAATCCTCAAGGAAGTTAAGGAGAAATTCAGAAGCAAGATTTGGATGAACAAGCTAATTCTTGGTGAAACTGAGGAAGTGTTGATCATGATGTTAGTCATAAGAAAACATAGAATAAAAATTGCACAACAACCTTTACTCATCTTGAAAGAAATGATGAATTCAAAGAATTCATGATCCCAAGTCTCTATGGATTAGTTCGTAACCTACTAACGTTACTTAGTGGTTGATGTGTATTATTGTTTTCCATTTTGGGGCCTTACGTTCATCAATAGGATCTCATAAGATGCTACAAAGAAATGTTATTTTCACAATATATTTCTCCAAATGATAAATTTGTAATTAAATCCTTGCATGATATTTGTCAATTTGACATGCTTTAACTCAAATATGCTACTAATTTTCAATTATCTTCAAGATAGCTGCATATTTATTACTATTTGCTTCTGATTGTCATTTATTGCAATTGTGATGGTGAATTATTCTAAAATTGAAAGAAATTGAAACAAATACTTCAAAAAATGATGAACCTTTAGTTATTGAGCCACATATACATTAGATACAGTCATGAAGAGAAGAAATCAAACAATATGTTCACCAGGACATTCCACAACTAGATACAGTCGATGCTAACTTCAAAGGAAAGGTCTAAAAACAACACATGTAAGTCGATATGCACTCCAAGGGGTGCAGCAAATCACAGCATGTATCAAGAATTCATACACTAATTACTCAAGATTTATGATGTATTGTAATCAAAACAATCTTCTCATTCATTAAGTATGCAAGAACATATATGTATACAACAACTTTGAAATAAGCCCTGAATATTTCAGCAAACAGATTTCAATTAAGTTTTTGAATGTTCAAAATAAGGCATCCCTACACCTTTTATAGAACAAGGTGAGGGAGCGGTTACAAAATGATCTATGATCAAGATTATCTATTAAGATCTACAGTGGATATTTATCTTTGACTTTGTCAGCATTTGACGTGGCACAGGTTGCCAGCTGGCAACCATCTGAATTACTTATTTTCCTAAGTATCAGATGCCTATATCTTTTCTTGGTATTGCATCTTCATCTACTCTTTATCCTTCAAGTTCCTCATCTTCATCATCAGGAGCATCAGGATCATTGCTTCCCAAATCTTCATCATCTTGATGACTTTCTCCTTGTATATGGACCTGCATAGATGTTCGGATATTTTCATAAGATTGTACTATCTTTTCTACTTCCCCGCCATCTTGAATTCTTGCTTTGGTGATGGCGTGCTTGTGTATCTAGTATTTGCCTCAGAGAGTCTCTAACTTACTCCTCCTGTTGCTAGATGTTTCATTGTAATTTTCCACTCTGACCTTGATCCTCATGATTTTGTCCATGACTTCTTCCGTTAGGTGATTTAGAGGGTCATCAGCCACTAGCTAGAAATTGTTATGTAGAGCTTTAATAGCAAACTCTTCATCTTGATTTTCAATCTTTCCCTCTATTTCACCTTCCAAGGTCTCCAAGACTTCTACCTTATATGACATCATGTCATGCAACTTCATACTGATGTCTCTTAATTTTCTATTGCATCTTTGGAGCACATCACACTCAAATCAGATGTCCTTGTACCAGATATCAATCAAAATGGTAGTATTATTATTTAATACTTGGTTACTTATGAGAACCTGAGGATTAATCCTCTTTATTTCATCTAAAGCGCTCAATGCTTTCTCTAACTGAAAGGACCTTCTTCCTGTCTCCATCTGTAATTTGTCAACCTTCTTCCTTGAGATGCTTAAAGAATTTCACCTCTTCAAAGAGGCTTTCACTATTTCTTTTGCTCCATCAAATGCGGATAACATCCATTTCCTCATTATTGATGACTCATGCTTCATGAGATCCAATTTATTCACCTCATCTTGGGAAATAGCAGTCAATGGGACTGCATGATCACTTGAAATATCATCAGGGTTAGTTAACCCTTTTATATAGGCATGCAGCTAAGCAATGTTCTCTTTATGCTGCTTATTTTTTCTTTTTCTCTCTTCACCCTTTGGGTCAATGAATCAATTATATCTTTTCCCTCTTGGCCTTGTTGCTCCTCATTGGCAAATCCCAAATCTATTGTACTAATTTGGAATTCATCCAAAGTGATTTTGCCTTTCTCTTTGTCAACTATGGGAACGGCTACCTGGGCGGTCCTTCTACCCGTAACAGGATCTCTTCTTATGGCCAAAGTCAACCTGGCCTTCCTCTTTGGCTTCATTAGAGTCTCTGAAAACAGCGTTGAAACATCAAACTCCTGTATCTCTAACCTGGACTCTGTGCTTATCTCTTTTTCACGCCATGGAGGAACTTCGTCTCCGGATCCTGGGCGTCCACCATCATCATGATGATCATCCTAATCTCTAGCAACTGCATCTATTTTTGATGGAGATGGTGACTTTGTTATTTCTTCCTCATGATGCTCTTCATCAAGAGGGTGATCTTGAGATATTTCCTCCTATTGAGGAATTTCTTTTTTTGGAGGAGCTTCTTCTTGAGGTGGAGGATCTTGTGATGCTTCCACCTGATGATCTTGTAATTTATCCTATACTTCATCATTTTTTATTTCATCCCCTTTGGGAATTTCCTCATTATGATGCACATCTGCATCTATAGATATCATTGTATCTACCTTAGGTGCCTCTATCTGATTTTGGATCACATTCTGATCCGCACCTGTATTAATTGCTTCTTGAACTTTAGGGCAGGATCAATTGATGTATCATTTTCTTCTCCTCCCTTTTCTTGTACTTCTACTATTTTTGGTTCAGCAGATGTATCTTGTTGCTGCTCACCCATATCTAAAGTGTGGCTTTCCACTTCTACAAGCTTGACTTGCTCAATATTTTTTGTTTTCTCAGGTGTTCCCACTAGATTTTTAGGATGTACTACATCCTCCCTATGTGTTAAATCTATCACTTCGGGGCTAGTTACCTAATCCACTAGTTTATCAAGACCTATTTCTTGGGCTACCTTTTCTGGGCTCTTTTCTTTCTCCTATTCTACTTGCTTTAGTTCTTCTAACACTGCCACCTATACTGATGGTGTTCCTTGTGGTGTTATGTGGGTGTTAGCAAAAAGAGTCTCTATTCATTGCGAGGCAACATTGTCTACAACTTCATCATCGGATAGGTCCACAGTCTCATCTAATGAGAAATAACCTCTTTGACTTGCACCAATGGTTTCCTTCATTTGTTCTTCAGCTTGTTCAGTCTTAAACTGAACAATGGTAGGAAGTGATACCTCATGCTGTAATTCCTTTCTGAATACTTCACTACCTTCTCCCCTCAACATTATAGGATTATGTCGTATCTCACCTCTCATGGATGTTCTTGGTTTCTTAGGTGTGGAAGCCATCACCTGAGGTGCTTTTCTTTTTCTAAGGAGGGGCACTGGGTCTTCCTCTACAGGCTCTTCAATAAGAGGAACATCCTCTTCCATTTGTTTTTGTGAGGCCTGACCTTCCTCATATGTTTCTGTAATTTCAATAGCTAGCCTCTAGATCTTTTTAGCCTTTTGCTTATCCTTAGGAGGTGGTGCTGATGAGGCTGACACTTGTCCTAATGCTGATGCATCTTCAACTGTTATAATAACTCTTTCAATTATCACCCCTTTAGGTTCATTATCAGTCTTCTTACCTCTAGGGGGTCTTTTGCTCTGTTGTTTTGAGGTGGCAACCTTTCTCCCTTAGATTTCCTCTTCTCTATCAGGAAATCATCATATTCCTCATTAGGAATATCTTGTCTCTTTTTCTTATTATCAACTGTAAGGGCTACACCCTTCTTCTTCAATGCATTTATTTGGTCATCTACCCAAGACTGGGTTAACTGTAGGGTCCTTCTTGTGAACTGATCCAATGAAATATCTTCAAGTTTAGTAAGATCAGGCACTGAGATAGTGTCATTATATATCTTTTTCTCTTCATACTTAGCTACCATGATCTTGCCATCATCTTTCTTTAATTACGCAAGCACTGGGATGCAATTAAAGGTCCTGATCCGGTTGAGGGTGAGCCTTTGGTATTTTCTTCTTCTAGCTTTGGCTTCATCTTCACAATTCACCTAGAAATCTTCAAGATGCCTCTGATGGATCAGCTTCCCCATGATCTTTTGCATCCTACCATATGGATCATATGATCTTAGTAGTGGGAATGGCTGTAATTTCATCATATTCAAGCCAGTTATGGCTTTCTTTATGTTTTCAAAATCCTGGCATATATAGTAGCCCATTGTTACTAGAAACAATACTGGTGGAAGCTTATTATTTGCTTTATATGCATCCAGTATTGTGGATACCTGCCTCATAAACTCCATTAACACTACTGCATCAGTGGGATACCTGGGGAGCATGAGGGGCTGACCTTCAAAACCCTCTATCCTGATATAGGAGAAAGTAGCATATTGTATAAATGAGGCACCATGCCTATAAATAACCTCTTGAGCTTCCATGCTCAATCTTTTAGTCCTGTCTTTCTCCATTGTCCTGACTAGATGCATAGAAAATGCATCATTCACTAGTTTATAATTAGGGAGGCAATTTACCCTTTATAGCTGAGGATAATGATCCCATATGTGGGCATCATTAGTAGTGCAAGTGCATCAAATGTACCCTTGTAGGCACACAAGTATACCACATATGATGTCATATGAAATGAACATTCCAGCCCCCCTACGTTCATGAGCTGATCATGTAGGGCATCACTTATCATTTTTGTCCACAGTGGCTTATTGTCTGTATAAACACACATTAGGATGACCCCATACATCCAATACTTAAAACTTCCAGCATCAGGCTGGCCTATCAATCTGCTGAGTAGAGCTATTATGTATTGGTATTCATCATCGAAATCAAACTTGTACAGATGCACTGGCAATTTGGTGGTTGCAGTATAAGGACTATTTTTTGCCCTCCATTGGTACATTCTCTTCCTCGCATCCTTCTTGTTACTTTCATATTCAATTTATAACCTCTTCAAGTCCATGCTGGTGACCTTCTTTCCTAATGGCAAATTGAAAGTGGCTGCAATCCCCTTGATAGATAGATCAGCATAAACCCTACCATGTTTCTCTACTTTTCTAGTCTATGGGTTGTAGTTCCTTGCACATTCAACAATTAATTTTGGAGCTTCCATAGAGTAAGGGAATCCTGTAGCACTCCACATTCCTGACACGAAAACTATGTCCAACAAGGTGCTATTATTCTTTTCGTCACTCATCTTAGCTAACCATGCCACCAAATTGGTGTTTCCTTGGTGTGTATCTGTGATGGTACCATATTTAAATTGTACACCTTTAGGCTGAGCGAACATGGGTTTAAGAAATTTGGCCTCAGACGTACTCAGTCTCTTATCCACCATGGTCTCCTGCAATAAATAGTACCAGTCTTACCATACCATATCTCTGATGCATGCATATAACAATATATTCTCACGGTGTGATGCACATTATACTCAATTATCATCATTTCATTATAACATGCATTATTCACAGCCTCCAACCAGTAAAGATAATACTACCTAGACATGCAGAAATGATAGGAGGAGGGTTTCAATTACTTGATTATGCTTATTCTCTTGATTATGCTAATGATTATGTGAAAGGGACTCAGATACCAATGATGTTCACGTGTTCTGTTCTGCTGCAAGTCATATGCGTCCGCAGGTAGTCGTATGAGGGTTTGAAAACCTGGTGCTCTGTAAAGACTCATTTTTACATAAAGTAAGTGTAAAATGACTCTGTAAATTCACTTTTAACCTCCTCTTTAAGGAAAATTAGGGTAGATTAGGGCAAATCTAGACAAATTAATTAAAACAACTAATTTTCTATACGGAACTTCCAAATCTCGCCAGGTGTATATATCGTATTCATAATCAGCGAGAACCACCTACTACATTTACGCACATTTAATGTCATGGTGACAAAAGGAGCGGGGTGATCTCTGAAGATTAGGTGATATTCATAATATGACCCTCTATGTGTAATATGATCATCCGCTTTTGAGCGGAAAAACCCATGTCGAAACATCGGGTGATGTTGAAAATGTCAGGTGATGTTATAAAATGATGATCCCCCAGACTAAAATGACCTCCTTTTGGAATATCAGGATGACATCATCAGGATAATAACTTGGTTCATCGTTGTAGTACTATGACATCATTGTCATGTTATGCAGAACGGTCATTTTGAAAATATACCTCCGCGAGGTAAAAAGGATGATGACATCATCATCATGGCAATTTTCTTATCTATCGGGATTATATGACATCATCATGATATTGGCTCCAGGGTGATATTTTGTGACAAGATGATATTCGAAAGATAAGGTGATATTCAAAATATGACCCCCGCAAAATATATGACATTGTTTGAAGGGTAAATAACTTTATCACCTAAAATTGACGTCCGGATCTCTGGATAAATGATTTATCAGGTGATAAAATTGGATCAGGGTGATCTTTCATAAGATGACTAATGTTAAGAAATATGATCCTCCCTTTAGAATATTAGGTTTGACCAAGACTTTGACTTACCATAACTCTCATTTTCTAAGGAATGTCAGGGTGATCTAAAAGGCAAACCTGCATGAAATTCTATAATCTATCCAACCATGAGGTTATTGTCATAACATATTAACTTTGAAAAACTAACCTCATCATGATGACTTACCCAATCCCCCTTATGCAGGATCATCTGTATTGACTTACTTTTACCAGACCGCCAGCAAGCAAAAAACACAAGCCAAGCCAAACAAAAAGTTGGATCCCTATTTTGTCAAGTCAAAATGGGGCATGTTGTGTAACCACACAACAACTTGCCACCAAAGAAAACACCAAAATTCCAATGATTCAAGTGATATGAACACATTCTAACATAGCATTCTAATCCTCTTCAAGCATAAGCATCATAATCTTTCTAAATGATAAAATGTCCTCATGGTAACAATGCTAACAAAGGATCAATAGTGTGCAAATGATTAATTATCCTCATCTTGAAAGCAAGTTGAAAACATGAGTAACTGATGTTAAGCTACATAGTTTGGGATCATCCCTCATAGCCAACCTAGATAGAGCCTTGCTGCCAGCAGGCATCTATAGCCCTAGCAAGGTTATCTATACAATCCCCCTAAGTAGAGCCCCACTGCCAGCAGGCGTCTATAGCCCCTGTAGAGTTACTTAGATAGCCTAATTTTATTATATTTTTGGATTTTTAACATTTATACTTCATATATCTGATGTCATCATGTAAGCTCAATGTGCAAGGTATGGTCACTTGCTATTTTAGGTTGGAGATTGCATTGGTAGCAAGGGAGTCCCTTTAGATTTTTCAGTTAATACCTATACTTGTATTTTCAACAAACCCAAGGCTATTAGGTGAGTCATTGTGAAAAAATCACTTTGGTTAGGAAAAGGCACCCTGATGAAAAGATATCACAGACCTGATCATAAGTACTTTCTTAAAATGAATCATAACCTATATATAAATGTGTTCTCATCACTTGAATCCTAACAATTTAGTTATTTTCTGGGGTGATGAGCTGCATCATCTTGACTAACCAAAACAAAACTCAACAAGCAAACAAAGCAAGAATAAAAACAAAATAGCACTGTACAAACAACTATACAAATATACACTATGATACACATGACTGACATGAGGCTACTTAGGCTTGGAAATAATGTTTGAGGAACTGTCCATTAACTAGTAATGGAACATCCTCACCTGTCAAATTCTTAAGCCTGAAAGTGATGTCTCCTAATATCTCAGAAATTTGGAAGGGACCTATCCATAATTTATCAAACTTACCATGGTCTCCTTTCCTCTCATGGGCTTTATCCCACATCAGGACTAAATTAGATATCTTGAAGGCTTTAACTTTGGCTCTTTTGTCAAACCAACATTTGACAACAGCCTGATGTTTGGCAAATTGATCAATTGACTGACTTCTTTTCTCTTCTAGGTGCATTAGCTGGAGCAACCTGACTTCTTGGTTATTGTCTATGCCTAGGTACTCTTGGACAAACTGCAAGGTAGGAATCTTCAGGTTAACAGGGAGGATGGTATCCACCCCATACACTAAATGATAAGGTGAGTTTCCTAATGCAGCCTTGTTTCTGGTTCTATCTACCCATAAGGCATATTTTAGAAGTGTGTTCCACTCCCTAGGGTTCTTGTCTACTAACTTCTTTATGATATTCAGCAATTTTTTATTAGTGGATTCTGCCAATCCATTCCCTTGGGGATAATAATTAGATGAGAACTTTAGTATGATCCCATAATCACAGGCCCAACTTGACAATTTGGTTGAAGCAAAAGTAGAGCTGTTATCACTTACCAGAGCATAGGGAACCCCATACCTGGTGACTATATTACTTTCCAGAAATCTGATGACATCATCTGCATTGCAGGTCTTGTTGCTAGTAGCATCAATCCACCTGGTACAGTAGTCAGTAATCATTAAAACATATCTGTGGCCTGATGATGATGGAGGATTAATTGGTCCTATGAAATCTATGCCCCATTGTGCAAATGGGCATGCTTCCATCACTAGCTGCAGGGGTTGAGTAGCATATCTCTCTCTATTGGTAGCTACCTGACATGTAAGGCAGCATTTAATATGTTCAGCAGTATCTTTAAAAATTGTGGGCTAGTAGTATCCTACTTTGAGGATAGCATGTGTGGTGGCTAAGGATGACCCATGTGCTATCCCAAACTTGTCATGTAGCTTTGATAACACTTTATTTACTTTAAGCATCTCTAGGCATCTTAGGTATATTCCTTCATAATTTTTCTTGAGAAGTACTCCTGCTTTCATCATGTACTTCTGGGACTTTATTTTTAGGGCTCTTCTTTGTGAAGCCTACAGTCTGGGAGGACATCTTCTAGTAATCAGGATATGCCTGATGTTTGAGTACCACTCTCCACTGTCCTTCTCATTAATAACATATTGCTGACTTCTGATATCATCTGGCTTAATGCCTGTCCTCTTACTAGCTTCATGGGTATGATATCCATGTCATATTCATGTAGGATAGTGATCCACTTAGCCCTCTTCTCACTTGGCTCGCTCTGCATCAATAACATCTTCACTGCTGCATCAGGTACCACAGCAATCACCTTGCTTCTCAAGATATAGTGCCTGAATTTCTTCACTGCTCTGACCAAAGCAAGAGCTTGTCTTTCTACATCCATATACCTGAGTTTTGCATCTCTAAATGGACAGCTCATGAATGCTATAGGCTTTTCTTTTTTTTCTTCATTCCTTTGTGTCAGCACTGCTGTAGAGGTATGCTCTGAAGCAAATGAGTAAATATAGAAGTCCTTGGTGTAGTTTGGACTAATCAGCACTGGAGCTTCAGATATAGCTTTCTTTATGTCTTCAAAAGCTGCTCTATCTTATGATGTCCACTCAATCTTTGCATCCTTCTTTAGCATAGCATTTAAAGGTCTAACTATTTCAGCAAAGCCAGTGATGAACTTCCTGACAAAATTTATCTTACCAAAGTAAGATTTGAGCTCTTTCTTTCTTCCAGGAAGCTATATTTTCGTGATGGAATCCACCTTGTCAGGATCAATGATAATTCCATTTTTATTTATCAGGTGGTCCAACAACTTTCCTGTTGTTACCCCAAATATGCATTTCTTGGGGTTCAAGGATATCCCATACTATTCACATTTTTTCAATACATTTATGAGATCTGCTACATGGTTTCCTCTATCTTTAGAGAATACTGTTAAGTCATCCATGTATATGACTATGCATTTTCCTATTAAGCCTCTGAAGGCTATGTCCATTGTGCGTTGGAATGTTGCTCCAGCATTTATCAGCCCAAACGGCATGCGTCTATAAGCAAATATTCCCCACTTTGTGGTGAAGGCAGTTTTAGTTTATCAATTTTGTCAACCATTACTTGATTATAACCAAAAAAACCATCCAGGAATGACATCATTTTTTCTCCATTTACAATCTACAGAACTTCATCTAAGGAGGGTAAAGGATAATTGTCCTTCTCTGATGATCTGTTTAGGTTCCTGAAGTCTACACATAGTCTGATGTCTCCATTCTTCTTTCTCACTAGGACTAGATTAGTAACCAGGTGGAGTGTCTCACAGGAAATATGATCCTGGCATTTAACAAGTTTTTAACCTCCTCAAAAATTATAGGCTCCAGCAAGGCATTAATAGGCCTTTGCTTCTGTCTGAAAGGCTTGACATCTAGCTTGAGGGGTATGGTATGAGTTATGACTGATGTGTCATATGTTTTCAACTCATCATAAGTCCATGCTATGACATGGATGTAATCTTTGAGTGCCTGAGTTATTCCTTCTAACTCTTCTTCTGTGCAAACCTTTCCTATCAGAACATTTCTTTTGTCATCATTTTGTCCAATATTCACTTGTGAATATTGTCCTCCATCAGCTTTTGGAAGATCCTTTTGTTTCAGCATGTTATCCAAATCAAAGGCTCTTTCTAACTCAATCATTCCTTTGGGAATCCTGTTGCTAGGCAACTCTACTATTTCCTCTTCTTCCCAAACATGATCTTCCACATTGTTCTCATCTATGATCTGAGCATCAAATACATCTCTATTGGATATGAAATCCAGGATATGCTAATCATCGTCGAATACTTGGTGATTAGTAACATTATCAGGTACTAAAGGCACTGATATCAGTTCTACTGAAAACCTCTTTAAACCAGAAATAGACAGTGGCTCTAAGGTACTAGCAGCATGGGCTAAAGCATTTGCCCTATGGTTCTATTCTCTGGGTACATGGGTGATATTAAATGCATCAAAGTCTTTAATCAGATCCCACACCCTATGTCTGTAGTTAGACAGTTTCTTATAATTGCAAGAGTAAATTCCTCTCACTTGTCTAACAACTAATTCTGAGTCTCCATAGACATGCAGAATTTTTCCTTTTCTTCTTAAGGGAAAACAATATCCCATGTATTAGAGCTTCATTCTCTGATACATTGTTAGTATAGGGAAATTGTAGTCTGTAGGCTGCTAGGTAGGACTTTCCTGATGGATCAATGAGATCAATCCCTACTCCAGCACCTTGTTTTGACTTGGATCCATCAAATCTAATGATCCATGGTTTATCTTCAGCAGGAGGCTTAGCTAAGCCTTCTTTCTTCTTTACAGCTCTAGCAGCTGCTCCACATGATATCCATTTTAACTTAGGAATTTCAGCCTTCTCAGACTTCACCTTTCTTTTCTTCTGGGAAGCTGATTTTTCTTCTTTCTTTTCATCATCAAAAAGATGATCTTCTGAATTAGGCACTATGTGTCTCTTTAAAATATGTAAGCATAGTGTACAAGCAGTTTCTAAGTGAGGTGCCTCATGCAACCTACACCATCCTTCAGTCAGTGCATCTTGTGGAAGTCTCTCTTGTTCTATCATTTTTTTAATTTCTCTTGATAAAAACTCCTCGAATCTGGTCAAATTACTGCCTCCGTCATCATCAGATAACTCATTATCTGACTCCATTAAACAATCACTCCCAGGGATGATCTTATGATTTCTTTTACCCTTATTCTCATTGTAAACTAGAATTTCTTCTATCCTCTGGATAAAATCCTCATCTTGACTCATATCTTCTCCTGTTCCTGTGGCAGACGAACAAGAATCAATACGATCATCATCACTATATGTGGAACTTACCTCTGATGATGATGACGCTTATCTGCATGTTTGCTTGAGCCCCATCATGTCAATGCATGCTTCACAAGTTTTCTTAGAATGTGCTTCATCGTGTAATCTGCACCAACCATCAATCAAAATATCATGAATAGGTATATCCAATAATTGACAGTGTTTTACCTGTTTGGACAAGTATATTTCAAAACTTTTGAAATGATCTACTTCTGTTTCATCTCTATGATCATGACCAGATTTTAAAACTACAACATTATCATCATGAGGATGATCTCTAGGATCATGATCATCATGAAAATCATACATCAGGACTTCCTCTATCCTGACAATCTGAGGTCTAATGGAGTAAACTTCGAGTTCAACATTCACATACCTGATCTCATTTGTTTTGTTATACTCGGTGATCATGTGTTTCATTCTTGGTTTAGCATCTACCCTTATCTGGTTTGGTATACCTTTCCAAGGTAACCACATATGACTAAAGTCGGTAGACATATATCCATTGAGGGTTTTGGACCAATCTTTGTTTAGTAGCATCCCATATGTATCAGGTATGTCAACTACCTGAATGTCAATATAGTATTGGATCCTAGGGTCTAATGCCAGTTGCATGTGAATGTGAGTTAATTCCCCTATTACATTCACTTTTGTTTTGTCTAGTTGGGTTACCTTCTTCAGAGACTTAGCAGGATGCAACCCTAAAGCATTACATATGGACAAGGGCATGACATTGGTGGACGCTCCTGAGTCTACTAGATAATTATGCAAATTCTTACCGAACATTCGTATGGTAAGGAGAAATGGAGGTGATTCACTCTTATCTCTATACAAGGTCATGTGGGAAGTCTCCATAGCTTGAACAGTAGCTGGGACCTTAGTTTTAACATTATAATCTCTGACAGCATGATCCTTACCTCCAGACTAACCTGAAGTATGGTTATCCTCTTTAGGCGCAGGATCATCTAGTGATTTCATGAATGCTTTTTTAATGGCTGGAGTTTTTAGTAGCTCTGACAAGGATAGGCTAATTTTGATCTTTTTCATCTCATCTGCCAGATAGGTGATTAACTTGCCAGACTCATGAGGCATGTTCAAGGCTTTTGATGCTGTGTTTGGTGATGATAAATACTGAGCATTGACCTTGGGAAATCATGGGTTATTGCTTGCTTTGGCATCAGGAGGGGTATTGAAATTATTCAAGGGCAAAGAAGAGGTCAATGGACTGGTGGGTCTGTTGGCATTATTTCTCAAGTTGTAATTATGCTTACCCTGGTACTACTGTTGGTAAGCATGTACCTCCTCATGCTCATTTGATGGCTCATTGTCATCCTCAAAGGGGAAAACATAATTTGACTCAAAAGCCATGGCTGATTCTTCACATGTCTAGGTATAAGGTTGATGAGATGTGTCATGCCCGTGACAGCCCTCTTATATGTCACCATACAAGAGGGCTAAAAAGGTTGGAAATATATATATTTTTTTTGAAAGTTTAGAAGTGTAAATAATAACTTGCAAGGATAAATTCACCTAGAGATTGTAGTGGACAAAAATTTTCCGGAGAAGTTAAGATGTTGAGGGTCCTTTGTTGCGAATGTCCTATAGATCAAAACGTAAAGATTTAGAATATTAGATTAGTTTGAGATAATTTCACTATGATGAATTCATTAAGATAATTTAAGAGTCGTTGCTATAGTTGATAACCTAAATTTCAACCTTTAGTAAATCAAAGGAATTATAACATAAATAATCTTATTTTATTTTTTTACATCTTAAAATTAATATTCCAAGTGCAATATTAATATTAACAACTAAATTAAGTAGTTTCCCTATTTCCAAAATTTAACTAATAAATTCAAAATTTCCTTACTAAAATAACTTTTAAGGCAAAACATATTTTTACCATTTAAATAAACTACTAAAATAAATTCTAACTTTTAAATTAAAAATAATAAAATTATAAAAGTTATGATTCTTCCCAAAGTAATCTAGCAACTGTTATTTTTTTCTTTTCATACACACTAAAACAATGCCTTTTCTAATAAATCTCAAAGATAAAACAAAATCTAATTTAATACCATGTGTATCCTGATTTTTATTTTTATTTTCCTATTACTATTATAAAGCAATAACCTTCTTTTTATAAAAACTTAGTAATCTAATTGTTTTTTTTCTATGCACTATTAAAACAGAACTTGCTTTTTGTTTTTTCTTTAACACTAGAATAGACCTAGTTTATTACATCCTCATGACTACCATTTAGAATCTTAAGGAAATTATTACGGTTACTTAAATTCTGAAACTAATATTAATTTCTTGTATCTATTTCTTTCCTTTAATAATAAAATCTAGTTTGTTTCCAAAACTGATAGCTTTTTCCACTCTTAATTAAAGAAATAAATCTATATATAATTGTCATTAACAAGCTGTCTTTTTCCATTTAAAATTAGTCTAATACTAATTTTATCCCATACTTTTAGAGCACTAAAACAGAAAAAACATACTTAAATAAATCTTATTATAAAGTCTACGTATTTGATTATTGAGACAATTTTATTTTCTTCTATTTCAAATTAATTACAGAGTCTCATTACTAAGCAGATTTCAGACTTATACAAATATATTAGAGATGATTCATAGGATAAACATATATATAACTAATTCAAATTGTCATACGTACAGCCATAAATTACAGAGATTACATAAGTATCAGTAATTAAATGCATAATAGAGGTGAAGAAATAGTCGATGACAGTGAATAGTATACAAAATAAATAGTAGCAAATTGTGTTTAAATAAAACTTAGCAAAGATAGCAATGGGAGTGGCGGCACTCTTCAATGGCAACGAACTTTACATACAGCAAATTCCTGTCCAACAATTATATCATCCATATACAGAGGAAAAATCTTGATAGCGATTTATAATGAGAGCATTAAAAGTGTTTAATCCTCAATATGGATCAGAGGAGCAGTAAGGAGGGCGACGGCTCTCAATAGGAGCTATGGAATAAGGAGCGATACAAGTTATTGTTTAAGGACAGAGTAAACAAAACATAGTGGACAATGTATATAACTCCATTTGTATTCATATCAATTCTTCTCCTTTTGTTTGAAATTGATATTTCTTATTAAAATTTCACTAAGTTTTTCAATGATATAAAAGAACAGTTTTACTATATTTTCTTATGAATGTATAACAACAATAAGTATCTGAGACAAAATTTTAAATTTTACAATGAAATTTCCATTCACAGAACTAATAAAATTGAATCCAACATAATAAAATTGTTCCTTCTTTCAGTCATTTGATTCTACATAAGTAGATTTATTTTCATATGCAAAACCAATGAGTATCAATACGGAAATGTTTGTTTCCAAATCTACAAGAGACAGTCATATAGTAGGTTTTCAAATGGAATAACATCAATAAAGTTTATCCAACCAAACATTGAACAGAAGGGTTACTTCACCCACAAAATGACTCCTCAATTTTTTTGACACATATCAGGGATTCCAACAGGAATCAAAATTCAGGGCACCATGCCCATTTGTAACACATCATTCAACTTTTCTGATCTCATAAAACTCTTCCAACTTTCAATCCTGGCATCAACATCAACCTTGGAAACCTACACACACATACAAAAGGCCAAAATAGGTGGCCAAATCCTGCTCTCCACCCTACCATAGGGATTGCCTGAGCGCATCCCACCCCCGAGCAGGAGAACTCCATAAACCGGGAAACACACAAGCAAATCTTAAAAATTCACATCAAATCAAGAACAATAGACAACTAAATCCCATGGGTAGACTCACACATGAGGATCCTTTTGAGATCCAAAAAGGGGGAGAGAGGGGATTAACATCCCTCTTGGGGAATAAAACCAAACATAATCATAAATCATCACATATCGTCATTTGATACTCCACACCTCATAAGTTATCCACACCCATATCTTCTTATGCCTCCATATTCCAATCACCAATAGTAAACACAAATTTCCTTCTCAACACAAACCCATACCTCCCAATTACCATCACCCACATACTAATCATCAAACATCATTATCACTGTCTGAATCATGAAACAAAAAAAAACTTCCCCAAGAGAGGCTCCACACCTCTCTCTACCCCAAACACGTGGGAGGCTCTCAACAAGTTGGAGGGCCGCTCCCATACAACCCAATCCCAAACAAAATGCAACAAACAACACAGACAAAACCCAACACCCATAAAAATGATATTTCTCAAACATATACAAAATTTTTACCAAATTCAAAAAGCAAGAAACTCTCAGAAAATTTACCTCAGCTCCCCAAGTTAGGGTGAGCCCAAAAATTGAATCCGAATTAATTTCTCAATTGTTTGCTCAGGAATCCAAGGTCCTCAATTAATAGAACTTCTTCCAACTCAAAACCCAAAATTCCTATCTTCTCACCCTTTTTTTTATTCATTAAACTTCACCCATCAATAAAAAAAAAAATCAATCAATAGTATCCAAACCCTCTCCAAATTTCCCATAAATAAAAACTCCAAAAACTTTCCAAAAGAAAGAAAGCAAAAAAAGAAAAGAAACTTTCCTTCTTAAACTCCTCTTTTTCTAAAAATAAAACAAGGAGATAAATCTTCTCCAAATTTCCCATAAATAAAAACTCCAAAAACTTTCCAAAAGAAAGAAAGCAAAAAAAGAAAAGAAACTTTCCTTCTTAAACTCCTCTTTTTCTAAAAATAAAACAAGGAGATAAATCTTCTCCAAATTTTAAAATATTAAAAATAAAATTAAAATATTTATCCTTATCCCACAAATAAGTAAATTATAATAAAATAAATATGACTTTTCCCCAAAGGATTAATTTAAATAAAATTGAATAATAATAAAATGACATTATCCACAAAAAAAATACTATTATAAAATAAAACAATTAAACTAATTTAATACTCTCATAAATGATATAAATGGAATTTATAAATTAAAAATAAAAAAAATTAAAACAACGTCAACCAATAACATATTAGTCCTAACCCCTTCCTTGGGTTAGGCTAGGCTTAACTGGATGACCTAGGGTTTATGGAGTCTCCGAATTCCACTTAAGGGATCTTGACCACCCACCTATACACTCAAGTTCAAATATCAGTTTATCATGATAATAATAGCCGAAGCAACATAATGTCTAACAAAATCATTTAAATAATCAACTTTTATCAAAATCACATGATTACAATTTAAAATAATTTATTTAATTCACTAGCATAAAAATATTCAGTACTTCCAAATCTCTTTCTTTCTAACATAAAATAAGTCTAAAAATTCATTTGATTAACTTAAATCAAAATATAGTCCAACCATATTAATCATAACATATAATCATGTCCAAAGGCTCATCAAACATAATGTCTAATAAAATAACATAAATGTCCATAGTTATCCAAACCAAACCCAATATATAGTCCAACTAGCATACTCAAATAGTCTAAGTCATGATAACCAAAACAATGTAACAAGAATGGCCTCACAAGATGACACAGTCTGATGATAAGGCTGATCAATATAACTTTCCAGTACTAAAGCTGAACCATATCCATAGGGAACAAGCTCATTCCCTTCTACATGATGTGAATTTCCTACAGTATTGGATACTTCAGTTTGGAAAATACTTGCAGCAGTTTGAAATTGGGGATAGTCTAGCTCTACATGAGCATTAGTATTGTGTATCCTACACCAATTAGTGAGGGCTGCCTCAGCAAGATTGACGCTGGTAGTCTGTTTAGCTTCACCAGGAGGCTGATTATCTAAAGGTGATGGTAAGGAACCATTATTTGTCCTGGAGTTCCATACTCTAGGCTGTCTAGGAGGATTGTTATTACCACTGTTATTGTTGTAGTTATTGTTGTTATACCCCCTGTCAAGATAACTAGGTCTATCATTGGTGTAACATCTATTCTGATTAGGCTAAGAATAGAAGTTTTGGCTTCTTAGGTGAGTAATCTTAGTAGTAAGTTTCCTTAGCTGAGCTAATATTTCCTTGATTTCCTCTTTCTCTTCTTGTACCTTAGCTACTACATTTTCTATTTGAGGCTTGAAAAAGGAAGAGGATCCATGGTTATTGTTGGACTGATTAGCACCCTGAGGCACTTGTGTCTAACTTGGATATTGTGGCATCTGACCATTTCCATTAGGAGGAGGCATGATACTTAGTGGAGATATCTGTAACTGTGTTGGCATGATTGCTAGAGGTATCATAGCTCCATTAGGATATTGTGAAGGATATGTAGGATATCCAAGCAGTGTAGGAAAGGCTATGTTTGGTGTTGGAGCAAGTACCAGCTGCTAATTGACTTTGATAGCTTCCTGGAAAGCTCCTGTCAAAGTTATGATTTTAGGATGTGCTCTTCTGATGAACATGGAAGTCAAAGGATCTAGAGCTGAATAATAAATGCTCCTAGCTGATGCATCTGCTACAACATATGGGGTGACTAATTTGGATAGCATTTTCTGGAATCTAGCATTGAAGTTGGCGATAGGCTCTCCTTCAAATCTTTTGATTGTGGCAAATAGGTGATAGTTCATTGAAGGATCAATTGGCACCTTAAACCTATCAGTGAAAGCTTTCTCAAGAATAGCCCATGAACTGACCAAACCCTGACCAAGACTAATATACCAATTATAAGCCTCTTCTCCTAAGGAAAAAGGAAATAATCTACATACAACGCCCTGATGCTCTATTCTGGCACTACAACATGCTTCTTTGAAAGTTCTAATATGATCATCCACATCTTGATAAGGATGACATTTTGGACAAAGTTTATCTAGATTCTTTGGTAAAGCATGATATGCATTAAAGGTCAAAGGTGACTCTACTACAAAGAATGACATTGCAACTAGAGGAGGTTAAACTTGAGGTATAACGGGCTGAGGCTAACACTGAGGTTGAACTGGTGATCCTGTAGGTATTTGCAAACCAATAGGAGTTACAGGAGGATGTTCAGGTGAAGCCCCTGATGCACTAGACCCTAGAGTGTGATGGATATCTACAGTTTGACATCTAAATCCTCTAACAGGTAATTCATCAAAGATTCCACTGGATCTAGACCTGGTATTTATCTTGTTAGCTAGGATTTCTTGATTTTGAGGAAAATTGGCTGGATTATTGTAAAGATCAGTTGGAATTCACCAGTAAAGACTATATTTACGATCAAAAAAAGATACTAACTAGATATTTGCAGAATATTTGCATAGATGCTACAAATATGAGGTGATATTTGAAGTTTTGTGTCGCAAACGGCAATTTATCAAGTTTTCAAGCTAACTACCTCAAGGATTTGGGAAAATTTACATGAGACAAGGCTTATTTCTACAAATTCATGACAATCTCCTGTAAAGCTTGCAATATTTATGATCAATCTCAAAAACTTTAAACAGGATTAGCATGTACAAGCTTAGAACAACAAATATTTGCGTGTAACTGGAAATTTAGCGGTGTCTGAGTGTTACCTTACAATCTTTATCATCACCTGAAGTACTAATGATGATCTTCTGACTTTGAGCCCTCCTTCTAGTGCCAATTTATGTTGATCATGATGTTAGTCATAAGAAAACATAGAATAAAAATTGCACAACAACCTTTAGTCCTCTTGAAAGATATGATGAATTCAGAGAATTCATGATCCCAAGTCTCTGTGGATTAGTTCATAACCTACTGATATTACTTAGTGGTTGATATGCATTACTATTTTCCATTTTGGGGCCTTACGTTCATCAACAGGATCTGATAAGATGCTACAAAGAAACGTTATTTTCACAGTATATTTCTCCAGATGATAAATTTGTAATTAAATCTTTGCATGATATTTGTCAATTTGACAAGCTTTAACTCAAATATGCTATTGATTTTCAATTATCTTCAAGATATCTACATATTTATTATTATTTGCTTCTGATTGTCATTTATTACAATTGTGATGGTGAATTATTCTGAAATTGAACGAAATTGAAAAGAATACTTCAAAAAATGATGAACCTTCAATTATTGAGCCACATATACATCAGATACAGTCATGAAGAGAAGAAATCAAACCATATGTTCACCAAGACATTCCACAGCTGGATACAGTCAATGCTAACTTCAAAGGAAAGGTATGAAAACAACACATGTAAGCCGATATGCACTCCAAGGGATGTAGCAAATCATAGCATGTATCAAGAATTCATACACTGATTACTCAAGATTTATGATGTATTGTAATCAAAACAGTCTTCTCATTCATTAAGTATGCAAGAACATATATGTATACAACAACTTTGAAATAAGCCCTAAATATTTCAGCAAACATATTTCAATTAAGTTTCTGAATGTTCAAAATAAGGCATCCATGCACCTTTTATAGAACAAGGTGAGGGAGCGGTTACAAAATGATCTACGATCAAGATTTATCTATTAAGATCTACGGTGGATATTTATCTTTGACTTTGTCAGCATTTGATGTGGCACAGGTTGCCAGCTGGCAACCATCTGAATTACTTATTTTCCTAAGTATCAGATGCCTATATCTTTTCTTGGTATTGCATCTTCGTCTACTCTTTATCCTTCAAGTTCCTTATCTTCATCATCAGGAGCATCAGAGCATCACTTCCCAAACCTTCATCATCCTGATGACTTTCTCCTTGTATATGGACCTGCATAGATGTCTAGATATTTTCATAAGATTGTACTATCTTTTCTACTTCCCCACCATCTTGAATCCTTGCTTTGGTGATGGCGTGCTTGTGTATCTGGTATTTGCCTCGGAGAGTCTCTAATTAACTCCTCCTATTGCTAGATGTTTCATTGTAATTTTCCACTCTGACCTTGATCCTCATGATTTTGTCCATGACTTCTTCCGTCAAGTGATTTAGAAGGTCATTAGCCACTAGCTGGAAATTATTATGTAGAGCTTTAATAGCAAACTCTTCATCTTGATTTTCAATCTTTCCCTCTATTTCACCTTCTAAGGTCTCCAAGACTTCTGCCTCATATGACATCATGTCATGCAACTTCATACTGATGTCTCTTAATTTGTTGTTGCATCTTTGGAGCACATCACACTCAAATTAGATGTCCTTGTACCAGATATCAATCAAAATGGCAGTATTATTATTTAATACTTGGTTACTTATGAGAACCTAAGGATTAATCCTCTTTATTTCATCTAAAATGCTCAATGCTTTCTCTAATTGAAAGGACCTTCTTCCTGTCTCCATTTTGTTGATGATGATGTTAGTCATAAACAAACATAGAATAAAAGTTACACAACAACCTTTACTCATCTTGTAAGATGCGATGAATTCAGAGAATTCATGATCCCAAGTCTTCGTTGATTAGTTCATAATCTACTGATGTTACTCAGTGGTTGATGTGTGTTGCTATTAATCATTTAGGGGCCTTACGTTCTTTAGTAATTTATGCAAAGTTCATCAATATTTCTCTAGATATCCTATCCTTTATATCTGCTCTACATAAATCTCCAAATTATTTTACCTCTACACTATGAATTCACTCAAATAATGTGCCTACAGGTTGATATTTGCATGATTTCTACCATTACGTACAATTCTTTGCATGATATTTTCAACACTACATGCATTTAGCTCAAATATGCTAATGATATTCAGTTATCTACGAGATGTTAGCATATTTCATGTTATTTGCTTCTGATTATCTGTTATTTGCAATTATGATGGTGAATTATTCTAAAATTCAAAGAAAATTAAAAGAATACTTCAAATTTGGTGAATCTTAGATATTGAACCACATACATACCTGATACAGTCACGAGGAGAACAAATCAAACCATATTTTCACTAGGAAGTTCCACAGCTAGATACAGATGATGCTAACTTCGAAGGAAAAGGAATGAAGACAACACATACAGACTGATAAGCACTCCAAGGGACGCAACAAATCAAAGCATGTATCAAGAATTCAAACACTGATTACTCAGGATTTATGATGATTTGTAATCAAATGGTCTTCTCTTTCATTAAGTATGCAATGATATGTATGCTTATAATAACTTTGAAATAGGCCCTGATATATCAGCAGTCAAATTTCAATTAAGCTTCTGAATCCAATTATCACATCCCTGCACCTTTTATGGAATAAGGTGAGGGAATGGTTACAGATGACCTACGGTTAGGATTTATCTATTAAGATCAATAGTCCAGATGAATAGCATGTGTCTACCAGTTGGCAACTACACAACTGGCACAGAATATTCCAGCATCTTTGACCTAGTCCATCCTCCAACTAGCAAACAGTATATTTGACAATATCCTCCTTAGCTCTGGTTCAGGTTGCCTCCGTGTCAGCAACTCCGTAGTTTTCAGCCGTACTCCAAAACAACTTCAACATCCTGCAATAAAAAGACAATAATCAAGCATCAGCTTCATTTAATAACTAGCAGGAAAATAAACATTTATATTTTATCAAGTTGTGAATGTGCAAACCTATACATATCAGGCTATATGAATATTGAGCATCTATGAAAATTTGCGTAAGTAAATGTCCATAGGTGGTCAAGAGGGTTTGGGTGACTATTGTTGACTGGAAAACATGCTATCAAGCCCTAAAATGGCTCAATATCTGATCAGATCCAGGGTCATTTGAGTGATTTTTTGATAAAAATATCAAAAATATGATTTTTGGTATTTTCTACATCTTAGTAAATTGCATTTTTGGTGGCCTTAGGACTAGAATTAGGACCTCAATTCGTTGGTTACTAGGCATTAAGCCTTAATAATCGAGGAACTCAAACTAGATAACTAGTTTATCTTTCCAATGAGTCCAAAAAGTCTAAATTCTGACACAATAGCTAGGAGTTATGACCCTGCCAAGGAGAAGATCAAAAATTTCCTAATTTTTTGAATTTCTTTGAATTTTTTGCAAATAGTTTCACCTTGCAGTAGTTCTTTTTGTATTCCAAGGGTGATGTGACCCTTCATATGATATGCAAGCCTTACATTTTCAGTTATCGCATGCATAAGATCATGCATATGCAATACATGCGCTTTTGTTCACTAAATTCTATTGAATGAAACTATCGAGTATGGGTATGCACATTAGTTAATATGAGGGATATTAACTAATATAACTCTCCTCATAGATCGGGATATGATGATGATGTCATCATCATGGATGGGCTTTGATAAAATGTGAAAGGTTGACATCATGGTCATACTGAAGGAAATCGGGTGATGTTAAGAAATATGACCCTAATATTGAGGAATATCGCCCTCCGAATATGATGACATCACAGTCATGCCGAGCTTTTTATATTTCAAGTCAGAATGATATCACCGTCATGTTAGGAAAGATCAGTCATATTTAGAAAAGATGGTGGATGTTAGAGAATAGATGAGCTTTGGATGTCAAGTCGATTGATGATGTCATCATCATGTTAACAAAGATAAGTCATATTAATGAATGTGACCCCTTTCGAAAGATCAGGATGACGTCACCGTCATGTTATTTAAAAGGGTGATCGTTGGATACGTACCTCCGCGAGATAAAAGGATGATGATGTCACCGTCAGGGTGATTTTCTTTGTTCATCGGGATTGGATGACATCATCAGCATATTGACTCTGGGGTGATATTCTGCGGCAGGGTGATATTTGAAAGATCGGGTGATATTCGAAATATGACCCCCGCAAAATATATGAAGTTGTCTGACGGGAAAATACCACTATCACATAAAGTTGACGTCCAGATGTTTAGAACAAATGATTTTATTGGGTGATAATATTAGATTGGGGTGATCTTTTATAAGATGACTAATAGTAAGAAATATGATATTCCCCTCAGAATATCAGGTTTGACCAAATCTTTGACTCATCATAACTTTTGTTCCCTAAGGAATATCAGGGTGATCCAAAAGGCAAACCTGCATGAAATTTTGTACTCTTTCCAATCATGAGGTTATTGATATGAAATATTAACTTTGATGAACTAACCTCATAATGATGACTTACCCAGCTCCCTTATGCAGGGTCATCTACATGATTTACTTTTACCAGGCCACCGAAGAGAAAAAAAACAACGCAAGCCAAAGCAACAAAATGTTGGGTCCCTGTTTTGTCAAGTCAAAATGGGGCATGTTGTGTAACCACACAACTTGCCACCAAAGAAAACAACCAAATTCCAATGATTCAAGTGAGGTGATCACATTCATATATAGTATTCTAACTCTTTCTGAGTATAAGCATCATAACCTTTTTCTATGACAAAGTTTCCATCATGGCAACAATGCTAACCAAGGATCAAGTGTGTGCAAATGATTAATTATCCTCATCTTGAAAGCAAGTTAAAAACATGAGTAACTGATGTTAAGCTACATAGTTTGGAATCATCCCTCATAACCAACCTGGATAGAGCCTTGCTGCCAGTAGGCGTCCATAGCCCCGGTAAGTTTATCTATACAATCCCCCTAAGTAGAGCCCCACTACTAGCAGGCATCTATAGCCTCGGTAGAGTTACTTAGATGGCCTAATTTTATTATATATATATATATATTTTTTAATATTTTGTATTCTATAAATCTGATGTCATTATGTAAGCTCAGTGTACAAGGTATGGTCACTTGCTGATTTAGGTTGGAGATTGTATTGGCAGCAAGGGAGTCCCGTTAGATTTTTCACTTACACCTATACTTTGTTGGCAAGAGACACTATATGGATTCATGGTTGTTGTCATTGATGGCAACAAAGGTCATCCCACATATCCGCAAGTCATGATATGTCTCTACCGGAAGTCAGATTGAAGATTGTGGTGGTCCGGTGAACAAGAACAGAGCATGTGGCAAGGTCCGACAGATTGGTCCGGATCTCTCAGAGGAAGTGTCTTGGTGCAGTGCGGATCTGGGGAAGTCAAGAGGACTATCTTGAGTAGTATATTCCAAGGATTTAGCCTCCGGAGATGGACAAGGAAAAAGATATGAATAGTTGAGTACCGGATTCCTGAGAGACAGTGAAAACAGAGGAAGAACTGACTGACTGAGTATCAAACTACTTTCCGGATGTGTTACAGATGATGATAAAGGTTGCGGAGGCATGAATCATGTTTGGCCGACATAATTGATGATATCTACAAGTATATGCTTGATCCACATTGCTTGGTGAGCAAGGATTCAGCCGACAGAACTAAGTTTGTAAGAAAATAGACTGTTCCGGATGCCGACTAGAAAGATGATGAAATTACTTGTGCGGATATATATAGAGGATGGATTTAGTTGTAAAGGGTGTGTAGTGTGTGTGAGGATATGCGAACAAGTCCAGAATAGAGTAGAAGAAACAAGAAAGATCCGGTATGTGAAAGGACAACAGACTAAAGAACAGAGGAAAGATGAAGTGCAGCAGATCAGTATACTGAACCTAACCGGAACTGAACTCCAGCATATGCAGATGCTTCCAATCAGTTCAAGACTGTGATTCTTATCACTTTGTAAGACAGTGTGTCTTCTTGTAGGCAGTGAGCCTCTTGTGAGCAGTGTGCTCGGGCAGTGAGCCCTAATTGGCAAGTGCCATTTTTGTAATTTCCTATTCTTCTAACAGAGAATAATTCTTGGGTTAATCACCCCGTGGTTTTCTCCCTTAACAGGGTTTCCACGTCAAAAATACTGTGTCATGTGTTTCTTACTTCATGGTTAATGTTTTGTGTTTGATTTTATGCTGCTTCATTTAAAAGGAAAGTTTAATAAGGGAAATAATTAGGATAACTGATTCACCCCCCCCCTCTCAGTTATCAACAATTGGTATCAGAGCTAAGTTCCTCCTAATAGAGCCTAACAGCTTGAGGAAGATCTGGGATTTCAAATGGATGCATATGGTTTAAGGGAGCAACTCAAGACTGCCCTTGAGGATCTTGAACAGTCAAATTCTGAAGTCAGTGAATTAAAGGAAAGACTCAAACAGGCTGATGAATTCATGAGAGAATTAAAAGACAAATTAAGTCTCTCTATGAAAAAGAGAAAGGAGCTGCTTCAACAGTTGGCAAGACAAAGTGAAGAAAGCAATACAAGTGAGGAATTGACTGAGCAAACCAAGTTATGTGAAAAGTTATCAAAAGAAGTCATTATGTTAAGACATGAAATGGAATCAGGAACTATAAAGTTTACTCAAGAGATTGAAGAAAAAAGAAAGGCTAAAGACAATCTAAGACAATCTCTTAAAGAAAAATCAGAAGAATGCCACCAGATGGACAGGATTATCAGACACCTTGAATCTGATCTTGAAGATTCCAAAGATAATGAAGGAAAACTTGAGGATCAAATTGCCTCTCTCAAAAGAGACCTTCAAACAGCAAATGAATATAAAGAGAAATTCAAGATAAGTTCTGCTCAACTTGAAATTCTTCTTGGAAGTCAAAAGAGGACAGATGACAAGTATGGCTTGGGATATGAGAAAGGAGAAAGCTCCGGATCCGGTCAGAGGAATCTTGGATCAGAAAATCCAAGGAGCAGGCCTAGAAGACCTCCGGTAAGACAGCCAAATGCTCAAAAATATCCATCCTTCAATGGATACTGCCACAGCTGCAACCATTTTGGTCACAAAGCTAATCAGTGCAGAATGAGAATGAATCAGATTAATTCATCCTTCTCCGGACAGTGCTTCAACTGCAAAAGGTATGGACACAAATCCCATGAATGCAGAATTATGCAAGTAAACAAATCATTCAAAGGTAGATGCTTTACATGCAATAGAGTAGGTCATATGGCTAATCAATGCAGATCAAGGGGATATCAGTTAAATATGCAAAGAAATGTTATTTGCCAAATCTGCAATAGGTCCGGTCATAATGCTAAAGTCTGCAGAAACAAGAATCAGGACAAAAGAGGTCCGGTGTATAATCAGAATCAAGACAAGGGTAAACAAAAGATGAATGCAGATGAAGTTAGGAATCAGATGAGCAAGATTTGGGTGAAGAAAAGCTCAGAGAATGTAGAGGTTGGATCCGCACCAGATTCTGGTGCTGATATTTCTTCCAGAAATTAAAAAGTGAGCTCAGGCTCAGGGGGAGACTCAAAGAAGATTCTGTTCCCCCAGCCAAACAAGTTGTGCCGGATGTAGCACAAGATGCGGATTAAAGGGTTTGTAGATATAAGTCCTGAGATGCTTCATTCAAGTTTTCAGAGGTCCGCATGGAGTTATGAAGAAGCTGTGTTCGATTAAGTTAGACCTGTTCAGGGAGGTGCTCCGGTATGATAAAGGATTACAAAAAGGTCCGGAGAGATCCGGAAGTGCACGATCTTGTCTTGCGGATTGGACAGAGTGTTTGGGATGTTCTTGTAATATGTTACCTAGATTTATTCATGATTTAAAGATCCGGATGATATTCAGTGATCAAGACTAATCCGGGATACTCCAAGCTGTCCAGACATGGTAAACCGGAATAATGCAGGTGAAGCATTTATTGCAGACAGATATTAGGGTTTGCGGAGCAATATAAGGGATTTCTCAAAAGTTATCTGCTCATTCTACACTTGAGAAGAAGCGAATAGTGGAGCTCTGCAAACAAGGTTCATCAAGCACACCAAGGATCTCCTGCCGAAGCTATTGCATAAAGAAATCAATCCAACCACTCCGTGCAAACCGAAGGCGCATAAGGTATTCTTCGTTTTCATTGCCTCACTGCAAATCTTTGAAGAATGGCTACTCCAAACATAGTTAAGATCTCTGATAGACCTCGCCCCTCATTCAAGAAACATCCCTACAAATCATTGGAGGTAGATCCACTAGGAGCCTTCTCTAGTGTTCCCCACGGAGTCTTACATACTGAAGATATTAGGGTTTACATACACGCAAACATTGAGGAATTTGGGGAATTCAAATTAAGAGACCTCTATCACAAGCAACTGATAGACAATGCTTTTGAGCTCAAACCAGAGTATAAGGGTATCCAGAAGAAACAATTTGAGCAATTCATTCATTTCCCTAGCTTTGAAGAAGATGAATGGGTCCGGTATGTACTGAGCAGGATGCATGACAACTTCCTTTGGCTGGATAGACCCTGTAAGATTACAAAAGAAGCAATTAGAGCAGTAACTGGTCTATACTCTTCCGGGGGGGTACCTATCCTCAAATCTGTCAAGAACAACGTTGTAACTGAGGCCACCGGATCAAAATATGATAAGAGGGCAATGACCATTGAAGATATTTCGGATCCGGATATCAAATATGCATCAATGATAATAGGATACAAGATCTATCACTCCAGCAGGGAGAATTCTGTATCCGGAACTGCAATATACATAGCATATGAAATGCTAAGAAAGAATGCAGATTATGATCTTTGTGAACTACTACTAAGCCAATTGATGGAAAATGTACAGAAAATCAAGAAAGACAAGAAGAACTCCTTTAAGTATGGTACTCTCATTATATGTCTATTCTTTTACTTCATGAATGAGCTACCCGGAACAAGTGGATGGGTATGGCAGAATGACAAACCTGTTGCAGTCCAGATAAGAGACTATCTGCATGGACTTGGGGATGCAAAAGCGAGGAATACAGCTCTATGGGGATACTTCAAAAACTTTCAGAGCATGATGCAAGCAAGAGAGAGAATTCCCCAGTCACTCATTGAGAAATACAAGGACTCAGTATGTTTTATGGTTGACACTGATCAGTGCCTAATGGAGGCAGTGGAGCCAAGGACTGTCTGGATCATGCCCATGGGGTATGAAGTTGATGAACAGATAGTAGAGCTGCATGTTCAACACATGCTAAGTCAGCCCAAAGATCCTAAGGCAGAAAGGTTTGGAACCTTTGAGGAGCTGAGCGTGAAATTACATGTAGAACTCAGGGAACCTGAGATTAAGAGAAAAGTGAGAAAAGAAGTAGAGCACATTGCTCAAGGCCTAGGCATCTCAAAAGAGGCACTTGATGCCAGCCGGGAAAAGAGGAGAAAGGCTGAGGAAGAAGAGAAAAGCAAAGAAAGTGCTCCGGTTGAAACCCCCACCCGGACCAGATCATCAAAGAGATCTGCACCTTCCACAACCAAAAGCTCAAAACCGGAAGTCCAGGCATCCGGTAAAAGATCCAAGACAAAAGCATCAAGGGCTTATGAAAGCCAAAAGGATGAAGAGGAGACAGAATCAGATGAAGGAGTAAGAGAAGTAAAGAAACAGAAAAAGAAAGGATCCGGTAAGCCCTCCACAGGCCAAGACAAGGAAGAAATGGCAGAGGTAACTGTTGAAAAGCCCACTCTGTCACTAGAGAGCATAATCAAGTCGGTCACGGTGGATGGAAACCTTCAACCAATGACTGAATCCTATGATGACCTCAGTGAGGCAGACCAAAAGACTCTGCAGGAAGCCACAGTTAAATATCTGAACACATACAATAAGGCTTTCATTGAGATCATATCTCTCATTCCTAAAAGCCTAGAGAAGGAAATGGAAGTAAGAAAGAATAATGCTCATGCCAAAGATCTTGAGATCCGGGAGCAGATAGCTATTCAGCTATATCCTCAAATTGATCCCAAGACAATGAACATGATCTTCAAGGACTGCAGAGATGAGTTCAGAAGTAAAGCCAGGATGAATCAGCTCATGCTTGGTGAGACTGACAAAGTGGCACAAGAGACAGAAGAGATCCTCCGGAAGGCCTTCAAAAGGTTCAATCTTCCTGTTGTAGAGGACTTAGGTGCAGAAACAGCTGCTGATTTGGAATCTTCTGTTCCGGAAGAAGTGAGCCATGAACAGACAAGTGAGGACTTGGGACCCTCTGCTCCAGAAGAAGTGGCCCATGAGCAAGCAAGCATCTCTCCTCCGGTCTCCCCTACAGTCTCCGGATCCAAAGAAGAAGAGCAATTGCAGGAGAAGGAAGCAGTGGTGACAGACAAAGAGGTTGACAGTTCTAAGACTGCAGAAGAAAAGAAACATCTGTCTCCGGCAAGAGACACTGCACAAACTGTTCAACAATTTTTGAGCAAAGAAACTCTAGAGATTGATGAACCGGAGCTTCTAAAAGGTCCATTTGATTTTGACTCTCTCTCTCCGGTACAAACAATGAAGATAGCTTCATTTGCAAATGCCAAGGCAAATGAAAAGCTCCTGAAGTCTCATATGGAAGACTGTGAGTTGATAGAGGCTGCTTCCGGAGTACTTGTAAAGATCATGCCATCAATCCAAATAGATCCGACAGCCTCCACTTCCGGTAATCTAAAAACCTTAGTCAGCAGTATTGATACACATTTTAATTCTCTAGAAAAATCAGCTGAAGAAAAGGTCCGGAAGGAATTTTTGGATAAGAGATTTTCTGAAATATTAGAATTAATCTCTAAGGATAGGAAGATTGTAAGCATTGGAATAAAGAGTTTAGAAAATGCTCTTAAGGATGGCGGTGACATCTACAAATTTTGTATATCTTGGTCAAAGGCAACAGCAGCAATTGACAAGAAAATAAAAGAGGAACAGGACAAGCTTCAAAGCTTATCTCAAAGTTTTGATCCTCTCTCTTCCTCTATAATAAATCAAGAATGTCAGACTATTGCAGTCTTGAATGAAATAAAGAATCTTGAGAAGGAGAGGAAGAACATTACCAACCGGATGGGAGAACTTAGAAGGATTATAGTCCCTAAGTTGGAAACTATGCATGAGGCCATCAGTGATGCCCAGACCACCGCCCATACAAAAGATCCGACAGATCTCAGGCGGGCAGAAGCTTTTGCATTTTTGTTGAGTGGTCACATTTCAATCTTGGACAGAATGAAGCTAAGTTGGGCTACTGAAATGGTTCAACTGCAGACATCCTTTGCAGACATTCTGCAGTATATGTGAGTATGTAAATATGCGGCTATATATAGAAATTTTTTGAAAATTTTGGTGTGCGGACCCTACCCTTTGCCATTGATGTCAAAGGGGGAGTGAGGAGCAGTGAAAAATGAGGAATCCAACTCAGGGGGAGTTCCGGAAATTGTATATAAAGACAGAGCATCAGCAGAGGGGGAGCATAGTGTAAACACTTAGTCATTTTTCACTAAGTGTTGCCATCAATGCCAAAGGGGGAGATTGTTGGCAAGAGACACTATATGGATTCATGGTTGTTGTCATTGATGGCAACAAAGGTCATCCCACATATCCGCAAGTCATGATATGTCTCTACCGGAAGTCAGATTGAAGATTGTGGTGGTCCGGTGAACAAGAACAGAGCATGTGGCAAGGTCCGACAGATTGGTCCGGATCTCTCAGAGGAAGTGTCTTGGTGCAGTGCGGATCTGGGGAAGTCAAGAGGACTATCTTGAGTAGTATATTCCAAGGATTTAGCCTCCGGAGATGGACAAGGAAAAAGATATGAATAGTTGAGTACCGGATTCCTGAGAGACAGTGAAAACAGAGGAAGAACTGACTGACTGAGTATCAAACTACTTTCCGGATGTGTTACAGATGATGATAAAGGTTGCGGAGGCATGAATCATGTTTGGCCGACATAATTGATGATATCTACAAGTATATGCTTGATCCGCATTGCTTGGTGAGCAAGGATTCAGCCGACAGAACTAAGTTTGTAAGAAAATAGACTGTTCCGGATGCCGACTAGAAAGATGATGAAATTACTTGTGCGGATATATATAGAGGATGGATTTAGTTGTAAAGGGTGTGTAGTGTGTGTGAGGATATGCGAACAAGTCCAGAATAGAGTAGAAGAAACAAGAAAGATCCGGTATGTGAAAGGACAGCAGACTAAAGAACAGAGGAAAGATGAAGTGCAGCAGATCAGTATACTGAACCTAACCGGAACTGAACTCCAGCATATGCAGATGCTTCCAATCAGTTCAAGACTGTGATTCTTATCACTTTGTAAGACAGTGTGTCTTCTTGTAGGCAGTGAGCCTCTTGTGAGCAGTGTGCTCGGGCAGTGAGCCCTAATTGGCAAGTGCCATTTTTGTAATTTCCTATTCTTCTAACAGAGAATAATTCTTGGGTTAATCACCCCGTGGTTTTCTCCCTTAACAGGGTTTCCACGTCAAAAATACTGTGTCATGTGTTTCTTACTTCATGGTTAATGTTTTGTGTTTGATTTTATGCTGCTTCATTTAAAAGGAAAGTTTAATAAGGGAAATAATTAGGATAACTGATTCACCCCCCCCCCTCTCAGTTATCAACATACTTGTGTGTTCAACAAACCCAAGGCTGTTAGGTGAGTCATTGTGAAAGAGTCACTTTGGTCAAGAAAAGGCACCCTGATGAAAAGATATCACATACCTGATCACAAGTACTTCTCAGAATGAATCATGACCTATATATGAATTTGTTCTCATCACTTGAATCTTAACAATTCAGTTATTTTCTTAGGATGATGAGTTGCATCATCTTGACTAACCAAAATAGAACTCAACAAGCAAACAAACAAAAGCAAACACACTAAGCAAACTGTACAAACAACTAACTACAAAGGGAAACAACCAAAAACAAAACAAGAAAGCAAGGAAAGAAACAAGAAAACTACTCTACCAAACTATATACAAACCCCACAAGGCAAATAAAACCCAGGAGAAGAGCCAAAGACACCTGTATTTGCATACTTCCTTAAATTGTTCAGGAGCATCAGGACATTGGTTATGGTTCTCATCTTAGCAAATTCATCATTATATTCTAAAAAATATTCTTGTATTCTAAATTCACTGTGTTTAACAGAATAACTCTTAATGATCAATAACTGAGGAAGCTCATCATGTTCACGATTAATCCATATGCATGTCTTATCTCCTAAATTTCCATAATCAAAATAGTATTCAACATCATTTACTGTGGAAAGGAGAAATACAACCTGATGTATTTCTAGCTCTATTGGACATGCTTCTTCATTGACAACTGGTCTTCTACTTAACTTTGCATTCTCATTGCTCAGCTTAGTGTCTAGTCTCACTTCAAATTGAAGAATGTATGACTCTTGAAGTATTAATCCTTCATCTTTATCCATCTTTGTCTCCTCATTCTAGATGTATGCTTGATTCTTGACTTCAGGAAGCACCTCACTGTTTTCATTAAATCCCTGCACAGCAGCATCTAAATGAGTATCTTTATTTTCATAACCTGATATACAGAAATTTATCCCTTCTAAATCATTTGACTGTAAAGGTGAAACAACTTTCAATTGATAGGAATACTCCCCCATTTCATTTTCAAAATTACATTGGATTGGCATCTGATTATGCACAACAATTCCAAAGCTTTCTGCATCTTCAACTTTCATGAATCAAATAACTCACGTTGTCCATCCAGTAAGGTATCTGGTTCCATTGACTTGCAACATTCTTGCATTTGATCATTCAATTTAAAGGAATCAGCTAGTAATTTAGCATTTATTTTCTTTTCTACAACTCCCTGGGTTACTATCATAGGAACTTCATCTACAGTAGTGCATTTAAATTGTTCCACCTATCTCCATTCCCTTTTACCATAAAATGACTCAAGGAAAGGTGTTTCACTATCTTTATCAAAAGCATTAGGATCAGAATCAAAGACTTTATCCTGACAAGTGATTTCCTCTCTATAATTTTCAAAAGATTCATACCTGCATTCTGCCTCACCCTTATCATAAAGTAGAGAACTCCTATCAATCTTACCATAGAATGACTCAAGGAAAGATGTTTCCTCTTCTTTACCTTCTATAACTGATTCAGCTATTGAATTTTCTAAACAACTCATTATTAGGGGTGTTGCTTCTCTTTGCTGTTCTAGAATTCTAGTCTTCTCCAACATGACCAAGCAAGCATCACAATCCCTTTCTGAATGCTCTTCATCATGTAATCTGTACCAACTTTCAATCAGGATATCATTAGTGGATAAACCTAATATTTGACTACACCGTATATTTCTAGACAAGTATAATTCAAAATCTTTAAAGTGGTCCACTTCAGTGTCTGGACAACTAATAACTTTTGGTGTTGCATCTGCTTGTTGCTCCAGAATTTCTTCATTTTCCTGCCAGGTTTCAGCCCTGAACACATCTATAAAGAATATTATTCCTTTCAAATATAGATCCAACCTTATAAGAAAAGTTAGACAATTAATTTCACTGTGTTCCAAAGACTGGTGTATCCTGTAACAATTGGATAAACCAAAGTTAGATAAACTTTGAGGATAAAGCTGCCTATTAAAGTTTCCTGAAATAAAGGAATGTTAACCTGACAATTATTTTCATATGCATCCATCAAAATGAGACTCTATTTTCAATTTTTTTAGGATTTTGAAATTTTAATGAGATCTATCATATCTCAGAATAAAACTTCAAAGTTCATAAAATGTTGGCCAAATCTTTGAAGCTTTGAACTAGATCTTTGCAAAGATACAGTCAAAACCTCTCAAATAAGAGATATTTGCAGAAAATCCACAGATTCTTTGTTCAGGCCCTCCTTCTAGCGCCAATTGATGTTGATGATGATGTTAGACATAAACAAACATAGAATAAAAGTTAGACAACAACATTTACTCATCTTGAAAGATGCGATGAATTCAGAGAATTCATGATCCCAAGTCTCCGTTGATTAGTTCATAATCTACTGACGTTACTCAGTGGTTGATGTGTGTTGTTGTTAATCATTTAGGGGCCTTATGTTCTTCAGTAATTTATGCAAAGTTCATCAGTATTTCTCTAGATATCTTGTCCTTTATATCTGCTCTGTATAAATATCCAAATTATTTTACCTCTGCACTATGAATTCACTCAAATAATGTGCCTACATGTTGATATTTGCATGATTTCTACCATTACTTGCAATTCTTTGCAGATATTTTCAACACTACATGCATTTAGCTCAAATATGCTAATGATATTTAGTTATCTATGAGATGTCAGCATATTTCATGTTATTTGCTTCTACTTATCTATTATTTGCAATTATGATGGTGAATTATTCTAAAATTTAAAGAAAATTAAAAGAATACTTCAAATTTGGTGAATCTTAGCTATTGAACCACATACATACCAGATACAGTCATGAGGAGAAGAAATCAAACCATATTTTCACCAGGATGTTCCATAGCTAGATACAGATGATGCTAACTTCGAAGGAAAAGGAATGAAGACAACACATACAGGCTGATAAGCACTCCAAGGGATGCAACAGATCAAAGCATGTATCAAGAATTCAAACACTGATTACTCAGGATTTATGATGATTTGTAATCAAACAGTCTTCTCTTTCATTAAGTATGCAATGATATGTATGCTTACAATAACTTTGAAATAGGCCCTGATATTTCAGTAGTCAAATTTCAATTAAGCTTCTGAATCCAATTATCACATCCCTGCACCGTTTATAGAATAAGGTGAGGGAATGGTTACAGATGACCTATGCTAAGGATTTATCTATTAAGATCAACAATCCAGATGAATAACATGTGTCTGCCAGTTGGCAACTACACAGCTGGTGCAGAATATTCCAGCATCTTTGACCTAGTCCATCCTCCAGCTAGCAAACAGTATATTTGACAATATCCTCCTCAGCTCTGGTTCAAGTTGCCTCCATGTTAGCAATTCCACAGTTTTCAGCCGTACTCCAAAATAGATTCAACATCCTACAATAAAAAGACAAGAATCAAGCATCAGCTTCATTTAATAACTAGCAAGAAAATACACATTTATATTTTATCAGGCTGTGAATGTGCAAACCTATCCATATCAGGCTATATGAATATTGAGCATCTGTGAAAATTTACGTATTTAAATGTACATAGGTGGTCAAGAGGGTCTGGGTGACTATCGTTGACTGGAAAACATACTATTAGGCCTTAAAATGGCTCAATATTTGATCAGATCCAGGGTCATTTGAGTGATTTTTTGATAAAAATATTGAAAATATGATTTCTGGTATTTTCTACATCTTAGTAAATTGCATTTTCAGAGGCCTTAGGAGCGGAATTAGGACCTCAACGCTCTGTCCGTTACCAAGCATTAAGCCTTAATAACCAAGGAACTCAAACTAGATAACTAGTTTATCTTTCCAATGAGTGCAAAAAGTTTAAATTCTAACACAGTAGCTAGGAGTTATGACCCTGCCAAGGAGAAGATCAAAAATTTCCTAATTTTTTTAATTTCTTTGAATTTTTTGCAAATAGTTTCACCTTGCAGTAGCTCTTTTTGTATTTCAAGGGTGATGTGACCCTTCATATGATATGTAAGCCTTACATTTTTAGTTATCGCATGCATAAGATCATACATATGCAATACATGCGCTTTTGTTCACTAAATTCCATTGAATGAAACTAGTGGGTCCGGCTATCCACATTAGTTAATGAGGGATATTAACTAATATGACTCTCTTCATAGATCGGGATATGATGATGATGTCATCATCATGGACGGGCTTTGTTAAAATGTGAAAGGCTGACATCATGGTCATACTGAAGGAAATCAGGTGATGTTAAGAAATATGACCCTGATATTGAGGGATATCACCCTCCGAATATGATGACATCACAGTCATATCGAGATTTTTATATATCAAGTCAGAATGACATCACCATCATGTTAGGAAAGATTAGTCATATTTAGAAATGATGGCAGATGTTAGAGAATAGACGAGCTTCAGATGTCAAGCTGATTGATGATGTCATCATCATATCAGGTCCTTTGTGAAATGGGATAAGCTAATGTCATCATCAAGTTAATGAAGATGAGTCATATTAACGAATGTGACCCCTTTTGAAAGATCAGGATGACGTCACCATCATGTTATTTAAAAGGGTGATCATTGGATACATACCTCCACGAGGTAAAAAGGATGATGATGTCACCATCAGGGTGATTTTCTTTGTTGATCAGGATTGGATGACATCATCAGCATATTGGCTCTGGGGTGATATTCTTCAGTAGGGTGATATTTGAAAGACCGGGTGATATTCAGAATATTGGGTGATATTCAGAATATGACCCCCACAAAATATATGAAGTTGTCTGACGGGTAAATACCACTATCACATAAAGTTGACATCCGGATGTTCGAAACAAATGATTTATCAAGTGACAATATTAGATCGAGGTGATCTTTTATAAGATGACTGATAGTAAGAAATATGATCCTCCCCTCAGAATATCAGGTTTGACCAAATCTTTGACTCATCATAACTTTTGTTCCCTAAGGAATATCAGGGTGATCCAAAAGACAAACCTACATGAAATTTTGTACTCTTTCCAATTATGAGGTTATTGATATGAAATATTAAATTTGACAAACTAACCTCATCATGATGACTTACCCAGCTCCCTTATGCAGGGTCATCTGCATGACTTACTTTTACCAGATCGCCGAAGAGAAAAAAACAACTCAAGCCAAAGCAGCAAAACGTTGGGTCCCTATTTTGTCAAGTCAAAATGGGGCATGTTGTGAAACCACAAAACACATCTGTAATTTATCGACCTTCTTCCTTGAGATGCTTAAAGAATTCCACCTCTTCAAAGAGGCTTTCACTATTTCTTCTACTCCATCAAATGCGGATAACATCCATTTCCTCATTATTGATGACTCATGCTTCATGAGATCTAATTTATTCACCTCATCCTAGGAAATAGTAGTCAATGGGACTGCATGATCACTTGAAATATCATCAGGGTTAGTTAACCCTTTTATATAGGCATGTAGCTGAGCAATGTGCTCTTTATGCTGCTTATTTTTCTCTTTTTCTCTCTTCACCCTTTGGGTCAATGAATCAATAATATCTTTTCCCTCTTGGCCTTCTTGATCCTCATTGGCAAATCCCAAATCTACTATACTAATCTAGAATTCATCCAGAGTGATCTTGCCTTTCTCTTTGTCAACTGTGCAAATGGCTACCTGGGTGGTCCTTCTGCCCATAATAGGATCTCTTTTTATGGCTGAAGTCAACCTGGCCCTCCTCTTTGGCTTCATTAGAGTCTCCAAAAAAAACATCGAAACATCAAACTCCTGTATCTCTAACCCAGACTCTATGCTTATCTCTTTCTCAAGCCATGGAGGAACTTAGTCTTCAGATCTTGGGCGTCCACCATCATCATGATGATCATCCTGATCTCTAGCAACTGCATCTGTTTTTGATGGAGATGGAGACTTCGTTATTTCTTCCTCATGATGCTCTTCATCAAGAGGGTGATTTTGGGATATTTCCTCCTGTTGAGGAATTTCTTTTTCTGGAGGAGCTTCTTTTTGAGGTGGAGGATCTTATGATGCTTCCACCTGATGATCTTGTAATTTATCCTGTACTTCATCATTTTTCATTTCATTCCCTTTGGGAATTTCCTCATTATGATGCACATTTGCATCTGTAGATATCACTGTATCTACCTTAGGTGCCTCTATCTGATTTTGGATCACATTTTGATCTGCACCTATATTAATTGCTTCTTGAACTTTTAGGGCAAGATCAATTGATGTATCATTTTCTTCTCCTCCCTTTTCTTGTACTTCTACTATTTTGGGTTCAGCAGATGTATCTTGTTGTTGCTCACCCATATCTAAAGTGTGGCTTTCCACTTCTACAAGATTGACTTGCTCAATATCTTCTATTTTCTCAAGTGTTCCCACTAGATTTTCAGGATGTGCTACATCCTCCCTATGTGTTAAATCTATCACTTCGGGGCTAGTTACTTGATCCACTAGTTTATCAAGACCCATTTCTTGGGCTACCTTTTCTGGGTTCTTTTCTTTCTCCTGTTCTACTCGCTTCATTTCTTCTAACACTGCCACCTATACTGATGGTGTTCCTTGTGGTGTTATGCGGTTGTTAGCAACAAGAGTCTCCATTCGTTGCGAGGCAACATTGTCTACCACTTCATCATCTAATAGGTCCACAGTCGCATCTAATGAGAAATGACCTCCTTGACTTTTGCCAGTGGTTTCCTTCATTTGTTCTTCAACTTGTTCAATCTTAAACTGAACAATGGTAGGAAGTGGTACCTCATGCTGTAATTCCTTTCTGAATACTTCACTACCTGCTCCCCTCAACATTACAGGATTATGTCTTATCTCACCTCTCATGGATGTTCTTGGTTTCTTAGGTGTGGAAGCTATCACCTGAGGTGCGTTTCTTTTTCTAAGGAGGGGCACTGGGTCTTCCTCTGTAGGCTCTTCAATAAGAGGAACATGTTGATAACTAAGAGGGGGGGTGAATCAGTTATCTTAAATATTTTAGCTTTCTAAACTTTCTTAATAATTAGTGTAGCATGAATTCAAACAAGCAAACATAACCATGAAATGGAAATACACATGACACAATATTTTTGATGTGGAAACCCTGTTAAGGGAGAAAATCACGAGGTGATTAACCCAAGATATTATTCTCTGTTAGAAGAATAGAAATAACAATATGGCACTTACTAATTAGGGCTCACTACCTGAGCACACTGCTCACAAGAGGCTCATTACCTACAGGAGACACACTATCTACAAGAAAGGAAGATAACACAATGTTTGAACTGATGAGAAGCATCCACACATGCTGAGGTTTAGTTCCGATTAAGCTCAGTAAACTGATCTGCTGCACTTCATTCTTACTCTCTCTTGATGCAGCTGTATTGTCACATTCTGGACCTCTTCTACTATCTTCACTCTGCTCTTCTACTTTTCTTCGCACTACACAATACTACACACACACATTCACATCTAAAACAATCCTATATATATCCGCACAAGTGATTTCATCACCTTTCTAGTTGGCATCTGAAACAATCAATAATTTCCTCAAACTCTGATCTATCGGCTAAATCCTTGCACACCAAGTAATGCGGATCAAGCATATACTTGTAGAAGTCATCAATCACGTTGGGCAAACATAACTTATGCCTTAAGAACCTTTTCCATCATTAGTAACACATCTAGAATAATGTCTGATGTTCTGCCAGTCAGTTCTTCCTCTGTTCACACTGTCACTTGGGAACCTGACACTCAAGCATTCATATCTCTTTATCCTTTCGACACCGGAGGCTCAAACCCTAGAATCTATCAGTCAAGATACTCCCCTTGACTTCCCCAAATCTGCACTTCACTGAGATACTTCTACTAAGAGATCCAGACCTATCTGTCGGACCTTACTGACTGCTCTATTCTTGCTTACTGGACCTCAACACTTCTTCAATCTGACTTCCAGTGAGGACCCATGATGTCTTGCGGATGTCTGGGATAACCTTTGTTGCCATCAATGACAACATTCATTAGTTCATATAGTGTCCCTTTCTAATAGAACATCCTCTTCCATTTGTTTTTGTGAGGCCTAACCTTCCTCATATGTTTCTGTAATTTGAACCGCTGGCCTCTGGATCATTTTAGCCTTTTGCTTATCCTTAGGAGGCAGTGCTAATGAGGCTGACGCTTGTCCTAATGTTGATGCATCTTCAGCTATTATAATAAATCTTTCAATTATCACCCCTTTAGGTTCATTATCAGTCTTCTTACCTCTAGGGGGTCTTTTGCTCTATTGTTGCTGAGGTGGCAACCTTTCTCCCTTAGATTCCCTCTTCTCTATCAGGAAATCATCATATTCTTCATCAAGAATATCTTGTCTCTTTTTCTTATTATCAACTGTAAGGGCTACACCCTTCTTCTTCAATGCATTTATTTGGTCATCTACCCAAGACTGGGTTAACTATAGGGTCCTGCTTGTGAACTAATCCAATGAATAATCTTCAAGTTGAGTAAGATCAGGCGCTGAGATAGTGTCATTATATATCTTTTTCTCTTCATACTCATCTTCCATGATCCTGCCATCATCTTTCTTTAATTGTGTAGGCACTGGGATGCAATCAAAGGTCCTGATCTGGTTGAGGGTGAGCCTTTGGTATTTTCTTCTTCTAGCTTCGGCTTCATCTTCACAATCTGCCCAGAAATCTTCAAGATGCCTTTGATGGATCGGCTTCCCCATGATCTTTTGCATCCTGCCATCTAGATCATATGATCTTGGTAGTGGGAATGGCTGTAATTTCATCATATTCAAGCCAGTTATGGCTTGCTTTATGTTTTCAGAATCCTGGCATATATACCAACCCATTGTTATTGTAAACAATACTGGTGGAAGCTTATTATTTGCTTTATATGCATCCAGTATTGTGGATACTTGCCTCATAAACTCCATTAACACTAATACATCAGTGGGATACCTGGAGAGCATGAGGGGCTGACCTTCAAAACCCTTTATCCTGATATAGGAGAAAGTAGCATATTGTATAAACTAGGCACCATGCCTGTAAATAACCTCTTGAGCTTCCATGCTCGGTCTTTTAGTCCTGTCTTCCTCCATTGTCCTGACCAGATGCATAGAAAATGCATCATTCACTAGTTTATAATTAGGGAGTCAATTTTCCCTTTGCAATTGTGGATAATGATCCCATATGTGGGCATCATTAGTAGTGCCACCAATCTTTCCTTCTATTGCAAGTGCATCAAATGTACCCTTGTAGGCACATGAGTATACCACATATGAAGTCATATGAAATGAACATTCTAGGCCCCTTACATTCATGAGCTGATCATGTAGGGCATCACTTATCATTTTTGCCCATAGTGGCTTATTGTCTATATAAACACACATTAGGATGACCCCATACATCCAATCCTTAAAACTTCCAGCTTCAGGCTGGCCTGTCACTCTGCTGAGTAGAGCTATTATGTATTGGTATTCATCATCGAAATCAAACTTGTACAGATGCACTGGCAATTTGGCGGCTACAATATAAGGACTATTTTTTGCCCTCCATTGGTACATTCTCTTCTTGGTAGCCTTCTTGTTACTTTCATATTCAATTTCTAACCTCTTCAAGTCCATGCTAGCGACCTTCTTTCCTAATGGCAAATTGAAAGTGGCTGCAATCCCCTTAATAGATAGATCAGCATAAACCCTACCATGTCTCTCTACTTTTCTGGTCTGTGGGTTGTAGTTCCTTGCACATTCAACAATTAATTTTGGAGCTTCCATAGAGTAAGGGAATCCTATAGCACTCCACATTCTTGACACGAAAATTGTGTCCAACAAGGTGTTGTTATTCTTTTCGTCACTCATCTTAGCTAACCATGCCACCAAATTGGTGTTTCCTTGGTGTGTATTTGTGATGGCACCATATTTAAATTGTACACCTTTAGGCTGAGTGAACATGGGTTTAAGAAATTTGGCCTCAGACCTGCTCAGTCTCTTGTCTGTCATGGTCTTCTGTAATAAATGGTACCAGTCTTACCATGCCATATCTCTCATGCATGCATATAACAATATATTCTCATGGTGTGATGCACATTATACTCAATTATCATCATTTCATTATAACATGCATAATTCACAACTTCCAACCAGTAAAGATCATACTACCTAGACATGCAGAAATGACAGGAGGAGGGTTTCAATTACTTATTTGATTACACTTATTCTCCTGATTATGCTGATGATTATGTGAAAGGGACTCAAATACCAGTGATGTTCATGTGTTCTATTCTGCTGCAAGCCGTATGCGTCTGTAGGTAGTCGTATGAGCGTTTGAAAACTCAATGCTCTGTAAAGACTCATTTTTATGCAAAGTAAGTGTAAAATGACTCTGTAAATTTGCTTTTAACCTCCTCTTTAAGGCAAGTTAGGGTAGATTAGGGCAAATCCAGACAAATTAATTAAAACCATTGATTTTTTGTATGGAACTTCTAGATCTTGCCAGGTGTATATATCGTATTTGTAATCAGCAGGAACCACCTATTGTATTTGCACACATTTAATGTCATGGCAACAAAAGGAGCGGGGTGATCTCTGAAGATCAGGTGATATTGTGAATATCAGGTGATATTCATAATATGACCCTCTATGTGTAATATTATCATCTGCTTTTGAGCAAAAAAACCCATGTCGAAACATCGAGTGATGTTGAAAATGTCGGGTGATGTTATAAAATGATGATCCCCCAGACTAAAATGACCTCCTTTCAGAATATCAAGATGATGTCATCAGGATAATAACTTGGTTCATCGTTGTAGCACTATGATGTCATCGTCATGTTATGCAAGAAGGGTCATTTTGAAAATATACCTCCATGAGGTAAAAAGGATGATGACATCATCATCATGGCAATTTTCTTATCTATCGAGATTATATGACGTCATCATGAATTGGCTCCAGGGTGATATTTTATGACAAGATGATATTCGAAAGATAAGGTGATATTCAGAATATCAGGTGATATTCAAAATATGACCCCTGTAAAATATATGATGTTGTTTGAAGGGTAAATACCTCTATCACCTAAAATTGACGTCTGGATCCCTGGACAAATGATTTATCAGGTGATAAAATTGGAGCGGGGTGATCTTTCATAAGATGACTGATGTTAAGAAATATGATCCTCCCTTCGGAATATCAGGTTTGACTAGGACTTTGACTTACCATAACTCTTGTTTTCTAAGGAATGTCAGGGTGATCCAAAAGGCAAACCTGCATGAAATTCCATAATCTATCCATCCATGAGGTTATTGTCATGACATATTAACTTTGAAAAACTAACCTCATCATGATGACTTACCCAGTCCCCCTTATTTAGGATCGTCTGTATTGACTTACTTTTACCAGACTGCCAGCAAGTAGAAATTACAAGCCAAGCCAAACAAAAAGTTTGGTCCCTGTTTTGTGAAGTCAAAATGGGGTGTGTTGTGTAACCACACAATAGGAAGTTGTAAAGGAAACAAAGGAAATTTTGAAGAAGTCCTAGATAAAGATAAATATTATATTGTTTCAGAAAAACAAGTTGAGGAAGACAATCCTTCAATTTTGGAACAAGTGACTTCAGAAGGTAAGATTGGAGAGCGAAATGATGACCAAAATGATACTCTAAATCCTCCAGAGCAAACCAATTAAGAGACACTAAGTCCTACTCAAGGTGACTCAGAGAAGAAAGAGGATCAGAAATTAGAAGAGGTTGAAGACAAAAGGGATAGTCAAGATCAAATAGATAAAGTTAACACAGAAGTAAGCATGGAAAGAAAAATTCCCACTGAAGTTAACCCATAGCAAAAGAAAGAAGAAGTCAAGGGCAAGGAAGATAAAATAGAAGAAGATGGTGCAAATGTTGATGCACCCAAACAAAATAGTCCTAATACTGACAATGGGAAAACTCAAGGAAAGGAAAGTGGTCCAGAAATTGTGGCAAGAGACATTGTAGATGCAGTGAAGAGTTTTTTGAATAAAGAGATGCTAGAGTTTGATGAAGCTCAACTAATTCAAGGACCACTCAACCTGGATACTTTCTCTCCGGTCCAATTGATGAAGATAGAATCTTTCACACAAGCCAAGGCAAGAGAAAAGATATTGAAATCTCACATAGAGGACAATGAGCTATTAGGCCTTGCATCTAGTATATTGGAGAAGATAATGCCAACATTCCAAAAGAATCCCACTAACTCTCCCTCTGGAAATCTAAAGAGCCTTGTGAATTCCGTAAGTACACACTTTGAGTCCTTTGAAAAATCTGCAGAAGTTAAAGTTTAGAATGAATTTAATAGAAAAAGATTTGACGCACTTAAAGGCATGATTGGGATAGACAGATTAGTGCTAGATAATAGTATAAAGAGTATTCAAAATGCTCTTTCAAAAGGAGGCAGTATATATAATTTTTGTTTATCTACTCCTAAAGTCATAGAAGATATAGAAGATAAAATAAAGGACTCCAAACAGAAATTGTCATGTCCAAAGCTTTTGATCTATTGACAGTATCAGTGGCAAGTAAGGAATGTCAAGCAATCAGTCTGATGGAAGAAGTAAAGAAGTTGACAAGAGAAAAATAGAACATTGAAGCAAGAATGGGTGAGCTTCGAGGACTGATTTCCCCTAAGATAGAAACAATGTTCAATGCTGTGACAAAAGCCCAAACTGTTGTACAAATAGTTGATCCCATTGACCTCTAGAAGGTTGAAGCACAAGTATTTTTGTTCAATGGCCAGATTTTAACTTTGAATAGTATGAAGAAGAGTTGGGATACAGAGTTGGCCTTGCTGAAGAATATTTTTGGAGATGTACTTAAGTATATGTAAATATAGCTTAAGGAATGGTTGTACATATGCGGCATTGTATACAAATTTTTGGGTGAATTTTGGTTTACAGATTCCATCCTTTACCATTGATGTCAAAGGGGGAGTGAAGAGTAGTGAAAAATAAGAAATCTAACAAAGGGGGAGCTTTGGAAATAGTGGAAAGCACAAGTACAGAGTAAGGGGGAGTAGCTCTGACACTTAGTCATTTTTCACTAAGTGTTGCCATCAATGCCAAAGGGGGAGATCGTTGGCAAGAGACATTGCTATGCATGACAAGTGTTGTCATTGATGGAAACTAAGACTGTTCCACTCATCCACAACATAATTTGTTCTTACCAAAAGTCAGAATGAGAATTTATCTAAGTCTGGGGAGCTAGAAACATAGCATATGGCAAAGTTCAGTATTTTGACCAGCGGATCTCTCCAGTTAATCATTGTATGTTATGGATCTGAGGGAGTGTAGAGGGATGTTAGGACAATCCAAATCCAAGATTTTAGCCTCCAGTGACAAAGGGATTAGAAGTTATAAGCATCTGAGTGTCGAGTCCTAATATGAAAGAACAGTTTAGTGAAGAACATGCTGACTTATGTTTGATCCCTGTGCAGATCCAGAAGAAGTGTTTTGGTGAGTTGCGTATGTGATATAATGTTAGTGGCCAACATGTATTGTGACCTACAAGTGTTATTTCTAGTATGCATCTTTATTTGTATATGGATTTAGCTGACTAAACAGAGTATTTGTGTTGTGTGTTAAGTTCTTCACAAGGCTGATAGAAAGGAGATTGAATTTGTTGATGTAAATATATATAGCCGAGGGATTTGAGTATTGTGGAGTGTGATAGTGATGCAAATATGGAGTAAGTGCAAAAAGGTAGATAGAAGTGTGAAAGAGAAGAGATCTGAGATTCGGATTATGGCAGAGTAGTAAATAGGGCAGAATAAAGATGAAGTGTGTGAAATCAGTATTTTGTGCTTAACCAGAACTAAATTCTTGCATTGGCATATGCTACTCATTAGTTCAAACAATCTGTAATCATTCTTGTAGGTAGTGAGCCTCTCTTGAGTAGTGAGCTCTGGACAGTCAGCCTAAAGGCATGTGCCTTCTCCTTTTGTAACACTTTTAACAGAGTATAATCTTTGTGGGTTAACCCCCACTGTAGTTTTTCCCTTAACCAAGTTTCCACTTTAAAAATCATGGTGTCAAGTGTATTATTTGTGTTTCTACTCATATGTTATTGATTCCTACTTTTTCATGATGATGTTTTTCTATTAAGGTGTAAAGAAGAATTAACTGCTGCAAGCTTTAAAGTTTTAAGACAACTGATTCACCCCCCCTCTCAGTTGTCAGTCCTAATTCCAATAGTTACGACTAAGAGAAGTAACATAATTTCAAAGAAGAAAAGGTATGAGTGAAGGAAAAGGATGCCCCAACCACTTGAAGGAGTGACAAGGAGGAATGATGTAAGGATGAGATGCCCCCTCGAGAGGATAGGTGGGTCAGGAGAATACTGGTATGCTCTCGAAATGGATGAAAAGAGGTTGGATAAAGAAATGGATGCAAGAGAAAGATGGATAAGGTTAAGGTTAGGAATGGATACATTGTTGAGGTGGAAGAGATAGGTGAAAAGAATAATGGATAAAGATAGGTTGAAAGGTGAAGAATCATAATGGATACAATGGATAGAGAAGATATAGTTATGCTGGTATAATATGTAGAGGATTCCTTATTTGATATAGAAAGAGAATATTATGTATCAAGGTATAAGGAACCAAAGTGACTTTGTATCCTTTGCATAGACTTGACACTGCATACAAAAGGAGTATCATTATACCTAGTGTAATACAACCTTGCTAGATATAAGATATGAATATTAGCTAGAGTGAAAAGAATATCTAATAAAGACCAAATGACGACACAAGTCACATAGCCGTTGTATCTCTTGTCAAAGAGTTTAAGTGATGTTTAGATATTTGCCTGATGATGGGAATGATATATCCCTAGATGAGGCTAGATGATGATTGTTTGAGATCAGATGATGTGGCAATTGATAAAGTGACTAAATGTTGTATTATCTTGTATACTAATGCCTGCAATTTTGGTTTAGGTGCAACGTGCTATATAAGTGTTTCTGCTTAAATGTCAAGTGTTTTATTGATGAGATGAGAGTGGAATGTTGATTATGATCAAATGAAAAAGTTTATTATGGAATGTGGAATGAAAGAAGGTTTATTGCTTTGAACTTTTTGGAATATTTAATTTTTTTTATTTTTGAAAATGTTTTGATTTTTTTGATTTTTGGAAATGTTTTGATTTTTTTGGATTTTTGGAAATGTTTTGATCTTTTTTGGATTTTTGGAAATTTTAATTTTTTTGGATTTTTGGAAATGTTTTGATTTTTTTTTTGGATTTTTCAAAAAAAAAAAATTTAGATTTTTGGAAATGTTTTGATTTGTTTTGGATTTTTGGAAATGTTTTGTGTTTTTTTGAATTTTTGGAAATGTTTTGATTTTTTTTTTTTGGATTTTTGAAAATGTTTTAATGAAATGCATGAGACTTAGAGACTTACCTTCCAAAGGTCTTATGGAAATTGAGAGAACAATCCAAATCCTAACTGGGTTTCAGTAAGTTTTTATTTACGGCATGGATGGACATGATTTGGGGTGAAAAGAAATGATACTAAGTGAATAATTCTAAGCAATGATAGGATAATGAAATGAGAAATGGATGATTGTATCCAAGCTAGACAAGAGAAAATGGGAGTGACAATGGATAACTAATAGATGGTGGATGCAAGAACTCTACACATGGCGCTTGTTTGCCAGGTTTTCACCATGGTACTTATCCAAGGCACCACCAAAGTGGTTTTCACTATAGGATGGATTATTTCTCTTTACTATTTTGTTTTTTTCTCTTTTTCTCTTTTTTTGATTTTTTTTTTTATGTTTTTTGAATAATTGGGATACCCCACAGGTTAGACATGGAACCTTTTGAGGTGAATTATGTTGGTAGGGTCATCAAGGGGATGGTCCTCAAGTGTGGAAAGTCGATATGCACTAGATCCTTAACTGCTAGTAATGATGAAGGGGTCCAACCAATTAGGCTCAAAGTTTCCTTTCTTGTCCCGATCTTGGAGGTTCCTTTGATTTTCCTTGAGAACAAGATCACCAACTTCAAATTTTTGCTCCTTGATTCTCTTGTTGTAGCTATGACAAAGACAATATTGATAAGCCTTGAGATGGTTAAGAGAATTAAGACATCTTTCATCTAGTGTTTCTAATTCTTACAAGCGAGCAACTCTATAGTCTTCCTCATTAATAAGATGTTGTAATGACACCCTTAAGGAGGAGAGCTCAACCTTGATTGGTAGGATAGCTTTAGATCCAAAGACAAGGGAATATTATATGGCTCCAATAGGTGTTGTTGGTTTAGGTTCGGACAACTAAGAGGGGGGGTGAATCAATTTTCACACATTTTCAATCCTTTTACTTTTAATCTTCTTTTACCACTTATAATCAATTTAACATTTCAGCACCAATCAATAACATATGAACAAAAAACATAAATAACACATTTGACACCAAGATTTTGACATAGAAACCCGGTTAAGGGAAAAAGCACAGTGGGGGTAACCCACAAATATTAATACCCTATTAAAAGTATTTTTACAAATGGAATGCACATGCATTTGGGCTCACTGCCCAGAGATCACTGCTCAGATGGAGTCTCACTACCTATGGAGATATTACAAGAGAATGACAAAAATTTAAACTAATTAATAGCATCTACTTATGTAAGAATTTTAGTTCCGTTCAAGTACAAAAATTAATCTTACACATTTCATCTTTGCTCTACTCTTCTTACCGTTCTACATTCATTCGCACGTTGGATTTATACTCTTCTCACATATGCCTTATTCACATGCTTCACACACATTGAATCATCCAATTTCATTAGCTATATATATCTGCAACATGATCTACAATCATTCAATCAGTCAACTTTAACAAAACTTAAAACTTTTATAAGTGCTCTGCTCTGTCAGCTGGATCTAAGCATAACTTAAGGTGTGGACCAAAACTTGCTCTTGAAAATTATTACTCATGTCGACCACTATCATTGATCATCACTAATTGTCCAACAATCAACTTCCATACATCTAGAATCAAGACCTTCTGCAAGTTCAGCTTGTTCTCCTTCTGTTTATTCTGACAAACTGGAACTCGGTACTCAGAGGCTAATATCTTTTGAATCCTTCATCTTCGGAGGACAAAAATCTAGATTTAAACTTTCTTTACAATGTATACTCCCCTAGATCTGTAGGTAACTATGACTTATCACCGGAGATATCTGGACCAAAATATCAGACCTTGTTACTACTTCATTCCTAACTATCCAGACTTAGACAAATTATGAATCTGACTTCTGGTATGAACAAATTGTGTTAAGTGGATGATTGGGATGATCCCAGTTGCCATCAATGACAACACTTATCAATGCAAAGTAGTGTCTCTTGCCAACAATCTCCTCCTTTGGCATTAATGGCAACACTTAGTGAAAAATGACTAAGTGTCTAGTGCAACTCCCCCTTTGTCTGTACACTCATGTACTTCACTTATTTTGGTGCTCCCCCTTTTTTGAATACCTCATTTTTCACTACCCTTTACTCGCCCTTTGACATCAATGGCAAAGGGTGGGGTCCACAAGCCAAAACTTCTCCAAAAATTATGTATATACTGCCTCATATGTACAAATAATCATTAAGTCTTATTTACATGAACTTGAGAACATCTGCAAAGATGGTTTTTATTTGTCCAAGTTTAGAGGCCCAAGTATTCTTTATTCCATCCACAATAGAGATGTACCCACTCAATAAAAATGCATATGCTTCTGCTTTTGCCAGATCCAGAGGATTACTTGTCTGAAGTGCATTCTGGGCTTCACATAAGACATTGTGCATAGATTCTAACTTGGGGGCAATCAGTCCTCGAAGTTCACACATCTTTGTCATAGTATTACCTTTCTCTTTTTTAAGTTCCTTTATTTCATCTGTCAAGCTAATAACCTAACATTCTTGGTTTATAGGAGAGGCAGTTAGAGGATCAAAATTTTGAGATAGAGCTGATATTTTCCATTCCTGCTCCTTTATCATCTTTTCAATATCCTCATTAACTATAGACCATGATAGGAAAAACTTATATATATCTCCTCCATCACATAGGGCATTCTAAATTCTCTTTATGCTAATACCTAGTATCAACCTATCACTCCTTATCAGATTCTTAACTTGACTGAATTTCTTATTCATGAATTCTTTCTAAACTTTTGCCTCTGCAGGCTTTTCAAAAGACTCAAGTGAGTTTACTGAACTTACAAGATTTTTTAGATGTTTGGAGGGGGAATCATTTTAATTTTTCTAATAGGTTAGCATTAATTTCTCCAAAGTTCGGGTTGCAAGCCCTAGTAGCTCATTGTCCTTCATGTGGGACTTTAAAATCTTTTCTCTAGCCTTTACTTGGGTGAATGATGCTATTTTCATCAATTGAATTGGAGAGAGAGTATCTAGATTGGCTAGGCCTTGGAGTAGCTTGGGCTCATCAAGTTTAATCATTTCTTTTTCAAGAAGATCTTTTACTGCATCTGTAGTGTCTTTTGCAATCATTTCAGAACATTCCTTTTGTTCTCCTAATTTCTCAGTGTCTGCTTTAGGTGCTTCAACATTTGCACCATCTTCTTCTGCCTTGTCCTTCTTTCCTTTTTCTTCTTCTTCCTCTATTTTACTCTTCTCTATGTTTTCTTCAGAGGGACTCTTTCCTATTTGCTCACCACCTGCTATCTAATCTAGAGGGTTTTGTATGGTAGCAATATCCTCTTCTTTTCCAGAGTGATCAGGTGGAGGGGTTACCCCTACATCAACTATTATGTCTACCATTTCTATGTCCTCCTCATTGACTTGTTCCTCTTCTTGAACTTCTCCAATATTTAGATTTGATGAGTCAAATCAAACATTTGTCTCTTCATAGATTGACTCTAGAGGATCTAAATTAGCACCTTGGTCATCAATTTTCTTGTTAATCTCTTCATCTAAAGCTTCTAGTTCTGGAACTAGAGAATTATCTTCTTCAACTTGTTTCTTTGAAATAATAAAATACTTATCCTTATCTACAACCTTTCTCAAAATTTCCTCTGTTTCTTTTGCAATTTCCTTAGTTTCACCAAGCATAAGTTTTTTCATCCAGACTTTGCTTATGAATTTATCTGACTTATTTGAGGATTTTATCTGCTTCTCTTCTAGTCATCACAGGGCACAAAGTGGAGAGAACATACTCCCTAAGTTCCATGTCTTTATCCTTATCTATTTCTTTCCTCATTTCCAGTACTTTCCTTAAGCTTTTAGGGAGTTCTTGTAGGATTTCTAGCAGGGCTCTATTAAATTTATTCAAATATGTGATAATGGCATCTTCTAAGATTTTTTTATTTTCCTGATCAAAATTATCATGGTAAACTCTGACAGGCTTTAAATTTCTATGAACAGTGATTGTTTTTACAATTCCATCAATAGTCATAGAGACCTTACCAGTGACTAACTTTTTTCTGGCCTTAATGCTTCTGGAACGTTGTTCTTTAGAAGTCTTTGAAGTTCTAGCTTTCTTGGATCTTATTTCTTTCACTTCTTCATCTACTTCTATCTCTTCATCATCTTTTGTGCTCTTGTGGATTCTTGTGGCCTTGGTTTTCTTTCTTTTCCCTCCATCATCGGATGGAGTGGCTTTAGACTTCTTAGTGGAAGTGGACTTGAGTTTCTTAGCAAGAGTTGTAGAACTCCTTTTCTTCCTTGAGGAGCTTGGTGGGATTTCCAGAGCAACTCCTGACTCACTTTTTGCTTTTTCTTCCGTAGTCTACTCATTGCTTTTCTCCATCTTTTCAATTCTTTCTTTGTTCTTCTTTACTACCTCCTTGGTTAGGCCAATGCTCTCAACATACCTTTCAACTTGTCTCTATACTTTCCTTTTGGTCTCAGGTTGTCTGAGCTACACATGCAATTTTAGACTTAGTTCCTTGTATGTTCCAAACCTTTCCATAGAGGTATCTTTAGGTGTGTTTAAAAGATGTTGAGCATACATATCCAAAACTCTTTCATCCACCTCATAACCCATAGGCATTATCCAAAATTTCCTTGGTTCTATAGCTTCCATCAAGCACTGGTCTATGTCAACCATGAAACATATGTCATTTTCATACTTCTCCACAATTGTTTTAGGGATTCTCTCCCTTGCTTGCATTAAACTTTAGAAGTTTTTGAAGTAGCCCCAAATGGCAGTCTTTTGGGCTTGAGAGTCACCAAGGATGAGAAGGTGATCTCTTATTTGCCATGTTGTTGGTCTGTTAGTTGTCCAATGCACACCTTAAATTCTAGGTATTTCATTCATAAAATAGAAGCACAAGCATATAATCAAGGAACCATATTTGAAGGAATTTTTCATATCTTTCTTTATCTTTCTCAAGTTCTCAATCAGTTGATTTTGTAGTAGTTCACAAAGATCACAATCAACATTTTATTTTAACATTTGATAGGTTGCATATATTGTAGTTTTAGAGACAGAGTTTTCTTTGTTGGAGTGGTAAATTTTGTACCTAATCACCATGGAGGTAAATTTGACATCCGGTTCGATAATATCATTGATAGTCATTGCCCTTCTATCAAACTTGGCACTGGTAGCATTAGTCACTGTCTATTTTTTCATGGATTTCAGTAAAGGCAATCCACCAGTTGAGTTTAATCCGGTCACAATCTTGATAACATCCTTTGTGATCTTGAATGGTTTCAATAGCCATATGAACTTATCATGTATTTGGCTTAAAATATATCGAAGCCATTCATTTTCATCAAATGTCAGAAACCTCATGACTTGCAGAAAATGTTTGATTTCTAGGGCCTTCTATTTTAGTTTCAAATTGTGGCTATCATCAGTTAAGTAGCTGTTAAGCAAATCCAAGAGTTTCAAGTTTCCAAATTCATCCATGTTATAGTGGATGTATGTCCTAATATGCTCTACATGCAGTACACCATGTGGAACCTCAGAGAATGCGCCCAATAGTTCAACTTCAACTAATTTGTGTGGATGCTTCTTAAATATTGGTCGAGGCCTTTTAGTTACATCAACAACTAGAGGAGTAGCCATATGCAAAATTTGAAAATTCAAGAGAAATCACAAAAAATAGAGAATACCTTGTTATGTAGATTAGGGTTTTGCTTGGAAATCATTTTCTCACTTCCAAATCTTGAGAATTCTCAGCTCTAAGCTTGTCCACTTCTTTCTTCTTGTTTTCTCCAGATGCAAAATGTTTCAAATGAGGAATGAATTACCCTTTTAAGCTTTGCATCACCTAATTTGCCTTTATAATAAATGCTCTGCCCTAGCACATCCGGTTGCTCTATTTTTGAATAGTCTTTCATGTATCACTCTACAATTTGCCATAATCACTTCCTTTCTTCTAGAAATCCTTCCAAATGTTCTGAGTCAGTTCAAGGTACCTTTTCTCATTGTGCCAGAACTAGGCACTCAACTATTGGCTGGGGGATTCATGATTTTTAATGTAGCTCCCCCTAAGCCAGAGCTCCTAATTTAATTGCTTGAAGAATTATCTGCACCAAATTCTAGTGCGGACCCATCACTATGGTTCACAATTTATTTCTTCACCCATGTCTCACTTGTTTCATTCTAGATCTCATTCTCTTCAATTTTTCTTTTTCCTTTGTCTTGTTTCTGCTCATCTAGTTTTTTGTTTACCGAACCTCTTCCTTCATTGGTCCTACTTCTGCAGAATCTTACAAAATGATCGGATCAGTTGCAATGGAAGCACACAATATTTCTTTTCCCATTTGATTGATTTCCTCTTGATCTACACTGATTTTCCATATGTCCAAATCTATTGTATGCAAAACATTTGCCATTGAAATATTTCCTATTTCCTCTATTTGATGAGTCATTCATTATCATACTTCTACATTCATTGGATTTATGACCATACCTCTTACAATTGAAGCATTGTCCAGAGAAGGATGGATTATTTTGATTTACTCTACTTCTGCATTGAGTGGCTTTATGACCAAATTTATTGCACTTGAAATAATTTCTATTGAAAGATGGATACCTTTGAGCATTAGGTTGTCTTATCAGAGGTCTTCTAGGTCTGTTTCTCTCATTCCTTGGTTGAAATTTTCTTTGTTCAAATCCAGAGCTTTCACCTTTTTCATATCCAAGACCATGCTTGTCTTCAGCTCTTTTCTGGCCCTCAATATTTCTTCAAGTTTAGTTGAGCTTATCTTGATCTTCTCCTTGTATTCATTTGCAACTTCTAGATCATGTCTGAGAATGACAATTTGTCTTTCAAGGTCTCTTTCATTGTCTTTGCTTTATAATAGATCTAATTTTAGATGACCAACAATACTGTCCAATTTGTAACATTCATCATTTCTTTCTCTTAGAGTTTGATTTAAATCTTCTTCAGTCTTCTTCATTTGCTTAATTTCTTTGGTAAACCTCATTACCCCAGATTCATCTCAACTTTTAGAACAACAACTTCTTCTGACAGCTTATCACACTCCTTTGTTTTTTATTCCAAGGATTCAATCATGGTATTTTCTTTAGATAAGTTGGATAATTGCAAAACTAGCTCCTTATTCCTTCCCAAAGATTTCTTTAATTTGTCTTTTAATAATTCAATGGTGTCATCAGCATCCTTGATTTCATCTTTTAAATTATAAATTTCTACTTTGGACTGATCAAGATCTTTTAGAGCCAATTGAAGTTGATCCTTAAGTGAACCCATTGAAAAAATTCTTCTAAGATCTTTCCTCAAGTTGTTAAGCTTCTTTTAAGGAACCTTTCTCTGATACCAATTGTTGGTTTAGGTCTAGACAACTGAGAGGGGGGGTGAATCAGTTGTCACACATTTTCAATCCTTTTACTTTTAATCTTCTTTTACCACTTATAATCAATTTAACGTTTCAGTATCAATCAATAACATATGAACAGAAAACATAAATAACACATTTGACACCAAGATTTTGACGTGGAAACTTGGTTAAGGGAAAAACCACAGTGTGGGTTAACCCACAAATATTAATACCCTGTTAAAAGTATTTTTACAAATGGAATGCACATGCATTCGAGCTCACTGCCCAGAGCTCACTACTCAAATGGAGGCTCACTACCTATGGAAATATTACAAGAGAATGATAGAAATTTGAACTGATTAATAGCATCTACTTATGCAAGAATTTCAGTTCTAGTCAAGTACAAAAACTGATCTTACACATTTCATCTTTGCTCTGATCTTCTTACTATTTTTCCTTCATTCACACTTTCAATTTCTGCTCTTCTCACATACACCTTATTCACATGCTTCACACACATTGAATCATTCAATTTCATTAGATATATATATCCGCAACATGATCTACAAGCATTCTATCAGTTGACTTTAACAACACTTAGAACTTTTATAAGTGCTCTGCTCTGTCAGCTGGATCTAAGCATAACTTAAGGTGTGGACTAAAAATTGCTCTTGAAAATCATTACTCATGTCAGCCACTATCACTGATCATCACTAATTATCCAACAATCAACTTCCATACATCTGAAATCAAGACCTACAAGGTCGGCCTGTTCTCCTTCTGTTTGTTCTGACAAACTAGAACCCGGTACTCAGAGGCTAATATATTTTGAATACTTCATCACTAGAGGACAAAAATCTAGATTTAGATTGTCTTTACAATGTATATGACTCCCCTAGGTCCACAACTAATTATGACTTATCAGTGGAGAGATCTGAACGAAAATACCAGACCCTGTTACTGCTTTATTCCTAAATGTCTAGACTTAAACAAATTTTGAATCTGACTTCTAGTATGAACAAATTGTGTTAAGCGGATGATTGGGATGATCCTAGTTGCCATAAATGAAAACACCTATCAATGCAAAGAAATGTCTCTTGCCAACAGGTGTTTGGATGCTAGTGAGATATGCCCACAAAGTAGGATTGAGTTGCAAGTGCCAATCCTAACTAGCTTCATTGACAGTTTTCTTCAATATTTTAAGAATAGTTTTGTTTGAAGCTTTATCTTGACCATTGCTTTAAGGATAGTATGGAGTGGAAAAGTGGTGTTGGATATGGAATTGATTACAAAGGTGGTGGACTTCTTGGTTTTTCAATGGCTTGCCATTGTCAGTAACAATTTCTTGAGGTATATCATACTAGAAAATGATAATGAAGGATGAACTTGGAAATTTGTTTGCCAGTTATATAAGTAAGAGGAATAGCTTTGACCCACTCTGTGAAATACTCATTGGCAGTGATAATCAATCAATAGCCATTGGATGAAGCTGGATGGATTTTACCAATGACATCGAGCCCCAATCGTGAGAAAGGCCATGGTGTAGTGATTTTTTGTAACTCTTATGTAGGTGCATGAATCAAATCACTATCTTGATGACAAGGAAGACATTTCTTAACAAAATAATGTGCATCATTCTCCATAGTTGGCCAATAGTACCCAGTCCTTAACAAATTTTTGACCAAGGTAGGACCACTAGAGTGTTCACCGCATATACCTTCATGTATCTCATATAAGTTGGCATGGGCATCTACTAAGTTAAGAAGTCTAAGGAGAATCCCATCAAGTGACTTCTGATAAAATGTATCACCAAGAATGGTATAACAGGATGAATGACAGATGAAGTTTCAATGTTGGGAATTTGAAAGGTTAAGTGGTAAGGTGTTATCATGAAGGTAGGTATAGATCTCATTATACTAAGGTGTATTAGGACCAATAAGTTCACATACAAGTTTAGCTTCTGGGACATCAAATGCAGGAATGTAAAGTTGCTCAATCAAGAATTTTAAATGTAGAATATTTGATGGAATATTAATCAATGAACTTATGGTTGCCATAGCATCAACAAATTTATTCTTTATCCTTGGAATTTATTCAAACAAGATCCATGAAAATGATTGCTTGAATGTGTCGACCAATTTATTATATGGCATTAGCTTGTCATCTTTTGTTTGACAATCATCATTGACTTGACATATGACAAGTTGGGAATCACCATAGACTTCAAGTACTTTGATATTCCATTGGATAGCTATTATTAGACCTTTGATAAGTGCTCCATATTCTGCAATGTTATTTGTGCAAGGGAACAATATTATATAAGCTTTTGGTATAAGATCTCCTTGCAGTGTGACAAAAGGGATCCCTACTCCTAAACCATGATATGTAAAAGATCCATCAAAGTATAATTTCCAATTTGTAGGGGAGCCAATGACAAAGATTAATTCATCTAGAAATTTTGAAATAAGTGGATGATCAGCTTCAATAGGTGTCTCTACCAATTCGTCAGCAATGACTTTTCCTTTTATAGATTTTTTATCAACATATTCAATGTCAAATTCATTCAACATCATAATCCATTTTGCCATGCATCCTGTCAATATAGATTTGGATAGAAGATACTTTAGTGTGTCAACCTTTGAGATGAGCTTACTTTGATGATTGAGCATTTAATGTCTAATTTTATGTGAAGCAAAGACAACTATAAGACATGCATTTTTAATAGGTGTGTAATTTAGCTCATAGCCCACAAGAGTTAGGCTGATATAATTGTTATGTATGCAAAAGGTGAATGGTGACAACTAGCATACACACTAGATCAAACCCTCTTTCACAATAACATTCAAGGACAAAATTGAGCCAAATCACTACCAAGTGAAGGTGGACTCACCTACAGATCTTGTACTCAGGGGTGCTATGGAAATATCAAATTTAGTTAAGCCTTTGGTCCAAACCTTAGGTCAATGATGCAACAAACCCTAGTTCTATGATGATCTAATTATAATGGAAGATGTATAGAAAATATCTAGAAAACAATTGTACAGGAAGGATCAAGAAGATGATAAAACCTGTGTCCCGGAAGCAAGAATGTCAAAGAACTATTTTGAGGGCACCCAAGTCATGAAAGGTTGAATCTTCAAAAACTGTAAACTAGAGAAATGTTGTAGAGACTTCCCTGATACTAATGATGAAGTCTATTAAGGTAGAAAGACTAGGATTCCAGTGCCCAAGTCTTGCACCGAGGAATATTCCTCAACTACTATCAGATCCCAAAAACTTGATCTTGCTTAGTCTTCCTGTACCTTCATATTTTCTAGATCTCACACCTATAAGCTACACACAAGAAGAAGAGAAGGGGTTTGGGGGTTATGGTGTTTAGGAACTTGCCTCAGTCAAATCCCTAGATGGCATTCAAGCTTCCCAATGTTGTTGATAGATAAAGAGAGTGTGCCCTTGCAGGGAAAAGGCCAAACACAAATCAATATGATGAAATCAAATAAATCACAATGATATCACCTATGTGATGAAACCCTTAGGAGGATGAATTATTTTCAACTCATAAGGAAAAATAGATGATAACTTCAAACTTGCAAGAACACACACAATGACAATACAAATCTACTATAGAATCACAATGAATGCTTTGAATGCTCTTTAATCCAATGCTTCAAGTTGGCTATCTCTATCTAGGTTCATAATGAGTTCAAAAACACAATTATATATGCTTTCTTGCTAACATTCGTGAAATTAACCAAAAGAGCTGATAAGGAGAAACCTTTTTAAAGGTCTTATGCCAACATACATTTAAATTTTCCCTAACCAATCAGGGAAGACTTGGGCATGGGTGTCCAAGTCTTGAGGATCCATTTTGGTCTGAGGTAAGATAAAATATGGGCCCCTTGTTCCCAATTTAGATTGGTTTTAGGGGATTTTCATCGGGATGAATATTTAGGATGTATAATGCAATCACAGGGACCTAGGAGATAAACAAGGAGGTAAAAGGACATGTCCACTTTTTACTCCATAACATTTAGCCCCCACTTTAATGTGTGTATGATATTTATATTAATACATGCATTAAAATATGGTCAAAGCATATCAAACACATGAAAGTTTGGAACACCATTTATAGCCCCCAAGCTTAGGTAAACATAAGAAAACACTTAATAGTCACACAAGACAGTGAATACAGTAAGGAAGCACGAAATACATGGAGAAGATAGTGAAAGGCACGTAATACACAGAGAAGACATGAACATGGGCACACAATACACAAGGCATACATGAAGAGAAGACATTATTAAATAATTATATAACCCTAACTAGGCAATGGGGGAGCTCATCACTATGCACCGCCACTAAAACATGTAAGACACATGGCATGGGGGGATCTCATCTCTATGCACTGCCACTAAAAAAATTAAGACATGAAAGGAAGACACATGAAAAACACATGAACTACACGAGCACCATAGAGTATGTCGTCAACACACTATGCATCTTAAACAAAGCAGAGACATGAGATAATGAGGAGCTCATCGCTATGCTCCACTATCTAAAACACACCAAACACACCTGAGGATTGAGATACACTTCCACAACCACCAAATACATGCTTAAGGGTGAATAGGTCAAGATTCAACCTCGCCTCCATAGAGTAATTTTTAAAAGGATGTGCAACCACTCAAGGGAATACACAATCTCACCTTCTGCAGAAGGGATTTTAGAAACATACAATCCCACCTACATTGCGGAGATGCCTTATGGTGAAAAGGAAGCATGTGCACAAAGTATAGAACCCCACATGCATTGCAAAGATACCTTACAGTGAAAAGGAAGTATACATAAAACAAAAACAAAGTACACAACCCCACCTGCATTGTGGAGATGCCTTATAGTGAAAAGGAAGCATACATCACACATAATGTCTAAGAGATCTAAGCATTTACCGCAATAGATTCCCCCACCTTAAAGTGGTTGATCTCGCTTGCTAGAAGCAATCATGTTTAAGGTAAGGTTGAAAACACGCAAGGGAACAAGAGCTTTCACAAAGCCCATGCCCCAAAGTGACATGTGCTAACAATCATCGATCGTTCCTGACAAACACATCAATATCATTTGCTAACAACCATTAATCAACAATATATAAGATTTTGTTAGAAAATATAAGCTAAGCTAATGACCAAATCATCTCATGAAACTTATAGAGAAATCGTATATCACTTAAACAAACCAAGGCTATACTTATGGGTTCAGAATCGAGTATAGCCGCAATATTATACTTTAGGTATCTCAAAATAGAGTGTAGTTACAAGGTGAAATATAAAACATTCCAAAGTGGATAGAGGAAGATTTAGAGTATTGCAAAGGTTTGTTACAAGAATTTCACAATATGATACATGATCACATCACAACACAAAGTGATTCTACTAGTCGAGTGTCAATAACATATTAACCCCATTTTCATATATGGACTGGGTCCATTTTTTTTCTTGTTGTAGGGACACGATCCTTATTAGTATTTATTTTTTATCATCATCCATTGATTAGTAGAGCCACGGAAAAATGAAAACATGAAAAATGTGAGAAGAGACAAAAGTGACTTAGATTTACAGTGTGGGAAAATGCCCCCAAGACATCCTCCACAACATTATGCACCCAAGGCACTACACACAACAATTATAATAAGAGAGAGATAATAGAATAATAGAGAAACAAATAGAAGAAGTATCACAATTGAGGTAGTCTCCTTGTATCCTTGACCTTACAAGAGTATCAAGGGTCATCCAAGGAGACCTAAACAATACTTAACACTACATGGGGGAACACAACACAGCATATAAGATGAGGTCACCTGTGAGAGAAACTCAAAGAGGTGCTACATCAAAGGTGGTTGAATGGGTGAGAAAAGCTTACATGTTATAAAATCCAACCGTACTAGAAATTGTCTTTGATAAAATCATCTTCTTCCCAATCTTGAATTTGAGAAGAAATAGGTACATAGGGTACTATGGCCCAACTTGAAACTACTTCCTTTAACTCTTCTTTTGTTTCCATTTCATTTGGTGGGATGTTCTCTTCTTATGGAGACATCTTTTGGGCTAATGCTTGTCACTTTCTTCATCTTTCCCTTGCATTCCAGTTTCTTCTTGTCTTGTTAGTTATATCACCCAAGGGACCTTCTTTGTCTACCACTGAGAGTTCATGGTTTTCCACATTCTTTGACATTTTAGAAGAGGAAGCCAGTACAAAATTGATTTTCTAATTTTGTGATGGATAGCTTCACTCTTGAAGGTTCTCTCTCGATCCTTGTAAGGATGGCAAAGGAGGAACCTCAGCAAAAATTCCTTTTTCCTTTTGGTTGAGGTGAATCCTTCAACTTGGGCTCCTTTTCACTCTCTCTTTGTTGGATAGGAGGAATTGTAGCCTTAGAGGACCAAGAGGGTCCAAGAGTGTTCTTTCCATATGATAATTCAACTATCTTCTTTGCTTTGTACTTTTGATATGCTTGGAAAAATTGATCTTGTCGAGTTTGATTTGCTTCAAGTGGTTGCAGCCAAAAATAATCTAAATTAAAATTTCCATGAGTGGCTAATGGTGTCCATCCACTATGATGAATAACATGCACATGCCCTTTATGAGGGAATTTTAAGCACTTATGAATGTTAGAAGGAACTGCTTTCATGGATTTCAGCCAAGGATGTCCTAGTTTCACACAAAAGAGGTCCGAAGTGGGAATGATAACAAATGAAGCTTCTAGGGCCTTTTCAAATACCTTAATCAAGAGTTTTATCTTTCCAATAGCTAGGAGGAAATAGCCATTATGTGCTTTGATCATTATATTCGTAGGATCATAGGTATCTTGGTCTAGTGCATGCATGTATAAGAATTCTTCAGTTATCACATTTGTCATACAATTAGGATCGATAAGAACTCCTCTTGTAAGATTTCCACTTATTCTTGTTATAATGTAAAGAGGGCCATCAATGTCTCTAATTATGACCTCATGTGGTGTGAATGATATGACAAGTTTGGGAGCCTTTCTTTTCTTATTAGATTAGGGAGGAACCATAGCACCCTTGTTTTGATTGAATGCCATGTGTGTGAGAATTTTGTACAAGGCACTAATTTGAGGAAACTAGGTTTTTGAGTCTTTTTGCAAAGATCAAGAACACACAAGTGTCAAAACAAACCAAGTGATCCCGATGTTAAAGTTTTGTACACAAAGGAAAATATAGATTTCTTTAAGATGTATTGCCAAATGTGAAAGGAAAGTTATGTTCTTATGTTGAAATACATAATGTGTAATTACAAATATAAGAATCTTGAAATCTAGGATAAGGAATGATGTAAGAATACCATATCAAATCAGATTTAATGTTTGTTGTTACTAACATGATTATGTAAAAGAATATTTGAAACCCTAATGCAAGATTTAACCAAAATGTTAGCTTTTTAAGGCCTAGATATGCACTTTTTCCAAGATCATGAAATATTTTCAAATGAACAATGAGAAATATGTTATAAATCAATGCAAGATCTTCTTTAAACAATCAGTAAGATGCAAATTCTTGAAGCTACAGGTTCAACAAAATGTTATGTATGAAAAAGGTGAATGATGACAACTAGCATACACACTAGATCAAACCCTCTTTCACAATAACATTCGAGGACAAAACTGAGCCAAATCACTATCAAGTGAAGGTGGACTCAGCTATAGATCTTGTACTTAGGAGTGCTATGGAAATATCAGATTTAATCAAGACTTTTGTTCAAACCCTAGGTTAATGATGCAACAAACCCTAGTTCTAAGATGATCCAATTATAACAAAAGATGTACAACAAATCTCCAAAAACTAATTGTATAGGAAGGATCAAGGAGATGATAAAACTTGTCTCCCAGAAGCATGAATGTTAGAGGACTATTTTGAGGGTGTCCAAGTCCTAAAAGGTTAAATATTCAAAAACTATAAACTGAAGAAATGCTATAGAGACTGCCTTGATGCAAGATCTAAAGTCTGTTAATGCAGAAAGACTAGGGTGCTAGTGCCCAAGTATTGCACAGAGGAATATTCTTGTACTGTTGTCAAATCTTGAAACCCTAATCCTTGCTCAGTCTTCAAGTGTACCTTCATATTTTCCAAATCTCGCACCTGTAACCTAGACGCAAAAAGAAGAGAAGGGGTTTGGGGGTTATGGTGTTTAGGGACTTGCCTTAGTCAAATCCTGAGATAGCATTCAAGCTTCCCAACACCGTTGATAGATAAAGAGAGCATGCCCTTGCAAGGAAGAGACTAAACACAAATCAATATGATGAAATCAAATGAATCACAATGATATCACCTATGTGATGAAACCCTTTGGAGGATGAATGCTCTTCAACTCATAAGGAAAGATAGATGACAACTTCAAACCTGCAACAACACACACAATGACAATATAGATCTTCTCTAGAATCATAATGAATTCTTTGAATGCTCTTACTCCAATGCTTCAAGTTGGCTATCTCTATCTAGGTTCATAATGAATTCAAAAACACACTTGTATATTCTTTCCCGCTAACATTCATGAAATTAACCAAATGAGCCGATAAGGAGAAACCTTTTTAAAGGTATTATACTGACACACATTTAAATTTACCCCAACCAATCAGGGAAGACTTGGGCATAGGTGCCCAAGTCTTAAGGCTCCTTTTTGGTCTAGGGTAAGATAAAAATATGGGCCCCTTCTTCCCAATTTACATTGGTTTCGGGGGATTTTTCACTAGGATGAATATTTAGGATGTATAATGTAATCACGGGGACCTAGGAGCTAAAAAAGGAGGTAAAAAGACATGTGTCCATTTTTTACTCCATAACAATAATATATAGCTCTTTCTTTTCCAATGTCATCCTTTTGTGCTAACAAAGCTCCTAATACTATTGATGTGTCTAATATGTATAGAAGGAGCGGTTTTCCTTGGACAGGGGGTACAAAAAATGGTGGTGTTGCAAGATATTCTTTCAATTTATCAAATGCATATTGACACTTCTCATCCCATTGAAATTCTACATTCTTTCTAAATAGATGTGTAAAAGGTTGACATTTATCTACAAGTTGTTCTATGAATCTCTTGATAGATTAAAGTTTTCCTTGAAGGTGATGCAATTGCTTCAAATTCCATGGTGATTTCATCTCAACTATAGCTTTTACTTTAGCAAGATTTACTTCAATACCTCTTCAGGAGACAATGTACCCTAAGAGTTTGCTAGATGTCACACCAAAGACACACTTTTTGGATTAAGTCAAACCTTGTATTGCTCTAAGAGATCAAAGATGTTTGTAAGTACATACAAATGACCCTCTCTTGTGTGTGATTTACCTAGGATATCATCCACATAGTCTTCCATTGTCTTATGAAGCATATCATGAAAGATTACGGTCATTGATCTTTGATATGTTGCTTTGGAATTTTTAAGACCAAAAGGCATTACTTTATAGAAATACACTCCCCAAGCACATATGAATGTAGTCTTATGTTGATCCTCTTTAGAAATCCTAATTTGGTTATATCCAGAAAAACTATCCATTAAGGATAACATCTCATGTCTTGCTATTAGGTCGACTATGATGTCAATGTTTGGCAATGGAAAATCATCTTTAGGACATGCCTTGCTCAAGTCTCAGAAATATATACAAGCATGAAGCCCCCAATACCCTTAGAAATTGGAACAAATTTTGAGACGCATTCTAGATAATCTAGAGGTTTGGTGAATCCTATTGCAAGTAGTTTTTCTAATTCTACTTTGACTAAGAGAGCAATTTTGGGATGCATCTTTTCCAACTTTTATTTAACCGGTTTTGCTCTAGGATATACCGTCAAGTGATGTTCTATCAAGGAAGGATCTAAACCATGCATATATGCATACGACCGTGTGAAATTGTTTGATCTTTCTTTGAAAAAGTGATGAAGTCTCATAATTCAAATTCTGTCAAGGATTTGGCTGCAAATATGATCTTTGGTTCTTTAATTGTTCCCAAATTCATCTCGTGTTTCTTCAATAAGAAGATGAGATCTCTCTTTATATGCTTTACTTTTGGGGAGGTCAAATTCCTCATCCTTAGGCACCTCGGGGAGGTTTCCACCTTCGGATACATCCTTTATTTTTACTTTTTTGTCATCCAAAAGTGCCACAAAGTAGTTTTCACTAGGGGATATGATATTTATATTTTTACTTTTTCAACTAAGGAATTTGACCATCTCTCTAAAATAAGCATTAGTGTTGAGCTCTATAGTGTATCCAATCTTGTGATCTCCAAGTGGTATTCTTGATCTTAATCCCAAGAATTCAGCGATAGCCTCATCACTTTGGAAGACATCTAGAATAGGAGGCCCTTGTTGGTCCCAATTAATGAGTTTACGATAAATGAGTTGAATATTGTAGGATGATGGTGGTGGAAATGAGATTGTAAGGGTAAAGATGGATGAGTCTTATAGGTTGGTGATACAATCAAGGGAGTCATCGAAGGTTTCCTCATTAGTACTCTCAACCATGGGAAATGCTTTTGCTACCTCATCTAAGATGAATTCAAGCTCAAGTGACGATGTCTCTTGTATTCCAAACCCTAGTCCCAAGTGTTTAGGTCTATGAGCAGTTGTAATGGGTTCAATAGTTCCTTGTTTTGCAAGCCAAGACCACCTTTTCCGTGATAACCTATATTTTGTGCCATGTGAAAACTTTTAGGATATTTTTCAAGAGAGAGATTATCTTGTTCATCCTCTTCCTTATAAAGCCATTCTGAAATATCTACATCAATGATTTATCTATCTAGTACACCCATCTAGAAATCTGAGTTGGCTTATAGTTGATTGTAATAGTTGAAATAGGTCTATCAGGATGATTTCGCCCAAAGCTCTTAGGAGAAAGTGGGAGTTGTCCCACACAAAAGGCCCCTTGTAGAGTATATTCTCCTAATCCTTTGTCAATAATCTTAGCCTTGATCTCAAGATGGGTAGTGGATGAAGAGGCAAGAGTGGATGGGTCAATATATGATGAAGATGGTTTGACAATATCATTGGTTGGACAATAATTGGCTTTATGATATGGGCCTTCCAATAGGCAACAATACTCAAAGGGACATGGGTCAGCGTATATGGTAACCTGTTGATTATTGTAGGTAAATTTGATGCATTAGTGGTATGTGGAAGGAACGGCCTTCATGGAATGAATCCATGGGTTTCCTAAGAGAATGTTATATGGGAGATCAAGGTCTAAGACTGGACAAGTAACTTCCATGAGTGCATGACCTAGTTGAACAGGTAGCTTAATTGTCCCTTTTGATTTTCTCTCAGCTTCATCATAGGCCTTGATTCTGATAGAATTTTTTTGATCAATAACCATGGTGGAGTATCCCAATTGTCTTATTAATCTTAAAGTACATAGGTTTAAGGTTTACCCACCATCTACTAGGACCCTTTTGACTTTGTGTTTGTGGACGATTACTTCAAGGTGAAGGGGTTCATTATGGAATGAGTCAATGGTAGGCATGTCTTTTTAAGTGAAAACTAGGTGATGAGTGGATGTGAGGTGTCCTACCATGGATTTAAATTGTTCCACATTAATCTCATTAGGGACACGAGACTCTGTTAAATCTTTGTCTAACATCTGTCTATGTATAGGGGATGTATGAAGAAGCTCAAGGATCGAGATTTGTGTGAGAGTCTTCCCTAAATGATCAAGGATGTTGTACTTGGAATTGGATGTGGAGGATGATGACATAGATGAGTATGGGGTTCCTTGAATAGTAAGATGACCATGACGGGTGGTAATGGCACAATCAGAGTTCTAGGCTCTTATGGTAATGGTGGCTACTTGTGGAAAGAAAGCTTTAATATGACCCACAACAGAATCATATGAAGTGGAGGAATTGACTTTATTAGTATAGTTGTTGTTACCATGTTGTGGGAATGGATCTTGATATACTCTCAATTTCTCATTAGCCGAGTTTGGAGTAGGTTCATCTTTAGTGAGGTCTCCTCAATCTATAAAATCTTGGATATAGTTCTTGAGTCTCATGCAATTATTTGTTTTATGGCCCTTGACTCTATGAAATTCACAATACTCATTGTCATTATACCAATGAGGTTTAACGGCATTCTCATCATAAGGTTTGATCTTGGGAAATTTAATGAGGCCATGGTTTGAGAGTTTTTGAAAGATGGATTCTTGAGGTTCCCCTAAGTTTGAGAATTTTCATCTTAGTCTTAATCCCTGTATAGGGTTACTCTTGGGGAAAGTAACAAATTGCATTTGATGATGAAGATTAAATTTCTAATGAAGGGTTTTGAATATTGTGAACAATTTTAGAATATGTGACACCATCATTAATAATGTTTTTATTTTTAGACCAAAATCGAGGTTTTTCATTTGTTTGGTTGTTATTGGAATCCTTATTTTCTTTGAAGATTTTAACAAAACCTTTTTCTATGAGGGATCTTTCTATATTTATACATTTATCCATGATCTCTTCAAAAGTGTCAATACATTGAATTTAGAAGTGAAATGCGAGTTCTTGGTTTAGGTTCTGTATGAAGAGATTGGCAAGTTGTTTCTCAAGAATATTCCAAGGTACTTTCCTAGCACTTGATTTCTCCAACATTGTAGGAATATTGGAAGTGTTTCCCCATTTCTTTGTTTGGTATTACAAAGGTTGGTCATGGATATATCATGTTCAATGTTGTATGAAAAATGGGTGAGGAAATTATCAGCAAGCTCTTTGAAAGTTTTGATACCATGAGGGAGATGGGAGAACCATTCAATAACTTGACCTCTGAGACTATGAGGGAAATTTCTCATAAAATAAGTATCATCATATTGTATGTCCATACATTCTATGGTAAATTCTCTTAGATGGTCTCTAGGATCACCCTTTCCTTTGTATTTATAAAATTTTGAAATTTAATAGTTTGGAAGAAAAGGGGTCATGACTAGAGATTTGTCAAATGGATATGGACAAATGTCTTCAAAGGTATACTTCTTCTTTTGATTTCCCTTTTGCATGTTGGAAAACATTTGTTTCATAAGTGTTTGCATGTCAGTTGTATCATTAGGAGATGTGGTAGATGTATTAGAGAAGGATTTTTGTTGTGATACTTGTTGTTGTTGTTGTGGTACTTGGGTTTGAGATTGTTGGATGTTTAGGATTTGTTGTAAGAGGGCTTGTTGTTGTTGTTTTTGGAGAAGGGTTTGTTGTTGGAATTGCTATTGTATGTCTTGTTGTTGTTGGGTAAATTTTTGTTGAATAAGTTGTTAAAGTTGTGAGGTGGTCAGATTTTGAGCATGGGATGTGGAAAATTGAGTTTGTACTTGTGAAGTTTGAGGCATGGACACATTATCTTGAGAATGGACATGAGGTGAAGGAATAGCCATACCACTAGTAGATGGGCTGATGACAATAAATCTAGAAGTTGGAATAAATTTGGTAGGGATGTGTGAGCTCATAGGAATGGATGATGTAGGAATAGATGATGTCCTAGGTATATTTTGACCACTTGATGTGAGTATGACATTGGTTGCTTTTTGAGATTGTGAAACACCTATAGAAGAAGTAGGTTGATTTGTGGATGTGTTAATAGTGAGGTGTGTCATGACATTTAGGGTTTCATCCACATGTAGTTGGGAATCTCCTCCTAATTGATTAAGAATATAATTATAATCAGGAGGAAGAAAGGGGGTTATATCAATGTTCAGAGGAATTTTATATCCTGAGTGAGGTATTTGTCAAGATTGGTCTTAATGACATGGTTTACGATTGAGTGATGGTCAGGATCCTCTAACCATTTGTGAACTCTCCCCTCATAATCTTCATAGTCATGGTTAGAATAAGTTGGAATTTTGGGTTCTTGCATAGGATTCTTAAATTCATGTGTATATAGAGGGTTTAATGATGGTTTGACTATGTCCTTATAAGGTTCGACTATGAACATGTTGATGGGAATTCCAAACTTAGGATGAAATCTGGGGTTAATATTAGATGGTATAGCCCTTTTACCATAGGAAGTAGACACTTGATGAGAGTTTTTTGAAGACTCTTGATGTGGTTTTTGAGGGGGATCTTGTTGGGATTCTTGATGAATTTCATGATGGGTGTGTTCATGAGGTTCTTGTGGAACTTGAGGGAACTCTTGTTGGGATTCTTGATGAGATTCCATGATTCTCTTAGTTTGTGACCTTGTAGTGGGCATGAATAGGATGACCTTAAGATGAAAGATATGGATATTGCACTTAGTTATGACAAGATTTTGGACCAAAAGATATCAAGATGATGATTAGGGTGTGGATAAAATGACAACCAAGATGATACCAAGATGTTGATATGACTAGGATATGAGGGTGACAACCAAGATAACAAGGATGACACCAATGATATGAGGATGAAGTAGATTTAACCAAGATATGATAGGATAGGATAAAACCAAAATAGCTCAAGACTCACCTAGATCTTTTGTGATTGAGAAAGATGGGATCCTCTTCACTACTTAGGGTTGATAGATGCCTAATAAAGGAGAGGGATAATGATGACCTTTCCACTTGGAATAGACAAGGTAAGATAGGATAAAAATAATGATAAAAGGATTTAGGATAGGCTTAGGCAAGTTCTAGATTTGAATTGATGATTCAAAGGATGCCTTGGTTGACAAATTGATTGATGGATCAAAGGATGACTTGGTTGACAAATTGGATAGGTTTGCAAATCCAAAGGTGGGTTGATAGGCCAAGAGATGGATAGGTACTAACAAGTCCAAAATCAATGCTATGGAGTTGTTTGAGGTCATAATTTTACCCTAATTTGTTTGGATTTTGAGACTTTTATGGTTTTTTGGATTTTGAGCATTTTTGGTTTTTTTGGATTTTTGGATATTTGGCAAGAAGACAAACACAACAAACACAATGATTGACTTGACTTAACAAGGAAATTGGTGTGAATTGCTTCATGTCTAAAGTTGATTTTACTAGTATTGCACAAGGAAAACATGGCAAGCATATGAACAAACCTAGAATTATTCAAGCAAGAGTGTCATATCCCATGGACTCACTTAGGTGTGACTTCAATCTCCACTATTAGATAATGGTGAGTTTCATCCCCTTTATATTATTTACCATTGCTTGGATAGATAGGGAATCTAAGGTTATGTACCACCTTACACCCCTTACCTTGGCAATAAAAGTCTTGCCCAAAGTTTATTCCATCTCAAACAATGGAGGTAATAGCATGAGCTCTTCTCCCCCTACTATAGCAATGCACCATAGGATATGAAATTTGAAGGGTCTTAACTAGAATTTTATGAGCTTCTAGGGGAGTCCTCTCAAATACGCAAGGTACAATGAGGCCTGAGTTTATGAACACTAGCCCTTTGAAGGGATGTGGCATAAGTGGTTAAACAGACACCACGCCACCTTGTGTCTAAAATCACCCAAGGCCCCAAGGTTGTCTCAATAACTACGTGGCTAGATTGAGGTATAGCTTTTGCTCTCCCCCCTTTGATATACCCCACCAGAACACATGGTTGAGGTCATCCTTAGGGGTGATGAAATCCCCTAGCAAGCCTCCTAAAGGGAAGGAACATTATTCACTTTTGATCCACAGGCTTGCATGAAGCGCAAGGGGAGAGCATACATGAGATAATGCCCCTAAGATTGACCAAATAAACACATGGATAATGAAGGGGTTATTGATCCCCAAGATCACCAAAAGGTGTGAGAGAGCATACACCCTTTCAAAATCTAAAAATAAAGCAAACAATGTTCAATTACTATCCCCCTAGATTAAACTATGTGCCCAGATTAGTGATAAAAATTTGATCTTTGACATGTGAATCTACATACAATGTGTTAGTAGTTTCAATGTTTTTCTCTTTGGCAAGTGAATTTGTAAAATATTTGTGAGTAGTTTCAATAGATTTGATCTTTGACATGCAAAAGCTACAAACAAATGTTAAGTGAAAAGAACCAAATCTAATAAAATCTAAAAATTATGAATCGAAATAGTAGAATAAGTAGATGAGAAGATTCTCCATGAAATTCTTTTCCATTTCAAAAAAAAAATGTCAAATTTCATGAAGTTTTCCAAAAGATGTGGCCAAAAGAAGTTTATGAAGAAAGCTCAACTTCAAGAAATTATGGCTAAAAATATGATGAAATCTGCTAATGAGGTTGACATTATTGTAAAGCTAGGTGAACTAACTTTCCAACTCCTATGAAAACACAAAAATCTGACACTCCTAGCCCAAGTTATGTTAGTTTGAAAAAAAGGCCTATTTTTCTATGTGAAAGCAAAAAAAAAGATGTCTGGCAGTTAATGTAAAATTCCAGCAGTTGATTGTGGTCACATGTACCTGCAGATTACTAGCAAAAATAGTAAATGTTAGTATTTTCCATTATAAAAAAGAAAATAAATAAGTAAAACTAATATTAAAGTTAAAACCTAAAGCTAACAAATTACAACTAAAATATTAAAAACTTAAGAAATCAATCTAAACGATTAAAACTAATATTAAAGAGTTGGGTGAAGCGGTGGCTAGGAGAAGTGGTCATAGAGGGTGGGAAGAGGAGGCAGGGGGCAGGGAAGACTGGTGGTAGGGGTTTAGTGGAATGAGGGAGTGGGGAGGGTAGGGAGTGTAGGGAGAATGGCGAAGGGGGGACTGGGAGCGGTGACCGAGGGAGGCAGGGTGAAGAGGTGGGTGCCTGCAAGGGTTTAGGAGTGGTGGGGGATAGGACTATAGGGGGGCAGATGGAGACCTTTGATTTATTTTTTTTAATTTATTTTTTTATTATACATCAAAAATGACATTAAAACACATAACTATAGCCACCAATAAAATATTAAAACATAACTATTACCCCCTGATCAATTTTAATAACAAAGAAGCATTTGCATGAAAATTCTAATACTACCAAATGAACAAAGATATATGCCCCGGTGCAAAGTCGTACGGATCCTTACAATATGGACCTACATAGGGTTAAAGGTAAAAAAATTCAAAAATTTTATTGTGACGGATTTTGACGATTTTAATGTCTACCTTAGGGGTTTTGGGCCTCCCAGACACAACGGTGAGATCTATTTCAGCATAGGAGGCCTTCTGCAATAGGTGACCTCCAAATTTTTCTCAAAATATTTTTAAAGACTACAACAAAAGCCTCAAAATCTTGTAAAAAATAGGGTTAAAATACCACGCATGCCAGAATGAGATCCATAAAAATATGCAAGACAAATACCATAAACATGCAAACCAAACACTAATGCATTACCTTCAATCCTTCCATAAAATCAGACCTCTGATAAGATGAAATGGAGTGCATCCAAACTCCATTGATTTGTCCTCTTGGATGAATTTGTGGGCTACTCACACAAGGGGCATAACTCTTATGAAAATAATGGAAAATATGAATGATAGGAACGTGCATACAAAAATGTGTGAGGGTTTGAAATGGAAAAGAAAGTTTGATTTATAGAGGGAGAGGGAATCAAATGAATGGCTAGGATTAGAAGAGTGAGGGATGAAGTGGACGAACATGATTGAGAGTCAAACTTAGTGTTTATGATGCACCATTAATGGGTATGACAGGTGGCCAAAATTAGGAGGAGAGTGGGAATAAGTGGGATTTTCATTTGATTTTGGATAGAAAGTTCTTATGACGCACAATGAATAATGTTAAAAATAGGAATGTGAGGGGATAAATAATTTAAATAATAAAATTATTTAAATTATGAGACATGTGGAATTTAAATTAGACGATTGAGGAAAATAGGATTAAATAAATAAGACTTATTTAATTTGGTGCAAATGGAGGACAAATAGAATTAAATAAATAAGATTTATTTAATTTGATGTAAGAAGGGGATAAATGGATAAGAGGAAGTAGTTAAATAAATATATTTTATTTAACTAATGGGAGTGATGTAAGGGGTCATGAAAGGGTACCTAGGACAAAGTGTCACTAAGTGTCGCAAGAGGATGCAAGGGGAAGACGAAAGGCAATATTGTAAGACATTGCTAGATTTAGGTGTACAATTATAAATTAACATTAATATGTTAATTTATTATGACATACACTAATTTCTAACATATTTTAATCTTTTAAAGAGTTTTTTTTTTTAAATGTTGTATTGGGTAAACATGGAGAATTTGCCATGCGGAAGAGGATTGATGATTAAATAATGACACAAAGTTAGTTTTATCCCATCACTCTTGAGGGCAAGTTAGTTGTCCACTATGTGATCTACAACCTAATTAATTTTCCCAACAACAAAACCATAGTCTCCACCTCTACCTTACAAGAGCAAATAAGTGGCGATGAAATCAAACAAGAGTGAATTTGGAGTTCCTTTTAGACACATTCTTTTATTAGATGTTTCAAGAAAAGGTAAATTATTAGAGAGAGTGATAAAGGGGGAGGTTATGCCAGTTGAGGAAAAATGTTTATAACAAACACTATTGCACATAATAGTGTGCACAACATTATTATTATCTACTGGTGAATTATTGAACTAATTTTTTATGAGATGATAGGAAATAACTAGGAAATATCACCTAAATAAAACCATTTTACTAGGCCTCATATATTGTAGAGTAATCCTATTATAATGTCTAAAATAATTTAATGTAATCTTATTTATCATTTTAATTACTTTCAATAAGTACTCTGACATAATCATCACGTATATTTTATGAAATCAAATATAAAAGGTGAGAGATTGAATTGGGATGGGTACAACATCTCCCATTTAAACTAACTTCTAGCTTCCTTAGATAAATGGATTTAATTAGTTTTCAATTAAAGATCCTCTCATTAGTCTATGGGGAAGTAGATGTTGACCTTTGATATGAAACCTATGATATTTCGGGCATGTAATAGCCATGATACTACTAGATATGTGAATATCATTTAGAGCCTCTACTTGTGTTTGGATTTGCTTGATGCCATAGGACTCAATGTCCAAAGTTAGCCACCTTGCAAATTCTAACAATTTAGTCTTTAGAGGCTACATATAGCACCATGATCACATTTGACAAATAAATTATATTTCTTATAGGGGCTTCCATCAAGTAATTAACTAGCTTCATAGTTGATACCAAACAACCATTATCTCAGGTTGAGTCAAGTTCCATCTTCTTCTAGTTAAGTCACCTTATTAGGAATCATACCCAATTGAATAGGTACTAAATTTTGCTAGGGTACATTCTCACAAATCAATTCAATAAAACATGAAAAGAATTATCAAAATATGAGGTTTTCTTGACTTTATTTGCATGATTCCTCATGTGTCTCCACAATATGACTGTTGAATAACCCTATACATTTTTTCCTTTATATTTAAGTTTCTAGACAACCAATCCACATAATGTGATTTAGAATATTAGAGGAATATATTGAGGCAATGTCAAAAGAAGTGGTTGTTCTAAGTGTATGGGTAGAAAGGGAAAGGGAACATTTCATATTCAAATGATTTATCTCGTGAATATGTGTCCTTCTAGAGCATGATCTTATTTTTCAAGTTTCTACTCAATTTTAGGCTCACATATGATAGGGAAAATGTGGTATTATCCTTATTTCATTTTATTATTTAAGAGTAGAACAAGTTCACTTATAGTTACTACAATCAAAATAATGGTTAGAGGATGTTTTTGAGAATTTGTTTGTCATGCATATTAGGGCATTCTTAGAGAAGAAATATGTGTAGGGATATGAAAACTTTGAGAATGTTTTAATGTTGGAATTAGCCTAGACAACTGAGAGGGGGGGTGAATCAGTTGTACCCAAAATCACTCTTTTCTTTTCTTTTAATCTTCTTTCACAATTGGCAAGTTGATTAATGATGCAAACATTAAAGCATATAACATCAACACATAAGCAGAAACATAATCAACACACTTGACACCAAGATTTTTGACGTGGAAACCCGGTTAAGGGAAAAACCATAGTGGGTGTTAGCCCACAAGATTCATATTGTGTTAAAAGTACTTAAAAAGAATGGGAAGGCACTTGCCTTTGGGTGCTCACTTCCTACAAGAAATTTGAGTTTAACACAGACAGAACAAACTGATAATTAGCATCTCTTCATGCCTAGTTCAATTTCATTAATGCTCACCAAAAACCTCTTCTTCTATCTCCAAATTCTTCTTTTCTGACTCTTCACTCTATACTACTTTTGTTCCTCTTCTTCTCTACTTTGGTTTTGATCCTTTCTTCATATTTAATTCATTTTGCACAAGGATGATTTTCCACAACTCATCAAGTATTTATACTCTTCATCAACCTTGGAATGATCATCAAGGTTAGCTTGACTTAACACTGATCACTATACTATCGGCCCAATATAGCTGAGACTTGAATCTTCCTTCACCAACATGCCACACTCCAAAGAATTGTTGATCATCCACAACACGCTTGAAACATCCGGTCAGCCAAGAACTGGGAAGAACAACAACCTCAAAGAAGAAATCTTCAATAACAAGCCCAAATTTCAATGCAAACCTCCAACACAATAGCCACACGATCCAAAGACCTACACAAGCACATTGAATTCACCAATAACATCCACTCTATACCAAATTACCAGAATCATTTGTATCTTCCTCTGGAACCTCAAGAACACTATCTGCCATGACTGTCAAACTAGAAAGATAGCTTGCAGACCTCCAAATCACAAACCACTAGAGTTAATGATACACACTAACTTCCCAAACATGCCTTCAGATCCGTAGACCATAATATTTCACTGCAGAGCAATCTGGACCAACTTACTGTCACTTTGTCTCTTTTGAACACTATAAAATCTGATTCTACTCAGATGGCCATAACTTCTTCAAATCTTCATGCGGACTTCTCAAATCTTAACTGGAGCAACCTTTGATAATTCTCTACATAGCCATAGTGTCTGCGAACATAGAATCTTCATTAATTTTCTCAATATCCTCAACATTCTAGTCTCCTAAATAGGCAACAAAATAAGGCACAGTTGACACCAATGACAACAAGAATATGTTGACATCAATGACAACACCACTTAGGCACATATTTCCAACATTCAATTCATGTATTTGTTCTCTAAAAAGTACACATGCATGCCATCTGAGCATCAGTATGCTAATATGGACATGCATGAAACAAGTTAAATTTGTCTCAAATTTTAAATACAAAAGATAGGAGGAAATTGTAGTGTGTTAACATAAATTCAAGTGGACTACTATAAGGCAAATTGTAGTGTGTTAACACAAATTCAAGTGAACAAATATAGACTAAACATTATGATCTACTATAGGGGAAAGATCATTAACATCATCTAGGGCATTGTTATCATGTTCATAATTTTCATTGAGATCTAGAACTCCCCCTTCTTGTGCTAGTGGGTGCAATTCATGGTTGAGAAGGAGCCATAGTGCTTGAAAGTACTCTTCCACTGTGTCTACAAGTTGACGGATAAGTTCCTAGTAATGAACATGAAGAGAATTTTCAACAATAAAATCACAATCAAATTGGAGACCATGTTTGATTGCATTCTGTTGGATCTCTTTGAATGTCTTTATGAGAAAAAAGTACACCGACTAGAGCTCATCCATTAAACATGTTGTAATTCATCATAGCATCATTTAGGATTTCCTCATAAATAAGATGCTCATGAATGTAATTAGAAGCAGTTTTCTTTAGAAGTACTAGATGTTGCAACAAATCCATTGCATTGGATAGAAAAAAAGTGATTACCTGAGAGAAGTAGAGAACCCTCGGCAAATCATTAAGGAAATTAATGACCAATTAAGAGTTGTATTGCATCCTCCACCATTGAACAATCAATTTTGAAAAATTTAGCTAGCAACTCAGAGTCGTAGGGACCAAGCTCAAGATATTCCCATTTCTTAACTAGAATGAAAATCATCTTGTTCTTCTGGCTGCTCTCCATATTGTTGATGGTGAGATTAATGATAGAGAAATACCATTCCCAAAGCTATAAATAGCATGTTTAAAGTTCACACTAGATTAATCATGGTAGTTGTTGATATCAAGCCAACTTACGTATCTGACAACAAGTGATATATAAACAAGTTAGTGGTCTTACATAAATAGGGATCCTCAATTACATGCAATTTGAATAAGGTTTCACAAGTTTAGACATCTCTCATATTATTACCCCACATAGAGGAAGATGAATTTACAACACCAAATAAATCATGTTTCCACCTTCAAATTAACCATCATTTCTTTAAACCCTATACTTGCACACTCAAGTAACACATTAAGCATACCAATGAAATATAAATAGTCAAAGCACATGGTATAACAACCAATGTGAATATAAACTAAATAAAGCATAGCCATATAATGATCACATCATATACATCTCAACACTAATCTTTTAATTAAGCATAATAAAATTCAAGACAAGGTAATATTTAACATAGGTGGATCTTACATCCTCTCCCATCAATATACTTTGTCTTAGAAGTTGTCTTGGGTAGGATGATGTTGGCATGTGTGTCCAGCACTCCCCATGATGTTTTGTGACATGGACTAACCATCTCTCATGGATCCTAACTCTGGCGGTTGTAGCGGAGATTAAGTTCTGCGGGTTTTGGTCGAATGGAAATCGTGGTCCATCAAATTGGTATCAGAGTTGTAGGTTCCTTGTAGAAGTCTTGATCTTGGTAGTGGAACACTATAGCAAAAATAAAAGGAAATAGGGGAAAAAGAAATACCCAGCAGAATACTAATCAACAAGCGCCACCAAAACCAATTACAAATGATGATAGAGAAGCAGTTGTAAGAAATGGCTCACAAATTGAAATAGTAACAAGGTTAGAAGAAGATGAATATGATGAAGAGGAAGCTCAAGTTGATCTTGAAAGTGAATTGATTGTTGCTTTAAATCAATTAACGAATGAAAAAAGGCAGAAAGAAAAACTAAAATTAAAGTGTGAAGAATCTAATCAACTTAATGAGGATCTAAAATTGCAGTTGGTAGAGTCTAAAAGAATTGAAGAAGTCACTAGTTTTAATTTGCAAACCAAAATAGAAGACTATCAAAACCTAGAGGCTGAAATGGTGTCCCTAAGAAAGCAACTGGAGAAGGTAATTCAGGAGTTGAATATAAGTCTTCAAAATGAGCAGAGCACTAAGTTGTTTGAGAAAATGATTTTAAGTCAAAGGTCACTATCAAACAAATTTGGGATAGGATGTGAAGGAGAAAAGAGTTACAAAGATGTTGTAGTGTCCAAGAAGAATGATGGAAAAGCACCAATGAAGTTACAAAACTCATCAAAAGAGGCAATATATGAATAAGGAGAATCAAACACTACTTCGAAAAGGCTTGCAGATCAGAATATCAATGAAGAAGGATACAAAAGATTTCATAATCCCAAGAAAGGACTGAGGAGAAGGTCATCAACAAAACAAACCAGGTTCACTTCCTATTTTCATGGTTATTGTTATTTTTGTCATAATTTTGGTCATAAAGATAGAGAGTGTAGAACTCATGCAATAAATTATTTTGAATGGAACAAGAATAAAAGTTCTTGTAGATTGTTAAATAAGAATTACAATATTGTATGTCATAAATGTAACAAAGTTGGTCACAAAGAAAGAGATTGTAGGGCACATGAAAGACATAATTATGTATGGAACAAAAATAGAAGTGTTTATGGGTTTTCAAGAACAAACTATAATTCCTTTGCTCTAGATTACAATGTCATGTGTTATAGATGCAACAACTTTGGGCATTCAACACACTTTTGTAGAAATGGTGTTGTGGAACTACTTAGACATAACAAGAAAGTAAATGTACTAATCAAGCAAAAGGAAGAACATGTGAAAGTTTGGAGAAGAAGACAAGAGCAAGAGAAGAAAGAACCTATGCTTGTGCATAATGCACAAGAGGCATCATTGAGTGCATAAAGAGACCCATGAGTTTAGGGGAGCTAATTATTGCATCACTTTTCAGCCCCTTAGAGAAGACAAAGAGGGTGCAATAGAAAGAATCTAAGCAAGAGTTGAAAGAGATTAAGATAAAAGATGTGTTAAATATGAAGAAACAATTTGTGTGCTTCTAGAAGAGGATTATAAGAAGCTAGATGCTAGTTTGAAGGCACTTGAAGGGAAGTAGCAGACAAAGATCATGTTAAGGATCTTGACAGTACACAGTGCAATGACAAGAGTTAGAGTGGCAGAATGACAAGAATGTAGGATGTGGAGTAGCTTTGAAGAAAGTTTTTGGAACATTAGAATGGAGGTTCATTTGATATCTATTGCATATGATGTTATGATAGATAGGGAATAATGTTTGTTACATAAGGAAGCTATTATGATCCAAGTGAGGCCACCATATGTGAATTTCATGTTCTTGTTGTTGGTGATATTGCTATGGATAGAAAAATCATTGAACGGCTATTGAGAAACCTTTCTTATCAAGTGACAAGTGTTGACAGTGTGAGAAAATCTCTGGAGTTCCTTGGTTTAGAAGATGACCATCTAGGCCTCAATGTTGATAAGATGAAGGTGAATTTGATAGTCACAGACTACAGTATTGCAGAGCTCACATGATATGACTTTCTCAGAAGAGTTAAGGAGTCATAAGGGCATGAAAAAAATGTTTATGCATGGGACAACAGATTTAAAACAAAGAAAAACTAGGGACAAGTCTAAGACAGAGATCAAGAATGATAAATCTTCAAGGCTCTAGGCATGATGAGTGTCTTAGATTGAGAATCTTAGATCTATGAAAAATTTACAATCCTAGACACATTTGGTGTTGTAGCATCTATAAGGTAGTGCATGTAGTTGTTGTAGATGTTTTTTAGAGGATACGTGGATATTGAGACAATGTGGAAACATATAGAGTTATTTGGCAACAAGTAATATGCTAAAAGACTAAAGGTTGTTGTGCATGGTTTGAAAACTCGTCAAAGGTTTGCAAAAGACAAAGAAGGTCTAGAACAACATCAAGGTTTGGAACAACATCAAGAGTTAGATCAACATGACAAGAGAGAAAATAATGTAATAAGACCAAGATTCAATACAGGTTAGAGATAGGATATTGGAATAAGAACATTATATGCCTTTTTGAAGATGCTAAGAGAGTGATGTGTATCATCTGAGAATATACATTTTGTTGTATTAAGATCTTATATGGACGAGTGAGTCAAATAAGGGTTTTATGATGACTCAAAGAAGACAGTGATGCAGGGTATATGCTCTCTTTTCATTTAAGAAATATATACATTAACTGAAGAGATAAAATTAATAATGAAGAGATCTACAACAAAAAGGGAAGACACTATCTTGATGATACTAATACACAAGTCTATTAAAATTAGGACAAGCCATTTTAGGTCTACAAAAATTTGAAAGAGTTATATGAATGTAACAGTGTTAAAATGGAGTTCAGGAAGCCATGAGGTTGAAGAAACTCATGTAGCAGTGTGTCTTGAAGGTATTTGATTTTGAGTGGTTTAATGTAATGATATGGTCTTATAAATGGTATAGTTTCAGAGGGAGCTTTTGATCTTCATCCTACATCTCTAAAACTAAGACATTGCATGTGCAGTGATGTATGTATCATGTTGTATCAGTTCAGGCATGTTGTCTTCAGTTCAGTTGTATTCAATGGTGTATCACAAATCCCATCATTTATCCTTCATAATTGTATCATGTCAAGTGTAGTGTCAGTCTCTGCAATGATATCACAAGGTGATAGTGATACAATTTTGCCATGGTATTGGTCTGATCAGTTAGTACAGAGTTTCCCATGATGTTATAGATTAGTAAGGTACATGATAGTAAGGTGAAAGACAATGTGTGTAAGGTCTCAAGTGTATTGGCAGTCAATGATCAGTGATAATGTGTTTTGCAATAATATTATATAGTGTAGTGGTTGAATAGGGAAGTAATGCCAGTGATCAATGGTGTTTAGATGAGTAGCAGTCATAATGTCTCAATGGATGATAAGTGTTTCATAATCCTCTGGATCAGTTGTGACTGTGTAGAGTTGGATCAATGTCAAGGGTAGGATCCATGCCAGTGATAGTGTATATCAGTCAATCATAACCATCAGGGAAGTAGTGACCATCTGTAAGTGCTCAAAGTCTGCTATAGTGTTTAGTTTTCTCAATGGTCATTATACAGTGACACTAGATACAGTGGTACCAGTGATACAGGTATCCATTAACAACAAATTTTGACATGGTTCTTTTAATTGGTATGTGCTCTTGCAGTGTCCAATCACTCTTTGATCAGTATAGGTAGTATACAGTGATTGCTACATGACTTTGATCATAGTGTATGCTCCATGTCCTTAATTAGTACTACTTTGCTCATTGTTTATAGTATGACATGTTCATACATTGCATTCCTATTGAGGATGACAATGTTTGTATTCTTTGTAAGTGTCAAAGTCATAGATAGTATATATACAGTGTATTGTGAATGACATCCCATCAATGGCAATGATCATCACCATTAGTGACAGTGTTAGATAGGGGGAGTTGTAGTGTCAGAAGTAGTATGTTGTGGCATATTGTGTTATGTTGTCCACACTCTTTGCCATTGATGTCAAAGGGGGAGTAATGTTATCACTTGTTATTGTAGGTTGTTTGCAGATTGGTTTGCAGGTTGATTATCTTGATTGTCAGACAAGACATTTGTACATATTGTTGCAAAAGTGAAAATGTACAATTGCATTTGTATAATTTTGCCATCAATGCTAAAGGGGGAGATTGTTGGCAAGTTGTCATATTGTGTTGTGTGTTGGCATTAATGTCAACATATACAATTGCTAGGTCAAATGCATGGCAGTATTTTGTGAACAGAAGAGTCATTCATGAAGCATGGAGGAGTAGTCTACATGAAGAGTTATTTTCATGAAGCATGGAGGAGCAGTCTACATGAAGAGTTATTTTCATGAAGCATGGAGGAGTAGTCTACATGAATGTTTGTTTGTCATTGTTTAAGAAGACAACCTATCTCTGCTTTATAATGCTTAGTCATTTTTTTTTAATTTGTGGTGATGCTTTAAAAGACATCTAGTGTCAATGCTTAGTCCTATATAGACTATATATGCATTTGGAGAAGCAGTCAATTTGAAAATACTATATGGAAGTTACAATGAGACTGAATGAGATCCTAGTTACATAACACACTATGATATCATCTAAGTTTATCCTCTGCAATAGAGGTTGTTTACAGAAGATAAGGACCACACATTTCAAAATTAGGGTTTGACTATTTGTTTGAGGTCCTAAAAACTCTAAGGACTTAATTGTCTTCAAGAGCAAAGTTCCTTTTCTCTTGTTTCAAGCTCAAAGGAATCAGTGATTTCAACTTGTTCATCCTCTAATAGAGGTTGCTTTCATATGCCAAGGATCAAAATTCAAGTTAGTGTTTCTTGATGGAAGATTAGGGTTTGAAACTAGTTGAAGACCTATTTAGGGGAAAATTGGATTTGTTAATCTTTTGATTTTAGATGTTAAAACCCTCCTTTCCACTAAACATTGAAGGATCTAGGGTCGAGTGACAAGCACTATCATACCCTAGGTCACTTGTAGATGTAGGGAAACTTGGATTAGGGAATTAATTATCAATTTTTCCTTCTCTTATGTCTGATTAACCATTAAAACCCTAATTATGCAAATACGACAACAAATTGATGAATAATGGAAAAAGCTCTTGTAGACGGGAGTAAAATAACAAATCACAGAATACCTATTTTCAGGGTTCTGAGATGGAATAGTCAAGGACTAAGGTGCAGGTGCCCAAGTCCAAGGTACCCACTTTTTTGGGGAATCTGGACCTCCTTCTGACACTGATCAACCCTGTAACTTCTGCTTGCCGAGATCTATCTGCAAAGGACACTATTGCGAGCACCCTAGTCCTAGAATTGCTCTTGTGTCTAACTTTTCTTTAGATCCTGAATCCATGATGTCTACCAAGCCTTCCTGCAACTCCACTTTTTTTAGATGTGACACCTATAACCTGCAATCACAAGACTTAGTTTGGGGGTTGTGGTGTTTAGAAGCTTGCCTCAGTCAAGCCCTAGAGGACACTTAAGTCTCTGAACACCATTATCAGACAAAGAGTGCATGCCCTTGTGAGGCAGAGGCAAAAACCAAAGGAATCAATGATAAAAACACAATGATATGTCACCTTGTAGTGAATCTCTCATGGAGGAAGATGCTTTTCTTACCATTAGGAGATTGATGCTCAAATCTGCAAATATCAACACACAAAACACACAAGTTTGCTCTTGCAACACAATAGAAAGCCTTGAATCACCTTGAGAACACTTGAACATCACAATTGCCATCTAGTTTACAAATGAATGCCTACACATGCTTATATATGCACCTACAAGCATTCCCGACAAGATTTTAAAAATCAAACTTTACCGTGTCGGCAAAAGAACCAAATAACGGTCATAAACCAACACCCAGAAATTGGGGCTGCCTCAAAATAGGGTAGGACTAGGGTGCAAGCACCCAAGTCCTCCCCCCTATTTTGGGTAGGGTACAACTCAAGGGGTCCACCTAGGTCCAATTTGCCATGAAACCTAGGTCTCATTCCATTGGGATGGCAAAATATGAACTAAGATATCCTAAATGCATACTAAAGACCCGAGAGCTAAACATTATGAGGGAAAAGCCCCCAAGGGGATATTTTCTAACATTACATTTAGCCCCCACTTTAATGTATGTATAAACATGAGCCCAATACATGCATTAAAGTAAGGTCACAAACACAGCAAACACGCCAAGCATAGAGAAGATACGCCAATCACATAGAAGATAGTAACAGGCACACAAAACACGGAGAAGACAGTCAATGCATAGAAGACTCATTAATACATGGAAGATAGAAATGATATCTTTTCTTTTCTTTTTTCTCATATATATGAGATGCAAATGCAAGTACTAGAAAGCAAACAAACCTCCCATAATATAGGATGCACTACCCTAAGGTGCAGGTCTTAGTATATATGGTGCAACACACACACAAGACACGCAAAACCTCCCAAAATGCATAGCGCATATGGGGCAACAAACACACCAAACAAAACAAGAACGCCAAAACACACACACTTGAAGACATGCAGAAAACACGGCAGACAAGCGATAGTGTGTTCCCTATTTCTAGGCTCATCACCATCTCAGGCACATTACAGGCACACACCGATGATTGGGCTTTGCCACAACAATCACCAAAAACACACTTAAGGGTTGAGTTAGTCATAGAACTGCTCCCTGCCTCTGCAGAGGACTTTTGAAAATGCAACCCTACTCGCGTCATGGAGATGTCTTACAGTGAAAGGGAAGCATGGCATATGACCCAACTTGCGTCACGAAGACGCCTTACAATGAAAAGGAGGTATGAGCTCAAAAGTATACAACCCCACCCACATTGCGGAGATGCCTTATGGTGAAAAGGAGGTATACACAATAGATAGATTGATTTATTGCAAACAAACTCAAGATGTAGTAAGTACTCATCGTACTAGCCTACACCTGAGGACAAGCACATTGCTAACATCTACAATAGATAGCTTACCTTATATGCCCCCACCTTAAGGTGGTTGATATCATGCATCGATAGCAAGCATGTTAAGGTAGGAAGAAAACACACAAGGGAACACAGACTTTCGCAAAGCCCATGCCCCCTGGAGGTGACATGTACTTTACAATTGCCAAATGTTCCCACAAACACATCCCTGCAAGAAACATGTTAGTGTCTACAACATCATGATAAACAACAACATCAATGCATATGATTAACCACACAAAGAGCCAAGGTTATACAACAAATTTAGAGTTTGAGGATAACCGTGAGGCTATATCATGAAGCTCTTTGAATCAAGTACCACCAAGGCTAGATTCAAAGGCAAACAAAGGTGCATAGAGCAGCAGTATTGTTAAGGTTTGTAAATGCGATAGAAACATCATAAAATTCACTATGCAGAAAGCACGAGTGCTTCCACTATCCAAGTGTCGGATAAGATATACAACCCCATCATCATATTAGGAACTAAGTCCAATTTTTTATTCCTCTCGAAAGGGACATTAGGTCTGCATCAGTATAAATGTTTGTCGTCATCCGCCCGCTAGGTGGAAACACTAGAGGAAGGGGAACAATAAATAAGAGAAGAGAAAACAAGTGTCTTAGGGACAGTCATGTAGGAGGGTGCCCCCAAGTCACCAACCACAATGCTATTTCTGTAAGACACAACACACAACAATGAAATCAAAGAGAGCAATTTAGAAGAATGATGATACAAATAGAAGGTCACAACAGATGTAGTCTCCTGGTATCCTAGACCTTACAAGAGAATCAAGGGTCATCCTAGGAGGCCTAAACAACACATAACACATCACAAGGGAAGCACATCATGAGAGAAATAAAGGGTTAGAAATACTTACCTGTTAAATCAGTAGAAAATCTGATAAAATATTTTGCCTACTAACCCTAGATTTTGGAATTACTAGGTTATATAAAATTGTCAAAATTTCCACAAAATCCTAGCAATTAAATGATGAAAATGCAAAGCAAAATTTTGAATTTTTGGATTTTTCTATAGTTTATATCAGATTTGATGCAAAATCATGAATTAGGAAAATTTAGGAAGAATTGATGTAATTTAGTAAGCCAAACAATGCAATGAAATAAATGACCAAATGAATGAATGAAATCAATCCAAACCTAAAGAAAAACACTCAGCAAGTTGCAATTTAAGTCCAAAAACACAGGTTCACCAAAATGTTTAGGGGAAAATTGGATTTGTTAATCTTTTGATTTTAGATGTTAAAACCCTCCTTTCCACTAAACATTGAAGGATCTAGGGTCAAGTGACGAGCACTATCATACCCTAGGTCACTTGTAGATGTAGGGAAAATTGGATTAGGGAATTAATTATCAATTTTTCCTTCTCTTATGCCCGATTAACCATTAAAACCCTAATTATGCAAATACGACAACAAATTGACGAATAACAGAAAAAGCTCTTGCAAACGGGAGTAAAATAACAAATCACAGAATACCTATTTTTGGGGTTCCAAGGTGAAACAGTCGAGGACTAAGGTGTGGGCACCCAAGTCCAAGATACCTGCTTTTTCAGGGAATCTAAACCTCCTTCCGACATTGATCAACCTTGTAACTTCTATTTCCAGAGATCTATCTGTGGAGGACACTGTTGGGAGTGCCCTAGTCCTAGAAGCACTCCTGTGTCTAACTTTTCTTTAGATCCTGAATCCCTGATGTCTACCAAGCCTTCCTACAACTCCACATTTTTCAGATGCGACACTTGTAACCTGCAATCACAAGACTTGGTTTGGGGGTTGTGGTGTTTAGAGGCTTGCCTCAGTCAAGCCCTGGAGGACACTTAAGTCTCTAAACACTGTTGTCAGACAAAGAGTGCGTACCCTTGTGAGGTAGAGGCAAAAACCAAAGGAATCAATGATAAAAACATAATGATATGTCACCTTGTAGTGAAGCTCTCATGGATGAAGATGCTTCTCATGCCATGAGGAGATTGATGCTGAAATCTGCAAATATCAACACACAAAACACACAAGTCTGCTCTTACAACACAATAGAAAGCCTTGAATCACCTTGAGAACACTTGAACATCACAATTGCCATCTAGTTTACAAATGAATGCCTACACATGCTTATATATGCACCTACAAGCATTCCCGCCAAGATTTTAAAAATCAAACTTTACCGTGTCGGCAAAAGAACCAAATAACGGTCATAAACTGACACCTAGAAATTGGGGCTGCCCCAAAATAGGGCAAGACTAGGTTGCAGGAGCCCAAGTCCTTTCCCCCTATTTTGGACAGGGTACAGTGCAAGGGGTCCACCTAGGTCCAATTTGCCATGAAACCTAGGTCTTATTCCATGAGGATGGCAAAATATGAACTAAGATGTCCTAAATGCATACTAAAGACTCGGGAGCTAAACCTTATGAGGGAAAAGCCCGCAAGGGGACATTTTCTAACGTTACAAGACCTGACCCTAAAGACCTAAAAACAAGTCACAAAATACACTTTCAACAGATGGGTTTCTTTATGTTTTATTTCGACAGTGACTTGGTATCGGCGGTCACTTATAACTTAAGTGACAACTTATGTCACCCTTAATGTTAGGTAACTGACCCCTCAACCTAGTCATAATTGACTCTTCCCTTCATTGTTTGTTGAAAAGGCGAGAAGACTATTATCAATGATGTATGTTTAATGTTTCATGGGCATGAAGGATCTGATCGACGGTGTTTTTTCAAATTCTAACAACTATCTTCATGAGTATGACATTTGATGGGCAGCTACCTGTATCTTTTGTTTGCAGTAGTTTTGATCAGTTTTTGTAACTATTTTTGGAAGCGATAGTATGGTAGTTTCAAACAAAAAGTAGTTTGGTGTCCTATGGATTTTGGAAGGTGAAATGTAATGATAAATGAAGCACATTTTATTGTGTAGGGTTGCTGATGAACTCTCTACAGAAATATTCATGGAATGTGATGGTAAATGTTTGAAGGGATATTGATATGTTCACATAGTTTGAAAGGGTTGAACTTGACAGAGCAATGAGTGCAGAAGTGTGTGAGGGTTGAACAAAGATATGTAGAGACATATACACATTATGTGTACGTAAGACTTGAAAAAGAAAGGTGAACTTATTAATGATACTGAATAAAAGCAGTTTGATGATGTGTTCTTAAATCTTGTAATTATTTTCTCCATCTGAGTAGTAGGGGTGTGGTTTTTGGCTGATAGTGTATATATCATATGTATGAGAGTTGAAGGGGTTTTTGAATATCTATTTTTCAAGATAAGAGTGTGAAAAGAGAGGAGGTGTATTAGTGTTTTACTCTGCAAATTGTATTGGACTCATTTGGCAGAATAGAGTAGTAATGCAGATGCATTAGTGTGTCTATTGATGACTTTGAAAGTGTTACTAATTTTGAATGTTATGTCATAAAATGTCCCCCTAGGACTTTTACCTCTTAAGTTTATCTCTCGAGTCCCTTATTTTGCATCTTGCATGTTCATTTTGACTCCCAAAAGAAAATGGCCTAAAACCCATGTCACATGGGGCTTGAGGGACATTGTGTACTTTAGACTTGGCCTAAAAAGGGAACCTGGGACATGGGTGCTCATGCCCTTGTCCTGCCCTATTTTAGGCAGGTCCCAAATTTAAATGTCCATTATGTGACCATTTGTTAGGTCCCATGTCGACATCTTAAGTTTGAATTACAAAATTTAAAGCAGGAATGTGTGTTGTTGCATATATAAGCATGTTTAGTGTTTTTTTTGTAAACTAGAAGATGATTATGAAATTTTGGTGAACTTTTGATTTTAGAACATTCAAGATATTCATTGTTGCAGAGCAGAATATTGTTGTTGTGTTTGTAATGGCAGATTTAGCTTCATCTTCTCATGTGTTGAAGAATCTTCATCTATGTGAGAGCTACACCTCCAAGGTGATATCTATTTGTGTTTGAATCATTTACCAATTTGTTTTTTCCTCTATCCTACAGGGATACACACTCTTTATCTGACAACAATGTTTGGAAGACTTGAATCTCCTTATGGGGCTTGACTGAGGCAAGCTCCTAAACACCACAACCCCTAACCACACTCCTTGTGATTGCAAGTTACAGATATTGGATTTTGTGGAGTGGAGTTGTAGAGGAAGGTTGTAGAAGATAAGGAATCTGGATCCGGTGGAAAGAAGTAGTTCAGAGCACTTTTGAGATAAGGGCACCTTGGGCAATGTCCTCTGAGGTTGCAAACACAAGAATCTTTGTGACAATGACAATCTACATCTGAAGAAGCCCCGACATCCTAAAGATCAGCCTGCCTTGGACTAGGGTGCCTAGGGTAGTGTCCTCTGCATCTCCCGCAACAGAAACAGGTAGAACAGTGATTATTAGTGTCGGAAGGAGCCCCTAATTCCCTAAAGAAAATTGTACCTTGGACTTGGGCACCTAGGGCATTATCCCCAAATATTCTACACAACAAACTTCAAAAAATGGTCAATAACTAATCTCTATCTACTATCTTGGTCTGTGAGCATTTGTCGTGATTTATCAATTTACCTACTGTTTTGCATAATTAGGGTTTTTGGCATACTTGAGCATTAAATTAATACATTAATTGACAATTTTTGAATTTCCACATCATTCCAAGTGACCACCAACATGTAGATGAATCCTCTTGCAAGAGTTGTCATTCAACTCAGTTGATTGTCCTTGAATGTTTGTAGTGAAAGGAGGATTTAACCCATTTATCATTTTCCCCTCTTTTCTTATAAAACATTGAATATCTTCACATAGAGGTGATTGAGTGAGAGAGTTATAGAATCTATCTGTAACTTATGATGTCAATGTAAATAGAGTAGTACTCTATATTTTCAGTCTATTTGTATTGGATTTAGTGCTCCTAAACTTGCAAGGGGTTGGTGCCCTGAATTGTAATCAGTGAGATTCTATGTGCTAGTGAGGCCTGCATTGTATAAGTGATCAGATATTTTGTGAGGCTGGATTTGGATAGTGGATCTAAGTAGAATTTCTCCTATGCTTTTTCCCATCTAGGGTTTTCCACGTATATGCATGTGTTGTGGTGTGTCTTGTGTGATCTTAGTTCTTTCTAAGTGTCTTGATGTGAAAATAATTGACATTACAAAGTAAGTTGATTAATTGAATTAATTTGTGTGTACCACTGATTCACCCCCCCTCTCAATGGTCTAGTGTGATCCAACAGATGAAAGCACATCACTAACTATACATATACATATACATATACATATACATGTACATGTACACACACACACACATATATATGCACACACACATACATATGTATACATATATGCATATATATAGATATATATACATCTACATATACATATATGTGCTTATATGTATGTATGTATGTCTACACACATATACATATACATACATACATAAATATATACATATATGTACATATGTGTATATATATCATATGTATATATATGCACTAAAGATGAGAAAGATTTGAAAGACACAAAGACATGAAAGAAACACAGAATAGAGTAGATTATACCTTCACAAGTCTTCAAGTCTTCTTCACTCCTTGATAAGGTGGAGCTTGCACCCAAGTAGCTCCTAGCTTTACCCAAGTTGAAATAGTGTGTATGTTGATTGCTCTTGCTTTTCAACACAATATGGATTGGATGAGGGATTTGACTAAGGATTGAGATGATATTTTGGATATGGATTGGATAGAGATTTGGATATGAACGAGAGAGAGAGAGAGAGAGAGATTAGGCTAGAGGGATTTTGGCATTGTAAGGATGCTTTGAGAGATGGCTAGGGATATTTTGTAATAGTGGTGATGCCAAAAGGATGAGATGAAAATGGTTTAGCTAAGGATTGTATTTATAGACATTTTTGGAGGGATCTGAATCCAACGGTAGGGATTCAAAGTTGAGATCAATGGTGGAGATGAAGAGATGAGATCAAGGGTGGATATGTGATCAACAATAATGGATGGATCCCATTATTTGTGAATTTTATATTCACATTGGGAAGGATGAGGAATGAATAAAAAATTCATTTCCATGGGAGAATGTGAGCATGATTAGGACTTGTCAATGAATTAAAAATTTATTTTCGTGTGGATGGTGTGAATAAAAATGAAGGATTACTGGTGAGTGTGAGGACATGTGACACAAGTGTCTTTTTGGAAAACACGTGTGAGCTCTTTGCATTAAAAAGAGCTCTTACATGGAAAAGGAAAGGTGAGGTGGAAGGGTCATGTGAACCTTTTGAATAAAAAATTACTTTCTATTCAAAGTACATGTGGGGATAAGGGTTAATGATGATCTGACCATATTAATTAAGTGTTCAACTTAATTAAAATGGCTGTTGGAAATTAGTGAGGAGGCTAATTAGAGGATAAAATTAATTAAGTAACAATTTACTTAATTAATTTGGGTCTAGGGGTTGGGTAGGTTAGGGTAGCTAATTAAATAATTGCTATTTATTCAATTAGGCTAGGTTTAGGTCATAGGCTAGGGGAGATTAATTAAATAAGTATGTTTTATTTAATTAATCTAGATTAGGGGATGAGTGAAATTAATCAAATAAATATTAGGATATTTATTTAATCAATTGGAGGATGATGAAGGTATAGTAACAAATTAATTGAATTAAAATTCATTACAAGGGATGAATAAGATGAATGGTTAGGGATAAATGATTTATGATATATTAATTAAATAAATTGATTTTATTTAATTAATTGGTAAAGGGTAAATTAGTGATGTGAGGATGCGGGAAAGTGGCTTGCAGCGGTAAATCATTTTCAGGTGTCTACACATGCACGTACATACATATGTATGTATGTATGGATTTGTAAAGTTAAGCAATTACAATATGGTTCTTCAAATCACTAGATACAACTTTACATTTCATATACATAATTTTTTTTCTACTGAATACTCCATTAAATCAAGCTTAAAGTAAATTTTTAACCTACTTACTAGTGTGACTAATGCACAATAGTTGAAGATGAATGTGAGTTTAACTTTGAAGTTATTGTCAAAAGTTAACTAAGGTTTAGTTGTGTTTCTTTTTCCTTCTATGAGTTAGATCAAGGGCCATGGTTTGTCCTTATCCATTAGTGATGAAAAATCACAAGTATTCATCCACATGTTTATAGTATGAGTTTAACTTTTGCTTAATAGAATAGATAGGAAATGTTTTATTTAAACTCTTACTTTTTTGTGAATACATTTGATAGGGTAGAAAGTGGTTTTTTCATGCATAGTCATGGGTGGATTTAACTAATTGTATATGTCAACTTCCAATAGTAGTAAAATCCATACAACTATCATATTAAAATTTTAAAAAAAATACATAATATTGAAGGCAAAAAATTATGGTCCTAACCACCCCATATTTAAACAAAGTCCATATCAATAAAATAAAAGTAACTAATCATTAGGAATATTCCATAACACAATGAAACCGAGGTCTAAAATAATCATGAACTATGATGAAGGAACCCACATAGCATCTAATGGATTACTTATAAGTGAATTAAGACTTACATTAATCGTAAAAAATTATTTGCACCTAATAGAAGCAATAAATGACATCATCCTTGATTGAGAGATAAGAATTAAGTTTAGTTCATTGATACACCTAGTAATCTTTTGTAAACCCCGATACTAATATTATATTCAAAGTTGAACAATTACAATAGGATGCTTGAAATCATTAGATAAAACTTTACATTCAATTAGCATTTAGGTTTTTGGGGGCTACCTAAAGGCCCATAAAATCAAGCTTAGAGTATATTTCTAACCTACACGCTAGTGCACATTGAAGACAACTACTAATGTAAGTTTAATTTGGTTAATTCTCTTGAGTTAAGTTGGATTTAGTCATGTTTTCTTCTTTTTACTTTTGTGACCTAGATCAAGGGTCATAATTTGTCCCTAACCACAAGTGATGAAGAATCAAAATTAGCTATCTACATGTTGACATGTGATTGGTTGATCATCCTCCCAATTGTTCTTTGATTTTCTTTACATAAAGGATGTGTATAAGAATGAAAATAAGCCTCGTAGATTATGAATAGGGTTGCCATAATTTTTTTGAGTTTGTCATATAGTAGACCAACTTTAACTTGGTAGAATAGTTAGGCATTATGGTGTTGTAATCTCTCTATTTGTGTTTTTTAAATTTGTTACATGTAGGGTATAAGGTAGCTTTATAGTAAGTAGTATTAGGTGGGTTGAATGACTAATAGTATGTGACAAATTCAAACGCCAATAAATTCCATAAAACTATCATACAAAAATATAAATTTCTTACGTAATATTTAAGATAAAAAATGGTCTTAACCACCTCATATTTCAACAAAGTCCCTATTAATAAAATAAAAACCAAGGAATTGATCACCAAGGAATAATCCATAACATAATGAAACCAAGTTCTAGAATAATCATCAATCATGATGAGGGAACCTACATATAGGGGAGCAAGTAACTTTCAAGTGAACTAAGATTCGCCATAATCCCTAACATCTTGCACCTAGTTGATGCAATAACCCACATCATCCTTGAATAAGTAGAAGATAAGAGTTTTGTTCTTTCATACACGAGAATATTTTCTAAACCATGATGTTGATGGAGGATCTCATGTGAACCCGCATGAAAGAAAAATACATATATTGTTGTATCCCTAAGTCGACAACAACACCACCATCCTCCTTGCTCCACATTTCATCATCTACCAAACAAACTAGATAAAGATGGTTGGAGAGGCACCAATAAAAGGGAAGATAATATATAACCAATACATCATGGTCAAGGCACCGACTAAAAAGACATCAAGCTCACCTTCTTTTTTAAGACATCAATATTATCTTAATCAATAGCATTTCCAAATTCTAGTAAATCATCCTTTTTTTCTCATTTTTGATAATTATAAGGATATCAACCACTTTTCAAGGCATCAATATTATTTTAATCAATGCCTTTTCCAATTCTAGCAAATCATCCTTTTTTTCTCATCTTTGATAATTATAAGGATATCAATCACTTGACTTCCTTAATTAATTTGGGTCTAGGGGTTGGGTAGGTTAGGGTAGCTAATTAAATGATTGCTATTTATTCAATTAGGCTAGGTTTAGGTCATAGGCTAGGGGAGATTAATTAAATAAGTATGTTTTATTTAATTAATCTAGATTAGGAGATGAGGGAAATTAATCAAATAAATATTAGGATATTTATTTAATCAATTGGAGGATGATGAAGGTATAGTAACAAATTAATTGAATTAAAATTCATTACAAGGGATGAATAAGATGAATGGTTAGGGATAAATGGTTTATGATCTATTAATTAAATAAATTGATTTTATTTAATTAATTGGTAAAGGGTAAATTAGTGATGTGAGGATGCAGGAAAGTGGCTTGCGGGGGTAAGTCATTTTTAGGTGTCTACACATGCACGTACATACGTATGTATGTATGTATGGGTTTGTAAATTTAAGCAATTACAATATGGTTCTTGAAATCACTAGATAAAACTTTACATTTCATATACATAATTTTTTTTCTACTGAATACTCCATTAAATCAAGCTTAAAGTAAATTTTTAACCTACTTACTAGTGTGACTAATGCACAATAGTTGAAGATGAATGTGAGTTTAACATTGAAGTTATTGTCAAAAGTTAACTAAGGTTTAGTTGTGTTTCTTTTTCCTTCTATGACTTAGATCAAGGGCCATGGTTTGTCCTTATCCATTAGTGATGAAAAATCACAATTATTCATCCACATGTTTACAATATGAGTTTAACTTTTCCTTAATAGAATAGATAGGAAATGTTTTATTTAAACTCTTACTTTTTTGTGAATACATTTGATAGGGTAGAAGGTGGTTTTTTCATGCATTGTCATGGGTGGATTTAACTAATTGTATATGTCAACTTCCAATAGTAGTAAAATCCATACAACTATCATATTAAAATAAAAATAAAAATACATAATATTGAAGGCAAAAAATTATGGTCCTAACCACCCCATATTTAAACAAAGTCCATATCACTAATATCAAAGTAACTAATCATTAGGAATATTCCATAACACAATAAAACCGAGGTCTAAAATAATCATGAACTATGACGAAGGAACCCACATAGCATCTAATGGATTACTTATAAGTGAACTAAGACTTACATTAATCCTAAAAAAATATTTGCACCTACTAGAAGCAATAAATGACATCATCCTTGATTGAGAGATAAGAATTAAGTTTAGTTCATTGATACACCTAGTAATCTTTTGTAAACCCCGATACTAATATTATATTCAAAGTTGAACAATTACAATAGGATGCTTGAAATCATTAGATAAAACTTTACATTCAATTAGCATTTAGGTTTTTGGAGGCTACCTAAAGGCCCATAAAATCAAGCTTAGAGTATATTTCTAACCTACACACTAGTGCACATTGAAGACAACTACTAATGTAAGTTTAATTTGGTTAATTCTCTTGAGTTAATTTGGATTTAGTAATGTTTTCTTCTTTTTACTTTTGTGACCTAGATCAAGGGTCATAATTTGTCCCTAACCACAAGTGATGAAGAATCAAAATTAGCTATCTACATGTTGACATGTGATTGGTTGATCATCCTCCCAATTGGTCTTTGATTTTCTTTACATAAAGGACGTGTATAAGAATGAAAATAAGCCTCGTAGAATATGAATAGGGTTGCCATAATTTTTTTGAGTTTGTCATATAGGAGACCAACTTTAACTTGGTAGAATAGTTAGGCATTATGGTGTTGTAATCTCTCTATTTGTGTTTTTTGAATTTGTTACATGTAGGGTATAAGGTAGCTTTATAGTAAGTAGTATTAGGTGGGTTGAATGACTAATTGTATGTGACAAATTCAAACGCAAATAAATTCCATAAAACTATCATACAAAAATATAAATTTCTTACGTAATATTTAAGATAAAAAATGGTCTTAACCACCTCATATTTCAACAAAGTCCCTATTAATAAAATAAAAACCAAGGAATTGATCACCAAGTAATAATCCATAACATAATGAAACCAAGTTCTAGAATAATCATCAATCGTGATGAGGGAACCTACATATAGGGGAGCAAGTAACTTTCAAGTGAACTAAGATTCGCCATAATCCCTAACATCTTGCACCTAGTTGATGCAATAACCCACATCATCCTTGAATAAGTAGAAGATAAGAGTTTTGTTCTTTCATACACGAGAATATTTTCTAAACCATGATGTTGATGGAGGATCTAATGTGAACCTGCATGAAAGAAAAATGCATATATTGTTGTATCCCTAAGTCGACAACAACACCACCATCCTTCTTGCTCCACATTTCATCATCTACCAAACAAACTAGAGAAAGATGGTTGGAGAGGCACCAATAAAAGGGAAGATAATATATAACCAATACATCATGGTCAAGGCACCGACTAAAAAGACATCAAGCTCACCTTCTTTTACAAGACATCAATATTATCTTAATCAATAGCATTTCCAAATTCTAGTAAATCATCCTTTTTTTCTCATTTTTGATAATTATAAGGATATCAACCACTTTTCAAGGCATCAATATTATTTTAATCAATGCCTTTTCCAATTCTAGCAAATCATCCTTTTTTTCTCATCTTTGATAATTATAAGGATATCAACCACTTGAATTCCTTAATTAATTTGGGTCTAGGAGTTGGGTAGGTTAGGGTAGCTAATTAAATAATTGCTATTTATTCAATTAGGCTAGGTTTAGGTCATAGGCTAGGGGAGATTAATTAAATAAGTATGTTTTATTTAATTAATCTAGATTAGGGGATGAGGGAAATTATTCAAATAAATATTAGGATATTTATTTAATCAATTGGAGGATGATGAAGGTATAGTAATAAATTAATTGAATTAAAATTCATTACAAGGGATGAATAAGATGAATGGTTAGGGATAAATGGTTTATGATATATTAATTAAATAAATTGATTTTATTTAATTAATTGGTCAAGGGTAAATTAGTGATGTGAGGATGCGGGAAAGTGGCTTGCAGGGGTAAGTCATTTTCAGGTGTCTACACATGCATGTACATACGTATGTATGTTTGTATGTATGAATTTGTAAAGTTAAGCAATTACAATATGGTTCTTGAAATCGCTAGATACAACTTTACATTTCATATACATAATTTTTTTTTCTACTGAATACTCCATTAAATCAAGCTTAAAGTAAATTTTTATCCCACTTACTAGTGTGACTAATGCACAATAGTTGAAGATGAATGTGAGTTTAACTTTGAAGTTATTGTCAAAAGTTAACTAAGGTTTAGTTGTGTTTCTTTTTCCTTCTATGACTTAGATCAAGGCCATGGTTTGTCCTTATCCATTAGTGATGAAAAATCACAATTATTCATCCACATGTTTATAGTATGAGTTTAACTTTTGCTTAATAGAATAGATAGGAAATGTTTTATTTAAACTCTTACTTTTTTGTGAATACATTTGATAGGGTAGAAGGTGGTTTTTTCATGCATAGTCATGGGTGGATTTAACTAATTGTATATGTCAACTTCCAACAGTAGTGAAATCCATAGAACTATGATATTAAAATAAAAATAAAAAATACATAATATTGAAGGCAAAAAATTATGGTCCTAACCACCCCATATTTAAACAAAGTCCATATCAATAAAATCAAAGTAACTAATCATTAGGAATATTCCATAACACAATGAAACCGAGGTCTAAAATAATCATGAACTATGATGAAGGAACCCACATAGCATCTAATGGATTACTTATAAGTGAATTAAGACTTACATTAATCCTAAAAAATTATTTGCACCTAATAGAAGCAATAAATGACATCATCCTTGATTGAGAAATAAGAATTAAGTTTAGTTCATTGATACACCTAGTAATCTTTTGTAAACCCCGATACTAATATTATATTCAAAGATGAACAATTACAATAGGATGCTTGAAATCATTAGATAAAACTTTACATTCAATTAGCATTTAGGTTTTTGGGGGCTACCTAAAGGCCCATAAAATCAAGCTTAGAGTATATTTCTAACCTACACGCTAGTGCACATTGAAGACAACTACTAATGTAAGTTTAATTTGGTTAATTCTCTTGAGTTAAGTTGGATTTAGTCATGTTTTCTTCTTTTTACTTTTGTGACCTAGATCAAGGGTCATAATTTCTCGCTAACCACAAGTGATGAAGAATCAAAATTAGCTATCTACATGTTGACATGTGATTGGTTGTCATCCTCCCAATTGGTCTTTGATTTTCTTTACATAAAGGATGTGTATAAGAATGAAAATAAGCCTCGTAGAATATGAATAGGGTTGCCATAATTTTTTTGAGTTTGTCATATTGTAGACCAACTTTAACTTGGTAGAATAGTTAGGCATTATGGTGTTGTAATCTCTCTATTTGTGTTTTTTGAATTTGTTACATGTAGGGTATAAGGTAGCTTTATAGTAAGTAGTATTAGGTGGGTTGAATAACTAATTGTATGTGACAAATTCAAATGCCAATAAATTCCATAAAACTATCATACAAAAATATAAATTTCTTACGTAATATTTAAGATAAAAAATGGTCTTAACCACCTCATCTTTCAACAAAGTCCCTATTAATAAAATAAAAACCAAGGAATTGATCACCAAGGAATAATCCATAACATAATGAAACCAAGTTCTAGAATAATCATCAATCATGATGAGGGAACCTACATATAAGGGAGCAAGTAACTTTCAAGTGAACTAAGATTTGCCATAATCCCTAACATCTTGCACCTAGTTGATGCAATAACCCACATCATCCTTGAATAAGTAGAAGATAAGAGTTTTGTTCTTTCATACACAAGAATATTTTCTAAACCATGATGTTGATGGAGGATCTCATGTGAACCCGCATGAAAGAAAAATGCATATATTGATGTATCCCTAAGTCGACAACAACACCACCATCCTCCTTGCTCCACATTTCATCATCTACCAAACAAACTAGACAAAGATGGTTGGAGAGGCACCAATAAAAGGGAAGTTAATATATAACCAATACATCATGGTCAAGGCACCGACTAAAAAGACATCAAGCTCACCTTCTTTTTCAAGACATCAATATTATCTTAATCAATAGCATTTCCAAATTCTAGTAAATCATCCTTTTTTTCTCATTTTTGATAATTATAAGGATATCAACCACTTTTCAAGGCATTAATATTATTTTAATCAATGCCTTTTCCAATTCTAGCAAATCATCCTTTTTTTCTCATCTTTGATAATTATAAGGATATCAATCACTTGACTTCCTTAATTAATTTGGGTCTAGGGGTTGGGTAGGTTAGGGTAGCTAATTAAATGATTGCTATTTATTCAATTACGCTAGGTTTAGGTCATAGGCTAGGCGAGATTAATTAAATAAGTATATTTTATTTAATTAATCTAGATTAGGGGATGAGGGAAATTAATCAAATAAATATTAGGATATTTATTTAATCAATTGGAGGATGATGAAGGTATAGTAACAAATTAATTGAATTAAAATTCATTACAAGGGATGAATAAGATGAATGGTTAGGGATAAATGGTTTATGATATATTAATTAAATAAATTGATTTCATTTAATTAATTGGTAAAGGGTAAATTAGTGATGTGAGGATGCAGGAAAGTGGCTTGCGGGAGTAAGTCATTTTCAGGTGTCTACACATGCACGTACATACATATGTATGTATGTATGGATTTGTAAAGTTAAGCAATTACAATATGGTTCTTGAAATCACTAGATACAACTTTACATTTCATATACATAATTTTGTTTCTACTGAATACTCCATTAAATCAAGCTTAAAGTAAATTTTTAACCTACTTACTAGTGTGACTAATGCACAATAGTTGAAGATGAATGTGAGTTTAAATTTGAAGTTATTGTCAAAAGTTAACTAAGGTTTAGTTGTGTTTCTTTTTCCTTCTATGACTTAGATCAGGGGCCATGGTTTGTCCTTATCCATTAGTGATGAAAAATCACAATTATTCATCCACATGTTTACAGTATGAGTTTAAATTTTGCTTAATAGAATAGATAGGAAATATTTTATTTAAACTCTTACTTTTTTGTGAATACATTTGATAGGGTAGAAGGTGGTTTTTTCATGCATAGTCATGGGTGGATTTAACTAATTGTATATGTCAACTTCCAATATTAGTGAAATCCATAAAACTATCATATTAAAATTTAAAAAAATACATAATATTGAAGGCAAAAAATTATGGTCCTAACCACCCCATATTTAAACAAAGTCCATATCAATAAAATCAAAGTAACTAATCATTAGGAATATTCCATAACACAATGAAACTGAGGTCTAAAATAATCATGAACTATGATGAAGGAACCCACATAACATCTAATGGATTACTTATAAGTGAATTAAGACTTACATTAATCCTAAAAAATTATTTGCACCTAATAGAAGCAATAAATGACATCATCCTTGATTGAGATTCTTAAGTTTAGTTCATTGATACACCTAGTAATCTATTGTAAACCTCGATACTAATATTATATTCAAAGTTGAACAATTACAATAGGATGCTTGAAATCATTAGATAAAACTTTACATTCAATTAGCATTTAGGTTTTTGGGGGCTACCTAAAGGCCCATAAAATCAAGCTTAGAGTATATTTCTAACCTACACGCTAGTGCACATTGAAGACAACTACTAATGTAAGTTTAATTTGGTTAATTCTCTTGAGTTAAGTTGGATTTAGTCATGTTTTCTTCCTTTTACTTTTATGACCTAGATCAAGGGTCATAATTTGTCCCTAACCACAAGTGATGAAGAATCAAAATTAGCTATCTACATGTTGACATGTGATTGGTTGATCATCCTCCCAATTGGTCTTTGATTTTCTTTGCATAAAGGATGTGTATAAGAATGAAAATAAGCCTCATAGAATATGAATAGGGTTGCCATAATTTTTTTGAGTTTGTCATATAGGAGACCAACTTTAACTTGGTAGAATAGTTAGGCATTATGGTGTTGTAATCTCTCTATTTGTTTTTTTTGAATTTGTTACATGTAGGGTATAAGGTAGCTTTATAGTAAGTAGTATTAGGTGGGTTGAATGACTAATTGTATGTGACAAATTCAAACGCAAATAAATTCCATAAAACTATCATACAAAAATATAAATTTCTTACGTAATATTTAAGATAAAAAATGGTCTTAACCACCTCATCTTTCAACAAAGTCCCTATTAATAAAATAAAAACCAAGGAATTGATCACCAAGGAATAATCCATAACATAATGAAACCAAGTTCTAGAATAATCATCAATCATGACGAGGGAACCTACATATAGGGAAGCAAGTAACTTTCAAGTGAACTAAGATTTGCCATAATCCCTAACATCTTGCACCTAGTTGATGCAATAACCCACATCATCCTTGAATAAGTAGAAGATAAGAGTTTTGTTCTTTCATACACGAGAATATTTTCTAAACCATGATGTTGATGGAGGATCTCATGTGAACCCGCATGAAAGAAAAATACATATATTGTTGTATCCCTAAGTCGACAACAACACCACCATCCTCCTTGCTCCACATTTCATCATCTACCAAACAAACTAGATAAAGATGGTTGGAGAGGCACCAATAAAAGGGAAGTTAATATATAACCAATACATCATGGTCAAGGCACTGACTAAAAAGACATCAAGCTCACCTTCTTTTTCAAGACATCAATATTATCTTAATCAATAGCATTTCCAAATTCTAGTAAAGCATCCTTTTTTTCTCATTTTTGATAATTATAAGGATATCAACCACTTTTCAAGGCATCAATATTATTTTAATCAATGCCTTTTCCAATTCTAGCAAATCATCCTTTTTTTCTCATCTTTGATAATTATAAGGATATCAACCACTTGACTTCCTTAATTAATTTGGGTCTAGGGGTTGGGTAGGTTAGGGTAGCTAATTAAATAATTGCTATTTATTCAATTAGGCTAGGTTTAGGTCATAGGCTAGGGGAGATTAATTAAATAAGTATGTTTTATTTAATTAATCTAGATTAGGGGATGAGGTAAATTAATCAAATAAATATTAGGATATTTATTTAATCAATTGGAGGATGATGAAGGTATAGTAACAAATTAATTGAATTAAAATTCATTACAAGGGATGAATAAGATGAATGGTTTTGGATAAATGGTTAGGGATAAATGGTTTATGATATATTAATTAAATAAATTGATTTTATTTAATTAATTGGTAAAGGGTAAATTAGTGATGTGAGGATGCGGAAAAGTGGCTTGTGGGGGTAAGTCATTTTCAGGTGTCTACACATGCACGTACATACGTATGTATGTATGTATGGATTTGTAAAGTTAAGCAATTACAATATGGTTCTTGAAATCACTAGATACAACTTTACATTTCATGTACATAATTTTTTTTTCTACTGAATACTCCATTAAATCAAGCTTAAAGTAAATATTTAACCTACTTACTAGTGTGACTAATGCACAATAGTTGAAGATGAATGTGAGTTTAACTTTGAAGTTATTGTCAAAAGTTAACTAAGGTTTAGTTGTGTTTCTTTTTCCTTCTATGAGTTAGATCAAGGGCCATGGTTTGTCCTTATCCATTAGTGATGAAAAATCACAATTATTCATCCACATGTTTACAGTATGAGTTTAACTTTTGCTTAATAGAATAGATAGGAAATGTTTTATTTAAACTCTTACTTTTTTATGAATACATTTGATAGGGTAGAAGGTGGTTTTTTCATGCATAGTCATGGGTGGATTTAACTAATTGTATATGTCAACTTCCAATAGTAGTGAAATCCATATAACTATGATATTAAAATAAAAATAAAAAATACATAATATTGAAGGCAAAAAATTATGGTCCTAACCACCCCATATTTAAACAAAGTCCATATCAATAAAATCAAAGTAACTAATCATTAGGAATATTCCATAACACAATGAAACCGAGGTCTAAAATAATCATGAACTATGATGAAGGAACCCACATAGCATCTAATGGATTACTTATAAGTGAATTAAGACTTACATTAATCCTAAAAAATTATTTGCACCTAATAGAAGCAATAAATGACATCATCCTTGATTGAGAAATAAGAATTAAGTTTAGTTCATTGATACACCTAGTAATCTTTTGTAAACCCCGATACTAATATTATATTCAAAGTTGAACAATTACAATAGGATGCTTGAAATCATTAGATAAAACTTTACATTCAATTAGCATTTAGGTTTTTGGGGGCTACCTAATGGCCCATAAAATCAAGCTTAAAGTATATTTCTAACCTACACGCTAGTGCACATTGAAGACAACTACTAATGTAAGTTTAATTTGGTTAATTCTCTTGAGTTAAGTTGGATTTAGTAATGTTTTCTTCTTTTTACTTTTGTGACCTAGATCAAGAGTCATAATTTGTCCCTAACCACAAGTGATGAAGAATCAAAATTAGCTATCTACATGTTGACATGTGATTGGTTGATCATCCTCCCAATTGGTCTTTGATTTTCTTTACATAAAGGATGTGTATAAGAATGAAAATAAGCCTTGTAGAATATGAATAGGGTTGCCATAATTTTTTTGAGTTTGTCATATAGGAGACCAACTTTAACTTGGTAGAATAGTTAGGCATTATGGTGTTGTAATCTCTCTATTTGTGTTTTTTGAATTTGTTACATGTAGGGTATAAGGTAGCTTTATAGTAAGTAGTATTAGGTGGGTTGAATGACTAATTGTATGTGACAAATTCAAACGCCAATAAATTCCATAAAACTATCATACAAAAATATAAATTTCTTACGTAATATTTAAGATAAAAAATGGTCTTAACCACCCCATCTTTCAACAAAGTCCCTATTAATAAAATAAAAACCAAGGAATTGATCACCAAGGAATAATCCATGACATAATGAAACCAAGTTCTAGAATAATCATCAATCATGATGAGGGAACCTACATATAGGGGAGCAAGTAACTTTCAAGTGAACTAAGATTTGCCATAATCCCTAACATCTTGCACCTGGTTGATGCAATAACCCACATCATCCTTGAATAAGTAAAAGATAAGAGTTTTGTTCTTTCATACACGAGAATATTTTCTAAACCATGATGTTGATGGAGGATCTCATGTGAACCCGCATGAAACAAAAATACATATATTGTTGTATCCCTAAGTCGACAACAACACCACCATCCTCCTTGCTCCACATTTCATCATCTACCAAACAAACTAGATAAAGATGGTTGGAGAGGCACCAATAAAAGGGAAGATAATATATAACCAATACATCATGGTCAAGGCACCAACTAAAAAGACATCAAGCTCACCTTCTTTTTCAAGACATCAATATTATCTTAATCAATAGCATTTCCAAATTCTAGTAAATCATCCTTTTTTTCTCATTTTTGATAATTATAAGGATATCAACCACTTTTCAAGGCATCAATATTATTTTAATCAATGCCTTTTCCAATTCTAGCAAATCATCTTTTTTTCTCATCTTTGATAATTATAAGGATATCAACCACTTGACTTCCTTACAAGATGGAGATAAGTAATTATTTTATCCTTTCCACTCAAGTTAACAAAACGAAAAGCAAATAATCTTGTTAAGCTCCTAAAATTTTATAAATCTTGCAACCAATCTTAAATTAAAATGATGTCTTGACGAAGTGTGAACTACTTTATTTATTTCAAATGTAAAATCTTATATTTTTTTTGGTTTGATTTACAATTGTGTGCATCAAATACCTATCAATTTTTTTTATAGTTTTAAATAAAATAGATCTATATACCAAACCAAACAAAAAAACCCAAAACATCAATATATGTTAGAAAATGATGGCAACCCTATAAGGCCCATACATGAAAAGTGAGTGGGGTTCATATCAATCATAAAGTCCTTGTGACTCATACTACCACATTAAGGGAGTGTGATAAGATTGTGGAAAGAGAGAAGGGAAGGGCTTCTTGTTGTCAATGCAGTCATTGAAAGGCACTATTGTCAATGTAGGGATTGAAAGGCACTAAAAAGACCCATAATCAAATCATGCAAAGCCATAAGATGACTTTATGTCTCCCTAAGAGGACAAATGTCCAAGTAATCAAGATTTGGAACAAATATTTGAGCCACTTTGGAGTTTCCTTATCATGTTTCCCGAGACCAATAAGCAATATATATTTATTAGGTAATTTTTAAGTTTGAAACTATATTAATATATGAGTATTAAAAAATTTTTATAAAGGTTTACAACTAACTCCTTTAACGATGGACATGTAGCCCAAGTATAAACTCTACAAGTTACTCTTTCGTGGTGTCGGTTGTGATAATCCATATACATAAAATATTATTAAAATAATGCCCACGTCAGCAACATTACGCGTTAACCTTGAAAATGATCGGAGCCGACCATATTTATAACTGCTCCACGTGACCCCTGCGCTTATTCTGCCACGTGTTTTTGCATGCACGCAACGTCAGCAGCTAATTGGTGGGGCCCGGGCGAAGGAAAACATCACATCCACAGCACGTGTATATTACACTGCCTGTTAACGGTTACGGGCGACGAGATATAACCGTGACGCAGGACGGTAGCGGGAATTACATCACCATTACTGATGCCGTCAACGCTGTCAGTTACCGCGGGAGCAATATTATGGTAATCGGAGATGGAACAGATGTCAGTGTGATTACTGAGAATAGATATAACTAGCAATCACACCTTAGTGTGCAATGGGTACGCCGAAATTGAAAGAGTATTGGTGGATTTCATTTTCACAATCAACCACCATGAAGGGATTGTTTATGTGGGCTTCAAGTTTCGAATTTGCCTCTCTTTCTATCTTTTTGTCTTTCTCTATCTCCCTATTTTGGTTGTGTGGAGTTGATGAATCTAGATCATGTCCTTCATATTGCATGTAGTGAATGTTCTAGCTCTGCCTATCTCCATTTTTTGTAGATACAATATAATAATTGAGTGGTATACCCAAATGATCCAAAGTAACTTCTGCACCCCCAGTTCTAGAGAACAAGGAAAGGATATTGATCCCCTTTGATAAATAGGCTTCAAAACAAAAAGATAATATCCTATGATGAACAATTTTACATCTATGGAAGCCAAGTTTTAAATGTTTGGTTACAAAGTCTCCTTCATGAATCTTTAAAGAACACAAATTTCTTTTTAAAAATAACTTATTTACAAGACATTTATTTTAGTATTATATAATTTTTTCTCATAAACTCGTAGGCCTGAATTAGAAAAATAACCTAATAGTAGATCTATCTCTTCTGTCCAACTTGTCCCATTCATCTTGATCCATTGTTCATGTCTCAATCCCTATGTTTCTCTTTCTTCTCTCTATGTTTATCTCTCTTTTTCTCTATCTCTACCCCCTCTTTCTTTATCCATTCTACCATCTTTGCGTTAGCATATACGCTTGTGACTAACAAGTGTGAGCCTAAAGTCTTCCTTATACAACCCATCATAACACAAAATCATTTCATTTCCTAGATGTATGCTTTGTACCACTACCAATGCACAACTGTACATTAGTCATAATTTTTATTATATAAATTCTATTTCATTTACATTGCACACATTTCACCATTATAACTTTCACTAATCATTCTATTTCCTAATGATATGGATTCATATATTCATTCTTTTCTAAAGATATGGATTTATTTATTAACTATAAAATTTGAAAGTTATACAATTGAATTATAATTATTTATTATTGGAGAACACTAATTATATTAAGAAAATAGATTACAATTTATTTATACATATAAAACCTACTCTCATGTCATACTAATTCTATGTCCATTAAAACATCTAATTCATGTAAACATTGAAAAATAGACAGTGAATTTGATATATATATAATATTATTTAAATGATTTAGAATATCGGTGAAGTGAATTAATTAAATATGTCATGCATGGGATGCCACTATATTTTTATGTGGACGCAAAACATCCTTCCAAAATGATTTAGGAAAAATTTCAAACTTTCTTTAAGGCAGCTACATTGTCGTAGATGTATAAAGATTATAATTGATGCTCACATTTAAGTTATCAATTGGTTTCATTTTTATTAATTTATTACAATACCACATAGTCATTCTTGAATCAGGGAATATTTGGATTACATAGAAATTATCTCTATAATAAAATTTGTTAATCTAAAACACATGTAACATTAATTAAACATAGAAGAATAAGTGAAGGAAATAGAGAAGATAAGATGACATATATATATACTTGAGAAAACCCTTTTGAGTAAGAAACCCACCACCAAAAGTAAACCTTAATATATTCCTTCAAAATAAGTTTACAATAGATTGATAAACTCCACTAATGTTGTAGCTCATGTGTTAACACTTTAGTAGCATGTTGATACTTAGGTCTAAACTAAAAGCCTACAAATCCCTACAATACAATCCAAATGATATCAAAACACCATGCCAAGGATTATATTTATAAAAGTTTACCATCACTCTACCTATCTCTATATCTCTGTCTCCTTCTCTCTCTATCTCTTTCTATATATCTATGTTTCTCTATATTCCTCTTTCTCTCTTTCTCCTCCTCTCGATCTGAGCTCTCTATCTCTAGATATATCTCTCTTTCTCTTCTTTATCTCTCTTTATCTCTTCCTCTCTTCTCATCTCTATATCAATCTCCCTCTCTATTATTCTTTTTTCCTCTATCACTCTATCTCTTTTCTCTAGGCTTTTCTCCCTCCCTCTCTTTTTCCCTCTCTTTCTCTATGACCATCTCTCTTTATCTTTCCCTATCTCTACACCTCTCTCTCTCCCTCTCTATCCGTATACCCATCTCTTTCTCTCTCTCGCATTTTCTCTATCTGTCTTTCCCTCCATATATCTTATCTCTATATTTATTTCCTAATCTATCTCTTTTTCTATATTCCTCTCTCTAACAATAGCCCTCCCTCTCTATTTAACTCTCCTACCCTTGTTGTGTCTCTCACTTTCTCTTCCTCTATCTCTTTCTCTCTTTCTCTATCTCTCTTTCCCTCTACATCGCTTATTTGTATTCCTCTCTCCATCACTCCCTCTCTCTATCTATCTCCTTGATTATCCCTCTTTTTCCCTCTCTCGCCCCCTCTTTCTCTCTCTCTCTCTCTCCCTCTCCCTCTTTATCTCAGTATCAATCTTTCCCTCTATATCAGTTATTTGTATTCCTATTCATCAATCTCCCTCTCCCTATCTATCTCTCTATTGAAATGAACTGGACAACTAAGAGGGGGGTGAATCAGTTGTCCCTAAAACTTGAACAATTATGAACAACTCCTCAAACACTTAATTATTGATATTCAGATTTAACCTGAAAGCAAAAGATAAGAGGCTCAACACAATAACACAATTAACACATGAGACACCAAATTTTTATGTGGGAAACCCTATAAGGGAAAAACCACGGTGGATGTTAGTCCACATAAATATGTAAGTTATATCAATACTGAAAAATAGAGGCTCACTACCTACAGGGCTCACTGCCCAAATTGCTCACTGCAAAGAATAGCTCATTGCCAAAGGGTGGCTCACTGCCAAGGGCTGGCTCACTGCCAAATATGGTGAACTGATTGAATAGCATCTATTCCATGCCTGGGTTCAGTTCCATTAAAGCACAATGTAACTTCTCTACTCTGCTCTTTCACACCTTCGCACTTATCTCTTCATATTCGCACACTCATACACTTTTTCACAATTCATTACAAGTTTTTATATAAGTCATCAACTTTGGAATGTACATCAAGGTTAGCAATACAATCATCAACTGTTGGAGCAATATCTAAGGTTGGCATTACAAAAACATACATAGAAATAGGTCTAGACCTATTACAAAATTTATCTAAGGAAAGATGTAGAGAAGTATGATGAACAAGCCATGCCTTAGCTGGAACTCAAACACAATCCTCCATGCCACAAAACACTTCTACAATTTTCAATGCATCTCCACAAATAGTGAAAACAACCAAGTCGGCCAAGACTAGAGTTAACACTAGGTCTTCTAAGAACATTCTTCTTTCACGATCCAAACTTTTCTTTGCAGACCAATCCAAATGTAGGAACATGATCAGGAGACATCCACAAGCACATTGTAATCACCAGGAATAACTGCACGATCTCTAACGACTCTGTCAGGAAGATTCTTCAAACCGGAGCACATAACCAACACTGCCAGCCACTGTCATAATGAAAAGATCACTTGCGGACCACCAAATCAAGAACCATGGGAGTTGAAGACACATAACATCATCTCAGACTTAACTCTAGAACTGCAAACAAAAATAATTCAATGCGGAGGAATACAGAGCATAATACTTTCTCCCTGTCATTGCCAAGCATATAAAAAAAGTTGTTTTCACTCTGGTGAACATAACTCACTCAATTCTTCATACCGGAGGCTCAAACTCAGAACATAGCATCTTTAGATGTGCCTCTAAATAACTTCCAATCTATAGACAAAGATATTCATCTTTCAGGAAATGTGGAGCAATCTACTAGACTATTCTTCTGTAATACATAAGAAACTCTGCAACACACTATTTCCACCAAAGGAACAAATTTTCTCAATATCCTCAATATCTAGATCTCCAGTACTTACATAGGCAAATACAAAGCATCTAACTCATTACAATCAAGCATGAAAATAAGAGCACATTTGACACTAATGACAATACTGATATGTTGACATCAATGACAACATCGGTTAGGCACATTCTCCCCCTTTATCATTGATGGCAACATATGATGTGAAAAACTGAAAAGACCATCAAGACAAGATTCTCCCCCTTTCTCTTTACACATATGCATTCTTTCTCCCCCTGATTTTTTCACATGATTTCTCTCCCCCTTTGACATCAATGGCAAAGGGCACATACTTGCATTGTTCTTAATTGTTCTGAATAATCCCTCTTAGGAGTGTACTTCAAGCTGTATCTACTCTTATTTTAGAGGACCTTAGGATTTACACTAATACTTCCAGAGTAGCATATCTTGTTTTCTCAAAGCTTCATATTGGATTTGGCACAAATCAAGGTATGACATCCAATCACATCTTTTATCAATCTTCATGTTATACATATACAGTTGATATTTTCCTTGGATCAATATTCATTTGTGGCTCTTCCTATCAACGGTTACTACTACCAACTTTTGAGAGATATCTATTATTGGTCTAGGTGAAACAATACATTCTTATTTGCAGATATAGTGACATATTCCCAAGTCTGGTTTTTTGTTCTTCTATAACTTTTCTTCTTGCCAATCACCAGTGATATGATTTTCAGTTCTTTCTACATAGCAGGCTTCTTACTTTTGTACAATCTCTTCCTTTATCCTTGACTTAGACCTTTGTTGAAAAACCTTGATCTTGTCTTTTCGTGCTGAGGTATCAACATCAATCCTTTGGTAGGGGAAAAAAAATTCAATAATACTCCCCTTGAGCCAAAGCTTTAGTCTCAATTTCCAGAGTGAACATTTGCACCAGATACCTATGCAAATACATCCTTAATCACTAACACATCCTTCTTTACCCAAATCTTATCCATCTCCTTTGTGATGTCTGCTAGATCAATCTTTTCTACTGGCTTCTTTAACTTTGCTTGATTCTCCTTCTTTCATGTTCTTGCTTATGTAAAATTTAGCAACATGTCCAGGTCTATTGCAATTGAAGCACACAATATTCCTATGTCCATTGTTCCTTTCATTCATTCTAGATCTACATTGGTTGGCTCTGTGTCCAAATCCATTACATGTATGACAGTACCCATTAAAGGAGTTTACCATTCTATTCCTGCACTCATTTGTTCTATGACCAAACCTTTTGCACGCAAAGCACTTTTCATTGAGAGCTTGAGTTTTCCTTATATTTTTGAAGCCATTCCTTGTCATACTCCTACATTCACTTGCTATGTGACCAATTCTTTTGCAGTTGAAGCATTGACCAGAGAAAGATGGAACATCTTGATTCGTTCTACTTCTACATTGAGTAGCTCTGTGGCCAAATTTACTACATGAGTGACAATAACCATTTAAAGATAGATACCTTTGTGCATTTGGTTGCCTGACTAGAGGTCTTCTTGATTTGTTCCTTTGATCCTGAATATGTTTGCTTTTGTCCTCCTTAACCTTAGAATTATTTTCTTGATCTATTCTAGAACTTTCATCTTTCTCAGGTCTTATACTGTTTATGTCATCAAGATTTTTCTGACTTGCTTTAGCCATTAGTCTATCAAATCTGGCTGCACTTACACTGAATTTGTCTTGTTGAACCCATGCATGTTACAGATCAGCTTTCAGATCTACTTCTTCTTCAAACTTTATGCAATCATTTGTTTTGTTTTTAAAGCATTCTTCATTTGCTAACTTCAAATCTTCACCATTTTCCTCAAGTCTTTTCTTAAGCTCCTTGATTTGCCTTTTTAACTCTTTGAAGTATTCATTTGCTTCTGTTATAGTTACTTTTAAGTCCATGTTTTCTTCTTCAGATTTCTCAAGATTTTCAAGAGTAATTTTGGATTCTTCATTGTCAATGGACATGTATTCATCTTGAGAGGAATTTATATAGTTGCAGACTTTAGTCACTGATTTAGATTCAGCATTGGCAATCAAACACCAATTCATTTGTCCTTTTACTTCATACTGGCAATCTTTCTTTATTTTCTTCTCTTTACTATTAGCTTCTTCTTTGATAAATACCTTTTCCCTTTTTGTATTGTAAGGAAGCCTATTTGAATCTGATGCATGATTATTGATTTTTGAATACTCTTGTATATCTTCATCAACCCTGATATTTGCACTCTCAATGATCTTTTTCAATCTTTTATTGTAACACTGGTAGGCCTTACTCTCAGTAGAGTATCCAAGGAAAGTTCCTTCATCATACTTAGCATCAAACTTGCTTAGCTCTTCTTCTCTTTTGATCTAACATTTAATTCCAAAAACTTTGAAATATTTTACCATTGGAGTTTTTCCATACCACAATTCATAGGGAGTTTTAGTGTCATTTCCTTTTACTTGAACTATGTTTTGAATGTAAACAATAGTATGTATAGCTTCTTTCCAATATGTTTCCGGTAGGTCATCTTCCTCTATCATTGTCTTTGCAGCTTCTTGAATAGACCTGTTTGTTATTTCTATCACTCTATTTTCTCTAGATAGCTGTCTTTTTATTCCATGAGTCTCACACAACATATTGAATTTATCAGAGGTAAACTCTTCTCCTTTGTCAGACTTTAAACATTTGATTTTCACATTTAATTCATCTTCAACCATCATTTTGAAGGCTTTAAATGCATCTGGAGCTTCTGATTTTTCTTTGAGAAAACTAACCCAAGTCATTCTAGAATAATCATCAACAAAGAACATAATGTACCTATAATCTTGGAGACTTTTCACTCTTGTAGGTCCACAAAGGTTTGTATGAACCAATTCCATCAGTCCAGTTGAGGATCTTTCTTCATCATGTAAACTTCCTCTTGCTTTATTCTCAACTTGACACTTTTTGCAAGTGATGTTGCTAAAATGTATCCTCTTTGGCAGATCTTTCACAACTTGAGCTGAGTATCCTTGCTAGATCATTAGGATTGATGTGACACAATTTCCTATGCCAAGGCCAACTTTCATGATTCTGAGTTATAGAGCAGATAATGTTGCCTTCTATAAGATGATAAAGATTTCCCTCTGTCCTTTTTCCACCAGCTATTATAGCTCCAAATTTATCTCTGATTTCAAAGATATCATTCTGAAATATGAACTGTATCCTTGTCTGCACAATTGTCCAACGCTCAAGAGATTTTGTCTTAGGCTTTCAACATAGAGAACATCATTTGTATGTTGTCTTCCATCAAAATTGATTGAACCTTTTCCACATATTTTAGCAGTACGGTCATCTCCAAATCTAACTAACCCTTCTTCATTCTTTACAAGATTAACAAACTTACTTTTATCACCAGTCATATGATTTGAAAAGATACTATCAATAACCCAATAGTTCCTTATATCTTCATTGTTAGTACTTGCCTCTGGATCAAAAATTTCATCATCTTTGTAATTGTCATCCTTTGAATGAAAGCAACAATCATCATCTTCATCATCTTTAACATCATAAAATGTTTTCTTGGTCTTTCTGCTTTTGCCTTTTTCATCATAATAATTTTTTAATTTTCTTTTTGAACATTTGGATACATAGTGACTAGCTTCACCACAATTGGAACAATTTGAAGATAGTTCATCCTTGTGTGACATCTTGGATCAACCTTAAGTAGTTAGGCTTTCTTTTGAGGAACCTGTTGTGTGGTTACACAACACGCCCCATTTTGACTTGGCAAAACAGGGACCCAACTTTTGTTTGGCTTGTTCTATGCTTTCTGGTGGTTTGGTAAAAGTAAGTCATGCAAATCATCATGCATGAAAAGGCTGGGTAAGTCATCATCATGAGGTTAGTTTCTCAAAACTCCTATTTTATCCCAGTGACCTCATATTTAGAAAGAGCATCAAATTTCATGCAGGTTTGCCTTCTGCATCACCCTGATATTCATCAGGAGGTGAAAGTTATGAATGGTCAAAGTTTGAGTCAAACCATTATTCACAAGGGGAGGATCATATTTCGTAATATCAGTCAGCTTTCAAAAGATCACCCCGATCTAATTTATCACCCGATAAATCATGTGGCCCAAATATCCGGACGTCAATTTTAGGTGATAGTAGCCTTTACCCATCAATAGCCTTATGCATTTCGCGAGGATCATATTTTTTAATGTAACTTGATATTTCTTAATATCCTCCTGCGTGAAATATCCCCCCTAAGCCAATATCCTGATGATGTCATTCAAGTCTGATAAACGAAGAAATGATATAATGATGACGTAATCATCATTTTTACCTCTCGGGGGCATATTTCTTGAACATGATCCTGCTCGTATAACATGATGATGACATCATGATGCCTTGCCGATATAATGAGTTATTATCTGGATGACATCATCCCGATATTCCAAAAAGGAGAAGCATAAGTTTATCCGGTCATCATCATCTTTGAAACATCACCTGATGTATCAAAATATCCTCCTGATGTACTAAACATAACCAAAGGGTGAGTTGATCACCCGATCTTGTCACGATAGTTTTTCCTCTTGAAGAGGATGATCACATTAAACTCGAGATGATATTTGCGAATATCATCTTGTTATTTGAATATCATCCTGTCATACGAATATCACCCCGCTCCCATTGCCGCCATTAACATTTAATGCATGCAGACATGGTAGGTAGTTCTCGCCGACCCCAAAGCCCAATGAAATAGCTGGCAAAATCCTGACTTTCCGTGTAGAAAATTAATGAATAAAATTCAATCTGTCAGGGTTTGCCCTAATTTCACCCTAAGCGCATGGTTAAAAGGTGAATTCATCGTCATTTCAGTTCTTACCTTGCGATAAAATTATTTTTACAGAGCACTAGCTTCCATATCCTCATACAGGTGATAGTCAGACGAACCGAGCTTATAAACGGGAGGAAGTGCGTGATCATCAGCAGAATTAAGAGCACTTTCAGAAGTCCACTAGTATAAAGGAAATTTGCATATCCAGGTAAGTAAATGAAACCCTCATCATGTTGTTTCTGTAATAGTCAGGTATGGTGTTGTTAATCTGAAGTCCTGGTTTATGCACCCCCATGATAAGTTGATGTTGAATAAATATAGTAGGCATGATGGTTAGTAGAGATAATTGTTATCTACATGCATGTGAGTATCCATTGTAAGACAGGATTTTGTTAATTGCAGGCATCCATGGCTAATAAGAGGTTGGCTAAGTGCGAGGCTGAATTCAATAAGCCCATGTTTTTATCTCAACGGGGCGTCCTGTTCAAATATGGCGCAATTACAGATACCCATCAGGGAAATACTAATTTGGAAGCCTGGTCAGCTAGGCTAAATGATGAGAAGAACAGAAGTCCTATGCTAGATGTTGTAGTTGTGTCCAGAATGTGGAATGCTACTAGTTTCCCGTACTCCAGGGAGTCTCCGGAGCTGGTTATCAAGTGTGCTCGGAACTACAACCCAGAGACCCGGCAGGTGATGAAGCATGGAAGGATATATAGTAGGCATGATGGTTAGTAGAGATAATTGTTATCTACATGCATGTGAGTATCCATTGTAAGACAGGATTTTGTTAATTGCAGGCATCCATGGCTAATAAGAGGTTGGCTAAGTGCGAGGCTGAATTCAATAAGCCCATGTTTTTATCTCAGTGGGGCGTCCTGTTCAAATATGGCGCAATTACAGATACCCATCAGGGAAATACTAATTTGGAAGCCTGGTCAGCTAGGCTAAATGATGAGAAGAACAGAAGTCCTGTGCTAGATGTTGTAGTTGTGTCCAGAATGTGGAATGCTACTAGTTTCCCGTACTCCAGGGAGTCTCCAGAGCTGGTTATCAAGTGTGCTCGGAACTACAACCCAGAGACCCGGCAGGTGATGAAGCATGGAAGGATATATGTAGACCTATCCATCAAGGGTCTCTCCCAGACATTTGGACTGCCATTGGGTAGGAAGGTCAACAGTGTGGACCTGAAGAAATCAGAGAAAGAGTATGAAAATAACAAGAAACAAGCCAGGAAAAACATGTACCAATGGAGGGCTGAGAACAACACATATCCTGCAGCCACCAAACTTCCTGTACACTTATTCAAATATGATTTTAGTGATGAGTACCAATACATGATTGCACTATTGAGTAGAGTCACAGGCTAGCCTGATGCTAGTAGTTTTAAAGATTGGATGTATGGTGTGATCATGATGTGCATATATTCAGACATCAAGCCATTGTGGGGCCAACTAATAAGTGATGCTATGCATGAACAGCTGATGAACCTAGGAGGTTCAAATTATGCTTTCTATATGACATCATACATTGTCTACTCCTGTGCTTACAAAGGCACATTTGATGCACTGGTTACAGATGGAAAAGTCATAGGCACAATTAATGCTATGCATATTTGGGATCATCATCCTCAGCTGCAAAGAGCCAATTACCTTTAAGATTACAAACTGGTAAATGATGCATTCTCTATGCATTTGGTCAGAACCATGGAGGAGGACAGAACAAAACGATTGAGCATGGAGGCTTAAGAGATAATCTATAGGCATGGAGCCTGGTATATACAATTTGCCACATTTTCCTACATGAGGATTGAGGGTTTTGAAGGAAATCCCCTCATGCTGCCAAGGTATCCCACTGATGTAGTGATACTAATGGAATTTATAAGGCAGAGCTCCACAATGTTGAAAACATATAAGGATGCCCAGAAGCTGCCGCCAATTTTGTTTCTAGTCACCATTGGCTGGTACATGTGTCCCGATTCAGAGAACATCAAGAAGGTGATGGTCACCTTGAATAAAATGAAGTTGCGGCCTTTTCCACTGATAAGACCATATGATCCTTATGGCAGGATGCAGAAGATAATAGGAAAGCCTATTCACCAGAGGCACCTAGAAGACTTCTAGGCTGACTGTGAAGATGAAGTAGAAGTGAGAAGAAGAAGATATCAAAGGCTAACACTGAATCAAATCAGAACCTTTGACTGCATTCCCATCCCTCAACAATTGAAGAAGGATGATGGCAGGATAATTGCAGATGAGTATGAGGAGAAGAAGATCTATAATGATACCATCTCTGCACCTGACCTCACCATACAAGAAGACATATCCTTGGACCCCTTCATTGCTAGGACCATACAGCTAACCCAAGCCTGGGTTGATGAATAGATAGAGGCTTTGAAGAAGAAAGGTGTTGCCATTACTATGGACAACAAAAAGAAGGGGTAGGATATTCCTGATGGGGAGTATGATGACTTCATAAATGAGAAAAGAAAGTCTAAGGGAGATAGACTCCCTCCACAACAACAACAGAGCAAAAGACCCCCAAGGGGCAAGAAAATAGATAATGAACCCAAAGGGGTTATTATTGAACGAGTAGTGTTCATAGCTGAAGAAGCAGCAACATCAGGATCAGGATCAGGATCCGCATCACCTCCACAGACAAGAAAACAAAAGTCCAAGAAAGGAAAGACAACAAAGGCTGGAATTACTGAGACCCGAGAAGAGGGTCAATCCTCAAGAAAACTAGATGAAGAGGATATCCTCATGGATGAAGAGCCTGAGGAAGAAGAGGCCCCTTTGTTATTCAAAAGGAAGAGAAGAGCTCCACAGGTGGTGGTATCTACCCCACCAAAAAGACCAAGAACCTCCATGAGAGGTGAAATAAGACAATCCCCTACATTGTTACAAGGGGCAGGTAGTGAAGTGCATAGGGAACTTCAGCACAATGTTCCACTTCCTACCATCGTCAAGTTCAAGACTGAGCTTGCAGAGGACCAGATGAAAGAGACCTCCCAGGCACATGCAGAAGGTCACATCTCACTGGAGGAGACAATAAATTTGTCTGATGATGAAGTTGTGAAGGAAGTGGCTTCACAAAAGATGGAAACCCTTGCTGTAGGTACACACATGACCCCTCACAAGACTCCACCAGTTCAAACTATACTGGAGGAGATAAAGCAAGTGGAAATAGAAAATAAAAAAAGCCCAGAGAGGATAGCCCAAGAAATGGGGCTAGATACATTAATTGCACAGGTGACAAGTCCTGTAATGGTAGACTTAATAGAGAAATAGGATGTGAATCCTAAACATCCAGCAGGATCACCTGATAAAGGGCAACCTGTAGAAGAAGTGAAGATGGTAGAATCAAAGGGCCATACTTCAGAGATAAGTCAACAAGATACATCAGCAGAGCCTACTATAGTAGAAGTTCAAGAAAAGAAGGCTGATGAGAAAGAGGCAATAAAAGATCCTGTTGCTACAGTTCAAGAAATAAGTAGTATAGGTGCAGAACAAATTGTGGTTACAGAACCAGCACCAGCACTTAAGGAGACTTCCCAAGTATCCACTACTGTGAATGTTCCTCAGCAAGAGGAAAGGTTGAAAGTGGATGAGGTGATAACAGAAAAGGATCATGATCATCATGATCAACATATAGATACATCACAAGATCCTCCACCTCAGGAAGATGCTCCTCCAGAGAAAGAGGTTCCTCAACAGGAGGATGTGCCACAAGATCAACATCAAAGCGAGCATCATGAAGAAGAACTAAGGAAATCACCTTCTCCATCACATCTGCTGACAAAAATAGGAGATAAAGGTGAACATCATAATGATGCAGAGAAACATGATCAGGTACCTCCGTGGTTGGAGAAAGAGGTAAATGCAGAGGTAGAATTTGAAATTCAAGAATTTGATGTATCTACCTTATTTTCTGAGAATATAATAAAACCTAAGAGGAAGGCCAGAATGACTTCGGCCATTAAGAGGGATCCAACAACTGGGAGAAGGACAGTATAGATTGCAGTACCTACTGTAGAGAAAGAAAAAGGTAAAATTACCTTAGATGAGTTTCAGATCAGCACAGTGGACTTAGGATTTGCCAATGAAGACCAAGAGGGTCAAGAAGGCAAAGATATTATTGATTCTTTAATTTAGAAGGTGAAAAGAGAGAAAGAGAAAAATAAGCAACACAAAGAGCACATTGCTCAGTTGCATGCCTACATAGGAAGGCTGACTAATACTGAAGATACTTCAACTGAACATGCAGTCCCATTGACTGCTATTTCTCAAGAGGAGGTGAATAAATTAGATCTCATGAAACATGAGGCATCTGTACTAAGGAAATGGATGTTATCCACATTGGATAATGCGGAGGAAGTGGTAAAGGCCTCTTTGAAGAGGTGGAATACTCTCAGTGACTGCAGGTCAAGAGTAGATAAATTGCAGATGCAAACAGGCAAAAGGTCTTACAAATTGGAAAAGATATTGGACATCCTGGGAGAAATAAGGAGGATAAATCCTCAGTTGCTTATCAACAAATAGGTACTAAACAGTAATACTGCCTTGTTGGTTGATATATGGTATAAAGACATTCAATTTGAATGTGGAGTACTTAAAAGATGCGATAATAAACTAAGAGATATCAACATGAAGTTGCATGATTTAATGTCTATTGAGACAGAAATGTTGGAAACACTGAAAGGAAAAGTGGAAGGGAAAGTAGAAAATCAAGATGAAGAGTTTGCCATCAAAGCTTTACATGGCAACTTCCAATCAGTAGCTAATGATCCACTTGTTCACTTGACAGAAGAAGTCAGATAAAATAATGAGAATCAAAGTCAAGATGGAAAATTACAATGAGATGCTACAAAATAGGAAAGACAAACTGGACAACAGTAGACACAAATACGAGGCACACAAGCATGCCATCATCAAAGCAAAGACTCAAGATGGTGAAGAAATAGATAAAATTGTGCAGTTATATGAGCAGATCCAGAGCAGCATGCAGCCTCATATGCGAGGTCATCATGATGATGATGATGAAAGTTCAGGAAGTGATGCACTTGGTGAAGAAGCACATGATTCTGATAAGGTAGATGATGATGCATCATAGAGTAAATATCAGCATCTGATACTTAGTGAAGATAAGTTTTTTTTTAGATGGTTGCCAGTTGGCAACTTGTGCCATTTTGTAAGGTTGACATAGTCAAAGGAAATAGAGACCATGGATACACATAGATAAATCAAGATCGTTGATCTTTTTGTAACGGATTCCTCACCTTATTCTATAAAAGGTGCAGGAATGCCTCTTTTCTATTATTCAAAAATTAAATGAAATCTGTCTGCTGAAATATTTAGGGCTCATTTCAAAGCTTTTTTTGTATACATCTATATCTTGGCATACCTAATGAATGAGAAGACTGTCGTGATTACAATTCATAGTAAATCTTGAGTGATCAGTGTGTGAATTCTGGATATATGTGGTGATTTGCTGCGTCCTTTGGAGTGCATGTCTACTTGTATATGTTGTTTTCATACAATTCCTTTGAAGTTAGCATCAACTGTATCTAGCTGTGGAATGTCCTGGTGAACATATGGTTTGGTTTTCTTCTCTTCATGACTGTATCTGATATACATGTGGTTCAATAGCTGAAGGTTCAACATTCATTTGAAGCATTTCTTTCAATTTCTTTGAATTTCAGAGCATTTCACCATCATAATTGCAAATAATTGATAATCTCAAGCAAATAATGCAAATATGTGGACATCTCATAGATAATTGAAAATATTTAGCATATTTGAAACTAAAGCATGCATTATTGATGAATCTCATGCAAATATTTGAATATAATTGTATCATTTAATCAAACAACTGTATAAAATGACCTCTCTATGAAGAATCTTTGCAGAAATGATGTCATGATGATGAACTATACGTAAGGCCCCAAAATGGAAACAGCAACACACATCAACCTCTGAGTAATGTCAGACGATTAAGACCTAATCACCGGAGACTTGGGATCATGAATTCTCTGAATTCATCGTATCTTTCAAGATGAATAAAGGTTAATGTGTACTTTTATTCTATGTTTGTTTGTGACTAACATCATGACCAACAGAACCCTTGCTTTGATGCCAATTGTTGAAATGCACTAGACATTTGAGAGGGGGGGGTGAATTAGTTGTCCCTAAAACTCTAAACAATTATGAACATCAACTCCTCAAGCACTTAATTACTGATATTCATATTTAACCTTGAAAGAAAAAGATAAGAGGCTCAACACAATAGCACAATTAACACACGAGACACTAGATTTTTACATGGAAAACCCTATAAGGGAAAAACCACGGTGGATGTTAGTCCACAAAAATATATAAGTTATATCAATACTGAAAAATAGAGGCTCACTGTCTACAAGGCTCACTTCCCAAATTTCTCACTATAAAGAATGGCTCACTGCCAAAGGGTGGCTCATTGCCAAGGGGTGGCTCACTACCAAGGGGTGGCTCACTATCAAGGGGTGGCTCACTGCCAAATATGGTGAACTGATTGAATAGCATCTACTCCATGCTTGGGTTCAGTTCCATTAAAGCACAATATAACTTCTCTGCTCTACTCTTTCACACCTTTGCACTTATCTCTTCATATTCAGACACTCATACAATTTTTCACAATTCATTACAAGTTTTTATACAAGTTGTCAACTTTGGAATGTACATCAAGGTCGACAATACAGTCATCAACCATTGGAGCAATCTCCAAGGTCGACATTACAAAAACATACATAGAAATAGGTCTAGACCTATTACAAAATTTAGCTAAGGAAATATGTAGAGAAGTATGATGAACATGCCACGCCTTAGCTAGGACTCAAATGTAATCCTCCATGCCACAACACGCTTCTACAATCTTCAATGCATCTTCGCAAATAGTGAAAACAACCATGTCGGCCAAGATTGGAGTTAACACTAGGTCTTCTAAGAACATTCTTCTTTCACGATCCAAACTTCTCTTTACAAACCAATCCAAAGGTCAGAACACGATTAGGAGATATCCACAAGCACATTGTAATCACTAGGAACAACTGCATGATCTCTAATCACTCTGTCAGGAAGATTCTTCAAATTGGAGAACATAACCAACACTACCAGCCACTGTCATAATGAAAAGATCACTTGCAGACCACCAAATCATGAACCATGGGAGTTGAAGGCACATAACATCATCTTAGACTTAACTCTAGAACCACAAACAAAAATAATTCAATGCAGAGGAATGCGGAGCATAATACTTTCTCCCTGTCATTGCCAAACATACAGGAAAAGCTATTTTCAATCTAGTGCACATAACTCATTCAATTGTTCATATCAGAGGCTCAAACTTGGAACATAGTATCTTTAGATGTGCCTCTAAATAAATTCCAATCCATAGACAAAGATATTCATCTTTCAGGAAATACGGAGCAATCTACTAGACTGTTCTTCTGTAATACATAAGAAACTATGCAACACACTATTTCCACCAAAGGAGCAAATTTTCTCAATATCCTCAATATCCAGATCTCTAATACTTACAGAGGCAAATACAAAGCATCTAACTCATTACAATCAAGCATGAAAACAAGAGCACAGTTGACACTAATGGCAACACTAATATGTTGACATCAATGACAACACCGGTTAGGCACATACTTGCAACACTCTCTCCCCTTTTTATCTCTTATCCATATATCTCTCTTTCTCTAGTCCCCTCTCTAGCAATATCCCTCTATTTATATATCTATCTCTCCCTCTCACTCTCCCTCTCTCTCTCTCTCTCTCTCTCTCTCTCTTTAACTCTATTTGTCTACCCTCTTTGTCTCTCTTTTTCATTCTATATATAAAGATATCTCTCTTTATCTCTCTCTCTCTCTATATATATGAAGATCTTTGTCTCTGTCTCCCCCCTCACTCCTCTCTCTATTCATCTCTATTTTTGTTTAACTCTATTTGTCTCCTCTCTCTCTTTCTCTCATATAACTATAATATAGATTTTATATAATAAATTAATTATATAATTAAATCATTACACATAGTTACAACTTGGACAATAAGCATGGAGAACTAATTTTTGTAGATGGAATTGTTATATTCCTTATTACGTATAACACTTCATAAGAAATCAAATTTGATTTAATCTTAGATCTTTCTAATGTGGATAATGTCTTAAGGTTTCCTCTATATGTGTGGGGCTTAGAAATTGTGTTGATGAAGGTATTCATAGTAAAATGTACCCTATCTCTCCCTCCCTCTCTATCTCTCTATTTCTATACATATCTCTATTTATCTCTTTATCTCCCTCTCCTGTCTCTTATCTCTATCTCTCTTTCTTTATTACTCCCTCTACCAATATCCCTCTCTTTATATATCTATCTCTTCCCCTCTTTCTCTCCCTCTTTATCTTTGTATCACTCTACCTATCTCTATATCTCTTTGTCTCCTTCTCTATCTATCTCTCCCCCTCTCTCCCTCTCTATCTTTGTATCAATCTACCTATCTCTCTATATCTATTTGTCTCATTTTCTCTTTGTCTCTTTCTATATCTCTATGTTTCTCTATATTCCTCTTTCCTTCTTTCTCCTTCTCTCCATCTTAGCTCTCTATCTCTACCTCTCTTCCTCTCTTGGACTCTCTTCCCCTCTCTCTACCAATATCCCTATCTATTATTTTGTCTTCCTCTATCACTCTATCTCTCTTCTCTAGGTTTTTCTCCCTCCCTCTCTTTGTCCCTCTCTTTCTCTCTCACCATATCTCTATCCCTCTTTATCTATATGCCTCTCTCTCCTTCTCTATCATTATAACCATCTCTCTCTCTCTCTTATTTTATCTATTTGTCTTTCCTTCTATATATCTTATCTCTATCTTTCTCTCCTACTCTATCTCTCTTTCTATGTGATTGTCATTTAATGTTAACAAATTCACTAAAAGGATTCAAATTTCCAGGGCCTGAATTTGAAAATCAACCCTACCTCTCAAGCAAATTTTATATGACAATTATCAATCTCTATTATTCTCTCTTCCTCTATCACTCTATCTCTCTTCTCTAGGTTTTTCACCCTCCCTCTCTTTGTCCCTCTCTCTCTCTCTCACCATCTCTCTCTATCCCTCTCTATCTCTATACCTCTCTATCCCTCTCTATCCCTATACCCATCTCCCTTTCTATTATTCTCTCTTCCTCTATCACTCTATCTCTCTTCTCTCTATTAAAAAAATATTTTTTAAATTCCATTTAAGGTGTTCGATGGTCATTTAAGTTTCAAAAAATCACTAAAGGGATTCAAATTTTAGGGCCTAAATTTGAAACTCGACCTTGCCTACGAAGCAATTTTTTATGATAGTTATCAATTTTTCCTCCCTCCCTTTCTTTCTCCCCTCTTTTTTGTCACCATATCTCTCTATCCCTCTCTATCTCTATACCTCTCTATCTCTCTATCCCTATACAACTCTTTGATGTACCTATTTCACACCAAGGTGAGATTGCCATGTCTTTAAGTGAATGATGATTTTCTTGTTTTGTTAAGTGTTGTTAATTAGTTTGCATAATCTTAATAGATTTCAAGATCCCTATATTTTTCTTAGTAGGTATTGTTGTCACCTAGATTTGCACCCAGTGTTGAAGGCTTTTAGGGCTCCAACAATCTAGTGAAACATTGAGATGACCTCTAGGTGTGGGACCCTATAGGGAGGTCGAATCTCTAGAGAGAGGCTAGTTCCTTTGTTGAATGAGAGATTTTGCTATCCTAAGATTAAACCTAATCTATCCACTTGATAGGAAAAGAGGAAGAGGGAGTAAAACTAAAAGTAAAGGGAGTAAAATTGAAAGTAAAGGGAGGTGATACACCAAGTTCGAATAAAGAACATTCATATAGCTAAGATGCAGAAATAAAGAAATACAACTGATAAACTTACATAGATCATGAAGACTTTAACAGAGGTAAAAAATGGATTGCCAGGAATTTAAACATTCATAAATAATGACCAATTCTAAAGCTACATAGAGTTAAAAGCATGAAAAAGTAAAACACCATATGTATTGATTAAGAGGCATAGTTACAATAGAGGAAAGTTTTGTTTAGAATATAGAAGCATAAGACTAACTATTTTGCAACCTTTTTTACATCTTACATTCATGCATATATAGCGTTTGATTCCAAACAACCTAATTAGGTTACAATAACTCACCCAATGGGCTCTATCAGAAAATATCTCCGCTAAAAGGAAAGTCAGCCTGGAAGAATTCATTGTAGAAAATATCTAGGGCTTGGGCAGATCAGAGATATTTTGTGCCTTCAATGCGAGTTGTTGAATCACTCACCTGCAACCATAAATGCATCAAGTTTCTGCATTTGAGAAACTTTTATGACACTTCAATTTAGTGTCATACCTGCATTTCCCATGTGATCACGACACACAACACATGTGTCATGTCCACATTTGCCATGTGGTCATGACACGAGCTACGAAAAACTTTTCTACCTATCCCTAGGAACCCCCTCGCACGTGTCTACGTGCTCGGTGGCAATACACATAAGGCATAACCATGTCAAACATAACTGCAATGATGAAAGTCGTCTAGGGGGTATGCGACAAGAAGAGTGTCGCTTTTAGGGTTGGACTGATTTAAATCTGAACCCCTAGTTTCCTAGGTGTGAAGATGAATCTGCCAGCCTCAAAACTTATCTCTAACTTAGGTCCAAATGAAAATGAGATAAAGACTAAGTAACATGGCAAAAATGGCGCATGATTAAAGTGGAATGATGGGATAAAAATTAACAAAAAGTAAATAAATATCGCATAAATTAAACTCTAGAAATCTAGCAAAATTTTGGTAGCATAACGCATTTTCAATAAACGCGAAATGAAATTTAAAATAAATCACCCATAAGGAATAAGTAAAGTTTACTAATAAAATTAAATTAACATAAGAATGATTTCAAAAATGATTTAAAATAAATTAATAAAATTAAATTAAATGACAAGACCTCAGATAAAACCAAAAAGAAAAGTTGAGTCCGATATTAAATATAATTATATTTAATAACTAACTCAAATATTTAATTTAGAAGGGGGGAGAGTTTAAATAACTCATCCCAAAAAATAATGACAAAACCGATAATAATAAAAAAAAAACATTTAAATAAAATCTCTCTAAGGTAAATTAGAAATAAAAACTCCTAAACTAGGATGAATTAAAAACCAAAGGGAAATTTCTTCCCAGTTTGAATAATATTAATTTCCCAAATTAAGCTTATTTCACAAGATAGATAATTCAAAAACAAAAATAACCCATTCAAATTAGAAAACTATTTAAAAGGAACCCAAAAATTAAATTACAAACAAGGAAAAGAATAGAGTTTTAAAAAAAGAAATAAAGCCTAACTCCTCACATAATTCCCTCTCACTTAAAAATTTTACTCCATAAAATAAGAAATGCCCTAATATCAAAATAACACTAAGTGTTTCAATGAGAACCCTAATCTCATTTTACTCCTCTTTTGTTTTGGTTTTGTTTTCTCTTTGTTTGTGTTTTGTTTCTTCCTATTTGTAGGTTTAGGGTTTGATAGGCCATTGGAGGCCATGAAAGAGCTAAGAGTATGGTAAATATTGTAGAGTTTGGGAGAGGTGGAGCGCCAAACGGTGGTGGAGATGTTGGGTCAAGGGCGGCACGGCCACGTGATGGGGTCGCAGGGAAGTGGAGGTTGCCGGATACCGGTAGTGCTGAAGTGGCTGAAGGGGGGTAGCAGTGGTGTAGAGGGTGGAGGACTATGGGCCGCGTGGGAGTTGGCGGCGTTGGGTTCGGCTGCAGCATGGTGACAGAGCACCAGGGGGCGTGGTGTTAAGGTTTGGGGGTGTGGGTGGGGGCATTGCCCCTTCCCCACACATCCAAAGTTTGAAGCCTCTGTGGGAGGTGGTTCGGCCGTCGCCCACAGTCACTAATTTTTTTTTTGTTTTTTTTAAAACAAAAACAAAATTGCAACCCATAAAAAAAATAGTCCGCCATACCCTAGCATATGATCTCTGTATTTGTTAATAGATATTAATTTAGTTTTCGGATATATATTATATATATATATATGTATATATATGTATACATATATATATATAATACATATATTATATATATGTATATATATGTATGCATATACATAAAAATAGCATGATAAGATCAGTTTTTTTCAAAAAGAAACAGTAACCCAATATATACATTTCTCCATCATATTTTTGTATATAAATATATGTGTATACACTTTATATATATATATATGAGTGTTTATACACATCATATAATATATACAACAACAAAAAAAGTGTACTTAAATAGATTTTTCTTCTATATTTTTTTTTCTATGTTAACACAGTATCTTTTTTTTTTGAAGAGGGAAGAACAACAATGTAGATTTTTAAACTAGTAACCAACAAATACATTTATATATATTTATATATGTATATACTCCTATATATATATGTATATATACATATATATGTATATACACACACATATATATATGCATATATATACATATATATGTATATATACATATATATACATATATGTATATATATGTGTATATACATATATGTGTATATACATATATATGTATGTATGTATGTATGTATATGTATATGTATATATATACTTTCACAAAACAATAGTAATAAAAGAAGTAATGTTACTTTCAGATTTTCACATGAAATAAGACATTATCACTTTCTCTTTTTTTTTTGCACAAATAAATACACAGAATATATTTTTTTATACCTTTTTTTTAATGCAACAGTAAACTAGAAAGCTACAATTTCATATGAATTCATAACAACTCTTTTTCTTTTCTATATCAACAGTCAATAAAATAACCTTCAAGTAATAAACAGATGACTATTCTCAACTTTCTCTCTCTTATCTGCCATAATATTTATTTCCTAACACTTTTTTTTTAAGCATTATACAAAACAGAGAATGCATTTCTTTTCTTTCATCTACAATAAGATCTAAACAACAACATTATAACACATGCATACTTTCTTTTTGAGAGAACAATGACAGAATATTATTTATATCTTCACATGCATTTCACAACTTCTCAACTCCACAAAAATAGGAAGTAAACAACATTAAATAAAATACAGAATGTTTACATTGCATTATTTATCATAGCCAACTCCATGGCAAATAACTAATCCAATTTTTTTTAACAAAAGGGCTATAAAGCTAAGGCTCAAAACAACCAACACAAAGAAACTATAGGAACACTAAAATGGACTCCTCTCAACTCCATCCTTTATTTAAACACCTACAAATAAAACACAATAAAAAGAGCAACCCAGCCACTTCGAAATGCCCTCCTCCCTACCGTAGACCCGCAAGAGGGTCACCCCCAAGCTAGGGAGGTAGGGATTCACACGGGTATAACCATCCCACAACAAGAATCAAACTCAACACACAAAAATAGCCCACAGGTTTAACACAAAACTCAACTCATGAAAATAAGTTTGATGAGGGTAGGGAATGGACCCCTCTACTTTAAAGGCCACCCAAATGATAAAATACCAATCTCATGGCCTCAAGCCAAAAATCTCCAAAACCACCACTCTCCACAAAATCACAAAAATAATCTCCATGGCACTCTTGCCATTCAAATAATCTCCTCAACAAGAAAAAACCCTCAAGGCATAAATAATACAATGTGGAGGTGACCTCAAGGAGGTTCCTTTCCCCTACCCAAACAAGTTGAGCATTACCTCCAATGGAGGTGCTCTCACCATACTCCCATCCCACACAAAAACAATGAAGGCAACAAATAACCCACAAATACAACACAACACGATAAATAAGCAAGGGTGAGAAAACAAAGTTTAAGAGGCTTACCTTCAAATCCCTATAATGGAAGCACATTTGGTGAAGAGCTCCAAGCTTTCCCAAACCTTCCAATCTCTAAGAATTCCTCCAACCTTCCCAAATTCCTCCAAAATAGAAAGAAAACTCAAAAATACAAGAACCCCTCACTCCTCAACAAGAGGAGATATTATAGGCCATCAATTTGGCCTTGAGAAAATGAGAAGGTGACACTTGTCACCTTCTCCTTCCTCCTCCAATGCCACTTGCAAGGGAGAGGAAGTGTAAGGGTGATGAGTGTCACCGTCCAATTCCATCTCAATCCTCACCTTATCCACTTGTGCTCTCACACATGTGTGAGAGGACAAGTGGTGAGGTGGCATTCCCACTCAAACCTCCAAGAGGATAAGGGATGCCATATGGCATCCTCTTATTCTCTCAAAGAGTCATCTCCCTCCAAGATGCTCTCACACGTGTGTGAGAGTCTTAGAGGAAGATCCCACACATTTGGGAGTCTTGGAGACCTCCCAAGTCTTCCTTGGGAAAGGATTCCCAAACTTTAGGAAGGGAGATGAGTCTTTCCCAAAGCATGACTCATCTCCCACCTTCTCTAATTTTAAATTTTATCACTTTGACTAAACCATAGTTTAGAGTGACCAAAAGTGAGTTAATCCAAGGGTTAGATAGTCCAAGTTGACCCTAGACCCATGGGTAACCACCTAGGGTAACTTTTGGGACACTAAGGTTCACAAAAGGGTCATAAATCCACTTTAAATGGCCTCAAAAAAATAAAACAAATACCAAGTGGTGTAAGTCAAATAAAATTTATACAACACTTATTATTAATTAAATAACAAAGGGGTACTAGGCCAAAATGATAAAAATTAAATCAAGCACTTAAATCAACATTCAAATTTCAAACGTGATCCTTATCCCTCTTGGGAATGGATTGGTTTCACAGGGGATAACATTGGTGTGAATTCTACCTCCAATTTCCCGTGGCTAGGGAATTTAAAACCTGCACATCTCAATCAAGTGTCAATCATATCATGATAATCATAGCTAAATCAACTGGAATTAAAATCACGCCATAGAATACAACAATAATCATCAATAACATAATTTCGAATTAAATTGCATTTTTCAATCACATGTCAAATAGTCCACATCACATAATAACTAGAATCTCATCACAAAGCACCATCAAATATATCTCGTATGTTGAATCACAAAATATCATCAAATATGATCAAATCAAATCACATATGTCTAATCAATGTCCTATCATAACCAGAAGATAAAATCAAATCTGCATAATGAAACTATAGTCACTAAAAGTTTGATAATGTCATCAACTGAAATGCATAATGATCAAAATAAGGAAGGTAAAATAATTAGCCTCACATTAAGCTCCAGATGTATCTTATTGGTCGAGTCTACATATCCTTATTTAGTTAGTATCCATACTGATATCTGAATATACATATCCAAATCATGCAATTTAGATAATATTTTAAAGTGAGAATATCCCCCCAAAAGGCCTACCAAATGAAAGAGGAGTAAATTCTACGAACTTTTGCCTTTTGGATCATGTAGAAATTCCTTAGGATAAGGGAGATATCTGGGGTCAAAGTTGTAATCAACTGGCATCTGGATGTCCACATGTCATCATCTCGCGGCCACGTAGAAGGGATGTGATGTCAGCTTTAGGTATTTGCAGGTATCCAATATCTGAATATGTACCTGTCAAATTTACCTTCATAGTATGGAGAAACCATCATCCGCATGGATATTAACTTAATATCTGGATGCCTCTTGAATATCCTGATGATGTCATCGGTATGAGGAACTTTGTCGAAAAGGGGATCTGGATGATGATCAACATATTAGCACTGTAGGATGATAAACCAGAGGCAAAATGTCTGGATGACAACATCAAGACATTCACAAGGTCGTGGATATTAAGAAGGATCCAGATATTGGGAAATATCTGGATGACATCATCATCATATTCACGAGGGTCTGCACATTCACAAAGGACCTGAATATTAACTAAGGTCTGAATATGAAGGGATATCATGATTTTAGTTAAAGTCCAGGATATTAAGAAATATCTAGGATATTAGCTAAGATCTGGATGACATCACTAGGATATCTGATGGAGATTATTGTCATTAATGTCAAAAAGGTTCATGTGTTGATGGTTGAGATAAGATGATATGATTTGAATGTCTTGAAGTACATTGAGTCTCAGGTCATTGTTGAGAAGAGTTGAAAGATGACAGGTTGTTTTGCCATCATAGTATATCTTAATGGTTATCAGGTATGGTTTTGTAGATATGCATGGTTATGATATGATTGATACTTTGTGATAATGTGTTTGATAATGAAATTGCGTGTTGCTTCATACAAAATGAAGTGTGGTTGTTCACATGATATGTGATGCAAGTTGAAGTCATGATGACATTACCTGTTGCGAATGCTTGTTTGAAAGGGTCATCCTATCTTCACAGATCATCATTTTGAGAAAGGGTCATCTTGATTTGTTATGCTTCATGCTTCATGGTATAGTGAAGTTGGAGTTGAGTGAGTTGAGTGAATTTGTATGGACTGCTTCATATCACAAAGTTAGATGGCACCATGCATGTTCATGGTTTATTCTTTATAAATGAGATCTTCTTCATCATGTTTATTTATTGACTATGATCTTCTACAGAGTGAATTTCTTCTTGACAAGGTGCAAGAGTTTATATCATTTTATGACAGTGGACTGCGAGAGTATGTGTAGGTTACAAAGACCTAAATATTCTACATCTAAAGGACCTAAACATAATACTAAGTAGTTATTACTAAGACTCTACTCTGCCCATCATAAAGATCTAATACTTTTTGTCATAAAATGAAATTGACCTGTCGAGCAAGTTAAATGTCACTTAAGTGACAACTTGAAGGGTATAAGCAACGTGGGCAACTGACCCCTTTACCTCTCTAAGCGGTAATCATTATATGCGCAGGGTGCCAAAAAGCCATCAAAGGCTTTGTTTAAAAGTTTAAATGGGCACGAATTTGAAGATCTATGGTCATCATTCAAATGTGTAAACCCTGACCTCTATACATAACATTTGACAGTCTATTGAATGTCATTGTAGATAAAGCTTTTGAGATTACAGTTTGAAAGGCTATTTTTAGTCTTATTAAAAGGAAATTTTAAGAAGTTTTTAAAGCAGGTTTTTTTTAGAGATTTTTTAAAGATGCTTTTTAGAAGATCTTTTTGTGAGATTTTAAAAAGATTCTTTTCTATTTTTAATACATTTCAGTGGAAGAAGAGATAAAGGAAAAGATTTTTTTTATTTTATAATAAGGGTGATGTTTCACAGTGGGTGAAGTTTAAAAGGCTTCTTTTTCTATCTTTATAAGATGAAGAGTGGGGTCCAAAGATAGAAAGTTTTTATTCTTTTTAGGGGCAGAGTGATTAATTTATTAAAATATTTTATTGATGGAATTATTTATTTGTAGATTGAAGATTTTTGAGATGAAATTTTTATGAAAGGGAATATGAACATATTGAAGGCTCCAAAATTTTGAAAGACATTTGTGTGAAGATTTGTTTGAGAGAAGATGTATAGATGATATTTTTTGTTGCAGATTGGAGTTTGTAGAGGATTTTTGTGAAAAGGGAAAATGAAGATAAATGGGAAGAAGAATGTGAAAAGACTTATGCAAATGAATCAAAGAGATAAAGGAAAGAGAATGGTCTTGCAAAGATTGATTTTATTTTTCTTGCAGGATGGAAATGTTTATGCAGAAGAAGAATATGAATGGTCATCTCATATATATTGGTTTTGCAGGTGCATTGTATGATAGAGTTGTTGTGTGAATCAAAATGCAATGGTGAAGACATTTTTGTGAAGATATATTTGAAGAGAAAATATAGATGGATCAGATGATTTTTGTATGTGATGTATGAGATTATGTTTTTGCACACAGGTTGAAGACATCATGCAATAAACTTATAGATTTAACCATGAAGATAATATGCAATTGATTGTGCATCAGATAAATTAATTGTGCACATTGAACTAAGTATGATTGCAAAGAAATATGCAGATTGATTTGAGAGTTGCAAATTTAGGGAATTGTATTGAAATAGAGAAACCCTCTGTATTATTTGTACTACTTTGAGATTGTTTTCTATTGCCAGTGAGGCTTTATGTTGCCAGTGAGGCTTTATGTGTCAGTGAGGCTTGTATGGTCAGTGAGACCTCTTTGGATGCTAGTGAGGCATTTTGTAAAGCTAGTGAAGCTTCCATGGTTAGTGAGACCTATTTGTAACCAGTGAGGCAATTTTGAGTGTTTTTTCTACCTCATGAGGGTTTTCCACTCTAGTAATCCTTGTGTTATGATTTGCCTCTATGTGTGTGTTTTCTAATATCTTATTCACAAGTCTTGATTCATGCCTTTCATTATCATACCTGTGCATTTATGTTTAATAGTTTATTGATGTCTTTCTCTCTCTTTGCCTTATAAATTTAAAAGTTGCAAAAAGTTAAAAGTTGTCACAACACTGATTCACCCCCCCTCTCAGTGTTGTCCTAGACTCCAACAAGTGGTATCAGAGCCTAGGTTCCCTATAGAAGTCTAATCGACTTGGGTAGGTCTTGAGTGTGGAGTACGATGGGTAAGTGCAAAAGAAATAGAGAAAAGAAAAATGTCAAGTCTCCTACTAATAAAAAATCACCATCTATACCAAATTTAGATGTTGATATAAAATTAGTTGATAGAAATGTCTTAAAAGTTGAGTCAGGAGTTCCTTTCTTTGATGGTTCAGACTTCTCTATTTGGTATGTTAGAATGCAAGTATATTTATCCTCTTTAGGATATGGTGTTTTGATGTGAGTTGAGAATGGGTGTTGTGTTTCCTCTCAATCTCCTAATATTTCAGACGATCGCAATTGTCCTCCTGCCGACTACTATTCACCTTCTCTGCTTTCCTCCTAACATCATCATCATGATGTTCAGCGGACGCAAACATCCTCCGGTTGCACTGTTCATCGGGCTCCAAACACTAGCGTCATCATCATGACCTTCCACTCTCTTCGTCAGCAGGATATCAAATATCCGGTTGCCCAAATATCCTGATGACGATCACCTTCAGCAGCTTACCTCCGATGCTCCGCTAGCCGATGATACAAACAACAGCATCATGATATAACTTATCCGGTTCTCTTCGAAACCTCCTGATGATGCTTCACACTTTCTGCCGATGCCGATACTTAACCACTTAACAACGGCAGGACAAACTCGCACAGGGGGATATCTCAATGTCCTGATGACGATGACGTCACCCAATATCCTGATGACCTCTTCAACACTTAGTCAAAAACACGAACTTTCTCTCCCGCATCTACTTGCGATACGCGGATGTTTGGCACTCCCGATATGATGATCCTGATGCCGATACATGCACTTAGTCTATGTCCGACTCAGAACATCCTGATGCACTCGCAACATGAAAACTCCAACAGTTTCATGACCTGATCTTCTACCTGATGCCGATGCACTCCTCCTCGGCTCCTCCAGATGATGATCACCCCGACGCACTTGCACTTCATGCGATCGACAACATCATGCTCTCCTTCACTTATCCGGATGACGATGTCTAACCCGACTGCAGGATATTTGCAGAAATATCCTGATGATGCCGTCTTGACGAACTTCTTCACTTAGCGAAATTTCACTTCGCTGATCCTTCAGGGATGACCCGATCCAACCTCAGGGTGATCTTCCAACTCAATCAGCTCGACCTAGCACATGAGGATGCTAGGCTTCTCAACATCTGTCGACCACGATCCTGCACACCTGCATGCAAACAAAACACAAACTACCTACTAACCTACTGTACATTGCCATTCCACCGATCAGTCGGATCAACCGGTGGAATGGATCAGTAAATCCATGAAGCCACCCAAACCAGCAAATCGATTACAGAAAGGGGATCAAACAGAAAATGAAACAGGATCTTTATTGATTCAAAGATGCAATACAATATGATGATCCTCACACAGAACACTCAACCTCCTCTGCTTAATGCAATACTAAACTGCCGATCGATGATATCTTTCTGTATATCCAATATCAACCGATCTCATGCTTATAAAGACTTTCCTACGAGTACTACTGACCCGACTCCAAGCGGCTGGGAACTCTCCAAGTGGCTGGGAGATCCCACCGAACACGCATCATGACAACTGTTATAACTAACTAGCTAAAAATAGCAAAAGCCCGGTCAGCATGATCTTATCATGATCAGCATGACCTTATTACATGCATTTGGTCTTAACAGACCTTCTTGGAAACATAAACAGGACCTAAACTACTCACTGCCTTATCAAGACCAGCTGTCAGGTAGGTGCTCCTGCACCATCTCTATTTGGTATGTTAGAATGCAAGTATATTTATCCTCTTTAGGATATGGTGTTTTGATGTGAGTTGAGAATGGGTGTTGTGTTTCCTCTCAATCTCCTAATATTGCAAATAATAAAGATGCTTATGAATGTAATCATATAGGAAAGAAGGCTATTCTATCTGGTTTATCTAATGATGTTTCTTGTAAAGTTATGCATTGTGAAACAACTCAGGATGTGTGGAAGGAATTGATAAGAATTTATCAAGGTGATGATAAAGAAGATGACAGCTTGTTATCTGAGAAGAGTGAAAATGATGGAAGTCATTCACATGAAGGAGATGAGACTCAATCATACTTAGAAGAAGAAGATCACAATCAGGAGTATGATGAACAAGATTGTGAGATTGACATAGAAGGAGAACTTATATGTGCTCTGAGTGAGATCAAGAAATATAAAAAGGAGAATCACATATTAGAGTTGCAGCTACAATAGGAAAAAGAATCCAAAGACAAAGTAATTTCAGATTTTGAAAGAGTATATTCTGACCTTGAAGAGGCTAGAAAGCAGATTGTAGATTTAAAGAGTTATGTTGATAATTCTAACAAATTGATTATTATCTTAAAAACTGAAATTGAAGAAGCTAAGAGAATAATAGATGTAACTAAATCTGACCTTGAGATTAAAAAAATTGAAAATATGAAATTAGAGGCTGAAATTATCAATCTTAGAAAAGATTATGAAGGTCTTAAAGTTATGTCCAAGAAGTATCAGGAGTTTGAAGAAAGTACAAATAAGTTGCATGAGATGTTGGGCAAACAGAAGCATCATAAGAACACAACTGGTTTAGGATATGAAGAAGGAGAGTGTTCCAAAGCTAGAGAAACTCCAAGAAGGAAAATTGATTTAAGTCATCATGTTGTTGTCCCTGAAGGTAGAAAGAAGAGTGAAGCTAAGGTGAATAGCAAAGATAACTTTGTCAAAATGCATAATCAAAGGAGAAGAAATTTCAAAAGAACTACTTCAGTTAGACAAGCATATATGTACAAGTATAATTATTCATTTAATGGTTATTGTTATACCTATAATCATTTTGGACATAAAGCAGTTGATTGTAGAAGGAATACTAATCTTTTATGTTACAAGTGCAATAATGTTGGTCACATACAAAGAAATTGTCAAATGCATAGAAGCATAACATAAATGCTCAAGGGATGTCAAAAAGATATTATCAATTGTTTGATTATGATTACAATATAGTTTGTTATATATGCAACTCTCTTGGTCATAAAGCACATAGTTGCAGAAAAGCATCATCTGGTTTGATAGGTTGGAAAAAAAAGAGGCTGAAAAAGTTTGGAGGAAGAAAGAATCTGTGAAAGTGTGGAAGTGGAAACAAAGTCAAGAGAAGACATATCCTAAACTAGTGCATCTTGCCCAATTCACTTCATCAGTTGCATAACAAATAGCATGAAGTGAGAGGGAGTTGTTCAATGTTCTATCACTTATCCCCAAGAGGTTTCAGGAGGAGATCATTTGATGTTTGTCAATTTGATGATCTTGTTTTGATTATTATGTTTTGGATTCATGCTTGATAATATGTTATTCATATCAGTCTTGTGAAATGAAGTTCTTAATGATGTTGATAACTATGTTAATCTTCAGTGTATGTTAGTGATGCAGGTGATCAGTGGTTCATGATGTCATAATGCATACAATGTGTTGATAAGATGTTCATGGGTTCAATTCACAAAGAGTTTGATGATGTTGAATGACTCTATTTATAAATGATCCTATTTATATCTTGTTCATATCATGTTGATTCTTACAAAATTTGAGTTGTCATGATGTTGCAGTTCAAAGTGTGCTTGATATGTTTGAGAAAATATGAAGTGTTGTTGTAGGAAGAACTTGATGATGAAGTTAGTTTGTTGATGTGCATGGACTGATTTGAATGATGAGTGACAAGTCCTAGGATTTGAAAGATAGGATCTTGGGTGTACTCAAGGAGTTCTCATCATATGTTAGCATATGTTGGTTGAGAAAGTTGCAAATGGAAGAAGTCATTTCATAGCACATGTCTCTGCATTTGGTTTCGCAAAGATTGATTGTTCTCACTATCATGGATGTTTTGACAAGGTCATCTCTTGTGTGGTCATCATGTCATCATGAGTTGTGAAGTTTGTGTTGAATTCTTCATGCTATTATTATCAGAATGTTGCTTGTTGAGCTTGCATTATTGTTCATCATAAGTGTTGATGTGATTATGATATCTTTGCATGGAGTTCAATTTTATATGAGTCATATCAAAGGAATCAATTTTATGCCTTCATAATCATACATCATACTTTATACTTTAGGAGATATTGGAGATGTGTCATGAAAAAATTGTTTGTCATGAAATTTGTTTTGCTATCACAAGTGATGTCATCAAGAGTTTGTTTTTGATAGTAGAGATATGCCAGCCTTCATCTTATCAAAAGAAGTGATAAAAAGATCTCAATGATGTCAGTTTTTCATCTTCATATTCATATTGGAGTAGTGACATGAAGTGGTATTGTGCTGAGATAGATATGCATGCTTCATTCTATTAGGACAGTGCTCTTTTGTGTAGATTTTATAACATATCTCATTTTATGTATGCAAAATATGGTACAGTCAATGGGAAGTTTATAATAGAGGTTTGATGCTTTGTTTGGTGTGTCTCACATGATATTTCTCTTAGATTTTGTGTTTCAGGGTGTATATCTTCAGATGTGTGCTTCATAGTGACTTGTTTCTCTCAAGTTGAAGAGTTGTTTCAGGGTATTGTCAACATGGGGAGTTAATTCAACCTTTTCCATCCGATGTCAAAAAGGGGGAGAGAGAAAATGCATGATGTAATTTTTCCATTAATAACAAAGGGGGAGATTGATGGAGATTGTTGTCATTGATGTCAAAAAGGTTTATGTGTTGATGGTTGAGATAAGATGATATGATTTGAATGTCTTGAAGTACATTGAGTCTCAGGTCATTGTTGAAAAGAGTTGAAAGATCACAGGTTGTTTTGCCATCATAGTATATCTTAATGGTTATCAGGTATGGTTTTGCAGATATGCATGGTTATGATATGATTGATACTTTGTGATAATGTGTTTGATAATGGCATTGCATGTTGCTTCATACAAAATGAAGTGTGGTTGTTCACATGATATGTGATGCAAGTTGAAGTCATGATGACATTGCATGTTGCTAATGCTTGTGAGAAAGGGTCATCCTATCTTCACATATCATCATTTTTAGAAAGGTTCATCTTGGTTCATTATGCTTCATGCTTCATGGTATAGTGAAGTTGGAGTTGAGTGAGTTGAGTGAATTTGTATGGACTGCTTCATATCACAGAGTTAGATGACACCATGTATGGTCATGGTTTATGCTTTATAATTGAGGTCTTCTTCATCATGTTTATTTGTTGGCTATGATCTTCTACAAAGTGAATTTCTTCTTGACAAGGTGCAAGAGTTTATACCATTTTATGACAGTGGACTGTGAGAGTATGTGAAGGTTACAAAGACCTAAATATTCTACATCTAAAGGACCTAAAAATAATACTAAGTAGTTATTACTAAGACTCTACTCTGCCCGTCATAAGGATCTAACACTTTTTGTTATAAAATGAAATTGACCTGTCAAGCAAGTTAAATGTCACTTAAGTGACAACTTGAAGGGTATAAGCAATGTGGGCAACCGACCCCTTTACCTCTCCAAGCGGTAGCCATTATATGCGCGGGGCACCAAAAAGCCATCAAAGGCTTTGTTTAAAAGTTTAAACGGGCACGAATTTGAAGATATATGGTCATCATTCAAATGTGTAAACCCCAACCTCTATACCTAACATTTGATGGTCTACTAAATGTCACTGCAGATAAAACTTTTGAGACTGCAGTTTGAAAGGCTATTTTTAGTCTTATTAAAAGGAGATTTTAAGAAGTTTTTAAAGCAGGTTTTTTTTGGAGATTTTTTAAAGATGCTTTTTAGAAGATCTTTTGTGAGATTTTAAAAAGATTCTTTTCTATTTTTAATACATGTTGGTGGAAGAAGAGATAAAGGAAAAGATTTTTTTATTTTATAATAAGAAGGGTGATGTTTCACATTGGGTGAAGTTTAAAAGGCTTCTTTTTCTATCTTTATAAGATGAATAGTGGGGTTTGAAGATAGAAAGTTTTTATTCTTTTTAGGGGTAGAGTGATTAATTTATTGAAAGATTTTATTGATGGAATTATTTATTTGCAGATTGAAGATTTTTGAGATGAAATTTTTATGAAAGGGAATATGAACAGATTGAAGGCTCCAAAATTGTGAAAGACATTTGTGTGAAGATTTGTTTGAGAGAAGATGTACAGATGATATTCTTTGTTGCAGATTAGAGTTTGTAGAGGATTTTTGTGAAAAGGGAAAATGAAGATAAATGGGAAGAAGAATGTGAAAAGACTTATGCAGATGAATCAGGGAGATAGAGGAAAGAGAATGGTCGTGCAAATATTGATTTTATTTTTCTTGCAGGATTGAAATATTTATGCAGAAGAAGAATATGAATGGTCATCTCATATATATTGGTTTTGCAGGTGCATTGTATGAAAGAGTTGTTGTGTGAATCAAAATGCAGTGGTGAAGACATTTCTGTGAAGATATCTTTGAAGAGAAAATATAGATGGATCAAATGATTTTTGTATGTGATGTATGAGATTATGTTTTTGCACACAGGTTGAAGACATCATGCAATAAACTTATAAATTGAACCATGAAGATAATATGCAATTGATTGTGCATCAAGTGAATTAATTGTGTAGATTAAACTAAGTATGATTGCAAAGAAATATGTAGATTGAATTGAGAGTTGCAAGTTGTTAGGAACTCGTGTTTAACCCTTCTCTTTACTTTGTTAGTATATTGTTGTTGGATGCATATGCTTTGTAAGTCGTCCCATGAGTATATTGTATTATCCCACATTCATGGGGAGTAATAGTTATTAGATTAGACTTAGTATATAAGTACATGTTGAGGCCAATGAAGGCATCCACAAGTTTATTGTATTGAGCTTGCTCAAAAGAGGTTGCCCCCTCGAAGTGGCCTGCGATTAATACATTCCTTCTGTGTTATGCTATTTCTGTTATTTAGTGTATTTTTTATTATATTGTTGCAGGAGGTTCCTCTCATCTGGTATCAGAGCGCTTTCTTGGGCTCGCTGGGTGAAATTTCTGCCAATTTGTTTTTTGCAGTGGCCTCCAGGCACTGTGATTATTGTAGTAGTTTTTTTTCTTTGCATCTGTATTGTTCATTTCAATTGTAGGTTCGGATCAAGAAATAATCCCTATCCGCTTAACTATGGGAAGTGCCTAAGCATATCCCTAAAACTCATTGTGAGGAGTACCACAGGAACCCTGAAGTAGCTGGCCCATTGAGAGGACCTGCAAGTGAAAAGGGCAACGGCCCCTACGTGATTGACTAGTTCCCATCTGTGAGGTAAACCAAGAGTTGTCGTTTGTGGCAAAGCGATTATCAGTTTTACCTGAGCCATGGAGTGAGGGGTACTACCCCAATACACAAGCCGTTAGACAACATTAGTAGCCAAGTGAATCCCCTAAACCCTTAGGAAGCCGAACATACCTGGGGTCCATATTTATTGCTAGCTAATAAATCACAGATTGCATCTGTCCAGACCCGTTGCAAATTGTTTCCACAAAAAAAAAAGTAAAAAAAATTCTATTTTTTGCCATATCTTCCTTGCTTTAGCTCTGTTTCCCCTGAAAATTCATTGGAACCCTTGAAATTCCATTCTACATATTTCCTTCCTTGAGGATCCTATCCCAAATTCCACTTATCAAAGCCAGAAATCCCACATTTGTCTATTTTTAGGGTTTTCCATAACTTCTTCGATTCTCACCCAATCGCCTTCAAATTTTGCCACAATGTTCATTTCCTATTTATGCTCCTTTGTCCTTCTTGGACAAATTTTCCCATTCTTTCACCCCACTTCTGAAATCCCCATTTTCTACTTCCCTATCCCTCAGAAAGTGTCCAAAACCTAGTCAAACCCCAATTACCCATCAGAGTTTTTCCCAAATCCAAATTTTCCTTTACTAAAAAAGTTTCTATTTTTGTTTTTCTACCCATTCCCAAAAAAAAAAAATCCTGGTTATGGTTGTCACCCGCGCATGAGCAAAAAACATGGAGGATGAACTTGTAGCCCTCAAGACCAAACTCCAAGATTTGGATGAAAAAATTATCGGCCTCAATCTTCAGCATTCAACCATGAACAATAGACGGTAGCCAAAGTCTTCTGCAGACACTGGGTTCTCTTCTTCTAGCAATTTTTGTGGGCTGAAGCTTGATTTTCCTCGCTTCAATGGTGATGATCCGAATGGATGGATATACCGGGTAGAACAATATTTCAGTCTGCATAATACTTTTGATGTCAACAAAGTCCCACTTGCATCCTTTCATTTGGAACATGAAGCCTTTCAATGGCTCCGTTGGTACATCAAGGCTCATGAAGAGCCAAAATGGATAGATTTTTGCAAACTCATTTTGCAATGATTTGGCCCTAGTGCTTTTGATGAATTCATAAGAGCACTCACTAAAATTCTCCAAACTGGCACTGTGAGAGAATATCAGACAGAATTTGAGAAACTAGCCAATCACACAGAGGGATTGTCTGATGAATTCTTCAGGAGTTGTTTTGTCAGTGGTTTGAAGGATGCAATTTGATCTAAGGTTAAAATGTTCTGTCCCAACACAATGATGGAAGCCCTAGGGTGGCTAAGTTGGCGGAGGACAAGATCACAGCTCAACAACGCTCCAAATCCACTTTTGTTCCATTCAGAAATATGGTTTCCCAAAGACCTCCAATCACGCCAACTCCTAGAACAACTCCTATCAAGCATTTATCTGAAGTAGAGATGCGGGTACATAGAGAAAAAGGGCTTTGTTATAATTGTGATGAGAAATTCACTTGGGGACATAGATGTGTTGAGTAAAAGCTCTATCTCTTGGATGTGGATTATTCGCCTGCAACTAAAGTTTATGAAGATGCTCAAGATACAATAAATGACCAGGTTGACATTTAGCAGTCGCTTGTTGACCCTCCTTCTCAGGACGACCACCTAGAGATATCTCTCCATGCTTTAGCAAGAGTCAGTACCCCACAAACCATGTGGGTCAATGGTTACTTCAAGAAGCTCCCTCTTACAATACTCATTGATTCTGGTAGTACTCATAACTTCATTGACCCTCGGATCGCCAAACAGGCTAATTGTTTTGTCCATCCTTGCTCTAGCTTTGAAGTCATGATTGCCAATGGGGGCACATTACCTTGCAAAGGGAAGTGTCACAATGTGTGTATCTATATTAGAGATTATAACCTGCGCTCTGATATGTTTGCCTTGCCCTTAGGCAGATGTGATGTGGTTTTGGGCGCTCAATGGTTACACACACTTGGACCCATCTTATGGGATTTTGCTGAACTTTGGATCCAGTTTTCAGACAATGGGCAAAAATAGACATTGAATGGCTTACTATCAGGGTCTCGCAGCATCATCAGTTCACATCACATGGAAAAGCTCCTTAAGAAGAATTCACATGGTGTCATCGCTCAGCTCCATTCCATTCAGATGCAACCATTAGTGGTCTCCACTACTCCTTTGGATCTACAATGAATTTTGGCTAGATATGCATGTGTCTTTTCTGAACCAGTGGGATTGCCACCTTCACGACCAGATGACCATCGTATTCAGCTCCTTCCTGGAAGTGTTCCTCCCAACATCAGGCCCTACTGCTACCCATTTCACCAAAAGATAGAGATTGAGATGCTCGTTCAGGACTTACTGAAGCAAGGTATTATTCACCCTAGTACCAGTTCCTTTTCTTCACTAGTTCAGGCAATTGACATGGTTCTCCAAACCCAAGATCAGATTCTTTGTGTTTTGCAGGACAATCTTCACATGGCAGGAAATCTAATGAAACAACAAGCCAATCAGTACCATTCTGAGTGCACTTTTCAAGTAGGTGATATGGTTTTTCTTCATCTACAGCTATACAAGCAATCCTCCTTGAAACTCAAAGGGTGTCATAAACTGGCTCCAAAGTTCTATGGGCCATATAAGGTTCTTCAGAAGATTGGGTTAGTTGCTTATAAATTGGAGCTTCCTCCTTCTTCCCGCGTTCATCCATTATTTCATGTCTCTTGTCTAAAGAAAGTTCTTGGCACCAACATCAAAGCACAAACTGTTTTACCAGAACTAGATAATGAAGGATCCATCATTTTGGAGCCGGAGGCAATCCTTGACAGGCGCACTCATCAGCTTTGTGCTCGCTCCATCACAGAGGTATTGTTGGATCTAGGGCATACAACTGAGAGGGGGGGGGGTGAATCAGTTGTATAGAACTTGTTCTCTTTCAAACACTTAATTCTCTGTTGTTAGTTAGCAGCATATCAAATAATCATTCATGGAAGCACAATACATAAACACAAGAGCAGATAAGCATCAACACATTGAACACCAAGATTTTGACGTGGAAAACCCGGTTAAGGGAAAAACCACGGGGTGATTAACCCAAGAATTATTCTCTGTTAGAAGAATAAGGAAAAATGAATGGCACATGCCAATAAGGGCTCACTGCCCGAGCACACTGCTCACAAAGAGGCCCACTGCCTACAAGGAGACACACTGTCTACAGAGTGATAAAAATCACAGTCTTGAACTGGAGAATGACATCTTTACCATGTCCGGATCAGTTCCAATTAAGCCCAACAATCTCTGCTCTGCCTTTCGCACCTTTCTTCGCTACACCATACTCATCCACATACCACACTCTGAAATGAATTCACAAATCATTATTTATACAAGACATCGACTTAGGAACAAGCATCTAAGTCGGCAAACAACCATAGGAGTATCCGCAAGATGAATAACACATCCGGTCGGCCATCACAAGAACATTCGCAGGATGAACAACTCATCCGGTCGGCTACACAGAGCAATAACTTCATCCGGAAGAGTAACTTCAATTCCGGGCTCTACCATCAATGCGGACCAACAACACAACCTAAACATGATTCAAGAACCTTCACAAGTCTGTCTGAATGTCCGGATACATCCGCACTTTCTCTGCTTACTGGGATCTCTTGTCTTCCTCATCTGGAACTTCAAGAACACAGTCTGTCGTCACTGTCATAATGCAAGAGGTACATCCGGACCTCCAAATCACACACAAATCAGGATGACACATCACAAGGACATCTAAAACACTCCTTCCAATCCGCAGATTATGATAATACAATTCCGGACCTCACCGGACCTTTTTGTGATCCTCTGTCACCTCCGGATACTTGCCGGACCCGGTTCTATACCGGCAGCCATAACTTCTTCAGATCTTCATGCGGACCTCTGAAATCTTAACTGTAGCATCTCAAGACTCATATCTACTAACCCTTTAATCCGCATCCTCCGGTTCTCATCCTATACAGTATATTTACCTTCTTCTCATCACTGTTCTTCACTGTTCCTGACTGAGGCTAATTTTCTCAATATCCTCAGCACAAAGCTCATCAAATCCTTCTTGTCAATGCAGTATGAGTATGTTGACATCAATGACAACAATGGCTCACCTCATACTTGCAACAATCTCCCCCTTTGTCATTGATGGCAACATATGATGTGAAAAACCATCAAGACAAGAACTTCTCTTTTCTGTCACAGCTCCCCCTATCAACAACAACTCTTCACATGTCTTCCTTTGCTGCTCCTCCTTTGATCATCAACCACTTGTTTTTCACATGTCTTCTCTCCCCCTTTGACATCAATGGCAAAGGGCTCATACTTGCAAATCTCATGCATCAGAATAATACCAGCTGCTCCCCCTTAGTTGCAGCTCCCCATTAGTCCGGATCACAAGATATGACTGTGATTGCCACCGGACTGATGCACATCAGTGCATCTTAGTTCATCACCGGAGGGGCCATGACCCCTAACTTCTCCCGGAGATATTCAAAAGAGTCCTTGGGAAGAGGTTTTGTAAAGATATCTGCAATCTGATCCTTGGAGGGAACATACTCCAATCTGACTTCTTCCTTGTTTACTTGTTCTCTCAAAAAGTGAAATTTGATAGATATGTGCTTAGTCTTAGAATGCAATACCGGATTCTTGGAAATATTAATTGCACTTGAATTATCACAGAAAATTGTGATAGGCTCCTCATATTCAACTTTGATGTCTCTTAGCATCTGCTTCATCCACAGGATTTGAGTGCAACTACCTGCTGCTGCAATGTATTCTGCTTCAGTTGTAGACAGAGATATTGCATCTTGTTTCTTGCTTAGCCAAGAAACCAATCTCTTCCCCAAAAAGAATGCTCCACCACTAGTGCTCTTCCGGTCATCCACATCTCCTGCCCAATCTGCATCTGTGTAAGCATGAAGAGAAAAATCCGGATCTCTAGGATACCATAGACCATACTCAACTGTCCCTTTCAAGTATCTAAAAATTCTTTTGATTGCCATAACATGAGATTCTCTAGGATCAGTCTGGAATCTTGCCACAAGACCAACAGCTTGCATTATATCTGGTCTAGTTTGAGTGAGATACAACAATCCACCAATCATTGATCTATACTTTGTCTGATCTGCCTTTGGAGAATCATCATCTTTGCTTAACTTGCATCCGGTTGCCATAGGAGTGTTCATAGGCTTTGAGTCTTCCATACCAAATTTCTTTAACAATTCTTTCACATATTTGGTCTGAGAAATGAAGATCCCTTCTTTTGTTTGAGTAATTTGCAGACCCAAGAAGAAATTCATTTCACCAAGCATAGACATTTCAAACTCACTTTTCATCTGATTAGCAAAAGTTTTACACATACTATCTCTTCCTCCAAAAATGATATCATCCACAAACACTTCAACAATCAGAATGTTCTCATGATCAATTTTGAAATATAAGTTGCTGTCAGCAGTACCTTTGTTGAATCCAATCTGCACAAGATGCTTATCCAACCTTTCATACCATGCTCTTGGGGCTTGCTTCAATCCATACAAAGCTTTCTTCAACTTGCAGACCATATCATTATTATCAGACAATTGAAATCCATCCGGTTGTTCAATGTAGACTTCTTCTTCCAGATCACCATTTAGGAAGGCAGACTTGACATCCATCTGATATACCTTGAAATCTTTGAAGGCAGCAAATGCAAGAAGTAATCTGACTGCTTCAATTCTTGCTACCGGAGCAAAAGTCTCTTCAAAGTCAATTCCTTCTATTTGAGAGTAGCCTTTGCAGACCAATCTAGCTTTGTTTCTGATTACTTCACCAGCTTCATTTAATTTGTTCCGGAAGACCCACTTGGTTCCAATTACATTCCTGTCTCTAGGTCTGGGAACAAGATCCCAAGTATGATTTTTCTCAATTTGCATCAGTTCATCTTCCATTGCTTTGGTCCAATTTTCATCATTGCAGGCTTCATTTATTGTTTTAGGTTCAATCCTTGAAATCAGACAACATTCATTCTGATCTTGAGCAATATTCCTTCTAGTTTGTACACCTTTGCTTCTGTCACCTATGATCTGATCTTCAGAGTGATTCAGTTTTACATACCTTGGAATTTTGGGAGTATCCAGTACTGCTGTTTCTTGATAAGGCTCATTTAAACCTAACTCTTCTTCCTGATTTACCGGATCAGGATGACTCTGTTTCACCGGAGAGGATTGAGTACCTTGAACACTATCTTGGTCATCTTCATCAAACTCATAAAATCTTGAAGGCTTCTCAATTCCTTCATCAACCTTTACATTGGTACTTTCTATCATCTTCCTCAATCTCTTATTGTAACACCGATATGCTTTGCTTTGAGTGGAGTAGCCCAAGAAAATTCCTTCATCACTTCTAGCATCAAACTTTCCTAGATCTTCATCTCTTTTAATATAACACTTGCTACCAAATACCCTGAAATATTTCACAGTAGGAGTGATGCCAAACCAAAGTTCATAGGGGGTCTTACCGGTGTTGTTTCTGATTTGAACTCGATTGAGAGTGTAGACTGCAGTGCTGATAGCTTCTTTCCAAAACATTTGAGGAACATTTGCTTCCAACATCATTGTCCTAGCAGCTTCCTGGATGGTCCGGTTCTTTCTCTCCACTACTCCATTCTGCTGTGGAGTCCTAGGAGCAGACAACTGTCTCCTTATACCCTGTTTCTCACAAAAGTCAATGAATTCACCAGATGTAAATTCCCCACCTCTATCAGACCTTAGACACTTTAGTTTCAATCCGGTTTGATTCTCCACCATAGCTTTGAAGATTTTGAACTTCTCAAAAGCTTCTGATTTTTCTTTCAGAAAGGTAACCCACATCATCCGGGAATGATCATCAATTAACAACATGAAATATCTATCACCTTGCAGACTCTTGATTCTTGTCGGACCACATAGATCAGTATGTACTAATTCCAACAATCCGGTAGAAGACTGATCTTTGCTTTTAAAAGAGACTCTGCTTTGTTTGCCTAACTGACATTCTTTACACACACTGTTTGTAGGTTTTATCAACTTTGGAAGATCTCTCACAGCCTGAGTATTGCTTATTTTGATGATGTTATCAAAATTTACATGACACATTCTTCTGTGCCATAACCAACTCTGATCAATTTGAACAAACAAACAACTTTTATTTGAACCAACCAGATGAAAGATGTTACCTCTTGTCTGAGTACCGGATGCAATTTCAGTTCCGGAGCTTGTAAAGATTCTGCATTTTCCATTCTTGAACCGGAGATCATAGCCTTTGTCCACTAACTGACCAACACTGAGAAGATTGTGCTTCAATCCTTCAACATATAGTACATTACCTGTTTTGCTCTTACCATCAAAGGAAATAGTTCCCCTACCTCTGATTCTGCCAGCAGAATTGTCACCAAACTTTACCATTCCTCCTTCATATCTTTCCAAATCTAAGAACTTATTCTTGTCACCAGTCATATGGTGAGAGCATCCACTGTCAATAACCCAATCATCCTTTTCTTCCACTTGAGCAGCCAAGGCTTTTTCAACAACTTTGTGATTGACAGATTCAGAGAGCAGGGAATCTTCTTCCTTGATGGCTATAAACACCCACTCATTTCCGGATTTGCTTCCTGGATCTGATTCATCATCTGTTACTCCTTCATTGTCATCTTCTTCATGGACATAATAGCAATTCTTTTGAAACCTTTGTCTGTGAGTATTAGATCTTGCAGATCTCTCCGGACATCTTGAGGCAAAATGACCAATCTTATTGCAGTTAAAACACTTAAAGGGTAGTTTTCCTTCATACTTACCGGATCCTCTTGGCAGTCTCTTTGCAATGAGGGCTTCAAGTTGAGCTGTTTCTGCTTCTTCTTCTTCCATGTCTCTTCTTGCTTGATCATACCATGACATTTTCCTTGATGAGTTTTCACCCGGATCAAATCTCTGTTTGCCTTTCACATAGGCACTGGCTTTAAAAGCAGACTCAGTCTTGGGTGGATCATCTCCAAACTCGGTCATTTCAAATGCAGCTAGTTTGCCAGCCAATTGTTCTCTTGTGACAGTTGTGTGGGCTCTGAATTCATCAATGGCAGCAACTTTGATTTTGTAGGCAGCAGGAAGGGATCTTAGGATTTTGCAGACAATCTCATTTTCATCTAGAGTTCCACCAGCATTTCTGATTCCACATACCAGCTCATTTACTCTTGGCATAAAGGTAGTAATGTTTTCATCATCTCTCATTTTCAATCTTTCAAATTTCCCTTTCAGACTTTGCAACCTTGCACTTTTGACAAACTCATCTCCTTCATACAGAAGTTCCAGTTTAGTTAGGATTTCATATGCAGTTGGTAGGTCAATGACATTCGAGAGATCTGAGTCATTCAATGCGCTTAGAAGAGCTTCCTTGGTCCGCAGATTGTTTTCAGCTTCTGTGGTTTCATCAGGAGTTGTCGGACCACCTTGTGGGGGTATATATGGTTTTGAAATCATAGCCAAGTATGCTTTTCCCATACATTCCAAATGACACTTCATGCGACCTTTCCAGAGAGTGAAGTTGGTTCCATCGAACTTCGGACTATCCTTCTTGTATGACGACATCCTGGATCACCTCAAGCGGTTAAGCTCCTATCAGAGGAACTCAGCTCTGATACCAATTGTTGGATCTAGGGCATACAACTGAGAGGGGGGGGGGTGAATCAGTTGTATAGAACTTGTTCTCTTTCAAACACTTAATTCTCTGTTGTTAGTTAGCAGCATATCAAATAATCATTCATGGAAGCACAATACATAAACACAAGAGCAGATAAGCATCAACACATTGAACACCAAGATTTTGACGTGGAAAACCCGGTTAAGGGAAAAACCACGGGGTGATTAACCCAAGAATTATTCTCTGTTAGAAGAATAAGGAAAAATGAATGGCACATGCCAATAAGGGCTCACTGCCCGAGCACACTGCTCACAAAGAGGCCCACTGCCTACAAGGAGACACACTGTCTACAGAGTGATAAAAATCACAGTCTTGAACTGGAGAATGACATCTTTACCATGTCCGGATCAGTTCCAATTAAGCCCAACAATCTCTGCTCTGCCTTTCGCACCTTTCTTCGCTACACCATACTCATCCACATACCACACTCTGAAATGAATTCACAAATCATTATTTATACAAGACATCGACTTAGGAACAAGCATCTAAGTCGGCAAACAACCATAGGAGTATCCGCAAGATGAATAACACATCCGGTCGGCCATCACAAGAACATTCGCAGGATGAACAACTCATCCGGTCGGCTACACAGAGCAATAACTTCATCCGGAAGAGTAACTTCAATTCCGGGCTCTACCATCAATGCGGACCAACAACACAACCTAAACATGATTCAAGAACCTTCACAAGTCTGTCTGAATGTCCGGATACATCCGCACTTTCTCTGCTTACTGGGATCTCTTGTCTTCCTCATCTGGAACTTCAAGAACACAGTCTGTCGTCACTGTCATAATGCAAGAGGTACATCCGGACCTCCAAATCACACACAAATCAGGATGACACATCACAAGGACATCTAAAACACTCCTTCCAATCCGCAGATTATGATAATACAATTCCGGACCTCACCGGACCTTTTTGTGATCCTCTGTCACCTCCGGATACTTGCCGGACCCGGTTCTATACCGGCAGCCATAACTTCTTCAGATCTTCATGCGGACCTCTGAAATCTTAACTGTAGCATCTCAAGACTCATATCTACTAACCCTTTAATCCGCATCCTCCGGTTCTCATCCTATACAGTATATTTACCTTCTTCTCATCACTGTTCTTCACTGTTCCTGACTGAGGCTAATTTTCTCAATATCCTCAGCACAAAGCTCATCAAATCCTTCTTGTCAATGCAGTATGAGTATGTTGACATCAATGACAACAATGGCTCACCTCATACTTGCAACAGGTATTAATTCAGTGGCACAGAATGCAACCAGAGGATGCTAAATGGGAACCACTCCTTCATATTCAACAACAATTTCCACATCTTAAGCTTTGAGGACAAAGCTTTTCTAAGAGGGAGGGGATGGTAGGAACCCATGTTTAACCCTTTTCTTTACTTTGTTAGTATATTACTGTTGGACGCATATGCTTTGTAAGTCATCTCGTGAGTATATTATTGTTATCACCCAGATTTGCACCTTGGCTGCAGTTGTGAAACTTTAGCAATCCAGAGTAACATGGGAATGATCTCAAAGTGTGGGACCTTGCGAAATGAGATCAGACCTCCAGAGAAGGCCGGCTTCCTCTCTCTTAGCCTAATGCTTAGAGAAATACATCTAAACCTAGTGCTAATGCTTGCAGGGAAAAGGAGTAGAAGGAATACTGAAATGGAAATAAAAATAAGTGATACACCAGATTTAAATGTGTTTGGCTACAACTGAATCAACACAGTAATAATATCACAACTGGAAAGAGTTACACAAACTCATATTGATTCCAGCAGAGGTCAAGACAGAGAAACAGTGCTAAAATAATAAAAGAGAGGAAAAAATACCAGCTTTTATTGATTATAGAGGCCAAGTAGCCATTACAAAATAGTCCAGAAGAATAACCAACAACCTTATACATCTACTTTACATGTATATATATCATTTCATTTTGACCTTAGTCGGTTACAAACAATTTCACCCATGGGTGTTGTCAGAAAAATATCTGCCTGAAGGGACGACTACCTGTAGAAGTTATTGAATAAAAGATCTGGAACAGGGCAAGAAGAAGATATTTCAAATCTTCAATGCAAGCTACTTTGTCATCGATCTGTAGAAATGAATGCCACAAATATCTACATTTGCATATCCAAAATAGTCGCTAAAATGTCCAGCCACCAAAGCATACAAGGCCAGATCCAAAACTTGAAAGTGAAAATAATTGCCTCAGAAGCCTACCAAATGAAAGAGGAGGCAAAAACAAACATTTTTGCCTTTTGCAGCGTCTAGAAATTTGCTAAAATGGAGGAGATACAGGCAGTCAAAGTTGCAGTCAACTATGTGTATATATCGCTTTACATCTATGCCTGCATATTGCTATATCTCGCCATTGTATATACAACGGCAACTACACTTTATCTCTACTTGGTGCAACCGTGCCTTTTTCCTCTTTACATATTCAAACTGACTTACATATGCCTTGAAATTCCCTCTAAAAATGCCTTGTATGTGTAATGGCCCCTACATATGCATCGCCATCCGTGCCACGTGGCACCACCTGATTCATCGCCGCATTGAAGCTGGGACTCATCGCTAAAAAATGCATCTTCTTATTGGCCATCGGAATGACAAAAAATAGAGCTGCCGATGTATGCTGTTACGTCGAAATCCCTTTGCATGTATGTCTTGTATATGCCTTTGTATATCAAATTGTATGTGCAAACATACAATCTAATATATGTACAATGCGCGGAACTCAAATGACTATCCGTTGAATTGATCCCCGGGTCGTGTCTTGATTGCATGTATGTCTTGTATATGCCTTTGTACATTGCACACATACAATGCGAATATACAATCAAAATTCATACAATGGCCTGTGCCTTTTGTGGACCCCACCATTTGTATCTCGCTCGCATGTTGACTTTGCATAAGACTCTTTGTATCTTGTCTTTGTATATGGCATTGTATATGCAAATGTACAATCCGGATATACATGCAACTGCCTATACCTTTACCTTGTTTCCTCTTGTATGTACTATTGCCAATGTATGTTCCTTTGTATATGGCTTTGTGTATTCAAATGTATATCAACACATGCAATCACCTACATACATATAATGTGGACTCCAGCAGATTATTGGCCACTTTTGAACTTTAAAACAGGTTCGGGTTGTATGTTGCCATTGCATTTTGCCTTGTATATTGCATATACAATGCGCATATACAAGGTGCAGAATTCAAAATATCATCAGTTGCATTTGATTCCCATTCGGATCCGGACCTTGTATCTTTTGTTCTTTGTATATCGGTACATACAATACAATGTGCATGTACAAGCCGCAGACTCCAAACAATTATGAAGCATATTGCAAATGCCATCGGGTCTGAGCCATGCATGTTCCTCTTTGTATATAACCAATGTATGTCACATATACAATCTGAACATACAAGCAAATTATACATACAAACGGTGGAATTCTACCCTTTATCAACTGGAATGTATGCTTATTTCAGATCCGAATTGTATATTAGGAATGCATATTTGATTGTATGTGCAAACATAGAATCGCAAATATACAAGTGGTGGGCCCTAGCTTTGAATCACTTTCCCTTGCATGTTGACTTTGCACATCTCCCCTTGTATATTTCTTTGCATTTGTTGCTTGTATGTAGGTCTTGTATGTCCTTCCTATGTTTTGCCGATGTACATTGCAAAATGTACATTCATTCTTGTATGTTTGACTTGCCTTCCTTCTTCTTTGTATATCGGCAATGTACATTCACTCCTACATGTGATCCATTTGTATATCACAAATACAATGCACATATACAAACAACTGTAGCCGATGCATAATATCTTTGTATATCAGCCTTGCATGTTGGACTTGTATGTTGGCGATATACATTCCACTGTACATTCTCACTTATATGTCAACCTTGTATGTTTGACTATTGCATCTAGGCCTTTGCATATTGTGAATGTATGTTCCAAACATACAATGGCGAATGTATATGCGAATATACATTCAAAAATGCATATTGAAATACAAGCATGAAACTGAGAAATTCCAGTGATGGAAAATACTTGAAGCTAAAAGATTTCTGGCTTTTTCTGGGTTTTTTGCAAAGACTCTCCAGGCGAGATTTTGGGAAATTTGGAAAGGCAAAGCATGAGTAATTAAATAATTTATGCCTTGTATGGTCATTTTCTAAAAGATTTTCAAGGAAAATACAAGGTGAACTATTTGGCTCTGGACAGAGGAAAATAGGTCAACATTTTTGGTGACCTCTTAGGGATGTTTGCCTGCTAAACATTAGACCAGTGACCTTAAGCATCCATTGGGCATAAAGTCAAAAAGAGACTGCAACAAGAACAGAGGAGCTGGAACATTGAGCAAGCTACCAAGCCAAAACAAAAACAACAAGCAAGCATGTATCTCCTAATGAGAATACAATAAAGTGCAAAGGCACTTATTTAAAGGAAACCTAAAACTGAAATAAAATCTACTCTAATCCTAAACTAACCAATAAGAGGTGACCTTAAACAAATCCATTAACTGGTTCTTGAAAGTAACTACCCCTCCTTAACAATTTACAATGTTTCTCATTCATATGGGCAGTTAAAAAGAGTTGAGGGGGGAATGGGCATATGAAAAATTGATAAAACACCCCCCACAAAATGGAGATAAACTCACCTATCCACCTGGACTGATTGCTGACAACTTGTGGTGAATAAATGGGCTGATCCCACTCATTTTGATGCTCAACTTCATGCTTAGAGGTAAGCATGACAAGTGGTGACTTCTCTTGATGTGTCTCCAGCTGGGCTAGATGCCTGATTAGGCACCCCCTTGAAGTGACATGCAAATCATGATGGTTGATCTTATGTCTTTGCTTTGATTCTTTCTCTTCTTGCTCCTCATTTGGTATGATGGTGCCTTCCATTTGACTCTCATGTTGCTCTTGTGTGTGAAATAACTGACTTGGGATCTTATGGTTTCCTCCTTCTTCCTTCAAAGAAACCAAGAAGGTTGATATAATGTCATCATAGCTGCATTCTTCCTCTTCTTGCTAGTCTGAAAATTCTAGCTCCTGTGATTCTACTACAAATATGGCTGCCTCCACCTTATGAACAACATGTTCATGATTTTCTGACTTGGGCTCAGAAAATGAACCATGCACATGCTCAAGAGAGAAAACTTCCCCACCAAGAAGCTGATATCCTTGTTGGATAATAAAGAACAAATCTTCAATTTGCTCTTGTCCATGTTCAGTCTCCTCATTATTTTCAATAAAGCATGGAAGCTCCTCGAGCATATTTGCATAATCATCCTTTAGATCATCTAGCACAAGGCAACATACTTGGCCTTCTTTATGGTTTGGAACCTCACTATCATGCGCAGCCTCAACCTACAGCAATTTGTCATCATTTTTAGTGTTCTCTTGTTGCTACATATCTACAACCAGCTGCTCATATTCTTCATCTTCAACATAATCAGGTAGCTCATGAAGTAGGGCAACATCATCCATTTCTGAAGTTACCTTAACAATACTCACAGGTGCAATAGGTTCAAACAATTCTATCTTTGTGAGTGTAAGAACAAATTGCTCCTCTTTAGTTTTATCTTCTTCCACCTCCTCTATTGGCTCATTTTTCCAATTATCTTGGTATACAACAGGTCCACCCATGAGGATTGAAATATCATCAGGGAAAGAGGCCTGAAAACCCTTTTGAATTTCTTGGAGGGGAGAGGGTTCTGGACAAATTTGTTTCTGGGAAGTGATAATTTGAGTTTGCACAGGAATAGGGGCTTGTGGAGGGATAAAGGCGTTGAAGCCTGGAAACTTGTGGAGTTTAGGTTGCTCTTCTGTTGGCCGAATATGTGCAGAAGAAAGGGGCTGCTTGAATTTTGGGATTGTAAACACATGCTCCTTTAATTTAGCAATTTCATCATAACTGTTCATGCTAGGTCCATCTAATAAAGGGATTTGAAAAGGCTATAAATAGGAGATAGGGGGTTGAATTTGTGCCGGAATAGGCTCTTGTGAAGGCTGAGGGCCTCTAAAACTTGGGATTTTAAAACTAGGAAGTGGTTTTGGAGGTGTAGATGGATTATCCTGCTTGAAGCTTGGAATCTTAAATTTTGGGGCTTCTTCCGCAGTAGGTTGAACAGGTGTGAAAGAGAGAGGACTCTTGAAACTAGGAATGGAGGGGACTGCTTAGGTCTCACATTCCTTTTGGCATTAATAATCTAAGTAAGCTTGACTACGTTGTACCTGAGTAGACAAAAGCTTCATTTGCTCCTTTTTAGCAGCTATTGCTCCTTCAAGACTTCTTTCAAACTAAACTCTTTTTGTCACCCTCTCCTGATTATAAATAGTGGATCCCTCAGCCAACTCTCGCTGCTGCCAGGTAATCTCTTTTTGCCTCTCAATTTCAACCAACATCCAGGACATGCATGAGAACTCCTTACTAATGTCACTGATCTTCATAAGTTCAAGCTTTTGGCCCAAATCCTGCAAAAAATAGTCAAACTTTTGGATCAGATCCAAAACATTCTAATAAGGATGTTTTTGAGGCTAACTGTTTGAACAGTTATGTTGTTTGGCGTTAAAAACCCCCTCTTGGGGTTGAGAATAAGCATCATGAGGATGCTGATATGCTACAGCGATAGGGCTGTATGGCATAAAATTGGAGGCATTTGGGGCCTGGTATTGCTGATATGGGGGCCAATAGCCTATATATGGATTAGGGGTAGGGGAATAGCCATGATTCCCATAAAATTTTGACATTTTATAGCATCTAAATGCTGGATAATCATAGAAATATTAGAATTAGAGAAAAAAGGTCTACAACCAAAGAGAAACTGGATACATACCAGAGAAAGAGTTGCCAGGTGATTGAAATGCTTCTAGAAGCTGAATAGACTAGGAAAACCACCAGAATCCTGATCTTTGATGAAACTTTAGGTACTTGGGCTGCTTTCACCAGTAGATTTATTCAATAGAGTCACCATGGTGTTGAATATTGCCTCTGAAGGCTGGTAATACTGGGAGAAACACCAAATCTCTCAGTATCTTGATGAGAAGTTCATCAAACTGGTCCCACCAGGCGTGCCAAAGTTGTTATCACCCAGATTTGCACCCTTGCTGTAGTTGTGAAACTTTAGCAATATGGAGTAACATGAGAATAATCTTGAAGTGTGGGACCTTGCGAAATGAGATCAGACCTCCAGAGAAGGCCGACTTCCTCTCTCTTAGCCTAATGCTTAGAGAAATACATCTAAACCTAGTGCTAATGCTTGAGGGAAAAGAGGTAGAAGGAATGCTGAAATGGAAATAAAAATAAGTGATACACTAGATTTAAATGTGTTCGGCTGCAATTGAATCAACATAGTAATAATCTCACAGTTGGAAAGACTTACACAGACTCATATTGATTCCAGCAGAGGTCAAGATAGAGACACAGTGCTAAAATAATAAAAGAGGCAAAAATACCAGCTTTTATTGATTATAGAGGCCAAGTAGTCATTACAAAATAGCCCAGAAGAATAACCAACAACCTTATACATCTGCTTTACCTGTATATATATCATTTCATTTTGACCTCAGTCGGTTACGAACAATTTCACCCATGGGCATTGTTAGAAAAATACCTGCCTGAAGGGACGTCTACCTGTAGAAGTTATTGAATAAAAGATCTGGAATTAGGCAGGTAGAAGATATTTCAAATCTTCAATGCAAGCTACTTTGTCATCGATCTGTAGCAATGAATGCCACAAATATCTGCATTTGTATATCCAAAATAGTCACTGAAACATCCAGCCGCCAAAGCATACAAGGCTAGATCCAAAACTTGAAAGTGAAAATAATCACCTCAGAAGCCCGCCAAATGAAAGAGGAGGCAAAAACAAGCATTTTTTACCTTTTATAGCATTTGGAAATTTGCTAAAATGGAGGAGATACAAGCAGTCAAAGTTGCAGTCAACTGTGTGTATATATTGCTTTGCATCTGTGCCTACATATTGCTGTATCTCGCCATTGTATATACAATGGCAACTACACTTTATCTCTACTTGGTGCAACCATGCCTTTTTCCTCTTTGCATATTCAAACTGACTTGCATATGCCTTGAAATTCCCTCTAAAAATGCCTTGTATGTCCAACAACCCCTGCATATGCATCGCCATCCGTGCCACGTGGCACCACCTGATTCACCGCCGCATTGAAGTTGGGACTCATCGCTGAAAAATGCATCTTCTTATCGGCCATCGGAATGACAAAAAATAGAGCTGCCGATGTATGCTGTTACACCGAAATCCCTTTGCATGTATGTCTTGTATATGCCTTTGTATATCGGATATCAGATTGTATGTGCAAACATACAATCTAATATACATACAATGCGTGGAACTCAAACGACTATCCACTGAATTGATCCCCAGGTCGCGTCCTAATTGCATGTATGTCTTGTATATGCCTTTGTACATCGCACACATACAATGTGAATATACAATCAAGATTCATACAGTGGCCTATGCCTTTTGTGGACCCACCCATTTGTATCTCGCTCGCATGTTGACTTTGCATAAGACTCTTTGTATCTTGTCTTTGTATATGGCATTGTATATGAGAATGTACAATCTGGATATACATGCAACTGCCTATACCTTTACCTTGTTTCCTCTTGTATGTACTATTGCCAATGTATGTTCCTTTGTATATGGCTTTGTATATTCAAATGTATATCGGCACATGCAATCGCCTACATACATACAATGTGGACTCCAGCAAATTATCGGCCATTTTTGAACTTTAAAACAAGTCCGGGTTGTATGTCGCCGTTACACTTTGCCTTGTATATCACATATACAAGGTGCAGACTTCAAAAGATCATCAGCTACATTTGATTCCCATTTGGATCCAGACCTTGTATCTTTTGTTCTTTGTATATCGGTACATACAATGCAATATGCATGTACAAGCCGCAGACTCCAAACCATTATGAAGCATATTACAAACGCCATCGGGTCCGAGCCATGCATGTTCCTTTGTATATAACCAATGTATGCCACATATACAATGCGAACATACAAGCAAATTATACATACAAACTACAGAATTCTGTCCTTTATCAATTGGAATGTATGCTCATTTCAGATCCGGCTTGTATATTAGGAATGCATATTTGATTGTATGTGCAAACATACAATCACAAATTACAAGTGGTGGGCCCCAGGTTTGAATCACTTTCCCTTGCATGTTGACTTTGCACATCTCCCCTTGTATATTTATTTGCATTTGTTGCTTGTATGTAGGTCTTGTATGTCCTTCCTATGTTCTGCTGATGTACATTGCAAAATGTACATTCATCCTTGTATGTTTGACTTTCCTTCCTTCTTCTTTACATATCAGCAATGTACATTCACTCCTGCATGTGATCCATTTGTATATCGCAAATACAATGCACATATACAAACAACTGTAGCCGATGCATATTATCTTTGTATATCGGCCTTGCATGTTAGACTTGTATGTTGGCGATATACATTCCACTGTACATTCTCACTTGTATGTCAACCTTGTATGTTTGACTATTGCATCTAGGCCTTTGCATATTGCGAATGTATGTTCCAAACATACAATGGCGAATGTATATGCGAATATACATTCAAAAATGCATATTGAAATACAAGCATGAAACTGAGAAATTCCAGCGATGGAAAATATTTGAAGCTAAAAGATTTCTGAGTTTTTCTGGGTTTAAGGGAGAACATGAGTAATTGAAGAATTTATGCCTTGTATGGTCATTTTCTAAAAGATTTTCAAGGAAAATACAAGGTGAACTGTTTGGCTCTGGACAGAGGAAAATAGGTCAACAATTGTATTATCCCACATTCATGGGGAGTAATAGTTATTTAGATTAGACTTAGTAAATAAGTACGTGTTGAGGCAAATGAAGGCATCCACAAGTTTATTGTATTGAGCTTGCTCAAAGGAGGTTGCCCCCTCGAAGTGGCCTACGATCAATAAATTCCTTCTGTGTTAAGCTATTTCTGTTATTTTGTGCATTTTTCATTATATTGTTGCAGGAGGTTCCTCTCACAAATTCAGGGAATTGTATTGAAACAGAGAAACTCTCTATATTACTTGTACTATTTTGAGATTGTTTTCTATTTCTAGTGAGGCTTTATGTTTCCAGTGAGGCTTTATGTGCCAGTGAGGCTTGTATGGTTAGTGAGACCTCTTTGTATGATAGTGAGGCATTTTGTAAAGGTAGTGAAGCTTCCTTGGTTAGTGAGACCTATTTGTAACCAGTGAGGTTTTGAATAAGCCAGTGAGGCAATTTTGAATGGTTTTTCTACCCCATGAGGGTTTTCCACTCTAGTAATTCTTGTGTTATGATTTGCCTATATGTGTGCATTTTCTAATGTCTTATTCACAAGTCCTGATTCATGCCTTTCATTATCATACCCGTGCATTTATGTTTAACAATTTATTGATGTCTTTCTCTCTCTTTGTCTTGTAAATTTAAAAGTTGCAAAAAGTTAAAAGTTTTCACAACACTGATTCACCCCCCGTATCAGTGTTGTCCTAGACTCCAACAGATATCCACACTAAAATGATTAAGTATGAAGATGGGAAATTCCTATGAAGGAAGGTATTTGAAGACAAGATTTCTGGGTTTTTTGCAGGGATCCTCCAAATGAGATTTAAGGATTTTTTCAGGGAAGAGCATAAGGATTTGAAGGATTTAAGGCATGCAGGGCTAAACCCAAGGGATATCTAGGAGATATTCAAGGTGGATGGGTTGACTCTAGATAGAGGAAAATGGGTCAACATTTGGGCGACCTCTCAAGGGTGTTTGCCTGCTAAACAAATAGATCAGTGACCTTAAGAATCCATTGAGCATAGAGTCCAAAAGGGGAATAAAGTAGATCAAGACAACTGAAACCTACCTCCCAAAACACACAAAAGGAAAGAGGCTTGCATTCTCCTAATGATAATGCATCCTGCGCAAGAGCACTTAGGAAAAGGGAAACCTAAAACTAAAATGAATTAAAACAATATGTATAAGATCTCATACCAACCTTAATGGTAAGGTTTGAAATGGATGCCATTTACTAAGATTGGTAGAACTTCACCATCCAACCCTGAAAGAATGAAGGCATTGGATTGCTTGCAACTGATGATGACATAAGGCCCACTCCAAAGTGCATCAAACTTGGTGTGGCCTCCTGATCTAGCTCGGTCTGTATCCCACTTCAGACCAAGGTCACCTTCTTTGAAGGTCTGGACCTTGGCCTTCTTGTCAAAATACTTCTTGGTCTGCAGCTGATGTTCTTCTAATGTGATCATGGCTGACAATCTTTTCTCTTCTAATTTAGTCAATTCAGCCATTCTGACAGACCTTGCATCTTCTCCTTTAAACTCCATTTGACGAGCCAGGTCTAGCATAGGAAGTTCTAAGGATATAGGCAATCTAGTCTCTTTTCCATACACTAGAACAAAATTAGAGTTCCCAATGGCCCTCTTGTATGTGATCCTATTAGCCCAAAGAGCTAATCTGATCTTATTGTGTCATTATCTCTAGTTTGTCTCCATGGTCTTTTCTAAGATCCTGATCAAGTTCTTATTGGTAGATTCAGCTAGCCCATTACCTTGGGGGTAATAGTTAGATGAAGTCTTTAAGAACACATTGTACTTAAGAGCCTAATCAATGATTATAAAACTTGTAAATGCTTTTGCATTATAAGAAATAATAGTATGAGGAGCTCCAAACCTTGTCATGATTTCTTCCAAGAAATCAATGATAGATGATTCATTTGCCTCCTTGAGTGGGACTGCTTCAACCCACTTGGTGAAGTAATCCATTGCAGTCAAAACCCACTTATGGCTAGCATTGGAAGAGGGATTTATCATGCCGATAAAATCTAATCCCCACTATGAGAAGGGCTAGTTAGCCTGAATAGGGTGGAATGGGAGTGCTGCCAATCTTTTCTTTCCTACAAAGAGGGAACATTCCTTGCATCCTCTTACCCATATATGGGCATCATTGAATAATGTGGACCAAAAGTAACCTACCCTCATTATTTTCATTGTTATAGCTCTAGTAGAGAAATGACCACTGACTGGGCCAACATGAAACTCACTAAGAAGTCTATCAACCTGATCTTCTTCTATGCATCTCAGTAAGACTCCATCCAAGTTTTTCTTGAAGAGAACACCATCTACCAAAGCATAAGGGATATACTGCAGCTTGAAATGTCTTCTTTTGGTTCTATCCAGTCCATAGGGATATTCACCAGTGGATATGAAACTAGCCATATCTATTGTCCAAGAACTTACAACCGATGGCTTAGCTGTAGGTTCCCCCTCATTCAAATGGTAAGATGAATTCACCTCATCTACTGATGTCTGAGCTAGCTATTCACACAATCCTCTGCGTCTAATCAGCTTAGTGGTTTTGATGATCACATCATACTCTAGGATCTTGGTGACCCATCTGACTTGTTTTTCACTAATCTCTATCCCCACTATGTAATCTCTCACACTAGGATGAGAAACTAAAACTTCAATTTATGATTATTTGCCAGCATATATCTGAATTTATTTAAATCTCTAACAACGGAAAATACCTATTTATCCATGGGGCTATATTTGACTGAGTCATAATCCTTCAAGGTCTAACTAAAGAAGGCCAGAGGTTGCTCCAGTCCATGTTCATTTTGCTGCATCAGGACAACAACAACACTATTCTCTCCTCCATGTGCATAAAGGAGAAAGTCCTCATAATTTGGATTCATGAGAGTAGGCACCCAAGAAATCTCTTCCTTGATCTTCTCAAAACCATCCTTCCCCTCTTTAGTCCATCTGTAGACTGCATCCTTCTTAAGCATAAGGGTTAGAGGCTTCACCAAATTAGCGCAGTTAGGAATGAACTTCTGAACAGAGTTGATCTGCCCTAGGAAAGACTGTAAGGCCTTTTTGTGAGTAGGTAGGGGAAGACAAAGTAGAGCATATGTTCTATCTAGATCTATGGATATTCCATCCTCAGATACTATATGACCCAAAAGCTTACCTTGGGTAACAACAAAAATACATTTCTTGGGGTTTAAAGATACCACAAACTCCCTCCATCTATGGAAAACCTTTTCTAGATGCTCCATGTGATTTTCTCCCTTCTTGGAGAAGACTATTATGTCATCCAAGTAAATCAAGATGAACTTATTTATAAATCCTTTGAAGGTAATATCCATTGCCCTTTGAAATGTGGCACCAACATTAGACAAACCAAATTACATTTTTGCATATGCCATGATTCCCCATTTGGTTGTAAAAGTTGTCTTAAATCTATCCTCCTCTTTGACAATGATCTAGTTATAGCTAGAGAAGCCATCTAATAATGAAAACCTCTCTACCCCCACAACTGTTTGTAAAATTTGATCCATAGAGGGCAGAGGGTAATGATCCTTTAGAGAGGCTTGATTCAGGTCCCTGAACTCTACACAAAGCCCAATATCTCCATTTTTCTTTCTCACATGCACTAGATTAGCAACCCAAGTAGAATACTTGATAGGGAAGATAATCCTTGCTTGTATGAGCTTAACAAGCTCTTTTCTCATTAGTGGCTCAATTTTTGGATTTATAGGCCACTACTTTTGGCGAACTAGCTTGCAATTAGGATCTAGATCAATAGTATGCTAAGCCACATCTGGATTGAATCCTTTAAGATCTGGATATGTCCATTCCAGGATATCATTACACTTCTGGGAAAGTCTTATGAATTCTTGCTCTTCTATGTCACCACATACCTTTCCTAGTAGTAACTCCTTGTCCTAGGAGATGGTTACCTTCTGATAACCTTCTTTCTTGAAGGTCATGTTGTTTTTATCACCCCTAAATTCATCAACATGGTTGAAGATGGCCTCAAGAGTAACTAAACCCTTGGGCAACTTGTTTAATTTGAGCTGGATGATCTAATCACCATAGGATTCTTGTAAATTGGGCTGCACCCTTAAAGAGAACTCGGCTTCATTATGGATGAAGCATGCGATCTATTCATCACTATCAAAAATTTGCCAATTGATATTATTGTCATGAATAGAGGGTCTAACAACAACCCTCACATGCTGATCAAGACCTTGAAGCAAGTATATAGGTGGAGAAAACTGAGCCCCCACCATTGCTAATTGATCAGCCTCTAAATTTAGTTTTCTTGGGATCACCTACAAGTTAAGAGTATCAAAACTCTCAAACATGTCCCAAACTCTATGTCTATAAGCTCTTAGAAGCTGGGTTTTAGCACATCTCTTTCTGACTTGGTTAACCACCAATTCAGTATCACCAAAGATCTCTAGATGTTTGAATTTATTCTTTTACGTTAATATCAGACCATGGACCAATGCCTCATACTCTGCTACATTGTCCGTACAAGAAAAATGCAACCTATGAAAAAAATACAACTTCTTACCAGTTGGGGAGACTAGCAAAACACCTGCACTTGCTCTATTTTTGCTCTTTGCACCATCAAAGTACATCTTTGACGGGCCTATGGAGTCATCATTTGGCTTGAGTATAGAAGGGACTGAAGGATCCCCTTCATGGATCATGTAGTTGCCCAGGTAAATTGCCGTAGTGGTGTCATAAGGATCAAAATTTTCATGATCCCCTGTCCACTCATCTAAAACTAGGTCAGGGATAGGAAGAGGTGAAGATTTTGCTTCAATAGGTTCTGGATCATGCACTTCCTCACCCTAAATCATCACACGTGGGTTCACTAGGTTGTGGTCATAGTTCTCCACATGATAATCTGAAATTGGCTCATCCTTGATGATGAATCATGTGCCATATCTAGTCCTTAGTAACACATGAGACCAGTCAAAAGAAAGGTAGCCACCTACCTTGGATGTGAAGTCTCTTGACAGATAGATATAAAAGAAAGGAGGAAGATCAATGACTAAAATGTCTTGTTTGAAAGTTAGATTTGGACATGCATGTAGAGTCAAGTCTAGTCCCTTAATCACTCCTATAGTGTTCACTGAGGTACCATCCAGTTGCAATACTCTTGATGAAATAGGGGTATACTTGATGCCTAATGTATCTGCTATCTTCTTGGGCATTATTGAAACACTAGCCCCAGAGTCTATCATGCAGTTGTGCACTAAAAATTTGCCAATGATCAAAGACAAGTAGAAAGGAGGTGATTTCTTGACTGTACTTGTCCTCCAATTGGTTGCACAAGACTGGCGGGGCCCTTCTCTTTCTGCTTGGTTGATGAGCCTGATGCTGCTAACTCAGTAGATAGGAAGTGCCTTAAGGCTTCTTGTAATAGATCCCTCTAGGAAGAGATAGACAATACTTCCCACATGGAAACAGTCATATTTGTTTTCTTCATCTATTCCAAAATATTTAATGGAACAGTGGTTGCCTTATGCATAGAGGGAATCCATGTTCCTCTTTTTGGTTGATCTACAATTTGTTTAGGCACTTTTAAGCCTGGTGGAATTTCTTTTGTAGTAGCGGATTTGCTGCTCTAAATTGGAATAGGCTCTTTTTGCAATATGGAAGGCATAGGGCTAGCCTCCAACTACCACTTCTTTGACCCGATGTTGTCTATGATGGGCATAACAACACTGTCCATAGGCTGGTTAACATCACAAAAGTCCTCTGCAGTCCATAGCATCATACTAGCATCATGGACAGTTTTATTTGATGTTTCAAGATGATTATTTGTTACCTCTGATAATGATGCCTGATGAGTGTGAAAGTTCTACACCATCAAAGCCCTCTCTTGTATAGAAAAAGCACAAGAGGAATGATTGTGAGGTTATTTGTAAGGATATCACCAATCTACCTCTTGGGCTAGATTGTTCTGAGTAGGGACTAAGGCCCTAACTGGATTTACAGCTGGTATTTGCTAAATAGGTCAAATAGTTTATAAAGGCTGTACAGGGTTAGGATTTTGGTATCTATTATGCTAATAACCCTGATTCCAGTTCTGATTTCTATTTTGATTCTACCCTTGATTCCTATTCTGATTAGATGTCTACCCCTGATAATAGTTCTAATAGGGTTTGGGAGCAGTTTGAATAGCTATACTATTCACCTTGTTGGTCAAATTAGACATTAGGGTCTTAAGATCATTCTCTTCTTAAGAAAGAGAGGATGTTGAAGTTTTAGGCTCTGGGATAGGAGCAACCATGGGCTATGGGGGTGAGGAAAGAGGCTCTAGGAAAAGTGGGATAGGAGGTCTAGGAGCAATTTTTCCAGCCTATATTAAACAATTTTCAGCTTTCATGGCTATCTCATAACCATCTGGCAAAGTCTCAACACCCATTGATTGCATCATCATTGCAATGTCAGAATTTGAAGCTCTTAAATAATAAAAGAAAGCACCTTGTGGGGATGGCATGAGGGTAGCTAGAATTCTTTCCCATATCCTCTGGAATCTAAAATTGAAGTATGCCAACATCTCACTTGGAGCCCTCTTGATAGTCATCAACTGTTCAAGCAATGAAATGTTATCTACCCTCTCACCAAACTGCTTGTAGAGGGATTCTCCCAGCTCATCCTAGGTATGTATAGAAGTAGGGGTTAAGCTCCTAAACCATTGAAGAGCTCTCCCTTTGAAAGATGAGACCATGAGACGAACTGCAACATCTTCATGTTATATATGATGGACTGAGCATACATTGGGTATATCTTTGATATGATCAGTAGGGGTTATAGAACCATCACCCGTGAAGGGTGAAACACTTTTCAAGGCTGCAATATGTATCTCATTGTATGCAACCAAATCTAATGGACTTCCTCCATTGAAGGTTACAAAAGGCAAATTCCTTACCATCCTAGAAATGTTTAGATTCAGTCTAGGGATATGCAAGCTTCTTCTATTATACTGAAACCTAATAGGAGTGGGTGTGGATTGAGCTCTTGAATGAGGTAGAGTAAGACCGTTGTTTCTTCTCACAGGGGACCTAGATAACCTAGACCTTCTCCTTGAAGCAGTGGAAGATAATTCAGAAAATTGAAAGTTACCACCTGAAGACGCCATAGTTTGTACATGCATAAAAGATGACACTAATTAGAGCCAGACACATGTAGAGTCACCAAGTGCATGAAAATTCTACCACAATGCAGAGTGCTGAGAAGAACACCAGATTCTCAACTCGATTCTTTGATTGCTTATGCTTACTGTCCCACCAGGTATGCCAAAAACTGTTGTCACCTAGATTTGCACCCAATGTTGAAGGCTTTTAGGGCTCTAACAATCTAGTGAAACATTGAGACAACCTCTAGGTGTGGGACCCTATAGGGAGGTCAAATCTCTAGAGAGAGGCTAGTTCCTTTGCTAAATGAGAGATTTAGCTAACCTAAGACTAAACCTAATCTATCCATCTGATAGGAAAAGAGGAAGAGGGAGTAAAACTGAAAGTAAATGGAGGTGATACAACAGGTTCGAATAAAGAACATTCACAGAGCTAAGATGCACAAAAAAAGAAATATAGTTGATAAACTTACATAGATCATGAAGACTTTAATAGAGGTAAAGAATGGATTGCTAGGAATTTAAACATTCACAAACAATGACCAATTCTAAAGGTACACAAAGTTAAAAGCATGAAAAAGTAAAACACCATATGTATTGATTAAGAGGCATAGTTACAATAGAGGAAAGTTCTATTTGGAATACAGAAGCATAAGACTAACTATTTTCCAACCTTTTTTACATCTTACATTCACACATATATAGCATCTAATTCAAAACAACATAATTAGGTTACAATAAATCACCCCATGGGCTCTATTAGAAAATATCTCTGCCAAAAGGAAAGTCATCTTGCAAGAATTTATTGCAGAAAATATTTGGGGCCTAGGTAGAAGGGAGATATTTTGTGCCTTCAATGCGAGTTGCCAAATCACTCACCTGCAACCATAAATGCAACAAATATCTACACTTGAGAAACTTTTACAACACTTCAATTTGGCTCTAGATGTGTCTTATCAACCAAGTCTGCATATCCTTCTTTAGTCAGCAGCCATCCTGATATCCGGATATGCATATCCAGATCATGCAATTTAGATCATATTTTAAAGTGAGAATATCCCCCCAAAAGTCCTGTCAAATGAAAGAGGAGGAAATTCTAAGCACTTTTGCCTTTTGGATCACATAGAAATTCCTCAGGATAAGGGAGATATTCATAGTCAACCGACATTTGGATGTCCACGTGTCATCATCTTGTTTCCGCACAGAAGGGATGTGATGTCATCTTTAGGCATCTATGGGTATATGATATCCATATATGCACCCATCAAATTTACCTTCATAGTATGGAGAAACCATCATCCGCATGGATATTAACTTAATATCTGGATGCTCTTGAATATCATGATGATGTCATCGATATGAGGAACTTTGTCAAAAAGTGGATATGGATGATGTCATCATCATATTAGCACTGCAAGATGATATACGGAAGGTGAAATGCTTGGATGATGTCATCAGGACATTCGCAAGGTCATGGATATTAAAAAGGATCCAAATATTAGGAAATATCTAGATGGCGTCATCATCATATTCACAAGGGTCTACACATTCGTAAAGGACCTAGATATTAGTTAAGATCTGGATGTTTAGAAAACATTCAGATATTAACTAAGGTTTGAATATGAAGGGATATTGGGATCTTAGTTAAGGTCTAGGATATTAGCTAAGATCTGGATGATGTCACTAGGATATCCACACTAAAATGACTAAGTATGAAGATGGGAAATCCCTGCGAAGGAAGGCATTTGAAGATAAAAGATTTTTGAGTTTTTCTAGGTTTTTTGCAAGGATTATTTAGATGAGATTTAGGGATTTTTGTAAGGTAGAGCATAAGGATTTGAAGGGTTTAAGACCCACAGTGCTAAACCCAAGGGATATCTAGGAGATATTCAAGGTGGACCTACTTCAAATGAATGAGCCCCCAGGTTCCCATCATGTATCCTCTCATGGGGATGTCACATGATACAAAGATTAATCAAACTTAGTGACCCTCATTAGTTTTATAATCTCACACCTTTGCATAATTTAGAGGTCAGATGGCTTAAAATGACATTAAGACATGCTATAATTTTAGATTGAGAATTCCTAATTATTTTAAAATATTAATTTTCAAGGGAAAATCTTTTTGATTTGTTTGAATTTGTAGATGATATGGGAATGATCTCTACACCTAAAAAATGGTGTGCATCTTATGTCATGAGAGATCATTGTATTCAATCTTGCTCTGACAAAACTTTTGTAAAAGGCAAATGAAATAGAATGCACATCATGAAGTATATTACTTTAAATTTCATGCAGATTTACACAATTCCCTTTATAAGTCTTTTCACTCAATATTGTTTCTCCCTTAGTGCATAGATACATTCATGAGACAATATATTTTATTTTTTCATATATTAAATTGAGTGAATAGGCAGTAAAAGGAGTGGGATATCATGCATGATACATTTTTTTAAATGAGAAATGAATATATATCTCTATATCTCCATCTCTCCCCTTATCTAGATTCCTCTCTCTCCTAGGATGCTCTCTTCTTCTATCTCCTTCTTTCTTTTGCATGTTAGTTTTTCAGTTGATAAACACAAGAAACAAATGGATCTAGGGGCACCCATCATTTATATTGTCTTGCATTCTTTGGATTGTTGGTGTGAAATGGTTGATCAAAAGTTAGTCTCTATCTCTCTATCTCTACATAGCCACTCTATGAATGTCCTCTCTATATATCTATGTCTCTTATATTTCTCTCTAATGGATTAGAATAAACATGTATACATGGTGGTAAATAAACTTGTTTGTGAATAACATTGAAACCACATAAGGATGTGTGTTATTCTATATCTCTTTCTCTATTCCTCTCTACCATTTCATGAGGCTATAGTGGTGATCTTTAATGTAGGGTTTTCCATTGGAATGCTTGATTATACCCCCAAGTCTATCACACAATGGAACACTTTTTCCAATATGTTTATGCAGTTAGGCTTAGTTTTATAATCCCATGATGGCCAATGATTTTATGTTTTAAAATATGCTACGTATTCATGACAAACATAATATTATATTCTATATAATATGTATTATTATATGAGAGAGAGAGCATTATAATAAATATTTAACAATATAATGAAACCATCTAACATGAGATAAATATGGTCATTTAGAAGTATTGTTGAAAATGACTAATGGAGTTTCAATTAACATTTGGGTTGCATTGTGGTACATCTTAAGATAGGCCTTAGGGAAACATATGTGTCGTGTCATGCTATTCCTTCTTCCCTAAGATTTTCTATATTTCTTGGCAAACCTTGCTTGGATTTCAAAGCTCGATCTTCAATTGTACATCAATGTGTAAACTTTATTCATGAGGATAATGTTGTCATGATTTCATGAAATTCATATCAACCTCTTGGGAAGTTGAGTCATTTGATTTTGAATAATTACATTCCTACTCTAATTAATTTGAAATAATTAGTTACTCATTGATTACATTTATTTAATGTAATAAGAACCCAACAAAAAAATCTACCATAAAGACAAATAAATAAATAATCTACTTCAATCATTTACCATTCAAATTTTTTTCATGTATATAATTTCAACAATTTTAACATATTAATATTTTCAAAGGGGAAGAGATTTCAGAGAGGACATGCTAGATATTCATCTTGGAGTAAAGGCTCATGAGAGAAAGGCGATCTAATGAATCTAAAGGGGCTTTTCATAAAATGTGGAAAGAAAAACTTGATTCCTCAAAAACAAGAGTTGATAAGGATGAAGGAGGTCATACTTCATCGGATCTGCAAGAGATAGTGGATATACACATTCTAGAGGACATGATTAATCCATATATTCAAGACCTCAGGAGAAGGACGGTAATTGGTAAGATCTGGAACTTTCAAGCTGATTCAAGAGATTTCTTCAAGTGGGTAAAAGATAAATGGGAAGGGGTTTCAGATTCTTTTTTATTAATAGAGATCAGGGTCTTTTGTAGTCATTTTCAATGGGGAGTCTGAGCATAATAGGATTGTAAATGAAAAGATGTGGTTTTTTCATGGGAAGGGGATTTTTTGTAAAACTGGGAGCCCAACTTTAATCAAGAGAAGGCAAACCTAAATTATGTTCCCTTTTGGGTGTCTCTAAAAAACCCACCTTTGGAGTTTAGGGATCTTCAAATTATTCAATTCTATGCTAGGAAAGTGGGGTTTTTTCTAAAGCATGATATGGTTAATTTTATTAATCCTCAATTACCGGTGAGTTTTTTCATGATCTTCAACACATCTTTTCCTTTTCCAAAGTTCTTGGATCTGAAATCATCTTATGGCTCTTGGAGACAAGCAATAACAATAGAGGACCCTATAGTTGTTGAAGATCTAGGGTTGGAAGGTTTTTCTATGGCTTGTGAGGATCTAGAAAATCTAGATAGGTCTGAGAAGCTAGGAACCTCATAGGAGAGTGTAGAACCCTCTTTTTATTATTTGCAAATCCCTAATGTTTAGAAGCTGTATCTGATAAAGGTGGAAAAAATATAGATACCTCTTCATTCGAATTTGTTGGTAAGGAAAGTTCTAATGGCAATGATAATGCTGTCAGTATGGAAGAGCAATCCTTTCTACATATTGAAGTTAATGATGCAAAAAAAAAGATATAAATTCAAAGGGGTTGAAGAAAGCTTTATTTCTAGAAGATGTTCCTGAAGAGGGATCGGAAGTAAGCAATTTGATTTGTAAGAACTTGCAGGAGATGGAGAATGGGTCAACTTTAGTTGATGATCATTTCCTAGTTGTAGAGGCAGAAAGGTTAGTGTCAAATGCTATTTTTAAAGCTAGTCTCAGACACCTAGGCAAGAATCTAAAATTACCCCTATTTCTCCTTCGAAGAGGGGAAGGAAACCAAAAGCTTCTAAGACTCAAGAGGAGATAAAAGCAGGGTTGCAGGCCACCCTTGAAACTTGTTTGAGATCGGGGAGAGTGAGATGCTCTCCCCGGGGGCAATGAGAGTCCTATCATGGAATGTTAGGGGCATTAATGCCCCTAACAAAAGACACTTAGTTAAGCATCAAATTGATTCCTCTAGGATGGAAATTTTTATCCTTTAAGAAATGAAATTATCTAAGGATTAGGCTGAAGATATTTTCTCCAAATGGAATAAATGGCAGTTTTTTCATACTCCAACTCTAGGTACTTTAGGGGGACTGGCTATTTTATGGGATAGTAAGGGTTGTAGTGCAGATTTTATCTATTCTACTCAAAATTTTATGCTAGTCAAAATTTCTTCTAATTCCTTGAATTTTTGGCTGTTTAATATTTATGGTCGTACTTCAACTAGTGATAAAAAATGGTGCTGGATATTCTTTCTGTATTGCTGAGTAATTTGAAGGAAGAGAAAGTTTTGTTGGGAGGTGATTTTAATGCTATTTCTTGTCTTAATGAAAAAGTGGGTGGTATTTGTCCTCCTTAGAAGGTGATAGTTGATTTTAATGATTTCATTTCAGACAATGCATTACTTGATAGCCCTACTATAAATGGTAGTTTTACATGGACAAATTGAAGAAAGGATTTTTTGATGATTGCTGAAAGATTGGATAGGTTCCTATTTTCTCCTGAATGGTGCCTGGATAGTGATGTTTCTGGTACTAATATTCTCCCCTTTGCAGCGTCAGATCATTATCCTATTAGTCTAGAATTGGAGGTGGTTAAATGCATGAAGAGACACAAATCTTCCTTCAAGTTTGAGTCTATGTGGTTTAGGGATAAAAGCTTTATAGGTAACCTAGAATTTTGGTGGAAAAATGCTCATTTTGTTAAAGGCTCAAGGCTATTTCAGATCAATGAGAAGCTTAAATTTATGAGAGGTAAAATACAGGAATGGAATAGATCTATTTTTGGGAACATTTTTGCTCAGAAGTCTGTATTACAGGATCAGCTAGATCAAGTAAATGATTTTATTATTTGAAATGGTATGAACCAGAACTCTTTTAAAACTATGAAGGCTTTACAAGATAAATTAGAAGAGGTTTTGGCCAGAGAGGGGTTATATTGGAGACAAAAGTCAAGGGAAACCTGGTTAAAGGAAGGAGATCGAAATACTAAATTTTTCCATTCATTGGCCATGGTAAGAAAACACAAGAATTCTATTTGTTCCATTAAAGACTCTTCAGGGCATAAATTGCAAAATGAGTTGTTGATCCAGGAGGAAGGTGAAAGATTTTTTTGTAAATTGCTTTCTAAGGAAGGTTTGCTTGATTTTTCCTCTAATATTCTAGATATAATTTAGAATATCCCTAAGTTAATTTCTCCAGAGGAAAATAAAGATCTAATGAAAGAATTTACTCTTGATGAAATTAAAGCTGTGGTTTTTTCTCTTGACCCAAATAAGGCTCCTAGACTTGATGGTTTTACACCTTTATTCTTTCAAAAATGTTGGGATTTTGTGGGCAGAGAAATTTGGTTGGCAGTGGAAGAAGCACGAACAAATAGAACAGTCTTGAAAGAAATTAATTCTACCCTAATTGCTTTGATTCCTAAGGTGGTTGTCCCATCAACTTTTGCTGATTATAGACCTATTTCTCTCTGTAATACTTTTTATAAAATCATTTCCAAAGCCATTTCTATGAGGTTGGCTATTCTTATTCTAAAAATTATTTTAGAAGAACAGGGGGGCTTTGTTCTAGGAAAAGAGACAGCTGAGGGGGCTTTGGTGGTGCATGAAGTTCTTCATTCAATATAGAAATATAAAATTCTAGCAATGCTAATAAAACTGGATATGCTTAAGGCATACGATAGGGTTTCTTGGGATTTTTTGTTACAAGTCCTCTCTAAATTTGGGTTTTCTCAAAAGTGATGTAAGTGGATTTTTTCCTGCATTTCAGGTATGAGTTTTTCAGTGTTGATCAATGGGATTTCCTCATAATATTTTAGATATTCCCAAGGGATTAGACAGGGAGACCCCTTGTCCCATTTCTTTTTTTTATCATGGCAAAGGGTTTGAGTAGAATGATTCATAAATAATGTAGTTTGGGAAACTGAAAGGGGATTACTATTCATAAAGTATCCTTTGTTGTTACTCATGCTCTCTTTGCTGATGACACCTTGTTGTTTGGTCATCCTATAATGGCATAAGCTAAATCTATAAAGAAAGTGATTTCTCTCTATTGTTCAGTTTTAGGTCAAAAGGTGAATCAGGATAAATCTAAGATATTTTTCCTCTTCTCTAGCCCCATTATTCAAGATAGAATCTCTAAGTTTTTGGGATATATGGTTGATGCACTTCCTTCAAAATATTTGGGTATTCCTCTTTTTTTGGGTCTGTCAAGAATATCTTTTGGATTAGACTCATCTCAAGTATAAAAAGAAAAATAGCTTCTTGGAAAGGAAGATGGCTGACACATGTAGGCAACATTCTTATGATTAAGTCAGTCCTTTCTATTGTTCCAGTTTATATGTTTTCAGTACTTAAAGTGCCAAAGGGTATTATTTATGATTTGTGTAATATCTTGTGAAATTTTTTATGGAATGGCTCAAAATTGGAGGGGAAAAAGATACCTTTAAATTCATGGGAAAAGGTTTGTACTCCTATACAGAATGGTGGGTTTGGGATTCACAATGTTTAGGCCTAAAATGATGCTCTTGGGGTAAAAATGGCTTGGCAAATATATGTTAAATCTAAATCTAAATGGTGTAGAATTATGTAGGCAAAGTACTTGGATTCTGCTACTCCTAAGAGAATCTTTACAATACAAAATCTAGAGCTAGGTTCTCAAATTTGGAATTTTATTCTAAGTTGTAGAAAGGTGATTACTCCTTATCTTTCTTGGGTCAGTCATGATGGTCATTCATCTCTACTTTTGGAGGACTCCTGGAATAGTCACCCCCTTTATCTAAATTGGAAGGTTTGCAAGAGGCTAAATATGTTCTTTGTCAAATTTAGGGAAGCAAAGTTAAAGACTATCTTGTTTCAAAACTAGATTTTACATTTGGTGGAGCCAAATGGAAAGATTTCTCCAATGTTCCTATCCTTGATGCCCAAAAGGAGCTCCTAGGTAGAATACTAAATGAGAGGAAAGTCTTTATTTCAGGAGAAAGGGATAAGCTCATATGGTTACCATCAAAATCTAGAAAGTATATTGTAAAGAAAGGGTATCAAAGTATCATTGGGAGGAATTCTACTTCTTCTCCAAAATGACATTTTCATTTATGTTGGAGCAGTCCCTGTTTACCAAAAGCAGGTGCATTTGCATGGCTAGCTTTGAATAATAAGATACTCACTAGTGATAGACTTGTCAGACTAAGAATTGTTCAATCTTTTTTGTGCCCTCTTTGTTCAAAAGTTGAAGAAGAAGTCAATCATTTGATGGTTAATTGTCCCTTTTCCTCTCACATTTGGTACTGGTTATGTTCAAAATTGGGCTGGTATGGACCATTACCTAATACTATCATGAAACTTTTTCAAAGTTGACCTCTTTTGTATAAGGATTCTACTTTTTCTACCCTTTGGTTGGTTTCTCCCAGTATAGTGGCTTGGAATTTGTGGTTGGAAAGGAATAATAGAATTTGTAGAAAGGACAATTGTTCTCTTGAGAAAGTTATCTCTAAAACTGAAAAGTCAGTGGCTAAGGTTGTCTCATCTTATCTCATTTCTAAGGGTGCTAGTTCTCTTTTATTTACTTCTTGGGATGCTATGATGCTCAAAAATTGGAAATTCTTGAAATACCCATCTCTAATTATTTTGGGGGCAACAAAAAAGTTGATAGAAGTGCTATATCCTAGACTGCTCCTCTGGAGAATTTTGCTAAATTGAATTTTGATGGTGCTAGAAGAGGCAATCAGGGAATTTCAGGTGTTGTTTGTGTAATAAGGGACTATAGGGGTTTGGTGATTAGGGCATTGTCAGTGTGGTTAGGTATTTGTTCCAATAATGAAATAGAAGCACTGGCTTTAGTGGCAGGCCTCAATCTCTCTGTGAAGTGTGGAATAAACAATATAATAGTGGAAGGTGATTCCTTGACATAATTCATGCTTTAGTCAAAGATCCTCTCCTAATTGGAAGATTGGGTACCTACTAGAAAATGGTTTGAGTTTACTTGATTCTTTTGATTCCTATCAAGTTGTGCACACTTACAGAGAAGGTAATGAATTGGCTGATCTTCTAGCCAATACTGCTTGTGATCAAGATCTTATTTCTAAGGAGTGGGATTCAGATTCTTTACTTCAAATTGTTGGAGCTGATACTTTTTTGGCAAAGGAAAAAAAAATTTGCCTTTTATTTCTCCTTGTTGATAAGCTTGTTGTTTCATTATGTTGAGGAGAGAAGTCACTATGGAGGTTTTTGAATGTGTCCTTGTGGAGTGTGAGAATTTTAAAAATTTGAAGGGGAGTTGGTTGTTGATTTGGGGGCCCAGTAACAAAATGAGGATGCGAGGGATACTTTATTATTGCCTCTTAATTTAGAGTCCCTATTTTTTAGCTAACGCTTGTTGCTTGTTTTGATAGGTTTAAAAATTATTGCTTGATTTGTGATTATCCTTTCATAATTGTATTTTTGTGATGACATTGGAAAGCTCGTACGAATAGGGATCTCAGTGTACTTTCCACATTCATTCACTTAACATCTTGAAAGGCGGCTTGTATTGTCTCCATTTTCCAATGATTGAAATGATTTCACTGCATTTATTTCCTGAAAGGCAATGGGCTTATAATCTACAGCCTGTCCCATTTCTTCTCACTCATCTTCATCTTGGGTGAGCTCTACAATTATTGTGCTTTAGTATCTTCTATCTCTCTACAAGGTTAAGAAAAAAGTCTTAGGATGGGTTCAATCCAATGAAACAAGAGAGTTTTTCTGCCAATTCAAAAGTGGGAATGACCATCTAGTCAAGGCCTTCTGAGGTCTGAATATTGGTGGAGGTTTTTAAAATCTATGATGAGGAGGTTGAAAGGGCAATAGTGAAGGTTTGTGGATGCGATATTATTTAGATTTCCAAAACCATCTACCCTTCCCAAGCCGTTTCCCATTTCCTCTCTAATGCAATGGACCTAATTCAGAGCATGCATCTGGTGAGAAATCTGGGGTCTATTTTCATTCAAGATTTTCTATTTCCTATAGACAAGTTTAACAAAGCAATTGAGGAATATGATCTGCATTTGGAGTCTACATCTATTGGAGGTCTATTTGCATTAAGGGGTCTCTTTCATCGGCCTGCAGTGCATTGTGTCTACATTGCTTTTCTACATGGTTTGCAGAACAATTGTGTCATGTCGCTCCAGAATAGTTTACATTGCCATGGTCGGGAGCTGGGTGAAGATTTGGTGGAGACAGTCAGAGAAGTTTTTCAAGCCCTCTCCTTTCTTCTGTACTACCACCCACCTCTACCACCTCTGGCCATGGAAGATCAAGCCCATGTGGATCCAACACAATAGGGATTTGTTATTGAAGATCTTAATGGTTGATGGTTTTATATAGTTTCTTTTTTTGCCTCTTCTGCAAATGTATCTTTCGTAGTATATAGAATCCTAGTTTTGTGTAGTGATGGATTAATCAGTGTTTTTCTATTGTTCTCTATTAGAGGTTTTTGTTATATGCCTCTATCTTTTGGTATCCCTATAGATATTAATGTAACTTTTGTCCATAAGGATTAAGGGGTGTACTAGTTTTTGGGCTATTGAGCCTATTTTGCCCAACTATCTTCTAAGGGGCTTTTTTGTAATAAGACACTGTAAATCATTTTTATATATAATTTAATATATAAGTTCAGGTGCTTCTGCACCTTTTTCCTTAAAAAAAATTAAGATTGAATGATATAAAAATTAATAAATAACAAATTTATTAAATAAATTAATAATTATATAATAAAGAAAATATTAATATAAAATGAAAGCTAAAATAAACTTTAGGCACTGCAAATGGATTTATTTAATGGATTGCTTTATACAACGTAGGAAAGTGATATGCACTTTGTTAAAAAATGCTAGCAATACCTAATCAGGGGAGCTTGTATTTGTGAAAAGAACCATGCAAACCATTTTTATGCTTTCCAAAAAAAAAGAAAATTCATGAAAATTGATTAATAAAATCATTACAACTCCCGCCACTCTGCCAATGCAATCATATATTTTTCACCTTTTTTAAGGAAAAGCATTAAAAAAGCATTCCTCTTGTTATAGTAAATATTTTAATTCCCTATATACCCATATCTTGGTTTGCAATCCCCATTTCACATAAGAATTTTTGTAGTCAATGTAATTTACCACTCAAACTTTTTCAGTGAAAACCCCTACCCTAAATTCCTTAAGCAATAAATTCACATCTTGCTTCAATGAATCGCCGTTGTACATGCATTCCAGGTTGGAGGCTGGGATTGGTTGTATCCTGAAATAGTTGAACAAATGTTCCTGCACTTTAAACTACTAAGAAAAACAATTTGTGAATGAAAAAAGGCGATGACTCGTGACTAAAAAAATTGAACGCTACGAATGTGAAAAATGGTGAAAAAAAGACTGTGAAAATAAATGAATGCCCATGATCATTTTCATCATCTTGCATAGTGTAATAATGACTTTGAGCCATTGATTTTACATGCTAGGTGGGTTCACCTCATAGAGGGAACACATTCGACGTAATTATAATATATATTTTTATATATAAAATAGATACATAATTTAATACTATATTAAAAAATATTTGAGACGGTCATATTTAGAATTTATAATTCATGAAAGTGCTCACTAATGAGTAGATGACATGCCAGATGTTGGAGTTGCAAGTCGTTGTAGACATTTATGCATATATACAATCAGCTTCTTGCAAAAGTATTTGACTGCCCCTCTTATTTTAATGATTTATCATGTATGTCTCATGCAAAATACATGGTTAAAATAATCTGTTATACACAAGTGAGCTCCTTTATGCAATCTCAATTTTTGTTGATTTATTTTCAAATAGGGGAGAGAGAGAGGGGGGATGAGATAGAGACAAAGAAATAAAGAGAAATAGAGAGATAGAGAGTGAGACAAACAAATATATAGAGGTAGAGAAATAAAGAGGGAAAGAGAGATAGAGAGGGAGAGATAGAGATATATATAGAGAGAGAGGGAGAGGGAGATTGATATAGACAAAGAGGAATATAGAAAGAGAGATAGAACATGAGAGAGAGGGGGGGATAGAGAGAGGAAGGGAGGTTGTGAGAGAGAAGAGCAGGGACGGGGGCGGGGAGACAAAGAGATATAAATAGAAAGATGGAGAGGAAGGGAGGGAGGGAGGGAAAGAGAGGGGGGAGATAGAGATATAGAGAGAGATAGGTTGAGAGAGAGAGGGAGAGGGAGAGAGTGATAAAGTGAGTGTATAATGAAAAATTTGGATAAATGAAAATGATAAAACAATGAAATGCATTACCTAATCCAAATCTTCAATACCTCAAATAGATGTGAATGATAGATTGGTGCAAGATGAATTGTTTGATTGATTTGATATGTTGGTTGCTCAATTCCATAGCATAACGATAAGATGAAGATGATTGATGGAAAATGATAATAGATTGGAAGATGGAAGATGAAAGATTGTAGAGAAATTTTGGCAGCATAAGGATGTATGAAAGTGTCGATTCCCCAAATGGCTTGGGTAGGGGTTGATTTATAGGCAAGGCTTGGTTCAAATGGATGGTTGAGATTAAAAGGCTAAATGATTGTTGTGGATGGCTAGGATTGATTAGTTATTCCCACTCTTTAAGGAAGTTGTAGTCATGTGACAAGTGTACAAAGGAGGATAGGGCTCATGTGTGACCGTGTACACAAAACATTTATTTAATAAGTTGAAATGCGATAGTGTACACAAAAAATATATTAAATGAAAGTTGTACTACCACACATAATTTAATGGACAAGTGTTGGAATGTGGTGAGAGGTGAGGACTTAATTCAAATATTTTATTTGAATTAGTTGGGATATTAGTTGGAAAATAATTAAATAAATAAGATTTATTTAATTAATTGGAAAGGTGATTAGGATGAGATGGGATTATGATGAGAAATTAATTAATTAATTAAATTTATTTAATTAATTGGCTAAGTGAGATAAGGATGGGATTAAGATGAAATTTTAATTAAATAAATAAAATTTATTTAATTAATTGGCTAATGGATTAAGGTGAATTAGGAGTGGGATTAGGACAAAATGCTACATGATGTCTTAATAATGTTTTTGACTAGGTGTTGCAAGACATGGACAATTTTGGGGATAAATTTGGGTGTCTACATTTTGCCCCTCTTTGAGATGATGTTCGAGATGATGAGATTTGTGTCGAGTAACATCATTTCAAAGAAGCTAAGGTATAGATAGAGGAAAATGATAAGATGGTGGAAAGATAGGATGATGATGAAAGGATAGGGTGAGAATGAAATGATGGAAGAGGATGGAAAGATAAAATGAAGATGATGATGCCCCCTCAAGAGGATAGGTGGGTTGGATAAATACGGGTAGGCTCTCGAAATGAAATGGATGGGCTAATGAAGAAAGATAAGGGAATGGATAGAAGAAATGAATGATGTGTTATGCTGTTTGATAGAGCACTAGATGTTATGCACCAAGGTATAAGGACTAGGGTGACAATGTGTCTTGTGCCACAGCGTAATACAACCTTGTCTAACATATGAAGAAGAAAACTTAGAGCATTGAATTCCTAGTGCACAAAAGGTATGATATGACCTTAGATACAAAGGATAATACAAAAAACTATTCCAACATACACAAGATATGAATATTAGCTGGAATGATTCAAATTTGATTCAAATGCAAGATAAAATGATAACACACACAAGCAAGCAAGAAAGCGTGCACATATGATTCAAAAATAAACAAGTTATTGCCCCAGTCAAGCTGTAAACCAATGACTGATTGATTGATTCATAATAGTGTTGTCATGGTGGGGAACGATATATCCCTAGATCAACACAAGGATGTGGGAACAATATATCCCATTGATGATGATTGATTGATTGATTTAGTTTATGACAAGATTAGGATCAAGACCATTGATTGCAATTGGATAATTTGACTTGATTGGTATGGATTAAGGATAGGCTTACATTTGGATCATTGCTTGGAATTTTGATTTGAATAAAAGAAGTGATTGAAGAATTGATTTGATTTTGATGAAGTTATGATTCAATGATGATTAGATTAATTGATTTGATGAATGGATGATGATGATTGAAGAATATTGGAAGAAGGATGGAAGATGGAAATGGTCTATCACCTATGCCTGAATCTGGGTACTTGCTTCGTATCCTAGATTGCCTACATACCCTGTATCCACGGGATCAAGGCATTTAATGATAGAGATGAGATGTAGTTCTGATTTTGTTTTATTGATGGTGATGACAAAGGTGGATGGATTGATCAGGTTATGGATTGATTGAGATTGACTGGATGTTTGATGATATGTGATGTTATTAATGGGATGATATGGATTGGATTGATTTGAATGATTTGATGATTTGATTGGATTTGTTTTGATGGATTGATGTGAGGGATTGTATTGCTTAGATTTTTGTTGGATATTTGATTTTTTTCATATTTTTGGGAATATTTTGATTTTTTTTGGATTTTTGGGAATATTTGATTTTTTCTAGATTTTTTGAAATGTTTTGATTTTTTGTATTTTTGAAATGTTTTGATTTTTTTGGATTTTTGAATGTCAATGGATTTACAATTTGGGTAGCCTTTATGCTAGATACCAATGACAAGGGAAGACCAAGTCTAGGTGCAAGGATGGAAGGTAGGATGGATGGATAGGATGGGTGGATAAAAGGATAGGCCATAGAACGGAAAGTTCATGATAAATGGATAAATACAAGGATAGGCTATAGTGGATGGATGTATGCCTCATAATGGAGCTAGGATGTGATCTCTAAAGACTATGCCGCATACGAATAACATGCCCCATTCTAGGTAAAAGACTTAGGATTTTACATGACAAAACTTATGATGATAGGATAACATGATGGATTGATTGGAAAGGATAAGGTATATCATGATATATCCTAAGAATATTTCAACATTTTACCCCTATGTCTTTATCAAGATCAAAAGGAGGAAGGGAGGATGAATAGACTCAATATGATAGGTAAATGGATGTAATGGATAAGGATGGTAGGATAGGATATGATAGGATGGAAAGTGATAGATTGGAAATGATAATATGGATGAGACAACATGCCCCCAAGTGTAAGTGAACTAGAAGATCAACCTACACATGATGCCTATTTGACAGGTTTTCATCATAGTACTTATCCAAGGTGCCTATTTACCAAGTTTTCACCATTGGACAAAGGGATTTCTCTTTACTTTTTTGATTTTTTTTTTGGGTTTCAATGGGATAGCATGACAATTACACATGGCACCTGCAAGCAAGTTTTCACCATGGTAATGGATAGGAGGGACTCAAGTGTCTAGTGCTATGAAAGGTGATAGTGTCCCAATAGAGATGGATGTCATAGCATGGACCATATCAAGTGTGCTCATAGATGTTGGTATGGAGATGTAAGAGGGAAATGGATTAGGTAGATAGTAGAATATGATATGGATTATGGAATATTTATGGAGGGAAGATAGTGGATTATGATGTGGATTATGGAGGAGAGGATAGTGGATTATGATGTGGATTATGTAGGATTTATGCACAAGTATGGATAAAAGGCTTATGCAAAAGCATGCACCATAGGGATAGGATGATGGGGGAGATATTTAGGATAATGTATGAAAGATGGGGAGGTGGAGGTATGTGGAAATGTTGTGGAATGGAATGGAACCATGACCAATAGTTGCACACACTATGATAAACATTGAATCTTTTGATGGTAAGGTGGTGTAGGAAGCAATGGAGATGTTTTCTTAGGAGATGGGTGATGGAGTGACTTATGTACCCACATAGACTTAGTATTTTTATGATTTTTGCTTTGCTTGTGAGATGAAGGAATTTGAGACTTTTGAATGGAAGCGGATTTTTGGATGGAAGTGGATATTTGGGATTTTTGAGAGGTGAACACCTCATTTGACTTGCTTGATTCTTGCTTAGGGACCCAAACCATTTTAGTTTTGACCTTTTCTTTTGGAGGTATGGGCTTGGATAGATTTTTAGATGGATTTTTCTTTTTCTTTGATTCTTTGCATTGATGCCCTAAGGCATGAGGATTTTTAGGATTTTTGATAGGATTTTTGGCTTTATAGGTAGAGGCATCCAAATGTTTATTTTTGAATCCCATGGAAATGATGGAAGCGGGGTTGGTGGAATGAGTGGAATATTTATGTTTAGACAATATGTGCATTTGTTGGTCATGATTATGGTTATATGGATAAGTGGATAAGGGAGTAGTGGAGGTAAATTGGATGGGGGGAAATTAGGAGTTGGAAGTAATGGAGGTAAAGTGGATGGTGGAAGGTTAGGAGTTGGAAGTAATGGAGGTAACGTTGATGGAGGGAAATTTGGAGTTGGAAGTAGTGGAGGTAAAGTGGATGGAGGAAGGTGTATGGTCACATTCTTTTGATATTTGTAGGTTGATGGAGGTGGAATGGATACATATGATTTCGGTATATGATAGGATGTGCAATGGAAAAGGGACTTAGCAAGGATGGAAGAATTACCAACATCTTTAGATTGTGTACCTTGGGGTGTGTATCTAAGGCCATATGAGCATGGAGGGACCTTGACATGGATTGGATCCAAAATAGCTTGTTCATGAAGACCTAAGCCTTTACCATGATATTTCATGTTTTGGAGGATGCAATGGACAATGGGACTAGGTGTAGTTTGAACACTAGACTTGAGTTCATTATTGGATGGAGAAGGTGAGGTGGAAGACAAAGGTTGTTGTTGTCCTAAGGAAGAACACTCATGGATGAAGGTGGTAAGACCAATTGGATATGTTGGTGGACTTGTAACACGGTAGATGGTGGATGTGGAAGGATCATTAGGATCTTGCTTATTATTGTGTTCATTTAGATCAAAGTTATTTGTTTGATCGTCTATGCTTGCTTGGGAGGTGTTGGTTTTTCTTCTGAATCAGCATTAGGGTTTGCCACTTCTAGTGCACAGGCAGATTCAGCCAACTAATACAGGAGTTTGCGTGAGCTCCTCCCCTTCACTTCTGGTTCTGCCGCACCAAGGGGGGTATCCCTATAACTCAAGATGTAACCTTGACTAGCTCAAAGATAGAAAGATCTAACTTGACAACAACAGGCAGAATACTCTCATGTATGGACCAAGATCTATATGATAGATCACAAGGTGGGCAACATTCTTGGACATATATGTCTGGTTAGGGATGAGAGCATGCAAGGGTTCCTAATCCTAATCCTATAGCTAACAGATGGAAGGAAGAGATGGTTTGAAATGGTGTTTGGATGCAAAGCTGGACATGGTGTATAACCTCAACACAGAGCTAGATTGGTGCCTATCCAGGGCTTGGAGTCGGTAGACATACACCTGTGAATGATCAGCATGAATAGCTAAAACTAGATTTCAGGGGGATACACATGATACCTGCCTTACAGATATCTCCCAATACAGAGTGTTAAGCTGTCGATACTTATGGCATCCCTATTGCAGGAAGAAAGATACATGCAAAACTGGAGACAGAATCAGCATAACACATGCAAACATAGCATTATTCATATAAGATTAACCATGAAATCAGTGGATTCATGCCAAAACGTACAACAGGAGATACATAAACTCACAAGTTTTGCTGCACAGAGCAACCAAAACTAGTTGTATCTTATTACAGAGCCAAAAATGTCCAGTTTTCAACAACCTGAAAAATGGTAACACAGTCTGCTTATAACAGCCAGAAAGTGTACCATAGCAATTAATTACATGGTTGACCAAAAATCTCGCCAGATACACAGTATCAGAAAAATGGCGCTCAACGCATTACCAGATTGGCGCCCAAACATGAATGCAGTAGGTAGGGGAGGAGACAGGAAGAAACCTCGAGCCCTACGCCACTGTCCGTTGATGTACACCTTCAATCGGGTACCAGATCCGTCCATACCTCTGCAACCTTCGCCATTAATGGCGCACCAACCCGCGGCCTTGGGAAATGCAGAAAACTGTGCATCGCAATCATTTCCCGCCAAGATACATCATCATGATATTTGAAAATATGCAGGGTCGAATTATCCCACATGCACCCCGCAGCAACCTCTTTAACACTTTATATACTAGGCCACGAGCATATATGATGTCGGTGCTTTTGCTCTCGATGACCCTAGTATAAGCCTTCATCATCCTCATCCTCCAACAGCATGATATCCTGTCGCTTGAAATATCACCCTGACGTCAGCATCATCATCGCAATATCACCTACATGATAAACGCCTTCATCGACACAACCGGATCCATCGGAGGAAGATCCTCCTGCTTAGCTGATGCCAAATGTCTGGCCGATGAACATCCTGATGACGTCACCGTCATATCCTACTGATGTCATCAGCATATCTGCCTACTGCTCACCTCCTCATATCCGGATGATGTCATCGTCATATTCGCAACATTGGGGGATCTTCATAAGATGAGTAATGTTAGAAATATGACCCCCCAGACCTTGATGACGTGACCACCACATGTCGGCATCAGGATGATATTCGGAAGATAACCGGATATTTGGAAATATCATCCTGATGCACAAATATCATGCTGCACTGTAGCTCCGCTATAAGATCGGGGTGATATATGAATATGACAGATATTTGAAATGATCACCCCCCACTGGATAATGCATGAAGCTGACAGGCGGATATCTCCCTGATATCAGCATCATCATGATGCTGGAACAAACATACATCCGGGTGATATTCAAATATGAAAATATCACCCCCTCCTTCAGAAATATCATGATGCAGATAGGCAGAGAAATAGATATCACCCTGACATAAGAATGACGTCAGCATCATCAGGGTGATAAAACAACGAACATGAAGTGATAAAACAACATCAGGATGATATTGACTAAGATCATCCTGACGTTCAAAATATGATGACCACGATGAATATCGGGTCACACTTAGGACATTGCAGCAACATCATCAGGATGATCTTAAGTAAGATCACCCGATGTTAGAATATCACCCCAGCGAAAGATCATGCTGACAGAAAATATGATGACCCTCGTAAGCAACATCAGGGTGATGTCTAGAAACATGATGATGATGACATCCTCCAAAGAAAATATGATGCTGATGTTAAAACATGCTGAGGAGGCCCAAAGACTTAGAACTTTTTTGATTTTTTGGGAAGGTGCCTGCATGAAAATTGCTAAAATAACTGACAGTGAATTCAGGCACCAACAGTGGCTCTAATTGGGGACGTGCAGGTGCAAGACTGCAGCGAGAACCCCAGATCTCTGGGATGCAGACCAGTCCCTTATCCATTGGGTACAGAGTCAAATACTACACCGACCTGCATCACCAAACACACTTGACGGCCTAAGGCCACCAAGAAAAGAAAAACATGTATCTCCCTTTGTCAAACACTTTGTTTTCATCTGCATACACTGGGTCAAGCTTGGAGATACTACAAAGATCCACCCACAAACAAATCTTGTCATCTACATACTCAACCCTCTGATTTGGCTTGTCATTATCACCCCTGTGCAGATAACCTTCAACATCATGTGACATGTGGGTGTAGAATGTATCAAGCAATGCATACTCATATGGCATATAGCACTTGTCATCTATATTAGCAATATGCATTGCAACATGATCTCCTAGCTGGACTGAAAACTGAAAACACTCAAAGTCCACCATACAGCTAGGAAGATCAGAGCTCATTGTATTATATGCTGGCACATCAAAAGAAAAGCTTTCAAAATCACAATTGTGCACATCATGTACACAACAATCAGCAGCACCAGGCTGGAAAAGATCAGGCTCTGACACCTCTTTACAATCAGGCACATTTTTACAATCACTTACCTGATGTATGTTGTTTCCTCTTTCATCAGGATGAGAAATAGAATCCAAGTCAAAAACCATGTCAAGACCCTCACCATACTCAAATAGATCCTCATCACCATATGTGTCAAAAATGGGTGACCCAGGTACATCAGTTTCATCATAGTATGCCATTTGTTCATGGGCAGCAGAGCATGCATCTTCATCACCAATGGATTCCTTTTGTGGAGGAGTATCAGCCTGTGTGTCATAAGCAAAACAACCATCAATCAAAGAACAATCATGCTCTACACGAGCACTTATTTCAATCTCTGACTGCTCTTCATGATCCTCATGTGTTTGAAAGGAAGGCAATGGGTCACACATGGGACTGCTTCTCTATTTGCTTATATCTTCTCTGTCTTGAGTACAATACTCACAATTGTCTCCACAGGTCCATTCCAAAAATTGCTCATTGTTGTCCACAACCTCATTGTTGTTTTCATGGTCAGATGCCTCATCATTGCAATGGGAATCCTCATTAGTCCTTTCACTGGCATCCTCAACATACATCTTTTCATCTTCACATGATGCCTTAATTATTTGGTCATTTGCAGCTTCACAACGATTTCTCACACCAAAGCCTGTGGACAGGGGTTTCAACAGGTGCACATTTCTGATTTTTTCTATCTTTTCTATGAACTTGTATGCCATCTGCATACTTGTCACCTTGAAATCCCTCAGTATTGCACTAAAGCCCTCCTCAAAAGCTTCAAAGAATATGCCAACACAGGCTGAAATATCAGGTCTGAAACTTTTAGGGACATGTGAAAGGGCTACTGCAAACCTATGACTGAAATCAACACATGGCTCTTCATCTTGTTTTCTGATGTTCATCAATTCTGCAACAAGATCAGCAGGTTCTCTTGCGAATTCTTCCTTGAAACAGTCAGCAAGCTCATCCCAACAGGCAAAGGATCCTTTTGAAAAGCTCAAATACCAATCTTTTGCTTTTGCATCAAAGGACCTAACAAAAAACCTCATCCACATATCCTCATCTCTAAATGAATGTTTTCCCATGAACTCATGAAAATTTTGGATATGTGCATTCCCATCACATACACTGTGACCACTAAATCTGGGCATCTGATAGTATATCCTAGCAGGCATAGTTTCTACTTTATAATCAACCCATGACAAATCCAGTTGGTCATACAAAGGATCAAAAGGGCTGAGAAGAGGTTTAGCCTTCTGACAAGCAGACACAACAAGGTTACTGCTTTTTAACTGGGCCTGCTCAGCCTCTAAGAATATCAACCTATTTCTTATCTCTTCTATTCTTTTATCCAACATTTCACTGCTGAGTATGGGATAATTCATACTTGGATCCATAAAAATCTTACTCTTAGACATCCTTTCTCTGCCTAAGACCTAAGGCTTCCCCTGGCATCTAACTTATGCAGTAAAACAACAAATATAAAGGGGAAGGAACAAGGTACCTTTTCTCATACAGATGTGGAAAAATGAACAACACATTTTTGTCACAACACACACATCAACTTTTCATGTGCACTTGAATTTTTTGCAGAGTCGCCACCTCTCCAGAGAGGACAAAATTTTACAGCAGCTGAAAGCTCAACAAATATGTTTCTGAGTTTATTCCACCAACAGAGCAAAACTTCACCAGAGACTGCAGGATATCACTTTACATCAACATCCCCAGCAGAGTTGCCATTTTGTTGGTGACTCAGATGGGCCACAAGATATAACACTTTTTCATCAATTTTCTCCCCAGTAGAGTCGCCATTTTGTTGGTGACTCGGATGGGTCACAAATGTATTACTGGAGATGATTAGATATTACTTTTACTTCTCAATCCCCAGCAGAGTCGCCATTTTGTTGGTGACTCGGATGGGTCACAAATGTATTACTGGAGATGATTAGATATTACTTTTACTTCTCAATCCCCAGTAGAGTCGCCATTTTGTTGGTTTTTCTTCTGAATCAGCATTAGGGTTTGCCACTTCTAGTGCACAGGCAGATTCAGCCAACTAATACAGGAGGTTGCGTGAGCTCCTCCTCTTCACTTCTGGTTCTGCCGCACCAAGGGGGGTATCCCTATAACTCAAGATGTAACCTTGACTAGCTCAAAGATAGAAAGATCTAACTTGACAACAACAGGCAGAATAATCTCATGTATGGACCAAGATCTGTATGATAGATCACAAGGTGGGCAACGTTCTTGGACATATATGTCTGGTTAGGGATGAGAGCATGCAAGGGTTCCTAATCCTAATCCTACAGCTAACAGATGGAAGGAAGAGATGGTTTGAAATGGTGTTTGGATGCAAAGCTGGACATGGTGTATAGCCTCAACATAGAGCTAGATTGGTGCCTATCCAGGGCTTGGAGTCGGTAGACATACACCTGTGAATGATCAGCATGAATAGCTAAAACTAGATTTCAGGGGGATACACATGATACCTGCCTTACAGATATCTCCCAATACAGAGTGTTAAGCTGTCGATACTTATGGCATCCCTATTGCAGGAAGAAAGATACATGCAAAACTGGAGACAGAATCAGCATAACACATGCAAACATAGCATTATTCATATAAGATTAACCATGAAATTAGTGGATTCATGCCAAAACGTACAACAGGAGATACATAAACTCACAAGTTTTGCTGCACAGAGCAACCAAAACTAGTTGTATCTTATTACAGAGCCAAAAATGTCCAGTTTTCAACAACCTGAAAAATGGTAACACAGTCTGCTTATAACAGCCAGAAAGTGTACCACAGCAATTAATTACATGGTTGACCAAAAATCTCGCTAGATACACAGTATCAGAAAAATGGCGCTCAACGCATTACCAGATTGGCGCCCAAACATGAATGCAGTAGGTAGGGGAGGAGACATGAAGAAACCTCGAGCCCTGCGCCACTGTCTGTTGATGTACACCTTCAATCGGGTACCAGATCCGTCCATACCTCTGCAACCTTCACCATTAATGGCGCACCAACCCGCGGCCTTGGGAAATGCAGAAAACTATGCGTCGCAATTGTTTCCCACCAAGATACATCATCATGATATTTGAAAATATGCAGGGTCGAATTATCCCACATGCACCCCGCAGCAACCTCTTCAACACTTTATATACTAGGCCACGAGCATATATGATGTCGGTGCTTTTGCTCCCGATGACACTAGTATAAGCCTTCATCATCCTCATCCTCCAGCAGCATGATATCCTGTCGCTTGAAATATCACCCTGACGTTAGCATCATCATCGCAATATCACCTACATGATAAACGCCTTCATCGACACAACCTGATCCATCGGAGGAAGATCCTCCTGTTTAGCCGATACCAAATGTCTGGCCGATGAACATCCTGATGACGTCACTGTCATATCCTGCTGACGTCATCAGCATATCTGCCTACTGCGCACCTCCTCATATTCGGATGACATCATCGTCATATTCGCAACATTGGGGGATCTTCATAAGATGAGTAATGTTAGAAATATGACCCCCCGGACCTTGATGACGTCACCACCACATGTTGGCATCAGGATGATATTCAGAAGATAACCGGATATTTGGAAATATCATCCTGATGCACAAATATCATGCTGCACTGTAGCTCCGCTATAAGATCAGGGTGATATATGAATATGACAGATATTTGAAATGATCACCCCCCACTGGATAATGCATGAAGCCGACAGGCGGATATCTCCCTGATATCAGCATCATCATGATGCTGGAACAAACATACATCCGGGTGATATTCAAATATGAAAATATCACCCCCTCCTTCAGAAATATCATGATGCAGATAGGCAGAGAAATAGATATCACCATGACATAAGAATGACGTTAGCATCATCAGGGTGATAAAACAATGAACATGAAGTGATAAAACAACATCAGGATGATATTGACTAAGATCATCCTGACGTTCAAAATATGATGACCACGATGAATATCGGGTCACACTTAGGACTTTGCAACAACATCATCAGGATGATCTTAAGTAAGATCACCCGATGTTAGAATATCACCCCAGCGAAAGATCATGCTGACAGAAAATATGATGACCCTCGTAAGCAACATCAGGGTGATGTCTGGAAACATGATGATGATGACCTCCTCCAAAGAAAATATGATGCTGATGTTAAAACATGCTGAGGAGGCCCAAAGACTTAGAACTTTTTGGATTTTTTGGGAAGGTGCCTGCCTGAAAATTGCTAAAATAACCGACAGTGAATTCAGGCACCAATAGGAGGCATGTGTCATTATGGATGACAAGTGGATCTTTGCTCATTATGGATAGGGATAGATGACGGATGACTAGGAGAAATGTGGATATCTTTCTCATGGATAGATATAGGGTTATGGATAGGATCAAGGTGCTCATGGATAGCTTCTCCATCATGGATATCATCTTGATCATGGAAAATATAAATGTTATGGATGGGTAGAATGTAAGGGATTAGATCTTGATTAGGACTAGGGCTTGATGTTTCCACATGCTTAAGGTTAAATTCTTGACATACCTCTTGGGTTGCTTGAATGAAAGGGTATGACTCTTAGATAGGCTTGACATGTTCTTGAGGGTTATCAACATGACGGTATAATAGCTCTTGCCTTGGATTCATGATAGGAGGTTCTTGAATAGGCTTGATGGTTTTTGGATCACATGATGCACTTGAAGGGCTAGGCATGTTAATGGAGGACTCATGAAGAGTCTCAAAGATAAATGGACTATGTGATGGCATTATAGGATTGGACATGACCTTTGGAAGTTCTTTGGTAGGCTCACGAATGGGTGTTTGACATGGAGATAGTTTATTCCTAGCTAATAACCAATGGATCACATCTTTTGCAAGGGTATGGGTGAATGGACAATATAGGGGATGGACAATAAGGGTGGATGGTGTTGTAGGCTTATGATCATTATTCGGTTGAGGGATAATTAGGTTGGATGCATTAGGATTAGGATTAGATGAAAGGATGATGGGATTAGATGGAAGAATAATGGAATTAGATAGATTGGTTTTATCTAACACAATCTTACCACAATCTTCTAGGTTCTTGACCAATCTTTTAAATTGTGTACAAGTGGATATGGCATGGCCCTTACACCTATGGTAGGTACAATATTTTCTTAGACCAATCTTTCCAAAAGTATCTCCATGGAATCTTTTAATGAAGGTTTAGTGGAACATGGGGATGAAGGTGATGAAGGTTGATGGACCAATGGACTAGGAATGGAATCACATGATGGTGTCAGGATAGGACTAGTTGGCTCATGTGTTGGCATGTGATTGGATGGTGGTGGCCACTCTAGATTGGTATCTTCCTTGTCAAAGGTAATTAAATCTTGTGTTGGATAACTTGGACTCATTTGGTTTATGTACAAAGGGCCACTTGGACTTGCATGTGCTTCTTGTTACAATGGTGGACTTAGGTCTATAAAGGTTGCTTCTTGTGAGGACACTTGGTTGCCTTGTGGATGGGTTTGGTGATGTGTTGAAATGTTAGAATGAGAAATTGGCTAATGTTGAGGTGGAGGTTGATTGGTTGATAGGGCATAGGTTGATGTGGATGGATTAGGTTGGATGAATGACACATAGGATTGTTGTTGAATGTGTTAGAAGTTATGGTGTTGTGGTGGAGGGATTGTATGGGATAATAGTTGGTATGAAGTTGAGGGTGATGACATGTAAGGTTGAGGTGGCATTGGTTGTTGATAGTGAATAGATAGAGGATGATGTACTTGTTGGGTTTGACAAGTGGCTATGAGGTATTGGGCTTGTGCTATGAGGTGTCACATTTGAGGTGATTGGCTTGCTTGAGGTTGAATTTATTGGATGATGCCTTGTAGTTCTTGAACAATTCCTTGGTTTAGGGGTTGTGGTGCTTGGTAAAGTTTTTGGAGGAGGTTTTGGAATTTGGGTACTATGTCTTCTAATGTTGGCATGTTGTCACACAAGTGTTTAAGTCTTAAGTCCTTTTTGGCAAGTGCTTGGTTATGATTCAATGATGATGTGGATTGTTTTGGATGATGATAGGATGAAGGTGACTAGGATGAAATTTATTTGGATGTGTTTAGGATGAAATTGATTTCGGTATGATTTGTAGGATGACTCGTTTATGTGTTTGGTGTTTAGAGCTTGATTTGGCAATGTTCAAACAAATGATTATGCATATACACACATAAATCACTCACACAAGACACATAAGCAATTTTTGACTTTGAAAATGAAATGTGATGATTATTAAGCAAGCACTTGAAGACACATCAACATGCCTAATGTCTAGTCAAGTGGGTATGGCCAATTAGGTCTTAGGCTAGATTGTACAAGGTTGACTAAGGAATTGAAAGTGAAATCCTTCCACACAGCCGGGAGAAAGGGGTAACCCACCCTTCACCTTCACTTCCCAAAGGTATAAAGTTCTTTGGGGCTTATCAAAGAGTGACAAGATTTCAACTCCCAAAGGAGGGTGTCTTTCAATTCATCCTCGATTGAGGTCATCCCTTGGGGTGGTGTGTCTCCAAGCAGGCCTCCTAGGTAGGGTATGACAAAATCAAACCAAGTGAGCTATCACTTGATTCACACTCATAGTTGTTAATTTATCCTTTATAAAATGAAATGTGTTGAAGACAATTCAAGCACTTGTTCTTTTTAGATCCAAAGCCAAATGTGATGGAAGATACTTGTTCATTTTAGGCCAATTTCAATGATGTGTTATTGCAAACAAGTTCATTTTAAGCCCAAATCCAAATGTGTTTGCAAACAATGATTAAGAGATAAAAGATGAAATGAGTGCACTTGTTTATTTTCACTTTCCACTTGCTGATGTGACTGATCCAAACATCGCTCTAGCTCCTTTGATGCACCTATAAGCCACAAAATCAAAAAAGGAACAAGAAAACTTGCATAGAAGAAAGCTATGTGAAAAATGAAGAAGCTGATAAAAACTGATTAAAATGATCTGATATAGAAGAATGGATTGCATAAATAGATTCTTCAGGAAATTCTATGCACTTTTTAAAACATTTCGTTGAAATCTGATCAAATTTTCTCAAGTTATGCTTAATTGAAGTTTAAAAGAAAGATTAACTTTGACTGCAAAAAATATTGGAAAATGGTACAATCACTCAATAATTCCTTAACCATTGAGAAGATTGCTAAATAAGATTTCCAACGAGTCCTCATTTGCACGATTTGGCCTTTGTATGTGAAAGTTATGAAAAATTGAAAAAAATAGCCTCCTTTGGCATGTAGGAAGCACAAGAGATAACCCTGACCGTTTAAATTTTAACCGCCAGTTGTTTGTTCACTTTGTTCACATGGAATTACTTTAGATCTAGTAGTTAAGTGTTGATGCTAGTAGTTAAGCTTAGTATGGGCAAAAAAAATAAAAGAGACGAAGGGAGCGATAGCCTCCCCTTTCCCCTACTGGTCGCAGATATGACCATACACTAAGCGTATAGTGAATGTGTTGGGAATTAAGGTGTCTCAACCTTGGTAATTCCTTGTATCATTTTCATTGTATTTATTTATTTATTGCCTATGTTGTAAATTAAATTGTAAATTCATATTGTCATCTTGTGGGATGTGGCACGGTGATGTCTCATCCTACATGGAAGATGACAACTTGTAATTTTGTCCTCACATGAGGAGATAGGCCTCCCACTTTGTGGTAGTAATATTTTACCATGTGTTGGTATCTTGGATGTTGTGTAAGGGAATATTGACCATAACGGTCATGACAGATTCCTATGACAAAGTTATGACATGTAAGAGTTGGAAATAGGAAATTCTATGACAAGTGAAGACACGTGTCAAAGAGCATCTTTGAAAAAGGCATATTTAGGTGTCCCAAGGTGGACTATGACATGTTGTAAGAGAATATGCTATTTATAGCCTATGTATGATAGATTCTCTTACAGCTGTAAGTTGTAACTGCTATGATAGATTCTATGATGGTCGTAAGAGTCGTAAGAGCATCTGTCATAGCCCATTTTGGAAATAGGTGACCTCTTTGGGATGGGATGTGTGGAAACATGTCAAAAGCATCTTAGAATGTTGACCAAGTGTCCATAGGCATGGTTTTGGGCCATGAGACCAAGTTGGACGCCTATTCCAAGATAGAGGCAATTTTGCCTTGTATTTTCTATATAAACAGGTGCTTAGAGGAGGAGATGTATTACAGGTTTTACAGGTACTGTTATGCTATTAGATCATCTCCAGATATGAGTGTTGAAGACTCCTACAAGAGCATTGGCTCTTATTTGTATTGTAACCTCTTTGTTTACATAATACAGTTGAGTAGTGTTTTGGAATGTGGGGTTTTTCACCCGTAAGGGTTTTCCCCATGTATATCTTGTGTCTCTCTTCTTCTGTCATTCTTTCTTCCTTATGTGTTTTTTATAATATCTCATGTTAATGGTTTAATGTTGTTGTAATAGTTAGGATAAATTTGAATTTGCACTCTCCTTCCCTCATTAGATTAGTGTAGGAAGTGATTTCTGCACACCTAGCTTCCTTTCAGTTGATATCAAAGCCTGGTAAGTTTTGGTCTTAGCTGTTGGGTAGGGGTTTTTTGAGCTAATCTTAGGTTGAGTGGGAGTCTTGTGCAGAGTATTCTATATCTTATTGCAACAAGGAGATGGCAACGATATCTGGAAGGTTAGAGGTTTAGAAATTTAATGGCACTAATTTTGAGTTGTAGAAACTCAAGATGGAGGACCTACTTGTTGATCGTGACCTATGGGAAATCATATCCGGTGTGAAACCTACAGCAATGTCACAAGATGATTGGGACCTCAAAGATCGAAAGGCTAAGGGTCTCATTAGAATCTATTTAGCTGACTCTGTTAAGTTGAACATTCATGAGGAGAAGAAAATGAAGGATCTTTGGAAGAAGTTGGGTGATGTTTATCAGGCCAAGTCCTTGGTAAACAAACTCTTCCTGAAAAAGAAGTTGTTCACTCTAAAGATGGAAGATGGAGGATCTGTTGTGGATCACATGAATGCTTTCAACATGATCATTGCATAGTTGACATTTGTGGGTGTGAAAATGGAGGAGGAGGATTGTTGCATGACCCTACTTTGTTCTTTGTCATATTCATGGGATCACCTTGTCATGGCTATCGGAAGCACCACTACCACCTTCAAGATGGAAGATGTGGTGTCCTCACTATTATCTGAAGAAATGCAGAGGAAGACATCTGAATCAACCAAAGAGCCTCTTGCAGTTTGTGGAAGACCCAAGGAGAAAGGGAAGAAGAAAGATAAGAAAGCTAAGAAGGGTAGATCCAAATCCCGTGGGAGATCCAAATCTCTTGGAAAGTCCAAGGCTCTCTATTGGAACTGTGGCAAATGTGGGCATTTCCAAAAGGAATGCAAAGAGGAGAAGAAAAAGAAGAAGAAAGCTCTTGATTCAGATTTTGATAAAGATGATGGTGATGCCTTCATCACAGCCCTGGCCACCCATGCATCTAATGACGTGGGGTTGATTGATTTTGATGCATCATTCCGCATGACCTCACATCAAGAATAGTTTACTAAGTATGAAGAGTTTGATGGTGGAAGGGTGTACCTTGGTGATGACTCTCATCGGAAGATTATTGGTCATAGAAGAGTCTCAATCTGATTCCCTGATGGACGAGTGAAGGGAATCACTGGAGTTATGCACATTCTGGACCTTGTATGGAACCTGCTTTCGGTAAGTATGTTGAATGATGCAGGTGTGCAGGTTGTCTTTTCGAAGGATGGATGCAAGATGATAAGAGGATCTATGGTGCTTGCGAAGGGTACTTGGAGGGGTACTCTGTTTTAGGTGGAGGCATGCACTTCACAGTGCAATAGTTCTTCTGACTCAAGGAAATGAGCTGTTGTCACTTCATCCCCACCATCTAAACATGCAGTGAAGAAATCTGTTGTAACCAGTTTCAATGGTAGTGCACATGCCATGGAAGCCAAGCTTCTTGCTGAAAAGACTATGTTATGGCATTTGAGATATGGACACATTGGTGAGAAGGGTCTACGTACCCTAAAAAATAAAAACCTTGTTGAGGGGTTAAATGATTGTAATCTTGAGTTTGAATTTTGCAAACATTGCATTTATGGAAAGTAAAACTGTGTTCAGTTTTACTCTAGTTCTCACAAGTCTTCTGGTGTATTGGATCTTATTCATTCTGATGCATTTAGTCCTGTTAATGTTCCTTCGATTTCAAAATCTATATATTTGTATCTTTCATAGATGATTATAGTAGAAGGACATGGGTTTATTTTATCAGAAGCAAGACTACATTCTTTAGTCAGTTTAAGGAGTTTAAAGCCTTTGCTAAAAATCAAACTAGTAAAAAGATTAAGTGTTTGAGAATTGACAACGGTGGTGAGTTTTGTTTGGTAGAGTTCGATAAGTTCTGCAGAGAGCAATGGATTGAAAGGCATAAGACAACTCCATATACCTCGCAGAAAAATGGAGTTGTAGAGAGGATGAACAGGACACTGATGGAGAAGGCTAGGAGTATGCTTAGTGGAGCAAGCCTCGAACAAAATTTTTGGGCTAAAGTTGTAGCCACTGCTTGCTATCTAGTAAATAGATCTCCTACATTAGCTCTTGTTGGTAAGACACCTATGGAGGTGTGGTCTGGTAAGAAGCCTTCAGTTAGACATCTTCGTGTTTTTGGTTGTGAGGCATATGCACATGTGCCTAGGGAGAAATAGTCTAAACTAGAGAACAAGGCTATTAAATGTATTTTCATTGGCTATGGTGTCAGTGTGAAAGGATACAAGCTTTGGGATCTGTTGGCTAAAAAAGTGTTGTATAGAAGAAGTGTTATCTTCAGAGAGCTAACACCTTCTTCCATTGTTCTACATCCAGAATAGACAAAAAAGAAAGAGGATGTGATTCAATTTCCTTCTACCCCTCAGAAGAATGAACAGACAAACCCTATGAGACTGGATGATGAGGAGAGCTCTAGCATCTTTGAAAGCTCAGAAGAAGTAGAACCTCAACCTCAGCCATTGAGTTGGTCTACATGAACAAGAAAGCAATCTGATAGGTTTGGTTATTCATTACTTGATTCTAGTTGTGCTTTTACTTTACTTGCTAACACTGATGAACCTAGAACTGTGTCAGAGGCTATGGGTATAAAAGATGCAGGTTCCTGGAAGGAGGCCATCAAAGATGAGATGGCTTCTTTGGAAAAGAATAAAACATGGGACTTGGTGCCCTTTGCCTGATAGATAGAAACTTGTTGGATGCAAATGGGTGTTCAAGAAGAAATTTGGTGTAGATGGTAGTGTTGAAAAGTACAAGGCCAGATTGGTTGCAAAGGGGTATTCACAAGTAGAGGGAATTGATTATGGTGAAATTTTCTCTCCCATTGCAAAGCTGACATCCATTAGATTTATGTTATATCTTGTAGCTTCTTATGACTTAGAGGTAGAACAAATGAATGTGAAGACAACTTTCCTTCATGGTGATTTGGAGGAAGAAATCTACATGTCATAGCCAAAGCATTACATAGTGAAAGGTAAAGAAAATTTGGTTTGCAAATTGAAAAAGTCTTTGTATGGTTTGAAGCAGTCTCCTAGGATGTGGTACTTGAAGTTTGATGCCTTTGTGTTGCCAATTGGATTTGTGAGATCAAAATCGGATCACTTTGTATATTATAAGTTTGATGGTGATCGTATTCTCATTGTTACATTATATGTTGATGATATATTTCTCATTGGGAAGGGTAAGAGTATGATTTCTGATTTTAAGTCTCAGTTGGTAGCACAATTTGAAATGAAAGATTTAGGGGCAGCTAGGTACATTCTAGGAATGGAAATTAGAAGAGATAAAACCAACAGAAAACTTTGGTTAAGCCAGAGTAAGTATGTGAAGACCATGTTGGATAGCTTCAGCATGGTAGATTGTAGACCATTGTGTGTTCCTGTTTCATTGGGGACAAAGTTATCTATTAGTGATTGTCCAAAATCTCTTAGTGAGGTGGAGGACATGAGCATAGTACCTTATGCTAGTGCTATTGGCAGTTTGATGTATGCCATGGTTTGTACAAGACTAGACATTGCCCAAGCAGTGGGAGTCCTTAGTTGATTTATGGCTAATCCTGGATGGGTACATTGGGATGTAGTTAAACGAGTGTTCAGATATTTGAGGGGTACTTCTGAGTATTCCATTTGCTATCACGGTAATGCTACAAAACCTTCGCATTCAGTTTGTATTCATGGATTTATGGATTCTGATTGGGCAGGTGACATTGACAATAGGAGATCCACTAGTGCATATGTGTTCACAATGTTTGGTGGCACAATTAGTTGGATGAGTAAGTGACAACCTTTGGTTGCTTTGTCCACTACAAAATTTGAGTATATGGCTGCAATGCATGCTTGTAAGGAAGCCATTTGGTTTAAGAGATTGTGTTTAGATGTTGGTGTTGATGCAGGTCAAATTATGATCAGTTGTGACTGTCAGAGTGCAATTTACCTTGCAAAGAATCCAACTTTCTATATCTAGAAAGTGTTGGGAATTAAGGTGTCTCAACCTTTGCAAATTCCTAATGTTGTATTTATTTATCCCATGTTGAGTGGGCATAGTCAGCACCTTGTGTATATGCAGGAGGATAAATTTTGGTGACTTTGGCAACCGTGGTTTCCCCCTTGAATAATTAACGGGGGTTTGGGGGAAATGCCCCCAAGATAGGGTCAAAGGGCGTAGCCCCTTGCAGGGTCCAGGGTAGCGCCCTCATGGGGGCTCGGGGGCAATGCCCCCGAAACCTCAAACGATTTTTAATTAATGACAAGTGGTGCAGGAGCACCAAAATGTCAAGATTCTACTTGATTTTCAAGTTGTCTTATTTGGTTCAATAATGTCTTTTTTCATGTTGTAATAAGGCTTAATGCCATTCTTGTAATGGACTATGTCCCAATGTCAAAGAATCTTTTGTTATGTTGTAGGTCCTAGTTAGGACAGCCATGTTGTCTTAGGTAGTTTACAAGAGTCATTAAATTTTAATATTTGTATAGGATAGTCATTTAATATTCTCCATGTTTATTAGCCTATAATGGCATGTCAAGGTTGGAAAGGTGTTTAAAACCTTGTCATAAGTTAAACCTTATGTTTAGAAAGCTTTCTAATCATAAAAAAATAATCGGTGGGCAGTTTCAAAACCAAGTTTCTAAAACAGTTTCAGAGGACAGCAGTTACAAATCAGAAAAAAGACAAGGAAGGAAATTGATGGTTTTGGAAGAAAAAACATTTTCATGCATTGGAGGAGGCTTGTATTAAGCCAAGAAAGATTGTATTGTGCAAAAACATTGCATAGATTCGAAGGAATAGAAAGAAAAACACAAAAAGATAACCATTTTCTATTTTTTCTGATTTTCTGTGTTTTTTGTTACTGTTCACCAGCCATACTCGTGACTGTATTGATGTAGTACTGCCCAAATTTATAATGGATGGAAAGAGCTTTGAAGTACCTTTGATTTGAGTCTAGTTTGGTGTCTTGAAAACGACCTAGGTGAAAGATATCGTTGATTTCCCAAAAGCTATCTTTTTAGAGTTGCTGTTCATTTCTGAAATTGATTGTTTTTCTACATTATTCCATACCTGTACGGAATTTTCATGGCACAAGGGTATAATGGTTAGGTGGGGTGTTGAAATAGATTTTCATTGAATCTTGGTTGGACTCCTATCATCAATCTTGCTAAGAGAAATCACTGATTTACCACAGACTATCTGAAAACTGCTGTTATAACCATTAATTTGCTATTTTTTGCATAAATCCGTACTTGTACGGCCTGGAGGTGGTTGATATTTGTAATGCATGTTTAGAGTGGAGAGTTAACTTTCATCTTCAAGTGTTTTGAAGTCTTGACATGAGGTTTAGAGTGAGAATTCATTGTTTTGGTGTTAGACTGTCATAAATCCTGAATCAGGGTAATACTGAGCAATCCAATGGATATGTCTTCATTCCATTGATCCCTTCTATCACTGATCAATGGAATGATCTATATACTAGTTAAAGTAATGTCTTGTAATGGTTTGCAGAGGTAGGAGGATGGTTGATGTTGAGAGTTCCATATGAATGACCCTGCAGAGTTGTATGTTGTGACTTTGGAAGGACAACAATCACTACAAGGTAGGAAAAGGTAAATTTGATGAATTGTTTCTCTGTCAATGAAGACAATAGGCATGTAGGTATGTGATTTGCTTGGCATCTTGGATTAGACCAAGTTGTGTTAGAGGGAGATTACTCCAAGGTGGATATTGGGACTTTCCTGCTCTTGGAGCTATGAGATTGTGACTACCCATGAAGGGTATGATAGGTGTTTCTGTCCTATAGGGTCTGTATAGTGGTTTGGCAAGAAACCTTGATGGAATCTTGATGGAGTTGGCATCCTGGAAGGTGTGTCCTGGAGTCCTTCATTGTGTGTGTGTCAAGAGTAAGTTGGAGATGGTGTTTGAGGTTGTCTTCAGAGATCTTTGCATGTGAACTTATGATCATGCTACTGCTATCCTAGATGCTCTACATCATTTTTGGTATCAGAGCTAGCTAGTAGGTCCTTGAGGGAGTAAAGGATCTTGTGAAGAAGATAAGAGTTTGTGAGAGAGTTGTGAAGATGCCTCCAAAGAACCAAATGGCAAAAGAGAATGCTGAGTTGAGAGAAGCCTTAGAGGCAAGAGAGAAAGAGCTGAGGGACAGAAGAGAACATGATGCTGCCAGAGACAGAGAGCCGAGGCAAGTAAGAAAAGAAAATGCAACAATCTTGGCTAGATTGGAAGCATTGGAGAAGAAACCTAGAGGGGATGAACAAGATGATTTAGAAGGAGATGAGGATGCTGATGAGAATCCTCTTGAGGATGAGTTAGATGTTGAAGAAAAGTAGTGTGTAAGATTGTTGAAGGCAGTCCAAGGAAGTGGAACTAAGGCAAACATAGAGCTACCTATCTATTAGGGGAAGATGGATAGTGAAGAAGTGTTAGGGTGGATAGATGCCCTGAAATTTTTTTTTGAATATGAGGAGATGAGTGACGAGAAAAAGATTAAGTTTGCAAAAACAAAACTGAGAGGAACGGCACTTACCTGGTGGAGTAGTGTAGACAAATAAAATGGCTAGAGGTGCATCAAAAATCACTTCTTGGAGTAGGATGAAGGACATGATGAAAGACCAATTCCTTCCATTTGATTACTCCATTCAGACAAAGAGGATGAGGCAGAATCTGAAACAGAAGGACATGGATGTTATGTCCTATACTGAGCAATTTCATAAGCTTAGTATTAGAGGTGGGCTGGAAGATGAAGAAGAAAAAGTAGCAAGGTACCTTAATGGGCTTAAGTATAACTTGTAGGATAAGATTGGGTTAGCAGTACCAAAAACACCCGGAGAGTGTTTTCTGTTAGCCATCAGGGCTGAAGAGAGAGTGAAGAGGAAGCAAGAAAGGCAAGGAGGTTATGGAAGAGGAAATAGAGGTAGGGGCAAACCTACTAATGAAGTTCAGAACAACAATGAGAAGGGTAAGGAGTTGTCTACAGAACATAGAGGTGGATATAGAGGTGGAGGTAGATTTGGATCAGGTAGAGGAGTGTTCACAGGTAGATGTTATCACTGCAATGAGGTGGGACACACATCTTTCAACTGTCCTAAGAAGGATGGTGTTGACAAGACCAAGGATAAAAGAGTTCACTTGGCACAAGAGGAGGAGAAGCTAGAAGAACTAGAAATGTCGTCAGCCTCTCCTATGCTAGATGGAGAGATGCTCATGGTGGAAAGAGGTAAGATGCAGCAACCACCACAGGTATCTATTTTCAGAACTAATTGTTTGAGCCATGGCAAGATATGCAAGTTGATTGTAGATTTAGGTTCTCATGATAACTTAGTTTCTTGGGAAATGGTGAATAAATTGGGATTGAAGACTTTTGATTATCCCAGTCCTTACCATGTCACTTGGGTGAGTCAAGAGTAGCAGGTAATGGTCACTAAAAAGGCTTATGTTGACTTCACAATTGGTCCATATCAAGACTAAGTTTTGTGTGATGTTATTCCTATGACTTGTGGGCATGTAATCTTGGGCAGACCATGGCAGTATTCGAGGAGGACTATTCATGATGGGTATACTAATACCTATGTAGTGAACAAAGATGGTAAGAAGTTCAAATTGATTCCTTTACCTTGTGAGGAGAAGAAGGAACAAGTTACAATTTGCTTTGGAAAGAAATTGAAGTTGAATGTGCAGGTTCAGGGTGATAACACATAGCAGACACAAATGCAACACAAGAAGGTGGATGACAGTCCTAGAGAGCAGTAGGCTTGGGACTTGAGTCATGTTAAGGTAGGAGACATTGAGTGTCCTATAAGGAGCTAGAAGAAGGAAGGCAAATAGTAGATGGTACAGGGAGGAATGAATCAGAAGTTCCAGTTGAAAAGAGCTGAAGCATTGCAAGGACATCACAACAAGTTTTATGTTTCTAACACTGTTTACAGGAGCCATGCAGTTTGGAGAAGAAGGAAGATGACTCTTGGAGAATTCCTATTTCCTAATCAGAGGAACATACCAACAAGATGGAAGAATGGTTGGCGCAGATCCCCTAACTCTTGGGCAAGCATTTTCATCATGCTGGAGAGTATGGTGCAGGAGCACCAAAATGTCAAGATTCTACTTGATTTTCAAGTTGTCTTATTTGGTTCAATAAGGTCTTTTTTCATGTTGTAATAAGGCTTAATTCCATTCTTGTAATGGACTATGTCCCAATGTCAAAGAATCTTTTGTTATGTTGTAGGTCCTAGTTAGGACAGCCATGTTGTCTTAGGTAGTTTACAAGAGTCATTAAATTTTAATATTTGTATAGGATAGTCATTTAATATTCTCCATGTTTATTAGCCTATAATGGCATGTCAAGGTTGGAAAGGTGTTTAAAACCTTTTCATAAGTTAAACCTTATGTTTAGAAAGCTTTCTAATCATAAAAAAATAATCGGTGGGCAGTTTCAAAACCAAGTTTCTAAAACAGTTTCAGAGGACAGCAATTACAAATCAGAAAAAAGACAAGGAAGGAAATCGATGGTTTTGGAAGGAAAAACATTTTCATGCATTGGAGGAGGCTTGTATTAATCCAAGGAAGATTGTATTGTGCAGAAACATTGCATAGATTCGAAGGAATAGAAAGAAAAACACAAAAAGATAACCATTTTCTATTTTTTCTGATTTTCTGTGTTTTTTGTTACTGTTCACCAGCTGTAGCTGCGACTGTACGGATGTAGTACTGCCCAAATTTATAATGGATGGAAAGAGATTTGAAGTAGCTTTGATTTTAGTCTGGTTTGGTGTCTTGAAAATGATCTAGGTGAAAGATATCATTGATTTCCCAAAAGCTATCTTTTTAGAGTTGCTGTTCATTTCTGAAATTGACTGTTTTTCTGCATTATTCCATACTTGTACAGAATTTTCATGGCACAAGGGTATAATGGTTGGGTAGGGTGTTAAAATATCTTTGTATTGAATCTTTGTTGGACTCCTATTGTCAATCTTGCTAAGAGAAATCACCGATTTACCACAGACTATCTGAAAACTGCTGTTATAACCATTAATTTGCTGTTTTCTGCATAAATCCATACTTGTACAGCCTGGAGGTGGTTGATATTTGTAATGCATGTTTAGAGTGGAGAGTTAACTTTCATATGCAAGTGGTTTGAAGTCTTGACATGAGGTTTAGAGTGAGAAATCATTGTTTTAGTGTTAGACTGTCATAAATCCTGAATCAGGGTAATACTGAGCAATCCAATGGATATGTCTTCATTCCATTGATCCCTTTTGTCACTGATCAATGGAATGATCTGTATACTAGTTAAAGTAATGTCTTGTAATGGTTTGCAAAGGTGGGAGGATGGTTGATGTTGAGAGTTCTATATAAATGACCCTGTAGAGTTGTATGTTGTGACTTTGGAGAAGGACAACAATCATTACAAGGTAGGAAAAGGTAAATTTGATGAATTGTTTCTCTGTCAATGAAGACAATAGGCATGTTGGATTAGACCAAGTTGTGTTAGAGGGAGATTACTCCAAGGTGGATATTGGGACTTTCTTGCTCTTGGAGCTATGAGATTGTGACTGCCCATGAAGGGTATGATAGGTGTTGCTGTCTTGCAGGGTCTGTATAGTGGTTTGGCAAGAAACCTTGATGGAATCTTGATGGAGTTGGCATCCTAGAAGGTGTGTCCTGGAGTCCTTCATTATGTGTGTGTCAAGAGTAAGTTGGAGATGGTGTTGGAGGTTGTCTTCAGAGATCTTTGCATGTGAACTTATGATCATGCTATTGCTGTCCTAGATGCTCTACTTATGATCTTTGCAAAGAATCCAACTTTCTATATCTAGAAAGTGTTGGGAATTAAGGTGTCTCAACCTTTGCAAATTCCTAATGTTGTATTTATTTATCGCATGTTGAGTTGGCATAGTCAGCACCTTGTGTATATGCAGGAGGATAAATTTTGGTGACTTTGGCAGCCACAGTTTCCCCCTTGAATAATTAACGGGGGTTTGGGGGCAGTGCCCCCAAGATAGGGTCAAAGGGCGTAGCCCCTTGCGGGGTCTAGGGGCAGCACCCTCGTGGGGGCTCGGGGGCAATGCCCCCAAAACCTCAAATGATTTTTAGTTAATGACAAGTGTTGGTGAGTATCTCTGCACGAGAGAAAGGCATCTTTGGGCGGTCAAGGGAGGTTATGACATGTAAGAGGAATATGATATTTTTAGTTAGTGTATGATGGATTCTCTAACAGCTGTAAGGTGTGTAAGAGCATCTGTCGTAACCTATCTTGGGACCAGGTGCCCACTTTGGGATGGGATGTTGGACAAGTGTCCTTAGGCGTGGGTTTTGGGGCATGAGTCCAAGATGAACGCCCATCTCTAGAAGGTTCCATATTTGCCTTGTAAACTCTATATAAACAGGTGCTTGGATGGGAGATAGATAACTTTGGTACAAGTACTATTATGCTGCCAGAATATCTCTAGATTTGACATTTAAAGACTCCTAAAAGAACATTGGCTCTGAAACTGTATTGTAATCTATTATTGTTTACTGTAATACATTTGAGCTATGTTTTGGAGTGTGAGGTTTTTCACCCATAAGTGTTTTCCCCATGTATATCTTGTCTCTCTCTCTGTCTTCTTTCTGGTTCTTGTGTTTTGCTGCAATATCTCATGTTAATGGTTTAACATTGCTGTAATAGTTAGGATAAAGTTGAATTTGCATAGCCCTCTCCTCATTAGATTAGTGTAGGAAGCCTTTCCTGCACACCTAGCTTCCTTTTAGAAAAAAGCATATTGATGTACAGTTTCACTTCATGTAAGACATGGTAGAGGATTGGAAGGTAAATTTGGAGAAGGTAGATACTTTGAAGAATGTTGCAGATGCATTGACGAAGCCAGTGGTATAGAGAAGTTTAGATGGTGTTCAGAGTCTATGGGCCTCTCAGCCTATAGCAGTTAAATCCTGTTAATTCTATTGGCTCTTACAAGGTGTTCAAGAAGTGGGAGAATGTTGGGAATTAAGGTGTCTCAACCTTGGTAATTCCTTGTATCATTTTCATTGTATTTATTTATTTATTGCCTATTTTGTAAATTAAATTGTAAATTCATATTGTCATCGTGTGGGATGTGGCACGATGATGTGTCATCCTACATGGAAGATGACAACTTGTAATTTTGTCCTCACATGAGGAGTAGGCCTCCCACTTTGTGGTAGGAATATTTTACCATGTGTCGGCATCTTGGATGTTGTGTAAGGGAATATTGACTGTAACGGTCATGACAGATTCCTATGATGAAGTTATGACATGTAAGAGTCAGAAATAGGAGATTCTATGATAGGTGAAGACATGTGTCAAAGAGCATCTTTGAAAAAGGTATCTTTGGGTGCCCCAAGGTGGACTATGACATGTTGTAAGAGAATATGCTATTTATAGCTTGTCTATGATAGATTCTCTTACAGCTATAAATTGTAACTACTATGATAGATTCTATGACGGTCGTGAGAGTCGTAAGAGCATCTGTCATAGCCCATTTTGGAAATAGGTGACCTCTTTGGGATGGGGTGTGTGGACAAGTGTTAGAAGCATATTACAATGTTGACCAAGTGTCCATAGTCATGGGTTTTGGGCCATGAGGCTAAGTTGGACGCCCATCCTAAGATAGAGGCAATTTTGCCTTGTATTTTCTATATAAACAAGTGCTTGGAGGAGGAGATGTATTACAACTTTTACAGGTACTGTTATGTTGCTGGATCATCTCTCGATACAAGTGTTGAAGACTCTTGCAAGAGCATTGGCTCTTATTTGTATTGTAACCTCTTTGTTTATGTAATACAGTTGAGCAGTGTTTTGGAGTGTAGGGTTTTTCACCCATAAGGGTTTTCCCCACGTATATCTTGTGTCTCTCTTCTTCTGTCATTCTTTCTTCCTTATGTGTTTGCTACAATATCTCATGTTAATGGTTTAATGTTGTTGTAATAGTTAGGATAAATTTGAATTTGTACTCTCCTCCCCTCATTAGATTAGTGTAGGAAGCGATTTCCGCACACCTAGCTTCCTTTCAGAATGGTTAGCAGCTAACATTTAACAATAGTGCTAAGTGAATTTACTAACCACCAAAATTTATTGAGAAAATGATTCTGAATATACACAAACCCTACGGTGTATGACTGTTGACAAGGGTGGAATATTTTCTGAATCCTCAGAATGTTTAATCCAAACAAGATGAAATCCAAACAAACCTGCCAGTGGCTAAGATCTTAAGCACTAGTCATGTGTGGTAAAGAGGTCATAGTCGCGGTTTAAGGAGGAGCAGTCGATACCTTATTATAGAGAAGGGCAGTAAAGTGAATATCAGAGAATTGAAAGTGATGTAGGGTTTTGACTATAGGCATCGACCAAAGATAACAGATGTAGACTGATGGTTGCGCTGGTTGACAGACTTCAACAAAGAGTCGATAGGAGATAGCAAATTATTGACGGGAGATTGGGAGGTTAGGTGTATCGAATGAGACGACTGGGGAGTGATGGAGTAGTGCATCTGCAAGCAATGGTCGGGTGGTCAACAAAGGTATGTAAGAGGTGATATTGGGAAACAATTAAGAGATCATCATGGAAACAATGTTTGTCTTTCATTCCATACTTCGACTCATGTCTATGCTACAAAGATATGAGTCATTGAAATTGACAGTAAATAGGTATATTGGAGATACAATAAGTAGGATCAACAAGAATGTTGACCGAGGGCTCAAGTGTAAGGTAAGTCGATCGAAGTGTTGGGAGGAAGGAGTGACGTGAAGTCAAAGGCTTCAAGGGCATCGATTGGGATGTGAGCAGAGATCGAAGATGACAGCAGTGGAAGAAGTGGTGGATCAGGTGGCAATTATGTGTAAAGGAATAGTGGGAGGTAATTTCTATAGGTGTCAACAAAAGCCATAGGAGGTACAGGTGGTGGTTTAAACTGGTGGTGATAGGGGAAAGTCACCACCAAAGGTGTTGACTAGGAGATCAAGCGGCGGGAAAAATTTTGACTGTAGAATCATTTGACCATGGTTGACGGATGTAAGGTTCAAAGCTGAAGACACAAAGTTTTCTGAGTGGTAGATTAGCATTTGAGACAATGGAGATGACCATAAGGATGTTCGACCAAGGTTGCCAAGAAATGGCAATAATAGATGTTTATATGTGGCGATGGTTTGAAATGAGTTAGTGATTATAGGATGCTAGCCTGCGAGAGGTTTAGACCAAAGCCAAGAAATGATAAAAGACGGATGTCGACCTAGGGATTTTGGAGATGCCGATTGTTGGATATTAGATGCTAACTAAGGTGATGGCTAACTGAGTGTATAAGGTGGGGATCTATGACAGAGGTGGTGCTAAGAGGTTTTGATGGATGTGGGAAGTCTTAAAGAAGCTGACTAAGGAGATTTATAGGTGGCGTTGGGCATTGATTTTAGACTTGGCAGAAACTGTTTCTTAAAAACTTGCAAACAAATACCACGAAGCCTAAAAAACAAAAGAAACACCTACAAGAGAAAACCTAAGATCAATACCCACAGGGGTCATGGGATCCGCATGGTACGGCCCTGGGGCCCTAAAAAAATTTCAAATTTTTTAAAGAAATTTCACAGTCACACAATAGAGGCAAATTTATAGTCAAAATTCATGGAACTGGCCTCCTGGACGTAATAGTGAGGTTGGTTTCAGCCTAGCCGATCACCTGTGATAATGAAATTACAAATCTTGACAAACTAGGGTTAGAAAAATACAAATTTTTGCAACAAAAACCTGCAAAAACTTATGACTGGATCCAATTGAGCATGTTCACATTAGGTTCACCAAAATGTATAATGAAAAAATTAGATAAATGAAAATGATAAAACAATGAAATGCATTACCTAATCCAAATCTTCAACACCTCAAATAGATGCGAATGATAGATTGGTGCAAGATGAATTGTTTGATTGATTTGATATGTTGGTTGGTCAATTCTGCAGCATAACGATAAGATGAAGATGATTGATGCAAGATGATAATAGATTGGAAGATGGAAGATGAAAGATTGTAGAGAAATTTTGGTAGCATAAGGATGTATGAAAGTGTCGATCCCCCAAATGGCTTGGGTAGGGGTTGATTTATAGGCAAGGCTTGGTTCAAATGGATGGTTGAGATTAAAAGGCTAAATGATTGATGTGGACAGCTAGGATTGATTAGTTATTCCCACTCTTTAAGGAAGTTGTAGTCATGTGATAAGTGTACAAAGGAGGATAGGGCTCATGTGTGAACGTGTACACAAAAATGTTTATTTAATAAGTTTAAATATGATAGTGTACACAAAAAATATATTAAATGAAAGTTGTACTACCACACATAATTCAATGGACAAGTGTTGGAATGTGGTGAGAGGTGAGGACTTAATTCAAATATTTTATTTGAATTAGTTGGGATATTAGTTGGAAAATTAATTAAATAACTAAGATTTATTTAATTAATTGGAAAGGTGATTAGGATGGGATGGGATTATGATGAGAAATTAATTAAATAATTAAATCTATTTAATTAATTGGCTAAGTGAGATAAGGATGGGATTAAGATGAAATTTTAATTAAATAAATTAAATTTATTTAATTAATTGGCTAATGGATTAAGGTGAATTAGGAGTGGGATTAGGACAAAATGCTACATGATGTCTTAATAATGTTTTTGACTAGGTGTTGCAAGACATGGACAATTTTGGGGACAAATTTAGGTGTCTACAGCGAGAGATAGAGAGACAGAGAAAGAGAGATAGGAATAGAGAAAGAGATTGTAATGTCTCTTTTTATTTAGCCAAGCCATTGTTGGAAAGTGATTTGGAGAAAGGAAAGTCGACTTCACCTAAGCCAAATTGAAGTTAAGTTGAGTACTTTATAAAATTATTGGAGAATGGAAAGTTGGTTGAGCACTTTATAAAGTGATTGGAGAATGGAACATTGGTTAAGTGAAGATTGGAGAATGGAAAAGTCACATTATAAAATGGAAATAAATTATAAAATAAAACATTATTTTATTGACAAAGTGGACATCCCACTTGGAGAAGGAAAAGTGAATTAAAAAATAATATTTTAATCCCAATTATGGCATTGAACTTAAAAATTATATAAACTATTGCAAATTTGGACACTCCACTTGAAGGTCATATAAGGTGTTTGGGAGGTCATTTTCATCATATTGTATTTTTTCATTAGCATCTATTGGATATTTTCCTTTGAGTTGCAACATAGGTTCAACCATTTTTGAGGACAAAAACCCTTGGCAATTCATGGATTGGATGAAAACCCAATACCACTTGAGAGGTGAATCCATCTAAGATTTGATATAGAGCTTATTTGTAGGTTTTGGCATTGAATTGGAGCTACAAAGACATATTTTTTTTGTAGGTTTATATTAGCTAGGGTTTGCAAGCCAAATTGATGAGATTTGTGTCAAATATCAATTTGGTATAGAGGTGAATGGAGGATAAACAATTGCAAGTTGATTAGGGTTTGGATTTCATTTTTATCATCAACAATTGTGAAGGAATCGATGCATTCATAAGGGTAGATCTGATTGAGAGTATTGCAGGCCACTAGGGTTTGAATGTTGTTTGGTATCATGGATATATATATGTAGATTTGATTGCTACATTTTAGGTAGATCATGGTTATTAAGGTGGAATTTGTCATCCATTTAACAATTGCCATTGTCTAGATAATGGTGCTTCTCATTGGAGCATCAAGCACTACCTTATTGGAGTGATTGTGGACATTTCCCATCATCATTTGTATATCAAGTTTCATCTTTATATAGTTGATGTAACATCAGACCTCTGATGTCATTTTTAGTTATCTTTTATTGCAAATAAAGCACATCTTTGCATAGTTTAAGGAGACTCAATTATTGGGTATGTGGAGTATGTTTTGAAATCCAAATCTTTAATTTGAATGAGTCTTGTAAACAATATCCTAGTCTGAATCAGACCTAATATCTTTGTAATCAAACCTAATATAGAGGAAAAATAAAGCATATTTGGTGTTATCATTGTGATGTTTATGCATGTAAAGTATTTGGTTATGTTTCCTATGTTTTGGTATATGTATTTCCATTGAAAATCATCTAAAACAATCATCATAACCAAGTACAAATTTAGAATTTAGAACTTAGTCCATTTACATGACAAGTGTTTGACATAATGTCAAACCCTTAAAATTAGAAAAAATAGATCAGATTGGGTAAGGGTTCTTACAGAGATAGAGAAAGACAGATGGAGATAAGAGATATAGATGAAAAGATACAGAGAAAAGAGAAAATTACTTTTGATCAATCATTTTATGTCAACAATCCAAAGATGGCACATGTCCACGGATATATATCTAGAGAGAGAAATGTATATATATATAGAGAGAGAGAGATGACAAAAAAAGATACAAAAGATAGAGAATGAGGGATATATATATAAAGAAAGAGAGCGTGGTATAGATAGAGAAATAGAAAGAGATAGAATGATAGAGTAAAAGAGAGATAGAGAAGCAGAGATAGAGGAGGAGAAAGAGAGAAAGGAAGACAGAGAAAGAGAGAGGTATAGAAAGAGAGGGTAGATTTAGAGAGAGGAGAGAGATAGAGATGGAGAGAGACAAAGAAAGAAAGACAGAGAGAGGTTAGGATATAAAGAGAGATAGATAAATAAATATAAAGAGAAATTTATTTTTCTATATTAGATCTTTACAATTGGATAATTTGCATTGTCATCAATTGTCAAACTACTTTATGGAAAACATGTGACAATATCAACTAATGCATAATTTCAATCATCTCTTAAAATTTTGATTAAAAAATCTTCAAATCCTTTTTTACCCTGTAACAAGCTTCACAATCTCTACAAATGGATTGATTCTTCTTACTATTGTTATAAACAAGATGTTATTTAACATAAATGTATGTAATTAGTATAATCATTTTTTAATGATACTTCTATTTGAATTCAAATTTTTAGATCATACATGTTTACCTCATTCATATAGCCTCCAAGATTGGTGGTTGCCTATCACTTTTATTTATCATTATGATCTTTGATATTCAATATCTGAAAACATCCAAATCATTTGCTAAAAAAGGATTTGTATGTCTCAAAATGCACCCACATTCACTATGAAAGAAATTATGTCGTGATTTTTTCTTCAATCAATTTATGCATGTACATGATTACTTTTCCTTTGCATTAAAATAATTTGAGTTTCTTTTATGGAATTCTATATTTAATTTTTCAAAACACATGTGAAACTTATTTGAAAGTCATTGAGCAAATTTACCTCATGCATTCACCCACTGTATGCTAGAAAAATGATAAACTCAACAAATGTAGTCATCATTGGCATAACCATTGCAAACCAAGGTGTGATTGCTAGTTATAAGTAAAAGAAACACAAACTTGAAGTTGAATTAAAATTAAAAAGCATAAAGTAGATAGAAGGGAAGATAAATCATATTTATAGGGGACATAAGATAAATAGGAGTTTGTGTGTTATCAAGTTTGGGTTCTCGATTTTATGTTTTGTGATAATATTGTCAGAGATAATAGTGTATACAATTGTGTCCCATCTAGAATGGTCTCATTAGTACACTTGCACTCCTTTCCAAGTCATGCATTGGTGTATAGTGAACCCACTAGTTTATCATGTTTTGTGTCAACATCTTGTTTTGCATGACTGCATCCTTTGTAGTTTAGGGAAAAACCTACAACCTATGGGAAAATGGTTGCCTAATAGGTGCTCTGCCTCAATCAAATCCCTAGGTTGAGTTAACAGATAAGTGTTAGACATGCTTGGGTGTGTGAGATCTTATGTGCATGAGAATAAATGGTGTGTGTAATAATAGAGGTGTGTCAAGGAGGGTCTAATGGGGGTCTAAAAACTCTTAGGTGTTCATGATGTCCCAACTAATGTGTGTACTTAGTTGTACTTGTACCTTTCTAATATCCTTTATTTTAACATTCTATTTTATAAACATTATGTCCATTTCTAGTCACTGGAGGTGAGATAATGTAAGGGTTTAATGAAAATTGGAGATTTTGATTAGGAAAAGAAGAATTCAAATTTGGGGGACACTATTGCACATTGTCCTATTTGAGAGGATGCGAGAGCAATGTGCTAGTGTCCAAAATGGACAAACAATTGAGAATTAATATGGGGAAGTTCTTGAAAGTGGCATGGCCATAGTATTGGGCGTAGGGAAGACTCAAGGATAGTGCTCAAATAGTTAAAAATGCTCATAAGTCATGTTTATAAATGAAATCATAAATTGAATACAAAACAAGAAGAAAAAATGTGAAGTATGCACTTTTCCTCTCTATAAGAGGGGGGTTGCCTTCATCTATAAAATCATGATTTAAATGGAGGTCCTAATAGAGTTTTCCTTCATCTATAAAATCATGATATAAATGGAGGTCCTCTATATTAGGACCTCCATTTAAATCATGATTTTATAGATGAAGGAAACCCCCTTCTTCTAGAGGGGAAAAATGTATACTTCACATTTTTTCTTCTCATTTTGTATTCAATTTAGTGTAACTTCTTCCTTTCCTACCTCACAAATAACCTCTCCCCTCACCTCCCTTCACCATTCATCATCCAAAATATCCATAAAAAGGCTTTCTTCCCCCAAACCCACCACAAAGAGACACCCCTCCCCCTCAAATCCTTCACAACTCTCCCCTCAATCCCTCGAGAGAAAACCCCTTGCACTTAATCCTTTCAGTAACTCTCCAATAGAGACCAAACCCTCTAAGGATACAAAATATAGATTACAACCCAAATTAATTTCTCTTGATCATCTAGATTGGAGCCATACCCTCAACCATTGTATTCCTCACAACCAAGATGCCTAAGATCTAGGTCAAGGTTTCCTTTGAGTCTTTCTCCATAATTAGATTGTCCTAAATAAGGTACTACACTCCCTATGAAGAACCAATACACAATTTTGGATAGGGAAGAGGATGATGTCATTCCTAATTGCCAATGAACTATGAAGTACTATCTTCGAATGTTAGGGGAATGAGTATCCCCATGGTAACGAATCAAGTAAGAAAAATAGTTTTGTTAATCCATCTTGATATCATCCTTCTTCAAGAAGTTAAGGTTAGGAGTTTAAAATTAGAGTCTACTTTACAACATATCTAGAAGGAAGCTCTTTTCTTGAAGACTAATAATCTCAAAGTTAATGGTGGAACAACTCTTCGTCTAGCCCCTTGGATCTCCAAATTTATAGTTGATTCATGAATAGACGATCCCTCTTTCAATAACATGTGGGTAGTTCTCATCCAAAATGATTTAGTAGGGTTTTTTCTATCTATGCCTCTAATGAACCTAGAGAGAATTCTGCTATAGGAATGGATGAGAGATAACTCACCCACAACTTAATGAATGGTGGGGGAAGAGTTCAATATGGTTGACCATCACATAGAACATAGCTAGCCAAGTTCTTCAAGACTTTATCAACTTGAATTTGATGCTTGCATCCTTTACCACAACTCTTTAGGCATTATACCATATCAATGGTAAAATTGATATCCACCTTCCCTTCTAGTATACTATTGGGAAAGGCATTGTATACCCTACACATATGAATATTGAATATTTTGTAATGTTGTCCATCTCAAAATGGGGTTCCACACTTTGGGGTGTAATATTTTCCCTAGATGGTTGTTGTGTGTGTTGGGACAGGAAAATTTGAAATTTTCTTGTACCCTTACTCACCCATTTCTGACCAAATCATAAAACATTATACTCAAAATCATAATAATAAGAGGGTTTAAATTCCCTAATATCGGCAAGACCTCATGTTAGTTATACCGATCCATGAGAAACTAGTTGAAATGGCTATCAACATGATAATAAGGATTGGGGAGAATGTTTTGGAAGACACCGATGGAGAAATTGGCAACGATGACCTTTCATTGGTGAGAAAATGCATGGTCACATCGATCAGCATAAGGAAACACTATCGGGTAGTATTCTACAAACCCTCCCGATAGTATAAGTCATGCCAATGGTGAAGTCGGTAGGACTCTCACCAAGCATCTAGTTGAACAGAGAGAATTAATGGTCATCAGCAGGAGATGAACATCAGAGTGAAAGATTGACAAGTCTCCGATAGTCTAATGTCTCAGTGATTAAAGAAAAGTATTTCGGCATAGCTCACACCAATATGTGTGAAGAATAAGAACCATCGGTGAAGATGAACAAGTTGAAATGAAGTTTATATGTCTTACTGAACCAATGGTCACAGCGATAAAGATGTCAGTGACATATCATGAAGATCTCTCTGATGAAGAGTGTAAAGGAAGGCTATCGGGGAAACAACCATGATCGGGTAACTTGAAATAAATTATCCTGATGGTTTATCTTATCTCGACCACAATGATGACCATGTTCATCGACAAGACTCTCACCGATAGTCATATCGGTAACACTTAACATATCAGAGAAGAACATTATTCTTATAACGATGAAGAAAGTCATGCCAAAAGCAACCATGTCCACTTCCACATCGGGTAAATCTTGGAGATATCTTGCCGATACAAAGTCACAAATGAAATATAACGTTGAGGAGACAATTGAAGGGTTACAACAATTGATCCATGAACAAATGTTCGCACCATAAGAAGATATTAAATCACCCAGACATTATGAAAATCATGCCGATGAGAGAAGTTATGACGATGTGACATTTCACAACTATCAAGAAAATTGAAATGCTTGAACAATTAATTGCAGACAAAGAAGAAATCCTCTGAGATAACATTCAAAATCATTGCAATTGAGTTCGATAGAATTGTTTGAGAAGAGCAAGCATGTGGAGACTTGAAGTAGAAAACTAGGGAATTCAATTAGAGCTTCTGATAAACAAGTACATACATATAAACTTCTGTGTCATAGCCTATAATTTGAATTTTTCTGTCAAGGATTGTAAATGGAGACTCCAGGAAAAGGAAAGGGTAGAAAACTACCAGGTGACACAAGTATACCTAAAAAATAGAAAATCGACAAAACCCTTGAAGAGAAAACAAAAGAGAGAAAATTGAACCAAGATCTGATTGATCAACTACCAGGATCAACTCCCAAAGCCTAAAGATCTGCACAACTTAGGGTAGAAGTGGAGAAATTAGAAGACAAGTGTAAATACCTTGGGAATATTTGGACTCCAATTAGAGGCTATGAACTTTTTAAATTCCATTTCAACAAAAGAATTAGGAATTTTCCAGTATCAAACCCATGGCATTTGAATTTGGGTAAATTAGTTGTTCTTGACGTGTTTCTGAATGTTGAACTTCTCCAGCTTTTTGCTAAACAATATAACCCAAGTCTTAAGGCCATATGCAACCCACAAGGGGAGCCTATCATACTCTTGTCAAATAATGCCATATGTGAAGTTTTTGACTTGGATGATTTATGTACTATCCCCATTGTTTATGAGGATTTGGAAAAGGAATACTGGAGAATGGATACTACATACAATGGATGGAGACTGCCTATTCACAGGCCTAGGGCAGAGCGAGAAATGGTGCCCCTTAGTGAAAATGATGGCCCTCCATTTCATGTGTCTCTGTTTGAACCTTACATACAATACACTTACTACTCTATGGGCCAAGTCCTAGGATCAGAGGTCCCTGACTTCATGACTATTCCTCTGATGGTCATTGCTACAGACATCTAGTGCCACAATGCCAGGCAGTTCGATTATGCTGCCTAAGTTTTTAATAGAATTGACTCTAGCCTAAATGCCATAAAGAACAATGCCCCATCTATCTCCTTTGAACATTATTCACTTCTCATGCACATAGTGCTCTATTATGGTCAAGAAGTGGAGTTATGGCCAATTGAATTCAAAGTTGTTCTAGTAGACCAGAGGGGGCAAAAGCTTACAAACATTTGGAGAGGATGGTTACGATGGATGTGATCATAAGGAACGCCATTGAATTTACTGATTCACATCGCAGCCAGGATTACTTAGATCATATTGCTTAGTTGTACTTGTGGTTAAATAGAGCATAAGCATGGTTATTTTATTGTTGTTATGTTTGTTAATTCTGAAAAGACTTCTTTGAAGAGTTATGTCTCTTCATAAGTATTCCTACATAAGGTGAACATATGATGCTGAATTATGATCAGCAGTAGAATATAATACATAAAGTTTACAATGCTTCTCAAAGACCATGTTGCAAGTATCTTATTGAAGAAGTAAATTGAAGTTCTCTAATTCTGTGGTTCTATTCTGGCATCAATTGTGTGGTTGTCTCCGGTTCAAATATTTCCTTGTTATTCAAATTAATATATCAAGTATATAGTTAATTTGTCAATGCACATTTGTTGTATCTGTGTGATTAAATAAATTAGTTTCCATTAGAGGAATTAAAAATCCTTCTAATCAATTAGAGTAACCTGGAAGTGTTAGTTTGGATTACTAAGAAGAACCATATAATTAGGATTGCCATTCTGTCTCCAAGTTAATATTACCTGTTATTCTTGCATATTTCATTCAATTGGTTCCTTCAAGAAAGGATTGAATTACCTTCTCATGAATTACAAGAGATCTGATTATATTGGTTGGATTGTCAAGAAGAGTTTGTTAGTCATTTCCTTGTACGTTTATACAAATTATAAACAAAGTATTGTGCCAAACAGTTAGAGTTACTGCCAACTATAAGCCACTAGTCTTAGTCTTCCATTTGACTCTATTACCCAACAAGGCACTGGTCTCATTTCAATTTATCACTTAAAACCCCTTTTATTAGTTAAGCACAGTCATAGAATTCACCTTGATATTGCTTATACAATTTCTACCAACCATTCATTAGATATTAGATATAAAATTAATTAGCAAGCTTTCATCTATCCTACACCATTTGCCACTATAGGTAGATCCATTTAATTAGTCAATATATTTACATTTAGTCTGCTTTAATTTCCAAGGTTCACCCACCTAGATGTAGCAGGACCTAAAGTGCAGGGAGTCATCAAACCCTAAAGGTTGATTCTATTTCGTTAGTTCAAAAATGTTGCAAGTCTAAGCATAGAGCCTAGCATCCTCTTAGGATTAACAACCTACATTTTTGAGACCTAACAAATTGGTGACTCTATTGGGGATATAAATAAAAGACCTTAGTAACCAACCATTCCTTCTATAGAGTCATTTCAGAAACTTTTGGTAACTCTGCTGGCAAAAAGAATCCAGAAAGATAAATTACAAACTTTTTCCTATTTAAAATAGGTGGTGACTCTAGTGACTGTTATAATAGAAAATTAATACCAAATGGATGGTAGGAGATCCAAGATGGAAGGCAAGAAATTGCAATCATCTCCACCAATTAGAAACATCTCCAAAAGAAATGGAACCTCAAACTATTCTCACCAGAATAATAACCACAAGACTCAAGAAGATAATTGATGCAGAGCACATGCCAATTGAAGCGTGTGAACCAGTTCAAAAAAAAAACCTCTAGGAGCCCGCAAGACAGCCAAAAGAAACTCTGTCGGCAAGACCTTTGAATTGTCTCACCGAAACAGACACACTCTTGCCTATCGGCAAGACAGCCCACCATCGGTCAAACTAAAATGTCCTTCACTGATGTGGATTTCTCCCTGATGAGCTTTCCATCGGCAGGACCACAGTAATGTCTCACCGAAACATACAAACCCATTGAACTGATGGACAGGTTTAATCTCTCCCTTCGGCAAGACATCGCCTATCGGCGAACCCCTTGAATCTCCTACCGACGCTCTCCCTCACACCGATGCTTATAATCTTCAACTGGTGATCGCCGGTCCTGGTCACCTCTGCCAATGGTGAAATATACAAGTGCTATATACAAGCGTCGGACCCGAAAACGTTATTAAACAAGGTTAAATCCTTGTATATGCGGGCTTGTACATTGGCGATGTATAATGATTTTATACAATACCGGAATCGAAGGGTTTATCAAATGGGATTTATTGCTTGTATATTTCACATTTGTATGTCGCGATATACAAGGCAATATACATTGAGACATATACATGCGGAACTCAAAGGCAAATTTGAATCTGATTAATTGCTTGTATATTGGCGATATACATAGGGTTTAAAGGCAAAGGGACTTAGCCGAATGAAAGATGGATGGACATCGACAACACTCAAGATCTTACATCGATACACCTTCTCACGCCGATGGCTTTGGCCAATACTACCATCGGAGAGACTTTCGCCATCGGGTGAACACAATTTCCTTTTGCCGATGCCTTGACTCTTGCCGATACTTCCTTCATCGGCGACACAAATGAGGACCTATGCCGATGTCTTCAAACATACATTCTTGACTTGGTTTGAACCCCTACCTGGTCGATGATGTACATATGGATACAACTGACGAACAACACACAGACTCCAATGCTTCCTACAGCATACAAAAAATGAACTTAAGAACACGGATACCATTCTTGTAGCAACATTATACACCGAGGAGGACTTTGGAGCGATCTAGTAATTTTAAACCAAACAAAATTGAACAAATGAAACTATTCTACAGATCCATTCCACTGATTTCACAGAAATCCACCAGTGGAATGGATTTATCTAGTTAATTCGACCACAGAGACACAAAACTATATTTTATACAGACTCTACACAGGAGAAACGTATACACGGAATATCTACACTGGATATTTTCACAGTATTTAGAATCCGGAAGGAAAATAAATTGCAGAACTTCTATTCCTCCTTGATGTTCAGAAATTTACATTTTACTCTACAGAACCCAGACCCGAACCTATCACCACTTATATCTCCTACCAAAGGTTTTCCTCTTTTTATCTTTCTCAATGCGAGGGATTGACATTCTCCTCTGTTTCTGGGATTTTAGCTTTTCAAAATTATAGGTGGAAACCCTTAATCTATTCCAAAGGACATCTGTTTTGCCTAAGATAGCAAAACTCTTACAACTAAGACACCTTGATTATCTTTCCCTTAATCCAAACTGTCAGAAACTTCATACAGAAAATGCTAACATTATATGTTACATTAGAAGGTGTTATAGATAACATGAAATGTCAAACTAATGTTAATATTCTTCTTCTTCTTGTGCATGTTGGTCCTTTTGAAGGGGTGCCCCTGCACCATACTCCCCTGGAGAAGAGATCTCAAGTCCCTTTGAGATCAGAGTTTGTAGGTTTGTACCATGATTTGAAATCTGGTCAGCAGTCATCCAAACTACCTCTGAATCGGGTTGTCCTTGCCAGGCCACCAAATACTCCAAGTATTCTTTGTTTCTGGTCTTTTTGAGCACTCGTGAGTCTAAGATGTGGTTTAACTTTGGTGGATCATGCTTAGGAATATCATCATCTGCTACCTGCAATGGTTCCTGTTCTATATCTACATTTGGCTTGTATGGATTCAAATCACAGACATTGAAAATTGGTGACAATCCAAGATCAGGAGGAAGTTGGATCTCGTATGCATTATGTCCACACTTCTTTAAAATTTGACAGGGTCCAATCTTCCTCTGCATTAGCTTAGTATACTTACCTTTGGGGAGCCTTTCCTTTTTCAGATTTACCCAGACCAAATCTCCAACTGTAAACTGTAAATCTCTTTTCTTCTGGTCAGCATATGTTTTGTACTTTGTTGTAGCCTGTTGGAGTTGATGCTTGACCTGATCATGTACTTCTTTAATAGCTGAAGCAAAAGCTTCACCATCTGCACTAATAGGATCTCCTACAGGTAGATCTCTCAGTTCCAGAATACCCCTGGGATGAATTCCATACACTATCTGAAAAGGTGACTTTCCTATACTCCTATTGATGGTGTCATTATAAGAAAATTTTGCTTGTGGGAGGATGTTATCCCATTTCTCTGCATGCTGCCTGGTTAAACACCTAAGTAGGTTACCCAATGAATGGTTAATAACTTCCGTCTACCCATCTGTTTGAGGATGGTAGGCTGATGAGAAAGACAAATTTGTTCCCAGCTTTTTCCAAAGAGTTCTCCAGAAGTGGCCAATAAACCTCACATCTCTATCTGATACTATGTTCAATGGTAAACCATGTATTCTCACTATCTCTTTGAAAAACAAATCAGCGACATATGAAGCATCACAAGTGGTTTTACATGGCAAGAAATGTGCCATTTTACTGAATCTATCTACTACCACAAAAACACTATCATATCCTTTCCTTGTCCGCGGCAAACCTAGTACAAAATCCATGCTTATGCTCTCCCATGGCCTAGAAGGAATGGGTAATGGCTGATACAAACCTGCATTTGTGGACCTTCCTTTGGCTTTCTGACATATTACACATGCTTCCACAAATTTTCTCACATCTGACTATAACTTAGTGGTGCAGAGGCACCTACCTAACAGCTGGCCTCCATGAGGCAGTTAGTTTGTTATAGGTCTTGTTTATGTTTCCAAGAAGGTCTGTTAGACCAAATGCATGTAATAAGGTCATGCTGATCATGATAAGATCATGCTGACTAGGCTTTTGCTATTTTTAGTTAGTTGGTTATAACAGCTGTCATAATGTTTGATCGGTTGGATCTCCCAGCCGCCTGGAGAGTTCCCAGCCGCTTGGAGTCGGGTCAGTAGTACTCGTAGGATAATCTATTTAAGCTTGAGATCGGTTGATTGTAGATCATCGATCGGCAGTATAGTATTGCATTAAGCAGAGGAGTTCGAGTGTGCTATGTGAGAAGTAGTATATTGTATTGCATCTTTGAAATCAATAAAGATCCTGTTTCGTTTTCTGCTTGATCTCCCTTGTGTAATCGATCTGCTGGTTTGGGTGGTTTCATGGATTCACTGATCCATTCCACTGGTTGATCTGTCTGATCGGTGGAATGGTAATGTACAGTAGGTTAGGTTGTAGTTTGTTTGTTTGCATGCAGGTGTGCAGGATCGCGGTCGACAGATGTTGAAGACCCTAGCATGGGCATGTGCTAGGTCAAGTTGATAAGTTCGAGTTGGAAGATCACCCTGAGACTGGATCGGGTCATCCCTGGAGGATCGGCGAAGTGAAATTTCGCTAAGTGAAGAAGTGCGCCAAAACGGCATCATCAGGATATCTTGGTGAATATCCTGCAGTCAGTTCGGATATCGTCATCCGGATAAGTGAAGGAGAGCATGATGCTTTCGAGTGCATGAAGTGCAAGTGCGTCGGGGTGATCATCATCAGGAGAGCCGAGGAGGAGCGTATCGGCATCAGGATCATCTATCGGGAGTGCCAATCATCCGCATATCGCAAGTAGATGCGAGAGTGAAAGTTTGTTTTTGTGACTAAGTGTTGAAGAGGTCATCAGGATATTGGGTGACGTCATCGTCATCAGGATATGACGTCATCGTCATCAGGATATTGAGATATCCCTCTACGCGAGTTTATCCTGCCGTTGTTAAGTGCTTGGGTATCGGCAGAAGGTTGTGTTAACATCATCAGGAGGTTTCGAGAGGACCGGATAAAGCAGATCATGATGCTGTTGTTTGTATCGTCGGCTAGCGGAGCATCGAAGGGAAGGTGCTGAAGGTGATCGTCATCAGGATATTTGGAGCAACCGGATATTTGATATCCTGCTGACGAAGAGAGTGTTGAAGGTCATGATGATGCCGATGGAGTTCGGCGCCCGATGAACAGTGCAACAGGAGGATATTTGCACCCGATGAACATCATGATGATGATGATAGGCGGAAGACGGAGGAGGTGAACAGTAGTCGGCAGGAGGATGATCGTGATTGTTCGAAATATGATGATGATGGCGAAGATGATGATGATGAGGATGGGCTGCAGACATCCATGCTATATGCGAAGGTTATAGTGTGGATGCCTCTGCATCATAGTGGTATCAGAGCTCAGCAAAAGGTCTGGGCTGTTGTGTGTTGATTCTGTCACCGAAAGGGCAGAGGTAGAGATAGAGTTGAAGTGTGTATTGTGTGTTGATTGAGAGGTTGACAAAATGCCTCCGAAAGGTAGTGGTACTGCAAGGGAATTGCAGGAGATGAAGGAGAAACATGCTAGAGAGATGAGGATGATGAAGGAGCTTGCTGAAGCACTTCAAGCCAGGCTGACAGCCCTGGAAAAGAACAAAAAGAGGGAAGTGGAAGACAGTGAGTCTGAAGAAGATGAAAATACTGTTGAAGAGTACGAAGAGGTAGCTGAAGATCTGGATGCTGAAGACCAGAGATTGGCAAAACTGTTAAAGGCAGTGCAGAGTGAAAAACCTAAGGTAAAGGTTGATGTTACCAAGTATACTAGAAGCTTGAATGAAGATGAGTTGTTAGATTGGATTGCTGCACTTGATAATCACTTTGAATGTGAAGATGTTGCTGAGGATCAGAAGGTAAAGATTGCAAAGACCAAGTTAGGAGGTCATGCTTTGGTATGGTGGGATTATGTACAATCCGAGAGAAGGAAACAAGGGAAATCTAAGATCACTTCATGGGATAAGATGGTAGCAAGGATAAAAGGTAAATTCTTGCCAAGGGATTATGAAATCCAGATGTTTAAGAAGCTGCAATTTTTAAAGCAGAAAGACAGGGATGTGAAAGCATATACTGAGGAATTTTATCTGTTAAGTATGAGATCTGGTCATCATGAGAATGAGGTAGAAAAGGTGGCTAGGTACTTGGCTGGTTTGAGATTTAACATACAGGATGAGTTAGTGTTAGCTAACCCTAAGAATGTGGAGGATTGTTATCAAATGGCAATCAGGATTGAAGAAAAGATGAATAGAGGACATGATAAGTCCATGAGAGGAAGAGGAAACCATAGGGGAAGAGGAGCAGCCCCTGCACAAAAGCAAACCAATGAGGGTCAAGAAGACACTGGTAAAGGACAGGGACAGTCTGATTTCAGGGGTGGATGGAAAGGTAATAGAGGAAGATTTGGAGGTGGTAGAGGTTCTACTACATTTTCAGGAAAGTGTTACACCTGTGGAGAGTTTGGTCATCCATCTTTCAAATGTCCAGAAAACAAGGGTTCATCATCCAGAAATGATAGAACTAGTGACAAGAGAGTACAACTTGTGCAAGAAGAGAAAGTAGAAGAAAGTGCACAGAGTTCAAACAGAGGTCCTAAGAATTATGGATATCTAGAGAGTGGAGAATCACTGATGCTAAGGAGAATTAGTTTGCAGGCATCAACGGATATGATGCAAAGAAGAGCTCTTTTCAAGACCACATGCAAGAGCAAAGGTAAAGTATGTAAGGTTGTCATTGACACTGGTTCAACAGACAACATGGTATCTCAGGAAATGGTGGATAAACTGAAGCTGGAAAGGATTCCACACCCACACCCTTACAAGGCATCTTGGGTGAGTGATAGTCAATCACTTTTTGTCTCTGAACAGGCATATGCGGATTTCCAGATTGGAGCATATCAGGATAGAATTTTGTGTGATATTTTGCCTATGGAATGTTGTCACCTACTGTTGGGTAGACCATGGCAATTTGACAGAAGGGTACTGTATGATGGGTATGCTAATACCTACACCATCAAGAAGGATGGGAAGACTATTAAGTTGATGCCATTGCAGGCAAAAGCTGCAGTACAGAAGGCAGCCCAAATCATTTTAATGGGAAAGAAGGAATTTGTGCAGATGCCTAGAGGAGCAGGCATAAAGGCAGTTCAGGACACTGCAGGGAAAGGAGTTGTTACAGACAACAAGCTGAAGAACGTTTCAGTTGTGACTGACAGAGGTCAGCAGCAGGTTCAGAAACAGGGGTGCAAACAGCAACCAGTTGAGAAGAATGACAGGGATGTTGTCATAGTTGGGACTATTGCTTGTCCTATAAAGATTGACAGGAAGCTAGAGTTGAACATTTCAGAAGTTCAAGAGGCAGTTCAGAAAGAGGTTCTGGTCAGGCAACCTGACAAACACAGGGTATGTGAGAGAAAAGCCTACATTGACAGGCATGAGGATTTACTTGCCAGCAAGCAAGTTACAGTTCAGGAGTCTTGGAGAAGCCAAGAGACAGCAGCAGACAAAGCTGGAACAGGGCAGCATATTGCAAAGGCAAAGTGTAAAGGTGGAGGACTTCCACATACTAAACTCATGGGACATGAGTTATTTTCTTTTGGGGAGTATGGTGCAGAGGCACCTACCTAACAGCTGGCCTCCATGAGGCAGTTAGTTTGTTATAGGTCTTGTTTATGTTTCCAAGAAGGTCTGTTAGACCAAATGCATGTAATAAGGTCATGCTGATCATGATAAGATCATGCTGACCAGGCTTTTGCTATTTTTAGTTATTTGGTTATAACAGCTGTCATAATGTTTGATCGGTTGGATCTCCCAGCCGCCTAGAGAGTTCCCAGCCGCTTGGAGTCGGGTCAGTAGTACTCGTAGGATAATCTATTTAAGCTTGAGATCGGTTGATTGTAGATCATCAATCGGCAGTATAGTATTGCATTAAGCAGAGGAGTTCGAGTGTGCTGTGTGAGAAGCAGTATATTGTATTGCATCTTTGAAATCAATAAAGATCCTGTTTCATTTTCTGCTTGATCTCCCTTGTGTAATCGATCTGCTGGTTTGGGTGGTTTCATGGATTCACTGATCCATTCCACCGGTTGATCCGTCTGATCGGTGGAATGGTAATGTACAGTAGGTTAGGTTGTAGTTTGTTTGTTTGCATGCAGGTGTGCAGGATCGCGGTCGACAGATGTTGAAGACCCTAGCATGGGCATGTGCTAGGTCAAGTTGATAAGTTCGAGTTGGAAGATCACCCTGAGACTAGATCGGGTCATCCCTGGAGGATCGGCGAAGTGAAATTTCGCTAAGTGAAGAAGTGCGCCAAAACGGCATCATCAGGATATCTTGGTGAATATCCTGCAATCAGTTCGGATATCGTCATCCGGATAAGTGAAGGAGAGCATGATGCTTTCGAGTGCATGAAGTGCAAGTGCGTCGGGGTGATCATCATCAGGAGAGCCGAGGAGGAGTGTATCGGCATCAGGATCATCTATCGGGAGTGCCAATCATCCGCATATCGCGAGTAGATGCGAGAGTGAAAGTTTGTTTTTGTGACTAAGTGTTGAAGAGGTCATCAGGATATTGGGTGACGTCATCGTCATCAGGATATGACGTCATCGTCATCAGGATATTGAGATATCCCTCTACGCGAGTTTATCCTGCCATTGTTAAGTGCTTGGGTATCGGCAGAAGGTTGTGTTAACATCATTAGGAGGTTTCGAGAGGACCGGATAAAGCAGATCATGATGCTGTTGTTTGTATCGTCGGCTAGCGGAGCATCGAAGGGAAGGTGCTGAAGGTGATCGTCATCAGGATATTTGGAGCAACCGGATATTTGATATCCTGCTGACGAAGAGAGTGTTGAAGGTCATGATGATGCCGATGGAGTTCGGTGCCCGATGAACAGTGCAACAGGAGGATGTTTGCGCCCGATGAACATCATGATGATGATGATAGGCGGAAGACGGAGGAGGTGAACAGTAGTCGGCAGGAGGATGATCGTGATTGTCCGAAATATGATGATGATGGCGAAGATGATGATGATGAGGATGGGCTGCAGACATCCATGCTATATGCGAAGGTTATAGTGTGGATGCCTCTGCATCACTTAGGCCAATAGTAATGTCTTTTTATCAAATCAAGAGTTTTATCAAGACCAAAATGTCCTGACAGAGCCCCACAATGTTTTTCCTGAATAATATTCAGTCTCATAGAACATCTAGGAATACACAGTTGTCCACCTTTGAAAAGTAATCCATCTTGGATCAGAAATTCAGAAAACTCAACATGATATTTGTCTCCAAAAGAAGTACATACCTTATAGATCTCTCCAAAGTCTTCATCATCTGCATACATTGTCTTCAACGAATCAATCCCAACACTCTCCAATTGGATCTAATTTATGGTCAGTACTCTCCTGCTCAAAGCATCTGCTACTTTGTTTTTAACCCCTTTCTTGTGCTTGAGTGTGAAAGTGAAAGCTTGCAAAGTTTCCACCCATTTCATGTGTCTATGGTTCAGCTTCTCTTGACTGTTTAAGAAACTGAGAGCCTGATTATCTGTAAACACTATGAATTCTTTGGGCATCAAATAATGCCTCCATTTCTTAAGTGACTAGACTAGAGCATACATCTCCAAATCATAAGATGAGTATCTCTTCTTAGCATCATTTAATTTCTCACTAAAGAATGCAATAGGCCTTCCTTCTTGGCTGAGTACTGCTCCAATGGCACTATGACTTGCATCACATTCTACTTGGAAAATCTTGCTGAAATCAGGAAATGCAAGAACTGGTTGTTCTGCTATCTTCTTCTTCAACGTTTCAAAGGAATTATCTGCCTCCTCTGTCCATGTAGACTTGCACTTCTGTCCTCCCTTTATAGTGTCAAGCATGGGTGCACAGATATGACTAAATCCCTTTATAAACTTCCTATAAAAGGTTGCTAATCCATGGAAACTTCTAACATCATTCATAGTTTTAGGTGTTGGCCAAGACAATATGGCACTTACCTTTTCTGGATCCATTCTTAGTTTGTTATGTGAGATAACAAGTCCTAAGTAGATGATTTCTTCCTGCATAAATAGACAATTTGCTAAATTTATCATTAGATGCTCTTCATGTAACCTTTTGAAAACCAAGTCTATATGGATGAGGTATTCTTCCCTCAGATTACTGAAAATCAGGATGTCATCTAGATATACTATGACAAATTTACCTATGAACTCTCTCAAGACCTCATTCATCAATCTCATAAAGGTACTAGGAGTGTTGGATAAACCAAAAGGCATGACCTTCCACTCATATAACCCGTCATTTGTCTTCAATGTTGTTTTCCACTCATTACCAGGTCTAATCCTAATCTGATGATAACCACTCTTTAAATCTATTTTGGTGAAGTATTTAGCTCCTCCTAAACAATCAAGTAAATCTTCTATCCTAGGGATTGGAAATCTGTACCTGATTGTTATTTTGTTGATAGCCCTTGAATCAGTGCAAAGTCTCCAAGTGCCTTCCTTCTTTGGTGCTAGTACAGCTGGTACTGCACATGGGCTTAAACTTTTGCCAATTAGGCCTGTCTTCAACAACTCTTCAATTTGTCTTGCTACCTCTGTATTCTGATCTGGAGTGAGCTTATATGCTGCTTTGTTGGGAAGTGTAGATCCTGGGATCAGATCTATACAATGGCTGATGTCTCTTATAGGTGGTAGGGAACTTGGCATCCCATCAGAACTAATACCTTTGTATTTATCCAATAGCTCTTGGACAGCTGGGTCTATGAATTTTTGTTTCTTTTCTCCCTTGACTTCTTTCTGCTGTTCCTTGTTGACCTTTAGGCAAGGAATTAGAGCATATGTATCTACTCCTTCTCTTATCTCTTTCATGAATTGTCTTCCTTCTACCATCATCACTTTAACCTCTTTTCCTTTTGTCTCCACCTCTATCTCCATTAATGGTATCAATTCTATTACTTTACCATTCTTGGAAATTGAGTAGGTGTTCCTAACACCATCATGGTATGCTTTTAAATCATACTGCCATGGTCTTCCAAACAGGAGATGACAAGCATCCATCTTGGCAATGTCAAACAATAGCTTATCCTTGTATGGGCCAATTTGAAATTCTACCCAAGCCTGTTCTTCTACAACTATTTGCTGTCCTTGGGTAAGCCATGAAATTTTATAAGGGCAAGGTGTTGGATCTAGGGCATACAACTGAGAGGGGGGGGTGAATCAGTTGTATAAAACTTCTTCTCATTCAAACACTTAACTCACTGTTGTTAGTTAGCAGCATATCAAATAATCATCCATGGAAGCATAATACATAAACACAAGAGCAGATAAGCATCAACACATTGAACACCAAGATTTTGAGTGGAAAACCCGGTTAAGGGAAAAACCACGGGGTGATTAACCCAAGAATTATTCTCTGTTAGAAGAATAAGGAAAAATGAATGGCACATGCCAATAAGGGCTCACTGCCCGAGCACACTGCTCACAAAGAGGCCCACTACCTACAAGGAGACACACTGTCTACAAAGTGATGAAAATCACAGTCTTGAACTGGAGAATGACATCTCTACCATGTCCGGATCAGTTCCAATTAAGCGCAACAATCTCTGCTCTGCCTTTCGCACGTTTCTTCGCTATACCATACTCATCCTCACTCCTCCCTTTGAAATGAACTCACAAACCGTTATTTATACAAGACATCGACTTAGGAACAAACATCTAAGTCGGCAAACAACCATAGGAGTATCCGCAAGATGAATAACACATCCGGTCGGCCATCACAAGAACATTCGCAGGATGAACAACTCATCCGGTCGGCTACATAGAGCAAGAACTTCATCCGGAAGAATAATTTCAATTCTGGGCTCTACCATCAATGCGGACCAACAACACAACCTAAACAAGATCCAAGAATCTTCACAAGCTTGTCTGAATGTCCGGATACATCCGCACTTCCTCTGCTTACTGGGATCTCTTGTCTTCCTCATCCGGAACTTCAAGAACACAGTCTGTCGCCACTGTCATAATGTAAGAGGTACTTCCGGACCTCCAAATCATACACAAATCAGGATGACACATCACAAGGACATCCCAAACACTCCTTCCAATCCGCAGATTAGGATAATACAATTCCGGACCTCACCGGACCGTTTTGTGATCCTCTGTCACCTCCGGATACTTGCCGGACCCGGTTCTATACCGGCAGCCACAACTCCTTCAGATCTTCATGCGGACCTCTGAAATCTTAACTGTAGCATCTCAAGACTCATATCTACTAACCCTTTAATCCGTATCCTCCGGTTCTCATCCTATACAGTACATTTACCTTCTTCTCATCACTGTTCTTCACTGTTCCTGACTGAGACTAATTTTCTCAATATCCTCAGCACACAGCTCATCAAATCCTTCTTGTCAATGCAATATGAGTATGTTGACATCAATGACAACACTGGATAACCTCATACTTGCAACAATCTCCCCCTTTGTCATTGATGGCAACATATGATGTGAAAAACCATTAAGACAAGAACTTCATCTTTTCATATGTCTTCTCTTCCTTTACTGCTCCCCCTTTGATCATCAACCACTTGTTTTTCACATGTCTTCTCTCCCCCTTTGACATCAATGGCAAAGGGCTCATACTTGCAATTCTCATGCATCAGAATCATACTAGTTGCTCCCCCTTAGTTGCAGCTCCTCATTAGTCCGGATCACAAGATATGACTGTGATAGCCACCGGACTGATGCACAACAGTGCATCTTAGTTCATTACCGGAGGGGCCATGACCCTTAACTTCTCCTGGAGATATTCAAAGGAATCCTTGGGAAGGGGTTTTGTAAAGATATCTGCAATCTGATCCTTGGAGGGAACATACTCCAATCTGACTTCTTCCTTGTTTACTTGTTCTCTCAAAAAGTGAAATTTGATAGATATGTGCTTAGTCTTAGAATGCAATACCAGATTCTTGGAAATATTAATTGCACTTGAATTATCACAGAAAATTGTGATAGGCTCCTCATATTCAACTTTGATGTCTCTTAGCATCTGCTTCATCCACAAGATTTGAGTGCAACTACCTGCTGCTGCAATGTATTCTGCTTCAGTTGTAGACAGAGATATTGCATCTTGTTTCTTGCTTAGCCAAGAAACTAATCTCTTCCCCAAAAAGAATGCTCCACCACTAGTGCTCTTCCGGTCATCCACATCTCCTGCCCAATCTGCATCTGTGTAAGCATGAAGAGAGAAATCCGGATCTCTAGGATACCATAGACCATACTCAACTGTTCCTTTCAAGTATCTAAAAATTCTTTTGATTGCCATAACATGAGATTCTCTAGGATCAGCCTGGAATCTTGCCACAAGACCAACAGCCTGCATTATATCTGGTCTAGTTTGAGTGAGATACAACAATCCACCAATCATTGATCTATACTTTGTCTGATCTGCCTTTGGAGAATCATCATTTTTGCTTAACTTACATCCGGTTGCCATAGGAGTGTTCATAGGCTTTGAGTCTTCCATACCAAATTTCTTTAACAATTCTTTCACATATTTGGTCTGAGAGATGAAGATCCCTTCTTTTGTTTGAGTAATTTGTAGACCCAAGAAGAAATTCATTTCACCAAGCATAGACATTTCAAACTCACTTTTCATCTGATTTGCAAAAGTTTTGCACATACTATCTCTTCCTCCAAAAATGATATCATCCACAAACACTTCAACAATTAGAATGTTTTCATGATCAATTTTGAAATATAAGTTACTGTCAGCAGTACCTTTGTTGAATCCAATCTGCACAAGATGCTTATCCAACCTTTCATACCATGCTCTTGGGGCTTGCTTCAATCCATACAAAGCTTTCTTCAACTTGCAGACCATATCATTATTATCAGACAATTGAAATCCATCCGGTTGTTCAATGTAGACTTCTTCTTCCAGATCACCATTTAGGAAGGCAGACTTGACATCCATCTGATATACCTTGAATTCTTTGAAGGCAGCAAATGCAAGAAGTAATCTGACTGCTTCAATTCTTGCTACCGGAGCAAAAGTCTCTTCAAAGTCAATTCCTTCTATTTGAGAGTAGCCTTTGCAGACCAATCTAGCTTTGTTTCTGATTACTTCACCAGCTTCATTTAGTTTGTTCCGGAAGACCCACTTGGTTCCAATTACATTCCTGTCTCTAGGTCTGGGAACAAGATCCCAAGTATGATTTTTCTCAATTTGCATTAGTTCATCTTCCATTGCTTTGGTCCAGTTTTCATCATTGCAGGCTTCATTTATTGTTTTAGGTTCAATCTTTGAAATCAGACAACATTCATTCTGATCTTGAGCAATATTCCTTCTAGTTTGTACACCTTTGCTTCTGTCACCTATGATCTGATCTTCAGAGTGATTCAGTCTTACATACCTTGGAATTTTGGGAGTATCCAGCACTGTTGTTTCTTGATCAACCTCATTCAAATCTAACTCTTCTTCCTGATTTACCGGATCAGGCTGACTCTGTCTCACCGGAGAGGATTGAGGTCCTTGAACACTATCTTGGTCATCTTCATCAAACTCATAAAATCTTGAAGGCTTCTCAATTCCTTCATCAACCTTCACATTGGTGCTTTCTATCATCTTCCTCAATCTCTTATTGTAACACCGGTATGCTTTGCTTTGAGTGGAGTAGCCCAAGAAAATTCCTTCATCACTTCTAGCATCAAACTTTCCTAGATCTTCATCTCTTTTAATATAACACTTGCTACCAAATACTCTGAAATATTTCACAGTAGGAGTGATGCCAAACCAGAGTTCATAGGGGGTCTTACCGGTGTTGTTTCTGATTTGAACTCGATTGAGAGTGTAGACTGCAGTGCTGATAGCTTCTTTCCAAAACATTTGAGGAACATTTGCTTCCAACATCATTGTCCTAGCAGCTTCCTGGATGGTCAGGTTCTTTCTCTCAACTACTCCATTCTGCTGTGGAGTCTTAGGAGCAGACAACTGTCTCCTTATACCCTGTTTCTCACAAAAGTCAATGAATTCACCAGATGTAAATTCACCACCTCTATCAGACCTTAGACACTTTAGTTTCAATCCGGTTTGATTCTCCACCATAGCTTTGAAGATTTTGAACTTCTCAAAAGCTTCTGATTTTTCTTTTAGAAAGGTAACCCACATCATCCGGGAATGATCATCAATTAACAACATGAAATATCTATCACCTTGCAGACTCTTGATTCTTGCCGGACCACATAGATCAGTATGTACTAATTCCAATAATCCGGTAGAAGACTGATCTTTGCTTTTAAAAGAGACTCTGCTTTGTTTGCCTAACTGACATTCTTTACACACACTATTTGTAGGTTTTATCAACTTTGGAAGATCTCTCACAGCCTGAGTATTGCTTATTTTGATGATGGTATCAAAATTTACATGACACATTCTTCTATGCCATAACCAACTCTGATCAATTTGAACAAACAAACAACTTTTATTTGAACCAACCAGATGAAAGATGTTACCTTTTGTCTGAGTACCGGATGCAATTTCAGTTCCGGAGCTTGTAAAGATTCTGCATTTTCCATTCTTGAACCGGAGATCATAGCCTTTGTCCACTAACTGACCAACACTGAGAAGATTGTGCTTCAATCCTTCAACATACAGTACATTTCCTGTTTTGCTCTTACCATCAAAGGAAATAGTTCCCCTACCTCTGATTCTGCCAGCAGAATTGTCACCAAACTTTACCATTCCTCCTTCATATCTTTCCAAGTCTAAGAACTTATTCTTGTCACCAGTCATATGGTGAGAACATCCACTGTCAATAACCCAATCATCCTTTTCTTCCACTTGAGCAGCCAAGGCTTTTTCAACAACTTTGTGATTGACAGATTCAGAGAGCATGGAATCTTCTTCCTTGATGGCTATAAACACCCACTCATTTCCGGATTTGCTTCCTGGTTCTGATTCATCATTTGTTACTCCTTCATTGTCATCTTTTTCATGAACATAATAGCAATTCTTTTGAAACCTTTGTCTGTGAGTATTAGATCTTGCAGATCTCTCCGGACATCTTGAGGCAAAATGACCAATCTTATTGCAGTTGAAACACTTAAAGGGTAGTTTTCCTTCATACTTACCGGATCCTCTTGGCAGTCTCTTTGCAATGAGGGCTTCAAGTTGAGCTGTTTCTGCTTCTTCTTCTTCCATGTCTCTTCTTGCTTGATCATACCATGACATTTTCCTTGATGAGTTTTCACCCGGATCAAATCTCTGTTTGCCTTTCACATAGGCACTGGCTTTGAAAGCAGATTCAGTCTTGGGAGGATCATCTCCAAACTCGGTCATTTCAAATGCAGCTAGTTTGCCAGCCAGTTGTTCTCTTGTGACAGTTGTGTGGGCTCTGAATTCATCAATGGCAGTAACTTTGATTTTGTAGGCAGCAGGAAGGGATCTTAGGATTTTGCAGACAATCTCATTTTCATCTAAAGTTCCACCAGCATTTCTGATTCCACATACCAGCTCATTTACTCTTGGCATAAAGGTAGTGATGTTTTCATCATCTCTCATTTTCAACCTTTCAAATTTCCCTTTCAGACTTTGCAACCTTGCACTTTTGACAAACTCATCTCCTTCATATAGAAGTTCCAATTTAGTTAGGATCTCATATGCAGTGGGTAGGTCAATGACATTCGAGAGATCTGAGTCATTCAATGCGCTTAGAAGAGCTTCCTTGGTCCGCAGATTGTTTTCAGCTTCTGTGATTTCATTCAGAGTTGTCGGACCACCTTGTGGAGGTACATATGGTTTTGAAATCATACCCAGGTATGCTTTTCCCATGCATTCCAAGTGACACTTCATGCGACCTTTCCAGAGAGTGAAGTTGGTTCCATCAAACTTCGGACTATCCTTCTTGTATGACGACATCCTGGATCTCCTCAAGCGGTTAAGCTCTTGTCAGAGGAACTTGGCTCTGATACCAATTGTTGGATCTAGGGCATACAACTGAGAGGGGGGGGTGAATCAGTTGTATAAAACTTCTTCTCATTCAAACACTTAACTCACTGTTGTTAGTTAGCAGCATATCAAATAATCATCCATGGAAGCATAATACATAAACACAAGAGCAGATAAGCATCAACACATTGAACACCAAGATTTTGACGTGGAAAACCCGGTTAAGGGAAAAACCACGGGGTGATTAACCCAAGAATTATTCTCTGTTAGAAGAATAAGGAAAAATGAATGGCACATGCCAATAAGGGCTCACTGCCCGAGCACACTGCTCACAAAGAGGCCCACTGCCTACAAGGAGACACACTATCTACAAAGTGATGAAAATCACAGTCTTGAACTGGAGAATGACATCTCTACCATGTCCGGATCAGTTCCAATTAAGCGCAACAATCTCTGCTCTGCCTTTCGCACGTTTCTTCGCTATACCATACTCATCCTCACTCCTCCCTTTGAAATGAACTCACAAACCGTTATTTATACAAGACATCGACTTAGGAACAAACATCTAAGTCGGCAAACAACCATAGGAGTATCCGCAAGATGAATAACACATCCGGTCGGCCATCACAAGAACATTCGCAGGATGAACAACTCATCCGGTCGGCTACATAGAGCAAGAACTTCATCCGGAAGAATAATTTCAATTCCGGGCTCTACCATCAATGCGGACCAACAACACAACCTAAACAAGATCCAAGAATCTTCACAAGCTTGTCTGAATGTCCGGATACATCCGCACTTCCTCTGCTTACTGGGATCTCTTGTCTTCCTCATCCGGAACTTCAAGAACACAGTCTGTCGCCACTGTCATAATGTAAGAGGTACTTCCGGACCTCCAAATCATACACAAATCAGGATGACACATCACAAGGACATCCCAAACACTCCTTCCAATCCGCAGATTAGGATAATACAATTCCGGACCTCACCGGACCGTTTTGTGATCCTCTGTCACCTCCGGATACTTGCCGGACCCGGTTCTATACCGGCAGCCACAACTCCTTCAGATCTTCATGCGGACCTCTGAAATCTTAACTGTAGCATCTCAAGACTCATATCTACTAACCCTTTAATCCGCATCCTCCGGTTCTCATCCTATACAGTACATTTACCTTCTTCTCATCACTGTTCTTCACTGTTCCTGACTGAGACTAATTTTCTCAATATCCTCAGCACACAGCTCATCAAATCCTTCTTGTCAATGCAATATGAGTATGTTGACATCAATGACAACACTGGATAACCTCATACTTGCAACACAAGGATGTGGCATTCTCCTAAGCTTAAGTTTTTCTACCATCTCAATGGATACAAAATTCTCAGTAGATCCAGAGTCAATTAAAACTTTGCATACCTTTCCTCCTGCCTTGCAAGTAGTTCTGAAGAGAGACTTCCTTTGTGGAGGTTCTTTTCCAGGCACTTTCATGGTGGTCATTGCTCTCCTAATCATCGAAGATTCTCCATTCTTAGGATACCCATAACTGCTAGGAGCATTCACACTTTGAATAGTGCTTGAGCTTGCTACACTCTGACAATTAGATTCTTGGATCAGATTGATCCTCTTTTCTCCTATTGAGCTTGTTGCCTTTGCTGGACATATGTTGGCTATATGGCCTTCTTGGTTGCAATTGTAACATCTGATAGGTCCTCTGCCCTGAGATCTTCCTCTAAAAGGTGGTCTTCTGCCCCTGAAGTTTCCCTTTGGATTGTAGCTTCCTCCTTGGTACTGACTGTTATCTTCTCTGCTGGTCTCTTGGTTGGATTCATTCTGGTATCCAAATCCTCTGCCTCTAAAAGGACTTCTTCCTCCTCTCTGATTCTGCTCATGCCTTCTCTTTAGTTTTTCTTCCACTTTGAGTGCTAATTGATAGCACTTTTGAATTGTATCTGGATTATGCAAATTTAAGTCTTCCTGGATGTTAAGTCTCAACCCATTGAGGTATCTTGCTACCTTCTCTTCCTCATCTTCCCTTACCTTTGTTTTTACACACAACTTCATGAATTCTTCTGTGTATGAGCTGACATCTAGCTCCTTCTGCTTCAAATTATGTTTTCTCTTGTGTAATTGGATATTGTAATCCAATGGAACATAGGCCTCTTTCACCAATACCATCATTCTCTTCCATGTTGTAACTCGGTTCTTTCCCTCTTTCACCCTGTCATCTTGGATGAAATTCTACCAAGTCAGTGCAGCTCCTTTCATTTTGGACTGAGCCATCTTCACTCGTTGGTGTTCTGGTATCTCTTCTGTCTCAAAGAAATTATTCAAGCAGTCTATCCACTCCATTACTGAATCAGGTTCCATTTTTCCTGCAAACATAGGCAGGTCTATTTTCACATCCATGGTCCTTCTTTCCATGGACTTGAGGGCATTGAGTAAGGGTCTCTGGTCTATAGGAACCACTAGCTCTTCCTGCTCTGGGGTCTCCTCTTCATCCCCATCTTCATGTTCACTAGAGTTTTCTTCCCCTCTCTCCACTCTTTCCCTCAGCTTCTCTAGTTCTTCCTTCATTGCCTGATTCTGAGCCCTATCAGCTCTACTTTCTGCTATTTGCTTCTTCACCAAGGCTGTCAATTCAGCATTGGACATCTTTGCTGGAAGAGTGTCTGAAGCTTCTCCTTCCAACATTCTGCTTTCTCCTTCTACTACAAGATGGAACAAATAACTTAAAAAAAATGAAATTTTCACACTAACCTTTCCCAGAGCTTTCTCTAGCTCTGATACCACCTGATGCAGAGCACGTGCCAACTGAAGCGTGTGAACCAGTTCAAAAAAAAACCTCTAGGAGCCTGCAAGACAGCCAAAAGAAACTCTGTCGGCAAGACCTTTGAATTTTCTCACCGAAACAGACACACTCTTGCCTATCGGCAAGACAGCCCACCGTCGGTCAAACTAAAATCTCCTTCACTGATGCGGATTTCTCCCCGATGAGCTTTCCATCGGTAGGACCACAGTAATGTCTCACCAAAACATACAAACCCATTGAACCGATGGATAGGTTTAATCTCTCCCTTCGGCAAGACATCGCCTATCAACGAACCCCTTGAATCTCCTGCCGACGCTCTCCCTCACACTGATGCTTATAATCTTCAACCGGTGATTGCCGGTCCTGGTCACCTCCGCCAACGGTGAAATATACAAGCGCTATATACAAGCGTCGGACCCGAAAATGTTATTAAATAAGGTTAAATCCTTGTATATGCAGGCTTGTACATTGGCGATGTATAATGATTTTATACAATGCCAGAATCGAAGGGATTATCAAATGGGATTTATTGCTTGTATATTTCATGTTTGTATGTCGCGATATACAAGGCAATATACATTGCGACATATACATGCGAAACTCAAAGGCAAATTTGAATCCGATTAATTGCTTGTATATTGGTGATATACATAGGGTTTAAAGGCAAAGGGACTTAGCCGAATGAAAGATGGATGGACATCGACAACACTCAAGATCTTACATCGATACACCTTCTCACGCCGATGGCTTTGGCCAATACTACCATCGGAGAGACTTTCACCATCGGGTGAACACAATTTCCTTTTATCGATGCCTTGACTCTTGCCGATACTTCCTTCATCGGTGACACAAATGAGGACCTATGCCGATGTCTTCGAACATACATTCTTGACTTGGTTTGAACCCCTACCTGGTCGATGATGTACATATGGATACAACTGACAAACAACACACAGACTCCAATGCTTCCTATAGCATACAAAAAAATGAACTTAAGAACACGGATACCATTCTTGTAGCAACATTATACACCGAGGAGGACTTTGGAGCGATCCAGTAATTTTAAACCAAACAAAATTGAACAAATGAAACTATTCTACAGATCCATTCCACTGATTTCACAGAAATCCACCAGTGGAATGGATTTATCTAGTTAATTCGACCACAGAGACACAAAACTATATTTTATATAGACTCTACATAGGAGAAACGTATACACGGAATATCTACACTGGATATTTTCACAGTATTTAGAATCTGGAAGGAAAATAAATTGCAGAACTTCTATTCCTCCTTGATGTTTAGAAATTTACATTTTACTCTGCAGAACCCAAACCCGAACCTATCACCACTTATATCTCCTACCAAAGGTTTTCCTCTTTTTATCTTTCTCAATGCGAGGGACTGACATTCTCCTCTATTTCTGGGATTTTAGCTTTTCAAAATTATAGGTGGAAACCCTTAATCTATTCCAAAGGACATCTGTTTTGCCTAAGACAGCAAAACTCTTACAGCTAAGACACCTTGATTATCTTTCCCTTAATCCAAACTGTCAGAAACTTCATACAGAAAATGCTAACATTATATGTTACATTAGAAGGTGTTATAGATAACATGAAATGTCAAACTAATGTTAGTATTCTTCTTCTTCTTGTGCATGTTGGTCCTTTTGAAGGGGTGCCCCTGCACCAATAATGCTAAGCAAACTATTGCAATTCACAATAAATTTACACCTCTACATGAATCAAATGAGAACCTCAACGGAGTAACTGATGATATATTGGCAAAATACAGACCAGATTCTCAAGAACAGCTTGAGTATGAAGCACAAGCCATGAGGGAAATTGATCAAAGGCAAGCTGAATATGATTTTAAAATGTCATTACATCAAGGAGAAGGGATAAAACATGGATTCTCAACTCAAGAAATAAATGAAAGCCCTAAGACTTTAGGAGGTATGAATTAAGCACAACAGGATCTGCTTAGGCTCCAGGAGGAACTTGAAATGATTAAGATAGAGGAAACTAAGAGGTTGTTACAACAAGAGATTCAATAGATAAATAGTAGGGCTAAAACAACCCCCCCAAAATATGTACCTCCACATAGGGGAAACACTTCAAGGAATCCACAACAAAATTTACACCAAAATATAGGTGGTGCTTCAAATTCACAAGTCTCCCGAAGTCATCAAAATACCATTCCCCAAAATCCTAGACCAATTCCCATACATAATACATCTCAACATTTGTCTAATCCTTACCCACCCCTTGGCCAACAATATTATAGACCACAAAATCCTTACATAAATCCCCACATAAACCCACAACAGCAATATGCCTATTATCAACCTCCAGGTGGATATAATTACTATCCTAATCCACCACCCCAAATCTTCACAAACATATGTAGCCAATTTGATCTGATTGGATATCAGTTGTATCCATATCCTATGGATAGTAATTGGAGAAATATAGTTCCCAAGTTCACTGGGAACAGTGCAATATCAGCTGAAGATCACATCAGAGCCTTCAATGCTTTCGTACAAGATATTGGTATGGACTCTAAAGATGTTAGAATGGGATTATTTATGATGTCCTTGACTGAAGATGCAAGAGACTAGTTCAACAGTTTACCTGATGCTTCAATTAGTTCAATAATTGATTTCCACAATCAATTCAAGGAATAGTATGACAATCAATATGCCCCTAAGTTTGCATTGCACGAATTGATAAGCATCCAGAAATACCAGAATGAATCAATGTATGACTTCAATCTAAAATTTTCCAAATTACACAACAAAGTACCACACGGATCCAAACTATCTAATCTAGAAGCATTGAGCATTTATATGAAAGCATTTGATCCCAAGACAGGGTACGAACTTAGAAATCGGTGCCCTACGACCCTGGTTGAAGCACAAAAAGTGGCATTAACTATTGAGAACAATAGGAAAGCTGCAGGTATGGTTAGCAAGAGGGATAACCCTAGAAATCCTCAAAACCCAAATGTTCAGCAGACTAAACAAGAAGGTTAGCATAGGCATGAAAGGCCCAGGTTGCATGATATGCCATATATTATGAATTGGAAAGATGGGAGACCCATTAAAAATAGCAGAAAGCAACACTATGGCAAAGATACCCCTGACCCTCTAAAAAGAAATATGGCACATATGGTAAAAGATAAACCTTGGTGTCTGGTGTGCAATTTACCACATTCACCTGAATATTGTGAGGTGGCTAAAATAGTACAAGAAGAAGAAATGTTATACAATTTTAACAGAGACAATCACACTATAAACATGATGCAAGATACACCATATTTGCTAACTGAAGACTATTCTTCTACAGAGGAGGAGGGATATGAATATGATGTGGGAAACTAGAGACATCATATCAATATGGGAGAACAAGAAGTGTTCTCAGATCAGGAGGATGGTTATGAGGAACCTACCTATTATAACAATCAGCCATATGATCAATGGAGAAAGCCCACTAAAAATTAAAGAGAGGCTCTTACAATAGCTGCAATAGCTCAAGCTAAAAATGCCTATAACTTAAGGAATTGGATAGTGAATGTTGAACAAGGAACACCTGGGAGTGTATTTTTAAAAGATCAGAATTACAAAAAGAATAATGCAAAGTCATCATTCAAAGAACCAGAAAAGGGTGGTAAGAATAAAACAAAAGAAAAATCACAAAATCAAGAAAAAGAAAATATAAAAACAGAAAAGAATGATCAGACTATGGCCCATTCTTTTGACATTGCTCATGCAATATCTCAGGTAAAAATATCAGTTCCACTTTTAGAAATGATGAAGATAGACAAATATAGGAATATAGTAGTTAAACTAATTTTAGATATACCAAGTCAAAAATATAAAGGATCTAAAAATAGAACAAATAATGTTCATCAAGAAACATTCCAAATGCCTGAGGTATACCTAGGTGATACATTGACAAAGAATCCCTCACAGGTGGACCCTTTTTGTTGGCAAGAGACACATTGTAGCTTCATGAGTGTTGTCATTGATGGCAACAAAGTTCATCCCACCCATCCGCAGGACATGGTGTGTCTATACCGGAAGTTAGATTGTAGAGTAACTTGGTTCGGTGACCAAGAACATAGTATGCAACAAGGTCCAACAATCAGGTCCAGATCTCTCAGAGGAAGTATCTATGTAAAGTACGGACTTGGGGAAGTCAAGAGGAGTACCTTGAATGATAGATTCTAGGGATTGAGCCTCCGACGATGAAAGAATGTAGAGATATAAGCACCTAAGTATTGGGTTCCTGTTTGGCAGAGTAAACAGAGAAAGAACTGGCCGGCAGAGCATCAGACCTTGATCCGAATGAGATATTGATGCTGATCAAGCTTACTATGTTATCATTCATGATTGGCTGACATGACTGATGACTTCTATGAGCATCTCTTTGATACACATCACTTGATAAGCAAGGATTCAGCTGACAGACCAAGAGTTTGGGAAAATAATAAGTATTCTGGATGCCGACTAGAAAGTGGATGAAATCTTTGGTGCGGATATATATACTAGATGGATTTAGATATGAATGTGTGTGTTGTGTGTGGTGTTGTGCAAAGAATAGAAGAAGAGCAGTGTGAAGGCAGTAAGACAGGTCCGGAATGTAACAGGACAACAGCACCTAAGGAGAGTAAGAATGAAGTGCAACAAATTAGTATATTGTGCTTAACCAGAACTAAACTTTAGTATGTGTGGATGCTTCTCATCAGTTCAAATATTTTGTTACCTTCTTTTCTTGTAGACAGTGAGTCTCTTGTAGGTAGTAAGCCTCTTGTGAGTAGTGTGCTTGGGCAGTGAGCACTAATTGGCAAGTGCCATTTTGTACTATTCTATTCTTCTAACAGAGAATACAATCTTGGGTTAATCATCCCGTGGTTTTTCCCTTAACTAGGTTTTCCACGTCAAAATCATTGTGTCATGTGTACTAATGTTATTTCTGCTTCCATGGTAATGCTTGCTTGTATGATTTGATTCTGCACTAATTGTTAAAGAAGGACTGAAAATCAAAATAATTAAGATAATTGATTCACCCCCCTCTCAATTATCAACAATTGGTATCAAAGCCAAGTTCCTCCAAACAGAGCCTAACAGCTTGAGGAAGATCTGGAAATTCAAATGGATATGTATGGTATGAGGGAACAACTTCAGTCTACCCTAGATGATCTTGAACAATCTAATTCTAAAGTCAATGAATTGAAGGAAAGACTTAAACAGGTTGATGAATTCATAAATGAATTAAAAGGGAAACTGAGTATCTCTATGAAAAAGAGAAAGGATCTACTTCAGTAATTAGAAAGTCAAGGTGAAACCAATGATACAAATGAAGACCTAAAAGAGAAAACCAAGCTATGTGAAAAGTTATCAAAAGAGGTCATTATGATAAGACATGAAATGGAATCAGGAGTTATGAAGTTCACCTAAGAAATTGAAGAAAAAAGAAAAACTAAAGATGATCTAAGACAATCTCTCAAGGAAAAATTAGAAGACTGCCATAAAATGGATAGAATAATTAGACATCTGGAATCTGATCTTGAAGATGCTAGAGATAATGAAGAAAAACTTGAGAATCAAATAGACATTCTTAAAAAGGATCTACAAACATCAAATGAATACAAAGAAAAATTTAAGATAAGCTCTGCTCAACTTGAAGTTCTTCTTGAAAGTCAAAAGAGGGTAGATGACAAGCATGGCTTGGGATATGAGAAATGTGAAAGCTCTGGATCTGGTTAGAAGAACTCTGGATCAGGAAATCCAAGGAACATACCTAGAAGACCTCCAGTAAGGCAACCAAATGCTCAAAGATATCCATCCTTCAATGGATATTGCCACAACTACAATAACTTTGGTCATAAAGCAAATCAGTGTAGAAGAAGAATGAATTAGACTAATTCATCCTTCTTCGGACAGTGTTTCAATTGCAAAAGGTATGGTCACAAATCTCATGAGTGTGGAAATATGCAAATGAACAATTCATTGAATGGTAGATGTTTTGCATGCAATAGAATGGGACATATGACTAATCAGTGTAGATCAAGAGCATATCAGTCAAATATGCAAAGAAATGTTGTTTGCTACAATTGCAATAAATTCAGTCATATTGCCAAATTTTGTAGAAGTAAGAATCAAGACAAAAGGGGTCCGGAACAGTATAATCATAGCCGAGACAAAGGAAAGGGAAAAGTGAACGTGGATGAAATTCAAAGGGAGATGAATAAGATTTGGGTGAAGAGAAGCACAAAGAATGTTGGGGATGGATCCACACTAGAATCTGGTGCTGATAATCCTTCCAGAAATTGAGTAGATGAGCTCTGGCTCAGGGGGAGTCACTAAGAAAAACAAATCCCCCAGCCAGTCAATTGGTGCCTGAAATTGGCACATGGGAAGTTGCAGATTAAAAGATTCTTAGAGAAACATCTAAAGAAAGCTTGGTAAAGATATGGAAGATCCACAAGAAGATTTGAAGAGTCTAATCTTCCAAGATTGATCCGATTTAACAGTCATCCGGTAAAACAGGATTATCACAGTTAGATCTGGTATGATTCAAATTTGAGGCATCTTGATCTGCGAATAGATCAAATGTTTAGGGAAAGTAAGATAATTTGTTATTAACCACCAAGGATAACTCTAAGTATATCTCAGTGATCTAGAAAAAGATCTTTCTCAAAATAAGAAGAATTAGGCAACCAGAATGACTTAAGTTGTGCATTTATTGTTGTGTAGATTTAGGGTTTTTCTCAGAAATAAAAGGGTTCATTCACTCATCATTTGCACATTTGCATTCGAGAAGAAAAGAAAAGGAGCTCTGGAACAAATTGTTTCAAATTTCTCAAAGATCAACTATTGAAGTCAATTCATCCAGCAAATCAATCCGGCTCACGCCGTGAACCCTAGAAGCGCAAAAGGTATTTTTCGTTATTGAACATTTCTCTGTAAATCTTTTTGAGGATGGCTACACCAAATGTTTTAAAGATCACTGATAGGACACATCCTATATTCAAGAAACATCCATATAAATCCCTAGAAGTTGATCCCCTAGGTGCCTTTTCAAGCATTCTACATGGGGTTCTGCATGTAGAAGATGTTAGGGCATATATTCATGCGAATATTGAAGAATTTGGGGAATCTAAGCTAGTTGATATCTATCACAAGCATTTGATAGATGACTCATTTGAACTTAATACTCAATATAAAGCTATTTGGGACAAACATTTTGTACAGTGCATTCATTTCCCTTGTTTTCTAGAAGGTGAATGGGTCCAGTATATTTTGAGCATAATGCATGACAACTTCATGTGGTTGAATAGGCCATTTAAGATCACTAAGGATGCCATTAGGGCAGTACCTAGATTACACTCAACTGGTGGAATGCCTAATCTCAAATCTGTCAAAAACCAAATTGTAAGTGAGGCTACTAGATCAAAATTTGATAAAAGAGCAATGACAATTGAGGATATCATAGAGCCGGATATCAAGTTTGCATCAATCATAATTGGATATAAGATATATCACTCTAGCAAGGAGAATTCAGTATCCAGAACTACTGTATATACTACTTATGAAATGTTGAGGAAGAATGCAGACTATGATCTTTGTGAGCTCCTTCTGAACCAACTCTTGGAGAATCTGCAGAAGATAAAGAAGGATAAGATGAATTCTTTCAAATATGGTGGTTTGATACTCTGCCTATTCTTTTACTACATGAATGAGCTACCCGGATCCAATGGATGGGTATGGCAAAATAACAGATCAGTTGTAATTCAGATCATAGATTACTTGCATGGGCTTGGTGATGCCAAGGCACAAAACACAGCACTATGGGGTTACTTCAAAAACTTCCAAAGCATGATGTAGGCTAGAGAAAGAATTCCCCAATCCCTAGTTGAAAAATATAAAGATACAGTATGCTTTATGGTAGAAACTAATCAGTGCCTAATGGAGACAATGGAACCAAGAACAGTGTGGATCATGCCAATGGGGTATGAAGTTGATGAGAAAATTATAGAGCTGCATGTTCAACACATGCTAAGTCAGCCCAAGGATCCTAAGGCAGAAAGGTTTGGAACCTTTGAAGAATTAAGTGTAAAAATCCATATGGAGCTCAGACAACTAGAGATGAAGAGAAAAGTGAGAAAAGAGGTAGAAGAATTTGCCAAGAGGCATGGAATCTCAAAAGAGGCACTTGATGCCAACAGAGAGAAAATGGAAAGGGCAGAGAAAGAAAAGCAAGAAACTAGAAAAGAAAGTGCTCTGGTGCAAGCCCCCTCCTGGACCAGATCAACCAAAAGCTCTACACCTGCCACTTCCAAGGGTCAAAAGGCTTCAAAACTGGAAGCTCAGACATCTGGAAAAGGAGAGAAGAGAACCAAGAAAAAGGCAACAAGGTCTTACACAAGCCAAAATGATGAAGAAGTGATAGAATCAGATGAGAAAGTAAAGAAAATGAAGAAGAAAAGGAAAACATCTAGTGAACCCTCTACTACAGAAGTAATAGAAGAATTTGTTGAAAAGCCTGTTGATAACTGAGAGGGGGGGTGAATCAGTTATCCTTAATTCATTTTCAGTTCAAACACTTAAATCCACTTTGTTAATCAATAGCATAGCAATTAATCATTCATGAAAGCATAAGAGATAAACACCAGAGCAGATACACATCAACACATGAAACACCAAGATTTTGATGTGGAAAACCTGGTTAAGGGAAAAACCACGGGGTGATTAACCCAAGGATTATTCTCTGTTAGAAGAACAAGAAAAATGGATGGCACATGCCAATTAGGGCTCACTACCTGAGCACACTGCTCACAAGGAGGCACACTGACTACAAGAGACACACTGTCTACAAGATAAAAAGTATTACAGACTTGAACTGGAGATTGACATCTTACCATGTCTAGATTAGTTCCATTTAAGCCCAAAAACTCTTGCTTTGCCTTTTGCACTTCCCTTCGCTATATCACACTCATCACTGCAAGACACACTTCAAAATGAATTCACAAACCCTTATTTATACAAGGCATCGACTTAGGAACAATCATCTAAGTCGGCAAACACCTACAAGATCATTTGCAAGACGTGTAATACATTCGGTTGGCCAGTCTTAAGAAGAACACCAAAATCCATGGTTATTCTTCAAATACAAACTCTAACTTCAATGCGGACCACCAAAATGAACTGGACATGATCCAAAGATCACCACAAGCTTTCCTGAATCACCAAGAACATTCGCACTTCATCTGCTTACTAGAATCCTTCTCTCCATCCGGAACTTCAAGAACACAGTCTGTCATCACTGTCATCATGCAAAAGGTTCTTCTAAACCTCGAAACAATGCACAAATCAAGTTGTCACTTCACACTGACTTCTTCAACACTCCCTCCAATCCGTAGAATGAGAGAATGTAATTCTGGAACTCACCGGACCAATCTGTGACACTCTGTCACCACTGAACGCTTGTCGGAACCGGTTCTACTTGAGCAAACATAGCTTCTTCAGATCTTCATGCGGACCTCTAAAATCTTAACTGGAACATCTCAAGACTCATATCTACAAACCCTTTAATCCTTATCCTTTGATTCTCAATCCATTTAGTACTTTTGCCTTCTTCTTATCACTGTTCTTCACTATTCCTGATTGAGACTAATTTTCTCAATATCCTCAGCACACAACTCATCCAATCCTTCTTATCAATGCAATATGAGTATGTTGACATCAATGACAACACTGATTAACCTCATACTTGTAACAATCTCCCCCTTTGTTGTTGATGGCAACATGTGATGTGAAAAACCATCAAGACAAGAACTTCTCCTTTCTATCACAGCTCCCCCTATCAGCAACAACTCTTCACATGTCTTCTCTTCCTTTATTGCTCATACTTGCAATTCTAACACATTAGAATCATACCAGCTGCTCCCCCTTAGTAGCAGCTCCCCATCGTCAATCCGGATCACAAGATATGACTGTGTAATATCCACCGGACTGATGCACATCAGTGCATCCTAGTTCATCACTGGAGGGGCCATGACCCCTAACTTCTCCTGGAGATACTCAAAAGAGTCCTTGGGAAGAGGTTTAGTAAAAATATCTGCAAGCTAATCTTTGGAGGGCACATACTCCAATCTGACTTCACCCGTGTTTACTTGCTCTCTCAAAAAGTGAAATTTGATAGATATATGCTTGGTCTTAGAATATAATACTAGATTCTTGGAAATATTTATTGCACTTGAATTATCACAGAAAATTGTGATAGGCTCCTCATATTCTACTTGAATATCTCTTAGCATTTGCTTCATCCACAAAAGTTGAGTGCAACTACCTGCTGCTGCAATATATTCTGCTTCTGTTGTAGATAGGTGGTGCAGGAGCACCTAGATGTCTAAATTGTGGTTAAAGTTTAAGATGTTTTGTTTAATGAGGTCTTGGAGACCATTTACATGTTACAATAAGGCTTAATGCCATTCTTGTAGTGGACTTAGTCCAAATGTCTAAATGAATCTAGTTTTTTTGTTGTAGTCCTAGTTCGGACAGTCTTGTTGTCATAGGTAGTGCAATAGTCATTTAAGTTTAAATGTTTGTTTAGGGAGTCATTTAAATGTTGTAAGCCTTTAAAAAAGGGTAATTTTCCTTCATACTTACCGAATCCCCTTGGTAGTCTTTTTGCAATGAGGGCTTCAAGTTGAGTTGTTTCTACTTATTCCTCTTCCATGTCTTTTCTTGCTTGATCATACCATGACAGCTTCCTTGAGGAGTTTTCTCTCGGATCAAATCTTTGTTTGCCTTTCACATAGGCACTGGCTTTGAATGCAGATTTAGTCTTGGGGGGATCATCTCCAAACTTGGTCATTTCAAATGCAGCCAGTTTGCTAGCCAATTGGTCTCTTGTGACAGTTGTATGGGCTCTGAATTCATCAATGGCAGCAACCTTGATTTTGTAGGCAACAGGAAGGGATCTAAGAATTTTGCAAACAATCTCATTTTCATCCAAAACTCCACCAGCATTCCTGATTCCACATACTAGATCATTTACTCTTGGCATAAAGGTAGTGATATTTTCATCATCTCTCATCTTCAATCTTTCAAATTTCCCTTTGAGACTCTGCAACCTTGCACTCTTAACAAACTCATCTCCTTCATGCAGAAGTTCCAGTTTAATCTAGATCTCATAGGCAGTTGGTAGGTCAATAACATTTGAGAGCTCTGAGTTAGTTAAAGCACTTAGAAGAGCCTCTTTAGTCTGCAGATTGTTTTCAGCATCTGTGATTTCATTTAGAGTTGTTGGACCACCCTGTGGAGGTGTATATGCTTTTGTGACCATGGATAAGTACGCCTTTCCCATACACTCCAAGTGACATTTCATGCGGCCTTTCCAAAGAGTGAAGTTGGTTCCATCAAACTTCAGACTGTCCTTCTTGTATGATGACATCCTGGATCTCCTCAAGCAGTTAAGCTCCTTTTAGAGGAACTTGGCTCTTATACCAATTGTTGATAACTAAGAGGTGGGGGGGTGAATCAGTTATCCTTAATTCATTTTCAGTTCAAACACTTAAATCCACTTTGTTAATCAATAGCATAGCAATTAATCATTCATGAAAGCATGAGACATAAACACCAGAGTAGATACACATCAACACATGAAACACCAAGATTTTGACGTGGAAAACTCGGTTAAGGGAAAAACCACGAGGTGATTAACCCAAGGATTATTCTCTATTAGAAGAATAAGAAAAATGGATGGCACATGCCAATTAGGGCTCACTGCCCGAGCACACTGCTCACAAGGAGGCACACTGCCTACAAGAGACACACTGTCTACAAGATAACAAGTATTACAAACTTGAACTGGAGATTGACATCTTTACCATGTCTGGATCAGTTCTATTTAAGCCCAAAAACTCTTGCTCTGCCTTTTGCACTTCCCTTTGCTATATCACACTCATCACCGCAAGACACACTTCAAAATGAATTCACAAACCCTTATTTATACAAGGAATCAACTTAGGAACAATCATCTAAGTTGGCAAACACCTATAAGATCATTCACAGGATGTGTAATACATCTGGTCAGCCAGTCTTAAGAAGAACACCAAAATTCATGGTTATTTTTCAAATACAAACTCTAACTTCAATGCGGACCACCAAAATGAATTGGACATGATCCAAAGATCACCACAAGCTTTCCTGAATCACCAAGAACATCCGCACTTCATCTGCTTACTGGAATCCTTCTCTCCTTCATCCGAAACTTCAAGAACACAGTCTGTCATCACTGTCATAATGTAAAAGGTTCTTCTGGACCTCCAAACAATGCACAAATCAAGTTGTCACTTCACACTGACTTCTTCAACACTCCCTCCAATCCGCAAAATGAGAGAATATAATTTCAGAACTCACCAGACCAATCTGTGACACTCTGTCACCACTGAACACTTGCTGGAACCGGTTCTACTTGAGAAAACATAACTTCTTCAGATCTTCATGCGGACCTCTAAAATCTTAACTGGAACATCTCAAGACTCATATCTACAAACCCTTTAATCCGCATCCTCTGATTCTCAACCCATTGAGTATTTTTGCCTTCTTCTTATCACTGTTCTTCACTGTTCCTGATTCAGACTAATTTTATCAATATCCTCAGCACACCGCTCATCTAATCCTTCTTATCAATGCAATATGAGTATGTTGACATCAATGACAACATTGGTTAACCTCATACTTGCAACAAAGTCTACTCTGTGCATTGATGACATCATAAAATCAGTTACTGTGGATGGGAACCTTCAACCAATGGCTGAATTCTATGATGATTACAATGAAGCTGACCAAAAGATCTTGCAAGAAGCCATAGTCAGGTATCTGAATATCTACAACAAGGCTTTTATTGAAATTATATCTCTTATTCCCAAAAGCCTAGAAAAGGAATTAGAAATAAGAAAGAATAATGCTATGGCAAAGGATCTTGAGATCTGAGAACAGATAGCTATTCAACTATATCCTTCAATCACTCCTAAGCAGAAGAATATGATCTTCAAATATTGTAAGGATGAATTCTAGAGCAAAGCTAGAATGAATCAGCTTATGCTCAGAGAAACTGACAAAGTAGAAAAAGAGACAGAAGAGATCCTCTGGAATGCATACAAAAGATTCAACATTCCTATTATAGAGGACTTAGGTGATGATCCCTCGGCTACAGATGCTGAAGAAGAATCTACTGAGATAGTGGCAGAAGAGGTAAAGGAGATAGGTGAAGAAAAAGGTAAGGACTTAGATTCCTCTGCTCCAGAAGAGGAGGTCCATGATCAAGCAAACATCTCTCCTCCAGTTTCCACTATTGACTTCGGATCTAAAGAAGAAGAAAGAGTAGAAGAAAAGATCAGTCAAGAAGCAAAGGAAAAGGAAAAAGAAGATGACAGTAATAAGGGTGTAAAAGGAGAGAAAACTCCAACAAAAAAGACCATAGATGATAGTGGTAAGGTTGCAAAAGGGAACAAAACCCTGTCACTGGCAAGAGACATAGCAGAAGCAGTCGAGGAATTCTTAACCAAGGAGATGATGGAATTTGATGAACTGAAACTTCTTCAAGGACTGTTCAATTTTGACTCCCTCTCCTCAGTTCAAACCATGAAGCTAGCATCCTTTACTTTAGCAAAGGCAAAAGAAAAACTTCTGAAGTCTCACATGGAAGACTGCAAGCTCATAGAAACTGCATCCGGTGTATTAGAGAAGATCATGCCATCTCTTCATAAGGATCCCTCAGTCTCTTCATCCGGTAATCTCAAATCTCTAGTAAATAGTGTTAGCACACATTTTGATTCCTTAGAGAAGTTAGCAGAAAATAAAGTCCGGAAGGAGTTTGTGGAAAAGAGATTCTCTGAAGTACAAGGACTAATAACCAATGATAGGAGAAATATGGATATAGGGATAAAGAGCTTAGAAAATGCTCTTAAAGATGGTGGGGAAATGTATAAATTTTGTCTATCATGGTCCAAAGTAATAGTGGAGATTGAGAAGAAAGTTAAAGAACAGGAGGATAAACTAACAAAACTATCTCAGAATTTTGATCCTCTTACCACTCCCATAATAAATCAAGAATGTCAGACTATTGCAGTCTTGAATGAAATTAAGAAGCTTGAGAAGGAGAAGAAAAATAGAATAAGTAGGTTGAGTGATCTTAGAGGGATAATTATCCCTAAGTTAGAGGCCATGCATGAAGCCTTAAATGATGCTCAAACCATAGCCCAGACAAGTGATCCGATAGATCTGAAGAGGGCAAAAGCTTTTGCATTCCTGTTGAGTGGTCACATCTCAATTTTGGACAGGATGAAGATGAGATGGGCAATAGAAGTTGTACAATTGAAGAATACTTTTGCAGACATACTAAAGTATATGTAAAGTATAACCAGATAATATACTTATGCGATAAATTGAGTTTTGAAAATTTTGGTGTGCGTACCCCACCCTTTGCCATTGATGTCAAAGGGGGAGTGAGGAGTAGTGAAAAATAAGGAATCCAGCTAAGGGGGAGCTCCAGAAAATGTACATAAGAATAGAGCATTAGCCAAGGGGGAGTATAGTATGACAGTCATTTTTCACTAAGTATTGCCATCAATGCCAAAGGGGGAGATTGTTGGCAAGAGACACATTGTAGCTTCATGAGTGTTGTCATTGATAGCAACAAAGTTCATCCCACCCATCTGTAGGACATGGTGTGTCTATACCGGAAGTCAGATTGTAGAGTAACTTGGTCCGGTGACCAAGAATAGAGTATGCAACAAGGTCCAACAATCAAGTCCGGATCTCTCAAATGAAGTATCTGTGTAAAGTGCAGACGTGGGGAATTCAAGAGGAGTACCTTGACTGATAGATTCTAGGGATTGAGCCTTCGGTGATGAAAGAATGAAGAGATATAAGCACCTAAGTATTGGGTTCCTGTTTGGCAGAGTAAACAGAGGAAGAACTGGCCGGCAGAGCATCAGACCTTGATCTGAATGAGATATTGATGTTGATCAAGCTTACTAAGGTATCATTCATGATTGGTCGACATGATTGATAACTTCTATGAGCATATTTTTGATACGCATCACTTGATAAGCAAGGATTTAGCCGACAGACCAAGAGTTTGGGAAAATAATAAGTATTCTGGGTGCCGACTAGAAAGTGGATGAAATCTTTGGTGCGGATATATATACCAACTAGATTTAGATATGAATGTGTGTGTTGTGTGTGGTGTTATGTGAAGAATAGCAAAAGAGAAGTGTGAAGGCAGTAAGACAGGTTCAGAATGTAACAGGACAACAACACCTAAGGAGAGTAAGAATGAAGTGCAGTAGATCAATATATTGTGCTTAACTGGAACTAAACTTTAGCATGTGTGGATGCTTCTCATCAGTTCAAGTATTTTGTTACCTTCTTTTCTTGTAGACAGTGAGTCTCTTGTAGGCAGTAAGCCTCTTGTGAGCAGTGTGCTCGGGTAGTGAGCCCTAATTGGTCAGTGCCATTTTGTACTATTCTATTCTTCTAACAGAGAATACAATATTGGGTTAATCACCCCGTGGTTTTTCCCTTAACCAGGTTTTCCACGTCAAAATCATTGTGTCATGTGTACTAATGCTATTTCTTCTTCCATGGTAATGCTTGCTTGTATGATTTGATTCTACACTAATTGTTAAAGAAGGATTAAAAATCAAAATAATTAAGATAACTGATTCAACCCCCCTCTTAGTTATCAACACTTTCTACACTACATTATTGATCAAAAATAGGATAGTGAGGAACTGCATGATTGATTTAGGTACTGCCATGAACATCATGCCAATAGCAGTTATGAAAGAACTGGGAATGTGGGTTGACACTACATTTGGTAGGTGTTATGCAATGGATAACAGATCCATCCCAGTCATTGGTATTATGAGGGGTGTGGAGATAAAACTTGCCTCATACCCTGAAGCAACTTATAACATTGATATTACTGTGGTTGACATCCCAACATATTATGGAATGCTTCTATCAAGACAATGGGCTGCTATGGTAGGAGGGAATGTCCAATTGGACTTATCATATGCCACAATACCAGTGGGGGGTTGTTGATGGTGATGTTAGTCACAACCAAACACTAACCAAAAGTTACACAACAACCCTTATTTATCGTGAAAGATACAATGAATTCAAAGAATTCATGATCCCAAGTCTTTGTTGATTAGTTCATAATCTACTGACATTACTAAGTGGTTGATGTGTGTTACTATTTTCCATTCAGGGGCCTTACGTTCATTAGTAATTTCTTCCTTTACACTATGAACTTAGTCAAATAATGTGCCTATAGATTGATATTTGCATGATTTCTACCATTATTTGCAAGTCTTTGCATGATATTTTCAACACTACATGCATTTAGCTCGAATATGCTAATGATATTCAGTTATCTACAGGATGTCAGCATATTTCTCTATTCTGTTTGTTATTTATCATGATTTACAGTTATGGAAGTGATTCAATGAAATTAAAAAAAGAAAAGACAAAGGTAGGGTTTAAAGAGTGAGATTCCCAAAATTACTTCACTGAGATCATTGATCCACATACATATTTCGATACAGCAATGAAGAGAAGAAAAAATAGAATCATACTTCACCAGGACATTCCACAAATCTGCATGATCTAGTGAAAATCTTCAAAGGAAAAGTTGACAACAACATGTAATGAAATGAAAGCACTTCTATTGAACACAGCATTCACCAGTACATATCCAGAAATCAACTTGAAGATTACGTAAAGTTTACAATCACGATGTAATCTGAAGCTTCATCTCCATTCAGTATGCTTTAGAACAAGTACATTTATAATGATCTAAAGAAAGAACCTTAATGTTTCAACAGTTCAGTCCTCATTAGTCTTAGTAATCTGATCTCCTACATGAAATTGCTATAGGTTAGATTTTGAATGATTGACCTCGCCCCTCTTTTGTGCCGTAAAGGGGCTCAATATATAACTTTGATTTATCCCCAATACAGTGCCCAAAAAACCCTAGTTAATCAACGGTCCACCCTTCAAGTGCAACATCAACGGTGGAGAATAAATCCTACCAAAAATTTGAGCAGCATGCCCATACTGGGCGTAAGGATGCCCATTGGAAACCCTAATAGCTCAAAAATAACTACTGTTCCATTTAATAATGTTTCCCCATATGCATTTGGTTATCTTCATTGAAGGCCTTGACTCTTCCTACTCTTTGTGATTTGATCTACCCTCCATGTGATGTCATCATCATCAAGGCTCCATCTTTATATTTACCTGCACGCTACCACTGTGTCAGGGACCCTGCATTTTCCAACTATTTCAATTTGCAACAAACAAGCAGGAATTAAGTATCATCATTTAATAAACCAGTAGGAAGATAAATATTACATTAAATCTAGCTCTAAATGTGTCAGCACAAATATCAGGCTATGAATTTTCAATATCTGTGAGCAACCGCATACCCGAATGCATATACCACATTAAAAAAAATGGTCGGGTCAACCATCATTGAATAAAAACATGCATCGGGCCCTAGAATGGCTTCAAAATCCCTTCGCTTTGCTTTCCCACCTTTTTGCCTACTTAAATCTTTGTATATCACGAATGTATGTTTTAAATATACAATCACAACGAATATACAAAGCATTTTTAGTATTTAATCTTCACTTCACGTCTAGTGCTTGTATATTTCCCTTTGCATATCGGGTTGAACATCATAGATATATAAGCATTAAACATACAGAGAATTCTCTGTATTTGATTTCCTTTCGCATCCGCTCTTTGTACACTTCACCAAAGATACATACAAAGACCCTTGTATGTCCACCATTTATGTATCGCAATGTATATTGGATATACATTAAGTTAGGATACATTGCATTATCCTGATTTAAATTTCTTCTGAGTTCCGGTGCTTGTATGTAAAGCAATGTATGTCTCGAAACATACATACAAGGCGCAGAATGTACAAGCATCTAACTCCATTTTATAACCTTTTCAAATCTGTGGCTTGTATAAAGTGTTGTATATGGAAAATGTATGTAAGATACATACATTGCGCAAACATACACCGACTTAACCGTAATTTATAACCCCTTCGGGTCCGTCCAATGTATAAAGCCCTTTGTATCTCACCAATATACAAGCCCGCATACATAAAACAATTTAACCCTATTTCATAACATTTCCTCGGGTCCGCGGCATGTATATTGGCAATGTATTTAACAAATGTATGTAAGATACATACAAACATAAGATGCATCCGACGGATTTTAACCAAACACTCATTTCAACTTTTGACTGCGTCGGGTCCACTTTGCATGTATTAGATTGAACATCAGCAAAATGCATACAAGGCAAAGTATAAACCCGATATACAAACTATTTTGTATATGCAACATACAAAGATACAACATACAAAGGACCTTGTATGTACAACATACAAAACTGAATGTACATTTTACCAAAACACTCATAACTTGCAAAATACAAGGAATTTCAAGATGGTTCAAAAAGCAACCCCTATTCATTTTTGACAAGGAATTCACCTGTATTCTGCTATGGCACTTAATGCAATTTTTTTTATTATTTTCAACAAGGTTTGTACTATTTCACTCGCTTTTTCCCTTTAGCACCAAGCAAAACAACACACACAAGCAAAAAGCAAAAAGCTACAGCAGGGGTCCTCATTTTGCTAAGGAGTAAAATGGGGTGTGTTGTGAACATCACAATAGGGGTAAAGAAATCAAGCTATGCAGGGAGCCAAGATATGAAAATATTATAGAATGCTTGGATCAACATCAAATAAATTTCTTTTGTGATATAGATTTGGGAGCCTTCAAGGTTGAGAAAAATCAGCCAGAATTGCAGAATACTGATCCAATACATATTGAATCTAAGAAGGAAGAAAATGATGTATGGAAGATGTATTTTGATGGTGCATGCAACAAAATGGGAAATGGAGCTGAAGTAGTATTTATTTCACTAGGAGGTAAAACTTTCAAATACTCTTTTCTATTAACATTTGAATGCACAAACAATGTGGCAGAGTACGAGGCTTTGCTCATTGGTTTGAATATAGCCACAAAGCATAAGATAAAAAGGTTAGCTATATATGGTGATTCTGAATTGGTTACTTCCCAAGTGAGAGAGAAATACCTGTCAAAAAACAAGAGTTTGAGACAGTACAGGAATGCAGTATGGGATGATATTGAGTTATTTGATGTCTTTTCAATCAACTGGATTGATAGGTCAAAAAACATTATGGCAGATTTTCTAGCAAATATCGCATTAAAAAGGGGATGATGTCACATTAGGAGGCATTACAAAAGTTGAGTTCAAAACCAGACCCACTATCCCAAACAATATACATAACTGGTAAGTGTTTGATAATGATGCTGATATAATCAACTTCCTACATTGTACTGATCATTATGAAAATCAAGAGATTGATTTTAATGCATTTGTAGAAGAACATGATGGGAAGGAAACCCTTTTTGGTCAAGAGATAGTCCAGTTGAAAACAAATAAAATACCTAAGGGACTTATAGCATTGGAAAAGGCATTCGATGGATATGATAGATTTAAAATGAAAGACACACCAGTGATGCAGAATGACCTTGAGGAGATTAATTTGGGGACACAAGCAGCCCCAAAGAATGTGTATATTGGAGAAAATCTTAACCCAAAAATTAGGAGTAGAATCATCAACCTAATTAGGAAGTATAGACACGTGTTTGCCTGGTCATATGATGATTTAAAAGCATATAGAGAAGATCTATTTCAGCATGAAATACCACTAAAACCATATGGTAAACCATTCAGGCAAAAACAGAGGCCTATCAATCCTACATTAGCTCCTAAGATGCTAGAGGAACTTACAAAATTAAGAGATGGAGCTATCATTAAACCCATCAGGCATTCCTCTTGGGTTTCTAATTTGGTGCCTGTCAGGAAAAAGAATGGTGATATTAGATTGTGTGTGGACTTCAGGAATTTGAACAAATCTTCTCTTAAAGACAACTATCCCCTACCTAATATGGAAGCAATATTACAAAAGGTTACCAGATGTGAATTGTTGTCAATGATGGATGGCTTCTCAAGATATAATCAGGTGAAGGTCAAAGAGTCAAAATAATTTAAGACTGCATTCACCACCCCATGGGGAACATATGCATATTTAAGGATGCAATTTGGACTCACCAATGCCGGAGCAACATTCCAAAGAGCAATGGATGTGGTATTTGCTGAATTGATTAACAAAATCATGATAGTATATCAGGATGATATGATAGCATATTCAAAAAAGGCTGAAGATCATTGTGCACATTTGGAGCAAATATTTATCAAAGCCCTAGAATATGGGATTTCATTGAATCCCAAGAAGTGCCATTTCACAGTGACAGAGGGGAAGTTGCTTGGTCACATAGTCTCAAAAGATGGAGTGAGAATAGATCCTGAGAGAGTAAAAGTAATTGACCAAGTTCCTATTCCTAAAAATGTGAAAGCCATACAGTCATTTTTTGGCCAAATTAACTTTGTCAGGAGGTTTATATCAAATTTTGCAAAATAGTTAGTCCCATATCAAGGATGTTGAAGAAAAACTCAGAAGTAAAGTGGACAACGAAAACAATAGAAGCATTTGCCACGATTAAGAGAGCAATAAAAGAAGCTCCTATCCTGATATCCCCTGATTTCAGTAAACCATTCCAACTATTTTCATTTACCCCTTATCATACAGTTGTAGCAGTACTATTGCAAAAAAATAATGATGGACATGAACAACCCATTTCATTTTTCAGCAAATCTCTTCAAAATACAGAGCTAAAATATGATATTGTTGAGAAACAGGCATATGCATTGGTGAAGGCAGTTAAAACATTTAGGCCATACTTGGTGGGAGCTTAAATCATAGCATATGTGCCTAATGCTGCAGTGAAAGATGTATTGGTTCAAACTGAAGTCACAGGCAAAAGATATAGATGGATCAATAGAATTCAAGAGTTCAATATTGAAATCTAGATCACTAAACTAGTAAGAGGATAGGGTCTTGCTAGGTTGATGGCTGAAAGTAATCTTGAAGCTTCTCAGATATGTAGTGCTAATGATGTTGATAATACAAGTTCTAGTATACCGACATCATATATTATCTAAAGCACATGAAATGTCCTGAGGGGTATGATGATAACAAAAAAAGGACACTTAAATTACAAGCCTCAAAATATGTATTTATTAACGGAGATATTTACTAGAAGAATAGGGATAGAATTCTACTATTATGCCTAGATGAGCATCAATCAAAACATATTACAAAAGAGCTACATGAAGGCATGTGTGGAGGTCATTTTTCAGCAAAGACTATAGCCCACAAGATCCTGAGGGCTGGATACTATTGGCCTAAAATTTTTAATGATTCATATCATTACACTAGGAAATGTGAAGCATGCTAGAAGTTCTCAGGAAAGTTGAAATATCAAGGAGCATTGCCCTTGAAACCCATGTAGGTGGAGGCTCCATTCTATCAGTGGGGTATTGACTTCATAGGAGAAATTGTGGAGAAGTCAAGTGATGGACACAAATGGATTTTAGTAGCGACAGATTACTTCACAAAATGGGTGGAAGCAATCCCAACCAAGCAAGCAACAAGCAGGGTGGTGATTGATTTTCTGATGGAAAATATTATATTTAGATTTGGCACTCCAGTCAGGTTAATTACGGACAATGGAATGTGGTTTAGGTTTGATCAATTCAAAAAAAAATGTAGTACACATGGCATCACTATGTCCTATGGTGCCCCTTATCATCCACAAGCAAACAGATAGGCAGAATCCACCAACAAAAGCCTTCTGAAAATCATAAAAAGAATGTTGGAGGGAAACAAGAAAGCATGGGATTCAAAGTTAAGAATGGCTATATGGGTTGATAGGATTACTATAAAAAGAGCAATTGGGAGATCTCCTTTTGAACTAGTATATGGAACACAAGCGAGAATACCATTAGAAAATCTCATACTAGTCTACAAATTCATTCTTCAGGAAGATTTAAACATTCCTAAACCAATGGAGGAAAGATTAGAACATCTTGCAAAACTTGATGAGACAAGGAGACTAGCCCAAAGGTAGAATATTAAGTTGCAATCACAAGTGAAATACCTATTTGACAAAAAGGCCAAAGATAGGAAATTTGAGATGAATGACTTAGTGCTGATGTGGAATGCTAGGTGCCAGGACAAAGGAAAGCATGGAAAGTTTGAAGCTTTATGGTTAGGTCCTTTTGTTATAATTGGCAAAGGAGGTGATGATTCTTACTATTTGCAAAACATGTCCGGAGAAGAGCAGGAATTACCTGTGCATGGGCAATATCTGAAGCCTTTCTTTTCATAGAAAATCATGCACAAAGAGAATTAAGTGTTGGTAGTGCATGGACAACCCTTAAAATTCTCAAAATACTTTTATTCCATGCATAGTAGTTTAGGGAAAGCAAAAGAGATTAGGGTCTACCAGTACATGGACAGTCCTATGAATCCATATATATATATAAATCTTTTCCATGTACAGTAGTATAGGATCATCGTTGTTCCCCATCATCATCACTCCCATCCCCTATTCTCATACAATTATGTGAGACCGCAATCTCAAATAAATAAAACATATGGCCTACTTCCTCAAGAGATCTGAATTCTTGTTATACTCACAAGGAGTATACATCCCAGACAGAGCCACGGTTGGGACATGAAAATTTGAAATTTTCTTGTACTCTTACTCACCCATTTCCAACCAAATCATAAAGCATTATACTCAAAATCATAATAATAAGAGGGTTCAAATTCCCTAATATCGGCAAGACCTCATGTTAGTTATACTGATCCATGAGAAACTAGTTGAAATGGCTATCAACATGATAATAAGGATCAGGGAGAATGTTTTGGAAGAAACTGATGGAGAAAGTGGCATTGATGACCTTTCATCGGTGAGAAAATGCATGGTCAGGTCGATCGGCATAAGGAAACACTATTGGGTAGTATTTTACAAACCCTCCCGATAGTATAAGTCATGCTAATGGTGAAGTTGGTAGGACTCTCACCAAGCATCCAGTTGAACCAAGAGAATTAATGGTCATCGGCAGGAGATGAACATCGGAGTGAAAGATTGATGAGTCTCCAATAGTCTAAAGTCTCAGCGATTAAAGAAAAGTATTTCAACATAGCTCACACCGATATGTGTGAAGAATAAGAACCATCAGTGAAGCTGAAAAAGTTAGAATGAAGTTTATATGTCTTACCGAACCAATGGTCACAACGATAAAGATGTCAGTGACATATTGTGAAGATCTCTCTGATGAAGAGTGTAAAGGAAGGCTATTGGGGAAACAACCACGATCGGGTAACTTGAAATAAGTTATCTCGATGGTTTATCTTAGCCCGACGACAACAATGACCACATTCATCAACAACACTCTCACCGATAGTCATATCGGTAACACTTAACATATTGGAGAAGAACATTATTCCTATAACGATGAAGAAAGTCATGCTGATAGCAACCATGCCCACTTCCACATTAGGTAAAGCTTGGAGATATCTTGCCAATACGAAGTCACAAATGAAATATAACGTCTAGGAGACAATTGAAAGGTTACAATGATTGATCCATGAACAAACGTTCGTGCCATAAGAAGATATTAAATCGCCCAAACATTATGAAAACCATGCCGATGAGAGAAGTTATGATGATGTGGCATTTCACAATAATCAAGAAAATTGAAATGCTCGAATAATTAATTATGGACAAAGAAGAAATGCTCTGAGATAACATTCGAAATCATTGCAATTGAGTTCGACAAAATTGTTTGAGAAGAGAAAGCAAGTAGAGACTTGAAGCAGAAAACTAGGGAATTCGATCAGAGCCTCTGATAAATAGGTACATACATACAAACTTTTGTGCCATAGCTTGTAATTTGAATTTTTCTATCAAGGATTGTAAATGGAGACTCTAGGAAAAGGAAAGGGCACAAAACTACAGGGTGACACAAGTAAACCTAAAAAATAGAAAATTGACAAAACCCCTGAAGAGAAAACAAAAGAGAGAAAATTGAACCAAGATCTGATTGATCAACTACCAGGATCAACTCCCAAAGCCAGAAGGTCTGCACAACTTAGGGTAGAAGTGGAGAAATTAGAAGACAAGTGTAAATACCTTGGGAATATTTGGACTCCAGTTAGAGGCTATGAACTTTTTAAATTCCATTTCAATAGAAGAATTAGGAATTTTCTAGTATCAAACCCATGGCATTTGAATTTGGGTAAATTAGTTGTTCCTGACGTGTTTCTTAATGTTGAACTTCTCCATCTTTTTACTAAACAATATAACCCAATTCTTAAGGCCATATGCAATCCACAAGGGGAGCCTATCATACACTTGTCAAAGAATACCATCTATGAAGTTTTTGACTTGGATGATTTATGCATTGTCCCCATTGTTTATGAGGATCTGGAAAAGGAATATTGGAGAATGGATACTACATACAATGGATGGAGACTGCCTATTCACAGGCCTAGGGCAAAGGGAGAAATGGTCCCCCTCAGTGAAAATGATGGCCCTCCATTTCACGTGTCTCTATTTGAACCTTACATACAATACACTTACTACTCTGTGGGCCAGGTCCTAGGATCAGAGGTCCCTAACTTCATGACTATTCCTCTGATGTTCATTGCTACAGACATCTAGTGCCACAATGCTAGGTGGTTTGATTATGCTGCCTATGTTTTTAATAGAATTGACTCTGGCCTGAATGCCATAAAGAACAATGCCCCATCTGTCTCCTTTGAACATTATTCACTTCTCATGCACATGGTGCTCTATTATGGTCAGGAAGTGGGGTAATGGCCAATTGAATTCAAAGTTGTTCCAGTAGACCAGAGGGGGCAAAAGCTACTCGTGCAGATGTGGACTAGAATATGGGATAGTAGATATGCCCATACTAGTTATGTGCAATTTGAGGAATATTGTGTCAAAGTGTTATATAGATATTTCAATCATCCCTATGATTAATCAATCTCAAATGAAATAAAGAGGTTTCTTAGACCAAAGGATTTTGCTGGTCCTCTTACTGTTACTCACAACTGGGGAGATTGGTACTATTTTGAGGATGCCACTATGGTTAGAGTTTATGGTTTTGAAGATGCTCCTTTCATCTTGCCTAAGACTGTCCCTGACAGAATTGCTTATTTGGAAATAGTTAGGCAAATGAATTGTTCAAATGTGATGCATTTGAGTTCCCATGATAAATAGTCCTTTATGCCTAGTACTCTATGTTTTAGAGATTTCACTGTGGTATCCAAGGAGGGATATGATCACCTTATAGATAAATTGATGCACTACAATATGAGGTGTGCTGAGGTGAGAAAAGGATTTGATCTTGAAGGTTTTATTGACCTTGCTTGGAGAAAACAAACCTCAGTGGGTACACACATGTTCCCTATCCACACGATGATGTCATCAGGAATTTGGAGGAGGTTGAAGTCGAACTAGTGGTTGAGAAATACAATAGGGATTTGGATGAAAAGAAGAAACAACTTGCAGAGATTGAGGTGTTATCTTCTAGTGATGAAGAGCCTGCAGGGCAAGAGGAACCATAGCAACAGATAACAAAAATGTCCAAAAGAAAAATGCAACAATATCAGCCTCCTATCATAGCACATGATGAGGAGGGGCCTGTTGATGAAGACCCAAGACAAATAGCATATGATTCTTTTATTTCTGATGATAAATTTATTCATTCTAAAGAATTCAAATTATTTTTATATAAATGAAAGGGGAAAGAAATCAGAGAGTCAGTTGATGATGTCTCTGTCGACAATGAGAGACAATTACTTGATAGGTTGAAAGCAATAATTGATAATGAATTACAAGATATGACCCCTAGTAGGGGTAGACAGCTGCTCAAAGAAGTAGGGGTTATGATCTTTCCTGGCCTTGATTTGAATTCTACTCTAGTCTTTGATAGTTTTCTGCATAATATGGATGATAAATACAAGCTCACTCTAGAAGGTGTGAATGAAGTATATATAGGCACCAAATATAATAATGATGAAAATTCACTGATGATATGGGCCCTGTATCCTCCCCACAAAAAGACAACCATCATAGACACTGAGAAAACTTTTGGCCATGTCATGACTTTGAAGGCAGGGGAGACTGACCCCTTGATCACTACAGACAATGGCATCAATGTTGCAAAGATGAATAAGGCACAGGCTCAGATGTTAATTAAGGAAAGAGATACATACAAGCTGAGCTGTGAGAGATTGACAAAAGAGAATGATTATTTGAAAGATGCTGTCAAGAGCACCTTCAGGGGAATAGTAAAGAGACTAACCCAGGGTGAAAGCTCACAAAGTGTCCAATCACTATCCATAGATCAAGTAGCCCAAATCCAGAGGGATACACTTGTCACAGTACTCCAGAACAGGCATACCAATATGATGCATTGGCTGAACTGATTTTGGGATAATTATTCTCCAAATTATAAGGTGATCCAAGAGCATGAAAGGCTTGAAAAAAGGTTGCAAGAGAAATTAAGTGAGACACAGGGTAAAGATACTTCTAACATTGCAGGTGCCTCCAGTGCAAAAGAGTTGATCGAGCAACATCAGAAGTATTATGATCAACTTAAGACTGATGCCAAAGAGTGTGTTGAAGCATCAAAAGTAGGAGTGCCCACATTGTTCAATAGCGATAAAGAATTAAAGATCAAAGAAGAATGGAGCAGAGACTATCAAGCAATATTACATGAAGCTTTAGAAGCTCTTAAGGACAAAGACTGCATCTGGGGAAGCCTGCAAACATTTGGAGAGGATGGTTACAATGGATGTGATCACAAGGAACACCATTGAATTTACTGATTCACATCGCAGCCAAGAGTACTTAGATCATATTGCTCAGTTGTACTTGTGGTTAAATAGAGCATAAGCATGGTTATTTTATTGTTGTTATGTTTGTTAATTCCCAAAAGACTTCTTTGAAGAGTTATGTCTCTTCATAAGTATTCCTATATAAGGTGGACATATGATGCTGAATTATGATTAGCAGTAGAATATAAAACATAAAGTTTACAATGATTCTCAAAGACCATGTTGCAAGTATCTTATTGAAGAAGTAAATTAAAGTTCTTTGATTCTGTGGTTCTATTCTGGCATCAATTGTTTGTTAAGATTACTCAATTGTGTGGTTGTCTCTAGTTCAAATATTTCCTTGTTATTCAAATTAATATATCAAGTATATAGTTAATTTGTCAATGCACATTTGTTGTATCTGTGTGATTGAATAAATTGGTTTCCATTAGAGGAATTAAAAATCCTTCTGATCAATCACAGTAACCTGGAAGTGTTAGTTTGGATTACTAAGAAGAACCATATAATTAGGATTGCCATTCTATCTCCAAGTTAATATTATCTGTTATTCTTGCATATTTCATTCAATTGGTTCCTTCAAGAAAGGATTAAATTACCTTCTTGTGAATTACAAGAGATTTGATTATATTGGTTGGATTGTCAAGAAGAGTTTGTCAGTCATTTCCTTGCACATTTATACAAATTATAAACTAAAGTATTGTGCCAAACAATTAGAGTTACTGCCAACTATAAGCCACTAATCTTAGTCTTCCATTTGACTCTATTACCCAACAAAGCACTGGTCTCATTTCAATTTATCACTTAAAAACCCTTTTATTAGTTAAGCACAGTCATAGAATTCACCTTGATATTGCTTATACAATTTCTACCAACCATTCATCAGATATTAGATATAAAATTAATTAGCAAGCTTTCATCTATCCTACACCATTTGCCACTATAGGTAGATCCATTTAATTAGTCAATACATTTACATTTAGTCTGCTTTAATTTCCAAGGTTCACCCACCTAGGTGTAGCAGGACCTAAAGTGTAGGGAGTCATCAAACCCTAAAGGTTGATTCTGTCGCGTTAGTTCAAAAACATTGCAAGTCTAAGCATAGAGCCTGGCATCGTCTTAGGATTAGCAACCTGCATTTTTGATACCTAATAGTGTGTAACATTAAAAATGCATTTAATATTAGGGGTCATGGTTTAGTGAGCACATGGCTCAATGGGCTTGTTCTTTAATGTAGAAGGTACATTAATCAAACTCATTTAATGTGGGTAGCACATTGGAGAAATATATTTAATTATTAGATGTCTTATTAAAAGCACATGAGACAAGTCATCTTGGGTTCTTGGATTGTAGAGAGCATGGTTGCCTTGGAGGTTGTAATGACTCTTGGTCCTAGAGTCAAACTTGAGTTCCCACCTTGGAGATATATTTGGGTGCATCGATTAAGGGTAATTATAAAACTTAGTATGTTTTCCCACTCTTGTTGATCTCTTGCCAATAAGTACAAGGGTTGGATTATCTCCACTTTGAATAGCTTATTCTCAAGGTATTTTCCTTTTTATTTCAAGTTGTAGATTTAAATAACATATTTCGATTGTGCATCTTTTCTTGATAAAAGGGAGAGAATGATATTTATATTTTGGGGATAAAATGGGAAGGTTGTTGCATTCTTAACATGTGTTGCAAAAAAAATGTAATTGTTTCATTTGAGTATGATATGAAGAAATAATGCATTTAGTATTAATTGTTCAATTAGATGTTAAGCCTCTTGTTGGGTATAAATTGAATGTGGATTTATGATGTTGAGTGATTGAACAATAAAAGTGTAGTATTAAGATTTCAAATAGATGCATTTCAATTTTGAAGAAAAATGTAAAATTCTTCCAAAACCCTAGAAATAATGTTATGTAACTTCAAAAGTGTAATCCCCTTAAAATTTAGATAAAAATGGTATCTTTGAATTTTTTAATTTGTTGAGTTTCGTTTTGAGAGGAAATCTTAAAGCCCTTTAATGGAGAAATATGGCTATTAAATGGTTATTGATAAAATTAGAAAAGAATAATTTTGAAAATTATGACTTCTTTTAAGTGTTTTTTTGTGACTTAAAGAGTGTAAAGGGTAGTGAAATAGCATATGTAGAAATGGAGTGTGCACATTAAAACTTGAATTTATCCCATTCTAAGCACCATTTGTAGAAGTAGACTCTTGGATTGTTTAGGAATTGAGGATACACATACAAGCATTGGGAGTGGCTTAATTCACCTAAACTCTTGGGTGGAATTTACTACAAGTATTGAATAAGTTCTCATATAAAATTGAACAAAGATAAATGATTAATGAATAATTAATGAAAATTTTGAATAATCACTTTACATAATAAGGGATAATAAAACATGCAAGTATTGAACAAGTTCTTAGCATGTGTGCAAGAACTAAACAAGCACTTTGCATGAAATCAAGTTTCAAACAAGTACAACATAAAGAGAAGCATACATTGATTAGATGCTTACCATGAGACCTACTTGGTCCATTTACTCTTGTGTCATAGTCTTGGCGAACTAAGGAGTGAACCACTCCTAGTCTATGATACCCTCCTCTTCCTTATTCAATTGGATTAATTGTCTCCAATCATGTGTTGAGAAATCATACTTGTTTGTTGTGTTCAAGGCCAATCTTGTGAGCCATATTTATGTTTGATAACCATGACATCCATCTCTTGGTCTATGGGGTGGGATTTAGGGTGCCACATTGGTTAGGTGATAGATAATTCACCTCCATTGGTTTGTATATTGGGATCATAGTGGTGCATCTTGGATCATGAAAGGATCTCATTTTATCTTATATTGTTGCATCAAGAAATTGTAACTTGCATATATTGAGAAAGTTGTAGTCTTAAATTAAGTCATAATTGTGTAATTATATCACCTTTATTGTTGATCTTGTTCATCTATGTTTGAGATGTGAACACCATATTGTAAACAATTGGCTTTGGTTGGTTGAATTAAATTTTATATTACATTTTGTATTAGCAATCTCATGTATTGTAAAGTCCTAATAACATGCTTTTAGGTTTAAATTTCATTTACATTGGCAAGAGACTTAAGGAACATTTATTGTTGAATACAATGCCATGAATGATTTGGATCCTATGTTAGAATGGTTGCACACTTAGCTCTTAATTTATGGAAGTTATTATTGATCATATGATTCTTTTGTCACATTGTCATAAGGCTTGGGTACTTGTGAGTAGTGTAACTTTTCCTTAATTTGAAAGTATGTATTTGTAAAATAAAAATTAAGCTACTGCTAACTTTCTATATTACATTCATATGAGCTGGAATGGAAAATGCTAACTTACGAGAAACTGTAAAACAATTTACAAAAATAAGTTATAGTTGAAAAGAGAACAAAGAGAGGAACCTAGAGCTAGATGGGGGAAGCCACTGCCCAAGATGCCAGCACATCATCCAGATGTTTGGGAGAAGTTCTATCGTCCATATGGACTAGAAAATAGAACAGTTCCTAGAAAACATGAAAAACCAACCCAATAGTTTGTCCAATTTGCAAAACCAAAGAAGGGAATGCACCAACAAGATACCAAATAATAGCAGAACTAAAAAAACTAATGATTTAATTAATTTATTTAAGTAGAATGAAGAAATGATAAAGAAAGGGAAAATAAAGATATCAACAAACCCCCAATAAGCTGGAAAAAAAAAGGAAAATTGTTGGGGTTGTTTAGGGGTTTGCCTTCAAGTCAAACCCCTACTTTGGTATTTCTACATTTACAATAGCCAAGATAGATAAAATTTTCTTAATCTGATAACATCTAGAAATAATAGTAACTAAAATGAAAGATTGAATGATGTGAACATCCCAAGGTGCTCAGGTGCACAAAAAAATAGATGCTACAATAACAACAAGCATTGAAGAAAATAACAATAACAAAGAACAAGAACAGTATCACCTTGAAAGGGGCTTGAAAAATCCAAAGAGAGAAATAGAGCTAAAAGAAAATGTTGTGGGATCACTATAGAGAGTTGTAGAGCTTGAGAGAGTAAGAGTTCTAAGAGAGAGCCAAGATAATGCAAGAGTGAAAAGATTGGTTCAAAAAGAGAGAGAGGAGGGAATAGGAAGAGATTGATGAGCCATTTTGAATCATTATAAGATATTACCACTAACATGTGAAAGTGACAAGTGGTGAAACACTAAAAAACAACCACGAAACAAGAAACTATCATGAGATGCTAGCGTGTCATGTGGACATCCATGCGAAGTGCTAGTGTCTAGATAGTTTGGGATCAAAAATAATAAGACACTAGAAAATCACAAGGATAACAAAAAAGTGACAACAGAACTTGACAAAAAGACAACACAGGAAATAAGGCCTAAGTACTATGGAAAGGGAAAAGGCTAATGCAAGGGATAAAATAATTCTACAAATAAACTAAGGGAATGAATATTATAGCAAGGACAAAATATAGCATGAAATTGCAAGGGTATGTGTTAGACCCTAGATTGGGAACCTAATAATAATATTTAATTAATCCAATTAATTTGTGATTAAGAGATATTATTATTGATTATCTTTTAAGTTAATGATTAATAGAAGGTTTTAATTATGATTTTTAAAATCAACTAAGTTTAATTTGAGTGCGACATGATTGACACTCTCTCAAGGTTATAGAGAGAGAGTATCATCAAGGAGAGTGTGTCTAGCAAACTAAAGGCAAATTGTCTGAAGTGAATCGACACACGCCACTTAGTCGTAATATAGTTACAAGTCATTATGAGGGAAATCTTGAGAATTATTTCTTTTTTAATTTTTTTATTTTGGGAGCTTAATTTAGAAAAATTAATGAGTGAGTGGGAAAAAAGAGTTGTTGATATTAATTATTTTTCTATTTTATTTTGATGAAGATTCTCTATAGAAATTGAGTATATAAAATTAGGAACAAGGAGAGAATTAGAGGGACTCTTTTGAAAGAAAACAATAAAGGAAAAATTATTGATGTTTTTGGCAGAAATGCATGGGAATTTGGAAGAAAGATTTTCTATGCTAGATAGTCTGTAGAGTTCAGCTTGAAGAGGCATTTTTTTATTTATTTAGATTTTACCCTACCAATAACATCTAATGTAAATGAGTTTCTGGTAGAAAAGCCCAAGTGAACAATGGTGTTGTGGTCTTGGAAATTTGCCTTGGGATGGGTTCCTGATCAAATGTTCTTGTGAATGTCAATGCTCTTGTTTTTGTAGTTAAAAAGGTAAGTATATACTTAATTTATTATGTTATAAAAAAATCCAGTCCATAGTTTCATTTCTTTAAATACTAGTAACCTAATTTTGATGGAGCATATCATATTATTCCATTCATGTATGTTGGAATGTATTTTGGATGAACATGCACTCATTTTGCATCCTTGAAGTGGTACATGATTTAGTTGCAGACTCTTAAGGTTGTTGAACCACAATTGAGAATGTTTGAAGATTGTGCTTCCATTTTTTAGAATTATACCTATCATTTGCATTTGCTTGAATGTATCTATTTAACCTTTTTAACAAATCCATTTTGTGCATATCCTTCTATCTTTGCATCGCATCCCATTGAGCTATTTGTCAAACAATTTATGCACCTAGTCTTGCTCCTTGTATGCATCTCCATATTTTGGCAATCACATATGCCATTTACTTCTAATTAAAACAAATCTATTTTGTGTATATTCTGCAATCATTGCATACCATGGGAGCACATTTCTTTGAGGTTTCTTGTCAAATAATTTATGTGCCTAGTCTATGCCTCCACATTTGGCTTTACACCTACATTGTGTTTGCTTGAAAATTTCTCACCTTTTCATCAATCAATTTTCTTCATATTCCATAATCATTGCATTTGCTAAACATTTCATGAGCCTTTGAAAAAATAATCTACCTTATTAATGATTTCATGAAAGTCCATACACTGAAGCACCTATTTTAACACAAACAGGGAGGACACTCATAAAAGGTTGTGGGATTTATTTTTAAACCTGCCGAGAGAATTTGCTTGTAAATTTCTAAAGCCTCATCAACAAATCCATTTTGTACATATACTACAATCATTACATTCAATGAAACTTCAACTACATCCATGGATCTTTTAAATTCATCTATCTTTCATTAATCTCCTTATCTTTTGAAACTCACCACTCCTTCCCACTTCTACACAGATGTTAGTTGACCATAAGTTGTAGCATTTTTAGGATTCCAAATCAAATAGTGGCATCGCTATAAATACTCCTATGTATATATTCATATGTGATCTTTAGGAACCAAGAAAACACATCCTCACAACCTCCAAAAGTTTATGGGTATCCACTGGAAAAGGTTGTGGAATTTGATCTTTACATCTTGATGAAGGGGGTAAATCATAAAACACACAACATCAAAAATTGCACACAAAAAATAGAATGGAATTTTATTGATTTAGACAACTCATTACATTACAAAAGCTCAAATACAATTAGAGGATGAATCCTCCATAGGCTGCAACACACTATAGCTTCCCTATCTCTAGACTCTAGAATCATCTGCCTTCTATAACCCCAAATTAGCTAGGTATTATGTTTTCCCTCCTTTTCTTGACTCTACACTTTCTCCCTTATCTCTACTAATGCCAAGGGTTCCCAAAAATGGTTATTAATAGCCCTTTTTGGTGGCCAACAACCAAATTTTGAAATTTACATCTCCCTTGAAAAATAGGTCAACTTTTGGGAGCCATAACTTTTGATCTAGGTGTCCAATTAACAAACCATTTGAAGCACCAAAAAGCTTGTGGAGTGCTCTATGTGCTAAGAACCCGCTCTATTAGTTTTGCCCATTTTTGGGCCCATATGGGGCTGTTTAGTGCCTTAAACCTAAATTTGAATAATTTTCAGGCATTTTTTAGGGAACGAAAACTTTAATATCTTTCAGCTCACAAATGATCTTTCCGTGGTTGTTTTGCCAAAGGTCTTATTTTTCATTTACGAAGCTTCTTGTAAATTTTCACTTCAATCCATGCCCAAATGAAAACTTTTCAAAAATAGTAGTTTGTTATTTTTAGCAATTTAGAAAAACTGAAAGTTCTACATCATTATTCAAGAGATTATGGAACTAGAAATACTAATTTTGAAAAGAAATGGAAACATCATCAACAATTTTGAAACAACATTTTTTTTAGGTGATGCAAGATTGCTTTTACACCTCTAGATGCTCCTACATCAGACACCCAAGGTAATTTTGAGAAGTGACCTTGTCACATCTTAGGTGTTTGAGGAAAACCCCAAACGGTCAACTTTTGCCTTAGATAACCAGGAAGAATCTTCAACAGGCCTTCCTTTCCACTTCACTAGATATTCTTCATATTTCCCATTTTGAGTACTCCTTCCCACACGGCTATCCAAGATCTCTTCTATCTCCTCCTTTGAAGTAGATGCAAGAATTCTCCACTGTTCTTCTATTGGTCCATCCTCTGTTCCACCTTCATGATATTCTATTAAATCAACAGTGTTGAACATAGGGGAAATGTTAATCCCACTCAGCAGCTCTACCTTATATGCATTTCTTGCATCATGCTTTCTCAGAATCCTGTGTGGTCCAAATTTCATCATTTTCAACTTATTATAAGTTCCAACTGGAAACCTCTCTTTTCTCAAGTGAACCATGACTTCATCTCCTACCTAAAACTCCTTATATCTCCTCTTCTAATTTGCCTTAGCCTTGTACTAGGTATTTATCTTATTGATGTGCTTTATCACCTCTTCATATAAATTATTCAGGTGTTCTACAAAGTCTTCGACTTCGGCACTTGTCTTTTCTCCCTCGTCCAACTTCATTAACTCTGAAGCATTTCTTGGACTACTCCCATATACAATCTGGAATGGTGATTTACCTATACTCCCATTGAAATAATTGTTGTAAGAAAATTCTACATGTGGTAAAATCAAATCCCATCCCTTGGCTTATCTCCTACTAAGCATCATAGTAGGTTACCCAAACTCCTATTCACCACTTTTGTCTGTCCATCAGTCTGTGGATGGTGTGCATAACTAAACTTCAAATCTGTCTTCAACTTCTTCCACAATGTCCTCCAGAAATAACCAACAAACTTGGTATCTCGATCTAAAACTATGCTCTTAGATAGACCGTGTAGTCTCACCACCTCTCTAAAAAATAACTCTATAATATGAATATCATCATTGGTTTTCTTACAAGGAATAAAATGTTCCATCTTCAAGAATCTGTCCACCACCACAAAAATGGAATCATGTCCTCTCTATGTCCTTGGTTAACTAAGAACAAAATCCATACTGATATCATCCCATGGCTTCTCTGGTACAGGTAATGGCTGATATAGCCCTATATTCTAACTTGTTCCTTTTTCCATCTGACACACTCTGCAACTCTGCACAAATTTCCTCACATCCTGCTACAACTGTGGCCAATAATAATACTCACCAACAATAGCAATGGTCTTATCTCAATCAAAGTGTCCAACTAATCCCCCACTATGCTTCTCCTTAATCAGGTTCTCCCTCATGGAACTCCTTGGAATGCACAATTGGCTTCCTCTAAACAACATGCCATCTTGGATTATGAAATCCAACTATTTTGTCCTGTCCAAAGTAACAGGTTCCAAACAAGCCTTAGAAGCCTCTGCAAAATCTGGATCTTTAGGATACAAACTTTTGAGCTCATCAAACAAACAACCTCTATCTTCATTTCTATCAACACATTTTGCCTTCTGCTCAAGGCATCTGCAACTCTGTTGGACTTCCCACTCCTGTGTTTCAACACAAAAGTATAACTCTACAAAACCTCAACCCATTTTAAGTGCCTTTGATTTAACTTTCCTTGACTATTAAGATACTACAAAGCCTAATGATTAGTATATAAAACAAACTCTTTTGGTAACAAATAACGTCTCCATTTCTTCAAAGCCTAAACTATTGAATAAAACTCCTGATTATAAACATAATACTTTTTCTTGGCATCATTAAGCTTCTCACTAAAATAGGCAATGGGCTTACCTTCTCGACTCAAATCAACTCCTGTAGACACCTAAAAATGTCTCGACCACCAAACTGACTCCCGACATCCCTAAACATACCAATTTCCTTTCCAACCAATTAATTAAATTTCTATTTAATTAATTACCCCTTTCATCATCTAAATCCACACCATTTTATCCCCAAAATTGAATTAATTTTATTAATTCAATAGTCCAAACCTTAGCCAATTGATTTAATAAATATGCAAAATGTATCAAATCAATTCCCCCATTTTCCCTAAATCTAATTAATTAGTTAAAACCATGTTAACTAATTAATCTAGCCTACTAATTAGCCTATCCCTACCCTAGACAATTAAATAGCTATTATTTAATTGCCTACTCTAGCCTACCTCATCCTAGCCTTAGGATTAATTAATTAAATCACTAATTAATTAATCTTAGCCCCCCTCTAATCTCTCTACTAATTTATTCCAGCCACATTAATTAGGTTAATCACCCTAATTAAGTGAGTCAAACCCTCATTAGCACTTCTCTCCACATTCCCCAAATTTAAAATTCAAATAAATCACACATCACATTTACTCCTCTTACACATCCCTTACACATGTCATAGCTAATAAATATCCACTCTTTCCCAAATGAATTTTTAATTTATTTTACCCTTCCCCATGTGAATTTTTAATTCACAAATAATCCATCTCACCCAACCTCATTTATTCACCCCTTTCCCAAAATAAATAAAAGATTTACTTTTATTCCTAGCCCTCCATCTTCCAAGATCAAATCTAGGCCCTCCACATCACTTTCATCCTCCACCATTGATCTCTCCATTCAATCTCCACCCTTGGATCAAAATCTCTCCAAAAAGTCTATAAATACCACCTATCACAAGTCATTTTCATCATCCAATTCCATGCAAAGTTACCATGCCAAAATCATCTTTGAATAGCTAGTGAGTTGCACAATTGAAGAGCACTTCACATTTGAATCCATAGTCTAGGGAAAATCTTGGTCTTGGGAGCTTCTTTAGGGTGCAAAGGCTCCTCCTTCCCTTGATGGGATTAGGTTGTGTTTTATGAGGTATAATCTTGTGTTTACTTGCATTTGATTTAGTGTTTTGCCTTATTGCATTTTTCTAATCTACATTGGCACACCTGGTGGGACCCACAAGGTCCAATCTAATCCTTGTTTGTGAGTTTTTGTGTTAGTATCCAACTTTTTGCAGGTTCAGCGCTATTCAACCGTCGCAGCGGCACCATCACTACCGTCTTTCAGCGCTATTCCTCTTTTAGCACTATTTCTGTGCGATTGTCTTTTATATGCTAACCATACTCACGTGTGTTTTTTGCTTTTCCTGTTGTTTTCTGTGTTATTTGTTCTCTATTTTGTAGGAAAACCAAGAGTTACAGGGGGAGGTTATGGCAAATTTTTGAAAGGAATGACAAAGCAGCATCAGTTCAGCATTTTGACGCCATCCTTCAGATTAGCGCCATCTGTGTTTTCCCCGGAGTCAAAAAAACCGCGCAGTGGCGCTTTCACTACTAATGATCATCGCTATTGTCTGTATTAGCGCCTAACATAGGAATTATTAGCGCTAAAAACTGTATCAACACCATTATTTTAATTAGCGCTATCATAGAGTTTAATTAGCGCCATAAAATATTTTAGCGCCTTCTTTCATAAGTCGGGTTGTTCTACCCGCAGTGGCACCTGTATATGTCTGTTTTAGTGCTATTTTGATAATTTGCCTTTCTATTTGTTGTAGGTACTGCGGATACTAACAAGTCTTTTGGCAGGGTGGTTTGATATTAGTTAGATAGCACTTTGATTTTGGGAAGCCAAAAAGAACCCTTTTTTTTTAACATTGTTAGGACTTAAACAAACATTTCAATTTGGTGTTTTAAAATTAACCCAAGCAACTCCTTGCATGAAGTGTGTGTGTAACTACAACATTTATTTTGGTGCTCTAAAATATACTTCTCTTGTGTGCCAACAAATAAACAATCAAACACTTCAATTTGGGTTATAAAAAAAACCACAAATTGCATACATCATTGGATAAAAAGAACAACAAACTTGCATTTACACGCATCTAATCAAGACAATCTAATACTTGTGTGAAGTGTCTTCATGATTGTGTCAAGTAGAGTGGGAAGTGTATGCTCTTCCCTCGCACCTTTTGGTGATCTTGGGAATCAAAAACTTCTCACAACACTTTGCATTAATCACCCCCCATCTAATCCAAAGATCTAAAATTGAACCATTTTGAGTGTGATATAATCATAGGGAACACGTATGCTCTCCCCTCGCATCTTTGTATGAACTTGGGGATCAAAAGTGTTTTCATGATTGTATTGCTTTTATAATCCTTAGAGGGCCTACCACCCCACTTCGAAAGGTGGGAACGACCCAAGCAGCATCAAGCTAAAGCCAAGCTCTTCCAAGCTGCTATATAAAATAAGGCATTTGGGATGAAAGTCTCAAGTGACAGGTGTTGTTTTGTTATATCGACAGCCAACCTCCCCATAAACCCTCCAAGGTGCAACCCTTGGAGGCTGGGAGACTCCATAATGGAGAGTAGTGCTGCCACACGTATAACCACCTAAACGGATGCCCTTACTAAGAGCCATTGTTGTAGTAAGATAAAATCCTTCTATTTGTTGACGTAGAGGGCAAAACCCTTGAAGCGGCCCCGATTCATGCGGTTCTTAGCTGAGGTAGCAGGGACAATCTAAAGGTTTGGAGAGGGTCAAGCCTTATAAGAAACCTAGATCTTGGTATGCGTGAGAAGTGTGTGCAATTGTAAGGAGGAGCCGGTGCTACCAAGATCCTGGAGCTACCCGCTTTGAATAGGCGCAGCTAGGGGATTAAACAAATAATGTCACATTCTCACCTTAGGTTTTAAAAATGTGCTTGTTCTAAACAAAGTCATGTCATTTCACAAACAAAAATCATTGCTTGTTTTGCGTTCAAATGTGTGTTAAAGTGCTTTGATTTTTCACAAACGACTTGCCAAGAGACAAAAACAAATCAGTTGGTCACATTCCAAATAGACAAATCTAACATTGTGCCATTAGAAATCTATCTATCCTATTTCAGCGCCATATCAGTCTTATTGTAGCGCCTTTTCATCGGTGGATTGGCGCTATTTTGAGATTGACTTGCCTGACATGGAGTAAACCATTCAGTCACATTCCAAAACAACCACATCCAAAATTTTGCCATCAGAAATCTGTTTAACCTGTTTCAGCGCCATATCTATCTGATTATAGCACCTTTTCATCCATGGATTGGCACTGTTCTTAGATTAACGTGCCTGAGATAGAACAAATTAGTTTGCCCCATTCCAAATAAACAGATCCAAACTTTTGCCTACAGAAATCTATTTACCCTGTTTCAGCGCCATATCTGTCTGATTGTAGCGCCTTTTCATCCGTGGATTGGTGCTATTTTTAGATTGGCGTGCCTGAGATAGAGACCTATTTAGTTGTGATCTACACCCTCTGCTCCGCCATAATCCATATTCATCTCGCAGAAATCCGTCAACAGTCCAGCCATTTTCTTCAAAAATTTCCCAAAATTGCACCTTCTTTTGACCTTAGAGAATTAATCACCACCATTGTTGGACCCCATTATCAGCCCAAATATGTATCCATCCATCCCCTTTCAATCCTTTTTGCATATCTCCTTGGACTAAGACATATCATTTCAAAAAAATCCACATCCAAATCAAAAAACCCATCAACAAATCGTCAATCAAAGCTTGTCATCCTTTTGAGCCAAAGTTAGATCTAGATCTTATCATTAACATCACATTTTCCTTGAAAAGTCATTAGTCTACATTTCAAGAAAAACAAATCACCTCTCTTTGTGTAAGGTCATTAGTCTACCCCAAACAAAGAAAATCATCATCCTTTTTGTGCCAAATCAAAATCTAGATCTTATCCAAAAGCTCAATTCGAAAAACATCAACCTCACCATCCTAAATCAATCAAAAAATCAAAAAAACATCACAATTCCAAATCCCTTTCTCATCATACATCTTCGGTCCAAAATTTGTGCAAAAAAATCAATATCACCCATTCATATCACCCTTAGGATAAAACCTTTGGAAAGACATATCGATCTTCATCATACCCTCCTACTCCATCTCACTACCACATCCATCTTTAGGTCCAACAAAATCAATTTGATTCTCTAAGGTCTCCACCTCATCCCACATCTAGAAATCAAATCCATACGTGTATGCCCACCACAAGATCACAACACAAAAGAAATCAAGAAATGGCGGAACGATGGCCCTTTGGCATGCCTAACACTGATAGTAACAACATACCCATTTATCAAACATACAATCCACCTACATATTCCTTCATCCCCCCATTTGGCACCAACGACCCTTTTCACTTCTTACCACAAGCACCAACACCACCACCACCACCACAAAATGTCCCCACCATATCCCAAGATGACCTAGATGTCTTGACCTTCATGCAAGATGCTGATAATATGGACCTACTTGATAAAGTCCTAAGATCGGACCCAAAGAGATATCTTGACCATCTTCTCAAGCTTGGTGCTCAACTTCCCCCCATCACAACATCTTCACAACCATCCACTTCTACAGTTGTCCCTAACACATCAAATACCCAAGCATCTACATCACATACACAACCCACCATCTCTCAAATGTCAACGCCTAACGTATCTACCACCTCCACAACCTCAACCGCTACTACACCTACAATTTCCATGGCTATGCCCAACATCTCCCAACCTGTCATCACTTCTACTACCACAACTACCGTCAACCCTTCCGCTTCACTCACAATGGGCAACATCACACAAGCAAGTACCTCCACAAGTGTGCCCCCACCAAACCCTCACACCCTTGCATACCTACGACAACTATTCTCACAACAATCTCACAATGCATCTAACCAATCTAGCATACACGTACCCAACGTCAATCCCATAAGTCAACATAATCCCAATCCCCAAATACCCCCACATATTCTCCAACAACTCTACGCGCACCAACAACAGTAGGCACTAATCAATCCAAACCCCAACCTGCAACACCAACATCTCAACCAAACCAATCCCCAACATCAACTCCCACCCCATCTCCAATATCTCACCAACCAACAACCCTACACGTTTCAACCACAACAACCACAGGATTTCAACACCGTGCTACAAAGCTTAATCCAAAAGGTGGATGACTTACAAACTGGGGGCAAATGCAAATACTATTCTTTTGAGGATATTTGCCCCTACCCGTTTGACCGCACCTTGTACATGCCCCTTTCCCTAAAAACTTTGAAACGCCAAAATTTGACAAATACAAGGGAAAGGGCGATCCTAGGGACCACCTTCGGGAATTCTACATTGCTTGCCTCGAAGTCTCTCACAATGACACATATCTTATGAGACTCTTCCCAAGAAGTCTTGGCGGCCAAGCCGCTAAATGGTTTGCCCATCTTCCACCTAGAATTTGAACATTTCCCGAGCTTGCGGAGAAGTTTGTCAATCACTTTTCCTACAACTTTGAACATGAGGTGTCTATGACTGACCTTTGTAACACCAAACAAAAGAATGGCGAAGCTTTCGCTTCTTTCCTACAAAGGTGGAGGGGCCTAGCAAGCAAGCTCCCATGGCCTATTCCTGAAAAACAACTTGTCACCATGTTCGTGGCCAATCTCAATCAGGAATTAGGTTTTCACTTACAGATTCTGTGCGCATCTACCTTTGAAGAGGTTATCGACAAAGGCACCACTGTTGAACGAGCCCTCATTGCTAAGGGTTCCATCAAACTTTATGATCCCAAGACCAATAACAACAACAATAACAACAACCACAAATCCAATCATAACACCCCCAATGCCAACAACAATACCAACATGCAATCTAATGGTAAATCACGTTATTGGGGGAAGAGCAAGAATAATCTGAACAACAGCGTCACCGATGTGAAGGCCGTCCAACACATCCAAAATCACACACCGGCACACACGTATGCAGCAAATACCAATAACCAAAGAGGACCAAATAAATCCCGCAAACCTCGCCAAAATTTCACGCCATTAGCAGAACCTATTGAAGACATCCTCGATAGATGTCTCAAGCAAGGAGAAATCACACTCCTGCCTGTTAGACCATGCCAAGACAATGACCTCAAGGCAGCATGGTTTAATGAAAATGATTATTGCGAATACCACCGCGTGGCAGGCCATAAAACAGCGGACTGCATGCAATTAAAACATTGTATCCAAGACCTAATAGATCAAAATCTTGTCAACCTTGAGCACAGTGCATAGCCATCACCAAATGCTAACTTTGGAGCTTACAAGGATCCTTTGCCCAACCATAACAAAGCTTCATCATCTAATCAAGCGTACAATGTCACTCCACCACCCACACACTACGACTCCATTGTCGGCCGCATCGAACCCTCATCCCACTCTGTCAACACAATCACCATTTGGGCACAAGCACCCGATTGCGCCGTCACAACCCGTCGAGGCCGTGTCTCAATCCACACTGCCCCTCCCACTGAACCAACACCCCCATCCACATCTGATCCCCTCCCCCCTCATCGAAATGCCTGTCCATCACCCACCACTCGATACAACCTCCTAGACCATCTAGGAAAGACACCCACGCAAATCTCCATCCTTGAGCTGCTTCACACATCACCCCACCACAAGGACATTCTCGACAAGGCCCTTTTGGAAACACAAGTCCCCGCAAACTTGGATGTCAATCAATTTCAAGCCATGGTCGGCCATATTGCTACACCACACTATATCACGTTCTCTAAAAAAGATCTCCCTGCTTCTGAACACCTACATAATGATGCACTACACATCGAGGTCCGCATTCACAAACACACCATTAAAAGGGTCCTAATAGATGGTGGTTCCGGCCTAAATATTTGCACTCTAAAATTGTTAAAACACTTGGGGTACTTAGATATGGTTGTGGATGCTAGTGAGTGCATAACAATCAAAGGATATGATGACACTGAGAGACTATCCAAGGGCACCATAAAGCTCCCTATTCAAGTGGGACAGAAAATCCTCGAAACCAAATGTCAGGTTCTAGATCTTGACCTCCCCTATAACATTCTTCTCGGCCACCCATGGATCCATGCCATGCAGGCCGTCCCCTCCACTTTCCATCAATGTCTCAAATTCCCCCACAATGGCACCGAAGTCACTATTTATGCCAATCCCCGTCCCTTCCAATACTGCAGTTTTCTGGAAGGACACAACCAAACCTTCTGTCCATACAATAAAGCCACCACCCAAATCACTCCAACAGCTTCCACTTCATACATGGACCCCACCAACATCGCCACCACTTCATCGCAAACACCTTCACCACCTGAGGTCAAGATCAAGATCAGCAACCAAGGCTGTGGGGAATACAACCTTCACGGTACCTTTTGCGTGGGATTATTACCCACTCCTAAGACATTTGGCACTCCGAACATAGAGGCAACTGACACCATCATCATCAAATGCAAACCCTCACCCATCTTTGAGAAGAAACACCTTCTGGATCAGGACATACTTGAAGATATTTCATCCTAGCTTTACAAGGATGAGGAAATAGAACAAGACATCCCCACCATCCCAACAAATAGTTACGGCAAAGGTTCTGAAATAGTCAAAATCATGGGTTACAAAGGACAAGGTGGCATTGGCCTTCATGAACAGGGCATTGTGGAACCACTACAAGCAACAAGGAACCCCTATACTCAAGGGTTGGGGTATGGTCAACCACAATGCATCCTTAATACCGGTGAATGTATCTTAGCCGAGTTTGCTCCAGTTTCTCTAGATGTCGACAATATTAACGAAACGGACCTACAATACTCCTTTAGCGACTTTGCCAATTTCTTCTCCTCCTCCATTTGCACCATCTACTCCGTCACTACTCTCACCTCATCATCCAATGACCTACCATTAGTATACCCTGACCTCATCAACTGGGACCAATGAGGACCTCCTATTTTTGACATTGCACCTAATGACGAAGCCATTGCTAAAATGATGGGAGTAAGAGACAACTTCCCCTTGGGAGATCACAAAGCTGGATACATCATGGAACTCAATCCAGCTACCTATTTTGGGGAGACAACCCTTGCTTCTAGTCACAAAAATATAGAAACAAAAAATGGATCTGATGGTGAAAACTGTTCCACGGCAGTATCAGATCCTAAAAAAGTAAAAATAAAGGATGTATCTCCTGGTGAAAACCTCCATGAGGCGCCAGGAGATGGAAGCATGGGCCTCCCTAAAATAAATAAAGTATATCCTGATAGATCACCCATCTTGGTTGAACTAGCGCAGGAAATGAATCTAGGGACAGAGGAAGAGCCGAAAATCACATATCGAGCAGAATCTCTCAGCCTATTCGAACAGGAAGACTTCTTGGCATTCTTCACATGCAAAAATCACAACTTTGCATGAACCTACGCAGACATGCCAGGGCTAGATCCTGCCTTGGTTGTTCACCATCTTGCGGTACGTCCTGATGCCAAACCAGTCAAACAGAAGCTTCAAAAGATGAATCCTCAGGTGGCCCTTCTTGTTAAAGCAGAGCTCAAAAACTTACTAGATGTGGGGTTCATACGTCCAATTGATTATCCCGAATGGGTCTTGAATCTAGTACCTATTGCTAAACTAGATGGCAGAATCCGCTGTTGCACTGACTTCAGAGACCTCAACAAGGCCTGCCCGAAAGATGACTTCCCCCTTCCCAACATTGATATGATCATGGATCTTACCATAGGGCATGAGATGCTATCTCTCATGGATGGTTTTTCAGGATACAACCAAATCAAAATTGCCGAAGAAGATCAGCACAAAACATCCTTTATATGCCCATGGGGGACATACTGTTGGGTAGTAATGCCGTTTGGCCTAAAGAATGTAGGAGCTACTTATCAACGAGCAATGACTATCATCTTCCACGACCTCTTTCACCACATCATGGAGGACTATGTTGATGACTTACTCGGCAAATCAAAGACCAGAGAAGAACACTTAGACGTGCTAGCCAAGATCTTTGATAGGCTAGAGCAATATAATGTTCATCTAAATCCAAAAAAGTGTGTCTTTGGAGTCACTTCAGGTAAATTGTTGGGATACATAGTCTCCAAATGAGGAATCGAGGTGGATCCGGCGAAAGTCAAAGCTATTACTGAAATGCCACCTCCTAAAACCTTGAAACAACTGAGAAGCCTGCAGGGTAAACTACAGTCTATTCGTTGATTCATTGCTCAACTTGCTGACAAATGCCAACCATTCCAGCATCTCCTCAGAAAAGATACGGCTTTCGCCTGGACCGCTCAGTGTCAAGATGCCTTCGACCAAGTAAAAGCATATCTGGCTAATCCCCCTATTTTATCCCCACCAAGACAAGGAGAGCCCCTCCTCTTGTATATTTCTACGACTGACACAACAATTGGGGCGTTGTTAGCACAACATGATGAGCAGGGGAAGGAAAGAGCCATCTACTACATAAGCCGCACCTTGATTTCCTATGAGCTTAACTACACACAAATTAAACGAGCATGCCTTGCCCTAGTTTTCACATCACAAAAGTTAAGACATTATATGCTCAATCACAAGACTAAGCTCATTGCTAAGATCGACCCACTCAAATATTTGCTAAACAAAGCAGCTCTCACTGGAAGAATGGTAAAATGGGTCATGATTCTCATTGAATTCGACATAGAATACATAGAAAGAAAGGCAATCAAAGGACAAGTCATAGCAGATCAGCTGGCTGAGGCACCTATTCAGGCAGAACATCCTACAATAGTAAAATTTCCAGATGAGGCCATCTTGACAATCACACCAGCTGCAGATACATGGAAGATGTACTTTGATGGATCCTACACTCACAGAGGCTTGGGGGTAGGCATCTTATTTGTTACCCCTCAAGGTGACACGATCCCTAAATCATTTAAAATCACATTTCCATGCACCAATAATGTAGCAGAATATGAGGCCCTCATCATAGGTCTCCGAATGGCCATCCAATGGAAAATAGACAAACTAACTGTGTATGGCGACTCTCAACTGGTCATTAGGCAAGTCAATAATGAATACAAAACCAAGGATGATAAGCTCCTTCCCTATAAGAAGATGGTCGATGACTTTAAAGATTATTTTGATGACATCCACTTTGAGCAGATCCCAAGGTTAAACAACAAAGCGGCAGATGCCATGGCCACCATTAGATCTCTGGTTGACATGAAGCAAGGCAGCAAGAAATGCAAATTCCTGATCGAAGAGCTCCCCATTCCAGCATATGATGTTCCCCAATCTAAACTAGTGTGCGAAATTGTTGGTCCTTTATCCCCCTGGTATTAGGAAACTTACCTCTACCTTCATGATAACATCCTCCCCAACAACCTATCCCCATCACAGAAAAAATCCTTCATCCGTCGAACCTCTCGTTTCATCCTTGTAGGTGACACCCTCTACAAAAGGAGTCTTGATGGGACGCTTCTACAATGTTTAGACTCTAGGGAAGCCGAGGTAGCTTTGGAAGAGGTACACATAGGTATTTGTGGGGCACATTCAAGTGGACCAGCTCTTTCTAAGAAGATCCTAAGGACTGGCTATTATTGGCCCACCATGGACAAGGATGCACATCAGTTTATCAGAAAATGCCTCCCATGTCAATAGCATGGCGATCTCATCCACGCCCCAGCACAGGAACTGCAACCAATCACAACACCATGGCCTTTCTCATAGTGGGGACTCGACCTCGTAGGGAAAATCCATCCTCCATCTTCCAACGGCCATAAATTCATAATAACTGCTACCGAATACTTCACAAAGTTGGTGGAAGCAATACCACTCACCTTCACCACAGGCATCCAAATCTCCAAGTTCATTCTCCACTACATCATCTACCACTACAGTATCCCCTATTCCATTGTCACTGATAATGGGAAGCCATTCAAAAACCAAGAAGTTTGACATCAAACACCGATTCTCCACGCCATATTACCCCCAAGGAAACGGTCAAGCAGAGGCTTCTAACAAAACCATCCTCTGCATCTTAAAAAAGACAGTCAATGAAGCTGGTCGCGATTGGCACCTCCAACTCAACCCCGCCCTATGGGCTTACCGCACCAACATCTGCACTCCATACTCACTAGTATTTAGATTAGAAGCCATTTTACCTATAGAGGTCGAGCTCCCATCCCTCTGAGTATCATTGTAAAATATTATCTCTGATGAAGACTATCGCATCACAAGGTTGCATCAACTTGAATTGTTGGATGAGAAACGTCTGAATGCATTAAATCACTTACAGGCATACCAAAACTGCCTCAGAAGAAGCTACAACAAAAAGATCAGAACCAGAAAGTTTGAGGTAGGTGACCTGGTCCTAATGGAAAATCAAAAGAACCTGCAAGAGCATCCGAAGCAAGGAAAATTCAAACCTAATTGGCTAGGACCTTATGTCGTCACTACCGACTATGGGTCAGGAGCTTATCAGCTTGCAACACCTAAGGGGCAGCCTCTAGATGAGCCAATGAACATCTTGCATCTCAAGCGATTCTATGCATAACCCATCTGGTACCACAAGTCAAAAAATCAAAAAAATACAAAAAATTAATCAAACATCAAAAAAATCAAAAAAATCAAGAAAAATCAGAGTGCAATAAAAACTTCCAATTGTGAAAATCACCTCGGTGACGCCTTGGATAAGTACCATGGTGAAAACCTGTTTTAGGTGCCATGCGTAATGGCTGGTTCTACCATCTAATAAGTCCTCTTTCCATCATAACACTCCATATCCACGCATCCCGTGGCTTGAAACTCTGAAACATCAAGTTTGTTTGCCCATTCCACACTACCTCACCCACCCAAAACCACAGCCATGGAACAAGGATCCTTGTAAGCTCTCCTTTGTACAGTTCATAAAATCAAAAAATCAAAAAACATCATAAAATCAAAAAATCCAAAAATATCATAAAATCCAAAAATCCAAAAACATCATAAAATCAAAAAATCCAAAAACATCATAAAATCAAAAAATCCAAAAACATCATAAAATCAAAAAATCCAAAAACATCATAAAATCAGAAAATCCAAAAACATCATAAAATTAGAAAATCCAAAAAAATAACCCCCCCATACATCAATTTCATATCCCATCACGATCATCTACACACACATCAACCCTCATCACATCCCATCGCAAACCATTCCCACATCATCAAGTCTTGCCAGAACTACATATTCATTTCACCTGCATCTTAAAAGTACCTTGATCCTGTGGACACAGGGGATGTGGGTAGTCTGGAATACGAAGGATGTTTCCAGTACTCAGGTATCTAAGATGCACCCATTCCACCCGTTGGGATGGTTCCCACTCACTGAGCTTTCTAGATCTACAAGATGATACGCATGCTATGTATACCATTGAAACATGGTCCCTCACGCAAAAATCATCAAGCAATATACCAACTATAATCTTGCATTTGGCCCGAATGTTCTTTTGTCCATCTTCCAAAAACTCTCCAATCAAAACAGATCTGCATCCTAGGATATGTCTTTCCTACAATGGACAAAAATCTATCATTCTATCATCATGTCTCTTGGCAAGAGCACACAAAGGCTATTTGTATCTTTCGTTGGTCTTTTTGCTTATTGATTTTTATCTTTTTGTCTCGCTCCAAGTAATCTCCAAAGCTACCTTGATCTCATCATATCATGGTACGTAGCAGATAGCCCTTGGAGTAGACATAGTCATTGTTTTGGTATGCTGTGCTTGTGGGTTGCTTTCATTACTCCAAGAATAGTATGCATATCTTGAAGTCCAGGTCGGTTCTAGCATGATGTGTCCTATTTGCATCTACAGGCATCAACACCTTAGATGCATTATTCACACTCACTACTATGAGTCCCCTTCCTTCACTAAGCAAGATTATACTACCTTGGGCATGCATGAAATCAACCTATTGTTTGTGGGTCTAGTCCATGCAATCGTCGGATATACATCATCACCTAGGTCATTTCATACCTTTGTGAACTATATCCTACATTGCTACATTAAACTAAGAAATGCTCTCAATTAATTTTGTGCAACTACTGTTACTAGCTCACAATCATCTTCCTAATCACTCAGTCACCCATTCCATATCGGCCTAGATTTGATAAACACTTTTCAAACCCCCCCCCCAATCTAAACCCTCACTAACCCCATTTCCACACCATATCTCCACCTAACACATCTTGAACCAACCCAAACCCCCCCTCAATGACGTGGTGTCTCCTAACCTAGCAAGCCTCCAATCTCCCCACCACCATCCCCTAGACGCTCCCACCCCTATCATCCCCACTACTTAACACATTCTCCCACAGTCTCACCATTCAGGGTCAACACAAGGAACATCATGTGTATCAGGACTAGACTACCTCACCTATCGCCTAGTGTGCATACCACCTATCACCTAAACTGCATTTTAATCTCATTTTAGGTTCATTTTAGATTCATTTTAATCTCATTTTAGGTTCATTTTAGATTCATTTTAATCTCATTTTAGGTTCATTTTAATCCATTTGCATCTCATTTTAGGTTCATTTTAATCCATTTGCATCTCATTTTAGGTTCATTTTAATCCCCTTTTACATAACATTTTAGATTCATGTTAATTCATTTACATAACATCATAGGTTCATTTTAATCCATTTAAAGTTTTAGATCCATTTAAGTTTGCATAAAACAAAAATAGATTCATTTTAGCTGCATAACATTAAAACATCATATCACACTCATTTACCACATAGGCGCATGATAAAAATTAAAATTAATATCATCACATTGCATCCCATACATATAGACATCTCATAAACAATTAGTGCATTACAAACATCACCAGCATTACCATTTGAAACATTTAATCATCTAGTGGCATATACATTTCCATCCATCATAAATGATCATTAGTCCGCATATTTAGTTACATCATATAGTCCATAAACTTATATATAACACCATCACATCCATGCATCCATCAAATCATACACATCATTTGCAAACAACAAAACACATCCACAACATATAAAATATAACATATGCATCCATCATATAAGCATCATCACAATAGAACATCATAAACCATCAGAAGTATCGCATCATATATAATCCCCACAAAAATAATGTACATCGCTCACATCATCAAAAAAATAAAGTGTCCTAATACAATGCCTCTAAGGGATAACATGGTATAACTATCACATCGAGGATCCTCTCTCTGAGGGGGTAGAAGACGCTGACCCTGGTCAAGCCTGTGATCCTAGTGGTGGCTGTGGCTGTGGCACTACTGGTACCTGAGGACCCTGCTGGGGCACATGTGAGGGAGGAGGCATCGTCTGCTGAACTAACTGAATAGATCTCGATCGATGTGATATCAATGCCCCCGATCTACTAACCTGGCTGTAACTCAGTGCTCGCTACGCTGTAGGCACGGCTACATAATACAACCCCCGATAATACTTCATCCGTGCTCTAGCCTCTGCTAGCTCTCCCTGTACCCAGGATATCTGTCCCTATGCCTGGCTCAACTGCCCCTATATCTGATGTGCATGTGTCTGCACCTGAGCCAGCTGGGTCTGCATCCGTGCTAAAATTGGAGCAAGTCCCCCACCCGCAGCCTGTACACTGCTCAATGCAGTCTCTGCCTAATGTGCTCTCACGAGCGCTACATCCTACTCTATCCTCAAATCCTCCATGTCCTCTCGAGCCTGAGCCAACTGAGTCTCTAGCACTGCCATCTGCCCATCTACTCCCTGCAGCTGTCCCAACTCGGCCTCTCAACGTCCTAACGCCTCCTCTAGGCTGGCCACCTGAGCACGTAATGTCTCCACCTCCTCTATCTCATCCCGTGGACGTCGTCGAGGCGTCAGCCTCTCACCCTCTGCCGCCACCCCTGCCCCTAAACTCCTTGCCTCAGCATCATGTCTACTAACTCACAGCTGCTCCACCTGTGATGGAGATAGATCACCCTGCTCCGTCCTTAGCTGTCCACCACGCCGCCGTGGTCCTCTATGCTGTCGTCCGCCCCTAACAGGAGCCTGTTGTGCTGGAACCTGCTGTACAGGAGCCTGCTGTGCTGGAACCTGCTGTGCAGGAACCTGCTGTGCAGGAACCTACTATGCTAGAACCTCCTGCCCCACTGGTCCCTGCCCCGCTGCCACCTCATCCACACGCTGACCATCTCTCACAATCACCCTCTCCTCCCCATCATCCATCACCTCTACAATATAGTCCTCCACAATAACCTCATCACCATCCCCATCCACATCATCTCCACCCCCAACTCCCTCATCCTCTGATATCTCCCCCGTCAGATCTGTCAGTCGAGTGGGCCGATGCGTCTACCACCATGCCTCATAAGCAGGCGTAGTACCTGCATCCCTCACTGTGCTCCTCCAATCCCATTGAACTGGCCGAAGTGCTGCCCAATCATTCAATGCAACCTGTGGCTGTAATGGTGCGGGCCAGTGAGCTGTATCCCGCGGCGTCCATGCATATATCGCCATCTGCTGAGGCATATCCTGTACTAGTCCAAACTGACGCATAACCTGCGAGGGTAAGTACATCTCTATGGTACGGTCTACACGACCCATAAGAAATCTCTGCTAAAATGTGTACGGGAGATGGATCACATCATCAGGCCACTCCTCACAACCAATATATGCTCGCCATACCATGCTAATCACATCATCCAGTATCCTCCGCCAGTGGCGAACCTGTCCAGTATAGGTATACTCTGCATCCCGTTACAAGAACACAAACGCCTCAAACGGCCACCGATAATAACCGCATGTCAGCCAAGTCACAGGGATGTGCTCCCAAAGCTATACGTGTAGCAGTGTCACCCCAGCAGATAAAGCCCTGTCATGAAGGTAAGCGACCATGTGCATCTCGTGAAGCAACTACCCTAGCATCACCGGCCCCCATGCATAAACAATCTCATGGCTCACCATCCCCTCTATCATCCCACCCCAGCCCACAGGGAAACCTCTGCCTCACCTATCTGGCAGCACCACACCTCCAATCAACGAACACAAAAATAAGGCAAAGGGATCTGCACCCGCCGCCAGCGTCCTATCATAATCCATCTCCCTCCCATCTGCCGAAAAAACTACATGCTCTGCTCTGAACACTCTGATCAATGCAGTCCGTCCCCTCCTCGTGTCATATCTCACACGTCGACCTAGAATCGGCAGCTTGAGGATGCGATAAACATCCTCAAGTGTGATGGTCATCTCTCCTGTCGGCAGCATAAAGCTAGAAGTCTCACTGCGGTATTGCTCCACTGCGGCCATCATCAGAGCTCTATGAGCTCGTAGCACGGGCATCGCTGCCACTGTCCAAAGCCCCAGCGTCACTAGTCAAGGCCGCCACTCCTCATCAAACAGTGCCATCACGGATCACACTTATCGCTCCCGCGACTGTAGTATAAACCGTTGTGTGTCCTGCAGCCACCACTTCTTCATTAGATACTAACTTATTCCCCCCCACACACTTTCTTCTTCTGAATGTCTCACAGGCCCCAATCATGTGGCCTCACACAGACAGTCCCTAGTGCTATTTTAAAAATAGCGCTACTTTTCCCTACCCACTGCGCTAATGCAGACAATGGCGCCACTGCGCGCCCTATATCGCGCCAATCCAGATGATGGCGACGCATGCCATTTTCACGTTAATTCACCTTTTAGCGCTAAAACTAATAATAGCGCTATTCCCCATTATGGCGCTATTCCAGATGATAGCACCATTCAAACCATAATATGGCGTCAAAATGCCATATTTCTTTCTCCCTGAGTTTTGGCGCTAATCCAAATGATGGCGCCAATATTTCTCCCAAATGGCGACAAAACCGCCTCACCCTACCCTGGCGGATAGCGCTAATCCGCAGGATTGCGCTAATTCACCTTATCTTTGGCACCACGCGCTCTTGACCCATTTCCCAAAACCCAAAAAACACGTGCGTAAAGTAAAAAATCACAAAGTTCGGGTTAGGCCCTACCTGGGGTCCAGCCTCGGGTGACCGCCCAACCTCTCGGAATCGCTCTGAGATATGATGAAGTCGCAGGAACTATGGATTGCGCTCAGCCATCTCTCCTTTATCTTTTCTTCTAGAAGGTCAAAAGTGTGCCAATGTGGCACTCTTTGGGCCCACTTTCCCTAATATAGTGGGCCATGTCATCCCTCCATCTCTTCTTTTTTCTTCCAGGGTGCAAATCTTAGCCTTTTTCCTCCATTTTTCCTCCTACCATCTTCTTTTTCCATCACCTCTCCAACTGTTACTTCCATCGCATCCTTTCGAGAGCTTACCTGCAAAATTGTTATTTTTCCCGCCAACCTCTCAAGGGGGCATCCCCTATCCATCTCATTCCTTCCCGGCAACTGGGGCATACTTTTCTTCGACCTGACGCCACGTCAAAGAGGGGCAAATGTAGACACCTAAAAATGTCTCGACCACCAAACTGACTCCCGACATCCCTAAACATACCAATTTCCTTTCCAACCAATTAATTAAATTTCTATTTAATTAATTACCCCTTTCATCATCTAAATCCACACCATTTTATCCCCAAAATTGAATTAATTTTATTAATTCAATAGTCTAAACCTTAGCCAATTGATTTAATAAATATGCAAAATTTATTAAATCAATTCCCCCATTTTCCCTAAATCTAATTAGTTAGTTAAAACCATGTTAACTAATTAATCCAGCCTACTAATTAGCCTATCCCTACCCTAGACAATTAAATAGCTATTATTTAATTGCCTACTCTAGCCTACCTCATCCTAGCCTTAGGATTAATTAATTAAATCACTAATTAATTAATCTTATCCCCCCTCTAATCTCTCTACTAATTTATTCCAGCCACATTAATTAGGTTAATCACCCTAATTAAGTGAGTCAAACCCTCATTAGCACTTCTCTCTACATTCCCCAAATTTAAAATTCAAATAAATCACACATCACATTTACTCCTCTTACACATCCCTTACACATGTCATAGCTAATAAATATCCACTCTTCCCCAAATAAATTTTTAATTCATTTTACCCTTCCCCATGTGAATTTTTAATTCACAAATAATCCATCTCACCCAACCTCATTTATTCACCCCTTTCCCAAAAATGAATAAAAGATTTACTTTTATTCGTAGCCCTCCATCTTCTAAGATCAAATCTAGGCCCTCCACATCACTTTCATCCTCCACCATTGATCTCTCCATTCAATCTCCACCCTTGGATCAAAATCTCTCCAAAAAGTCTATAAATACCACCTATCACAAGTCATTTTCATCATCCAATTCCATGCAAAGTTACCATGCCAAAATCATCTTTGAATAGCTAGTGAGTTGCACAATTGAAGAGCACTTCACATTTGAATCCATAGTCTAGGGAAAATCTTGGTCTTGGGAGCTTCTTTAGGGTGCAAAGGCTCCTCCTTCCCTTGATGGGATTAGGTTGTGTTTTATGAGGTATAATCTTGTGTTTACTTGCTTTTCCTAATCTACAACTCCTATAGCACTACCACTAGCATCACAATCTACCTGAAATACCTTCTTGAAATCTAGAAGTGCCAAAATAGGTTACTCTGTGACTTTTTACTTCAATGTATCAAAACTCTTGTTTTCTCCTATAGTCCATTTAAACTCTTTTATATCCCCTCTCATTGTCTCAGTTAGGGGTGCACAAATGCTACTAAAATTGCTAATAAACTTTCTGTAAAAACTTGCCAAACCATTAAAAGATCATACCTTTGTAGCACTCCTTGGTATAGGTCATTCAATGATAGCCCTTACTTTTTATGGGTCCATCTTAAGACCTTCCTCTAAGACAACAAACCCTAGGTATACCAACTCCTTTGTAAAACTACATTTCTTCAGATTAATCAGCAACTTCTCCTCCCACATCTTCTCTAAAACTCTTCTAATATGCATTAGATGCTCATCCCAAATCTTACTAAAAATTAAAATGTCATCTAAATAAACAATAACAAAACTTCCCAAAAACTCTTTCAATACATCATTCATGAGCTGTATAAATGTGCTCGATGCATTGGTTAGCCTAAATGGCATGACTAACCACTCATACAAACCTTCCTTTGTCTTGAATCTTGTCTTCCATTCATCTCCTTCTCTGATTTGGATCTGTACTTGATCATGATCTTGTTGATGGCTCGAAAGTCTATACACATCCTCCGCTCTCCATCTTTCTTCAGTTCTAGTACTATAGGTACCGTACATGGACTTAGGCTCTCTCTTATTAGTTCCTTCCTCAACAACTCCTGAACTTGTTTGTTTAGCTCTTCATTTTCTGCAGGCGTCATTCTATGGGCTGCCTTATTCGGTAAACTAGCTCTTGGTATCAAATCCATTTGATGACTTATCTTCCTCACCGGTGGTAATCCTTCTGGTACATTATCAGAAATAATGTCCTAAAATTCTTCCAACAGATTTGAGACTTTTACTGGTACATATTCACATTTCTCTTGACTAATCTTAGGAATCAATGCAAAGCAATGACACTCATGCTCCATACCCTCCAAAAAATTTCTACCATATACCAAATAAATTCTGACAGTACTACATACCTTTTCTTCCACCTCCTTCAAGGGCTTCAACTCTCCATCCTTTGTTAGGGAATATGTGTTTGCATGTCCATCATGGACAGTGCACCTATCATACTACCATGGCCTTTCCAATAACATATGACATGCATCCATCGGTATGATGTCACATAGCACCTCATCATGGTAGTCGCCAATCTTGAACTTGACTAAACATTGTTCATTAACCAAAGCTCTATGGTCCTGCAACCATGCAATCCAAGATGGATGTGGATGCTTTCTTCTTGTCAACTTCATCTTGTTAACCATCTCCTCTGAAATAAGATTGTCAGTGCTTCTACTATCAATAATAATATCACAACACTTACCTTCACATTTGCACCTTGTGCGGAATAAACTCTTCCTCTGATTTGGTTCTTTCTCCTCATTCAACAAGGTTCTTCTAACAACTAGGATTTCTCCCCTTTCAGCATCTTCAGAATGCTTAGATTGTGCATCTTCATCTATATGTACAACTTGTGCATTACCTTCAAGTCTTCTATTTGTCCTTCCTTGATGTTGCGGACACTTGTATGCTTGATGCCCTTCTTCTCCACATTGGAAAAAAGTTCCTCTGAAACCTCCTCTTCCAAGTCCTTGCCCAGGTCTACCTCTTCCTCTTCCTCTTTGCTCACCATTGTTCTAGTCACAAGGGCGGTAGGCATTATCCCCTCTTTGATTTTGACTGGTGCCAACTTCTTCACTTGTCTTTTGATCTTCATTCCAGCCTCCATAAGATCTTCCACTAGTCCTTCCACCTTGACCTCTTCCTCTTTGCTTGCTTTCGAATATTTTATTCAGCTTCTCCTCCACCTTCAAGGAAAACTGGTATGCATCTTCTATGGTGGTCATTCTGACTAGGCTCAGGTCCTCTTGAATACTTGGCCTCAACCCATTAATGTAACAAGATACCTTCTCCTTGTTGGCCTCTGCATGGCTTGTCCCGATAGTAATCTTATAAAACTCTTCTGTATACTCCTTGACAAACTTGTTACCTTACTTCAATCCTTGCAACTTCTTCAACAATTCCATATCATAGTCCACAGGAATGAACTGCTTCTTGAGTTTCTCCACCATTCGATCCCATCTGGTAATCTTTCCTTTTCCTCTCCTATTTCTCTCCAATTGGACCTCCTTCCACCAAATACTTGCATGGCCCTTCAACTTTGTCTTTGCAAACTTGACCTGATCTGGGTCTTCCACATCTTCCTACTTGAAATATTCCTCCATGTCATTGATCCAATCAATAAGTTGTTCTGGATTCAAATCTCCAGAATATGTAGAAAATTTGATCCTAGGCCTCTTTCTAATCTTTGAAATGACCCTCAACAACCTAACTTCTACAGGATCTCCTGCAACTTCTTTTTCTTCCTCAGATAGATCTTCTTCAGCTTTATCCTCACTTTCTTAGATCTTGTTCTCAACTCAAACCCTCTTCGTAGCTCCTCTTGCAATGCATTGATTTGCCTTTGCAGGTATCTAAAACCCGCTTCTGTTAAAGCATTTCTCCCAAAATAGTTTCTTTGTGGAGGGATCTTGATCTCTATAGCAAACCCACAACCTCAGGTCCTGGTGTAAACTGCCTCATGGTCAATGATTTGTTTACACACTCAGGAACCCTTACTCTAATACCACTTGATGAAAGGGGTAAATCATAAACACACAACATCAAAAATTTTACATAGAAAAAAGAATGGAATTCTATTGATTTGGACAAATCATTGCATTATAGAAGCTCAAATACAATCAGAGGATGAATCCTCCATAGGCTACATCACACTACAACTTCCCTATCTCTAGACTATGGAATCATCTGCCTTTTGTAACCCTAAATCAGCTAGGGTTTCTATTTTCCTGTCTTTTATTGACTCTACACTTTCCCCCTTATTTATACTACTACCAAGGGTTCCCAAAAATGGTTATTAATAGCCCTTTTTGGCAGCCAACAGCAAATTTTCAAAATTTGCATCTCCCTCCAAAAATAGGTCAACTTCCGGGTGCCATAACTTTTGATCTGGGTGTCTGATTGAAGAACCGTTTGAAGTGCTAGAAATCTCATGGAGTGCTCTACACACTAAGAACCTGCTCTTTTGGTTATACCCATTTTTAGGCCCATATGGGGCTGTTTAGTGCCTCAAACCTAAATTTGAATAATTTTCAGGCATTTTTCAGGAAACGAAAAACTTTAATATCTTTTAGCTCACAAATGATCTTTGCGTGATCGCTTCACCAAAGGTCTTATTTTTCATTTATGAAGCTTCCTATAAATGTTTGCTTCAATCTATGCCCAAATGCAAACTTTCCAAAAATATTAGTTTGCTATTTTTAGCAGATTGGAAAAACTGAAAGTTCTACATCATTATTCAAGAAATTATGGAACCAAAAATACTAATTTTGAAAAGAAATGGAAACATCATCAACAATTTTGAAACAACATTTTTTTTGGGTGATGCAAGTTTGCTCTTACACCTCTTGATGCTCCTACCTCACATCTACCATTGTATAGTCTTGAGTTTAAAAAGCCTCTTCAAGAAATTTATTTTCTTTAAGATGTTTTGTCAAACAATTCACATTCCCATGTCTCTAATTTCTCATTTGCAAGAATGTTGACCAAAACACTCGACCTATCCAGAATTCATTTTATCCTTTCTTGGAATAGGAAGTGCATAAGTATTATTTGGGTAAAGGTTTAAAATAAGATTTAGTTAATTATGATGATACATTTTGATAAGCATATTTATATGAGTTGGAAATTTTGGATGTTTAATGATAATCATTGGAGTTGATGACAAAATTTTTATAGTCACACTTCTTAAGGCTTTCATAGAATAACAAGTTAGTATTGCATGCTTATAACACACAGGTCATGAATGTACTATGTGAAACTTACATGGTATCCCTATGACAAAATTTAAGGACATAGTGAGGAACTTTTGATTGATCTTTTTTAGTTTAATCCCCTCCATGGTTTAAGATTTATGATGTACGATGGTTCTTTTGTATTCTATTAGACTCTAGGGTACTAGAACAAATAGCATATTTAATGACATGGTGTTTATTAATATCCATATGGTGCTTAATTAATATAGAAGTTGACATATCTTGTTAATAAATTTGCACTATATAATAGATGTGAAACTTATGACTTTCTTTTATTCCTTGGGGTGAATGTTATCTCAATGATTAGTGGTATGAGACGCCAATCAGATTATGACAACTTTTCTACCTGGATTGATCTGTCAAACCATTCCAGATGATTCATTGTGTTTGATTTGTATTGGGATTTGTTAAAATATGATTGGAAACATGATTATTGTTGGTCTAGAGTAGAGTTAAGAACTTGAATGAGCCAATCTAGTAACGTAGGAACCAATTTATTAGTCTAAAACCTACTTTCATTGATACAAATATTGTTTTAATGGTGGTGTTCTTACATTTGATGATAGAGTTTGTATTAACTCGTCCTTTATATGGAAATGTGATATTGCTTTCATTGTAAAGCAGATCTAAATATTGACAATATGTTTGCTTCTTAAGTTAAAACATAGTACTGAATGAAGTAACATGTTTCCCAGTTTGAAATGCGAGTGTGAGCTAGATTATTCCCCTGTTTAAGATATGTGAGTCCTTAGACTTCTATCTCCTCAGAGTATGGAATGAAATTGATAAACTAAATCCATGAAAGAGAAGATGTCTAGAACCTGTGTAATAGCATCTTAGATGTTAGATCATGAACTTCTTTTAATAATTGTTGTATGAAGATTGTGTAATTTCTAGTTTGTGACTTGTCTTTTGGAATATTGAATGCATCTTGGATCTTGTTTGTCCATATGGACTATTATATTAACTTTATTGAATGGCTATGTTTTCAACTATATACTATTATCTTTTCTTTAGTTAATTAAGTGAGTAAAACCTAAGAGAGTATGGACAAGTGTCATTTATAGGGAATTAAAGATGTAGGTTGTGCTACCTACAAAATGATGATATGGCCATAGCTTAAAATCAATCTTAAATATATTATTTTGTTTGATATATATTCTCTTCCATTATATTTTTTTCAATGGACATGTGTATGGGATATATGATGCATGAGCATATAGGTTTGCTAGTTTCATGGTGCACCAAATTCCTTCATGCATGCTAGCTTTAGTTTGCTAGATCCTTTGTGAAGGGTTGGGCTTATCCAGTTGGGAGTAAAACTGGGGAAACTTATTTCTTCGTGGTTGGGTGGTAAATTGCCTTAATGATATTCTCTCTCTCCATCAGGTTAATATTGGTGATAATGTATTGTGTGATACTTATGTAATAAGCCTTGAGGCCTTGTTGATTTTAAGGACTAAGTCCTGATTGTATTTCTAAAATTAAGTTGTCTAGCTTTTGTAATATTCATTATTGAATATTTTGATGAGTTAATGTGATGAAACTATAACTCTATACTTCTTTGAAATTTTTTCTCCTATTCCACATTATTTCTTTGGAATTATTATTATTGTATTGTGGCTTAAGGTATGTGGCCCTTCCATGTGGTATCAAATCTTTAGGTTCTGTCAACACAAAATGCAGATCCAAATAAAATATTTTAAACAAATTTTCAAACCTTTAAAATCTACATCCAATGTGACCTTAGCTAAAGTGTAGAAACTAAAAACACAAATGAATAAACAACAAATGGTTACTCAACTTCCAATTTGTGTTGCACTGTGAAGGTGGTTTTGTTGGCAAGAGTCATTGCTATGATGAATGTTGTATGTTATCATTGATGGCAACAAAGCTTGGTAAAGAGATTTCAGTCATGACACCAAGGATTGACAAAGGTCCAGAAGACTAACTTAGTCAAAATGGCTAAGTATGGACAAACTACAAAGTGATAGAGATTGAGTCAGTATGTCTCCACAGTAGAAGATCATTCTATACAATTCAAGTATGTTGTTCATAGCTATTTGGTGATCATATGTTCTAGTGTTCAAGTTCTAACTTCGTCCGGAAGTTATATGGTGAAATATATAAGTCCGGCTGAATAGAGTTAAGTTAGGAACAATGCATAGTACCAGAGTAAAAGGCTTCGTATCCCTCTGCTGTGGCATATTTTGTCTTGTGGTTCTGAGGAAACAAAGATACATATCATGACTACCTAAATCCAGAGTTATAGCTTCTAAAGTTCCTTTGATCACATTCTACAAGTTGTTCCTTATCAGCTTCCAAATTGACAGTATTTCACTATGACAGAGCAATAGTTCCAAGATCCACATTTTGCTATAAAGGACTATTATGTCCTGCGGTTCTGAAGGTATGTTAAGAGGTCCATAATGAATTTTATCCATGCTTTTGAAAGTCTCATATGGTCTACATTGGAAATTTTGGTATGACAGTTGAACTGGTCAAGTATGTACTTAAGGGATAAGCTGACAGGCAAGTTAGATCTATATGCAGTGAGAATATATTGTTTGAAGAATTAATCCAAGTGGTTGAATGATTGATGCCGACCTATGTGAAGACTATTGTATGTTTTTTTGAGTCCACATTCCTATTTGTGCATAGGATCAAGCCGACAAGGTATAACACTTGTATACATGTTTCATGTTTGGCTTCCTGACCTAATTATGAGTTGAATCTTGTTGTGAATATATATATTCGATGGATTTTGGTTTTGGATGTATGGATATGTGGGAAGAGTGTATGAGTTTGATATGTTCATGATCTAAGGCAGTTTGCAAAGAAGAAAAATATAGTAAGGGTAGAAAAGCAGAGAATATGTGAAGCAAAGAAGAAAAAGTAGAGCAAACATTATGAAGACATTTGTGTCTGTATACTGAGATTGAAATGGAATTGCACCTCAACATTTTGTAGATGCATTTATAGCAGTCAACTCTTGGCAGTGATCCAATCATTATTCTATCTTCTCTTCTATCTTCCTGGTAGTGAGCCTATTTGCAGTGAGCACTTCTTGGACAGTGATTCCTTGGGCAGTGAGCCTTCATGTAATTCAGTATTATTATCATAATATATTGTGAGCTAACACTCACCGTGGTTTTTCCCCTTTTGGGTTTTCCACGTAAAAATTCTGGTGTCTATGTGTTATGACTTTATGGTTGATATTCTTATGTTTATTCTACTTTCATGTTATTGAATTTGGTAATTGGATTATAGATCATGTAAAGAAGTGGTTTTGTAGAATACTGATTTACTCCCCCTCTCAGTATTCTTTGTGTTCAACAATTGGTATTAGAGCCAAGTTCCTTGGAAGAAGCTTAACAACTTGAGGAAGATCTGGAAAGGTGAACACATGGTAGGAAGAAGATATCCCACTTCTTTAGAAACAAGTTATCCAGGTAGCATTGATGAACATCGACAAGCTGCTCTTGATGATCTTGACAAGTCTGAGGAAGATATCAAAGATTTGGTGGAAAATATCAAAGAAGTTGATGATTGTATTCTGAAACTAAAGGAGCAAGTCAAGAAGTCTAGGGATAGAAGGAAAGAGCTAAGTGAATAATTAAAAGTAGAAAATGAATCCATAGATAGTCTATCTATGCTAGTTGAAGAAAAAACAAAGGTTGAACAATATCTTAATTAGGTTGTGAAGGATAAGTCTGAGGGATGTGAAAAACTAGGAAAAGAGGTGTTACTTTTGAAATATGATCTGGACGCAGCTAATAGCTATAAAAAAAAATTCAAAATAAGCTTAGCAAAGCTTGAGGAATTGATTGAAAGTCAAAAGAGTCTAGATGACAAGCAAGGCTTGGGATTTGAAAAAGGAGAAAGTTCAAGATCAGGCCAAGCAAACACTGAGTTTAAGCAAAACAAAGGCAACCAATTCTAGAATTAGAGAAGAAGACCTAGAAGACCTCTGATCAGGCAGCCAAATTCTCAAAGGTATCCATCTTTCAATGGCCATTGTTTTAATTGCAATAAGTTTGGTCATACTTGGCTACTTAGTGTAGGAGTAGAATGAATTAAAATACTCCATCATTCTTTGGTCAATGTTTCAATTGCAAGAAAATTGGTCATAAATTAAATGAATGTAGAAGCCTGGTAAGGAATAGTTTTAACAATATAAGAAATACTTAGTCTTTCAATGGAAAGTGCTTTGCATGAATATATTTGGGCATATGGCTAACCAATGCAGATCAAGGATGAATCCATTCAATGAAAGGAGTCAAGGACAGAGGAACATTATGTGTTTTAACTGTAATAGACCTGGACATATTGCAAAATTTTGCAGAAGAAAAAATGTGAAAAGGAACAACCCTCGAAAAGGGAAAAATACAGAATAGAGGAATGATAAGGGAAAGGAAAAAGTTGATCTAGTTGAAACTAAGAAAGACATGGGAAAAATATGGATAAAGAAAGATATGATTGAAGTCAAGGATAAATCCATACCAGCCTCTGGTGCTAATACTTCCTCTGGGAAGTAAATTGGGAGCACTGGCTCAGGGGGAGCTACATTGAGAAATCCTAATCCCCTAGCCAGATAGTTATTTCTAGGATCCAACATAAAGATATGATGTGAAGATTCATATGATAAATCTTTTAAAATAAATTCTGGAAGAAAAGGATCAAACACGAAACATTGCGAAGCAATCCTAATCAACTGTACTCAACAGAGAAAGGTTTGACAACTTTTTAAAAGATAGCATTTATGACGATTAGGTCAAGACAAACAAAAGGTTAAAAAGGGGTTCATTCGATGGACAATTCATTTTAAGCTCTCAAATGTCTAAGGCAAACTGAAGTGAAATTCCAAGCAACTAGAGTGATTTCAAAAGCGATTCAAGACAAGATCAAGCAAAATCCTAATTCAACAAACGATGTATTTTCAAATTCAAAACCCTACTATGAATTTATTTGAATCTTTGCAAAAATGGAAACACCAGACGTGATTGATAAAACTGAGAGAGTCTAACCAAAATTCAAGAAGCATCCATTCAAATCAACAGAGGTTGATCCAAATGGTGCATTTTTAGAGATTTCATTTGATCTAATGCATGCATAAGATGTTAGGGTTTATATTCATGTTGTCCTAGAGGAACATGAAGGTAGTCAACTCACAGACCTATATCTAAAACATATAAGTGGTGATACATTTGACCTGAAAGAAGAATACAAGGCATTGAAGGAAAAGAAACTCATTCAATATATAGGTTTTCCAGTCTTTGCAGAAGATGAATGGGTTTGGTATGTCTTAAGCTGAATTCATGATGAGTTTATGTGGCTTAAATCTACATTCAAGATCACCAAAGATGCAATAAGGGTGGTCACAGGACTAAACTCTACCAGTACAGTGTCTATATTAAAGGCTATAAAAATGATACAGTGATGAAAGCTACCAGAGCAAAATTTGATAAAAGGGCATTGACAATCAGTGATATTGAAGATCATGTAGTTAGGTTTGCATCCATGGTGATCAGATACAAGGTCTACTACCTATCAAATGGTTAAGGAAAATGTAGAGTATGACTTATGTGAACTACTCCAATAGCAGTTAATGGAGAACTTGAAGAAGACAAAAGAAAGAAAATATCCCTTCAAGTTCGATCAATGCATGATGGAAGTTGTGGAGCCTAGAACGGTCTAGATTATGCCAATGGGATATGAAGTATCAGAAGATGTGTTAGATGGATATGCTCAACACATGTTGACCAAACCAAGGGACCCCAAAGAAGAAAGATTTGGAACCTATGAGGAGCTATCAACAAAAATCCATGTTGAAGTAAGAAAACCAGAAATTTCAAAGAAGGCCCAAAAGATGGCAGAGGATTATGCCCTAAAAAAGGGTTTTACCCAAGAACAAATTAGAGAATCAATAGAAAAGGTACAAGTAGAAAGGGATGCAAGAGAGAAGAAATAAAATGAACTAGTCAAGGCTGTGGAAGAGCCTGAGGCAAAGGCAGAGGAACCTGTTGTAGCAAGGAAGAGGATAAGAGGTTTAGCCTCTACAGGAACTGCATCAAAAATCTCTGGTCTGACCACATCTGTTAGTGTAGAGGCACCCACCAAGAAGCCCACTGACAAAAGATTCAAAAGATAGAAAACCAAAGGCCATAAAATGTATGTCAGTATAGAAGTAGATGAGGAAGAGAAAGATTCAGATGAAGAAGTGAAGAAGATGAAAATTAAGGCTACCAAAGCCTCTGGGAGCAATAAGAAGAAACCCTCTGGTAAGAGTAAAACTAAGAAAAGACAAGATGAGCCTCTAACAGAAGAAGTTACAGTGCACTTAGAAGTAGTTTTGAAGGCCATCACAGTTGATGGTAATCTAAAACTGATTGCCCAATTATACGATGACTGCAATGATGCAGATAAAAGGATAATTAAGAATACTATTGTAGAATACTTGAGCATATAAAACAAATCCCTCATTGAGATTATTATTGATCTTCCAGATAGCTTGGGTAGTATCATGACTACAAGAAAAGAAGCTACTATGGCAAAGTACATTGAACTTAGAGAGCATACACTGATAACGTTATGTCCAAAGAGCACCCCTAAAGACAAAACAAAAATCTCCAAAGTGCTCAGCAAGGAGTTCAGAACAAAGAAAAGAATGAATACTCTCATGTCATATGACATTGAGAAAATAGTGAAGGAGACTGAGGAAATCACTTTGAGAGTGTTAAAGGAATATCATCTTCCATGTATGATAGAGAACAAACAAATACTGCAGATGATACATCTATTCCTAAGGTGAACATGGATCAAGGATTAGACAAAAGTGATAAAGGGCCGAAGGAGAAAGAAGATCTAGTCCTTGCTACTAGTTTGGATACTACTGTTAAGGATCAATCCAAGACAAGTATTCCTCTGTAACAACAAACTGATGACCAAACAGACAAGGAGAAGACTAAGGAACAAAACAAAGATGATGATCAAGAAGAGGAACAATTTAATGAGAACTCTATACTAGAACAAAAGGATGAGGCAAATGAGGCCATGGATTTAGATCCAGTGACACAAAACCAAGAAGAAGTCTCTGGTGTAGAAAGAGACACTACATAGTTTGTCAAGAAATTCTTGAAAAGAGAAAAACAAGTCTTGGATAAACCTGAATTTTTGTAGGGACCAATAAATTTGGATGCAATGTCTCCTATACAAAAATTCCAACTGGTGTCAATTATTCAAGCAAAGGCATAGGAAGAGATGATGAAAACACACATACAGGACAATGAGCTCATTGGTACAGCATCTAAGGTGTTGAAGAAGTTGATGCTTGAATATCAGAAAGATACATCTGTTGTGATGTTCACAACACGCCCCATTTTGCTCCTCGGCAAAATGAGGACCCCTGCTGTTGCTTTGCTTTTTTTTGCTTCTGCTTGTGTTTGTTCTGTCTAGTGGTAAGGGGAAAAGAGAGTCGGATTTGTAAACCTTGTTAAAAATATAGAAAATTGCATTTTCAGTACCATTGCATGATATGGTTGGTTTCCTTGTGAAAAATGAGCCAGGGTTGCTTTTTGAACCATCTTAAAATTCATCATATTTTGCAAGTTATGATCATTTAGGTAAAATGTACTATCAGGTTTTGCATGATAAATAGTCAGTTGTTTGCCTTTTTTCTTGTTGGCATTCGTTTTAAATTTCAAAAAAAATTCATACTTAGTAGTTCCGGGTCATGGGCAAATTTTGTCTGGGTTCCACTCTGTATCTTGCATTTAACTGTCTGTTTGAAGAAAAATACATCTAACACTTTGCTCGCCATTATTTATTCATTGAAGTGTTTTTTTTTTCGCAGGATTGAACCTGCGCATTGAACCTTGGTTCGATGGTTTAAAGTTCAGGGTTCGGGTTCAAGACAAGGGCTATCAGCATAACAGTTGCCATCGGTGGGGCTTTGGAGTGTTTCACCGAAGTGGAATCTCTCGCCGATAAAGCATAAACGAAAGGGAGATCGGCAGGAGTCATGCCGATAGTGGCAGGGTTCAAAGTTTGAGGTTCAAAGTCTTGTTTTTTTTCTCTCTTCTAACAAAATCATGTTAATACGATTGCTCTGCATAAAGGATATATCATTAAACCACACGATTGAACCACCATATTGAACCTCTTGTTGGTTCAATGGTTCAATGGATGGAGTAGACTTCGGTGAGACTGTCGCCGATGGTATGCCATCGGCATAGCATTAACTATCGGAGTATTGTTTTTGACTTTCGCCGATGGGTGAAGTCACGTAGATAAATGAAAGGGGACTTGACCAAGTATAAAATGAATGCCATCGGCGTAACATAGAGCATCGGCCGAGTTTGAATTCATCGTACCGAAGGGTATGGTCTAGCCGATAGCCAAGGGCTATTGGTATAAGGTAGGTCATCGGCCAAGTTTTTCTGGCCTTCACCGATATAAGAGGCTCTCGCTGATAGAGCATGGGGGGGCGATATCGGCAGCACTTACGCCAATAAAGGCCATCGGCCAAGGTAATACCATCGAAAGGAGGAGTTTGTGAGTCGCCAATGGGCGATCTCATGCCGATGGAGAACAATGAAAGAGCATTAGTATAAGGTAAGTCATCGGCGGAAGAAGTTTAGCACTCGCCGATGGTATAATCTCTCGTCGATAGGGGGTCATCAGCCAAGCAATATAGATTGGTGCATGTTTTTTGGATCTTGCCGATGGAAGATCTCACTCTGATAAAGAGGCTATCGGTATGATAAGTATGATCGATGCGAGCGTTTGGACCTTTGCCGATGGGCAAGGTTAGGGTGATGGAAGTAAGGTGGAGGATATGAAGGGTTGTCGGTAAGAGTCTCATCGACAAATGACATTGATGAAACAACAGGCATCGGCGAAAGAAACAAGGAGCTTGCCGATTAGGTGAATCTCTCACCGATGGAACAAAGCAAAGGGGGCCATCGGCCTAACGACGAGGATCAGCGAAGAGGATTTAGAGTTCGCTGATGGCGAACCTCTCACCGATGGAAAGCAAGGAAGAAATAACAAAGCGATGGAAGAGAATGATCGGCGAAGGAATTTTGAGGCTTGCCGATAGTACAGACTTACGCCGATGGAAAGAAATAAGGAGGAAATAACGAGAAAAGCCATCGACCAAATAACGAATATTGCCCAAGCAATTTTTGGACGCGTTGATGGTGATTATCACGTCGATGGGCGGGAATGGACGAAGCGGTGGGAATTTTAAAACACATTTTTGGCACCCGTGGCATTTTTCTGGTTAAGGATGGTTGACCCGTTTGGTTTGGGCAATCTGTATACATTTTGAGCACGTTTTGAGGGTTTTTTGAGCTAGATTTCCACTTTTTTTGCACAGTCACCCTGATTTAAACAGATATTTTAAGTTTCTCGCTATTCATTTGGTAAATTTGATACTTATTGCTTGTCTTGTCTTGTATGCTTGCAGTTGAGGAAGCAACTGGAACTTGATCACAGCGACATCATGGAAGAAGAAAATCTGATCTCAGGAGCAAGAAGTAAAGGCAAAGTGCAAAGAAGTCAAGGCCAACCAAATGAAGAACAAGGTTGCAGCTAAGAGTATTACTACAACAGACAAACAGTAGTTATTGCTGAGCTGCCAGAGCTTCTCAGAAAGGGCAATATTTCGCCCAGATTTGACACTACTCAGAGATATTTTTGAGGGACTGGTTCATCTGTATTTATTGCTGTAACCAGGGGGGTTTGAACCAGGGGTTTAGTTAGGTTTTTTTTTTTGCTGTAGTGAGGACAATCAGAAAGTCTTTATATTGTGCCTCTCTGCACTGTAATACTTTACAATAGGGATTTTTAGAAACACACAGGAAGTTAGCTTAGTTTAGTTTAGAAGTAGAAGAAGGAGGTCGCCTATTTGTCTGCAGTAAGGTGTGTGTGGAATGTTTGGCTTCCCTACTGTATCTGTAAAGCTTGTAAGTTCTTTGTAGTTTGATCAATGAAACTAAGAGTCATTCCTACATTGTAAATCATGTATGACTGTTTGTTTCTAATACAATAGAATCTGGAGTTCTGCATCTATCTTTTGAGTGTTCTCCTGCTTTTCTTTGTGTTTTGAAATATTATCTTTGAGAGCTTGTAATTTTAAATGTATGTTTGTGAAAATGCTCAGAACTTGCATTTAAGGTTTTTACTGTGGATTTGATCAAATTACTATAGGATTCACATAGTGCATAACAGAACAATTAGATCCTTTGGTAGAGTAAATGAGGTATAGATTAGATCTTTCTAACTTTTCCCAACCCATCTGGAATATTTAGCTAAAAACGTAGAAATTGAAAGGAAGTTGTCTCAAATTTGAAGAAGTATGCATAACAAAGTTAAAAGTAGACAGTTTTCATAAGTGTATGAAGGAGAAAGCTGCAATAATTCAAGAAAACCATCTAAAACTTGTAGCACAGCAACACTTTTATGCAAAGGAATGAAAAGCATTGACATATCTCATAATCTTTTGCATAATCTTAGTCCAGTAAACCACAAAGAAACTCTAAACTATGTAAGGCCCCTTGAACATTATAGCTTCACATTGACCAACTGAACTTGACCAACCGAACCATTGTAGACTTGGGATTAGTTGAATCTTAAATGATTCCTTCTTATCTTTCAAGTATAGTTTTAGTTCATTATATGTGAATTTTAACTTATTGTTATGATTGCATCAAAACAATCACCAATAGTTTTTTGGCGCTAGAAGGAGGGCCTTTCTGAGTTAGAGTTTATTCCAAACTGGCTAATAACAGTAATAGAGTGACTAGGTCTAGATCTAGTTCAGGGGATATATTTGTGCAACTACCTGATATTAGGCGAGGTAGGAACCCTTTAATTTGGAATCCAAATATATCGCAAGCTAGAAGTTCATCTGGAACACCTCCTGGGTCACCTTTTAACATCCGTAGTATTGTGAGTCCTGACAGATCACTGTTCAGATCTTTAAATCTTGGTTCAGGCACTCCTAGAGGTCCCAATCCTCCTGTAAATCCTAATCCACCAATCAATCCAGGTATTCCTACAAGTTCAGGTCAAGCTCAAACACCTGCAATGGCTTATTTCGATGTCAATTCTCCCATACTCTTCAATGATTATCATGAGATGCCTAAAAATCTGGAAAAGATATGTCCCAAATACCAGGTGCATCAGGACCCAGAAGATCATATTAGAATATTCAAGGAAGCATGTTTTAGAGCTAGGTTAGAGCACGAGGATGTGGTGTGTAGGTTGTTTCCCTACACCTTTAATGAGCAAGCCTCTAGCTGGTATGTAAATTTGCCCAATGGTTACATTTCTTCCTGGCTGCTTATGGAAGAAGCATTTCTGTCAAGATTTAGGGGACCCATTGACCCTTGTGCTTTGTATCATAAATTGGCTGCTATAAAGCGTGGTGAGGGAGAGCTGATTGATAATTTCAACGACAGATTTCAAAAGGCCTATTCTAGGTTGGTAGCCCCTTATACCATAGATGATGATCCCTTGTTGGCTATGTACTATGCTACCTTGGATCCTTTAACTACCATGTTTGTCAAAAGAAAACCTGACATAGATTCAATATCCAAAGCCTATAAAGAGGCAGCCTCAGTAAACCAAGAGATGAGGCATACAACTTATAACCCATTTGTTAATGGAGGAAGTTTTGGGGTGCAGAATCAGGCACAACCATGGAATGGAATCTCTATGCAACACACTCCACTATTAAATCCGGTTCCTTCTTACACACCTGTGTATAGTCCTACCCCAATTCAAGCTATAACTCCTTACACGGCTAGAACTTCCAATAATAGTCAAAATAATGGTCAGCCTTTCTTCCAACCTCCTAGGGATACAACTGTGGAAAAAGCACAAGAGGATAGGGAAGAAATCAAAGAGATCACTACCCATTTGAAAAGGTTAACAACCGAAGTGATGCAACTAAGAAATGAGAACCTCTATGGAAGAGGCAACCAAAACTACAATCAACATCAAAATCACAACCAAGGCCAAAATTAGAACTATAGTTTCAATCAAAATCAGCAAAACAATCAGAACCAAAACTATAATCAGCATCAAGGCCCCAGCCAGGGGCAACCAATGCAAAATAGGGGGCCAGTGATAGATAATAAGACTTGGGGCAATAATAATAGAAATCAGAATCAACCTAGGCCACCCAAGACATGGAACACTGGGCCCAACAACGGTACTCTATCTTCTCCTTTTGAGAATATAGATAATCATGATGCAAAACAAACGGCTGGCATACAAATGGCCAGTACAGCACCCAAAAATTGGTGCAGATTTCACAATACAAATGCCCATGCTGAGCACAACTGTCCACAGTTCCACTTAGCGGCTAGCATTTTCAACATAGATGTGCAACCTCCTACCTCTGAATTTCTCATTGCCAAGGGTAATGAGGTAGTACCCTTAGGATATGACACAGCATTAGTCTTAGAAATGTTTACCTTTGCAACTGCAGAAGAGAAAGAGGATGAATTGCTCGAAGATGAACCATACTGTTGTGAGAATCTTTATCCTGAATCGGCCTTTGTGTTAAATGCTTTTCAGTTTCCCTTTGAATCTGAAAACGAGATATTAAATGAAATAGAGGAGGTACAAGTCTTTCAACAGACAAATAAAAGCCACACTTATAATTTGAGGAACAACCCTAGGCTAGGAGGGCCTTTTACCACTTCCGTTCCTCTGAATAATATCAATACACCCCCAGATCAGAGTGCTAGCAACAATCCTACCACACTTAAAGCTAATCAGCACATAAATAATGGAACAATAATACAAAAGGATCAAACAAGTAAAACCAAAGCAATAGAGACAACAAGATTAATGAGTTACTTGTCAGAGGAAATAAAGAAAATTAAGGTCAGTATACCTCTGAATGAATTATTGAAGACCCCAGGGATCAGAAATGCTTTTATGCTGATATAACTGTTCCTAATAGTGATTCACCACCTAAAGAGAAGAATAAGAAAGTTGAGCAGCCTTCCAATACAAATGTAGTAATACATGCGGATAAGAGGGATACTCCCCCTTTCTTGTTAACTGTTAGATTGTGTGGGAAGAATATACACAATTGCATGGTAGATTCTGGTGCCTCAGCCAATGTAATGCCCTTAGGAATATTTAAAACTCTCAGGCTGACTCCCACCAAATCTACCAAGGTTGTCACACAACTAGATAAGACTGAGGTTAGTGTGATAGGAGAGCTCATGAACATTCAAATGCAATTAGCTTCAGACCCTAGGGTAAGCCAAATCATTGATATTCAAGTAGTGGATATACCCGTAAATTATGGAATGTTGCTGAGTAGGGATTGGTCCAAGACATTAAACGGATATATGGTCACTGACTTTTCACACATGTGGTTACCTTGGAGAGGCATCCCAAATCAGATCAAAATAGAGGCAGAGCCCAGATTGAAACATATGATAACAGAGTATAATCGAACTAATGAAATATTATATGCTGCTGTTGAATCGGGTGTCTATAAAATTACCAACAATGGGGTACAAATTGAGGAGATTATGATGTTAAACAGTAGAAAGAAATGTGTCAGCAATAGGACAGCATTATTCATTGAGTCTGATGGAAATTCCTCAGATGAAGAAAACAATGCAATAGACAAATTTGGTCGTGCCATTAGACAAGAGGTGGAAGAGTGCCTTAAACACAATCTGCCAGTCCAATGTAAGTTGTATAAAAATAGGTGTAGAGTCCATGATAGGCAACATTCTGAGGAAAGTTGTGAAATATGTAAGGACATCATTGAATATGAATACAAAAAATGCATGGGGGGGGTAGAATTACAAGAGGAAAATGAGAATCCTAATCCAACACAGAAATATGTTCAAGATGATGTAGGTGCCTTAATTCCAGATTTAGGAGAAGAAATAAAAGACAGGGATAGTTGTCTTTATGATTTAACAGATGGAAATATACATATGCAGGTTAAGCAAACAGAAAAACCCATGAATAAACATGACAACACCCCACAGGCAATAAAAGAGACCATGCATGCTAAGATAAAAGGATAGAAAAGTAAAGAGGGCATGTGGACATTAAAATGTGATGGGTCTAAATCAAAATAGGGCGCAGGTGCAGGTGTTGAACTCATAAATCCCCAAGGTAAATCACATCTGGCAGCATATAGATTACAATTTTCCTGCACTAAAAATATTGCTGAATATGAGGCCCTAATTTTAGGACTTGTCATGGCCATCAAGAAAAGGGTGAAAACCATCAGAGTATTTTCAGACTCTGAATTAGTAGTCAGACAAGTGAGAAAACTATATGCCTGCAATTACAAGAAAATGATTAGTTACAGACATAGAGTATGGGGTTTAACAGATTCGTTTGATGCTTTTAACATAGAGCACATCCCCAGAGAGCTGAACCACAGGCCGGATGCGCTAGCAGTTGCTGCTAGTACATTAGAACCATTGACACTGTCAGGATTGAGACGATTTGCTATTGAGCTAGTTAACATACCCAGTATACCAGACAACATTACACACTTTCAGGTATTTGGAGGGGATTAGCAAATTATTGATTTTCTGACTTGTAATGAGGCATTTGAGGCTCAAATCATTGATGAGCAGGAAAGGCCTGAAGTAACATGGGACGAAGAGGATATAATCAACTTGAAAAGCAACTTCTTACCAAAAGGAGTAATTGAATTAGAACATATCTTTGACTTCGATGGAATAATGAGACAGAAGGACTTGCCCAAAACAGAAGGGGGCAAGTGTGATTTACATAACTTAGGGACTGAGCAAAGTCCACAAAATGTACTAATTGGGAAAGCTTGCTCTGAAAAAATTAGAAAAGAGGTTTTGGACATTCTGAAAGAATATAAACACGTCATAGCATGGACTTATGAAGACTTGAAAACATTTGATGAGTCCATCATAACTCACGTAATACCTTTGAGAAAAGAAGTCAAATCATTTAGGCAGAAACAGAGGACTGTGAATGCCATTCTAGAGCCTCTAATCTTTGAGGAAATAAAAAAATTGTTGTCTGCTGGAATAATTTTTCCAGTCAGACATTTGGTCTGGGTAGCTAACTTAGTACTAGTAAGGAAGAAAAACGGAGACATCAGGTTATGTGTAGACTTTAGAAATTTAAACAAGGCATCTGAAAAGGATAATTATCCTCTGCCCCAATAGATGAAGTGCTGCAAGCAGTAAATGGCGCAAGGATGATGTCTTTTTTAGATGGTTTTTCAGGTTATAACCAGGTCTTAATTGATAGAGAAGATAGATTAAAAACCACTTTCACTTGTAAGTGGGGAAATTATGCGTATAGAAGAATGTCGTTTGGTCTGATCAATGCAGGTGCTACTTTTCAGAGAGCCATGGACATTGCATTCTGTGGATTATCAGGTAAGTGCATTGTTGTGTATATGGATGATTTAACTATGTATTCCAAGGATGCATCCACTCACGCTGAAGATCTCAGGAAAGTACTCAAGCGATGTGAAAGGTATGGGATTTCCCTTAATCCTAAGAAATGTATATTTGGCATAACTGAAGGTAAATTATTAGGCCATGTCATTTCTGAAGGTGGAATTTCAATTGATCCGGATAGAATAGAATCCATAAAAAGTTTACAAATACCAAACAGTAGGAAAGAGTTGAAATCATTTTTTGGCAAAATTAACTTTGTTCAGAAGTTTATAACAGGTTTTGCAGAGATCGTGCAGCCATTAAATGCCATGTTGAAGAAAGATGCACAGATGGAATGGACGCCAGTGGCCAGAGCCGCGTTTGAAGATATTAAGGAGGCAATTTCTGATGCCCCTGTATTGGCAAGTCCAAACTACACAAGCCTATTTTACATCTACTCCTTTGCATCTTCTCATTCAGTCGCGGCTGCCTTGACACAGAAAGGTGAAAACAATGAAGAGAGGCCCATAGCATTTATGAGCGCGCCTCTGAAGGATGCACAGCTGAGGTATCTAGACACCGAGAGGCAGGCATTCACATTAGTAAAGGCTGTTAAAAAATTTAGACACTACATTCTGCGCAGCCAGGTCAAAGCCATAGTGCCAGACGCAGCAGTAAAGATGTTGCTGATGCAGAACGAGCCTGGAGAAAAAAGAGCCAAGTGGATCACTACGCTACAAGAATTTGACATAGAAATCATACCTATGAAGCTGGTCAAAGGGCTAGTATTGGTGTAGACGATAGCAAATACAGATCCTGATCTAATAAAATAGCAATATGTACTGAATTCCCAGAGCGCATCAGGCTGGTATGATGATTTAAACACCTTCTTGATAGCTGGAAAGTACACAAACAGGATGAAGGCTTCTCAGAGAAGAGCTCTAAAGATTAAGGCACAAAATTATATGGTGCAAGGAGGTCTTCTATTCAGGAAGAACCATGATGGAATTTATCTGAGATGCATAAACAAAGCTGAAGCTGATAAAGTGTTGACAGAACTACATGACAAGTACGGAACCGGCCATGGTTCCCACTAGCCACAACACACAAAATACTGAGGGCAGGCTATTATTGGCCCACGATGTTCAAAGACACTAAGAGTCACATCAGAAGTTGCCACATCTGTCAGACTGCAGCAAATAAAGGGAGAAATCAGGCCAATCCACTACAACCTGTGATTGAATCCAGACCGTTTGCACAGTGGGGGCTTGGATTTTATTGGAGTCATCAATCCCCCATCTTCTGCAGGACACAAATTCATACTAACAGTAACAGACTACTGTACAAGGTGGACTGAGGCCACCTGCTGCAAATTTTCCACGACTGAGGTAGTTATCAAGTTTCTTGAAGAAAACATCATCACCAGGTTTGGAACTCCCTATTCATTGGTATGTGATAATGGCCCTGCTTTCTCTTCTTTAAAGTTTTCTAAATGGGCATTTGACTATGGGATCATTTTAAGGTTTTCTTCAAATTATTACCCTCAAGGTAATGGACTAGCTGAATCAACGAATAAAATTTTATTAGATATAATCAAGAAGTTAATTGCAAAGAGTCCTAGAGAGTGGAATACCCTGTTAAGATATGCATTATGGGTAGATAGGACCAAGTTTAAAACAACCTTAGGTAGCACACCTTATCATTTAGTTTATGGGACTGATCCCATACTTCCAGTAAATTTGAGAATACCAACCTGGAAGTTTGCTAATGAGTATCTAGGCTTTGATAACCATAGGGAAGCCAGAATAGTGCAAATGCTACAACTAGATGAGAAAAGAGGTCAAGCCATCAAGAAGTTTGCCAAACACCAAGCGGTTGTTAAGAGGTGGTTTGATAAAAGGACAAGAGTCAAAACATTTAGGATATCAGACTTAGTGCTGTGTTGGGACAAAGCACATGAAAAGAAAGGAAGCCATGGAAAATTCGATAAATTATGGTTGGGTCCCTTACAAGTCTCAGAAATAATAGGAGATAACACATTCAGACTTAAGACCTTGACTAGAGAAGATGTGCCATTACCAGTTAATGGCCAGCATTTGAAACACTACTTCCAGGCTTGAGGCATGGGCAGTTCATTTTGGTGTAAAGTGTTGTAAGTAATGTACAGTTCTTTCTCGCTGTTTTCTTTTTGGTTGGCTGTTTGCACAGTTTGTTTTCTGTTTGTTTCTGTTTTCTGTTTCTTTCTGTTTGTTTTGTTTTTGTTTGTACAGTTTTTTTTGCTTTTTGTACAGCCTGTTTGTTTAGTTTGTTGGTTGTCTCCTCAGTAGGGATCTTTGTTTTACTTTAGAGTATTAAGGAGCAAAATTAGCAACCATTCAAAATAGTATAAAATTTAGGATATTCAAGTTAACCATTTGCAATTTACACATAACTTGTCACTGTCATGAATGTAGAGAGTTGTTTATCTTCTGAAGTTTTGTATTCAATAAATGTGATTGAGAATTCGAAGCAAGTTTCTCACGATGACACACCTAAAATCCTTGGGTTTGTTGAACCTACCAGTGTAGATATTAGGTGAAAAATCAAAGGTTACCCTTGCTACCATTACAATTCTCAGCTTAATTTTAGCAAGTGTCCACTCCTTGCATCATGAAGTTACAAATTGTCATATCTTGTGAAATTTTCAAAATCAGAAAATTAGAAAATAAAAGACAAAAGAAAAAATAAATAAACAGATTATACTGAAAATCTAGATTAAGCCATCTAAGTAACTCTACCGGGGCTATAAACGCTCGCTGGCAGTGGGGCTCTACTTAGGAGAATTGTAACGATAACCTTGCCAGGGCTATGGACGCTCGCTGGCAGCAAGGCTCTATCCGGTTGGCTATGAGGGAATATCCTCACCTACGTAGGCTAATGTCAGTCACTGGTCTGTTCAACCGATCTTCAAGATGAGGATAATTAATCACATGCACACAATTAAACTGAAAATGAAAATTCATGCACCCTTATTGAATACCTTAAGTCTCAAGCTGAATAGTAATTTGCAGGAAAGATAGTCAGAAGTTATGGATTCATTTCATCTAGTTTTCTTGAACACTTTGAATTTAATTGTTTTGTTTTGGTTGCTAGTTGTTGTGATGTCCACAACATGCCCCATTTTGCTCCTCGGCAAAATGAGGACCCCTGCTGTTGCTTTGCTTTTTTTTGCTTCTGCTTGTGTTTGTTTTGTCTAGTGGTAAGGGGAAAAGAGAGTCAGATTTGTAAACCTTGTTAAAAATATAGAAAATTGCATTTTCAGTACCATTGCATGATATGGTTGGTTTCCTTGTGAAAAATGAGCTAGGGTTGCTTTTTGAACCATCTTAAAATTTGTCATATTTTGCAAGTTATGATCATTTAGGTAAAATGTACTATCAGGTTTTGCATGATAAACAGTCAGTTGTTTGCCTTTTTTCTTGTTGGCATTCGTTTTAAATTTTGAAAAAAATTCGTACTTAGTAGTTCCGGGTCATGGGAAAATTTTGTCTGGGTTCCACTCTGTATCTTGCATTTAACTGTCTGTTTGACGAAAAATACATCTAACACTTTGCTCGCCATTATTTATTCATTGAAGTGTTTTTTTTCGCAGGTTTGAACCTGCGCATTGAACCTTGGTTCGATGGTTCAAAGTTCAGGGTTTGGGTTCAAGACAAGGGCTATCGGCATAATAGTTGCCATCGGTGGGGCTTTGGAGTGTTCCACCGAAGTGGAATCTCTCGCCGATAAAGCATAAACGAAAGGGAGATCGGCAGGAGTCATGCCGATAGTGGCAGGGTTCAAAGTTTGAGGTTTAAAGTCTTGTTTTTTTTTCTCTCTTCTAACAAAATCATGTTAATACGGTTGCTCTGCATAAAGGATATATCATTGAACCACCGTATTGAACCTCTTTTTGGTTCAATGGTTCAATGGACGGAGTAGACTTCGGCGAGACTGTCGCCGATGGTATGCCATCGGCATAGCATTAACTATCGGAGTATTGTTTTTGACTTTCGCCGATGGGCGAAGTCACGCATATAAATGAAAGGGGACTTGGCCAGGTATAAAAAGAATGCCATCGGCGTAACATAGAGCATCGGCCGAGTTTGAATTCATCGTACTGAAGGGTATGGTCTAGCCGATAGCCAAGGGCTATTGGTATAAGGTAGGTCATTGGCCAAGTTTTTCTGGCCTTCACCAATATAAGAGGCTCTCGCCGATAGAGCATGGGGGGGTGATATCGGCAGCACTTACGCCAATAAAGGCCATTGGCCAAGGTAATGCCATCGGAAGGAGGAGTTTGTGAGTTGCCGATGGGCGATCTCACGCCGATGGAGAACAACGAAAGAGTGTTAGTATAAGGTAAGTCATCGACGGAAGAAGTTTAGCACCCGCCGATGGTATAATCTCTCACCAATAGGGGGTCATCGACCAAGCAATATAGATCGGTGCATGTTTTTTGGATCTTGCCGATGGAAGATCTCACTCTGATAAAGAGGCTATCAGTATGATAAGTATGATCGATGCGAGCATTTGGACCTTTGCCGATGGGCAAGGTCAGGGCGATGGAAGTAAGGTGGAGGATATGAAGGGTTGTCGATAAGAGTCTCACCGACAAATGACATCGATGAAACAAGAGGCATCGGCAAAAGAAATAAGGAGCTTGCTGATTAGGCGAATCTCTCGCCGATGGAACAAAGCAAAGGGGGCCATCGGCCTAACGATGAGGATCGGCGAAGAGGATTTAGAGTTCGCTGATGGCGAACCTCTCACCGATGGAAAGCAAGGAAGAAATAACGAAGCGATGGAAGAGAATGATCGGCGAAGGAATTTTGAGGCTCGCCGATAGTATAGACTTACGCTGATGGAAAGAAATAAGGAGGAAATAACGAGAAAAACCATCGGCCAAATAACGAATATCGCCCAAGTGATTTTTGGACGCGCCGATGGTGATTATCACGCCGATGGGCGGGAATGGACGAAGCGGTGGGAATTTTAAAACACATTTTTGGCACCCGTGGCATTTTTCTGGTCAGCGATGGTTGACCCGTTTGGTTTTGGGCAATCTGTATACATTTTGAGCGCGTTTTGAGGGTTTTTTGAGCTGGATTTTCACCTTTTTTGCACAGTCACCCTGATTTAAACAGATATTTTAAGTTTCTCGCTATTCATTTGGTAAATTTGATACTTATTGCTTGTCTTGTCTTGTATGCTTGCAGTTGAGGAAGCAGCTGGAACTTGATCACAGCGACATCATGGAAGAAGAAAATCTGATCTCAGGAGCAAGAAGTAAAGGTGAAGTGCAAAGAAGTCAAGGCCAACCAAATGAAGAACAAGGTTGCAGCTGAGAGTATTACTACAACAGACAAACAGAAGTTATTGCTGAGCTGCCACAGCTTCTCAGAAAGGGCAATATTTCGCCCAGATTTGACACTGCTCAGAGATATTTTTGAGGGATTAGTTCATCTGTATTTATTGCTGTAACCAGGGAGGTTTGAACTAGGGGTTTAGTTAGGGTTTTTTTTTTTGCTGTAGTGAGGACAATCAGAAAGTCTTTATATTGTGCCTCTCTACACTGTAATACTTTACAACAGGGATTTTTAGAAACACACAGCAAGTTAGCTTAGTTTAGTTTAGAAGTAGAAGAAGGAGGTCGCCTGTTTGTCTGCAGTAAGGTGTGCGTGGAATGTCTGGCTTCCCTACTGTATCTGTAAAGCTTGTAAGTTCTTTGTAGTTTGATCAATGAAACTAAGAGTCATTCCTACATTGTAAATCATGTATGACTGTTTGTTTCTAATATAATAGAATCTAGAGTTCTGCATCTATCTTCTGAGTGTTCTCCTACTTTTCTTTATGTTTTGAAATATTATCTTTGAGAGCTTGCAATTTTAAATGTATGTTTGTGAAAATGCTCAGAACTTGCATTTAAGGTTTTTACTGTGGATTTGATCAAATTACTATAGGATTCACATAGTGCATAACAGAACAATTAGATCCTTTGGTAGAGTAAATGAGGTATAGATTAGATCTTTCTAACTTTTCCCAACCCATCTGGAATATTTAGCTAAAAACGTAGAAATTGAAAGGAAGTTGTCTCAAATTTGAAGAAGTATGCATAACAAAGTTAAAAGTAGATAGTTTTCATAAGTGTATGAAGGTGAAAGCTGCAATAATTTAAGAAAACCATCTAAAACTTGCAGCACAGCAACACTTTTATGCAAAGGAATGAAAAGCATTGACATATCTCATAATCTTTTGCATAATCTTAATCCAGTAAACCACAAAGAAACTCTAAACTACGTAAGGCCCCTTGAACATTACAGCTTCACATTGACCAACTGAACTTGACCAACCGAACCATTGTAGACTTGGGATTAGTTGAATCTTAAATGATTCCTTCTTATCTTTCAAGTATAGTTTCAGTTCATTATATGTGAATTTTAACTTATTGTTATGATTGCATCAAAACAATCACCAACAACATCATTATCATTAACTGATCAACTCAAAGGTATGATAAAATCAATCAGCACTCATTTTGAATCTTTTAAAAAATCTATAGAGATAAAAGTTAAAAAAGAGTTTGATAAGATAAGATTAGCTGAATTGAAGACCATGATAGCAAATGATAAAACTCTATTAGACAATGGAATAAGAGGTATACAGAGTGCCATTCAAGAATCTTGTCATTTTTACAAATTTTGTTTCTCAAGTTTGAAAGCCACAGAGGAGTTAGAGGAAAAGATCAAGGATCTGAAACTGCAGCTGACAAATATTTCTAAGTCATTTGATCTGATAGTTGAGTCAGTAAGCAACAAAGAGATACAAGTGATCAATATTCATAATGAGTTAAGTAATATGGTGAATAAGAGAGATCAAATGAAAAATAGAATGTGTCAGTTTAGAGGACTAATAAGTCCCAAGCTAGACTCAATGTCAAATCTTGTAGCAAAAGCACTGCAGGTAATGCACTAATTGACACACCTCTAATGTACAAAAAGTAGAAAAAATGGTCTTCCTAATAAATGGACATATTCAAATTCTAGAAAATACAAAGAAGAGTTGGGATGGAGAGCTAGCTCAAATCAAGATCATCTTCAATGATGTCCTACAACCCACATCAAATTGAGTTGAAGATTGTATCTATACATATGCGGCAAAGTAAGACAGTTTTTTCAGTTTTGTTGTCTTGACAAAATTTTGACTCTTGTACATACATATTTTCCATTGATGTCAGAGGAGAAGAAGACTAGTGAAAAATGGGCAAACACCTGAGGAGAAGAAAAATAGAGTTCATATAGAAAAGGAGAGCAAATATGCATTTTTCAATAAGTGTTGCCATCAATGCCAAAGGGGGAGATTGTTGGAAAGAGACATTGCTATGATGAATGTTGTATGTTGTCATTGATGGAAATAAAGCATGGTAAAGAGATTTCAGTCATGACACCAAGGATTGACAAAGGTCTGGAAGACTAACTTAGTTAAAATGGCTAAGTATGGACAAACTACAGAGTGATAGAGATTGAGTCAGTATGTCTCAGCAGTAGAAGATCATTCTATGCAATTCAAGTATGTTGTTCTTAGCTATTTGGTGATCATATATTCTAGTGTTTGATTTCTGACTTCCTCCAGAAGTTATATGGTGAAATATCTAAGTCCGGGTGAACAAAGTTAAGTCAGGAACAATGCACAACTTACCAGAGTAAAAGGGTCTGCATTCCTCTACTGTGGTATATTTTGTCTTGTAGTTTTGAGGCAACAAAGATACATATCATGACTACCTAAATCCAGAGTTATAGCATCTAAAATTCCTTTGATCACATTCTACAACTTATTCCTTATTAGCTTCCAGATTGATAGTATTTCACTATGACAGAGCAATAGTTCCAAGATCCACATTTTTCTATAAAGGACTATTATGTCCTGCGGTTTTGAAGGTATGTTAATAGGTCCATCATGAATGTTATCCATGATTTTGAAAGTCTCATATGGTCTATATTGTAATTTTTGGTATGACAGTTGAACTGGTCAAGTATGTACTTAAGGGATAAGCCAACAAGCAAGTTAGATCCATATGCGGTGAGAATATATTGTTTGAATAATTAATCCAAGTGGTTGAATTATTGATGCCAACCTATATGAAGACTATTGTATGTTTGTTTGAGTCCACATTCCTATTTGTGCACAAGATCAAGCCGACAAGGTATAATACTTGTATACACATTTCATGTCTAGCTTGCTGACCTAATTGTGAGTTGAATCTTGTTGCAGATATATATATTTGATGGATTTCAGTGTTGGATGTATGGATATGTTAGAAGAGTGTACGAATTTGATATGTGCATGATCTAAGGCAGTTTGTAGAGTAGAAAAAGATAGTAAGGGTAGAAAAGTAGAGCATATGTGAAGCAGAGCAAAAAAAGTAGAGTAGACATTATGAAGACATTTGAGTTTGTATACTGAGCTTGAAATGGAACTGCACCTCACCATTCTATATATGCATTTATAGCAGTCATCTCTTAGCAGTGAGCCAATCATTCTTCTATCTTCTCTTCTATCTTCCTAGTAGTGAGCACTTCTTGGATAGTGAGTCCTTAGGCAATGAGCCCTAAGGCAGTGAGCCTTCATGTAATTCGATATTATTATCATAATATATTGTGAGCTAACACTCACCGTGGTTTTTCCCTTTTTGGGTTTTCCACGTAAAAGTCTTGGTGTCTATGTGTTATGACTTTATGGTTGTTGTTCTTATGTTTATTCTTCTTTCATGTTATTAAATTTGGTAATTAGATTATAGATCATGTATAGAAGTAGTTTTATAGAATAATGTTTTAGATCCCCTCTCAGTATTCTTTGTGTTCAATAGGTTTTGCTCAAAATGATATGGATGTGATTACTCAAACTATCAACATGATGTTGTAGATGAGATGATTGATGAAAATAACTCATGATGGGTCAATTTATAGATTTCTTGATTGACTGATGGATAGTGGAGATTCGATGCCAGATGGATGATTAGGATTGAGTTGGTTAAGTGGTTGGAGGATGGAGGGATGAGTTTGATTAGGATTTATTATTTAAAAATTAGATTTTTGGGAGATGGTTATGGGATAGTTATAGGATGAATGGATGAGAATAAAAGGAATATTTCATTCCTTTTATTCATTTTTAGGTATTTGTGAGTGGGATTTACATAACAAATTTAGTTAAATCATTGATATTTGGACTTAGGAAAAATGATTTAAGGATTTAGGGATAAATGATGGATAACTTGGAGAAAATAGGATAAATGATGGTGTGATTAGGATCAAGTCCTTAAATTAGGATAATTGGGAAAATAAAATAAATTAGGATGATGAAAGGATAATTGATTAGGATTAGGATAATTAGGATGATTTAGGGATAAAATGGTGTATTAAGGGAATCATGACATGGTTGCGAGTGAATTAGGTCTTGGTACAACTTTAGGTGTCTATATTTTGCCCCTCTTTGAGAAGATATTGTGATTGAAGGAAGCAATGTAGTTTCAAAGAAGAATAAAATATAGATGGAATGATGAAAAGGATGGGGTTTTATAAAAAAGGAGGATGGGATGATGCCCTCTTGAGAGGATAGGTGGGTGAGAATAACATAGGTAGGCTCTTGAAATGGATGGAAAAGAAGGACGAGGCTAGGGGACGAGATGCAAATGAGGGAGGAAAGGATAGTCATGCTAAGTCAGTGTGAGCAACCTGATGTTTGATATAGCTTTAGATGTTATGCACTATGATATAAAGACCATCGTGACAATGTGTCCAATGTATAAAGGATTGACATCAAAAGAAAGCATATGCCTATGGTACCATGATATGAAAGACCATGATGTCATTGTGGCAGGTAATTTTCAAGGACTGAAGAAGATGAAAGATAAAATGATAACACACACAAGCAAAGAAAGAAATCATGCACAAATGATGCAAAGATAAAGACAAACACGATGTTGCCCTTGGTCAAGCTGAAAATCAATGATTTGATTGATGATGATGATAGTGTTGTTGATGTGGGAATTATATATCCCGAGAACAACATGAGGATTGTGTTGTTGATGTGGGAATGATATACCTTGAGAATAACATCAGGATTATGAATGATATATCTTGATAATGATGATTGATTGGATTAAGTTGATGCAGATTTTACAGCAAGGCTAGGAACAAAATCAATGGATGCTTTTGGATGATAGGATAGATTGCTTGGCAAGATGTGTGGATTAGAATTCTTGTGATGGATTAACTTATTTGGGATTACTTGCAGTGGACTTATTTCTTTGGGATCAAGATTGGTATTATTGCATTGGATGGCATGCATTAGATAGCTACGAATGACTGTGCTTGATTGCTTTGGATGATAATACATTGGATTGCTTGGGATAATTGTGTTGGATTGCTTTAGATATGATTGCACTAGATTGAATTGGATTGCTTTTTGGAGAGGATAGCATTGGATTGCTTTTGGATAGGATTGCATTGGATTGATTCTGGATAGGATAGAATTGGATTTCTTTTGAATAAGATTGTTGTCTCCATATGATAATTAGTGATAAGGGAACATCAAGTCTACAAACATGGATGGGAGATAAATTGATTAAGGATAATGGGATTAAGAGATTGGATGGATTGAAAGATGAAACAAGATATTGTTGGCATTAGGTTTTGTCATTGACGTCAAAATAGATTGAGTGGACCTAGAAGGATTGTAGACCATCTTTGTTTGTGTTCAGTCCTTATGATGGAAGAAGTTAAAATGATGGAAGCAGGTGTTTATTCTTTGTGGAGTTCATCAGATGTTTGTCAAGATTAAGTTAATGCATTATAAGCATTGGAATTACTCCTACAAACATATGGATGGATCCATTGTATCATCTCTCTTCATATTCCTGTTCATTTTTCATTCAGCTATAGTGATGTCAATATTGGAGTGATGTCAGTTGGGATGGTCAATTGTGCAATGGATTGGTGGATAGAGTATATCTAAAGGTTTCCCAAGAGAAAAGTTTCTACTTGTTTGCAAATAAACAAAGGAGTTGCTATGTTGTATCATCTTCATTCTTTCATTCTTCATTGGTTCATCCTTTTTAAGATCACAAGAATTGAATTGTCTTAACTTATCAGCATCATGGTATCATCTGCAGATTTTGTGACAATCTTATTGTTATGGTTTGTTAGGATTTGTTGTTAAAGACCTAAATCTCAAGACAATGAGTTCTTTTTGTTATATTCACTACAACAAAGAGTTCACTACAGAACTCTAGGATTAATTATCCCTTATGGCATGACTAGGGTTTCACAAAAAGTTAGGGTTTGAGCAAGTTTTGGAGTTTCAAATACTAATATCCTAAAAAAATAAAGTCTCCTAAACCCTAGAAGTCAAAAAACAAAAGTTTATATACGACGGGTTGCTTTTCTTTATGTTTGGACTGTGACTTGCTATAGAAGGTGAACATATCACTTAAGTCACAACTTAAGGGTTCAAGTTCTTGAAATGACCGGCCCCACTTCCTAGTGCTGACCAGGTGAGCTGAGGAACTCTTTCCAATCAGGCGCCAAGACTCCAATCAATGGCTATTGATTAACCCATTGATGGCATGAAGAGAATACTCAATGGTGCAATTTTAAACTCAATTCAAATGTCAATGGTCATCCTCCCTAAAAGAACTTTGATGGGCATATACACATCACTTTTTGTTTAAAGCAGTTTTGGTCAGGTTTTATAACTAGTTTTTAACCGAAGGTTTGGTAGTTTTTCAAACAAGATTTAAGTGGTTGTTCATGTGGTTCTGAGTAGTAAGGAGTTATGTTAAATGAAGTGCACTCTGTATATTCTTTTTTGATGATGAATTTACCAGAGAATGATATATATAATCAGATTGAGAGAAAAGGTCTGTTGAAGTAATATGAATATATCAAAGTGAATAGAGTGGGTGTTTGAAGAACCTTTGAAGTTACAGGGTTTCTCGATTATTCTAAAATGAGAATGGTAGAAGGTTTTGATGACAGTCAACACTCATCCTTTTTGTGCAGGTAATAATATTGTTCTTGAAGAAAAATTATTTGCATACTTAAAGGAGAATAGGGATTTTGATGTGAATATGTTTTGGGTTAGTAACTGCATGTTATAGATGTTTTTGTATAGACTATGATGATGTTGTAAAAAGAACAATACATTTGTATTAGGTGGATGATAGGTTGTTTTAAGAATCTTTCTGTGACTAGTTTGTAAAAGAAAGGTGATTTTGAGATATGCATGCAGATCTAAGAGAGTAGACATGTTGTGAGTAAGATAGTTATAGAATTCATCTATAACCTATGGTATCAATGTAAACATAGTAGTACTTTGTATATCTATTTGTCTTGTGTTTGGAGTTGGTGCTCCTGGTTTGAGTGGAGTTGGTGTTCTTGATGTGCTAGGGATTGGTGTTCCTACCAAGATGTGATCAGTGAGATCCTTGCCACTGAGGAATAAGTGTAATCAATGAGATTTTGGTTAGTGAGACCTAATAATGATTTTGGTGAGGTTGGATAGTGGTTTTTCCCTGTTTAGGGTTTTCCACTTTAAATCTTGTGTCATGGTTTCATTTGTATGATTTTATTGATTTCTATGTCTTTGGCATGTTGGTATTAATTGCTTTTATAACTATTGGGTTGATGAATGAACTAGTTTTATTAGATCACAAATTCACCCCCCTCTTAGTGATCCATTGTATTCCAACAATTGGTATCAGAGCAACAGGTTCCTTGTAGAAGTCTAATAGACTTGGGTTGATCTTGATAGTGGAATATTGTGGCAAAAAGAAAAGGAAGTAAGGGAAGAAGAAATGCTAAGCAAAATGTTGATCAACAAGCACCATCAAAACCAAATACAAATAATGATGTACAAGCAGTTGTAAGAAATGGCTCACAAATTGAAATGGATACAAGGTTAGAAATAGAGGACAGCCTTATGGTTGAGGATAATGACAAAGAAAGGAGACATTCACATGAAGAATAAGAGGTCAAAACTGACCTAGAGGATGAAGAAGAGGTTGATCTTGAAGAAGAACTCTATTATGCTTACAATGTGGTTGAAAAAATTAAAAAGGAAAAATCAACATTAAAGTTGTAGCTTCAAGAAGCAAAGGAATTCAAGGCCAAAGCACTTTCAACCCTTGAAAGAGTAGACAAATAGATCATGGATTTAAGGGTACAAGTTGAAGAACCAAACATATTAATCATTATCCTAAAATAAGAATTGAAGAGGCCAAAAGGATAGCAAATGTGACAAAGTCTGAATTTGAAGCCAAAACAAATGAATGCCAAAAACTTGAAGCAGAGATAGTCACTCTAAGACAAGATCTTGAAAATATCAAAATCTAGTCAAAGAAAAATTAGAAATTTGAAGATAGCACCTACAGGTTGAATGAGATGTTGAGAAAGGAAAAACATCACAAGGATACTACTGGCTTAGGCTATGAAAAAGGGCATAGTTCTAACGTCATGGAAACTCCTAGGAAGAAAATAGATCTAAAATATCATTCTGCTGCTCCCGAGACTGAAGACAAGAAGAAGACAAAAGATAAGAGTTCAATGATGATGGATTTTTCAAGGTCATCAACAGTGGAAAAAGAAGGACCATCAGGTCCACAGGATTGTATGCTCAAAATTGTGACTCTGGTTGCCTGGGGCTATTGGGTCAGATTTCGACAAACACACGGACTCTTCCCTCCTCACGAGATGATCCGCCATGTCACTCTTGCTCACATTGAAGTAGCCAATCAAGACAAAGTGAGACACGCTAGGGGTCTAGATCATTGGAGAGCTGGACTTTGTAGAGAGGGGTCAGCAAGTACTGCGGCCTTTGTTGTTGTGTGCTCTGTTGTATGATTTTTGTTGTAGTTGAGATAACCCTATGACCCGAAGGGTCACTAGTTTCTCTGCTTCTATTTGGATTTCTAATATTCCACCTCTATATGGGTAAGAAATTATTCTCGTTGATGTCCTCTTATCTTTGTATGCATTGAACAAGTTCTTGTTGTATCTAGCATTGTCTAGTTTCTTCTAAAACCAAGAGGATGACTAGCTCTCCTTGTGGTAGGACAAGTGTTTCTTGTTGTGGTCTTGGATGGATCTCTTGGATCTCATCACGAATAGCCCTCACCCACTCTTCTCTCACTCCTAAGAACATTCATGAATTAGGATGGAGGTAGTCATGTAATTACTAACCTTAACCAGATCTAGGGTTTTGACCTAGGGTTTGACTTTGTGTTTTGACTTTGTTTTTACCTCGTGATGGGATCGAGGGTTTGATTGGATCGTTTAACCACAGTGACCTCGTGATGAAATCAAGGGTTTTCTATTTTGTCTATTCTAGGGTTTCTATATGCATGTAAACTAAATGATATACAAAACATTTTTTTGGTATTTTTTAGTATTTTGGAAATGAGAGTGCTTTTAATCTATGAAAAGGAAATATCTATGCAATCTAATATGACTTTTCTAATGCAAAGTTAAGCTATTTTTTTTGTTTTCGATGATTTTAATGCAATCTAATCTAAAGAAAAGGGAAAATTCTTTTTCTAACAACCTAGATCTAGAAATATGAAAGCAACTAATCTAACATGTAAGATCTAATTATCAAGGAAAAATCAATGTTTTACTGTTCCCAAGAGCAAATTTGATTCTCTAATTACTATTAATTGAACAAAAACAATGAAGGAACCTGGAAGAAATAAAGATTTGTTGACTCCACTACCCTCAGTAATCCTTGTAATTGGCAACCTCAAATCCTTTTGTGGTAGCAGGTGATCCTCTTGACAACAAAATGACACAAAGAAGCAAAAATAAGCTTTGATGAAGCTTGTATGAGTTCAATGAGAGCTTGGATTGAGCACAATAGAATAGAATGAAGCAACGTGAAGCTACTTGGTTGAACAGATAAAGCAAAAGGGACCTTCATCTTGTAAGAGCATTTGAATGCTAAGTTGGAGAGAAAAATTGGCAAGAGTTGTGTGCACAATGAATTTGCCTCCCTTTGTGCTTGAGGGAGGGATGTCTTTATAGGTTTAGAAGAAGGGATTGATTGAAGAGTTAACTCATTTGATTGATGAGTTAACAAGGATGATTGGGGAGTTAACAAGGTTGATTACCCAGTGAACTCAACTAATTGGAGAGTGATGAAGCAAAGATAACTTATCACTAAAGAGAAAATGGAGGTGAGGGAATGCATGAGATTGATTGATGAGTTAATTTGAGATAAAATAGAGATAATTATGCATGTGTGGGTGCATGAAATAGTTAACTCTATATTAGGGATCAAAAACCATGCAAATTGGAAGAAAAATAGGCAAAAATAGAGCAAAAATGAGTGAGAAACTTGAGTTTTTCCGTGGCTACAAAAATGACAGGGTCACCCCTTTTGCCAGTAGGGTCACCCTTGGGTAACCATGGGTCACCTAGGGGGTGACCCTGGGACCCAGGGGAGATCCTGGCTAGACAAGGTCAGAAGCAGAGAAATAGGCTAGGAGATGCAAGAAGAGAAGAAAAGGAGGGGTTCTACTTCAAGAAATAGGTCAGTCATGTGGAAGAATCCAAATCTCCACTTGCATCTATAGGATCTCTTGGGGGAGATCTAGAAATAATAGGGGGAGATTTGGATTGGTTTGATGAAACTGAAAAATGAAAGTGGGAGATGGATAAGGAGACCTCTAGAAGGCTTCTAGGAGGTGTACTAGATGAAAAACATAGGGGAGGGGTGAAAACTCACCTACAAGACACTCATAGGGCTTAGGAACAATGCTGAAAGCCCAAAAAATGCAAGTCAACAAGTGTCACAACAAGTGTCGAAGAGCGTCGTAAACAGGGAGACTAGAGGGAAATCGACAAGGAAGAAACAACACAAGATAGGAAAGAGGACACGTCATCAAGAGGCTCACTGCTTAAAGGACATTATTTCATGCTTACATGTATGTGACAAGGATTTGAATCATCATAGGGGTCATCGTGGAGGTTGTGCATGATTTTTGTGCTTACATATTTGCCTCCTCAGGGACGGTAATCTACATGAAAGGTAGGTACTGTTCCTGAACTAGGCCTTACCTGTTGTCAATTTTCTCACAATTTGTACTTGCAATAACTAGTATTAGTCCAACATTTAAATATATCAAAATGAATAATGAAAACTGAAATAAAGAACTTACCATAGATCATTTGAGTTTGACTAGTTGCTTGCCTTTGTTAGTTTGGACCTGTAGGGATGAGAGCATGCAAAACAATGCACAGAATGGATGCATAAAAGCAAAGAACTAATCTAAAAATACATAAATGAACTAAGCTAAGGGAAAACAAAGCAAGCCAAATTGTGAGATCAGAGCAAAACGATGACAAAATTGTTCGTGTGAGCAGTCATTAGAAAGATATCGTCAAGGAGACTGTGAAGATGGCTACCTCTTCTTCATCTGTAGAGAATCAGGTATGCAATTAGTGAAAAAACCTTCTCTAAACCCTATCTTGAATCTTGTGAAAAATCTCCTAAAAATGTTTGTTTTTGGTGATTTTCTCTGTTGCATTGTGTTCATCTCATCGTTTAGAGCAAGATTGGTCTTTCATTTTCTAAAATTAGTCAAAAAATGAGGTTTTTAGAGCGGTTTTTGGTTGAGGGATCCTCCTTTAGGGTCACCCCTTTTTCCAGGTAGGTCTATTGAAATTAAGGAACACTAAGAGGGGGGGTGAATCAATGTTCTACAAAACTTATTATTTTGTTCCTTTATTAATTTACCACATACATTCAAAAGAAAGAAACATGAACTCAAGAATAGTAGCAACAAAATCATCACACATGAACACTAGTATTTTTACGTGGAAACCCGGTTAAGGGAAAAACCACGGTGTGGGTTAAACCACAAGATTTTATACTCTGTTAAAATTATTACAAATGGGAAGGCACATGCCTTCGGGCACACTGCCAAGAGCTCACTACTAAAAGGAGGCTCACTGTCTACAAGGTTAATTACAAAGAGTTCACTGGAATACATGAATTGAAGAATAGCATCTAATAATGCAAGATTATAGTTCCGTTTAGGATCAATATACCAACTTCACACACTTCATCTCTCACTGCCCTGTTTTACTGTTCTTCCATGATTTGAGCCTCAAATCTCTGGTTCACACTTGATGTTGCCTTACTTCACACCTCTTATCTCATATTCACACAACCATACACCAAAATGCTCGCACCCATTGATCATATATATCTGCAACATGAAATCACATCAACTATAGTCGGCCTCAAGAAAACTTATAAACTTTTTCAAGATCACTGTTCTGTTGGCTGAATCCATGCACAAACATCAATGCGAACCACAACTTATGAATTCAACTCACCACACCTATCAACCAATACCACTGGATCTCATAAATTACTCAACCAACCACTTTTCTTAACCCGCACAAGGATCAAACACCAAGTCAGCCTATTCTTCACTGGACTGAACTGTCTAACCAAAACTTGATACTCAGAAGCTTGCAACTTTCAATCCCTTCATCACAGGAGGCTAAAACTTTGGATTTAGGTATCCCTGACATCCCTTAACATACCCTCAAATATGCAACACAATACGATCACCTGTAAAGAAATGCAGACCAAAATGCTCAACCCTGTCATGTGCTCTGTTTTGTCTATCTGGACTTAGACAAATCTGCAGTCTGACTTCTAGTATGATCAAATGATGCAATGTGGATGTGTAAGATAGATTTAGTTGCCATCAATGACAACACCTAACATGCCTAGCAGTGTGTCTTGCCAAAAATCTCCCCCTTTGGCATTGATGGCAACACTTAGTGAAAAATGACTAAGTGTTAGAATAGCTCCCCCTTATTATGTACACTTGTGATTTCCAATGCTCCCCCTTTGATGAATTCCTCATTTTTCACTGCTTTGTTCTCCCCCTTTGACATCAATGGCAAAGGCTAAGATATGCTTACCAAAATTCATGCAAAAATTCTATGTACATGGGCGTATATATAGAAACAATCCTTATGTCTTGTCTACATGAACTTAAACACATCACCAAAAATGTTTTTCAACAGTGCCAATTCACTGTCCCAACTTTTATTCATGTTATCCAAAACTGAAATATGACCACTGAATAGAAATGCTTGTGACTCTGCCTTCTGTAGATTAGTGGGATCACTTGTCAGAACAACAACTTGAGCTTCTGTCAATGTATTGAACATTGTTTCTAACTTAGGAGAAATCAGTTCCCAGAGTTCATCCAATTTACCCAAAATTTAACCTTTTCCTTCTCCAAATTACTCAATTCATCAAGAAAACTCAATAATTGACATTTTGTAGTTATAACAGACTCAGTTAAGGGACTATAGGACTGAGAGATGTTAGACAATTTAAGCTCTAGGTCCTTGATCTTTTTCTCAATATCTTCAACAACTTTAGACCGAGATAAACAAAATGTGTACACATCTCCACCTTCAGTGAGGGCATTTTGAATACTCTTTACACTAGTATCTAGCATAATTATATCATTGTCAATTATTCTTTTTAGTTCACTAAATCTCTTATCATTAAATTCATTCTGGACTTTAACTTCTATTGACTTCTCAAAACACTCAAAGTGAGTACTTACAAAATTTATCAGACTTTTCAACTAACCAGAGGGGGATGTTGATGAATCCTTCTAAAATGTAGGCATGATTTTCTCCAAAATGCCAGATGCCAGACCAAGCAACTCACTGTCTTCTATATGGAACTTCAATATTTCCTCTCTGGACTTAGCTTGTACAAAAGAGGCCAACTTCATCTTCTGTACTAGAGAAGAGTATCAATAGTGATTGGACCTTGTATTATATCTAGATCTTCTACAACTTGTTTGTCTTTCTCCAAAATTTCTTTCACTTCTTCTACAGTGTCTCTTGCCAAATATGATGTTTCAGTTTTAGGGCCTGCATTTCTTCCATTTCCAGAGTCAACTACATTGTCTTGCTTATCATTTTCATTCTTTTTCTTTGCTTCTTCTCTCTCTGCATCATCAGCAATGTTTTCTGCATTCTTTTCTAGAGGATTTTGTGTATCCTCAATAGCAACATTATCATCATTTTTACCAAATTCCCCAACATCCAGAATGGAGGAATCAACTCCATAATCAGTTTCTTTTTCTTGATCTTCCTTGTTCTTAACTCCTACTTTCTTCTCTTTATTCTTCTCAGAATCACCTTCAGTAGGATCATTTATTTCCATATTCATTTCTACATTTGCCTCACCAGATTGGCCCAGAGAAATTTGAGTATCTTCTGCATCATCAACATTATCTTCCTTTACCATCTCTTCATCTCCTTTATTTGATATTTCCTCTTCTGGAAGAGAGAAGTCATCTACCTCAACTTGCTGCTCATTTTCCTTCAATTCTTCTTCATTTGGAAGGGATGTATCATCAGCATTAGGTTCCTCAGTGACCACATAAAATTTATTCTAGTCCAAGGCTTTTCTCAGAATTTGCTCTGTTTCTCTGACCACTTCATCAATGTCTCCAATCATTAGCTTATTCATCCTTTTCTTTCTTCTAAATTGATCTTTAACTTCTTTGAAAATTTAATGTGTTTCCTTTTTAGAGATGACCGAACATAGACTAGACAACACATGTTCCCTTAACTCCAAATCCTTTGCTTTAGTAGCTTCTTTCTCATCTCCAAGATGTCACTTAGACTCTTAGGGATTTCAAATAAAATTTCCACAAGTGCTCTGTTGAATGTATTCAAGTACTTAACAGTAGCATCCTCCAAAATTCTCTTGTTGGCTTTATCAAATCTGTCATAATATTTTGTTATGGGCTTCAAATTCCCATGAATAGTTACTACATTCACAATGTCTTCAACTGACAGGGTTGATCTTTCAACATGGGTCTTAGTCTTTTGTCTCTTGCTTACCCTTATACTTTCGGAGGGCTTGTCTTTGGCAACCCTTGATGCTTTTTCTTTCTCTGACTTTAAGCTTCTGAAGGGCTTCTCCTTAGACACTTTAGCAGCCTTAGTACCTGAGGCCTTCAACTCTTTAACCTCACCGTCTAACTCAGTCTCTTCTTCATCTTCCTTCTCCACACTAACATATGAACTTTTGGCCATTACTTTTGTCATTTTTCCTTCCTTATTGGTAGATTTTTCTTTGGATTTCTCTGCAATAGGAGAAGGTGATGCACCGAAGGTTAAACCTATACTCCTAGTAGCCCTTGGCTTAGAAGAGAATTCTACCAGAACACTTGTTCCCTATCCTACTTCTCCTTCTCATCTTTCTCTATCCTTTCCCTATTTTGTCTCATAGCTTCTTTTGTTATGCCAATGCTTTCTGCATACATTTCAACTTGCCTTTGGATCTTTCTCTTAGATTGAGGTTTCTGGAGCTCAACATGCAGTTTCACACTGAGTTCACTATATGTACTGAATCTCTCAACTGAAGTATCTTTTGATTTTCTCAAAAGGTGTTGAGCATACATTTCTAGTATTTGTTCATCAACTTCATACCCCATGGGCATGATCCATACAGTCCTTGGTTCAACTACTTCCATCAAGCATTGATCTATTTCCACCATGAAGCAAATTGTATCATTGTATTTTTCCACCACAGATGTATGGATTCTTTCCCTTGATTGCATCATGTTTTGAAAATTCTTGAAAATCCCCAAAGAGAAGTCCTTTGGGCATTGGAGTCACCAATATTGTTCAAGTGCTCTCTTATTTGTATGGAAATAGGCATATCACTGGTCCAATAAAGGCTTTTCTTCCTAGGTAACTCATTCATGAAATAGAAGAACAAACACAATACCAACATACCATACTTGAATGTATTCTTCTTGTCCTTTTTGATCTTGTTCAGATTCTCCATTAACTAGTTTTGCAGCAGCTCACACAGATCATAGTTAGCATTCTCTCTTAATATCTGATAGGAAGCATAAATGGCTATATCGGATACAGAGTTTTCCCTACTGGAGTGGTATATCTTATACCCAATCACCATAGATGCAAATTTGACATCCAGATCAGTTATATCATTTATTATCATTGCCCTCTTATCAAGTTTTGATCTGGTAGCTTCAGTTACAATCTAATTATTCACTGATTTCAACATTGGTAGTCCACCAGATGAGTTCAATCATGTTACAGCCTGTATGGCATCCTTGGTGATCTTAAAGGGTTTTGATCAGCCACATGAATTTAGCATGCATCTGACTTAGTACATACTGGACCCACTCATCCTCATCGGAGGATGGGAACCCAATAACCTAAATGAAATGTTTGACTTGTAGCGCCTTATACTCAGGTTTAAGACCATGAATCTCATCCCTCAAATGATTCTTGAATAAATCTACTAACTTCAAATCCCCAAACTCATCTATCCTAGCATGAATATAAGCCCTAATATCTTCAATGTGCAACAAACCATGCGGAACATTTGAAAAGGCACCTAACAGATCAACCTCTACCAATTTGTGTGGATGCTTTTTGAATTCAAGTTAGGGCCTTTTGGTGATGTCAACAACCAATAGAGTAGCCATATCTAGAGATTGCAAATTCAGAGAGTTTCACAGAGAATACCTTGTTTTTCCGGTTAGGGTTAGCCATCAAATTCACTTTTCGCACTTCAAATCTTTGAAATCTCAGCTCAGGCACTCTTCTCCTTGTTCTCTTCAAATGCAAAGTGATTTAAATGTTAAGTAACTAACCTTTTATGCTCCACAAAACCTAAATCACCATTGTAATAAATGCTTTTCCCTAATACATCTGGTTACACTATTTCTACATACAGTCAATCTTCAATTGCTCTGCAATCAATCACATTAGCTTCTTTTCTTCCAAAATTTGCTTCAATAGATCTGGAATAGGCCTCTTTATCTTCAATCATCATGCCAGATTCAGGTACACACTTACTGGTAGGGGGAATTAGATTTTCAATGCAGCTCCCCCTAAGCCAGAGCTCTTGTTTCAATTCCCAGAGGAATTATCAGTACCAGATTCTGGTACAGACCCATTGCCATCATTCATTTCACCTTTCTTCACCCATGTTTTGTTCATTTCATTCTAGGTCTCATTCACATCAACTTTACCCTTGCCTTTATCTTGTCTCTACATGTTTTGGTTTCTATTTACCAGACCTTTTCTATCATCATTACTGCTTTTGCAGAATCTTGCAATATGACCGGATCTATTGCAATTAAAGCACACAACATTTCTTGCTCATTTACTTGATTTCCTCTTGACTTGCACTGATTATCCATGTGTCCAAATCTATTGCATGTAAAACAGTTTCCATTTAAAGAATTGACATTTCTTTTGTTGTTAGAGTAGTTCATCATCATACTTCTACATTCATTGGATCTATGACCATACCTTTTACAATTGAAGCATTGACTGAAGAAAGATGGACCACTTTGACTCACTCTAGTTTTGCACTGAGTAGCTCTATGACCAAATTTATTGCAATTGAAACAATTTCCATTGAAAGATGGATACCTTTGAGCATTAGGTTGCCTTACCGGAGGCTGATGAGTGCCAGGTAGCACCCATGAAATACACCTTTTTACCCCTCTTTTTCCTTCCTTCTTATTCCATTGTCCTAATGACTGCACCAAAGTAGATTAACAAGATTGTTCTAATTATGATTAATGAGAGATGAATTACTTAAAATCATGATTTCTGATTGAGGGACTAATGTGAATTGAATTAATGGAAATATGTAGAAATCTTATCTTTTTGAATCAACAGGTATAGGTGTTCGAGAAAAGATAATTTTGAGCATCTCCAGAGCCGACATAAGGATGCCACACTAGTCTCCAATATTTTCCAATATGATTGGAGAGATTTTGAGATAAGGGGGTGAATCATCTCTGGAGCTAGACTGAAGTCATGAGCATATCTCTAGAGCTGAATCGAAAGCCATAAAGCATATCTCTAGAACTGCAGACAAAAGCACACACCTCTGGAGCCTCCTCAACACAAATGCAGATTTTCAGTGCCACTACCATTCAACACTTCTAGTGGTGATTGGGGTGCTCCAGATATTACTCAATCAGCACCTGAGTAATCGAATGAAGACCCTAGTTAACTACTAGAAGTTGTATTTCTCTTTTTGATTTTGCATGAGTTCTTGACAAATTGATTAAGTACCTATACTTCAGGGCCTTGCTACCTAGTTGTATTTGAAACTAAGACTCAGATTTAGTGAGATTGTTGTTCCACTAAATCTATTTTAATTGCATGACTTTTTACTCTGTATTTAAATAGTTAGTAGAATAAGAGATTGGTACTATCTCACAGATGAACTAGTAGTTAGAGTACGTGATATCTCATCACTGGATTAGATATAAATTTACAAAAGTAGCAGCAGAAGATACAGCAGATGAATTATTATTATTGTGATCTCATTTTTATATAGATACTTTTCTGAGTACAAAAAGATACTGATGGAATTGGACTGAAAGAAAATTGTGATATTATCTTCTTGTGCTAATTCATTGCTTTAGTCTTCAACCCTAATGATGTGGAGCAAGGGCCCACTCCCACCACCAAGGCAGAAGGCTAGTATTGTTTGTTTTTTTATTTTGTTTAAGGAGATAGTTATTGTTTTCTCATAGATAAATGTATGTTTCAATTGTGTGGAATAGTATAGATCTACATTAGCAATTCATTGTTTTAGTTTTGTTTCCAAAATTCCTAGAATCTATTTTCATAGAAGATAGATCAGTAGCATTAGTTTCTTCAATTAGTAGAGATAATTAGAGATAGTTAAATGAACTAGAAACTATATGATTCCTAATTGCAGATAGCCAAGGACACAACCTTGGATTTGACACATGAAAATATGATTAAATACCGAGGACCAACGACCCTTGTCAGAGGCCTTCTAGGATTCCTTCTTGGATTTCTTTGACTGGATCTAGAGATTTCACCTTTCTCATATCCCAGACCATGCTTATCATCTACCTTCTTTTGACTATCAAGCAGTACCTCAAGTTTAGCTAATCTTATCTTGAACTTTTCTTTGTATTCATTTGTAGCTTCTAGGTCATGCTTGAGAATGACAATTTTCTTTTCAAGTTGTTCCTCATTATACCTAGTTTCTTATAGATCAGACTCTAGATGGCCAATTATTCTATCCATTCTGTAGCACTCTTTTGTTCTTTCTTTCAGAGACTAATTTAGGTTTTCTTCATTCTTCTTCCTTTCCTCTATTTCCTTGGTTAGCCTCATTACTTCGGATTCCATTTCATGTTTCAATACAACAGCTTCTTTTGCCAACTTCTCACATTCCTTTGACTTTTCCTTTAGAGCCTCATCCATGCCATTGTCTTCATTCTGATTTGCTAATCGCTGAAGGAGTTCCCTCCTCTTTTCCATCGATTTGCTCAGTTGCCCTTTTAAAGTCTGAATGAAATCCTTGGCATCTTTAAGATTCTCTTTCAGTTCTGACTTTTGCTCTAGACTGATCAATATTTTATAAAGAAACTTGAAGTTGTTCATTGAAGCCATTAGAATACCTAGATGAACCCATTGAAATACATTCCTAGATCTTCCTCAAGCTGTTAAACTTCTTCCAAGGAACCAAGATCTGATACCAATTGTTGAAATTAAGGAACACTGAGAGGGGGGTGAATCAGTGTTCTGCAAAAACTATTATTTTGTTCCTTTATTAATTTACCACATACATTCAAAAGAAAGAAACATGAACTCAAGAACAATAGCAACAAAATCATCACACATGAACACCAGGATTTTTACGTGGAACCCGATTAAGGGGAAAACCATGGTGAGGGTTGACCCACAAGATTTTACACTCTGTTAAAAGTATTACAAATGGGAAGGCACATGCCTTCGGTCACACTACCTAGAGCTCACTACTCAAAGGAGGCTCACTTCCTACAAGGTTAATTACAAAGAGTTCACTGGAATACTTGAACTAAAGAATAGCATCTAATAATGCAAGATTACAGTTCCAGTTAGGATCAATATACCGACTTCACACACTTCATCTCTCACTGCCCTATTTTACTATTCTTCCATGATCTGAGCCTCAGATCTCTACTTCGCTGGTGCAGGAGCTCCTAATTTAGTCATTTTTTTGGATATTTCCTAGTTGTCTTCATGTTATTTTGTTTTCCTCTAAGGATTTGAAATCTATTCTGATGTTTTGTAATAAAGACTTAGTCATTTTGATTGACTAGTCCATTAGGATGTTAGTTAAGGCCTATTTTATAGGTTTTCTCTTTTTAGAAACTTGGTGTTTTTAAAGAAAAGGCTATTTCCATCGTTTCACTACCTTTCACGGGTAGTTGTACAGGCAGAAGGGAAGAGGAAAGGTTTCTAAAACCTTCAAAAAACAAAAAATGTATAAAAACATGCCGAGATGAATGAGAATCACAATTTTTTTGGAGTGAAAACAATGTTTTTTCTACTTTTTGCTGGAGACAGTCATCTGGTATGGCATGGTATAGATAGAGCAGGGTTTGAAGCTTGTTAAATTTGTTAATGCATTGAAGTACCTTCCTTTTGAGTCTAGTTGGCCTTCTTGACACCTTTTGTGGAGGGAGTATCCAATCAATTTGTAAAAACTGCTCTAAACCCTCCAAAAGCTAGGTTTTGAGGAAAAATGTATAGTTTCTCCTCTATCCTCTGAAAGACACCATCATTCTTCAGTAGGATGGAAGGAGAAAGCTTTCATTTCATGTTTTTGTTGTTGATTAGGTCTGCATCCCATTCTCTAGGTCTCTTGGCATGCATCTAGCTAGTCTTACTAGTGACTAGTTGAGAAACTGATGGTGGACTGTATCATGACAGTAAAGACAGTCAATTTGTTTTAATGAACATATGGTGGAGTTTGTGTTTGCAGGTGGAAACTGACTAGTGCAGGGCTTGGTGGATCATGTGCATGCATATTGGATGCATTTTCTTTCACATTACCTTCAATTTTAGACCTCTTTCAAGAAAAAGACAGTCTGTTGTCTTTGTACGTCCCTGTAACAGTATGGATTTGCAAGTGGGTGAGTGATCACATGATCATAATGGGTTTTTGAATATGTATCAAGGCTTGAGGGTCATTTGGAACGTAGTAAAGATTTCCATGGTTTAGTCGTTCAAAAAGGCTACAAGAAATAAGCCTTCTTTTAGCACTATCATAGGACAGTCATGCTGCAATTTACTGTTCTCTGTCCTTGCAAGTGTAACACTTAGTTTTTGGTCAGTGACCTGAAGTTAGTTATGTTCTAAACAAGCATATGTTGATGGTAGTATAAGGATCTTGATTGGTAGAGTAGATTGGTAGTAGGTTGAGTGTTCCTGAAGGTGGATTGTGCATATAAGTTGGGTTGAGTAGTGATCCCAAAGAAGGTTGAATAGCCTGTGTGATTGGACCCAGGGTGTGGTCTTAGGCTAGGTCAATTCCTTGAACAGCCTTGTGTAGGCTTGTAAACACATCACCTTTTTAAACCTCTAGAAAGAAGCATTGAGATCTAGGTTCATTGAGTGAACTTGATCAACTACTACCTAAAGCTCTACATCATATTGGTATCAGAGCCAATATTCTGATTGGAAGTAGTGTATGTCAGAAGAGGAAATTGAAATAGAGGCTAGTACAATGCCTCCCAAGACAATGAGTCAAGATGCCATCAAGAAGTTGGTGGAAGAGATGGTTGAAGCAAGATTGCAAGAAGCAAAATTGCAAGAGGAAAAGAAGTCTAAGGGCAAGACCAAAGAAGAGGGAAGTTCTTCTGACACAAATGAAGAAGTAGAGGCAGAAGAGAGTCCTCGGGAGTAGGATATGTCTGCAAATCAGAAAGCCTTCTTGAATGCACTTAAGGGTGCTCATGGAGACAGTGGTGATCCCAAGATGGATGTGCCTACCTTTCATGGTAAGTTGGATGGAGATGCTCTCACCGATTGGATAGAAGCTATGTGCAACTTCTTTGATTACAAGGAGTTCAATGACAACAAAAAGGTCAAGTTTGCCAAGACAAGGCTAAGAGGTTCTGCACTTGTATGGTGGAACTATATGTAGAGTGAGAGGGAGAAGATTGGGAAGAGTCCCATCACTAAATGGAACAGAATGGTGGCTATGCTCAGAAACAAGTTCATGCCACCTGACTATGAGATTCAAATCATAAGGAGATTTTAGAATTTGAGACAAAAAGACATGGATGTGGCTGCCTACATAGAAGAATTTCATAGACTCAGTATGAGGGCCAGTCATAATGAAGATGAAAAACGGATGGTGGCTAGGTACCTAAATGGACTGAAATACAATCTGCAAGATGAGATCAGTTTAGTGCTACCAAAAATAGTGGATGAATGTTTCTTGTTGGCCTCCAGAGCAAAGGAAAAGCTAAAAAGGAAGGGTGAACAAAGTGCCAAAGGTTGAGGTGGCAGAAACCAAAGAGGAAGAGGCAATTTTGGCCGTGGACAATTCAACAAAACTGAAAATAATAGTCAATAGGAAACACCACCTAAGACAGAGCATAGAGGAGGCTTTAGAGGTTGGAGAAGTCCCAATGGCAAGGGTAGAAATGGTGGAGCAGGTAGAGGACCAAGAGTCTTCACTGGAAGGTGTTATGGCTGCAACCAAGTTGGCCATACAATGAACAAATGCCTAGGGAAAGCTAGCAACTCTCATGACAGTGGAACGAGAAATCAGTTAGTGAAAGATGATGACTGTGAAAGTGTGAATTCACCAATGGGAAGTGTTGCACCTGTTCTAGATGGAGAGAGTATGATGATCAAAAGGTCTATGTTGAAGATGCCATTGAAGCAAGAGCCCCCTCAGAGAAAGAATCTTTTTAGAACCCAAGGCCTAGCCTATGGGAAGCTTTGCAAAATCATAGTAGATTCAGGATCTACTGAGAATGTGGTATCCACTGAGATGGTGGAGAAGTGCAAGTTGAAGAGGCTGCCTCATATCAGTCCTCACAAGATCTCCTAGTTAAACAAGAACCAAAGTTTCAAGGTGGAGGAACAAACTTGGGTTGAATTTGCAATTGGTGACTACAAGGACAAAGTGCTATGTGAAGTCATCCCTATGGATGCATGTCATCTGCTTCTTGGCCACCCATGGCAATATGATGTTAAAGCTCAGCATGATGGTGAGAAGAACACTTATGTCATCACCAAGAATGGAAGAACATTCAAAATGGATCCTTTGTTGGAGCAGCCCAGGGGGAAGGAAAATGACAGCAGTGTCATGTTGGTGAATAGCAAAGAGTTCCTAAACCTCTTGAGGGAGAATGACAACCAGGGGTATGCCTTGGTCATGAAGCCCAAGAGTGGATCAGATTAGCAAGATCAAAAATAGGAGATCTCACTGGAAGTGTAGCAACTTCTAGATAAGTATCAAGACCTTGTGGTAGAGGAAGTTCCCAACTCCTTACCACCCATGAGGGATATTAGTCATCAAATTGACTTAATACCTGGTGCTACATTGCCTAACAAGGCTGCATACAAGCTAACTCCATAGCAAAATGAAGAGGTGGAAAGGCAAATTCAAGATCTCCTAGAGAAAGGGTTGATTAGGAAGAGTCTAAGTCCTTGTGCAGTTCCAAGTGTACTTGCTCCTAAGAAGGATGGAAAGTGGAGGCTATGCAAAGATTCAAGGGCCATAAACAAGATCACCATAAGGTACAGATTTCCAATGCCAAGGATTGAGGATCTCTTGGATTATCTTGGAGGATCATGCTATTACTCAAAGATTGATTTGAAATCTAGATATCATCAAATCCGGATCAAACAGGGAGATGAATGGAAGACTACTTTCAAGACCAATGAAGGTCTTTATGAATGGCTTGTTATGCCATTTGGTCTTAGCAATGCACCAAGTACATTTATGTGCCTGATGAATGAGGTATTAGTTGAATTCATTGGTAAATTCGTTATTGTTTATCTTGATGGCATACTAATATTTAGCAGGATAAGAGAAGACCATGTGAAGCATGTTGGCCAGATGTTGGAGAAGCTGCATGAGCACAAGTTGATGATCAACTTAGACAAATGTGAGTTCATGAAAATTGAACTTGTATACCTGGGATTTGTCATTTCTAATGGCTGTTTGAAGATGGATCCCTCTAAGGTTGAGGCTATTCTCAGTTGGCCTACCCCAAAAATAGTGGGAGATGTGAGAAGTTTCCATGGATTGGCAACTTTCTATAGGAAGTTTATCAGAGGTTTCAGTCACATTAGTGCTCCCATCCTCAACACCATCAAGGGTGGAGTCAAATGTAGATACCAATGGACAAAGGAAGCTGATGATAGTTTTGAGTTGTTGAAAACAAAGGTGGCTGAGTTGCCTACCTTAGTACTCCCTGATTTTGATAAGGTGTTTGTTGTTGAGTGTGATGCAAGTTAGCAAGCTATTGGTGCTATTCTCAGCCAAGAAGGACATCCGGTGGCATTCTTTTCAGAAAAGTTGAATGAAGCCAAGCAAAGGTATTCTACCTATGACTTAGAACTCTATGCAATGGTGCAAGCTCTTAAGAAATGGAGACATTATTTGCTGCCCATAGAATTTATTGTGTTTAATGACAATCATGCTTTAAGCTTTCTTAACAGTCAAGAAAAATTGAACCATAGACATGTTAAATGGACGGAACAGCTACAAGTTTATACCTTCACAATTAAGCACAAAAGAGGTGTCTCTAACAAGGTGGCTGATGCATTAAGTAGGAGGTTGCTTCTTGTTCATGAAATTCAGTTAGAAAGCATGGGTATTGACTGTTTAAAGGAGCTGTATAAAGAAGATTCTGATTTCAAAGAGGCTTATGATGTTTGTGTGAACTTGGCTAACACATTCCATGGAGAGTATGCAGATTTTATTTTGTAGGAAGGCCTCTTGTTTAAGGGCAATTTGTTGTGTGTCCCTAAGTGCTCCATGTGGGACAACATCATCAAGGAGAAGCATAATGGTTCTTTAGGAGGACATTTTGGCTTAGACAAGACACTAGAACAAGTCACAAGGTTCTATTTTTGGCCAAAGGTTCAATCAGATGTGAGGAAGTATGTAGCTAGTTGTGTAATCTGTCAAAGAGCCAAAGGTGTGTCTTCAAATGTAGGTCTATACCAGCCCCTTCCCATTCCCAACAGACCTTGGGAAAGTATCAGCATGGATTTTGTGCTTTGGTTACCCAAGACAGCCAGAGGGGTGTATAGTGTGTTTGTCATTGTTGATAGGTTCAGCAAGATGGCTCATTTTGTGCCATATAAATGCACAAATGATGCATCTCATGTTGCATGTCTATTTTTCAGAGAGGTAGTAAGGATACATGGTTTACCATTGTCCATTGTAACTGACAGAGATTCTAAGTTTGTAGGTCACTTCTAGAGGACCTTGTGGAAGAAGTTGGGCACACAGTTGTCCTTTTCATTAGCCTACCATCCACAAATTGATGGTTAGACTGAGGTGGCCAATAGATCACTTGGAAACCTTCTAAGATGCCTTACAAAGTAGCATGGTTTGGTATGGGACTTGGTTATCGGTCAGGCTGAATATGCCTACAATGATTCAAGGAATAGGAGCACTGGTAAAAGTCCTTTTGAGATAGTTTATGGCTTTCATCCAAGAGGGCCACTTGAGCTGAAGGATCTCCAAGGATGGGATAGAAGGAGTGCACTTGGTGAAGAGTTTGCTGCCTCCATGAAAATAGTCCATGATCAAGTCAAGTTGCAACTAGAAAAATTAGTCACAAAGTACAAGGAAAAGGTAGATTTGAAGAAAAGAGAAGTGCAATTCAAAGTTGGTGACTTAGTTATGGCATATCTGAGGAAAGAAAGGTTGCCAAAGGGTCAACCAACTAAACTCCTGATGAAGAAGATTGGGCCATGCAAAATAGTGCACAAATTTGGTCCAAATGCATATGAGATTGAGTTACCATATGGCCTTGGTATCTCTCCAATTTTCAATGTTTGTGATCTTTTTCCTTTTAGACCTCCATTGCCTAGTGAAAGTGGATCAGATGTGCTGGCTGAAGATGTTGATTGGATCAAGGATTTACCTCCAAGCAAACCTTTACAGTTGGAGTGCATTCTGGATTACAAAGTTGTCAAGAAGACTCGAAGAGGTGCCTATAAAGACTACTTGGTGAAATGGAAGGATCTTCCTAATTCAGAGGCCACCTGGATGACTAAAGCAGATATCTTGAAGCATGGCATAACACTTCAACAGTTGGCAACTCAAGGGACTTGAGTTCTTCCTACAGGGGGAGTATGGTGCAAGAGCTCCCAATTTAGTCATTTTTTTGGCTATTTCCTAGTTGTCTTCATGTTATTTTGTTTTCCTCTAAGGCTTTGAAAGCCATTCTAATGTTTTGTAATAAAGACTTAGTCATTTTGATTGACTAGTCCATTAGATGTTAGTTAAGGCCTATTTTATAGGTTTTCTCTTTTTAGAAACTTGGTATTTTTAAAGAAAAGGCTATTTCCATCGTTTCACTACCTTTCATGGGAAGTTGTATGGGTAGAAGGGAAGAGGAAAGGTTTCTAAAACCTTCAAAAAACAAAAAATGTATAAAAACATGCCGAGATGAATGAGAATCACAGTTTTTTTGAGTGAAAACAATGTTTTTTCTGCTTTTTGCTGGAGACAGTCATCTGGTATGGCGTGGTACGGATAGAGCAAGGTTTGAAGCTTGTTAAATTTGTTAATGCATTGAAGTACCTTCCTTTTGAGTCTAGTTGGCCTTCTTGACACCTTTTGTGGAGGGAGTATCCAATCAATTTGTAAAAACTGCTCTAAACCCTCCAAAAGCTAGGTTTTGAGGAAAAATGTATAGCTTCTCCTCTGTCCTCTGAGAGACACCATCATTCTTTAGTAAGATGGAAGGAGAAAGCTTTCATTTCATGTTTTTGTTGTTGATTAGGTCTGCATCCCATTCTCCAGGTCTCTTGGCATGCATCTAGCTAGTCTTACTAGTGACTAGTTGAGAAACTGATGGTGGACTGTATCATGACAGTAAAGATAGTCAATTTGTTTTAACAAACATATGGTGGAGTTTGTGTTTGCAGGTGGAAACTGACTAGTGCAGGGCTTGGTGGATCATGTGCATGCATATTGGATGCATTTTCTTTCACATTGCCTTCAATTTTAGGCCTCTTTCAAGAAAAAGATAGTCTGCTATCTTTGTACGTCCCTATAACAGTACGGATCTGCAAGTGGGTGAGTAATCACATGATCATAATGGGTGTTTGAATATGTATCAAGGCTTGAGGGTCATTTGGAATGTAGTAAAGATTTACATGGTTTAGTCATTCAAAAAGGCTACAAGAAATAAGCCTTCTTTTAACATTGTCATAGGATAGTCATGCTGCAATTTACTATTCTCTGTCCTTGCAAGTGTAACACTTAGTTTTTGGTCAGTGACCTGATGTTAGTTATGTTCTAAACAAGCATATGTTGATGGTAGTATAAGGATCTTGATTGGTAGAGTAGATTGGTAGTAGGTTGAGTGTTCCTGAAGGTGGATTGTGCATATAAGTTGGGTTGAGCAGTGATCCCAAAGAAGGTTGAATAGCCTGTGTGATTGGACCCAGGGTGTGGTCTTAGGCTAGGTTAGTTCCTTGAATAGCCTTGTGTAGGCTTGTAAACACATCACCTTTTTAAACCTCTAGAAAGAAGCATTAAGATCTAGGTTCATTGAGTTTTCTTGATCAACTACTACCTAAATCTCTGCATCATTCACAATTGATACTACCTTACTTCGCACCTCTTATCTCATATTCGCACAACCATACACCAAAATTATCAAACCCATCGATTATATATATCCGCAACATGAAATCACATCAACTGCAGTCAGCCTTAAGAAAACTTAGAAACTTTTTCAAGATCACTATTCTGTCGGCTAAATCCATGCACAAACATCAATATGGACCACAACTTATGAATTCAAGTCACCACACCTATCATCCAATACCATTGGATCTCATAAATTACTCAACCAACCACTTTTCTTAATCCGCACAAGGAACAAACACCAAGTTGGCCTGTTCTTCACTAGACTAAACTGTCTAACCAAAACCTGATACTCAAAAGTTTGTAACTTTCAATACCTTCATCAATGGAGGCTAAAAGTTTGGATTTAGGTAGCCTTGACATCCCTTAACATACCCTCAGATCCACAGCACAATATGATTACCTGTGAAGAAATGTGGACCAAAATACTGGACCCTGTCATGTGCTATGTTCCTATCTATCCGGACTTAGACAAATCTGCAATCTGACTTCTGGTATGATCAAATGATGCAATGTGGATGTGTAAGATAGATTCAGTTACCATCAATGAAAACACCTGGCATGCCTATCAGTGTCTCTTGCCAACAGGGTCACCCGAGGGAGATCCTAAAAAGTAGTAAGGTTGCCTGAGGGAGATCCTACAAAACAAGGTCGCCTGATTGGACTAATTTTTGACTGCATTTGATGTCATCTAACACTCATTTCACTCTGATCTGACATGATTTGGTCACTGTATTTACCTGTTTATTGCAATTTTGAAGGTTTATACGCTTTTTTTGTGTAAGGTTTTTTGTAGTTTTATGATTTTTAGGGATTTTTATGAGTTTACAAGATCTAATCTAAAGTTCTCTTTTGATTTTGCAGGACATGCGTATTCGATGGAATGCCTGCCTAGACCAAATATGGCTCTCAGGGATGTTTGCTTTGTTGAGTACTAAGGATCGTGCTATTCTGAAGAGGGCAGGCCTAGCTAGAGTTTGTCATGTACCTATGATTCATCCTTTATCTTGCATATGCTGTGGCATTTTGACTTACTAGGATGCAGACAGAATCATATTTAGGTTCCCACAGATTTTTGGAGAGTGGACTATCACTCTATATGATGTGTATTGTATACTTGGGGTTCATGTGAGAGGACAACCTTTGGCTCTTCCAGTTAGCGAGTCCTATGAGGACAAGGCTTCCTGGGCTGCATTGGGGTCAATCACCCTGGGGATCAGATAGGAGTTTAGCTTACTTCCTTGCCATGACTCTGCATCCCACTCTTGAGGAGGTTCTTGATTGAATTGATTGCTTTGAGGCTGTTAGGAGACAAGGCCTCGGCTCATTTGAGATTGTGCTAGGCACCCATCATTCATGAGATTGAGGAGGGCACAGTTTACCCCTGGGGTCCTAACATCTTGGCCATGGTTTACAAAGATTTCTATCAGATTTCATGGTGAGGGGCTCTACCTTTTAGCCACTCTTCTTTGATTATATCATGGATATTTGAGCACATGACGCCCTACCAGAAGCTCATTCTGCTTCCAGATAAATGGTTATGAAGAGTGGCGAGGTGGATGCATGTTAGTCACTTCGATGCTACTTTACCCACTGTTCCTAATCTCACATATGAGGACATGATATTTGATCCTTATCACAATATGGAGGGAGCTTGGGCCTGAGATGGTGAGATCAGAGAGTACAGTCGTGAGGAATCTGAGATCACAGACCGTAATGGTCTGGTTGAGGCTCATCAAGTTGATCGTGTCTTACAATAGTTTGGTGAGGATGTCCCTGAGGACTTGCCCCTAGTGTCTATGTGTTACAGGACCATTCAGGAGATGGGTGAGATTGGACAAAGAAACATCCTTTGGACTCCTTTGACTCTATGCATCTTAATTACTATGGTCTCTAGAGGAGAACGAAGGGGAATGTTAGGGATTGCATGCAGAAGATATCAATTAAATACAAATAAAGATTAAACAAAGGAATGGAAATACATAGAAATAATAACAGCGAGAGATAAGTTTTAACATGGTTCACCCAAACCTGGGCTACATCCACCAACAGAGAGTCCAATATTATTATCCAGTAAATCAAATCGATTACAACCAGCAATCCTTGCAACTCAATACCACTACAAAATGCTACAATACATCAATAGAAACCCTAACCCTTAGCTACTTTTATCAAGCCTTATGTCGGTTACAAAATAGGGTTTTTTAATGTTGGCCAATATAAAAAATAACTCCCGACACCTTTATAAAATAATAGGAAATTTTTGCTTCAGGGGCACTGCCCCCAATAGCTCCTATTGGGGGCATTGCCTCTAGACCCCCACTGTGGGCTCTGCCCTCAGGCCTCCTCTGGGGGATAAGCCCCTTGGGCCTCGCAGGAGGGGCTCTACCCCCTGCACTCCCCCATTAAATAATTTGGGGAAAACCGCACCAATAAAAGTGGGGAAAATTTAACCTCTGAGTCTGATTAGGCTCCATATAACAACAATCTCCCACTTGGACAGTGATCAAACTCCACACCATATCATCTCCCATTTGGAGACTGATCATAATGCTACTGATCCTATAGCTCCCACTAGCAATAAGCACTCTGGACTTTGTTGTCTTGATTTTTTGTTTTCAATCTTGAGGACCAACCAAAGCTGAAGAGGAGCTCAACTTCTCCCTTGTCACTACCTTCATAAACATATCCCCTAGATTTTCGTCTGTATAGATCTTTTTCAGCCTTAACTATCCATCATCCAACACTGATCAAATGAAGTGATACCTCAACTGTATGTGTTTGGTCTTTGAATGCAAGGCATAATTCTTTGCAAGATGTATGGCACTCTGGCTATTCGTAAACAATGAACTGTTACCCTGTTGTTTACCCAATTCTTCCATGAAAGATTGCAGCCATATCATCTCCTTTTTTACCTCTGTTGCAGCTACATACTCTTCCTCTGTGGTGGATAAAGCAACCACCTTTTGCAACTATGAGATCCAACTCACTGCTGTCCCACCTACAATAAAGACATAACCTGTAGTGAAAAGAATAACTCACCTTCTTACCTATCCATGCTTCCTCTGGAATACCATAGCCCAAAGAAACTGAAGGACCTCTATTAATTAAATACACAGTGGTGTTGACAGCCTCTGCCCACATGTTTAAAGGCAACCCAACATGCAATCTCATAGTCCTTGCATGCTCCATTATTGTCCTATTCATGAGTTCAACCACTCCATTCTCTTATGGAGTCCCTGGAACTATTTTCTGCCTATGAATTCCATTAAAGGAACAATAATCCTCAAATTCTTTGCTACAATACTCACCACCATTATTAGATATGAGACATTTTAATCTTTTACCCATCTCATTCTCAACCAAGCTTCTCCATTTCTTAAATGTTTCAAATACATCAGATTTCAGCCTAAGGAAATAAATCCAAACCTTCCTAGTTGCATCATCTATGAATGTAACATAATACTAAGAGCCACCGAGAGAAGATACCTGAGCTAGTCCCCATACATCTGTATGCACAAGTTCCAAGTTTTCATCTTTCTTTTGCTTCCCATCCTTGAGAAAACTGACTCTCTTTTGTTTTCCATACACACAACTTTCACACAAATCCATATTAATACATTTCAAACCTAGTACAACTTTCTTAGAATGAAGTACCTAAATACCTTCTTCACTCATATGCCCAACTCTATTATGCCACAGTGTTGTATCAGAACCTGCAGCAACTATTTTAGTCTCTTCCTACGAACCTGCAGCAATTGTTCCTAAATCAGTAAATGTAACAATACAACATTCATCAACTAGCTACCCTACTGAAATTAAATTCCTACTTAGCCTTGGATCATGCCTTACCTCTTGTAGTAGCCAATGATTCCCAATTTTGCAACTTAATCTTGATTCTTCCCTTTCCAAACAATCTGACAGGGTTCATTATCTCCCAGATAAACTAGCTCAAAATCCCCTTGGACATAATCAATAAAATAACTTCTATGGAGCATAGCAGAAAATGAGACCCCTGAATCTAAAACCCCTAAATCATCAACATTATCTAGGGAAAGAATCAAAGCATCATCTTCAGATTTATTACTTACTCCATTTGCCTCCTTATTGCCTTCTTGTTTGTCTCTTTCTTTATTCTTCCAAGACCAGCAATCTTTCTTCAAAAGACCTGGTTTCCCACAGTACCAGCAATCCTTCTGTCCTATGGATTGGGACCTCTTGTCCTTTGATTTTCCTCGTTACTTCCCATGACCTCCAAAACCTTTTCTTCTCTCCTTTGATATGCCCCTGCTTTGTGCATTCAAAACACTACCTGATGTGGACCCTCCTGAGCTTTTCTATCGCATTTCATCACTAAGGATAACACCAACAACATCATCAAATTTCAAAGTGTTTGAACCAGAGACAGAGTTACTTACAGCCATTACCAAGCTATTCTAGCTTTCTGGCAAAGAACATAATATCAAGAGAGCCCTCACCTCTTCATCAAATTTCAATTTTATATAAGTTAACTGACTGGTAATTGTATTAAATTCATTTAAATGATTTGTCATAGATCCACCTTCAATCATTTTCAGATTAAACAAATGCTTCATGAGAAATACCTTATTTGAGGTTGAGGGTTTTTCATACAATTTAGCCAAAGCTTTAATCAGTTCACTTGTTGTCGTCACTTCTGTTATATTGAATGCCACAGATGGTGCCAAGCACAACGGAATGGTTCGCAGTGCCTTTCTATCTAGAAGATTCCAATCCTCATTGGTCATTGTTGCCAGTTTCTTGGCTATTCCTTCCAATGGCCTACATAAATCCTTCTGATAGAGATAATCCTAAATCTGCATCTTCCATAATTGATAGCTCTGCCCATTGAATTTATCTACCTTCAATTTACCCTCGTCCACCATTGCTTCCACTCAACCACGAGACCTTCCTGCAAATGATAATCAAACACAACTTGCTCTGATACCACTTGTTAGGGATTGCATGCAGAAGATATCAATTAAATGCAAATAAAGATTAAATAGAGGAATGGAAATACATAGAAATAATAATAGTGAGAGACAAGTTTTAGCGTGGTTCATGCAACCTGGGCTACATCCACCAACAGAGAGTCCAATCTTATTATCTAGTAAATCAAACCAATTACAACCAACAATCCTTGCAACTCAATATCGCTACAAAATTCTACAATACATCAATAGAAACCCTAACCCTTAGCCACTTTTATCAAGCCTTATGTTGGTTACAAAATAGGGTTTCTTTATTGGTGTAGGAGCACCTTGGCAAATTAATATTGCCCTAGACAAATCTTTGAGTTTGATTAAATTTGTATGCTTTCACATTGTAATGAGGTTTATCAAGTCATTTTTATGTGTTTAGGTCATTAGGAGTTTCAAAAATGCAAAATATTGCAAACCATGTAAAGGTTGTCAATGTAAAATTGGAAAAAAGATGCAAACTTGGAAGGTGAAGAGTCATTTGGCTCTTGGTTCACTCCAAATCAATTATGAACTGAAGAGACATGTTTTAATTCCTTTAAAAGGCCTTGTAACCATGAAGAATTCGTGGGTGGTTGAAGATTTGAGCATAGAATGAGAAAAAACAATATTTTCTTGTATTTTCCTTCAGAAATTTGCTATCTTTTGCTATTGTACGGCCCTATATGGAATTGAATGGATGCCTAATGGATTTAAAATGTTAGATCCTTCAAACACCTTCCATTTTCTTCTTGTTCCATGCATTTTTATTTATTTTTGTGAAAGATATGAGTGTTTTATGGATTGTAATTTTTTGATTTTTCCTGCAACAGTCCTGTTGTAGCATTTGGTACGGTTTTGTACAGACATATACAGGAGCAATCCATATATGGTTGGAAGGAGTATTGAGTCTACTTTCTATTTATTTTTGTTTCATCAAATTTCATTAAGATTTGAATAAGTTATGGCATTTTTATTGAGGGTAGGTCTGCAGAGTTTAATTTTCTGAAAAATATAGTCTGAAAACATGCATGGTACGACTTGGTACGGCCTCACATTGATGCATATAATTGATGGATGGAAAGATATGTGTTTCTAGTTTACATTATTTTGGTTTAGTATAATTTCATTAAGTTTTGTGAGAGATATTTCAATTTTGGTGAGGGTAGGTCTGAACGCTGCCTAGGGTTTGTAGTTTTAGGAAAAGAGTCATAACTTTCTCTCCTACCATTGGATCTTCATGAAAATTGGATGAAAAGTCTATATTAATGTTCTCTTCAATCTAACCAAAGCAATTGGATTAGTTCTTTGATTTGTTAATGTTATTGAGGATAGTTTTGGTCCTCCTACCTCTGCATCATTTATGTTGGCCAATATAAAAAATAACTCTCGATGACTTTATAAAATAATAGGCAGTTTTTGCTTCGGGGGCACTGGGCCCGAGCCCCCGACGGGGGGTGCTGCCCCTAGTAGTCCCTGCTGGGAGCATTGCCCCTAGACCCCCACCATGGGCTCCACGCCCAGGCCCCCGCTGGGGGATAAGCCCCCTGGGCCTCGCAGGCGGGGCTTTGCCCCCCTTGTACTCCCCCATTAAATAATTTGGGGGAAACTGTGCCAATAAAAGTGTGGAAAATTTAACCTCTAAGTCTGATTAGGCTCCATATAACAATAGGGAGGGAGAGAGACTCCTTCCCAATCTCTAATTGTGACTATTGACTCAGAGTCTACTAATGAGGACTATGTTCTAGATAGTAATGCTTCATCAGATGAGGCCCTTCCCGAGGATGAGGATTTTGATGACATTGATGATTCTAATGATGTTCCTGATATCCCTAAAGGTGCTCCTATTGTTCCTCAACCTCCTCATTCATATGAGGTGATGTGTTAGCTTGACCCTGATTAGCAGCCTAGTGACCCACGTAAGTTTCACCTATTCACTTTTTATGCACTTTTGTCCTTTCTCTTTTTATGTGGAACTGACTTGGTCTTGTTTTGATTTGCTATTTTAGGCAATGTCAGAGAGTGGAGGGACTTTGTTCATGAGGTCAATGTTGGATTAGCTTCTCCCTTCACTAGGATGACTCATGATCATCTTTTGGATGATCCTGGTGTGCCCCCTATTGCGGGGAGACACACTGATATTTTTCCTCCTACCTACCATGGGTGCCAGATAACTACAAAGTTGAAGACCCAGGTTGACATGCTTAAGGGTGAGAATCATGTACTCTAAGAGATGGTCCACCTAAATTTTGGACAATGTGATGCTAGCATGGTGGGGCCTTCATAGTCACATGCCCACAACAGAGTACCTCATTCTCATAGGTCTCATGGAGTGACGAGTGGTACTCAAAGATGGAGGAGCCGAAGTCCTAAGGGTTCCGTTGGAGGAAACCACCCTTGACTTCCTTTCTTGAATTCATGCCCCCTTGCATGGGGAGCCTCTACTTTTCTTGAGAGCACTTTGTCTTAGCTCTTTGATTCCCTTATATATGTAAACTATGGACATATCTTATGAAAGTTTATCCTCTTATGGTTTTCTCTCATCGAATTAGTACTCATCTCTTGTGCATGTTTGGAGGTTTTTGGGAACTTCTTGATTATGTTTGACCTTTTCAACTCTTTTAACAATGCAAGCATGATTACAATGACATGTTTTTGTAATTTTTTGGTATATATATGAGATGTAGTTCATGATATGATAATGCAAGAACATAAGAAATGTTGAAATGAAACATTAACTTCTACCGAATGTCACGAGATATGACATTTGACTTTATTGCTTTTGAGACTCTTTTTCTAATTTTTGTGATGAATGCAATGTGGAATGAATAATGTGACTACTCTTAGATACGATTTTCAATTCAGGGGATTGCAAGTTGTCTTGATATACGAGATCTATACAAGGCTGTGAGATAGGATTCAGGGAAACTCAAGTGGAGAGTGAGAATGAAAATGGAGTGTTTCTAATTTCTAGACTTTGCTAAAGGATCAACACTGATCCTTATCTAATTAAGACAAGCTGACAAGCTTTCAACTTTAGACAAGCAGCAAATTTTATAGGTGTTCGCTAGACTTAGATCATAAATGGCAAGCAAGATAGACCCGGGGTAAAGGATAAATGGGAAAGAACAAGGGTCCCTAGATAGAAGATGATCCTAGAGGTTACTAGACTCATTAGTTTTTCTTAGCTAGTGTGTGTGTGTGCTTTGTACCAGTCTTTCTCTGTTAGAATGTCACCCTTGAGACTTCGAGCTTAGACTGATCTCCACCCAAGAGTGTGGACATTCAAAAATCTTCTCTCTTTCACTCTTTTTTTGTATCTCTCTTTTTTGCTTTTCACTTTTTTGTATTTTCCTCACTTGATTTTTTCATTTTTTTGGATTTTTTGACTTTTCAAGAAACATGAATGTTTTTTGGAACTATTGATATGCAATGATTTGATCTCTCAATTTTCATTTTTTGACACTCTTATTTTGATCACTCATATTCTTATTCACTCGTATCTGTTGATCATGATGTTAGTCATAAACAAGCATAGAATAAAAGTACACATTAACCTTCATTCATCTTGAAAGATACAATGAATTCAAAGAATTCATGATCCCAAGCCTCCGGTGATTAGGTCTTAATCTTTTGACGTTACTTAGAGGTTGATGTGTGTTGCTGTTTCCATTTTAGGGCCTTACGTGGACTTCATCGATAAAATAATGCTTCATGTAATGATGTTGCACAGATAGTTATTTTTACACAAGATATGCTTCAAATATTGTGTTCATCCTTGAATCTTTGCATGATATTTATCCTTTGTGACATGCTTTACTTTCAAATATGCTAAATATGTTCAGTTATCTATGAGATGCCTGCATATTTGTACTTATTTGCTTAAGATTAACAACTATTTACAATTATGATGGTGAAATGTTCTGAAATTGAAAGAAATTGAAAGAAATACTTCAAATTAAAGTTGAACCTTCAGCCATTGAGCCACATATACAATCAGATACAGTCATGAAGAGAAGAAATCAAACCATATGTTCAACAGGACATTCCACAGTTAGATACAGTTGATGCTAACTTCAAAGGAAAGGTATGAAGACAACACATGCAAGCTGATCTGCACTCCAAGGGATGCAGCAAATCAAAGCATATATCAAGATTTATGATGGATTGTAATCAACACAGTCTTCTCATTCATTAAGTATGCAGGAACATATATGTATACAATAACTTTGAAATGAGCCTTGAATATTTTAGCAAATAGATTTCAATTAAGTTTCTGAATGTTTAAAATGAGGCATCCCTGCACCTTTTATAGAACAAGGTGAGGGAGCTGTTACAATTGATCTATGATCTAGATTTATCTATTACAATCTACGGTTCACATTCACTAACCAAGTCAATTCTTTCCACGTGGCACAGGTTACTACCTAGCAACCATCTAGACAGCTTACTTTCTTTTGCACCTGATGCATACATTCCTTTTATGATGCATCTTCATCAGGTTCTTCATCATCATCATGATGTGCATTAGTATCATCACTTTCAAAATCTTCATCATCCCGGTGAGCTTCTCCTTGTACATGGACCTGCATGGATGTCTAGATATTTTCATATGATTGTACTATTTTCTCTATCTCCCCACCATCTTGAGTTTTTGCTTTGATGGTGGCATGCCTATGCATTTGATATTTGCCCTGGAGATTCTCTAATTTACTTTTCCTGCTACTAGATGTCTCGTTATAATCCTCTGTCTTGACCCTAATCCTCATGATCTTGTCCATGATTTCTTCTGTCAGATGGTTTAAGGGATCATCAGCTACCTATTGGAAGTTATTATGTAGAGCTTTGATTGCAAACTCCTCATCTTGATTTTCTATCTTCCCTTCCACCTTCTCTTCCAGCATTTCCAAAATTTCTGCCTCAAAAGACATCATATCATGTAGTTTCGTGCTAATTTCTCTTAGCTTATTATTGCACCTTTTAAGTACATCACATTCAAATTGGATGTCCTTATACCATATATCTATCAATAATGCCCTATTGTTATTTAGCACTTGGTTTCTTATGAGAACTTGAGGGTCAATTCTCCTTATTTCCTCCAAGATGGTCAAAATTTTCTCCAGCTGAAAAGACCTCTTCCCAGTCTCCATCTGCAATTTATCAACTTTTCTCTTGGAGACACTCAAAAAATTCCATCTTTTTAAAGAGGCTTTGACCACTTCTTCTGCATCATCAAATGTGGATAACATCCACTTTCTCATTATGGATGACTCATGCTTCATGAGATCCAATGTATTTACTTCCTCTTGAGAAATAGTAGTCAATGGGACTGCATGATCGGTTGAAGTAGCCTCATGGTTAATCAACCCTTTTATATATGTATGCAATTGAGCAATGTGCTCTTTGTGTTGTTTATTTTTATCCTTTTCCCTTTTGACTCTCTAGATTAATGAATCAATTATGTCTTTTCCTTCTTGACCCTCTGGTCTTCATTAGCAAACCCTAAATCAACTGTGCTGATCTAGAATTCATCTGAGTGATTTTACCTTTCTCCTTATCTATAGTAGGGAGTGCTACCTGTGCCATCCTCCTTCCTGTTGTAGGATCTCTTCTAATGGCCAAAGTCAACATGGCCTTCCTCTTTGGTTTTATTAATGTTTCTTAAAATAATGTAGATATATCAAACTCTTGAATTTCCATACCTATTTCAGTGCCAATTTCTCTCTCCAACCACTGAGGAATTTGATCCTTTGTACCTTGGTTTCGTACATCATCATGATGATCATCACCTTGATCTCTTGTAAGTGTATCTGCTTTTGATGAAGAAGGTGATTTCCCCTTTTCTTCCTCATGATGCTCTTCATGAGAGTGATCTTTTGGTACATCTTCCTGACGAGGAATTTATTTTCTTAGAGGGTGATCCTATTGATCATCATGAATATCATGACCCTAATCTTTTGTTTCCTCCATTCTAACCTCATCCGCCTTATTAATTTCTTCATCCTGAGATATGCCCGCATCAGTGGATACTATTTCATCTACCTTAGGTGCCTTTGCCTGATCTTGTGTCATATCTTTCTCTACACCTGAAGTACATACCTCCTGAGTTTTCAGATCATCCTGACCTGTCTTCATTTTATCTCATGAGGTCTCTTGAGTCTAGAGGACATCTTTATTTGATATGACCTTTTCATCTTCACCCTTTTCTTGGACTTCTACTATTTTGGGTTCACCAACTATATCTTGTTGTGATTGACCCAAATCTGGAGTGTGCATTTTTACTTCGATCAACTTTACTTCTTCAGTTTTACCCACCTTATTAGGTGTATTAGTCTAATACTGAGGACTTGCATCCTTTATATATGAAAGGTCCACCACTTCAGGGCTGGTGACCTACTCAACTAACTTATCTAGCCCTATCTGCTATGCAATTTTCTCGGGGCTTCTTTCTTTTTCTTGTTCAACTTGTTTTTCTCCAATTCCTTTTACTGATGGGGTCCCAAAGGGAGTGATGTGAGTGTCTGTAGCAAGTGTTTCCATCTGTTAATTAGTTATATCCTTAACCACATCATCATCAAACAAATCTACGGTTTCCTCTAACGAGACAAGACCACCTGGAACTGCTCTAGAAGTTTCTTTGAATTGCTCTTTAGCTTGTTCAGTTTTAAATTTCACAATGGTAGGAAGTGGTACATTGTGTTGTAACTCCCTTCTAAAAAATTCACTACTTGCCCCTCTTAGCATAATGGGGCTTTGCTTTATTTCACCTCTCATGGATGTTCTTGTTTTCTTCGGTGTGGGTGTCATCACCTAAGGTGCCTTTATTTTCCTTTTGAATAATATAGGGCCTTCCTCTTCTTCAGGCTCCTCTTCCATAGGGATATCCTCTTCCATTTGTTTCTGTGAAACTTGACTTTCCTCATAGGTCTCAGTAACCATTACATCAGCCTTTTGGATTTTCTTAGACTTTTGCTTATCCAACGGAGGAGGCACAGATGATGTTGAAGCCTGGCCTGAAGCTGATGCTTCTCCTGATGTTGCCACTTCCTTAGCTGTGGTTGTTATTCTCTCAATAATGACCCCTTTGGGTTCTTCTTTAGTTTTCTTGCCTCTAGGAGGTCTTTTGCTCTATTTTTACTGAGGTGGAAACATGTCTCCCTTGGATTTCCTCTTCTCATTCAAGAAATCATCATTATCATCAGCAGAGAGCTCTTGTCCCTTCCTTATGTTATCTACTATGAGGGCCATACCTTTTTTCTTCAATAGATCCACCTGCTCATCCACCCAAGCTTGGGTTAGCTATAATATCCTGCCCGTGAATGGATCCAAGGAGATGCCCTCCTACATGGTAAGATCTGGGGCTGATATGGTATCTTTGTATATCTTCTTCTCTTCGTATTCATCAGCCATTATCATTCCATCATCTCTCTTCATTTGTGTTGGGATGGAAATGCAACCAAAGGTTCTGATTTGGTTAAGTGTTAACCTCTGATATCTTCTTCTTCAAGCCTCGGCCTCATCGTCACAATCTGCCCAAAAATCCTCAAGATTCCTTTGGTGAAAAGGCTGTCCCATGATCTTCTGCATCCTTCCATAAGGATCATATGATCTCTTTAATGGAAATGGTTGTAACTTCATCATTGTTAAGCCAGCTATGGCTTTCTTAATATTTTCACTATCTGGGCACATATACCAGCCCATTGTTACTAGAAACAATACTAGGGGGAGCTTGTTATTAGCTTTATAAGCATCTAGTATCGTTACAACCTACCTCATGAACTCCATTAACACTACAACATCAATTGGATATCTTGGGAGCATGAGAGGGTGCTCTATAAATCCTTCAATCCTAATGTATGAAAAAGTTGCAAACTGAATGAACCAGGCCCCATGCCTGTATATTACCTCCTGAGCTTCCATGCTTAGTCTCTTAGTTCTATCTTCCTGCATGGTCCTTACTAGATGCATAGAGAATGCATCATTCAAAAATTTATAATCCTGGAGGTAATTTACTCTTTGCAGCTGGGGATAATGGTCCCAGATGTGTGCATCATTAGTGGTGCCACCAATCCTCCCCACTGTAGTCAATCCATTAAATGTACCCTTATAGGCACATGCATAAACAATGTATGAGGTCATATGGAAAGCACATTCTGTACCTCCTAGGTTTTTTAGTTGCTCATCTAGAGCATCACTTGTCATTTTGGCCCATAATGGCCTGCTATCAGTGTATAGGCACATCATGATGGCTCCATACATCTAATCCCTGAAACTTCTACCTGTTGGCTGGCCTATTGCCTGGCTGAGTAGGGCGATCATGAACTGATACTCATCATCAAAGTCAAATTTATATAAATGAATAGGCAACTTGGCCATGGCTGTATAAGGACTATTTTTGGCTCTCCATCCATACATTCTCTTCCTAGCAGCCCTCTTATTAACTTCATATTCTGTTTCCAGCTTCTTCAGGTCAGTACTGACAACATTCTTACCTAGTGGCAAATTGAACATGGTGGAAAGGCCCTTGATAGATAAGTCTGCATATACTCTCCCATGTTTCTCTACCCTCCTTGTTTGGGGATTATAATTTCTGGCACACTCAATGACCAACTCAGGAGCTTCCATGGAATATGGAAAACCACTTGCATTCCACATCCCGGACACGAAACGGATTCAAGTAGAACGTCCTCATTATTAATGTTGATCTTTTCTGCCCATGCAATCAAATTTGTATTACCCTAGTGAGTGTCCCCTATAATTACATACCTGAATTGCACACCCTCAGGCTGTGCAAACATTGGCTTAACAAATTCTACCTCAGACTTCATCAATCTTTTGTCTGCCATGATTTCCTGCAATGACAAGAACTAGTCTCAAGATTGATACTTCATCTCATACATGCATATATTTTACATCCTTATGGCATCATGTGTATGTTTATTAAAGAGTTATTTCATCATGATATACAGAAATCCTAACTCCAAATCAGTGAACATCATGTTACCTAGATATGCATAGAATAACAGCAAGAGGGTTTCAATCACTTACCTGGTGTGCTTATCTCTATGAATTACAGTGATGTTTATATGGGGATAATCTTGATACTGATGATAATCATGCCCTTTGTTCTGATTCATGCTGTATACATCTGCAGGTGGTTCGTAGGAAGGCTTGGGAGTTCGGCTCTGTATAAAAAACTAATCTTATCTCCAGTTAAGTGCATAATGACATTGTGAATTCATCTTAAACCCATTTATTTGGTCATTTAGGGTACAATCTAATTAAATCAATCTTAATCATTAAGTTTCCACACAGAAACCTCCAGAGGTTGCCAGGTGTGACCATCGCGTTAACCATCAGCAAGAAACACCTACCGCATTAATGAGCATTCAATGTCGCGCGGCAAGATGAGGAGGATGATCTTTTGTAATATCAGGTGATGTTTCAAATATCAGGGGATGTTCAAAATATCACCATCTCATAATATGACCATCCGCGTCTTAGCAGGAACACATGTTGGTATATCAGGTTATTTTGGACCATCGGGTCATGTTATAAAATATCAGGGGATGTTCAAAATATCAGGTGATATTTTGAAAAGGATGATGACCCTACGCATTGCTTAAGTGACCTCTCCTGGAATATCATGATGACGTCACCATGATATTGGTTCAGTCTATCATTAAAGCACTATGACGTCATCGTCATGTTTTATGAAAGGGTGATTTTAGGAAATATACCTTCGTGAGGTAAAAATGATGATGATGTCATCATCATGTCGATTCTCTTCGTTATCGGGTTGGATGATGTCATCAGGATAATGGCTCTAGGGTGATATTTGGCGACAGGATGATATTTGAAAGATAAGGTTATATTCAAAATATTAGGTGATGTTTCGAAATATCATCCTCATGGAATACATGTTGTTGTTTGATGGGTAAGTATCACCACCACCTAAAAATGACGTTCGTAGGTCGCGAACAGATAATTTATCAGGTGATAAATCGGATCAGGGTGATCTTTCATAAGATAACTGATGTTGAGAAATATGATGATGACTTACCCCCCCTTTACGAATATCAGATTTGACCAAGATTTTGACCGTTCATAACTTTCACATCCTAAGGAATATCAAGGTGATGTAAAAGGCCAACCTTCATGAAATTTAATGCTCTTTCTAAATACGAGGTTAATGAAATGAAATAAGAACTTTGACAAACTAACCTCATGATGGTGACTTGCCCAGCCATTATGCAGGATCATCAATATTGACTTACTTTTACCATACTGCCAGCAAGAAGAACACACAAGCAAAGCCCAAAAAAAGTTGGGTCCCTATTTTGCCAAGTCAAAATGGGGCGTGTTGTGTAACCACACAACAACTTGCCACCAAAGAAAACACACAAATTGTAATGATTCAAGTGATGTGATCATATCTATATATAGCATTCTAACTCTTTTTAAGCACAAGCATCATAATCTTTCCGAATGATAAAATGTCCTCATGGTAACAATACTAACTAAGGATCAGTAGTGTGCAAATGATTAATTATCCTCATCTTGAAAGCAAGTTGAAAACATGAGTAACTGGTGTTAAGATGCATAGTTTGAGATCATCCCTCATAGCCAACCTGGATAGAGCCTTGCTGCCAGCAGGCGTCAATAGCCCCGGCAAGGTTATCTATACAATCTCCCCAAGTAGAGCCCCACTACCAGCAGGCGTCTATAGCCCCGATAAGGTTACTTAGATGACCTAATTTTATTATATATCTTTTTTTATTATTTTTCAACATTTATACTTTATATATATGATATCACCACATAAGCTCAAAATGCAAGGTATGGTCACTTGCTATTTTAGGTTGGAGATTGCATTGGTAGCAAGGGAGTCCCTTTAGATTTTTTACTTAACACCTATACTTGTACTTTCAACAAACCCAAGGCTGTTAGGTGAGTCATTGTGAACAAATGACTTTGGTTAAGAAAAGGTACACTGATGACAGGATATCACAAACCTGATCATGATCACTCTCAAAATGAGTCACAACCTATAGATAAATGTGCTCCCATCACTTGAATCCTAACAATTTTGTTATTTTCTGAGGTGATGAGTTGCATCATCTTGACTAACCAAAACAAAGACAAAATAAAAACACTGTACAAACAACTATACAAAAATATATTATGATACACATGGCTGACATGAAGCACTTAGGCTTGGAAATAATGTTTGAGGAACTGTCCATTGACTGGTAATGGAACATCCTCACCTGTCAAGTTCTTGAGCTTAAAAGTGTTGTCTCCTAATATCTCAGAAATTTGGAAGGGACCTATCCATAATTTGTCAAACTTACCATGGTCTCCTTTCTTCTCATGGGCTTTATCCCACATCAGGACTAAATCAGATATCCTGAAGGCCTTAACTTTGGCTCTTTTGTTAAACTAGCGTTTGACAATAGCCTGATGTTTGGCAAATTGATCAATTGCCTAACTTCTTTTCTCTTCTAGGTGCATTAGCTGAAGCAACCTGACTTCTTGGTTATTGTCTATGCCTAGGTACTCTTGGGCAAACTGCAAGGTAGGAATCTTTAGGTTAACAGGGAGGATGGGATCCACCCCATAGACTAAATGATAAGGCGAGTTTCCTAATGCAGCTTTGTTTCTAGTTCTGTCTACCCATAAGGCATATTTGAGAAGTGTATTCCATTCCTTAGGGTTCTTCTCTATCAACTTCTTTATGATATTCAGCAAATTTTTGTTAGTGGATTCTACCAATCCATTCCCTTGGGGATAATAATTAGATGAGAACTTCAGTATGATCCCATAATCAAAGGCCCAACTTGACAATTTGGTTGAAGTAAAAGTAGAGCCATTATCTCTTACCAGAGCATAGGGGACCCCATACCTGGTGACTATGTTACTTTCCATAAATCTGATGACATCTTCTATGCTGCAAGTCTTGCTGCTAGTGGCTTCAGTCCACCTGGTACAATAATCAGTAATTGTTAGAACATACCTATGGCCTGAGGATGATGGAGGATTAATAGTGTTGGTGCCTGAATTCACTATCGGTTATTTTAGCAATTTTCATGCAAGCACCTTCCCAAAAAATCCAAAAAAGTTCTAAGTCTTTGGGCCTCCTCAGCATGTTTTAACATCAGCATCATATTTTCTTTGGAGGAGGTCATCATCATCATGTTTCCAGACATCACCCTAATGTTGCTTACGAGGGTCATCATATTTTCTGTCAGCATGATCTTTCGCTGGGGTGATATTCTAACATCGGGTGATCTTACTTAAGATCATCCTGATGATGTTGCTGCAAAGTCCTAAGTATGATCCGATCTTCATCGGGGTCATCATATTTGAACATCGGGTGATCTTAGTCAAGATCATCCTGATGTTGTTTTATCACTTCATGTTCGTTGTTTTATCACCCTGATGATGCTGACGTCATTCTTATGTCAGGGTGATATCCATTTTTCTACGTGTCTGCATCATGATATTTCCGAAGGGAGATATTCGCCTGTCGGCTTCATGCATTGTCCAATGGGGGTGATCATTTCAAATATCAGTCACATATTCATATATCACCCCGATCTTATAGTGGAGCTACAGTGCAGCATGATATGTGTGCATCAGGATGATATTTCCAAATATCTGGTTATCTTCCGAATATCATCCTGATGCCAATGTATGGTGACGTCATCAAGGTCCGGGGGGGTCATATTTCTAACACTGATCATCTTGTGGAGATCCCCCGATATTTGCAAACATGACAATGACGTCATCCGGATATGAGGAGGTCCGCAATAGGTAGATATGCTGATGACGTCAGCAGGATATGACGGTCATGTCATCAGGATGTTCATCGGCCAGACATTTGGTATCGGCTAAGCAGGAGGATCTTCCTCCGATGCATCAGGTTGTGCCGATGAAGGCGATTATCATGTAGGTGATATTGCGATGATGATGCTAACGTCAGGGTGATATTTCAAGCAACAGGATATCATGCTGTTGGAGGATGATGATGAAGGCTTATCCTAGTGTCGTCGGGAGCAAAAGCACCGACATCATATATGCTCGTGGCCTAGTATTTAAAGTGTTGAAATGGTCGCCGCGGGGTGCATGTGGGATAATTGGTATCCTGCATATTTTGAAATATCACGATGAGGTATTTTGGTGGGAAACGGTTGCGGTGCACTGTTTGATGTTTTCCCGATGGCTGCGAGGTAGATGAGCATTAATGGCGAAGGTTGCAGAGGTATGGACGGATCTGGTACCCGATTGAAGGTGTACATCAACGGACAGTGGCGCAGGGCTCGAGGTTTCTTCCTGTCTCCTCCCCACCTACTGCATTCATGTTTGGGCGCCAATCTGGTAATGCGTTGAGCGCCATTTTTCTGATACTGTGTATCTGGCAGGATTTTTGGTCAACCATGTAATTAATTGCTGTGGTACACTTTCTGGCTATTATAAGCAGACTGTGTTACCATTTTTCAGGTTGTTAAAAACTGGACATTTTGGCTCTGTAATAAGATACAACTAGTTTTGGTTGCTCTATGCAGCAAAACTTGTGAGTTTATGTATCTCCTGTTGTACGTTTTGGCATGAATCCACTGATTTCATGGTTAATCTTATATGAATAATGCTATGTTTGCATGTGTTATGCTGATTCTGTCTCCAGTTTTGCATGTATCTTTCTTCCTGCAATAGGGATGCCATAAGTATCGACAGCTTAACACTCTGTATTGGGAGATATCTGTAAGGCAGGTATCATGTGTATCCCCTTGAAATCTAGTTTTAGCTATTCATGCTGATCATTCACAGGTGTATGTCTACCGACTCCAAGCCCTGGATAGGCACCAATCTAGCTCTGTGTTGAGGTTATACACCATGTCCAGATTTGCATCCAAACACCATTTCAAACCATCTCTCCATTCCATCTGTTAGTTGTAGGATTAGGAGTAGGAAACCCTTGCATGCTCTCATCCCTAGCCAGACATATATGTCCAAGAACGTTGCCCACCTTGTGATCTATCATACAGATCTTGGTCCATACGTGAGAGTATTCTACCTGTTATTGTCAAGTTAGATCTTTCTATCTTTGAGCTAGTCAAGGTTACATCTTGAGTTATAGGGATACCCCCCTTGGTGCGGCAGAACTAGAAGTGAAGGGGAGGAGCTCACGCAACCTCCTGTATTAGTTGGCTGAATCTGCCTGTGCATTAGAAGTGGCAAACCCTAATGCTGATTCAGAAGAAAAACCAACAAAATGGCGACTCTGCTGGGGAGAAAATTGATGAAAAAGTGTTATATCTTGTGGCCCATCTGAGTCACCAACAAATTGGCGACTCTGCTGGGGACAGAGAGAGTCAAGTAACCTGAGGACTGGAAAATCTAGTTTCCAGTGAAGTTGTTGCAGCAAAAAGGAACTATGTGGTGCTCTGCTGGGGTGATGAATCTAGAAAACAAAAGTGCCTTGCTGGCATTCTGTCCTCTCTCTGAGAGGTGGCGACTCTGTTGAAAGAACCTATCAATGCTGCAATATATATCCAGGTATTCATCTTTGATTCAAAATGTTGAGTTTAGAACATCAAGCCTGGTCGTGCTCTCAGAGAAGACCATTCTTTATTGAAAGATATAAAGCCCTAAATTTCACAGGGATATATGGTTACCCAAATATTATTCCCAGTAAAATTAGAAGATGTTTGCCAAAATATAGTGGATCAGATTCTGAATCGGCAAACAAACATCTGCAAAGATTTTGTAATTTAATAGAAGATTATGAGGTAGAGGATGAAGATGTAGTAATGAGAATCTTTGTTCAGTCATTAGAAGATGATGCTAGGAAATGGTTTTCAGACCTGCCTGTTTGTTCTGTTTCTTCATGGATAGATTTAGAAGTTGCATTCCTAGGGCAGTTTGGTGAAAGGTTTGATGTGGCCTCATTGATCATACATTTTATGAATATCCAAAGGGAAGATGAGGAACTGGTTCCAGCCTTTAATCTTAGGTTTATTAAATTGCTCAGGCAGATCCCTGAATATATGAGACCTAATAATGCATTGTGCTTGACAATTTATTTGGCTGCATTTGATGAAGAAATGAGTTATCTGTTGAGAGATAAAGAACCAGTCACACTTCACCAGGCTTTCCAATTTGCTATGGACATAGAAAACAATGAGAAATATGGAATGCCAGTAGGTTTCATGGTTGCAAGTTGTCAAAGCAGTTATCAAAGTGAATATATTTCAGCTCTCCCAGTATGTGCATTGAGAGATGATTGTATAGAGGGAAATATATTTTAGGATAATGTGTGCAGCCATGATGTGATGCATGAAGAAAATGTTGTAGAAAATGTAAGTACATCTTGTAATAATGAAAACAAAGATTGTTATCAGCCTTTAGAAGACAAGCCTGCAGACACAAGGTGCCCTCCAATTGATCAAATGAGAGACATACATGAAGTTGTGTCTTGCAGCAGTGTGCATATCTCAGTTATGCCTGATTATTTATATAAAGTGGATATGCAGAGCTTCACTTTGAATATAGAAAATATTGATTCAAGGGATGGCAGTGAATATGCTAGTGATTGCCAGCATTCAGATGCATATGCGAGCCTTTCAAATGATGAAATATATTTGGATGCTGATTATGAATGTTTCCTTGAAGATTTTGGCCACCTTCATAGTGCAGAGGTTGAAAACTTTGTTTTTGATTATCAGGGCACTGGTGAAGATAAAAAACAAGGTCACTATTCAGAGGTGGATGGGAAAATTGCAGATGTGTGTGCTCATACAGTTGGGAATAGTGTTGATTGCAGGGGTGACTATGAAGCTTTCAGTGTAGGGCTGCATTCTGAGTTATTTTTGCCTTCTCTTGAGACATTTCAGGTGGACATTAATGACAAAACTACCGTGCATGATGATGATGGATATCTATATGTTCATCAAGATAAATTTGATTATGAGATGTTGCTTGTGCCTGAATATTGCATGTTTGATGCAGACGAGCTCTTATTTTTTGAGGAAGGGCAGAATTCTAATGTGGATTCATTTGTTTCATGTGAGTCTGTTATTTTTCCAAGCAACATCAGTGGCTCATATGATGATGACATTCTACAACTGATAATGATATATGCTGATGAAGCTAGTTGTAGATTTCTTGAAGAAAAAGAAATGAGCAGCAGCACAAATAATTGCCAAGGGGCTTGCTGCAGACAGTTAAATGCTTTTAGGCTTCATTTGAAGAAATCAAAAGAAAATCAGGTGTTTGACAAAGGAAAAGTCTGGTTTTTCCTTTTTGGTGGCCCTGGGCCACCATGTTTATTTTAAAAATAATGTGTTTGGTGATGCAGATCATGGTAACTTCATGACTCTGTGCCCAATGGATAAGGGACTGGTCTGCATCCCAGAGATCTGGGGTTCTCGATGCAGTCTTGCACCTGCACGTCCCCAATCAGAGCCACTGTTGGTGCCTAAATTCACTGTCGGTTATTTTAGCAATTTTCATGCAGGCACCTTCCCAAAAAATCCAAAAAAGTTCTAAGTCTTTGGGCCTCCTCAGCATGTTTTAACATCAGCATCATATTTTCTTTGGAGGAGGTCATCATCATCATGTTTCCAGACATCACCCTAATGTTGCTTACGAGGGTCATCATATTTTCTGTCAGCATGATCTTTCGCTAGGGTGATATTCTAACATCGGGTGATCTTACTTAAGATCATCCTGATGATGTTGCTGCAAAGTCCTAAGTATGATCCGATCTTCATCAGGGTCATCATATTTGAACATCGGGTGATCTTAGTCAAGATCATCCTGATGTTGTTTTATCACTTCATGTTCGTTGTTTTATCACCCTGATGATGCTGACGTCATTCTTATGTCAGGGTGATATCCGTTTTTCTACGTGTCTGCATCATGATATTTCCGAAGGGAGATATTCGCCTGTCGGCTTCATGCATTGTCCAATGGGGGTGATCATTTCAAATATCAGTCACATATTCATATATCACCCCGATCTTATAGTGGAGCTACAGTGCAGCATGATATGTGTGCATCAGGATGATATTTCCAAATATCCGGTTATCTTCCGAATATCATCCTGATGCCGATGTATGGTGACGTCATCAAGGTCCGGGGGGGTCATATTTCTAACACTGATCATCTTGTGGAGATCCCCCGATAATCGCAAACATGACGATGATGTCATCCAGATATGAGGAGGTGCGCGATAGGTAGATATGCTGATAACGTCAGCAGGATATGACGGTGATGTCATCAGGATGTTCATCGGCCAGACATTTGGTATCGGCTAAGGAGGAGGATCTTCCTCTGATGCATCAGGTTGTGCCGATGAAGGCGATTATCATGTAGGTGATATTGCGATGATGATGCTGACGTCAGGGTGATATTTCAAGCAACAGGATATCATGCTGTTGGAGGATGATGATGAAGGCTTATACTAGTGTCGTCGGGAGCAAAAGCACCGACATCATATATGCTCGTGGCCTAGTATATAAAGTGTTGAAATGGTCGCCGCGGGGTGCATGTGGGATAATTGGTATCCTGCATATTTTGAAATATCACGATGAGGTATTTTGGTGGGAAACGGTTGCGGTGCACTGTTTGATGTTTTCCCGATGGCTGCGAGGTAGATGAGCATTAATGGCGAAGGTTGCAGAGGTATGGACGGATCTAGTACCTGATTGAAGGTGTACATCAACGGACAGTGGCGCAGGGCTCGAGGTTTCTTCCTGTCTCCTCCCCACCTACTGCATTCATGTTTGGGCGCCAATCTGGTAATGCGTTGAGCGCCATTTTTTTGATACTGTGTATCTGGCGGGATTTTTGGTCAACCATGTAATTAATTGCTGTGGTACACTTTCTGGCTGTTATAAGCAGACTGTGTTACCATTTTTCAGGTTGTTGAAAACTGGACATTTTGGCTCTGTAATAAGATACAACTAGTTTTGGTTGCTCTGTGCAGCAAAACTTGTGAGTTTATGTATCTCCTGTTGTACGTTTTGGCATGAATCCACTGATTTCATGGTTAATCTTATATGAATAATGCTATGTTTGCATGTGTTATGCTGATTCTGTCTCCAGTTTTGCATGTATCTTTCTTCCTGCAATAGGGATGCCATAAGTATCGACAGCTTAACACTCTGTATTGGGAGATATCTGTAAGGCAGGTATCATGTGTATCCCCCTGAAATCCAATTTTAGCTATTCATGCTGATCATTCATAGGTGTATGTCTACCGACTCCAAGCCCTGGATAGGCACCAATCTAGCTCTGTGTTGAGGTTATACACCATGTCCAGCTTTGCATCCAAACACCATTTCAAACCATCTCTCCCTTCCATCTATTAGTTGTAGGATTAGGAGTAGGAAACCCTTGCATGCTCTCATCCCTAACCAGACATATATGTCCAAGAACGTTGCCCACCTTGTGATCTATCATACAGATCTTGGTCCATACATGAGAGTATTCTGCCTGTTGTTGTCAAGTTAGATCTTTCTATCTTTGAGCTAGTCAAGGTTACATCTTGAGTTATAGGGATACCCCCCTTGGTGCGGCAGAACCAGAAGTGAAGGGGAGGAGCTCACGCAACCTCCTGTATTAGTTGGCTGAATCTGCCTGTGCATTAGAAGTGGCAAACCCTAATGCTGATTCAGAAGAAAAACCAACAAATAGGTCCTATGAAATCCATGCCCCATTGTGCAAATGGGCGGGCTTCCATCACTGGTTGCAGAGGTTGTGGAGCATACCTCTCTCTGCTAGCAGCTACCTGACATACATGACAGCATTTAATGTGTTCAGGTGTATCCTTGAAGATTGTAGGCCAATAATATCCTGCTCTGAGGATAGCATGTGTTGTCACCAAGGATGAGCCATGTGCTGTTCCAAACTTGTCATGTAGCTTTGATAAAACTTTATCTGCTTCTGGCTTTTCTAAACATCTCAAATATATTCCTTCATAATTTTTCTTGAAAAGTACTCCTGCTTTTATCATGTACTTCTGGATTTTTATCTTCAGGGCTCTTCTTTGTGAAATCTACAGTCTTGGAGGACATCTTCTTATAATCAGGATGTGCCTGATATCTGAATACCACTCTTCATTATCCCTAGCATTGATAACATACTGCTTACTTACTATGTTTGGATCAATCTCTAATATCATTTGGCTTAAAGCTTGTCCTCTTACCAGCTTCATGGGTGTAATCTCCATGTCATATTCTTGTAAAACTATGATCCACTTAGCCCTTTTTTCACCAGGCTCACTTTGCATTAACAGCATCTTCACTGCTGCATCTGGTACCACAACAATCACCTTGCTTCTCAAGATATAATGCCTGAATTTCTTTACTGCTCTGACCAAAGCAAGTGCCTGTCTTTCAACATCTACATATCTCAACTCAGCATCTTTGAAGGGACAGCTCATGAAGGCAATTGGTTTCTCTTCCTTTTCTTCATTTCTCTGAGTTAGCACTGCTACAAAGGTATGTTCTAAAGCAAATGAATAAATATAGAAGTCTTTGGTGTAGTCCGGGATAATCAGCACTGGAGCTTCAGATATTGCTTTCTTTATGTATTTAAAAGTTGCTTTAGCCTCTAATGTCCATTCAATCTTTGCATCCTTTTTCAGCATAGCATTCAAAGGTCTGACTATTTCTGCAAAGCCAGTGATGAATTTTTTGACAAAATTTATCTTACCAAAGTAAGATTTGAGCTCTTTCTTGCTTCCTGGAAGCTATAATTTCATAATGGACTCCACCCTGTCAGGATCAATGATAATCTCATTTTCAGTTATCAGGTGGCCCAGAAACTTTTTTGTTGTCACCCTGAATATGCATTTCTTGGGGTTCAAGGATATCCCATATTCTTCACATTTTTTTAGTACATTTCTGAGATCTACTACATGGTTGCCTTTCTCTTTAGAGAACACTGTTAAGTCATCCATGTAAATGACTATACATTTTCCTATTAAGCCTCTGAAGGCTATGTCCATCGCTTGCTGGAATGTTGCTCCAGCATTTATCAGCCCAAATGGCATGCGTGTATAAGCAAATATCCCCCACTTTGTGGTGAAAGTAGTTTTCAGTCTATCAATCTTATCAACCATGACCTGATTGTAGCCCGAGAAGCCATCCAGAAAGGACATCATTTTAGCTATGTTGACAATCTGCAGAACTTCATCTAATGAGGGTAAAGGATAATTATCCTTCTCTAATGCCCTGTTCAGGTTTCTAAAGTCTACACATAGTCTGATGTCTCCATTCTTCTTTCTCACTGGCACTAGATTAGCCACCCAAGTGGAGTGCCTCATAGGAAATATAATCCGAGCATTCAACAACTTCTTGACTTCTTAAAAAATTATTGGTTCAAGCAAAGCATTGACTGGCCTTTGCTTCTGTCTAAAAGGCTTAGCATCTGGCTTGAGAGGTATAGTGTGAGTTATGACTGATGTGTCATATGTCTTCAACTCATCATAAGTCCATGCAATTACATGGATGTAATCCTTAAGGGCTTGAGTTATTCCTTCTAACTCTTCTGGTGTGCAAACCTTACCAATCAAGACATTTCTCTTGTCATCATTTTGTCCAATATTCACTTGAGAATACTGTCCTCCATCAGCTTTTGGAAGATCCCTCTGCTTCAGCATATTATCCAAGTCAAAAGCTCTTTCTAATTTAATCATACCTTTGGGAATTCTGTTCCTAGGCAACTCTAATATTTCATCTTCTTCCCAAACATAATCTTCCACATTGTTCTCGTCTATGATCTGAGCATCAAATATATCCCTGTTAGATATGAAATCAAGGATATGTTGATCATCATCAAAAACCTGGAGATTTGTAACATTATCAAGTACTGATGGCACTGACACCAGTTCTACTAAAAACCTCTTTAGGCCTGATATGGAAAAGGGCTCTAATGTATTGGCAGTTTGTGCCAAGGAATCCACCATGTGGTTTTGTTCTCTAGGTACGTGGGTGATATTAAATGCATCAAAGTCTTCAATCAAATCCCACACTCTGTGTCTATAATTTGACAATTTCTTATAGTTACAAGAGTAAATTTCTCTTACCTGTCTGACATCTAATTCTGAGCCTCCAAAGACATGCAAAATTCTTACCTTCTTCTTAAGAGCAAACAGTATCCCGTGAATCAGAGCTTCATACTCTGTCACATTGTTAGTGCAGGGGAACTGTAATCTGTAAGCAGCTAAGTAGGATTTTCCTGATGGATCAATGAGATCAATCCCTACTCCAGCTCCTTGTTTGGACTTGGATCCATCAAATCTAAGGATCTAGGATTTATCTTCAATAGGAGGTTTAGCTAAACCTTCCTTCTTCTTTGCAGCTCTGGCTGCTGCACCACCTGATATCCATTTTAACTTAGGAATTTCAGCATTCTTAGACTTCATCTTTTCTTTCTTCTGGGAAGCTGATTCTTCTTCTTTCTTTTCATCATCAGGAGGATGATCTTCTAAATTATGCACTATGTGCCTATCTAACATATGTAAACATAGCGAACAAGCAATCTCTGAGTGAGGTGCCTCATGCAACCTACACCATCCCTCAGTCAGTGCATCCTATGGCATTTTTTGTTGTTCTATCATCTTTTTAATTTCTCCTGACAAAAACTCCTCAAATCTAGTCAGGTTACTGCCCCTGTCTTCATCAGATAATTCATAATCTGACTCCATTAGACAATCACTCCCTGGGATGATTTTCTCTTTCTTCTTAACATTTACCTGGTCATACACTAGAATTTCTTCTGATCTCAAAATTTGATCTCTGTCATGATCTATCACCTTTTCTGTGGTTCCTGTAGAAGACAAACAAGAATCAGTATCATCATCATCACTAGATGCAGAACTTACCTCGGATGATGATGATCTCTCACTGCATGTCTACTCCAGCTCCATCATATCTAAGCATGTTTCACAAGTTTTTTCTGAATGTGCCTTATTGTGTAACCTGCACCAGCCATCAATCAAAACATTATGAACAGGTATATTTAATAATTGATAGTGTTCTAGCTGTTTGGACAGATGCATCTCAAAATTTCTAAAGCGATCTACTTCTGTTTCATCTCCATGATCACTATCAGGTTCTGTAGTCAAGAGGTCCTCCTGATGATCATCATCATGATGATGAAAGTCAATCATCAAGATCTCTTCTATCCTAATAGTCTGCGGTTTAATGGTATAAATTCCAAGTTCAACATTCATGTACATGATCTCATTTGTTTTGTTGTACTCGGTGATCATGTGCTTCATTCTAGGCTCAGTATCTACCCTTATCTGGTTTGGTATACCTTTCCAAGGTAACCACATATGACTGAAGTCGGTGGACATATATCCATTGAGAGTTTTAGACCAGTCTCTACTAAGCAACATCCCGTATGTATCAGGTATGTCTACCACATGGATGTCAATATAGTACTGAATCCTAGGGTCAGATGCCGGTTGCATGTGAATATGCATTAATTCCCCTACCACACTTACTTCTGTTTTATCTAGCTATGTCACCTTCTTTAGAGATTTAGTAGGATGCAGTCCTAAAGCATTGCATATTGACAGGGGCATGACATTTGTAGATGCACCTGAATCTACCAAATAGTTGTGTAAATTCTTGCTAAACATCCTTATAGTAAGGAGGAAAGGTGATGACTTGCTTTTGTCCCTATACAAGGTCATGTGGGAGGTTTCTGCAGATTGGACAGTAGCTGGCACTTTATGTTTGATAGTGTTATCTTTGACAGCATGATCCTTACCCCCAGATTGACCTGATGAATGAATATCTTCTTTAGGAGCAGGATACTCTAGTGATTTCATAAATGCTCTTTTAATGGCTGGGGTTTTTAGCAATTCTGACAAGGACAGGATGATCTTTACCTTCTTCATCTCATCTACCAGATAGGTGACTAGTTTGTCAGACTCATGGGGTAGGCCAACAACTTTTGATATTGTATTTTGTGGTGATAGATACTATGCATTTACCTTTGGAAATCTCAGATTGTTACTTGCCTTGGGATCAGGAGGTGTGTTAAAATTATTTAGAGGCAAGGAATTAGTTAATGGACCAGTAGGTATGTTGGAGTTACTTCTCAAATTATAATTGTGCTTACCATCATATTGCTACTGGTAAGCATGCACCTCTTCAGGCTCATTGGATGGCTCGTTTTCATCTTCAAAAGGGAAAACATAATTTGACTCAAAAGCCATGGCAGATTCTTCACATACCAGGTTGTAATTCTAGTGGGATGACACAGTCTGCTGATGATGCTGATCAGTATAACTTTCCAATACAAATGCTGAGTCATATCCACAAGGAACAAGTTCATTCCCTTCCACATGATGTGGATTTCCTATAGTATTAGATACCTCAGTTTGGAAACTACTTGCAGCAATTTGAAATTGGGGACAGTCTAATTCTGCATGAGCATTTGTATTGTGTATTCTACACCAATTGGTGAGCGCTGCCTCAGCAAGATTGACTCTAGTAGTCTATTTAGCTTCAGTAGGTGGCTGATTATCTAAAGGTGATGGTAATGAGCCATTATTTGGTCTAGAGTTCCATACTCTAGGCTATCTTTGGGGGTTATTATTATTTCCACCTTTGTTATTGAAATTATTGTTGTTGTACCCCCTATCAGGATAACTAGGTCTGTCATTGGCATAATTTCTATTCTGATTAGATTGAGAATAGAAGTTATGATTTCTCAGATGAGTGACTTCTGTTGTAAGCTTCCTTAGCTAAGCTGATATTTCTTTAATCTCTTCCTTTTCTTCTTGAACCTTGGCTACCACATTCTCAGTTTGAGGCTTGAAGAAAGAGGATCCAATGTTATTGTTCTGATCAACACCCTAAGGTATTTGTGTTTGTGCAAGATACTATGGTATTTGACCATTCCCATTAGAGGTGGCATGATGCTCAATGGAGATATCTGCAGAGGTGCTGACATTACTGCTGGAGGCATCATAGCTCCATTAGGATATTACTAGGCAGGATATGTAGGATATCTAGGTGGTGTAGGAAAAACTATGTTTGGTGTTGGAGCAGGTATTAGCTACTGATTGACTTTGATAGCCTCTTGAAAAGCCCCTGCCAAAGTTGTGATTTCAGGATGTGCTCCCCTAACGAACATGGAAGTCAAAGGATCCAAAGCTGAATAATAGATACTCCTAGTAGCAGCATCTGCTACAGTATATGGAGTAACTACCTTGGATAGCATTTTCTAGAACCTAGCGTTGAAGTTGGCAATAGGTTCACCTTCAAATCTTTTGATTGTAGCAAATAGGTGATAGTTCATTGAAGGATCTATTGGTACCTTGAACCTATCAATGAAAACTTTCTCTAGGATAGCCCATGATCTGACAAAACTCTAACCAAGACTAATATACCAATTATAAGCCTCTTTCCCTAAGGAAAAAGGAAATAATCTGCATACAACATCCTGATGCTCTATTCTGGCTCTACAGCAAGCTTCCTTGAAAGTTCTAATATGATCATTAGCATCCTAATAAGGATGATATTTTGGACAGAGTTTGTCAGAGTTTTTTGGTAACTCATGATATGCAGTAAAGGCCAAAGGTGACTCTACTACAAAGAATGACATTGCAACTGGAGGAGGTTGAGCCTATGGTACAGTTGGTTGAGGTTGGACAGGAGGTGTCACAGATAGTCCAGAAGGTATTTGTAAACTGATTGGAGTTACAGGAAGATGCTCCGGTGAAGCTCTTGATGCGCTAGATCCTAGAGTGTGATTGATGTCCACAGTACTAGGTTTGAACCCTCTAAAAGGTAATTCATCGAAAGGTCCGGTGGATCGTGACCTGGTATTTATCCTGTGAGCCAGGATTTCTCAATTTTGAGGCAAAATGGCTGGAACTTTGTAAATATCACTTGGAATATATCAGTAGTGATTATATTTATGGCCAGGATTAGAAATTAACCTAGTATTTATGGAATATTTGCAGCTATACTGCAAATAGGAGGTGATTTTTGGTTTGGCAACATTCGCAGGTTGATATCGGGTTTCTAGAGTAGGATACTTCAAATCTTGGACAAATTTACCCGAAATAAGGCTGATCTTTGCAAATACATGCTGATCTACTTACAATCTTTATCATCACCTGAACTACTAATGATGATCCTCGTCCTATGGCCCTCCTTCTAGCACCAATTTATGTTGATCATGATGTTAGTCATAAACAAACATAGAATAAAAGTACACATTAACCTTCATTCATCTTGAAAGATACAATGAACTCAAAGAATTCATGATCCCAAGTCTCTGGTGATTAGGTGTTAATCTTCTGACATTACTCAGAGGTTGATGTGTGCTATTGTTTCCATTTTGGGGCCTTACGTGGACATCATCAATAAAATAATGCTTCCTATAATGATGCTGCATAGATAGTTATTTTTACACAAGATATGCTTCAAATATTGTGTTCATCCTTGAATCTTTGCATGATATTTATCCTTTGTGACATGCTTTACTTTCAAATATGCTAAATATGTTCAGTTATCTATGAGATGCCTGCATATTTGTACTTGTTTGCTTAAGATTAACAACTATTTGCAATTATGATGGTGAAATGTTCTAAAATTGAAAGAAATTGAAAGAAATACTTCAAATTAAAGTTGAACCTTCAGCCATTGAGCCACATATACAATCAAATACAATTATGAAGAGAAGAAATCAAACCATATGTTCACCTGGACATTCCATAGCTAGATACAGTCGATGCTAACTTCAAAGGAAAGGTATGAAGACAACACATGCAAGCTAATCTGCACTCTAAGGGACGCAGCAAATCAAAGCATATATCAAGAATTCACACACTGATTACTTAAGATTTATGATGGATTGTAATCAACACAGTCTTCTCATTCATTAAGTATGCAGGAACATATATGTATACAATAACTTTGAAATGAGCCCTAAATATTTCAGCAAACAAATTTCAATTAAGTTTTTGAATGTTTAAAATGAGGCACCCCTACACCTTTTATCGAACAAGGTGAGGGAGCCGTTACAATTGATCTATGATCCAGATTTATCTATTACAATCTACGGTTCACATTCACTGACCAAGTCAATTCTTTCCACGTGGTACAGGTTGCCAGCTGGCAACCATCTAGACAGCTTACTTTCTTTTGCACCTGATGCATATATTCCTTTTATGATGCATCTTCATCAGGTTCTTCATCATCATCATGATGTGCACTAGTATCATCACTTTCAAAATCTTCATCATCCCGGTGAGCTTCTCTTTGTACATGGACCTGCATGGATGTCTGGATATTTTCATATGACTGTACTATTTTCTGTATCTCCCTGCCATCTTGAGTTTTTGCTTTGATGGTGGCATGCCTATGCATTTGATATTTACCCCAGAAATTCTCTAATTTACTTTTCCTGTTGCTGGATGTCTTGTTATAATCCTCCGTCTAGACCCTGATCCTCATGATCTTGTCCATGATTTCTTCTGTTAGATAGTTTAGGGGATCATCAACTACCTGTTGGAAGTTATTATGTAGAGCTTTGATTGCAAACTCCTCGTCTTGATTTTCTATCTTCCCTTCCACCTTCCCTTCCAGCATTTCCAAAATTTCTGCCTCAAAAGACATCATATCATGTAGTTTCATGCTAATTTCTCTTAGCTTATTATTGCACCTTTTAAGTACATCACATTCAAATTGGATGTCTTTATACCATATATCTATCAATAATGCACTATTGTTATGTAGCACTTGGTTGCTTATGAGAACTTTAGGGTCAATTCTCCTTATTTCCTCCAAGATGGTCAAAATTTTCTCTAGTTGAAAAGACCTCTTCCCGGTCTCCATCTGCAATTTATCGACTTTTCTCCTAGAGACCCTCAAGGAATTCCATCTTTTTCAAGAGCCTTTGACCACTTCTTCTGCATCATCAAATGTGGATAACATCCACTTTCTCATTATGGATGACTCATGCTTCATGAGATCCAATTTATTTACTTCCTCTTGAGAAATAGCAGTCAATGGGACTGCATGATTGGTTGAAGTAGCCTCAAGGTTAATCAACCCTTTTATATATGTATGCAACTAAGCAATGTGTTCTTTGTGTTGTTTATTTTTATCCTTTTCCCTTTTGACTCTCTGGATTAATGAATCAATTATGTCTTTTTCTTCTTGACCCTACTAGTCTTCATTAGCAAACCCTAAATCTACTATGCTGATCTGGAATTCATCCAGAGTGATTTTACCTTTCTCCTTATCTACAGTAGGGAGTGCTACCTGCACCATCCTCCTACCTATTGTAGGATCTCTTCTAATGGCCGAAGTCAACCTAGCCTTCCTCTTTGGTTTTATTAATGTTTCTAAAAATAATGTACACATATCAAACTCTTAAATTTCCATACCTATTTCAGTGCCAATTTCTATCTCCAACCACTGAGGAATTTGATCCTTTGTACCTTGGTTTCCTACATCATCATGATGATCATCACCTTGATCTCCTATAAGTGTATTTGCTTTTGACAAAGAAGGTGATTTCCCCTTTTCTTCCTCATGATGCTCTTCATGAGAGTGATCTTTTGGTACATCTTCCTGATGAGGAATTTCTTTTCTTAGAGGGTGATCCTATTGATCATCATGAATATCATGACCTTGATCTTTTGCTTCATCCATTCTAACCTCATCCACCTTATTAATTTCTTCATCCTAAGATATGCCCGCATCAGTGGATACTATTTCATCTACCTTAGGTGCCTCTGCCTGATCTTGCGACATATCTTTCTCTACACCTGAAGTACATACCTCCTCCTGAGTTTTCAGATCATCCTAACTTCTCTTCATTTTATCTCCTGAGGTCTCTTGAGTCCGGAGGACATCTTCATTTGATATGACCTTTTAATCTTTGCCCTTTTCTTGGACTTCTACTATTTTGGGTTCATCAGCTATATCTTGTTGTGATTGACCCAAATCTAGAGTGTGCATTTTTACTTCGATCAACTTTACTTCTTCAATTTTACCGACCTCATCAGGTGCATTAGTCTAATGCTGAGGACTTGCATCCTTTCTATATGAAAGGTCCACCACATCAGGGTTGGTGACCTACTCAACTAACTTATCTAGCCCTATCTACTATGCAATTTTCTCGGGACTTCTTTCTTTTTCTTGTTCAACTTGTTTTTCTCTAGTTCCTTGTACTGATGGGGTCCCAAAGGGAGTGATGTGAGCGTCTGCTGCAAGTGTTTCCATCTGTTGAGTAGTTATATCCTTAACCACATCATCATTAGATAAATTTATGGTTTCCTCTAACGAGATAAGACCACCTAGAACTGCTCTAGAAGTTTCTTTGAATTGCTCTTTAGCTTGTTCAGTTTTAAATTTCACAATGGTAGGAAGTGGTACATTGTGTTGTAACTCCCTTCTAAAAACTTCACTACCTGCCCCTCTTAGCATAATGGGGCTTTGCTTTATTTCACCTCTCATGGATGTTCTTGTTTTCTTCGGTGTGGGTGTCATCACCTGAGGTGCCTTTCTTTTCCTTTTGAATAATATAGGGCCTTCCTCTTCTTCAAGCTCCTCTTCCAAAGGGATATCCTCTTCCATTTGTTTCTGTGAAACTTGACTTTCGTCATAGGTCTCAGTAACCATTACATTAGCCTTTTGGATTTTCTTAGACTTTTGCTTATCCAATGGAGGAGGCACAGATAATGCCGAAGCCTGGCCTAAAGCTGATGCTTCTCCTGATGCTACCGCTTCCTTAGCTATGGTTGTTATTCTCTCAATAATGACCCCTTTGGGTTCTTCTTTAGTTTTCTTGCCTCTATGTCTTTTGCTCTATTTGTGGTGAGGTGGCAACCTGTCTCCCTTGGATTTCCTCTTCTCATTCAAGAAATCATCATATTCATCAGCAGAGAGCTCTTGTCCCTTCCTTCTGTTATCTACTATGAGGGCGATACCTTTTTTCTTCAATAGATCCACCTGCTCATCCACCCAAGCTTGGGTTAGCTATAATATCCTGCTCATGAATGGATCCAAGGAGATGTCCTCCTGCATGGTAAGATCTAGGGCTGATATGGTATCATTGTATATCTTCTTCTCTTCATATTCATCATCCATTATCATTCCATCATCTCTCTTCATTTTTGCTGGGATGGAAATGCAACCAAAGGTTCTTATTTGGTTAAGTGTTAACCTCTGATATCTTCTTCTTCGGGCCTCGGCCTCATCTTCATAATCTGCCCAAAAATCCTCAAGATTCCTTTGGTGAATAGGTTGTCCCATGATCTTCTGCATCCTTCCATAAGGAACATATGATCTCTTTAATGGAAATGGTTGTAACTTCATCATTGTTAAGCCATCTATGGCTTTCTTAATATTTTCACTGTCTAGGCACATATACCAGCCCATTGTTACTGGAAACAATACTGGGGGGAGCTTGTTATTAGCTTTATAAGCATCTAGTATCGTTACAACCTGCCTCATGAACTCCATTAACACTATAGCATTAGTTGGATATCTTGGGAGCATGAGAGGGTGCTCTATAAATCCTTCAATCCTAATGTATGAAAAAAGTTGCAAACTGAATGAACCAGGCCCCATGCCTATTTATTACCTCTTGATCTTCCATGCTTAGTCTCTTAGTTATGTCGTCTTCCATGGTCCTTACTAGATGCATAAAGATTGCATCATTCACCAATTTATAATCCTGGAGGTAATTTACTCTTTGCAGCTGGAGATAATGGCCCCAGATGTGTGCATCATTAGTGGTACCACCAATCCTCCCCATTGTAGTCAATCCATTAAATGTACCCTTATAGGCACATGCATAAACAATGTATGAGGTCATATGGAAAGCACATTCTGTACCTCCTAGGTTTTTCAGTTGCTCATCCAGAGCATCACTTATCATTTTGGCCCATAATGGCCTGCTATCAGTGTATAGGCCAATCATGATGACTCCATACATCCAATCCCTGAAACTTCCAGCTGTTGGCTGGCCTATTGCCCGGCTGAGTAGGGCAATCATGAATTGATACTCATCATCAAAGTCAAATTTATATAAATGAACAGGCAACTTGGCCGTGGCTGTATAAGGACTTTTTTGGCTCTCCATCCGCACATTCTCTTCCTAGTAGCCCTCTTATTAACTTCATATTCTGTTTCCAGCTTCTTCAGGTTAATATTGACAACATTCTTACCTAGTGGCAAATTGAACATGGTGAAAAGGCCCTTGATAGATAAGTCTGCATATACTCTCCCATGTTTCTCTACCCTCCTTGTTTGGGGATTATAATTTCTGGCACACTCAATGACCAACTCAGGAGCTTCCATGGAATATGGAAAACCACCTGCATTCCACATCCCGGACACGAAATGGATTCAAGCAGAACGTCCTCATTATTAATGTTGATCTTGTCTACCCATGCAATCAAATCTGTATTACCCTAGTGAGTGTCCCCTATAATTCCATACTTGAATTGCACACCATCGGGCTGTGCAAACATTGGCTTAACAAATTCTACCTCAGACTTCATCAATCTTTTGTCTGCCATGATTTCCTGCAATGACAAGAACTGGTCTCAAGATTGATACTTCATCTCATACATGCATATATTTTACATCCTTATGGCATCATGTGTATGTTTATTAAACAGTTATTTCATCATGATATGCAGATATCCTAACTCCAAATCAGTGAACATCATGTTACCTGGATATGCATAGAATAATAGCAAGAGGGTTTCAATCACTTACCTGGTGTGCTTATCTCTGTGAATTATAGTGATGATTATATGGGGATAATCTTGATACCGATGATAATCATGCCCTTCATTCTGATTCAGTTGTATACATCTGCAGGTGGTTCATAGGAAGGCTTGGGAGTTCAGCTCTATATAAAAAATTGATCTTATCGTCAGTTAAGTGCATAATGACATTGTGAATTCATCTTAAACCCATTTATTTGGTCATTTAGGGCACAATCTAATTAAATCAATCTTAATCATTAAGTTTCCACACGGAAACCTCCAGAGGTTGCCAGGTGTGACCATCGCGTTAACCATCAGCGGGAAACACCTATCGCATTAATGAGCATTCAATGTCGCGCGGCAAGATGAGGAGGATGATCTTTTGTAATATCGGGTGATGTTTTGAATATCAGGGGATGTTTAAAATATTAGCATCTCGTAATATGACCATCCGCGTCTTAGCGGGAACACGTATGTCAGTATATCGGGTTATTTTGGACCATCGGGTCATGTTATAAAATATCAGGGGATGTTCAAAATATCAGGTGATATTTTGAAAAGGATGATGACCCTACGCATTGCTTAAATGACCTCTCCCAGAAGATCATGATGATGTCACCATGATATTGTTTCAGTCTATCATTGAAGCACTATGACGTCATTGTCATGTTTTATGAAAGGGTAATTTTAGGAAAGATACCTCCGTGAGGTCAAAATGATGATGATGTCATCATCATGTCAATTCTCTTCGTTATCAGGTTGGATGATGTCATTAGGATAATGGCTCTAGGGTGATATTTGGCGACAGGATGATATTTGAAAGATAAGGTTATATTCAAAATATCGGGTGATGTTTCGAAATATCATCCTCATGGAATACATGTTGTTTGATGGGTAAGTATCACCACCACCTAAAAATGACATCCGCAGGTTGCAAACAGATAATTTATTGGGTGATAAATCAGATCAAGGTGATCTTTCGTAAGATAACTGATGTTGAGAAATATGATGATGACTTACCCCCCCTTTACAAATATCAAGTTTGACCAAGATTTTGACCGTTCATAACTTTCACATCCTAAGGAATATCAAGGTGATGTAAAAGGCCAACCTTCATGAAATTTAATGCTCTTTCTAAATACGAGGTTAATGAAATGAAATAAGAACTTTGACAAACTAACCTTATGATGGTGACTTCCCCAGCCATTATGCAGGATCATCAATATTGACTTACTTTTACCATATCGCCAGCAAGAAGAACACACAAGCAAAGCCCAAAAAAAGTTGGGTCCCTATTTTGCCAAGTCAAAATGGGGCATGTTGTGTAACCACACAACAGTATCTTAGATTGCTTCCTTCAAAGTTTTGATCTTCCTAATGTTTTTGGCCAAGAAAGATAAGGTGCTGAGCACCACCTAAAGTTTTTGTAATCTGGTTGGACTTCTCTACAACTACGAAAGAATTGGGAAGGTCTACTTGCAAGCTTCCTTTGAACACTGTAGGTTTGAATACTGACTTTGTTTAGACCTAACATCTTGACTCATTAAGACTAGGATCAGTGTAAAGATAAGAGCTAGGTTTTGATTAGAATCACTGGGAATAAAGGGGGACAATAGCGATTGCGAAAAATGGGGAATCTCTAGGTCTTGAAAATGTATATCTAGACAACATTAGACTCCTTACTAAAAGGAAAATAGTACAAGAGCATGTCATTGATAGTAATACAAGATGAACATAATTATACAAAAATGCAAGAAACAAATTGTTTTTGACATTTTGATGATTTTATAATTTTTTTGTATTTTTATGTTTTATGATTTTTTTGTTTTTTTTAGACATAATATTTCTTGAGGTGAAAGGCATTGACTGTTTCGCCAAATTCCTTTCCCTCCATTGTGCACAAGAGATAGGCATTATTTTCAACATATTTTTGATTATGTAGGGACCTTTCTAGTCTTCTGAAAAAGCTCTTTTTTGTCTTCTTTTCTTGTTTTTCGTGCTACCTCTTCTTAGGACAAGTTCTCCTATTCTGTAAGGCTTGTCATTTGAATCTATTGCTACCAACTTGTCTTGGCATCATTAGATGAAGTAAGTCTCAAAAGGCATGTTGATGGGAAGGAGTCCAATACAGAACTCCATCACAATTCAATAGCTCTACTAATAGGTCGAATTGTTCTTGCATGTAAACTTTCACATCAAGTCTCTCTTGGATTCTTTGCAAGAATTGGAATAATTCAAGAGGAGTTTGTGGATCCCTTTGTTCATTAGGAGGGACAAAGCTTATACTTGTCCTCCCATTTGATTCTGGTCTCAAGTCCATGGAATATCCAATATAGCTTTTTAGGAATTCAAAAATGACAGGGTCATCAACACTGACTATCACTCTCATCTTCCATTCCTTGTGAAAGATACCTTTGGTTTCTTCATCTTCGTCGAGAAGTCTTTCAACCATTTCTATTTGTACTCAGGGTGCTTCCCATTCATCGAGTTCTTTTGATTAGACAGAGGCAGAGGTGGTTGGTTTTTCTTGCAGTTGTGATACCACGAACATCCTAGGTAACTTTCCTATAACATTGGTTGATTCATTATCGATAGAATGTGCCTCTTCCATGGATATCACTAGTTGATGTAAATCCTCCATTGGCATGAGAGGTTCATATGACTCTGTTTCTTCTGGTGTCTTGGGGACACGCGATTCACTTAGTGGTGATAATGGTGTGTAACCTTCTGTCATGTCTTCATCTACATATGAGAAAGCATGTGGGTCTACATTTCTCAAATCTAATGTGGTGGTTTGAAAGACTAGTCCTTCAGTTCTATGAGGCTTCTCCCCTATGTAAGGAAAGAGTTTGTAAGTCTCTTGGATGTCAATCATGAGTATCTCTAGGGGAAATTGGAGTGGTCCATCTCGCTCAATCAACTCCATGATCTCGATAGTCTTATCTTTGGGAACCATTTCCTTTTGTTTTGGTAGTGGCTCATTCTCTAGTGTTTTAATTTCTGCAGCGTTTATGGTCTTTTCTGGGACCTCCATTTGTTTGGTGCATATGGACTGGGGTGTAGGATTAGGGATAGTTAATTTGTTGGTAGGGATTTTGTAGTCTATGGGGATACCTATACGCTTGTTTGGCGTGTTTGATTTTAACATACTGAAAGGTTTTGGATCTCCCTTTGCAACATATACTTTCCCTAAGTGTAAAAATTGAGCTTCTTGAAACAATGTGGATGGCAGAGCCTTCATTATGTGTATCCATGGCCTTCCCAGAATCAAGTTATATCCCATGTCCTTGTCTATGACATAGAAAGTGGTTGGAATGGTTTTGGGTCCCAAAGTTACTGGAAGGGTAATTTTACCTATAGTGGCTGCCTTTAGATTATCATATCTGCTTAGAGCATCTCTTGAGGTGGTGATATTGGTGTGTCCATAGCCCATCCTCTCTAGAAGGGAGAAAAGAACTATTGTCACTACGGCCCCATCATTGATTAATGTTCGTTTGATGCATGTATCATAGATCCATACTTGAAGATATAGCGTAGGGTCCCCTTTTTTTGTTAACTCTACCTCAAAAGGCATCTGTTGTAAGTTGAAGAAGAACCCTAGATCTTTGAGTTCTATGTTTGGTGGACTGAGATCATAGTTCACATGATTGATTTTCTCACTAGGTGGTGGCATAATTTGGTTAAGGTATCCTAGACCTATTGCTTGTAGTAATGTGGATCGATGTGAAGGGGAGTTCCTGAGTAAATCGATGAATGAAATGTGCATATGTTTTATTTAAGTCTTCTATGAGCTCAAAAGGTCTGATTGGAGGTGGTATTGGTTTCACCACCGAGCTGATACCTTCATATGTTCTCATTTGTTCACTTTCATCCTCATGGTCTTCCTCTTCCTCTTTGTTGTGCATAATCTTGACTAATCCCATCATTCTAGCTTCTCCTTTTTGTCCCAGTTGTGGTGGGATTTTGGGATTACTACTCTGAGTCGTCTTGTTTTGATTCATTATGTATGTGTCTTTATGTGTGGGGAATGGATCCTGATAAATTATCATGTTTGCGTTTTGTGGCACTATTGGAGCTTGATTTTGTCTTGTATCTTTGTTATCCGGTGTGACCTCCTGTGGGTTTAAGAACATTTCTATGAATAAACATTGTTGGTCTTCTGGTAGTCTTACTATGAATTTGTTGTATTCCCTACAAGATTATGTGCTATGCCCCCTTGTTCTATGAAAATAACAAAATTGGTTGAACTCATATGGGGGTTTCTCGTATCTTCCATCATTTTCATTCCCGTTTCCGTTGGGGTTCCAACTTTGGTAATTGTCTCGACAGAGGTCTTGTTTCTTGTGTCTTCCTTTGTCATCTTTCTATTTGATCTATAAACTTTTCTACCACTGTCGATGGTGGCTTGGTCAATCCTCAAGGCACTTTATAATGCATATTCATAAGACTTGTATGGTAATTTTTTAACATCTTCTCTCATGTCCTTGTTAAGGGCATGCAAAAAAGATCACACAATTCTCGATGATCCATGTTCGAAGCACTAGTTGAAGAATAAAGGACTTGTCTCCATTGAGTGACAATGTGGGCTACAGATTCATTTGTCTCTTGTTTCATTGTGAGGAACTCTTTGATCCTTGTTTTAATGAGATTGTTCATGTCGAATTCCATGACAAACTCTTCGATGAGTTGTCTAAATGAATGGATTGAAGCTTCTTGGAGATGATAATACCAATCTAGAGCGATGCCTTCAAGATTTTTTAGGAAGATTTTTGCTACAACCCCATCCCAAGGAGGAGTTCACTGATGGCCATGGTGTACAATTTAATGTGTGATTTCAGATCCCCTTCTCCTTTGAACTTTGGGAGATCTGGCAATGGCCAAGGCAATTGCACACTTCTTATGTTTTGGTCCAAAGGTTTTTTCAAATATTTGAGATATGTCCCTAAAAAGGCACTTTGAGATTACGGGGTTGATAGTAATAACCCTGTGGGTGGGTTTTGATAACCCATTGTCGAATTCATTGAATTGTTTTTAATAGGAGGATTCCCATTCAGACAAGTGTCGTTTCTAGCATTCCGCGAATAGTAATTGAGGTAGGGGGATTTTGTGATGCCCCCTGGTCTTGTTCATGGGACTTTTTTCTTCTTTCAAAAGCAGTTTGTTATGCTTCCAAGATTCTAATTCTTTGTACTAGTGTTGTGATTCGGTCTGCAAGAGTAGCAGCCCTAGGTGTTTCTTCATTTCTACGATGTTCTCTTCAAATATTTTCATGGTAATGTGCTTCCTTGCGTGTGGCCTTTTCCTTTTGTTCTTCTTGTAAAGAAATCCTCAACGCCTCTTGAGCATCTTTGGTTTCTTGCAGACATTTTTCTAATCATTTAACCTCCTCATCAAGATGCGTATTCAATGTATTTCTGACCTTACCCTTATTGCTTTATGTGGTGCATTTGGTATGGCTAGGTTATTTTCCCAAGCTGGATTGTTGAAAGATAGAGAATGCCTGGGTTCTCCTTGATATTGTTCATAGTCAGAATCCTCATAGTCATAATAGTTGGTGATTGGTGCATTGGGATGCAGCGGCACATACCTATCAAATGAGGGAGTTTTTGGTTCTCTTGAGGGAATGTTCCCTTAGTTTAAGTCAGGTTCTGTCATATTCAAGGGTGCCATGGACACCAAAACATAAATGGAATGAATGATGGTGTAAGTGATAGAAGCTGAAGCAGAAAAAGTGGCTATGAACAATGGTGTAAAAATGTTTTAAAGTTTCTATTAAGTATTTTGAGATTATTGAAATGGGAATGCAAAATTACTTGTCCTAGAAGGATTTACGAGTTCACGTTGGGTTCGCCAAAATATGTATGCTCAAAATCGTGACTCCGGTTGCTTGGGGCTATCAGGTCAGATTTCAGCATGCACATGGACCCTTCCCTCCTTTCCACAAGGTGATCCTCCATGTCATGCTCGCTCATGTGGAAGTAGCCAATCGAGAGGAGGTGAGACATGGTGGGGGTTTGGCTCGTTGGAGAGCTAGACTTCACAAAGAGGGATCTCCAAGTACTGCGGCCTTTGTTGTCATGTGCTTTGTTGTATAATTGTTGTTGTATTTGAGATAAACCTATGACCTAAAGGGTCACTAGTTTCTCTTCTTCTGTTTGGATTTCTAAGATTCCACCTCTGTGTGGGTAAGCGGTTGTTCTTGTTGATGTCCTCTTGTCTTTGTGTTGAACAAGTTCTTATTGTATCTAGCGTTGTCTAGTTTCTTCTAACACCAAGAGGATGAATGGATCTAGTGTTTCTTGTTGTGGTCTTGGATGGATCTCTTGGATCTCATCACGGATAGGCCTCACCCACTCTTCTCTCACTCCTAAGTACATTCCTAAATCAGGATGGAGGTAGTCATGTGATTACTAACCTTAACCAAATCTAGGGTTTTGAACTAGGGTTTGACTTTGTGTTTTGACTTTATTTTTACCTCGTGATGGGATCGAGGGTTTGATTGGATCGTTTAACTATGGTGACCTCTATTGGCAAGAGACACTATATGGATTCAAGATTGTTGTCATTGATGGCAACAAAGTTCATCCCACACATCCGCAAGACATGGTGTGTCTCTACCGGAAGTCAGAATGAAGAATGTGGTGGTCCGGTAAACAAGAACAGAGCATGTGGCAAGGTCTGATAGACAGGTCTGAATCTCTTAGAGGAAGTATCTTGGTGAAGTGTGGATTTGGGGAAGTCAAGAGGACTACCTTGAGTGATAGATTCCAAGGTTTTAGCCTCTGGTGATAGATGAGGTAAAAGATATGAATACTTGAGTACCAGGTTCCTGAGTGACAGTGTGAACAGAGGAAGAACTGACTGACAGAACATTAGACTATTTTTTGGATGTGTTTCTGATGGTGGTAAACATTATGAAGACATGAATTATGTTTGGTCAACATGATTAATGATTTCTACAAGTATATGCTTGATCTGCATTACTTGATGTGCAAGGATTTAGCCGACAGAATAGAGTTTGTGAAAAGATTGACTGTTCCGGGTGCCAACTAGATAGATAATGGAATCACTTGTGCGGATATATATATAGGATGGATTTAGTTGTGAGAGGTGTTGTGGTGATATGTGATATGCGAATAAAAGTAGAGCAGAGCAGAAGCAGTAAGGAAGGTCCGGTATGTGAAAGGAAAGCAACATAAGAGAAGAGGAAAGATGAAGTGCAGCAGATCAGTGTAATGAGCCTAACCGGAACTGAACTCCAGCATATGTGCATGCCTCCAATCAGTTCAAGTATTGTATAACACTCTTTTATAGACAGTGTGTCTCTTGTAGGTAGTGTGCCTCCTTGTGAGCAGTGTCCTCGGGCAGTGAGCCCAAATTGGCAAGTGCCATTTTGTATTTCCATTCTTCTAATAGAGAATACAATCTTGGATTAATCACCCCGTGGTTTTTTCCCTTAACAGGGTTTCCACGTCAAAAATATTGTGTCATGTGTATTTCCATTTCATGGTTATGTTTGCTTATTTGAATTAATGTTACATTGATTATTAATAAAGTTCAAAAAGAGAAATAATTAGGATAACTGATTCACCCCCCCTCTCAGTTATCAACAATTGGTATTAGAGCTAAGTTCCTCCTAACAGAGCCTAACAGCTTGAGGAAGATCTAGGAGTTCAAATGGATGCATATGGTTTAAGGGAGCAACTCAAGACTACCCTTGATGATCTTGAACATTCAATCTCTTAAGTCAATGAATTAAAGGAAAGACTCAAACAAGTTGATGATTTCATGAGAGAACTAAAAGACAAATTAAGTCTCTCTATGAAAAAGAGAAAGGAGCTACTTCAGCAATTGGCAAGACAAGGTGAAGCAAATAATGCAAATGAAGAGCTGAAGGAAAAAATTGAGTTGTGTGAAAAGTTATCAAAAGAAATCATTATGGTAAGACATGAAATGGAATCAGAAGTCATGAAGTTTACCCAAGAAGTTGAAGAGAAAGGAAAAACTGAAGATAATCTAAGACAATCTCTCAAGGAGAAATCAGAAGATTGCCACCAGATGGATAGAATTATCAGACATCTTGAATCTAATCTTGAAGATGCTAAAGATAATGAAGAAAAACTTGAGGATCAAATTGTCTCTCTAAAAAGGGATCTTCAAACAGCAAATGAGTATAAAGAGAAATTCAAGATAAGTTCTACTCAACTTGAAGTTCTTCTTGGAAGTCAAAAGAAGGTATTTGACAAGTGTGGTTTGGGATATGAGAAAGGAGAAAGCTCCAGATCTGGTCAGAAGAATTTTGGATCAGAAAATCCAAGGATCATGCCTAGAAGATCTCCGATAAGATAGCCTAATGCTCAAAGATATCCATCCTTCAATGGATATTGCCACAACTGCAATCACTTTGGTCACAAAGCTAATCAGTGCAGAAAGAGAATGAATCAGACTAATTCATCCTTCTCCAGATAGTGTTTTAACTGCAAAAGGTATGGTCACAAATCTCATGAATGCAGAATTATGCAAATGAACAAATCATTCAATGGTAGATGCTTTGCATGCAATAGAATAGGTCATATGGCTAATCAATGCAGATTAAGAGGATATCAATCCAATATGCAAAGAAATGTTGTTTGTCAAATTTGCAATAGATCCGGTCATATTGCAAAATTCTATAGAAGCAAGAATCAGGACAAAAGACATCCGGTATATCATAAACAGAATCAAGATAAGGGGAAACAAAAGGTGAATGCGGATGAAGTTAAAAGTGAGATGAAAAAGATTTGGGTAAAGAAGAGTATAGAGAATGTAGAGGATGGATCCGCACCAGACTCTGGTGCTGATATTCCTTCCGAAAATTAAGAGATGAGCTCTGGCTCAGGGGGAGACACAAAGAAAAACTTGTTCCCCCAGCCAGTCAATTGGTGCCTGAAATTGGCACATGTGAAGCTATGGATCAAATGGTTTCTAGAGAAACATGTAAAGAAGGTCAGGTAAAGATCTGAGAGATCCACAAGAAAATTTAAAAAGTTTAATTCCTTCAGAATTGGTCCAATTAAACAAGTCTTCCAGGAAAACAAGTTTCTCACAGTATGGATCCAAATTGAAATAGCCTGATCTGCGGATATATGAGATGATCAGGAGAAGAAGTGGACATTGTGATTCTTCACTAACATCAATCACAAAGGCATCATAATGATCTAGATGAGTTTCTTCCTCCTTGAACAAGGAAAACTAGGCAAACCGGAATGAATTAGGTTGCACATTTATTGCAAGGTGAAAATTAGGGCTTCTTGGAATAAAAGAGTTCATTTGTCTATCATTTACACATTTGTACACTCACATGAGAAGAAGAAAGAAAAGGAGCTCTGCAAACAACTTCTCCCAAAAGATCAAGGCAACTCTTCATACAGCTCTATTCGGATTTCTTCGTGTGCCCTAACCTGCGTAAAAGGTATTTATCATTCTTGATATCCTTCAGTAAGATTGTTTGATGATGGCTACTCCAAATATAGTAAAGATCTTTGATAGACCTCAGCCCACATTTAAGAAACATCCATATAAATCCTTGGAGGTAGATCCCCTAGGAGCATTTTCTAGTGTTCTGCATGGTGTTTTGCATACAAAAGACATTAGGGTTTACATAAATGCAAATATTGAAGAGTTTGGGGAATTCAAACTAAGAGATATCTATCACAAACAACTGTTAGATGATTCATTTGAGCTCAAACCCCAATACAAGGGCCTCTGGATTAAGCACTTTGCACAATTCATACATTTCCCCTATTTTACTGAGAATGAATGGGGCAGGTACATTTTGAGCAGAATACACGACAACTTCATGTGGTTAAATGGACCATTCAAAATCACAAAAGATGCTATTAGGGCAGTTACCGAATTACACTCATCCGGTGGGATTCCTGTTCTTAAATCTGTGAAGAATCAAACTGTGAGTGAGGCTACCGGATCCAAGTTTGACAAAAGAGCAATGACAATAGATGACATCTCTGATCCGGATATCAAGTTTGCCTCCATGATCATTGGGTATAAAATATATCATTCTAGCAGGGAAAAGTTTGTACCTGGAACTACCATCTACACCGCATATGAAATGCTAAGAAAGGATGCAGACTATGATATTTGCCAGCTTCTCTTGAACCAACTCATGGAGAATCTGCAGAAAATAAAGAAAGATAAAAAGAATTCATTCAAGTATGGTGGATTGATACTGTGCTTATTCTTCTACTTTATGAATGAGCTTCCTAGATCTAGTGGATGGGTATGGGAGAATGATAGACCAGTAGCTATCCAAATTAGAGATTATTTACATGGAATTGGTGACAACAAAGCACAAAATATAGCTCTATGGGGATATTTCAAGAACTTTCAGAACATGATGCAAGCAAGAGAAAGGATTCCCCAGTCTCTTGTTGAGAAATACAAAGACACAATTTGCTTTATGGTAGAGACTGATCAGTGCCTAATGGAGGCAGTAGAACCAAGAACTGTATGGATCATGCCCATGGGGTATGAGGTTGATGAACAAATTGTGGAGCTGCATGTTCAACACATGCTAAGTCAGCTAAAGGATCCAAAGGCAGAAAGGTTTGGAACGTTTGAGGAGCTAAGTGTAAAGATTCATGTGGAGCTCAGAGAACCAGAGATCAAGAGGAAGGTGAGAAAAGAAGTAGAAAGTATTGCCCAAGGCCTTGGCATTTCAAAGGAGGCACTTGATACCAACAGGGAAAAGAGGCAAAAAGTTGAGGAAGAGAAGAAAGAGGCAAAAAAGGGAAGCAAGGAAAGTGCTCTAGTAGAAACCTCAACCCAGACCAGATCATCAAAGAGATCTACACCTGTCACAGCCAAAAGCTCAAGAACATCAAAACTGGAAGTCCAGGCATCTGGCAAAAGAGAGAAAAGATCCAAGACAAAAGCCACAAGGGCTTATGCAAGTCAAAGAGATGAAGAGGAAACCAAATCAGATGAGGGGGTAAAGGAAATAAAGAAGCAGAAGAAGAAAGGATCTGGTAAACCCTCCACAGGCCAAGACAAGGAAGAAATGGCAAAGGAATTTGTTGAAAAGCCCACCCTGTCTCTAAAAAGTGTAATCAAATCAGTCACTGTGGATGGAAACCTTCAACCAATGGCTAAATTCTATGATGATTACAATGAGGTTGACCAAAAGATCCTGCAAGAAGCTACAATCAATTATCTAAACATATACAATAAGGCTTTCATTGAAATTATATCTCTAATTCCTAACAGCCTAGAAAAGGAGTTAGAAATAAGAAAGAACCATGCCATGGCAAAAGACATTGAGATCTGGGAACAGATAACTATTCAGCTATATCCTTTAATCGATCCCAAAACAATGAATATGATATTCAAAGATTGCAAGGATGAATTCAGGAGCAAAGCAAGGATGAATCAGCTCATGCTTGGTGAAACCGACAAGGTGGCAAAAGAGACTGAAGAGATCCTCTGAAATGCTCTTAAAAGTTTCAACATTCCCATCACAGAGGACTTTGGTAAAGACAAGGGCTCAGAATCCCCTATTCCGAAAGAGGTGGCTCATGAACAAACAACTATCTCTCCTCCAGTTTCCCCTACAGCCTTCGGATCTAAAGGAGATGACAGTATACTGGAGAAAGAAGCAGAAGAAGTTGATAGTACCAAGGTTGCAGAGGAAGAGAAGACCCCAACAGAGAAAACCACAACTGATAGTGGTAAGAATGTAGAAGGAGAGAAAGCTCCAAGGGATAGTCCTAAGAATGCAGAAGAGAAGAAACATCTGTCTCTGGCAAGAGAAACTACAAAAACTGTCCAAGAATTCCTAAACAAAAAAACAATGGAGATTGATGAACCGGAGCTTCTACAAGGACCATCTAATTTTGATTCACTCTCTCCGGTACAGATAATGAAGATAGCTTCATTTGCCAATGCGAAGGCCAAAGAGAAACTACTGAAATCTCACATGGAAGACTGTGAGCTTATAGAGGTAGCATCCAGAGTTTTGGAAAAGATCATGCCAACTTTTTAGAAGGATCCCACAGCATCCTCTTCTGGTAATCTCAAAACTCTAGTCAACAGTGTTAGTACACATTTTGATTCTCTAGAGAAGTCAGCTGAAGAAAAGGTCCGGAAGGAGTTTTTGAATAAGAGATTCTCAGAGGTACAAGGATTGATCATTAATGATAGGAGGAATATGAATATTGGGATAAAGAGCTTAGAAAATGCTCTTAAAGATGGCGGAGAAGTATACAAATTTTGTATTTCATGGTCCAAAGCAACAGTAGAGATTGAGAAGAAAATAAAAGAGCAAGAGGATAAACTACTAAGTTTGTCTCAAAGTTTTGATCCTCTCTCTTCCTCCATAGTCAACCAAGAGTGTCAGACTATTGCAATCACAAATGCAACAAAGAATTTTGAGAAGGAAAGGAAGAACATGATCAGTCGGATGGATGAACTTAGGAGGATCATTATCCCTAAGTTAGAGGCCATGCATGAGGCCATAAGTGAAGCTCAAATCACAGCCCAGACAAATGATCCAACAGATCTAAAAAGGACAGATGCATTTGCATTCTTGTTGAGTGGTCATATCTCAATTTTGGACAGAATGAAGCAAAGTTGGGCTACAGAATTTATTCAATTGAAGACAACTTTTGCAGACATACTTAAGTATATGTAAGTATGCCATATGTATATACTTATGCGGCTAAGTATAGTTGAATTTTTGAAAGTTTTGATATACAGACCCTACCCTTTGCCATTGATGTCAAAGGGGGAGTGAAGAGCAGTGAAAAATGAGGAATCCAACTAAGGGGGAGCTCCAGAAAATGTATATAAAAATAGAGCATTAGCCAAGGGGGAGCATAGTGTAAACACTTAGTCATTTTTCACTAAGTGTTGCCATCAATGCCAAAGGGGGAGATTGTTGGCAAGAGACACTATATGGATTCATGATTGTTGTCATTGATGGCAACAAAGTTCATCCCACACATCCGTAGGACATGGTGTGTCTCTACCAGAAGTCAGAATGAAGAATGTGGTGGTCTAGTAAATAAGAACAGAGCATGTGGCAAGGTCCGACAGACAGGTCCGGATCTCTCAGAGGAAGTATCTTGGTGAAGTTTGGATTTGGGGAAGTCAAGAGGACTACCTTGAGTGATAGATTCCAAGGTTTTAGCCTCTGGTGATAGATGAGGTAAAAGATATGAATACTTGAGTACCAAGTTCCTAAGTGACAGTGTGAACAGAGGAAGAACTAACTGACAGAACATCAGACTATTTTCTGGATGTGTTTCTAATGGTGGTAAAGGTTATGAAGACATGAATTATGTTTGGCCGACATGATTAATGATTTCTACAAGTATATGCTTGATCTGCATTACTTGATGTACAAGGATTCAGCTGACAGAATAGAGTTCATGAAAAGATTGACTGTTCTGGGTGCCAACTAGAAAGATAATGAAATCACTTGTGCGGATATATATATATATATATATAGGATGGATTTAGTTGTGAGAGGTGTTGTGGTGATATGTGATATGTGAATAAAAGCAGAGCAGAGTAGAAGCAGTAAGGAAGGTCCAGTATGTGAAAGGAAAGCAGCATAAGAGAAGAGGAAAGATGAAGTGCAGCAGATCAGTGTAATGAGCCTAACCGGAACTGAACTCCAGCATATGTGGATGCCTCCAATCAGTTCAAATATTGTATAACACTCTTTTGTAGATAGTGTGTCTCTTGTAGACAGTGTGCCTCCTTGTGAACAGTGTGCTCAGGCAGTGAGCCCTTTTTGGCAAGTGCCATTTTGTATTTCCATTCTTCTAATAGAGAATACAATCTTGGGTTAATCACCCCGTGGTTTTTTCCCTTAACAGGGTTTCCACATCAAAAATATTGTGTCATGTGTATTTCCATTTCATGGTTATGTTTGCTCATTTGATATAATGTTACATTGATTATTAATAAAGTTTAAAAAGAGAAATAATTAGGATAACTGATTCACCCCCCCTCTTAGTTATCAACAGACCTCATGATGAAATCAAGGGTTTGCTATTTTGTCTATTCTAGGGTTTCTATATGCATGCAAACTAAATGATATGAAAAACATTTTTTTGGTATTTTTTAGTATTTTGGAAATGAAAGTGCTTTTAATCTATGAAAAGGACATGTGTATGCAATCTAATATGACTTTTCTAATGCAAAGTTAACCTATGTTTTTTTTGTTTTTGATGATTTTAATGAAATCTAATCTAAAGAAAAGGGAAAATGCTTTTTCTAACAATCTAGATCTAGAAATATGAAAGCAACTAATCTAACATGCAAGATCTAATTATCAAGGAAAAAGCAATGTTTTACTGTTCCCAAGAGCAAATTTGATTCTCTAATTACTATTAATTGAACAAAAACAATGAAGGAACCTTGAAGAAATGAAGATTTGTTGACTCCACTACCCTCAGTAATCCTTGTAATTGGCAACCTCAAATCCTTTTGTGGCAGTGGGTGATCCTCTTGATAACAAAATGACACAAAGAAGCAAAAAGAAGCTTTGATGAAGCTTGTATGAGCTCAATGAGAGCTTGGATTGAGCACAATGGCATAGAATGAAGCAGCGTGATGCTACTTGGTTGAATAAATAAAGAAAAATGCACCTTCATCCTGTAAGAGCATTTGAATGCTAAGTTGGAGAGCAAAATTGGCAAGAGTTGTGTGCACAATGAATTTGCCTCCCTTTGTGCTTGAGGGAGGGGTGTATTTATAGGTTCAGAAGAAGGAATTGATTAAAGAGTTAACTCATTTGATTGATGAGTTAACAAGGATGATTGGGGAGTTAACAAGGTTGATTACCAAGTGAATTCAGCTGATTGGAGAGTGATGAAGCAAAGATAGCTTATCACTAAAGAGAAAATAGAGGTGAGGGAATGCATGAGATTGATTGAAGAGTTAATTTGAGATCAAATAGAGCTAATTATGAATGTGTGGGTGCATGAAATAGTTAACTCTATATTAGGGATCAAAAACCATGCAAACTGGAAGAAACACAGGTGAAAACGAAACAAAAACGAGTGCAAAACTTGAGATTTTTCTGTAGCTGCAAAAATGGTAGGGTCACCCCTTTTGCCAGTAGGGTCACCCTTGGGAGACCATGGGTTGACCAGGGGAGATCCAAGCTAGACAAGGTTAGAAGCAGAAAAATAGTCTGGGAGATGCAAGAAGAGAAGAAAAGGAGGGGTTCTACTTCAAGAAATAGGTTAGTCATGTGGAAGAATCCAAATCTCCACTTGCATCTGTAGGATCTCCTAGGGGAGATCTAGAAATAATAGGGGGAGATTTGGATTGGTTTGATGAAACTGAAAACCGAAAGCAGGAGATCGATAAGGAGACCTCTAGAAGACTTCTAGGAGATGCACTAGATGAAAAACATAAAGGAGAGGTGAAAAATCACCTACAAGACACTCAGAGGGCTTAGGAACAAGGTTGAAAGCCCATAAAATGCAAGTTGACAAGTGTTGCAACAAGTGTCGAAAAGCATCGCAAACAGGGAGAGAGGGAAACTGACAAGGATGAAACAACACAAGACAAGAAAGAGGACACGTCATCAAGAGGGCCACTACTTAAAGGACATTATTTCATGCTTAGATGTACATGACAAGGATTTGAATCATCATAGGGGTTCTTGTGGAGGTTGTCCATGATTTTTGTGCTTACAGGGATCTCCACCTACTAGGTAAAATCAATCAGTAAGGTATAATTATTCCTTTCCTAGTTATTATTATTCATGTAATGGCTATGGTCATAAGGTTGCAACTTGTAGAGTTGCTCATAGGAGAAGGTCTGAATTTATGAGTAGGAACTCTTTTGCCTCAATAAGAAATATGAATCTTGTGTGTTACAATTGTAACAACTTTGGTCATAAAGAAAGAGATTGTAGGGCACGTGAAAGTTATAATTATGTATGGAACAAAAGTAGAAGTACTTATGGGTTGTCAAGAACAAACTATAATTATTTTTCTCTAGGTTACAATGTCATATGTTATAAATGCAACAAATTTGGACATAAAGCACAGTTTTGTAGAAGTAATGTCATGAAATCATCTAGATATAACAAAAGGGCAAAAACGTTGACCAAGATACAATAGGCAGATACTTTGAGCAAGAAGAAGAAAGAACCTATAAGATTTTAGAGAATAAAACAAGAGCAACAGAAGGAAGACCCTAAGCTTGTGCATATTGCACAAGAGGCATCACTAAATGCATGAATTGCAATAGAAGTTCAGGGGGAGTTGACCATTGATGTATCATTCAACCCCATAAACAACAATAAAGAGGTTGTGTCTCAGTAGTGAAAGTAAGTGACAAAGATGATCCAAGAAAATGTAAAAGTATGTAAGGGTTAGAAACTATCATGCCCACATTTCCCATGCGGTCACGACACACAACACACATGTCATGTCCACATTTGTCATGTGGTTATGACACGGAATATCAAAAAAATTTCCACACATCCCTAGAAACCCCCTCTCACGCGTCAACGTGCTCGGTGGCAATACGCATAAGGCGTAAACATGTCAATCAAATTCAAGGTAAAGTGATCACATGTGCATTCCCCTGCATGATGAAATATGACTAAGGGGGTCAATGTGACATGAGCAGCATCACCCTTAGGGTTAGGACCGATTGATTAAAACCCTAAGTTTTCCTAAGTGAGTGAAGGGATTTCGACATGAGTCGAAATCAAACCCTAATTCTAATTTGCGTTAAAAGATTAAATAACATCTTAATCAAAACAACTAGCTCGCGGAAACATTAAAATAATACCCAATGTAAGGTTAAAATTGCCTAAGAGAGTTAACCCTAATTCCTAGAAAAATCTATCAGCATAACGCCTCTAGGGCGTGTATAGGAATTATTCTCATTAAGAAAACATGCACAATAGTTCACTAAACCTACTAACATTGGTTAATAGAAATAATAGCACCAAGGGATAAAAGTTGTCGCACTAAGGTTCTCTAGTCGATAAACAAGGTTAAATTAATTTAATAAAATAATTAACCTCCACCCAAGGTGCTCAAATAAAATAATATTAAAAGAAGATTATAAATAGAATAACCCCCATATTATTATTTTATCTAAACGATGAATAATCATACCTAACCTATTTAAATAATTTCCCCGCAAGGGTCAAATAAAAGTATTTATAATTCCCTAAGGCCGACTATAGCTTAAGAGAAATAATTTAATTTCCCCACCAACTAATTAAATTAATGACAAGGTAAAATAAATCTTATTCCAAAAGATAAAAAGAAAATAAATAAATAATTATTGCCACTTACATAATGTCATTTCTAATTATTAAAATTTACTAGAAATAAATCTAACCCAATAACCCTCAACACTAATTTAAAAAAAAACTAAACCCATCTCCCCCAAAATTTAAATAATAAAGGAAAACCCACACAAGCCCTAAAAGAATAAATACAGAGAATAAATTCTAACCCTAAAGCTATCTCATAACAAAATAGCTTCCTTATGAAAAAGAATCAAAAACCCTAACCCTATTATCATTCTCTATTCTTCTATTCTTTCCTCTATCATTATCTTTTCTCATTTCTTGTTTCTCTCTTGTTTTGTTGTAGATCAAAAATGGTAGCCATGGAGACGGTTTCCACATAAGTATATACATTTTATATACTTGTATAAGAAAGCCCTATTGTTTTTTTTTTTTATATATATATATATATATGCTGGTAATAACCAGAGATATATATATTTATGCAACCATTGAGAGTAAAGCCAAGTAGACACACACACACACACACACGCACACACACACACACACACACACACACACACACACACACACATATCTTTATTATAAAAAAAAAGGCAAGTTGATGTGTTAAAGGGCCGAATGGCCGAGTATGAGCAGCGGACTGAGAGAAGCCATGCGAGAGGGAAAACGCAAAGTTCGCAGGTAACAAGCCCTGTTTTGTTTTACTTTAAGCAACGAAAAAGGAAACGAGAGGGGGGGTTGGGCAGATGCCCCACCCACCACTCCACTTACAGTGAGGTGGTGGGTGGGGGTCCATCCCGCCCCCCCACATCACCATATTCAGCATGTATGGGGGAGGCAGCAGTGATGCCATCACCCCCCTCCAAACCCTTAACCTTTTAAAAAAAACACAAACCTGTCATAAATGCATACACTATATAATATAGCCTTAAAACTATTTTGTTTATATAGTATTTTCAATATATATATATACTCAGAATATATATACACAACTTCATGAAATTTCCAGCCAATGAAAACAATGTTATTTCTATATTAAAAAAACATATATGTGTGTGTGTGTGTGTGTGTGTGTGTGTGTACATTTATATACACAGTTTTTTTTCTAGTTTGCCTATATACTCCAACACCACAAAAAAAATATATCTTACATAAACATACTTATATATGTATATATACAACTTTCTCAAATGCAAGGAATGTAGAAACTATAGTTATTTATTTTTTTCTTTTGTTTCTTTTTAGCAACAAATAAGTATATATAATATAATATATATATATATATATATATATTTATAAACTCTATATATATGTATATATATAAGTATATATGTATATTTATATATACAAGGAATATATTTTTACAATATCAACATAATCATTTATGATAAAATAAAAGAAATGGTTTCCTGGTAACATGAAATAAATCCTTTTGTTTTTCAAAACATGTATATATATTTCTTTTTTGAAAAGAAAGCAATAACAATATATTTTATTTTTTTGTTTGAAATAAAATCAGCAATTAACTAATTTTTTTTTTCATAACATTTTCACAATCTTATAAAATGAAACTAGCAACTATATTTCCTTCATTTTCTTGAAAACATATACAAAGAGAACCAAAACACATATATTTTGACAACATTACAACAAGGAGAATATTACATTTCTTGTAATTTCTAAAATAGAGTAAACATAGAATGTATTCATTTAAACTGTACAAATGAAGAAAAGACTTCTCTCTTTCTTTTGATACAAATTATACAAAAGCCAAACATGGCCTAGGCTTTCAATAGCCAAAAGAAAAACTACAAATGTTAAAACTTTATAGCACTTCCTCCAAGCTTCCAAGCCAACAACAACCTGCAAGATACAAAACAAAGGAGGGGAAACAAGCCACACAATACCGATCTCCTCCCTACCATAGACTCACTAATGAGTCACCCCTGAGTTTGGAGGTCATCCACACACAAGGATTCTTCACTCCACAACACAACAAAACACAAAACCAATAAAACATGAAGAACACCCATGCTTTACAAAACACAAAACTCATAAAAATGAGTTCGAAGGGGTAGGGGAGTGGACATCACTCTACTCAAGAGGCCACTCCAAAATCTCAAATAGCTCATCACAAACAAGGCCTCAAGCCCAAATATTTATACCAAGAACTCATATATACCTCCATGGCAGTCATGCCATACAAAATACTCATACTCATAATCTTGCCCTCAAGGCCAAAATACCAAAACTAGGAGGGTGACCTTGAGGAGGTTCACTCCTCCCCCACCCCACACATGTTGACCATTTTCTCCAAATGGAGAGGCTCTCACAAACACCCACAAAACCCCACAATGACAAAACACAAAAACACACACAATGCAACACACAAGTAAAGTAAAATATATAAGGAAAGGCATCAAGCCTTGAATCCTACCTTAAATAGCCCAACTAGGAAGATAGTTGAAGTAGAGCCCTTCCAACTCCACCTCCAAGTCCTTCTCTAAATGTGCCTCCAATAACCCTCTAACTCTCTCCCCCAAATTCAAATAAAATGGAAAATGTAATGAAATCAACAACCCTCTCCCTCTCTTGAAGAGGGATTAAAATAGGCTCTCCTCATGAGCCTTGAGGAATGAGAAGGTGACACATGTCACCTTCTCCTTCCTCATCACTTCCACTTGAAAGCTCCATGAAATATGGGGGTGACACATGTCACCCTCCCATTCCACCAAGCTTTGACCCCTCCACTTGTGCTCTCTCACACATGTGTGAGAGCAAAGTGGAGCCTAAAAAGGATGGGGGTACAACAAGTGTCCCAATCCTATCCTCCCATGAAAGCCCACAAAACCCCAAGGTACTCTCACTAATGTGAGAGAGCCTTGGAGTTGGTCCTCCACAATTAGGGGTCTTGAAGACCCCCCAAGCCTTCAATGCAAGGTACCCCAAATCTTGGAATGAGGTGTGGATAAGGTTGAGTGTTTGACCCAACCTTCCACTCCTCCCCAAACTTCTATTTTCGTCACTTTACTTTAGGGTGAAGTTTAAGTGACCAAATGGGGGTTATCCTAGAGTTAGACAAGCTCAAATGGTCCCTAGACCCTAGGGGTACAACTCAGGGTCACTTTTAACCCAATTTGAGCACCTTAGGGTGAATAAAATCACATGAAAAGGGGTTACACAAATAAAAACTTAAAAATGAAATCAATTAAACATTACACCTTTACAACACCATTATAAAATCACTGAAAATAGGTAGACCTAGCCCAAAAGACACCATACACAACATTACGAGAGTTCATCAAGCATAACACAGTTGATCTTGGTTCCTCTTGGAACTAGATTAGCTTAACATGGGATTTCACAAACTGTGTGGGATGATCTCTGATTGTCCATGGCTTGGGAAAATCACCTGTGCACTTAAACAAAAGATTAATCCAACATGTATATCATAGCCGAAGCAAGGAAAAACATACACTCACGCCATCACATAATAAATTAAGTCATCATAAAAATCACATCATAATTAGATTCATAATTTGCATTTCTATAATCCATCACCAGATAAAAATCAGATAGTAAATCCATAACATAATCTCACAACTAGTATCTCTAATAGAATCAGAATGCATATCACATGTCTAATCATCATTAGTAAATAAAAATCCGGATCTAGTCTCATCACAACATACTAAGCATAGCTAACCAAAATAAATAAATATAGTCTAGAAGTTCTACATATCAGGATCAACAATCCCCAGATGTCTAAAATGTCACCAATAGTAATATGAAATGGGCAAATAAAATAAGGGAGTGAAATAGTAGGCCTCACATAAACCAATCCTACAATGTGGAAAGTCAACCCAAGAGACAGTCATGAGGGATAGTGAGAAGAATGATATAGACTAGATTGAGAAAGCAGTGAAGAGATAGTCAGGGACATTGTGAAGGATACAAAGATTTATGCAAGGTTTGATATATAAACACTAGAATGCTATATGTTTAGTGCAGGGTCTAAGTATGTTCTCTATTTGTAGCAGATTAACATATGTTTGGTCATAGAAGAATTCAATGTATCCTTGTTTGTTGGATATGAAGTGTGTTACCAGCGTATTAATAACTTTGAATGATATTTGTTTGAATAGGTGTTTGTTACTGATGGTAGTATTACTCTCTAGTTTGCCAAGTTTTTGGAAGTGACTGTTAGTTGTGACAGAGTTTTCATGAAACAGTATTGTGTGTTATCAATCATTACAATGTTTATATACATTAGCTGTGATTATCGAGTATGACTATGTTTGCATCCTTTAGAAGAGTTCAAGTGAAATTTTTGTATATTTGAAACTATGCACTAAGATACACACGAAGTAGATTTGTTGAAAAGGCTTTAGGAATACTCAAGAAAATGTAGTTGGCATGTGTAAAATTAGACTCTGCAACCTTTGCCAGCATTCTTATAGCCTGTACAAAAATGGGAGCTTTGGAACAGGGTATGGCATCCATCAAAGTATAAAGAAAGGGGTATTGTTGTCAAATGTTGTATTTGATGTATGCAAAATGTAGATGAATACACAAGGAACATGAACTTTTTGACAAAATGCTTCAAAGAAATGTGGTCCAATGGAATGATTTGTTTACACAGAGGCCATAGAAACTTCTAAGCAAATGCAACTGATGGGTGCAAATTTAGACTTCTTAATCTTTGCTAGAATGTTCCCTATCTCTACTCAATATTGGAACTTTGGAAGTGGGTGTGGACCTACATCAAAGCATAATTGATAGTGGATCTTTTTGTAAGATGTAGTAGTTATGTGCCACAGTATTTATGATTGGCCATTGACAGTGGATGTAATAGTGGTTTTCACTATATCAGAACATGACAGTATTAGTTTATGTAATAGTGCAATGGTTTCCCATTGATAACAGTGGTTGTTGTATCACTGGTATTCATTGTTGACAGTGGACTATACCAGACTTGTGTAACAGTGGCTTGTCTCAGACTTTGTCACTTGTTCATTGACAATGTTTGCAGTTTGTAGCAGGATAGTGCTGGTCTAGTGTGAGTTTCAATCAGACTATACTATATGGACAGTGATCAACAGTGATCAGTGTGATCAGTATGGAGTCAGAATGTTTGTATGTGGATAGTGATCAGTAGACATTGTGATCTCAAAGTACATGTGTAATTAGACAGGGGGAGTTGTGAAAAGTACATTTGTTGCAAAATAGATGCAATTATTGCATAACAAACAAGGGGAGCTTCATTGGATGGCTAATTATCTCATGCCAAAGAGTACAACCACATTCATTTGTCCTTAATATCAAAGGGGGATAGATTCAAGAGAGCGTAAGTGCAAGAAGATGGGGGGCCAAAAAGGGGTCTTAAGTGGCCACTTTTTTTCTAAAATCAGGAAATACTGGCCTTGGATGAGAAATTGAGCATAGTTACACTCAAAATTTGGAGATGCAACCAAAACAATGTTCGTAGTGCTCCGAGTCTACTTTCTAAACTACTATTTTGTTTTGAAAATGGCATAGATTAAGGGGTTCAAAAGAGGGAGCCACAAAAATTGGTGTTGTTTCTATCAAAAAAACATAACATAGCATGTTTTGTGGCTCCCTCAAAAGGTCAACTTTTTTTTGGTATTTTTAAAATCGCTTTAGTGAGAAATTAGCTAATAGCATGTAGTTTATGCCTAATTTTTCTAATAAATTTTTGATGAATATTTGATTTTTTACTAATTTTTCAAGTGGACACATCCTAAAAAATAGAATTTTGGCCGTGCTACCCCTATAAATTTTGAAAACTAATTGAAAATCATTTTTTTTATTTTTTTAATATTTGTAGAATGGAGTCTAGTTTCTAAATATATAATTTTTTTGAAATTTGAATGAATAGTTATTTTACAATGAAAAAAAGACCAAACAGTGGTTTTTGCCTAAAAACGGACACACAAACAAAAGAAATTAAAGATGAAAGGCTTAACATTGTTAAAATGTGAAAAAAATCACATCGTCAAATAGCTAAGAGAAAGCCTAACATTACCATGGGTTTGATTTGTTCAACCTTGAAACACGTGCAAATCTGAGGGTTAGCACGAATGAAATTATGTGAAATTTTGAAGAATATAGAAAAACACGTCTGTGACTGTTCATAAGGCACTCCAAGCCTTTGGGTTGGAAATCCAAAGCAAATCCCAAGCCCAAGGCTTGGGATTCCCAAAGCAAGAAATAATGCGAGCACGTTATAACGTGCTCGCGTTATGTTTTGCCTTGCATTTCTCTTTCCCGCATGTATGTCTTTTGTCATGTTTGACATAACACAAGCACGTTATAACGCACTCGCGTTATGTCCCACTCAAATTTTTTTATGTTCAAGGCTATTAATCATGAGGGTTAAGGCATGAGGGATAGAGTTGGAGGGTTTAGGGATAAGGGATTAGCATTTAAGGTATAGTATCGAGCTCGTTGAGGGTCTAGAGAATAGGGATAGCATTTAAGGTTTAGGGATGAGGGATGACAAATTACGGTTTAGGGTTTAGGGATAGGGTTGAGGGTCGAGGGATCAAAGTTAAGGGTTGAGGGATTAGGGTTTGACATTGAGGGTTGAGGGTTGAGGGTTGAGGTTCAAGGGTCAAGGGTTTAGGGATAGGGTTTAGGGTCGAGGGATTAGGGTTAAAGTAGAGTGTGGAGGGTGTAAGGATTAGGGATGGGGTTGGAGGGTTTAGGGATAAGGGATTAGGGTTTAAGGTATAGTATCGAGTCTGTTGAGGGTTTAGGAATAGGGATAGCATTTAGGGATTAGGGATGAGGGATTATAGTTGAGGGATGATGGATTAGGGTTGAGGGTTGAGGGATTAGGGTTTAGGGATAAGGTTTAGGGTTGAGGGTTGAGGGATTAGGGTTTAAGGTATAGTGTTGAGGGTTGAGGGTTGAGGGTTGAGGGTTTAGGATTAGGGTTTAGGGTTGACGGATTAGCATTTAATGTTGAGGTTAGGGTTAGAGTGTCGAGGGTAGAGGGATTAGGGATAAGGTTTAGGGTTGAAGGTTTAAGGATTGAGGGTTGAGGCTTTAGGGATGAGGGTTTAAGGCTTAAGATATAGTGTCAAGTGTTGAGGGTGTAGGGATAGGGTTTAAGTTTTAAGGGTTAAGGGTTGAGGGATAGGGATTAGGGTTTAAGGTATAGTGTTGAGGGTCGAGGGATCAGAGTTAAGGGTTGAGGGATTAGGGTTTGATGTTGAGGGTTGAGGGTTGAGGTTCGAGGGTCAAGGGTTTAGGGATAGGGTTGAGGGTCGAGGAATTAGGGTTAAAGTAGAGTACGGAGGGTATAAGGATTAGGGATAGGGTTTGAGGGTTTAGAGATAAGGGATTAGGGTTTAAGGTATAGTATCGATTCTGTTGAGCGTGTAGGAATAGGGATAGCATTTAGGGTTTAGGGATGAGGGATTAGAGTTGAGGGATGACGGATTAGGGTTGAGGGTTGAGGGATTAGGGTTTAGGGATAAGGTTTAGGGTTGAGGGCTGAGGGATTAGGGTTTAAGGTATAGTGTTGAGGGTTTAGGGATAGGGTTTAGGGTTGAGGGATTAGGATTTGATGTTGAGGGTTGAGGGTTTAGGGTTTAGGGTTTAGGGTTAGGGTTGAGAGATGAGGGATCAGAGTTAAGGGTTGAGGGAATAGGGTTTGACGTCGAGGATTGAGGGTTGAGGTTCGAGGGTGAAGGGTTTAGGGATAGGGTTGAGGTTGAAGGGATTAGGGTTAAAGTAGAGTGTTAAGGGTGTAAGGATTAGGGATAGGGTTGGAGGGTTTAGGGATAAGGGATTAGAGTTTAAGGTATAGTATCAAGTTTGTTGAGGGTTTAGGAATAGGGATAGCATTTAGGGTTTAGGGATGAGGGATTAGAGTTGAGGGACGAGGGATTAGGGTTGAGAGTTGAGGGATTAGGGTTTAGGGATAAGGTTTAGGGTTGAGGGTTGAGGGATTAGGGTTTAAGGTATAGTGTTGAGGGTTGATGGTTTAGGGATAGGGTTTAGGTTTGAGGGATTAGGGTTTAGGGTTGATGAATTAGGGTTTAATGTTGAGAGTTGAGGGTTAAGGGTTGAGGGTTGAGGTTGAGGGATAGGGTTAATGGTCAAGGGATTAGGGTTAAATAAGAGTGTCAAGGGTAGAGGGATTAGGGTTTAAGGTATAGTATCGAGCCTATTGAGGGTCTAGGAATAGGGATAGCGTTTAGGATTTAGAAATGAGGGATTAGAGTTGAGGGATGACGGATGACAGATTAGGGTTGAGGGTTGAGGCATTAGGGTTTAGGGACAAGGTTTAGGGTTAGGGTTGAGGGATTAGGGTTTAAGGTATAGTGTTGAGGGTTTAGGGATAGGGTTTAGGGTTGAGGGATTAGAGTGAAGGGTTGAAGGATTAGAATTTGACGTTGAGGGTTTAGGGTTTAGGGTTAGGGTTGAAGGTCGAGGGATCAAAGTTAAGGGTTGAGGGATTAGGGTTTGATGTTGAGGGTTGAGGGTTGAGGTTTGAGGGATAGGGTTGAGGGTCGAGGAATTAGGGTTAAAGTTGAGTGTGGAGAGTATAAGGATTAGGGATAGGGTTGGAGGGTTTAGGGATAAGGGATTAGAGTTTAAGGTATAGTATCGAGTCTGTTGAGGGTTTAGGAATAGGGATAGCATTTAGGGTTTAGGGATAAGGGATTAGAGTTGAGGGATGATGGATTAGGGTTGAGGGTTGAGGAATTAGGGTTTAGGGATAAGGTTTAGGGTTGAGGGTTGAGGGATTAGGGTTTAAGGTATAGTGTTGAGGGTTGATGGTTTAGGGATAGGGTTTAGGTTTGAGGGATTAGGGTTGATGAATTAGGGTTTAATGTTGAGAGTTGAGGGTTGAGGGTTGAGGGTTGAGGTTGAGGGATAGGGTTAATGGTCAAGGGATTAGGGTTAAATAAGAGTGTCGAGGGTAGAGGGATTAGGGTTTAAGGTATAGTATCGAGCCTATTGAGGGTCTAGGAATAGGGATAGCGTTTAGGATTTAGGAATGAGGGATTAGAGTTGAGGGATGACAGATGACAGATTAGGGTTGAGGATTGAGGCATTAGGGTTTAGGGACAAGGTTTAGGGTTAGGGTTGAGGGATTAGGGTTTAAGGTATAGTGTTGAGGGTTTAGGGATAGGGTTTAGGGTTGAGGGATTAGAGTGAAGGGTTGAGGGATTAGAATTTGACGTTGAGGGTTTAGGGTTTAGGGTTAGGGTTGAAGGCCGAGGGATCAGAGTTAAGGTTTGAGGGATTAGGGTTTGGTGTTGAGGGTTGAGGGTTGAGGGTTGAGGTTCGAGGGTCAAGGGTTTAGGGATAGGGTTGAGGCTCGAGGAATTAGGGTTAAAGTTGAGTGTGGAGGGTATAAGGATTAGGGATAGGGTTGGAGGGTTTAGGGATAAGGGATTAGAGTTTAAGGTATAGTATCGAGTCTGTTGAGGGTTTAGGAATAGGGATAGCATTTAGGGTTTAGGGATAAGGGATTAGAGTTGAGGGATGATGGATTAGGGTTGAGGGTTGAGGGATTAGGGTTTAGGGATAAGGTTTAGGGTTGAGGGTTGAGGGATTAGGGTTTAAGGTATAGTGTTGAGGGTTGATGGTTTAGGGATAGGGTTTAGGTTTGAGGGATTATGGTTTAGGGTTGATGAATTAGGGTTTAATGTTGAGAGTTGAGGGTTGAGGGTTGAGGGTTGAGGTTGAGGGATAGGGTTAATGGTCAAGGGATTAGGGTTAAATAAGAGTGTCGAGGGTAGAGGGATTAGGGTTTAAGGTATAGTATCGAGCTTGTTGAGGGTCTAGGAATAGGGATAGCGTTTAGGATTTAGGAATGAGGGATTAGAGTTGAGGGATGACCGATGACAGATTAGGGTTGAGGGTTGAGGCATTAGGGTTTAGGGAGAGGTTTAGGGTTAGGGTTGAGGGATTAGGGTTTAAGGTATAGTGTTGAGGGTTTAGGGTTGAGGGATTAGAATTTGACATTGAGGGTTTAGGGTTTAGGGTTAGGGTTGAAGGTCAAGGGATCAGAGTTAAGGGTTGAGGGATTAGGGTTTGATGTTGAGGGTTGAGGGTTGAGGTTCGAGGGTCAAGGGTTTAGGGATAGGGTTGAGGGTCGAGGAATTAGGGTTAAAGTTGAGTGTGGAGGGTATAAGGATTAGGGATATGGTTGGAGGGTTTAGGGATAAGGGATTAGAGTTTAAGGTATAGTATCGAGTCTGTTGAGGGTTTAGGAATAGGGATAGCATTTAGGGTTTAGGGATGAGGGATTAGAGTTGAGGGATGATGGATTAGGGTTGAGGGTTGAGGGATTAGGGTTTAGGGATAAGGTTTAGGGTTGAGGGTTGAGGGATTAGGGTTTAAGGTATAGTGTTGAGGGTTGATGGTTTAGGGATAGGGTTTAGGTTTGAGGGATTAGGTTTAGGGTTGATGAATTAGGGTTTAATGTTGAGAGTTAAGGGTTGAGGGTTAAGGGTTGAGGTTGAGGGATAGAGTTAATGGTCAAGGGATTAGGGTTAAATAAGAGTGTTGAGGGTAGAGGGATTAGGGTTTAAGGTATAGTATCGAGCCTATTGAGGGTCTAGGAATAGGGATAGCGTTTAGGGTTTAGGAATGAGGGATTAGAGTTGAGGGATGACGGATGACAGATTAGGGTTGAGGGTTGAGGGATTAGGGTTTAGGGACAAGGTTTAGGGTTAGGGTTGAGGGATTAGGGTTTAAGGTATAGTGTTGAGGGTTTAGGGATAGGGTTTAGGGTTGAGGGATTAGAGTGAAGGGTTGAGGGATTAGAATTTGACATTGAGGGTTTAGGGTTTAGGATTAGGGTTGAAGGTCGAGGGATCAGAGTTACGGGTTGAGGGATTAGGATTTAAGGTATAGTATCGATTCTGTTGAGGGTGTAGGAATAGGGATAGCATTTAGGGTTTAGGGATGAGGGATTAGAGTTGAGGGATGACAGATTAGGGTTGAGGGTTGAGGGATTAGGGTTTAGGGATAAGGTTTAGGGTTGAGGGCTGAGGGATTAGGGTTTAATGTATAGTGTTGAGGGTTTAGGGATAGGGTTTAGGGTTGAGGGATTAGAGTGAAGGGTTAAGGGATTAGGATTTGATGTTGAGGGTTGAGGGTTTAGGGTTAGGGTTGAGAGATGAGGGATCAGAGTTAAGGGTTAAGGGTTGAGGTTCGAGGGTCAAGGGTTTAGGGATAGGGTTGAGGTTGAAGGGATTAGGGTTGAGGGTTGTAAGGATTAGGGATAGGGTTGGAGGGTTTAGGGATAAGGGATTAGAGTTTAAGGTATAGTATCGAGTCTGTTGAGGGTGTAGGATTAGGGATAGCATTTAGGGTTTAGGGATGAGGGATTAGAGTTGAGGGATGATGGATTAGGGTTGAGGGATTAGGATTTGATGTTGAGGGATGATGGATTAGGGTTGAGGGATTAGGATTTGATGTTGAGGGTTGAGGGTTTAGGGATAGGGTTGAGGGTTGAGGGATTAGGATTTGACGTTGAGGGTTGAGGGTTTAGGGATAGGGTTGAGGGATTAGGATTTGACATTGAGGGTTGATGGTCAAGGGATCAGAGTTGAGGGTTTAGGGATTAGGGTTTGACATTGAGGGTTGAGGGTATTTTCTATCACGAACTTGATTATGAGGGCTTGCCCCTTCATTGTTATGCCTATCATATGGCAGAGCATCTGGCAAGCCCTTGCAAGAAAAAGATGTGATCAATGCAAAGGATGTGATGAATCTATAGTAGGATAAAATGTGAGCGCGTTATAGCGCGAGCGCGTTATAACACGCTCGCATTTTGTATTTTTATTGAAACGGTAAAAAAGTGGTTACCCCCGTGATCCAGGCCCACATGCTCTATTTTCTTACTGATTCTACGCATGCTCCGACAAAAAAGAAGTGCTTTCATGCTATTGGTAAGTTCACATGCACATTTGACACATTGTACCACCTTTGCATGATCTTTCCACCACTTTTTCTGCTTTGCCAACTTGAGAAGGAGGAAATAACATAGTTTTCACACCAAGTTTGATATATATCTATTCAAGTTTCAATTTTTGTAGTGTTGCAATGTTAATTGTGATTCAATTTTAAGAATTTAACATTGAAAAGGAAGCAAGTGGTGAAAAACTCAAATTGTTGAGGAGTTTGATGCAAGAAGATAAAAACACTACATAATTGGGTACTCTCTCCATTCAAATCTTCATTTTTTAGGTATGTCAATTCTTTACATGCATATTCTTTACATTTTCCTTATTTCGGATTGAATTACTTTATCATGCTTTATCATACATGTTTAAAATAGACACATTCCCAATCAAGAAAGCAACCTACAATCTCACATGATGCCATGTATATTTTCTACACTTGGGCTCTTTAATAATTATGTGTAATAAACAAACCTTAATTCATACCATGATGTCAAACTATACAAGAATAAATCCTTACAACATAAAAAAATACAATCCCACTATTATCATGTATTTATTTCTTAGGAACTAATATTGGTCTCTTTATCATGCTACAGACAAATTCTCCATCATGCCGAGGAAACGATCAAGAATTAAACCAACACAGGAAGAGATAGAAGCTAAGAATGCAAAGAAAGCAATGGTTATGAGGGAACTTCGTGAGAAGAGGAAATTGGACATGATAAATGAAGACATACCAATTGAAGAGGAACCACAACCATCACAAAGAGATATGGTATTGGTGGCACAAAGAGAACGAATGCAAAAACTTTGTGGTACGAGAGATTTGAATACCATAGTTGGAGACACGTCCTTTACCGCAAGTCAACATGTAGGGACACCATCTACCACATCTCAAGTTGAGAGTACATCATCACTCACATGTGATGAAGGAGGTATGCCATCATTCCCACCTCAACCTCAAGGTATGTCATCTATTCCATCTTCGATCGAAGGTATGCCATCTAACCCATCTCATTTAAATATTGATGAAATTCCTAATGTTGAGATGAATTTACCTAACTTGACACCACCTAGAATTTTGCATAGAAAGCCAAAGTATTTGATTGATATTGATGAGAATATTTTGCAGCCAATGGAAGGTAAGATTCCAAAATGCACTTGTAGAAGCTATGCTAATAAGATTTGGAGATTGTTCTTTGAAAAGTTAAATAAGACTGCAAGATGTCAACTATTCATTGAAATGATGCGAAGTATAAAGTATAGGTCTATCATGAAGATTCTTGGGTTGAGAACATCAGAGGCTTCAAGTGAAAAATCTATTGTCAAGAATCTAATGAGTGTGTATGAGAGTGTGGGTAACACCTGACGCACAAAAGATAGTAATGCAACACGGCGTGTGATTACATCGACTATACTAAGTAGTCAAACAGGGAAAGCTCATCTCATTAGAAAGACAAGTCAAGAATTGAGAATTAATAGGAAAACTTTATCAAGAGCCGTTGGAAGACGCCAAAGAATTAAGGACACTAATGCCAATAAATTATGGGCATTCTCGGGGAGACTACCACAAAAGGATAAACCAATTGTTGAAGCATTGAGATCACTAATTGAAGACTTTTGGAAGAATTACACAAGGGTATCTCTGAATCAAAGGGATGTGGTAAGAAGGAGAATCGGTAGTTAGAATCGCGAGCCACATCCAAAGCATTTTTTGGATGAGACTCAAACACAGTTTTATGGTAAATTTCTAGAGAAGTATCCTCAAATTAAAATTTGTCAAAGATATTTTGAAATGCTAAAACCTTTCTATGTTAAGATAAATCACACACGCACTACTTGTTGTTGTAGATTACATATTGAATTTTCTAACCATTTTGATGCTTATAGGTCTATATGTTTAGATATGCATACTAACAATGATTTGCAGGGTTGTGCCATATGTGCCCCACCAACATCTTCAAGAGACTTCATATCAAGAATTTTATGTGAAAGAGAGGAAGGTCAAATATTCTACAAGAAATTATGCTTGGATGGCACATGTCATTGTTGTGGTGGCTTGCAACATTTGCCAATATGTGAACATATGGAAATAACACATGCGGTTGGAAATGAACTAGTAGAGTTTGGAAAGTATAAAATAGTGGCATACAATACAAAAGATGGTAAAGAAGCAAAGAGGTGTGAATTAGTTATTGAAAAGATTCCAGTGTATCAGTTTATGCCTATATTCTGTGACAGCATAGTGTATGAGTATGCAAGACATGCCCATAGAGCTCGATGGTTGGACTTGTAATTCAAGTTATGCAAGGACACATTTCCAGCTGGTAGCATTGTTTCAGTCGTCGACTTTGCAGAGAACTACAGTCTACAGCCATAGCGTGAGGTGCAATCACAATATTACAACTCCACACAGGTTTCTATATTTGTGCACATCGCATTCATTCATGTGAATGATAGTACAGAGGATGACAGAAAGATCATAAGGGAGTATAATTTCTATATTAGTGATGATCACACACATTCTACGGAGTTCGTGCAAGGTTGCTTTCAGGTGTTCTATAATGATTTGGCTAGAAGGGGCATATCATTCAGTCAGCATATCATATGGTCGGATAATTGTGCGTCACAATTCAAGAACTCGTGAAATTTCTATTGGCTGAGTAGGAGGCATAATTTTACAGGTATTCAACATATGTGGAACTTTTGTGAGGTCGGGCATGGAAAGGGGGAGCATGATGGTGCAGGAGCATGTATCAAAAAAGCCATAGCACGAGAAGAGTTAAAGTATAAAGATAATGCAAAGTTGATAGATGCAAAATCAATTGTCGAGTGGTGTAATGCTTCCATGGGTCCAGGTAATGAAGGTAAGTCTTTAGTTCGTAGATTTTTTTGGTTGATAGATGATACTAACATTGCACCATATGAGGATTGTTGTACAGTAACAGGATCAAATGAGATGCACTCTTTCAAAAGCTCAACTGCAGGTTCATGGAGTATCCATACACGAAAGATGTCATGCTTTTGTTCTTCCTGTACAATTCAAGTCTGGGATGAGTGCGAGTCAAAGGAGTGGGTTGACGAATGGCAGTTATCTTAACCCACTTGACACGTATCGACCCCCAACGGCACTGGAACTAACACAGATGGAATCGTCAGTTGACTTTGACCACATATCAGATTTAGTTCAACCAGGTAATATAGGGCACGTATATGCATCTAATTTCATCTAGTTCAACCAGGTAATGTCATCTTACTTTGTAGTATTTTTGTAATGTTGACTAATTTCATCTAATTTGCTACACATATCAATGTAGGGCACGTATATGCAGTTCTTACAGATGAAGATAATGAAGAGGGAACAGATTATTACTTATGTCATTGTGTTGAGGCCAAAAAGAAATTGGAGGCCCCTGTTACAGATGGAGAAAACATCAAATACCCTACAAGATCAGTGGTTATTACTGGAACATGGCTTAGAAGGTACCCACATAAGAGTGTTAATATTTAGCTATTTCAGGACTTTGACATGCATTGGAAGATTCTTCATTACTCGAACCTTGTCGTGGCATCCAATGTTCATTTGATAAAGTATCGGGGTAGACCTTTGAACAAAATATTGTGGAAGGTGCGTGAGTCTGACCATGAAGCAATACTTGACACAATAAAGAGTAGAGCAGACCTGGATGGTTCATTGGATTAATTTGTAAGTATTCACATTGATTTTGTAAAGTTATGTTACATTGAGTTGTAAGTATGCACGTTAATTTGTAAGGTTTGTCTTTTTTTATTTCCTCCTACATTTTTACACATATGTACACATTTTTACATCATCATGTTATGCATTTTTGGTGTCCTGCTCCTGATGCGACCAAATTCATAACTCACCCTACTAGACACCATTTGATGATCTCTCCAACACTCTGGATCCAGGGCGCCCAATCATGATGATGACCTATATACCATTCTCCCAAGGCGCTCATAATGAAAGAAAAGAAGACCAAGGGCGCCCAAGCTTAATAGACTTATTTCTTTCAATTTTGATGATCCAAACTCTTGCAATATGACATCCACTTTCATGCCTTTAGATCTTCCTTCACATACAGGGCACCAAATCAAGTTGAAAAATCCACTTTCATGCCTTTAGATCTTCCTGCTTCTGATGCAACCAAACTAACTATTCCAACGCGTCCGAATGGGTACATTTACACTAGGCATGGTCCTATTTTTCACCCAAACATGTTGAAACAGTCGGAGCTACATTGTACCGACGATATCCCTGAAGAGTCCAAAGTGCAAAAAGGCTGCAATCTTTGATGAGATGTTGCTCGAAAACCATGTCACTTAGAAACATTCTGTCTGAGGCAACGCTATCATGTAGAGTGCCTCTACAATAACCTCTCTCAATTTTTTATAGCTCTGAGGCATTTGCCCATGGTGAAAGGTTTTCTACTGCCCCAAAAATCATCAGAAGGAGGCAGTGTAAAGTTGCAAAGGGGTGTAACTTTCATCTTGCTCCTGATGCGACCAAACTAACTATTCCAACACGTCCGAATAGGTACATTTATGCTAGGCATGGTCCTATTTTTCACCCAAACATGTTGAAACAGTCAGAGCTACATTGTACCGATGATATCCCTGAAGAGTCCAAAGTGCAAAAAGGCTGCAATCTTTGATGAGATGTTGCTCAAAAACTGTGTCACTTAGAAACATTCTATCTAAGGTAACGCTATCATGTAGAGTGCCTCTACAATAACCTTTCTCAGTTTTTTATAGCTCTGAGGTATTTGCCCGTGGTGAAAGGTTTTCTGCTACCCCAAAAATCGTCAGAAGGAGGTAGTGTAAAGTTGCAAAGGGGTGTAACTTTCATCTTGCTCCTGATGCAACCAAACTGACTATTCCAACGCGTCTGAATGGGTACATTTACACTAGGCATGGTCCTATTTTTCACCCAAACATGTCGAAACAGTCAGAGCTACATTGTACCGACGATATCCCTAAAGAGTCCAAAGTGCTAAAAGGTTGCAATCTTTGACGAGATGTTGCTCAAAAATTGTGTCACTTAGAAACATTCTGTCTAAGGCAACGCTATCACATAGAGTGCCTCTACAATAACCTCTCTTGGTTTTTTATAGCTCTGAGGCATTTGCCTGTGGTGAAAGGTTTTCTGCTACCCCAAAAATCATCAGAAGGAGGCAGTGTAAAGTTGCAAAGGGGTGTAACTTTCGTCTTGCTCCTGATGCGACCAAACTGACTATTCCAACGCATCTGAATGGGTACATTTACACTAGGCATGGTCCTATTTTTCACCCAAACATGTCGAAACAGTCGGAGCTACATTGTACCGACGATATCCCTGAAGAGTCCAAAGTACAAAAAGGCAGCAATCTTTGACGAGATATTGCTCAAAAATCGTGTCACTTAGAAACATTCTGTCTGAGGTAACGCGATCACGTAGAGTGCCTCTACAATAACCTCTCTCCGTTTTTTATAGCTCTAAGGCATTTACCCGTGGTGAAAGGTTTTCTGCTGCCCCAAAAATCATCAGAAGGAGGCAGTGTAAAGTTGCAAAGGGGTGTAACTTTCGTCCTACTCCTGATCCGACCAAACTGACTATTCCAATGCATCTGAATGGGTACATTTATGCTAGGCATGGTCCTATTTTTCACCCAAACATGTCAAAACAGTCAGAGGTACATTGTACCGACGATATCCCTGAAGAGTCCAAAGTGAAAAAAGGTAGCAATCTTTGACGAGATGTTACTCAAAAAATGTGTCACTTAGAAACATTCTGTCTGAAGCAACACGATCATGTAGAGTGCCTCTACAATAACCTCTCTCAATTTTTTATAACTCTAAGGCATTTGCCCGTGGTGAAAGGTTTTCTACTGCCCCAAAAATCGTTAGAAGGAGGCAGTATAAAGTTGCAAAGGGGTGTAACTTTCGTCCTGCTCCTGATGTGACCAAACTGACTATTCCAACGCATCTGAATGGGTACATTTACGCTAGGCATGGTCCTATTTTTCACCCAAATATGTTGAAACAATCGGAGCTACATTGTACCGACGATATCCCTGAAGAGTCCAAAGTGCAAAAAGGCAGCAATCTTTGACGAGATGTTACTCGAAAATCGTATCACTTAGAAACATTCCGTCTGAGGCAACGCGATCACGTAGAGTGCCTCTACAATAACCTCTCTCAATTTTTTATAGCTCTGAGGCATTTGCCCTTGGTGAAAGGTTTTCTGCTGCCCCAAAAATTGTTAGGAGGCAGTGTATTAAGTCAGGATGAAAGCCTATTCACTCTAGGCGCTTGTTTTTTACCAAATCACACATGTGCCTTGAACAAGTGATGCTACAAGTGGTGAACAAAATGGGCGCCTTGAAGAATTGAGCCCTCTAAGACATCTTGCAATTGCGTAAAAGTCCAAAATTTACATAAGTGAGTTAAGGCACCATTTTCCATCTCCAGAGCCTCCTTTGAGCACCTTAACATGGAGTGAATGTTTTAGTCTATGAAAGATTGCATCTAAAGAATATAACAACCCCTTCAGTCACTAGGATGAACTAAGTTAACAAAAGGAACTTCATTGAGGGAGGCGCACTTGTGGAACTTCCCTCTTTCTAGCCTCCAAATGGCGCCTAGAGTCAAAAAAGGATTTCACTAAATAATGTTAATGTTTTGAGCATCAAACTCTACTTGGCGCATACCTATGCTCTTGCAACCTCAAATTGGCGCCTAGGGTTCAGTCATCCTCCTAAGGCATGCTTCTGCTCCTCCATAACCCTGTTTTGGCGCCTAAACTTGGAAGTACCTTGAAGACTCGGATTAAGATGGAATTCACCTCCAAAATGTTAGGCGCTTGATAGAAGATAAAGGCGCTAGGGTAAAAGAGCTTCAAAAGTTTGATGTCAAGTGTGAATTGAGATAATAGGCGCTGATACCAGTTGACATTACTCCAAACATGTGCCTAAGAGAGATGCAAGTCCCCTAGACCAATTTTGGAACAAGGCGCTCCATCAAAGGGTAAGATGATAATCCTTGGAAGTCAAGTGTTTCAAAGATTCTTTGAGAAATTGACAAGTTGTAACCTAGGCACCAAAACCCCTGAGAATCCTCCTATCGGGCGCCTAGTTAGAAGAACACTAATATTGCACCTAAGTGAATTTGAGTGTCAATATAGAGTCATCAAACCCCACCAGACGTTCATCCATGTCTCTACCACCTCAAGGAAGCGCCCAGCTTAGGATGGCGCCTAGTCTGGTCTCTACTACCTTCAGTTGGCGCCTAACCCTAAGAGTCTTGCAACTATGACGTTCATCCATTCAACAAGCAAGGTGATGCTCCCTTTTGATATTGTGAGGTGTTGACATTCAGTTGACATCATTGAGTTTGATTGAGTTGATCAAGTGTAGACGCCATTGTAAACATCAAGGCTTCAAGGCCTTTCTTTTGTATCTCCATTAAATAAGTTGTAACTTCATGCTATTGAAAGCATTATCCATGTAATAAGACATTGCAAGTTGATTGAGTCAAATAACTAGACAAGTACCCAAGTTGATTGATTAAGTAAGGAAAAATTTTCATAGAACTAGTTGGGTATCTTACTGTCATGTCCCCATTTCTAGCCTAATCATCAAATGAAGAATGAGTTAGCCTATTCCTCATTCCCAGAGGCTAATTCGAAATAATGAGGGAATGAATTGGTTTTTGACTAACTTAATTTTTGTTTTTTGCAGGAACAAAGTCAGAAACTTGAAATTAGTTAAGTCTGGATGCTAAACTTGACTAAGGCAGGACTCCTAGAGTCAGGGCGCACTTTCTTGCTTGCTCAATGTCAAATGTGCACCTAACCAAGAATCATGGAGCTTTAAAGCACTTTAATCACATCAACTAGGGCGCCTAAGTGCATAGAGGTACAATGAATCTTCCGAAGAACATGGATAGACAACTAAGTCTCCAACTTGAGTCTTCTAAGTGAATTGGATGATGAAGAGAGTCTAGTCATTTTGGGCGCTAGTATCAGGATGAATCATCCAAAATGGGTGCCTAGAACTAGAAGGTGCCAATGCATGAGTTCAAGGATCCTCCATTGGAGCGCCTAGCCCAGATGGCTATAGATTGAAAGTTTTAAAGCTAAGTGATGTCTCTTAGGTGAATTCCTAGCCCAGGTGCATGTGTTGGGAAAAACTCTTTGGCTCTAGCGCCTAGAATTGGGAGCTTTGTAAGATGCACCAATTGATGAAACATTTCCATTTTGCGCCTAGAATAGAACTCTCTCACATAGTTGAAATTGACTTGATAGAAGGAGATAAGTCTTAAGGACTAGTTTGGCACCTCACTTGCCTATCTCACCTTTGAAATGCACTTTGGTTGATGATCATCATTGATGGCGCCTAGTGAAATGAAAAGCTATTTGCATCTCCAGAGGATCAAAATTGGATTAGGAGATCATCCTTGCAGTTGAGATTGATAGAGAAGTGTTAAAGGAATCACTTCAAATGGGTGCCTAAGCTAGTTGAGGCGCATATCAATTCCACTGTAACTCTAGACTGACGCTTAGGATCTAGTCATCTCCTAAGGCGCAGTTCCATTCACCCATGACCTCGCTTGGCGTCTAAAACTTGGAAACTCCTTTGGAAAGCTCTTGTTGCACCTAGAAGCATGAGTTTGGGATATCAACTTGCAAAAGGCTTAGAAACTCTTCAAAGATGTTAGGCAAAATCCCATGGCACTGGAGCTCAGTTTTGGCACCTTCAAGGAATAGCACATGAAGGAACTTGGGAGGTTAGGTGCTTGTAAAAGGGAACACCTTGGAACATCTTCCAGGGGTTGAAGTAGTAAGAAAACATCAAGTGAGTCTAGGCGCACTCCCTTGTGTGAACAGTTTAGCTCTGGTGCCTAGCCACAGAGTGAGCCAGAAGAAGTAGTTTGGACATTAGAAGATAGGTGCTCATTCTACAATGAAGCATTCCACCTTCCTAATCAACAAAGACTTGAAAGAATTGACAAAGGAAGCCAAGGCGCACCTTCTACTTGTTTCCACCTTCAGAATGCGCCTAACCTTGAAAGGGGGTTCAAAGATGTTTGTTAGACCTTTTCACTCAAGGCGCTCACCTTAGGCACACTTTTGAAGTCCTTGTCACCTCAAGGAAACACCTAGTTTGGAAGGCACTTGCCCTGTTCTCCACTCCTTTCAATTGGCGCCTAGAACACAGAATGCATGAAAGGAGCGCCTAGCATTTAAAACACTTTCTTAATGATGATGTTTTGGCACCTACTCTTGAAACAATCCAGAGCATCCATAAACTCTAATTGGCGCCTAATGTTGACAAGGCGCAACTTCAGGAGGTCACTTCAACTTGGTGCCCAAGTCAGAAAAACCTATAAATCCTTCAAATATGTGCCTACCTTGTGAGGTGATGAGTTGAACATTCCAAATCTTCAAATGTTTAAGTATGGATCCAGAGGAGTTCACTTCCAAAGACAATATCTTCCAAGGATGAGAATTTAGGCGCACTTCCTGGTGAGATCCTCCACAGCTGGTGCCATAGTTAGAAGAACCCTAAAACTGTGCCTAAAGTGTTTCAAGAAGTGGGTAAGGTTGTTACAACTGTCTGAATGCCCATTGGTCCTCAGAATGTCTTCAGGATCCGTGTCGAGGTCTCTGGATAAGCTTGCCAACTCAGAATGAGTCATTAAGATGGGATATTCCCTTGGATATGCTTCTTGGGAAATGTACCTTGGTTCCTCTTTATGCATTGAAAAACGTGCCTTCATTTCCTTTGGAAGGCCTATAAAAGGAGGAGCTCTCTCATTCATTTGGTATCTATTTATTTGACAAAATTCTCTCTACAAAGCTATTGAGCTTGTAATCTTGAGGCCTGCAAGTTTCAAGTGTTGGGGTGATGCTCCCTTGTGATACTGTGAGGTGTTGACATTCAGTTGACATCATTGAGTTCAATTGAGTTGCTCAAGTAAGGAAGACATTGTAACATCAAGGCTTCAAGGCCTGTCCTTGTATTTCCATTGAATGAGTTGTACTTCATGCTATTGAAAGCATTTTCCATGTAATAAGACATTGCAAGTTGATTGAATCAAGTAACAAGACAAGTACCCAACTCTAATGTTGTTTCATTCAAATAGTTATCTTGATGTATATCTTTATGTTATTGAAGTAGTTGATGAATTGTTAGCAAGTAAAAGTGTTTAAGTAAGGAAAAATTTTCATAGAACTAGTTGGGTATCTTACACTTACACCATGCCTATCCATCAAACATCACAAGCCTATTAAGAATGAACTAGAGTCTTCTAGTACCATACTTTTCCATCAAACACCATCATGTAATCCATGGCCTATCAAGCCTATCAAGGAAAATGCAAACATCCTATGTAATACAATCGGACTTTAAATATTTGAAGTAGCCATCTACAAATATCCATTCAAAAGTGGATTTATAATGCAAGTATGGACGCCATCAATAAAAAAGATTTGTATTAACCAAATATCCATATAGGCATACATCAATATTTGTCGATATAAGTATAACATATATACAAAATAGCCATATAGGCTTACAAGAATGCCATATAGGCATACAATGTCAACTATGTACAATACAAAATATATGTCCACAAATGCCATATAGGCATACAATAGAGGAACACAATAAAAAGTCATTCCCCTCTGGTTGGTGAAGAGAATAAATCACGAGCAGCCTTTGATCTTCTAGGGGATGGAGACATGCATGTGGGTGGTCTACTACGAACCTGAGGGCTACTCCTCCTATTTAGTTCTTCCTACACCTTTACCTGTTACAAAAAAAAGTATAGACATTAATATATAGAAATTACATGTTATAAAAAAATAAAACATTTAACAAAATAATCACTTACCGCTAACATATAATCTGTCTCCTCGCTTGCCTCAGGAGTAGGAATAGGCCCTGGTGATGTCATGTCCTATAGAAACCATCCAGATAGAAATTAAACTTCAAATCAATAATCTTTTGATTTTTCAAAAATAGACAACTATAACAATGAATGTAAATTGAAATTTACTAATATGCCTCATACCCCTGTCAATGCCATAGAGCTATGAATCGTAGAGGCCACACCCTGCCCCATTGCCCTATGAACATGGGGAGGTGTATCTGCAGCCTGCATCATCTAGAAATAAAACAACATTATTCAATTACGAAAACTATAATAGTGATGCAAATCATAGCTCCTAACATACACACACGTTCATCTAAACATGGAAGTACACACAATAAAACACACAAATCACATACAAAAATTTAGTAAGTACAATTCATTCATTAAACTATTTATTTTATTACCTCCGTAAAGCTTTGAAGTCCACCACCGCTAGCAGGTGTTGCCATGAAATCTACAGTGTTAACCTATTCAACATCCAAAATCAGAAATTAGAACACCATTCATATAACGATGCTATTCACATGTAATATTTATAATTGTTTACTAGTTACATACCTCAATAGTAGATGATCTAGTGAAAAATGTAGGTGGAGAACCACTAAAAACTGCATCAACGCTATGACCCTAAAATTTCATTAAAATCATCAATTTAAATTAGTTAATCTTGTATTTCAAAAATGAAATTTAATAAATTAAATTCAATAAACTTGCTAATATTTACCTGAGTATCAAGGCCGAAAGTCTCACTCAGGAGGGTATCTGTCATCACCATCTGCTCAGCTGCAGATGTAGCCTGTGCACCTGCATCCTGACTGTCCATGGGGTCATAACCACAGGCTGACCCGCAAGCCTGGCAAGTATGCGGTGGGACCCTACTCCTCGCACTATCTCCCAACCCACTCTGTGTTGCAGGATCGGCATGCTCTATGATGCTCTGGGTCAAGGCACTAATCGACCTCAGTGTATCGACCTCAACACTCTCCTTCACAATGGAAGGGATAGAAACATGCTCGTGGGCTGGTCTGCTAATTACTCGTCTCACTACCCGCTGTGGGTCAAGACGTGCCCCTGGTCTATCCTGTGCTAAGCCCCCACCTCTACCTTGGAACTCCCGCATATCAAAATAGTTTGGCACTTTATTGAGGACAAACTCGCTGTAGAGTTTCCTCAAAAAGTATTGCGGGACCTCATTATTATTGTATGGAGGATGGTCAAAAACCATCCACCACCTCTGCTCGAAATTGTCCCTTATCACTTGGTTGTTTCACCAATGGATAGGGAACCTCTTGCATGTAATGGGTGGAGGTTGATTTGTTTGTGGATTTGTGAAAATTGAACACAAGTCTAATTTTGTAATTTGTAATTTTTTGACATCTTGGTATGACAATTTATCTACATAGTAATCTCTAAACTCTCTCTTTTTATCGGTCCAACTAGTTATTTGCTTACTAATTGAACTTACATTTGATAACATAGAGTCAAGAGATTCGGCAAGCGTGGACCTATGCAAGGTTGAAGTGGAAGGATCTTTCAACCTTGCAATTATATCTTCAATTTGTTTTTTGTTGTTTTCAATTTCCCCCATTATATTATCTTGTGTTCCAAGGGCATGTCGAGGAATGAATGGAGGAGGTTGTTGTTCTGCAGGTATTTCCTCCTCAGGATTTTGTGGATTTTGAGGAGGAGGAGGAGGAGGAGGTGCATTAACATTTCCTACAATTAACGAAATATACATCAAAAATCAATAAAAACCTACCTATTTAGGAAGAAATTCAAACAAAAAAACAAAGATAACTCACCCCTTTGGCATGCTCGACGTTGCGGCGGCATTTTGGCGATGAATCGACAAGCTTTTTGTGTTGATTGGCATTTTGTAGAACGCAAGCACGTTTTTGAGGGTTTTGAAGCCGCGGGCAGAGGAGAAAATCAGTATGAAATGAAATGGCATTGCTTTTTTTTTATTTATAATAAGTTATAATGCAAGCACGTTATAACGTGCTCGCGTTATGACTTAAATTTTTTTGAAAATTTTTTGGCCACTTTTTGGCCCCCTATCTTCTTGCACTTACCGAAGAGTGGAGAGATTCATGTTTTGCCATCAATGACAAAGGGGGAGTTTGTTGGCATTAGGTTTTGTCATTGATGTCAAAAGAGATTGAGTGGACCTAGAAGGATTGTAGACCATCTTTGTTTGTGTTTATTCCTTATGATGGAAGCAGGTGTTTGTTCTTGTTGAACACAAGGAATACTAAGAGGGGGGGTGAATCAGTATTCTATAAAACCATTCCTTCACATGCTCTTTAACCCATTTACAAAATTCAATAACATAAAAGAAAAATAAACATAGCAAGAGCAACCATAAATTCATAACACATAGACACTAGGATTTTTACATGGAAAACCCAAAAATGTAAAAACCACAATGAGTGTTAGCTCACAATATATTATAACCAGTTACAAGATATTACATAGAAATGCTCACTGCAAGTGGACTCACTGCCTACTGAGAAAGAAAGATAGAAGAGAAGAGAGAAAGGCTCACTGCCAATAAAGAACTATTACAATTGCATCTATTGAATGCTAGAGTATAGTTCCATTGATAGCTCAAAACACAGTTTCAAAGCTCTTCATCATGACTACTCTGTTTCTCTACTCTGTTCACATATATTATGTTCTTCTATCCTCTACACTCTTACTGCACTTTTTGGATTACAAAAATAGTGTAAGATTGTACACACATAAACTCCATAAATTGTCACATCAATTAACATCGAAATCCATCAAGTATTTATATGTGCAACAAGATCTAACTCAAAACTAGGTCGGCTTGCCAGAAATGAAACATGTACACAAAAAGTTATACTTTGTCAGCTTAAATTATTTACACAAGAAGTTATGTAGACCAATGTAATCCTTCAAGAACCTTCATATAGGTGTGGACCTATTATAGAACCACTTAGAATGATGATCCAAACAATATATCTTCATCGTATATTGATCCAACTTGTATGTCGGCTTCATCCTTAAGTATACATTAACCAAATCTACTATCATACCATAACTTCTAATGCGGACCACACAGGACTCTAAAATTCATATCAAACACTCATTATGCATCACCCAACATACCTTCAGAACTATGAGTCATGATATTCTTATGTGGCAAAGTGTAGATCTCTAAACTACTATCTCTGTCACTATGAGATGCTATCAACCTGAATGTCTTTACTTAGGAGCTTGTGGACAATCATCTAGTAAACCTCAGACTCTACAAATCTGGAATTAGTTACTCCTAACATGTGTTTACAACAACTCCAAACTACAAATTGAAACAACCAATAGTGGAGAAATGTTGACTAAGATACTCAGGTATTCTACACTATTTATGATTGAACTCTGTTAACCTAGACTTAAGCAATTCAAAGTGTAGCTTCTAGATATTTCTAGGACATGAGACTTGGAATATATCATCATCAAACAACTATGTGCAACATACCAAAACTACATACCAAAGTCTGCATCTGCAGAGGAATACCGGCCAACTCTTTGTCACTAACTTAGTAAGCTGCCAACACTTTGTTAATTTGACTAATTCATTCTTTTCAGACCAAAAATGTTGTACACAACTTGTCTCAAGATCTGTTTCCAATCATATCTGACTATTGCCATCAACAACAACACCATATGACAATCATATTAGCAGTGTCTCTTGACCATGTTGCCAATAATTATTTGTGGAGTTCATCAAATGTTTGTCAAGATTAAGTTAATGCCTTATGATGGAAGCAGGTGTTTGTTCTTTGTGGAGTTCATTAGATATTTGTCAAGATTAAGTTAATGCCTTAAATGCATTGGAGTTACTCCTACAAACATATGCATGGATTCATTGTATCATCTCTCTTCATATTCTTGTTCATTGTTGATTCAGCTATAGTGATGTCAATGTTGGAGTGATGTCAGTTGGGATGGTCAGTTGTGCAATGGATTGGTGGATAGAGTATATCTAAAGGTTTCCCAAGAGTAAACGTTCTATTTGTTTGCAAATAAACAAAGGAGCTTCTATGTTGTATCATCTTCATTCTTTCATTCTTCATTGGTTCATTCTTTTTAAGATCACAGGAATTGAATTATCTTAACTTATCAGCATCATGGTATCATCTACAGAGTTTGTGAGGATCCTATTGTTATGGTTTGTTAGGATTTGTTGTTAAAGACCTAAATCTCAATGCAAGGAGTTCTTTTTATTATATTCATTACAACAGAGAGTTCACTACAGAAGCCCAAGATCAATTATCCCTAATGACATGATTAGGGTTTCACAAAAAGTTAGGGTTTGAGCAAGTTTTGGAGTTTCAAATACTAATACCCTAAAAACCCTAAAGTCTCCTAAACCCTAGAAGTCAAAAAACAAAAGTTTATATATGACAGGTTGCTTTTATTTATGTTTGGATGGTGACTTGCTATAGAAGGTGAACATATCACTTAAGTCATGACTTAAGGGTTCAAGTTCATGAAATGACCGGCCTAACTTCCTAGCGGTGACTGGGTGAGCTGAGGAACTCTTTGTAATCAGGCACCAAGACTCCAATCAACGGCTCTTGTTTAACCCGTTGATGGTGCAAAGAGAATAATCAATAGTGCAGCTTTAAACTCAATTCAAATGTCAATGGTCATCCTCCCTGAAAGAACTTTGATAGGCATATATACGTCAGTTTTCATTTGAAACAGTTTTGGTTAGGTTTTTGTAACTAGTTTTCAACCGAAGGTTTGGTAGTTTTTCAAACAAGATTCAAGTGGTTGTTCGTGTGTTTCTGAGTAGTAAGGAGTTATGTTAAATGAAGTGCACTCTGTATATTGTTTTTTGATGATCAATTTATCAAAGAATGATATATATAATCAGATTGAAAGAAAAGGTCTATTGAAATAATGAGAATATATCAAAGTGAGCAGAGTGGGTATTTGAAGAATCTTTGAAGTTGCAGGGTTTCTTGGTTTTTCTAAAATGAGAATGGAAGAAGGTTTTGATGATAGTCAATGTTCATCCTTTTTGTGCAGGTAATAATAATATTCTTGAAGAAAAATTATTTGCATACTTGAAGGGGAATAGGGCTTATGATGTGAATATGTTTTTGGTTAGTAATGACATGTTACAGATGTTTTTGTATAGACTATGATGATGTTGTAAAAAGAATAGTACATTTGTATTAGGTCGATGATAAATTGTTTGAAGAATCTTTCTGTGAATAGTTTGTAAAAGAAAGGTGATTTTGAGATCTGCATGCAGATCTAAGAGAGTAGACATGTTTTGAGTAAGAGAGTTATAGAATTCATCCATAACCTATAGTATCAATGTAAATAGAGCGGTACTCTGTATATCTATTTGTCTTGTGTTTGGAGTTGGTGATTCTGGTTTGAGTGGAGTTGGTGTTCTTGATGTGCTATGGATTGGTGTTCCTACCAAGATGTGATTAGTGAGATCCTTACCAGTGAGGCATAAGTGTAATCAGTGAGATTTTCATCAATGAGGCCCAATAATGATTTTGGTGAGGTTGGATAGTGGTTTTTCCCTGTTTAGAGTTTTCCACTTTAAATCTTGTGTCATGGTTTCATTTGTATGATTCTACTGATTTCTATGTTTTGGCATGTTAGTATTAATTTCTTTTATAACTATTGGGTTGATGAATGAACTAGTTTTATTAGATCACTAATTCACCCCCCTCTTAGTGATCCATTATATTCCAACAGATATATGTGCTTAAGATAGACATGTTCTTAAGTAAGACAAGATGGATTAGATTAAAATAGACTTAAGATAGGCTAGGTTCTTAAGCAAGCTATGACTAGGAGATAATGATAGGATTCAGGTCTTGGATACAAGTTTAAGTTTTGGATTTAGGAAATGGTGACATAAGATGATCTGGAATGGATTTGGAAAGGTTAGGATAATGGATTCAAGACAAGGTAAGTTATGCAACTATGACCTAGGACAATGGATTGTGGATGACCTCAACCTTCTAAAAAGGGACGTAGTTATGATCTCTTTAAAGTGGAATGTTTGGATTTGGTTACAATTCTAAGGTTTGGATGTTTGTAAAGAGTTTTTGCAAGAGTATTCAACAAACAAAGAAAACACGTTGGTTTGTGTGATGAATGAAAGGATAATCATTAGTTTCACACAAGAAGACACATCAAACACAAGAACAATCCTTATCTTGGAGGCCAAGGCCTTTCCCAAAGTGAGTTCTACCCCCCTACTATGAAAGTACATCGTAACTTCTCAAGTCTTTTTGATGTCGATGCACCACAAGGAAGGACAATCAAAGGGTTTTAAACTAGGGTTGAACAAGGTGTCCAGGGGAGCCCTCGATATACACTAGGTACTTTTAGGATCAAGTCCATGAACAAAGGGCTTGTCTACATGCATGAGATTGGGAGGGTCTCTCCTATTGTTGTCACCTCACAAGTCTTGAAGGACTGAGGGTCTTGGAGCTTTGCCAGACAAAATGATGACTCTTTTTTGAGCTACCACTTTCACTTTCCCCCCTTTATATACCTTGTTGGAACACATGGTTGATGTCATCCCTTGGGGTGATGAAATTCCCAAGAAGGCCTCCTAAAGGGAAAAAAATCTAAGTGCTTTTGACCTCCAAAGTCACTTTGCAATACGAGGAGAGATCATACACACTTAGAATCTTAGGTTAACAAAATAAAAATAGAATTTGAAGAGTGTTTTTGATCTCCAAGATCACTTTGTAGCATGAGGAGAGAGCATACACACTCTAAAAAAATTTAAACACAACAAACAAGTCAATTCCCTTTAGAAAAATCAAATATGCCTAATTTAGTGAGAAAAATTATCTTTGACATACTAGGCTTCAGAAAATGTGTTAGTGGTTTCAGGACTCTGTCTTTGACACGTGTGGGGTTGTAAAAAATAGATTAGTAACTTTTGCAAAAAAAATTGTCTTTGGCAAGCATGAAGCTATAGGGAAAAACATTAGTGCAAAAGGATAAACCTTGCAAAATCTAAAAAATATGTCAACACAGAAAAATAAACTTCACCAATGAATTCTCAATGATTTTCTATGCATTTAAAAAAAATCACTAAATTTTATTTTCGTATATGAAAGTTATGTGCATTTAAAGTTCGTAAAGAAGATCTGACTTCAGAGAGATATACCTAAAAATATGATAAGAACTTGGAAAAATGGATTGCATCATAGAATAGAGCATTTAATTATCTTTTTGACTTCTACAAAATCACAAAATCTGATACCCAAGCAAAAAGTTAGGCCAGTTTGACTAAAAGGTGCTATTTTTGAATAAAAATGGAGGGAGGTTTGTCATAGGTGGTTAGCCTATCACTAGTGGTCAGAAAAAACTTGGTCACATGACATGTTAAGAATATAGATGTTATAATAAATGTTGGCAGCTAAGAAAAACTACTGATAGTTAAATACTCATTGCACACATGCACTAGTATTAGAACCTAGTGGTCACTCTTAATTGTAGTGCCTAATGATTAAGGTCTTGGTAAAGGATAAAAAATGTTAAGGTTTTAAACCTTATGTTTTTGTTAATATTTAATATCAACAACTACCTGAACACTAGGAGTTATAACAAATGCTAACTAAATAACATAAGATTTTAATGCTAGGTTTTAGCAATAAAAATCATGGTTTAAAACTAATTGTTGCAAACCACTATTAAAACAAACTTAACTTTTAAACAACAATAGTTGTTACAAATAAATGGTCTCAGACAAAAAAGTTAGGATCAATCATTAAGTTGATGGTTAATTACGCCGAAGGCATTCCCTTTGCGAGAGAGAGGGATAACTTTGAAAATCAACAGTTGAGAGTCCTGCAGAAGGATGCAACATGATTGAAAGCTTGCTGGCCATTCAATTTTTCCTATCCATCACCATTTTTCCCTTGTCCATTTTTCATGTCTTCATCATCAGGTTTTGTTCGTCCCATTTATTTGTCCATTGAAAGCTTATAGAAGACATGGGTATCCTCATGAGGCATTGACTCTGTTTCACTAAATGCAGTGAACAGGTGTCCAACTTGATCAGTTCACCTTTGCCAATATACTCCCAACTTGCGCCAAATTAAGAGCTCTAGAAGAGGGTATGGACATTCATGAAAGCTAATGGAAAGGGGATTTTTATCAGATGTTGTGGTTGTAAATGCCCTGGTAGATATGTATGCACAATGTGGTAGCATAGACAAGGCACGTGATTTGTTTGACAAAATGTCTCAAGAAATTGTAATCTCATGGACTGCAATGGTTGCAAGATATGCACAAAACAATGTTCTTGGGGAGGATTTAAAGCTTTTTGAAGAAATTCCTCAAAGAAATTCTGTGTCTTGGACTGCAAGGATTGCAGGTTGTACACAAAATGGTTTTCTTGGGGAGGCTTTAAGGCTTTTCAATGAAATGCCCAAAAGAAATGTGGCTTCATGGAATGCCATGATATCAGGATATGCTCAAAATGGATTTGTTGCAAAGGCCTTGGAAATTTTAAACCAAATGAAATTGACAGGTGCAAAGTCAGGCTCCATCACCATCGCTAGCATCCTCCCAGCATGTGCCAAAGTGGGCATATTAAAATAGGGTATGGATATCCATCAGAACATAATTAAATGTGGATTTCAATCAGATGTCTTAGTTATGAATGCCCTGATAGACATGTATGCAAAATGTGAATGCATACATAAGGCATGTGCACTGTTTGAAAAAATGCCTCAAAGAGATGTTGTCTCATGGAATGCAATGATTGTAGGATACGCACAAAATGGGTGTGTTGAAAAGGCCTTAGAAATTTTTAAGCGAATGTAATTAGCAGGTGTAAGGCCAGTCTTTGCAGATACCAGAAATGATAAAATAAAAGGGTAAACTAAACAATGTCTATTGTAATCACAAAACTAGACAGACAATGGAGTTGCAGATGGAATAACATTTTAAATTGGGTAGGGCAAAATCTCTTACCAGGTATGTAAAGGTGAAATATTGAACTTTCATTCAAAGGGTAATATTTGAGCAATTCCTATTACAATTAGTTGCAATACCCATCTCACCAGATTTGTCTAGGCTTAGGCAACAAGTGCATACCCATTTAAATAAGAGAATCTCCACAGAAATAATTTAAACTCAAAGCATCCCTGAGCTCATAGCTCAAATTCAAATTTTTAAATCCTAACAAATTCTCCTTGAGAAAGACATTAAGTCAGTAATGTTCTGGCAAAGGCAAGCTTAAGACTATTCCCATCTGAATTATGGAATCTCAAGCTCTCTAGTAGCTAGCAGTCACATTGTTTTGTTTTTTCATAATCACTAAGATCTCTGATCTAAGTTAGATGTTAGTCATTCGTATCCTTTAACATTGGTGACTGATAGGAATCCATGCAAAACAACACTTGGGAGGTAGTTGGGCCACAATGTTACACATGTTAATTTTTATTGGAAATTAGGATTTAGCAGCCCAATGCATTGAATGATTAGAGGGGTTGATTTAGATGGGGATGGATTTGTCAAATTTTAAGAGTTTATGAATATGATGACAAGTTCCTTGAAATGAAAATGGAAAACATATAAAATGTCTGTATATATAACTTTATTTTTACATGCCTAAAGTCAAGCATGTATTTGTATCAATGGTGAATTTGGGCTTCAGCATCTGCCTTCATTAAATTTTTCTTTTCCTTTTTGTTTTGAAGTCTATTTATCATGGAGGGCATTTCAAGAGTACAAAATGCTAACATCACAAATATTGCTATGCATGTTGTTTTTTGGCTACTACCCTACTCTTGAAACAAAAGAGATATCCATTGATCTAGTCTTATCAATATGTTTTTTTCCAAATTTAGGTGAAGTTAAAATGCATCTTCTTGTCAAGCGGTAGATAATTTATTGAAGTTGTTTATTTAATATAAAACCCATGGAAGATTAGATTTTGTTGAACACATTGATACCACATAACAAATAATGAACTGTGGATAGATAAAATCAATGATTGTTTCATACTCAATAAAGAAAGGGCATGTTCCCAATTAGATTGTGATGCATGAATTTTAAGACTAACAAAACAAGGAAAAATAAAATGTGACATTTGCAATAAAGATGCATCTTCTCCTCAAGAATAAATTGAAGCTACTTTCATGACCACTACTTGCCTAAGATTTCCTTTGATCTCAATAATTTGTATTCTATGCAAGTCATGTATATCCAGAATAAATAATAATTCTTCCAATACATATGTGTCAAGACACCAATGAACTAGAATTTAGCATACTAAAAACTATACATTTATTTTATCACAAAAGAAGGGCTCATTTCTACCATCAAAAAAACATATCAATATCAAGCTCAAATGTATGGTGCAACATAGTTTAACAACAAATATGCTTTGGAAAAATCAAGTCTATAGAATGCCTCGCAATATTATATGAAAATTGGCATTTTTCTCTTCCTTATTGCATGTACTTCATCCATTAATGTCTGCTTCATTTTCCCACTAATTGGATGCATTTCATCATTTAAAGTGAAATTGAGTCAATATTGTTTGCATAAATATTAAATTACTTAGAGGCTATCAATTAAATTTTAAGACACTATCAAAACAATGGAGGAAACTAGACAAATACACTAGAAATCAAGCATGGTCAACCATATAATGCAATGTGGTCTCCACCTTCTTGACACTTTTCAAAATGAAACTATTTAGAGAACATACGAATCCAAAGACAATGTACAAATGCCCTCCTCTTAAACTGTTCTAATATTAATACATATAAATTTATTCTATTCCTCAAGAGTTAATATCAAAGTTGCTCCAAAAAGCATAGGCAAGTGATTTGATTGCCAATCTATTTGGAGGATAACTTGTATAGTAAAATGTGTGGAAAGGGGTTAATTAATATATAATAATAATATATTAATTTAAAAAAATTGATATAATAATTACTCCAGAGGTGTTTAACAGTGGCATAAAAATCAAAACACAATTTATACATACTTAAACAATAAAATAAACTTTTTAAAAGTAATGCTTCAATCTGTAATTACAAAACATGTATTATATAGACATGTTTTGTTATTTATATCTATTAATTATGTCTTTCATTTTAGTGTGCAATGGGTATAGTAAATAGGTCTTAAAGGGACTGAATTATCAAGTCCTTAAGCAAATGACGTGTTTACCTAAGTGTTCGCATTTATCTCTCGTAGTGGTCTTGTGAGGGTAAAAATGGTGATCAATCAAATGAATAATAGATGACCCAAACATCAACAGAATAGTGAAACAAAGAAGATTCAAGTAAACAAAGCAATGAACAAACACAGCAAACCTCTTCCGTTTCGAAACTTCTGTTGTTCGCCTATCACGAATTGTCCTTTCGCAGATGAGATGAGCCCTCAGAGAGTGCAATCTTTTAAAGCTATTTGAGGAAGTCGATGGTGAACGGCTATGGTGTGATATGCAATGAAGGTGAGCTCCAATGCAACAATGGTGATCTCAAGCTTGTAGATGACAAGTGGGTGCCAAAGGCGCACTGGTGGTATTTCTGCAGAGTAACGATGTCAAAAGCCTGGATGAATAGAATGAAGGGATGAAGCTTCATTTATAGACTTGGAAGAATGGGAATCAACAGTTGAGAGGAGATATGAAGATCAATGGCTGAGGATGGTTGAGGAATGTGCAACCAGTAGGAATGTGACAAGTGTCCCAGCTCCATCATGAAAGGGGGGATGTGACAAAACTGATTGGAGAGTTAACTCCATTGACTGGTCTGTTAACAGAATTGACTGATCAGTTAGAAGAGTGGATTGTGGAATTGACTGGATTGATTGAGGATTTGACTCAACTGACAGGTTAGTTAACAGATTTGATTGATTGGTTAACTGACCTCTGATTGGAGAAGAAATAGGCCATGTGGGTGAGGGAAAATAAGGCAATTAAATATTAAATATATTTAATTACATGTGCAACCTGATGAGGTGGACAAGGTGAGGTGGAAAAGGTGATGTGGAATTTTGAATTTAGAACTTTAGGATAGAGGAATTAGGCTTAATTAAATAATTTATAATTATTTAATTGTGAAGGACAAATAGAAGAATTTTAATTAAATAAATAGAATTTATTTAATTATGGGATAGTGAATTGATTAAATAAATTTAGAATATTTATTTAATTGGTAGAAGAATGGAATAAATATTTAGAATATTTATTTAGGATGATTTGTGTCATTTTTAGGCGTATACATTTTGCCCCTCTTTGATGCAATGCAGTTTACAGCATTGCTTCAAAGAATTTGATAGTCTGAATGATGATACATGCCCCAGTTTGCCCCTGGTACAGGTTAAATGACGATAGGATGCCCCCTCGGGAGATTGGACGGGAAAAACGGCGAAAGTTTTGGAGACGGACGATCTCACGATGAGGAAGGGGTTAGGATAGGTTGGAGGAAAAGGGACGTGGTCAGGGATGCGGGAAGAAAACGGGAGGAAAAACGGACACAGGAAGTAGTCACAGTCATCACCTAGCCAGAATTAGGGTTTGGAGGCTATAAATAGGAGCTGGGTCCACAAGAATAGTCATTTGCACACTTGGTTGATCTGGAGTGGAGGAAGAGAGCTCAGAGCAAACTGAGAGCAGCATGGCAGCCAGAGCAGCAGATATCCCACGCGAGGAGCACCGATTCGAGCGAGTCCGACGATTCAGGCGGCCAGCAGAGGCAGGACCCCCAGTATGTGCTTCGAAAAATTTCCCCTAGGGTCGAGTTTAGGCGTCATAAATGCACGTAGAAAATAGGTGAAATGAATGCGCCGAAACGCAGAACGATGCATATGCCTCGCGAAGCTGCGCTTTTGCATTTTCGCGGCGCATATGTCAGTTTCGGCGGCACATGCGTGAAAGCTGCGCTTTGTGCATTCTAGCTACGCATGCGTAATTTGGCGGCGCTTTTGTATTTTTGCCGCGCATATGTGAAATATAGCAGCGCATTTGAGAAAGTTGCGCATATGTGGATTCTTGCGGTGCATGCGTAATTTCACGGCGCATGTGTGGATTTCTGCGGCGCATGTGTTAGAACGGCGCATACGTGCACTGTAGCGGCGCATATGCATTTTGCGGTGCATATGTTGATTCTTGCGGCGCATATACCAGAAACGGCGCTTTTACCACCTGTAGTGGCGCATTTGCTTGGGATGGCAAATTACTTAGCCAAATTGATTCAATTAGCATCCTGTTTGACGTAGGAATCGATGAGCTATCTCCGAGATTGTAGGAATCTAGTCAAGAGATGTAGTGTGCTGTTTTGATCAATTTGAAATGCTAAGTTTAGTTGATATAGTTCAGTAGATATGTTGAGTATGGTATATGCAGCTTGAGACTGACACCTTGCTTTGCGTGCTTGCAGGAGGAGATACGAGAGACGATGCAGTCGAGGGAGACGTTCCCTATGCCTTTATTGCAGAGATACATGCTGACGGAGGCTGACAGAGTGGCGCTTGGTGCCATGGGTTTAGATTATGTCTGCTTTAAGCTTGAGGTGCAGGCGAACCGAGGACTATTGACAGCTGTCGTGGAGAGATTCCACAGTGAGGACGGGACCTTCCACTTCCCTACTGGAGAGATGACGGTGACCCTGAGGATGTCTACAGGATACTGTACTTGCCTGTGGTAGGTGAGTTAGTGGAGTACGATGCACAGCGGGACGCGAGACTCGCCGAGTGTCAGCGAGTATTTGATGATCTCGAGCTGGTGGGATAGGTCATCCCGTGGCAGGATATCTATGACTGTTACGACTACTTCCCTGGGATAGTTGCTGGACTGATTGGGGGCGTTGTATGCCCGGATAGGAGATCGCATGGGTTCCCCATTGGATGGGGCAGGATCATGGAGCGGATGCTGACTGAGGGCACCTGATATGCGTGGGGACCCTGCGTGCTGGCCCACCTTTATCATGACATGCATCAGGTGGTGTACCACCGCAGCACGAGTCTATCGGCTGGGGTGTTGCTGTTACAGTTCTGGCTGTGGGAGCACATAGCGGTGACCAGGCTGGTGTGCGTCTTTGCTAGGCAGAGAGGAGAGCCATACAGCTATGGCTATGCAGGAGTGATTTCCCAGCACAAGCTGGGGAAGCTAGAGTACTGGAGGCACACTTTAGATGGGGTAGATATGGTCGTCTGGCGACCATATCTGGATTGCGAGCCCTAGGATGACGAGGGAGATGAGCTACCCTACTGCTTTCAGACCAGGTGGTTGATAGGCCAAACACGGCACATACTGGAGAGACAGATGGTGGGCCGAGTGTTGAGACAGTTCGGCAGGAGACAGGGCATGCCACAGGGACAGGCCATGTTTGCACGGACACATGTAGAGAGGGTCCGATGGGGGCCGATGGCTTCTTATGAGGAGGCTCTGGCAGAGTTCCAGCAGTTGCCTTATGTGGCATGGGACATGCAGAGAGAGATAGCAGATGTGGGGGTCACACAGGAGTACGAGGACTGGATCACTGCACATCCTTTCCTGAGATATTCAGGACCCGGTATGCTGGTGCCTCGGATTGATGAGGCAGACTCAGAGGAGGAGGGAGAGGCTGGCCCAGGGCGGAGGGGAGCTAGAGGAGGACGAGGACGACGGGGTGGCCGAGCTGCGGAGAGGCCGAGGCAGCGGAGGAGGATAGATCAGGCTGGGTAGGCAGTGCCAGGACAGGCAGAGGCACAGCAGCAGGTGCCGCAGCAGGTGCCGCAGCAGGTACCACAGCAGCAGGTACCACAGCAGCAGGTGCCACAATAGCAGGGGCTAGGACAGGCAGAGGCAGCACAGGGGCTAGTGCAGGGTGAGGCTCATGAGAGGACCATAGCCAGCCTGAGGGGACAGGTGCGAGAGCTGCAGGCATAGCTGAGGAGAGTGGAGAGGAGGTGAGATATAGATGCAGCAGTGATCGCTGGTTTGACTCGCGAGTGAGACATGGCGGATGCACGGGTACGCCTTATCCGTGTAGAGCGGGATACTACAGTGGCCGCTATGGGTACAGACGCAGCTAGCTCTTTTCTGGTTGGGCAGGTGCAGCAGGCACAGGCACAGGTAGGCCAGTTGCAGATGCAGTTGGCACAGGCGCAGACAGACCTAGCCAGAGCGCAGTCACAGGCATAGTACTACCGAGGCTTGTACCATGGTGCCGTGGCGTCGAGCCAGAGGGCAGGGAGCTTCTGGAGTCAGTCTGAGGTGGCTCACAGAGCGGGTCCATCCCAGTCAGGGGCATCCGTGATGGGACCTCAGCACTCAGGAGCTGGCAGTGGTGGCCCACAGCAGCAGGGGTAGACAGAGACCAGATTTTGAGCATTTTTGGGACATGTATCACCGTCTATTTAGACGTATATTGTATATGACACTTTGATTTTTGAGAGAGATGGTGATATTGTACATTTGGACCTCTTTTATATGATAGTATATATGATGATGCAGCTTTGTGTATCTATTGCATGTGTTATGAGATGATGATTTTACCTCTATTGTATGATGTAATCTATTGCATAGTTAGATGGTCTATCTGATGTTATATGAGATACATTTTGATATGCTACTATATGATTTCTATATGATCTAATGTGACAAATGAATGCGAAATGTGATATGATGTCTATGTGATGATGCAAATGTATGTATATGAAACATGATTTCTATGTTATGATGTAACTGTATATGTGATGTCTATATGATCTAATGCAAATGTATACATATGTGATATGGTTTCTATGTGATGATGCTGTATAGATATATGGGACACTACTGGATGTTTATATGATGTAATGCTTTGAATGTATGCAGTTGTAACATGAGTACTATGTGGTGATGCAGTATAGTGATATGATGCACGTGGATATGTTTTGTGATTTTCTGTGCCTTTGAGATGCAATGTGATGCAGATGTATTGGTGATCTAATGCATTGGATGGTGCATTCTACTAACCTAATCATGTGCGTGACTAGTTCCTATGAATGATATGATATGCTCCTATATGCTTTGCTTTTGTGAAGTCCAAATGTACTCTATCGTCATAAGAATGACATGATGGATAGAAGAATGGTTGTGATAGAATGACCTAGAGACTTTCCTTGATATCGTTACTCTGCATAGTTGGGATAATGAGGATTGTATGGGATATAGATGCATGGATGTATATATGGATATAGGACAGATGCTTTGCTGTTAGATTGCTTTATTTCATCATTGGGCATTTTGTTTTTGGTACTTTTCTGAAATGTTGTAAGTGAATACAAGCATCTAGGTATAATTGAACCGAGATGACCTGAGTACCGCTTACATGGAGTGTGATTTAGCAAGTTAATACAAGCATCTAGTCAAAATTGAATCTAGATGACCTGAGTACTTCTTGCGTTTCAACAAGCAAGGATTGCCCCCGTTCCTGTAAGACCTTTGATGTCCTCAATGATCTTTTGCCAATCATGTCCTTAGACAAGGCTTCACATTATTAAAGTTTAATCCACAAACAACAAACAAAGAAAGTAATCATGCCCCCATCATAGCATCTCTAGCTTTTGGCATCCTTGAGTAGCATAGGAAGGTATGATAGCAAAAATCAAGACTCTGTAACTTAACCCTAGGTTCAAATCTACAAAGCATATTTGCGTTGATATGTGTTTATTTCTTGCCTTAATTTGCATAAAATCATTTAGAGGACCTTGGGTATTTGCTTTGCATTGCATAGGTTAAGATGCTCATAGTCAAGGTTTCTGCTTGAAGCGTAGGTTTTGCTTGCATTTGCTTGCTTGATGAGAAGATTGCACAATCCTTATTGAGAAGACGGACCCTAAGGGACTGACCTAGTGCCTCGGGGGCTCATTGTTAAATGGCCTTGCCTACGTGACGACGCAGAGGCAACGTAGTTCGGGGAAAACCCAAATGGACCATGGATGGACTAGAAGAAAGACGACAAAAATGAAGACAAGAAAGGAGATGAATGGGACCTTGGGAGAGATGGAAGCCTCGGGGGCGCATTAGAATAATGGCCTTGCCTACGTGATGGCGCAGAGGCAACGTAGTTCACGGACTTGGACCACAGACACCGACGAGAGACACTTATGCTAGGCTCACACTGAGGAGACGGTATGGGACAAAACCTTGGTAGACAAGGCCACAAGGTGAGTATCAAGCCATGATAGGTAACTGTCAAGTGTTTATTGTGGGATGGATATGGGTCGAATGGGAAAAATAGAGGAAGAATGGACTCAAGGTTATTGGATTCCCAAAGATGGAGAATGCGGTCTGTCACAAGTAACGCCTGTTTACCAGGTTTTCATCACTTGCTTTTATTTGCACGAGAAGCTAGAAAGTAACATGACGCCTGATTGCCAGGTTTTCATCATGATACCTATCCAAGGCACCTGTTTGCCAGGTTTTCACCAAAGGACGATTTTTTTGTATGTTTTCCATTTTTTTTTTGATTTTTTTGATTTTTTGATTTTTTTGATTTTTTGATTTTTTTGATTTTTTTATTTTTTTGATTTTTTGATTTTAGTGTACCCCCTTGCATTGGGATTCGCTCAAGTATAGAACCGGCGAAGGTGCATGCTATTGATTGGATCATCAAACAACTCACCTGCTGATGTGGCCAACTGATATGCCCCCGATCCGTAAGCCGCTACAATTACATAGGGTCCAAGCCAGTTAGGCTCGAACTTACCTTTCTTTTCTCTGTCCTGCTGATTGCGAGGGTTCTCTCTTAGGACGAGGTCCCCAACCTTGAAGCATCTTGGTCTAACCTTGTGGTTGTAGCTTCTTGACATCATCTGTTGATAGGCTTTGAGATGGTCAAAAGCTTTTTGGTGCCTTTCCTCTAGCAATTCTAGCTCTTGTAGTCTGGAGACTCTGTACTCTTCGTCTGATATGAGACCTTTCAACGACACCCGAAGGGATGGGAGTTCGACCTCAATGGGAAGGATGGCTTCGGAACCATAGACGAGGGCGTAGGGTGTAGCACCTGTGGGAGTGCATATGCTGGTTCTATAGGCCCACAGAGCGGGATTGAGTTGGACGTGCCAATCGCGTCCAGCTTCATTGACAGTCTTCTTTAGGATTTTCAGAATGGTTTTGTTCGATGCCTCAGCTTGGCCGTTACCTTGGGGATAGTATGGAGTGGAGAAACGATGTTGGATTTTAAAATGCTCACAAAGTTCCTGGACATCCTGATTTTTGAAGGGTCTCCCGTTATCCGTTATGATGGATGAAGGGATGCCATATTGGCAGATAATGTAATTCAGAATGAAAGAGGAAATTTGCTTTCCTGTGACGGTTGATAGGGGAACGGCTTCAATCCACTTTGTAAAGTACTCAGTGGCGGTTATGATGAATTTATGGCCGTTGGAAGAAGGCGGATGAATCTTTCCCACGAGGTCAAGTCCCCACTGGCAAAAGGGCCAGGGTGTCGTTAGAGGTCTCAACTCCTAAGCAGGTGCATGAATCAGGTTCCCATGTATCTGGCACTGTTTGCACTTTTTGACGAACTGATATGAATCCATTTCCATATTGGGCCAGTAATAACCCAAACGCATGAGTTTCTTAGCTAAGGAAGGACCGCAGGAGTGTGTTCCGCAGATCCCTTCTTGCACGTCTCGCAAGGCAGTTATAGATTCTTCTTGTTCTAGACAACGGAGTAAAGTACCATCCAGACCACGTCGGTAAAGGGTATTGGCGATAATGGTGTAACGGGAGGCTTGTCGGATGAAAGTTCGCTTTTGGTTGGAAGAGAGGTTCAAAGGAAGGATATTGTCCTTGAGGTAAGTGTAGGTCTTACCATACCAAGGTGAATCAGATCCTACTAGGAGGCAAATGGAATGGGTTTCGAGGAGATCATAAGCCGGTTGTCGAATGGTTTCTACTAAGAACTCGTACTGTGACTCATGTTCAGGTATCTCTAGAAGAGAGGCTATGGTCGCCATTGCATCTGCTGCTTTGTTCTCTATCCTGGGTATCTGCTCAAACGAGATGGTCCCAAAATGTTCTTTGAGGTCGTCGACCATCCGCTTGTATGGGATGAGCTTCTCGTCTTTGGTCTGATATTCATCGTTGGCCTGGTTTATGATAAGCTGCGAATCACCGTAGACACATAGTGCTTGGATTTTCCACTCAGTGGCCATCTTGAGACCAATTACCAAGGCTTCATATTCTGCTATATTGTTAGTGCATGGGAATAACAACCTGTAGGACTTTGGAATAGTGTCACCTTGGGCAGTGATAAACAAGATACCTGCCCCCGATCCATGGTTGGTGTAAGACCCGTCGAAGTAGAGTTTCCAAGGAGATGTTGACAGAGTGAATAAAGACTCATCGGGGAACTCAAACTGCATTGGTGAAGTGTCCTGTAACGGTGCCTCAGCTAGTTGGTCAGCGATGATTTGCCCCTTGATGGCTTTTCTGTCCACATACTCTATATCATATTCGCTAAGAAGCATAACCCATTTGGCTAGTCGACCTGTGAGAGCTGCTTTGCTGAGAAGATATTTTAGTGGGTCGATCTTGGCAATGAGTTTGACAGGATGTGCCAACATGTAGTGTCAGAGTTTTTGTGAGGCAAAAACCACCGCAAGGCATGAACGTTCCACCTGTGAGTACTGCAACTCGTAGCCCACTAAGGTTCGACTGATGTAGTACACAACTCTTTCTTTGTTCTCATAGTCTTGCTGCGCTAGGAGAGCCCCAAGAGCAGTAGGTGTAGCAGATATGTAGAGAATCAAAGGTTTTCCTTGGATCGGAGGCATGAGTATAGGAGGATTCATGAGGTACTCCTTGAGCTTGTTGAATGCCTCTTCGCACTGCTCATCCCATTGAAATGGAACGTTCTTATGTAGGAGATGGCTAAAAGGATGGCACTTGTCTGCCAGCTGTGAGATGAACCTGCGGATGGCCTGGAGCTTGCCCTGTAAGGATCTCAACTGTGTTAGAGTTTTGGGCGGTGGCATGTCCATGATTGCTTTGACCTTGGCCGGGTCTACCTCTATGCCGTTTGCTGACACGATGAAGCCTAGCAGCTTGCCTGATGTGACCCCAAACACACACTTCTTCGGGTTCAGTTTTACTTGGAATTGATCCAACCGTTGAAAGACTTTTTCTAATGTGTCCAGATGTGAATCCCTTGTGATGGATTTTGCCAAGATATCGTCAACATAGTCTTCCATAGTTACATGCATCATGTCATGGAAGATGGTTGTCATGGCCGGCTGATATGTAGCACCTGCGTTTTTCAGCCCAAATGGCATGACATTCCAGCAAAAGGTACCCCATGGACAAGTGAAAGCAGTTTTGTGCTGATCCTCTGGTGCTATTTTGATCTGGTTGTACCCTGAGAATCCATCCATGAGTGACAGCATTGTATGTCCTGCCGTGAGGTCGACTATGATATCGATGTTAGGCAAGGGAAAGTCATCCTTGCGGCATGCTTTGTTTAAGTCTCTAAAATCGTTGCATAGTCGAACCCTGCCATCTGGTTTAGACACTGGCACGATGTTTGATATCCATTCGGGGTAATCTATGGCCCTGATGAACCCCACGTCTAGCAATTTCTTGAGTTCTTCCTTGACCAGAAGGGCTATATGGGGATGCATCTTCCTCAATTTCTGCTTTACGGGCTTCACCCCTGGATCCAATGGCAGATGATGCAGAATCAGGTTAGGGTCTAAACCTGGCATGTTAGCATATGACCAAGCAAAGCTGCCTCTCTTCTTCTTAAAGAATGGTACAAACCTGGTTTTCTCAGGTGGTGTGAGAGATTTTACAAAGTGGATAATCTTGGGCTGCTCTTCGGTGCCGATATTCACTGGCTCTGTTGGCTCCACCACGATCTGTGACCTTTCTTGATACATATCACTTGGGAGGGTGTCAAGTATTCCATCGTCAGGTGCCACAGTTGGGTTTTCACCTTCAGATACGTCCTTTCTTTTTACTGTTTTATGATCTGACACTGCCGCATGGCAGTTTTCACTGTCAGATCCCTTTTTGATCTTTATATTTTTGTGACTAGAAGGCTTGGCACCCTCCCCGAAGTAAGCTACAGTATTGAGTTCGATAGCAAAACCAGCTTTATGATCTCCTTTTGGTAAGTGATCCCTAAGTTCCATATAGTCAATGTAAGCATCATCATTCTGGAACATATCTAATTGGGGGGTTCCTTGCAGATCCCAGTCAATAAGCTTAGGGTGTAAGAGGGGAAGGGAGTCGGATGAGAGATCTGATCCATTAATGGTGTGAATGGAAATGTTATGGGCATTGGCGGGGGTAGTGTTCTGGGTGGTACTTTCTTCCAAGTTGTTTATCACAATGGAATCGAAACTTTCCTCGAAAGCCATAACCTCAGGGAGGGGCAAATCAGACTCCAATGGTCTGTCTCGTTGCGTCTGTCCCTCATGGTAGGGGCTGAGAGTTTGGATGGTGTCAATCTCCTTGTCATCGTAGGAGTGCTCTGTTAGTTCGTCCCACTCATACTCATTCGACTCATTTGAATCTGCGTCACTATCCACTTGGAGTGTTTGAATTGTCTCCACTAGGCAAGCGTTTTCTTTGGCTTTACCTTTACCTTTGTACCCTAGGCCAGTTGTGTTTCTAGCCGAAGAGGATGAAGAGGGTTGGATAGGTTCAACGATTCCTTCTTTTCTGAGGCCTATGGGGCCTTGTCCTTCGTATCCCATCCTGTGCAAGATAGTTTCACCCCGTCCATAGAGTTCTGTAGGGAGTCTAGGCAGCTCTTGGGATGTGTTTTCCTCTTCAGCGTAAAGCCACTGTAGGAGATCTTGCTCCTCTGTCTCATCAGATAAGGTCCCCCATTTTACAAAGGGATTTGCGGGAGTTGCAGGAGGAGCAGATGGCTTTGGAAAATGCCTAGGTTGATGCTTGGGTTTGCCAAAGGAGCGAGGAGACAAAGGCATGGTGGCAAGGTTGAGGCTGTGCTCAATGGAGTACTCCCCCACGCCATTTTCTTTTATGGTAAGTTTCAGCGGTTTGGGCCTTGAGGAGGAAGCTTCGGCAGTATGGTCTTGTGGCGGAGTAGGGGAAATGTAGGCTCTGTTGTTGGGAATGACGCACTCAGATTTTGCTTGGAAAGAATTGCAATGTTGGTAGGGTTCGGGGTCGCCTTGTATGGTGACCTACTTGCCATCGTGTGGGAACTTTATGCATTGATGGTAGGTGGAGGGGACAGCCTTCATGGCGTGGATCCATGGTCTCCCTAGTAGAATATTGTAAGCAAGCTCCCGATCAAGGACTTGGCACACCACATCTTTAATTACCGGTCCCACTTGAATGGGTAGGACAACCGTGCCCTTTGTGGTTCGTTCCTCCTCGTCATAGGCTTTGATAGTAATTTTCCGTCTTGGATCTACTGCCTGTTCAGAGAACCCCAGTGCAAGGACTAGCTTCAACATGCAAATATTTAGACCGGCGCCCCCATCAATGAGAACCCTCTTGATGCGGTGCTTGTGCACGAATGCGACAATGTGTAGAGGAGTGTTGTGGGGTTGAGATATGGAAAGGTCATCTTGCTCTGTAAACGAGATGGAAGTGGAGGAGGTCAAATTACCCACCATAGTTTGAAACTTTTCTTGGGCTAGGTTAGTGGGGACAGTAGTTTCCACTAAGGCTTTCTCAAGAATCTCCTTATGAGAAGGAGATAGACGCAAGATCTCCAATATAGAAATGTGAGCCGGAGTTTTTTACAATTGGTCGATGACATTATATGGGCGGGAGTTGGACGGAGATGGTGATGACCTTGGAGGAGTGGTGTTGATCGTGACTCTACCACTGCGGGTAATTATACTACAACCAGTTCTGTTAGGTCCTAGTTGTTGGTTGGGGGATATGACGTTGACTTGCGGAACATGTTCAGAAATGCAGTTAATGGTGTACTCAAAGGGAACGCTTGCATAGTTAGCATTACTTGACCCACTGTTCTGGTTTGGCCTGTTACGATTGTTGTCATTATTGTTATGGCCATTGGAGTTGTTGCCGTTGTGATCATTGTTGTGGTTGTGACCATTGTTGTTGTTGTGACCGCTGTTGTGATTGTTGTTATACGGCCTGTTGTGATTTAGAAGGGGATCCCGGTAGGCCACATGAGATTCATTGGAGGTATGTTGTTGTGTCCCTCCCTGACTTTGATCCAGTATATCCTGTATGACATTCTTGAGGCGGATGCAATTGTTAGTCGTGTGCCCCCGTCCTCGATGATACTCGCAATAGTCTGTGTCCTTCCAATAGGGAGGTTTGACTATGGGCTCATAGTCAGTTGTTGGCGGTAGAGAAATTTCATTGTTAGCCAACAACTTTCTGAGGGCCGATTCTTGAGATTCTCCTAACGGTGTGAATTTCCTCCTTGGATTTGAATTGAACCAAGGTCTAGGTTCCCGAGGGGGTGGCTTGTTGAGTGCACCGTTATTTGCTTCTTCCTTAAGAGTGAATATGGGTTGTTGTTTAGGGGCTGCCGCCTTGGCATCCACTACTCCATCGTTGACCACATTCTTGTTCTTGGTCCAAAACTTTGACTTGTCAGTTGTGTAATTGGAAGGAGGTGTGTCCTTGTAGAGCTTGAGAGTTCCTTTAGCGATCATAGATTTCTCAATGAATAGCCCCATTTCAATGACTTTGATGAATGAGGTAGGGCATTGTATCTGAATCTGATAGCTAAGATCGGGATTCAAATTGTGGACAAACATTTCCAATAGTTGTTTCTCAGGCATGTCGTAAGAACACTTACTAGCTAGCTATCTCCATCGTTGTAAGAAGGTGGCGAAAGACTCACCACCCTTTTGTTTGGTGTTGCATAGGTCTAGCATAGATACCTCATGTTCTATGTTGTAAGAGAAGTGCGTTATGAATTTATTGACAAGTTCATCAAAATTTTTGATTCCTGGTGGTAGACGCGAGAACCACTCCATAGCTTGACCTCCTAAAGATCTTGGGAACAGTCTCATTAAGTAGGTCTCGTTGTGAGCTACTTCTAAACATGCTACAGTGAATTCCCTGATATGATCTCTAGGGTCCCCCTTCCCTTTGTATTTGTCAAATTTTGGAATTCCGAACTGATAGGGGAATGGTTTCATGACCAAACTTCTGTCAAAGGGGTATGGTGCTATATCTTCCAAGGAGTAGTTCTTGGAACTTGTGCTGATCTTAAGGTTGGAGATTTCTAGCTTTAGACTCTCAATTTGTTGTCTCACATCCGCCATAGGAGCATTTTGATCTATGGGTTGCTTTCCTCTCTCATTGGCATGGGGGACCATGTCCTTTATGCCTCTCTCATGTGCATGTGGGACTGTGTCATTTGTGTCCCTCTCACGTTCATTGTCTGCATTTTCCATGATGGAGTTAATGTCAAAGTCTGCGGGGAGTTTGATTCTGAGACTAGCAATATGATGGAAATACTTGGTGGGGTCCTCAAGGAGCACTTTCTCCACTAAGCGTTGGAATTTGCTATCTTGCATGTGTGCCACTAATTCTTCACGAGAAATTTCTTCATCATCATCGCATGGTGGGGCGATGTGATCGGATGAGTCGGCCATTTCAATTAGCTTGTTGTACTGGGATCGAGTAAGAACCATGCAAGGTGGGGTGGGATGAAGTGGACTAGGATTAGAAATTTTGGCAAGGTGCCGACTAAGACTGTAATGAATGGGGTATCTAGGACAAGATTTGGACAAAGGGTTCTCCCGCCCAATGACTTCAGGTAAGACGATTGACACAAGACTCTAGCCACTAGCAAGGGTAGTCGATACCAGTCTTACTGTGTAGGGCTTAGTCGTTCAACAAGACTACTAGCAAAGGTACTGTGACCTACTAGGCTTACGTGAATTCACAAATGAAACGAAGAAGGACCTATGTCAAATCGGTATGGGACAGAATGACTTTGGGACAAGAGTGACTTGGACAGAAGGTGACTGGGGTGACTGACGAAAGAGAGAGAATTGGGTGAAACGGATGAAGATTAACTGCAAGGTTGACTCTGACCTTGGAAAATGAAACTAGGCCGAAATGGGTACTCTGAACAGCTGACGATAATTTCTCAAAAATAGGGCAAATGCTCACTGTCACGCATGCGCAGAAACAGATGCGCAGCAAGAATAGGTAAATGCGCTGTAAGTCGCTGTAAAAGCACAGCTCTGGTGAAGTATGTATGCGCAGTAACAGTGTGTAAATGCGCAGCGGAAAAGTATATGCGCAGCAAGTCGGTGTATAAGCACAACAAGTTGCTGTAAAAGTGCAGCCAAAAAGTGTATATGCGCAGCCGAAAGGTATGTATGCACAGCCAGTCGGTACAAAAGCGTAGCAAGTCACTGTGTATGCGCAGCAGAAAAGTGTATATGCGCAGTTCTGATATTTTTTTGCAAATTTTTTTGGGATTTTTCTCTGTTTTTGGTATTCTTTGGCTGGAAAAGGTCTTCCTGATCTGATATTATGAATTAATTTAGCAAGAAAACACAGCAAGCACAAAGAGTATTTTGTAGTTTTCTATTGTTTTTGCAATTTTTCGACTCTATTTTGGACAAAAGCAAGCACAAAATCCTAGGCGAGAAATGGATTATAAGGGATTTGGGCCACTAAAACAAGAGGTATTTAATTCGGGCAACCGTTCAAGTGGTTACACGTGCGGCGGTACTACTCTCCGTTATGGAGTCTCCCAGCCTCAAAGGGTTACGCCTGAGAGGGTTTTGGGGGAGGTTGGCCGTCGGTGTAACATAACAGCACTCGTTGCAGGAGGTTTTCACCTCAAGCACAATTTATTTTAAGTGGCTCGGTAGGGCTTGGCGTTAGCCTGTTACCACTCAGGGTCGTTCCCGCTTGGACAAGCGTGCATCCAAGGGCAGGCCCCTCCTAAAGGTCAAACAAATAGAATGACAAGTCTGGCACTCTGATCACCCAGAAGAGGGGAGAGCATAAGCCTATTGTCATTCGCAAGCACAGAATACACTGATTAATCCACCCTAGTTAAAAGATAAAAACTAAATGGGCTAATCTACTCAAACAGAACTTTGAAGTGATTTCAGCAATATTGCAGTGGTTTAGTTTTAAATCCCAGAAAGCAGTAGTGAGTTCAATTTTAAATCCACGTTGCACGAGATTGTTAACTTTGAAATTCAGGTCTCACGATATAGCAATGGTTCATTTTAACTACAAGATCAGTGATGAGTTCAATTTTAAAACCGCGAAGCACGAGATTGTTAACTTTGAAATTCAGGTCTCACGATATAGCAATGGTTCATTTTAACTTTCAAGATCAGTGTTGAGTTCAATTTTAAACCTCAGATAGCAATAACTTTGAAGGTGTTTGTAATGCAAGCATGAAATAAACCAGTTACTTCCTCCCTAATTAGGACTAGATGAAGATTTGTAATGAACAACCATTTTACTCTTTCCCAGAAAATGAAAGGTGACCTAATTAGATGCAACTACATGTAACTAAACCCGAGCCTATCCTGCAAAACCACTCTAGCAAACACCTGCAAAGGGGTTAACGTTAGCAAAATCCTCTAGAAAAGTACTAAAACTTGAGTCTGTTACAAATGTGCAGCTTCCGTGATCAGATGCGCAGAAATGATCAACAGAAGCGCAGCACTAACGAATGCGTTGCAAGATTGAACGTATGTGCGGTTAAAATGAATAAATGCGCAGTTTTAATGGATGCACAGCAACAATCTTTAGATGCGCCGTAACAGTCAACATATGCGCAGTTAGAACGGAAGCGCCGTAACAGTCTGTAAAAGCGCAGTAAGAATACACAGATGCGCAGGATTTTTAGAAGCACCGTAGCAGTCTTCAAAAGCACCGTAAAAATGAACAGATGCGTCAAACTAATCTGTGCGTGACTCTGCAGGACCTGTACAGAACCTGCCTTCAAAAAAGCTCAAAAATGGTGAAATAAAGGGGCAATGGCTCCACGGTGGGTGCCAAAAATGTGAGGGTAAAAATGGTGATCAATCAAATGAATAATAGATGACCCAAACATCAACAGAATAGTGAAACAAAGAAGATTCAAGTAAACAAAGCAATGAACAAACACAGTAAACCTCTTCCGTTTCGAAACTTCTGTTGTTCGCCTATCACGAATCGTCCTTTCGTAGATGAGATGAGCCCTCAGAGAGTGCAATCTTTTAAAGCTATTTGAGGAAGTCGATGGTGAACGGCTATGGTGTGATATGCAATGAAGGTGAGCTCCAATGCAACAATGGTGATCTCAAGCTTGTAGATGACAAGTGGGTGCCAAAGGCGCGCTGGTGGTATTTCTGCAGAGTAACGATGTCAAAAGCCTGGATGAATAGAATGAAGGGATGAAGCTTCATTTATAGACTTGGAAGAATGGGAATCAACGGTTGAGAGGAGATATGAAGATCAACGGCTGAGGATGGTTGAGGAATGTGCAACCAGTAGGAATGTGACAAGTGTCCCAGCTCCATCATGAAAGGGGGGATGTGACAAAACTAATTGGAGAGTTAACTCCATTGACTGGTCTGTTAACAGAATTGACTGATCAGTTAGAAGAGTGGATTGTGGAATTGACTGGATTGATTGAGGATTTGACTCAACTGATAGGTTAGTTAACAAATTTGATTGATTGGTTAACTGACTTCTGATTGGAGAAGAAATAGGCCATGTGGGTGAGGGAAAATAAGGCAATTAAATATTAAATATATTTAATTACATGTGCAACCTGATGAGGTGGACAAGGTGAGGTGGAAAAGGTGATGTGGAATTTTGAATTTAGAACTTTAGGATAGAGGAATTAGGCTTAATTAAATAATTTATAATTATTTAATTGTGAAGGACAAATAGAAGAATTTTAATTAAATAAATAGAATTTATTTAATTATGGGATAGTGAATTGATTAAATAAATTTAGAATATTTATTTAATTGGTAGAAGAATGGAATAAATATTTAGAATATTTATTTAGGATGATTTGTGTCATTTTTAGGCGTATACAGGTCTATCTCTCTTTCTCTATTCCTCTCTCTTTGTCTATCTTTTTCTCCCTCTTTATCTTTCTATATCTCTTTATCTCCCTCTATATTATTAGATCCTTAATCAAATGACGTGTTGGCCCAAGCGTAGCTCACCATGGACATGTGTTATCTTTAGATTTTTGGCCTGATGATATCAATAAATTTCAATGTTCAATGTGAAATTATAAAGGAACCAATAATTATTTTTGAAAAAAAATTTGTATTCTTTAAAGATGCATGAAGTAGACTTTGTAACCAAAAATTTAAATGCTTTTCATGTTGTAGTGAGTCAACTAGCTTCCATAGATGTAAAAATGGAAGAAGAGGAAAAACGTATCACTTTGATTTGTTCATTATAGGACACCATATTTCTATTTTGAGGCCTATTTATCTAAAGGGGTTCAATATCCTTTCTTTGTTCTCTAGAACCAAGGGTGCAAAAGTTTCCTTGCATCTTTTGGTTCTACCACTCAATTGTGTTGTATATGCAAAAATGTAAACAAAACAAGTTTATCCTCAGAAGTTGGGTGGAAAAAATGTGCATCAAAAGGATAAATTGACTGAGGTGGAAGATATGTAGAGTTTGACAAAAGAAAGACTTGATGAAATGATTAATTTAATTGGAGGTTTTGATATGATAATAGGTGGAAGCCCCTATAATAATCTGATAGGCAACAACAAGATGACAAGGGATGAGCTAGAGGGGAAGTGTTCCTTTATTTTCTATGATTTTCCATGGATTGTGAATTATGTAAGGCATGTAATGCATTCAAGTGCAACTTGATAGAATAATGAAACTTTCATTTTGTATTAATCTACAGTTCAATAGATTATAAATTCCTTATTTTTCATAGATAAATTCTCGCCCAAGTTAAAGAGGCTAAAAAAATTAGTATTGAAAATTATGTACATTATTATTATTTTGATTCTATGTAGAAAATTTGTTTGTACAATATTACAATCCTAGGGTTATTAGTTTGATTAGTCATGTTAACCATGGTTTCTTTTTACAAGAATTTGATGAAAGCCTAGAGAATGAGCAGAAAATCAAATCTCCTCAAAGAAAGCAATTAGATTTAGAAAAGGATTACTATGAAACCCATCATAAGAAACCATTTCAAAAGATAAAGCTCAAATAAAGTATGTCTACCAAAAGTATATAAATTTTTATTTACTACACCATGTTAAAGGATTTGTTGGATTAGGATTTTGAGCAAGGCCCACCATACTTTTACTTTGAATATGTCTATAGTATGTCAAAGGGGGTATAGGCAAACCATCGAAAGGAAGCAAGGTATGCGGAAACATTCTCTACATTGATCTAATGAGGAAAGACTTATGCAAATTTTTACTTTTACAGTTACAAATTAAGATGCACATTAACAGAAAGATAATAACAACTTCCAAATGCAAACACAAAACTCACAACACAAGATATACGTGGGGAAAACCCTTTCAGGTAAAAAACCCCACACTCCAAAGCTGCCCAATATATTATTCAAAAATCACAAAGATTACAATATACTTGTAGAGCAATGTTTTATAGGAGTATATCCCACCAAAGATCTAGGAGGTAACTCGACATCTATAAGATTCTTACATACAACCTCCATCTCAAGTTCCTGATATATAGGAGATACAATACAGTACACCGCCAACGGTAATTACAAAACCATGAGCTAAAAGTACCCAAAAGTGGTGCCCAAATTATCTCCAATCAAATATGCCTTGTGATGTAGCAAACCACACACTAACACATGTAACTCCCCTTTACAGCTCTTTTATGTGTCCAACACGTTTTTACATTTCCCAAAACCAAAGGTCTAACTTCCGGAGGCCATAACTTTTGATTTGGGTGTCTGATTAATGAACTATTTTATGCGTCGGAAAGCTCATGAAGTGCTCTATCACCCTATAACCTGCTTCTCCAGTTATGATAATTTTTGGGATGTTTATACAAGGTTTGATACCCAAAAATTAAGTTCATAATTTTTTCAGCAGTTTCAAAAAAAATAGAAACTTTAATATCTCACAATCCAGATATGATCTTGAGTCAAAACTCACCCGAGAAGTTTACTTAGCTATTCCATACCTTCTGGGAAAATTTTAGGTCAACCCAAGGTCAATTGAAGGACTTACTAAAAATAGTAAGTCTATCTATTTTAAGCTCACTTGGAGACTTTTGGAAACTTTGAAGGTTCCAGATCATTCTCCAAGATAAAGGGCATTCAAAAAGACCAAAACTAGGAAGAATAGTAATCTTTCAAAGTTGCAAGGTTGAGACACTTTTCTTAACATTCTCCCACTTTTTGAACACCTTACAAGAGCAAAGGGAGCATCAACACCATGATTTAATTACTAGGGGCTATGAGGCCCTTAGACTCTAAACACCATCTGAACTTCTCTGTGCTCACAGGTTTTGTCAAGGAATCTGCAACATTCATCAAAGTTTTAACTTTTTCTAAGTTTACCTTCCCATCCTCTACCATGTCATGAATAAAATGGTACTGGACATCAATATGCTTAGTCCTTGCATGGAAATTAGGATTCTTCACCAAACATATGGCACTTTGACTTTCACAACAAATAGTAATCTTCCTTGCATCAAATCCAACATCAAAACACAATCTCTTAAGCCAAATGGCTTCTTTACAAGCATGAGTTGCTGCCATGTACTCAACTTTAGTAGTGGGCAAAGCAACCACAGGTTGCCACTTACTCATCCAACTAATAGCACCACCAAACATAGTGAACACATAAGCACTAGTGGATCTCCTGCTATCAATGTCACCTGCCCAATCTAAATCCACAAATCCATGAATACAAAGTGAATGTTGAGGTCCTATAGGATAACCATGATAACATAAGGAATACTTAGAAGTACCCCAAAAATATCTAAACACTCTCTTCACTACAAACCAATGTACCTGTCTAGGATTAGCCAGAAATCGACTAAGGACTACCACTGCTTGGGCAATCTTTGGTCTTGTGCAGACCATCACATACATCAAACTGCCAACTGCACTAGCATAAGGAACTCTACTCATATCCCCTATCTCAGAAGGAGACTTTGGACAATCTTCAATAGATAACTTTGTCCCCATTGTAACAGGAACAGTCAAAGGTCTGCAATCCATCATGTTGAATCTCTCCAACACAATGTTAACATACTTACTCTATCCTAAGCAAAGTTTTTTGTTTTCTCTGTCTCTTCTGATTTCCATTCCCAAAATGTACCGACCTACCCCTAGATTTTTCATCTCAAGCTGTGCTGACAACTAAGACTTCAAATCAGAAATCAAACTTTTACCATTCCCAATGAGTAACATATCATCGACATACAATATAATAATGAGAATGCGATCATTGTAAAACTTGTAGTAAACACAATGATCTGATTTCAATCTCTAAAATCTAATACTCAACACAAAAGCATCAAACTTCTGGTACCACATCCTAGGAGACTATTTCAAACCATACAAAGACTTTTTCAACTTACAAACCAGATTTTCTTTACCTTTCACCACATAGTGCTTTGGCTATGACATATAGATTCAAAGGAATGATGTCTTCACATCCATCTATTCCACTTCTAGATCATACACTGTTGCAAGAGATAACAGGAACCGAATAGATGTTAAATTGCAACGGGAGAGAAAATTTCACCATAATCAATTCCCTCCACCTGAGAATACCCCTTCACAACCAATCTAGCCTTATATTTCTCAACACTGCCATGTACACTGAATTTCTTTTTGAACACCCATTTGCATCCAATAGTTTTTCATCCTTTAGGCAAAGGCACCAAGTCCCAAGTATTATTATTTTCCAAAGAAGCCATCTCCTCCTCCATGGCCTCCTTCTAGGAACCTACATCTTTCATACCCATAGACTCTTTCACAGTTCTAGGCTCATCAGTGTTAGAAATCAAAACAAAAATACAACTGGAATCATGCAATGAATAACCAAACCTATCAGGTTGTTGCCTTATCCATGTGGACCTCCTCAAAGGTTGAGGTTGAGGTTCTTCATCTTCTTCTGAACTTTTAGAGCTACTAGAGCTCTCCTCATTATCAGGTCCAATAGATGTTTTTGATTCAACTTTCTCAAGGGTTAAAGGAAGCTGAACCACATCATCTTTTTTCTCTTCTTTCTTTGGCTACAAGACAACAGAAGAAGGATTGAGCCCTCTGAAGATCACGCTTCTGCTATATAGAACTCTCAGCTACCGGATCCCAAAACTTGTACCCTTTCACATTGACACCATAACCAATGAAGATACACTTTACAGCCTTGTTCTCCAACTTAGACCTCTTCTCCTTAGGCACATGTGCATATGCCTCACAACCAAATACTCAAATGTGTCTTAATGAAGGCTTTTTACCAGACCATACCTCCATAGGTGTCTTATCAATGAGCATTGATGTAGGAGACCTGTTAACCCAATAACAAGTGATAGCAATAGCTTTAGCCTAGAACTTTTGTTCAAGACCAACTCCACTTAGCATACTCCTTGTCCTCTCCATCAATGTTCTATTCATCCTCTCTGTAACTCCATTCTGCTGAGGGGTATATGTTGGAAAGAGACACTAAGGGGCTTCATGGTTGTTGTCATTGATGGCAACAAAGGCCATCCCACACATCCGTAGGACATGGTGTGTCTATACCAGAAGTCAGATTAAAGAGTATTTTGGTCCGGTGACCAAGAACAGAGCATGCAACAAGGTCTGACAATCAGGTCCGGATCTCTCAGAGGAAGTATCTTAGTAAAGTACAGACTTGGGGTAGTCAAGAAGAGTACCTTGACTGATAGATTCCATGGATTGAGCCTTCGGTGATAAAAGAGTGAAGAGATATGAGCACCTAAGTATCAGGTTCCTATTTGGTAGAGTAAACTGAGGAAGAACTAACCGGCAGAGCATCAGACCTTAATCCGGATGAGATATTGATGGTGATCAAGGTTCTTAAGGTATCATTCATGATTGGCCAACATGATTGATGACTTTTATAACTATCTTTTTGATACGCATCACTTAGTAAGCATGGATTCATCTGACAGACTAGAGTTTGGAAATATCTTGAGTTTTCCAGATGCTGACTAGAAAGATGATTGAAATCATTGATGCAGATATATATACCAGATTGATTTTGGTATGAAGGAGTGTGTAGTGTATTTTGAAGTGTGAAGAAAAGAAGAGAGTAGTGTGAAGGCAGTAATACAGGTCTAGTATGTGACAGGACAGTAATACCAAAGAAGAGGAAAAATGAAGTGCAATAGATCATTGTATTGAGCCTAACTGGAACTGAACCTCAGCATATGTGGATGCCCCTCATCAGTTCAAGTATCTTGTTACTTTCATTATACCTTATAGACAGTGATTCTCTTATAGGCAGTGAGCCTCTTGTGAGCAGTGTGCTCGAGCAGTGAGCCCTAATTGGCAAGTGCCATTTTGTATTTCTATTCTTTTAATAGAGAATACAATCTTGGGTTAGTCACCCTGTGGTTTTTCCCTTAACAGGGTTTTCCACGTCAAAATCATTGTGTTATGTGTATTGATTTTGTTTTTGCTTTCATGGTTATGGATGCTTACTTGTTTTGATGTTGCACTAGTTATTAAAGAATAATAGAAAGTTAAATTAATTAAGATAACTGATTCACCCCCCCTCTCAGTTATCAACAATTGGTATCAGAGCCAAGTTCCTCCTAAATAGAGCCTAACAGCTTGAGGAAGATCTAGGAATCTCAATGGATATGTATGGTATGAGGGAACAACTTCAGTCTGCCCTAGATGATCTTGAGTAATCTCACTCTGAAGTCAATGACCTAAGGGAAAGAGTCAAACAAGCAGATGATTTCATAAATGAACTTGTAAAGGGTGAAATAGGTTAGTCAAATTAATGAAAATAAAAACCCAAATACAACAATGAAATATGAAGGAAAAAGGATAAATAATCACAAAGAGATACTTACAACCTTTACCTTTCAACTTCCATTGTTCGCCTATCTATTCTCGACCTTGATGATGAAGAAGATTGGCCCTCAAGGAGCTTGCTTCTTTGCTTGTTGACGGTGACAAGAACGGAATGGTTGAGATACTTTGTGTGATTGAAGATGGGCTTCAAACACAGGGACAATGAATAGAGGATGTGGGATGGCTAGAATGAGGAGAAGAAGTTGGGCATTATGAGGATGCTAGAAGAAGATTCCCTAGAGGAAATTGGGCATGATAAGGATGCCAGAAGAAGTCCCTCTTAATTGCTTAGAGAAGGGTCTCATTTATAGATTTTCTGAAAAGGCAATGGAGGGTGAAGATCAAAAGATGAGGTCAATGGCTCTCATTTTTTGTGAATCTTTAATTCATAATGGATGAATTAAAAATTTATTTTTTGAGAAGAGTGGGTTATGACAATTGAATTAAGAATTCAATAGTGGAGGATAGTGGGTTATGACAATTGAATTAAGAATTCAATAGTGGAGGATAGTGGGGAACAATTGAATTAAGAATTCAATAATGGATGATAATGGGGGACAATTGAATTAAGAATTCAATGAGTGGATTTTGGAGGATATTAGCTAATTAAATATTAAGAATATTTAATTATATGTACAACATGGTGAGGTGGAAGGGATGAGGTGGAAAGATGAGGTGGATTTATGAGGTGGATTGAGGAAGTGGATTTTGTGAGGTGGATTTAGGATTTGAGACATTAGAAGAATTTAGGGATTTTAATTAAATAAAATGATTTTATTTAATTGTAGGATAATGAACCAATCAGATAAACTTATAATATTTATTTAATTGATAGAAGAAAATATGAATTAAGATAAATATTAGAATATTTACTTAATTCAACCTAAGCCAATTTTAGGTGTCTACAGAACTAAAAGAAAAACTAAGTATCTCAATGAAGAAAAGAAAGGAACTACTTCAGCAATTAGTAAGTCAAAGTGAAGCCAATGATACTAATGAAGATCTGAATGAGAAAACCAAGTTATGTGAAAAGTTATCAAAAGAGGTAATTATGGTAAGAAATGAAATGGAATTAGGAGTTATGAAATTCACCCAAGAAATTGAAGAAAAAAGAAAAAGTGAAGACAATCTAAAACAATATGTCAAGGAGAAGATAGAAGACTGTACAAAATAGATAGAATAATCAGGCATCTAGAATCTGATCTTGAAGATGCTAGAGACAATGAAGAACAACTTGAGAATCAGATAGACACTCTTTAAAGGGATCTTCAAACAATAAATGAATACAAAGAAAAATTTAAGATAAGCTCTGCTCAACTTGAAGTTCTTCTTGAAAGCTAAAAGAGGGTAGATGACAAGCAAGGCTTGGGGTATGAGAAAGGTGAAAGCTCCGGATCCGGACAAAAGAACTCTGGATCAGGAAATCTAAGGAACAAACCTAGAAGACCTCCGGTAAGGCAACCAAATGCTCGAAGATATCCATCCTTCAATGGATACTACCACAATTGCAATAACTTTGGTCATAAAGAAAACCAGTGCAGAAGAAGAATGAATCAGACTAATTCATCCTTCTTCGAATAGTACTTTAATTGCAAAAGGTATGGTCACAAATCTCATGAATGTAGAAATATGCAAATGAACAATTCATTCAATGGTAGATGCTTTGCATGCAATAGAATGGGACACATGGCTAATCAGTGCAGATCAAGAGGATATTAGTCAAATGTGCAAAGAAATGTTGTTTGCTACAATTGCAACAGATCCGGTCATATTGCCAAATTCTGCAGAAGCAAGAATCGGGACAAAAAGGGTCCGGTGCATCATAATCAAAGCTAAGACAAAGGAAAAGGAAAAGTGAATGTGGATGAGATTAAAGGGAGATGAACAAGATTTGGGTAAAGAGGAGTACAAAAAATGTTGAGGATGGATCCGCACCAGAATCTAGTGCTGATATTCCTTCCAGAAACTAGATAGATGAGCTCTGGCTTAGGAGGAGTCACAAAAGAAAACAATTTCCCCCATCCAATCAATGAGTGCCTGAAATTGGCACATGGAAGGTTGCGGATTGAAAGGGCTCTTAGAGAAACATCTAAATAACCCTTGGGAAAGATATGAAAGATCTGTAAGGAATTTGAAGAGGTTAATCATCTGAAATTAATCTGGTTTAATAGTCATCTGGTAAGAACAGGATTTTCATAGTTAGATCTGGTATGATTCAAATTTGAGGTATCTTGATCTACGGATAAATGGAATGATTGGAGAAAGGTAGATAGGTTGCTAATATTCATCAAGAATAACTCTAAGTGCATCTCAGTGATCTAGAAAAATCTCTCAGAACAAAGAGCAACCGGAATAACTTAAGTTATGCATTTATTACAATGTGAAATTAGGGCTTGCGCAGAAATAAAAGGGTTCATTTGTTCATCATTTGTACATTTGTATTCAAGAAAAAGAGAAAAGGAGCTCTACAATGAAATTATCTCTAGCCCCACAAAGATCAACTGCAGAAGTTGATTCTTCCAGCAATCTAATCCGGCTCATTCTGTGAACCCTAGAAGCGTAAAAGGTATTTTCTACTCTTGAAATCTCTCTCTGAATCTTTGAAAGATGGCCACTCTGAATGTTGTGAAGATCTTTGATAGGTCACACCCTAAACTCAAGAAACATCCCTACAAATCCTTAGAAGTTGATCCCCTAGGCACATTTTCTAGCATTTCGCATGGGGTTTTGCATGTAGAAGATGTTAGGGCATACATTCATGCAAACATTGAAGAATTTGGGGAATCCAAGCTGGGGGATATCTACCACAAGCAGTTAATAGATGATTCATTTGAACTCAAACCTCAGTACAAGGCTATCCGAGACAAACATTTTGGACATTACATCCATTTCCCTTGTTTTGCAGAAGATGATGGGTCCAGTATGTTTTGAGCATAGTGCATGACAACTTCATGTGGTTGAATAGGCCATTTAAGATCACTAAAGATGCCATTAGGGTGGTAACCGGATTGCACTCATCCGGTGGGTTGTATACTCTTAAATCCATCAAAAACCAAATTGTGAGTGAGGCTACCGGATCAAAATTTGACAAGAGAGCAATGACTATAGAAGATATCACTAATCCGAATATCAAGTTTGCATCTATGATAATTGGCTATAAGATATATCACTCCAGCAAAGAGAATTCTGTATCTGAAACTGTTGTATATACTGCTTATGAAATGTTAAGAAAGAATTCCGACTATGATCTTTGTGAGCTCCTTCTAGACCAACTTTTGGAGAATCTGCAGAAGATAAAGAAGGACAAGAAGAACTCTTTCAAATACGGTGGCTTGATACTTTGTCTATTCTTCTATTACATGAATGAGCTACCTAGATCTAGTGGCTAGATATGGCAAAATGACAGACCTGTTGTCATACAAATCAGGGATTATTTGCATGGGCTTAGTGATGCCAAGGCACAGAATACAACGCTCTGGGGCTATTTCAAGAACTTTCAGAGTATGATGCAAGCTAGAGAAAGCATCCCTCAATCATTAGTTGATAAGTACAAGGATACAGTGTTCTTTATGGTGGACACTTATCAATGCCTGATGGAGGCAGTGGAACCTAGAATAGTGTGGATCATGCCAATGGGGTATGAGGTTGATGAGAAAATCCTAGAGCTACACATCCAACACCTGCTGAGTCAACCCAAGGACCCTAAGGCAGAAAGGTTTGGGACCTTCCAAGAGTTGAGTATAAAAGTTCATGTTGAACTAAGACAGCCTGAAATCAAGAGAAAAGTGAGAAGAGAAGTGGAAGAATTTGCCAAGAGACATGGAATTTCAAAGGAGTCAGTTGATGCCAATAGAGAGAAGATGGAAATGGCAGAGAAAGAGAAACAAGATGTAGAAAAGAAAAGTGATCTAGTGCAAGCCCCTTCCCAGACCAAATCCTCCAAGAGCTCTGCACCTGCCACCTCTAAGAGCCAAAAAGCATCAAAACCAGAAGTCAGAACATCCGGAAAGGGAGAGAAAAGAACTAAGACAAAGGACACAAGGTCTTATGCTAGTCAAAAGGATGATGAAGAGACTAAGTCAGATGAGGAGGTCAAGAAAATGAAGAAGAAGAAAACATCCGGTGAACCCTCTACCGGTCAAGACAAAGAAGAGAAGGCAGAGGAATTTGTTGAAAGGCCTACTCTATCCATTGATGATGTAGTCAAATTAGTCACTGTGGATGGGAATCTAAAACCAATGACTGAGTTCTATGATGAATATAATGAAGCTGACCAGAAGATCTTGCAAGAACCTACAGTCAGGTATCTGAATATCTATAATAAAGCATTCATTGAAATCATATCTCTAATTCCCAAGAGCCTAGAGAAGGAACTAGAAATAAGGAAGAACAATGCTAAGGCAAAGGACCTTGAGATCCAGGAATAGATAGTTGTTCAGCTCTATCCTTCAATCACTCCAAAACAAATGAATATGATCTTCGAAGATTGCAAGGATGAGTTCCGAAGCAAAGCTAGAATGAATCAGCTTATGCTTGGAGAAACTAATAAAGTGGCAAAAGAAACAGAAGATATCCTCCGAAATGCCTATAAAAGATTCAATATTCCTATTATAGAGGACTTAGGTGATGAACCCTCTCCCATGGATGACAAAGGAGAATCTACTGAGACAGTTGCCGAAGAGACAAAGGAAGGTGAGGAGAAAACTGAGGATCTAGATTCCTTTGCTTCGGAAGAGGAAGTCCTTAAAGAAGCAAACATCTCTCCTCCAGTTCCCCTAGCAGACTCTGGATCTAGAGGAGAAGAAAGAATAGAAGAGAAAATCAGTCAAGAAGAAGAGGTGAAGGGAAGAGAAGAAGGTCAAACAGAGAAGACCACAAGTGACAGTGCTGAGGCTGCAAAAGGGAAGAAAACTCTGTCTCCAGCAAAAGACACTGTAGAAGAAGTCAAAGACTTCTTGACAAAAGAAATGATGGAATTAGATGAACCAGAGCTACTTCAAGGACCATTCAATTTTGATTCCCTCTCCCCGGTTCAGACTATGAAGATAGCATCCTTTGCCCATGCAAAGGCAAAAGAAAAACTTTTGAAGTCTCACATTGAAGACTGTGAGCTAATAGAAATTGCATCCGGTGTATTGGAGAAGATCATGCCATCCTTCCAGAAGGATCTCTCGGCCTCCTCATCTGGTAATTTAAAATCTCTTGTAAATTCTGTTAGTACAAATTTTGATTCCTTAGAGAAGTCAACTGAAGAAAAGGTCCAAAAGGAGTTTTTGGGAAAAAGATTCTCTGAGATACAAGGATTTATAACCAATGATAGGAGAAATATGGATTTTGGAATAAAGAGCTTAGAAAATTCTCTTAAAGATGGTGAAGTATATAAATTTTGTTTATCCTGGTCTAAAGTGACAATGGATATTGAGAAGAAAGTGAAAGAACAAGAGGGAAAACTTTCAAGTATATCTCAAAATTTTGATCCTCTCACCTCCATAATAAATCAAGAATGTCAGACTATTGCAGTCATAAATGAGATAAAGAATCTTGAGAAGGAGAGGAAGAATATAATAAGTAGGATGGGTGAACTTAGAGGGATGATTATCCCTAAGTTAGAGGCCATGCATGAGGCCCTAACTAATGCTCAGACCACCACACGGACTGGTGATCTGACAGATCTAAAGAGGGCAGAAGCTTTTGCATTCCTATTGGGTGGTCACATCTCAATTTTGGACAGGATGAAGTAGAGTTGGGCAAAAGAATTTGTCCAGTTAAAGACAACTTTTGTAGATATACTTCAATATATGTAAGTATGACATGTATATATACTTATGCGACTAAGTATAGTTGGATTTTTGGAGATTTTTGGTGTGTGGTTTCTACCCTTTTCCATTGATGTCAAAGGGGGAGTGAGTAGCAGTGAAAAATGTGGAATCTAGCTAAGGGGGAGCTCTGGTAAAATGTACATCAGAATAGAGTATCAGCCAAGGGGGAGTGTAGTGTGACACTTAGTCATTTTTCACTAAGTGTTTCCATTAATGCCAAAGGGGGAGATTGTTGGCAAGAGACACTGAGGGGCTTCATGGGTGTTGTCATTGATGGCAACAAAGGCCATCCCACACATCCGCAGGACATTGTGTGTCTATACCGGAAGTCAGATTGAAGAGTATTTTGGTCCAGTGACCAAGAATAGAGCATGCAGCAAGGTCTGACAATCAGGTCCGGATCTCTCAGAGGAAGTATCTCAGTAAAGTACTAACTTGGGGAAGTTAAGAGGAGTACCTTGACTGATAGATTCCAGGGATTGAGCCTTCGATGATAAAAGAGTGAAGAGATATGATCACCTAAGTATCGGGTTCCTATTTGGCAAAGTAAACTGAAGAAGAACTAACCGGCAGAGCATCAGACCTTAATCCGGATGAGATATTGATGGTGATCAAGGTTCTTAAGGTATCATTCATGATTGGTCGACATGATTGATGACTTCTATAACTATCTTTTTGGTATGCATCACTTAGTAAGCATGGATTCAGCCGACAGACCAGAGTTTGGAAATATCTTGAGTTTTCCAGATGCTGACTAGAAAGATGATTGAAATCATTGATGCGGATATATATACCAGATTGATTTCGGTATGAAGGAGTGTGTAGTGTATTGTGAAGTGTGAAGAAAAGCAGAGAGTAGTGTGAAGGTAGTAATACAAGTCTGGTGTGTGATAGGACAGTAGCACCAAAGAAGAGGAAAAATGAAGTGTAGTAGATCAGTGTATTGAGCCTAATCGGAACTGAACCTCAACATATGTGGATGCTCCTCATCAGTTCAAGTATCTTGTTACTTTCATTATACCTTGTAGACAATGAGTCTCTTGTAGGCAGTGAACCTCTTGTGAGCACTGTGCTCAGGCAGTGAGCCCTAATTGGCAAGTGCCATTTTGTATTTCTATTCTTTTAACAAAGAATACAATCTTGGGTTAGTCACCCCGTGGTTTTTCCCTTAACAGGGTTTTCCACGTCAAAATTATTGTGTTATGTGTATTGATTTTGTTTATGTTTTCATGGTTATGGGTGCTTACTTGTTTTGATGCTGTACTAGTTATTAAATAATAACAAAAAGTTAAATTAATTAAGATAACTGATTCAACCCCCCTCTTAGTTATCAATAGTATATGGAGTTGTCTTGTGCCTATCAATCCCTTGTTCTTTACAAAACTTGTCAAAATTTGTTGAACAAAACTCACCACCATTGTCAATCCTCAAACACTTAATCTTTCTATCCTTCTGATTCTCTACAACAGCTTTGAACTCTTTGAATCTATTAAAGACTTCAGATTTACTTCTAAGGAAATACACCCATGTCCTTCTACTGTAGTCATCAATGAATTAAACAAAGTAAATAGATTTTGATATTGAAGGAACATTAATAAGACCAAACACATTAGAACAAATCAAGTCCAACACCTCAAAAGATTTGTGAGAAATGGAATAAAATTGAACATGGTTTTGTTTTCCATAAATGTAATGTTCACAAAAATCAAACTCAGGATTATAGTCATTCATACCCTCAAAAAGATTTTTATTTTTCAGGGTCCTCAAACCCTTTTCACCAATGTGACCAAGCCTTTGGTGCCATAACATTGTCTTCTCAACGAGAATTTTCATCTCCATAGAATGAGCACCCTTAGGTACCCAGAAAGCACGACCATCAGAAGTAGATGCAATAGTCTTTTTTTCTTCTAGTTCCAATGGTGAGGACGAACACTCTGAATCTCTCTTCTTCAAAACAAAGGTACTATTGCATTGAACTACGCATGCATCAAGCTGAAATAGAGTGTCAATCTGAACACCCTTAGCTAAGACCATAGATCCTCTAGTCATCTTGCATCCTCCATTCGAGAAAACAACTTGCACACCCACATCATTCAATTTACTTATAGAAAGAAGGTTCTATGTCAAACCAGGGATATGCAGAACACCATGTTGGTATGTGGCGATTGATCATGCAAGTACTATACACAATTTATGTATCCTCTCCGAGGTTCGGGGTCAGAGTCGGTTGTTTATTTTTGCATGATCAGAGTCAGTTGTTAATTTTTGTTAACTGACAAAAGAAAATGACATTGCAAAACCTTAATTTTAGAAACTTCCAAAAAGCTTGTTATAAGCAGCTAGGATGTATGGTATGGCGATGTATTCGCGAGATTGTAATCTATTTTGCACTGGATAATAAAATCATTGGATGGTTGTGTTTCTATGGATGTATCCCATATTGGGTGAACCACATTAAATTTTTGTGTTGATCTCTTTTGTGTTATTCCTCATTGTTATATTTGGGTTATTTAATCTACATATAATTGTTAGTGTTTATTTCTTTGATCTGTCTGAACCTTAACAACTAGTATCAGAGCGGGTTGTGTTTGTTTATCGTCTACAGGAAGGTCTCACAGTTGAGTGGGAGTCTCGTGGTTAAGTGGGAGCAATGGAGGACGAGGGTAAATTGAAGGTAGATAAATTCAATAGGTAGAACTATCAATTATGGAAGATGCAGATGGAGGATTATCTCTATCAGAAGGATTTATGGAGACCGTTGGAAGGAGTAGCCAAGAAACTAGCAGCAATTACTGATGAGGATTGGGATCTTCTAGATAGAAAGGCATTGGGAACCATTCGATTGTGCCTGGCACCATCTGTGGCATTCAATATAACAGAAGTGATGGTAACAGATGGTCTGATGAAAGATTTGGCTAAATTGTATGAAAAACCCTCAGCCTCTAATAAGGTATTTCTCATGAAGCATTTGTTTAATCTGAAAATGATTGAAGGTGGATCTGTGTCAGATCATTTAAATGAGTTTAATATGATTACCAGTCAGTTAACTTCTGTAAAAGTAAAATTTGATGAAGAGGTAAGGGCTCTCTTGGTTTTATGTTCTTTACCAGAAAGCTGCAATAGCTTGGTAATGGTTGTAAGTAACTCTGTGTCTGGTTCAAATACTTTGAAATTTAATGATGTTGTTGGTGTTATCCTTAGTGAGGAAAATGCGATGGAAAAGCACAAGTGAGACTTCAACATCTGGTAATGCTTTGACTGTAGAGAACAAGGGAAGAACAAAGGAAAGAGGAAAAAGCCCTACAAATCGTGGGAACTCACAAGGGAAGTCGAAGAAAGGTAGATCTAAATCCAGAGGAAGAATGGATTGTTGGCACTGTAGAAAGCTAGGACACTTTGTGAGGCCTACCTTTTCACTCCCTTATTTTGATCATTTTATATTATTGTTGGAGACACATTTTAGACTTTTGGGGACTGTTGATATCGATATGCAGGATCATTAGACTATATTCTTTTACTTTTGATTAATTATGTTTAGCATGATTGTGATGAGACTAGATCTTGATTTGATTCACTGATGAGGATATTGACATGTGATATGCATTATGATATTATTTGAGTTACTAGTTATGTGATTTTGTTATGGATTTTTATTATGTGGATTTATCTTGAGATGGATTATAGAAATGCAAAATTATGAATCTAATTATGATGTGATTCTTATGATGTTTTATATGACTATGCGATGGTGTGAGTGTATGTTTTCCCTTGCTTTGTCTATGATATACATGTTGGATTAATCTTTTGTTTAAGTGCGCAGGTGTTCTAACCAAGCCACAGATAATCAGAGATGATCCCAGACATTTTGTGAATTCATTTGTTAAGTCGATCTAGTCCAAGAGGAACCAAGTTCAACTGTGTTATGCATGATGAAATTTCATAATGTTTATGTGTGGTGTCATTTGGGATAGGTCTACCCTTTTTAAATTGATTGTATTTTTGTGTTGTAAAAGTGTAATGTTTAATTGATTGCATTTTTGAGTTCTTATTTTTGTGACCCCTTTTCATGTGATTTTACTCACCCTATGGTGCTCAAAATGGGTTAAAACTGACCCTGGGTTGTAGCCCTAGGATCTAGGGACCATTTGATCTTGTCTAACCTTAGGTAAACTCTCGTTTGGTCACTTAAACTTCACCTTGAAATAAAGTGACGAAAATGAAAGTTTGGGAAGGAGTGGAAGGTTGGGTCAAACACTCAACCTTACACACACCTCTTCCCAAGGCTTGGGGAGTCTTCAAGACCCCTAAATTATGGAGGAATCAACTCCAAGAGTCTCTCACATTGGTGAGGGTACCTTGGCATTTTGTGGGCTTTCATGGGAGGATATGATTGGGGCACTTGTAGTACCCACATCCTTCTTTGTCTCCACTTTTCTCTCCCACATGTGTGAGAGAGCATAAGTGGAGGGGGCAAGACTTGGTGGAATGGGAGGGTGACACGTGTCACCACCACATTCCATGAAGCTTGCAATTGGTTGTGAGGAGGAAGGAGAAGATGAGATGTGTCACCTTCTCATTCCTCAAGGCTCATGAGGAGAGCCTATTTTAATCCCTCTTGAAGAGAGGGAGAGGGTTGTTGATTTGTTTTAAATTTTCATTTTTATTTGAATTTGGGGAGAGAATTAAAGGAATTTTTGGAGGCTCATTTGGAGAAGGACTTGGAGGTGGAGTTGGAAGGGCTCTTCTTCAACTATCTTCCTTATGGGCTATTTAAGGTAGGATTCAAGGCTTGATGTCTTTCCTTATTTATTTTACATTTCTAGTGTGATGGTTTGTGTGTGTGTATTTTGCATTTTGTTGTTGTGGGGATTTTTATGGGTGTTGTGAGAGCCTCTCCACCTGGAGAAAATGCTCAACATGTGTGGGGTGGGGGAGGAGTGAACCTCGTCAAGGTCACCTCCTAGTTGGTATTTTAGCCTTGAGGGCAAGTTGTGAATATGAGCATTTTTTAATGGCTTGAGAGCCATTGAGAAACATGTGTGATTTTGAGTATATATGTTTTGTCTTGAGGCCTTATTTGAGTTACGTTTGAGAGATTTGGAGTGGCACTCTTGAGTTGAGTAATGTCCACTCCCCTACCCCCTCTAAACTCATTTCTATGAGTTTTGTTTTGTGCAAGCCATGGGTGTTCTTCATATTTGTTTGATTTGTGTGTTTTGTTGTGATGTGGAGTGAAAGTTCCTTATGTGTGGATGACCTCCAAGCTTAGGGGTGACTCATGAGTGAGTCTATGGTAGGGAGGAGAGCAGTATTTTATGGCTTTTCCCCCCTTCCCATAATTGTTATTTGCAGGTTTATTGTAGCTATGGAGCTTGGGAGAAAAAGACTTCATATCTTTGAGTTTTGTCATTTTGACTCTTCGAGAGTTATGGCCAAGTTTGGCCTATTTGTAGTTTGTTTTGCTTGTAAAGAGAGAAGATTGTTCCTCTCTTGATATGTAAAAATAAATATTTATATGTTGGGTTGAATGTATCTTATTTTAAAGTTGTAAATAATCATTATGGAGGCTGTTTTGTTTTATGGGATTTCTTGAAATGTTGCAAAAAAAATAGAATATTGTATGTAGTGTTTTGTTCAAAATTATTGTCAAAATATGCCTAAAAATTTGGTTCTTCATTTTATATGTTTTTCAAGAGAAAGAATTTGTTAGTTGTTGATTTTTGTGTTCCAAAGAGAAAATATAAAGCTTAGTGTTGTTGCCATCTTTTTTTTTTTTTCTAAACATATGTATGTTTATACATTGCAAAATAAAGAAAAAGTTTTATTTCATGTCGTTAAATGAAAACAATTCTGTTATTTTGTATCAAATTGATTTAAGTGAATATTGCAAAAATACATTCTTTCATAGGTATATATATATATATATATTATGTGATTTATATCCAAAAGATTTGTTGCTGGAATCAACAGAAATATATTTTACTTAGTAAACTATTGTTTGAGAGAGAGAAATATATATATATATATCTTTTTTTTCTGTGAAGACATTTTTTTGGCAGACTGTATATGTTGTATTTTATATATATAATAAATAGTAGAATGCATTTCCTTTTAATAGAATATTCGCTGAAAAAAAATAGTGATAAATTTTTAAAACCAAAAAAAATCATAGAGAAGATTGTTTTTAGGGTTTGAATGATTTGGGGGACGACGGTGTTGCCACCACCGCCCCCATAGTTTTTGATTTTTTTTTTATGTAATGAGGGATGGGGGGGTCGAACCCCCCACCCATCTCCCACTACGCAATGGGAGATGGGTGGGGAGTTCGCTCCCCACCCACCCCTCTCCTTCCATTTATGTATAGACTGCATTAAGTTTAAAAACCTTCGGCCGCTATAATTTATGTGGCCTATGAACACACCTAAAACCGTCGCTCCCAATGTCTCGGCCAATCAGCCACCATGGATTGCCCTGCCTTATGTCTATAATATTATTAATATATATATGGCATATACTCATTCCTGCAACAAATAAGAAATATTTATTGTATCTCTAGTATATATATATATATATATATTTAAAAAAAAGGGTTTTGCAATGGGTGTATACCCTGTGTGTATACCTCTGAAGCTTCATCCATGGCTTCCCTATCTTCCAACTTGCAACACAAGAGGGAAAAGAGAGAATGAGAAACAAAATGGAGAAAAGAAAATGATAGAATAGAATAGGGTTAGGGTATATTTTCTTTCCATAAGGTAAGTATTGTTTATTGGGAAACTTTTAGGGCAAGTGTGATTTTAAAATTTGGTTTAATTCTTTTCCCTCTCATTTGACTTATGGGCTTTTTGGTATTTATTTAATTTGTGTTGCCTATGTTATTAGGGTAAGGGAGTAAGTTTGATATTTATTTGTGGGTTTAAATTGGATTATAGTTGTATAGATGTAAATAAAATTTGTTAATTAGTTAGGAGAATTATTATATTTCTATTGGGTCAGTTTAGTTAGATTTTATTTTTATTTAAGTATGAGGGGGATTATTGCCCTAGTTATTATGTTTGGAGTTGTATTTTAATAAAGTAACCTTTGTATTTTAAATGCAACTTTATTTTTTTTCTAGGGTCGATTTATTTAAATTAATTGTGTGAGAGGATATTAATGAAGTAGGGAAATATTGAATTAATTTAACCTAGTTAATCGACTAGACAAACTAAAGCGGTAGCTTAATTTTCCCTAGTGCGACCATCTAAAGTAATCGACATTAGTAGGATAGTGAACGTTTGTGCAAATTTATTTAATTAGAATAATTTCTATTCATGCCCGAGAGGCATTATGTTACCAGATTTTTCTAGGATTTAGGGTTAAATTTCCTTAGCAATATAAACCTTGTGTAGAATAAAGTTTTATTATTTCCACACTAGTTGATTGATTAAGTGGTTATTTAATTCTTTTAATGTTATTAGAATTAAGGTTTTGATTTCGATTCGTATCGAAATCCTGTCACTCACCTAGGAAAACTTAGGGTTTTGATCAATCGATCCTAACCCTAATAGCGATGCTTCTCGCATTGCATTGACCCCCTTAGTCAACTGTCATCACGTAGGGGAATGTGCATGTGATCGTATTACCCCAAATTTGACTAACATGTTTACGCCTTATGCGTATTTCCACCAAGCACGCTGATGCGTGTGATGGGGTTTTTAGGGATGCGTGAAATTTTTTTGATATTTCGTGTCATGACCACATGACAAATGTGGACATGACATGTGTTTTGTGTGTTGTGACCGCATGGTAAATGTGGGCATGACATACTTGAAGAAGGATTGTTGGTATTGAAAGGGCAAACAGGGAGACAGATAACATGATAACAGTAAGGAAGCTAATGTTGCAAGTAATAAATTATAGGATGCTTTAATTATGTGTTTAGATAATGTTAATGATTCCTGGGTAATAGATTTAGGGGCTTCATTTCATGCCACACCCCATAGGAAATATTTTGTAGATTATGTTCAAGGTGATTTTGGATAGGTATATTTGGGTGATGATGAACCCTGTCAGATTGTTGGAAAAGGAAAGATAAAAATCAAGTTGTAGAATGGAAATGAATGGTTGCTACAGGAGGTAAGGCATGTTCCAAATTTGAGAAGGAATTTAATCTCTACAGGACAACTAGGTAGTGAAGGCTATATAGTTACCTTTTCAAACAAAGTCTGGAAGATCACTAAAGGTGCATTAGTAGTAGCTAAAGGTGAAAAGGTAGGCACATTGTATTTGTGTATTGGTAATACTTATTCTACCTTAGCTGTTATAGAAATAGTTGCTACTGAGATAGTTATAGCACTTGCTATAGGGACAGAAACAGAATTGTGGCACAATAGACTTGGGCACATGAGTGAGAAAGGGATGAAGATCGTTCACTCCAAAATGTTGCTACCAGGTCTGAAGAAGATTGACTTGGAGTTCTGCGAAAATTGTGTTTATGGAAAATAGAAAAGAGTCTGATTTCTCAAAGTTGGGAAAGAAAAAAAGAGTGAGAAATTAGAGCTTGTGCATTTAGATGTATGGGGACCAGCTCAGGTATCTTCTCTCAATGGCTCTTGCTATTATGTTACTTTTATTGATGATACAACTAGGAAAACATGGGTGTATTTCCTAAAACAAAAATTAGAAGTATTTGAAACCTTTTAAAAAGTGGAAAGCTTTGGTTGAGAATGAGATGGGAAAAAAGTTGAAGTGTCTCAAATCTGATAATGGCGGTGAGTATTGTAGCAGAGAATTTGAGAATTACTGTTCATATAATAGAATCCGTAGGTAGAAAATAGTTCCAGGAACCCCACAAGAAAATGGTGTGTCTGAGAGGATGAATAGGACCATTATGGAGTGTGCAAGGAGCATGAGATTGCATGTTGGACTACCCTTACACTTTTGGGCAAATGTTGTACATACCATTGTTTATTTAATACATAGGGGACCTTCAAATCCTTTGGATGGTGGCATTCTAGAGGAGGCATGGACGGGTAAAAAGGTAAACTATTCATTGCTGAAAACCTTTGGTTGTGAAGCTTTTGTCCATGTTGATATTGAAAATAGAACCAAGCTTGAGGCTAAGTCTAAAAAAGGTACCTTCATTAGATATGGAGTAGATGAATTTAGTTACTGGTTATGGGATTATGAAAATCATAAAATCATTAGGAGTAGAGATGTTATATTCAATGAGAAGGTCATGTATAAGGATCAGATGCAGGAAAAGAAGCATGAACAGGTCAAAAAGGAATTTGTGGTGCTAGATGAGATTCCAAAAAATAAAATGCCAATGGTACCTGATGCTCAGCAACAAGTTATCCCATAGACTCCTACAAGTGTTAGACGTTCTACAAGGATAACTAGACCTCCAGAAAGATTTTCTCCATCATTATATTCTATATTATTAATTGATTCTGGTGAATCTAAAAGTTATAAAGAAGCAATGCAGCTAGATACCAAAAAGCATTAGGAGCTAGGCATGAAAGAGGAAATGGATTCCTTGCTACAGAATTAGACTTGGGACTTAGTCCAATTGCCTGCAGGTAAAAGAGCATTGCCAAATAAATGGGTTTACAGGTTAAAGGAAGAAGATAGAGGCAAGAAAAGATATAAGGACAGACTCCTGGTAAAAGGTTTTGCATAGAAAAAAGGTATAGATTTTGATGAAATATTTTCTCCAGTTGTAAAGATGACTTCTATTAGAACTATTCTAAGTCTTGTGGCTACAGAAGACTTGCATCTTGAATAGCTAGATGTGAAAACAACTTTTCTCCATGGGGATTTGGAAGAGGAAATATACATGCAGCAACCATAGGGATATGAGGTCAAGGGTAAGGAGGATTTTGTGTGCAAGTTAAAGAAGAGTTTGTATGGCCTGAAGCAAGCACCTCGGCAATGGTATTTGAAATTTGATAGTTTTATGGTTGAACAAGGTTACAAAAGATGTCATTCTAATTATTGTGTTTATTTTAAGAAATTGGGTAATGGCAGCTATATATTATCTTGTTGCTTTATGTTGATGACATGCTTATTGCTGAGTCTAACATGCAGCATATTAATGAACTTAAGCAGAAATTAGCAAATTCATTTGCTATGAAGGATTTGGGTGCAGCAAAACAAATCCTTCGTATGAGGATCACATAGGACAGGACAAACAAAAAATTATTTTTGTCTCAAAGTGAGTATGTAAAGAAGGTGTTGAAAAGGTTTAACATGCATAATGCAAAAGCAGATAGTACACCTTTGCCTAGTCATTTTAAGTTAACTAAGGAGATGTGTCTAAAGACACAAGAGGAGGAAGACAAAATGTTTAAGATACCATATGCATCAGCAGTTGGTAGCTTGATGTATGTAATGGTATGTACAAGGCCATATATTGCACATGCAATGGGAGTTGTGAGCAGGTATATGAGCAATCTGGGAATGGAACATTGGAATGTGGTAAAATGGATTCTTTGATATTTGAGAGGTACTACTTCAAAGAAACTATGTTTTGGAGGAACAAATTCTGCTCTAAAAGGATATGTTGACTCTGACCTAGCGGGTGATATTGATAGCAGGAGGAGTACTATAGGGTATGTTTTTACTGTAGGAGGTACTGCAGTTAGTTGGATTTCAAGGCTGCAAAAGGTTGTTGCGCTTTCAATCACTGAAGTTGAGTATATTACTGATACGGAAGCTAGCAAGAAGATGATTTGGTTACAATGTTTTCTGGAAGAATTGGGGCAATGAAAAGAATATAGCCCTTTGTACACTAATAGCCAGAGTGTCATTCACCTTGCTAAGAACTCAGCTTTGCATTTAAAAACTAAGCACATATAGCTCAGATACCACTTCATCTGATCAATTTTGGAGGATGGGCAGTTAAAGCTAGAGAAAATTCATACAAGTTAGAATCTTGCAGATATGTTCACAAAGGCAGTTACATGGGAGAAACTAATTTCATCATCAATTTCCATTGGCCTTCATGACTGATAATGGTGGATATAAGAAACCAACCAGGCCTGTAATCCAATGGGAGCTGCAAGCGCAGTGGTGTCGTCCAGGATTAGTCTCTAGGTGGGATATTGTTTGGTGTGGAGCCTGATCAGTCTCCAAGTGGGACATTGTTGGTATGTGGTGACTAATCATGCAAGTACTGTACACAAGTTATGTATCCTTGCTGGGGTTCAGGGTCAGAGTCGGTTGTTAATTTATGTACGATCGGAGTCAGTTGTTAATTTTTGTTAACCAACAAAAGAAAATGACATTTCAAAACCCTAATTCTAGAAACTTCCAAAAAGCTTGTTATAAGTGGCTGGGATGTATGGTATGGCGATGTATTCACAAGATTGTAATCTATTTTGCACTGGATAATAAAATCATTGGATGGCTGAGTTTCTATGGATGTAGCCCATATTGGGTGAACCACATTAAATTTTTGTGTTGATCTCTTTTGTGTTATTCCTCATTGTTATATTTGGGTTATTTAATCTACATATAATTGTTAGTGTTTATTGCTTTGATCTGCCTGAACCCTAACACACCATTGATTCCCTTTACTCGTCCATCAGGGAATCGAATCAAGACTCTTCCACGGCCAACAATATATAGGTGAGAATCATCACCCAAGTACACCTTTCCACCATCATATTCTTCATACTTCAAAAACCAACCCTGATGCGAGGTCATATGAAAAGATGCACTAGAGTCAATAAGCCACACATCCTTAGATGCATGTGTTGCCAAGGTAGCAACAAATGCGTCTCCTTCATCCTAAGAGGACTTCTCAAAATCTGAATCAAAATTATTCTTCTTTTTTTTCTCCTCGCATGCCTTGCGGAAGTGACCAGGTTTGCTGCAATTCCAACACAGGGCCTTGGACTTTCCAAGAGACTTAGATCTCCCATGAGATTTGGATCTTTCTTTTTCTTCCTTCTTCTTATCCTTTTTCTTTCCCTTCTCTTTAGATCTACCATGAACTGCAAGAGCCTCCTTAGCTGATTCAGAAGACTTTCTCCACATCTCTTCAGACAACAGCAAAGAAACCACTTCATCCATCTTGAAGGTGGTAGTGGTACTCCCACGAATCTAGTAAGGAACACAGTAATGTCATACATTGATCCTCCTCCTCCATCTTCACACCAACAGAAGTCAATTAGGCAACAAGCATATTGAATTTATTCAGGTGATCAGCAACAGATCCTCCATCTTCCATCCTCATAGAATACAATTTCTTTTGCAAAAATAACTTCTTCACCAGGGATTTAGCCTAATAAACATCTCCAAGCTTCTTCCAAAGATCCTTTGTAGTCTTCTCTTCATGGATATTCAGGAGCACTGAATCAGCCAAACAGAGTCTTATCAAACCCTTACCTTTTCAATCTTTGAGATCCTAGTCTTCTTGAGACATTACTGTTGGTTTTGTACCAAATACAGCTTTCGATAAATCCTGATCTATAAGCATGTCCTCCATTTTGAGTTTCCACAACTCAAAATTATTGTCATTAAACTTCTTTATCTCAAACCTCCCAGATGTGCTCGCCACCTCTTACCTGCAACAAAGATTTCAAAATCCTCTGCACAAGCTCCCACTCAAATGAAGATTAGCTCAAAAAACCCTCTACCCAACAACTAGAACCAAAGGTGATCAGGCTCTGATACCAACTGAAAGGAAGCAAGGTATGCAGAAACACTTCCTACACTAATCTAATGAGGAAAGACTTATGCAAATTTTTACTTTTATAGTTATAGATTAAGATGCATATTAACAGAAAGATAATAACAACTTCCAAATGCAAACACAAAACTCACAACATAAGATATACGTGGGGAAAACCCTTTCAGGTAAAAAACCCCACACTCCAAAGCCACCCAATATATTATTCAGAAATCACAAAGATTATAATATACTTGCAGAGCAAGCTTTTACAGGAGTATATCCAACTAGAGATCCAAGAGGTAACTCGACATCTATAAGATTCTTACATACAACCTCCATCTCAAGTTCCTGATATATAGGAGATACAATACAGTACACCGCCAACGATAATTACAAAACCATGAGTTAAAACCACCCAAAAGTGGTGCCCAAATTATCTCCAATCAAATATGCCTTGTGATGTGCCAAACCACACACCAACACATGTAACTCTCCCCTTTACAACTCTTTTATGTGTCCAACAAGTTTTTACATTTCCCAAAATTGAAGGTTCAACTTCCGGATGCCATAACTTCTGATCCGAGTGTCTGATTGACAAATTGTTTTATGCGTCAAAAAGATCATGAAGTGCTCTATCACCTTGTAACCCACTTTGTCAGTTATGACAATTTTTGGGACATTTAGAGAAGGTTTGATACCCAAAAATTGAGTTCAGAACTTTTCTGGCAGTTTCAAAAAAATAAAAACTTTAATATCTCACAATCCAAATATGATCTTGAGTCAAAACTCACCCTAGATGTTTACTTAGTTGTTCCGCACCTTCTGGGAAAATTACAGGTCAACCTAAGGTCAATTGAAGGACTTACTAAAAATAGTAAGTCTCACTATTTTAAGCTCGTTTTGGAGACTTTTGGAAACTTTGAAGGTTCCAGACCATTTTCCAAGATAAAAGGTATTCAAAAAGACCAAAACTAGGAAGAATAGTAATCTTTCAAAGTTTCAAGGTTGATACACTTTTCTTAACAATCATATCCTTATTTATTTATAATGTTGAACTAAAATTTGTGGATTCAGAGTACTTTTTAGTTTCAAGTAGAAAACATGGCTACATGCATAAACTTACTATGAATAATTATTTTCAAATTTTACCTTTATCACCCATGACAATTGAAAAGATATTTCCTAAAACACAAACTCATTGGCCATCGTGGGTTTACAAAACTAACCTTAGTTGCATAAACATAATGGGAAAAAGTGTTCCGTTGTGTGATTGACTTAGGGCTATAGTCAATCATTAGATAATGGAAAACCCTACATTAAAGATCAAGCTATGGTACTCCCTGATTCGTGTCAACGATCCAAACATGACATGCATGTCCATTGGGAACTACACTCAGGGAAACACACCATTTTCTTATGAACCTAATAACTCACCTTTCAAACCTCTTTAGTGTACCCATTGCACACTAAATTGTAGCTATCTCTACAATAGCAATGTCCCATCTCCAACCTTCATTGGTTCATACCTCTTTCGTGTACCAAAATAATTGGAAACAATGTCAGTTATTCAAGTGGCTCAAAAATAGACATTTATAGCATCTCAAAAGTTCAACAAATGGAAATAACACTTAACACTAGCTATTGTTCAAGTTTCCCCTCATTTTACCACCATCCCAACAACAAATGATCAATGTTTTTAAAAACATTCACAATGATATTGGTTTATTAGAGAAAAATATTATAGTCGATTGAGAAAGAAATTCAAACACCTACAATCAATGGAATTTGCACCATACACTTGTGATGAACTCCTTCTACCTAGTCCTGATGAATGGCAAGTCTCATCAAGTCTTTACCTAGCCCTTCCATTTAAACTGGATGGGCTCAACATGCATGGGACATAAGCTGAGGATCAGTTAACGGTACTATCACTTGCAAATAATTCACTGAAACAAATAAATTTTACCTGCATACATGCTTTTACTCACTACTATTCAAAAACAACTTTACTTGCATGCATGTCAACATATTTAATTTACTTCATTTATTTTATAATGCAGCACAACACATGTCACTATATTCTTTCAATGTCCAAATGATGGATGCAAAACAACCATGCTCTCTTCTCAAGAAATTCCAATGTCAATGTGCAATTATAAAGGAACCACTAATTAATTTTATATGCATGTTATCTCAGCGTACCCATTGCACACTAAGGTGTGATTGCTAGTATAACCATTGGAGTAATTCTCCAAATAGCAGACAAAGCCAAGATTCATTTAAACAAATATTTTACCCTACAAACAAAGATATTACATAGAGATTAGAAAGAAATGGATAATAGTGAATGCCATACGGATAAAGATAAGAGCCTACATATAAAGCCGTAAACTAGAGGATAATAATATTATGTAGTGGATAAACAAATTTATTTATTTTTAACCCATCATTTCTTAGTGAAGAATCCAAAATATGTGGAAATAAGGGAGACAGACTGTACGTTACATCCATATGACCATACACAAGATAGGATCAAAATTAAAAAAATTCCATTATCGAAATGACAAGTGTTATATGTCGATTGTTGCCTGTTAGCCACTACGGACGCAACGACGGGATCAATTTCAACCCAGGAGGACTCTTGCAAAAGTTGACCTCTAAAATTTGTCCAAAAATGCACCAAAAACCTACAAGAACACCACAAAATACTTGCAAACAAATATTAATAGGGACAGGAGTCCCACTGGGCGTGCTAGTAATGTCAACACAAAATGTAGATCTAAATAAAGATTTTAAACAAATTTTCAAACCTTTAATCTACATCCAATGTGACCTCAGATAAAGCGTAGAAACTAAAAACATAAATAAATAAACAACAAATGGTTACCCAACTTCCAATTTTTGTTGCACAGTGAGGATGGATTTTCTCAAAATGATATGGATGTGGTTGCTTGAACCGTTAGCATGACGTTGTAGATGAGATGATTGATGAAAATAACTCCTGATGGGTCAATTTATATATTTCCTAATTGGTTGATGGACAATGGAGATTCAATGCTAGATAGATGATTAAGATTGAGTTGGTTAAGTGGTTGGAGGATGGAGGGATGAGATTAATTAGGATTTATTAATTAAAAGTTGGATTTTTGGGAGATGGTTATGGGATAGTTATAGAATGAATGGATGAGAATAAAAGGAATATTTACTTTCTCTTATTCATTTTTAGGTAGTTGTGAGTGGGATTTAATTAATAAATTAATTAAATCATGGATATTTGGATTTAGGAAAATGATTTATGGCTTTAGGGATAAATGATGGATAATTTGGGGAAAATAGGATAAAAGATGGTATGATTAGGATCAAATCTTGAAATTAGGATAATTGGGAAAATGTGATAAATCAAGATGATGAAAGGATAATTGATCAAGCTTAGGATAATTAGAAAGATTTAGGGATAAAATGGTCAATTTAGGGAATATTTGGGTGACTTAAGGAATCAGGACATGGTTGCGAGAAAATTAGGTCATGGTACAATTTTAGGTGTCTATAGGTTCAACACTAGGACCTGGGGTCTTTTACACCTAGGTTGCATTCATATAAATGTGAACCTATTAGATGGCCTGATAATATAGTTGCATCGAGTGTTTTGAAGACCCTAGAAATGGGTTGAAGATTCTTGATGAATTGGTCTCTTGTCTATTTCATGAGTGGTTCAATAGAGGAATAGAGATTGTTTTATTGGTAAGTTAGAGAGTAGAGGATTTTTCTCAAGACAACTATAAGCTATGTAAAGGGTCTAGAACTAGGAGTTGACTGGTTTGAGTTGTCTTCTTTTGTCTTGTAGGAAAGATAGTAATTTCTGATGTTTGAGAATGATTGAATCTTGTGAAGTCCTACATGCTTTGATTGCCTTTATTCTTACAATGTATTGATACTTTGTATGTATGTGAGTTATGCATTTTTGTGTGATGATTCAACATTTTATTGATATGAGTGAGAATTGTTTAGGTCATTCTTTCAACTTGGGTCTTGCTTTGACCTTTTCTTATGAATTAAAAATATTTTATCATCATTTGTGATTACATTTTTATTAAACTTTCACTTATACGATTTTGACTAAGGTTTTGTGAATGAAATTCTAACCTAGACCTCGTAATTGAATGCATCTAAATAGTTTACCTTTGTTCTCAAACTTTATTTATCCAATGGATTAATGGTTATCTTCTAGAATATGTAAACAAGAGTTAAGTAATGTGTGGAGTTTGGGATGTCAAAGTGTAATGGATGAATTTTGTCTAGTTGAACTTAGATTACCATGAGTTAGGTCCTAAATCTAGAATCCTTAGATTATGATAACCTTTCTTGATTAAGTTTTTACTTGGATAGTATCAATAGTGCTCATCCTTTCATGATAAGGGCAACATATAGCCATTACTTAAACCAAATTTGTCAATTATGACTACCATGTTATATTCAAGATTGGAATTAAGGTTAGAATCAAGGATAGTCTTTCTCTATTACCTATGTACCCCTAGTAGGTCACATTTTGCCTTTCGTTGTATTATGGTACTTTGTTATATTTGTAGGGTGTTGCATGGACATGGTTAGAACCATCATTTTAGCTCTAAATTGATCCTTCTCACTATTTACTTGGATAATTATTATTGGGTAGAGATTATATATCTAAGTGGTATAGATCAATAATGGTTGGAATGTTCTTTCCATTCAAATCTTATTATTGCATATGCAAGGAAATTAATTAAAGTATAGTATTATGCTTGCATCTACTTTTTGAGTTAGTTATTTAACCCCTTAGGAATGGATAGTGTGTTTTATTTTTCTTATAGGAAAGTAGTTCCGATTTGTAGAAATCTTGATGATGTGCTTTGAGGTCTTTTCACAAAAAAGTATTGCACCAATATGATGCAAGATATGCACATACTACTTTCAAATAAATATCAGTTGGAAACCAAAAGTACAAAAACCAAATTTAAAAAATTATATTACATTAGTTTTTAAATTTCCACCACGATTAAAAATTCAAATTACATTAGGTGTTAATTCTCCACCTTAATTAAAAAATTGTGGGAAATTCAAGCTTAATTCGCCACCTCAATTAAAAATTTATGGAAAATTTAGGTTTAATTCACCACCTCAAGTAAAAAAATTATCAACAATATGGCCTATATTCGCCACCTCAATTAAAAAATTAGCAAAAATTTAGCCTTATTTCGCCAACTAAATTAATATTTTATGGAAAATTTAGGTCCTCATTTGCCAATTTGATTAAAAACAAGAATGAATTTAGAGTTTCGAATGACCCATAATTTATTTTAGAAATTATTTTCTAACATAAAATAGCCACCCTCTCTATGACTCCAATTTAATTTTTGGAAGAAATTTCCAAGACAATTATATCACAACATAGGGGATTTGTCAGGATTTCTATAGAATTTTATAGGGTCCAATTCTTAAAGTCTACCCTGTTGTGTAAATGAAGTCAAGTTAATTTGTAACAACCACTATCATGCTCCACCTCCCTTCTTATTGTCACTACAACTAATATTTATAAGTTACAAGGAGAATAATAAAATATCAATCTCTCAACCCCCTATGTGGGTGTCCAAGTACCCATTCCAAGGTGTTTGGAGATCTAACATTAGACATTAGGATTACAATTAAATATCACACTATCCTAACACATTATAAATAATTCAGGCTTTTAGATAGTGTTGAAAAAGACCCTCTTCAAGAGATCATTAATTATGTTATTTGGGAATGCATCCCCACTAAAGTTGATAAAGATTAAAAAAATACTTTGATACTCTTTTTACTATGGAAGAGTTTGATAAAACCCTTGTTTTTAGGACTAGATAACTCTAAGGTGTTTTTGTACACCATAAAAATCCTAGGTCTAGGAGCAATTATTTAATATTTGTAATATCATAAATAATATTCTCACATGGAAAAGGGAACCCTACTTAGATGGAATCTTGAGATTCTATTATTGGCATGCTCCACCATGTGTCACTTGTCTTATGATAGTTAAAAGAAGTCATTGAATATGGGGTTTACCAGGTGGACTATAAATAACATCTTTGACCAACTATTTATAGCCATGTGTAAAAGGTGTGTAAGTGTAATTATTGCCTTATGTTGGAGTGCTTTCGAGTTACAATTGGAGCCCTTGGTTTTAGGGGTCAACTAGTTAATTAGGAGATACATTCTATATAGGAATGATTTACTTTTGGAGTGGGGTGTATGGGTTGAATGTGGACCACGTGGACTTGAGTTTGGGTCATGGTTTTGGCAAACCATTCTTGGTTTCTTGGATCTCCTTGGCCCGCATATGCATGTCTTGGGATGGATATTTTATGTCATGTTTTATGTAGGTTATGCTACCAAAATTCCTCTAGGTTTAGAGTGTATATCTCCTATGAAGCATGAAGACTACTATTGTATTATATCTATTGGTTGTTGATTAATAAACTGGATTTAGTTCTTTGGAGGTTGGGTTTTTCCATTACAAGGGTCTTTTTAGGGTATATCTAGTATCACTTTGTGTTGTAGTTATTCTATTCTTCTTCATCTCTTTTTTATTCTTGTTCTTTATCTTAGTGTTATTGCTATGCTGTAACTTCACTGAAATTTAATGAGATTGAAAAACTTGTCATACTCTCACCATTGGATTAATTAGTATTTAGTGCATATTTCCTTTTGCTTTCTCCTTTGGTTAAGAAAAGTACAAGAATATGATCTTTCCACTAAGTTAGTTAAATCCATCTGGAATCATATCAAATAAGACTATTACTATTTTTATTTGGAAGCTCTTAATAAAGGAGATTTATTATGCTTCATTAATAGGGGTCTCATCAAACAACTTTCCAAAGGAATAATAAGGATTGAAAGGCTAGTTTGAGACCCATAACCTTTCTCAACACATCATATAAGATCTTACCCAAGTCCATTGTTAGAAGAATTAAACCAATTACTTACGAAATCATTAGACTTGAACAAACTAGGTTTCTTAGAGGTATACTTATCCTTGACAACTTGATTATTGCCTAGGAAATGGTGGAAGGGGATAGAAAATTAGGCAACTATGCCCTAATTGTTAAAATTGATTTTGATAAATCTTATGACCAATTAAGATGATCAATCATCATCCAAATGTTTAAATGGCTTGGGTTTGGCAACAAACTTATCTCCCACATAAAGCATCTCTTCACTAATGCTAATACCTACCTAGTTGTCAATGGCTTTCTTATTCCATCCTTTTCCCTCCAATGATCCATTGGACAAGGATGCATATTGGCCCCCTTTATCTATGTCCTTGCAACTGATTCTCTGGGTTACCTCCTTCACAATGCCCACTCCTATTGCCTAATAAAATTTATCACCCTCTTTAACAAAACCCAAGTGATCAACTCTCATTTTGCTGATGTTAATTTTTGTTTATTGAAATACAGTTCTAATAAAGTTACCAACACATTAGAAATCATAGATCTTTTCTATCCAATATCTAGCTCTAAAATTTCTAGAATGCCTAAGACTAAATTATTTATGACCTCATCAATTGCTCCTAAGCTATATCCCCATTAAATGACATCATTTACATCATGAAGTTGTATTTGGATACCTTGGCATCCCCTTTCATATTAGAGTCTCTCTCTCTCTCTCATATATGGAAATGGTATCTTCAAAAACTTAAAAATAAGCTTCTTTCTTGGACAAATAGATTCATTTCTATAGTAGGACATGTACAATTACCAACCATGTGTACATTTCCTCTTGTTGGCTCCCTTGACAAGATGGATACAGCCAATTTACTACTTGTTAATCAAAATATTTTTATAGGATACATAGGGTAACAATAAAGGAGTGCCTAACACTTGATTACATTGCATCTTGCCAAAAAATAATGGAGGATTTTGCATAATAGATCAACAAACCCAAGGTATCTATTTTATTACTAAATGGATTATTATAGCATTGGAAGGAGATGCTCCTTAGAAGCTACTTGTTAGATACTGCATTACCTCAATAATAAATAATAGATCTTGGTCTAAGGTGAAATGGAAGGACAAAGTCTTAATGGATACCTACTTAAAATTCAAGCATCCTCACAATTCAAAAGCATTTGGAAAGCCTAGTAGAAGGTATCCTCTAAACTCTAATGGTATGATCAATTATTAAGACATGGACCGAGCTTTCTTTCCTCCTTAATATGGTGAATTAGACACATCCAATTGAATGATCAACCTCTAGGGGTATTCAAACAAATTTTAGGAAAGTTCTTCTCTAGAAAAGGACTAAAGACTTTTAAAGATAGGTATGGGACTTTTCCAATACATGCTAGAAGTCACTAGAGGAACATAAGGCTGATTTCAAAATCACTTCTTTTGGTTGCTTTCTTCTCTTCTCTATATAATCACTTTTCCTCCCTCTTGTTGACAAGATGTCTACTAATATGGATTGCAATTTTAGTAAGGATTAGAGATGGCCCAATGGGCAAAGGTTCACAATGTTTCCCCTCAAACTAGTTTGCTAGGTTTTGCTCCTTGCCTTAGCATATGATCAAAGATTGATAATAAATGGAGGTGTTCCTTTCCTAGCTCCAAATGGACTAAATGAAGTCTTGTTTTTTGTAAATCCAACACCAAGGTATAAACACAAATCACCACTTAGAAACTCCTTTATGGTAAGCTATCTATTAGTAATTGTCTCCATTTTCCTTAAAACAACCTAATGATCTGTCTATTTTGTAAAAAAAAAAGAATCAACCAACCATATATTTTGGTATTATCCTTATGGACCATTTATATTGACCTTTATCTACAACCACATACTTTTTTCCTTTAGTAACAATTTGTTTTGGAAAGGAGAACTACTTGGTTTAAATGTTTCAAAATATATTTCCTTAGAAACATGCAGGAAAACTATTATTTATTTCATTTCAAAAGAAAGATGTAATGCCATGTTTTCAAATATAATATATCTTTTGGAAGTAATCATGCTATCACATTACTCTAGCCTAAGTTACCTCTAGATGGTGAATCTTTCTTGTCTTTTACATGACATACTCAAAGCTTGTGTAGGGCCATTCCAACAAGTGAAGAACATCCAAGAGTAGCTTGAGATGATGGAAAGAGATCACAATAGACTCTCCAAGAAGATGGATCTAGATCATTAAGGGCATAGATGACCTCTCCAAGGTTAGAAAAACTTTACACAGCAAAGGCTAACTAAATAGAGTCATTACTTGTATATAAAAGACACTCACCATATAGTCAATGAGATGACAACTCAAGTGATTTCGAATAGTGATAAATGCATCACCATAGTTGAAGAGTTTAATTGATGATTAAGGATTCTTGGTTGTATATGGTTACTTCATAGTTTCTTGTTATAGACATTCCATGTTTTGTTCATGCATATGTTTTAGGATTGTTGTTTTCTACATTGCTACTACTTGCTCGATTGGTGACAATTTTTATTTGGATATTCCTTAGTATTATGTGATGTCACAATCATTCGGTTACACTATTGCAATGTACTATGCTTGCTATTTTTTACTTGAGTTATGTGTTGATTTAGTTGTGGCAATCTCTACAATTCTTTTATTTTTAGCTCAATACAATATGAATAAGTATGTTGGTGTATGGGAATAGATCACACCTACATATATAAATTCCCTAAATAAATTAATTAAATCATAATGAATAATAATTTAACTTAGGATGAAAAATTGGGATAGATTAAGCTATTGAAATAAATGCACAAATTTTAAATAAATAAAATAATGGTACTTAATTCTAGATTTGATGAATATTCTATAATGATATATGTTTCTAATTGATTCACCAATATGTTAGAAAATTAGAACTTGTTAGATGATAGCCTCGTGACAGAGAAAATTGATATTTATTATTTTGGTTCATTTTTGCAACTGTAGAGCTTGACTGTACACACAAATTTGAACCTTGCTTATGAATCTAAAATGCGTCAAAATTGACATTAGAAATTTATGGGCACCTTGTTGTTTGGAACATGTTTAACTATTGAGGAGCTTACTAGGCTAGAATAATTCTCCTTTGGTCAAGTCCCTATTACTGACGCAATGTTAATGTCATGTTGTGATGGTGCAATGTGTAACAAAGCTCTCATGCTAGGTCCTCTTATTAATCAAGGTAATAATAAATTAGGGTTTGGTCTTTCATACAATACCCTAGTATTCAATTTGAAATATTTCATGCTTTATTCAATTCATAACAACTAGTTAGAAAAAGGGAGATGCTCAATTTTAAACTTCTAAATTTTAAAGATTTGGTAGTTAAATTCACGCCAATGAATCTAACCTAGTTTAATTCTAACCTACAAATTTAACTCGACATAATAAATAAATAAAATAAGATATATAATTGATCCCTAAAATATATAATATACATCTTTCACCATTAGAGTTGGTGGCTTTGGTAAACAACAAGAAGCAACAAAATTGGTGAAATATATTTAGATATAAGAAGTCTTAGAACTCATATCATGTAGGACAAAGAATTTTTACCATTACTTGTGTAGTGGAAATGCTTGAATCTTTCCTTTCATTGGAGTTAGAGTTTGGAGACGGTGGACAAGAGTAATTGTGGGGCATATCAACTTTAAAAATATGAGTATTTAGGATATTGTTGAAATGTCCATGTATTAATACAAGGGACGCTGGCCTCCATTGACTTTTGCCTCTTGTCCTTAGCAACTTGTAATTATTCTTCCTACTCACGTGGAATTATAATAGCCTTCCATAGACCATAGAATTCTAAATGTCCTTTCTTTATAAAATCTTTTTTGAGTAGGTAGACCTCGTGCTTTATTCAAATGGCCCAAAGTTTTTCTTGAGTGTAGTTTGAATATGCGTGGGAGTTTGTGAGTTTGGAAGATTCTACTTATCCATGTTCAAATGAAAAGTTAGGGTGCATGACTATCGGCCGTTCTTTTAGGAATTTTGTTTTCACTCTAATAAATTATGTCTCTTTGTTCTTAAGTTCGAGGGAGTATTTATGATCCAAGGAAAACAAAAAGTGTATACTTTGCAATTTTTTCAAACAAATATTTATTTATAATAAAGTATAATTTTGATTATTTTAATATTTTTAGTGCAAGTTGTTTTGATTTTTTTAATATGAATAATAATTTCTCATATTAGAGTGAAAGTATAATTCCTAGAAGAATGGACACGATAGTGATGTACTATAACTTTTTTGTTTCAACATGGATAAGTAGAATCTTCCAATGATGTGTGTGGTAGGTGATATGGAACTAGTAGTTGCTTTTCATTTTAGTCCAACCACCTAAATAAGTAATCTTAGACCTAGTTTGCCCATTGCCAATGAATTAGGATTTAGAGTTCATGAAAAAAATAATCATGTTTTCGTTATTGTTTTGCATTTTTTTCACTTAAAATATTAGTACTCTATACTACTATTTATTTATCTAGTATCATACGCATTACTATTTTGCTTATTCAAACTTGTTTTTTTCCACCTAAATGATTATTTTTTTCATGAACTCTAAATCCTAATTCATCGGCAATGGGCAAACTAGGTCTAAGATTACTTATTTAGGTGGTTGGACTAAAATGAAAAGCAACTACTAGTTCCATATCACCTACCACACACATCATTGGAAGATTCTACTTATCCATGTTGAAACAAAAAAGTTATAGTACATCACTATCGTGTCCATTCTTCTAGGAATTATAATTTCACTCTAATAAATTAAGTCGCTTTGTTCTTTAGTTCAAGGGAGTATTTATGATCTAGGGGAAAACAAAAAGTGCATACTTTACACCTTTTCTTCAAACAAATATTTATTTATAATGGGTATAATTTAGACTATTTTAATTTTTTTGGTGCAAGTTGTTTTGAATTTTTTTATATGGATATAATTTCTCATATAATAAAATTCTATTTTCGTTATTGTTCTGGGTCTTTCTATCGCTTAAAATATTAGCACTCTATACTACTATTTATTTATCTAGTATCATGCACATTCCTACTTTGTATATTCAAACTTATTTTTTTCCACCTAAATGATTTCTTTTTCATGAACTCTAAACCCCAATTCACCTGCAATGGGCAAATTAGGTTGAAGATTACTTATTTGGGTGGTTGGACTAAAATGAAAAGCAACTTCTAGATCCATCTCACCTACTACACACATCATTTCAAGTCACTTAGGACATCCTCCATTTCTACACCCACCCAACCCTTGTAATGAGCCAACTAATTCAAGAATAATAGTTAATGAAAATTCAGAAATTAAATAACTCATAAATGCAACAATTTGAATTTTCATCTTCAAAACATAAATAGATTCCATGTTTTAAATAAAGATGTCATCATTACATAGATTTCCATGATACAAGTTAACAAATAAAAGAATAATAAGACACGGTCTTTGATTAGGACAACTGCCCTTCTAATCCACTTGAGCACATGTTAATATATTTGGATATTACATGTTCTTGTTCAATCCTATGTGATGTTGTTAGATCTTGCTCTGTATTTGTTAGTAAATTATGATGCTTTTTAGTTATGGTTGTATATATATGATCCTCAGATTGCATGGCGAAGGTTACTTATTCTTTTTATGAATGATGTCACAGATTATACATCTAGTTGCAGTTAGAATTGTGATATTCAGACTTCATAATTATGAAAATGTGTATTCCTTAATGTGATCTAGTATTGATTTGTTTCTATTGGATGATTAGGATACCTGTATCTGATGTAGCTATGGTTAATATCATCTTTTGCTTTGGCTATTATTGTTAATTACACTGACGGTGTAACGAGTGTGCAGGGAAGCTAGTGGAAATGGGGAAAACATGCAGAGTTCCGTTGTAAGTCTCCCAGTAAGTCGGCCTACCCTGTATGAAGGCATAGGCCTATTGTTAGTCATGTTTGTGCCTTATGGGAAGGGAGTCATGTAAAGATGTCTTGTCAAGTAAATTATGATGGAGTTGTCTTAGAGCGTGTGTTGTTCATATGAAATGTTATGTGTTGGTGTCATTTGAAGAGTGTTGTGTAATGTTATTATATGTTGGTGTTATTTGAAGAGTGTTGTATGATGTTTGTTGAGGGGTGGGAATTTTAAATTAATCTGTTAAACTTATTATTTAGTCCAAATTGTGCCTATTGTTGGAAGAAAAATCAAACATTATCCTAGACCTAGGTGGACCCCTCAAGGAAATGCAAAAAAAATTGAAAAAAATAAAAATAAAGCACTTTTTAAATTACATTAAACTTGTGAAAGAGAATTCATTTTAAAATTAGAGAATTTGGCTGATAGGAAGGCACTTGTTGCCCACCCAATATGACAACATGATGCCCATATTAGGACACATGTTGTCCACTTGGATGGACACATGCTGCCTACAGGGACAGCTATAATCTGAGGTAGAAGGGAGGAGGTAAAAAAGGAAGAAAGGGTAGTTTCTAAGTTTTTTTTACCATATTGATTGGAAAAGGAAAAAAGGTGATGCAGGAGCATCCAGGGTGTAAGAGCAATCTTGCATCAACAAAAAAAAAATGTCGTTTCTTTTAAATAAGGGTTAAATTTGGCAGGGTTACTATTTTTAGTAAGTTTGCATTTGTGCACAATTGGATACAAAATCTTACACAGACCTCTAGAATGGTGAATTGAAGCTAATGGTGAAGAAATCACTTCAATATCATTTGTCATTTGTGAGATATTAAAATTTCAAATTCCAAAAATCCTATTGAAATATTCAAAGTCAAATTTGAGGCACTTAGAGGCTCCGGATGGGCACGAAATTTGGTGGGAAACTCAAGTAGTCCACCTTTTGGTACTATTTTTGCATCATCATCTTTTCAAGAGCTTTCTGAAAAGGTATTATAATTGAAAATCCAACGGTCGGATTGAAAGTTATTGCCCTATGAAGTTGACCTATTTTTGGAGGGAGATGCAAATTTTGAAATTAAGCTGGTGGCCGCCAAAAAGGGCTATATATGACCATTTTTGGGAACCCTTGGGGTAGTAGAGTTAAGGGGGAAGGTGTAGAGTCAGGAAAAGGCAGGAAAATAGAAACCCTAGTTGATTTGGGGTTATAGAAGGTTCAAGATTCCAGAGACTTGAGAGAGGGAGTTGTAATATGTTGCAGCCTATAGGGGATTCATCCTCTGATTGTATTTGAGCTTCTATAATGTAATGTTTTGCCTATATTAATAAAATATCATACTATTTTCTGTATACAATTTCGGTTATTGTGTGTTTTATGAGTTACCCCCTTCATCAAGTGGTATTAGAGTAAGGGTTCTTGAGTGTGTAGACAGATCGCCAACCATGAGGCAGTTTGCACCAGGACATGAGGTTGTGGGTTTGCTGCGGAGATCAAGATGCCTCCATGAAGAAATCGTATTGGGAGGAATGCTTTGACGGAAGAGGGTTTTAGCACCCTACAAAGACAAATCGATGCATTGCAAGAGGAGTTGCGAAGAGCGTTTGAGCCAAGAACAAGAGAAGAAAGCAAGGATGAAGCAGAAGAGGAGCTATCTAAGGAAGAACAAGAAGTTGCAAGAGATCCTGCAGAAGTTAGGTTGTTGAGGGCCATTTCTAAGATTGGAAAGAGGCCCAAGATTGAAGTTTCTACATATTCTAGAGATTTGAATCTAGAACAGCTTATTGATTGGATCAATGACATGGAGGAATATTTTGAGTATGAAGATGTGGAAGACCCAGATCGGGTCAAGTTTGCAAAAACAAAATTGAAGGGCCATGCCAGTATTTGGTGGAAGGAGGTCCAGTTAGAGAGGAATAGAAGAGGTAAAGGAAAGATCACCAGATGGGATCGGATGGTGGAGAAACTAAACAAGTTGTTCATTCCTATGGATTATGAGATGGAGTTGTTGAAGAAGCTGCAAGGATTGAAGCAAGGCAACAAGTCTGTTAAGGAGTATACAGAAGAGTTTTATAATATTACTATCAGAACTAGTCATTCAAAGGCCAACAAGGAGAAGGTAGCCCATTACATTAATAGGTTGAGGCCAAGTATTCAAGAGGAGCTAGGCCTGGTTAGAATGACCACCATAGAAGATGCATACCAGTTTTCCCTGAAGGTGGAAGAGAAGCTGAATAAAAGATTTGACAGCAAGCAAAGGGGAAGAGGTCAAGGCGGAAGGACCGATGGAAGACCCTATGGGGGCCGAAATGAAGATTCAAAGAAAAGTGAAGAAGCCAGCACCAGTCGAAATCAGAGAGGAGATAATACCTACCGCCCTCGTGACTAGAACAATGGTGAGCAAAGATGAAGAGGAAGAGGCAGACCTGGGCAAGGACCTGGAAGAGGAGGTTTCAGAGAAACCTGTTTCCAATGTGGAGAAGAAGGACATCAAGCATACGAGTATTCGCAACATCAAGGAAGGACAAATAGAAGACCTGAAGGTAATGCACGAGTTTCACATGTCGATGAAGATGCGCAATCTTAGCGCTCTGAAGATGTTGAAAGGGGAGAAACCCTAGTTGTTATAACTTTGTTGAATGAGGAGAAAGAACCCAATTAGAGGAAGAGTTTATTCCGCACAAGGTGCAAATGTGAAGGTAAGTGTTGTGATATTATTATTGACAGTGGAAGCACTCATAATCCTGTTTTAGAGGAGATGGTTGACAAGTTGAAGTTGACAAGAAGAAAGCATCCGCATCCATACCAGATTGCATGGTTGCAGAAGGACCATAGAGCTTTGGTCGATGAGTAGTGTTTAGTGAAGTTCAAGATTGGTGACTACCATGATGAGGTGTTGTGTGACATCATACTGATGGATGCATGTCATATGTTATTGGGGAAGCCATGGCAGTATGATAGGAGCAATGTCCATGAAGGCCATGCACACACATATTCCCTAACAAAAAATGGAGTTCGTCATAAGTTGAATCCCTTGAAGGAGGTGGAAGAAAAGGTATGTAGTAGTGCCGGAATTTGCTTGGTTGATGGTAGGAAATTTTTGGAGGGTATGAAGCATGAGCGTCGTTGCTTTGCATTGATTCCTAAGATTAGTCAAGAGAAATGTGAAGATGTGCCGATAGAAGTCTCAGATATGTTGGAAGAATTTCAAGACATTATCTCTGATAATGTACCAAAAGGTTTACCACCAGTAAGGAAGATAAGTCATCAAATAGATTTGATACCAGGAGCTAGTTTGCCAAACAAGGCAACCCATAGAATGACTCCAGCAGAGAGTGAAGAGTTGAACAAACAAGTTCAGGAGTTGTTGAGGAAGGGATTGATAAGAGAAAGCCTAAGTCCATGTGCGGTACCTACAATACTAGCACTGAAGAAAGATGGAGAGTGGAGGATGTGTACAGATTCCCAAGCCATCAGCAAGATCACAATCAAGTACAGATTTCCATTGCCCAGAATGGATGACATAATAGATTTTTTGAGTGGAGCCAAGTACTTCACAAAGATTGATCTGAAGAGTGGGTATCACTAGATTCGAATCAGAGAAGGAGACGAGTGGAAGACAACCTTCAAAACAAAGGAAGGTTTGTATGAGTAGTTAGTCATGCCATTTGGGCTAACCAATGCACCGAGCATATTCATGCGGCTCATGAACAAGGTACTGAAAGAATTTTTGAGAAGTTTTGTTATTGTTTATTTAGATGACATTTTAATTTTCAGTAAGACATGGGATGAGCATTTGATGCATATCAAAAGTGTTTTAGAGAAGCTAAGGGAGGAGAAGTTGTTGATCAATCTGAAGAAATGTAGTTTTGCAAAGAAGGAGTTGGTATACCTGGGATTTGTTGTCTCAAAGGAAGGTCTTAAGATGGACCCAGAGAAGGTGAGGGCTATCATTGAATGGCCTATGCCAAGGAGTGCTTTCAAGGTAAGATCTTTTCATGGTTTGGCAAGTTTTTACAGAAATTTTATTAGGAATTTTAGTAGCATTTGTGCACCCCTAACTGAGACAATGAGAGGGGATAGAAAAGAGTTTAGATGGACTAAAGGAGTAGACAAGAGCTTTGATACATTAAAGCAAAAAGTCGTAGAACAACTTGTTTTGGCACTTCCGGATTTCAATAATGTATTTCAGGTAGATTGTGATGCTAATGGTAGTGGTATAGGAGTTGTTTTGAGTCAAGAAGGTAAGCCCATTGCCTATTTTAGTGAGAAGCTTAATGATGCCAAGAAAAAGTATTATGTTTATGATCAAGAGTTTTATACAATAGTTCAGGCTTTGAAGAAATGGAGACATTATTTGTTGCCAAAAGAGTTTGTTTTATATACTGATCATCAGGATTTGCAGTATCTTAATAGTCAAGGAAAGTTAAATCAAAGGCACTTAAAATGGGTTGAGTTTTTGCAGAGTTATACTTTTGTTTTGAAGCACAAGAGTGGGAAGTCCAACAGAGTTGCAGATGCCTTTAGCAAAAGGCAAAATTTGTTGACATAAATGAAGATAGAGGTTGTTGGGTTTGATGAGCTCAAAAGTTTGTATCCTGAAGATCCAGATTTTGTAGAGGCCTGGAAAGCTTGTCTGGAACCTATTACTTTGGATAGGACAAAATGGTTGGATTTCATAATCCAACATGGCATGTTGTTTAGAGGAAGCCAGTTGTGCATTCTGAGGAGTTCCATGAGAGAGAACCTGATTAAGGAGAAGCATAGTGGAGGATTAGCTAGACACTTTGGTCGAGATAAGACCATTGTTATTGTTGGTGAACATTATTACTAGCCACAATTGCAGAAAGATGTGAGGAAATTTGTGCAGAGTTGCAGAGTGTGTCAGATGGCAAAAGGAACAAGTCAGAATACAGGGCTATATCATCCATTACCTATACCAGAGAAGCCATGGGATGATATTAGTATAGATTTTGTTCTTGGTTTACCAAGGACACAGAGGGGACATGATTCCATTTTTGTGGTGGTGCACAGATTCTCAAAGATGTCCCATTTTATTTCTTGTAAGAAGACTAATAATGTTGTTCATATTGCAGAGTTATTTTTCAGGGAAGTGGTGAGACTACATGGTCTACCTAAGAGCATAGTTTCAAATCGAGATACCAAGTTTGTTGGTTATTTCTAGAGGACATTGTGGAAGAAGTTGAAAACAAATTTGAAGTTCAGTTCTGCACACCATCCATAGACTGATGGATAGACAGAAGTGGTGAATAGGAGTTTGTGTAACCTGCTACGATGCTTAGTAGGAGATAAGCCCAAGGGATGGGATTTGATTTTGCCACAGTCAGAATTCACTTACAACAATTATGTCAATAGGAGTAGTGGTAAATCACCATTCTAGATTGTGTATGGCAATATTCCAATAAATGCTTTAGAGTTAAGAAAGCTAAACAAAGGAGAAAAGACAAGTGTTGAGGCTGAAGACTTTGCAGAACACCTGAAAAATTTGCATGAAGAAGTGAGAAAGCACATTAATAAGATGAATATTCAGTACAAGGCTAAGGTAAATTAGAAGAGAAGATATAAGGAGTTTCGAGTAGGAGATGAAGTCATGGTTCACTTAAGAAAAGAAAGGTTCCCAATTGGAACATACAATAAGTTGAAAATGAAGAAATTTGGACCGTGTAGAATCCTGAAGAAGCATGATTCAAGAAATGCATTTGAGGTAGAGATGTCTGATGACATCAATATTTCGCCAGTGTTCAACATTTCAGATCTGACAGAGTATCATGATGATGGACTTGATAAAGGAACACAGTGGGGCATTCCAACATCTACTTCAGAGAAGGAGGAGATAGAGGGCATTCTGGATAGCCATGTGGGTAAGAGGACAAGAAACAGGCAGTATACAGAATACTTAGTGAAATGGAAAGGAAGGCCTGTTGAAGATTCATCATGGTTATCTGAGACTGAGGTTAGCCATTTCAGTTTCCCTCTAACTCATGAGAAGTGACACGGTCACTTTTCAAATTACCCCGGGTGTCTGATGCGGAAGCATCCAGGGTGTAAGAGCAATCTTGCATCAATAAAAAAAAAGTTGTTTCTTTTCAATAAGGGCTAAATTTGGCAGGGTTACTATTTTTAGTAAGTTTGCATTTGTGCAAGGTTTGATACAAAATCTTACACAGACCTCTAGAATGGTGAATTGAAGCTAATGGTGAAGAAATCACTTCAATATCATTTGTCATTTGTTAGAGATCAAAATTTCAAATTCCAAAAATCCTATTGAAATATTCAAAGTCAAATTTGAGGCACTTAAAGGCTTCGGATGGGCCCGAAATTTGGTGGGAACGCAAGCAGTCCACCTTTTGGTACTACTTTTGCACCATCGTCTTTTCGAGAGCTTTTCGAAAAGGTATTATAATTGAAAATCCAACAGTCGGATTGAAAGTTATGGCCCCGCGAAGTTGAACTATTTTTAGAGGAAGATACAAATTTTGAAATTAAGCGGGTGGCCACCAAAAAGGGCTATATATGACCATTTTTGGGAACCCTTAGGGTAGTAGAGTTAAGGGGGGTGGTGTAGAGTCAGGAAAAGGCAAGAAAATAGAAACCCTAGTTGATTTAGGGTTACAGAAGGTTCAAGATTCTAGAGTCTTGAGAGGGGGAGCTGTAATATGTTGCAGCCTATAGGGGATTCATCCTCGGATTGTATTTGAACTTTTGTAATGTAATGTTTTGCCTATATTAATAAAATATCATACTATTTTCTGTGTGCAATTTCTGTTATTGTGTGTTTTATGAGTTACCCCCTTCATCAAGTGGTATCAGAGTAAGGGTTCTTGAGTGTGTAGACAGATCGCTGACCATGAGGCAGTTTGCACCAGGACCTAAGGTTGTGGGTTTGCTGTGGATATCAAGATGCCTCCACGAAGAAATCATATTGGGAGGAATGCTTTGATGGAAAAGGGTTTTAGAGCCCTGCAAAAATAAATGGATGCATTGGAAGAGGAGCTGTGAAGAGGGTTTGAGCCAAGAACAAGAGAAGAAAGTGAGGATGAAGCAGAAGAGGAGCTATCTAAGGAAGAACAAGAAGTTGCAGGAGATCCTGCAGAAGTTAGGTTATTGAGGGCCATTTATAAGATTGGAAAGAGGCCCAGGATCGAAGTTTCTACATATTCTGGAGATTTGAATCTAGAACAGCTTATTGATTGGATTAATGACATGGAGGAATATTTTGAGTATGAAGATGTGGAAGACCTAGATCGGGTCAAGTTTGCAAAAACAAAATTGAAGGGCCATGCCAGTATTTGGTGGAAGGAGGTCCAATTAAAGAGGAATAGAAGAGGTAAAGGAAAGATCACCAGATGGGATCGGATGGTGGAGAAACTGAAGAAGCTGTTCATTCTTGTGGATTATGAGATGGAGTTGTTGAAGAAGCTGCAAGGATTGAAGCAAGGCAACAAGTCTATTAAGGAGTATATAGAAGAGTTTTATAAGATTACTATCAGAACCGGTCATGCAGAGGCCAACAAGGAGAAGGTAGCCCATTACATTAATGGGTTGAGTCCAAGGTTTCAAGAGGAGCTGGGCTTGGTTAGAATGACCACCATAGAAGATGCATACCAGTTTTCCCTGAAGGTGGAAGAGAAGCTGAATAAAAGATTTGACAGCAAGCAAAGGGGAAAAGGTCAAGGTGGAAGGATTGGTGGAAGACCCTATGGGGGCTGAAATGAAGATTCAAATAAAAGTGAAGAAGCTGACAGTAGTCAAAATCAGAGAGGAGATAATACCTACCCCTCTCATGACCAGAACAATGGTGAGCAAAGAGGAAGAGGAAGACGCAGACCTGGGCAAGGACCTGGAAGAGGAGGTTTCAGAGGAACCTGTTTCCAATGTGGAGAAGAAGGACATCGAGCATACGAGTGTCTGCAACATCAAGGAAGGACAAATAGAAGACCTGAAGATAATACACGAGTTGCACATGTCGATGAAGATGCACAATCTAAGCACTCTAAAGATGTTGAAAGTGGAGAAACCCTAGTTGTTAGAAGAACTTTGTTGAATGAGGAGAAAGAATCCAATCAGAGGAAGAGTTTATTCCACACAAGGTACAAATGTGAAGGTAAGTGTTGTGATATTATTATTGACAGTGGAAGCACTCATAATCTTGTTTTAGAGGAGATGGTTGACAAGTTGAAGTTGATAAGAAGAAAGCATCCGCATCCATACTGGATTGCATGGTTGCAGAAGGACCATAGAGCTTTGGTCAATGAGCAGTGTTTAGTGAAGTTCAAGATTGGTGACTACCATGATGAGGTGTTGTGTGACATCATACCAATGGATGCATGTCATATGTTATTGGGGAGGCCGCGGTAGTATGATAGAAGCGCTATCCATGATGGCTGTGCAAACACATATTGCCTAACAAAGGATAGAGTTTGTCATAAGTTGAAACCTTTAAAGGAGGTGGAAGAAAAGGTATGTAGTAGTGCCAGAATTTGCTTGGTAGATGGTAGGAAATTTTTGGAGGGTATGAAGCATGAGCGTCATTGCTTTGCATTGATTCCTAAGATTAGTCAAGAGAAATGTGAAGATGTGTGGGCAGAAGTCTCAGATATGTTGGAAGAATTTTAGGACATTATCTCTGATAATGTACCAGAAGGTTTACCACCAGTAAGGAAGATAAGTCATCAAATGGATTTGATACCAGGAGCTAGTTTGTCAAACAAGGTAGCCCATAGAATGACTCCAGCAGAGAGTGAAGAGTTGAACAGACAAGTTCAGAAGTTGTTGAGGAAAGGATTGATAAGAGAAAGCCTAAGTCCATGTGCAATACCTGCAGTACTAGCACTGAAGAAAGATGGAGAGTGGTGGATGTGTACAGATTCCCCAACCATAATAAAGATCACAATCAAGTACAGATTTCCATTGCTCAGAATGGATGACATAATGGATTGTTTGAGTGGAGCTAAGTACTTCACAAAGGTTGATCTGAGGAGTGGGTATCACCAGATTTGAATCAGAGAAGGAGACGAGTGGAAGACAGCCTTCAAAACAAAGGAAGGTTTGTATGAATGGTTAGTCATGCCATTTGGGCTAACCAATCTACCAAGCACATTCATGCGTCTCATGAACGAGGTACTAAAAGAATTTTTGGGAAGTTTTGTTATTGTTTAATTAGATGATATTTTGATTTTCAGTAAGACATGGGATGAGCATTTGATGCGTATCAGAAAAGTTTTAGAGAAGTTGAGGGAGGAGAAGTTGTTGATCAATCTGAAGAAATGTAGTTTTGCAAAGAAGGAGTTGGTATACCTGGGATTTGTTGTCTCAAAGGAAGGTCTTAAGATGGACCCAGAGAAGGTGAGGGCTATCATTGAATGGCCTATGCCAAGGAGTGCTTTCGAGGTAAGATCTTTTCATGGTTTGGCAAGTTTTTACAGAAAGTTTATCAGAAATTTCAGTAGCATTTGTGCACTCCTAACTGAGACAATGAGAGGGGATAGAAAAGAGTTTAGATGGACTAAAGGCACAGACAAGAGCTTTGCTATATTAAAGCAGAAAGTCATAGAACAACCTATTTTGGCACTTTCAGATTTCAATAAGGTATTTTAGGTAGATTGTGATGCTAGTGGTAGTGGTATAGGAGTTGTTTTGAGTCAAGAAGGTAAGCCCATTGCCTATTTTAGTGAGAAGCTTAATGATGCCAAGAAAAAGTATTATGTTTATGATCAAGAGTTTTATGCAATAGTTCGGGCTTTGAAGAAATGGAGACATTATTTATTGCCATAAGAGTTTGTTTTATATACTGATCATCAGGCTTTGTAGTATCTTAACAGTCAAGGAAAGTTAAATCAAAGGCACTTAAAATGGGTTGAGTTTTTGTAGAGTTATACTTTTGTTTTGAAGCACAGGAGTGGGAAGTCCAACAGAGTTGCAGATGCCTTGAGCAGAAGGTAAAATTTGTTGACATAAATGAACATAAAGGTTGTTGGGTTTGATGAGCTCAAAAGTTTGTATCCTGAAGATCCAGATTTTGCAGAGGCCTAGAAAGCTTGTCTAGAACTTGTTACTTTGGATAGGACAAAATGGTTGGATTTCATTGTCCAACATGGCATGTTGTTTAGAGGAAGTCAGTTGTGCATTCTGAGGAATTCCATGAGAGAGAACCTGATTAAGGAGAAGCATAGTGGAGGATTAGCTGGACACTTTAGTCGAGATAAGACCATTGCTATTGTTGGTTAACATTATTACTGGCCACACTTGCAGCAAGATGTGAGGAAATTTGTGCAGAGTTGCATAGTGTGTCAGATGGCAAAAGGAACAAGTCAGAGTACAGGGCTATATCATCCATTACCTATACCAGAGAAGCCATGGGATGATATTAGTATCGATTTTGTTCTTGGTTTACCAGGGACACAGAGGGGACATGATTCTATTTTTGTGGTGGTGGACAGATTCTCAAAGATGGCCCATTTTATTCCTTGTAAGAAGACTAATGATGTTGTTCATATTGCAGAGTTATTTTTCAGGGAAGTGGTGAGACTACATGGTCTACCTAAGAGCATAGTTTCAGATCGAGATACCAAGTTTGTTGGTTATTTCTAGAGGACATTATGGAAGAAGTTGAAAACAAATTTGAAGTTCAGTTCTGCACACCATCTAAAGACTAATGGATAGACATAAGTGGTGAATAGGAGTTTGGGTAACATGCTACGATGCTTAGTAGGAGATAAGCCCAAGGGATGGGATTTGATTTTGCCACAGGCGGAATTTGCTTACAACAATTCTATCAATAGGAGTACCGGTAAATCACCATTCCATATTGTGTATGGCAATAGTCCAAGAAATGCTTCAGAGTTTAGAAAGCTAGACAAAGGAGAAAAGACAAGTGCCGAGGCCGAAGACTTTGCAGAACACCTGAAGAATTTGCATGAAGAAGTGAGAAAGCACATCAATAAGATGAATATTCAGTACAAGGCTAAGGTAGATCAGAAGAGGAGATATAAGGAGATCCGGGTAGGAGATGAAGTCATGGTTCAGTTGAGAAAAGAAAGGTTCCCAATTGGAACATACAATAAGTTGAAAATGAAGAAATTTGGACCGTGTAGAATCCTAAAGAAGCATGATTCAGGAAATGCATTTGAGGTAGAGTTGTCTGATGACATCAATATTTCGCTAGTGTTCAACATTTCAGATCTGACAGAGTATCATGATGATGGACTTGATAAAGGAACACAGTGGGACATTCCAACATCTACTTCAGAGAAGGAGGAGATAGAGGGCATTCTAGATAGCCGTGTGGGTAAGAGCACAAGAAACAAGCAGTATACAGAATACTTAGTGAAATGGAAAGGAAGGCCTATTGAATATTCATCATGGTTATCTGAGACTGAGGTTAGCCATTTTGGTTTCCCTCTAACTCATGAGAAGTGACAGGGTCACTTTTCAAATTTCCCAGGGTGTTTGATGCAGGAGCATCCAGGGTGTAAGAGAAATCTTGCATCAACAAAAAAAAATGTTGTTTCTTTTCAATAAGGGCTAAATTTGGCAGGCTTACTATTTTTAGTAAGTTTGCATTTGTGCACGGTTGGATACAAAATCTTACACAGACTTCTAGAATGGTGAATGAAGCTAATGGTGAAGAAATCACTTCAATATCATTTGTCATTTGTGAGATATTAAAATTTTAAATTCCAAAAATCCTATTGAAATATTCAAAGTCAAATTTGAGGCACTTAGAGGCTGCGGATGGGCCCAAAATTTGGTGGGAAACCCAAACACTCCACCTTTTGATACTACTTCTACACCATCTTTCTGAGAGCTTTCCGAAAAGGTATTAGAATTGAAAATCCAATAGTCAGATCGAAAGTTATGGCCCCGCGAAGTTGACCTATTTTTGGAGGGAGATGCAAATTTTTAAATTAAGCTAGTGGCCGCCAAAAAGGGCTATATATGACCATTTTTGGGAACCCTTGGGGTAGTAGAGTTAAGGGGGAAGGTGTAGAGTTAGGAAAAGGCAGGAAAATAAAAACCCTAGTTGATTTGGGGTTACAAAAGGTTGAAGATTCTAGGGTCTTGAGAGAGGGAGCTGTAATATGTTACAGCTTATAGGGGATTCATCCTGTTATTGTATTTAAACTTTTGTAATGTAATGTTTTGCCCATATTAATAAAATATCATACTATTTTCTGTGTGCAATTTCTATTATTGTGTGTTTATGAGTTACCCCCTTCATCAAGTGGTATCAGAGCAAGGGTTCCTGAGTGTGTAGACAGATCGCCGACCATGAGGCAGTTTGCAATAGGACCTAAGGTTGTGCGTTTGCTATAGAGATCAAGATGCCTCCATGAAGAAATCATATTGGGAGGAATGCTTTGACGGAAGAGGGTTTTAGATCCCTACAAAGACAAATGGATGTATTGCAAGAGGAGCTGTGAAGAAGGTTTGAGCGAAGAACAAGAGAAGAAACCAAGGATGAAGCACAAGAGGAGCTATCTGAGGAAGAACAAGAAGCTGTAGGAGATCCTGCAGAAGTTAGGTTGTTGAGGGCCATTTCTAAGATTGGAAAGAGGCCCAAGATCGAAGTTTCTACATATTCTAGAGATTTGAATCTAGAACAGCTTATTGATTAGATCAATGACATGGAGGAATATTTTGAGTATGAAGATGTGGAAGACCCAGATCGGGTCAAGTTTGCAAAAATAAAATTGAAGGGCCATGCCAGTATTTGGTGGAAGGAGGTCTAGTTAGAGAGGAATAGAAGAGGTAAAGGAATGATCACCATATGGGATCAGATGGTGGAGAAACTGAACAAGCAGTTCATTCCTGTGGATTACGAGATGGAGTTGTTGAAGAAGCTACAAGGATTGAAGCAAGGCAACAAGTCTGTTAAGGAGTATACATAAGAGTTTTATAAGATTACTATCAGAACTGGTCATGCAGAACCCAACAAGGAGAAGGTAGCCCATTACATTAATGGGTTGAGGCCAAGTATTCAAGAGGAGCTGGGCCTAGTCAGAATGACCACCATAGAAGATGCATACCAATTTTCCCTGAAGGTGGAAGAGACGCTGAATAAAAGATTTGATGGCAAGCAAAGGGGAAGAGGTCAAGGTAGAAGGACGAGTGGAAGACCCTATGGGGTCGAAATGAAGATTCAAAGAAAAGTGAAGAAGTTGCCACCAGTCAATATCAAAGAGGAGATAATACCTATCGCCCTCGTGACCAGAACAATGGTGAGCAAAGAGGAAGAGGAAGAGGCAGACCTGGGCAAGGACCTGGAAGAGGAGGTTTCAGAGGAACCTGTTTCCAATGTGGAGAAGAAGTACATCGAGCATACGAGTGTCCACAACATCAAGGAAGGACAAATAGAATACATGAAGGTAATGCACGAGTTAAACATGTCGATGAAGATGTGCAATATGAGTGCTCTGAAGATGCTGAAAGGGGAGAAACCCTAGTTGTTAGAACTTTGTTGAATGAGGAGAAAGAACCCAATCAGAGGAAGAGTTTATTCTGCACAAGGTGCAAATGTGAAGGTAAGTGTTGTGATATTATTATTGATAGTGGAAGCACTGATAATCTTGTTTTAGAGGAGATGGTTGACAAGTTGAAGTTGACAAGAAGAAAGCATCCGCATCCATACCGGATTGCATGGTTGCAGAAGGACCATAGAGCTTTGGTTAATGAGCAGTGTTTAGTGAAGTTCAAGATTGGTGACTACCATGATGAGGTGTTGTGTGACATCATACCGATGGATGCATGTCATATGTTATTGGGGAGGTCATGGCAGTATGATAAGAGCACTGTCCATGATGGTCGTACAAACACATATTCCCTAACAAAGGATGGAGTCCGTCATAAGTTGAAGCCCTTGAAGGAGCTGGAAGAAAAGGTATGTAGTACTACCAAATTTTGCTTGGTAGATGGTAGGAAATTTTTGGAGGGTATGAAGCATGAGCGTCATTGCTTTGCATTGATTCCTAAGATTAGTCAAGAGAAATGTGAAGATGTGCCAACAGAAGTCTTAGATATGTTGGAAGAATTTCAGGACATTATCTCTGATAATGTACCAGAAGGTTTACCACCAGTAAGGAAGATAAGTCATCAAATGGATTTGATACCAGGAGCTAGTTTGCCAAACAAGGCAGCCCATAGAATGACTCTAGTAGAGAGTGAAGAGTTGAACAGTCAAGTTCAGGAGTTGTTGAGGAAGGGATTGATAAGAGAAAGCCTAAGTCCATGCACGATACCTGTAGTACTAGCACTGAAGAAAGATGGAGAGTAGAGGATGTGTACAGATTCCCCAGCCATCAACAAGATCTCAATCAAGTACAGATTTCCATTGCCCAGAATGGATGACATAATGGATTGTTTGAGTGGAGCCAAGTACTTCACAAAGATTAATCTGAAGAGTGGGTATCACCAGATTCAAATCAGAGAAGGAGATGAGTGGAAGACAACCTTCAAAACAAAGGAAGTTTTGTATGAGTGCTTAGTCATGCCATTTGGGCTAACCAATGCACCAAGCATATTCATGCGGCTCATGAACGAGGTAATGAAAGCATTTTTGGGAAGTTTTGTTATTGTTTATTTAGACGACATTTTGATTTTCATAAGACATGGGATGAGCATTTGATGCATATCAGAAGAGTTTTAAAGAAGCTGAGGGAGGAGAAGTTGTTGATCAATCTGAGGAAATGTAGTTTTGCAAAGGAGTTGGTATACCTGGGATTTGTTGTCTCAAAGGAAGGTCTTAAGATGGACCCAGAGAAGGTGAAGGCTATCATTGAATGACCTACACCAAGGAGTGCTTTCTAGGTAAGATCTTTTCATGGTTTGGCAAGTTTTTATAGAAAGTTTATCAGGAATTTCAGTAGCATTTGTGCACCCCTAACTGAGACAATGAGAGGGGATAGAAAAGAGGTTAGATGGACTAAAGGAGCAGACAAGAGCTTTGATACATTGAAGCAGAAAGTCCTAGAACAACCTGTTTTGGCACTTCTAGATTTCAATAAGGTATTTCAGGTAGATTGTGATGCTAGTGGTAGTGGTATAGGAGCTGTTTTGAGTCAAGAAGGTAAGCCCATTGCCTATTTTAGTGAGAAGCTTAATGATGCCAAGAAATTAAGTATTCTATTTATGATCAGGAGTGTTATGCAATAGTTCAGGCTTTGAAGGAATGGAGACATTATTTGTTGCCAAAATAGTTTGTTTTATATACTGATCATCAGGCTTTGTAGTATCTTAATAGTCAAGGAAAGTTAAATCAGAGGCATTTAAAATGGGTTGAGTTTTTGCAGAGTTATACATTTGTTTTGAAGCACAAGAGTGGGAAGTCCAACAGAGTTGCAGATGCCTTGAGCAGAAGGCAAAATTTGTTGACAGAAATGAAGATAGAGGTTGTTGGGTTTGATGAGCTCAAAAGTTTGTATCCTAAAGATCCAGATTTTGCAGAGGCCTGGAAAGCTTGTCTGGAACCTGTTACTTTGGATAGGACAAAATGGTTGGATTTCATAATCCAACATGGCATGTTGTTTAGAGGAAGCCAGTTGTGCATTCTGAGGAGTTCCATGAGAGAGAACCTGATTAAGAAGAAGCATAGTGGAGGATTAGCTGGACACTTTGGTCAAGATAAGACCATTACTATTGTTGGTGAACATTATTACTGGCCACAATTGCAGCAAGATGTGAGGAAATTTGTGCAGAGTGTGTCAGATGGCAAAAGGAACAAGTCAGAATACAGGGCTATATCATCCATTACCTGTACCAGAGAAGCCATGGGATGATATTAGTATGGATTTTGTTCTTGGTTTACCAAGGACATAGAGGGGTCATGATTCTATTTTTGTGGTGGTGGATAGATTCTCAAAGATGTCCCATTTTATTTCTTGTAGGAAGACTAATGATGATGTTCATATTGTAGAGTTATTTTTCAGGGAAGTGGTGAGACTACATGGTCTACCTAAGAGCATAGTTTCAGATCGAGATACCAAGTTTGTTGGTTATTTTTGGAGGACATTGTGGAAGAAGTTGAAAACAGATTTGAAGTTCAGTTCTATACACCATCCACAGACTGATGGATAGACAGAAGTGGTGAATAGGAGTTTGGGTAACCTGCTACAATGCTTAGTAGGAGATAAGCCTAAGGGATGGGATTTGATTTTGCCACATGCGAAATTTGCTTACAACAATTCTGTCAATAGGAGTACTGGTAAATCACCATTCCAAATTGTGTATGGCAATAGTCCAAGAAATGCTTTAGAGTTAAGAAAGCTAGACAAAGGAGAAAAGACAAGTGTCGAGGCCGAAGACTTTGCAGAACACCTGAAGAATTTGCATGATGAAGTGAGAAAGCACATTAATAAGATGAATATTCAGTACAAGGCTAAGGCAGATTAGAAGAGGAGATATAAGGAGTTTCGGGTAGGAGATGAAGTCATGGTTCACTTGAGAAAAGAAAGGTTTCCAATTGGAACATAGAATAAGTTGAAAATGAAGAAATTTGGACCGTGTAGAATCCTGAAGAAGCATGATTTAGGAAATGCATTTGAGGTAGAGTTGCCTGCTAACATCAATATTTCGCCAGTGTTCAACATTTCAGATCTGACAGAGTATCATGATGATGGACTTGATAAAGGAACACAATGGGACATTCTAGCATCTACTTCAGAGAAGGAGGAGATAGAGGGCATTCTGGATAGCTGTGTGGGTAAGAGTACAAGAAACAGGTAGTATACAGAATACTTAGTGAAATGGAAAGGAAGGCATGTTGAAGATTCATCATGGTTATCTGAGACTGAGGTTAGCCATTTTGGTTTCCCTCTAACTCATGAGAAGTGACAGGGTCACTTTTGAAATTACCTCAGGTGTCTGATGAAGGAGAATCTAGGGTGTAAGAGCAATCTTGTATCAACAAAAAAAAATGCCATTTCTTTTCAATAAGGGCTAAATTTGGCAGTGTTACTATTTTTAGTAAGTTTGCATTTGTGCACGGTAGAATACAAAATCTTACACAGACATCTAGAATGGTGAATTGAAGCTAATGGTGAAGAAATCACTTCAATATCATTTGTCATTTGTGAGATATTAAAATTTCAAATTCCAGAAATCCTATTGAAATATTCAAAGTCAAATTTTAGGCACTTAGAGGCTCCGGATGGGCCCAAAATTTGATGGGAAACCCAAGTAGTCCACCTTTTAGTATTGCTTTTGTACCATCATCTTTTTGAGAGCTTTTCGAAAAGGTATTATAATTGAAAATCCAACGGTCGGATTGAAAGTTATGGCCCCGCGAAGTTGACCTATTTTTTGAGGGAGATGCAAATTTTGAAATTAAGCTAGTGGCCACCAAAAAGGGCTATATATGACCATTTTTGGGAACCCTTGGGGTAGTAGAGTAAAGGGGGAAGGTGTAGAGTAAGGAAAAGGCTGGAATATAGAAACCCTAGTTGATTTGGGGTTATAGAAGGTTGAAGATTCCAAAGTCTTGAGAGAGGGAGTTGTAATATGTTGCAGCCTATAGGGGATTCATCCTTTGATTGTATTTGAGCTTCTGTAATGTAATGTTTTGCCAATATTAATAAAATATCATACTATTTTCTATGTGCAATTTATGTTATTGTGTGTTTTATGAGTTACCCCCTTCATCAAAAGGAGAGAACTTGCAACAACAAAACTAGAGCATCAAGAGCTTTTTGTGGAGTTGAATCTTCCTGTAGAAAATTCCAAGTTGGAAACAATAACTAAATTACCTTAAATTTAAATGGGATATGTGAGACTGTGATTCTTCTTTATTTGTTATGTCATTTGTTGCCTAGAATGTCTTGTTAGTAGAATGTTGTTGTTGCCTTTGTGCTGTATATTATGTTGTAAGTGTTAAAAAGGAGTGATCATTGCTGTTGTAAGTCTGTTTGTGGGGTAGGAGAAGAGGTCCTGAAGGTGATCGATGGGTAAGAGTACCCCAAATCTATTGCTATTGAAATCTGAGCAATTAAATGGGTAAGAGTACCCAATCTTTACATTCTTATATATCTTTTTTGAAAGGGTATGAGTACCCAAGATATTAATTGGAAAGAGCTCAAAAATAAATGTGTAAGAGTACCCAATAGCAAAATAAATGGGTAAGAGTACCCTTGACATAAAAAAAAAATTTATCTATGAAGGCAAAATGTCCTTTCAGAATGCTAACTTCTTCTACCCCCTTGTGAAGGTCTTTCATGAAGTCTTCTTATGACTATGTGTTGTGGATACCTAGTGAATGTGTTGACATCTATATGAAATATGATGTGTGAGTATGTCTGCAGTACGATTGTAAGGGTTAAGGGTTTTGTGGTGTGTTGTACTTGGGACTTCCATGTTTGCCCCTAGCTCGGGGGTGGGCAGCTATTGCCCTAGGTTTGGAGGTGACCTCCCACTGGCAATATCAGACCTTGTTTTCTGTTCCCTTTGTAATTGTGTTGTATTGCAGGAATCTACAGACAAAAAAAGTAAAAGATTATGTGTATCCAATTATTAGTTCCTCCAGTATGGAGGGGTATAAGGAGAAAGAGAAGAATAATAGGAAAAGAAAGAAACCTTGTTCAAAATGTATCCTGATTAAGCCTAGTGGGAGGGAGTGCATGATCTGTGTTCCATCTGAGTTATTACATACTCTGCATAGTATATGCTTATCCTAATTGAAGGAAATGTGCAATTATGTATAATTAGAAGTAATTCATTTATAAGAACTTATCTAAGTGTACTATTGAAATAGTGTAGATGTATTATATTTTGTATGAGATCATGACTGTTATAAAGCTAGTATTGGAAAAGAAGGAAAAAAAGAGAAAAAGGATATTGTATTTCTTCTGTTTTAATACTTTTGTGTATGAAAATTTTAGAATAAGGAAAGTAGTAATCTTCAGTTGAATGGTTCTAAATTCTTCTATCTCTGTATGCAAGAATGTGCAATTTTCAACTAGTTCACTTGGAAAAAGAGAACAGATTTAGGATGCTAAAGAAGTACTGTTTAATTACAGAAAAAGACCATTCTATACTATTGATATTTATTTTCTCCAATCTGAACCTAAGAGTATTAGATAAATTTAAAAAAAAGTAAGAAGAGTTATTTTCTGCAAACATATGCATTATTTTTACTGTATTTACTTTACTTGCTTCTGTAATAAATTTCCAGAACACATGAATTAGAAATGAAGCAGGTATGATACATGTGCACATATAAGAAAATGGGTAATGAAATGAAAAGAAATGTTCTTAAAAACAACAATAGATGTGTGTAGACAGACTTTCTTCTTATTGTTCAAATGTTATTCTGGGCCGTAAGATACTAGAGGCACAATGGTGACCAACTCATTGTTGCCTGCCCATAGAAACTTGTATACCAAAAAGAGAAAGAAGAAATAAACTACACAAAAGAAACCCTAGAGAAATAGGTCCTCTCTTGCTAGCGTGACGACGTGGCCTTCCATGACACGTCATTACTAGACACAGAAAGCCTCCTTGAGGCTACACACTTTCTCTAGGTCACATGTTAAAACCCAACAACAAGAAAATGGATAGTATTTCTTTCCTATGATCCTATGAACATAGAAAACTAACATTTAAAGAGAGAAAACACCAAGAGTACCTACCAATGCCGCTTCACTGTGTGTAGACTCTATGAAAGCCTCATCTATTCTTTTCAAGGTCATAAACGGGGTGTGCAAGGCTATCAGTTAAGGATCCTTTAGTTCCTTTCTCAGCCGCCAACTCTCCATACTCTACCATAGGATCTTCTCAGTCTATTATTTTTCAAGGACATTGCCTAAGAGCAAAACCGATGCCCTAGCCACCGTCGTACCTCTCTCCTCAGGCTATAAAGAGCTAAAAAAAGTAAAATAATGACAAAAGAAGCCTTCATTTAGGGTCTTTTGGTTCACACCAGCCGTCATGATCTCAACCCACTGAATAACCTTGTTTTGCAACGAGATTTTCCTTACGGTGTTGCCTTATAAGTGAATCCATTCGCCCTAGTTGTCGTCATTCACCTTCCCTGCTCATGCGTGAAGAGCTAAGCAAAAGAAAGGAATGTCAAAAGAAAGTTTTTTTAGGGTTAACACTTAGCGCGCCCTAATTAGGGTAGCCCAAGTTAGGGCACTTAGGAAATCATGTTATTATAATTACTTTGTGGTTTGTGAGCTTTTAAAAAAGGAGAGAATTTTGATCAGGACCACATTATTGGTCTTCCTGTGCTAGGAATATAATATATATATATATATATATATATATATATATATATATATATATATATATATATATTCAAGGAAAATGTTTACTTTAGAGTGCAAATCGAACCTTCTTTTTTTTTTTTACTTGTGAGCCTAACGAAAAAGGAGCAATAGCCTAGCCCATGATCAGAGAAGGCAAGACGCCTTATGTAATTTCACCTTAGCATATCATAGATGAATGTTATAAAACATAGTATAGGTCGGCAACATGTGATCCTTTCCAACTCTTGAGAGAGAGCATATTATTATTAGTAATAGGAAATCAGTTAATGTCTCGATTTAAAATTACTTACTGTTGTTATTAAATTACTACCTATGTGTAGGAGGATTGTTGCTTAAATCAAGGCATGTCCATATATTTTATTCTTTGTCTAATACAATCTGGAGCTCATTAATATGTGAAGAGGACAAATTACTCTTTTAGCTAAGATACAAGTTATTGCAACCTTGGACCTTGATACTTTCTACGTAATATAACCTAGGAGATTATACAATTCCTTTAAATGCACTAATTGTAATTCTAAACCTAGGTGTTAAGTATGAATTCTTTAAAACTATGCAATCAGTGATAAAAATGAGAGATGCTAGCAACTTGCTCTATGTATTTAGGGAAGATAAATTTATACCATAGATTTTGGAAATACTTTACTGTATATGTGCACCTGATAAAAGAGGAATCCATGATAGAAAATATATATATATATATATATATATATATATATATATATATATATATATATAATTTTTGGCATAGCTAGCTATTGAGTCCTTACACCATAGTTCTTTCTTTTCTCTCAAAAAAAAATCATGTTTTCTTGAAGCACTTCGGTGCCGTGAGATTTTGAGTCATTACATAGTATCAAAGCTCAGTTCCCAACTCTGGGAGCTCTGGGAACAAATGTTGAACCTTGTTTTAACATAATTTCACCTTGACTCTAGGATGTCGTGTAGAGAGGGGAGAGTCGATTCTCCCCCAGGGCTCTGGATGGAGCACAGCCACTAGAGAGGCCAGCTGAGTCCCATCAGTCTGAGAGTATCAATCAGGATAGGGGATAGGATTTTGGGCCATAGATTCTTTAAGCCTTGTAGGGCCTAATGGGTCTACTCAAGGCTAGACTACCTCCAGTTGTAGAGAGACCTCAGGGGGATCAACCCAGGGGTAGAGAGCGTATACCAGGGTTTCGTGAGTGGAGAAGGAGTCCCCCGCATATACCACACATGTAGTAGGATGAGCCTCCTCATAATCCATCACCTCGACACACTCAGACTCAGACAACACCAGACACAGTGCTAGGGGTTCCTCGAGGCATTGGAGACCGGATTCGGGAGTTGCTGCGGTTACAGTCTACCACTTTTTCTGGAGCCACTGACGGGGTGGAGGCAGAGTCTTGGATACTCAGCTTGGAGGGGTGCTTTCAGTTGCAACCTGTCACAAGAAACCTAAGGGCCAGATTTTCTATTAATCAGTTGAGGGGACCCGCTTCTACCTGGTGGTGACAGGAGGAGCAGAAGCATCACTTGTCGATAGACACACTGACCTGGGAGACATTCTTGGAGTGCTTTAGAGTGCATTACATCTCAGAGCATTTTAGACAGAGGTGCATTGATGAGTTTCATGACTTACAACAGAGGGGCCTCATAGTGGCCTAGTACAAGAATAGATGTTTTGAACTCCAGCAGTATGTGGACTATATTCAGGATGAGAAGCTTCTTGTCCACTGTTTCATCAGGGGTCTGAACCCCAGCATTGCAAGATCCATTCGGATGGTCGACCTAGTGGATTTTAGTGATGCTATGGAGAAGGCCCTTATAGCTAAGGATATACAGGGGAGGTCTCGAGAGGCACGAGAGCAGATTAGAAACCGCAACCAGGGGCAGCAGGATTCTTCCACTCCCTGAGTTTCACACCCCTCTAAGGGGGAATTTAGGTCTACTTTAGGACCTCCAAGGGTACCTTAGCAACAACAGCATCAACAGTAGCAAAGATAGAGGCCTAGGCCACAACAGGGTACCTAGAGTAGTCAAACTAGGCCTTGGCAGTCTCAGGGACCCCCTAGGGATCAGAGGTCACATGGGCAGCAACTAGGACCTTCTAGGGGTCAGCAGACTTTTAGGGGAGGATCTAGCAGTGTATCTAGAGGTGGATCATCTTAGGTTGGTAGGGCCCAGTCTACACAGGGTTATTCTAGGGGACCTTGTTTTGTTTGTGGGGAGTTTGGACACCTGGCTTGAGAGTGCCCACGGGGGTTTAGAGCAGGTGGACCCTGCATGGTAGGTTTAGAGTAGACAGTGGGTGATGTGGGGAGGACCCACAGGGTTTTTGCTATAGTCAAGAACCGCTAGACCGATCATCAGGCCTCTATTATCGAGGCTCCAGGTATGATTGATGATGCATCTATTAGTGTTTTATTTGATTCCAAAGCATCTAATTCTTTTATATTCCCCACTATTGTGGAGAATTGCAATCTAGTGACATGTATATGCAAGATGATAGGTGGGAGGTTGAGTTAGCGGCATGGGCTAGAGCAGTTCTGGGCCCTTTGGTTAGAGATTGTATGATATCTTTTGGGACCTTCACTACATCACAGGATCTTTGGATTACCCCATTGGGATCCTATGATATAGTTTTAGGCATGGACTGGCTTGACACACACTAGGCTAGGATAGACTGCAGGCATAAGATGATTGAGTGTATTGATGATTGTGGCACAATAGTGGTGTTATCAAGACTACAGAGACCTGTATGCCTTCATATGATATCTGCTATGCAGTTGAAGCAGAGCATGCATAAGGGGTGCCAGATGTTTGCCATTGCCATTAGTGATAGATCAAAGGGACTGGCAGAGATATCCTTAGATGACCACCCTATTCTTAGGGAGTTTGTAGATGTTTTTCCATTAGAGTTGATAGGGATGCCACCCCACCATGAGGTGGACTTTCATATTGATTTGGTACTAGGGGCACAACCAGTTTCATGGGCACCTTACAAGATGACCACTCAGGAGCTCAGTGAGCTCAAGATTCAGTTAGAGGAGTTGTTAGAGAAGGGTTGCATCTGTCCTAGCGTTTCACCCTGGGGTGCACCAGTTATGTTCGTCAAGAAGAAGGACGAGTCCCTTCACTTATGTATTGACTTCAGATAGTTGAACAAGTTAACAATCAAGAATCATTACCCCTTGCCAAGGATTGATGATCTTTTTGACTAGATGAGGGGAGCTAGAGTGTTCTCCAAGATAGATCTGAGGTCTAGTTACCACCAGCTGAGGATTGTTGAGGCTGACATTCATAAGACTGCATTCAAGACTCGGTATGGTCACTATGAGTTTACAGTAGTACCATTTGGATTGATGAATGCCCCTACAGTGTTCATGAGTTTGATGAATGGGGTATTTTGTACCTTTTTGGATCATTTTGTATTGATATTTTTGGATGACATATTGATTTAATCCCACTCAGAGGAGGAGCATGAGGATCATTTGAGATAGGTACTGCAGTGTTTGAGGAGACACCAGCTTTATGCTAATTTGGCCAAGTGTACATTCTTCTAGTCTAAGGTACAGTATCTAGGGCACATTATATCTGGTGATGGTATCTTAGTAGATCCATTGAAGGTCAGGGCAATTGTAGAGTAGCCAACACCCACCAGTGTTATAGAGGTCAGGAGTTTTATGGGTTTGGTGGGATATTATCACAAATTTGTGGAGGGTTTCTCTAGGATAGCGCACCCCATTACTTCCCTTTAGTGAAAAGGGAAGAGATTTGAGTGGTCAGAGCAGTGTGAGAGGGCATTTTAGACCCTCAAGGAGTGTCTTACCAGTGCTCCCATTTTAGCAGTACCAGATCTAACTCGAGATTTTGTGGTGTGTATAGATGCTTCATTGGATGGTATAGGTGTAGTACTTATGCAAGAGGGTCGAGTTATCATGTATGAGTCACAAAAACTCAAGTCTCATGAGCATAATTACCCTACACATGATTTATAACTTGCAGCAATAGTGCATGCACTTGCTAGATGGAGACATTTCCTCCTTGGACATCATTTTGAGCTTCATTTCGACCACTGTAGTCTTCAATATATATTCACTCAGCCGAATCTCAATGCACAATAGAGACGGTGGATGGAGTTTTTGTGTGAGTACGATTTCAATGTGCACTATATCAGGGGAAAGGAGAATGTAGTGGCAGATGCATTAAGCAGGCGACATCAAGAGATCATGGCCATTATGGTGGGTACCGATTTGAGGTCACATATTCTTTAGCAGTTACCATAGGATGATTGTTATTAGGAGATTCAGAGTTTGATGCAGTCACAGAGGGCCCTCGAGGGCAAGTATTTAGGATTTGTTCTTGAGGTAGATGGTTTGTTACGATTTAGGGGACATATCTATGTTCCTCAGAGTGGGGATGTACAATGTTTGATACTGTCAGAGGCTCATAGGGCACCTTACACAGCACACCCACGGGTTAGGAAGATGTATTCTGATCTTTGACAACTATATTACTAGCCAAGCATGTGTAGAGATATTGTAGAGTTTGTGGCTTGATGCCTTGAGTGCTAGAGGGTCAAGGCCGAGCACTAACACCCTGTAAGATTATTATATCCCCATGAGATTCCTGAGTGGAAGTGGGATACTATTTCCATGGATTTTATAGTTGGTCTACCTTTATCTGCCAGACACCATGACACCATCATGGTGACGATTGATAAGTTGACCAAGGTAGCCCACTTTTCACCAGTTTGCACCACTTATACAACAACATCAGTAGCACAGGTATTCTTGGATGAGATTGTTAGATTACATTGGGTACCTTGCAGGATCATATCAGGTAGGGATCCAATGTTTACTTCTACCTTCTAGACGGCACTTCAGCGAGCCTTGGGTACCCAGCTTAATTTTAGTACAGCTCATCACCCTGAGACAGATAGTCAGACAGAGAGGGTGAACCAGGTGTTAGAGGATATGTTGAGGATGTATGTCATGGATCATTAGTCCAAATGGGAGGAGTATTTGTACCTAGTAGAGTTTGCCTACAATAATAGTTTTCACAGTTCTTTGTGTATGGCACCTTATTAGACTTTGTATGGCAGATCGTGCAAGACTCCACTGAGTTGGGACCATTTGGAGGACAGAGTAGCTATTGGGCTAGAGCTATTATAGGATATGGAGCATCAGGTGTCAGTGATCTGTAAGAGGTTACAGGAGGCCTAGGATCGATAGAAGAAGTATACAGACACTAAAAGAACAGATCGAAGTTTCTCAGCGGGAGACAGAATCTTTTTGAGAGTGTGGCCACATAAGAGTCCGATCCGTTATGGGAAAGGCTCTAAGATAGCACCTTATTTTGTGGGCCCCTTTGAGATTTTGGAGTGCATAGGACCTGTAGCCTATCATTTAGCCTTGACAACTAGCCTGTCACACATTCATGATGTATTTCATGTTTCTATTTTAAGATGCGACATTCATGATCCTTCTCATGTTTTGGATTGGGTTGCTCTATAGGTAGAGGAGGACAGACAACTGAGATTGGAGCCCATTCATATCTTGGCTCATCAGACCCTGGGCCTTCAAGGTCGAGAGTTGGATCAAGTCCAAGTCTAGTGTGAAAGATATGATGAGACCACTACCACTTGGGAGGACATTGTTGTTATGAGGACTCTCCATCCTCACCTTTTTGAGAACTTCCAAGAGGAAGCCCAAGCCCGGGGGGGATGTAGGGCCACTCATGGTACCATCATTATGGCAAGATATGTTTATACATTTTGATTCACTATAGACTTATGATGAGAAGAGTTATATGGTTGGCTATATCTTAGTTATTTGATTTTGATGTAGACCCATAGATGTTATATTTATGTATATTTGATATTACATGTTCTTGTTCGATCCTATGTGATGTTGCTAGATCTTTCTCTGTATTTGTTAGTAAATTATGATGTTTTTGAGTTATGGTTGTATATATATGATCCTCAGATTACATGATGAAGGTTACTTATTCTTTTTATGAATGATGTCACTTACGGCTTATACATCTAGTTGCAGTTAGAATTGTGATATTCAGACTTCATAATTATGAAAATGTGTATTCCTTAATGTGATCTAGTATTAATTTGTTTATATTGGATGATTAGGATACCTGTATCTAATGTAGCTATGGTTAATTTCATCTTTTACTTCAGCTATTATTATTAATTATACTGACGGTGTAACAACGAGTGTGCAGGGAAGCCAGTGGAAAACGGGAAAACATGCGGAGTTCCATTGTAAGTCTCCCAGTAATCCAACCTAGTCTATATGAAGGCATAGGCCTATTGTTAGTCATGTTTGTGCCTTATGGGAAGGGAGTCATGTAAATATGTCTTGTCAAGTAACTTATGATGTTGTCTTAGGGCATGTGTTGTTCATATGAAATGTTATGTGTTGGTGTCATTTGAAGAGTGTTGTGTAATGTTATTATGTGTTGGTGTTATTTGAAGAGTTTGTATGATGTTTGTTGAGGGGTGGGAAGTTTAAATTAATCTGTTAAACTTATTATTTAGTCCAAATTGTGCCTATTGTTGGAAGAAAAATCAAATATTATCCTAGACCTAGGTGGACCCCTCAAGGAAATGCAATAAAAATTGCAAAAAAAATAAAAATAAAGCACTTTTTAAATTACATTAAACTTGTGAACAGGAATTCATTTTAAAATTAGAGAATTTGGCTGATAGGAAGACACTTGTTGCCCACCAAATATGACAACATGATGCCCATATAAGGACACATGCTATCCACTTGGATGGACACATGTTGCCTACAGGGACAATGGTAATCTAAGGTAGAAGGGAGGAGGTAAAAAAGGGAGAAAGAGTAGTTTCTAAGTTTTTTTTTACCGTACTGATTGGAAAAGGAAAAAAGTAGAGAACTTGCAGGAGCAACACTAGAGGATCAAGAGCTTTTTCTGGAGCTGAATCAACCTACAGAAAATTCCAGGTTGGAAACAATAACTAAATTACCTTAAATTTAAATGGGATATGTGAGACTATGATTCTTCTTTATTTGTTATGTCAATTGTTTCCTAGAATGTCTTGTTAGTAGAATGTTGTTGTTGCCTTTGTACTGTATATTATGTTGTAAGTGTTAAAAAGGAGTGATCATTGTTGTTGTAAGTTTGTTTGTGGGGTAGGAGAAGAGGTCCTGAAGGTGATCGATGGGTAAGAGTACCCCAAATCTATTATTGTTGAAATCTGATCAATTAAATGGGTAAGAGTACCCAATCTTTACATTCTTATATATCTTTTCTGTAAGGGTATGAGTACCCAAGATATTAATTGGAAAGAGCTCAAAATAAATGGGTAAGAGTACCCAATACAAAAATAAATGGGTAAGAGAACCCTTGACATAAAAAAATATTATCTATGAAGGAAAAATGTCCTTTCAGGATGCTAACTTCTTCTACCCCCTTATGAAGGTCATTCATGAAGCCTTCTTGTGACTATGTGTTGTGGATACCTAGTGAATGTGTTGACATCTATATGAAATATGATGTGTGAGTATGTCTGCAGTACAATTGTAAGGGTTAAGGGTTTTGTGGTGTGTTATACCTGGGACTTCCATGTTTTCCCCTAGCTCGAGGTGGGTAGCTACTACCCTAGGTTGGGAGGTGAGCTCCCACTGGCAATATCAGACCTTGTTTTTTGTTCCCTTTGTTATTGTCTTATATTACAGGAATCTATAGACAAAAAAAAGTAAATGATTATGTGTATCTAGCTATTAGTTCCTCCAGTATGGAGGGGTATAAGGAGAAAGAGAAGAATAATAGGAAAATAAAGAAACCATGTTCAAAGTGTATCCTAATTAAGCCTAGTGGGAGGGAGTGCATGATCTGTGTTTCTTCTGAGTTAGTACATACTCTGCTTAGTATATGCTTATCCTAATTTAAGGAAATGTGCAATTGTGTGTAATTAGAAGTAATTAATTTATAAGAACTTACCTGAGTGTACTGTTGAAATAATGTAGATGTATTATATTTTGTACCAGGTCATGACTATTATAAGGCTAGTACTGGAAAAGAAGAAAAAAAAGAGAAAAAGGATATTATATTTCTTCTATTTTAATACTTTTGTATATGAAAGTTTCAGAATAAGGAAAGTAGTAATCTTTAGTTGAATGGTTCTAAATTCTTCTATCTTTGTATGCAAGAATATGCAATTTTCAACTAGTTCACTTGGCAAAAGAGAACAAATTTAGGGTGTTAAAGAAGTACTATTTAATTGCAAAAAAAGACCATTCTGTACTATTGATATTTATTTTCTCCAATCTGAACCTAAGAGTATCAAACAAATAAGTAAAAAATAAAAAATAAGAAGAGTTATTTTCTGCAAACGTACGCATTCTTTCTACTGTATTTACTTTACTTGCTTATGCAATAAATTTTAGAATACTTGATTTAGAAATGAAGCGGGTATGATACATGTGCACATATAAGAAAATGGGTAATGTAATCAAAGAAATGTTCTTAAAAACAACAATAGATGTGTGTAAAAAGACTTTCTTCTTATTGTTCAAATGCTATTCTAGGTCGTAAGATACTGGAGGCACAATGGTGGCCAACTCATTGTTGCCTGCCTGTAGAAACTTATATACCAAAAAGAGAAAGAAGAACTAAACTACACAAAAGAAACCCTAGAGAAATAGGTCCTCTCTTGCTGGCGTGATGGCGTGGCCTTCCATGGCATGTCATTACAAGACACAAAAAGCCTCCTTGAGGCCTCACACTTCCTCTAGGTCACCTGTTAAAACCCAACAACAAGAAAATGGATAGTATTTATTTCCTATGATCCTGTGAACACAAAGAACTAACATTAAAAGAGAGAAAACATAAAGAGTAGTTACCATTGTCACTTCATTGTGTGTAGACTCTATGAAAGCCACATCTATTCTTTTCAAGGTCATAAACGAGGTGTGCAAGGCTGTTGGTTAAGGATCCTTTAGTTCCTTTCCCAGCCGCTAAACCTCCATACTCTACCATATGATCTTCTCAGTCTATTATTTTTCAAGGATGTTGCCTAAGAGAAAAATTGATGCCCTAGCTACCATCCTACCTCTTTGCTCGAGCTGTGAAGAGCTAAACAAAAGAAAATAATGACAAAAGAAGCCTTTGTTTAGGGTCTTTTGGTTCACACTAGCCGTCACAATCTCAACCCATCGAATAACCTTGTTCTGCAACAAGATTTTCCTTAGGGCATCACGTATAAGTGAAGCCATTCACCCTAGTTGCCACTGTTCACCTTCCTTGCTCATGCGTGAAGAGCTAAGTAGAAGAAATGAATGTCAAAAGAAAGTTTTGTTAGGGTTAACACTTATCGCACCCTAATTAGGGCAGCACAAGTTAGGACAATTAGGAAATCATGTTATTATATTTACTTTGTGGTTAGTGAGCTTGTAAAAAAAAGAGAATTTTGATCGGGACTGTACGCTCAAAATCGTGACTTTGGTTGCCTGGGGCTGTCGGGTCAAATTTCAGCACGCACACGGACCCTTTCCCTCCTTTACATGGGGCGATCTGCCATGTCACTCTAGCTCGCATGGAATTAGCCAATCGAGAGGAGGTGAGACATGGTGGGGGTCTGGCTCGTTGGAGAGCTAGACTTCGCGGAGAGGGGTCGGTAAGTACTACAGCCTTTGTTGTTGTGTGTTTTGTTGTATGTTTCATTCAGTTGTTGTTGTAGTTGAGATAACCCTATGATCCAAAGGGTTACTAGTTTCTCTTCTTCTGTTTGGATTTCTAAGATTCCACCTCAGTATGGGTAAGTGATTGTTCTCATTGATATCCTCTTGTCTTTGTATGCATTTTAAGAGGTCTTGTTGTATCTGCCATTCTCTAGTTTCTTCTAACAACAAGAGGACAAATGGGTCTCCTTGTGGTAGAACAAACATCTATTTCTATGGTCGTGGATGGATCTCCTCAATCTCGTCACGGATAGCCTTCACCCACTCTCCTCTCACTCCTAAGCACATTCGTGAATCAGAAGAGAGGAAGTCGTGTGATTACTAACCTTAACCAGATCTAGGGTTTTTCTGACCTAGTGTTTGATTTGTATTTTGACTTTTTTTTTACCTTGTGATGAAATCAAGGGTTTGTTTGGAATCATTTGAACCGTGATTACCTCATGATGGAATCGAGGGTTTGCAATTTTGTCTATTCTATTGTTTCTATATGCATGCAAACTAAATAATATGCAAAACATCTTTTTGGTATTTTTTAGAGTATTTTGGAAATAGAAATGCTTCTAATCTATGAAAAGGAATTATGCGTGCAATCCTATATGACTTTTCAAATGCAATGTTAACCTATGTTTTTCATGTTTTTGATGTTTTGAATGTAATTTAATCTAAGAAAAAGGCAAAATGCTTCTTCTAACAATGTAGATCTAGAAATATGAAAGCGATTAATCTAACATGCAAGATCTAACTATCAAGGAAAAAGCAATGTGTTACTATTCCCAAGAGCAAATTTGATTCTCTAATTACTATGAATTGAAAGAAAACAATGAAGGAACTTGGAAGAAATGAATATTTGTTGACCCCACTACCCTCAGCAATCCTTGTAATCGGCAACCTCGAATCCTTTTCTGGCAGTAGGTGATCCTCTTGACAGCAAAATAACCCAAAGAAGAAGAAAGAAGCTTTGATGAAGCTTGTATGAGTTCGATGAGAGCTTGGATTGAGCACAATGGCATAGAATGAAGCAGTGTGATGCTACTTGGTTGAACAAATAAAGCAAAAGGCACCTTCCTCCTATAAGAGCATTTGAATGCTAAGTTGGAGAGCAAAATTTGGCAAGAGCTGTGTGCATAATGAAATTGCCTCCGTGGAAGAGCTTTGAAGCTATGTAACAATGAAAGCTTTGAAGAAATAAAGAAAGAAATGAAGAAAGAGGCTCAAAGGCCTATGAAGAAGCTTGAAAAATCTTGTGAAGATGAGAAGAGTATTCTCCAACTTGCTCAACTTGGAAAATAATGAAGAGGTGAGGGGTATTTATAGGTTAGAAGAAGGGATGAGAGGTGGAATTGATTGAAGAGTTAACTCATTTGATTGATGAGTTAACAAGGATTGATTTGGGAGTTAACAAGGTTGATTACCCAGTGAACTTAACTGGTTAGAGAGTAATGAAGCAATGATTTCTTATCATTGAAGAGGAAATGGAGGTGAGGGAATGCATGAGATTGATTGAAGGGTTAATTTGAGATCAAATAGCGCTAATTATGCATGTGTGGGTGCATGAAATAGTTAATTCTATATCAAGGATCAAAAATCATGTAAACAAAAAGAAAAACGAGTGAAAACATAGCAAAAATGAGAGAGAAACTTGAGTTTTTCCACGAGTCCAAAAATGGCAGGGTCGCCCCTTTTGCCAGTAGGATCGCTCGGGGGAGATCTGGGCTAGACAGGGTTAGATGCAGAAAAATACGCTGGAAGATGGTAGAAGAAAGGAAAAGGATAGGTTCTGCACCAAGAAACAGGTCAGTCATGTGGAAGAATCCAAATCTCCACTTGCGTCTGTAGGATCTCTAGGGGAGATATGGAAATAATATGGGGAGATTTGGATTGGTTGGTTGAAAATGAAAACTGTTAGTGGGAGATGGATCGGGGGACCTTTAGAAGGCTTCTATGAGGTGCAGTAGAGGAAAAACAAAGGGGAGAGGTGAAAACTCACGTACAAGACACTCACAAGGCTTAGGAGCAAGGTTGAAAGCTCAGAAAATGCAAGTCGACAAGTGTCGCAAGAAGTCTCGAAAAGCATCACAAATGGGGAGAGAGGGAAATCAACAAAGAAGAAACAACACAAGACAAGAAAGAAGACATGTCATCAAGAGATTTACTACTCAAAGGACATTATTTCATTCTTACATGTATGTGACAAGGATTGGAATCATCATAGGGGTCCTCGTGGAGGCAGTGCGTGATTTTTATGCTTACATATTTGCCCCCTCGGGGACGGTAGTCTACATGAAAGGTAGGTACCGTTCCTGAACTAGGCCTTACTTATTGTCAAATTTTCTTGCAATTTGTACCTGCAATAACTAGTATTAGTTTAACATTTAAATGTATCAAAACAAATAATGAAAACTGAAATGACGAACTTACCATGGATTGCTTGAGTTTGACTAGTTGCTTGCTTTTGTTGGTTCAGACCTATAGGGATGAAAGCACACAAAGCGATGCACGAAATGGAAGATGCATAAAATAAATAGAACACATGCTAAGCTAGAGAGGAGGAGAATAGATTCTCCTTTTATTGCAAATTTTGAAGAACGTATTTTATTTTTAGGGATTTTTTATGTTTTATAATTTTTTTAGGTTTTTTTTATTTTTCTAATTTTTATGGTTTTTGTGAAGATTTTGCAAAGGTTTGATTTGACACTCCTTGAGGTCTTTGAGAGACCTACATTAAAGATATTTCTACCCTTGCCCCCTTGTATGGGGAGACTTGTGTACTTGATTACACATTTTTTCTCCTTTGACTTGTTGGAGGAGTGACTTGTGCTCAGACATTGTTTTACACTTTATTGTTACAAGACTTGATTCGATGAGATCCATACATAGCTTTAGTCGACATCTTGTACTTCACTTTCCCTTTTGTGCATATGGTCATCTAGAGATTTTAATTTGCTTACGAGAATGCATACCTAACATGATCACATATGGATGATGCAACTTGTTTTTGTCTTTTTGAGCATATATATGAATGCAGGTGATGATATGTAGATGCAAAAACATAAGCGATGCTGAAATGAAACTTTTACTTCTATGGAATGCCACAAGATATAAAATTGATTTTATTTCTTTGACTCTTTTTCTAATTTTGGCATGAATGCAATGTGGAACAAAAAATGTGATTTCTCTTAAATACAATTTTTGACTCAGGGGATTGCGAGTTGTCCTAATATAAGAGATCTATCTAAGGCTGTGAGATAGGATTTAGGGAAACTCAAGTGGGGAGTGGAAATGAAAATGGAGTGTTTCTGATTTCTAGACTTCACTAAAGGCTAAACACTGATCCTTATCTAGTATAAGATGAGCTAATAAGCTTTCAACTTCAGACAAGTAGCAATTTTCATTGGTGTTCACTAGACTTAGATCATAGATGGAAAGCAAGATAGACCTAGGGTAAAGGATAAAAGGGAAAGAACAAGGGTCCCTCAATAGAAGATGATCCTAGAGGCTACTAGACTCTTTGGTTTTGCTTAGCTAGTGTGTGTGTGTGCTTTGTGACTCTCTTTCTCTATTAGAATTATCACCCTTGGGGCTTCGAGCTTAGACTAATGTCCACCCAAGAGTACGAACATTCAACAATCTTATCTCTTTCACTCTTTTTTGTATCTCTTTTTTTTTGCTTTTTACTTTTTTTTTTTGTATTTTCCTCACTTGACTTTTCTCATTTTTTTACATTTTTTGACTTTTCAAGAAATGAATGCTTTTGGAACTTTGATATGCAATGATTTGATCTCTCAATTCTCACTTTTTGGCACTCTTATTTTGATCACTCATTTTTTTATTCACTCGTATCTTAGATTGCTTCCTTTAGAGTTTTGATCTTCCTGATGTTTTTGGCCAAGAAAGATAAGGGGCTGAGCACCACCTAAAGTTTTTGTAATCTGGTTGGACTTCTCTACCACTAGGGAAGAATTGGGAAGGTCTACTTGCAAGCTTCCTTTGAACACTATAGGTTTGAATACTAACTTTGTTTAGACCTAACATCTTGGCTCATTAAGACTGGGAGCAGTGTAAAGTTAAGAGTTAGGTTTCAATTAGAATCACTGGGAATGTAGGGGGATAATGGCGGTTGTGAAAAATGGGGATCTCTAGGTCCTTAAAGGATAACATATATCTGGGCAACATTAGACTCCTTACTAAAGGGAAAATTGTACAAGGGCAAGTCACAAACTATAAAGCAAGATGAACAAAATGATGCAGAAATACAAGAAACAAATTATTTTTGACATTTTTGATTTTATAATTTTTTTGTATTTTTATGTTTTATGATTTTTGTGAGATACTAAACTCTTCTACTTCCATAATGCACAACATGTAGTGTTGTTTTTGACATCTTCCTTAACTATGTGTGGACCTATCCAATTTGGTCTAAACTTTGCTTGAAAGTCTTTGCAAGGACACTTGAAGACTTGGTGTGAAAATGTCTTTGTATTCAATGAGGAGTTGTGTGTACTCACATGTTTCATTGTTTGATGATTTGTCCCCTAGATTTACCATTTTATATTCTTGTTGAGTTCCCATGTTTGTTTCAAAAATTTGAAGGGCAATTGGAGCTAGTGTTGACTCTCCTAGTTTCTGTGTGGATTCTGGTTCTTCTTCTTGTGTCATGATTTCAACCATAGGGATGTTTATATCTGGTTCGATTGAAAAGGCCACTAAATTGAATGGAACGTAAGACTTTATTAAGTTGGGATCCAAGGGGAATTCTCCTGTTGCCCCCTTTCTTATACATTTTTAGGTCTTGTTTATGTTTGCAATTTGTTTTGATGTCTCTCCTTTTTAAAAAGTGTTGATTTTTGGGTCACTAGTGGTTTCCATGGACTTTCCCTTCTTTTTGACTTGTTCAACTCTATAAAGGCTGAAAGGATCAGGATCTCCTTTGATGACGTGGATTTGTCCCATGTATGAGAAGTGTAATTCTTGAAATAATGTGGAGGGAATGACCCTCATCCTATGGATCCAAGGCCTTCCTAGGATCATGTTGTAAGTGTTTTCTTCATCGATGACATAAAATTTAGTTGGGAGGGTTTTGGGACCTAATGTGATTTGAAGATTGACCTTACCCACGGTTCAAATGTTTGGGTTATCATGAATTCTAAGGATGGAAGTTTTTTTTGTGATTTGAGTTTCATCATAACCCATTCTTTGAAGAAACGAAAAGGAGACTATGTTGATTGCAGACCCATCATCGATTATTACACGTTTAATGGAATAGTCTTGAACTTGGACTATCATATGGAGGGGGAGGTCTCCTTGTTTAGATATGTCATTGTCTAAGGGTAACCTTTCAAAATCAAATTTCAAAGAAGAACACTTTTCACTTGGAGTGTTTCGAACTAGATGGCCTAGATCTAAGGCTTTGAGGAGAGCATTCTTGTGCATAGGAGAACTCTTGATAAGCTCTAGCATATGAGAAAAAATTGAGTTGTTGGAGGTGTCATCTGATTTCTCTAGTCCTTGTATGACACAAATTTCTTGATTTGTATCTAATTCCACAAGGCCTAAAATGTTTTGATCAAAGGTGTTTTGATGGATTTTGGGACTAAGTTCTTCATCTTGTGAGAATGTGTCAATGAATGCTTTTTGTTGACGTTTTGGGAGGTTTGATATGAAGTGATGGTACCCCTGACATGACTTGATCTCATGCCCCCTTCTCTTGTGGAATGAGTAATATTTATCATGATTGTGATCTTGAGGTTTATGATGATTGTTGTATGACTTCTTGTTGATTCTCAAGGGATAGTTGTTGGCATTTTTATTTCCCAAATTTGTATGACTATTGTAGTCACAATTGTTGTTGTTTCTAGATGGTGAAGTGTTTGTTGACCCATCTACATCTTGATCATTTTTTGAGGATTTGTCATTTGCATAATGGCTTATCAACCTTCCATTGGAATCCTACTCCCTTCTTTCGCTATCAATAGAAGCTTGGTCAATTCTAAGGGCACTTTCGAGTGCTTCTTCATATGATTTGTAAGGGAGTTTTTGGACTTGTTCTCATATGTCATTGTTGAGAGCATGTAAGAAGAGATCACAAAGTTCTCTATGATCCATGTTCAATGTGCTAGTTGAATAATAGAGAACTTTTCTCCATCGTGTGATAAAATGTGCAACTGACTCATTGGCTTCTTGTTTGATTGTTAAAATTCTCGTATTCCTATCTTGAGCAATTTTTTTATGTCAAAGGTAGCCACAAATTGATCAATGAGTTGCCTAAAAGAGTGGATTGATGCTTCTGGAAGTTGATAGTACCAATCTAGAGCAATACCCTCTAAAGTTTTTGGAAAAATCTTTGCTACCACCCCGTCCCAAGGAAGGAGTTCTCACACTACCATGATGTAAGCCTTGATATGAAATTTGGGATCACCCTCTCCTTTAAATTTTGGAAGCTCAGGGAGAGGCTGTGGTAGTATAACCTGATGAATGTTGTAGTCAAGAAGCTCCTTTAAATACTTGAGCTATGTTCCTAGGAGGGAGTTATGTGTAGAGGATTTTGTTTCTCCAAACATTAGCCCTTCAAGTGGAGCTTGTTGTGTTTGTTGAAAGGGTATGCTAGATTGTTGATATCCTGAAAAAGTTGGATGACTAGATGGCGTCATGTTTATGTTTTGAAGATTTGGTGGGATCATTTGTGGTTGATATTGCATCATAGGAATCCCACCTATTTGATTGAGACTTGTCATGTTGGATTGTGAGGGCAAAGGAGGCCTGAATGTTTCATGGAAGTTTGGATGAGGGGGATTTTGTGTTGCCCCTTGGTTTGATTCAATTTTATCAATGCAATGATTTCCCTATGCCCTAGGTTTTTCTTGAATTTCGCTTTGACAACCATTTATAGCTTCAAGGGTCCTGATTCATTGGACCAATTTTTTTATAAGGCCTATGAGTGAGGCTTCTTCCATTCTTTGAGTTTTACAACCTTGAGATGGATTGCTTTGTGTTGGGGTTTGACTGACCCTACTTGTTCCTTTTGATGACACTTCACATGTCATGGGCATTTTATCTTGATGTATCACATGGGGATGCTTTTATGCCCCCTAAGCTTCTTGTAATCTTTTCTTTTGATAGCTCAGCTCATTGTCCATTTGGGTAGCTATTTTCCTTTGGCTTGTTACGAGTTGGTCCTCCAGTTGCCTGGGGTTGTCGGGTCAAATTTCAACATGCACATGGACCCTTTCCCTCCTTGCCACGAGGTGATCTACCATGTCACTCTCAGTCGTGTGGAATTAGCCAGTTGAGAGGAGGCAAGACACAGTGGGGGTCTGGCTCGTTGGAGAGCTAGACTTTGTGGAGAGGGGTCAGCAAGTACTATGGCCTTTGTTGTTGTGTGCTTTGTTGTATGTTTCGTTCAGTTGTTGTTGTAGTTGAGATAACCCTATGACCTGAAGGGTCACTAGTTTCTCTTCTTCTATTTGGATTTCTAAGATTCCACCTCTGCGTGGGTAAGTGATTGTTCTCATTGATGTCCTCTTGTCTTTTTATGCATTGTAAAAGGTCTTGTTGTAGCTGTCGTTGTCTAGTTTCTTCTAACAAGAGGACAAATGGGTCTCCTTGTGGTAGAACAAATGTCTATTATTGTGGTCATGGATGGATCTCCCTAATCTTGTCACAGATAGCCCTCGCCCACTCTCCTCTCACTCCTAAGCACATTCGTGAATTAGAAGAGAGGAAGTCATTTGATTACTAACCTTAACCAGATATAGGGTTTTGACCTAGGGTTTTGCTGACCTAGGGTTTGACTTGTGTTTTGACTTTGTTTTTACCTTGTGATGAAATCAAGGGTTTGTTTGGAATCGTTTGAACCGTGATTACCTAATCGATGGTTTACAATTTTGTCTATTCTATTATTTCTATATGCATGCAAACTAAATGATATGCAAAACATCTTTATAGTATTTTTTAGAGTATTTTGGAAATAGAAATGCTTCTAATCTATGAAAAGGAAATATGCATGCAATCCTATATGACTTTTGAAATGCAATGTTAACCTATGTTTTTTGTGTTTTTGATGTTTTGAATGCAATTTAATCTAAGAAAAAGGGAAAATGTTTCTTCTAACAATGTAGATCTAGAAATATGAAAGTGATTAATCTAACATGCAAGATCTAACTATCAAGGAAAAAGTAATGTGTTACTATTCCCAAGAGCAAATTTGATTCTCTAATTACTATGAATTGAAAGAAAACAATGAAGGAACCTGGAAAAAATGAAGATTTGTTGACTCCACTACCCTCAGCAATCCTTGTAATAGGCAATCTCAAATCCTTTTGTGGTAGCAAGTGATCCTCTTGATAACAAAATGACCCAAAGAAGTAGAAAGATGCTTTGATGAAGCTTGTATGAGCTCGATGAGAGCTTGGATTAAGCACAATGGCATAGAATGAAGTAGCGTGATGCTACTTGGTTGAACAAATAAAGCAAAAGGCACTTTCGTCCTATAAGAGCATTTGAATGCTAAGTTGGAGAGCAAAATTTGGCAAGAGCTGTGTGCACAATGAATTTGCCTCCGTGGAAGAGCTTTGAAGCTATGCAATAATGAAATATTTGAAGAAATAAAGAAAGAAATGAAGAAAGAGTCTTAAAGGCATGTGAAGAAGCTTGAAAAAGCTTGTGAAGATGAGAAGAGGATTCTCCAACTTGCTCAACATGGAAAATAATGAAGAGGTGAGGGGTATTTATAGGTTAGAAGAAGGGATGAGAGGTGGAATTGATTGAAGAGTTAAATCATTTGATTGATGAGTTAACAAGGATTGATTTGGGAGTTAACAAGGTTGATTACCCAGTGAACTCAACTAATTAGAGAGTGATGAAGCAGTGATAGCTTATCACTGAAGAGGAAATGGAGGTGAGGGAATGCATGAGATTGATTGAAGAGTTAATTTGAGATCAAATAGAGCTAATTATGCATGTGCGGGTGCATCAAATAGTTAACTCTAAATCAAGGATCAAAAATCATGCAAACAGAAAGAAAAAAGAATGAAAACGGAGCAAAAATGAGAGAGAAACTCAATTTTTTCCTTGGGTCCAAAAATGGTAGGGTCACCCCTTTTACCAGTAGGGTCACCTGGGGGGGTGACCCTAGGTCACCCGGGGGAGATATGGGCTGGACAGGTTCAAATGCAGAAAAATAGGCTGGGATATGGTAGAAGAAAGGAAAAGGATAGGTTCTACATCAAGAAACAACTCATTCATGTGGAAGAATCCAAATCTCCACTTGCATCTATAGGATCTCCAAGGGAGATCTAGAAATAATAGGGGAAGATTTAGATTGGTTGGTAGAAAACAAAAACTGTTAGTGGGAGATGGATCGGGGGACCTCTAGAAGGCTTCTATGAGGTGCACTAGAGGAAAAACAAAGGGGAGAAGTGAAAACTCACCTACAAGACACTCACAAGGCTTAGGAGCAAGGTCGAAAGCTCAGAAAACACAAGTTGACAAGTGTCGCAACAAGTGTCAAAAAATGTCACAAACGGGAAGAGAGGGAAATCGACAAAGAAGAAACAACACAAGACAAGAAAGAAGACACGTCATCAAGAGGTTTGCTTCTCAAAGGACATTATTTCATGCTTACATGTATGTGACAAGGATTTGAATCATCATAGGGGTCCTCATGGAGGCAATGCGTGATTTTTGTGCTTACAGGGACCACATTATTAGTTTTGTTGTGCTGGGAATATAATATCATATATATATATTCAAGGAAAACTTTTACTTTAGAGTGCAAATTGAACCTTCTTTTTTTTTACTTGTGGGCCTAACAAAAAAGGAGTAATAACCTGGCCCATGATTAGAAAAGGCAAGACACCTTATGTAATTTCACCTTAGCATATCAATAGATGAATGTTATAAAACATAGTATAGGTCGGTAACATGTGATCCTTTCCAACTCTCAAGAGAAAGCATATTGTTATTAGTAATAGGAAATCAATTAACATCTTGATTTAAAATTACTTACTATTGTTATTACATTACTACCTATGTGTAGGAGGATTGTTGCTTAAATCAAGGCATGTCCATATATTTTATTCTTTGTCTAATACAATCTGGAGCTCATTAATATGTGAAGAGGACAAATTACTCTTTAAGCTAAGATGCAAGTTATTGCAACCTTGGACCTTGATACTTTCTAAGTAATATAACTTAGGAGATTATACAATTCCTTTAAATGCACTAATTGTAATTTTAAACCTAGATGTTAAGTATGAATTCTTTAAAACTGTGCAATTAGTGATAGAAAGGAGAGATGCTAGCAACTTGCTCTATTTATTTACGGAAGATAAATTTATACTGTAGATTTTGGAAATGCTTTACTTTATATGTGCATCCGATAAAAGAGGAATCCATGTTAGAAAAAAAAATATAATAAATTTTGGCATAGCTAGCTATTGAGTCCTTACACCATAGTTCTTTCTTTTCTCTCAGAAAAAAATTGTGTTTTCTTGAAGCACTTTGGTGCCGTGAGATTTTGAATCATTACATATGGAGGGATAGGATGTAAGGATGAAATCAATGGTTGAGATTTATTTTTCTCATGGATTGATGAGGTGGAAGACCAAGTATGATCACACATGTGTGGAGAGCATGCTCACACATGTGTTAGCAAGGAGTGAGGGATGAGTCAAGCATGCTCACTGGTGCAGGAGCACCTTGGCAAATTAATGTTGCCCTAGACAAATCTTTGAGTTTGATTAAATTTTTATGTTTCAACATTGTAATGAGGTTTATCAAGTCATTTTTATGTGTTTAGGAGATTAAGAGTTTCAAATATGCAAAATATTGCAAACCATGTAAAGGTTCAATGTAAAATTAGAAAAAAAAGATGCAAACTTAGAAGATGAAGAGCGATTTGGCTCTTGGTTCATTCCAAGGAAGTTAGGAACTGAAGAGTCATGATGTAATGCCTTTAAAAGGCCTTGTATATATTTGTGAAGGCATAGGGGAGAAGGTTGGAGAATGTGGGTTGTTACATTTTGATGTGATATCAATAAAAGATACCCTTGTTTCTGCATTTCTGAATGTTAAACTGTTGTTTCAGAGATTGGTACGGATTTGTACAGATTTTATATAACCATAATGTGGTATGGATGGAAAGAGTATTGAGTCTAATTTCTATTTATTTTTGTTGCATCAAATTTTATTAATATTTGAATAAGTTATGGCATTTTTATTGAGGGTAGGTCTGCAGAGTTTAATTTTCTGAAAATGCAGTCTGAAAATATGAATGGTACGGCCTAGTACAGCCTCACACTGATGCATATAATAGATGGATGGAAAGATATGTGTTTCTAGTTTACAATTATTTTAGTTTGGTATAATTTCATTAAGTTTTGTGAGAAATATTACAATTTTGGTGAGGGCAGGTCTAAACGCTGCCTAAGGTTTGCAGTTTTGGGAAAAAAATCATAACCTTCTCCCCTACCATTGGATCTTCATGAAAATTGGAGGAAAAGTATGTATTAATGTTCTATTCAACCTGACCAAAGCAATTGGATTATTTCTTTGATTTTTTTAATGTTATTGAGGATAGTTTTGGTCCTCCTACCTCTGCATCAAATACCTCTGCATCACTCACACATGTGTTAGAAAGGAATGGAATGAGTCAAACATGATCACACATATGGGAGCATGAAGTGGGTTGAGGTGGAGGTATAACATGCCTCCAATTTGGGAAGCTCACACATGTGTGAGCAAGAAGTGGAATGAGTTAGCATGCTCACACATGTCAGATGATTGAAGGTTTAGATCTTGATCCATGTAGATGGATTAAATAGTTAGGATTAAAAGGACAAGGATTGAGGGTGATGTGGATTATTAAATTAGAAGATATGTTAGGGGGATTAATTAGTCTTAATTAATTAACTAATCATAGATTAATTAATTGATTAAGTTGGAGAAATATTTTGGGCTAAGGTTAATTAATTATGTTACAATTTAATTAAGTAACCTTAGGGATGAGAAAGGGGGTTAATTGTGACGGGGATGGAATTAGTTTGAATGTTAGTCACATTAATTGCGACGTGAGGGGAGAATTAATTAATAAGAACATTAAATTAGTCATATTAATTAATTACAGGAAATGGAATTAAATGGTGGAAAGTGGTTGATTTGGAAATAATTGTGGGAAATCAATGAGGTAAATTTGGGGTATCTACAGTTACATTCTATAGCCCATTACCATGTAAGTAACTTTCTACCATCTTGGACTTGGAAGTGTGATAGTTATTCCAAGTTGCATATATTCAATTTCTACCTAGAATGGCATCATATTATCTCCGTTAGGATTTTTTCTATTTAGAGTATCACAATACACTTAAAATCCATTCATAAAGACCTTACTACCAATCTTACTGACTTGCCAAAATAAGCATTCTACTATATTAGACAATACAAATCAGCATGCATGTAAATTGTTGAGTTCCAATCTCTTGGTATACCCAACATAATAGGCACACGAGCCAGAGACCACCACAAGCACAATGAAATCAACCAGAACAACTGCACCACCTCAAATCACCAGAAACACTTGCACCTTCATCTGGGAACTCAAGAACACCAACTGTCATGACTGTCACACTAGAAAGATTGCTTACAGACCTCCAAACCATGAACCACTTGAGTTGAGGACACACACCAATGTCCCAAACACACCTCTAGATCTGCAGATCATAATATTCCAATATGGATCAATCTACACCTGATTTCTATCACTTTATCACCTTTGAACAACTGCAAAACCCAGTTCTACTCATATGGCCATAACTTCACCAATTCTCCATGCAGACCTCTCAAATATTGATTGGAACATCTTCAAATAATCCTCTACAAACCCTTTAATCTACAGACTCTGATCTTCATCCTACTGGGAATGCGGAGCAATCTACTTCATTGAACTACACTGTCTTCACTGTCTTTGACAAAGAGATATGTAACTCATTTGTTTCTTCCGAAGAGGCTAATTTTCTCAAGATCCTCAACATACAAGTCTTCTAGAATGGGATAGAGTTGACACCAATGACAACAAGGATATGTTGACATCAATGACAACACCGATTAGGCACATATTTGCAACAATCTCCCCCTTTGTCATTGATGACAACATATGATGTGAAAAATTGTTTCAACCATCAAGACAAGAACTTCTCCCCTTTTCTCTTATCACACTTGTAACCATTTTCTTTACTGCACCCCATTTCATCATCAACTGCTTACTTCCAAGTTTTTCACATGACTTCTCTCCCCGTTTGACATCAATGGCAAAGGGCACATATTTGTAATCATCTCTTCCTCTTTTGTTTCTTAATCCAGAATCATATTGACTACTCCCCCTGAGTAGAAACTCCTTGACACCAATCTGGATCACAAGATATGACTGTGAATTCCACTAGACTGATGCATATTAGTGCACCTTAGTTTTGAATAGGAGGGGTAATAACCCCTAGCATCACTCTGAGATACTCAAAAGTATCCTTAGGTAGAGGCTTAGTGAAGATATCTGAAATCTAATCTTTTGATGAAACAAACTCTAATCTAACTTCATTCTCATTTACCTTCTCTCTCAAAAAGTGAAACTTGATGGATATATGCTTTTTCTTTGAATGCAACACCAAATTCTTTGAAATATTTATTGCACTTGAATTATCACAGAAGATTGTAACAGGTTCTTCAAACACAACTCTGATATCCTTCAACATTTGCTTCATCCACAAAACTTGAGTATAATTACTTGCTGCTGCTATGTACTCTGCCTCTGCAGTAGACAGAGATATTGACTCCTTTTTTCTCAACAAAGAAACCAATCTCTTTTCCAAGAAAAATGCACCTTCACTAGTACTCTTCCAGGCTCTTGGAGCTTCTTTGAGTCCATACAATGCTTTCTTCAATCTGCAAACCTTATCTTCTTGATTAGACAACTAGAATCCTTCTGGTTGCTCAATGTAGACTTCTTCTTCCAACTCTCCATTCAGGAATGCTGACTTGACATCCATCTGGTAGACTTTAAAATCTTTGTAAGTAGGAAAGGAAAGAAATAATCTGACTACTTCAATTCTTGCCACTGAAGCAAAAGTTTCTTCCAAGTCAATTCCCTCTACCTGAGAGTAACCTTTTCACACCAATCTTGCTTTATTTCTCACAACTTCACCATCTTCATTCAATTTATTCTGGAAAACCCATTTAGTTCCAATTACATTTTTGTTTTCAGGTCTAGGAACAAGATCCCAAGTATGATTCTTTTTAATTTGTATTAATTCTTCTTCCATTGCTTTTACCCAACTTTCATCATTACAAGCTTCATTCACTGATTTTGGTTCAATCTTTGAAATTAGACAATACTCCTCTTGTTCTTCAACAATTCTTCTTCTAGTTTGAACACCTTTATTTTTATCTCCTATGATCTAATTTTTAGAATGATTTAATCTTACATACCTAGGAGTTTTAGGATTTTCTTCAACTTCTGATTCTTGAACTTGTTCCTCAACATTTGCATTAACTTCTTGAGTCACTGGATTCTCCAGAGTAAACTGAACTTGATTTCCGTCATTTGGACTTTTATTTTGATCATTTGATTCATATCCACAAAAGCTTGAAGGTCTCTCCTTGCTTTCATCAACCTTGACATTAGCACTTTCAACCATCTTTTTCAATCTCTTGTTAAAGCATCGGTATGCCTTGCTTTGATTAGAATAACCCAGAAATATTCCTTCATCACATCTTGCATCAAGCTTGCCTAGATCTTCATCTCTTTTGATATAACATCTACTACCAAAAACTCTAAAATATTTCATGGAAGGAACATTACCAAACCATAGTTCATAAGGTGTTTTACCAGAATTACCTTTGATCTGCACCTGGTCAAGAGTGTAGACAACGGTACTTATATCCTCTCTCCAATAGACATGTGAAACATTTGCTTCCATCATCAGGGTTCTAGAATCCTCTTGAATAGTCTGGTTCTTCCTTTCCACAACTCCATTCTACTGAGGAGTCCTAGGAGCAGACAATTGTCTTCTTATTCCATGCTTTTCACAAAATGCATTAAACTCACCAAAGGTAAACTCTCCACCTCTGTTAGATCTCAGACACTTTATCTTCACACCAATCTCATTCCCCACCCTAGCCTTAAACTCTTTGAATTTGTCAAGAGCCTCTGATTTCTCTCTCAAGAAAGTGACCCACATCATCCGAGAGTGATCATCAATCAGCAGCATAAAGTATCTATCTCCTTGCAAACTCTTAACCCTAGAAGGACCACACAAATCAGTGTGCACAAGTTCCAACAATCCACTTGAAGATTGTTCTTTACTCTTGAATGTAGTTCTACTCTATTTGCCTAACTCACATTCCTTACACATGCTATTAGTAGGTTTTGCAAGCTTTGGAAGATCTCTCACAGCCTGAGTAGAACTTATCTTGACAATGTTATCAAAGTTTACATGACACATTCTCCTATGCCACAACCAACTCTGAGTAAACAAACAACTTTTACCAGTACCACTTAAATGAAAGATGTTACCTCTAGTCTATGTACCAGATGCAATCTCAGTTCTAGATCTTTCCAAAATTATGCATTTTCCATCCTTGAATTGGAGATCATATCCCTTGTCAACCAATTGTCCAACACTGAGAAGATTATGCTTCAACCCTTCTACATATAAAACATCATTAGTGTTATTCTTACCATCATGAGAGATGGATCCTCTGCCATGGATTCTACTAGCTAAATTGTCTTCAAAATTCACAAGCCCACCTTCATACCTTTCCATACTTATAAACTTACTCTTATCACCTGTCATATAATGAGAGAATCCACTGTCAATTACCCATTCATCCTTTTCTTCAACCTAAGAAGCCAAGGCTCTTTCCACTTTCACACAACCAGCAAAGTCAATAGGCACCGGATCTTCTTCTTTGATAGAAATGAACACCCATTCATTTCCTAAGGTACTTCCCTTATCAGATTCATCATCAATGACTCCTTTAACAGCTTCTTGGACATAGTAGCATTTCTTCTGAAACCTAGGTCTGTTAGGGTTTGGCTTTGAAACCCTCTCTGGACATCTTGAGGCAAAATGAACAATCTTATTGCAAGCAAAACATTTGAAGGGCAACTTTCCTTCATACTTACCGAATCGTCTTTGTAGTATTTTGGCAAAAAGGGCTTCAAGTTCTTTAAGCTCCGATTCATCTTCTTCAAGACCCTTCCTTGCCTTCTCAAATATGGTTAGTCTTCTTGAAGAGCTTTCACCTGGATCAAATCTTTGCTTTCCAAAAACACTAGCCTTAATGCAGATTCAGATTTAGGAAGAGAATCACCAAACTCACTCATTTCAAATGCTGAGAGCTTGCCAACCAACTGATCCCTTGTAACAGTTGTCATAGTCCTGATTTCCTCAATAGTAGCAACTCTATGCTTGTATGAAGCAGGTAAGGATCTGAACACTTTGCCAACAATCTCTGATTCTTCCAATATTCCACCAGCACACCTACTTTTGTACACAAGTTCATTCACCTTCTGCATGTAGGAAGTGATGTTTTCATCTTCAGTCATCCTCAAATTTTTGTATCTACCCTTCAAGCTCTGCAACTTAGCACATTTGACATATTCATCACCTTCATATAGAGTTTCCAACTTCTTCTAGATTTCATGAGTAGTTTTCAATTCTAGGACATTTGTCATTTCTATATTAGTCAGGGCACTTAATAATGCTTCTTTAGCCTGAATATTGTTTTCAACATCTTTGAGTTCATCTGGAGTTGAAGGACCTTTCTCCAGAGGCATATACTCATCTTTTGTTATCAGCCAATAAGCATCACCCATGCATTGCAAATGGTACTCCACGCAACTCTTCCAAAGAGAGTAATTTGTTCCATCAAATATCAGACTATCCTTCTTGTAAGTCGACATCCTGGATCTCCTCAAGCGGTCAAGCTTCTTTTAGAGGAACCGACTCTGATACCAATTATTGAAATTAGGGCAGACAACTGAGAGGGGCAGGGGTTGAATCAGTTGTCACAAACTTTTATCTGTTGCTGCATTTAATCTTCTTTACCACTTACAAACAAATGAATGATATAACCATGAAAGCATAAATCAACAACACATGAGCAAAAACATAATCAACACACATAACACCAGGAATTTTATGTGGAAACCCGATTAAGGGAAAAACCATGGTGGGGGTTAACCCACAAGATTTATTCTCTGTTAAAAGAATAGAAAATGGGAAGGCACTTGCCTTTGGGTGCACTACCCAGAGCTCACTTCTTAAAAGAGGCTCACTACCTACAAGAACATTTACAATGTTTGACATAAAAAGATTGAACTGGAAAACATCTTCTTCATGCCAAGGTCAGTTCCATTTAAGTGCACAATACTTATGTTCTACCCCCAAACACTTCTTCGCTATCTCCTCATCCTTTACTACTCTTCCTCTTCTCTTCTCTGCCTTTCCTCCTTTCTTAGGATCTTGTCATTTTTGCACAAGGATACATTTCCACAACTCAACCACACATATTTATATGCTTCATCAACCTTGGAATAAACATCAAGATCTGCACTACAAACATCTGATTTAATGCAAATCACTATACTATTGTCCAAACATAACTGGGACCCAAATCTTCCTCAAACAACATGCCACACTTCATAGAACCTCTCTTAGATCATCTACAACATGCACAAAGCATCTAGTCAGCCAAGACTGGAAATAACAACACCCAAGGACAAATCTTCAACCACAAGCTCAATCCTCAATGTAAACCACCAACACAATAGGTACTTGATCCAAAGACCACCACAAGAACAATGAAATCAATAGGAACAACTGCACCACCTCAGATCACCAGAAACACTTGCACCTTCATCCGAGAACTCAAGAACACCAACTGTCATGACTGTCACTCTAGAAAGATTGCTTGCAGACCTCCAAACCATGAACCACTTGAGTTGAGGACACACACCAATGTCCCAAACACACCTCTAGATCCGTAGATCATAATATTCCAATATGGATCAATCTGGACCAGATTTCTGTCACTCTGTCACCTCTGAACAACTGCAAAACCTAGTTCTACTCAGATGGCCATAACTTCACCAATTCTCCATGCGAACCTCTCAAATCTTGACTTGAGCAACTTTAGACAATCCTCTACAAACCCTTTAATCTACAGACTCTGATCTTCATCCTACTAGGAATGCAGAGCAATCTACTTCACTAAACTGTACTGTCTTCACTATCTTTAACAGAGAGATATGTAACTCACTTGTTTCTTCCGGAGAGGCTAATTTTCTCAATATCCTCAACATACAAGTCTTCTAGAATGGGATACAGTTGACACCAATGGCAACAAGGATATGTTGACATCAATGACAACACTGATTAGGCACATATTTGCAATAGTACATACAGATCTGTGTGGACCCACAAGAATAGGAAGCTTTCAAGGTGACAGGTATTTCATGTTGTTAATTGATGATTACTCTAGAATGACTTGGGTAACCTTTCTCAAAAAAATTAGAAGATCTAGATAAGTTTAAAGCATTTAAAGTTATGGTTGAAAATGAAATAGATTTGAAAATCAAATGCTTGAGGTCTAACAGAGGTGGTGAGTTCACCTCCAATGAGTTTAACTATTTTTGTGAAGATCATGGAATAAAAAGGCATTTGTCAGCCCCCAGAACTCCTCAACAGAATGGGGTTGTGGAAAGAAAGAATAGGACAATTCAGGAAGTAGCAAGGACAATGTTGAAAGAAACAAATCTACCAGATATCTATTGGAGATAAGCTATTCACACTGTAGTCTACATACAAAACATAGTGTAAGCAAGGTTCAACAGTTCAAAGACTCCATATGAACTATGGTATGGAAGAACTACTGTAAAATATTTTAGAGTGTTTGGAAGCAAGTACTACATTAGAAGAGATGAAGAAAACTTGGGAAAGTTTGACACAAGATTAGATGAAGGAATCTTCCTTGAATACTCTACAAAGAGCAAGGCTTACATGTGCTACAACAAGAGGCTAAAGAAGTTAGTTGAAAGTGCAAATGTCAAAGTAAATGAAGAACCACATCAAAGCTCAGTGTAGATAGAAGGATATGAATATGATGAGCTCCCCTGCAAAGAAGAAGAAAGAGAAGAAGAAAAGGAAAAATAGATGCAAGTTGATGAAGAAGATGCTCTAGAAAGGATTCTTAAGACTCCCAACTATGTGCAAAAGAATCATTCTAAAGATCAAATCATTGGAGATAAGAACAAAGGTGTATTAACAAGAAGAAAAATTGCTATGGCAGATAAATAGGTAAATTTGTGCTTACTGTCTAAAATAAAACCCAAAACAGTGACTAAAGCATGTAAAGATGAACACTGGATCAAAGCTATGGAAGGAGGATTGATGCAGATTGAGAAGATCAGACTTGGGAAATTATTCCAAGACCTACAGAAAAAAATGTAATCGGAACTAAATGGGTATTCTGGAAGAAATTGAATGAGAATGGAGAAGTAATCAGAAATAGGCTAGGCTTGTGTGTAAAGGCTACTCACAAGTGGAAGGAATAGATTATGAGGAAACATATGCTCCAGTGGTAAGAATGGAGGCCACTAGAGTGTTCTTGGCCTGTGCAGCTCATAAAGACTTCAAAGTTTATTAGATGGATGTGAAATCTGCATTCTTGAATGGAGATTTGGAAGAAGAGGTATACATTGGACAACCGGAAGAATTTTAGTTATCAAATGATCCAAATATGGTCTGCAAATTGAAGAAGGCATTGTATGGACTCAAACAAGCTCATAGAGCTTAGTATGCAAGATTGGATAGATACCTGCTATAACAAGGATTCAAAAAGGGTACTGCAGATAGCATTTGTACTTCAAAGTTGAAGAAGATCAAATCCTAATTATGGAGGTATATGTTGATGATATAGTCTTTGGAGGAAATGAAGGTATGTGCAAGAGATTTGTAGAAGAGATGTAGAAAGAATTTGAAATGTCACTGTGTCCAGGGAAATGAATTTCTTTCTTGGATTACAAATCAGTCAGTCAAAAAAAGGTATTTTCATTTCACAGTCAAAGTATGTTAAGGAAATGTTGAAGAAGTTTGGAATGGAAGACTCCAAACTGGTATGTACTCCCATGATTACTAGTTGTAAGTTAAGCAAAAATGATGAATCTCTTAAGGCTGATCAGAGAAAGTATAGATCAATGATTGGTGGACTATTATACCTAACTTCTACTAGACCGGATATCATTCACACAGTTTTCCTTGTGGAGATTTCAAGTAGATCCCAAAGAATCACATGTTACAGTAGTAAAAAGGATATTTAGATACTTGAAAGGCAGTCTAGATTTTGGCTTATGGTATCCCAAGGATATTGATTTCTCTTTGAGTGCATATACAGATGCAGATTGGGTAGGATGTACAGATGATAGAAGAAATACAAGTGGTGGTGCTTTCTTTCTTGGAAGTAGAGTAGTCTCATGGTTGAGTAAGAAGTAGGATTCAATGTCATTATCTATTCCAGAGGCGGAGTACATTACAACAACATTGTGCTACACACAAGTGTTGTGGATGAAGTAGACATTGAAGGATATCAAAGTATCATATGATGAACCTATTCCTATCTTATGTGATAATACAAGTGCTATCAACATTTCAAAGAATCCAGTAATGCATTCAATAACAAAGCATATTTCAATCTAGTATCACTGCCTAAGAGAGAAGGTTGCAGAGAATGAGGTGAAATTGGAATATGTGCCTACTAAGGATCAAGTTGCAGATAATTTTACAAAGGCTCTTCCTAAGGATACTTTTGAGTATCTCCACCAGAAGTTATGGGTTATTGCCCCTCCTTTTAATTAGATACATAAGTATGTGCATCTGTCCAGGAAGCATTTCAAGATACATTCTTAGTCTCAGACTGATGTGGAAAGCTACCTCTCAAGGGGAGTAGGTAGTGGTTCTACTAGTTGGTGCAGTCAAATGGAACATATATTTTATGCCTCTAAGGGGGAGGGTACAAAAAATTGAAAGCAATGGAGTGAGAGAAGGTGCTTGCTAGTGTTGCAAGTGTTGCCCTTTGCCATTGATGTCAAAGGAGGAGAGAGTTAGAGTGGCTGAAAAGCCATACTGTAGGAAAGTGTGTGAAGCAAAGGTAAAAAGTGTGAAGAGTAAGGGTTGCTCCCAGTCAGGGGGAGTACTATTGGTTGCAGAGCTACTAATTGATTACTTTTGTTGTTGATGGTTTTTCAGAAAGTTGGTGTTGCCATCAATGACAAAGGGGGAGATTGTTTGAAGCTTGCTAGTGTTGTCATTGATGTCAACCTCTAGTAGATGGTTCACTTGTTTTCCAAGTGCTTTTGTGTAAGGTGCAGAAAAGAAAAAACATATTCATAAGTAAGATAATCAACCAATAATGGTTTCCAAATATCCATAATCATATAATGGCAAGAACTCATAAATAAGAATAATGATCCATCTACCAGAATGGATTACAAATAGTTTACATAGACCGGACTTGGTGTTACAATACATCTATTTCCATGTTACACAAAGAAGAACTATCATCAAGATATCCATGAATCATATTACAATTGCAACTTGGCATTGAAGCCATACAAAGAAGAAAATATCCATATCAATAATAATATCTAATCTCGGTTGCCTCGATCCTTCGATCATCTACAAACCAAGTCCAAGAGAGTGGTTGAGGTGATTTTTGCACCCAACCACGAACTACTAAACTTCCTTGGGTTTCTTCATAACTCAAAGAAAGCACTGACCTTGTACAAGGAGCCTAGCAACCTGGAATGGTGTAAGCATGAGGGAAACTCTCGATGCATGCCTGTTGCCTGTATGCATCCTATTACTAGAATGACATAAACTCTTGCAAACAGGATGTGGAAGAGACTACAAAATTCTAGGATTTTAAAACAAATCCATCTATTTCAATGGTACAATTGCTTGGCCAAGAAAATAAATTTTAAAAATGATAGTTTTAGAAAAAGCAAAACTATCATCTCTGTAGACCCACATTCGGCAGCCTGTCCCGAAAGTTTGTACTTTACCAAGAAACATACAATGCAGTTTTACAGTACAATTTTCTTATGTTTGGTTTTCCATAATCTCAAATATCTATAAACAAAAATTATTTCCAATGATCAAATGATTTTACTATTTTTCTTAATGAAAAGTTTACTGTTTTTCCCTTATTTTATCTGATCTAGTTGAAGATCTACCATATAAACATAATGCATTTCTTTCATAAACTACTAGTTTTTCCAATTGGAATGTAGAAATAAGATTTATCAAGAATTCAATAATTTCAAAAGTATCTACATGTTTTTCTCATTAATGTAATTAAAAATAATCTTTCTTTTTCTAATGAATTCAATTTCAGATATTATATATATATATATAAGAAAATTCAATTTGACCATTGAACCCAATCAACATTGTAGTTCTATTCTTCATATTCATTTCCAATAAACACAATCAATACCATATATATATATAAAATTAAGTTATCAATGATAAAATCAAATACAGTCATAAACCATTTTGATTCTAGACAATACAATCAAATCATTTACTTTGATTACAGACTATAAATAGTACATACTGTTTTAACAGAGATGAAATGGGTGAGAGATAGATAGTCACAAAATATTCATATCTCTAAAACAACAAACTGGGTAAGGATTATTTTCATATATGATTTATCTAACTAGGTCATACATCACATATAAATTTTTTAGAGAAACCCAGTTCTTAAAAATAAAGTTATGGCTAATGCAACATACTATTTTAAGAATATGTAGAAGAGAATTCATAGAATAATATAAAGTTTGCATATGACAAATTCATTGCAATCTACCATGAAGTTTTCTTTATATATATATATATATATATATATATATATATATATATATATATATATATATATATAGAAACATAACATTTCTTAAACAAAACTACAACCAGTAACCTAATAATTTATAACAATTCAAACAGATGATCATGTATTTAACAGACAAGAAAAGATTCAATCATACGAATAGATGAAATTAAGATTTAATAAGAACCTAGAAATCCGTTCCTTAATACAATTGAATGCCAGATTCCTACATAAGCTCCCTTGATCTGATTTAATTTCCCTTTGTGCCCAGAAAGCTTTCACAATTTTTATGATTTGAATGCAATTACAGAGAAAAAAAATGATCCCCTCTTTTTGAGAATGCAAGATGTTAAATAGAAGTTTTTGGTGAGCAAGAAATGAATTGCAACTTTTTGTTTCGTCTTCCTCAATGTTTCAACTTTTAGAACTTTTCTTTTTCCTCAAATAATTTTTTGTTTCAAAACATGTTTTATTCTATTTCTAATTCTAAAAATATTATTAAAATAATTGACATATTTATCACAATGTATCTTTAAAACTAATAAATAAATAGAATACGATTATTCTCTAAATAAAATAAAATAAATAACTAAATCAATTATTCTATTTTCTAAACACTCAAGATATTAAATAAATAATCTAATTAAATTACCATTAACTAACAATGTGATATATAATTCAACTAAAATAAAAATGCAATTTAAATTAAACTATTAAATCATTCAATATGCAACATATGCAGTTACATGACACTACGTGAAGTGTGTGAAAGTTATCCCTCCATCTTAACCCCGCCAAGATGCTAATCTCATTAACCTCAACCACCTCTTGTCTTCGACAACCTGCAACTCATAGTAAACTCCAATTTCCCGTTAATATATTAGTAATCCAAATTATCGAAGCATAGCCGAAGCATTACTAACATGAATATTACATTTATTTCATTACATCTTTTCATATTAAAATATTCATAACAATTATTCATCTATCTGCATATAAATTATTCATGAAATATTTCCATTTAAGTTAAACTCAGATGTATCAAAATTTGAGATGTGACATTTTGAGAAATTTTGAATAAAAAGATGTATAGTGTGATAGAGGTATGTTCAATATTATGCTCCACATTTCTTCATGGTTGAAGATATGCTTGTGTGGTTTGGAAGTGATGATCAGAGGTGTTCAAAGGTATTATATCTAGAGTTTTAGGTTCTAGATCTGGTAGCAATGGAAGATGAGTTTTAATAGAGTCTCTGCCTATGAAGAAGGTTGTCTGGGAGAAATGAGATTGCTCCACATTATGGTTTCTTGTCCTGTGGATCTAGGAACACACTTATATTACTCTACTTGTGAAGAAGGTTGTCTAGGAGAAATGAGATTGCTCCGCATTGCTGCTTCTTGTCCTGTGGATCTAGGAACATGCTTATATTATCTATATCTACTTTCCCTTAAAGTTTCCAGTGTTGGGTTGCTCCGCAAACTTAGTTCTTGTGTTGGAGTTCAGTGGTAGTCCATCCTAAGGTGCAGATTGAAGGCATTATTTGTTTCAAGTTGTTGTGACAATGTTACAAATGATTCTGATGATGTTGAATGTTCTAGAAAGATGTGTGGATGTTTTAGAATGTTTCTTTGTGGTCCGCATGATGTTTTTAGACTTGGAGAGGCATGTAAATAATCGCTTACAATGTTAGTTTAGGTTTGGCTAACCCAGCTTGCTAGTCCTATTTGCGGAGGTACCTCATGGATTTTGGATGTGATGAGTAACATGGTGATATATATTTGGGTCCTAGTTAACCCTTGGCATGGTCCACCTTCACTTATTTCCACTGCGGAAGTGTTTGGTGCTAACCTATTTCAGCTTTGCACATTTGAGGTGTACACGTTTCATTAAGACTGACCTAATTAAGATTATTTTAGGTTGCAGATGGTATAAATGAAAGGTGAAGCTTGAGTGGAATGGTTTGGAGAAGATGATGTGAATGTGAATCAAGGGTGCTGAGTTGAGTGTAATCTTAAATGATTATGACTCCCTGATGTAGTGAGAAAAAGGTGTCTACATTTTAGTTTGCTTTCAAAGCTGCTGAAGGTAGTGAGCCAAAGGTTGTGGATGGCATAAAGTTGTAGTGGTGGATTTCTCCTATAGCTTTGAGATAGTGAATCTCTCTATAATAGTCCTCTTCTATTCTTCTCTTTTCTGGATAGTGAGTCCTTCTGGCAGTGAGCCTATCTTTTGGGTAGTGAGCCTATCTTCTGGGTAGTGAGCCTAATTGTATTCAATGTTTCTATTCATATATATGTGAGCTAATCCTCACCGTGGTTTTTCCCTTCTTAGATTTTCCACATAAATCTAGTGTTCTTATGTGTTTGCATTGATGCTTCATATGTTTACATTCTGCTAATGCATAATAAGAGTTTGAAGATTGGAATAGCATTGAGGGTTTAATGTTTTAATATACAACTAATTCACCCCCCCTCTTAGTTGTCCTGTACATACTAACATGATCAGCTTGAAGTGACTCATCATCATTGTTAAGATGGCAGTCTATTACCATCAGTGTACTTATTAGTTTGCAATCATCCATACCGAACTTGTTCAACATCTCCTTGTTATACTTTGCTTGTGAAATAAAGATACCTTTGTCTAATTGATAAATTTGAAGTCCAAGAAAGAATGAAAGTTCACCTATCATAGAAATTTCAAACTCCTTCTGCATCTCTTTTGTAAACTTTTTGCACACCCCATCATTACCACCAAAAATGATATCATCAACATACACTACTACTATCAACATGTGCTCACCATCTACCTTGATATAGAGATTGTTGTTTGCAATCTCTTTCTTGAAGTCTTGTTGATGTAGATACATGTCTAACCTTACATACCATGCCCTAGGGGCTTCTTTGAGACCATATAAAACCTTTGTAAGTCTACATACCAAATTCTGGTCTTCTGATAACTAAAATTCCTTGGGCTACTCAATGTAGAATTCTTCTTCATGATCACCATTTAAGAACGTTGACTTGACATCCATTTGATAGACCTTGAAGTTATTGTGGGCTACAAATGCAAGGAACATCCTGATTGCTTCTAACCTTGCCATAGGAGAAAATATCTCCTCAAAATTAATACCCTCTACTTGTGTATAGCCATTGCAAACCAATCTTGCCTTGTTTCTAACAACTTGTCCATCTTCATTTAGCTTATTTATGAATACCAACTTGGTGCCGATCAGATTCTTATCCTTTCACCTTGGAACAAGTTCCCATGTCTTATTTTTATCAATCTGATTTAGCTTTTCTTGCATGGCATGAATCCAACTCTTATCCTTGTTGGCTTCAGAGAAGTTCTTTGGTTCAATCCTAGACAACAGTGAGAAGTTTACTTGTTCTCTATTTTTTCTCCTAGTAACAACTCCTTCATTCTTGTTTCTAATGATCTGATCTTTAGAGTGATTTTTTTGAACATACTTTGTAGGTGCCTTAGTAGTCTCCTTTGGTGATTCTTCTTGTTCAACTTCATCCTCTTCTTATGTATAGGTGGGTCCCTCTGAGCAGTAGTCTTCTTGATCATATGTGGATAAATATACCTCTTCATCAACCCTCACATTTGCACTCTCAACAACCTTTTGTAGTCTTTTGTTAAAACACTTATAAGCCTTGCTTCTAGATGAATAGCCAAGGAAGACACCTTCATCAGATCTTGAATTAAACTTTCCTAGATTGTCTTCATCTCTCCTGATGTAGCATTTTCTTCCAAACACCCTGAAGTATTTGACAGACGTAGGCCTACCTTTCCACATCTCATATAGTATCTTTGTGTTGTTAACCCTTTTCTTTCCTCTATTAAGAATATAGATTGCAGTCTGTATTGGCTCCTTCTAAAATCTTTCAGAAAGTTTTGCATCATTAAGCATAGTTCTAGCCATCTCCTGTACTATCATGTTCCTCCTCTCAACAACTCCATTTTGTTGAGGAGTTCTTGTTGCATAGAAGTGTTTTTTTATCCCATGTTCTTCACAATATTACTCATATTCATTTGATGTGAACTCACGACATCTGTTTGATCTTAATCACTTGATTCTAGAATTCATCTCTTTCTCAACCATAGACTTGAAAATATTAAATCTATTAAAATCTTATGATGTATCTATCAAAAACGTAACCCATGTCATTCTAGAGTAATCGTCAATGAGAAACATGAAGTACCTTTCACCCTAGAGACTCTTTGTTCTGGTAGGTCTGCATAAGTCTATGTGAATCAGCTCCAATGGATCAGTAGAATAGTACTCCTTGGTCTTGAATTTGGTCTTTGTTTGCTTCCCAATTTGACATTCTTTACAAAAGGTGCTTGTAGGCTTGGCAATCTTAGCATGTCTCTAACTACATGTTTAGAGATAATCTGCACAAGACTGTCAAAGATGATGTGCCCCATCCTCTTATGCCACAACCAACCTTCATTTGTTTGTCCTAGAAAGAAATTCCTTCATTTGACTTCACTGAGGTTGTACAAGTTATACTCTATCATGCAAGCTTCTGCCACCAATTTACCAGTACTTACTTTTCTAATTTCACAACCTTGTGCATGGAAGATAAGATTATATCCTTTGTTGCACATCTGACTTACACCAAGAAGATTGTACTTGAGACCTTCTACATACAAGACATTTTATGTCCTAGTTTTTCCATCAATACTTATTGTTCCTTTACCACATATTCTTGTAGTGGTATTGTCTCCAGACTTGACAGATCCACCATTCCACTTTACAAGACTCATAAACTTACTCTTATCTCTTGTCATGTGACTTGAGCATCCATTATATATAACCCAAGGGTTTGCTTACCCTTGTACATGAAATGTAGTTTGGACAATCATTGAGTTTTCACCTTCATGATTGGTCTTCTTGACTTTTCATTCCTTCTTCTGATCTGTCGTCTGATCTACAAGACTATCATTTACTTTACTATTATCAATTTTCTGAGTTTTTAATTTTACCAGTCCACTTCTGCAATATCTTGCTACATGCCCAAGATTGTTGCATATGTGACATACTATGTTGTAATCAACTAATGGAGCAAAGGTATTTCTACTGATAAAGCTATTTCTTTTCATCATAGATCTACAGTCAATTACCTTGAGACCATACTAATTGCAAACAAAATAATAACCAAAGAAGAAATAGTTAAACCCATTTATAAAGGCTTGTCATGTAGGGACAGTTCTTCTAAATTTTCTCCTTTGAGAGATGATAGGGATGAAGTCAACCTTTTTAATCTTCTTATAGTCCTTCTCCATTGAAATTTCTTCATTTGGCACTATCTTTGTTGCATCATGCTTCTTTGTAGGGGCAGAGGTTTGTGTGACCTTATCATCATATCCTAATCCTGATTTATGACTAGAGGTATCTGATTATTGATTATACCATCAAGAATCTTAGAGCTCTTAATACTTTTACCCAACTTAGTATGTACATTTTCCAATTCTTTCCTTAGAGATACAATCTCTTCTTCAAGTCTTGAACATTCATTTGATTTGGTGTTGAGTTTAGTATTTAAGATGTCTGCAACCCTTTTACCTTCTTCAATTTGAATCTTCAAGTTAACAATGGTTTCTTTTGACTCTTCAAGCTTGGCCTTTTGTTCCTTGTTCTCTTCCCTTGTTGATCTCAGGTCTTCAAGAGTAGAGATAAGTTCTCCTTCAAGATCAACTTCACCTTCTTATTCATCAAAGATTGACATGTCTTCCTCATCTTTGTTAGCACTATCAAGCACTTCCATAGCCATGAATAGGGCTTCTTCCCTTTCATCTTCTGATGAGTAGTGATCTGCTTCTTCTGCTGAACTACAATCCTCTTTAGAGTAGAGACTTTTCTTGTTCCTATTGATACCTTTGCTTCTATATTCACTCTCTCCATAAGGACAATTAGATGCATAATGGTCATGTTACCTAATTGTGCATTTTAGCCCAATCAGGTCAGGCTGGGACAGTACTAATATTTATTGCTTTGAAGAAGCAGATAGGTTCAAGGGGAAAAGTAAAGAAAGTTGAAGGCTCGTAGTCAACCCTAGAAGGCCTACTACTCTATTGGAGGGCCATTCTAGTTATCACCATTACCAGAATCATGTAGCAACTCAGTAAGAGCTACTACATGAGCTAGATAAGGATGGGAAGGACACCCCAATAGAGCAAGAGATATCCTACGACTGGCAAGAGAAGAGAGAAGAATAACATATGAGTTGCAAATTATTTTTCATTATAGTTGATACATTATCAAATAAAAAAAAGTACACAAAATTTTGCTAAATCTATTCATGATTATGAAGATCTGTATCATGCAATCATTTTCAGTTTATCTTTATGTAATTGATTCACAAAGGAGAAGAAATATACAAAAATATTGCATAAAATAGTTGTTCATATTCATAAGGAGAAAGTGTTTATATGCTCCCACACAAGCCGTGGGATTGACTGTACAAAGATGCAATGAAAGGAAACAAGTACATCTGAAATAGAAAAGAAACATATATGAGAAAGAGGGGATCTGTCATTGCCTAAATGACAAACCCCACTGTTGGTAGCATCATCTTCTGATTCATCATCGATATCTCCAAGGAGACCTGCAAAAGAAACAAGGAAGGATATGTTAGCGCTCAAGATGCCATTAGTCATTTATGTGACAATATCAAAATGTACATGCTACCTTTCATTAAGTATCTAATCAGGAAGATAAAAGAGATAAATAATCCTCAGAATTAGATGCCTATATACAAGCACTAGAATGAAGCAAGAAGGGTCATTTCATCATCAGAAGAGGCTATTAGCCTTTATGTTTTGTCTAACTATTTTGCTGAATGTGAAGATACAGGTATTTCAATACATCATGTCTCATCAATGATTCTGTACTAGCTGTCATAGTAGGATCATACAAAGGAGCAATCATTCTTGTAGGTGCAGCCTTAGAGGGAGTAGTCCTAGATTATAGACTCTCAGGAGTTCTTAGGGTGTAATGGGTAGTGTGAAGGATGGAGCAGTCTCATTGATTGCATATCAACATAATAGAGCATTCAAAAGGATGTTGTCACAACCATAGTGGGATAGCAGAATGACTGTAATAGGCATCAGTGTCAGGAAAGCAATCAGCATAAAATCATACAGATCCTTTTAAGCAAGGGAAAAAATTCATTTTAATAGTACATGGACAGTTTGATGTTTGTCTTGACAATGATCAGCAAGAAGCCATTAAAGAATTTCATGAAAACAATCTTCAAGACAATAGGAACAACATTCATGAGATAAAGAAGCAGCATGCAGAGAGAAGGATCAAGAAGACAGACATACTAGAAGTTACAGTCTCAGGTAGGAGGCCTGCACCAAGAGCATGTGAGTAGCTATTTAGAATAGTCCAAAGGACCATCAAGAACATATTGCATAATGTAAAGAAAAGTTGGAAAGTATATCTCAATGAGTAGGATTTGTTAGCAATGATGAGATCCCTGTGATCAGTCATGGAGAACTTTTGCATATTCATCTTAAGCCATCACCAACCCTAATGGGACAGTCAATGACTAAAGTCTGATAAACTATTAGAGAGTTTCCTCATGTGCATGGATGAAGTAACTAGAGTGTAAGGATTGAATGAAGGTAAGGTTGGAGGGAATGCACCTATTGTATAAGCTTTAAACTAGTCCTAGGACTTGTCTAAGGTTCATAAGCCTTATGCATTCAGTTTGAAGTTTCATTAAGCAATAAGGGTAATATGATGTTGTAGACAAGTACGTAGTCCATTGAAAATCCTACAACTTACCCAGGTAATGTAAAGATTCATACCTATAGTCTTTGATACTAGTATAATACAAGAGAAATGTATATCATGGAAAGAGTCAAAAAAGCATGAAGGGACAGCAATACGCTGCTCTAAGGAGGAGTATGACATCAAATGATATATGACAGTGTTAAAGAACTTTTAATATGAAAAATGTTGCATACATCAATAGGAATTCAAAGGAAGCTCTTCCCAACTCTTATACAAAGACAAGGGAGAGTTTTCTACACATATATAGTGAGAGAAAGAAAGTTTAGTTGAAGGTCTAGGTCTACCAAGTCATATATAGGTTTGTGCAGAGTATAAAGAAGACTATCTAATATTCTAAGAGCTTTGTCAAGCCATTTCAGAGTCTACAGACACAAATTGAAATAGATAATGGAAAATACATTGTGTATAACCTTATTCAAAGCTAGGTAGACCCTTGAAGGTCTATATAGTCATCTCAAAATATGTTTGACCTTTTAAAAGGCCTATTTAAACTAATTGATACATATCAAGATATCTCCCTTGTGTTCTCAGCGATCAAGAAAGCAGTGTACATCAAGTGATAATGAAATAAAGTAGGAGCATATAAGGGTGCAGTAGAGGTATTCAACATGCCTAAGTTAAATCTTCTTCAAGTGAAACAAGGATAGTCTTCTTACTATGCAACTTTCAAGAGAGCATCAAATGAAAGCATAACAGAATGGAGACAAGACAGTCACCAAGGAGGAGCTAACACATTCACAATCAAAACAACAGCCAAGACAAAGGAGCAACACAAAAGAGAGATGACTATTTCAAATGAATACCCTTAAATATCATCCACTCCAACAGTCAAAAGTTAACCTAGGTAAATAAAAATAGAACAAACATTTACCACTTTTTGTTGTGAATGAAATGTAAAATTGTTGGTGAGTGTTAACCATTGAAATGGATGATATTCAAGAGGAGTAGTCTCAAATAGCAGATATAGAGCAGTCATCATCATGACTATTACAACAGAGGTGCATGACAGTCAACAAAGATGAAAAAGGCCTCATTTCCCAGCCATAAAGATCCATCTGCCCTATCATAGCATATACACACAATGATGAAAGTAAAAAGAGAAAATGATAGAGTAAAGACTAACAACAGCATGCTCATGCTTTAGGAAGAAATAATAGGGGGTTCCATATATGATAGTATGCAAGTCAAACCCTAGTGAGGGTCTTCAAAGAAACAAGCAAGGAAAATGAAGCAAATCTTCATAAGGGCAGGAAACCCTAGTAACCCTTAAAAGTGATTTTTAGATTTTCATACAAGAATGAGAGATAGATATACAAAGTAGTCATCAAATAAAGAAATTATCATATGAAAGATACAACCATAGCCTCTTACTGATACAACAGAGCAACTTGAAGGCACATTTCAAACAGAGTTCTTCTTCACAGTAGTGAATAGTTTCATATTCGCAGTTCTCCTTAGTTTCAAACAAAGCCTGAGTAGGAGAATAAGCGAAATGGGCTTCTCATGAGTTTCTCAAAAGAGTATGCACATAAAGGAAGTCATTTTCACTATTTTTATAGAAAGAAGAGAAACCAGAGATATTTTTTCCTTCAATAGAGCAACAAAGCAGAGTTTTCTCAAGTTTTGAAGATATATATGAAGCCAGAGTAGAGAAAGATGAAGTAGACTTACCAGAGATTAGCAAGGAAGCCTTCCAAAATACACAAAGAAGCTTGCAACAACTTCAAACCAAACCCTTGGCAGCGCTCTCCAACATGACAAAGCCAAATGAGAAATGATAATAATGAAAGTGAGTTTAGGGTTTGATTTCCTTTTGTTCAAAATTGCCCTAGCCTGTGGGATATGTTAGTGTAGGTTTTTATTCCTTTTTTCAAGGTTTTTCCTACACATTTATTTAAGCTTGCTTAGGTTAATAAAGTATGTTTTATTAGGTGAGAGGATTATGAGGTGTCACCTTCCTACATGTGAGCATCCATTAGCTATCTTGGGAAGATACTTTGCTATCTTTAGTCCAATAGATGGTTGCTCCTCATTGGTCGATGTTGCCACCTCCTCCCTCTCCCTAGTCAATATAAGCATGCTCCCTAGCTTGCATTTTCATCCATGTTGAATGCATAGTATTGTTACTCTACTATTCTCTTGTGTTGAGCTCCTATTGCATTTGCATCTCATCAACTTTTGCATGTCTCTCAGAATCGCTAATTTGCTTTCATTTGCATTTCAGTTAATGTAGCTTAGATCTCTCTTTCAAATTCTAGTTTTCAATCTTATTCAAGATTTCTAACATGGTATTAGAGTAATAGTTTGAGAGTTTTGAGTTCATTTGATTCCTGATTGAGAGATTGAGTTCTATAAGATGTTGTCAATCCTGTATGCTCTTCTCTTGCGTTTTATAACGATCTGGAGAATCAGAAAGGATATAACAAGACCCATTAATCCCTTTATTTTTGCATGCAATTTTTGTAAGATCTAGGTGATTGCAGCATTTCTAATTAAATTGGCAACATTTTTGGTTATTCCAAAGTCAGAAATGGCTTTCGTTTCCTCTGATTTGGAGATTGTGTGAAAAAGTTACAAATGGGGGTTTGAAGCTCATATTTTGTGAAGCATCTTTCAAACAAGATTTTTTCAGGCCAAAAGAACATTTCCATTGTTTTTGGCTGGCCCCAAAACCCCCATTTCCATATAAGTTTCATGCAGATCAGACACTGGAAGATCTGCATGTCATTTTTTCCTTGTTGAAGATTTTTTTTACACTGGGGCCACATCCTCTGCAAGTGATAAAGAAAAATGCCTTCTGGGTTTTGTTCACCACATCAAACAACTATCTGGCTATAGTAGTTTTTTCATGCAGTCAATAAATCATGCAGAAATCGCATCAGAAAGCTTTAGCTGGACCCCTCACCATTGCAGTTTTCATTTTTACCACTGATCTTCAAACGACTCGTTCTCAACCATACAGAGGTATTTTTTAGTGAAACATTTTTTGAAAATGGTTAGAATTTCATGCTCTTTACAGTGGTAAAATTAGTTTTTTCTCAAATGATCCCATTTTTCCAGAATTTAAGTTCTCATTCAATTTGAAGGACAACCCTCATTTTTTGAACTTCAAACTGCTATAACTTTCTCATATGATCTCGTATCGAGGTCATTCTTTTTTGAAAGTGGATATTTTTTGAGCACTACACCTTTATGTAAGTTTGAAGTTGTCATTCAGACATTTATTTGTACCTTCAGTATTTAGGTCCATTTTTTGACATTTGTATAACTCTGGAAAACAACTCCAACATTGTAAACACACTGATCTATAAAGTGCCAAAACATATTTTATTGGGGGGGTCATTTGATTGAGTAAAAAGGGGGGTGTCTTGAGTGTGTTCTTTCTTCATTGCCTTTGACCTCTCTTTCCTGCACAACAACAATCTTTACTTCTGCATTAAAATGGATCAATTAGCAGTGCCTATACTCACACCCTATAACTACTATGAGTGGAAGTATAAAATGACAATCTATATTAAGAAGCTAGGGTTGTTTAGAGTAACTATGGGTTTAGAAATTGAACCATCTCTAATTGCAGAAAAGCCTAAATGGTTTAACAAACTTGATGAAGCTTTTGGAACCTTATGTATGTTTGTATCTCCAGATTTACTTTTTCATATTGAGTCTACTACAACACCACAAGATGTATGGACAACCTTGGAAAACCTCTTTGGTACACAAGATGAACTTAGAGGACATTTACTAGAGAATCAACTGATAGGGTTAAATCCATGTAATTTTGATACAATTTAGGATTCTTCACAAAACTAAAGGCTTTAAGATTACAGTTGAAGCAATGTGGGATAGAGAAGAAAGATAGTCAATTAATTCTTAGCATTCTCTCTAGACTTGTTTCCAACTACTTTGTGTTTGTTTCTACATTCTATGCCACTAAAAGTGCCTTAGGAACCACATATAAGATGCCTTCTTTAGATGATTTTGCAAATGAACTCACTAAAGAGCAAGACAAGCTGGTTCAAATGGGCACAACTAAGCCCTCTAAATCTCATGCCTTGGCTGCAAATCAGGGCACTAAAGATCAAAAAGGGTCTAGTAAGAAAGATAAGAAACAAAAGAACCAAGGAGAAAAGAAGCAAGAACATAAACAAGTTGCTCCAAACACAACTAATAATGCCTCTTCTTCAAAAGGCGACAAGCCCAAGAAGGAGAAAACTCAGTGTTCCTATTGTAAGAAACTTGGTAACAATGAGCATAAGTGTCTAAAGAAGCAGATTGATCACCTAACTCATCTTCTAGAAAAGAACAACATCAAGGTGCCTGATTCTGTCAAGCAGTGTTCATCTCAAGAATCTTCAAAGGACACGAATAAAAGTAAGGGGAAAGGAAAGGGCAAGGCCCTAGTTGCTGTTGCTTCACAGTCAAATTCCTAGATCATTGACTCGGGTGCTTCGCAACACATGGCTTCATCACAAGGTAGTTTTGCCTCCTTGGAGTCATGTTCTTCGCCATCTATTCTATTGGGTGATGATACTCCTGTAGAGGTAAAATGGAGAGGGTCTTTTGATGTGGGGGATGGCACATTTCATGATGTTCTATGTGTGCCCTCATTATCAACTAATCTCCTATCTGTCTATCAGATCACTCACACCAATGCTGGCAAATGGGTTGAGTTTACTCCAGACACAGGTTATTAGTGAGATGCACAATGGGTCTACAATTAATGTGGGCAAGGTTGATCATCAGTCCTGAATGTATCACTTTTCTCACTTTGTTCCTGATTCTCCTTCACTTGCTTTGCTCACTCACTCAGATGAGGTGAGCCATTTGTGGCATCAGTGGTTTGGCCACTTGAATTACCACTACTTGTAGCAACTCATTCGATAAGACATGGTTTCAGGGTTGCCTTTGTTGCAAGTATGGGCCTAACCAGTGTTGTCATTGATGTCAAGATATTGAGAAAATTAGTCCTATCAGAAGCAGAGAAGAACAGTGAAGACAATGAAATTCTATGAAGTGAAGATCCCAACTAGATGAAGATTAGAGAATGTGCACCAAAGGGTTTGTAGATATGTGTCTAAAGATGATGTAGCCAAGATTTGAGAGGTCTGCATGAAGATTTGGAGAATTTATCGCCATGTGAGTAAAACTGGTTCTGGCAGATGTTTAGAGGTGACAGAGTAACACAAATAGGTCTGATGAGATCCAGAAATGCAATATCTTGTTGTGCGGATTTGGTGGAATGTTTAGGAAGCCAATGTGAGCTGACAACTCAATTGGTTCATGGTCTGGAGGTCCGCAAGCATTTATTCTAATGTGACAATGATGACAGACTGTGTTCTTAAGGTTTCAGATGAAGATGGGAATGATTTCAATAAGCAGAAGTGGTGTGGATGTTCTTGGTGATCTAGGCAAGCTTGTGGGAGTCTCTAGATTGTGTCCAGTTCGTGTTGGCAGTCCGCATTGAAGATTGAGCTCGTAATTGAAGATTTACTTCCGAATGATGATGTTCTTCCTAATCATGGCCGACCGGATGTTTTACACATCTTACGGATGATCTTGAATATGTTCTGCAAAGCATGGCGTGTTCCTCAAAGAAATTTGAAGTCCCAGATATGTGTGGCTGACGGTGTGGTGATACGCATGAAGTTCTTGTAACAAATCAAGTTGTATCTTTGTAATTTCTCTATAATAGAATATGTTGTGCTGACTTTGATGATCATTCCAAATTTGATGTCTTGTATAAATAAGAGTTGTGAAGTCATTTCAAAATATCCATGTGGAGATGAGAGAGTGGTAGAGAGGAGAAGAATGAAGAGCATAGAAGAAGTATTGAGCTTAAATGGAACTGACTCAAGCATGGTGAAGATGTTAATCTCCAGTTCAAGTATGTAATATTTATATTATTTTGTAGACAGTGTGTCTCCTGTAGGTAGTGGGCCTCTTGTGAGCAGTGTACTCAGGCAATGAGCCCTAATTGGCAGGTGCTATTTTGTTCTTCTTATTCTTATAATAGAGAATACAATCTTGGGTTAGTCACCCTGTGGTTTTTCCCTTAACCGGGTTTTCCATGTTAAAATCTTGGTGTCATATGTGTTAATGTGTTTCTGCTCTTGAGTTATTACATTGTGCTTTCATGATTGAATCATTATTATACTGCAGAAATATAAGAAGGATTTAATTGTTTAAAGAAAATAAAGTTTTGAGACAACTGATTCACCCCCCTCTTAGTTGTCTGTCCTAATACCAACAATTGGTATCAGAGCTAAGTTCCTCTAAAAGAGCTTAATCTTTTGAGGAGATCTAGGATGTCTTCCTACAAGAAGTGATGTAGAGCACCCATGGAAACCCTAACATACATTTCCTATTGTATGTCTATACTTCACCTAACATGCATTCTCCAATGTATATACCTGCACCTTTCACCTATCGGCAAGACCATACACCATTGACTGGTCAAAACGACTTTCCTCCGATCGCATACCTTATACCGACTTCTTCACTATCAGCAAAACAAAAAAACTTGTATGTACATCGCATGACCTGTGAACACCAGTCTCCGCTACTGGTCACACTTTGTATCCGATACAATGTATCTGTAGAATGTATATTCCAATATACATTTGAAACATACAATTGAATGTGCATTCAGGACATGCATTCACAACATGCATTCGACCAACGCTTTTACCCAATGTATGTCTCAACAGACAACCAGAACATGCTTCACCAAATATACATTTGACCATTGACCCCCTTTGTATATAAACCAGATGTACATTTGTGATGTACATTCACAACATACAATTCAGATATGCATTTGATGGGTTTGACCGAACCATTGACTTCCTTGTATGCCGATTGGAAACTTCAATTTTATCTCTCCTTTGTATGTCGATACACTTACGCATTCACACTGTATGTTCACTACATACGATCTCAATAACCCTTTGCGAGATACTCATGACTTACAACTGTGGAATACATAGAAAATGAACCTAACATACATTAGCAATATACGCACAAAATGTATATTCGCAATGTATGTTTACAATCCTGACATACAATGCCTCAATGCTTCCCGATATGCTTTGCGACATACACACTCAACAGACAACTACGATATACACACAGAATGTATTTTTGACATGCAAATGTGATATACACACAAATTGTATATCTAATGGAATAACGTGAAATTTCACCGATTCGAACCGCTACAAACCCTGCAACTTCACAAATCCATTTCCTTAACAATCTAACATAGATTTTAGACTTTCCCAACCTAGCACATGAGGATGCTAGGATCTTTCAATGCATCCCGTACCTGATCCTACAAGCATGAAATCAAACAAATAGAAAAACAAAACGAAAACATTGTACAACCATTCCACTGATTTCGAAGAAATCTAATCGGTGGAATGGATTAACATTCCATCTTGATCCCAAAACAACAAATCAATTATTACAAACGAAAACCTAATGAGATCAAATAACAGAAAGTTGCACGACACAGAATAGGACCTTGTTATTTATGCTTTCAGAAATGTATACAGATGCTCCGTTCTAACAAATGCAGAACTCAACTTCACACTACTACTGTCTATCATGACCATAATCGATCTGATCTTGGGTATTTATCTTCTTACCCTCAATAGTACTGAATTGGCTCCAAGCGGCTGGGAGATCACAACCGACTAACAACCTTGTGATTACAGATCGACAAGTGTCCTTGGGACTTACAACAGAAACCTAGATACAAACTAACTCAACATGCATTGGTCAAACAGACCTTATTACATTGAATGGTCAGCTTAGGACCTTATTGAAAATAGTAAAATGAACATTAGACACATCATAAAGTTAAATGCCTCATGGAGGCCACCTTGTGTAAGGTGCTCCTGCACCATACACCCCACCTTGAAAAGAACTCATGCCACATGAGTTAGGTCTTTGTCTTGCTCCAGCTATATACTCTATTGTCTCATGTCTTCCCCATGATCTCTGGACTGCATTGTAGGCACCTCTCATACCATTCATTCTTACTATTAGCTCTGCCTAAACACTTGCATTATAAACCTTGGGTAATGCTTCTTGTACTACTTCTATGGCAGAATATGTTGGCCTTTCAACTCTTGTTGGTTCTAGAGGACAAACAATTGACCCTATTAGGATTGCATCCTTGTCTTGCCAATCAACTTGTGGCTACTTGTAAACCTACTCTTTGACCTTCTGTTAGTCCATCTGATCTATATCAGTCAAAGCTAAAAGTACCTGCAAACTTTTATCCTTAGCAACCCCATTGCCTGAGGTATCCTCAACTATCTTTGTGTCTTCTGCATTGAGCTTCACAAACTCTTTCTTTCCCACTAAGATGACTTTGGCTACCTTCTGTGCTGCAGCATCCTCCTGCAATGGTGTCATCACAAAAGTTCTCCCATCCTTCTTGATGGTGTATGTGTTAGCATATCCATCATACAATGCTCTTCTGTCAAATTGCCATGGCCTACCCAAAAGTAGGTGACAACATTCCATGGGCAAAATATCACATAAAACCCTATCCTGATATTCTCCAATCTAAAAATCAACATATGCCTATTCATATACCAAAAGTGATTGACTATCACTTACCCAAGAAGCTTTATAAGGCTTTTGATGTGGAATCCTTTCCAGTTGCAGTTTATCCACCATTTCCTGAGATACCATATTATCTATTGAACTAGAATCTATTACTACCTTGCATAGTTTACCTTCAGTTTTGCATTTGGTCCTGAAAAGTGACTCCTTTGTATCATCTCCTTGGATGTCTTCAAGATTGTTCTCCTCAGCATCAATGATTCTCCATCTTCAGCTGGGGCTGCACTTCCCATTGGAGAGTTAACACTTTCATCTACTTTCTCTTTTTGCACAAATTGAACCCTCTTATCATTCTTCCTATCATCTCTTGATGATGAACCTTGCCTTTCTAGACATTTGAATGTTGTATGACCAATTTCATTACAATGATAACATCTTCCAGTGAAAACATTAGAACCTCTACCACCTCCAAATCTGCCTCTTGTGCCTTTCCATCTACCTCTGAAATCAGATTGCTCTTGTCCTTTACTAGTCTCTTCTTGATCCTCATTGGTTTGCCTTGTTGTAGGGGCTGATCCTCTTCCCCTCATATTGCTGCCTCTTCCTCTCATGGACTTATCTTGTCTCCTTTTCACCTTCTCCTCAGTCCTGATTGCCATTTGATAATGGTCTTCTACATTCCTAGGATTAGCCAAAACTAATTCATCCTGTATGTTCAATCTCAAACCAGCCAAGTACCTAGCAACCTTTTCAACCTCATTCTCATGATGACCAGACCTCATACTCAATTTATAAAATTCCTCAGTATATGCCATCACATCCATTTCCTTTTGCCTTAAAAATTGAAGCTTCTTAAGCATTTGAACTTCATAATCCTTGGGTAAAAATTTACCTTTGATTCTTTCTACCATCTTGTCCCATGAAGAAATCTTTGACTTACCTTGCTTTCTCCTCTCTGATTGTACATAATCCCACCATACCCAAGCATGACCTCCCAATTTGGTCTTTGCAATCTTTACTTTTTTCTCCTCAGGAACCTCCTCACATTCAAAATGATTATCTAATGCAGCAATCCAATCAAGTAACTCTTCCTCATTTAAACTTCCAGTGTACCTTGGAACATCAATCTTTACCTTAGGTTTGTCATTCTGAACTGCCCTTAACAGTTTTGCAATTCTCTGATCTTCAGGATTCAAATCTTCATCTACCTCTTCAAATTCTTCACCATCATCCTCTTTTTCTAATTCACCGTCTTCCATTTCCCTTTTTGTGTTTGTCTCCAAGGCTGCAAGCTTGGTTTGAAGGGCTTCTGCAAGCTCTTTCATCTTCCTCATCTCTTTAGCATGTTTTTCCTTCATCTCCTGCAACTCTCTGGTAGTGCCATTACCTTTCGGAGGCATCTTGTCAACCTCTCAATCCTTCTACTTCTGCCTTCTTAGTGACAGAATCAATACACAACAGCCCAGACCTTTTGCTGAGCTCTAATACCACTATGATGCAGAGCACCCACGGAAACCCTAACATATATTTCCCATTGTATGTCTACACTTCACCTAACATGCATTCTCTGATGTATATACCTGCACCTTTCACCTATCGGCAAGACCATACACCATCGACTGGTCAAAACAACTTTCCTCCGATCGCATACCTTATACCGGCTTCTTCACTATCGCAAAAACAAAAAAACTTGTATGTGCATCGCGTGACCTGTGAACACTGGTCTCTTCTACCGGTCGCACTTTGTATCTGATACAATGTATCTGCGGAATGTATAGTCCAATATACATTCGAAACATACAACTGAATGTGCATTCGGGACATGCATTCACAACATGCATTCGACCAATGCTTTTACCCAATGTATGTTCTCAACAGACAACCAAAACATGCTTCGCCAAATATACATTTGACTATTGACCCACTTTGTATATAAACCCGATGTACATTTGTGATGTACATTCACAACATACAATTCAGATATGCATTTGATGGGTTTGACCGAACCGTTGACTTCCTTGTATGCCGATTGGAATTTTTAATTTTCTCTCTCCTTTGTATGCTGATACACTTCCACATTCACACTATATGTTCACTACATACAATCTCGATAACCCTTTGCGAGATACTCATGAATTACAACTGCGGAATACATAAAAAATGAACCTGACATACATTAGCGATATATGCACAGAATGTATATTCGCAATGTATGTTTACAATCTTGACATATAATGCCTCAATGCTTCCCGATATGCTTTGCGACATACACACTCAATAGACAACTGTGATATACACACAGAATGTATTTTTGACATGCAAATGTTATATACACACAAATTGTATATCTGATGGAATAACATGGAATTTCACTGATTCAAACTGCTACAAACCCTGTAACTTCATAGATCCATTTCCTTAACAATCTAACACAGATTTTAGACTTTCCCAACCTAGCACATGAGGATCCTAGGATCTTTCAATGCATCCCATACCCGATCCTGCAAGCATGAAATCGAACAAATAGAAAAAAAAAAAAGGAAAACACTATACAACCATTCCACTGATTTCAAAGAAATCTAACTGGTGGAATGGATTAATGTTCCATCTTGATCCCAAAATAGCAAATCAATTATTACAAAGGAAAACCTAATGAGATCGAATAATAGAAAGTTACACGATACATAACAGGACCTTGTTATTTATGCTTTCAGAAATGTATACAGATGCTCCATTCTCACAAATGCACAACTCAACTTCACACTACTACTGTCTATCATGACCACAATCAATCTGATCTTGGGTATTTATCTTCTTACCCTCAGTAGTACTGAATTGGCTCCAAGCGGCTGGGACATCACAACCGACTAACAACCTCTAATTGTCTAACAACCTTGTGATTACAGATTGACAAGTGTCCTTGGGACTTACAACAGAAACCTAGATACAAACTAACTCAACATGCATTGGTCAAACATACCTTATTACATTGAATGGTCAGCTTAGGACCTTATTGAAAATAGTAAAATGAACATTAGACACATCATAAAGTTAAACGCCTCATGGAGGCCACCTTGTGTTAGGTGCTCTTGCACCAAGAAGGATAGTCCAAGGTTTGATGGAACTAATTACACTCTTTGGAAAAGCCGCATGGAATGTCACTTGCAATGTATGGGAATGCAATATTGGACCATAACTTTAAAGAAGTATGTTCCTCCAAAGAACGGTCCGACAACTATAGATGAAATCAAAGATGCTAAAGATAATCTTCGAGCTAAAGAAGCCTTACTAAGTGCCTTATCTGATTCAGAGCTAACAAATGTTATAGATTTAAAAACTGCATATGAGATTTGGGAAAAACTGGAACTTTTGCATGAAGGAGACAAATATGTTAAATGTGCCAAGCTACAGAGTCTGAAAGGATAATTTGAAAACCTAAAGATGAATGAAGATGAGAATATCACTACATTTATGTCAAAAAGTAAATGAGCTTGTTTGTGGCATTAGGTGTGCTAGTGGAACCTTGGATGAAGATGAGATTGTTGCCAAAGTTCTCAGATCCCTACCTCCTGCTTACAAACACAAGGTTGCTGCTATTGAAGGATTCAGATCTTTATCAAATATCACAAGAGATCAATTGGTTGGAAAATTAGTTGCATTTGAACTGGCTGAGTTTGGAGATGTACCCCCAAGACTGAATCTGCATTCAAATCTAGTGCATCTGTAAAAGGCAAACAAAGGTATCATCCAGGAGAGAACTTGTCAAAGAAACTATCATGGTATGAAAAAGCAAGAAAAGATTTGGAAGAAGATGAAGAAGAAGCTGCTCAACTTGAAGCCCTTATTGCAAAAAGACTGCCAAGAGGATCTGGTAAGTATGAAGGAAAATTGCCCTTCAAATGTTTCAACTGCAACAAGATTGGTCATTTTGCCTCAAGGTGTCCAGAAAGATTTTCAAGGACAAATCCAAATAGATCAAGATTCCAAAAGAAATGTTACTATGTTCATGAAAATGATGATGATGATGAAGGAGTAACAGATGATGAATCAGACACAGGAAACAAATCTAGAAGTGACTGGGTGTTTATTGCCATCAAGGAAGAAGATCCAATGCCCACTGAATCTGTCAACCATAAAATGGTAGAAAGAGCTCTGGCTGCCCAAGTTGAAAAGGATGAATGGGTCATTGATAGTGGATGCTCCCACCATATGATTGGTGAAAAAAATAAGTTCTTAGATCTGGAAAGATATGAAGGAGGAGTTGTAAAATTTGGTGATAATTCTGTTGGCAGAATCAGCGGCAGAGGAACTATTTCTTTTTATGGAAAGAACAAAACCAGTGATGTATTGTATGTTGAAGGTCTGAAACACAATCTTCTCAGTGTTGGGCAATTGGTGGACAAAGGCTATGATCTCAGATTCAAAAATGGAAAATGTAAGATCTTTGAAAGTTCTGGAGCAGAGATTGCATCCGGTACTCAAACAAAAGGTAACATCTTTCACTTGGTTGGTAATGGTAAAAATTGTTTATTTGTTCAAATTGATCAGAGTTGGTTGTGGCATAAGAGAATGTGTCATGTAAATTTTGATAATATCATCAAGATAAGCAACACTCAGGCTGTAAGAGATCTTCCAAGATTGGTGAAACCTACTAACAGTTTATGCAAAGAATGTCAGTTGGGTAAGTAGAACAGAGTCACATTCAAAAGTAAGGAACAATCTTCTACCAGACTATTGGACTTAATACATACTAATCTTTGTGGACCGGTAAGAATCAAAAGTGTGCAAGGTGATAGATATTCCATGTTACTAATTGATGACCATTCCTGGATGATGTGGGTGACTTTCCTAAAAGAGAAATCTGAGGCTCTTGAGAAATTCAAAATATTAAAGGCTATGGTAGAGAATGAAACTGGGTTAAACATAAAATGTCTTAGGTCTGATAGAGGTGAAGAATTCACATCTAGAGAATTCATAGAATTCTATGAGAAACATGGGATAAAAAGATAGTTATCTACTCCAAGGACTCCATAGTAGAATGGAGTAGTGGAGAGAAAGAACTAGACCATCCAGGAAGCATCTAGAACCATTATGATGGAAGCAAATGTCCCTCAAATCTACTGGAGAGAAGCAGTAAGCACTGTTATCTATACTCTTAATCGAGTACAAATCAGAAGCAATACTAGTAAGACCCCTTACGAACTATGGTTTGGCATCACTCCTATTGTGAAGTATTTTAGAGTCTTTGGTAGAAAATGTTACATTAAAAGAGATGAAGACCTTGGCAAATTTGATGCTAGAAGTGATGAAGGAATATTCTTGGGTTATTCTACTCAAAGAAAATCATACCAGTGTTATAACAATAGATTGAGGAAGATTGTAGAAAGTACAAATGTGAAGGTTGATGAAGGCATTGAAAAACCCTTAAAGTTTTTTGAATATGAAGAAGATGATCAGAATGATGTTTTGGTCCAAGAAGTTCAACCCCCTCCTAAAATTTAGATCCATACTGATCCAGAGAATCCTGAAATAAGCTTGAATGAACCTATTCAAGAAATAGAAGTGCAAGAAATTCCCAAAACTCCCAGGTATGTAAGACTAAATCATTCTAAATATCAAATCATAGGTGATAGAAGCAAAGGTGTTCAAACAAGAAGAAAGAATGCTCAAGAATTAGAAAAGTATTGTCTAATCTCAAAGATTGAACCAAAAATAGTAAGTGAAGCATGCAATGATGAAAGTAGGACTAAAGCAATGGAGGAAGAGTTGATGCAGATTGAGAAAAATCACACTTGGGATCTTGTTCCTAGACCTAGAAACAAAAATGTGATTGGGACCAAATGGGTCTTCTAGAATAAACTAAATGAAGATGGTGAAGTAGTCAGAAACAAAGCTAGATTGGTCTGCAAGGGTTATTCTCAAGTAGAAGGAGTTGGTTTTGAAGAAACTTTTGCTCTGGTGGCAAGAATTGAAGCAGTCAAATTATTTATTGCTTTTGCTGCCTTCAAGGATTTCAAAGTATATCAGATGGATGTCAAGTTTGCCTTCCTGAATGGTGACTTGGAAGAAGAAGTATACATTGAGCAACCAGATGGATTTCAATTGTTTGATCATGGTGATATGGTCTGCAAGTTGAAGAAAACATTGTATGGACTCAAACAAGCCCCAAGGGCCTGGTATGAAAGATTGGATAAATATCTTTTGAAGATTGGTTTCAACAAAGGTACTGCTGATAGTAACTTGTACTTCAAGATTGATCATAAAAATATCTTGATTGTTGAAGTATTTGTTGATGATATCATTTTTGGAGGAAGAGATAGTATGTGCAAGACTTTTGCAAATAAAATGAAAAGTGAATTTGAGATGTCTATGTTTGGGGAAATGAATTTCTTCTTGGGTCTCCAAATCACTCAAACAAAGAAAGGAATCTTCATATCATAGACCAAATATGTGAAAGAATTGTTGAAAAAAATTGGGATGGAATATTCAAAACCAATGAATACTCCCATGGCAACCAGATGTAAACTAAGAAAAGATGATGAATCTCCTAAGGCTAATCAAAAAAAGTATAGGTCAGTGATAGGAGGACTACTGTATCTTACTCAAACTAAACCTAACATTATGAATGATGTTGGTCTTGTTTCCAGATTCCAAGCTGATCACAGAGAATCTCATGTCATGGAAATCAAGAGAATTCTTAAATATCTAAAGGGAACAATTGAGTATGGTTTATGGTATCCTAGGGATCATGATTTATTTCTTCATGCATATACAGATGCGGATTGGGTAGGAGATGTGGATGACCGGAAGAGTACCAGTGGTGGTGCATTTTTTTTGGGAAAAAGATTAGTTTCTTGGCAAGAGGCAATATCTCTGTCCACTGCAGAAGCAAAATATATTGTAGCGGTAGGTAGTTGCACTCAAGTATTGTGGATGAAGCAAATGCTAAGAGATATTAGAGTGGAGTATGAGGAACCTATCACAATTTTCTGTGATGACTCAAGTGTAATAAATATATCAAAAAATCTGGTGTTGCATTCAAAGACAAAACATATATCCATCAAGTTTCACTTTTTGAGAGAGCAGGTGAACAAGAATGAAGTCAGATTGGAATTTATGCCCTCAAAGGATCAGATTGCAGACATTTTTACTAAACCTCTACCTAAGAACTCTTTTGAGTATCTTAGGGAGAAGTTAGGGGTTATTACCCCTCCAGTTTTGAATTAAGGTGTACTGATGTGCATCAGTCTGGTGGATCTCATAGTCATACCTTGTGGTCCAGATTGATGATAGGAAGCTGCTACTCAGGGGGAGCAGTCTATATAATTCTAATTGATGCAAGTATGTGCCCTTTTCCATTGATGTCAAAGGGGGAGAGAAGACATGTTAAAAACAAAAGTGGTTGCTGATCAAAGGGGGAGCAGTAAAGAAAGAGAAGACATATGAATGATTGTTGTGGATAGAGGTAGCTATGTCAGTTAGTGAGGAGAAGTTCTTGTCTTGATGGTTATAACAATTTTTCACATCATATGTTGCCATCAATGACAAAGGGGGAGATTGTTGCAAGTATGGACCTAACCGATGTTGTCATTGATGTCAACATACTCCCGTTACATTGATGTCAAGATATTGAGAAAATTAGTCCTATCAGAAGTAGAGAAGAATAGTGAAGACAGTGAAGTTCTATGAAGTGAAGATCCCAACTAGATGAAGATCAGAGAATGCACATCAAAGGGTTTGTAGATATGTGTCTAAAGATGATCTAGCCAAGATTTGAGAGGTTCACATGAAGATTTGGAGAAGTTATGGCCATATGAGTAAAACTCGTTCTGGTAGATGTTTAGAGGTGATAGAGTGACACAAATAGGTCCAGTGAGATCTGAAAATGCAATATCTTGTTCTGTGGAATCTTTAGGAAGCCAATGTGAACTGACAACTCAATTGGTTCATGGTCTGGAGGTCTACAAGCATTTATTCTAATGTGACAGTGATGACAGACTATGTTCTTAAGGTTCTGGATGAAGATGGGAATGATTTTAGTAAGCAGACGTGGTGTGGATATTCTTGGTGATTCAGGCAAGCTTGTGGGGGTCTCTAGATTGTGTCCAATTTGAGTTGGTGGTCCGCGTTGAAGATTGAGCTTGTAATTGAAGATTTACTTCCGGATGATGATGTTCTTCCTAATCATGGCCGACTGGATGTTTTACACCTCTTGCGGATAATCTTGAAGATGTTTTGCAAAGCATGGCATGTTCCTCAAAGAAATTTGAAGTCCCAGATATGTGTGGCTGATGGTGTGGTGATACGCATGAAGTTCTTGTAACAAATCAAGTTGTATCTTTGTAATTGCTCTATAATAGAATATGTTGTGCCGACTTTGATGATCATTCCAAAGTTGATGTCTTGTATAAATAAGAGTTGTGAAGTCATTTCAAAATATCCATGTGGAGATGAGAGAGTGGTAGAGAGGAGAAGAGTGAAGAGTAGAGAAAAAGTATTGAGCTTAAATGGAACTGACTCAAGCATGGTGAAGATGCTAATCTCCAGTTCAAGTATGTAATATTTATATTATTTTGTAGACAGTGTGTCTCTTGTAGGTAGTGGGCCTCTTGTGAGCAGTGTGCTCAGGCAATGAGCCCTAATTGGCAGGTGCCATTTTGTTCTTCTTATTCTTTTAACAGAGAATACAATCTTGGGTTAGTCACCACGTGGTTTTTCCCTTAATCAGGTTTTCCACGTTAAAATCTTGGTGTCATATGTGTTAATGTGTTTATGCTCTTAAGTTATTACATTGTGCTTTCATGACTGAATCATTATTATACTGTAGAAATATAAGAAGGATTTAATTGTTTAAAGAAAAGAAAGTTTTGAGACAACTGATTCACCCCCCCTCTCAGTTGGTTGTCCTAATACCAACAGCCTTCTATTCAGTTTTCTGATGGAGTTTGTCAGGGATGTATTCTTGGAAAGCATCCTGAAGAAAAATTTGATAAAGGCGAAGCATGGAGGGCCACACAACTCTTGGAGTTAGTACATAGTGACCTCATGGATCCATTGCCACATCCTTCTTTCAGTAGGGCTAGATATGTCTTGACATTCATTGGTGATTTTTCCAGATATACATGGGTATACTTTCTCAAACACAAGTCTAAGGTCTTTGAGTCATTTTAGGATTTCAAAGCTTTTGCAGAGAAACAATCAGAGAAGGCCATCAAGATTCTGCGTACAGACAATGGGGGGAGTATGTCAATCAGAGGTTTGAGTAGTTTTGTGCCTCAAAGGGTATTGATCTTCAGCACATAGTTCCTTATAGTCCACAGTAGAATGATGTCATAGAGAGATAGAATAGGTCCTTGAAAGAGATGGCTACATGTATGATTCATTCCAGGTCGATGGCACCTCAATATTGGGTGGAGGCCATCAACTGTGTGTGCTATATCTAGAATCGGGTTCCTCATCATGTTGTAAAGGGGGTCACTCCTTTCCAAGCTTGGACCGGTCGGAAGCCCACAGTGAAGCACTTTCGAATGTTTGGATCTCCTGCATGGGCCCACATTCTAGTAGAGAAATGCAAGGCTTTGGATCTGCAAAGCAAGCCTTCCATATTTGCTGGGTACCCTGATGGTGTCAAGGGTTACATGATTCTCCACCCTACCACACATGAGCTTTTCATTGAGAGGAGTGTTCACTTTGAGGAGGATGTTTCTGTCTCTTCTTCCAACACTTCTCCACTACTATCACTTTGGATACATTGCGACTGCATGATGATAGTTCTTCCGAGGATCTTAATCCTCCTAATCCGAATGAGGAGTCTTCTTCCTCCACTTCAAATGGTGAAAATGATGCTGAGGATTCTTCTTCCTCCTCTCTTAGTCATCATTTAGAGGGTGTTGATTCTCCTCTAGATTCTTTTGGTTCTCCTGCCATTGGGCCTCTTTGGGCTCATCAAACTTTGGAGTCAGCAGGTGATTGGGTCGGTGATCCTTCAAATGCGAGAAGAACATGGTCATAGTTCGAGCATGGTCTACAACTCTTCCTTGCTTCAATTTTTGATCCACAATCCTTTAGGGAAGCTTCTTGTGTTCCCAAGTAGGATGCTGCTATGCAAGAAGAGTTAAGTTCCTTGGAAAGGAACCACACTTGGGATTTAGTCCCCCTTCCTAAGGGAAGGAAACTTGTTTGATGCAAGTGGGTCTATCAAAAAAAATATGCTGCAGATGGGTCGGTTGATAAACATAAGGCTCACATGATTGCAAAGGGATTCTCCCAGGTTCCTGGGATTGACTACTCTAAGATTTTTGCATCGGTTGCCAAGATGAATTCAATCCAACTTGTCCTTGCCATTACTACAACCCATCGTTGGGAAGTTCATCAAATGGATGTGAAGAGTGATTTTCTTCATGGTGACCCTTAGGAGGAGATATATATGGAGCAGCCATAGGGGTTCATCTAGGATCCTTCAATTGTCTGTCGACTTCAGAAGTCTCTCTATGGCCTTAAATAGGCCCCTCAAGCCTAGTATGCCAAGATGGACTTCTTCCTTCTATCTGTTGGGTTCACTCAGTGCCATTCTAATATGAATGTCTACATTTTGTAGAAAGATGATACTCTCACTTTCCTTGTTCTCTATATTGATGACTTGTTGATTATAGGGAGTTCCTCATCCACCATCAAGGCAGTAAAAACTTCCCTTCATGATCGGTTTCTGATGTCTGACTTGGGTCTTCTTCATTACTTTTTGGGCATTGAGATTACACATTCTTCGGCTGGTATCTTTCTTTCTCAGCCCAAGTATGCTCTTGATATGCTTTCCAGATTTTGCATGGCTAACTGTAAGCCTACGCTGACTCCATTTCTATCAGGGGTCAAACTTGAGGCTTCTTGCTCTTCACCTTTGGTAGATGCTACCTTGTATCGCCAATTGGTTGGGAGTCTCATATACTTGACTCACACGAGGCCTGATATTTCATATGCCATGGGCCTGGTCTCCAGGTTCATGCAGGAGCCACATGAGCTGCATTGGAATGCAGCTAAGTAGATTCTTCACTATGTGTAGGGCACTCAAGTTATGGGATTCATTATGTAGCGGGCATGGATATTGAATTGGTGGGATACATAGATTCAGATTAGGCAAGCGATTCTCAGGATCACAAGTCTACTTCAGGGTATTGCTTCTCTCTTGGTTCTAGTCTGATTTCTTGGTCGAGCAATAAGTAGTCTGCTATTGCTCTCATCTATAGAGACTGAGTATCAAGGAGCAATTAATGCTGCTACTAAGGCCATTTGGCTTCAACACATTCTCACAGATGTTGAGTATCAAGGAGTAGTTAATGCTTCTACTGAGGCCATTTGGCTTCAACACATTCTCACTGAGTTTGGCATTTCCTTTTGGAAGCCTACAGTCATCTTTTGTGACAACCAAAGTGCCATTTAGATCTCTTGCAATCTAGTCCATCATCAACAGACCAAACACATTGAGTTTCACATGCACTACATTTGGGAGTTGATTCACAAGTAGCTTCTTGATCTTCAATACTGTCCAACATCAGATCAAACGGCAAACATCTTCACCAAACCCTTCACTGAGTGCAAGTTCCTTCATTTGTGATCTTTGCTTGGGGTGCAGCAGGTGTCCTCTTCTGGGGGGCTTCTTAGCTCCTTTCTTTCTCTCTCTATTCTGGGGGGCGTACTCTCTATTTGTTTGGGGGGGGGGGCTTCTTCTTTTTTGGGGGGGAAATCATTGTACATGGGTACCTCATCAGGCTTCATTTGCCAAGACCCATTTTGCTACCCACCTAAGTAGTACTTAAGGGGGGGTGTTAGTGTAGGTTTATATTCCTTTTTATAAGGTTTTTCCTACACATTTATTTAAGCTTGCTTAGGTTAATAAAACATGTTTTATTAGGTGAGAGGATTATGAGGTGTCAGCTTCCTACATGTGAGCATCCATTAGCTATCTTGGGAAGATACTTTGTTATCTTTAGTCTGATAGATGGTTGCTCCTCATTGGTCGGTGTTTCCACCTCCTCCCTCTCCCTAGTCTATATAAGCATGCTCCCTAGCTTGTATTTTCATCCATGTTGAATGCATAGTATTGTTACTCTACTATTCTCTTGTGTTGAGCTCCTATTGCATTTGTATCACATCAACGTTTGCATGTCTCTCAAAATCGCTAGTTTGCTTTCATTTGCATTTCAGTTTATGTAGCTTGGATCTCTCTTTCATATTCTAGTTTTCAATCCTATTCAAGATTTCTAACAAGATAAAGTCTTTTTTGACTTTTGATTTAAAATAAATCATTAGATTACCAAAAGGAGCTCGAGGTCAACACTTTCTCTAAGTATGGATGCCTAATGATGCCTAATGGACCCGTGAGAGGTATGGAGTCATAAGGTGATAATGAGTATTTTGAATTTTTTCTTTTTTGAAGATCTTTTAAACCTTAAACCTCGAGAGATATGATTAATGGTTTAAAAAAGAGAGAAGCCATGATGAACTTTAAGGTTTTTTGCTTTGAATTAGGGTTTCTGCATCATTAGATAGATTTGAAGTCTTTTTATAAGCCAAAGATGAAAAAGGGCATTATTATACCCTTGTGAGATTTTATAAAGGGTAGAGACTAAGTGAACGTATTATGTAAACCCTTTTCCTTTGCATGAGAAGGAGATAAAATATTGTATTTTAAACACTTATTAAGGGTAATAGTTTATAAATTACCTTAATATTTGTTTCATAAACCAAGCAGATAATTATTCTATGTTCACTTATTAAGGTAAAGCATGCACATGAATTATCCTTAATATTTGTCAAAATAATATATTTTTGCCCTCAAATTATGCAAAGGACTGAAGTGGAGACAAGAGTTGGAAACTCATGCAGAAGGCTATTTTGCTTCTATTTTGACTTTGGGTCAAATAGGCTATTTTTGGGAGTCTTTTTGGTCAAACACCTTGAGAGGAGGAGTTCTGAGCTAAAATAGCTTAATTTGGAGTAGTTATGGGCCCTCTTATTTAGGCATTTTCCTCTTGCTCATCCAACAACTGAGAGTTGACTATTTCTAAGGTTGGGGGTCTTTTTTCAAGCTACTCATGCATTAGTTGGAGTCTAGTTAGATAGGAGTTTACTTCCCTTTGGCTTTTTTGGAGAGTTTTTGTATTATAGGAGAAAGAGATTTTTCTCAGTTCTTGCTTTCTAATTGCCTTGGCACATTGCAAAGAAGATTTTTCAATATTGTAACTCAGCATATTTTACAGGTTTTATATAGTAGCAGTTTACTTTTTCAGGAGATTGCATAGTTATTGTAGATTTTTCCTTCTATTTTTCAATAAAATTAGGTGTTCTTCTTGGATTCAGGTATCTTGTTATCTTGTGAATGATCTGATAAAGATTTATTGTGTTTTAAATTGAAACCTTTAAGTTTTATGTCTCATTCTATTGAAGCAAGTATACAATAGTGCAAATTTTACCACAAGTTATAGATTGTGCGAGTGATTCTTTTACTTTTTAAAGTTGTGAGAACATTGGTTTTCCTTCAGCAAGAAGTAGATTGATTTCATGCCTTTTTATGAAATATTTATGTGATAAGATTGTTCAACTGAGTTGTATGAACAGATATATTGAAAGATAGTTGTGAAATAGGTTGCAAGTTAGAGTATAATCATTGGTACATCACCTCTTAGGATCAATTTTAGTTTTATTAATCATCATTCTATCTCTTTTCCTCAAAAGTACATCAGATCCAAGAGGCATTTAAAGGGAGCCAGCTCTTTCGGTGATTCACTCTCATCATAGACAACCCACAGTTTGAGAGTGATCTAATGTGTCACAAGATTGTTAGGCATAGTGCTTGACAAGGTGCAATCCTTCGTGACAACATGCCAATTTTACCACAATTGAAACACTTGGAAGGCAACTTACCTTTGTACTTACCTGAACCATTCTTTAATTTTCTTACAAATTTTGCCTCTTCTTCCTCAGATCCACTGCTTGGATTAGATATTTCTTCTTTATTTGTAACTCTAAAGGCAAATTCCTTTTTGGATGTGTCTTTTCTTGCATTTCTCATCTCATAGGCAGTGAGATCCAACTAGTTCATCCATGGTGAGTTTATTCAAATCCCTAGCTTCTTTTATAGATAAGACCTTTGAGTCATATCTTTGAGGGAGTGATCTCAAAACCTTTTTAACAACTACTAAATTCTTTACCTCTTCACCAAGACCTCTGATTGCATTCACAACTTCATCTAGATTCAGAGTAGATAATCAGGTATGTTCTCTTCTTCTTTCATCTTCAGATTTTCAAATTTACCCTTGAAGGTCTACAATTTTGGTTGCTTTACCTTATCATCTCCTTCATAGAGTTCATGGAGTTTTTGCCATATGTCTTTAGTTGTCTTGCACTACATTACCTTGACAAACTCAGCGTTGGTCAGACCACATAAGATGTATTATTTTCCTTAGCATTGTTCTCACAATCCTTTTTGTCGGCTTGATCTATTGGAGGAGTTGCAGGCTCAATGTAACCATCAATCATAGATCTCCAAACATCTTACCCTAGAGAAGTCAAGTAGCCATCCATCCTTATACTCCAGAAGGCATAGTTAGATCCATCAAAGAGTGGTGCTTTGTTAGAAGAGGATCCTTCCTATCCAATAATTGTATTCAATCCAAGATCTACCTTTAGATGTTAAGTTGTAATGAGGAACCTTTCTCCGATAGCAATTGTTGAACACAAAGCAATACTGAGAGGGGGGTGAATCAATATTCCTTAAACCTTTTCACTTTAGATACTTTCAAACAAATGATACAATGAAAACATGATAAAACACACATAACACAAGATGTACATGGAAACCCAAGATGGGAAAAACCACAGTGAGCTAGCTACTTGGATCTACTATCCAAATCTAGCTTCACAAAGAAAAATGAAGTTTACAATAATATTTATGGGCACCTACACAAAGGAGACACCAATGCCTTGATTTGTGAGCACCAACTCAAAGGAAGCACCCACTCGCTATTACACTACTTTATGGGCACCAACCCAATGGAGACACTAATCCCCTAATTTGCTATAACACATACAAGATGAGGAACCAACCTTTACAATATAAATGAAATAATTTACTTCATACTCTGTCTGATGTCACACCATTACCTATCTAGACTCAATGACCTTTTTATCAGTCAACACAACATCTACTCAACTTGATGTGAATGTTAAGTCATCATACTTCATGCAAGTTTATCTCTTTTCACAAAGACCCTGATAGATTGATCATAAAGTTCTCCCCTATTGCATGCTAACTCTCTGAAACAACAACCCTATCTTCTTGATGGATGAAACCCTAAATCACTACTCTTATTGCACAAGGATAGATATTACTTATCAAATATTTGACCACTACTGCTATGCAAGAACACTAACACATACAAATATTTGTTGTCAAATTACAAATCATACTTACTTGATATAGATCACCACTGCTATCATGCAACTATGTTGTCATGTTGTCTTGCTATCATGTTACTATGTTGTCATGTTGTCATGCTTTCTAATGTTTCATTCTTTATCTTCAACTCTTCTATAGGTAGTACATCATCCTGCACAATCTCCCTTTGTTCATTTCAAAAGAAATGAAACCCTAAACCTTGCAGTATGGGAATTACAAAGATTGCAGATAGCCTCTTCCTTTATGATTTTTCATTTCATGATTGCTTATCATCACATTTAACATGTATTGTGACTTGTTTATATATACAAGGCTTGTTCTTTTGGTTCAGCAAGGTCAGCTTCATGAACATCAATATATATTTGAAATTTGCATGTTATGGTGCAAGAGTAAGATTGAGGTTGGCCTCCTCAAACAACATTTAAATCTTTAATTTAAAACAAACTTATATCTTCTAGTTGGCCTAATCTCACTTATCATAACTATTCTTAGTTGAATTAAAGAATGAACCAATTCACATTTAGTATTCTATCTAGCTTGAACTCTAAAGAGTCTTACTCAAAGTTTGACTAAGTAAACTCTTGCATTACAGTTGTTGTTTTACTCATATGATGTATATCTAAGATTGTCTTTGAAGACTTGACAATAAGTATTGAAAGAAGTTTCTTCTCTACTATAGTACCTTCTCCATTTGTTTCTATGATTTGGTCTACTCCTATCACCATGACTCACTCTATTCCTATTGCCAAGAAGCTTGGCTTTGAGGATTCATTATCAAGTATTGAAGGCAATTTCATCTTTACTACAATAGTAACTCTATTTGCAATGCCATGAATTTCTTAGCTCATGTCGCTTGGACTAGAAGAGAGACATATCCACTGTTTGTGTCTCGATGATTTCTATTCTTAAGGTGCATTCAAAACAAGCATACTCAACATTGAATGAACATGTGTTGCTAGGATTCATCAGACCTTTGATGATATGGTTATCCAAAACAAACCATCGGCATTATCTTCTGCAAGAATAGTCTCACTCATCTTCAATCCGATCTCCTACTAAAGTTACTAACAATGTCCAGTTGTCAAAAAGTGTCTCTTGAAATGTCTTTTGAACATGTTTGTAACACTTGGAAGGCTATGTTTACTCCACTACCATCCTTGGAACAATGATATTCAGTCATTAAACTACATTGCATCTGCACACTGTCCTATCACCATAACTACATTGAACATGCATGGATGATCACTATCCTATCATCAAAACTTTATTGAACATGGATGATTAAACCATAGAGCTTGTAAGAACACACAATAAACAACAACTTCAGACTGTCATAGTCTTTTGACTTGAAAAACTCACTGTTGACCCATTTTCCTCTGGCTAGAGTCAAATAGTTCACCTTGAATATGTCCTGGATATCCCTTGGAACATGGCCCTGCAGGCCTTCATCCTTCAAATCCTCATGCTCTGCCTATCCAAAATCCCTAAATCTCATCCAGAGGATACTTGAAAAAAACCTAGAAGAATGCATAAACCTTTTGTCTTCAAATGCCTTCCTTCACAAGGATTTCTCATCTTCATACTTAGTCATTTTGGTGTGGATATCATGGTGATGTCTTCCAAATCTTAGCTAATATCCTAGATATTTCTTAATATCTCAAACCTTAACTAAGGTCCCAATATCCCCTTCATATTCGGATGCTTCCCAATATGCAGACCTCAGTTAATATCTAGATGTTTTCTAAACATCTGAATCTTAACTAATGTCTGGATCCTTCCTAATATTCATGACCTCGTGAATGTCCTGATGATGTCATCTGGATGCCCTCTCCAAAGAAGTGCATATGATGATGATGTCATCCAGACATTCTGCCTTCGGTATATCCCCCCAGTGCTAATATCCTAATGACGTCATCTAGATCCTCCCTTCGATAAAGTTCCTTATGCCAATGACATCGTTAGGATATTCAAGAGGCATCAGGATATTAAGTTAATATCCTAACGACATATATCCACACAGATGACAGTTTCTCCATGCTATGAAGGTAGATTTGATGGGTACATCAGGATATCGCATGCTCGCAAACTACCTAAAGCTGACGTGACATCCCTCCTACGTGACTGCAATATGTGACATGTGGCATGTTCCTAGGAAGGATGAAAAGATTTATGAATGGGGAGCCATGTGGAGGGCTTAGCGTGCTTCTGCAGAGCCCAAATGAAGATGATTCTTTTCCTTCAGTGCGGTTCTAAAAGCATGACACATGTAAAGTATAGTGGGTATCCATGGCCATAGCTTTGAAGATTGGACAGTAGCGGAGTGTCGTAGGTGAATCTTGCTCACAGGGAAGATCCTATGCGTGTCCACGAAATGATGGCACATGTACATCTAGATGTTGGTTGATTGCAACTTTGATCACAGATATCTCCCTCATCCTGAGGAATGTCTACATGATCTAAAAGCCAAAAGTGCTTAGAATTTCCTCCACTTTCATTTGGTAGGCTTTTTGAGGGAATATTCTCATTTCAAAATATAATCCAAATTTCACGATCTAGATATTATGATAGTTGCCGACTGGGGATGGATATGTAGTCTCGGTCGACAAGACATCTCAATGACCAACTTGGAGTGTTGCAGAGGTAGATATTTTGCATTGATTCAAGTTATTGGGCTCTATAGGCAAAATTTGCAAAAGGATGGCATAGTTCTTCAATGCGAGGGGATTTTGGTGGCTTGGTGGAAGATATTTATGTGATCTGCAATGACGTTTGGGCTTTCATCTTCAATACTCTATCCTCTCTTGTGTGTGGGCAGCCATTCCTAGTGTTGCAGATCTGCCAGAGGCATGGCCTCTATCCTCTGTGCCCTTGGTTTCTAGCTTTGCATTGATGGTGGCATTGGTGGTCTCGGATCCCGTTCTCCTGCCTTAGCGCCCTCTGCACAAGAATTTGATCTAAAAAGCATTGTAATCTTCAATAGAAGTTAGGAGTTAGTAATTTATGGACTATTATGCTGCCAAATTTCTTGTAGTCAAACCTCTTAGTGTAATTGCAGGATAATCAGAATTTGACTCACTGTGCCTGTAGCTTGGCCTCCACTATCTTCTAGTTAATCCACCAATGAATGTAATCAACTATACCGTGTCTTTTCCTACTATAAGTTATTTTGCATTGTAATAGTTTTTGGCCTTCATGATCAATATATTCACAATTTCGTGCCTCTCTTATGCTCTGATTTTTGTGTTTTACTTGATGTTTTAATCTATTCTGTGAGTAAAGTGGCTCCTCCATAGGTTAGGTCTTCATACCAAAGCCTCAATTAGTCCTATAAGTCTGTGTGAATCTGCTTTGTGAGTTGAGATCATTGTTGTGTCTATTCAAGGTTACTACTCATGAAATCTGGTGCATCACCTTTATTTCCTTTCAGCTTCCTCCTAAACCTTTTACTCTGCATTATTAGCACTAGGTTTAGATATTTTTCTCTAAGCATTAGGCTTAGAATGAGGAACCAGCCTTCTTTGGAGGTTTGATCTCAACTTTCAAGGTCCCACACCTTGAGATCATTCCCATTGTGTCATTAGAATGCTTGGACTCTCTCCAAGCTGGGTACAATTCTATGTGACAACAGTCACCTTCAACTCCTATAACATCAATTAAATAGTCATCCATACCTTCTTTGGCACCAATGACAATATGTGCAACATCCCTTTGTTGCTAAGGAGAGAGATCTTATGACTAATTTCCAAATCTAGGGTTTCTAGGGCTAAAATAGAGAAAGCGGGAGCTACAAACCTAAAATCATCGAAAACCAATAAAGCAGTGGCATGGAAGAGATGAACAGAGCTGATAGAACCTGATTCTAGAAGATTTTAGTCATCTAAACAAGATGGTCAAGGGCACTAGGCACCCTAGTCCCATTAAGGTTTTGCAAGATTTCAGGATCTGGGTGCCTTTTCTTGTGTGTTTTCGTGTCTCTCGTAACTTGATATCTTCATATTCCTTTGGATGTGACCTGCACACAAGATAGAAGGAAAGTGGGTTGGTGCTATTTAGAAGCTTGCCAAAGTCCAACTCCATGAATGGTGTTTCCACCTCCACAATAGAAATGATGAGAGATAAAGAGACCGTGCCCTAGGAGGGTAGAGGCAAATCTGAAGTAGAATGGAATGCTATAACAAAGCATAAAAGGAAAGGAGTCACCATGAGCATGGAAACCCTATCTTGCTTGATACAATGTGACAAATTGACTCAAGAAGTTGGTGTAGCCCAAAGAAGTAGAGAGATCTTCACAAGACCTGTAAAAAGTTAGTGCAACAACAATAATCCACCATAAAGAGTTTTAGAGAAGAATAGAGAGCATGAGAGAGAAGAAGAGAGAGTGCAAGTGTGCCTAGATTACTTAGATGTTCAAATGAAAAAGCTAACTTGCTTATATATGCATTCCCGCTCACCAACAATGAATAAAACCAAATGGGGCTGAAATGTATAAGCTAAGGAGGTGTTCTAATCTGACATCACAAAAATAAGGTCGCGGCTAACATATGGGACTAGGGTGCTAGGTCCCTAGCCCTTTGGCCCCACAAACTCTGGGGAGTGTCCATTAAAGTGGGCTTAGACCAGTCCTAACTTTATTTTATTGGGTTTATTCATCAGGATCGAGATTTAATTGTTTTAGGTCCACTCAGGTGCTAAACTAGGTGTAGGCAATGGTACACATTTTACTCCATAACACTCCCAAAGGCACACTTCCCAAAGCATGGTGTCTATGTAAGGAAATGAGAGGTCATCACAGAACATACATCCAGGATCAATAGTGTATTTGGTAACTTTAAATTTTACTGGGTTGCCACAAAACACTATCTACTATGCCACAAGGCAGAAACAGACAATTTATTTCCCCATCATTGAACCTTCAGAGAAAAGACTGATGTAACTTTACAGTTTCAACAACAGACAATAGATTCAACTTATAGAACCACAACCATGAAAGAACAATAAATAAGAACACATAGATTTACATGGGGAAAATCCTTCCAGGTAAAAAACCCCACACTCCAAAAGACAGAGATCATTGTATTAATCAACAAAAAAAATACACAGTTACAATACAATATCAAACTCTCAAGCCTTCACAGAGTTATACATCTTGTTCTTCATCTAGAGAATCTCAATAGTAACATGGCAAGATCAGCCTTGCTCTCTCTCGACCTATGTTTCTCCTTTTCTCGGTTCAGTCCTTTCACATATTGTTATCATGTTGCGTATAACATACAGCATAGGACTTCCCCAAAGAAGAATACAGTGCTTACCAGATTGAACTCACAATCAAACTCTATCTATCCAAGACTATCTCTCTCAAAACTTGTCTAACCGTCTGAGCAACCAATCGATTCAGTTACGCTCAATCCAACCATCCAAACTACCATCTGACTGTTCACATTCAAGAGGACTCATTAGTCCCACATGCACCAGGTTGCGTGTGATACCCCAATTTATACATACAAACACACAACAAGACTATCATCGACAATTTTGTTGCCGACAATGCCAGGCTAAGCTTCATCAGGATAGTTTAAACCATCAGAGTCCACTCCACCATTCACAGTGATGAGTCCTTGTCCCACTGATTTCCAAGTCTTCATGCCTCCATCAGAGTAACAAACGACCGTTGGAGATCACTTCATCATTTACAACGATAGTTCCTTGTCCCACAGATGTCCAACCTTCATTGAAGAGATAGTTAACATCGGAAGGTCTTCCAAAACTTAGACCAAGCATGCTTCTCACACTAACACCAATGCTTTGCTAACCCTTCATCAGAATGACCCAACCCATCGGAAAGAGATATCCACAGCACACTGATAAGGTTTGTCACGCCAATGTCCAACTATCGGAGTAACACAATACCATTGGTGATAGTCTCTCAGATCACACCGATAGTTCACGTCTTGCCGATACAAAGAACAACCCACTATGAACAACGAGATCGCTGAGACTCTTGCCGATCACTGTAAATCTGAGACACATGTACTCAACATTCTCCCACTTGACGAAGGATTTACAGGAACCCATCAATGCTCCAAGTCACAGAACCAAAGCTGATACTGCCTTCACTCCACTGTGCTCACAAGCTACACAGAAGCTTTAGTTACAAAACCAACTTCAAAGATTTCAGAACACAGCCATGAAACCATCCTCCAGAAACAAGATAGAACATCAGCTAGAATAACAATCAGAAATTGACTGCACCCATCCAACTGAACAAAACCCATGTGACTAAAAATAGCACACACAGCAAGTGCTAATCCATCCAATCATCCATACCTTGAAGGTATTCATTTCAGTAGACTCATGCCACCAACATATACACCCATCAACTGCAAATACAAGCTCCATGTGTCAACCAGTCAAAAAAGACCAAACACATCCAAGAACTCCCACTGCATGGGTAATGCAGATCTGAATAAGATCATGGAAAACAAAGTCTACCAATGGCATCACATAGAAAGTCTAAACATGTAGTACTAAGGAAACATCCACCAAGATATGCAAAATCTATAAATCAATAACCTGTACATCTCACCACCAGTCTAGAAATCTCTCAAGTTCTTCACACCCAACAATGAAAGAGATAACAAAGCCTTCATGCTATCACCCAAGAACATAAGTGAAAGCACATGACCACAAACTAGTGATCACTTCAGCTCCCAACAAAACCTCAAACCAATGTAATGTGAAACACACCATTAGAAAAATAACTGAGACCAAGAGAAACACTGCACATCATATACCTATAGAAAATCCTCCTACAAGCACCTCTAAGTGCCAACTGTGTCAAGTATGATCTCCTCTTCAAAACCCCAAAGAGAATAGCATAACAACACCCTTTCAATGCAAGTACAAAACAACCACAAGGATTAAGTAAATCTAGGAACTACAGGCCTAATTCAAACCAATTCCAAGACCATCATCATGTACAAGCATCTGAGAGAGTAAGTCAGGTTATATCAGAAGCTTCCAGACCACAAAAGGATCAACTCCATAACCAAAATGCAACCAGGGCATCACATAATCATCACCTTCCAATACCAGGAACAAATCCCAACATAAGCACAATACTCCATGGTTAAGCAACAACACAAACTTCTTCATATCATCAGAGAGCCTCTCACACAGACACCCAATATGAAAGTTACTGCAGCAACACAACCACAAAACAAAATTCTACCCCATGCAATAGGAACATTTACTATCAACAAAAGAGCCTTAGACCACATCATTTCAACATGATCAACTCCTTCTTCTCCAACTTCATCATCCTTCAGGCTGCATGTTGTCACTTGAAACTGAAACAAAAAGAGCAAACACTTTTACTCACCAAAGGATCAAACATCAGATGATTCCTTCATATTTCCTCAGGCCTCCACAACCAAGAAATCTTCACAAAAAGAATCCAGAACTTACAACACTAGAACCAAACCAGTCCCAGAAGAAAGCTCTGATACCACTTGTAAGGAAATGAGAGGTCATACCAGAACGTACATCCAAGATCAATAGTGTCTGCGGTAACTTTAAATTTTATTGGGTTGCCACAAAACACTATCTACTATGCCACAAGGCAAAAACAGACATAGTTTATTTCCCCATCATTAAACCTTCAGAGAAAAGACTGATGCAACTTTACAGTTTCAACAACAGACAATAGATTCAACTTACAGAACCACAACCATGAAAGAACAATAAATAAGAGCACATAGATTTACGTGGGGAAAACCCTTCCAGGTAAAAACCCCCACACTCCAAAAGCCAGAGATCATTGTATTAATCAACAACAAAAATACACAGTTACAATACAATATCAGACTCTCAAGCCTTCACAGAGTTATACATCTTGTTCTTCATCTAGAGAATCTCAATAGTAACATGGCAAGATCAGCCTTGCTCTCTCTCGACCTCTATTTCTCCTTTTCTCGGTTCAGTCCTTTCACATACTGTTATCATGCTATGTACAACATACAGCATAGGACTTCCCCAAAGAAGAATACAGTGCTTACCAGATTGAACTCACAATTGAACTCTATCTATCCAAGACTATCTCTCTCCAAACTTGCCTAACCGTCCGAGCAACCAATCAATCTAGTTACACTCAGTCCAACCATCCAAACTGCCATCTAATTATTCACATTCAAGAGGACTCATTAGTCTCACATGCCCCAGGTCACGTGTGATATCCCAGTTTATACATACGAACACACAACAAGACTATCGTCGGCAATTTTGTTGCCAACGATGCCAGGCTAAGCTTCATCGAGATAGTTTAAACCATTGGAGACCACTCCACCATTCACAATGATGAGTCCTTGTCCCACCGATGTCCAAGTCTTCATGCCTCCATTAGAGTAACAGACGACCATCGGAGATCACTTCACCATTTACACCGATAGTTCCTTGTCCCACCGATGTCCAACCTTCATCGAAGAGACAGTTAACATCGGAAGGTCTTCTAAAACTCAGACTGACCATGCTTCTCACACCGACACCAATGCTTCTCTAAGCCTTCATTGGAATGACCCAACCCATTGGAAAGAGATATCCATAGTACGCCGATAAGGTTTGTCATGCCGACGTCCAACTGTCGGAGTAACACAACACCATTGGTGATAGTCTCTCAGATCACACCGATAGTTCACGTCTTGCCGATACAAAGAACAACCCACTATGAACAACAAGATCGCTGAGACTCTTGCCGATCACTGTAAATCTGAGACACATGTACTCAACAGTCTAAAATTGTCTCCACCAATTCACATGGGACCCACCCAATAAATGCAAAGATACTCCACTCTCTGCCCTAGTGTCTAGGAATGGGAAAGTGTCATAAATGACATAAAATCAATTTATAATTGCTACTATCATACTTCACTTCCTCTCTTAATGCCACTAAACTAATATTACAACTCAACCGGGAGAATATTAATAAAATAATAATATCTCTCAACTGCATGGGTTTCTAAGTACATGTTCCAAGGAAGTTGGAAATACAACATTAAACATTAAGATTGCAATTAATATCACACTATCCTAACACTTTTCACTATATATCTACAAGTTTTTCCTAAAAGAGATATCTTTACACACAAGATATCTAAAATGATCTTTAAAATTGCTCTACAAGTCATATCTTAACATTTTAACAAGTCAAACACTTACCCAAGACATATATAATTACCAAAGTCATTTTTTCACATAAGATATAAAAATTTCTTTTCTAACAATTATAAATTCACCATTTAGAATCCAAACAACCCCCTTATTATTCCATGAGCATTTTATCATTTCACTTGGCTATTAATTTAATCTTACCCTCATAGTAGACAATATGCACATACAAAATTAATTAAAACCATACAAGGAACATAAACATGTTACTAATCTAGCATAAACAAAGTTCTTGAATCACAAGTGATTTGGATTTGTTTCTTTAGTTTAACATGTCACATGTCTTTCACCTCAAATAGAGTTAAGATGGGTTACAAAACCAATAAAACCATATGATTGTCTCTAAATTAAACACTATTGGTTTTAATCCTATTTTTCTACACTCAATTAACACATCAAGTGTATCCAAACGATAATCATAGTCGAAGCACAACATATGACAATCAAAGTGAATATAAACTAGAAAGACATATCCCTTTTGCAACCACATCATATGCAATTCACATATCAATAGTAATCTTTCTATTAAGCATAATAAGAATAGTACAAGATGGACAATTACACCACATATAATCCAATCATTGCAATAATTCAACTAACACCACATGAATATAATGAAGTCAAACCATTCATATAGTTTTACGTATAAAATAATATTTACCTCATATCTATAAATATCAGTATCCAAAAGTAATCCCCAATAAGAACAATACAACATAGATAAAATTTGATATAAACCAAAGGGTTGTAGCTCAATTGGTTGGGCACAATTGGTGAGGGTGGTGGTATGTTCTTTGATTACACTATCCACCAAGGTTCAAACACCCGAAGGTGCAACAAATAAGGGATGAGGTCAGGATTGTGCCCCAAGCGACTTTGGCAAAATGGATACCCTGTTGGTGCCTGAATTCACTGTCAGTTAATTTAGCAATTTTCATGCAGGCACCTTCCCTAAAAATCCAAAATTTTCTAAGTATTGGACCTTCTCAGTGTTTTTCAACTGCATCATCATGATATTCTGTCGACCAGTTTTTTCATCAGGATCATCATGTTTCAATATCGGGTGATGTTTGGATATCATCCTGATCCTGCAGTAGAGGTCATCATCATCATCATTCGGTCTATAGTGCATCATGATATTTTGTATGCGGGGTGATATTCTGAAATATCAGGTTGATCTTACTAATATCACCCCAGCGCCAATGTGACGATGACGTCATCTGGATATGAGAAAGGCATGGTATGCAGATGGGTGATGGTGATGTCATTAGGATATGACGGTGATGTCATCAGGATGTTCATCGGCCAGACATTTGGTATCGACTAAGCAGGAGGATCTTCCTCCGATGCATCAGGTTGTGCCGATGAAGGCGATTATCATGTAGGTGATATTGCGATGATGATGCTGACGTCAGGGTGATATTTCAAGCAATAGGATATCATGCTGCTGGAGGATGAGGATGATGAAGGTCTTGTACTAGTGTCGTCAGGAGCAAAAGCACCGACATCATATATGCTCGCGACCTAGTATACAAAGTGTTGAAATGGTTGCTGCGGGGTGCATGTGGGATAATTTGATCCTGCATATTTTCAAATATCATGATGATGTATCTTGGCGGGAAACGGTTGCGACGCACAATTTTCTGCATTTCCCAAGGCCGCGGGTTGGTGTGCCATTAATGGCGATTGTTGCAGAGGTATGGGCGATGGCGTGGATGGATCCAGTACCCGACTAAAGTTGTACATCCACAGCTGGTGGCTCGTGGCTCAAGATCCTCTTCTGTCCCCTCTTCTACCTGCCGCATTCAATGTGTTGAGAGCCATTTTTCTGATACTGTGTATCTGGCAGGTTTTTTGGTCAACTATGTAATTAATGTTGGGAACCTTCCTTGCTGTATATAGCAGGTTGTGTTGCTCATTTTTAGGTTGTTGAAAGTTGAACATTTTGGCTCTGTAACACAATACAGTTCATTTTGGTTGCTCTGTACAGCTAAACTTATGAGTTTATGTATCTCCTGTTGTACGATTTGGCATGAATCCACTGATTTCATGGTTAATCTTATATGAATAATGCTATGTTTGCATGTGTTATGCTGATTATGTCTCCAGTTTTGCATGTATCTTTCTTACTGCAATAGGGATGCCATAAGTATAGACAGCTTAACACTCTGTATTGGGAGATATCTATAAGGCAGATATCATATATACCCCCCTAAAATCTAGTTTTAGCTGTTCATGCTGATCATTCACAGGTGTATGTCTACCGACTCCAAGCCCTGGATAGGCACCAATCTAGCTCTGTGTTGAGGTTATACACCATGTCCAGCTTTGCATCCAAAATTCAAATCAAACCATCTCATCCTTCCATCTGTTAGTTGTAGGATTAGGATTAGGATCCTTGCATGCTCTCATACCTAACCAGACATTATGTCCAAGCATGTTGCCAACCTTGTGATCTATCATGCAGATCTTGGTCCATACATGAGAGTATTCTGCCTGTTGTTGTCAAGTTAGATCTTTCTATCTTTGAGCTAGTCAAGGTTATATCTTGAGTTATAGGGACACCCCCCTTGGTGCGGCAGAACCAGAAGTGAAGGGGAGGAGCTCACGCAACCTCCTGTATTCAGTTGGCTGAATCTGCCTGTGCATTAGAACTGGCAAACCCTAATGCTGATTCAGAAGAAAAACCAACATACCCCATGGTCCTTGGCTCTCAACTAAAGAGGTTTCAGCCTAAGGCTCATGCTTCCATATCGAGTAGCTAAACAATTTTGTGGGCTTGATATAAAACCCTCAAACAAACCAAAAAATTTATACAAAATTGCATAACATAGATAAAGGCACAAATGAGTATGGGTTTTACACATTGAATGCCTTTAAATACCACTATATAGCAATAAATCATGTGAAACATATACCAAATTGGCTCATGGAAATAATGAAATAGTTGGGAGTTGACAAAATTTGTCTTTAAAATTTTTAAATTTCAAAGTCCATTCTACATAACATAGGATTGACCATCAACAAGGAAATGGTAATTTTGATGTGGGGAATGAATATCTAGATGTGGGGGTGTAACAAATGTCAAAGGTATATATATATATATATATATATATATATATATATATATATATATATATATATATATATATATATATATATATATATATAGTTATAGTTATAGTTATAGTTATAGTTATAGTTGAATGCATGATAATGAGAGTAAATGGAGAGAGGTAATGGATTGAAAACTAAGCCCAACTTTATAAAAAAAATTGCACCATTTATCAATATATAGGAAATGATAATTATGATGTGGGAAATGAGTATTTGGATATGGAGGTGTAATAAATGTCAAATGCATGTGAATATGTATAGATACAAATAAAATATGGTTGAATACATGATAATGAATGTAAATGGAAAGAAGTGATGGGTCAAAAACTAAGCCCAACTTCATACAAAATTGCACCATTTATAGAGATCTAATTATACTCAGCCTACTCAAATATATAGCATATTCAAGATAAGGAGGAAAAAACATCTACTCATGTTCTTATATTACCCCTTCCAAAGCTTCCACTGACAAAGAATTGAAACATTGTTTTTGTAGATTGTTTCCCGTTAGTAACCATGAGACAAACAAAACTTAAGAAAATCTTGGGAAAAATATTCTATTTGGTACCCAATGCAACTATTTACTTAATATCCTTATATCTTGATATGGAATGATGTCCATTATTTATGCATTCTTTTACTTTTAGACTATATTCTGCCATCATAGATTTACTTAACACTAACAATACAACTGTATGAGAATTGGCAACACAGATATCAAAAATACAATTAATGTTATCTAGTCCATTCCCTTCATTGATGCCCAAAACTAGCTAAGAGAAATTTAGAACCTTTCTGAGACATGGAGATCTGCAACCACATACAAAGACGAATTCTTTAGTAATTCAGATAAGTTTTATGTAGTCTACAATCAATTTTAGCATAGAAAAACATTTATCTAACAAAATTGAACAGAACAGAGGACTACATGGCAAAAGAAAAAAATTGCCATGTATTAGAGTTTTCTAATCAATTTTAACACAGTGAAAATTGTGAATTTCTCTATATGATTAAATAACATGAAGAAGTTGAACACATTTCTATGATTCTAATTATAGAAATAGTAACTCCTACATCTACATATTATGTAATCCCATTTCAATGATCTTGAACTATAATGAATTGGCAAATTTCTGTCTGGATGTAGGTTTAACTTCAAGGTTTTGACAGCTACCAAACTTGTTCTAAGGTTAAAACTTGGTGTACAAAATTTTAAATAATATATGAGTTAAAGTGAGGTATACAAATTTTGAACAAAGGTAAATGACAGAAATTTGTTTCTATGACTTAAGATTAATCTTGAAAATACCCTTTAATTAGTTTATATTATAAAATATAAGCAATATAATTTCAATAATTTTAGCCATAATTCAACTTTAAAAAAATTAATCCCAACACTCAGATATTGTAAAATCATAATTGGGTGATCAAAACCATCCTATTTGGATATTAACTTATTTGAATAATCTAGACCCTCCTATTTGGTGATGAAGGGGGTAAATCATAAAACACACAACAACAGAAATAGAACACAGAAAATAGAATATTTCTTTATTGATCTGGGCCACTCATTACATTACAGAAGCTCAATTACAATCAGAGGAATCAATCCTCCACAGGCTACAACACACTACAGCTACCCATCACTAGACTCTGGAATCTTCTGCCTTCTGTAACCCCAAATCTACTAGGGTTTCTATTTTCCCTCCTATTCTTGACTCTACACTTTCCCCTTTAACTCTACTACCTCCCAGGGTTCCCAAAAATGGTTATTAATAGCCTTTTTGGCGGCCAACAACCTAATTTCAAAATTTGCATCTCCCTCCAAAAATAGGTCAACTTCCGGGAGCCATAACTTTTGATCCGGGTGTCTGATTGATGAACTGTTTTATGCGTCAGAAAGCTCACGAAGTGCTCTATGCGCTAAGAACTTGCTTTACTAGTTCTGGCCATTTTTGGGCCTGTACGGGGCCGTTTAGTGCCTCAAACCTAAGTTTGAATAATTTTCAGGTGTTTTGCGGAAAATGGAAACTTTAATATCTTTTAACTCGCAAATGATCTTTGCGTGATTCCTTCGCCAAAGGTCTTATTTTTTAGTTACGAAGCTTCCTATAAATTTTCACTTCAATCCGTGCCCAAATGCAAACTTTCCTAAAATAGCAGGTTGCTATTTTTAGTAGTTTGGAAAAACTAAAAATTCTACATCATTATTCAAGTGATTATGGAACCAGAACCACAAATTTTAAAAATAAATGGAAAGAACATCGATGATTTTGAAACACATGTGTTTTGGGTGATGCAAGATTGCCCTTACACCACTGGATGCTCCTGCATTAGACACCCAGGGTAATTTGAGAAGTGAACATGTCACATCTCAGGTGTTTGTGTGAGGAAAACCTAAACGGTCAACCTCTGCCTTAGACAACCAAGAAGAATCTTCAATAGGCCTTCCTTTCCATTTCACTAGATATTCTTCATATTGCCTATTCTGAGTACTTCTTCCTACACGGCTATCCAAGATCTCTTCTATCTCCTCTATTGAAGTAGATGCCAGAATACTCCACTATTCTTCTGTTGGCCCATCCTCTGTTCCACCTTCATGATATTCTAATAAATCAACGATGTTGAAAACAAGGGAAATGTTGATCCCACTCAGCAGCTCTACCTCATATGCATTTCCTAAATCATGTTTCTTCAAAATTCTACATTGTCCAAATTTCTTCATGTTCAGCTTATTGTATGTTCCAATTGGGAACCTTTCTTTTCTCAAGTGAACCATGACTTCATCTCCTACTTGGAATTCCTTATATCTCCTCTTCTGATCTGCCTTAGTCTTATACTAAATATTCATCTTATTAATGTGCTTTCTCACCTCTTCATGCAAATTCTTCATGTGTTCTACAAAGTCTTCAGCCTCGGCACTTGTCTTTTCTCCCTTGTCTAGATTCCTTAACTCTAAAGCATTTCTTGGACTATTCCCATATACAATCTAGAATGGTGATTTACCAGTACTCTTATTGATAAAATTGTTGTAAGCTAATTCTGCCTGTGGTAAAATCAAATCTGATCCCTTGGGCTTATCTCCTACTAAGCATCGTAATAGGTTACCCAAACTCCTATTCACCACTTCTATTTGTCCATCAATCTGTGGATGGTGTGCAGAACTAAACTTTAAATCTATCTTCAACTTCTTCCACAATGTCCTCTAGAAATAACCAACAAACTTGGTATCTCGATCTGAAACTATGCTCTTTGGTAGACTATGTAATCTCACCACCTCCTTGAAAAATAACTCTGTAATATGAACTGCATCATTAGTCTTCTTACAAGGAATAAAATGTGTCATCTTCGAGAATCTGTCCACCACCACAAAAATGGAATCATGTCCTCTCTGTGTCCTTGGTAAACCAAGAACAAAATCCATACTGATATCATCCCATGGCTTCTCTGGTACAGGTAATGGCTGATATAGCCCTATATTCTAACTTCTTCCTTTTGCCATTTGACACACTCTACAACTTTGCACAAATTTCCTCACATCTTGCTGTAACTATGGCCAATAATAATTTTTACCAACAATAGCAATGGTCTTATATCCACCAAAGTGTCCAACCAATCCTCCACTATGCTTCTCCTTTATCAGGTTCTCTCTCATGGAACTCCTCAGAATGCACAATTGGCTTCCTCTAAACAACATGCAATCTTGGATTATGAAATCCAACCATTTTGTCCTATCCAAAGTAACAGGTTCTAGACAAGCTTTCCAAGCCTCTGCAAAATCTAGATCTTCAGGATACAAACTTTTGAGCTCATCGAACCCAACAACCTCTATCTTCATTTTTGTCAACAAATTTTTCCTTCTGCTCAAGGCATCTGCAACTCTGTTGGACTTCCCACTCCTGTGCTTCAAAACAAAAGTATAACTTTGCAAAAACTCAACCCATTTTAAGTGCCTTTGATTCAACTTTCCTTGACTATTAAGATATTGTAAAGCCTGATGATTAGTATATAAAACAAACTCTTTTGGCAACAAATAATGTCTCCATTTCTTCAAAGCCTAAACTATTGCATAAAATTCCTGATCATAAACAGAATACTTTTTCTTGGCATCATTAAGCTTCTCACTAAAATAGGAAATGGGCTTACCTTCTTGACACAAAATAGCTCCTATAGCACTGCCACTAGCATCACAATCTACCTGAAATACCTTATTGAAATCTAGAAGTGCCAAAACAGGTTGCTCTGTGACTTTCTACTTCAATGTATCAAATCTTTTATCTGCTACTTTAGTCCATCTAAACTCTTTTCTATCCCCTCTCATTGTCTCAGTTAGGGGTGCACAAATGCTACTAAAATTCTTGATAAACTTTTTGTAAAAACTTGCCAAACCATGAAAAGATCTTACCTCGGAAGCACTCCTTGGCATAGGCCATGCAATGATAGCCCTCACCTTCTCTGGGTCCATCTTAAGACCTTCCTCAACTTCTCTAAAACTCTTCTGATATGCATCAAATGCTCATCCCAAGTCTTACTAAAAATCAAAATATCATCCAAATAAACAATAACAAAACATCCCAAAAATTCTTTCAGTACCTCGTTCATGAGCCACATGAATGTGCTCGGTACATTGGTTAGCCCAAATGGCATGACCAACCACTCATACAAACCCTCCTTTGTCTTGAAGGCCATCTTCCATTCATCTCCTTCTCTAATTCAGATCTGGTGATACCCACTCTTCAGATCAATCTTCGTGAAGTACTTGGCTCCACTCAAACAATCCATTCTGGGTAATGGAAATCTGTACTTGATCATGATCTTATTGATGGCCCAAGAATCTGTACACATTCTTCATTCTCCATCTTTCTTTGGTACTAGTACTGCAAGTACCACACACGGACTTAGGCTCTCCCTTATCATTCCCTTCCTTAACAGCTCTTGAACTTGTTTGTTCAGCTCTTCACTCTCTACAAGAGTCATTATGTGGGCTACCTTATTCGGTAAACTAGCTCTTGGTATCAAATCCATTTGGTGACATATCTTCCTCACCGGTGGTAAACCTTCTGGTACATTATCAGAGACAATATCTTGAAATTCTTCCAACATTTATGAGACTTCTAATGGTACATCTTCACATTTCTCTTGACTAATCTTAGGAATCAATGCAAAGCAATGACGCTCATGCTTCATACCCTCCAAAAATTTTCTACCATCTACCAAACAAATTCTGGTAGTACTACATACCTTTTCTTCCACCTCTTTCAAGGGCTTCAACTTGTGACTAATTCCATCCTTTGTTAGGGAATATGTGTTTGCACGACCATCATGGATAGCGCTCCTATCATACTAACATGGCCTCCCCAATAACATATGACATGCATCGATCGGTATGATGTCACACAACACCTCATCATGGTAGTCACCAATCTTGAAATTCACTAAACACTGCTCATTGACCAAATCTCTATGGTCCTTTTGCAACCATGCAATCTAATATGGATGCGGATGCTTTCTTCTTGTCAACTTCAACTTGTCAACCATCTCCTCTGAAACAAGATTATCAGTGCTTCCACTGTCAATAATAATATCACAACACTTACCTTCACATTTGCACCTTGTGTGGAATAAAATCTTCCTCTGATTGGGTTCTTTCTCCTCATTCAACAAAGTTCTTCTGACAACTAGGGTTTCTCCCCTTTCAGCATCTTCAGAACACTCAAACTATGCATGTTCATTGACATGTGCAACTTGTGCATTACCTTCATGTCTTCTATTTGTCCTTCCTTGATGTTGTGGACACTCGTATGCTCAATGTCCTTCTTCTCCACATTGGAAACAGGTTCCTCTGAAACCTCCTCTTTCAGGTCCTTTCCCAGGTCTGTCTCTTCCTCTTCCTCTTTGCTCACCATTGTTCTGGCACAAGGGCGGTAGGTGTTATCCCCTCTTTGATTTCAACCGGTGCCAGCTTCCTCACTTTTCTTTTGATCTTCATTACAACCTCCATAGGGTCTTCTAGCAGTCCTTCCATCTTGACCTCTTCCCCTTTGCTTGCTATCGAATCTTTTATTCAGTTTCTCTTCCACCTTTAGGGAAAACTGGTATGCATCTTCTATGGTGGTCATTTTGACCAGGCTTAGCTCATCTTGAATATTTGGCCTCAACCCATTAATGTAATGGGCTACCTTCTCCTTATTGGGATCTACATGGCCTGTCCTGAGAGTAATTTTATAAAACTCTTTTGTATACTCCTTAACGGACTTGTTACCTTGCTTCAGTCCTTGCAGCTTTTTCAGTAGCTCCATCTCATAGTCCACAGGAATGAACTGCTTCTTCATTTTCTCCACCTTCTGATCCCATCTGGTGATCTTTCCTTTTCCTCTTCTGTTCCTCTCTAATTGGAACTCTTTCCACCAAATACTGGCATGGCCCTTCAACTTTTTTTTTGCAAACTTGACCCGATCTAGGTCCTCCACATCTTCATACTCGAAATACTCCTCCATATCATTGATCCAATCAATAAGCTATTCTAGATTCAAATCTCTAGAATATGTAGAAACTTTGATCTTGGGCCTCTTTTTGATCTTTGAAATGGCCCTCAACAACTTAACTTCTACAGGATCTCCTACATCTTCTTGTTCTTCCTCAGATAGCTCTTCTTCAGCTTCATCTTCGCTTTCTTCTCTTGTTCTCGGCTCAAACCCTCTTCATAGCTCCTCTTGCAATGCATCAATTTACCTTTGTAGGGCTCTAAAACCCTCTTCCATCAAATCATTCCTCCCAATACGATTTCTTCATGAAGGCATATTGTTCTCCACAGCAAACCCACAACCTTAGGTCCTAGTGCAAAATGTCTCACGGTCGGCGATCTATCTACACACTCAAGAACCCTTGCTCTGATACCACTTGATGAAGGGGGTAAATCATAAAACACACAACAATAGAAATAGAATATAGAAAATAGAATATTTATTTATTGATTTGAGCCACTCATTATATTACAGAAGCTCAATTACAATCAGAGGAATCAATCCTCCACAGGCTGTAACACACTACAACTACCCATCACCAGACTCTAGAATCTTCTACCTTTTGTAACCTCAAATCCACTAGGGTTTATGTTTTCCCTCCTATTCATGACTCTACACTTTCCCCCTTAACTCTACTACCGCCTAGGGTTCCCAAAAATGGTTAATAATAGCCTTTTTGGCAGCCAACAACCTAATTTCAAAATTTACATCTCCCTCCAAAAATAGGTCAACTTCCAGGAGCCATAACTTTTGATCTAGGTGTCTGATTGACGAACTGTTTTATGCGTCAAAAATCTCGCAGAGACTCTATGCTAAGAACCCGCTTTGCCGGTTCTAGCCATTTTCAGGGCCGTACAGGGCCGTTTAGTGCCTCAAACCTGAGTTTGAATAATTTTTAGGCATTTTTCTCGAAACAAAAACTTTAACATCTTTCAGGTCACAAATGATCTTTGCGTGATTCCTTCGCCAAAGGTCTTATTTTTCAATTACGAAGTTTCCTGTAAATTTTCACTTCAATCCGTGCCCAAATGCAAACTTTCCTAAAATAGCAGGTTGCTATTTTTAGCAATTTGGAAAAACTGAAAGTTCTACATCATTATTCAAGTGATTATGGAACCTGAACCACAAATTTTGAAAAGAAATGGAAAGAACATCAATGATTTTGAAACACATCTTTTTTTGGGTGATGCAATATTGCCCTTACACCACTAGATGCTCTTGCATCATTTGGACATAAACTTAACTGAATGATCTGATCCATCCCATTTTAAAAATCCTACATCTACATATTAGATATTCTTATTTGTAGGATCCACACTAGCCTATTTGGTCATAATCCTATTTAAATGATTTAGACAATGGCTCAAGTACAAGAATGCTTTGAACCATGTTGTACAAGAAGCTCTGAACCATCTTTAGAGCACGTGTTTGGAAATTATTACATTCAAGTTGCTTCTCATTACAGACATGTTGGATCTAACTTGTGGGACTTCGAAATCTATTCGAATAAAGTGGGTCGTTGAATATCATGGTTGAAGTACAATAATACTCCATAAGTCAAGTACAAGAATACCTATGACTAACATATTGAAAAGAGTAAAATTTTCTGTATGATCTAAAAACAAGCCAAAATTGATGGGTTAAATTTGATTGCTAGGCTACATGTATCATACAATTAAAATTTTAGGAAGATTGTATCAAGAAAGTGTTGATTTTCTATAGTTTGGAAGGTGGGCTCGTGTGGAGGGTGGAAGTTGCTTAAGGGCAAGTCGAGTTGGATATTTAGCAACAGCATGATTTCTTTTTTATTAATAGAATGTTTTTGGAGTTGTGAGGTGGAGATAACACCAAGAGTGATTTTATGTGTAAGAAAGGCCAAGTTATGTAAGGAAAGTTTATTTTCTCTTGCATGTTGATGAAAATCAACAGGGCTATATATGTAAGATTGTTGTAGCAACAAGTATTGTATTCTGTGAGGAAAGTTGTTGATGAGGTTGAATAGAAGATCCAACATTTGTAGGTTTTTCCCCATATTGGGGTTTCTTGGGAATATCTGTGTTATTGTATTTTTGTGATTGGCTTCTTGTTATTTTTACTTCCGTTGTTATTAGCTGTTAATTAACCTAGAGTATTAATTGTTATAAATCAAATAGATAGACAAGAATTGTTTTGGTTCTATTTTGTGAAATTTATTGGGCAATTAATCTGTAGCTGGGTTATGAGAAATTAACATGGTATTAGAGCATTAAACTTTGAATACAAAGCCAAGATTTGTGATGCGGATTTCAAGAAAAAAATTAGAATTTTGTCTCTAGTTTTTTAATGTGAATATGGCAATGAGTGTTCGATATGAGGATAGGCTTGAGGGTGTGTCTAACTTCTTACATTGGAAGGTTTGGATTACATCCATTCTCAAGGAGAACAGGTTGTGGATCTATGCTAGTACAGAGGTGACACCACCAACAAATGATCCTATTACCTTAGATTCTCATGAAGTCAAGGAGGCCAAGGCTCAGAGGATTATCCTTGATGGGGTAAGAGATCATTTGATTCCTCATCTATCAGGGAAAGACACCGCCAAGGAGATGTGGGATGCGCTCACAAAACTTTATTAGAGTGACTATCAAAGTCGTAAGATGATGCTCAAGGACAAATTGCATAACACCAAGATGTCTAAGGGTGAGAGCGTGACCTCTTACTTGTCCAAGCTAACACATGTTAGGGATGAGTTAGCTATTGTTGGAGAGACGATTGCTGATGATGAGCTGGTGTTTATAGCCTTGAATGGTTTTTTGAACCACTGGGAAGTGTTTGTCAAGTGTGTTGTCAGCAGAGATCATCTACCTGATTGGGCAAGGCTTTGGGATGATTTTGTTTAGGAGGAGATTCATGAAAGTCATCATCAAGGAGATCAGACGAAGAAGGTTCAAGATGAAGAAAATCTTGCTCTTGCAAGCAAGGGTAAGTAAAAGCTCAATAAAGGGAAAACAGAAGGTTCTTCTTCCAAGAGTGGGAAGAAGAAAGATCTAGGCAAGATAAAATGTTTTTGCTGCCATCAATTGGGTCACTATGCCAGTCAGTGTCTAAATAAGAAAAATAAGGAAAAGAAGAAGAAGCAAGTTACTGCTACAGCAGAGGTGGGTGAGTTTGCAGCATGACTTGAGAATGAGTTTTCACTCATTGCCTATCTCTCAAGTTCAATTGCCAACACAGTATGGCATATTGACAGTGGGGCTTCTTGCCACATGACAGGAGTCAGAGAATGTTTCACCAAGTTGGAGGAGAAGAAGTTGGATTTCTATATTGAGCTTGGAGACAATGCCAAGTACCATGCAACTGGTGTTGGCAAACTCAAGTTTTAGAGGGAGTCTAGCAAACCTCTATTGGTGGAGGACGTGTTGTATGTCCCTAGCATGACAAAGAATTTAATCTCTATTTCTACTTTGGAGGACAAGGGTTACATCGTGACCTTTGAAAGGGGCAAAGTCTATATTCGTCCCAAGGATTCCAAGGTTGCAAATGTGATTGGAGTTAGGCATGGAAGCTTGTTTCGATTACAGTTTGAGCCAGCACATGCATTGGTAAGCAATTGTAGAGGGATAGGAGAATTGTGGCACAGGAGGATGGCTCATCTTCACTATGGAGCACTTAATGTGCTCAAGGAAATAGTGATGGGGCTGCCTAAGATGAAGGCCAAAAAGCATGATGTGTGCAAGAGTTGTTCTCTTGGGAAATATGTCAAGACCAGATTTCCAAGTAGCAACACTAGATCCAAAGGGATTTTGGATCTCGTACACTCAGATGTGTGTGGGCCATGACAACAGTATCCTTGAATGGGTACAAGTATTATGTTACTTTCATTGATGATTTCTCCAGGAAGACATGGATATATTTTCTGAAGAACAAAGATGAGGTCTTCAGTAGGTTCAAAGAGTTTAAGGCTCTCGTGGAGAACCAAACAAGGAGGAAGATCAAGATACTGAGGTTTGATAATGGAGGTGAGTATAGCTCAAATGCCTTCAAAGATTTTTGTGCTCAGGAAGGTATCAAGAAAGAGTTGACAGTTTCGTACAACCCTCAGTAGAATGGGGTTGTTGAATGGAAAAATAGGGCTATAGTTGGAGCAACCAAGGCCATGCTTCATGATCAGGATCTGCCTTGGTTCTTATTGGCATAAGCTTGCAATACAGTCGTGTATTTGTAGAATAGGAGCCCACATAAAGTGTTGGGCAAATTAACTCCAGAAGAGGCGCTCACCAGTAAGAAACCAGATTTGGAGCACATCTGCATCTTTGGATGCCTTGAGTATTGTCATATTCCTGTGGAGAAGAGAACCAAGTTGGAACCAACTACACATAAGGGTATCCTTGTTGGGTATAGTGAAACCTCTAAGGCCTATCAAGTTTACATTCTTGCCCTTAGGAAAATAGTTATTCACAGAGATGTGAAGTTTGAGGAAGAGAGGTCTCTTCAGAAGTCTAGTAGCTTGATTGATGAGGAGAAGCAATCATCCACAGTTGAGGTAGAACAAATCCCTTAAACTTCAGTCCCACAAGTTGGAGAGCAGAGCAAGCAGGCTAAACAAGTTGATCAGAAGGAGGAACAAATAATTCTTCAGCCTCAGATTCCTATTACTGAGAAGAGAAACAAGGCAACTGAGAAGACACTGAGAGAGGCCCAGGAATATGTTGGTGATCCTCAGGATTCAGTCAGATAGAGAAAATATCCCAAACGTTATTCTGAGTATGTGGCACTTATGAGTGAATTAATTGAAGAGGAGCCTTCCAGCTTTCAGGAGGCGTCCATGCACGAAGTATGGAGGGATTCCATGGTGGAAGAGTATTCTTCCATCATGAAGAATAGTGTGTGGGAGGCAATACCATGGCTAGAAGGTAAGTCTATGGTGGGCTTGAGATGGTTGTATAAGATCAAGCATGTTGCAGATGGTAGTGTGGAAAAGTTCAAAGCCCAGTTTGTGGCTAAGAGGTTTTCTCAGAAGGAAGGGATTGACTATGATGAGACTTTCACTCTGGTAGCCAGGTACTCATCCATAAGAGCTATCATTTCTATAGTAGTAGATATGGGTTGGAGGATTCACCAGATGGATATAAAGATGGCCTTCCTCAACGGAGATATTGAAGAAGAGATTTACATAGAACAACCAGAAGGATTGGAAACATATGGGAGGGATTCTCATGTATGCAAGTTGAGAAGAGCACTGTATGGGCTCAACCAGGCTCCCAGGGTGTGGTATTCACGTATTGACAGTTACTTGCAGAGCATGGGCTTCATCAAGAGTGAGGTAGATTCAAACCTATACTATGTGTATACACCTAAAAGTGACACAACTCTAGCTAAATAAATATTTTTAATATTTATTTCATTTTAAATTCCTCTATCAATAAATAAATAAATCAATTTATTTATTTGATTCACATTTCTCCAATAATTAAATAAAATCATTTATTTAATTAAATCACCCAAATTATTCTAAAATCATTCTAAATTAAATAATACCAAATTATTTAATTAATTCTTCTAATTCTCAATATTTAAATAAATCCATATATTTATTTAAATTATTCACTTCCTCCAAAATTAAATTAATACCAAAAATAATTCAATCAATCCACGTGCACATGTAATTAAATATTTCAATATTTAATTAGCTAATATTCTCTCACCCACATGTCCTATTTCTCCTCTAGTCAGATTAGTTAACTTATTAATCAAAACAATTAACTAATTAGTCATCTAAGTCCACTGTTCAGTCATCTCAGTCAACTCCCCAATCAACCCACTTATCTCTCCAATCAATTATGTTAACTGGTCAGTCATTTCAGTTAACTCTTCAATCTATTCTGTTAACTCCCCTGATGCATGAAAGAGAAGGACACTTGTCCTCTCCCTATTCGCGCACATCCTCTCAAGTTTCCTCAACCATTGATCTTATTTATTCTACACCATTGATCTTCTTTCTCACAAGTCTATAAATACAACCCCTATTCCTCCATTTGAACAATCCAATCTTTTATAAACTTACTCTGCAGGAATCATAGCGCGCCTTTGGCACCAAATCACTCCATAGCTTGCGATCAATTGTTACCATTATCACCATTTTCATTACATTGTGAAGATCCTCTTCATTTGCAAGACCTATGAACAACCATTCTCCATTGTCATCTTGGAAAAAAAAGGAAGTGCACCTTCTAAGGGCTCTATTCATAATGAGATCAATTTGAGATAGGCAACCAATGGAAGCTACGAAATAGAAAGGTTTGCAAGGTATTGTGTTCTTTGTGTTTGAATCTTATTTGTTTCATTTTCTATTGAGTTATTGGATTATATTGATATATTGATATTGTTTCCACATTTTCTGATAACATTTCTAGCACCCACCATGGGGCCGTTGCGCCAATTTAACTTCAAACTTGAGTTTTAGTGTTAAAATTTGTACACAGGACATTTCTATGCATCCACTCACTGTTGCAGCGCATCTACTTGCTGATACTACGCATCTGTCAGACCTACGCATTTACTCACTATTCTGACACATTTATTCACTGTTCCAACACATCTATCAAATATGTGATTTTATTCACTATTCCGGTACATTTATCCTCTATTACGGTAGATCTGTTATATCTACACATTTATTCTCTATTTCTGTGCATACGTTCTCTGTAACTGTGCATTTGTATCTGCGCATACATTCACTGTATCTACGTATTCATTCTGCTAGGGTTTTTAAGCTATTTCTTAGAAAATTTATCATGCTAACATCATTTGCAAGAATATTCTCAAATCCACCTTACAAGTTAGGAGCTGGTCAGGCATATAGTTGCATTGTTAACTCTCATCTAGATCTAAATAGCAAAGGAAGTAATTGAACTTGTTCATGCAAATTTCACTTAGATTCTAAATAGGAGGGAAGTAATTTGTACTTGTTGCATCACAACTTGAACATAGTCCCAACTAGGAGGATTAAAATTAAACAGTTGCTTTCAAAATCTTTTTTCAAAGTTAACAAATCTTGTGTGCCCAAGTAGAGTAACTCATTTAGTTTTTCTCTTTTTTAACTAGGAGGAAAGAACCAGTGTTTTCTATGATTTTGGAATGATGATAGGACTATGCTCTCCCCTTAACTAGGTGAACAAAACACCAAAATCATCATTTCACATGTGTTTCCTTTAGAGAGGCTTGCCCTTGGAATTCCTTCCTTCCAAGCGAGATGACCTTAAGTGGTAATGGGCTAATGCCAAGATCTTCTGATCCACTATAAATAAACTTTGTTTGAGATGAAATCTTCAAGCAATGAGTGTAGATTAGTTATACCGATAGCCAACCTCCCCATAAACCCCATGAGGTGCAACCCTTGCAGGCTGGGAGACTCCATAACAGAGAGTAGTGTTGCTGCAAGTATAACCACTCAAACGGTTGCCCTTAACTACATATCCATTAGTTGTAGAATCCAAAATCCCCTATTCTAACACAGGAGGAAAACATTCTCTAGAGCCGTCCAATGTCATACACTCATTTAGTGTAGAGATAGGAAAGTTTAACTCTTAAGAGGAACTATAGCTTGGTATCTGTGAGAAGTGGGTGTCATGGAGGGGAGCCAGTGCTACCAAGCTATTAGTTATCTGCCTTTATGCAAGTGGCTGGTGTAAAATCCAAGTTGGAACTCATTGAATACTATTCTAGCCAACCTTAGGATTGTGCATGTGTTGTAATCAAAAAATCAAAAAAATCAAACAATCATGAAAATATTCTTTGTGTGTGATGTGTCTTTCTTTCCATAATTGAAGAAACAAATCAAAGAAAAGCAACATTCAAACAAAGAACCCAAAAACATTGAAAAATGTGTCTTTACCAAGTCAAAAACAAGAAAAATAGACAGATCTGTGCATTTACCTCATCCTGCTGTGCATTTGTTCCATCTTGTTGTGCATCTATTTTCTACCACACATTTACTCTGTTCTACTACTCATTTACTCAGTTCTATTGCGCATCTATTTTTTACCAATCCTGCGCTTTTGCTACCTACAACTGTGCATCTGTGCTCTGTTCTGGTGCATGTGCATTTATTTCCTGTCACTGTGCATTTACACTTTGTTCCTGTGCATCTGTCATAGTGAGCACTTCCGTACAGTTTGTCAGAAAAACATCAACCTTTTCGAGCACCCATTTCAGCCTTGTATCAGTTTCTAAGATCAAATTAACCTTGCAGTCACTTCTCCAGTTCATTTCCGTAGTGTACCCTCTTTTCCATCATTCACCTCATCAAAACTTTCACAAAACTTCCCAAGAACAAATCCAACTATCAAAAAACCAGGTTACTACAAGCTAATTTTTTATCATATCAAACTCAAGCATCCTTAGTAAGTCTCCACTAACAGGATCTATCATCCTTCTCTCTCAGAACTTCACTAGTGTGTTTTGGTGCAAAAACTAGTCTCTACCAAGTGATCAGATTCCAATCATCCTTACTTTTGGCTACCATTTTGTATCGACTGACTTGTTTGACACCATTGATCAACGAAAACCCTTGTCCAAAACTTATCACCACAAGTATCCCCTTCACTACAACCTCCAAATGTACCTTATCAAAGCATCCAATTCCACCCCACTTCATTCCAAATCACCTTGCATGGTACTAACTAGATCATAGAAGCAAAAACAAATTGAAATGGCTGAAACATTTGACAAAATTGTATCCCCTCACGATAGTGATGAGAAAATTTCTTGTGAGGACGTACAAGAAGCTCTCCAAGATAGAAAATTTCAATGTATGATGGACAAAGTACTCAACCTAGACCCTAGCAAATTCTTTCTTCACCTAGCAAACCATGGAGTTAAGCTCCCCAAAGACTTTGACGTCACAACATTGAAAGAAACTAAAGAGGAAAGAACTCATGAAGAGAGCATGTGTGAGGAAAGAACCCTTGACATAGACAAAGGCAAGAAAACCATAGACTCAACCACACCTTTAGACATGTTGACAAAACAAGTTCAAACCCTACAACAACAATTAGTGGACCTTTAACAGGGACACTTACTAAACACTATTCGTTGGAGGATATATCACCATATCCCTTCGATAAGAGCTTGAAAATGATCCCCTTTCCCCTTAGATTTAAAGTTCTGAAATTTGACAAGTATAAAGGAAAGGGTGACCCTAGAGACCACATTAGAGAATTCAATGCCACATGTCTAGAGGTTGCACACAATGAAACTTTTCTCATGAAACTCTTCCCTAGATCTCTAGGAGGGCAAGCCATGGAGTGATTTTCTTGACTTCCCCTGGGTATCCGTACCTTTGATGAGTTAGTGAACAAATTTGTAAGACATTTCTCATATAATATTGAACATGAGGTATACATGCTTGACCTTTGCAACACAAAAAAAAAAGAGTGGTGAATCCTTCACTGATTTCTTACAAAGGTGGAGGCAACTTGCTAGCAAATGCCCTCATCATATACCAGAAAAACAAATGCTTGAAATGTTTGTCCATAATCTCAATCCTGATCTTAGCTACCAAATTCAAATCCAATACCCTACCTCATTTACAAAAGTCATTGAGATGGGGTTATTCATCAAAAAAGCTATGATCATGAAAGGACAAATAAAATTGTTCAAAGGCACTCCTAACTCAAACTATACCACGAATAAGTCAAAATTCTGGACCAAAAACAAGAATATCGTCAATGATGGAGTGGTCGATGCTAAAGTAGCGACTCCTAAACAACCAATTTTCAATCTCAAAGGAGCATCAAACAATGCAACACCGAGAAAACCTTCGTCAAATGAACTGAGACAACGGTATAACTTTCCTCCTAGACAAAAATTTACACCACTGGGGGAGTCATATGAGTCTACTTTGAGAAAGTTATTAGCAAACGATGAGATCACCCTTCCCACCGTAAGTGACTATGAACCTCAAGTTAAACCTCCTTGGTGGAAGGATACCAATTTCTGTGAGTACCATAGAGGAAAAGGCCATAAAACTAATGATTGTACCGCTTGAAAAATGTCATACAAGACTTATTAGACCAAAATCGTGTGGGCACAAAAGATCATCCCTCTAACGAATCACATGTGGCATTCAAGGATCCGCTCCTTAACCATGATAGGTAAAAACCACATAACAACAACAATAACAACCAACAAAATCACAATAATGGGAACAATGATGCTAACTACACGAACGTGTCGTTCAACTACATCATTAATTGCATATCAGAGCATATCCTACAAATCAATGTGATCATGTTTAACAAACAATCAGATTCCAACACCAAATCTTATTTCAATGTCACCACCCGTGGTGGGAAAGTCACCTTGCACACACTCCCTCCAAGGTCATCATCCTCATCATCTACCCCCCACAAGTACAATGTCATTGACCAACTACGAAAGAATCCAGCCCATATATCCATATTAGAGTTGTTATGTCTATCGCCTTCTCACAAAGAGATTCTTGATAAAGCCCTAATGGAAACCACTGTGCCCACCAACTTGGGCCAAGAGAAGTTTCAAGTGATGGTAGGTCATCTTACCTCGCCTAACATCCTATCATTCACTAAACAGGATGATCTATCTGTATCTCAACCCCATAACGCATCATTACATATTGAGGCCTTCATTAATAAACATCACATCAAAAGGGTTCTCATTGATGGAGGAGTAGGTTTGAACATTTGCACGCTGAAACTAGTCCTTACATTGGGGTTCTCAGAAACTATAGTCAATCCAAGAAAGAAGATCACAATAAAAGCCTATGATGAAGAAGAACATACAACCAAAGGAATTGTGGTGTTACTGTTAAGAATTGGACCAATAGTGACAGAAGTTGTTTGCCAAGTCCTTGACAGGGAGCTCACCTATAACATTCTCCTAGGAAGACATTGGATACATGCCATGAAAGTTGTGCCTTCCACATATCACCAGTGTATCAAGTTCTCTCACAATGGTTGAGAGATCATCTTCCAAGGTGACCCTAATCCTTTTCAACATCGTAACACTATCCAATCAAAGCTAGATTTCATCATCCCTAATAATAGAGCTTCCATATCTTCCACCTCCCAGCAGGATCCTAGCTCCCAAGCTTCCACATCAAAGGCCATAGAGCAGAAAGTCAAGATCAAAGAAATAGGGGTAGGAGAGTACTCCATCAAACATTCCTTTAGTGTAGCCAAAATGCCTTTATCTCCAAAGTCCTTTGGGTGACCTACACCCTTCCCAAAACCATCTGCTCCTCCTGAACCTCCCAAAGCTCCCTTTGTCAAATGGGGCACCTTATCAGATGAGAGTGAAGAAAGAGATGTTCTGCAATCGCTCTACATAGATGAAGATGACACACCACAAGACAAACAACCAAAACTCCCAATAGAAATCTATGGGCATGGTCAATCTATCTTACACAGAATGGGCTATGAAGGATAGGGTCCCATTGGCCTAAGAAAAGAAGGAATAACTAAACCCATTCAACCCTCTTCATCTTCATCGGCCTGAGACACAAGAGGGCTAGGATACAAAGACAATGGCAAAGGCAAAGCTAAGGCTACTACTTGTTTTGTGGAACAGATCCATAACCTCTAAGAGGATAGTGATACAGATTCTAATGAATATGAATGGGATGACCTTTCAGAACATTCCTATGAAGACAAAGGAATCAACATCGTTCACACCTATAGCCCCTACTGTGAGGGACAAACTCTAAGGCCTAGACCAGTAGAGTGTGATTTGCCTATTCTTGAGAGGACAACTTACAAGGAAGGTCAAAGTTCTCACGAGATAAACAATCTTGAGGAGAGTACTTGTTTAGGTGAAAATTTAAATCCTCCTTTCTCCCATTACATTCAAGGACCTTCAAATCGAGTGGCAGAGCACTATTAGGTCCTTGGTCACTTACAAATGTAGGGAAACTTGGATTAGGGTATTTGATTATCAATTTTCCTTCTCTTATGCTCAATTACACATCAAAACCCTAATTATGCAAATATGGAAGTAAATAAATGAATAACAGAAAATGCCTCTACATAAAGATGTAAAATTACAAATGACTGTGCACCTATTTTTGGGGATCTGAGGTGGAAAAGTTGGGGACAAAAGAGCGGGCGCCCAAGTCCAGTGCCCTACTTTTTGCCAGGATCTGTAGACAAGATCTACAACCTATTTCTGCTACACTGAAGTTTTTTCTATCACAAAACTTCAAGGGCTAATGAGTGGGCGCCCAAGTCCAGGTAGCTGCTTCTTTCACTGATTTGCAATTCTGACACTCCAACATGCCCTCCTACAACTTCACTTTGTCTGCATCATCAACCTGTAACCTACAATCATAAACTTTGGGAGAGGGTTGTGGTGTTTAGGAGCTTGCCTCGGTCAAGCCCCAGAAGGACACTTAAGTCTTCCAAACACCTTTGTCAGATAGAGAGTGCGTGCCCTTGTGAGGCAAAGACAAATCCAAATGAATAATGATCACAAACACAATAAATGTCACCTTTTAGTGAAGATCTCATGGGAGGAAGATGTTCTTCATTCCATGAGGAAATGGATGCTCAAATCTACAAACACAAACACATAGACCACACAAATCTGCTCATGCAACACAATGAAAGCCTTGAATCACCTTAAGAACACAATAGCTTGCTAGTAATCATCTAATTGAAATCTAGTTTACAAATGAATGCCTAAACATGCTTTTATATGCAACTACAAACACTCCCACCAAGATTTTTGTAATTCAAACTTACTGTGTTGGCATATGACCCAAATAACGGTCACAAGATGACACCCAAAAATTGGGACTGCCCCAAAATAGGGTAGGACTAGGGCACAAGTGCCCAAGTCCTCCCCCCTATTTTGGGCAAGGGTTATCCTAAGTTGACCCCCTAGGTCCTATTTTCCAAGACACTTAGGGGTTTTCTCATCGGGGTGTTGAAATATGATGTAGAATGTCCTAAATGCACACTTAAGACCCCGGAGCTAAACCTAAAGAGGGAAAAGCCCCCAAGGGGACATTTTCCAACATTACAGTACCATCATAGATCCTATTCCTATCACTCCCCATCCTGATCATATATCCATCCTTACCATCACACCCACTGAATCAAATCAACCTATCGATCCCCTTCCCCTGGTGCATCCCAATCATATCGATTGGGATCTACGAGGAACCCCCCAACTTGACATGTTCTAGAACGATGATGCCTACATTGATTACATGGAACTAAGAGACCACCTACCTCTAGGAGATCATAAAGCTGGCTTCACCATAGAACTCAATACCGTAGCTTATTTCGAAGAGGGTGCCAAGCCTTCCAATCACAAAAATATACAAATCAAACATGGATCTGATGGTGAAAACTACTCTGCGGCAGTGTCAGATCCCAGAAAAGTAAAAATAAAGGATGCATCTAATGGTGAAAACCTCTCTGAGGCGCCAGATGATGGAAGGCTTGACACTCTCCCCAACGACATGTATTAGGAGAAGTCACAAATTGTGGTAGAACCTACAGAACCTATTGACATTGGCACAGAAGGTAACCCAAAGATCATACACTTTGCCAAGTCTCTATCTTTGCCAAAAAAGCAAAATTTGTACCCTTCTTCAAAAAGAAACAGGTCAACTTTACTTGGTCCTATGCAGATATGCCCAGGTTAGATCTAGACTTGATCTTGCATCAACTACCAATCGATCCTGGAGTTAAACTTGTTAAACAAAAACTTACGAAAATGCACCCACATGTCACATTACTAGTCAAAGAGGAACTCAAGAAACTACTAGATGTTGAGTTCATCAATGTAATTGATTATCCAGAGTGGGTATCAAACATTGTACCATTATCAAAACCTGATGGAAGAATCAGATTGTGTAATGACTTTCAAGATCTCAACAAGGCATGTCGCAAGGATGATTTCCCATTGCCCAACATTGACATCATCGTAGACTTGACAGTTGGACACACTATGCTCTCTCTCTTATGGATAGTTTCTCTGGATACAACCAAATCAAAATAGCGCTAGAGGATCAGAATAAGACGGCATTCACTTGTCCGTGGGGTACCTTCTGCTGGAACGTTATGCCATTTGGGTTGAAGAACGCAGGAGCAACATACCAACGTGCAATGACTACTATCTTCCACGACATGATGCATGTCACCATGGAAGACTATGTGGATGACATCCTTTCCAAGTCACTTACAAGGGAATCTCACTTAGATGTCCTAGAGAAGGTCTTTCAATGGCTAGAACAATTCAAGGTCTGATTGAATCCGAAAAAGTGTGTTTGGAGTCACCTCCAACAAACTCTTAGGTTTCATAGTATCAGCCAATGGGATCAAGGTAGATCCTACGAAGGTAAAAGCTATCATGGAGATGCCACCACCAAGGAACATCACCCAACTGCGGTCTTTACAAAGAAAATTGTAGGCAATCCGTCGATTTATCTCACAACTGGCAGACAAGTGTCAACCTTTCACTCATCTCTTGCATAAGAACGTTCCATTTAGATGGGATGAGAAGTGTGAAGAAGGTTTTCACAAATTGAAGGAGTATCTCATGAATCCACCTATCCAAGGCAAGCCACTATATCTTTACATATCTACTACACCGATAGCTCTGGGAGCCCTTTTAGCACAACAAGACTATGAAGGCAAGGAAAGGGCAATCTACTACATCAGTCGCACATTGGTGGGGGTATGAATTACAATATTCTCAAATTGAAAGATCTTGTATTTTTGTGGTTTTTGCTTCCCAAAAACTATGCCATTACATGCTTTCACATTCCATCAAGCTAATTGCAAAGATCGATCCACTCAAATACTTGTTAAGCAAAGCATCCCTAACAGGCCGCCTAGCAAAATGGGTAATGCTACTAAGTATGACATAGAATATGTGGAAAGGAGAGCTATCAAGGGTCAAATCATCACAGATCAGTTGGTAGAGGCACTATTGCAAGATACTACCCCAATGACATTTGAGTTTCTCGATGAATCAATTTTTAGTATCACAACACATTCATGGAAGCTCTACTTTGATGGATCTTACACAAACCATGGATCAGGGGTAGGAATCTTATTAGTCACTCCTCAAGGTGACACAATACCTAAGTCCTATCATCTGCTTTTTCCTTGCACAAACAATATAGCAAAGTATGAGGCCTTGGTCATTGGTCTTAAGATGGCAGCAGAATGGAAAGTGAAAGAGCTACATGTCTATGGAGATTCGCAACTAGTGATCAACTAAGTGAATGATGACTATCAGATTAAAGATGACAAGCTAATACCATACAAGTGTATGGTAGATGACTTTAAAGGATACTTTGTGATAATCTCCTTTGAGCAGATTCCTTGCATAGAGAACAAAGCAGCAGATGCCATGGCAACCATCGCCTCGCTTCTCGATATACTAGAGAATGAGTCATGTTTTGAATTCTTGGTGGAGTTAGTCATGCAACCAGCTTATGATGTCCCTAAAACACAATCCATTTGCCTCCTAGTTGGATCTAATTCACCCTTGTATGGTAAAATTTACACTTACCTTAAGGATAACACTTTACCAGATGATTTATCCAATAACCAATGTTGTACCTTTATCCGCCAAATATCCCATTATCCCATTATTGCCAACACCTTCTACTGTCAAGGTCTAGATGGTACTCTACTCAAATGTCTTGAACGTGATGAATCTCAAACCGCCTTATGAGAGGTACACGAGGGAATATGCAGATCACATGCTAGTGGTCCTACCTTAGCTAAGAAACTCATGCATTTGGGATACTATTGGCTAAACATGGAGATAGACTCATATAATTTTGTCAAGAAATGCAAGCAGTGTCAGATTCATGGTAACCTCATCCATGCACCAGCTCAGGAACAGCAACCTTTAACGACACCTTGGCCCTTTTGTCAGTGGGGACTCGACCTTGTGGGAAAAATCCACCCTCCCTCATCTAACGGCCACAAGTTCATTATAACCGCCACTGAATATTTTACCAAGTGGATTGAAGTTGTCCCACTCACTATTGTCACAGGAAAGCAAATTGCCTCCTTCATCCTTAATTACCTCATTTGTTGATATGGACTTCCCTCATCCATAGTCACAGATAATGGAAGACCCTTCAAAAACTAGGATGTCCAAGAGCTCTGTGACAAATTCCAAATCCAACACCGCTTCTCCACCCCATATTACTCCCAAGGCAATGGTCAAGCAGAGGCATCTAACAAAATAATCTTGAAAATCCTCAAGAAAACTGTCAATGACACCGGCCATGATTGGCACATGCAACTCAATCCCACTCTATGAGCCTATCAAACCAACATACGCACTCCCACAGGTGCCACACCATATGCCCTTGTCTATGGTTCTGAAGCCATTTTGCCCATTGAGTTCGAGTTACCATCTTTAAGGGTGTCATTAAAAGGTCTTATAACTGATGAGGACTATAGAGTTTCCAGACTACAAGAGTTAGAATTGTTGGAGGAGAAATGATAGAATGCTTTCAACCATCTCAAAGCCTACCAACAAAGAATGTCATGAAGCTATAACCACATAGTCTGTCCAAGGGTCTTTAATGTTGGTGATCTAGTGCTCAAAGAGAATCCCCACAATCAACAGGATCGAGAGAAGAAAGGAAAGTTTGAACCCAACTAGCTTGGTCCTTACGTAATCATTGCTGCCTATGGATCAGGAACATACTAGTTAGCTACATTATAAGGTGCATTGTTCGATGACCCAATCAACAATATGCATCTTCACCAGTTCTATACATAGCAAACCCCAATGTAAAGGAGTCAAAAATAGCAAAAAAATAAAAAAAATAGAAAGAGCAACAAAAAAATCATCCTCTGGTGAAAACCTGGTAAATAGGCACCTTGGATAGATACCATGATGAAAACCTGGCAAACAAGTGTCATGTGTATTTTGGCTACCGTGGCAATAAAAGCAAAGCAGTGAAAACCTAGCAAATAGGCACTCTTTTCTATTCAAACCACTTCCTCCATCTTTGGGAAACCATCGCCTTGCATCCGTTCTTCCTACCATCATCCATCATCCAATCGTATCCATTCACAAAAACCACCTAACGATAACCTATCATGGCTTGATACTCTATCAACATTATCACCTTGCAAACTAAGGTTTATCCAATATCCTATCCATAGTGTTAGCCTGTCATAGTGTCCATCGTCAGTATCCTATCATCTTGAACTACGTCGCCTCTATGTCTTCACGTAGGAAAGGCCATCTTGTATCGATGCACCCTCGAGGCTCCTTTCCCATCCGTTCCATACCTTTTCACCCATCCTCTGGTCCATCTACATCTGCACCGTTTCCTATCGCCTAGGTCCTAGGTCTACCAAGTTCACCCTAAACTACATTGCCTCTACATTGTCACATAGGCAAGGCCATTTAGCAATGAGCCCCCGAGGTACTAGGTCAGTCCCTTAGGGCCCCTCCCAACGAGTCTACCATAAGCGTCTCACAGTTTTTCATCCATAATAAACTAGAAACCTCTACTTAACTAGGGGCAAGTCCCCAACCTAGTTACAGAGTTGGATTCTGCAATGCCACATGTTCTAAGAGGACACCAATAAAGATTGTGATACCTTTCACTAGATACACGTGCGCAACAAAGCACACTTCCAAACATAAATTTTAACGCAAGACATCAACCTATCCAAAGCAAAAACAAACAGGTGCCTAAACACTCAAAATGATTTTATCTAAATTATGGCAAGAAGACACATTTAATGCAAGACAGTTTTGTTTTGATTGGCTATTAGGTAACAGGGTCTTGATTTTTGTTATTATGTCTTTCTATACTACTCAAGGATGTCAAAGACTAGAGGAGCTATGATGGGGGCATAATCATTTTCTTTGTCTACTATTTGTGGATCAATCTTTAGTAATGTGATGACTTTTGTCTAACGACATGATCAGTAAAAGATCATCGAGGACATTCTAGGTCTAAACATGAAAGAAGGTGATCCTTGTCTATTTACACGCAAGCAATACTCAGGTCATCTAGATTCAATTTTGACTAGATGCTTGTATTAAATTGCTATATCAAAATCCATGTAAGAGATACTCAGGTCATCTCGATTTAATTATACCTAGATGCTTGTATTTTCTTACAACATTTTAAAACACACAAAAACAAACAATGCCCAATGATGATACGAAGCACTTCAAAATACTTGCAATATCAAGGTGAAAAATATCCGCATCCATGACGTATCCAATTACATTTCATATGTCATCCATAAATAAAAGCTTGTGATTCCTTCATTCACATTTTTTTCTATCTATCATTGCATCTGTCATCGAGTCTCTTCTACATTGATTGAGTACACTTGGACATAACAAAAACATAGTATCATTTTGTATTTCATATTAAGTGAGATAATCATTAACTTGATTAAAAAATTTGCATACATATAGGTGCATTAAATCATACATATCATCACTTTGCATTTCATATTAAGTGAGATAATCATTAACTTGATTAAATCATTTGCATACATATAGGTGCATTAAATTATACATATCATCACTTTGCATTTCATATTAGGTGAGATAATCATTAAATTGATTAAATCATTTTGCATACATATAGGTACATTCAATCATTCGTATATATTTGTCACAAACATAACATAGATGCATACATAGTATCTCATTAGAAAACCATCAAAAACATAGCTGTCAGTAATCATCTCATACCATATTTGAATATTAGGTGTTGCACATTAGATATCATAACATTTGCATAACATATAGACATAACAAAATAGAGTGCATCCATGATCATCGCATAAAGATACAAATGCATGTAAGCCATCATAATTGCATCATCATATATAAACATAAAAAAAATAAAAGTGTCCATAACCAATATAGTGCATCCATGATCATCGCATAATACAAAAATGTGTATAGACCATCATAACTACATCATCATATATAATCATAAAGCATAAAAATGTCCATGTGTAGAATATCAATCCATCATTTGTGAGTCAAGTCACAACAGGTGTATCCATACATCAAAATAACAATGATACATGTCTTAGTAGCTGTGCCAAATACAAGTGGTATATACATAATCTGGCTATCCATGAGCCATCAAAAAAATGTGTATGAACAATGCAAAAATCTGTGTAAACTCGCAGCTAACCCTGTTGTCGCGGGATGCTGTTCCCAGCACTGCCCTCTCCCTCTCCTCTACCTCAGCCTGTCCCAGACTGTTGTGGGCCCATCCCTGAAGCTGTTGACCGTGAACCACCCGTCCTCTGCAAGGACACAACCACTGACTGGGTCCTATAGCTCAGTGCCCTCTGATCCGCTGGCACCGCCCCATGATATAAACCCCTGTAATACTGAGTTTGTGCTTGAGCTGAGGACAACTCCCCCATCACCTATGTCACCTGAACCTGAGCCTATGTCAACTATGTCACAAGCAGTACTATCACTACATCAGTACCCAGAGCGGCTATGGCTGCGTCTCTCTCTCTCCTATCAAGGCCTGTAGCCTAGCCAATGCTGCATCTCTCTCCCCGGTCAAGGCTTGTACCCTAGCCAGTGCATCATCCCGCTCTGTAGTGATGCCGACAATGATCCCCACGTCTCCATCTCTCTTAGCCTCAGTGGCTCTCAGTTGTGCCCTCAACTGTCTCACCTAGCCTTGTAACACTGTCACTGCATCCCCCTGCACCTGCTACTACAGGTCAGGTTGATCAGGTGCCTACGGTACCTATGGAACAACTGCCTGTTGTACTACTGGCTAAACCACTGCCTACTGTGCCACCTGTTGTGCCTCCTGCTAGGGTTGGACCTGCCCCACTCTCTGCCACTATCTCAGCCGGTCATCACCTCCATCATCTCCTCCATCTCCTCGGCCTCCTCCTCTACCATCTCCCCCATCTCCTTAGCCTCCACCATCTCCTCCCCTCCTCCTCCATCTACCTCCATCATCCTCCTCCTCTGACTCAACCTCCTCTAGACGAGGAGCTAACTCTCCTAGTCCTGAATATCTAGGGAACGGGTGCGCAGCAAACCACTCCTCAAAGTCTCAGGTCATCGCTGTGTCCACTATCTCCCTCCTCATCGGCCATGCCTGATAAGGAATTTGTAAAAAAAATTCTCTGGCCTCCTCATACGAAGCCACATGACCCCATTGTCGCCACTCTGCAAATGTCTTGGCAAAAAGAGCCTACCCCTGTGGCATACCCTGAACTTGCCCAAACTACCAAAGGACACGGCTGACTATCTGCCTCTCCAAAATGTGTGGAGTCTGACCAATCAACCACTGCATCTGGGACATGTATGGCAGCTCGTCATCCTCATCCTTCCAAACCTCACACTTTATGTAAGGTCACCACACAACTGCATCTACATTATCCAACTGATGTCGCCAGTACTCAACTTACCCAACCTGTGCTAAGTACACCCAAGTATCCATAAAAGTAGGGCTCATCTAGCTGCCAATGAAGCGTGACAATAGGTTGTGTGACTGGAATGTGCTCCCAGGCCCAGAACTGTAACAGTGAAACCCCTGTAGACAGACTAGCTACTCCACAGTAGACAACCTGATGCATATCATAATAAAGATGAGCCAATACGTAGACACCCCAAGCAAAACGGGTGCCCTCAGTCAGCATCCTCTCTAAAGTATGACCCTAGCCAACTGGAAAACCATGTGATCTTTGATTGGGGCATACAACACCTCCAATCAAGCTAGCCACAATCCCAAGAAAGTAGTCATAGTAATCATACATGTCTTTCTAGCTGATAACCGATCCCCGTATCTCAGGATCGTCAAAAACCCTCCTGCACTCAGCTAGCCCAACGTCACCCTGCGGGTCATACTCTACCTGCTCCCCTACTATAGGTAAGTGCAGGATCTTGTACACATCCTCCAAAGTAATAGTGATCTCACTGGTGGGGAGGTGGAATGTCCCATCCTCACTATGGAAGCGCTCCACTAGGGTAGTTAGAAAACTAAGGTTCACACAAACCTTAGGCATGAAGCAAACATAGTATAATCCAATCGCACCGAGCACCAGACAATCTGCCTCTGTCAGCATGTGTCGTTGCCGCATCGTAACAGGGAACTGTTCCAACTACATGAGTGTCAGAAATATCCTCCTGCAATCAACAAAGCAATGCATCAACCATTACCCTATCAATGCAAACATGTTCAACTATCAAACCTATCAACATCACTTACTTAACATATCAAATTGATCAAACCAAGCATATCATCTCTTGTCTAGATTCTATCAATCTCAAAGATCGCTTATCAATTGTCGCATTGATCAAGATGCCAATTGAGTCAATTTCGCTAAGTAACTGACTATCCTAGGCAAATGTGTCATTCCAGGTGGCATTTATGCCATATCAGAGAAAATGCACAACTTCATAATGCATGCGCAGCCAAAAGGAGTAAATGCATGATTCTGCTACAAATATGCATCTTTGCACTACACATGCGCAGAACTAACATATGCGCAACATAACAACTTAAATGCGCATAAGCATAACAAATGCGTAGAAACTTGTCCTAAATGTGCAAAACTAGAAATTGCATAGCAAGATAACATAGATGCGCCGAAACGCAACAAATGCGCGGTTTCGAAGCACAAATGCTCCAAACTGCCAAGTTGTGCATTCACTTAAGTAACTTTCACATGCATTTATTACACTCATAAATGTACCTATCCTAAATTTTTTGACATACATATCGGGGGTCCTGCCTCTGCTACGCGCCTGAATCATCGAACCCACTCAAAGCAATGCTCCTCATGTGGAATATCCATCTCTCTGTTGACTGCTCTAGCTCCTGCGCTCTGCAAAGCTCCTAGTATCTCTCACAAAATGACAAGTGTGCAAGTGACTAGGATTGTGGACCCAGCTTCTAGTTATAGACTTGAAATCCTACCTAGCTATGTGGTGACCTGGCCTACTCTCTGTGCCCTTTCTCCCCATTTTCTCTATCCGTAACCTATTTTCTTCACCCTAACCTAACTATTCAACCTATTTCATCATGAGATTGTCTATTATCCTGTCAGTTTCTTCCCATCCAATCTCCCGAGGGGGCATTCTGTCATCATAAACCTATACTAGGGGCAAACTGGCGCATGTATCATTCTTTGAAATAATGTGATAAAACACATTGCATCAAAGAGGGGAAAAATGTATACACCTAAAAGTGATGCCACTCTAGCTAAATAAATATTTTTAATATTTATTTCATTTTAAATTCCTCTATCAATAAATAAATAAATCAATTTATTTATTTGATTCACATTTCTCCAATAATTAAATAAAATCATTTATTTAATTAAATCACCTAAATTCTTCTAAAATCATTCTAAATTAAATAATACCAAATTATTTAATTAATTCTTCTAATTCTCAATATTTAAATAAATCCATATTTTTATTTAAATTATTCACTTCCTCCAAAATTGAATTAATACCAAAAATAATTCAATCAATCCACGTGCATAAGTAATTAAATATTTCAATATTTAATTAGCTAATATTCTCTCACCCACATGTCCTATTTCTCCTCCAGTTAGATTAGTTAACTCATCAATCAAAATAGTTAACTAATTAGTTATCTGAGTTCACTGTTCAATCATCTCAGTCAACTCCCCAATCAGCCCACTTATCTCTCCAATCAATTTTGTTAACTGTTCAGTCATCTCAGTTAACTCTTCAATCTATTCTGTTAACTCCCCTAATGCATGAAAAAGCAGGACACTTGTCCTCTCCCTATTCGGGCACATCCTCTCAAGTTTCCTCAACCGTTGATCTTCTTATTCATTCTACACCATTGATCTTCTTTCTCACAAGTATATAAATACAACCCTTATTCCTCCATTTGAACAATCCAATCTTTTATAAACTTCCTCTACAGGAATCACAGCACACCTTTGGCACCAAATCACTCCATAGCTTGTGATCAATTGTTACCATTATCACCATTTTCATTGCATTGTGAAGATCCTCTTCATTTGCAAGAACTATCAACAACCATTATCCATTGTCATCTTGGAAAAAAGCAAGGAAGTGCACCTTCTGAGGGCTCTATTCATAACAAGATCAATTCGAGATAGGCGACCAATGGAAGCTATGAAATAGAAAGGTTTGCAAGGTATTGTGTTCTTTGTGTTTGAATCTTATTTGTTTCATTTTCTATTGAGTTATTAGATTATATTGATATATTGATATTGTTTCCACATTTTTTGATAACACTATGTTCAGGTGAAGGGTGAACTTCTCATATTGGTGTTGTATGTTGATGACCTATTTCTCATAGGGTCAGAAGAGCTTATAGCCCACTGCAAGCAGGATCTTGCAGGAGAGTTTGAGATGAAGGACTTGGGGTTAATGCACTACTTTCCGTTGCTCATCAAGCAGGATCTCTCACTTGCATTGCTGGGGAAAGCAAAAGGCAAAGGTTCAATGTCAGATGAAGACTGAGACAAATTGGATATGAAAGAGAGGGCAACTATATTTCTCTCATTGTCTAACAATGTAAGTGAGCGATCCTGCTTGATGAGCAACGACTCCATTTGCACCTTCCACAGTCCGAAGTTCTGGCTAGTGAATTTCTCTATTTTCCATTTTTCTGTATCATCCATTTGTGGCAGAAAGAGGGAGAGATCTTCCTTGGACAAGGGAAGTACATAATTGATATCCTGGAGTGATTTAGGATGGAGGATTGTAAGCCCATGTCCATGCCACTTATGACCAACTGGAAGAAGATTAATGCTTCCAGATCAGAGGCAGTGGACCCAACTTTATACAGACAATTGATAGGCTCTCTTATGTATCTGGTCAACACCAGACTAGACATTTGTTTTGCAGTGAACTCACTTAGTCAGTTTATGGTGGAACGTAAACATGTGCACTGGATAGCTGCAAAGCATGTTTTGAGGTATCTCTGAGGCACAGTTGGTTATGGGTTGAAGTATACTCAGTAGGATAGAGTGAAGCTCAAGGGATTCAGTGATGTAGATTGGGCAGGTAGTACAGCTAATCGGAAGAGCACTTCAGGGTGTAGTTTTAGTTTCGGATTAGGAGCCATCTCTTGGTATAGCAGGAAAGAGAAGTCAATTGCACTGAGTTCCGCAAAGGCCAAATATATGGCAGCCAGTATGGCTACATGTGAGGCTATCTGGCTTCAAAAACTTCTAGCCTAGCTCTTTGATCAGGAGCTAGATCCTACAGTCATTTACTATGATAATCAAAGTTGTATCAAACTCTCTGAGAATCCAGTGTTTCATGACAAGTCAAAGCACATTGAGATCAAGTACCACTTCATCAGAGATTGTGTGGAGAAGGGGACAGTGAAGCTGCAATACATTCCTACAGACGAACAGATAGCAAATATCCTAACCAAGCCCTTGATGAAGAGTAAGTTTGTATTCTTTAGGGATAAGTTGGGTGTTGTGTAGAACACCTTCCTCGCTAAGAGGGAGTGTTTATTTTCTATAGTTCAGAAGGTGGGCCCATGTGGAGGGTGGAAGTTGCTTAAGGGCAACTCGAGTTGGATATTTAGCAACATTATGCTTTCTTTTTTATTAATAGAATGTTTCTAGAGTTGTGAGGTGGAGATAACACCAAGAGTGATTTTAGGTGTAAGAAAGGCCAAGTTATGTAAGGAAAGTTTCTTTTCTGTTGCATGTTGATGAAAATCAACAGGGCTATATATGTAAGATTGTTGTAGCAACAAGTATTGTATTCTATGGGGAAAGTTGTTGTTGAGGCTGAATAGAAGATCCAACATTTGTAGGTTTTCCCCATATTAGGGTTTCCTAGGTATATCTATGTTATTGTATTTTTGTGATTGGCTTCTTGTTATTTTTGCTTCCGCTATTATTAGTTGTTAATTAACCCAGAGTATTAATTGTTATAAATTAGATAGATAGACAAGAATTGTTTTGGTTCTATTCTATGAAATTTATTGAGCAATTAATCTGTAGCTGGGTTATGAGAAATTAACAGAACTTGGATAGATTTTGTGTAGACTGTCAAAAGATTTAAAGGATTACTATTGTATATATATATATATATATATATCTAATTTATGATATATAGATCTTTATATAAGGTATCTTTTAACATTTGAAAGATAACTTTGAATACATAATTGTTACAATAATTTTCTTTGATAAGCAGGGCTAACCATCAAATTTAGGACTTGCATCTTTGTATCAGAAAACCCATCTAAATCATATGAGCCATATTTCAAGAATGCCCTATGATTCTAACCTAGGCTTCCATGCAGTCACTTAGTTTAAAAAAAATTAGCAATGACTTCAAATTTTTTAGGAATTTGTTTTGGGTTAGTAATTTTATGATTTTTATTTTTTCCTTTTATTCATAAATCTTTTTATTTTAATATAAATGTGTAGTAAATCTTTTTGTTTTTATTTAAATGTGTAGACATTCTTAGAAGTAAAATTTGAAAGGAAATGTTTAAAAAGGAAAAAAGGAAAAATATACCATCATATATGACATATTTTTTATTAAGGAGTGGTTACATTTTTCTAGCCCCCACTATTCCCCCACAATTAAAATTGTAATTTCTAAATTATAATTGGTCCATCATTTAAAAAAGTTTTTAAAAAACAAATTCTTTGTAATTTCTAAACTATAATTACTCCTATCATTTAAAAAAAGTTATCAATAAAAAAAATTGCATCTCCAAGGAAGTTGGAGATGTGCAACATTAAACATTAAGATTGCAATTAATATCACACTATCCTAACACTTTTCACTTTATATCTACAAGTGTTTCCTAAAAGAGATATCTTTACACACAAGATATCTAAATTATCTTTAAAATTGCTCTACACATCATAGCTTAACATTTTAATAAGTCAAACACTTACCCAAGACATATATAATTACCAAAGTCATTTTTCACATAAGATATACAAATTTCTTTTCTAACAATTATAAATTCACCATTTCCAGAATCCAAACAACCCCCTTATTATTCCATGAGCATTTTACCATTTCACTTGGCTATGAAATTAATCATACCCTCATGGTAGACAATATGCACATACAAAATTAATTAAAACCGTGCAATGAACATAAACATGCTACTAATCTAGCATGAACAAAGTTCTTGAATCACAAGTGATTTGGATTGGTTTCACTAGTTTAACATGTCACATGTCTTTCACCTTAAATAGAGTTAAGATGGGTTACAGAATCAAGCAAACCATATGATTGTCTCTAAATTAAACACTATCAATTTTAATCCTATGTTTCTACACTCAATTAACACATCAAGTGTATCCACATGAAAATAATAGTCAAAGCACAACATATGACAACCAAAGTGAATATAATCTAGTAATACATATCCCATTTGCAACCACATCATATACATTTCACATATCAATAGTAATCTTTCTATTAAGCATAATAAGAATAGTGTAAGATGGACAATTACACCAGATATAATCCAATTATTGCAATAAATCAACTAACACCACATGAAGATAATGAAAATAATGAAGTCAAACCATTCATATGGTTTTAAGTATAAAATCATATTTACCTCGTATGTAAAAACATCGATATAAAAAAGTAATCCCCAATAACAACAATATTGTTGGATATGAAACCCAACGGTCACCTCGTCCTTTTGTGGTGACTCTTCATTGTTCAGCTCTTTCTATCTTATCTCCTTGCGGATATTGTAATCTATATAAGCATAAGTATATGCTGTTGTAAACATATCTGAGAACACATAAATAAAAGAGTTTTCCCCTGCTTTGTGGATGTAGCCATACATATGGTGAACCACATTAAATAGCTTTTGTACTATGTGATTGTTTACTGTTCTTTTGCTTTTCATTGTTCCATTGTTTTAACAATTGGTATCAGAGCTCGGTCAAGGAGTTGGTTGAGAAATTCGTGACGAATTTCAAAGGAATGGAAGAAGCGGACAAGTGGAGAATAGAGAAGTTTTCAGGGCAGAATTTTGGACTTTGGAAGCTACAAATTTGTGCCCTACTAATTCAAAAAGACCTAGTTATCACGCTGAAAGGAAAATCAGCAAAACTGGAGAAGATGACAGATGACGAATGGGATGTGATAGATCAAAAAGCAGCCACTACAATTATCCTCTCGCTATCCAGCAATGTCTTATTTAATGTTGCAACAGAAACTTTGGCAAAACAGATTTGGGACAAGCTTTGCAACATGTATGAAACGACATCCACAACCAATAGGGTCTTCTTGCTAAAGAAGTTGTTCAACCTAAAAATGAAAGAGGGAAAAGGATTTTCAAATCACTTGAATGAATTTAACATTGCAAATAGGCAACTTGCTTCCATAGAAATCAATTTTGATGACGAAATGAGGGCTATGCTACTCCTGTGCTCGCTTCCGGACAGCTGGGATAATGTCGTGATAACGATCAGCAATTCAGCACCTGGGAGAAGAGGATCTGAAGACAAGGAAAAGAAAGCAATGTTAAGATTTGACGATGTCGCTGCCACTCTTCTCAATGAAGACATGAGGAGAGGACAAAATAAAATATCCGGTGAAGCCTTGGTTCTAGGCAATAGGGGAAGAACCCAAGATCGAGGAAAACAAAATAGGAGAAGATCTAAATCAGCGAAGAGATCGAAGTCAAGAGGACGGAAAGAAGGTTGCTAGTTTTGCGGAAAAGATGGACATGTCAAGAAGGATTGTTGATGTTACAAGAAAGCCCAAAAATAGCTGAAAGAAAATGAGATTAACACGACTCTTGAAGATGATGGAGGAGCTCTTGTCTTGGTAGCAAGTGGAGCTGAAGCCGACTCATGGATTTTAGACTCTGGTGCCTCCTTTCATGCAACTTCAAACTGGGATGCCTTCCAAACATATCAAGAAGGAAAATTTGACAAAGTTTATCTCAGAGACAATGAGTCGTGCGAGATAGTCGGCAAAGGTGACATATTGCTACAACTAAAGAATGGAAGCAAGTGGCTACTAAATGATGTAAGACATGTTCCTAAACTTAAGAGGAACTTGATTTCAGCTAGACAACTTGATGCGCAAGGCTGCAGCATCACTTTCCCTTCCAACATTTGGAAAGTAACCAAAGGCGCTTTAGTTGTTGCAAAAGGTAGTAAATCGGGATCTCTTTATGTGCTCGAATGTACCACTGAAGTGGGAGCAGTGATGGCCATAGTTGACAGCGGAACAGAACTGTGGCATAGGAGACTTGGCCACATGAGCAAAAAGGGAATGGAAGTATTGCTCAAAAGAGGCCAACTTTCTGGTTTACAATCAGCAGATTTAGAACTATGTGAGCATTGCATTTATGGGAAACAAAGGTGTGCCAGCTTCTCCAAAACTGGACATGACAAGAAGGCAAGACCCTTGGAACTCATGCATTCAGATGTCTTTGGTCCCACAGAGGTAACCTCCATTAGAGGAGCAAACTATTTTGTAACTTTTTTAGATGATTGTACCCGTAAACTTTGGGTCTATATGCCCAACAGATAATTAGAAGTGTTTGCAAAATTCAAAATTTTTAAGGCTGTTGCAGAAAATCAAATTGGGAGCAAAATTAAATGTCTTAAAACTGACAATGGGGGGGAGTTTTGCTCTCTAGATTTTGATGCTTATTGTGCAGATAACAGCATTCAGCACATCAAGGTTGTACCATTTACACCTCAAGAAAATGGTGCAGCCGAAAGGATGAATCGCACAATTCTAGAGAGGGCACGAAGCATGCTCTCTAATGCTAGTTTGAGTAAAGAATTCTGGGCTGAGGCAGTTAATGGTGCAGGAGCTCCCAGTTTAGTCATTTTTTTGGTTATTTTCCTAGTTTGTCATCATATCCTAGTTTGTCATCATATTTTTCTTTTTTCCCTAAGGCTTTGGAAGCCATTCTCATGTTTGTAATAAGAACTTAGTCCATTTTGATTGACTAGTCCATTAGAGTGTTAGTTAAGGCCTTTTTTCTAGGTATTCTCCTTTAGAAACTTAGTGTTTTTGAAGAAAAAGTAATTTCCAACGATTCACTGCCTTTCATGGGTAGTTGTACAGTTGGAAGAGAAGTGGAAAGGTTCCAAAAACCTTTTATAAACTAAATTTTGTTTAAACATGCCAAGAGGAATGAGAAGAGGAGCTTTTTGGATTGAAAAAAATAGTGATTTTCTGTGTTTTGCAAGAAACAGTCGTTTTGTACGGCTTGGTACAGACAGTAAGGGGTTCAAGGCCTAGAAAATATGTTTGCATGTTGAATCACCTTTCTTTTGCATATAGTTAGAGCTCTTGACATTTCTGTAGGAGGAAGAACCAATCCATTTTGCAAGAACTGTTTTGAAACCCTCTAAACTAAGGTTTGTGTCCAAAATGATGAATTTTTCCTCTATCCTCTGAAAGTTATCACCCATTTTCAGAAGGATGGAAGAAGCTAGGCTAGGTTTTATGTTTTTCATTATTTTGCAGGTTGAAGGCTCCTCTTCAAAGTGTTTGGTATGACTCTAACTAGTCAAAATCAGTGACTAGTTAGCAATGAAGTAGTGGACAGCATTGTAAATGCAGAGAACAGTCAAAAGGGAAAATCAAATAGATGGTGGTTCAGATGTTTTGTGGTGAAGACAGGCCTGTATGACTGTTTGGTGGATCATGTGCATGCTAGTTTGATACATTTCATACAACCTCCCAAATTAGGCCTGTTCACTGAAAAAAGATAGTCTACTGTTTTAAACACCAATAGTACAGTACGGTCTGCATGTTGGTGGAGGAGTACATGCTCAATGTGGGTATTTGACTATGCATTTAGAGTTGATGGTCATTTGGGCTTATGAGTAATTAGTGTTGGGTTAACCATTTCCTTAGGCTACAAGGTTTGAGCCTTCTTGAAACACTGACATAGGACAGTCATGTTGTAACTTACTATCCTCTGCCCTTGCAAGTGTAACACTTAGTTTTTTGGTCAGTGACCTGGTGTTAGTCATGTTCTAGACAATCTTATGTTGATGGTAGTGTAAAGATCCTGATTGGTAGAGTAGATTGGTAGTAGGTTGTGAGTTTTTGAAGGTAGATTGTGCATATAGGTTGGGTTGAGCAGTGACTCCCCAAGTGAGAGTGAATAGCCTGTGTAGTGGACACTAGGGTGTGGTCCTAGGCTAGGTCAATCTCCAGAGCAGCCTTGTGTGGGCTGATATCACATTTCCTTTATCAACTCTTGAAGGAAGCTTTGGAATATAGGTTCTTTGTGTGAACATCATCAACCTCTACCTATACCTCTGCATCAGTTAACACGGTGGTTTATTTGATCAACTGAAGTCCTTCCATCAAACTTGACTTTGATATTCCGGAAGAAGAGTGGTTCGAAAGGAAGATCTCCTACAATCACCTTCGAGTCTTTCACTGCGAAGCATTCACTCACATTCCAAAAGAAAAGTGAACAAAATTGGATTTTAAATCCAAACGATCTATCTTCATTGATTATGGGGAAGAACAATACGGATTCAGGTTATGGGATCCTATTGCAAAGCAAATCATTCGCAGTCGTGATGTGGTATTCAACGAAAAAGTGTTCCCAGCCCTGCAAGCACAAAAAACACAAGAAAAGGAGTATATATCAGTTGATGATTTTGGAATAATACTCAGTCTTCACATCCAAGTGTGGCATCACATACAGATGGACATTCAAATCCAAGTAACCAAATTACTCTCCCACCACTTAGTTTCGGTTCACATTCTGGAAATGTTGATATAAGGCAGTGCTCTAGCTCCTATATGTCGTCCATGAATTCCCAATCATCACATTCAGTGGGAGTAATACCTTTGAATATGCAAGTGTTTGGTGCACATGAATCAAATGCACCACCAGATCATACGCTACCCTCACAAATGGAGACTTTCTCATGTGAAGCAATTTCCCTCCCACGTCCAAGTCTTCCTCCTGTGACTGCCACATAGCTAGGAAATTCTGACTCTACAAGATCAGTGGAACTTCCCACACAGGCTGGTGAAGCAGAGACACCCTCTATGGGCCAGTGCTCTCATAGACAAGTTTCTAGTTTTGATACTGGAAGGTTACAAGCATCGCTCTACATGCCATATAGTTAGCGGCCTGAGAGATCCTATCCACAAGTGCTAAATGCACCACAAGATGCCTTGGAACTGCCTTTCGCTGTGTCTAAAATGGCCTCACACAATGATTCGCAGCCTGTAGAAATTCTAAAGCAGCCTACAAAAGGTGAATGTTTTAAAAAGGTTGTTACACAGTCAATGCAAATAGCGAACCCACATGCCACGTCCCCTTTGCAAAGTCAAAATCTCTTGATTCCAACGCAGCTAGCTTGGAATGCTATGCAGTCTCCAAACAATGATATCTCTTCAGCAGTAAGGCATTTGTCAGTAATAAGGGAGAAAGAAGATTCAATAAGTTCAAATTCATCTATACCACCTATAATACAGGGGAACAATACAGAATTACAAGGCAGTGACAGACAAAAACAGAGGAATGTTACAATTGAACAAAGCATTGCACAAGGCAGTCTACAAGAACAAATTCCTCCATTAAGGAGGTCTACCAGGGAGAGGAAACCTCCTCCAAAATTTGATGACTATCAATTGCTCGTTGCTGATCTATCAGAACCTAATACATTTCGAGAGGTTTGCAATGATAGAGATAGTGAGAAGTGGATGGCTGCAATGAAGGATGAAATGGAGTCACTAATGGCAAACCATACTTGGGATCTGGTCCAGCTTCCACCTGATCGCAAAGCTTTGAAGAATCAGTGGGTCTATAGAATCAAAGAGGAAGAAGGCGGCACAAAATGCTACAGGGCCAGACTTGTTGTGAAAGGATATGATCAACAAAAGGGAGTAGACTTCAATGAGATTTTCTCACCAGTCGTGAGGATGAACACAATTCAAGTCGTTTTGGGTTTGACAGCAGTTTATGACCTTGAGCTTGAGCAACTCAATGTCAAAACCACATTTCTCCACGGTGACATAGAAGAGGAATTGTATATGCATCAGCCAGAAGGTTTTGTCAAGCAAGGGCATGAAAATTTGTTTTGTAGATTAAGGAGGAGTTTTTATGGGCTGAAACAAGCCCCTAGGCAGTGGTACATCAAGTTTGATAACTTCATGATGGAACATAAGTTTATACGTTATGAATCTGATCCATGTTTATACTACAAGGTCTTGCCAAGTGGTGAATTTGTTTTATTGCTACTCTATGTTGACGACATGCTCATTATCGGCACCAACATGAGAGTCATTGCTGATTTAAAGCAACTCTTGGGAAACAAATTTGCAATGAAGGACCTCGGGGCAGCAAAGAAGATTCTTGGCATGACCATCATTCGGGATAGAAAGAAAAAAGAAATTAGATTGTCTGAGAAAAAATATATTGAAAAAGTTTTGGACAGATTCAATATGAGAAGTGCTAAGCCGGTTAGCACTCCACTTGCCGATCATTTTCACTTGTCTTTAGCATTGTGCCCCAAGACACAAGAAGAACAAGATTGCATGAAGAACATTTCATATTCTTTAGCTGTGGGAAGTCTTATGTATGCAATGATATGCACCCGTCCTGATATTTCCCAAGCAGTGGGAGTTGTGAGCCGGTTCATGAGTAATCCCGAAAAAACTCATTGGGAAGCTGTGAAGTGGATATTGAGTTATCTAAAAGGCACTTTAGATTATGCCTTATGCTTTGGTGGGAAAGTTGCACAGCTACAAGGCTTTGTGGACTCTGATATGGCGGGTGACTTGGATAAAAGAAGGTCTACATCAGGTTATGTTTTCACTTTTGCCAGGGCAGCTATCAGCTGGGTCTCAAGATAGCAACAAGTAGTTGCTCTTTCTACTACTGAGGCTGAGTACATTGTCCTCATTGAAGGAGCAAAAGAAATGGTTTGGTTGCAGCATTTGTTTACTGAATTGGGTTCCAAACAACAAGCTTTCACACTCTTTTGTGACAGTAACAATGCTATTCATTTGGCCAAGAATACGGCATTCCACAACAGAACCAAACACATTGAGTTGAGGTATCATTTCATCCGTAGCATGATTGAAGAAGGCAAGTTGCAAGTTCAAAAGATCGACACCAAGATCAATCCGGCTAATGCATTGATCAAGGTTGTACCTCGAGAGAAGTTCGAATTCTGCAGGACTTCTCTTGGCATTGTCAAACTCTGACAATAGGCTTAAAGGAGGGGAATAGCTCTGAAAGTTTGCAGTAGTCGTTGGGTTTCAAGTGGGAGATTGTTGGATATGAAACCCAACGGTCACCTCGTCCTTTTGTGGTGACTCTTCATTGTTCGGCTCTTTCTATCTTATCTCCTCACGGATATTGTAATCTATATAAGCATAAGTATATGCTGTTGTAAACATATCTGAGAACACATAAATAAAAGAGTTTTCCCCTGCTTTGTGGATGTAGCCATACATATGGTGAACCACGTTAAATAGCTTTTGTACTATGTGATTGTTTACTGTTCTTTTGCTTTTCGTTGTTCCATTGTTTTAACAAATACAACATAGATAAAATTTGATACAAACCAAAGGGTTGTAGCTCAATTGGTTGAGCACAATTGGTGAGGGTGATGGTATGTTCCTTGATTACACTAATCCACCAAGGTTCAAACCCCTGAAGGTGCAACAAATAAGGGATGAGGCCAGGATCGTGCCGAAAAAATTTGTCTGTAATATCTATATATAGATACAAATAAAATATGGTTGAAAACATGATAATGAGAGTAAATGGAGAGAGGTACTGGATTGAAGACTAAGTCCAACTTCATAAAAAACTGCACCATTTATCAATATATAGGAAATGATAAATTTGATGTGGGAAATGAATATTTAGATATGGTGTAATAAATGTCAAATATCTAAGAATATGTATAAATACAAATAAAATATGATTGAATACATGATAATGAATATAAATAGAAAGAGGTGATGGATCAAATACTAAACCCAACTTCATACAAAATTGAACCATTTATCGATATCTAATTATGCTCAGCCTACTCAAATATATAGCATCTTCAAGATAAGGAGGAAAAAAAATCTACTCGTGTTCTTATATTACCCCTTTCAAAGCTTCCACTGACAAAGAATTGAAACAATTTTTTGTAGATTGTTTACCGTTAGTAACCATGAGACAAAGCAATCTTAGGAAAATCTTGGGAAAAATATTCTATTTGGTACCCAATACAACTGTTTACTTAATATCCTTGTATCTTGATATGGAATGATGTCCATTATTTATGCATTCTTTTACTTTTAGACTATATTCTGCCATCATAGATTTACTTAACACTAACAATACAACTGTATGAGGATTGGCAACACATATAGAAAATACAATTAATGTTATCCAGTCCATTCCCTTCATTGATGACCACAACCAGCTAAGAGTAAAATTCAGAACCTTTCTGAGACATGGAGATCTGCAACCACATACAGAGCCGAATTCTTTAGTAATTCAGATAAGTTTTCTGTAGTCTACAATCAATTTTAGCACAGACAAACATTTATCTGACAGAATTGAATAGAACAGAGGACTACATGGCAAAAGAAAAAAAGTGCCATGTATTAGAGTTTTCTAATCAATTTTAACACACTGAAAATTGTGAATTTCTCTATATGATTAAATAACATGAAGAAGTTGAGCACATTTCTATGATTCTAAGTATAGAAATAGTAACTCCTACATCTACATATTATGTAGTCCCATTTCAATGATCTTGAACTATAATGAATTGGCAAATTTCTGTCTGGATGTAGCTTTAACTTCAAGGTTCTGACAGCTACCAAACTTGTTCTGAGGTTAAAACTTGGTGTACAAAATTTAAATAATATATGAGGTAAATTTGGGTATACAAAATTTGAACAAAGGTAAATGACAGAGATCTGTTTCTATGACTTCAGATTAACCTTGAAAATACCCTTTAATTAGTTTATATTATAAAATATCGGCAATATAATTTCAATAATTTTAGCCATGATTCATCTTTAAAAAATCTAATCCCAACACTCAGATATTGTAGAATCAAAATTGGATGATCGAAACCATCCTATTTGGATATTAACTTATTTGAATGATCTAGACCCTCCTATTTGGACATAAACTTAACTGAATGATCCGAGCCATCCCATTTTAAAAATCCTACATCTACATATTAGAGATTCTTATTTGTAGGATCCACACCAGCCTATTTGGTCATAATCCTATTTGAATGATTTAGACAATGGCTCAAGTACAAGAATGCTCTGAACCATGTTGTACAAGAAGCTCTGAACCATCTTTAGAGCATGTGTTTGGAAATAATTACATTCTAGCTGCTTCTCATTACAGACGTGTTGAATCTAACTTGTGGTACTTCTAAATCTATTCGGATAAATTGGGTCGTTGAATATCAGGGCTCAAGTACAGAAGACTCCATAAGTCAAGTACAAGAATACCTATGACTAGGACATATTGAAAAGCGTAAAATTTTCTGTATGATCTAAAAACAAGAAAAAGTTGATGGGGTTAAATTTGATGGCCAGGCTACATGTATCATACAATTAAAATTTTAGGAAGATTATATCATGAAAGGATAGATTTTGTGTAGACTGTCCAAAGATTTAAAGGATTACTAGTGTATATATATCTAATTTATGATATATAGATCTTTACATAAGGTATCTTTTAACATTTGAAAGATAACTTTGAATAAATAATTGTTACAATAATTTTGTTTGATAGGCAGGGCTGACCATCAAATTTAGGAGTTACATCTCTGTATCAGAAAACCCATTTAAATCATATAAGCCATATTTCAAAAATGTCCTATGATTCTAACACCAAGCTTCCATGTAGTCACTTAGTTTAAAAAAAATTAGCAATGACTTCAAATTTTTTTGAGAATTTGTTTTGGGTTAGTAATTCTATGATTTTATATTTTTCCTTTTATTCATAAATCTTTTTATTTTAATGTAAATGTGTAGTAAATCTTTTTGTTTTTATTTAAATGTGTAGACATTCTTGAAAGTAAAATTTGAAAGGAAATGTTTAAAAAGGAAAAAAGGAAAAATATACTATCATATGACATTTTTTATTAAACAGTGGTTACATTTTTCCAGCCCCCACTGAATCACCCACATTTAAAATTGTAATTTCTAAATTATAATTAATCCATCATTTAAAAAAGTTTTTGTAATTTCTAAACTATAATTACTCCATCATTTTAAAAAAAGTTTTCAATAAAACAAATTTTTTCTTTGAAAAATAAGCAGCAAGCAATTACACAGGTAAGACATAGGAAAAGGTGCAATTCTCCATGAAATAGAATAAAACAAGGAGAAAACTAGGGGAGAGGACCCAATAGTTGAGCACCTTAACTTCACGCCTCTCAAAATCATACGTGACAATTTCGAATCACTCCAAAAATTTTACAGTAGCTTACTTGGCAAGGCTCGTACTTATAACTAAGGTTTCAGGGCCACATCATCAAATATGATGCCACATCAGCATGCTTTTTGTTGAGGTGTCAAATAGTTCCCCAAAAAAAAGGGTGGACCAATAGGTGTGCATTGAGTCATGTTTTGTTGGTGTGCTGATGTGGCATCACATGATTGGTTGCTTTTTAGATCTAAAGGGCACATTTCGTTGAATTATTAGTACTTATAGTCAACACTAACAACCTTAAAGTCACAACTAATGGTGCTAAACTTTTTAAAATATTAGATCTTATATGTGCAAATACTATCTCAGCCATTGGAACTATCTCAAATATTCGATCTTTTCCCCTAAACACAACTCTAACTCAATGACAAATTTGGTAAATTCCACGCCTAAATCTTACACGTTCCATTTCAATGATTCAAGCCACAGTTCAAGCACAAAAATGCTCAATGTTTCATATATAAGAATAATTAACCGACAATTCTAGCACATTGGAGAGAACACATTACTGTGAGTGTGATTTAAATATCAAAAGCTTGAGCACAATTTTATAATTCAAATACTTAAACTCACTTTCAATCACAAGAATGAATACTCCATGTCACATGCTTTTAATTATATGAGCTATGTAAAGTTGATTTCAATAGGATCTGACACCCAAAAAGAATTATTTACCTGAGCTGATGGAATTAGAATTCTTGCAATGGTTAATGGCTGCTTGGACAGCACTCTGTAATTCTTCGAGGCTGCTGGTAGTACTAGAATTTAATCCAGTGAGGACTCCACTATGAGTTGGAGTTGAACGCATTGAAGTTGGGCAGCTCCTTCCAATGAGAACCCCACTATGGCTTGGAGATGAAGCCATGGAAGATGGGTAGCTTCTCCCTGTTAGGATAGAACTGTGGCTTGGAGATGGATGACTCCTGAAACCAAAGTTCTTCTTAACCTCCCTTGAATCCTGAATAAAGCAAACATGGTGGCTGCTTCTTAGACTAGACCTCTTCTTAGCCCTACTCTCTGAACCCTCTTGGATTCTCTTTTCTACTGCCGAAGCCCTGACACATTCATCCACTCTCAACGGTCCCGAGAATCTCCCATGATCATATTTATTAGAGAACTTTTCATACAAGGGTTTGATCATCTTTAAATACTTGTGGAAAACATCTAAGGGACCTCTGTTATTTCCATTCTTGGAGGACTCATCTGAAGATGGCAATGAATGAGTTGTACTCTTCTGAATTTCATAATTTCTTGGTGATGAATATGTGCTATTACAGATTGGCAATGGAGGTAAATCCTTAGTCTTACTCCTACCTTTAGAGTTCTTTGCCTTCTCACCCATGTCAAACTTTTGATGACTTCCTTAGAGATAGTACTAAGACAGACAGGAGATCTTGCCTTACAGCTATAATATTAGAGAAGGATCAGGTCTTAGCTGTTTTTAACCCCATGCAACTTTGAATGATTCCATTAAAGATAAGGCAAATGGGTATTCTCCTATTGATTTGTCAACAACTCTTCTGTTAAACTACGATTTGAATTACCTTATGAAGTGTCATGGTGGTGGTAACAACTCTTGTTTCTAGTAGCTGCAATCTGTTTTACCCTTACCTATTTTTTCTCTAGGATAAGTTTGTTTGGCGTCCTCCACGCCGCACTGATAGATAATTATAGACTGTATTAATTAGTTGTGGCATTATATTACTAACATGCTATTAATTATACACCTCAAAATAGCAGAGAGATATCGTATACCATATCAGAGTTAACTTTTGCAAGTGTTATTATTATAAATATTTAGCAATTGCTGTGAAAACTAAGTTCCAAAACAATCTGTTGGGTCCAAAATAAGATTGACATAAGACGGTTGAATATCAACCACTCTTACAGTAGCTCAACATTGAAGTTTGATGAATTATACAAATTAGGAGTCGAAACTCATTCATTATAAAGAATGGAGGAGAATCTATAATTTTTTTAATTGGATTTAAGCTATTATAATTAATTATCAAAAAAATAACAATTATAACTCTACCATAAAAGAGTAGATGGAAGGTCTTCTCTTCTATTGCCAATTCATTTGGTCAGCTGCCGCAAGTGGACTCGGTTACCAAATCCTAGAGAAGGTTGTTGTTTGCTAGATTTTGTGTTTCTGTGAAGGTGAACAAAGCTCTCCCCTCAAAGATCTCCCTTTCCTCCAAATTGGGTGTTTGGAAACAACGAATCATATTTGAGGATTCTTTCATGGTTTGTAATACTTGCCACAAAGCGGGTCATTATGCAGCTAGTTGCCCCTCGGCGAGCACTCCTAGCAGGTTTGGAGGAAGAAACCTCTTCCTCTTGTTCAAAAGGATTGCAAAAAGTCTCTTGAACCTCAACATGATCTTGGTTGTGTAAGAGATATGGTGGAAAATACATCCCCCAGGGAGATCAAGGCTCCCAGCACTCCTAAGGATTCCAGAAGGAAGACATTGTTGCCTTGCCCTTCTACGGTGACTCCCAACGAGGGGGGTCAAGCCTAGAAATATATTGGTAGCATGGATCCTATGGATGGGGAGGTTTCTTATACCGTGAAATGCTTTGATTTTAAACATCAATGATTGTTTGTCCCTCTTGGTTATTGGGTTGTTGTCACTAAATTGGCAAGAGACACTACTAAGCATGTCAAGTGTTGTCATTGATGGCAACTTGCTCATACCAGAAGTCAGAACAAGAATCTATCTAAGTTCGGGTTGCTAGAAACAGGGCATGTAACTTGGTCCGGATCCCGCCAGTGGTAAATCATAGTGTGCTGTGGATCTGAGGGAGTCTTAAGGATTGTCAGGACAATCTAAATCTAGAATTTTAGCCTCCGGAAACAAAGGGATTAAAAGTTATAAACATCTAAGTACTGGGTCCCATTATGACAAGAACAGTTCAGTGAAGAACAAGCCGACTTGTGTTAGATCCTTGTGCAGATCTAATAGAAGTGTTTTGGTGAGTTGCATATGGGATATAATGTTAGTGGCCGACATGTATGGTGATCTACAAGTGTTATTTTTGGTACGCATCAATATTGATGTATGGATTCAGCTGACAAAACAAAGTACTTGTACTGTTTGTCAAGTTCTTCATAATGCCGACAGAAAGGTGATTGAATTTCTTGAGGCGGATACATATATAGTCGATGGATTTAAGTATATGGAGATATGTGTGTGGTGTGCGATGATGGAGTAAGTATGAAAAAGCAGATTAAGGAGTGAAAAAAAAGAGATTTGAGGTCCGAATTATGACAGAGTAGTAAACAGGGCAGAATAAAAATGAAATGTGTAAGATCAGTATTTTGTGCTTAACCATAACTGAATTCTTGCATTGGCAGATGCTACTCATCAGTTCAAACAATATGTAATCCTTTTGTAATCATTCTTGTAGGTAGTGAGCCCGAAGGCATGTGCCTTCCCTTTTGTAATACTTTTAACAAAGTATAATCTTTGTGGGTTAACCCCCACCATGGTTTTTCCCTTAACTGGGTTTCCATGTCAAAATCTTGGGGTCAAGTGTGTTATTTATGTTTCTGCTCATGTATTATTAATTCTTGCTTTTCATGATTATGTCATTAATCTGTTAGGAAGTGGTAAAGAAGAATTAACTGCAGCAAGCTTTTAAAGTTTTAAGACAACTGATTCACCCCCCCTCTCAGTTGTCAGCCCTATTTCCAATAGTCACGTCTCAGACTTTGATGCATTTGGAACTTACTATATGTGGAATTGTTTTATGGATAATTGTGTGTGGTTGAATGAATATTATTTTATTTTGAAAGATGAAATAAGTGGATATTATTATTCATTTGAAAAGATGAAATGTAATGAATATTATTTTATTCTGAAATGATACAATATAGAAAATGTTATTTTGGAATGATAAATTATAGTGCTTCCACTATGCTTCGGCTATTTGGACATGTCATGCCCACATTTCCCATGCAGTCATGACACGCATCACACGTGTCATGTCCACATTTGTCATGTGGTCATGACACGAAATATCAAAAAAAAATTCCACACGTCCCTAGAAACCCCCTCGTACGCGTCCCTAGAAACAATGAGATCGGCGTAAACAATAAAAAAAATAATAACAAGAGGGGAATTTAAATTTAAAAAAAATATTTAATTTCTCTTTGCCCTAAATTCCTCCAACATTAAAATATTATTTTCTTTATGGCAAAAACCCTAGCCCTATTTTTGAAACTCATGTTTTTTCTCCTCTTTGTTTTCACTTTTATCTTTCTTTCTTTTTCTCTCTCATTCTTTGTTTTCTTGGTTTTGTTTGCAGGTTTGATGGTCACATATGAAATGCATATGATGGCATTTATATATATATATTCTTATTGTGTTTATAAAACTAGGTTTTCTTTTAATATATATATATTTTGTTAAAACCTAAAAACCCTAAATTTGTGCTTGTGGCAGGGCTGTGGAACTGTGGTGGAGGAGCGGCCGATCTCATGGGGGCCGCAGTGGTGATGGTCCGGCATAGTGGTGGCGATAGAGGGTTGAGGTGTGGTGGAGGTCCGGCGATAGAGAGCCGTTGGAGGGGCTGCGGAGGTACTGGTGCAGGGGGCGACAGTGGTAGGAGGGAGTAGTGGCCGCGGATAGCACTTGAGTAGCGGCTGCAGGTTACGCGGGGCTAAGGCCTACGGGGAGGTTAAGTGGGGAGTGTGGGGAGGGGGGTGGAACCCCCACCCACATCCCACATAGTGGGGTGTGGGTGGGGGCTCTGCCCCCCTCCCCACACCCTTAAACAATGAATGGCGATGACGGTGGGGGGTTCGAACCCCCCCACCACTTCCTATATTTTTTTTTGTTTAAAAATAAACAGCGAACAGTCAACTTTAACATAGTCTGCCCACTGTGTATTGTTTACACAACATTTGTTATGCTTAAATGAGGTTTATTTAATATTTAAATATTACAATATATATATATATATATATATATATATATATATATATATTGTTGTATATACAATGTAGACCCATTTTTTTTTGACAGAATAATAATTTCAGTTTGTATTTAAATACATAAAATGCATACATTCACATTACTCATTATATATATATATATATATATATATATATATATATATATATATATATATATATATATATATATATATATATATATATATATATATATATATATATATATATATATATATATATATATATATATATATAAATTATATTTTTAACTAAAATTTTCCTTCCAATCACATACAGATTTTATTTTTTTTTAAAACCAATAAACAAAGATATTTATCTATTGTTTTTTTTATCAAATCTTCAACAAGACAAGGAATTCATTTTAAAATATATTCATTGTATCATTAATATTTACATTTTTAAAGGAATGAAATAAATACAATTAAGTAAATTCTTCCAATACTTAACATCATCTAATTTTTTCTTTTTCCCAATAACAATACACAAATTTCATGTTTGTCACAAAATAAAAACCACAACTTTACTAATTGATATTTTAATATAACATACAAATGCAATAGCTTTAAAAATAAATTTTCTTCCTTTCACATTTCTTGAATGATAAGAATTAAAATCAACCATTTTAACTTTCTATCACAAATGAGAATAGCTTACCCACAACATAAGAAAATACACTTTTACAACAAGAGAGAGGACAATGTCCTCCTCTTTGAAACTAACAAATGATAAAATCTCCTAAGTAGGCCAAGCTCTCTCTTAAGAGTAAAGGAAAATAAAATATCAACTCCAAGAACAAGGTGTTTTCTCCATCTCCACAACTTAGCTCCTATGAACCTGCATATCACAACAAGGGGAAAGAAAACCACACATCTTGCTCTCCTCCCTACCATAGACCCGCAAGAGGGTCACCCCCAGGCTAGGGAGGTCATCCACACACTTAGGAACTCATTCCACTTCACAACAAGGCATTCAACAAACAAACACAATTTTACACCCATGGATAACACAACACAAGAACTCAACCAGGATGAGTTCAAAGGGGTAGGGGAGTGGACACACTCAATTCAAGAGTGCCACTCCTACAAATATCGCCAAACAAATACCTCATAAGGCCTCTAGCCAACACATTTAAACATAATTTCCACAAGCTTCCATTTTTGCTCTCAAGCCATTTCACATATTACTCAAAATCTCATATATTGCCCTCAAGGCTTACAACACCACAAAAACAAGGTAATGACCCTGAGGAGGTTCACTCCTCCCCTACCCCACACTTGTTGAGCATCTTCTCCCAAGTGGGAGAGGCTCTTACAACACCCTACAAATTTTCCCCACAATAACAATAAAAACTCAAGAAAATAGATCTCACACATAACATCATGCAAGCAAACAAAAATACAAAAGGAAGGCCTTAGCCTTGAAGCCAACCTTTAAAAGGCCAATTATGGTAGATGGTTGATGTAGAGCTTCTACAAATCCTCCTCCAATATAAGCCACAAAACTCTCTCTATCTTTTCCCCAAAGTAAAATTCAAACAATTAAATTATCCAAAAATTCAACAACCCATAACCTTCTCCAAGTGGGATTAAAATAAGCTCAACCCATGAGCTTTGAGGAATGGGGAGGTGACACTTGTCAGCTCCTCACTCTTTCTCCCCACTACAAGCAAGACCCATGGGATGGGGGATGGGTGATGACACATGTCACTCACCTATCCCCAAGTCTCTCTCACCCCTCCACTTGTCCTCTCTCAAACATGTGGGAGAGAAAAGTGGAGCTTAAGAGGAAATGATTGACACATGTGTCCTGTTGATGTGTAAAATTGCACAGGTTCCAACACCAACATGGGAAGTTTCAGGAATGTGGGACTTGTGAAACAACCTTCAGATTTTAAAGAAGCTGGCTCTTCTCTATCTTGTATGGGTTTTGGGAAAAAAGGTAGAAATTAACAGAATTAAAGATACAGTTAAAGCAAATCTATCTATGGCGATGCACCTGAATAATAAGTATCTCCCTCAACTTAAGCACAGTGAAGCTATTCTCAAGATTCAGTTATGTTAAAGAGCAAATGTTGCATGATTAACATAAACAGATATAATGAATAAACTCAAAGGCTCACAAACAGACAATTTACAATGACACAGAAAATATCAACCAAGGCACAGAACTTTGTCTTTCTCATTAATTTTCTAGCAACATAAGAGGCACAGATACATGCACAGTTACATTTACTTTCTGAATCAAGAATAACAAAAATAAAGGCAAAATGATATTCACTGGTCATAACAAAAGTCTCAAACTTCTTTATTGAATCTCTGATAGAAAATATCTCTAGCGAAACTATCTATGAATGAATCTCCGTATATATCAATCTATTACCAATGTTACATATTTATAGCATAGGATCAACTCTAGATTGTCTGCACAATCGAATCCCAACGGCCTAACTGAACTGGAGCTAACGGGAAGTCCCTGACATTTAAAATCTTTTGGATCCGCAAATAGTTACAATAACTGCAAGTCCATTCGCTGTGGCAAAAACATGTGTAGCGCATCCCTTCTATAGGGAAAAGACACTTGGCAGCATCCGCACTCTTTAAACAATGAACTCTGAGACACATGGCAGCGTCCGCGCACATATAACTTGAAACTTCTTCATCTCTCAGGAGAAACAAGAAATTGACACATGGCGGCGTCTGCAGCAACTAGAAATAGATACATGTCTTTATCCACACCTTCTCGCTGAATTGTGTCTCTATATTTGGGTGACCCCTGCTTGTGACAACTATCGCAATCCGCTGCACTGAAGCTTAAAGATATATTAGAAATGGGGTCCACAACTCTTTGCTTGCTAGCTTTCAAACAGGGACAGGTGGCAGCCTCCGCAGTATCAACTATCTGGTATGTGGCAGCTTCCACAGTCTCCTTGAAACATTAGAACCTTTTTGAGACTCACGCGGAGGTTGACACATGTCGGGCTCCGCAAAACTGAAGAAACATTTATTATCATTGGAAGAAAGGGGCAAAAGCTTTTACTTGGGCACCGCATCCACCACGTGGCACATTCTGCATCATTGAACCTTTACACTGGGGCCTACCTCCATTTATTACTTTGCATCGAAGGATATATAAACAGATACGCGAAAGCTGACACTTGGTAAGCTCTGCGACTATCACAAAATACACATGGCTTCTTCCGTAGGCACACTGAAACTTTATAACTGTCTCTGCATGCAACATGTGGCGTCTTCTGTAGGGTCGCAACTTAGAATGTATTAGAGACATTTAATCCACGTGGCACGATCTGTTGCAAATGTTGTAACTTAGAAACAAAAGCAGCTTAAACCGTAGCTCGACACTTGTCAAACTTCGCGGCACTGGCAAAAAGAAACCTGCAGCAATAGTAAAATGAAACCCTTGTAAACCCTCGCGGCCATTCTCAGAAACGTTTATAGACACAGAAATTGAAGCTCGCGGGCACGCTGCTGAAAACAAAATGTAGAGTTTTATACTCTACAGTTCTTGGTGACCAGTAGGGATTTTGAGCCTACTCAAAAAGAACCCAAAACTTGGCAAAAAATATGTATGTAAAATACAAGATAGGGTCACAAATTCTGCAAAGTTGTCTGATAGACAGACCGTTCTGAATCTGAGAGTCCCTGTTTGCTCTATAAATCCTGAAAGGCAAAATCGAGATTTATAATGTCCTTGTGAGAAAACTTCTACAGAATCTGAACTGCGGTCTTTAGTTGAAACTCTAATTGGGCCATCGGAATCAAGACAACTTCTACCTCATGTACTGATGAGGAATCACTTAAACCTTGAAAAATAGATTGATCATTTTGTCTTATTAAAAGCAGGGTCTTAATCTCATCAATCATCAATACAGTGCTATCATCTGGAAATGGTGAGGGAAGACCCAGCTGCACCAAATCTTCTATGTGTCTCTTCATGTCCTTTACTCCTTCTTTGACAATATCCAGGAGCTCCTGGCAGTTTGTAGAACTGAATTGCAACTTAGAACTTCATTCACTCTCTTTGCAGCTACCATCCTATCACTGATCCCTGCTACTAACAAAATTTCATCTGTTGTGTCATATAGTTTCTTCAGCAACAGTTGTGAGTCAGAAACTCTCAAAGAGATAGTAGATAGAGTGGCTTGAACCGAAGTTTCCACTTTCTCACATAACAACTGTGCATTTAACATGAAAGTTAATGAGGGTCTGAGCTGGATAATCTCCTCAGAGATTATTTTCCACACTGACACATATAGCTCCTTGACCAAATTCAGAACTCCAGCATTCTGAGGCCTGTTAGCTAACTCCAATGTTAGTTGTTTTATCATTTGTTGCTCTACTAGGAGTTGTGCCTGTATTGCAACAGCAGCATTCTATTCACTCAATAGCTTCTGTTGAGACTGTGTAGCTTGTTGCAACTTTTCTTGATACCTCTTCTCTAAGGTGGCTTTTTCTTGCCTCAAAACATTTACTGCAGCTTTTTCCTAAGCAAGCTCCATCTTTAGAGAAGCATTTTGAGCCACTGTCACTTGATGAATTTGACAGGAAACAATATTTTGCAACTGTTTATTTAGATTCTCTATCTCATCTGTTCTAGATTTCAACTCTGTAGCAAGGTTGATACTATTGGCCTTCTCCTGAGCTAAGTCAGTTTCAACCTTCTGCAACTTCTTGGACACTTTTAAGTAGTTAGTTGCAACAGCAGAAGTGGTTTCATTGAGTAGCTCGACCGTATCTTGTGGTCTGAATAGAGACATGTCCATAGCTACTACATTCATTTCAAAGTCCTGAGGCTGCATCTGCTCGTTTGGCTTCACCACATTTGGGGACAAATGTGTGACAGTCAACTGCTGTTGTATAGGGTCAAAGAGAGACCTCATATGTGGCACAGCCAAGCTCTTATTTTCTTTCTTTCTTTTCTTATCTAGCCTGGCTTCTCTAGCCTTCTTTGTTGTATCTACCTGAGCTTGGAAAGTGGGGGGAGAAGCAATGTACCCCCTAGCAAAGGGATGACCCTGAGGTAAACCATAAGGAATAGCCAAATGTTGGCTAGGGGAGATTTGGGGAGGTGCTCTTCTTGGAATAGAGGGGGAAAAGAATGACAATGAGGTGGCCTGTGAAGACATGGCCTAAGGATTAACAATTGGGGCAAGTGTAGATATAGGCACAACAGAGCTTGCAGGGGATACTAATGTTTGGCCAGTTGGGATTGCCACCCTTATGGTAGAAGAAAGAGACTAAGAGGAAAAAGGAGAAGAAACACTTACCTGAGGAGCAGCAGATGTGGCTGATAGTTGCTATAGCAAAGGTTCTGCTTCTTCATCTGACTCTGGTGGCAGGTTTAGTTTTCTACGCTTCCTCGGCCTTTCTCCTGTCTCTCCTTCTAATTCCTTTTCCTCTACATTTACCACTACTGAAGGTGGCAAGGGTACAAAACTAGAAGCCCTAGTAGCTGAAACTGATGGAGTCCCTCTAGGTGGTGATGACATGACACCCTTCTGTTTCTCTAGAGTACTAGGAGATTGGGCCCAGGGAGATACAGGGGTTGTAGATGAGGCTTGTCTTGTTACTTGCATTGTATGAGTTGACTCAGCCTCCTCTCCAGACTCCTCATCCTTCTTGTAGATTCTTCTTGTATCAGGGCTAGAAACTGGAGAGGGATGCCACTCATCCCAGATAGACTCCCATCTTTCATCAGTGTCAACCTTCCCAAAAGAGTGTGTTAACTCAGAAATTTCCTGCCTATACTTCCAATAGGCCTCAATTTTCTCTAGCTTCCACTCCTTGCCCTTCAAATCTTTCTTTAAACCAGTACCCATTCTGATCTTAGGGTCAAAGGCCTTTTATTTAACATAAAAGGTCTCCCATGGCCTGGGCCCCTCATAAGGTAAATCTGTCAGTTCCACATACAGGTCTGGGATATCTTCTTTAGGGTTTCTCCTGTCTTCCCAAAAGGGGTGACCCTCATGTGCTATTTTAGCCCCAACTTTGTTGGTTTTAACCTAGGAGGCTATAAAATTGTTTGGGGTGTACTTCCATTTGTCCTCAATAATGAAGAATCCCAAGATAGCTAACTTTCATAGCAATAGATGTTCAGCATCTCTAACTTCCAAGGCCATGTTCTTTCTGATCCATGGGATATCATACATTTTCTTCTTCTTCCTCTTGGTGCCATACTCATTATCAACCACGAACACTTGCCAGGTTACTTCTAGAAACGCTACCCTAGGGGTCAAAATTCTAGGGAGCAGCATAGGTTCCTCATTGAAGCCATGGACCCTAATGATAGTATTTTGGGCCCCAAAGAAATAATCACATGAGATTGGGCCATTGGTCATGAAACCCCTAATGCTCTGTGTCAACCTATGTTCTACAGGTTCAGGGCTCAAATGGCAAAATGCAGGGGCAACAAAGAGTTCCCAGAACTCATAAGGGTCTGACGCCTCAGATAGCACATGTGTCCATGCAGACACAGGAATAGTTCTATTTTGCCCAAAATTTGGGTCATACATGCTCAAATGCATATTTGGTGCAAATATATTGTGGTTCTGATATAACATCAAATGAAACAGATAAGCAGAATACCTAAATACTCCTGTGGCTTTGAAGTTGGCGAGTTGATCAACCATGGAATAAGTAATTTGTTCTGAAAAATCCAGACCGTATTCCTGCGACTTATCCACAGTCTTCAACCTGAAAATGATTACAATTTGCCAATCATAGACGATGTTATCTTCCTTCATCCCAAAAATGAAAGACATCATGGACAGTGCCTCTTGACTGGCCTAGCTGAATTGCACCCTTCCTGTAGGTAGCGTGGGCATCTGTGTGTTCTCATCTTCTAACTGCAATTCTAAGTTAAGGAACCTAAGCTAGTTGTTGACATTTGACCATGTCTTTTGCATTTTAGCAATAGTGGGGAATGTGGCCGTTCGATCATGATACAAGGCCGGCATGTCTCTTATAGCTTTGGGTGTAATCTGCACCATAAAGGGTCCCTGTTGAATGGTGCTTGATGGTGCATGGAACAGCTCTGCGCATATATCAATTAGGTCAGGGCAGAGGTGCACATTAGGGACTAGGAACTGTGCCAACTACGAGGTCCAAATCCTCATTCCAAAGGTCTCAGACTATCCATTCTTCACTTTTTGAATGCATCTTTGGTGTGCCCCTTCGTGGAGAGCCTTGGTAGATTTTTGAAGGCTGGTTCGAAGGTACCATCTGCAAAATCCTTTACTTTCATTGGGTCGATGGAGTAACCTACTTTAGGGACTCTCATTCTAGGGTAGGGTCTCTTAGGTTGTGCAGGAGCTGAGGTGTAAGATTTGCTTTTTAAAAGCCTGTCAATTGATTCATATATTCCGAGCCCCTCCTGAGAGGACTATGCCTCGACCATGACTGTATTCTGCAGGGAGAATGTGAGAAGCTTTGACATAAACAGAAACTGCGAAATGCAAATGACACTCAGCTATGAAGCGCTCGCTAGGGATTAGAGGCAATAGTAATTCACAGCAAAGAGATAGAAACAAATGAAAGCCATAGTTAGGATTTTTTGCTAATTTAATGAGGCTTTTAATGACACATTGAGTCTCATAAATGGCATTTACACCAAGAAAACCGTTAGTGTATCTTTTGAAATCTCCGTGGAAAGGAGTGTCAGAAAAATTATGAGAGTGGCTAGGAAAGTGTACTTTCAAGGATTTTGGGGATTGGAGACAACCTTAATGAATGCGAGCTTTCGAAAAGAGAAAGGGGCTAGCGTTGATGACACGTATTCCAAGAACACTTATTGAAAAAGGAAAGTAGGAAAGAGAGGGCGGGAAAAAAGGAAAGCTACAAAAGGGGAAACTAACTAACTATGGTACATAAGAGCCCCTGCTTAGTTAAAGTGTTTCAAATAGATCCCATTTACAGGAATCTCTTCAGGTTCACCGTCCATGGTCTTGAACTCAAAAGAATTTTGTTACTTATAGGAATGAATCATGTAAGGGCCAGTCCATAGTGACTCAAACTTGTTGTGTGGGCCTGGCTTGGCAGCGCTTTCATCCCACTTCAAAACCACTGAGCCCACTTCAAAATGGGGATTTGAAATTTTCTTTTCAAAACAATCTTTGATTATTTTCTGGTGTCTCATTAGTGACTCGTGTGCTTTCTCTCTTTTCTCTTGTACTTCCAGTAGTTCAACAAGTCTAACTTGCATTGGGCCATTTTCCTCAATCTCAATTTGTTTCAATAATTGCAGAGTAGGAATCTCTAAGCTTAGTGGCATTACAACTGGCTTACCACAGACCAATTCATATGGAGACATCTTTGTCACTTGCTTAGGTGTAATTATGTCAGCCCATAGTGCTGTATTTAGCAACTTATGCCACTCTCTATGATAGTTGGTCCCTATCCTCTTAATGAGTCTGATTAGGTTCTTGTTAGTAAACTCTGCCAGACCATTACCCTGAGGGTAATAATTTGAAGAAGTTTTCAAATAAATTACATACCTTAATGCAAACTCAGATAATTTTGTTCCCAAAAATGCCTTAGCATTATCTAATATGATGGTATGAGGAGGGCCAAAATGAGCAGTAATGCTTTCCAGAAAGTCCAGTATTACTTTTTCTGTTGCTTCCTTGAGTGGTACTACTTCACTCCATCTGGTAAAGTAATCTATGGCTATAAGGATCCATTTGTGTCCCATACTTGACACTGGATTGATCATACCAATGAAATCAAGACCCCATTGGGCAAAGGGCTCATCTATAATTATGGGGCTTAGGGGCATTGTTGCATTTCTTCTTTTTCCTGTATAAACTGACAGGCTTGGCACTCTTTGACCAACTAATAATAGTCTGTAAATAGAGTTGGCCAGAAGTATCCTGCTTGAGTCGTCTTTATTGTTGTGGTCCTTGCTAAAAAGTGTCCACCTGAGGTTCCATGGTGCAACTCATGTAATATTTTTGAGCCTCATCTTTTTCTATGCATCTCAAAAGTATGCCATCAACATTTCTCCTGAATAAGATCTGGTCAATTAGTACAAAGTAGGACCATTGTTGTCTAGAATACCTTCTCTTATCATGGGAGAGCTCATTTGGAAAAATCCCATGTTTCATAAATTTAATCCTATTTGTGACCCAGGAATTTTGATCAATCTCTTGGATCCTCAACACACTCTCACTTTCTGTTTCTGCAGTCACCATTCTCTCCATGTCTTGGGCCATATATTGGCACAATCCTTTGCCTCTTACTAACTTAGTGGGTCTGACCTCCACATCATATTCAAGGATCTTTTTTATCCAGTTTGCTCTTTTCTCAGTGATCTCACCCTCCATAATGTATTCTCTTACACTAGGATGAGCCACTAATATCAGAATTTCTTAAGGGCTTTGACCATGGCATATGCTTGTTTCTCCACAAAATTGTATCTAGCCTCATATTCCCTAAGTGTCCTAGAGAAAAAGGCTACTGGGTGCTCTCCTTCTTGCTGGTCATCTTTCTGAGTCAAAACAACAGCAACACTGAACTCACCTCCATACACATACATTATAAAAGACTTAGAAAAGTCTGGGTTTCTAAGTACTGGGGCTGTTGAAATGGCTTTCTTGATCTCCTCAAAAGCCGGTCTCCCTTCTGCAGTTCATTTGAAAACTAGGTCCTTCTTTAGCAACAGTGTCATTGGTCTAATTAGACCTGCAAAGTCAGATATGAATTGGTTGACAAAATTGATCTTCCCCAGAAAGGATTGAACTTCTTTCTTATTGACTAGTAGAGATAAGTTCATAATGACAGTGACTCTCTCAGGATCAATAGAGACTCCTTCTTTTGACACTATATGCCCTAACAGTTTACCCTGAGGTACTGCAAAGATACACTTCTTGGGGTTCAGGGATATTCCAAACTCTTGACACTTCTTAAAAATTGCCTCTAATGATCAAAATGATCAATAGCATTTTTAGAGAAAATAGTGAGGTCATCTAGATAAATCAGGATGATTTTGTTTATGAGCTCTCCAAATGCTACATCCATTGCTCTTTGAAAAGTGGCTCCAACATTTGAAAGGCCAAATGGCATCTTAGCATATGCAAATGTTCCCCATTTGCAGTCTTATGTTGGTCTTCATCAACCAACCAAATCTGATTGTATCCAAAGAAGCCATCCAGTAAGGAAAATCTTTCTGATCCAACCACAGTCTGTAAAATTTGTTCCATAGAGGGCGGGGGATAATGATCTTTCAAAGATACTCTGTTCAAATCCCTGAAATCTACATAGAGCCTTATGTCACCATTCTTTTTCCTAACTAGCACTAGGTTGGATACCCAGGTTGAGTGTTTGATTGGAAAAATAATCTTTGATTCTAAAAGCTTTTGCAACTCATCCACCATTAGAGGTTCAATTCTAGGATTCATTGGCCTTTGCTTCTGTCTGACTGGTTTAGATCCTTCAGTCAGCTCTATGGTGTGCTATATGATATCTCTATTATAGCCATGGAGGTCTTCATAGGTCCAAGAAATCACTCTATCATATCTTTCACACAGATCAATTAGTCTTTCTTTTTCTTGCTGGGTTGTAGAATTGCCAATCTTCAATTTTCTTCCTTCACTAACTTGGATTTTAGAATAATCTGCTTTATCTGCTTGAAACCTCTTCTTCTCCAGGATTACATCTTTTCGGTCAAATAAGTTTTCTAAGGTAATCAGTCCTTTAGGAAGCTTATCAGACTTTAATTGAATAATTTGGTCGCCATATGCTTCTTCAATCTTAGGGTGTAACTGATCAGCAAATTCTCCTGATTGTTGTAAAAATGAGAGGACTTGGAAATCATTTTCAAAAACTTACCAATTTTGGTCATTGTCTGGGATAGTTGGCCTCACTATAACTCTGACTGACTCATTGTTAACTAGTAGATCAGTTGCTGGATCAAACTAGAAACCAATCTATGCCATTCTATCTACCTCAGAATTCTGGGCTCTAGGAACTACTTCAATGTTAAATTCTTCAAAATCATCTACTAGGTCCCAAATCCTGTGTCTATAGGATCTCATCCTTACATTTTTGGCTACTGCCTTTTCTCTGATTTGTTTCACCACTAGTTCTGAATCTCCTCTTACTATCAGATTCTTTACTCCTTTTTTCTTGGCTAACATGAGTCCATGCACTAAGGATTCATACTCAACATCATTATTGGTACAGGCAAACTGAAAATGGATGGCTCTTAAAATTTTCTCACCATTTGGGGTAGTAAGGCAAATCCCTGCACCAGCACTATTTTTACTTCTAGCCCCATCAAAATTTAGAGTCCAGATTTCTGAGTCCTTTTCAGATTCTTGAGTCTGTGGTGTTTCTTTCCTTAAAACATTTGGGATCTCTTGGTCTTCTTCAAATATGACATAAGTGCCTAAACCAGTAGAGTCATAATTTCCATAGGGGTCACTTTGCATCATAGTCAACAAATGATTATTCTCTTCCTCCTGTTGGTCATGTTTAGTCCAGTCACCTATCTCTTCAACAAAGATTCTTTCATCTTTATTTAGCATAGCATGGGCTGCCTCTAATTTTGGGGTTGGTTCATTTGTGATATGGTCTTTTGATAATGGCTCAGACAGTATCTTCATCTTTGTCCCATATTTGGTTCTTAGAATGAGGTGTGACCAATCTAATGACATGTAACCTCCTATCTTGGCTGTAAAATCTCTAGATAGACATAGACCAAATACAAGAGGAATATCTATGACTACCACATCCTGATTCACAATTATATTAGGGCAAGTGTACAATTGCAATGGGAGTTGTTTAATTTTCCCTATTGTTTGCACTGATTTCCCATCCAACTACATAACTCCTCTAGTAAGTGGCTCATACTTTATCTTCAAAGCATTTGTTATTTGTTTTGGTATTACTGTAGTACTGGCCCCAGAGTCTATCATTGCATTATGCAACAGTTTCTTCCCAACTATCAAAGTCAAATAAAAGGGTTCTGGTTTGGATTTACCTACCTCAGGTGCATTGTTCAAAAGGGCTGTTGTCTGTAGAGGTACAGTATCTTTGAGCTATAGCTTTTCTTTATCAGCAGGTCCTCCTTTGGCACTAGTATATTTAGGTGCTTATTGGCCCTGCAAAGCTTCTTGCAACAGTGTCTTCTACTCAAGAATAGCTAGCATGTCCCAGATTGATACATGCGTTGGTGTCCTTTTTAGTTGATCCACTATATTGACAGGTCCTAATGCTTGGGCCTTTGAGTAATAAGGGTACCTTGCCTTTTCTTAAACTTGACCTAAGGCTACTTGATTCTGCACATGCTGGAACATTTCTTGTTTAGCAGTTGTGTTCTAATGACCTTGAAAAGGGGGAGCTTCCATGATCTCATTATTAGTGACTTCAGGTTGTTCCATCATTCTCCTCTTTGCTCTGGTATAGTAATCTGATTGCACTAATGGCTTCTTGGAAGTAGATGCTTCATTCAAGAACACTGACTCTTCATCTTCAATCCATGAAAATAAAGCATGCTCAGGGGCTATTTCCTCTTCCTATTGTAAGGACATTCCTTGCATCTAGGCAACCAAGACTGCATTTTGTACACCCGGAGACTAATATTGTGAATTGTTAGAAGTTACAAATTGTCCTTCTAATCCTCTCTGTTCTTCTATCTTTTTCTGTAAATTTTCTCTGGGGCAGTCTCTGGGCATATGGGCATTGTTGCAAGGAAAACACCAAGCATTTGTGCTATCTGCAAAATTATTTTTCCCTAGACAAATTCCCCTATTGGGATTAGGAGGAACAGTCTATAGAGGTGTAGGGACTGTGACTAACTGGTTTGATGGCTAAGGGTTAGCTTGCCTTTGAGGGCCTTGATACTAATTTGGCTGAAAGGGAGGTCTATTTCTTTGGTATCCTTGATATTGGGGTTTTGGATAAGGATTTTGTTGTCTCTTCAGATTGATTATCTCATTTGAAAAGGTTCTTAAAATGTTCTTGGCATCATCCATTTTAGATGATTGAACAGGGGCAATTACTTTAGCAAGTTGCTGAGGAAAAGAATACATAGACACAGGTGGGGTTGTAGGATTAGGGACTTCTTGAGGCAAAGGTAAGGTAATTTCTAGAAACATGGGCATAGGAGGCCTTGGGGGCAACTTTCCAGTATCTATTAAGTTATTTTCTGCCTTAACTACAAACTCATAAGCTTCTGGTAGTGTCTAACCTCCAAAGGACTGGATCATCACTGATATATTTGAATTCAAAGCTTTAAGGTAAAACACAATAGCCATACCTGGTAATGGTCTTGCTGTGGCAAGGATCCTCTCCCAAGTCTTTTGAAATCTTGAATTGAAATCAGTCATAGCTTCTTGTGGTGCCCTTTTGATGGTGATCAATTGTTGCAGCAAAAAAGATTTATCACCCTTCTCTAAATATTTCAAAGAAGGCATCACCAAGCTGATCCCATGTAGAGATTGTGTTTGGGGTTAAGGATCTATACCAATCCAGAGCCTTCCCTTTGAAAGAAGCTGCCAACAGTCTTATAGCCACATTCTATTGAGTGATCACATGCACTGCACAAACATCAAATACATCTTGCAGATGCTCTTCAGGTGTCTTGAAATCTTCCCCACTGAATTTAGGCAGAGCCTTAAGAGCATTGGCTAGAATAGCATCCCAAGTAGCTGGTGGTATTGGAAGAACCAGAGGACTGTCAGTGTTCCAATTTGCATAATTCCTTGGGGCTATAGGTGCTCCCATATTTACTCTTGGTGCTGCTGTAAACTGATTCACTCTTCTCCTTGGATTAGCTACCAGCGGTGGCAAAAGAATGTTTGGTCTAGCAACAGATTTAGCTCTTGTTATAGGTCCATAGCTCTGACTTCCTGTGGCTTTCTGGCTCATACAATCTTGATAGCTTCAAGAAATGGTCCCACCGAGCATGCCAAAAACTGTTGATGTGTAAAATTACGCAGGTTCCAACACCAACATGGGAATTTTCAGGAATGTGGGACTTGCTACCTGAAACAACCTCCAGATTTTAAAGAAGCTGGCTCTTCTCTATCTTGTATGGGTTTTGGGAAAAAGAGTAGAAATTAACAGAATTAAAGATACAGTTAAAGCAAATCTATCTATGGCGATGCACCTGAATAATAAGTATCTCCCTCAACTTAAGCACAATGAAGCTTTTCTCAAGATTCAGTTACATTAAAGAGCAAATGTTGCATGATTAACATAAACAGATATAATGAATAAACTCAAAGGCCCATGAATAGACAATTTACAATGACACAGAAAATATCAACCAAGGCACAGAACTTTGTCTTTCTCATTAATTTTTCAGCAACATAAGAGGCACAGATACATGTACAGTTACATTTACTTTCTGAATCAAGAATAATAAAAATAAAGGCAAAATGATATTCACTGGTCATAGCAAAAGTCTCAAACTTCTCTATTGAATCTCTGATAGAAAATATCTCTAGCGAAACTATCTATGAATGAATCTCCGTATATATCGATCTATTACCAATGTTACATATTTATAGCATAGGATCGACTCTAGATTGTCTACACGATCGAATCCCAATGGCCTAACTGAACTGGAGCTAATTGGAAGTCCTTGACACTTAAAATCTTTTGGATCCGCAAATAGTTACAATAACTGCAAGTCCATTGGTTGTGGTAAAAACATGTGTAGCGCATTCCTTCTATAGGGAAAAGACACTTGGCAACATCCGCACTCTTTAAACAATGAACTCTAAGACACATGGCAGCGTCCGCACACATATAACTTGAAACTTCTTCATCTCTCAGGAGAAACAGGAAACTGACACATGGCGGCATCCACAGCAACTAGAAATAGATACGTGTCTTTATCTGCACCTTCTCGCTAAACTGTGTCTCTATATTCGGGTGACCCCTGCTTGTGACAACTATCGCGATCCGATGCACTAAATCTTAAAGACATATTAGAAATGGGGTCCACAACTCTTTGCTTGCTAGCTTTCAAACAAGGACAGGTGGTAGCCTCCGCAGTATCAACTATTTGGTACGTGGCAACTTCCGCAGTCTCCTTGAAACATTAGAACCTTTTTGAGACTCACGCGGAGGTTGACACATGTCGGGCTTCGCGAAACTGAAGAAACATTTATTACCGTTGGAAGAAAGGGGCAAAAGCTTTTACTTGGGCGCCGCATCCACCACGTGGCACATTCTGCATCACTGAACCTTTACACTGGGGCCTACCTCCATTTATTACTTTGCATTGAAGGATATATAAACAGATATGCAGAAGCTGACACTTGGCAAGCTCCGTGACTATCACAAAATACACATGGCTTCTTTCATAGGCACACTGAAACTTTATAACCGTGTCTCCGCATGCAACACATGGCGTCTTCTGCAGGGTCACAACTTAGAATGTATTAGAGAGATTTAATCCACGTGGCACAATCCACTGCAAAAGTTGTAACTTAGAAACAAAAGCGGCTTAAACCATAGCTCGACACTTGTCGGACTCTGTGGCACTAGCAAAAAGAAACCCACAGCAATAGTAAAATGAAACCCTTGTAAACCCTCACGGCTATTCTCAGAAATGTTTATAGACACAGAAACTGAAACTCGCGGGCGCACTGCTGAAAACAAAATGTAGAGTTTTATACTCTACATGTCCCATTCCTTTCCTCCCAAGAGGGACCACACAACTCCAAGGTACTCTCACCAATTGTGAGAGAGACTTGGAGTAAAGTCCTCCTCAATTAGAGGGTCTTGGAGACATCTCCAACCTTGGCAAGTGGTAAGGATGGGATTGAGTGTTGGGATCATTCATCCTCTCCCTCCCATGCCTCCAACTTCGTCACTTAACTTTAGGGTGAAGTTAAGGTGACCAAATGAAGGTTTACCAAGGGTTACCCAAGTCAAAAAGGTCCCTAGACGCAAGGAGTACAGCCCAGGGTCAAGTTTAGCTCATTTTGAGCACCTAGGGTTAAGTTAAAGCACATGAAAAGGGATCTCAAAATTTAAAATTTAAAAAATAAAATTCAATGACAAAATTCTTACAACACCAATTAGAAATCAAAATAAAAGAGGGGTAGACTTAGCCCGACTAACAACATGCAATTTAACATTACAGAATTTCATCATGCACAGAGTTGATCTTGGTTCCTCATGGAACTAGATCAGCTTCACAAGGGATAACAACATCGTGTGTGGGATGATCTCCAATTTCTGTGGCTTGTTAGAAATACTTGCGCACTCAATTGCAAAATTAATTCCACATATATATAATAGCCGAAGCAATTTAAAACATACATTCGCATAAAATATCACAAGTTCACATAAGCATAAAGAAAGTCACATTACAAATAGGTTCTAAATTCTCCATTTCAAACATCCATTCCCAAGATTAAATCACAAAACCAATTTCTATCCAACATCACCCAATTAGTTTTCCCATAACATCATAGTATAAAACATCTATCTAACATCATCAGTAAAGCAATATCCATTTCTAACACATCGTAAACATACTAAGCATAACAATCCACATACATCATAAAGTCTAATAGTCTGGAAATTCAGGATCAACAGTCCCACAAGTCTAAATGTATCAACAACAGTAAAGTAAATAGTCAAATGTACAAGAATGAAAAAGGTAGGCCTCATAGGACACTAACCTATTAATGGGAAATCTGAGTTTTCATGAGTTGCAAGTTGTCGAAGACAAGGGTGTGGTTAAGGTAGAGGAGGTTAGCCACCTGGCAGGGTTAGGATTGTATAATTCGAAGTAATGGAAAAACTACCAGACAAATGTTATTTCAAACAATTATCTTACATCACAAGACTAGAAAAGCTACCTTTCTTGAAAGATTATTACAAATCATTGAAATGGTAACTTAGTATCTGGACAAATTATGCAAACCAGAATAATGAACTTTTGAGTAAATTCTAATTTTCTGAAAGAAAACAATGTTAGCAAATGTTTGAAACTTAAATAAATTTATTCTTTTGAGCTATGAAAAATGTTATATTTATTCTTTCTGTGTAATTGCTTCCAGGACAGGATGCCGAATGTGGGCTCCCACAGATGGTAATTTACTTTTTCTAAATTACCACTTGTTTATTATTGCTTTGGCCAAAGCTACTATACCATTGAAATAGATGGGTTAGAAAAGCCTAGAAAATATGTTATGTCTATGCCACATCTCATATGCAAGAAGTATGTCTTTCTAGTTTAGGAATGCATATAGGCATCAGGCAAGCATCGAGAGATTCCCTCCTGCCTTTATCATTCCAGGTTACTAGGCTCTTCATGTAGGGTTGGTGCTTTCTTTGAGTTAGGAAGAAACCCAGGGAAGTCCAGTACTTCCTGGTTGGGTGGAAAAAGTGCCTTAACCACACTCTTGGCCTCAGCTTACAGAGACCATTGGGGTCATGGTGGTTGAGGACATAGCATTTTATATTATATGATTCATGATGTATATATGTTCCTTTGTATTATTCTTGGTATGGCTTGCATAGCCAATCTGAAAATTGTATGAATACTTTCATTGAAGTAACTGAAGTAATTGATGTAACATTTTGTACTTGTAACATTGAAATAGATGTAATGTAACACCCTATGTGGTGTATGTAAATGTAACACTCTTTTAGTGTATGAAATTGTATTTCTTTATTGGGAACTTGCCATTATTGTGCAACTATGAATATTTTGATTAATAAATGAATCACTTTCCTTATTTGGAAAGAGCATTGCTTTTTGGAATACTACTTTTAGTGTGTGAGATTTCCTCACCTTACATTTGGTATCAGAGCACGATTCCAACATTGGGAGCTCTGGGGTGTGTGTTGCTCAGTTTGTTCGAGCATGTGTGGGTCCTTGTGTGTTGGCGTGCAGTGAGTAGCATGTGCCTTCTTTTGTATGTCATCCTTTCATGTGTGTGGCGAGCAATACATTATTATGGGTTAGATAAACCATGTGTTTTTTTATTGAGAAGTTACTTATGTGTAGTTTCCTTCCTAATTCCATACGTACTTGACATGAGCCTTTGCACTATGTGCGAGTGCTTGAGTGACCTTTGTAGGGTCATGTTTGTACTTGTGTGACCACCTATGATAGTGGAGTTATGAGGACCTTTGTGTGAAAGTAAATACCATGTTCCAAGTGTGAACGAACTTGGTTTACTAAACTTGGTTTACTTTTTTAGGAGTTATGCATTGTATGTGGACAAGAGGATGTTTTGATCATATGCTTGATATGTGAAGAATATTAATGAATCTTGTTGTGTACAAGAGTAGCATATCCTCATAATGTTTACCTCTATATAGTGACTGGTAATGCTTGTTTGACATGCATATTGCATTGCCTTATTGAGAGCATGTCCCTAGGTATGGATTAATTATGCGCTTGTAAGATAGATAGTGTTGCATCACATTGCTAGAATAGATCATTTGGGTAATGACTTATATTCCTAGATTGCATTTTCCCTACGATTCATGTGGGAACCTAGGTGTAATTATTGCATTGCATTATTTTAAGAGTTAAAGAGAAAAAGGGGTTGTGAAGAGGGTCTTTTGCATAATCCTTGTGATGTTTTGAAGTGTTAGAATCTTGAGTGGATTAGCAAACCCTACATCTCTTAGTATGCATTTAGTATGCTTTTCATCATGTTGTGGAGGAGTTTAGAATCTTGTGAAAGGAATGTTGGGTAATTGCTTAACCCCAACCTAATCCTTCCTCCTATTTTATTTATGATATATTATCCATATGTTATATTGGTGAATCCTTGATTGGTAAGAAGTGTTAACCGTTGCTTGTTGGAGAGATTGATGCGCTTAGATATCTCAGTTGTGAACCTAATTTTGTCTTAGCTTCCTCTTGATTGCTAGTGGATGACTGCGTATGTCTTTACGTAGTGATTGTATGCAACTTACGGTTGCTTGGCATCATTAAATGATGTTCGTGTGGTTAAGTAGAAATAATCTTATGGTATAGACGTGATTGGAGTCTTAGAAGATTTGTTCCTTGATGTGGTTGAGTGTATTCTCTGTAGCATTGTACTCCCTCTCTAGTGGCTAGAATTAGTCATGTAGTTCATGTAATGTGGAACTTTTGAACTTTAATACCTTATTTTATTTGACTTTCATAAATTTTCTAAGTGTTCTATGGGCCAGCATTGAATTTTTATTTTTATTTTATAAATAAGTATAGCCATCAAAGTTTAATATTTATCTTGTGACCTTTATGGTCACATTTGATTTGCTTTTGAAATTGAGTTCATTTTATGCCTTGTTGTTGAAAATTGATTTTTCTTCCACTTTGATATTTTATTATTTATTTATTATTGATGGCTATGCTTGAATGTTTTAACTACTGGTCATGTATCATGTTATGTTGTGTATTGTGTTATGTTCTCTATCATGTCCATGATGGGCCTTTGATGGATTGTATAAGGGAGTAGAATGTGTAGAATAAACTAGTACCTGATGTGTGTATTACTAGAACTATGGTAGATTAAATTCCTTGGTTTGTTAATAAATGAAAGCGACTATTGTGTGAAATATTGAGAAATGGTTTTGTGTTTTTGTGGATCACTTGAAGAGAAATATATTCTTGTATGAGCTTAAATGTAGATTCATGACTGTGTAGAGAACTCATTGGGATTGAATCTTGCTTTTAGTTTAATTGGCCTAATGTTGGCTTAGTCCACCAACTTTAGTTGTTCTTACTTGTCTCGTTCCTGTTGATCTTGAACACGATGTCATGCCCTAGTGTTCGGCATTGGTAGAGTGTATGATGTTGTATGTAAGTTCCATAACTACCTTCAAGTTTGACATAGTGTAGAGTGTGATGGATCTTTAGTTAGTGCATGAGCACGTAATGTATATAAATATTTATGGTATTATAGTTGTATTTTTATTCTTGTTGAGTTTCCAACCTTGGAAATCAGGTTGCTTCAAGAGTTTCTTCTTAGTAGTTGGAGGTTTTCTAGCTTGATGCTTGATGGGATAAGTTGTCCTTTGTATTCCATTTTATGGATACTTGGTGTTAGGCTATGAAGAAACCTTGTGTTTCTTAGTTGATCATGAAATTGTGGTCGAGTTGTGTTGTTTAACCTTTTGGTCTATCTTAGTTAAGAGAAAATGGCAGTATGGTGGAGTAGTCTTGCTCCTTGTTAGTGTGTTGATGTCATCTTAGATGTGCTCCTAGTGAGTAACAAGTTGCTAAGCCTTGCTTTATAGAAGTCTTTACCACGTTAGAGGGTGTGGTTAGATTCTTTCCTCTAAGAATCTATTTGGTTGGTCCTAGTTTTGGTAGTGTAGAGATAGAGTGTTAAAGAAACCCTCTCTTTCAGGAGTGGAGCATGAGGAAGTATCTCATGTAGGGAAACTGCGTCTAGAGTTGAGACATGTGGTAGTAGTGCCTATAACCTTTTGAGTTAGCTTACCTTATCCTTGAATTCTTTTGTTGTGGGTAGTACCTGAGGAAGGACTATTAAGAGAATAATATTTTGTTACAATTTTTCGTAAGAGTAGATATGGTACCTTTGTGAGTCTCCTTAAACTTAGTTGATAGCTTGAGAGGTTATCCCATCATAGTTGTGGTCCTAAGTTTTACGGACTTAACTTGCTGTTGTGCTTTTTGGGCTAGAGCTTCTTCTCATTGTAGTGGCAATGGGATGATGGAGTGGTGTAGTCTCAAAGGAGTTGTATGCATGATGGTTGGTTTTGATCTAGTTGGTGTACCTTTGGAGATTTGTTTTGATATAGGAGATCTCAACCTAGTGTTGGTTAGTAGAACCGATTTCTTGAAATTATGTTATGATTTCCATTACATGTGCATTATGATAAATGATTCATGCTTATATGTGTCTATGATGTGTTAGCAAGAGACACTGCTAGGCATGTTAGGTGTTGTCACTAATGGCAACTAAATCTATCTTACACATCTGCATTGTATCATTTGATCATATTGAAAGTCAAATTGCAAATTTGTCTAAGTCCAGATAGACAAGAATAGAGCATATGACAGGGTTCAACATTTTGGTCCACATTTCTCCACAGGTAATCATATTGTGTTTTGAATTTGGAGGAATGTTAAGGGATGTCAAGACTACCTAAATCCAAAGTTTTATCCATTGGTGATGAAGGGATTGAAAGTTACAAGCATCTGAGTATCAGGATTTGATTAGACAGTTCAGTCTGGTGAAGAATAGGCCGACTTGGTGTTTGATCCTTGTGTGGATTAAGAGAAGTGGTTGGTTGAGTAATATATGAGATCCAGTGGTATTGGCCGACATGAGTAGTGACTTGAAAACATAGGTTTTGGTTTGCATTGATGTTTGTGCATGGATTCAGCTGACAGAACAGTGATCTTGAAAAGTTTCTAATTTTTTCATGAGGCCAACTGCAGTTGATGAAATTTCATGTTGCAGATATATATGATCGATGGGTTTGAGCATTTTGATGTATGGATATGTGAATATGAAGTGATAGGTGCAAAGTGTGGCAGTATCAAGTGCAAAGCAAGAGATTTAAGCTCCAGATCATGGCAGATCAGTAAAGCAGGATAGTGAAAGATGAAGTGTGTGAAGTTAGTATATTAAGCCTAACTAGAACTATAATCTTGCATTGTTAGATGCTATTCTTTAGTTCAAATATTTCAGTAAACTCTTGTAATTGATCTTGTAGGCAGTGAGCCTCCTTTGAGCAGTGAGCTCTGGGCAGTGCACCCGAAGGCATACTCCTTCCAATTTGTAATACTTTTAACAGAGTATAAAATCTTGTGGGTTAACCCCCACCATGGTTTTTCCCTTAACTAGGTTTCCACATAAAAATATTGGTGTTCATGTGTGATGATCTTGTTGTTATTGTTCTTAAGTCCATGCTTCTTTCTTTTGAATGTATGTGGTAAATTAATAAAGAAACATAATAACAAGTTTTGCAGAACACTAATTCACCCCCCTCTCAGTGTTCCTTAATTTCTACAATTGGTATCAAAGCAAGGTTCCTTGGAAGAAGTTTAACAGCTTGAGGAAGATCTGGGAAGGTGTTTCAATGGGTTCATTTAGGTATTCTAGTGGCATCAATGAACAACTTCAAGTTGCTTTAGAAGATCTTGATCAGTCCAGAGCAGAAGTCAAAGAACTACAAGAGAATCTTAAAGATGCTAAGGATTTCATTGAGACTTTAAAAGGGCAACTGAGAAAATCTATGGAAAAGAGGAAGGAGCTACTTCAATAGTTAGGAAATCAGTAGGAAGACAATGGCATCGATGGGGCTCTGAAGGAGAAGACAAAGGAATGTGAGAAACTAGCAAAATAAGTTGTCCTAAAACATGAGATGGAATTCGGGGTGATAAGGCTAACTAAGGAAATTGAGGAAAGGAAGAAGACTGAAGAAAACCTGAATCGGTCTCTGAAAGAAAGAATAGAAGAGTGCTGCAAATTTGACATAATAATTGCCCATCTAGAGTCTAATCTACAAGAATCCAGGTATAATGAGGAACAACTTGAAAGGCAAATTGTCATTCTCAAACATGACCTAGAAGCTACAAATGAATACAAAGAAAAGTTCAAGATAAGCTCAGCTAAACTTGAGGTGTTGCTTGATAGTCAGAAGAAGGCAAATGATAAGTATGGTCTAGGATATGAGAAAGGTGAAAGCTCTAGATCTAGTCAAGGAAATCCTAGATCAAGGAATTAGAGAAACAGACCTAGAAGACCTCCAGTCAAACAACGTAATGCTCAAAGGTATCTAATCTTTAATGGAAATTGTTTCAATTGCAATAAATTTGGTCATAGAGCTACTCAGTGTAGAAGTAGAGTGAAGCAAATTGGTCCATCCTTCTTCGGTCAATGCTTGAATTGTAAAAGGTATGGTCATAGATCCAATGAATGTAGAAGTATGATGATGATTAACTTTAACAACATAGGAAATGTCAATTCTTTCAATGGCAAATGTTTTGCATGCAATAGATTTGGACACATAGCTAATCAGTGCAGATCAAGAGGAAATCAAGTAAATGAGCCAAGAAATGTTGTGTGCTTTAATTGCAATAGATCCAGTCATATTGCAAGATTCTGCAGAAGCGGGAATAATGATAGAAAAGGTCTAGTAAACAGAAACCACAATGTGCAGAGACAAGATAAAGGTAAGGGAAAAGTAGATGTGAATGAGATCCAGAATGAAATGAACAAAACTTGGGTGAAGAAAGGTGCAATGAATGATGGTGATGGGTCCACACCCGAATCTGGTGTTGATAATTCCTCCAGGAATTGAAATAGGAGCTCTAGCTTAGGGGGAGCTGCATTGAAAATCTAATCCCCCCTGTCAGCAAGTGGCTGCCTAAATCTGGCATGATGAATGAAGATAAAGAAGCCTATTGCAGATTTGTTGAAGCAAATTCTGGAAGAAAAGAAGCTAATGCGATTGATTGTGGAGAAATTAAAGATTGACTGTATTCAAAAATAGTGTAACTGGATGAATTAGGGCAAAGCATTTATTACAATGGTGAATTAGGTTTTGCAGAGTGTAAAAGGTCATTCATTCAACATTTTAATCACTTTAAATTCAAAGAGAATAAGGAGAAGAGCACTTGAGTTGAGATCTCAAAGATTTGGAGTGTAAAAAGTGAATTCGACAGATAACCCTAATCCCGTGGAGAAAAAGGTATTTTTCTGTGAAGCTTTGAACTTGTGATCTTTTTGATATGGCTACTCCATTGGTTGTTGACATCACCGAAAGGCCTTGATCTAAATTCAAAAAGCATCCACACAAATTTGTAGAGGTTGATCCATTAGGTGCCCTTTCTGGTGTTCCGCATGGTGTGTTGCACATAGAAGATATTAGGGCTTACATTCATGCTAGCATAGATGAGTTTGGTGATTCAAAGTTACTGGATTTGTTTAAGAATCACCTGAGGGATGAGATTCATGGTCTTAAACCTGAGTATAAGGCACTGCAAGATAAACATTTCATTCAGGTTATAGGGTTCCCATCCTTCGATGAGGATGAGTGGGTCCAGTATGTACTGAGGTGGATGCATGATGAATTTATGTGGTTGATGAAACCCTTTAAGATCACCAAGGATTCCATCAAGGCCATAATAGGATTGAACTCATCTAGTGGATTGTCGATGCTAAAATCAGTGAAGAATCAGACTGTAACTGAAGCTACCGAATCAAATTTTGATAAGAGGGTAATGACAATAAATGATATAACTGATCTGGATGTCAAATTTACATCTATGGTGATTTGATATAACATATACCACTCCAGCAGGGAAAACTTAGTGTCCGGTACAACCATTTATGCTGCTTATCAAATGTTAAAAGAAAATGTTGACTATGACTTGCGTGAGCTGCTGCAAAACCAGCTAATGGAGAATCTAAACAAGATCAAGAAGGATAAGAAGACTACATTTAAGTATGGTACATTGGTCTTGTGCTTGTTCTTTTATTTCATGAATGAGATTCCCGGGATGAAAAGCCTATGTTGGACTAGTGACAAGCATGTTGCCTTACAAATAAGAGAGCACTTGCACAATATTGGTGACTCCAATGCCTAAAGGACTGCTCTTTGGGGATATTTCAAGAATTTTCAAAATGTGATGCAATCAAGGGAAAGAATCCCTAAGTATGTGGTGGAAAAGTACAAGAAAACAATTTGCTTCATGGTGGAAATAGATCAATGCTTGATGGAAGCAGTTGAACCAAGGACTATATGGATCATGCCCATGGGGTATGAAGATGATGAACAAATACTGGAAATGTATGCTCAACACATTCTGAGCAAACCAAAAGATACCTCAGTTGAGAGATTTAGTACATATGATGAGCTTAATTTGAAACTGCATGTTGAGCTCCAGAGACCTAAAACTAAGAGAAAGGTCCAAAGGCAAGTTGAAATGTATGTAGAAAGTATTGGAATAACCAAAGAAGTTGGAAGACAAAATAGGGAAAGGATAGAGAAAGCTAAGAAGGAGAAGCGGGATAGGAAACAGGAAAGTGTTCTGGTAGAATCCCTTTCTAAATCAAGGACTGCTAGGAGTTCTGGTACAACCTCTAGTGCATCACCTTCTTATATTGCAAAGAAATTCAAAGAAAAACCTACCGGAAGGAAAAAGAACAAAAGTCATGGGCAAAAGATCATATGTCAGTGTGGAGAAGGAGGATGAAGAAGAGACTGATTCAGATGATGAGGTTAAAGAGTTGAAGGCCTCAGGCACTAAAGCTGCTAAAGTGTCTAAGGAGAAGCCCTCTAGAAGCATAAAATCAAAGAAAGCAGAAGCATCAAGGGTTACTAAAGACAAGCCCTCGGGAAGTATAAAGGTGAGCAAAAGACAAAAGGTTGAGACTCATGTTGAAAAATCCACCTTGTCAGTTGAAGATATTGTGAATGTAGTAACTGTTCATGAGAATTTGAAGCCCATAATAGAATATTATGACAACTTTGATAATGTCAACAAGAAAATTTTGGAGGATGCTACTGTTAAGTACTTGAATACATTCAACAGAGCACTTGTGGAAATTTTGTCAGAAATCCGTAAGGGTCTAACTGACATTTTGGAGATGAGAAAAGAAGTTGCTAAAGCAAAGGATTTGGAGCTAAGAGAACATGTGTTGTCCAGTCTATGTCCGGTAATCTCTTGGAAGGAAGAAAATAAAATTTTCAAAGAAGTTAAAGATGAATTCAGAAGCAAAATTAGGATGAATAAGCTAATGATTGGAGACATTGATAAAGTGGTCAAAGAAACAGAACAAATTCTGAAGAAAGCTCTGGACAAGAATAAGTTTTATGTGGTCACTAAAGAACCTGTTGATGCTGATGATACATCCATTTTGAATAATGAAGAGTTGAAGAAAAATGAGCAACAAGCTGGGGCAGATGATTTCTCTGTTCCAAAAGAGGAAATATTGAATAAAGGAGATGAAGAGATGATGAAGGAAGATAATGTTGATTGTACAGAGGATACTCAAATTCCTCCAGACCAATCTGATAAATAAAATACAGAGATGAATATGGAAATAAATGCTCCTACTGAAAGTGATTTTGAGAAGAATAAAGAGAAGAAATCAAAAGAAGTTAAGGACAAGGAAGATCAAGAAGAAGAAATTGATGATAGAATTGATTCCTCAATTTCAAATGTTGAGGAATTTGATAATGCTGTTGCTGAGGATACACAAAATCCTCTGGAAAAGATTGCAGAAGACATTTCTGATAAAGATAAAAAGAAGGATGCCTCTGATGATGTAGCAGAGATAGCATAAGTAGAGAAAAAGAATGAAAATGATAAGCAAGACAATGCAGTTGACTCTAGAAAGGGAGAAGATGCAGGCCCTAAAGAGCATAAAACAAAAACATCATATTAGGCAAGAGACACTGTAGAAGCAGTGAAAGAAATTTTGGAGAAAGATAAACAAGTTGCAGAAGATCTAGATATAATACAAGGTCCAATCAATTTTGATACTCTATCACTGGTACAGAAGATGAAGTTGGCCTCTTTTGCACAAGCTAAGGCCAGAGAGGAAATCTTGAGGTTCCATATAGAAGACAGTGAGTTGCTTGGTCTTGCATCTGGCATCTTGGAGAAAATCATGCCTACGTTTCAGAAGGATTCATCAGCATCCCCCTTCGGTTAGTTGAAGAGTCTAATAAACTCTATAAGTACTCATTTTGAATCTTTTGAGCAGTCAGCAAAAGATAAAGTCTGGAATGAATTTAATGAGAAGAGGTTTGTTGAATTAAAGAGAATAATTAGTTATGATAGATCAATTCTTGATACTAGTGTAAAGAGTATTCAAAATGCCCTCATTGAAGGAGGAGATGTGTACAAATTTTGTTTATTTTGGCCAAAAGTTGTAGAGGATATTGAGAAGAAAATAAAGGAGTCTGAGCAAAAATTGTCAAATATATCTCAATCCTTTGATCCTTTGACAGTATCTGTAGTGAGTCAAAGGATCAGTATCTACGGTGAGTCAAGAATGTCAAGTAATCAACTTGATTGATGAAATAAAGAAATTGGTGAAAGAAAAAGAAAACATTGTGGCAAGGATGTGTGAACTCTAGGGATTGATTTCCCTTAAGTTAGAAACAATGTTCAATGCATTGACAGAAGCTCAAGCTGCTTCTTTGACAAGTGATCCCACTAGTCTACAGAAGGTAGAGTCACATGCATTTTTATTCAGTGGTCATATTTCAGTTTTGGATAGCATGGAGAAAAGATGGGACAGTGAAATGGCACTGTTGAAAAACATTTTTGGTGGTGTGTTTAAGTTCATGTAGACAAGACATAAGGATTGTTTGTATATATGCGCCCATGTACATAAAGTTTTTGTGTGAATTTTTGGGTCTGGACCTCAACCTTTGTCATTGATGTCAAAGGGGGAGTGGAAAGAAGTGAAAAATGAGGAAATCATCTAAGGGGGAGCATTGAAAATCACAAGTGTACATAGTAAAGGGGGAGTTGTTCTAACACTTAGTCATTTTTCACTAAGCGTTGCCATCAATGCCAAAGGGGAAGATTGTTGGAAAGAGACACTACTAGGCATGTCAGGTGTTGTCATTGATGGCAACTAAATCTATCTTACACATCCGCATTGTATCATTTGATCATATCGAAAGTCAAATTGCAGATTTGTCTAAGTCTGGATAGACAAGAACAGAGCATATGACAGGGTTCAACATTTTGGTCTGCATTTCTCCAAAGGTAATCATATTGTGTTGCAGATCTGAGGGAATGGTAAGGGATGTCAGGACTACCTAAATCCAAAGTTTTATCCTCCAGTGATGAAGGGATTGAAAGTTACAAGCATCTGAGTATCAGGTTTTAGTTAGGCAGTTTAGTCCGGTGAAGAACGGGCCGACTTGGTGTTTGATCCTTGTGGGCATTAAGAGAAGTGGTTGGTTGAGTAATATATGAGAATAGTGGTATTAGCTGACATGAGTGGTGACTTGAATACATATGTTTTGGTTCGCATTGATGTTTGTGCATGGATTCAGCTGACAAAACAGTGATCTTGAAAAGTTTCTAAGTTTTTCTTGTGGCTGACTACAGTTGATGAAATTTCATGTTGCAGATATATATGATCAATGGGTTCGAGCATTTTGATGTATGGATATGCGAATATGAAGTGATAGGTGTGAAGTGTGGCAGTATCAAGTGCGAAGCAAGAGATCTAAGCTCCAGATCATGGCGGATTAGTGAAGTAGGGTAGTGAAAGATGAAGTGTGTGAAGTCAATATATTAAGCCTAACTGGAATTGTAATCTTGCATTGTTAGATGCTATTCTTTAGTTCAAATATTTTAGTAAACTCTTTGTAATTGATCTTGTAGGTAGTGAGCTCTGGGTAGTGCACCCAAAGGTATGTGCCTTCCTATTTGTAATACTTTTAACAGAGTATAAAATCCTGTGGGTTAACCCCCACCATGGTTTTTCCCTTAACCAGGTTTCCACGTAAAAATCTTGGTGTTCATGTGTGATGATCTTGTTGTTGTTGTTGTTCTTAAGTTCATGATTCTTTCTTTTGAATGTATGTGGTAAATTAATAAAGGAACATAATAATAAGTTTTGTTGCAGAACACTGATTCACCCCCCATCTCAGTGTTCCTTAATTTCTACATGATGGACTACGATTTGCCTCATTTGGTGTGCTTTGGTGGTGAGATTATTTTTCCTTATAACTTCACTGATTGTGATGATATTTTGATTATGCTCTAAAAAGAGTGCCATATGTTACTTGTATGGAATTAGGTGGTAGTTGTACCATGTGACGGTTATATGCCTTTATTGGCAATTGGACCATGTGTGTTGTTTATATTGATTGACATGCTTTATTGGACCTAGAAGTGGCGCTGGTGGAGCCCACTTGAATTTTTGATAGATACAAAGGAGCATTAGTAAGATACTTTTAATATCTTAGTAAATGTGTAATAAAGGTATTTCTCAGTACAAGGTTGCGTAGGACCAGTATTCGGTGGATAGTGCCACCTGGGAGAATACGAAGGATATAGATAGAGCTTTCCCACATCTGGGATTTTAGCGTAAACTTTTAAATTTCTAAATAATTATGACTTATTTATTATATTGATACTAGATGTATAAGACTTTTATGTAGATGTTTTGTAATAAAACATCAAGATGATGTCTTTTCCAAGTGGGGAAGAATGTCATGTCTCAGACTTTGATACATTTTGAACTTACTATATGTGGAATTGTTTTATGGATAACTGTGTGGTGGTTGAATGAATATTATTTTATTTTGAAAGATGAAATAAGTGGATATTATTATTTCATTTGAAAAGATGAAATGTAATGACTATTATTTTATTCCAAAATGATGCAATATAGAAATTGTTATTTTAGAATGATAAATTATAGTGCTTCGGCTATTTGGACACTAACCTATTAATGGGAAATCTAAGTTTTCATGAGTTGCAGGTTGTCGAAGACAAGGGTGTGGTTAAGGTAGAGGAGGTTAGCCACCTGGTAGGGTTAGGATTTTATAATTCAAAGTAATGGAAGAATTAGCAGACAAACATTATTTCAAACAATTATCTTACATCACAAGACAAGAAAAGCGACCTTTCTTGAAAGATTATTATAAATCACTGAAATGGTAACTTAGTATCTGGGCAAATTATGCAAACTAAAATAATGAACTTTTAAGTAAATTCTAATTTTCTAAAAGAAAACAATGTTAGCAAATGCTTGAAACTTAAACAAATTTATTCTTTTGAGCTATGAGAAATGTTATATTTATTCTTTCTGTGTAATTACTTCCAGGACAGGATGCCAAATGTGGGCTCCCAGAGATGGTAATTTATTATTTTTCTAAATTACCACTTGTTTATTATTTCTTTGGCCAAAGCTATTGCACCATTGAAATAGATGGGTTAGAAAAGCCTAGAAAATATGTTATGTCTCTGCCACATCCTGTATCCAAGAAGTATGTCATTCTAGTTTAAGAAGGCATATAGGCATCAGGCACGCATCGAGAGATTCCCTCCTGCCTTTACCGTTCCATGTTGCTAGGCTCCTCATGCAGGGTTAGTGCTTTCTTTGAGTTAGGAAGAAACTTGGGGAAGTCCAGTACTTCATGGTTGGGTGGAAAAAGTGCCTTAACCACACTCTTGGCCTCAGCTTGTGGAAGACCATTAGGGTCATGGCAGTTGAGGACATAGCATTTTATATTATATGATTCATGATGTATATATGTTCCTTTATATTATTCTTGGTATGGATTGCATAGCCAATCTAAAAATTGTATGAATACTTTCATTGAAGTAATTAATGTAACATTTTGTACTTATAACATTGAAACAGATGTAATGTAACACCCTATGTGGTGTATGTAAATGTAACACTCTTTTAGTGCATGAAATTGTATTTCTTTATGGGGAACTTGCCATTATTGTGCAACTATGAATATTTTGATTAATAAATGAATCACTTTCCTTATTTGGAAAGAGCATTACTTTTTGGAATACTATTTTTAGTATGTGAGATTTTTGCACCTTACAGTTGTAGGCCCTCTATCTCTTATCTCAAGCCCTTTGATTGGGCTGATGTTATGCCATTGTAGTTTTGCAATTTTTTTTGCATGCTTGTTGGTATTTCAAGCTTTTGGTTGGGCTTCATGGTCTCATATTTCTATCTTTGTACTGAAGGGTTAGGGCCCTTTCAAAAACCCTACTTTTATCCTTTATCAAAAAAAAAGAGTAGATGGAAGGTTATCTTGGCTAGCTAAATGAAGACAATAAAAAAACATTACATATAATATGTTAGAAGTATTAGTTTAGGGATACATATTAAAAAGGCACCCTATAAATATATATAAAGATAAATCATATAATTCTAGCTTTAGATAAATTATAAAGCTAAGAATGATAATTAAGTAATATGTAATAAAAATAAAAAAATTTACTTAATTAAGATAAGTTAGAGATTATATTGAAATTGATGTAATGTGGATTTTGACTATATTGTAACATTATGACAAACTTATAAATCAAAATTTAGAATTAAATTAGGAGTCACAAACTTGAGATATTGATACATGATAATTGACGAGATTAGGACACAAACATGCTACAATCTAGTCCAAGTGGTGTGATTCTATCTTGGTGCAATTCTATCCTTTATAAAATTTGGCCTTTGTACCTATATAGATTGTTCTCTCAAATGACATGTGTTATGAAAACTTGTTAGTGCTAAGAAGCACTATTGGGACATGCTATGATAGATGGAAGAGTGTTAGACTTCCTTACTAGCAATTAAGCCTATGGATTAATTCAACAATATCAAAAATCTAGAGAAATAGAGAATGATGGATGCAAAGTAACTTTTCTTGATGAAGCTAAGACTAAGTGTGTGAGAGAATCTATGAAATAAGAATTGATAATACTTTTGAGTTAATATTCAATGATTGAAATGAACTAGGATGATGTCTCTTAATACACAACCCTAGACACATAATGTGAACTATTGTGTATGTACTCCAATGGGTAACAGTCATGTCCAAGATTGTGATCCTTGGAATGTTGACATTTTAGATTCTTGAAACAAGGGATGAGATCATGCTCATAATCTACTCTAAGGTAGAGAATCACAGGTGTAATCCTATCTAGGATGGGTATTGTTATTAAAAAAACAAAAATTAAACCTTAAAATCTTAACTTCTTATATGTGTTTTGTTGGTTTAGGTCCGGACAACTGAGAGGGGCGGGGGTGAATTAGTTGTCACACATTTTCAATCCTTTCTACCTTTAATCTTCCTTTTCCACTTATAATCAATTTAATGATATAAACATTATAGCATCAATCAATAACATATGAACAGAAAACATAAATAACACATTTGACACAAGATTTTGACGTGGAAACCCGGTTAAGGGAAAAACCACGGTGGGGGTTAACCCACAAAGATTAATACCCTGTTAAAAGTATTTTTACAAATGGTAATGCAGATGCATTCTGGCCCACTACCCAGAGCTCACTGCTCAAATGGAGGCTCACTGCTTATGGAAATATTACAAGAGAAAGACAGAGATTTGAACTGATTAATAGCATCTACCCATGCAAGAATTTTAGTTCCGGTTAAGTACAAAAATTGATCTTACACATTTCATCTTTGCTTCTGCTCTTCTTACTATTCTGCCTTCATTTATACTTTGGATTTCTACTCTTCTTAGTTATGTCCTATTCACATATATCGTTCATACCCAAAATCATCAACAATAATCGGCTATATATATACTCATCTTGATTTACAATCACTTGCCAATCAGCTACAACAACACTTAGAATATTTATGAATGTTCTGCTCTGTCAGCTAGATCTATGCATAACTTAAGGTGCGGACCAAAACTTTCTCTTGAAAAACATCACTCATGTCAGCCACTATCACTAATCATTACCATTTGTCCAACAAACCACTTCCATACATCCGGAATCAAGACCTTCTACAAGGTCAGTATGTTCTTCTTCTGTCTGCTCTGACAAACTAGAACCTGATACTCAAAGGTTAATATCTTTTGAATCCTTCATCACCAGAGGACAAAAATATGGATTTAGGTTGTCTTGATAATGTATATGACTCCCCTAGATCTATAGCTACTCATGACTTTCCACCGGAGAGATCCAGACCAAAATACCGGACCCTATTACTGCTCTGTTCTTAACTATCCAGACTTAGACAAATTCTGAATCTGACTTCTAATATGAACAAATTGTGTTATGTAGATTATTGGGATGATCTTAGTTTCCATCAATGACAACACTTATCATGCCTAGAAGTGTCTCTTGCCAACAATCTTCCCCTTTGGCATTGATGGCAACACTTAGTGAAAAATGACTAAGTGTTGGAATAGCTCCCCCTTAGCTTGTGCTCCATACTATTGTTCATACTGCTTTTTAGTACTCCTCCTTAGCTAAATTTCTTATTTTTCACTGATCTTCACTCCCCCTTTGACATCAATGGAAAAGGATGAGGTCCGCAAGCAAAACTCTCCAAAAATTATGTATATACTGCCGCATATGTACAAATAATCATTAAGTCTTATTTACATGAACTTGAGAATGTCTGAAAAGCTAGTTTTTATTTGCACAAGTTCAAAGGCCCAAGTACTCTACATTCCATCCAAAATGGAGATGTGCCCACTTAACAAAAATGAATATGCTTCTGCCTTTGACAGATCTGCTGGATCACTAGTCTGAGTTGCACTTAGGGCTTCAAATAGGGCATTATACATTGTCTCTAACTTAGGAGCAATTAATCCCCGAAGCTCACACATTCTCTTCATAATGTTACCCTTTTCTTTAAAAAGCCTCTTTATCTCATCTATAAGGCTAATTACTTGACATTCTAGACTTATAGGCGAAACTGTTAGAGGATCAAAATTTTGAGAGAGATCTGACAATTTCTATTTTTGCTCCTTTATCTTTTTCTCAATATCCTCATTAACTTTGGGCCATGATAGACAGAATTTGTACATATTTCTTCCATCATTTAGAGCATTCTAAATACTTTTTATGCTAATACCAAGTATTCTTCTATCATTTCCTATCAGATTCCTTATTTATCAAAATTTCTTATCCAAGAATTCTTTCTGAACTTTTGCCTCCGCAGATTTCTCAAAGGACTCAAAATGAGTATTCATAGAACTTACAAGATTTTTTAAATGTTCAGAGGGGGAATCAGATGGACTCTTCTGGTAGGTAGGAATTAACTTTTCCAAAATCCCGGATGCAAGCCCCAGTAGTTCATTGTCCTCCATGTGGAATTTTAACATCTTTTCTCTGGCCTTTACTTGGGTGAATGATGCTATTTTCATCAGTTGAATTGGAGAGAGATCATCTAGATTGGCTAGACCTTGGAGTAGTTTAGGTTCATCAAGCTCACTCATCTCTTTTTCAAGAAGACTTTTCACTGCATCTACGGTGTCTCTTGCAACATCTTCTGAACCATCCTTTTGTTCATCAGATTTCTCAGTATCTGCTGTATGTGCTTCAATATTTGCACCATCTTCTTATGCTTTATCTTTCTTTTCTCTTTCTTCATCTATCCTTGCTTTATCTTTCTCTGTGTTCTCTGGAGAAGGACTCTTTCCTATTTGTTCATTACTTGATGCCTGACCCAGAGGGCTCTATGTAGTAGCAATATTCTCTTCTTTTGCAAAAAGATCAAGTGGTGGAATTACTCCCACATCAACTATTTCGTCTATCATATCTATGTCTTCCTGATTGACTTGTTTCATTTCTAGAATAGAGGCTTCACCCAACTTAGATTTCTGCTCGGTGATGTTCTCTTCTTCACCATCCGAAACTTCTTCTGTGACTATAGGAAAATTGTGCTTTTTCAATGCTTTGAGAAGAATTTCTTTGGTTTCTTTAATGATTTCACTTGTTTCTCCAAGCATGAGTTTGTTCATTCTTCTTTTGCTTTTAAAGTCATCTTTGGCTTCCTTAATATCATATCTATTTGATCAGGTGAAATCTGAGGACACAAATTTATCAGCTTATGTTCCCTGATTTCCATGTCCTTGCTCTTGGCATTTTCTTTTCTCAATTCCAAAATATTTGCTAGACTTTGTGGCAACTCAGAAGTTATCTCAATCAGTGCCTTATTGTAGATGTTGAGGTATCTGACAGTTTCTTCTTCCAATACCCTTTTATCCACATCATTGTATTCATCATAGAATTTAATCATGGGTTTTAGATTACCATCTACCGTGACTGACTTTATCACATCCTCTAGGGAAAGTGTGGGCTTCTCAACATATTTCTCATATGCTTATGTCTTTTGCCTTTTACTGGCCTTATTACTTCTGGAGGACTCTTCTTTGTTTACTTTTGCAGCTTTTGTTTCGGTGGTCTTTGTTTCCTTGATTTCAATGTTAGAAGTTGTATCTTCTTCTTCTTCTCTTATGCTTTCATAGGTCTAGGTTACTTTTGTTTTCTTCCTTTTCTCCCATTTTCCAGATGATTTTGCTTCCAATTTTGTAGTCTTGGAAGGAGTAGGGGCATTAGCAAAGCTCCTAGTAGTTCTTGAAGTGGAAGAGAGTTCCACCAGATCACCGATTTGTTTCTTATATTGTTTCTCTTTCTCAGCCTTCTCTGTTCTTTCTCTGAATTTTCTCACAACTTCCCTAGTTAGGCCTAGATTTTTAGCTAACTGCTCAACTTCTTTTCTTTCTCTCCTATTGGTTTCAAGTTCTCTAAGCTTAGTATGCAACTTTAAACTCAACTCCTCATAAGTTCCAAATCTTTCAACCGTTGTGTCTTTGGGCTTGCTTAGAAGATGTTGAGCATACATATTCAAGATCTTTTCATTTACTTCATACCCCATGGGCATAATCCAAACCATTCTGGGTTCCACTGCTTCCATTAAACATTGATCAGTATCAACCATAAAGCATATTTCATTTTTGTACAATTGAATTAGGGATTCTTTCCCTTGAGTGCATCATAATCTAAAAATTCTTGAAGTAACCCCATATTGCAATTTTTTGAGCTTTGAAATCACCAATGCTGTGAAGATGATTTTTGATCTAAATGGCAACTATTCATCCTTAGTCCAGTGCACACCTTTTACTCCATGTACTTCATTCATAAAGTAAAAGAATAGACATAGAATTAATGTACCATACTTGAAAGTGTTTTTCTTATCTTTCTTGATTTTGCTCAAATTTTCAATCAGTTGATTCTATAGTAGTTCACACAAGTCATAATCAATATTTTCCTTTAGCATCTTGTATGTAGCATGTATGGTTGTTCCAGAAATAGAATTTTCTCTGCTCGAGTGGTAAATCTTGTACCCAATAACCATGGAGGTGAATTTGACATCTGGTTCTATAATGTCATTAATGGTCATTGCCCTTCTGTCAAACTTGGCACTGGTAGCATCAGTCATTGTCTGGTTTTTCATGGCTTTCAGCATGTGCAATCCTCTAGTTGAGTTTAATCTAGTTACATTTCTGATAGCATCCTTGGTAATCTTGAATGGTTTTAACAACCAAATGAATTCATCATGTATCCAACTCAAAACGTATCAAACCCATTCCTCCTCATCATATGTTGGAAACCCCATAGTCTAAATAAAGTGTTTATCCTATAGTGCCTTATACTTGGGTTTAAGTTTGTGATTTTCATCCCTGATTTGTTTCTCAAACAAGTCTACATACCTTGAATCTCCAAACTCATCTATATTTGCATGAATATAAACCCTAATGCCTTCTACATGTAGCACACCATAAGGAACACTTGAAAAAGCTCCTAACGGATCGACTTCAATTGATTTGTGAGGATGCTTCTTAAATTTAGGTCAAGGCCTTTTAATAATGTCAACAACATGAGGAGTATCCATTTCAATAGATTTCAGATTCAAAGCTTCATAGAGAGGTACCTTTTTTTCTTTCGTAAGGTTAGGGTTGATCAATTCTCGGTTGAATTCACTCTTTGCCTCAGTCTCTAGACTTGCATCTCAAATGCTCTTCTTCTTGTTTCCTTCAAATGCAAGGTGATTCAAATGAGTGACCAAGTGACTTTTTATCTTTTGCAAAACCTAATTTGGCATTGTAATAAATGTGTTGCCCTAATTATATCTAGTTACTTTGTTTCGATAGTTCTTCATGAATCACTCCACAAGATTGAATTCACATCAACATTTTACCTTCCAAACATCCTTCCAAGGGTTTTGGACCAATTCAGAATGTTTTCTTTTATTGTGCCAGATTCAAGCACCCGCTTACTAACGGGGGATTTTGATGTTCAATGCAGCTCCCCCTAAGCTAGAGTTCCTAACTTAATTCCTGGAGGAATTATCAGCACCTGATTCTGGTGCGGACTCATCATTGTTGTTTATTGTATCTTTCTTTATCCAAATCTTGTTCATTTCACTCCATATCTCATTCACATCAATTTTCTTTTTGCCTCTATCTTGTTTCTGTTCATTCGATTTTCTGTTTACCAGACCTCTTCTTCCATTGTTTCTATTTCTGCAGAATCTTACAATATGACTAGATTTATTGCAGTTGAAACACATTTGTTTTCCTCTTGACCTGCACTAATTAGCCATGTGTCTAAATCCGTTGCAAGCAAAGTAGTAGCCATTGAAATAATTGCCATTTGAGTTATTCATTATCATACTTCTATATTCATTGGATTTGTGACCATACCTCTTGCATTTGAAGCATTGACTGGAGAAGGATGGACCATTTTGAATTGCTCTACTTCTGCACTGAATAGCTCTATGACCACATTTATTGCAATTGAAACAATTTCCATTAAATGATGGATATCTTTGAGCATTAGGCTATCTTACCAGAGGTTTTCCAGTTCTATTCCTTTTATTCCTTGGTTAAAGATTTCTTTGTCCAAATCCAGAGCTTTCACCTTTCTCATATCTAAGATTACACTTGTCACTATCCTTTTTATGTTCTTTAATTAGTGCTTCAAGTTTAGCTGAGCTTATTTTGAACTTCTCCTTGTAATCATTTGCAATTTCTAGGTCATGTCTGAGAGTGATAATCTGTCTCTCAATTTCTCTCTCATTGTTTATGCTTTCTTGTAGATTAGATTCTAGGAGACTAGCTATTCCATCCAATCTGTAGCATTCTTCAGTTCTCTCTTTTAGATTTTGCTTCATCTCTTCTTCAGATTTCTTCCTATCTTCAATTTCCTTGGTTAGTCTCATCACCCCAATTTCCATCTCATGTTTTAGGACAATAACTTCTTTAGCTAACTTTTCACATCTTTTGTTTTTTTCTTTCAGGGCCTTGTCTTCTAGTTGAAGAGGTTGCTCCTTTCCGTTTGCATTGGATTTTCTCAAATTTTCTTTTAAGATCTCATGAAGTCTTCAACCTTTTTAGATTTTCACATTCTTTTTTTTTCTTTCAGGGCCTTGTCTTCCAGTTGAAGAGGTTTCTCGTTTCCTTTTGAATTGGATTTGCTCAAATTTTCTTTTAAGATCTCATGAAGTCTTCAACCTTTTTGAGATTATCTTGCAGTTCTTGGACTTCTGCCTTGGACTGCTCAAGATCATCTAGGGTGAGATTAAGTTGCCCTTGAAGATTATATTCATTCATTTTTACTACCTTCCAAGATCTTCCTTAAGCTATTAAACTTTTTCAAAGGAATCTTGCTCTGATACCAATTGTTGGTTTAGGTCTGGACAACTGAGAGGGGGGTGAATCAGTTGTCACACATTTTCAATCTTTTCTACCTTTAATCTTCCTTTGCCACTTATAATAAATTTAATGATATAAACATTTTAGCATCAATCAATAACATATGAACAAAAAACATAAATAACATATTTGACACAAGATTTTGACGTGGAAACCCGGTTAAGGGAAAAACCACGGTGGGGGTTAACCCACAAAGATTAATGCCCTATTAAAAGTATTTTTACAAATGGGAATGTACATGCATTCAGACTCATTGCCTATGGAAATATTACAAGAGAAAGATAGAGATTTGAACTGATTAATAACATCTACCCATGCAAGAATTTTAGTTCCGGTTAAGTACAAAAACTGATCTTACACATTTCATCTTTGCTTCTGCTTTTCTTACTATTCTACCTTCATTTATACTTTGGATTTCTACTCTTCTCAATTACGTCCTATTCGCATATACTGCTTATACCCAAATCATCCACAACAATCAGCTATATATATACTCACTTTGATTTGCAATCACTTGCCAGTCTGCTACAACACTTAGAATATTTATGAATGCTCTACTCTATCGACTAGATCTATGCATAACTTAAGGTGTGGACCAAAACTTGCTCTTGAAAAACATCACTCATGTCGTCTACTATCACAAATTATTACCATTTGTCCAACAAACAACTTCTATACATCTGGAATCAAGACCTTCTACAAGGTTGTCTTGTTCTTCTTCTGTCTACTCTGACAAACTAGAACTCGGTACTCAGAGGTTAATATCTTTTGAATCCTTCATCACCAGAGAACAAAAATCTGGATTTAGGTTGTCTTGACAATGCATATGACTAACCTATATCTGCAACTACTCATGACTTTCCACTGGAGAGATCCAGACCAAAATACTAGACCATGTTACTGGTCTGTTCTTAACAGTCAAGACTTAGACAAATTCTGAATCTGACTTCTGGTATGAACAAATTGTGTTATGCGGATGATTGGGATGATCTTAGTTGTCATCAATGACAACACTTATAATGCTTAGCAGTGTCTCTTGCCAACATGTTTAAGAAAGTAAAACCTATGAAACTAGGTGTTTACTTTCTTTGAGTGTGTTTATCAATTATAGATCAAAATAGATTTTTAGATTGCAAACCAAACAATACTAACATGATCTAAACTAAGAAACATAAGAATTGGGACTTGGACACACAAATGTGAAACTAAACTAGGAAATCAAACTTGGAAATAAGAAAAAGATAACTTGTGCATCTAGAAAGTAGAAAGTGATGAAGTCAAAAGGGTTAGAAATGTTGTATAGAGGTACCTAGAAAATTTGGAGGCAAGGGGGCACAAATGACTTACTAGCTATGTGGGGGGTGCAAATGTCCCAAGGAGGTAAGTCTAGCATTATGTCAAAACAATCTAAAACTAAAACTGAAAGCTAATATTGTACCATAGGGGGCATGGTTAGCATAGTGGTAGAATTCTCTATAATTTTTCATGGAAGTCTTATTAGGTCCTACAATAGACTTTTGTCTCCTACCATTTATTTTGAATCCACACAAAAACATTTGCAAATTAGAAAATCTTAAAAAAATAGGAAATATTAGTGTGTGACATAGAAAAATATACTAAATAATAAATTAGCATGTTAATGTTAATTTATTAGATGTTAGTTTTAGTTAGTTATTAGTTATGTGTTAGTTGGTAAGTTGAATGGATCTATAAAGCAATAGAATGTAATCATTTGTGTGTTGAATATGAATGATTGATTGTTGTATTTGAGCCTATGGCTCTTTGTATTGCAATTTCAATATGGTACCAGAGTAAGTGTCTTGGATCTCTTTTGTTACCCTACATTCACTCATCTTTCCTTCTCCAAAGTAGTGCTCAATGATGATGTAGTGAGAACCATGTGCAAAAGTCATTTTTATCCGTCCACCATTCTTGCATTTTTTTCAATAGAGGAGTAGTGCGGACCACAAGCAAATTTGTGACATTGATCATCCATTTGCATTTGGTTTCTCTTCTCTCTCCATCTTGTTCACCTATTTTCATAGTTTTCACTCCATTTTGTTCATTTGTAACAAAATTTAAAAATTTAATATTTTCTGGAAAAATGATGAGGAGAACAAAACCCAGAAAGTGTTTGAGAATGTTGTAAATATTTATTGAGCAGTTTGATGTAGAATGTAGAGGTGAAATTGTATTTTTTTTCAACATTATGCAAATGGAGAAATAAAGATTTTGGAGCCATAAGGGTGTAATAGCTTTTCTAACATTGTATTTGGATGCATTATCAGTCGAAATTGACATCCAAATAAATTTTTTTATTGAAGGGAGGCAAATATGAGATAGGCCAATTGTCAATATTGTAGCACCAGAATAAAGTCCCTATGTTAGTGTTGCAAGTATGTGATGTTAGAATTAGGCAAAACAATTGAGAGGGGGGTGAATCAGTTGTCCAAAAACTTTATCATTTTCAATAATATCACTTAGAACTGATTAAAATATTTAAAGCATGAATCATCGACACATGAGTAGAAACCAATAAACGCACATGACACGATGATTTTTGACGTGGAAACCCAGTTAAGGGAAAAACCACGATGGGGCTAACCCACAAAGATTATACTCTGTTAAAAGTATTACAATTGGAAATGCACATGCATTCGGGCTCACTGCCCAGAGCTCACTGCTCAAAAGAAGGCTCACTGACTATAGAAAAATGATTACAATGAATTTGAACTGATAATTAGCATCAACCAATGCAAGGAATCAGTTCTGATTAAGCACAAAATATTGACTTGATACACTTCATCTTTGTTCTACCCTGTTTACTAGTCTGCCATAATCCGGATCTTAGATCTCTTCCCTTTTGCACTCCTATCTTCCCTTTTCACACTTACTCCATATTCGCAACACACACACACACTCTGAAATCATTCAAATCCATTGGCTATATATATCCACATCCTGATCTTCAACCACTTTTCAGTCAGCTTCAAGAACACTTAGAACTTTATTAAAGATTTTCCTCTGTTAGCTAAATCCATTTACAACTTGTAACGCAGAACAAAACTTGAACTCACAAATTATCAATCAGGTTAGCTACTATCACTGATCATCACAACTTGTCCAACCAACAACTTCCATACATCTGGAACCAAGATCAATTACAAGGTCGGCTATTCTTCTTCTGTCTACTTTGTCAAACTATTAACTTGATACTCAGATGCTAATAACTTTTGAATCTTTCATCCCCGGAGGCCAAAACTCTAGATTTAGATTATCCTGACAACGCTTATGACTCCCTCAGATCCTCAACAAACTCTGATTTACCACCGGAGAGATCCGAACCAAGATATCAAACCCTGTCATCTACTCTATTTCTGACTTCCCGGACTTAGATAAATTCTAATTCTAATTTCTGATAAGAACAAATTGTGTTATGCGGATGGGTGGAATAATCTTAGTTGTCATCAATGACAACACCTATCATGTGTAGCAGTGTCTCTTGCCAACAATCTCCCCCTTTGGCATTGATGGCAACACTTAGTGAAAAATGACTAAGTGTTACTCCCCCTTGCTCTATACTCTTATGCTAACAATCTCCCCCTTTGGCATTGATGGCAACACTTAGTGAAAAATGACTAAGTGTTACTCCCCCTTGCTCTATACTCTTATGCTAACAGTCCCCCCTTTGGCATTGATGGCAACACTTAGTGAAAAATGACTAAGTGTTACTCCCCCTTGCTCTATACTCTTATGTTCTCCACTGATTCTGGAGCTCCCCCTCTACTGGATTCCTCATTTTTCACTATTCTTCACTCCCCCTTTGACATCAATGGCAAAGGATGGGATCCGCAAGCCAAAATTCTCAAAAATATAATGTCGCACATGTACACCTAGTCATTAAGTTGTATTTACATGAACTTGAGAGTATCTGCAAAACTATTTTTCAATTGCTCAAGTTCAGAGGCCCAACTTCTTTTCATACCATCCAAAGTTGAGATGTGTCCACTCAGAAGAAATGCATATGCTTCTGCCTTTGTCAGATCTAGAGGATCACTTGTCTGAACTGCAGTTTGAGCTTCTGATAATGCATTAAACATTGTTTCTAACTTGGGGGCAATTAATCCCTAGAGCTCACACATTCTTTTCACAATATTCCCTTTTTCTTTAACAAGCTTCTTTATTTCATCGATCAAGCTGATTACTTGACATTCCTGACTTGTAGGAGAAACTGTTAGAGGATCAAAAATTTGAGATAGATTTGACAATTTTTGTTCTTGCTCCTTTCTTCTTCTCAATATCCTTACTGAATTTAGGCCAATATAGACAAAATTTATATGTCACCTCTATCACTTAGAGAATTTTGAATACTTTTTATATTGTTACCAAGTATCATCCTATCATTCCTTATTTGGCTCTTTATTTCACTAAATTTCTTATCTAAAAATTTACTTCTAACTTTAGTTTCTGCAGACTTCTCAAAAGACTAAAAATGTGTACTTACAGAATTTACAAGATTCTTTAGATGTCCGGAGGGAGAGTCAGATGGGTTCTTTTGGAGGGTTAGTATTATCTTCTCCAATACTCCAGTTGCAAGGCCTAGCAGCTCACTGTCCTCAATGTGAGATTTCAGCATCTTTTCTCTTGCCTTGGCTTGTGTGAAGGATGCTATTTTCATTACTTGAACTAGAGAGAGAGCATCTAAATTGATCGGTCCTTGAAACAACTCTGGTTCAACAAACTCAAGCATTTCTTTACTTAGGAGAACTTTTACTGCATCTGCAGTGTCTCTTGCCACAATTCTTGAACCACCTTCCTTTCCTTGAGATTTGTCAGTGTTAGTATCAGGACTAATTTGTTCAGATGTATCAACATTTGCACCATCTTCTTCTATTTTATCTTCCTTACTTTCTTCTTTCTCTTCCTTTATTTTACCTTTCATTGTGCCATCTATAGGGGAATTCTTTCCCGTGTCCTTACCATATGAAATCTATTTAGAAGGATTTTGTGTAGCAGCAATAATCTCAACACTGTCTTCTTTTCCAGATGGATCAGGAGAAGTTGGAGTATCTCTTGCATCATCAGTTTGGTCTACCATCTATGTATCTTCTTTGTTTATTTGTTCCTCTTCCAGAACATAGGAGTCATCAACCTTGGTTTGTGACTCATCAGTTTCCATCTTTTCAACATCTAGGATTGATGAATCAATCTCATCATCAGTCTCCTCCTCAACAAATGGAAGATTATGTCTCTTTAATGAACTTAGAAGTATTTCCTGTATTTCTTTAACTATTTGGTCCAATTCTCCAAGTATTAGTTTGTTCATTCTCTTCTTGCTCCTAAATTCATCCTTCACATCTTTGAATATCATACTCATTTGAACTTGAGTGATCTAAGGGCATAGTTTTATCAATACATGCTCTCTAAGCTCCATATCCTTGTTTTTTACATTTTATTTCCTCAATTCCAAATTGTTTGCAAGACTTGGAGGGATCTCAGAAGTTATTTCAATTAGGGCCTTATTATAGATATTCAGATATCTAACAGTTGCTTCCTCCAACACCCTCTTATCTGTGTCACTGTATTCATCATAAAATTCAGTCATGGGTTTCAAATTTCCATCCATAGTGACTAATTTTATTACATCTTCCATGGAGATTGTGGGCTTCTCAACATATGTATCTATCTTCTGCCTTTTGTTTGTCTTTTTGGTTTTGAAGGGCTTCTCCTTAGTCACTTTGGCAGCTTTTGTTCCAGAGGCTTTCAACTCCTTTACCTCAACATCAGAATCTGTTCTTTCTTCATCAACTTTTGTGCTCTTATAGGTTCTTGTGGCCTTTGTTTTCACTCTTTTTCCTTCTTTTCTAGATGATTTGACTTTCGGTATCTCAGGATTGGTAGGTTTCAAAGGAACAAGGGTAGCAGTAAAGCTTCTAGTGGTCCTTGATGTGGAGGAGGATCCTACCCAAGCACTTCCTTGTTTCTTATCCCACTTCTCTTTCTCAGCATTTTTAGTTCTCTCCCGGAATTGCCTCACGGCTTCCTTTGTGAGACCTAGATTCTCGGCCAACTGCTCTACTTCTTTTCTTACTTTTCTGTTGGTTTCAGGTTCTCTAAGCTTATTATGTAGTTTTAAACTTAGCTCCTCATATGTCCCAAATCTTTCAACTGTTGTGTCTTTTGGTTTTCGTAGAAGATATTGAGCATACATATTCAAGATTTTTCCATCTACCTCATACACAATGGGCATGATCCAAACAGTTTTGGGTTCCACTACTTCCATTAGGCACTGATCAGTGTCAATCGTAAAACATATTTCATTCTTGTACTTCTCAACAATTAATTTAGGGATTCTTTCCCTTGAATGCATCATACTCTAAAAATTCTTGAAGTATCCCCAGATTGTGGTTTTCTAAGCTTTATAATCACCAATGCTGCGAAGATGATTTTTTATTTGAATGGCAATTGGCTCATCATTAGTCCAGTGAACACCCTTTACTCTAGGTACTTCATTCATATAGTAGAAAAATAAGCATAGAACCAATGTACCATATTTAAAAGTGTTTTTCTTATCTTTTTTGATTTTGTTTAGGTTTTCAATTAGCTGATTCTGTAATAGCTCACATAGGTCATAATCTGCATTCTTCTTCAACATTTGATATGCTGCATATATGGCAGTTCCAGAGACTGAATTCTCTCTTCTAGAGTGATAGATCTTGTAGCCAATAACCATGGAAGCAAAGTTCACATCTGGTTCTATAATGTCATTTATGGTCATTGCCCTTTTGTCAAACTTTACACCGGTTGCATCAGTAACAATTTGGTTTTTCACAAATTTCAACATGAGTAATCCATCGATTGAGCTTAACTCTGTCACAATTCTAATAACATCCTTGGTAATCTTGAATGGTTTTAATAGCCATATGAATTCATCATGCATCCAACTCAATACATACTGGACCCACTCATATTCATCAAATGTTGGAAACCCCATAATCTGAATAAAATGTTTATCAAGTAGTGCCCTATACTCTGGTTTAAGGTCAATATTTTCATCCCTGAGATGACTCTCAAACAAATCTACATACCTCAAGTCCCCAAATTCATCTATGTTTGCATGAATATAAACCCTAATATCTTCATTATGCAGCACACCATACGGAACACTTGAAAATGCACCTAATGGGTCAACTTCTATAGATTTGTGTGGATGTTTCTTAAATTTGGGTCGAGGCCTTTCAGTAATGTCAACAACCAAAGGTGTAGCCATTGCAAAAAGATTATAAGTTCAATGCTTCGCAGATAAATACCTTTTTCACGAGATTAGGGTTGATGGATAAATTTGTCAATCACACTTCAATTCCTTGTAATCTTAGCTCAAACACTATTCTTCTTGCTTTCTTTGAGTGAAAAGTGCTTCAAATGAGGAGTGAACACCCTTTTATGCTCCGCAAAACCTAATTTGCCTTTGTAATAAATGATCTGCCCTAACTTCATCCAGTTACATAGTTTCTTGAACAATTCTTCATGAATCACTCCCCATATTTCCATATCAACATCTTTTCTTCTAGAAGTCCTTTCAAAAGTTCTAAAATAATTCAAAATATCTTCTCTCATTGTGCCAGATCTAGGCACCCACTTGCTGGCTGGGGGAATTTAATTTTCAATGTAGGTCCCCCTGAGCTAGAACTCCAAACTCAATTCCTGGAGGAATTATTAGCACCAGATTCTGGTGTGAACTCATTACTATTGTTCTCACTTGTTTTCTTAACCCATGTCTTGCTCATTTCATTATGGATCTCATTCACATCAATTTTTCTTTTGCCTTTGTCTTGTATCTGCTCATCCAGTTTTCTATTTTCCAAACCTCTTCTTTCATTATTCATACTTCTGCAGAATCTTGTAATATGACCAGATCTATTGCAATTAAAGCAAACAACATTTCTTTGCTTATATGCCTGATTTCCTCTTGATCTGCACTGATTAACCATGTGTCCATATCCATTACAAGTAAAGCAATAACCATTGAAAGAATTTCCATTTTCTCTAGAGTTATTCATTATCATATTTCTACATTCATTTGATCTATGGCCATACCTCTTACACTTGAAGCATTGACCGAAGAAGGATGGAGCATTTTGATTTACTCTGCTTCTACACTAAGTAGCTCTATGACCAAATTTGTTGCAATTAAAACAATTTCCATTAAATGATGAATATCTTTGAGCATTAGGTTGTCTTACCGGAGGTCTTCTAGGTCTGTTTCTCCCATTCCTTGGTCAAAAATTTCTTTGTCCAAATTTGGAGCTTTCACCTTTCTCATATCCAAGACCATGCTTGTCATCAACCTTTTTTTGTCCTTCAAGCAGTGCTTCAAGTTTAGCTGAGCTTATCTTGAACTTCTCCTTGTATTCATTTATAACTTCTAGGTCATGTCTGAGAATGACAATTTGCCTTTCAAGTTCTCTCTCATTGTCTCTGCTTTCTTTTAGATTAGACTCTAGGAGGCCAGCAATTCTGTCCAATCTACAGCATTCTTCAGTTATTTCTTTTAGATTTTGATTCAGGTCTTCTTTAGTTTTCTTTCTATCTTCAATTTCTTTGGTTAGCCTCATCACCCCGGATTCCATCTCATGTTTTAGGACAACAACTTTTTTGGCTAACTTCTCACATTCCTTTGTCTTCTCTTGTAGAGCCTCATCCTTGTTGTTTTCATAATGATTTCCCAATTGAAGAGGTTGTTCCTTCCTCTTCTCATTGGATTTGCTCAATTTTTCTTTTAAAATCTCAATGAAGTCTTCAGCATTTTTGAGGTTCTCTTGCAGCTCTTGAACTTCTGCTCTAGACTGCTCAAGATCTTCTAGAACGAGATTAAGTTGCCCTTGAAGGTTATATTCATCCATTTTACTACCTTCCCAAATCTTCCTTAAGCTGTTAAACTTTTTCAAAGGAACCAAGTTCTGATACCAACTGTTAGAATTAGGCAGAACAACTGAGAGGGGGGGTGAATTAGTTGTCCAAAAACTTTATCATTTGCAATAATATCACTTAGAACTGATTAAAACATTTAAAGCATGAGTCATCAACACATGAGAAGAAACAAATAAACACACATGACACAATGATTTTTGACATGGAAACCCAGTTAAGGGAAAAACCACAGTGGGGGTTAACCCACAAAGATTATACTCTGTTAAAAGTATTACAATTGGGAATGCACGTGCATTCGGGCTCACTGCTCAAAAGAAGGCTCAGTGCCTATAGAAAGAAGATTACAATGAATTTGAACTGATAATTAGCATCAACCAATGCAAGGATTTAGTTCCGGTTAAGCACATAATACTAAATTGATACATTGCATCTTTGTTCTATCCTATTTACTACTCTACCATAATCTGAATCTTAGATCTCTTCCCTTTTGCACTCCTATCTACCATTTTCACACTTACTCCATATTCGCAACACACACACACACTCCAAAATCATTCAAATCCATCAGCTATATATATCCACATCCTAATCTTCAACTACTTTTCAGTCAGCTTCAAGAACACTTAGAACTTTATTAAAGATTCTGTTCTGTCGGCTAAATCCATGTACAACTTGTAACGCGGACCAAAAATTGTACTTAGAAATTATCAATCAGGTCGACTACTATCACTGATCATCACAACTTGTCCAACCAACAACTTCCATACATCTGGAACCAAGATCAATTACAAGGTCAGCTTATTCTTCTGTCTGCTCTGTCAAACTGTTAACCTGATACCCAAATGCTAATAACTTTTGAATCCTTCATCACCGGAGGCCAAAACTCTAGATTTAGATTATCTTTATAGTGCTTATGACTCCCTCAGATCCTCAACAAACTCTTATTTACCACTGGAGAGGTCCAGACCAAGATACCAGACCCTGTCGCCTACTTTATTTCTGACTTCCCAAAATTAGATAAATTCTGATTCGGACATTTGGTAAGAACAAATTGTGTTATGCAGATGGGTGGAATAATCTTAGTTGTCATCAATGACAACACCTGTCATGCATAGCAGTGTCTCTTGCCAACATGTACAATTGCTACAAGTAGTGTTGTCATTGATGTCAATATGTTAGTCTAGTGTTTTCATTAGTGTCAACTAGTTGAGTAGAGATAAGGATAAAGGTTGTCTTCAAAGAGTAAAGATATAGCAGTCCAAAGAAGAGAAAAACCAGTAACATCATAGGACAGAGATAGTGACAACAAAGGATAATGGTACAATGATCAGAAAAGTGATAACCAGACATAAGGATAAGGAGATATGTGTACAAATCAGTTTGATTGATAATTTTACAAGAGTGTTTGATCCTCTTCCTGACAAGATGACTTTACTCTTCATAGAAGACTACTGTGCAAGAAGATTTGATCTGGTAAGAGGATATGTTATGAAATTTGGCTAAGTGTCAGTTTGGCAAAATTAAGCTACAGAGTTTCGATAGCTAGGTATGCATTGGTCTACTATTGAAGATCATGTTCCATGATTCTAGCATATGGTTATTGGTCAATGGATACATCTAAATCTATAATTTTTCTTACTTATGATCTCTGGTGTGAAATATGTGAACAGCAAAAGTCCAGACTAACAGAGTACAATTGTTTCTAGAGTAGAGCATGTAAGTAAATGGATCCACATTTCTCTGGCATAAAATATCTATTAAAAAAAGCAATACAACTGAGAGGGGGGCGAATCAGTTGTAACCAATAATTCAAAACCATTAACACATCAATCACTTAATCATTGTTATTATATTTAACCATGAAAACATGAAATCAAAAACTTAAACACATTCACACATTTAACACATGAGACACCAGATTTTTATGTGGAAAACCCAATAAGGGAAAAACCACAGTGAGTGTTATCTCACAATATAATATGTAATATCAATACCAAAAATTAGAGGATCACTGCCTTAGGGCTCATTGCCAGTGGGTGGCTCACTGCCAAAATTGGTGAACAAAGATAGTAGCATCTACACTATGCCAAGGTTTAGTTCCATTGAAGCACAATAGGTATCCTCTTCTCTGCTCTGCTTTTTACTTCACAATTATCTTATCATTTTCACATCCTGCACTAAGTCACAACTTCCTTACATGTTTTTATACAATTCATCAACCTTGGAATTTGCATCAAGGTTAGCATTACAATCATCAACCATTGGAACAATATCCAAGGTTGGCAAACATACATACATCAAGATAGGTCTGGACCTAAACAGATTTGAGAGGGAAAAGAATGAATGCAAATCACACCAAGCCTTATTTGGGACTCAATTTCAATCTTCCATGCAACAACATGCTTTACAAACTTCGAAGCACATCCGCAAGTAGTGAAAACAACCAAGTCGGCCAAGACTAGAGTTAACACTGACACTTTTAGGAACATGCTTCATGCACAATCTAGATTATACTTTGTGGACCAATCAAAAGGTAGGAACATGATCTAGAGACTCTCACTAACATGTTACAATCACCAAGAACATCCGCACAACCTTTGAAAACTTTATCCATAGGATTCTTCAAACTGGAGCACTTGAACATTACTGTCAGCCACTGTCATAAAGGAAAGATCGCTTGTGGAGCACCAAATCATGAACTATTTGAACTAAAGGCACATAACATCATCACAAACTTAATTCCAGAACTGTAAACTATGAAACTTACATGCGGAGCAGAATACATTCTCCCTGTCACCATTAAATGCACAAAAAAATAATTTTTACTCTGGTGAATAGAACTCGCCCAAATCTTCACACCGGAGGCTCAAACTTGAAACATAGCATTTACAAACATCCCTTAACATTACTTCCAATCCATAGGAAAAGATATTTAATCTACAGAATATGCGAAGCAAAACACTGCACTGCTTTGGTAGATAAAGCAATTCTACACTTTGTACTAATTCCTCAAATACTTGTTCAAACTTTATCAAATGACTTTCTTAGGTGTTGACATCAATGACAACACTTACTACTCATACTTACAAAAATCTTCCCCTTTGTCATTGATGGCAACACATGATGTGAAAAACCATCAAGACATATAATCTTGCTTTTCTTCTTTGCTCCCCCTCACTTGATGTTTTCTCTTTGCAACTTTCTTCTTAGGTTTTTCACATGAACTTCTCTCCCCCTTTGACATCAATGGAAAAGGGTGCCAGACCTTTTCTTTCTTTTTGCTGCACAACTCCCCCTGTCATCAACATTGTGACACTTATTGCTCTTGATCAGAATCTTCCACCTACTCCCCCTGAGGAGTAGCCTTCAGAACATCAATCCAGATGAAAGATGAAACTTTGAATACCACTGGACTAATGCATTCCTTATGCATCTTTAGTTTAGAGGAGGTGTAATAACCCCTAACTTCTCCCTAAGATACTCAAAAGTATCCTTAGGCAGAGGCTTAGTGAAAATATTCGCAATCTGATTCTTTGTAGACACATACTCCATCTTTACTTCATTCTCTGTTACCTTTTCTCTTAGAAAGTGATACCTTATTGATATGTGCTTTGTCCTTGAGTGCATTACTGGATTCTTGAAATGTTTATAGCAATTGTATTGTCACAAAAGATTGAAATTGGTTCTTCATACACAACTCTTATGTCCTTCAATGTTTGCTTCATCCAAAGCACTTGAGTCCAACATCATGCTGCAGTAATATATTATGCTTATGTAGTAGACAAAAAACTAATTCTTGCTTCTTTCTCATCCACGAAACCAATATGTTATCTAAAAGGAAAGCACCTCTACTTATACTTTTTTTGTCATCAACATCTCCAGCACAATCTGCATATGTATAAGCACTGAGAGTGAAATCAGTATCTTTGGGATACCCCAATCCATAATCTGAAGTGCCTTTTAAATACCTCATGATCCTTTTGACTACCATTACATGTGACTCTTTGGGATTTTCTTAAAATCTTGCCACAAGATAGACTGCATGCATTATGTCTGGTCTAGTATAGGTCAGATAAAATAGTCCTCTAATCATAGACCTATACTTTTTCTGATCAGTTTTAGGTTTTTCATCATTCTTGCTCAACTTGTAGCCAGTTAACATAGGAGTACATACTAGCTTAGAATCCTCCATTCCAAACTTCTTCAACAATTCTTTCACATACTTGGACTAAGAAATGAAAATTCCTTTTTCTGATTGAGTAATTTGTAGTTCTAAAAAGAAATTCATTTCACCAAACATAGGCATTTCAAACTCTTTACATTTCCTCTGCAAATTTTTTACAAATACCTTCATTGCCTCCAAAGATAATATCATCAACAAAGACTACAACAATCAGAATTTGATCATCATTGATTTTGAAATAAAGATTGTTGTCTGCAGTGCCTTTACTAAACCCTAATTGCATCAAATACTTGTCCAACCTTGCATACCAAGTTCTAGGAGCTTGCTTGAGTCCATACAAGGCTTTCTTCAATCTACATACCATGTCACCTTTGTCTAATGACTAAAATCCTTCCGGTTGTTCAATATAGACCTCTTCTTCCAGTTCTCCATTCAAGAATGCAAACTTTACATCCATCTGATACACCTTAAAATCTTTGTGAGCTACAAATTCCAAAAACATTCTTATTGCTTCAATCCTTGCCATAGGAGCAAAAGTTTACTCAAAATCTATGCCTTCAACCTGATAATATCATTTGCATACTAGTCTTGCTTTGTTTCTTACTACTTCACCATTTTCATTCATCTTGTTTCTGAAGACCCATTTGGTTCCAATCACATTCTTATCAACAAGTCTAGGAACCAATTCCCAAGTTTGATTTTTCTCTATCTACATCAGTTCTTCTTCCATGGCTTTTACCCAACTTTCATCTTTGCAGGCTTCACTTACAATTTTAGGTTCAATCTGTGAAAGCAAACAATAGTTCACCTATTCCTCTGCAGCTCTTTTCCTTGTCAATACTCGTTTGCTTTTGTCACCAATAATTTGACCTTCAGAATGATTAATCCTTACATATCTAGCAGTCTTAACAACACTTTTCGGAGCCTTTTCTTCTTCAACTTGACTATCCTTTTGTTCCACCCTTTCTTCATTGAGTGTAACAACATGTTCATCTGATTCATAGCCACTCAAATCTGATGTCATTTCTTTGTCTTCATCAACCTTCACATTAGCACTCTCAATCACCTTCTTCAATCTCTTGTTGTAGCACCGGTAGCCTTTACTCTTAGTAGAGTATCCAAGGAAAATTACATCATCACATCTAGCATCAAACTTGCCTAGCTCTTCATCTCTTCTAATATAATATTTGTTTCCAAAGATTTTAAAATATTTCACTGTGGGAATTCTTCCATACCACAATTCATAAGGAGTTTTAGTACCATTACCTTTGACTTGGACTCTATTTTGAATGTAGATAGCAGTGTGTATAGCTTTTCTCCAATACACCTCTGGCAGATTAGCTTCCATCATCATTGACCTAGTAGCCTCTTGAACTGTCATGTTCTTTCTTTCAACAACTCCATTTTGGTCAGGAGTCCTAGGAGTAGACAACTGTCTTTTTATCCCATGCTCTTCACAGAATATGTTAAATTCATTTTATGTAAACTCACATCCTCTATTAGACCTTAAGCATTTGATCCTCAATTCTAACTCATTCTTAACCATTGCCTTAAAAGCTTTGAACTTATCTAGGGCTTCTGATTTCTCTTTTAGAAAAGTGACCCATGTCATTCTAGAATAGTCATCAATAAGCAACATAAAGTACATGTCTCCTTGCAGACTTCTTGTTCTTATAGGACCACACGGATCTATATGTACCATCTCAAGCAATCTAGTAGAAAATTCTTCTTCACTCTTGAAACTTGTCTTTGTCTATTTTCCCTGTTGACATTCCTTGCAAATTGTATTGGCACGCTTCACCAATTTAGGCAAATCTCTCATAGCTTGTACTGAACTTATCTTCACCAGATTGTCAAAATTGATATGACACATCCTTCTATGCCATAGCCAAATCTCATCTGTCTATGCCAACAAACAACAATTATCAGTTCCCCTCAAGTGATAAATATTACCTCTAGTGTTCTTACCAGTTGCAATCATTGTTCCCAAGCTTTCCATGGTCTTGCATGTATTGTCCTTGAATCTTAAATCATACCCTTTATCACACATCTGACCAACACTTATAAGATTATGCTTTAGGCCTTTCACATAGAGAACATCATATGTATTATGTTTTCCATCAAAAGAAATAGATCCTCTTCCACAGGGCTTACCAACTGCATTATCTCTAAACCTAACCAATCCACCATCATACTTTTCCAAACTTACAAACTTACTTTTGTCACTAGTCATGTGATGTGAACATCCACTATCAATGATCCATTCATCCTTATCCTTCTCAACCTGGAGAGACAGAGCACTTTCTTCCACTAGTTTTTCTTCCTTTACACAACTAGTAGGATTAGTAGACATAGGTTCTTTCTTAATAGCAATAACCAAGCATTCATTTACACTGGTACGATTATCATCAAACTTATCATTTGTTACACCATCATCATCAAGATCTCTAACATAATAGCATTTCTTGACAATTCTAGGTCTACTTTCAAACTTCTTCTTACCTCTTTCAATTCTCTCCAGACATCTGGAGGCATACTGATGAATTTTACCACAAGAAAAGCATTTGAATGGTAATTTGCCTTTAAAATTACCAGTACCTCTTTGCATTCTATCTACAAAGTTAGCTTCAACCTCATCAAGGTCATCATCAGATTCTATAGCATATTTCTGAGCTCTTAAAGTCTTTTCTGAAGTGTTGGCTTTAAAAGCAGTCTCAATCTTTAGCAGAGCATCACCAAATTCTCTCATTTCAAAAGTTGTAAGTTTCTTGAGCAACTAATCCTTTGTAACCTTTTGCACACTCATATCCTCTTCAATTGCTGCCACCTTGTGACTATAGGATTTAGGCAATGACCTAAAAATCTTCATCACAACCTCATCCTCATTAATAGTTCCTCCAAGACCTTTGCTTCCATTAACAATTTCATCAATTTTCTGCATGTAGATAGTTATGTTTCCATCTTCACTCATCTTTAGGGTTTCATACATTGCCTTCAGGTTTTGTAGTTTGGCATTTTTTACAGAATCATCTCCTTTATATAAACTTTTCAACTTTTCCCAGATCTCATGAGTAGTCTTCAAATCCATAACTTTCACCAACTCAATGTTAGATAAGGCATTTAACAGAGCATCTCTAGCTTTTCCATTGAATTCATACTGCTTGACTTCATCTTCAGATGATGGACCATTTTTAGGAATAGTATACTTTGTATATGCCATATTCCAAACATTATAACTAAGAGAAATGAGATGACTTTTCATTCGTACCTTCTAGAGAGCATAATCCATTCCATCAAACTATGGAGACTCCTTTTTGTGCACCATCCCTGATCTACCTCGAGTTGTTAGGTTGTTTATTGAGGAACCCTCACTCTAATACCAATTATTGAAAAGCGCAATACAACTAAGAGGGGGGTGAATCAATTGTAACCAATACTTCAAAACCATTAACACATCAACGACTTAATCAGTGTTATTGTATTTAACCATGAAAACATGAAATCAGAAACTTAAACACATTCACATATTTAACACATGAGACACCAGATTTTTATGTGGAAAACCCAATAAGGGAAAAACCACGATGAGTGTTAGCTCACAATATAATATGTAATATCAATACCAAAAATCAGAGGCTCACTGCCTTAGGGCTCACTAGCTAGAATGCTCATTGCAAGAAGAGGTTCACTGCCAATGGAGTGGCTCACTGCCAAAAATGGTGAACTAAGATAGTAGCATCTACACTATGCCAAGGTTCAGTTCCATTGAAGCACAATAGGTATCCTCTACTTTGCTCTACTTTTTACTTCGCAATTATCCTATCATTTTCGCATCCTGCACTAATTCACGACTTTCTTACATGTTTTTATACAATTTGTCAATCTTGAAATTTGCATCAAGGTCAACATTACAATCATCAACCATTGGAATAATATCCAAGGTTGGCAAACATGCAAACATCAAGATAGGTCTAGACCTAAACAGATTTGAGAGGGAAAAGAATGAATACGGATCATGCCAAGCCTTAGCTGGGACTCAATTGCAATATTCCACACAACAACATGCTTTACAAACTTTGAAGCACAACCGCAAGTAATGAAAACAACCAAGTCGGCCAATACTAGATTTAACACTAAGACTTTTAGGAACATGCTTCATGCACGATCTGGATTATACTTTGTGATCCAATCAAAAGGTAGGAACATTATCTAGAGACTCTCACAAGCATGTTACAATCACCAAGAACATCCGCACAACCTTTGAAAACTTTATCCATAATATTCTTCAAACCGGAGCACTTGAACATTACTGTCGGCCACTATCACAAAGGAAAGATTGCTTACAGAGTACCAAATCATGAACCATTTGAACTAAAGGCACATAACATCATCACAAACTTAATTCTAGAACTACAGACTGTAAAACTTACATACGAAGAAATGCAGAGCAGAATACATTCTTTTTGTCTCCATTAAATGCACAGAAAAATAGTTTTTACTCTGGTGAACAAAACTCACCCAAATCTTCACACCAGAGGCTCAAACTTAAAACATAACATTTACATACATCCCTTAACATTACTTCCAATCTACAGGAAAAGATATTCAATCTACAGGATATGTGGAGCAAAACACTGCACTGCTCTGGTAGATAAAGCAATTCTGCACTTTGTACTAATTCCTCAAATACTTGTTCAAACTTATTCAAATGACTTTCTTAGGTGTTGACATCAATGACAACACTTACTACTCATACTTACAACAATATCTTTCTTTGCAGTTGTAAGGTGTTGATAGTGAATATTTAGAGAGTCCAAATCCAAAGTTTCAAGTCCTGAAGTCCTCCGGAATGAGAGTTAGAGTTGGTAGAGTATCGCACTCTGTATAGACAGTGAATTGACAATGGCAGTGATGATTTGAGAAACTCCACATTTCACCACAAGTGAATGGTTTGTTGTATAGATTTGAGGATAAGATTATGAATGGTTGTAGCATGTATATTCCAAGTTTCAAGCAATTTGGAGGTCTGCATACCATTTTGTGAAACAACAGATAGTTCATATTGTTGTTGTCTTGCTAGTGAAGCTAACCTGAAGAAGTTGATGTTGTGTGGAGCTATGAAATGAATTGAGTGTTGTCATAAGAGTTTCTATAGGTTATGTCAACCTATATGAGTTTGCTATATGTGGTGGTTCTCTCTACAAAGTGTTTTGATTAAGGTTCTAGCTGACAAGTGCTATATGTGGCAAGTTTTACATGTTACACCCAATTAGGCTGGCCTAATTGATGTTGTGAAAGAAGCGGATACATATGAAGGATGATTTTCAATGTTTTATTGATGTGGTCATAGAGATGTGATCTATGTAATGTGATAAGGGCATTTGCATGCGGATTGTGTGAATACAGAGCAGAGCAAGTCAGTAATTTAGAGTAGTGTGATGAGTATTTTGAGCTTCATTGGAACTGTACTCTTGCATATGTTAGATACATTTATAATATTTCAACTCTGGCAGTGAGCCACTTGTTCTATCTCTTTCTTTCAGGATAGTGGGTCCTTTAGTAGTGAGTTGTGGCAATAAGCCTTTCTTTTGGGTAGTGAGCCTTCTGGGTAGTGAGCCCTCTGGCAGTGAGCCTTTTGTAATTTAGTGTTGATATTACTTTATATTGTGAGCTAATCCTCACCATGGTTTTTCCCTTCTTGGGTTTTCCACGTAAAAATCCTAGTGTTCATGTGTTTTGGTTTGTGGTTGTATGCTTTATGCTTAATTTCCATTACTGCTATTGAATATTGTAAATGGATTAAAATGTTTGATGTGTAAATGGTTTAAGAGAATACTAATTCACCCACCATCCTCTTAGTATTTTGGGTGTTCAACAATTGGTATCAGAGCCAAGTCCTTTGGAAGAAGCCTAACTGCTCAAGGAAGATCTTGGAAATTGAACACATGGGTGCTAGAAGATTACCTATTCCTCCGGAAGGGATTTCTACTGCTAAATACATTGGAGAAGACTACATACTTGACAAATTTGAAGAACTTAATGCTTCTCCTGAAGATCTTGAAAGGACTAAGGTGAAATCAAAGATCTAAAGGAAAATGTCAAAGAAGCAGATGAATACATCAGAAAATTGAGAGAGCAAGTCAAAAAAATTAAAGAGAGGCATAAGAAAGTTAGTGAATAATTGAAGCAAGAAAATGAATCTATCAGTGGTCTAAAAGTGCAAGTTGAGGAAAAGACAAGAATTGAGGAATGTCTGAATGTGATGATGAAAGGCAAATCAGAAGAATGTTCAAGACTTGAACAAGAGGTTGTAAATATGAAATGTGATCTGGAGAAAGCAAGGAGTCATGAAGATAAATTCAAGCACTGCAAAGCTTGATAAAATCATTGCAAATAAAAAAGGTCCTAATGATAAAGAGGGCTTAGGATTTGAAAAAGGTGAAAGCTCAAAATCAGGGCACACATCAAATGTTGAAAATAAGAAGAACAATGGCAAGCAGTTCCGAAATAAAAGGAATGAAGCTAGAAGACCACCTGTCAAACAACCAAATGCTCAAAGGTACCCATCTTTCAATGGTAAATGTTTCACTTGCAATAAGTTTGGTCATAAAGTTGTAGATTGTAAAAGAAAAATGAATCAAAATATCTTAAGATGTTACTCTTGTAATAAAGTTGGTCATAGAGCTACTGAATGTAGAAGTAAAGTGAGTCGGAACTCTATTAGGTGTTATGCATGCAATAAGATGGGACATAGGGCAAATGAGTGCAGAAGAAAAATACCAAGGTATAATAGGAATAATGCTCAACCATTTTATGGATATTACTATACATGTAATAATTTTGGCCACAAAGAAGGTAACTACAAATCAAGGACGAGAAGAAGTGGAAATGCTCAGCAAGACATGTACAACTGTTCTGAGTGCATTGAAGCAAGATACCCTCAAAGGTATAAGAAACCCATTGGTGTTTCTCCACAAAAGAAGGAAATGAATAAGATCTGGATAAAGAAGAATGTAATAGAGGTTAAGGATGAGCTTGTATTGGCATTCGGTGTAGATGTTCCCTTCGGGAACTAAGATTAGAGCTTTGGCTCAAGGAGAGCTTCATTAAAAATCTTTTCTCACCTAAAAAAGGAATGGTGCCGATGCCTCAAAACAAAGATATGAGATGAAGATTGACAAGCTTAATCATTTGGTGAAGACTGCAGTAGAAAATCCCCTAATGCAGAAGTTTGCGGAGCATTTCAGGGTGACTGTGTATATAGAGAAAGGTTTGACAACTTTATTGTTTGAAGATTTAAATGCAAATTAGGTCGAATCTAAAGTGTCTTAAAATGGATTTTACTTAGCAAAATCATTAAAAAAAAGCATTCAAAGAACAGATCAAGAGCTGAGTTGAGCAGAAGAAGAGATCAAGGCAATTCAGAGTTTATTGCATGCAAACCCTAGTCCAGTAAAAGTGAAGAAAAGGTATTTTCTAGTTTTCTCTATTTCACTTTTTACTATGCATTGAAGTTTTGAATTCACTTGCAATGGATACGCCATAATTTGTAGAGCTTACTGAGCCCCCACGACCTAAATTCAAGAAACACCCCTTCAAATCCATGGAAAGGGATCCGGATGATGCTTTCTCAAATATACCATACAGTGTCCTACACACAGAGGATGTAAGAATGTATATACATATAAAGATGGAAGAATACAACCATGCAAAATTAGGAGATATTTGGTTTAATGAGTTAACATATGACAATTTTGATTGAAATATATAGTGCCCTAACCGAGTAAAAGTTGGATGTGTGGAATGATTTTCCCAATTTGTGTTACAAAGATGCATGGGTAAGGTATGTATTGAGCCACATTCATGATAGATTCATGTGGCTAGACCTTCCACACATGATAAACAAGGAAGCCATTAGGGCTGTAACAAGGTTGTGCTCCACCAGAGCTATTCCGACACTTAAATCTATTAAAAATGATATTGTGATGAAACTCACAGGAGCCAAATTTGACAAGAGAGCTTTAATTGTGAATGATATTGAAGATTCGACAGTAAAATATGCATCTATGATGATATCTTACAAGATCTACTTCACAAACAATGAAAATTATGTCTCAGCTACTACAATATACACTGCATATGATATGGTCAAAAAGGGTATGGTTATGACCTGTGTGAGTTGCTAAGACAACAATTACTCGAAAACTTGTAGAAGACAAAGGATTCAAAATATCCTTTCAAATTTGGTACTTTGGTTATTTGCTTACTATTTTATTTCCTCAAGGAAGTTTCAGGTGCACAAAACATTATGTGGTTAGGACGCATTCTAGTAGCCACCCAAATCAAAGACCATTTGAGAAGAATTGGGAACATTCAAGCTCAAAATTCTACACCCTGGGGTTACTTTAAAATATTTCAGGAGAAGATGAATGCTAGGGAAAGGATCCGTAAGAAATTTGTGGAGAATACAAATATGATATACTCTTTATGGTAAGCAAAGATAGATGCTACATGGAGGCAGTACAACCTAGGATAGTCTAGATTCCAGAGATGGGATATGAAGTGTCTGAAGATATCCTTGTAGGTCTTGAAAAACTAATGATGAGCAAGCCAAAAGATACTCTGAAGAAAGACTTGGAACTTATAAAGAAAAATCTACCGAGGTGCATCTTAAGCACAAAGAGAGAGATTAAGAAGAATGTGGAAGAAATGAAGTCTAAAGTTGAAAAGATGATGACACAAAAGGGCCCTACAGAAAAATCCAAAAGTACATCTAAACCTAAAAGGTAATCATCAAGAATCAAAAGGTCAACAAGGACCTCTAACCTCTCTGTTACTGCTCCTAATACCTTTGAGGCCATGCATGTAGCCAATCTTGAGAAGAATGAAGCAGTCAGTGTTTCTAAACCTACAAAGAAGAGAAGAGTAAAGGGAAAATAAGTGAGAAAGGGTTATGTGACACATGATGTCATTGAGGAAGCAGAGGAAGTAGAAGGACCCAAACTGATCCAGAAGAAAAGAGAGTCCCTTGTCTCTGAAGAAGAGACACAAATAAAAAGGACAAAGATTGATATTGTTATAGAAGAAGAAGATATTGAGAAAGAAAAAGGTGGCTTTATCTTCAAGAAAAGAGAAGTCATATCTGGTGAAGAAGGCCAAACTTCAAGAAAAAGAAAGAAAAGAAAGGAAGGTGAAGCTACAAATAAGGGAAAGGGCAAGCAAGATAAATTGGAAAAATTATGTCTTCTCTCTCTGCAATTGGAAGCCACAAATAATGCTATAACTAAGTATGGCAATCTGAAGCAGGTAGTTGAGTTGTATGACAAAAGGTCAACAGAAGATCAATCAATCATTGAAACAACTATTATCAGATACATGGATGCATTCAATGTTGCATTAATATAAATAATTGACAATCTACCTGATAGTCTTGCTGATGTAATGACAAAGAGGAGAGATGATGCCATGAACAAGGACATTGAAATGAAGAATAAGGCACTTGAGAAGTTTTGTCCTACAATTTCAGAACAAGACAAGATTAAAGCTATACAGAGGTTAGCCAAGAAATTTAGGACAAAAAGAAGAATAAACACTTTGATGTCAAATGACAAAGATAAAATAGAGAGATTGAAAAAGAATGCACTCAAAATAACTAAAAATGTTCTTGAAGAACTATGGATTGCTACAATTGAAGAATGGTCTTCTGAAGAAGATGGAAATGATGAAGCTTAGACTGAGAAAAATAAAGAAAAAGGTGAAACTGGTGCAGAACCACATGTGTTAACTGAAAAAAATTTGTCATCATCTTTAGCAGAAATGAATGTAGAAGGTCTGAATGTGGTTGGTTCTCAAGGGAACATAGAAATTGTTGATGAATAGAGGGTGTCTCCAAAAGAAAAGATAGATGGAGATGAGGGAGAACAAACAGAGGCTATTGTTGATCAAGCTGCCAACACTACGGATAATGCCTTTGTTCCAGAGAATGTTGAAGAAGAAGTACATGATGGAAGCCAACCTCCAAAAACCTCTGATTCTAGATTGACATCTAAAGAGGAGAAAAAGAATAATGTTGGTGAAGGCCCTGGAGTTTCTTCAATAGACTCCATTAGAGAGTTCTTGGCAAAGAAAAGACAAATCCAAACCATGTCTTCATTACAACTATTGTAGGTACAATCGTTGGATGGACAAATTAACTTGTTCAACATATCTTGTTTGCAAAAGCTTCAGTTGGGGACAATATTTTAGGCATTTGTATAGGAAGAAATCCTACAGTCTCATATAGAAGGAAATGAGCTTATGGAAGAGGTCATGGAAATTTTTGAAAAGATATTGCCTGATGCTAAAAGAGATGTCTCTCTAGCCCCTACATTGCAAATGAAGAAACTAATGGAGGCTGTCAACAATCACTTTGAATCTTTTGAAGAAGTAGTAGAGAAGAAAGTAAGAGAAGAAATAGATAACAAGAGGTTAGTAGAATTGATAGATAAGTGCTCCAAGGCACACATTTTGCTAGACAAAAGTATAAAAAGTATTCACAATGCTTTAAGTGATGCCAATGCATTATATCAATTTTGTTTATCCTGGCCCATAACTACTAAAGAAATAAAAGACAAAATTGAAAGCCTTAAGATGTAATTGCTAAAAATCTCTAGAACCTATGATCCCTTGAAAAATGCAAATGGAGACCTAAGAGCAGAAGTAGAGAAGACTCATGCCATAATAAAGAAATTGCAAAGCCAAAAGGAGTCAATAAAAGATCAAATGGGTTAGATGAGAGAGATAGTAAGTTTTAAAATGGCTTCTTTGATTGGTATGTTAAAAGAGGCTAATAAGGTTGGAAAGATGACTGATGCCCCTGCAACAATGGATAAGTAGAAAAATTACTCTTGCAGACAAATGGACAGATACAAATATTATACTCTGCAAAGGTGCATTGGGACTCAGCTGTGATCCAATTGAAAAATATCTACAAAGATATCCTTCCTACAAATCAGTAAGTTTCTTATTTGTTGATCTCCTATACAATGTGGATGGTTAAAAGGAAACAATTTTGATATTTTGGTATAGAAATAAGATAGTAAGGGGGAGTGCCATGTAAAGAAAATTTAACAAAGTTTTTTATTTGGAAATAGTCCCTTTGTCATTGATCTCAAAGGGGGAGAGAAAACAATGTGAAAAAGATGCTTTGGGAGAAAGAGTAAGATGTGAAAAAGAAAGGGGGAGAGAAAGGGGGAGATCAAGTTTATGGCAGAATTCAGTCTTGATGGTTTTTCACATCATATGTTGCCATCAATGACAAAGGGGGAAATTGTTGCAAGTATGTGTAGTTGCTGCAAGTAGTGTTGTCATTGATTTCAACATGTTATCTTGATGTTGTCATTAGTGTCAACTGGTTGAGCAGAGATAAGGATAAAGGTTGGCTTCAAAGATTAAAGATACAGTGGTCTGGAGAATAGCAAAGCCAATAACATCACAGGACAGAGATAGTGACAACAAAGGATAATGGTACAATGATCTGGAAAGTGATAACCAGGCATAAGGATAAGGAGACAAGTGTGCAGATTAGTTTGATTGATAATTTTACAAGAGGGTTTGATCCTCTTCCTCATAAGATGACTTTACTCTTCATAGAAGACTACTATACAAAAAGATTTGATCCGGTAAGAAGATATGTTATGAAATTTAGCTAAGTGTCAGTTTGGAAAAATTAAGCTACAGAGTTTTGGTAGTTTGGTTCGCATTGGTCCGCTATTGAAGATCTTTCTCTACAGATCTAGCATATGGTTATTGGTCATTGGATAAATATAAATCAAGAATTTTTCTTACTTATGATCTTCAGTGTGAAAGATGTGAATAGCAGAAGTCCAGACTAACAGAGTACAATTGTTTCTGGAGCAGAGCATGTAAGTAAATGGATCTGCATTTCTTCGACATGAAATATCTTTCTTTGTGGTTGTAAGGTGTTGATAGTGAATATTCAGAGAGTCCAAATACAAATTTTCAGGTCCTAAAGTCCTCCAGAATGAGAGTTAGAGTTGACACAGTATCGCACTCTGTAAAGATAGTGAATTGACAGTGCCAATGACGATTTGAGAGACTCTGCATTTCATCGCAAGTGAATGGTTTGATGTACAGATTTGAGGATAAGATTATGAATGGTTATAGCATGTATATTCCAAGTCTCAAACAATTTGGAGATCCACATACCATTTTGTGAAATAACAGATAGTTCATATTGTTGTTGTCTTGCTAGTGGAGCTGACCTAAAGAAGTTGATGTGTTGAAAACGGAAAGACAACTGAGGGGGGGTGAAGCAATTGTAACCAATACTTCAAAACCATTAATACATCATCCACTTAATCATTGTTATTGCATTTAACCATGAAAGCATGAAATCAAAAACTTAAATACATTTGCACATTCAACACATGACACACTAGATTTTTATGTGGAAAACCCAATAAGGGAAAAACCACAGTGAGTGTTAGCTCACAATATAATATGTAATAACAATACCAAAAATCAGAGACTCACTACCTAGATTTCTCACTACAAAAGAAGAGGCTCACTGCTAATGGGGTAGCTCACCGCTAGAGTTGGTGAACTGAGATAGTAGCATCTACACTATGCCAAGGTTCAGTTCCATTAAAGCACAGTAAACATCCTCTACTCTACTCTATTTTTTTCACTTCAGAATTATCTTCGCATCTTCACACATGGATGCCTTTTTCATGACTTAATTAAAAGTATTTATATGATTCATCAACCTTGGAATGATCATCAAGGTCGGTATTACAATCATCAACCATTGGAACAATCTCCAAGGTCAGCAAACATACATACATTAGAATAGGTCTAGACCTAAACAGATTAATGAAAGAGAAAGAATGAATGTGAACCAAACCACTCCTTAGCTGGGACTCAAATGTAATATTTCACAAAACAACATGCCATCGCAAACTCCAAAGCATGATCGCAAGTAGTGAAAACAACTAAGTTGGCTAAATTTGGTGTTAACACTAAGACCTTTAAGAACACACTTCATGCATGACCCAGCTTACACTCTGCAGACCAATCAAAAGGCAAGAACATGATCTAGAGACATCCACAAGCACGTTACAATCACCAAGAACATCTGCACAACTTCTAAACACTTTATCCATAAGATTCTTCAAACTGGAGCACTTGAACATCACTGTCGGCCATTGTCATAAAGAAAAGATCACTTGCAGACCACCAAATCATGAACCATTTGAACTGAAGGCACATAACATCATTACAAACTTAATTATATAACTATAGACTATAAGAATTAAATGCAAAGAAATGTGAAGCAGAATACATTCTCCCTGTCACCACTAAATGCACAGAAAAATAGTTTTCACTCTGGTGAACAGAACTCGCTCAAATCTTCATACTAGAGGCTCAAACTTGAAACATGGCATCTACAGACATTGCTTAACATAACTTCCAATCTTTAAACAAAGATATTCAGTATACAGAATATGTGGAGCAAAACACTAGACTATACTTCTGGAAGCCAGGAAACTCTGCAACACACTGTTTCCACTAGGAGAGCAAATTTTCTCAAAAGCACTTGGAAATTTAATATCCAAAACACTTCCTTATTATCTTCAACACTTATTACTAGTACAAAAAGAGCAATATATTACTAAAAAACTACTAAAAACTACTTATAAATGACCAAACATGGTCATGTGACCTTTTGTAGTCTATTGCTAGTCATTTATAACGCGACCAAATTGATAACTAAACCAATTTTAGTCATTTATTGGTTGTTTTGATTGATTGATTTGGCAGTATATTTATTCATTGATTTAGTCATTGATTGTTGTAATCTAGTCACTTATTTAGTCATTTTTTATTCACGGATATATTTAGTCATTAATTTAGTCATTGATTGTTGTTAACTGGTTATTTATTTAGTCATTTTTATTCACTAATTTCCTTCCATTGGTAGTTTATTTAGTCTTTAATTTTAATCATCATTTTGAACAATTTGGTAGTTTATTTAATTGTTTTTGTTCACTAATTTATGTCAACTGTAGTATATTGATACATTGTTTATTAAACATCATATCACTAGTTGCAAAGAGAAACACAAGTCTTGAAAAAGGAATACTATTATCTTTATTAATTTGAAAAGAGTTGTTGTTACATAAAATCTCTTGAAAAAGAGTTACAAGGAAACTATTTCTATTGCCAAAGAAGCAAGAACTAAAGAATAAAAGTCCTCTGAGAAGACCTTACATAGAGAAGTCTTCAAACAAAAGACTTTCCATGAAGAGAAGGTTGCAATTCCTTGTAATCTGGTGCAAACACCTTGTAATCTTTGACAACATATCATAACAAGTCCATATTCTTCCTTTTGCAATTCACAGTCAAAACTACTTCCCTCAAAACCCTATGTCACCATGGTTTAAACATTAATGAAGCCTTAATTGCAATCTTGACTATGCAGGGTTTGGATTTCACTTCCTTGTTATTTTCTGCCATCTTTATACATTGCAAACTTTACCTTGAAAGTGTTTGAAACCTCCAATGTATACCTCAGTTCAAAAATCCCATAATGAGACTAATACACAGCAAGAAGTCACTGTCTCAAAACATTTAAGATTGCAAACTATCAAGTGAAACAAGGAACACACTGGGCACATCCAACATTCCTCTCAAGGTCCAACAAAATAGATGAAATGCCAAGAAACAATACACAATTACTAAGAATATATTGTGCATTTGAGACTTGACTACCACCTATGCAAAAATTGCACTTGAGACTATCCTCCTTAATCAATGTCTTTACAACCCTGTTGCTTCTATGCTCTTTATTGTCACTGATAATTAGCTTCTACATCTCCCTCTCAGTTCTTTGAAGTGTATATTCATAGCCAATAGTTACATTCTCTTAGCATAGTCACTTTAAACTATTGTCACTATGGTAGTGTTTGTGTTCTTCATAGAATATCCCAAGCTTATGCATTGTCGAATACAATCAGGATCCATACCCCCTCCATCATCTGCAAAAGAAAATACAAGGTGATAAATTCAACTAGTCTGTGCTTATAAAAGTAAATACAATACCAATTTGCACAAATAGTGATAGCAAGCTAGGAATAATGTTTGCACCCTGAAAAAGTAAAGCATGACTGCAGTCACGAGGGTTGTAAATCTGGTCCACTTGGACATAAGTTGCACCATGATGTATCTGAATGTTATTGGACTTAAATAAGAAACACAATAAGGAAAATTTCTACCCACAATATAGACAATAATAGAACACTAATCTTCAAATATAAGATATCTTATCATCAAAACATCATACATCAGGTTGACAAACAGTCATCATCAAGAAAACCCTTCAACAAACAAAACTGACTGAGATATTTTAGATATAAGCATTAGTTATGAGCTTCTCTCATCTCTAGGGTAACTATCACAAACGAGTGATTGTAGCCACCTCAGCAATTCATCTCAGGAAACAAAGTATAAAGCTACATTACCTCATCAATTGCATTATCAAGAAGCTCTGCAATCATTACAATGATAAAAAATAAGAAGAAAATTATAATTTATCTAATTCATGGCACAGATACTGTTGAAAACTAGTCCTAATCTCTAATTCAATAATTGTTAGAAAAATATGTAGTGCAGAATTGAGAATTAACACAATGAAATAGTAGTAAGTTGTACAAAATAGACAACACAGACTTACATGGAAAATCTAATTTGTACAAGGAAAAACCACTGGCAAAGATCTCTCAATAATTTTATTCTTAGAATAAATTCATTGTTACAAAATTTTACCATGCATTTGCATTCAAGATCAATTGAATTTTGTTGACTACTTTACCAATGCTAGAATAAGATAAACTAACTTCACATACCAACAATAACTTCTATTAATCCATCTCATACACACAAAAGAAGAAACAGGTTAAGAATGCATAATAGATGAATTGGAGAATAGATTAAACAATAGACTAATCCATCTCATAGACACAGAGAACAAAGTATGTTAAGAATGCCCAACACAAAAAACATATCAATTTACAGAAGAGCTTAACCAACTAATACATTAGGCCCAATGTATGGGCTACTTATGTGGGGTACATATTTTATTTTTAGTTTCAATTTTCTAGCCGTACTAATTATACCTTTGCCAGAGCCACAATAATTAAGTACATTCTTCCAACCCCAAAAATAATGAATTTATCATTGCTTATTGGTATTGGGTAGTATAACAATAACTGTATATGTTCAAAATTTTCACATGATTATAGCTTTTCATTGATCTCATAAATCATCATAGCTAGATTACTTTTTGTTACAGGAGTATGCCTGAGGAAGGAACAGGAGCAACCATGTCTAACGACGAAGATGACCAGGCAAATAATGAGGCTAATCTATTTGATTTATCTTTAGATGGACGGGATGGAATAGGGCCATTTGGGCAATTGATTCCCACATAGAACGAGTGTTCTTTGATAGAGAGAGTGAGATTGGAGCTCAAGCATGAATTGAAGCAGGTCAGCTCTTATGACCTTTAGTACTGGCTAGTTGGTATGAATGTAAATGTTGATAAAGCTCTTTATGCAAAATGTGGAAGCATAGAAAAAACTTGTGAACTGTTTGATAGAATGCCTCAAAGAGATGTAATCTCATGGAATGCAATAATTTTAGGATATTCACAAAATGGATTTGTTGAAAGGGCTTTCAAAACTTTCAAGCAAATGCAATTAGCAGTTCTAAAGCCAAATTCTACGACCTTTGCCAGCATCCTCCCAGCCTGTGACAAAATGGGAGCTTTGCAACAGGGTATAGAAATCCATCAAAGCATAAAGGATAGAGAAATTTTGTCAGATGTTGTAGTGGCAACTGCCCTGGTAGACATGTATGCAAAATGTGGAAACATAGACAAAGCACGTGAATTGTTTGACAAAATGCCTCAAAGAAATGTGGTCTCATGGACTGCAATGATTGTAGGATATGCACAAATTGAACTTTTTGAGAAGACTTTAGAAACTTTCAAACAAATGCAATTGGCAGGTGTAAATCCAAACTCCACAACCTCTGCCAACATCCTCCCTGCTTGTACCAAAATGGGAGCTTTGGAACAGGGTATGCACATCCATCAAAGCATGAAGGATAGAGGAATTTTGTCAGATGTTGTAGTTGCAACTGCCCTGGTAGACATGTATGTAAAATGTAGAACCATGGACAAGGCACATGAACTATTTGATAGAATGCCTAAAAAAAATGTGGTCTCATGGACTACATAGAGAGAGCTTAGAGAGAGCCTCCTGATTGACTGTAATATAAAGGAGGAAAGAAGAATGAAGAGAGGTATAAGTAATGCAGCCATGCAGGATGAACCTGCTTAGAAATTCAAAGAAGACATCTATTGGGTATTTCATTTAACGTGATTGCTACCTCACCTACTTATCTCTATGTAGTCTAGGCTCCCCTACAGCCCCGCAAGGAACGGGGCATGAGGGTGCGGGATGGCGGGCTCTCCCCGCATCCCCGCAAAGGAACTATTGTGTGTGCACGGGGATATGGGAAGAGCAAAAACGTGGTCTCATGGACTACATAGAGAGAGCTTATAGAGAGATCATATGATTGAGAAGGTAGCATGAAACTTTCATGGTATGTACAATGATTTGAATGGTAGTGTGTTCATATTGTTAGCCTCCTGATCGACTGCAATATAAAGGATGAAAGAAGAATGAAGAGATGTGTAAGTAATGCAGCTATGCAGGATGAACCTGCTTAGAAATTTAGGGAAGACATCTATTGTGTATTTCATTTGGCCTGATTGCTGCCTCACCTACTTATCTTAGATGTTGTAGTTTTAACTTCCCTATTAGACATGTATGCAAAATGTAGAAGCATTGACAAGGCATGTGAATTGTTTGGCAAAATGCCTCAAAGAGATGTCATCTCATGGAATGCAATGATTGCGAGATATGCACAAAATGGATTTTTTGAAAAGGCTTTAGAAACTTTCAAGAAAATGCAATTAGCAAGTGTAAATCCAAATTTGACAACCTTTGCCAGTATCCTCCCTACCTGTGCCAAAATGGGAGCTTTGGAACATGGTATGGACATCCATCATAACATAATGGAAGGGGGTTTTTTGTCAGATATTATAGTTGGAAATGCTCTAGTAGACATGTATGCAAAATGTGGAAGTATAGATAAGGCACGTGAACTGTTTGATGGAATGGCTCAAAGAGATGTCATCTCTTGGAATGCAATGATTGCAGGATATGCATAAAATGGATTTGTTGAAAAGGCTTTAGAAATTTTAAAGCAAATGCAATTGGCTGGTGTAAAGCCAAATTTCACAACCTTTGCCAGCATCCTCCCTGCCTATGTCAAAATGGGAGCTGTGGAATAGGGTATGGACATCCATCAAAACATAATGGAAGGGGGATTTTTTTAGATATTATAGTTGGAAATGCTCTGGTAGACATGAATGCAAAATGTGGAAGCATAGACAAGGCACAAGAACTGTTTGATAGAATGCCTCAAAGAAATGTCATCTCATAGAATGGAATGATTGCAGGATATGCACAAAATGGATTTGTTGAAAAGGCTTTAGAAATTTTAAAGCAAATGCAATTGGCTGGTGTAAAGACAAATTCCACAACCTTTGCTGGCATCCTTCCTGCCTACGCCAAAATGGGAGAATTTGAACAAGGTATGGACATCCATCAAAAAGTAATGGATAAAGGAATTTTATCAGATGTTGTAGTTTCAATTGCCCTAGTAGACATGTATGCAAAATGTGGAAGCATTGACAAGGCATGTGAATTTTTTGGTAGAATGCCTCAAAGAGATGTCATCTCATGGAATGCAATGATTGCGGGATATGCACAAAATGGATTTTTTGAAAAGGCTTTAGAAACTTTCAAACAAATTCAATTAGCAGGTGTAAATCTAAATTCAACAACCTTTTCCAGCATCCTCCCTACCTGTGCCAAAATGGGAGCTTTGGAATAGGGTATGGACATCCATCATAACATAATGGAAGGGGGATTTTTGTCAGATATTATAGTTGGAAATGCTCTAGTAGACATGTATGCAAAATGTGGAAGTATAGATAAGGCATGTGAATTGTTTGATGAAATGGCTCAAAGAGATATCATCTCTTGGAATGCAATGATTGCAGGATATGCACAAGATGGATTTTGCGTGGATGCCCTCAAAGAAGCAGATCCCCAACATTTTAAATAAGGGATTCCAAGACCCATGAAAAGTTGGGGGAGGCAAAATTGGAGAGGAAATCTTTGTAGTATGGTACAAAATGAAAATTACCCACCACCTCACCACAAACAAAGAAATAAGGAGAATGAAGGGTAGACTCACCTAATAAAGTAGCAACAAAGGCTCTCTTATGGATAAGTGTGGAGAAGAAGAAAGCAGAAGTGGTCCCATCATAAATAAAAGCAAGACAAAAACAAAAATAAAAGAGAAAATTTGTACAAATAGTAGAAGAAGAAGATGAAGAAATACCAATTAAAAAGGTATCGCAAAAAGTCAAAAGGGCTCAGCTAGAAAAAATAAAAGTTGTGGAGGAGGAAGCACCTAAAAATAAAAGTATATAAATCCCTAAAGAGAAAATGTAGGAGAAAGAACAAATATTGGATGTACAGGGGTTGTACAGATCACTTTTTACACTAGGCAAGTGATTGGAGGTAGCACAACTATACATAAGAACTTCCATAGAGAATAAGGGGATTATTCTCCAAGCTATGTTGGATCACATTGCTAGAAATCCATATCTCATGGTAGACATAAGAAAGTACTTTATGGTGGAATTCATAGATTCCATCAATGTAAAGAGAGAAGAAGCAACATAATTAGAGGAAAATATCTAAAAGGATGCATTAGAATAAATGGAAAAAGAACTAGACCTATTCCCTAACAACATCTAGCACAATTAAAACATTTACAAAATGAGGAGCTAAGGTCTAAATAGAGAGTAGACACTCTTTTATCTCAAACAACATAGGCTAAGGAAAGCGTAAAAAGTGAAACCATGGAGGCCACTAAGAAGGCCTATGATATTCTATTAATAGAAAAAGTTACAGATAAGAAGGAAATACTAAGTGAACAAAAACAAATAGATTATGATACAATAGGGATTAGTGTGGAAGACTTAGTTAGGGACATACAAGATGTTACTACATAAGGGAAAGAGGATATAAATATAGGTCAGACAATGATATAAGAACCTATCGGTGGTGAAGAAGCAAGAAAAGAAGAATACAAGGTAGAAAGAGAGAAATAGACTTCATAGGAAACACTATAGGATGACAAGATGAATAAAGCATAGGATCAACAAACTAAACAACCACAATAGAACACACAAAAAGGTATTGGACTTGATCAAAACAAGAAAGAGGAAGTCAAGAAGGAGAAAGGAAAAGGAGTGTTTGTAGAAATTGATGGAGAATAGTCTCTTATAGGTCAAGTATTAATAACTCCTCTTACATCCCAATCTTTGGATCCTATGGATAAAATAAGAGGGTTCATTGAAAAATAGAAATAGTTGCAATTGGTCATCATTGTGGTGCCAAATTAATTCAATTCTACACTAGCATGACCACAGGTGGGTTTAGCACATATTTTACCAATCCAACAATTTGAGATGAGCGATGTCAAAGCAATGCTAGGGGTTAGCTACTAACTTAATATGTGAACATAACTAAAATAACAAAGAACACAATGGCTGAAATCCAAGCATAATTACTACAAGTCACAACATATATCTCTTTACCACTAAAATATTAATTAGGCATAATAATTAGAGGGTTACTAGGAGAATTAAGAAGTTGGGATGAGTAGGAGAAATTGAAAGAGAAGATTTTGTTAGAATAGGAGACTAGATAATTGGACCAAAAATAGAGTAGACCCATAGCAACATCAACACACTGTACCAATATTGCTTAAGTTGGCACACCTCCCCAAAGAATAAAGATCCAAATAGAAAATGTGGAGAATTAGATTATATAGGCCTTAAACTCTTATGCTGCTATGATGGACTCAGATGGTTCCCTTAGGGTACAAATTGAAAATATGCATACATAGTACAATCACTTGTAAGAACAAAAAAATAACATCATTTCTCAAATGAAGCAACTAAGAGAAGTAGTAAGTTTGCGCTTAGCCACAATCACAAAACTTCTTAAGGATGCATAAAAACTATTAGGGTCTTTTATTGTTCCTTCTTTTTCTAATGAGGATGAAAAGTTACTAATCACTATCAATAGCCCTCCTATAGCAAGCAGTGCTACAATGAACCAATACATATAATCACTTGCAGGGCATCTACAAAAATATTTTACCATAATACAAGAGCTTGTACAAATTTTTCTTAATAATTTTGGTAGTAGTATAGTTTTGAATTTTTTTGACAAAGAGTAGCCTCGGTCACTTTTTGGAGCATTGATGAGCAAAGACAACATATCTTGAGGACAAGACATGGGTTAAGCTAGGGAATGATGTGGGCAAGATAGAGGGACACCACTCCCATTATGTTGAAACCCTGAAAGGATGGCCTATAGGAGGCCAATGGCAAAACTCACAAGGGCGTCAAAGGAGGGCAGTATGAGAACATAATCCCAAGAAGGATAGAGCAAGTTAAAGTCACAACAAACCAAAGAGATAATAGTGCAACACCTACAACTGAGTTATGGCACCTATAGAGAGGCATATTGATTTCACAGGCTTGGACTCCATGTTAAATGGGATTGAAGCCCCAGTTATATTGACTCTCTCCTAATTACCAATAACAATTTAAGAAAATGTTTTTTAAAAAACAAAGGACAAGAAACCACACGATAAATCTATTAAAGAAAACCATTAACAGACAATAATCCTTAAAATGATGCAAAATAAGAGCAGAGATAAACACACACACCATCTCTGAGAGGAAGAAGGAACTCATATGAGATCTCGAACAGGAAGGGATTGAGAAACACTGCAAGATTGTCTAGCACCGTCACATTCGTTACATTCATTGCACTCATATTCAATCTGTTTAGATACCCTAAATTGGCCTCAACCACAAACTTACTCCACCAACAATTTGGTAGACTCTAAACCCATGTTCTTCTAATCGAATCACAACTGCCCACCACTAGTATGGCTATCACAAACCCTAAAACCTCAAAAAATTCTTGGTTGTCTGAAATGGCTCCTGGATATGAAGTAAAACATGCACAAAGAAATTATCTTTAGTGAATGAATCTACTAAATATGTGAGATTATTAGCTTGGTAGTGAAGAATCCTTTGTTGTTGCTTCCATGGAAGACTCCTTCAAACACAACATGCCATAACCCTAAACCTCCTGAAGACAAAACTGAAACCATTTCCCACTTTGGCGCCTAAGCTTTTTCTATTTTCCTTTTGATTTTCCCTTTCAAACAAAAATGTGCTTGCTTTTAGCGCTTAAAATTTTAACAATATGCTTTTCAAAAGTGTTCTTTGAAGATATAATAAAAGTGTCTAACAAGTGATTAATAATTTAGTCATTTTTATTTGTGTGACTAATTATTTAGTTGTATTTTTTACCTGAAGATCAAATTAATCATTTATTTAGTCATTTATAGTTGTTTTACAAAAAATTAGTAGAAAAACTAAAAATTTTAGTCTCATGACTAAAAGTTTTAGTCACGTAGTCATTTATTTGCCCAAATTCTACTAGTTTATGTAAGCCAATACAAAACAATTAACTCAACATAAATAAACATCAAAACAAGAGAATAGTTGACACCAATGACAACATAGATATGTTGACATCAATGACAACACCGGTAATCACATACTTGCAACAATCTCCCCCTTTGTCATTGATGGCAACATTGATGTGAAAAATGTAAGAACCATCAAGACAAGAATTTGCATTGATTACTTTTCTCCCCCTTTCTCTTTACACATCTGAACTCTTTCTCCTCCTGAGTTTTTCACATGATTTTCTCTCCCCCTTTGACATCAATGGCAAAGGACATCACTTCTTTCTCTGCACATACTTGCAATACTTACTTCTCTTTATCAAGAACTTATATTAGCAACATCTACTTGCTCCCCTTGAGAGGTAGCTTTCAAAACGTCAATCCAGATCAAAGAATAAGACTTTGGGCACCACTAGACTGATGCACTTCCCATGCATCTTAGTTTAGAGTGGGAGGGATAATAACCCCTAACTTTTCTCAAAGATACTCAAAAGTGTCCTTGGGTAGAGGCTTTGTGAAATATTTGCAATCTGATCCATTGTAGACACATATTCCATATTTACTTCATTCTCTATTACCTTTTCTCTCATAAAATGATACCTTATAGATATATGCTTTGTTCTTGAGTGCATCACTAGATTTTTTGAAATGTTTATAGCACTTGTATTGTCACAAAAGAATGAAATTGGTTCTTCATACACAACTCTTATGTCCTTCAATGTTTGCTTCATCCAAAGCACTTGAGTGCAACATCATGCTATAGCAATATATTATGCTTCTGTAGTAGACAAAAAAACTAATTCTTGCTTCTTGCTTAGCCACGAAACCAATCTATTACCCAAAAGGAAAGCACCTCCACTTGTACTTTTTCTATCATCAGCATCTCCATCCCAATCTGCATCTGTATAAGCACTGAGAGTGAAATTAGTATCTTTTGGATACCACAATCCATAGTCTAAAATGCCTTTTAAATACCTCATGATCCTCTTGACTGTCATTACATGTGACTCTTTGGGATCTTCTTGAAATCTTTCCACAAGACAGACTGCATGCATTATGTCAGGTCTGGTATGGGTTAGATAGAGAAGTCCTCCAATCATAGACCTATACTTTTTCTAATTAGTCTTAGGTGATTCATCATTCTTGCTCAACTTGCAGCCAGTTACCATAGGAGTACATACTATCTTAGAATCCTCTATTCCAAACTTCTTCAACAATTCTTTCACATACTTGTAGTGAGAAATGAAAATTCATTTTTCTGATTGAGTAATTTGTAGTCCTAAAAATAAATTCATTTCACCAAACATAGACATCTCAAATTCTTTTTGCATTTCCTCTGCAAATCTCTTACACATACCTTCATTGCCTCCAAAGATAATATCATCAACAAAGACTACTACAATCAAAATTTGATCATCATTGATTTTGAAATAGAGATTGTTGTCAGTAGTAACTTTACTGAACCCTAATTGCAACAAATACTTGTCCAATCTTGCATACCAAGCTCTAGGAGCTTGCTTAAGTCCATACAAGGCTTTCTTCAATCTGCACACCATGTTACTTTGGTTTGATGACTAAAATCTTTCTGATTGTTCAATGTAAACCTCTTCTTCCAGCTCTCCATTCAAGAATGCAGACTTCACATCCATTTGGTACACTTTGAAGTCTTTGTGTGTTGCAAATGCTAGGAACATTTGTATTGCTTCAATCCTTGCCACAAGAGCAAAAGTCTCTTCAAAATCTATGCCTTCAACCTGAGAATATCCTTTGCATACCAATCTTGCTTTGTTACTTACTACTCCATTTTCATTCATCTTGTTTCTGAACACTCATTTAGTTCCAATCACATTCTTATTAGCAAGTCTAGGAACCAATTCCCAAGTTTGATTTTTCTCTATCTACATCAGCTCTTCTTCCATGGATTTTACCCAACTTTCATCTTTGCAAGCCTCATTTACAATCTTAGGTTCAATCTATGAAAGTAAATAGTAGTTCACATGTTCCTTAGCAACTCTCTTCCTTGTGAATACCCCTTTGCTTTTGTCACCAATAATCTGATCTTCAGAATGATTAATCCTTACATACATGGGAGTCTTAACATCACTTTTCAGATCTTTTTCTTCAACTTGACTGTCCTTTTGTTCATCTTTTTCTTCATTCATTGTAGTATCAGGTTCATCTAATTCATAGTCATTCAAATCTGATATTCTTTCCCTATCTTCATCAACCTTCACATTAGCACTCTCAATAATGTTTCTCAATCTCTTATTGTAGCACCAGTAGGCCTTACTCTTAGTAGAGTATCCAAAGAAAATTCCTTCATCACTCCTAGCATCAAACTTGCCTAACTCTTCATCTCTTCTAATATAACATTTGCTTCCAAAAACTTTGAAATATTTCACTGTAGGAACTCTTCCATACCACAATTCATAAGGAGTTTTAGTTTCATTACCTTTGACTTGAACTTTGTTGTGAATGTAGACAATAGTAGGTATGGCTTCTCTCCAATACACTTCTAGTAGGTTAGCCTTCATCATCATTGACCTAGCAGCCTCTTGAATTGTCTTGTTCTTTCTTTCAACAACTCCATTTTGTTGGGGAGTTCGAGGAGAAGACAACTATCTTTTTATCCCATGTTCTTCACAGAAGGTATTGAATTCATTTGATGTAAACTCTCCTCCTCTATCAAACCTTAAGCACTTGATCCTCAAATCTAACTAATTCTCAACCATTGCCTTGAAAGCTTTGAACTTGTCTAGGGCTTCTGATTTCTCTTTTAGAAAAGTGACCCATGTCATTCTAGAATAATCATCAATAAGCAACATAAAGTACATGTCTCCTTATAGACTTCTTGTTCTTGTAGGACCACATAAATATGTATGCACCAGCTCAAGCAATCCAGTAGAAAATTGTTCTTTGCTCTTGAAACTTGTCCTTGTCTATTTTCCCAGTTGACATTCCTTGCAAATAGTATTAGCAGGCTTCACCAGCTTAGGTAAATCTCTCACATATTGTATTGAGCTTATCTTTACCAAGTTATCAAAATTGATATGACACATCCTTCTATGCCTCAGCCAACTCTCATCTATCTAAGCCAACAAACATCAATCATTAGTTCCTCTCAAATGATAATCATTACCTCTAGTCTTCTTACCAGTAACAATCACTGTTCTGGAGCTTTCCATGATCTTGCATCCATTATCTTTGAATCTCAGATCATACCCTTTGTCACACATCTGACCAACACTTAAAAGATTATGCTTCAAACCCTTCACATATAGAACATCATCTGTGTTATGCTTACCATCAAAAGAAATAGATCCTTTTCCACAAATCTTACTAGTCACATCATCTGTGTTATGCTTACCATCAAAAGAAATAGATCCTTTTCCACAAATCTTACTAGTCACATCATCTCCAAACCTAACCAGTCCTCCATCATACTTTTCTAAACTTATAAACTTACTTTTATCATTAGTCATGTGATGTGAGAATCCACTATCAATAATCCATTCATCCTTATCCTTCTCAACCTGAACAGACAAAGCACTCTCTTCCACTAGCTTTTCTTCCTTCACATAGCTAGCAGGATTAGTAGACACAGGTTCTCCTTTAATAGCAATAAACAAGCATTCATTTGCACTAGTATTAGCATCATCATACTCATCATCTGTTACACCATCCTCATCAAGATCTTTGACATAATAGCATTTCTTCATGACTCTAGGTCTACTTTCAAATTTCTTCTTACCTATCTCAATTCTCTCTAGACACCTAGAGGCATAGTGGCCAATCTTACCACACAAAAAAGCATTTGAATGGTAATTTACCTTTGAACTTACCAGTACCTCTTTGTATTCTATCCACAAAGTTGGCTTCAATATCATCAAGGTCATCATCGAATTCCACAACATATTTTTGAGCTGTTGAAATCTTTTCTAAAGTGCTGGCTTTCAAAGCAATCTCAGTCTTTGGTAAAGCATCACCAAACTCTCTCATCTCAAAAGTTGTAAGCTTCCCGAGCAGCTAATCTTTTGTAATCTTGTTCACACTCATAACTTCTTCAATTGTTGATACCTTGTGACTATAGGATTTAGGCAAAGACCTAAGAATCTTCAATACTACCTCATCTTCATTAATAGTTCCTCCAAGACCTTTGATTCCATTAACAATTTCATCAAATTTTTGCATGTAGATTGTTATGTTCTCATCTTCACTCATCTTTAGGGCTTCATACCTCGCCTTGAGATTTTGTAATTTTGCACTCTTTATAGAATCATCTCCTTCATACAAGTTTTTCAACTTATCCTAGATTTCATGAGAAGTTTCTAGATCCATAACTTTTACTAACTCAGTATTAGATAAGACATTTAATAGAGCATCTCTATCTTTTCCATTTAGCTCATACTGTTTGACTTCATCTTCAAATGATGGACTATTTTCAGGAATAATATACTTTGTATCTTCCATCTTCCAAACATTATAACCAAGAGAAATAAGATGACTTTTCATTCGTACCTTCTAGAGAGCAAAATTTGTTCCATCAAACTGCAAAGACTCCTTTTTGTGCGCCATCACAGATCTACCTTGAGCTATTAGGTTGTTTACTGAGGAACCCTTTCTCTGATACCAATAGTTGAAAAGGGCAAGACAACTAAGAGGGGAGTGAATTAGTTGTAACCAATACTTCAAAACTATTAATACATCATCCACTTAATCACTATTATTGCATTTAACCATGAAAGCATGAAATCATAAACTTAAACACATTCACACATTCAACACATGAGACACCAGATTTTTACATTGAAAACCCAATAAAGGAAAAACCACGGTGAGTGTTAGCTCACAATATAATATGTAATAACAATACCAAAAATCAGAGGCTCACTACCTTAGGGCACACAATCCTGATTGCTCACTGCAAAAGAAGAGGCTTGCTACTAATAGGGTGGCTCACTGCCAGTGGGTGGCTCACTGCCAGAGTTGGTGAACTGAGATAGTAGCATCTACACTATGCCAAGGTTTAGTTCTATTGAAGAACAATAAACATCCTCTTCTCTACTCTACTTTTTCACTTCACAATTATCTTCGCATCTTCGTACATGGACACCTTTTTCATGACTTCATTACAAGTATTTATACAATTCATCAACCTTGGAATGATCATCAAGGTCAGCATTACAATCATCAACCATTGGAACAATCTCTAAGGTCAGAAAACATACATACATTAGAATAGGTCTAGACCTAAACTGATTAATGAAAGAGAAAGAATGAATGCGAACCAAACCACTCCTTATCTAGGACTCAAATTCAATCTTCCACGCAACAACACACCATTACAAACTCCAAAGCATGATCGCAAGTAGTGAAAACAACCAAGTCAGCTAAAACTGGTGTTAACACTAAGACCTTTAAGAACATGCTTCATGCATGATCCGGATTACACTCTACAGACCAATCAAAAGGCAGGAACATGATCTAGAGACATCCACAAGCACATTACAATCACCAAGAACATCTGCACAACTTCTAAACACTTTATCCATAAGATTCTTCAAACCAGAGCACTTGAACATCATTGCCGACCACTATCATAAAGAAAAGATCACTTACGGACCACCAAATCATGAACCATTTGAACTGAAGGCACATAACATCATTACAAACTTAATTCCATAACCACAGACTATAAGACTTAAATACGGAGAAATGCAGAGCAAAATACGTTCTTGTCACCACTAAATGCACAGAAAAATAGTTTTCACACTAGTGGACAGAACTCACTCAAATCTTCATACCGGAGGCTCAAACTTGAAACATGGCATCTATAGACATTTCTTAACATAACTTCCAATCCGCAAACAAAGATATTTAGTATACAGAATATGCTGAGCAAAACACTACACTATACTTCTACAAGCCAAGAAACTCTACAACACACTGTTTCCAGATATTAAATTTTCTCAAAAGCACTTGGAAACTTAATATCTGGAACACTTCCTTATTATCTTCAACACTTATGTAAGCCAATACAAAGCAATTAACTCAACATAATTAAACATCAAAACAAGAGCATAGTTGACACCAATGACAACATAGATATGTTGACATCAATGACAACACCAGTAAACACATACATGCAACATAATGATGTGCAAAGCTATGAAATGAACTAAGTGTTATCATAAGAGTTTCTATAGGTTGTGCTAACCTATATGAGTTTTCTATATGTGGTGGTTCTCTTGGCAAAGTGTCTTGATTAAGGTTCTGGCCGACAAGTGCTATGTGGTAAGTTTTACACGCTACACCCAATTAGGCTGACCTAATGATGTTGTGAAAGAAGTGGATATATATGAAGGATTGTTTTCAATTTTTTATTGATGTGGTGATAGAGATGTGATCTATGTAATACAACAAGGGCATTTGCATTTGGATTGTGTGAATACAAAGCAGAGCAATTCGGTAATTTAGAGCAGTGTGATGAGTATTTTGAGCTTCATTAGAACTATACTCTTGCATATGTTAGATGCATTTATAACAGTTCAAGTCTGGTAGTGAGCCTTTCTTCTAGGCAATGAGCCTTTTGTAATTTGATGTTGATACTACTTTATATTGTGAGCTAATCCTCGTCATGGTTTTTCCCTTCTTGGGTTTTCCACATAAAAATCTTGGTGTTCATGTGTTATGATTTGTGGTTGTATGCTTTATGCTTAATTTCCTTTACTACTATTGAATATGCTAAATGGATTAAAATGTTTGATGTTTTAAATGGTTTAAGAGAATACTAATTCAACCCCCCTCTCAATATTCTGGGTGTTCAACAATTAGTACTAAAGGGGGGTGTTAGGAAATATTCTTGCATGACATAGAATAATATAATAAATTAATATGTTAATGTTAATTTATTAGATATTAGTTTTTAGTTAGTTATTAGTTATGAGATAGTTGGTAGTTAGTGGTTTGGGTAGTTAATAAGCTGAATGGTTTTATAAAGTCATAGAATGTAATCATTTGTGTGTTGAAGATGAATGATTGTTTGTTGTGTTTGAACCTCTAGCTCTTTGTGTTGTAATTTCAATGAAAAATGAAAGTGTTTTTAAGGGGATCATACCTTAGTCATACCCTTTGTGGATAAGTCTAACTTAAATCAAATATTAAATAGTGTACAAGTAGATTTAGGTGAGGATTATAGTGGACAACAATGGTGGACAAGATAAAACCCTAGTGGTCAAAAGCTAAACCCAAGTGGCATTTGCAACAAAAGTGATGGATAAAGATAACAAAAAGGATGACCAAAAGGGAAACACAAAGGGTTTAATGACTACAAGATGATAAAATGGTATAATGACTAGGGTCTATTTAGATTTAGGCATGTGAAAATGGGGGTTCTAGGGGCTGGGGATAGAGAGAAAATAGATGGAAAGCAACAAGGGGATAAGAAAGGAAAAGATAATCCACACGAGGACTTCAACTAAAGAGAGAAAGAAAGATCCAAACTATAAGATCTCCAATAGAAAAGCTTCAACGTATTCTCGTTGATCAATAGCTATAAGAATGGATGGATGGAGAGAGCACTTGCACAAGAAAATCATTGTTTCAATAAGTTTGTGTTGTATTACATATGTCAAGAGAAGTGGAGGAAGAGAGGTCTATTTATATTTTTTTAGACAATTTTAGGGATTAAGTGAACATTAGGGTTGTGGTAGGTGGTTCATAAATGAGTTGCAAATTAGTTTTGTGGTAAAATCAACAAAATTAACCCTACTAATCAAAGGACATGGGCAATGGTGGAGATGTAACCTAGGGGGCATGATTGACATTTAATGCTATAGTGCTTAATTTTCTAAGGGAGAATAAGGGGATCAAGATAAGATGGGAAGAGGTGATTGCATGTATTTTTTTATCATGGGGGAATGAAATATAATCTAAACAAGGCTAAACAAGGGTCTAAAAAGTGGCTAAAACACATATTAAATGGATACCTTAAATGAGTGCAAAACATAGTAAAATAAGTTGCAGGGTATATACTTTATATTATTACATTTTCCCCCCAATTTAGTGAGCTAATAACACTAAAGAGTAAGAAACATGCCAAAGCATAAGTACAATAAACATCATCTAAATATAGAAGATACACAAAAAAGAGAGACATTAGTCTTCTAGATTTTATTCCTTGTTCCTGGTTCAAGAGCATGTGTACTTGTTTTTATAATGCATGTAAGGAAAGTAGTTACGTTGAGAGGCGTTCCTACATTCACAGCACAGATGGGAGTTGAAAGATTCTAGAATTTCTATGTAAACTTATAAGATTCCAATCTAGAATCTTTATTAAAAAACCAAATAGTCACTCCACAAATTAAGAAAACCAAAAAAAAAGAAGGTGAAAGGAATAAAAAAAGAAGAAAAGAAAATACACACTGGATGTAAAGAAAGGTGGATGGTAGTTTCAAAGAAGCCATCACTATGCACTAAGATGAAAGAAAGAAATGTTACAGAATGGCATATGAAAAGATGCACATTCAATCTATTTATATTGTCTCCTTAAGTTTTCTCCACATGTAGAACGAACATATAAAATTGTAGGATTTGAGGTGAGCTGAAAGGGAGTGTGGTAAATTGATAAAAAAGTAGGCGCCTGGAGAAGATATCTCTTGGCATACTTTAGATATATTTTTTTAAATATAAATATACTAGTTATTATACACATACAAAAGTCATGATAAAAATATATGGGAACATCACAATATACTAGGCATGGAAATATAGAGATATACACAAGGGGGCATAGTGGAAAATGGAAACAAAACACCTAGCTAAGAACATGCAAACTGTTGGTCTTACTTCAGAACCTGAGAACATGAGGTAAAACTTTCATTTTGGGAAAATGATCCAAGGGGACCAAGAGGAAAAGGTAAGAGGATAAGCAATTGGGTCTATGAAGAGGTACCTTGGAAAAGGTAGAGATAGGATAACTAGAATAAAATAAGGTAGGGTAATGCTAATAATAATAATGGATGTAAGGTTGGCACCCAAGTAAAGCCAGGCCAATCCAATGATAATGTGTTGATGAAGATGTTGTGAATGTTCAATACTATGTCCAACTTTTATAATGGAAATGGACAATACCATTCCAACTTTTAACTTGAAGTGCCTAAAAGTGACATACATTTTGAATTTTAAACTGATGTAAACAATGACATGTAAAACTTTTAGTGTAGTTTATGTTTGTAATTTTTTTTTAATTATTTAGATATAGTCTTTTAATAAAATTGAAATTATAATTTAGTTTCTAAAAAATGTTCAAAAAATTAGGTTAAGGGGCCTTCACTTTTTTATAGTAATTTATTTTTGTCTTTTTTTTTATTTATTTAACTTGAAACTTTAGTTCATGCAATATTTTTTTTAATTTTGACAATTTTTTAAAAATAAATGTTTATCATAAATTATAAGCAACAATATTGAGGAGCCTCTACTTTATGCCTTGACTAATTATCAAAATAAGAAAAACATTATACACTCTTGATAGGGATTCTCTCCTGTAATTCATCATCTTTCTCAAATTTTTTAAACAAATTTTAAACTATATATTTTTTAATTTCCTATCTGTTAGCACTCATTTTGACCTGGAGGTTGATTTTTCATGTTTAGGGGGTTTCTTCATTTGAACCCTATATCTTCTTGCCCATTTTCCTAAGTGTTGGACCTCCTCAGCATTTTTCAGCTACAGCATCATATTTTCCTGAGGAGGAGGTCATCATCATCATGTTTTCTGTCAACCGGTTTTTCATCAGGATCATCATGTTTCAATATCGGGTGATGTTTGGATATCATCCCGATTCTGCTGATGAGCTACAGTGTGCCCTGATTTGCTTGCGGGGGTGATTTTTCAAGTATCTGGTGATTTTCCAAATATCACCTTGCCCTTTTATGATGATGATATCACCCCGATCTTCTGAAGGGGTTATTTTCTGAGTTGTTCGACCCGACTTGTTTTTTCTTAAGGGTCGTCATCATCATGATCATATTTCCAGTTATCGCCGTGTTGCTTGCGAGGGTCATCATATTGTCTACCTGCATGATCTTTCGCTGGGGTGATATTTTAACAACGGGTGATCTTTGTTAAGATCATCCTGATGATGTTGCTGTAAAGTTCTAAGTGTGACCCGATGTTCATCGTGGTCATCATATTTTGGACGTCAGGATGATCTTAGTCAATATCATCCTGATGTTGTTGTATCACTTCATGTTCGTTGTTTTATCATCCCGATGTCGATATGATGATGACGTCATCCGGATATGAGGAGGTGCACAGTAGGCAGATATGCTGATGACATCAACAGGATATGACGATGACGTCATCAGGATGTTCATCAGCCAGACATTTGGTATCGGCTAAGCAGGAGGATCTTCCTCCGATGGATCAGGTTGTGCCGATAAAGGTGATTATCATGCAGGTTATATTGCGATATGATGCTGACGTCAGGGTGATATTTCAAGCGACAGGATATCATGCTGCTGAAGGATAATGATGATGAAGTCTTATACTAGTGTCGTCAGGAGCAAAAGCACCGACATCATATTTGCTCGTGGCCTAGTATATAAAGTGTTAAAGAGGTCACCGCGGGGTGCATGTGGGATAATTGATATCCTGCATATTTTCAAATATCACGATGAGGTATCTTGGCGGGAAATGGTTGCGATCGACTGTTTGACGTTTTCCCGAGGCCGCAGGTTGGTGCGCCATTAATGGCGAAGGTTGCAGAGGTATGGACGGATCTGGTACCCGATTGAAGATGTGGATCCCTAGGCGGCAGCGCAAGGCTCGAGTTTTCTTCCTGTCTCCTCTCCCACCTGCTGCATTGAATGTTTGAGCGCCAATCTGATGATACTGTGTATCTGGCAGGTTTTTTTGGTCAACTATGTAATTAAGGCTGAGCACCTCCTTGCTGTATATAGCAGGTTGTGTTGCTCATTTGAAGGTTGTTAAAAGTTGAACATTTTGGCTCTGTAACACAATACAGTTTGTTTTGGTTGCTCTGTACAGCTAAACTTGTGAGTTTATGTATCTCCTGTTGTACGATTTGGCATGAATCCACTGATTTCATGGTTAATCTGATATGAATAATGTTGTGTTTGCATGTGTTATGCTGATTCTGTCTCCAGTTTTGCATGTATCTTTCTTACTGCAATAGGGATGCCGTAAGTATAGACAGCTTAACACTCTTTATTGGGAGATATCTGTAAGACAGATATCATGTGTATCCCCCTGAAATCCAGTTTTAGCTATTCATGCTGATCATTCACAGGTGTATGTCTACCGACTCCAAGCCCTGGATAGGCACCAATCTAGCTCTGTGTTGAGGTTATACACCATGTCCATCTTTGCATCCAAAATTCAAACTAAACCATCTCTTCCTTCCATCTGTTAGTTGTAGGATTAGGAGTAGGAAACCCTTACATGCTCTCATCCCTAACCAGACATATATGTCCAAGAACGTTGCCCACCTTGTGATCTATCATACAGATCTTGGTCCATACATGAGAGTATTCTGCCTGTTGTTGTCAAGTTAGATCTTTCTATCTTTGAGCTAGTCAAGGTTACATCTTGAGTTATAGGGATACCCCCCTTGGTGCGGCAGAACCAGAAGTGAAGGGGAGGAGCTCACGCAACCTCCTGTATTAGTTGGCTGAATCTGCCTGTGCATTAGAAGTGGCAAACCCTAATGCTGATTCAGAAGAAAAACCAACACTATCATCCCTATGTTTGACTATAATGATCTACTTCTACTATTTTTTTTTAAGATTACTATAAGTATTTAAAAAATATCAAAATCTACTCTCTTAGATCTACCAAAGGGCATTTCTAGTTATTCTAGAAAATGTATGTAACATGATAAAATGGGGCAAAAAGATAGAATTGTTAAAAAGTTTGAAAAAGTAAGAAAAATTAATTCCACATAGTTTTGGGCAAAACTACCTAGATGAAACTATTCCATAGTAATATTTGAAAACATGTCTCTACATATGGTTGGAACCTAAAGTTTTATAGGTGAAAGAGTTTCATCCAAAACTATTTTTTCTAAAATTCTAGAATCCACATAGAAGCCACAATGTTCATTGGCATTTTTGACCAAAAATATTTTAGGCAAAACTATTTCAACTGAAACCCTTAAGTTTCCTAAAGTGGAACATAACTTTTAACTTTTAGCCAATGATCAATGGTAATGCTATCAAATTTGAGGTTGCAACCTATACTAATGGATTTGAGGTTTCTACCTAGCATAATAATGGCTTTAGCGTTACAACCCTTGGATTTGAACTTGTCACCCAAACAAGGCCAAGCCAAGACAAAAGTAAAAAGGTAGAAAGGTAAAAAAGGTGATGATGTCATCAATGACTATTTGGTGGTCACTCAATTGGTAAAGAGGCCAAGCTAGGCCCAAGATGTATGTTAGCAAGAGGAATTAGGATACAGTCTGGAGATCTGAACCTAGGTTACTCTTATGTAGTCTATTTGTATACAGAAAAGAGAATTAATATGCTCTATAATGAATGCATTATATTGTTTTATGTATTATATATATATATATATATATATATATATATATCACTCTTATCATCTCATCTCTCTTACTTTGTTACATTGTTACATACATATCTATATACATCATATCAGGGTGTGTCCTTTGTGTTACATTTTTGTATCTTCTTCCCTTGTCAGCCATGTGCTCCATAGGTCCTCTGTGCTACCATGTGGTGATTGCTCTAGCTCCAAATGTGCTGCCAACATCATCCCCCCTTTTTGAAATTATGTCTTTCCCTCAAGTTGTGCTAGTTTGAGGGTAGAATTTTCTTGTATAATACTTTGAGTTGTGCTAGAGTTGTATCCCACTGCTTCTTTGATATCTTCAGCATATGTATTTGTCCTTCTAGCTCTATGTGGGTATTCTCTGCATCACCCAGAATAGCAAGGGTTTGTATGCCATGTGCTTTATGCTTGGCCTCTATCAGTATGCCTGTTAAGGATGCTAGTCATAGGCTCACAACTTCTCTTAGTTGCTTCACTTGTGTTTTGATTTGTGCTCTCTGTTCTTGTACTTTTTGGAGCTAAGCATGCATTGCCTCTATATGAACCCTTATTGCTCCATTTGTATCCTTCATAGGATCATATTTTGTGGTTGTTTGGGCTATTTAGATCTCTAATCCATCCATCTAATCTTTCATAGCCTTGGTGGTAGTGGGCCACTATAAACAAAATTGATACAAAATGGTGGCTTCTCCAATAGCCTATTGTATATTTCTTATTTTTGCTCCCAGTTGTGTATGTGCCTTGGCACATTTAATAGAGGCATCTGCCATTATTTTCTTATTTAATTCTTCTAGTATCTCTTGTTTATCCTTACTCTCCAAGTATTTTGTATGCGCTTGGAAATTTTGTACCAATTGTTTTAATTATTTTGTAAGAGGTAGAGTTGTGTCCCTTTGAACCTCCAACAACTGCCACTGTATCATATATACAGCCTCCTATAACTATTCACTACTCTCTACATGTTACAAAATCTCCCCTTGCGATGGAGTGAAAAATATCACCAAGTTGTAGTTTCTGCAAAGGCAGTATCCCAACCAAGTTTATCTATACATCAATCAAAGGTAACTACATTAACTGTAGTGTGACAATTGGTTGGATTTGCTTATGTTGTGCCAAAAAGTCCTTAATAGACTGGATAGGAGAGGCAAAGGAGGATCCCTCTTGGTTACCAGACTCCTACTAGATTTCATTTGTATTATGCGAAGGGGAAGGATGTGGCTCTTCTTGTTGCATATGTAGAGGGGAGTTCACTTCTTAGTTTTGTGCATCTATATCTATTCCCCTTAAAGTATCATATGCTCTCTTTATTACTTCCTTTGTTTCTCTCTATATCTTTTCCCTATCATCTTGTGCTATACTCATAAGGGTGTGTACCCTTTCCTTTGTCCTAAGCTCTGTGGCTTGCATTTGGGCCAGTTTATCTTTTTCTGCTTCAGAGATAGATAGATCTATCTTCTTGATGGCCTCTTGCCTTCACTCTTCCTCTAACTCCAATGCTTTTTCTCTTTTCTTCCTCAAATCATCTACCAACTCCTCTAGACACTTATCCACCAATTCATCCAATGTTTGGTTTGTCCCTTGCATGTAACTTATTACTGCTTTTTGTATTATTATTTTGTTTCACTTTGATACCTTAGGGTAGAGGTCCATTATATTTTGCAGCATTCCATATTGCCTAATAGCATTTAGTAATGCATTTAGGTCTAGTAGTTCTTCTTCCTGCTCTAGTTGCTCTTTTTCTTAGTTATCGCAAGGGCAATCTTTGCTTTCTTTTTCCTTTTTAGTTTCTCTACTACCTCCCCTTCTTCTTCTTTAGCGTCCTCCATAGACATCTGTACAATAGTCCTTTTGACACATCATTTCTATCTTGCACCTTTCTTCTCTGCACTTAACTCCATCAGGGTTTTTTATGCCTCCTTTTTCCCTATGGATATTCTTTGTCCTGATGACTTAGGTTGTGCTATAGTCTATGTACTAGTTGTTATGAAGGGATTTATCCCTAATCTCCTTGGGGTCTATGTAGCAGTGCTCACTTCTGGAGTTGATGTAACTAGTTGCGAGGTTGTCTCACTGGGTTGCGGAGCTAATGCAGTGGGGTTTTATGCAGATGTGCTTGTTTCTTGTGGTATTCCCCACTTCTCATGTAATTTTCCTTTGTTTTTATCCATCTAATCCTCTGCATTCTTCTTGTGTTGCTTATCCATCACCTTACAGTATATGCCAAACCTCTCCATGGTGGTATCCTTGGGCTTACTCAATAGATTTTTGGATATAAGCCTCTACTTCTTGAGTGGTAACCTTGTATCGCAACCTAGGAATCTAGAATGTTCTTAGATTAACTACTTCCATGTAAGTGTAGTCTTTATCCACCATAAATGTGATGGTGTATGTAAATTTCCTTACTATGTCAAAGGGAATATGTTCCTTATCTTGCATGTTTGTTTGCAGGGCTTTGAAGAACCCATAATATGTTACAGTGAAGGATCTTTTGTCCTTAAACTGTTTAACATGGAATTTAATTTGTGCGACTATCGGTCTATGAGTTTTCCATATCATTCCCTTAAACCCCAGTAGATCCTTCAGAAAATAAAAGACTAGGAAAATAATAAGGGTTGCATACCAAAAATTTGTAATAACCCACCCCCTTTGTGTTTTTTGATGTTTAGTTGTCACTTGGTGCATTTTAGGGTTTTTGCATTTTTGCCATACAACCATACATGTGCATATTTTGGAAATAACACAAAATGGAAAATAACCATAAGCTAATATTCAATGTAAATGCATTATAGAATCATTTTATGCAATACCTGCATGAGAAAATAAGAGATTTTAAAAGAAACTTGCATACCCAATATGTTGATATGAAAGGTACAGTGCCGAAAAGGATACTACAGTAACTAGTTCATACTAAATCCATTGAAAATGCTCATACAGTTCAGATTTATACATGGAGAGCCCAAATAGCAAGTTCAGTGCTTATAGGTGCCCTATATGAGAGTGACAAAGTGTGATAAGTCCAAGTGAAGACAACCAAAAGACCCACGTCTCCTACCAGGCTAGTACGACCTCCTCACAGCAGCAATAATATGTGTTTCAGCACTTAATATACGCCTTAATCACCTCTGAACTACCATGTATCTATTTATGGGATATCAATGACCCAAAAGGTAAAGAAATCTATGAAGAAGCTTCACCAAACAATCATAAACCCTCAAGGAGGTATGGCCTGCTGGCTGAAATGGTATGTCCTACCTAGGGTACCAAATACACATCAAAATGTCATAAAAAACAATACCATAACCTGCAATACATTCCTCCATATCTTTTGATAATTATGGTGACAAGAAACTTCTGATATTTCCTTGTAAATCCTTCCGTGACAATGTTGGTTCATTCCAATAAGCTCTATTGTGACCCCTAGATGAAGCCACACCGAAATAACATCCTTAGAGTGCCTTGAAACCTTGTAGATGTTCCTATCAATGGAGGTTTTCATCTCCAATCAATGTTGGTTCGAAACCCTTACTCTAAGCAAAGCTCAGATAATATCAAAATATACAATAGTCAATAATCCAAATGAAGTTCTTTTTCCTCCTTATACCGCCAACGTCACTTTTGGGAAATATGAACTTTTTAATCTTTTATTACTCCTTTTTCCTCGGGTGCCCAAACTAATAGTGACTATATGATTTTAAATATTTCATATAGTCTCAAAAAATAGAGTCACTTAATACAAATGTTCTAAAGTTCTTTTTTAAAATAAACATTATTATTTTATGGACTTTAAAAAGGAGGATCAAAACATATAGGAATCCCAAGATCTATAGACCATTGAAAAGGTCTCGCTGAAATGCTTCACATCCAACTCTGATATTCCTAAAATGGACAGAAACCCTAACTTACTAAAAATAGCAAGTCTGGCCAAGGTGATTGAAAACATTCCAGAAAGCTCCAAATCGAAGATCTCACTGAATCCAACAGCCTCCACTGATGACCAACATAACCAACCAAGGCTACACCTCATTGGGTTCCCTAACCATACTGGTTAGTCTACAGGAACCAAGCATAGACTAACACTGTCTAGGAAAGGGAGCATTATAGTCCACCCTCCCCAAGATTGCTTGCCTCAAGTAATTTCAAACCTGGATGCATTAGAATCTGCTCACTCTCCCATGTAGCATCCTCTACCGGCAGGTTCTTCCACTTCACCAAATGCTCTCTGATAACCCTCTTCCTCAATGTATGCTCTCTGTGTCAATGATGGCCTCAGTTACTAAAACCAACTTCCCCTCTTCATCAAGAGGAGGCAACTCTGAAGAAGGAATCACATTGTGCCCCAATGCCTTTTTGAGGTGAGACATGTGGAAGACATTATGAACTCTGTTATCTGTCAGCAACTCAATATCATAAGCCACCTCTCCAACTCTCCTAGAGATCTTGAATGGGCCATAATATCATGGATTTATCTTTTCTGTACCACTCTTCTTAAGAGTGTTCTATCTATAAGGCTGCAACATCAAATATACCATATCACCAACCTCAAAAGACCGCTCAACCCTATGATGATTTGCATATTGTTTCTGTTGGTTTTGTGCCTTCTAGATGTTCTCTCTCAAGGAGCTCATAATGTCCTGACTCTCCTATAAGAGGTCCCTAGCCTTAGGTACTCTGTTGTCCCTAAATAACAAATCCAAGAAACTCAAAGCCTTGTACCCATAAAGTTCCATAAATGGTGACATTTGAATAGTCATGTGGTAAGTGGTATTGTATAATACTCACCCAAGTGAAGTGACTTAACCCATGCCTTATGTTGCCCTACTATGTAATTTGTGAGGTACCCTTCCACCCATTTGTTGACTGTCTCAGTCTACCCATCTGTCTGAGGGTGGTAACTTGTGCTAGGAGTGAACACTGTCCCACTCAACCTAAAGAGCTCCTGCAAAAATTTACTCAGGAACCTATTGTCCCTATCACTCACTATACTCTGTGGTAACCAATGTAGTCAGTATACCTCTCTAAAGAATAATTTAGCAACCTGAGCTGCTATATAGCTAGCCTAAATAGCAAAAAAGTGTGCAAACTTAGTTAACCTATCAACCACCACAAAGATGCAGTCCCTGCCTTGGGTTTTGGGCAAACCCGTAATAAAGTCCATCAAAATACACTCCCACTTCCTCTTAGGAATGGGTAAGGGCTGCAACAATCCTCCCAGGAAAGAGTGCTCATGCTTATTCTACTGACACACTGGGCACTCCCTCACATACTTTAATACTTCAGTCTTGAGGCCTTTCCAAGTGAAGCACTCCCTAACCTACCTATAGGTTTTGAAGAAACCTAGATGTCCTACCATGGGCAAGTCATGAAAATCCCTCAAGATCTTTTGCTTCATAACAGACCCTGGCACCAAATAAACCCTACTCTTGTAAATGATCAAGTCATTTACAACTGAATACATGTCATCACTAATGGTGTCATCAACAATCCCAGAAGCCCACTTATCCTTCGCATACTCTGTAGAAATCAAATATCTCCAATCCTTTGCAATCTCGCCCAAGGCACACAAGTGAGGTCTCATGGATAATACATTAGCAACTATGTTCTTTTTTCCTTTGACAAAAACTATGTCAAAGTCATATGCCTATAGTTTACTAACCCATTTTTGTTGCCAGTCATTCAAATCCTTCTGACTAAGGAAATACTTCAAACTGTTATGATCAAATTTGACAACAAATTTACCTCCAACCAGGTATTGTCTAAACTTAGCCAATGCATGGATAATAGCTAGCATCTCCTTATCATATATGTTGTAGCTCCTCTCTGCACCCCTCAACTTCCTACTCTCAAATGCAATGGGGTGTTAATTGTCCTACATCAACACCACTCCAATGCCTTCCCCTGAGGCATCACACTGAAGCTTGAAAGGTCTCGTGAAGCCTGGAATGGCCAAGGCTGGACAGGTACTCATCATGTCCTTAAATCTATCAAAGCACTGTTGAGAACTAGTAGACCATTCAAATCTGTAAGGGGGTAGCTAATTGAGAAAATCTCCTCACAAAACGGCGGTAGAACCCACAAAGGCCAAAGAATCTCTTGAGCTGAGAGAGATTCTTTGGTGGTGGCCAATCTATAATAGCCCAGATCTTCTCTAAATCTACATGAACACCCTCTGCACTGATAATGTATCCTAAATATAACAACTCAGTCATGCCAAACTCACACTTAGACATTTTGGCATAAAGGGACTCCTTCTCAAGATTGCTCAGCACAATATCTATGTGCTTCAGACGCTCCTCCCACGTCCTCTTGAAGATGAGTATATCATCCAAGAATATAAGAACAAACTTCCTCAAGTGCTCTCTGAATACCTTGTTCATACAGGACTGGAGCGTGGTTGGTGCATTGGTTAAGCCAAAAGGCATAAGCAAAAACTCAAAGTGCCATAGTGGCACCTAAATATTGTCTTTTCTACATCCTCCTCTCTGACCTGAATCTGATGATAACTAGATCTCAAATCAATCTTTGAGAAGTAGCATGAATCGTGTAACTCATCAATGAGCTCATCGATATGAGGGATGGGATACCTATTCTTAATTGTTTTATTATTCAACTCCCTGTAATCAATGCACATCTTGAGTGTACTGTCCTTCTTAACCAAACAACTAAAGAAGCAAAGGGACTCTTACTTAGCCTGATATGTCCCATCTTGAGAAGCTCCTAAATAGCCTTCTCAATCTCATCCTTGTACCTCTTAGGATGCCTATAAGGTACTGTAATGACTAGCTTGGCACCCTACTCAAGCTCAATGATATGCTCAAATCCCCTGTCAGGAGGTCTACCTAGTGGTATATCACTAAACACTTTGGTGTGTTTAGTCAACAAAGACTGAATCTCAACCAGATACTCTTGCTTCTATTGCTTAGGCACCTCAGGCATCACCAGTACCTCAGCCACCAACTGTACATGATCATGCTACAGTATCCTCTCTGTCGTTCTAATTGATATTGCTCTCAAACCACCATCTGACATCCCCCTCAGAATATGCTTCCGACCATCCACCTCAAATTTCATCTCTATTGTTCGTAGGTTAAGGTAGAATTCTCCTATCATATGAAGACACTTCATGCCAAGGGCTACACCCATGTCCCCCATACTGACCACATAGTATTCATCCTAGAACTCATAATCACTTAACTTAATAGTTAAGTTGGGGATTCTCCTCTTGCAGATAATGACAAATCTATCTGCAACTCTAACCTTGAAACCCCTCAAACTCCTTAGTCTTGAGCCCCTCCATGCTACTATCCCCTCATAAATGAAGTTATGAGTGGCCCCTGTATCAAGCAAAGTGGTCACTCTTTGTCCCTCCAATACTCCTTGTATCCTAAAGGAACCCTCTTTCTGAATGGAAGAAAGATGTGTTGTAGGTATATCATCATCCTATACATCCTGCACCTCTTCCGCTATACTCTCCACATCACTATCCTCCTAATCACTCTATTGTCCTGAATGTTCTGAAGTTGTCTCCTCAGCAGATTAGTACTCCAATTGTTTCACTTGCCCCTTCATTGGGCACTTATGGTTTGGATCTCATGGACCCTTGCAGTTGAAGCATAACTTCTTCCTCCTATATTCATTCAATGCATCATCATCTAGGCATGGTGTTGGTTTCTTCTATGGAAAAATATCCTGATGATGTGAAGGCATCTTATCCTTCCATGGAGGAAAAGGTTTGGAGACAAACTTGTTCTTAGGCACTGCAAATTCCATACTCAGTGCCTTCTTGATTGTCTACTATAATGATGGTGGGTCAAATGTCTTAACCCATCCCTTGAGTGGTTCCATTAGTCCTTCAATGAATAGGACTATGAGTCTTCTCACTGATATGTTGGGAACCATAGCACTGATCCTCTGGAACTCTGAAATGTAAACCTCAAGTGACCCAAATTGTTTCAACTATGCTATCTCTCTAACCTATAGTTCAGGGTCCTTGGTATCAAATCTCTCAATGAGTCAATTTGTGAACTCATCATATATGGTGATGAGATTATGGACCAAAGTGACCAACCAATGATACTACCACTGGTGAGATAACCCATTAAGATGTAGGTTGGCAAAGTTTAGAGCCTCTTTCTCTGGCATAGGCTTAAGTGTCAAGTAATTATCCAACTTCTATACCCATGCTCTGGCTAATATTCTACCACTACCATCAAAATGATCCATATGAACTTTGCTCAAAGCATACTAGTAGTCCTTGTTAACTCTATGAGCTCTGTGATCTCCTCTATGTTGAAAGTAAGGAATACTGACGGGGAGGTGAATCAGTATTTCGCAAAACCACTTGTTAACTCGTTTATTAATCCAATTTCCAAAATCAATAATATGAAAGCAGAACAAGCATAAGATCAGAAACCATAAAGACATAACACATAGACACCAGGATTTTTACGTGGAAAACCTAAAGAGGGAAAAACCATGGTGAGTGTTAGCTCACAATATATTATGATAGCTCAATACCAAATTACAAGAAATCTTATTGCATTAGGGCTCACTGCTCAGGGCTCACTGTCCTATGAAGAAGTGCTCACTACACAAAGGCTCACTGCCAAGAGAAAAGAAAGAAAGAAAAAGAAGATGGCTCACTGCCAAAATGAACTGCTTAGATTGCATCGACACATGCATGAATGCAGCTTCAATGTATGTTCAAAATACTGTCTCAAAACTTTTCATCTTCACTGCTCTATTTCACTACTCTGCTTTTACATTAGACCGGATCTCTCTTCTACTTTTTTCTGCCTACATTGTAGTTCACATTCTACACCATTCATTGTTGGATTAGGTCCAGACAACTAAGAGGGGGGGTGAATCAGTTGTCACTTATTTCAACTTTTCTTACTTTATCCTTCCTTCATGATTAATCATCAAATCAAAGATATAAATAGTACATGAGTAAAAACATAGATAACACACTTGACGCCAAGAATTTTGACGTGGAAACCTGGTTAAGGGAAAAACCATGGTGGGGGTTAACCCACAAAAATTAATACTCTGTTAAAAGTATTTTACAAATAGGAATGCACATGCATTCAGGTTCACTGCCTTGAGCTCACTGCTCAAGTGGAGGCTCACTGCCTACAAAAAAGTTTACAAGATATTTACAAAGATTTTGAATTGGTAAGATGCATCTGCCAATGCTAGAGATCAATTCTGGTTAAGTGCAAATACTGACTTTGTACACTTCATCTTTATTCTACTCTTCTCTCTATTATGCCTTCATTCAGATATTAGATTTCTGCTACTTTGACATTTTCTCTACAATCACAACACACACTCAAAATATCCACAATCATCAGCTATATATACCTATCTTGAATTGCAATCACTTGCCAGTCGGCAACAACACTTAGAACCTTTTAAGAATACTCTGCTCTGTCGGCTGGATCCATACACCAGTATTGATGCATACCAAAAATAACACATGTATATCATCATACATGTTGGCCACTAACCTTCTATCTTATACACAGTTCATCAAAACACTTCTATTGGGTCCATACAAGGATTAACATAAGTCTACCTATTCTTCAATGAATTGTTCTGTCATAATAGGACCCGGTATTTAGATGCTCATATATTTTGATTCTTTATCACCAGAGGCTAAAAACTTGGATTTAGATTGTCCTAGTGTCACTTTACACTCCTTCAGATCCGCAACATATAATGATTAACTGGAGAGATCCGCTGACCAAAATACTGGACTCTACTATATGCTCTGTTTCAGGCTCCCGGACTTAGATAGATTATCATTCTAACTTCTAGTATGATCAAATATTGCACTGTGGATGTGTGGAACAATCTTAGTTGCCATCAATGACAACACCTATCAATGCTATGCAGTGTCTCTTGCTAACAATATCCCCATTTGGCATTGATGGCAACACTTAGTGAAAAATGACTAAGTATCTTTGTGCAACTCCCCCTTTGTCTATACATTCGTGCACTTCACTTATTTTGGTGCTCCCCCTTTGCTGAATACTTCATTTTTCACTGCCCTTCACTCCCCCTTTGACATCAATGGCAAAGGGTGGGATCTGCAAATCAAAATTCTCCAAAATTTCTGTATACATTGCCGCATATGTACAAGTAACCATTAAGTTCCATTCACATGAACTTGAGGATGTCTGCAAAACTGGTTTTTAATTGGGCAAGTTTGAAGGCCCAATCATTCTTTATTCCATCCAAAATGGAAATGTGCCCACTCAGTAAAAATGTATATGCTTCTAGTATGATCAAATATTGCACTGTGGATGTGTGGAACAATCTTAGTTGCCATCAATGACAACACCTATCAATGCTATGCAGTGTCTCTTGCTAACAATCTCCCCATTTGGCATTGATGGCAACACTTAGTGAAAAATGACTAAGTATCTTTGTGCAACTCCCCCTTTGTCTATACATTCATGCACTTCACTTATTCTGGTGCTCCCCCTTTGCTAAATACTTCATTTTTCACTGCCCTTCACTCTCCCTTTGACATCAATGGCAAAGGGTGGGATCCGCAAATCAAAATTCTCCAAAATTTCTGTATACATTGCTGCATATGTACAAGTAACCATTAAGTTCCATTCACATTAACTTGAGGATGTCTGCAAAACTGGTTTTTAATTGGGCAAGTTTGAAGGCCCAATCATTCTTTATTCCATCCAAAATGGAAATGTGCCCACTCAGTAAAAATGTATATGCTTCTGCCTTTGCCAGATCTGGAGGATCACTTGTCTGAAGTACATTCAAAGCTTCGAATAAGGCATTGTGCATGGATTCCAATTTGGAAGCAATCAATCCCCTGAGTTCACACATCCTCTTGATAGTGTTGCTTTTCTCTTTTACAAGTGCCTTTATTTCATCTATCAAGCTAATAAATTGACATTACTGGCTTATAGGAGAGACAGTTAAAGGATCAAAATTTTGAGATAGAACTGATATTTTCTGTTCTTTTTCTTTTATCTTCTTCTCAATATCTTTATTTACTTTAGACCAAGATAGACAAAACTTATATATATCTCCTCCATCATTTAGAGCATTCTGAATGCTCTTTATGCTGATGCCTAAGATCAACCTATCATTCCCTATCAGTTTCTACCTGGTTGAACTTCTTATTCAAGAACTCTTTTTAAACTTTTGTCTTTGTAAACTTTTCAAAAGATTCAAAATGTGAACTTACTGAACTTACAAGATTTTTTTTTTAGATGGCCAGAGGGGGAATCACTTTGATTCTTCTGATCGGTTAGCATTAATTTCTCTAAAACTTCAGTTGCTAGCTCCAACAGCTCATTGTCCTCTAAGTGGGATTTTATCAACTTTTCTCTAGCTTTCACTTGGGTGAAAGATGCTATTTTCATCAATTGAAATGGAGAGAACACATCCAGATTGGTTAGTCCTTGGAGTAGTTCAGGCTCATCAAGCTCAATCACTTCCTTTTCAAGAGGGCCTTTTACTGCATCTATAGTGTCTCTTGCTATATTTTCTAAACCATTCTTTTGATCATCAGATTTTTCTACATTTGCTTTAGGTGCTTCAACATTTGCACCATTTTCTTCTGCTTTGTCTTCCTTTCCTTTTTCCTCCTCTCTCTCTGTATTATTCTTCTATGTGTTCTCTTCTAAGGGACTCATTTCTACTTGTTCACCACTTACTACTTGATCCAGAGGACTCTGTGTGGTAGCAATATTTGTTTCCTCCCCAGAGTGATTAGGTGGAGGAGTTATCTCTGCATCAATTATTCTATCTATCATTTCTATGTCCTCCTGATTGACTTGTTCCTCTTCCTAAACTTCTCTAATATTTAGATTTGATGAATCAAGTTCCAGAAGATCTAGAGTAATACTTTGATCATTAATTCTTTTGTCAGTTTCTTCTTCTGGAGCTTTTTGTTCCGAAGCAGAAGGATTGTCTTCTTCAACTTGCTTTTCTAAAACAATGTAGTATTGATGTAGGAGCATCCAGTGGTGTAAGGGCAATCTTGCATCACCTAAAAAAAAAGATGTGTTTCAAATATGTTGATGTTCTTTCCATTTCTTTTCAAAATTTGTGGTTCTGGTTCCATAATCACTTGAATAATGATGTAGAACTTTCAGTTTTTCCAAACTGCTATAAATAGCAACCTGCTATTTTTAGAAAGTTTGCATTTGGGCACAGATTGAAGTGAAAATTTATAGGAAGTTACATAAAAGAAATATAAGACCTTTGGCGAAGGAATCATGCTAAGATCATTTGCGAGCTGAAAGATATTAAAGTTTTTGTTTCCTGAAAAATGCCTGAAATTATTCAAACTCAGGTTTGAGGCACTAAATGGCCCCGTGCAGCCCCAAAAATGGCCAGAACTAGCAACGCCAATTCTTAGCACATAAAACACTCTGTGAGCTTTCCGCGGCATAAAACAGTTCGTCAATCGGACACTCGGATCAAAAGTTATGGCTCTCGGAAGTTGACCTATTTTTGGAGGGAGATGCAAATTTCAAAATTAGGTTGTTGGCTGCTAAAAAGGCTATTAATAACCATTTTTGGGAACCCTGGGCAATAGTAGAGTTAAGGGGGCAAGTGTGGAGTTAAGAATTGGTAGGAAAATAGAAACCCTAGCTGATTTGGAGTTATAGAAGGCAGAAGATTCAAGAGTCTGGTGATGTGTAGTTGTAGTGTGTTGTAGCCAGCGAAGGATTGATTCCTCTAATTGTAATTAAGATTCTGTAATGTAACGAGTTGCCAAGATCAATAAATAAATATTCTATTTTCTATGTTCTATTTCTGTTGTTACGTGTTTTATGATTTACCCCCTTCATCAATTGGTATCAGAGCAAGGGTTCCTGAGTGTGTAGATAGATCACCGACCATGAGGTAGTTTGCACCAAGACCTGAGGTTGTGGGTTTGCTACGGAGATCAAGATGACTCCATGAAGAAATCATATTAGGAGGAATTCTTTGATGAAAGAGGGTTTTAGAGCCCTACAAAGGAAAATTGATGCATTGCAAGAGGAGCTACGAAGAGGGTTTGATCTGAGAACAAGAGAAGAAAGCGAGGATGAAGCTGAAGAAGAGCTATCTGAGGAAGAACAAGAAGCTATAGGAGATCCTATAGAAGTTAGGTTGTTGAGAGCCATTTCTAAGATTGGAAAGAGGCCTAGGATTGAAGTTTCTACATATTCTGGAGATTTGAATCCGGAACAGCTCATTGATTGTATCAATGACATGGAGGAGTATTTCAAGTATGAAGACGTGGAGGACCCAGATCGGGTCAAGTTTGCAAAAACAAAGTTGAAGGACCATGCAAATATTTGGTGGAAGGAGGTCCAGTTAGAGAGGAATAGAAGAGGAAAAGGAAAGATCACCAGATGGGATCGGATGGTGGAGAAACTGAAGAAGCGGTTCATTCCTATGGACTATGAGATGGATTTGTTGAAGAAGCTGCAAAGATTAAAGCAAGGCAACAAGTCTGTTAAGGAGTATACAGAAGAATTTTATAAGATTACTATCAGAACCGGTCATGCAGAGCCCAACAAGAAGAAGGTAGCCCATTATATTTATGAGTTGAGGCCGATTATTCAAGAGGAGCTGAGCCTAGTCAGAATGACCACCATAGAAGATGCATACCAGTTTTCCCTAAAGGTGGAAGAGAAGCTAAATAAAAGATTTGATAGCAAGCAAAGGGGAAGAGATCAAGGCAAAGGACTGGTGGAAGACCCTATGGAGGCCATAATGAAGATCAAAAGAAAAGTGAAGAAGCTGGCACCAGTCAAAATCAGAGAGGGGATAATGTCTACCGCCCTCGTGACTAGAACAATGGTGAGCAAAGAGGAAGAGGAAGAGGCAGACCTAGGCAAGGACCTAGAAGAGGCAGACCTGGGCAAAGACCCAGAAAAGGAACTTTTAGAGGAACCTGTTTCCAATGTGGAGAAGAAGGGCATCGAGCATACAAGTGTCCATAACATCAAGGAAGGAAAAATAGAAGACCTGAAGGTAATGCATGAGTTGCACATGTAGATGAAGATGCGCAGTCTGAGCATTCTAAAGATGTTGAAAGGGGAGAAACCCTAGTTGTCAGAAGAACTTTGTTGAATGAGGAAAAAGAACCTAATAAAAGGAAGAGTTTATTCTGCACAAGGTGCAAATGTGAAGGTAAGTGTTGTGATATTATTATTGATAGTGGGAGCACTGATAATCTTGTTTCAGAGGAGATGGTTGACAAGTTGAAGTTGACAAGAAGAAAGCATCTGCATCCATATCGGATTGCATGGTTGCAAAAGGACCATAGAGCTTTGGTCAATGAGCACTATTTAGTGAAGTTCAAGATTGGGGACTACCATGATGAGGTGCTGTGTGATATCATACCAATGGATGCATGTCATATGTTGTTGGGGAGGCTGTGCCAGTATGATAGGAGCACTGTCCATGATGGTCGTGCAAACACATATTCCCTAACAAAAGATGGAGTTTGTCATAAATTGAAGCCCTTGAAAGAGGTGTAAGATAAGGTACGTAGTACTGCCTAAATTTGCTTGGTAGATGGTAGAAAATTTTTGGAGAGAATGAAGCATGAGCGTCATTGCTTTGCATTAATTCCTAAGATTAGTCAAGAGAAATGTGAAGATGTACCAGCAGAAGTTTCTGATATGTTGGAAGAATTTCAGGACATTATCTCTGATAATGTACTAGAAGGTTTACCACCAGTGAGGAAGATAAGTCATCAAATGGATTTCATACCAGGAGCTAGTTTTCCAAATAAGGCAGCCCATAGAATGACTCCAGCCGAGAGTGAAGAGTTGAACAGACAAGTTTAGGAGTTGTTGAGGAAGGGATTGATAAGAGAGAGCCTAAGTCCATGTGCGATACTTGCAGTACTAGTACCAAAGAAAGATGGAGAGTGGAGAATGTGTACAGACTCTCAATCCATCAATAAGATCATGATCAAGTACAAATTTCCATTGCCCTGAATGGATGAAATAATGGACTATTTGAGTGGAGCCAAGTACTTCATGAATATTGATCTGAAGAGTGGGTATCACCAGATCCGAATCAAAGAAGGAGATGAATGGAAGAAAGCCTTCAAGACCAAGGAGGGTTTGTATGAGTGGTTAGTCATGCCATTTGGGCTAACCAATGCACTGAGCACATTCATGCGGCTCATGAACGAGGTATTGAAAGAATTTTTGGGAAGTTTTGTTATTGTCTATTTAGATGATATTTTGATTTTCAGTAAGACTTGGGATGAGCATCTGATGCATATCAAAAGAGTTTTAGAGAAGCTAAGGGAGGAGAAGTTGTTGATTAATTTGAAAAAATGTAGTTTTACAAAGGAGTCGGTATACCTGGGATTTGTTGTCTCATAGGAAAGTCTTAAGATTGACCCAGAGAAGGTGAGGGCTATCGTTGAAAGGCCTACACCAAGGAGTGCCACAGAGGTAAGATCTTTCCATGGTTTGGAAAGTTTTTATAGAAAGTTTATCAGGAATTTTAGTAGCATTTGTGCACCCCTAACTAAGACAATGAGAGGGGATAGAAAAGAGTTTAGATGGACTAAAGGAGCAGACAAGAGCTTTGATACATTGAAGCAAAAAGTCATAGAACAACCTATTTTGACACTTCCAAATTTCAATAAGGTATTTCAAATAGATTGTGATGCTAGTGGTAGTGGTATAGGAGTTGTTTTGAGTCAAGAAGGTAAGCCCATTGCCTATTTTAGTGAGAAGCTTAATGATGCCAAGAAAACGTATTATGTTTATGATCAAGAGTTTTATGCAATAGTTCAGGCTTTGAAGAAATAGAGACATTATTTGTTGCCAAAGGAGTTTGTTTTATATACTGATCATCAGGCTTTGCAGTATCTTAATAGTCAAGGAAAGTTGAACCAAAGGCACTTAAAATGGGTTGAGTTTTTGCAGAGTTGTACTTTAGTTTTGAAGCATAGGAGTCGGAAGTCCAACAGAGTTGCAGATGCCTTGAGCAAAAGGCAAAATTTGTTGACAAAAATGAAGATAGAGGTTGTTGGGTTCGATGAGCTCAAAATTTTGTATCCTAAAGATCTAGATTTTGCAGAGGCCTGTAAAGCTTGTTTGGAACCTGTTACTTTGGACAGGACAAAATGGTTGGATTTCATAATCCAAGATGGCATGTTGTTTAGCGGAAGCCATTTGTGCATTCCAAGGAGTTCCATGAGAGAGAACCTAATTAGGGAGAAGCATAGTGGAGGATTAGCTGGACACTTTGGTCGAGATAAGATCATTGCTATTATTGGTAAAAATTATTATTGGCCACAGTTGCAGCAGGATGTGAGGAAATTTGTGCAGAGTTGCAAAGTATGTCAGATGGTGAAAGGAGCAAGTCAGAATACAAGTCTATATCAGCCACTACTTGTACCAAAGAAGCCATGGGATGATATTAGTATGAATTTTGTTCTTGGTTTACCAAGGACACAGAGAGGACATGATTCCATTTTTGTGGTGGTCGACAGATTCTTGAAGATGGAACATTTTATTCCTTGCAAGAAGACTAATGATGTTGTTCATATTATAGAGTTATTTTTCAAGGAGGTGGTGAGATTACACGGTCTACCAAAGAGCGTAGTTTCAGATCGAGATACCAAGTTTGTTGGTTATTTTTGGAGCACATTGTGGAAGAAGTTGAAGACAAATTTGAAGTTTAGTTCTGCACACCATCCACAGACTAATGGATAGACCGAAGTGGTGAATAGGAGTTTGGGTAACCTTCTACGATGCTTAGTAGGAGATAAGCCCAAGGGATGGGATTTAATTTTACCACAGGCAGAATTTGCTTACAGCAATTATGTCAATAGGAGTACTGGTAAATCACCATTCTAGATTGTAAATGGCAATAGCCCAAGAAATGCTTATGAGTTAAGGAAGCTAGACAAAGGAGAAAAGACAAGTGCTGAAGCTGAAGACTTTGCAGAACATCTAAAGAATTTGCATTAAGAGGTGAGAAAGCACATTAATAAGATGAATATTCAATACAAGGCTAAGGCAGATCAAAAGAGGAGATATAAGGAATTCTAGGTAGGAGATGAAATCATGGTTCACTTGAGAAAAGAAAGATTCCCAATTGAAACATATAATAAGCTGAAAATGAAGAAATTTGGACCATGCAGAATTTTGAAGAAACATGATTCAGGAAATGCATATGAGGTAGAGCTGCTGAGTGGGATTAACATTTCCCATGTTTTCAACATTGTTGATTTATCAGAATATCATGAAGGTGGAGCAGAGGATGGACCATCAGAGAAACAGTGGAGTATTCCGGCATCTACTTCAACAGAGGAGATAGAAGAGATCTTGGATAGTCATGTGGGAAGAAGTACTCCAAACAGGAAATATGAAGAATACCTGGTGAAATGGTAAGGAAGGCCTATTGAATATTCTTCTTGGTTGTCTAAGGCAGAGGTTGACCACTTGGGTTTTCCTCACACAAAAACCTGAGACGTGACAGGGTCACTTCTCAAATTACCCTGGGTGTCTGATGCAGGAGCATCCAGTGGTGTAAGGGAAATCTTGCATCACCCAAAAAAAAAGATTTATTTCAAAATTGTTGATGTTCTTTTTATTTCTTTTCAAAATTTGTGGTTCTGGTTCCATAATCACTTGAATAATGATGTAGAACTTTCAGTTTTTCCAAACTGCTATAAATAGCAACCTGCTATTTTTAGAAAGTTTACATTTGGGCACGGATTGCAGTGAGAATTTATAGGAAGTTACATAACAAAAATATAAGATCTTTGGCGAAGGAATCACACAAAGATCATTTGTGAGCTGAAAGATATTAAAGTTTTTGTTTCCTGAAAAATGCCTGAAAATTATTCAAACTCAGGTTTGAGGCACTAAACGGCCCCGTACGGCCCAAAAATGACCAGAACCAGTAGAGAAGGTTCTTAGCGCGTAGATCACTCCGCGATTTTTCTGACACATAAAACCGTTCGTCAATCAAACTCCCGAATCAAAAGTTATGGCTCCCGAAAGTTGACCTATTTTTAGAGGGAGATGCAAATTTCAAAATTAGGTTGTTGGCTGCCAAAAAGGCTATTAATAACCATTTTTGGGAACCCTGGGCAATAGTAGAGTTAAGGGGGCAAGTGTGGAGTCAAGAATAGGTGGGAAAATAGAAACCCTAGTTGATTTGGAGTTACAGAAGGTAGAAGATTCCAGAGCCTGGTGATGTGTAGCTGTAGTGTGTTGCAGCCTACGGAGGATTGATTCCTCTTATTGTAATTGAGCTTCTGTAATGTAATGAGTTGCCCAGATCAATAAAGAAATATTCTATTTTATGTGTTCTATTTCTATTGTTGTGTGTTTTATGATTTACTCCCTTCATCAAGTATTTATTTCTGTCTAAAGCCTTTCTCAGAATTTCCTTTGTTTCCTTTGCAATTTCTTCAGTCTCACCAAGCATTAGTTTGTTCATCCAGACTTTGCTTCTGAATTTATCTTTGACTTCTCTGAGGATTTCATCTACTTCTTTTCTAGTCATCATAGGGTACAAAGAGGAGAGAACATACTCTCTGAGTTCTATATCTTTTTCCTTGGCTGCTTCTTTCCTCATTTCCATTACTTTCCTCAAATTTTTTAGGAAGTTCTTGTAAGATTTCCAACAAGGCTCTATTGAATTTATTCAGATATATGATAATGGCATCTTCTAGAGTTTTCTTATTTGCTTGATCAAGGTTATCATAGTAAACTCTGATAGGTTTTAAATTTCCATGAATAGTGACTATTTTTACAATTTCATCAATAGTCATGCCAACCTTACCGGATACTTGCTTTTTACTGATACTTATGCTTCTGGATGGTTGATCTTTAGAAGTCTTTGAAGTTTTGACCTTCTTGGATCTTATTTCTTTCACTTTGTCATCTGTTTTCGTCTCGTCATCATCTTGAGTGCTTTTGTGGGGTTTTTTTGCCTTGGTTTTCTTTCTTTTCCCTCCATCGGATGGAGTGGCTTCTAGCTTCTTAGTGGAAGTGTTCTTGAGAGGCTCAGCAGGAGTTACAGAACTCCTTGTCTTCCTTGGGGCTTCTGGGGGAACTACAAGCTCACTTTTTGCCTGCTCCGTGCTCTTCTTTTCTTTCGAAAAACCTTCCACATGGTCTGAAACAATCCAAGATCTCTTTTCTTACTTTGCCAAATCTAGGCACTTAATTACTGGCTGGGGGAATTTGATTTGTAATGTTGATCCCCCTGAGCCAAGACTTCCAACTTAATTCCCAGAGGAATTATCAGCACCAGATTGTGATGCGGATCCATTACTATCGTTTATAATGGTTTTCCTGACCCATATCTTGTTTGATTCATTCTGAGTCTCATTCGTATCAATTTTCTCTTTGCCTTTGTCTTGTCTTTGTTCATCTAGTTTTCTGTTTACCAGACCTCTTCTTCCATTGTCTTTACTTCTACAGAGTCTTGTAATATGACCAGATTTATTGCAGTTAAAGCATACAACATTTATTTTGTTATAGACCTGATTTTCTCTTGATCTAAACTGATTAGCCATATGTCCAAACCCATTGCAAATAAAGCAGTAACCATTGAAAGAATTGCTAATTCTTCTATTATCAGGATTATTCATTGTCATACTTCTACATTCATTTGATCTATGACCATACCTGTTACACTTGAAGCATTGACTAGAGAAGGATGGACCATTTTGATTTACTCTGTTTCTGCACTGAGTAGCTCTATGACCAAATTTGTTGCAGTGAAATAGTTTCCATTGAATGATGGATATCTTTGAGCATTAGTGATGCAGAGCGGACAGCGGGTCGTGGAAAATTGTTTAGCAGTTGGCAGTTAACCAGCCGCTAACATACATTTCCTGCGTATATGTTTCCATCAGCAAAACCCACTTCTATCACTTTTGTTGAACCTCTGAACCTTACTTACCTTTGAACCAATGCTATCGGTTCAATTACTTAGTTTAAAGTGTTATTGGCAACTCACAATTGCACTGTTGAACCGCAGGAACCCATCAACTTCACTAAATCATTGAACCGGTTCAACGAATGGTTCAACTGTCGCTAGCTCTTTAGCACTGTCTCCATCGCCAAACGGTTGAACCATTGAACCTTTCGCCAAAGGTTCAATCAAAGACCTTCCACCTAATTTTGGCTAACTACGGAACCTGATAATAAAACTTATATCGATGCTTCCTCCATTGAATCGAAAGACCATTGAACCTTTGAATTTGGTTCAAATGTAGAAATTTTACTTGTCTGCAATGTCAATCTACCCAGCCAAAATCCTCGCGACTGCGCCGACATGTACCTTCTATAAACATATAGATTTCACTTTAATAACCTAGCACATGAGGATGCTAGGATTCATCTCAACATGCTGCAAAACTTGATCTTGCGAAAATAAAATGCACAGAAACAAAACAGAAAACCTAATCTAATATATATAGCCATTCCACCGATTACAAAGTAATCAATTGGTGGAATGGATTAGAGAACCCATCTCGGTTGCAAATCAGAAAATTGACTACACAAGGAAATCGAACACCAGAAAACAACACAAACATGATCCTTCTTTTATTGCTTACAGAAATTGTTACAGATATCTGATTTTGCAATTTTTAGACTTTGCTACTCTCTATAACAAATCTCAATCTATTTTCCTCTCTATCCCCATATCTCAATCTGGATTGAGCTATTTAACTACTTGCCAATAGTAGTATAGACTTGATTCCCAGCGGCTGGGAGAGATAACCGACTAACAAAATCTTAACAAACTAACAAACTTATCATGATAGCTCGATAAGTGTCCTAGGAAATTACAAACAGAAACCGAATTACAAACACCAATGACAAGTCTGGTCAAACAGACCTTATTACATTAAATATAGAAAATGCATAAGACTCTAGTCTTCTTGGGGTGCTCCTGCACCAATTAAGCTATCTTACCGAAGGTTTTCTAGGTCTATTTCTCCCATTCTTAGGTTGAAAATTTCTTTGTCCAAATCCAGAGCTTTCACCTTTCTCATATCCAAGACCATGCTTGTCATTAGCCCTTTTCTATCCTTCAAGTAGTGCTTCAAGTTTTGCTGAACTTATCTTAAACTTCTTGTATTCATTTACAATATCTAGGTCATATCTGAGAATGACTATTTGCCTTTCAAGTTCTCTCTCATTGTCTCTACTTTCTTGTAGATCATACTCTATATGGCTAGCTATTCCATCCAATCTACAACATTCTTCAGATCTTTCTTTTAGTTTTTGTTTTAGATCTTCTTCAATTTTCTTCCTATCTTCACTTTCTTTGGTTTGCCTCATCACCCCAGATTCCATTTCAATTTTCAGAACAGCAACTTATTTTGAGAGCTTTTCACATTCTTTTGTTTTTTCTTTCAAAGCTTCATTTGAGTCATTTTCTTCAGGTAAACTGGATAACTGCAAAAGTAGCTCCTTTTTTCTTTGCAGAGATTTCTTTAATTTATCTTTTAACATTTCAATGGTGTCATCAACATCTTTAAGTTCACCTTTCAGATTACTAATTTTTTTTCCTAGATTAGGCACGTTCTTCTAGGGCTGATTAAAGATCTCTTAATGAACCCATTTGAAACTTCTTCCAAAATCTTTTCCTTAAGCTGTTAGGCTTCTCTAAGGATCCAAGCTCTGATACCAATTATTGGATTAGGTCTAGACAACTGAGAGGGGGGTGAATCAGTTGTCACTTATTTCAACTTTTTTTACTTTATCGTTCCTTCATGATTAATCATCAAATCAAAGATATAAATAGTACATGAGTAAAAACATAGATAACACACTTGACACCAAAAATTTTGACATGGAAACCTGGTTAAGGGAAAAACCATGGTGGGGGTTAACCCACAAAAATTAATACTCTGTTAAAAGTATTTTACAAGTGGGAATGCACATGCATTCGGGCTCACTGCCCCGAGCTCACTGCTCAAGTGGAGGCTCACTGCCTACAGAAAAGTTTACAAGAGATTTACAGAGATTTTGAACTAGTAAGATGCATCTACCAATGCTAGAGATCAGTTCTGGTTAAGTGCAAATACTGACTTTGTACACTTCATCTTTATTCTGGTCTTCTCTCTATTCTGCCTTCATTCAAATATTAGATTTCTGCTACTTTCACATTTTCTCCACAATCGTAACACACACTCAAAATATCCACAATCATCGGTTATATATACCTATCTTGAATTGCAATCACTTGCCAGTCAGCAACAACAACAACACTTAGAACCTTTTAAGAATGCTCTACTCTGTCAGCCGGATCCATACACCAGTATTGATGTGTACCAAAAATAACACATGTAGATCAACATACATGTTGGCCACTAACATTCTATCTTATACATAGTTCATCAAAACACTTCTATTGGGTCCGCACAAGGATTAACATAAGTCTACCTGTTCTTCACTGAATTGTTCTGTCATAATAGGACCCGGTATTCAGATGCTCATATCTTTTGATTCCTCTATCACCGGAGGCTGAAAACTTGGGTTTAGGTTGTCTTGGTGTCCCTTTACACTCCTTCAGATCCACAACACATAATGATTAACTGGAAAGATCCGCTGACCAAAATACTGGACTCTACTATATGCTCTGTTTGAGGCTTCGAGACTTAGATAGATTATCATTCTAACGTCCAGTATGATCAAATACTACACTGTGGATGTGTGGAACAATCTTAGTTTCCATCAATGACAACACCTATCAATGCTATGCAGTGTCTCTTGCCAACATTCATATCCACACCACACACTACAAATATTGAAATCAATCCCATATATATATATGCAACAAACAAAATGTTCATATTAGGTTGGCCTAATAAAGTGTACCATGTAGTCATGCATTATGTGCTATGTCAGCCAAATTTATTTCCCAAAATCTATACTGAACCCAAACAATATTTGAAACACCATCACACATGTTGGCCTCAACTATTTTTCCACTTAGGATTAAGTTCCAAACACCAAAACTTTACAGCACACACGTCATACTTATTATGTCGGCCTTATTCACAGACTGTTTACTAGTTTAGTTTAACTGTCAGAAAACATCTTCCACTATAGACCACAAGACCTGCTCAAATCCATATCAGAGGCTCTTCACTCATCACAGATCATACCTCTAGAACTGTAAGACAAATTATGTAACTACAGAGAAATGCGGACCCTTTTTCTCAGAAACTGTGTACTGCTCCTATCTTAGTTTTGTTCACCTGGACTTAGACCAATCACTACTTAACTTTCAGAAGTCATCAGGACTTGTAATCTTGAACATAGTGTATACACCTAAAAGTGACATGACTCTGTCTAAATAAATATTTCTAATATTTATTTCAGTCTAATTCCTTTATCAATAAATAAATAAATCAATTTATTTATTTGATTCACATTCCTCCACAAAATTAAATAAAATCATTTATTTAATTAAATCATTCATATTCCTCCAAATTAAATAAATTCATTTATTTAATTAAAATCCTCCAAGTTCTTCTAAATTAAATAATACCAAATTATTTAATTAATTCTTCCAAAATTCCTCTAAATTAAATAATGTCAAATTATTTAATTACGGGGCGGGGGCCCTGGCTCGATTGGCTAAAAAATTCAGTTGCAATAAAGAAGGTCATGATGTCCATTCTCCCCCCGTCCCCGTGGTACTAGAGGGCGCGTCGTGCCAGTGTCACCAGTCACGTGAAAAAAGTTTACCAGGTACACTACAGTTTATAGGGGGCTACCCGATTCCTGCAGTCTAAAAAAAATTATTTAATTACCTCTTCTAAATTCTAAAGTCATTCTAAATTAAATAATGTCCAATTAATTTAATTAGTTCTTCTAAACTTAACATCCTCTATATTTAAATAAATCAAAACATTTATTTAAATTATCTATTTTCTCTTAAAAATGGATTAACACCAAAATTAATCCATGCGAATCCATGTGCACACTTAATTAAATATTTTAATATTTAATTATTTGTTCCCTCACCCACATGTCCTATTTATCCTCTCATTCCAATTAGTTAACTCATAAATCAAATCTGTTAACTAGTTAGTCAATTTTGTTAACTAATCAGTCCACTCAGTTAACTCAATCTATTTCTGTTAACTCCTCTGTTGCATGAAGGAGCAAGACACTTGTCCTCTTCCTATTCATGCACATCCTCTCAAGGTTCCTCAACCCTTGATCCTCTTGTTCATTCTATACCATTGATCTTCTCTCTCTCATGTCTATAAGTACAACCCTTTTCCTCCATTTCAATCATCCAAGCTTTTAGTAAACTTACTCTGTAGAATTCACAGCGCGCCTTTGGCACCCAAATCCATTCCATAGCTTGCGATCACCCTTTTTATTGTATTGAAGCTTATCTTCATTACAAGAAGTATCATATATGTTTCTCTATTGCCATCTTGAAGAACAAAGCAAGGAAGTGTGCTTTCTGAGGGCTTCATTCATACAAAAGATCGATTGAGACTAGGTGAACAATGGAAGTCGTGAGGTAATAAGGTTTGCAAGGTTTGTTTTTGTTTTAAATCTTTGTTATTGCATATTTCATTGAGTTATTAGGTTATTTATTAATCATTGATATATTATCCACATTTTCCCCTTAACATTTATGGTGCCCACTGTGGAGCCCTGCCCCAATTTAACCTCAAAACTAAGTTTTTGTGCGTTAGGTTCCATACATAGGAGGATTCTATGCATCTATTCATTTCTAACATGCATCTGTTCTCTGTATCAACGCATCTGTCCAGTCTATGCATTTATTCCATCTTGCAGTACATCTGTTCCATCTTGCAGCACATATGTTCCATCCTGCTACACATCTATTCTCTGTTGAATTTTTAGAACTTTGTTTCTATGCATTTATTCATTCTTTCTATGCATTTGTTCATTCTTTCAATGCATCTATTTGTGTACATTTGTTCATTCTTTCAATGCATCTGTTTCTATGCATTTGTGCTCTATTTCTGTGCATTTGTGCTCTATTTCTGTGCATATATTCTTTGTAACTGTGTATTTGTTCTAACAGGGTTCTTGAGATATTTCTTGTGTTTTTTCTAACGCTAACATCTCTCATAGGAATATTTTCAGGTCTACTTGCAGGTTAGGGGCTGGTTAGTCATATAGTTGCATTGTTAACTCATTTCTAGATCTAATTAGCCAAAGGAAGTAACGAATTGTTCATGCAAAATCAAATCTAGATCTAACTAGGAAGGGAGTAACTTGATCTTGTTGCATCAACAACTTGAACGTAGTCCCAATGCTAGGAAGGTTAAAATTGAACAAGTGCTTCTTGCTTTCAAAGTTAACAAATTTCATGTGTGCCCAAATAGCATAACTCATTTAGTCTTTTTCATTTTAACTAGGGGAAAAGAATCATTGTCTTTCGTGTATTTGGAATGATACTAGGCCTATGCTCTCCTCTATATTGGGTGACCAAAATGCCAAACATATCATTTCACATGTTTTTCCTTTAGAGAGGCCTACCCTTGGATATCCTTTCATCCAAGTGGGAACGACCTTAAGTGGTAACAAGCTAAAGCCAAGCTCTGCCTAGCCACTATAAATAAATTGTGCTTGAGGCGAAAGCTTCATGCAACAAGTGCTGATTAGTTATACCGACAGCCAACCTCCCACAAAATCCTCCAAGGTGCAACCCTTGAAGGCTGGGAGACTCCATAACAGAGAGTAGCATTGCCGCATGTATAACCACTCAAACGCTTGCACTTACTAATTATCCATTGTTTTAGAAGCCAAAATCTCCTATAAACTGGTGCCAGAAAGGGCAATTATCACCTTCCAAAGATGCCTCACGTAACAATGAGAATTCAATTTATATTGCCCCTACCATCCTAGGATTTGTACTTGTTTTTAGTCAAAAAAGTCAAAAATCTTTTAAAAAAAAAATCAAAAACCATGAAAATATTCTTTGTGTTTGTTGTGTCTTTTTGCCATAATTGAAAAAATCATATCAAAAGAGACCAACTTTCTAACCAGAGAAAATCAAAAACATTGCAAAATCAGTTAAAAATATAGAGCTGCGCATTGTCACATAGAGCTGTGCATTTATTTTGACTTGTTGCGTATCTGTTGTCTATTCTTGCACTTTTTTCCTTCACCAGAGCTACACATAAATTGTGACTTACTGTGCATTTACCTTTTGTTCCAGCGCATTTATTGTTGTGCATATATCACAGTGAGCACTTCCAGGTCTTTTTGTGAGAAAAGTATCAAACTTTCTGGGTACCCATTTCGGTCTTGTGTCAATTTATGAGGATATGACAAACCAATTAGAAGCACTTGCTCAAGAACTCCAAGCCATACAACAACAACTGGCAATCTTACAAACTGAATCTTCCAAAAAGCAATATTCACCATAGGGCATATCTCATTATCCATCTGATAAAAGCTTGGCCAACATACCTTCCCCTTCTTTTTTTAATGTGCCCAAATTTGACAAATATAGGGAAAGAAATGATCCACATGAACCAAACCCCTCCCAACATGAGCATGCCAATACTAGCTATGCCTCGTACCAAGATCGTACATTATTTTCCCGTCTTAATGATACTCTTGACAAGAGAAGCACCACCTTAAGTTTGAAATCATATACCACTCCATCTACTAGTCCTCCTTAACCATCCCCTAGAAGGCATAGCCCAAAGCATACCAGTCCTACACCAACACCGACATCAAGTTCCCCAAGCTCTAATCAGACAACCAAAGAATCCTCGAATGATCTTTTCCAAAGACTTTTTCCAAATTTATATAGCAAAAGAAAACCTATGGAGAAATCCAAATCTGCTCAGTAAATTTCATCCCCATCTAGCACAAGCAATCCTCACAATGGGCCTAAGCCATCTACCATTATTCTCCATTCGTTGTATTGTCCATCTACCCATACACTCATGAAGGATGTGATCCAATGGCTATTAGCAAGGAATCAACCATGTCCATGTCATAACACTCCTATCAAAGAGCCTATCAAAGAACCTTCAAACATGCCCATTGCTCCAACCTCATCATGTAATCCGCAACCCCTTGAGATTATTGAAGAACCTCCTACCATGAACCAAAGTCAAGGTCCATTGTACCTTCATGTTGTCGACCAAGAGCCTATCCCAGAGTCTTCTACCTCCACTTTAATTCAAGAGTATACTTTAGAGCATGTGGAAACATCAAACCTTTATCTAAATCAAGATCAAAGCACCTCCATCCAACCCATCCATAACATTTATCTTTTCCATGATTAAGATCTTACCTATGAAGAAGCTATCCATGAGCAACTTGATCCTATACCCATACATGAGAAAGAAATCCAATCCAACCCACCCATAACCTATATCTTTTCTATGATCAGGATATTATCATTGATGAAGAACCTATACACGAGCACATTGATCTCATCACGCTTGATCTTATCTATGATCAAGATCCCATCTTTGATCAAGAGCCTATCTATGATCAAGCAAACCATGATGATCCTCTTAGCCAACTTTATGCATTCCATGGTCATGAGATTATTACCCCATCTAGCCATCCTCCACATAGTCCTATCCATGATCTGACAATTCCCACTTTCCTTGATGAGACACTTGCCTCCCAAGTGCACATAGATGATCAAACCAATAACTTGGATCTTAGTTGTAAGGAAAGCACAGGTGCAGAAAACAACTTCCCTAATGTTAATTCTAAGGGGATAATGCAGACTGGTAACTTTCAAAAAACAAAATAATCAGATAAATACACCAGAGAAACAAAATAGACAATATAGACAACAGTATTACGTGGGAAGACCCTTTCAGGTAAAAAACCCACCATCAACAGTAGAACAATCTTTATTATAGTAAACCTGAGATTTACAAATAAAGATCTCAACTTGCTCTAATGTTCAATCCTATTCTTTGTACCAAATCATATATTTCATCTTCACATGCTACAGAAAATAAATCGTACAAAAAAAGAATCATCATCACAAACAATGATGCCAAAAGATTGGTTTTATCTCCAGTCTGCAAGAGCATAAACGGTTACACAACTGTTGCCCTAATTGAAAATGAATCAACTTCTTCCAGCATCGCTACTTATGCGATAGTCATAACTATCCACATTCTGTAAGACAAAAAATCCCACATGCACCAGGTCGCATATACTATTCCAGTTTATAACCACAATCAATCCATAAGTCTATCGTTGGCAATTTTGTTGCCGACGAAGCCAACCTACAAACCCATCGGCCTAACAAGCTCCATCGGTGATCACATTTCATCTTCCACTGATATACAAAGTCACCCCGATCCCTCAGTTTAACACCCTTCATCGGACAGACACTCGCCATCGGCCCAAATGATTTACATTGTTCTGATGAACAATCTCTTGCCGATCAGTGTTGAACTATCAGAGTGACAAAATCTACCGAAGCCACTTCAGAACCTTTCGCCGATCAACAGACTTAGGCCGATAACCTTTCTATCGGAGTGACCTCTGTCCATCGGCCCAAAGACTTTAAGCTGTGCCAATAGTTGATCTCTTGCCGATCACCAGATGAACTCACCCTCAGTGAAACCATTAGCATCAGAAAGACGTTCAACACTTACTCCGAGGGATTAAATAAATGAGGTCCAAGCAGTAACTTGAGACACACATTCTCTTCAATCTCCCACTTGTCGAGGAGATTACTGCTACCTCTCAATTCTCATGCGATTAATGAGAACTATGGGCCCGCAGACCCATTTCATCTGAACACCATTTGAACTTGGCCGTGCTCACTGGTTTAGTTAAGGCATCAGCAAAGTGTCAACCTTTTCTAGCTTGACCTTCCTATCTTCCACCATATCACGAACAAAGTGATATTGGACATCAATATGTTTTGTCCTAGAATGAAACGTAGGATTTTTCGCCAAACATATAGTACTTTGACTATCACAATGCATTTGTATCTGCCCTGCATTAAAACCAACATCAGAACACAACCTCTTCAACCAAACGGCTTCTTGGCATGCACGAGTAGCTGCCATGTACTCTGCTTCTATTGTGGACAAAACGACTACAGCCTGTCGCTTACTCATCCAACTGATAGCACCACCATTTAACATGAATACATATCCACTGGTGGATCTTCTACTGTTAATATCCCCTGCCCAATCAGAATCCACATATCCCTGAATGTTAATAGATCTATGTGATCCAACTGAGTTTCCATGATAGCAAATAGCATAGTTAGAAGTTCCCTTCAAATAACTCATAACTCTTTTCACAGCATCCCAATGTGATCTTCCTGGATTCGCCATAAACCGGCTCAAAACTCCCACTACTTGGGCAATGTCTGGTCTAGTACAGACCATTGCATACATTAAACTACCAACAGCACTTGCGTAAGGCACTCTTTTCATGTCGTCAGATTCATACGAAGATTCTCGACAATCTTCAACAGATAATTTTGTTCCCTGCAAAACTGGGACAACTAACTGTTTAGAATTAGACATATGAAACTTATCAAGAACATTTGTGATATACTTGCTCTGGCTGAGCCAAATCTTTCTCTTAGATCTGTCCCTTTTGATTTCCATTCCCAGAATGTACTTCGCTGCCCCCAGATCCTTCATTTCAAATTTCAAGGACAACTGAGATTTTAATTCTGAGATCATCCCCATACCATTGCCAATGAATAACATGTCATCCACATACAGTGCAATTATAAGTATCCAATCACCTTCAATTTTATAATAGACACAATGATCAGATTTAGATCTCACATACCCCAAGGATAAAACATACGTATCAAATTTTTGATACCACATTCTGGGAGATTGCTTCAAACTATAAAGAGACTTTTTAAGTTTACATACCAGATGTTCTTTACCTTTTACCATAAAATGCTCTGGCTGGGACATATAAATTTCTTCTTCAAGGTCCCCATGAAGAAATGTTGTCATCACATCCATTTGCTCAATTTCAAAATCATACGTTGCTGCCAGTGACAAAAGAAATCTAATGGATGTCAGCTTAGCTACAAGAGAAAAGATTTCTCCATAATCAATACCTTCATTTTTGGAATACCCCTTAGCAACCAGTCTTGCCTTGTACTTATCAACACTACCATCTGGACCATATTTCTTTTTAAATACCCACTTATAGCCCACAGGTTTTCTACCTTCAGGCAAGGGCACCAGATCCCAGGTTCCATTTTTCTCCAACGATGACATTTCAATATCCATGGCTTCCAACCAAGAATCTGAATTAGGTAAACTAATGGCTTCTTTTACAGTCCTAGGTTCATCAGTATCAGTAAGTAAAGCATAGGCACAACTTGAATCAAGTACTAAAAATCCATACCTATCTGGTTGTCTTCTTTCACGTGTAGACCGCCTCAATGGTTGAGGTGCAGGTTCAGGTTCGGGCTCTGGATCTGAATCTTCAGAGCTACTTGAACTCACATCTAAACCATTGACACTTGGTGCTTGTTGTTACTCTTTTACGAGGGTCAGAGGAATATTAACAATACTCTTTTCTTTCTTTTCTTCTATCTTCTCCGGCTGAGAAATACTAACCAAAGGTTTTAACTCTCTGAAAATTACATTCCTGCTGTAAATTACTTTTTTAGTTTCAGGATTCCAAAGTTTGTACCCCCTAACACCGACTCCATAGCCAATAAAGATACATTTGACTGCCTTGTTATCTAACTTAGATCTTTTTACCTCAGGAATATGAGCATATGCCTCATAGCTGAAGACACAAAGATGTCTTAGAGAGGGCTTCTTTCTAGACCACACTTCCATTGGCGTCTTATCAACCAATGCCGAAGAAGGAGAATGGTTTAGCAAGTAACAAGCTGTAGCAACTGCCTCAGCCCAGAACCTTTGTTCAAGACTAGCATAACTTAACATACTTCTTGCTTTCTCCATCAATGATCTATTCAACCTTTCAGCAACTCCATTTTGTTGTGGAGTATAAGGTGTAGTTTTGTGTCTTTTTATACCATGATCTACACAATACTTATCAAAATCCGCATTGCAATATTCACCACCGCTATCTGTTCTCAAGCATTTTATTTTTCTACCAGTCTGGTTTTCCACAAGAGTTTTAAATTCTTTAAACAGACTGAACACTTCTGATTTATTTTTTTTAAAATATACAAATGCCCTCCTTGAATAATCATTAATGAATGATACATAGTATCTTGATTTAGATAAAGACGGAACATCAACTGGACCAAAAACATCAAAATGTACATAGTCCAGAACACCAGAAGATTTATGAGAACTTGAGTAGAAAGAAACACAGTTATGTTTTCCATATATATAATGTTCGCAGAAATCAAATTCCAAATTACAATCAATCAGCCCATCTACCAGAGTTTTGTTTTTCAAAGTTTTTAAACCTTTTTCACCTATGTGACCAACTCTATGATGCCAGAGCATTGTTTTCTCTGCAGGAAGTTTAACTTCCATAGAGTTTGCATCATGTGTTACAATAGTAGCTTTTTCAGATTTTACAGAGACACTATTACAACACACTGGTTTAGCATCTAACCTATACAGAGTTCCAATGCGTTCACCCTTTGCCAGTACAATAGACCCTCTAGTCATTTTATAGCCACCATTCACAAAAGTAACTTGCACACCGACATCATTAAGCTTACTAACAAAAAGTAAATTTTGAGCCAGACTTGGTATGTGTAAAACTCCATTCATTCCCTTTATTCTGCCATCCGAGAACTGGATTCTGACTCGTCCTCGGCCAACAATTTCCAGTGTTGAATCACTTGCCAGGAACACCTTTCCACCAGCATACGGTTCATACTTTGTGAACCATTCTCTATGAGATGTCATATGAAAAGATGCTCCTGAATCCACCAACCATACATCTTCAGATGTAGGCGTTGCCAAGGCAGCAATGAAGGCATCAGCATCACTCTGAGAGGAATCATTTTCAGAAGAGTTCTTCTTCTTCTTCTTTTTCTCCTCTTTGCAGTCTCTTCTGATGTGTCCTTTCTACCCACAATTCCAGCACTTCACCTTGGACTTTGTGCCAGGAGATTTCGATCTCCCCTCTGACTTGGACTTTGACTTCTTGTCCTTCTTATTGCCTCTTTCCTTTGATCTACCTCGAACAGACAGGGCCTCTTTGGCTGTCTTAGAAGATTTCCTCCGCATCTCTTCAGATAACAACGAGGTAACAACCGCTTTAGTTGTAAACGTGGTTGTTGTACTTCCAATAGCCATCTAATGTTAATTCTAAGGGGATAATGCAGACTGGTAACTTTCAAAAAATAAAATAATCAGATAAATACACCAGAGAAACAAAATTGACAACATAGACAACAATATTACGTGGGAAAACCCACCACCAACAGTAGAACAATCTTTATTACAGTAAACCTGAGATTTACAAATAAAGATCTCAACTTGCTCTAATGTTCAATCCTATTCTTTGTACTAGATCACATATTTCATCTTCACATGCTACAAAAAATAAACCGTACAAAAAAAGAATCATCATCACAAACAATGATGCCAAAAGATCAGTTTTATCTCCAGTCTGCAAGAGCATAAACGGTTACACAACTGTTGCCCTAACTGAAAATGAATCAACTTCTTCCAACATCGATGCTTATGTGACAGTCGTAACTGTCCACATTCCGTAAGACAAAAAATCCCACATGCACTAGGTCGTGTATACTATTCCGGTTTATAACCACAATCAATCCATAAGTCTATCGTCGGCAATTTTGTTGCCGACGAAGCCAACCTACAAACCCATCGGCTTAACAAGCTCCATCGATGATCACATTTCATCTTCCATCGATATACAAAGTCACCCTGATCCCTCAGTTTAGCACCCTTCATCGGACAGACACTCGCCATCGGCCCAAATGATTTCCATTGTTCCGATGAACAATCTCTTGCCGATCAGTGTTAAACTATTAGAGTGATAAAAGCTATCGGAGCCACTTTAGAACCTTTTGCTAATCAACAGACTTAGGCTGATAACCTTTCTATCAGAGTGACCTCTGTCCATCAGCCCAAAGACTTTAATCTATGCCGATAGTTGATCTCTCGCTAACCACCAGATGAACTCACCATCGGTGAAACCATTACCATTGAAAAGACGTTCAACACTTACTCCGACGGATTAAATAAATGAGGTCCAAGCAGTAACTTGAGACACACGTTCTCTTCATTATTAAGCATAACAATGATCAAGCTTCTAACAATCCTCCACCATCCATTATCGACCATATTGCAAATCAGTTATCCTATCCCCTTCGTCTCACTACCTTCATCCATGAATGTTCTTCCTTAGAACACCAACTACCATTATCATCTATCTCACCTTCCCCATCCAATAAGGAGATTACTGCTAGTGTCCAAAGCACCCATAATCCCATTGTCCACCGCATACTCCAAAATATGAACTATCAAGGTAAAGGCTTAGGCCGTCATGAACAAGGTACTTTGGAGCCTATCTGTGTCAAAGTTCTTCCACCCTCTTATGGCCTTGGTTATATCTCCCAAGAAAAGCAATCTCACGATGTTGGTACTATTGGCAAGAGACACTATATGGCTTCATGATTGTTGTCATTGATGGCAACAAAGTCTATCCCACACATCCGCAACACATAGCATGTCTATACCGGATGACAGATTGAAGATTGTTTAGGTCTGGTGAGCAAGAACAAAGCATGCAGCAAGTTCTGACAATCAAGTCCAGATCTCTCAGATGGTATAACTCAGCAAGTTGCAGACTTGGACAAGTTAAGAGGAGTATCATGACCACTATATTCCAAAGATTGAGCCTCCGATGATGAATCATGGAAAAGATATGAGCATCTGAGTGTTGGGTTCTAGATAGACAGAGTAGACTGAGGAAGAACTGACCAGCAGAGTATCAGACTTCAATCTGGATGAGTACTTGAGGTTCATCAAGCTATTTGAGGGATCATACATGGTTGGCTGACACAATTGAAGACTTCTATGTCTATGTTTTTGATACGCATCACATAGTAAGCACGGATTCAACCGATAGATCAGTGTTTTGTAAATATCTTGAGTTTTCTGGTTGCCAACTAGAAAGATGTTGAAATCCTTGGTGCAGATATATATACCTGATGGATTCCAGTATGAAGGGGTGTGGAAAGGAAATAGTGTGCGAGGAAAGGCAGAGATAAGTGTGGAAGCAGCAATACAAGTTCGGTATGTGACAGAACATTAGCACTAAAGCAGATGAAGAATAAAGTGCATTAGATCAGTATATTAAGCCTAACCAGAACTAAACCTCAGCATATATGGATGCCTCTCATCAGTTCAAACACCTAGTTACCTTCTATAAACTTTGTAGATAGTGAGTCTCTTGTAGGCAGTGTGCCTCTTATGAATAGTGTGCTCAGGCGGTGAGCCCTAATTGGCAAGTGCCATTTTGTACTTCTTATTCTTTTAACAGAGAATACAATCTTGGGTTAGTCACCCCATATTTTTTCCCTTAATAGGGTTTTCCACGTAAAAATCCTTGTGTTATGTATGTCGATTTTATTTCTGCTCTCATGATTATGTATGCTTATATGTTTTGATGCTGCACTAATTGTTAAAGGAAAAAACAAAGTTAAGATATTTAAGATATTTAAGATAACTAATTCACCCCCCCTCTCAATTATCTGCCTTGTTTCCAACAAGTACTTCCTCCATGCCTCCTAAATCCACCACTTTCCATCACAAATGCTATCATATTACCAAAACATATGTCTCCATTCCACCTCCCTTATCATATACATCCCAAAAGCATGTGACCATACACCTTCCACCATCCAATCTACCTTCGCTACTTCCAACTCCTAACATCCCTCCATGCATTTTACCACCACTTCTTCCAACACCTTATCCATCCATCCATAAATCCTCTAAACATCCCAATCATGGCCAACAAATGCACATGTTGTCTAAACAAAGAGCTTGCACCAACCCTACTTCCACCATCCCAAGAGAATTCAACAACAAGAATTTGGATGCCTCTGCCTATAAGGTCAAAAATCCTAAAGGTCCTCATGCCTTCGGATACAAAAGCCAAGCATCAAAGAAAAACCCATCTCAAGAGCTGCATACACCCACACACCTCAAAACAAAATTGAAAAAGGTGTGGGTCCCCAAGCAACAAGTATATCCCAGAAGTTGCACACAAGATGCATACACCCAATCCCATACCTTCACAAGTGAAGTCTAAAGGCAAAATGGTTTGGGTACCTAAGCAAAAATCCATCAAGTTAAATGAGGCATCCCAACCATCAACTTTCTCCTTTTCCATCCAAAAATCCCATTCCATCCAAAAGTCTCAAATCCCTCCATCCCACATGACAAGCAAAAATCAAAAGTATACTAAGTCTATGTGGGTCCCTAAATGCCTAAATCATTCATCCACCAAGAAAAACTCTGCTTTGCTTCCTACACCACCTTCCCATCATAAGCTTCAATGTTTATCATGGTATGTGCAACCATTGGTCATGATTCCCTTCCATCCTACGACACTTCCACATAACTCCATCTCCCCTTCCTTCCACTATTATCCTATATATCTTCCCCATCCTATTCATATGGTCCATGCTTTTGCATAAGCCTTCCATCCATCCTTGCATAATTCCTTTGTATTTCACATCATTAGCCACTATCGCACCGTCCATAATCGGCTATCTACCTTCTCCATCTCACTTTCATGCAATCCCCTACCAACATCTATGAGAACACTTGACATAGTCCATGCGACAGTATCCATCTAGAGGGACTATCACCTTTCATGGAGCCAGGTACTTGAGGTCCTCTTGTCCATATCCACCTATTCTATCCAAATATTCAAAAAAAAAAAGAGAGAGTAAAGATAAATCCCTTCGTCCAATGGTGAAACTCTGGCAAACAGGAGCCTTGGATAAGTACCATGATGAAAACCTGGCAAACAGGCATCATGTGTAAGTTGATCTCCTACATCACCTACACTTGGGGGCACCTTGTCTCATCAGTATATCTACTTTTCTCCTAGCATTTCCTTCCATACCATTTCCTATCCTATCCTTCTATCCATTGCATACCTATCATATCGAATCCATCCATCCTAATCTTCCCTTCCTCTATTTTTTTTTATCTTGATAAAGATTGGGGGCACAATTTTGACAAATGTTATGGATGTCTCTTGACATACCTTATCCCTCCAAACCACACAAATCCTTCATTATCCTCTCATCCTCCTATCGTCATAAGCATTGTCATGTCAAATCCTAAGTTATTCCTATGTGACATAGTCCTTGGAGATCACATCCTTATTTCCTTCTACCTTCCCAGCCATTATCTATTATCACCCATCCATTTACCTATCATCACGATGTTCCCTTGTCATCAGTATCTAGCATTTAGGCTATCCAAATTACCACCCAAAGGTCCCAAAAACATCAACACAATGGAAAAACCCAAAAAAAAACCCAAAAACATCAAGTCGTGTGCAACCCCATCATTGGTACCTTTTGTCGAACTACGTTGCCTCTGAGTTGTCACGTAGGCAAGGCCATCTTGTATTGATGCACCCCCTAGGTTCCTTTTCCATCTATTCCATACCCATTTTCACCCAGCTGCCAATCCGGACTTGCGTCCATTGTGTCATCCGTCCTGAGCCAATCCTTTGAACCATTGTCGAACTACGTCGCCTCTAAGCTATCATGTAGGCATGGCCATCTTGTATCGATGCGCCCCCGAGGCTCATTTCCCATCCATCCCATCTGTATCTACACCATTTCCCATCGCCTAGGTCATAGGTCCGCCAAGTTTACCCTGAACTACATTGCCTCTATGTCGTCATGTAGGCAAGGCCATTTAGCAATGAGCCCCCGAGGAACTAGGTAAGTCCCTTAGGGCCCGTTTCTTCATTCATCCGTAATAAGCCAATCCTTTATCTGACTGGGGGCAAATCCTTGACCTGGTTACAGTATTGGATTATTGAAATGCCAGATGTTCTAAGAGGATTCCAATAAGGATTGAGATACCTTTCACTAGACAAACACGCGCAACAAAGCATGCTTCCAAGCAGAAATCTTGATGCAATACATCAACCTATCCAAAGCAAAGCAAACAAGTACCTAAACACTTATAATGATTTTATCCAAACTATGGCAAGAAGTCACATCTAATGCAAGAATGTTTTGTGTTTAGTGAGCAGGTTAAGTTACAGAGTCTTGATTTTTGTTATTATGTCTTTCTATGCTACTCGAGGATGTCAAAAACTAGAGAAGCTATGATGGGGGCATAATCATTTTCTTTATCTGTTGTTTGTGGATCAATCTTTAGTAATGTGATGACTTTTGTCTAACAACATGATCAACAAAAGATCATTGAGGACTTCAGAGGTCTAAACATGAAAAGGGGTAGTCCTTGTCTATTGAAACGCAAGAAATACTCAGGTCATCTAGATTCAATTTTGACTAGATGCTTGTATTAACTTGCTATATCAAAATCCATGTAAGGGATACTCAAGTATAATTAAACCAAGATGGCCTTACCTATGTGATAGCTCAGAGGTGATGTAGTTCGACAAAAGGTACCAATGATGGGATTGCACACGACTTGATGTTTTTGGGTTTTTTTGGATTTTGCCAATGTGTTGATGTTTTTGGGACCTTTGGGTGGTAATTTGGATAGCCTAAATGCTAGATATTGATGACAATGGAACACCATGGATAGTTAAATGGATGGGTGATAATGGATAATGGATGGGAAGGTAGAAGGAAACAAGGATGTGATCTCCAAGGACTATGTCACATAGGAATAACTCAGGATTTGACATGACAATGCTTATGACGATAGGAGGATGAGAGGATAATGAAGGATTTGTGTGGTTTGGAGGAATAAGGTATGTCAAGAGACATCCAAAACATTTGTCAACATTGTGCCCCCAATCTTTATCAAGATCAAAAAAAATAGAGGAAGGGAAGATCAGGATGGATGGATTCGATATGATAGGTATGCAATGGATAGAAGGATAGGATAGGAAATGGTATGGAAGGAAATGATAGGAGAAAAGTAGATATGCCAACAAGACAAGGTGCCCCCAAGTGTAGATGACATAGGAGATCAAATTACACATGATGCTTGTTTTCCAAGTTTTCCTCATGGTACTTATCCAAGGCACTTGTTTGCCAGAGTTTCACCATTGGACGAAGGGATTTATCTTTACTCTCTCTCTTTTTTTGAATATTTGGATAGGATAGGTGGATACGGATGAGAGGACCTCAAGTGCCTAGCTCCATGAAAGGTGATAGTCCCTCTAGATGAATGCTATCGCATGGACTATGTCAAGTGTTCTCATAGATGTTGGTAGGGGATTGCATGAAAGTGAGATGGAGAAGGTAGATAGTGGATGATGATACGGAATACAGAGGACTTATGCAAGGATGGAGGGAAGGCTTATGCAAAAGCATGGACCATAGGAATAGGATGGGGAAGATATATAGAATAATAGTGGAAGGAAGGGGAGATGGAGTTACATGGAAGTGTCAAAGGATAGAACGGAATCATGACCAACGGTTGCACATACTATGATAAATATTTAAGCTTATGATGGGAAGGTGGTGTAGGAAGCAAAGGAGAGTTTTACTTGGTGGATGAATGATTTAGGCATTTAGGGATCCACATAGACTTAGTATACTTCAAATTTTTGCTTGTCATGTGGGATGGAGGGATTTGAGACTTTTGGATGGAATGAAATTTTTGGATGGAAAAGGAGAAAGTGGATGGTTGGGATGCCTCATTTAACTTGATGGCTTTTTGCTTAGGTACCCAAACCATTTTTCCTTTAGACTTCACTTGTGAAGGTATGGGATTGGCTATATGCAGCTTGTGTGTAGCTTCTAAGATAATTACTTGTTGCTTGGGGACCCACACCTTTTTCAATTTTGCTTTGAGGTGTGTGGGTGTATACAGCTCTTGAGATGGGTTTTTATTTGATCCTTGGCTTTTGTATCTGAAGGCATGAGGACCTTTAGGATTTTTGACTTTATAAGCAAAGGCATCCAATTTTTTACTGTTGAATTCTCTTGGGATGGTGGAAGTGCGGTTGGTGGAAGCTCTTTGTTTAGACAACATGTGCATTTGTTGGCCATGATTGGGATTTTTAGAGGATTTATGGATGGATGGATAAGGTGTTGGAAGAAGTGGTGGTAAAATGCATGGAGGGATGTTAGGAGTTGGAATTAGCGGAGCTAGATTGGATGGTGGAAGATGTATGGTCACATGCTTTTGGGATGTATATGTTAAGGGAGGTGGAATGGTGACATATGTTTTGGGAATATGATAGGGTTTGTGATGGAATTGGTGGATTTAGGAGGCATGGAGGAAGTACCAACATCATGAGATTGCTTTTCTTGGGAGATATAACCAAGGCCATAAGAGGGTGGTGGAACTTCAACACGGATAGGCTCCAAAGTACCTTGTTCATGAAGGCCTAAGCCTTTACCTTGATAGTGCATATTTTGGAGTATGCAGTGGACAATGGGACTATGGGTGCTTTGGACACTAGCAGCGATCTCCTTATTGGATGAGGAAGGTGAGATAGAAGATAATGGTTGTTGGTGTTCTAAGGAAAAATATTCATGGATGAAAGTAGTGAGACCAAGGGGATAGGATAACAAATTTGCAATAAGGTCAATAATGGATGGTGGAGGATCGTTAGAAGCTTGATTATTGTTATGCTTACTAAGATCCAAGTTATTGGTTTGATCATCTATGTGCACTTGGGAGGTAAGTGTCTCATCAAGGCAATTGTCAGATCATGGATAGGACTATGTGGAGGATGGCTAGATGGGGTAATAAGCTTGTGACCATGGAATGCATAAAGTTGGCTAAGAGGATCATCATGGTTCACTTGATCATAGATAGGCTCTTGATCAAAGTGGGATCTTGATCATAGATAGGATCAAGTGTGATGGGATCAATGTGCTTGTGTATAGGTTCTTCATCAACGATAATATCTTGATCATAGAAAAGATATAGGTTATGGGTGGGTTGGATTTGAATTTCTTTCTCATGTATGGGTATAGGATCAAGTTGTTCATGGATAGCTTCTTCATAGGTAAGATCTTGATCATGGAAAGATAAACGTTTTGGATGGGTTGGATGGAGGTGCTTTGATCTTGATTTAGATAAAGGGTTGATGTTTCCACATGTTCTAAAGTATACTCTTGACATAACTCTTGATTTTCTTGAATTGAAGTGGAGGTAGAAGACTCTAGGATAGGCTCTTGGTCAACAACATGAAGGTATGATGGACCTTGACTTTGGTTCATGGTAGGAGGTTCTTCAATAAGCTCAAGGGGTTGCGGATTACATGACGAGGTTGGAGCAATGGGCATGTTTGATAGGCTCTTGGATAGGAGTGTTATGACATGGACATGGTTTATTCCTTGCTAATAGCCATTGGAACACATCCTTCATGAGTGTATGGGTAGATGGACAATACAATGGATGGAGAATAATGGTAGATGGCTTAGGCCCATTGTGAGGATTGCTTGTGCTAGATGACGAAATTGACTGAGTGGATTTGGATTTCTCCATAGGTTTTCTTTTGCTATATAAATTTGGAAAAAGTCTTTGGAAAGATCATTCAAGGATTCTTTGGTTGTCCGATTAGAGCTTGGGGAAATTGATGTCGGTGTTGGTGTAGGACTGGTATGCTTTGGGCTATGCCTTCTAGGGGATGGTTAAGGAGGACTAGTAGATGGAGTGGTATATGATTTCAAACTTAAGGTGGTGCTTCCCTTGTCAAGAGTATCATTAAGATGAGAAAATAATGTACGATCTTGGTGCGAGGTGTAGCTAGTATTGGCATGCTCATGTTGAGAGGGGTTTAGTTCACATGGATCATTTCTTTCCCTATATTTGTCAAATTTGGACACATTAAAAAAAGAAGGGGAAGGTATGTTGGCCAAGCTTTTATCAGATGGATAATGAGATATGCCCTGTGGTGAATATTGATTTTTGGAAGATTCAGTTTGTAAGATTGCCAGTTGTTGTTGTATGGCTTGGAGTTCTTGAGCAAGTGCTTCTAATTGGTTTGTCATATCCTCAAAAACTGACACAAGACCGAAATGGGTACCCAGAAAGGTTGATACTTTTCTCACAAAAAGACCTGGAAGTGCTCACTATGATATATGTGCAGCAATAAATGCACTGGAACAGAAGGTAAATGCACAGTAAGTCGCAATGTATGCACAGCTCTGGTGAAGGACAAAAGCATAGGAATAGACAACAGATGTGCAGCAAGTCAAAATAAATGCGCAGCTCTATGTGAAAAATGCGCAGCTCAGTGTTTTTGACTAATTTTGTAATGTTTTTGGCACATTTTACGATGTTTTTGGTTTTCTCTGGTTAGAAAGTTGGTCTCTTTTGATAAGAAGACACAACAAACATAGAATATTTTCATGGTTTTTGATTTTTTTTAAAGATTTTTGACTTTTTTGACTAAAAACAAGTACAAATCATAGGATGGTAGGGGCAATATAAATTGAATTCTCACTGTTACGTGAGGCATCTTTGGAAGGTGATAATCGGCCTTTCCGGCACTGATTTATAGGGGATTTTGGCTTCTAAAACAATGGATAATTAGTAATTGCAACCGTTCGAGTGGTTATACATGTGGTAGTGCTACTCTCCATTATGGAGTCTCCTAGCCTTCAAGGGTTGCACCTTGGAAGGTTTTGGGGGAGGTTGGTTGTCGGTATAACTAATCAGCACTCATTGTATGAAGCTTTCACCTCAAGCATAATTTATTTATAGTGGCTAGGTAGAGCTTGGCTTTAGCTTGTTACCACTTAAGGTCATTCCCACTTGGATGGAAGGATATCCAAGGGTAGGCCTCTCTAAAGGAAAAACATGTGAAATGATATGTTTGGCATTTTGGTCACCCAAGATATGGGAGAACATAGGCCTAGTATCATTCCAAATACATGAAAGACAATGGTTCTTTTCCCCTAGTTAAAATAAAAAAGACTAAATAAGTTATGCTATTTGGGCACACACAAAATTTGTTAACTTTGAAAGAAAGAAGCACTTGTTCAATTTTAACCTTCCTAGCATTGGGACTACGTTCAAGTTTTTGATGCAACAAGATCAAGTTACTCCCTTCCTAGTTGGATCTATATTCGATTACTTCCTTTGGCTAATTAGATCTAGGAATGAGTTAACAATGCAGGTATATGACTAACTAGCCCCTAACTTGCAAGTAGACCTAATAATATTCTTGCAAGAGATGTTAGTGTTAGAAAAATCACAAGAAATATCTCAAGAACCCTGTAAGAACAAATGCGCAGTTACAGAGAATATATGCGCAGAAACATAGCACAAATGCACAGAAATAGAGCACAAATGCACAGAAACAAATACGTTGAAAGAATGAACAAATGCCAGTTAATGCTTGTCCTTTGATCACTTTTTGAGAAATAAATTTGAGATCATATTCAGTTAATAACATAACCCATTTAGTGAGGTGACCTGAGAGATCTATTTTAGCGAATAGATGTTTTAGAGGATCAAATTTCGCTATGACATGTATTTCAACATTTAAGAGATAATGCCTAAACTTTTGGATTGCAAAGACAAGAGCTAGGCACTACTTCTTGTTAATAGTATATCGTACTTCATAATCAAGCAAAGTTTGACTGATGTAATATACAACACGTTCTTTGCCATTAGCATCATGTTGTGCTAATAACGTTGTGAGGCCATTAGTAGATGCTAAGGTGTAAAAAATAACGTTGCGAGGGCATTAGTAGATGTTGTGTAACCCTGACCTTATATATATGAACTCCTCTTGGTGGCTACGGTCTGGGAAGGCCACCGTGCCTCCCGCAATCCCTGCCTAAATTTCTTCCTTTTAAAACCTTAAAACTTATTTTTTCTTTATCATTAAGAATGTGTCTTTTTACCTCATAGGAGTGTTATATATATATATTGGTTCTTTATTTGTTATTTGAAAAATTTGCATGCACCAATCTGTGCACCTATGCCTGCATGCTAAACTGTCTCTTGAGATAATAACTACCTAGTGATCAATTGTAGCTATCTTATAATTCTTAAGAATTCTATAGGCATTCAATTTATTGGGTATTCAATTTTTAGTTCTCCATTAAAACCATGTGCATAGCTATATGTTAGTATTTTGTATCCCTTTATGTCATTTTAGTACAAATGTGGATGTATGTAGGTATATTCTTTTGTTTGGTTCCCTCCAATAGTTAGTATGAAATGTAAGCTTGTTAGGTTAATGATTTGTATACAACCTAGACAAGTTAGAGTGTACAAAAGTCATATTATGTAATAATCATGTCAGAGAAAGATATTTTAAAATAAACCACTGTTAAAGACAAGTAAAGAGGGATCATAGAGTTAACGACTCTAGTCTGCACTAGAGTGAAGAGCACACCCGGCTAAATAACCTGGGTACAGCAAGATACTTTTCTTAGTTGTGTTCCCATGTTTCAAGGCTGATTATCCTCACATGTAGAAAGAAATTTGGTAATGTTCTTCTGCCCCTATAGAGAAAAATGAGTGTAACATGTTATGAGCAGGTGTATGGTATGCTAGGTCTATTGGGCTTTCTAACATCCAGTCCAACTAGATTTCCCATGCTTAATACACCATAATGATAATACTAAATGTTGATCATTCGTCTACAGACTCCAAGAAGCTGAGTAGCAAGGAGAAGAAATTGAAATGCAGGGAGAAAGTATTCTTATATTTTATTCTAGTGTAACAATTGTTAACTAATACGACTCAACCAAATCTATTTCTTGAAGATCATCAACATAAAATGTTTAGTTCATGTTCCTAAGAAAGGTTTATTCTTCCTTTAACTCTCCCTTGAATATCTATCTTCAAACATTTTCTTTAGGACATATTTATATATATATATATATATATCATGGAATAAAGATTACCAAAAGGGTAAGTCTTTTATTAGTTTTGGAATTAGTATTGTATTACATTTAAGATCTTAGTTCTTTATTTATAATTTAGATAAGAATTACTTAAAATACTCTATATTTAGTAGATAGGCTTATAGTGGGAGCTTTTTGCTCCCAAAAATCGTCGGATGCCAGAAATGTCAGACGCCAGAAATTTCGTTCACCAGGAAATATTTTCATCCACCAGGAAGTGACTATTGTCAATGCCAGGAAATCCATTTTTGTTGGCCGTGCCGCATGCCACATTCAGTTATCTATTAAGCAGTTGACGTGCCCTATTTTTGGGCTTCCACATTCTGCATACATGTCAAGTTATTTTTTGGAGGCTTTTGGGAAATAGTTTGTGGGTTTCCTCATCTTTCTCCTCTCACGAGCAGAGTGTATGCTCTACAATTATCTTTCTCCCTCAAAATTGCAAGAACGAGTTCATATGAGCACATCAGGCAAGCGTATTATCAAATTTTGAGTTGGGAATGAATAATTTCTTTTGTAAACAAAGGATTGGTGGCAACGGCTACACTCCCATTCAATTCCAATGATCTACCAAATATAACTCCACAAAGTGCAAATCATGCAGATTCTGAAACCTATATTTCTTGCCTGCAAATATGTGCCAACATCAAACAGTTGAACCAAACCCATGCCCAACTCATTATAAATGGATAAAAAGACAATAGATTATTAGATGCCAAACTGTTGAACATGTACATACTACAATGCTCAGGGCATATGCCAACAATGGCCAATACAAAGAAGTTCTTAATCGTTATTACATAATGGGAGACCTAGGTTTGTAGCCAAACAAATTCACATTCCCCTATGATCTCAAAGCATGCACTGCTTTGTCAGCTCTACAACAAGGCAAAGAAATTTAGGAAGATATTGTGAGAAATGGGTTTGAATCTGATGTTTTTGTGTGTAGTTCTCTTGTCACTATGTATGTAAAATGTGGTTGTTTGGAGGATACCCACAATGTATTTGACAAAATTTCTGAACATGTTTCATGGAATTCCATGATCGTAGGATATGTTCAAAATGAGCAATGCTATGAAGCCTTGGAGATTTTCAATGAAATGTAGTTGGAAGGTGGAGTGGCTGATCCTTTTACATTAGCTACCATTCTCTCAGCAGTTGCTCAGTTGGAAGCTCTGGAACAAACCAAGGAAATCCATCCCTTTGTACCTAGAAGAGGATTTGAATCAGATGTATTTGTAGGGACTGCTCTGGTAGATGCATATAGAAAATGTGGGAATGTTGAGATTACACGCTCAGTGTTTGACAAAATTCCTTAGAGAAATCTCATATCGTAGAATGTTATGATTGCAAGGCATGCTCGGAATGGAAAACTTTGCAAAGTCTTAGAGCTCTTTAGAAAATTGGAGACTTGCAATATGAAACTTAATTTGGCTACCATTTCAACTCTACTCTTGGCTTCTTCCCATGTAGCTAATCTCAAATCAGGCAGAGAAATCCATTCATATATAATAAAGAGAGGATTTGAATCAGATGTTTTTATGGGAAGTGCCCTTGTAAGTATGTACTCAAAATGTAGTTGTGTGGAGGATGCATACAAAGTGTTTGAATGAATAATTTATTTTGCAAACAAAGCAAGGGATATGAGACCTGGCTTTACACCTGCCAGTGGCATTTGTTTAAGGGTTTCATTCATGTACAACAATGGATTCTCCTACAAATATCATTCTAATAAAAAGGGTTTCTTATATTTCTATTATAGACTCGTAGTTAGGGCATTCGAATTTGAAGTAATTACTAATTTATGCATTTGTTGGCCAGGGAATGTGATTTTGGTCGTAGCCTTCATACATCTCTTGGGCAACACAAATAGTGGAAGGCATTGGGAATTAAGGTATCTCAACCTTGGTAATTCCTTGTATTATTTCATTGTATTTATTTATTTATTGTCTATTATTGTAATTAGGATGCAAATCCTTATTGTCATCTTGTGGGAGTTGGCACTGTCATGTGTCATCCTACATGGAAGGTGACCGCATGTAAATTTGTCCTCACATGAGCAAATAGGCATCCCACTTAGTGGCAGGAATATTTTTCCATGTGTCGGCATCTTGGATAGTGTGTAAGGGAATATTGACCGAAACGGTTATGACAGATTCCTATGACAAATCTATGACGCATAAGAGTCGTAAATGAAATGTTCTATGACAGGTGAAGACATGTGTCACAAGGCATCTTGGAAGAAGGCATCTTTGGGTGCTCCAAGGAGGGTTATGACATGTTGTAAGAGAATATGCTATTTTTAGTCTATGTATGACAGATTCTCTTAGAGTTGTAAGATATGACAGTTATGATGGATTCTATGACAGTCGTAAGAGTATCTATCATTGCCCAACTTGGGATAGGTGACCTCTTTGGGATGGGATGATATGACAAGTGTTATGAACATTCTATAGTGTTGGACAAGTGTCCCCAGGCATGGATTTTGGGCCATGAGGCCATGTTGGATGCCCATCCCAAGATAGAGTCAATTTTGCCTTGTATCTTCTTTATAAATAGATGCTTTTCAGAGGAGATGTATTATGTGATTGATAGGTACTGTTATACTACCAGTTTTTCTCTAGATACAAGTGTCGAAGACTCCTGAGAGCTTGCATTGCAAGTGTATTGCAAACCATTTCAGTTTTGATAATACATTGTGTAGGTTTTGGAGTGTGGGGTTTTCACCCGATAAGGGTTTTCCCCACGTATATCTTGTGTCTCTATCTTCTGTCTCATTTATGTGTGTATGTGTATTGCTGCAATATCTCCATTGTTGTGGTTAACATTCTATAATTGTAAGGATTAAAAAGAATTTGCACTCTTCTCTCCTCTTTAGATTAGTGTAGGAAGCAATTTCCTCACACCTAGCTTCCTTTCAGTTGGTATCAGAGCCTGGCCAGTTTTGGTTCTAGCTGCTGGGTAGGGGTTTTTTGAGCTAATCTTAGGTTGAGTGGGAGTCTATGTAGAGTATTTTGTATCTTTTTGTAGGAAGGAAATGGAAAGCACATCCAGAAGAGTAGAGGTGGAGAAGTTCAATGGCAAAAAATTTGAGTTGTGGAAACTCAAGATGGAAGATCTACTTGTTGATCGTGACCTATGGGAAACCATTGATGGAACAAAACCTAGGGTAATGTCACAAGTTGATTGGGACCTCAAAGATTGGAAGGCTAAGGGTCTCAGAAGACTCTGTCCTATTGAATGTCCATGAGGAGAAGACCGTGAAAGATCTTTGGAAGAAGCTGGGAGATGTTTATCAGGCCAAGTCCCTGGTGACCAAGCTTTTTTCTGAAAAAGAAGCTATTTGCTCTAAAGATGGAAGACGAAGAATCTATAGCAGACCATATGAATGCTTTTAACATGATTGTTGCACAATTGACATCCATGGGTGTGAAAATGGAGGAGGATCGGTGTATGACCCTACTTTGTTCTTTACTAGATTTGTAGGATCATCTTATCATGGCCATCGAAAGCACTACAACCACCTTCAAAATGGAAGATGTGGTCTCTTCATTATTATCTAAAGAAATGTAGAGAAAGACAATCGAGTCGGCCAAAGAAGCTCTTGCAGTTCATGGAAGACCTAAAGAGAAAGGGAAGAAGAAGGACAAGAAAGGTGAAAAGGGTAGATTCAAATCCCGTGGGAGATCCAAATCTCCTGAAAAGTCCAAGGCTCTTTGTTAGAAGTGTGGAAAAACTAGGCATTTCCAAAAGGAATGCAAAGAGGAAAAGAAAAAGAAGAAGAATGCCCCAGATTTATATTCTGACAAGTCACAAGATGATGGTGATGCCTTCATCGCAGCCCTGGCCACCCATGTATCTGATAATGTGTGGTTGATAGATTCTAGTGCATCATTCCACATAACCTTGTATCAAAGCTGGTTCATGAATTATGAAGAGTTCGATGGTGGAAGAGTGTACCTGGGTGATAATTCTCATCTGAAGATTGTTCGTTGTGGAAGAGTCACAATCCAATTCCCTAATGGACGAGTGAAGGGGATCACTGGGGTTATGCACATCCCAAGCTTGGCACGGAACCTACTTTCTATAAGTATGTTGAATGATGCAATTGTACAGGTTGTCTTTTCGAAACATGGATGCAAGATGAATAGAGGATCTATGGTGCTTGTGAAGGGTACTCGGAGAGGTACTTTGTTTCAGCTGGAGGCATGCACTTCACAGTGCAATATTTCTTCTAACTCAAAGAAAAGAGTTGCAGTCACTTCATCCCCACCATCTGAACGAGTAGTGAAGAAATCTGTTGTAACAAACTCTGATGGCAGTGCTCATGCTTTGGAAGTTAAACTTCCTGCTGAAAAGACAATGTTATGGCATATGATATTTGGCCACATTGGTGAGAAGGGTCTTAGAACCCTGAAAAATAAAAACCTCATTGAGGGGTTAAATGATTGTAATCTCGAGTTCAACTTTTGTGAACATTGTATATATGGAAAGCAAAACCGTGTTCAGTTTTACTCTAGTTCTCACAAGTCTTATGGTGTGTTGGACCTTATTCATTCTGATGTGTTTGGCCCTGTTAGTGTTCCTTCAATTTTCAAATCTGTATATTTTGTATTTTTCATAGATGATTACAGTAGGACATAGATTTATTTTCTCATAAGCAAGTCTGAAGTCTTTAGTCAGTTCAAAGAGTTTAAAGCTTTTGTTGAGAATCAGACTAGTAAAAAGATTAAGTGTTTGAGAACTAACAATGGTGGTGAATTTTGTTCAGTGGAGTTTGATAAGTTCTGTAAAGAGAAAGGGATTGAAAGACATAAGACAGCTCCATACACCCCACAGCAAAATGGAGTTGCAGAGAGGATGAATAGGACACTGATGGAGAAGGCTAGAAGTGTGCTTAGTGGAGTAAGCCTTGAACAAAAGTTTTGGGATGAAGCTATAGCCACTACTTGCTACATGGTAAACAGGTCTCCTGCATTAGCTCTTGTTGGTAAGACAGCTATGGAGGTGTGGTCTGGTAAGAAGCCTTCAGTTAGACATCTTCATGTTTTTGGTTGTGAGGCATATGCACATGTGCCTAGGGAGAAACAGTCTAAATTGGAGAACAAGGATGTTAAGTGTATTTTCATTAGCCATGGTGTCGGTGTGAAAGGATACAAGATTTGGGATCCTCTGGCTGAAAAAGTGTTGTATAGCAGAAGTGTTATCTTCAGAGAGCTAACACCTTCTTTCATTGTTCTACAGCCAGAACAGGCAGAAAAGAAAGAGGATGTGGTTCAGTTTCCTTCTACCCCTGAGAAGACTGAACTAATAGACCCTATGACACCTGATGATGAGGAGAGCTCTAGCAGCTCTGAAAGCTTAGAAGAAGCAGAACCTCAACCTCGGCCATTGAGGAGGTCTACATGAACAAGGAAGCAACCTGATAGGTTTGGTTATTCATTGCTTGATTCTAGTTGTGCTATTGCCTTGCTTACTAACACTGATGAGCCTAGAACTATGACAAAGGCTATGGGCATGAAAGATGCAGGTTCCTAGAAGGAGGCCATGGAAGATGAGATGGCTTCTTTGGAGAAGAATAAAACATGGGACTTGGTGCCTTTGCCTGAAGGACAAAAACCTATTGGATGCAAATGGGTGTTCAAGAAGAAATTATTTGCAGATGGCAGTGTTGAAAAGTACAAGGCTAGATTGGTTGCAAAGGGGTGCTCACAAGTGGAGGGAATTGATTATGGTGAAATTTTCTCTCCCATTGAAAAGCTAACATCCATTCAGTTCTTGTTATCTCTTGCAGTTGCTTATGAATTAGAGTTGGAGAAGATGGATGCGAAGACAACATTCCTTCATGGTGATTTGGAGGAAGAGATTTACATGTCACAGCCAGAGCATTACATAGAGAAAGGTAAAGAAATTTTGGTTTGCAAGTTGAAGAAGTCTTTGTATGGTTTGAAGCAGTCTCCTAGGATGTGGTATATGAAATTTGATGCCTTTGTGTTGTCGATTGGATTTTTGAGATCAAAATCAAATCATTGTGTGTATTACAAATTTGACAATGATCGCATTCTCATTATTGCATTGTATGTTGATTATATGTTGTTAATTGGGAATGGTAAGAATATGATTTCTAATTTGAAGTCTTAGTTGTTAGCATAGTTTGAGATGAAAAATCTAGGGGGCAGCCAGGTACATTCTAGAAATGGAAATCAAAAGAGATAGAGCTAACAAAAAACTTTGGTTAAGCCAGAGTAAATATGTGAAGACTGTGTTGGATAGGTTCAACATGGCAGATTGTAGACCGTTGTGTGTTCCTGTTTCTTTGGGGACAAATTTGTTTGTTAATGATTATCCAAAATCTCCTAGTGAGGTGGAGGACATGAGCAGAGTGCCTTATGCTAGTGTTGTTGGCAGTTTGATGTATGATATGGTCTGCACAAGACCAGACATTGCCCAAGTAGTGGGAGTCCTTAGTCGATTTATGGCTAATCCTGGACAGGTATATTGGAATGCAGTTAAGTGAGTGTTCAGATATTTGAGGGGTACTTCCAAGTATTCCATATGCTATCATGGTAATCCTATAGGACCTCTGCATTCACTTTGTATTCATGGATTCGTGGATTCTAATTGGGCGAGTGACATTGACAGCAGGAGATCCACCAGTGCCTATGTGTTCACTATGTTCAGTGGTGCAATTAGTTAGATGAGTAAGCAACAACCTGTGGTTGCTTTGTCCATGATAGAAGCTGAGTATATGGCAGCAACTCATACTTGTAAGGAAGCCATTTGGCTTAAGAGATTGTGTTCAGATATTAGTGTTGATGTAGGATAGATTACGATTTGTTGTGACAGTCAAAGTGCAATTTGCCTAGTAAAGAATCCAACTTTCCATGCCAAAACAAAGCATATTGAAGTATAGTTTCACTTTGTATGAGACATGGTAGAGGATGGGAAGGTGAATTTGGAGAAGGTAGATACTTTGAAGAATGTTACAGATGCATTGACGAAACCAATGGGCACAAAGAAGTTCAGATGGTGTTCAGAGTCTATGGGCCTCTCGACCTATAGTAGTTAAATCCTATTATTTACATTGGCTCTTACAAGGTGCTCGACAAGTGGGAGAATGTTGGGAATTAAGGTGTCTCAACCTTGGCAATTCCTTGTATTATTTTATTGTATTTTTTTATTTATTGCCTATTATTGTAATTAGGATGCAAATCCTTATTGTCATCTTGTGGGAGTTGGCACGGTGATGTGTCATCCTACGTGGAAGGTGACCACATGTAAATTTGTCCTCACATGAAGAGATAGGCATCCCACTTAGTGGTAGGAATATTTTTCCATGTGTCAGCATCTTGGATAGTGTGTAAGGGAATATTGACCGAAACGGTTATGACAGATTCCTATGACAAATCTATGATGCGTAAGAGTCGTAAATGGAATGTTCTATGACAGGTGAAGACATGTGTCACAAGGCATCTTTGGGCGCCCCAAGGATGGTTATGACATGTTGTAAGAGAATATGCTATTTTTAGCCTGTGTATGACAAATTCTCTTACAACTGTAAGATATGACAGTTATGACAGATTCTATGACAGTCGTAAGAGTATCTGTCATTGCCCAACTTGGGAATAGGTGACCTCTTTGGGATGAGGTGATATGACAAGTGTCATGAACATTCTATAGTGTTCGACAAGTGTCCCTAGGCATGGATTTTGGGCCATGAGGCCATGTTGGATGCCCATCCCAAGATAGAGTCAATTTTGCCTTGTATCTTCTTTATAAATAGGTGCTTTTGAGAGATGTATTATGTGATTGACAGGTACTATTATGCTATCAGTTTGTCTCAAGATACGAGTGTCGAAGACTCCTGAGAGATTGCATTACAAGTGTATTGTAAACCATTTCATTTTTTATAATACATTGTGCAGGTTTTGGATTGTGGAGTTTTTCACCAGACAAGGGTTTTCCCCATGTCTATCTTGTGTCTCTCTCTTCTATCTCATTTTTGTGGGTATGTGTATTGCTGCAATATCTCCATTGTTGTGGTTAACATTATGTAATTGTAAGGATTAAAAAGAATTTGCACTCTTCTCTCCTCTTTAGATTAGTGTAGGAAGCGATTTCTACACACCTAGCTTCCTTTCAGAAGGATTATACCAGCTTTTGAAGTTATGTCACTTTCTTAGTTGAAACACATCTAGAGGGTACAGATGTACAGGTCAATCTTTTTATTTAAAAAATATATATTTTTAGCAGTGCATTATGTAAAGGTTTTCTTCTTGTGATGCATGCAAATAAAATCTTTCAAGGCAGCCAAAAAGAATGTCATTCTGATAAGAACTAGGTGTCATATTTCAAACATTGTCATATTTTTGAATTAAGCATTTTAATATTAAATATGGTGTGCTTGTCACTTGCAAGGGATAGAAAGCAAGCCATTTCAATTGTTTTCTATCAATATGCAAATGGTTATTTACTCATAATGCATGGCTCTAGTTGTTGACAACCAAAATGAGAATCACTAATTCTCACCTCTTTGATAATATAAGGCTTCTAGCCATTTTTAATAGCAAAGCATCAAAATAACTACAAAATGCAATCTATATTAATTTGGGCTTAAGGTAATGGATCAACAATTCCACTTCATGTAATGGATAAACAACTGCATTTTGATGTATTAGAAATCTTTTACATATTTATTTGCATACTAAAAATTCAAAATGTTCTGAAGTTCTAAATTCCATAAATGTTCAAAGATAGTGGAATCATTACTAGGGTTCCTCATAGAACCACTTGTGTTCTTTGTTGAACTGGCACAAAGCTTCATATAATACATGCGATACAATATTTGTGTCATGCCTACTTTTGACAAGTGTCCATGACACAAAAAACATGTCATGTCCACATTTTCCATGTGGTCATGACATGAAACCCCAAAAAGCTCATCCACTTGTCCCTAAAACCTTGTTGCACAAAGGCGGGGAAGGCAAACAAGGTGCAGGATACGCTATCCATGACATCTTGTCAAGTGAACCAAATCAAGGTAAAACCAAAGTCATGCGTTGAAAATTTTACATACCTACAAAAAGGAGTAAAAAGAAACATTCCTACGTCTACAGTTAAGGTAAACCATTCAAGGAGATGATACATAATTTTAATCATTCAAGCATACAAGAGCATTTTGATAAAGTCTAAGATCGATTATCAACCCCGCAATGCATATTTTCTTTTAATCATCAAAAGATATATGTGTAAAAAAACAATTAATGAAAATATAAAGATTGAATAGATTACATAGCCATTAAAATGTCATTTCAAGATAGTCACAACACCCTCTAGGTTAGAGTGGCTCACAATTTACAAATATACCAATCTACAATACAACCAAAATGATTTACATCATTGATACAATTAAATAAACGAAGAATAAACTATGTTCAAGTTGAAGATGAAGGGAGGCCGCTATGAAGCCAAATTGATCATAGGTAGCAAGACCCCAATGGCGATGGGTGCACACCTCCCAACCACGTGGTACCTCAAAAGTCCACCCCCATGCTCGGAGATGATCACATGGCCAAAACACAAGAATAAAAATAGAGGGGAAGGAAGGCATATAAACTCAATCACACAAGGAATACCACAAGTCTCATAGCTCATATGAACACATCCAAAGCACATGGTTTACGGAGGGCATGACATAGATTAAGAAAAATTTAGTACCTGCAAATCTATGTTGTAATATTTATCCAATGGGTATAACATGTAGACCAATGATGTAATATGCATCCATCATAAAACTCTTTGTACCAATCAAGATTGGGCAATCTATGCTTCAACTACAATATACCCACTACAACACGATAAGACCTCATTCATATTACAAGCTACACTAAAATCTACAACACTTTACCTACAACAATTGATGGATCCTACCCAAGCACAATGTATGGAGAGATGGAAAGACTTAGAACCATTAAATGTAATTAATAAGACCTTGCATATCTACTTATATCCTCTAAGGCATCTACATATACCAAAACAAAATAGAAGAACAAAGACCTTACCATTCAACCTACAACCTCGAGATAATGAAGATGGTTATATATACTTGAGGCAAGGAGCGTGACAAAAGATGAAATAAACTTTTAATAAAATCATATATGCAAATATGATTAATGCCCATATGAAACTAAAAATATGCTAATTATAGTCATAGTATAGTGTGAAATACCTATAGCAAAAAGGGTAAAGTACCAAAATTCTCTTGTTCCCATCAGGGAGTTTTGAGGCCTATGGGAAAAGCTAAAATAAGCTTCTTTTTTTTACTTATTTAAATATTAAAATTTTCTCTAAATCTTGAAATCAACGTTTATAAAAAAATATATGCTAATTTTGTCTATTGCGACTCACTGCATCATGACCCAAGTTCAAACCTCATGACCTGCCCTTGGGTGAGTGCTCATGTTGAACTGACTGACATAAGACCAGGCAACGAATATGACCAGCTCTAGTTCTAACGTTATGTTGGAAAAACTAGGGTAGTCATGAGAAAAATCAATAGCTTACAAAAGGCAAACGGAGTGTATGTTATAATGCCTCAAAAAGATGTCATTTTCATGGAATGCAATGAATTGCAGGTTTGCACAAAATGTGTTGTGCAGAGGGCTCAATTTTGGCTTGACTCAAAAAAAATTACAATCAAATCTTTTTTTTAAAAGACTGAATCATATGAAAGGAGGAATGTTGGACAAACTGACAAATTTTATATAGGATTAGAATTTTTTTTCTTTTTTTATATGATTTACTTATACTAAGGTATGTCATAATATTTGGAAGGCACCATTGAATAGATAACTGATTGTTTAATGGGAAAGGTCGACTGTTTGACAGAATGCCAAAAAGAGATGTTATCTCATGGAAAGCAATGATTGTAGGGTATGCACAAAATAGATTTGTCGAAAAGCTTAGAAACTTTTAAGCAATGAGAATGGTAGTTGTAAAGCCAAACCCATGACCTTTCTAGCATTCTCTCTCTACCTGTGCCAAGATGAGATTGCTTTGGAACAGGGTATGGTCATCCACCAAAATATAACGGAAGGGGAATTTTTGTTTGATGTTGTAGCTGCAAATGCCTTAGCAGGCATGTATGCAGCAAGTGGATTAGAAACAAGGCATGCGCACTATTTCATAGAATGGCCAAAAGGTATGTGGTCTCATGAACTGCAACAATTGTAGGAGATGCACATAATGGATTTGTTTGCAGGGCTTTAAAAACTATCAAGCAAATGCAATTAGCAGTTGTAAGGCCAAACCCACGACCCTGACAGCATCCTTCCTACCTGCGCCAGAATGGCAGCCTTCGAATAGGGTAAGGGCATAAACCAAAGTATGAAAGATAGTGGAAATTACATCAGATAACACCATTGGAAATACTACGGTAGACAAGCATGCAAAGAATTTGAAGCAGAGAGGAGACATGTTAATTGTTAAACAGAGTGCCTCAAAATGATGTCATCCCATGAAATGAAGAGATTGCAGGATAAGCATCAAGATTATTTTAAAGTGCTTTAGAAACTCACCAACAAATGTTTGATAGCATCCTCCCTGCCTTCCATCCACCCTCCTTCCCCTTCAAACCCTAGCCCTCCCTCATTTTCCCCAAATCTAAAGCATCAATCCCCTCGTCCCGATCCCCCCAGCAATCCATTAATATCTTTCCATAAGTCAATACCTAACCCTAAAATTATTTTCGATGTTAACTAATAAACACCACCATCACCTTTAGGGTGCGACCCTTAGACATCAAGTAACAAGGTTGTGAACAAAGACCCCCACTGGGATAATCGATCCAAAAAGCAACAGCTCAGAATAAAGCTACGGTTAAAACTGAATGAATAAAAAGGTGAAGTTCTTTACATCCCCCCAAAAGATTGTTCTCATTATCTTGACCTTAAGGAGTTTAGAAAACAAAATGAAAAATCTCAAGAGTATCAAAACTAGCAATAAGTCATCTCACGACCCCATACGAGAAGTAGACCTCCATGACCAAAATTAACACTAAGCCATAATAAAATTATAGTAAAACCAAACACATGAAGGCACTACGCCAGGTCAAGTCTCTAACACAACACCACACAGACAAACTCAACACAAAGAGGTCATACGGGTCTGACTCACAGGAGGATAGAACAATCAGATAGTACTGGACGGTGTCTGAGGCATTACCTAACTTCAGAAACTCATCTCAACATAGGGACGATGACGAGGCTAAAGTGTAAGGCCAATGTGACATCTCCAACTCACCACCATGGGCATTAGGCATGCTCGAACCTGTGAATACATGTGGATTCAATGTCTGGTACTTGCGTCACTCAAAACACATCACAACATGTGCACATATACATCATATAATAGTCGAAGCATAATTAATCCACATCAGAGGATGCCCACATCCGTGATCATTCGCACAATGTGCCAATGTCATGGTGTCACCCTCTCCACATGTACACCAAATCACAATAAGAGATGTAAATATAGAAATACAGTTAGTACCCCATAAACAAATCACAATAGCTCTAATCATATGATAACAACATAAATAAAATGTCAGAAACTCAACATCATAGAAAACTGGAACATATACCTCGATGTCGCCTCAATCAGGCCAAGACTAGGGAGGCACTACACAGTCCCCCCTGTTGGGTTTTTTCCCAAACTGGATGCTTCCTAGTTATCCCTACAAGGTAGCCATCTTTGATCAACAGGATTTCTGGGCCAGGGGCCAACAATATAGGAGATAGACCCTATAAATATCTCCTCTCCATCTTTAGGCTCTGCAGAACCAAGGGGGGTATTCCCTATTCAACATCCGTAAAATATGCATGTGAACTTACTGGAATGTTGACACAAAGCAGATAAATCCTTTCTTATGCAGACCAAATCTGTAAAATAAGTGCAAAGGGGCTAGCTTTGGGCCTATGCTCAGTTGTGAAATAGAGGATTTTAGTCCTAAAACTACTTCTAATGTCCTAAAGGTTTATATTTGAAGTTTGAATTTATATTTTGTATTTGGATGCAAGAATGGGACCTTGGGTTGTAACAAGACCAGACTAGTGCCTATCTCGGGGTTCGGAGTCAATAGACATACACATGTGAATGATTACCATAAACTTGAATCAATAACTAAGTTTAAAGGGGAAATTTTTTAGTGTCTGCCTTACAGATACTTCCCAAGACTGAGTGTTTAGTCATTCATACTTGATGATCTCCCTATTGCAGCATACCTTTCCCAATGCTTAACCTAAAACATTTAATTTGTTCCTTGAACAAAGATAAGAGATTAGACATTCAACACAGAAAATCCATGTTCCTGAATCCCAAATAACCCTTAGCTATTTAGATTCAAAAGAAAAGATGCTCACAACTTGGAGTCAAACAATCGAACACATGCAACGATGCATTTCTCATATAAAAACAACATGAAACCAGAAAAATTATGAATAAAACATTCAACATATGATTCATAAACTCACAAGACACCCAATAGAGCCACCAACAAAATTCTACCTTGTTATTCTACCAAAATTTGCCCAGTCTTCAACCTTCTTTTTTTAAAAATTGAGTGACACAGTCCTTCTTATACAGCAAGAACGTGTACTCAGCATTAAGCACAAAGTTATTTTAAAATTCTGACAGATACAATGCACCTTTGAAAAATGGCACCCAAAAGCAATCAATGCAACCAAGAGAAATAGAGGAAAGAGTAGGGGAGATTGGGGGATGTGCCGCCGCCTGGAGATTTTTCATTAAAAATGGTAGTTGGCTTGTCCCTTCAGACCTATGCCTCTGCAAATTTGCCATTAATGGCCAACCTACCCGCAGCTTCTGGAAACGCAATAGTTTGCATGCTCAGGAACTTTTCCCACCTGGAATGCAGTTGCAAATGCATAGGAAAACCCTCCTATGAAATTTTGAAACAGGGCCGTCAATTCCATCCTCTTCCCCACGATCCATGGCTTCAAATCATGTTGACTGGTCCTCGACCAATGAAAATGTGCCATGCAGGTGGTGCTGAAAACCTGTGGGCCCGACCACCATTTTAACCCGATTTGAATCCTTTTGAAGTTCTCCGTTGTATCTACCCATTGTATGTCGAATATACAACACAATATACATGCAATCTTTTACATTCAAGCATGGAATCTGCGATGGAATATGCGATGCTCGACCACTTTTTCACTCCCGGAATTGTATGTGAATGCCATATACAACCCGATATGCATACAACGATGCATACAACTATTTTTTCACTTTCCGAAGCCAATTGAACATTTTTTTCAATCCACCAATGTACATCTGCACTTGGACATACAAAGACACATACAAGCGGCCATATACAAAGATACATACATACAACTGTGAAGGCTAAGGGATAGAAATTTTTAAGGTTTACAATGAAAATGCCTGTGGATTTTTAGCTCAAAACCTTAACTCCAGGTGCAGGCACCACCATTGGCTCCGACTGGGGATGTGCAGGCACAAGGCTACAGCGAGAACAAGACCACCTCTGGACAGACCAGGCAAAATGCACAAAAGCAAAACCCCGACCACACAAGAATGTATAGACTATTCACACCTAATTTACAATGTGCACACAAGATATTCATTCATGAGAAATAAGCTTTAAGGGATTTACCGTGCACAGGCAATTCCAGTAGTTCACCATTTAGGGCCTGGAGAAAGTAGGAATCTTCTCCATGAGTATTGCTGATTTGATATGGGCCCATCCATAAGGGCTCAAATTTACCATGCTTGCCCTTATCTTGGCTCTTTGCATTCCAAACAAGAACTAAGTCTCTTATCTGAAACTTCCTTTCTATAACCTTTTTATCAAACAAATATTTCACCTTCTGTTGTTTCTTGATATTTGTCTTATGTGCTTCTCTTCTAATTTCGTCCAATGCAACTAGTTGATTTATCCTCTCATTCATTGAGTCCTCAATCTCTTTATCATTTTCTTGTATGAATCTATAAACTAGCAAGAGATTATTCACAGGTAACTTAGCTGGTGTGCCATACACTAGCTCAAAAGGTGACCTTCCAATTGCTTTCTTCACTGTTATCCGGTCAGCCCATAGTGCCATCTTTAGCTTTGAATCCCATGCCCTTTTGTTCTTGTCTACCATCCTTTTGATAATTTTCATAAGGCTTCTATTACTTGATGTTGCCTGACCATTTCCTTGTGGATGATATGGTGATGCATATGACAAATTAATCCCATAGTTGTTGTAAAAATCAACAAACTCACCAGATTTGAAACACATGGCGTTGTCTGTGACCACTTTGACTGGCACTCCAAATCTGATAATAATGTGTTCCACAATGAAATCCATCACCACCCTGCTTGTAGCTTTCTTAGTTGGAATGGCTTCAATCCATTTAGTAAAATAGTCAGTAGCGACCAAAATCCAACTATGTCCACTTGATCTTTCTAAAATTTCCCCTATAAAATCAATTCCCCATTGCTGAAATGGAGCCTCCACAGTTACAGTTCTAAGGGGTAATGCACCTTCATACTTAAGTTTTCCTGAGAACCTTTGACAGGGATCACATTTTCTTACCATCCTTTGTGCATCTGAGAAAAGGGTCGGCCACCAATAGCTTGCTCTAAGAGTTTTGTGAGTTGTTGTCTTGGCAGTGTAGTGTCCACCGCACACTCCTTTGTGCATGACACTTAAAATATCTGTAGCTTAATTTTCATCCACACAACTAAGTAGTACACCATCAGGATTCTTCCAATATAATTCTCCTTGAATAATGATGTATTTGATAGCATGTAACTTTAAGGTCCTTTTTTGACTATCATTGAGATGGGAAGTACAATTCAAGTTTTGCAAATAATACACAATATCCTTGTACCATCCAGATTCTAACATGTTAACAACTTCATCCTAAACTACATTTACCTGGTATGCCTCCAAATTTGATTGTGTCATCGTCTTCGCCAAACCCTGTCCCCTTACCAATTTTGTAATTTGTATCTCAATGTTGAACTCTTGTAACTTGTTAATCCACCTGCATCTTCTTCCTGTCACTTCCTGCTAAGTGAAAATGTCCTTAACTGTTGCATGGGGCACATATGCACTTATCTGAGATCCTACTAAGTATGGCCTGAAGCTTTTGACTGCCCTAACCAATGCGTATGCCTTCTTTTCCATGATATCATATTTCAATTGGGCTGCCTGCAATGACATGCTAAAGAAAGCAATAGGTTTCTCAAAACCATCTTCATTTTTCTGTAATAAACATGCAGCAATAGTGTGAAAAGAGGCAAATGAGAACAACTGAAGTGGCTTAGAAAAATTAGGAGATCTCAACACAGGAGCCACCTTTATAGCCTCTTTGATGTTCTGAAATGATCTAGTTGCTTCACTTTCCCATTTGATAGTTTCACCCTTCTTCAACATTTTAGAAATATCCTTTGTAATCTCTACAAAGTTGGGAATGAATCTTCTAACAAAGTTAATCTGCCCAAAGAAAGACTGAATGCCTTTCACTATTTTAAGAATTTGAATTATGTCAATTGCAGCAACCCTTTTAGGATCAATCCTGACTCCATCCTTGGAAACAATGTGTCCTAATAGTTTTCCCTCTACTACCCCAAAAGTACATTTCTTTGGGTTAAGTGAAATGCCATATTCCAATGCCCTAATAAAAATTTGTTCTAGATGCATGTAATGTTTCTCCTCCTTTTTTGAATAAGTAGTTAAATCATCCTGATATATAGCCAAAATAGAGTCAATCAATCCTTCAAAAGCAACATCCATAGCCCTCTGAAATGTAGCACCTGCATTTGTTAGTCCAAATGGCATTCTTATATATACATAAGTCCCCCATGAAGTGGTGAAGGCAGTCTTGTATTGTTCATATTCTTTTACCTTCACCTGATTATATCGTGAAAATCCATCCATCATGGATAAAAGCTCACAACTAGTTACCTTCTGCAACATAGCCTCCATGTTAGGCAGTGGATAATTATCCTTTAAAGAAGATATATTCAAATTTCTGAAGTCCACACAAAGTCTTATATCACCATTTTTCTTTCTAAATGGGACAAGATTGGACACCCAAGTTGAGTGTCTAATAGGCACAATTATTCTAGCCTCCCTAAGCTTTACAAGCTCTTCTTGCATTTTTGGAGCCAAAGTTGGGTTAATAGGTCTTTGTTTCTGTTTGAATGGCTTAGCTCTAGGTTTCAAAGCAATCTCATGCTGGAATAAGTCTTCTCTATAAGCTTTTAGGTCCTCATATGACCATGCAAACACATGCTTATATTTTTTCAATAATGCAATCAACATACTCCTGATGTGTGGCTTGAGCTGTTTGCCAATATATACCCTTTTGGGGGCATGGCATGTCCCCAACTTTATCTCCTCCAAGCCATCCTTGTTTGTAGGAGATGCCTTCATAACAAACTAGTCTCTATTGTCAAATGCTCTTTCTAAAGCAACTAGCCCTCTGGGGATTTTATTTGTTTTAAGTTGAATTACTTATTTCCCTAAAAGAGTTTCTTTTCCATTCACAACTTCTACAAAGTTTTGAAAATCAATCTCCTGGTTCTCGTATTCATCTATGCAATGTAGGAACTTCAACAAATCTCTATCATCATCAAACACCTTCCAACTGCATATATTATCTGGTACTGCAGGTCTCATTTTAGCTTCAACATTTGTAACATCAGATAGAGTGACATCATCCGGCCTTATGGCCACATTAGCTAAAAAGTCTACCATGACATTCTTTGATCTTTCTATCCAATTTATTCAAAAAGCATCAAATAATTCAATTGTTTCCCATACAGCATGCTTATACTATTTTAATCTTTTATTTTTTGAAGCATATTTATCTCACCTGGGAGACAATTAATTCTGAATCTCCAAATACTTTTAGCATCTTAATCCCATGCTTCAAAGCAACATTTAATCCTAGTAGTAGAGCTTCATATTCTAAAATATTATTTGTGCAGGCAAATTTTAACAGGAAAGAGAATTTCAGAAGCTTACCTGCTAGAGACAGAAACACAACTCCAGCACCAGAACCTTCCTTTGAACAAGCTCCATCAAAATACATAGTCCAGAGACCCTGTTGGTCAAGTTCTTCAATGCAAAAATCTCTCCCTTCTCTTCCTCGATCATCTAAGACAATTCTAAAATTCTCACAGTCAATATCCACAAAACAAATATGCTCTTCTGAATCTTGATCTTCAATTATTTCTGGTGACCTCTCTTCTCTAACCAATTTGACATCTCTACCATTCATTGGGATCACCACATATGATAAATCTAACTACATACTTCCTCCAACCAATACTGCCCATCTTCTTGACAACAGCATACCATACTGTGGCTTTATGTCAACTACTGTTATGTTCATTCTATAAGTCTTTTCTGGATATGCTGCTAACATAAAATCCACATCCTTCATGATTCCTATAACTGGTACCTCCCTAGCATCCATTGCATAGCATTTTCCACGTGCCTTATCTATTTTCAATCCAACTTGTTGAATGATAGCCAAATGCATAATATTTGTTGATGCTCCTGAGTCAAGCATACAATTCTTGATTACTTTTCCATTGATAACAAGGGAGACATAAAATGGTTCAACCTGTGAAGGGCATTTTGTTATTGTCACCCCAAGATAGACTTCAAGAACCTCATCCTCATCAATACACAAAGCTTGTTTCTTACCCTGAGTCTCAACATTCTGCTCGGCCTGACAAGCTACTCCTAAAATTAGGGATAATGCTTTATTCCTGAATTCTTCAACTTTCATCATCTCCATCAATGGAACAGAGACCTTTATCTAGGATAAAACTTGAGTTATGTCAAAGGGAGCATAATTTTGTATAACAGTTGTAGCTTGAGCCGTGGTTTTATTCTTATCCTGAGCTGATCTAGCCTTAATTTTAATGGCCTTCTGACTATCATCCATGGCCTGAGAATTCTTGTTTTGATCATCATTTTGGGGAACTTCATTTTCTGGTCTTTAAGGATCATGACTTGGTTTTTTCTTAGAATTTTTCTTATTATTATTCCATCGCGTCTTATGTGGTTCAGCCCCTTTATGATTATGCATTGGTTGATTCACAAAGGTGTCTTCTGGTTGACGTGGATCACCAACCTGAGCCTTACCTCTAATGTTATAATTGCTCTTGACCTGAGCCACTGCTGCAGCTGTGAGAGCTCTAATCTCTTCATCAAAAGGCCTTCTCAAGTTATTCAGAAAGATGCATGAGTCCTGAGCATAAGCATAGTTATCTTCATCATCCTCATCACAGGAAATCTGCTGGTAGACCCAAGTCACATAATTTGTGCTTTCATCAACATCATAAGAAGAACACTCCCCATTTGTGAACAACATATTGACACTATCATCCTCCATATAATGTGGCTCATTGCATTCATCATAGGCGACATCATTATTATACAAAGATTGAGCAATCATACATTGCAATTGTGAGTGAGGCATTTGACAGATTATGCACCATGGGGTATCATCAACAATGTTAACAGATTTCTTCAAAGGATCAGGAGTCTCCTTAACATTTTGAGCTCTTTGATTAGTGTTGCTATTTGGGAGAATGGGTTTACCATTATGCCAATTAGTGTTATATGGCATATCATGCAATGATGGTCTCTTCTCTTGTCTTTGGTAAACCTGCCTTTCACGACCTATCCCCTTTTCATTTTTAGCAAGTCTATAACATAGGTCCTTAACAGTAGTTGTCAATTTATCCAACTTCTCTTCGGAAGTAGATGCATTACCTTGAGTACTTTGAGACTTATTATTCAGATTTTGTAGAATCTTTACATCATCCCTTCTATTTGTCTTACCAGATGCTTTCCTATTATTTTCAATGTTGGTTGCAATTCTAAAAGCGTCCCTGAGGCTAGTAGGACCCTTATCTCTTAACCCATAAGTTGTTTTAGCATCAAAAGCATTTATGTATAGTACCATGCACATTGGTTCATTAGGCCTCATGTGAAGTGGTAATTTGTTCAACACTCTAGTGAACCTAGCATTAAAATCTGCAACATGCTCATTTGACCCCTTAGTAATACTAGTGAATTCATTTATAAAAAAGCTTGGATCAGTCTTATCACCATATTGTTCTTTAAAAATCCTTCTGAAGTCATCCCATGATGAGACACTCTGGTCAGGTAGACTTTTATACCACTCTCTAGCTTCATCAACTAAGGACTATATAAACAATTTCATAAAAACATCTTCATGTTCAACCTCAAAGTTGTCCATAACATTCTAAAAGGCCTTCAAATGATCTTCCCCTGAAACAACATTGTTTCCTGAAAACTTTGGTATCCGAGACCTTACATGTTTATCAGTGGGGTTAGGGTAACCAGGAATACCATTAAAAACTACCTGCCTGGATCTATCCAAAGGCATAGGTTGTCTACCAAACTAATTAACATTTGCATTCCTATTAGCATTCTAATTTCTCACATTGTTCAATGGTACCCTAACATTGTTTGTATTTTGTCTCTGATCATTCTGTTGATTCTGAACTTCATTTCTTTGCTAGTTTCTCAGCACATTTGCATTATTAAGGGTGAGAACTGAATCATGTTGAGAAATTTTCAGAGCTTGCACCTTTTGTCTCATATCATCTCTAATCCTCAAAGCTTGCAAATATTCTAATTCAGCCCTCAGGTTCTTGATTTCTTCAGCTAATTCTTCATCTTTAGGCATAGAAGAGGATGGTCCCTTTCCATTTTGGTCATCATCATCATCCCTTGGGGACTCAGTTTCCTCAAATCTGTCAAGGGGATCTAAGAAAGGGCATTCCTGAAACACCTCTGATCTCATTCTCAATCTATCACCTTGTTGTCTTTCATATGCATCTTGAATTTTAGCCTCTGTGTTTGAAAAATAAGGTGCCTACTACTCTGAAGATCCAAGATTATCTTGGGTATTATCATTGTTTCTAGGGTTGGGAGAACCTTCTTGACCGGCTTGAACGGTCCCTTTTATCCTATACATCATTTTTCTAGGTAATTCTTCAAGCAAGGGATTACGCAAGGATCTTCTCCCTTGCATACAAATTTCACCTTACCGGTTGGGTTTTTTGTTCGGAGTCGCCACCTACACTAGGAATTAGTTTTTTTTAAACCAAGGTTCCCACACAAAGCATTCCCCAGTGGAGTCACCAAATCTGTTGGGTTTTTCCCAAACTGGATGCTTCCCAGTTATCCCTACAAGGTAACCATCTTTGATCAACAGGATTTCTGGGCCAGGGGCCAACAGTACAGGAGATAGACCCTATAAATATCTCCTCTCCATCTTTAGGCTCTGCAGAACCAAGGGGGGTATTCCCTATTCAACATCCGTAAAATATGCATGTGAACTTACTGGGATGTTGACACAAAGTAGATAAATCCTCTCTTATGCAGACCAAAACTGTAAAATAAGTGCAAAGGGGCTAGCTTTGGGCCTATGCTCAGTTGTGAAACAGAGGATTTTAGTCCTAAAACTACTTCTAATGTCCTAAAGGTTTATATTTGAATTTTGAATTTGTATTTTGTATTTGGATGCAAGACTGGGACCTTGGGTTGTAACAAGACCAGACTGGTGCCTATCTCAGGGCTCGGAGTCAATAGACATACACATGTGAATGATTACCATAAACTTGAATCAATAACTAAGTTTCAACGAGAAATTTTTTTAGTGTCTACCTTACAGATACTTCCCAAGACTGAGTATTTAGTCATTCATACTTGATGATATCCCTGTTGTAGTATACCTTTCCCAATGCTTAACCTAAAACATTTAATTTGTTCCTTGAACAAAGATAAGAGATTAGACATTCAACACAGAAAATCCATGTTCCTGAATCCCAAATAACCCTTAGCTATTTAGATTCAAAAGAAAAGATGCTCACAACATGGAGACAAACAACTGAACACATGCAACGATGCATTTCTCATATAAAAATAACATGAAACCAGCAAAATTATGCATAAAACATTCAACATATGATTCATAAACTCACAAGACACCCAACAGAGCCACCAGCAAAATTGTACCTTGTTATTCCACCAAAATTTGCCCAGTCTTCAACCTTCTTTTTTTTTAAATTGAGTGACACAGTCCTTCTTATACAGCAAGAATGCGTACTCAGCATTAAGCACAAAGTTATTTCACAATTCCGCCAAATACAATGTACCTTTGAAAAATGGTGCCCAAAAGCAATCAATGCAGCCAAGAGAAATAGAGGAAAGAGCAAGGGAGATTGGGGGATGTGCCGCCGCCTAGAGATTTTTCATTTAAAATGGTAGTTGGCTTGTCCCTTCAGACCCAAGCCTCTACAAATTTGCCATTAATGGCCAACCTACCCGCGGCTTCTGGAAATGCAGCAGTTTACATGCTCAAGAACTTTTCCCGCCTGGAATGCAGCTGCGAATGCATAGGAAAACCCTCTATGAAATTTTGAAACAGGGCCATCGATTCCATCCTCTTCCCCATGCTCCATGGCTTCAAATCATGTTGACTAGTCCTTGACCAATGAAAATGTGCCACGCAGACAGTTTTGCTCTTTTGACTTTTCGCAGCACGAACATACCTTTTACCTTTTTCACCCATTGCACATTCAAATTTTTGTATATGCAACTGCATATACATACAACTACTCTCGAACACGTGGCAGCATCTGATTGGTTCGTCATCGCCGAATATTTGTATCTCCATTGGCGAGCCATTGTATCTTCATTTGCATTTGAAATTGTATGTGCAATTGTATATACATACAATCACCACATACAAGGGCGGACCCCAAATCATTATGAATCAATTTGAAAATTCAATCAGGTTTGGGTGTTGTATCTCCTTTCTTGTACATCACCTTGTATATCACATGCAATATACATACAACCACGGATTTCATCACTTTTATCAGTTGGATTGGAAAAATATTAAAATCTGACGTTGTATCGAACTCTTTGTATATTTCATTATATATCGCACATACATACAATGTGCAATATGCAACCCCAGACCTCAACCACTTATCCGCCACAACAAACTCACCTTTCACATCCAGGATTTGTATGTGTGTCTTTGTATACTGCATTGTATATAGCACATACATACAATCACAGGACATACAACTGCGTGGGCCCCACCAGGTTCTCGAAGAATGTTGACTTTGACCGCTCCTGCCTTGTATGTTTCTTTGTATCTGCTCGTTGTATGTCCGATTGTATATTGGGAACATACAATCCCAATATACAACTGCGGATCTCACCCATCTCACAAATACTGTTAACTCCTTGGCCGTGTCTACTTGTACATCACCTTGTATATGTAGTTGTATATCAGAGATACATACAATGCATGATATAAGGGAAATGCCTTTGACTTTTCAACTTTGCCTTTGGTACCATCGCCCGCCAGGCTTGATTTGATGAAATTTGAAGTCCAGGATTGTATGTTTTGCATTGTATATCCTTTTGTATAAGTCACATACATACAATCCTTTTGCTGAAAACCTGTGGGCCCGACCACCATTTTAACCCGATTTGAATCCTTTTAAAGTCCATCATTGTATCTACCTGTTGTATATTGAATATACAACACAATATACATGCAATCTTTTACATACAAGCACGAAATCTGCGATGGAATATGTGATGCTCAACCACTTTTTCATGCCCAGAATTGTATGTGAATGCCATATACAACCTGATATGCATACAAAGATGCATACAACTATTTTTTCACTTTCTGAAGCCGATTGAACATTTTTTTGGGTCTGCCAAGGTACATCTACACTTGGACATACAAAGACACATACAAGCGGCCATCTACAAAGATACATACATACAACTGCGAAGGCCGAGGGACTTAGAAATTTTTGAAGGTTTACAATGAAAATTCCTACAGATTTTTACCTCGAAACCTTAACTCTAGGTGTAGGCACCACCACCCCCCAAGAGCTTGACGTACTCCTGGAAGTCGCAAACGCTAAGAAGCAACCACATCACACATTAGTACATGATAATCAATATAAATATAAGTTACAGGTTACCACACTCCTCATGATATACACAATTATGTGTAATAAGTCCCAGTACCTAGGTGGAGAAGAGGTAAGGCACTCAATTCCATCAAGACATGCATTAGCATATAATAATTTTTTTTCTTTTTCTTTTTTTTTTAATAAAAATAAAGGATGATGCCATACATTCAATTTTCTCATAATTTGTAGGAAATTGCACTTTTAAATAAAGGATGATGCCATACATTCAATTTTCTCATAATTTGCAGGAAATTGCACTTTTTAATACACAAGTTTTCAATTCTCTACTTTCATAAGCAGCCATCTCAAGAATAGAGCCCACAACCACATGTTGTACAACGTGTTTACAAAGAAAACATCAACTCAGATGCATATACATCAAATGTAGATCTTACAACTAAACAACCATTTTCATTCCTTCATATCACAGGGATAACAACACAAGGTTCACATATAGGTTTAGAGGGATGTCATAATCTCATCATAGAACCAAGTAACCAAGGATCCAAGAACCAAGTGAAATGATGGTCTCGAGGCCATGCGCCTGGGGGCCTCTCCATACATTTCCACAAATGACCTACCTCTTGTCTATATAAGGGGTTTAGCCTCCAAGAGATAGTCAACATAAGAACATAAATCACTAGGAAGGTAAGTGGATAATAACCAGCCTATACTAGTCCACACTTACCCCCATCCTCATAAGTTTCTCATGTCTGCTTCCTTATATACACTCGACCAAAGGTCGCTCTATCGACATGGTGAGAAGAACAACACAACACAAGACCAGCATTTGAGAATAGAAAGAACCTAGGTTAGCCAACCCAGATTTTTAAAAATATCAAAAGAAGTTTCTAGAATCAACAATAAAATAAATAAATGTGTGCAATTTTAACAATAAAACAACGTAACCACAAGAGTCATGCGAAAAAGCTACTTACAGTCAAGATAGAATAACACTGTTGGTCATCACAAGCAAGGTAAATACAAGTCATCAATAACTAAAAGAAAGGTCACATTCATGAAATTGCACATTATGTCACAATGTGACTAACATTAAGTCACCGATAAGGAAGGAGGGAAATCACAGTCACTACATGTGTTATGCAAACACAACCAATGCAATAGCATCATGTAGGTAGGTAGTATCAAATATGCCTTCACGTATGGCTACGTGGAATCATGCCCTTCTCAAAGATAACACGTCATCATCACCAACACTATGTTGGAACATCAGTGTGGTGTGGTATCACATCTATTCGAATCATGTCAAGCAGGTGTCGATGCACATAAATACCATACCATAGTATAAGTCAATTGCAGCTCACAATACTCTAATATGATTAAAATTAAACATATACTTCTAGTATGAATGCTACTCATCATAGTGCCAATGTTCCCAAATGACTACACATCCAACTCAAAATAAGATACCCAAGGTAAGAGCAAACTTGCGCCAAGTAACATGGCCTTGAACAATTTGCAAGTGCACACTAACCATAACCAAGATCCCCAAGCTAGATGTCACTAGTACCATCAAGGAAACATTGCATGATAGGATAGCACTATGAACCTTTCAAGGTCCATTCACTAAGGAGAAGTAGGGGGTAATCTGGCATAGGAAGGTATGGTTGGTTGGGTTAACCCCAAACCGATGCCACAACATGTCGCCATAGCTTCCTAAGTTCTTCCTCTCCACTACTTAACTCCACACATGGAAGGTCTCCAACTCCAAGGTTGGACATTACAGGGTATACAAACAAGCAACCACACAAGCATGACTCCACCATACTTGCAGTTATACACTCAACCCATGGATGGATACCTAGTATCACAAGCTCATGAGTACACAAATCATGTACAGGATATTCACAACTCATAGCAAGTACTCTCATAATAGGTAATCACATCCACAACATGACACAACACAATTTTACTTTACTATTTATTACTTAGTGAAGAAGAACAACTTTCATACACAAGATCGCATAATATTTACCAAAACGGTTTCTAAGAAGCCTATCTAACATCAATTCAAATTAATCCTTCTAAGGCATAAATGGATTCTAACTATACTTCACATTTAGAGGCAATACAATACACCCCAAACAAATACACCAAAATACTAGCAATAGCATGTTAGGCCATAATTGAATTGAATCACATTATTTCATGGTGACTCACAATATCTCACACATCATGGAGCTATTGATAAACCATATAACACTACCTATGCTCTACGAACAAAACATATATTTATCTAACACAAAGTTCATAAGAAGAATCTAATTGCAAGCTCAAGTCCCTAAATTAATATTTCTAATTCTATCATACGATGTCAAACATCTTCTTCACACAAAGTATGCACAACTTGATAGCAAATTCACACAAGGTCCAAATCATAAACTGCAAATTTCACATTATGGAAGTACTTACCAAGTGGTCAACAAGCACCCCATTCACCCTTGTATCATTTTGAAAACATAAATCATTTCTAAGCAATACCATGCATATTACTCAATTGCACCTCTTTCTTAACTTCGATAATCATGGGACAAGGCCACCATGATGACAAGACAAGAGAATAGATATTTCCCCAAGAAGAAGGTTCATTAACAGTCCAGAACCTCGCTCTCTCACAACTACACGGAGTAGGACAAGGGTCAAACCACCCTCAACCCACTCCATGTCGGCCCAACCAAACACGCAAAACCCCAGAGCTCCCAATGTTGAAAATTGGCTCTGATACCAAATGTCATGCCCACTTTTGCAGAGTGGCCATGACACAGAATACATGTCATGTCCACATTTGCCATGTGATCATGACATGAAACCCCAAAAAACTCATACACCTGTCCCTAAAACCCCATCGCACAAAGGCGGGGAAGGCAAACAAGGTGCAAGATACGCTATCCACGACACCTTGTCAGGTGAACCAAACCAAGGAAAAACCAAATTCATGCGTCAAAAAATTTACATACCTACAAAAAGGAGTAAAAAGAAACATTCCTACGTCTACAGTTAAGGTAAACCATTCAAGGAGATGATACATAATTTTAATCATTCAAGCATACAAGAGCATTCTGATAAAAGTCTAAGATCGATTATCAACCCCGCAATGCATATTTTCTTTTAATCACCAAAAGAGATATGTGTTAAAAAAAAATTAATGAAAACATAAATTTTGAATAGATTACATAGACATTAAAATGTCATTTCAAGATAGTCACAGCACCCTCTAGGGTGGAGTGGCTCACAATTTACAGATATACCAATCTGCAATACAACCAGAATGATTTACATCATTGATACAATTAAATAAATGAAGAATACACTATGCTCGAGTTGAAGATGAAGGGTGGCCGCTACGAAGCCAGATTGATTATGGATAGCAAGACCCCAATGGCAGTGGATGCACACCTCCCAACCATGTGGTACCTCAAAAGTCCACCCTCCATGCTCGGAGATGATCACATGACCAAAACACAACAATAAAAACAAAGGGGAAAGAAGGCATATAAACTCAGTCACACAAGGAATACCACAAGTCTCATAGCTCATATGAACACATCCAAAGCACATGGTTTACGAAGGGCATGACATAGATTAAGAAAAATTTAGTACCTACAAATCTATGTTGTAATATTTATCTAATGGGTATAACATGTAGACCAATGATGTAATATGCATCCATCATAAAACTCTTTGCACCTATCAAGATTGGGCAATCTATACTTTCAACTACAATATACCCACTAGAATGTGATAAGACCTTGTTCATATTACAAGCTACACTAAAATCTACAACACCTTACCTACAACAATTTATGGGGCCTACCCAAGCACAATGTACGGAGAGATGGAAAGACTCAGAACCATTAAATGTACTTAATAAGACCTTGTATATCTACTTATATCCTCTAAGGCATCTACATATACCAAAACAAAATAGAAGAACAAAGACCTTACCATTCAACCTACAACCTCGAGATAATGAAGATGGTTATATATACTTGAGGCAAGGAGCGTGACAAAAGAAGAAATAAACTTTTAATAAAATCATATATGCAAATATGATTAATGCCCATATGAAACTAAAAATATGCTAATTATAGTCATAGTATAGTGTGAAATACCTATAGCAAAAAGGGTAAAGTACAAAAATTCTCTTGTTCCCATAAGGGAGTTTTGAGGCCTATGGGAAAAGCTAAATTAAGCTTCTTTTTTTTTACTTGTTCAAATATTAAAATTTTCTCTAAATCTTGAAATTAGCATTTATAAAAAAATATGTTAATTTTGTCCATTACGACTCACTACATCATGACCCAGGTTCAAACCTCGTGACCTGCCCTTGGGTGAGTGCTCATGTTGAACTAACTGACATAAGACCATGCAATGAATATGACCAGCTCTAGTTCTAACGTTATGTTGGAAAAACTATGGTAGTCATGAGAAAAATCAATAGCTTACAAAAGGCAAATGAAGTGTATGTTATAATGCCTCAAAACGATGGCATTTTCACGGAATGCAATGAATTGCAAGTTTGCACAAAATGTGTTGTGCACAGGGTTCAATTTCAGTGACTCAAAAAAAAATTACAATCGAATCTTTTTTTTAAAGGATGAATCATATGAAAAGAGGAATGTTGGACAAACCGACAAATTTTATATAGGATTAGAATATATATTTTTTTTCTTTTTTTATATGATTTACTTATACTAAGGTATGTCATAATATTTGGAAGGCGCCATTGAATAGATAACTAATTGTTTAATGGGAAAGGTCAACTATTTGATAGAATGCCAAAAAGAGATGTTATCTCATGGAAAGAAATGATTGCAGGGTATGCACAAAATGGATTTGTTGAAAAGCTTAGAAACTTTTAAGCAATGTGAATGGCAATAGTAAAGCCAAACCCACGACCTTTCCAGCATTCTCTCTCTACCTGTGCCAAGATGAGATCACTTTGGAACAGGGTATGGTCATCCATCAAAATATAACGGAAGGGAGATTTTTGTTTGATGTTGCAGCTGTAAATGCTACGGCAGGCATGTATGCAGCAAGTAGAGCAAAAATAAGGCACGTGCATTGTTTTATAGAATGCCCAAAAGATATGCAGTCTCATGAATTGCAACGATTGAAGGAGATGCACATAATGGATTTGTTTAAAGGGCTTTAAAAACTATAAAGCAAATGCAATTGGCGGTTGTAAGGCCAAACCCACGACCCTGACAAGATCATTCCTGCCTACGCTAGAATGGCAGCCTTCGAACGAGGTAAGGGCATAAACCAAAGTATGAAAGATAGTAGAAATTTTGTCAGATAACGCCATTAGAAATACTATGGTAGACAAGCATGCAAAGAATTTGAAGTAGAGAGGAGGCACATTAACTGTTAAACAGAGTGCCTCAAAATGATGTTGTCCCATGAAATGAAGAGATTGCAGGATAAGCACGATCAATATTATTTTGAAATTCTTTAGAAACTTACCAACAAATGTTTGACAGCGTCCTCCTTGCCTTCCAGCCACCCTCCTTCCCCTTCAAACCCTAGCCCTCCCTCATTTTCCCTAAATACAAAGCATCAATCCCCCCATCCTGACCCCCCCCCGGTAATCCATTAATATCTTTCCATAAGTCAACACCTAACCCTAAAATTATTTTGGATGTTAACTAATAAACACCACCATCTCCTTTAGGGCACGACCCTTAAACACCAATTAACAAGGTTGTGAATAAAGACCCCCACTGGGATAATCGATCCAAAAAGCAATAGCTCTGAATAAAGCTACGGTTAAAACTAAATGAATTAAAAGGTGAAGTTCTTTACGTCCCCCCAAAAGACTATTCTCATTATCTTGACCTTAAGGTGTTTAGAAAACAAAATGAAAAATCTCAAGAGTACCAAAACTAGCAATAAGCCATCTCATGACCCCATACAGGAAGTAGACCACCACGACCAAAACTAACACTAAGCCACAATAAAATTATAGTAAAACCAAACACACGAATGCACTACACCAAGTCAAGTTGCTAACACAACAACACACAGACAAACTTAACACAAACAGGTCATACGGATCTGACTCATAGGAGGATAGAACAATCGGACATTACTAGATGGTGTCCGAGGCATAACCTGACATCAGAAACTTGTCTCAACATAGGGACAATGACGAGGCTAAAGTGTAAGGCCAATGTGACATCTCCAACTCACCACCATGGGCATTAGGCATGCTTGAACCTATGAAGCTAGGTGGAGTCGATGTCTGGTACCTGCATGATGGGGAGTGCACAACGGAAACCATAGACCGTGCCCTAATTCCTCACAGTCGGCAAGACTCGACAAAATAGCGGCCAATACATTTCGATCGACCAGACAACCATCATCGGAATGACTTCCTTAAGTCTTACCATTGCTCAAACTCTTATCGATGGCTTTTACCTTCGGCATAACCTGTTTTGTCGGTGAACACTTGCAATCCTTGACCGATGCGCTGATCACCCTGATCTCACCTTTGATTGTCGTTCGTTGGTGGGGCAATTACCATCGGCCACCTCAGGGCTTGTTACGCTGATACACCGTTGCACAGTTTACTTCCTTCCAAACCCTAGCACATGGAGATACTAGGTCAACCTACTGTGTGAAGTGCCCTGTCTAGATCCTCTGCATTGTCAACACAAAACAAAACAAAAAGCAAAATGAATACTGGTACAATGAAACCATTCCGCTGATTTTGACAGAAATCATACCAGTAGAATGCTTCACGACGACATATGGCAACAATGGAAAGCACAGAAAGAATGGAAATTTACAACTATACAATTTGCAATTACAGAAAATAGAAATCAGATTGACAGAACAGAATGATTCTATTTCTCCTTAGCACAATCACAATTACATTCGATCACACTTCTACTTTGATCTTATTACAATCATCATTTGGTTCATTCCTCTGGGTATTTATCAACTCACCCTGAGGAGTACCAAACCAACTCCAAGCAGCTGGGAGAACAATCCAAGCGGCTGCGAGACAACCGACTAAAACAGCCTCCAACTGCCCTACTGCCCTATTTTGGCATTATGTGATTACAATTTGACAAGTGTCCTAAAGTCACTTGGGACTTACAAAATGAACCTAGATACAAACTGAAATAAAAATGCATTGGTCAAATAGACCTTATTACAAAAGAAAACATGATTTTCTAGGTGCTCCTGCAGCATACTCCCCGGGTGAAAGTTGTCTCAAGTCCTCTTAGAGACTAACTGCTGCAAATCACCACCCTGCCTTTTGATGTCTTCTTCCAGCATCCATGTGGCCTCTGAGTTGGGAAGTCCTTGCCATTTGACTAAGTGCTCAAAATAGGTCTAATTTCGTGTCTTCTTGGTTGTCCTGCTATCCAAGATGCATTCCATCTTCGATGGTTCCTGAGGTGGTAAATGTTGCACCCACTCTGCATTGTCTTGGACAGAATCTATTGTGCCTTCGCCTATATTAGGACTCTTATATAATGTTAGATCAGCAACATTGACTATAGGTGAAATAGCAATATCATCAGGAAGTTCAATTTTGTAAGCATTAGAACCATATTTCTCCAGAATCTGACAAGGTCCAATTTTTCTCATCATCAAGTTGCTATGTTTTCCTGTGGGCAGTCTGTTCTTGTTGAGATGAACCATGACCATATCTCCTATTTGGTACTACACATCCCTTCTTCTTTGATCCACTCTAGCCTTAATCTTCTGACTGTTCTGGTGTAGAGTATCTTTGACTTGTTGATGGATCTCTTTCATAGCCTCTGCAAATGTATCAGCATGTCCACTCCTTTTGTCCAACCCTTGAACATCTCGCAATTCAAAAATTCCTCTAGGATGACTACCATATACAACTTCAAAAGGACTTAAACCTGTACTTCTATTTGTAGAATAATTATAGGCATACTCTGCCTGTGGGAGTACCACATCCCAACTACTGCCATATTCTCTTGTCAAACATCTGAGCATATTGCCTAATGACCTATTAACAACCTTAGTTTGGCCATCAGTCTGAGGATGATAGGTTGAATTGAAAGACAAATTTGTACCCAATCTTTTCCACAAGGTTCTCTAGAAATGTCCCACAAATTTGATGTCTCAGTCGGATACAATACTTAAAGGCAACCCATGAATCCTGACAATTTCTTTAAAGAACAAACCTGCAATGTAACTAGCATCATTGGTGGTCTTACAAGGAATGAAGTGAGCCATCTTGCTGAACCTGTGTACCAAAACAAACACTCTGTCATAACATGTCCTTGTCTTGGGCAATCCCATCACAAAATCTATACTCAAACTTTCCCAAGGTCTGTTTGGTATGGGCAAAGGTTAGTACAGTCCTGCATTGGTTGAGACCCCCTTTGCTTTCTGGCAAATCATACAACTCTCAACAAACATTCTGATATCAGATTGCATCTTTGGCCAAAAGTAAAATCTTCTTACTAGATCTAAGGTCTTATTGAGCCCAAAATGTCCTCCTAAACCACCACTATGTTTCTCCTTCACTATATTATCCATCATTGAACACTTAGGGATACATAGTTGACTTCCTTTAAACAAAAGTCCATCCTGCAATGTATAATCTAAAAATTCACTGTGGAAAGCATTGGCAAACTCACTATAGACCTTGTAAATCTCCTTAAAATCTTGGTCCTCTTCATACAATCCTTTGAGTGACTCAACACCCATACATTGTAGCTGCACTTCTTGCACTGTCAACACCCTTCTACTTAGAGCATCAGCAACCTTATTGGTTATTCCCTTCTTATGCTTGATGATGAAGGTGTATGTTTGAAGACTTTCCACCCATTTCATGTGTCATGATTGAGCTTTTCTTGTTCATTCAAAAAACTAAGAGCATGATTGTCAGTATATACAATAAATTCCTTAGGAAGCAAGTAGTGCCTCCATTTTTTCAGAGCTTGTACCATAGCATACAACTCTAAATCATAAGAGGAGTACTTCCTCTTAGCTTCATTTAACTTTTCACTGAAGAAGGCTACTGGTCTGCCTTCTTGGCTCAACACTGCTCCTATGGCCAATCCACTTGCATCACATTCAATGGTAAAAACCTTATTGAAATCAAGTAACACTAAAACAAGGAATTTAGCAACTTTTTGTTTCAGACTCTCAAAACTCGGATCTACTTCTTTTGTCCACACAAACTTCATCTTACCTCCACCCTTGATGGTCTCTAACATAGGTGCACTGTAATTCTTAATAAATTTTCTGTAAAATGTGGCCAAGCCATGGAAACTTCTGACCTCTCTTGCTATCCTGGGTGTAGGCCAATTCAAAATAGCTTCTACCTTGGAAGGATCCATTTTCAAATCACCCTTAGAGATGACAAAATCTAGGTACACCAATTCTTGTTTCATGAAGTCACACTTTTCCAAGTTTATCAGTAACTTTTGATCTTGTAGCTTCTTCAAGACTATCTCCAAATGTTTCAAGTGCTCTTCCTTGCTCTTACTCAACACCAAGATATCATCAAGGTAGACTACCACAAATTTCCCTATGAATTCCTACAACACCTCATTTATTAGTCTCATAAAGGTGCTAGGGGCATTTGAAACACCAAATGGTATCACAAGCCACTCATACAACCCTTCATTGGTTTTGAAAGTTGTCTTCCACTCATCCCCTTCTCTTATCCTTATCTGGTGATACCCACTATTTAAGTCTATTTTGGAGAAATAAGTAGCCCCTCCCAAATAATTCATTAGATCTTCTATTCTAGGAATAGGAAACCTATACCTGATGGTTATCCTATTTATGGCCCTAGAATTGGTACAAAGTCTCCATTTCCCATCCTTCTTTGGGGCTAAAATAGTAGGTACTGTACATGGGCTAAGGCTCTTCCTTATCAGCCCTTTGTTTAGGAGTTCCTGAATCTGATTTGCTATCTCTTCATTCTGCTGTGGGGTCATTTTATATGCCACCTTATTAGGAAGAACTGCTCCTAGTATGAGATCTATCTGATGGCTAATGTCTCTGATTGGTGGTAGGGAATTAGGTATATCCTTTGCAATCACTCCTTTGTAACTCTCAAGCAAATCTCTGACCTCTTTAGGTCCTACTTCTCACACTTTTCTTCTTTTCCCCCTTAGGCTTCACAATCAAAGCAAAACCTATTCCATCACCTTCCTTTAGTGTATCCATGAATTCTTTTTTCTCCTACTATCATTACACTAGACCCTACATGTTGTGGATCCTCTTCTACCAATGACTGTATCCTATAAGTCACACCATCTTGTTGGAATGAGTAAGCATTCTTTTCTCTGTCATGATGAGCCTTTCTGTCAAACTACCATTGTCTACCCAGCAGAAGATGGCAAGCATCCATTGGAAGGATGTCACACAAAATCTTGTCTCTATACCCCCAAATACTAAATTCTACCCATGCTTGTTCATTGGTGAGTACGTACTGCCCCTTATTCAACCAACTGACTTTATATGGACTACTATGGGGTATCTTTTCTAGATTCAACTTGTTCACTACTTCCAAATATATGATATTATTAGTAGAACTAGAGTCAATAATAACTTTACAAACCTTACCTTGGATCTTGCAGTTGATTCTAAACAAAGCCCTTCTTTGCAATGGTTCAGTCTGCACTGGTTCCTTGAGTAGCACCCTCTTGAGCATCAGATTTTCTCTGATTTCAGATACTAGATTCACTTCAGGAGATGTCACACTCCTTGCATCTTCTTGAATCAAAGTGGTTCTCTTCTCACCACCATGAGAAGTTGAGGCCTTCTCTGGACACTTGTATGCCAGGTGCCCTACTTGATTGCAGTTATAACATCTCATATTGGAGAACTTGGATCCTCTACCTAATCCACTTGTCCCACCTCTTCCATTAGGCCTTCTTCCTCGGTAGCCTCCTCTGCTACTAGAGTCCCCAACTTGCTCTTCTTGGCTAGACTCACCACTAGGCCTCTGGTTAGGACTTCTTCCTCCAAAACTGCCTCTACCTCTAAAATTCCTTCCACCTCTACCTCTATTATTCTACTCACTCTTTCTCTTTATCTTCTCTTCAACCCTTAAGGCCATTTGGAAACACTTGTTCACTATTTCTGGTGCTAAGATGCTGATCTCATCTTGGATTAAGGATTTTATTCTCCTTGAGTAGGTAGAAATCTTATTTATAGAAATTATAGAGTTTATTGATTACCCATGATGGATTTTGTGTGCATGTTTCCTAAATTCTCCCTATACAGGACATGCAGGTGTGTTGTGGAGCAAGTGTGATGTAATTATAGTCTCTTTTAAATCTTTCTTTCTTGTATATTTAAGCTTAACCCATGTTTGATTACTATATTAGCTTTAATCACATCTTAAAGAATGTAGAATTAGGTATTTGCTTCCATAAAGAAGAAAATCTATTGTTATCTGGCATGATTTGTTAAACATAGTAGTTATTTGTTTACTAGTTTGAAGAATATCATTTATGTTTGTGAAAATTTATGAGAATGTTGAGAGATAGGTAAACTTTAATCTTTTATTGTCCTCATGTATGGTTTGAAATGCAAATGTGTGTCTATGTTTGAAAGGGTGTTGGTGTTATGAGAATTACATACTAGAAGTTTTGAATTGAGTGATTCTGTCATGTGGTTGCCAAACTACGAAGTATCTGTGCTATGTGTACATAGGCAAGGCCATTATGAGCCCTCGAGACATTAGGTCGGCCCCTTAGGACCTTAGTCTCATTATTTTGTGCAATGTTATCTAAAATGATTATTTATTAACTTTGCAAACTAATATTTTCATTTAGATGTGTAGTTTTAGATCTGTTAAATGTGCAAGAACTGGAGATTAAGAAAGTATCTTTCCTCTTTGCAAATGGATGATTATATGGAATTTATTGTAAATGTCTATGAAATGTTTGCATCTTAAATTGAAATTACGATGAATTTTACTATACTTATGTTTTATTTTGAAGTTTATTAAGTTCAAATAAGTGAATTTTCTCCTTTAGTCGTATTTCTTCCATTATTTCTTTACTAAATCAATTTATTATTATTATTTATTGTCAATTCTTGAGTGGGCATTACATGAAGCCTTAGCATATAGAGATTGTGCCTCCATAATACCCAACACCTCATCAAGATGTCTAAGGTGGTCCTCCCATGTCTTATTGTATATCAAAATGTCATCAAAGAATACCAATACAAATTTACGCAAGTGCTTATTAAAGATGTGATTCATGCATGACTGAAATGTAGCAAGAGCGTTAGTAAGACCAAAAGACATAACCAAGAACTCATAGTGCCCATAATGACATTGGAATGTTGTCTTGTGAACATCCTCATCACAAACACGAATTTGATGATACCCTGAGTGAAGATCAATCTTGGAGAAGTAAACTACCCCATGTAACTCATCAATCCACTCATTGATCCTGGGTATGGGATACTTTTTCTTGTTTGTCTTCTTATTCAAGGATTGTTAGTCAATTCACATCCTCATGGTGCCATCCTTCTTTACCAAACAACTAAAGAAGCAAAGGAACTAGAACTAGGCCGAATGTGTCCTATGTCCAACATCTCTCTTATCATTTTCTCAATCTCCTCTTTAAAATGCCTTGGATGATGATAAGGTGTGGTAATGATGGGCTTGGAAGCCTCCTCTGGCTCAATGACATGCTCAAATCCACAATCAAGGGGTCTACCAAGAGGAATTTCTCCAAACACCACACTATGCTTATCAAGCATTAACTGAATATTTGCATGATATTGTTGATCATTGGTAGAAGAAATTTTGGAAGATACAAAACACTAGATTGCCCATGCAACATTTCCATGTCTAAACAAGGTCTCCATCATCCTTGCCGGTACAACCCTGGGTCCTCCATTTTATAATGCTCTCAACACAATCTTCTTCCCATCTGAGATGAACTCTGGCTCCATCTTTTTGAAATCTTGGATATACCTACCAAGTGAATGTAACCACTAGATTCCCAAGACAATATCAATCTCTCCACTTCCTACCACATAGAAGTCATCAAACAATGTATAATCACTCATCTGAATGCTGATTTGTGAGACCTTCCTAGTGTAACTCATAGTGAAACCCTCTACAACTGTCACACTAAATCCTGAGAAATCATTTGCATGTAATCCCCTCTTCACAATTAAACCTTCCCAATGAAGTTGTGAGTAGATCCACTATCAACCAAACAAGTGTCTTGTTGTCTCTTAAGGACCCCCTTCAACCAAAAGAGATGATACCTAGGCACTCCTAAAAGTGAAGCAATAGTCATATGTGTTGGACCATCTCTAGAGTTAGGCTCAATCTCTAGTTGTATTGGTTGCTCCTCATGATCATTATCACTATTCAAACTCGTATACTATATAGTCTCATTTTCCACATCAGAAGTGACCTCTATATAATGAAACTTGCCTTTCCCAAGGCACCTATGTCCTAGTTCCCATGGTTCTTTGCAAGAAAAGCAAATTTTCTTCCTCCTTAGTTCATTCTTAATCTCTTGGTTTATCTTAGGAGGTGTGTACCTAGATTGGTTATAATTTTTTTGATATGGTTTGTTGCCTTTAAAACTTTTCTTTTGTGGTTGATATGTAGAAGGAGATGTGTCAAGATCAAGAGATAGTTGAATTGCCTCTTGTAGAGTACTAGGCTTGAAAGCCTTTACCAAACCCTTCAATCTATCACTAAAACCTTCTATGAACAACATTTCCACTCTTTTTTTAGTCATATCAGGAACCATAACAACAACCTTTTCAAACTCATTAATGTAAGAATCCACATGCCCACTTTTCTTCATTTGAATCAGCTCACTATAGTAGACCACAACATCTTTCCTATCAAACCTAGCAATGAGTTTGCTTGTAAATTCTTCATAAGAATGTACCATTGCATGGTTTTGAGTTACCAACCCATGACGCCACCAATCATATGTTGTCCCCTCAAGATGCATGATTGCAAATTGGATAGATTTTTCTTCTTACATAGTCTTGAGAGTTAAGAAGGTATCTAGCTTGTGATTCCAAGCTTATGCACTACTCTTACTGCTTCCATTAAAGTTTGAAAGAGTTAGTTTTTCCGAAGCTTGCTTAAACTCCTTATCTTGCCGATCTTGTCTCCTAGGCCTTTGCTCAACCCTTGTTCTCCTTCTATCTCTAATACATGCTAGAAGAGAGTTGTACTCATCATGCATGGCAATAAACTCATCATCCAAAGGTGCCTCTTCTTCTTCCTCTAAAACTTCTTCCTCTTCTACCTCTCTTAGAATGAATGTGGGTTGTAATGGTCTATCACTTGTGCTAACATGAGCTCTACCAATACTGGGTGTACCTGCAACACTTCCATCACCTGTATGTGCTGGTTTAACTCTCAAGTTTCCCATGTTTTGAGTCATTTGTCCAATAGCTATCATTATTTGTTGTTGAGATGCCAACATTTGTTGTTGGGATGCCATCATTTGTTGTTGGAACTGCATTAATGTATTTGTCATCTACTACTGTCCTCTTGCCATATCCCTTAATATGTCACCAACATTTCTTTCATCTCTTGGAGGATTGCCATCTCTTCTATCCTCCATTGTGCTAGTTGTTCCAAAACCTGTTTGTGGCTGCCTTACAACTATTGCAATTGATAAAGTGTCATCTTCTGGGTAGGGCTGTGCCAACTGAAATTGTCTTCTTTTCTCCCTACAAATGTACCTATTTGTCCTATCACTTGTATGCATGAAATCAACTAATTTTTAGCCTCCAAGATGGGAAGATACTAAGCTTTGATACCACTGTAAAACCTTATCTAGTTTTTCCCTGAATTTTTGAGTTTTAGTGTGTTGACATTTTATCAAACACTTGTCATGCAATGTCACTGTCTTTTGATTTCTAAGTTTAATGTTTGGTTCTGATGCTTGTTTGAGATTGGTTTTGTTGGAAATACATATACCAATATATAGAAAATCTAAACAAATACTTTGCATGCATAAACATCAAAATACCAACACTAAATATGCTTTTATTTCCATCATATAAGGTTTGATTACAATGTTTATCAGGTCTGATATAGACTATAACAATGAGTACAATGCCTATTCAAATTAAATATTTGAATACCAAAACATCTACAACATACCCGGATGAAAAGCTACTTCGATTAGGCATGAAATGAGTTCATACAAGGAAATATAATAGCTGATACAAATTGATGTGATGTTGTATGGAATAATGTCTAATAAGGATTTGATGGATGTAGCATGTGATATAACAACTACCTCCTTATCCATGAACTTCTCCAAGTAGGTTGGCACCTAAACCGTAGGTGATGGTGAACACAAATGCATGTTAAAGTCTCCTCAAAAGCCCATGATTTCCCTAGGAGGTGATGCACCAAGCTCCACAAATACCATCAATTCCTTGGACCAGCAAATGCTCCCAAACTGGCCTGCCTCCTTACATGCTTCAATCCCTTCACAAATGCTAATGATGTCGATGAAAATCAAACCTTAAGTGACCAACAATAGTTTGTCTTTAAATCGCCTTAATTCCAAAATGATATTTGGACAAATCTTCATCATTTTGGTGTCCAAACCCTAGTCACCCATAGCTATCATAAACCTACAAATAATGTCTTCAATGAAGCTCCAAATGACCAAAAAACTTGTAATAATGCTCTATAGCAAACCCTGAATGGATTCACCTCTCAAGTGGTATTGGGTTCTCGTCCAAACCACAAATGTCTAAGGGTTTTCATCCTTAGAACAAGTTGAACCAAAAGTTGCAGCAGAAAGGAAACTCTCCAATATGCAATTGACAAAATGGTAATATGATAAAATGAACTCCCAAGGACCTCCTTTTAAAGCCTCCAAGAGGATCAACCTCATTTGTCAATTTTACTATAATTTTGAAGTCCATAAGAGGTGTGCCACCATGTGGGAATAAAAAAATATTTTTAATTCATTTTCTCTCCCTCAAATGGGTCAGCCCACTTGTCATTTAAAATAATATTTTATTTGTCATTTTATTGTATTTTAATTTTCCTTTTTTAGAAAGTGACTTTCCTTTCTCCAAGTTTCACTTAACTGACTTTTCTTTCTCCAAGTCACTTTTGCTACAATGGCTCAACTATGCATTCCCTTAACAAACGAATTAGCCTACGGGAATGGTAAGGAGGCTAATTCTTCTATGCTAGGTGATCACTCTGGAAATGGGGACATTACAAGCTATTAATAAAAAATTAATAATTTGTAACTTATAATAATGTATAATTAACGTATAATATTAATTATATTATAAATAAAATAGAATATTAATAAATAAATAATTTATATTTATTAATATAATAATAAATATATTACTATTATTAATTATTAATTATTATTTATATTATTGTATATAATATATTTTATAATAAAGTTATTTTATTATTATAAATAATTACTAGTATATAAATATTAATATAACTAATAAATATTATAATTATTAAAATATTGAATAAAGTTAAATATTAATAATAACTTTTTTATTTAATATTATAAAATAAGAATATAAATATTATATAATAATTTATATTATCATATTTAATTATAACAAACAAATTAATTAATAAAAAAATATAATAATAATGTCATTATCTAATATTATAAAATAATAATATAAATAATTTTTTATTAGTAAAATAGGCTTAAGGGAGTCATACCTCGAGATATCAACACTCAAAAAACCTTATACAAATTTTAGGCAACTCCATAAGAGACTACTAAAATTGATCTACTAATAGTAGGTTATGACAAAATTTTGCAACATATATACCATTTTAAACTATCCTCCATAGGAGGCCGCTAATATTGAACTATTAATTGTAGATTGTTATGTCATAAAATGTCCCCATAGGACTTTTACCTCCTAAATTTAGCTCCTAGGTCCCTTAGATTTAATCATGCATATTAAAAATGAATCCTAGAGCAAAATCCCCCCGAAACCCATGTCAAATGTGGCCTAGGGGTGCATCTTAAGCTTAATTAAGTCCCAAAATAGGCCCCTGGACTTGGGCGCCCACGCCCTAGTCTAGACCTATTTTGTTCGGACCCAAATTTAAAATGTCAGCAAAGTGACCGTTAAAAGGTTTCCCTTTGTCGGCCTTGTCAATTTAATTTACGAATGTTTAGTGGGAATCCATATATAAACATGTTTAGGACTTCATTTTACACCTAGATGGATAATGCAAATTTGTGATCTTATGCTAAGGATATTCAAAGCTTTCATTATGTTGCATAGCAGTGTTGTGTTGTGTTGTGTTTTCACTTATTTTTTGCAAATTTGTCTTCATCAATCCATCTCCTCATGGCGTGAAAGATCTTCATCTCGCCATGAGAGCTTCATCTCTGAGGTGACATCTATTTTGTGTTTCAATCAATTTATCATATCATTTGCTTTTGCCTTTGTCCACGAAGGACACACACTCTATCGAACAATGGTGTTGGAAGGCTTGAATGCCATTTTGGGGCTTGATCGAGGCAAACTCCTAAACACCATAACCCCCAACCCCTCTCTTGTGATTGTAGGTTATAGGTGCAAAATCTTGCGAAGAGGAGTTATAGAAGATTAGTACAGAGGATACAGATTTGGGATCTGAAGAAAAGAGCAAAAAATATCCCTACTTAGACACAAGTGCCCGCTTTAGTGTCCTCCAGTTTTGCATCATCAGGAATCTTGGAGCAGGGTACAGTCTGAAGCAAATTTGGGTTCCAAACCCTTAGAAAAAGTGTCATATCAGACACAGGCTCCCACCCCTATGTCCCCAAAGTTTCTACTTTCTGAAATCCAAATCTTGGTATGTTTCTAATTTGCATTTAGTGCCTTCCTATGTGAGCATTTGTCGTGTTTCGTTTGTTTGTTTACGATTTCATATAATTAGGGTTTAAGGCTAAATCGGATTAAGGTTTAACAAATTAATCAACAAATTCCAAAGTTCCTTATCATTCCACGTGACACCAAACCTATAGCTGAGTCCTCTTGCAAAAGTTGTGACTTGACTCGGTTTAATGTCCTTAAATGTTATATTTGAAAGGAGGATTTAATCACACTATCAAACATTATCAACATCCCTCTTTTCCTACATAACATTTTGGTGAACCTGTGTTTTTGCTAAACTTTCACCTTGATGATTGTTGTAAATTAGATTTGCATTCATTCATTTCATTTTCATCTTCATACATTTCAAAAACCTTGCATAAAAATTGAAAATTTTGAAAAAATAAGCATTCTTAGCTTACATTTAGACATAGTTTGCACTATTTTCCTTGCATATCATTGAAAACATCTATTTTTCTGATATTTATATCAGATCTGAGATAAATTGTAGTATTTCATCTTTTTATCATCATTTACCTTGCATTTGCATCTCTCATTTGCTAGGGTTTTGCTTGAAATTTTGCATTTTTCATATAACCTAGTTATTTCAAAAGCTAGGGTTTGTAATTAAAATCTTGTTTCAGATTTTATTACTTTCAAATCTGATTTTTGACTGTACTACGGCTGCATTGTGTATCTTTGCATTAACATTTGCATTATTAGTACATCTACATTAAAAAAAAGTGAAAAAATTGAGCATTTTAGGTGCATAAGCAAGCATAGTTTTGCTTTGTTTCATTGCATTTATCATAAATATCTTTCATTTCAGATCTTGCATTTATTTTCAAGCATACATTAATTGGTCATTTGAAAATTTTGCTTCATTTCATAGTTTTGTGTGAAAAGTAGCATATTTTTAATTACACAATGTGTACTTCAACACTAAGTGTTTACACACCTCATTCACACTTCATTGATCAAAACCTTTAAAAAAAACACTCACTTGGCCTTGTTGTGTAGCACTTTTTCTCTCCTATCCAATGTGTTTTATTGTGGAATCCGTGTGTCTTTTAGTACCCGTTGCCATCAAACAAGTGTGTTAGTACAAATAGTCTCACATCTATGGCCTCTCATCATAAAAACAATGCTATGATATATCCCTGATTTGTTAAGAAAAGGAAGACCCCTAAACCTGAAACAACATTTACACCTCGAGATAGAATAGTGGGAGACATCGAAGGTCCTCTTTATGTTACTATTAACATAATGGGAACTCCGATAAGAGGAGCCCTTGTTGATCCAAATTGCATGACTAACATTGCTACGAAAGAGTTCCGTTATTCACATAAATTAATACAAGAAACTTATGAGCCTACAGACATGATAAAAACACATAATGGAGCTTTCCTCCCAACCTTAGGGAAGATTAATTTAATGATTTAGTTACTTGACAAAGCTTTAGAACAATCATTTGATATCATCCCTACATCTGATCTCTTTCATGTAAAACTAGGCCATCCATGGCTCAAGGCTATGAAAGTTGTCCCTTCAACCCTTCACTAATGCTTAAAATTTCCTCACCATGGGTCTATCCTAACTATTCACCATAGTTGATGGCAACCTATGGTTATGCGAGAGAACATCATCCTTGACTACTTTTGGCCTGAACCTACTAAAGAACCCGAACCATGAAGAAATCAAACTTTCTTGGGATATCGACATTACAAAGCACAAGTATTATCAAAATTGGTCGGACCCCTATTCAATAGACAACATATAGAGAACAACTTACACTACAAGAACCCCCTAGACCAAAAGGTAAGGGGATATTCGCTGAGGTTCCTCCTCTGTCATCCTTATAGGGATTAGGAGATACCCATAGAAAACAAAGCAATGCACCACCATGAGTTAATCACATAACTGCTTCCTCTTCTCAGAAACCCATGGAAAAACATGAGATTCCTTTTGAAAACATTACCAATAAACAACAAAGAAATAGACAAGGAAGAGAAAGAAGGAGGAAAAGACAAGCCTTCATTTGAAATACACCAATACAACAAGAGAACATTTCACCACTTAACATTGAACCAAACAAAGAAGAGCTTAAGGCCAAAGAGGTAAAGGATGATAACTTTAGTCATGCAATTGTACCTTATGTACCCCTTTCTTCGTACATTTGAGATTGGGAGGAAGATGACTTGCTTGATGACAACTGTTAGTTCAGTTGTATACATAGGTAAGTACTTCTAACTTTGTTGGTCACCTTTGTCGTAGTATACGTATGCTCGCTTACATGACCTTCTCTTATGTGTTGTGTTTCCCCCATGATGTGTTATGTGTTATTTAGGCCTCCTTGGATGACCCTTGATACTCTTGTAAGGTCAAGGATATCAGAAGACCGCCTCTATTGTGACCATTCTTCTATATGTTTCATCATTCTTCTATCTTGTCTCTCCTCTATTTTATTGTTGCATGTTGTGCCTTAGGGGCATAACATTGTAGAGGGTGTTTTGGGGGCATCCTCTCTCTCTCTCTCTCTCTCTCTCTCTCTCTCTCTCTCTCTCTCTCTCTCTCTCTCTCTCTCTCTCTCTCTCTCTCTCTCTCTCTCTCTCTCTCTCTCTCTCTCTCTCATTGTTTACCTTCTTCAATGATTCTACCTAGTTGGTGGATGATGAAAACAAATAACTACTATTACATACCATGCGTCCCTTCAGGGTGTAATAAAAAATGGACCTAGTCCATATATGAAAATGGGGTTGATTTATATAAATCTAACACTTGACTAGTAGAATCACTCCGTGTGATGTATCATCTTATGGCATTTCTTGTGGCTAATATTTTACAATCCACTCAATCTTCTCTTGCACACTTTGATTGGTATCTCACCTTGTTTCTACACTTGGTTCTAAGGTACCTGCAGTATAGCCCAATAGTTATACTCAGTTTCAAACCCGTGAGTATTGCCTTGGTCCTTGATGTGATTGTTTTATTGCATAGCTTTCATCTTGTTGTTTATCTTAGCATATCTTATTAATGTGTTTGTGGGAACATTTGGTGATTGTAAGCACATGTCACCTTGGGGGCACGGGCTTTGTGAGAGCTCTTTTTCCCTTGCGTGTTTTCTCTCTACCTTAATGTGCTTGATATCGGTAAACAACATCAACCACCTTAAGGTGGGGGCATATATAATGGTACCTGTCTAATGATTTTGGCACTAACAAAATGTGTTTGTAAGCCCTCTCCATGAGGTGGGATGTTGTATCTTTAGCACGAGTGCACATCCTTATATCAATTTCAATCAAAAAGCCCTCTCCGTGACGTGGGATAACATATCTCTTGAGATAGTGCAAATCCTTTTATACAAAAGCCCTCATCGTAAGGCGGTATGGTGTATCTCTTGAGCTAGTGCACATCCTTTTATATAAAGTCCTCATCAAGAGGTGGGATTGGATCTTGAGCTATCCTCCCTTAAGCATGTTTTTAGTGGTTGTTGTGGCATGAGCCCAACTGTCAAGTGTGTCTACAGTTTGTTTTAGATGGTGGGACTTAGAAATAAGCTCCTTCCATCACCCGTGTTTGTCATGTTTAAGATGTATAGTATGTCTATGGCATGCTATACAACGCTCATGTGTTCCATGTGTCTTCTATGTGTTTTCCCCTGTGTGTGGTTTTAAGGGTGTAGTGATGAGCTTCTCCCACAATCAGGTCTTGTTTGGTGTGTTTTCCCTCGTGTGTGGTTTCAAGGGTGTAGCAATGAGCTCCTCCCACACTTGGGTCTTGTTTGGCATGTTTTCCCTTGTGTGTGGTTTCAAGGGTGTAGTGATGAGCTCCTCCCACACTCAAGTTTTGTATAGCGTGTTTTCCCCTAGGTGTAGTATCAAGGGTGTAGCGATGAGCTCCTCCTACATTTTGGGTTTTGTTTTACGTGCTTTTTAGGATTTCATTTTATATATGAAAATGTTATGAAAATTCTATACCAGTGTATTCATCATGTTTTGCGTGCTTCTCATTGTCTTCTCTATGTTTTGTGTGCTTCTTACTATTTTCATTATGTCTAGCATGTCTTCAATGTGTTTTCTAGTGCTTACCTGAGACTGGGGGCTAGAAATAGTTCCTCAATCTTTGTGTATGCCTTAGCTTAATGTGTCTGGCATGTTTGATGTGTTTTCAACCATACTTTAATGCATGTATGGGTCATAAGATCATACATACATTAAAGTGGGGGCTAAATGTTATGTCGTAAAATGTCCCCCTAGGACTTTTACCTCCTAAGTTTAGCTCTTAGGTCCCTTAGATTTAATCATGCATGTTAAAAATGAATCCCAGAATAAAATCCCCTGAAACCCATGTCAAATGGGGCCTAGGGGTGCATCTTAAGATTAATTAAGTCCCAAAATAGGCCCCTGGACTTGGACGCCTGTGCCGTAGTCTAGACCTATTTTGCTGGGACCCAAATTTAAAATGTCAGCAAAGTGACTATTAAAAGGTTTCCCTTTGTTGGCCTTGTCAATTTAATTTACAAATGTTTAGCCGGAATGCATATATAAACATGTTTAGGACTTCATTTTACACCTAGATGGATGCAAACTTGTGATCTTATGCTAAGGATATTCAAGGCTTTCATTGTGTTGCAGAGCAGTATTATGTTGTGTTTGTACTTGTTTGTTGTTGATTTGTCTTCATCAATCCATCTCCTCATGGCGTGAAAGATCTTCATCTCCATGTGAGAGCTTCACCTCTGAGGTGACATCTATTTTGTGTTTCAATCAATTTATCATATCATTTGCTTTTTCCTCTGTCTTGAAAGTACACACACTCTTTATCTAACACTGGTGTTGGAAGGCATGAATGTCATTTCAGGGCTTGACTAAGGCAAGCTCCTAAACACCACAACCCCCAACCCCTCTCTTGTGATTGTAGGTTACAGGTGCAAAATCTTGTAGAGAGGAGTTGTAGGAGATTAGTGCAGAGGACAAAGATTTGGGATCTGAATAAAAGAGTAGAAAATATCCCTACTTAGACATAGGCACCCACCCCAGTGTCCTCCAATTTTGCATCATCGAGAATCTTGGAGTAGGTTACAATTTGAAGTAGATTTGGGTTCCAAACCCTTAGAAAAAGTGCCATATCAGATACAGGTGCCCGCCCCTGTATCCCTGAAGTTTTCACTTTCCAAAATCTAAATCCGAGTATGTTTCTAATCTACATTTAGTGCCTTCTTGTGCGAGCATTTGTCATATTTCACCCATTTGTTTACGATTTCATATAATTAGGGTTTAAGGCTAAATTAGATTAGGGTTTAACAAATTAATCAACAAATTCCAAATTTCCTTATCATTCCAAGTGACACCAACCCTGTAGCTGAGTCCTCTTGCAAAATTTGTGACTTGACTCGATTTAATGTCCTTGAATGTTATATGTGAAAGGAAGATTTAATCACACTATCAAACATTATCAACATCCCTCTTTTCCTACATAAAATAGATTATGACAAAATTATGCAACATGTGATATATATTAATAACTATTATTTGATTCTATGCTTGGACCTGTATGTTGGAACCTCCTTCACCCACACCACCGTCATCATCACTACCAAAGTTGTTTGCCTCTAGAGCAAAGGACTAGTCAACCTTTTCCGTATTCGAAACACTTGAAAAAACCTTGAGGAACTCAATTCTCTACTTCGCTCGATGCTTGCATGCATTATTGTCCTCACCTATAGCCCTTACAACAAATGGCACCCATGGGCCTATGTAATGTGGACTGATAAGCAGCCAAAGTCCATTGTCAGGAAGAAACCTCAAGCCTAGAACAACATCGTACACCACTTGCTTTAGACCCCAACACCACCACAAATTTATGAGGGTTTCGGCTATCACTTGGATAATCTCTTTAGGTTCTCTTGATTCCAATAGTACCCCAAAAAACATGGATGACACCTTTGTGTTTACACGGTATCGATGGGTTGTAGAGATGAAGGATTCCCCCAAAACCATTCTCATAGCATGCAACCCCACTACCAATTTTATCCTGAACACCTTCTTTAATCTCAACTCTGTGGTGCAGGAGCACCTACCTGACAGCTGGCCTCCATGAGGCAGTTAGTTTGTTATAGGTCTGGTTAATGTTTCCAAGAAGGTCTGATAAGACCAATGCTTGTAATAAGGTCATGTTGACCATACTTTACTATTTTTTAGGTAGTTTGTTATGACAGCTGTTATGCTGTATGTTCGGTTGGATCTCCCAGCCGCCTGGAGAGATTTCCCAGCCGCTTGGAGTCAGGTCGGTAGTACTCGCAAGAGATCCTATTTATGCATGAGGATCGGTTAGTATTGCAGAAGAGAGTGACAGAGAGAGAGACAGAATATTGTATTTGCATCTTTTGAAATCAATAAAGAGATCTTGTTTGTGTCTATTCTCTGTTTTGAATTCCACTGTGTAATCAAGTTGCTGTTCTGGTGGTTGCATGGATTCGCTGATCCATTCCACCGGTTGATTCGTCGAATCGGTGGAATGGCCATGTATAATAGCTTAGGGTTTAGTTTGCATTTTCTGTTTGTTTGCATGTATGTTTGCAGGATCGCAATCGAGATGTGCTGAGAACCCTAGCATGGGCATGTGCTAGGTCGTGCTGGTAGTTCGAGTCTGGAAAGTTGTCCAGAAAGTAGATCGGGTCACCTCAGGATGTTCGGCGGATCAAAATTTGCTAAGGTTAGAAATTCGTCACAACGGCATCATCAGGATATTTCTGGGTATATCCTGCAGTTACTTCGGGCGTCATCCGAGTAGATGGAGGTGAACATGATGCAGTAGTTTGCATAAGGTGAATGTGCATTGGGGTGATCATCATCAGGTGTTGCCGAGGAGGAGCGTATCGGCATAAGGTAGAAGATCGGGTTGATAAAACCATCGCGGGCCGATAATGTTAAGTTTGGCCGACAGCAGGATATTGAAGGAACTGCATGTGACGTCATCGTCATCAGGATAATCATCATCAGGATATCAGGGTGACGTAAGCATCGAAGGAAAGGTGCATGAGGTTGTCGTCATCAGGATATATGGGAGGAACCGGATATTTTATATCCTGCTGATGAACATGATGTTGAACATCATGATGCTGCAGATAGAGGTTGGCGGTAAGATGAACAGTGATCATCAGGAGGATGATTGTGCTTGCCGAATGTGATGATGCTGCCGATAGCCGAATATGATGATGCTGCTGACAGGTGAAAGGTCGAAGGTTTGTCTGTAGGAGGATATCGGTCGGCAGAGAAAATATGATGATGCTGACAGTGTTAATAGAAATATGATGATGATGAAGGGTTGTGGACATACAGGCTGTATGTCAAGGTTTTAGTGTGGATGCCTCTGCATCATAGTGGTATCAGAGCTCAGCAAAAGGTCTGGGCTGTTGTGTGTTGATTCTGTCACCGAAAGGGCAGAGGTAGAGTTGATTCTGTCACTGAAAGGACAGAGGTAGAGGAGTGAGAGGTTGACAAAATGCCTCCAAAAGGTAATGGTACTGCAAGGGAATTGCAGGAGATGAAGGAAAAACATGCCAGAGAGATGAGGAAGATGAAGGAGCTTGCTGAAGCACTTCAAGCCAAGCTTGTAGCCTTGGAGAAGAACAAAAAAAGGGAAGTGGACAACAGTGAATCAGAAGAAGATGAAGATGCTGTTGAAGAGTATGAAGAGGTAGCTGAAGATCTGGATGCTGAAGACCAGAGATTTGCAAAACTATTAAAGGCAGTGCAGAGTGATAAACCTAAGGTAAAGGTTGATGTTTCCAAGTATAATGGAAGTTTGAATGAAGATGAGTTACTGGATTGGATTGCTGCACTTGATAATCACTTTGAATGTGAAGATGTTGCTGAGGATCAGAAGGTAAAGATTGCAAAGACCAAGTTAGGAGGTCATGCTTTGGTATGGTGGGATTATGTACAATCTGAGAGAAGGAAACAAGGAAAGTTAAAGATCACTTCATGGGATAAAATGGTAGCAAGGATAAAAGGTAAATTCTTGCCCAAGGATTATGAAATTCAGATGTTTAAGAAGCTGCAATTTTTAAGGCAGAAGGAAATGGATGTGAAGGCATATACTGAGGAGTTTTATAAGTTGAGTATGAGATTTGGTCATCATGAGAATGAGGTAGAAAAGGTGGCTAGGTACTTGGTTGGTTTGAGATTGAACATACAGGATGAGTTAGTTTTAGCTAACCCTAAGAGTGTGGAGGATTGTTACCAAATGGCAATCAGGATTGAAGAAAAGATGAATAGGAGACAAGATAAGTCCATGAGAGGAAAAGGCAGCAATATGAGGGGAAGAGGATTAGCCCCTACAACAAGGCAAACCAATGAGGGTCAAGAAGACACTGGTAAAGGACAGGGACAGTCTGATTTCAGAGGTGGATGGAAAGGTAATAGAGGCAGATTTGGAAGTGGTAGAGGTTCTACTACATTTTCAGGAAAGTGTTACACCTGTGGTGAGTTTGGTCATCCATTTTTCAAATGTCCAGAAAGCAAAGGTTCATCATCCAGAAATGATAGAACGAATGACAAGAGAGTACAACTTGTGCAAGAAGAGAAAGTAGAACAAAGTGTGCAAAGTTCAAACACTTATCAAGGAGATAGATCTCCTGACAGTTATGGATATCCTGAGGAGGGAGAAGCATTGATGCTAAGGAGAATTAGTTTGCAGGCATCAAGGGATATGATGCAAAGAAGAGCTCTTTTCAAGACCACATGCAAGAGCAAAGGTAAAGTATGTAAGGTTGTCATTGATACTGGTTCAACAGATAACATGGTATCTCAGGAAATGGTGGATAAACTGAATTTGGAAAGGATTCCACATCAACACCCTTACAAGGCATCTTGGGTGAGTGATAGTCAATCACTTTTTGTCTATGAACAGGCATATGTGGATTTTCAGATTGGAGCATATCAGGATAGAGTTTTGTGTGACATTTTGCCCATGGAATGTTGTCACCTACTGTTGGGTAGACCATGGCAATTTGATAGGAGGGTACTGTATGATGGGTATGCTAATACCTACACCATCAAGAAAGATGGGAAAACTATTATGTTGATGCCATTACAGGAAGCAGCTGTAGTACAGAAGGCAGCAAAAATCATTTTAGTGGGAAAGAAGGAATTTGTGCAGAAGCCTATAGGAGCAGGCATAAAGGCAGTTGAGGACATTGCAGGGAAAGAAGTTGTTAAGGACAACAGGTTGAAGAAAGTTTCAGTTGTGACTGACAGAGGTCAGCAGCAGGTTCAGAAACAGGTGTGCAAACAGCAACCAGTTGAGAGGAATGACAAGGATGTTGTCATAGTTGGGACTATTGTTTGTCCTATAAAGGTTGAAAGAAAGACAGAGTTGAACATTACAGAAGTTCAAGAGGCAGTTCAAACAGAGGTTCTGGTCAGACAACCTGACAAACACAAGGTATGTGAGAGAAGGGCCTACATTGACAGGCATGAGGATTTACTTGCAAGAAAACAGGTTACAGTTCAGAAGTCTTGGAGCAGCCGAGAGCCAGCAGAGGACAAAGCTGGAACAGGTCAAGACACTGCAAAGGCAAAGTGTAAAGGTGGAGGACTTCCACAACCTAACTCATGGGACATGAGTTCTTTTCTGTTGGGGAGTATGGTGCAGGAGCACCTACCTGACAGCTGGCCTCCATGAGGCAGTTAGTTTGTTATAGGTCTGGTTAATGTTTCCAAGAAGGTCTGATAAGACCAATGCTTGTAATAAGGTCATGTTGACCATACTTTACTATTTTTTAGGTAGTTTGTTATGACAGCTATTATGCTGTATGTTCGGTTGGATCTCCCAGCCGCCTGGAGAGATTTCCCAGCCGCTTGGAGTCAGGTCGGTAGTACTCGCAAGAGATCCTATTTATGCATGAGGATCGGTTAGTATTGCAGAAGAGAGTGACAGAGAGAGAGACAGAATATTGTATTTGCATCTTTTGAAATCAATAAAGAGATCCTGTTTGTGTCCATTCTCTGTTTTGAATTCCACTGTGTAATCGAGTTGCTGTTCTGGTGGTTGCATGGATTTGCTGATCCATTCCACCGGTTGATTCGTCAAATCGGTGGAATGGCCATGTATAATAGCTTAGGGTTTAGTTTGCATTTTCTGTTTGTTTGCATGTATGTTTGCAGGATCACAGTCGAGATGTGCTGAGAACCCTAGCATGGGCATGTGCTAGGTCGTGCTGGTAGTTCGAGTCTAGAAAGTTGTCCAGAAAGTAGATCGGGTCACCTCAGGAGGTTCGGCGGATCGAAATTCACTAAGGTTAGAAATTCGTCACAACGGCATCATCAGGATATTTCTGGGTATATCCTGCAGTTACTTCGGGCGTCATCCGAGTAGATGGAGGTGAACATGATGCAGTAGTTTGCATAAGGTGAATGTGCATTGGGGTGATCATCATCAGGTGTTGCCGAGGAGGTGCGTATCGGCATAAGGTAGAAGATCGGGTTGATAAAACCATCGCGGGTTGATAATGTTAAGTTTGGCTGACAGCAGGATATTGAAGGAACTGCATGTGATGTCATCGTCATCAGGATAATCGTCATCAGGATATTGGGGTGACGTAAGCATCGAAGGAAAGGTGCATGAGGTTGTCGTCATCAAGATATATGGGAGGAACCGGATATTTTATATCCTGCTGATGAACATGATGTTGAACATCATGATGCTGCAGATAGAGGTTGGCGGTAAGATGAACAGTGATCATCAGGAGGATGATTGCGCTTGCTGAATGTGATGATGCTGCCGATAGCCAGATATGATGATGCTGCTGACAGGTGAAAGGTCGAAGGTTTGTCTGCAGGAGGATATCGGTCGGCAGAGAAAATATGATGATGCTGACAGTGTTAATAGAAATATGATGATGATGAAGGGTTGTGGACATACAGGCTGTATGTCAAGGTTTTAGTGTGGATGCCTCTGCATCACTCTGTCACCTTCCCCCAAAATGTGACTTGGTGTTTTCACCTTCAAATGGACTGTTGAATCCATTTCCCTCAAATGCATTTTTCATTCTATGGGGGGGCAAATGCCTTAAAAATAATTCCTTGCTATCCAGGTGATGTCTCCATGATAACACACGCAAAGCCAAAGTAATGGTTTTGTACTTAGATCATACGAAGCTTAAAACTTTCAACGCAACTTACCCTTCAATGATTTCATTCATTTATTTTAGTCATACGAAGCTTAAAACTTTCAACACAACTTACCCTTCAATGATTTCATTCATTTATTTTAGGCAAGAAATGAGCAATGGGAGATCAGGGGCGATATCATTGCCCTGCACATAAAGAGTTATCGAAATGAAAATCCTACTCCAATTCAAAGGCCATGTTAGAAACCTTGTCAGCAGTTTTGTTAGCTTCTTGGAAGATGTTGCCCACTCTGAAATCCTCAAAAGTGCTAAGCAACTCCTAGCATAAAGAAATCTTATTATTGAGTTTCTAGTTATGTGTTCTCTTGCAACGAATGGTATTGGTGATTATTAGAGAATCACCCTCAATATGAATTCTTTGCAATTCAAGACTTTGGCAAAATTGGAGCCCCATTATGATTGCTTGAAATTCTGCTTTATTATTTGTAGCGACCCCCAATTTCCTTGTTGCCGCTCTGACCAATGCACCTTCATGATCTCTAATGATGCTTCCAATACCAAATTGTCCTGGATTGCCTCTAGGTGCTCCATCAAAGTTTAGTTTATGCCATCCTTTATTAGGAGGGATCAATTTCACATCAGCCCTATTGTTAGTTGTTGGACGAGCCCAAGAGTCCCCATGAATGGGGGGAACCACTAGTCCCTACCAGGCTTTCCTTATCTCTCTATCCCATGAAGTAAATGATTTCTCCTTAATTTTTTTATTTCTAGCAGTGTTGTTGGCAACCTCCATGATAGTATGCTCCACTTTCCTCAAAAAATGTCCTCCATTTTCTTTTCTTGGAATAGCCTTCTATTTCTCTTTTTTTAGTTCCCATTTTATGATCGATGGGATAATGATTCAGAGGCTTGACCAAACTGCCTTCCTATATACATAATTGGCCAAGAATTGAACATTGATAGAAGGTCTTGTGGCAAGGGACTATACCATCTTAATTTTTCCATTACTTTCTTCCAACAGGTTTTCACATACTTGCATCTCAGTAAGATGTGATTCGTTGTCTCCTCTTCTTTACAAAGGACACATCTATATGGGCTTGAGAATCCAAAATTTTGTAGGCACTCTCCTATTAGAATTTGATTTTGAAGGGTCTCCCAAGCAAAGGCCTTGCCTTATGTAGGCATTATTTTTTCTAGCATAGATGAATGGACCAATTAGTTTTAGTGGTTGCTACCTCCTCCATTGAGTATCTAATTTTGACACTATAGTTTCTAGATTGGGACCCACACCATTTAATAGTATCCTCATCCTCCAAGTGAAGACCTATTTGGATGCCAATATTTATTCCAACCTTACTTTTTGATCCCCAAGTATGTCCATCCCTTGATTCCATCTTATATAGAAAGGTGAACATAGTCTCTCACATGTGGTCCCCATGAATTGATCAAAGTCTCTTTTGCCTCCATTATATCTTGAAATTCATATAAGGGTAGGTACCCATTCCATGAGTCATCCCAAAATAGCACCTTTTTCCCATTTCTTATTTCCCATGTGATGTGTTTAGTAATTAGATTCCTGCTATTTGTGATGAAATTCTAGATAGTCGAGCCATAAGGAGGGTTATTTATGGTGAGGATCCGCATCAAGTCATTAGACTCCAATTATTTGTTTTAGAGAATTTTGGCCCATTTTAGATGTGATTTGGAGTATAAGTTCTAGACCAATTTGGCCTTGAATACCATGTTAAAAATTGGCCATTTACGAAGGCCCACACCTCCAGCCTCTTTACGGCAGTAGATTTTGTCCCATGCAATTAGTGGGAACTTCATGTTCTCCAAGGTGCCTTTCTAGAAGAAGTTCCTCATTTTCTAATTTATCATGTCACATATCTTCTTTGGTATTTTGAGTTAGGACATGGAGTAAATGGGAATAGTTGAGATAATTGATTTAAGCATCAAAATCCTACCTATAGAAGAAATCCATTTACCCTTTCAAGAGCCCAGTTTTGTATTACAATTTGAGATTAAAGATTCCCATAGATTGGATTTACATGCTCCCACAAACAAAGGGATGCCAAGATATTTACCTAGAAGTTGATTGATTTTGAAACCAAAGCTATGCACTATCTCTTTATACTTCCTTACCTTAGTGTTGAAAAATAAAATCTTTGATTTCCTCCAGTTGATGTGTTGACCCAAAGCAAGACAATATTTGTCAAGGGCCATTTTCATTACTTTTGCTTCTCTCTTGCTTACTACTCCAAATAGTAGTAAAGTATTGTTAGCAAATTGTTGGTGTGTTACTGCACTCACATTTGGTGCCACCTTGATACCTTTCCATATGCCTTTCAACCCTTCACCATGGATATTTATTCCCAATGCCTTGGCCATTATTGTTAATAAAAATGGGGATAAGAGATCCCCTTTCCTAAGACCCCTAGAAGAGGAAAAGAATCCTTACAGGTATCCATTAACTAGGACATAGAATCTGGGAGAAGAGATGCAACTCTTAATCCATTGTATCCATTTTGTATAGAATCCAAATTTCTTAGAACATCCAAGAGGAATTATCTATTTACCTGATCATATGCCTTTCTTATATCCAATTTGATGATCATCCTTTCTAATTTGCTTCTTCCAATAGTATGAATTGCTTTGTGAGTAATTATAATCCCATTAGTGATTGATCTATCTGGCATGAAGCTGCTTTGCTCCTTTGAGATGATGCTTGGCAATAGTTCCTTTAATCTATTAGCCGTTGCTTTGGATATAATCTTATACACCATGTTGCATAGAGAGATCGGTCTGAAGTCATCCATTGTCTCTACTAAGTTCATTTTAGCAATCAGTGCAATAAAAGTATTATTCATGTCTTTGAGCATGGTGGCCTTTTTTCTAGATTCTTCCACTAATGAGCCCATCTCAATACCAATTATATCCAAAAATCTCTATAAGAAGAAGGTTGGGAATCCATCTGGCCCTAGGGCGTTATCTGAAGCTAATTGGAAAGAAACCATTTTAACTCCTCCTTAGAGAAAAGTTGATTCAGAAAATAATTTTTCTCTTGGCCAACAATATAAGGGATCTGACTTATCATGTCATCCTTGACTTGATCATATATGGGAGTGTAGTTATTCAACAATACTTTGAATTAGTTTTCTACCACCACCTATTACGCTCATCTTTTCTACCACACTTCCACTATTATCTTTGATGGAGGTGATTCTATTTAAACTCCTCTTGATTGTTGTGGTGCTGTGAAAGAACTTAGTGTTTCTATCCCCCTCCTTGAGTCAACATTCTCTTGGATTTTGCCTCCAAAAAATCTCTTCTCTAGCCAGTAGTTCAACATGTCTACCCTTCAATTCTTTCTCCTTTGCAAAAGTGATTTGGTCCATCCCCTATCAATGGATAATGATCTCATTGAGTGCTACCAGGTCCTCCTCTACTTTTAATTTTTCCTCAAAGATGTTTTTGAAATGACATATATTTCACTCCTTGAGTTGTCCTTTAATGAAATCAAGTTTCTTATAAAACTTGAATAATTATTTTATCTTAAGTCTTGGATCCATGGACCACCATTCCTTGATTTTATTTTCAATCTCCAGGTCATTGTCAGAACTAAAAATTTGCATGGTCCTACATGATGATTCGATGATGAGATGTAATCCTAAACATGTTCATGTGAGTGTGTAATTATGCCCTCTCAGAAGTATTTCTCTTGATGACACATTGATCATAGTTTATCTTGTTAATGTTTCCCTGATCCCCTAGCTAACCCTCATAGGTCTTATCTCTTCATCCTTCATCCCTTATCAACAATTCATTTGTGTCGCTTTCTAGCCTTGTTGATTTAGTCTCCTAGTGTCACAATATGGTAAATACACTTTCCCTAAGCTTCTTTCATCCATTTCAACATTTCAGAGGCCTCCAATTGGCCTCCTAGATCATTCACTATCATCATTTTTGTCACCCATTTCTTCCTATCTGGGTCATCCCTCTTATTTCTTGATCCCCTGGGTGACCCATGATCCCTCTGGGGCTAACCCCTGATCCATAGGGGTGACCTACCCTTCTACAAGGGGTGACCCAACCTCTCTTAGTCTTTCAGTCAGTTTCTAGGTTTTGATGCCATCCTTAGTCCCTTATGATCATTTCTAGCCCTCAAACTCACCTACATGACTCTATCCTTGTTGGTCACCCCGTGTCACTTATTGATCCCCCTGGGTGACCCATGATCCCCCTGGGAGTGACCCATGTTCCCCTTGGTGGTGACCCATGATCCCCCTGGGGGTGACCCTAGATCCCCAGGGGAAACCAACCCTGCTACAAGGGGTGACCTAGTTGTATTTTAAATGTGAATTCCTCTTCAATTCAGGCTTTGACTTCATTTTGCATGCAAATTCAACCCTAATTGAGCCTAGCCTATTATTAGCTAATTCTTCACTCCCAATCATCCATAATTAGATCCCATTGATATATTCTTATCTCACCTTCTTCTCATGCTAACTCTCCTTCCTCCATGAGTGAAGCTATCAAGCTTAGTTCATTGTCTAATCATTTGAGTTTTTTGTCCAATCAAGCCTGTTAACTCCTTAATCAAAAGGCATTAACCTCTCAATAAACTCCACCTCGTGTGAGCTCTCCCAACCTATAAATGTCATTCACCTCTTAATTATTTCTCAAGTTGGAGAATGCTCTTCTCATCTTCACAAGCTTTTTCAAGCTTCTTCACAACCTTTGAGGCTCTTAGTTCATTTCTTTAGTTTTCATTTTTGCAAAGATTCAAAGCTTTCTCTTAGGAGAAACATTCATTGTTGCAGCCATTTCGAGAAGCTTTTCTTGTGCTCTTCATTAACATATTGATTCTCATTGCAGAACTTATGTGCCTTTTGTTTTATGCTTAGGATAGTTTGCCAAGCTTTCAAAAGGTCCAAGAGTATTGTTATGCTCTCAATTTGATCTCAAGTCATAATCATTGTGCTCACATAGTATTTATAGCTCCACAAGCTAGGTTTAATTTTCATTTTTAGCTTTGCATACATTTAGTTCGCATACATCAAAACCCAAAAACATTAGAAAAGAGAAAATCAAAACAAACTGATTACACAAATCCCTCAATTTCATCATGAGGTCAACTTGAAATTGAAAACTCCTTGATACCATCACAAGGTCAACAATCTAGTGAAGTCATAGAAAAACTTTGATCACATCACAAAGTCAAACAAAAGTTAACTCTAGTCAACTATCTCAACCATATATACAAATGTGCCTAGGAGTTAGAGGTGAGTAGGTTAGGGAAATCCTTGAAGAAATAGAGTCCATACATCCTAGAAAACAAACACCTCAAATAGTAGAAGAGCATGAACACTATCTTAGGATCATTCAAAATGTAGAAATCATACGCCAAGTCACACTAGAACTTGACAACAACATAGAATGCCTAAGAGTCATCAATGAACAAAAATGACATCCATCTAGGCATTGGAACTTAAGGAATCCAAATAGGAGATCAATAGGTAGTGACCCTTTGGGTCATAGGGTTATCTCTACCATCATGATCTTAGAAGAATAAACATCTACACATAATAGGCCCCAAGATCGGCCAACCGCTCTTCACAACGTTCTGCTTCCACGAGAACAGAATTTCCCCTGAGTTACACTTATACATGACTGGCTTTTACCATGAGAGTGAGAGTGACTTGGATGTTGCCCATAGAAAGGAGAGGGTTCATGTGTTGTATCGAGGTTGACTCATCCGCGTTTGCACTTGTGTCACATTTTGAGGAGTACAGTCATATAGCTACATTTTCACAAATTTTAATGAACATCTTTGTGGCCTAAAATCTAGAGCGAAGCAAAGTTGTAAAGGGAAATTATCAAACCCAGAAAAGGGGAGGATGGAGGAATCATATAAAAGTGAATATTTGGACTAGTCACCTCCTAGTAAGAATCGATGTAAACATTTATCTATATTGGTGAAACCTTGACGTATGTTAGTCTATGTGTATTCTCCATTTTTGAGGATTATATCCACTAGGTGATTAGAGTTAAGAAAATTTTGAAAGTCCAGTTAGACTTGGGTAGTTCTAGAGATACCACCTTTCTTTGATGAATCCATAGTATCATTGAAGTCTCCTCCCACTATAATGCATGCATCTTTGAATGTTTGAATGATGACTGATATTTGTTCCTAGACTTCTCTTTTATAATCAGTCCTCATGGGCCCACAAACATTTATCAGAATAAACTAACAATTCATAGTCAAAAGTCTGACTCTACTAACCTACCAGGCAATATTTAGTTGCACTTCCTCTACCATGATTCTATAAGGATTCCATATAATGCCTAGAACACCTGAGGCCCCTTGGGCTGGGGCAAATACTCATTGCCAGTGTTTCCATCTAGCCATGAGTGTTTTTGAATCTTCCAATGTCAACTTCGTTTCTTGTATCATTTTAATGTCTAGATTGCTCAAAACAATTTGATGCTTGAGCATGCACCTTTTGTTAGGGGAATTGATGCCCCTAACATTCTATGTTATGATCCTCATTGCTCCTCGAGAAGGGTTACCCCCTTCCCCAATCTTAGTTTCATCTATCCCTTGGCTTTCCCAACCAACTCTAGCTTCACTCTATTAGATTTTCTACCCCTTTGACTTTTCTCCTCGACCTTTGGATTCTTGGTCTTTGACTTTATCTGAGAGATTGTCCTCTCTTCCAACATACCAATTTCATCCTTTGAATAATTACTATGTAGATCTGTATTGGTATCGTCCATATTGATTATTTCTGGTGAAATATTTTTTTTGTTATCAAGATCTTTATTTCATCCAAATAGTTCTAAGGCAAAATCAAATATGGATCTTTCCTTCAAACATCCCTCTTTCCCTAGATGCTTTAATGTATTATATGTGATTAGGAGGTTCAAATTGAGGTAAAAATACAAACTCAATGCATATAAAACAAGAAGTTATACCTTGATATGAAGACCCAATCTCATGAGGGTGAAGGAGCTTGCACCCAAATGCTCCAAAATATACCCTAGATACTAAGAAATGATGTGAAAAGCTCTCAAGCTCACAAAATGCAACTCAAGAATCTACTTAGTTTAATAGAGATTTTGGCATGGTAACATTACTTAGAAATTAGATGATGAAATGGCTTGGAGGATGTTGTATTTATAGGCATTTTGGAGATATTTTGATCCAAGGGTTGAGATTGATTTGGGAGATCAATGGTGGAGGATGAAGATGATGTGGAGGGCCTAGATTTCATCTTAGAAGATGGAGGGCTAGGAATAAAGATGAATTTTATATTCATCTTGGAAAATGGGTGAATTAAATGAGGTTGGGTGAGATGGATTATTTGTGAATTAAAAATTCACATGGGGAAGGGTAAAATGAATTAAAAATTCATTCGGGGAAGAGTGGATATTAATAATTTATGGCATATGTAAGGGGTGTAAGAGGTATTAAATAAAGATTATGACACGTGTAGAAAAAATTTATTTATATGAGATATATTTCAATTTTTTATTTGTGGGATGTGAGAAGGAGTGTTAATCAAGGTTTGACCATTTTAATTATGATGATTAGCCTAATTAATATGGCTGGAAAAAATTAGGGAATCGGTTAATGGGAGGTTAAGATTAATTAAATAAGGTTTTATTTAATTAATCCTAAGGCTAGGATGAGATAGGCTAGGGTAGACAATTAAATAATGACTATTTAATTACCTAGGGTAGGTATAGGTTAATTAATAGGCTGAATTAATTAGTTAAACATGATTTACCTAATTATATTTATTTAATTAATTGGTTAAAGTTGAACTATTGAATTGATAAAATTAATCTAATTGTTGGGGATAAAATGATGAAAAATTAGGTGACGAAGGGATAATTAATTAAATAAAAATTGAATTAATTGATTAGAAGAGAAATTGGTATGTGTAGGGATGTTGGGAGTCGGTTTGATGATGGAGACATTTTTAGGTATCTACATTTGCCCCTCTTTGACGTGACGTCAGGACCTAGCAAGGAAGTGACATCAGGTCAAAGAAAAAAAATGCCCCAGCTATCGAGAAGGAATGAAATGAGTGAGGGATGCCCCCTCGAGAGGTTGGTGAAAAATTAAAAAAAAATTGGGCGAGCTCTTGAAAGGATGTGATGGGAGTGAAAGTTGGATAGAGGATGGAAAAAGAGGATGATGGGAAGAAAAATAGAGGAAAAACGTTGTGATCTGCACCCTGGAGAGGAAAAAAAGTGGACGGAAGGATGACATGGCTTACTATATTTAGACTAGTGGGCCCTAAGGGTGCCACATTTGTGCACATTGAATTCTTGAGAAGAAGGAACAAAGGAGAGATGGTAGAGCACAATCCCAGGTTCCTGCGACACACCCACATTTCTGAGTGTTTCTAATCATATGGCCAGGCACCGGACGCTGGACCCCAGGTAGGGCCTAACCCTAGCTTTGTCTTTTTTTGATTTTAGCACATTTTTGGGCTTCGAGAATTTGGGATTGGCGTTGTGGCACTATCTCAAGATCGCGCGACACTAAAAATAAGCAGATTAGCGCAATCCTCTAGATTGGCGCTATCCGCTAGGGTAGAGAAGGGGTGGATTGGCACCATATGTTTAACATTTTGGCACCATCCTCTGTATTAGCGCAATGTGTGCAGGGTTTAGGATTTTGGCGTTTTGGTGCCAAATAGGGAGCAGGGTAGCGCTATCTTCTAGATAAGCGCTATGCTGGATAATGGTGCTATCTTTAAGATTAGTGCTATGTGTAGGAGTAGCACTATACTTGATATAGGCGCTATCGGGAAGGGTGGCACCATTCGTTAGATTGGCGCCAAATGGAAAGGTAGCGCCATTTGTTTAAATGGAACGAAAAGGCTATGCAGTGGCGCTATATTGTGAATTAGCGCCCTGGGGAAATGTGGTAGCGCCATCATTAGAAATGGAGCAAAATATGGTCTGTAGTGGCGCCAAAATATTTTTAGCTTTCAACATTAGAAGAAAGGGGTGGATTTGGAAAAAGTTAGGTAGATTTTTTACCAGAAAACTGTGGATGCAGGATACGAGGTTAATTATAGTGTCCTCGCGGGACTGACGCGTGCTGTCTATGATGGCGCTATTTGATCAGTTCGATGATGCCACTCAAGCTCGACTAGTGAGGTTAGGGCTTTTGACAACTGCATCAATGCCAATGCTATGAGCTCATAGAGCTCTGATTACAGCAGTTGTAGAGTGGTATCGGCTAAAGACTTGTTCATTTTTGCTTCCTACTAGCGAGATCACCATCACTCTTTAGGATGTTTATCGCATCCTCAAGCTACCGATTCATGGTCGTTAGGTGACATATGACACGAGGAGGGGATGGAGGGCCTTGATTAGAGTATTTGGCCGCAATCACATGGCTTTGTCAGCAGATGGGAGGGAGATGAGCTATGAGGGCACACTGGCGGCGGGTGCCGATCACTTTGCTTTATTCTTGTGTGCATTGATCGGTGGCGTAGTGATGCCAGAAAGGAGAGGCAGGGGATTTCTAGTTGGATGGGGAGAGGTCATTGAGGGGATGGTTAGACATGAAACAGTGTATTCCTAGGGACCAGTGATGTTGGCACAGCTCTATCATGAGATGCATACAGTTGTTTATCATCGTGATTTAGCTTTATCAACCGGGGTTACTTTGCTTCATGTGTGGATCTGGAAGCATATTCCGGTTACTCGACCGAGATGTGGGTATTATCGTCATTTGTTTGAGGCCTTTGTTTTTCTGTATCGAGATGCTGAGTATACATACACCGGGCAGGTTCGGTATTGGAGACGGGTGTTGGATGACGTCATTCGGGTTACTTGGCGACCATACATTGGAGTGGAGCCCTGGCCAGATGACGATGTTCACATGCCGTTCACTTTCTAGTAGCACTACTTTATAGGTCGAGGGGATCATATGATTGATATGTATCTACCGTCGTGAGTTATGCGGTAGTTTAGACTACGGCAGGATGTTCCACAGCTGATGGCGATTTTTACACGGACCCATCGAGATGCCCATTATTGGCCTGTAGCCATACAGCCCCGGGTTGCCCTAGAGGATTTTGTAGCTTTGGAGCCGTTGATGTGGGATTGGCAGAGTGTGGTTAGGAATGTAGGCACTACTCCTACGTATGAGACATGGTGGCGGATGTGGCAACCTACACGGTTGACAGACCCTACAGAGGAGGTAGTCCCCGCAGAGGATGCAACAACGTCAAGGGATGACGAGTCCGAGGAGGATGGAGATGATGATTCTGATGGAGATTATTTCCTAGAGGAGGGTGAGGAGATTATTGCGGACTATCTTATGGAAGTTGGGGGAGATTGGGAGGAGAGGGAGATTGGGAGAGATGGGGAGTCGATGGATGTGTTAGCAGTAGCAACAGTTGGACAGGTCGGGCTCAGGGGAGGGGGGCAGGCAGGTGGTAGTTCACAGGTGCCCCAGCAGCAGGTGCGACAGGGGGTACCTATATAGCAAGTACCTATGGAGCAGGTTCAGATCAGAGTGGTGCCGAGGTAGGGAGCACCTCGGCAGTGTGGGGGACAGTCGAGGGTAGGTGGAGGTGTTATACCCCCACCACAGGTATCGCAGTAGCAGCAAGCTATTGCAGCAGCACAGCAGGCAGAGGCGGGCACTTCAGCAACAGGTGGAGGTACAAGGCTTCGAGGGTCCTCATCTCATCGGCGGCCTCAGAGTGGAGAGGAGGAGGAGGTTGAGACTCTGCGGGCATAGGTAGCTAGTGTTGCAAGTATGAGGTGAGCCAGTGTTGTCATTGATGTCAACATACTCATACTGCATTGACAAGAAGGATTTGATGAGCTTTGTGCTGAGGATATTAAGAAAATTAGCCTCAGTCAGGAACAGTGAAGAACAGTGATGAGAAGAAGGTAAATGTACTGTATAGGTTGAGAACCGGAGGATGCGGATTAAAGGGTTAGTAGATATGAGTCTTGAGATGTTACAGTTAAGATTTCAGAGGTCCGCATGAAGATCGGAAGGAGTTGTGGCTGCCGGTATAGAACCGGGTCCGGCAAGTATCCGGAGGTGACAGAGGATCACAAAAAGGTCCGGTGAGGTCCGGAATTGTATTATCATAATCTGCGGATTGGAAGGAGTGTTTGAGATGTCCTTGTGATGTGTCATCCTGATTTGTGTGTGATTTGGAGGTCCGGAAGTACCTCTTGCATTATGACAGTGGCGACAGACTGTGTTCTTGAAGTTCCGGATGAGGAAGACAAGAGATCCCAGTAAGCAGAGGAAGTGCGGATGTATCCGGACATTCAGACAGGCTTGTGAAGGTTCTTGGATCATGTTTAGGTTGTGTTGTTGGTCCGCATTGATGGTAGAGCCCGGAATTGAAGTTATTCTTCCGGATGAAGTTATTGCTCTGTTTAGACGACCGGATGAGTTGTTCATCCTGCGAATGTTCTTGTGATGGCCGACCGGATGTGTTATTCATCTTGTGGATACTCCTATGGTTGTTTGCCGACTTAGATGTTTGTTCCTAAGTTGATGTCTTGTATAAATAACGGTTTGTGAGTTCATTTCAATGTGTGGCATGTGGATGAGTATGATATAGCGAAGAAAGGTGCGAAAGGCAGAGCAGAGATTGTTGGGCTTAATTGGAACTGATCCGGACATGGTAGAGATGTCATTCTCCAGTTCAAGACTGTGATTTTTATCACTTTGTAGACAGTGTGTCTCCTTGTAGGCAGTGGGCCTCTTTGTGAGCAGTGTGCTCGGGCAGTGAGCCCTTATTGGCATGTTGCATTCATTTTTCTTTATTCTTCTAACAGAGAATAATTCTTGGGTTAATCACCCCGTGGTTTTTCCCTTAACCGGGTTTTCCACGTCAAAATCTTGGTGTTCAATGTGTTGATGCTTATCTGCTCTTATGTTTACATATTATGCTTCCATGAATGATTATTTGATATACTGCTAACTAACAACAGAGAATAAAGTGTTTGAAATAGAACAAGTTCTATACAACTGATTCACCCCCCCCCCTCTCAGTTGTATGCCCTAGATCCAACAATTGGTATCAGAGCTAAGTTCCTCTGACAAGAGCTTAACCGCTTGAGGAGATCCAGGATGTCGTCATACAAGAAGGATAGTCCGAAGTTCGATGGAACCAACTTCACTCTCTGGAAAGGTCGCATGAAGTGTCATTTGGAATGTATGGGAAAAGCATACTTGGCTATGATTTCCAAACCATATATACCCCCACAAGGTGGTCCGACAACTCCAGATGAAACCACAGAAGCTGAAAACAATCTGCGGACCAAGGAAGCTCTTCTAAGCGCATTGAATGACTCAGATCTCTCGAATGTCATTGACCTACCAACTGCATATGAGATCCTAACTAAACTGGAACTTCTGTATGAAGGAGATGAGTTTGTCAAAAGTGCAAGGTTGCAAAGTCTGAAAGGGAAATTTGAAAGATTGAAAATGAGAGATGATGAAAACATTACTACCTTTATGCCAAGAGTAAATGAGCTGGTATGTGGAATCAGAAATGCTGGTGGAACTTTAGATGAAAATGAGATTGTCTGCAAAATCCTAAGATCCCTTCCTGCTGCCTACAAAATCAAAGTTGCTGCCATTGATGAATTCAGAGCCCACACAACTGTCACAAGAGAACAACTGGCTGGCAAACTAGCTGCATTTGAAATGACCGAGTTTGGAGATGATCCTCCCAAGACTGAATCTGCTTTCAAAGCCAGTGCCTATGTGAAAGGCAAACAGAGATTTGATCCGGGTGAAAACTCATCAAGGAAAATGTCATGGTATGATCAAGCAAGAAGAGACATGGAAGAAGAAGAAGCAGAAACAGCTCAACTTGAAGCCCTCATTGCAAAAAGACTGCCAAGAGGATCCGGTAAGTATGAAGGAAAACTACCCTTTAAGTGTTTCAACTGCAATAAGATTGGTCATTTTGCCTCAAGATGTCCGGAAAGATCTGCAAGATCTAATACTCACAGACAAAGGTTTCAAAAGAATTGCTATTATGTTCATGAAGAAGATGACAATGAAGGAGTAACAGATGATGAATCAGATCCAGGAAGCAAATCTGGAAATGAGTGGGTGTTTATAGCCATCAAGGAAGAAGATTCCTTGCTCTCTGAATCTGTCAATCACAAAGTTGTTGAAAAAGCCTTGGCTGCTCAAGTGGAAGAAAAGGATGATTGGGTTATTGACAGTGGATGTTCTCACCATATGACTGGTGACAAGAATAAGTTCTTAGACTTGGAAAGATATGAAGGAGGAATGGTAAAGTTTGGTGACAATTCTGCTGGTAGAATCAGAGGTAGGGGAACTATTTCCTTTGATGGTAAGAGCAAAACAGGTAATGTACTGTATGTTGAAGGATTGAAGCACAATCTTCTCAGTGTTGGTCAGTTAGTGGACAAAGGCTATGATCTCCGGCTCAAGAATGGAAAATGCAGAATCTTTACAAGCTCCGGAACTGAAATTGCATCCGGTACTCAGACAAGAGGTAACATCTTTCATCTGGTTGGTTTAAATAAAAGTTGTTTGTTTGTTCAAATTGATCAGAGTTGGTTATGGCATAGAAGAATGTGTCATGTAAATTTTGATAACATCATCAAGATAAGCAATACTCAGGCTGTGAGAGATCTTCCAAAGTTGATAAAACCTACAAATAGTGTGTGTAAAGAATGTCAGTTAGGCAAACAAAGCAGAGTCTCTTTTAAAAGCAAAGATCAGTCTTCTACCGGATTATTGGAATTAGTACATACTGATCTATGTGGTCCAACAAGAATCAAGAGTCTGCAAGGTGATAGATATTTCATGCTGTTAATTGATGATCATTCCCGGATGATGTGGGTTACCTTTCTAAAAGAAAAATCAGAAGCTTTTGAGAAGTTCAAAATCTTCAAAGCTATGGTGGAGAATCAAACCGGATTGAAACTAAAGTGTCTAAGGTCTGATAGAGGTGGTGAATTTACATCTGGTGAATTCATTGACTTTTGTGAGAAACAGGGTATAAGGAGACAGCTGTCTGCTCCTAAGACTCCACAGCAGAATGGAGTAGTTGAGAGAAAGAACCGGACCATCCAGGAAGCTGCTAGGACAATGATGTTGGAAGCAAATGTTCCTCAAATGTTTTGGAAAGAAGCTATCAGCACTGCAGTCTACACTCTCAATCGAATTCAAATCAGAAACAACACCGGTAAGACCCCCTATGAACTCTGGTTTGGCATCACTCCTACTGTGAAGTATTTTAGAGTATTTGGTAGCAAGTGTTATATCAAAAGAGATGAAGATCTAGGAAAGTTTGATGCTAGAAGTGATGAAGGAATTTTCTTGGGCTACTCCACTCAAAGCAAAGCATACCGATGTTACAATAAGAGATTGAGGAAAATGATAGAAAGCACCAATGTAAAGGTTGATGAAGGAATTGAGAAGCCTTCAAGATTTTATGAGTTTGATGAAGATGACCAAGACAGTGTTCAAGGACCTCAATCCTCTCCGGTGAGACAGAGTCAGCCTGATCCGGTAAATCAGGAAGAAGAGTTAGATTTGAATAAGGCTGATCAAGAAATAGCAGTGCTGAATACTCCCAAAATTCCAAGGTATGTAAGACTGAATCACTCTGAAGATCAGATCATAGGTGACAGAAGCAAAGGTGTACAAACTAGAAGGAATATTGCTCAAGATCAGAATGAATGTTGTCTGATTTCAAAGATTGAACCTAAAACAATAAATGAAGCCTGCAATGATGAAAACTGGACCAAAGCAATGGAAGATGAACTGATGCAAATTGAGAAAAATCATACTTGGGATCTTGTTCCCAGACCTAGAGACAGGAATGTAATTGGAACCAAGTGGGTCTTCCGGAACAAACTAAATGAAGCTGGTGAAGTAATCAGAAACAAAGCTAGATTGGTCTGCAAAGGCTACTCTCAAATAGAAGGAATTGACTTTGAAGAGACTTTTGCTCCGGTAGCAAGAATTGAAGCAGTCAGATTACTTCTTGCATTTGCTGCCTTCAAAGATTTCAAGGTATATCAGATGGATGTCAAGTCTGCCTTCCTAAATGGTGATCTGGAAGAAGAAGTCTACATTGAACAACCGGATGGATTTCAATTGTCTGATAACAATGATATGGTCTGCAAGTTGAAGAAAGCTTTGTATGGATTGAAGCAAGCCCCAAGAGCATGGTATGAAAGGTTGGATAAGCATCTTGTGCAGATTGGATTCAACAAAGGTACTGCTGACAGCAACTTATATTTCAAAATTGATCATGAAAACATCCTGATTGTTGAAGTGTTTGTGGATGATATCATTTTTGGAGGAAGAGATAGTATGTGTAAAACTTTTGCAAATCAGATGAAAAGTGAGTTTGAAATGTCTATGCTTGGTGAAATGAATTTCTTCTTGGGTCTGCAAATTACTCAAACAAAAGAAGGGATCTTCATCTCTCAGACCAAATATGTGAAAGAATTGTTAAAAAAATTTGGTATGGAAGACTCAAAGCCTATGAACACTCCTATGGCAACCGGATGTAAGTTAAGCAAAGATGATGATTCTCCAAAGGCAGATCAGACAAAGTATAGATCAATGATTGATGGATTGTTGTATCTCACTCAAACTAGACCAGATATAATGCAAGCTGTTGGTCTTGTGGCAAGATTCCAGGCTGATCCTAGAGAATCTCATGTTATGGCAATCAAAAGAATTTTTAGATACTTGAAAGGAACAGTTGAGTATGGTCTTTGGTATCCTAGAGATCCGAATTTCTCTCTTCATGCTTACACAGATGCAGATTGGGCAGGAGATGTGGATGACCGGAAGAGCACTAGTGGTGGAGCATTCTTTTTGGGAAAGAGATTGGTTTCTTGGCTAAGCAAGAAACAAGATGCAATATCTCTGTCTACAACTGAAGCAGAATACATTGCAGCAGCAGGTAGTTGCACTCAAATCTTGTGGATGAAGCAGATGCTAAGAGACATCAAAATTGAATATGAGGAGCCTATTACAATTTTCTGTGATAATTCAAGTGCAATTAATATTTCCAAGAATCTGGTATTGCATTCTAAGACTAAGCACATATCTATCAAATTTCACTTCTTGAGAGAACAAGTAAACAAGGAAGAAGTCAGATTGGAGTATGTTCCCTCCAAGGATCAGATTGCAGATATCTTTACAAAACCTCTTCCCAAGGACTCTTTTGAATATCTCCGGGAGAAGTTAGGGGTCATGGCCCCTCCAGTGATGAACTAAGATGCACTGATGTGCATCAGTCCGGTGGCTATCACAGTCATATCTTGTGATCCGGACTAATGGGGAACTGCAACTAAGGGGGAGCAGCTGGTATTATTCTGATGCATGAGAGTTGCAAGTATGAGCCCTTTGCCATTGATGTCAAAGGGGGAGAGAAGACATGTGAAAAACAAGTGGTTGATGATCAAAGGGGGAGCAGCAAAGGAAGACATGTGAAGAGTTGTTGTTGATAGGGGGAGCTGTGACAGAAAAGAGAAGTTCTTGTCTTGATGGTTTTTCACATCATATGTTGCCATCAATGACAAAGGGGGAGATTGTTGCAAGTATGAGGTGAGCCAGTGTTGTCATTGATGTCAACATACTCATACTGCATTGACAAGAAGGATTTGATGAGCTTTGTGCTGAGGATATTAAGAAAATTAGCCTCAGTCAGGAACAGTGAAGAACAGTGATGAGAAGAAGGTAAATGTACTGTATAGGTTGAGAACCGGAGGATGCGGATTAAAGGGTTAGTAGATATGAGTCTTGAGATGTTACAGTTAAGATTTCAGAGGTCCGCATGAAGATCGGAAGGAGTTGTGGCTGCCGGTATAGAACCGGGTCCGGCAAGTATCCGGAGGTGACAGAGGATCACAAAAAGGTCCGGTGAGGTCCGGAATTGTATTATCATAATCTGCGGATTGGAAGGAGTGTTTGAGATGTCCTTGTGATGTGTCATCCTGATTTGTGTGTGATTTGGAGGTCCGGAAGTACCTCTTGCATTATGACAGTGGCGACAGACTGTGTTCTTGAAGTTCCGGATGAGGAAGACAAGAGATCCCAGTAAGCAGAGGAAGTGCGGATGTATCCGGACATTCAGACAGGCTTGTGAAGGTTCTTGGATCATGTTTAGGTTGTGTTGTTGGTCCGCATTGATGGTAGAGCCCGGAATTGAAGTTATTCTTCCGGATGAAGTTATTGCTCTGTTTAGACGACCGGATGAGTTGTTCATCCTGCGAATGTTCTTGTGATGGCCGACCGGATGTGTTATTCATCTTGCGGATACTCCTATGGTTGTTTGCCGACTTAGATGTTTGTTCCTAAGTTGATGTCTTGTATAAATAACGGTTTGTGAGTTCATTTCAATGTGTGGCATGTGGATGAGTATGATATAGCGAAGAAAGGTGCGAAAGGCAGAGCAGAGATTGTTGGGCTTAATTGGAACTGATCCGGACATGGTAGAGATGTCATTCTCCAGTTCAAGACTGTGATTTTTATCACTTTGTAGACAGTGTGTCTCCTTGTAGGCAGTGGGCCTCTTTGTGAGCAGTGTGCTCGGGCAGTGAGCCCTTATTGGCATGTGCCATTCATTTTTCTTTATTCTTCTAACAGAGAATAATTCTTGGGTTAATCACCCCGTGGTTTTTCCCTTAACCGGGTTTTCCACGTCAAAATCTTGGTGTTCAATGTGTTGATGCTTATCTGCTCTTATGTTTACATATTATGCTTCCATGAATGATTATTTGATATACTGCTAACTAACAACAGAGAATAAAGTGTTTGAAATAGAACAAGTTCTATACAACTGATTCACCCCCCCCCCTCTCAGTTGTATGCCCTAGATCCAACAGCTAGCCTGTAGGAGGCTTTAGAGAGTCGCGAGGCAGAATGAGTGTAGTTGTGAGGTACAGTTGCACTATTAGATGGTACAGATGGATAGGTGGCTGCATTACGGGTACAATTAGCCTAGGCACAAGGTGAGATAGCAATTTTGACAAGGGAACAAGATGCTGCACTTGCAAGAGCTTAGCAGGCAGAGGCTACGGTGGGTAGTTTACAGGCTTCATGTGCCCATATGACGCCAATTTTGACACTGATGCAGACACAGTTGTCTCAGGTACAGGGACAATTGTTAGAGGTAGAAGGATAGATGGATTATTATTAGGGCCTCTATCACGCGGCAGTGCCTGTAGAGCAGTGTGCACCGAGCTACAGTCAGCTCAATGGATCCAAGACATCTAGGTCACATAGATCTAGATCAGTTGAGTCTATTCAGCAGCTGATGGTCCCCCATCATATGTGCCTCAGTAGGCTACACAGGTACAGGTTTAGCCGCAGCCATAGTTATAGCCATAGGTAGGACCATAGCCACCACCAGGACCAAGATCCCCTATTGAGTCAGAGAGAGGGTCCTCTATTTGACAGTTGTATCATTTTGGCCCTTAGAGGCATTGTATCATGACATGTTATTATACTTTTTTATGTATATACATGAGCGATGTATATTTTTGTGATGATGATATATGAGATGATGCTTTTTGATGGCCTATATGTTTGTTTATGATGTTTTTATATGATTATGATGATGCTTATGTTGATGGATGCAGTATGTTTTTTGAATTATATGTTATGGATGTGTTGTGTTTATGCGATGTAGTATGTTGATGTTATGGATGTACCTAGTGATGTGATATGATAGATGGAATGATGGTTTACTTATTTTGATATATGCATGTTTATGATTTATAGACTATGATGTATAATGCGGATAAATGTTCAGATTAATAAACATTTATTATGGATGCAAAATGTAATGCAATGGAAATGTATGTTTATCTTAATAAACACTTGTTATGTATGGAAATATGGCTATGCAACTAGATGGTTATAAAATGCAGCTAAATGATTATGATTATGATTATGCAATGTAACTAAATGATTATGCTATGCAAGTAAATGTAACTAAATGATTATGAAATGATATATGGAATGCAATGTAATGATTATGGAATGCAATGTAATGATTATGGAATGCAATCTAAGTGCAAATTGAATGATTATATGCAATTGAAATGATTATGTAGTGATTATGGAATGCAAACTAAGTGCAAATTAAATGATTATATGAAATGCAATTTAAATGATTATGGAATGGAATGTAATGATTTATGAAATTTCACTAAATGATTTTAAAATGCACCTAAGTGATTACAAACTAAATGATTATGATATGCAACTAAAGGATTCTAAAATGCACCTAAGTGATTGCAAACTAAATGATTATGATGTGCAACTAAAGGATTCTAAAATGCACCTAAATGAAATGCAAATTAAATGATTATGGTATGCAAACTAAATGATATGTGAGATGCAAACTAAGTGATATGAAATGCAACTAACTGATTATGATGTGCAACTACATGATTCTAAAATGCACCTAAATGAAATGCAAATTAAATGATATATGAGATGCAAACTAAATGATTGTGAGATGCAAACTAGGTGATATGTGAGATGATTAAGTCTTGATACACATGATGTTCTTTGTTGAACCCTGGGTGGTGGGGCTGTGTGATAGGGGAATAGGTGGGGAGAGGATAAGGGTGGATGGATGGGGTACAAATATGATTGGCTACGACTAGATTGGGGGGGTGCGAGATGAGGAAATTTTTAGGTCATAAGACACCACGTCATTGAGGGGGGATTTACTTTGGCTTAGGATGTGTTGAGTGAGAATGAGTTGGAGGAGTGGGATTAGTGGGAGGATTTGGGGGAGGGGGGAGGGGAGGTAGGCTAGGTGATTACGAAATCTAGGCCCAGATAGTATAGTTGAATAAATGATTAGTAGGATGATTTGAGCTAGTAATAGTAGTTGCATAACATTAATTGAGAGCATTTCTTAGTTTATTGTAGCAATGTAGGATACCTTCCACAAAGGTATGAAATGACCTGAGTGTTGATATATATATCCCATGATTGCATGGACTAGACCCACAAACAATAGGTTGATGTCATGGATTTCCAAGGTAGTATAACCTTGCCTAACCAAGGAAGGGGACTCATAGCCGTTGATACTCATAGTACATATAAGGTATTGCTTCCTATAGTTAGGGTAAAATTGCAAATCAGGGCAAATGAATAAACAGCAATGATAAAAACCCTAGCAATGCACAATGAAGCACAAGACAACATGAAAATCAAAATAACAAATGTAAATGCAAACCGATCTCCACGCTATGCTCGATTTATCTCCATTGCTCTTTTCCACCTCGCATGAGCATGCAAGATTTTGAAGGATTATTGTTGGAAGAATGTTGGGTGCTCACTTCTGCAGCATAACATTGATAAGGATGCAAAGGCTCTAATGATATTTCAATAGCATGTGGATACTTGAGGATCAATGCATTTGAGAAAATTTGGCAGAATAAGGGTACTTGAGGCTCAATGCATGCTAATGGCTTATGAGGGGGTTGATTTATAGGAAAGGCTTGGTTCAAATGGATGGTTGAGATTAAAAAACTAATTGATTGATGTGGACGGCTAGGATTGATTAGTTATTCTGACTCTTCAAGGGAGTTGTAGTCATTTGACAAGTGTCAAGGAGAATAGGGCTCATGTGTGCTTGTGTACATAAAAAAGTACTACATATGAAAGATATTAAATAAAAGGCTGTAGTACTACTTATCTTTTTAAATGAAAGAGGCACACATGTCAGCTAAATGATAAGATAAATTAATTAAATAAATAAAATTTATTTAATTAATTGGAAAGTTAGCTTATGATGAGATGTGAGAACTTAATTCAAATAAAATGTTTGAATTAGTTGGGATATGAGTTGGATATTAATTAAATAAATAAAATTTATTTAATTAATTGGATAGTGGGGAACTTAATTCAAATAAAATATTTGAATTAGTTGGGATATGAGTTGGATATTAATTAAATAAATAAAATTTATTTAATTAATTGGATAGTGGGATAAGGATATGATTGAATGGGATTTTAATTAAATAAATAAAATTTATTTAATTAATTGGCTAATGGAATAAGTGGGGTTAAGAGTGGATTTAGGACAAAATGCTACATGATGTCTAAGATAATGTATTTGACTAGGTGTTGTAAGACATAAACAAATTTGGGTGTCTACATTTTGCCCCTCTTTGAGATGATGTTGGAGATGGTAAGCTTTATGTTGAGTAACATCATTTCAAAGAAGCTAAGGTATGGATAGAGGAAACATATATGGAGATAGGATATCATGAGGGAAAGAATAAGATGATGATGGTAAGATAGGATGAGAATAGAAAGATAGGATGATGATGCCCCCTCGAGAGGATAGGCGGGTTGGACAAACATGGGTAGGCTCTTGAAATGAAATGGATTGGTTAAGAAAGATAGGTAAGGGAATGGATAGAAGAAATGATGATGTGTTATGCTACAATGAAAGTGAGCAACCATGATGTTTGATATAGCACTCGACGTTATGCACCAAGGTAGAAGGACCAGGGTGACGATGTGTCTCATGCCCCAGCATAATACAACCTTGTCTGGATACAAGATATGAATATTAGCTGGAAATGATACCGATGTGATGCAAATGTAAGATAAAATGATAACAAACACAAGCAAGCATGCACAAATGATACAAAAACAAACAAGGTATTGCCCCTGTCAAGCTGTAAACCAATGATTGGTTGTCAATTGATGATAGTTGAGAGTGTTGTCATTGCGGGGAAAGCTATATCCCTAGATCAACATAGGGTTGTTTGCTGAGTTGGTTGGCTGATTGGTTAATTGCTTTAGCTTACAACAAGGCTAGGATCAAGACCATGGATTGCGTTTGAATAACTTGGCTTGATTGATTAACTTGATTGGTATGGATTAAGGATGGGCTTGCATTTGGATCATTGCTTGGAATGATTTTGAGGATGATGAAATGATGAATGAAGATTAATTTGATGAAGGATAGATGATTTGTGGTGGATTGAGCTGCTTTTGATTTGCTGAAGTGATTGGATTTGTTTTGATGGCTAGCTTGATGTGCTTTGAGTTGATTTGTTTTAGTGTTGAGGCAGATAATTGATAGGATTTGTTTCGATGGTTGGATTGATGTGCTTTGAGTTGATTTTCTTTGGTGTTGATGCTGATGATTGATAGGATTTGTTTTGATGGTTAGCTTGATGTGCTTTGGTTGTGATGTTTGCTATTGATGGGTTGATTGTTCTGATGATTAGATTGTTTTGAATGATGATAATGATGGTGTGATGATTAGAGTATCCACTCAATCTAAGCATAAGCAATTGTTCTCAGTATGCTCAAAGGATGTAAAACAAACAAGGTATTTCCCTTGTCAAGTCATAAACCAATGATTGATTGTTTCATTGATAATGATAGATAGTGTTGTCATTGTGGGGAAAGCTATATCCCTAGATCAACACAAAGATGTGGGAACGCTATATCCCATTGATGATGATTGATAATGATTGATTTGGCTCATGACAAGAGTAGGATCAAAAACTTGTTTATTTGATTGGATAATGTTCCTTGATTGATTAGCTTGCTTGATACAGATTAATGTGACGTAGATTTAAGATCATTGCTTAGATTGATTTGATTGATATGATTGGAAGAAGTGGTTGATTGAAATGGATGAATGAATGTTATTGATAGGAAGAATTGATGATGATGATTTGATTTTGATTGATGGAGTGGATTGTTTTGGATGATGTGATTGGTTTTATTGCTTGGATTTTTTATTGGATTTTTTATTTTTTTAGATTTTTTGACATATTTTGATTTTTTTTTTGTTTTTGGATTATTTTGATTTTTTTTTGTGTTTTTGAAACTTGTGGGATGTCAATGGATTTACAATTTGGGTAGCCTTTGTGCTAGATACTAATGACAAGGGAGAAAACCAAGTCTAGGTGCAAATAATGGATTAAAGGATGGGCTCATAGTAAATGTGATGGCAAGCTCATGATATATGGATGGATAGATTAGAGGATAGGCCATATAAGGGATGGATGTGTGCCTCATGATAAACAGATAGGTAGCTTATAGTGGAAAGCTTCATGATAAATGGATGGGGATAAGCTATAAGATGGAAAGCTCGTGATAAGGATACGCCATAGTGGATGGATCATAATGGAGCCAGGATGTGATCTCCAAAGGCTATGTTGCATAGGAGGAACTTGCCCCATTCTAGGTGGTAATGCTGAGGATTTTCACATGAAAAAGTTCATGACCAAGGGATGACATGATGGATTGGATTTGGATGGGATGGATAAATTGTTAATGTATAGGACTTGGTTTGGAAAGAAGGTATGTCAAGAAATATCCAAACATGTTTCAACATTTTACCCCTATGTCTTCATCAAAATGAAAAGGCGGAAGGATGGGTAAATGGGTTCAATAGGATAGGCATGTTTATGTAATGGATAAGGATGGTATGATGGTATGGTAATGGTAGGATAGGATAGGATGGAAAATGATATAATGGGATGGATAGTTTGGAAATGGATAGCTTGGATGAGACAATGTGCCCCCAAGTGTAAGTGACATAGAAGATCAACCTACACATGACGCCTGTTTGCCAGGTTTTCATCATGGTACTTATCCAAGGTGCCTGTTTACCAGGTTTTCACCGTTGGACGAAGGGCTTTCTCTTTACTTTTTTGATTTTTTTTTTTTGTTTTTTTTTGCTTTTTTTTAGATGGGATGACAATTACACATGGCACCTGTTTGCCAGGTTTTCACCATGGTAATGGATAGGAGGGACTCAAGTGTCTAGTGCCATGAGAGGTGATAGTATCCCATTAGAGATGGATGATGTCTTCGCATGGACCATGTCATTATGCTCATCAATGTTGATAAGGGATTGCGTGGATGGGAGATGGATTAGGTAGATAATGGATTATGAAAGGCTTATACATGGAAGGATAAGGGATTATGGATTATGATGTGGATTATGGTAGGGTAGGCTAGTGGCTTATGCAAAAGCATGGACCATAGGAAGGTGATTGGGGAGATATGTAGGATAATGGATGAAGGATGGGGAGATGGAGGCATGTGGGAATGTTTTAGAATGGAAGGGAATCATGACCAATAGTTGCACACACCATGATCAACATTAAAGCTTTTGATGAGATGGCGGTGTAGGAAGCAATGGAGATGTTTGCTTAGGATATGGTTGATGAAGTGATTTAGGAACGCACATAGATTTAGTATGTTTAGTGCTTTTTCTTTGCTTGTGGGATTTTTCAAGGGAATGGAAGTAGGCTTTTGGATGGATATAGGTGGTTGGGATTCTTGAGATGTGGATGAGGATGCCTCATTTTCTTTTCTATCTATTTGCTTAGGAACCCAAACCATTTTTCTTTTGGGTTTTACTTTTGGAGGTATGGCTTAGATGGCTGCTTAGATGAACTTTGCTTTGATTTTGATTCTTTATGTCCTAAGGTATGAAGACCTTTAGGATTTTTGGTAGGATTTTTAGCTTTATAGGTAGAGGCATCAAAATTTTTGCTTTTGAATCCCATGGGGTGGGTGGAGTGGATGGAATGATTGGAAGCTTTATGCTTAAACGATGTGTGCTTTTGTTGGCCATGATTAGGGATGTAAGGATACTTATGAATGATAGGTATGTTAGGTGTTGGAAGCAATGGTGGCAAGGTGGATGGAGGGATATTTGGAGTTGGTAAAAGTGGAGGCAAGGTGGATGGTGGAAGGTGTATGGTCACATGCTTTTGACATTTATAGGATGATGGAGGTGAAATGGCAACATATGTTTTGGGTAGATGATGGGGGATGCGATGGAAAGTGGTAGGTTTAGGATGCATGAAGGAATTACCAACATCTTGGCCTTGTTTACCGTGGGGTGTGTATCCAAGGCCATATGAACATGGAGGACCTTTGACATGGTTTGGCTCCAAAATACCTTGTTCATAAAGGCTTAGACCTTTACCTTTGTAGTTCATGTTTTGGAGTATGCAATGGACAATGGGACTAGGTGTGCTTAGGGAACTAGACTTGAGCTCTTTATTGGATGGAGAAGGTGAAGTGGATAAAGGTTGTTTTTGTCCGAAGGAAGAAAACTCATGTATAAGGGTGGTAAGACCAATAGGACATGATGGTGGACTCGAAGTGGAATCAATGGTGGATGTGGAAGGAGGATCATTAGGATCTTGATTATGTTCATTATGTTCGCTAAGATCCAAGTTATTTGTTTGATCTTTTATGCTTACTTGGGGGACAAGTGTCTCATCATGACAAGTGGATGTTTGCTCATTATAGATAGGGCTAGATGGTAGATGACTAGGAGCAATTTAGATATCTTGCTCATGGATGGATATAAGATTATGGATAGGATCAAGGTGCTCATGGATAGCTTCTTCATAGGTATCATCTTGATCATAAAGAAGGTAAATGTTATGGATGGGTTTCATGAAAGTGTTTTGATCTTGAGTTGGACTAGGGCTTAATATTTCCACATGCTTAGGATTAAACGCTTGACATACCTCTTGGGTTGCTTGAATGGAATTGGATGACCCTTGGATAGGCTCTTGGTCAACAACATAAGAACATGATGACTCTTGACTTGGATTCATAAAAAGAGACTCTTGAATAGGCTTGATGTCTTGTAGGTCACATGATGGGCTTGAAGGGCTAAGAATGTTAATTGAGGGCTCTTGGATAGGCTCAAGGATAGGTGGACCACATGATGAGATTATAGGATTGCACATGACCTTTGGAAATTCTTTGGTAGGCTCATGAATGGGTGTTTGACATGGAGGTAGTTTATTCCTAGCTAGTAGCCAATGGATCACATCCTTCGCAAGGGTATGAGTGGATGGGCAATATAATGGATGGATGATAAGGGTGGATGGTGTTGTAGGCTCATGATTAGGATTAGGTTGAGGGCTAATTGGGTTGGATGGATTAGGATTAGGACTTTGATTGGATGGAAGGATAATTGAGTTTGATAAGCTAAGATTTGGATTGGATGAGGGTAATACATGGGATTGGGATGATGTGACATGATTTCTTATTGTATGTCGATACACCTTGTAAACAATTGGGAAAAACATTGGGCATTGATTTGTATTATGGCCTTTTGTCCTATGGTATGCACAATAATCATGTTCATCATATGGACTTTCTTCACATGGTTTGACTTCGGGAAGTTCAATGACTTTTGCTTCAAGCATCCTTTGTAAAACTCTCTCAGCTACATCCTTTGGTGAAGGATTAGAATGACATAGTGATGAAGGTAATGGAGGGCTTGGTGATTTGGAAGGTTGATGGACCAATGGACTAGGAGTAGGATCACATGGTGGTGTTGGGATAGGACTTGTTGGCTCATGTGTCGGCATGTGATTGGATGATGAAGGCCATTCTAGATCGGTATCTCCCTTGTCAAAGGTAATTAGATCTTGCATAGGATAACTTGGGCTTGTTTGATTTATGTACAAGGGACTACTTGGACTTGGATGTGCTTCTTGTTGTAAAGGTGAACTTGGGATCACTTGTGCTTGTTGTGGAGGCCATTGATAGTCTTGGTGGTTGAGCGAAATGGTGGGATATGTAGACAAAAGATCTTGAGGTGGACTCAAAGTTGAGGGCATTTGATCTTGTTGGCAAGGTTGACTTGTGCTCACTTGATTTATATGCAAAAGGCCATTTGGACTTGCATGTTGTTCTTGTGATATCACTGATTGCCTTGTGGATGGGCTTGGTAGTGCATTAGAATGTCAGCATGAGGGATTGAATAAGCTTGAGGTGGATATTCATAGGTTGATGTGGCATTGACTTGGTGAATAGGTGGATTAGGTTGATAGGAAGTGGATGGATATGACATGTGGCTATGAGGTGGATTAGGTTGGTATGGAGTGGCTAAGGATTGATGTACTTGTTGAGCTTGACTAGTGGCTAAAAGGTGTTGGACTTGGGCTACAAAGTGTTACAATTGAGATGATTGACTTGCATGGGGTTGAGCTCTTTGGAGGAAGAATTGTAATGTTTCATTGGCATCTTGGTTTAGGGGTTGTGATCCTTGATAAAGATTTTGGAGGAATCTTTGGAATTTGATTTCTAGGTCCTCTAGTGTAGACATGTTGTCACCAAAGTGTTTGCTTTAAGTCCTTTTAGCAAGTGCTTGTTTATGGATTTTAATGATGTGGCGGAAGTGATTTGGCTAGGATAGGGATGATGACTAGGCTATGTTTGGGATGAAAGTGATTGGGTTTGAATGTTATTGGAAGAATGTGTAGGATGACTTGTCTTTATGTGTTTGGGTGTTTAGAGCTTGATGTGGCAATATTCAAACAAATGATTATGCATATACACACATGAATCACTCACGCAAGACACATAAGCAAGTTTTAGTTTAGAAATAAAATGTGATGATTATTAAGCAAGCACTTGAAGACACTTCAACAAGTCCTAGTCAAGGAAAGGTCACTATCACAAGGAGGTTCTAGTGAAAATCTGGGGGACCGGCACCCCACGAGCATCCAGCAAGCCACTTAAGACTTTAACTAACCCTACTAGGAGTTTAATATACACAAGGTATGCCTCCTTTCGAGTTAGCACTGTATGGTGAGCACTAATACCGGTTGGACTTGGCTTTCGCCTTATCCTCTGATTTTTATAGCGGACCGGATGAAAGTACCGCTTGAGGTCGTTCCCTTGGGGTGGATACCAAGGCAGGCCTCTCTAAGGTTTAACAAAAGCAACACAAGTAAATGTTTTTGATCTCTAAGTTCGTGTTGGGACGCGAGGAGAGAGCATACCCATTTACTTGGTCACACTCGCATGGGATTCATTAACCTTAGAAATTTAATGTGTGGAAGACAATGCAAGCACTTGTTTGTTTTAAAGCCCAAATCTAAATGTGATGAAAGACAATGGTTTATTTTAGCCTAATTTTTTATGTAAATTTGCAAACAATGTTCGTTTTAGGAGCCTAAAATCTAAGTGTGATCAAACAAGATTAAGAGATGAAAGATTAGAATGAGTGCACCTGATACAATCGCTTTCCAATTTGTTGTAGATGTTGATGCCAATGCTGCTCCATCTCCTTAGATGCCCTTACAACATAAAAAAAATGATATTATAATCCAGGCATAAAAAATAGGCTCATCATGCAAGGAAAATTGTAATTTTAGATGCATAGCTAAATTAGATTTGATTATTTCGATACATTTTTGATTCAAAAATTAAAAAATAAAAAAAAGACCCCTATTAAAATTTAGAGAGATTTCTGAAAATGTAAAGAAATCAGAAAAATTCCTTGATTTGCGCCCAGAAATGCGGATTTATGGAAATGGTACAGTCAGCAAAGATCTAATTTTTTTGCACTATAAAATACCTCTAAATTAAATCTAAAAAACAGAGACCCCCATTAAAATTTTGAGAGATTTCCAGAAATGTAAAATTTTTTGAAAAATTCGCTGATTTGCGCCCAGAATTGTGATTTTATGAAAAAAACATAAAAACATGATAAATCCCACAAAAATCGCAATAAACCCAAAAATTTTCTACTGTAGCTTCCTTATATCATAGACAAACTTCTACTAAAATCTTGTAGAAAAATTCATAGCCATTTGGAAGATATGATGAAATCTTTAAAACCTAGGGTTTTGTCAAAAAACAGTGGATCTGCAACAAAAAGTTAATTAAACCTGCAAAACTCAACAATGGGGGTTATATGAATGCAAATTTGTACTACAAAAACCTGTAAAAAAGATCAAGCGAAGTGAGTCCCACCGGGCGTGCCAAATGTAGTTAGGGTAAAATTGCAAATCAGGGCAAATGAATAAACAGCAATGATAAAAACCCTAGCAATGCACAATGAAGCACAAGACAACATGAAAATCAAAATAACAAATGTAAATGCAAATCGATCTCCACGCTATGCTCGATTTATCTCCATTGCTCTTCTCCACCTCGCATGAGCATGCAAGATTTTGAAGGATTATTGTTGGAAGAATGTTGGGTGCTCACTTCTGCAGCATAACATTGATAAAGATGCAAAGGCTCTAATGATATTTCAACAGCATGTGGATACTTGAGGATCAATGCATTTAAGAAAATTTGGTAGAATAAGGGTACTTGAGGCTCAATGCATTCTAATGGCTTATGAGGGGGTTGATTTATAGGAAAGGCTTGGTTCAAATGGATGGTTGAGATTAAAAAACTAATTGATTGATGTGGATGGCTAGGATTGATTAGTTATTCCCACTCTTCAAGGGAGTTGTAGTTATTTGACAAGTGTCAAGGAGAATAGGGCTCATGTGTGCTTATGTACATAAAAAAGTACTACATATGAAAGATATTAAATAAAAGGCTGTAGTACTACTTATCTTTTTAAATGAAAGAGGCACACATGTCAGCTAAATGATAAGATAAATTAATTAAATAAATAAAATTTATTTAATTAATTGGAAAGTCAGCTTATGATGAGATGTGAGAACTTAATTCAAATAAAATGTTTGAATTAGTTAGGATATGAGTTGGATATTAATTAAATAAATAAAATTTATTTAATTAATTGGATAGTGGGGAACTTAATTCAAATAAAATATTTGAATTAGTTGGGATATGAGTTGGATATTAATTAAATAAATAAAATTTATTTAATTAATTAGATAGTGGGATAAGGATATGATTGAATGGGATTTTAATTAAATAAATAAAATTTATTTAATTAATTGACTAATGGAATAAGTGGGGTTAAGAGTGGGATTTAGGACAAAATGCTACATAATGTCTAAGATAATGTATTTGACTAGGTGTTGTAAGACAGACAAATTTGGGTGTCTACACTTCCTGTATATGTAAATGAGGTATTGTCTGCTAGAACCGACCTCAACTTCAAGATATGAATACTATCCCTGGAGTCAATGAAAGCAACCCACAAGCACATCATACAAAAGCAGTGACCATGTCTCCTCTAGGTGCCATCCTCTACTAACCATGATATGATGAGATCAAGGTAGCTTTGGAATTGACCTAGAGAGAGACAAGGAGATAAAAAATCAATAATAAAAAAAAGACCAACAAAGAGATACAAATAGCCATTGTGTGCTCTTGCCAAGATTAGTGTTGAAGATGACATATTCTTATCCATTGTAGGAAAGATATACCCTAGGACGTGAATTGGTTGGATTTTGTTGGATAATTTTCTAAAAGGTGGGAAAAAGTATAGTTAGGCCATGTATTGACTTATACTTGGTATGTTGATGGATGATTTTTGTGTTAGGGACCATGCTTCAAGCGTATACCCAGCCTGTGTATCATTTATTGGGTCCAGCAAGCTCAGTGACTGGGGACCATTCAAACGGGTTGGATGGGTGCATCTTATGTACCTAAGTACTGGATACTTCCTTCCTATTCTAGGTTGCCTACATGCCCTATGTCCACGGGATCAAGGTACTTTCAAGTTGTGGGCGAGATGAATATGTAGTTTTGGCATGGCTTGATAATGTGGGAATGGTTTAGGATGGGTTTGATGCTGAGGGTTGATGGATGTTGATAGTTGCAAGTTGCAGTGAGATCGATGTATGGGGGTGATTTGCAATGAATTGTTAGGAAGGATTTTTTGGATTTTGGTGATTTTCTATTGTTTTTGGATTTTTGGATTTTTCTATTGTTTTTGGCTTTTTGGATTTTTCTATTGTTTTTGGATTTTTTTATTTTTAGCTGTACAAAAAGGAAGCTTACAAGGATCCTCGTTCCATGAATTAGCCTTGGGTGGGATATTACGGGGTGGGTGATAGGATTTGATGTTTCAAAATTCCAAGCCATGGGATGTGTGCAATATGGAGTGTTGTGACGAAAAGAGGACTTATTAGATGGTAGAACCGGCCACTACACATGGCACCTGAAACAGGTTTTCACCATGGTACCAATCCAAGGCGTCACCAAAGTGATTTTCACCATTGGAAGTCTTTATTGCACTCAGGTTTTTCTTGATTTTTTTTTTTAATTTTTTAATTTTTTTTTTTGCTTGGGGTACTCGATGGGTTATGCGTAGAGTTTCTTTAGGTGTAGAATGTTCATAGGCTCATCCAGATGCTGCCCCTCAGGTGTTGCAAGCTGGTATGCTCCTGATCCATAGCTGGCTGTGATGGCATAAGGCCCCAGCCAATTGGGCTCAAATTTTCCTTTCTTAGGGCACTCCTACAAGTTTTTCTGGTTTTCCATAAGGACAAGGTCGCCTACTTCAAATTTTTAGTTTCTAATTTTCTTGTGATAGCTTCTTCTAAGGTGATTTTGATAGGCCTGCAGGTGGTTCAATGCATCTAGATGTTTCTCATCCAGTAATTCTAACTCATGCAACCTTGCGACCTGGTATTCCTCATCATTGATTATATTTTGCAAAGATACTCTTAGGGATGGGAGCTTGACCTCAGTAGGTAAAATGGCTTCGAATCCAAATACAAGGGAATATGGGGTGGCTCCTGTGGGGGTACGGATGCTTGTGCGATAGGCCCATAGGGCGGGATTGAGCTGGAGTTGCCAATCACAGCTAGCTTCATTAACTGTCTTCTTTAGAATGTGGAGGATGGTTTTATTTGAAGCTTCTTCTTGATCGTTTCCTTGAGGGTAATATGGAGTGGAGAAGTGGTGTTTGATTTGGAATTTTTCACACAAAGTATGGACTTCCTGGTTCTTGAATGGTTTTCCATTGTCGGTGATGATGGAATGAGGGATACCATAATGACATATGATATAATGGAGGATGAACTTGGATATCTGGGTTCTAGTGGTGAAGGTGAGTGGTATTGCTTCCACCCACTTAGTGAAGTCTTCGGTAGTTGTGATGATGAATTTATGGCCATTGGATGATGGTGGATGTATTTTGCCTATGAGGTCGAGTCCCCACTGTGAAAAAGGCCACGGCGTCGTGATTGGTTGCAATTCTTGTGCTGGTGTGTGAATGAGATCTCCATGTTGTTGACATGGCAGACATTTTTTTACAAACTGGTAGGCATCTCGTTCCATGGTTGGCCAATAGTATCTAGTCCTCAGGATCTTTTTAGCGAGAGTGGGTCCACTTGAATGTTCCTGACAAATGCCTTCATGTACCTCTGGCAAGGCCACTTCAACTTCCCTAGAGTCTAAACATTGTAAAAGCGTGCCATTAAGACTCCTTTTGTATAGGGTATCTCCTACAAGGGTGAAGCGGGAGGCTCGGCAGATGAAAGTTTTTCATTGTGAGGCGGATAGGTTAGGAGGGATGATGTTATCATGGAGATATAGATAAGTTTTTTGATACCACGGGGATAGGGGACCAATGACTTCGCACACTAGCTCCAATTGGGGAACTATGCTGGAATAGGGAGCTCCTCTATCAAGAATTCAAACTTCTTGCTATCTTTCTTCATGTCGACCAGGGATTCGATGGTGGCCATGGCGTCTATAGCTTTGTTGTTTAGCCTTGGGATTTGTTCAAAGTGGATGTCATCAAAATAGTCTTTAAAGTCATCGACCATCTTTTTATAAGGAAGGAATTTATCATCCTTAGTCTTGTACTCATTATTTACTTGCCAGATAACCAGTTGGGAGTCTCCATACACTGTTAGCTTCTCAATTCTCCATTTGATTGCCATTCAGAGACCTGTGATAAGGGCCCCATACTCTTCTACATTGTTGGTACACATGAATGTAATTTTGAATGACTTGGGGATGGTGTCACCTTGAGGGGTAACAAACAAGACACCTACCCCCAAGCCTCTGTGTGTATATGACCCATCGAAGTACATTTTCCATGTTTCTGTTTTCGGTGCTATTGTCAAGATGGTTTCGTCAGGGAACTCTGCCAGTGTAGGATATTCTGTAGGAATGGGTGCTTCAGCCAGCTGATCAACGATAACCTGTCCTTTGATAGCCTTTCTCTCGATATATTTAATGTCAAATTCACTGAGGATCATGACCCATTTTTCCATTCTCCCAGTAAGAGCAGCTCTGTTTAGCAGATATTTTAGTGGATCGATCTTGGCGATGAGCTTAGTTTTGTGATTGAGCATGTAATGTCTTAGTTTTTGTGAAGTAAAGACCAGGGCTAGACATGCTCGTTCAATTGGTGCATAGTTTAGCTCATAGGATATCAAGGTGCAGCTGATGTAATATATGGCTCTTTCCTTGCCTTGCTCATTGTGTTGTGGTAATAAGGCTCCAGTAGCTATTTCTATTGCTGAGATGTATAATAGGAAGCGAAGGATTCTCCACTCTTTTGTTTTGTATTGCAAAGATCTGTCATAGATATTTCATGTTCGAAATTATAGGAGAAATGATTGAAATTTTTTTTCACGAGCTCAAGGAAAGACCTAATGCTTAGGGGAAGATGTGCGAACCATTCAGCGGCTTGACCACTGAGGTTTCTTGGAAACAATCTCACTAAATATGTATCGTTGTTCAAGACTTCCAAGCAAGCAAGGTAGAACTCCCTAAGATGATCCCTAGGGTCTCCCTTTCCCTTGTATTTGTCAAATTTGGGCATTTCAAAATTTTTGGGGAAAGGGGGCATGTACAGTGGTCAATCAAATAGATAGGGACAAATATCCTCAAAAGAATAATGCTTGCATTTGCCCCCAGTTTGTATATCGTCTACTTTTTGAATCAAGTCTTGTACAACACTTGTTAGATCCAGGGTTGGTGGCGGTTGTGGTGTGTAGGTTTGCTAATTGATGAGATGTTGGAGATTGGGTGGGATTTGATGTTGGAGATTTTGGGAGTTCTTGTTTTGGTATTGTGGGGCGGTGTTTTGGTTGAGTTGTGTGAGATATTGTTGGTAAGCATGGATTTGTTGGAGAATATGGGGAGGTATTTGAGGATTGGGATTATGTTGTGTTGATGACACTACGAGGTTTTGTAGATACGTGAGATTAGATAGATTGACATTGGATGGGTTGACATTGGATGGATTGACATGAGATGCATTGACGTTAGATGGGTTGGTCGTGTTGTAAGGTGTTTGTGAAAAGAATTGTCTCATGTAGGCTATGGTTTGAGGGTTGAGTGGAGGCACACTTGTGGAAGCACTTGCATGTGTGAGGTTCCCTTGGATGCCCAAGGTGATTTTCGGAATGGAAGAGTTTATGTTAGTTATGGTAGTGGATGTGATGACGGGTTGGGAGGTGGTAGGATTGAAGACACTTGTGGGAATCGTAGATGTGGTAAAATTAGAGCTTGTGGGGGCGGTAGATACATCGGGAGTTGAGGTTTGAGAAATGATAGGTTGGGTGTTTGATGTATATGGTTGGGAGGATGTGGTATGATTGATGTTAGAGGTGGATGGTTGGGACGATGTCATGTTTATTGATAACTGAGAGGGGGGGTGAATCAGTTATCCTAATATTTCAACTTTCTATGCTTTCTTAACAGTTAATGCAACATCAGATCAAATAAGCAAGCATAATCATGAAATGGAAATAACACCAATACACATGACACAATGATTTTGACGTGGAAACCCTGTTAAGGGAAAAACCACAGGGTGATTAACCCAAGATATTATTCTCTGTTAGAAGAATAGAAGATACAAAATGGCACTTGCCAATTAGGGCTCACTGCCCAAGCACATTGCTCACAAGAGGCTCACTGCCTACAAAAGACTTACTGTCTACAAGAGGAAAACTTGAACTGATGAGAAGCATCCACACATGCTGAAGTTTAATTCCGGTTAAGCTTAATAGACTGATCTGCTGCACTTCATTCTTACTCTCCTTAAGTGCTGCTGTCCTCTTACATTCTGAACCTATTTTTCTGCCTTTTATACTATTCTTTTGCTTTTATTCGCACTTCAATACATACACCACACACACCTTCACATCTAAATCCATCTTGTATATATATCCGCACAAGTGATTTCAACACTTTTCTAGTCGGCATCTGGAATAGTCAATATTATCTCAAACTCTGGTCTGTCGGCTGAATCCTTGCATACCAAGTAATGCGGATCAAGAATATGCTTGTAGAAGTCTTCAATCATGTCAGCTAATCATGAATGATACCTCAAGAAACTTAGTCATTAGCAATATCTCTTCCAGATTTCAGTCTGACACTCTGCCGATATAGTTCTTCCTCTGTCTACTCTGTCAAACAGGAACCCAACACTCAAGTGCTCATATCTCTTCACCCTTCCATCATCGAAGGCTAAATCCTTGGAATCTATTAGTCAAGGTACTCCTCTTGACTTCCGCAAATCCATACTTTACTGAAATACTTGCTCTGAGAGATCCGGACCTAACTATCAGACCTTGCTGACTACTCTGTTCTTGCTTACCGGATCATAACACTTCTTCAATCTGACTTTCGGTAGAGACTCATCATGTCTTGCGGATGTGTGAGATAGCCTTTGTTGCCATCAATGACAACATTCATGAATCCATATAGTGTCTCTTGCCAACAGTCTCCCCCTTTGGCATTGATGGCAACACTTAGTGAAAAATGACTAAGTGTCACACTATACTCCCCCTTGGCTGATGCTCTCTCTCTATGTACATTTTCTGGAGCTCCCCCTTAGCTAGATTCCTCATTTTTCACTACTCATCACTCCCCCTTTAACATCAATGGAAAAGGGTGGGGTCCGCACACCAATTTTTTTAAAAATTAATCTATACTTAGTCGCATAAGTATATCATCCAGTTGTACTCTACATATACTTTAGTATGTCTGCAAAAGTGTTTTTCAATTGTACAACTTTGGTTGCCCAACTCAACTTCATCCTGTCCAAACTTGATATGTGACCACTCAACAGGAATGCAAAAGCTTCTACCTTCTTCAGATCTGTTAGATCATTTGTCTTGGTTGTGGTTTGAGCATCACTTAGGGCCTCATGCATGGCCTCCAACTTAGGAATGATTATTCTTCTAAGTTCATTTAACCTGCTGATTCTATTTTTCTTTTCTTTCTCTAGCTTCTTAATTTCATCCAAGACTGCAATAGTCTGACATTCTTGATTTACTATGGATGAGGTAAGTGGATCAAAATTTTGAGAAAGTTTTGTTAGTTTGATCTCCTGTTCTTTCATTTTCTTCTTAATCTCCATTGTTGCTTTGGACCATGATAGACAAAATTTATATATTTCCCCACCATCTTTAAGAGCATTTTCTAAGCTCTGTATCCCTATATCCATATTTCTTCTATCATTTGATATTAGACTTAGTACTTTAGAGAATCTTTTATCCAAAAACTCTTTCCAGACCTTTTCCTCAGCTGATTTCTCTAAGGACTCAAAATGAGTGTTGACTAAACTAACAAGAGACTTAAGATTACCAGATGAGGAAGCTGATGAATCCTTCAGAAAGGATGGCATGATCTTTTCAAGCACACCGAATGCAGCTTCTATTAGCTGATAGTCTTCCATGTGAGACTTCAAGATTTTTTCTTTTGCCTTTGCATTAGCAAATGAAGCTATCTTCATTGTTTGTACTGGGGAAAGAGAATCAAAATCAAATGGTCCTAGTAGAAGTTCTGGTTCATCAATTTCCATTGTCTCTTTGTTTAAGAATTCCTTGACAATTTCTGCAGTGTCTCTTGCTGGAGACAGAGTTTTCTTTTCTTCTGCAGTCTTAGAGCTGTCATCTTCTTTTCCCTTCACTTCTTTTTCTTTCTCCTTTATCCTTTCTTCTCCTTTGGATCCGGAGTCAGCAGGGGAAACCAGAGGAGTAATGTTTGTTTGTTCATGGGCCACCTCTTCCAGAGCAGAGGATTCCAAGCCCTTATCTTTACCAGTGTCCATTACTTCTTCTGTCAGTGCCTTAGTAGATCCTTCTTCAACACTTGTGGCTGAGGGATCAACACCCAAGTCCTCTATAATAGGAATGTTGAATCTTGAGTATGCATTCTGGAGGATCTCTTTTGTCTCTTTTGCTACTTTGTCAATTTCTCCGAGCATAAGTTGATTCATTCTTGCTTTGCTCCGGAACTCATCCTTGCATTCTTTGAAGATCATATTCATTTGCTTTGAATCAATTGAAGGATATAGTTGAATGGCTATCTGTTCTTGAATCTCAAGATCTTTTTCCATAGCATTATTCTTTCTTATTTCTAACTCTTTCTCTAGGCTTTTGGGAATAAGAGATATAATTTCAATAAAAGCCTTATTGTAGATGTTCAGATATTTGACTACTGCATCCTGCAAGATCTTTTGGTCAGCCTCATTATAATAATCATAGAATTCAATCATTGGTTGAAGGTTTCCATCCACAGTAACTGATTTGACCACATCATCTAATGATAGAGTGGGCTTTTCAATAAATTCTTCTGCCATCTCTTCCTTGTCTTCACCGGTAGAGGGTTCATGAGAAACTTTCTTCTTCTTCTTCATCTTCTTGATTTCTTCATCAGATTCTATCTCTTCTTCGTCTTTCTGACTGAAATAAGACCTTGTGGCCTTTGTCTTAGTTCTTTTCTCTTCTTTATCGGATGATTTTGCTTCCGGTTTTGATGCCTTTGAGGTCTTAGTAGGTGCAGACCTCTTAGAGGATCTGGTCCGGGAGGAGGCTTTTACCGGATCACTTTTCTTTTCTGCTTCTTCCTTCTCTTTTTCTGCCCTTTCCATATTTTCTCTATGTGCATCAAGTGCTTCTTTTGAGATTCCATGCCTCTTGGCAAAATCTTCTACCTCTTTTCTCACTTTTCTCTTCATCTCTAATTGTCTGAGTTCCACATGGATTTTATTACTTAATTCTTCAAAGGTTCCAAACCTTTCTGCCTTAGGATCCTTTGGTTGACTCAACATGTGTTGAACATGTAGCTCTACAATTTTCTCATCCACCTCATACCCCATTGGCATGATCCATACTGTTCTTGGTTCTACTACCTCCATTAGGCACTGATCAGTTTCTACCATAAAGCATACTGTGTCTTTGTATTTCTCAACTAGAGACTGGGGAATTCTCTCTCTAGCTTGCATCATGTTCTAGAAGTTTTTGAAGAAACCCCAGAGAGCTGTGTTTTGTGCTTTGAATCACCAAGTCCATGCAAATAGTCCCTGATTTGTATGGCAACCGGTCTGTCACTCTGCCATACCCATCCACTGGATCTGGGTAGCTCATTCATAAAGTAGAAGAATAAGCACAATATTAACCCACCATACTTAAATGAATTCTTTTTATCTTTCTTTATTTTCTGTAGATTCTCCAAGAGTTGATTTAGAAGGAGCTGACAAAGGTCATAATTTGAATTCTTTCTTAACATTTCATAAGCAGTGTAGATAGCAGTTCCAGGTACTGAATTCTCCCTGCTTGAATGATATATCTTGTATCCAATGATTATGGAGGCAAACTTGATATCCGGATCAGTGATATCTTCTATTGTCATTACTCTTTTGTCAAACCTAGATCCGGTAGCCTCACTTACAGTCTGATTCTTGACCGATTTGAGAATAGGTATCCCATTGGATGAGTGCAAACCGGTAACTACCCTAATGGCATCTTTTGTGATCTTGAATGGTCCATTCAACCACATGAAGTTATCATGTATTCTTCTCAAGACATACCGGACCCATTCATCCTCAGCAAAGCAGGGGAAATGTATACACTATGCAAAGTACTTCTCCCAGAGGGCCTTGTATTGGGGTTTGAGCTCAAATGAATCATCTATTAGTTGTTTGTGGTAGATATCCCTCAATTTGAACTCTCTGAATTCTTTAATGTTTGCGTGAATGTAAACCCTAATATCTTCTGTATGCAAGACACCATGCAGAACACTGGAAAATGCTCCTAGGGGATCTACTTCCAAGGATTTGTAGGGATGTTTCTTGAATTTGGGGTGAGGCCTATCAGTGATCTTCACAATATTCAGAGTAGATATCTTTAAAAAGATTTGCAGAGAGATATTTAAGAACGAAAAATACCTTTTGCGCCTTTAGGTTTCACGGAGTGAGCCAGATCGATTTCTGGATGAATCGACTTCTGCAAATGAACTTTGACGGGCTTGAGGAAATTTGTTTCAGAGCTCCTCTTTTCTTCTTCTTAAATGCAGAATGAGCAAATGTTTAATAAGAAGAACCCTTATATTACTCTGCAAACCCTAATACCAAGTTGCAATAAATGCTCGACCTAAGTCAATCCAGTTTGCCTTATTCGGATGACTTGAAGAACCAGATCAATCTTGATCTAAACATCTTGCGGATCTTCCAAATCTTAACCATACTTTATTTAGATGTTTCTCTTATGAACCCTTTAATTCGCAACTCTCCTTGTGCCAGTTTCGGCACCAATTGACTAGCTGGGGGAAAAAGGTTTTCTTTGTGTCTCCCCCTGAGCTAGAGCTCACTTTTTAATTTCTGGAAGGAATATCAGCACCAGAGTCTGGTGTGGATCCATCCCCTACATTCTCTATACTTTTCTTCACCCAAATCTTATTCATCTCACTTTGAACTTCATCCGCATTCACCTTTTGTTTTCCCTTATCTTGATTCTGATTATGATGTATCGGACCTCTTTTGTCCTGATTCTTGCTTCTACAGAATTTTGCAATATGATCGGATCTATTGCAAATTTGGCAAACAACATTTCTTTGCATATTTGATTGATATCCTCTTGATCTGCATTGATTAGCCATATGACCCATTCTATTGGATGCAAAGCATCTACCATTGAATGAATTGTTCATTTGCATATTTCTGCATTCATGAGATTTGTGACCATACCTTTTGCAGTTGAAACACTGTCCGAAGAAGGATGTATTGGTCTGATTCATTCTCTTCCTGCACTGATTAGCTTTATGACCAAAGTTATTGCAGTTGTGGCAGTATCCATTGAAGGATGGATATCTTTGAGCATTAGGCTACCTTACCGGAGGTCTTCTAGGCCTGTTCCTTGGATTTTCTGATCCAAGATTCTTCTGACCAGATCCGGAGCTTTCACCTTTTTCATACCCCAGGCCACACTTGTCATCTACCCTCTTTTGGCTTTCAAGAAGAACTTCAAGTTGAGCAGAGCTTATCTTGAATTTCTCTTTGTATTCATTTGTTGTTTGAAGATCCCTTTTAAGAGAGACAATTTGATCCTCAAGTTTTTCTTCATTATCTTTAGCATCTTCAAGATGATTCAAGATGTCTGATTATTCTATCCATCTTGTGGTAGTCTTCTGATTTTTCCTTGAGAGATTGTCTTAGATCATCTTCAGATTTTTTTTTTCTTCAATTTCTTGGGTGAACTTCATAACTCCTGATTCCATTTCATGTCTTACCATGATGATTTCTTTTGATAAATTTTCACATAACTTGGTTTTCTCTTTCAGATCTCCATTTGTATCATTGGCTTCACCTTGACTTGCTAATTGCTGAAGTAGCTCCTTTCTCTTTTTCATAGAGAGACTCAGTTTCTCTTTTAGTTCTTTTATGAAATCATTAGCCTGTTTGAGTCTTTCCTTCAATTCATTGACTTCAGAGTTTGACTGCTCAAGATCATCAAGGGCAGACTTAAGTTGCTCCCTTATACCATACACATCCATTTGAATTCCTAGATCTTCCTCAAGCTGTTAGGCTCTGTTGGGAGGAACTTGGCTCTGATACCAATTGTTGATAACTGAGAGGGGGGGTGAATCCGTTATCCTAATATTTCAACTTTCTGTGCTTTCTTAACAATTAATGCAACATCAGATCAAATAAGCAAGCATAATCATGAAATGGAAATAACACCAATACACATGACACAATGATTTTGACGTGGAAACCCTGTTAAGGGAAAAACCACGGGGTGATTAACCCAAGATATTATTCTCTATTAGAAGAATAGAAGATACAAAATGGCACTTGCCAATTAGGGTTCACTGCCCGAGCACACTGCTCACAAGAGGCTCACTGCCTACAAAAGACTTACTGTCTACAAGAAGAAAACTTGAACTGATGAGAAGCATCCACACATGCTGAAGTTCAGTTCCGGTTAAGCTTAATAGACTAATCTACTGCACTTCATTCTTACTCTCCTTAAGTGCTGCTGTCCTCTTACATTCTGAACCTATTTTTCTGCCTTTTATACTATTCTTCTGCTTTTATTTGCACTTCAATACATACACCACACACACCTTCACATCTAAATCCATCTTGTATATATATCCGCACAAGTGATTTCAACACTTTTCTAGTCGGCATCCGGAATAGTCAATATTATCTCAAACTCTGGTTTGTCGATTGAATCCTTGCATACCAAGTAATATGGATCAAGAATATGCTTGTAGAAGTCTTCAATCATGTCAGCCAATCATGAATGATACCTCAAGAAACTTAGTCATTAGCAATATCTCTTCCGGATTTGGGTCTGACACTCTGCCGATACAGTTCTTCCTCTGTCTACTCTATCAAACAAGAACCCAACACTCAAGTGCTCATATCTCTTCACCCTTCCATCCCCGGAGGCTAAATCCTTGGAATCTATTAGTCAAGGTACTCCTCTTGACTTCCCCAAATCCGCACTTTTACTGAAATACTTGCTCTAAGAGATCCGGACATGATTGTCGGACCTTGCTGACTGCTCTGTTCTTGCTTACCGGATCATAACACTTCTTCAATCTGACTTCCGATAGAGACTCATCATGTTTTGCAGATGTGTGAGATAACCTTTGTTGCCATCAATGACAACATTCATGAATCCATATAGTGTCTCTTTCCAACAGTGTTGGGGGTGGTTGGGCACCAATTTTGAGGAGGTAGTCAAGATATCTATTTGGATCTGACCTTAGGACTTTGTCAAGCATGTCCATGTAATCGATGTCTTGTGTAAAGTTCAAGACATCTTGATCATCTTAGGACATGGTGGTGACATTTTGGATGGGTGGTGGTGGTGGTGGTGGTTGCAAGAAATGGAAGGGATTTTCATTGGGATTATATGTCAGGATTTGAAAGACCGAAGGTGGGTTGTGTGTTTGGTTGATTGGTAGGTTGTTGTCATTGGTATTAGGCATACCTATGCCCATATATTGTCCAAAGTCTACCATTGCTTGTGATCTAGTTATGGGCATGCAAGTGTATGGATTTGATTTTGAGGTGCATGAAAGGGGGATGGAGACCTTAGAGAATCCAGATTGATTTGTTGGACCCAAAGAGGATGTGGTAGTGGAATGGAGTAAAAGATGAAAGGGTGATTGTAGTGTGATAAAGGATAGATTTTTCACTTCTAAGAGATGATTCTTCAAAAAAGTGTCAATCTAAGGATGATAAGAGTGGGTGATATTGATCTTTACAAAAATTTGGACCAAAATGGTAGATGATAGATGAAGTTTGCTTGAGGATGATTTGACAGGAGGGATTTTGATGTTGATTTGGAGGGTGATTTTTTAGATGAACTAGATGTTTGGTATGAGAGATTAGGATGATGTTTTTGAAAAGGATTTGAAGGTCAACAAATGAGCTTAAGTAAGATCTAGTTTTGTGTTGCACAAATGGATGTTTCTCTTTGTTTGGGGTAGACTAATGACCTTACACAAAGAAGGATGATTATTTCACTTGAAAGGTTGACTAATGACTCTCCAAGCAAAATATGATGTAAAAGATGAAATCTAGATCTAGCTTTAGCTCAAAGGGATGACAAGTTTTGGATGTTGGTTGATGGTTGTTTGATGGATGTTTGGATTTGGAAGATTTTGAATATGTTTTTGATGAGAGAAGCGGAAGGATTTTGGAATAATTTTCTTGCAACAAAGATGTTTGTTTGGTCCAAAAGGTATGCAAAGATTAATAAGGATGAGTGGATTATGGTATGGCAAGGGTTCGATAATGATAATGATTGATTCTCTAAGGTCAAAATGAAGGTATGATTAGAATTTTTAGAAGGAAATGGATGGAGTATTGACAGATTTTTGGGAAGGTGATTATGGATTATGGTCAGGTAGGTGCTAAAGATCACAATGGAATTTTTCTTAGTTTCAGGTAGCTCAGTCTGCAAATAGCACCAATCCATAGGTGAAATGGCACCAAAAGTAGACAAAGATAGTGCTAAAATAGGTCAGTGTTCATTGAGGCTCCGAAAAAGATAGGTTTTGATGACAAATTTGGATTTGTATTGATATGAAATTTGATCAAATGACTTTTTTGTCTCTTGGCAAGTTTCTTGAAAGCAATTTAAGAACAATAACACACAATCACCAAGATTTTGTTTGTGAAAAGATGTGGGATTTTATTAAACAAGCACTTTGTACAACCTAAGGCGAAGATAGGACAGTATTTGTTGAATCCCCTAGCTATGCTTATTCAAAGCGGGTAGCTCCAGGATCTTGGTAGCACCGGCTCCCCCTTACAGTGCACTCACTTCTCACGCATACCAAGATCCAGGTTTCCACGAAGGCTTGTCTCTCACTAAACCTTAGGTTTGTCCCTACTACCTTGGCTAAGAACCGCATGAATCAGGGCCGCTTCAAAGGTTACCCTTCTTTGTCAACAAATAGAAGGTTTTTGGATTGCTAAAACAAAGGTTCGTAGTAAGTGCATTCGTTCAGGTGGTCATACGTGCAGCAACGCTACTCTCTGTTATGGAGTCTCCCAGCCTCAAAGGGTTACGCCTTGGAGGGTTTTGGAGGAGGTTGGCTGTCGGTATGACACAACAACACCTATTGCTTGTGGCTTTTGTCACAAACACATTATTTATATAGTGGCTCGAAAGAGCTTGGTTTTAGCTTGTTGCCCCTTCGGTCGTTCCCACCTTTCAAAGCGGGGTGGAAGGCCCTCTAAAGGTTTAACAAAAGAAACACAACCACAAAAATATTTTTGATCCCCAAGTTCATACAAGGATGCGAGGGGAAAGCATACGTATATTTTGTGCTTGGGTTACAGTAAACAAGGTTCATTTTTTAACTCTTAGATTATGTTGGGGGTGATTTATGCAACTGTTGTGAGAAGCTTTTGATTCCCAAGATCACCAATGGTGTGAGGGAAGAGCATACAATTTGCACCACACAAACATCATCACAAAACACTTCACACAATTCATTTGTTTTCTTGTTTAAATGAGTGAAAAAATGCAGATTGTTGTTCTTTTTAATCCGATGAGTTATGATGCACTTTGTGGTTCTTTTTAAGCCCAAAATTGAGATGTTTGTAGATTTGTTGGCAAGCACTTGTTAATTTTAGAGCACCAAATTCAAAATAAAAATTTCTATGCTAAGGCACACAAAGATTTTGTTTGTTGTTTGTTGTTATTTGATCAATATTAGTGCACCAAATTAAAATGTTGTTTATGCTAACATACAAGGGTTTTTTTTAAGCACCAATTGAAGTGTTTGTTTAAACTAAAGATAAAAAACCCTGCAAGAACTTGTTAGTGGCTCTAGAATGATGGTGATGACCTACAAATAGCTTATTAGTCCCTGCACAGAACCCAAGGTTAGCCTACAAAAATAGCACTAAAATAGAGACCAAATGGCACCACCGTCGACTGCAATGGCGCTACTAATAGAAACTGACCTAAAACCAGACTACCCTAGAAAATAGCACTGATATATGTACAAATAGAGCTGATATACAACATAGAGCTAAAAAGATATACATAATGTGCTAGAAAAATAGATAGCGCTACAATAAGTTACAGAAAGTGCTAAAACTAAAGATAGCGCCAATATGTATAGAACAAAGCACCACTGCGTGTGTGTCTGAATGGTTTGGTCGACAGTGGAATATAGCACTGCTCTGGGTGCTGATAGCGCTGATACGGGGTTGAAATTGTCAGGCCTACAAAAACAAAGTTTTCCTAACCAAAACAAGGGGTTAGACTGCAAAAAGAGGGGTCTTGTTAGTCTTGTTAGCCTAGTGAATGGAAACCAAAACAAGATGGAAGCAAAAATGGTGTGTTTGGTTCTCAAGAAGATTTTGGCATGACCTCCCCCTCTTCGTGCACGATGCCTGCAAAAACAAAGAGCAAAATAACCTAGGAAGTCGGTAGGAAAACCAAAAAGTAGAAGAAGGTGTGAGTAAGATCTAAGAAAAAAGTGCCGTGTCAAATAGCGTTGAAACAAAAGATAGCACTAAAATTCACCACAAATGGCGCCACTGCGCAGGTAGATAGCGCCGCACCTGTAAACACGACTCAAACAACAAAAACTCACAAAAAAATGATTAGATTGAGACCTTGCGGGTCCCACCGGGCGTGCCAATGTGATTAGGAGGTTCAAATTGAGGTAAAAATACAAACTCAATGCATATAAAACAAGAAGTTATACCTTGATATGAAGACCCAATCTCATGAGGGTGAAGGAGCTTGCACCCAAATGCTCCAAGATATACCCTAGATACTAAGAAATGACGTGAAATGCTCTCAAGCTCACAAAATGCAACTCAAGAATCTACTTAGCTCAATAGAGATTTTGGCATGGTAACATTACTTAGAAATTGGATGATGAAATGGCTTGGAGGATGTTGTATTTATAGTCATTTTAGAGAGATTTTGATCCAAGGGTTGAGATTGATTTGGGAGATCAATGGTGGAAGATGAAGATGATGTGGAGGGCCTAGATTTCATCTTGGAAGATGGAGGGCTAGGAATAAAAATAAATTTTATATTCATCTTGGAAAATGGGTGAATTAAATGAGGTTGGGCAAGATGGATTATTTGTGAATTAAAAATTCTTTTGGGGAAGAGTGGATATTAATGAGTTATGACATGTGTAAGGGGTGGAAGAGGTATTAAATAAAGATTATAACACATATGTATAAAAAAATGATTTATATGAGATATATTTCAATTTTTTATTTGTGGGATGTGGGAAGGAGTGTTAATCAAGGTTTGACCATTTTAATTAGGGTGATTAGCCTAATTAATATGGCTGAAAAAAATTAGGGAATGGGTTAATGGGAGGTTAAGATTAATTAAATAAGGTTTTATTTAATTAATCATAAGGCTAGGATGAGATAGGCTAGGGTAGGCAATTAAATAATGACTATTTAATTCCCTAGGGTAGGGATAGGTTAATTAATAGGTTGAATTAATTAGTTAAACATGATTTACCTAATTAATTAGATTTTGTGAGAAGGGGGAAATTAACCAAATACATATTGCATATTTATTTAATTAATTGGTTAAAGTTGAACTATTGAATTGATAAAATTAATCCAATTGTTGGGGATAAAATGATGAAAAATTAGGTGATGAAGGGATAATTAATTAAATAAAAATTTAATTAATTGATTAGAAGAGAAATTGGTATGTGTAGGGACGTCGGGAGTAGGTTGACGATGGAGACATTTTTAGGTGTCTACATTATCCACATCAACCTTATTGATTGCACTATCCTCCTTGAATTCTGTAAATGGTGATGGAGTCCTATCATTAATTATAACTATGTTATTTTCCTCGGCCTCCTGATTTCCATTCTGGGATTTGTCTTCCCTTATCTTCTTTGATGGAATTATAACCTTTCTACCCCGAGAGCTTTCTTCTATCAAATGGGCCTATTGTTTGCATTTCTTACATATAGTATGTATTTTTTCTACCTCTACCTTTTATCTCCATATCCCTAACTCTGATCTAATTTCAATCTCTTGTGGAAAGGGAGTCTTTAGATCAATTGCTATACATACTCAGACATACATGCTGAATTCACTGTCCACTAAGTTATCATCTACCTTGATGAAGGTTCCAAGCTCTTCTCTGATTAATTTTAGGATACTTGGATCCCAATATTCCATGGGAAAATTATACAATCTAATCCACATTAGTGTTACCAATATCTCTTGTGTGATAGGGTTGAAATTGCGTTCCCATTCCTTGATATAAAAGTCGAGTCCATCCATTAGGTATGGCCCTTGGTTCATTATTTCCTTCTTTATATCTTTTGTAGGGCACTCTAATAATAATATAAACATAATATAATAATAAATTATTATAAAATAAATAATTAACAATAAATAAATATTGTTATGTCGTAAAATGTCCCCTAGGAGTTTTACCTCCTAAGTTTAGCTCCCAGGTCCCTTGAATTGGATCATGCATGTTAGAAATGAATCCTGGAGCAAAATCCCTTGAAACCCATGTCACAGGGGACTAAGGGGATCCTCTTGAGATTAATCTAGCCCTAAAATAGGTGCCTAGATAATGGCACCCACGCCCTTGTCCTACCCTATTTTGTTAGGGCCCAAAATTTAGATGTCGGTAAAGTGACCGTTAAAGGTCTCCATTGTCGGCATCTTGAGTTTGAATTATGAAATTATAGCGGGAATGCATACATAATCATGTTTAGGACTTCATTTTACAACTAGATGGATAATGCAAACTTATGATCTAGTGCTAAGGATATTCAAGGTTTTCATTGTTTTGTAGAGCAGTATTATGTTGTGTTTGTTCATGTTTGTTGTAGATTTGTCTTCATCAATCCATCTCCTCATGGCGTGAAAGATCTTCATCTCCCCGCGAGAGCTTCACCTCCAAGGTGACATCTATTTTATGTTTAATCATTTATCATATCATTTGCTTTTTCCCCTATCCTGAAAGTACACACACTCTTTATCTAACAATGGTGTTGGAAGGCTTGAATGCCATTTCAGGGCTTGACTGAGGCAAGCTCCTAAACACCACAACCCCCAACCCCTCTCTTGTGATTGTAGGTGACAGGTATCGGATCTTGTGGAGAGGAGTTACAGAAGATCAGAGCAGAGCAAAAGGTATTTGAATTTGAAGAAAAAGGCAGAAAATATCCCTAAAAGGTCAAGGGTGCCCGCTCTTTTGACCTCCAGTTTTGTAGTGTCAGGAATCCTAGAGAGGGTTACAATCTGAAGCACATTTCATCCTGAAGCCCTCAGAAAAAGCACTACCTTGGGCTTGGATGCCCACTCTTTTGACCTTGAAGTTTCCACTTTCCAGAACCCAAAATCTGGTATGTATTTGATCTGCATTCAATGTTCCTTTGTGTGAGCATTTGTCGTGTTTCATCTGTTTGCTTATGATTTTGCATAATTAGGGTTTTCTGTAGTTGATTCCTCTTGCAAAAGTTGTGATTCAACTCGGTTTAATATCCTTGAATGTATGTAGTGAAAGGAGGATCTAATTAAACTATCAACCTAATTCATAAACCCTCTTTTTCTACATAAGATTTTGGTGAACCTATTTTTTGCTGAACATTGCATTTTGCTGACTGTTGTAAATCAAATTTACATTCATACATTTCATTGTCATCATTTTACATTCAAAAATCTTATAAAAAAATTATAAAATTTTAAAAAATCAAGCATCTTAGGCTTGCATTTAGGCATAGTTTGCACTATTTTCATTACATTTCATCTAAATCATTTAAATCTCTAATATTTACATCATATCTGACATAAATTACAGCAATACATCATTTTATCATCATTTACCTTGCATTTACATACTTTATTTGCTAGGGTTTGCTTGAAATTTTGCATTTTTTTATATAACCTAGTAATTCCAAAAAATAGGATCTGTAGCTAAAATCTTGTTTTAGATTTTACTACTTATTCTAACACTCATTCAAATCTAATTTTAAACAGTAGTGTTTCATCGTTGTGTGTTGTTGCATATACATTTCAAATTTTGCATTTACACATTGTGTATTTCAACAAAAACTTGCATTTTCATTCATATTTTTAATTTACATTGGGCATTGCAAGATTGGTGTGTTGTGACAAATTTGGATTCATTATTGGACCAATTCAAAGGTTTTAATTTGTTGCCCCTCATCATTCTCATAATTTCATTGCATATATTTGAGCATTTGCATTAAAAAAAGTGAACTTGTTTTTAGCATTTTAGGTATACAAACAAGCATAGATTAGTGTTGTTTCATTGCATTCATCATGGATATCTTGCATTTCAGATCTTACACTCATATTCAAACACATATTCATTTGTCATTTGCATAATTTCATATCATTGTGTGAAAATTGGCACATTATTTTTAAATACACATTGTGTATTTCAACAGTAGGTGTTTAAACACTTTGTTCTCACTTTCTTGACCAAAACTTTTAAAATCATCAATTGGGCCTTTTGTGTTGTACTCTTTCCTCCTTTTCCACACTGTTTGTTGTGGACTTTGTGTGCACTTCTTACCCATTTCCCTCAAACAAGTGTTTTAGGTGTGAAATAGTCCCACATGGCTTTTCATCATAAAAATAATGCTATGATCCCTCCTTGACCTGATAGGAAAAGGAAGACTCTTGAACTTGAAATAACATTCGCACCAAAGATTAGAACACATAAAGACATTGAAGGTCCACTCTACATCACTGTTAACATAATGGGGACTGCGGAAAGAGGAGCCCTTGTTGATCCAAATTGCATAGCTAACATTGATATGAAAGAGTTCCTTTATGCACACAAACTTATACAAGAAACTTATTAACCTACCAATATGATAATAAAAGTGCAAAACAGAACTTTCATCCTGATCATAAGGAAGATTTATTTGATGATTCGAGTACTTGATAAGGCTTTATAGCAAACATTTGAGATTATTTTGACATCTGACCTCTTCCGTGTGAAACTAGGCCATTCATGGCTTAAGGCTATGAAAGTTGTCCCTTCAACACTTCACCAATGCTTAAAATTTCCTCACTGTGGGTCTATACAAACTATTCACCATAGCCTATGGCAACTTGAGGTGACTCAGAAAAACATCATCCTTGACTACTTTTGGCTGAAACCTATGGAGGAACTTGAACCATGAACAAACCACACATTCCTGGGATATCGACAGTACAAAGCACAATTACTATCTAGATTGGTTGGTCCCCCTATTCAACAAACAATACCTAAAGGGCAACTGACATTACAAGAACACTCTAGAATGAAAGGAAAAGGGATATATGTTGAGGGTTCCTCCTCCGTCATCCCTACAAGGATCGGGAGAAAATCGTAGAAAACAATACCATGCATCACCATGAGTTAATCATACATCTGCCTCTTCCTCTGAGCTACAAAAACCTATGGAGAAACATGAGATTCCTTTTGAAGATATCAACAATAAAACAAGAAGAAATAGACAAGCTAGAGAAGGAAGGAAGAGAAGACAAGCCTTGGCTCGAAACAATGCATCACCTCAACAAGAAAACATTGAACCACTTAACACTGAAACAAACAAAGAAGAGCCTAAGGTTGATAAAGTAAAGGATAAGGAATCTAAATGGGCACTTGTCCCCTATGTACCTCCCTCCTCTAGCATTCGAGATTGGGAGGAGGATGATTTGCTTGTTGACAACCACTAGCACGGTTATGTTTTCAGGTAAGTATGTCTAACCCTGTTGGCCACCTTTGTTGTAGCATGCTATGCTCGCTTACATGCACCTTCTCTCTTTGTGTTGTGCTCCCCCATGATGTGTTATATGTTGTTAGGCCTCCTTGGATGACCCTTGATACTCTTGTAAGGTCAAAGATATAAGGATATTGCCTCTGTTGTGACCATTCTTGTATTTGTTTCATCATTTTTCTATTATTCCTCTCTATTTTATTGTTGTGTGTTGTGCCTTAGGGGCATAGCATTGCGGTTGATGCCCTGAGGGCATCTTCCTACGTGGTGTTCCTGAGGCACTTGTTCTCCTCTCTCATTTTATTGTTTACCTTCTTCTAGCAGTTCTATTTAGTCGGCAAATGATGAAAAATAAACAAATATTGATATGGACCATGTGTCCCTTCAACAAGCAAAGCAAAAAAATGGACCTAGTCCATACATGATGATGGGGTTGATACACACACACACACACACACACACACACACACATATATATATATATATATATATATCCAACGCTTGACTAGTAGAATCACTCCGTGTGATGTCTCATCTTATGGCATTTCTTATGACTAACATTTTTAATCCACTCAATATGCTCTTGTACACTTTGATTGGTATTGCACCTTGTTGCTACACTTAGTTATGAGGTATCGGCAGTATAGCCCAACGGTTATACTCACCTCCGAACTCATGAGTATAGCCTTGGTCTTTGATGTGACTATTTTGTTGCATAGCTTTCATGATGTGATATGGTTGTTATCTTAGAGTAAGATTTTCTAACCATCTTGTTATCTTATCTTAGCATATCAAATCAATGTGTTTGTGGGAACATTTGGTGATCATGGCACATGTCACCTTTGGGGGCATGGGCTTTGCGAAAGCTCTTGTTCCCTTGTGTGTTTTCTCTCTACCTTAATGTGCTTGATATCAGTACATGACATTAACCACCTCAAGATGGGGGCATATATAATGATATATGTCTGATGATTTTGGTACTAATGAAGTGTGTTTATAAGCCCTTTGGATGAGGCAGGATGTTGTATCTCCAGTGTGAGTACACATCTTTATTTATATTGCAATAAAAAAGCCCTCTCCGTGAGGTGGGATATCATATCCTTTATCAAAGAAGCCCTCTGCAGAGGCGTGATAACATATCTCTTGAGCTAGTGCATATCCTTTTATTCAAAAGCCCTTTGTGGAGGTAGGATGGTGTATCTCTTGAGCTAGTGCACATCCTTTTATTTTAAAAGTCCTCTACAGAGGTGGGGTTGGATCTTGAGACTATCCTCCCTTAAGCATGTTTTTGGTGGTTGTTGTGGCATAAGACCAATCGTCAGGTGTGTCTATAGCGTGTTTGATATGGTGGGACTTAGCAATAAGCTCCTTCCATCGCCTTGTTTATCATGTTTAAGACATATAGTATGTATTTGACATGCTATACGTCTCTCATGTTTTCCCGTGTGTGTGGTTTCAAGGGTGTAGTGATGAGCTCCTCCCACACTCAGGTTTTGTTTGGCATGTTTTCCCCTGTGTGTGGTTTCAAGGTTGTAGCAATGAGCTCCTCCCATACTCGGGTTTTGTATGGCCTGTCTTCCCTCATGTGTGGTTTCAAGGGTGTAGTGATGAGCTCCTCCCACACTTGAGTTTTGTATGGTGTGTTTTCCCCAGGTGTAGTTTCAAGGGTGTAGCGATGAGCTCCTCCTATATTTTGGGGTTTTGTGTGTTGCAATTTTTATTTCCATGCATATATATATATGAAAATGAAAATGTTATATCAGTGTATTCATCATGTTTTGCATGATTGCTCTCATGTCTTCATTATGTCTTATGTGTCTTCAATACTGTCTTCTCTGTGTCTTGAATGCTTCCTACTATCTTCTCTGTGTTTTGCGTGTCTGCGATATGTCTTCTGATGCTTACTTGAGACTGGGGGCTAGAGATAGTCCCTCAATCTTGGTGTATGCTTTTGCTTCATGTGCTTGGTGTGTTTGATGTGTTTTTGACCGTACTTTAATGCATGTATGGGTCATAAGATCATACATACATTAAAGTGGGGGCTAAATGTTATGTCGTAAAATGTCCCCCTAGGACTTTTACCTCCTAAGTTTAGCTCCCGAGTCCCTTGAATTTGATCATGCATGTTAGAAATGAATCTCAGAGCAAAATTCCCCGAAACCCATGTCATAGGGGACTAAGGGGACCCACTTGAGCTTAATCTATTCCTAAAATAGGTGATTGTCCTGCCCTATTTTGTCAAGGCCCAAAATTTGGATGTCGACAAAGTGACCATTTAAGGTCTCCCTTGTCGGCATCTTGAGTTTGAATTATGAAATTATAGAGGGAATGCATATATAATCATGTTTAGGACTTCATTTTACAACTAGATGGATAATGCAAACTTATGATCTGGTGCTAAGGATATTCAAGGCTTTCATTGTGTTGTAGAGCAGTATTATGTTGTGTTTGTTCATGTTTATTGTAGATTTGTCTACATCAATCCATCTCCTCATGGAATGAAAGATCTTCATCTCCCTGTGAGAGCTTCACCTCTGAGGGGACATCTATTTTGTGTTCAATCATTTATCATATCATTTGCTTCTACCTCTGTCCTGCAAGGACACACACTCTTTATATGACAACAGTGTTGGAAGGCTTGAATGCCATTCTGGGGCTTGATTGAGGCAAGCTCCTAAACACCACAACCCCCAACCTCTCTCTTGTGATTGTAGGTGACAGGTATCGGATCTTGTGGAGAGGAGTTACAGAAGATCAGAGCAAAGCAGAAGGAATTTGGATCTGAAGAAAAAGGCAAAAAATATCCCTAAAAGGTCAAGGGCGCCTGCTCTTTTGACCTCCAGTTTTGTAGTGTCGGGAATCCTGGAGCAGGTTACAATTTGAAGCACATTTCATCTTGAAGCTCTCAAAAAGCACTACCTTAGGCTTGGGTGCCCGCTCTTTTGACCCCAAAGTTTCCGCTTTCGAGAACCTAAAATTTGGTATGTATTTGATATGCATTTAGTGTCCCTTTGTGCAAGCATTTGTCACGTTTCGTCTGTTTGCTTACGATTTTGCATAATTAGGGTTTTAGGCTTAATCGGGCTAAGGTTGAACAAATTAATCAACAAATTCCAATGTTCCTTATCATTCCAAGTGAGACCAAACCTGTAGCTGAGTCCTCTTGCAAAAGTTGTGATTCAACTCAGTTTAATGTCCTTGAATGTATGTAGTGAAAGGAAGACCTAATTAAACTATCAACCTAATTCACAAACCCTCTTTTTCTACATAACAATTATTAATATAATTTTTTCTATATAAATACTATTTATTATTTCTAATTCATTTCTATTAATTTTTCAATTACAAAATAAATACTATTATTACAATACTTCAAAGGCACTTACTACGTGACACTTGTTATAGATTTTACACAAAGTCAACAAACATTTCTAAAAAAGTAGCAATAGACAAATTTTTTAAAACAAATCCAAGCAAAAAAATTTAAAAGAACATTTCCCTAATTTTAAATAAGAAAATTATCATCCTCTCTAATCAAATGAAGCCCCTTAAATATAAACTCCCCAAATATGGAAAAAGTTTAATATAACCAAAATAAACAACACTAAATCTTGGTCACTCAAAAGCCTTAGTTCCCTTAAACTTGGAAATTTAAATTGTTATAGATGGGAAAACAAAAAAAAATGATGAGAGTATTTATTACCTACTAACTCTTACTCATTCCTTACCACCCTCTAACATTAAACCTATCTTGTCCCATTATTCTTGAGATGGGAGTAGGGCTTAAATTTGACGACCTATCAAGCAAATTTTTTATGACAGTTATCCATTCAAAGGTGCCTTTAAAATACTATGACATGCCATAGTATAAGTAAAATTACATATAAACCAAATATATATAATTAAAATTCTATATAAATTTTGACAGTTTGTCAAAAATTTCTCCTTTCATATGATACAGTCTTGTGAAAATATTGATTGTATTTTATGGCAAAAATGCTTAAATACGGCCATCAAATTTAAGCCTTGGATGGGACGATAATAAAACTAGTGGTGAGAGAATGTAGGAATGTTACAACACATAATGAATAATAGAAAGCTATGATAAATAATTTTGAGATAATATAAGAATGTTAGAGAGCAATTGAAGGTATGATATCTCAAAAGATAAAATAGAAAACCAAAAGACTATTCATGAATCCAACAATTAAAAAAAAAAAAACTTACGCTAGTATGTAAAATACTAAGGACAATTTATAAGAAAATAAAGAGTGGATAATTATAACTCCATGGAATGGAGATGCACCACTAGTAATTAAATTAAACATTTTTAATAAAAATAATAGTTGTTTTTCTTAATTAATTTTCTTACAATTATAGAAGAACATTTAAAAAAAATAATGATGATGGTTTTAAAAAAATACTAATAATTTATCCCAAAATAAAATATCATACATCCATTAGTTATTTTATTTTTTTAGCTAGGAAACTAACAAATATCAATTTTTAAAGTAAAAATAAAATTAAAAGGTCCTTGATTTCTTGGTGAAGTTAAAAGGTTTTGAATAAGTCTACTAGGAATCAAGTCTTGTTAAGTAAAGACCCCTGACACCATAAGGGTTTATCTCCATATTCTTAATATTCTTATTAATTCTTAAAAAAAAAGGATAAAGTGAAATATTCCCTAAACATACTTCTAACCACTCTCACACAATTCTAAATAGAGTGGCTCATAAACCATGACCTTAGAGTATGGACCACTTAGTATTAATCATATTCTATTGAGTCAATTATTTTGTAATGTCATCTTCTTAAATTGTAATGAAATTAGAGATGCCCCTAGGTCATAAAAAGGTTAGAAGTCATTTGCATGTATAAACAAAAACAAATAGTGTTAGACAAGAAAAAGGAGAAAGAAAAGGACTTATGCTATGGTTTCATGCCCTTACTTATTTAGATATGTAAGTTTTAAATTAAGTGGATTTTTAGAATTTTCTCATATTATAATGGAACTACTATATATTTGGGATTGAAATATGCTATTAAAAAATGTGGGGTTGAAATTATGTAGCCAATACATAATGAAAAATGTTACATTGGTATATGTTTCCTTTTTTTTTTCCATTTCCCTTCAAATTTTACTTCTGAATTTTTTAATAATAAATAACTCTTTATTAATAATTTATTTTTTAAAAATTTATATAATAAAAAACTTACAATTTAAAATAATTGCTTAAAATAAGCAGAAAAAATCATTGAACTGCTAACTCCACAAAATACTCTTGAAAAATTTGAACTACTGCTAAACAAAATAAACTAAACAACCACATGACCATGAGACCATAACATTAATGTGTGATATGAAGTTTGTGAAAAGTCTTAACATTTTGATATACAAATATACATACCTATACTTCACGAATGCGTCTAGTTTACTGGCTAAATGCTGCCGTTGATGCCTTGCTCTCTCAACGGCGCTTCATTATATGCCCTCACAATCTCTTTCAAAATGGGAGTCAGTACCCTCCTCCTGTGCTCCTTATTTAATTACATTTCATTTGATTGGCTTAAAGCCTATAACATTTGGGAAGAAGTTTAATCGAGATATAAAAGACTCAAATATCCGCAAATTTCTAAGGTGCGATCACCAGAATAATACAAACTGCTCTTTGTTTATAAATACCCAATTTATTTGTTTCCTTATATGTAACTTTTATCTGTTTCCTGTTACTATATTCAGCTTGGGTTATTTAAACTTGTGGGTATTATTTTGATACTTTTTGATTCAGAGACAAGGTGGTTTATACAGAAAGTACCCTGCAGAAGGATGACAGTTCTTTCACCTGCCTGCCTTCTCTCCCAGAACAACGAATTGTAGTATGAGTGCAATCAAACCAAATGCTAGTATACAACGCTGTCTTTTTCTTTTCCCTTTGCCTGTATTGAATGATTTATGGGTTTACACCCAGTTGCCTGTTTTGCGTTTTATTTATATTCAATGAATGAATTGTGCCAGGTGGTTTGTGGTACCCTTGGAACCGATTACCTTGCAACTGTAGCTGCTTTTCCAAAGCCTGATGAGAAAATTAGGTCTACAGATTTGCAGGTAATGGATTTGTATGCATTATCCTGTAGTCAGAGCTTTGTTTATTGGTTGCTACGTCTTAAGTGCCAATATTATGGAACATGCATTTCTTTTTCTTGGTAAATATTGTGTCAGGTTATTAAGATTTGCAAACATGGATCATGCTTTCATGTAACCCATTTTTGTTACACCACAACCTTACCACATATACACTGGGGTCGAGAGGCTGCCTTGTTAGCTTAAGGGGTTTAAAACCTGGGTTACCATCATAGATTGCCTTCATTACCATTGCACCACAACCTCTTGGACCATGACAATAGTCCTTATTACTATTACACCACAACTCTTTGGACCATGTAATAAACCACCCCTATTTTCTTTTTGATTTTTGCAAAGAGAAATGATATGATGCAATGTCCTTAACACTTTCTGATCACCCAGTTCCCAAAGCAGACAAGGTGAGAGCATACGGTGTCTCGGATTCACACAATTAATAATATTTGCAAACAAACACAATCATCCATTTATTCAGTGGGAACATCCACTTGTTCAGTGGGAATACTATAAACAAAATGCAAGGCACATCCACTTATTCAGCGGGAAGCCTGTTACAATGAAATCCATTTGTTCAGTGGGGTGAGTAGCATGTAACAAGAAAGAAAACAGTGCCACTGGCGGTACTACTATCCAATGAGTTACAACACAAACTATTGCAACAATAGAATATAAACACTATGAAAAATAGAAGCTGCAATATCATCAAATAATTCTGATTTTCAATTCAGACCACTGCTGCAACCAAAAGTCAGTATAAATAATGCACTAAATAACCTTCAAATCATCACTAAATGCCTCAGCTTCCTGAAAACACACTAAAACACTGCAAATACTGAACTCACTGATCTGATATAAAAACAACACTGCAGAAACCTTAAATCAACATATGAAATTAATAGAACTACCCAAAGATGGCAATCTCCACCTCCAATCTGCAACAACTGACATTCTAACCCCTTGGCACCACCAAAACCACAGAAGGAACTCCAGAAAGAGGGGCAATTTCCTCTAAAACATCACGCCCTTATGCTAGGATCACGACCTGCTCAGGAGGCTGTACGACCAGCTCCAGGAATCTCCCAACACAAACAAAACAATCCAAAACTCCATATTCAATCTCCAAAATAAGCTTATGCAAATCATAAGTACACTCCACAAATAAAATCATTAGAATACATCAAAATCCATTGCAACACAAGTGTAATTTTTGTATGAAATCACTACAACCAGCTATGTCATGTCCCCGTTTCCGGCTTGATCATCAAGTAGGAATGGATTAGCCTACTCCTCATTCCCGGAGGCTAATTCTGAATAATAAGGGGATGAAATGGGTTTTGACTAACTCTGTGTGTCATTTTGCAGGTACAATCAAGGAGTTTTGAGTCAGAATCCACTAAGTCAGTGACAAGGCGCCCATCCTGGCAGAACACACCCATCCTGGCGCCTAGCTTTTAGAGTCACTTCTGGCATTGAAGTTGAGGTTTCAATAGAAGGCGCTCCACCTGAATGGGTTCCTCCAATCAAGCGCCTAGATCAGAGATGAACAGGAACAAGGTATCATGGAGTCTTCATGCCTTGGCGCTCATCCTACATCAGACCCCCCCCCCCAAAAAGTGCGCCTAAATAGGAATATGATCTTCAATCCCCTCAAGAGGTTAGGGCGCTTGGTAAGGCAAGTAGTTTGTTTCATCTCAAGACTTCAGATGTGAGCATTTGCATAGCAGATAAGCTTTTCAAGGGAAGGCGCCATTTTTTTCTTCCACTGGCACCTTAGTGCGCCTAAGATGGAAGTAAGTCCTCACATTCAGTCCAAATACAAGGCGCTCCTTCAAGGAGGCTAGATCAATCCAATTGAAGTTCAGTTGCTTTCAATCTACTTTGAAAAGATGTGCAGTTGGATCCTAAGCGCAAAATCCTAGTCAAATTGAGAACAAGTGCGCCAAAAGCATCTTCAAAGGAGGTATGTCATGGGCGCCAAATCTACTGCAAACCTTCCAAGTAAGCGCCTGAGTTGGAAGGATGTTTCCAATCATTCCTAAAAGTCTAGGCGCTTGGTGAGTAAGTGTCTCAACATGCATAAAGTTGGATCCAACAGGAGGCGCTAGTATCTTCCTACACTCTCTCAGAAGAGCGCCTCAAGTAGGTTGACTTGGTATGGAGTTGGTAGAAGTTCCCTGGAATGGGAAGGCAATACAGGAAACATTTCCAAGTTGTATCATCCATTATCAGTGCAAAACATTCAAGTTATGCGCCTAAAGACCATAAGGCGCCATTTTCATGATCCTGTCATCCTTAGGCGCATTTTCCAGTGCATTTGACCTAGCTTTGGTGCCTAGCTTCTTTGCAAACCCCAATTTGGCGCCTAACCCTAGCAAGGCGCAATATCATCTCCAGTTGGCATTTGGTCTTGAAAGCTAAGCAGTGGCAAAGTCATTTTGGCGCCTAGGGTCTAGTTGGACTTCCAGGATTGCAGTCAAGGTATGGCGCACTTCCTTGGTGGCGCCTAAACCCCAGTGGCGCCTTGATCAATCTCAATGAGCGCCTTAAGGAGATTGGATAAACTGAGTGTCCAGATACCTCTTTAGATCAAGGAAGCAACACTTGAAAGTCTTCCCAAGCTAGGCGCTCACTTCCAGATGAAGCATTCCACCTCCTTGAACATCAAATCTTGAAGAAACACCAAGGAAAGTCAATCTTCATGCAAGGCGCATTTCTGTGTCCATGAAGCATCATTTTGGCGCCCAACATCAAGTAGCATTTTGGTCAAGTTTCAGTGAGCGCTTTGGGCAGGTTGGGTGAGTGAAGTATCATGATCTCGCCAACAACCTTTAGAAGTTCCTTCTAGATAGGCACAACCTCATGATAGGCGCACTTGGCACTCCAGATACTTCAACTTGGCGCCCAGTCAGAAGAACACTTGTAACTGCTCCTAAGATGAGATGATTCAGAACTTGAGCTCTCATTGGTCGACAGAATGTCTTCGGGATCCGTGTCAAGGTCTCTAGATGAGCTTGCCAACTCAGAATGAGTCATAAGATGGAATATTCCCTTGGATATGCTTCTTGGGAAACGTGCCTTGGTTCCTCTTTGTGCATAGAAAAACGTGCCTTCATTGCCTTTGGAAGGCCTATAAAAGGAGGAGCTCTCTCATTCATTTGGTATCTATGCATTTGACAAAATTCTCTCTGCAAAGCTGTTGAGCTTGTAATCTTGAGGCCTGCGAGTTTCAAGTGTTGGGGTGATGCTCCCTCAACTGACAAGGTGATGCTCCCTTGTTGTACTGTGAGGTGTTGACATTCAGTTGACATCGTTGAGTTTGATTAAGTTGATCTAGTGTGCAAGGCATTGTAATCATCAAGGCTCCAAGGCCTGCTTTTGTAATTCCATTTGAATAAAGTGTAACTTCATGCCATTGAAAGCATTATCCATGTAATAAGACATTGTGAGTTGATTGAATCAAGTAATAAAACAAGTACCCAGCTTAAGGTTGATTCATTCAAATAATTATCTTTGAAGTATATCTTTGTGTTGTTGAAATAGTTGATGAGTTGATAGCAAGTAAAATTGTCTAAGTAAGGAAAAATTTTGGTAGAATTAGTTGGGTATCTTACAAGCTAGGGTGGATCTTTCACCACCAAAACCAGCAATCTACAAGAGGGTTTTCATCCTCAAGAGATAAAGAAAGAACACACAGGTTCAATCCGATAGCATAACATTAAGAGAAATCTTCAGCATTCCCCAAATGAGACCCCAAACTTCCTTATATAGACTCTTTGAGCGCTCAAGGGAAATAAGGAGTATTTTATTTTTTGGAAATAAAATAAACTTAATAGTGCTCACCTTAATAACCTTTATTTCCTAAGCCTAGCGTCCACTATTATGTGTCCATCATAAAATATTTGTCATGTCCTGTTCTAGGTTTCACACCAAAATTTCTGAATTTGCAATTTTCAAAATGAAACCCTAGGACTGATTTATGATTTTTGTTTCTGCACTTCAATTGCCTTTTCAAACCCTAGATCTGATTTATCTTTTTCTGATTCAAACAATGATGGACAGCGAATACATATGCGTACAAATTGCTCAAAACACATAGCAATAATGAATCCTTATTATGATGAAATCAATCATGACTCATTCAACAATATTTGACCTCACGATGCAACATATAGAAGGCACAATTATGATTTTCTGAATAAACAGACTGCTGCTACAAATTTGTAAATGTATGGAATGATAATTACATCAAGATCATGGCTCTAGCATAGCCAAACGCAATTCCCAGCTACTGTTGCAAAATCAGAGAATAAACATACCAAGATGATGCCAAATTGACAAATCAAAGTGGCGAATCTCCTCAATTCGGATCTGCCTTCAAGGACTGATGGCGGATGTAAATGAAATCTTCAATATGTTGACATGTGATGCTAAAGTCTGCTGTAAAAATATCTGATGGCTGATCGACCTCCTTAGTGATGACAAGTGTAATGCCAAATGATCAAAATGCAAGCTAGAACATCAGCAAATTCCTCCAAGGATCCAGCGCACCCTAATGCAATGAATTGGCCTTCAAGGTGTCGAAGAGTGTTGGACTAGGGCTGCGAATAAGTTTGCTGCTACAGATCAGGAATGTCATGGAGAACACCGCTGAAACTTGGAGTCTAGACTGCAGCAACTCTGGATTGCAGCAACTCTGGATTGCAAATCTGAAGGCTACTTCAATGTTAGTGATCTCAAATCTACCACGAACCTCCTACAACCAATGGCGCTTCAAATCTTCAATGATGGCGCTCACTCTAGAGGCAAAATCTTTTATGAAACCTGCAATTACTCTTCTTAACAATGGCGCCCAAACCCTGATTTGAAATCTGAACCAAACTCTTCAACAAAGGCGCTCCAATCATACAATTGAATCTTCAATAACAACTTCAACTGAATCTGCTATAAAATGTCTTCAAGCTCCACAAAGATCTTCAATAAAGTCGTTAATAATGATGTACAAATCTGCAATGAAAGATTGATCTTGAATGCCCAAACAAATCTTCAAATTCTCCAGTGAAGCACAATTAGACCTCCGTCATGAAGTCTCCATGAGCTGAGCTAGGTTTTCGTCCTTGAAATAGTGCAACAAAGTTGCAGATCCACAGAGGGATAAATCAGAAAATTGAAACTAGATTCATAATGTCAAAAGCTTTCCAAAAGACTTATATTTATACCCTTTTTCAATTCTTCCCATAGCCGACTTCCTTTCTTTGTTTTGGTGCCCAAAATCAATTTAAATATTTGATTTAAAATTATCTTCCAAAACTTGGCCGACCACCAATATCCTCTTCTTGGCTGACCTTAATTTTATCCAATGTTGGCGCGCAATAAAATTTAAAAACGAACTGTTTGCTTCTCAAGGGCCGACTTTCATGAATGGGCCGACCTATACCTTTCCATTTGGGCCAACTTGGGCTGACTCCCTCATCTATTTGGTGCTCAAGACTATTTTGAATTTCTTTATTTCTTCCAGAGGGCCGACTTCCATAAATTGGCTGACATAAACAAGGTTTTTGGTGCCTTAAACAATTTAAATTTCATTTGTTTTCCATAAGGCCAACTTATCTTCCAATAATCTTCTTTGGCCGACTTAGGTGCTCAAAATTATTTGTTTGACTTCCTTTTAAGGCCGACCAAAACATAGACACTTTTGATGCAAATTTCAAATTAAAGATTTGAAATTCTTCTTCTTTGAATACTCCACAAATTGGGGACATGACAATATATTTCATCCCCTTTCCAAAGAGCTATTACACTTAAGTTTTAAATATCTCCATCATTAGTTCAACATTACTGTTCAGTGGAGAATCTGATCTATGATCTCAAAGTTCAACATTTCTTTTATTTTTCTCAATAACTTTAAACATCCAGCCAAATATTTTGTAGATGTGATTCTAGGTTTATGGATTTCAGGAGGTAGATGTTTGTGTAGTTTGTAAGCTTAATTGATTTAATTGAAATTAGAGATAGATGTATAAACTATAATCAGATCTTAAGCCTTATAAGCTTGTAAAACGGTTTCTTTACCTTATCAAACAAATATATATATACATCAGTTACAAATTTACAATTTGAATTTACAAACAAAGTTACAAAACTCAGAACTGAAACCTATATTCTGTTGTACAGGCTTATCAGTTATCAACTTATCATGCACATTGCATACTCAAACTCAATGTCTCAAACACTGGATATCAAGAAATCTGAAACAGAAATACAATGTTTAATAGTTTATTGTTTTGCTAAGCATCATTCAAGAAATTCTGAAATTTCAAATACTAGCATTGACAGGATTGTAATTTGTATTTTTGATATACTGATATAATCACTGTATAACTCATAACTATAACTATAACCTCTTTATGGCGGAATGTAGGTGCTCTAGTGTCCACAAAATTTAGATTTGTTGAGTGAAGAATCAAGATGGATTCTTTCACAGTGAATGCTGGTTTAGATTTGGAGAACGAAATAGCAATTGATGAAGATGAGGAATCAGACAACCAAACAAAACCCCAGGCAGAAACACTAACAGTTCAAGTGCAGCTGCAAGTGTGTTAAAAAATGATTGCCCTTCACAGTTGTTATCACAATATGCCAAAGGGCCATTTAGCAAGAAAGATCCTTTAAAGCAGCATGCAACAATAATAGACACAAATAAAGCACCTAAGTCAGGTGGAAGTCGAAAATGGAAATGCAACATTTGCCCATAAGGTACTTGGAATGGCAGCATGATGAGGACCAATGCACATTTTTTGCATATCCTTGGTAAAGGAGTTGAAAGTTGTAAGGATCTCACAATTGAAATGAAGGCTGAGATGATCAAACTATATACAGGGGAAATCACTACAACATCACTTTCTAGTACATTGACACGAGGAGGTTCAACTTCAGGTTTACCACCTTCATATCCGTCATTTGGGGTAAGTGTAGAGGAGTTAAGGGGGAAGTGGAAAGCTACATGATCATCCTCACCAAACCCAATCACAGATATGTTCAATGTGCAAGCAAGGGAGGTTGCAGATGATGCCATTGCCAATTTCTACTTTGGCAATGACATTCCTTTCCATGTTGCTCGATCCCCTTTGTACAAGGAAATGTTTGAGAAGGTAAGGCAAGCTGGTCCTGGTTATGTGGTTCCTAGTGACACTAAATTAAGAACCACACTCTTGGAAAAAAGTTATTCCAAGGTTAACTTGTTGATGGAGGAGATGAAGGCCAAATCACTGACACATGGCTACAGCATAATCATGGATGGGTGGACGGATATTAGACACTGTCCACTCACAATGTTATAGTTTCATGCATTGATGGACCTGTTGATGAGGTTTTTGTGACTACAACAACATTAGAATAAAATACTGGGTATCCTATCCTCTCTTGAATAAAGCTTCTCAGACGCTAAACTATGTGATCGAATGAGACTGCTCCAAGGTTCCTTTTATGTCAGGTCTTGACGTGCACAGGGATAGACTTAGTAGAATGATGTGATTTGCTGGTAATCACAGGGGGGACTTACGTATCAGACCTAGTGTTCATTGCTCAAGGAAGAAAGTTAAAGGGGTTTCGGTAGATTCTGGAGTAGTGGACGTGGATTCCTCTTCCTATAGACTAGATTTTCAGCTTGTGGCAGAAAAGATCTAAGTTCGGCCAGACTAACCTAAGTGGGTAACGAATGATCTTTGCAGTTTGGCTCTTTTATAATCTACTTCTAAGGAAAACTCAAAGAAAGTGAAAAAATAAAGGGATGGTGGAAAAGAGTTCAGGAATCTAAGTGACGGGAAGGACTATTGCTGAAGATTTGATGCTGGAACCACGCTTCTGCTTCGTCATGCGACAACAGCTAGGCAGAGATGGTGCGATCTTCTGGGATAGCGGCAGGGATTTTCACACTGTCCTAACATGGAACATGGGATTTGATCACTCAGGAACAGTCGAAGTTAAGCTCAGAATCAGTTTAGACTAACCATACAAAGTGATTTGCAAGCCACAGATCACGAATGGTATGAACAAATCAGCACTCGATTATTCAGCAATAACATTTTCCATCATACTAACTAATAAAACTTGAAATAAAAGAAATAACTTGAATAACTTTCAGATTTGCTTCAAGGAATCAATAAAACCATGTCAAACATCCAAAGAATCATATGAACACCAATATTCAATGCTTATATTTTTGCTTTAGAAGTTTGTATTACAACAATCTAACTGATCCTTGGAGTTTCAGCTCAGGAAAAACAATGCAGAAATAAAAGCTAGCTACTAGGGTGCTCTAGGAGCATTAGAATGATAGAAATGAGAAAAAGAGAGAGATATAATGAGGCATCCCTCAGCCTTTATATAGGCTACCAAAAATATATTAGGGCAAAAGGAAATCAGATTTCCTTGAAACATGTGCCATGGGTCAGAAACCCTAGCAAAGCAGGTGGGGTCGTCAGATTCCATATGTGGGTGACTGCCACTTGTCCTGGGCGTCAGAAGGTGAAAGGAAATCCTCCAGCTGTCCAGGGTGTCCCAGTTGACTAGGACTCCTGGACAGGACTGTCCTGTTTGTCTGGAATTTCCTCCTGCTCTTTAGTCTTTGCCTCTAGGAACCTGGTCAGGACGACTTCCAACTCCTCCATAGGAATACTGGGCATGTTTTCAATCCGGAACTCCATGATGGATGCGGTGGTGGTGCAGGCGACAAGGATATTTTTCCAATCCGCCCTCAGCTCCTGGATACTGTTAATGAGGATTAGAAACAAGGATGCATCCTCAAGATGGGATTCCTCAGTAGGATAAGTTGCTTTGAAGTATATGCTCCGCATCTTACCTTTCAATTCTTCCAAGTCAATGACTCCATCCGGTGCTACATCCAGATCAAACCAGGTCTCCAATAAAACCATGTCAAACATCCAAAGAATCATATGAACACCAATATTCAATGCTTATATTTTTGCTTCAGAAGTTTGTATTACAACAATCTAACTGATCCTTGGAGTTTCAGCTCAGGAAAAACAATGCAGAAATAAAAGCTAGCTACTAGGGTGCTCTAGGAGCATTAGAATGATAGAAATGAGAAAAAGAGAGATATAATGAGGCATCCCTCAGCCTTTATATAGGCTACCAAAAATATATTAGGGCAAAAGGAAATCAGATTTCCTTGAAACATGTGCCATGGGTCAGAAACCCTAGGAAAGCAGGTGGGGTCGTCAGATTCCATATGTGGGTGACTGCCACTTGTCCTGGGCGTCAGAAGGTGAAAGGAAATCCTCCAGCTGTCCAGGGTGTCCCAGTTAACTAGGACTCCTGGACAGGACTGTCCTGTTTGTCTGGAATTTCCTCCTGCTCTTTAGTCTCTGCCTCCAGGAACCTGGTCAGGACGACTTCCAACTCCTCCATAGGAATACTGGGCATGTTTTCAATCCGGAACTCCATGATGGATGCGGTGGTGGTGCAGGCGACAAGGATATTTTTCCAATCCGCCCTCAGCTCCTGGATACTATTAATGAGGATTAGAAACAAGGATGCATCCTCAAGATGGGATTCCTCAGTAGGATAAGTTGCTTTGAAGTATATGCTCCGCATCTTACCTTTCAATTCTTCCAAGTCAATGACTCCATCCGGTGCTACATCCAGATCAAACCAGGTCTCCAATGATACAAGGATTTTGTCTTGGATCTCCTTCAACATGGCGTGGGCCCGGGAAGTGTCACCTCCAATCTTCTCCAGGTTATCTCTCTTCATGAGCAAGGCGGAATACCAGTTGAGGAAGTCATATTGAATTTGCATGTATTACCTTGTTCCTGATCAATTCTGGCTGCGGAGTGTTCATCAGTGCCTTTAGTCTAGGGATAGTTTCCTCCCGAACAACTATGAATTGTTGACATGTATCCAGAATTGCACGAATCCTATCCATGAGTGCTGTAACTCTGCCGTTCACCTGGACGAGGTCTTCTATGAATCTATGGGCCCTATCCGAGACCCTCCCTATCCAACCTTTTGCTGTGTGGCCGGCTGTCCTCAAAACTTCAACCTCAGCTAGTGAATCCTTAGTTATGCTTAGAGGTTGGGACGTTGCTCCTTGGGCGGACTGTAATGGGCCCATGAGCTGTTGGATGTGCTGCCGCAGTTCCTCATTCTCCTGTTTCAATTGGTTCTTCTTTTCTTCTTCCTTCCTTAATCTTTCTCGGATGGCGGCAACAGAATCCTCCAGTTCCTCCATTTCTTGATCCTTTGTGGTTGGTCCAAGGTTGACCTTTAAGATGTCAAAGTCATCCGGACTGATGTCCTCCTTCGCTTCGGTTACCTTGGGAATTGCCACCTCTACTCGGCGGGATCCAGATTCATCCCTTGTAATCCTGGAAAACTTCTTCGCCTTCTTTGGATCTGTGGATTTCCCTATCCTGGCTAGAAAATCAAGTACGGTGGAAGGATCATTCTTCTTGATTTTCTTCTTCCGCAACCTATCCTGTAACCAATTGGGTTTTGTGGAGGGAATGACTTCCTCCTGTGGTTCCTGAGGGCCTTGACCAACTTGTGGCGTGGATGTCGATACTTCTCCGGAATTGAACTCCTCGTTGAGGAATTCCAAATCAGGGTGATGGAGCATGTCCTCAAGTCGGACCTCCCCTGGATTCCGCGGTGGAGGGTTAGGCTGATTTCCCACCATCAGGCTGGGTGTCCATTCCCAGGTGGAATCCATGGACTCATTATCTCCCTGGTCATCCTGCTCATTTGGGACCATTTCCTCCTCCATGGATTCCTTACCTTTGACTGTTTGCAGATCTTCAAAAAGATCCACCTCCCGGACGGAAGAAGTGCTGGCAGAGTGAGGCCTAAATGCATTCTGTTCTTCCTGGTTAGGCCTGCTCATAGGTTCCTTCCGGGCCTTTACTCTCTTTGCTGGTGGATCTTCCGCCGTCTTGTCCTTCACTTCCTGTCTTCTTGTCCCTTGTTCCTTCACAAGAGTGTCCTCGGTCATATCCTCTTCGGAAGACTGAGAATCCAAGTCTCCCATCAGGTCATAAGTTGGGCGGATACCTTTCTTGTGCAATTTCTTCGTCTGCTGGCCTATCCATCTCTGTGTTATTGTCAGCACGGGTGCCATTTGATCATCCAAGTGGGTGACCTCTGGATCGGACCAAATCAAGAGTGGAAGAGGCTTATCCTTCTCCTCTTCGAAGAATGGCTGGACTTGCCTTCCATCCTCCTTGACTTGATCCAGGACTGAAAAGATCCTGGTGGCCCTGATCATATCAACTGAAAGTCGGGAACATGTCCTCCTCCGCACTTCGAAGTCATCCTCAGCGTTTGCCCAGTGGTCTTCCAGGTGCACCTTATGCCTATGCCTCAGTCCACATGTTACCCGGGTGGTATTGTATGAGTCAAAGTTCTCCCGCAAGGAATGAGTCACCAGGTTATAGAACTGCAGCTCCTCCTCAGATCTTTCGGCGGCTTGGAGAGATGGGCATGCTTCGACTACACCTTCCGTCTCGACTAGATAGGTTACCCCGACCTTCTTCTTCTTCTGAACTTTGTCATATGCCGAGAGTTGCCTTGTCAATTCCAACAGGACCATCTTGTCCGACGGATATCTTGGCAGCCTATATGGATAGTCGGAGAATCCCTACACTCTGATGTATGTGAACTTGGAATTGGATGAACCAGGAACCGTAAGCTATGATCAACCGCTTAGCCTCGGGGGATAATCTTTGGTGAATGCCTCCTTGGAGGGTCCTTGTAATGTGCATGGTGAATGCGTCATTGAACCTCCGGAAATGGTTTATGTTCTGGAGGTGGAGCTGGGTGTAGCAATTGTAGACCTTGACTTGCCCTTCTTGATTGCCGATACGTCCCTTCCATGACAGTCCTCGATATTTGTTGTTCCTTGCCAGCATATAGATCACATAGGAACTCATGGAAAAGGTCGTCGATTCCTCCAGGTTTTGGAATTGTGCATCAATACTGTCACTGAGGAGTCGAGCCCAATCAATCATCTTTGTCCCAGCGATGACTTCCTCGATGTAGTAGAACATCCATGGCTCGAAGGTAGAGGACTGCTGACTTCCCATGATCTTGTTCAGCATGACGATGAGGTCTCCATGCTCTTGCTTGAAGTCAGACTTGAGGAGTGTCCTTGGCAACTTGGAACGGTGAGGCCTTTTCTTCTGCATCCATGTCTTGTTGATGATCCCAAAACAGGTTGCCGGATCGGCCTGGAACATTTCGGCTGACTCCTCTTGGCTTGTGAACTCGATGGGACTATAGACAGGTATGTTGAAAGCTTCTGCAATCTTTTCCTTGGTGAAATAGGCTACCATTGTGTTGTTGCGATCGACGACCATCCTTCGTTCCGGATCATAGTGCATGAAACATTCCACGATCAGCTCGGGACAAAGAATGGCGGGTGGGAAGCATGCGGCGGCGGCAACTCCATTCTGGACGATCTTGGTTGCAAGCTGGGATGGAGGATGTCCATCCATTCCATACATTCGCTTCCCAATTTCTTCCATGACTGAAGGATAGATGTTGGTGTCTTCGACGTTTGCCCATTTTGATGTGATTTTGGACTGTGGGAGTGTCCCTTTGAAGGCAGCCTTCATCTGAGTTTGTCTTGAGGAACCTACCTTGGCACTTGCCATTCACCTGTGGAGTCAAGGAAAGAAATAGCAAAGTATGAGTTTTTCAAAGGGGTAAGGATAGAGGTGAGACGGGGGTTTTTACTCCCACACATGGGACGTTAGTACAACAGTTTCATGCATGTGGGACTAAAATCATGAATTTTTAAGTACATAGGAAGGAAAAAATAACAATATTCTAAGTAAGAAGAATCTTCCTATGCATTTGCATACCTCTCCTTGCACAAGGAACTTTTGACTTTTAATGGAATCTCTGATTTTTTGATGGAATTTTTGACCTTCTAATGGATTTTCTGATTTTTATGCAGGAATTTTTGAGTTTTAATGGGTCTTCCAACAAGAAATCTGCCCTAGGAATATTCAAAAATATGAGTCTTGGTGAAGAACTTACCTTGGAATGGAGGAGTTTTGGGCTTGAAGGATGAAATCTGCCCTAGGAAGATGTATTTCTGCCTTTGAATACTTCAGAAATCTGCTTTTATCCTACAGAAAAATCTGCCCTAATGAAGAATTTGTCCTTGGAGATGCTAAAATCTGGAATCCTCCTTGGATAAATTTGTCCTTCACTTGATGAAATCTACCCTTGGAATGTAATTTCTGCTCTTGAAAGGTATATTTCTGCTTTGGATTTGAATTAGAATGATTGAAAATGACTTGAGCGCTGCCTTATATAGGCATTTAAACCTCTTCTTGCCACTTGGCCGACCTAGGTTGGAGGAAGAGAAATTTAGCCGCCAAACTTTATCACTGGCCGACTTAGATTTTTTGTCTTTTCCTCCTTTGTCGGTGGTCGGGAATTTTGGTAAGTAGGGGAATTTCCACTGTCAGGGATTTCCTGATGTCAGGGATTTTCCACTGTTGGGGATTTTCCACCGTCGGGGATTTCTTGAACAACTGGATTATGCGACCTTGGATAACCCCTTCTTGAGTCAGGGATTCCTTCTGTTTGAATGATTTTAAAACTTTTTTGTTGAAATTTGGCTAAGTCTTGAAATATTGCCTCCTTGGAAGATGATTTAGATGGAAGTGTTGCAATTTTGTATTTTGTGAACAGGAATCCACTCAAGTTGAATCTTCTAGAAGGAATTGGAATCCATCCGACACGCTTTCCTACAGGTCTTGGAGTCCGGTTACATCTTCAGGTTGGGTCAGGAGGGTCATTCATGAAGGTTAACATTCCATTTTGGACAGGAGCAATCAGTGGAGGAATTGGAAGAAACTGTCCAAGGGCGCATATTTCCACTGGTGCAGGATTTTGCGCCCAAGGACAAAAACTATCCTGGAGCGCAGATTTCCACTGGTGAGGGATTTTGCACCCAAGGACAAAAACTGCCCTGGAGCGCACATTTCGACTGGTGAGGGATTTTGTGCCCAAGGACAAAAATTGTCCTGGAGCGCACATTTCAATATGTCAGGGATTTTGCGCCCAAGGACAAAAATTGTCCTGGAGCGCACATTTCAATAAGTCAAGGATTTTGCGCTTTTGACCCTGCCTGTCCAGTTTCATGGATTTTGGCCTTGGAAATATCTTTTCTTCAGTTTTGAGCGGGGTTTCAGTTTTGCAGCAGGTACACTCTTAGCTGTTTTACGGAGGTTCAATTATCGACATGGGATCCGAAACACGGGGCTTTCGTTTCTTCCATCCCCTCGAGGAATCTCTCATTTTCATGGCGAGATACGGAGTTCGTTTCTTCCATCCTTCGTTTCTTCCATCTTTTGTTTCTTCCATCCCTTCGAGGAATCTCTCATTTCCATGGCGAGATACGGAGTTCGTTTCTTCCATCCTTCATTTCTTCCATCCCCTCGAGGAATCTCTCATTTCCATGGTGAGATACAGAGTTTTCAAGCCAGACTATGAATTCCAGGATTCAAGCATCCACAGAGGAGTCAGAGTACGATTTTCAAGCCATCAGATTGACTGGACAGGTCAGGAGGCTGAACTGGACACTTCCAGTCCTAGGGCGCAAAATCCAGTAGGTACTAGATTTTGCGACCAGGACAAAAAATTGTCCTGGGTGCATAATCCAGTACCTGCTGGATTATGCGACTAGGGATAAGTTTCTTCCCTGGGTGCATATTCCAGCAGGTGCTGGAATATGCGACCAGGAATATTCCTGTCGCACTTCCAGCCTTCCGGAGGGGTACTTAAGTACTGATTGCCTTTTTGAAATTTGCTCTAAGTTCTCGAAAACTTCATTGATTCGTGAATCCTCCGAGTTCTGAAATGAGGTTGAGTGCCGGACTAGGATCAGAAGGATATCCCCTGGATTGGACTTTTGGACTGGAGCTGCTGGGCCAGGAACTGAGTTCCATGCCGAGAATGAACATGCCAAGAAATGACAGTCTTAGTTGAGTCTCGGGTCTGGGCGGGATATAAATCTGGAACAGGACTCCGGGCAGGAATCCTTGAACAAGACTCCGGGATAGGCACTTCCGGATAAGACTCCGGACTGGACCTCCGGGCTGGATTCCTGGACTGGAGTCCAGGAATGATTTCCTGAGTGGGACATGGAGTCTTGGAACAAGACTGGGTTTGAGTTTCATGCCGGGAATGGAGTGGGTTCATTTCCTGAGGATGGAAAAACAAAACCCTTCCCTGAGGACAGTCCGGAACGGGCAGTTAGGGTTCCAGGCCTATGCAGGAGGAAAATTATGTGTTCACTTCTCTTTCTTACCGGTGAGCCAGCCTAAGCCATTGACATTATCGGAGTTGCGAAAACATTGCCGGATCAGAGTATGGGATTAGAGCAAGGATCCAGACAAGTCAAAAAAAAGAGGGGGACCCAATTTGCAATTGGGGTTGATGTTGTAAAAGGTCACAACAGGACCTTACTTCTTGCGAGCAATTGATTGCTCAGAAAAACACAAAGATGCCGAGTTTCAGTTTTAGATCCTGAGAGATGCCATTGAGGATGTTGGTCCTCAAAATGTGGTGCAAGTGATTACTGATGCAACAAATGTTTGTAGGGCATCAGGTATGTTGGTTCAATCTACATATAGACACATCTATTGGACCCCTTGTGTGTGTGTAATGGTCACCCTAGTTTTTTTTTTGAAAATCACAATGAAGACAACACTGAATGTTAAAGCAAGTTTCTTCCACACCTTTCAGATCACAAATAGGAAACTAAACTATCTAACACATCCACTTATTCAGTGGGAAGCCGTTACAATGTTTGCATCAGATTATTACAATGATTGTCTTCAAGCTAAGATACATAGGTTTAGCTCTTCACTATCCAATATGATTAGATGATATCAATATTGCATGGCAAATACAAACAACAAGATTAATAGAACACATGCAAAATGAATTTATACCATGATGGTGTCTTCAAGCTAAGATACATAGGTTTAGCTCTTCACTATCCAATATGATTAGATGATATCAATATTGCATGGCAAATCCAAACAACAAGATTAATAGAACACATGCAAAATGAATTTATACCATGATGGGTCTGCTGTGTTAAATCAACTTTCAAGAAGGGCAGAAGGGCTGCTGTACGGTGGCCTGGAATGCAAGAATCTCACAACCCCAAACACCAATCCCTTCTCAATTGTCTTCCTATGATAACTCCATGCTAGGCGCTGTCATGAAGGGTTATTTACCACACAAATCAAACCTTTGCAAACTCTGAAAACCCTCACACTGCTGTAGACCTGTACAAACCAGTCAGTTGTATGGCAGAGTACGATAGGGTCCTCAACAACCTCAAAGACTCTGGAAATAGCTGAGATTTGGTCGCTCCTGTTGTGGAATCAGTGGGTATAAATCAGTTTTTACATTACCAGCTAGGTAACTTCAGACCAAACCAATTTCTCATGGATGCGTATGGCCTGTGGGATGGTACCACAAGGCTGGAAAACTCTTAAACAACACCAAAAGATCACAAAACTGCTCAGAACTGAGCGTAAGTCCCTGCACATTGATGCTCAACCTTCAACATAAACATAACAATCCATTATCATAATCTTGCATTCCAAAACTCCAAAACTACTGTACGGCTGGGTGTGTACGGCCACACTTTGGGAAAAGCATAAAACAATACATAAACTTCAAACTATCATTTCAAATCTCTAACAAAGAAGACAAGGCATTCACTCCACAAATGATCAACAACATCGAACTCCATTGATGCTCAGTGTGATTTTTGGATGAAATCACCAGAAATCCAGCTAGGGTTGATCTTCCACAACCGAAACTAGATTAGAAGTTGAGGTTAAACAACCCCAAGAAGAAACTTTGCTCAACAACATAAATTTACAGAGAAATGAAACTATATTCAACAACCCTTCCAATTGAGCCCAAAACTCCTTTATAAAGACACTTTTAGGGCAACAAGAGGAAATAAAATAATAATTTCACTTTTCTTTTAATTTCCCCCTCAGGGCTTAAATTTGACAGTTGTATAGCTGTATTTAAAAATTTCAATTGTAAAATACAATAAAAATAAATATTTAACTGTATTAACATACATGTAATTTATTTTGGAAACTGTAGAAAAAACAATTAATATGAAAATCTGACTGTATATATTTAATAGAAACTTCTTCTATTTTTTAATAGAAATTTCTATTATTTAAAAAAAAAATCCCAAATATTTAGATTTTTTAAAGAAGTTTTCAATATTCTTTAAATTTATATATATATATAGAAACTTCAATTATTTAAAAAAAAAATCCTAAATTTTTTTCTTTTTTTTAAAGAATATTTTATATTCATTCTATCTTGAGGCTTTTCGAACACATCAAACAATTAAATTTTGCATTGAAGGCTAAGGGTCTAGGAGTTATAAAAAATAGAAAGAACTAGAATGCATACATCATTTGAAATACCTTGGTATGAATACATTAATACCATTTGTAATTTTTTTTTTATATTTTTTATATAAAATTTGACTTGCATTTAAAATAATCAATTGTCATGCGAAAGTCAATAATGAAGACTAAACTGTAGGAAAAAAAATTCTTGATAGACAAGGTGGACTGTCAAATTTAAGCATAAAAATAACCTTTTTTAAGTACTCACTTTGTCTCCCTTTTCCAACATTCCTTTTATGTGAGCATCAAATAATACTTTTTCAACACCATTCCAAAGAGCTATTACACTTAAGTGATCTTTTAATATTTCTCATCCTTAGAAAACTTAAGTGAATAGATAATTAAATAGCCCAATAATGTACCCAAGTTGCGGAAAGCATCCAAATGATATAATTTTGCAATTCTGCCCATACCAACAGGATACTGAAGAATTCGGATGAAAATCGAAGGCCGTCGGGTGACTTTCTAAAAATAACATGTTTCTCCAAGAAAGTTGGATGTAATGTTCCCATTTTCATCCTAGTTGTCCTGGAGCCACTTATCCTCATTCCAAATCTTTGGAGTAGATATTTAATTATCAATTTTGGTAATTAGAGGAAAATTGATAATTAATCGGGTTATTTATATTGTTGGTGCACTTAAATTATAATGTTATATTTTATAAAGTGACTTAAGTGTGGGATGAGGACATATTTATATTTCTCTCCTAGACTTAATAGTTAAGTGCGCACCACTTTGGAGTATGAGGTCTTTATTAAGTTGAGGAGAAAAAAGATCATATTTTCAAGAAAGTAGAGTTGTAACTCCCAGAATGCCTTTATATGTTGATGGAGAGCTCATTTGGAGGACATGCTTGGAATTTGTATTGTTACTCTATTGGATTGAACGTGCATGTTCTTCTTTATTTCCTCCTTCTTGTGGACGGAAACCCACTCGAAGAAGATCAGTTTCGGTAGTGAGATATCTACCCTAGCTGGACCAGTGTTGAGGATTTTGCTAAGTTTTGGATTGGATATCAAATACCCTTTCATTTGTAAATTTGAATAGATGATTCTGTTAGCATGTTGTTTATGTTTGTTGGAATCTTGATGAACTTCCATGTTGGTCCGTACATTCTCATGTCCGTACTAGCAGACGAAGATTTGAAAAAACACAATATTGAAGTTGAGTTTTTGGGATTCTATTTTCTTGCAATATCATTGTCTATCATAGTCATCATTGTCCATGGTGGTTTTGAAGGATTTAAAGAAATGTCTGATTTTCTATGAGCATCCGTACCTTTGAATGGCCGTACATGCTGAATATATATGGTGATCGATCTGCAAAGTTAAGATCTTCTTGGCATCTTTTTGTGATTGCATTTTGATTAGTATACTCAGATAAACATCTTGGGACAGTTTGCCATTCATTAGATTTGATGTGGAATTGCTTCAAGGCAGCCGTACCATGTTGAGCCGTATCAGCTGAATGGTACGATGAATGTTAGAAAATACTATTTGAGTTTCTTTAAACTAAAGCCTATTGCATTATCATTGAATGTTATAAATGCTTCTTTTAAGATGTTTTGCAGTGGGTTTGAAGTATTCTTGAAGTTGCCATGAGCCTGTCCGCACAAATATTGCCGTACCAGCTGGTAATGGTTCGATCCACATTCTAATTCAATGACAACTCTTTTGCATTAATAATTGATTGCAATGTTATTGTGGTGCTTAGGCGACCCTTTTGGAACTCTTAGCAGAGTTTGTTTGAGTTTGGCATTTTCATGAGGATGTCCATACATTTCAGGCTGTACGGCTCTGTTTGAGGAGTTTGGTGATATTCAAATTTAATCTATGATGCTTTGGGTCTGTTCTGGAAAGCATCTTGAAGATTATATATAGTGTAGATGAATTGTATAAGAGTTAGTTATATGATCTTTGGTATTGTGCTTTCAATATTCTATGAGAGGCTTTCTTGTGCCGTACATCTCTGTATGTGGGTGACTGAGACTTCTGAGCTGATTTCAGGGGTTTAGATCAGTTGTCTTTTCATATTTATGTGATACTACAGGCCTTAAGGCAGTTTACTGTTCTGTTGAAGGGAATCCTTGTGTCTGTGATCATGTGTGAAAGATTTAGTAGGTCCAGGATGCCATACAGTAAAGCATAGAAGATGTTTATATATCCAGACTTGAACAGTAATAAAGTGCAGTGTTTCAGCATCTGTGAGTTGGTGTATTCCTTTAATATGAATGTTGTGCATGGGTCAGCCATACCAAAGACAGAGGCAGAAAATTCAGAAGTATAATGCATCAGCAATTTAATGTTTCAGCTCATTGATATATCAGAATTATCAAGAATGGATTGTCTTGTGTGAGCTGCGAGTGAACTTGGTGATCCTCATCTTCCTCTTGGCACTTGATCATAACTCTATCTTGCTTCTGATTTTTGTGTTACATATTCCTAAGCATTGTAATTATTTCTCTATTTTGCAAACTCATTAAAGTACGCCTGGATGGTTCAACCGCCAGTGCGGATAAAAAACCTTTTTATTTGCTCTCACCCACTGAATAAGTGGATGGCTTGTAATCTTTCCTTCTTGTTCTTTACCCATTGAAAGTGGTGAATTCCCACAGCTTGTGGATGCCCGTCGCAGCGGATGAATTGAAATTCCTTGTTGCATAGTTGTTCATTGTAAGCCAATCACCGTATGCTCTCACCTTGCCCATTCAGGGATCTGGGTGATCAGAAAGTGGGAGGCAATTAGTCTATAATGCATTTGATGCTAACGCTGTCATATCCTTGTTAATTATTTTGAAAAAAATTGGGGTAGCATCTTACAGTGGTATTAGAGCTGGTTTCTACCTGCCAGTCTGTTGGATAACTGTCCTTGTTGCAGTTAGTTAAGCCAGATCAGAGTTTCAGTTGGGCAACATGGCTTTTGATAGTGAGCCATTAAAAGTTTTGTTGAAATCACTGGAGCAAAACCAGTTTTCCATTGAAGAGGGATTCGAAAGATGGTGCAAAGAACAAGAAGCCATCTCTAATTCTCATGAGAAGCTGAAGACTGTTGGTAGGAAGTTTGAACATTTACTTCGGGCTAAAGAAGTTCTTCTTAGTATATTGGATGAAGCAGAAGGTTGTTTGTGTAAGGTTGGCCAATCACCTTCTCAAGTAGTGCGTAAAACTTTGGCTCCTTTGGTGTGCTCGTTGGTCAAGCCAGAGTTGATGAGACATCATGACGAAGAGATAAGGCTTGCAGCTGTCACTTGCATTAGTGAAGTCGCAAGGATTTCAGCTCCTAGGGCACCCTATGATGATAATACTATGAAATTCATATTTCAGCTGATGGTGAAAAGTTTCCAAGGGTTACATGATGTAAAAAGTCCTACCTTTGGTCAAAGGGTGAAAATCTTGGAAATTATGGCAAAAATTAAGTTATGCTATTTGTTGGTGGATCTCGGGTGCAATGATTTGACTTTCCAGATGTTTGAACACTTCATTTCTGGAATCAGGAAACGTCATTCAGATAAGGTGAAAACAAGTATGCTCAGTATCATGTCCCTAATTTTAGATGAAGGTGGTGAGGTTTGCACATAGTTGCAATCAGATTTGTTGATCATTTGGAGGAAAGAACATGTATCCTCTGTAGCATATGATTTCACATCAAAACTAATGGAGCTGAAGATTGAGAAGTTCAAGGATCAGCTGACTGCAAAAGAGTTAATCTAGCTGAAGATTGAGAAGTTCAAGGATCAGCTAACTGCAAAAGAGTTCCTCATTCTCTGCAAGTGGATAGCATGTCATTATCAAATAAATCAGCTGAGTGGGATGATGAGTCTTCATGTGGAGTAATGGATATTCACAAAGCTGAAAGTCCTATGGCAAGTGTAGTGGAAGTGTGTTGGAGTTTCCTTGATGAAGTTAATGAAGACCTGAAAGCTGAAAGAATGGACTTTGCAAGTCCTAAATTTGATGAGGAGCTTAATGACTATGAGGATGCCAATTCTTTAGAAACAGAAGTAAGAATGATTGATGGAATATTAGAAGGAAAATAATCAAGTGAACCTAAGATTGTTGCAGCTGAGGGTTTTGAAGGATTTGAGGTAAGTAGAGTTGCAACAGTTGAAGAATTTGAAGCTGCTGAAATTTGTGGGACAACACTAAACACGGAACTTCAATATCAATCTAGTGACGGCAATCCCAATTTTGAGTGGGAAATTCCCATACAAGAACCACAGTTTGACTTCTCAGATGATTCAGAGCATGTTAATGATAAGAGTAGCAATGATATGGATTCTTTGGGTGATCATATTGCTTCTCCACCTACACATGATGAAAAATCAGAATATGGCAGCCAAAGACAGTTGAAACAAAAGCCCTTAGTTTGGGAAGTCTTGCAAGATCAAATGGTGGTGAAAGAAGATAGAATAATTCAAGCATTGTCAAGAATGGATAGCACTCACAAACACCTAGAAGACCTCATTTGGTCAGCCCAAAGAGAGGAAAGACAAAAATGAATGGGACATGGTATTTCTCATACTCATTTGTTCCCTTTCAAAGAGGCTTTGGAGTTGATAAAAGAAGACTATTTACAAATGGTTGGAGATAGAGACAAGGCTATCAAATTGGTGAAAGATCAGGATAGAGAGATTGCTGATCTTTGTCTACTTTTGAGTAAGCATAATCAATCCTTGCATAATTCAGAAAATCAGTCCTTTATAACAGCTGTCCCTATGGTCCAAGATGACAAGGCAAATAGTGTAGGAGTTGAACAAGATGAGGAAAGGATTGAAGAATCATACAATAATGAATCTTGCAGCCTTGTGCCATTTAGTAATGATGACTTCCTTGAGCCACTTCCATCCCTAATCACTTGGGAAGAAGCTGGGACAAAGCAAGACTTGATGGTGTTTGATGAATTCAATGTAAGCATTAAAGAGGATTTGAAAGTTCCGATTTGGGACAGCGACATTCTTCCTCATTTTTATGAGATTGCTACTCTTACACATGGAGAACTGATGGAAGAAGAGTTTACAAGTGTTGGCATTCAAGGTACAAGTGCTAGATATGAAAATTTCAAAGAAGATGCACTTGTGAAGATTGAAGACATGGCAAAAGAGTTTGACAGATATTCTGATTTTTATGACAGTAGTCAGAATTCTTTACTCCATCATGAAAGAACACTCTTTTCATATGAGGATGATAATACCATGGAGTCTTCTATAGATGGCTCTCAAAATTCAGATGTTACAAATGGAATTTGTGTGGTGAATTCAATTCATAAGGGTTCTGATTTTTTGTATCAGACTTGGGTGGATGTGGAAAAGACACAAAATTTGTGTGATATATGGTCACAAAGGGCCAAGGAGGCCAAGTTAATGGCTGCCCATGCAAAACTACATTTACTACAAGTCAAGGAACAAGTTCACTGCTTTGATCAATCAAGACAACAGAGGGAGGCTTATCTTAGATCTCTTTTTCTAACAAATGATGTTAACGAGATTGATCATGGAGATTCATATTATTCATATGTTTGTAGTGATGAGATTTATGAGTCATATCATTTGGATGGTCCAATGAAGATTTCAGACTTTTTAGTTGCTGATTTTGTTGATGACACCCATAGTGGACCAGCCACTCAAGAGTTGTCTTTGATGGGTGTTGAAGGCATCTATAACTCATCTTTGGCTATGTCACCAATTGATTATGATATGGCAGCCATTTATTTGTTGATTGGTGACCTCATCTTCATTGATTCATTATGGGTTAGTAGTTGTCCTTCCTGGAATTCCATTGCACTTTCTGATTTTTCATGGTCTACATCAGCTATTTAGCTGCTTAGGAGTGTGTGGAGGCATGTTTATTTGATGGGTTTCTTTAGTATGCATGGGTATGTTGACACCTATGATTTCATTCTTGTTGCTGGCTTGAGTTACAACAACGACATTTGGTGGCCTAATAAGTTGTTCTATGTGAACATGGGTGTTGATTTTTGCATCTTTTTGATGGTCTACTCATACAGATGGATGTTATGTGACGACTGGGTCATGATAGATATCTATTTCTACTCCTATAGCCGGATGGACAGGTTGGTTTGGGATCTAGGTATTGAAAAGATGATGCATTGGTACTCAGTGATCGCGATGTTTCAAGTCTATGGCATGTGTATCAGAGTGGAGAAGCGGATTGCGATATAATTGCTTGAGGACAAGCAATTTCAAGGAGGGGGGACTGTAATGTTCCCATTTTCATCCTAGTTGTCCTAGAGCCACTTGTCCTCATTCCAAATCTTTGGAGTAGATATTTAATTATCAATTTTGGTAATTGGAGGAAAATTGATAATTAATCGGGTTATTTATATTGTTGGTGCACTTAAGTTATAATGTTATATTTTATAAAGTGACTTAAGTGTGGGATGAGGACATATTTATATTTCTCTCCTAGACTTAATATTTAAGTGCACACCACTTTGGAGTATGAGGTCTTTATTAAGTTGAGGAGAAAAAAAATCATATTTTCAAGAAAGTAGAGTTGTAACTCCCAGAATGCCTTTATATGCTGATGGAGAGCTCATTTGGAGGACATACTTGGAATTTGTATTGTTACTCTGTTGGATTGAACCTGCGTGTTCTTCCTTATTTCCTCTTTCTTGTGGACGGAAACCCACTCGAAGAAGCTCAGTTTCGGTAGTGAGATATCTACCCTAGCTGGTAATGGTGGTTTCTACTTAAGGAAACCAATGGAGCTGAACCAGTGTTGAGGATTTTGCTAAGTTTTGGATTGGATATCATTAGCCTTTCATTTGTAAATTTTAATAGTTGATTCTGTTAGCATTTTGTTTATGTTTGTTGGAATCTTGATGAACTTCCATGCTGGTCCGTACATTCTCATGTCTGTAATAGCAGACAAAGATTTGAAAAAACACAATATTGAAGTTGAGTTTTTGGGATTGTATTTTCTTGCAATATCATTGTCTATCATAGTCATCACTGTCCATGGTGGTTTTGAAGGATTTAAAGAAATGCCTGATTTTCTATGAGCATCCATACCTTTGAATGGCCTTACATGCTGAATATTTATGGTGATCGATCTACAAAGTTAAGATCTTCTTGGCATCTTTTTGTGATTGCATTTTGATTAGTATACTCAGATAAACATCTTGGGACAGTTTGCCATTCATTAGATTTGATGTGGAATTGCTTCAAGGTAGCCGTACCATGTTTAGCCGTATCAGCTGAATGGTACAATGAATGTTAGAAAATAATATTTGAGTTTCTTTAAACTAAAGCCTATTGTATTATCATTGAATGTTATAAATGCTTCTTTTAAAACATTTTGCAGTGGGTTTGAAGTATTCTTGAAGTTGCCATGAGCATGTCCGCACAAATATTGCCGTACCAGCTGGTAATGGTTCGATCCACATTCTAATTCAATGACAACTCTTTTGCATTAATAATTGATTGCAATGTTATTGTGGTGCTTAAGCGACCCTTTTGGAACTCTTAGCAGAGTTTGTTTGAGTTTGGCATTTTCATGAGGATGTCCGTACATTTCAGGCTGTACGGCTCTGTTTGAGGAGTTTGGTGATATTCAAATTTAATCTATGATGCTTTGGGTCTGTTTTGGAAAGCATCTTGAAGATTATATATAGTGTAGATAAATTGTATAAGAGTTAGTTATATGATCTTTGGTATTGTGCTTTCAATATTCTATGAGAGGCTTTTTTGGGCCGTACATCTTTGTATGTGGGTGACTGAGACTTCTGAGCTGATTTCAGGGGTTTAGATCAGTTGTCTTTTCATATTTATGTGATACTACAGGCCTCAAGGCAATTTATTGTTCAGTTGAAGTGAATCCTTGTGTTTGTGATCATGTGTGAAAGATTTAGTAGGTCCAGGATGCCATACAGTAAAGCATAGAAGATGTTTATATATCCAGACTTGAACAGTAATAAAGTGCAGTGTTTCAACATCTGTGAGTTGGTGTATTCCTTTAATATGAATGTTGTGCAGGGGTCAGCCATACCAGAGACAGAGGTAGAAAATTCAGAAGTATAATGCATTAGCAATTTAATGTTTCAGCTCTTATTGATATATCAGAATTATCAAGAATGGATTGTCTTGTGTGAGCTGCAAGTGAACTTGGTGATCCTCATCTTCCTCTTGGCACTTGATCATAACTCTATCTTGCTTCTGATTTTTGTGTTACATATTCCTAAGCATTGTAATCATTTCTCTATTTACCCCTAGATGGTTCAACCGCCAGTGCGGATAAAAAACCTTTTTATTTGCTCTCACCCACTAAATAAGTGGAGTATTCCCACTGAATAAGTGGATGGCTTGTAATCTTTCCTTCTTGTTCTTTACCCACTGAAAGTGGTGAATTCCCACAGCTTGCGGATGCCTGTCGCAGTGGATGAATTGAAATTCCTTGTTGCATAGTTGTTCATTGTAAGCCAATCACTGTATGCTCTCACCTTGCCCATTCAGGGATCTGGGTGATCAGAAAGTGGGAGGCAATTAGTTGATTATGCATTTGATGCTAACGCTGTCATATCCTTGTTAATTATTTTGAGAAAAAAATGGGGTTGCATCTTACATTGGAGAGCACCCAAGAGGTCGAAATTGAATTCCGAAAGCATCTATGAATTCCAAATGACTAGCTGGACTTTAAAACATGAACAATCGCTTTGTAAGACTGAGTCACAACCAGTCTGAGAATGTTGGAGTTCTTTCTAACACGCTGAATAGCCTCCCGAAGACTAGGAACAAGCATAACACGCACAAAAGATCTATGCGTCAAAAAGGGGACGTTACAGTCCTCCCTTCTCGGAATTGCTTGCCCTCAAGCAATTTGCGAACCATAACCAATAGAGCCATCTTGAATAATGTGACGCCAGGATCCCATATTAATCCAGGAGGTTTGTGAATCCCCAGATACCATGTGCCTTGTTGTGTCACAACAACAATTGTAACCTTCTCCACACTTCTTGTAAAAAGAAAAAAAATCCTTTGCAAGAATTCAGCGAACTCTTCATCATAACACCCCTTGGATTTAACGTGCCTCCACTAAACCATACTAATATAATCGTGAAGACTCGTGAAAAATCTCATCATTCTTACTTCAAGAGTCTCTGAATGATGAACCAAAGCATGCGGAAGTTCACTCTCCTGAATGAACTCCAAGGGTAAACTATCATAGTTTACTTCACAAACCTTCGTAAGATAAATTCTCAAGGTTTGGAAGGTCTGAAAAAACCCAAACTTGCTGCTGTTCATGACTGAAATCAGCGTTGAACAATTTGATTTTAATAGCTTGCACAACGAACAATAGTTGCACCAAATGAAACTCCAAAAATGAGTATGAAAAATGAGCATTGTATTGTTTAGAATCACCTCGGAAAAGGTTGGAGAAAACTTCCAAGCAACCTCCCACTGCGAATAATCACCTTCCTTGACACCAATATTCTACCAACTCTCATGAATGTGAGCAGCCCGACAATTGAGATGGCTGATCTGCAACCAAACAACAGAGTTATAACTGATAACGTGATCAATTCCAAGCCAAGGAACCTCTCTTTGGTCACCATATCTCTCCAACATGCTTAGTTGGTGACCTCTATGCTGAATTTGAAGTAATGAAGTAGCTCCACCATGCTTGTGCTGCTCAACTCTGCTCCTCATATGTGCCTCATCAGAAGACCTTCTAAAGCACCCATAGACATGTCTCCCAAAAAGAATGCCTCTCAAGGAACAAGTCCAAGTGCCATCCTCAAACTGTTCTTCCAAAGTACTAGGATCAAACAAGAATATTGTGTTCATTTTGAATTCATCCTCAAGTACTTCATGGTGGTTTGTAACTTCTTTGTCATTTCCTTGAAACTCATCCATGATAGCGCCAACATCTAAGAGCCTAAGGGCACTCAAAATTGCACCCAATCCATAAAGTGGGTTAACAATCAAGTGGAAAACATGTTTAGATCCTTCTGTGTCCCATACACCATAAGAAACAAGTTTGAAACTCCTACTTTTTGCTGTTGTTCTGAAAATTCCAGCAAGGTCAAAATCATGATAAGAAACTTTTCAAAGTTTGAAATGTAGAAGTATCTATGATTCAACATGTCCCATGTAGAAACTTCATCTTCAACTTTTCTTACACCTTCATCTAGTGGTCTCCTTGAAGGATTACCAACCACAAGGCTTGGCACAGCCTCCTGATATGTTTGCAAATCTTGAGCAAGCTGAAAACCACACTCCAACTCATGTTTTAAAACTTCTCCTAGATCCCATATCTTGATGTTGTCACTAACTGTTGTGCTACATGTAGGAGATGTTTCGTCATCCATCTCAAAAAGTGGATTATCATAAATTGTCTTTGTACCCATTTCAAAGAGAGGGTTATCAAAAATGTGAAAGTCATTACTTTCCCTTTGCTCAAACCCATCTAGCTGCTCCCAATCAGCACATGCAACTTCTGTCTTCTTTGGAAAAGCCCCTAAATCAAATTCCTCCTGAAGACTATCAAGCTCATCAATTACTTGCTTGATTTCTTTAGCTCTTTCTTCATTTTCTAGCTCCCTGGAAAGTTTTGTACTAGCAAGCTGATCTTCTACTTCCATTAGCTCCATTTGGGTACTTTCTAATATGACCTTTGTTGATTTGAGCTCAAGAGAAAGCTCATCAACCTTCCTTTCCTTCTCCTTTGCAAATTCGATGACATGATCTTGATCCCTAATTAAGTGCAAGTACTCAAACTTCACCATCTCCATGGAGTTTTTTATTATTTGCAAGTTTGAAGAAGTACCTCCATCCACAAAATTTTTTTGCATGAGGTCTTCAAGGCCCTTATGGGTGCTGTCCAAACTAGTGAGGACATGAATTTCTCTCAACAGAGACCAAGAGTTGATTCTTCAACTCGCACAACTCTCTAGGAATTTGCTCACTCAAGTGTCTTGTTTCTTCAAGTAGCAAAGATTCTTAAATTTCCTCTTCTCTAGGAGCAATAAGTTCCTCAAAATCTGTCTCCTTTTCACAGTCACTTTGATCAAATGATATAGCAGCTCCAAAATCAAGCAATGAGTCAACACTATGGGCTGATTTAAAGCTTTCAACAAAATCCCCTTCAGTGTGCTCAACGTCTGGACTCTCTAAGAAGGCAAACTGTTGTCTTGAATTGCCATTAATAGAATGGTAAAGATGCTCCTCATCAAATTTAGGACTTGCATAGTCCATTCTCTTAGTTTCTAATTCTTCTTTGACTTCTTTAGGTAGACTCATGTAATGTGTCGTACCTGTTTGTATTTTTTTTTAAAATCTTAATTGTGTGATTTTTATTAGATTTTTGTGTGTTCTTTCAGATAGACAGAAGATGCAGAAGGGGGTTTTATGTTTTCCTGCAGATGTAGTGCCGGAGCACACAATATATAGCATAGAACCTAAACCCAGAAAATATACAATGAATCTAAAGAAACTAAAGACAACTCAGATAGTAAAATAGCCAAGAAACAATTACTATCACATACCCATATGAAAATATGCAACTTGGTACGGCCGCCGAAAATGGACCAGCAAGTGGGTATGGCTGGAAATGCATCAAATCTCCATAGAATGTCACAAATGACTCATACAAAATATAAGAGCAACAACTGAAGCACTAAACACCTCCCAAAGACCCTGAATGAGTAGTAGAAGCAAAGAGAAAAGCTTCCCTACAATACTCCAAACTCCTCTTTATGCAGCACGGCCAAGCTTGGATAGTACGGCCCGCAATGGAAAGGTACAGCAACAAGGAACTACTTCAAACACTCTGATTTTTGCCTTCTATACCATCCATTATCAACTTATAACAGCAATAGAAAAGATCTTTCACTCAGCACAAAAAACAACCTCAAATGTCTCCATTTCAGCACATGTGAATGCCGAATACCTCCACCGTCAATGGCACCGTTGGGTGGTCTTTCACACCTGTGGGATACCGTCACTAATGGAAGTTTCCGTCTCCAATAGCCTGATGCAAATTCTCAAACTCCAGAAACCCTAGCAGAGCTCTCACAAGCAAATATCAAAACATAGCATAAAACCAAATGAGCTCCAAATGACCTTTTTATCTTCCTCCAAGATAGGCGTTGGGCAATTAGGAGGGAAAATAACAATTAATTTCACTTTATGTCTCCTAGGGATGGAGAATAACAATTTACTTTCACTTTATGTCTCCATTTCATTAATTTCACTTTTCCATTATTTATAATAAAGTCCATATTAATATAACATTAATAAATTTTTGGACTTTAAAATAAATATGAAGACGGTGTCAGAATTCCATGATCTTTAGCTTGTCGGAAAGGTCTCGACGAAACGCATTTGATCCAACTTTGAAAATCCTGAACCGACACAGTACTTGGACTTACTAAAAATAGTAAGTAACGATCAAGAGCCCACTGAGCCAACTGTGAAGGTGCCAATTGGATCCACTGAATATGAACCATAACCCCAGCACCGACAAGGACCTCCAGAGCCAAACTAACCACAGTTCCCTAACCAAACTGTTAGCCCACGGGAACTCCATGATGGACTAACCATGTGTCTAGAAGGGGACATTACAGTCCGCCCTCCCTAAGATTGCTTGCCTCAAGCAATCTCAGCTCAGGATGCTTCAGAATCCGCTCGTTCTCCCACGTAGCATCCTCAACCGGCAGGTTTTTCCATTTGACCAAGTACTCTCTGATAATTCTCCTCAAATTGCGATCCCTGGTGTCAATGATTGCCTCAGGTACCAATATCAACTTCCCCTCATCATCAAGAGGAGGCAACTCAACTGAAGGTGTCACATTGTGCCCCAGTGCCTTCTTGAGGCGGGAAACATGAAACACATTATGTACCCTGCTCCTTGTTGGTAACTCCAACTGATAAGCCACTTCACCAATCCTCCTGGTGACCCTAAAGGGTCCATAATACCGTGGCTTCAACTTCTCCGCTCCACTCTTCTTGAGAGTAGATTGCCTATAAGGCTGTAGCATGAGGTAAACCATGTCACCAACCTCAAATGATCGCTCAGTCCTCTGCTGATCTGCATACTGCTTCTGCTGATTCTGAGCCTTCTGTATGTTTTCCTTCAATGACCTCATGATATCCTGATTCTCCTGAAGGAAGTCTTTGGCCTTCGGCACCCTGCTATCACCAAACAGTAAATCAACAAAGCTCGGTGCCTCATAACCATACAATGCCATGAAGGGTGACATCTAGATGGACATGTGGTAAGTGGAATTGTAGCAATACTCCCCCATGTGAAGCCACCTAACCCATGCCTTCTGCTGCCCTGAAACATAGTTTCAGAGGTATCCTTCCACCCACTTATTCACTGTCTCTGTCTGACCATCAGTTTGGGGGTGATAACTTGTACTGGGTGTGAGCTCTGTCCCTGACAACCTGAAGAGCTCCTGCCAAAAATTACTGAGGAACCTGCTGTCCCTGTCGCTGACAATACTCCTAGGCAATCCATGAAGTCGAAACACCTCACGAAAGAACAACTCTGCAACCTGAGCTGCAGTGTGAGTGGTAGGAATAGCAAAGAAGTGTGCATACTTCGTCAATCTGTCCACTACCACATAAATGCAATCTCTGCCTTGGACTCTAGGTAACCCTGTGATAAAGTCCATAGAAATGCTGTCCCACTTCCTGTCAGGAATGGGTAGGGGCTGCAATAAACCTCCTGGAAGTGAGTGCTCTTGCTTGTTCTACTGACATATTGGGCACTCTCTTACATACTGCATCACCTCGGTCTTGAGGCCCTTCTAGGTGAACCTCTCTCTGACCTGTCTGTAAGTTTTGAAGTATCCTGGATGTCCTGCCATAGGCAAGTCATGAAATGCCCTCAAAACTTTTTGCTTCATCTGTGAACTTGACACCAAGAAAATCCTATCCTTGTAAATGATCAAGTCATTTACTACCGTGTACTTGTCATCTTTGATGGTGCCATCAATTACTCTAGTGGCCCACTCATCCTTGGCATACTCTGTCGAAATCAACTCTCTCCAATCATCAGCTATAGCACCGAGTGCACACAGATGAGGTCTCCTGGATAATGCGTCGGCAACAACATTCTTCTTTCCCTTGACATAAATAATGTCAAAGTCGTAGGCCTGTAACTTGTTGACCCACTTCTATTGCCTCTCATTTAGTTCCTTTTGCCCAAGGAAATGCTTCAGACTGTTGTGATCCGTCTTAACCACAAATTTGCTGCCTACCAGGTACTGTCTGAACTTAGCCAATGCATGCATGATAGCTAACATTTCCTTATCATATATGCTGTAACTCCTCTCCACACTCCTCAACTTTCTACTCTCAAATGCAATGGGGTGCTTATCCTGCATGATTACCGCGCCAATGCCTACACCCGAGACATCACACTGTAGCTCGAAGGGCTTGCTGAAATCAAGGATGGCTAATACAGGGCAAGTACTCATGATCTGTTTGAACTTGTCAAAACACTCCTGTGCCTTATCAGACCAACTGAAAGCATCCTTACGAGTCAAATCAGTAAGGGGGGCAGCTGATTGAGAGAACCCCTTCACAAACTGGCAGTAATAACCACAAAGGCCAAGAAATCCCTTAAGGTATGAGAGATTCTTTGGCAGTGGCCAATCCACAATTGCCCGAATTTTTTCCGGGTCTACTTTCACACTACTAGCACTAATGATATGACCCAAGTATAGCAACTCAGTCATTCCAAACTCACACTTTGACATTTTGGCATACAACGACTTACTCTCCAAGATGCCCAGAACAATGTCAATGTGTTTCAAATGCTCTTCCCATGTCCTGCTGTAAATCAATATATCATCAAAGAAAATCAGCACAAATCTCCTCAACTGCTCTCTGAACACCTTGTTCATACAGGACTGGAAGGTAGCTGGAGCATTGGTCAAACCAAATGGCATGACCAGGAACTCAAAGTGCCCATAATGACACCTGAATGCTGTCTTCTCCACATCCTCATCTCTGACCCGTATCTGATGGTAACCAGATCTCAAATCAATCTTGGAGAAGTAACAAGCTCCGTGCAACTCGTCAATCAGCTCATCGATTCTGGGAATCGGGTACCTATTCTTGATTGTTTTCTTATTGAGTTCCCTGTAATCAATACACATTCTGAGAGTCCCATCCTTCTTCTTTACCAATACCACGGATGATGCAAACGGACTCTTACTAGACCTGATGTGACCCATCTTGAGAAGCTCTTTGATAGCCTTCTCGATCTCATCCTTATACCTCTTTGGGTGCCTGTAAGGTGTCGTGATTACTGGCTTAGCACCCTCCTCCAACTCGATCACATGCTCAAAACCTCTATCAGGAGGTTTACCTGGTGGAATATCACTAAACACTTTGGTGTGTTTAGTAAGTATAGACTGTATGTCAAGAGGATACACATGCTTTTGCTGATCTACTGCAGGCATCACCATAACCTCAGCTGCCCACTCCACCTGATCATGTCGAATCAATCGCTCCATCCGCTTGAGAGAAACAACTCTCAATCCACCATCTGAAATGCCTCTGAGCACATGTCTAACTCCGTCCACCTCAAACTTCATTTCCATTGTCTGCAAGTTGAGAGTGAACTCCTCAATATCATTCAACCACTTCATACCCAACACAACATCCATCTCACCCATACCGACAACATAAAACTCTGATTGGCAAGTGTATCTGTTCAGTTGGATTGATAGATTGGGTATCCTCCTAGTGCAGGTAAGTACAAAACCATCCACAAACTTCACCTTAAAGCCCTCAAATTCCTCAGTTTTCAGCCCTCTCTTGGCGACCAATCCCTCGTCTATGAAGTTATGAGTGGCACCTGTGTCAAGTAAGGCAATACATCGCTGCCCGCTCAGTACCCCTCTAATTCTGAATGATCCTTCCTTCTCAATACTCGTGATACGGGCTGTGGGTCGAGCTAGATCATCCTCTCTATCTGATGCTTCCCCTGAGCCCTCCGATTCTCCACCCTCGGCCTCTGAATGGTAATCCGAGTGGGGTCCCCATCAACAGACTCGTCGGCTGAAAAGTACTCTAACTGTTTGGCTTTTCCTTGGGCAGCACACTTGTGCGTGGGATCCCAAGGCTCTCGACAATGAAAACAAAGTTTCTTTCTCCTCAAGTCATTCAACTGATCGCTGTCCAATCTAGAAGAACTCTTATGCTGTTGTCCTGCATCTCTTTTAAATGGTCTCCTATCCCTCTCCTTATCTTTCCTTGGTGGAAATCCTTTGGATTGAAATTTATTCCTCCATACTGATGATTCCATGTCCCGGGCCTTCTTCATAGCCTCTTGAAGTGTAGTAGGATCAAAACCCTTCACCCATCCGCGAAGTTGATCTGACAATCCGTCAATGAAAAGAACAACCGAACCATAACAGATATATCCTGGAAATCAGCAATGTAGGAGTCTACTGATCCGCTCTGTCTCAACTGAGTCAACTCCTTGAACTGTAACTCTGGGTCTTTTTTATCAAACCTGTCGATCAGTCTAGCTGTAAACTCCACATATAAAGTGACCTGATCGTGACCCAATGTAACCTTCCCGTTACTCCATTTGTGAGCAGTCCCCTCCAAGTGTAGAGCTGCATAAGTAATAGTGTCCTCTGGCATGGGACTAATCTGCAAGTAGCTGTCCAATTTCTGGACCCAAGCTCTCGCGGTGGTCTTACCTGATCCATCGAAGTAAGGAAGTGTCATCTTACTTATTTCCTCTGCAGTTCTTAGTTCTGTGATCTACCTCCTCTCTGAGGTCTACACCTAGTCCTCATTTCAGAATATTTAGCAAATGTCATCTCATTTCTGAAACCCTCACTGGATGCTCTCCAGTCCCTCAGAATCTCCTCCTGGAACTTTGCCTGAGTACGATCCTGTTCAGGAACTTGATTCCTGGGAGCAAATATCGAAATACCAGGTCTATCTCCCGCAGTGAACTGTGAAGCCCTACGGTAATTAACCGAAGCCTCATCATCATCTCTATCTCTGCGCCTATCATCATGATACTTGTCCCCATTATTCCGTTCTTCCCGATTCCTATCACCGTTATGCCTGTCATTCCCATCATTCCTGTTCCTTTCTCCCCCATCATGTCTGTTTCTATCACCGTCCTGGTACCTGTTCCTGTCACCTCCGTTGTATCTGTTTCTGTCACCTCCATGGTACTTGTTCCTGTCACCTCCATTGTATCTGTTTCTGTCACGGTGATTGTCTAAGTCATTACCCATCCGTTCGATGGCATGTGCTAACTCAGCCTGTGCCTCTACCATCTCACGTCGAGACTCTCTCATCTCTCGAGTAAGTGCGATCAAATTGTGACGTGCACTAAGTTCTGGTTCTTCCCTGTCCCCCATATCTCCTGTAGGACCTGTAACTGGTGGAAGCTCTCCAGAAAATGGGTCCGTCCGTGATACCTGAGAATCGTCCTCAGTAGTTGCTACCACTATCTCAGTATCTGACTCAAAAGGATCTATTACGGGAACTGGATTCTCTGGATTATTCAACTGCGGAGCCTGTGTTCTCTGTCTTGCCCTTGTACTTCTGAACGGATATCTATCAGCTGGTCGCATGTCTCATTTTACTTCTGCATGTCAAAACTGAACTCACAGGATGGCAAGATCTTTAGCTCTGATACCACTGTAATGTGCCGTACTTGTTTGTATTTTTTTTAAAAATCTTAATTGTGTGATTTTTATTAGATTTTTGTGTGTTCTTTTAGATAGACAGAAGATGCAGAAGGGGGTTTTATGTTTTCCTGCAGATGTAGTGCCGAAGCACACAATATATAGCATAGAACCTAAACCTAGAAAATATACAATGAATCTGAAGAAACTAAAGACAACCCAGATAGTAAAATAGCCAAGAAACAATTACTATCACATACCCATATGAAAATATGCAACTTGGTACGGCCGCCAGAAATGGACTAGCAAGTGGGTATGGCTGGAAATGCATCAAATCTCCATAGAATGTCACAAATGACTCATACAAAATATAAGAGCAACAACTGAAGCACTAAACACCTCCCAAAGACCCTGAATGAGTAGTAGAAGCAAAGAGAAAAGCTTCCCTACAATACTCCAAACTCCTCTTTATGCAGTACGGCCAAGCTTGGATAGTACGGCCCGCAATGGAAAGGTACAACAACAAGGAACTACTTCAAACACTCTGATTTCTGCCTTCTATACCATCCATTATCAACTTATAACAGCAATAGAAAAAATCTTTCACTCAGCATAAGAAACAATCTCAAATGTCTCCATTTCAGCACATATGTGAATGCCGAATACATCCTCCGTCAATGGCAGCGTTGGGTGGTCTTTCACACCTGTGGGATACCGTCACTAATGGAGGTTTCCGTCTCCAATAGCCTGATGCAAATTTTCAAACTCCATAAACCCTAACAGAGCTCTCACAAGCAAATATCAAAACATAGCATAAAACCAAATGGGCTCCAAATGACCTTTTTATCTTCCTCCAAGATAGGCGTTGGGCAATTAGGAGGGAAAATAACAATTAATTTCACTTTATGTCTCCTAGGGATGGAGAATAACAATTTACTTTCACTTTATGTCCCCATTTCATTAATTTCACTTTTCCATTATTTATAATAAAGTCCATATTAATATAACATTAATAAATCTTCGGACTTTAAAATAAATATGAAGACGGTGTCAGAATTCCATGATCTTTAGCTCGTCGGAAAGGTCTCGACGAAACGCATCTGATCCAACCCTGAAAATCCTGAACCGACACAGTACCTGGACTTACTAAAAATAGTAAGTAACGATCAAGAGCCCACTGAGCCAACTGTGAAGGTGCCAATTGGATCCACTGAATATGAACCATAACCCAGCACCAACAAGGACCTCCAGAACCAAACTAACCACAGTTCCCTAACCAAACTGTTAGCCCACGGGAACTCCATGATGGACTAACCATGTGTTTAGAAGGGGACATTACAACTCATGTACTTTTCCTCTACAATTGCCTTTGGAAAGTCAGCTTCCCCATCATTTGTTGTTTGGTTCTAACTTCTTCTTCTCTGACTCTTCTTTTGTAACCTCCAATTGTTCTTCTTCTTTATTCTTGTTGTCATATCCCTTCCCTAGATACCTTCGTAAATCTTTCTTAAATTCAGGATCCTTCCAATCATTTACCAGTTCTTTGAACATGTCACTTAAAGACCTTTCCATTGTAGACATCTGCTCATTTCTTGGGTTCTGTATTGATGCAACTTCTCTTGGAGGTAAAAATTTGGGTAGCCGTCGTCCATCCATATTCTTAGTTCTGAAAAACTTCTAAAGACAAATCAAGCCAAGTGATGTAACTCATACAAATGTTGATTACTGACATGCAACTATATCTTCGGTTTCAACTCTGACATGCAAGCATTTGGGTAGCCTCAAACTATCACGCAAGTACTGGGTACTTACATGCAACTGAAATTCTGATATGAACTTTTGCACAAGAGTTAGCAAATCCAACAGGCTTGCAAGAAATCAGCTTTGATACCACTGTAATGGTCACCCTTTTTTTTTTAAAAAAATCACAATGACGACAACACTGAATGTTAAAGCAAGTTTCTTCCACACCTTTCAGATCACAAATAGGAAACTAAACTATCTGGCACATCCACTTATTCAGTGGGAAGCAATTACAATGTTTGCAGTAGATTATTACAATGATTGTCTTCAAGCTAAGATACATAGGTTTAGCTCTTCACTATCCAATATGATTAGATGATATCAATATTGCATGGCAAATACAAACAACAAGATTAATAGAACACATGCAGAATGAATTTATACCATGATGGGTCTGCTGTGTTAAATTAGCTTTCAAGAAGGGCAGAAGGGCTGCTGTACGGTGGCCTGGAATGCAAGAATCTCACAACCCCAAACACCAATCCCTTCTCAATTGTCTTCCTATGATAACTCCATGCTAGGCGCTGTCATGAAGGGTTATTTACCACACAAATCAAACCCTTTGCAAACTCTGAAAACCCTCACACTGCTGTAGACCTGTACGGACCAGTTAGCTGTATGGTAGAGTACGATAGGGTCTTCAACAGCCTCAAAGACTCTAGAAATAGCTCAGATTTGGTCGCTCCTGTTGTGGAATTAGTGGGTATAAATCAATTTTTACATTACTAGCTAGATAACTTCAAACCAAACCAATTTCACATGGATGCGTACGGCCTGTGGGATGGTACGACAAGGCTGGAAAACTCTTAAACAACACCAAAAGATCACAAAACTGCTTAGAACTGAGCGTAAGTCCCTGCACATTGATGCTCAACCTTCAACATAAACATAACAATCCATTATCATAATCTTGCATTCCAAAACTCCAAAACTACTGTACAGCTGCGTGTGGACGACCATACTTTGGGAAAAGCATAAAACAATACATAAACTTCAAAATATCATTTCAAATCTCTAACACAGAAAACAAGGCATTCACTCCACAAATGATCAAACATCAAACTCCATTGATGCTCAGTGCGATTTCTGGATGAAATCACCAGATATCTAGCTAGGGTTGATCTTCCACAACCGAAACCAGATGAGAAGTTGAGGTTAAACAACCCCAAGAAGAAACTCTGCTCAACAACATAAGTTTACAGAGAAATGAAACTATATTCAACAACCCTTCCAATTGAGCCCAAAACTCCTTTATAAAGACACTTTTAGGGCAACAAGAGGAAATAAAATAATAATTTCACTTTTATTTTAATTTTCCCCTCATAAAAATAACCTTTTTTAATTACTCACTTTATGTCTCCCTTTTCTAAGATTCCTTTTATGTGAGCATCAAATAATACTTTTCAACACCATTCCAAAGAGCTATTACACTTAAGTTATCTTTTAATATTTCTCATCCTTAGACAACTTAAGTGAATAAACAATTAAATAGCCCAATAATGTACCCATGTTGCGGAAAGCATCCAAATGATATAATTTTGCAATTCTGACCATACCAACAGGATACTAAAGACTTGGGATGAAAATTAGAGGCCGTCGAGTGACTTTCTAAAAATAACATGTTTCTCCAAGAAAGTTGGAGAGCGCCTGAGAGGTCGAAACTGAATTCCGAAAGCATCTATGAACTCCAAATGATTAGTCGTTCTTAAAAACATGAACAACCGCTCTGTAAGACTAAGCGACAACCACTCCAAGAATGTTGGAGTTCTTTCTAACACGCTGAATAGCCTCCCAAAGACTAGGAACAAGCATAAGGCGCACAAAAGATCTATGCGCCAAAAAGGGGACATTACAGTGTGCATGCTATGAACAATGCACTCAAAGACATTGGAAAGACAGAGTGTGTGAAACAGGTGGTGGCGGATGCAAGGGAGGTGCAACTGTTTATTTGCAACCACCACATGTGATTGGCATTGTTTCGGACCTTTGCAAAGAAAGAATTCCTCAAACCAGTTGAGACTCGATTTGCTTCCTATTTCATTCTACTAGAGAGGATGCTTGAGTTGCAAGAGCCATTAGAACTTATGGTTATGACACAAGATTGGAATAGGTCGATGGAGTCAAAGACTGAGTAGGGGAAGAGGGTGAAGGAGATCGTGATTAGTGATACTTTTTGGTCGAATGTGAGATACATCACATCTTTTGTACAACCTGTTTTCACTGTTATCAGATTTGGGGATTCTAATAGTCCTAGTCTTGGGGAGATGTATGGGTGCATTGATAGCATGCTTGGCCAAATGAAGGCTTCCATTTGTGCGAAAGACCCCACCCTAGAGTTGTACAATGAGCATATTCACCCCATCATCCAGAAAAGGTGGAGCAAGTTGAACACCCCTCTACACATGGCTGCATATGCTTTGAATCCAAAATGGTATGTGGAAAGAGTTGGTAGAATTCTTCCTATTAATGATCATGAGGTGAGGAATGGCATCATGAAAGCCTTCAAAAAAATGTATAGTCCAAAGGAAGCTTCATTGATCAGAGTTGAGTGGGTTAAGTTCACAAAACTAGAAGGCTACAAGACTTCGGCAAGGATTGATAGGATCACTATGGCACAGGATAAGCTAGTTAGTTGGTGGACAATCTATGGACCTCCAGGACCATTGCGCACACTTGCCATTCGTCTTCTCTCACAAGTTTCTAGTTCCTCAGATGTAGAGAGGAATTGGTCCACATATAGCTTTATCCACTCTCTAAAGAGGAATAGACTTACATCTGCGAGAGCGGAAAAGCTTGTTGCAGTGCATAGTGCCTTGTGTCTGATTGGTCGCAAGACACCTCAGTATAGGCAGAGCCCAGCGCAGAGGTGGGATGTAGAGCCCAAGGAGCCAGAACAACTTGATGATGATCACAGTGTGCAGGTGGCATTGGAGGATCCACTTCCTTCTGATAGTTCCAGTGATGAGGAGTTTCCTACATATGCTGCTGCTGCTGATGATTCTGATTTTTGAGTTTTCAATTATAGATATCGTTTGGTAATTTAATTTTGTCGTTTTGATGCTTGTCACTTGTGTAATGAGATTATGAGACTCTAGTAGCTACTTGGTACTTTGAACTTCAAAGTTCAAACTACTTATAAACTAAGTTACCGGTTCGGGTACGCGGGTTCGGTTCGTGGATTCAGCGAAATTTTTTTTGGGGGTTGGGTTTGTTTTTGGGTTCGGTTTTATATATATATATATAAATATGAATATGCAAAAAAATTAAGTGTAGAAGCAAGAATTAAGTGTAGAAAAGCAAGAATAAAGTGTAGAACACCACATAGCATCATATTGATATAATCAACAAAACCACCATCAACTTGAATATCATAAAACATAAAACTCGAACTTCAAGTTCAATAACAAGATTCAAAATAATAATATCAAGTTCAACAATCAGTTTTCAATGTCAAATGACAAATGTCATCAATCATATGGATTTGCTAAATCCTCCACATCATCATCATTATCATCATCTTGGACATTAGCAGGATCATTTGAAGAACCACAACCAACACCACTGCCACTCGCTGAAAAAGTGTGCTCGCTCTCTAATCCCTCAAGTGCAACATGTTGGGAATGGGAAGTGGAAGTATCCATGTCAATTTGCTCTGGGTCGACATCCCACAACTTTGATTCCCCTTCCTTATAGCCATGTTATTTGTGCGAAAGGAGGCGCAAGTTGGAATGCACATACACTAAATTCTCCACCTTTTTTGAGTGCAATCGGTTGCACTTTATTGAGTGGATGAAAGAGTATGTGCTCCAATTCCTCTCAAATGCAGAGGAACTAACAACCTATGAAGACAAAGTAGAGAGAAAGAGTTAAAAAGTTAAAACTTACAAGTTCTAAAATTTATAAATGAATTATGAAACTTCAAAGTTTAAATTTTTAAAAGTCTTTAAAGTAAAAACATAGAAATTTGGTAAACTTACTTGTGATAAAACTTAAAGTCTTTAAAGTAAAAACATAGAAATTTAGTAAACTTACTTGTGATAAAACTTTGATTACAAGAGGTTGTAGGTGCTGGAATTGTTGGCCATGAAAGTACCACCAATTGTGAGCATCTTTCTTGAATTTATCACGAAAAGCCTCAATGCTTTGACCATTGGAGTGTACAAAATCAGTGAACTCATTTGTGACAATATCCTGCAATTCTAGATCAAGGAAGAGTCTACGAAATGTTGCCTTGTACCCTTCAGACACTTCGTAATCTCTCCACGGAGGAACCCTATTTGGCACCGCAAGAATCTCAGCACTAAAATATTTTGGAGTCAATGCAAATGCAAGAAGATGCAGCGGGGTTGTCATTGTGTTCCATCTAGCCTCAATAATTTCATGCACTTGGTTGAAGAGAATTTCTTGAGGATCGTTCTCCTTCTCATTTATGATGGTCTTTATCTTTTCTATCATTGAATCAATTCCATCATATATCTCCCCCATGCAAGGCTTGTCCATGTTAGTATAATGAATCATTCTCAAAATGGCTCGGTGAAACTAAGGAGATACTGGACACGATCCCACCAAGAGTCATTTAGGATCATCCCCTTAACATTTGATGCCCTCTCAGTGTGCTTTTCCTCCATATGGACCAATTATTGCTAACAACCATGCTGATAAGAGCCTGTTTGACCTTCATGTCATGCCCCAATATTAAGGCATTGTTTAAATTAAAGATTTAAACATCATAAGATAGAGACAAGTCACTTTTGATGATGATCGTGTACATAATTGCAATTTTATTATTAATAACATTATAATAATAAATCAGAATCAGTAGCATTAATGATATGATACAATATATAATATTATGTTATTAATATAATTATATAAATTGAATATTATAAATACTATGTACTTGAATATTGTGAATTAAATGTTATAGAATAAATATTAGTAAATATTAATATTTAAAATTTATATATATCTTAAGATAGAAAGAAGCAAATACAATATAAATATGCTAACAAATATGAATAAATATAATAAATATAAACTAATTAATATATTACGAAGTCATATCTATTAATAAATATTACTTTGAGCGGTTCATGGTTCAAAGACAACGGATTCTCTATGATATAGAGCGGCTGTCCAAAAAAAAAAAAAGAATATAAATTGCAATCAACGATTAAGGTAGCATGAATGTTTTAATCCCTATCTAAAAGGCATGATCAACATTATAGAGAAGCGACGGTTGAGGTAGACCATCGATCCAACAGCTATAAAAGAGAATCGATGGGAAATAAAATGGGACATCAGTGATTAGACATTTTTATCTTTGAAAAGCATCAAGCAATCAGCAATATTGACACAGCAATCAGGAACGAAGGGCAGATTGAAAGGAATCTCATTGGAATACCTCTCATCATGGAGAAGGATGCGATCAGCCATGTTAGAATGTATTACATAATTAATATGGATATTGTTATAGATAAGTTGAATTTATGAATAAGGATGCTGCTGTCCAAATAGGGGACAAGCTCTGATTTGAAAGTCCAGTCAGCAATTTGAGAAGAATAAATTAATAATTCAAGTGCAAATAGTTAGTGGATTGTGGGTCCCTCCCTAGAGCTTCCTTAGGATAGTAAAGTTTGTTTCATATGTTTGAAATTCCTTATAATGGAAGGTGGGACCAATGCCTTGGAGGCTCTTAAATCAGTTTGAAAAGCTTACGTGGGAGTAAGAAGAATCCCATTGAGGGAAATATTGTGGAGAGTAGTGGACCATGGGACCCACAACACTCCCAATTCTCATTCTCTATCACATTGCAATCAAGGTTTATAAGAATAAAATATATATCTGAATTTATAGAAAAAGAGAATAATAATTCTGAGATTAAGAAATATATTTCTGCATATACATTTCCGTGAATAGACATACATATTTCTGATTTTTATGTCTGGAGATATAACGGGAATATATATTGGAAAGAAGACATAACAGCAGATTTGATAAAGGAATTATATCATCTAAACTCAGCAAACACATCATAGCAAGGTATGCAACATACTCGTCTCTTCTTAAGAATGGAATATTGTGTTTTTAAATAATATTGCTGAGGTTCACATGCTATTGTTATGGCTGACTGTTAATATTAGAAATAGTATAGTCAATTCTGATTACAAACAAATTGGTGATATGCTTGGAGCTGACTCGGACTCTCCCTTTAACCCCTCTATCACCTCTAAGGTATGATGTAGTTGGAATAGTTTGTTTTAGCCTAGGTATCTCTCCACTGGACATAAGTCCCTCGAGCCAAGTGATGAGGAACCCCGCGTGTGGGTGAAATCCTTGGGCCTAGAAGAACTTGTAAAAGTTAATTTTGCTCTACGGATGGTGACTCTCGTCTGGATGAGGTACTCCGTGTGTGAGTGAAATCCCACGAGCCAAATGGTGAGGGACTCTGTGTGTGAGTGAAACCTTTGGGCCTCCGTAAGAGATGGTGGAACAATTTCCTTAATGAAACCATACTTGGTGATCTAGAGCTGGTTAACGCTAGAGTCTACCACAAGTCCCTCACAAGTTATATCATGAACCAATGATAAAAAGAAATAACATATATGTGAATGTGTTTATGAATTAGAAATGATATAATGAATTATATGAAATAAAATGAGAATATGATCTAATATGTTACAATCTTAATGATTTCATGTTGAAAGAAATGATAAATGGATTACTAATGTTCTCTTTTACTAAGTTGAAATTGTGTTAGATAGTGAAAAATTTCAGCCTACTAGAACGGGACATTACACTTCACAAGTCGTCCCAAGGCAATTGTGTTTGAGGCAAAACGGGTCTAAGCAACCTATTGAAATATCAAAAATAAAAAGTACAATAATTAAAATTTAAACATTTAAAAAATTAAAAACAAACTTTAAAGAAGAATTAGAATATGTGAAATTAAAACATAGAAAAAAATTAAAAATATATTGCTTTACTTACCTTCAATAACTCCAATGTAGAAAATGATCTAAATATGCTTTGGGACATGTGGTGGTTGAACATTCGTATCTCCTCGGCCTCTGCGTACAACTCTCTAATCCAATCAATTTTTTTCCCAATCTTTTGTAGCATTAAATTGAGAGAGTGGACAACACAAGGTGTCCAAAAGATACGTGAATACCGTTCCTCAACCAACAACCCAGCAGCTCTACAATTTTTTGCATTGTCCGTTATCACTTGAACAACATTTTGAGGTCCCACATCCTCAATGGCTGCAATGAGGATGGTAGCGATAAATTGTCCATCCTTCACCTGCCCCTCACAATCCACAGCTCTCAAAAACATTGCCCCTTTACGGGACACTGCAATGACATTGATCAAAGGCCGATTTTTTACATCTTTCCATCCATTGGAGACAATCGACACCCCTATCTCAATCCATGAATCCCTTATGGGCTTCAATGCATCTTCTACACTCTTGACCTCATTTGCCAATAAGGTGCCACGCACCTTCTCATAACCTGGGCCCACCTTCTCATAACCTGGGCCCTTATACCCTTTTGGAGCTTCATTAATTTTTCTCACCATCTCTTTCCAATATGGTGAGCGAACAACATTGAATGACAAACCATTTGCATAAATGCATCTGGCTATATGTTGGTCAACAATATCTCGAGCCTCATTTTGAAATGATGTTTCCAAAGGTCCCTTTGGTCTCTTGTTTGTAGTGCTTGTGGGTTGCTCTTGAGGAGTGACCAAAAATGGGTGGCTCTCTACCACAACAGTGGGAATAGATGGAGGCTCCATTCCTTGAGTTCTAACTCTTTTAGTTTTCCTTGACAAGTTTGCTAATGATTTACGGCCTGCTGCTTCATCTGTTGCTTGTTGCTCCATGATATATGCCATCACTTGCTCAGGTGGTATAGGTTTTTTATTCTTTCCTGGGCAAGCTTTGATCTCCGACCCAAAGATGTTACACAAATGGGCTTTCACCCGACTATATGAACTAGTATATGGCACATCACACCCCTTGCATCTCCAAATGTAACCCCCACCACCTGGAACTTGTTGTATCATTTCAACATGCCTCCAAAGAGGCGAGTTTGGATCGATTTTGAATTTAGATTGGGATACGGAATTAGAACTAGTTGCCATTGTAATTCTTGAGGGTTTGGCAATAAGCTTTGTAAACAAAACATTCAAAATTTCAAAACAAAAACAAAAGCATGGTGATACATTCATGATTCATGTAAACTAAGATTAAAAAAAAACAAGTTGAAAAGAATTTGTTTGTTGTTCAAAAATGCAAAAAAAAAAAATTAAAAGAAAACTACCTCTTTGCAAAAATCTCCTCCTCTGATCTTCTTGGCAGCCTCTAAACAGTTGCAAATGTGTAGGAATGGTAATGCAATAGATTTCCAACCTTCAAGAATCAATCTTCAAGCCTCTTTCTTCAATCACAAACAAATATGTGAGTTCAATCACAATGGAAAGTTTTTGTGTTTTGCAAACAAATGAGTTGAAATGGTTTGCTCTCTGTGTTTATAATGTGTTTTTAGGGTTACTTTTTCATTTTAGGTGAAATAAAAAATCATAAAAGTGAGTTAAAATGAAAAAAATAAAATAAAAATTGATTTGGACGTTTTATGGCCCGGGTTCTATTTGGGTTCAGCTCGGGTTCGCCTTTTGGGCCCCGGGGTTGCGCCCGGACCACCTGAGTTAGTCTGGGACGGACCCGATCTCCTGTTGCCGGTGTTGATAACTGAGAGGGGGGGGTGAATCAGTTATCCTTATTATTTCTGCTTTGTGAACTTTATTAGCAAACAATGTAATATTAATCCAAATGAGCAAACATAATCATGAAATGGAAATACACATGACACAGTATTTTTGACGTGGAAACCCTGTTAAGGGAGAAAACCACGGGGTGATTAACCCAAGATTGTATTCTTTGTTAGAAGAATGGAAATACAAAATGGCACTTGCCAATTAGGGCTCACTGCCCGAGCACACTGCTCACAAGGAGGCACACTGCCTACAAAAGACACACTGTCTACAAAAGAGTGTCATACAATACTTGAACTAATTGGTAGCATCCACATATGCTGGAGTTCAGTTCCGGTTAGGCTCAGTACACTGATCTGCTGCACTTCATCTTTCCTCTTCTCTCATGCTGCTTTCCTTTCACATACCGGACCTTCCTTACTGTTTCTGCTCTGCTCTGCTTTTATTCGCACATCAATAACACCAACAACACCTCTCACAACTAAATCCCTCCTATATATATATCCGCACAAGTGATTTCATTATCTTTCTAGTCGGCACCCGGAACAGTCAATCTTTTCACAAACTCTGTTCTGTCGGCTGAATCCTTGCACATCAAGTAATGCGGATCAAACATATACTTGTAGAAATCATTAATCATGTCGGCCAAACATAATTCATGTCTTCATAACCTTTACCACCATCAGAAACACATCCGGAAAATAGTCTGATGTTCTGTCAGTCAGTTCTTCCTCTGTTCACACTGTCACTTAGGAACCCGGTACTCAAGTATTCATATCTTTTACCTCATCTATCACCGGAGGCTAAAACCTTGGAATCTATCATTCAAGGTAGTCCTCTTGACTTCCCCAAATCCGCACTTCACCAAGATACTTCCTCTGAGAGATCCGGACCTGTTTGTCGGACCTTGCCACATGCTCTGTTCTTGTTTACCGGACCACCACATTCTTCATTCTAACTTCCGGTAGAGACACACCATGTCCTGCGGATGTGTGTGATGAACTTTGTTGCCATGAATGACAACAATCATGAATCCATATAGTGTCTCTTGCCAACAGCCGGACCCTGTACGGACCCACAGGCGGACCGGACCGGACCGTGAACCTGCTGCGGACCGGACCCGGATCCGACCGGGGAACCTGCAAACCCTGCAACATAGCTTATAAGTTTTAAAGTTTATAACTTACTTGAATATTTCAATTTGAATTTTGAAATGGATCACGATTTTCAGCTACTATGAGTATGAATTTGATTCTTGAATGATCATCGATATTCAATTGTTCAATGTTAAAATTTACTGTTAGTGTTTACTGTTTAGTTTAAGACTTTAAGTTTAAGTTACCTCAACTAGTATCTCGTTTTAGTTTTTAATTTTTTAACCTATATATATATATATATAGATATTTTATTAAAATATATTATAATAACCGTCCCCTCGCCGTCCCATTGCCGTCCACAAATTTTTGGAAAATTTTTGCCGTTCCCAAAAACCCATCCTCCCGTCTCCCCGTCCTGGAAACTCGGAGAAACACTGTTAATTATTAATAGTTATAACTTAAGTTGTCCAGAAAGGATTTTATTTGAAAAAACAACTTATGTATAACTATTCATTTGAAAGATTTTTAAATTGTGTATACAAGGGCGCTAGGCACATGGGGGACTTTGCTCATGAAAAAAAATTATTATTTTTCAAAAAAGAGTTTTTGGAGGGAAATAAGAAAAACTAATATTATATTCACTCCAAAAAGTTATATAAGGAGTGCTGGAGTTCATTTGTGAGGTTAGCCATGTTATGAATTTTCTTTTGCATATGGAGAGAACCTAAGTTCTTTTCAAATCCCTTGAGGACAAAAACCCTCTTGAGAGTACTGGTTTCAGGGACAAAAACCCCTCTAGCTAGTTATGGTGGTTTCACTACAGGAATCACATTGGAGCTGCAATGGAGTTTGATGTTTTTTGTTTTGGTTGTTTGGGTTTAATGTGAGTTTATTGTTCATTTTGGAATGGTGTTTTCAGTTTAGCTTAGTACTGATTTTATTTGGAGTTTGTTGTGTTTTTTCAAAAAGGTTATTCTTTGCTAGGCGCCATAGAAAAGTTGTGCTGAAGATTTAAAACCCTATCTATTGGCTGAAGGTCTTGTTTGATGATAGGCGCAGGGGTTCATGTTCCATTTTCTTGCTGTTTTGAGGAGATTTAAGTGCTAAAACCCGCTCTTAATGCTGGCCGTACCTCTTGGTACCAAACCGTACATCTGCTGGGAGGGGCATGTGAGTTTGGGAGGAAAAACGCATCACCTTTCTTTGATATTCTTTGCTGTTTGGAGGTGCACAGGATAGTTGATACAGTTTGTAGTGATTTTGAGTTGAGAAAATCAGATTTTGGAGAGTTTGGGTTTGCTGGTTGGGTTTTCAGTATGGTATTCTCAGGCATTGTTCTGCTGCAATATGTTTCAGATCTGCATTTACAGTAATATCACTGATTATAGTGCTTTTACAACGTGTTTGTGGCTTCTTTCTTCAACTATTACAACTATACTTCACTTGGGTATGATTGCTTCTTGATTTTACATGATTTACAGTGTTATTACTTCATGATATATGCTACAGCAGTGCGTTCAGATTGAAAATCAGAAAATAAAGTTATATTGCAACCTTCTATTTCATGTTTGAATCACATTTTAAGTTGCAATATTCTTGTTTGTAATACCCTGAAAGGTAGTACCGCCGGTGGCCTGTATCCTTGCATTTCATAATTGTAAAAACTGGATGGTTTACTGCCAGTCATTATAGCATTTTATTTCAGCCCATTTTGGCATGAACAACTTGCTATATCAACCATTTTGGTTTGAGCAAGTTTGGACATTCTGCTAGTGGCTTGCATGCACACTGTCCATTGAAGAGGTGTAGATTAGGTCGGCTTGCCGCCTTGCGTGCTTTCATTCTGTTGCATCATGCACTCCACTGAATAAGTGTAGCTGTGGTCGGCTTAGCCGCCTAGTGCGTTCATCTTGTGTTGCATCAACCACTTAGTTGAATAAGCGTAGATTGTGGATGGCATGACCGCCTAGTGGTTGCAGTGAGCATTTGTATTGCATACTCTCTAGTTGCTTCATTGGATAGTTGTGTAGATCCAACGCACTATATGCTCTTACCTTTGCCCACATCAGGATCTGTGTGATCAGAAGGTGTTGAAGATATTGTATTGTTGGCATTCATACATTGTTGAAAATTTAAATAAAAAACTAGGGTGGTTATTACAGAGCCTAAAAAGCCAACAAAAAATCACTGTAATGAGTTAAAAGATGACATGATTTGGATCAGAGAAATGGAGTATAATTAATGAACTTAATAGTTTAGTTGTTCAAACATGTTGGCAACTAGACCAAGCAACAGCGTTTGTCGTCCGACAGCTAGCACCGCACTTTCTTGCACAGCTTTGGTTTTACATAAGCTCGTCGTGCTCCAACTGTTCTTTTGGTTTTTGGAGAGGGACCTTTTTTGTTAATGGAAAGTTAGGTCAAGTTCCTAGTCCATTTGAATTGGAGATTATGAGTTTGATCCAAATGCTCATGCTTATTTGCTATATTTGGAACTCGCTTCTAGACACTTAAAAGAAATGTGCTTGTTTTGAAATATGGATGAAGGTTTCATGCTATCATCTTAAATTAGGGTCTTTTTTCATAACATTCTTTCTATAGCAATTCTTTCTTACATGATGCATGCACTTGCTATTATATTGCATGTATAAGATGTACTACCTGTTTGCAAAAAGATACAATTTTGAGAATTGAAAAATTTGTTTGTGTACAAGTGTGTCATTCAAGCTGTTGTTAGGGCAAAATCTAGGGCAGAAATCAAAATTGCAGAAATGAAACCCTAACTAGTACCATGAAGCACAAACTAGAATGAAAATGCAAAACAAAAATGAAATGCAAACTGATTCTCAAACTAGACTTGATTGACCTCCATGGCTCTTCTCAACTTCGCATGAGAATGCAAGATTTTGAAGGATTGATCAATGGGGGATTGTTGGTTGCTCAAGATTTCAATAGCATAACAGTACTTGAAAACTGAATGTATGAAAATGACTTGTGAGGGGCTACCTTTATAGAAAATGCAAATTCGAATGAACGGTTGAGATTGCAAGTTATGTTGAATGATATGAACGGTTGAGATCGATTAAGGTTGATTAGGGTTTCTCACTTCAAGAGGGATTGTAGTCATGTGACAAGTGTGCGATGGAGGATAAATGAGACCTAATTTAAATAAAAGATTATTTAAATTAGTTTGACATGTGAAGGGGTTAAGTGGAAGATGTAGCATGTGACACTTGTTTGAATGAAAGGTGAGGGAATAATTCAAATATTTAATTTGAATTATGTGAGACATGTGACAAGGGGGAATTAATTAAATAAATGTGATTTATTTAATTAATTGGGAATGTGATTAAGTTGGAATTGTGAGTGGGATGACCTAAGACCTAGGGCAAAACATTACAAGGTCATGTCGACTAGGTGTAGACAAGACATGGACAAATTTAAGTGTCTACATTTTTCCCCTCTTTGAGATGATGTTCGAGATGATGAGATTTGTGTTGAGTAACATGAAGATAAGGGCATGGATAGAAGAAAGGGAAGGATGCGTTATGTTGCAATGAAGGTGAGCAACCATGGTGTTTGATTTAGCACTAGACGTTATGCACCAAGGTATAAGGACCAAGGTGACGATGTGTCTCATACCCCAACGTAATACAACCTTGTCTAGATACAAGATATGAATATTAGCTGGGTTGGATTCGGATTTGATACAAATGCAAGTTGAAAAATAATAACACACACAAGCAAGCAAGCAAGCATGCACAGATGATACAAAAACCAATAAAGTGTTGCCCTTGTCAAGCTGTAAACTAATGATTAAGTGATTGATTGATTGGTGATAATGATGTCTAGTTTCAGGAAATGAAACATGTCGTATAAGACGCCTGGTTTAGTTTTGACAATGCAACATCTTGTCTAAGACAATTGATTGATTGACACTAGTGTTGTTGGCCATGCGAGCAACACCAAGATTTGATTAATTGATTGATTTGGTTTACGTCAAGATTAGGATCAAGACCATTGAATGTGATTGGATGATTTGACACGATTGATTGACTTGATTGGTATGGATTGAGGATTGACTTGCATTTGGATCATTGGTTGGAATTGACTTGAAGAAGAATGATTTGATTGAATGATTGGATAGAATGATGAAAGATGGAATTGATTTGGATGGGATGATTTGATTGATTGATTTGAATGATATGATCATGTGATTGATTAGAATGTTTGAATGGATGGATTGAGAAATTTGATTGAGTGATTTGGTTGAGGAATTGAATGATTTGAAGAATTGATTCGGATGGAATGATATGATGAATTGAATTGGTTTGAATGAATGGATTGATATGATGAGTTGATTTTATTGCTTGGATTTTTGTAGGATATTTGATTTTTTTGTCTTTTGGGAATGTTTTTGATTTTTTTGATTTTGACATATTTTGATTTTTTTGGATTTGGACATATTTTGATTTTTTTGGATTTTTGAATGTTGTGATTTTTTTTGGATTTTTGATATGTTTCGATTTTTTTGTATTTTTGAATGTTGTGATTTTTTTTTGGATTTTTTGGGAATATTTGAATGTTTTTTGGATTTTTTGGAATGTTTGATTTTTTTTGGATTTTTGGAGAATTTTGGAATGTCAATGGATGACAATTTGTGTAGCCTTTATGCGAGATACCAAGGACAAGGGGAAACCAAGTCTAGGTGCAAGGATAACGGATGGGATTGGGTGAAAAGGTGGGTGATAATGAATGGAATGGATGTATGTGTAAGAGAGCAAGGAGGTGATCTCCAAGGGCTATGTTGCATAGGAATAACATGCCCCATTATTGGTGTAATACTTAGGATTTTTCATGACAAAGCTTATGAAAATAGGCTGATAGGACATGGATCGTTTGGAAGGGATAAGGTATGTCAAGAGACATCCAAAACATTTGTCGACATTGTGCCCCCAATCTTTATCAAGATCAAAAGAGGAAAGATAGGATGGATGGATTTGATAGGATAGGTATGTAATGGATAAAAATGGCAGGACAGGGTGTGGAAACGATAAGATGAAAGTGATATGCTGGATGAGACAAGGTACCCCCAAGTGCAAGTGACATAGAAGATCAATCTACACATGACGCCTGTTTGCCAGGTTTTCATCATGGTACTTATCCAAGGCGCCTGTTTACCAGGTTTTCACCATTGGATGAAGGGATTTCTCTTTACTCTTCTTATTTTTTATTTTTACTTTTCTTTTGACTTTTTTGCTTTTTGACTTTTTTGACTTTTGAACGGGAGGGGGGGATATGGATAGGGGGACTCATGTGTCTAGTTCCATGAAGGGTGATAGTCCCATTAGAGATGGATGTTGTCACATAGACCATGTCAAATGTCATTATGCTCGTTGATGTTGGTAAGGGGATTGTGTGAAAGTGACATGGGTAAGGTAGATAGTGGATTATGATGGTAACGATAGTGGATTATGATGTGGATTATGTTGGACTTATGCAAGGAGGTTGGATGAAATGTTTATGCAAAAGCATCAACCATAGGGAGGTGATAAGGCAGATATGTAGGGTAATGGTTGAATGATGGGGTGATGGAGGTGTGAAAGGGAATCATGACCAACGGTTGCACACACCGTGATAAACATGGAAGCTTTTGAGTGGATGGTGGTGTAGGAAGCAATGGTGATGTTTGCTTAGGAGATGGATGACTTAGGCATTTTGGTACCCACATAGACTTAGTATTGTTATGATTTTTGTTTGACTTGTGGGATTTTCGGAACTTTTGGATGGAATGGGAATTTTGGATGGAAGATGATGGTTGGGATTTTCGAGATGTGGATGCCTCATTTGACTTGTTTGATTTTTGTTTAGGTGCCCATACCATTTTGGTTTTGGACTTTTCTTGTGGAGGTATGGGTTTAGATGGATCTTTGAATGTAGCTTGCTTTGAATTTTTGGATTGATTTCCTAAGGTATTAAGACCCTTAGGATTTTTGACTTTATGAAAGGAGGCATCCAAATGTTTATTTTTGAATCCCATGAGGTGGATGGAATGAGTGGAAGCTCCTTGTTTAGACAATGTGCGCATTTGTTGGTCATGATTAGGATTTTTATGAATAAATGGATAAGACGGTGTTGGGAGAAGTGGAGGCAAAGTGGATGGAGGGATGTTAGGGATTGGAAGAAGTGGAGGTAGATTGGATGGTGGTAGGTGTATGGTCACATGCTTTTGACACTTGTAGGATGATGGAGGTGGAATGGCGACATAGGTTTTGGGTATATGGTAGGATTTGTGATGGAAGGTGGTGGACTTAGAATGAATGGAGGAAGTACCAACATCGTTAGATTGTTGAACTTGGGGTGTGTATTCAAGGCCATATGAGCGTGGAGGGACACTGACATGGATGGGCTCCAAAATACTTTGTTCATGAAGGCCTAAGCCTTTACCTTGATAATTCATGTTTTGGAGCATGTGATTGACAATGGGACTTGGTGTAGTTTGGACACTAGACACGAGTTCATTATTCGATGAAGGAGGCGAAGAGGTGGACAAAGGTCGCTGTTGTCCTAAGGAAGAACACTCATGAATGAAAGCGGATAGACCAAGTGGATATGGTGGTGGATTTGCAATGGGATCGATGGTGGATGTGGAAGAATCATTAGGATCTTGCTCATGTTCATTGTGCTTACTAAGATCCAAGTTGTCTGTTTGATCTTCTATGTTTATGTGTTCTTGGGAGGCACATGTCTCATCATGAGAAGTGGAAGTGGTTGGATCATGGATTGGTGGAGTTTCTTCACTTTGTAGGAAGGCCATGAAGCGGGGTGAGTGTTTAAGTAGGCCAACAAGACTTTCATTAGATGGAGCATGTAGGTCTTGGGTGTCTTGCTCATGAATGGTTATGGAGGGATCAATAGGATCAAGACTCTCATGGATAAGTTCATCATGCATAATGTCTTGATCATGGAAACGATACATATTATGGATAGGTTGAAGGGAAATGATTTGATCCTAACTAGAATGAGGGTTTGATGTTTCTTCATGCTTAGGATTGTGCTCTTGACATACCTCGTGACTTATTTGAATGGAGGTGGAAGGAGATGACTCATGGAGAGGCTTGACATGTTCTTGATGGTCGATTGTGTAGGAGCATGATGGAGGTTGACTTGGACTCATAGGGGGAGACTCTTGAATAGGTTCAAGGGGTTGTGAATGACATGTTTGGTTTGAATGACTTGGCATGGTGTTTGAGGACTCTTTTGTATGTTCAAGCATATGTGTTGGATGACATGGCGAGAATTGATTCCTTGCTTGTAGCCCTTGGATCACATCCTTTGTAGGTGGATGGGTGGATTTGAGTTTGCTTTTGTAATGTTTGAACTTAGGGCGTGGAATTGATGGAGGATTAGGTGGTGGTATGGGTAATGAAGGGTTTGATGGGTTGGAAGGTGTAGGGACCAATGGATTAGGGCTAGGGCATGGTGGCTTTATGATAGGCTTTTGATTGGATAGTGGTATGATATACTTATAGGGTGCATGACCTAGATTAGTGTTCCCCTTGTCAATGGTTGCATTAGAACATGAGGGAATTTGACCTTGTTGCAAAGGTGGACTTAAGTTCACATGTGTTTGTTGTGGAATGAATTGAGAGGTTGATGTAGGATTGAGTTGGGAAGAAGTGGATGGATTGGTTGATGTGGCATTGACTTGATATGAAGTGGATGGATTAGTTGATGTGACATTGACTTGGAAAGAAGTTGGATTGGTTGGAGTGGTATTGACTTGGCATATGGATGAATTAGATTGGTATGGAGTGGAAGGGAATGGCACATAAGGTTGAGGTGGCATTGGTTGATAATGAATGGATAGAGGATGATGTGGTTGTTGGATTTGACAAGTGGCCATGAATTGTTGGGCTTGGACTAGGAGGTGTTGGATTTGTGGTGATTTGATTTGTTGGAAATTTTGGAAGAGGGATTGAAGCCGATGTATGGTTTGTTGATCGAACGGTTGGGGTACTTTGTGAAGTGTTTGAAGGAGGTTTTGGAGTTCGGATGCTAGGACTTTGTTTTCGAATGTTGGCATGGTGTCACACATGTGTTTAAGTTCTTGCATGTTGATTTGTTCCTCAAGGTATGCAACATAGTTCATGTCATTATTGGAAGTGGTAGGAGGGGCCCCTCAAGGTATGATCTTTGGCTTAGGTTTTGTCTCATTGTTTGAATTAGAGGGGTAGCCCCCTTGGATTATGATTTTGGAATTATGATTTGTCTCATGATTTGCACTAGACGAATAGCCCCCTTGGACTATGATTTTGGGTCTTGAATTTGTCTCATTATTTGCACTAGAGGGATGGCCCCCTTGAACTATGATCTTGGGCTTAGGATTAGGATTGGGCTTGTTTATGATTAGGACCATTGCAACTAGTGTTGACTAGGACTAGTTTGATGTGGAATGATTTGAAGCGAAGTGATTGGAGATTAGGAATGATTAGGATGATGATTAGAATGGAGATTAATATGAAATGATGATTAGGATAATGATTTGGATAGAATGATTAGGAATGATGTGAAATGACAAGATTTAGGATATGATTAGAAGTGATTAGGATAGAATTGGTTGGATGATGGGTAATGATGAGAATGATGATTTGATGATGTAGAATGACAAGGATATGATTAGGATGAAAGTGATTGGATTTGAATGTGATGGAAGAATGTTTAGAATGACTTGTCTTTGTGTTTGGTGTCTAGAGCTTGATTTGTCAATGTTCAAACGAATGATCACACATGTACAAACATGAGTCACTCACGCAAGACACATAAGCAAGTTTGAATTTGAATTTGAAGAATATGATGATGATTAAACAAGCACACGTGGAAGACACATCAACAAGCCCTAGAATTAGTCAAGTGGGGTATGGCCAATTAGGTCTTACTCTAGGTCGCATAAGGTTGACTAGGGAAAAGGATTGAAAGCAAAATCTTGCCACATAGCCGGGAGAAAGGAGTAACCCACCCTTCACCTTCACTTCCCAAAGGTATAAAGTTTTTTGGGGCTTAGCCAAGAGTGACAAGATTTCAACTCCCAATGAGGGTGTCTTTCGATTCACACCTCGGTTGATGTCATCCTTTGGAGTGGTGTGTCTCCAAGCAGGCCTCCTAAGAAGGGTAAACAAAAGCGAATCAAGTGAGGTGTTTTTGATCTCCAAGGTCACCTTGCGGTGCGAGGAGAGAGCATACACACACGCACTTGATTCACACTCGCACTTGTTAATTGCCCTTAAGAAAATCGAAATGTGTGTTGTGAAAATGAATGGATGAGAGGTGTTTTTGATTCTCAAGATTGCACGAAGCGCATGAGAAAAGCATACACACCTCTATTCGCAATCAAGTTCCCCAAACAATTGAAGCATTGGTTCTTTTTATCCCCGAGACAAAATGTGAATGAAGACACTTGTTCGTTTTAATACCCAATTTTGATGTGTGATTGAAGACAAATGTTCATTTTATGAGCCCAAATCGAAGTGCGTGACAAGCAATGATTGATTGAGAAATGAAAGATTAGGAGTGTACCTGATTATTTTGCTTCCAAATCTTTTGTATGTGCTGATGCAAATGCTGCTCTAGCCCCGTGTGATCACCTGCAAGCCACAAAATCGAAAAAGAAACTTGCACATGGAAGTGTTATGCGAAAAATCAAGAATCTGATGAAATCTGATGCAAGAAACCTGCACATGGAAGTGTTATGCGAAAAATCAAGAATCTGACGAAATCTGATGCAAATGAACAGATACAGGAAAATGGATTGCATGAACAGAAAGTACGCGAAATTCTAAGCACTTTTAAATTTTTTTTTGCGAAAATTGGATCAAAAATGCAAAAGTTATGCTCGATTGAAGTTTGCATGCAAGTTTGACTTTGACTACGAAAAAATGCATCAAAACGGTACAGTCACCTGATAATTTCCTCACAGCTACGAAGTTGACGGAGTCGTCTTTCCAACGAGCCCTCGTTTGCACGATTTCGCCTCCGTATGACCAAGTTATGATAAAAAGAAAAAAAATGCCCCTCTAGGGCATGTAGGAGACAAAAGTCTAACTGACTGTTTCACTTGACCGCTTGTGGTTAGGGTATTGTGGTCACATGTGGTTTTAGACTGGCAGTCACACTGACAGTTAGTGTTAGATTGGAGCGGCGCCCTTGGTCGCCCATATGACCAGGGGCTGAACCTATGCAAAAATAAAAAAGGCAAACAAGAGGGGGCTATCGGCCTCCCTCACGATTGCCAACGTGACCACAATTGGTAAATTTAATGCGCAGGTATTACCACTTAATATTTGAGTGATTAGGGAATGTTCGTCAAAGCAATGATCAAAATATTTGAAACCCTAAACGCTACCCATACGATTGAAGGCTAATGCTGATACAAAGGCCGGTGGATAGGCGGTTTCAAAGTGACGGTTTAGGGTGGATTTGGGAGGTCGACTGTAGGAGCAGATTCAAAGAGCGGGACCTAGGGTTTGGAGTCGACGGCTTAGAGCTCACCGTCGATGGTTAAGAGTTCCACGGTCGGTGAATGGGGTTAGCACCACCAAAGGTAGGCGCTAGAGTTTCAGGGGAGCGGCGAGGTGATGCAGAGAGCGGTAGGGTTTAAGGAGGAACGACGAGGGGGACCTTAGGCAGTGGTGACGAGAAGAATTGTGAAGCGATGGTGGGAAGTGGCAGCGGCGACCGGGCGGAAGATTGACGATGAGGGATTCAAGGGCAGTCGACTAAGCTATCGATTGAGCCAAGGGCCGAGCAGTAGAAAGGAGGCAACCGAGGGTTTGGAAATGGAGCGGCGGGGTAGCAGTGGTTAGTCGGTTTTTAGAGTTGCGACATGTTGTGACCTAATCACACATCGCCCCATTGCAAATGGGGACCCCCCTTTTTTGAGTTCTAATGCTTTGCTTAAGTCTTGGATGATGTCTTAAGTTTTGTTTCATGATGAAGTCGGTGGAAATGACAAGGTAAGTTGCACTTCAAACTGCTGAATGAATCTTAGCGAATGGGGAATCTTAGAATCACAACCAATGACAAGCTTAAACCTTGGTGCCTTGGTGGAAATTGATGTTTCAACTCTCAAAGTGATCTAAACTTAGGAAATTTTGCAAGGAAATGGTCCAAATAGCCTTAGGCGCTAGATCTCAACTGGACAACCCTAAAAGTGCGCCTAAGGTAGAGTCCCACAAGTATGCTCCTGATCAATCACTAAAGTGCGCCTGGGTCTAATGTAGGAGGGAAGTAACATCTAGAGACTCCAATTTACGCCCAAGATCAACATGAAGTAAGATGACTTAGTGAATTTTGAGAAACACCTAGAGGAGTTGAAGGCGCATTTCATGACTTCTAGAACCCCAAACTTGCGCCTTGAGTAGAAAATGTTAGGAGTCATCCAAAGTTGTGGGCGTCTCGAAGAATTAGACCCCAAGACACTTCCAATGGCCTAAATCCAAAGACTTCGTTTATCTCAAATGCTAGGCGCCAATCCATATCTGGGGAACCTCAAAAGTGCGCCTTGAGAGAGAAGGATGGATGTTGTAGAGAGAAAGTGGCGCCCAAGTTGAATGAAGACTCCTGGGCTATCCTTAGTGGTTAGACCTCATAAAACTTAAAGTATTGCCCTCTTTCTAAGTTAGACGCACATTTGCATCTGGAGAATCACATTTTGGCGCCTTGACATAAGAAGTGTCTGAACTTGTGAAGAATTGCACCTAAAGAAGTAGAACTCTCTTAAAGTCCATGAGATTGATCAAAACTTGAAGAATTCACCCTTTTCAAACCAAGGCGCTAATCCACATCTGTAGAACCTCAAAAGTGCGCCTAAAGAGAAATATGCTTAAATCCATGAGTTTTGAGGAGTGTTCAGTATTAAGACTTTCCGTTTAGCTAGTGCAATTGTTTGAATTGATAAGATTGAAGGATAAACTCTCCTAAGTATTAGGGCGCAATTTCACACTTCAACCATCACAAAAGTGCGCCTTACCAAGAGAGAGAGTTGGAGCCCAAAATTTGATCACCATAAGGTAAAACTCTTCTAAGTACTCATGCATTTAATTGGAATCATTGATTAAGACAAGAAATCATTAAGTGAGTTAGGCGCACTTTTGCTCTTGAACAGTCATCTTTTGGCGCCTTGGAAGTATTGTGGTTGTAAACTCAAGAATGAGCGCCTAGGTATTCTCATGAGAGTTTTAACATGTTTGAAATCCTTAAAACTCCAAAAATTTGCCTAAGTGAGTTAGGCGCACTTTTCCTCATCTGCAAACCAAGATGAGCGCCTCAAGGAAAACTCATGAGTGCATGTCATTAAGTGATTGCCTTGAAGAAGAGAAGCATTCCAAGTCATTCCCAATTGTTTGAATGGCAATACAAGGTCAGTTTAGTGCTAGGCGCACTTTTGCATTTCTATAGACCCAGATTGGCGCCTCAAAGAAATCACATCAATTCACATCATTAAGTAAGCGCTTGAGAGAGGAATATTCTAAGTCCTTTTCAATTGTTTAAAGTCACAAAAATGGCAATATGAGGCAAAGTAGTTGAAGGTGCACTTTCACCTCTGTAGAAACCTAGATTTGCGCCTTAGGAAAAATCACATGGAGTCGCATTTGGGAGTGAGCACTTTGAGAAGGGATCATTTTAAATCATTTCCAATCGCTTGAAAACATAAAATAGCAAGTATAAGGCCATTTAAGCCTAGGCGCACTTTTGCACCTCCAGAGACCTAGATGTGCGCCTAAACTTGGATGGGTTATTTAAATGTTTAAAGATGATTCTTTTGTGTTATAAAGTGTTTATCAAAAGAGTTGATACGTTTCTTGGTTTGTATTGCAGGAGGATTGAAGGAGTGTGGATTGAATTGAGGAATCATTCAAGGAGTAAGGTCAAGAGGTTGTCACTATAGAGGAGGCATCTTGTTACCACTCCAAAAGATCACTTCAAGATCATCATGCTGGAACACTTCATCATCTGTACCAAGAGAGGACATTCATCCATCACTTCAAGTCCTTCCTCAATCTTCAAGTCTCCGAGAGAAGTCTCCTATTTCATGTCATCATTAGCCACACTACTCTCTATGAAGATGCATTTAAAGAAGATCAACGTACACCCTGCCAAGAGAAGAGATACCACAGAGTTAGACAAATGAGCAACATGTATCATACACATCCGACTTACAAAGAACAAGGCAAGAACAACAAGGATACATTCCCAAACGTTCAAGTTCAAAGCAATCATATTTAAAGACATCACACAGATGATGCAATTTGGGAATATGCCCAAAAGCATATTGAATTAACTATTAGAGTCCATAAGACTTGTTGAGATGGCACCTATGTGGCAGATACACATCATCAAGCCAATCATATTTCGCCACATCATTTCACTGCAAGCTCATCATCTTGGAAAGCGTGCCTTCATTGCCTCTCTTATGTACTAAAAATAGCAAGTTGTTGTAACTACTTGCTGAGATGTTATGATCTGGGCCCTTGGCTACTTGAACTGATCCAGGCCATTCATTGTAATTTTGGAAAACTATATAAAGGCCTTGTTGCTTCATTTGTAACAGTTAGTTAATAAATAGTTAGTGGTAGGAGAATAGACCAGTAGAGTAGGAAGAGACTCTCGAAAGTCTTTGAGAGTACTTGAAGTTGTTGTAAACATTTCTCAAGATTAATGCAAAGACATTGGAGCATTGGAGCTTGGTGCTAAGTGTTGCCCTGTGAAATAACATGGTTTCCTGTACCTTGATTGAATGAAGAGATGTTTCTAAGTAGATTAGAAGTAGAATAGTAGAAGTTCATTGATGTAATGCATGTCTGTGTTGAATATTTGATCAACTCCTAGCTCATGCTTTTGACATCCACCGCTGGTGGAGTGTCGTGTAAAGCTAGTCTGAGCTTCGTTACAATTTGCTTAAGTTCGGTTGTAGATGTTCATCCAAACTGCGCCAGCTGTGGGTGTTTGAATGAAAGTTCATAACATGAAAACCATTCGCAAACTTTAGGAGATTGCACCAACTCCATGTAGTTGTAGGCATTCTTGGCGAAGTGGAGTTAGGTTTATTAAGGAGTTTGTCTATTCATGCATCATCATTGCTTCATTGACCTTAGATTAATTTCTCTAAACCCTTATCTTTTTCCCTTTTTTATACATCGTGCATACTTCATCCACACTGAAAGGAGAAATAAGCTGAGTGAAGCAAGAAGTCTACGTAAGTCCCTTTGAGGAAACAACAAAATCACATCATACTAATTGAGGCTATCCTATGAGCAAGTTGAGAACCAACATACTGGAACCTTGGGGATAACCCACTGGATCACATTGTTTAGCTTTTGGGTATCTTTGTTCAAGAGAGGATAGATTACCTTAGTAATTTATTCTATGTTGCATGTGCATAAAAAACACATCAACACGACAGAGAATAGAAATACGTAGGGGAGTGTCGACTATGGTAAGAAGGACGACAGAAGAAGATAAGATTGGCGGAGGTGGCAACCACCAATGGCGGCGATGGGTGGTCGACCACAGAAATAAACAACCTGTAGCTAAGGTCGACAGGGGTTTTGAGTAGAGGTCGACAGAGATGTCGACTAAGGTGCTTTTCCAACGCTCTGCAACCATAAACGATCGTTTAATAACACTGAATCATGCAACCATAAATGACCTGCATCATGCAATTGAAAGAAGGAAACCAAAAATTTCGACCAAGCTCCTGCACAGAGGCCGTACGGCTCTATACTGTTCCGTACGGTACGGCCTTGTGACAGGGGTGTTGGCGTTTCAATTTGCACCTTTGGAATGCGAGTTGGAAACAGACAGCTATGCACAGATAAATTGCTCTTCTATTATGAGGGGAAGTTCCCTTTTTGCTGATGTTTGCTTAAAAGATAAATAAAATGAATTTGCCTATCTTCTTTTTTTGTTTCTCAGCTGCGAGCACAAGGTTATAAAACTCTATTCGCTGTAGCAGAGGTTTTCCTTTTTAAAACTTTTAACTACAGCTAGGCCTAAACTAAATGACGCTTTTAATCACCTAAGTAAATTCAAAGCAAAGGGATTAAATGTTAACAAAGAATGATTTGTTTTAACATAAAAACTCAAATAACTCCTTCCAGATCACATCATAAGACTCATTGTACTTTAAGATGAAAACTGAAAGTAAGATTACCCAAGCCACACATCTGACGACAAAACAAGATGATCGCGAGATAAAGAATCAAAGCAAATGACAGGCATAAGATTTCTATTCCCAATATCATTAAGTTCTTACAACTCCAGGACAACAATATTGTAGCAAAAGGCAGGCATACAATATGTGATCAAACACTGGAAAACAAACAACACAGAGTGAACAAGTAGCTGAAATAACAATTTATGCAGGCTAGAATAGGCACAACAAATTTTGCTATCACAATTACCCTTCCTTACAATGGGCAAGGCTGCCCTTATTTATACTAAATCAAAGGAGTAGGGAACCCTTAAATCTCCTTGATTTAATCTAACTTGTCAACTCGCAAACTTTATTTCTATTCTAAGAGAAAGATTACAACTAACAACTGCTTTAAAACAATCTACTATTACAAAGTGACTTTTTACTATTTTAAGGATGGATAAGCTTTGAATGAAAGCAAATGCTTTAAAACAAAAAATATTTGAGTTAAAGTTGCTTTCTTTTGAGTCACATCCTCATCTACATTCTTGCTTTATTGGTGATGTCATCCATTGATATTTTGGGAAATAATATCTTCTAAAAATCTAGTGACTGCGTCTTTACCAGGAACACTGATACTATCTGTTGTGACCTATTCGCAACATCGCCCCATCGAGGATGGGGACCCCCTCTTTTTGGGTTTGGCGTTGAGTTTGCTTTGTTTTGGCAGTAGTCTCTTGACTGGCTTTACTCAGTAATTTGGAATGTTCGCTCAGAATGCAATAGTAGTTGACTTTTAGTAGGTGAAATTTTAAGTTATGCTAAGCATTTTCAAACTTCCGCTTAAAGTCACCTTGCAAGATGTTTAAATTTGAATCATTCATGACATCTCAAAATGTCTGCTTCAAGCGGACTTCCATATTCATCTTGCATTTCACGTTTTTTTTACTTGTGAAATGGTTCGAATAGTCCGCTCCTGGCGCATAGTGTTGGTTGGTATGATTTCAATTTATAGAGATTCTAAATTCCCGCCAAGGCGCAGGAAGAGGGTCGGTTGGCAAAGGCGGTGAATTACAAGGTATGCAAACATGTCTAAAGCGGAGGATTCAAATTATGCACTAAGCGTCAAAATGCCCACCTATGGTGATGCAAGGAAGCATCAAAAGGCCACCCAACATTTAGCAATGATTTGATCTGCATTGAGTAAGTTATGCATAACGAGAGGTCCAATTTAGAATGCACGTCCATAGTCAATCATACTTGGAGCATTCGAATATCCGCTTGGGCGTGGGGAATTAGTATGTAGAATTCAAATTTACTCTGTGCCATGACGTCCAAAATGACCGCTTCATGTGATCATTAAAGACTGATTTGCCCAATATAGTCTCAGGGAATACATGCCTTGCATGCCGAAATGATCGCTCGGCTTGTCATCATGTCTATTAAAAAGCATCATGAGGAATGATCCAACAATTCATGCTCATTCTGATTTTCTTTTGAGGGATGCATAGTCATTTATGATGATTTAAAACGCTCACTCATTTCGTAGATGCGCTTCCATATCACGTATTGGATGTGGAAGCGTTCAAAAAGATTCCGTCGACGTATGTAAAGCACATCCAGCATCTGCTAGATTGTTCTCTATACTTTCATTTTATTATAAACATCATTTAGAGAACACTGCGGGGCCTGTGCCAATCCACTTCCCATTCGTGATAATTCAAAATGTCCGCTCAAAAAAAAAATCAGCCAAATTTCCATCACTCTACAAATTTTGATTTGCTAAAAAGGAATTTCAGGTGATACGAAAAGATTCGCCCAAGCACATCATTCAGTTTTGTTAAGAGGACGAGATTCAAAGCATGCAGAGGGGCACCATGGGTCCACCAAAGCCCACGTCTAAGGAAATGCGATAATTTTAGTATCTGTGTATTGAATGTCAACGACCCTACTTAGCGAGCGTAGTCAGCATAGAATCCTCCAAACTGCATATTAGCAATTTCATGATCATTTGAAATATCATGTGGGCAATTGGGTCGATAGTCTAAATAGAAGCATAAGGTGAGAATAAGTTCGTTATTCATCTGGCGTTGGTTTTGTTCATTCTCACATGCTGCCAAATGCAAATCATATAATCTCTTGAGCACCTTTGTTTTTTTTTAGGATTGCATTTTGCAAATTTAGCCTGATTCGATTAAGTCAGATGTTCATAATTCACACTCTTGCAATTAGCTTAAAAGGAAACACTCTTCAGAGGTTTGAGTTATACACGTATACTTCGAATTCGGCACTCTTCATTTTAAGTATACTTGGTTTTAACATAGAATCATTGTAGGTCTGTCAAGGTTTTGACGAAGGCAAAATAGAATTGCATCTGTCGATTGGAGTTATTGAGAAATCAGTCACGTTTATTTTTTTGCAAAATTTGCATTTTTGGCTTTTCTTGAAACAGAGCAAGGTAACTCAAAATTACATATTCGATTTATCCCGCATGCACTAGGCGGTGTAATTTGTCTTATTTACTTGTCTATTAAGCATTATTTTACTATGCTAACGTCATGAAGTTTATGCAGGTGAACGATGAATGCGAAGGAAAGACAGGCGATGATGAGGAGGGATATGAAAGGAATGTGGCCAGAAACGAAGATCACGTCGAAATGGCGAAACCTCGGCGACACTAATCTGGGGAGAACCAACATGGAGGAGATTCGACAAAACTTATACAAACCCAATCCTTCTGATTTGATCAAGCGAATGTTGAAAAACGGAATTGTGCAGGCTGCTTGTTTCCCGCCTGCGATGCTGAGTCCGGAGTTGATGTTGGAGTGCGCCAGGCACTATAATCAAGAAAAGAAATGCATTGCGACAAGGGATGGCAAAGTACTGGCTTATCTGAGGAAAGAAGCAATTGGAGAGGCTTTCGACATTCCTTCATACAAAACTACTACTTTCTGTACTAAGGAGTATGCTCTACAACTTTATCTGGCTGGACCCGAAAAGGGCATGGAGTGATAAACAGCAACTGGTTGGTACAACCGAGGCCACATGTGAGCAAAGTGCCTAAGAAGCTTCACAAATCTGATTTTCATCAGGAGATTGGTTATATGGTTGTATTTTTGAATCGCATCATGGGCTGCCCACAATCGGCAAATTTCAAGTCCTGGATGTTCTTCTTCATCGAGGAGATTATAAGTGGAAAGAGGATGATAGATTGGGCTGAAATGATCAGCAGCAATATCAATGATCAGCTCAAGAATTTGCAAGAGACAAAAACATTTTATATGAGCTCATATGTAATATACATGCTTGCCAGAAACGAGAGATACCCAGGGCTCAATTGCAAAGGGAGAGTTGGAAACGGAGATGGGCAATTCAAAGTTTATGATTGTTATCCTCAGCTGCACCTTCAAGCTATACCTCATTACAGGAGGTTTAATGATGCATTTTCCATGTATATTGTCAGATTATTGCAAGGCAACACATGCAGGAGATTGTCGAAAGAGGCTATGAACTTTGTGGAAAAGTACAGAAAGTGGTTTATTCAGTTTCCTAGATTCACATACCTCCGTGTTGAAGGATATTCATCATTGCCCTACAGGTTGCCAAGGTATCCTACAGACAGAATGGTGTTGTTAGAAGTGATAAGATAGCCGGTAGCATTCGACAAGATTCAAAGAAAGAGAAAGAAGACTACAACGAAGTTTCCAATAAGCATTGGGAGGCTGGAAACTTGTATGTCATTGCAGGCAGCTGAAAATTCAGAGATAGAGCTACAAGCTTATAATCTAGTGCGCCACAATGATGCACGCAACAATTTTGATCCATTCAATACAATTAGGCAGAAATTTGGGAGTAAATACGAGCATAGACCACAGCTCGAGGATCATTGGGAGGATGCACGCGATGACATGGAAATAAGGAAGAAAAACTGCTACAGATTGTCTTTGGACTTGGCTAGGGCAATAGGAGTAATTAACATTCCAGATCAGCTTGAGGAAGATCGCAAAAGATTGTCACAGAGTTCATATGATCAAGAGAAGAACAAGCCTTTTACCATCAATTGGTCAGAACAGGAAGTCACACGTAATGATGACTTGATGATACCAATTGTGACACATACAAGAAAATATGTGGACTTCCAAATTCGAAGGTTTCAAGAAAAGAATGTCCAACTTACATACAATTTGATGGGAGGAGTTAGTGCGCATCAATCCAAGGATACTTCAAGTAGTGAGTCAAGCGGTGACTAGTGATTCTAGTGATTCAAAAAGTATAAGTGGTGATTCGCAAGAGGATATTCAGCCAAGTAAGAAGATGAAAAGCAATGATCAAAAGGCAGCCAACACTTCTTCAAGGCAAGAAGACAATGATATAATAGATATTGAGGGAGATGAAATAGGGCCTGATGAATAGGTGGCTTTGAATGTACAAGCTGGGAATGATAGATATGAATCTTTGGAATCCAATAGGCAAGGGAATCGGATTGATGAAGTCCTGTCAAATCCACCAAAGGAGCAAAATCAAGTCCTGATTGAGATTGATGCAGAAAATCAAAATGATAGGGAGTTGTATGAGTTTGATGAAGAAGCTCTTCCTACTTTTTAGGAGAAGAGAGTTCAGGAGGAAAATCAAGAGGATTTGTCTGACTTACTAGAGTGGCTAAGGGAGAGAGTCAAAGAAAAATCCATTGTTGAAAGAGAGCCCATCCTAAGTTTGGAAGACTTGTTGAGTAGAGCCAAACCTAACAAAGAAAAGCAAAAGGTCACTAAATTTTCAAAGATTATGAGAGACAGCTCGGGGTTGAGACAAGTACATGTTGCTGTCCCAAGAATCAATGTGGAGGCAGGTGATGGTGTTCCAGGAGGGTACGACATTACTACTGTTGATTTGGGTCCAACCACGGTGGAACAGGAAGTGGAAGAATTAGAAGATTCAGTTTCAGCTATCAAAGAAAGATTGAAGGGACGGGAAAGGAGGATCCAGTTGGAAAAAGATAATCAAGCATTTCAGCATTATTTCCAACAACTAATGATGCCAGTGAACCAAGTGGAAGGGATACCTGTGCCTCCTGCCTTGCTTTCGCAAGAATCCATTGCACACTTGGAAGGAATGAGATCCTCATCTCAGGCATTGCAAGAGTGGACAACAAGCTTTAGGATCGAAGTTGATGGATTTATTGATGAAATTGTGAAATTGTATAAGGAAGCTTCCTCTCTTTTGGATCGAGTTCAGGCTGTTCTGGTGTCTTGTGCGGAATTCAGAGTTGTCAGGGAAGAAGTGATGCCTCAGTTGAAAAGGCTGATATATACTCCGAATGCCACCTTGATAAATGAAGGAGTGATTGAACAAGGTTCAGCATATAATTTTCCTTCTTGGTATTGCACTCTAGGCATAAAAGAGTAGATTCTGGGGAAGATTGAGAGTGAAAGCCTCCGAGCAAAAGAAGCACTTCGAGAAATTCAAGGCAAAATGCTTGTTTCTATAAACAAGATAGTTGACTCTAATGGAGAAATTGATGAATATCTGCTGAAAGACAAAATGCATACAAGGTATTTTCCGCATACACAGACTGTTTCCAAGGAGCTTCTAGATGATGTTTGCACGCTTTCTACTTTCATGGGTATGTTTCAGGCATCCATGGCTGGATGGGAGTTGATAGTTGTCAAATGCGCGGAGGAGCTGCAAATCGTGGAATGCACCATTCAAACACTGCCAAGTGTCCCTATGGTGGAGGTTACACATGTCATATCAAGATTTGTGGAGTTTGTCACAAAAAAGGAAAATCATAAAAGAGGGCACTCCACTTAGTGGGTGCATCATAAATGTAGTGCCTAATATTAGTAAATTTTGTAACCACCTGCTTGTGTGGCGCAATAAGGGCGCTTGATTCCTAGGATTAATCTTGGCCATTCGTTGTATTTTGAGAGCTATATACGCCTCATTTTGCTCTCATTTGAAGGGGAGGAATGCTCTGAGAAATTGTTGCTCAAGACTCTGCTGAGATAAATGCAAATTCATTGCTGAATTCTTCATGGTGATTTTGTGTTGTTTCAAATGAATGCATAGTTTGTAAGTATTCGCTCATAGAATAAGATTAGCTTAGTTTATTTTCAGCAATTTAGTTTTATGTGTCATGGAAGTTGTTGCTGCTGATTCATGTTTGGAGTCTTCATAGTTCATACCATTTATAATTTGTCGATAGCAGATTGTAGTGCATGGTTAGTCTGAACCTTATTTGTGCTTAACTTCAATTATTTTATGATCATTTACCTTCATGTTTGTGAGGATTTATGCGCATAAGTAATCTGAAAATCTTATTTTGCCCTTAGAAGATTGCATCACCTTTGTGTAGTTGTTTCCTTATGGCGAAGCAAAGTGTGGTTGAGATTTCAATGAATTAGTGGTGATTGCTTGCATTTAGATTAGAGTTCTCTAAACCCATTTCTTTTGCATTTTTTTTAGAATCTCGTTAGGACTAGATTCAGGAACTTTCACTGTCATATCTTAAGTTATCATATTGTTAGCCCTTCTGAAAAGTCATGTTGCCTGTTACCCAAGAGAAACAAGTTTCCTATTGTTGTACATTTGTGTAAGTCCCTTTGTGTTAAACAACAATTCTCATCCTACTACTAAGCTATCCCGTGTCGCAAAATCAAAAGTAACTAATGGAGAACCTTGGAGTCTACTCATTTGATCACTTAGCTTAGCATTTGAGGGATTTTGTTCAAGAGAGGATAAAGTACATAGGTATTTTATTCTGCGTTGTATGTGCAAGGAAAACACATCAACACTCTCTAAGATGATATTCTGGTTTTCCAACATTTCTACACCATCTGCAACCATCTGGAGAAATTCACGAAATTCGCCCACAACTTTATCAAACTTTACTGTCATGGTAGCAAGACAATCCATCTTGCCAGCACTGAGATCACCATTAAAACTGCTACGGACGAGAGTCTGGAATTCTGTCTATACCTCCCTAAGATCATATAGGGTACCATCTTCTTTCTCATATGAACACGGGATCTGAGAAACAAAAGATCTCACGAACTTGAGAACATTTACAACTTTTTCTTTCCATTTTGCCAACTCTGAGATTATATTGTCATAGGTTTTTAGTGTGAAAAGATACTGTGCTTTTCAAGTAGAAACAATCTTCTGATCTTTTGTTGAATCAATGGAGTTATATGCTATCTTCAAGTCGGAGATTATGATCTCAAACACCGGTCTGTTTACAGCCAAAGTCTGTTGTAACCCCTGAATGCCTTGATGCAGATCATGAGCGTTATACTTCAATTGATAGATCTGTGAAAGTACAACTCTGCCTTTAGTTACAAATTCTTCCACCTGTTAGGTCTCAAAAACGCAGGTCGTTAACCCTAAGAGGTTGCCAGGCTCTCTTGACGTTTTTGGCTAACTGACACGTGGTAGATATGGATAAACCCCCTTCACTGTAGGCTCTGCCAGAGCTAGGTGGGTAAACCTCTAATTAATAAAGCAGATAAAAAGATGATCACTACTTTGATCAGAATTAATCTAACTATTGATAATGGCACAAATTATAAAACAGATGAAAAGACAGCAAGTTGATTCTAAATGATCTAAATTGTAATGCTAAAACAATAATGCAATCTAATTAAGTAAATCTAAAGTGAATTTGTATAAGTGATAATGAAAACACTAGACTAGTGCCTTATTGAATATAGAGTCAGTATGATCATGAAATAAATGACTGTTTGTTTGGTAAAAACTCGAACTATCTGGCATGAAAGAATAGTTAATATCCCATACTTATATATATCCAATTGATAAAATCAAATTACCTGCATTCATCTAAAAGGATTTAATCCCTCTTTGAAGGAACCTATCAGAATAATATTGCAATTGTAAAAGATTTATCAAAAAACTAGAGACAGAATACAAACCCTAACTATATGACTCTTCTTACAGATCCATGACAATGTCTTCACAATTACTATGACAGATTTAAAGGATTTAATTCTGAAAGCAAAAACCAGTTAATCTTATCACACTATAACAGCAAATGTGTATAGACAACTTGAAGATATACTTGATAACTCAAATTGAATAACAGAGAAAACTTTGAAAGGAGACAGTCATATAATTGAATAAATTAAACAGATAGTTGATACCGAAATCTGCAATTACTGCTTCATGTTCACAGACTTGACTTCATCAGAGAATGCTTGCACATGGTCTACCAGAAATAAAATATATTAAAAGTGAACTAGCATTGCTGTTCAAATCTAATCTACAGTATCCCCTGTTCTATTTTGTAATCTCTCCCTATTCTATCTATATCCTTTATTCTGGGCTTGGTCATCTCTTATAAAGAGAGGCATACAAGCTTCAGACCAGTTACAATAGTTGTGACGGTTGACAATCGAACAACAGTATTTGTCTTAATAAAACAGATTTAGGAAAATTAATACTCGTCTTTAATCATCAAATGGATAACCATTTCAGGGTCAAACAAAGATCTTTAATTGTAATTCTGCTTAATATCCTTCGAGGGTTTCTTTATTATTCCTAAAAAGACCAGATAAAACACAAATTAGTCTCTGATCAAATGATCAAAACAAATTTATTTAAATATATGTATTTACTCAAATAATTACTTCCCTTATCGATGATTTATCAGTTGCTCAAGATCCTTTCGTGGGTGTTTATATAGCTTGATCCCTGCTGTGTATATCCTGCAAAAAACCCATATTTCAATTGTTAGAAGAATATCTTAACCATTCGGATTTTAATGTCGTTTTAGGGTTTTTGTGTTTTGTATCGGCAAAGGTCTCGTCGATGAGCATAGTCATCGTCGCCATTGGAGTGAAACACGCCATCGGGATAACTTATTATACATTACCCGATGATGATTGTTTTGTCGATACAAAGACTTTTCTATATTGAACTCCTTTTGACATCCGACTTGTATCTTTAGAATGTATTTTCGCTTGTATATTGGCTTGTATATCAAAGATATACATTGTTATTATACAAGCCCAATGTGCAAGCAGCGGGACCCACTACTTGTATCCAACCTTCATATATAATGCCCGATACATACAAATTCAATTGTATCTTCCTTTCGGACTTCTTATTTTATAAATCGCAGTATGTAGCCCCTTTCGATTCCGACTTGTATATGCATCCTCCGATATACTTTAAGTCCTGATGCATCCTTTTAACCAAATTTCAATCTTTCCTGGATTCCGCATTGTACGTATATCGCAATGCATGTTTCCAAAACATACATACAAAGCAGAAATATACAACAATTATATCTTATTTCATAATCCTTTCGGTTCCGCGATGTATATTACTGTGTATCGGCATGAGTTTTGTATTGTTTCGCCGAATGTACATTGCATACATATATCACAAAAGCATATCGAGAATGTATCTTTAGAATGTATCTTTTAGAATGTATGTCGGGAATGTATCTTTCGTCAGATGCAAAGGGTGACTGGTAGAAACGGTAAAGAGAACCGGTGATAACAAGTCATGTCTTGTATATACAATCGTTTGGCATATCGGTAAGAGTTGTAGATCAATGGAAGAGTTTTAAGTTACGCCGACGAAAGAGGTCACAGCGAAGAAGGTGTCGGGGACACATCGGTATAAGATAGGTCTACGGTAAGACTTGGGAAAGTCTTTCCGACATCAGTTGTCTTACCGATAGTGCAGAATATATATGTTTCGGTGTTGTTTGGACCTAGAGAGTGGATTTTTAAAGCTGATTAAGGATTAATCTGTCTAAACTTTGGGATAGAAGCCCATTGTTGTGAAGTATGGTATCAATTGTTTGACTACCACTGTGTGCTCTACATCACTTAATATTTGCCAAAAAGTAGCCTGGGAATTTCAGTCCCAACAGTGGCTCTTTCTGTGGATGTATGCCCCTTGTGGGCATAGCAAGATCCCAGATTTCTGGAGGAGTAGACCAGTGCCTACCCCATTGGGCGATAGAGTCCAAACGTCACCTTTTGCGCTAAAATGATATGGTTTGAAAAAACCACACCATAACTGATGGCTCAAGGCCATCAGAAAAAAAAAATCCTCTTTTTGCCTCTGTCATATATCTTATTTTGATCTGACTCCATCAGACTTTTCTTGAAAACATCTGTATGATTTATCCTGCTATATCCACCGCCATTGGAAACTTTCAACACAATTTTATATTCAGCTTCGCCCTTATCTCTTTTCAGCTGTTCACAATTAGACATTATCTGAAGCTTTCCATCATCATGTGATACATTGTTGTCACATAGGAAGTATTCACCTTCAATGCAGCATTTTTTATTATTCTTCTCACTGTCATATATTGTAAAATACTCCCCTGGCTGACATGAAAACTGAGAATACTCATTGTTCAGCATATAGCTGAAATCATTCGGTCTTTTCTCATCATAAGACTGCATAAAAAATCTGAAAACATCATAGGGCAATTGATGCAACCTAGGGAAACAATTGTCAACAAGGCACTTATTACGTTGTTCACTTTACCATCTAAATGCTTCTCACATGGGTTTGAGAAATTTGCCATACCAACATATTTTGAGATAGCTTCATCTAAGATGTTTTCAGCATCCTCCATATCATCAATTGGTAGTGACATCAACTTCTTATCAATACATTCATCATTATGTATGTTTGGGCTAACTGATGCTGAGCATGTATTATCCATGACATATGAATTGATGCCATTCTCAAAGATCCGCAATCTTGATTTATATATCTCCTCTTGAACAGGGACAGACATAGAATCTTGGTCTGCTTCAAGAGTTTTTCCGTCATCATCACGTAAAATGCCTTCACTATCAAAACAAATGTATGCTTGACATGGAGCTTTCAAATCATTCCCATGTGTGTATCTCTGATACTCCATTGTTAGCAGTTCTAAAATTTGTTCACTGCTGAGTGAACTTGTTTCCTCATTTATCTCCTTGTTGACATTTTCCTTATCATTTTGATCATCACCACGATACTTAAGATCAATAAAATCAAGTATGCCCATTTTATCAGCACAATTATTTCTTTCAGAAGTTGACATATCATCCTGATTATCTACTTCATCCTCCTCATAACATGGATTTGTAAGCACATGAAATTCTTGTTCCGACATACCATTTTCCATTGCTTCTTCCTCCTGATCGTGAGTTTGCCCTGCTTGAAAATAATCATCCTCTTCCCCCCCAAACTGTTGATTCATATATTGTGGTGGGTGGGCTGGGACAACAAAAGGATTTGTATTTTGAAGATTGTTTTCATCTCTTGCTATACCATATGCAATTTCATTAGTTGGAATATGTTGTGGCTCCAAGTGTGATGTAAAAATATTTTGCTGTGTATGATATCCATATGAGGGCTGATGGTAAGCATTTTGTTGGGTGGGTTGATGAGAGTGCACATTCTGATGTGACATATGTAGGTGGTGATATTGTGGGGCATACCGCTGTTGAGGTGGTGGATAGTATTGGGAAATGTTACCTACATTTATAGGCTGAGGCCTTTGTGGTGACATATTATATTGGGTAGGGTTGCTGCATCCATTATGAGATACTTTTGAAGTTCCTGGAGCATATGTATTCTGAGAGGGCTCATGTGAATTGATATTACCACCTTGTGGAGGGACATATTTTGGTGGTTTTGATGCATGTATGTTCAATTGTGCCAATCTATTTCGCCTTTCTTGTATCATCTGTTGTATCCTCCTGAGCTGCTGTTCTTTCCATTCTAAATACACTTCTAATTCCTGATTAGTCATGCTATCAAGATCAACAACAACTTGATCAACAAACCTTTCCTGTTCTTCATAAGAACTGTGAGAATCACTTAATTGCAAATCCACATGATTGTCATCAAAATCTAGATTTTCAATGGATTCTTCATAACATTTACAGTCACAATCTGTTATGCAGGATAGACCCTCTCTATTTTCATCCTCATCATGTGGGCTGTTATAGTCATTATTTTCATTTGTATACCCATCCTTTAATGGCTGCATTTTTTGATCATCATCTTGATATTCATTATCATTGGATTCAATATTGATAGCATCCTCATACCTTTTCCTTTCTATGATAGGAATCAATTGAGTCATTTGGTCTAGAGTAACTGGGTTTAATGATTCAGGCCAATAAATTGACATAGGCTCATAAGCAAGCATGAACATTTTAATGCATAAGGATTCACTAGGTTTGAGATGAAAAGGTATCTGTATATAGATGTCCACCAACCTATGGAACAAATCATACCTAGATTCTCCTTCATGTCTCCTTAGTTCAAAGAATGCATCTAAAGGGGGTATGTTATATTTTTTCATGTTTCATCAATTTTATTTTCAGAGTCGCCACCTCTTGTGAGAAGAGGAAAATTTCATCATCTTTCTGGGTTCTTGCCAACAGAGTTTACCAATCTGTATTTGAATTTTGTGTAGTGTCGCCACCTCTATTTAGAGGACTAATCAATTTTCTGGGTTTTTCCTTCCACCAGTAGAGGTATGCCTTTTAATTTTCTGACTCTAATAACATGGTCTACCACCAGGTTTCTCTATGTGTTCTCCCCAGAAGAGTTGCCAATTCTGTTAGGTCTCAAAAATGCAGGTCGTTAACCCTAAGAGGTTGCCAGGCTCTCTTGACGTTTTTGGCTAACTGACACGGGGTAGATATGGATAAACCCCCTTCACTTTAGGCTCTGCCAGACCTAGGCGGGTAAACCTCTAATTAATAAAGCAGATAAAAAGATGATCACTACTTTGATCAGAATTAATCTAACTATTGATAATGGCATAAATTATAAAATAGATGAAAAGACAGCAAGTTGATTCTAAATGATCTAAATTGTAATGCTAAAACAATAATGCAATCTAATTAAGTAAATCTAAAGTGAATTTGTATAAGTGATAATGAAAACACTAGACCAGTGCCTTATTGAATATAGAGTCAGTATGATCATGAAATAAATGACTGTTTGTTTGGTAAAAACTCGAACTATCTGGCATGAAAGAATAGGTATGTAACTTGTACAACCCTACAAGGAAATAGTTAATATCCCATACTTATATATATCCAATTGATAAAATCAAATTACTTGCATTCATCTAAAAGGATTTAATCCCTCTTTGAAGTAACCTATCAGAATAATACTGCAATTGTAAAAGATTTATCAAAAAACTGGAGAAAAAATATAAACCCTAACTATATGACTCTTCTTACAGATCCATGACAATGTCTTCACAGTTACTATGACAGATTTAAAGGATTTAATTCTGAAAGCAGAAACCAGTTAATCTTATCACACTATAACAGCAAATGTGTATAGACAACTTGAAGATATACTTGATAACTCAAATTGAATAACAGAGAAAACTTTGAAAGGAGACAGTCATATAATTGAATAAATTAAACAGATAGTTGATACCGAAATCTGCAGTTACTGCTTCATGTTCACAGACTTGACTTCATCAGAGAATGCTTGCACATGGTCTACCAGAAATAAAATATATTAAAAGTGAACTAGCATTGCTGTTCAAATCTAATCTACAGTATCCCCTGTTCTATTTTGTAATCTCTCCCTATTCTATCTATATCCTTTATTCTGGTCTTGGTCATCTCTTATAAAGAGAGGCATACAAGCTTCAGACCAGTTACAATAGTTGTGATGGTTGACAACCGAACAACAGTATTTGTCTTAATAAAACAGATTTAGGAAAATTAATACTCGTCTTTAATCATCAAATGGATAACCATTTCAGGGTCAAACAAAGATCTTTAACTGTAGTTCTGCTTAATATCCTTCGAGGGTTTCTTTATTATTCCTAAAAAGACCAGATAAAACACAAATTAGTCTCTGATCAAATGATCAAAACAAATTTATTTAAACATATGTATTTACTCAAATAATTACTTCCCTTATCGATGATTTATCAGTTGCTCAAGATCCTTTCGTGGGTGTTTATATAACTTGATCCCCGCTGTGTATATCCTGCAAAAAACCCATATTTCAACTGTTAGAAGAATATCTTAACCATTCGGATTTTAATGTCGTTTTAGGGTTTCTGTGTTTTGTATCGGCAAAGGTCTCGTCGATGAGCATAGTCATCGTCGCCATCGGAGTGAAACACGCCATCGGGATAACTTATTATACATTATTCGATGATGATTGTTTCGCCAATACAAAGACTTTTCTATATTGAACTCCTTTTGACATCCGACTTGTATCTTTAGAATGTATCTTTGCTTGTATATTGGCTTGTAAATAAAGATATACATTGTTATTATACAAGCCCAATGTGCAAGCGGCGGGACCCACTACTTGTATCCAACCTTCATATATAATGCCTGATACGTACAAATTCAATTGTATCTTCCTTTCGGACTTCTTATTTTATAAATCGCAGTATGTAGCCCCTTTCGATTCCGACTTGTATATGCATCCTTCGATATACTTTAAGTCCTGATGCATCCTTTTAACCAAATTTCAATCTTTCCTGGATTCCGCATTGTACGTATATCGCAATGCATGTTTCCAAAACATACATACAAAGCACGAAATATACAACAATTATATCTTATTTCATAATCCTTTCGGTTCCGCGATGTATATTACTGTGTATCGGCATGCGTTTTGTATCATTTCGCCGAATGTACATTGCATACATATATCACAAAAGCATATCGAGAATGTATCTTTAGAATGTATCTTTTAGAATGTATGTCGGGAATGTATCTTTAGTCAGATGCAAAGGGTGACTGGTAAAAACGGTAAAGAGAACCAGTGATAACAAGTCATGTCTTGTATATACAATCGTTTGGCATATCGGTAAGAGTTGTAGATCGGTGGAAGAGTTTTAAGTTACGCCGACGAAAGAGGTCACATCGAAGGAGGTGTCGGGGACACATCGGTATAAGATAGGTCTATGGTAAGACTTGGGAAAGTCTTTCCGACATCAGTGGTCTTACCGATAGTGCAGAATATATATGTTTCGGTGTTGTTTGGACCTAGAGAGTGGATTTTTAAAGCTGATTAAGGATTAATCTATCTGAACTTTGGGATAGAAGCCCATTGTTGTGAAGTATGGTATCAATTGTTTGACTACCACTGTGTGCTCTACATCACTTAATATTTGCCAAAAAGTAGCCTAGGAATTTCAGTCCCAACACCACCCGATCTTTCATGTGCCTCCCATAAATGACCAACTGACTGAACTGCTGTTGATCGGCTGGTGATTCTTGAATCTGAGGAAGCGGTAAGTTGGCTTGTGATGTGCCATGAAAAAGATTGGAAATATACTGTCGTAGCTGCCTAATTTCAGCCTTGAGTGCTGCTTTATCTTCTCCGTCCCTCAACACCCTCTCCTTCAGATTATCTGCTGCAACCTCGAAGAGATTTACATCGGTGTGTCGGGTACTCTTACCAAGATTAGCTTTGACAACCTTGAAGTCATTAACCTCAATATCATTAACATTCTTATCCTCTGGTGGTGTTGCAGTTTCAAAGACAATTTCTCCATCAGCATTCTTTTCAATGTGAACTTGCTTCTTAAGCTTCCTATCTGGCGTGTCTTGGTAGACGCTATTAAGCTTTGTCAAGTTCAACTGATATGAAGGCTTTCTCCTTTTACTCCCCAAAATGTTCTCAAGCCAAGATGGGCCAACCTCTCTAGAAGGCTCAGTTCTAATTTCATCAAGTCCTGATGAACCAATATGTGTCTCAGTGTTATGAACCGGTGAATCTGGCTTTGAATCTATATGAATGGGAGAAGAGCTTGGTGATGAAGGTGGAGAAACATGAATTGAAGGCAATGTTTCAACATGCGGTGCCGGTTCAACAAGAACTTCTGATGCAACTGCTGGTTGTTCTTGCTGACTATGGGCTGGAGACTCAACCTTTTTCCTCTTCAACTTGGCCATCTTTGTTCCTTCTAGAAGGACGCTCATAGCTTTAACCCTTGGTTTTGGTTTGGAAGTGGAAGGGATTGATAGTTGAACTATTGGCGGCTCTAGAACCAGAATGGCTTCTTTCCGCTTATTTTTCAAGAATATCATACTGTTTTTGATAGCTTGGCTCGTTCTTTCCTCGATCGAGGTGTTTTCTTTGGCTGGCCAATTGATTGGTGGCAATGGGTGTTGCTCGACCTGATCTCTGAAATATGTGGGAAGTAAAACTTCACCATCATCTGACAAGCCCTCTACATCTTCTGACAGGATGCCGAAGGGTAAACCTGCTATAATTTCATTTCCGCACTTCAAACTCATCTGCACAATTAACCCAGAAATCTTCAACTGCAGGTGCATGTACACAATTTTGACCAAGGTGTGATGCAAAAACACCACGCGGATCGTATGAAGTCCTCCTGTCAAAAAACCTAAGGCCATACTTGGACAATTCACTACCAATTAGTTTGGCATCTGCTCCAGATCTGCATCTGTAAATACCTATCCTAATCAGAAAACTGAAAGCTGCCTTGCGCCTGCTACGCAGAAATGTATGAACTTCATAGACTTGCCTCAAAAATTCCATAAACGCTACCTCATCCGTAGGATATCTTGGCAACATGGTTGGCTCTCCTGAGAAGCCATATACTCTGATGTAGGAGAAAGTGGGAAACTGGATACACCAATCAGCCCATTCTGCCATTGCCAATCTGGCGTCAGCTGAAAATTGTATATGCAACTCATTATCCAGATCTCGCACCGCATGCATGATGAATGCATCATTTACCTGCCTATAATGTCGCTTAGCCTGAGAAAATTCCAACTGCGGTAAATGGTGATATACATGTTGAATGCCCAGAGTTCCAACAATATTCAAACCTCTAAACTGACCCTGAAAAGCCATTAAATATATGAGATATGACATCATGTGGAATTCAGGGGCCCTTTGAAAATCAATTATCTGTTGGTGGAGGTTGAAATTTGTTAGCATCTGCTTGACTTGTGATTCGGCTCAACAGAGTGATCAGTATTGCATGTTCTTCCTTGAACTCTCCACGTCCAACGTTCTTTGGCTTAACGTTCTGCTTTTCTTTCAACCACCTTTGAGCAATCTTTTTCTGATATTTTTCTTTATCATTGTGCCACACCCTCTTACATTCTTCAATTGAAATGACTAAGTTTTCCTTCTAGATTGGTATTGAAAAACACTTTTCAATATCATTTGGCCTGAGGCTGCAGAGCACCCGTCCATCTGCTGATTAGATTTCTCTTGTGACTGAATTGTAATGCTTCATACGAGCAATTACGAATTCGATACTTTGCACAGTGATGGGGAACAAAGTTGCTGCAAGCAACCCGGAGTGATTCAGATTCCTGATAGCGTTGTTTTCTGCATCTTCCAAAGGATGCAAATTGAACACTGGAAGCACCTTATGCAAATCTGTCTCGAAAGTTCTCAGGTAATCGTGAACCAACGCCGTTTTAGGCTTGATCTCTATTGGAGAGTATTGCATATTGAAAAACTTGAAGAATGACTGTGAACACGCCTATGTTGGAAAAATCTTGGACAAAAGGCTGAAAATTGTTTGCTTATTTCTTTTAAAAAGCAGAATGTGAGCGAAAAAGCTGGCACATGGGTTTTGTAGACAATTCTGTTCTGAAGCAACCCAGATTGTCGGATTTTGAAAAAGCTGAGGATTTCTCGAAAAAGTAGCAAAAAAACAGATTTTCAAAAAGATAAAAATTTCCAATCTTCAAGAGGATGAAATTCCAGGTAGACCCATTTCGATGAAAATTGAAAAAGCTCTGGTCCTGTTTCTGAAAAATGATGCGCTAGAAAAACCTATCTTGAAAAAGTGTGCCTCTGTGCTTCCCAATCCCAAAACCATGAAGAACACTGAAAAAACACTCCGTTTGGATTCTCGAATCTTCGCGAGACGAAAAATATGTCTTTCTTCCTCTGGATGCAACCTGCAAAAGTAATGAATAAGGAAGCTAAAAGCTTGTTTTATAGAACTTTAGGGCGAAAAAGCAGCTTTCTTTGTGAAAGCATAAAACTTGAAACTTATCCATGAAGAAAGCATCTTTTAAAGCACAAATCCAAGTTGATATGCTCAAATAGGAAGAATCCTTATTTTATAGCTACCTATGGCTTCATGTGTGAGATGATGAAAAATATCTTCTTTGATGATGTCATCAAACACGTGAAGTTGCAAAAGTGTTAGCCAATTTTTCCTTTCATTTTGAAACTTTTGCACTCGTTCTGACTCCAACAAAGCCTACCCCTGACTTCAACAAGACGGCAAACTGTCACCGTTGACTGAAAAAGCTGACTGATCATGGCATCTTGAAGATTTATCAATCCTGATTTCATCCCCATCCTCGAACTGATGATCCGACAACGTTCGACTGCAAATCTGACTTCTGGAAACTGTTGCCAGACGAAGTTTGGGAAATAATTGACGGATGTCATTAGCAGAGCCTGAAAATTTCTAACTCTCGTGATCCCAGGCGCCCCCAGCCTCTAGGGGTGCTTGGGTTTCAATGCCTTAGCCATTTTTTTGATATTTTCAACTTTTTCTATTTTTTGTCTTCTGCACGCGTTTCGGTGACTGCGGGACCCAGTTGGGTTGTCGAATCTTGTCTGCCGGAGCAAAATTGAGACTGATAGTCAAGTAGTCAGGCAAGCCTGATGAAAATTGAACTGATTGTACCCTCTGTTTGCCTTGAAAACTAGGCCAAATTGGTTTTCTACGAATTTGACCGGGCTGACAGAGGAGGATTTGCACGTTCTTCGAAAAACACAAAAATATTCTAAGTTTGGTGAGTCTAGGCACCACCAACCTCCTGGGGCGCCTTGGATTTTGTGCCTTAGAAAATTTTTGGATTTTTTTCAACTTTTATAACTTTTCTCCGTTTTGCGTGCCTCGGGTCTTGTTTGATCTTCGTTTCCAGCCGTCCAATTAACTGCTGAAGTAGGATGAGAGGTGATCTGAGTAGCCTGAACACACCTGAGATGAATTTCCAGCTTTTACCGGCATTTCGACTGAGTTTGACCACGTAGAAGCGGGCTAACGAAGACTTTTTGACGTTTCTTGAAAAATGTGACCAATAATCTAACACTAGAAATGATGGGCGCCCCCAGCCTCCAGGGGTGCCTGGAAAACTTTGCCTTAGTCAATTTCATGGTTTTCGACTTTTATCTACGGTTTGCCTCGTTTCCCGTGCCGGCAGCTGCTTCCTGTTATTGATTATGACGATTCGTCAGACAACTGCCACTAGATGAGGAATGGACTGGATAGTCTGGGTATATCTGATGTGCTTCCCTGCTTTTCAGGACCTGTTGATGAGAATGAGTACTTTTATCCACCCTGAAACTGATCGACAACAGTATTTTTGACATTTTATGGAAAAACGCAAAAAAAAAAGTCTGAGTGGGATGAGCGCCCCCGGCGTCCAGGGGTGCTTGGGATTTTCAGACTTAACCAATTTTGTGAATTTTTTACTTTTCTTCACTTTTCGGATTCATCCTGCTCCATTCTTTGTTCTTCGTCAATCGTTGACTGTTTGACAGTTTTGCGTTATCTGAACAGCCCTGAAAACTTGAAAATGAGCCCTAGCAGATGAATCTTCTCTATTAATGGCTTTGGAGCTCGTGCTTTGCCATCTGAAAAAAGCGGAATTGACCCAGTAGAGAAAACACAACCTTTTGTAGATTCCGTTTGGACCACCTTGATCGTGAAGCAAAATTAGCCAATCAGAACCAGGCATGACACCTGAATCGGAGATTCTATTTTTAGAAAATTTTGCCAGCATCCATATCTCAAGAAACCCAGAAAACCTAATTTGACATCTATTTTTAGAAACTTTCTAAAAATAGAAATTTCTATTTTTAGAAATTTTGACTTTTTGATTTTTTTGACGAAAAATTTTCTAGACATTCACAAAATGCCTTAATGAAGCAAAAATTTTGATTTGGAACAAGGGGCAAAACTAAAAAGTTTTTTTAAATTTTTCCTAGTGAAAAAAATCCACAAATTTTATATGGTTTCTAGGGTTTTCGCTTCTTTCGGACTCAACAACGCAGTCGGAATCGAGCTAGGAGGCCTCCTGCAAAAGTTGATCACAAGATCTCAACCAAAAATGTTAGATTCTTGCATGTTCATGTCAGGTTCACCAAATGTCGTTAGGGCAAAGTCTAGGGCAGAAATCAAAATTGCAGAAATGAAACCCTAACTAGCACCATGAAGCACAAACTAGAATGAAAATGCAAAACAAAAATGAAATGCAAACCGATTCTCAAACTAGACTTGATTGACCTGCATGGCTCTACTCAACCTCGCATGAGAATGCAAGATTTCAAAGGATTGATCAATGGGGGATTGTTGGTTGCTCAAGATTTCAGTAGCATAACAGTACTTGAAAACTGAATGTATGAAAGTGACTTGTGAGGGGCTTACCTTTATAGAAAAGACAAATTCGAATGAATGGTTGAGATTGCAAGTTATGTTGAATGATATGAACGGTTGAGATCGATTAGGGTTGATTAGGGTTTCCCACTTCAAGAGGGATTGTAGTCATGTGACAAGTGTGCGATAGAGGATAAATGAGACCTAATTTAAATAAAAGATTATTTAAATTAGTTTGACATGTGAAGGGGTTAAGTGGAAGATGTAGCATGTGACTTGTTTGAATGAGATGAAATGTGAGGGAATAGTTCAAATATTTAATTTGAATTATGTGAGACATGTGACAAGGGGGGATTAATTAAATAAATGTGATTTATTTAATTAATTGGGAATGTGATTAAGTTGGAATTGTGAGTGGGATGACCTAGGACCTAGGGCAAAACATTACAAGGTCATGTCGACTAGGTGTAGACAAGACATGAACAAATTTAAGTGTCTACACACGCTATACATTTAAAATTTTTCTTAAACTTTACATCAAAACTGCCAAAAGTGGTTAGGGCACATTATCCTATTAAAATAATCTGTTCTTTTTATTTATATTTGATCTGTTTGCAGACCACCAAACTTAATCCATAGCTGACTGCATCCTTGTGTGCGAAACATGTGAAGCATGTGTTGTGTTTGTTTAATTTCGAGATATTATAGGTTAAGTAAACCATGTGTTGAAAGGGATAATTTGATGGTAAGCTGTTATGCTTATATTTTTATCCACTTTAGGTCCAAGGAGGTGGGAATGCTGGTAATGCTTTAACTGGAGCAGCAAGGCTAGTGCTAAGTCCTTGTATAATATCCAAGGTGAGTATGTTTTGCAATGACTATCTAATTTTTTTTATGTTTTATTAAATCTAATTATGTCTGTTGGGACAAATATTTAATACTTTTTTTTTTTAATTTCATTATTTATAGTGCCCTTTTCTTGACACCACATTTCTCTTAATTTGGATTTTTTTTTTGAGAAATGCAAGTACCTCCAAATTGTGTTTAAATATTTGTAACAAGAAGAATAGTTGGACCTGGGAAGATGAGATCTAGTCAAAGTGAAAGAAAATAATGTGATTTTGTTGACTGTAGGTTGCTAATGATGCTTGAGGAAGAGGAATTCTAGCTGAACTGGAAGCTGATGGGCTCAGCACTTCTTACATTGTGGTAAACTGTGTTTTCTTCTGAAGTTCCTTTAGACTAGTACCTTTTATTTTTAAAACATTTGAAACTTTGCGAGTATTGGAAAAGATATCTTAATAACCTTAATTGTCTATGAATACATCTCCAGGATTTACAGTATAGACAGTTAAAACTTAAAAGAGTCTTCTTGCCAAGCCAAACTCTTCTAATCCTTAGCTTGATGCAACAGAAAAATCACTAACGATCAACTCACACAAAAGCTAGAAAGGTTTGGGCCAAAGCTTAAATTTAAGAAGTTTATTATTTGAACTCCAGAGCTCTTTATCTTGTTTAACCATCATGGCATCATGCAAAATCACTACCTGTACCTCGAGGTATAAAGCAGAGAAGCCAAAGTTGTTAGAACAATAAGGCCAGTAAATTTGTTTTGGGCTAGGTTGTGCATTTCCGGGGTTATGAACTCATGCTGTAATAGTATAATTTGAATTTACTTTTTAGATCATTCCTGTAATCGCAGAGATTGGCAAAGGCAATACATAGTACTAATACAAGATAAGAAAAGGACAAGGTAAAGGGAACAAACATTACAGTGGTTATATTATTATGAATTATTTTCCCTTCTTATCAATGCAAATAAATAAGAACACATTTTCTGTTGATCCAATTGAACAAATTACAGAAACAAAAAATGTAGAGAGATCTCTTAGTTTTGAGCTTCTAATGACTGAATTGTGTATAGGCCTTGCTTATACATATTTGAAAAGCAAATACGTAGTGATAAGATGTTTGAAGGAAGAGTCTGACAAATAAGGCTTTATTCATGGAATTTTACTTCTGAAGCTATATGCAGGCAACACAGTGAAATGAAGCTTTCAGATGTTACTTTTGTTACATAACCAGCACTTTTTCTTGCTTAAGTAGTCACTACCCCACACAAGTATGAGTACAAGTACCTGCAAAGCCACAAAAAATAATAAATGCACACATACGTCTCATTTGCATATGCAAACTAATCTTATGTAAAGAAAATATACATTCAATGCAGTAGGCCATCAGAGACAACATTCTCAAGGATTCATTCATAATGCGTAGCGATTCATTTATGAGGATGCTGGCCCTTTGTCTGCTCCCGACTCTGATGTAGACAAGAGCCTTATTTTGTATCGTCTCCCTTCTCTTGGCTCTCTCACCAGTTCTCTTTGACATGGATCTTTCCTTTTCAGGATTGTTTTGTACTATATGCCTCTGTATTTACCGACTTGTCTAGGCATTTCCCCATCTTACTAGGTTTTTCATTATTGTTTGTTTAGATTCTTTAGAAATGTATTTTTCTTGGATTTTCTTTTTGGCACTACTGATTTGCTATTGGAACTTGATGTACTTTCAAGTCTCATTGACTTGTTCATTATTCTTAAAGGAGTACCAATAGATTTCATTTTTTAACCTTAGGAAAAATTTCTATATGCACTGGAGCAGAAGCCAAAAATCTTGAATTCATTTGGCATTTTATTATTGACCATTTTTTCTTTTAAAGCTAGAGGTAAAATGTTTTTGGTCTTTAGCTATATCTGAACTTAGATTATGGTTGCAATGTTCATACTAATACAGGCACTGAAAATGCAGGTTTCTGAAGCAGGAAATTCACCATTCGCGTATGTTATTATTGATGAACAAATGTGAGTACCTTTTCATGCTGTTAAATTAGTAACTTGAAATGCATCTGATAATATGTTATATTCCTTTGATGTTCTTAAAGTCAAACTTTCCAATCTTTTTGCTCTTGTTTGTATACGCTCTAGAGGATAATGATTCTAAAATATGGATATAAAGAACCACTAAACATGAAAACCAAATGGAGGTTTATAGTTATTTTAAACTCTGAAAATTGATTTGATTGTGCTAGCCTGTTTGAAGTTCAATCTAGAACCCAGTAGTTGTTTGATTGATTTAACCTATATTTGCTGTGGTTTATGGTATCTGTCATTTTTTTGAGATGCATTACCTGTAACCAGAAGCATGTGTTTGCATGCATACACAGACAATCACATATGCACACACATTGTTGGTGTTAATAGATATGGAAAAATGAGAAATTTCAGTAGAACATTAAAAAATTTAAAAAATATATGAAGCTTGCTTAGTAATGGTAACTGAATTGTTTATGCTCATTTAATATGTTGATACCCTTTTTGGAAAGAGCTCTCTTTCAAATACACATCACTTTACATGATTCAAAAGAAGCTCTTCGGTAAGTTACAAGTTGAAAATGACACATAAGTGTAGCAGTTACTAACAGTAAATGCAGTATAAATCCTAAAATTCCATATAAGTTCGCTTAGGACAAAATTCACCATAGAAGAAATATGCTACAAGATGAGAACTTGTAAAATTGGAAAAAACACAGTGAGTACAAGACTAATATCTACAACAAATGATGAACACAATCGATGCAATTCTAGGGTGCTCATTATTTCCTCCAGCATTAGGGGAAATCATTTAAAATTTCAACTACAGTTGGAAAATCTACAAATAAAAAATGGATCGGCAAGTGTGATTGGCCTACAAAAGTCATTTTGTCTTCTGGATATTCATTTCATCTCCTAGAAATGGTGGTGAAGAACATTGTACAATTGTCATAACTGCACAATGTTCTCTGTAAGCACAGAAAAATCGACAACAGTGTAGGGAAAAGGAGGGCACCTAATTATATACAATGAGGTCATGATTTCAATGATGTTGAATATAGTTTGGATGGATGATGGTGCCATCAACAATTCAGTGGAAATGATTGGCATGGAAATAAATATTAGGATTGAGAGGCTGTAGGTGAGAGATCCAAGTGACCTGAATAAAGTGCCATCAACAATCCAGTGGAAATGATCAGCATGGAAAGAAATATTAGGATTAGAAGCTGTAGGTGAGAATCCAAGTGACCTGAATAAATTGCCAATGTATGCCCTACTTAATTGCTTATTAGGCACTCCTTTTTCTGAAGATAGATGAGAAGAGGTGATTATAGATATTAAGGGAGGTATCTGGTCCACAGAAATGCCAATAGACTAGAGAAGCAATCTAATCTCTGGGTTTTGTTGGCTCTCAAAGTTGTGGAACCCCAATTCCCTAAAGACAAACTATACCTTAAGTCCCAGGGATGCCAACTTAAGGTGGATAGCTTGCGGCTTGTGATTGGGCGGGGACAACAATCGGCCAAGTAATAAGGGTGGGTAACTCCTCCTGCTTTAGGCTCTTGGAAGTAGGTACAATTACCTATGGACTTGAGCCTTTGGAAATGGAAAATGAGCTTTAAGATGAACAGGTTTGGAAACAAACTTAGCTTGGACAATGCTTTAAGAGATTGTATGTTTTGAATTGATCATATGTCGGAGCAAGATGCTCTGAACCCTCTTAATAGTACATGTCTAGTCAATAGGCTCTAGATCTTGAATCCATAAGGATTAGTGGGTTTAATAATAGTGCCAAAAAGTGAGATGTCTGTAGGGATATCCTGGAAATGCATCTAAAAGAATTTGCGGTCAACAACAAATATGGACTTGTAAATTGAACCCCCAAGCATGTTTAAGAAGTGCTTCTATGTAAGATACCCAACTATACTTAACAAAATTTTTTCCTACTTCAACAAATTTACTTGCAGTTAACTCTTCAATTGCTCAATCTACTTAACATCATTCAAGAAAGATAACAGTGACAACTTGCATGAATCAACTTGAAGTTGAGCTCTTGTATTATCACTTGATTCAAATCAATATAGTTGTCTTATTATAATAGATGATGCCCTCAATGGCATGAATATACGATCTTATTCAACTGATTACAAAGAAAGGCCTCAAAGCCTAGATGTATACAATGACGTCACACATGAACAACTTCTCTTGAACACAACGATGTCAATTGTATGTCAACACCTCACAACTTGACAAGGGAGCATCACCTTATCACTGTTGAGGGAGCATCACCCCAACTACTTGAAACTCGCAGGCCTCAAGATTACAAGCGTAAAGCTTTGCAGAGAGAAAATTCGCCAAAGATAAGATGTTCAAATGAGAGAGAGCTCCCTCCTTTTATAGGCCTTCCAAAGGCAATGAAGGCACGCTTTCCAATGTACAAGGAGGAACCAAGGCACGTTTCCCAAGGAGCATATCCAAAGAGAATATTCCCTCTGACAACTCATCATGAGGTGGTAATCTTATCTCATGAGTTGGAACGGATCCCAACATCAATCTGTCGACCAATGGGAGCTCAGATACCTGTAACTATCTCATTTTCTTCCTAGGCACTAATTTGAGTGTTTGGATCCTAAAACTGCGCCCTACTTGTGTGTAGGCGCCAATTGAGATGGTGACTGCTAGAAGTTGCGCCTTGCTAGAGAAAGGCTTTCCAATGATGTCCACTTGCTCCCCAAGGTGTCTTTGACAAACAACTGTGAATTCAAAGTTCCAAAGTGAGCAAACTCCTCAAGGCGCATTTTGAGTTGGTTTGAGGTGGACATGGCGCCTACTCTTCTCCAACTTGATCATCTCCAACACTTGAAGTTCTTTAGTGCCACACGCCACTTAAATGAAAGAAATGATAGTAGGCGCTAGAAATGGCAGAGTGTGACTAAATATGCGCCTAGTTTGGAAACTCCTAGGCGCCAAGATTGGTGTGTTCTGCCCAAAGATGTGCCTAGGCATCATAACAACTTCCCTTGAACTTCATCTCTCACCTTTGCATTCTTGGAGCAATGTTCTTGCAACCAAGCAACCCCAAAGTGTTCATTTCATCAACCTACAAGGTAGGTGCTCATTTGGCCAATTTGACATGGAACTTGCACCTAGTGTGTAACTTAGCCAATTCTACCAATGATTTGCAGAGCTTGAGACTTCCGAAAGTGATAACATCTTCTTCAATGCAAATGCCTTGACTATGTAGGGTGTCTTGAAGCCCATTTTCCCTTTAGGCACATATTTGAGGTGATTTTGACACAAAGGGCGCCTTGTGTTTCTAGGTGCACTTTTGGGAAGGTTGGAAGGCAAAGTGCGCCTTGCTCTAGTTGAACCTTTTGAAACCTTACAACTCAGTTGGATGCCTGTCCATGCTCTCCGGAGGATTCATTATACCTCAATCATCTTCATTAGTCAAACTCTCCATCAAAATGCACTTAGGCGCCATTTGGATGTCCTTTAGTCTAGGCGCATTTGGTGGTTGCACCAATAAGTTTGGGTGCCTAGCTACTCCGAGGTCCAATTCTTCAATCTTGCACTTCTCAACATAATCCCACAACATCTACTTAGGCTTTGCTAACCCAAAACATCATTTCCTCATCTAGGTGCGCATTTGGGAAATCTGATGTGGAATTTGCGCCTAGAGGCTGAATTGGCAGTTTCCTTCATAAGTTTGCAGTAGATGACACTTCTAGAGGTAAAATGAACCTCATTCAAGGGAGCGCCCAACAATTGCACGTGATTTGGAACCTTATTTCCCTTAGGCGCACTTTTGAGAAATTCCAACTGGTATTTGCGCCTAGGGTTCCTTTTGTCATTCTTCCCTATAGTTTTCACTGTGTTTGAAGCATTCCAAGGACTCAACTCCATCACCACAGTAAGCACCACCATTTGATGAAGTCAAAACAGGGTGATATGAAAGTTAGGCGCATTTTTGATGCCAGACAGACAGAAGATGCGCCCTGGCTTTAGGAGTCAAGTTCCTGCTTAACTTGGCTTCCAGACTTAGCCAATTTGGCCAGTTTTGTCACAATTTGATAGTTTTTGTCTTTGTACCTACAAAACAACACATTCGGTTAGTAAAAAACCAGGTTCATTCCCTCAAGATTGGTATTAACCTTTGGGAATGATGAGTAGGCTAATCCATATTCAATCACTTGATTCATGCCGGAAATGGGGACATGACAGTTTCCCCTTCCCGGGATTGCTTGCCCTCAAGCAATTGAAGGTTAGGATGCTCAAGAATCTTCTCTTCTTCCCAAGTAGCATCCTCCATCGGCAACCCTTTCCACTTCACCAAATATTCCCTTATGCTCCAGTTGCACAGTTTCTTTTCCCTCATATCCACCACACTCTCAGGTTCAAGTACAAGCATTCCTTCTTCATCTAGTGGTGGCAATCCTTCCAATGAAACCACATGTTGCCCTAGTGCCTTCTTGAGACACGACATATGAAATACATTGTGTATGCGGCTTCTTGTTGGCAGATAAAGTTCATATGCCACTTCGCCGACTCTTCTCAACACCTTGTAGGGTCCACAGAACCTGGGTTTCAACTTCCCGGCTCCTTTCTTCTTCAAAGAACTTTGCCTATAAGGTTGAAGACGCAAAAACACCATATCATCAACTGCAAAGCTTCTTTCAACCCGATATTTGTCGGCATATAACTTCTGTTGATTTTGAGCCCTTTGTAAGTTGTCCTTGAGCACTCGCAAGATGTCTTGCGTGTCCTGCATCAATTCTTTAGCTCGAGGAGCTTGACTGTCATCCAATACCAAATCAATAAAGGAAACTGCATCATACCCATACAATGCATGAAAGGGAGACATGCCAATTGACATGTGGAAAGTGGTGTTGTAACAATATTCTCCAAGATGTAACCACTTTATCCAAGCACGTTGATGATCAGATACATAATTTCTCAAGTATCCCTCAAGCCATTTATTGACAATTTCAGTTTGCCCATCATTTTGAGGATGATTGCTTGTGCTTGGTGTTAAGTCAGTACTTGCTAGTCGAAATAGCTCTCTCCAAAACACACTGATGAACCGGCTATCTTGATCATTGACTATGGTTTTAGGAAGGTCATGTAGTCTAAAGACCTTTCGAAAGAATAACTCAGCTACTTGCTGTAATGTCCCCATTTTCAGGTTCTCTTGCAGTTTAGTCAGAGCTGACTTTCTGGGTTGGTGACAGCATAATCGGAGGAATATTTCGATGTCACCAGGGTGTTTGGGTGATCCAATGGAGATGGTTGACACTTTCCAGAGGGATTTCGGACAACTTGTCCGTACTTACTATTTATAGTAAGTGCTTGCATGCCATTAATCTTTCTGGGTTTTTTCTGGGTTTGTTCTCTTTGGTCCCCGGTGTTCACTGCTATTTTTAGTAAGCGGCAGTTTGGCATTGTTTGGGCGACTTGGCAGTTGGCTGTTGGCTCTCATAAACATTGCATTGAGCTCGGAGTTATCAGATGGTTTGTGGATCCAGTTGGCACCCTCTGAGTTGGCTCAGTTTGCTTATGGTCGTTACTTACTATTTTTAGTAAGTTCAGGTTTGGCACCGGAACGGGATTTTGAGAGTGGGGTTGGATTTGTCTTGTCAAGACCTTTCCAACGAGCTATAGATCATTGGTTTCTGACATCATCTTGGCCTCCGTTTTAAAGTCTGTAAATTAAACATTATTATTTAATATTGGACTTTGGTGCCTAGGCTCAACAACTTAATGTTGTTTTAAAAGAGGGGACTTTAAGGGTGATGTTGAGGAAATAATTAAAGAGAATTATATTGTATTTTCCCTCTCATGTTTTATCCCATATGCAAGAGGATTTTAGAGACTCTCAGTTGAAAAAGTATAAAAGGAGGAAAAGTGCTCTCATTTGGATATGCTTGGTTTATTATTTTCTTCTCTCTTTGAGATTTCCCTTGCTAGGGTTTTGGAGCTTTGGCTCTAGGGTTTGAGGATTCAAACCAGAGGCTCTTGGAGACGGAAACCTCCCTGAGTAGCGGTATCCCACAGGTGTGAAAGATCACCCAACGGTACTTTCTATGGTGGATATATTCAGTGTTCACAAATGTGCTTCAATGGAGTTGACGGATTGAAGGTTTGATGCAATTCTTGATACATCCTTTGTAGTTTAATGGAGATTTATGTGTGCAGATTGGAAGGACTGTTTTAAAGGCAGATTTTGTTGTGGTTGAGAAGAGTTATTGATGCTATGTAAAACCTTTTTGCTGGCCGTACATATTTGCATAAGGCCATACCACAGTTGAGTATTTTTGGAGCATTTGGGAGCAGCAAACTTCTTCATACTTTGTCGCCTAGCCTTGTAGAGTGCAATCAGTTCCTAACAGAAATATTTCAGAGGCTATTGGTCATTCTTGCTGCTGATATACACTTCCAGCCATGGCCGTACACATCCAGGCATGAAGTTGGGAGTTTTGAGCTTCATTTCTCTTTGCGGGCAGATTCTATTTTGCATTGTATAAGGCGTCTAGGGCCTCTTGTATTGTTGCTATTAATTTAGGCATGATATTTTCTATTCCTTGGAGTTTGGAGTGATTTTGGCTATGCCCATTTGCTGGTCCGGCAACAGCTGAAATATGAAGTTGCAAATCTGAGCATGGGTATGTCACAGTAATTTATTATTGGTCATTTTACTATCTGGGTAGTCGATAGTTTCTTTATATCTGTTGTAAATTTTCTGGGTTTGGGTTATATGCTATATATTGTATGCTCTGGCAACACATCTGCAGGAAAACTGAAAACCCCTTCTGCATTCTTCTCTCTAGTCTGAAAGATCACACAATAATAATAAAAAATCACACAAAGGATCATTAAAAAATACAAACAGGTACGGCACATTACACTTGCAATGCTGAATACTCAATTGGTATTGCAAAGAAGTGAGCATACTTCGTTAACCTGTCAACAACTACATAGATACAGTCCTTTCCCTGCACCTTTGGAAGTCCTGTGATGAAATCCATTGCAATGCTCTCGCACTTATGTTCTGGAATTGGTAGTGGTTGGAGTAATCCTGCTGGAAAAGTATGTTCTGACTTGTTCTGCTGACAAGTCAAACACTCCTTGACATACTGCAGAACATCTTTCAGACCCTTCGAAGTGAATCTTTCCCTAATTTGCTTATAGGTCTTGAAATAGCCAGGGTGTCTTGCAAGTGGAGTATCATGGTATGTTTTCAAAATCTGCTGCTTGAGCTCCGATTCAGGAGTTAGGAAAATTCTATCTTTATAATAGATGATGTCATCAACCACCTTATACCTATCATCTTGAATGATTCCATCCATGATCTCACAAGCAAACTTTGATTTGGAGTACTCAACTAGAAGCTGAGACTTCCAATCAACTAAAACTTCACTCAGGGTACAAATGGCAGGTTTCCTAGACAAGGCATCTACTACCATATTCTTCTGACCTTTAACATATTCAATGTCAAAGTCATACGCCTGTATCTTAGTAACCCACTTTTGTTGTCTTTCATTTAGATCCTTTTGCCCTAGGAAGTACTTCAAACTGTTGTGATCTGTCCTGACCACAAACTTCGCTTCAACTAGATATTGGCGGAACTTAGCCAAAGCATGCATGATTGCTAGCATCTCCTTGTCATAAGTTGAGTACAATCTCTCGGTGTCCTTCAGTTTTCTACTTTTGAATGCAATCGGATGATGTTCTTGCATCAAAACGGCTCCAATGCCCTCTCCAGAAGCATCACATTCCACGACAAAAGACTTAGTAAAATCTGGCAAAGCCAGCACTGGTGTTGTACTCATTACTTCTTTCAATCTGTCAAATGCAGCTTAAGCTTCCATTGACCAGATGAAAGCACCTTTCTTTGTCAGATTCGTCAAGGGTGCAGAGAGCTGCGAGAACCCCCTAACAAATCTTCTGTAATAGCTGCAGAGGCCAAGGAAACCTCTCAATTCAGAAACATTCCTGGGTACTGGCCAATTGTGAATGGCTTCAATCTTCTCTTCTTGAACTTTCACGCCGTTAGCTCCAATCAAATGACCCAGGTATAGTATCTCCTTTAGTCCAAAGTCACACTTAGACATCTTTGCATACAAAGATTGTTTGTCCATGATGCTCAAAGCTTCGTCCAAGTGTTGGAGATGTTCTTCCCATGTCTTGCTATATATCAAAATATCGTTGAAGAAAACCAACAGGTACTTCCTCAACTGCTTGTTGAAAACATGATTCATGCAGGACTGGAAAGTAGCTGGAGCATTGGTCAACCCAAAAGGCATCACCAAAAATTCATAGTGACCATAATGGCATCTGAATGCAGTTTTCGGAATATCTTCTTCTCGAACACATATCTGATGATAGCCAGATCGAAGATCTATCTTGGAGAAGTAGATTGCTCCATGCAACTCATCTAGTAGTTCATCAATCCTAGGTATGGGATACCTATTCTTGATAGTCTTCTAGTTCAACGCTTGATAATCAATGCACATTCGCATTGTTCCATCCTTCTTCTTCACGAGCACTACTGATGATGCAAATGGACTAGAAGATGGCCTAATGTGCCCCATCTCGATCAACTCTTTGATCGTCTTCTCAATCTCAATTTTGAAATGCCTTGGATGCCTGTAGGGTGCAATATTGATGGGTTTGGTCCCATCCTCCAACTCAATCACATATTCAAAACCCCTATCTGGTGGTCTGCCTGGAGGTATATCACCAAACACTTTGCTATGTTTTTCTGTCACAGCTTTGAGATCCTCATGATAAGGCTCTTCAATAGAGAGAACCTGGTTGTCCTTGATGCAAACTTGTGTTGCCCATTCAATGTTGTTATGCCTGATCAAAGCTTCCATACACTTGGCTGAAACAACTCTGGGATTTCCATCAGACAATGATGTCAGTTTGATCTTTCTTCCCTCATATGTGAATTCAAGTTCCATTGTCTAGAAATTTTGGATAAATGATCCAAGAGTTTGCAACCACTGTACTCCAAGTACAATATCAATTTGCCCAAGTCCTACTACATAGAAGTCATCTTGCAGAGTGTAGTCATTACCCATTTGTATTTGAAGTTGAGTGACTCTCCGTGTGCAACTCATGATGAATCCATTGGCAACTGCTACCCTGAATCCTTCGAAGTCTTCAACTGTTAGACCTCACTTAGCAACTAACCCTTCATTAATGAAGTTATGAGTAGCGCCACTATCAATTAGACATGTGACTCTTTGCCCCTTCACAACCCCTCTTATGCGAAAGGCATGATACTTTGGTACTCCTGAGAGTGTAGCAATTGTCATCTTATCATGTGATCCTCTTGAGGCTACATCAAGAATTGCTTGTTCATACACTTCTTCATCGTGAACTGACTCTTCATCACTTTGTGACTCCACTTCACTTCCATCATCTGATATTACCTCGATCAAATGAGCTTTACCTTTGCCAAGGCACCTGTGTCCTGGTTCCCAAGGTTGTTTACATGAGAAGTAGAGTTTCTTCCTTCTTAGTTCATCTCTTTCCGCTGCAGATGTATCTTGAGTCTTCCTTTGAGGAAATGAGGGTTTCCTTTGAGTGGAACTAACGCCTTTTAGAACTTCCTCTTAGGCTGGTATGCGGGAGTAGTATCAAGATCAAGAGCAAAGTCAATCGCTTCTTCCAAGTTAGCTGGTCTTTGCACTTTCACCAACGGCCTAACTTGATTGTTCAATCCCTCAATGAACAACATTGTGATTCTTCGGTCGGTCATGTCAGGTACCATCACTGCTATCTCCTGGAAATCATTCACATACTGCTCAACCCTTCCTTCTTGCTTGAGTTGGGCGAGTTCGCGATAGTATACTTCAATGTCTTTTCTATCGAACCTTTGAATCAACTTGCTTACAAACTCATCATAGGTATTGATCCTGTCATGATGTTGAGAGACTAGGCCATGATGCCACCATTCATGAGCTAATCCTTTTAGGTGCATTGTAGCGAAGTGAATTGCCTTCTTCTCCGTCATAGGCTTGAGTGAGAGATAAGTATCCAGCTTGTTCACCCAAGCTCTAGCACTGATTTTACCACTTCCATCAAAGGTAGGAATAGGAACTCGATCAAGGCTTCTTTATACTCCTTTGTATCATCATCCCTTCTAGGACGATAGCCTCTAGCTCTACCACACCTGTCCTTATCTTCCCTCTTCTATCGGCAATATTCATTGAAAGTCATCATTTCTCGAACACGATCTGGTAATCTGGCATAGAGATCTGCAAAGAGTGCTACTTCATCTTCAAAGTTATTCTGCTCTTCCTCATCAAACTCTTCATCAGCTTCATTGCCTTGTTCAGGTGGTGGTGGAAGGAAAGTAGGTCTTATAGGCCTATCAACTGTAGGAGTCCGTGTGCGAACTCTTCTGCCTGTTGCACTAGCAACATCATCATCATCAGGTCGCTCTTGTCTAGCTGCTTCACCTTGTTGACCTCCTACTCCTTGATTCATGTTTTGAAGGGACCGTAGAACTTGTTGCAATATCTGCGCTGTCTGTTGTTGTCCATCAGCAATGTTCCTGAACATCTCCCTTGCTTCACGTTCATTATCACCAGGTGGACTTCTACTTCTTCTTTCACCCATGTCAGCCTGTCTAACTGCAATTGCTCCTGAAAGAGTATCCTGTTGTGGGTAAGGATGAGTCCACTGGAACTGCCTTCTTTGTTCACGCGCAATGCATCTCCTTGTTCTATCACTTTGTTGATCACCTTCTTGCATGAAAACCCCAAAGGCTGGCAGAATCCAAGCTCTGATACCACTGTAAGATACCCAACTATACTTAAACAAAAAATTTTCCTACTTAAACAAATTTACTTTCACTTAACTCTTCAATTGCTCAATATACTTAACATCATTCAAGAAACATAACAATGACAACTTGCATGAATCAACTTGAAGTTGAGATCTTGTATTATCACTTGATTCAAATCAATACAATTGTCTTATTACAATAGATGATGCCCTCAATGGCATGAATATACGATCTTATTCTACTGATTACAAAGAAAGGCCTCGAAGCCTAGATGTATACAATGACTTCACACATGAACAACTTCTCTTGAACACAACGATGTCAACTGTATGTCAACACCTCACAACTTGACAAGTGAGCATCACCCCAACTACTTGAAACTTGCAGGCCTCAAGATTACAAGCATAAAGCTTTACAGAGAGAAAATTTGCCAAAGATAAGATGTTCAAATGAGAGAGAGCTCCCCTACTTTTATAGGCCTTCCAAAGGCAATGAAGGCACGCTTTCCAATGTACAAGGAGGGACCAAGGCACGTTTCCCAAGGAGCATATCCAAAGAGAATATTCCCTCTGACAACTCATCATGAGGTGGTAACCTTATCTCATGAGCTGGAACTTATCCCAACATCAATCTGTCGACCAATGGGAGCTCAGATCCCTGTAACTATCTCATTTTCTTCCTAGCCGCTAATTTGAGTGTCTGGATCCTAAAGTTGTGCCCTACTTGTGTCTAGGCGCCAATTGAGATGACGATTGCTAGAAGTTGCGCCTTGCTAGAGAAAGGCTTTCCAATGATGTCCACTTGCTCCCCAAGGTGTCTTTGACAAACAACTGCGAATTCAAAGTCCCAAAGTGAGCAAACTCCTCAAGGCGCATTTTGAGTTGGTTTGAGGTGGAAATTGCGCCTACTCTTCTCCAACTTGATCATCTCCAACACTTGAAGTTCTTTAGTGCCACACGCCACTTGAATGAAGGAAATGATAGTAGGCGCTAGGAATGGCAGTGTGACTAAATATGCGCCTAGTCTGGAAACTCCTTCTAGGGGCCAAGATTTGTGTGTTCTGCCCAAAGATGCGCCTAGGCATCATAACAACTTCCCTTGAACTTCATCTCTCACCTTTGCATTCTTGGAGCAATGTTCTTTCAACCAAGCAACCCCAAAGTGTTCATTTCATCAACCTACAAGGTAGGCGCTCATTTGGTCAATTTGACATGGAACTTGCGCCTAGTGTGTAACTTAGCCAATTCTACCAATGATTTGCAGAGCCTGAGACTTCCGGAAGTGATAACATCTTCTTCAATGCAAACGCCTTGACTATGTAGGGTGTCTTGAAGCCCATTTTCCCTTCAGGCGCATATTTGAGGCGATTCTGACAAAAAGGGCGCCTTGTGTTTCTAGGTGCACTTTTGGGAAGGTTGGAAGGCAAAGTGCGCCTTGCTCTAGTTGAACCTTTTGAAACCTTACAACTCACTTGGATGCCTGTCCATGTTCTCCGGAGGATTCATTATACCTCAATCATCTTCATCAGTCAAACTCTTCATCAAAATGCACTTAGGCGCCATTTGGATGTCCTTTAGTCTAGGTGCATTTGGTGGTTCCACCAATAAGTTTGGGCGCCTAGCTACTCCGAGGTCCAATTCTTCAATCTTGCACTTCTCAACATAATCCCACAACATCTACTTAGCCTTTGCTAACCCAAAACATGATTTCCTCATCTAGGCGCACATTTGGGAAATCTATTGTGGAATTTGCGCCTAGAGGCTGAATTGGCAGTTTCCTTCATAAGTTTGCAGTAGATGACACTTCTAGAGGTAAAATCAACCTCATTCAAGGGAGCGCCCAACAATTGCACGTGATTTGGAGCCTTATTTCCCTTAGGCACACTTTTGAGAAATTCCAACTGGTATTTGCGCCTAGGGTTCCTTTTGTCATTCTTCCCTACAGTTTTCACCGTGTTTGAAGCATTCCAAGGAATCAACTCCATCACCATAGTAAGTGCCACCATTTGATGAAGTCAAAACAGGGTGATATGAAAGTTAGGCGCGTTTTTGATGCTGTACAGAAAGAAGATGCGCCCTGGCTTTAGGAGTCAAGTTCCTGCTTAACTTGGTTTCCAGACTTAGCCAATTTTGCCAGTTGTGTCACAAGTTGATAGTTTTTGACTTTGTACTTGCAAAACAACACATTCGGTTAGTCAAAAACCAGGTTCATTCCCTCAAGATTGGTATTAGCCTCCGGGAATGATGAGTAGGCTAATCCATATTCAATCACTTGATTCATGCCGGAAATGGGGACATGACATTCTATGGCTTGCCATTTGAAGAAAAACTAGAACTGGAAAAAGACACCTTTGGAGGTATTGAACACCATAACTTTAGCTTTGCCACAGCTGAAGCTCATAAAACCAAGTGCAAGCATATCCAATCATCTTTGCAAAACCCTTAGGAGAATCAGTTAGGATGAAAACATCATGAACAAAAAATAGTATAGCAATTAGGACATGATGTAAGATACAACCATCTTCTGCATGAGTTTACCATCTAAAAAATTCTTCAAGTATGTTGATATAGATTTTAAAGAAAGGGAAGGTATCCCTATTTGACTCAGCGGGAGAGCCCGCAGGCAATTCAAAACCATCCAATAACAATTCCGTAGAGCCTCGAGTTGGTAGTAATATAAAGCTCTGAGTAATCGATATCATGTAACCCCATGAATAATAAGTGTTTGGTACAGTGTTGAGGCCTTTCTAAAGTTGACAAAGCAGTAAAAGAATTTAGAATGCTGCAGACAAGCCTCCCATTGACAACTCAGATTAAAAATGTGATCAATTGTTAGAAACTCTCTCTTGAATCTTGCTTGCTCTCTCGCCCAAATTGTACCTCACTTTAAATTCTCAGAACACTTCATGTTTAAACATTGGTATAAATGTTGGCAAAATGTGGGCTTAATTTGATTTTCTTGTAATTGTATGGGCTTGAGCTTCTGATTTGTGGATGGGACGAGTGGTGTGGTATGACTAAGTGAGTGGAAAATTTGAGCAAACAATCTCATTAAATAAATTGCAATTGGAAGGACAAGTGAAAAAATTATTTGTTTTCATTCTTTTTAAAGCATCTGTATCTTAATGGGATGCTTGTGGAGTTATTCAGTTTGAAGTTACTATTGTTGCTTAAATGTGGCAAGAACTCATCAATCTCTCTTAGCTATTAAGGCTTGTTTAGTCCTAACATTGAACAATGGGCGCTGAAAGGGATGCCGTACTGAATTGAGTTGACTTGCAGAAACTTTGCAAGTTGTGGTGAGTCATGTTACTTTGATCCCAAGGAAAGTTATAGACAAGTAAAATTATTTTGTTATGCTGCTCAAGAATGAAATTGACTAACTACACCATAACCACTAGAATTAGAAGGCTAGATTTGTGCAGTAAACGACACAGAAAGGTTAAGAGTAAAGGTTGGCCAACGAAAATACAATTTATGACCAACCAAGGGATCACATGTGGAGGAACATGAATGGATAACAAGATTTTCAATCTTATAGCTAGGATAACTCAATAATTGGCGATTCTTGAGGTCGAGGGAGAAGCAATGGTTCAAGGACCCTCAGTCAAGACTTGAACAAACAAGCAAGAACTTTATCTTACATTTTTAGCTGGGGTGAAGATTCTAGAATTTTGCATTTGTTTTGTGCCAATTAAATTGGCTCAAGAAAAAATAAAACCCATTTCATACAGGAAATCAACCAAGCCTGAAAATAAAGGAAAAGGAATAGGACTTAAGTGTCTGCACATGTAAATTGGCAATCTAAACGATGAATCATATTTTCTGACTGAATATTGAATTGGATCTTTATAGTTTAATGGAGTGATGAACTAGATCCAATCAATGGATGGTTGCACAATCATGGAACTGAGCACAAAAGAGTTGGGCTACCATTTTATAATGTGTGAATTGAAATGTAGAAATGTGTCAACTATGATAGAAATATAGATAGAGCTAGGAGAGTTTGAATAAGAGAGACATTTTTTATATTGACGTATCAAGGAGCTAAACAAGTATTTAAATTATAATTAAGATCAAAGTTCATGTCTTATCAAGTTGACACGTGTTGTCATTATATTATTGGGGGTTTCATCTTTACGATGTAAGCAGACCCAAGATAAGGACCAACTTGTGGAGTTAAAGAGAGGGCAAATTGACTTTGTTCTAAACTTTTATCACTGCTTAGCTTTTCATATTCTAGTTATCTATTATAGTAAACATAGTTGTAGATATTGTTCTTGCCTCAAGGGTGTTTATGTAATTGCAAATTTTTTGATAATAACACCATGCTAAGAAAAGGGTGTAAAAAGCAAGCAAAGGATTTAACCAAGGTTTTCATTGACATGCTAAAGGAGTACCTTGTGATGGATGGGCCCTAAGGATAATAGATCGAACCATAGTGACAACCAAAATGCTTTGTCTAGGATTTGGATTGAGGCTTCCAGAGTTTGTGTTAGGAACCTACATAAAAATAATAGAAATGCTTCAAATAATAGATAGATCTCACAACTCGATAATAGAAATACTCTAGTGTATTTAGAATGTAGATCAAATCCTTGAGGTAGGGCAACACCCTACAATGCTCCTTATTGGAAGGAAGCCACTCCACACTATATCTCTGTTTGGTATGAAAAAGGGGGATGATAATAACTAGGATGCACACTAGATCAAACCCTTTTCCATATAACATTCAAGGACAAGACCGAGCCAAATCACTACCAAACGAAGGTGGACTCAGCTGTAGATCTTGTACTCATGTATGCTATAGAGGAATCAGATTTAATTCAACCTTTCTATCAAACCCTAGGACAACAATGCATGAAACCCTAGTTTACAATGAATAGCTTGTAACAGAATAAGTACAACAGATATCCAAAAACCAATTGCATAGGGATGATTAGGAAGATGATAGAACCCGTCTCCCGAATACAGAAGTGTCGGAGGACTATTTTGGGATTGCCCAAGTCCTGTTTGGAAGAATCTGCTGAAATTGTCAATTGGAAAGATGTAGATGCTGCCCTGATGCCAGATCTGGAGTCAAAAAGGGCAGAAAGACTAGGGCGCCACCGCCCAAGTCCTGGACAGAGGAATATTTTGTAACTGTTGTCAGATCCCGAAACCCTAATCTTCACTTAGTCTTCTTGTATCTTCATCTTCTCTGGATCTCGCTCCTATAACCTACACACAAGATGACAAGAGAGGGTTTGGGGGGTTATGGTGTTTAGGGACTTGCCTCAGTCAAATCCCGGGATAGCATTTAGGCTTCCCAACACCGTTGATTGATAGAGAGTGCGTGTGTAATGTCCTACCCCTTTTGAGACCCAATTTTTTCAATTTTCTATGGTTTAGTTGAATCTGATGTGTTTTGTGTTTTTTGAACATGACATGGAGTTTGCATACATGTATAACACAGAAAGTAACACAAACTAACAATACCCAAATGCTTCAAAGAGGTAGAATGAGAAAATAGAAAATACATCAAGTAATAAACATACCCATGTGCTGGTATGGTGAGTACAGGTCTGTAGCAGCAGTGTAAAGTCCATAGAACCATTCCATATTCATCAAAACTTGGACTGTTACATCAGATAGCAAGAACAACAATATATATGGGAGTTTGACGCCTTGTATGATGCTCCAAGAACCACCAAAGGCACAGATATGGGCTATATGGAACCCCACGTCCCCTCCTAGGCTGGTACGGCCAGGACAGAAGTGAATAGCAGCAAAGAATATCCTCAAATCCCTCAAAATGGTTTCGAAACTGCTCTCTAACTGTTGGAAAGTCACTGTAGATGCTCCCACGCCTAGAATGGAAGAAAGGCTGAATGGAAGATGCCTCCAAAACACACTAAACCTGCCTCTAGGAAGTATGGCCTGCTGCTAGAGTAGTATGACCTGTTTTGGGAGATATAACCCCAACGAAATGTCTTCAAAAACTCCCCATAAGCTGCTGGAAAAGTATGAGTTACTTCCTGTCGGTTATTATCTTCCTCCAATTTGTCACTCGTCGATGCAAATTCTTTCTTGCCAAGTGGTTGAGCACTCGTCAGCTGAGATTTCCCTCCATCGAGTGTTTTACTCGTTAGCAATGTTCCACCCACCGGCCCAAGGTTGCCGAGTGTTTCACTAGTCGGTCGAGAGTTGCCGAGTGCTTCGCTAGCCGGGCGAGAACTCTCGGCAAACTCTCTTACTTGAATCATGTTGCATTCTGGTTGGAAAAATTCATAATCTTCTATTTGCCAATGGAACAATCCACTGAATGAGTTTGTCTCGTCTTCTGAACACTCTTGTAGTTTTAGCACACCTTCATCATCAGGCTCCATGGGCCCTCTTTCTCCCTCTACCGATGTCTCCCTACTGTCTGAGTTAGAATCAGATGCCATTTCCTCGCTGACGGTTTGAGTTTTGAGGTCAATGACAAATTTCTTGCCTTTGTTTTCTATTGATAAGGTATTTTTCTTCTAGTTGTGATCGGCCTTGGTAGCTATTAGCCACCCTCGACTGAGTAATGCATCATAAGTTGCATTATGTGCTGTAATGACTACAAATTTTAGTAGAAACTGCTGAGTGCCGATCCTTACCTTTTGAGCCATTAGCACTCCCAACGCTTTGATTCCGTGTTGGTCGGCGCCTACCAACTGAAAGTCTTGTGGCCATAAGGTGGGTTTCCCAAGGCTTTTCCAAGTCTCCTCAAACAGCACATTCACTCCAGATCCTCCATTAACTATAGTGCTCGTCAGGTTCCTTGCAAGAATTTCCATCTGCACTACAACTAGTTTCTTTCCAAGATTAATTGCCAGTAGTCTTGGATCGACGACTTCTCACTGCTCGGTGGTGGTTCTATTATGAGGTCCTCGTCATCCTTGCTCTCGGTTGGATTTTCTCCCACCACATTGAATATTGCCACTCTCAGTTGTGGCATGCTTTGTAGGAGATCGGCCATTTTTATAGCAATGGTGGTTTTTAATACTTGACTTGCAATATTCTTGTCGGATTCTAACCGAGTGGTTGTGCTTGCCTTCTGACTTGGATTCCTCCGTTTTGTTTCCATGGCATTCTCCACTTCCTTCCTGGCATCCCAGAGTCTCTCCTTCTCTGTTCGGGGATCCAGATAATTTGCCTCTTTGTTTGCGCTCAGGTGACTGCCAAAACTTCATTTTCTTCTTCAATACCGATGAAATTGATCGTACCTTTTTGTTTTGGGCAGTCATTATCCTCATGGTCATCGGACCCACACCACTTGCACAGTGCATTTACTTTGTTTTGGTTATTATTTTGGCATTCCCTCGCAAAATGCCCCCATTCATTGCTTTGACGACATTGAATCGTGGGTGGTCCTTTTGCATCGTACTGAATGCGGCTTCTCCCCCCCACCGTTGTTATTGTATCTGTTATTGCCTCTTCGATTATTCTGATACCCGCTTGGGGATGCATTCTGGTTGTTCTGTTTTGGCGGTGTCGTCAGTGGGGTAGATTGTTCGCCTTGGGTGTATAGCACTTGAGTGCTCCTTTTTTTAGGTTGTACGGGCATTCTTTGATGGAATGACCCATTACTTGGCATATATCACAGAACAATTTTTTCGGGTAATTTGCTTTTATATGGCCTTCGTTACTGCAGTCAGTGCACCAGAGTTCTTTACTCTCTTTGCTAGATTCCTTCTCGGCTTTAAATTCTTTCATCATCCTTATCATATCCTTTCTCAGTGCCTACACTGTTTTAGATTCTTCGTCGTTACTGTCATCCGAGCTTTCGTCGTCATCTTTCTTTTTCCCTCGGGAGGACATTTTATCCTCGCTTTCAATGTCCATCGCTCGGTTGTAAGCCTCGGTGTACGACGATGGTGGTATGATTTTCATCTTCTTTCTGAGTGAGGGAATCAAACCCTCAATGAACCAATGTTTCTTTAATCCATCGGCAGGTTCCTTTTCTAACTTTACCAGAAGTTCCTTCAGCCTCTGATTGTATGCTCGTACGTTCTCGTGCTTGCCTTGCTTTGTATTATAGATTTCTACCATGATTTCATTATCATCTCTGAGGAGTTTGAATTCCTCCTGAAATGCCTTTTTTAGTGCATCCCAAATACTTTTTGATGTAGCCTCCAGTTCAGTATACCAGTCTATTGCTATCCCCCTAAGGGTTGCTGGAAATGACCTCAACCAATAGGACCTATCGTCTTGTCCGTTGGCTACCCATATCGTTTCGCAGGTTTTGCAGTGCTGAATTGGATCCTCCGATCCATTCCCATGGAACTTCGGCAGCTTTTGCCTTTCCATACTCGGACTTCCCGGTGGAGTTACCATCTTCCCTTGGCGCAACTTTAATATTCGGTTTTTGGTCGTCGGAGAGTTTTGAGCCGTATGCCCCGGTGTTGTCTGCGCACTCTCGGCCACGCAGGTGTCCTCGACTCTTCCCCCCTTAGCAAACCTTACACACTTGTTGCCCACAGGGTTTCTCTTGTGCTCCTCGAGTCCCGGAGTGGTAGGCTCTCGCTCGTCGATGCTTAACTCTTTAACTTGTTGGGTGATATCTTCATTTATCTCCGAGAGTGGGTCCTGCCATGGTCGGTCTTCCCACTCGTCAATTGATGAGAATCTTACGTTTGAATTTGCCGCTTGGTCGACAAGATCCTCTTCTACCTCGTCAGGGAGTGGCAAATGCCTTGCTATTTCTTCCCATTCCTTCTTTGCTATTTCCTACCACACCTTTTCGTCAAGGGTTCTCTTTTCCTCCCGACTACAACTCCTGTTGACACTTCTATTTCTTTCTTGGGGTGGGCTTTTGCTTTCTCGTAGAAACCCTTAAGTTTCTTGGCTGATTTTTTTCAACTGTTTTCTTCTTTCCTTTTGCTCTTGTATTCTTAGTGATCTCCTTGCTTGGTATTCCGGTGTTTCTTGACCGTGATCTGGTCATTTGTATTTGTTTGACTGTAATGGCATTAATTGTAAGGTGTACGACGTCGGTGAGCGTCGCGCTCTTCCTCTTCTCGTTTCATGCATTCTTCATATCTTTGCAATATCTACTGTCGACGCTGCTCCTTATCTCTCTTCACGCAGGTCTTGGAGAATTAGGAAATTTCTTGCCAACAGCTTGGGCATGCGCGTGAGAAGGTTATCAACCTCGCTATTAACTTCTAGATTTTCTGCAATTATTTCTTTCGGGATATTTCTTCGGTTGGCTTTCATTTCTCACATGCTGTGTTACTGCTAGGCTCCACAGGTACACCAAGTCTTGTGTTAGATCATCTTTTCGGTCATTTTCTTCTCATTCGTTACCTTCTCTATCACTTTCTGCACGCTGCTCTTCTATTTCTTCTATTTTTCTTGTGGGTCGTGGTTCTTCACTCAGTTCAATAGGCTGACCCATTATGATGCCATAGTCGTCGTCTCCTCTACTTGTCACTGGTTATCCAATTTGTCACCGACAATCAACTCGTCATCCTTCGACCCGACTTCGAATAGGCAACGGCGCCAAAATGTTTACTGCCTAACGAGTCTAGATAATTCATATAGAGTAAACATAATATATGAACTGAAATGAAATAACATTATAACAAGATACTCATCGAAATGGCACAATAGAACTCATAGATATATATTGATTTAGAACTTGCCAATACAAATCATACCAAAACTGCACTGCCTGATACAATGAAATGAGAAGTATATATAGGCGCAGACGGTTGCCTGGATGGCCAACTGTCGCCAACGACAACACACATCGGTAGATAACTACTCACTGATCCCAATCGACCAAAACTAAAACATAACAAGTATAAAATACCGTTAACATTTAATGTTCCATTTTTGGCACATTGATTTTTGTGAGCATTTTGGCTTGTTCTTAGTCTCTTAGTGGCTATCCGGCTTTGTTGGGAGAACTCCAATGTTCTTGGAGTGGCCAAAGATCAGTTTTACAGAGTGATTGGTTATGGCTTTGAGCTTAGATGGTGTTCAGGATCGTAGTGATGCTTTCTGATGTTTGATCGGGTTTCCGGTTTGGTCTCCAAGATTCTTGGAGAGGCCGTCTATTTTTAGAAAGTCACCCGAAAGGCATCATTCATCTTCCAAAACATTATGGAGTATGTTGGTATGCTTAATTTTGCAGTTTGGTGATATTTGGGATTTCCTGTAAAATTAGTTGATTTAATGAGCTAAAGAATTAATTTTTGCACTTAAGTTAAAGAGGTTGGGAAATTTTCATTTAACACTTAAGTGTTATAGCTCGTTGGAAAGGGGATGAAAAGCTCTAAATCATGGATGCATCATATTGGGGCCTTGTGAATCAAATATTTCTTTTATTTTGATAAAGGGGTCTTTTGAGCTAAAGGGAGCTTTTAATTAAAAAGGTGACTTTAAGTTGTGCACACATAATGAATTATTTTTTATACTTTTGAGGAGAAATATGAAGGGATAGAGGAAATAATATTTTATTTCCCTCAAAAAGTTATAAAAGGAAGAGATGAGCTCATTGTTTGGGCATGTTGGGATTTGTATTGTTACTTTGTTGGATTGAACCTGCGTGTTCTTCCATATTCTCTTGAGGACGAAAACCCTCTTGTAGAATGCTCTTGAGGACGAAAACCCTCTTGTAGAATGCTCTTGAGGACGAAAACCCTCTTGAGGTTTGGTGTGATTTCATACAAGAATCACCATTGTGCTGAAGGTGGATTGGGAGCAAGCTCATACAGAGTTTGCTATGGAGCTTAATCGATTTGAGAGTTTTTTTGTGAAGTTTGTTGTGAGATCTGTAATGTCCCCATTTTAGGCAATTGTGGTTTTTGGGTGGTTTAGCCTATTCCTGGCCCTCGTAGGCTAATGCAGGTGGTTAGAGGGCCTTGTTGGGCGGATATCAGTGTGGTTTCTTCTCCAGGGTTCAATGAGGTTTAGGCTTGGCCTTTGCAGAGGTTTCAGAACTCAGTTTCTCATACTTACTATTTATAGTAAGTCATTCAGTCAGGGTTACTATTTATAGCAAGGCACCTGAATGGGATATTTCGGCAGTGTCGATTTCGGTATTCAGTTGGCTTGGAGAAATAAGGTGTTTTGCCTAAGTTATGATGTTTAATTATTATTAAAGGTCACTTTAATAATAATTAATATTTTAATATTATATTTTAACATTATATTTGCACTTTATGACTTGAGGGGTCATGTGGCATTTAAAAAGGGGGCCATTTCAATTTATTATTTATAATGTCATATTTTAATATTATTAAAAGTGCAAATAAAATATTATTTTAATAAAGAGGAAGCTTCTAGATGGGCCGACTTCATGAGGAGAAAAAAAAGTATATTAAGATGGTCACCCAAGCTTCATATCATCCAGGAATTGATATTTGCTTTGATGTTGTTGTTTGGTGAGGAAGCCAGCTAGGGTTTCTGCCATTTCCAACCATTGGGAACGAAAACTCTCATTGGTTATGCAATTTTGAGGTTGTGAAACTATCAGCTGAGATTATTGCTAAAGTGCGGGCTTCATCCAGGAGTCCAATCTGTGCTTAAATTGGAGAATACATTAAGTTTCACAAGGGTTCCAAAGGTTAATCATTTGTAGATCTGAAATTGTTGATGACATGAACAGTGCCATGAACAGTGACACGAACAGTGCCGTGAACAGTGACACGAACAGTACCCGTGCTAAAGTGCCCACGTAAACAGTATCCTTGCTACACTAATCTGCTATTTCAGTCCTTTCGTCAATGCTAAATTTTGTGGCCAAGGGCCAAATTTTGCCAAGTTCGATTGGAGGTTCGATTAGAGGCATTTTGTGCTAGAAGCCTTCATCAAATTTTGCTATTTAGGAAGGGTCGATTTGCATTCTGCATATACAGATTTATATATCAGTCATTTTCAGTTTTCATAGCAGCTCATAGAGACCCACGATTTCACTCATGGAGGCCCCTATGTGCAGCGTTTCTCTTCCCTAGTTGGAGTGCTTCATTTGTTAGAGCCTTGTGAAGATTTTTGGTACTCAAGAGGAGTCTTGGAGGCAGCTTATAATTTTATATTGATATTCTACATCAGAACAGGGACAACTGGGAGAAGGCTTCAATTTGGGTTTGGAAGGGACTCCTTTCCTTGGAAATTGATTGATTCTCCTTCAACATCATTGGGCGTCACTATTATCAGGTTCCTCTTGCAACTATTAGTAGTTTGCATTGTCATCTTAGGCATTTAATTTTGCTGTTGTAAGTGATAACTCAGAATCAGATTTGGCATTGCTGTAGTCATCATGGTAAGCCAATTAGTCTTGGCAAATACATAGCATCATTGTACTTTGGATTGCACTCAATAGAGGAGATATATGTTGCATACCATATGTTTGACGAAATGTCCATCTTATAACATACATAATCAGCACAATAAAAACAATCAGAAAATTGAAAGCAGATTTAACAAGGGATATTACAAGATCAGTTTGATAATAATATATTGTGTTTTGGATGATTTTTGGTGTGATATTTGAGTTACTTTTTGTGATATTTGGGTTAGTTTCAGTCTGGTCGTACTTCCTGAGGCCGCACTAGGCAATAGAGGTCGATGCTCATTAGTTTTAATTGTGGATGCTATTGGATGCAAAGTTGATTGTATTGTATTTGCCTATCCTAAATGCTGATTTTAAGAGTATTTTGGTGATATTTGGTGTAGTCTAGAATTTACTATATGCTGCCGTACTGTTCCAGGCCGTATGGCCTTGCTCAGGGAAAAAACAATAACTATTGTTGATATCTTTGTAGTCTCTGTTATTGCAGTGATCAAAAATAATATAAGGGTATATATAAATTAGTTTATATCATTTTGAAGTGTTTAAGAATGAGTATGGATGTTGGTGGGTTTAATGATACTTCCATGGCTGCCGTACTGCCCTGTCCAGTATCAGATAATTGCTGATTGATCATATTTAATATGTTTGAATGGTGTTAGTGTTCAGAACTGTTGTATATAAGTTTCAGATCAGTTTTAAGGAAGTTATGAATGATATTAGTTGTGTATGATGTTAATTTGTTTTCAGCTCATCTTCATGGCAGCCGTACTAGTCTGCTGCAGTCAGCAAGTGTGTAATATCCCTGATGGATATTGGCTATGATTCTGTATATAGCTCTGATACCACTTTAATATCCCTGATGGATATTTGCTAGAATACTGATCAATCACTTGAGTTTTCAAAGATGGCAATCCAATCCAAAGAATTACAAAACCCAACTAGCTATCATAGCTCAGAATTTCTCAATTAGATTTTAGATAGAAATAGATCCTTCAAATTAAAGATTTGAAGTATTTGTCAAAACAAAGTTATTTGGCAGCTTATGAAATCTAATTACAATGATAACATCCTTGTATTACATCAACATCCATATAGACTGCAGTTTCAAACTCAGAAATGCATATTCAGATTACAGTACTACATTGAGTGTCACACATACCAGTCTTGCAAAACAATTCTCTTACAGATGAGTATGTTGCTTCAGTTATGGCTAGCTGGCTAACTGAATGCTTACTGTTATGGCTTTCATTCAAATGTGATAGGAATCTCACTGTCCCAACTGTTTAAATGCTCCAATGACATCTGCCAGATAAATACCTCAGAAATTCTATTTGCAATACCTCAGAGATTCTGTATACTAAATTGCAGTAGCTGTATGATACTTATCTTCCATGGGAAATGCTGTTTATAAACCTTGTGCGTTGAATGTAGAACCCACGAACAACAGTGAATGTAGAAGCTGCTGATAATATCTTTGTCTGGTACCAATAAATTCAGATACTGCGAATTACTTTACAAGTTTGTTTAGAACTCTGAATAGCTTGCTCACCTTTCATATGGATCGAAACAATTTATAGATCAATTCTTCAAAAGCAAACAATACTTTTCACCTTAATAAGTGGACAACAAATAGCATGGGACCCACGTCTTCATGAAATGGCATTCCTTAAGAAACCACGACTTCTTTTAAGATTCATGCACTGGACTATGATTTTTGCTACCTGTAAATACTTCCAACTCTATATATTATACCTTCCCATATTCTCGACGATGAAGGCGCCACACATAAAGGTGAAGACTTTGTTTTGATGCCACGATTTCTGCCAACAATAGAACTACGGGGCCACTTTCCACTACAAAGCATCAATAATTTCCTTCAACAAAAACTTCTTACAAAACCCACGAATACCTTTAGACTACACAATGGCTGCACACAAGTAATCTCAGTGGAATTTGGGTCCCACCGAATCTTGAATTTATCTAAGCAAATAAAGATTTATTAACAAATCTGCTGACTGAAACTTATGACAGACTTTGTCCTCTTTGGACCAACAATCACAAATAAACTCAATATTAATCTGGAAATCACTTTATAAATAGTCTTTTAAATCTGAATGGAATAAGGGTCCCACGATTCACCTTCCTATGATTATAATAGTCTTTGAGCTGGAAACTGTCAGAAAATTGTCTCCTCAACAGCAAACATTACAAGAACTTTTCAAAATATTAGCTAATATAAAAACAATACAAAGTCTTCAATCAACTCAGCAATCCCATTATTGTGATACTTTGCATATAAAAGATTTCTAATGAAATTGACAATGGTCTCCGACCAAATATCGATTACTCTAGCAAAATACTAAACCCAAAACACTTGAAGCACAACTGTGAAATCTGAAGCAATTTCACCTCTACAATTCACCAAGGGAACATCTCCTCGGCTCAGCAAATGCAAGGGAACATCACCTTGTCAATCAGCTGAATACAATTTGTCAAAAGACAAAAACTCAAAACCAAGTATCTGGAAAACATTTAGACATTTAGACATTCAAAACATGACTTCAAATGACTCTCAGGCTTGCTTTTAAAGCCATTACATTAATTAGGCCCAACCTAATTTTATTAAATGAGAGTTTACATGTACACATCAGACCAAAGCATTTTAAATGCTTTTACATGAACTTTATTAAATGCTTGTTCACAACACTTTTTTAATAAAGTGTAGTACTACTAACTTAGTAACTTAAATAAAATATTAATTTTATAAAGTAAATAAAATACTTTACAAAATTAATTTATAATTAAAACAATTTTAAGTTACTCCAAAATTGGGGACATGACAAAGTGTAATAAACAGAGATCAGTAAGTTTACATCAGAAATTGCAATCTTGATCAGTCCTCATAAGGATCCTTTGCCAAGCAAAAAAAAGGTGCAGGGTATGATCTTCATTATTATTCTTTAGTGGTATTTCATCAAGTTTTGATCAAGTGCTAATGAAATTGATTGTATTGAGTCTTTATTGTAATTTCATTCTAATACAAATTCACATTATAAGCCCTAAATGGTTTACTGCCAGTGAGGAGAAAGAATCTTTATTTATTTGTTCTCACCCACTAAATAAGTGGATGGCTTTGTAGTCTTTCATGCTTGCTTCTTACCCACTGGAGAGTGGTGAATTCCCACGATATGTGGATGCCCGCCGCAGCGGATGAATTGAATATGCTTGTTGCATTGTTATTCATTGTAAGCCAAAATCATTGTATGCACTCACCTTGCCCATCTTGGGATCTGAGTGATCAGAAAGTGTGAGGTATTTAGTTGGTTATGCATTTGATGCTAACATTGTCATATCATTGTTCATTATTTTTGAAAAAATACAGTGGTATTAGAGCTGGTATGTTCTTGCCAGCCTGTTGGGGAGCTAATTTGTTGCAGATCTTTCAGTTGAGCAAGTCAGTTTTCAGCCTTGTATGTGAGTGATCAGCACTTGTATGTTGTTCAGTGTGTGGCAGTTGAAAGAGGTTGTTAAGTGATTGTTAGATTATGGCATCTCTTAAGAGGAGAAGTGAGACAGATGTTCTAATTGATTCTCTTAGGCAAAGTCAGGATGAATTAGAAAGAGCCATTCAAGAGAAGTTGGATCGAAGGAGGTATCATCATGAGGCCACTAGGATTATTGATGAGTACGAAGGACTATCAGATGAATGTAAGCAACAACTCCCTTGGAATGCTTTCTTGAAAACCATCAAAGAGGGTAATCCTAACAAAAAGGGATTTATAGAATACATTCAGAAGATAAGGAAGGAAGAGGAGATGAAGAAAAAGTCTTTATGTAAGCCTGAGTTAACTACTCCAATGGCCGGGATCAAGAATTCTTCTAAGTCATCACTTTCCAGCCCACTAATCAAGAAGTCTCCTATTTCGAGGAAGAAAGAGTTCAACAATAATGAACTTAGAAGGATAAATCTTTGTTTTCTATGCAAAGATTCTTGGGAGCCTAACCACCAATGCAAGAAAAAGGAAGATGAATCAGCAACCTTCACCACATGCTCTTTTTTTCCGAATGATGTGAAATTCGGAAATGGTGAAGATGAAGACTTGATTAGAAATGAGTCTAAGTCTCTGTACGATGAAGACAAAGTCACAAATCATGAGACATGCATAGAGGAGTTTGCTGATTTGGAGAAGTTTACAATAAAAATTAGTGATGCTGAGCCTTGCTTTGACGAAGAACCAAAAGTGTTGTACTTAGCTAGTCCTCTATTTGATGAAGATCTTGAAGATGCCACTACCATTGAGGAGATGAAGATGATCAATAGATTGCTAGAAGGTGACTGTGCAAGTAAGCCTGAGAGCATTGAAGTGAAGTGTTTATTTGAGGACATGCGAAACAATGAAATTGAAGAAGTTAATGCTGCTGAAAATTTTAGAACAACACATAATGAAGAGCACTTACACCATTCCAGTGATGGTAGTCCTGATTATGAGTGGGAAATTCCCATGCCAAGTGAAGAGCTGATTGATTCCTCAAAGATCCTGGATGAAGATTATGCTGATGAAGATTTTAAATCAGTCATTGATGAATTTGATACTGCCATAACATTTGATCAAAGTGAAGAAGAAGAAGACTCATCTCCCATGCAAATCGAAGAACCAAGTGTCTTTTCAGAAGAGTCATTTGATGAGGAGTTTGTTGAAGAACTTGGATCAGCGTCAAAGGTTGATTTAACATTGGATTTTAGTGATGTTACGTCTTGTAGTCAAAGTGGCCATGAAGAGGAAAACTTAAAAGCAACTGATTTCAAGGATCACGCCTATAAGGATATGACAGAAAATTTATTGTGTGCCGCTGGTTTGGATTTTAAGAATCAGTTGTTAGTCACCGAAGACAAGGTTGTGCAAGTTTTAACATATTTGGATAGCTCACACAAGTTTGTTGAAGATCACATTTGGAGAGCAAGTTGAAAGGAAACAAATGGGCATGAAAAAAGGGGCTTCACTTGAAGATTGGTGTATAGTCAGGAAGACATTAGAAACTTTGAAATTAGATTATTTGAACCTGTTGTTTGATAGATATCATGTTCTTGAGTTTGCTGATCGATTAGGTGAAGCATTGAAGGGAAGAGATGTTGAAATTGATAAGCTTACATTTAAGCTTAAAACAACTATGGATTCCTTAGAGAGTACCCAAATGGCTCTCTTAGAAGCTGTAAATCAGCTTGTTGATGTACTACAATTCAAGGAGCAAGTTGGGGCTGCTAGAGCAGATGAAGGCAAGTTGATAATTGAAGAGTTTGATTTGCTCCAAGGAAGTTATGATTTAGGATATCCTCCTAAGTATGATAATGCAGAGTTGGAGCAAATTGATGAATTGTGTGAACAAAAAGGTGAAAACAACTTCCAATCATTTGATCATTTCTCTCTTATGATGGAAGTTGAGTTAACTAAAGACAATTCACTCCTCATGTTGAATGATGAGGACCAATTGGATGTAAGTAACATGGAGGAGGATAGTAACAGGATATGGGATCCTAGTGCAAAGCATTCATGGGAGGTTAATTTGTACAAAAACTTCATCAACTTGAAGTTATCATCAGTTGTTAAAGTTGGACATGTGCTCAAGGTATGCAATGAGTTGAGTGCAATGATGGCATATTTCCATCCTCAGGGTTCTGTGGAGGATTGTGGTGTTAGTAAGAATGACACATGGATGATTTTTGAGCCAAATTTCTGTCATAAAGCTGCTGTTCATCATCCAATCAGCCATCATAAATATCCATTTGCTTACATATTGATGGATTGGAGAGAAATTTTGATCATGACTTTGTTATATTTTGGTTGTAGGTGGTTCAAATCTCTTGTTATTCTTGACAGATTTCAGATTTATTGTCGCTGTACCACTTTCAAATCTGATTTTCGGGGTTTATTTCAGATTGTAGCAGCCATGAGGTTGTTTGTTGCTCCTAACTCTTGGTGGGAAGGTAAAAAAAGAATCCAGCTGAAAGGGACATGTGTTTCAGCTCTTTTGGTTGGTGAAAACCAGCCAATTCATGGCTGTTTGGAGTTACTTTCAGTTTGTGTTCAAGCTGGTTTATGTTCTTTTTTAGAGGAACATTTCAGAATTTGGTTCCCAATTGAGATATCAGGTTTGATAAGTTGTATAGTGTTGGTCATGATGTTAGTCATTCACAAACATAGAATAAAAGTTACACAACAACCTTTACTCATCTTGAAAGATACGATGAATTCAAAGAATTCATGATCGCAAGTCTCCGTTGATTAGGTCTTAATCTACTGACGTTACTCAGTGGTTGATGTGTGTTGCTGTTTTCCATTCAGGGGCCTTACATGTTTCTGCACTGTTCATCATCATCATCTTCAAATATCCTGCTCTGGATGTTCGCTCTGCATAAGCCTCCAACAATTCTACCTCTGCACTGTAAATTTAGTCAAATAATGTGCATACAGGCTGATATTTGCATGATTTCTACCATTATTTATGATTCTTTGCATGATATTTTCAATACTACATGCATTTAACCAAATATGCTAAGGATCTTCAGTTACCTACAGGATTTCAGCATATTTCACTGTTTCTGCTTGTTATTTATCATGATTTGCAGTTATGGTGATGAATTAATGAAATTGAAAAAAGGAAAAGGGTTAGAGAGTGAGATTCCTAAAATTACTGGACTTAGATCACTGATTCACATACAAGCTCCCATACTTGCAATGAAAAGAAGGAAAACTAGAAATCATACTTCACCAGGACATTCCACAAATCCGCATGATCTAGTGCAAAGCTTCAAAGGAAAGTTGACAACAACATGTAATGAAATGAAAGCGCTTCCAGTTGAACACAGCATTCACCAGTACATATCCAGAAATCAACAGAAAGATTACGTAAAATTTACAATCAGGATGTAATCTGGAACTTCATATTCATTCAGTATGCTCAAGAACAGGTACATTTACAGTGATCTGAAGAAAGAACCTTGACATTTCAACAATTCTATCTTCATTAGTCTCAGTAATCCGATCTCCTAACTTATTCTACAGTAATTGACTCTTTGCGCCAGATGCGTCTGTGTATTCTAATGTATTCCTCCTTTTAAAATGACAAGCTCTGGATGTTATATAGAACAACTGCCAGAAAACGGTTACAATGATCCAAGGATCAGGATCCTCTCACAACAAACAACGGCCCAGATGAAAAGCACATGCTTCGTCAGTTAGCAAATGTACAGCTGGCACAGAATATTCCAGCATCTTCAACTTGATTCGGCCTCCAGCTGGCGAACAGCATATTTGACAATATCCTCCTCATTTCTGGCTCATGTTGACTCCATGCGCAACTTTGTAACTATCAGCTTCAGCAGCATCATCATGATCTCAACGCTCAGCTTCAGCAGCATCATCATGATCTCAACGTTCAGCCTTAGCAGCATCATGACTTCAATGTTCAGCCTTAGCAGCATCATGACTTCAATGTTCAGCTTCAGCAGCATCATGATGATTTCCTGCAAGTAAACAGACAAACATAAGGTTCATCATCATCATGATAAACAACAGGAAGTAAACACTTTATTAAACATACCTCCCCATGTGCAGCTACAGGCAATCAGGCTTTACCTGTGAAAAATATGCACTAAATGCATAAACAGCACAAAAACAATCAGGTCAACCATCGTTGACCAAACATCAGGCAGTCGGCCCTTTCGAATTTCTATCGCTTCATGTTTTTGCCCATTTTCTTGTATATCGGGTTCAAAATATGATGATGATGATCTCAGATTATACAAAGAAATAATCGCCTTTCAACCATCCTTAGGATCCGGCTTTGCATCATCATCATATTTGCATCGGCGTGACTACATATGATCAGGGTGACAATTTTACCTTAGGCCGACGGCAACAGTTATACCGACGCCAAAAAATCATGATGATGACCAACAGGAGGACTTGGAAAATGATCCTGCCGCTAAGGAAAATCATGATGACGTCATCGTCATCATCAGGCTTGGTTAAAATGCAAAGGGATGACGTCATCGTCATATTTCGTTAAGATCAGGAGGTAAATGGAATATCGGGTTCCCTCTAAGGAAGATGATCAGGTGGACGAAAGCAATATGACCCTTTTTTCGGCCAAGGCAATCCGCTCGAAAGGTCAGGATGATGAACATCATCATCATCATATACGCACTGGGTGATCAAAAAATATGATCCTGCCGAAAGTCCTGATAACGTCATCAGGATATCCGGGGCTTGTGTTAATCTTCGAAGATGACGTCATCGTCATCATCATATTGGCGAAATGGATCACGCCTTGGAAAATATCCTGCCGAAGGACAAAGGTGATGGTGACGTCATCGTCATCATCATATTTGCAAAATGTTATACTTGTCGGCGGGATGATACTACGAACTGTTGGGAGAGACGAACAAGATCATGATGATCTTGTTCAACATGACTTAAGAAATGAAAATCACCCTCCGCTTCGAAAGATAAGGTGATCATCATGATCACGCAAAAGGAGGTCAGGAGGATATTAGGAAATGTCGGGTCTCGAAATATCATGATGATGTTGATCACCAAGACTGTCGTGCGCGCGCAAATTATGCAGATGGCAGATTTCTCTAAGTAAGGTGATATTATAATATCAGCATGATATTATAATATCGGGTGATGTTGGAATATCATGATGATGCTCGCAATGTTTCTAAGGTTACTCGACGGGTAAAACACGCCTGCACTTAAGATTGACGTCCGGATGTTTCGGGACTGCATGATTTTTATCAGGTGATAGAGTAAGATCATGATGATGACCTTAGGCGACACAAAAGACCGCCCGACGGGGAGAACCTACTACGACTTAAACTTGACGTCCGGATGTTTCGACCTCAGGATATTATCGGGGGGCTTTCCAAATATCATGATGATGATGTTCATATAGCAATTATCAGGTTTGACCAAAACTTTGACTGCTCACAACTCCCTCATATGGACGAATTTTCAAGTGATGCAAAAGGCAAACCTGCATGGAATTTCAAGCTCTTTCCAACCATGAAGTCATAGAAACAAAATATGAACTTTGAGAAACTAACCTCATGATGATGACCTACCTCATCCTGACCTTCATGATGATGATGCACCTGACTTAATTTTTACCAAACCGCCAGAAACAGACAACACAAGCCAAAACAAAAGTTGGGTCCCTGTTTTGCCAAGTCAAAATGGGGCGTGTTGTGTAACCACACAACAACTTGCCACCAAAGAAAACAACAAAATTCAAATGATTCAAGTGATGTGATCACATTCATCTATAGTGTTTTAATTCTGTCTAAGTAAATCATCATGATCTTTGAATGATAAAATTTCATTATGGTGATAAAGCTAACAAAGGATCAGGTGTGTGCAGATGATTAATTATCCTCATCTTGAAAGCAAGTTGAAAACATAAGTAACTGGTGTTAAACTACATAGTTGGAGATCATCCCTCATAGCCAACCTGGATAGAGCCTTGCTGCCAGCAGGTGTCTATAACCCCGGCAAGGTTATCTATACAATCTCCCTAAGTAGAGCCCCACTGCCAGCAGGCGTCCATAGCCCCGGTAGAGTTACTTAGATAGCCTAATTTTATTTTGTTTCTGATTTTCCTTTAAAAATTTAAATTTGATATCATCATGTCTGCTCATTTGTACAAGGTGTAGTCACTTGCAGCTTTAGGTTGGAGATTGTATTGGTAGCAAGGGAGTCCCTTTAGATTTTTCACTTAACACCTATACTCATATCTTCAACAAACCCAAGGCTGTTAGGTGTTTCATTGTGTTTGATTCACTTTGGACAAGAAAAAGTACCCTGATGAAAAGACATCATAAACCTGATCATGAGTATTTATCAGAATGAATTACAATCTATATCTAAATCTGATCTCATCACTTGAATCCTAACAATTTAGTTATTTTCTTAGGTGATGAAGTGCATCATCCTGACTTACCAGAACAAGGTCCCAACCAAAACAACACAAAACAGAAACAACACCAAGCAAACACTGTACAAACAACTATACAAATATACAATATGATACACAAGACTGTCATGAAGTCACTCAGGCCTGGAAATAATGTTTGAGGAATTGTCCATTGACTGGCAACGGGACATCCTCACCTGTCAGGTTCTTAAGCCTATAAGTGCTGTCTCCTAAAATTTCAGAAATCTGAAAGGGACCTATCCATAGTCTATCGAACTTACCATGATCACCTTTCCTTTCATGGGCTCTATCCCACATCAGGACTAAATCTGATATCCTGAAAGCTTTAATTCTGGCTCTCTTGTCAAACCAGCGTTTGACAACAGCCTGATGTTTTGCAAATTGGTCAATTGCTTGGCTTCGTTTTTCTTCCAGATGCATCAACTGAAGCAACCTGACTTCTTGTTTATTATCTATGCCTAGATAGTCTTGGGCAAACTGCAGAGTAGGAATTTTCAAGTTTACAGGGAGGATAGGATCTACCCCATATACTAGCTGGAAAGGTGAGTTTCCTAATGCAATTTTCATTCTAGTTCTGTCTACCCATAAGGCATACTTCAGAAATGAATTCCATTCCCTGGGCTTTTTCTCTATCAATTTTCTTATGATACTCAGTAAATTCTTATTGGTGGATTCTGCTAATCCATTTCCCTGGGGATAGTAATTGGATGAGAACTTAAGTATGATCCCATGATCAAAAGCCCAACTTGACAATTTAGTGGAAATGAAAGCAGAACCATTATCACTTACCAATGCATAAGGAGTTCCATACCTGGTGACAATGTTGCTTTCCAGAAATTTAATGACATCATCAGCAGTACAAGTTTTGCTGCTGATAGCCTCAGTCCATCTGGTACAATAATCAGTAATTGTTAGGACATACCTCTGGCCTGAAGAAGACGGAGGATTGATTGGTCCTATGAAATCCATGCCCCATTGTGCAAATGGGCGCTCCTCCATCACTGGCTGCAATGGTTGTGCAGCATACTTTTCTCTGTTGGCAGCAACCTGGCAAACATGACAACATTTAACATGATCAGCTGTGTCTTTAAAAATTGTAGGCCAGTAATATCCTGCTCTGAGGATTGCATGTGTGGTGGCCAACGCTGATCCGTGGGCAGTTCCAAACTTGTCATGTAGCTCTGTCAAAACTTTATTGGCTTCTGATTTCTCTAAGCATCTCAGGTATATCCCTTCATAATTCTTTTTAAACAGGGCTCCTCCCTTCATCATATATTTCTGGGATCTCATCTTCAAGGCTCTTCTCTGTGAAGCCTGCATCCTCAAAGGACATCTTCCAGTGATCAGGATGTGCCTGATGTCTGAATACCATTCTTTATTGTCTTTCTCATCTATCACATACTGTTGACTGATGATGTTTGGATCAGTTTCAGATATCATCTGGCTCAGAGCCTGTCCTCTTACTAGCTTCATGGGTGTGATCTCCATGTCATATTCTTGTAGTACCGTAATCCATTTGGCCCTTTTTTCACCAGGTTCACTCTGCATCAGCAGCATCTTTACTGCTGCATCTGGTACCACAGCAATCACTTTGCTTCTCAGTATATAATGTCTGAACTTTTTTACTGCTCTGACTAATGCAAGTGCCTGTCTTTCAACATCTACATATCTCAACTCAGCATCCCTGAAAGGACAGCTCATGAAGGCAATTGGTTTCTCTTCTTTATCTTCATTTCTTTGAGTTAACACTGCTGCAGAAGTATGTTCTGAAGCAAATGAGTAGATGTAGAAATCTTTTGTATAATCTGGACTAATGAGGACAGGAGCATCTGAAATGGCCTTCTTTATATCTTCAAAAGCAGCTCTGGCTTCTGGTGTCCAGTCAATTTGTGCATCTTTTTTCAACATGGCATTCAGTGGTCTGACAATCTCAGCAAAGCCAGTGATGAACTTCCTCACAAAATTTATCTTACCAAAATAAGATTTAAGCTCCTTTTTGCTTCCTGGAAGTGGTAATTTCATAATAGATTCCACCCTGTCAGGATCAATGATAATCCCATCTTCTGTGATTAGGTGGCCTAGTAACTTTCCTGTTGTGACCCCGAATATGCACTTCTTGGGATTCAAAGATATTCCATATTCTTCACACTTCTTCAGTACACTTCTGAGGTCAGCAACATGATTTCCCCTTTCTTTGGAGAACACTGTCAGGTCATCCATGTAGATGACTATACATTTCCCTATTAAGCCTCTGAAGGCTATGTCCATTGCTCGCTGGAATGTAGCTCCAGCATTTATCAATCCAAATGGCATACGTCGATATGCAAATATCCCCCATTTTGTGGTGAAGGCAGTCTTTAATCTGTCAATTTTATCAACCATCACTTGGTTGTATCCTGAAAAACCGTCCAAGAAGGACATCATCTTGGCTCCATTTACCATCTGCAGAACTTCATCCAAAGAGGGCAAAGGATAGTTATCCTTTTCTGATGCTCTGTTCAGGTTCCTGAAATCCACACACAATCTGATGTCTCCATTCTTCTTCCTGACTGGTACCAGATTTGCCACCCAAGTGGAGTGCCTTACCGGAAAAATTATCCGGGCATTCAACAACTTCTTGACCTCCTCAAGGATGATGGGCTCAAGCAGAGCATTGACTGGCCTCTGCTTCTGTCTGAAAGGTTTTGCATCTGGCTTGAGGGGTATAGTATGAGTTATGACAGAAGTGTCATACGTCTTCAGCTCGTCATAAGTCCATGCAATTACATGTATATAATCCTTAAGGGCTTGAGTTATTCCATCTAACTCTTCAGGTGTACAAACCTTACCCAACAAGACATTCTTCTTGTCATCAGCTTGTCCAATATTCACCTGTGAATATTGACCTCCATCTGCCTTAGGCAGATCCTTATGCTTGAGCATATTATCCAGATCAAAGGCTCTTTCTAATTCAATCATACCTTTGGGAATTGCGTTGCCAGGCAACTCTAAAATCTCATCCTCTTCCCAGACATGATCTTCCATACCATTTTCATCTATGATCTGAGCTTCAAATACATCTCTGTTTGATATGAAGTCCAGGATATGCTGATCATCATCAAACACTTGGAGATTAGTCACATTGTCAGGTACCGACGGTACTGACACCAATTCTACTGAAAATCTCTTCAGACCAGATATAGACAGTGGTTCCAGCGTACTGGCGGCCTGAGCAAGTGCATCTGCCCTTTGGTTCTGTTCTCTTGGCACGTGAACGATGTTGAAGGCATCAAAGTCTTCAATCAGGTCCCACACACGATGTCTGTAATTTGACAGCTTTCTGTAGTTACAAGAGTAAATTCCCCTTACTTGTCTTACAACTAGTTCTGAATCTCCAAAGACATGCAGGATCTTCACCTTCTTCTTATGGGCAAACAACAGTCCATGAATCATAGCTTCATACTCTGTGACATTATTAGTGCAGGGGAACTGTAATCTGTAAGCTGCTAAATGGGATTTCCCTGATGGATCAGTAAGGTCAATCCCTACTCCAGAACCTTGCTTAGATTTGGATCCATCAAACCTCAGGATCCAAGGCTTATCTTCAGCAGGACATTTATTTGAACTTTCCTTTTTCTTTGCAGCTCTGGCTGCTGCTCCGCCTGATATCCACCTTAACTTAGGTGTGTCATCTTTGAGCTTCCTCTCTCCTTTATCTGATGAGCCTGATGGCTTTTCTGTTTTCTCTTCAATCCTAGCAGGAGGATGATGTTCAGCACATACAGCTGCATGCTTCTTCAAAATGTGCAAGCACAGTGAGCAAGTGGTTTCTGAGTGAGGCGCCTCATGCAGCCTACACCAACCTTTGATTAAAACCTCCTGGGGAGATCTACACTGTTGTGTCATTTTTTTTATTTCTTTGACCAGAAATTCTTCAAACTTCGTCAGGTTACTGCCTTTATCCTCATCAGACAACTCGTAATCCGGTTCCATGAAGCAATCACTACCAGGAGTAATCTTTTCCTTTCTCGCATCATTCGTCTGATTGGACACCAGGATCTCTTCTGTTTTTTGGATATGATCCTCATCAGGATCCGTCGACTCTTCTGTTCCTGCAGCAGACAAATAAAAATTAGTATCATCATCATCATCAGATGTAGCACTCACCTCGGAATATGATGATGATGCTTCACTATACGTCTGCTCCAGCATGATCATGTCCAAGCATGGTTCGCAAGTCTTTTCCGAGTGTGCTTCGCCATGCAATCTGCACCATCCGTCAATCAAGATATCATTAGCAGGTATCTTTAATAAATGACAACGTTTTATCTGAGTAGATAAATGCATCTGAAAATCCCTGAAGCGATCTATTTCATTCTCATTATCAGGATCATTATTAAGTTCTACGACTGGCATATCCTCATGATAATCATCATCATGATGATGATGAACATCAAACATCAGGACCTCTTCTATTTGGACGGTTTGCGGCCTGATGTGATAAACTCCAGGTTCTACGTTTACATACATGATCTCATTTGTTCTGTTATATTCCGTGATCATATGCTTCATCCTAGGCTCAGCATCAATCCTGATCTGATTAGGTATACCTTTCCATGGCAACCACATGTGACTGAAGTCTGTGGACATGTATCCGTTAAGCGTTTTAGACCAGTCCCGGCTAAGCAACATCCCATATGTATCAGGTATGTCAACTACCTGAATGTCAATGTAGTACTGGATCCTAGGATCAGACGCTAGCTGCATGTGAATATGAGTGAGTTCTCCTACGACACTTACTTCTGTCTTGTCCAGTTGAGTGACCTTCTTTAATGATTTAGCAGGATGCAGTCCTAATGCGTTGCATATTGACAAAGGCATAACATTAGTTGAGGCTCCTGAATCAACTAAGCAGTTGTGCAAATTCTTACTGAACATTCTTATGGTGAGGAGAAACGGTGGTGATTCAGTTTTATCTCTGTACAAGGTCATGTGAGAGGTTTCAGCAGCTTGGACTGTGGCTGACACTTTGGGCTTGACAGTGCTATCTTTAGCAGTATGGTCTTTGCTATTGGATTGACTCGAAAGGTGATTATCCTCTTTAGAAGCAGGATCATCCAGCGACTTCATGAATGCCCTTTTGATGGCAGGAGTTTTCAGTAACTCAGATAGGGACAGGCTGATGTTGATTTTCTTCATTTCATCAGCCAAATAGCTGACTAACTTGTCAGACTCATGAGGTGCATTTGCAACTTTTGTTACTGTGTTTTGAGGAGATAAGTACTGAGCATTCACCTTAGGGAACCCAGGGTTATTGCTAGCCTTAGGATCAGGAGGTGTGTTGAAGTTGTTTGGAGGTAGAGATGATGTCAATGGACCGGCAGGTCTGTTGGCATTACTCCTCAGGTTATAATTATGCTTACCAGGGTATTGCTGCTGGTATGCATGTACTTCCTCATGCTCTCTTGTAGGTTCATTTTCATCCTCAAAAGGGAAGACATAATTTGCTTCAAAGGTTAAGGCAGATTCTTCACAGGTCTGATTATAATCATGATGAGGCTGATTAGTGTAGGTTTCCAGCACAAAAGCTGAGTCATATCCACAAGGAACTATTTCATTTCCTTCTGCCTGAGGTGGATTTCCAGAAGTATTAGACACTTCAGTCTGAAAGATGCTGGCAGCAATCCTAAATTGTGGACAATCTAATTCTGCATGTGCATTGGTATTGTGAATCCTGCACCAATTGGTAAGGGCTGCTTCAGCAAGATTGACTCTAGTAGTCTGTTTGGCTTCACCAGGAGGCTGATTGTCTAGGGGTGATGGTAATGAACCATTATTTGGCCTGGAGTTCCACACTCTGGGCTGCCTAGGAGGATTATTGTTATTTGCAGCACTACTGTTGAAGTTATTGTTGTATCCTCTGTCAGGGTAATTTGGTCTGTCATTGGAATAACTCCTATTCTGACCTGACTGTGAATAAAACCCTTGATTTCTCAAGTGTGTTACTTCTGTGGTGAGCTTTCTCAACTGAGCAGCAATTTCTTTGATTTCCTCTTTCTCCTCTTGAGCTTTGGCCACTACATTTTCAGTCTGAGGCTGGAAAAAGGAAGATCCATGGTTACTGTGGGATAGGTCTGTACCCTGAGGTGTCTGAGTATGTGCAGGATATTGTGGCAATTGGCCATTTCCATTAGGAGGAGGCATGATACTCAATGGAGGTACTTGCAAAGGTGCAGGCATGATTGCTGGGGGCATCACTGCTCCATTTGGATATTGTGCAGGATATTGCGAAGGATAAGCTGCAGGATACTGTGCTGGATATTGTGACTGCATGCCAGGCAAAGCAGGGAATGCTATATTTGGAGTAGGAGCAGGTATCAGCTGTTGATTTACCTTGATAGCTTCTTGAAAAGCTCCTGTCAATGTGGTGATCGCAGGATGTGTTCTCCTGATGAACATGGCGGTTAATGGATCCAGGGCTGAATAATAAATACTTCTAGCAGCATCATCAGCCACCACATATGGGATAACTAGCTTGGACAACATTTTCTGGAACCTAGCATTGAAATTTGCAATAGGTTCATGCTCAAATCTCTTGATTGTGGCAAACAGGTGGTAATTCATGGATGGATCAATAGGGACCTTGAATCTGTCAAGAAAGGCCTTCTCTAAGACAGCCCACGAACCTACAGAAGATTGACCAAGACTGATGAACCAATTATAGGCCTCTTCCCCTAAGGAAAAAGGGAATAATCTGCACACCACATCCTGATGCTCTATTCTGGCTCTGCAGCAAGCTTCTTTAAACGTCCTGATATGATCATCCGCATCCTGGTAAGGATGGTATTTTGGACAAAGCTTGTCCGGATACTTTGGTAACTCATGATACGCAGTAAAGGTCAATGGTGATTCTGCTGCAAAGAACGACATTGCAACCTGAGGGGGCTGAACTGGTGGTGCAGTTGGCTGAGGTTGGACTAAAGGTATACCCTGAGGTTGAACAGGAGGTGTCACTGGTATACCTGAAGGTATTTGCAAACCAACGGGAGTTACAGGAGGAGGTCCTGGTGAAGCTCTGGACGTACTAGACTCTGGAGTATGGTGAACGTCTACAGTCCTAGGTCTAAAACCTCTGACAGGCAATTCTTCGAAAATTTCACTATGTCTAGACCTGGTATTTATCCTGTGAGCCAGGATTTCTCGATTTGGAGGCCAATTAGCTGAAACTTTGCCAATATTGGCTGGATTCCACCGGACGAGGTGATATTTGCGGTCAACTTGCAAATCAGACTGAATATTTACGCGATATTTGCGAAGATACTGCAAATATGACAGGATATTGGGATATTTCGACCGGTAGCACCAGATCTCACGGGTTTAAGGCTCAAATTCTCAAAGCTTGAACAAATTTATGCATCTTTGGCCAATATTTAGTGAATTTAAAGAAATCTACTGTAAAGCTTGCAATATTTATGTGAAATTTGGAAATCTTTACACAGAATGTGCAAATACAAACTTGTCGCAGCAAATATTTATGCAATTTGATGAAATTCACAAATGATCTGAAGTTACCTTACTCTGAGCGTCATCAAACCTGGAAATACTGATGATGAACGTGATCTTCGGAGCTCGGCCCTCCTTCTAGCGCCAATTTATGTTGGGTTAGAAGCGAGGGGCCTGCATAAAATGAATGATGAGTGAAGCAGCGGTGCCTTTTCAGTTTGGCCCTCCTTCTGTGTTGAAATCCAGGAATTCTCTGTTCAGCCCTCCTTCTAGCGCCAATTTATGTTGGTCATGATGTTAGTCATTCACAAACATAGAATAAAAGTTACACAACAACCTTTACTCATCTTGAAAGATACGATGAATTCAAAGAATTCATGATCCCAAGTCTCCGTTGATTAGGTCTTAATCTACTGACGTTACTCAGTGGTTGATGTGTGTTGCTGTTTTCCATTCAGGGGCCTTACATGTTTCTGCACTGTTCATCATCATCATCTTCAAATATCCTGCTCTGGATGTTCGCTCTGCATAAGCCTCCAACAATTCTACCTCTGCACTGTAAATTTAGTCAAATAATGTGCATACAGGCTGATATTTGCATGATTTCTACCATTATTTATGATTCTTTGCATGATATTTTCAATACTACATGCATTTAACCAAATATGCTAAGGATCTTCAGTTACCTACGGGATTTCAGCATATTTCACTGTTTCTGCTTGTTATTTATCATGATTTGCAGTTATGGTGATGAATTAATGAAATTGAAAAAAGGAAAAGGGTTAGAGAGTGAGATTCCTAAAATTACTGGACTTAGATCACTGATTCACATACAAGCTCCCATACTTGCAATGAAAAGAAGGAAAACTAGAAATCATACTTCACCAGGACATTCCACAAATCCGCATGATCTAGTGCAAAGCTTCAAAGGAAAGTTGACAACAACATGTAATGAAATGAAAGCGCTTCCAGTTGAACACAGCATTCACCAGTACATATCCAGAAATCAACAGAAAGATTACGTAAAATTTACAATCAGGATGTAATCTGGAACTTCATATTCATTCAGTATGCTCAAGAACAGGTACATTTACAGTGATCTGAAGAAAGAACCTTGACATTTCAACAATTCTATCTTCATTAGTCTCAGTAATCCGATCTCCTAACTTATTCTACAGTAATTGACTCTTTGCGCCAGATGCGTCTGTGTATTCTAATGTATTCCTCCTTTTAAAATGACAAGCTCTGGATGTTATATAGAACAACTGCCAGAAAACGGTTACAATGATCCAAGGATCAGGATCCTCTCACAACAAACAACGGCCCAGATGAAAAGCACATGCTTCGTCAGTTAGCAAATGTACAGCTGGCACAGAATATTCCAGCATCTTCAACTTGATTCGGCCTCCAGCTGGCGAACAGCATATTTGACAATATCCTCCTCATTTCTGGCTCATGTTGACTCCATGCGCAACTTTGTAACTATCAGCTTCAGCAGCATCATCATGATCTCAACGCTCAGCTTCAGCAGCATCATCATGATCTCAACGTTCAGCCTTAGCAGCATCATGACTTCAATGTTCAGCCTTAGCAGCATCATGACTTCAATGTTCAGCTTCAGCAGCATCATGATGATTTCCTGCAAGTAAACAGACAAACATAAGGTTCATCATCATCATGATAAACAACAGGAAGTAAACACTTTATTAAACATACCTCCCCATGTGCAGCTACAGGCAATCAGGCTTTACCTGTGAAAAATATGCACTAAATGCATAAACAGCACAAAAACAATCAGGTCAACCATCGTTGACCAAACATCAGGCAGTCGGCCCTTTCGAATTTCTATCGCTTCATGTTTTTGCCCATTTTCTTGTATATCGGGTTCAAAATATGATGATGATGATCTCAGATTATACAAAGAAATAATCGCCTTTCAACCATCCTTAGGATCCGGCTTTGCATCATCATCATATTTGCATCGGCGTGACTACATATGATCAGGGTGACAATTTTACCTTAGGCCGACGGCAACAGTTATACCGACGCCAAAAAATCATGATGATGACCAACAGGAGGACTTGGAAAATGATCCTGCCGCTAAGGAAAATCATGATGACGTCATCGTCATCATCAGGCTTGGTTAAAATGCAAAGGGATGACGTCATCGTCATATTTCGTTAAGATCAGGAGGTAAATGGAATATCGGGTTCCCTCTAAGGAAGATGATCAGGTGGACGAAAGCAATATGACCCTTTTTTCGGCCAAGGCAATCCGCTCGAAAGGTCAGGATGATGAACATCATCATCATCATATACGCACTGGGTGATCAAAAAATATGATCCTGCCGAAAGTCCTGATAACGTCATCAGGATATCCGGGGCTTGTGTTAATCTTCGAAGATGACGTCATCGTCATCATCATATTGGCGAAATGGATCACGCCTTGGAAAATATCCTGCCGAAGGACAAAGGTGATGGTGACGTCATCGTCATCATCATATTTGCAAAATGTTATACTTGTCGGCGGGATGATACTACGAACTGTTGGGAGAGACGAACAAGATCATGATGATCTTGTTCAACATGACTTAAGAAATGAAAATCACCCTCCGCTTCGAAAGATAAGGTGATCATCATGATCACGCAAAAGGAGGTCAGGAGGATATTAGGAAATGTCGGGTCTCGAAATATCATGATGATGTTGATCACCAAGACTGTCGTGCGCGCGCAAATTATGCAGATGGCAGATTTCTCTAAGTAAGGTGATATTATAATATCAGCATGATATTATAATATCGGGTGATGTTGGAATATCATGATGATGCTCGCAATGTTTCTAAGGTTACTCGACGGGTAAAACACGCCTGCACTTAAGATTGACGTCCGGATGTTTCGGGACTGCATGATTTTTATCAGGTGATAGAGTAAGATCATGATGATGACCTTAGGCGACACAAAAGACCGCCCGACGGGGAGAACCTACTACGACTTAAACTTGACGTCCGGATGTTTCGACCTCAGGATATTATCGGGGGGCTTTCCAAATATCATGATGATGATGTTCATATAGCAATTATCAGGTTTGACCAAAACTTTGACTGCTCACAACTCCCTCATATGGACGAATTTTCAAGTGATGCAAAAGGCAAACCTGCATGGAATTTCAAGCTCTTTCCAACCATGAAGTCATAGAAACAAAATATGAACTTTGAGAAACTAACCTCATGATGATGACCTACCTCATCCTGACCTTCATGATGATGATGCACCTGACTTAATTTTTACCAAACCGCCAGAAACAGACAACACAAGCCAAAACAAAAGTTGGGTCCCTGTTTTGCCAAGTCAAAATGGGGCGTGTTGTGTAACCACACAACATATAGATGATATATTGAAGGATGTTAACTTTTGCATTCTCAGGATTAGTGATGTTGTAGTTGTTTGGGAGCCAAAAAGATGTGTGATTGTAAGAATGCTTCAGAATTGTAAGTAGAATACCAGTTGTACAGTTTGCAGTTACATCAGAGTAGCACAACAGAAGCGGTATGGAGCATTCTTGAGGTTGATCTGGGATCCAGGTATAATATTGCCAATTATCCAGGTATTTCTGTTGGATAGCATGTATTGCTTGAGGACAAGCAATTTTGAGTGGGGAGGACTGTAATGTTCCATTTTTGGCGCATTGATTTTTGTGAGCATTTTGGCTTGTTCTTAGTCTCTTAGTGGCTATTCGGCTTTGTTGGGAGAACTCCAATGTTCTTGGAGTGGCCACAGATCAGTTTTACAGAGCAATTGGTTATGGCTTTGAGCTCAGATGGTGTTTAGGATTGCAGTGATGCTTTCTGATGTTTGATCGGGTTCCCAGTTTGCTCTCCAAGATTCTTGGAGAGGCCGTCTATTTTTAGAAAGTCACCCAGAAGGCATCATTCATCTTCCCAAACATCATGGAGTATGTTGGTATGCTTAATTTTGCAGTTTGGTGATATTTGAGATTTCCCGTAAAATCAGTTGATTTAATGAGCTAAAGAATTAATTTTTGCACTTAAGTTAAAAAGGTTGGGAAATTTTCATTTAACACTTAAGTGTTATAGCTCATTGGAAAGGGGATGAAAAGCTCTAAATCATGGATACATCAAATTGGGGCCTTGTGAAACAAATATTTCCTTTATTTTGATAAAGGGGTCTTTTGAGCTAAAGGGAGCTTTTAATTAAAAAAGGTGACTTTAAGTTGTGCACACATAATGAATTATTTTTTATACTTTTGAGGAGAAATATGAAGGGATAGAGGAAATAATATTTTATTTCCCTCAAAAAGTTATAAAAGGAAGAGATGGGCTCATTGTTTGGGCATGTTGGGATTCGTATTGTTACTCTGCTGGATTGAACCTGCGTGTTCTTCCATATTCTCTTGAGGACGAAAACCCTCTTGTAGAATGCTCTTGAGGACGAAAACCCTCTAGAGGTTTGGTGTGATTTTATACAAGAATCACCATTGTGCTGAAGGTGGATTGGGAGCAAGCACATACAGAGTTTTCTATGGAGCTTAATGGATTTGAGAGTTTTTTTGTGAAGTTTGTTGTGAGATCAGTTTGATAATAATATATTGTGTTTTGGATGATTTTTGGTGTGATATTTGAGTTACTTTTTGTGATATTTGGGTTAGTTTCAGTCTGGCCGTACTTCCTGAGGCCGTACCAGGCAATGGAGATCGATGCTCATTAGTTTTAATTGTGGATGCTATTGGATGCCAAGTTGATTGTATTGTATTTGCCTATCCTAAACGCTGATTTTAAGAGTATTTTGGTGATATTTGGTGCAGTCTGGAATTTACTATATGTTGCCGTACTGTTCTAGGCCGTACGACCCTGCTCAGGGAAAAAACAATAACTATTGTTGATATCTTTGCAGTCTCTATTATTGCAGTGATCAGAAATAATATAAGGGATATATAAATTAGTTTATATCAGATTGAAGTGTTTAAGAATGAGTATGGATGTTGGTGGGTTTAATGATAGTTCCATGGCTGCCGTACTGCCCTGTCCAGTATGAGATAATTGCTGATTGATCATATTTAATATGTTTGAATGGTGTTAGTGTTCATAACTGTTGTATAAAAGTTTCATATCAGTTTTAAGGAAGTTATGGAATGATATTAGCTGTGTATGATGTTAATGTGTTTTCAGCTCATCTTCATGGCAGCTGTACTAGTCTGCTGCAGTCAGCAAGTGTAATAAACAGAGATCAGTAAGTTTACATCAGAAATTGCAATCTTGATCAGTCCTCATAGGGATCCTTTGCCAAGCAAAAAAATGGTGCAGGGTATGATCTTCATTATTATTCTTCAGGGGTATTTCATCAAGTTTTGATCAAGTGATAATGAAATTGATTGTATTGAGTCTTCATTGTAATTTCATTCTAATACAAATTCACATTATAACCCTTGGTTGGTTTACTGCCAGTGAGGAGAAAGAATCTTTATTTATTTGTTCTCACCCACTGAATAAGTGGAGTATTCCCACTGAATAAATGGATGGCTTTGTAGTCTTTCATGCTTGCTTCTTACCCACTGGAAAGTGGTGAATTCCCATGATACGTGGATGCCTGCCGCAGCGGATGAATTGAATATGCTTGTTGCATTGTTATTCATTGTAAGCCAAAATCACTGTATGCTCTCACCTTGCCCATCCTAGGATCTGGGTGATTAGAAAGTGTGAGGTATTTAGTTGGTTATGCATTTGATGCTAACATTGTCATATCATTGTTCATTATTTTTGAAAAAATTGGGGTAGCATCTTACATAACACTTGTGTGCCATTTTGTTTTAGTGATGACACATTTTTTATGATATTCGCGCAGTTAGCTGCAGATATAATGTTGTTATCCACTATTTGAGCTATTCCACGGATAACATCAACACCTTCTTGTCCTTCTTGCAATATTCCTCTTATACCTTCAACAATAGGTATTGCTTCTTGAGCTAGATGTTCCTTTCCCATAAGTTCTTGAAAATCAGCTAGTTCTTTGTCTAGGCCCTTGATTTGAGCTTCAGGTACATGTGAAACTATGTCAATTATGTTCTCAGAGTCATGAAATGTTTGTTCTTTCGACATATTGGCATTAGTGACATTTTGCAAAGATGTTGATTCACCTTTTGTAAAGTAGTTGAGTAATGGATTTTTCGATGTTTGTATATCGTTGCTATTGAAAGCACTAGAACCCATCAATCTACAACTTCTTTTTACGAAGGTGTTGGTGTTAGGGCAGCGGGTTGTACAACTCATGCAAAGTTTTATAACACTCAATGTACTAACCAAGGATATGATCAATATGATTATGAATATTAAGGTAGTTCTGATTATTGAAATACACAATGTGTAATTGCAAAAGTATGGATTTTCAAATCTATGATGTGAATTGATGCAAGATTATTATGCCAAATCACATGTGATAAATATGTAATGCAACCAATATGATCATGCAAGATAATTTTTGAAACCCTAATGCAATTTTTTTCCAAAATATAAGCTTTTTAAGGCCTAGATATGCACTTTTTTCCAAGATCATGGAAGATTTTCAAATGAATGTTGATAAAGATGTAATTAATCAATGCAAGATCTGATTTGAATAATCAGCAAGATGCAAATGCTCGAAGCTACGGGTTCACCAAAATGTTTGGTATGAAAAAGGGGGATGATAATAACTAGGATGCACACTAGATCAAACCCTTTTCCATATAACATTCAAGGACAAGACCAAGCCAAATCACTTCCAAATGAAGGTAGACTCAGTTGCAGATCTTGTACTCATGTATGCTATAGAGGAATCAGATTTAATTCAGCCTTTCTATCAAACCCTAGGACAACAATGCATGAAACCCTAGTTTACAATGATCAGCTTGCAACATAATAAGTACAACAGATATCCAGAAACCAATTGCACAGGGATGATCAGGAAGATGATAGAACCTGTCTCCCGAAAGCAGAAGTGTCAGAGGACTATTTCAGGACCGCCCAAGTCCTAGCTGGAAGAATTTGCTGAAACTGTCAACTGGAAAGATGTTGCAAATGTTGCCTTGATGCTAAATCTAGAGTCAAAAAGGGCAGAAAGACTAGGGTGCCACCGCCCAAGTCATGGACAAAGGAATATTCTATAACTGTTGTCAGATCCTGAAACCCTGATCTTCACTCAATCTTCCTGTATCTTCGTCTTCTCCAGATCTCACTCCTATAACCTGCACACACGACGACACGAGAGGGTTTGGGGGGGTTATGGTGTTTAGGGACTTGCCTCAGTCAAATCCCGGGATAGCATTCAAGCTTCCCAACACCGTTGATTGATAGAGAGTGCATGCCATCGTGGGGCAGAGGCTGAAAACAAAGATGATAAACAACAATGATATCACCTATGTGATGAAGCCCTTAAGAGGATGAAGATCCTTCAACTCCTAAGGTGGATAGGTGATAGCTTCATGCTTGCAACAAACACACAATAACGACACATAAATCTGCTCTAGAATCACAATGAATGCTCTTGCTTGCTTTTCTTCAATATCATAAGTTATGCTCTTTTCAACCTTTTCCAACCTAGTTACAAATGAACTCAAAAACACACTTATATATGCTTTCCCGCTCACAATCGTGAAATTAAACCAAAAGAGTTGACAAAGAAAAACCTTTTGAAAGGTCACAGGCCAACATAACTTGAATTTTGCCCCAACCAATCAGGAGGGACTTGGGCAGTGGCGCCCAAGTCTTTGGGCTCCTTTTGGGTCCGGGATAAGATAAAATATGGGCCCCTTATTCCCAATTTACATTGGTGTCGGGCAATTTTGCATCGGGATGAACATTTAGAATGAATAATCTAATCACGACGACCTAGGAGCTAAACAAGGAGGTACAAAGACATGTGGATACTTTCTACTCCATAACAATCTCAATATGAGATCCAAACACATACAATATTCTTCACATGTCCATATGAGTCTCTTCCCTACATTATATAATACTCAACTACCTACCATTACCACTTACCCACACATGTGTGATAAATACTTCTATTCTAATTAATTAGTGGGATGACTTACAAATCACATGCACCCCAATTCTTATTTATTACAACCTAATACATTATAATATCATATCCCTAGGTACATTACATTCCATCCCCCTTAAACATGTTTTGCTCTCAAAACATGGGAAGAAGTAAAAATATAAAACTATTGCAAATCAATACAAATATGATGTCATGCTCAATCATCCAACTATCCATATGTGATCTTTGTGGCAATTTGTGCTTGATGGTACCTGTTGATGGGTATTTTTTGCACATTGCTCAACTTACGTAATATACTGAGTGTCTTACCTCTCTTGAAAGGAATCAAATCCTAGAATTGGAAAATAACTTAGTAGTTGATGTGAATTGTTGTTTTACACAAAAGGACTTACACAAATTTTGTTCATTGGAATCTAATAGCAGGGTTTGATTTTAAGATGGCTATATTTGGTTTTCACTTCAAACCCTAAGATGTTTCTTGGATCTTCAAATTTGAATATAATTTATTGCTAGAAACAATTTTTTTGTCATCTGATTTTCAATGCTTTTTGATGCTCTTCCTAAATCCACTCTGAAACTAACCACTTAGATAAAAAAATATCCAAAGAAAGGGTGAGAAAGAAGAGGGTTTTTAATAAACTTTTATTATGAATTTCTACAGCCACGACATAATGCATAAGTAGACAAATCTTCAATAATACTAATCTTTGCTTAACTAGAGATTTCACAAAGCCACAAAGATAGTGTAACTTAACAATATATTACACAATATGAAATGAGAACTGAAAGTGTTCAGGCTAACTACATAGAGTAACTTACAATCAACAAGCAACCATGTAATGTCCCGTTCTAGGGTTTGAGTGAAAATTTCTGAATTTACAATATCCAAAATGAAACCCTAGGACTGTTTACTGATTTTATTTCTGCACCTTCAATTATATCTCCTTCAAGCATGAAACATGAACTAACATATACCAAAATTGATGATAGAACAAAATAGATATTGGCAGCCTTATCAGTGTGAATTACAACATGAAATGCACATTACAATGATGTCAACGGATGGAAAACAAATCAGATCTTGCTGTTACATAAATCAGTCCTCCAATGTCTCCAATTACATCAAACTTATGGCTAAATGGCAGCCAACATGAACAGCTGTTACAAATCAGAGATGGATGATGAATATTACATACCAAGAGATGCCAAATGATGATGCAAAACAACCAAACTTCTGCCACTCAGATATGCTATTATGATTGTCTTCAATGATGGTAAAAATTGAAACAAACACCCTCCAAATGCTGATCGCTGGCCTCCAAGTCTGATCGCTCTCACTTATGATGTTGGTGATGATGAATGATGACTCCTATACTGCTGTCCCAGTTCTGCTGAGAGATCGGCCTCTTGTGTGATGTCAAAATGATCAAAATGCAAGCCCAAAACTGGGCTGTCTCCTCCAATGGACCTAGCACTCAAGATGCAAAGTATATCCTTCAAAGATGGCCAATGAGCATAAAATCCCAGCTAACCCTCCTAGAGTGAAATCGTTGCCTTCCTCCAAATCTATCAATCCACAATGGGCGGTAGCTTGGGTCTGCTGTTACAAATGAAGGTACTGCACTGAAATCTGCAAAGGATGTATATGTCAAACGCCAACGATACCTCCCAGATAGGTGCTCCAACTAGCAAATGATCTTCTACAAAATTGGCGCTCAAGGATGGCCTTCAATGCCTTCAATTGATATGCAAATGATATTCAATCTTTAACAATGGTCTCCGACCAAATCTTCGATGCAATCACAACAAATGATGTATCAATGATGATCAAACAAATCTTCAAATCTCCAATGAAGTGCAAATGTGAACTCCGTATGAATCCACCTCCAAGATGTGATTGGGTTTTCGTCCAACACACAAACTCCACAAGGGTTTTTGTCCTTGAAAAGTCATGCAATACAATTGCCAAGCATAAATGTGAAAGTTGTCAAAATATTCGTGATGCCCAAATGAGCCCCTTCAACCTTCTTTTATACTTGGATCTTCTTTTCCATCGTTGAAGCCGACAAATTCAAATTAAAGATTTGAATTGCCTTTTCCCTCCTTGTCGGCCTAAAACCAATATTTTATTTATTTTTCCAATCATCAAATTAGCCACCCAAAAATCAAATATTATTTTCTTCTTTATTTTTCGCCTTCTCCAAGATGAGCGCTCCTCTAGGAAAATAAAATATTATTATTTAATCCTTCCAATTTGGCTGCTCAAATTAAATAATATTATTTAATTTATTTTTTCTCATTCTTCACTTGGGCGCTCAAATTTAAATAATAATAAAAAATATTATTATTTAATTCTCTTTCTCCAAAGTGGGCGTTTGATGCCAAGATAAAATAATATTATTTTATTTCAAAATCTCCAAATGATTCGCCCAATTCCACAAGCCATTATTTTCTTATTTTCATCCCTTGATAATTAATGCAAAATTACATTTATTCATTTTCCATTGTGCCGGACACTGGTTGAGCCTTATAAAACAACTTTCCATTTTCCAAGCCTTTGAACAAAGTTATCTTCTCGAAACCTTAGCTCAACCAGAAATATTCCCTTGTTTGACGAATTAGCCTACGGGAATGAGGATAGGCTAACCCAGACTCCTGTTGGGTGATCATGCCGGAAATGGGGACATTACAGGCCTCCCTTCCCGGGATTGCTTGTCCTCAAGCAATAGAAATTTGGATGCTGCAAAATCTATTTTCCTTCCCATGTTGCATCCTCTAATGGCAAATCTTTCCATCTCACCAAATACTCACGGATCACCCCGTTCCTCAAATGTCGCTCCCTTGTCTCCAGGATACTGTCAGGAACCAAAACCAAAGTGCCCTCTTCATCGAGAGGTGGAAGATCAAGCGAAGAAACAACTTTTGGTCCTAATGCCTTCTTTAGGCATGACACATGAAAAACATTGTGAATCTTGCTTTCCGCCGGCAACTCAAGCTCATAAGCTACCTCTCTAGTTCTCCTCAGAATCTAGGGTCCATAGAATCTCGGCTTCAGTTTCTCTGCACCGCTCTTCTTCAATGTTGACTGTCTGTATGGCTGAAGGCACAAGAAGACCAAATCACCAACTTCAAAAGTCCTCTCAATTTTGCGTTTGTCTGCATACATCTTTTGTTGATTCTGAGCCTGCTGCATATTATCCTTAAGTGCCTTAAGGATATCTTGACTATCCTGCATCAACTCCTTAGCTGTGGGAGCTTTACAATTTGCCAAGGCCAAGTCCAACAATGATAGAGCATCATGACTATACAAAGCCTTGAAAGGTGACATGTCAATTGACATGTGATAGGTGGTATTGTCGGAATACTCACCCAAGTGCAACCACTTGATCCAAGCACACTGTTACCCTGCAACATAGTTGCAAAGATATCCCTCAATCCTTTTGTTCACAATCTTTGTCTGCCCATCTGTCTGAGGGTGATAGCTCGTGCTCGTTTCCAACTTCGTTCCTGTCAATTGAAACAAATCCTGCCAAAATATGCTGAGAAACCGGCTGTCCCGATCACTAACAATGGTCTTTGGAAGTCCATGCAACCTAAACACTTCTTTGAAGAATAGCTCTGCGACGTGAAGTGCTGAATACTCTGATGGAATTGCAAAGAAATGCGCATACTTAGTCAACCTGTCAACCACAACATAAATGCAATCCCTACCTTGGACCCTTGGTAGACCTGTGATGAAATCCATCAAAATACTTTCCCACCTTTGCTCTGGGATAAGCAATGGCTGAAGCAATCCTGCGGGGGAGGTATGTTCCAACTTGTTCTGCTGACAAGTCATACATTCTCTGACATGTTGCAAGACATCATCCTTGAGACCTTTCCATGAGAATCTCTCTCACCTGCCTGTAGGTCTTGAAGAAATTTGGATGCCCTGCAAGTGGATCATCATGAGTGGCCCTCAGAATCTTCTCCTTCAACTTCGACTCAGGAACGAAATAGATCCTATCCTTGTAGTAGATCACATCATTAATCACCTTATACCTTTCATCCTGAATCTTACCATCCATGATCTCACAAGCAAAAGTGTTCTTGGAGTACTCAACGAAAAGATGAGACTTCCAATCTGCTGAAATTTCTGTCATAGAACAAAGAGTAGGCCTCCTGGATAGAGCATCGACAACCACATTGTTTTTCCCCTTGACATACTTAATGTCAAAATCATATGCTTGAATCTTGCTCACCCATTTCTGCTGCCTCTCATTCAAATTGGTCTGTGACAGAAAATGCCTCAGACTATTGTGATCAGTCCTAACCACAAATTGGTTTCCCACCAAATACTGCCTGAACTTTGCCAATGCATGCATGATGGCGAGTGTCTCCTTATCATAGGTGGAATAGAGCTTCTTTGCTTCCCTCAACTTCCTGCTCTGTCATGTCCGCATATTAAGGCATTGTTTAAATTAAAGATTTAAACATCATGATAAAATGATGAAGTTGCCTTCTTATAATAGATAGTGCCTCTGATAGAAATTGCATATATATTTAATAAACATATACATACCAGTGTAACGAAACTCGCCAAAACTTGGCGAGTCCGAGGCGAGGCATCTTGGCTGAGTCTGGGGGACTCGGACCTGGATTCGGCGAATTTTTCCAAAAAACTCGCCAGACTCGCCGTACTCGGCGAGTCCCGTCAGGAAGACTCAGCCGCTCAGAAAAACGTCAAAAAGTAAAAAAAACATAAAAAGACTTCCTTCAATTTGTTCTTTTTTTCACTTATAGCTCCTCCTCCACCCTAAAAGCAACATCATTTCATTTTGAAGCCAAAGGGGAAGGAGAAAAGAGAGTTGTGAGCAAAATTTGGAGTGCATTGTAGGGAAACTGACAAGGAGGTAGAGCAAAAATCGATTGTTGAATTGCATTGGGGCAGCTTCGTAGCTACTTTTGGTGCATCTAGAGGTGTCTACAAAGGATTGGAAGGAGCTCTGTATTGATTTAAAGGTAGATTTAGAGGTAAGTTTGTATTTTGAAGGTTTTTTTGTGTTTTTTTAAACCAAAAATTGCATTTTTCTTTACATTTCATCTCTTCTTTCTATTTTATTTTAGTAGATCAAAGAAAGAACCCTAGGTGTTTAGATTTTTTTTTAGTAAACCCTAGGTGTTTTTGTAAGCAAACCCTACATTTTTTTTTATTACTTTAATAATTATAAATCACAAATGTTAATTTTTTTTGTATTTATAAATTTTATATGTTATTGCAGCAGTGTTGAGATTTTCAAATCATCTTTATCACAATGTCCAAAGAGCCAGTTAGAAGGGACCCTTGTTGGAAACATGCTGAAATTATCCCTGGCCAAAAGAAAGGAGAAGTAAAATGTTTTTATTGCAAAACAATTTTTCGTGGAGGCATTAATAGATTGAAATACCATCTTGCACAAATACCAATCCATGATGCTAACCCATGCGGAAAAGCGCCTCTTAAGGTTATACGAGAGGTGAAAGTGCAACTAGAAACATTTGAGCAAAAAAAAGAATTGAAAAGGAGCCAAATAGAGGAGATGGCAAGTGTTGGTGGTAGTGGAGAGTCTTCTTCCATGCCTCCATTTCGTCCTCTAGGTGTTGGAAGTGGAACACCTGCTACTGCTAGTGCCACTGTCAGCGGTAGTGTTCTTGGGCCTAGAGTTCATAAATCTAGGAATCTTGATTCAAATATTTTGCCACGCACCACTCCAGGTTCCCAACCATCGCTTGAGAGCATGGGTTGGAACAAGGACGTACATGATGCAGCTAAACGTGCAATCGGAGACTTTTGGTATTGTTGATGATTGTTTTTCGACAAGTCAACAATTAGAGTGAAATACAGAGTATCTGACTCCCTCTTGAGCAAAGCCTCTCGAATGCTGAACTAGGTGATCAAACGAGATGACTCCAAGGTTCCTTCTGAAGATTCTGGTTAGAGACAGCTCAGCGACTAAGTTATGACTTTGCTGCTAACACACAAAAGGACTTACGCAATTGTTCAAGTAACTGACTATTTCAATGATTATGGAAGCGGATACTGGAGAGTCTAAGTACTGCAACTGATGGCGTATAATTTAGCAATTGATGTTCTTGATCCTAAATCTAACTGAATGGTAAAAAAGGACAAAAGAGCAAGGTTTAGAATCACTAATCTAACCCTAAATGGAAGGATGATTACTGCTCAAGGTGAAATCAAACCTGATCCTGCTTCGCCAAGATGGACAACTACACAAGATAGGTGCAATCTTCTAGGGGTACAAGATGTTTAAATCAGTTATGCTCATGAAAGATTCAACAAGCGTAAAGATCAAATTGATGTCCAATTGTTCAGACTAACCATGCACTGCAATCTACGAGCCGCAAACTACAAATGGTATGAACTTACTGATTTCACCACAAAGCAATAAAGAAACCTTTCATTAACTAACATAAACTGAGAAACTTAATCTAACTTAATGTTCGCTTGAAAATTGAAACCATGCCACACTCGGAAACACAAATAGAATCACCAAGGCAATGAATCTTTTATTATCTCAGAGAGCTCTTGCAACAACTTTAGAAATTTCAATCGTACAAATGAGAGCAACAAGAGCTCTTTTATAGACCTCAAAAGAAAAGAAGGGTCAAGATCGATCGGCCGAGTTAGCGGACCAGATCAAGCCACATCACAAGTAGTTGTAACAAACTTCTCTTTATTAAATGAAAGAGATCAACTTTATTAAATGAAGGAGGCTAACAAGAAGTTATCTTTATTAAATGAGGGAGGCCATGAAGAAAGAAACAAAGGCACGCCTCGCAAGAAGATAAGAATGACACATCATTGTCTTATGAAGAATCCCCATGTGAATATCCATCACTAGAAGCTTGGCATTCAATGAGCTTGGACACTATTTGCTTTACTTCCTCCACAGGTACACTTGGCACATTTTGAATGGTTCCTTCGGCTTCAAGTACATCAACTGAATAAAGGCCAAGTGTCCTTTCCCAATCAGTTATCCTCGCTTTGTTGTCGCCAAGGTGGACAGCGAGTGAGAATATACTATCAAGTCTCTCATCTGTAACATCATTTTCCTGAAAATAGAAAACTTGAACTTGTTCTTTCAGATTCTCAAAGGTCATCTCCCCAAAAGGATTGCAGATCTTCATCAAAGAAGCATGAATTCCATCCTGAATCCTCTGAAGCACACTTCTAATTCTTGACATGTCTATTTCTATCTTTTCCAGCAACTGTCCTTTAATGCGAAGACTAAAATACCAGGAGGAAAAGTTGTATGTTCTACCTTCTTCAATAACTTCAGCATGTAACAAATCATCAACTGATGTTTCCATCAAGCTCTTTAAGCGTGGCAGATGTTGATCCTTGAGGTCTTTGAATTCAATACAAGCGGTCATCAATGCAAGTACCCTCTCCTTAAGGCTAGTAATTTTATCATTTACCTGCATAATGTCTCTTAGATGTCTGAATGTAATCTCCTTTGATATTTTCATCCAATCCTTCATTCTGTGAGATGAAGACTTCAACTCTTCTAGGTGTCCAACTGTTTCAGGAGGAAGGAGAGATGGAGGTGTAACAACCCTTTCCTGCTGATGAATAGGATGTACTAAATGCTGAATATACTGCTCCAAAGCACGACATTTTTGCTCAGCCTTGATTCTGCCTTCTGTTTCTTGTCTTATGATAGCTCGGGCATTATCAATTGAATCCTGAAGCTCTTCTTCAACTTGCATTCCGGTCAAAGGACCTAGATTGATTGTATTGATGTCATAATCATTAGGAGTTACATCCTCTATGTTCTTTTCAAGCCTAGGAACGGCTACATGTACTTTCCTTACACCTGTTTCATCTTTAGTGATCTTGGAAAGGATACTTGCCTTCTTCTTTGGTTTCTCCTTCGACATATCTAAGAGCAACTCATCAACTGGAAGGGGAGGACAGCTCTCAAGTTCACAATTCTCTCTGATTCTTTCTTGTAACCACTCTGGCAGTGATGAAAGATCTTGCTGCTGTTGTAATTGTCTTCCTTGTGCAGGTAATGACTCCTCTTCAGCATCATCCTTATCCTCGGTGTTAGCTTCATTGATGATTTCAGTATCATGTGGGCTAGAAGGCACTTCTTCCACTGGAGCTTCTGGAACTACATTCTCAGCAGGAATCACTAAGTCCTGATTCGGTGGAATATCACCTGGTTGTCTAGAAGAAGCAGTCTCAATGCTTACTCTTTTCTTCTTTCTACTGGATTCTCCTTGAACAATCTCAAGCTGTTTCCTTTTCTTTCCCTGTCCCGAATCTTTCTCACTTCCTTTACTTCGTGAATCCTTACTAGGTGCTTTATGTTGTTCTTGCGGATCCACTTCTCCCATCTTAATATAAGTGAGTTTCTTACCTTCATCCAGCAAAGCTTGTACTTGTTTGTCTATTTGCTCTTCAGTGATAGCAATAACAGGCCTTATCAATCCTTCATCGTCGACCTTTTCTCTATCTGCCCAGTTGACTTCATAAGGCAAATTGCGGATTTTATCATATTCATCACCAAGAAGAGCTCTATCACCTTCTAACTGATCAGGGATTCTTAGTACCTTTGTAGCTCTTATCAGGTCCCATTTCAATCTCGAACATTTTTGCATCCTGATGTCGTCATCATCTATAGCATCAGCCCAGTGATCCTCTAGTTGTTCTTTATGCCTGTAAGAAGAGTAAGACTGCTTGATGGCTCCATGTGGATCAAAGTTTTCCCTCCTCGAATCATGTGGATGCAGATGATAAGCCTGAAGCTCAATTTCTGAATGCTCAGCTGCCTGTAAGGATGGACAAGAATAGTACCTACCCAATTGAAGAGGGAACTGAACTCCTACTTTCTTCCTTGCTTTCTGCATCTTATGAAACTCTAACAGTTGTCTGGAAACCTCTAGCAACACCATCCTGTTTGAAGGATATCTAGGTAATCTATATGGGAATGCTGTGAATCCTTGAATCCTGATGTAGGTGAACTTGTCATACTGGATGTAGTACCTTCCATACTGCTTGATGAAGTTCCTGGCTGCACCTGTTAGTCTCCGATATAGTTCACCTCTCAACTTCCTCACTATGAACATGGCGAAAGCATCATTGAATCTCTTATAGTGATTGATGTTTTTCAGGTGGAGCTGAGGATAACATTGATGAGAGAGAATCTGTCCCGACTTTGTACCTATTTGCCCTTTAGCTGTTAGTCCTTTGTAGACTACATTTCTCGCCAAGATATACACAAGGTATGAAGTCATGAAGAAAGACTTCGTTTCATCAAAGTTTTCAAGCTGTTCATCTAGGCAGTGGCTTATAAGGCCAGCCCAGTCAATCATCTTGTTCTTTGTAAACATATGATCAAAATAAGTATACATCCATCCTTCGAAAGTAGATGACTGTGGCCTACCTGTTACTCGATTCAGGAACATGATCAAGTAACTTATCTCCTGCTTGAAGTCAGCCTTGTGGTACTTGGGGTCTTCCAAGTTGTATATCTTCATCGAAGAATCATTCATCCACTTCTTCCTGATTTCTTGCATGTAGACCTTTGAGTTGCCTTCGAATGTCATCTGAGCTGTTGTAGGGCATATGAAGACTCCTTTCGCCTTCGGGATGTTGAAGATCTCTTGGATAGCTTCCCTCTACAGGTAAGCAAGAACAGTTCCATCCTTTGCTATGATTTGTCTTTTCTCTTTGTCATAATGTTGAACACACTCCAATACTAGCTCGGCGCTTGGCAAAGCAGGTGGAAAGCAAGCCGCTTGTACAATCCCGCTCTTCGCAATGGCTTTGACGTCCTCATTCCTGGTGATTGCGAGCAAGAAGTCTTTCACTTCCTCCAAGTTGACGTGTCCCATGTTGGTGTCGCCGACATCTTTCCATTGCGTTTCTAGCTTAGACTCCGGTATGCTTGTAAGATACCCAACTAATTCTACCAAAATTTTTTCTTACTTAGACAATTTTACTTGCTATCAACTCATCAACTATTTCAACAACACAAAGATATACATCAAAGATAACTATTTGAATGAATCAACCTTAAGTTGGGTACTTGTTTTATTACTTGATTCAATCAACTCACAATGTCTTATTACATGGATAATGCTTTCAATGGCATGAAGTTACACTTTATTCAAATGGAATTACAAAAGCAGGCCTTGGAGCCTTGATGATTACAATGCCTTGCACACTAGATCAACTTAATGAAACTCAACGATGTCAACTGAATGTCAACACCTCACAGTACAACAAGGGAGCATCACCTTGTCAGTTGAGGGAGCATCACCCCAACACTTGAAACTCGCAGGCCTCAAGATTACAAGCTCAACAGCTTTGCAGAGAGAATTTTGTCAAATGCATAGATACCAAAATGAATGAGAAGGCTCCTCCTTTTATAGGCCTTCCAAAGGCAATGAAGGCACGTTTTTCAATGCACAAAGAGGAACCAAGGCACGTTTTCCAAGAAGCATATCCAAGGGAATATGCCATCTGATGACTCATTCTGAGTTGGCAAGCTTATATAGAGACCTTGACACGGATCCCGAAGACATTCTGTCGACCAATGAGAGCTCAGGTAGTTACAATTACCTTATCTTCTGACTAGGCGCCAAATGTTGACCCAGGCGCCCAACTGAGGTGGCAAAGTCATGAATAGGCGCCTTTCCAGGCTAGGCGCATTCTGGAGGTGAGAAAGTTGGTAGGAGTGCGCCTTGCATGTAAAATGACTTTCCTTGACGATTCTTCAAGTCTTGATGCTCCGGAAGGTGGAATGCTTCAACTGGGAGTGAGCGCCCATCTTCTAATGTTCGAACTTCTTCATATGGCTCACTCTGTAGCTAGGTGCCAGGCGCCTTACAAGGTTCCTCATAGAACAGGATCATGGAGGAGTAGAATTGCGCCTAGGCTCAAATGATCATCTTTTCAAGGTAAATTGAAAACTACTTGTCTTCAATTAGATTGATCTGACCTCCCTGATGGAGCGCCTTGTAACTAGACTAGACTTGAGACCTTGCTCCCATCTTAGGCGCACTTTTTGGAGTAATTTTCAACTAATATTTGCGCCTAACATCTTAATGAGAATGTCTTATATTCTTCAAACTTCCAGATATTTGTAATCACCCTCTAGATGCTCTTTTAAGTCTAGCGCCTTCATTCAGAGTATTCATCATCTCGCTTGGGTCTTCCAACTCCATTTAGGCGCCATATGAGCTTCCCAAGGGCAGGCGCAGTTGTGAGGGTGGAGAAGATGAAAAGTACCCCTCAATCACAAACATATTTCAAATGATGATTCCTTGATCCTTTGATGATTCACAGCACTATTTTAAGGTTGTTTAAGCAAGAGCTAGCGCCTCCACATCTAGGCGCCCATTTGGTATCCTAGAAACATGAGCTAGCGCCTCACATAGTTAGGCGCTCATTCTTGGTTGTTTGGTTAACAATTGGCGCCTTGTATTCCTTGGAAATTCTTTCAACAATCTCAACTTGCAGGGATCAAGGCAGACATCTAGAGTCATGAAGTAGCGCCTCATTAGTCTAGGCGCACATTTCATGATGCATTCTACCCTTCCAATTCTCTATCTAACCTTAGGCGCATTCCTTAAGTTGGTCAATCACAGTCTAGCGCCCCAAGTACCAAGGCGCACTTTTGGGTTGGTGTAGAATGAAACTAGCGCCTTGTATAGGATTCACCTTCAAACATGTGGCGCTCACACTTGTAATCTTTGCTGTGAGGTAAATCACCTATCTAACCAAGCGCCCTGACTACTTGGAGTGATTGGAAGCTATCTTCCCACTTAGGCGCACTTCAGGTGAATTTGTCATGATATTTGCTCCTAGAGTTTTAAAAGTCCTTCCAGTTGCTTCAATTACCCACTCAATCCTTATGGATGATCAAGCGCCTCTCAAGGATGTATTGGCACCTTGTGGTTCTAGGTGCTCACTGCAAAATACTTAGCGCCTAAGGTGTATAGGCCTTTCTTCACCATCCAATCCACCTAGAAGACTTCATTCTAGAAACTTATCAACTTCTCTCATCAAAGCGCCCTATTTGAAATGCTTCAAGACAAATCCTTCTTATCATCTTGCACTTCCAAAGCTTGTTCGAAGATTCCATATCCTTGGGCGCTCATTTGAGCCGTTAGATGAGGAATTTGCGCCTAGACTCCAAGAGTCAATTTCCTGCTTCTAGACTTAGCCAAATTTGGGTTTTTGACTTGTTCCTGCAAAACAATAAAGTTAAGTTAGTCAAAAACCAGTTCATTCCCTCATGATTCAGAATTAGCCTCCGGGAATGAGGAATAGGCTAATTCATGCTTTATTTGATGATCAAGCCGGAGACGAGGACATGACAGTCTCCCCTTCCCAGGATTGCTTGTCCTCAAGCAATTGAAGGTTAGGATGCTCGAGTATCTTCTCTCCTTCCCAAGTAGTATCCTCCATCGGCAACCCTTTCCACTTCACCAGATATTCTCTTATGCTTCGATTGCGAAGTTTCTTCTCCCTTATATCCACCACATTTGCAGGTTCAAGCGCAAGCATTCCTTCTTCATCAAGTGGTGGAAGTTCATCAGTTGAAACCACATGTTGACCTAGGGCCTTTTTGAGACACGACACATGAAATACATTGTGGATACGGCTTCCTGCTGGCAAGTCTAGTTCATATGCCACTTCCCCTACTCTTCTCAACACCTTGTAGGGTCCGTAGAACCTTGGTTTCAATTTCTCTGCACCTGACTTCTTCAAAGTACTCTGTCTATATGGCTGGAGGCGTAGAAACACCATGTCACCTACTTCAAAGCTTCTTTCAACTCGGTGTTTGTCGGCATACAACTTCTGTTGATTTTGAGCTCTTTGCAAATTTTCTTTAAGGACTCTCAAAATATCCTGAGTATCTTTCATCAATTCACTTGCTCTGGGAGCTCTACTGTCATCCAATGCCAGATCAACAAATGAAACAGCTTCATATCCATACAAAGCTCGGAAGGGAGTCATGCCAATCGACATGTGAAAAGTAGTGTTGTAGCAGTATTCACCCAGATGTAGCCACTTAATCCAAGCACGCTGATGATCAGACACATAGTTTCTCAAGTATCCCTCAAGCCATTTGTTTACAATTTCAGTTTGTCCATCGGTTTGAGGATGATAACTAGTGCTCGGTGTTAAGTCAGTTCCAGCTAGTCGAAATAGCTCCCTCCAAAACACACTGATGAACCGGCTATCTCGGTCACTGACTATGGTTTTAGGCAGACCGTGTAGTCGGAAGACTTCACGAAAGAATAACTCAGCTACTTGCAATGCTGATGACTCAACTGGGATTGCAAAGAAGTGTCATGTCCCCGTTTCCGGCTTGATCATCCAGTAAAGAATGGATTAGCCTATTGATCATTCCCGGAGGCTAATTCAGAATGATAAGGGAATGAAGTAGTTTTTGACTAATTCAATTCTATTGTTTTGTAGGATCCAAGTCAGAAACTTAAAGTTTGGCTAAGTTTGAGAGCCATTTCATCTGTTCAAGTTGTCAGGGCATGAGGCAAGGAGTGGCGCTATCTGTGGAGATGATATTAGCAACTTTTGAAACATCATACATTTCAAAATTCACAGGAAATTGGCTAAGTCTAGCTAGGCGCATTTTCCATGCCAAATCCTCCCAAATGTGCGCCTAGTAATAGCTACTCTGATATGCGCCTAAACAAGACTCCGGGGGGTGAATGTTACTCAAGCTCCTCAAGAATGCCAGGGCGCTTGCTAAGACAACTGGTTTCTTGCATTGCAAAGACATCTAGTATGAGCGCTCTCAAGGAAGAATTGAGCAATTCAAGACTGGGCGCCAAACTCATATCAGTTCATCTCAAAATTGCGCCTCATGGATAAAATGGACTTCAAATCCTCCAAATCATGTAGGCGCTAATAGCAGTGATGTTCTGAAACTTACTTCATGCCTCCGGAAGTGAACATTTGCATGGGGATGAGCCATTCAAGGGAGGGCGCCAATTCACCTTTTCACAGACACCATGATGCGCCTAAGCATGAAAAGGTCTTTCAATTCACTCAACATGAAGGGCGCTTGGCAGAAGTTGACTTAGATATGGCTTGAGATGAAGATTGTACAAGAAAAAGTCACATCCTTCCTAAGGCGCCCACTTGATTTGATTTTCCAAGTTCAGAGTGTGTGGAGAATGCTCTAGGCGCGAATTCCTCTTGGTGCAAACCAGAATGAGCACCTAAGGCGCTAGAATAAGATCCTATGGATTGGCGCTTCAGGATGGAAAGTTGATAAGCATCTAGAATGAAGGGTTCTGAGTGGATTCCCTCTAGGCGCTAGTGTCAAGTTGTAGCATTCTATAATGAGCGCCCAGAGCAACAAGGCGCCCATGTATGATTCCAGGGACTCTCCATTTGAGCGCCTAAGCTTGGATGAATATAGTTAAGAGTTTGGAAGTATCAAAACTTCATTAGGCGCAAATCCAAGCTCTTGCCACCTCAAAACGGCGCCTAGGATCAAGATACCTCATTAAGGCATAATTCAATGACCCTGTTTGGCGCCTTAGGTTGAAAACACTTTGTAGACGTGGATTGAGCTCTCCAGAATGATAGGCGCCATCTCATAAATCCAGAGCCTTGAAAATGCGCCTAAAACTAGACTTGGATGTTGAAGATCCATTCATCTTGCTAAGGAGATAGAATGTTGTCTAAAGGTCACTTATCAAAAGTAGATCAAATGACAAGGAAGAGCATACAATTGCCTAGGGCGCACTTTGCCTCCTGTACCACCTTGGAACTGCGCCCCACCTCAATTCTTCATTCACCTACAAGAGAACATCACAGGACAAGTGGTTGAGTACAAACAAAAACAAGTATCATTGATGAGGCGCACTTTCTGAGTCTTGGTTATCTCTAGGAAGCGCCTAACTTGGGAAGGCGCCTATCCTGGTTTCTACCTCTTTCAAGTTGGCGCCTAGCATGGAGGACTTTGCAATATGGCGCCTAGTCAGAGATAAGGTAGTTGTAACTACCTAAGCTCTCATTGGTCCACAGAAGGTCTTCGGGATCCGTGTCAAGGTCTCTGGATAAGCTTGCCAACTCAGAATGAGTCTTCAGATGGAATATTCCCTTGGATATGCTTCTTGGGAAACGTGCCTTCATTACCTTTGAAAGGCCTATAAAAGGAGGAGCTCTCTCATTCATTTGGCATCGATGCATTTGACAAAATTCTCTCTGCAAAGCTGTTGAGCTTGTAATCTTGAGGCCTGCGAGTTTCAAGTGTTGGGGTGATGCTCCCTCAACTGACAAGGTGATGCTCCCTTGTTGTACTGTGAGGTGTTGACATTCAGTTGACATCATTGGGTTCAATTGAGTTGATCAAGTATAGGCGCCATTGTAATCATCAAGGCTTCAAAGCCTTTCTTTTGTAATTCCATTGAATAAGTTGTACTTCATGCTATTGAAAGCAATATCCATGTAATAAGACATTGCAAGTTGATTGAATCAAATAACTAGACAAGTACCCAACTCTCATTCAAGTAGTTGTCTCTGATGTATATCTTTGTATTGTTGTGGTAGTTGATGAACTAATAGCAAATAAAATTGTTTAAGTAAGGAAAAATTTTGGTAGAATTAGTTGGGTATCTTACAAGAAGTGAGCAAACTTGGTTAATCTATCCACAACTACATAGATACAGTCTCTTCCATTCACCTTCGGAAGACCTGTGATGAAGTCCATAGAAATACTCTCCCACTTATGTTCAGGAATTGGTAGTGGTTGGAGTAATCCTGCTGGAAATGTATGTTCTGACTTATTCTGTTGACAAGTCAGACACTCCCTGACATACTGTAGTACTTCCTTCAGACCCTTCCAAGTGAATCTTTCCCTGATCTGTTTGTATGTCTTGAAGTAACCAGGGTGTCCTGCAAGTGGAGCATCATGGTATGTCTGCAAAATCTGTCGCTTCAGCTCCGATTCAGGAGTCAGATAGATTCTGTCTTTGTAATAGATGATATCATCAATCACCTTGTACCTGTCATCCTGAATGATTCCATCCATGACCTCACAAGCAAATTTAGATTTGGAATACTCAACTAGAAGCTGAGCCTTCCAATCCACTGAAACTTTACTCAGGGCACAAACAGCAGGTCTTCTAGACAGGGCATCGGCAACTACATTCTTCTTGCCTTTCACATATTCAATGTCGAAATCATATGATTGTATCTTCACAACCCACTTCTGCTGTCTTTCATTCAAATCTTTCTGCCCTAGAAAGTATTTCAAACTGTTATGATCAGTTCTGACCACAAACTTAGATCCAACTAGATACTGGCGGAACTTAGCCAAGGCATGCATGATTGCCAGCATCTCTTTGTCATAAGTTGAGTACAATCTTTCTGTATCCTTCAATTTCCTACTCTCGAATGCGATGGGATGTCGATCTTGCATCAAAACAGCTCCAATGCCTTCTCCCGAAGCATCACATTCTAGAACAAAGGACTTAGTAAAATCTGGCAAAGCCAGTACTGGTGTTGTACTCATCACTTCCTTCAGTCTATCAAATGCAGCTTGAGCTTCTATTGACCAAATGAAAGCTCCTTTCTTTGTTAGATTTGTCAAGGGTGCAGCAAGCTGTGAGAATCCTCTAACAAATCTTCTATAGTAGCTGCAGAGGCCTAGGAAACCTCTTAGTTCTGACACATTCCTGGGAACTGGCCAATTGCGTATGGCTTCAATCTTTTCTTCTTGAACTTTCACACCATTTGCTCCTATCAGATGACCCAGGTACAGAATCTCCTTTAGGCCGAAATCACACTTAGACATCTTTGCATACAAAGATTGATTCTCCATAACATTCAATACTTCATCTAAGTGTTGGAGATGTTCTTCCCATGTCTTGCTGTAGATCAAGATATCGTCAAAGAAAACCAACAGGTACTTCCTCAACTGCTTGTTGAATACATGATTCATACAGGACTGGAAAGTAGCTGGTGCATTTGTTAATCCAAATGGCATCACCATGAATTCATAATGCCCGTAATCGCATCTGAATGCTGTCTTTGGAATGTCCTCTTCTCTGACACGAATTTGATGGTAACCAGATCGAAGATCTATCTTTGAGAAATAGACTGCTCCATGCAGTTCATCAAGGAGTTCATCAATCCTAGGTATTGGATACCTATTCTTGATGGTCTTCTTGTTCAATGCGCGATAGTCAACACACATCCGCATTGTTCCATCCTTCTTCTTCACTAGCACCACAGATGATGCAAATGGACTTGATGAGGGCCTTATGTGCCCCATATCGATCAATTCCTTGATCGTCTTCTCAATTTCAATCTTGAAATGCCGAGGATGCCGATAGGGTGCAATGTTAACAGGTTTAGCCCCATCCTCCAATTCAATTACATGTTCAAAACCTCTATCAGGAGGTATTCCTGGAGGTATGTCCCTAAACACCTTACCATGCTTATCCAACATTGCCTGAATATCTGCAGGATAAATTTCTTCAGCAGAGAGGATTTGGTTGTCCTTGATGCAAACCTGTGCTGCCCATTCGATGTCATTATGCCTGAATAATGCTTCCATTTGTTTTGCTGAGACAACTTTGGGGTTTCCATCAGACACTGACTTCAGTTTGATCTTCTTTCCTTCATGCATGAATTCTAACTCCATCTTTTGAAAGTCCTGGACAATTCTTCCAAGCGAATGCAACCATTGTACTCCAAGTACTACATCAATATGCCCAAGTCCAACCACATAGAAATCATCCTGTAAAGAATAATCTCCCATTTGAATTTGCAGTTGGGATACTTTTCGGGTACAACTCATTAGGAATCCATCAGCAACCGCTATTTGAAATCCTTCGAAGTCTTCAACTGTGAGACCTCGCCTTGCTACCAAACCTTCATCTATGAAGTTGTGAGTAGCACCACTGTCAATTAGACAGGTGACTCTTTGACCCTTTACAACTCCTCTAATGCGGAAGGCATGATACTTAGGTACTCCTGAGATAGTTGCCAATGTTATTTTGTCAGAAGTTTCTTCTGAAACAACATTAAGAGTTGGTTGTACCTCCCCTTCATCCTGAGTGGATTCTTCTTCACTCAATGACTCTTCTTCGCTTCCATCATCAGATACAACTTCAATCAAGTGTGCCTTACCCTTACCAAGGCATCTGTGTCCTGGTTCCCAAGGTTGTTTGCAAGAAAAGCAGAGTTTCTTCCTTCTTAGCTCGTCTCTTTCGGCTGCAGATGGACCTTGAGTCATCTTTTGAGGAAAAGAGGGTCTCCTTTGAGTAGAGCTAACACCTTTATAGAACTTTTTCTTAGGCTGATATACAGGAGCAGTATCAAGATCTAGAGCAAAATCAATTGCTTCTTCCAAATTTGCTGGCCTTTGTACCTTTACCAATGGCTTGATCTGATTGTTCAATCCCTCAATGAACAGCATAGTGATTCTTCGGTCAGTCATATCAGGTACCATCACTACAATCTTCTGAAAATCATTAACATACTGCACAACCCTTCCTTCTTGCTTGAGTTGAGCTAGTTCACGATAGTACACTTCGGTGTCTTTTCTGTCAAACCTTTGAATCAACTTGGTTACAAACTCATCATAGGAATTTATCCTATCATGATGTTGAGAAACTAGGCCATGATGCCACCATTCATAAGCCAAACCTTCAAGATGCATTGTCGCAAATTGAATTGCCTTCTTCTCTGTCAAAGGCTTAAGTGAAAGGTATGTATCCAGCTTGTTTACCCAAGCCCTAGCACTGAGCTTACCACTTCCATCAACGGTAGGAATGGGAACTCGATTCAAGGCTTCTTTATACTCCTTTGTATCATCATCCCTTCCAGGACGAAAGCCTCTAGTTCTACCTCGCTTGTCTCTATCTTCCCTTTTCTGTCGGCAATATTCATTGAAAGTCATCATATCCCGAACACGTTTCGGAAGTCTGGCATAAAGATCTGCAAAGAGAGCTATCTCATCTTCAAAATTGTTTGGTTCTTCTTCGTTAAACTCTTCATCAGCTTCATTGTCCTGTTCAGGTGGTGGTGGAAGGAAGGTTGGTCTTAAAGGCCTATCAACTGTAGGAGTTCGTGTGTGAACTCTTCTACCAACTGCACTACCAGCATCATCATCAACATGTCGTTCTTGTCTCTCATGTCTAGCTGCATCCCTACGACCTGGTCCAGCTGCTTCACCCTGATTCATGTATTGAAGGGTTTGTAAGACTTGTTGCAGAATTTGAGCTGTTTGTTGATGTCCAACAGCCATGTTCCTGAACATCTCTCTAGCTTCACGTTCACCATCAGCAGGTGGACTTCTACTTCTTCTTTCCTCAGCCATGTTAACCTGTCTAGCTCCAATTGCTTCTGAAAGAGTATCCTGTTGTGGGTAAGGATGAGTCCACTGGAACTGCCTTCGTTGTTCACGCGCAATGTATCTCCTTGTTCTATCACTTTGTTGATTACCTTCTTGCATGAAAACCCAAAGGCTGGCAGGATCCAAGCTCTGATACCACTGTAAGATACCCAACTAATTCTACCAAAATTTTTCCTTACTTAGACAATTTTACTTGCTATCAACTCATCAACTATTTCAACAACACAAAGATATACATCAAAGATAACTATTTGAATGAATCAACCTTAAGTTGGGTACTTGTTTTATTACTTGATTCAATCAACTCACAATGTCTTATTACATGGATAATGCTTTCAATGGCATGAAGTTACACTTTATTCAAATGGAATTACAAAAGCAGGCCTTGGAGCCTTGATGATTACAATGCCTTGCACACTAGATCAACTTAATGAAACTCAACGATGTCAACTGAATGTCAACACCTCACAGTACAACAAGGGAGCATCACCTTGTCAGTTGAGGGAGCATCACCCCAACACTTGAAACTCGCAGGCCTCAAGATTACAAGCTCAACAGCTTTGCAAAGAGAATTTTGTCAAATGCATAGATACCAAAATGAATGAGAAGGCTCCTCCTTTTATAGGCCTTCCAAAGGCAATGAAGGCACGTTTTTCAATGCACAAAGAGGAACCAAGGCACGTTTTCCAAGAAGCATATCCAAGGGAATATGCCATCTGATGACTCATTCTGAGTTGGCAAGCTTATATAGAGACCTTGACACGGATCCCGAAGACATTCTGTCGACCAATGAGAGCTCAGGTAGTTACAATTACCTTATCTTCTGACTAGGCGCCAAATGTTGACCCAGGCGCCCAACTGAGGTGGCAAAGTCATGAATAGGCGCCTTTCCAGGCTAGGCGCATTCTGGAGGTGAGAAAGTTGGTAGGAGTGCGCCTTGCATGTAAAATGACTTTCCTTGACGATTCTTCAAGTCTTGATGCTCCGGAAGGTGGAATGCTTCAACTGGGAGTGAGCGCCCATCTTCTAATGTTCGAACTTCTTCATATGGCTCACTCTGTAGCTAGGTGCCAGGCGCCTTACAAGGTTCCTCATAGAACAGGATCATGGAGGAGTAGAATTGCGCCTAGGCTCAAATGATCATCTTTTCAAGGTAAATTGAAAACTACTTGTCTTCAATTAGATTGATCTGACCTCCCTGATGGAGCGCCTTGTAACTAGACTAGACTTGAGACCTTGCTCCCATCTTAGGCGCACTTTTTGGAGTAATTTTCAACTAATATTTGCGCCTAACATCTTAATGAGAATGTCTTATATTCTTCAAACTTCCAGATATTTGTAATCACCCTCTAGATGCTCTTTTAAGTCTAGCGCCTTCATTCAGAGTATTCATCATCTCGCTTGGGTCTTCCAACTCCATTTAGGCGCCATATGAGCTTCCCAAGGGCAGGCGCAGTTGTGAGGGTGGAGAAGATGAAAAGTACCCCTCAATCACAAACATATTTCAAATGATGATTCCTTGATCCTTTGATGATTCACAGCACTATTTTAAGGTTGTTTAAGCAAGAGCTAGCGCCTCCACATCTAGGCGCCCATTTGGTATCCTAGAAACATGAGCTAGCGCCTCACATAGTTAGGCGCTCATTCTTGGTTGTTTGGTTAACAATTGGCGCCTTGTATTCCTTGGAAATTCTTTCAACAATCTCAACTTGCAGGGATCAAGGCAGACATCTAGAGTCATGAAGTAGCGCCTCATTAGTCTAGGCGCACATTTCATGATGCATTCTACCCTTCCAATTCTCTATCTAACCTTAGGCGCATTCCTTAAGTTGGTCAATCACAGTCTAGCGCCCCAAGTACCAAGGCGCACTTTTGGGTTGGTGTAGAATGAAACTAGCGCCTTGTATAGGATTCACCTTCAAACATGTGGCGCTCACACTTGTAATCTTTGCTGTGAGGTAAATCACCTATCTAACCAAGCGCCCTGACTACTTGGAGTGATTGGAAGCTATCTTCCCACTTAGGCGCACTTCAGGTGAATTTGTCATGATATTTGCTCCTAGAGTTTTAAAAGTCCTTCCAGTTGCTTCAATTACCCACTCAATCCTTATGGATGATCAAGCGCCTCTCAAGGATGTATTGGCACCTTGTGGTTCTAGGTGCTCACTGCAAAATACTTAGCGCCTAAGGTGTATAGGCCTTTCTTCACCATCCAATCCACCTAGAAGACTTCATTCTAGAAACTTATCAACTTCTCTCATCAAAGCGCCCTATTTGAAATGCTTCAAGACAAATCCTTCTTATCATCTTGCACTTCCAAAGCTTGTTCGAAGATTCCATATCCTTGGGCGCTCATTTGAGCCGTTTGATGAGGAATTTGCGCCTAGACTCCAAGAGTCAATTTCCTGCTTCTAGACTTAGCCAAATTTGGGTTTTTGACTTGTTCCTGCAAAACAATAAAGTTAAGTTAGTCAAAAACCAGTTCATTCCCTCATGATTTAGAATTAGCCTCCGGGAATGAGGAATAGGCTAATTCATGCTTTATTTGATGATCAAGCCGGAGACGGGGACATGACAATGCTAGACTTGGCGTCCATCTTGATAAGTACTTGTCTCTCGTTAGCCGTCATTCCCATCTATCTGTAGGACTAGACTTGAATAAGTAGATTGAAACGATAAATTCTATGAGTCTTCTATATTCAATTTTTCAAGTACAAAGAGATTTTATGAACGCCAAGTCATTTTCATTGCAGCATTATCTAATTTCTGAATATAACTTTGCCAAATTAAACAAGTACAAAGAAGTAGAAGTAATCATACATACCTCGTGTTCAATTTTCTGCCTTAGAAAATGTAATTTTCTGGATTTTAATGCACAAAATCAGTATAAAATGTCAAAAAAATCAGGAATAAAATATAGGAGCAGTCTTCTAAAAGCAGGTCTGCTCTGAAAATTGTACTTTTCCCTTGCAAATTCAATGTTCTTCTTACAAGATCTGCCGCTCCTCTAGGAAGACTTGTTGCCTTTAACTTGAATTCTGCTGTTCCTTGGACAAAATTCGCTGCTCCATGGGTAAATTTGCTGCCCCTTTAACTTGCAATTTGCAAAATGAATAATGAAAAGAGGAAGCAGCGCCACCTTATATAGGGTAATCTACTTTTATTAAATGAGGTCGGCTACCTAAATGGGTCGGCCTCCTTGCATTTAATATTTGCAACTTTAAACTTTCAAAACATCTTTGGGCGCCAAAATAGGATAAGCTTCTTCATGGAGGGTGTCAAAGTGGGCAACTCTCATGCATTTGGGCGCCTAAACTCAGGATGTTTCTCCTTCAGATCTTTTTGGATGATGCTCCTTCTTGAAGAGTGAATAATAGATTAGATGATGATGATGTATACTCTCTCAATGATGATAATGCTTCATTCAACAAACTTTCATCTTACCTTATTGTTTAGGCGCTCAATCTCTTTCAAGCATTTCTAACACCATCAAATCACTTCTTACATTACCATCAAGGCGCAAATCTTCACTTCAGGACTAGGCGCTCAAAACACTTCAATCCAGGTGCTCAAAACCTTATCATTCTCAAGTTCAAGGAGTCCTCTCCTACAGGCGCATATCACTCTAGGCGCACTTCATCCATTGCCAAGGAGTCTTCCTCTTAAGGCGCTAATAAAGCACTTCAAACACTTCCAGGTACATCTATCTTTTCAACATGTCTTCCCGGGGCGCTCATGGAGATCTAAGGCGCTCATACATGATCTATCTTTTCAATCTTCATCACCCAAGGCGCACATTCCTCTCAAGGCGCATTTGGGACCACTGCTCTCTGTCCAAGGCGCCAGAATGGATTCATTCTTCAAAACATTCACCCCCTAAGGTGACTTCAATCTTCCAAGGCGCAAAAGCAACAAGGATCACACCTCAGGCACTTAAAACTCAATATAACTAAGGGTGCATTTTTGAGGTTTCATGTAATCAGGAAAATGCGCCTCGAAATAGGAACTTCATGAAGTCAAATAAGCTAAGGCGCTCAACTAAATCTTCTATATGCAAGGTGTCTACAAGGTGATCATCATCTTTTAAGGCGCTAAAACAACATAGGCGCAAATTTTGATGATCTTGGAATTAGCAGTGCTACCTCATTATACTTTAGGCGCTCCAACATCGTTAAGGCGCAAATCCTCTTCTAGGTTGAAGGCGCTCCAACTGATGCAATCAAAGACCTTACCTCTAGGCGCTCATACTCCAAGAAACATGACCTTGGCGCTCAAATCTCTTTCCTTACCAAGGCGCCAAAAGTTCAAACTCCTACCCTAGGCGCTTCAAAGGAACCTTCTTGCTTTAGGCGCTCAATCTCTCTAATATAGACCAACCTCAAGCATAGGCGCACTTTGATGATGGGGGTACCGAGTCTAAGAGGTTTCCTCTACAAGGCGCATCATCTTCTAACTTTCCCTTCAAGGCGCCAGAGTCAACTAAGGTGCTTCTAGGGCGCACACATTCTTCAAACTCTTCAAGGCGCCAAAGCGCCACCTTCCACTCAAGGCGCTATTTCATCATCCATCCTCCTAGGCTTCAACATGGACACTAGATTCATCTTATGAAGGCGCTCCTTCATCTTCAACAAGGCACTAATGATCTCAATGCGCCAAAACCTCTCTTTCTCTAAACGCTCCAAACACTTCAAGATCCTAAGGCGCTCAAAACCTTATCTAAGACACTAAAACTCCAACTTACTTCCTCCAATACAGGGCGCTCCTCTTCATCATCTTAGACAAGGTGTATATTCCTTTAATACTCAAGGCAACTCTTCAAGATCTACTCACCTTTCATGTGCACATGATCTTCTTCAAGGTGCATTTATCCTTCAGCATATAAAGACTCACCCCAAAGCTTAAACTATCCAGGTATAAGGCACTAGAATGAATGAGTTTTACACAGAGGGCGCCCATTTTGCATACACCTTCTTCTAGGCGCTAAAGTTCTTTCTTTCACCTCAAGGCGCATCCTCCTAGTTTGGGCGCTCACCTTTACTCAAGGCGTCCAATCTCTAAGTGCAAAATTTCCAACATTTCATTCTTGTGAGTATGTAAATTCTCTAAGGTGCAAATATACTTTCACCATCAAGGCGCTCATGCATCAATATGCTTAAAACTCACTAGGCTACCCCCTGAAAGGTATTCAAATTCACAAGGCGCTTATACTCCAAGGCGCTAGATTGGATCCTTTCATCTTCTTCTACAAGGCGCAGATACTCCTCCAAACCCTCCTAGGGCGCCCACTTGTGATCCAAAGGCGCATATTCATCACTCAAGGCGCTAATTCAACTAGGCGCTCTACTAGATGATTTCAAACCCCCCTCCTCTGTACTCCATCAAGGTGCAAACATCATGTAATGTTCTCCTTTAGGCGCTCAAACTGCTTCAAGGCGCTCTAAACACCACATCTCACCAAGGCGCTCAAACCCTCACACTTCACCAAGGCGCTCAAAACACCACACTTCACCAAGGCGCTCAAACTGTGTTGAGTCATTCATTGTTCCTCCTCAAGGCGCTAGACTAGGCTTGGGCGCTCTACTTTCACTTAAACTTTTAATATGAACTCTCTAAAATCACACTCTGGCACTTAATCCTCTAAGGCGGTTCTACCATCTCAAGATTCTCACATGAAGATACATCCAAGGCACTCTAAGTGATCTCACCCTACACAAAGAATCTTCTCCTCAAAGACGCTCAACTTCAATCATCAGGGTATTCAAGTCTTAATTCAAACTTATTTTGAGGAGCTTACGCAACTTCAAGACCTCCTAGGGCGCGAGATATAGGCTCTTCACCCAAGGTGCCAGAAGGGTCCAAAGGCGCTCATATTCCTATATTACAATTGCCTCTGAAACACTGGTTGACGTGATGCCTAGTTTAAACAAGGAGAGATAAAGCATTCAAAACCATCCTAACGTCTTCACTGCCCCGGAATACCTTAGCCAAAATGACACATAACAACTTCCTGTGGAAAGCGTCCGAGCTCAAAAGAGGGGGTCCCCAGTCTGATGGGGTGATGTGTGATTTGGTCACAACATCTGGCGACTCCACGAGAGGAATGTTTCTGAACATTTCGAAAACAAGGATTCAAAGCCCACTCAGAGAACATTAAATTATCATCCTCAATCATAAACTAGGCAAAACGAGCTTTAAAAGGGAAAGGAATCATAAATTGGATCAAGACACTACATCTCCCGATGTGTGATTAAAGATTGATTGATTAAAACAATTTCTCAAGTGTTCTAAAGATAAACAAATATCAAGTGTTAACATTTCCATGTATACCCACACACCAGATCAAATGAACACGACTATTCGATCAAAGAATCAAAGCCATTTGCCAGCGCGACTATCCATATTGGAGGTTCAAAGTGCAAGCACTTAGGTTCATTCCTATCCCTCAGAAACCAGGATCAGCTAAGTTCATCTGTCTCAAGCTAGGTAAATTAATGAAAGCGGAAGGAGGACGAATATGTACAAAGAATGGCATGTAATGACGCTGAATAGGGTGATTGACGGGATGAAGACGAATGATATGCAGATGATCAGAAAATGGTGACACGAAACGGAGGGGATGCAATGAGACAGGGTGTCTCTATCATGACGCCTGTTTTCCAGGTTTTCGCCAAGATACTTATTCATGGCGCCCGTTTGCCGGGTTTTCACCAATGAACGAAATTTTTCTCTTTACTATTTTTTTTTTTTTTTTTTTTTTTTGGGGCAATATTACCATTACACACGGCGCCTGTTTGCCAGGTTTTCACCGAGGTAACGAATAGTAAGAACTCCAGAATCTGATTCTGCAGATGACACGATGATCCACACATAAAATCATGTCAAATTATGATACTTACAAATGTTGGCAGGAAAGAATAACATGATAGGGTGAAGGGAACGGAATTGGATGATGGTGAATTATGAAGTGGATTAGAAAACGGATGTATGAAAGCGTATTCAACCATAAACCAGATGAATGGCGAGATATGCTAAACAGCGGGAAATAGACATGGATGGTGAATAAGTACAAGAGATGGAATGGAATCACGATCAACGTCTGTTCATATCGACCTAAACTGCGAAGCTTGCAAGTGGAAGGGAGGTGAGTAAATGGATGATAATGTAATCGTCACAACATTCACGAACTTAGGATTTCTCCTTTATTTTTAGTTCGTGGGGTAAAGTGACGAATGGAATGAACGATAGAATGGAATTGAATGGATGGATTGGATGCGATAACCGCTTTAGATTCGGCTATAAGTACCCAGAGCTTCGTTCTAAAAGCATTTCTTTATTTGGATGTATGGAATGAAATAGTCTTTTGAGTATGCCTTGCTTAGGATTTTGGCATTTGTACCACGAGGCAAAGAGATCTATAAATTTTCAGGGATTTCTTTATGTCATGGGTCAATCATCTGAATATTTATTTCATGGAACTATGAGGGGATGGGGTGGAAGGAATTGCAAGCTCCTTGCTTAGACGACACTCACATTCATCAATCATGATTAGGAGATGGGTGGAAGGGATAAAGGGTATAATAATATGATAGGCAAGGCGGAGGTAAGATGAATGACGGAAGGTATGAATAGTTACATGCTTTGAGACTTTGCGTAGTAACTAAGATGAAATGGATATATAATGGGGAATAATAGAAAATGATGGATTTTAGATGGAGCCAATACGGGAACACCAACATCTTGACCTTGTCTTATAGGGTCATTTGAAGAGGAGGTTGACATGAAAAACTCTCAAGTGCTCAATTCAGACTTCAATTGTTATCCTTCTGGAGTATACAGCGAACACAAGCCCATATAAATGATTCAAACATCAGACTCGAATTCATTATTGAATGGAGAATGCAACATGGATGGAGGTTTTTATTGCTTTGAAATGAAATGGATGGATGACGAAATGATGGATGGAAATATGTAGAGACACTTATTATGGAGTGAAATGGAAACATGAATTACATTGAGATGTTCACTTGATCCAGGCTTACAAAGACTTTCCTAGGAACTTTGGGATCATTAAGATGTGTAAGATATACAACCTCAACATACTTCAGTCAATACCGAACAACTGGATCCTCTCCGATGATAAGGCAGTCATGCTATCTGATACTAGTGATGGAATGCACGGGAAATCCATCAATCATGACACAAGTTTCTCAAAGGAACAAATAAGAATTCATAAAATTAGATTTGACATTTTAGAATATTAAGTTCAGAAGATAACAGTGTCAAGACACAATATATGATTAGTGTCCCAGTCAAGTTCAGAACTTGCGTTGTTCAACAATTGAAAATTATGATCCAATCAATCCTAAGGATTTTAGGAAATGAGTTAACATACTCTAGTGGAAGTATACCAAATGTCTTTAAGGTATACATCACTTTGTCAAGAACTAAGTTCCCTCAAAACAACTACTCTAAAACAAAAGCAAAAACGATCAAACTAAACTATGAAAAGCAAGAAATTCTTGAGTCAAATGACATCAAGACAAGCAAATCTAATTCAAGAAAACCAAACAACAGAAAGAAAGTCCTATCTAACTATGTACAAACCAGCCCCTTAGGGATCTCATGGCTGGAAATAGTGCTTCAGGAACTGCCCATTGACAGGTAGTGGAACATCTTCTCCGGTCAAAGTCTTCAATTTGAAAGCCTTCTCTCCCAAAATCTCTGCAATCTGGTATGGACCTTTCCAGAGATAATCAAACTTGTCATGATCACCTCGCCGTTCATGTGCCTTGTCCCAATACAAAACCAGGTCAGAAATTCTGAAGGCTTTCACTCTCGCCTGACGATCAAACCAACGCTTAACCACTCCTTGATGCTTCATAAACTTATCTAAGGCAATGTCTCGCTTCTCTTCCAGATGCAGGAGCTGTGATAATCTTGTTTGTACTCGTTCATCTTCGTCTAAATATTCTTGCATAAACTGCAAGGTTGGAATCCTCAATTGTATTGGGAAGATGGGATCCTGCCCATAAACCAGGTGATATGGAGAAGTGCCCAGAGAAGACTTGACTCTGGTTCTGTCTGCCCAAAGAGCGAACTTCAGCTGTGTATGCCAGTCTCTCGGATTCTTATCCAGCAGCTTCTTGATTGCGTTCAAAAGGTTCTTATTTGTGGATTCAGCTAAGCCGTTTCCCTGTGGGTAATAGTTTGATGAAAATTTCAGGGTTATTCCATATTCAAAGGCCCAATTAGAAAATCTCAATGAAGAAAATGCAGGACCATTGTCGCACACAAGGGCGCTGGGACAGCCAAATCTGGTAATTATGTTCTCTTCTAGAAATTTGATCACTACGTCGGAAGTGCAGAACTTCAAAGCATGGGCTTCTGTCCATCTACTGCAGTAGTCTGTCGCAGTCAGGATATATCTATGCTGTGCAGAGGACGGTGGGTTTATCATGCCAATAAAGTCTAGCCCCCACTTGGCAAAAGGTCTGAATTCAACAACCGGCTGCAGAGGCATGGCTGGGTTTTGTTCTCTTGAAGCTGCTACCTGACAAATGTGGCAAGTTTTGATGTGCTGATGAGCATCTTGAAACAATTTTGGCCAATAATATCCTGCCCTTAATATCTGATTTGCCGTCGCCAGCTCACCACCGTGGCAAGTTCTGAACTTGTCATGAAATTGTTCCATAATACTTTTGGCTTCGCTTCTGCCAACACACCTCAAGTAGATCCCTTCATGATTCTGTCTGAATAAAACTGATCCTTGCAACATGAAGCGTTTACTTCTGTATCTCAATGCTCTTCTCTGTGTTGGGCTCATATGATCCGGACATTTTTGAGATAGCAGGTAATAGACAATATCATCGTACCACTCATCTGGTGATACTGCTTCAAGTACATAAGCCTGCTGAACCAATCCAGGGCCTTCGACTGCTATAGTTTGGGTCAGTGCTTGTCCTCTAACCAACTTCATTGGTTGAATTTCGATGTCGTATTCTTGGATAGTGGCGACCCACTTGCCTCTTCGTTCTCCCAGCTCATTTTGCATTAGTAGTGTCTTAACTGCAGCGTCTGGAACTATAGCATACACTCTGCTCCGCAGGATATAGTGTCGAAATTTCTTGATAGCCTTTACCAGAGCATAGGTCTTCTTCTCAATTGCAGGGTATCTCAGCTCAGCGTCCTTAAAAGGGGCACTCATAAACGCGACAGGGTGTTCATCTTTATCATCTGTCCTTTGGGTCAAAATCCCTGCACAGGTGTGATCTGACGCAAAAGAATACAAATAAAATGGCTTCAAATAGTTTGGACTGATGAGGACAGGAGCCCTAGCAATTGCTTGCTTGATTTCTTCGAATGCTCTCTTTTGTTGAGGCGTCCATTCAACTTTCGCATCCTTCTTCAACATATCATTCAAAGGCTTAACAATTTCTGCGAATCCCGTAATAAACTTCCTGACGAAGTTAATCTTGCCGAAGAAAGACTTTAACTCCTTCTTGCTGGCAGGCATGCTGATTCTTTTGATAGCCTCTACCCGATCTGGATCGATAGAGATGCTGTGTTCTGATATTACGTGGCCCAGGAGCTTTCCTTCTGTCACCCCGAAGATGCACTTTTTTGGATTTAAGGAGATTCCATATGTTCTACAAGATTCAAACACTCGCCTTAAATGTTCCACATGATCGGCTCTGACTTTTGAGAATACAGTAAGGTCATCCATATAGATAATAATGCATTTCCCAATAATATCTCTGAAGGCGATGTCCATAGCTCTCTGAAAAGTGGCTCCTGCGTTGATTAAGCCGAAAGGCATCCTTCTGTATGCGTATGTACCCCATTTGGTAGTGAAAGCGGTCTTTAACCTGTCTTCTTCTTCAACCATGACCTGGTTATATCCTGAATATCCATCTAGGAACGACATCATTTGTGAACCATTTACAATTTGGAGCACTTCGTCCAATGAAGGTAAAGGATAATTATCTTTCTCTGATGCCTTGTTCAGATTCCTGAAATCAACACACAACCTTATTTCTCCATTCTTTTTTCTAACAGGAACCAGATTGGCGACCCACGTCGAATGCCTTATTGGAAATATTATCCTTGCTTGTAGCAGTTTCTTTACTTCCTGATAAATAAGTGGCTCTAATAAAGGATTGACCGGCCTCTGCCTCTGTCGGAAGGGTCTGCTTCCCGGCCTGAGAGGGATAGTATGCGTGATGATAGATGTGTCATATGTCTTCAAGTCATCATACCCCCAAGCGATAACATCGTGAAACTCTCTCATGCTGTTGAGGATATTTTCTCTTTCTTCTGGTGTGCAAACTTTCCCTATGAAGACATTTTTTACCTCTTCGTCTGTCCCCAGATTAACTGTTTCACACTTGTTCCCGTCTTCACTGCGGTGGGGAGGAGTGCCCAACTTATCTGAATCAAAGAGTCTCTCTAACTCAATCATACCCTTTGGGATGGTGTTGTCCTTCAGATTCATGATCCCATCCGGATCAAACTCAGCCTCAACTTCACTTTCATCGATGACCTGGGTGGTGAAAATACCTGAATTGGTCAAGAAGTCTAGTATATGTTTGTCATCATCAAACACTTGAAAGTTTGTGATATTATCTGGTACTGATGGAACTGATGTCAGTTCCACTGTGAACTTCTTCAACCCCTCCATAGCTAATGGCTCAAGAGAACTTGCGGCTTGTGCTAGTGCATTAGCTACTTGATTTGTTGACCTGTAAATTGACTTGATGTTAAACGCATCGAAGTCCTCAATCAAATCCCATACCCGGTTCCTGTATTTCTTTAGCCTCTTGTCATGGCACACATATTGTTTCCTGACCTGTCTGACAACTATTTCTGAATCGCCAAACACATGCAGAATTTTAACTTTCTTCTTTATGGCCAAGAGCAACCCATGCACGAGAGCTTCATATTCAGTAACATTATTTGTGCAGGGAAACTGTAATCTTAAGGCTGATAGATAAGCTTCTCCCAGCGGACTGATCAGTTCAAAGCCAGCTCCGGATCCTTGCTTGGATTTTGATCCATCAAATCTTAAAGTCCATACTTGATTATCTCCTGGGTTTGACACATCAATATCTTGATTTGCTTCTGCAGGTTCAATTTGGATATGTTCTGTTGCTGATGCCGAAGTACTTGCTTCATTTGTAATGGCCGTATCCTGAACAGGTTCTTTTAGTTTCATCATACTTGGAATTTCTAACCCCATAGCCTCTGGAATCCTCTTCCTAACTTGTTCCAAGGCTACTACGCACATAGCGCAAGAGAACTCGGAATGGAAAGCATTGTGTATCCTGCACCAATTAGGTAACAATAGATCATGAACAGATGCATGACTTCCCAATTCTACACCCTGCTTCACATGTTTCATCACAAAGTTTCGGAAGTTTTCAAACATGCCTTCCCCTTCTTCATCTGATGATGTGCCGTGATCACTTTCTACGAGGATCTCTGTTGAATTATGCAACATTAAAATCTCCTCCACCTTAGGCTTGTAAACACCCAAGTCTGTCTGTACAAAAAGGATCTCATTGTCTTCACCATATTCAGTGATCATCAATTTTAGACGCGGAGTGCTATCTATCCTGATCTGATTTGGCAATCCTTTCCATGATAGCCACATGTGCGAAAAGTCGGTGGAGACGTACCCATTGAGTTTCTTCAACCAATCTCTGCTTAGCAGCATCCCGTACCCTTCAGGTATGTCTACCACTGAAATGTCAATGTAATGCTGAATCCTGGGATCAGCTGCCAACTGCATGTGAATATTGTGTAATTCTCCAATAACTGGAACCTCGGTTTTGTCTAACTGAGTAACTTTCTTGTTTGTTTGTTTTGGGATGAGACCAAGTTTCTTACAGATACCCAACGGCATCACATTACTTGAGGCTCCTGAATCCATTAAACAATTATGTAACAGTTTACCAAACATTCTAACTGATATCAAGAACGGAAGCTGTTCATCCCTTCCTTGGTAAAAGACTACTGATTTCTTCTTAGGGGCGATATATCGGTCATCAGCCAGATTTGGATTGACTTGTGAACTTTGAATCTTTGGTGCATTATTATCCTCCGCAGGCTCTTCCTTTATTGTAACTGACTTGCCGTCTGTCATATTGGATGAATCCTGCGCAATGAAAATAGCATTCGTCTGGCCTTGCGTAGGAGGTGGCCTCATTTGGGTCGAATTCACATTTTGACCCACATATGCTCTTGGTGCAGGTGAAGTGGGAGGCCCTGATGGACCTGTGGTGATTTGTACGTTCTGATTTCCACCTTTTGCGATGGTATCATCGACACTTCTTAAAAAGGCTTCCTTTATTTCAGGTACTCGAATCAATTCTGTCAGTGGTAAGTTGATCTTGATCTTCTTAAGTTCTTCGACAACACACTGACTCAACCTCTTCAAATCATCCTTAGGAATTTCCTTTCTAGCTGGATCAATCCTCGAGGGAGGATTCTGCTGCTGAGCCTCTTGTGCTGGGACAACATTCTGAGCTGGATTCCGCTGTCTGTATTCGGGCGCATCCCTTGGATAGCTTGGATTGTTACTTGCATTAGGATTTGGCGGAGTGTGCAAGTTATTAGGAGGAGTCAATGTAGTCATAGGATCTTGTGCCCGATAATTCCGCTGATAAACCCTTTGTGGTGCATTGCCAGTAGATTGCTGAAAGGCCTGAACTTCATCTGCTTCTTGAGTTTGGGAATTGCCCTCGAATGGCGGAGGATAGTATGTGTCATCAACCGGCCCATTTGCAGAGGCTGGCGGGAATCTTCCATTATATTCTGTCATGTCGTATTCCATCATGGGTGGAAAAGTAAAATCTTCAATCATCAAGGCCTGATCATATCTCTGCGCGGGCACAATTTCATACCCAGTGACCGGAGGGTTCTCTGGTACCTGCGAGCCATGCATTTCTTGCTGAAAGATGTCAGCAGCTATCTTAAATTCGGGACATTGAAGTTCGGAATGCTGATTGGTGTTATGCAATCTGCACCAAGTGGACAGTGCAGCTTCTGCTAAGAAGACTTTCTCCGCTGGTTTTGGGTCAGAAGCTGGTGAATTATCAAGCGGTGAAGGTACAGTCCCATTGTTCGGTGAAGTGTTCCAGGTTCTATTTTGCTGTTGAAAACCCTGGTTGTTTCCTCTGAAGCCTTGATTGTACCCTTGATTATATCCCGGGTTGTATCCTTGATTACCGCCCTGGTTTCCCTGGTATCCACCCTGATTGCCTTGATAATTCCTTTGTAGATAATTATTCTGATTTCTCAAATGTGTAACTTCAGTAGACAATTTCTTTACCTGATCAATCAGCTCTTTCATTTCATCCTTCTCATCCTGGGTCTTTGCAGAGGATGACGATCCTTGCAGATACACTGGCTTTTCAGGCGCAACTTGTGAAATTGGCACCCCTGGATGCAGGACTAGTTGATTAGCGGGAGTAGGAACGGGAACTGGATTCATTACAGGTGTGTTGAGCCAATGCGTGATTGATCCCCTGGATTTGATTTGGCATTGCCACATGTCCTATGTGATTCAGTGGCCCATGAGTGTTCATACCCAAATCTGTGTTCACCTGAACGGCTTCAGCATATGCTCCTGTCAGAGTGGTAGGCGGGGCCGTTGCTCTTTTCACAAACATAGAAGTAAGGCGATGCAATGCAGCATAATAAATCTCCTTCACCATTTTTTGAGTGATATCATATGGAGCTTGTAATCTGGAATATGCTTTATGAAACCTGTGATTAAAAGAGGCAATGGGTTTATGTTCCTACCTCCTTACTTCAATGAACTGCTTATAGAGTTCTGCCGGAGTAATGGGAATCTTGAACTTCTCCAAGAAAGCAGTTTTCATCTGTTCCCAGGTAGTAATAGACCTAGCTGGAAGGTTGACATACCAAAAAGTAGCATCTCCTTCGAGAGAGTATGGGAATAGTCGGCATGCTACATCTTGATCCATGATCCTCCGATTTACCAGAGTGCCTTCAAAGATCTTAATATGCTCTTCAGCCGTCCTGCTTGGATCGTTGACATGAAATTTCAAATAGAAGTGTTCAGGGTTTTTAGGCATTTCATGGTAATCTGTAAAAGTCCCAAGGGGTGAGACATTTCCCAGGGGCCAAGCTTGTACAGGTGCTGACATTGGAATGTTGGGTTGTCCTGGACCTGCTTGAGTAGCTCCTTGCTGAAGTGGAGTGCCTATGGTGGTTACTTGGACGTTGCTCGGTTGAACAACTCCTTGATTCTTCGGAGGTGGAGTCTGAAATAAATTTGAGATATCACCCCCACTTGGAGATCCTTGGCCCGATGAAGTCCCTTTCTTTCCTTTCTTCGACTTCGAAGGGAACCCCAACTCGGAGAACTCCTTGGATGCTCCTGGTGTAGACCTTAGAATTCTTTGGTGCCTTTCTGGCGAGAAAGAACCAATTCGCTCCAGGATGTTCTTCCTTAATCTGAAACAACTTGTTAACGCCCTCCTTCTAGCGCCAAAAATGTTGATGATTGTTTTTCGACAAGTCAACAATTAGAGTGAAATACAAAGTATTTGACTCCCTTTTGAGCAAAGCCTCTCGAATGCTGAACTAGGTGATCAAACGAGATGACTCCAAGGTTCCTTCTGAAGATTCTGGTTAGAGACAGCTCAGTGACTAAGTTATGATTTTGCTGCTAACACACAAAGGGACTTACGCAATTGTTCAAGTAACTGACTATTTCAATGATTATGGAAGCGGATACTGGAGAGTCTAAGTACTGCAACTGATGGCATATAATTTAGCAATTGATGTTCTTGATCCTAAATCTAACTGAATGGTAAAAAAGGACAAAAGAGCAAGGTTTAGAATCACTAATCTAACCCTAAATGGAAGGATGATTACTGCTCAAGGTGAAATCAAACCTGATCCTGCTTCGCCAAGATGGACAACTACACAAGATAGGTGCAATCTTCTAGGGGTACAAGATGTTTAAATCAGTTATGCTCATGAAAGATTCAACAAGCGTAAAGATCAAATTGATGTCCAATTGTTCAGACTAACCATGCACTGCAATCTACGAGCCGCAAACTACAAATGGTATGAACTTACTGATTTCACCACAAAGCAATAAAGAAACCTTTCATTAACTAACATAAACTGAGAAACTTAATCTAACTTAATGTTCGCTTGAAAATTGAAACCATGCAACACTCGGAAACACAAATAGAATCACCAAGGCAATGAATCTTTTATTATCTCAGAGAGCTCTTGCAACAATTTCAGAAATTTCAACCGTACAAATGAGAGCAACAAGAGCTCTTTTATAGACCTCAAAAGAAAAGAAGGGTCAAGATCGATCGGCCGAGTCAGCGGACCAGATCAAGCCACATCACAAGTAGTTGTAACAAACTTCTCTTTATTAAATGAAAGAGATCAACTTTATTAAATGAAGGAGGCTAACAAGAAGTTATCTTTATTAAATGAGGGAGGCCATGAAGAAAGAAACAAAGGCACGCCTCGCAAGAAGATAAGAATGACACATCATTGTCTTATGAAGAATCCCCATGTGAATATCCATCACTAGAAGCTTGGCATTCAATGAGCTTGGACACTATTTGCTTTACTTCCTCCACAGGTACACTTGGCACATTTTGAATGGTTCCTTCGGCTTCAAGTACATCAACTGAATAAAGGCCAAGTGTCCTTTCCCAATCAGCTATCCTCGCTTTGTTGTCGCCAAGGTGGACAGCGAGTGAGAATATACTATCAAGTCTCTCATCTGTAACATCATTTTCCTGAAAATAGAAAACTTGAACTTGTTCTTTCAGATTCTCAAAGGTCATCTCCCCAAAAGGATTGCAGATCTTCATCAAAGAAGCATGAATTCCATCCTGAATCCTCTGAAGCACACTTCTAATTCTTGACATGTCTATTTCTATCTTTTCCAGCAACTGTCCTTTAATGCGAAGACTAAAATACCAGGAGGAAAAGTTGTATGTTCTACCTTCTTCAATAACTTCAGCATGTAACAAATCATCAACTGATGTTTCCATCAAGCTCTTTAAGCGTGGCAGATGTTGATCCTTGAGGTCTTTGAATTCAACACAAGCGGTCATCAATGCAAGTACCCTCTCCTTAAGGCTAGTAATTTTATCATTTCCCTGCATAATGTCTCTTAGATGTCTGAATGTAACCTCCTTTGATCTTTTCATCCAATCCTTCATTCTGTGAGATGAAGACTTCAACTCTTCTAGGTGTCCAACTGTTTCAGGAGGAAGGAGAGATGGAGGTGTAACAACCCTTTCCTGCTGATGAATAGGATGTACTAAATGCTGAATATACTGCTCCAAAGCACGACATCTTTGCTCAGCCTTGATTCTGCCTTCTGTTTCTTGTCTTATGATAGCTCGGGCATTATCAATTGAATCCTGAAGCTCTTCTTCAACTTGCATTCCGGTCAAAGGACCTAGATTGATTGTATTGATGTCATAATCATTAGGAGTTACATCCTCTATGTTCTTTTCAAGCCTAGGAACGGCTACATGTACTTTCCTTACACCTGTTTCATCTTTAGTGATCTTGGAAAGGATACTTGCCTTCTTCTTTGGTTTCTCCTTCGACATATCTAAGAGCAACTCATCAACTGGAAGGGGAGGACAGCTCTCAAGTTCACAATTCTCTCTGATTCTTTCTTGTAACCACTCTGGCAGTGATGAAAGATCTTGCTGCTGTTGTAATTGTCTTCCTTGTGCAGGTAATGACTCCTCTTCAGCATCATCCTTATCCTCGGTGTTAGCTTCATTGATGATTTCAGTATCATGTGGGCTAGAAGGCACTTCTTCCACTGGAGCTTCTGGAACTACATTCTCAGCAGGAATCACTAAGTCCTGATTCGGTGGAATATCACCTGGTTGTCTAGAAGAAGCAGTCTCAATGCTTACTCTTTTCTTCTTTCTACTGGATTCTCCTTGAACAATCTCAAGCTGTTTCCTTTTCTTTCCCTGTCCCGAATCTTTCTCACTTCCTTTACTTCGTGAATCCTTACTAGGTGCTTTATGTTGTTCTTGCGGATCCACTTCTCCCATCTTAATATAAGTGAGTTTCTTACCTTCATCCAGCAAAGCTTGTACTTGTTTGTCTATTTGCTCTTCAGTGATAGCAATAACAGGCCTTATCAATCCTTCATCGTCGACCTTTTCTCTATCTGCCCAGTTGACTTCATAAGGCAAATTGCGGATTTTATCATATTCATCACCAAGAAGAGCTCTATCACCTTCTAACTGATCAGGGATTCTTAGTACCTTTGTAGCTCTTATCAGGTCCCATTTCAATCTCGAACATTTTTGCATCCTGATGTCGTCATCATCTATAGCATCAGCCCAGTGATCCTCTAGTTGTTCTTTATGCCTGTAAGAAGAGTAAGACTGCTTGGTGGCTCCATGTGGATCAAAGTTTTCCCTCCTCGAATCATGTGGATGCAGATGATAAGCCTGAAGCTCAATTTCTGAATGCTCAGCTGCCTGTAAGGATGGACAAGAATAGTACCTACCCAATTGAAGAGGGAACTGAACTCCTACTTTCTTCCTTGCTTTCTGCATCTTATGAAACTCTAACAGTTGTATGGAAACCTCTAGCAACACCATCCTGTTTGAAGGATATCTAGGTAATCTATATGGGAATGCTGTGAATCCTTGAATCCTGATGTAGGTGAACTTGTCATACTGGATGTAGTACCTTCCATACTGCTTGATGAAGTTCCTGGCTGCACCTGTTAGTCTCCGATGTAGTTCACCTCTCAACTTCCTCACTATGAACATGGCGAAAGCATCATTGAATCTCTTATAGTGATTGATGTTTTTCAGGTGGAGCTGAGGATAACATTGATGAGAGAGAATCTGTCCCGGCTTTGTACCTATTTGCCCTTTAGCTGTTAGTCCTTTGTAGACTACATTTCTCGCCAAGATATACACAAGGTATGAAGTCATGAAGAAAGACTTCGTTTCATCAAAGTTTTCAAGCTGTTCATCTAGGCAGTGGCTTATAAGGCCAGCCCAGTCAATCATCTTGTTCTTTGTAAACATATGATCAAAATAAGTATACATCCATCCTTCGAAAGTAGATGACTGTGGCCTACCTGTTACTCGATTCAGGAACATGATCAAGTAACTTATCTCCTGCTTGAAGTCAGCCTTGTGGTACTTGGGGTCTTCCAAGTTGTATATCTTCATCGAAGAATCATTCATCCACTTCTTCCTGATTTCTTGCATGTAGACCTTTGAGTTGCCTTCGAATGTCATCTGAGCTGTTGTAGGGCATATGAAGACTCCTTTCGCCTTCGGGATGTTGAAGATCTCTTGGATAGCTTCCCTCTACAGGTAAGCAAGAACAGTTCCATCCTTTGCTATGATTTGTCTTTTCTCTTTGTCATAATGTTGAACACACTCCAATACTAGCTCGGCGCTTGGCAAAGCAGGTGGAAAGCAAGCCGCTTGTACAATCCCGCTCTTCGCAATGGCTTTGACGTCCTCATTCCTGGTGATTGCGAGCAAGAAGTCTTTCATTTCCTCCAAGTTGACGTGTCCCATGTTGGTGTCGCCGACATCTTTCCACTGCGTTTCTAGCTTAGACTCCGGTATGCTAGACTTGGCGTCCATCTTGATAAGTACTTGTCTCTCCTTAGCCGTCATTCCCATCTATCTGCAGGACTAGACTTGAATAAGTAGATTGAAACGATAAATTCTATGAGTCTTCTATATTCAATTTTTCAAGTACAAAGAGATTTTATGAACGGCAAGTCATTTTCATTGCAGCATTATCTAATTTCTGAATATAACTTTGCCAAATTAAACAAGTACAAAGAAGTAGAAGTGATCATACATACCTCGTGTTCAATTTTCTGCCTTAGAAAATGTAATTTTCTGGATTTTAATGCACAAAATCAGTATAAAATGTCAAAAAAATCAGGAATAAAATATAGGAGCAGTCTTCTAAAAGCAGGTCTGCTCTGAAAATTGTACTTTTCCCTTGCAAATTCAATGTTCTTCTTACAAGATCTGCTGCTCCTCTAGGAAGACTTGTTGCCTTTAACTTGAATTCTGCTGTTCCTTGGACAAAATTCGCTGCTCCTTGGGTAAATTCGCTGCCCCTTTAACTTGCAATTTGCAAAATGAATAATGAAAAGAGGAAGCAGCGCCACCTTATATAGGGTAATCTACTTTTATTAAATGAGGTCGGCTACCTAAATGGGTCGGCCTCCTTGCATTTAATATTTGCAACTTTAAACTTTCAAAACATCTTTGGGGGCCAAAATAGGATAAGCTTCTTCATGGAGGGCGCCAAAGTGGGCAACTCTCATGCATTTGGGCGCCTAAACTCAGGATGTTTCTCCTTCAGATCTTTTTGGATGATGCTCCTTCTTGAAGAGTGAATAATAGATTAGATGATGATGATGTATACTCTCTCAATGATGATAATGCTTCATTCAACCAACTTTCATCTTACCTTATTGTTTAGGCGCTCAATCTCTTTCAAGCATTTCTAACACCATCAAATCACTTCTTACATTACCATCAAGGCGCAAATCTTCACTTCAGGACTAGGCGCTCAAAACACTTCAATCCAGGTGCTCAAAACCTTATCATTCTCAAGTTCAAGGAGTCCTCTCCTATAGGCGCATATCACTCTAGGCGCACTTCATCCATTGCCAAGGAGTCTTCCTCTTAAGGCGCTAATAAAGCACTTCAAACACTTCCAGGTACATCTATCTTTTCAACATGTCTTCCCGGGGCGCTCATGGAGATCTAAGGCGCTCATACATGATCTATCTTTTCAATCTTCATCACCCAAGGCGCACATTCCTCTCAAGGCGCATTTGAGACCACTGCTCTCTGTCCAAGGCACCAGAATGGATTCATTCTTCAAAACATTCACCCCCTAAGGTGACTTCAATCTTCCAAGGCGCAAAAGCAACAAGGATCACACCTCAGGCACTTAAAACTCAATATAACTAAGGGTGCATTTTTGAGGTTTCATGTAATCAGGAAAATGCGCCTCGAAACAGGAACTTCATGAAGTCAAATAAGCTAAGGCGCTCAACTAAATCTTCTATATGCAAGGTGTCTACAAGGTGATCATCATCTTTTAAGGCGCTAAAACAACATAGGCGCAAATTTTGATGATCTTGGAATTAGCAGTGCTACCTCATTATACTTTAGGCGCTCCAACATCATTAAGGCGCAAATCCTCTTCTAGGTTGAAGGCGCTCCAACTGATGCAATCAAAGACCTTACCTCTAGGCGCTCATACTCCAAGAAACATGACCTTGGCGCTCAAATCTCTTTCCTTACCAAGGCGCCAAAAGTTCAAACTCCTACCCTAGGCGCTTCAAAGGAACCTTCTTGCTTTAGGCGCTCAATCTCTCTAATATAGACCAACCTCAAGCATAGGCGCACTTTGATGATTGGGGTACCGAGTCTAAGAGGTTTCCTCTACAAGGCGCATCATCTTCTAACTTTCCCTTCAAGGCGCCAGAGTCAACTAAGGTGCTTCTAGGGCGCACACATTCTTCAAACTCTTCAAGGCGCCAAAGCGCCACCTTCCACTCAAGGCGCTATTTCATCATCCATCCTCCTAGGCTTCAACATGGACACTAGATTCATCTTATGAAGGCGCTCCTTCATCTTCAACAAGGCACTAATGATCTCAATGCGCCAAAACCTCTCTTTCTCTAAACGCTCCAAACACTTCAAGATCCTAAGGCGCTCAAAACCTTATCTAAGGCACTAAAATTCCAACTTACTTCCTCCAATACAGGGCGCTCCTCTTCATCATCTTAGACAAGGTGTATATTCCTTTAATACTCAAGGCAACTCTTCAAGATCTACTCACCTTTCATGTGCACATGATCTTCTTCAAGGTGCATTTATCCTTCAGCATATAAAGACTCACCCCAAAGCTTAAACTATCCAGGTATAAGGCGCTAGAATGAATGAGTTTTACACAGAGGGCGCCCATTTTGCATACACCTTCTTCTAGGCGCTAAAGTTCTTTCTTTCACCTCAAGGCGCACCCTCCTAGTTTGGGCGCTCACCTTTACTCAAGGCGTCCAATCTCTAAGTGCAAAATTTCCAACATTTCATTCTTGTGAGTATGTAAATTCTCTAAGGTGCAAATATACTTTCACCATCAAGGCGCTCATGCATCAATATGCTTAAAACTCACTAGGCTACCCCCTGAAAGGTATTCAAATTCACAAGGCGCTTATACTCCAAGGCGCTAGATTGGATCCTTTCATCTTCTTCTACAAGGCGCAGATACTCCTCCAAACCCTCCTAGGGCGCCCACTTGTGATCCAAAGGCGCATATTCATCACTCAAGGCGCTAATTCAACTAGGCGCTCTACTAGATGATTTCAAACCCCCCTCCTCTGTACTCCATCAAGGTGCAAACATCATGTAATGTTCTCCTTTAGGCGCTCAAACTGCTTCAAGGCGCTCTAAACACCACATCTCACCAAGGCGCTCAAACCCTCACACTTCACCAAGGCGCTCAAAACACCACACTTCACCAAGGCGCTCAGACTGTGTTGAGTCATTCATTGTTCCTCCTCAAGGCGCTAGACTAGGCTTGGGCGCTCTACTTTCACTTAAACTTTTAATATGAACTCTCTCAAATCACACTCTGGCACTTACTCCTCTAAGGCGGTTCTGCCATCTCAAGATTCTCACATGAAGATACATCCAAGGCACTCTAAGTGATCTCACCCTACACAAAGAATCTTCTCCTCAAAGACGCTCAACTTCAATCATCAGGGTATTCAAGTCTTAATTCAAACTTATTTTGAGGAGCTTACGCAACTTCAAGACCTCCTAGGGCGCGAGATATAGGCTCTTCACCCAAGGCGCCAGAAGGGTCCAAAGGCGCTCATATTCCTATATTACAATTGCCTCTGAAAGACTGATTGACGTGATGCCTAGTTTAAACAAGGAGAGATAAAGCATTCAAAACCATCCTAACGTCTTCACTGCCCCGGAATACCTTAGCCAAAATGACACATAACAACTTCCTGTGGAAAGCGTCCAAGCTCAAAAGAGGGGGTCCCTGGTCTGATGGGGTGATGTGTGATTTGGTCACAACAGGTACTATTGCACCATTCCATTCCGTGCAGCCAGGTAATTCTTTTTTGTTTGATTGTTTTAAAATTTATAGCTTGATTCTTTCTCTTGAATTTTTATATTTAGAGATATGTCGAATTCAAATTTAAACTCTCCATTTTACAATACTTATTTAATTTAATTTATTTGTGACATGTGTTAGGTCTCCTTATTGGCAAAACATTGTTGATGCCATTACTGTTTGTGGGGCAGGGTTCAAAGCCCCTAGTGAAGATGACATAAAGGGCCCAATTTTGACAGAAAAGGTGGCCGATGTAAAAGCCACAATAGAGGAGCAACGGTTGATATGGAGGACGAAGGGTTGCACCATCATGACCGATGGTTGGACTGATAGGAGAAATAGGACATTGCTAAATTTTCTTGTTTCTTCCTCAGGTGATTCTACTTCCTACAATGCATTGATTTAGTGATTAATATTTTTAATTTATGCTTTATTGAATCATTGATTTTGTTTCTTTTTCAGGTGGCACTGTATTCATCAAATCTATTGATGCTTCAGGACATGTTAAAAATGCCACATTCCTTTGTGAAGCTATAGAGGAAATCATAGCTGAGGTGGTTGAGGAGAATGTGGTGCAAGTGGTGACAGATAATGTAGCAAATTATGTTGCTGCGGGTAGACTATTGATGGAGAGGCACCCATCATTATTTTGGACTCCATGTGCTGCCCATTGCCTTGACCTCACATTGGAGGATATTGGCAAGATTCCATGGATCAAAACATGTGTGGAGATGGCAAGAAATATTTGTAAATTCACATACAATCACACATGGGTCCTCAACCTAATGAGGCAATTCACGCAGCAAAAGGAGTTGGCTCGTCCTGGCATAACCTGATTTGCAACAAATTTCATCACATTACAATCCTTGCTTCAGTTAAATAAAGTTTTGAGGCGCATGTTTGTTGATGAGGAGTGGACTTCCTCATCCTATGCTCATACCAATGCAGGGGCTGAAGTAACAAATTGGATCTTTGATGAGGCAAGATTTTGGACACCTGTTGAGGAGATTGTAAAGGTAAATGAAAATCTAATTATATATTATGTTTTAATTTTTATTCATATTTTTCTTTTATTTGCCTATTTTTGTTCACACTTAAGTTAATGTTTCACTTTCACAATAATTGCAGGTCACTGAGCCTCTAGTAGTTCTCCTACGAGTTGTTGATGGAGAGAAGCCCGCAATGGGCTACATATATGAGGGCATGGATAGGGCCAAGGAGGCCATTAGATCCATCTATGGGGGAGTTGAGGGTAAGTATCGTCTCATTTGGGAGATCACTGATAGCAGATGGCACCACTAGCTTCACAAGCCCCTACACGCAGCCGCTTATTACCTCAATCTGGCATTTCAATTCCCCTCTGAATTCAAGGCGGATGAGGAGGTTTTGAGTGGGCTCTACACAGTGTTAGAGCGGATGTCGGCTAATTCAATACAGATAGTCCATGAGCTTGAGACCTTTAGACTCGCACAAGGAAATCTCTTTTCTCGTGAGATTTGGAAAAAGAATCGGTCAACATTGTAGCCAGGTAAAATTATATTAAGAGCATAATTTAAGTTTTAAAATCTAATAAACTTTTCCTCTTTTTATATTATTATTAAATGTTGAAACTTAAAGTTGGATAATGAGATTGATTTTTTTCTTTTTCTCATCTCAGATGCATGGTGGGATATGTTTGGTGCTAAGGCACCAAATCTTCAGAAGATTGCAATTCGAATATTGAGCCAACCATGCAGTGCTTCGGGTTGTGAGCGCAATTGAGTATGTTTGAGCACATACACTCCAAGAAGCGCAATAGACTGTCTGTGCAGAGGTTGAATGATCTAGTCTTTGTTCATTACAACCTTCGTTTTTGCCACAGACAAATTTTGGGCATTGACTCCACCCCCATCACGCTAGAGGAGGTCGATCCACAATCTGATTGGATCACTGAGGCTGAGGATCCTATCTTTAGTGATGAGGACCTCGATTGGGTTGACCAGGCGGATAGAGAGGCTGAGACTGTAGCCATGGTAGAGGAGGTTAGAGCACGAGCAGAGTCAGCAGACACATTACATGTTGGTGTGGGTGGCACAGAGACAGAGGCAGATATTATGGCTGCATCATCATCTAGGACCTATCTTAGACACCTTCGTAAGAAGGGTGCACTTGCAGGCTCCTCTGAGCCATAGTGGCATAGACTTCTAGTTTTTGTTTTGATATTTGTTTGGATTCTGGAACTTTTGATGCCATGGATTTCATATTCCATGACTTTTGTATACATTTGACAATATTTATATATCTAAGTGTGTTATTTCCTTCAGCTACAATTTGCGTTTATACTTATGTGATCGATGTATACTTGTGTATGTGATCAAATTAGCTTCTATTTGATGATGTTATTGTGTCTTTAAGGTTTATTTATTAAAGGGTGCATGAAACAAGTTTTAAATCCTTAAAAATCTCTGAATTTCTTGGGTTTTTCAATTTGCCGAGTTTTTGCCGAGTCTAGGCGACGAGTCTGAGTTCGAGTCCAAAATCAGCTTGCCGAGTCCGAGGCGAGTCTGAGTCTCGTAACTATGATATATACATATCTATATATATAATATTTAATAAATAATAGTAAATAATATTATAAATATTTTAGTATAATTAAAATAATATAAATATATATAATATAAGGCATGTTCATCATATTATATAAATAATATATTTATTAATAAGGATATATATATTATATTATAAAATAAATACAGATAACAAATATAAACATTATTTATATTTTAATCCTAACAATGCCTAAGCAGCTTCCATGATGCATAGTGTGTAATAACCATCTTAATAGGATTCGGTTCACAAAGGAAATATAAACTGCAGTGTGTCAGAAGGTGTTCCTCCATGAGCAGCAATATTAACTAAATAGTCTAAGTAATACTCCTTAAGGATGGGACCTGTTGTGACCTAATCACACATCACCCCATTGCAAATGGGGACCCCCTTTTTTTGACCTTTGATGCTTTGCATTAGGTTTTGGATGATGTCTTAGGTTTGTTTCCTCTACCAATCTAACAATAAGTCTCTCTCCTAGAAGGTTTTGCTTTATAATTGGAGGTCTCATCTAGAACATGAACTTGTAGTAATGAAGAGTCTTGATCAAATTCCATCCAAATAATGAACACTGAGACCAATCCTGATGTATGTTTGAGACCCTGAAAACGACTAAGTCTGGTACCCTGATATCCTGAAAATCCTAAAAAATTGACTGAGTCTGAAATCTGGTGGATCCTCCAAATTCTAGATTTTGCATGTTAAATCCGGTGGATCCGAGACCTATCTCAAACATCTTCCAACTTATACTTAAATATATTTTTCAATATACCTTGCCTTGAGGACACTGAAAAAATAGCTAAGTATTGAAGAGAGCGCAAAAACTTGATCCAGTACGCCAAGTCAGGAGAATGGCGCAAAATCTTGATGAAATGAGAGTCTTCTAACCAGAGATCAAAATGCCTAACCATTGCACCACATGTAATGCAACTACAATGAAAAGTTCTTTTGATCGTCAAAGTGATTATTCAAGCGGAGCATAAAATCATGATCTAATGCGCCAATTGAATGAGAGGTCTAGTTCGAGTTTTATGCCACCTTCCAAACAAGGATCCAATTTGCCATCCCATGCGCCATGATGGAGGAGGTTTGACTTAAGGTTTTTTGACCATTTTTTTAAGAAGATTCAAAATCTCCAACCAATGCGACAAGATGGATAGGTGGGATACAAGTATCAAAACTCAAATTTGGTGAAGTTTCAAGATGAAATCATTTCCATTAACCAATGCGCCAGCCTTGGAGGGAGTTTGATTGGAGTTTGATATGGTTTATCCTAGAGAAATCAAAACTTTCAAGTAATGCGCCACCATTTGGAGTATGATGATTCAAGATTTTAAATGAAAGTTTAAACCAAAACTCAAAATCCTCAACTAGAGCGCCACTTTGAAGGGCAATGTAAGGTGAGCTCTTGAATATCATTTGATGAGTTTTCAAATCTCTTAGCCGCTGCCCCTGATCTAAAGGCGATTTAAGTTCAAGTTTCTGCTGTGCACCTTAATGAGAGGTCAAGTGGAAGATTTCATGAGATCTTGAGAAGAGAACAAAATCAGCATCCAGTGCACTTGAAGAAGCTCTCATGATTGAAGTTTTAGAACATTCCAATTAGAGAACAAAAACCCCAACCAATGCGCTCAAGGAAAGAGAGATTTGTCTTCAAGTTGAGAAGTAAGAAGTACTCAGAATGTGAAACCAATGCGCCTTGACTAGTGTGCCACCCTTCAATAGACTAAATTTTTGGTTTTGTGATGAATTTCAAGGAGAGATCAAGATCTTAACCCTTGCACCTTACCTAGCTTTGAACACAATTTTAAAGGGAGATCAAATTTGGATCTGATGCGCCACTCCAAGATCGGATAAATTGCAAACATTTTTCAAGAAGAGCAACCAAAATCTCCATTTAGTACGCCATGGTGAGAGATCTAGTTAGAGCGGAAAGAAATGTTGTCAAGGGAATATCAAAATCAGGAAGTAATGCGCCACTTCAATGAAGAAGGTTGAAAGCATTTTAAGAGTTCAATGAGGACTCAAAAGTCTGGTCCAAAGCGCCAATGATAAGATCATTAGTTGAGGATCCAAAAAGTCTCAACCACAGCGCCTTATGATGGACAATTCAATTGGAGTTCAAAAACAAGAAGCAATGCACCCAAGGCCAAAAGGAGTTTTCTAAGTAGAGATCAAGGTTTGTTATCAAGATAGAGGTAAGCAATGCAAAAAGTTAGGATCTAAAACCTCTAAGTATTGCGCCATCTCATGGAAGAGATTAAAGTATGATTTTGAAAGCATTTCAATCAGAGATCAAATTCCACATCTAATGCGCCCCACCTATTGGCTGCCTTGAAGATGACATCAAATCCAAACAAGGATCCAAATCTCTCATCCAAAGCGCTAAGGGATAAATTGTAAGCATTTTGAAATCTTTTAAGGGACACTCAATATCCTTAACCGGTGCCCCATGTATACTAAGGTAAGATGAAGATTTGATGAACATTCAACCGGAGTCCAAATTCTTCAACCAATGCGCCATGCATCATGATGGGTTTGTATTAAGTGAAAACGGATGGTTTCAAGGAAGATCAAGATGATGATGTAGTGAGTCTCATCTAGTGCGCCCTTTTGGTGAGTGTTAAGGAGAAAGCAAAATAACTATCTAATGAGTTAATACCAACCGAGATCCAAAAACTCCAACTAAAGCGCCACCTTGTAGAGGAAGTTAAACTTAAGATTTGTAATATCTTTTAGATCAGAATCTAAAAACTCAATCCAATGCGCCTAGGTGGAGAAGGCTGCCTTGGGTCTTAACATGAGTTTCAATAAGATCTTTCCATCAAAAATCCAAATTTGTCAACCACTGTGCCAGTTACAAGAAGAGATCAAAAACTCCATCCAATGCGCCATTGCTAAGAGGAAGTTTAAGATCAGATTTTAAAGCAAAATTCAATCAAAGACCAAAAACTTGATCTGCTGCGCCTAGAAAGAGCTTGCATAAGATAGTCGTTTGAGTGGATTCTTTGAGAAATATTATCATTTTATGTTTGAAGTCATTAAGATATCAAAAGTGAAGTCAATTTGATGATAAGAGTGTTGAATGATTCTTATGTATTATGAAATCAATTGTTTATCAAAAGGGTTGATGTTTCTTCTTTGTTTGTGTTGCAGCAATAAGGATGTAGCTGAGGAATTATCTAAGGAACATGTGATTGGAACCTTCGATAAGCAAGGAATGAGAAAAGGAGAAGACATCATGTAGCTGCTCCAAGTGATCACTTCAAGTATCAACTAGATTCTTCATCAATCATCGCTTCAAGATCAGCATGTAGCTGCTCCAAAAGATCAGCTTCATCAACATCAAGCATCCCAAAGACATCTATAGAACCTCCGGTACATTCAAGTCTCTTTGAGAAGTCAGCTACTCTACATATAAGGAAGATGTTATCATTTATATCTACACTCCAAGGGCTCTTTTCAAGTTGAAGCATTTCATCATCTACATCAAGTTCAAGTATACATGGCAAGCACACTACTTCATCTTCAATGGCATCATCGAGCAAGGACATCCATCCACCAAGCTTCATGTTCTCTCAATCTTTAAGTCTTTGAGAAGTTTCTCACTCCATGTTATCCATCAAGCTTCAAGACTCTTTGATCTTCAAGTCTAAAGAGAGATCTCCTACTTCAAGTCATGAAGGAAGCATCATCATCATCTACTTCAAGAAGAAGATGCATCCAAAGAAGATCAACATCAACCTGCTTGCAAGAGGAAACATTTCAAAGTCATGCAAATGAGCAACATCTATCATACACATCCAGTTTACAAGAAGATGAACAAGGTGAGATCAACAAGATACATTCCCAGACATACAAGCATTCAAGTATCAAAGCACTTACATCGAAGACATCACATGAGATGATACAATTTGGGAATAAGCTAAGATGGCACCTACGTGGCATGTACATCATCATCAAGCCAATCACAAGTCGCCACATCATTTGACAAGCAAGAAGACAAAGGACGTCCATGTGGAAGATGCTCCAAAAATTCCATCTTATCCTATCTTCTTGGAAAACGTGCCTTCATTGCCTCTCTCATGTACTAAAAATAACAAGTTGTAACTACCTACTGAGGTGGCATGATCTGAGCCCTTGGCTATCTGGATTGATCCTAGCCTTTCATTGTAACTCTGGACCTCTATATAAAGGCCTTGTTGCCTCATTTGTAATGATTAGTTTTTTTAGGAGTAGAATAGAAGAGACTCTCGAAATTCTCTGAGAGGACTTGAAGTTGTTGTAAATATTTCTCAAGATTAATGCAAAGACATTGGAATTCATTTGGTGTTTAGGTGTTGTCTTGTGGAATCACATGGTTTCTTGTACTTTGATGAAGTGGAGAGATGTTTCAAACTAGATTAGAAGTAGATTAGAAGCTCTTTGATGTAATGCATGTTGTATTGAATATTTGATCAACTCCTAGCTCATGCTTTTAACATTCATCGCTGGTGAAGTGTTGTGTAAAACTAGTCTAAGCCTTATCATTTGCATAAGTTCGATTGTGAATGCTTGTTTGAGCTGCGCTATTCGATAGGTGCTTATATAAGCCTTTATGATTTGAAAACCATTCGTTTAACTTAGAAGATTGCACCAACTTCATGTAGTTGTAGGCATCCTTGGCGAAGTGGAGTTAGGTTAATACAGGAGTTTGTCTATTCAAGCATCATCATTGCTTCATTGACCTTAGATTAGCTTCCTAAACCTTTATCTTTTGCTTTTCTTTATTATTGCTACATCATCCACACTGAAGGAGGAATAAACTAAGGAAGTATGAAGAAGTCTAATGTAAGTCCCTTTGTGATAATCAGCAAGATCACATGTAATCACTGAGTTAACCCATCACAAATCATAAAAAAAGCAACCTTGGAGTCATCTCGTCTAATCACTTTGTTTAGCATTCGAGAGGCTTTGCTCAAGAGAGAGTTGGATACCTCGTGTTTTACTCTATTGTTGACTTGTCGAAAAACAATCATCAACAGGACCCACCTGTAATTATTCCTTAGAAGGTTCCAAATAAGATTATAAAGAGAACGATATATATCAAGGCACATAATGATCGACCCTTCACAAAGGGAGCACCACAAGACAAGTTTGATAAAGATAAAATGAGCGATCAAGAATACCAAACAAGATAATGATACGATGCATGAGGAAAACTTACAAGACAAAGAAGATGCGAACACCTAAGGATACGGGAGGATTAATAACAGCAAGTATAATATTAAGACCACGATCAGCATAAAGAAAGGCAATCAAATATAAATAAAAATATGTATGCAGCGATCTTATAATTGTCTTTTGAAGGCTGCGATTATGTTAAGGGAGCAATCAAGTATTTGTAAGAGGCATCGAATATATTAACCTCAGCAGCGATTATAAGACAAGTTTATTAATATGCAGCGATCATTCTTATAAAGGACAGCAATTATTATTATCTGGTACGGTTGTTAAGCATCTATTAATAACAATTAATAAACTCATAAAAATAGCAACAAAAGGGTACGTTATGAAGTGTCGTCTCTCTTCATAAAATTATGGAGATATAAAATGCATGAGAGATGTGAAGATAGGGGTATGGGAAAATCACGGAACACATCAAGCATCGACCAACACTGATAAATAAACAAGCATCGAATAGAATCAGCAATAGAAAGCTCAGCAAACAACAAAGGGACTGCTATTGTCATCAATATCCATAACTTCATTCAGTCAGCACAGCAGATATATATTCTGATTGGATCAGCTAAAGCATTATATCATCCAATATTAATTAGAAGCAATCATTCATATCTGAACAAATGCATGGCAATAAATGCATAGAGAAGGGAAGATAAAATGAATGGTTAGGAATATGCATGGAATCAGCATAGCAATCTAATCTCACAGTCTCTAAGACATTCAACGATCAGCATACAATCAACGTATGCGTTTCAGCAGACAATACACGCAAATCTCTCAAGACTAGATAACATCGATCAACCCAGCAAATCGTTCTAATAGCCAGCATTCTTCAGGATAGACATAGCCAAAGGAATTCAGAATTACAAAATCCAATCAGAAATCCATATCATAACAGGCAACAACGTCCATAAGGTATGATACTTTCTTAAAGATACTCAGTCTGATCCTTACACAATCCTTATGTCTTTTATCTACAAAATGTTGCAGTCTGATCATAATATTAGAGTAAAATGGATCAATAGCATGATAAGATGATATGGACGTAGGACAGCCTACATCCTATGTAGAAAACATAGTCGAGTAAGTATAAATGTCTAAGAAAGAATAAGATATCATCGTATATCATGTACATGTTAAGAATAGATGATTATGAATAGAGTTAAATGCTATTACTTGATATGATAAGATAGGAACATGTACTAGCATGAAATATTAATTCAACAAGTATATATTATTACATGAATGATCATGAAAAGAATGAATTGGACTATGGAAATATGAGGCCAAGTGAGTGGCCATTAAAAAGATAGTAATGACAAGACTGTTGCAAGTATGGGCCTAACCGGTGTTGTCATTGATGTCAACATACTCCTATTGCATTGATGTCAAGGATTGGATGAACTGTGTGCTGAGGATATTGAGAAAATTAGTCCTATTAGAAACAGAGAAAAACAGTGAAGACAGTGAAGGTCTATGAAGTGAAAACCCTAGATAAGATGAAGATCAGAGGATGTGAATCAAAGGGTTTGTAGATATGTGTCTAAAGGTGATCCAGTAAAGATTTGAGAGGTCTGCATGAAGATTTGAAGAAGTTATGACCATATTAGTAAAACCGGTTCTGGCAGATGTTCAGAGGTGACAGAGCGACTCAAATAGGTCTGGTGAGATCCGTAAATGCAATATCTTGTTTTGCGGATTTGGTGGCATGTTTAGGAAGTCAATGTGAATTGACAACTCAATTGGTTCGTGATATGGAGGTCCGCAAGCATCTATTCCAATATGACAGTGATGACAGACTGTGTTCTTGAGGTTCCGGATGAAGGAGAGAATGATTTCAGTAAGAAGAAGCAATGTGGATGTTCTCAGTGATTCAGGCAAGCTTGTGGAGGGCTTTGGATTGTGTCCAGTTCGTGTTGGTGGTCCGCATTGAAGATTGAGCTCGTAATTGAAGAATTACTTCCGGATGATGATGTTCTTCCTAAGTTTGGCCGACCGGATGATTTACACTCTTGCGGATGATTTTGAAGATGTTATGAGAAGAATGGCGTGTTCCCCAAAGGAGATTTGGGTCCCAGATACATGTGGCCGACTGTGTGGTGATTCGCATGAAGTCTTTTGTAATAAATTAAGTTGTATTTGTGTATATGCTCAATAAAGTTTGCCGACTTTAATGATTATCCCAAAGTCGATGTCTTGTATAAATAAGAGTTGTGAAGTCATTTCAAAAGCATCTTGGCGGAGATGAGAGTGTGGTAGAGAGGAGAAGTGTGAAAGGCAGAGCAGTAGTATTGGGCTTAAATAGAACTGACTCAAGCATGGTGAAGATGCTATTCTTCAGTTCAAGTATGTAATACTTATTATTCTGTAAACAGTGTGTCTCCTGTAGGCAGTGGGCCTCTTGTGAGCAGTGTGTTCGGGCAGTGAGCCCTAATTGGCATGTGCCATTTTGTTCCTTTTATTCTTTTAACAGAGAATACAATCTTGGGTTAGTCACCCCGTGGTTTTTCCCTTAACCGGGTTGTCTACGTTAAAATCTTGGTGTCGTATGTGTTAATATGTTTCTACTCTTGAATGATTGCTTTATGTTTCCATGATTAATTGATTATTATGCTACTGAATTACAAGAAGGATTTAAGTGATTAATAATAGGAAGTTTTGGGACAACTGATTCACCCCCCCTCTCAGTTGTTTGTCTTGATTCTAACAAAGACAATATTATAATTCATGAGTCCATGATATACTCGGAAGAGGTGTTCAAGCCTCATCCTTAATCACTCTATCACCCTATGAGTATGGGGTTGAGTTAAGGAAGGGCAGTATAGTGGACCTAGGTAACCCTCAAGAGGACGAAGTACACCGCATGTAGTGTGAAGTCCCTTGAGCCAAGAGTTGAGGTACACCGCATGTACTGTGAAGCTTTTGGGCCTAAGGTATTATGAGCTCATAATTATTATGAATGTGCCCAACGTTAGGTGACTCTCAAATGGATGAGGTATGCCGCATGTAGCATGAAGTTCTTTGAGCCAAATGGTGAAGTACACCATGTGTAGTGTGAAGCCTTTGGGTCTCTGGATGGGATGGTTACACCAGCGCCTTAACATAACCATGCTCGTATGGGAAAAGTAGGGTTGATTAATGATAGGGCTATTCAAGGACATCCCTCGAGGTATATCGAGGTATATGTGTGAATGTCATGTCCCCATATCAAGACACTGTTAAAGTAAAGATTTGAACATGATAAAGATGGTTTGTAAAATATTATTTGGGATAATAGAAATAATTACATACATTATATATTATTTAATAAATAATATTATTGTATGAATATTTTATTATAATTAAAATATAATATCAATATTATAAATAACAATATTATAAATATATCTAATAATATAAATACAAATATTCTTATATTTATCTTACATTATAATATCAATATAAATAATATAACATAAATCATATATCATTTATTATGATATAAATGATTTAATATAAATAATATAAAATTAATAATATATCATTTATAAATGATATAATATAAATACAAATAATATAAATAAACATATTTTAACCGATCCTCTTATGATAACGGAGTTACATATGTTTAGAACTAGTTTTACCACAGTTCATAAAGGGAATTAATATAAAGTAATAAAAATTATAAGAGGGTACGTATGTAATTTACTAAAGTAATAAAAATTATAAGAGGTGCGTATGTATTTTACGCGAAGCATAATAAGAGATGTGTCTCTTCGAACATATCCCTTGAAAGGGAAATAAATAAAGGTTATAAGATAGAAAGTAAAAAGAACAGGAACGAAGATATTTTTTAAGAGAACACTTCTGAGTTAAATACAACTTTGATATTGAAAATAAATAAATATAATAAAGAGTAATCGTATTTGATTTATATAAGAGCATAACACACATTGAGAGATTGGAGGTAAACTTGTTAGGAAGAAGTAGCATTAATACCTCAAAGGTAGATAAGACCGGCGGTGGAATGGACCATGTTACATCATACTTAGGCAATGGATAAGACCTACGGTGGAATGGACTATGCTACATCATACAAAGGTAATAAGTAAGACCTGCGGTGGAATGGGCATATGTTACATCATACAAAGGCACTTAGTAAGACCTAAGGTGGAATGGGCATGTGTAACATCATACAAAGGCACTACCCGTAGAGGATAATTCATGCAACCTAACAAGAGATAGTACCCCATCTCCACTAGGGTTTGAAAATAAATAAAATTAACATATAATAGACAACCCTAAGTATGAATCCACTTAAGGATTGGATAATTGAATTATTGATATATGTTGATATTATAAGAAGAATTGATTACTAATGTTCTCTTTTACAAGTTGAAATTCTGTGCAAGGTTAAGAAAATTTTGACTTGCTAGAAGGGGACATTACAGTGGTATCAGAGCAGTGATCCTGCCATCCTGTGAATAATAGTTAAATAAAAATTTAAAAAAAAAAAGCAAGAATCACTGAAAACCCAGGTATGAATTTGTTGGAATAATAGTGTTTAATACATTGATAAAATATTTTAAATATATAGATGTAACATTAAAAATTAAAATTTACTCAATATGTTATGATGCAACATTAAAAAATTAAAATTTACTTACAAATATCTAATTAATAAATGATGAGTAAATAAGGTAAAAAATAAATAAGAATAAAATAACTCTTGAAATTACATTAAGTAAATATACTAAATGAAATAGTAAAATAAAATAATTAAAATATCTCTGTGGGTAACCTATGACTTGAAATGACATGAGAAAAACAAATTAAAATATATGTAAACAACTAGCTCCAAATATTTATTGTATTTATTGTGTACATAAACCTCAATAAATATAATGTTATAAAATATTATAGGATACCTAATTATAGTTGCTTAAGGACAAGCAATCTTGAGTGGGGAGGGTTGTCATGTCCCCATATCAAGACACTGTTAAAGTAAAGATTTGAACATGATAAAGATGGTTTGTAAAATATTATTTGGGATAATAGAAATAATTACATACATTATATATTAATTAATAAATAATATTATTGTATGAATATTTTATTATAATTAAAATATAATATCAATATTATAAATAACAATATTATAAATATATCTAATAATATAAATACAAATATTCTTATATTTATCTTACATTATAATATCAATATAAATAATATAATATAAATCATATATCATTTATTATGATATAAATGATTTAATATAAATAATATAAAATTAATAATATATCATTTATAAATGATATAATATAAATACAAATAATATAAATAAACATATTTTAACCGATCCTCTTATGATAACGGAGTTACATATGTTTAGAACTAGTTTTACCACAGTTCATAAAGGGAATTAATATAAAGTAATAAAAATTATAAGAGGGTACGTATGTAAGTTACTAAAGTAATAAAAATTATAAAAGGTGCGTATGTATTTTACGCGAAGCATAATAAGAGATGTGTCTCTTCGAACATATCCCTTGAAAGGGAAATAAATAAAGGTTATAAGATAGAAAGTAAAAAGAACAGGGACAAAAGATATTTTTTAAGAGAACACTTCTGAGTTAAATACAACTTTGATATTGAAAATAAATAAATATAATAAAGAGTAATCGTATTTGATTTATATAAGAGCATAACACACATTGAGAGATTGGAGGTAAACTTGTTAGGAAGAAGTAGCATTAATACCTCAAAGGTAGATAAGACCGGCGGTGGAATGGACCATGTTACATCATACTTAGGCAATGGATAAGACCTGCGGTGGAATGGACTATGCTACATCATACAAAGGTAATAAGTAAGACCTGCGGTGGAATGGGCATATGTTACATCATACAAAGGCACTTCGTAAGACCTAAGGTGGAATGGGCATGTGTTATATCATACAAAGGCACTACCCGTAGAGGATAATTCATGCAACCTAACAAGAGATAGTACCCCATCTCCACTAGGGTTTGAAAATAAATAAAATTAACATATAATAGACAACCCTAAGTATGAATCCACTTAAGGATTGGATAATTGAATTATTGATATATGTTGATATTATAAGAAGAATTGATTACTAATGTTCTCTTTTACAAGTTGAAATTCTGTGCAAGGTTAAGAAAATTTTGACTTGCTAGAAGGGGACATTACAGTGAATGTGAAATGCATTTTTGTAATGAATTTAATATGGACTATGATTATAAGGTTACTGTTGTGATGTCATCGCAACATCGCCCCATAGGATGGGGACCCCTCTCCTTTGAAATTTTTGGTTGGAGTTCGTTTTGTTTTGGCTATCACCCAGTTTGAGGTTGCCCTGAGCGGAAAGTTTACTAATGATGCAAGGAGGTTACGTTTTAAGGCAGTGAGTGCATAAATCAACTGTAGAGGTTCGATAGAGCAAGCTTACCCAAGATCCGAATTGTGAGTCGAGACTAGGTGAGATTAAAAGGTCTCAGAATAGGAATTTTGAGATGCAGGTGTAGGATGTCCGCCCAGGCACTTAGCGGTCATCCAAGATTTCCAAATCATGCGCAGCCATGTTGAGGTCTTCTCTAGGCTCGTCGGTCTGTTAAGGCAGTGGGAATCAACATAGAGGTAATCGTTTTTTTCATGAGCATATCTAAAAGCCCGCCCAAGCGGACTTTCGTTGTCCTATCGCAAAGCATAGATTTTGATTTACACATAGTGACGCTCGAATTCCCGCCTAAGCGGACTTCTTGGGACGCTTTGCAAATCTGAACATTCAACATTAGACACGACACTTGAAAAGGTCCGCCCAGGCGGTCTTTTCAAGTCACTTTGCAAAGTTGGAAATTCAACGATATGATTTGGGAGTCCGCTCGTTCATGAGCATGCGTTACAAACTTGTTACCTTATTTTGATTCAAACGTCTGCTAAGTCTTTTTCGAGTATGAAGACTCAAGAGATACATGCATTACGTGCCGAAATTTCCGCTCGGCCTAACATAGTCTTATTCGCAGAGCATTATAAAGGCCGTTGCAACGATTCTCATTCATTCTTAATGGTTTTCAAAAATGCGTTATCATTTCCCGGTCATTCATGATGATTAACCCGCTTGTTTTGTGGGCACGTTCGCGCATCATATATGCTATGTTTGAAGCATTCAAGAGTCCGCTTAAGAAGATATTCAATGAAAGCTTATTATGCATGTTTTCCGGCTTATACGTGCGGGTCCCAAATCCCCGTTTTGAATGCATATTCCTGATCGGCTCGCATAGTAAAAAATTCTTTTTTATGCATAGCATATCAAATAGTCCGCTTATATCCCTTTGGCACATTTTTGACCCTCCCATGCAAAAGGCGCGTATGTTAATATACCTTGCATTGCAAATTCAACACGCATCTGTTCAAAGTCTGCGCCAATCATCCTAAGTGCACATTTGGAGGAGGTTGGTATTGATAAGTCATCCGTATTATACAAGACACATAAATATCTGCTTAAGCACAAGAAGATAATTGGTTTGCAAAAAGTAAGTTTCGTGCTATGCATAGAACATCTAAAGATCCGCTAGAGAGCACTTGGGGGATACCTTTGCACTTCACGCAAGATCATTTTTCATACAAGTTAGAAATTTCCGCCCAAAATCCAGAGCACATATCTTCGTAAAGTTGACACCACAAGCGTTGCTAAAGACTTATCATATTCAAAGTATCCAAAGCGCACTTTTTGGGTGGTCTTGTATTAGAATGTTTCTCGACTTATGCATGAAGACATAGAATCAGCGCCTGGGGCGCATATCAAAGGAAGGTCGTGCATTTTCCAAACCCAAACGTTATGTATAAAAATAGTGCTCCAAGACTCACTTTTGTAATTGGTGAATTTGAATATGCAAGCCTATCCAAAATTTCTGCCTAGGACCAATTCCAATTTGCCTTTACATTGTAAACTCCTATACATAGACACCCAAGATAAGCACTTGAAATCTTGTAAGTTATTTGAATAAATGATAGAAAGATTCGTAATGAAATATTGGTAATGATTATCATCTTTGCAAATTGATGGTTGTTTCTCTTTTGTAGGTGATGAGAATCCACGAAGGAGAATGGCGAGAGCTTGTGCAGGAGAAGTTCATGCAGGAGGAGTATTGTTCAAGAACAATCAAAGAGGAAGATATCATCGCCAAATGGAGGAATTTCCACATCAAGATCTTATTTGCACGAAGGAGATAACTTCATATTTCCGGAGGGAGAGCATCACTTCACCATGCATGAGAAGAAGTTCACTTCCAGAGGTTCAAGTCTATCCAAAGTCATCCATTTCATGCGCCAAGTAGAGAGAGAGAGCATCTATCATATGTGGGTCCACTCCGGCAGTCATGAACAAAGACATCTTCCACTTGCACTATCCAAAGCTAGAATCCAGCAAGTACATGAAGACAAGAAAATTGAGAAGAGAAATGAGCAACCTCATCACGAATCCATAAATTATACAATTGCATGAAGGACAACAAGAAGAAATTCTAAATTTCCCAAGTCGCAAGTTTGAAGAGGTTGAGTTCCAAAGGTGAAAATTTGAAGATTCAAAGACTACTCCAAAAGATGACAAAATTTGGGAAAATATTTTGAGCAATATGAACACTAAGAAAAATCAAACCAGTTTGCTCGATGCTGAGGTGGCATGTGCACAGCATTATCCAATCACAGTCTGCCACATCATCAGTCCGCATTCAATGTTCTAAAAATAGCAATTTTTGTAACTAACTGCCTTGTTGTCAAAATCTGGGCCATTGATTCTCAAATCAATCCTGGCCATTCATGTAATTTTGAAGCCTATATAAGGCCCATTTCTCTCATTTGTAAGGGAAGATAAAAGGAGAGAGTAGGAATCAAGTAGTAGGAGTAGATGCTGATTAGAGGAGACTCTTCGAAGTCATGGAAGAGACGTATGAAATTGTTGTAAAAATACATTTCCAAAATCAATACAAGCTCATTGTTGGTTCACATGGTGATTTTGTGTGATTGAGGAATGTTAGCATGGTTTCAAATTCTCGAATATGATGGAGAAATGTTTCCAAGTAGCTTAGAAATAGATTAGGAGTGCATTGATGTAATGAATATATGTAAAGATATTTGATGAATTCTTCTTGGTTCATACTTTTCGTGGATTGTCGAAGGTATTCCACTTTGCAAAGTTAAACTGAACCTTCATTTGCTTTAGTTCGGTTGTGAATACATGTTCAAGTTGCGCCAGCTGTGGGTGTTTGAATGGAGGTTTGCAATATGAAAATCCTTGAGTTTCCTTAGAAGATTGCACCTGCTTCGTGTAGTTGTTGGTTCTCATGGCGAAGTGGAGTCAGGTTTCGTGAGGAATTTGTCTATCCAAGCATGTTTCATTATATCATTGTTCTTAGAATAGATTTCTCAACCCTTATCTTTTGCCTTTTCTTTCATAGCCGGTTAGAGTAAGTTCCACTTCGGTTAGAGTAAGTTCCACTTCACAAGAAGGAGAATAACATATTTAGAATAGAATAAGGAGTATATTCAACGTAAGTCCCTTTGTGACTTTTCAGCAAATCACATCAACTACTGAGTCTATCCATTGCAAGTCAAGACCTGACATATCATGAACCTTGGAGTTGTCTCATTGGATCACATTGTTTAGCCTTTGGGAGACTTTGTTCAAGAGAGGATAGAATACTTAGTATTTTATTCTGAGTTTGCATGTGCATAAAAAACACATCAACAGAACTGGAATGGAGAAGCTAACTTCGTCCATCAATGAGAACAAGAACAAATACTATGATATTGCAGCTCATTCCTATGCAGTATAAGGAAAGAATACATATGACTTGGTCCTACACGGGAATAAGAACAAAACATGATTTAAACTACATTTGATCGATCATTAATTATAAATCAAATATAATATATATATTATTAATATTAATTCTTATTATACTTGTAAATATATAAATAGATATATTATATAATAAGATATTATATAATAATGATAATATTAATAATTAAGATTATCATAATATATATATTATAATGTTATAATAATTATAAATTAAAGAGGATCGATATCCTCAAATACATGAATCGAACCATATTGAAAGGTGTGAGTGGAGGAAATATGAAGAGCGACCCTTGTAAAAAAAGGCATTTGCTATGAATAAGTTAAGAGAATATGAGAAAGACAAAATCCTTAAGCTATGATAAAGCTAAGACTAAGAGTGCCGACCAAGTCCACAAAGGACAAACGGATGCCAAAGAGGATATTTTGAAGACCAAGTTTTATAAGTCTAAGGCAGCGATCATTAATTATAATCAAAACAGCATATTCACAAATGATAAAAGAAACGATTAACCAAGGACGACGGAGCATATAAGACAAAGGTTTGACTAATGAGGGGATGTCTCAATGAAGAGTAGCGCCTATTGGAAGAAAGGATATGATCCACGATATAAAGATTGGGGGATCATCCACCTTCAAGGGGGACAGTAGGGAATCATAAAACGAGAATGATCTCAGCACCAAGGAGTATGGAACAGATGTTGTAACAATTTGTTCATCCTAATTGATTGTAATTATGTTTGATAGATATCAACCGAAGAAAAGACAGATGTTGGCTTCACGGAGTCTCTATCATATGAAACATTCTCAATGCCATGCATTCCTCCATAGGATTTGGCTCATCCCGGTGGGCAGGTTAGCCTATTGGTGCAGTGATGATCGTTAGCATGTTGGGCTCCACAAGCATTATAAGACAAAGCCATAGATCTTGGAAGAGAATCGACTGAGTATCATAAATGGACATCACAGCATAAAAGAGCATCTCAGCGAGGCAGATCAATAATTCAATCACTCGAAAAGACAATCGATCAATAGGAAGTAAAGTCTGAGTTTTCAGAGATCATTAGGGAAAGAAATCATTGAATACAGTCTGCAGTCCATAATATCAGGAAATAACATATAAGGTATAAGTTATAAGGATTCAATTCTGCAACCAGGCAGATTCAGGTACAGCAGTGTTCAATCATTAATACCTTCAAGCATCATTCATACAATCTGCTATCAAGCATTCGATCTGCATTCAATCACCTTGAATCAAACTCAGTAAGCAATCAGCCATACTCATCATCGAATCAATTATACAAGGTTAAGAAGAATTTTGACTCACTAGAAGGGGACATTACAAGTGGTATCAGAGCAGTCATCTTGCCATCCTGTGAAACAAATTTATGCAAGCCTATACAAGGGGCTTCAAATGAAGTATTTTATTATTTCATGGCAGCGCCTTGTCTATATTAAGAACACTTATTGTTTTTTTTTTTATGCATAATCGGAGAATATATTATAAAGTATGTCAAAAAAGTTACAATCCTCAGCCCTTTCATGGCTGGCAGTAGGTTCAGTCCTTTATCCCTTCCCAAACTAAAAGCTAGATAACAGAAGACCACGTAGGGTCAGAGCTATAGGCACCCATATGATACTGTCAACATGTTTAAACTAGCTAACTAAAGGCTTCTGATATACAAAAGGAAGCCAAGGAAACACTGAAAAACTTTAACTATCATACTCTGCAAGCATCTTCCTGCAGTCATCCACCCACTGGAAGCCGTCGACCTCAACCAAGCCCAGCATCCTTTTGATGAAGTCCATTGCAATCGTCGCCTGTTCCTTCAACATGATCAGATTGAAGCCCTTGACATCCAGTATGAACAGGTAAAGTTTAATCACTGCCCCAGGATCATCGAGAAGGCTCCAATCCTTAGGGCGAGGGATACCGATACCCGGGTTGGCTACCTGCAAGGTTTTTCCCAAATCACCTAAATGTTCTGGACAGAAAACACCTCGCATGATGGAATCCGCCTCTGCCTTCGCCATATCCAGTTCCATCAGCATTGCTAGGACCTGTTGATGTGTTTTCCTTGCACAGACAACGCAGCATAAAATACTCGCGTATTTTATCCTCTCTTGAACAAAATCACTCAGATGCTAAACTTTGTGATCAACTGAGTAGACTCCAAGGTTCCTTATCTTCAATTCTCGACTTAGGATAGCTTGTTTGGCAAAGATGTGATTTGCTGTTTCGTACAAAGGAACTTACACTTTGGTGTTCAACGGCAGGAAAATACTGTTTACACTCGCATAGGTTGTAACGATCGCTTCAAGGCTACATGCTATGATAAACTTATGATATGGCAATTCAGCTCTTGGTCCTACTCTTAACAATGTTTTTTCAAAAAAATGCAAAAGACTGGGTTTAGAAAGAATATCTAATCTAAGTGCAAGCTATTATCATCAATTCCTGGAAATTTCAACCACGCTTTGCTTCGCCATGAGACAACTCCACAAAGGTGATGCAATCTTCTAAGGATAAGCTAAAGGTTTTCAAATTGCTCTATGAACAATCGAAGTGACGCTTGTGATAGGTTCAGACTAACCTTACACTACAACTTGCCAGCGACAAATCATAAAAGGTATGAACATATGGAGATTTCACTAAGTAATTGAAAGACAATGACTTCCACAAACTAAAGCGAACAAACTTTGAAAGAAATAAACTAAGTTAAAACATTGAATGCGAGTGAGTACTTAGCAACCATGCAACTTGCAAAGAGAACACAATATCACCATGAATAGCTCAACAATGAACTTGTATTGATCTCAGCAAAATCTTAGCAACAGCTTTAATTTGCTCAAAACTCATTATACAAAATGAAGAGGAATGAGGCTTATATAGCCTTCAAAATACAATGAATGGTCAGGATCAATTTTGATTCGATGGCCCAGATCATGCCACATCAAAGGTGGTTATAACAACTTTCTATTATTAGAGATATACAAGAAGCAATAAAGGCACGTTTTCCAAGGTGACACCTTGACGCCTATGTGGACTGCCAACGTGGCATTTATTTCTTATGTTTATTCTTTTCGACCAATGCCACGAACTTTGGAACAACCTTCGCCATGTCAGCAACTGGTACACTTGGCGCGTTCTGAATGGTTCCTTCTGCCTTCTTCACATCTCGTGTATGCTCATCAATTGTCCTCTCCCACTCTGCTAGACTAACCTGCTTACCACCAACTAGTGAGATCAAGGAGTAGATATTGTTTAGCTGTTCACCAGAAATGAAGTGAATAGAGTTGAAGTAATGAGAATGTAGGTAATTCTTTACGTCATGAAACGCAATCTCTCCTGAGAGTACACACATATCATCCATTACACCAACTATCTTATTATAAGCTCTCTGAAGCACACTATCTACTCGAACACAATCCATTTTAACCTTGTCAAAAAGCTGATCTCTTATATCCATAGTAAAGTACCAAGTAGAGAAATCATATGATGAACCTTCTTCAACTACTCCTTCCTCTATCAATGCTGACAGTGGAGTGTTCATCAAATCTTCCAAGTGGCATATATTCTCTTTTGACAGCATCTAATTGGGAACATGCTACTGAAACTGCTTGAAGTCTTTCCAACAACTGAGCAACGGTTTCATACTTTTGGATGAGTTCATCGATGAATGTATCTATTTGATTCCTAACTCTTCCTATCCAGCTTTTCAATTCTTGGGACTGTGATTTCATACCCTCTAACTGAGCAACAGATTCCTGTGAAAGCATGGGAGGTGGAGTAGACGTACCTTCACGCTGTCGAATTGGATTCATCAATTGCTGAATATACTGCTTGAAGGCGAGGTTTTCTTTCTCCAATTGATCTCCTCTTTCCCTTTCACGCTTCAATCTTTCTCTGACCACTGAAATTGATTCCTCCAACTCTTCAAACTCTTGCTCTTCTGTTGTTGGTCCCAAATCCATAGTGGTCACGTCGTAATCTTCAGGAGCAATATCATCAATTGTTTTCTCTACCTTGGGCGCTGCAATATGCACTTTCTTGGACCCAGAACTGTCTCTTGTAATCTTGGAGAATCTAGTTGCCTTCTCCTTTCCTTTGTCTCGCCTGGTTCTGCTTAACAGCTCTTGTATATTGACCTTTGGCGCTACTTCCACGATCGAGGTTTCCTGTACTCTCTTCCTCAACCATTTTGGCAAGGCAGACAAATCCTCTTGAACATCTTGTTCTTGAGCTTCAACTTCTAATTCTGGTGACGATGCTTCCTCATCAGACGATTCAATGTGTATATCCATTTCATGTGTAACAGCTTCTTGATCTTTGGAGGGACTTGATTGAACTTCTTCTGCTAGAATCTCATGCATGTGTTCTTGATCTAATGCCTGTGGAGTTCCTTGGTTTTCTCTTTCTTCATTCTCCACTACTGATGTCACATTCATATCTTGAGAAGGACCACCTTCTTGCCTGGAGGAAGTACTAATCTCATGTTGTGAACTCAACTTTGTCTTCTTCCGACTACTTTCTCCATGTGAGTCGTCCAGACGCTTCCTCTTACCAGGTTGAGCTTCTTCTCTGGAGCTTATACTATATCCACTAGACTCACTGTGATGTTCGCTGCTAGATTCACTATCATCCACCTCTTGTGATTGTTGCGAATCAGCTCCTCCCATCAAGTCATATGTCATGTCCTTGTTTGCATTCTCGAGCTTCTTCACTTGACGATCTACATACTTCTTGGTGATATGTATGACTCGTTGTATCCATTCAACACGATTCGGAAGGCGTTTGGGAAGAGGTTTAGACACCGAGAGCACCAAGAAGATCATTGGGCAGATGCAGACGATGATGAGCACATCAGTGACCTCATCACACATGACACTCTCTGGATGACACCCCTAAACCCACCCAACCTGGGCGGATTTCACACCTTGACATGGAATTCACATCAAATAATCCATACTGTCCCTCTAAACCCGCCTAGGCACTTAGGCATGGATTTCATGCGAAAGGATATGTTTTGAAATGTCATTTTTTAATCCCACATGCATAAGTTGAATGTATTTTGTTATTGAAAATCCTTCATATCAAGTTTTAATTTGATGTGTTTCTTCTTGTAGGTGATGGAGGATCCAAAGAGGTGAATGGCGAAAGCTCATACATAAGAAGCTTTGAAGGTGGAGGAACGTTGTTCAAGTTCATCATCATCACCACATGGAGGAGAGCTCCAACATCTAGTTCAAAGACTTCGTATGTCTGGATGAGGAAGACATCAATGCCATGTGAAAGGTAGCTAGTCTAAGATGGTCAAGGTTACAAGTGTAGTTCATCATCAAGAGCATCATCCGTTCGAGGCGAGGATCAGTGAAAGGTTGTCACTTCACCACGCATACCTTGAAGGAGGTCATCATCCAAAAGCTCACATATCATGTGCCAGACAAGAAGAACTCTCATCAGGCACTAGTCTACTCCATGAGTCCATGCAACTGTCCAGAGGCATGATCCTGCACAAGCGCAGCAACATCACAGGATGAGAGATGAGCATGATCATCAAAGCAATCCATGAGTTACATCAAGACAACAAGAAGAAAATATTCTAAGTAAAGTGAACATGAAGTGAATCATGCTAGTTCATTCAAAGATGCTGAGGTGGCGCGTACACATCATCAAGCCAATAGCATTTTGCCATGTAAGAGGGCCCACCATAAAGATGCTCCAGAGATGCTTATCACATTGGGAAACGTGCCTTCATTGCCTCTTTCATGTTCTAAAAATAGCAAATTTTGTAACAAACTGCCTTGTTGTCTCCATCTTGGCCGTTGATTGTCAAATCAATCCTGGTCCTTCATGTAATTTATGGAGTCTATAAAAGGCTCATTCTTCTCATTTGTAAGGGAGAAGGGGATATGGGGAATAGATAGGAGATTAGAGATTAGAAGTAGAGATCAAGTAGGAGTAGAGTAGAGAGGGAGGTCTTCAAAGTCATGAAGAGAGACATGAGATTGTTGTAATGACACACTTCAAAGTAATACAAGCTCATTGTTGTTGTTTGGCATGGTGATTTTGTGGCTTTGAAATGTTAGCATGGTTTCAAGTTCTTGAATATGATGAAGATGTGTTTCCAAGTAGTTAGATGATAAAGTAGATAGAGTTCATTGATGTAATGGATATATGCAATGATATTTGATGAATTCTTGTTGGTTCATACTTTTGATGGCTTGTCGATGGTAAGTCATCATGTAAAGTTAGCTTGAACCACATCTTGCAAATTGTTCGATTGTTGATGCTCCTTTGAGTTGCGCCAGCTGTGGGTACTTTGGAGTGTGTGAACGATATGAAAATCCTTGGTTTATCCCTTGGAGATTGCACCTATTTCATGTAGTTGTTGCTCGTCATGGCGAAGTGAAATTTGGTTTTTTTAAGGGAAATTTGTCTATCATAGCATCGTTCATCATGTCATTGTCTTTAGATTAGCCTTCTTAACTCTTGCCTTTTGCCTTTTCTTTTCATAGTTGATTAGAAGAAGTTCCATTTCACAAGGAAAGAGTAACTTATTTGAATGGAGAGATGACAATTCTACATAAGTCCTTTTGTGACACAGCAAATCACATCACACCACCAAGGCTATTCGTTGCAAATCACGTACAAGGAACCTTGGAGCGTTCTTGTTTGATCACTTAGTTTAGCATTCGAGACGCTTTGTTCAAGAGAGGATACAACACTTGGTGTTTTATTCTAATGTTGTTGTTGTCAAGAAAACATCATCAACAGAACCCTTGAAGAGATGTCCGTGTCCACTCAGTATCTCTCATCGTTCTCCATGTAGGCCTTGCCCAGAATCATTTTCACAGCCCCCACCATGAGATCATCCGACCTGCGAAGCATCCTCAGTAGTCTGAGGTCGGTGATGCTGCCAATGAAGGCTATTTGCCTCTTGGTGCTGACCAGCCTGATGGGGGTGTTGTGGAGGGAATACGCTGAGATTATTGCAACGAAATGAGACGGCATTTGGCAATGGACAAGGAAAGAAACTGCAAAACAATGGAAACCGCCTTCGCTGATAACCTTCTCACAGCTCGCCGCCAAAGATTCTCGAAGGCACTCCTTGTAATGATTGCCCAACGAAGCTGAGGCTAAACACTTAAGAGCATTAATGTCCATCTCCCCTCGGCTCGTGCCAGCTTGGAACTGCTGCAAGTTATGAGTGCCTCGGCCTTGCCACCCATTATGGTGTGGCAAGGCTCCCTCCCATCCGCCCACACAAGCCTTACTTAAACTAAAGAAGGTCCTTCCATAGAAAAGATTTCTCTGATCGAGACCCCATCTGCCCCAATGTTGGACAACCTATCTGCTTCTTGGTTTCCTTCTCTCAAAATATGATTGAATGTGACCCTGTCGAAGCCTTCTAACAAGACCAGAGCCTAATCCAAAATAGCTTGAAGTCTCCAGTTTACTAATCTCTTGCTTCTCAATCCATTGATGACTATCATTGAATCCCCTTCTATCTCCAAATTTCTGATTTTGAGATCCCTAGACAGCCTAACACCAAGAAATAACGCTTGAATCTCTGCCTCATTATTGGTGCCAATTTTAAGAGGAACAGCTAGCTTTCCCACCTCTTCTCCCTTTGAGTTCCTAATAATACATCCTGCCCCTGACGGGCCCAGATTACCCCGCGAAGCTCCGTCGAAATTCAGTTTTAGCCAACCAGCCTCTGGGGGGGACCATCTAACATTTTCCCTGGCTTTCTTTGTTTTGGTGCCTCCTCCAACCTGAGGAGCCGACGAGAGCCCCTTCCAACATTTCATCATCTCTGCATCCCAGCCTGTGAGGAGGAGGTGAGCTGGGTCTCGATCCGCTAATTTGGAATTTACTACTTCCACTATGCTAGTTTCTATTTTGATAAGGAGAGAATGCCATGGCATTTCCTTATCTTGAAAAATTCTCCTGTTGCGCTCTTTCCAAATCTCCCAAATCAAAATGGAGGGTGCTGAGACCCACAGACCCCCGAACATCGCTTTTTGATGCAAAAGGGGCCAGGCTATCAACCATTCTAACAGATTTCTGGGAGGTGCTGACTTCCACTGAAACTTATTACAAAGCCATTGCCAGCCTCTCCCAGTGAAGGGGCAATGAAGGAATAAAGGATCTCCGTCTTCCTCCGCTTCTCTACAAAGCGAGCATCTTGAAGGCCCCTCAAAACCCATCCTTCTCAGCCTATCCGCTGTTAGGGCCTTACCTTGGGCAGCCACCCACAGAAACACACCTGCCTTAGGAAGGCATTGTTTGTTCCAACAAAGCTTAGAAGGGATCAAGCCCGAGGACTCATTTGTGTCAGCTAAAGCCCTGTAACCTTCTTTGACCGAGTACTCCTCGGATGCTGGGGCGTTCCATCTTAGCCTATCCCTGCCCCTTCTATACCTTATGATGCGCTTAGCCAACTCATCTTCAAACTTAGATATCAGGCCAGCATCAACACCCAAACGTCGAATGCTTTTCCATGTGGGAAGATCACTGACTTCTGAAGGAAAGGAGAGGTAATTGCACACCTTCTCTCCCCACTCCATTTTGGTTACATTCATAACGGGAGCCAATTCTTCACACCTTGCTAGAGCCGGAAACCCCTCCCAGGAATCCTCCCAGAACCTGGCATCCCAACCTTCCTTGACCTCCCAGGTGAGGTGGTTGACTATTAAATTTCTACTCTTCTTGATAAAGTTCCATATCTGGATCCATCTGGTAACTGTCTAGAAGTTAAGATACTATGTTCTTCCCTATCTAAGTATTTATTCTTTAGCAACCTTACCCATTTGAGATTTGGCTTTTCATGAATCAACCAAACCAACTTTGCTCCAAGAGCTTGATTTTGCCTGAGTAGGTCTTTTACCCCAGCGCCATCCTTTTCTTTCTGTTCACAGACTTGTTTCCATTTGACAAGCGGAAATTTGAACTGTTCCGATGAACCTTTCCAAAAGAAATTCCTCATCAACTGATTTAATTCCTTATTAATTTTACTTGCCAAAGGTAAACAGGACATCATATAGATAGGAATAGCTGCTAGAACTGCTTTGATGAGAGTCAGTCTCCCTGCCCATGAAAGCCACTTGCTCTTCCAAGACTCTAATCTAGCCTTTATCCTTCTAGAAGAGGATCCCAAGAATCACCAGGGAGGATACCTTTAACCAACGGCAGCCCAAGATATTTACAAGGAAGAGAACCTTTCTCAAAGGACAGAATCCTTAATATTCTTTCTTCTCTGCCAGGGGGAGTATTAAAGAAAAACACTTCAGATTTCACTTTGCTGACTTCCTGCCTAGATGCTTTCGAGTATGAATCCAAGATCCTTTTAAACCTTAGAGCCTCCCCTTCCTGTGCAACCCCGAAGAGAAGGGTATCATCCGCGAATTGTTGATGGGAGAACCTTGGCATATCTCCTGTGATTTGAATGCCTCTAATTTGTCCCTCCTGACATGAATTTGAAATGAATCTTCCCAATGCATCAGCCATGATAATGAAAAGAAAGGGAGAGATGGGATCTCCCTGCCTAAGTCCTCTTGAAATATTGAAAAAACCTGCCGGGGAGCTGTTAAGAAGAACTGAAAACCTTGGGCTTGCTATCCATTCAAAAATCCAATTTAGCCACTCTTGCTGAAATCCAAATGCCTCTAAAATTTTAAACAAAAATCTCCAATTTACTTTGTCATATGCCTTACGGATGTCCAATTTAACTAGCATTGAGGGGAATTTGTTTTTTTGAACCAAATGGATAGCCTCCTGGGCAATTATTACCCCATTCAGAATAGACCTCTCAGGAACGAAACCTGTCTGTTCCTCAGCTATGATATCAGGAAGAATTCTTTTGACTCTGTTAGCTACTGCTTTAGCTAGAATTTTATAGACCACATTACACAGGGAGATTGGTTTGAAGTCTTCAAAAGACTCTGGCTTATCTTTCTTGGGGATCAGTGCTATAAAAGTGTTACTAATTTCTTTAAGAACCTTACCCTCCTTTCTTGCATCCTCATAAGCTGCTGTTAGGTCTTTACCAACAATACTCCAACATTTTTGAAAGAAAGCTGCTAGGAACCCATCAGGTCTAGGAGCCTTGTCCGGACCAAGTTGAAAGAGAGCTTCTCTGATTTCCTCTTCTGAGAACTTACTATTCAGCATAAGGTTTTGATCTTCAGTTACCAAATTCGGGATGAATCTTAAAAATTCTTGTTGGGCCTATAAATCTGAACCCTCTTCTTGATTCAAGAGATCCTGAAAATAATCAACCGCTGCTTGACCAATTTCATCTGGAATTTCTGTGATCCTACCCTCCTTTGTTTTAATAGCAGAAATTCTGTTGACCTCTCTACGAACCTTTGTTGAATTATGGAAAAACTTGGTATTAGCATCACTAGCCTTCAGCCACAGCTCCCGGGATTTCTTCCTCCAATAAACTTCTTCTTTGGCCAAGATATCCTCTAACTTAACCCATCAATTCTTTTTCTTTCATATATGATTCATTATCCATTCATTCTTTTATAATTTTTTCATTTAAAATTTGAATATCTGCCTCTATCTGTCTCTTTGTTTCAAAAATGTTCTTAAAATGGCCCTTATTCCACTGTCTTAAATTGACTTTGATGAGTTTCAACTTGGTGACAATATTGAAAAGGCCAACTCCCTCGGGATTGCAATTTTTCCACCAATCCTCTATTAGTGCCAGAAAGGAGGGGTCCTTAAACCACATATTTTCAAATTTGAAGGGGCATCTTATTGGACTCCTTTCACCCTGGATGTCTAGACTGATCGGGAAATGATCAGACCCGAATTCCAGTAGAATCTTGCTATCCAAACTGAAGGGAAATTGACTCAAGTCCCCTTTAACAAAAAACCTATCTAATTTCTCTGCGATATTGCAGAAACTAAGTCTTCTGTTGTTCCAAGTGTAGTTTCCATTACCCAGCTGAATTTCTATTAATTCATTTCGATCAACAAAGTCTTCAAAATCCTTCTGAGATTGGAGTTTCCTTCCCACCCCTCCTAACTTGTCTTCAGCTCTCAAGATAGCATTAAAATCTCCTCCCATGATGATAAACTCCCAAACCCTGTTGTCACACAAATGATCTAATTCTGCCCATAATTCCTTTTTCTGAATTTGAGAGTTGGGACCATAAATATTTATCAGAAGAAAACTTAAGCTTGAAGCCAAACTCCTAACTTTACTAGCAATCCACCCATTATTGGAAGCTACTTCTTCTAAAAGGACAGTCTGCGGTCTCCATAGTGTCATCAGTCCCCCCGAGGGCCCTCTAGAGTTAACCTTTGCCATCTTCCAATGCTTCAGACTTTTGGCAAAGGATTGATTTTCACTTTCCTCTAATTTAGTTTCCTGAATCATGCAGATATCTGGTTGAATCGACTTCAGTTTATGCCTTAAGAGGCACTTCTTGTTAGGGGCGTTCATGCCCCTAACATTCCATGACAAAATCCTCATTGTTGTTCAGGAAGGGAACCACCCTTCCCTACTTTCAACAAATTGAATAGTTTCAGCTGTCCACTTGCCTCTCCATCCCATTTCAGTTTTTCCCTGTTTGGAATTCGACCTCTAGATTTGTGATCTCCACAGTCTGGGGAGGTTTTGTCAGTTTCTCTTTGGCCAATCCCTAAGATCTTTGGAGAGCTAGGGGAATTCTTCTCCTCAGTGTCCTTAAGAGCCAAAGAATTGACTTCATCTTCCAGCCTGAAAACTTCCAACCCTTTTCCTGCATGTGACAACCAATCCTCTGCCAATGCTTCTTCTGCCGAACTGATTGAACCCTCCTTTACGGCCCTGGCTAGTTGTCCTAATTCATTGCCTACTTCAAACAAAGATTCAAAATCTTCCATGTGCATATTTGGTTTGATCGCCTCGATTGTTTCTGTGATTTTATTATTAATGTTTTGGGAAAGATTAACAAATTCTTCCACCCTAGTGAGATTTTGAAGTCCATCTTGTAGAGATTCTTCACTTAATCCCTGAGCCTCTTTGATTTCCTTCCCTTGGTTAATCTCGACTTCCACCAGACCAGGGATTTGATCCGCCTGGAGAGTATTTACCTTTTTCTCTTCACTTTCCATTTTTGCCACCTCTGTTCTTGCCTCTTCACCCTAGGCTTTATCCTCCACCAGAGTTTTCCTTTTATCTTTGTGTTGGTCCTGCTCCCAGGACCTCCATCCTATCGTACTTACCCAATTTCCTAGGGGCTTAGATTCATAGATAAGAGGTTGGCTTAGGACACTCCAATCTGTGAAAATTTCAATTTCTCTCCAGCGCTATTCAGGGAAAAGATTTTCAATACAAATTCTGATATGCGAGCCTTATTCTGTTGAATCCTTCCATTCCTCTGAACAGATGTATCTGCCCAAGTAGTTCCCAATTTCTTCTAAAATCCTATGATTCCAAAATTCTAATGGTAGATTAGGCATTCTATACCAGTCCTGACTTCGGTCCAATTTATACTTCTTTGGATCAAAGCCCACAAACCAATCACATAAATAGAAACCAAATCCATTCAAAATCCAAATCCCTTCTAGAATTTCCATTTTAATCTTGGCAGAGGGACATAAGACAAAGAAGAAGCCATTCGCTAGGGCTTTCAAAGATAACTCCTTTCCCCATCTTTCCTGCCACCATTTTTTGAGGTCTTCTATATCTAGGTTGGGACCATACCATTTCCCAATAACTCCATATTTTTTCATAGATTCAATGGAGGGATTTAGCAAATTAGAACTTAACACCATAGTTTTTTTGTTTCCATACCTGAATTCCGTCGATCGTTTGCCAATGCCTCCCTCTCTAAAAATAGGGTTGCGCCAATGATCATGGCCTTGTCTTCTGTTGCTTCTTCGTTGATTCCTCCATTGTACCTGATTCTCCCATCTTTTTCAAGGACGCCTCGGAGGGATTTCCCTGTCATAAGACCGCGAGAACTGCTGCCTTCCATTCAATCTCTAAGGTTCTAGGGATGCTCTGTCTTGAACTTTCTTCAACGAAATTTCTTTTTCTGCTTCCTCAACCCATGATCGGGTGGATCCAGTCCCCTTGCCTTCTGAAATTCCTTCCTTCCCTTCGCCTCTTGCTTCTGCCTTCCTTTCGCTTGGGATTGGATCTACTTCCTTCTTGTCTTCGCACATTCGCTCCATCTCCCCTATTGTCATCCCCATATATTATAATAATTATTATTATAAACATAATCTTTTAAGAACACTTATTGTTGGTCAACTTAGGAAAAAGCATATGGTGGAATAAAAAGATTAACGACTATAACCAGATGGAATAGCGATTAAAAAGATCGTCAATATGGAAATTACAAATGAAATTGTTGTTCTAATCGCCCACCAAAGGGGATATAAAATAAACAAGTTATTGATGGCCGACCTCTAAGAGAAGGAATGCTAAGTATAAAAAGAAAGAAATATAAAAATGTGGTCGACTGAAATAGCCGACTAGAGGAGAGCGCCCATGTTTAGTGTTTCAAAGACTTAAGAAGTATTAAATAAATCAAGAAGAGGCCAACCATCCTATGATAATAAAACAAGAGACTTATTTATAGGATATGACACGATTAAGAGAAGTAAATAGATGGTGATCAAAACATAAAATAAGTTATGCATGAAAAGTCTGAATTTGTTCATAAAGGCTGCAATTAAAATAAGAGGTACGATTTTGAAGAGCAGTGACTTAGTGAAGAGGCAAAAATTTCTTAACAACATAAGCGATTATGAAGAAAGATATTAAAAGCTATGATTTGCTTGTTAAGAGCAACGATTTGATAATGAAAAGGAAAACAATCATAATATGAAAAAGTGTGATTCAGAAGCAGCAATCTATATATGCAAGGCAGTGCTTATGAAGAAGTGTGAAGTTAAATGAAGAATATATTCATAAGGCAGCGATCAAATATTGTTTAAGGAACAATTAACGTGAAGAGACGATCTATTATGAATGGCATGCGCCACATTAGATCGAGGGTACCTTATATAAATGGCATGTGCCACATAAGGACAATAACAAACTTCATATGAATGGCATGCGCCACATGAGTCCGGGGCGACCTCATATGAATGGCATGCATCACATGAGGTCGAGGCGATCTATTATGAATGGCATGCGCCACATTAGATCGAGGGTACCTTATATGAATGGCATGCGCCACATAAGGACAATAACGGACTTCAAATGAATGGCATGCGCCACGTGAGTCCGGGGCGACCTCATATGAATGGCATGCGCCACATTAGGCCGAGGCGATCTATTATGAATGGCATGTGCCACATTAGATCGAGGGTACCTTATATGAATGGCATGCGCCACATAAGGACAATAATGGACTTCATATGAATGGCATGCACCACATTAGTCCGGGGCGACCTCATATGAATGGCATGCGCCACGAGGCCGAGGCGATCTATTATGAATGGCATGCACCACATTAGATCGAGGGGACCTTATATGAATGGCATGCGCCACATAAGGACAATAACGGACTTCATATGAATGGCATGCGCCACATGAGTCCGGGGCGACCTCATATGAATGGCATGCGCCACATTAGATTGAGGGGACCTTATATGAATGGCATGCGCCACATAAGGACAATAACGGACTTCATATGAATGGCATGTGCCACATGAGTCCGGGGCGACCTCATATGAATGGCATGCGCCACATGAGGCTGAGGCGATCTATTATGAATGGCATGCGCCACATTAGATCGAGGGGACCTTATATAAATGGCATGCACCACATAAGGACAACGACACTCCATATGGATGGCATGTGCCACATGGGGACTAGGGAGGGATGGTATAGCCACCTTGAAACCTAGGAAGAATGCCCTCCATCATGCTCTTGTAAAATGTGATAGGTAGGAAGTGTGCCCTTCATCACATTCTTGAACCTTGAAGGTGGACATAAGAGGTGATAGGTAGGAAGTGTTTCCTCCATCACGCTCTAACTTGCAAGTATTTCTATGATCAACTTGAGGTGAAGAAATCAGTATATCCTACAAAGAGACATTAGGGAAGTATAGAAAATAAAAAATAATTTCATTAATCACAAGACCCATGAACCAAATTCATTTATTTCAAGAATCTCTTTTGAATTCTTCTCTTGATTTAAGTAACATAAAACCGATACTAAGCCATATTGTGGGCCCATAACCCACAAATTCCCAGGATCATTTATAACACTTATGTTTCATCAATCACATCGCTATTCAAATAAAAGCTTACCAAATCTTCTTGATCATAAAATTTTCTGTCCATGACATCATATAATCAATTACGCCTCAAGAACATAACTCTTCGCAATTTTGAGATCAATAACTCATCAAAAGGTAAAGGGACAAGATGACAAGTACAAGATCGAATCTCGTAATCAAAATTCAAGATGTTTTCATCATTCATTGGAATCTTGGAATCTCAATTCTCTCAAATCTTCTTTAATCTATGATACTTGGATCACATTGTTGTTATTCAAAACATCAAACAAATGCTCTTTTGATCACAAATTCTCTTTCATGGAATCACAAATCAATCTCTCTTCACTAAAGCATGTTCAATCTAAACCCAAAACCACGATTTTGTCTCAACGCATTGGAAAGTAGACATTAAAAGGTGCAAGGTAATGAAAGAAATCGTTGTAATTGCTTGAGAACAAGCAATCTCAAGAGGGGAGGCCTGTCATGTCCCATATCAAAATTGATCATTTTCATTCCAATTAAAGATTGGAATGGAGAAGCTAACTTCGTCCATCAATGAGAGCAAGAACAAATACTATCATATCGCCGTTCATTCCTGTGTAGTATAAGGAAAGAATACACATGACTTGGTCCTACACGGGAATAAGGACAAAACATGAACTAAATTACATTTGATCGATCATTAATTATAAATCAAATATAATATATATATTATTAATATTAATTCTTATTATACTTGTAAATATATAAATAGATATATTATATAATAAGATATTATATAATAATGATAATATTAATAATTAAGATTATCATAATATATATATTATAATGTTATAATAATTATAAATTAAAGAGGATCGATATCCTCAAATACATGAATCAAACCATATTGAAAGGTGCGAGTGGAGGAAATATGAAGAGCGACCCTTGTAAAAAAAGGCATTCGCTATGAATAAGTTAAGAGAATATGAGAAAGACAAATCCTTAAGCTACGATAAAGCTAAGACTAAGAGTGCCGACCAAGTCCACAAAGGACAAACGGATGCCAAAGAGGATATTTTGAAGACCAAGTTTTATAAGTCTAAGGCAGCGATCATTAATTATAATCAAAACAGCATATTCACAAATGATAAAAGAAATGATTAACCAAGGACGACGGAGCATATAAGACAGGTTTGACTAACGAGGGGATGTCTCAATGAAGAGTAGCGCCTATTGGAAGAAAGGATATGATCCATGATATAAAGATTGGGGGATCATCCACCTTCAAGGGGGACAACAGGGATCATAAAACGAGAACGATCTCAGCACCAAGGAGTATGGAATAGATGTAACAATTTGTTCATCCTAATCGATTGTAATTATGTTTGATAGACATCAACCAAAGAAAAGACACATGCTAGCTTCACGGAGTCTCTATCATATGAAACATTCTCAATGCCATGCATTCCTCCATAGGATTTGGCTCATCCCGGTGGGCAGGTTAGCCTATTGGTGCAGTGATGATCGTTAGCATGTTGGGCTCCACAAGCATTATAAGACAAAGCCATAGATCTTGGAAGAGAATCGACTGAGTATCATAAATGGACATCACAGCATAAAAGAGCATCTCAGCGAGGCAGATCAATAATTCAATCACTCAAAAAGACAATCGATCAATAGGAAGTAAAGTCTGAGTTTTCAGAGATCATTGGGGAAAGAAATCATTGAATACAGTTTGCAGTCCATAATATCAGGAAATAACATATAAGGTATAAGTTATAAGGATTCAATTCTGCAACCAGGCAGATTCAGGTACAGCAGTGTTCAATCATTAATACCTTCAAGCATCATTCATACAATCTGCTATCAAGCATTCAATCTGCATTCAATCACCTTGAATCAAACTCAGTAAGCAATTAGCCATACTCATCGAATCAATTATACAAGGTTAAGAAGAATTTTGACTCACTAGAAGGGGACATTACACCTTCTTTAGGCATGACACATGAAAAACATTGTGAATCTTGCTTTCCGCCGGCAACTCAAGCTCATATGCTACCTCTCCAGTTCTCCTCAGAATCTTGTAGGGTCCATAGAATCTCGGCTTCAGTTTCTTTGCACCGCTCTTCTTCAATGTTGACTGTCTGTATGGCTGAAGGCGCAAGAAGACCAAATCACCAACTTCAAAAGTCCTCTCAATCTTGCGTCTGTCTGCATACATCTTTTGCTGATTCTGAGCCTGCTGCATATTATCCTTAAGTGCCTTAAGGATATCCTGACTATTCTGCATCAACTCCTTAACTCTGGGAGCTTTACAATTTTCTAAGGCCAAGTCCAACAATGATGGAGCATCATGACTATACAAAGCCTTGAGAGGTGACATGCCAATTGACATGTGATAGGTGGTATTGGAGGAATACTCACCCAAGTGCAACCACTTGATCCAAGCACGCTGTTGCCTTGCAACATAGTTGCGAAGATATCCCTCAATCCTTTTCTTCACAATCTCTGTCTGCTCATTTGTCTGAGGGTGATAGCTTGTGCTCGTTTCCAACTTTGTTCCTATCAAATGAAACAAATCCTGCCAAAATATGTTGAGAAATCTGCTGTCCTGATCACTGACAATGTTCTTCGGAAGTCCATGCAACCTAAACACTTCTCTGAAGAATAGCTCTGTGACGTGAAGTGCTGAATAATCTAATAGAATTTTAAAGAAATGTGCATACTTAGTCAACCTGTCAACCACAACATATATGCAATGCCTACCTTGGACCCTTGGTAGACCTGTGATGAAATCTATCGAAATACTTTCCCACCTTTGCTCTGGAATAGGCAATGGCTGAAGCAATCCTTCGGGGGAGGTATGTTCCAACTTGTTCTGCTAACAAGTCATACATTCTTTGACATGTTGCAAGATATCATCCTTGAGACCCTTCCATGAGAATCTCTCTCTCACGTGCCTGTAGGTCTTGAAGAAACCTGGATGCCTTGCAAGTGGATCATCATGAGTGGCCCTTAGAATCTTCTCTTTCAACTTCGACTCATGAACCAAATAGATCCTATCCTTGTAGTAGATCACATCATTAATCACCTTATACTTGTCATCCTGAATCTTACCATCCATGATCTCACAAGCAAAAGTGTTCTTGGAGTACTCAATGAAAAGATGAGACTCCAATCTACTGAAATTTCTATCATAGAACAAAGAGTAGGCCTCGTGGATAGAGCATCGATGTAATATCCCTTTCTAGAGGAAACACTTAAACCTGAATCTGCATTCAAAGTGATTCTCAAGGAGACATTAGTAACATTAGAAATCAATAAACTTCAGTTATAAGATCAAAATAATATAAGTATTTCATTCTTGTCAAATGATTATTCATTTTCTTCTTGTCATTCATGACTATTCTATAATACAATCCATAAGTACATTAGGACGAATATTGAACATAACTCAGATCCATACTCTCCCCTCTTATTATTCACCAAGGAATTAGGATCTTACATGCTAGGGCGCGTTGAAACCACCCCTGGACCTGGTTTCGGAACTTAGTCCCAGCCTTTGGGGTCTATAAACGGAGCCTCGGATCCGGCCACGAGACTACGTCCCGACCTTTGGGATCAATACAAGACCTCCGGACCTGGCTATGGGAACTAATTCCTAGCCTTTGGGGTCTACACAGAAGATGGAATTACTCCGCCTTTCCCTACAATACCTACTTGATGAAATAATAAGGGCTACGGAGATATGATCTTTATTTCAATATTCACTTCGTACTATAGATGATATTATCCCAAATATTTATCATCATAAGCATGGATAGCAACATTCTTATTCTAATTTGGAATACCATTGTAAAATATTTTTATTCATGCAATTGTTCATCATTATTTGATCTTAGATCCACATTCATAAGGTATTTCCCTATAAATCGTAATGACTCACATATATTCATATTGACATTATCTCAACATATATATATAAAATCTTACACATCTTATACTTAATAATTATAAATTAAACATATTAAATAATTCTACCTGTTGTACCTTTACTTCAGATTCCTTACCTATTGCTGCTGTCTTCTTTCTATTTTCCAATGTTTTTCTTGCTTGATGGAATGACTAATATAATTTTTATTGTATTGCTGTTGCTGTTTATATATTATATAATATATACTTCAGTTATGCCCTTTTATATATTTCCAAGGGTTTACCATGGGTAAAAGGATATACCCTTTCCAACGGTTGCGGCTTTAATAATGTTTTATTTATTTATTTATTATTTATTAAGGTGATCGCTGGTGTCAACCAACTTAATAGCCGCATACATACTTTTATTTATATTTGATTGCCTTATATAAGATCATTGATTTTATTTCATAGGAACTACTTCCCTCACTTTATATAATTATATAGGATAATAATAATATTATTATTTATTAGATAATAAGTATTAATAATAATAATATATATTTACTTAAATATATATATTTTACCAAAGCAATTTCACCGACTTTTATATGTTGTTTAAATCTTTAATTTAAACAATGTCTTAATATCGGGTCATGATAGACTTTATAATATTTATAATAATTAACTTATAATATTGTTTTTATGTTTATTCTTATATAATATAATAATATATATATTATAATAATATTTATTAATATTTATATTTATAAACATGTATTGTTATATTATAATCATAATAATAATTAATATTAATATTTATATTTATTATCATATATTGTTATTATATAATAACAATATGCTATTTTAATATTTATATTTATATTAATGATTATAATTGTTATTTATATTTAGAATATTTATAGATAATGACATATAATATTATGTATATTTATTAATGGACTATGGCTAAATCTTTAATTTAAACAGTTCTTTGATATGGGGACATGACAATCGACAACCACATTTGTTTCCCCCTTGACATACTCAATATCAAAATCATATGCTTGAATCTTGCTCACCCATTTCTGCTGCCTCTCATTTGAATCGGTCTGTGATAGAAAATGCCTCAGACTATTGTGATCAGTCCTAACCACAAATCGATTTCCCACCAAATACTGCCTGAACTTTGCCAATGCATGCATGATGGCGAGCATCTCCTTATCATAGGTGGAATAGAGCTTCTTTGCATCCCTCAACTTCTTGCTCTCAAAAGCAATAGGATGTCTATTCTGCATTAACACTGCACCAATGCCCTCTCTTGATGCGTCACACTCCAACACAAAGGCATGCGTGAAATCTGGTAATGCCAACACTGGACAAGAACTCATCACCTTCTTGAGTTTATCGAAAGTAGCCTGAGATGCATCTGACCATCGGAATGCTCCCTTCTTCATGAGATCTGTGAGAGGTGCTGCCAACTATGAGAATCCTTTGACAAATCACCTGTAGTAGCAACATAGCCCATGAAATCCTCTCAAATCTGAAATGTTCTGCGGTGGTGGCCAATCCAGAATTGCTTGTATCTTCTCTTCATGAACTCTGACTCCAACAGCTCTAATTACGAACCCCTTCAAAGTAGAGAATCTCTGTCATACTAATCTCCGTCATACCCAACACTTCATCAATGTGCTGCAGATGTTCTTCACAAGTCTTACTGTATATCAAAATGTCATCAAAGAACACCAACACAAACTTATGCAACTGCCTACGAAAGATGTGATTCATTCAAGACTGAAATGTAGCAGGTGCGTTGGTTAGACCAAATGGCATAACCAAAAACTCAAAATGTCCATAGTGGCATCTGAATGTTGTCTTATGAATATCCTCTTCACGAACACGAATCTGATGATACCCTGAACGAAGATCAATCTTAGAGTACATGGCTCCGTGTAACTCATCAAGCAACTCATTGATCCTGGGAATGGGATATCTATTCTTGATTGTCTTCTTATTCAGAGCTCTGTAATCAATGCACATCCTCATTATGCCATCCTTCTTCACCAACACAACTGAAGTTGCAAATGGACTAGAGCTAGGACGAAAGTGTCCCATCTCAAGCAACTCCTTAATCGTCTTTTCAATCTCCTTGAACTGCCGCAGATGACGATAAGGTGTAGTGATGACGGGCTTGGAGCCCTCCTCCAACTCAATGACATGCTCAAATCCACAATCTGGTGGTCTACCAGGAGGAATTTCTCCAAACACCATACTATGCTTATCAAGCACTGACTGTATATCCACGTGATACTTCTGATCACCGGAAGAAGACTTGGATGATACAAAACACTGAGCTGCCCAAGCAACATCATCAAGTCTAAACAATGTCTCCGTTCTCCTCGCTGTCACAACTCTAGGTCCTCCATCTGAAAGTGCTCTCAACACAACCTTCTTCCCTTCGTTCATGAATTCAAGTTCCATCTTCTGGAAATCTTGTACATATCTGCCAAGTGACTACAAACCATTGAATTCCCAAAACATCAATCTCTCCCAATCCTACCACATAGAAATCATCAGTCAATGTGTAGTCACCCATTTGAATGTTGAGCCGAGAAACCTTCTTAGTGCAACTCATAGTGAAACCATTTGCAACTGTCACACTGAAACCTTGAAAATCCTCAGCTCGTAGTCCTCTCTTCATTACTAAGCCCTCATCTATGAAGTTATGAGTGGCTCCATTGTTAACCAAGCGACTCTTTGTCCCTTGACAACTCCCTTCAAACGAAAAGCATGATATTTCGACACTCCAGAAATAGATGCAATAGTGACGTCCTTTGTCATTCCGCTCAAGCTTGTAAGGTGCGGAAATTTACCAACTAAAAATAGTACCCGAAAAGAAAAGCATATTCCTTAAGTAAGATAATCAACCAATAATGGTTTCCAAATATCCATAATCATATAATGGCAAGAACTCATGAATAAGAATAATGATCCATATATTAGAATGGATCACAAAACAGTTTACATACACCCGACTTGGTGTTTCAATACATCTGTTTCAATGTTACACAAAGAAGAACTATCATCAAGATATCCATGAATCATATTACAATTGCAACTTGGCAATGAAGCCATACAAAGAAATATATATAAAGCAATTATCCATATCAATAATAATATCTAATCTCGGTTGCCTCGATCCTCCGATCTTCCGCAAACCAAGACCAAGAGAGTGGTTGAGGTGCTTTTTCCACCCAACCACGAAGTACTGAATTTCCCCGGGTTTCTTCCTAACTCGAAGAAAGCACCGACCTTGCACAAGGAGCCTAGCAACCTGGAACGGTGTAAGTAGGAGGGAAACACTTGATGCGTTCCTGTTGCCTGTATGCATCCTAATCCTAGAATGACAAACTTGTGCAACAGGATGTGGCAGAGACATACATAGTTCTAGGCTTTTAAACAAATCCATCTATTTCAATGGTACAGTTGCTTGGCCAAGCAAATAAATAAAAATGATAGTTTTAGAAAAAGTAAAACTATCATCTTTGGAAACCCACATTTGGCATCCTGTCTCGAAAATTCGTACTTTGCCATGATACATACAACACAGTTTTTCTATGTTTGGTTTTCCATAATCATAAATATCTATATTTCAAAAATACAAACATTATTTCCATTGATCAATTGATTTCACTAGTTTGCTTATTGATTAGTTTACTATTTTTCCCTTATTTTATCTGATCTATGTGATGATCTACTAGTTAAACATAATGCATTTTTTTCATAAATCAAGAATTTTGATATACTACTAGTTTTTCCAATTGAAATGTAGAAATAACATTCAATAATTCGAAAGTTCCTACTAGTCATTCTCATTAGTGCTAATATATAAAATAAAAAGAACATTTCTTTTTTTGTAGTACAATGAATTCAATTTCAGATATTATATCTATATATAAAGTGTTTTATATATATATATATATAATCAAATAATTCAATTTGAAAAATTAAAACCCAATCAGCATTGATGTTCTATTCCCTCATATACATTTCCAATTATCACAATCAATACAACACACACACACATATATATATATATAATTTTAAAAACTAAGTTATCAATGATAAAATCGAATACAGTCATTCTGTTTTTCAGAAAATAAAAATTACAGTCAAAATATCTTTATGCTATAAATTGAGATCACAATCATAAGCCTTTCGCTAAAATTATAGTTAATACATCTTTTTGCATTACCAATTAACATTTGATTAGCAGATTGCTATTTGCACAGGCGCGGCAAGACAATGATAACAATGTTATGTTAAATATAATATAGTTTCAAGGATTTCAAACTTTGTTTATGAAGGAATTTCAAACATTTGAAAGGAAATTAACAGAGACTACAAAGGCTGCCATCCCCAATGGTTTGAAATGACTTCTGTGCCTATTATAAATGCAGTCAATACAGAATGTATTACATTCAATTCCATATGCATACAAAAGATTCAATGTATAGTATAGTTGATCAATAAAATATACAATCAGTTCAATAAAATACAGTCGATCCAACATAGGATTCAGCCGATTCAATATAATATACCATGTATTGATCATTATATATATATACAGTAATTTGTATATATATAAAATAAAACAATTCTTTTATAATACTACAACCAGCTGCTCATATTTTAAACAATTTCAAACAGATGATCATGATTTTTCCAGATAAGAAAAAGATTCAAACACACAAACAACCACAGACAAACTAAGATTAAATAAGAACTTGGAATTCGTTCCTTATTCCAACTGAATGCTTTGTTCCTATTGAAGCTTCTTGATCTGACTTATTCCCTCTTTGTGCCCAAAATGTTCTCACAATGCAGTATCAAAAATGATGATTCCCTCTTTTGAGAATGCAAAATGTTATATAGAAGTTTTGGTGCTCCAAGAAAAGAATTGTTACCTCTTCTTTTATTGTTTCCTCTTCCACAGGTGTTTTGTTTTCTAAAACTTTTCTTTTCCTAAAATAAGTTTGTGTTTCAAAAACATGTTTTATTCTAGTTTTAATAATTTACATATTATCACAATATATATAAACTAATACTTAAATAGAATATGATTATTCTTAATAAAACAAATTAAATAACTAAATCAATTATTCTATTTTCTAAACACTCATGATATTTAATTAGCAATGAATTAAATAATCTAATTAAATCACCAGTAACTAACTATGCGATATATAACTCAAATAAAATAAAAAAATGCAATTTAAATTAAACTATTAAATCATTCAATATGCAACATATACATCTACATGACACTATGTGAAGTGTGTGAATGATATCCCTCCATCTTAACCCTGCCAGGATGCTAATCTCCTTTACCTCAACCACACTCTTGTCTTCGACATTCCTGCAATTCAGAATAAACTCCAATTTCCCGTTAATAGATTTGTAACCCAAATAACCGAAGCATAGCCGAAGCATTACTAACATGAATATTACATTTTTTCATTACGTCTTTTCATATTAAAATATTCATAACAAATTATTCATCTAACAGCATATAATTATTCATGAAATATTTCCAATTAAAGTAAACCCAGATGGTATCAAAATTTGAGACGTGACATCCTTTCCCCCTTAAAAGAATCATCATCCCGATGATCAACTTAACTGAAGATAAAATTTTATACCTCCTTAATTCTGTTTTACCTCAAAGTCAAAAATTGGCCTACCTGACAATGTGTCTTGGCTCCAAGCATCTGTTTGTTCATAACTGCAAAAATTCCTCTGTCTAACATTCATTTACTTGCACACATCCTTAGCATGTCGTTGTTGAATAAAATCATGTAAGCTAAATCATTTCCTTCATAGAATCTTATTCATATCCCAAACATTTTTATAAAATAAAACATTTATGTTCATTTTGTCAACATGCCTACTCGCATGAGACAGTAGAACAATTGCCCTTATGATGAAAAACAAGCATCCCATACTAGTTATCATCATTGGCAAATCAAAAAGTCTCAATAATAGAAATACCACAATTTACATAAAAGATATGATCACAGGTTTTCAACATGTAAAAAGATCATTACATGATTAGAAAGATCAAGGATAAGAAGTTTATCATAATTTCAATGGTGCAATATCCATCTTTTTCAATGGTCCAATAAAGTATGTTAGTCAATATAAACAACACACACATGGCCCAACTGCCAATACAAGTATATACATGGTACAACTACTACCCAATTCCATACAAGTAACATATGGTACTCTTGTCAGAGCATAATCAAAATATCATCACAATCAATGAAGTTATATGGAAAAATAATCTTACCACCAAAGCACACCAAAATGAGGCAAATCTTAGTCCATCATAGACACATATAAGCATGAATCATTCATCATAATGCACATGCAATGGAAATCATAACATAATTCCAAGAAATCAATTCTTCTAACCAACACTAGGTCGAGATCCCCTATATCAAAAATAAATCTCCAAAGGTACACCACTCCATCGTCCCACTGCCACTGCAATGACAAGAAGCTTTAGCCCAAAAAGCGCAACAACAAGTTAAGTCCATAAAACTTAGGACCAAAACTATGCTGGGATAACCTCTCAAGCTCTCAACTAAGTTTAAGGAGACTCACAAAGCTACCATATCTACTCTTAAGGAAAATTGCAACAAAAGATTATTCTCCTAATAGTCCTTCCTCAGGCACTACCCGCAACAAAAGAATTCAAGGATCAGGTAAGCTAACTCAAAGGTTATAGGCACTATTACCACGTCTCAACTCGAGACACAGTTTCCCTATATGAGGTACTTCCTCATGCTCCACTCTTGAAAGAGAGGTTTTCTTTAACATTCTAGCACTACACTACCAAAACTAGGACCAACCAAACAGATTCTTAGAGGAAAGAATCTAATCACACCCTCTAATGGGTAAACACTTCTATAAAGCAAGGCTTAGCAACTTGTTACTCACTAGGAGTACATCTAAGATGACATCAATGTACTAACAAGGAGCAAGACTACTCCACCATACTGCCATTTCCTCAAACTAGGCTAGACCAAAATGTCATACAACACAATTCGATCACAAATTCATGATCAACTAAGAAACACAAGGCCTCTTTATAGTCTAACACCAAGTATCCATAAAATGGAATACAAAGGACAACTTATCCCATCCAGCATCAAGCTAGAAAATCTCCAACTTCTAAGAAGAAACTCCTGAAGCAACCCGATTTCCAAGGTTGGCAACTCAAGAATAAAAAGACAACTATAATACCATAAATATCTATATACAATACGTTCTCATGCACTAACTAAAGATCCATCATACCCTACATTATGTCAAACTTGAAGGTAGTTATGGAACTTACAACATCATACACTCTACCAATGCCAAACACTAGGGCATGGCATCGTGTTCGAGATAAGCAAGAACAACTAAAGTTGGTGGACTAAGCCAACATTAGGCCAATTAAACTAAAAGCAGGATTCAATCCCAGTGTGTTCTCTACACAGTCATAAATCTACATTTAAGCTCATACAAGAATACATTTCTCTTCAAGTGATCAACAAAAACACAAAACCATTTCTCAATATTTCACACTAATCGCTTTCATTTATCAACAAACCAAGGAATTTAATCTACCATAATTCTAGTAGTACACACATAAAGTACTAGTTTATTCTCCGCATTCTACTCCCTTGTACAATCTATCAGAGGCCCATCATGGACATGATAGAGAACATAACATGACACATGATCAACAGTTAAAACCTTAAAGCATAGCCACCAATAATAATTAAGTAAATAAAGTCCAAAGAAAAAGAAAATCAATTACAACAATAAAGCATAAAAATGCGCGCAATTACAACAGTAAATACAACGTGACCATCAAGGTCATAAGATAAATAAACATCAATTTTGATGGCTATACTTTTCCATAAATAAAAGGAAAAAAAAATTTCAAAGTTGGTCCTTACAAAGTCCAATAAAAATCAATATTCACAAGTTTCACATTACAAGAACTATGTGACTAACTCTAGCCACTACAGAGGGAGTACAATGCTACACTACACCTGGATCCAAGGTGAGTAAGAGAATAAACTCAACCACATCAAACAACAAATCTTCCAAGACTCCAATCACATTTACACCATAAGATTATTTCTACTTAACCACACGAACATCATTCAATGATGCCAAGCAACCGTAAGTTGCATACATTCACTACATAAAGACATACACAGTCATCCGCTAGCAACCAGCTAGCAAATTAGGTTCACAACTGAGATATCTAAGCACATCAATCTCTCCAACATGCAGCGGTTAACACTACTTATCAATCAAGGATTCATCAATATAACATATGGAATAATATATCATAAATAAAATAGGAGGAAGGATTAGGTTGGGTTAAGCAATTACCCAACATTCTTTTCACAAGATTTTAAACTCCACAACATGATGACAAGCATACTGAATGCATACTAAGAGACGGAAAATCATAATTCAGGTCACAAAATGTAGGGTTTGCTATTTTTCTCAAGATTCTAACACTTCAAAACATCACAAGGATTATACAAAAGACCCTTTTCACAACCCCTTTTTCTCTTTAACTCTTCAAATAATGCAATGCAATAATTACACCCAGGTTCCCACATGAATCCTAGGGAAAATGCAATCTAGGAATATAAGTCATTAACCAAATGATCTATTCTAGCAATGCGATGCAACACTATCTATCTAACAACCGCATAATTAATCCATACTTGAGGACATACTCTCAATAAGGCAATGCAATATGCATGTCAAACGAGCATTACCAGTCTCTATACAAAAGCAAGCATTACGAGGATATGCTACTCTTGTGCACAACAAGGTTCATTAATATTCTTCACATATCAAGCATATGATCAAAACATCCTAATGCATAACTCTTAAAAGAGTAAACCAAGTTCGATCACACTTGGAACATGATATTTACTTTCACACAAAGGTCCTCATAACTCTACCATCATAGGTGGTTACATAAGCATAAACATGACCCTTCAAAGGTCACTCAAGCACTCTCACATAGTGCAAAGACTCGTGCCCAACACTCAAGGCTTCAAGAAGGAAAATACCCATAAGCAACTTCTTGGCAACACCAAGGTTTATCTAACCCCTAATAATGTATTACTCGCCACATACATGTGAGGATGACATACAAAAGATGGTACATGCTACTTACTGCACGCCAACACTCAAGGACCTACACATGCTCCAACAAACTGAGCAACACACGCCCCAAAGCTCCCAATGTTGGAACCGTGCTCTGATACCAAATGTAAGGTGCGGAAATTTACCAACTAAAAATAGTACCCGAAAAGAAAAGCATATTCCTTAAGTAAGATAATCAACCAATAATGGTTTCCAAATATCCATAATCATATAATGGCAAGAACTCATGAATAAGAATAATGATCCATATATTAGAATGGATTACAAACAGTTTACATACACCGGACTTGGTGTTTCAATGTTACACAAAGAAGAACTATCATCAAGATATCCATGAATCATATTACAATTGCAACTTGGCAACGAAGCCATACAAAGAAATATATATAAAGCAATTATCCATATCAATAATAATATCTAATCTCGGTTGCATCGATCCTCCGATCTTCCGCAAACCAAGACCAAGAGAGTGGTCGAGGTGCTTTTTCCACCCAACCACGAAGTACTGAACTTCCCTGGGTTTCTTCCTAACTCGAATAAAGCACCGATCTTGTACAAGGAGCCTAGCAACCTGAAACGGTGTAAGCAGGAGGGAAACACTCAATGCGTGCCTGTTGCCTATATGCATCCTAATCCTAGAATGACAAACTCTTGCAACAAGATGTGGCAGAGACATACATAGTTCTAGGCTTTTAAACAAATCCATCTATTTCAATGGCACAGTTGCTTGGCCAAGCAAATAAATAAAAATGATAGTTTTAGAAAAAGTAAAACTATCGTCTCTGGAAACCCACATTCGGCATCCTGTCCCGAAAGTTTGTACTTTACCATGATACATACAACACAGTTTTCCTATGTTTGGTTTTCCATAATCATAAATATTTATATTTCAAAAATACAAACATTATTTCCATTGATCAATTGATTTCACTGGTTTGCTTATTGATTAGTTTACTATTTTTCCCTTATTTTATCTGATCTATGTGATGATCTACCAGTTAAACATAATGCATTTCTTTCATAAATCAAGAATTTTGATATACTACTAGTTTTTCCAATTGAAAAGTAGAAATAACATTCAATAATTCGAAAGTTCCTACTAGTCATTCTCATTAGTGCTAATATATAAAATAAAAAGAATATTTCTTTTTTTGCAGTACAATGAATTCAATTTCAGATATTATATATATATAAAGTTATATATATATATTGAAGAAAATATATATATATATATATATATATATATATATATATATATATATATATATATATATTAAAGAAAATATATAAATAATCAAATAATTCAATTTGACAAATTAAAACCCAATCAGCATTGATGTTCTATTCCCTCATATACATTTCCAATTATCACAATCAATACAACACATATATAAATTTATATATATATATATAATTTTAAAAACTAAGTTATCAATGATAAAATCGAATACAGTCATTTTGTTTTTCAGACAATAAAAATTACAGTCAAATTATCTTTATGCTATAAATTGAGATCACAATCATAAGCCTTTTGCTAAAATTATAGTTAATACGTCTTTTTGCATTACCAATTAACATTTGATCAGCAGATTGCTATTCGCACAGGCGCGGCAAGACAGTGATAACAATGTTGTGTTAAATATAATATAGTTTCAAGGATTTCAAACTTTGTTTATGAAGGAATTTCAAACATTTGAAAGGAAATTAACAGAGACTACAAAGGCTGCCGTCCCCAAATGGGGTCGCAGTCCCCAAGGGACTGCGGCACCATTTGGGAACGCCGCATCCCATATGGTTTGAAATGGTTTCTGTGCCTATTATAAACGCAGTCAATACATAATGTATTACATTCAATTCCATATGCATACAAAAGATTCAATGTAAAGTACAGCTGATCAATAAAATACACAATCAGTTCAATAAAATACAGTCGATCCAACATAGGATTCAGACAATTCAATATAATATACCATGTATTGATCATTATATATATGTATATATATACAGTAATTTGTGTATATATATATATATATATATATATATATAATATAACAATTCTTTTATAATACTACAGCCAGCTGCTCATATTTTAAACAATTTCAAACAGATGATCATGATTTTTGCAGATAAGAAAAAGATTCAAACACACAAACAACCACAGACAAACTAAGATTAAATAAGAACCTGGAATTCGTTCCTTATTCCAATCAAATGCTTTGTTCCTATTGAAGCTTCTTGATCTGAATTATTGCCTCTTTGTGCCCAAACAATGCAGTATAAAAAATGATGATCCCCTCTTTTGAGAATGCAAAATGTTATATAGAAGTTTTGGTGCTCCAAGAAAAGAATTGTAACTTCTTTTATTGTTTCCTCTTCCACAGGTGTTTCGTTTTCTAAAACTTTTCTTTTCCTAAAATAAGTTTTTGTTTCAAAAACATGTTTTATTCTAGTTTTAATAATTTACATATTATCACAGTGTATCTATAAACTAATACTTAAATAGAATATGATTATTCTCTAAATAAAACAAATTAAATAACTAAATCAATTATTTTATTTTCTAAACACTCATGATATTTAAATAACAATGAATTAAATAATCTAATTAAATTACCAGTAACTAATTATGCGATATATAACTCAAATAAAATTAAAAAATGCAATTTAAATTAAACTATTAAATCATTCAATATGCAACATATGTAGCTACATGACACTACGTGAAGTGTGTGAATGATATCCCTCCATCTTAACCCTGCCAGGATGCTAATCTCCTTTACCTCAACCACACTCTTGTCTTCGACATTCCTGCAATTCAGAATAAACTCCAATTTCCCATTAATAGATTTGTAACCCAAATAGCCGAAGCATTACTAACATGAATATTACATTTTTCCATTGCATCTTTTCATATTAAAATATTCATAACAAATTATTCATCTAACAGCATATAATTATTCACGAAATATTTCCAATTAAAGTAAACCCAGATAGTATCAAAATTTGAGACGTGACAAAGCTCCACCTGTGCCTACTGCTCCTCATGCTCCGCGTCACTATCCAAGTTAGGGTCTTTTGCAGACTCGCTCTCATCATCAGAAATGACCTCTATGAGATGTACCTTGCCCTTTCCTAGGCATCTATGCTCGTGTTCCCATGACTTCTTACAAGAAAAACAAAGCTTCTTCCTCCTCATCTCATTCTTTGTTTCTTGATCCATCCTAGGAGGTAATATTTTTGCTGATTGGACCTTTTCTGATTTGAACTAGAGCCCTTAAAGGTTTTCTTTTGTGGATGAAATGACGAAGGTGTAGTATCAAGATCAAGTGCAAGCTCAATAGCATCATCAAGTGTACTAGGCTTGTCGGCATTCACCAATCCCTTCAACCTATCATTCAATCCTTCCACAAACACCATTACCACCCTTCTCTCTGTCATATCAGGAACCATAAATGCAATCTTCTGAAATTCATTGATGTAGGAATCCACTTTACCAACCTGTTTCAACTGTGCCAAATCTCTGTAGTAGACTTCCACATTCTTCCTGTCAAATCTAGTGATGAGCTTTTGTGTGAACTCATTATAAGAGGTGATCATTGCATGTCTTTTTGAAATAAGCCCATTGTAATGTCCCCTTTTTGAGCAAGGTTTGGAAAAGAGAATGTTGTTGAGCTTGGAGAATGGAATGTTGCATTTTATGGTTTCAACTATTTTTCTTTGACGAAACAAAGTGGTATTTTGGCTTGTGGTATTTTTATGCTAATTATTGAAAAGATAAAATAATTAGCTAAGAGGAAAAACGATCCAGGTGGGAAGATGGAAAAATGGAATATTGGAGTGAAGAATAAATTATAATATTTTTTTATTAAAATATTATAATAAATCCCACAAAATCGACGCTCAAGGAGGAAAAAACAAAAATTATAAAATAATAATATTTTATTAATATTTTCTCTCTCCTAGCCACCACCCTCTTGGAGAAAAAGAAAATAAATTAATAAAAAATATTTGAGGTGGTTTTTATGTTGGCTATGGACTTGAAAAAATATTATTTTTTAGTGTAATTGGGTGCCCAAGGTGAAAAGCATATAAAGAGGTCATTTGACATCATTTTGCATCATTCTATCATTTGGCATTTTCACTATTTGGAGAATTTCTCTTGGCTGTAACAGAGTTGCAGTATTATCTAAGGACGAAAACACTTGGATTTGAGTGGTTTGGACGAAAACCCATTGCATTATGAGAGATGGATTCACCTAGAATCTATTATTGAGCATATTGCAGGTTTCTGAGGAGACAAAAGCTTCAAATCAGCTAGGGTTTCAATGGAGTTTATTGGTTCAACTAGGGTTTGAAGACATCAAGCATATTGGAGGTTTTATTATTCAGATTTGAAGCCAATAAGAGGCTAATTTCACTATTTGGTTTCATGGCTATGTTGTATTTATGATATTTCATGTTTTAGTGGCGGTTTCATTGGAGGCGGAGTCACATATCTTGCAATCTAAATTTCATATCAGACCGCTGTAACTTCATATCAGACCTTAGATCGGTGCATAGCCAGCCTTGTTTTGAAGTGGGTTTGACATATTTCCAACATAGGAGGATAGTGCTTCAATTTGGCATAATTGGGCTAGGGTTTGGTGGAGTTTCCAACATGTTTTTGTGAGGGTTTATGCTTCAGATCTCATATCAGCAGATACAATTTGCAAATCAGTCCATGCATTTTGATTTTGGCTACATTTCATTATTCAGATAGTTCTTTTCTAAGGCAGCCAGCATTGGAGGACTTCATTGCTTCATTGTTATATCATTGTAGGTTGATTTGGTTCATGATTTGATCACTCATGCAAGCATATCTAAGTCTGATATACAAATCAGACCTTCATCTTTTGTAATCAACCAACGTCAATTCAAATAAAGTGGCCAATCATTCATCCGGGTATGTTTTATTGTGTTTTTGTGTATGTATGTGAGCAGGTTTAATTAATTTCAGTCATCATTGCATGTTATATGAATGTCATATTGCAACCTTTCCATCTACATATCATATCAAATGCATTGGTGAAAACAAAACATCAAAACCCTAAGCGAAACTTGAGAAAAACAAATCAGAAATTTTAGGACAGCAGGCTTATTTTCAGTTCAGATCTAGACATGGTTTTTACAGTGGTATCAGAGTTCGGATCTTGCTAGCCCAGTGAGTTAGAATCTTCATATGCAGCCACCTGAAGTTGGTCCGCACAGGTACTACTATAGTAGAAGGACAGGACACCAAAACAATCAAGAGGAAGAGGTTCCTATTGCAGGTACAAATCAAGAAAATATGGATAGAAATCGAAGAGTTGGTAGTCCACCAAGGGATGACAGGAATGTTGGTGAGTATTTGAGGGATATTGCAAGAGGACAACAACGAACTAATGATAATATAGATCGGATGGTTGAAGCCCAACATCAAATGATGCAGTTCATGACACAAACATTGACTAATATGAGAGTCAATCTAGCCCCTACAGGTGAAGGTAGCGTGATTGGTTCACCGTGTGCTAGAAGAACACACACAGTTACAACAGATAGGCCAATGCAACCCACATTTCTTCCTAGAGAAGAGGTTGAGGATGAGATAGTTGAGGAGGAGGAGCCGCCATTTGATGAAGACTTAATCACTATGGTTAATGATTATGATGCACTTCCTGACAATGTCAAAGATCGTCTAAACTTCAATAACTACATGAATCAAAGGAAGGATCAGTGAAGAATAAGGGTTGAGCAAAGACAACAAAGACAAACAAAGCACCCTAAGGAGTACAAGGATGCATTGAACAAAATTCCTCTTCCAGATTTTGATGGCAGTGGTAAATTAAGTGCTAGGGCATGGGTACATAAGCTTAATGCTTTTCTCACACTCAAGCCAATGAGTGAGGAAAAGGCTATTCATTTTGCTACCATGCATCTTGAGGTTTTGGCGTATGATTGGTGTCATCATGGACTTGTTTCACAACATCATGGCATGATCACTTCATATGATGAGTTCACATGCAAACTCATTACTAGATTTGACAGAAAAGATGTGGAAGTCTACTACAGGGATTTGGCTCAGTTGAAACAGGTTGGTAGAGTGGACTCATATGTCAATGAGTTCCAAAAGATAACGGTGATGGTTCTTGATATGTCAGAGAGGAGAGTGACTATGCTTTTTGTTGAGGGATTGAATGACAGGTTGAGAGGCTTGGTGAAGGTTTATAAGCCTAGGACACTTGATGATGCGATTGAGCTTGCACTTGACTTAGACACTACTCCTTCATTTCAGCCCCAAAACAAGAACATGAATGAAAATTTAGATCAGCAATCTCATGAGCAGCCCACTCCTACAAAAAGTGAAGGTACATCAAAGACGGATTTTGAAGCAAAGAATGAACTTCATAGAAAAAAGTTGTGTTTTTCTTGCAAAGAACCTTGGGAACCCATTCATAGGTGTCTTGGAAAAGGTAAAGTGCATTACATAGACGTAATTGATGATGAGGATGATGATACTAGTTCGGAAAATGAACATGGATTGCCAACACCAAACATTGTAAGTGATGGTAATAAGGGAATTAGAATCACTTATCTTTTAGTGGCTCCAATGTATAATCCATTCCTATTTGAATGCACATTGTTTGGATGCAAGGTCATGGCACTTTTTGATAGTGGAGCTACACATAACTACATTGATAAAGAGTTGGTGAACAAAAGAGGTTTGCATTGTGATGATTTTGAGGGCTTCAATGTGACTATAGTAGGTGGACTCACTATTCCTTGCAAGAAGAAAGTGAATAAACTTAGCATTATATTTGGTGAGTATAAACTTTGTGATGACTTCTATGTTATTGAGTTGAAGGATAATGATATTGTGCTTGGTATTCACTACAAAGGGTCATCCAAGATTTACAAGCTATGGAGTTGAGTTTCGAATGTGAAGGGAAACAAGTTACTATGAAAGCACACAAATATACGCTGCCACATCAAATCACAGCCAAGTCAATGATAGTTATGGACAAGGAATCATTACATGAGGACATCTATGAGGATTTTTCATTGTATATCAGCATGGGACAACAAGGACACGATGAAGATTTTGGCAAATTGGGTGCATACTTGAGGAGGATTGTGGCACTATTGGTGAGTAAGTTGCCTGAGCTTCCTTTTGCAAACCTTGAGCGCTTTGGTATAGTGCATATGAGACCATTCAAAAGGCCTAGATTGATTTGGGACCCGGGAATTGATTGGTATGGTTGATGCTAATTCAGATTTGGTACTTGTGATTGCTTGAGGGTAAGCAATCTTGGGGTGGGAGGACTTGTAATGTCCCCTTTTTGAGCAAAGTTTGGAAAAGAGAATGTTGTTGAGGCTTGGAGAATGGAATGTTGAATTTTATGGCTTCAACTATTTTTCATTTACGAAACAAAGTGGTATATTGGCTTGTGGTATTTTTATGCTAATTACTGAAAAGTCAAAATAATTAAAATAATTAGCTAAGAGGAAAAAAGACCCAGGTGGGAAGATGGAAAAATGGAATATTGGAGTGAAGAATAAATTATAATATTATTTTATTAAAATATTATAATAAATCCCACAAAATTGGCACTCAAGGAGGAAAAAGCAAAAATTATAAAATAATAATATTTTATTAATATTTTCTCTCTCCTAGCTGCCGCCCTCTTGGAGAAAAAGAAAATAAATTAATAAAGAATATTTGAGGTGGTTTTTATGTCAGCTATGTTCTTGAAAAAATATTATATTTTAGTGCAATTGGGCGCCCAAGGACACTTGAAAAAAGCTTATAAAGAGGTCATTTGACATCATTTTGCATCATTCTATCATTTGGCTTTTTCACTATTTGGAAGAATTTCTCTTGGCTGTAACAGAGTTTCAGCATTATCTAAGGACGAAAACACTTGGATTTGAGTGGTTTGGACGAAAACCCATTGCATTATGAGAGATGGATTCACCTAGAATCCATTATTGAGCATATTGCAGGTTTTTGAGGAGACAAAAGCTTCAAATCAGCTAGGGTTTCAATGGAGTTTATTGGTTCAACTAGGGTTTGAAGACATCAAGCATATTGGAGGCTTTATTATTCAGATTGAAGGCAATTAGAGGATGATTTCACTATTTGGTTTCATGGATATGTTGTATTGATGATATTTCATGTTTTAGTGGCTTCATTAGAGGCGGAGTCACATATCTTGCAATCTGAATTTCATATCAGACCGCTGTAACTTCATATCAGACCTCAGATCGGTGCATATCCAGCCTTGTTTTGAAGTGGGTTTGACATATTTCCATCATAGGAGGATAGTGCTTCAATTTGGCATAATTGGGCTAGGGTTTGGTGGAGTTTCTAGCATGTTTTTGTGAGGGTTTATGCTTCAGATCTCATATCAGCAAATCAATTTGCAAATCAGTCCATGCATTTTGATTTTGGCTACATTTCATCATCCAGATAGTTCTTTTCTAAGGCAGCCAACATTGGAGGACTTCATTGCTTCATTGTTATATCATTGTAGGTTGGTTTGGTTCATGATTTGATCACTCATGCAAGCATATGTATGTCTGATATACAAATCAGACCTTCATCTTTTGTAATCAACCAACGTCAATTCAAATAAAGTGGCCAATCATTCATTCGGGTATGTTCTATTGTGTTTTTGTGTATGTATGTGAGTTGGTTTAATTAATTTCAGTCATCATTGCATGTTATATGAATGTCATATTGCAACCTTTCCATCTACATATCATATCAAACGCATTGGTGAAAACAAAACATCAAAACCCTAAGCGAAACTTGAGAAAAAACAAATCAGAAATTTTAGGACAGCAGGCTTATTTTCAGTTCAGATCTAGACAGGATTTTTACAGTGGTATTAGAGCTTGGATCTTGCCAGCCTATTGAGTTAGAATCTTCATATGCAGCCACCTGAAGTTGGTCTGCACAGGTACTACTATAGTAGAAGGACAAGACAGCGAAACAATCAAGAGGAAGAGGTTCCTATTGCAGGTACTAATCAAGAAAATATGGATAGGAATTGAAGAGTTGGTAGTCCACCAAGGGATGACAGGAATGTTGGTGAGTATTTGAGGGATATTGCAAGAGGACAACAATGAACTAATGATAATATAGATCGGGTGGTTGAAACCCAACATCAAATGATGTAGTTCATGACACAAACATTAACTAATATGAGAGTCAATCTAGCCCCTACAGGTGAAGGTAGCGTGATTGGTTCACCGTGTGCTAGAACACACACAGTTACAACAGATAGGCCAATGCAGCCCACATTTCTTCCTAGAGAAGAAGAGGTTGAGGATGAGATAGTTGAGGAGGAGGAGCCGCCATTTGATGAAGACTTAATCACTATGGTTAATGATTATGATGCACTTCTTGACAATGTCAAAGATCGTCTAAACTTCAATAACTACATGAATCAAAGGAAGGATCGACGAAGAACAAGGGTTGAGCAAAGACAACAAAGACAAACAAAGCAACCTAAGGAGTACAAGGATGCATTGAACAAAATTCCTCTTCCAAATTTTGATGGCAGCGGTAAAATAAGTGCTAGGGCAAGGGTACATAAGCTTGATACTTTTCTCACACACAAGCCAATGGGTGAGGAAAAGGCTATTCATTTTGCTACTATGCATCTTGAGGGTTTGGCGTATGATTGGTGGCATCATGGACTTGTTTCACAACATCATGGCATGATCACTTCCTATGATGAGTTCACATGCAAACTCATTACTAGATTTGACAAAAAAGATGTGGAAGTCTACTACAGGGATTTGGCTCAGTTGAAACAGGTTGGTAGAGTGGACTCCTATGTCAATGAGTTCCAAAAGATAGCGGTGATGGTTCTTAATATGTCGGAGAGGAGAGTGACTATGCTTTTTGTTGAGGGATTGAATGACAGGTTGAGAGGCTTGGTGAAGGTTCATAAGCCTAGGACACTTGATGATGCGATTGAGCTTGCACTTGACTTAGACACTAATCCTTCATTTCAGCCCCAAAACAAGAACATGAATGAAAATTTAGATCAACAATCTCATGAGCAGCCCACTCCTACAAAAATTGAAGGTACATCAAAGACGGATTTTGAAGCAAGGAATGAACTTCGTAGATAAAAGTTGTGTTTTTCTTGCAAAGAACCTTGGGAACCCGTTCATAGGTGTCTTGGAAAAGGTAAAGTGCATTACATAGAGGTAATTGATGATGAGGATGATGATACTAGTTCGGAAAATGAACATGCACAGCCAACACCAAACATTGTAAGTGATGGTAATAAGGGAACTAGAATCACTTATCTTTTAGGGGCTCCAATATATAATCCATTTCTATTCGAATGCACATTGTTTGGATGCAAGGTCATGGTACTTCTTGATAGTGGAGCTACACATAACTACATTGATGAAGGGTTGGTGAACAAAAGAGGTTTGCATTGTGATTATTTTGAGGGCTTCAATGTGACTATAGCAGGTGGACTCACTATTCCTTGCAAGAAGAAAGTGAACAAACTTAGCATTATATTTGGTGAGTATAAACTTTGTGATGACTTCTATGTTATTGAGTTGAAGGATAATGATATTGTGCTTGGTATTCACTACAAAGGGTCATCCAAGATTTACAGGCTATGGAGTTGAGTTTCCAACGTGAAGGGAAACAAGTTACTATGAAAGCACTCAAATATACGCTGCCACATCAAACCACAGCCAAGTCAATGATAGTTATGGACAAGGAATCATTACATGAGGACATCTATGAGGATTTTTCATTGTATATCAGCATGGGACAACAAGGACATGATGAAGATTTTGGCAAATTGGGTGCATACTTGAGGAGGATTGTGGCACTATCGGTGAGTAAGTTGCATGAGCTTCCTTTTGCAAACCTTGAGCGCTTTGGTATAGTGCATATGAGACCATTCAAAAGGCCTAGATTGATTTGGGACCCGGGAATTGGTTGGGATGGTTGATGCTAATTCAGATTTGGTACTTGTGATTGCTTGAGGGTAAGCAATCTTGGGGTGGGAGGACTTGTAATGTCCCCTTTTTGAGCAAGGTTTGGAAAAAAGAATGTTGTTGAGGCTTGGAGAATGGAATGTTGAATTTTATAGCTTCAACTATTTTTATTTGACAAAACAAAGTGGTATTTTGGCTTGTGGTATTTTTATGGTAATTATTGAAAAGTCAAAATAATTAAAATAATTAGCTAAAAGGAAAAACAAGCCAAGTGGGAAGATGGAAAAATGACTTAAAGATGGAAAAATGGAATATTGGAGTGAAGAATAAATTATAATATTTTTTTATTAAAATATTATAATAAATCCCACAAAATTGGCGCTCAAGGAGGAAAAAGCAAAAATTATAAAATAATAATATTTTATTAATATTTTCTCTCTCCTAGCCACCGCCCTCTTGGAGAAAAAGAAAATAAATTAATAAAAAATATTTGAGGTTGTTTTTATGTCGGCTATGGACTTGAAATAATGTTATATTTTAGTGTAATTGAGCGCCCAAGGTGAAAAGCTTATAAAGAGGTCATTTTGCATCATTTTGCATCATTCTATCATTTGGCTTTTTCACTCTTTGGAGAATTTCTCTTGGCTGTAACAGAGTTGCAGCATTATCTAAGGACAAAAACACTTGGATTTGAGTGGTTTGGACGAAAACCCATCCCACTATGAGAGATGGATTCACCTAGAATCCATTATTGAGCATATTGCAGGTTTTTGAGAAGACAAAAGCTTCAAATCAGCTAGGGCTTCAATGGAGTTTATTGGTTTAGCTAGGGTTTGAAGACATGAAGCATATTGGAGGCATTATTATTTAAATTTGAAGGCAATTAGAGGCTGATTTCACTATTTGATTTCATGGCTATGTTGTTTTGATAATATTTCATGTTTAAGTGGCTTCATTAGAGGTGGAATCACATATCTTGCAATCTGAATTTCATATCAGACCTCTGTAACTTCATATCAGACCTTAGATCGGTGCATATCCAGCCTTGTTTTGAAGTGGGTTTGACATATTTCCATCATAAGAGGATAGCGCTTCAATTTGGCATCATTGGGCTAGGGTTTGGTGGAGTTTCCAGCATGTTTTCGCGAGGGTTTATGCTTTATATCTCATATTAGCAGATACGGTTTGCAAATCAGTCCATGCATTTTGATTTTGGCTACATTTCGTCATCCGGATAGTTCTTTTCTAAGGCAGCCAGCATTGGAGGACTTCATTGCTTCATTGTTATATCATTGTAGGTTGGTTTGGTTCATGATTTGATCAGTCATGCAAGCATAAATAAGTCTGATATACAAATCAGACCTTCATCTTTTGTAATCAGCCAACGTCAATTCAAATCATAGTTACGAGACTCGGACTCGGCAAGCTGATTTTGGACTCAGACTCGGCGCCTAGACTCGGCAAATTGAAAAACCCAAGAAATTCAAAGATTTTTAAGGATTTAAAACTTGTTTCATGCACCCTTTAATAAATAAACCTTAAAGACAATAACATCATCAAATAGAAGCTAATTTGATCACATACACAAGTATACATCGATCACATAAGTATAAATGCAAATTATAGTTGAGCTGCTGAAGGAAACAACACACTTAGATATATAAAATTATAAATATAGTCAAATATATACAAACTCATCGAATATGAAATCCATGACATCAAATATTCCAAACAAATATGAAATATCAAAACAATAACTAGAGTCTAGAAGTCTATGGCTCAGAGGAGCCTGCATCCTTCGCCTTCCTACAAAGGCGTAAATGGTAGGTCTTGTTGTGATGTAATCACACATCGCCCCATTGAAAATGGGGACCCCCTCTTTTTTTTTGCTTTCTGTCCTTGTTTTGCTTTAGGTTTAGTTTTCGTCTGAGCTTGTAGGATTTTGATAGTGTTGTGTATCCAAGTTTCAACAATTTCTTGCCAAGAGGTCTATATGCCTTCATCGTGATGCATGTCACTGAGACCCTGAAAATGACTAAGTCTGATATCCTGAAAATCCTAAAAAAATGACAGTCTGAAATCTGGTGGATCCTCAAAAGTCTAGAATCTACATGCTAAATCCTATGGATCCAGGACCTATCTCAAACATCCTAGAAGTATATTGATAAATATTTAAAGTATAAGTCAGATCAATGTCTGACTTATACTTAAACATATTTTCAATAAACTTCCATTCAGGAAATCCAAAATTTGACTAAGGCAAGAAATTCCTTACTCCATGTCCAAACCCGCCCAGACTGGGCGGCCTCACAAGGTCCTCTTGGATAGTGTCTTCACCATTAGGAGAGCTTGTCTAGACAACAGCCCCAAACCCACCCAGGGAAAGTTAGGATATTTTCACGAGCTTTTGCCGATTGAAGGGAGTTAGGGAGTGATGATGGAGTCTAAAACTAAGATTTTGATGAAACTTCCATGCCTCACCTCCAAACCCGCCCAGACTGGGCGGCCTTGGCATGAGGTCATGGACTCAGCCTCCTGCACATGCATTTGTCCAGATAGAACCCTCAAATCCTCCCTAGGAGAAAATGGTTAAGTTTAGAAGGTTTTCAAGCACAAGGCACTGAGAAATTATGAATTTCAAGCAAGGTTTGCAAGTTGGAGGGAAGTTAAGTAGATTACAAGCAACATTCCATGCATCATCTCCAAACCAAGCATTACTTAAACTCCTCCCAACAAGGATGAATTAATTGGAAAGAATGATAAAAGATCACTAAGCTTGATGTCCTGAAATCCTGAAAATTGGCTAAGTCTGAAATCTGGTGGATCCTCCAAAATCTAGAATTTGCATGTTAAATCCTATGGATCCGAGACCCATCTCAAACATCTTGGAAGTATATTGATAAATATTTAAAGTATAAGAAATTCAAAATTTCTTATATTTAAACATATTTCAATATACTTCCATTCAAGACATTTCCGATATGGCGACAAGACTTGCATTCCAAGCACACCTTCTAAACCGGCCCTACCTGGACGGCCTTGGCATGGGGTCTTGGATTCAAGGTTGTGATCATGCACTTTCTCCATACACTGCCTCCAAATCCGCCTTAGGGAGAGAATTTTCAAAGTTTAGAAGAGATTTTGAGTGAGTTCAAGACAAAATCCAAGGGTGGTATCCCAACCCGCCCAGCTTGGGCGGCTTCACAGGGTGTTTATGGATGATGTCTCCACCAGGTGACACTCTCCAGACAACATTTTCAAACCCGCCCAAGGAGAAAAGTGGATAAGTTTATAAGGTTTTCTAGCATAAAGCACAAGAAGATGATGAAATTCCAATGAAAGTTTGTAAGTTTGAAGGAGTTAAATGCATTTTAAGTCAAATTCCATGGGTCACCTTCAAACTCGCCCAGCCTGGGCGGCCTCAAGAGGTGCTCATGGACTATGTCATGTCCCACATGAAATTCTACATACACTGTCCTCAAAGCTGCCCAGGGTGAAGAACAACATAAGTTGCAAGTTTGTTTGATGAGAATGATCAAGATGACACTAGGAGGATGAGATAATCAAGTGAGAAGTTTCTAAGTGACAAAAGTCCAAGACCAACTCTCAAACCCGCCCTACCTGGGCGGCCTAGAGAGGTGAGTCTTGAGTTTGATGTCTAAGCATTACAGCTACCCTATCCTGATTCCTCCAACTCACCATGGTGCTTCACATCCATGCAGGATGATTTTAGGAGAAGTAAATTTGAAAAATCACTAAGTCATGCAAATGGAGGAAGAGTGCTAAGGTTAAGATAGAGAGTGTTCACATGGCAAAATCCTTACTAGCACTCCAAAGCCGCCCTTCCTAGGCGGATTCCACCAAGACAGATGGACATCATCACCTAACATCCATGATGTGTCTTTCAACTTTATTAACATCTCAAAATTTTGGCTAAGTCTGGAGGTTGGAGAGAAAGGTCTTCACAAGGAGAGGAATGAGCAATGGGTAAAGTTTAAGTGAAGAAATCCATACACCACCGTCCAAGCTGCGCTTGCTAGGCGGCCTTCAACACCTTGAGCATTTCACTTGGACAACATCACCTCCTCCACAACACATTCTCCATGCACTCTCTTCAAGTCCACCCTTCTTCCCAAGGTTGTCCATCTCATGCAAGGAGGTTAAATTATCAAGGAAGCAAGTGAAGATGTCTTATGTTGTCAAAATCAAACTAAAAAATCACTAAGTTATGAAAATCCTTACACCTCCTCCAATCCCGCCCATGCTAGGCAGCCTTGAGCCCTTCATCCGGACAACATCATGTCATTCACATGACATCCTCCATCTATCACCTCCAAACCCACTCAGCATGGGTGGCCTAGAGAGGAGGTCTTGGATTCAATCCATATCCACATACTCTCTCCACACTCAAACTTCTAACCCGCTCAAGGAAAGATTGGAGAAAGTTAGCTGCTAGAAGATGAGGTAAAGATGATTAAGACAGCTTTCAAGTGAAATTGAAGAATTGCAAATTTAAGACTTCATGGTGGGCATGTTTAAATTGAAGGCCTAGGGAGGTGAGCATGGAATCAAGTGTTTGAGCACTTATGCCACTCATCATTTGCCTACCAACTCCACCCATCTGCTTCCACACACATGCAAGTCCAATAAGGAGGTGAAAATCATTGAAAATCATAAGTATTGGAGTCAAATCCACACATGACCTTCAAGGTTGCTCATCATAGGCAGTCTCCACCATTGCACATGGAGAATACCTCAAATGCCATTTAGATCACTTCTTGACTTCACTCAAATGAAGGTAATTTACATGAAGAACATGAAGAGAACATTAAGTCATGTTAAGGAGGAAGGAAAGATCATGAAAATGAAGCAAGAATTGCCTAAGTATAAAAATCCTCATACTCTCTTCCAGCCCACCCAGCCTAGGCGGCCTAGACCATGACCCTTGGAATTCACATCACACATTCCTCACTACCCTTCTAAACCCGCCTAGGCACTTAGGCATCGATTTCATGCGAAAGGGTATGTTTTGAAATGCTATTTTTGATCCCACATGCATAAGTTGAATGTAATTTGTTGTTGAAAATCCTTTATATCAAGTCTTAATTTGATGTGTTTCTTCTTGTAGTGATGGAGGATCCAAGGAGGTGAATGGCGAGAGCTCATACATAAGAAGTTTTGAAGGTGGAGGAAAGTTGCTCAAACTTGTCATCATCACCACACGAAGGAGCTCCTACATCAAGGCTTAGTATGTCTGGATGAGGAAGACATCAATGCCATGCAGAGGGGAGCTAGTCTAAGATGATCAAGGTTACAAGTGTAGTTCATCATCAAGAGCATTATCCGTACGAGGTGAGGATTAGTGGAAGGTTGTCACTTCACCATGCACATCTTGAAGGAGTTCATCCAGAGTTGTCTATTTCATGTGCATCCATCATATGCAAGAAGTCACGCACAAGACATCTTCCACCTCAACACTCCAAGAGTCCTACAAGAGTACATCACAAGATGAGAGATGAGCATGATCATCAAAGCGACTCATGAGTTGCGTCTAGACAATAAGAAGAAGAAAATATTCTAAGTAAAGTGAACATGAGGTGAACCAAACTAGTTCGTTTGAAGATGCTGAGGTGGCACGTACACATCATCAAGCCAATTGCATTCTGCCATGTCATTCATTTAAGAGGGCCCACCATAAAGATGCTCCAAAGATGCTTATCACATTGGGAAACGTGCCTTCATTGCCTCTTTCATGTTCTAAAAATAGCAAATTTTGTAACAAACTGCCTTGGCTCAATCTCAGTCGTTGATTGCTAAATCAATCTGGGCCATTCATTGTAATTCTTGAGCTCTATATAAAGCTCACTTCTCTCATTTGTAAACGGACATTAGAAGATACATAGAAGGAATCATTAGAGGAAGATAGAGTAGGAGTAGACACTATGGCAATAGGAGTAGAGTAGAAAGAGCTCTTCGAAGTCATTGAAGAGATATATGAGATTGTTGTAAACAAAACACTTCCTAAATCAATACAAGCTCATTGTTGTTGTTCGCATGGTGATCTTGTACGATCAAGGAATGTTCGCATGGTTTCTTATTCTCCAAGATGGTTGAGACGCGGTTCCAAGTAGCTTAGATGATAAAGTAGATAGAGGTCATTGATGTAATGAATATATGCAATGATATTTGATAAATTCCCATTGGTTCATACTTTTGATGGCTTGTCGATGGTAAGTCATCATGTAAAGTTAGCCTGTACCACATCTTGCAAATAGTTCGATTGTTGATGCTCCTTCGAGTTGCGCCAGCTGTGGGTACTTTGGAGTGTGTCAACAATATGAAAATCCTTGGTTTATCCTTTGGAGATTGCACCTGTTTCGTGTAGTTGTTGCTTGTCATGGTGAAGTGAAATTTGGTTTTTAAGGGAATTTGTCTACCATGGCATCATTCATCACGTGATTGTCCTTAGAATAGCTTTCTTAACCCCTTCTCCTTTTTCATTTTCTTTTCATAGCTGATTAGAAAAGTTCCATTTCATAATAAGGAGGAATACATATTTGAATGGAGTGATGAATAAATTCTGCGTAAGTCCCTTTGTATAAACAGCATTATCACATCATACCACCAAAGCTATCCGTTGCAAATTACGTACAAGGAACCTTGGAGCGTTCTTGTTTGATCACGTAGTTTAGCATTCGAGATGCTTTGTTCAAGAGAGGATAGAGCACTTGGTGTTTTATTCTAATGTTGTTGTCAAGAAAACATCATCAACAGGTCTTAAATGATGCCAAAATTGACGAGTCAACAAAAACTTGAAGAAAACTCGGCAAAAACTTGACAAATCAATAGGATCTATCCCATCCAAATCAATAGGATCCAATGATTTGTCCTCGACTCTTTTTGTGCAAAATCGAAACCCTGAATTTGACTAAGTTTGAAACCCTGAAACACTGAAAAATTGGTTTAGTCTGAAATCTGATGGATCCTCCAAAATCTAGAATCTGCATGTTAAATCCCATGGATCCGGAACCTATCTCAAACATCCTGACAGTATATTTCAAAATATTTGAAGTATTAAGAAATTCAATATACAAACTTATACTTAAATATATTTTGAAATATACTGTCACTGTGTTCTTGAATCTTGATTTTTCCACTTTTTCCCGAGTTTCCTTGACGGGACTTGCCGAAATTGGCGAGTCCGGCGAGTCTACAGAAATTGGCGAGTCATGGAAAAACTCAGCCGAGTCCCCCAGACTCGGCTAGGCTGCCTCGCCTCGAACTCGCTGAGTTTAGGCGAGTCTCGTAACACTGATTCAAATAAAGTGGCCAATCATTCATCCGGGTATGTTCGATTGTGTTTTTGTGTATGTATGTGAGCTGGTTTAATTAATTTCAGTCATCATTGCATGTTATATGAATGTCATATTGCAACCTTTCCATCTACATATCATATCAAATGCATTGGTGAAAACAAAACATCAAAACACTAAGCGAAACTTGAGAAAAACAAATTAGAAATTTCAGGACAGTAGGCTTATTTTCATTTTAGATCTAGACAGGGTTCTTACACCCATGATGCTACCAATCATATGCTATTCCTTCAAGATGCATAGTAGCAAGTTGTATGGCCTTTTGTTCATTCATGGGTTTGAGTGTGAGGAATGTATCAAGTTTGTGAACCCATGCTCTTGCACTCATCTTGCCGCTTCCATCAAAGTTAGGTATAGGCATCTTGTTCAGTGCATCTTGATATTCTTTGTGTTGCTTTGCTGTATCTCTAGGACTTTGCCCTACCTTTGATCTCTTCCTGTCCTTCCTCTCACTCATGAATTGATTGATGTTTATATGTCTTTTGACCATGTCGGGAAGTGCCTCATATTCTTGGGATATAGTGATCAATTCATCTTCAAAAGATTGTTCCTCTTCATTCTCAACAACCACTTCCTCTTTAGGAAGGAATTTAGGCTGGAAGGGCCTATCCGCTGAAGAAACATGTGTTCCCCCACCACGTGGCGTACCTACCACACTACCATCTCCTGCTGGTGATCCATTCACTTTCATGTTACTCAAAGCTTGAGTCATTAATTGCATCAAGTGATTTTGAGTAGTCATCAATTGTTCCAAACTCCTATTTGTTCGTTGTTGTTCCATCAAATACGGATCCTCATCATTCCTTGGTGGGCTTCCGACTCTTCTGTTTCGATCCATTTCTGCAAAAGGATAGATCTCTTCTTGCTGGCCACTTCTTCTTCTGTAGGTATGAATCGGTGTATGCATAACAATTATCTCCCAACTAGGTCAATCTTTTCACTCATAACACCCAAATAAGATCGAGTCAAATCTCAACCCAATGAAGGTGGATCTAACTACAAATCTTATGCTCAAGAATGCTATTGGAATAAGACTTGACTTTCATCAATACCCAAATACCCCTCAGGCTGGCAGGATCCAAGGTCTGATACCATTGTAATGTCCCGTTCTAGGGTTTGAGCCAAAATTTTTGAATTTACAATTTCCAAAATGAAACCCTAGGATTGTTTACTGATTTTATTTTTGCACCTTCAATTATATCTCCTTCAAGCATGAAGCATGAACTAACATATACCAAAATTGATGATAGAACAAAATAGATGTTGGCAGCCTTATCAGTGTGAATTACAACATGAATTGCACATTACAATGATGTCAATGGATGGAAAACAATTCAGATCTTGCTGTTACATAAATCAGTCCTCCAATGTCTCCAATTACATCAAACTTATGGCTAAATGGCAGCCAACATGAACAGCTGTGACAAATCAGAGATGGATGATGAATATTACATACCAAGAGATGCCAAATGATGATGCAAAACAACCAAACTTCCACCACTCAGATATGCTATTATGATTGTCTTCAATGATGGTAAAAATTGAAACAAACACCCTCCAAATGCTGATTGCTAGCCTCCAAGTCTGATCGCTGTCACTTATGATGTTGGTGATGATGAATGATGACTCCTATACTGCTGTCCTAGTTCTGCTGACAGATCGGCCTCTTGTGTGATGTCAAAATGATCAAAATGCAAGCTCAAAGCTAGGCGGTCTCCTCCAATGGACCTAGCACTCAAGATGAAAAGTACATCCTTCAAAGATGGCCGATGAGCATAAAATCCCAGCGAACCCTCCAAGAGTGAAATCGTTGCCTTCCTCCAAATCTATCAATCCACAATGGGCGGCAGCTCAGGTCTGCTGTTACAAATGAAGTCGCTGCACTGAAATCTGCAAAAAATGTATATGTCAACTGCCAACGATACTTCCCAGCTAGGCGCTCCAACTAGCAAATGATCTTCTACAAAATCAACGCTCAAGGGTGGCCTTCATGCCTTCAATTGATATGCAAATGATCTTCAATCTTCAAAAATGGTCTCCGACCAAATCTTTGATGCAACCACAACGAATGATGTATCAATGATGATCAAGCAAATCTTCAAATCTCCAATGAAGTGCAAATGTGAACTCCGTATGAATCCACCTTCAAGATGTGATTGGGTTTTTGTCAACACACCAATTCCACATGGATTTTCGTCCTTGAAAAGTCATGCAATACAATTGCCAAGCATAAACGTGAAAGTTGCCAAAATATTCGTGATGCCCAAATGAGCCCCTTCAACCTTCTTTTATACTTGGATCTTCTTTTCCATCGTTGAAGCCGACAAATTCAAATTAAAGATTTGAATTGCCTTTTCCCTCCTTGTCGGCCTAAAACCAATATTTTATTTATTTTTCCAATCATCAAATTAGCCGCCCAAAAATCAAATATTATTTTCTTTATTTTTCACCTTCTCCAAGATGAGCGCTCCTCTAGGAAAATAAAATATTATTATTTAATCCTTCCAATTAAATAATCATCCCTTGATAATTAATGCAAAATTACATTATTTCATTTTCCATTGTGTCAGACACTAGCTGAGCCTTATAAAACAACTTCCCATTTTCTAAGCCTTTGAACAAAGTTATCTTCTCCAAACCTTAGCTCAACCAGAAATATTCCCTTGTTTGATGAATTAGCCTATGGGAATGAAGATAGGATAACCCAGACTCCTGTTGGGTGATCATGCTAGAAATGGGGACATTACAAACCAATAGTATGAACACAAAATCCATCAAATACTTATCACATTCGTGCATAAACAATAGACAATTCCATTGAATGATTGGGAACCATGAAGCAAACTTAGCAAAAGTTCAACTGGTATCAACAATTTCCAACCAAAAAGCCCTTTCTATGAATGAGGAATGGCGATATATTCTGTGTAGCATCAACAAGCCTTCCTGGAGAAGAAATCCTGGATGTCTGCAAGTGCAATGGCCGCTCATGCCTGCCTGTGTCACGTTCACATGGCCCACACTTGAAAACATGTCCATTCGGATCATTGACCCATGCCCTAGGTACAAAACTCATGTCACAAAGGGGTCCAATGGCGTCTCAAGGCATGTGAAAGTCTTCATTGTTCTATTGAGTCCATTGGAGGCCATTAATGACAGTCTTAGGTCATGCAAGGGAGTTGTTGGGGCAGGTGATGTTTTCTAAAAGAATTGCGGGAATTTGATTTAGAACTAGATGTGGTAACGAAGGTTACTGAATGAAGTTGGTAACCATGAAGAACTGAGGGTGGGAAACAAAAAGACGAAGTGAAGGTGGAAAGGTGTGAAGGAAATCTGAAAGTCCTTCGAGGGTCCCAACAACTTGGCCTGATCAGATACCCATGTACAATGGAATCTCCCATAAAGTGGAGAAAGATAGAAAACCCTGTGGGAAAAAAACTATCCTTCGAAAAGAGAGAAAAACATATACAAGACACTTAAAAAAACATGATACAAAACAATATCCTGCAATCACAGATGACTACTGATATCCTCAATAGACTGTTGAGAATCAACAAGTGAAGATGGAGGAGAGTAATTGTCCATACTGGATGCTGGTGTAGGTATCACTGAAGTATGATCATCAGGTGCAAAATCTGAAAATGTATAAAGCTGAGTAGAGTCATCTGCCTTCCCAACTGCTACAATTGCCCTGCTTAGTAAGTCTCTTATCACAACTGTATTGGGCCCAAATTCTACTGTCTTCCTTGTGTTGCTATTTGCTATCTGGTAGACTGAGAGAATATTTTTAGTCAATGCTGGAACATAAAGAACTTTGGTGAAGTATCCATTACCAATATCAACAGTTCCTTGTCCACATACACGTAAAGACGTGTTGTCTGCTGTTAATATTTCTGCTATGTCTGCTGGATGCAAAGAGGTGATTGGATATGACGAACAAGCCATATGATGGGAAGCTCCTGAATCAAGAAGCCATGTGTCAGTTTTGTGAACTGTGGAAACTGTAAGAGCATGCCCCTTTGATTTCTCTTATGTTTTCTTGTAGTTGTTTGATGATGAAGATTCAGAGACGACGATGTTATTCTCCTCAAGAAGTTGAGTGAGTTCATTAATATTTTTCTTCATACAATCGAGTTCTTTATGTCCCAATTTTTTACAAAAAGAACATTTCACAATCTTTTATATTTCCATGTTTTTGTGTTTTTGACACTCCTTGTATTGCTTTATCCTTGCTTTTTTCACCTTTGTTTGTCACTTGAATTTTTCCACTTTCAGCAACTAGTGCTTGTGACTTATAGGAACTTATGGTCCCCATTTGTATGAGTTTATCTTGCTCCCTAGTTAGGTCAGCAATGAAATCAGCAATATTAGGCATTGACCATGTTGCACCTAGAGCCCTCTTTGTGGAGTAAAAGGTTGACACAAAGACTGAATATTGAGGACCCAATTTAGATAGAGTTGATAAGATGAGTTGATCATCGTTTTTCTCTATTCCACATTCTTTTAGTTGTAAGCGAAGTGATTTGAACTTGGTGAAGTACTCTTGCAAAGTTTTGAAATCATTTGGACTCAAACTTATCAGTTCATTTTCTAACTCATGACTCTTGATTTCATCGACTTTCCCAAAGAGTTTCTCAAGGGCTTGCCATACTTCTTGTGGGGTTTTTAAGGTCTCAACATGAAAGAGGAGTTCTGGATATAGACATAAACATAAAAAGCCAAAAGCTTGGTCACATTTGTTGAACCACTTCTCTTTATCTTTAACCGCATTTGGCTCCTTTTCACTGCCCATAGTTACTCTAAACAACCCTTTATTTTTGAGTGAAAGTTGAACTTGCATCTTCCATTCATAATAATTAAAGGGCGTAAGCGGACTTATTTGTTGAGTAGAATCCATGCTTAGTTTTGATTTTTAACTTTAGAATTTTGAAAGAAAGAAATTTGGAGTGCTTTTAAGCACAACTCTGTCACCCCCCCTTTTAATATTTTGTGTCATGTCCCCATTTCAAGGCACTGTTAAACTACAGATTTAGCCATAGTCCATTAATAAATATTAATAATTGATAGGTTTGTACATTGCTTATCAAGGTTCTTTGTAGTAGAGACTTCTTCCTCAACATGTACACTAGCTTCTATTTCCTGCATGGCTTGATGAATTGCTTCCCAGCATTTCTCACAGGTGTATTCCAAATGATCTATATCATGCACCCTACACCAATTTCTAGAAAGCAGTACATCGTCTACAGCTAAATCCTTGTCATTCTTTAATTCCTTCTTGATTTCCTCTTTCAGCTTCTTGAATGCTTTACCATCGATAGAAGTATCAGGATCTATCTTTGAAAATACTACCGGCTCATGTACTTGTAAGAATGAAATTTTCCTTTGCACAGCTAAGTCCATCCTTGATAAGAATGTTATACAATCTGCTTCTCTATGATCACTTGTATTATGAATATGACATCCATACTTGCACTCGAAGTCTTTCAAACTCTTGCCACCTAGACGCTCATTCAATGACCACCATAGTTGGAGAACAATTGGAGTAGAATATGCAGGATCATACCCAACAACTTGCTGCATATCCAAGCTCGAATCCAAGGTTGAGAAATCCATCTTCTGATTTTTTTTTTGTATTTTTTGCTTTTTGCTTTTTTTGCTTTTCTACTTTTTTTGTATTTTCTGAAATATAAGAGGTCTTGAAATCTTGAATCTTTCCTTTAAAGCTCACTTCAAACTTCAATCCACTACTCGGAGTATCTAGTTGCTCTACTTGAAATGAAGAATATCTATGTTCGTGCCCTCCTAGCGCCAAAAATGTTGATAATTGTTTTTAGACAACACAACAATAGAATAAAACACCAAGTATCCTATTCTCTCTTGAATAAAATCTCTCAAAGGCTAAGCTATGTGATCCAGTGAGACAACTTCAAGGTTCCTTATTCGTGATTTGCATTGGATAGACTCAGTGATTTGATGTGATCTTGCTGATAATCACAAAGGGACTTACGTAGACTTCTTACTTCATTCAACTTATTTCTCCTTTTAGTGTGGATGATATATGTACAATGCTTCAATAATAAAGAAAAGGAAAAAGATAAAGGTTTAAGGAAACTAATCTAAGGTCAATGAAGCAATGATAATGCATGAATAGACAAACTCCTTAATTAGCCTAACTCCACTTTGCCAAGGATGCTTACAACTACATGAAATTGGTGCAGACTCCTAAGGACAGCGAAAGGTTTTCAAATCATGAAAGCTCATATAAACATCCATTAAACGGCGCAACTCAAATAAGCATCCACAATCGAACTTAAGCAAATTATGATGAAGCTTAGACTAGCTTTACACAACACTTCACCAACGATGAATGTTAAAAGCATGAGCTAGGAGTTGATCAAATACTCAATACATACAAACATTACATCAATGAGCCACTACTCTACTTCTAATCTATTTAGAAACATCTTTCCATTTCATCAAGATACAAGAAACCATGTTATTCCACAAGACAACACTCAACACCAAGTGAACTCCAATGTCTTTGCATTAATCTTGAGAAAGATTTACAACAACTTCAAGTACTTTCAGAGAATTTCGAGAGTCTCTTCTACTTTACTCTACTACTCTACTGCCTACTAACTATTCACTACTAACTATTATCTTTACAAATGAGGCAACAAAGCCTTTATATAGAGTCCAGAATTACAATGATTGGCCTAGATCAATTCAAGTAGCCAAGGGTCAAGATCATGCCATCTCAGCAGGTAGTTAGAACAAATTGCTATTTTTAGTACATAAGAGAGGCAATGAAGGCACATTTTCCAAGAAGATAAGGATGAAATGGAATCTTTTAGAGCATCTTCCACATGGACGTCCTTTTTGGCTTCTTGCTTGTTGAATGATGTGGCGAACTGTGATTGGATGAATAATGTGTGTATGCCACGTAGGTGCCACCTCAGCATATTCCCAAATTGCATCATCTGTGTGATGTCTTCGAATGTGATTGCTTGAATGAACTTGCATGTTTGGGATGTATCTTTATTGACTTTGCCTTGTTCATTGTAAGTTGAATGTATGATGTATGTAGCTCATTTGTCTAACTTTATGATTCTTCTTCTTCTACAGGATGTAAGTTGATCTTCTTTGTGGCTGCATCCTGATGGAGAGTAGTGTAGGTGATGATGACATGAAGTAGGAGACTTCTCTTATACTTGAAGATTGAGGAGGAACTTGAAGCTTGAATGGATGAATGTCTTCTACAATGCAGATGATGAAGTGTACTTGAAGTGATCCCTTTGGAGCAGCAACATGATGTCTCATCTTTAGTAATGGCCTTCTAACCTCATTCCTTGCTTGAAGATGATTCCAAGCTCCCTACTCTTTAGATGATTTCTCAGCTTTGTTGATGTTCCTGCAACACAAAGACAACCACCTATTAAACCATTGATAAACATTGAATCTCATAACACATAGAAATCATTTTGTATACTTTCCAACACATTAGACATCTTTCTAGCCAAGGTGCATATTTAGGTCAGCAAATAGGTGAAAATGCGCCTTATACTTATTACTTATTATGTTTATGATCTCAAGCAATTGAAAAGAACTTAGAAAGCTTCTATCTCCCAAGTGATCACTGCCTAATGTAAATTCATGCATTCTTATTGAGGCGCTGATTTGGGTTGTTAGGAGTAAGGAAGTGCGCCTAGTCTTTTTGGGCTATTTCTTGCTTGTTGTGATTTCAAAACACCTTTCCAAATTCTCTCAAAAGACTTTCCGTTCTAGGCGCACTTCTTTGCATCTGCAGGTGGAAATCAGCACCTTATCTCCATAGGCGATTTCATCAAGTTTTGAAGATTCCAACCAAATGTTTAAGTGCCTAAAGATCTCTTGCTTAACGGTGATAATAGTTCAATGTTCCATGTCTCTTTCTATGCAAGGTGCATTCTATGATTCTCAAAGTGCAGATCTGCCAATGACAATCCTCAAGCTCTCTCCTTAGGCGCTGATTTGTAAGTCATGTGAGTGTGGATTGGCACCTAGAATTGGACAAGTGCCTTCTTCTATTTAGGCGCAGATTTAAGGTAAAAAGAGCTGAAAATGGCGCCTAAGTTCCTTAGTAGTTCCCTTCTAATTCCGAATGATTCAAATGCCTTTCCTAATCAAGGCGCATATTGATGGTTGCATTGATAGAAATCAGCGCCTTGATAGAATGAGTGTTCTCTTCAAGGTTAGGCACAATCTTGAGGTAAAATAGGTTGAAAAGTGCGCCTAGATCTCTTCATGCTTGTTATTCAACCTCCAATGACTTCAACTTCATTCTTAGAAGTTTCAAGAAACTTTCCATCTTAGGCGCCATTCTCTTGATATCTAATTTGATGTTCCTTATTAAGGCGCTCATTCAAGTGGCAATGAATTATGCTTTTATACGTTAGGCGCTGAAATCAGATTGCATAGGCATGAATGTGTGCCTAGCATATTTAACTTAGTTTCTTAGTGTTTCAAGACTTTCAACCACTTATCTGAACTTCAAAGAGATATCCTTGACACTTATACGCTAGATTTCAATGTTTCACGTTCTTCACATTCAAGGCGCCAAAATTGGATTAAAAGATAGGTAAGTGCACCTAGCATATTTGAAGGATACTTGCTTCATTCTCAAAAATTCAAACTCTTTTGTAGTTCAATAGAAATGCCTACTCCAATATCTTGATTGATGGAATGTCTTCTAGTGCTAGGCGCTCAAACTCATCCCTCAAAACAACCTACCTCCTAGGCGCTCAAAATGATTAGAACAGCAAGAAATGGCGCCTAGCATAGATAAGGTGTTTACAAGGCCCTAAGGCGCACTCTGGTGATGCTCAAGGTATGGAATTGCGCCTAGATTTTAGTTGATGTTTACTTCAAAATTTCATGACTTTAACACTTGTATAGGCTCTTGTGAACTTGTCTACTCCAATACCTTCAAAGTTGATAGATTCAAGCATGTTCCCTCCTAGGCGCTCAAAATGGACTTTCCAATGGTTGAAATGTGCCTAGACTTGAGTTGATGTTCTTAAGCATTATGATAATCTCAAGTCTCTTTTTACTAAGGCATTGTTGTTTAAAGACCTCTTACTGCAAGGTGTTATCAAAACTCAGGGTCCTTGGCCTCCTATCTTCTAGGCGCATCTTGATGACAATTTGAATGTGAATTGGCGCCTAGACTAGATGAGGACTTCCTTTACTTTCATGTGCTCAAATCATTATAATTGCTCTTCAAAGACTTCATCAAAACCAAAGAACCTTCAAGACTTGCAAATTCAAGTTGATTTCTCTCTAGGTGCAAATGTGAGGTTGTTCAAGTGCAGATTTGCGCCTAAGTTACTTGGCTTGTTCTTTCTTGCAGAATTTTAATGTCTAAGGCATTTTGAAGGTCAACACTTCATTCTTCATGCTGGATGTCTTGGTCATGTTCTCACAAACTTAGGCATTTTCAATGTTTGAAACCTTAATCGGAATCTGGAAGTCACTACTTGTCTATGTTGCAATGATATTCCTCTCAAAAGACTCGACGATTTGGCAATGCTATGGACTCACACACCAATGATTCATCATGACATAATCTTAAGACATCATCCAAAACTCAATGCAAAGCATTGGAACTAAAAAAAAGGGGGGTCCCCATTTGCAATGGGGCGATGTGTGATTTGGTCACAACACTTACAGATCGGTCCCACGTCTGTACAGACTTTCCATGCTTGATGCTCTATGTGGTGCAGATTGTTGCAAATGAAATCTGGACATCAACAACACCCACATATAGGACCGACATGGGCTAGCCATTGAAACGTTTTAGATCTGGCATTAATGGAGTCTATCAATAAACTATGTCTTGCAGATGGGCATCTCTTGATGTTCATCACCTAGGGTATTAATAACTTCAGGATAAGACTCTAAGTTCCATATCTCAAAGGTACCTGAGAGCAGAGAAAGTGGAAAGAAGGCTAATACATATTACAAGCACATGCATGAAACTGCTCATACATTTTTAGTTAACACATCTATGAAATGGAAAGAACTGAAGTAGTTGACTCAGCAGAATAGATATCTTCTCGTTATTTGAACCCATTTATCCCATCTTTTTATTTATCATCACCATGGCACACACTTTTTCAAAATAAGCAGATCAAGTACACAATATGTGAGTAAACACTGCATGATTGCAGTAGAGTTCAAATATGGGAATTCCCATTCACAGTCTGGATCATGAGCAAAACAAGCAGGATTTGCAGAAATTCTGTTATTTAAATACTCAATTTTTTGTTGACAATTGAGAATAAACCTTCAACACTCATTTACTTTCACTTCCCAGTTCTATGCATGAAGAACTGAATGGAGATGCAGACATCTTTTGATTCATTTCTCTTTGATATACTATTTACAGGCCTGGACAGAAGCACCATCTGTTGCAAGAGTACTTGTTGCCATGGCCCTTTCTCAAGTTTGGAATTGTCACTCAGGGCGAGGAAGGATGCGTAATGCTCGACAAAAACATGCAAGGTATATTTGCACTGACTATAAGAGTTTGTCTAGATTCATATTTAGTAGGATGCCTCCTGTGATGATTCAATAGTTTGTAGAATTGGTAATATGTTGGAAAATAATTTTTGGTGTATCTAAATCCTTTATGAAGCATGGGTGCTCTCATGATTTCATAAGATGGTTTTTGTACAAAAGATATTGTTGCCTCTTTATATTTCTTTGGTTCTCTGGGGATTAATCTATCTGCCTTCAAGCACATCCAAATTACAGTTATCAATAACAGAACATGATTTGTGAACAGGAAGCAGCAACAGTGAGAACTTAGATGTAAACATTATGGTGAAGTCACTTCAGAAGAAAGGCAAAGAAATGAGTAGTATTTTACCAATTTCTGTTTCTTCAGAGGTACATCACAAATTATTATATCATATGTTAATCCATCATTTGATCTCTTTTGAAGTAACTCATGAAATTAACTATAAAATTTGAGGTACTGTGACAATTACAGTCTGCTTTTAATATATTTTACACACTCTCTTCCCCTCAGATTTTAGAATCAGTATGCAGGTAGGAAGTCTTGAAGCACCTGGGATAGGGAGCATCAGTGGAAGATAGCTTGTAGGGACAGCTGAGGCCATACCTCCTTTAGAGCCTGTGGACACCACTGGAGCAGGGGATGGATTCATTGGTGCCGTATTATATGGTGAGTAAGTTTCAGGATCCATTGGTGTCATCTAATATGGTGAGTAAAGCCTTAGAAATTTCTAGATTTATTGGTGTCATCTAATATGGTGAGTAAAGCCTTAGAAATTTCTAGATTTATTGGTGTCATCTAATAGGGTGAGTAAAGCCTTAGAAGATTCTAGATTCATTTGTGTCATCTAATATGGTGAATGAAGCTTTAGCAGTCTCTAGCTTAAAGTTTTTCCACATTCTTACTAATTCAGATTTGTATGACACGAGTGAATTTGCTTAACATATGCTAAGATGTCATGGAATTTCAAGTCTTAAGCATTGCCAGCCAATTTTGGCACCAGTAATCTAAACAAGGTTTATATTGTTACGAGTTTCTGCCTATTTCCCTAGTAAGTTAGTAAAAATTTTCTTTTGCTAATGTGATAGTGGCATCATATTTACTTGGTACTGACTTGGCAAACCAAAAATATTTACTAGAAGACTATAGAATGTGATGTTGAAGCTCGAACGTCCTGGTTAACCATTGTCATCTAATGCCTCCTCCAAGATGGCCAATTCCTCATCATCAAATATTGGTTCCTCATCAATGGTGATCCATTCTGATTCTGGATCAATCTTTTCAAGGTCAATACACTGACATTCTTGATGCTGTCTAATATTGTCAAGGCATAAGTTTGTGATATAGTAGTATGCACATAATGCAAGGAATTCAAAATTCAAATTGATTGAAAATTTTGCAATGTGCAACAACAATGAAAGTTGAACTTAGTAATTTCTAACCTCAAATTTTCTTGAATCATAAGCAAAGGTTGAGCCGGAGGTTTATACCTCATAACCAAGCTTGCCAGCAAACTGAGCCTTGCCAATAGTAAGTATATCTGGAAAGAAGTATAAAAACTTAAAAGAGAGACAAATGCATTGTTCTCATGAATTATGAAGCTATTTCATATGAATTCAAATACGCAAAAATCTTTAAAATTTTGGGTATGGTTTATGTTCAGTCTCATTATTGCCTTTTGAAGGACTCATCTATCCAATATATTAATTGCACACTATGGAGCAGTTTAGATCAATTCTATCTACATCGTACAAAGCAGTTGGATCATACTGTAATGTATGTAGACATTCAAATAATATGCTGTAGACAGTTACATATTTGAGCACTCCAATCTCTAGAAATTAATGTGATTACTGTCTTTGCTCCTGTTAAAACTAGCTATTCTGTTGCATTCAAGCACCATGACCTCATGGTGAGGTCAAGGAGCAAGGCTCATAATTTCCCATGCTGTTTTATTCTTGTGATTAAGTAGTGTGTAGAAGAATTTGGCTAGGATTTAGGAGTTGTTTATAGGTGGTCTTATGGGTTGGTGCTTTCAAAGCTTCCGTAGTGAAACTGTTTTTAAACTGATTTATAATTTTGATATGGTCCAAGCTTGGTGCATATTCTTTTGTAGGATTTTTACATCAATATTAAAAAAAAAAAGCCTTATGTGATTAGTTAGAGAAGTTATAGTATTTACTATTTATCCTTTGAGTTGACTCTTGTGATAGGCATTGCTGCTGGTATGCTGCCAGGGAAAATGTTTCCCTTTGCTGCTAGAGTGGTATGTTATGACAAGATCGTTTTCCCCTAAAAAGTAAAATCTGTTCAAATCCATCTAAAAATTTTGATTGAAGGCTTCTATTATTACTTAATGGTTGGGAGAAATATTTCATTTTTTATTTTTTATAATGTGCATACAGGCTGCAGCAGGATGCAGGGCCCTTGGAGCTTGGTCTGGACTGCCACACCGTAGTGATTTGCGTTTGACTCCATACTTGGTTTGAATTCTGTTTCAAGCCAATATTGTTTCAGATAGGCAAGAGGTCTCTCAATATTATAGTGAATATTGTTTTTGATAAGATAAGCAGCAAACAAGGGTGCTGAATCCCTATACAAAAAAGCCCCCAGGGCAGCAGAATAGGCCACAAACAGGCCAGCAACAGTACAAAAACAGCACACAAACACAAAAACCTGCTAAAAAACAGCAGAACTGAAGGGGATCTAAACAACACCAGATCCCAAACAAGCAAATCTAACATCTCCCTAGGCCTCAAAGCAGGAACAGATTTTTACTGCCCTATATCAGATAGTAAGTTACAGAATCTTTCATTCTAAATGTTTTCAAATTATGAATGTTTTTAAAGTGAATTCAGTTCCTCATGCAGTTATTATGGTCTAAACTTTTAATAGAGGGAGGGCTTCTGTTTTCCTCCCCTTTTTTATATGGAGAGTGGACAAACCCTAGTACACAAAGATTAGGACAAGCTCCTTTTCTATGTCCATAGATTAGTAAACATGGGTTGCACTCGTGAGCACAACCCACCTTAACCGATCACACCAGTCATTTGGACATGGAGGGAGGGTTCCTTAGTTTCTAATTGGAAATTGGAGGGTAAGATGCATATGCTTGTAATTATGAATTTATTTGATGAAAACTTATAATATCCAACTTGAAAGATAAGCAAAAGCTTTGTCAAGAATTCAAAGTTTGACAAGATTGTGAAATGATCAATTGCCATTTAATTTAATTTTTTGGTTATTTCTAATGAGAATTTCTTCCACCCAACACACAAGGAAAAAAAAAGCCTTTTGGAGTTTGACAAATCACTAGAATCTTCGATTGTTATTTCTTCCCACAAGGCAAACCAAGCAAGGGCCATGAAAAAAAGGACAAGCTTTAAGTGCCTTAAATGATTTATCTATGTGAAGATAAGTATTTGACAAAACCAAGCCGTGTGGGTTGTGAGATTCTGTAGCTCAATGTTTATATGTAGGCATTTGTTTTGATAATATTTGGATCTTACTGATGCCAAACATGCACGAGTAAAAAATGACATCCACCTCCATACAAGCCAATTAGGCAGCAAATACACACCTTTTGAACATCTCTAGACTACTTTTGGGCCAAAGTGAAGTTTGGTATGTAATTCTTGTTAATTTTAGATGGCCTACGTCTTTCCTTGTTTAACAATATAAAAAAGAAAATTGACACCAACTAAATTGTATAACATATTGCTAAATATTAAAAATTAGTAGACAAGGTAAAGGAGAATAATGCAAAAATAATCATATAAACAAGAAAGGGTGGCAAACTTAAGAAGTAATAGAGATTATAACCAGTCATTTTAACTCACATGTTTGAACATGTTTATTAAGTGATCACACCTGATGTTGAATGAGTTACTCAAATATAAAAGAATGGATTAAAGGCTTAGTAGCTTGTACTAAAAAAGTTTGAATACAATAAACCCTTTGGATGAAATTTGGATTACATTTACATGAGCTTGTAATGTCCCCATTTTCAGGTTCTCTTGCAGCACAGTTGGAGCTGACTTTCTGGATTTGTGACAGCTTGATTAGAGGAGTATTTCGATGTCACCAGTGTGCTCAAGTGATCTAGTGGAGTTGTATGACACTTTTCGGAGGGATTTCAGACAATTTGTCTGTACTTACTATTTATAGTAATTGTTTGCATGGCAACAATCTTTCTAGGTTTTTTAGGGTTTGTTCTCTTTGGTCCTTGGAGAATACTACTATTTATAGTAAGTGTCAGCCTGACACTATTTTTGGTGATTTGGCAGTTTAGTCGTTTGGCTACTATCTCAGATGTTGTATCGAGCTTAGAGTTGTCAAGGGTTTTGCAGTGACGCTTTCAGAAGCATTTTCAAACTCTTTCGCCGCATTTGCTATTTTTAGCAGGGTCACCGTTTCGGCACCAACTTCATCACACAACATCGATAACGACTCGTCATGATCAGTCCCTTCTGTTGGAAACAAGGCAGATAACTGAGAGGGAGGGTGAATTAGTTATCTCAAAATTTCCTTAACTTTCTTCTCTTTTGTTATCTTAATATTCAGTGTTGCATCAAAACATGAAAGGATATGTAATCATAAGAACAGAAATAAAATCAACACACATAACACAAGGATTTTTACGTGGAAACCTGTTAAGGGAAAAACCACGGGGTGACTAACCCAAGATTGTATTTTCTGTTAAAAGAATAAAGGAGTACAAAATGGCACTTGCCAATTAGGGCTCACTGCTCGAGCACACTGCTCACAAGAGGCACACTGCCTACAGATAATCAAGTGTTTGAACTGATGAGAAGCATCTACAAATGCAAGAGTTCAGTTCCGGTTAGGCACAATATACTGATTTGATGCACTTCATTATTTCTTTGTTGAATGTTGCTGTTCAGTCACATACCGGACTTGAATTGTTGTTCCCACACTTATCCCTGCTTTTCTTCGCACCTTAGTACTTCCACCGACATGACACCTACATACTGGAATCCATCTGGTATATATATCCGCATCAAGGATTTTTATCAACTTTCTAGTCGGCAACAAGAACATTGCAAGTAATTAATCTGTCGGCTGAATCCATGCTTGATTTGTGATGCGTATCAAAAACATAGGCATAGAAGTCATTAATCATGTCGGCCAACAATGCATAATCCCACAAATTGCTTGATCAACACCTTTTACTCATCCGGATTGAAGTCTGATACTTTGTCAGTCAGTGCTTCCTCTGTCTGCTCTGCCTGAGTGGAACCCAACACTCAGATGGTCATATCTTTTTCTTGCTTTATCACCGGAGGCTAGATCTTTGGAATACAGTAGTCATGATACCCCTCTTGACTTGTTCAAGTCCGCAACTTACTGAGTTACACCATCTGAGAGATCTAGACCTGATTGTTGGACCTTGTTACATACTATGTTCTTGTTCACCGGACCAAAACAATCTTCAATCTGACTTCTGGTATAGGCATACTATGTACTGCGAATGTGTGGGATAGACTTTGTTGCCATCAATGACAACACTTATGAAGCCACACAGTGTCTCTTGCCAACAATCTCCCTCTTTGGCATTGATGGCAACACTTAGTGAAAAATGGCTAAGTGTCGCAGTAACTCCCCCTTGGTTGATGCTCTGTCTTTTGCACTGCTTTACCGGAGCTCCCCCTTAGCTGTATTCCACATTTTTCACTACTCCTCACTCCCCTTTGACATCAATGGCAAAGGGTGGAATCCGCATACCAAAATTTGCAAAAATTGTCCTATACATGGCCGCATAAGTATATATATATATATATATATATATATATATATATATATATATATATGTTATACTTACATATACTTTAAGTATATCCGCAAAAGTAGTCTTGAGCTGTACAAACTCTGTGGCCCAGCTCTGCTTCATCCTATCCAAAATGGAGATGTGACCACTCAACAAAAATGCATATGCTTCTGCCCTTCTTAAATCTGCTGGGTCACTGGTCTGCGCTGTGGTCTTAGCATCTGTCAAGGCCTCATGCATTGCCTCTAGCTTAGGGATAATTATCCCTCTGAGTTCACCCATTCTGTTCATTATGTTCTTCTTTTATTTGTCCAGCCTCTTTATTTCATTTATGATAACAATAGCGTGGCATTGTTGATTCATTAGAGGTAGTAAGGGGATCAAAATTCTGAGATAAACTTGATAGTTTTCCTTCTTGTTCTTTCACTTTCTTCTCAATGTCCTCTGTCACTTTGGGCCAAGATAAACATAATTTGTAGATGTCCCCACCATCTTTAAAAGCGTTTTCAAGGCTCTTTATTCCAATGTCAAGGGTCCTCCTATCATTAGCAATAAGTCCTTGCACTTCAGTGAATCTTTTTCCCAGAAATTCCTTCTGGACCTTTGCTTCTGCTGATTTCTCTAGAGATTCAAAATGAGTGTTGATAGAATTTACCAAAGTTTTTAAGTTACCGGATGGTGAGGCTGAAGGATCCTTTTGGTAGGATGGCATGATCTTCTCCAGCATTCCGGATGCAATCTCCAACAGTTCACAATCCTCCATGTGAGATTTCAAGAGTTTTTCTTTTGCTTTGGCTTGAGCAAAAGATGTTATTTTCATTGTCTGAAGCGGGGAGAGAGTCGAAATTCAATGGTCCTTGAAATAGCTCAGGTTCATCTATCTCCATCATTTCTTTGTTTAAGAAGTTCTTCACTGTCTCTGCAGTGTCTCTTGCTGGAGATTGAGACTTCTTTGCAATATAAGAAGAGTTTTCATTAGTCTTTTCTGCTTGTTCTTCTTCTTTTCCCTTGACCTCTTCTTCTTGAATCTTCTTCTCCTTCAGCTTCAGAGTCTGGAATATTTGTCATAGTTGCAGTGGGATCCGGAGGAGAGATGTCACCTATGTTTACTGCTTTATGAACTTCCTCTTCCGAAACAGAGGAATCTAAGTTTTCAGACTTCTCTTCATCTATTTTCTTTGATCCTTCTTCAACCTTGTCAGAAGATTCTTCATTGATTGTATTTAATCCTTCAACATCCATGGTAGAAGGTTCTTCATCTATTTCCTCTATAATAGGAAGATTGAATCTTTTCAAAGCATTCCGGAGGATATCTTTTGTTTCACTTGCTACTTGGTCAGTTTCTCCAAGCATAAGTTTATTCATTCTTGCCTTATTCCGGAACTCATCCTTACAGTCCTTGAAAATCATGTCTATTTGTTTTGGAGTGATAGAAGGATAAAGCTGAATCATTATTTGCTCCCGAATCTCTAAGTCTTTTGCCTTTGCATTTTCTTTTCTTAGCTCAAGTACTTTTTCTAGACTCTTAGGAATTAATGATACAATTTCAATGAAAGCTTTATTTTAAATGTTCAAGTACCTGACAGTAGCTTCTTCCAAAATTCTCTTGTCAACATCACTGTATTCATCATAGAACTCTGTTACTGGCTGTAGGTTCCCATCCACAGTAACTGCCTTGATGATGTCATCAATGGAAAGAGTGGGCTTTTCAACAAACTCCTCTACCTTTTCTTCCTCATTTTTACTAGCAGAGAATTTTTCGGATATTTTCTTCTTCATTTTCTTGATTTCCTCATCAGATTCCGTTTCTTCATCATCTTTAAGGCTTGTATATGACCTTGTGGCTTTGGTCTTCATCCTCTTTTCTCCTTTTCCGGATGTCTTAACTTCCGGTTTGGTAGCTTTTGAGCTTTTAGGAGTGGCAGGTGCAGAGCTCTTGGAAGATCTAGTCCAGGAGGAGGCTTGTACCGAAGCGTCTCCTTTCTTTGCTTCTTGTTTCTCTTTCTCAGCCTTCTCCATCTTCTCTCTATTTGCATCCATAGCCTCCTTTGATAGGCCAAATCTTTTGGCAATTTCTTCAACTTCCCTTCTTACTTTCCTCTTTATTTCTGGTTGTCTTAACTCAACATGTATTTTTACACTTAGCTCTTGAAAGGTTCCAAACCTTTCTGCCTCAGTGTCCTTGGGCTGGCTCAACAGATGTTGAATATGAAGCTCCAAGATTTTTTCATCGACCTCGTATCCCATAGGCATTATCCACAGTTCTTGGCTCAAATGCCTCCATTAGGCATTGATCAGTGTTAACCATGAAGCACACTGTGTCCTTGTATTTCTCAACTATGGATTGAGGTATTCTCTCTCTGGCTTGCATCATGCTTTGGAAGTTCTTAAAGTAACCCCAGAGGGTTGTGTTTTGGGCTTGAGCATCACCAAGTCCATACATGTAATCTCTGATCTGGATTGCAACCGGTTTATCATTTTGCCAAACCCAACCACTTGATCCAGGTAGCTCATTCATATAATAGAAGAATAGACACAGTATTAGACAACCATATTTAAAGGAATTCTTCTTATCATTTTTGATCTTATGCAGGTTTTCCAACAGTTGATTTAGAAGAAGCTCACATAGATCATAGTTTGCATCTTCCCTTAACATTTGATACGCTGCATAGATTGTTGTGCTAGACACAGAATTCTCCTTGCTCGAATGATAGATCTTGTACTCGATTATCATTGAGGCAAACTTGACATCCGCATCTGTGATGTCATCTATGGTCATTGCTCTTTTGTCAAATTTAGATCCGATGGCTTCAGTTACTATTTGGTTTTTCACAGATTTAAGTGCAGGTAACCCACCGGATGAATGCAGTCCGGTCACTGCCCTGATGGCATCTTTAGTTATCTTGAAGGGCCTCATTAGCCACATGAAATTATCATGCATCCTGCTTAGAACATACCGGACCCAATCATCTTCTGCAAAACATGGAAAATGTATGCAATGTCTGAAGTGTTTATCCCGGAGGGCCTTGAATTCAGGTTTGAGTTCAAAATTCTCATCTATTAGCTGTTTGTGATCGATGTCCATCAATTTTGAGTCTCTAAATTCCTCAATGTTGGCATGGATATAGACCCTAACATCTTCTACATGCAATACCTCGTGCGGAATGCTAGAAAATGCGCCTAAATGATCAACTTCTAGAGATTTATAAGGGTGTTTCTTGAATTTAGGACGCGGCCTATCAGAGATCTTGATAACCATTGGAGTAGCCATTTTGCAAGAGATTCAGTGAGAGATTTTCAGAATGGAAGTACCTTTTCAAGCTTTAGGGTTTGAAATAGGAGTTGGAACAAATCGCTGGTTGAATTCGTTTTTCCAGTTGATCTTGAGTGAATTGTAAAAACTTTGTTGCAAAGCTCTTTTTTTCTTCTTCGTGAGTGCAAGTGTGCAAATAATGAGTGAAAGAACCCTTTTATCTTTGCACAAGCCCTAATTCCTTTTGTAATAAATGCACAACTTAAGTTATCTGGTTGCCCTATTTTGAGAGAGATCTTCTTGAATCACTGCGCCAAACTTAGAATCATTGTCAGTGAGGATTGACAACGTATCTTCTTTTCTTTAATCATGCCATGGGTCCGCAGATCAAAGCATTTCAATTCTGAATCATACCAGATCTGTCTATGAAATTCTATTTTATCGGATGGCTGTCGAAACCGGAGTAACTTGAGCAGTTATAAGTCTTACAAAACTCCATGCAGATCTTTCATATTTTGACTGAAGGTTATTTGGAGGTTTTTCTGAGAACCCATTAATCTGCAGCATCAGATGTTTACCCCATGTGCCAAATTTAGGCACTAGTTGACTAGCTGGGGGAAATTGTTTTTCTCTATGACTCCCCCTGAGCCAGAGCTCACCTTTTTAGTTTCTAGAAGGAATATCAGCACCGGATTCCAGTGCGGATCCATCTCCAATATTTTATGTACTCTTCTTTACCCAAATCTTGCTCATCTCCTTTTGAACTCCATCCGCATTTACTTTACCTTTGCCCTTATCTTGTTTCTGATTATGTTCCACCGGACCTTTTCTATCTTGATTTCTGCTTCTACAGAATTTGGCAATATGACCGGATCTATTGCAATTGTAACATACAACATTTCTTTAAGTGATTGATATCCTCTTGATCTGCATTGATTAGCCATATGTCCCATTCTATTGCATGCAAAGCATCTACCATTGAATGAATTGTTTATTTGCATATTTTTGCATTCATGAGATTTGTGACCATACCTTTTACAATTGAAACATTGTCCGGAGAAGGATGGATTATTCTAATTCATTCTCCTCCTGCACTGAGTTGCTCTATGACCAAAATTGTTGCAATTGAAGCAGTATCCATTGAATGATGGATATCTTTGGGCATTTGGTTGCCTTACCAGAGGTCTTCTAGGCCTGTTTCTTTGATTTTCTGATCCAAAGTTCTTCTGACTGGATCCGGAGCTTTCACCTTTCTCATATCCCAAGCCACGCTTATTATCTACCCTCTTTTGGCTTTCAAGAAGAACTTCAAGTTGGGCTGAGCTTATATTGAATTTCTCTTTGTATTCATTTGCTGCTTGAAGATCTTGTTTAAGAGTGTCAAACTGATTTTCAAGTTGTTCTTCATTGTCTCTAGCTTCTTCAAGATCAGATTCAAGATGCCTGATTATTCTGTCCATTTTGTGGCAGTCCTTTGTTTTCAAGTTTTAGATTATCTTCAATGTTTCTTTTTTCTTCAATTTCTTGGGTGAATCTCATAACCCCTGATTCCATTTCATGCCTCACCATAATGACTTCTTTTGACAGCTTCTCACATAGCTTATTTTTCTCATCTAGATCTTCATTAGTATCATTGACTTCACTCTGATTGGCTAATTTTTGAAGTAGTTTTTCACAGAAATGCTAAGTTTTTCTTTTAGCTCATTTATGAATTCATCAGCTTGTTTGAGTCTTTCTCTCAAATTATTGACTTCAGAGTGGGATTGTTCAAGATCATCTAAGGCAGACTGAAGTTGTTCCTTCATATCATATGCATCCATTGAGATTCCCAGATCTTCCTCAAGTTGTTAGGCTTTGTTCAGAGGAACTTTGCTCTGATACCAATTGTTGGAAACAAGGCAGATAATTGAGAGGGGGGGCGAACCAGTTATCTCAAAATTTCCTTAACTTTCTTTTCTTTTGTTATCTTAATATTCAGTGTTGCATCAAAACATGAAAGCATATGTAATCATAAGAACAAAAATAAAATCAACACACATAACACAAGGATTTTTACGTGGAAACTTTGTTAAGGAAAAAACCACGGGGTGACTAACCCAAGATTGTATTCTTTGTTAAAAGAATAAAGGAGTACAAAATGACACTTGCCAATTAGGGCTCACTGCCCGAGCACACTGCTCACAAGAGGCACACTGCCTACAAGAACTTACAGAAGATAATCAAGTGTTTGAACTGATGAGAAACATCTACAAATGCAAGAGTTCAGTTTCGGTTAGGCACAATATACTGATCTGATGCACTTCATTCTTCCTTTGTTGAATGTTGTTGTTCAGTCACATACCAGACTTGAATTGTTGTTCCCACACTTATCCCTGCTTTTTCTCGCACCTTAGTACTTCCACCAACATGACATCTACATACTGGAATGCATCTAGTATATATATCCACATCAAGGATTTTTATCAACTTTCTAGTCGGCAACAAGAACATTGCAAGCAATTAATCTGTAGGCTGAATCCATGCTTGATTTGTAATGCGTATCAAAAACATAGGCATAGAAGTCATTAATCAGGTCGGCCAACAATGTATAATCCCACAAATTGCTTGATCAACACCTTTTACTCATCCGGATTGAAGTCTGATACTCTGCCGATCAATTCTTCCTCTGTCTGCTTTGCCTGACTGGAACCCGACACTCAGATGGTCATATCTTTTTCTTGCTTTATCACCGGAGGCTAAATCTTTGCAATGCAGTAGTCATGATACCCCTCTTGACTTGTTCAAGTCCGCAACTTACTGAGTTACACCATCTGAGAGATCCGGATCTGATTGTCGGACCTTGTTACATACTCTGTTCTTGTTCACCGGACCAAAACAATCTTCAATCTGACTTCCGGTACATGCATACTATGTACTGCGGATGTGTGGGATAGACTTTGTTGCCATCAATGACAACACTTATGAAGCCACACAGTGTCTCTTGCCAACACCTTCACCGATTGCCCATTGGTGTCCGTTTGTGGATGCATTTGATATATTTAATTACCGTTATGCAATTGAAGTTAAATTGAATATTTAACTTACGATATTTAAATATTATTAAGGTGACTTTATATTATTGCACTTGGGCACCCACTTGAGAAGTAACTGTTATTTCATAAAGTTAAAATTAAATATCTATTTGAGGCATCCTTTTGAGGGAGTACTAAGGAAATATTAAAAGTGCAATTTTAAAATAAGAAAAATGGCAAAATGAGGCATTGGTTTTTGGGGAAGCTCATAAAATTCATTTGGAGCTCATTTTGCTGGATGCTTGGAAAATAATTTTTACACAAATTCTTGCTGGTTGGAAAGAGTTCTTCCATTTGCTTTGTGAGGACGGAAAGCCTCATAGAGATCATCATCTGTGGGAGTGAAAGACCTCTTTAGGGTGATTGTTGATAGTCTTATTTAGAGGCTATGCTTGGATTTTCAATGTAGATTTCCAGTTTCGTTTGCAAGGGTTTAAAGTGCAAAAAAAAGGAGATTGAATATTATTTTGTGAAGAGAGTTGCAGAGCATTGTACAGGTTGTACCATTCCTTGGCTGGGCGTACCACATTTAGGGGTGATTTTGGATTGTTTGGGCAGATTTTCCTATTCATTATTGGCGTGAGGATTTGATACACCCTTGCAGCTATAAGCAGACTTTGGGACAACAATTGTGAGTGGTTTGCATTATTTGTTGGTTGTTGTACCTTCTTTCCAAACGTACTAGTGCATTGTTTGGGAGGCATGACACCTTGGGGAGTGAGGCACTTAGGGTTTGAACCCCAAATCACTACCATTTGAGGTGCCTTGGTATTATTAGTTGTTGTTTGGCTTTGTGGAGGAGAAACGTAGGGTTTGTACTTTGTGATGCCAAACAAGGAGTTCCAGTATGTTGTATGCTCATTTTAGACCTGCAGCCAAGTGAATTTGTTATGTATGAAAAAATGGGATTGAAGGGAAGTTGTATAGTGTATAGCTAATTAGATTCAATCAAACCCTTCTTTCACACATACATTCAAGGACATAGATCGAGCTAAGTCACAACTGTAATAGAGGACTCAACTACATGTTTGATGTCACTATGAGATGATTGGAAAGATAGAATAGATTGATATTTTGTTAAAACTCTAATCTGATTAGGCCTAAAACCCTAATTATGCAAAATCATAAACAAACGAACAAAATTCGACAAATGCTCGCACAAGGAGGCACTAAATGCATATTAGATACATACCAAATTTTGGATTCCAGAAAGCAGAAACTTCAGGGACAAAAGAGTGGGCGCCCTTGTTCAATGGGGTATTTTTTCTAAGGGCTTTGGATCAAAATATGCTTCAGACTGTAACCTGCTCAGGGATTTTCGACACTGCCAAACTAGAGGACAAAAGAGCTGGCGCCTCTGTCTAATCAGGGATCTTTTTTGTCGTTTTCTTCAGATCTAGAATCTTTATGCTCTACATTGACTTCCTACAACTCCTCTCCGCAAGATTCGACACTTGTAACGTGCAATCATAAGAAGGGTTGGGGTTTGTGGTGTTTAAGAGCTTGCCTCGGTCAAGCCCCGAAATGGCATTCAAGCCTTCCAACACCATTGTTAGAGAGAGTGTGTCTTGGTGGACAGAGGCAAAAGCAAATGATATGATAAATTGATTGAAACACAAAATATATGTCACCTCGGAGGTGAAGCTCTCACGGGGAGATGAAGATCTTTCACACCATGTGGAGATGGATTGATGAAGACAAATCTGCAACAAACAAGTACAAACACATCACAATACTACTTTGCAACACAATGAAAGCCTTGAATATCCTTAGCACAAGATCACAAGTTCGCATTAGCCATATAGGTGTAAAATAAAGTCCTAAACATGTTTATATATGCATTCCCGCTAAACATTTGTAATTCAAATTGAATAGGCCGACAAAGGGAAACCTTTTAACGGTCACTTTGCCGACATTTAAAATTTGGGTTCCGACAAAATAGGTCTGGACTAGGGCGCGGGCGCCTAAGTCTAGGGCCTATTTTGGTACTTGATTAAGCTCAAGAGTGGCCCCTAAGTCCCATTTGACATGGGTTTCTGGGGATTTTGCTCCAGGATTCATTTTTAACATGCATGATTAAATCTAAGGGACCTAGGAGCTAAACTTAGGAGGTAAAAGTCCTAGGGGGACATTTTACTACATAATATTTAGCCCCCACTTTAATGTATGTGTGATCTTATGACCCATACATGCATTAAAGTACGGTTGAAAACACATCAAACACGCCAGGCACTTGAAGCTAAGGCATACACAAAGATTGAGGAACTATTTCTAGCTCCCAATCTCAGGTAAGCGCTAGAAGACACATCGCAGACATGCAAAACACAATGAAGACAGTAGGAAGCACACAAGACACGAAGAAGACAGTATTGAAGACACACAAAATACGATGAAGACATGAGAGCAGTCACGCAAAACACGATGAATACAATGATATAACATTTTCATATATATATATATGCATGGAAATAAAATTGCAACACAAAACCCCAAAATGTAGGAGCTCATCTCTACACCCTTGAAACTACACTAAGGGGGAAAACACGCCATACAAAACCCGAGTGTGGGAGGAGCTCATCACTACACCCTTGAAACCACACACGGGGGAAAACACTCCATACAAAACCCAAAGTGTAGGAGGAGCTCATCGCTACACCCTTAATACTACACCTAGGGGAAAACACGCCATACAAAATCCAAGTGTGGGAGGAGCTCATCGCTACACCCTTGAAACCACACATGGGGGAAAACACGCCATACAAAACCCGAGTGTGGGAGGAGCTCATCGCTACACCCTTGAAACCACACACGAGGGAAAACACGCCATACAAAACCCAAAGTGTAGGAGGAGCTCATCGCTACACCCTTGAAACCACACACGGGGGAAAACACGCCATACAAAACCCCAAGTGTAGGAGGAGCTCATCACTACACCCTTGATACTACACCTAAGGGAAAACACGCCATACAAAACCTGAGTGTGGGAGGAGCTCATCGCTACACTCTTGAAACCACACACGGGGGAAAGCAAACAGAAGACACACGGAATACACGAGTGCCGTATAGCATGACATAGACATACTATACGTCTTATACATGACAAACACAGGCGATGGAAGGAGCTTATTGCTAAGTCTCACCATCTCAAACACCTTGCAGACACACCTGATAGTTGGGCTTATGCCACAACAACTGCCAAAAACATGATTAAGGGAGGATAGTCTCAAGATCCAACCCCGCCTTCATGGAGGACTTTTGTAACAAAAGGATGTGCACTAGCTCAAGAGATACACCATCTTGCCTTGCGATGAGGGCTTTTGAATAAAAGGATACGCACTAGCTCAAGAGATACGTTATCCCGCCTCGCGCAGAGGGCTTTTTGATAAAAGGATATGTTATCCCTCCTCATGGAGAGGGCTTTTTTATTGCAATATAAATAAAGATGTGTGTACTCGCGCTGGAGATATAGCATCCCGCCTTGCGAAGAGGGCTTACAAACATGCTTCGTTAGTACAAAAATCATCAGACAAATATCATTATATATGCCCCCACCTTAAGGTGGCTGATGTCGTGTACCGATATCAAGCATGTTAAGGTAGAGAGAAAACATGCAAGGGAACAAGAGCTCTCGCAAAGCCCATGCCCCCAAGGCAAATGTGCTCACGATCACCGAATGTTCCCACAAACACATTGATATGATATGCTAAGATAAGATGACAAGAGAGGTTAGAAATCTTACTCTAAGATAATAACCAAAGCAATTCATTAAAGTTATGCATGAAAACAGTCACATCAAGGACCAAGGTTATACTACGGGTTCGGAGCAGAGTATAACTGTTGAGCTATACTGCAGGTACCTCGGAACCGAGTGTAGCAACAAGGTGAGATACCAATCAAAGTGTACAAGAGTAGATTGAGTGGATTGTAAAATGTTAGTTACAAAAAATGCCATAAGAAGATATATCACACGGAGTGATTCTACTAGTCAAGCGTCAAATATATATATATATATATATATATATATATATATATATATATATATATATATATATATGTATCAACCCCGTCGTCGTGTATGGACTAGGTCCATTTTTGCTTACTCGCTGAAGGGACACACGGTCCGTATCTTTGTTTGTTTTCGTCATCCGCCGACTAGGTAGAATCACCAGAAGAAGGTAAACAATAAAATGAGAGAGGAGAACAAGTGCCTTAGGATCACCACGTAGGGGGATGCCCCCAAAACACCCTCTGCAACGCTATGCCCCTAAGGCACGACACACAACAATAAAATAGAGGAGAGGCAATGATAGAAGAATGATGATACAAATAGAAGAATGGTCACAACAGAGGTGGTCTCCCTGTATCCTTAACCTTACAATAGTATCAAGGGTCATCCAAGGAGCCCTAAACAATACATAGCACATCACAAGGGAACATAACACATATATATAGATATATATTTGCATTTTATCTAAGAAAAGTTCGAACTTGTGAGCATCTTAGATAGGTGCTCCATCAAATTTTGTACAAAGTTTGAGTGGTTCATACTTGATTGATTCTTATTTCCAGGACGGTCATGCGGTGCTTGTTTCTCCAATTGCTGTATATTTGAAATCTTTTGTTGCTTGTGAGGAGGGGAATCATTATTATTTCCCACTGATGATAGCTGCCTTGTTCTTTTCCGATCTTTTGCTTTCTTATTTCGATGAATAAACCTTTCGCGGTGAAATGGAATACCTTCCACCGTGGCAACCTTTTCTTGTATTATGATATCTTATCGTGGTTGTTCAATTTGCATAGCCGGTGCATTTTGGTTAACTCCCGATCCTTGAACGGATAACAACGGAGGAACCTCAACGTAAATACCTCTCCCTCATGGACGAGGTGAATCTTCAATTTTATCTTTATCCACTTCTATCATACCAATTATTTCATCATAGTCAAGATAATCATCTTCCTGTTCTATTGTATTTTGCTCTACCATATTGTTGTCGTTATGCTTGGGAAATGGATTAGTAAAGGTCTGTAAATTCTAATTCGGAGGGGCAACTGACTTATTTCTATTGTCATTCACACCAGTTACCTATATTACATTCGAGTTGATGAGGTCTTGAATTTCATGTTTAAGACGCATACATCGCTCAGTGTCATGCCCTTGTTGTCGATTTATAATGATAGAAAGCATTAGCATCAAAGTGAGGTCCTTGCATTCTATTACTATCCAATGGTTTGATGGGAGGAAGCTTCAAGAGATTATTGCTCACTGCTTGATTCATAATAGAATGTAGTGAGTTAGATATTGGAGTAAATTGTCTTTGCTGTTGTTGAAACTGAAATGGTGCCCTCTTTGGATTGGTGATAGCGGACACTTGTGAAAATTTGTTTGAATTCTACCCATTTATCTTAATAAAATTCTTGTTGTTCCTCTTAAAATTGTTTTGAGATGTTCCAGCTTGAGCTTGGTCACCTTGAGCCAAGAGTTTTGGTTCTCATACTGATTAGATGAAAGTTGATAATCATGAAGTGTTGTGCATAAATGTTGAAAAGAGTTGTACTTCATCAAGAGGATCTTATCACAGATGTTAGGTTGTAGATTTGTAATAAATACCTTCTGAACATCCTCATCATTTATCTGGTATTGAATCTATGCATAGAGAGCTTGATATCGACTAATAAACTTAGTTAACTTCTCTTTCGAACCTTGCTTGCAATGAACTAAATCAATCAATGAGCCCTGAGGTCCAATGTTTGCTTGGAAATGTTGTAAGAATTGATCAACGAGTTGTGAGAAAGAATGCATTGAATTCGGAGGCAAAGAGCAAAACCATTCCAAAGCTGTATCTTTGAGGGATCGCGGAAAGAGCTTTGCTAGCAAGTCCTCTTCAAAGAAGAAATCACTACACATAGCCGTGAATGTTGCCACGTGAGTATTAAGATATTCCTCTAGAATCATCTATTTTTAGTTAATGGTCAGTACCGTGTAAGTGTAACGGTCATGTAATAATTTCTTGGATCGTGTGTCGATCCTTAGTAGTTTCTAAATATAGAAACGTGCCTCTTATTGTACATCTTGTAACCTATATATTGAGCATTCGCTCATTGTTAATATTATCCAATATTTTACCGATTACCTGTGTAATATAGTATCAGAGCATTTTTTCTTTTTCGAAAATATAATTTCATTTTTGAAATTGTTCAGTTTTTTTCGAAATAAGAAATTCTGCTTTGTGGCTCCTGGTTTTTGGCAAATAATCCAAATTTCTTCATGTGCCCATTTGTTCGTCTGTGAATTAGTTTTTTGGAGCTCCTGGGCGAATTCTGGTTTGGCCGTGCATGCCCTACTCTGCGGGTTGCATTCCCGTCGGGACTGAAACCCCTCACGTTTTGCGGGCTCATCCTCATTCTGCAAGTCGCGACCGCGACTCCCTTCAAGCTGCGGAGTCCTTGTTTCCGTGGGCCCTTCACAGACTGCGGAATCCTTGTTTTCGCGCTCCCTACTCAGACAACGAACTGATTTCCGCGTGTCTCGCACAGAGAAAAGGCCGCGTGCCAAATTTTTTTTCTATTTCAGACCATGACGGTGCTTGGAGGCTGTGTGGCTCACAACAAACTCTTCCTTGGCCACGAATTTACTATGTTTTTAGGTCGCGTTTTTGGTCCAAATTGCGACAATCCTGGTTCGAGGGTTTCAAAGTCTGCACCTGCACTTTTTTGGTAGATTCATGGCTGCCATGGTCGCCTAGGGTTCTGCAATTTTTTCAACTAGGGTTTTGACCCTCTGGTTCAAGTCAAAAAAAATTTCTTTTGCAGATTCTTGGTGGGTTTTTCGAGATCTTTTCTGGGTACCTGTCGGATTTTTCTGGGTGCCTCAAAATCTGTGCCTTGAAATTTGTGCTGATGGATTTGTCTCAAAATATGTGCCTATAAAACTGCCTACTGTGCATTGGAATCAGTCCTTGGGTTCCGTGCATTTTAGCCTCTTCTCAGTACATCATTTTTGTGCCTCGAAAAGCGTGCAAGATGGCGAGTTTGAACAACATGTTGGAAGGCAGTTAGCGATTTAATGGCAAAAATTATAATACTTGGAAGCAGCGAATGATGACCATTTTTGAATACCGCTGCCTCGCTCAGATCATAGACGACACTACCACTCGTCTCGCAACAGCGGGTAAAGACCAGGATAAGTTTGACGAACAAACTCGTGAAGCAGTCATGCTCATTAAGCTGTCAGTCACAGATGATCAGCTACCTCAAATTCTAGCTGGAAAAACAACGAAGGAGATTTGGGACCATCTGAAGGGTTTGCATGAAACCTCCAACAAGAGCCGTGCGTTCTTCCTGAAAAATATACTGTTTTCTATCATGATGGATGAGAAGACATCTCTGCAGACGCACCTAAACAAGATCCAAGAGATTAGAGATCAACTGGTGGCTATTGGTCAAAAAATGGAGGAAGAAGACCTAGTTGTGATCACTTTGAAAAGTCTACCTAAGTCCTATGAACATTTCATTGAGACTCTCAACATTACATCAGCTAATGTTGATCTGAAGTTTCCAGAACTCTGTACTATCCTCTTGCAGCAGGATCGCTGGAAACAACAGTTTGGTAGTAGTGCTTCTTCGTCCTCTTCAGAGCAGGCTTTTGCAACCAAGTTTCAGGCTCAAAATAAAGGCAAAAGTCAGCGTCCACAGCAGAATCAGCCAGCGCCATCTCTGGACAGCGGTAAGAAGAAGAACATTCAGTGTAACTACTGTCACAAGTTTGGACACATCAAGAAAGATTGTTGCGCACGTATCGCTTCTGAACAGAAGAAGCAGGGAGGGTCTCAGCAAAAGGCCAACAGTGCGGAGCACACTGAGCAGAAGGAGTCTGCGTTTTACGCCTTCATGGCTAAAACCCCTGCAGACCCTGCAAAATCCTCTGCGTGGTACATTGATTCAGGTGCTTCGCGTCACTTCACTCATTGTCGTGACTAGTTTACAGAACTCTCCCCTTTCAGTGATTCAGTGGTCTTCGGTGGTGGAGAAGTGTACACAGTTGCCGGGAAGGGCACTGTTCAGCTCCAGTATGGTGGGAGGAAAATCATATTCCTCAATGTATATTATGTTCCTGGTATGGAACTTAACTTGCTTTCAGTCAACCAGATCATGAAACATTCTCCACACCTTGATGTGGTGTTCAGCACTCACCAGTGCTCGATCATCGACCGGGAGACCAAATGCACTGTAGCTATTGGCATTGAGGACCATGGTCTTTATCGAGTTGTGGATTCGGATGGTCCTCCTAAATCAGCCCTAGCAGCTCGACACTCTTCGGTTACCAGTCTCTGGCATCAGCGGTATGGGCACTTGAACGTACACTACTTGTCCCAGCTCTCCCGGTAGCACCTTGTAGATGGGCTTCCTGAGATTCAGTCTCAGAACTTCGGTGTCTGCGGATCCTGTCAAGATGGCAAACAACACCGCACTCATTTTCCGACTGGTGACTCTTGGCGTGCATCCAAGGTACTTCAACTTGTCCATGCTGATATTTGTGGCCCTATGAATACTCCGTCTATTACTGGATGCAAATATTTTTTACTGTTTGTTGATGATTTCAATAGGAAAATGTGGGTTTACTTTCTTAGACAGAAATCAGATGTGTTTTCAGTTTTTCAGAAGTTTAAGGCCTTAGTAGAAAAAGAGTCTGGTTGTTCCATTGTAACTCTTAGGTCCGATAATGGGGGGAATTCTGTTCCACTGAGTTCTCCAACTTCTGTGATACCCATGGCATCAAACGCCAATTGACCACACCCTACACTCCTCAACAGAATAGTGTTGTAGAGCGGCACAACCGCACTATAACTGAGTTAGCCCGTTCCATGATGGAGCACAGATGTGTTCCTAAGAAATTTTGGGCAGAAGCAGTCTTCACTACAGTTTATCTTCTTAACCGGTCTCCAACCTCTGCAGTTAAGGCTAAAACTCCAGAAGAAGTCTGGACTGGCCACAAACCAAGGGTCAGTCATTTGAAGGTTTTTGGCTCTCTTGCTTATGTTTGGATTCCAGATGCCAGGCGCTCCAAACTGGATTCCAAGAGTCAGAAACTCATGTTCACAAGATACAGCGATAACCACAAAGCCTACAAGCTAATTGACATTGCGACATAACGTCTCATCTTCAGTCGTGATGTAGTTTTTGATGAAGAGCGAGGACCTTTCTTCTCTCCCTCTTCTGTGCAGCAGTCCGAGGATCAGCCTTTGAAGGCTTCTGACCTGGGTGTTCGTCTTCCATTAGGTCCACCTAATGGGAGGGATGCTGATTATTCCTCCGCCTTAGATTCCGATGAGTCTCAGCCTGAAATTCCTGAGGATAATGCAGAACCTCCTCCTGATGCACATGTTCCAGATCCCAAACCTCCTATTGAACCTAATGGTGACCCTGATGTTGGCCCCTCTACCCGTCGACCAAAATGGTGGTCACAGACGATTGCCGATCTTCATGATGATGAACTTGTTGAGGGTAGATCTTCTCGGAATAAGAGCAAAAAGCAGCCTACAGTCAATTTTGCTCTCATGGCCAACTTGCACAGTGTCTTTGAACCTTAGACTTATTCAGAGGCTAAAGGCATTCCTGAGTGGGATATGGCGATGGAATCAGAATACCAAAGTCTTTAGAAGAATCACACTTGGGTCCTCTCTGATCTTCCTCCAGGGAAGAAACCCATTAGCTGCAAATGGGTGTATAAAGTTAAGTACAAGGCTGACGAAACCCTGGACAAGTACAAAGCAAGGCTTGTTGCTCGGGGTTTCTCACAGAAAGAAGGCATCGACTACGAGGAGACCTTTGCTCCTACAGCCAAGATGAGCACCATATGGCTTGTCCTTGCCTTAGCAGCCCAGTTTGGATGGAAAGTCCATCAGATGGATGTGAAGAGTGCATTCCTCAATGGTGAGTTGCAGGAAGAAGTCTACATGAAGCAGCCTCCTGGTTTCATGGTTGCCGGTCAAGAACATAAAGTCTATAGGCTGGTCAAAGCCCTTCATGGCCTGAAGCAGGCTCCCAGAGCATGGTACATCAAAATTGACAAGTATCTTACAGAACATGGCTTTACGAGGAGTCCATCTGACTCAAATCTGTATATCAAACAAACTGACAGTGATATCCTGTTAGTTGTTGTCTATGTGGATGACTTGCTTATTACTGGCAGCTCGGCATACTTGATCGATAAGATCAAACAGCACCTGTGCATCACCTTTGATATGACCGATTTGGGACTTTCTCACTATTGTTTAGGTGTTGAGGTTTGGCAAACTCAGAATAGCATCTTCATCTCTCATTCGAAGTATGCTCGTAGTCTTCTGGATAAGTTCTGAATGCAGGACTGCAAACCCGCCTCCACCCCTATGGAAAAGGGACTTAAGCTGTCAGTTAAGTCCGACTCACCAGTGGTTGATGAGTCTCTGTTCCGACAACTAGTAGGCAGTCTTATCTACTTAACTGCTTCTAGACTAGACATCAGTTTTGTAGTCAGCTACATCTCCAGATTCTTGACAGCTCCCAAGGCTGCTCATTGGGTAGCAGCTAAGCATGTGTTATGGTATGTGAAGGGTACATCTAACTTTGGTATCCTTTACACAAGGAATTCCGATCCCAGCCTTCGAGGCTTCACAGATTCAGATTGGGCAGGTTCAGTTGATGACAAAAAATCAATTTCTGGTATGTGTTCAGTTTGGGATCCGGTGCCGTCACATGGACTAGTAAGAAACAGCAAGCTGTGGCACTCTCCTCAATAGAAGCTGAATATTGCGGTGCAGTGAAGGTAGCATGTGAGGTAGTTTGGCTTCGTCGGATGCTTGCAGATATGCAACTATCTCAAGCAGGACCGACTCCCCTGTTCTGCGACAATCAGGGAGTTGTCAAACTTGCCAAGAATCCGATCTTCCATGAGAGAACCAAGCACGTCGAGACACATTGTCACTTCATCCGATCGCTGGTTGAAGACCGCACCGTTCAGTTGCTGTATGTTCCAACTGAGGATCAGACAGCAGATATTCTCACCAAGTCCTTGAGTCTTGACAAGTTTGTAAAATTCAGGGGGTCTCTTGGTGTTGTAAATAGATTGACCATTAAGAGAGGGTATTAAGATATTCCTCTAGAATCATCTATTTTTAGTTAATGGTCAGTACCATGTAAGTGTAACGGTCATGTAATAATTTCTTGGATCGTGTGTCAATCCTTGGCAGTTTCTAAATATAGAAACGTGCCTCTTATTGTACATCTTGTAACCTATATATTGAGCATTCACTCATTGTTAATATTATCCAATATTTTACCGATTACCTGTGTAATAATGAGTGTTAGGATCGCCTTTACCACTATATTTTTTAAATTGAGGAGTCCCAAATTTATCAGGCATTTGAGCTCGTAGGATTGCAAAAGATAAAGGACCGCAAGCATCGTAAGTTGGTATATTAGGTTGAGAAGAATTTGTCAAGCTTGTCACCTTTTGTTGTAAGGAAGTCATCCTTTGCCAGAGTTGGTTTAATAGGGCATCATTAGGGGATGTGGTTTGTTGTTGGGAGGAATTATAAGCTATGGTCATGAAATTTTGAGGTGATTGGTTGTATGTGGTAACGAAAGGAGGTTGAGAACAATTATAAGTGGAAGGTGGTTGAGAATAATTGTAAGGGAAAGGTGGTTGGGAATAGGTGGAATGGATAGGTGGTTGAGATTGATTATTCATATAAGATGTCACCCTAGGTGCTAGGTTTTGATAATTGAATCCCACAACCTTGTAATTTTGTGAATTAATGCCACTAGATACTCCAATACTAGTGGTAGCATTACTACAAGCATGTGCATTAGTAGTGAGAATTGATGATGTAAAAGTAGACATTCCAGTAGTTGGTATAGGTGTCAATACTTGTGTATGAGTCGGTGATGACATATTGTTAATAACGTTCGCACATTCAGTCATAGGCATAACATTATGATTCACTATATGCGCTAAGCCATGGAGCATGTTAACACCATCTCGTCCTTCCTTTAACAACTCTCTTAAATTATGAACAACAGGCACAGCTTCCTTTGCTATCCTTTCTTTTTCCACAAATGCTTGAAAATCCACTAGTTCATTATCAAATTTGCTTATTTGTTCATCAGGTACATGTGTTACTATATCAATAGGATCTTCAAAATCATGAAATGTATGTTCTTCCATTGTAGTTGTAGGAGGTATGATATCTTGCAAAGTTTTTGTTTCTCCTTTTGTAAAGTAGGTGTTTAATGGATTTTCCGATGTTGGTACACCGTTGCTATTGGGAGCACTAGAACCCATTAATCTAAGACTTCTCCTTAGAGGGATATTTCTATCAGGTAGTGGGTTATAAGACTCATGCAAAAGCATACAACACTCAATGCACAAACTAATAAAACAAACCAAAGGATCAAGATATACTTGTTGAAATACATAATATGCAATTTATTATTTAACAAATATGCCAATTTTTAATCTAGAGCATTAAATGATGCCAAATTTTCAAATAATAGATGAATATATGTTTGAAAATGAATGCAAGATCTGAAATGAATGATATTAATGACAAATGCAATGAAACAAAGCAAAACTATGCTTGCTTATGCACCTAAAATGCTCAATTTTTTCACTTTTTTTCAATATAAATGCACAAAAAATGTTATAAAATTATGCACAATGATGTATGAATGAAATGTAATCTGATTTAATGTGTAAAATAACTTAGATCAGATTTAAAAATGATGCCAAAATGCTACAATGCTCAATGCAAAGTCAAAATTAAGGCAAGATGAATGATAGTGCCTCTTTTTTGTTGAAATACACAGTGTGTAAATGCTAAATTTGAAATGTAGATGCAAAAACACACAATGATAAAACACTACTGTCCAAAATCATATTTGAATGAGTGTTAAAAATGAGTAGTAAAATCTAAAACAAGATTTTAACTACAAATCCTAGCTATTGGAATTACTAGGTTATGAGAAAAATGCAAAATTTTAAGAAAACTCTAGCAAATTATGTAAATGTAAGGTAAATGATTATGAAATGATGTATTGCTATAATTTATCTCAGATTTGATATAAATATTAGAGATTTAAATGATTTAAATGATATGCAATGAAAATAGTGCAAACTATGCCTTAATGCAGGCCTAGGATGCTTGATTTTTTCAAAATTTTCAAATTTATGCAAGATTTTTGAATGTAGAATGATGAATATGATATGTATCAATGCAAATATGATTTACAACACTCAGCAAGATGCAATGTTCAGCAAAACACAGATTCACCAAAATGTTATGTGTGAAAAGTGGGGATGATTAAAAGGTGTAAGATGTATAGCTAATTAGATTCAATCAAACCCTTCTTTCACACATACATTTAAGGACATAAATTGAGCTAAGTCACAACTGTGATAGAGGACTCAGCTACAGGTCTGATGTCACTATGAGATGATTGGAAAGATATAATATATTGATATTTTGTTAAACCCCTAATTCGATTAGGCCTAAAACCCTAATTATGCAAAATCGTAAACAAACGAACAAAACTCGACAAAGGCACTAAATGCAGATTAGATACATATAAGATTTTGGATTCTGAAAAGCGGAAACTTTGGGGACAAAAGAGCGAGTGCCCTTATCTAATGTGGTACTTTTTCTGAGGGCTTTGGATCAAAATATGCTTCAGACTGTACCTTGCTTAGGGATTTTCGACACTGCCAAACTGGAGGACAAAAGAGCGGGCGCCTATGTCTAATCAAGGATATTTTCTATCGTTTTCTTCAGATCTGAAATCTTTATGCTCTGCATTGACTTCCTGCAACTCCTCTCTGCAAGATCCGACACATGTAACCTGCAATCATAATAGAGGGGTTGGGGGTTCTGGTGTTTAGGAGCTTGCCTCGGTCAAACCCTGGAATGGCATTCAAGCCTTCCAACACCGTTGTTAGAGAAAGTGTATGTCCTTGGTGGACATAGGAAAAAACAAATGATATGATAAATTGATTGAAACATAATATATGTCACCTCGGAGGTGAAGCTCACGGGGAGATGAAGATTTTTCACGCCATGTGGAGATGGATTGATGAAGACAAATCTGTAACAAACACGTACAAACACAACACAATACTGCTCTGCAACACAATGAAAGCCTTGAATATCCTTAGCACAAGATCACAAGTTCATATTATCCATTTAGGCGTAAAATGAAGTCCTAAACATGTTTATATATGCATTCTCGCTAAACATTCGTAATTCAAATTGAATAGGCCAACAAAGGGAAACCTTTTTAACGGTCACTTTGCCGACATTTAAAATTTGGGTCCCAACAAAATAGGTCTAGACTAGGGCGTGGGCACCTAAGTCCAGGGGCCTATTTTGGGATTTGATTAAGCGCAAGAGTGGCCCCTAAGTCCCATTTGACATGGATTTCGTGGGATTTTGCTTCAGGATTCAATTTTAACATGTATGATTAAATCTAAGGGACCTAGGAGCTAAACTTAGGAGGTAAAAGTCCTAGGGGGACATTTTACGACATAACAGAATCAACAAATGGGTATGTTGATTATTGCATTGTAATGAGATTTCCCAATTTGGGTATCTCTTATTTTGTCAAGATAATGTACTTTCAGACTATAGTTGAAATGGGTTATTGAAAATATGTGTTTTGTGAAGCTATTTTAAATGTTGTTTGAATTACGATCATATCTATTGTCAAAACAACTTCTGCATATCCGTCTTCTAAAACATAAACAAAACCAAAGCACAAATACATGAAATCAGAAAAAAAAAGGGTGGACATTACAGAGCTATAAATCTTAATATTAAATGAAGGGTTTTTCCTTATTAGTGGAAGAGAGAACTTAACATGGGCATGCCATCATTAAAATGGTTCTACCATCCTTAAAGCTATGGAACTCAATTTTGATAGTGCTTCAAAATAACTCTAATAGTACTAGTAAGGGCTTAATAATTAGCGATTATGTTGGGTGTATGGTATTGACAGCCTTTTTGCTCATCCCTCATGGAACAAACAATGAGGTGAAAGTGATGACCTTGTTCGAAGGCCTAAAAATGGCATATGATCTCCACCCCCTTGCTTTATAGGTTGTAGAGATTTCTATATTATAATTATAGTAATGAATAATGAGACCCCCAAGCCGAAGATCGAATAACATATTGTTGGGAGGTCAAATGCTTGGCTTGGAACTTTAAGAGTATTAGCTTCTCCCATTGTTATTGGGAAGTAGCCAAGCCTACTGATTTCTGATCCAATATCATAATTGAAAAAGATGCTTCCACTACTATAATTTCTTGGGAGACAAATAATGCCCTAATCTGGTTGCTTGGCATCGTTTATGATGAATTGGGCCTAGGTGCAAAATTGGTAATTAAGTAAAATAGAAAAAGTGTAGGTGTGCCCCACTAAATCTATTGATATATCTACATTGCAAAAGCCTATAATCATTAAAATAAAAGTATGTCTCAAATGATTACAACAATCAAGTCATGGGTGATGGCACTACATAAAAGTCACTTTTGGCATTGTAATATTTGAGAAGCACTAAGAAATTGGTGGTATAATTATTTATGATGCTCATTTCATTTCTATAAACATTTAGAGTTATTACTCCAATCTTTGCACTCACTCTCTCAACTCATCCCAAATGACATTATTTCTTTGCTCTTTGCACTCTCTCCACTCCTCTCAAATGCATCACATAAGTGTGCATGATGACTTTGCAATGGCCCTTGCAAGTTCTTTAGATAACATTCATTTGCAACTTGAGAAAATAGTGTTTGGGGGCAAATTCCAAATTATCAAGTCAAGATGTTTTTTCTCAGTTATTGGTCTCACATGCATGTCTTTTTTTAAAGTGATATATCCAAGTGGTTTGTGTATTATTGATGAATGTAATGAGTATTTGTTGCTATGTCATGATAATATTCTTCCATCCTTATAGCTCTTTATTGGAGGCTATGACTCTTTATCTTAATAAGGCTCACTATCTCATGTCTACTCTACAAACCATAGGGGCATTGTTGTAACCACTTCTATTTTCTAGGTGAAGGTCTTTAATAAAACCCCTTATTTACTTCTAAATATAAAAATATATAAAGAAAACTTTATGTAAGAAAACATAGACTTTTACAAGCTTCTAAACCTACAATTAACCCACTTTTTAATATTAATTTAACACATGTTAATGATGACTATGTAAATACAAAACCCTTAATTATTTATAGAACTTAGACACAATTATATTTGGTACATATTACTAGAAGATCATAACTATTTATTTACTTTTCATTATAAAATGTTTAATGAATATTCCTATGATCTCTATTAGGTATATTATATCTTGTTAAGGTGAAGCCACTAATTTGTTGTGATTGTTTTATTTGTGTAAAATAATTATTTTCTAGAAATAGTGTAATAATATAAATTATACTATTGCAATGGTGAGATTTGCATACCCATGCCTATTTCTATTTAGTTTTGGGCCCATTTTGATAGAAAGATTTAATACAATTACATATTGACAAATGACACTCTTGTGCAAAGTTGGGCTCATTCTTCCATGTTTCAAATTTCTATTTACACATTCTCTCACACTTAGCTCCATCCTATCAATGAATGTTTGCAACATGGAGTGTAATAGTGATGTCATTCAAATTTTGGTCAATCTAGATATTAATACTTCTATCTTGGGTCAATCTCGCAATTGAAAAATCAATCCCACACTCCTGGATCTAACACCTAAAACTTCAAAAATCATTCAAATTTTGGTGGACTCATGCCCATTCCTTTCTTGCCACGAGTCGACTTGGTACATGTTTCATGCAATTTGTTGATGTCTTGGCATTTAAAGGCATTCAATGTGCATTCATTGGACATCTGGATATCATCTCATATTTGATAATCATTTACATATCATCTAGGAATACTTTAGTTGGTTCATCGAAAGGAATCTAAATTTGTATAATCATTCTAGAACATTTGTATGTCTAAAGATTATTGCCCTCGATCATTTCCATGACTATAAAGTGAGTCCTATCAAGGGGGTCTATCTAGGAGAACAAGACCCTTATGATCTAGAGAACTCCCCTAGGTGATTTAGATCATGCCAATCCTTGACATTTATTAAAAAGTAGAGAATTAGGCAAATTAGAATGCAAGTGCACACATTTATCTAGATTAGATCTATAAGCTCCAAGACAAATTTGTGCTTGCAAAATCAACATAGATCTATAGATTTGACCAACATCAGAGTTGATAGATTGTTTTGATTTCAAGGTAGAATATAGATATTGAAATTGTTTTCAATCTCGAGACAGGTGAAATTGTAATCCATCTAGTTACTACTTTTTTTTCTTGATAACTAACATTTTCATCACAGTCTAAATACTAATCTTAAATAGCCAAGAAAATCTATTTGTTAATGCTAATATATCAAGGTAAACACATAATAAGAATACCATCTTTATTCCATTAATTAGTAAATAATGTTATAAGTAATTCATTTTACATGTAAGGACATACTAGATTATTATTGTGTCTTACAAGTCATTACGTTTACAATTCATAGTAACATATACATACTAATAGATAATAATCATGACATGGATCAACTCAATGTTGGAATAAATGAACAATCTTTAATCCAATTGTTAATCATCAAATCACCAAGATATGATACCAATTGGTGAGATACAAGGCTTTCACTGCTACAAAATAGAAATCTAAAAATTGTATGCAAATCTGAAAATTAAGTTTGCTTAATCCTTGAAATACCATGAAGAGATTCAATTTCTTTATCATGCTAAAATCAACCACTTTAACATGCTTTTATATAACCACCTTAGATGAACTTAAAACAATAATAACATCACCATAAGATAGCAGCAACAAAGAGACAAACTAACAACATAAGAATGCAAGATCTCATAACACAAGGTAACAATGGAACATAAGAATAAACACATAACACAGTGTTTACGTGGAGAAACCCTTGCAGGGAAAAAATTCCACCAAGAAGAGAGTCCCAAGTTGTATTATTCTTCAAAATAGAGACTACAATACAATCCTTCCAATCTCCTCTTCAGTCTTCAATCCAACATCACCTATGTACAAAACAACTCTTCATGTTACTCACAACCTTCACTCTCAAGTCTCATATTTATACAAAATGAATACCCATCAAACATATTCATGGGAAATGGACAAAATCCAACATTCTTATCTTGGGAAACACCAAAAACATCATCTTACAGATTCCCTTACACCTGTCATAGGCATCTTCCCAATATGGGCACATATAACCAAGAATAGGCAGTTACAAGGCAATAATTGTTGTCATATGTTGTCATAGAATCTCTTACACCTTATGATAGTTGTAAGTTGTCATAGTATGCTCTTACAAACTTATAACACACATCATAACAATCCAAATATACACCTCCCAAAGATGGGTGCTAAGATTCTTTGCTTCACCTCATTTACTATTTATCGAGATTCCTTGAGCAGTAGAAGTAACTTCGTAACAACCTGTCAGTAAGTAATTAATTACTGAGGCCAGTAAATAATTATTTACCGTATCAGTAAAAATAATTTATCGTTGATGGTGAAACCTTTATCCCTTATGAATCAATTTACAAAATTAACACCCTATCTCCAAGGATGTTGGAACTCTACAAGAACCTTGAAACTCTCCAAGAATAGTGGAAACCATGTCATAGGATTTACAAGGTTGATGGCACCTTAATCCCAACATTCTCCTACTCAACATCCTACATTATAAATACATATCCATAGGAAAAATCAACAAGGGAAAAACATCCCTTAGCCAGCCATGTACCATTGTTTCTTCAACATGCTTTTGTGCTCCAACAAGATACCTACAAAAAACAACCATGATAACCACCATTCCAAGCAACAACTCCTCACATCATGTCACCCATGATAGGACAAGGAACATGCCAAGGTGAAACATATCAACTGTCAATGAAACATGCACCAATCTATACATAAAACAAGCATCAAATTCAAAAGATAACAAATGACTGAGTGACTACCACACTCATACCAAATGGAATAGCAACCACAACAAGTTGCTAGCTCATCCAAACTATCCATACCTCAAACCAGGGTAAACAAACTATCATAGGTAGAACTTCATGCTATCAACATAACAACCTAAATTTGCAAACAAGTCCCTATATATCCACCATCCTGCAAAAGAAGACTCCATGGTAATAACACACATAGACATGCGATAAAAAACCTTTGAAGTAACTCACTGCAATAAAGTGTAACTAGTCCAAGAGAGGTACCCCTCTCATACATAACACATATACCTTCAAGAACTCCCACTGCATAGGTAATGTCAAATCTGAAAACAAGATCATAGCATTAACAAGTCCTCCTATAGCACTTCACATAGAGGATGTGGCTAACTCCTCTATCATAGTGTCAAAGAAGCATACAATGATATGCAAAATACATCTCTCATTACCAATCTAAATAACTCTCCCAAGTCCTCCAAACCAATGAAGAAAGAGATCAAGGAGCTACCAAATTGTTGCCAAAAAATAATGAAGTACAAACAACACACATGAATCCATTCAAAACCTCAACTCCATAAACATAAGAACCTTCAGGAAAAAGACAATATATCAAGAAAGAGAGAACTTGCAAGTCAAACCATGTCCTTATACCACACTAACATGTGCCAAACTGTGTAAAGTAAGATTTCCTTCAACACTCCCAAACTGAAAGGATATCAACATCTAACCATTCAACTTATGATGAAACATGGCAGCAATAAATGTAGACCTCTCACCAAAAGTAGATCAAATTAGCCAAACATTCCCACAACATAAGGGAATTTGTGCAAAGCCACTAACCATCTCTTGTACCTCTCTTAACAAATCCTCAGAACTAACTCAAGTTCAAAATTACAAGGAGAATAACGGAAATACATAAAATCATGCATCTACTTCTCAACAAGCCCTCAGAACTCAACATTCAAGACTAATGCACAAGAGAAGACAAGACACATATAAAGAATGCATCTAATAATTAGGTGGGTAACACCACTTAGATCATTCACCTGCTGACTAGACCAAGAGTGGGATACACAATTGTCATGTGAATACAACACCAAGCAATATAAGCTTTCAACAAAGACAACCTTCTCATCAGGTCTATGATGGACTCACATCCATTTCCAGGTATAGGCTCCTTGATCTTTACTGTTGAAAAACTTTCATAAGAAGTAACCATTCCAACACATATCTCTAAGTACAAGAGATTTCCAGCCTAATCCAAGTCTCTCTAGTATCCATGAGCATTCACCAATCAATCCATGCCAACTTCAAATGCAACCTGCAAAATCATGAAGCTCCAAGAAAATGATTAATACTCAAAACCAAAGAGTACTACATCCTCTCAAAAGGAAGAACAATAACACCTTTCCAAAAGACTCTAAGGGTCCTCCATGAAACAAGATGTTAGCCCCTCTTCAAATAACATGAAAATCAAGCATCCTTTGTCAATAGAACCAAAGATGTCAATAAACCCTCACTACAACCTAAGGGAAGAATCCAAGATCTCCTTATGACACCAACAACCATTGCAAAAGGTCATCCATCTTCTAAGCAAAGATTATCCATGGCTCACTACACACTGCAACAACAACTTAGAACCAAAATCTTGAAAACAAAGAAGATAGAACACACTATGTAATTGCACTTGAAACTCCCATTGAAAGTGATACTAATCTATGCATGGTATCATGACCAACATCATTACCAAAACTCCACTAAAAGTGAACAGAGATTCTCATGCACCATAATTTACTGCTATAGATTCTAATGAACAAATATATCATGTACTCCAAACCATCCTTTTATCTTACTATAATAAACATACCAATGCAATCAATGTAACTAAGAAGAGGCCAACCAAATAGAATCCTCATCAGGCAATTTACAAGATATGCACTCATGCAACATCTCAAAGGAGAAAAACATGGTCAATGCTCTAATCTCAAATAACTGAATAAAAAGATTCAATCCCACATCAATAACATGTAGAATAGAAGTAACTAGGTTTAACATGTAGATTTCCAAGACTCAAACACCAGGATCAACACTAGACTTGATTTGCCAAACAAATCCACATAAGAGTAACCATAGATCATAAGAGTCCAACAAGTAGCCCTGCAAATCTGTAATTATTTCCATCCAAAATACTCTAAGAGTCTGAACACAATCTTTCCATAGATCTACAAATCACATATTTTGGTTAATATGTAAAACCTACAAGACCATCTCTCCATAAATATGAAACCACTTAAACATCCAGACATTCACACCAATGAACAACATCAAATATGTCATCTGAAATAATGGAATGTCACAGATATACAAATCCACAACTTTTTGAAATAGGAAAATTGTAAAACCTACATATCCAAAATAACATGAATATGAAAAAGGAGGAACCAGGTTGTTCAAGAGTGTCCAGACCACAAAAAAACCAACTCCACAACCCACATACAACCAATGGAAAATCATCCAGTGCTTTCATGTAACCAAGGGCTAAAACCATGTAACCAGGGCACCAAAAGAAACCATCCAACATGAACACCCATTCACTTCACATGACCACGAGGTAAAGGAATAAAACCACCAAAGAAGAGGATACTCACATATTGACAAACTATAGCTCCAGATCACTACCAAAGATCAACTCCATGAAGATCCATAACCTTGAGTCTCAAGAGCACAACATAGATTATATTGACAATATCCAATCTAGAGGTAAATGCCATGGCTTTCAATTTCACAAATCTGCAAAACAATGTTAACATATAGAACATCCACTGCAGCCCAAAAAACCTCCAACATTCCATAATTCCTTCCAATAGATTTTCACAAGCTCTTCAAGCTAAATTAAAAAACAGAGGAATACCCAGAACCAAATTACCATGATTCCATCACATGCAAGCAACATGCAAGTCCATGCAAGTACATGCAACTCACATGCAAGCACATGCGGGCACATACAAGTACATGCAAGCCATGGAACAACCTTATGCTCTGATACCAATTGTTGGAATAAATGAACAATCTCTAATCCAATTTTTAATCATCAAATCACCAAGATATGATACCAATTGGTGAGTTACAAGGCTTTGACTACTACAAAATAGAAATCTCAAAATTGTATGCAAATATGAAAATTAAGTTTGCTTAATCCTTGAAATACCATGAAGAGATTCAACTTCTTTATGATGCTAAAATCAACCACTTTAACATGCTTGATATAACCACCTTAGATGAACTTAAAACATCAATAACATCACTATAAGAGAGCAGCAACAAAGAGACACAAACTAACAACATAAGAATGCAAGATCTCACAACACAAGGTAACAATGGAATAGAAGAATAAACACATAACACAGTGTTTACATGGAGAAACTCTTACGGGGAAAAAATCCACCAAGAAGAGAGCCCCAAGTTGTATTATTCTTCAAAATAGAGACTACAATACAATTCTTCCAATCTCCTCTTCAGTCTTCAATCCAATAGCACTTGTGTACAAAACAACTCTTCCTGTTACAACCTTCACTCTCAAGTCTCATATTTATACAAAATGAGTACCAATCAAACAAATTCATGGGAGATGGACAAAATCAAACATTCCTATCTTGGGAAACACCAAAAACATCTTCTTACAAATTCCCTTACACCTATCATAGGCATCTTCCCAATATGCGCGCCTAGAACCAAGAATAGACAGTTACAAGACAATAAATGTTGTCATATGTTGTCATAGAATCTCTTACACCTTATGATAGTTGTAAGTTGTCATAGATGCTCTTACAAACTTATGACACGCGTCATAACAGTCCAAATATACACCTCCCAAAGACGGGCGCCAAGATTCTCCACCTCACCTTATTTACTTTACTATATACCGAGATTACTTGAGCAGTAAGAGTAACTCTGTAACAACCTACCGGTAAGTAATTAATTACTAAGGCCAGTAAATAGTTAATTACCATACCAGTAAAAAAAATTACTATTGATGGTGAAACCTTCATCCTTTATGAATAAATTTATAAAATTAACATCCTTTCTGCAAGGATGTTGGAACTCTCCAAGAACCTTGGAACTCTCCAAGAATAGTGGAAAGTATGTCATAGGATTTACAAGGTTGATGGCATCTTAATCCCAACACTCAAGTGTACATAAGAGAGCAAGTTACACCAACTTACATGTGCATATGACTTCTTAGATTAACAATATAATCCATCAAATAAAGCATTTAGAATATTGTACATGTACGATAAGTTTAAATGCCAACAACTTAAACAAGTAATACCTCATTCTTGGTTGATCATTGATCTTGAATAGGTCTTGTGTAAGCTACACTGATTTTGGTTTAGGTGCAAAGGTGCAAGATAATTCCAATCAAGTGAATAAGGGATCCATAACCACCTCAACCAAGTAGACTCTATTGGCTTGTCAGGGAAGGGGTTCATAATTCCATTGTCCCAATTTACCTAGGTAAACATAGACTTAGGTACACATGCTCTCACCAAGTTAACACCTATCCACAAAACACATACACATAGTGACCAGTGTACAATGTGAAGTGGATGTGACCCTATTGCATTATCCAACTTCTCATGAACCAGTTCACTAACACTTAAGATCTTAATGGAGACGTGATCAACAAGAATGAGGAAAGCTAGTGCATCTCATACTACACCATAGCTCTTACCTTTTCCTAGTTCACTGCTAGCTATGATGATGAAACAAATATCCTATACAACTAGTGGTAATCACCAATAAGAGAATAGCTACTTAGGTCAACATACAATACAACTTGGTACTCTTGACATGACACAAGAGTTATCAATTAGGTTCACCGCAACCTACTGAACTCCTTTCGAGATTGGTATCCTGATATCTATCACCTATATGCTATTGGAAAAAGTTGATTCAACCTTGTATGGCAAGTAGCTCCTGGCATCTATCGCATGCATGCTATTGGTGAAAGCTTGCTAGCCCCTATGATATGATTGGTTGCTCCTATTAGAAGAGCATGCCCCGTGACTTCTATTATTTTAGAATTATCGATAAGCCTATATGCAAAATGGATCATAAGCTTTACTAGTACAGTTATCACCTCAAGAAGAGAAAGAAAAGCTACATTTTTAAGAGAACAACGATCCTTTATCTATCCCTCATAGTGTTCTATCTCAACCCTATGTGTGTTGCCATAAAAGACAACTCTTGTATCTATCTTGGTTCTAGTTTAATGTAGTGAACAAGTTATGACAATTTGAACTTTAACCATGTTATCCTTTGGATTTCATCACCCTATGTTAATTGATCATGGCATAAACCACCTAGACTATTTTACTTCCTACACATAATCCTCTAGGTTACATAAGTTTGGTTTTCTACTCAAGCAATGCATTCATCCATACCCATGCATAAATATTTTTGAACATATAATCAATTATCATTAATACTTATCTAAAGCTTTGGCTTACTTGTGACTCCTAATATAGAGAAAACATTAGCTAAGCAATTATCCAACATTATTTCTCAAGATTAGTTCACAGTTCAAATATTTATTTCATTTCCTCAGTGGGTACTCACGCCTAAGTTTCTTAGGTCTCTTAATGGGAGATGGTCACATTTACTCTTTGAACCCCAATGTTTCTTAAGGTTTTAATTTGTTATAAGGAATACCTTAACAAGTCTCAGTGGATAATTCTTTTATTGGAACCCTTTGCTATGATAGAGCAATTGTATTTATGTAGGATAAAAATGTGACTTAATGCTTGTGGTTTTGAGTAGACAAGGTTCATGACTGCTTGAGAGGGGATGCTTGACCTTTTTATCATATTAATTTATCTTACAACCTCTTTATTACCATGTTCCTTTTATTTATCAATTAACCTATCCATACTCAAACTTAATCATACATCTATATGCCTTAAGCATTTGATGAAATTAACACTATGCCAATGGTGAGCTTATCCCAATCATCATTCCTCTAGTCTAATGATATAGTAAATCTTAATTCTATTTAATAATCAATATTTTATATATTTACTTTTATAAATTATACCATTAATTCTAAACACCTTACTTGTAACTTTGATCTCATTCCACATACCAATAGTCTTATTTTCTAATCACCTTTTAATAACATCTCTAATTTCTTCTATGTACCTAATACTAGTATTCCCATTCCCTTTAGTCATGTATTATTATTCTAATTTTACTTATTACTATCCACTCTAATTTCTATTACCCTATAATTTACTAATTCTACTTTCCTCTCCACTTAGCAATTCTTATTATAGCTTTAAATTTCAATTCCTCCATATTACTAAAAGGTGTTCACTAAAAGAGCTCAATTATCTAAACAATGTAAGGCATAGCTTCATTCCCAAGAGCTTGGAGTGCATGTACATTGTCTCGTATAGGAGTTATTTGAACCACTCTAGGCAATTCTTATCTTTGCAATGCTTTACAGAGAACCTAATAGTTACATAATAGTCAACTATTAAGGAATTTGTTAAAATTACCATGAAATATAAATTTATATAATTGGTTATTCACTTATGCATCTAACATTTTTTAATGGACTTTAGAAATTTTAACCATATGATAGTCATACTCTGATTTTAAACTTAGAACAATATTTTCTTTTCTTTTAATCAAAAATATTGTATTTTAGCATTCATATTCTTCTCGGGTGCTAATCCTACTGTCATTCTCTAGAGGCTCTAGCTGGCTTTACTATCATATAGTAGGTGGAAATGATTAGGCTTAACCAACATGTTAACCCATCATACTATTGTTAGGTCGTTATAGGGGCAAAAAGTCAACACGGGCCAACAAGAAACTCACTAAATCATGGCATCTTGAATCCAAAGAGTTGTGAATACAACCACTAGGCCTAACCACATAATCATGAATACTTGAATCCTTATTCCCTTTTTCATTTTTGCTCCTGAAACAAGAGACCTCTCATCCAAAGGTGACATCTTTTTTTCTATGCATTTGGAGAGTGAAGCTAATGAAGTCCCAACCATGTCCACATCCACCAAATTTTGCACTTGACTAGCCAACTTAGAACCCCTCCCAACAGAGTCAAGAAGAATCGAGGACAAGGTACAATTCATGCCAAGGACATTCGAAGAATGGTCACCATATGACGCCACTCACCATGAGAACAACCTCCAAAGGCTAAGCAAGAGGATCCATATTTTCCTTTTTCTTCTAGGAGTATGTCGTCCTCCTTATGTTCGGACAACCAACAATAGAGTGGTCGACCTTGTGGAATTTTTTGGCACATGATAAAACAATCTTCATAGACAATCTCTTGCCTCTACACGTGAAATTTTGAAGAAATATTTATAATGGATGAGAGCACTGAATGCACCATAGCATTTACAAAGAATCTGGCATACAACAAATGCTTTTGAGATTTGGTTGCTTCATCAATGGTGGTGGGTTGATCGATAGTGCTATCAATACCCACCAAAACCTCCTCCTTCTAGTATTCCATCTATAAGGATGGGAGCCTCACCTAGACAGGAACCCAATTAATGCATTCCTTCTTGGGATTGAAACTAGGTTCCCATTTTTTAGGAAGAGACCTGATCTACCTAGAAACCACATAACTTGCAAGAGGATTTGAGCATAATCGTCATAGGCCGAGAATGAAAGCAAGAAAAAACCATTCCTCATGGTTGCAAAATTTCCATTTTCTCTTGGCCCAATCCCTAAAAATGTACAAGTTATGTTGATGATTAATGTATTTTATACCATTTCTCATGATTATTGAATGTTGAATTTTTGTCCAATATTTTAGAGTCTAATTTGCATGTTTACATCCATAGTATGTATATGCACAACAACTTGTTGTAGAGTAGTCTTCACTTCTATAACACATTAACACTTGCATGTGCCAATGTGTCACAAACCTATATAAGTTGCCAAATTTAATTCCATCAACTCAATTATTGATGGTAGGATAACTTATGAACACATTACCTACTCATAAAAGCCGCTAACCAAACTAAATTATGGAATGTAGTATATGAGTGTAAATTACGTATGTGTCACTAAAAAAATTTGTATGAAATTAAATGCTTAAACAAGAAATTTACACAATGGGTTAATTGTCCCTACCATCCTCCCATGGTGATTCAACCACACTTCCCAAGACATACATGTTGCACCAAAATAAACAAGTCTTGAGTTGTTGCACCACTAGTACAACAAGTCTTCAATTTAATAATATGATTCTTGTGCAAGTGGTGCAACAAGTCTTCATGTTAAATAGTATGGTTCTAAAAATTGTTTCTACTTTTCAATTCACATAGATTGATAATGTGGTTACAAAACTTCCTCACTTAGTGGAATTTTCTCTAACTGAGTTGACACAAAAGATGACATAGAGCCAACTAATGAAGATGCTAGTAAGGCAATAGGGGGCCTTCGAGAGAAGTGTCCATTGCATATTCTCAAACCTTACTTCATTCATCTCTAAGAATTAACTCCCACTTGTGTGCATATTTGTTGCACAAGAATTTACCAATAAAATTTGCTCCAATATGTGATTATTAAATTTCTTTGCATTTGCTTCTAGTCTATTGTTGCATTACATAATTGGGCAGGTTCCACATTTTTTCTATGATTGCCTTCCTAGCATCATGATGCTAGCTCGATGCCATTTTTTGTAGCTCATCTAGAAGAGATTCTATTGATTGAGGAAGGCTTGTAACCATGTACATATTATGACCTTCACTGAGAATTATTGAAATGTTTGTGTTTGGAATTTGGCAAGAATTTTTAATCAACAAACATAATGGTTGCTTTGACTTTCTTGGAAATGGGTACGAAAGGCTATGAACCTTCGTGGATGACAAATTGCTTATACGGGTATATCACATGAAAACATGCCAAACACTTGTTTACAAACCTAGTATTTATTCAAGCAAGGTGTGTCATATCCCGCAGACTCACTCAGGTGCGACTTCAACCCCCACTAATTAGATAATGGTGGTTTCCATCCCCTTCATACCATTTATCATTGTTTGGATAGGTAGGGAATGCAAGGTCATGGACCACCTTACACCCCTTACTTTGGAGACGAAAGTCTTGCCCAAATTGTATTCTGTAAGGCCTAATCATTATCCAACAATTTCTTATGTATTTGATAGACTTGATTATGAAGTATAATATAAGTTATACTAGAAATTAGAATTTAGTGATAGGGTACTTGTTTAATCATAAAAAATATATTTTAGAGTTGTTCTAACCCATTTTTAGTTCACAAGAAAATAGGTTACGAGAATGGTAGATGAAGAGTCATCCTCTTGGAAGACAAGAGTTAAGATGTTCAGTTTTAAAATATCAAGAAATATATGAGGTGAAAAAAGATACATTCGATAAAAAATATATTGATATGGCAGGGAATAAAATTGATGGCTCTCATTTTTTTTTAGAAGAAAAGACTTGGGGAAAAATGGATGCAAGCTGGGAAATTTTGGTGAAGATTGGATAGCAGTAATATTCTGGGTATGCACTGAGTTATGGAATTGATTTGTTGTTTGAAATAAATTTCTGTTATATGCAAGCTTTATGTTATTTTGTGAATTCTCTTCTGCATATTCCTTCATTTTTAAATTGCTTAGGGATCACTTTCTTGAAACCAATCTCCAATCATCTATCAGGATGTTAATTCAACCAGTCTGAAGATTCTAAACCCTAGTATGTTGCATCAGCAATAACTTTATTTTTACGAACTAGGTTTCTCTAAAATTTTTATATACGGTACGCCACCCAGTTATTGAAATCATATCCAAAAATCAGCCTTACCTAGTTTGTCATTATGGAGATATGTAATGTTTAGTGATTGTCTATTTCTTACCCATTTTGTCTCTTTAAAACACTTAGTTATGTCACCAATAAATCTATATTTTCGAACTAGGTTTTTCTAAAATTTTTATATAAGGCGAACCACTTAGTTATGTAAATCATAACCAAAAATTAGCATTACCCAGTTTGTCAATTTGGAGATAGGCATCAATTAGTGATGACCATTCCTACGCCCTCTTTGTTGCTGCTATTAAATCTGCAAATCCTTGACTCTTTCCCTCTAAAACCTAACATATCCCTGATGCTTGAATTCTTCTCAGGATAATAGTTATTTAAATTAAGACATTCATCATTGGAACTATATATATATATATATATATATATATATATATATATATATATATATATATATATATATATATCCTCACACAGGACATACAGATGGTATAATATAAAACTTGCCTTTTGATTATCTTACCAAATCCATATTTTAGGAATTATCTTGTTAATTTGAGTTAATTTATAAGGAATATTTGGGAGGGAGAAAGTTTAGGAAATGGAATTGTTTTGAGGAAGTTTTGTATTATTTCATCAAATTACTTCCTTATTAGTTTGTATTAATATATTATTGACAAGATGATTTAATTGATTTAGAAAATGGTATGATTATGTGGCTTTTATTAAATGATTTAATTTAGACTATAGTTGTTACAATTATAGCAAAGGGTTGAAATCGGGGAATCATGTTATCTTATGATAAATGTATTAGTAATGTGAATTTGAGGGAAAATCATATGTATGCATGTTTGAATGAGATTATAAATACATAGATATGTATGTATTTATATAAGGTCCAATTATGTGGAATGTGTATGGCATTTACTGTAAATGTGTATAACTATATAAGAAATGTTCATATCTTGAATTTTCATTTATGATGAATGATATAAAAATTATGCTCAATAGGAAGTTTATTAAGTTAGATTAAGTGAATTTTCTCCTGTCATTGTATTTCTTTCACTATTTCTTACTAATTTAATTTATTATCATTATTTATTGATATTTTTCATGGGTAGGCATTACATAGGTATCAGAGCACTAGGTTGCAACACTTGGGAGCTTTGGGTTAAAAGTATTAGTAACATGAACCTATTTTTTGGGTCTCACCATTGTGATTAGAGGTAAATTTTGATTGACTAGATATTCAGAATGAATGTCTAGTAGATCATTTTCAACATATCTATATATGTTCATGGATGTATTCTTGTGATTGTAAGTTTATGTGATGTTAATAAATGATTTATGTCAAACATGTATATTTTTTGTCTTATTTTGTGATGATACTGACAAACTTATGTTTATGGTTTTGTGGAGTTGGTGATGGTGTTGTGGCTGGTGGTGTTAGGAGAAATGGAGGATGGGGGTTTGGTGAAATGGAGGTTGGGGGAATGGTGTTGTGGGGGTTTGTGATTTGGGAGCTACGTTTGTGATTTGGGAGCTACATTTGTGATTTGGGAGCTACGTTTGTGATTTGGGAGCTACATTTGTGATTTGGGAGCTACATTTATACAAAGGGAGTTATCATTGTGCCATTTTTCCCCCTTGTGCATGAGTAGTTATATTTTCTGTGGCTATCAAAGTAAACTGTGATTTAATTATTCATATAGTTCGTAATTGTTTCAACAGCAAATTTGATTGAAAAATATAATGTTAGTGATTACATTTTGTATAAATTTCATGATCAATTCCTTTTGTGGCATATGTCTGAGCTCTATATGGTTTGAGACCACCACATTCCTCTCCTCCCCTTAGGTGGCTCATTTGAAGTAAAGTTTTATGGAAAATTGTTGAACTTTGATTTGAATTTTGTGACATTTTTCTTAATTTTGGGCTAGCAATTTGAATTCTTTTAGATTTTGGTCGATTGAAATTGTACTTTTACCTCGAGGACTATTTTATTAAGGTTTTTAGTTTAAATTTGAATTATTGTTTTGACTTCCACTATTTAATTTGCTTTTATATGAAGTTTTATTAATTTTATTTGAAATTTTACTCGTTGGAAACTTCTTTATTTTGAGGCTTTATTAGTGTTTGTTGCTGCTGGCTTGTGTGAAGTAATGTGAATTGTGTAGATTTCCATATCCAAGAGGGGTCCCTGGCAGGTTGTATAGGGGAGTAGATGGCCTGGGGAATGTTTATTGTGAAATTGTGTAAGATCTATTTTGTGGCATTATGATTCTACTTGACACTGATCATCCTCATCCCATTGGGAGTATTCATGATGTATTATGTACAGAGTTGATACCTGTGATCTTTAAATGTTAAGAGTTGTTATGAAAAATATGTTTGCAATGCATTTGATAAGTGGTAATATATTGGTGATATAAACATACTCCTCGGATAAAGAATTATAATATGCATTATGTTTTCTTTTGAAATAGTAATGGAATCTTAGTATTCTTGTTTTCTATTGAATAAACATGTTATATCTAACTCTTATTTGATGTAATGAAGCAAGGGAATAATTTATCCTCTTGAGGACTTCCAAGAGGAAGTCCATTTTTAGGGAGGGAGAATGTAAGGCTTAATCATTATCCAACAATTTCTTATGTATTTGATAGACTTGACTATGAAGTATAATACAAGTTATACTAGAAATTAGAATTTAGTAATAGGGTACTTGTTTAATCATAAAAATTATATTTTAGAGTTGTTCTAACCCATTTTTAGTTCACAAGAAAATAGGTTACGAGAATGGCAGATGAAGAGTCATCCTCTTGGAAGACAAAGAGTTAAGATGTTAAGTTTTAAAAGATCAAGAAATATATGAGGTGAAAAAAAGATACAATCGATAAAAAATATATTGCTATGGCAGGGAATAAAATTGATGGCTTTGGTTTTTTTTTTAGAGGAAAAGACTTGGGGAAAAATGGATGCGAGCTAGAAAATTTTGGTGAAGATTGGATAGTAGTAATATTTTGGGTATGCACTGAGTTATGGAATTGATTTGTTGTTTGAAATAAAATTTTGTTATATGCAAGTTTTATGTTATTTTGTGAATTTTCTTCTACATATTCCTTCATTTTTAAATTCCTTAGGGATCACTTTTTTGAAACTAATCTCCAATCATATATCATGATGTTAATTCAACCTGTCTGAAGATTCTAAACCCTAGTCTGTTGTGTCAACAATACATTTATTTTTATGAAACTAGGTTTCTCTGAAATTTTAATATAAGGTACACCACCCAGTTATTGAAATCATATCCAAAAGTCAGCCTTACCCAGTTTGTCGTTATGGAGATATGTAATGTTTAGTGACCATCTATTTCTTACCCATTTCATCTCTTTAAAACAGTCTATTGTGTCACCAATAACTCTATATTTTCGAACTGGGTTTCTCTGAAATTTTTATATAAGGTGCACCACTTAGTTATGTAAATCATAACAAAAAATTAGCATTACTCAGTTTGTCAATTTGGAGATAGGTATCAATTAGTGATGGCCATTTCTATGCCCTCTTTGTTGCTGCTATTAAATCTGCAAATCCTTGACTCTTTCCCTCTAAAACCTAACATATCCCTGATGCTTGAATTCTTCTCAAGATAATAGTTGTTCAGGTTAAAACATTCATCATTGGAACTATATCTATCTATATAATTCAATATCCTCACACAGGCCGTACAAATGGTATAATATAAAACTTGCCTTTTGATTATCTTACCAAATTCATATTTTAGGAATTATCTCGTTAATTTGAGTTAATTTAGAAGGAATATTTGGGAGGGAGAAAGTTTAGGAAATGTAATTGTTTTGAGGAAGTTTTGTATTATTTCATCAAATTACTTCCTTATTAGTTTGTATTAATATGTTATTGACAAGATGATTTAATTGATTTAGAAAATGGTATGATTATGTGGCTTTTATTAAATGGTTTAATTTAGACTATAGTCGTTACAATTATAGCAAAGGGTTGAAATTGGGGAATCATGTTATCTTATGATAAATGTATTAGTAATATGAATTTGAGGAAAAATCATATGTATGCATGTTTGAATGAGTTTATAAATACATAGATATTTATGTATGTATAAAAGGTCCAATTATGTGGAATGTGTATGGCATTTACTGTAAATATGTATAATTGTATAAGAAATGTTCATATCTTAAATTTTTATTTATGGTGAATGATATCAAAATTGTGCTTAATAGGAAGTTTATTAAGTTACAATAAGTGAATTTTCTCCTGTCATGATATTTCTTTCACTATTTCTTACTAATTTAATTTATTATCGTTATTTATTGATAATTTTCATGGGTAGGCATTACATATTCTATCTCACCCAATGAAGGTACAAGCGTGAGCTCTTCTCCATGCGGTTGTGATGCACCGAAGGATATGATGACCGAAGGTCTTATGTAGGATAAACAAGGCTTCTAGGGGGTGTCCCAATATACGCGAGGAATAGCGGACGAATCCGTGAATGGGGGTGTCCCTATCCAACCAAGTGCCAACCAACACAAGTCTTGGCAAACCGAGGGTCTTGGGGTCTTTACAAGGGGCAAGAGAGTCCTTCCTTTGAAGTGAGTCTTTTGATTCTTACAATGCTTATATACCACGTCGAAACACGCAGTTGAGGTTGTACCCTTGAGGATGAATTCCAAGGTAGGCCTCCTAATGGGAAGGATTCAAGATGCTTTTGATCACCCAAGATCACATGAAATGCAAGGGGTGAGCATACACATTAAAAATCCTAAGGTCAAAAATAAATAAAGATTTGATCAAATTAAGGTTTTTGATCTCCAAGATCGCCAAATGGCATGAGGAGAGAGCATACACCTTAATAAGATCCCAAACAAAGCACACAAAGTTTGTTTTAAAACCCAAAGTAAATGTGCCTAAATTAGTGAAAAGTATGATTCCTTGGGCAAGTGAGATTGCACACAAGCGTTAGTAGTTTTCAAGTTGTCTTGGACAAGCATAGGGTGCTACAAAACAAAAATTAGTCCAAGAAAATGCACAAAACCTAACAATTGTTAAAAACAAAACCTGGCAAACAGACTGTCTCAGCGCTGACAGAGCTAGGCGCTAAGACAGAGTGTTTAGGTGTTGAGTCCTGGAGGTTAGGCACTGAAATAGAAAAATAAAGCGTTGAAATACAAGTTGATGTACCTTTATAGTTGGGCATTGAATCTGACTGGTTGGGCGCTAATGCAGGTCTTCTGGGCACTGATGCGGCAAGGACAATATGAGGGCTTGCAAATTGGTGATTTCCTACAAAACAGAGAGCTAACACATCCAAAATTGTTGTTAAGGAGGTTAGAAATCACATAAAATCTGCAAACCTAGTGATTAGCCCTTAATCAAGTGTAAATACAAGTGTATATAATTCCTAAAAACTAGGTGTTGATCTGTCAGGGATGGGCACTACTGCATGTGTGTTCAGTGTTGAATTGGGTTGGACATTATAACAGCTTGTGATTTTACAATTTCTTGCAAAATAGATAGATAAAACATCCAAACTTGTTGTTAGGAAGGTTAGTGGTCACATAAAAACCTAAGAATATCACAAGGATGCAAGGAAATGATGAAATGATGAATTTTTTACTTTCTTGAGGCTGGGCGCCGAAATAGGCTGGCTGGGCACTAATACCAGTTGATTGGGCATTGAACGACAAATTTCAGGCGTTGAAGTGTGTGCTGGGGACCTACAGAACCCAACACTGATTCAGGGGCTTTAGGCACTGACAGAGGGTTGTTAGGCATTATTTTGCAAAATTCTGGTGCTGATCCAACTTGTACACATGAAAAAAGCCAAGAACAAACGCAAAAAAGATAGTTAAGGTGGTGGGGGTCCCACCAGGCATGCCAAAAATGTCAACAAGAAAGAGTGAACCACCTAGAACAAACTAAAACATGTCTAACCTATCCAATTCACTAATTCAAGAAACCTCTAGATAAGACTAAATAGAAATGCACAATTAACTATATTTGCATCCTATCTATATGCAATCCTATTGATATGTCCTAATGATAAGATACTAAGCTATATGGTGCGCTAAATTAGCTATGTGAGTGCTCAAATTGACAAAATTTCTTTGCATTCTAATTGCTTGTTGGAAATGGATGGGAGAAGCTCAATTTATAGATTTTTGGAGGTGAGGATGGAGGGCTAGGATTGAATTGAAGGATCAAGGGCTCAAATTGCTTGAGGATCCTTAAGCAAGGAGAGTTGAACAAGTGTCATGAGGAGATTGGACGAGGGAAATGCTCCAAGATTCAAGGGAAGATCAATGGATGAAATTAGATAGTTGAATGGATGAATGGCTAGGATTGGGTAGCTGTATGACATGTAAGGCTTAATTTATGAAAAGGTATGGTTTGGATTTTGTGAAGAATTTAAAATTGGGAGGAGAGGACAAGTGGAATTTAAAATTGGATGAATAGTAGATAAATAGTGCCACATGGAATTTAAAATTCCATGAATAGTGACACTTGGAGTAGAAGAAAAGGAAATGGGACAAATGTACACTTTTGGAAGATTTGCCCATGCTTCCAAAGTACCACTTGTCATGTACATGCATGTACAATGAATGACAAGTGGACTTCTAGAGACATGGGGGATGTAATTGTGAGTTAATTTTAATTAACCCATTTGCACATGATTAAGAGGAAAATAATGAATATTACTGAAAGTAATCAAAAGTGTACAAAATAGGGAATTAACTAAATAGGGATATTTATTTAATTTTTGGGAGTGCATATGAACTATAGTTGTCAAAAATATTTAATTTTTTGAACTATAGTAGAAGAAATTGATTTTTAGTGGTGGCAGAAAGACATGAAAATATAAATTAAATAATTATAAATTATTTAATCAACGTGTGTATTGGGTGAAATGGTGTGAATTGTCAAGTTTAGAATGCGTAGGATAGATGAAGGTGGTTGTGACCATTTTCAAGTGTCTACACCAAATTTAACTATTAAAGCAACAATTGTTTGAATTGTAGTTAATTTTCTAATTAGAGCAAAGTTTTAGTATAATCAATACTTTCTTTCTATGAAAATCCTTCAACAACGAATCTTGCCTTGTATCATTTTAATGATCCATCAAATGTAAAATTAGTTTTAAAAATCCATTTAATTTTTACCTTTTGAAGTGCTAGTTAACTCCCAAGCATCATTCTTTATTAGGGAATTATACTTTTCTTGCATTGTTTCTTTCTACTAAATGGTTTTCCTTTTGCTTCTTCATATATTTGTGGATCTTCAACTTGCTCAACCTTAGTAATTAGAGAATAATTAACACCATGATTTGAGGGCCTTGTTGATAAATTTCTTGAATACTTCTTATTTTTCTGATCTTAACATCATCATTTGCTTATGAAGTTATGACCTTTCTTTAATCTAAATCATGACCAATTTCAAAAGCTTCATTATCATTTACTATAGGAATAGAAAAGGAGTCAACATGAACTGACTTGTTATTAAAAATGTCATCAAACAATCATCTCTTTTGACAATAATTGTGTCCTTTTGAAGATCATACAATTTATAAGCTTTAGACTCCTCAATGTACTGAATTAGAATTTTTTTTACTTTTCTCGTCTAGAACTTTTTCCTCTTTTCTTCATGAACAAGGACATAAGCATTACAACCAAAAATTTGCATATGAGACACAATAGGCTTCCTAGGTCACTCCAAGCTTCCTTTGAAGTTAATTTAAGTTGATGTATTAACTACTTCTACCCAAAACTTAATATCCAATTCTAAGAATAACTTAATATCCATTTCCTTAAAATACTATATACACATCTTGCCATTTCCATTAAATATATATTTTTCCTTTTTGCAACACCATTTTGTTGTGGTGTATAAGTAACCATTGATTCTCTTTGATTTCATTTTCTTTGTAGAAATCTATGTTGGAATAGCCAAGGATTTTCTGCAACACTTGATATTCACTCTCACAATATGGAAATTGACAAATAGAGATAAGAAATCAATGATATTGATGAACCTAATTTGAGCATAAACATATATTAATCTCACTTGATAATTTACATAGGAATGCCTTATTATATAGACATGGATAAGGCAATCCACCTTGCATGTGGATTGACAAGTGCCCCATGATGTGGCACATACACGTAGACAAGTGTCCTATAGGTGTCAACCTTTGGATCACTTGGAATGTGCAAACCAACAACCTTTGGTGACAAGTGTTGGATGACTACAAAGTGCCTTTTGAGGTGAGATGGAAATTCTTCCAACCTCAAAAGGTATGCACATGAGGTTTACCAAACAACTAGGTAACCTCTAAAGGCCTAAAAGGTTGCATATTCAGTTAGACAAGATGTTGTCTAACCTCATCAACCTAAGTACACTTAAGCTATAGTGAATAGATACATTATTCACTCTAACAATCTATAAATTTCTTATTCACATACTCTATTCCTCTATATGAACTAATTATCATGAGAAATTTTTCACATTGTTCTCAACAATTTGTTTTTAAATTACTTGAAATTTTTAAACACTTCATCCTTTGCTTTTAGGAAATATACCTAAGTTTTTCTACTATAATCACTCGATCCTTTGTTTTTAGGAAATATACCTTAGTTTTTCTAATATAATAATCAATATTTATATCAACATATACTTTGATCTTGAAAGAGGGAGGGTTTGAATTGGACTCATTACTTCACTATAAACCAAATTAAGGAGAGTGTTTTCTCTCTATAAAAGTGTATATTTTCTATATAATTTTTAGTTTTGGTTTTTAATAAATTCCATGGTTCAATTTATAAATTTGATGTGTACATATTTAATTTTTAAATTTTAAATTATATGCATGTTTATTTATTAAATTTAATTTAGTTTCAAAATTAAATGTAAATTTTTGTTTTAATTATGTAGATTTGTACATACATAAATACACATATTTAGACATGGTTAACCAGAATTCTCATCAGTCTAATTAGTCTGATTATGCTCGTAGAAGTGAACTCTATGCTGATACCATTCAAAGATTAGATAATGCATTGCGTCTTTTAAATCAAACTATTCACAGTACACCAAACCTTTCAAATATAGAGATAGGGTGATCACCATTAAAGATGAGATGACACGTATGATTGATATTGTTCAATCATACAATCCATATGATGGTATTAGCATTGATCAGTTCTATGTATCACTCTCTATGAGTGTTACTGGACATGAGAAATGGTCATCCATTTCTTAAGATGTTTCATTGGATATGGTTCTTCGCATGTTCTTGCATTATATAGGATGGGATAGAGTGCGAGCCTATTCTATCACTAGGTGTACGGATAAGGTTATGGCACCACTTATTTACCCTAGAAGGTTGGAAGCTCATCATAGATGGCCTCATAGTGATGAGTTGCCACTATATTTTTGCAAACAATTATATGCAAAGGTACATTTACATTTATTAATTGATTATATATCTATCCGTGGACATGTTGGATAGGGGAGAGGGAGGTTTGTTGACAAACCTCAATATAGATGAGTAGATTTACCACCGACTGTGAATAAGAGGGCATTAGTTGGTCCAAATCTTTTGTTTCTTCCAAAATGTTTGGATTTAGGAGTAGTTGCAGAGCCAGCACTCACCTCATTGAGATGTGGCATTTTTTAGAGTAAACCACAATTGTTGATGAGATTGATCACTTGACATTTGACCGCATCAATAGATATATGTTGTGTCCACATATTAGCATTCCTCCCTGATGCAGGGATTTCTAGAGGTCATAACTTTTGACTCAGATGTGAGTTTTCTACAAAATTTTACAGGTGGACGGGTTATGAGGTGGCTAGTGGTTTCCCAACCCACCCTAGTTGGTTGGACCTCATCTTGGTACTTTTTCAGGGCTTGAAACTTTCATCTTGGCCCTCAAAATGACAATTTAGTGTTTTTTCTAGTTATTTTAAAGTTGCTTTTTTTAATAACTCGAAACTCATGTTTCAAATTTAGAATATTAGTTTGCATTTCATCCTACCTTAGTTTTAGGAAGCTTTTGGGAAAAAATAGGATTTTCTAGATATGATTGTAAAATTACCTAAAATGGCAAAAATCTGACAATTGTCAAAATCTGCCAAAAAAGGTAATTTTTTGATTTTTTTGTTTTTCTTGGATATAAGAGAGTTTTCTCTCATTGTAGCAGCAAAGTTGGTGAATAGAAGTTTTTCTTTCAGTGTTCCAAATCTTTGGCTCTCACACATGATTAATGGCACAATTTTATTGAGTGTATGTTGTTGGCTACATCACTCCCACTGAGCCCACATCAACCAGTTATGATCCTTTCATCCATGTTGATATAGTATCACCACATGATGTGACATAGATGACTGGAGATGATGATCTATGTAGGTTAAGTACATGTCTCACCCACGATCTATTAGATGCATATTAGTTTATTAGCACAGAGTATGGGATCCCACTCAATTCTGTGTTGAGACATATCAGGTACTATTTTGATAGATAGAGGGGCCATGGTTAGACAGTTGCATAGTGCTCAGGGGGACATCAAGATGTTTCAGTTGATTCTACATCCCCCTTAGCAAGTTCCTAATCAAGTTGAGGTTACACTAGATTTTCCACTAGGATCATTTAGCAGGCTTCTTCATGGTGACACTGCATCGGTTCCAGATTTGGGACTGACTACTAGTATTTCTATGTCCCTTCATTATTTTGAACTTAGTGGAATTAGGAGGGCCATTGGTGCAACAAATCAGGTAATTTATATTATGAGAAATTTGAATATTTCACAATTTACAATTTTTAGTTACTGCAACATAAAATAGATCACGTGTGAGATGACTCTTGATTAAAATCCTATTTATTAAGTGATTGGTGACATTATGTAGAGTGCAGACTTTGGAGATTTACAGTACCCTGGTGATCCAGTGCATCATCGTGAGGTATAAATCACCTAGCTTTTAAGTATATATATTTCTACATTATACATGTAAATTTATATATATTTAAGTATTTAATACAAATGTATGTACAAATAAAAGTTCTATGTACCATACTTTTTCTAACTTTACATGCACGTGTACATAGGTTTTAGTGATGCAGAGCATCAAGGACTGAGAAAGACACTTCAAAACTTCAATGGAATGGGCTCTCTAGATTCACTGTTTTCTTTTACAGAGATCACTTCACATAAGGCAGGGGTTTAACTCAAAACCAAACATGTTCATGACACAAAGTGAGGGGACTTCAAGACTCTTATCTCAGGCCTCCTAATTCAGTCTAGGATTTCATCCAACCCACTGTGCAAGGTCTGCAGGATAGCAGTCTTCAATAATGTCTTCTAAAGACAGTCACACATTTCTGTTTTCTTAAGGAGACAGTCATAGTGTCCTCCTTGGGATGATTTCTATTGAGACAAACTCAATATCATGAAACATACCAAATTAATAACATGTTAAACACATCTAATGCCTTCATTGATAAAGCAATAACACACCAACCTTACCTAGTGCCTTCCTTGAGGTGACTGTCTCCTAGGTGGACTGTTAGAGACAGCATAAGGCAAAGTGGACTGATTTCTTAGAGAAGTCTCTTCCTCCTTATTTTTACAGGGCCATGGTCAAATCAGGAACCCTTTGTGTTGGTCACAATGCTTGGCATTTCTTAGATTGTCCATTGAATACAGTCAAATGTTACCACCTATCTGCTGCTGTCCTACACTCAATCCCTACACATGGATTTGCAAATTCATCAACATGACAAACGCACCTTAAGCCATTCTCCTACCTCCAAAACCTTCACAAGCCCCTGCATTAACTACTATACAACCCATTCCACTGATCAAAAATAGAAAAGATTAGTGGAATGAGGAGAAATCCATCGGGTTCTTCAGGAAAAACCCTAACTTAGGTTTTATAGTAGTTTGTGGGAAACCAACGATTTATCCCACCTAGTTTTGTGTCAAGACTCCAAACTATGCTCAAATCAAAGATACTTCCTCCTACTAATCATCTAATATGCTCATGTGTTATGACAGTTTCGTACAGGGTTGGGTACGGGCTGGAAACAACAATAAAACACAAAGAAAACAGGAAAATGGACATTTTTTCTATTTTATTTCATTTCAATCTTTCTTCCCCTTTCAAAATGAATAGTTTCATGGATTTTTAAAGCCTGCCTCGATGCCTTCTACATGTTGGAGTTATTTGAACCGATGGAGGGAGTAGAAACTGTCCCCAAACCATCAACTGCCCGGCCTACAATTGTTTACTATCTTGTAACTGTCTTGTCTTGGACTGAAATGACTGTTTTGTGTTTAACAATGTTTTCTTTAACATTTGGTTAACCTTGGACAAGGTTTTAACCCACTTCCTAACCTATGACATGCTAACAACCAATAGGATTTCCTCCTACATACCTTAGGAGGGCTACAACAGTAAAGAAACATATGACTGCCTTTCACCACATGACTATCCTCTTTTAGGACTTACAACATGAGAATAGGTTTTAGATATTTGGACATAGTCCTATTACAAGCATGTCATTCAAGCCTTATTACCACACTGAATGGTCTCAAGGACCTTATTTAAACAAAACAAACTACTTGAAGATCAAGTAAAACCTAGATGTCTTGGTGCTCCTGCACCATATTCCCCAGCATGATGAAAACTCTTGTCCCAAGAGTTATGGGTTCTTCTCCAAACGTTCTTCAATCTTGTTGGAATGTTCCTCTGACTGGTGATAGGAAACATGAACTCTCCAAGGGTTATCCTTCTCCTTCACCAACCTGCATGGCTCCTACAAATAGTGTTAGCATCATAAAACCTATTTTGGTGTCCTTGTCTAGGACCCTGCTGCTGCAATGCTTCTGTTCTTCCCCTCTGGAGGTTCTGATTTATTCCTCCCTGTACTATCTGCTATTTGCCTTCCTTCTTCTACCTCCTTATAGGGCAGTCAATGTCCCCAATCTTGACATAACTCAAGTCCCAAACCTGCTGTTCTTTAGGATTGTCTTCCACCTCCCTCTGCTACAACTGTTCCGGCTGTTTCCCATCATCCTTAACCTACACATTCAACTGCAATTTCTCTCCAAAATAGATAGTAACATGTTCCTTCTTGTCTTCACAAGGTAAAGGTACTAGTTTAAACTTTTCCCCATCTTTATGCACCAAATAGTTATTAGTATAACCATCATGAATTGTCCTCCTCAAGTGTTGCCATGGTCTACCCAAAATTACATGCCCACATGTCATTGAAATGACATCACATAAAATAGAATCATGATATGGACCAATGGAAAAATCAACATATGCCCTCTGATTAACCATTACTTGTTGTTCTTGACTTACCCAAGTGGCATTGTAAGGACTAGGATGGTCAAATGTCTTCAATCCCAACTTGTGCACCATTTCCCAAGAGACTAAATTATCACGTGAACCTGAATCTATAATCAACTTGCATATTTTTCCATGGCTTAAACAATTAGTTTTAAAAATGGATACCTGTGGTGCTTGTTGCATTTTGCCTTTTCCCACCATGAGCATTTCTCCAACCGTTAGTGGAGAGGCTAATGACATTTCCTGTTCTTCTTGCTTCTCCTCTTCTTGTGCCAAATGAACTCTTCTATCCTAGCTCTTATCAGCATCATCCTTCTTAGGACATTTGAAAGATGTGTGTCCCACTTCATTGCAATGATAACATCTACCTATGAATACTCCTCTACCTGATCCAAATCTACCTCCACCTCTATATCCACCTCTCTGATTTGCAGAAAACTCTTTGTCTTTCTCATTGTTGTTCTGTACTTCATTAGTAGGTCTGCCCCTACCTCTATATCCTCTTCCACTACCTCCTTGTCTTTCTTGCTTCCTCTTCATCCTCTCCTCAGCCCTGATGGCTAACTGAAAACATTCTCCAAGTGATTTTGGTATTGTCAAACCAATCTCATCTTGCAAGTTATACCTAAGCCCATTAAGGTATCTTGCCACTTTCTCTTCTTCATCTTCCAATCCTCCTCTAATACTAAGCTTATGAAATTGCTCAGTATAGGACATAACATCCATGTCCTTTTGTTTCAAATTTTGCCTCATCCTCTTTGTTTGAATGGAGTAATTGGATGGAAGAAATTGATCCTTCATTGTAATGCCCCTCGCCTTTTTGCTTGTGATAGATGTTATTTTCATGTTTCCTATGACAGTGTTGGTTTAGATGATAGTCTTATAGTGCATGTTTACAGTTTCGAGATGGTTGGACTTCTATGTTATGGTTTATGCTCTCCTTGATCTTGATGGACACTTTGATATTATGCTAGCTGATTATGGATCTATGTTAGGATGATGCTTGATTACTTGTACTTTGTGCTTTCATAGTTTGATGGACATGATTATGGATTAATGTTATTTTAAGTTTAATGTGTTATTCGATCATGATTATGATGTATAACTGGTAATGGAAGTAGTTAATTAATGATGTGTTTACGTGAACGGAATAGTGTCGCATTACTCGTGTTCGAGTACCCTGCCACGCTATGATTTCCATTCATCATGTCTGTGATTACATGATTATATATGGATATATGCACAACATTGTTGTTTATTGTAGGATGTAGGTACCGAGCATCGACTCCACCTGAATTACCAGGTCTGAGCGTGCCCTAGCCAATGGAATTGTGGATTTGAGTTAACATGAGGTTCCCTATTTAGTCAACATCCTTAAGGAGGATGAGTTTCAGTGTTGTACCCTGTCGTCACCGTAAGTGGGACTGTTGTTGTCATTTGTCATTATGTCCTGTGGCTTCACTTGGGTCAGGTATCACCTTGTAAGTTAGGGTATATCCAATTTAAGTGTCAATTTATGCATGATTAATATTTCATTTAAATAAGGTTAAATTAAAGCTTAAATTAAATAAACATTGCTAGGGGATTATGTGTGTGGTTTAATAATTATAAATGATTTAATTATGGATAATTGGTAAAACTAATGTGAAAAATAGTAATTAAATAAATAAACTAGATAAATAATTAAATGAGTAAATGAAATAATAAGTCCTAAGTTGTAAGTGAATTAAATTAAAAGAAAGCAAGATTTATTAGTAAGATGATTAAATAATTACCATTTTGATTAAATGAATTGACGGTAATAAGGATAATATTCTAAAGATTAAATATTAGGGTTGTCGCCTGGTTTTATGAGTTCAATATTTGGAGATGAGTAAAATTAATGTCTTTTGGCCGTCATCTGCAAGTTTGAGGTGTGGAATCCCTTGGTAAGTGAAATTGAAGAATCTCATGAGAATGTGGGATGTTGGAAGAAGAGAGGCATGTCTCTTGCAATCACCCGAGGAATGGACCCATGTTTTGAGACAGTGGGTTGTCGGAAGGAGAGGTAGGCCTTCTGCATTTATCCAAGGAGATAGAGTCTTGGTTGGGCAGAGAAAAAAAAAATTCAGGAAGAGAATAGAAGGGGATTGGATTCATAAAGAAGATAAGACTCTTGTAAAAGCTTAAAAATTTCAGGTATGCACTGCAAATATGCTTAATTCTTGTGAAATTGTAATAGAACTAGGATTACTGTGTTTTCCTTCATTGATGAGAGTTATTTAGTAATTGGTATTTAAATTCCTTCTATCTCTAGTTTGAGACCTATCACAATCCTCCATGTGCTTCAGATACAATTGAATGTCTCAAATTTGACTTGTCTATTTACCCCTGTTTGCATCCTGGAATGCTGAGTTAAATCCTTCTGTGGGAAACCTCTTGCTGTGTTTGTAATTCCTTACCTAACACTCTGTCGAACAAAACAAATTGCACCCTTTAGTTTTGTCCTGTGCATCTGATAAGGCACATAGATTAGTGTTTAAATAGAACTTTGCTTTATTCTTGTTGATTGCTGTCGCTGAACCCTGGAGTATTACTCATGTCGACCCTGTCTAATTATATATATGTAAAAAGGTATGCAAAGATACACATGCTTAAACTGCTGTCAATGAAATCGCTTTAATGTCCTCGAGCCTAGCAATAAACCCACTCTACGAACCTGTGGAAGCGATGTAATGGAGGAAGAACCTCCTGCCTTATAGAATCCTACAGCTAACCACATTAGAGGGTCGTTTACCACCTTTGTGAAACGTCATGCTAGTTGCAACCTATCGATTCTTCCCAGTTGATATTTGCTTTGAATCTCGCTGAGCGATCATGCCATTTTAAGTTTCCAGTATGGCTCTTGGCTATGGACACGATTTACCTCCTAATTTGTTGATATACTTGTGGACATTCTAATCTTGGCTCAACGAAATGTCATTGTTAAGTCTGTAATTAGAAATAATGGGGGGGCAACTTTAGGGTGGTTGGTTGTCAGACACTACGAAACCTTAGATGTATTGCCTTACTCACTGACTGTTAGCTATCCGCCTTGGCAGTTCTCATTTTGGCAAGATTAATGCCTTGAGTTTTAGGCAGAAACCCATTCGATGCTGTGTGATCTTAACTATCGTAGCTGCTTAGAAGTTTCTAGATTCTCCTTCTTGCGAACTCAGTCATGTAATCCTTGCATTCACTTTGACAAAATAAAATGTGAAGATTCATTGTAAGCCCAATGCCTATCTCGGCACCCATGGTGTGCTTTCTGCTATCTTCACCATTATTTGGTGACTACCTATCAACCAATAGCAACGTAGCGCTATTATCCTTTGGCATGTTGTCACAAGTCCTCATGATTAAAGCTGGTTCCATTCCGTCAGTGAACGCCTTGTGTTGCACAAAGTTCTTTGGGGTCTTATCCATGAGCCAATTACACCATTATGCAAGTATTGTCTCTGACAATCAATGCAATCATGCTTTGCATTTTGCCATTAACGTTGTTATCAGTATTGCTACGCCTATCCGATGGGTATGCGCTCTGCCAATGCCTCTGCATAATGTTCTGAGCATTTCCAAACATATTATTTGGAAGAGTTTCCTTAGACCTTGCAATTGTGGTAATGCTTGGACACTGTCCCTTTGCAGTGTGTCGTCGCACCAAATCCATCTTATACATATCCTGCACTTGTTGCTTTCCAGGAGATTACACCTTTGAAGAGATCGGTCTAGTCTCATTCCTCCATTGCCTCTCTACATATTACTCTATGATTGAGAGGAGTACTAGATGTCAATGACATGTTAGGAATTCTTCAAGAGGGTCAACAGCCAATTGTGGCCTAAGTAAATAGGATTTCCCGTAATAAATTTTAACTAGGGTTCCTTAATAAATTGTAGTTAGGGTTTTGGTGATGAAGAGTAACATTAGAAGATATGAAATTTATGTATTTTGGTAGGCTTTGTAATTATTTTCCATGTATGATGTTAAATATATTGCTCCATATGCATAAATTTAAATAGGTTTAACAGAGGTTCAAGTTGAGAGATAATGTTAGGTTTTGAGTCTTACTTGATTTTTATTTGTATTAAAATTTAGTTCAATTCAATAATAAGTTGAATATTATAACTAATTACTTGATGCAATTAGGTCAAGTTTTGAATTATTACGGGATTAAATTTATTAGATTATTGTTCTGTCATGGAATATGGTTGTTATAATTATGTTGTGTTGACACAATTTTATAATTTTATTAATTTGATAATTTAAATTTAGTAGATGTGTTTAAAAGGGTAACGTTAATTAATTAATGATCTCGGATGAAAAATAATTGTTACCAAGTGATTTGTGGAATATTATTATTATTATTATTATTTCTAATATGTTGGTCACGTGACTCGTTTAGATAAGTTAATGGAATTTATGTGATCAAATTATTAGGTTTATTAAACTTAGTTTGTAATTGGATCATGTTAAGAGAGATGGCATATTAGATTGTAATCAATGGAAACTTGATATGTGGAATAATAGTTTGGTTAAAAGAAATTTAGTGTAGTATTAAACTCTATCACCTTCTCTTAAAAAAAAATAATAATGACTTATTGAACTAGAACCCATTCGTGTGTTAATTCCTCATAAATGTTATGACAATTAGACCAAGGTTATTCGATCTATATGTATTTGCAACTATTGTTACGTAGATGGGATTAAAATTATTTCTTTTATTTTTATATATGGTTATAAATTAGATCGGAACTCTCAAATTTATCCGTATGAATTAAATTTAAAATTATATAATAATCATTTAATCAATTTGATTTGTAACACTGACAATAGTTGTCTACTTTAGTTACGTTAATGATATTTGCATCTTGTAAATTTAGTTAAATGATTATTTAATAAATATTTACTTTATTGTAAATATAGATTTATTTCTTAATACGAATACAATCAAATGACAAGCTAATTTTAATGATTAGTATACTATTGTAATCACTTAGTCAATTACAATCTACTCTAGTGGATTAGTTGTAAAGAAAGTAAGATTTAAATCATAAGTATAATTGATTTCTTGTAATGTGTTAATTCTATCTGTGGAGCATAACCCCATTCATATGGTCTTTGATTCCATATCTACCCGTGTGGCTAGAGTTCCATAGGCTTATCTTGGGATGTCTTGATTTCATATGTTGTGTTGATAGATGTATTAAGATCCTATTGGTCTATAAAGTATGTCGTCCCTAGTTATGTATGGACTAAAAGACAAGGGGAAAGATAGATGCACTTCCTTGTGGATGTATTGTTATCCAAACTGATTGTATTAGTCTGGTATCCAGTTTTGTGGTGAGTTATGGAACAGGGTGACATAGAGATCATAGAGTTGTAATGAATATGTGTTATTATGGGCAATGGTCTAGGAGTTCTGCCCTTATGATTATGTTATGGAGGGTTAATGCCTTGCATTGTTATAGACCTGTTGATATAAGGAATGATGTTATGCAAGATGATTAATGCCTTGCATGGTTCCTGTACCCTCGTTGTTGTGATGTCATGCTATGCTTGTTGAGTAGGGTTTTCTAGTTGTAGGTAAGGGAGTGGCTTCCACTGTGGGGGCCGGTGCCAAGTGGCTAGCTAGGGTAACCCACTGGGAGTTGGTAATTCAGTGATAACATAATAATAAATCTAGGGGTTGGGTAGTTTTCACACTAACAAGATAATAAGATTTTTCCTCACTCATGCCTATAGTGCTAGTTTAGACTAAGGATGAGGGGAGAAGGCTGGGATTGGCAGATTTACTTCCTTGTCATCACGAAAGGAAGGTTGATTCCGCATGCATCATCCTATGGGGCCGGTGTCTAGAGAGAGACTGCCTAGGTAACCCATGTTAGGACCATGCGATGACACTCTCCTTACTACAGCCTAGCACTCCCTAGTTGTACTCTCCCCATTTGTTAAGTGTTGCCTCTGAAAGTACTGTTGTGTTGTTTTGTGATGGTGACTTGTGATGTTGGAGTCATGTGTTGTCTCATAGCCTACTGTCTACCTGACCGTATGTTATAGTGGGGACCTTATGTTAACTCCTAGCTCGGGGGGTGGACCTCAGGGTTCCACATGGTCGGGTGGAAGAGCTTTATCCATTGGTTTTTCCTTGCCACTATTCGTGAGCATGGAGGATATGCCTTGTGCATCTGACTACAGACCTTGTACTTGAAGATAGCTATTATGCTTGTGTTCTTGCCTATGTATCAGTTGATTCATAATGTATGTGTTCCAAATGTAATCAAAACTACATGTTGATGTACCCTTATGTATAGACTTTTGATCATGCACATGTAATCTTGAGCAAGTTGTTTATCTATGTGGCACGAATGGAGATGTATATGTATATTCACTAGTACAATAGATGTGGAATGAACTGCTATTGATCAGTTAACCATGTATGTTAAATTATGTTGATTAATTCATCAAGTAATGCAACCATGGGACCTTAGAAGACAAGTTGTTGTTAATGATGTGTGTTGTTTGGCTTAACATTACTTTGTTATCTTATACAAAAAAAAAAATTATTCCACTTGCATAGCACAGATGTGTTGTCCTCTAAGGTTTTCATTGCAGGGCATTACATTCATCATATCCTTCATCCTACCCCAAGAAGTGATTCTTGTTCCACCTCTAGCCACTCTTTCTGTTTGCACACTACTCCACCATGTAAGTGATGTTCCTCTCAGTTTTGTTTTTGCAAATTGAATCTTTTTCTCATCTTCTTCTCATCACTCATTTCCTCATACTCAAAGAAATTTTTCAGGGCATCTATCCACCCTAATACCTCTTCACTATCCATCTTCCCCTGATAGATAGGTAACTCTATGTTTGCCTTTGTTCCACTACCTTGAACTGCCTTCAGCAATCTCTCAAATTTCTTTTCTTTAGGATCTAATTCATCCTCAGGAGGATTCTCATCTGCCTCCTCATCTCCTTCTTGATCATCTTGCTCATCCCTTCTAGGATTCTTCTCCAATGCTTCCAACCTTGCCAAGATTGATGCATTCTCTCTTCTCACTTGCCTTAACTCTCTTTCCCTTGCTGCATCTTGTTCTCTTCTGTCCCTCAACTCTTTTTCTATAGCCTCTAAGGCTTCCCTCAGTTCATTGTTCTCCCTAGCCATCTGATTCTTAGGAGGCATCCTTACAACTCTCACAAACCCTTACTGTTCCACAAGATCCTACTACTCCCTCAAGGATCTACTAGTAGCTTTGATACCACAAATGATGCAGAGCATCAAGGACTGAGAAAGACACTTCAAAACTTCAATGGAATGTGCTCTCTAGATTCACTATTTTCTTTGACAGAGATCACTTCACATAAGGTAGGGTTTTAACTCAAAACCAAACATGTTCATGACACAAAGTGAGGGGACTTCAAGACTCTTATCTCAGGCCTCCTAATTCAGTCTAGGATTTCATCCAACCCACTGTGCAGGGTCTGCAGGACAGCAGTCTTCAACAATGTCTTCTAAAGACAGTCACACATTTCTATTTTCTTAAGGAGATAGTCATAGTGTCCTCCTTGGGATGATTTCTATTGAGACAAACTCAATCTCATGCAACATACCAAATTAATAACATGTTAAACACATCTAATGCCTTCATTGACAAAGTAATAACACACCAACCTTACCTAGTGCCTTCCTTGAGGTGACTGTCTCCTGGGTGGACTGTCAGAGACAACATAAGGCAAAGTGGACTGATTTCTTAGAGAAGTCTCTTCGTCCTTCTTGTTACAGGGCCATGGTCAGATCAGGAGCCCTTTATGTTGGTCACAATGCTTGGCATTTCTTAGATTGTCCATTGAATATAGTCAAATGTTACCACCTATCTGCTGCTGTCCTACACTCAATCCCTACACATAGATTTGCAAAGTCATCAACATGACAAACACACCTTAAGCCATTCTCCTACCTCCAAAACCTTCACAAGCCCCTGCATTAACTACTATACAACCCATTCCACTTATCAGAAAGAGAAAAGATTAGTGGAATGAGGAGAAATCCATCGGGTTCTTCAGGAAAAACCCTTAGGTTTTATGGCAGTTTGTGGGAAACCAATGATTTCTCCCACCTAGTTTTGTGTCAAGACTCCAAACTATGCTCAAATCAAAGATACTTCCTCCTACTAATCATCCAATATGCTCATGTGTTATGACAGTTCTGTACAGGGTTAGGTACGGGCTGGAAATAGCAATAAAACACAGAAAACAGGAAAATGGACTTTTTTTCTATTTTATTTCATTTCAATCTTTCTTCCCCCTTCAAAATGAATAGTTTCATGGCTTTTTAAAGTCTGCCTCGATACCTTCTACATGTTGGAGGTATTTGAACCGATGGAGAGAGTAGAAACTATCCCCAAACCATCAACTACCCGGCCTACAACTATTTACTGTCTTGTAACTGTCCTGTCTTGGACTGAAACAACTGTTTTGTGTTTAACAATGTTTTCTTTAACATTTGGTTAACCTTGGACAAGGTTTTAACCCACTTCCTAACCTATGACATGCTAACAACCAATAGGATTTCCTCCTACATACCTTAGGAGGGCTACAACAGTAAAGAAACATATGACTGCCTTTCACCACATGATTGTCCTCTTTTAGGACTTACAACATGAGAATAGGTTTTAGATATTTGGACATAGTCCTATTACAAGCATGGCATTCAAGCCTTATTACCACACTGAATGGTCTCAAGGACCTTATTTAAACAAAACAAACTACTTGAAGATCAAGTAAAACCTAGATGTCTTGGTGCTCCTGCACCATTTAGTATTAGCTCATGGTTTTGTTCAGAGTCGTATCCAACACACTCTACATGATGCAGGTGGATGTTAGGTAAAAGGTCTTATATAAATTTTAAATTATAAGTTAACATTATATGCACTCATTTCATATTTCATTTCTATTTTTTTAAAATATGTAATCATGCATGTATGTAGATTCCATGAAGATTACGTTTACATATATAAATTCTTATGTGTAGGGCTCGACCTCAGGATTGGGCTCAGGACATGATTTTAGTAGTCTTGGGTAGAGTGAGGCTCAATTCACTCATAGGCCCACACATAGTTTATTTTGAGTCATGCTAGATATTTATCATGTGCACGTACACTTATGTATCAACAATTTACGTGTTATAAATTTATCATGTGTGTACATGGACCTATTTCTTTATATCATATACATGTTTGTACATGTACATTTAGATTTTTAGTTGGAGACTTACATAGATCTATTTATTTTTTGATCAATATATATGATTGTCACTAAACTATTTATATCATATGCACATGTGTGTTACATATTTTTAATAAATTTATTAAATTTTAGTAATTTACTTGATTTAAGTTGATAATTTAATTAATACTTAATTTACTAATTTATAATTTATATCATATAGTTTGGATATTATTCAACATTAAATAAAGGTCAACTATATTGGTATCTAACAAAAATACACACATACACATTGAATCTTACTCACAAGGATATATCTTAAATGTCTAAAAATTTCAACCCAATAGACCTCTTAGGTAACTTTGTATAATATGCTATCATTTTGGAATGACATTCATTTAATCCATAGAGAATTTTGTAATGCTTGAAATAATAATATTCAAAATAATTTATATGTCATCTAATGTAATTTACAATGTAGCTTAATCATAGCTATACAATCTAAATTACCTTATAAATTTGGTACTAGATAATTCATATGACTAATCTATTCACCACCTTATTGTAATAATTATCATACTTTTTGTATACCTCTCTTGTGTAAGGATACAATTCCTTGCACTCAAAATTTATTTAAATGTCCAACACAACAAAATCATTCCAATAACATATTATGCTTTCATGTGTCACTAAATTGTACAACTAAATTGTACCATGATCATGATGGTACATGAAATACTCATGTCACTACTAATACTTACTAATGAAAGGAATATATTCCTTACAAATTACAAAATCATCACATAGATAGAAATCTTATGATATTCAAAGTTAGTAGATCTATTAATCCCATTATGTTGATAACATGAAAATAGATCAATCTCATGTATGTAACATGAAAATTTTACTCTTATATTAATTGTTAGTTTAGCATTGATAGAAAATTTCTACAATGTAAGAATAGTCAATATTCAACACCATAGGGTTTCTTATATTATTTATACCAAATCCCCACTTCATTTTTTGAAATAATAAGCATCTCATCATTTGAAGTATAAAAACTAATCCATATATTTCATGATGCTATATGTTGGTTCCCAAATCTGCACACATCAAACTCTAAAGATTTGTCACTTCTCACGATCAAGTCTGATGGAGATCTAGTCAACAGAGTGGGAGATTTTTCACCTATCTCCCCTGCACTTTAGCTTCTGCTACACCTAGGGGTATTCCCTTATTTACAACCAAAATGATTTATCTTTGATTATTTGAGGCAGAATGTTCTCATAGATGCACCAAGATTTATAAGATTAATCTCAAACTGGCAATATTCTTGGATTACCTTTACTGTTTATTCTGAGAACATGCTAGAATCCTATGCTACCAAAAAAATTGAAATGAACATAAAAATGATTCATCATTAAAATATCATTCTTTCTGGACCCTTGGGAAAGCAAATTTCTCGATCAGTGCCTTATTAAGGGTAATAAAGTCAAAATCTCACACTGCAAATGTTACTTTTATGACAACAGAACTCCAAATTCAGAGGGTATAGTTGTATCAATGCCTTACAATGACACACCCAAGGAAAAGTATTTCCTACAACTCTTCTTCAATAATACCTAATGCAATACATCACTTCCTATGTTTTGTTTAAAGCATATTTGATCCAATCCTTGATTAGAAGCAGTAACCAAAACATTCAATACAACAAATGCGCATAAGTAAAATCTAGAACCCTTGATTCATTCATTTACAAAAGAAATGCATACATTCATGGAGATAATTGCATAAAACACACACATGTAGTATTATTCATATTACTCAATTTAAACTAAAAATTGTCATACAAGAACTTATTCAATTGCAAGCAAAATTATGCTCTACAGTCTTGACAATGCACCCAATCTATCACAGAAACATACTCCCCAAGATGTGGATAACTTGTATCCGAGACCCAAAATTGAATTCTTTGTTCTATTCTATATCCACCTAATCACTCTTTTTCTCCTCTCTATACTGCAGATTTTAAAATTCTATAAATAGACAAACTATGTCAGTTTAAGATTTCCATAGTACAACTTTTTAGTTACAATGCATTTAATTTTTGAGCTTGGAGGTTTTTCATTTCCCTTTTTTGATTGGCTGAGCCTAAAACTAGCTCCTTTTATCAATGAATCTGAGGCCGATGATGCTTCTTTTTGACAACAATATTTTGGGGCCTAAGAACACTCTAGAAAATTGTAGAATTCTCGAGTAAAACACCCACTCATATGATAGGCTATCGAAATGGCACCATGACTCCCCATCTTTCAATCCCTAATTATTTAATACTGCATATCTAGAGGTTGTCAAGAGAACCATGAGTAGTTGGAGCAGAGGATGATCAAACATCACCCTTGCCCTCACAAGGACTTCTTTGATTCTGTCAACAGAGTCTTACCTCTCCACCATCAATCAGGCACACCAGCTGTGATATCCTTCCTCAGTAGACGTCCTCGATGAAGGTCATCAAATGAAGGTAGGGAGAGAGGGACAAATGATGTATCTCTTCCTAAACACCCAAATTCCCAATACAGTCAAGGTCATTAAGATTTTACCCAGTTGGCTCACCCCCGGGAAGCAACTTCACACAATAGGAGCTTCTGGACAACCTTTCCTCCTCCCCACAAGAATAACATTATTCATCTTTGGTTCTAGGAAAATGAAAAGGATATTGAAGCCAAAAACTCACATTATTTCCAACTCCCCCCATTCTCTGGCCAAAATCTACCCTTCCTCTTAATTTGGAAAGAGCAAATCTGCAACTAGGAAAACAGAGGCATACCCCTTTAGGAAACATTCAAAGAAGCACTGAGGGAAAATCTTTGTAGGGTACCCATATTGAAAACTGATGTAGACAACTAATGATAAGACCTCCATTTATAATGAGAACATATTGAGGCTCATTATTCAAACAATCTCCACTCTCCATCAATTTGTATAATTCCATTTTAGGTATCCACAAGCCCTGTACACTTGAATTTATTGCTGGAAATACTTGATGATCATAATACAACTACCAAAGAAAAAAATGATGGCCCGAGGTATTAAAATTAAGTCTCACATGAACAATGGTTGTTTGGCGTAATCAACAAAATGTGTTTGAAGATTGAGATCAGTCGAAGAAACACACCAATTGTCAAATCACAGCTCAACCACACTGCTACATGAAAATCTAAATTTGAATTTGGACCATTGATCAAGGACACACCAGAAGGAAATCATTGGCTATCAATACACCACATGTCATCCTATCACACCATCACAACCTCTGAAGGAGACGCACACTATTACCATTGTACTCACACGCTGGGCACCATATTTACACTCTTGGGACTAGGTCTCACCAACCACTAGGCATGCCATCACATCAACACAAAGAATATTCATCAACATCTTTCCATGGCATGCTCCCGCGATGAATGAGGAAGCAAGCACATAATGATTGGTCCATCACAATTTTAACCATTATCACACCAATGCAAACTCTATAGATCTAATAATTATATGATATGTGATGTTGTGATAGCTCTGAATCTATCCATCCAATCTTAGGAAATATTTGTTGCATATAAAACCAGTCACTAAGATCATGGGGCCAATGGTGAATGAAGCTAATTACATCATCACTTAAACCACCTGTCACAAGTCAACACAATTAAAACAAATATTCTACAAAAGGCTCAAGTATTTAGGCTTCTCAGCTTGTAGTGTTCAAACTTGGTCATTCACCAGGCCTCAAACAAGTAAATTGTGATAAGCTCCACCAGTGGCTCTGGTTGGGGATGCATGATCAATTTAGTCATGGTGAGAATCACAGAACTCTAGGATACAAACCACGTGCCAAATTCATTAGGCCAGAGCATAACTGCTTCAATTAGGAGTTGAAGACCAATTGAAAGGTTACTCAATCAGCAACTTCGTTCTGGTGGCCTTAGGCCACCAAAAACAAGAAATTAATGCTTGCCTTTATCAAACACCTTATTTTCAGTAGACAACTCTGAATTCAATCTAAGAGCATCATATTCACCATTGTTGTTAGGAGAGTACATCATCATGCCTCCAATTATTTTAGTATGCACTTTGTATTAAGAAATCAATCAGATAGTATCAGTGAGTGATAAACATAAAAAACATGCATCAGGTTGATCAACCCCATGTTTACAACATTTCTAGTTAAGAGAATCATCTCTGTGTAATGTCACTTCTTTGATATTGATCAATGAAATTGATATCATGAGTTTTATCTTCATTTCTCATGTCCAGATCAATACTAAAATATTCATATGAAAGCTTTGATGACCCCTATTGCAACCCATATTCATCACATACCAATTCTGAATCAAGTGATTTTTACGTAGCCAATAGACTTATGCTTAGATTTTGTTCATTTCTCATGAAGAGATCATGTTTAGTGTAAGACACTTCCATCTTTTTAGGTACATTCTAAGACTTATAGTCACATGAATATTCCATCAGGATATCGCTTTTACAATCAAACCGGATTAAAAACTAATCATTTTCACAAATATTACGGGGATTACATTGGGAAGCTCTATCTTCCAAGATGTGTATATGTTTGTTATCATACTCAATCAAAATTATAAATTCTTCTTGTCTACTTACCTCTTGAGACTTTTCTTTCACCTATTTAATTTCTATGCATTCTTCCTTTGGAAGGAACAGAGACCTAAGGTATGATTCCCTCTGTTGTCTTGCATGACCTATCTGGTTGCAATGTTCCCTGACTTCCTGTAGGTGTTGTCTTGCTTGAGAAGCCAATAATTTTTCCTTCCTAGCTCTCTACAACCATCCATCACATAGCTCCTGTGTCCTTCTAACATCTTCCATTGTGTGATAAACAAAACCAGAGTTATTGTGTTTTGAATTTTCAATGTGTATGAGTATTAGGAGAGTTTTCTACCACCTCTATTGTGTTTATATGCACATCTTGCTCATGTGAAATGAAAACCTCCAATTCTCATTCATCTTCAGTATTAGGGCAAATAACTATTTTATCCTACCTAGCATGTGAACCTTGAACATTACTGCAAAACACAATCTCATGTATGTCCTTTACCTCACCATATATACAACTAGCAGCTTCATCCCTTATGGATTGACCACATTCTTCATCTCCCTTATTATGAAATGTAACTTCATTTTCTACCTCAGTAGTGATCTTATTTCCATTCATAACAATGTTGCAATTAGCCTTTTGAGGTACAATACTATCCATATTCAAAGACAAAGCATTAAAGCCTCCTACCCGTTCCTCCTCCCGGCGCCTGCTCCCTCCTGACTTGGATTTCCCATTTGCACAAAATGTCTTACAATGACCAACACTTGCAGACATGTGCCCCATTGGCATTGCATATTTCAAACTATTTTCAATAGCCCTAGCAATCTCATAAGCATGACAAAGTGATTCAGGTTCCTTACTCCTCAATAGATAGCTCATTTCTTCATCAAATGTTGCAAGATAGACTACAGACACAATGCATCATTTGGCCTCATATAATTTGGAATATAATTAAGTATTTTTTAGAACTTCAGATTAAAGGTTGGCACAAGCTCATTCTGATCATTCTGGACATTCATAAATTGTGTAATTAATGAAGTCATATTGGTTCTTTCACCAAACTGCTCTTGAAAAGAAACCTCAAATCAAGCCAAGATGAGATATAACACATTGGTAATAATGAAAACCAATCCCTAGCATCATCTTTAAATGACTGAACAAAAAGCTTCATAATAACATCTTCATTTTCAATCTCATAATCAACCATCAGATCACAAAAATCTTGCAAATGCTTATTCGCTAACTTAGATGCTCTTCCACTGAATTTTGGCAAATGCTTTCTAACTTCCCTAGGAATAACATTTGGATATCCATGAATTTGAGAAAAATTTAGAGCTTTATATCTTTCAGTAATCAGGCAATTCATTTTAACATTAGAAAAAATAGAGTCCTAGAATATATCGCGGCTTCAAAACAAAGTCAAAGTCACCACCTCAAAAAGAGGACAAAAGATTAATGATTTATTCTAAGTTTCTTCTACCAACAAAGCCCCTTTCCTTCTACATTACCTCCAAGTACTGTAACACATTCCACAAAACCTTCAATATCCAACCCTGAGGACTCTACTCAACTTGTCAACTTAATTTAGTCCCCAATAGAGTCGCCATTTCTATTGGTTCCCAAATCTGTACACATTAAACTCTAAAGATTTGCCACTTCTCATGATCAAGTCTGATGGAGATCTAACCAATAGAGTGGAAGATTTTTCACCTATCTCCCCTGCACTTTAGGTTCTGCCGCACCTAGGGGGTATTCCCTTATTTACAACCAAAAAGATTTATCTTTGATTATTTCAGGAAGAATGTTCTCATACATGCACCAAGATTTATATGATTAATCTCAGACTAGCAATATTCTTGGATTACCTTCATTTTTTATTTTGAGAACATGCTAGAATCCTATGCTACCAACAAAATTGAAATGAACATAAAATGGTTCATCATTAAAATATCATTCTTTCTAGACCCTTGGGTAAGAAAATTTCTCAATTGGTGCATTATTAAGGGTAATAGATTCAAAATCTCACACTACAAATGTTACTTTTATGACAACAGAACTCTAAATTTAGAGGGTATAGTTGTATCAATGCCTTGCAATGACACACCCAAGGAAAAGTATTTCCTGTAACTCTTCTACAATAATCCCTAATGCAATACATCACTTCCTATGTTTTGTTTAAAGCATATTTGATCCAATCCTTGATTAGAAGTAGTAACCAAAACATTCAATACAACAAATGTGCATAAGTGAAATCCAGAACCCTTGATTTATTCATTCACAAAAGAAATGCATACATTCAAGGAGACAATTGCAGAAAACACACACATGTAGTTGTTGGCAAGAGACACTATATGGATTCATGATTGTTGTCATTGATGGCAACAAAGTTCATCCCACACATCCACAGGACATGGTGTGTCTCTACCGGAAGTCAGAATGAAGATTGTTGAGGTCTGGTAAACAAGAATAGAGCTTGTGGCAAGGTCCGACAGACAGGTCCGGATCTCTCAGAGGAAGTATCTTGGTGAAGTGTGGATTTGGGAAAGTCAAGAGGACTACCTTGAGTAATAGATTCCAAGGATTTAGCCTCTGGTGATGGACAAGGAAAAAGATATGAATAGTTGAGTACCAAATTCCTGAGTGATAGTGTGAACAGAGGAAGAACTGACTGACTGAACATCAAAATATTTTCTGGATGCGTTTCTGATGGTGGTAAAGGTTATGAAGACATGAATTATGTTTGGCCGACATGATTAATGATTTCGCATTACTTGATGTGCAAGGATTCAGCCGATAGAATAGAGTTTGTGAGAAGATTGACTGTTCCGGGTGCCGACTAGAAAGATAATGAAATCACTTGTGCGGATATATATATAGGATGGATTTAGTTGTGAGAAGGGTAGTGGTGATATGTGATATGTGAATAAAAGCAAAGCAGAGTAGAAGTAGTAAGGAAGGTCTGGTATGTGAAAGGAAAGCAACATAAGAGAAGAGGAAAGATGAAGTGTAGCAGATCAGTGTACTGAGCCTAATCGGAACTGAACTCCAGCATATGTGGATGCTTCCAATCAGTTCAAGTATTGTATAACATTCTTTTGTAGATAGTGTGTCTCCTTGTAGGCAGTGTGCCTCCTTTGTGAGTAGTGTGCTCGGGCAGTGAGCCCTAATTGGCAAGTGCCATTTTGTATTTCCTTATTCTTCTAACAGAGAATAATCTTTGGGTTAATCACCCGTGGTTTTCTCCCTTAACAGGGTTTCCACGTCAAAAATACTGTGTCATGTGTTTTTCCATTTCATGGTAATGTTTGCTTGTTTGAATTAATGCTGCATTGATTAATAAGAAAGTTCAGAAAGAAGAAATAATTAGGATAACTGATTCACCCTCCCTCTCAGTTATCAACAATTGGTATCAGAGCTAAGTTCCTCCTAACAGAGCCTAACAGCTTGAGGAAGATCTGGGAGTTCAAATGGATGCATATGGTTTAAGAGAGCAACTCAAGACTGCCATTGATGATCTTGAATAGTCAAACTCTAAAGTCAGTGAATTAAAGGAAAGACTCAAACAGGCTGATGATTTCATGAGAGAACTAAAAGATAAATTAAGTCTCTCTATGAAAAAGAGAAAGGAGCTGCTTCGGCAATTGGCAAGACAACGTGAAGAAAATAATGCAAATGAAGAGCTAACTGAGAAAACCAAGTTATGTGAAAAGTTATCAAAAGAAATCATTATGGTAAGACATGAAATGGAATCAGGAGTTATAAAGTTTACCCAAGAAATTGAAGAGAAAAGTAAAACTAAAGATGATCTAAGACAATCTCTCAAGGAGAAATCAGAAGATTGCCACCAGATGGATAGAATTATCAGACATCTTGAATCTGATCTTGAAGATGCTAAAGATAATGAAGAAAAACTTGAGGATCAAATTATCTCTCTAAAAAGGGATCTTCAAACAGCAAATGAGTATAAAGAGAAATTCAAGATAAGTTCTGCTCAACTTGAAGTTCTTCTTGGAAGTCAAAAGAAGGTAGATGACAAATGTGGTTTGGGATATGAGAAAGGAGAAAGCTCCAGATCTGGTCAGAAGAATTATGGATCAGAAAATCCAAGGAACAGGCCTAGAAGATCTCTAGTAAGACAACCCAATGCTCAAAGATATCCATCCTTCAATGGATACTGCCACAGCTGTAATCACTTTGGTCACAAAGCTAATCAGTGTAGAAAGAGAATGAATCAGACTAATTCATCCTTCTCCGGACAGTGTTTTAACTGCAAAAGGTATGGTCACAAGTCTCATGAATGTAGAAATATGCAAATGAACAAATCATTCAATGGTAGATGCTTTGCATGCAATAGAGTAGGTCATATGGCTAATCAATGCAGATCAAGAGGATATCAGTCAAATATGCAAAGAAATGTTGTTTGCCAAATTTGTAATAGATCTGGTCATATTGCAAAATTTTGTAGAAGCAAGAATCAACAGAAAAGAGGTCTGGTATATCATAATCAGAATCAAGATAAGGGTAAACAAAAGGTGAATGCGGATGAACTTAGGAATGAGATGAACAAGATTTGGGTGAAGAAAAGTTTAGAGAATGTAAAGGTTGGATCCGCACCAGACTCTGGTGCTGATATTCCTTCCAAAAATTAAAAGGTGAGCTCTGGCTCAGGGGGAGACACAAAGAAAACCTTGTTTCCCCAACCAATTAAGTGGTGCCTGAAATTGGCACATGAGAAGCTGCGGATCAAAGGGTTTCTAGAGAAACATGTAAAGAAGGTCAAGTGAAGATCTGAGAGATCCGTAAGAAAATTTAAAAAGTTCAATTCCTTCAGAATTGGTCCGGTTAAGCAAGTCTTCCGATAAAACAAGTTTCTCACAAGATTGGCCCGGTATGAATCCAAATTGATACAGCTTGATCTGCGGATACATAAGATGATCAGAAGGACAAGTGGATATGATGATTCATCACTAACATCGATCACAAGGGATTCATAATGATCCGGATGAGTTTCTTCCTCCTTGAACAAGGAAAACCAGGCAAACTGGAATGAATTAGGTTGCGCATTTATTGCAGGGTGAAAATTAGGGCTTCTTGGAATAAAAGAGTTCATTTGTCTGTCATTTACACACTTGTACACTCACATGTGAAGAAGAAAGAAAAGGAGCTCTGCAAACAACTTCTCCCAAAAGATCAAGGCAACTCTTCATACAGCTCTATTAGGATTTCTTTGTGTGCCCTAACCTGCGTAAAAGGTATTTATCGTTCTTGATATCCTTCAGTAAGATTGTTTGATGATGTCTACTCCGAATATAGTAAAGATCTCTAATAGACCTCGGCCCTCATTTAAGAAACATCCATATAAATCCTTGGAGGTAGATCCCCTAGGTGCATTTTCCTGTGTTCCGCATGGTGTATTGCACACCGAAGATATTAGGGTTTATATACATGTAAATGTTGAAGAGTTTGGGGAATTCAAACTAAGATATCTATCACAAACAACTGTTAGATGATTCATTTGAGCTCAAACCCCAATACATAGGCCTCCGGAACAAGCACTTTGCACAATACATACATTTCCCCTGTTTTACAGAAGATGAATGGGTTAGGTACATTCTGAGCAGAATACATGACAACTTCATGTGGTTGAATGGACCATTCAAGATCACTAAGGATGCCATTAGGGCAATTACCGGATTACACTCATTCGGTGGGATTCCTGTTCTTAAATCTGTAAAGAACCAAATTGTGAGTGATGCTACCGGATCTAAGTTTGACAAAAGAGCAATGACAGTAGGTGAGATCACTGATCCGGATGTCAAGTTTGCTTCTATGATCATTGGATATAAGATATATTATTCTAGCAGAGAAATTCTGTACCTAGAACTGCCATCTATACCGCTTATGAAATGTTAAGAAAGGATGCAGACTATGATCTTTGTCAGCTTCTCTTGAACCAACTCTTGGAGAATCTACAGAAAATCAAGAAAGACAAAAATAATTCATTCAAGTATGGAGGATTGATATTGTGCTTATTCTTCTACTTTATGAATGAGCTTCCTGGATCTAATGGGTGGGTATGGGAGAATGATAGACTGGTAGCTATCCAAATCAGAGATTATTTACATGGACTTGGTGACAATAAAGCACAAAATATAGCTCTGTGGGGGTATTTCAAGAACTTTCAGAACATGATGCAAGCAAGAGAAAGAATTCCTCAGTCTCTTGTTGAAAAATACAAAGACACAGTATGCTTTATGGTAGAGACAGATCAGTGCCTAATGGAGGCAGTAGAACCAAGGACAGTCTGGATCATGCCCATGGGCTATGAAGTTGATGAACAGATTGTGGAGCTACATGTTCAACACATGTTAAGCTAGCCTAAAGATCCAAAAGCAGAAAGGTTTGGAACCTTTGAGGAGCTGAGTATAAAAATCCATGTTGAACTCAGAGAACCAGAGATCAAAAGGAAGGTGAGAAAAGAAGTAGAGAATATGCTCAAGGCCTTGGCATCTCAAAGGAGGCACTTGATGCCCACAAGAAAAGGATGGAAAGGGCTGAGGAAGAGAAGAAAGAGGCAGAAGAAAAGCAAGGAAAGTGCTCCGGTAGAAACCTCAACCCGAACCAGATCATCAAAAAGATCTGCACCTGTCACAGCCAAAAGCTCAAAACTGGAAGTCCAAGCATCTGGTAAAAGAGAGAAAAGATCAAAGACAAAAGCCACAAGGGCTTATGCAAGTCAAAAGGATGAAGAGGAAACTGAATCAGATGAGGAGATCAGGAAACTAAAGAAGAAGAAGAAATCATCCGGTCAAGGAGAAGAAGAGAAGGAAGAGGAATTTGTTGAAAAACCTACTCTCTCCTTAGATGATGTAGTAAAAGCAGTTACTGTGGATGGCAACCTACAACCCTTAACAGAATTCTATGATTATTATAATGAAGCAGATAAAAAGATTCTGGAGGAAGCCACAGTTAAGTTTTTAAACATTTACAATAAAGCTTTTATTGAAATTATCCCTCTAATTCCTAAGAGTCTAGAGAAGGAGTTGGAAATGAGAAAGACCAATGCCATGGCAAAAGACCTTGAGATCCGGGAATAGATAGCTATTCAGCTATATCCTTCAATTGATCCCAAGATAATGAACATGGTATTCAAAGACTGCAAGGATGAATTTAGGAGCAAAGCAAGGATGAATCAGCTTATGCTTGGTGAGACCGACAAGGTAGCCAAGGACACTGAAGAGATTCTTTGGAAAACCTTCAAAAGATTTAATCTTCCTATCATAGAGGACTTGGGCACTGATCCCTCTACTACAAATGTTGCAGAAGAAACTCTTGAGAAAATGTCAGAAGAGTTGGGCCCCGAGTAGACTAACATTTCCCCTCCGGTTTCCCCTACAGTCTCTGGATCTAAAGGAGAAGAAAAATCACAGGAGAATGAAGCAGAGGTAAAAGAAAAAGAAAATGTCAGTGCGAAGACCTCAACAGAAAAGACCACAACTGCTAGTGGTAAGAATGTAGGAGAGAAAGCTCCAAGGGACAGCCCTAAGACTGCAGAAGAAAAGAAAAATCTATCTCCAGCAAGAGACACTGCACAAATTGTCCAAGAATTTCTGAACAAAGAAACAATGGAGATTGATGAACCGGAGCTTCTACAAGGTCCATTCAATTTTGATTCTCTTTCTCTGGTACAGACAATGAAGATAGCTTCATTTGCAAATGCTAAGGCTAATGAAAAACTCCTAAAGTCTCATATGGAAGACTGTGAGTTGATAGAAGCTGCTTCCAGAGTTCTTGAAAAATTATGCCATCAGTTTAGAAAGATCCCACAACCTCCACTTTCGGTAATCTCAAAACTCTAGTCAGCAGTGTTAATACACATTTTGATTCACTAGAGAAGTCAGTAGAAGATAAGGTCCGAAAGGAATTTCTTGCAAAAAGATTATCAGAGGTACAAGGTTTGATAAGTAATGATAGGAGAAATATGAGTATAGGGATAAAGAGCTTAGAAAATGCTCTTATAGATGGCGAAAAAATATACAAATTTTGTATTTCATGGTCTAAAGTAACAATAGAGATTGAGAAGAAAATAAAAGAGCAAGAGGATAAACTACTAAGTTTGTCTCAAAGTTTTGATCCTCTCTCTTCCTCCATAGTCAATCAAGAGTGTCAGACTATTGCAATCACAACTGCAATAAAGAATTTTGAGAAGGAAAGGAAGAACATGATCAGCCGGATGGGTGAACTTAGGAGGATCATTGTCCCTAAGTTAGAGGCCATGCATGAGGCCATAAGTGAAGCTCAAATCACAGCCCATACAAATGATCCAACATATCTAAAAAGGGCAGATGCGTTTGCATTCCTATTAAGTGGGCATATCTCAATTTTGGACAGGATGAAGCAGAGTTGGGCGACAGAAGTTGTACAGTTGAAGAACACTTTTGCAGACGTACTTAAGTATATGTAAGTACAACTTGTATATATATACTTATGCAGTTAAATATAGTTAAATTTTTGAAAATTTTGGTATGCGGACCCTACCCTTTGCCATTGATGTCAAAGGGGGAGTGATGAACAGTGAAAAATGAGGAATCCAACTAAGGGGGAGCTCCGGAAAATGTATATAATAATAGAGCATCAGCCAAGGGGGAGCATAGTGTAAACACTTAGTCATTTTTCACTAAGTGTTGCCATCAATGCCAAAGGGGGAGATTGTTGGCAAGAGACACTATATGGATTCATGATTGTTGTCATTGATGGCAACAAAGTTCATCCCACACATTTGCAGGACATGGTGTGTCTCTACCGGAAGTCAGAATGAAGATTGTTGAGGTCTGGTAAACAAGAACAGAGCTTGTGGCAAGGTCTGACAGACAGGTTCGGATCTCTCAGAGGAAGTATCTTGGTGAAGTGCAGATTTGGGAAAGTCAAGAGGACTACCTTGAGTAATAGATTCCAAGGATTTAGCCTCCGGTGATGGACAAGGAAAAAGATATGAATAGTTGAGTACCGGATTCCTGAGTGACAGTGTGAACAGAGCAAGAATTGACTGACTGAACATCAAAATATTTTCCGGATGCGTTTCTGATGGTGGTAAAGGTTATGAAGACATGAATTATGTTTTGCCAACATGATTAATGATTTCTACAAGTATATGCTTGATCTGCATTACTTGATGTGCAAGGATTTAGCTGACAGAACAGAGTTTGTGAGAAGATTGACTGTTCCGGGTGCCGACTAGAAAGATAATGAAATCACTTGTGCGGATATATATATAGGATGGATTTAGTTGTGAGAAGGGTAGTGGTGATATGTGATATGCAAATAAAAGCAGAGCAGAGTAGAAGCAGTAAGGAAGGTCCGGTATGTGAAAGGAAAGCAGCATAAGAGAAGAGGAAAGATGAAGTGCAGCAGATCAGTGTATTGAGCCTAACTGGAACTGAACTCCAGCATATGTGGATGCTTCCAATTAGTTCAAGTATTTTATAACATTCTTTTGTAGACAATGTGTCTCCTTGTAGGTAGTGTGCCTCCTTTGTGAGTAGTGTGCTCGAGCAGTGAGCCCTAATTGGCAAGTGCCATTTTGTATTTCCTTATTCTTCTAACAGAGAATAATCTTTGGGTTAATCACCCCATGGTTTTCTCCCTTAACAGGGTTTCCACGTCAAAAATACTGTGCCATGTGTTTTTCCATTTCATGGTAATGTTTGCTTGTTTGAATTAATGCTGCATTGATTAATAAGAAAGTTCAGAAAAAAGAAATAATTAGGATAACTGATTCACCCCCCCCTCTCAGTTATCAACAGTAGTGTTATTCATATTACTCAATTTGAACTGAAAATTATAATACAAGAACTTGTTCAATTGTAAGAAAAATTCTGCTTTGCAATCTTGACAATGCACCCAATAGTTGTGTGGTTACACAACACGCTCCATTTTTCCCTAGCAAAATAGGGACCCAACGTTTTTCTACTTTGCTTGGCTTGTTTTTCTTTCTTTTGTTTTGGGTGGTATGGTAAAAGCATTATCATATATATGTCTAGGTCCTGTCTTAGGCATATCCAGATCTTGAATTATGGATCAAAATTTCAAAGTATGAATTCTCCCTCAAAAATCCTGCCAAATAATAGAGAATGAAATTCTAAGCAGGTTTTCCTTTTGAAGCAGGTAGAAATTCCTTAAAATAGAGAAGATATTGAAAGTCAAAGTCTTGGTCAATAGTCATGCGGATATTCACATTTACACTTAAGGTCCTCACATTTACTAATATTTAGACAAATTGTCCCAACCAAAAAGCTTGAGCAATGATGCTAAGTAAAAGGTTAGTGTGAACCTGAATATCCCGACATTCAATAAAAAGTGCACCTGTCAAATTTTATCTCATTGTGCAACGAAGCCATCATATACATGGATATTCGAGTCTGGATATTCAATCTTAATATCTGGACATTTACTTATTGTCCATACATTCTTTAATATCCACACTCACTGTTAATGTCTTGACCTTTTAATACCCTGATGACGTGTCCTATTTGACTTTTCAAATGGACATTTGACTATGGACATTCAAATTATCTTAATGTCTTGACCTTTAATATGAACATTAATATCCAGATGACGTCATCAAAGTTCATCTTAAAGAAACACCAGATAATGATGACATCATTTGGACATTCGAGGATGGTATATTTTGTAAACCTTGATGTCCAGACATTATCTTAATGTCTAGATCTTCCAAATATCTGGATAACGTCACTTTTCTCATAACCAAGAATCACTTTAAAAGGGGTGACATCATCAGGAAATTTAAACTTAGGGATATTTCATAAAGTCTAATATCTGAATATTTCTAAATATCCATATCCCTATTGTTTAGGAACTAAACTAGCAAACTCCCATGGACCAACTGAATGATGCCACATGGCATGTAGTTGACTTTTCAACATGGACATTTTAATGTCCTGATATTCAAAATCAAAGGGAAATGCCTGGGGATTTTTACACTTCGATACCCATCTTGGGGTTAATGTTGACCAAATAATTAATGATGTCATATGGATATGCATACAGACATTCCGAGAATGAGCATATTACTTAAGTGTTTATATGCGCATATTCCATATCTGGACTTTATTTAATGCCACGAAAGAGAGTTGTTGGCCTTTCGAAATTTCAAATTGGAACTTTCCACTTGTAATGATCTCCCAAATCATAGGCAAACATCCATGAACCGAGGAGATTTAGCATTTATTAGGCACTAATTCATGATTTTAATGCATAAAATTTGGAATTAAATCATTTTACACTTATCAAAGCATTTAAAAGAGAATTTACAGAGCTCCGATGATTTTTACGACTGTTAAAGCAATTCTAATCCTAAATGAAACGGTGCAGATGACAAACGGTGAAAGGTGAATAGTAATTGCACAGTAAAAGAGCATATCCAAACACATTAAATCAAGTTTTAAATCCAGAAACTGGTATGTATACGACAAAACCCTTTTCTCCTATTTTTCATTAGTAGAATTTTGGCAAATAAATGACTACATGACTAAAACTTTTAGTCACGACAACTAAAAATGATCAAATTCTAGTCATGTTTTGCAACAGAGCTATAAATGACTAATTTGATGGTGGGTAAAAAACACAGAGATAAATGACTAAATAATTAGTCACACAAGTAAAAATTAGAAAGAGAGGGAAATTAAAAAATATATTTTGAATTGGAAAGAGGGAAATTTTTTCCATGAAAAATAATTCAAACAAAAGAAACCTGACCGCCTCTATGCTCAAGACATTGTTCATGCATTGGACGCGCTGTACAAGGGTTGAATTTGCACTCAAAAATAGGTAAGGCTCATTGATGTCCCTCTTTTTGCATTGATGAAATGGAACACAATCGCTTGAAGATGTTAATTTTACTGTATTTTGTTAAATTCTGTATTGGGCAGACCTATTTCAGGGGGATTTCTTGGAAGTGATAGAAGAGTTTCTGGAGAAGGGCATGGCTAGATGCATTGCATTCAATCACTGAGGATCCTTACTAGCAAGTCTGGTATTCATGCATTTTTTAAACTATAATTTTTTGTTGTGTTTGGTACTCCGATTCAGTTATGCCCATTTACCAGATGTTATAAATACAAACACCGAAATCTAATTCAATCTGTTGACTGTTAATACTCAAACAATACCCCACTCTTATTAGGGATCAAGGTTTCAAATCTCAGTTGTGAAGGATCAGGGTTTCACCTAATTGTAGAAGAACTGCCTCAACCTTGCAAACTTTTTTAAAAGAAAACAACAAATAATCTTATATTGCTTAGTACCCATTTCAATTTTTGCCAGCCCTATCGTAGTTTAGTCCCCTGAATAGTCATTATTGTGTTGAAGTATTGGTTATTAATACTAGTGTTGGTGTGTTCTGAAGAGTATTCAATATGCTCCATTGTTATAATGGGGTTTGATTTTTCTTAATTGGGGTCATCTTAGGTGGTTCAGCTTGGCTTAAAATGCCCAAGTGATGAGCTTGCAAATCAATCTAGGGTTTCTAGCTTTTTTCCTATGATATGGAAGTCACCCTTTCAGATGTTTCTCTCCCTGATGATCATCTAACTAAAATGTCCTTTTAGCATGATGATTATTACTTTTTTTAAAATAGAAAGTTCATAGTTTATAATATTAAGAAATCATCAATCTTTTTGCCATTTCTATGATCTGAAAGCAAATACCAAGCACTCAAGAAAGAATCAAAAATAACAAAGTCAATTAATATGTCAGCCTAAAATAAGCCTCAAACAATACAAGGAAACAAGGATTACAACCTAGTTTGAAGTCTTTCCCAAAATTTTGACTCAAGAGTAAACCACTAATGATAAGAAACAATAATAGGAAACATGGTTTACAACATGGTCCCCATAAATTGTCGACTCAAAGCAACCTAAAGAAAAAAGAAACTAAAAGATGACATTCTTAAATAATCAGAGCTCTATAATTATTTAATTATGATTAAGTACATGTACATGCTAAGTCTTCTCTGTATGATGCACAATATTGGCATGCCCAATGTGTTGATGATTACCACAACCATGAGGATGCTCAACATGATTCATTGCCACCCTATATTTGTGATATGCATTGCCAGCTTTGAGCATTGGCTTTTCTGCCCTTCCACCACCAGTAACCTGACCAATCATGGCTCTGCAACTACTTGGCACAATCTTCTTATCTCTAGATGGAAGCTTTACCCTGTAAATTGAAACCAATTTCCAAGACTCGTTAAACAAGGCTATTAAAAATCTACAAATCCAAAAATTAGACAAATCTAAACATTAAGAGAGAACTTAGATAATTGTTCCAAAATTATTTCTAGTACGTTTGGAATAATTGCATTTATCATCTCACTGTAACCTTGGAAAAAAAATTAAGCATAGAAATATGCCATAAGTCTCCACAAGGTGTACACCTAGAACTTAAAATAGTTTGAAAATAATTTGGAAAAAGTCACCATCCATAGGACATCACAACAGATGCATCACATGTTTGTTGCTAGCCAAAAAGAAATATGATAAACAAAAATGATAATGAGTCAAGGGGAACATCAAGAAGTAGTACATTCAAATTAAATTTTAACCAGTTGCTAAACAAGCACAACCACTTTGACTTGTCATAAGTTCAAAATATTAGAATAGGTACATTTTTATGTCTATAAAGGTGACAACAATCCAACAATGGATCAAATGTTTCAGATTGAAATGCAATAGAAATGCATTGCAAATGATATTAATCAAATTTGAAATTATTCAGCTCATAAAAGAATAGTGGAGAAAAGGCAGAAAAAGTGTTCTTTGATTTTATTGGGCCAATGAGAAATATTGTCTGAAAAATTCAACTATATCACCATGTCTTTGGCAACTTCATTACCAATACCTTGGCCAACATTATTACACAAATGAAGAGCATTATGGGCAAAAATAAAAAACTAATTTGAGGCTTCACTAAGATAGCTTGACAAATAGAAATGATATATCTTACTAAGACAGGCATATGACCCTAGAGATGGGATAATACCAAAAGCTAAAACAAATCATACATCTAGACACAATCCACAAAATGCTATTAATGGTGATATCATCTAGGATACCAATAGGCGTTGAAAAAATGAGATTAGTAGTGATTGTCTGCTATTTTGACTTATTTTAACAAATGAGTAACAATGTGAAGTGTCAACCAAGGATTTTATTACCATTCTATTGACTGTCATTTTCTAAGTCATGACTTTCAATTTTGAACCAAATGAGGCCTTCCAATGCTTTGGCTTTGGGGGCTCATGATTTTATCAATTGCCTATGATGGAATTGCCTTCTGTGTCTACTTTTATGACTCCAAGGAACACACAAAATCAACAATAGAAACAAGATAGGATGACAACTATTGGAGCCAATGGGCCATAGATGCAAAATTAAAGTGAATGTCTAAGCATGGTTAATGATCTTTTATTTTGTTTCTTCTAATTATATTTGTTCAGCTATCAAGGGGGTGTAAGTCATGGTATAGCTCTATATCTCTTTATTTCCTTAAGGTAGATCCTCACATGATTCTTATCCTGGTAGCAGGGGTATCTCAACACCAAAAATTATTTAGAATCCCACTCCTTCATGAAATGTAATGACTGCAAACTGCTATCCCTTGACTTATCTCTACTATAAAGACAACTCTATAGAACATGTAGAGGGTGTAAGTCATGGTTTGGTTGTGTCTAAGAAAGTTCATTGTTTGTTCTATCTCCATTTCAGAAATATTGTCTCAAAAATTCAACTATATCACCATGACTTGTTCCCTGCTGCAGTACCGCAAACTATTTCTTTGACCATCGTGGGACCGTGATATACTAAAAATCACTTGAAGCCTTTCAGTACACTACCGCACTCCATTGAAATTGTCGTGGGGCCACGGTATTCAACACTTACATAACTTAAACTCCTTATACCACCATACAACAAGCCTCACTTGAGGCCACCGCGGGGGTGCGGTGTAGTGTTTTCCTTTGCTCCTTCTTACCACCATACCACAAGCCTCACTTGAGGCCACCGTGGGGGCACAGTGTATGGGTTTCGTTTGCTCCTTCTTACCACCATACCGTAAGCCTCACTTGAGGCCACTGCGGGGGCACGGTGTACTGTTTTCCTCTACTCCTTACCACATTACCGCCGGTTATTCTCTTGACTTCCACGAGACCGTGGTGAAGTATCATATGCCACTTAAATTTATACCACCAGCCTACCACTTCATTTTGAGACCGCTGCGGGACTACGGTAATCAATCTCTGCATCCTGCAATGCTAATCTCTTCATGTTGCGGGATAGCGATAACTGCTCCCTTGTTATCCTTGGTTCCTGCACACCTACCAAGACCTTTTGAGTGACCTGCGGGACTACGGTTAGAGACAAAAACACATCAATGGTCAAAAATACAAATATCTTTCACATGGACTTGGTATGGGGTTCTTATGAATGACTCCTAAAATAATTTTAAAAGAAATATGGATCCCTAAGATGGATTTATGGAAGGAAATTTGCATGGATTTATGGATTTATCAAATGTTCTTTTATGAAATGTATGAAGGTATCTTTGTTGTAGGTTATTTTCCCTATATTATTTATTCTAGGTTTGAACTCCTTGATTTTGTGGTTTTTTGTTAGGACCCAGAGCTTTCATATGTAGGACCACCTACAAGGTGCCAAAGGAGTCATCTAGATCATGACTTAGGAGCTAGTTAGTATTCATTGAGTGGTATAATGGTGGTTGAACTGTCTTGGTCTATACAATTAAGAGATGTACTTGTGTGCTTTGTAGTTTGTTTGTTTAATTGTTTGATGCTTAGAAAAACATCATAAATAGATAGGATGATATTTTTTGTAATTTATTCCTTCAATCACTTGTCATAGGTCCAATTGGAGGTAGCAGAGCTAGTGGAATGGAGGGTACACCTTATCCACCTATTTCTTCAAGAAAAAATGTTGCAAGTTCCACTTCGGATCACCAAAGCCTTCACAAAAATATCTACACAAAATTCACTAATGAAGAATTTATGCACAAATTCTCTTTTGAATGATGCATAAAGCCTCCACCACAACATCGCACTGTTGCTAGGCCTTGCAGTGATGTGGGTGATTCCCGCATCACTGCAAGGCCTAGCAACAAATTGTGTGGTGTTGCGGTGGAGGCTTTGTGCATCATTCAAAAGAGAATTTGTGCATAAATTCTTCATTATTGAATTTTGTGCAAAAATTTTTGTGAAGGCTTTGGTGATCCAAAGTGGAACTTGCAACTACAAAATTTGATAAAAATCTACTTCCAAATATGCTTTTGATGGATGTTCATATCCTCATCCAAAGGTCCAATTCACACACAGGCAGGAAGGACACTTTCAAATGTTGAGGAGTTGGGCTTTACACACACTGGTTGCATTTTCTTAAAATTTTCTAAGGACTTTTCAGAAAAAACCCATTTCAAACATATCTTTTAATCACGGAAATCCATGATATCACATTTCTTTGAGGCATTTTTTGAAATAGTTTGCTTGCTTTGTCTATGCTTCCACATTTTCATGTATGTGTAGCAGGGCACTTGTAACTACAACATATGAAAAAAATATCCCTATTGTTATGCTTTGATGAATGTCGCTTCATTATTAATGGATATCTAATGTAGTGCACATTATTATATTGCAAGCCTATTTTCAGATTGTTTCATTTAGCATCACCAATATTCTCCACAAGAACATTGTCCCTATTTAAAATGATGGAAATGGTTCACATCTCTCAAAACAATTTCTCTTGCAACAATCTTGGAGATGAATTTAGATGCAGTGTGAAAATCAGAACATACTCAAAGGTTCTTAACAACTCTAATGGTTGTACCAGGGGCCATGTTTAACAAACCAAATGCAATTGCTAACTTTTCACTATGGTGGTAGATAAATGATTCTTTTTTCTTCTATTCCGCAACATTAAGTAAAAGTCTTGAATCTGGAAATACCCTACTGCCTTCATTTGCCAAGCTAGTTTCTCCAATTTTGCATAGCTCTCCCATGTTTTTGGATGTGATCAGTCTCCTACACAAAAAGCATGTACCATTTTATGCCCTTCAATCCAACTACATGCAGGTATCTTTTTAATTCCTCTATCTTTCTTCAATCTCCTTACTATTTGAACCTCACCACACTTTCTTGCTTCTGCACAGATGTTTTAGAGAAGAACATAAGTTGCAACATTTTTAGGATCCAACTAAAAAAGTAGTGTTCCTGGAATACTCAGCCTACATTCAAATTTTGAATCCTGGGAAATTATATACAGTAAATAGATTGATGGTTGTTTGGATAGTGAAATTATTAGCTTTCTTAGAAATTAACTAAAATATCTTGTCTTGAAATATCTAGAAGGATTATTTTAATTAAAGAGGATTTTGTGGTTATTTTTGTAACAATGATTTTACAGTGCAACTAGCTTGCTATTTTCATTCAAGATACAAGTCATCAAAGTCAAGAACATACCAAGAAGATGGTACTCTACTTCAAGCCCTCAACCTCACTTAGTTTAGTATGCTTACATGGGGATATTAAGGAAGTTGCTAAATAATTAATATATATCATTTGTTGTTTGTGAAGGAGAATCCTGTAAGATCCAATATGGCAGTGGATCAATATCCAGTTTCTTAAGTAAAGATGATGTCACAGTTGGGAAACTTGTTGTGAAACATTAGGTTAGTAATTTTTGGATGTTAAGGCTTCCCAGTTGGATATCAAAGATCTTTTCTCATCAACTTAATTTGGAATTTGTGTATAATTAATGGATTCTTTTATGGTGCAGGTCTTAACTAAGACAACACATGAACTAGGGTTGACATTTTTTTTTTGAATCGGTAAGGATGCTTAGAGAATCATAATATATTAATATTAATAAAAATGTTTTTACATATTACAAAAAAGGCCCTTCCTGGCGAAAAAGATAACATAACAGAGCATTTTAATTAAGAGCCCTGAACAAAGCTACATATCTAAAAGGCCCTTTCAGACTAAAAAGGAAACCAAAGTTACAACAAAGCCAAAAACTTAAAACAAAAAGAGTGGTTCACATGTTGTCCATATTTAAATCTGCAACCCTAAAGCCATGATCCCCTAATTGGATTCTCTTGAGAAAGGACTGTGCCATCATTGGTGAAGGGAACTACTGGTGGTTGGAAATTTGAAAAGAAGCTCCATGCATTGAATACTTCCTCTATCCTTTCCCTCTTGGACCTTCCAAATGCAAAATTGTGAACCCACAATGAATTATCAAAGAGCTCTCTGTTACCTAATTGCAAACTTGAAATCATCGCTTGATAAACATAGTTAAAACTGGGTTTATTAATGATATCTTCACAGAGGAAGAGTCCCCCTACCAAGGCTGAGCCATCATGGAGATTATAAGTAGCAAAAGCTTTAAATAACTTGACATCTGGGACTAGATAGTCATGAACAAACATTGATGCTATCCTTTTAACCTTATCAACCTGATGAAATAAGTCCATTGCATTTGAGAGAAAATGAGATACCAGATGTGAAGCATAACATACCCTAGATTGCAGCAGAAAATCTCTATCACATACATCTATCAAAGCATCCTCCACCGGCTCTTCATCGAGCAGTTTGAAGGCCCTAGCCATGAAATCTGAGTTGATGCTTTAGTGCATTGGTTGTTCCCATGATTGAATAGGCAAATGAAGTTGACAATTGTGGGGATAGATAGACATTGCAGATACACAGTAAGAGCAAAATGAAGAGGCAAGAATGAAATAATGACACAGATACCATCGTCTCTTGCATAAAAATAGGATCACACAAGCCAACATAATGAATTGAAGTCATTCAAGCCGACGGGGAAATAAAACCAAGGTAGATGAGATCCAAATGTGGATTATATTGCTTAGCTCACAACACTCCTCTTACAGAGCATTCAATGAATAAAATCAAAGAGACATGTGTGAAGCAAACAATTAATGCCAGATGGAAATCTACATAGATTGCAAGCTTCAAAATGACTAAATATACTCCTAATTGACATGAATTAATAATTAAATTGACTAAATATACAACCAATTGACAGAAATTAGGTAACAATGAATAAATATGACTAAATATATGACCAATGTTAAATCAGTGAATAAAAATGACTAAATACACTACCAAATTGACCAAAATGATGATTAAAATTAATAACTAAATACACTACCAATGGACAGAAATCAGTGAATAAAAATGACTAAATAAGTGACCAGTTAAAAACAATCAATGACTAAATTAATGACTAAATATATCAGTGAAAAAAAAGACTAAATAAGTGACCAGATTACAACAATCAATGACTAAATATACTACCAAATTAATTAATCAAAACAACCAATAAATGACTAAAAATGGTTTAGTCATCAATTTGGTCATGTTATAAATGACTAGCAATAAACTACTAATGGTCACGTGACCATGTTTGGTCATTTATAAGTAGTTTTTAGTAGTTTTTTTAGTAATATATTTCTCTTTTTGTACTAGTGTTTGTCATATGCTCACAGAAGTAATGCAAGGTAAAAATGTGTAATTAGGGTAAATTTTGTCTGCATATGCACATGATTATGCCATGAAATAGTAAAATCAGAATATCAAGAAAAGTAAATGTTGGAATTGATAGATATAATTTAGGTTAAGGTTTGCATATCTATGAATTGCAAGACACAATGCAAGATAGGAAGAACCATAACGATGTGGAGTTTAAGAACTCCATGTTCCCAGCTCCTGGACATATCGGTTTTAGGTTTGGAAGAGTTGGAGATACACATTCAGGAAACATAGACTTGGATGCATGGACTACCAAATTAGTAGGAGGAGATGAGCATCCTATTCTATAGAAGATATACAACTCAGAGATGTAGAACATAGTCGGGTTCCTATATGTAGCTGACGCCATAGAATTGGTAATGGTGTGTGCACAAAACTATAACTCTGAGAACATGAAAGTAGAGAAATATGGTAGGGTTTATGTAGACTTATCCATCTAGGGGATAACAAAGGCATTCCAACTAACTATAGGCCCCAATCTATACAGAATTAACATTGAGAATTTAGAATCCCGGTACAAGAACAAATCCCTTGATTGCAGAAAAATCATGTTCACATATTGGAGGGCTACTGACATCAAGGCCAAGGTAGTGGTAAAGCTACTAAGTAAATTGTTTAAATTTGACTTCACACCGGAAGTTCCATACATGATGGTGATGTTGAGCCAGATGACTGGAAAGCAAGATTCAAGAAATTTTGAGCCATGGATGTATGGGCTCATCAGAATGGTGGAGTCTAATGATAAAAAAATACAATGGGCATCCTTGATTAGTGATAGCCTTGATGAGGGCATGTGACAATTTGGAGGCAAATCATGCCTATTTTATATGTCATCATATGTGGTGTACACATGTGTAGCTTAGTCGACATTTTCTAGTCTGTACACAATAGGCAGAGTGAGAAGAAACCTGGGAGAGAAGACCATATGGGATTACTATCCTTAGTTAGAGAGGAAGGCCTCCATCCAAAATTATAGGATAGTGAATGATTTTTTTTTATCATAAACATGGATAGATTGATGGAGGGGGATAAAGAAAAGAGACTAAGCAGTGAAGCTCAAGAGGTAATCACAAAGAATGGAACTTGGTTCATACAACTCCCAACTTTTACATACATCCAGATGGAGGGATTTGAGGGGAAACCTTTCATGTTGCCAAGATATCCTACTGACAAGATAATACTACTAGAGCTGACTAGACAGATTATACCCTCTTATGAGGCATATGTCAAGAAGAACAAAAGAGGTAACACCAAGTTTCCACTATGCCTGAGCTGGTATGTATGTCCATCTATTGATGGAGCAAAACATTCAAAAGCAAAGCTACATATGCTCCATTTACAACAATTTTCCTTAGCTAGATATTATGATCCATACCACCGGATGGAAAGGTGGGTGAATAAAAAGCTAAGGCATGAAGTGCATCTTGAAGATTACTGGGCAAATTGCCTAGATGATGTGGAGGTTAGAAGAAGAAGCTATCTAACTTTGAATCAAATAACAACAATAGATTGTTTTGATGTTCCTACACAGCTATAATCTGATGATGGAAGACTGATGAATAAGGAATATGAAGATAAACAAATATACAAGGAAACCATCTCCCCTCCTAATTGGAATCATCTTGAGGTCACATCCATTGAGCTAATCATAGATAAAGTCATGGAGCTCACAAGGAAATGGGTGGATCAAAAGTTGGTTGCAATAAAAGCAAAGGGAGTGGCATTGACTATTGATAAGAAGAGAAAGAGACAAGAGTTGGGAGACCCTAACTTTGATGATTTCCCAATTCATAAAAGGTAAATTATGGAGGCCAAGACAACCAAACCTGATTCTTCAAAGGTAGCTGAAGAATTCACCACTAGTGGTATTACAATAGCCACAAGGCCTTCACCTCAAAGAGAGGCACCTATCCCTACTATCACCATAACTACAAGGCAGGTGGAGGAGCCCGCGGATTCATATGAAGACATTGAGGAAGATAGAGGAGAAATAGTTGTGAAGAAAGGTGAGGATATATTAAAAGGGGAAAATATCCCTAGATAGAAGAGAGGACAAGCACCCATAATGAGGGGATCTACAAGTGTGCAATCAAAAGTCCTGCTCAAAGAGCAAGAAAATGAAGAGCTCACTAAAATGGAGAAAATGTTTGCTAAACAGCAACCTACAGCAGACAGATCCACAACAACTATGGTCCCAAAGGATATGGAGGCAACGCAGCATAAAGAATTTCAACATAATGTGCCTATTCCTACCATAGTTAAATTTAAAGAAGAATTAGCCAAGGAAGCAAGAGAAGAAGAAAGGAAGAAGGTGGATGATCAACCCTTGGCATTAGACAAAACCATTGATTTAATAGATGATGATGTGACAAGGGATGCGACATCCAATCCCATTGAAAACTTTCGAAGGCACACAGCTCTAACACCCCAAGGTACACCACAGGCACCCAAGAATATTAGAGATGAAGAAGAGTCTGAGAATCTAGAGGGAGTGGTGCAAACCTCGAATGTGGATGTGTTAGGGAAGACTGTCACAAGCAAGAAAATTATTGACTTAGTGTATGATGGGGCTGATGATGAGGATAAGGATGAAGCCATGGATAATGTGTAGAATGAGGATAATATAGATTAAGATTTGCACATCTAGATAGATGCTCCAAAGCAAAATATCCAGGTAAATGAGGAAGGATATGCTAAGGTAGGGGAAAAAGAACAATAAACATTGATATCTAGACAAGGAGGTCCATAATTAATACCCAGACCAGAGGGTCCAGAGAATAAAGAAGAAACCACATCCAGATATGAAGATCCAAAGGATAAAGGTGGTGAAGGAGAAATGAAAGGAATAGAAACATGAACAGATCAAGACATACATTCAGATGTTCTAGATAATAATCAACAAGGCGAATAGAATGCAAATAAGGATGATCCGAAGATCCAAGAAGAATATCATACTCAGGATCCAGATATGGGAGTACATGAAAATGCCCTTGAAGAGAAAAGTAAACAAAATGAGGATGTCCAGAGCAATATGTAGGATGACTAGGAGCCAACAAAAGAAATGTTGCAAGGTCAAGACATGACATCCAAAGATGCTGAAAAGGATCAAGGTCAGTAGTAAGTACATGAAGAAGTTCCTACTGACAAGGATCAACAACAAAATGTGAATGAAGAGGTTCCAAAGAAGAAAGATGTAGATGTGCATGATGCTCAAATTGAGCATACAAGTCAGAAAGGGACAATATCTAGTGCACCACATTGGTTAGCACGTGAGGTAAGTCAACCCCCTGTCCAAGATTCTTTATATTTTTATGTTCAATCATTATTTTCACTTGAGGACACAAAACCCAAGCACAGAGTGAGGGAAACCTCCGCAATAAGGCAAGATCCAGCCACTGGGAAGAGTACAATTCAATTAGTTGTTCCTATTATTGATAAGAATAAAGGGGAGATTAAAACAATTGAATTTCAAGTAACTACAATAGACTTGGGGCACACTAATGCGGATCGAGATATTCAAGAATTGAGGGAAAGCATAGATGCAGTAGCCTAACAAAAGCCAAGGCTAAGAATAAGAAGTATAAAGGGCAAATTGGCCAATTGTAGGATTTCATAAAGGGATTAGTCACCCCTGCAAATGTCCCAATCATAGCAAAAACACCTTTGGCTCTGGTTTCATAGAAAGAGATAACTGGGCTGGATGCGCAAAAGCATCAAGCCAATGTGATGAATAGATGGTTTGCAAGATTCTTGGAGGAAGGAGAAAAGTTAATAAAGATATCCCTATCTAATTGGGATATGTTGAGTCAAATGAAAGGTAAAGCAGATGCTTTAAAGAAGGAAGTAGGCCAAAGGCTAGTCTAGAGTAGTCGGTTCTTAACCATGCTTAAGGACATGAGGAAAATTCATTATCAGATCCTGATAACTAATAAGATTTTGACACAACAGGCCATTCCTAACATGGACCTCTAGATAGAGGATATAAAGTTTGAGGTCAGCATTTTGAAGAGATGCAATACAAAGGCAGTTGATATCAACATAAAGGCACATGAGCTATTGGTAGAGGAATTGGCTATTTTGGAGATTTTGGAAGGTGAAGTTAAAGGTAAGATTGAAAATCAGGATGATGAGTTTGCAGTTAAGGCATTTAAGGACAACTTCATCCTAGCCACAGAAGATCTAGTCCAACACTTCTTTGAAGATGTTATTGATAAGGCAATGTATATGAAGTCAAAGATAGATGCCTATAATGAAGAGTTGGATAGCAGGACAAATAGATGGATAACCTTGAAGGAACAATTAAAAGCCCAAGAGCATGCCAAAGAAAAGACTAAGGTGCAGAGTAGAGATGAAATAAATGAGGCAGTAGGGGCATATGCATACTTCAAGGGTATAGACACTAGATTCTAGGTTACTAAAGGCTCTACCTATGAAGATTCTGAAGAGGATGCTTAGTGAAGAACATGAAGATTAAGTCAAAGATACGGGAATATTCTCTTTTGCCAACCATCCTCCACCAACGATTGCCAACTAGTAATCACGTGCCACTTTTCCTAACCATTTGATCATCTTGATTGGATCCTAACCATTGGATCGATGTAACCAAATATCATCCTTGTCCTATAAAAGGATATGGATTGCCATTTGCAAACTATTAGGAGGTTAATTGATATTGAATTGTTGAATTTGTGAGCACTAAGTATACAATTCTTGTGACTTTGTGTTTCCCCATGGTTCTTTCTCAAGACCATATGTAGATGTGCATACTTTTGAATACTGAATGAGAATGGAGATCTAGATTACTACTTCATTGTAAATATTGTGTAATCTTTGTGGATGATTTCTAGATATGTCACTGTGAATTGCTGTGCTCCTTAGAGGTGCATTTCAACTAGTGCATGTTGTTATCATCTAGTTCCTTTGAAGATTAGCATCTGCCATGCGTAATTGTGGAATGCCCTAGTGAAATATGGTTTGATTTCATCTCCTTTTCATGAAAGTGTCGAATGTGCATGTGGATCAGTGGTCGAAACTCAATCATTTCAGTAAATTTTAGAATTCTAGTTTGTTTCATGATTTTAATTTCATAAATAATCACATCAGAAATGGAAATAACGACAAATAATGAGCAGATATAAGGAAATATGTTGAATTCACATAGATAATTGAATATCCTTAGCATATTTGAACAAATAGCATGTCATGTTGAAAATATCAGGCAAATAATTGAAAATAATGGTGAAGAACATTAAAATATATGATTGTAGGCACAACATTTGAAAGAATTTCAAGTGTAGAAGTAAAATTGAGCGAGGATTAGTTCAAATTTGATAGAATTTTAGAACTAATCAAAGTTAGAAAGATCACATTAAATAATCATAACTGGAGTGAATTTCAGAAGAATTGATCAAACTTATGATTAATTTACATAAATATTTGTACATCCTAGCTAGATATTATAAGATTTGACACAATTTGTTGAGATACATGCATATTAGGTATGTAAGATAAATATCTGGATGAGATTTCTTTGAATCTAGACCTAAGGCCCCTATTGGAAAATAGCATATCACATCAACCTCTGAGTGACAACAGATCATTAAGAACTAATGCATAGAGACTTGGGATTATGAATTCTCTTAATTTATCATATCTTTCAAGATAAATAGAGGTTTGATAGAAACTTTTATTTCTTATTGTTGTGACTAATAATTGCATCAATAGGTTTTTGGTGCTAGAAGGAGGGCCCGATCACTAGAATTTGAAAGAATTTGTCATCCAAATGTGTTTGTTTGCATTCCTGTGAAGAATTGTTTTGAAATTTCTTAGTTTACTCCAACACTTTGAGTGTTTCCGCAAAGATTTAGCCAATATTCAATAATTTGAAGATTCTGAGTATAAATATCATTTCCTTGAGGACAATTGATCCAATATTTACAGACAGTTGTCAGAATCCTGAGCTTGAACTGAAAGCTTTGCATCATCGCAAAGATTGCCTGAATATCTCATCATTTGAAATAAGTAATCATAAATATTAGTCCCTCTGAAGGATTTATCCATAACTTTGCGAAGTTTAAGTCTGAACATTCAAAGTTTACTCTGAGCTATTGAGTTGGCTCACCGGCCTACCACAAGGTCAAGATCCACTGGACCTTTTGTAAAGGGTGGAATTTTGATGTTTGAGTTTTTGATAGTTTTGCTATATATCCTCCTTTCACCCTTACATTTAAGGACCTAGGGTCAAGTTGCAATGTACTATCATACCCTAGGTCTCTATTGAGATGTAGGGAAACTTAGATTTTTATGATTAGATTGACAATTTCCTTCTCTTATGCTCAATTATGCCTTAAAACCCTAATTATGCAAATATGACAGTAAACGGATGAATTACAAAAAATGCTTCTGCATAAAGATGTAAAATAACAAATAATTGTGCACCTATTTTCGAGGTCTAAAGGCAGAAAAGTTGGGGACAAAAGAGCGGACACCCAAGTCCAAGGCCCTACTTTTTGTCGAGATCTGGAAACAAGGTCTACAACTTGTATCTGCTATATCAGAGATTTTCCTATTGTGGAACTTTGAGGACTAATGAGCAGGCATCCTAGTCTAGGGAGCTATTTCTTTCACTGATCTGCAATCTTGACACTCTGTTGTACCCACCTGCAACTTCACTTTGTTTGCAACTCCAACCTATAACTTGCAATCATGAAAACTTTGGGAGGGGGTTGTGGTGTTAAGTCCCGGAGAGACATTCAATCCTTCCAAACATCGTTGTCAGATAGAGAGTGTGTGCCTTGGGAGGCAGAGGCAAAAACCAAATGATAAATAATCAATAATCACAATAGATGTCACCTTGTAGTGAAGATCTCATGGGAGGAAGAAGCTCTTCATTCCATGAGGAGATGGATGCTCAAATATGCAAACACAAACACATAGACAACACAAATCTGCTTTTGCAACACAATGAAAGCCTTGAATCACCTTTAGGATGCATAAAGTTCACAATAACGATCTAGTTTACAAATGAATGCCTAAACATGCTTTTATATTCAACTACAAACATTCTCGCTAAGATTTCATAAATTTAAACTTATCGTGTCGGCCTAGAGACCAAATAACGGTCATAAACCAACACTAGAAATTTGGGCCTGACCCAAAATGGGGCAAGACTAGGACGTGGGCGCCCAAGTCCTCCCCCCCTATTTTGGGCAAGGTTAGGTTCAAGGGGTCCCCCTAGGCCCCATTTGTCATGATACCCAGGGTTCATTCCATTGAGATGTTGAATTATGATGCAAGATGTCCTAAATGTACACTAAAGACTCGGGAGCTAAACCTTTTGAGGGAAAAGCCCCCAAGGGGACATTTTTTGACATTACATTTAGCCCCCACTTTAATGTATGTATAAACGTGAGGCCAATACATGCATTAAAGTATGGTCAACAAGCACACAAAACATTCCAAGCACGGAGAAGACACGCCAGACACATTGAAGACAATGACAGGCACGGAAAACATGGAGAAGACAGTCACAGTCACACAAAACATGGAGAATACATTGAATGCAAAGAAGACACATTAATGCATAGAAGACAGGAATGATTCTTTTCTTTTATTTTTCTCATATATATGAAATACAAATGCGAGTACATGAAAGTAAACAAACCTCCCATAATGCAGGATGTACTCATTGCACAGGTCTTTAAACTGCATATGGGGCAACAAACATGCCAAACAAAGCAAGCACGCCAAAACAAACACTTTGAAGACACGGAGAAAACACGGTAGACAAGTGATGAAGTGTTCCTATTTCTAGGTCCAACACCATCTCAGGCACATTACAGGCACACATTGACAATTGGGCTTCGCCACAACAATCGCCAAAGACACGCTTAAGGATTGAGTTAGTCACAGAACCGCTCCCCACCTCCGTAGAGGACTTTTGAAAATGACAGGATGATGCAATCTGATTCAAAAAATACACCTTCCCTGCCTCCGTAGAGGGCTTAAGATAAAAAAGATATATGCAATATCCTGCCTCCATAGAGGGCTTAAATGATTCATTGATTGATTACAAACAAACTCAGAGTGCAGGATGTACTCATCGCATAAGTTTTTAAACTGCACCTGAGGAAAAGCACATTGCTAGCATCTATAATAGATAGCTTACCTTATATATGCCCCCACCTTAAGGTGGTTGATATCAGGTATCGATATCAAGCACGTTAAGGTAGGAAGAAAACACACAAGGGAACATGGACTTTCGCAAAGCCCATGCCCCCCAGAGGTGACATGTACTTTACTATCTCCAAATGTTCCTACAAACACATCCCTGCAAAAAACATGTTAGTGTCTACATAATCATTTTAAACAACAACATCAATGCATATGATTAACCACACAAAGAGCCAAGGTTATACTACGAATTCGGAGTTTGAGGATAACCGTGGGGCTATATCACGAAGATCTCCAAATCGAGTACCACCAAGGCTAGATTCAAAGACAAACAAAGTGCACAGAGCATCAGTATTGTTATGATTTGTAAATTAGATAAAAAGATCATCAAAATCACTACGCAGAAAGCACGAGTGCTTCCACTAGCCAAGCGTCAGATAAGATATACAACCCTATCGTCATATTAGGAACTAAGTCCAATTTTTGATTTCTCGCGAAAGGGACGCTAGGTCCGCATCAGTATAAATGTTTTTTCGTCATCTACATGCTAGATGGAAACACTAGAGGAAGGGAAACAATAAATAAGAGAGGAGAGACAAGTGTCTTAGGGACAATCATGTAGGAGGGTGCCCCTAGGTCACCAACCGCAATGCTATGTCCACAAGACACAACACACAACAATGAAATTAGAGAGAGGCAATATAGAAGAATGATGATACTTGAATAGAAGAAGGTCACAATAGAGGCGGTCTCCTGGTATCCTGGATCTTACGAGAGAATCAAGGGTCATCCCAGGAGGCCTAAACAACACATAACACATCGCGGGGGAAGCACATCACGAGAGAGATAAAGGGTTAGAGATACTTACCTGGAGGATCGTTGTATCATATTTTGGAACTTGCGAACCTCTTGGAGAGGTATTCGATCATACTGAGTGCAAAATTTGAGTGGTTCTTATGAAAGTCTTGTTTATTATCATATGATGCTTGTTTTGTAATTCCTTGTTGAAGTGAGATTTTTTGTTGTTTATGAGGGGGAGAACCACTATTATTTCCAACTTCTGACAGTCGTCTTACTCTTTTGTGATTTTTAGCAAGTTTTCGTTGTTGAATCTTTCTAACACAGTAATTGGAATTATCCTGTACCTTCTCACTCATCTGTATCAGTTGTTTTGCTTGTTTGTCTAGTGCATTTTGGTTATCTCCCAATCCATATAAGGATAACGAAGGAGGAACCTCAGCATAAATTCCTTGTCTTCATGGAAGAGGTGGATTATCCACTTACTTCTTATCCACTTTGATCATACCCACAATATTATCAAAGTCTAAATAATCATCGTCATCTATTTCCGCTAAACCTTGTTCCATCATATTGGTATCAATATGTTTAGGGAATGGATTAGTAAAGATTTGCAAATTCTGATTCGGCAGAGCAATGAACTTATTTCTGTTATCATTCACACCTGATACCTGTATCATATTTGAATCAATAAGGTCTTGTATCTCATGTTTAAGATGCATACATCGTTCAGTATCATGTCCTTGTGTCTGATGAAAATGACAAAAGGCATTAGCATCGAAGTAAGGTCCTTGTGCTCTACTAGGATCGATAGGCTTAATCGGGGGAAGCTTCAGAATGTTATTACTCACAGCTTGATTCATGATAGAATTATAAGACTCAGATATCAGAGTTAACTTTCTTGGTTGATATGATGTCTTCTTTGGATTTGTGATAGCAGACACATTAGAAAAGTTGTTTGTATTCAGTCCATTAATCTTGATGAAACTCCTATTATTATTATTATTTCTCTTAAAGTTGTTTTGTGATGATCCACCCATGGATTGACTAACTTGAGCCGATGAGTTTTGGTTTTCATACTGACTAGACGAAAGTTGGTAATCACAAAGGGCAGTGTATAAATGTTGAAATGAGTTATACTTCACCAATAGGATCTTATCACATATATTAGGTTGTAGATTAGTGATAAACACCTTCTGAACATCCTCATCTTTCATCTGATATTGAATTTGTGTATACAAATCTTGATACTAACTAATAAACTCAGTTAACTTCTCTTTCGGACCTTGCTTGCAATGAACTAAATCAATCAAAGAGACTTGAAGTCTGATATTTGCTTGAAAATGTTGTAGAAATTGATCAATCAATTGTGAAAAGGAGTGTATTGAATTTGGAGGTAAAGAGAAAAACCATTCTAAAGTGGTATCTTTGAGAGATCGCAGGAAAAGTTTTGCTAACAAGTCATCTTCAAAGTAGAAATCACTACACATAGCTGTGAATGCTGCCACATGAGTATTAGGATCACTTTTTCCACCATATTTTTCAAAGCGAGGGGTCTCAAACCTATTGGGCATAGGAGTTCTTAGGATTGCATAGGAAAGGGGATTACGGGCATGATATGTTAGTATATTAGGTTGCGAAGAGTTTGTCAAGTTTGTTACCTTTTGTTGTAAAGCGATCATGCCCTGCAAAAGTTGGTTTAGGATGGCATCATTGGGAGATGCGGTTTGCTACGAGGAATTGGAACCAAAGTGAGGAGGTGAATGAGCTTGAGATGTGATAGGCAGAGGCTGAGGATATGTCAACGGTGGTTGGACATATTGATAGGTGGAAGATGGTTGCGAGTAAGTAATAGGTGGCTAGAAATGAGTGGAATAGATAGGTGGTTGAGAACAATTATGTATAGAAGAGGTCCCCTTAGAAACCAAAATTTGATAATCAAATCCCACAACTTTGTAATTAGTGCCATTAAATACTCCAATACTAGTGGTAGCATTACTGCGAGCATTCACATCAGTTGTTAAGATTGTGGATGTAAAAGTGGATATTCCCGTAGTCAGTATAGGTGCTAATACTTGTGTATGGGACAGTGACAAAGTGTTATTTATCACTTTTACACATTCAATCACTAGCATGATATTAGTTTGTACAATATGTGCTAAACCACGGATTTCATTAACACCATCTTGTCCCTCTTTTATCAATTCTCTAACATGGTGAATCACGGGTACAACTTCTTCAGCTATCCTCTCAGTTTGCACATAGTCTTGAAATTTAGCTAGGTCTTTGTCAAGTTTATTTATTTTCTCATCAGATACATATCCTGTCATCTCAATAGTATCATTAACATCATGAAAAGTTTGCTCTTCCATTGTACTTGTGATAGGTGTAATATCTTGTAACATTTGTGTCTCTCCTTTTGTAAAGAAGGTGTTCAATGTGCCAACTTCTTCAATAGCACTAGATCCCATATGTATTATGCTTCTTCTTAAAGGAATGTTTCTCTTAGGGCAGTGAAAATACACTAAAATATGTGATTTTTTCACCAAATCTCAATGCAAAAGAGCATGACAAAGGGTGTTTTGAGAAAAATGATGATGGAAAGAAAATTATATCAGTAATAATAGCTACCTATTGCCAAAACATCTGTCACAACACACTTATAGTGCCACTCAAGGTCAAACCCTAGTGAAAATATAGCAAAAATAGGTAATTTTTCATGATTTTTCAATTCCAAGACCTAGCCAAAGGGGTGTTGTAAAGAATTTAAGGAGGTGAAGCAAATAATATCAGTGATATCAGTCACCTATAAGCATAAAATCTGTTACAACACACTTAGGGTGCAAACTAGACCAAACCCTAGGGCAAAAATAGCAAAAATATGCAGTTTTTCACCAAATTTTCAATACAAGAGGCCAATAACAAGGTGTTGTAAATAATTTTAGGAGGGGAAGAAGATAATACCCCTGATATTAATCAATTAGTGAAAAAATATTCTTTACAACATGCCTATAGTGCAAGTTTAGAGAGTCGATAAGGCCAAATTTAGTGAAAATCAAGGTTTTTCAAGCCCTAGGTTTGAGATCTTGATGTAAAATGCTATATGAATATTTTGAAAGCTGGTATATGATGAAAATTAAATGATCTCAGATATGAAAATGATTTCCATGCTCTAACATGCAAAATGTAAGTGCAAATCTAATGAAAATCAAAGAAAATGCTAGTTTTTGTTGAAATGTTTTATGCAAAAATGCAAATTTTTGAAATCTAAATGCAAATTTGTTCTAAAATGAAAGACTAAAGACAAATGAAATTTTAAATGAGTCTCTAAAATTAGTAGAAAAATATGAAACAAGATTTTACCTGCAAACCCTAGGTTTTGGAATTACTAGGTTATATGCAAAATTCACAATTTTCAACAAAACCCTAGCAATTTTATGATCAAAATGCCATGTAAATTAATGTTTTTTTATAATTTTATGTAATTTAAATCATATCAAATGCAAAAATCAGAAATTTTATGAAATTCAAATTAATTCATGCAACATGCAAACCCTAAAATGCCATTTTTTTTCCAATTTTTCAATTTTTTTGTAAATTTTTCAATGCAATAAGATGAATGATACTATGAATGAATGAAAATCAATGCAAACCTGAAGCAAACCACTCAGTAAGGTGCAAAAAAGTCCAATAACACGGGTTCACCAAAATGCAAAGGGTGGAATTTGGATGTTTGTGTTTTTGATAGTTTTGGTGGATATCCTCCTTTCACCCTTACATTCAAGGACTTAGGATCGAGTTGCAATGTACTATCATACCCTAGGTCTCTATTGAGATGTAGGGAAACTTGGATTTTTATGATTAGATTGACAATTTCCTTCTCTTATGCTCAATTATGCCATAAAACCCTAATTATGTAAATACAACAGTAAATGAATGAATTACGGAAAATGCTTCTGCAGAAGGATGTAAAATAACAAATAACTGTGCCCCTATTTTCGAGGTCTAAAGGCGGAAAATTCAGAACTAAAGAGCGGGTGCCCAAGTCCAAGGCCCTACTTTTTTTCAAGATCTAGAAACAAGGTCTGTAACCTGTATTTGTTGTATCAGAGATTTTCCCGTTGTAGAACTTTGAGGACTAATGAGAGGGCACCCTAGTCCAGGGAGCTATTTATTTCACTGATCTACAATCCCGACACTCTATGGTACCCTCTTGCAACTTCAATTTGTCTGCAACCCCAACCTATAACCTGCAATCATGAAAACTTTGGGAGGGGGTTGTGGTGTTTAGAGGCTTGCCTCAGTCAAGCCTCGAAGAGACATTCAAGCCTTCCAAACATCGTTGTCAGATAGAGAGTGCATGCCTTGGGAGGTAGAGGTAAAAGTCAAATGATAAAGGATCAATAATCACAATAGATGTCACCTTGTAGTGACAATCTCATGGGAGGAAGAATCTCTTCATTCCATGAGGAGATGGATGCTCAAATCTGCAAACACAAACACATAGACAACACAAATCTTCTCTTGCAGCACAATGAAAGCCTTTAATCACCTTTAGGATGCATGAAGTTCACAATAACCATCTAGTTTACAAATTAATGCCTAAGCATGCTTTTATATGTAACTACAAACATTCTCGCTAAGATTTCATAAATTCAAACTTACCATGTCGGCCTAGGGACCAAATAATAGTAAAAAACTGACACTAGAAATTTGGGCCTGACCCAAAATAGGGCAGGACTAGGACGCGAGCGCCCAAGTCCTTCCCCCCTATTTTGGGTAGGGTTAGGTTCAAGGGGTCCCCCTAGGCCCCATTTGTCATGATACCTAGAGTTCATTCCATCGAGAAGTTGGATTATGATGCAAGATGTCCTAAATGTACACTAAAGACCTAGGAGCTAAACCTTTTGAGGGAAAAGCCTCCAAGGGGACATTTTCTGACATTACATCTTTACAAGAATTACCTGCTATTAGACCTAGACTGCATTCAACTAGTGTTCAACTTAGGCTAGCAACCCCTGTACTACCAATAATTCCACCAGTAATTCCACCTATGCAAATTCCAATGGCTTTCTTTAATTATGATTCACCTTTGACCTTTGGAAACTATAATGACTTACTAAAGAATCCAGATAAGCTATTGTTGCAAGTATGGGCCTAACCGGTGTTGTCATTGATGTCAACATACTCCTGTTACATTGATGATAAGGATTGGATGAGTTGTATGCTGAGGATATTGAGAAAATTAGTCCTATCAGGAACAGAGAAGAACATTGAAGATAGTGAGGTGAAGATCCTAACTAAGATGTAAATCAGAGGATGCACATCAAAGGGTTTGTTGATATGTGTCTTAAGATGATCTATTAAAGAATTGAGAGGTCTGCATGAAGATTTGAAGAAGTTATAGCCACTTGAGAAAAATAGGTTCTGACAAATGTTGAGAGGTGATAGAGTGATATAGATAGGTCCGGTGAGATCCAGAAATGAAATATCTTGTTTTGCAGATTTGGTGGAGTGTTTAGGATGTCAATGTGAATTAACAACTCAATTGGTTCATGGTCTGGAGGTCCGCAAGCATCTATTGCAATACAACAGTGATGACAGACTGTGTTCTTGAGCTTCCTAATGAAGGAGAGAAAGATTTCAGTAAGCAGAAGTAGTGTGGATGTTCTTGGTGATTCAGGCAAGCTTGTGGAGGTCTTTGGATTATGTTCAGTTTGTGTTAGTGATCCGCATTGAAGTTTGAGATCATAATTGAATAATTACCTCCGGATGATGATGTTCTTCCTAAGTTTGGCCGACCGGATGAGTTACACATCCTGCAGTTGATCTTGAAGATGTTCTGTGAAGATTGGTGCATTCCTAAAGGAAGATTGAAGTCTCAGATCTTTGTGGTTGACGGCGTGTTGATTTGTGTAAAGTCTTTTTGTAATTAGTCATGTTGTATTTATGTATTTGCTCTGTAATATATGCTGACTTGGATGATTATTCCAAAGTCAAATGTCTTGTATAAATAAGAGGTTGTGAAGTCATTTTAAAAGGAATCTTGTGAAGAAGAGTATGTGGTAGAGAGGAGCAGAGTGAAAGGCAAAGAAGAAGTATTGGGCTTAAATGGAACTGACTCAGGCATGGTGAAGATGCTATTCTTCAGTTCAAGTATGTAATATCTATTATTCTGTAGACATTGTCTCTCCTATAGGCAGTGGGCCTCTTGTGAGTAGTGTGTTCGAGTAGTGAGCCCTAATTGGCATGTGCCATTTGGTTCTTCTTATTCTTTTAACAAAGAATACAATCTTGGGTTAGTCACCCCGTGGTTTTTCCCTTAACTGAGTTTTCCATGTTAAAATCTTGTTGTCTTATGTGTTAATGTGTTTCTGCTCTTGATTTAATGCATTATGTTTCCATGATTGATTTATTATTATACTTCTGAATTACAAAGAGGATTTAAGTGATTAATTTCAAGAAAGTTTTGGACAACTGATTCACCACCCCTCTCAGTTGTCTATCCTGAATCTAACAATTGGTATTAGAGCTAGGTTCCTCTAAAAGAGCTTAACCACTTGAGGAGATCCAGGATGTCCTAAGAGAAGGATAGTCTGAGGTTTGATGGAACCAATTACACTCTTTGGAAAAGCCGCATGGAATGTCACCTGCAATGTATGGGAATGCAATATTGGATAATACCTCAAAGAAGTATGTTCCTCCACATAATTGTCTGAGAACTATAGATGAAATCAGAGATGCTGAAAACAATCTTTGGGCTAAAGAAGCTCTACTAAGTGCTTTATCCAACTCAGAGCTGACAAATGTTGTAGATCTAACAACTGCATTTGAGATTTGGGAAAAACTGGAACTTTTGCATGAAGGAGACAAGTATGTCAAATGTGCCAAACTATAGAGTTTGAAAGGAAAATTCAAAAACCTGAAGATGAGAGAAGATGAAAATATCACTACATTTATGCCCATAGTAAATGAGCTTGTTTGTGGCATTAGATGTGCTGGTGGAATCTTGGATGAAGATGAGATTGTAGCCAAAGTTCTCAGATCTCTACCTGCTTCTTACAAATACAAGGTTGCTGCCATTGAAGAATTTAGATCCTTTTCAAATATCACAAGAGATCAATTGGTTGGTAAATTAGCTGCTTTGAATTGTCTGAGTTTGGAGATGCACCCCCCAAGACTGAATCTACATTCAAAGCTAGTGCCTCTGTAAAAGGTAAACAAAAGTTTGATCCAGGAGAGAACTCTTCAAAGAAACTATCATGGTATGAAAAAGCAAGAAAAGATCTAGAAGAAGATGAAGAAAAAACTACTCAACTTGAAGCCCTTATTGCAAAAAGACTGCCAAGAGGATCCGGTAAGTATGAGGGGAAATTGCCTTTTAAATGTTTTAACTACAATAAGATTGGTCATTTTGCCTCAAGGTGTTCGGAAAGATTTTCAAGGCCAAATCCTAACAGATCAAGGTTCCAAAAGAAATGTTACTATGTTCATGAAGATGATGATGATGAAGGAGTAACATATGATGAATCAAAGACAAGAAACAAATCCGGAAGTGACTGGGTGTTTATTACCATCAAGGAAGAAGATCCTATGCCCTCTGAATCTGTCAATCATAAAATTGTAGAAAGAGCTTTGGCTGCCCAAGTTGAAGAAAAGGATGATTGGGTTATTGATAGTGGATGCTCCCACCATATGGCAGGTGACAAAAATAAGTTCATAGATTTGGAAAGGTATGAAGGAGGAGTGGTAAAATTTAGTAACAGTTCTGCTGGTAGAATTAGAGGTAGAGGAACTATTTATTTTGATGGAAAGAAAAAAAACTAGTAACGTACTATATGTTGAAGGTCTAAAGCACAATCTTCTTAGTGTTGGATAGTTGGTAGACAAAGGCTATGATCTCCGATTCAAAAATGGAAAATGCAAGATCTTTGAAAGCTCCGGAATAGAGATTGCATCCGATACTCAAACAAAAGGTAATATCTTCCACTTGGTTGGTACTGGAAAAAGTTGTTTATTTGTTCAAATTGATCAGAGTTGGTTATGGCATAGGAGAATGTGTCATGTGAATTTTGATAATATCATCAAGATAATCAACACTCACGCTGTAAGAGATCTTCCAAGACTGGTGAAACCTACTAATAGTTTGTACAAAGAATGTCAGTTGGGTAAGCAAAGCAGAGTCTTATTCAAAAGTAAGGAATAGTCTTATACTAGATTATTGGACTTAGTTCATATTGATCTATGTGGTCTGGCAAGAATCAGGAGTGTGCAAGGTGATAGATACTTCATGTTATTAATTGACGATCACTCCCGGATGATGTGGGTAACTTTTCTGAAAGAGAAATCTGAGGCCCTTGAGAAATTCAAAATATTCAAGGCTATGGTAGAAAATGAAACCAGATTGAACATAAAATGTCTAAGGTCTAACAGAGGTGGAGAATTCACATCTGGTGAGTTCATAGAATTCTATGAGAAACATGGGATAAAAAGATAGTTGTTTGCTCCAAAGACACCATAGCAGAATGGAGTAGTGGAGAGAAAGAATCGGACCATCCAAGAGGCATCTAGAACCATGATGATGGAAGCAAATGTTCCTTAGATCTACTGGAGAGAAGCTGTAAGCACTGCAATCTTCACTCTTAATCGAGTACAAATCAGAAGCAATACTGGTAAGACTCCTTATGAACTCTAGTTTGGCATCACTTCCACTATGCAGTATTTTAGAGTCTTTGGTAGCAAATGTTACATTAAAAGAAATGAAGATCTAGGAAAATTTGATGCTAGAAGTGATGAAGGAATATTCTTGGGTTATTCTACTCAAAGCAAAGCATACCAGTGTTATAACAAGAGATTGAGAAATATTATAGAAAGTACAAATGTGAAGGTTGATGAAGGTATTGAAAAACCCTCAAGGTTTTATGAATATGATGAAGATGATCAGAATGATGTTTTGATCCAAGGAGTCCAAGCCCCTTTTGAAATTTAGATTCAAACTGATTTGGTGAATCAGGAAGAAGAGATAAGTTTGAATGAACCTATGCAAGAAATAGAAGTGCAAGAAAATCCCAAAATTCCCAGGTATGTAAAACTGAATCACTCTGAAGACCAGATCATAGGTGATAAAAGAAAAGGTGTTCAAACAAGAAGAAAGATTTCTCAAGATTCAAAAGAGTATTGTCTGATTTCAAAGATTAAACCTAAGACAGTAAATGAAGCATGCAATGATGAAAACTAGACTAAAACAATGGAGGAAGAGCTGATGCAAATTGAGAAAAATCACACTTGGGATCTTGTTCCCAGACCTAAAAACAAGAATGTGATTGAAACCAAATGGGTCTTCCAGAATAAACTGAATGAAGATGGTGAAGTAGTTAGAAACAAAGCCAGATTGGTCTGTAAGGGTTACTCCCAAGTAGAAGGAGTTGATTTTGAAGAAACTTTTGCTCCGGTGGCAAGCATTGAAGCAGTCAAATTATTTCTTGCCTTTGCTACCTTCAAGGATTTCAAAGTATATCAGATGGATGTCAAGTCTGCCTTCCTGAATGGTGACTTGGAAGAAGTTTACATTGAGAAACCAGATGGATTTCAATTGTCTAATCATGGTGATATGGTCTGCAAGTTGAAGAAAGCACTATATGGACTTAAACAAGCCCCAAGAGCCTGGTATGAAAGATTGGATAAGTATCTTTTGAAAATTGGTTTCAACAAAGGTACTGCTGACAGTAACTTGTACTTCAAAATTGGTCATGAAAATATCTTGATTGTTGAAGTGTTTGTTGATGATATCATTTTTGGAGGAAGAGATAGTATGTGCAAAACTTTTGCAAATCAAATGAAAAGTGAATTTGAGATGTCCATGTTTGGGGAAATGAATTTCTTTTTGGGTTTGTAAATCATTCAAACAAACAAAGGAATTTTCATTTCACAGACCAAATATGTGAAATAATTGTTGAAGAAATTTGGGATGGAGGACTCAAAACCAATGAGTACTCCCATGGCAACTGGATGTAAATTGAGTAAAGATGATGACTCTCCTAAGGCTGATTAGAAAAAGTACAGGTCAATGATTGGAGGGTTATTGTATCTCACTCAAACTAGACCTGACATTATGAATGTTGTTGGTCTTGTTGCTAGATTCCAAGTTGATCCCAGAGAATCTCATGTCATGACAATCAAGAGGATTTTTAGATATCTAAAAGGGATAGTTGAATATGGTTTGTGGTATCCTAGAGATCATGATTTCTCTCTTCATGCATATACAGATGTGGATTGGGTAGGAGATGTGGATAACCGAAAGAGTACCAGTGGTGGGGCATTCTTTTTGGGGAAGAGATTGGTTTCTTGGTTGAGCAAGAAACAAGAGGCAATATCTCTATCCACTGCAGAAGTAAAATATATTGTAGAAACATGTAGTTGTACTCAAGTTTTGTGGATGAAGCAAATGCTAAGAGATATTAGAGTGGAGTATTAGGAACCTATCACAATCTTCTGTGATAATTCAAGTGTAATAAACATATCAAAAAATCCAGTGTTGCATTCAAAGACTAAACATATATCCATCAAGTTTCACTTTTTGAGAGAGCAAGTGAAAAAGAATGAAGTCAGACTAGAGTTTGTGCCTTCCATGGATCAGATTGTAGAAATTTTTACTAAACCTCTGCCTAAGGACTCTTTTGAGTATCTCAGGGAAAAGTTAGGGGTTATTACCCCTCCGGTTCTGAATTAAGGTGCACTAATGTGCATCAGTCTGGTGGATCTCATAGTCATATCTTGTGGTCCGAATTGATGATGGGAAGCTGCTACTCAGGGGGAGCAGCTGGTATGATGCAAGTATGTGCCCTTTGCCATTGATGTCAAAGGGGGAGAGAAGACATGTGAAAAAAAAGTGGTTGCTGATCAAAGAGAGGAGTAGTAAAGAAAGAGAAGACATGTAAATGGTTATTGTTGATAGGGGGAGTTATGTTAGTAACGAGAAGTTCTTGTCTTGATGGTTAAAATAGTTTTTTCACATCATATGTTGTCATCAATGACAAAGGGGGAGATTGTTGCAAGTATGGGCCTAACCGGTGTCGTCATTGATGTCAACATACTCTTATTGCATTGATGATAAGGATTGGATGAGTTGTATGCTGAGGATATTAAGAAAATTAGTCCTATCAGGAACAAAGAAGAATAGTGAAGACAATGAGGTGAAGATCCTAGCTAAGATGCAAATCAGAGGATGTGCATCATAAGAGTTTGTTGATATGTGTCTTAAGATGATCCAGTAAAGAACTAAGAGGCCCACATGAAGATCTGAAGAAGTTATAGCCACTTGAGAAAAATAGGTTCTGATAGATGTTCAGAGGTGACATAGTGACACAGATAGGTCCAGTGAGATCCAGAAATGAAATATCTTGTTATGTGGATTTGGTGGAGTGTTTAGGATGTCAATTTGAATTAACAACTCAATTGGTTCGTGGTCTAGAGGTCCGCAAGCATCTATTCCAATACGACAGTGATGACAAACTATGTTCTTGAGCTTCCAGATGAAGGAGAGAAAGATTTCAGTAAGTAGAAGTAGTGTGGATGTTCTTGGTGATTTAGGCAAGCTTGTGGAGGTCTTTGGATTGTGTCCAGTTCGTGTTAGTGATCTGCATTGAAGTTTGAGCTCGTAGTTGAAGAATTACCTCTGGATGATGATGTTCTTCCTAAGTTTGGCCGACCAGATGAGTTACACATCCTGCAGATGATCTTGAAGATGTTCTATGAAGATTGAAGTCTCAGATCTATGTGGCCGACAACGTGTTGATCTGCTTAAAGTCTTTTTGTAATTAGTCATGTTGTATTTATGTATTTGCTCTGTAATGTATGCTGACTTGGATGATTATTCCAATGTCAAATGTCTTGTATAAATAAGAGGTTGTGAAGTCATTTTAAAAGGAATCTTGTGAAGAAGAGTATGTGGTAGAGAGGAGAAGAGTGAAAGGCAGAGCAGAAGTATTGGGCTTAAATGGAACTGACTCAGGCATGGTGAAGATGCTATTCTTCATTTCAAGTATGTAATATCTATTATTCTATAGACAGTGTGTCTGCTGTAGGCAGTGGGCCTCTTGTGAGCAGTGTGCTCGAGAAGTGAGCCCTAATTGGCATGTACCATTTGGTTCTTCTTATTCTTTTAATAGAGAATACAATCTTGGGTTAGTCAACCCGTGGTTTTTCCCTTAACCAGATTTTCCACATTAAAATCTTGGTGTCTTATGTGTTAATGTGTTTCTTCTCTTGATTTAATGCATTATGTTTCCATGATTGATTTATTATTATACTGTTGAATTACAAAGAGGATTTAAGTGATTAATTTCAAGAAAGTTTTGGACAACTGATTCACCCCCCTCTCAGTTGTCTATCCTGAATCTAACATCTATGTCCTAGATATCCTCCATATCAGGATGCAAAGGACCATCTTAGAACCTTCAAAGAGGCTTGCTTTAGAGAGAGAATACAACATGAGGATGTTGTCTGTAGGTTGTTTCCTTACTCCTTAGGAGAAGAGGCATACCAGTGGAACGTGAATTTGCCTAAGAACTCAATTAATTCTTGGCAGTTGCCAGAAGATGCATTCAAAGCTAGGTACATGATCCTATAGATGCTGCTATAGTTTACCATTGCTTTGTCAAGATTAGGCAAGGAGAAGGTGAACTCATTACTAACTTTAATGTCAGGTTCCAAAAGGCTTATGCCAAACTTGTAGCTCCATATGTCATTGTTGTAGATACAACATTACTGGTATATTATTCATCCTTGGATCCCCTGACATCCATGTTTGTGAGAAGAGCCAACCCTTCTGTCATAGATTTATCTAGTGCTTATAAAGAGGCTGTGAAAGTTAACACAGATGAAACAAGTAGGTCATGGACCTATACCTAGTATATGACCCCCTACATTTCCTAACCAGATGCGACATATAAATGGAGCTCTATCACATCCTGCTCCATTGGCCAATCCTTTGCAAGTTCCTCCTATCAATGCAATTCCTCCTCAAGTAAATGACCAGATAGTTCCACATCTAGGATATGCTCCTGTTGAAAATAGAACGAATGGAAATGGTTCTTCATTCTTTTCTCCTAGTCAGGATAATGTAGTGGATAAGGTACAAGAGGAGAAAGAAGACATCAAGGAGATAGCTGCTCGGTTGAGGAAGTTGACCACTGAGGTAACACATTTGAGGAACCAAAGTTTCTATTCTCAGTCTAACTCACAGAACTAGTAGAATAGAGGATATCATGACAGGGGATATAATAATGATAGAGGATATCCTGACTAAGGATACAACAATGAAAGGGGGCCCAATTCTAATAATGCTCCTAGACCTCCTAGAGTCTGGAATACTAGACCTAACAATGGTTTTCTGCCTTCACCTTTGGACAATCAAGTGCCTCCTAAACCAAAACAGACTACAAGAGTCAAATTAGCAGAAGCTGCACTAAATAATTGTAGGATTCACAACACTAGTGCAAATGTTGAACTGGATTTCCCTCAGTTCAAGATTGCAGCAAATATCTTTCAAGAAGAAGTACAAAACATTGTAGGGGAGGTTACTTTCCCTGAAGGCAATGAAATAGTACCCCTGGGGTACGAATCTGCAATGGTTCTTGAGAGTTCTATAGATCATCAACATCAAATGGATGTGATACATGAGAATTATACATTAGTATGTGAAGATTCAGCCATGGCATTTGAGGCACATGTCTTCCCATTTGAGGACGGAAATGAGCCAGAACAAGAGATCGAGGAGGTCCATGTTTATCAACAATACCAGAGAGGTCACAACTATAATATGAGGAGTAATAACAATCGTCCTATTGGTCCACTGACTAGTTCTATTCCACCAAATAATTTCAATACACCCCCAGATCCTAAGGCCAACAACAATCCTGGACCTCCAAAGGTAAATCGTCAACATTTCACATCATCTACAACTATGACAAAAGGTATGAATCAGCTAACTGAATTTGATAAATTAGTTGCATATCTTGCTGATGAAATGAAAAAAATTAAGATTAGTCTATCCCTGTCTAAGTTACTTAAGACTCTTGTTATAAAGAAGGCTTTCCTTAAGTCCCTAGAAGAGCATGTAGTAAAAGATGACATCCCCAGCAACATTCCTATCAAATATCCTATACCTAGGGATACTGCATTTAAACCTAAGGATAAAGGTTCAGTCCATACTGGAGATGCGGTCCAAGTAGCACTGTATAAAGAAAAGTTTGAATCACCTCCATTTCTCCTTACCCTAAGGATATTTGGAAAGAACCTGCATAACGGCCTAGTAGATTCAAGTGCATCTACAAATTTCATGCCCCTGTCCATATCCCAAACATTAGGTCTTTCTCCTGCCAAGTCTTTAAAGAAAGTCACCCAGCTAGACAAATTTGAAGTTAGCATCTGACCCTAGTGTGAAACATTATATAGATATTCAAGTGGTTAATATTCCTGATATCTACGGTATGCTCCTAAGTAGAGACTGGTCAAAAACCCTCAATGAATATATGGACACTGCGTTTTCTCACATGTGGTTGCCATGGAGGGGTATTCCCAACTAGGTCTGAATTGAGGAAGAACCTCGGATGAAGCACATGATTATAGAATACCATCAGAATAATGAGGTATTGTATCTGGAGGTAGAACCAGGAGTGTATACGCTGAGGCCTCAAATGGTCAAGATAGAGGAAGTGCTCATGTGCATGGATGTGCATGAAGATGATAAGAAGGATGAAGTCATGCCAGAAACAAGGCTAATGGTAGAATCTGACCACAATTCATCAAATGAGGATGAAGGTGACTATTTTCTTGATTTTGAAAGGTATTTATCTAGAGAAGTTCAGAAATGCCAACTGCAAGGAACATCTGCCAAGGATGTGCTTATAAGAGGATCGTGCAGATTACATGAAGAGTCCCATTTAGAAAGCACATGTGGTCTATGTCTTGATATAGTGGAAAGGCAGAAAGAATATGCCTGAAAAGGAAACAATCATTGATAGAAGTGGATGAGAGGTTAAATACAGATGATAGTAACCACATGTTACTTCATCAGGATGTAGGAAAGCATGAACAAGATCAGAGAAAACATAGTTTAAGAAAGGAGAAATAGGTCATGAAGTGACCAAACAAAATCATGAAATAAGTAAGGATGAGTTTGAAATTACAAATAATTTTTTAGACCAGATACTGACAAAAAAGAAAGATTTAGATTTTCATATCCCTAATGATTTGATCTCAATAGGGACACAGTTTGGTGATATCCAGATATCTAAACTGCCAGATATTTTATCTTCTACAATGCCAAATGGTCCCACACCATCTAGACCTTCCGCTATCAAGTGGATATCTGCAAGAAGTGTTGCTCATGCTAAAAGAAAGAAAGAAGGTCTAGATAAACTTCCAATAGAAGATAAACCTTGGATGTTAAGTTTTGATGGATCCAAGTCCAAGCAAGGAGCTGGAGTTGGAGTGGATCTCATCAATCCACAAGGAAAATCATTCCTAGCAGCATATAGACTGCAATTCCCATGCACAAACAATGTGGTAGAGTATGAAGCCTTAATCCATGGCCTATTGTTTGTATTGAAGAAGAAAGTGAAGATCCTCCACGTGAGAAGCATATAATCATGCAACTACAAGAGACTATCTAGTTATAGGCACAGAGTGTGGGACCTGATAAAGAGCTTCGATGATTTCAATATCACACATGTCCTAAGAGAATTAAATCACCGTGTGGATGCCTTAGCACAAGCTGCTAGTACACTGGAGCCTTTATCCATATCTAGGATGAAGAGATTCTTAGTTGAACTGGTATCCATTGTTGATAACTGAGAGGGGGGGTGAATCAGTTATCCTAATTATTTCTTCTTTCTGAAATTTATTATTAATCAATGCAACATTAATTGAAATAAGCAAACATTACCATGAAAAGGAAAAACACATGACACAGTATTTTTGACGTGGAAACCCTGTTAAGGGAGAAAACCACGAGGTGATTAACCCAAAGATTATTCTCTATTAGAAGAATAAGGAAATACAAAATGGCACTTGCCAATTAGGGCTCACTGCCTGAGCACACTGCTCACAAAGGAGGCACACTGCCTACAAGGAGACACACTGTCTACAAAATAATGTTATACAATACTTGAACTGATTGGAAGCATCCACATATGCTGGAGTTTAGTTCCGGTTAGGCTCTGTACACTAATCTGCTGCACTTCATCTTTCCTCTTCTCTTATGCTGCTTTCCTTTCACATACCGGACCTTCCTTACTACTTCTGCTCTGCTCTGCCTTTTTTTTGCATACCACATATATCACTACTGCACTTCTCACAACTAAATCCATCCTTTATATATATCTGCACAAGTGATTTCATTATCTTTCTAGTCAGCACCCGGAACAGTCAATCTTCTCACAAACTTTGTTTTGTAGGCTGAATCCTTACACATCAAGTAATGCGGATCAAGCATATACTTGTAGAAATCATTAATCATGTCAGCCAACATGATTCATGCCTTCATAACCTTTAACACCATTAGTAACACATCCGGAAAGTAGTCTGATGTTCTGTCAGTCAATTCTTCCTATGTTCACACTATCACTCAAGAACCCGGTACTCAAGTATTCATATCTTTTGCCTCATCTATCATCGGAGGCTAAAACCTTGGAATCTATCACTCAAGGTAGTACTCTCTTACTTCCCCAAATCTGCACTTTACCAAGATACTTCTTTTGAGAGATTTGGACCTGTCTGTCGGACCTTGCCATATGCTCTGTTCTTGTTTACCAGACCACAACATTCTTCACTCTGACTTCCGGTAGAGACACACCATGTCCTGCGGATGTGTGGGATGAACTTTGTTGCCATCAATGACAACAATCATGAATCCATATAGTGTCTCTTGCCAACAATCTCCCCCTTTGGCATTGATGGCAACACTTAGTGAAAAATGACTAAGTGTTTACACTATGCTCCCCTTGGCTGATGCTCTATCTTTATATACATTTTCTGGAGCTCCCCCTTAGTTGGATTCCTCATTTTTCACTGCTCCTCACTCCCCCTTTGACATCAATGGCAAAGGGTAGGGTCCGCACATCAAAATTTTAAAAAATTTTACTATAATTAGCTGCATAAGTATATATATACAAGTTGTACTTACATATACTTAAGTATGTCTGCAAAAGTGTTCTTCAACTATACAACTTCTGTCGCCCAACTCTGCTTCATCCTGTCCAAAATTGAGATATACCCACTCAACAAGAATGCAAATGCATCTGCCCTTTTTAGATCTATCAGATCATTTGTTTGGGCTATGATTTGAGCTTCACTTATGGCCTCATGCATGGCCTCTAACTTAGGGACAATGATCTTCCTAAGTTCACCCATCCGGATGATCATGTTCTTCCTTTCCTTCTCAAAATTCTTTATTGCATTTGTGATTGCAATAGTTTGACACTCTTGATTTACTATGGAGGAAGAGAGAGGATCAAAACTTTGAGACAAACTTAGTAGTTTATCCTCTTGCTCTTTTATTTTCTTCTCAATCTCTACTGTTACTTTGGACCAGGAGATACAAAATTTGTATATTTCACCACCATCTTTAAGAGCATTTTCTAAGCTCTTTATCCCAATACTCATTTCTCCTATCATTAGTGATTAATCCTTATACCTCTGAGAATCTCTTATCCAAAAACTCCTTCCGGACCTTTTCTTCAGCTGATTTTTCTAGAGAATCAAAATGTGTACTAACACTGCTGACTAAGGTTTTGAGATTACCGGAAGAGGAGGCTATGGGATCCTTTTGAAAAGATGGTATGATCTTTTCCAGCACTCCAGATGCAGTTTCTATCAACTCACAGTCTTCCATATGAGACTTTAGGAGTTTTTTATTAGCCTTAGCATTTGCAAATGAAGCTATCTTCATTGTCTGTACCGGAGAAAGAGAATCAAAATTGAATGGACCTTGTAGAAGCTCCGGTTCGTAAATCTCCATTGTTTCTTTGCTCAGAAATTCTTAGACAGTTTGTGCAGTGTCTCTTGCTGGAGATAGATGTTTCTTCTCTTCTGCAGTCTTGGAGCTGTCCTTTGGAGTTTTCTCTCCTTCTACATTCCCACCACTAGTAGTTGGGGTTTTCTCTGCTGAAGTCTTCTGTCCTTCTGCAACCTTTGCACTGTCACCTTCTTTTTCCTTCACCTCTGCTTCTTTCTCCTGTGATTTTGCTTCTCCTTTAGATCTGGAGACTGTAGGGGAAATCAGAGGGGAAATGTTGGTCTGTTTGGGGCCCACCTCTTCTGACATTTTCTTAGGAGTTTCTTCTGCAACATTTGTAGGATCAGTACCCAAGTCCTCTATGATAGGAAGATTAAATCTTTTGAAGGTTTTCTGGAGAATCTCTTTAGTGTCCTTGGCTACCTTATCGGTCTCACCAAGCATAAGTTGATTCATCCTTGCTCCTGAATTCATCCTTGCAGTCTTTGAATACCATGTTCATTGTCTTGGGATCAACTGAAGGATATAGCTGAATAGCTATCTATTCCTGGATCTCAAGGTCTTTTGCCATGGCATTGGTCTTTCTCATTTCCAACTCCTTTTCTAGACTCTTAGGAATTAGAGAGATAATTTCAATAAAAGCTTTGTTGTAAATGTTTAGATACCTGATTGTAGCTTCCTGTAGGATCTTTTGGTCAGCCTCATTGTAATCATCATAGAATTTGGCCATTGGTTGAAGGTTTCCATCCATAATGACTGATTTGATTACACTTTCTAGGGACAGGGTGGGCTTTTCAACAAATTCCTCTGCTATTTCTTCCTTGTCTTGGCCTGTGGAGGGCTGACTGGATCCTTTCTTCTTCTGCTTCTTTATTTCCTTTACCCCCTCATCTGATTCAGTTTCTTCTTCATCTTTTTGACTTGCATAAGCCCTTGTGGCTTTTGTCTTTGACCTTTTATCTCCTTTGCCGGATGCTTGGACTTTCGGTTTTGAACTTTTAGCTGGGACAGGTGCTGGTCTCTTTGAAGATCTAGTCTAGGTGGAAGTTTCTACCGGAGCACTTTTCTTGCTTCCTTTTTCTGCCTCTTTCTTCTCTTCATCAGCTTTTTGTCTCTTTTCCCAGTTGGCATCAAGTGCCTCCTTTGAGATCCCAAGGCCTTGTGCAATATGTTCTACTTCTTTTCTCACCTTCCTTTTCATCTCTGGTTCTCTGAGTTCCACATGGATCTTTACACTCAGCTCCTCAAAGGTTCCAAACCTTTCTACCTTTGGATCTTTAGGCTGACTCAGCATGTGTTGAACATGCAGCTCCACAATCTGTTCATCAACTTCATACCCCATGGGCATGATCCAGACTATCCTTGGTTCTACTACCTCCATTAGGCACTGATCAGTCTCTACCATAAAGCAGGCTGTGTCCTTGTATTTCTCAACAAGAGACTGGGGAATCCTTTCTCTTGATTGCATCATGTTCTAAAAGTTTTTGAAGTATCCCCACATGGCTGTATTTCTTGCTTTAGCATCCCCAAGCCCATGCAAATAGTCTCTGATCTGAACTGCTACCGGTTTGTCATTCTGCCATACCCATCCATTTGATCCGGGCAACTCTTTCATGAAGTAGAAAAATAAACATACTATTAGTGCACCATATTTGAAAGAGTTTTTCTTGTCCTTTTTGATCTTTTGTATGTTTTCCATTAACTGGCTCAAGAGAAGTTCACAGAGATCATATTCTGCATTTTTTCTCAGCATCTCATAGGCCGTGTATACTGCAGTTCCAGATACTGAATTCTTCCTACTAGAATGATATATCTTGTATCCTATTATCATAGATGCATACTTGATATCTGGGTCAGTAATATCTTCAATGGTCATTGCCCTCTTATCAAATTTTGATTCGGTGGCCTCTATGACAATGTTGTTTTTGACAGATTTGAGGACAGGAATTCCTCCGGAGGAATGTAAACCAGTTACTGCCCTAATTGCTTCCTTGCAAGGTTTATTCAGCCATAGGAAGTTATCATGCACCCTACTTAAAACATACCAGACCCATTCATTTTCTTCAAAGCAGGGGAAATGAATGAACTGATCAAAATGCTTTTCCCAGATGCCCTTATACTGAGGTTTGATCTCAAAGGAATCATCTATTAACTACTTGTGGTATATGTCTCTTAGTTTGAATTCCCCAAACTCTTCAATGTTTGCATGTATATAAACCCTAATATCTTCAGTGTGTAAGACGCCATGCGGAACACTAGAAAATGCACCTAGGGGGTCTACCTCCAAGGATTTGTATGGATGTTTCTTCAATGTAGGGCGAGGTCTATCAGAGATCTTTACTATATTTAGAGTAGCCATCATCAAACAATCTTACTGAAGGATATCAAGAACGATAAATACCTTTTACGCAGGTTAGGGCACACGAAGAAATCCGTATAGAGCTGTATGAAGAGTTACCTTGATCTTTTGGGAGATTGTTGTTTGCAGAGCTCCTTTTCTTTCTTCTTCGCATGTGAGTGTACAAGTGTGTAAATGATAGACAAATGAACTCTTTTATTCCAAGAAGCCCTAGTTTTCACTCTGCAATAAATGCGCAACCTAATTCATTTCAGTTTGCCTGGTTTTCCTTGTTCAAGGAGGAAGAAACTCATCCAGATCATTATGATTCCCTTGTGATCGATGTTAGTGATGAATCATCATATCCATTTGTCCTTTTGATCATCTTATGTATCCGCAGATCAAGCTGTATCAATTTGGATTCATACTGGGCCAATCTTGTGAGAAACCTATTTTACTGAAAGACTTGCTTAACCGGACCAATTCTAAAGGAATTAAACCTTTTAAATTTTCTTACGGATCTTTCAGATCTTTACCTAACCTTCTTTACATGTTTCTCTAGAAACCCTTTGATCCGCAGCTTCTCATGTGCCAATTTCAGGCACCACTTAACTGGCTGGGGGAACAAGGTTTTCTTTGTGTCTCCCCCTGAGCCAGAGCTCACCTTTTAGTTTCTGAAAGGAATATCAACACCAGAGTCTGGTGCAGATCCAACCTCTACATTCTCTAAACTTTTCTTCACCCAAATCTTGTTCATCTCATTCCTAACTTCATCCGCATTCACCTTTTGTTTACCCTTATCTTGATTTTGATTATGATATACCGGACCTCTTTTCTCCTGATTCTTGCTTCTACAGAATTTTGCATTATGACCGGACCTATTACAGATTTGGCAAACAACATGTCTTTGCATATTTGACTGATATCCTCTTGATCTGCATTGATTAGCCATATGACCTACTCTATTGCATGCAAAGCATCTACCATTGAATGATTTGTTCATTTGCATATTTCTGCATTCATGAGACTTGTGACCATACCTTTTGCAGTTAAAACACTATCCGAAGAAGGATGAATTAGTTTGATTCATTCTCTTTCTGCACTGATTAGCTTTGTGACCAAAGTGATTGCAGCTATGGTAGTATCCATTGAAGGATGGATATCTTTGAGCATTGGGCTGTCTTACCAGAGGTCTTCTAGGCCTGTTCCTTGGATTTTCTGATCCAAAATTCTTCTAACCGGATCTGGAGCTTTCTCCTTTCTCATATCCCAAACCACATTTGTCATCTACCTTCTTTTGACTTCCAAGAAGAACTTCAAGTTGAGCAGAACTTATCTTGAATTTCTCTTTATACTCATTTGCTGTTTGAAGATCCCTTTTTAGAGAGACAATTTGATCCTAAAGTTTTTCTTCATTATCTTTAGCATCTTCAAGATCAGATTCAAGATGTCTAATAATTCTATCCATCTCGTGGCAATCTTCTGATTTCTCCTTGAGAGATTGTCTTAGTTTATCTTCAGTTTTTCTTTTCTCTTCAATTTCCTGGGTAAACTTTATAACTCCTGATTCCATTTCATGTCTTACCATAATGATTTCTTTTGATAACTTTTCACATAACTTGGTTTTCTTAGTCAGTTCTTCATTTGCATTATTTTCTTCACCTTGTCTTGCCAATTGCTGAAGCAGCTCCTTTCTCTTTTTCATAGAGAGACTTAATTTGTCTTTTAGTTCTCTCATGAAATCATCAGCCTTTTTGAGTCTTTCCTTTAATTCATTGACTTTAGAGTTTGCCTGTTCAAGATCCTCAAGGGCAGTATTGAGTTGCTCCCTTAAACCATATGCATCCATTTGGACTCTTAGATCTTCCTCGAGCTGTTAGACTCTGTTAGGAGGAACTTAGCTCTGATACCAATTGTTGATAACTAAGAGGGGGGGGTGAATCAGTTATCCTAATTATTTCTTCTTTCTGAACTTTCTTATTAATCAATGCAACATTAATTCAAATAAGCAAACATTACCATGAAAAGGAAAAACACATGACACAGTATTTTTAACGTGGAAACCTTGTTAAGGGAGAAAACCACAGGGTGATTAACCCAAAGATTATTCTCTGTTAGAAGAATAAGGAAATACAAAATGGCACTTGCCAATTAGGGCTCACTGCCCGAGCACACTGCTCACAAAGGAGGCACACTGCCTACAAGGAGACACACTGTCTACAAAAGAATGTTATACAATACTTGAACTGATTGGAAGCATCCACATATGTTGGAGTTTAGTTCTGGTTAGGCTCAGTACACTGATCTGCTGCACTTCATCTTTCCTCTTCTCATATGCTGCTTTCCTTTCACATACTGGACCTTCCTTACTGCTTATGCTCTACTCTTCCTTTTTTTCGCATACCACATATATCACTACTGCACTTCTCACAACTAAATCCATCCTTTATATATATCCGCACAAGTGATTTCATTATCTTTCTAGTCGGCACCCGGAACAGTCAATCTTCTCACAAACTCTGTTCTGTCAGCTGAATCCTTACACATCAAGTAATGCGGATCAAGCATATACTTGTAGAAATCATTAATCATGTTAGCCAAACATGATTCATGCCTTCATAACCTTTAACACCATCAGTAGCACATCCGGAAAGTAGTCTGATGTTCTGTCAGTCAGTTCTTCCTCTGTTCACACTGTCACTCAGGAACCCGGTACTCAAGTAGTCATATCTTTTGCCTCATCTATCACCGGAGGCTAAAACCTCAAAATCTATCACTCAAGGTAGTACTCTTTACTTCCCCAAATCCATACTTTACCAAGATACTTCTTTTGAGAGATCCAGACCTGTCTGTTGGACCTTGCCATATGCTCTGTTCTTGTTTACCGGACCACAACATTCTTCACTCTGACTTCCGGTAGAGACACACCATGTCCTGCGGATGTATGGGATGAACTTTGTTGCCATCAATGACAACAATCATGAATCCATATAGTGTCTCTTGCCAACATCCATACCACCATTCCAGACAAATTCACAAATTTCAAGGTATTTGATGATGACCAGCATATCCTAGATTTTATTGCTAACATGGATGTGTTTGAGGCCCAGATAGTTGATGAAGCTAATCTTGAAGATCATATCTAGGATGAAGAAGAAATTATTGATTTTAAAGTAACAAAATTTTGAAGTATTTTATATGTCATGCGGCAATTTGGAGGCAAATCATGCCTATTTTATATGTCATCATATGTGGTGTACGCATGTGCAGCTCAGTCCACATTTTCTAGTCTGCAAATAGTAGGTAGAGTGGGAAGAAACTTGGGAGAGAAGACCATATGGGATTACTATCCTCGGTTAGAGAGGAACACCTCCATCCAAAATTATAGGAGAGTGAATGACTATTTTATCAAACACTTGGTCAAATTTATGGAGGAGGATAGAGCAAAGAGATTGAGCAGTGAAGCTTAAGAGGTAATCACAAAGAATGGAACTTGGTTCATATAGTTCCCAACTTTTACATACATCCAAATGGAGGGATTTGAGGGGAAACCTTTCATGTTGCCAAGATATCCTACTGACAAGATAATACCCTCTTATGAGGCATATGTCAAGAAGAAAAAAAGAGGTAATGTCAAGTTTCCACTATGCCTGGGATGGTATGTATGTCCATCTATTGATGGAGCAAAACATTTAGAAGCAGAGCTACATATGCTCCATTTACATCAATTTTCCTTAGCTAGATATTATGATTCATACCATTGGATGGAAAGGTGGGTGAATAAAAAGATAAGGCATGAAGTGCATCTTAAATATTACTGGGCAGATTGCCCAGATGATGTGGAAGTTAGAAGAAGAAGCTATCAGAGATTAACTCTAAATCAGATGACAACAATAGATTATTTTGATGTTCCTACATGGTTGCAGTCTGATGATGGAAGACTGCTGAATAAGAAATATGAAGATAAACAAATATACAAGGAAACCATCTCCCCTCTGGATTGGAATCAGCTTGAGGTCACATCCATTGAGCTAATCATAGCTAAAGTCATGGAGCTCACAAGGAAATTGGTGCATCAAAAGTTGTCTGCAATAAAAGAAAAGGGAGTGGCATTGACTATTGATAAGAAGAGAAAGAGACAAGAGTTGGGAGATCCTGACTTTGATGATTTCCTAATTCATAAAATGCAAATTATGGAGGCCAACCCGACCAAACCTGATTCTTCAAAGGAAGCTAAAGAATTCACCATAAGTGGTATTACAATAGCCACAAGGCCTTCACCTCAAAGAGAGGCACTTGTCCCTACTATCACCATAACTACAAGGTAGGTGGAGGAGCCTGAGGATTCATATGAAGACATTGAGGAAGATAGAGGAGAAACAGTTGTGAAGAAAGGTGAGGATATATTAAAAGGGGCAAATATACCTAGATAGAAGAGAGGACAAGCACCCATAATGAGGGGATTTACTAGTGTCCAATCAGATGTCTTGCTCAAAGAGCAAGAAAATGAAGAGCTCACTAAAATGGAGAAAATGTTTGCTAGACAACAACCTACAACAGACAAATCCACAAAAACAATGGTCCCAAAGGATATGGAGGCAATGTAGCATAAATAATTTCAACATAATGTGCCTATTCCTACCATAGTTAAATTTAAAGAAGAATCATCCAAGGAAGCAAGAGAAGAAGAAAAGAAGAAGGTGGATGATCAGCCCTTGGCATTAGACAACACCATTGATTTAACATATGATGATGTGACAAGGGATGTGACATCCAATCCCATTGAAAACCTATTGAGGCACACAACTCTAACACCCCAAGGTACACCATAGGCACCCAAGAATATTAGAGATGAAGAAGAGTCTGAGAATCTAGAGGGAGTGGTGCAGACCTTGAATTTGGACGTGTTAGCGAAGACTGTCACAAGCAAGAAAATTATTGACTTAGCATATGATGGGGTTGATGATGAGGATAATGATGAAGCCATGGATAATGTGCAGAATGAGGATAATATATCTCAAGATATGGACATCCAGGCAGATCCTCCAAAGTAAAATATCCAGGTAAATGAGGAAGGATATGCTAAGGCAGGGGAAAAAGAACAAACATCGATATCTAGACAGGGAGGTCTAGAATTAATACCCGGACTAGAGAGTCCAAAGAACAAAGAAGAAGCCACATCCGGATATGAAGATCTGAAGGATAAAGGTGGTGAAGGAGAAATGAAAGGAATAGAAACAGGAACAGATCAAGACATACATTCAGATGTTCCAGATAATAATCAACAAGGGGAACATAATGCAAATAAGGATGATCCCAAGATCCAAGAAGAATATCATACTCAGGATTCAGATATAGGAGTACATGAAGATACCCTTGAAGAGAAAAGTAAACAAGATGAGGATGACTAGGAGCTAGAAAAAGAAATGTTGCAAGGTCAGGACATGACATCCAAAGATGCTGAACAAGATCAAGGTTAGTAGCAAGTACATGAAGAAGTTCCTACTGACAAGGATCAACAACAAAATGTGAATGAAGAGGTTCCAAAGAAGAAAGATGTAGATGTGCATGATGCTCACATTGAGCATACAGGTCAGCAAGGGCCAATATCTAGTGCACCACATTGGTTAGCACATGAGGTAAGTCAACCTCCTATCCAAGATTCTTTATATTTTGATGTTCAATCATTATTTTTGAATGAGGCTAAAAAACCCAAGAGTAGAGTGAGGGAAACCTCTGTGCAATAAGGCAAGATCTAGCCACTGGGAAGAGGACAACTCAATTAGTTGTGCCTATTATTGATAAGAATAAAGGGGAGATTAAAACAATTGAATTTCAAGTAACTACAATAGACTTGGGGCACACTATTGCAGATCAGGATATTCAAGAACTGAGGGAAAGCATAGATGTAGTAGCCACTAGGATAACAAAAGCCAAGGCTAAGAATAAGAAGTATAAAGACCAAATTGTCCAATTGTAGGATTTCATAAAGGGATGTCACCCCTGCAAATGTCCCAATAACAACAACAACACCTTTGGCTTTGGTTTCACAGCAAGATATAACTGGGTTGGATGCACAAAAGCATCAAGCTAATGTGATGAATAGATGGTTTGCAAGATTCTCAGAGGAAGGAGAAATGGTAATAAAGATATCCCTATCTAATTGGGATATGTTGAGTCAAATGAAAGGTAAAGAAGATTCTTTAAAGAAGGAAGTAGGCCAAAGGCTATTCCAGAGTAGCTGGTTTTGACCATGTTTAAGGACATGAGGAAAACTGATGATCAGATCCTGATAACTAATAAGATTTTGACACAATAGGTCATTCGTAACATGGACCTATGGATAGAGGATATAAAGTTTGAGGTTAATATTTTGAAGAGATGCAATACAAAGACAGTTGATATCAGCATAAAGGCACATGAGCTATTGGCAGAGGAATTGGCTATTTTGGAGATTTTAGAAGGTGAAGTTAAAGGTAAGTGTATACACCTAAAAATGACATGACTCTGTCTAAATAAATATTCTTAATATTTATTTCATTCTAATTCCTCTATCAATAAATAAATAAACAAATTTATTTATTCGATTCATATTCTTCTAAATTAATTAAATATCAAATTATTTAATTACCTCTTCTAAAGTCAAAATTAAATAAAATCTTTTATTTAATTTAATTCTTCCAAACAAATTAAATAATTCTTAATTATTTAATTAAGTCAATTCTTCCTCCAATTTAAATAAATCAATCAAATTTATTTAAATTCTCTCAATCTCTCAAAATAAAATATAATCAAATATTTTATTTATTCTTCCAAATCAAGCACAAACAATTAAATAAATTTATTTATTTAATTTGCTTTCTTATCTTCTAATTCTTCTAAATATCTTCCAAATCTTCTAAAAATAATTCTTCTTCATCATGCACACAAAATTAAATAATTTATTATTTAATTTCTCTCAAATCATGCAAAAGCAAATCACAAGTTGAGTTAACTGACTCAATCAACCTTGTTTTTATCAATAACTCTTAAATTAGAAAAAAACTTTCTAATTTATGAAATCAAATCTTATCTTTATAACAGAAAGCAGTTAACTCAAACAAAATAGCTTTTGTGTGACACTTGTCTTCTTTCTATTTGTGCACATCCTCTCAAGGTTTCTATACTGTTGATCTTCTTATTCTTTCTATACCATTGATCTTCTCTCTCACAAGTCTATAAATTGAACCCAATTCCTCCATTTCATTCATCCAAGCTTTTAGTATCATTACTTTACAGGAATTACATCATGCCTTTGGCACCTAAGTCATTCCATTTGCTTGCGATCAAATCATTACCATATCATTACCATTGTTGTCAAGCTCATCTTCATTATGATAAAATATCATAGCCATTCCCATTTGACATCTTGGAATAGCAAGGAAGTGCACCTTCTGAGGGCCATATTCATAGACAAGATCATTTGTGATAGGCAATCAATGAAAGCCATGAAGTGAAGAGGTTTGCAAAGGTTTGAAGTTCTTTGTTTGATTGATTTCTTTGTTTCTATATTTCATTGAACTTTTTAGGTATTATTGATATACATTTATTATTCATTTACACAGACAGCTCTCGGAGCCCTATTAGCACAACAGGATTATGAAGGCAAAGAAAGAGCTATCTACTACATCAGTCACACATTGGTGGGCTACGAGCTGCAATATTAATGGAAAGATCATGTCTTGCTGTGGTTTTTACTTCCCAAAAACTATGACATTACATGCTAGTACATTCAGTCAAGCTTATTGCAAAGATAGATCCACTTAAATACCTATTAAGCAAAGTAGCTCTCATAGGTCACCTAGCTAAGTGGGTAATGCTCCTAAGTGAATATGACATTGAGTATGTAGAACGAAAGGATATCAAAGGTCAAATAATTGCTGATCAGTTAGCGGTAGCACCACTACAAGATACCACACCAATGACGTTTGAGTTTCGAGATGAAGCCATATTCAGTATCACAACACACTCATAGAAACTCTACTTTGATGGATCCTATACAAACCATGGATCGGGGGCAAGAATCTTGTTGGTCACTCCTCACGGTGACACCATACCTAGGTCTTACCATCTACTATTCCCATGCACAAATAATATAGCAGAGTATGAGGCCTTGGTCATTGGTCTCAAACTGGCAACAAAATGGAAAATAAAAGAGCTACATGTCTATGGAGAATCCCAACTGGTAATCAATCAAGTCAATGACGACTATCAGACCAAAGATGACAAGTTAATCCCATACAAGCATATAGTCAATGACTTTAAAGAGTACTTTGTGATCATCTCCTTTGAGAAGATACCTTGCCTTGAAAATAAAGCAGCAGATGCTATGGCAACCATTGCCTCGCTCCTTGAGATCCCAGAGAATGAGTCACGACATGAGTTCTTAGTGGAGTCAGTTATGCTACCATCTTATGATCTTCTTGAAACACACTCCATATGCCTATTAGTCGGATTTGATTCACCTTGGTATGGTAAGATTTAAACTTACCTCAAGGATAACACCCTACCACCTGGCTTGTCTTCTAACCAACGCCAAACCTTCATTCACCAAACCTCTTGTTACACCATTATCGCTAACACCCTATACTATTGGGGTCTAGATGGTACTTTACTCTGATGTTTAGAATGGGAAGAATCTCAAACTGCCTTATGAGATGTACATGAAGGAATTTGCGGAACACACTCTAGCAGTCCTTCTTTAGCTAAGAAACTCATGCATTTGGGATACTATTGGCCAAACATGGAAACTAATTCATATCAGTCTGTGAAGAAATGCAAGCAGTACCAGATACATGGAAATCTCATCCATGCAACAGCTCAAGAGCTACGACCTTTAATGACACCTTGGCCCTTTTGTCAATGGGGACTCGACCTTGTGGGAAAAATTCACCCTCCATCATCTAATGGCCACAAGTTCATAATAATCACCACTAAATACTTTACCAAGTGGATTGAAGCCATTCCCCTTACTAATGTCACAGGCAAACAGATTACCTCATTCATACTCAATTACCTCATCTACAGATATGGAAGACCTCTAAAGAATTAGGATGTCCAAGAGCTTTGTGACAAATTCAAAATCCAACACCATTTTTCCACCCCTACTATCCACAAGGCAATGGCCAAGCAGAGGCATCCAACAAAACAATCTTGAAAATCCTCAAGAAGACAGTCAACGATGCTGGTCGTGATTGGCACATACAACTGAATCCCACTCTGTGGGCCTATCAAACTAGTATACACACTCCCACAGGTGCTACCCCTTACTCCCAGGTTGTCTATGGATCAGAATCCATTTTGCCCATCAAGGTTGAGTTACCATCTCTACGGGTGTTGTTAAAAGGTCTTATCACTGATGAAGACTACAGAGTTTCCAGAATACAAGAGTTAGAGCTGTTAGAGGAGAAGAGACAAAACACCTTTAACCATCTCAAAGCATATCAATAGAGTATGTATTAAAGCTACAATCACTGAGTCCGTCCAAGGGTCGTCAATGTTGGTGATCTAGTACTTAAGGAAAACCCCCGCAATCAACAGGATCGGGAAAAGAAAGGTAAGTTTGAGCCCAATTGGCTTGGTCCTTATGTCATCATTGTTGCTTATGGATCAGGGGCATATCAGTTAGCAACATCAAAGGGTGAGTTGTTTGATGACCCAATCAACAATATGCATCTTTTCCAGTTCTATACCTAAGAGAACCCCAATGTAAGGGGGGCATAAAATTCAAAAATAAAAAAAAATAAAAAAAATCAGAAAAAAGCAAAAAAAATTGAAAAAAAGGAAAAATAACAAAAAAATCATCCTTTGGTGAAAACCTGGCAAACAGGTGTCATGTGTACTTTTAGCTTTCGTGCAAATAAAAACAAGTGGTGAAAACCTGGTAAACAGACACTACTTGTGATTAAATTGCCTTCTTCATCTTTGGGAAACCAATCACCTTGTGTCCATTCTTCCTACCATCATTTCTCATCCAATCCATATCTATTCCATAATAAAAAACCTAACGATAACCTGTCATGGCTTGATACTCTATCTCTTTTGTCACCTTATCAACTAAGGTCTTCTCTAGTATCCTATCCACAGTGTCAGCCTAGCATAGCGTCTGTCGTTAGTATCATAGGGTCCACGTCCCTGAACTATGTTGCCTTTGCGTCGTCACGTAGGCAAGGCCATTTTCAATGCGCTCCTGAGGCTCCACTTTCCATCTATCCCATATCTTGTCATCTATCCTCTAGTCCATCCGTGGTCCAAGTCTCAAACTACGTTGCCTTTGTGTCATCACATAGATAAGGCCATTTTCAATGCACCCCTGAGGCTCCACTTTCCGTCCATCCCATATCTTGTCGTCTATCCTCTAGTCCATCCGTGGTCCAAGTCCTAAACTACATTGCCTCTGTGTCGTCACGTAGGCAAATCCATTTAATAATGTGCCCTCGAGGCACTAGGTCAGTCCCTTAGGGTCCGTTTTACCAGGCAAGCAAGTGCAAAGCAAAGCACGCTTCCAAGCAGAAGTCTTGACGCAAGACATCAACCTATCCAAGGCAAAGCAAACAGGTACCTAAACACTCAAAATGATTCTATCTAAATTATGGCAAGAAAGCACATCTAATGCAAGAATGTTTTGTGTTTATGATCAGGTTAACTTACAGGGTCTTGATTTTTGTTATTGTGTCTTCCTATGCTACTCGAGGATGTCAAAAACTAGAGATGCTATGATGGGGGCATAATCATTTTCTTTGTCTGTTGTTTTTGGATTAATCTTTAGTAATGTGAAGCCCTGTCTAATGACATGATTGACAAAAGATCATCGAGGACATCAAAGGTCTAACATGAAAGCGGGCAATCCTTGTCTATTGATACGCAAGAAATACTCAGGTCATCTCAGTTCAATTATATCTAGATGCTTGTATTAACTTGCTAAATCAAAATCTATGTAAGCAATACTCAGGTCATCTTGGTTCAATTTTACCTAGATGCTTGTATTAACTTACAACATTTGGAAAAAGTACCAAAAAAATTGCCCAATGATGAAATAAGCACTTCAAAATACTTGCAATATCAAGATGGCAAAACCATTTCACATTCATTTCATATCCATTCACATCCATATCCCATGCAATAAAGATCCAAAATGCAGAGTATCAATACAAGTAAAAGCTTGTCATTTCTTCTGTCAGTCGATCCTCTATCTATCATTGTGTCATTTCTGTGTTGATTGAGTACATTTGGACATAACAAAAACATAGCATAAGTTGCATATCATATCACATGAGATAGTCATTTACACGATTAAATCATTTGCATACATAATAAGTGCATTAGATCATCCATATACATTTGCATCATAACATAGTGTCGACAGAAAAATAAAAAACATAGACAAATACATGTAGATCATCACATAAACTGCATAATCACATAGATAACATTCCCATTTTGCATATCCGATCATTAGAAATCATCTAAGTCTGCATTAGATTGTATAAACATCAACAATAATGTGCATCCAATAGATCCATCACATAACATTATATATACATAATAAATGTGTGCATCACATATAGACATCAAAAGTAAATGCATCCATGACACATAGCATAAACAACTGCATATAGAGATCATATAGCTACATCATCATATAAATATCACATAAAACATGTCTAAATGTACAAAATCAAAGTCCATCTCTGAGTCAAGGTCATATAAAATGTATACATCACAAAAATAATGATACATGTCTCGGTACAAAGTGATACAAGTATATACATATCTGGCTATCTGAGCCATCAAAAAGTGTATACATAATCCAAAATCTGTACAGGTGTCAGCTAGCCCTGCTGCCATGGGACATTGCTCCCAGCACTTCCCTCTCCATCCCCTCCTCTGATAGCCCTTGACTATTGTTGGCCCATTGCCGATGCTGCAAATCATGACCCTCCTGCTCTCTGAGAGGTGCCTGCCATAGACTGGCTCCTATAGCTTGGTGCCCTCTGGTTTTCTGGCACCGCCCCATGGTACAATCCTCTGTAGTACTATGTCTAAGCCTACACTCTGGCAAGCTCACCCTGTAACTGCCCAATCTACGTCTGTAACTGTTGTACCTGGGTCTATCCCTGCTGCACCTGTGTAACCAAAAATGTAGTGGCCCCATTCGTACCCAAGGCTGCTAGGGCCGCATCTCTCTCTAGTCTCATGGCCTGCACCCTCGCCAGTGTTGCATCTCGCTCTGTAGCAAGCCCGAATAAAACCTGTGCATCTGACTCTCTCTGGGACTCTACCACCCAGAGATGTGCCCTGAGCTATCCCACTTGTCCCTGTAGCGTAGTAATGGCCTACTACTGTAAATCAGGCTAGACATGAACCTGACGAACCTACACCTGTGGCACTTGCTACTGTAAATTAGGTTGGGCAGGAGCCTGGGGAACCTACACCTGTGGCACCTATTGTGGTGCTGACATCTGTACCTGCTATGCAGCCTATTTCTGCACCACCTGCTACTGCTGGGAGGATCCCTCCCTAGCTCTCCTCCTCTATCTCTACTTCCCTCTACCTCCATCACCTCCATCTCCACCTCCTCCTCCATCTCCTCCATCATCTCCATCTCCCCATCCTCCTCTCCTCCTCCTCCATCTCCCCCTTCTCCTACCTGCCCCATCCTCATCCTCTGAGTCCTCCTCATCCAAGCACAGAACCAACTCTCCCAGTCCTGAGTACCTTGAGAATGGGTGCATAGCCAACCACTCCTCATAATCTGGAGTCATACCTACATCTACGACTTCCCTCCTCATCGGCCAAGCCACACAAGGTGTCTGTTGGAACTCTATAAGGCCCCCTCATAGGAAGCAACTAGTTCCCATCTGAATCTCTCTGCATGTGTGTGTGCAAAATGGGCTTGCCCCTGTGGCATGCCCTGTATCCTACCAAACTGTCGCTGAACCCTGCTAACAATCTATCTCTCTAAAATGAACTGAGTCCTGCCAATGAGCCACCGAGTTTGAAAGCAGTAAGGCAACTCATCATCCTTGTCATCCAAAGGCTCACACTCCAGATAGGGACACCAGACAACTCTATCTACATTGTCTAGCGCATGTCTCCAATACTCTAGCTTTCCCAGCTTGTGCTGGGAAATCACACCTGCGTATCCATAGCTGTACGGCTCACCCCTCTGCCTAGAAAACACACATATCAGCTGAGTAATAGCAATGTACTCCCATAGCCAAAATTGAAGTAATGAGACACCTACTGACAAGCTGGCACCCCTGTGGTAAACTACCTGATGCATATCCTGGTACAAGTGTGCCAAAACATAGACACCCCATGCATATCAGGTGCCCTTTGTAATCATCCTCTCCATGACCTGACCCCAACCAATCCGGAACCCATGTGACCTATCGGGGCAGACAACACCCCCGATCAATCCAGCCACTATCCCTAGGAAGTATTCATAGTAATCATGAATATCTTGCCAAGAGATAATCTATCCCTCCAGCTCTGCATCATCAAAGACTCGCCTGCACTTTGCTAGTCCTGCATTACACTGAGGATCATACTCTACAAGCTCACCCTGTATCAACAAGTACATGATCCTATAAATGTCCTCAAGTGTAATCACCATCTCACCAGTAGGTAGGTGAAAGGTCCCGTCCTCGCTGTGGAATCGCTCCACAGCAGCAGTTAGCAAATCGAGGTTCCCATGAACCTCAGGCACGAAGCACACATAATCTAGTCCCATAGCACCTAGTGTCTCTCGGTCTATCTCAATAAGCATGTATCACTATAACAACGGCAAGGGAAACTGCTCCCTTGACATAAGTACATCCCGGATGTCCTCATGCAATCAAGCAAGGCAACGCGTCAACCAAATCTGCATAAATACTCAAAACTATCTAAAGCATCATATCACTTACTTAACATATCGAATTGATCAAAATAGCATAAACATCTCTTGACTAGATTCCTGCAATCTCAGAGATCGCTTAATGATTGACGCATCGAGCAAGATGCCAATCGAGTCAATTTTGTTAAGTAAGCCAACTATCTCAAACATATGCACCGAACCAGAAGGTACATGCACCATTTCATAGTAAATGTGCCACTTCTGGCAAATGCACAACCAAGTTGAGTATAAGCGCAGTTCCGTGTCAAAAGTGCAGCTTCTTAGTGAATGCGCCGCAACATGTCATCCATGCGCAGCTTCTACGTATGCGTAGCTTCCCATATCAAATGCGCTAAAACCTAATGTATGCACCGACCCATATCATGCATGTGCAGAACTTGTATATGCGTCGTTTCATACTGTAAATGTGCTGAATCATATCATATGCATGGTTTCAGAGTGCATATGCATCAAAATGCAAATCGGCTCATCTATTTTCCCTAAATTTCCCTAGCATTTATTGCACTAATAAATGACCCTAGGTGAGTTTTTTTGAACTACGTACCGGTGATCCTACCTTTGCAGGCCGATCAAACCGTCGGACTCGCTCAAAGCGGTGCTCCTCGCATGGAATATCCATCTCTATATTGACTGCTCTATGCTCCTATGTTGTCCTAGGCTCTCAACGACCTATCAACAAAAGCCAAGTGTGTAAATGACTAGGATTGTGGACCCAGCTCCTATATATAGCAAGTGTACCCTAATTGGCTGTGTGGCGACCATGACTGCTTCCCAAGCCCATTTCTTCCTATTTCTCCAAATCGTGACCTATTTTTCTTCATCCTAACCTGTTTTTCACCTTCTTTTTCGTAAGATTGTCCATCTCACGTCCTTCTGCCTTCTTCCCATCCAATCTCCTGAGGGGGCATCCTGTCGTCATAACCTGTACCAGGGGCAAACTGGGGCATGTATCATTATCAAAAATTCTTATTCTTTGAAGCAACACTGTAAACTGCATTGCATCAAAGAGGGGCAAAATGTATATGCCTAAAAATGACACGACTCTGTCTAAATAAATATTCTTAATATTTATTTCATTCTAATTCCTCTATAAATAAATAAATAAACAAATTTATTTATTCGATTCATATTCTTCTAAATTAATTAAATATCAAATTATTTAATCACCTCTTCTAAAGTCAAAATTAAATAAAATCCTTTATTTAATTTAATTCTTCCAAACAAATTAAATAATTCTTAATTATTTAATTAAGTCAATTCTTCCTCCAATTTAAATAAACCAATCAAATTTATTTAAATTCTCTCAATCTCTCAAAATAAAATATAATCAAATATTTTATTTATTCTTCCAAATCATGCAAACACAATTAAATAAATTTATTTATCTAATTTGCTTTCTTATCTTCTAATTCTTCTAAATATCTTCCAAATCTTCTAAAAATAATTCTTCTTCTTCATCCACTCAAAATTAAATAATTTATTATTAAATTTCTCTCAAATTATACAAAAGCAAATCACAAGTTGAGTTAATCGACTCAATCAACCTTGTTTTTATCAATAACTCTTAAATTAGGAAAAAGCTTTCTAATTTATGAAATCAAATCTTATCTTTATAAAAGAAAGCAGCTAAATCAAACAAAATAGCTTTTGTGTGACACTTTTCTTCTTTCTATTCATGCACATCCTCTCAAGGTTTCTATACCATTGATCTTCTTATTCTTTCTATACCGTTGATCTTCTCTCTCACAAGTCTAGAAATTGAACCGAATTCCTCCATTTCATTCATCCAAGCTTTTAGTATCGTTACTCTGCAGGAATTATAACACGCATTTGGCACCCAAGTCATTCCATTTGCTTGTGATCAACTCATTACCATATCATTACCATTGTTGTGAAGCTCATCTTCATTGCGATAAACTATCATAGCCATTCCCATTTGACATCTTGGAATAGCAAGGAAGTGCACCTTCTGAGGGCCATATTCATAGACAAGATCATTTGTGATAGGCAATCAATGGAAGCCATGAAGTGAAGAGGTTTGCAAAGGTTTGAAGTTCTTTGTTTGATTGATTTCTTTGTTTCTATATTTCATTAAAGTTATTTGGTATTGTTGATATACATTGATTATTCATTTACCCCAATTTTCCCATAATAGTAAGATTGAAAATCAGGATGATGATTTTGTAGTTAAGGCATTTAAGGACAACTTCATCCTAGCCATGGAAGATCCAGTCCAACACTTCTCTGAAGATTTTATTGATAAGGCAATGTATATGAAGTCAAAGACGGATGCCTATAATGAAGAGTTGGACAACAAGACAAATAGGTGGATAACCTTGAAGGAATAATTAAAAGCCCAAGAGCATGCCAAAGAAAAGGCTAAGGTGCAGAGCAAAGATGAAATAAATGAGGCAGTAGGGGCATATGCATACTTCAAGGGTATAGACACTAGATTTTGGGTTACTGAGGGCTCTACCGATGAAGATTCTGAAGAGGATGCTGAGTGAAGAACATGAAGATTAAGTCAAAGATACGGGAATATTCTCTTTTGCTAACTGTCCTCCACCAATGATTTCCAACTAGCAATCACATGCCACTTTTCCTGACCATTTGATCATCTTAATTGGATCCTAACCATTGGAGCGATGTAATCAAATCTCATCCTTGTCCTATAAAAGGATATGGATTGCCATTTGTAAACTATTAGGAGCTTAATTGAGATTGAATTGTTGAATTTGTGAGCACTAAGTATACAATTCTTATGACTTTGTGTTTCCCCATGGTTCTTTCTTAAGGTCATATGTAGATGTGCATACTTTTGAATACTAAATGTGAATGGAGATCTAGATTACTACTTCATTGTAAATCTTGTGTAATCTTTGTGGATGATTTCTGGATGTGTCACTATGAATTGTTGCGCTCCTTAGAGGTGCATTTCAACTGGTGCATGTTGTTGTCATCTAGTTCCTCTGAAGATTAGCATTTACCATGCATAATTATGGAATGTCTTGGTGAAACATGGTTTGATTTCATCTCCTTTTCATGAAAGTGTCGAATGTGCATGTGGATCAGTGGTCGAAACTCAATCACTTCAGTAAATTTTAGAATTACAGTTTGTTTTCATTTTAATTTCATAAATAATCACATTAGAACTACAAATAAGGACAAATAATAAGCAGATATAATGAACTATGTTAAATTCATGTAGATAATTGAATATCCTTAGCATATTTGAGCAAATAGCATGTCATGTTGAAAATATCATGCAAATATTGAAAAATAATTGTGAAGTACATTGAAATATATGCTTGTAGGCACAACATTTGAAAGAATTTCAAGTGTAGAAGTAACATTGAGTGAGGATTAGTTCAAATTTGATAGAATTTTAGAAGAACTAATCAAAGTTAGAAAGATCACATTAAATAAGCGTAGCTGGAGTGAATCTCAGAAGAATCGATCAAGCTTGTGATTAATTTCGATAAATATTTGCACATCCTAGCTAGATATTATAAGATTTGATTCAATTTATTGAGATACATGCAGATTAGGTATGCAGGATAAATATCTGGATGAGATTTCTTTGAATCTAGACGTAAGGCCCCTATTGGAAAACAACATGTCACATCAACCTTTGAGTGACAACAGATTGTTAAGAACTAAAGCATGGAGACTTGGGATTATGAATTCTCTGAATTCATCATATCTTTCAAGATAAAGAGAGGTTTGATAGAAACTTTTATTTCTTGTTGTTGTGACTAATAATTGCATCAACACCAATCTATTGTTAGGAATTGTATGTAGAAGATATCAATTAAATGCAAATAAATATTAAACAGAGGAATGAAAATACACAAAAATGATAACAACGTGAGACAATTTTTAATGTGGTTCACCCAAACATGGGCTACATCCACCAACAGAGAGTCCAATATTATTACATAACAAATAAAATTGATTACAACTAGCAATCCCTTGCAACTCAATACTGCTGCAAATGCTACAATACAATATCCATGGAAACCCTAACCCTTAGTCACTTTTATCAAGCCTTATGTCAGTTACAAAATAGGGTTTTTTTATGTCATCCAATAGAAAAATAACCCTGCCCTATATCGTGACAGGGAGCGCACCAGGGGCGCTACCCCTAGACCCCGCAAGGGGCACTGCTCCTTGACTCCATCTTGGGGGCGCTGCCCCCAAACCCCCATTAAATAATTTGGGGGGAAACCACACAGATAAAAGTGGGGAAAATTTAACCTCCGAGTCTGATTAGGCTCCATATAACAATAATCTCCCACTTGGAGACTAATCAGACTCCACACCATATCATCTCCCACTTGGAGACTGATCATAATACCGTTGACCCTGTAGCTATTGATAACGAGAGGAGGGGGTGAATCAGTTTTCTTAGTTTATTTGACTTTCTTTTCTTCTTTATCAATTAGTGCAATATCAAATTATGTAAGCATACATAACCATGGAAGTAGAAATAAACTCAACACACATGACACAATATTTTTTACGTGGAAAACCCTGTTAAGGGAAAAAACCATGGGGTGATTAACCCAAGATTATATTCTCTGTTAAAAGAATAAGGTATTACAAAATGGCACTTGCCAATTAGGGCTCACTACCCGAGCACACTGCTCACAAGAGGCTCACTGCCTACAATAGTTTATAGAAGGAAACTAGGTACTTGAAATGATGAGAAGCATCCACATATGCTTAGGTTCAGTTTCGGTTAAGCTCAATATACTGATCTACTGCACTTCATTCTTCCTCTACCTTAGTGTTGTTGTTTTGTCACATACCAGACCTCTATTTCTATTTCCACACTATTCTCTACTTTTCTTCACACTACACAACACACCACACACACCTTCATACCGAAATCAATCTGGTATATATATCCGCATCAATGATTTCAATCATCTTTCTAGTTGGCATCTGGAAAACTCAAGATATTTCCAAACTCTGGTCTGTCAGTTGAATCCATGCTTACTAAGTGATGCGTATCAAGAAGATAGTTATAGAAGTCATCAATCATGTCAGCCAATCATGAATGATACCTTAAGAAACTTGATCATCATCAATATCTCATCCGGATTAAGGTCTGATGCTCTGCCGGTCAGTTCTTCCTCAGTCAACTCTGCCAAATAGGAACCCAATACTTAGGTGCTCATATCTATTCACTCTTTCATCATCAGAGGCTCAATCCCTGAAATGTATTAGTCATGTTACTCCTCTTGACTTCCCCAATTCCGCACTTTACTGAGATACTTCCTCTGATAGATCTGGACCTGATTGTCGGACCTTGCTGCATGCTCTGTTCTTGCTCACCGGACCAAGATACTCTTCAATCTGCCTTCTGGTATAGACATATCATGTCCTACGGATGTGTGGGATGGAATTTGTTGCCATCAATGACAACACTCATGAAGCCACACAGTGTCTCTTGCCAACAATCTCCCCCTTTGGCATTGATGGAAACACTTACTGAAAAATGACTAAGTGTCACACTACACTCCCCCTTGGCTGATGCTCTGTTCTAATGTACACTTTTTTGGAGCTCCCCCTTAGCTAGATTCCACATTTTTCACTGCTACTCACTCCCCCTTTGACATCAATGGCAAAGGGTAGAATCCGCACACCAAAATTCCCAAAAATCTAATTATACTTAGCCACATAAGTATATATACATGTTATACTTATATATACTGAAGTATATCTGCAAAAGTTGTCTTCAATTGGACAAATTATGTTGCCCAACTCTGCTTCATCCTGTCCAAAATTGATATGTGACTACTCAACAAGAATGCAAAAGCTTTTGTCCTCTTTAGATTTGTTGGATCACTGGTCTGGGCTGTGGTCTGGGCATCAGTTAGAGCCTCATGCATGGCCTCTAACTTAGGGATAATGATCCCTCTAAGTTCACCCATCCTACTTATTATATTCTTCCTTTCCTTTTCAAGTTTCTTAAGTTCATTTAGAATGGCAATAGTCTGACATTCTTGGTTTATTGTGGATGTGGTGAGAGGGTCAAAATTTTGAGATAAACTTAACAGTTTACCCTCTTGTTCTTTCACTTTCTTCTCAATATCCTTTGTCACTTTAGACTAGGATAGACAAAATTTATACATTTTTCCACCATCTTTAAGAGCATTTTCTAAGCACTTTATCCCAATATCCATATTTCTCCTATCATTTGTTATTAGCCTTTGTACTTCAGAGAATCTTTTTCCCAAAAACTCCTTCCAAACTTTTTCTTCAGCTGACTTCTCTAAGGAATCAAAATGTGTATTAACAGAATTTACAAGAGATTTTAGATTACCAGATGAGGAGGCTAAAAGATCCTTCTGGAAGGATGGCATGATCTTCTCCAATACACTGGATGCAATTTCTATCAGCTCACAGTCTTCCATGTGAGACTTCAGAAGTTTTTCTTTTGCCTTTGCTTGAGCAAAGGATGCTATCTTCATTGTTTGAACTAGGGAGAGGGAATCAAAGTTGAATGGTCCTTGAAGTAGCTCCGGTTCATCTAATTCCATCATTTCTTTTGTCAGAAAGTCTTTGACTACTTCTGCAGTGTCTCTTGCCAGAGACAAAGTTTTCTTCCCTTCTTCAGCCTCAAAACTGTCTCCTGGAGTCTTCTCTGTTTGATCTTCTTCTCTTCCTTTTACCTCTTCTTCTTGACTTATTTTCTCCTCTATTCTTTCTTCTCCTTTAGATCCGAAGTCTGCTGGGGAATCCAGATGAGAGATATTTACTTCTTCATGGACTTCCTCTTCCGGAGTAGAGGAATCCAGATCCTTAGTTTTCTCCTCACCTATCTCCTTTGATTCTTCTGCAGCTTTCTCTGTAGGATTTTCCTTTGATGTACTTAGTCCATCATCCATGACAGAAGGTTCATCACCTAAGTCCTCTATAACAGGAATATTGAATCTTTTAAAAGCATTCCGGAAGATATCTTCTGTTTCTTTTGCTACTTTGTCAGTTTCTCCAAGCATAAGCTGGTTCATTCTGGCTTTGCTCCAGAACTCATCCTTGCAATCTTTGAAGATGATGTTCATTTGTTTAGGAGTGATGGAAGGATAGAGCTGAATAGCTATCTATTCCCGAATCTCCAAGTCCTTTGCCTTAGCATTGTTCTTTCTTATTTCAAGTTCTTTTTCTAGGCTTTTGGGAATTAAGGAGATGATTTCAATGAATGCTTTGTTATAGATGTTTAGATACCTGGCTGTGGCTTCTTGCAGGATCTTCTGATCAGCTTTACTATAATCATCATAAAATTCAGTCATTGGTTTCAAGTTCCCATCCACAGTGACTGATTTGATGATATCATCAATGCAGAGAGTAGGCCTTTCAATGAATTCTTCTGCCTCTTCTTCCTTGTTATGACTGGTAGAAGGTTCACCGGATGTTTTCTTCTTCTTCTTCATTTTCTTGATCTCCTCATCAGATTATGTTTCTTCATCATCCTTCTGACTTGTATAGGACCTTGTTTCCTTTTTCTTTGTTCTCTTCTCTCCCTTTTTGATGCCTTTTGGCTCTTAGAGGTGGCAGGTGCAGAGCTTTTGGAGGATCTGGTCTGGGAGGGGGCTTGCACTGGAGCACTTTCTTTTTCTATTTCTTTCCTTTCTTTCTCTACCCTTTCCATCTTTTCTCTATTGGCATCGAGTGCCTCCTTTGATATTCCATGCCTCTTGGTGAATTCTGCTACTTCCCTTCTCACTTTTCTCTTGATCTCAAGTTGTCTTAATTCAACATGAACTTTTACACTCAACTCTTGGAAGGTTCCAAACCTTTCTACCTTAGGGTCCTTAGGCTGACTTAGTAGGTGTTGGATATGCAGTTCCAAAATTTTCTCAGCCACCTCATAGCCCATTGGCATGATCCACACTATTCTCAGTTCCACTACCTCCATTAGGCATTGATCAGTGTCTACCATGAAGCACACTGTATCCTTGTATTTTTCAATTAGGGATTGGGGGATTCTCTCTCTAGTCTGCATCATGCCTTGGAAGTTTTTGAAGTATCCCCAGAGAGCTATATTTTGAGCCTTGGCATCACCAAGCCCATGCATGTAATCTCTGATTTGAATGGCAACCGGTTTGTCATTTTGCCATATCTAGCCACTAGTTTCGAGTAGCTCATTCATATAGTAGAAGAATAGGCAAAGTATCAAGCCACCATACTTGAATGAATTCTTTTTATTCTTCTTTATTTTCTGCATATTCTCTAACAGTTGGTTCAGGAGAAGCTCACAAAGATCATAGTCAGCATTTTCTCTTAGCATCTAATAAGCAGTGTAAATTGCAGTTATGGGTACTAAATTTTCCATGCTAGAGTGATATATCTTGTAACCAATTATCATGGAGGAAAACTTGATATCCGGATCAATGATATCTTCTATTGTCATTGCTCTCTTGTCAAATTTTGATCCGGTAGCCTCACTCACAATTTGGTTTTTGACCGATTTGAGAACAGGTAACCCATCAGATGAGTGCAATCTGGTTACCGCCCTAATTGCATCCTTGGTTATCTTGAATGGCCTCATCAACCACATAAAGTTGTCATGCATTCTACTCAGAACATACTGGACCCAATCATCTTCAAAAAAATAGGGGAAATGAATGCAATGTCCAAAATGCTTATCCCGGATGGCCTTGTACTGAGGTTTGAGTTCAAATGATTCATCTATCAATTCCTTATGGTAGATATCTATCAGCTTGGATTCCCCAAATTCTTCAATGTTTGCATGTATGTAAACCCTAACATCTTCTACATGAAGGACTCCATGCAGAATGCTAGAAAATGTGCCTAGGGGATCAACTTCTAGGGATTTATAGGGATGTTTTTTGAATTTTGGGCGTGGCCTATCAGTGATCTTCACAACATTTGGAGTAGCCATATTTCAAAGATTCAGAGAGAGATAATCAAGAGTGAAAAATACCTTTTACGCTTCTAGGGTTCATGATATGAGCCGGATCGAATTGCTGGATGAATCGACTTCTAGAGTTTATCTTTGAGAGGTTTGAGATAATTTTGTTCACTAAGAGAACCCTTATATTTCTGCTCAAACCCTAATTTCATATTGCAATAAATGTGCAACTTAAGTCATTCCAGTTGCCTTGTTCTCCTTGTTCTGAGAAAGATCTTTTCCAGATCACTGAGATGCACATAGAGTTATTCTCGGTGATTATTGACAATCTATCTTCCTTTCTCCAATCATTTCATCTATCCGCAAATCAAGATTCCTCAATTTTGAATCATACTAGATCTAACTGTGAGAATCCTGCTTCTTACAGGATGACTGTTAAACCGGATCAATCTTGGAAGATTAACCTTTTCTAAACTTCTTGCGGATCTTCCATATCTTTACCAAGGCTTATTTAGATGTTTCTCTGAGAACCCTTTAATCCGCAACTTTCTATGTGCCAATTTCAGGCACCAATTAATTGGCTGGAGGAATTTGTTTTTCTTTTAGACTCCCCTTGAGCCAGAGCTCATCTTATTTAGTTTCTGGAAGGAATATTAGCACCAAATTCTGGTGCGAATCCATTCCCAACATTTTATGTACTTCTCTTTACCCAAATATTGTTCATCTCCCTTTGAATTTCATCTGCATTCACTTTTCCTTTTCCTTTGTCTTGATTTTGATTATGATGCACCAGACCCCTTTTATCCTGATTCTTACTTTTGTAAAATTTGGTAATATGACCGGATCTATTGCAATTGTAGCAAACAACATTTCTTTGTAGATTTGACTGATATCCTCTTGATCTACATTGATTAGCCATATGTCCCATTCTATTGCATGCAAAACATCTACCATTGAATGAATTGTTCATTTGCATATTTCTACATTCTTGAGATTTGTGACCATAGCTTTTACAATTAAAACATTGTCCGGAGAAGGATGAATTAGTTTAATTCATTCTTCTTCTACACTGATTTGCTTTATGACCAAAGTTATTGTAATTGTGGTAGTATCCATTGAAGGATGGATATCTTTGAGCATTTGGTTGCCTTACTGGAGGTCTTCTAGGCATGTTCCTTAGATTTCCTGATCCAGAGTTCTTCTGACCAGATCCAAAGCTTTCCTCTTTTTCATACCCCAAGCCTTGCTTGTCATCTACCCTCTTTTGGCTTTCAAGAAGAACTTCAAGTTGAGCAGAGCTTATCTTGAATTTCTCTTTGTATTCATTTGTTGTTTGAAGATCCCTTTTAAGAGTGTCTATCTGATTCTCATGTTGTTCTTCATTGTCTCTAGCTTCTTCAAGATCAGATTTCAGATGCCTGATTATTCTATCCATTTTGTGGCAGTCTTCTAACTTCTCCTTGAGAGATTGTTTTAGATTATCTTCACTTTTTCTTTTCTCTTCAATTCTTGGGTGAATTTCATAACTCCTGATTCCATTTCATGTCTTACCATAATGACCTTTTTTGATAACTTCTCACATAACTTGTTTTCTCATTCAGATCTTCATTAGTATCATTGGCTTCATTTTGACTTGCTAATTGTTGAAGAAGTTCCTTTCTTTTCTTCATTGAGATACTTAGTTTTTCTTTGAGTTCATTTATGAAATCATCAGCTTGTTTGAGTCTTTCCCTCAAGTCATTGACTTCAGAGTGAGATTGATCAAGATCATCTAGGGCAGACTGAAGTTGTTCCCTCATACCATACATATCCATTGAGATTCACAAATCTTCCTCAAGCTGTTAGGCTCTATTAGAAGGAACTTGGCTCTGATAACAATTGTTGATAACTGAGAGGGGGGTGAATCAGTTATCTTAGTTTATTTGACTTTCTTTTCTTCTTTATCAATTAGTGCAATATCAAATTATGTAAGCATACATAACCATGGAAGCAGAAATAAACTCAACACACATGACACAATATTTTTTAATTGGAAAACCCTGTTAAGGGAAAAAACCACGGGGTGATTAACCCAAGATTATATTCTCTGTTAAAAGAATAAGGTATTACAAAATGGCACTTGCCAATTAGGGCTCACTACTCACAAGAGGCTCACTACCTACAATAGTTTATAGAAGGAAACTAGGTTCTTGAACTGATGAGAAGCATCCACATATGCTTAGGTTCAGTTCCAGTTAAGCTCAATATACTGATCTACTGTACTTCATTCTCCCTCTACCTTAGTGTTGTTGTTTTGTCACATACCGGACCTCTATTTCTATTTCCACACTGTTCTCTGCTTTTCTTCACACTACACAACACACCACACACACCTTCATACCGAAATTAATCTGGTATATATATCCATATCAATGATTTCAATCATCTTTCTAGTTGGCATCCGGAAAACTCAAGATATTTCCAAACTCTAGTCTGTCGGCTGAATCCATGCTTACTAAGTGATGCATATCAAGAAGATAGTTATAGAAGTCATCAATCATGAATGATACCTTAAGAAACTTGATCATCATCAATATCTCATCTGAATTAAGGTCTGATGCTCTGCCAGTCAGTTCTTCCTCAGTCTACTATGCCAAACAGGAACCCAATACTTAGGTGCTCATATCTGTTCACTCTTTCATCACTGGAGACTCAATCCCTGGAATGTATCAGTCATGGTACTCCTCTTGACTTCCCCAAGTCCGTACTTTATGGAGATACTTCCTCTGATAGATCCGGACCTGATTGTCAGACCTTGCTGCATGCTCTGTTCTTGCTCACCAGACCAAGATACTCTTCAATCTGCCTTCCGGTATAGACATACCATGTCCTACGGATGTGTGGGATGGACTTTGTTGCCATCAATGAAAACACTCATAAAGCCACACAGTGTCTCTTGCCAACAGTAGCTCCCACTAGAAATAAGCACCCTGGACCCTGTTGTTCTAATTTTTTGTTTTCATTCGTGAAGACCAACCGAAGTTGAAGAGGAGCTCAGCTTCTCCCTTGTCAATGTCTTTGTAAACATATCTGCTAGATTTTCATCTGTATGTATTTTTTCCAGCCTTAACTATCCATCATCCAACACCGATCGAATGAAGTGATACCTCAATTGTATGTGTTTTGTCTTTGAATGCAAGGCAAAATTCTTTGCAAGATGTATGGCACTCTAGTTGTCCATAAACAAATAACTATTAGCCTGTTGTTTGCCCAATTCTTCCATGAAAAATTGCAGCCATATCATCTCCTTGCTTGCCTTTGTTGTAGGTACATACTCTACCTCTGTGGTGGATAAAGCAACCACCTTTTTCAACCGTGAGATCCAACTCACTGCTGTCCCACCTATAGTAAGGACATAACCTGTAGGACTCCACCTGGTATAAATATCCCCTACCAAATCTGAGTCCACATAGCCTGCTAAATTAGTATTAGAGCCCCCAAAACATAAGTGTTTAGTGGATGTACCTCTCAAATATTTGAGAATCCATTTTACCACATTCCAATGCTCCAATCTAGGATTACTCATATACCTGCTTACGAATCCTACAACATGTGCAATATCCGGTCTCATGCATACCATGGCATACATTAAACTTCCTACAACTAAAGCATATGGTACATTGAATATTTTTTCTTCCTCCTCTTGTGTCTTAGGATACATCTCCTTAGTCAGTTTCAAATGACTAGGCAAAGGTGTGCTGACAGCTTTTGCATTCTCCATATGGAATCTCTGCAACACCTTTTCAACATAATCAACCTGAGATAGAGTCAATTTTCTATTCTTCCCATCTTTGCAAATTTTCATACCAAGGATTTGTTTTTCTACCCCCAAACCCTTCATAGCAAATGATTGTGCTAACCACTTTTTTAACTCTCTTATGTTATCCATGTTAGACCCTGCTACAAGCATGTCATCAACAAATAAACATAAAATAATGTAGCTGTCATTATCCAACCTCTTAAAATAAACACAATGGTCTGAATTACACCAATTGTAGCCTTACTCAGCCATAAAACTATCAAATTTCAAATACCATTGCCGAGCTGCTTGTTTCAAGCCATATAAACTCTTCTTTAATCTGCACACCAATTTCTCTTTACCTTTGACCTCAAATCCCTGTGGTTGTTCCATATATATCTCCTCCTCCAAATCACCATGGAGAAAGGTAGTTTTCACATCTAGTTGTTCCAAATGCAAATCTTCAGTAGTCACAATACTTAAGATAGTACAAATAGAAGTCATCTTAACAACTGGAGAAAAAATCTCATCAAAATCAATACCTTTTTTCTGTGCAAATCCTTTTACAACTAACCTGGCTTTAAATATTTTCTTACCTCCATCTTCCTCTTTCATCCTATAAACCCATTTGTTTGGTAAATATTGTTTACCTACAGGCAACTTACATAATTCCCAAGTCTAATTTTTCAGCAAGGAGTCCATTTCATCTTTTATTGCAAGCTCCCACTGAACCTTTGTATCCACCTGCATAGCTTCATCATACCCTTCTGGTTCACTAGCATTTGTTAAAAAAATAGAATATAAGATGGGAGAAAACCTTTAAGGAGGTCTACTTAGCCTTGTTGACCGTCTAACATTCACTGGAGTTTGTGGTATTTCTTATTGATGTTAGGAACCACTGGAACATCACTATATGGAGTATCATCTAGCACCACATAATCCTTTTCTTTCTTCTCATGCTGCTGCAACTGATCTTTGTACAATACCTTCTCATTGAATACAACATCCCTACTTCTTACAATTTTCATATTTTCAACATCCCAAAGCCTATTACCAAATTCATCAATGCCATATCCAATGAAGATACACTTTTTTGATTTTGCATCCAGCTTGGTTCTATTTTCAGAATCTACATGTGCAAATGCTTCACATCTGAAGTTTTTGAGAAAAGAATAACTCACCTTCTTACCTGTCCATGCTTCCTCTAGAATACCATAGCCCAAAGGAACTGAAGGATCTCTATTAATTAAATATACAACGGTATTGACAGCCTCTACACACATGTTTAAAGGTAGCCCAGCATGCAATCTCATGCTACTTGGACGCTCCACTATTGTTCTATTTATGCGCTCAGCCACTCCATTTTCTTGTGGAGTCCCTGGAACCATTTTCTACCTACGATTCCATTAAAGGAACAATAATCCTCAAATTCTTTACTGCAATACTCACAACCATTATCAGATCTGAGACATTTTAATCTTTTACCCATCTCATTTTCAACCAAGCTTCTCCATTTCTTAAATGTTTCAAATACATCAGATTTCTGCCTAAGGAAATAAATGCAAACCTTCCTAGTTACATCATCTATGAATGTAACATAATACCAAGAGCCACTGAGAGAAGATACCTGAGCCAGTCCCCATACATCTGCATGCACAAACTCCAACTTTTCATCTTTCTTTTGCTTCCCATCCTTGAGAAAACTCTCTTTTGTTTGCCATACACACAAATTTCACAGAAATCTATATTAATACATTTTAGACCTGGTAAAACTTTATTAGAATGAAGTACCTTCATACCTTTTTCACTCATATGCCCAAGTCTGTTATGCCACAATGTTGTCTTAGAACATGGAGCAACTATTTCAGTCTCTTCCTACGAACCCATAGCAACTGTTCCTGAACCTATTTGGTTTTTCTCTGCAACAACTAAAGTAGAAGGAATAGTATGACCTATACAAAGATATAAGGTGCCTACTTTCACACCTTTTGCTATAGTATTAAGGCACCTCTTGAAACCTTCCAATTTTTATCAATGAAAGTAACTATGCAACCTTCATCAGCTAGGTGCCTTGCTAAAATTAAATTCCTACTCAGCCCTTGAACGTGCCTTACCTCTTGTAGTAGCCAATGATTCTCACTCTATAACTTAATCTTGATTCTTCCTTTTCCAACAATTTGACAAGGTTCGTTATCTCCCAAATAAACCAACCCAAAATCCCCTTGGACATAATCAAGAAAATAACTTCTATGGGGCGTAGCATGAAATGAGGCCCTTGAATCTAAAACCCATGAATCATCAGTGTTATCTAGGGAAAGAATCAAGCATCATCTTTAGATTTATTGCTTACCACATTTGCCTCCTTATTGCCTTCTTGTTTGTCTCCTTCTTTATTATTCTGAGACCAACAATCTTTCTTCAGATGACCTGGTTTCCCACAGTACCAGCAATCCTTTTATCCTCTGGATTGGGACCTCTTGTCCTTTGATTTTTCTCGTGACTTCCCATGACCTCCAAAACCTTTTCCTCTCTCCTTTGATCTGCCCCTGCTTTCTACATTCAAAACACTACCTGATGTGGACCCTCTTGAGATTTTCCGTCGCATTTCCCTGTTAAGGATAACACCACCAATATCATCAAATTTCAAAGTATTTGAACTAGAGATAGAGTTACTTACAGCCATTACCAAGCTATTCCAGCTTTTTGGCAAAGAACATAAAACCAAGAGAGCCCTCACCTCTTCATCAAATTTCACTTTTACAGAAGTTAACTGACTGGTAATCGTATTAAACTCATTTAAATGATCTGTCACAGATCCACCTTCAATCATTTTCAAATTAAACAAACACTTCATGAGAAATACCTTATTTGAGGCTGAGGGTTTTTCATACAATTTAGCCAAAGTTTTCATCAGTTCATATGTTCTCTTTGCTTCTATTATATTGAATGCCACAGATGGTACTATGCACAACCTAATGGTTCCTAGGGCCTTTCTATCTAGAAGATTCCAATCCTCATCAGTCATTTATGTCAGTTTCTTGGCTATTCCTTCCAATAGCCTCCATAAATCCTTCTGATAGAGATAATCCTCCATCAGCATCTTCCATAGCTGATAGTTCTTCCCATTGAATTTACCTACCTTCAATTTACCCTCGTCTGACATTGTTCCCACTTAATCATGAGACTCCCACTCAACCATGAGACCTGTTAGATTTAGGACAGACAACTAAGAGGGGGTGAATCAGTTGTCTAAAACTTTCTTCAGATTAATTATTTAAATTCTTTTCTTAATTCAGCAACATAATAATAAATCAATCATGGAAACATAATGCAACAATTCAAGAGCAGAAACACATTAACACATTTAATACACCAAGATTTTTACATGGAAAACCTGGTTAAGGGAAAAACCACGGGGTGACTAACCCAAGATTGTATTCTTTGTTAGAAGAATAGAAAGAACAAATGGCACATGCCAATTAGGGCTCACTACCCGAGCACACTGCTCACAAGAGGCCCACTATCTACTAGAGACACACTGTCTACAGAATGATAAGTATTACATACTTGAACTGAAGAATAGCATCTTCACCATGCTTGAGTGAGTTCCATTTAAGCCCAATACTTATGCTCTGCCTTTCGCCCTGCTCCTCTCTACCACACTCTCATCTCCACAAGATACCTTTGAAATGACTTTACAACTCCTTATTTATACAAGACATCAACTTAGGGATAATCATCCAAGTCGGCAAACGTTACAAAGCAAATGCATAAATACAATATGACTAATTACAAAAAGACTTCACGCGGATCAACACACTATCGGCCACATAGATCTAAGACTTTAATCTTCCTTTGGGAACACGCCATTCTTCACAGGACACCTTCAAGATCATCTACAGGATGTGTAACTCATCCAGTCGGCCAGACTTAAGAAGAACATCATCATCTAGAAATAATTCTTCAATTACGAGCTCAAACTTCAATGCGAACCATCAACACAAACTAGACATAATCCAAAGACCTCCACAAGCTTGCCTAAATCACCAAGAACATCCACACTACTTCTGTTCACTGAAATCATTCTCTCCTTCAACTGGAACCTCAAGAACATAGTATGTCATCACTGTCATATTGGAATAGATGCTTGCAAATCTCTAGGCCATGAACCAATTGAGTTGTTACTTCACATTGACTTCCTAAACACTCCACCAAATCCGCAGAATAGGATATTGCATTTCCACATCTCACCAGACCTATCTGTATCACTCTATCACCTCTGAATGCCTGCCAAAACTAGTTTTACTTAAGTGGCCATAACTTCTTTAGATCTTCATGTGGACCTCTGAAATCTTTACTGGATAATCTCAAGAAACATATCTAAAAACCCTTTTATGCACATCCTCTGATATTCATCTTATCTGGGAACTTTACCTCACTATCTTCATTGTTCTTCTCTATTCCTGATAGAGCTAATTTTCTCAATATCCTCAGCATACAACTCATCCAATCCTTATCATCAATGCAACAGGAGTATGTTGACATTAATGACAACACCGGTTAGGACCATACTTGCAACAATCTCCCCCTTTGTCATTGATGGCAACATATGATGTGAAAAATTATTTTAACCATCAAGACAAGAACTTCTCCATATTATCACAACTCCCCCTATCAATAACAACCACTCACATGTCTTCTTTTACTACTCCCCCTTTGATCAACAACCACTTGTTATTTACATGTCTTCTCTCCCCCTTTGACATCAATGGCAAAGGGCAAATACTTGCATTACTTCAGAAACATATCAGCTACTCCCCCTGAGTAGCAGCTTCCCATCATCAATCCAGACCACAAAATATGACTGTGAGATCCACTGGACTGATGCACAATAGTGCACCTTAATTCAGAATTGGAGGGGTAATAACCGCTAACTTCTACCTGAGATACTCAAAAGAGTCCTTAGGTAGAGGTTTAGTAAAAATATCTGCAATCTGATCCTTGTAAGGCACAAACTCCAATCTGACTTCATTCTTGTTCACTTGCTCTCTCAAAAAGTGAAAATTGATGGATATGTGTTTAGTCTTTGAATGCAACGCCATATTCTTTGATATGTTTATTGCACTTGAATTATCATAGAAGATTGTGATAGGTTCCTCATACTCCACTCTGATGTCTTTTAGCATTTGCTTCATCCACAATACTTGAGTGCAACTATCTGCTGTTGTAATATATTCTACTTCTGTAGTGGACAGAGATATTGCCTCTTGTTTCTTGCTCAGCCAAGAAACCAATCTCTTCCCTAAAAAGAATGCTCCACCACTGGTACTCTTCCGGTCATCCACATCTCCTGCCCAATCTGCATCAGTATATGCATGAAGAGAGAAATTATGATCTCTAGGATACCACAACCCATACTCAATTGTCCCTTTCAAATATCTAAAAATTCTTTTGATTGTCATGACATGAGATTCTCTAGGATCAGCTTGGAATCTACCAACAAGACCAACAACATTCATAATGTCAGGTCTAGTTTGAGTGAGATACAATAATCATCCAATCATTGACCTGTACTTTTTCTGATCAGCCTTAGGAGAGTCATCATCTTTGCTCAATTTGCATCTAGTTGCCATGGGAGTACTCATTGGTTTTGAGTCTTCCATCCCAAATTTCTTCAACAATTCTTTCACAAATTTAGTCTGAGAAATGAAGATTCGTTTATTTGTTTGAGTGATTTGCAGACCCAAAAAGAAATTCATTTCCTCAAACATGGACATCTCAAATTCACTTTTCATTTGATTTGCAAAAGTTTTGCACATACTATCTCTTCCTCCAAAAATGATATCATCAACAAACACTTCAACAATCAAGATATTTTCATGATCAATTTTGAAGTACAAATTATTGTTAGCAGTACCTTTGTTGAAACCAATCTTCAAAAGATGCTTATCCAATCTTTCATACCAGGCTCTTGGGGCTTGCTTGAGTCCATAAAGTACTTTCTTCAACTTGCAGACCATATCACCATGATCAAACAATTGAAATCCATCAAGTTGCTCAATGTAAACTTCTTTTTCGAAGTCACCATTTAGGAAGGCAGACTTGATATCCATCTGATATACTTTGAAATTCTTGAAGGTAGCAAAAGCAAGAAATAATTTGACTACTTCAATTCTTGCCACTGGAGAAAAAGTTTCTTCAAAATCAACTCCTTCTACTTGGAAGTAACCCTTGCAGACCAATCTAGCTTTGTTTCTGACTACTTCACCATCTTCATTCAGTTTATTCTGGAAGACCCATTTGGTTCCAATCACATTTTTATTTTTAGGTCTAGGAACAAGATCCCAAGTGTGATTTTTCTCAATTTGCATCAGCTCTTCCTCCATTGCTTTAGTCTAGTTTTCATCATTACAAGCTTCATTCACTGTCTTAGGTTTAATCTTTGAAATCAGACAATACTTTTCTGAATCTTGAGCAATCATTCTTCTTGTTTGTACACCTTTTCTTTTATCACATATGATCTGATCTTCAAAGTGATTCAGTCTTACATACCTGGGAACTTTGGGCGTTTCTTGCACTTCTGATTCTTGAATAGGTTCATTCAAACTTATCTCTTCTTCCTAATTTACTGGATTAGTCTGAATCTAAATTTCAGAGGGAGCTTCAACTTCTTGAACAAAAACATCATTTTGATCATCTTCATCATATTCATAAAACCTTGAGTGTTTTTCAATACCTTCATCAACCTTCACATTTGTACTTTCTACAATCTTCCGTAATCTCTTGTTATAACACCAGTATGCTTTGCTTTGAGTAGAATAACCCAAGAATATTCCTTCATCACTTCTAGCATCAAATTTTCCTAGATCTTCATCTCTTTTAATGTAACATTTGCTACCAAAGACTCTGAAATACCTCATAGTGGGAGTGATGCCAAACCAAAGTTCATAAGGAGTCTTACCGGTATTGCTTCTGATTTGTACTCAATTGAGAGTATAGACTGCAGTGCTTACAACTTCTCTCCAATAGATCTGAGGAACATTTGCTTCCATCATCATGGTTCTAGATGCTTCTTGGATGGTCTGATTCTTTCTCTCCACTACTCCATTCTGCTGTGGAGTCCTAGGAGCAAACAACTGTATTTTTATTCCATGTTTCTCACAGAATTCTATGAACTCACCGGATGTGAATTCTTCACCTCTATCAGAGCTCAGACATTTCAATTTTAATCCAGTTTCATTCTCTACCATAGCCTTGAATATTTTAAATTTCTCAAGAGCTTCTGATTTTTCTTTTAGAAAGGTTACCCACATCATCCAAGAGTGATCATCAATTAATAACATGAAGTATCTATCACCTTGCACACTCCTGATTCTTGCCAGACCACATAAATCAATATGAATGAAGTCCAATAATCCGGTAGAAGACTGTTCTTTACTTTTGAATGTGACTCTGCTCTGCTTACCCAACTGACATTCTTTGCACAAACTATTAGTAGGTTTCACCAGTCTTGGAAGATCTCTTACAGCCTGAGTGTTGCTTATCTTGATGATATTGTCAAAATTCACATGACACATTCTCCTATGCCACAACCAACTCTGATCAATTTAAACAAATAAGCAACTTTTACTAGTACCAACCAAGTGGAAGATATTACCTTTAGTTTGAGTATCAGATGCAATCTTTGTTCCAGAACTTTTAAAGATCTTGCATTTTCTATTTTTGAATTGGAGATCATAGCCTTTGTCCACCAACTGTCCAACACTGAGAAGATTGCGCTTCAGGCCTTCAACATATAGTGCATTACTGGTTTTGTTCTTTCCATCAAAAGAAATAGTTCCTCTTCCTCTGATTCTTCCAGCAGAATTATCACCAAATTTTACCACTCCTCCTTCATACCTTTCCAAATCTATGAACTTATTTTTGTCACCTGTCATATGGTGAGAGCATCCACTGTCAATGACCCAATCATCCTTTTCTTCAACTTGGGCAGCCAGAGCCCTTTCTACAATCTTATGATTAACAGATTCAAAGGGCATTGGATCTTCTTCCTTGATGGCAATAAACACCCAGTCACTTCCAGATTTGTTTCCTGTCTCTAATTCATCATCTGTTACTCCTTCATTATCATCATCTTCATGAACATAGTAACAATTCTTTTGGAACCTTGATATGTTAGGATTTGGTCTTGAAAATCTTTCCAGACACCTTGAGGCAAAATGACCAATTTTATTACAGTTAAAACACTTAAAAGGCAATTTCCCTTCATACTTACCAGATCCTTTTGGTAGTCTTTTTGCAATAAGGGCTTCAAGTTGAGCAGCTTCTGCTTCATCTTCTTCTAGGTGTTTCCTTGCTTTTTCATACCATGAAAGTTTCCTTGAAGAGTTCTCTCCTGGATCAAACTTTTGTTTTCCTTTTATAGAGGAACTAACTTTGAATGCAGATTCAATCTTAGGGGGTGCATCTCCAAACTTGGTCAATTCAAATGCAGCTAATTTACCAACCAATTGATCTCTTGTGATACCTAAGAAGGATCTGAATTCTTCAATAATAGCAACCTTATATTTGTAAGAATCGGGAAGAGATCTGAGAACTTTGCCAACAATCTCATCTTCGTCCAAGATTCCACCAGCACATCTAATGCCACAAATAAGCTCATTTACTCTTGGCATAAATGAAGTGATATTTTCATCTTCTCTCATCTTTAGGTGTTTGAATTTTCCTTTCAGACTCTATAGCTTGGCACATTTAACATACTTGTCTCTTTCATGCAGAAGTTCCAATTTTTGCCAAATCTCATATGCAGTTTTTAGATCAATAACATTTGTTAGCTTTGAATCAAATAAGGCACTTAGAAGAGCTTCTTTAGTCCATAGATTGTTTTCAGTATCTCTGATTTCATCTACGGTACATGGACCATTCTGTGGAGGATCATATTTCTTTGAAGCCATGATCCAATACTGCATTCCCATACATTGCAAGTGGCATTCCATGTGACTTTTCCAAGGAGTGAAATTGGTTCCATCAAACCTCAGACTATCCTTTTTGTAGGACGACATCCTAGATCTCCTCAAGCGGTTAAGCTCCTTTTAGAGGAACTTGGCTTTGATACCAATTGTTAGATTTAGGACAAACAACTGAGAGGGGGGTGTGAATCAGTTGTCTAAAACTTTCTTCAGATTAATTACTTAAATTCTTCTCTTAATTCAGCAGCATAATAATAAATCAATCATGGAAACATAATGCAACAATTCAAGAGCAGAAACACATTAACACATAAGACACCAAGATTTTGACATGGAAAACCCAGTTAAGGGAAAAACCACGGGGTGACTAACCTAAGATTGTATTCTATGTTAGAAGAATAGAAAGAACAAATGGCACATGCCAATTAGGGCTCACTGCTTGAGCACACTGCTCACAAGAGGCCCACTACCTATAGGAGACACACTGTCTACAGAATGATAAGTATTACATACTTGAACTAAAGAATAGCATCTTCACCATGCTTGAGTCAGTTCCATTTAAGCCCAATACTTCTACTCTGCCTTTCACTCTGCTCCTCTCTACCACACTCTCATCTCCACAAGATACCTTTGAAATGACTTTACAACTCCTTATTTATACAAGACATCGACTTAGGGATAATCATCCAAGTCAGCAAACATTACAGAGAAAATACATAAATACAATATGACTAATTACAAAAAGACTTCACGTAGATCAACACACTATCGGCCACACAGATCTGAGACTTCAATCTTCCTTTGGAAACATGCCATTCTTCACAGGACACCTTCAAGATCATCTATAGGATGTGTAACTCATCCGGTTGGCCAGACTTAAGAAGAACATCATCATCCAGAAGTAATTCTTCAATTACGAGCTCAAACTTCAATGCAGACCATCAACACAAATTGGACATAATCCAAAGACCTCCACAAGCTTGCCTAAATCACCAAGAACATCCACACTACTTCTATTAATTGAAATCATTCTCTCCTTCAACCAGAACCTCAAGAACACAGTCTGTCATCACTGTCATATTGGAATAGATGCTTATAAATCTCTAGACCACGAACCAATTGAGTTGTTACTTCACATTGACTTCCTAAACACTCCACCAAATCTGCAGAACAAGATATTGCATTTCCAGATCTCACCGGACCTATCTGTATCACTCTGTCACCTCTGAACACCTGCCAAAACCGGTTTTACTTAAGTGGCCATAACTTCTTCAGATCTTCATATGGACCTCTAAAATCTTTACTGGATAATCTCAAGAAACATATCTACAATCCCTTTTATGCGCATTCTCTGATATTCATCTTATCTGGGAACTTTACCTCACTATCTTCACTATTCTTCTCTGTTCTTGGTAGGGCTAATTTTCTCAATATCCTCAGCATACAACTCATCCAATCCTTATCATCAATGCAATAGGAGTATGTTGACATCAACGACAACACCGGTTAGGCCCATACTTGCAACAAGACCTTCCTATAGACGATAATCAAACACAACCTACTCTGATACCACTTGTTAGGAATTGCATGCAGAAGATATCAATTAAATGGAAATAAAGATTAAACAAAGGAATGAAAATACACAGAAATGATAACAATGAGAGATAATTTTTAACGTGGTTCACCCAAGCTCAGGCTACATCCACCAACAGAGAGTCCACTATTATTATCTAGCAAATCAAACTGATTACAACCAACAATCCCTTGCAACTCAATACCACTGCAAATGCTACAATACAATATCCATAGAAACCCTAACCCTTAGTTTCTTTTATCAATCCTTATGTTGGTTGCAAAATAGGTTTTTTTTTTATGTCGACCAATAGAAAAATAACCCCGCCCTATATCATGACAAGGAGCATGCTAGGGACGCTGCCCCTGGACCCCGCAAGGGGTGCTACTCCTTGACCCCGTCTTGTGGATGCTGTCCCCAAACCCCTGTTAAATAATTTGGGGGGAAACCGTGTTGATAAAAGTGGGGAAAATTTAACCTCTGAGTTTGATTAGGCTCCATATAACAACATCTATCACAGAAACATACTCCCCAAGATGTGGATAACTTGTATCTGAGACCCATAATAGAATTCGTTGTTCTATTCTATATCCACCTAATCACTCTTTTTCTCTTCTCTATACTACGGATTTTGAAATTCTATAAATAGATAAACTATGTTAGTTTGAGATTTACATAGTACAACTTTTCATTTACAATACATTTAATATTTGAGCTTGGAGGTTTTTCATTTCCCTTTTTTGATTGGATGAGCCTGAAACTGACTCCTTTTATCAACAAATTTGAGGCTGACGACACTTCTTTTTGACAACAATATTTTGGGGCCTAAGAACACTTTGGAAAATTGTAGAATTATCGCGTAAAACACCCACTCATATGATAGGTTGTCAGAATGGCACCATGACTCCCCATCTTTCAATCCCCAATTATTTAATACTGCATATCTATAGGCTGTCAATAGAACCATGAGAAGTTGGAGCAAAGGATGATCAAACATCACCCTTGCCCTCACAAGGACTTCTTTGATTATGTCAACAGAGTCTTACCTCACCACCATCAATCAAGCAAGCCAGGCATGATATCATTCCTCAGTAGATGTCCTTGATGAAGTTCATCAAATGAAGGTAGGGAGAGAGAGACAAATGATGTCTCTATACCTGAACACCCAAATTCCCAATCTAGCTGGGGTCAGTGAGATTTTACCCAGTTGGCTCACCCCCGGGAAGTAGCTTCACACAATAGGAGCTTCTGGCTAGCCTTTCCTCCTCCCCACAAGAATAACATTATTCAGCTTTGGTTCTAGGAAAACAACAAGGATATTGAAGCCAAAAACTCACATTCTTTCCAACTCCCCGCATTCTCTGGCCAAAATCTACTCTTCCCCTTAATTCGGAAAGAGCAAATCTGCAACTAGGAAAATAGAGGCATACCCCTTTAAGAAGCATTCAAAGAAGCACCAAGGGAAATCTTCGTAGGGTACCCATACTGAAAATTGATGTAGATGACTGATGATAAGACCTCCATTTATAATGAGAACATATTGAGGCTCATTATTCAAACAATTTCCACTCTCCATCAATCTACATAATTTTATTTCAGGTATCCGCAGGGCCTACACACTTGAATTTATTGTTATAAACACTTGATGATCATAATACAACTACCAAAGAAAAAATAATAGCCTGAAGTATTAAAATTAAGTCCCACATGAACAACGGTTGTCTAGCATAATCAACAAAATGTTTTTAAAGATCATGATCAATTGAAGAAACATGCCAATTGTCCAATCACATCTCAACCACACTACTACATGAAAATATGAATTTGAATTTGGACCATTGATTGAGGACATGTCAGAATGAAATCAGTGGCTATCAATACACCACATGTCATATTATTGCACCATCGCAACCTCTGAAGCAGACGCACACTATTAGCACCGTGCTCACTCGTTGGGCACCATCTTTACTCTCCTAGGACTGGGTCCTGCCAACCACTAGACATACCATTACATCAACACAAAGAATATTCCTCCACATCTTTCCATGGCGTGCTCTCGTGATGAATAAGGAAGCAAGCACATAACGATTGGTCCATCACAATTTTAACCATCATCGTACTAGCGCAAACTTAATAGATCTAATAGTTATAGGATATTTGATGCTACGATAGCTTTGAATCTATCCATCTAATCTTAGGAAATATTTGCTACATAGAAAACTAGTTACTAAGCTCATGGGGTCGATGGCAAATGTAGCTAATTACATCATCACTTAAACCACCTATCACAATTCAATACAAAATTAAAACAATTATTCTACAAAAGGCTCAATTATTTAGGCTTCTTAGCTTGTAGCATATTCAAACTTAGTCATTTACTAGGCCTCAAATAAGTAAATTGTAACAGGCTCCACCACTATATACAAACAATTCAATCCTAATACCCACTTCATTTCAAACTACTTTTATCTAGGTGTACAGTGATGTTGAGAAAATTGTAATATATGAAGATTAACTTATCAATCCTATCCATCATCATCTATCATGGACTGTGTCAACTTGTACTTTGGTTGTGTGTATATTAATAGATAGTAATCTACACCTTTTGTATTGTTAGGATCTGCAACCACAACAAAAATATCTCCTACAAAAAATATACATGTCAGAGTCAATTATAATGTAAATATTTATCAAGTTCAACTTAGCTAATACAAATATTCTACTGAAATAATTTATATGTTTAATTTACTTGTAACAACTAAATCAAATACACATTCATAATCAGCTGAATATAAAGGATCATAGACATCTACAATGCCATTATCTTCATAAGGAGGCATTGATACTAATTGCTTCATTTCACATTGTGAAACATATCCATCTCTAATATTCTCACATTGTAGAGAATTTGCATTGTTCTCAATGCAATCAATACAAAAACATAATTTTTCTCACTTGAATAGAAAGGGGCTTGCTATGCTTGTAGTCATCACCTGATGCAGTTTTCTAATACCAATAATTGTTTAACAATTATAATGATTTGAGCGATCAATATCTGTAAATATGAAAAAGTTTAGTCTAATGTTAAATTTCAAGCATTCAATTAAGATGTGTATTCAATTCATGTGCTCAAGATAAATAAATTTTGAATTAGCATTTAGTACCTTTAACTTCCCAAAAATAGCATTTGGTGTATATTGAGTCACTCTTTACTTCATGAGCACCAAAATGACTTTTGTACCACTCAACAATTTCAATTGCATTTTGTATGTTGTTACTTGCAAGTTTGTGTTAGCGAAGTGCATGCTTCACACATGCTCCTACTCCATCATGCTCTCCTTTTCCATGTCCACTCTCAAAAAAGTCCATAAAAACTTTATGTTACGTCTAGCATGATGTTGGGTTAACCAATTAAATGTTTTTACAAACTTAAATTGTCCTGTAAAGTTATAAACAACTATTCAAACCATTAGATAAACTATATACATGTATATATATGTTGATTTGTTTCAAAGAACTATAAATTAAAAAAAATAAAAAAAATTTAAAAAATAAATTCAACACTAACCAACACATCTGTTGGAAAGAAATAGCAGGACACATTCTAGAGATCTGAGCCTGAGTTAAGTCTCTAAAGTCAGTTTATACCCTAGACATGATAGTGATAGAATAATAGCGAATAGAAATAAGAAACAGCATCATGCGATAGATCCAATCACATCCAATAATTCAAACACATCAATAGACATATAATCCTTTAGTTATATCCCTTATATCTCCTTATATATTCATATTCAATATTAGATACAAAAGGCAAGTCTAAGTCTCTGCTCTGTATATTATACTTCTATTTGCTTACATTGCATTTACTCTATTTACATATCTTTATACAATATATTGTAATAGCGATGTGTCCCTTACAAAACATCTTTAATATTATTAGCCTTGTTGGTCTTATCCTCCGCACTCCATTTGTAGTGACCTGTGATAGGTTCTACTAGTTTCCCTGTATCTTGCCAACATCATCCCCCTTTTTAAAAATATGTCTTGTCCTCAAGACATGCATCACTAGTTACCTAGAAGGATGTTCTTGTAGATCAACTCCCGTTGTGTTCAGGTTGTGTCCCAGTGCTTCTTCAAAAAAGAAATGTTTTTGTTGTTGTTGTTTCTGGTGTTCTTTAGCTATTATTTATTTTGATTATTCTAGAATTTTGTCATGTTGTCTTTTATTAGGGAAGAAGTTGTCCTCTTCTTCTGCTTCTTCTTCTTCTTCTTCACTATCAGTGTTTTCCAATCCTTGCGGTATTGGTCCCCTATCTTGTTACTACCGTAGCTTTAGTTTTTTCTTTGTTTTTCTTGTAATTTGTTTGTTTAGATTTTAATTTGTTATAGTAGTGGTCATCATTTGATGTTTCATTGTATGTAGTGTCCAACTCATACCTATTTTCCTTTTGACATCTCCTAGATTCTTGTGGTACATCTTTTAGTATTTTTCTTATTATGCGGGCTCCTTTTTGTGAACTGAACCCTTGTAATTCATCACTTTTATATTGGGAAAGTGCATTTCTGAAATATATTGTTGTGATTTATCGCAAGTGAATAAGTCACGCTCTGAGTTTCCACAAAATTTACATTGTTTCTTCTTGTCCCCCCAGCATTCGTTTGTGAAGTGTCCTTGTTTACCACATTTATAACAAGTTGCATCATATGTCCTTGTACCTCTACCACCTTTATAACCATTATATTGTCCCCTTTCATAATTATTATAGTTATTTATGTATGGAATTTGATTGGGGTTAGTATTTTGTAATGTATTGACATTTCTTTGGTTTAGCCAATTAGGAGCTTTAAATCCATGGTTTTGTGTGTAGAGTGGTTTCTCAGCCAATCCCTTCACATATGTCATTTATTGGTTACATGGTCTATTGTGGTGGTGGGCATTACACCAAGGTTCATGTTCATCATCGCCTTCTCTTAATCTAAACAGTTGTGATGGACAATCCTCTATTTCATGGTCATCCCATTCACCATAGATGCTGCAATATATTGTGTTATTTCTCTTAGGCATTGTTCTTTGTTCTACCTATAATGTGGCAGCCTTTTTCTCACTTTTCATCATTGGGAATTTGTTTCTCAGGTGTCCCTCTCTTGTATAGTATGAGCACCATATATTTGGTCTTTATTTCTATGGACTATTTTCTTTTCTTGCAAGGATCTCCTATTTTAGTTTTAACTGTTCTAATTCTAATCTAAGTTTTTCTATTTCCATATTGTCTTTAGTTTTATCATTCCTTAGCTAGGTTTGTGCTTCTATTCAACATGCTAGGGTTAATGCTTTTGAGTAAGAATTAAAAGTTTTTCCATCTAGGGATGTTCTAATGTCATGGCTTAATCCTGAAACAAACCATTCCATTCTTTGTTTTTCTATCAATGGTTCTTCTAATTTTTGAGAAATTTTCTTAAACCTCTTATCAAAATCTTTAATAGATTCACCCTCCTTCTAGACTAGGTCCCTCATTTTACTTACCCCTTCAGTAGAGATATCTGGGGATTCAAAGTTATCTAAAAATTCTTTCTTTATTTTGTCCCATGTTTTGTCATGATTAGGGTGATTCTTTCTATACCAATTCAAAGCCTCATTTCTTAGGATTTCTACAAAGTCAAATATCTTGGTTTGATCTTGATTTACATTTTTCCTTTCCATGTTGATTCTAAAATGAATACATGCTCTGCTACTTCAGAAGTGTCCTTCCCGAACACTAGTAACTTGATGGGAGAATCCATTTTTTGCATTTCTTGTGTTTTCCCTTTTTACGGTGTGTTTATTTTATGTTCTTTTGTAGTTTCTTATTTGTCCTTTGTTGTAAGGGTTTTCCTTCCCTTTCTTTATCTCTGTAGTTTAATGTCAAAGTAATCTTTACCCAATATTTCTTCGTAATCTCTTACAATCTCTTCTTCTATCTTCTTTTGTTTGTCTACTTCTTTGTTGTTATTTTACACAAAAATAATTCTAGTTTTATATGGCACTAGGGATGACTCCTAGTCTGGGGGTTGTAACTCTTCAAAATGCCTTTTTTTTGGAGATATCTTTTCATTAGTTAAGGACATGTTGTTTGTCAAAGGTGTTGTTTCATTGTCTTTTCTTACTTCACTTTCTTGGTTAATCAGGAATCTATCTTTATCAAATATTGCCTCTAGTTCTTTCTCTCTTACACTTCTTACACTTTTATTTACTAGTTCTTCCTAGTATGCTTCATCAAAGTTTAAAAGTGAGAGATTTTGTATAGGGTTACAGAATTGTTGCCATTTCTCATCAATCCTGATCTAAACATTAGTGATGTTAGGTTCAATATATGGTGATTTACCTAATTGCAGTGGGTTAGGTGTCTGTTGCATTCTTCCTCCCATGTCTTCCTATAATCTCCATACATGTTAATGCTTCCTTCTAGATCCTTAAGGATCTTAGTAGCATTATCAATATGTAATATTATTTATTTTGGAGTGTTGTGTGTATCACCTTTTGTTGTGTTTGTTGCAGTCCCTATGGTGCACTCATTCCCTTCTAAATTTAGTGAATTTAGTTGTTTTGTTGTACCCACCGTGGTGCACTCAGTAGCACCCTCATTGGCGCACTCAGTTTCTACTTATTTTTCTTCTGCAACCTTCATGGTGCATTCTCTTCCTAACTCTTCTACCTTCTCCATCCTTCTGCAGTATCTTTCTTGTCTTTCCTAAGTTTGTTTCTGCTTCTTTTCTTTCATTCTCATGTCCATTCTTGTTTGTATAGTTTTCTTAATCTCCCTTAATTCCTTATTATCTATTTTGGCCATGGGTGTTTTAGATGTGGTGTTACATTAATCTTTTTGTATCTCATGGTCGACTTATTTTGAATGGTTACATCTTTTCAGGGATCTTTTTAGATCCCTACTCCCTTTCTATTTGTCACCCCTTAGGTTCCTTCCCCCCTCTCACAAGGGTATGACCTAAGAGAATTCTTCACAGATCATAAAAAAGTTATCTCTTTTCTCTTTACCTTTATAACTATTCTTATTGTTCTGCACTTTCCTTTCACTTATTCATCTTATATATTCTCCACTATCCTGTTTAGGGTCCCAACAATGGAACCAAATGTTGGCAAGAAATAGTAGGACACAGTCTAGAGATCTGAGCCTAAGTTATGTCTCTAAAGTTAGTTTATACCCCAAATGTGACAGTGATAAAATAATAGAGAACAACAATAAGAAACAACATCATGTGGTAGATCCAATCACATTCAATAAGTCAAACACATCAATAGACATATAATCCTTTAGTTATAACCCTTATATCTCCTTATATATTCATATTCAATATTAGATACAAAAGGCATGTCTAAGTCTCTACTCTATATATTATACTTATTCTATCCACTAGAATAGCATTTGCTCTATTTAAATATCTTTATACAATATACAGTAATAGGGATGTGTCCCTTACAAAATACCATTAATACTATTAGCCATGTCGGCCTTATCCTCCGCACTCCATTTATGGTGACCTACGGTAGGTTCTACTAGTTGTCATGTATCCTGCCAACAACATCCATCAGACAAAATTCAATGTTGTAAAGCATTTATGCCACATCATCTTAAATCTTCAAAAAACATTCCAAAACAATGGGCTACATAGCTTCTATTATGATCAATATCATCACTAATATAATAGTGAATCTCTTCTCATGATAATCTATTTATTTATGTTGATTTCCACATCCTCCACATGTAACTCAGCATGTCTATAATAAACCTGTAAAAAAATTACAACTTGTTATGAATGATAATATTGACTTTGAATCTCAGTTTGAGGACTAAATGTATAGTTCTCAGAAAAATCCACAATAGAGAGAACACAACCTTGTGAAAAATAATTCTTTGAGTCACGAAATTGTTTAGCTTGCCATCTTGCGCTATGACAATACTAGATATGTGGATATATGATACTACAAAATTTGTTCATAAACTCATTGAAGGGTAGTTAAGTTTAATTTAAAATATTTGTTTTGATTCAACTCCTAACTTCATCATGTATTTCTCATAATCAAATCTCTTCCAAATAACTCCCATTGAATGATCAATATTTTCAAATAGTAAAAGTTTCTTCAAATTTCCACAATTTATACATGTATTTTTATACACTGCAAATTGAATTCATCTGAACCTTCTGACTTTTCGCATACAATGGACTTCAAAAATTGGTGCAGTCATGGTACGAGGGTTCATAGAATGAATTGTCTGGACCATGCAGCAAGAGTAAACACAACAGAAACAACTCAAAGAAATAGAACAAATGCAGATTCAGTCATTCAGTATATCAAAGAATTCAAATACAATCTAGCCGGCAACATGCGGGCTTACAATTCGGGCTCACAGACCTGATTGCATACATGCACAAGATAAAGCTTTGAAGCTCCCTTCATACAAAATCTAAAACTAAGAATTATTAATCAACTGCTAACTCTTATCTACTTTATTAAGGATCTATTACATCTTTATATATCATTTCCAGACCAATAGATTCCTTCGTGTTGGCATAGGAAGGTCACAAACTCCAATGAAGAGTTGTAACGTGTTCATAGATAGGTCAGACCTAAATGCATAGAACACTTCCTCAAATGAATGGAACAACGCGCGGACCCTTAGAGAAGGTCAGCCATGAACCAAAGAACATTAAATGATGTGTCATTGAGATCCGCAAGTCAAGGAATGATTTGCAAGCCTTCTCCTTTAGCTGATTATCAGGGACTGTTAGAATGCTCTGCTCTGTGAAAATAGTCAACTTCTGATAGTGATACCTTTCTGGTAACTGATCCAAATGCTCTGAATTCTTGATATGATGTAGATGAATGAATGTAGATGCTAAGTCCACATCCACAAGATGTGAAATGCCAAAACTGAACCACAAGCTAAAAACTGCTACTGACTGAACTGCTTGAACTGAACTGCAAACAAACTGAAATGCAAATGTTTTTGGTTGATGTAAGATTACTATTGAACCAAGGATGCTCCTGCATCAGACATCTGGGGTTATTGAAAAAGTGAGTCCCTCACTTTGTTGGGGCTAGGGGAGAACCAAGACGGTCCACCTCAGCTTGAGAAATCCATGATGAATCTTCTTTCGGTCTACCTTACCACTTCACAAGATATTCTTTGTATTGTCTTCCTCTAGTGATGTGTCCAACTCTGCTATCCAAAATGTCTTCTATTTTCTCTGGTGTTTGTTGTGGTAATTGCTTCTTCAAGTCTTCTACCATGCTGTCACTGAACTCTACTTCATGATACTGATAAAGATCTGCAATATTGAAAATAGGTGAAATACCTAATGTCTCTGGTAATTCCACTTCATATGCATTTCCTGAGTATCCTACAAGGTCCAAACTTCTTCATCTTTAACTTGTTATAAGTCCCAACTAGAAATCTTTCTTTTCTCAAGTACACCATCACTTCATCTCCAACTTTAAATTCCTTATGTCTTCTCTTCTCATCAGCCTTGTCTTTGTACTTACTGTTCATATCCTCCAAATGTTTTGTCACTTGATTATGCACTGTCTTCATATGGTCTACAAATTCTTCTACTTCTGTACTCATCTTTTCCTCTATACTGATATCTCTCAATTCTACAACTCCTCTAGGATTCACTCTGATAACAATCTCAAAAGGTGTTCTTCAGGTACTCCTATTTACTAAATTATTGTATGCAAACTCTGCTTGTGAAAGAATTAAATCCCAACTTCCATCTTTGTCTCCAACCAAACATCTCAACAAGTTTCACAAACTCCTATTCACTACCTCTGTCTATCCATTTGTCTATGGATGAAAATTTGAACTAAACTTCAAATCTATCTTCATCTTCTTCCAAAGTGTCCTCCAAAAGTATCCAACAAACTTTGTATCTCTGTTTGAAACTATACTCTTAGGTAATCCATGCAATCTCACAATCTCCTTGAAAAATAGGTCAGCTACATGCACTGCATCAGTTGTCTTCTTACAAGGTATGAAATGAGCCATCTTTGAAAATCTATCAACCACTACAAATATTGAATCATGTCCTCTCTGTATCTTAGGCAACCCCATTACAAAATCCATGCTTATGTCTTCCCATGGTCTCTCCGGTACTGTCAAAGGTTTATACAATCCAATATTCTGACTACTCCCTTTTGTAACTTGACAAACTCTACAACTCTGCACAAATCTTCAAACATCCTTATGTATCTTGGGCCAAAAGTAATTTTCACTTACCAAAGCCACTGTCTTGTCAATGCCAAAGTGTCCTGCCAATCCACTGCTATGCTTCTCCTTGATCAAATTATCCCTCATTTAACTTCTAGGTATGCACAACTAACTTCCTTTGAACAACATATCTTCTTGAATGAAATATTCCAACCACTTACTTCTATCTATCACAATAGGTTCCTTACATACTTTCCAAAGTTCTACAAAATTAGTGTCTCCCTCATACATGTTCTTTAATTTATCAAAACCCAACACTTCAACTCTCATCTCTATCAACAAGTTTCTTCTTCTACTCAAGGCATCAGCAACTTTGTTTGATTTACCACTCCTTTGCTTCAACACAAAAGTATAACTCTGCATGAACTCTACCCATCTCATATGTCTTTGATTCAACTTACCTTGACTATTCAAATATTACAAAGCTTGATGATCTGTATACAACACAAACTCCTTAGGCAACAAATAATGTCTCTACTTCTTCAAGGTTTGAATTATGGCGTAGAAATCTTGATCATAAACTGAATATCTTCTCCTTGCATCATTCAATTTCTCACTTAAATATGCTATTTGTCTACTTTCTTGACTTAACACTGCTCCAATTGCATTTCCACTAGCATCAAAATCAACTTGAAATACGTTATTAAAATTCGGTAATGCCAAAATAGGTTGTTCTGTCACTTTTTGCTTCAACAACTCAAAGCTTTTGTCTGCTCCAGATGTGCACTTGAAATCTTTCCTATCACCTCTCATTGTCTCTGTCATAGGGTTACAAACTGAACTAAAATTTTTTATGAATTTCCGGTAGAAACTAGCCAAACCATGAAATGATCTAACCTCTCCAATGCTCTGCGGTGTAGACCATTCAACAATTTCTCTCACTTTCTCAGGGTCCATCTTTAATCCTTCCGTAGAAATCACAAATCCCAAAAATACCAACTCTTCCTTCATGAAACTACACTTCTTGATGTTTATCAGCAATTTCTCTTCTGTCAACCTCTACAAAACTTGTCTAATATGCCACAAATGTTCTTCTTTTGTTTTACTGAAAATCAGAATATCATCCAAGTATACAATCACAAACTTACCAAAGAATTTCTTCAAGACTTCATTCATCAATCTCATGAAAGTACTCGATGCATTTGTCAATCCAAAAGGCATCACTAACCACTCATACAATCCTTCATTTGTTTTAAAAATAATCTTCCATTCATCTCCTTCTCTGATTCTGATATGATGGTATCCACTCTTCAAGTCCATCTTTGTGAAATATCTTGCTCCACTCAGACAATCCATAATATCATCCATCCTAGGTAAAGGAAATCTATACTTAACTGTGATCTTGTTTATTGCTCCAGAATTAGTACACATTCTCCATTCTACATCCTTCTTCAGTGCAAGCACTGTAGGTACTGCACAAGGGCTCAAACTTTCTCTGATCAAGCTTTTTCTCAACAACTCTTGTATCTATCTATTTAGTTCTTCATTCTCTGTCGGTGTCATTCTATGTGCTGCTTTGTTAGGCAAACTTGGTCCCGGTATAAGATCCATGTGATGACTGATACTCCTTATAGGTGGTAATCCATCAGGTACATTATTTGATATGATGTCTTCATACTCTGTTAGAAACTCTCTTATCTCCTTCGGTTCAGTTTCTTTCTTCACTACTTCAGGCTTCTTAGGAATCAAGGCATAACACATACTTTCTTGTTTCAAACCATCCAAAAAATTCCTTCCATCTACCAAATAGATTCTAGCATTCCCACATACCACATCTTTAGAATCATCTTCTAAAGGAATCAAAGTAATTATTTTCCCATTTTCTGTTATAGTATATGTGTTCTTTCTCCCATCATGTATAGCTTTTCTATCATACTGCCAAGGTCTACCCAACAAGATATGACAAACATCCATAGGCATAATATCACACAAGACTTCATCATGATAGGATCCAATATGAAATTTCACTAAACATTGTTCACTCACTAGTACCTTATGATCATCCTGAATCCATGCTATCTGATAGGGCTTAGGGTGTTTCAATCTTTCCAACTTCAGCTTAGTCACCATCTCCTCCAAAACTAGGTTATCTAAACCACCACTATCAATTACAACTTTACAGCACTTACCGCCAGATTTGCATCTTTTCCTGAATAGACTTTTCCTCTGTGATGGTTCCTCATTTGCCTCTATTTGAAATAGTGCTCTCCTCATCACCAATGATTCTCCTTTCTCCGATTCACCAATAGAACTAGGTGATTCAACAGGTTCTTCTTCAACATAGGTTGCTCTTCCACTGTGCTCTATCTGCTTGCTTGTACTACCCTGATTACATTCAAATGCTCTATGCCCTTCAACTCCACACTTGAAACAAGTACCTCTGAATGTCCTCTTATCAAATCCTCTTCCTTCATTTCGGTATGCATTAGGGTTTCCTCTCCAATAAAAAAATTTATCATCTCTCTGGTAAGTATTGTTATCTCTGTCATCCTTCTTAAATAGGTTGTCAAACTTGTTCTGCTCCACAAATGATCTATCACATCTGGAAAATGCTCTACCTCTCTAAAATTTACCTCCTCTACCTCTCTGTCTCTGATCATGTCCTTTATTCAGCTTCTCTTCAACTTTCAGGGCAAACTGATATGCTTCTTCCAAAGATGTCATCCTTACCAAGCTTAGTTCTTCTTGAATGTTCAATCTCAGTCCATTGATGTATCTAGCCACTTTCTCTTTGCTTGCTTCACTATGTCCTATTCTTATGATCATCTTATGAAATTCTTCAGTATACTCCACAGATTTCTCCTTTTGTCTCAGGTTTTGCAATCTTTTCAACAACTCCAACTCATAGTCAGTAGGTATAAACTAATTCTTCAACTTTGTCACCATCCAGTCCCACTTTGTAATCTTTTCTTTTCCTCTTCTATTTCTTTCCAACTAAACTTCTTTCCACCATATAGCAGCATGTCATTTCAACTTTGTCTTTGCAAATTTCACCTTCTCTGGATCTTAAATTTCTTCATATTCAAAGTATTCTTCCATATCATTTATCCAGTCAATCAATTCTTCAGGATTCAAATTACTAGTATAGTTTGACATATCAACTCTAGGTCTTTTTCCAATCTTCAAGATAGCTCACAACATCTTTATCTAATTTGATTCTTCTTCTTCATTGCCTTCTAGGGTTTCGCCAGTTTGTTCGGCAAATTGAAATTCTTCCTCATCATCACTTTCAATATTAGGTCTCGATGTCAATCCTCTTCGCCTATCTTCTTCAATAGAATCCAAACAAATTTACATTATTCTCATCAATTCCATCATCTCATCCATTCTATTAGCCATTGTACCAACAGGAGGAACTCTTCGCGATGGCATCTTCCTAGGATCAAGTGCAAATTGCCTCAGGTTCGGCGATCGGGCTACAAGTGACAACTGCCTCTCAATCGGTGATCAGTTGCACACAAGTAACCTGCCTCAGACTAGTGATCTTCTTACAACAAGATCTTATAGAATCCCCTTCGCCAATTCGCTCCAAAGAATCAAACTTTCGCTCTGATACAACTTGGTGCAGTCACGGTGGGAGGGTTCACAAAATGAACTATCTGGACTGTGTAGCAAGAGTAAACACAACAGAAACAACTCAAAGAAATGGAACAAATGCAAATTCAATCATTGAGTATATCAAAGAATTCAAATACAATATGGTCGGCAACATGCGGGATTACAATTTGGGCTCATAGGCCTGATTACATACATGTGCAAGATAAAGCTTTGAAGCTCCCTTCACACAAAATATAAAACTAATAATTATGAATCAACTGCTAACTCTTAACTATTTTCTTAAGGATCTATTACATCTTTATATATCATTTACAAACCAATATATTCCTCCATGTCGGCCTAGGAAGGTCACAAACTCCAATGAAGAGTTGTAACATGTTCATAGATAGGTCAGACGTAAATGCATAGAACACTTCCTCAAATGAATGGAACAACGCACGGACCCTTGGGGAAGGTTGGCCACGAACCAAAGAACATTGAATGATGTGTCATTGAGATCCGCAAGTCAAGGAATGATCCGCAAGCCTTCTCCTTTAGTTGATTATCAGGGACTGTTAGAATGCTCTGCTCTAAGAAAATAGACAACTTCTGATAGTGATATCTTTCCGGTAACTAATCCAAATGCTCTAAATTCTTGATATGATGTAGATGAATGAATGTAGATGCTAAGTCTAGATCCGCAAGATGTGAAATGCCAAAACTGGACCACAAGTTGAAAACTGCTACCGACTGAACTGCTTGAACTAAACTGGAAAATGAAAAGAAACAAACTGAAATGCAAATGTTTTTGGTTGATGCAAGATTACTCTTGAACTAGGGATGCTCCTGCATCAAAAATTGTGTTGTACTTCCAGGAATGATTATATTTGGATTAAATATTGTCATAACATTTTTATATGATTAGAGGTGTAGATCAAATTCAACATGATTTTGACAGTAACAAGTTTCACATACTTTATTTATACGTACAAAACATGGTCATAAACTTTCAAACATTCTTTGACAAATCTTCACCTGTGAAAATTCTTGCTTGAATGCTTTAAAAAATTCACTTTGTGTTGTATCTATAAAATATTTGGGATGAGGAAATTTTGTACCATCTTCACCTATTACTTGGACAGTGTCCCTCCTAGTAGAAGCAACACGAGGGTGGTTGATCCAATATTCAATTACTTGTTTCTTTAAATCTTCTAGAATTCTATCTTTTTGAGGAATCCTACAAATATCTACCCAATTATTTTCTATGCTTTCATCTAATTTGTTCCTCTTCACAATATATCTTTGAATGATTCTCCTAGATACCTGTAGTAATTGTGCAATTGCTTTAACTTGTCTTCTATGTGATAATTTTATACTTAAAATTCTAGTCATCAATGCTCTAAGTGCAACACTTAAATCATTCATTTGACTCTTGGTTTGAATAGAGTCCATTGCTTCTTGCAAGGTTTCAATTACTATTTGTTTTAATAAATCTAATGGTTTCTTCTTATTATCAACCCCTAGCAACTCCAAAACAGAGGCCATTTCTTTTCACCTAAATAACTTTGCAAATAATTGTGTTCTTCCAATTCAAGATTTTTCTTCAAAAAATTCATCCCAAATTGTTTTAGAGTGTAACTTTATTATGCTTTTAGGAAACATATCTTTAGGTGATATCTATTTGAAAAGAGAATCCTCATCCATATCCATTAAATTTTCCATACCATACTTTTTTTATCATTAGTTTCCTCTTCATTCACATTATTTGCACTTGTAACAATTTCTTCTTGTATTTATTCATCAACATGTTCTTCAACTTGTTCATCAATAATTTCAATGGGTTTTTCTTTATTGGATACTTTTAGATTCAAATTTCTCCCACCTCTTCTTTTTGCATTTTTATTTTCATCCAATCTTCTTCCATAAAACAACCTTGATCTAGTCCTTTTACTCCCCATCACAAATTGTGTTCTAATTCACCTGTACACACATACACATGTGCATCATGATTTAAGTCAAAGTTAAACCTATGGCTATAAAACTTGAGAATATTAAGTGCATTGTATAAAACTTTATTTGAAACATGTGATATTTGCATACTCAAAATGTATCTTAAAATCAAAATACTAATAAATGATTTAACCAAGTAAATTATTTTTCAAACATATTATTATGGCAAGAACTAGTCTTTACACAATAGTTGTTAATTTGGCTTTCAATAAAGAATATCTTGTAAAGCCTACTCTATAAGGTCTTTAAAATCTAGATATGTCTTCAAATATATTATAACACATAATACTAATCCACATTAAATTTACATCATTAGCATCATGTAGGTATTCACTAGACAAATCAACAATAAGGAAGAATCATCATCATCATTGAGTTTAATATTGTCATTGCATCGAACATGATCCCTAGATGTAGCATGATAACCTAGGGCTACTTGATACTGGATGTATGTAATATTGGTTCACAAATTTAATAATATGTGCATTAGAAATATGGACCATACTGGATTTTCTACATTATATTGGGTTCACTATAAATATTGGCTTCCTAAACATTATGAAGTATTATTGGGTTCACTATAAATATTGGGTTCCTAAACATTATGAAGCATTAAATCATTTACAACATTTCTATCACTATCATGAGTTACTTGTGAAGAATTATCATCATTGTTGACCATAAATTAACATCACATGATAAATAATGTAATGCATATTAATCCAAAGAACATGCATCATGAAGGCATTCAATAGACAAATAATCAATAAGGAAGAATCATCATCATCATTGAGTTTAATATTGTCACTGCATCAAACATGATCCCTAGATGTAGCATGAGAACCTAGGGCTACTTGGCACTAGATGTATGTAGTATTGGTTCACAAATTTAATAATATGTGCATTAGAAATATGGAAAATAACATCTATGTCAATAACCTTAATGGATTTGTCATGATTTGCTTGAAAATAGAAATATCACATGAGGGGAAACAAGTAACACACATCACATAAGCAAGCATCATGTATCTCATCATTAGGTATATCATGGAATGAGGGAGGGGTGCTTAAAGATAAAGAATTTCCACAGTAGGCTCATGAAAATCACAATCACTATTTATAGGAGAAATATAACTAGTGTGAAGTAAAGTGAATACATTTAAAAGGGAAGGGAAAAGTAATGACAAGCTTTGTGAAGAATGAAAAATCACATATACAATGAAATGGCTCCATAGAATGTGTGCCACCATCAATGTGGTAGAAAGACATGATTTCATCAAGTATCATAGGATTGGATATGACAAAGTGTAAGAGCATATTGAAATCCTTGGTACATGCATGAATGGAAGTCAAAGGTAAGGTTGTATGGTCCAATCTATGATTAAAATCTAACAATGAAAATTAATCAATGGAGGATTTGAAAGGTGACAATCAACTAAGGGTTAAACCTTCAGTGAAGTACTAAGATCATTATAAATATTTAGATTTGAAACATAATAGGGAATACCATAGCAAACATATTCAAAACTTTGAAAAATAAAAAAATCTAACCCTAAAAATCAAAAATAGAAATGAGAGGGACTTAGGGTTGTGTACCTTAAATTTGACACAATGCAACACTTTGATTGATTTCACAAGAGTTTAGCCAAAAATTTCCCTGTATGCTTTTTTTACCACGTTCCTATTAAAAAAATTAAATAAAAAAATTTACTCAAAATATAATATTAGAGCTATATTAAATCTTAAAAAAAAATCAATAAAATTGAAAAAATATATTAAGTTTGTTAAAAAAAATAGAATATTTTTACCTAAAATTCGTAGGGTTTCAGCCAAAAAACTCTTTTGTTTTTTCTTCACTTTTCTATAAAAAAATTAGATAAAAAAATCATCACAAAAAAAAAATTAACTGTACCATTTCGGGGGAAATTCTTTCTAGCTAAAGAGTTTCGAGCAAAATCTTTTCTATCTAGAATGTTTTGGGTGAAACAATTTTGTCCAAAACTATTTATGTGGCATCCTATGTGGTAGCCAACCTCTCCCATTTCAAAAATTTGTAAAAAATTTCAACTTCAGCTATAATTTATTTTTTTGAAAATCCAAAAATACCCTTTTGTAGAGGTTAGAGTCTAGAATCTAAAAATATATATTTTTTAATATTTTGATTAGTTTCATTATGATTTTTTAAAATTTATTGCAAGTAGGTTTTTATCATCAAACATGAGGTTGATTAAAATTTTAAAAAAAATATTAAAACATATTTTAAAATTTTAAAAATTATATGGTGCACTAGAGGAGAGAATTCTCTACAAGAGAGTATAATTGTTTTTTTAAATAATAAAAAATCTAGATAGAAGTTGATGTCCCATGAAAACCATGACATTTTGATTAAGTTTGACTTTAAAAAATTATAAAAAATATTCATCAAATTTTTTTTCCATGCATTAGATTTTCAAGTCATCTATGTGAGAAAAAAAATGCTCTTTTTTGTGACGTCCCATCGAACTCACTTTAAAAAAACAATTAAAATTCCTCTTAAATTTATAAAAAAATATATCCAACTAATTTTTTAAGGTTGCATTGTCATTTGTATCCAGCCAAAGTGCTAACATAACTTATAGAAAGTATACTTTTTTTGTTTTAGTCACTCATCTAGTTTGCACAACATATAACAAGAAAATACTAGTAGCATTCTAGGTGGCAAGAATGATATATAAATGTATTGAAATGACAAGATTTAAGTGTTCAAAACAAGAAATAGAGATAACCAATGAAAGGGGAAACACTTACAAACCTCCATGCAACTAAATATCCCAAAAATACCTATAGCTAAAGGACAAAGAAAAATGGTTGGGGCTATTTGGGAGCTTAGGTACTTTAGTTCAAACCCTTATATTGGTCTTTCGACCTCCATGGACAACCAAGATTGGAAAATATTAAATAAAAGTGTATTTCCGTACTTCCTAAGTGCACATACAAAAATAAAAGCAATGACAATAAACAAATCTATTTGAGTATCAACCCTAGTCTATGAGGAAGAATACCATTGTGTGTGTAGAAAGATAAATAAGGTGGTGGCCTACAACAAAATATTTTCCAATAGATAATGGAAGATGCAATAGAAATATTGCAACAATATCATTCAAATCCAACAAGAGTAATATTACCAAGAACAAGATTTAAGCAATGAGCTCTTTAGAGGATTCAATAAATGTACAACCAATGTGATTCCTTTGTGAGAGCCTCTATAATAGCAAACTTGTAGTAGTGAGTTAAACAAAAGCTGAGAAAGAGAGATATTCCAACCAAGAGAGTGTACCCAAAAACTAGAATGAAGAGAAGAAGAACTAAAGATTATAAAATTAGTTTTTAATAGACATAGAGAGGAAAGTTGAATGGTCAGATTCACTTAAAAAAGGTATTTCTTTGTCAAACAAGCATTACCACCAACAAAAGTAGGTAGTTGAGTGGGAGAAGTTTAAATTATAAAAACTTCTAGGATGCTAGCACATCATGTGAACATCTGTGTATTGCACTCGCATTTGGAGGAAATTCTCTATAATTTTTGCATGTGTCTCTATAATAGTGGGAAAAATAAGAATGCAATAGGAAATCTTGGCAAGCCTTGATGAGGAAAACCATACCAAGGTTAGGCTTGAGTGGCCCTAGAAACATGCTATGGGAGAAAACACTAAAGAAAGTTAAAAACACAACATAAAATTGTGAGGGTACACACTTTTCTACATTACATTTCACCCCCACTTTAGTGGGTTGATGAAACTAAATGATAAGCTACACTAAAGAACTAAAAGGAAATGTTGAAAGTAAATATCATCATATAAAATATACCCAAAAGGATATTGTAGAGGATGCATAAATTTTCTAGGTGGAAGGATGATACCCCTAGACAGAGAAATTACAAAACCACTGCATTAGGTATCACAATCCTACAAAATCACAATATTAAAAAAATATAATCCTGTAAGACCAAGATGTGTTAGTCTAAAATTAAAGCAGTAAATAGAGGAATTCTAGAACAACAACAAGAATGCTATGAAGAGAAAATGAATCAAAAAAAAAGGGTGAATGTGTGCCCCCTCATGTTTTTATTTGGCAATTAGGAGGCAAAAACATGAAAGAGAATTCACCACTTTGAGTTTCAGAACAAAATTTATTGAAAAGGCTCTCTAAAGGGTTATTTTGTAAATTAACAGCTCAACAAAAATAATATCACAAGAAAGAGGGTAGAGCTAGGATTCACACAGAAAGAAATGACACAAAAATTTGAGCTCGCAGCCAAAAGTTATGAAGGTTTTCGTGCAGGAGGTGCTACAAAATTTTTGAAAATTTACTATAAATAGTAATTTTTAAAAATTTATTATTCATTTGAACTTACCAAAATTAAAAAAAATTGAGCACCCAAAGCATTCCAAGAGTGAAAATTCCATGTAGACAAGTTTTGATGCTTGAGGTTGGACTAGATGAGAGAGTTCTCATGGAGAAGGGTCTCAACATTAGAGAGTTATATAGAAAATTTGAATTTTTGTCACTTTTTGCATTGGGTTTTTATGCGTAGTGGGATCCACGTAGCATGTTGTCATCCCATGGGCATTCTAGAATCTATTAGATGTGATAGCACCCTTAGGTGTGCTAGCATCAAAAAAGGGTGCTAGTGTATGAAGGGCATGCTAGTGTCTGAGGGTGTAGGCATCCCAATAGGACTTAGTTGATTTTTGATGTAGAACTGCTGAAATATTATTTTCATGTTTTGCAATATCCATTGATGATGCACAAGCAGATGTGAAGGAGTATTCTTGCATTGTTATGAGGCTACCTTAGGGATTTATCCTAATATGAGGTTATGTTTTGCAGCAGGGCGGGGATCTATTGGGCATACACAATGCCAAAGATGTGATTTCATGATCACTTTCTCATGGCATTGATGGAGATGTAGGATACAGATGTCTCAATCTTCTAGCTACCTAGGGAGAGATGATTGTGATGTTGGAGGATGTCTACCATATCCTCAGACTAGCAATATGGGGTTGGCAGGTGTCGATCAACAATCAATGATTGCAGGTGTACACCCAGGTAGGGTAGTGGTGCAGTGCACCTAGGATATTTTTTATGTCAAATTCATGAAATTTTGTTTGATGGAGACTAAATGGGATTTTGAAATAATATATTGAAGCCCACTAGAGGCATTTTCTTAGAGTGGAGGTCATATAGGTGTAGGAAATTTAATATTTTCCTATTTTTATGATTGTCTAAGTTGAGCATTTTTTGTGGATAGACAGTCTAATTTTAGACAGTTAGCTTTTATGGTGGCTTTTCCCACAATGGGAGTGGGAGTAATCATGGAGTTTTATTGCAAACATGTATATATACCTCTCTCATGTTGAGTAAGAGGATTATGATGAAGATTTGAAGAGAAATAATAGTGAATTATTAGTTTTTCTGGATATTTTACTTTTTTTTCATTGTTTTATGCCTGGCACGTGCCCGTACAGTGCAGTCAAGAGCTAAAATCCATAGAATTGTGAAGTATTTAGGATAATCTCTCATTTGAATTGGTTTAGAGGATTTAAAATTGGATTTGAAGCACTCTTGTACTCATTTTGCTGAAACTGTTCTTTAATCCTAGTTTTAAGGCTTTTTTAACAAATCGATGGATTTTTGGTTTGTTTCATCAACATCAGAACTTCTAGATAGATGAAATGGATCCTATTAGACTATATTTTGTATTGAATCTCTATTGCAGGAGCAGGGAAAAGTTATTTGTGTTGTCCTAGAGGAATCCTCATGATTTTTGCTTAGTTTGAGTAGGTTAGAGGCTAGATTTGTGCAAAAGTCTGAAGAATTGGTCATATAATGATGGAATGAGTTTGTGTATGTGTATTTGAATGTGTTTGAACCAATAGCCAAGATGGTGGAGGCCTGGAATAGGGATTTTCAATAAACCCTTGAGTTTTAGCCTAAAAATGAGGGTTTAGTGGTTTGGGGGTCTTGTGATAGTTTTTCTTGAGGAAGATTGTGGATTTGGTGGTTTTGGAACTAGTTGAAAGACTGTCCATAGGATTTTTGTGTTGGGAGCAAGTTTGGAAGACACTTCCTTTGTAAAAGTGGGCTAATTACCCTCTAGGACAACAGAAACTGTCCATTTTTTAGGCTTGTGTTCTAAAAGAGCACACCCTGCATGTTTGGTATGTTGTGTAATTCCATAATGGGTATCTAGAAATCTAGTTTGTTCATGGGTTGGTTAGGTTTTATGCAAGTTATGCTCCAAAAACACCTCAGATAGGGCTACAAGCAAGTTGGTCTACTTACAAAGGAAAGACAAGAAGGATCTATGGTCAGGAATCCTAATGAGTTTCATTAGTTTAAATGCATATTTTAGTGAGATCTCAGTTGTCTTGGAGGATAGGCATGAGTTCCTTGCATATAAGCCATGATAAGTTACCTTTACTACTCATTTAACCCTTGTATGGTGAGGGGATAGTCATGTCCATGCAAGTACAGTCAATGATCAATGTAGCAGTAGGTCTAGGAAGACCTTTAAACCTTGTTATGCCCTACCATCCCCTACATTCTCTTCATTAAGTGCTCAGTTGGGCCCCTTAGTGGTGGTAGCTCTGCATCAAGTGGTATTAGATCACAGTTATTAGGTCTGTTGTGGTTGTGAAGTATTAAGTTGAAGAGGTAGTTTCTCAAAGATGCCTCCAAGAGGAAGAAACATGGCTCAAGAGATGAATGAGCTAAAGGAGAAACATGCTAGAGAGTTGAGGGAGCTGAAGGAAAGAATGGCTACCCCAGAAAAAAATTAGAGAAGAGGAGTGGCTCTAGGTGATGAGAAAGGGTCTGAAGAAGAGGAAGCCGAGTATGAATATGTGGAAGAAGAGTTAAACCCTAAGTATTAGAGGATGGTAAGGTTACTAAAAGCAGTAAAAGAAGACAAGCACAAGATGAAGATAGATGTGCCAAAGTATGGAGGAAGCCTTAGTGATGAAGAGTTGCTAGATTGGATTGCAGCATTGGACAATCATTTTAAGTGTGATGAAGTTCCTAAGGATCAGAAAGTGAAGATTGCAAAGACCAAGCTGATAGGTCATGCTTTGTTATGGTGGGATTATCAGCAGATGGAGAGGAGAAAGCAAGAAAAGGCAAATATTATTTCATGGGACAAGATGGTAGCTAAGATCAAAGGTAAGTTCTTGCCTAAAGATTCTGAAGTTCAAATGTTTAAAAAGCTTCAAGGTTTAAGGCAAAAGGAATTCGATGTTAAGTCATATATTGAAGAGTTTTATAAGCTGAGTATAAGGTTTGGTCACAATGAGAGTGAAGTACAAAAGGTTGCTAGGTATATTGGTGGTTTGAGGTTTAACATGCAGGATGAACTAGTGCTGGCAAATCCAAGGAGTGTTGAAGACTATTATCAAATGGCAATTAGAGTGGAAACGAAGCTGAAAAGGAGACAAGATAAGATAGCCAGAGGCAGGGGCAATACCTCTAGAGGCAGAGGATCTTTTAATGCAAAACAAGTCAATGAGGGTCAAGAGGAGATGAGCAAGGCACAAGGACAAGGTGCAGATTTCAAACAAGGACAAAATATAAATTTCAGAGGTAGAGGTTCTAGAGGCAGATTTGGTGGTGGAAGGAATGCAAACACCTTTGTAGGTAAGTGTTACAATTGTCAAGAGTTTGGGCACCCAGCTTACAAGTGTCCTGAGAAGCAAAAATTTTTAAGTGATGGTGAAAGGAAGAATGAGAGAAGGACTCAGTTAGTCCAAGAAGAAGAATGTGGTGGTTCTACTCCCACTGGTTGTGTTGGTGAGGTAGGAGAAATGTTGATGCTAAGAGATAGAGTACTATTGAAGACCTCCAAGGAGAAGGAGTTGATTTAGAGGAAAGCACTATTTAGGAAAACTTACAAGTGCAAAGACAAGGTATGTAAAGTGATAGTGGATTTAGTGTGTACTGACAATATGGTGTCTAGTGAAATAGTAGACAAACTAAAATTTCAAAGAGTGCCTAGGGACACACCTTACAAAGTCTCTTGGGTAAGTGATGATCAGTCCATTTTAGTGACTGAACAAGCATTAGTAGAGTTCAAGATTGGAGCATATGAGGATAAGGTCCTATGTGACATTTTACCTATGGATTGTTGTCATGTGATACTTGGAAGACCTTGGTAGTTTGATAGGTCTATAATTTATGATGGAAAAGATAACACCTACACCATTATGAAGGATGAGAAGACTTTTGTACTGATGCCAATGCAGGAAGAAGTCAAGGAGCAGTCAAGGACAGCAAAGATGATAATGTTTGGTAAAAAGGAGCTAGTGAGGCCTGAGGAGAGTGGAAACAAGGAGTATGCATCCTTTTCAAGGCATAAAGTTGTTGAGACAACAAATGAGAAGAGTGAAGATGATTTGCAGATAGTTGTGAAGAGGAATGTCTTCATGTGGAAGAAGGAAGTGGATGAGAAGGTGTCTTGGTCTGAGATAGAGAAGTGTAAGAGTGAGAAGCTTGAAATGCATGAAGTGATTATGGTTGGGGCAGTCAAGTGTCCTATAAAGAGGCAGTTGGATAATGTGAGGACAAAGATTTCTAAAGGTAATAGGACAGAGAACAAGCTGATGATAGGTTTGACAGAGGTTGCAAATGGTGATGGTACAGTTGGTAGTGAAAAGAATGAAGACAAAAAGAGCATGGGGCAAAGGACTATGCAAGAGATGAAAGATAAAGTGATGACAGTTGATAAAACATTGAGAACAGAGGTAAAAGAGAATGAAATAGCAAAGTTTATTGATAGGAAAGATGAGAAACATCCCACAGGGCAGATTGTACAGTTGGAGAAAGAAACAAGTAATGATGATGGAAAATATGCCAAGAATCCTGTGATAGGTGAAAAGTCAGGTTTAGCAGATCAGACATAGTCATGAAACCCTAACCCTACCATCATCAAGGAATCTAACCTAAATGAAATCAAAGAACAATGCAATTCAAGCATAACATCACCTAGACCGTGCGATTCCTTGTTTGAGGGATGTGGACTGCTTCTTCAACAATGAACAATTTCAAAGCTGAAAGCTGCCATGATGGAAGATGAAAGCTCGATTGGATGATCAAATGCTCAAGATGCTCAAGATGAATAATGTAGGTGCTATATGATTGCTAGATCCCCCCCTCATATGGAATGAGAGGGTGTTTATATAGGGCTCAGCCAAGATCAATCGACGGTGGAGATTTAGAGGCTATGTGAATGGCTAGGATTGAAAGATACTAAATTTAGGTTCCATTAGTTGTGCATGTGAAGGATATGAATGAAAGTTGTCTTACAACACATGATTGACTGGACAAGTGTTGGAATATGATAAAAGATGAGTGTTTAATTCAAATAAAAATATTTGAATTAGTTGGGAAATGAGTTGGATATTAATTAAATAAATAAAATTTATTTAATTAATAGGATAAATGAATAAAATGGGATAAGATATGATGTGGAAATTAATTAAATAAATAAAATTTATTTAATTAATTGGAAAGAGGATAGGATAAATAGGATTATGATATGGAATTAATTAAATAAATAAAATTTATTTAATTAATTGACTAAGTAGGATGAGGATGAGATTTTAATTAAATAAATAAAATTTATTTAATTAATTGGCTTAATGGATAATGATTTAACATGGTGTTGCTAGACATGGACAAATTTGGGTGTCTACATTTTGCCCCTCTTTGATACAATGTTCGATAGAGCGTTGTGTCAAAGAAGATACGATATGCGTTCCATAAACAAGTCATGCCCCAGTGTAACTGGTAGGTGATGCCCCCTCGAGAGGTAAGCCAGGCTAACCAGGAAGGGCTGGATTGGCTCTCGATAGAAGAAAAAGGCTAAAAAGAAGGCTGACATGAAGAAAATGGGAGTTGGATGGAAGAAAATAGGCTGTGGCATAGAAGAATTAGGGTTGTGAGAAGGGCTATAAGTAGGTTCTAGATAGGATGATGGGCAGCTTTCAAGTAATTGCTCAGAATGAAAAGAAATGCAGTCCTTATGTTTGATATAGCATATGGATGTTATGCACCAGGGTATAAGAGACCAAGGTGTCGAGATATCCAATGCGCAACTAGCGTGTTACAATTTTGTCTGAACGCATGAGGTCAAGATGTTGAGCCAACATGCACAAGATATGAATAACAGCTAGCGTTGGACTTTGACGCTACAAGCAATGGTTTGAGCTTATCTCCACTACACATAATGATAGCTTGCTGGTTATATGTATGGAGTTAGTCTTAACATAGAATAGTCTCAAATGCATAAGAGACTGTTTAGCTTCTCAGATGCTAGAGATATTGATATGTAAGATGCTAATCCCAACACGTACAAGATACCAATACGCATAGGAAGAGGATAAGATCATCCCGCAAATGCAAGATAAAATGATAACACACACAAGAAAGCAAGCAAGCATGCACAAATGATTCAAAAACAAACAAGGTATTGCCCCTGTCAAGCTGTAAACCAATGATTAATTGCTGACTGTTTTGTTGATGATAGTTGAGAGTGTTGTCATTGCAGGGAAAGCTATATCCCTAGATCAACACAAGGTTGTTGGCTAAGTTGGTTGGCTAATTGGCTGATTGATTTGGCTTACACAAGGCTAGGATCAAGACCATTGATTATGTTTGGATAACTTGGCTTGATTGATTAACTTGATTGGTATAGCTTTAAGGATTGACTTACACTTGGATCATTGCTTGGAATGATTTTGAGGATGATGAAATGATGAAGGAAGATTGATTTGATGAAATGTTGATGATGGATTGAGTTGCTTTTGATTTGCTGAAGTGATTGGATTTGTTTTGATGGATGGCTAGATGTGCTTGAGTTGATTTGCTTTGCTGTTGATGGTGATGATTGATAGGATTTGTTTTGATGATTGGCTTGATGTACTTTGGTTGTGATGTTTGTTGTTGCTAGGTTGATTGTTTTGATGATTGGATTGTTTTGAATGATGATAGTGATGGTGTGATGATTAGAGTGTCCACTCAATCTAAGCATAAGCAAGTGTTCTCAGTGTACTTAAAGGATGTAAAACAAACAAGGTATTGCCCTTGTCAAGTCATAAACCAATGATTGATTATTTGATTGATGATGATAGTGTTGTCATTGCGGGGAAAGCTATATCCCTAGATCAACACAAAGATGATGGGAACGTTATATCCCATTGATGATGATTGATTTGGCTCATGACAAGATTAGGATCAAAAACTGTTGATTTGATTGGATAATGTTCCTTGATTGATAAGCTTGCTTGATATGGATTAGTGTGACTTGGGTTTAAGATCATTGCTTAGATTAATTTGACTGATATGATTGGAAGAAGTGATTGATTGAAATGGATGAATGAATGCTATTGATAAGAAGAATTGGTGATGATGATGATGATTTGATTTTGATTGAATGTTGACGGAATGGATTGTTTTGGATGATGATTGATCTTATTGCTTGGCTTGTTCGTTGGATATTGATTTTTTTGGATTTTTTTGACATATTTGATTTTTTTTTGTATTTTTAATGTTTTTGGATGTCATTGGAGTTACAATTTGGGTAGCCTTTGTGCTTGATACCAATGACAAGGAAAAAAAACCAAGTCTAGGTGCAAGGGATGGATAAAAGGATTGGATGGATAAAATGATGGGCTCATAGCAAATGGGATGGAAGGCTAATGATAAATGGATAGGCCATATAGGGGATGGATGCATGCCCCGTGATAAACGGATAGGTAGGCTATAGTGGAAAGCTCATGATAAATAGATAGGGATAAGCTATAAGATGGAAAGCTCATGATAAGGGTACGTCATAGTGGATGGACCATAAGGGAGCTAGGATGTGATCTTCAAAGGCTATGTGGCATAGGAAGAACTTGCCCCCATTCTAGGATATTTACATGACAAGGCTCATGACAATGGGATGACATGATAGGTTTTACATGACAAGGTGTATGATAGGTGGATAATGATAAGATGGATTGATTAAGAAGGTATGAGGTATACCAAGAGATATCCAAAGCATGTTTCAAGATTTTGCCCCTATGTCTGCATCAAATCCAAAAGGCAGAAGGATGGATGAATGGATAAGTGGGTTCAATAGGATAGGCTTGTTTATGTAATGGCTAAGGATGGTAGGATGGTAAATGATATAATAGGATAGATAGTTTGGAAATGGATAGGTTGGATGAGACAATGTGCCCCCAAGTGTAAGTGACATAGAAGATCAACCTACACATGACGCCTGTTTGCCAGGTTTTCATCATGGTGCTTATCCAAGGCGCCTGCTTGCCAGGTTTTCACCATTGGATGAAGAGATTTTTCTTTACTTTTTTGATTTTTTTTTTTTAACTTTTTTGCCTTTTTTTTTTATGGGATAGCATGACAATTACACATGGCGCCTATTTGCCAGGTTTTCACCATGGTAATGGATAGGAGGGACTCAAGTGTTTAGTTCAATGGATGTTGGTAGTCCCGTTAGAGATGGATGTCATCGCATGGACCATGTCATTATGCTCATAGATGTTGGTAAAGGATTGCATGGAAGCGAGATGGATTAGGTAGATAATGGATTATAATGTGGAATTATGGTAGGGTAGGCTAGTGGCTTATGGTGTGGATTTATGAAAGGTTCATGCAAGGATGAATGGATGGAAGGCTTATGCAAAAGCATGGACCATAGGAAGGTGATGGGGAAGATTTGTAGGATAATGGATGGAAGATGGGGAGATGTAGTTATGTGGAGGTGCTGTGGAGTAGAAGGGAACCATGACCAACAGTTGCACACACCGTGATAAACATTGAAGCTTTTGATGGGATGGTGGTGTAGGAAGCAATGGAGATGTTTGCTTAGGAGATGGTTGATGAAGTGATTTAGGAACCCACATAGATTTAGTATTTTTAATGCTTTTGCTTGTAGGAGTTTTGAAGGGAATGAAAGTTTTGGATGGAAGTAGGCTTTTGGATGGATATATGTGGTTGGGATTCTTGAGAGGTGGATGAGGATGCCTCATTTGACTTGCTAGCTATTTGCTTAGGAACCCAAACCATTTTACTTTTGGGCTTTGCTTTTGGAGGTATGGGCTTGGATAGCTTTGTGAATGTACGTTGCTTAGAATATGGATGATTTCGAGACTTTTCACATTGATGGCCTAAGGCATGAGGGTCCTTAGGAGTTTTAGTTGGATTTTTGGCTTTATAGATAAAGGCATCCAAATGTTTATTTTGGAATCCCATGAGTTTGGTGGAAGCAGGGTTGGTGGAATGATTGGAAGCTTCATGTTTAAATGATGTGTGCTTTTATTGGCCATGATTATAGATGTAAGGATACTTATGAATGATAGGTATATGAGGTGTTGGAAGCAAGGGTGGCAAGGTGGATGGAGGGATATTTGGAGTTGGTAAGAGTGGAGGCAAAGTGGATGGTAGAAGGTGTACGGTCACATGCTTTTGACATTTATAGGATGATGGAGGTGGAATGACAACATATGTTTTGGGTAGATGATGGGGGGTACGATGGAAAGTGGTAGATTTAGGATGCATGAAGGAATTACCAACATCTTTGCCTTGTTTACCTTGGGGTGTGTATCCAAGACCATATGAGCATGGAGGGATTTTAACATGGTTTGGCTCCAAAATACCTTGTTCATAAAGACCTAGGCCTTTACCTTTGTAGTTCATGTTTTGGAGGATGCGATTGACTATGGGACTAGATGTGCTTTGAACACTAGACTTGAGCTCATTATTGGATGAAGGTGAAGATGAAATGGAGGACAATGGTTGTTGTTGTCCTAAGGAATAACATTCATGGAGGAAGGTGGTAAGACCACTAAGACATGATGGTGGACTTGAAATGGGATCGATGGTAGATATGGAGGGAGGATCATTAGCATTGTGTTCACTAAGATCTAAGTTATTTGTTTGATCTTCTATGCTTATGTGTTCTTGAGAGGCACATGTCTCATTATGACAAGTGGATGTTTGCTCATTATGGATAGGGCTAGATGGAGGATGACTAGGAGCAATTTGGATATCTCGCTCATGGATGGTTATGGGATTATGAATAGGATCAAGGTACTTTTTAATAGGTTCTTCATCATAGATATCATCTTGATCATGAGATAGATAAAGTTTGGCCAAATGGATCATCATGGTTTTCATGATCTTAGCTAGAACCTTGATCATAACTATGAGCAAAAATAGGATTAAGTGGGCTATAAAAGGGATAAATTTGCTCATGAATGAGGTCATGGTGATGGCTAATAGCTTGAGGGCAACCCATATGTAGGTCATGGATAGGTGGAACTTAGAGGTGCTTTGATCTTGATTAAGATTAAGGTTCAATATTTCTACATGTTTAAGATTATGCTCTTGACATACCTCTTGACTTTGGATGGAAGTGGAAGGTTCTTGAGTGGACTTGATAGGCTCTTGATAGTTATCAACATGGAGGCATGATGGCTCTTGACTTGGGCTTGTGGTTGGAGACTCTTGAATAGACTTGTTGGCTTGTAGGTCACATGATGGGCTTAAAGGGCTAGGTATGTTAATGGAAGGCTCTTGAAGAGGCTCAAGGATATGTGAACCACATGATGAGATTATAGGATTGGACATAACCTTTGGAAGTTCATTTGTAGGCTCATGAATTGGTGTTTGACATGGGGGTAGTTTATTCATATCTAGTAGCCAATGGATCACATCCTTTGCAAGTGTATGGGTGGATGGGAAATATAATGGATGGATGATAATGGTAGATGGTGTTGGATTAGGATTAGGATGAGGATTAGGTTGAGAGCTAATTGGATTGGATGGATTAGGATTTGAACTAGATGGGGATGATGTGGCACGATTTCCCATTATAGGTGGGTATACCTTGTAAACAATTGAGAGAAATATTGGGCATTGATTTGTATTATGGCCTTTGGTCCTATGGTATGCACAATAATCATGTTCATCATATGGACTTTCTTCACATGGTTTGACTTTAGGAAGTTCAATGAGTTTTGCTTCAAGCATCCTTTGTAAAACTCTCTTAGCCGCATCCTTTGGTGAACGATTAGAATGACATGGTGAGGAAGGTAATGAGGGGCTTGGTGGTTTGGAAGGTAAAGGGATCAATGGACTATGATTGGGATCACATGGTGGTGTTGGAATAGGACTTGTTGGTTCATGTGTTAGCATGTGATTGGGTGGTGGTGGCCACTCTAGATTGGTATCTCCCTTGTCAAAGGTAATTAAGTCTTGCATAGGATAACTTGGGCTTTGATTTATGTACAAGGGACCACTTGGACTTGAATGTGCTTCTTGTTGGAAAGGTGGACTTAGGTCTATCAATGGTGCTTGATGGTCTTGTTGAAAAGGTGTACTTGGACTTGCTTGATTTATGTACAAAGGGCTATTTGGACTTGCATGTTGTTCTTGTGATATTATTTGATTGCCTTGTGGATGGTCTTGGGAGTGCGTTGGAATGGTGGTATGAGGGATTGGATAAGCTTGAGGTGGATGTTCATAGGTTGATGTGGTATTGACTTGGTGGATAGGTGGATTAAGTTGATATGAAGTGGATGGATATGACATGTGGCTATGAGGTGGATTAGGTTGATAGGAAGTGGCTAAGGATTGTTGTACTTGTCGAGCTTGACTAGTGGCTAAAAGGTGTTGGACTTGGGCTATGAAGTGTTGTAGTTGAGGTGATTGGCTTGCATGGGGTTGAGCTCTTTAGATGAAGAATTGTAATGTTTTAATGGCATCTTGGTTTAGGGGTTGTGATCCTTGATAAAGATTTTGGAGGAATCTTTGGAATTTGATTTCTAGGTCTTCTAGTGTAGACATGTTGTCACCAAGTGTTTGTCTTAAGTCCTTTTAACAAGTGCTTGTTTAGGGATTTGGATGATGATGTGGCTTGTTTGGATGACTTGGCTATGTTTGGGATGAAAGTGATTAGGTTTGAATGTCATTGGAAGAATGTGTAGGATGACTTATCTTTATGTGTTTTGGTGTTTAGAGCTTGATGTGGCAATATTCAAACAAATGATTATGCATATACACACATGAATCACTCACGCAAGACACATAAGCAAGTTTTAGTTTGGAAGAATGTGATGATGGTTAAGCAAGCACATGAAGACACTTCAGCAAGTCCTAGTAAAGGCAAGGCCACTATCACAAGGAGGTTCTAGTGAAAATCTGAGGGACCGGCACCCCACGAGCATCCAGCAAGCCACTTAAGACTTTAACTAACCCTACTAGGAGTTTTAATATACACAATTGTACACCTCCTTTCGAGTTAGCACTGTATGGTGAGCGCTAATACCGGTTAGACTTGGCTTTCACCTTATCCTCTAATTTTTATAGCGGACTGGATGAAAGTACCGCTTGAGGTCATTCCCTTGGGGTGGATACCAAGGTAGGCCTCTCTAAGGCTAAACAAAAGCAACACAAGTAAATGTTTTTGATCTCCAAGTTCGTGTTGGGATGCGAGGAGAGAGCATACACATTTACTTGGTCACACTCGCATGGGGTTCATTAACCTTAGAAATTCCATGTGTGATCAAACAGTTCAAGCACTTGTGCGTTTTAGATCCAAATCCAAATGTGATGAAAGACAATGATTCATTTTAAGCCCAATTTCTTGATGATGTGATAGCAAACAAATGTTCGTTTTATGCCCAAAATCCAAATGTGTTTGCAAACAATGATTAGAAGATGAAAGAGATGAAAGATTAGAATGAGTGCACCTGATACAATCACTTTCCAATTTGCTATAGATGTTGATTCCAATGCTGCTCCAGCTCCTTAGATGCCGTTACAAGTCACCAATTCCAAAAAGAAATAAGTAAACTTGCAAAGAAGATGATTACATGAAAAAGATGAAATCTAAAAATTCTGATGAAAATGATCTGATATAGAAAAATAGATTGCATAAATAGAAAGTTCAGGAGATTCTAAGCAATTTGAAAAAAAGTTTCGCTGAAAAATGATCAAAATTGCTCAAGTTATGCTCAAATGAAGTTTGCAATGAACCTAAACTTTGATTGATAAAAAAGCCTAAAAAATAGTACAGTCACCTGATAAAAGTGGTACAGTTGTGAAGCTTGTCCTCCTAGCTTTCCAGCGAGTCCTTGTTTGTGCGATTTGGCCTTCGTATGTGAAAGTTATGATAGAAATACCAAGATGCACAATGACAGCAAGCAGAAGCAAGTTACAGTTGCCAGATGCGACATACTGTTGATCAGAGGCGATCTATGTTTGTGACAGGTGGGATCTTGTAGATCAAATGCGACATGAAAAATACTAGATGCGGTTCTTGTAGGCTTATAAGCGATGAAGAAAAGCCAAAAGCGACCTATTTTGGCCTATAAGCGACCTGTATCTGCAAAATAACAATACGCTACAGAAACCCTAACTCTGCAAAACCTGATCACTGTTAGACTGAAAGCGATTCATTTATACCAAAAGCGGGTACTTTCAAGATAAAAGCGATACAATTCATGCCAAAGGCGATGTCTATCCAGATAAAGGCGATGTCTATCCAAAAAAGCATTATAGGCGGCTAATTTAAGTGCAGAAGCGACACGAATATGCAGAAAGCGGTGGTTTTTTGGTCATAAGCGATGCAAAAATAGATGGAAGCGACAAGTAATGGCTTATATGCGACTAACAAAATGCCAAAAGCGACACATAATAGCCCAAAAGCGATCTGGAGAGTTTCAGGAGACAGAATGCAAATGTTAACCATAAGCGACCAAGTTTACCATATGCTATCAGTTTTTGTTCAAAAGTGAGCACTGTTTGTTTAAAAACGGACCAAATTTGACCATAAGCGACTGCTGTTTGCCCAAAGGCGAGCTGATTTAGCCCAGGCGAATGCTGTTTGATCATAAGCGACCTAAATTACCAGAAGCACATTGTTGCAGTCCGGTTGTTGTTTTCTTCACCAAACACTCCATTTTTCATCAAATTTAGGTAAATTTGTACTCAAAGTTTATGGAAATGGCCTCCCGGACGCAATGGTGAGGTTAGATTTGGGCTAAGAGATCATATACATACATATTTAGCCAAATATTTGCAAACTAGGGTTAGAAAAATGCAAATTTTTGCTACAAAAGCTTACAAAATGAAAGATTGGCGCTCCAAGAGATCTAAACTTCATAAAAACAACTCAAACAAGAGAGGTTAATCAAAGACGTGAGTCCCACCGGGCGTGCCAAAATGTGATAGGTGAAAAGTCAGGTTTAGCAGATCAGACATAGTCATGAAACCCTAACCCTACCATCATCAAGGAATCTAACCTAAATGAAATCAAAGAACAATGCAATTCAAGCATAACATCACCTAGACCGTGCGATTCCTTGTTTGAGGGATGTGGACTACTTCTTCAACAATGAACAATTGCAAAGCTGAAAGCTGCCATGATGGAAGATGAAAGCTCGATTGGATGATCAAATGCTCAAGATGCTCAAGATGAATAATGTAGGTGCTATATGATTGCTGGATCCCCCCCCTCATATGGAATGAGAGGGTGTTTATATAGGGCTCAGCCAAGATCAATCGATGGTGGAGATTCAGAGGCTATGTGAATGGCTAGGATTGAAAGATACTAAATTTAGGTTCCATTAGTTGTGCATGTGAAGGATATGAATGAAAGTTGTCTTACAACACATGATTGACTGGAAAAGTGTTGGAATATGATAAAAGATGAGTGTTTTATTCAAATAAAAATATTTGAATTAGTTGGGAAATGAGTTGGATATTAATTAAATAAATAAAATTTATTTAATTAATAGGATAAATGAATAAAATGGGATAAGATATGATGTGGAAATTAATTAATTAAATAAAATTTATTTAATTAATTGGAAAGAGGATAGGATAAATGGGATTATGATGTGGAATTAATTAAATAAATAAAATTTATTTAATTAATTGGCTTAATGGATAATGATTTAACATGGTGTTGCTAGACATGGACAAATTTGGGTGTCTACAAATCCAAGCAAGGTGAACCTATTGAAGACAAGCATGTAGGTCAAAAATGTGAAGAGTACAAAGGTGGACAAACTACAACAAACTTTCCAAGGGACTTGGAAAAATTACAAGTTGGGGTGTATGGTGCAGTGCACCTAGGACATGTTTTATGTCAAATTTGTGAAATTTTGTTTGATGGAGACTAAATGGGATTTTGAAATAATATATTAAAGCCCACTAGAGGCATTTTCTTAGATTGGAGGTCATATAGGTGTAGTAACTTTAATATTTTCCTATTTTTATGACTGTCTAAGTTGAGCATTTTTTGTTGACAATCAGTCTAATTTTAGACAGTTAGCTTTTATGGAAAAAATAGTCAATTTTTTGCCTTTATGGTGGCTTTTCCCACGATGGGAGTGGGAGTAATCATGGAGTTTTATTGAAAACATGTATATATACCTCTCTCATGTTGAGTAAGAGGATTATAATGAAGATTTAAAGAGAAATAATAGTGAATTATCAGTTTTTATGCATATTTTACTATTTTTTTCATTGTTTTATGCCTGGCACATGCCCGTATAGTGCAATCAAGAGCTAAAATGAAAAGAATTGTGAAGTGTCTAGGATAATCTCTCATTTGAATTGGTTTAGAGGATTTGACATTGGATTTGAAGCACTCTTGTACTCATTTTGCTGAAACTGTTCTTTAATCCTAGTTTTAAGGCTTTTTTAACAAATCGATGGATTTTTGGTTTGTTTCATCAACATCAGAACTTCTAGATAGATGAAATGAATCCTATTAGACTATATTTTTTATTGAATCTCTATTGTAGGAGCAGGGAAAAGTTATTTGTGTTGTCCTAGAGGAATCCTCATGATTTTTGCTTAGTTTGAGTAGGTTAGAGGCTAGATTTGTACAAAAGTCCAAAGAATTGGTCATATAATGATGGAATGAGTTTGTACAGGTGTATTTGAATGTGTTTGAACCAATAGGAAAGATGGTGGAGGCCTGGAATAGGGATTTTCAATAAACCCTTGAGTTTTAGCCTAAAAATGAGGGTTTAGTGGTTTGGGGGTCTTGTGATAGTTTTTCTTGAGGCAGATTGTGGATTTGGTGATTTTGGAACTAGTTGAAAGACTCTCCATAGGGGTTTTGTGTTGGGAGCAAGTTTGGAGGACACTTCCTTTGTAAAAGTGGGCTAATTGCCCTCTAGGACAGCAAAAATAGTCCATTTTTAAGGCTTGTGTTCCAAAAGACCACAACCTGCATGTTTGGTATGTTGTGTAATTCCATAATGGGTATCTAGAAATCTATTTTTTTCATGGGTTGGTTAGGTTTTATGCAATTTATGCCCCAAAAACACCTCAGACAAGGCTACAAGCAAGTTGGTCTACTTACAAATGAAAGACAAGAAGGGTCTGTGGTCAGAAATCCTAATGAGTTTCATTAGTTTAAATGCATCATTTTAGTGAGATCTCAATTGTCTTGGAGGATAGGCATGAGTTCCTTACATATAAGCCATGATAAGTTACCTTTACTACTCATTTAACCCTTGTATGGTGAGGGGACAGTCATGTCCATGCAAGTACAGTCAAGGACTAGTGGAGTAGTAGGTCTAGGAAGACCTTTAAAACCTGTTATGCCCTTCCATCCCCTACATTCTCTTCATTAAGTGTTCAGTTGGGCCCCTTAGTGGTGGTAGCTCTGCATCAAGTAGCTTTATGCAATCAAGCAAATCATGTCTAGCAACATGACTGAACACATTTACATGAGGTGGTTGGAGTAGGTTGCAATGCCTATCACCTTAGTTTGATGTATTATGATAGCCATTATTTCCATGTGTATTACTCAGGATGGGTGAGGCACACACCTACATGGGGACTCGTCCATACTGTTGGTTTTTCCCCAGACTGGATGCTTATTCCTAGATTTCCCTACAAGGTAGCCATCAATGATCAACAGGATCTCTAGGCCAGGGGCCAACAGTATAGGAGATAGACTCTATTTTTATCTCCTCTTCTTCTTCAGGCTCTGCAAAACCTAGGGGGGTATTCCCTATTCAACACCCATGAGAATATGCATACAAAGGCTGGGATGCTGACATGAAGTAGATAAGTCCTCCCATAAGTAGACCAAAACTGCAAGATAAGAGCAAAGGGGCTAGCTTTGGGCCTATTTTCAGTTGTAGACAGAGGACTTGGGATCCTAAAACTAATTCTACTATCCTAATGATTGTTTTAGAGTTTGATTTTGATGTTGTGTTTGGATGCAGAGTTAGACCTAGTGTATAACCTCAACACAGAGCTAGATTGGTGCCTATCCAGGGCTTGGAGTCATAGACATACACATGTAAATGTTCAGCATAAACATACTAAAACTGGATTTCAAGGGGATTTGTGTGATATCTGCCTTACAGATACATCCCAGAACAGAGTATCAAGTTATCTTTGCTTATGATATCCTTACTGCAATATATTCTTCTCAACACTCAATCTGAAAACACTTTAATCTACCCCTTGGGCAGAAGTTGAAAGATCAAGCATTCAATATAGTAAACCTGTATCCTAGAACCCAAGACACCCCTTAGATATCTAGATTTAAAAGAAGAGTATATTCAATACAGGAGACAAATAACAAAACACATGCAGTATAGCATTATTCATCTAAAACAACAATGAAACTAGTAAGTTTATGCACAAAACATGAGACATGAGACTCATAAACTCACAAAATCCACTGCATGGAGCAACCAGATCAGATGTATTTCATTACAGAGCTACAAAATGTCCAGTTTTCAACCACCTTGAAATGGGTCCACAGTCTACTTAAATAGCAAGAGAATGGACCCAGCAAATTAATTACATCAGAGGCCAAAAATCCTGCCAGATACACAGTATCAGAAAAATGGCGCTCAAAAATCATAAATGCAACAGGGGACAAATCATGGAGAAGCCAAAGAAGGATGAGGAACAGGTGAGAATCAGGATTTGCACCGCCGCCCAGGGACATGCATCATAAAAATGGTGGTTGATCTGTCCATCATCGACCCACACCTCTGTGCAATCACCATTAATGCTTCAACTACTCACGGCCTTCGAAAACGTAGCCGCAGCAAGCCATAGAGTTTTCCCGCCAAAAACGGTCGTAGATACAAAGAAAAAACTTGTCGTTGCAAGCTTTAAACATGGCCGTCGATCCAAAACTCATCGCCATTATCAACAGCCCCAAAAGTGTCAAAAGGTCGCCATCAACCAAATCGTGCCATGTAGGCACCTTAAGTTTCTATCACTGGGTCCTCTTCCTCCCTGTTTCCTTTATCTATTCCCGCTGAGAGTCTATCGTCAGAACCTTACGCGGAAGCCACCATGTGGCAAGCTCCGCGGCATCCCTGAAACATTAAAGACTCTCTTTTGAAACTTGGTGGAGACAGACACATGGCACCCCCCATGTTGCACTTGAAACACTTAGAAACTTTAAGGGGTCGCCCTGAAACTTATGCGGATGATGACATTTGTCATCACCCATGACACTTGAGACACTCCTTAGGAACATAGAAGAGACTTGTTGAAGCTTCCGCAGTAATCGACACTTGGCGCTTTCCGTGCCCCTCTCGAGAAATAATGGAGATACAATTGGGACTCACATGGATGCCGACACTTGGCATCGTCCGCAACGCTCTAGAAACATTAGAGACCCTTTCTGAAACTAACGTAGAAGCAAACACTTGGCACTTTCCGCGCTCCACTTGATACTCAAACTGGGTCCCACCTCCAGCCTCGCCAAACCAAGAAACAAATAGAAATAATGTGGAGGCCGACACTTGTCGGCTTCTGCAGCAGCTACAAAAGACACGTGGCATGCTCCGCCCCTGCCTAGAAACTTTTAGAAACTATGCTTCCGCAAGTGACATGGGGGACTTTCTGACACATTTGAAACTTCATAAAGGGGCCTTTGAAACTTCAAGTGGAGGCTGCCACTTGGCAACATCCATAGTAGCAACTATTTTTACTGGGACCCACCACGATCTTCACTTAGCCCCGAAACAAATGAAATATAACGTGGACTCCAACACTTGTCAGCCTCTGCAGTCACAACAAGGGACACACGGCATCTTCCGCCCCTGCTCAGAAACCTTTTTGAAACCTCGGTGGAGAGTGACACGTGGCACGCTCCATGAGCCTTTAGAAACATTAAGAGTCTTTGAAACTTCACAGAAACAGTGAAACCTTTAGGGTCACTCGGGTGCCTCCACGTGGTGCCTCCCGCACACACATAGAAACTTAAAAGAAACTTCATTGAAACTTTGGTGGAACTCTAGTGGAAGCTGACACATGGCGCCATCCATAGCAAGTAACTTAGAAACAAAACAGAAATAGCCTCTACAATGTGGCACCATCCGTGTTGAAGCTACATTCAAAAATAAAAGCGCGCCAATAAACTAGGGCTTGACACTTGGCAGACCCGTGGCATTGGCAATATGAGACCCTCTCGACTACTGATAGAAACATTTAGAAACTAGAAATAGTGACCCAATATGCATTCAAAAATGCATCTGACCCATTTTTTATCAATTTCGAGGGATCGAGGGGAGATTTCACAAGTTTGCCAACACACATTTCACCTTTGCATACACAGAATTTAACAATTTTCTCAAATGCGACAGGAAAAACAATTAAACAGTGCATGCGGGCCAGGGAACAATTTAAAGCAAGGCACTAAGGGTCAGAAGGAAAACACACAGGAACCTGCAAATTGGAAGTCAAAACCCTAACCCTAGGTGAACACCACCAGTGGCTACGATTGGGGACGTGCAGACACAAGATTGCAGCGAGAACCAGACCTCCGGGCAGACCAGACAAAACACAAAAAAGCACCAATTGTACAAGATATTTACAATATATACATATTTTTACAAATGTGCACAGAGGAAAACCATTTATGCAAAATAAAATTTGAGGAATTGACCATGCACAGGCAATTCCAGCATCTCACCATCTAGGGCCTGGAGGATATAAGAATCCTCCCCATGAGTATTGCAAATCTGGTATGTGCCCATCCATAAGGGCTCAAATTTACCATGCTTGCCCTTATCCTGGTTTCTTGCATTCCATACAAGGACCAAATCATCTTTTTGAAACTTTCTTTCTGTATCTCTCCTATCAAACAGATATTTCACCTTTTGCTATCTCTTGATGTTTGTCTTCTGTGCTTCCCTTCTCATCTCATCTAGTGCAACTAGCTAATTGATCCTTTCATTCATTGAATCATTAACCTCCCCATCATTCTCTTGTATGAACTTGTAAACTGGCAGGAAATTGTTCACAGGCAACTTAGCTGCTGCACCATACACCAATTCATAAGGTAACCTTCCAGTGGCTTTTTTCACTGTCACCCTATCAGCCCATAATGCCAACTTCAGTTTTGAATCCCAGGATTTCTTATTTTTATCCATTATCCTCTTGATGATTTTCATTAGGCTTTTGTTGCTTGACTCTGCTTGACCATTTCCTTGTGGGTGGTATGGTGATGTGTGAGACAAGTCAATTCCATATTTATTGCAAAAATCAACAAATTCACCTGATCTAAAGCACATTGCATTATCTGTGATTAACTTGACTGGTACCCCAAACCTGATAATAATATTCTCCAAGATAAAATCCATCACCACCTTACTTGTATCCTTTTTAGTAGGGATACCCTCAATCCATTTAGTGAAGTAATCAGTGGCAACCAGAATCCAACTATGTCCTCCACTAGATTTCTCTGAAATTTCCCCTATAAAATCAATTCCCCATTGCTGAAATGGAGCATCCACAGTTACAGTTCTAAGGGAAAATGCTCCTTCATATCTTAACTTTCCTGAGATCTTTGGCAAGGGTCACATTTCCTTACCAGCCTTTGTGCATCTAAAAAGACAGTGCGCCACCAATATCCTGCCCTAAGGATCTTATGAGCTGTTGTTTGGGCAGTATAATGTCCACCACACAATCCTTTATGCATGTCAATCAAAACATTGTTAGCTTCATCTTCATCCACACATCTTAGCAACACACCATCAGGGTTCTTCCAGTACAACTCACCTTGAATAAAAACATACCTGATTGCATGTAGTTTTAAGGTCCTTTTTTGACTGTCACTGAAATGGGAAGGACAATTCAGATTTTGCAAGTAATATATGATGTCCTTATACCATTCAGATTTTGATACATTGACATTCTCATTCTAGACTGCATTGACCTGGCATGCCTCTAGATTTGACTGTGTCATTAGCTTTGCTAACCCTTGTCCTCTTACCAATTTTGTGATCTGTATCTCTATGTTGAACTCCTGCAACTTATTTATCCATCTGTATCTTCTTCTAGTTACTTCCTGCTCAGTGAATATATCTTTTATTACTACATGAGGTACATATGCAATTACTTTTGAGCCTACCAAATAAGGCCTGAAGCTCTTGACTGCTCTAACCAGTGCATATGCCTGTTTCTCCATAATGTCATACTTTAATTCAACAGCCTGCAATGACCTACTGAAGAAAGCAATGGGCTGCTCAAACCCTTCTTCATTTTTCTGTAATAAGCATGCAGCAACAGTATGGAAAGAAGCAAATGAAAACAATTGAAATGGCTTGGAAAAATTAGGAGATTTCAGCACAGGAGCCATCTTGATTGCTTCCTTGATGTTCTGAAATGATTCAATTGCTTCACTCTCCCAATTAACAGTTGTGCCTTTCTTCAACATCTTGGAAATTTCTTTTGTGGTCTCTGCAAAGTTAGGAACAAATCTCCTAACAAAGTTAATTTGTCCAAAGAAGGACTGCACACCTTTTATTGTTTTAGGGATCTGAATCTTGTCAATTGCAACCACCCTTTCAGGATCAATCCTAACTCCATCCTTGGAAACAATGTGTCCAAGCAATTTTCCTTCCACAACCCCAAAAGCACATTTCTTTGGGTTGAGAGAAATGCCATACTCTAGTGCTCTAATAAAAATCTATTCCAAATGCATACAATGCTGCTCTTCTTTCTTTGAAAAGGCAGTCAAATCATCCTGATAAATAGCCAAGATTGAATCAATCAACCTTGCAAAAGCAACATCCATTGCTCTTTGAAATGTAGCACCTGCATTTGTTAGTCCAAAGGGCATCCTTACATATACATAGGTTCCCCATGGAGTAGTGAAAGCAGTCTTAAATTATTCTGATTCTTTTACTTTCACTTGATTGTACCCTGAAAAACCATCCATCATAGATAAAAGTTCACAACCAGTCACTCTTTGCAACATGGCCTCCATATTTGGCAATGGATAGTTATCCTTCAAAGAAGATACATTTATGTTTCTAAAGTCCACACACAACCTTATATCACCATTCTTTTTTTTTACTAGGACAAGGTTAGACACCCAAGTTGAATGTTTGATAGGCATGATTATTCCAGCCTCCCTAAGTTTTATAAGTTCTTCTTGCATTTTTGGAGCTAAGGTTGGGTTAATAGGCCTTTGCTTCTGTCTAAATGGCTTAGCTCCAGGCTTCAAAGGGGTTTCATGCTAAAATAAATCCTCTCTATAGGCTTTCAAGTCCTTATATGACCAAGCAAAAACATGCTTATACCTTTTCAGTAATGCAATCAGCATAATTCTGATATGTGGTTTGAGCTGTTTGCCAATGTATACCTTTTTGGGAGCATGAGATGTTCCCAAGTTTATCTCCTCCAGATCATTCTTGTTTGTTGGAGATGCTTTTGTAACAAATTGGTCCCTATTGTCAAAAGCTCTCTCTAAGGCTACCAGCCCTCTAGGGACTTTGTTAGTCTTTAGCTAAATTACTTCTTTCCCTAAGAGGGTTTCTTTTCCATCTACAACTTCCACAAAGTTCTAAAAATCCATTTCTTGGTTCTCATATTCATCAATACAATGCAGAAATCTCAATAAATCCTTATCATCATCAAACACTTGCCAGCTGCATACATTATCTGGCACTGCAGGCCTAATCTTGACTTCAACATTTGTAACATCTGACAAAGTTATATCATCTGGCCTTATGGCTACATTGGCTAGAAAATCTGCTCTGACATTTTTTGATCTTTCTATCCAATTTATTGAAAAAGCATCAAATAATTCAATTGTATCCCAAACAGCATGCTTGTATTGTTTCAACCTTTTATTTTTTGATGCATACTCTGTAATTTGGGACACAATAAGCTTTGAATCACCAAACACTTTGAGCATTTTAATTCCATGCTTCAAAGCAACATTTAACCCTAATAATAGAGCCTCATACTCTGCAATATTATTTGTACAAGCAAACTTCAACAAGAAAGAGAATTGGAGAAGCTTACTAGTTGGAGATAGAAAAATAATTCCAGCACCAAAGCCTTCTTTTGAACAAGCTCCATCAAAGTACATGGTCCAAAGACCCTGCTGGTCCAATTCTTGAATGCAAATTTTTTCTCTTTTATCTTCCTTATCATCTGAGACAACTCTAAAATTTTCACAATCAATGTCCACAAAACATATATGCTCCTCTGATTCTTGATCCTCCACTGTCTTTGATGATCTTTCTTCTCTGATCATCTTGACATCCCTGCCATTCATTGGGATCATGGCATATGACAGGTCCAATTGCATACTTGCATCAGTGCTGCCCATCTTCTTGATAGCAACATGCCATATTGTGGCTTGATATCAACAACTATTATATTCATTTTATAGATCTTTTCTGGATATGTTGCCAATCTAAAATCAACATCCTTCATGATTCCAATGACAGGTACCTCCCTAGTATCCATTGCATAGCATTTCCCACATGCCTTATCTATTTTTAATCCTACTTGTTGCATAATGGCTAAAGGCATGATATTTGTAGATGCTCTTGAGTCAAGCATACAATTTCTAATCACTTTTCCATTGATAACCAGGGAGACATAAAATGGTTCAACCTGTGAAGGGCATTTTGTCATGGTCATCCCTAGATATACCTTAGGAATTTCATCCTCTTCAATGCACATAACTTGTTTCTTATCCTGAGTCTGAATATTCTGCTTGGCTTGACATGGTACTCCTGAAATCAAGGATACAGTCCTATTTTTGAATTCTTCAACTTTCATCAGTTCCATTAGTGGAACATAGACTTTTATTTGAGACAAGACCTGAGTGATGTCAAATGGAACATAATTTTGAATAACAGTTGTAGCCTGATCTACAGTTTTACCTCTATCCTGAGATGATCCAGCTTTAGTTTTTATGGCTCTCTGACTATCACCCTTGTTCTAAAAATTCTTATTTTGATCCTCAACCTGGGGAACTCTATTTTCTGGTCCTTGGGGATTATAACCTATTTTTTGCTTAAAATTTTGCTTATTATTGTTCCATTGCTTCTTTTGTGTCTCAGTTCCTTTATGACTGTGTACAGGCTGATTTGCAGAAATGACTTCTAGCTGATGTGGGCTGTTTACTTGAGCTTTACCTCTTAGGTTGTAGTTACTTTTGACTTGAGCAAGTGCTGCAGCTGTGAAGGCCCTTATTTCTTCATCAGAAGGTCTCCTCAAGTTATTCAGAAAATTGTGTGAATCCTAAGCATAGGCATAGTTGTCTTCATCATCTTCATCATATGGGAACTATTGGCAGCCCTGAGTTTCATCATTTGCATTGGCATCAGCATCATGAAAAGAGTATTCTCTATTTGTAGACAACATGTTGACATTATCATCTTCCATGCAATGAGGCTCATTGCACTCATCACAGGCCATGGCATTGTTATATAGAGACTGAGCAATCATACATTGTGACTGTGAATGAGGCATCTGGCATATTATACACCATGGAGTATCATTAACAATATTAACAGCCTTCTTCAAAGGATCAGGAGCTTCCTTGGTATGTTGAGCTCTTTGATTTGTGTTGTTATGTGGCAATATAGGCCTACCATTATGCCAATTGGTATTATATGGCATATCATGCAATGCTGGTCTCTTTTCCTGTCTTTGATAAGCTTGCCTATCAGGACCTATCCCTTTTTCACTTTTAGCCAGTCTATAGCTTAGATCCTTAACAACATTTGCCAATTTATCTATTTTATCTTCAGGGGTAGATGTACTACCTTGAGTGTTTTGAGGTTTGTTTGGATTCTGCAAAATTTTCACATCATCCCTTCTGTTTGTTTTACCAGATGTCTTTCTATTATTTTCAATATTTATTGCTATCTTGAAAGCATCCCTGAGAGTAGAAAGACCCTTATCTCTTAACCCATATGTTGTTTTGGCATCAAAAGCATTAATATATAATATTATGCACATTGGTTCATTTGGCCTCATGTGATGTGGCAATTTGTTCAACACTTTAATAAATCTTGCATTAAAATATGCAACCTGCTCATTTGACCCCTTGGTGATACTAGTGAACTCATTTACAAAAAAGCTAGGGTCAGTTTTGTCACCATATTGCTCCTTAAACATCCTTTTGAAATCATCCCATGATGAAATGCTTCTATCAGGTAGACTTTTATACCATTCCTTGGCTTCATCAACTAAGGATTGCATAAATGATTTCATGAAAACATCCTCATGCTCAACCTCAAAGTTATCCATGACATTTTGGAAAGCTTTTAAATGATCCTCTCCTGAGACAATATTGTTTCCTGAAAATTTAGGCACTTGTAGCCTCACATGTTTGTCAACAGGGTTTGGATAACCAGGAATGACATAAAAAATAAGTTGTCTGAATCTATCCAACTGCATTGGGTGCCTCTCAAACTGATTAGCATTTGCATTTCTATTTACATTTTGATTTCTCACATTATTTAATGGAGCTCTGGCATTGTCTACATTTTATCTTTGATCATTATTCTGATGATACTGTACCTCATTTCTTTGTTGATTTCTCTACATATTTGCATTTTGGATGGTAGGAATTGAATCATTTTGAGCAACTCTCAAAGCCTGCACTTTCTGTCTCATATCATCTCTAATTTTTACTACTTGCAAATATTCTAACTCAGCCCTTAACCTCTTAATCTCATCAGCTAGTTCTTCCTCTCTAGGCATAGAAGAAGATGGTTTTATCATATTCTGATCATCATTATCATCATCCCTTAGGGATTCAGCCTCTTCAAATCTGTGAGGAGAATCATGAAAAGGATGTTCTTGAAACACCTCTGACCTTATTCTCAAACCATTACCTTGCTTTCTTTCATACACATTCTGGATTTCAGCCTCAGTGTTTGAAAAATAAGGTACTATTTTCTCTGAGGATCCTAGATTATCCTGAATAAAATCATTTTTCTTGGGGCTAGGAGAACCATCTTGACTGGCTCGAACAGTCCCCTTTTTTCTATACATCATTTTTATGGGTAACTCTTCAAATAGAGTATTATGCTGGGATCTTCTCCCTTGCATACAAATTTTTACTTTACTGATTGGGAGATTGGTTCAGAGTCGCCACCTATTACTAGGAACTATTTATTTTAAATCAAGGTTCTTTCTCAAAGTTTATCCCTAGCAGAGTCGCCAATTTCTGTTGGTTTTTTCCCAGACTGGATGCTTATTCCCAGATTTTCCTACAAGGTAGCCATCAATGATCAACAGGATCTTTGGGCCAGGGGCCAACAGTATAGGAGATAGACTCTATTTTTATCTCCTCTTCTTCTTCAGGCTCTGCAAAACCTAGGGGGGTATTCCCTATTCAACACCAATGAGAATATGCATACAAAGGCTGGGATGCTGACATGAAGCAGATAAGTCCTCCCATAAGTAGACCAAAACTGCAAGATAAGAGCAAAGGGGCTAGCTTTGGGCCTATTTTCAGTTGTAGACAGAGGACTTGGGATCCTAAAACTAATTCTATTGTCTTAATGATTGTTTTAGAGTTTGATTTTGATGTTGTGTTTGGATGTAGAGCTCGACCTGGTGTATAACCTCAACACAGAGCTAGATTGGTGCCTATCTAGGGCTTGGAGTCATAGACATACACATGTAAATGTTCAGCATAAACATACTAAAACTAGATTTTAAGGGGATTTGTGTGATATCTACCTTACAGATACATCCCAGAACAGAGTATCAAGTTATCTTTGCTTATGATATCCTTACTGCAATATATTCTTCTCAACACTCAATCTGAAAACACTTTAATCTACCCCTTGGGCAGAAGTTGAAAGATCAAGCATTCAATACAGTAAACCTGTATCCTTGAACCCAAGACACCCCTTAGATATCTAGATTTAAAAGAAGAGTTTATTCAATACAGGAGACAGATAATAAAACACATGCAGTATAGCATTATTCATCTAAAACAACAATGAAACCAGTAAGTTTATGCACAAAACATGAGACATGAGACTCATAAACTCACAAAATCCACTGCACGGAGCAACCAGATTAGATGTATTTCATTACAGAGCCAGAAAATGTCCAGTTTTCAACCACCTTGAAATGGGTCCACAGTCTGCTTAAATAGCAAGAGAATGGACCCAGCAAATTAATTACATCAGAGGCCAAAAATCCCACCAAATACACAGTATCAGAAAAATGGCGCTCAAAAATCATAAATGCAACAGGGGACAAATCATGGAGAAGCCAGAGAAGGACGAGGAGCAGGTGAGAATCAGGATCTGCACCGCTGCCCAGGGACATGCATCATAAAAATGGTGGTTGATCTGTCCATCATCGACCCACACCTCTGTGCAATCGCCATTAATGCTTCAACTACTCATGGCCTTCAGAAACGCAGCCGCAGCAAGCCACAGAGTTTTCCCGCCAAAAACGGTCACAGATACAAAGAAAAAACTTGTCGCTGCAAGCTTTAAACATGGCCGTCAATCCAAAACTCATCGCCATTATCAACGGCCCCAAAAGTGTCAAAAGGTCACCACCAACCAGATCGTGCCACGTAGGCACTTTAAGTTTCTATCACTGGGTCCTTTTCCTCCCTGTTTCCTTTATCTATTCCCGCTGAGAGTCTATCGCCGGAACCTTACGCGGAAGCCACCACATGGCAAGCTCCATGGCACCCCTGAAACATTAAAGACTCTCTTTTGAAACTTGGTGGAGACAGACACATGGCACCCCCCATGCTGCACTTGAAACACTTAGAAACTTTAAGGGGTCACCTTGAAACTTATGCGTATGATGACATTTGTCATCACCCGTGACACTTGAGACACTCCTTAGGAACATAGAAGAGACTTGTTGAAGCTTTCACGGGAATTGACACTTGGCGCTTTCTGCACCCCTCTCGAGAAACAATGGAGATACAATTGGGACTCACACAGATACTGACACTTGGCATCATCCGCAACGCTCCAGAAACATTAGAGACCCTTTCTGAAACTAACGCGGAAGCAAACACTTGGTGCTTTCTGCGCTCCACTTGATACTCAAACTGCGTCCCACCTCCAGCCTCACCAAACCAAGAAACAAATAGAAACAACGTGGAGGCTGACACTTGTCGGCTTCCATAGTAGCTACAAAAGACATGTGGCACGGTCTGCCCCTGCCTAGAAACTTTTAGAAACTATGCTTCTGCAAGTGACACATGGCACTTTCTGACACATTTGAAACTTCATAAAGGGGCCTTTGAAACTTCAAGCGGAGGCTACCACTTGGCAACATCTGCAGTAGCAACTGTTTTTACTGGGACCCACCACGATCTTCACTTAGCCCCAAAACAAATGAAATATAACGAAGACGCCGACACTTGTCGGCCTCCGCAGTCACAACAAGGGACACACGGCATCTTCCGCCCCTGCTCAGAAACCTTTTTGAAACCTCATTGGAGAGTGACACGTGGCATGCTCCGCGGGCCTTTAGAAACATTAAGAGTCTTTGAAACTTTGTAGAAATAGTGAAACCTTTAGGGTCACTCGGGTGCCTCCACATGGTGCCTCCCGCGCACACATAGAAACTTAAAATAAACTTCATTGAAACTTTGGCAGAACTCTGTCGGAAGCTGACACGTGGTGCCATCCACAACAAGTAACTTAGAAACAAAAGAGAAACAGCCTCTGCAACATGGCACCATCCGCGTTGAAGCTACATTCAAAAATAAAAGCGCGGCAATAAACTGGGGCTCGACACTTGGCAGACCCACGGCATTGGCAATATGAGACCCTCTCGGCTACTAATAGAAACATTTAGAAACTAGAAATAGTGACCTGATATGCATTTGAAAATGCATCTGACCCATTTTTTATCAATTTCGAGGGACCGAGGGGAGATTTCACAAGTTTGCCAACACACATTTCACCTTTGCATACACAGAATTTAACAATTTTCTCAAATGCGACAGGAAAAATAATTAAATAGTGCATGCGGGCCGGGGAACAATTTAAACCAAGACACTAAGGGTCAGAAGGAAAACACAGGAACCTGCAAATTGGAAGTCAAAACCCTAACCCTAGGTGAACACCACCACATTCCATCAAGGTGATGGAGGAGATAGAGACAATATTCATGTGGTAATGGAGTATGCTTGCCCACTTATACCATGACCTCAAACACTACACTATATGAGGGCCAAAGCCTAATGGCCTACACACTCCTACAAGTGTGGGCATTCAATCACATCATGTGCACATTGATAATGGATTACCCCACAATGATAGTACGGGACATGCCATGATCATAGGCATATGCGTTGTGGAGGGCTTGGTAGTTTAGAGACTTGCTCTTTTGGTGGTAAACTTTTGATAAGTTGTTAAGCACAGATGTTGTAAGGAGGCCCTATTAGTAGATGAGAGCATGGGTTTACATGGGGGCATCAGATGGCCAAGATGTAGAGGGACTGATGGTTTGTCGGTTACCTTGATCACATCAACATACCATTTTACTACGAGTGAATGATGAGGTAGTTCAGAGAGGTGTAGGGTATCCTTGCAGTTGTATTGACATACATGCACTGACACCACAATGCCATTAGACCTAGTGACCAATCCTGGCCAATAGTTGTTGTTGTTTCACTTATTGACTCAAATGATGAGGCATAAGATGTAGCTCCAACCTTAGACATTGATGATGTAGGGGTCACCCTAAGGTTTGTAGCATGGTGGGTAACATCGTGACTAGCACCTGTTTATCCAACAGATTCCCTAGCCAGAGACTTGGGGCCTCTAGAAGGTGGAGATGACTCTAATGAGAGAGGGTCAATGGAGAGAAGTGGGGATGAGGAGGTAGAATAGGCAACAAATAAAGGACAATGGCAGAAGACATATGAGGGTGCAACCATTACAAAGGAGAGGGCTAAAGCCTAACCTTAAGTGGTGCAACCACTTCCATTTGCGAGTGGGGTACCAAGCTATTTAGTGCATGGGGAGTCAAGAAACACAACTACTATGAGACTCTCCTTAGTACGATCCATTGCAACACTAACCATGTAAGCCACAACACCTATCAAACCAATAGCCTCTACAACTCCTGATTATGCATTATGTTTTGAGTAGAACACTAGATGTTGAGTTGATTTTATTTGATTATGATACAATGAGATGTGACTAATGAGATATTTTGTTTGATTTTTATAGTGTTTATACGAGAGTGTCTTGACTTTATAGGTCAATTCATTGCCAAGATGGTGTTGACTATTCATCTAGAGCAAAGCATGCAATCCAATTATAGGCCACAATAGATTGCTAGTCGATATTTAGAAATTTTTGAGCCTATTGTGCAGCTTAGAGCTACCTATGAGAAGGGTCGAGTGAATGGAGATCAATTCACTACAAAGGTTGTGTACCTGATTGTAAAGAAAGACCAAGCTATTTCCTAGGTAACATCACTCTCTACTGAGCAAGACCAGACAATAGCATAGGTGGTAGCACTCACTATAGAGAATGATTAGGCTATGACAAGAGTAGAGAGTGTAGAGTCTTCACATGACACTCTTCAGAGCCAACTAGATCATAGTAGGGTTGAGATTCAAAGGGATCAGAAAACAAAAATCATAGACCTGGACCATCCTAGGGTAGCACTCACTATAGAGAATGATTAGGCTATGACAAGAGTAGAGAGTTCAGAGTCTTCGCATGACACTCTTCAGAGCCAACTAGATCATAGTAGGGTTGAGATTCAAAGGGCTCAGAAAACAAAAACCATAGACCTGGACCATCCTAGGGTACATGCACTAATGGTCAAGGTAGATAGACTACAAGTAGATGTTGCGAGGCTACAATAGAGTGAGCTACAACTCACATGTGAGGCAATGGAGGTAAGGGGCCTATAGACATGGAGTGTATGTTGGACCCATTCTTGGTCTATATCCTTTGTATGAAAACCGCCAAAACAACCATCTACACCTAAGGGCTCTGACAACCATGCACCGAAGTGATGCATATTTTTGTACTATGCATTTTGTATATACACCACATTTTGATATAGTGGTGGATTTTGTATACTATGTACTGGACATGTGATATGTATATATATGAGATTTTGACATTTTGAGCAATACATGTGTTATGAAATGTGTTATGGATGTTTTTATTTTTATGTATGCTTATGATGTTTCACACGATGATGGTGTACATGTTTGGATGAAATTGCTTAATTAAGTACAATTAAGATCTAATCAAACAATTTGGGTAAAAGTGTTTAACTAAATGCTATAATGATCTAATCAAACAATTGAGAATCAAATTGTCTAATTAAATACTATAAAGATCTAATTAAGCAATTGAAATGAACACGATTAATTAATGATTTGTACAATTAATTAATTAACACGATAAAGAAAATGCAGTAATTTCCATATTTAGATGAAAACTACAACAAAGAATTTAAGACAACAGAGATTGTGTCAAGAATAGAAATAACAAGCATGTACACAAGTGCAAGGTATATAAGACACCAAAAAACTTGATGCATTGTGTTTTAAGAATTCAGATCTTATATTCATTTAGAATATGAAATACCAAAGAAACCATAGTACAAAGTGATTGTGTTAGTGATAGAATGACACAAGATAAATGGTGATAAACTTGTAAGTACAATTGCACTATATAAGTGTCACATGAAAGAAAAGAAATCATGTGTGAAAGTGATGAAGATGAATTGTATTTATAGGTTCCTTAAAGGGCTTACTATCCATCATAGAGAGGCCATACTCTCTAGAACCATAAATGGAGGTGACGATGTAAGGACCCAACCAATTCAAACTAAACTTTCCTTTGGCCTCAATTGGGTGTTCACATTAGCTTGATTCTCATACAAAACCAAATCACCTACTTTAAATGAGTGATGTAGAACACACTGATTATAACTACAATTAAGAGCTTTTTGATAAGATTGAAGATGTTTGACAGCATTGATGCGATACTCGTTGAGCATTTCAAGCTTCTGCAAACATTGTTCATGATAAGTATTATCATCAATGATCCCTTGAAGCAAAAACCTATAAGGACATAATCTTGAGCTCCAAAGGCATGATGGCATCAGTGCCATATATAAGATTATACAAGGTAGTAGTAGTATTCTTATGACTTCTCATGTGATAGGCCCATAATGCATAAAAGCGTTGTGTATGCTAGTCTTTATCATGTTTGTTGACAATTTTGTGATGAATTTGTTTAATTGTTTTATTGGAAGTGTCAGCCTGACCATTAGACTGAGGGTAATATAGTGTAGAAAATCTTTCATGAATGTGGAATTTCTTGAGGAACTACTTCACATCCTTGTTCTTAAGTAAGGAATCATTGTTAGAAACAAAAACATAAGGAAGTCCAAAACAAAAAATTATGTTATCAAGAAAGAACCAACAGATCACTTTAGCAGTCGTGGATTAAAGTGGAACAAATTCAACCCATTTCATAAAGTAATCCATAGTGGTAATGATGAAAGTGTGATCTTGAGAGGAGGGTGGAGAAATTTTACCAATCATATCCAAGCCCTAGATATAAAATGGCCAAGGAGATGTCTAGGAACGAAGTTCCTATGTGGGAGCTCAGATTAGATTGTTATGTTGTTGACACTTTCATGACAAAGGAAAAATAAATTTGTTCCATGCTTTGCCAATAGTACCCCATATGAAGAAGTTTTTGGACTAAGGATCTACCACCAAAATTCCCTCCACAAGAACTTGAGTGGGACTCTTGAAGGGAAATTGGTATTTTAGACTTAGTCAAGCAATGAAGGAGGCAATTATATCCTCATCGATATAAGACATTAGAGAGAATGATATAACATGTTGTGATATTTTGAATTTGAGTGTGAAAACTTTTAGAGGAGTTATTTGAGAATGTACCTTAACAAAAATAATTAAATATATGTGAGTACCATTCCTTAGAATCGATATTACAACAAAAGGAGTGTCAAAGGGAGAACTTTCTATGATAGTTGGTAAAGACAATGTGTAAATAACAAAATGATAATCATCCACTACATTATCAAAGGGAACAAGGAAATTGATGCTCACCATTGCATCTACATGAAGATTATCTTTACTTGGGATAGTTTCAATAGAGAAAGAAGAGAATTTATGAAGTAGTGATAAAGCCAAGTCACAGTATTGAGAAAGTTTGTCTTGTTTATCCTGGTAAGAACTAGTGACTTGCTTTATAATCAGTTGTAAGTCACCATAAATGTGAATGAATTTGATTTTAAGAGACAATGCAACATGCAAGCCAACAATAAGGGCCTCGTACTCAAAAATATTTGTTCATTGGCAATTGAGATAGAAGGAAAGGGGAATTGCCTTGCTAGAAGGAGGAACCAGTATTACACTAGCTCCAAAACCAGTTCGACACCTTAATCCATTGAAGAATAATTCCCATGGATGATCATCATCTAAAGAAAGGATATGGTCATTAGGGAAATAATCAAGATTGGAAAAAGAAAATGGAGAGGGAGCATCTGTTGTGATGTTTGTCATTGATGTCAAATCTGGATTGAGTTGATTTGAGATGCACATCATTAGTAGAAGGTATTGATAGAGTTGAGTGATTGAGTGAGTTAAGGATCACCATGTTTCAATATGTAACAGTTCATCATGTTCAGGAGTTGTGTTTGCAAAGAAGGTTTATGTTCTTATATCAGCTTGTTTCATGTTATTGAATGATGTGTTCAGTGTGAGTTTGATTAGACGACCTCATTTAAGGAGAATGTTAAGGTACAGTGATAGGAACAGTGATAGGAGGATGTTAAAGTACTATAGCATGCTGTCAAATATTTTCACAAGCTTGTAGTTTTCTTTTAGGTGTTCACAAGCTTATATGTTCGTGATATGGTACACGTCTGTGTGTTCTTGATATAGTGTTTGTTGTTAAACTTATTTATTCATATCATGGTGTTGTCATGGATTGGATTGAGAGCATGCAATGCTTTCATTTTCAAGTAATATGTTGATGATAATATTATGATATAAGTGATGCAGTGCTGTTGAGATTTTGATGATATCTTCAAAACATGTCTTTCAGAGGTCCCTCAAATACATTATATCGGTAGTAGAATGGTTTAAATATAGAGTATATTCATGCTACATGCCAATAAGGGTAGGTCATGGAGGAGTTAGGGTTTTGAAAGGTTTAAAACCCTAAGAATGTTTCTTTGTATCTTTTAAACCATATACTTTTTGTGCTATATTTGGTTGTTGACTGGGAGAGCAGGTCATATATAACTTAAGTTATAAACTAAAGTCTTCTCTATCATCTTGATACCAACCTCTTTACCTAGGGCAACCAGAACCTCCTGTTGAATATCAGGAACACTGAGAGGGGGGGTGAATCAGTGTTCCATAAAACCTTTCATGCACTTTCTCTTTTAACCATTTTCCAAAATTAATTAAACAAAAGCACAATATGCAAATGAATAACAACCACAAAGACATAACACATGGACACTAGGATTTTTACATGGAAAACCCCAAGGTGGGGAAAAACCATGAAGAGGGTTAGCTCTCAATATATATTACAATCTTTTACAAATGGTGATGTTCAGGTTTGGTCACTCCATAGGCCTAGAACATGTTGGCTCACTGCCATGAAGTATAACTAGGTCTAGCAGGCTCACTGCCTCAACCCTAAACCTAGAAAGATTACAATGAGGGTTGTTAAACCCTAATGGAGGCTCACTACCTTGATGAAGATGGCTCACTACCAAATACAAGTGAAATTGTATATGAAAAATGAATACTGCATAAGCATCTGTCCATATGCCAGGGCGCAATCATTTAGCAATTGAATTCTGAATCCTGAGTCTTCATCCTCACTGATCTTCTATCTCTACTCTGCTATTCTCACGCTCACATCAATCACACACACATTCACATTTCTCACCCTCAAACACTAAAATTCATCCTCTATTTATATCTGCAACTAAATTTTTCTCATGATCAAGTTGGCAAGCAAACTGTGAAACATGTATACCAAGTGTTATATCTTGTTGGCTTGTTCTTGTGTTAAATCTTCAATGTGGACTCATAAAAATGACTACAAGTCTTCACATAGGTCAGCCTCAATCATATGAACACTTAGATTGATTAGCCAGATGCTATATCTTCTCCGCATAAGGATCTAACATACTAGTCGACCTGTTCTTTAAGAACATACTTGATAATTTCATCTGTCACATCACAACTCACATTGTGGACCAAATGGGACCTCACAATTCATATCCAATGTTCATTACTGACCACTTGACATACCTTCAGAACTGCAGAGAAAAATACTTCTACATGTCAAAATGTGGATCATGGAACTGCTTCTCTGTCATAGAGAAATACTGTTGAACTGGAAGCTGATACTGGAGAGCTTGTGGAATGTGATCTATTGAACTTTAGATGCCATAATCCTATATTTTGATAGTCATGACAAGTATATTAGTTACCTCAGAACTGCAAAACAAAATATGCACTTGCGGAGGAATGTAGACCATTTTACTCTGCACTGTACATTGTTCTTGTCATACCTCTGTTCTTTCAGACTTAGACATTTTCTCCAAATGACTTTCAGAAGAAGTCAAGACTTGATCACTGGAATATAACAACACTAGACAACTATGAACATTATACATAAGCCACATTTCTAGGTCTTCATCTGCAGAGGCACACTGATCCACTTATTGTCCCTTACCGGTGCAGTCACGGTAGGAGGGTCAACAAAGTGAACTATCCAAGCCATGCAACAAGAGTAAACACAATGGAAACAACTTGAACATATGAAGCAAATGTAGATTCAGTCATTCAGTATATAATAGAATTCAAATACAAATGGGCCGGCAATATGCGGGCATGCAATTTGGCTCACGGGCATGAGTATAGAATATCAGAATACTCAAGATTTGGGTTTGAAGTTCCTTCGCCTAAGATCTAGACTAAGGATTATGAATCAATTTCTAACTACTTTCCTAGGGATCTATTACATCAATCTATATCATCTCTAGAACAATAGATTCCTCTGCATCGGCCAAGGAAGGTCACAAACTCCAATGAAGAGCTGTAACATGTGTACACAGATAGGTCAGACCTAATCATGTAGAACACCTCTGCAAATGAATGGAATGATGTACGAATCTCAAGGAAGGTCGGACATGAACCAAAGATCATTAAATGATGTGTTTTTAGGCTCCACAAGTTGAGGAATGCTCTACAAGTCTTCTCCTTTAGTTGATTATCAGAGACTGTCAGGATGCTCTATTTTGAGAAAACAACTAATCTTCTGATAGCGATAACTTTCTGGTACTTAATTCAAATGCTCTAAATTCTGGATATGATGTAGATGAATGAATCTAGATACTAAGTCCATCTCTGCAAGATGTGAAATGTAGCTGCGGTAGAATGCGGACCAAAATATAGAAACTGCTACTAACTGAACTACCTAAACTAAACTAGAAAATGAAAGGAAACAAACTAAACTGCAAACAAACTGAAACACAAATGTTTTTGGTTGATGCAAGATTGATCTTGAACTAGGGATACTCCTGCATCAGACATCTGGGATTATTGAAAAAGTGAGTCCCTTCACTTTGTTGGGGCTAGGGGAGAACCAAGATGGTACACCTCAACCTGAGAAATCCATGATGAATCTTCTTCCGGTCTGCCTTTCCATTTCACAAGATATTCTTTATATTATCTTGACTCCTACAGATTGACAAATTTAATTTTTTCTTTAAAATGATTTAGGATTGAAGTTATGAGACTTTCCCAGACCCTTTGGACAAACAAATCCTCAGACTAGTGCTTTATCAAGGCAATAGAGTCAAACCTACAAATGTAAATGTTTCCCTATGACAACATGACTTCATATCCAAAGGACTTAAGATTAAATACTACTACCTAATAGTAATATGCCCAAGGAGTATTACCTATGACCATACTTCATTGATCCTACGATGTTACCCACCTTCCCCTATATCTGATCTAGAGCATGTTTAATCCACTCCTTAAGTAGATGCAAGAAATCAGATACACAGTATAGCAAGTCTATATTGAAGAACTTAGAAACCCTTGATAACCTTGCTCAAAAGGAAAATAATAACATCGCAGGAGACAATCATAAACAATACACACATGAAGTGTTTCTCATTTAACTCAATCTGAATAGAATATTATCATACAAAAAATTAATCATTCACAGACAGGAGATATCTCTGCACCCAAATGAAGAACCAAATCTGCAACAAGAAAATGCTCTCTAAAATGTGAATACCTTGTAATCAGAGTTAAAGGAAAAGACCCGACAAACTTGCAATCTCTAGTAGAATGGCCATGGATTCCTTTTTAAAGGAGCAAACAAGCTACCAACCATCTATCTCCTGACAGACTTCCTAAATGAAAAGATCTATTCCTTACATATTTTTCATGATACAATCATATCCTTAATAAATTTTGTAGTTGAAGTAGTTAGATCCTTGCCAAAATCCCTGGAAATCCACCAATTGAGCAGCCTTTACCTTAATCAGATGAGAAGATTTGATGTTTGGTCCATGGTCATGTTGTAGGCCCTATTTACTTCAGTATGGAGGAGGGCAGGAATTACGCTGATAGACAGCTACTCCAGATTTTGAACTCAGCCATTGATCCAAGCCTATCCCTTGCAAGATTGATTCTCTAAAATGACCACCAGCCCCAAAAGTCCATCGCCAATAGAATTACACGAATCGTGATGGTCTCCCTCCTCTGATTTCCTTCTCTCCTTTTGATTCTAACATGTGGCACCCCATCATAGTGTCATAGCTGATAGCAAGCCACCACCAAAGTGCCCTACATGGGTGCACAAAACCCCCAACGCATCCTTTCTTTATTCACCTTGTGTTCCTTAAATAAGACCAGGCCACCTACTGCCTTGTCGCACCAGCGCAGTGAATATTCTTCTCTGGTAGATTCTCCATGCGTGCTCGTGTAACCATTAGATCTTGGCCCCCTCTGTAGATTTCTTCTCATCACAACACCTGGCAATCCTTCATTCATCGATTGGGATCTTCGATACGATGGTTGTAGGCCATATCCTTTGACAGTTGGTGCCCTATCATGGCTGTACAGGGGGACGATGACATTACTAATGATGCAGTATGACACCATGATAAGAAGCCATATGGCACTCCTGGGCCCTCTTAAGACTTAAGCATCAGGCTTTAAGGTGCAACAAGGAATAGGAGGTAAACAAGGAAGAAGGGGCCGGTCACCGAATGATTTAGAAGGCTTAAAGTTATGACTTAGGCAACCGAGCACCTAGGATAAATGGTCAATGATAGAATAGAACATAAAGTGCAAAGAGGATCACAGACCTTTAGGGTTTAAGCAAAAAATGGGGGTAAATACTAATGGGATGAGCTTGAAACCCTAATCCTAGGTGGGCACCACCACCTAACATGTTGATGAGATCTCTGAGCCTTGTTGCCATTAATGACAACATACAAGTCTACACTGAAGCAGTGTCTCTTGCCAACAATCTCCCCCTTTGGCATTAATGGCAACACTAAGTGAAAAATGCTTGACTACTCCCCCTTACTATATACACTTTATTTTCTTAGCCCCCCTAAGATGTTTATCCATTTTTCACTTCAAAATTCTTATGTACTCTACCGCATATTTACAAGTACAGTCTTCTACTTCATTTTACATATGTTGAAGAATGTCACTAAAGATATTCTTTAGTTGAACTATCTCAACATTCCAGCTCTTCTTAGCACCATCCAAAATTTGTATATTCCCACTGAGTAGAAAAACTAGAGTTTCAGGTTTTTGCAGGTCTAATGGTGTGGCAGTTTGTGCAGCAAGTTGTGCTTCAGCTACAAGCTTGGTCATTAACTCTAGTTTAGGACTAATTAGTCTTCTCAATTGTCCCATTCTACTCTTTATTTGATACCTTTGATTTATTAAATCATTCAAGTCATTGTGGATGTTGATGACTTGAGCTTCTTGGTTGCTGGTTGATTCATGTGCCGGATCAAAATTCTTAGAAATATTCATCAGTTTTCCTTCCAATTCCTTTATCTTTTCTTTTGTCTTGTTTGTAACTTCCGGCCATGATAGACAAAATTTATATGCATCACCAGCTTCTACAATAGCATTGTAAATATTTTGTATCCCATTATCTAGCTGATCCTTATCATGGCTATCAACTTTGTCATCTCACCTAACCTTTTCTCATCAAACTCTTGTCTAACTTTTATTTCAGTAGATTTTTCAAGAGATTCAAAGTGTGTACTTATAGAATGAATTAGTCCCTTAAGTTGACAAGTGGCTGACAAAGAGGTATCCTTTCGGTATGTTGGCACCAGCTTTTCCAAAATGTTGGATTCATCATTTATGAGTTCACTATCCTCAATGTGGGACTTCAAAATCTCTTTTCTTGCTTTGGCTTGGAAGAATGAAGCCAACTTGAACATTTGAACAGGAGACACTGTGTCCAAGTTTATTGGACCTTGGATTGATTTAGGCTCATCTAGAACTAATTCTTCTTTTTCCAAAATCTCTTTTACTGTCTCTGCAGTGTCTCTTACTGCTTCTTCAGACACTTCTTCTTGATTTTGTTCCAGAGGTTCCATGTTCATATTCTCTTGTTGACCAATATTTTGCTTCGATACAGGGCTTTCCTTAGCTTGTTCTTGATTATCAACTTTGATCTGTTCATCAATTTCCTCCTTGTTTTCTAGATTATCAATCTGTTGTCCTGGAGGAGGACTTGTTTCAGTTTGATCCCTTTCAACGGTGTCTTGATCATTAGCAATAGGGGTTTGATCAAATTCTTCCTTTTCAACATTGACTTCCAGAATAGATATGTTATCTTCACCATCTGTTTCTTCTTTGTCATAAATGGTAGGAATGTTGTTTTTCCTTAGAGCTGCCAAAGTGATCTCCTCTGTTTCCTTGACCACTTTATCAATTTCTCCCAACATTAATGAGTTCATTCTTCTCTTGGTCCTGAAGGCATCCTTGATCTCTTTAGAGATTTTGACCTTCTCCTCAGGGGTGACCTCCAGACATAATCTTATTAATGAGTATTCCCTAAGCTCAATATCCTTTGCCATAGCCACTTCTTCCCTTGCACTCATTATGCTTGCTAGGTTGTGTGGAAGATCATCAACTATTTCAATTAGGGCCTTGTTGTAGATGTTTATGTATTCTACCACAGTAGTCTCAATGATCCTCTTATCTGGATCATTATATTCATCATACAATTGTGCAATTGGTTTTAGATTACCATTCACTATTATGTCTTTGAGTACATCCTCAAGACTTATAGTTTCTTCCCCTGTCATAGGCATATCTTGCTTTTGTCTTTTTGCAGTCTTACCCTTACTGGAAGGTTTCTTGGTTCTGAAGGCCTCTGTAACCTCAGCTTTCATCCTTTTCACTTCTTCATCAAACTCAGTTTCTTCTTCATCCTTTCTCCCTACACTAACATATAGTCTTCTTCCCTTCATTTTCTTCCTCTTTGTATCTTTGACAATAGATTTCCTTGATGTTTGCTCCATACTCACTGATGGTGTGGTACCAGAGGAGGTAGCAGAGCTCCTAGTAAATCTCTGAGTCTTTTCAGGCTTGTCTTGTTTCACTAGAACTTGTATCGGTTCACTCTTTTGTTTTTCTTCTCCTTCTTTCTCTACTCTTTCCCTTACTTCTTTTAGTTGTTCTTTGGTGATACCATACCTTGCAGCAATTTCTTCTACCTCTCTTCTCACCTTCCTAGTGGATTCTAGCTTCCTGAATTCAACGTGAAGTTTTACAGATAGTTCTTCATATGTACCAAAACTTTCTTCCTTTGTGTCCTTAAGTTTGCTTAGCATGTATTGGGCATAGTTGTCCAGTACTTGGCCATCCACTTCATATCCCATAGGCATGATCCAAACTGTTTTGGGCTCGACAGCCTCCATCAAACATTGATCTTTTGTGACCATGAAACATATGGTGTCCTTATACTTTTCCACAATAGCCTTTGGAATTATTTCCCTGGAGTGCATCATGTTCTAAAAGTTCTTGAAAAACCCCATAGGGCTTCTTTTTTCTCATTATAACTACCCAGGTTTTTAAGATAGTTTCTAATTTGAACAGCTACTGGTTGATTACTTAACCAAATCAAGCCCTTGTGGTTTGGGAATTCATTTAGAAAATAGAAGAATAAGCAGCTAATAAGCATACTAAATTTGAAAGGATAGTTCTTGCTTTCTTTGACCTTTTTCAGGTTATCCATTAATTGAATTCTCAGCAGCTCACACAAGTCATAATCCGCATTCTCCTTAATCATTTGGTATGTTGTGTAAATGGTTGTACCGGAGACAGAATTTTCTCTACTTGTGAAGTAAATCTTGTAACCTATGACCATTGAGGCAAACTTTACCACAGGATCAGTAATATCATTTATTGTCAACGTCCTTTTGTCAAATTGAGCTCCGGTAGCATCTGTAACAATTTGATTCTTGACAGCATTTAATGATGGCACACCTCTGGTGGAGTTTAGTCCAATGACTACCTGAATTGCATCCTTTGTTATCTTAAAGGGTTGCCCTTTCCCTAACCACATGAACTTGTCATGAATCCTTCTTAGCACATATTGAACCCATTCATCCTCAGCAGATGTAGGAAACTTTGCATATTGGATGAATTTCTTCTCTTCCAGGATTTTGTATTCTTCCTTTAGGGAAAATAGATCATCACTTAAATGATTTTGATATAAGTCTGTGAATCTACTGCCATTGTCCTCATCTAGGGCAACATGGATATATGCCCTAATGTCTTCCACATATAAAACTCCATATGGTATACTCGAGAATGCCCCCATTTGATCAATTTTAATTGCTTTGTGAGGATGTTTCTTAAATTTGGGTCATGGTCACTTAGTTATCAACAACTAAAGGGTTTGCCATTTCTTCACAACAAATTCATAGTCAGGTTAACAAAATATATACCTTGTTTCACCAAACTAGGGTTTCTTTGTGTGAATCTTCTTGAACTTCTGCTACAATTCCTTCGATTTTCGCCTCAATCTCTACTGGATACTCTATAGCCTGAATGTAAAGTGAGTTAGAAGATGGAGTGATTTACTTTTTATCTTCCCCACATGACCAAATCATCATAAATGCTCATTCCTAAAGTTGTCTGACTTTTCTATGATAGACGCAGTTGATCAAAATTGCTCCGCAATGTACTGCACTAACTTATTTTCTTCTAGATTTTCTTCCAAAGGATTTGTCTTATCAGATTCCACCATATATCTCCATGTTGGATTCTAACACCAAGTTTCTGGCTGGGGGATTTAGATTTTTAACACTACTCCCCCTGAGCCAGAGCTCTCAATTTACTTCTCGTAGGAAGTATCTGCACCAAATGCTAGTGTGGATCTATCCTTAACCTCATTCACATCCTTTTTGATCTATATCATACTCATCTCCTTCTTGGTTTCCACTGGATCAACCTTCTCCTTGCCTTTATCATTTCTCTATTTTGTTTTCTTTTGTTCTACATGATAATCTCTTTCCACATTTCTGGTTCTACAGAATCTAGCAAAGTGTCTAGACTTGTTGCAATTGAAACACACAATATTTCTTTGACCTTGATTTCTTCTAACATTTGAATTTGGCCTTGATTTGCACTGGTTAGCCATATGTCCAAATCTATTAAATGCAAAACATTTGCCATTGAAGGATTGACCATTCCTTAGATAGTTTGGCACATTTCTTGACACACTTCTGCATTCATTTGCTTTATGACCAATCTTGCAATTAAAACATTGACTAGAAAAAGATGGAGCATTTTGATTTATTCTACTTCTACACTGAGTAGCCCTATGACCATACTTATTGCATTTGAAACAATGACCATTGAAAGATGGGTATCTTTGTGCATTTGGTTGCCTAATTGGAGGTCCTTTAGGTCTTCTTCTTTGATTCCTTATTGGATGGTTTCTGCCTCTACCTTATTTAGATCTATCTTGTCCTAAATTTGAACTTTCTCCCTTTTCAAATCCCAAACCTTGTTTATAATCTAGATATTTTTTACTGGCTAGCAACTCATCGAGTTTTACAAAGCTTATTTTGAATTTTTCATTGTAGCTGTTGGCTGCTTCTAGATCAAATTTCAAGAGCAAAACTTCTTTTCCTAGTTTTTCACATTCCTCTGACTTGTCCTTCACAACTTGATTTAGATATTCCTCACTCTTGGTCTTTTCTTCAATCACCCTGAGAACAGTCTCTGTAGATTCACTTCCTTGTTTTAGTTGCTCACATAATTCTTTCCTTCTTTCCTGAGATTTATTGATTTGCTCTTTTAATTTTAGAATGGAAACATCTGCTTCTTTGATACTCTCTTCTAAACCCATGATTTTAGCTTTGGAGTTGTCAAGATCTTCTAGAGCTGCTTCAAATTGTTCATTATTAACATATACTTGATTGACAATCTTAATGTTGCCAGGAGGATTTACTTCAGGATAAGTGAGATACCTTTGTGCTTCCATGAGTGAACCTTCTTGGATCTTCCTCAAGCTGTTAGGCTTCTTCCAAGGAACCTTGCTCTGATACCAATTGTTGAATATTAGGAACACTAAGAGGGGGGGTGAATTAGTGTTCCATAAAACCTTTCATGCACTTTCACTTTTAACCATTTTCCAAAATTAATTAAACAAAAGCACAATATACAAATGAATAACAACCACAAAGACATAACACATGGACACCAGAATTTTTACATGGAAAACCCCAAGGTGAGGAAAAACCACGAAGAGGATTAGCTCTCAATATATATTGCAATCTTTTACAAATGGTGATGTTCAGGCTTGGTCACTCCACAGGCCTAGAACATGCTAGCTCACTGCCATGAAGTACAACTAGGTCTAGCAGGCTCACTGCCTCAACCTAAACCTAGAAAGATTACAATGAGGGTTGTTAAACCCTAATGGAGGCTCATTACCATGATGAAGATGGCTCACTACCAAATACAAGTGAAATTGTATATGAAAAATGAATATTACATAAGCATCTGTCCATATGCCAGGCACAATCATTTAGCAACTAAATTCTAAATCCTGAGTCTTCATCCTCACTGGTCTTCTATCTTTGCTCTAATATTCTCATGCTCACATCAATCACACATGCATTCACATTTCTCACCCTCAAACACTGAAATCCATCCTGTATTTATATCTGCAACTAAATCTTTCTCATGATCAGGTCAGCAAGCAAACTGTGAAATGTGTATACCAAGTGTTATATCCTGTCGGCTTGTTCTTGTGTTAAATCTTCAATGCAGAGTTAGACAAATGAGTATAAGTATTTACATAGGTCAGCCTCAATCATATGAACACTTAGATTGATTATCCAGTTGCAATATCTTCTCCTCATAAGGATCTAACATACCAGTCGACCAGTTCTTTAAGAACATACTTGACAATTTCATCTGTCACATCACAACTCACACTGCGGACCAAATGAGACCTCACAATTCATATCCAATGTTCATTATTGAGCACTTGACATACCTTTAGAACCATGGAGTAAAATACTTTTGCATGTCAAAATGCGGATCATGGAACTGCTGCTCTGTCATAGAGAAATATTGTTGAACTGGAAGCCGATACTAGAGAGCTTGTGGAATGTGATCTATTGAACTTCAAAGGCTATAATCCTAGATTTTGATAGTCATGACATGTATCTTATTTTCCTTAGAACCATAGAACAAAATATGCACTTGCGGAGGAATGCGGACCATTTTACTTTGCACTGTACACTATTCATGTCATACCTCTGTTCTTCCAAACTTAGACATTTTCTCCAAATGATTTCCAGAAGAGGTCAGGACTTGATCACTGGAATATAACAACACCAGACAACTATGAACATTATACCTGATCCACACTTCTAGGTCTTCATTTGCGGAGGCACACTGATCCACTTACTATCCCTTACTGGTGCAGTCACGGTTGGAGGGTCCACAGAGTGAACTGTCCAAGCCGTGCAGCAAGAGTAAACACAACAGAAACAACTCCAAGATATGAAACAAATGTAGATTCAACCATTCAATATATAATAGAATTCAAATACAAATGGGCCGACAACATGCAGGCATGCAACTCAGCTCACAGGCCTGAGTATAGAATATCAAAATACTCAAGATTTGGGTTTGAAGTTCCTTCTCAAAAGATCTAGACTAAGGATTATGAATCAATTTCTAACTACTTTCCTAGGGATCTATTACATCAATATATATCATCTCCAGAACAATAGATTCCTCCGTGTCGGCCAAGGAATGTCACAAAATCCAATGAAGAGTTGTAACATGTGTATACGGATAGGTTAGACCTAATCATGTAGAACACCTCCACAAATGAATGGAATGATGTACGGATCTCAAGGAGGGTCAGTCATGAACCAAAGATCATTGAATGATGTGTCATTAGGCTCCACAAGTCGAGGAATGCTCCACAATTCTTTTCCTTTAGCTGATAATTAGAGACTGTCAGGATGCTCTATTATGAGAAAACAACTAATCTTCTGATAGCGATAACTTTCCGGTACTTAATCCAAATGCTCTAAATTCTAGATATGATGTAGATGAATGAATCTAGATGCTAAATCCAACTTTGTAAGATGTGAAATGCAACTACGGTAGAATGTGGACCAAAATTTAGAAACTGCTACTAACTGAACTGCAAACAAACTGAAATGCAAATGTTTTTGGTTGATGCAAGATTGCTCTTGAACCAGGGATGCTCCTGCATCATACATTCAAGGTTATTGAAAAAGTGAGTCCCTCACTTTGTTGGGGCTAGGGGAGAACCAAGACGGTACACCTCAGCCTAAGAAATCCATGATGAATCTTCTTCCGATCTGCCTTTCCATTTCACAAGATATTCTTTGTATTGTCTTCCTCTACTTTTGCGTCCAACTCTGCTATCCAAAATGTCTTCAATCTACTCTGGTACTTGTTGTGGTAATTGCTTCTTCAAGTCTTCTTCCCTACTATCACTGAACTCTACTTCATGATATTGATATAAGTCTACAATGTTAAAAATAGGTGATACACCCAATGTCTCTGGTAACTCCACTTCATAGGTATTTCCTGAATCAAATTTCTTGAGTATCTTACAAGGTCCAAACTTCTTCATCTTCAACTTGTTATATGTCCAAACTAGAAATCTTTCTTTTCTCAAGTATACCATCACTCCATCTCCAACTTCAAATTCCTTATGTCTTCTCTTCTCATCTACCTTTTCCTTATACATAATGTTCATATCCTCTAAATGTTTCTCCACCTGATTATGCACTGTCTTCATGTGGTCTGCAAATTCCTCTGCTTCTACACTTCTCTTTTTTTCCATACCAATTTCTCTCAATTCAGAAACTCCTCTAGGATTTACTCTGGTAACAATCTCAAACGGTGTTCTTCCAGTACTCATATTTAATGAATTATTGTATGCAAACTCTGCTTGTGAAAGAATCTAATCCCAACTTCTTGCCTTCTCTCCAACCAAACATCTCAACAGGTTTCCCAAACTCCTATTCTCTACCTCTGTCTGTCCATCAGTCTATGGATGAAATGTTGAATTGAACTTCAAGTCAGTCTTCATCTTCTTCCAAAGTGTCTTCCAAAAATATCCCAAAAATTTGGTGTTTCTATTTGAAACTATGCTCTTAAGTAATCCATGTAATCTCACAATCTCCTTGAAAAATAGGTCAGCTACATGCACTGCATCAGTTGTCTTCTTACAAGGTATGAAATGAGCCATTTTTTAAAATCTGTCAACCACTACAAATATTGAATCATGTCCTCTCTGTGTCTTCAGCAATCCCATTACAAAATCCATGCTTATGTCTTCCCAAGGTCTCTCTGGTACTATTAAAGGTTTATACAATCCAGTATTCTGGCTACTTCCTTTTGCAACTTGACAAACTCCACAACTCTACACAAATCTCCTAACATCCTTATGTATCTAAGGCCAAAAGTGGTTTTCACTTACCAAAGCCACTATCTTACCAATGCCAAAATGTCCTGCTAATCCACCACTATGTTTTTCCTTAATCAAATTGTCTCTCATTGAAATCTTAGGTATGCAAAACTGACTTCCTCTAAACAACATATCTTCTTGAATGAAATAATCCAACCACTTACTCCTATCTATCACAATAGGTTCCTTACATGTTTTCCAAGGTTCTGTAAAATTAGTGTCTCCCTCATACATGTTCTTCAATTCATCAAAACCCAACACTTCAACTCTCATCTCTGTCAACAAGTTTCTTCTTCTACTTAATGCATCAGCAACTTTGTTTGATTTTCCACTCCTATACGTCAACACAAAAGTGTAACTCTACATGAACTCTGCCCATTTGATTGTTCAAATATTGCAAAGCTTGATGATCTATATAGAGTACAAACTCTTTAGGCAACAAGTAATGTCTCTACTTCTTCAAGGATTGAATTATGGCATAGAACTCTTGATCATAAACTGAATATCCTCTCCTTGCATCATTCAACTTCTCACTGAAATATGCTACGGGTCTACCTTCTTGACTTAATACTGCTCCAATCACACTTCCACTTGCATCACAATCAACTTGAAATACCTTATTAAAATCTGGTAATGCTAACATAGGTTGCTCTGTCACTTTTTGCTTCAATAATTCAAAACTTTTATCTACTCCTAATGTCCACTTAAAGTCTTTCTTGTCACCTCTGATTGTCTCTGTCATAGGGTTACATACTAAACTAAAAATTTTGATGAACTTCTAGTAGAAACTAGCTAATCCATGAAATAATCTAACCTCTCCAATGCTCTCTGGTGTAGGCCATTCAACAATTACTTTCACTTTCTTAGGGTCCATCTTCAATCCTTCTACAAAAATCACAAATCCCAAATACACTAGTTCTTCCTACATGAAACTACACTTCTTGATGTTTATCAACAATTTCTCTTCACTTAACCTCTACAAAACTTGTCTAATATGCCACAAATGTTCCTCTTTTGTCTTACTAAAAATCAGAATATCATCCAAGTATACAATCACAAACTTACCCAAGAATTTCTTCAAGACTTCATTCATCAATCTCATGAAAGTACTTGGTGCATTTGTCAATCCAAAAGGCATCACTAACCACTCATACAATCCTTCATTTGTCTTAAAAGCAGTCTTCCATTCATCTCCTTCTCTGATTCTAATCTAATGGTATCCACTCTTCAAGTCTATCTTTGTGAAATATATTGCTCCACTCAAACAATCCATGATATCATCCATACTAGGTAAAGGAAATCTATACTTAACTGTGATCTTGTTTATTTATCAAGAGTCAGTACACATTCTCCATTCTCCATGTTTCTTAGGTGCTAACACTGTAGGTACTGCACAAGGACTCAATCTTTCTCTGATAAAACCTTCCCTCAACAACTCTTGTATCTGTCTGTTTAACTCTTCATTCTCTGTCGGTGTCAATCGGTGTGCTGCTTTGTTAGGCAAACTAGCTCCCAATATAAGGTCCATGTGATGACTGCTACTCCTTATAGGTGGCAATCCTTTAGGTACATTATCTGATATGATGTCTTCATACTCTGTCAGCAACTCTATTATCTCCTCTGGTTGTTCTCCTCCAATCTCCTTCAATGTTTCAGGCTTCTTAGGAATCAAAGCATAACACATATTCTCATGTCTCAATCCATCTAGAAATTTTCTTTCATCTACCAAACGAGATTCTAACATTCCCACATACTTCACTCTTAGGATCATCTTCTAAAGGAATCAAAGTAATTCTCTTTCCATTTGTTGCTATAGTGTATGTATTATTTCTCCCATCATGTATAGCTTTTCTATCATACTGCCAAGGTCTACCCAAAAAGATATGACAAACATCCATAGGCATAATATCACACAAGACTTCATCATGATAAGATCCAATATGAAATTTCACCAAACATTGTTCACTCACCAGTACCTTATGATCATCCTAAATCCATGCTATCTGATAGGGTTTAGGGTGTTTCAATCTTTCCAACTTCAACTTAGTCACCATCTCCTCTAAAACTAGGTTATCTAAACTACCACTATCAACCACAACTTTATAACACTTACCTCTAGATTTGAATCTGGTTCTAAACAAACTTTTCTTCTGCAGTCATTCCTCATTTGTTTCTACTTGAAGTAGTACTCTCCTCATCACAAGTGATTCTCCTTTCTCTGGTTTACCAAAAAAACTAGGTGATCCAACAGGTTCTTCTTCCACATAAGTTGCTCTTCCACTATTTTCTATCTTCTTACTTGTACTACCCTGATTACATTCAAACACTCTATGTCCTTCACCTCCACACTTGAAACAAGTACCTCTGAATATCCTCTTATCAAATCCTCTTCCCTCTCTTCTATATCCTTCATTCTGGTATGCACTAGGGTTTCCTCTCTAGTAAACATTTCGGTCATCTCTCTGGTAAGCATTATTATCTCTGTCCTCCTTCTTGAATGTGTTGTCAAACTTGTTCTTCTCAAAATGTGATCTGTCTCCTCCAAAAAATGTTCTACCTCTCTAAAATTTACTTCCTCTTCCTCTCTGTCTCTAATCATGCCTTTTATTCAACTTCTCTTCAATTTTTAGGGCAAACTGATATGCTTCTTCCAAAAATATCATCTTTACCAAGCTTAGTTCTTCTTGAATGCTCAATCTCAGTCCATTGACGTATCTAGCCACTTTCTCCTTGCTTGCTTCACTATGTCCCATTCTTATAATCATCTTATGAAATTCCTTAGTATACTCCTTCACAAATTTCTCCTTTTGTCTCAAGTTCTGCAATATTTTCAATAGCTCCAACTCATAGTTTGCAGGTATGAATTGATTCTTCAGTTTTGTCACCATCCTATCCCAATTCATAATCTTTTCTTTTCCTCTTCTATTTCTTTCCAACTAAACTTCTTTCCACCATATAGCAGCATGTCCTTTCAACTTTGTCTTTGCAAATTTCACCTTCTCCGAATCTTCAACTTATTCATATTCAAAGTATTCTTCCATATCATTTATCCAGTCAATCAATTCTTCAGGGTTTAATTTACTAGTATAGTTCGGCACATCAACTCTAGGTCTCTTTCTAATATTTGAAATAGCTCGCAACATCTTTACTTGATCTAATTCTTCTTCTTCATCACCTCCTATGGTTTCACCAGTTTGTTTGATAGATTGAAATTCCTCTTCATCATCACTTTCAACATTAGGTCTCGGTGTTAATCCTCTTTGCCTATCTTATGCAATAGCATCCAATCAAATTCGCATCGCTTTTTTCATTTCCATCATCTCATCCATTCTACCAACCATTGTTCCAATAGCAACAACTCTCCTCGATGGCATTCTTCCTAGGATCAAGTGCAAAATACCTCAAGTTTGGTGATCGGGCTACAAGGTGACAATTGCCTCACAATCGAAGATCAGTTGCGACACAAGTAACTTGCCTCAATTCAGTGATCTATCCATAGCAAGATCTTACATAATTCCTTCGCCAACTTCACTCAACTCACTCCCAAAGATTCAAACTTTCACTCTGATACCACTTGGTGCAGTCACGGTAGGAGGGTCCATAGAGTGAACTGTCTAGGTCGTGCAGCAAGAGTAAACACAACGGAAACAACTCGAAGATATGAAGAAAATACAGATTCAGTCATTCAGTATATAATAGAATTCAAATACAAATGGGCCAGCAACATGCGGGCATGCAATTCAGCTCACAGGCCTGAGTACAGAATATCAGAATACTCAAGATTTGGCTTTGAAGTTCCTTCGCCAAAGATCTAGACTAAGGATTATGAATCAATTTCTAACTACTTTCCTAGGGATCTATTACATCAATATATATCATCTCTAGAACAATAGATTCCTCTGTGTCAGCCAAGGAAGGTCACAAATGCCAATGAAGAGTTGTAATGTGTGTACACGAAAAGGTTAGACCTAATCATGTAGAACACCTCCGCAAATGAATGGAATGATGTGCGGATCTCAAGGAAGGTTGGCCATGAACCAAAGATCATTGAATGATGTGTTGTTAGGATCCACAAGTTGAGGAATGCTCCACAAGTCTTCTCCTTTAGTTGATTATCAGAGACTGTCAGGATGCTCTGTTCTGAGAAAATAGTTGATCTTCTGATAGCGATAACTTTCTGGTACTTAACCCAAATGCTTTGAATTCTAGATATGATGTAGATGAATGAATCTAGATACTAAGTCCAGCTCTGTAAGATGTGAAATGCAACTATGGTAGAATGCAAACCAAAATATAGAAACTGCTACTAACTGAACTGCCTAAACTGACCTAGAAAATGAAAGGAAACAAACTGAACTACAAACAAACTGAAATGCAAATGTTTTTGGTTGATGTAATATTGCTCTTGAACCAGGGATGCTCCTACATCACTTACTCTATTTCTTTCCCATACTTAGTCATTTTTGCCAACCGGATCTAAATTCCAATAAGACCTTCCAGAGTTATGTCTTCCTGACATGCTTATGAGATCTCTGAGCCTTGTTTCCATCAATGACAACATACAAGTCCACCGAAGTAGTGTCTCTTGCCAACACCTCCGGTCACTCAACCTTGCCTGAGCGCCATAAACAAAATCTAAGGTTGAGATTTAAAGATATGTAGGGTGAGAATCCAATATCAAGGGTTTTAATTCAATGTTGATTAAACTATCAACAGATCTTCAATGTCCTTAAAGTTGATGGGCAGTTGAATAACTGTTGCTCAAACTACCTTTATTTAGTTGGTTGGTGTTCTAAGTTCTAGGGAGTAATATCTATGAGACCATTTGAATAATGATAGTATTCTAATGTGAATTATGGATTTTTAGAGAGATTCAAGCTTGAAGTGCAACTTCAATATGCAGTAGGAGTAATCTTGAAGTATTGGTGTAAGGGTGATTCTGAGTGAGTGTTGAACGTTTGTCAAAGGAGATGTAGAATTAATATATTTGGTCAGAATAATGCATTGTAGATAAATAGAGTAACCCTTTGTATTTGTAATTATCTTTCTGTATGGAGTAGAGGGAGTGAGTGCTCCTACAAATAAATTGCTATGTGAGGCATAAATTGCTATGTGAGGCACAAAGTGCTATGTGAGGCATACATTTGCTATGTGAGGTAGATTGCTATGTGAGGCAGATTACTATGTGAGGCATACATTTGCTATGTGAGGCAGATAGCTATGTGAGGCATTTTTGGCTAGTGAGGCCTAATATAATACTCTTTCATAGTGGTTTTTTCCCTTTTTGGGTTTTCCACTCAAAATATTGGTGCCATCTCTTTTCTTGGTGTTGTGTCTCATTGTGTTTGACTAGATCATCTTTGTTTATGATGTCATACTCAATTGTACTTGTTATGGTGATACATTCAATAGTTAATGTCTCAATGATTGAATTGTCATAGATTTCTCTGCATTGTAAACAAGTGTGTTAAAAAGGGAAAAAGTTTGATTATCCATTAGACCACTGATTCACCCCCCCCCCCCCGCTCAGTGGTCCTATACTCCAGCAAGTGGTATCAGAGCCTTGGGTTCCTTGTTCAAAGTTTAATCAACTTAGGAGATTCTAATAGTGGATTACTATGGGAAAGTGTAGAAGAAATAGAGGAGGGAAAAGTGCTATGCAAAAAGTTGATCAACCTGTTTCAAACAAGACATGTGATGTATCTGAAAAACAAGATGATTTTGTTGTTGAGATTGATGACACAGAAGGTGACCTCTGTGTGGGTGAAGATGACTATGAACAGGAGTTTGATGAACATGAGTGTGAGATTGATATAGAAGGTGAACTCTTGTGTGCCCTAGATAAGATCAAGCAACTCAGAAAAGAGAACTAGAGATTAGAAGACCAACTTCAACAAGAAAAAGACTCCAAGGCCAAGGTACTTTTAGACTTTGCAAAAGTTTCTTTAGAACTTGAAGAGGCAAGAAATCTGATTGTAGGTTTAAGAGCTCAAGTTGAAGAGTCAAATAATCTAATCATCAGCCTAAAGACATAAATAGAAGAAGCCAAAAGAGTAGTTGATTTTACAAAATCTGATCTTGAAGTTAAAACTAATGAATGTCTAAAACTAGAGTTAGAAATAGTCTCTTTGAGAAAGGAATTGGAAAAGGTATCTTCTAAGTTGCACAAAAATCTACAATTTGAAAAGAGTATTAAATGCTTAAATGACTTGTTGAGGAAGCAAAAGCATCATCAGGACACTACAGGTCTAGGATATGAAGAAGGGTAGACCTCTAAAGTCAGAAATGCACCAAGGAAGAAGATATATTTGGGTCATCATGCAGCTACTCTTGAAGATAAGACAGAAGAAAAATGTATTGATGAAGGTAGAAGGATAAGTAGATCCTCAAGATCTCCACCTCTCAGGCAATACCATTTAATAAGGTACAACTATTCTCAATTTCATGGTTATTGTTATTCATGTTATGTTTATGGTCATAGAGCTAGAGATTGTAGAACTCACTCAAGAAATGGCTTTGGATGGAATAAGGATAAGATTTCTTATAACTTGTCAAATCAGAATTATAATAATGTTTGTTATAACTGTAATAAAGTTGGTCATCTAGCAAGAGATTGTTGGATGCATGGAAGATATGATCTTAGAAGTACTCTTGGGATGTCAAGAAATAGAGACTATCATCCTTTTGGTCTATTTAGTAATATTATATGCTATAGGTGTAACAATCTTGGACATACAACACATTATTGTAGAAGAAACCCTGTGAAGCCACCTAATCACATTAAGAAGGCAAATGTGTCAAACAAGCAAAAGGAGCCTATGAAATTCTAGGGAAGAAAACAAAATCAGGACAAGAAGAATCCTAAACTTGTGCATGTTGCACAAGACACATCACCAGTTCTTGAGAAGTGACATGAAGTAAGGGGGAGTTGTCTAATGTCCTATCTCTTACCCCCAAGGAGTTTCAGTAGGTTTGTTGATAGGTGTTTGTCAAAATGAGTTCATTTTTTATTGGTTTGGTATAGGAGTTTTCAAAGGATATTAGGTATTTGTTGGTGACTAAGTGAATTAGGACAGTGAAAAGCTTCATGGTCCATGGCTGTTAAGATAATAGTGACAGACACAGTGCACTAGGAGTTGATCATCATGTCATTGTTTGTGTTGATTAAGAAGAGTGTTGACATGTGTTGTCAAGGTGTACAGATCAGACTTAGTCAAAAAAGTTTATCTGTCAAATTTAAAGTGATATCATATTTATCAGCATCCTTGATGCCTTGAAATAGGATGTGGAATCTATCAAAGTGTTATGTTATTCTAATGTATGATGACAACATAATGGTCAGTGTTGCAAGCAGTGAGGGCAGTACAGTTGTGTGTGTTTTGATGGGTGGTACTATTCACAAAGTACTATGGACATTATTCTTGGTGCTTGATGTCAGTTCAATGTCTTGTGAATGACAATTGTTTAGCTTGAAGACAAGGACTCTTGCAGGTTTGATAGTGGACAGTACTAGTAATTTTTAAATCTTGCATGGCACAATGAACTATTGATATACCTTCATAGAGGTTTGAATTAATTGACTCATGGGTTTTCTTTCCATTATCTTCATTTGCTTGGTGCATAGTAATGAAACATAGTGGAGCATATGTATGTCACTTTGTCTTGTCTCCCACCCAATGATTGCTACACTATGACAGTGGTATATAACTTGTTTCAAAGTTGTGGTTAGTTTTTCAAATCTTGAACTTGCAGTGACTATAACTTTTTGGTTATTTCCTTGAAAGTGGTTTGCATTGATCTGAATATTTGCAGTGTTCTTGTTTACATAGTGTTTTTTATGCTTGTACAGTGGTGTTCTTGCCTGATTCATATTTTGTTTAGTGGTATATCATGCTTGCTTCAGTGTATCGCATACATATTTCAATGAATTCCATGCTCGCTCCAAGAGTCTTTGCTTGTGATGGATACTTGATAGTGGAGAGTCTTACACATGTGCTTATCAATGGAGTGCTTTATCTCAGTGTTAAACCTTGCAACACTAAAAATTTCATAGTTAACCAGTCCTCTCTCAATGGATAGTGCCAATGGACAATGTGATAGGTAAAAAATTAGGTTAATAAGATCAAGCATAGCCATGAAAACCTAACCCTGCCATCATCAAAGAATCTAATCCAAATGAAATCAAAAGCACACAATTCAAGAACAATATCACCTAGATTGTATGATTCCTTGTTTATGATGTGGATTGTTTCTTCAACAATGAAAAATTATGAAGATAAAAGCTGCCATGATGGATGGATGAAAAAGCTAATATGCTAGATGGATACTAAAGTGCTCACTATGCTCAAGATGATAATGTAGACGCTATATGAATGCTGGATTAGGTGTAGTATGGAATGAGGGGGTGTTTATATAGAACTGAACCAAAATCAATCAACGGTGGAGATTTGGTGGCTATGTGAATGGCTAAGATTAAATGATAGACATAGGTGAATGTGAAGATGAAAAGTGGAGGGAAGATAAGGCTTATGTGTGACCGTGTACATAAAAAAGTACATGTGAAAGATATTAAATAAAGGATATAGTACCACTTATCTTTTTTAAATGAAAGGGGCACACATGTTGGCTCATGAGATAAATGATAAGAGAAATTAATTAAATAAATAAAATTTATTTAATCAATTGGAAAGTGGGTTTATGAAAGGAATTTTTAATTAAATAAATAAGATTTATTTAATTAAAAATAGAAGAAAGAAGATAATTAAATAATTAAAGATTGTTTAATTATAGCTTAGAGGAAATAGAAGAAATAGCTAATGAATTAATTAAATAAATATAAATTTATTTAATTAATAGAAGAAATAGATGTGGTAGGGATATTGCTCAAGTGTGTTAGACAAATGCAGATGATGGATAATGCAATATTTGAATGCTAATGATAATGAATCAATTTTGGGTGTCTACATTTTGCCCCTCTTTGATGTAATGTTTGATAGAGCATTGTGTCAAAGAAGATACGATGTTCACTTGATAAACAAGGTTATGCCCCCTCGAGAGGTAAACCAGGCTGAATAGGAAGGGTTGGGTTGGCTCGCGATAGAAGGAAAAGCTAGAAAATGAGGGTAACACGAAGAAAAAGGGTTTGGGTGGGACAAAATGGGATGATGGAGAAGAGAATAGGCTTTGGCATAGAAGAATTAGGCTTTGGATAGGAGCTATAAGTAGATTCTTCAAGGGCAAATAGGCTCATTTGTGGTTAGTTATGTTCAGTTGCTTATAGAAATCTAGAGCTCCTTAGAGTTGGTGTGCGACGAGAGTTGGAGAGAGATTAGGATGGTGATTCCACGCAGAGATCATCATGTCGAGCGAGTTAGGACACATGGATGACCAGAGGGAGCAGGCATACCGGTATGTATCAAAACTTTTGCTAAAAGCATGATTTTGATAGGCTAGAAGTGTCATAAATGCACACACATCACTAGAAGCGACTAGCTTTTAGGATAGGCAGTTTAGGTTGCTTAGGAAGAAAAATAGGTCGCTTAGGGTAGTTGAGGTCGCTTATAGGCACGGCTTGGTCACATATGGGATAATAGGTGGCTTCTAGTCAGCTAGACAAACATAGGGAAAATGCGCATATAGATAAGAGCAAGTCGCTTATGGGCTAAAAGTAGGCGCATAGATAGGTTCAGCTCACTTGTAAAGTAAAGGTGCTTGTGTATAGGATAGAGATCGCTTAGAAGCCAAAAGGATACACATATAGAAATAGAGCTCACACTTGGTCAATAAGCAAGTGCGTAGGGAAAGTAGGTTGCATATGGGCGAGAAATAGGTGTATGTAGAAAAATAGGTCACATGCGATCAACAGATAAGCGCATATGGAAAAAGGAGTTGCTTACAGTAGATAAAAGTTAGTATAGTAGTAAATGATCCAGTTTTATAGCAGTTGTAGGTAGCATAAGGGACTGACATGATGAATGAAATGATGCAGGATATACTACCATATTTGTTATCATGAGAGCCACATCCTAGGGATTTGTGATTGGTGAGATTGTTGGATGCAGAGGAGCAGCTAGTGTTAGAGATCCTTGGATTAGAGCATGTGTCTAGATTAGAGCTGATGTAGGCACATCAAGGATTGATGATGGTGATGGTGGAGCGATGGATGAGTGAGCATAGTTTTTTCTTGTTGCCGACAGGAGAGGCTGCGATCACACTAGAGGATGTGTTCTAGATTCTGCGTATTCCTATTGATGGGGACCAAGTAGATTATGATCCTGATATGGGTCTAGCTGCATTCAGGAGATTGTTCGAGACACCAGACATTGGAGGAAAGGGCTCAGAGATTCCTATGGCGAGGATGGAGGAGTTATGTGATAGACTACAACGAGTGGTAGTAGCTATTCTTAGATGGCTAGTGGGAGACAGACAAGCAAGAGGGTTTCCAGTAGGATGGGGGATAGTGATGGAGGGGATGTTCTCATATGGGATGAGATATGCATGGGCCGAGTGTGTGCTTGGACAGCTCTATCTTTTCCTGCATGATTGTGCATATATGTTCAGGGCTAGTATATCTGTAGGAGTTACAGTTTTACATGTGTGGGCATATGAGCATATTCCAGTGACGAGACCAGATGGATGGGTGGCTAGAATAGCAGAAGAGCCGTATGTGATGAGTACCAAATTGCACTCATGAAATACATCTTTTTGCCTTTCTTTTTACCCTCCCTCAGTTCATCTTCCTAGTGTCTGCACCCAAATAAGTTAGCAAGATTGTCCTATTTTGTGATTAATTAAGATAGATTACTTAAGATTAGATTTTTTGATTAAGTGACTAATGTGCGTGGAATTGATGGAAAAATGTAGAACTTTTCTCTCTTTTTGAATCCATAGGTGTAGATGCCAAGAACAGCGATTTTGTGCAGCTCCGGAGATCGTCTTCAATGATCTCTGGAGACAATACCAAAGAACCATGACACTTGGAGTTTTGAAGATATGGGGAATGCCTCTCCAGAGCTGCAGACATGAACAGTTATCTCTGGTGCCTCCTAAAAATAGGGCATGTTTCCAAGCAAAGCTGTCGACCAGACACTTTCAACAGCAATCTTAATACCCCTCACTTCACTCAAATCATCACCTGAGTGATGAAGGGTCAACTATTAGTTAAACTGCTGAAGTTTTATCTTTTCAAAGATTTTGCATGAGTTACGAATTGAACTAATACAATACCCTTATTTTCAGGGCTTTGATGCCCAAGTGTATTAAGACTTAAACTTAGACCTCTGAGTGGACTTCTGTTCCACTCAATTCTACCTTTCTCGCATGATGATTTTTCATAAGTTAAATAGTTAAGTACAATAAAGAGATGGTGTCACCTCATAGAAAGACTGGTAGATAAGTTTAGTGATATATCATCACTCATTTTTTTATATATACTCTCAGAAATAGTAGGACAATCAATGATAAAATTATTTTGAATCTCAGAGATCTCAGTTCACTGTTAGCCATCTTTTCATGAATGCAGAAATGAATGAATTGGACTAAATTTAGTTTAGATCATCTTTTGTGCTAATTTCTTGCTATAGCCTTCAGCCTCAAGGGTGTGGAGCAAGGGCCCACTCTCACCACTCAGGTAGGAGGCTAGTATCACTATTCTATTGTTTTAGTTTTCTCTTATAAAGTATTTCCTATTTTAATAGATAGATGCATGTTATTATTTCTTTGCTTTGAGTACATTTCCTGTTTTATTCTATTTTCCAGCATTCATTACATTTATTCAACAAGTAGGTAGATTAATTATTCTTTTAAACATTAGGACTAGGTATAAACTAGTAGCTTTAGAATCCCTAGTTGCATACAGCCATGGACACAGCCTTGGTTCTTTGACATCTGAAAATAGATTAAATGATGAGGTACAGTGACACCTTGTCATTTTTGGTGCCGTTGCTGGGGACTAGTTTGTGTTAATTAGGGACGCTGAGTTAAAATAGTATTTATAATAGATCTGTATGGTTAGAGCTAGAGATCTAAAAGGAAGATATATTAAGCAGACACCCCAACAACACACCATAGGGGAAAGCAATGAGGTGGTACAAAATCTTGTTGAAGAAGGAAACCTGGAACTTAATTTGGAACCTACACTTCAAAACAACAATCCCTTAGATCCTCTAAACATTCCACTTGCCAATTATATCCAGGAATTACAACAAAAAGTTGAGGCAGATCCTTTGGCAGAACCTAATTTCCTAGAGCCTCAGGAAGAAGAACCAGTACTAAACATGGAAAATGATAATCATGGGGAAGAGGAAAATCAGGCTCCAAGAACCTTCTCTTATCCTATTGTTTTGGCTACTGGGGACAATGCTCCTATGAAAAATATCTCACCAGCACATTTGCCAAATTTCAGAGGACTTTCTTCTGAGGATCCAGATCAGTTCTTGTTTGAATTCAAAGTAGTCTGCCAAACTTATGATTATGGATCAGATAACCAGAAACTCAAACTGTTCCCTTCAACCCTGAAAGATTCTGTGATGAGATGGTTTATGGGTTTACCCCAGGATTCTATCCGCTCTTGGGATCAAATGGAAATAGAGTTTTTGGAAAAATACCAAGATTATTGCAGATCCAGTAATAAAAATGAAGAATTGTTTAAAATTAGGTAAGGGGAGGAAGAATCCTTAGAAGACTATGTGGATAGGTTTAATTTTGCCTTGAGAAGGTTTCGCAATCTAGTGGATCACTCCTTGGCGAAAACCCTGTTTATAAAAGGATTGGATAAAGAATCAAAACAAGCACTGGACCTAATGGGAAAATGGAACATTCACAAAATGGAAATACCTAACATAGAGGAACTCTGCAGGAACTATTCCAGAACTCAAGATGGAGCAAGGTCATCCAAAACTTTTAAAGGGAAAAATGAAATAGGACAGTTGATGGAGGAAATTGCAAATCTAAAAATGGACATTCTGGTCTAACTAAATACCACATTGGATGGGATTCAAGCAAAAACCAGAACAACTAATCAAACCAGAGCAATTGAACTGCTCTCCATCTATTGTCCTAGGTGTAGAAACAAACACCTGTTGAGAGAATGCCCCTTGGACAAATCAAAGATTTGTTAGATCTGTGATAGGGAACATCCTACCAGTCAGTGTAGTCAACTTCCAACTTTGAAAAGATTAAGTAAAAAGAATGTTGTGATAGAAGAGGAGTTGAACTATGTGGGACAAAATCAAATTGGAAATTTCCCTTATAATCAGTATCCAAACCAGTCTTCTTACAGGGGTCCTTCTAATTGGGGAAATAATCAGTGGAATCCAACTTGACATGGCCCTCAAAATAATCCTCCTTGGGGACAGCAGGATTGGCCAAGTCAAAATTGGCAAAACCAAAACTGGTAAAATTAGCCTTGGGGAAATCAACAGTGGCCACCATAGTTTGGATCATAAAACATGCAACCTCAATGGGGTCCTCAACAGGGATATCATCAACAATACCAAGGACAACCTAGATGTTTCCAACCTCAACAGTAGGCTTTACTAACTGGATCCTCCAACACACAGGGTCAAACACAAAATGAACCAGTTAGTCAACCACCTTTACCAGCTCAGCCTATACCAAACCCACGGAATAAACAGGGAGCAGCTGTCTTTATGACAGAGCAAGAAAATCTGGCTGGAATTAATGCTATATATTCAAATAATCTCTAGCTACGTTTTGGGAAAGCATTCCCAAGACCTTCTCCTCCAACTATAGTTGAAATAACCAATGACGAGGAACCTAAAAATCCATCCAATCAACCCCCAGAGGAGATTATGAACGAAAAAGTGCTAGAAAAATCATCTACAGACAACTCTAGAGTTACTCCTAAAAGGCCGGCTCCGGAGAACAGTCTTGAACACTATTCTAATAAGAGCTCCAGAGATGCTCCGAAGACGGAAAAGCTAGCACCATACCCAGAACGGCTTAAACAGAACGCTCCCCAGAGAAAGATTCCACAAAAACAAATCTAAACCAATCAGGAATCAGAACTTTTACAAGAAATCAAGCAGTTAAACATTGAAATTCCTCTTCTCCAGGCAATCAGAGATGTACCGAAACTAAATTAGTTCATTAAACAGTATTGTATCAAAACACAGGGCAGAAAGAAAAGCTTTCCCTCCACAATACAAGTGGAAGGAAAAGTAGTAGATCTATTGATGGGAGAGATTCTCCTCCCAAAATATGGAGACCCTAGAAATCCTGTCATAACTATTTTCATCTCAGGGGTAGAAATTTCAAATGTTTTGGTTGATTTAGGAGCAGCAATTAATGTGATGACAGTTCATACAATGGACAGGTTAGCTCTATCAGGAATCCAACCCACAACTACAATTCTTCAACTTGCTGATCAGTCAGTAGCTATTCCTAAAGGAGTAATCACTGATGTACCTGTTGTGATAGACTCATGGGAATTTCCAGTGGATTTCTTAATACTAGAACCTAGAAACCAGAGAAATGCTTATCTGCTGATTTTAGGAAGACCATGGCTGGCTACTGCAGCAACATCTATTGATTTTTGAACTGGAGATATGGTCATTTCTAATGCGATAAATCTAAAGAAAATATCTCTATATCCTTTAGCTAAACCATCGGTGCATTACACAGGAAGAGTATGGGTGGATGAACCAGAGAACATGGACAACAGTGCCTCATTAGCTATGATAACCATTAGGGAACATTTGGGAGAATTAGAAGAAGAAGTATACTATGATACAATGGAAGACTTCACTCACATCCTAATCAATAAACATGTGATGGAACTCGCCAAAGATCCTCAGAGGGAACTTCTTATTTCTTCTCATTGTACCCTTGCCTTATACCTTATGGGGAAACCTTTTACAGGGACCTAGCCACTTTCCACATGTTACTCACACATTCTTGTCCTCTCAATACCATGACACCAATGTATGGAACCACCACATCTATGGATCAAATCACAAAACAAGTCATGATCCTGCCAGGGAAAACACTTAATATAAATACTCAGTTGACAGCAAGTCAGGAAGAAAAACTTATCCAGCTTTTGGTCTCCCACTCAGCATCTTTTGCCTGGGAATACCAAGATATGAAAGGCATACCTCCTGAGATTTGTACCCATCATATCTACACTGAGGATATTAAACCTGTCAGGCAACCACAAAGAAGATTGAATCCTGCTTTAAAGGACATTGTCAAAACTAAAATAGAAAAATTACTCCAGGTAGGGTTCATATATCCAATCTCAGACAGTCAATGGGTCTCACCCCTTGTCATTGTGCCTAAAAAGAATGGGAAATGGAGGGTGTGTATTGATTATAGAGAACTCAACAAGGCCACAAAAAAGGACTACTTCCCCTTACCATTTATTGACCAAGTTTTGGACAACCTTGCTGGGAGAAAGTATTTCTCTTTTCTAGATGGATTCAGTGGGTATAATCAAATTCAAGTAGCACCTGAAGACCAAGACAAAACCACCTTCACATGCTCTTAGGGAACCTTTGCTTACAAAGTTCTTCCCTTTGGGCTATGCAATGCCCCCGCTACATTTCAGAGACTGGTTCTAGCTATTTTTGCTGAACTGGCTAATGAATGCATGGAGGTCTACATGGATGACTTTACTGTGTATGGGGATAACTTTGAGGAAGCTCTTACAAACCTTGGAAAAGTACTAAAATGTTGTGATTAAAATCAACTGTCCCTTATCCATGAGAAATGCTTTATGATGGTGGAGGAAGGAATTGTTTTGGGACACCACATTTTAGAAAAAGGGATTAGAGTGGATCAGAACAAGATAGAAGTAATCACACAGTTGCCTTCACCCAAAAATTAGACTGATGTCAGAAGTTTTCTGGGTCATGCAGGCTATTATCGGAAGTTTATAGAAAATTTTAGCAGAATCGCTACCCCCCTGTTTACCCTGCTTAACAAAGAAACAGAATTTCTATGGACAGAAGACTGTCAATCAACATTTGAAACTTTGAAGGAGAAGCTTACTGTCACACCAGTCTTAAGGGGACCTAATTGGACTTTACCATTTCACATACAAACTGATGCTTCAAATGAATCCATTGGAGCAGTTTTAGGACAAAAGGAGGAAGGAGAAAGTATGCATGCCATTTATTACATCAGTAAAAACCTCACCCCAGCAGAAAGAAATTATACAACAACTGAAAAAGAATTCTTGGCAGTTATCTATGCTATAAACACATTCAGGCATTATATCACTGGGTATAAAATATTTGTGCACATTGATCATGCAGCTATCAAGTACCTAATGAATAAACCAGTAGTAGGTGCAAGGATCATTAGGTGGTTATTGCTATTGCAGGAATTTGATATTACCATAGTTGATAATCCAAGGAAGTTTAATTTGGTTGTTGATTTTCTGTCAAGATTGCATATAGGAGGAGAAGACCAACCAGTGGAGGACAAATTCCCAGATGAACATCTTTTTGCCATATCCACTACTGCACCTTGGTTTGCTGACATAGCTATTCTTTTAGCTACAGGCTTGTATCCATCCCATTTTACTTCAAAACAAAGAAAACGTTTACTTAAAGAAAGTTTATCCTACAAATGGTTGAATGGTCTACTATTTAAATGTGGTCCTGATTTCATTCTATGCAGGTGCTTAAAGGCGGATGAGACTTTTGATGTGTTGAGAGCATGTCATGATGAGCCATCTGGTGGCCACTACTCTTTCCACATGACAGTTCACAAGATCCTTGGAGCTGGTTACTACTAGCCTTCTCTTCATAAAGACACAAAGAAGTATGTTCAGCACTGTGACCAGTGCCAAAGGATGGGGCAGCCAACCTTTACCGAAGAAATGTTGCTACATCCTCAAGTCATGATGGAACCGTTTGAGCAATGGGGTCTAGACTTTGTGGGACCAATTTCACCACCATCATCAGGTAAGGAGTACATTCTAGTGTGCACAGATTATGTTACTAAGTGGGCTGAAGTTCAAGCATTACAATTTGCAAGAGAAGAAAAAGTTGTTGATTTCCTCTATAATAAAATTTTCTTGAGATTTGGAGCCCCAAGATCAATAATTTTAGACAGAGGACCTCAGTTTATGATGCAGAGGCATCCACACTAAAACCTTGACATACAGCATGTATGTCTACAACCCATCATCATCATCATATTTTCTGTTAACATTGTCAGCATCATCATATTTTCTCTTGCTGACCGATATCCTCCTGCAGACAAACCTTCGACCTTTCACCTGTCAGCAGCATCATCATATCTGGCTATCGGCAGCTTCATCATATTCGGCAAGCGCAATCATCCTCCTGACGATCACTGTTCATCTTACCGCCAACCTCTATCTGCAGCATCATGATGTTCGACATCATCTTCATCAGCAGGATATAAAATATCCGGTTCCTCCCATATATCCTGATGACGACACTCTCATGCACCTTTCCTTTAGACGCTTACGTCACCCTGATCTCCGACCTACTTAAACAAGCAGCATCAGGATATGACTTATCCGGTCATATTGAAACATCCTGATGATGATACTCAACTTTATACTGATGACGAATATTCTGCCGAATATCCTCCTCCCGATCCACTTAACTTCTCAATGCCTTATGCCGATACCAAAACACTTATGGTCAGCAGGATAAACCTTTATCGGGTGATATTTCGGAATGTCCTGATGACGATTATCCTGATGATGATGACATCATATGCAGTTCCTTCAATATCCTGCTGTCAGCCAAACTTAACATTATCGGCCCGCGATGATTTTATCAACCCGATCGACTAACTTATGCCGATATACTCTTCCTCGGCAACACCTTGTGATGATCACCCCGAAATGCATTCACCTTATGCAAACAACTGTATCATGCTCACCTCCATCTACTCAGATGACGCCCGAAGTAACTGCAGGATATACACAGAAATATCCTGATGATGTCGTTGTGACGAATTTCTAACCTTAGCGAATTTCGATCCGCCGAACCTCCTGAGGTGACCCGATCTGCTTCCTGGACAACTTTCCAGACTCGAACTACCAGCACGACCTAGCACATGCCCATGCTAGGGTTCTCAGCACATCTCGACTGCGATCCTGCAAACATACATGTGAACAAATAGAAAATGCAAACTAAATCCTAAACTATTGTACATAGCCATTCCACCGATTCGATGAATCAACCGGTGGAATGGATCAGCGAATCCATGCAACCACCAGAACAGCAACTCGATTACACAATGGAATTCAAAACAGAGAATGGACACAAACATGATCTCTTTATTGATTTCAAAAGATGCAAATACAATATTCTGTCTCTCTCTCTGTCTCACTCTGTGCAACCTAGGTCCTCAATATATCTAAAACCAACCGATCCTAATGCATAAATAGGAATTCTCGCGAGTACTACCAACTCGACTCCAAGCGGCTGGGAGCTTCCAAGCGGCTAGGAAATCTCTCCAGGCGGCTGGGAGATCCAACCGGACATACAGTATAACAGTTGTCCAAACAAACTATCTAAAAATAGTAAAGTATGGTCAACATGACCTTATTACACACATTGGTCTTATAAGACCTTCTTGGAAACATTAACCAGACCTATAACAAACTAACTGCCTCATGGAGGCCAGCTGTCAGGTAGGTGCTCCTGCACCATACTCCCCAACAGAAAAGAACTCATGTCCCATGAGTTAGGTTGTGGAAGTCCTCCACCTTTACACTTTGCCTTTGCAATGTCTTGACCTGTTCCAGCTTTGTCCTCTGCTGGCTCTCGGCTGCTCCAAGACTTCTGAACTATAACTTGTTTTCTTGCAAGTAAATCCTCATGCCTGTCAATGTAGGCCCTTCTCTCACATACCTTGTGTTTGTCAGGTTGTCTGACCAGAACCTCTGTCTGAACTGCCTCTTGAACTTCTGTAATGTTCAACTCTGTCTTTCTTTCAACCTTTATAGGACAAACAATAGTCCCAACTATGACAACATCCTTGTCATTCCTCTCAACTGGTTGTTGTTTGCAAACCTGTTGCTGAACCTGCTGCTGACCTCTGTCAGTCAAAACTAAAACTGTCTTCAAACTATTGTCCTTAACAACTTCTTTCCCTGCAATGTCCTCAACTGCCTTTATGCCTGCTCCTATAGGCTTCTGCACAAATTCCTTCTTTCCCACTAAAATGATTTTTGCTGCCTTCTGTACTACAGCTGCTTCCTATAATGGCATCAACATAATAGTTTTCCCATCTTTCTTGATGGTGTAGGTATTAGCATACCCATCATACAGTACCCTCCTATCAAATTGCCATGGCCTACCCAACAGTAGGTGACAACATTCCATGGGCAAAATGTCACACAAAACTCTATCATGATATGCTCCAATCTGAAAATCAACATATGCCTGTTCATAGACAAAAAGTGATTGACTATCACTCACCCAAGATGCCTTGTAAGGGTGTTGGTGTGGAATCCTTTCCAAATTTAGTTTATCCACCATTTCCTGAGATACCATGTTATCTGTTGAACCAGTATCAATGACAACCTTACATACTTTACCTTTGCTCTTGCATGTGGTCTTGAAAAGAGCTCTTCTTTGCATCATATCCTTTGATGTCTGCAAACTAGTTCTCCTTAGCATCAATGCTTCTCCCTCCTCAGGATATCCATAATTGTCAGGAACTCTATCTTGATAAGTGTTTAAACTTTGTACACATTCCTCTACTTTCTCTTCTTGCACAAGTTGTACTCTCTTGTCATTCATTCTATCATTTCTGGATGATGAACCTTTGCTTTCTGGACATTTGAAAAATGGATGACCAAACTCACCACAGGTGTAACACTTTCCTAAAAATGTAGTAGAACCTCTACCACTTCCAAATCTGCCTCTATTACCTTTCCATCCACCTCTGAAATCAGACTGTCCCTGTCCTTTACCAGTGTCTTCTTGACCCTCATTGGTTTGCCTTGTTGTAGGGGCTAATCCTCTTCCCCTCATATTGCTGCCTCTTCCTCTCATGGACTTATCTTGTCTCCTATTCATCTTTTCTTCAATCCTGATTGCCATTTGGTAACAATCCTCCACACTCTTAGGGTTAGCTAAAACTAACTCATCCTGTATGTTCAATCTCAAACCAGCCAAGTACCTAGCCACCTTTTCTACCTCATTCTCATGATGACCAGATCTCATACTCAACTTATAAAACTCCTCAGTATATGCCTTCACATCCATTTCCTTCTGCCTTAAAAATTGCAGCTTCTTAAACATCTGAATTTCATAATCCTTGGGCAAGAATTTACCTTTGATCCTTGCTACCATTTTATCCCATGAAGTGATCTTTGACCTTCCTTGTTTCCTTCTCTCAGATTGTACATAATCCCACCATACCAAAGCATGACCTCCTAACTTGGTCTTTGCAATCTTTACCTTCTGATCCTTAGCAACATCTTCACATTCAAAGTGATTATCAAGTGCAGCAATCCAATCTAGTAACTCATCTTCATTCAAACTTCCATTATACTTGGAAACATCAACCTTTACCTTAGGTTTATCACTCTGCACTGCCTTTAACAGTTTTGCAAATCTCTGGTCTTCAGCATCCAGATCTTTAGCTACCTCTTCATACTCTTCAACAGCATCTTCATCTTCTTCTGATTCACTGTCGTCCACTTCCCTCTTTTTGTTCTTCTTCAAGGCTACAAGCCTGGCTTGAAGTGCTTCAGCAAGCTCCTTCATCTTCCTCATCTCTCTGGCATGTTTTTCCTTCATCTCTTGCAATTCCCTTGCAGTACCATTACCTTTCGAAGGCATTTTGTCAACCTCTCACTCCTCTACCTCTGTCTTTTCAGTGACAGAATCAACACACAACAGCCCAGACCTTTTGCTGAGCTCTGATACCACTATGATGCAGAGGCATCCACACTAAAACCTTGACATACAGCATGTATGTCTACAACCCATCATCATCATCATATTTTCTGTTAACATTGTCAGCATCATCATATTTTCTCTTGCCGACCGATATCCTCCTGCAGACAAACCTTCGACCTTTCACCTGTCAACAGCATCATCATATCCGGCTATCGGCAGCTTCATCATATTCGGCAAGCGCAATCATCCTCCTGACGATCATTGTTCATCTTACCGCCAACCTCTATCTGCAGCATCATGATGTTTGACATCATCTTCTTCAGCAGGATATAAAATATCCAGTTCCTCCCATATATCCTGATGACGACACTCTCATGCACCTTTCCTTTAGACGCTTACGTCACCCTAATCTCTGACCTACTTAAACAAGCAGCATCAGGATATGACTTATCCGGTCATATTGAAACATCCTGATGATGATACTCAACTTTATACTGATGACGAATATTCTACCGAATATCCTCCTCCCGATCCACTTAACTTCTCAATGCCTTATGCCGATACCAAAACACTTATGGTCAACAGGATAAACCTTTATCGGGTGATATTTCAGAATGTCCTGATGATGATTATCCTGATGACGATGATGTCATATGCAGTTCCTTCAATATCCTGCTGTCGGCCAAACTTAACATTATCGGCCCGCGATGATTTTATCAACCCGATCGACTAACTTATGCCGATATACTCTTCCTCGGCAACACCTTGTGATGATCACCCCGAAATGCATTCACCTTATGCAAACAACTGTATCATGCTCACCTCCATCTACTCGGATGACGCCCGAAGTAACTGCAGGATATACACAAAAATATCCTGATGATGTCGTTGTGACGAATTTCTAACCTTAGTGAATTTTGATCCGCCGAACCTCCTGAGGTGACCCGATATGCTTCCTGGACAACTTTCCAGACTTGAACTACCAGCACGACCTAGCACATGCCCATGCTAGGGTTCTCAGCACATCTCGACTGCGATCCTGCAAACATACATGTGAATAAATAGAAAATGCAAACTAAATCCTAAACTATTGTACATAGCCATTCCACCGATTCGACGAATCAACCGGTGGAATGGATCAGCGAATCCATGCAACCACCAGAACAGCAACTCGATTACACAATGGAATTCAAAATAGAGAATGGACACAAACATGATCTCTTTATTGATTTCAAAAGATGCAAATACAATATTCTGTCTCTCTCTCTGTCTCACTCTGTGCAACCTAGGTCCTCAATATATCTAAAACCAACCGATCCTAATGCATAAATAGGAATTCTCGCGAGTACTACCAACTCGACTCCAAGCGGCTGGAAGCTTCCAAGCGGCTAGGAAATCTCTCCAGGCGGCTGGGAGATCCAACCGGACATACAGTATAACAGCTGTCCAAACAAACTATCTAAAAATAGTAAAGTATGGTCAACATGACCTTATTACACGCATTGGTCTTATAAGACCTTCTTGGAAACATTAACCAGACCTATAACAAACTAACTGCCTCATGGAGGCCAGCTGTCAGGTAGGTGCTCCTGCACCAGTTTACTTCACAGGTAATCAAGGCATTCACAGATTTATACCAAGTCAAGCATAGAAAATCTTCACCTTACCATCCTCAAGTAAATGGGTAGGTAGAAGTAACTAATAGAGAACTTGAGAATATTCTAACAAGGACAGTGGCAATGAATAGAAAAGATTGGGCTAGTAGATTACCTGAAGTAGTTTGGGCTTACAACACCACTTGGAAGTCCACAACAAAGTTTTCACCATATGAATTGGTTTATGGGAAAAAGCCTATATTATCTATAGAATTTGAACTCTAGACACTTAAAACTGCATTGGATGTTGGTCTGCCATTGTCTATAATTTAGCAGAATAGAATTCTTCAGCTCAATGAGTTGGATGAGATTCGGACAGAAGTAATTCAGCAAATAGAACTGGTTCAATACTAGAGGAAGCAATGGCATGACCAACACATAAAGAGGAGGACATTTCAACAAGGAGACTGGGTTCTCCTTTATGATTCTAAATTCAAAGAATTCAAGGAAAAATTGCAGACGCACTGGCTGGGTCCTTATCAAATAAAGGATGTGTTTGAAAATAGAACTGTATTATTGCAACCGATTGATGGGAGCATAGACACATTTCTACTAAATGGTCACCGAATCAAGCTCTACAAAAGGCCATCTACTAAAGAAGAGTTTCTGAATAATCTATGTTTTGATACAGGGGATACCTCCTCTGTCATGGTGATGGATTAAAATTATTCTAAAAAAAAAAAGGGAGGTTGAAAACCAGCAATGGCTGCCTTCTAAAAAAAAGGGGGGGAAGATAGAAAACCAGCAAATGGCTGTCTTTCTTGACCAAGAGAGTTGAAAACCAGTAAAATGGTGGTTCCCTTCTTCAGCGCAGTTGAAATCATTAAGCTCTGGATTGATCAGTTGCCAGAAATTGGCCCAATGCATCTCCGGCGCTTCTCAAATGGGAGCACCTCTGGAGCTTTCCAACTAGGAGCACCTCTGGCGCTCTATTAATAATGTCGTCAATCTCCATAATAAGGGAGGGGCCCACCTCTCCAGGTGGTAAAGTAGATAATCATATGATGAGGTCGTAATGACTCATCATCTACTTCATCGCGAAGAGTAATTAAATTAAAGTAATAATAACTTGTAGGAGTGTACGAGCCGGCGCTGACATCACCTAAGGGCGTAGATTTATGAGCCACTCAGCGCAATGATTGCAAGTCACGTGCAAGTGGAAGGTGGACATCATCTCAAGCCGCTGCTCAATTGCCATGACGTGTGCAGTTTCCAAAGCCATGTACATCACCTCATCATTTAAACTAATCCAGGTACATCTATTTTTAATTAATCATTATTAGTAACTGTCCTATCTTTCTGTTTTGGGTGCTGCCACGATGACACGTCCTTCCACCGTCATTTCCTTTTTCACATCCAAGCATGCCGCCATCTGTGCCTTAATGCCACCTTACCTCCAGAGTGCCTTGACAGTCTGCTACATTTATGGCTGCCTTGGTTCCTTAACCCATCTGCATAAGCCCGGCCTGAAATTCCCTCATTCAAACCTCTAGAATAGACTGAAGCATGAGGTAAATTAAACAATTCTTCAAAGTCTACAGAGCAATTTGAATGATACTCCGCAGCCCACAGAGATAAGAGGGAGAGATAGATTGCAAATTGGGGAGGTAAAAGAATAAACACAGAAGGTGGCATCAATTCAGCAATGGGAGTCAAGAAAAAGTCTGAGCCAGAGAATACTGCTGGTCTTCTAAAGGATGCAGCTGCAGCAAACGTTTTAAGGGTTGCTGGATGGTTAGATTTCCTAGATAAGTTTGAAGGGTTTCAGGAGGATATTGTGGATGAATTCCTTAGGAATTTAAGAGACAACCAGACAACTGTGAGAGGAAACCAAATCAGTCTCTCATCAGCAATTATTAGCCACATCTCTGGACTTCCCGAACAAGGTGAGAGGTTCTACCACCTAAAAACCTTATACAATGATTTAATTAGAAATTTTTCTGTTCGTGGTGAACCTGCTATTCAATTGCATATGAATAAGAATGAGGTCAAAGGAATTTTGAGGTCCACACTCCCAAACCCTTGGGCAACTGTTGCTACCTAGTTAATGAAGTACTTTACCTGTGATGGCCAATTCTCCATAGTTTTAGGGCCCATAACGAAAATGCTGATTTTTCTTAGACATGGAAATAGGTACCCTGAATACAACATAAATATGCTCAATTTCCTGTATTCTGCCATCAGGGCAACTGCAGAGAAATACCAGCAGGGTAAGGGACCCATGAAACATCATGGCCTCATCTTTCTGGTAATTAAGCACCACTTCCTATCTCAGGCCAATGGAGAAGAATTATTGCAGAACTTTCTTGAGCACAAACCCCAGGTTGGAGAACCAGAGATAGCACAACCAGAAGGTGAAAGTTCTCCCTCTCACCAAGATGAAGAAACCAAGCCTTCAGCCTCCTCCACAGCTGTTCACAAGGGGAAATCACCCTCATAAGAGGCTACATCATCGGCAGCCCCTATTCCTAACAAAAAGAGGAAAGGCAAACAAATTGCAGAACCTGCTCCTACACGACCTCTATACATGACTCGGTCAGTAAGGCGAAAGATGACTCTACCTGAGGAATCTTGGCCTAAGGAATTAATAGACGAAAAGTCAAGACAGGGGATTGAGGAGAAGTGGTGGGCTGAGGAACCATCCCATGATTCAGAGGAGATCCTTTTGGTCAGGAAGAGGAAGCAAAGTGGAAATTCTCTAGCACCATCTATTCATGAGGAGTCAAGTCTAGTTTCAATACCACCATGTGCTCTGGAGACAGGGAACTTAGAAAATTTTTACTATCTCCTCAGATTCTGAGGAAGGGAGACCTGCTCCAAAGGCACCGGTCCCACCTTTGCTCCAGAGAAGCAAAAGGAAGAGGCAGCTCTCACAAGCTGAGAAGGATAATGTCCTGCTCGCTGAGTGAGGATAGAGTTGGGCCTTCATCAGTGCCAGCAACAGCAGAGGATTCTCAGTACAGGAACACTGAAGAAGAAGGAATAGGACAAATGGATACATGGGAAGAAACAGGGCAGATGGCCATGGATAACATTGATGATCAGCCAACAACCACAGAAACAGAGGCAGAAACTCTATCTCATCCCTCTGACCAAGAGGATGTAGAAATCTCAACAGAACAACAATTAATGGAAGAAATTGAAAATTTAAAAAGAATGCTCTGGGAAAGAATTTGATTATTACGAACCTCAAGAAGGTCAGAGTAGAGATGGATATGGGGCTACAACAAACTATCACAAATATCCAAGCAGACCTCCAAAACAAAGATAAAATCATCCAGGAGAAAGAGGCAGAATTGGAAGCACAGAAATGTGAGGCAGCCAAATGGATGGAAGAAAAGAGAAAGAAACAGCACAGAAAGTTTCTGAGCTCACCATGGCTAGAGACAACGGCCTCACAATAATGGCAGCACTAGTTGAAAAGGCACAAAGCCAGAATAAACAATTAACTTGGGCCCATAACAGACTGGATGACCAAGATGAATATATTCAAGAATTGTCTGGCCCAAGGGCCACTAATGAGCAAGAAATTCAAACAGATGCCTATGTGGGTCCAATCCCCATTGACATTCCCAAAGCCCTATTTCATTGGGAGAAAAGGTGCAGAGAATTTGAGGCCTCCAAGCCAATGTTGCAACTACAAAGGGCAGTCACTGCCAGAGCAAAAAGAATAGCAACTTTGGAAGGCAAAATCATTCAAATGGCCTCCCTTTCCTCAGAAATTCTATCCTGCAGGCCTCCAAGTGCCAGCTATTCAATGTTCTTATAGGAAAGGGTGCTACAAAGGAAACTCTCTTTAGTCCTGTCTAATATAATTGAGGATACCGAAACAGTAGAGGGATTCATGGTAGCCTACACCAGGAGCAATGATGAAGACAAAAACTTCCTATGTGAGTTGTACCTACATGGGTTCTAATAACACCTTCATTATTAATCACTTTGTGGGAGAATGCTAGCTGAAGGCATTCATGTCCCTAATGAGAAACCAACAGATCTGGAATGAAAGGATGGAAGATCATCTCCAAAAAGATTTAAAAACAAATCTCTTCATCAGGAAAGAATGTCCCAATCCTTTTGCCTTTTCGACCCAATTCAGGTCCCTTATCTATTATCCTGAAAATGCAAACAGAATGTTGCCATTATACCTGAAAAGTTTGCAGGAATGCTCCATTGACTTGGTCTTTTTATGGTTAACTCAGCAAATTCTGTACTTGTGGCAAAGAGGAGATGGAATATTTTGACCCCAGAGTAGAAACTTAGAGAGGTGGTCACCCCTGCAAACCTGAGATTATTCATGTGAAAGGCAAAATTGATATCCAAACTGATGGATACACATAAGCAAGAATGGATAGGTGGACAGTTCAGGCACCCTCTGATAATTGAACCACTCCCTGTCTGGGCAGATCAGATGGATGATGAAAAATTGAAGGATTGGTTGAAGCAAGTTGACAAATACAAAGGAAATGGTAACACCAACAGAACCACTTGAACCACCTATCTCCAGGATTATAGACTGACTGACAGGCTGGTTCACCAAAATAGATCCAGAATGTGAAAAGTAGGAGGACCTGCCAAACCTTAGGTATGGGGGGGATGATGAGTGCCAAATTGCACTCATGAAATACATCTTTTTGCCTTTCTTTTTACCCTCCCTCAGTTCATCTTCCTAGTGTCTGCACCCAAATAAGTTAGCAAGATCGTTCTATTTTGTGATTAATTAAGATAGATTACTTAAGATTAGAATTTTTGATTAAGTGACTAATGTGCATGGAATTGATGGAAAAATGCAAAACTTTTCTCTCTTTTTGAATCCACAGGTGTAGATGCCAAAAAAATAATTTTGTGCAGCTCCAGAGATCATCTTCAATGATCTCCGGAGACAATACCAAAAAACTATGACACCTGGAGTTTTGAAGATATGGGGAATGCCTCTCTGGAGCTGCAGATAGGAACAGTTATCTCCGGTGCCTCCTAAAAACAAGGCATGTTTCCAAGCAGAGTTGCCGACCAGACACTTTCAGTAGCAATTTAATACCCCTCACTTCACTCAAATCATCACCTGAGTGATGAAGGGTCAACTATTAGTTAAACTACTGAAGTTTTATCTTTTCAAAGATTTTGCATGAGTTACGAATTGAACTAATACAATACCCTTATTTTCAGGGCTTTGATGCCCAAGTGTATTAAGACTTAAACTTAGACCTTTGAGTGGACTTCTGTTCCACTCAAGTCTACCTTTCTCGCATGATGATTTTTCATAAGTTAGACAGTTAAGTACAATAAAGAGATGGTGTCATCTCATAGAAAGACTGGTAGATAAGTTCAGTGATATATCATCACTCATTTTTTTATATATACTCTCAGAAATAGTAGAAGGACAATCAATGATAAAATTATTCTGAATCTCGGAGATCTCAGTTCACTGTTAGCCATCTTTTCATGAATGCAGAAATAAATGAATTGGACTAAATTTAGTTTAGATCATCTTTTGTGCTGATTTCCTGCTATAGCCTTCAGCCTCAAGGGTGTGGAGCAAGGGCCCACTCTCACCACTTAGGCAGGAGGCTAGTATCACTGTTCTATTGTTTCTGTTTTCTCTTATAAAGTATTTCCTATTTTAATAGATAGATGCATGTTATTGTTTCTTTGCTTTGAGTACATTTCTTGTTTTATTCTGTTTTCTAGCATTCATTACATTTATTCAACAAGCAGGTAGATTAATTATTCTTTTAAACATTAGGACTAGCTATAAACTGGTAGCTTTAGAATCCCTAGTTGCATACAGCCATGGACACAACCCTGGTTCTTTGACATCTGAAAACAGATTAAATGATGAGGTACAGCAACACCCTGTCAGTATGCTAGGATGTATAGAGGAGCTTTGACATACCGACTGTGCAGATGACTAGTGTACTGGCAGAGGATGTTGGATGAGGTAGATAGATTTATATGGAGGCCATGGCTGGGATGTGAGAGATGGGATGAGGAGGATACTGAGCTTGTCTATGCTAGGTAGGTGAGATATATTTTTGGACATGGGATATACATTATAGAACGCTATTTTCCCAAGAGGGTTTTGAGACAATTCGTGTTACCACAGGTAGTACTAGTTGGTGATGCCATTTTTGGGAGGACTCGATAGGAGGTGTTTGATTGGGGGCCAGAGGTAGTGGTTGACATGGTTTTGGCAGGGAGAGAGGGGCTACAGCCAATTGTATGGCAGTGGGGATAGGGTCCTGCAGATCTCGGCACACTACCAGATTATGATGCATACTAGGTGACAGCAAGACCGATGCAGCTGACGTGGGTTGGAGAGATAGGAGAGATAGGGATGGAGAGACTAGTCAGGAGGAGGTGACGATGGGTTCCACCAGCGCAGGCTGTTGTACCAACAATGCCAGGGATACAGATACAAGGACAGGTACAGGGATAGCCTCAGATACTTTCACAGCCTCAGGGACAGATATTAGGAGGGGATGGTGTTGGGATTCAGTAGCTGTGGAGGAGGATTAGAGAAGAGACAAGATGGAGGCAGCAGGCTCAGATGAGGTTGAGGAGAGTGGAGTTGGATAGACACCAGGCAGTGATTGGCTTACGACATGCTAGGGCCTAGGCTCAGACATAGCAGGCTCAGTTACAGGTTACAGTGCAGGTTGGGGATGGGTAGGATGATGGTGCACTTGCTAGAGTGACAGGAGAGAGAGATACAGCTAGGCAGAGCGAGCAGATGATGAGAGTTGAGCGAGACACTATTATACAACAGATGTAGGTGATGAGGGCTGAGAGAGATGGTCTGCAGATATAGATGGTTTGCAGATATAGAGGGATACAGCTATGCAGCAGCTACAGGGGATGACTAGTGAGTGGGATAGAGCAGTGGCTGCATTGGGTACAAATGGGGCTACTATGTATTTGGCCACATAGTTGACACAGATACAGGAAGACCTGCGGAGAGTACAGGGTGAGGTAGAGTATTATAGGGGCTTGTACTATGGGGTTGTGCCAGTAGAGTAGAGGTAGCCTAGCTTTAGGAGCAGATCAGGAGCTTCAGGTTTGTAGAGGATAGGTGGATCTCAATCTGTAGCATCAGTGATGGGGCCACAAAGAGATAGGGGGACAGGTGTAGGACCCAGTGGTGGCGGTTAGGGCAAGGGAGCTACCAGTAATCATTAGGGCTACCTTGTTTATGTATATTATGTTGTATCATGATGAGGCCTAGAGCCGCTTGTACATACATTCTTTATGACTCAGCTTGTATATGTAGACACTTGTATATTGACACATGTACATATATATGATGGTATATTGGTTATATACAAGATGTTGTAATGGATGCACTGTTGGTATTATTATGGTTATATATGTTGTATTTTTTATTTTTTTCATGGATTATGTATGGATGCTTATGCAAATGATATGGATGGAAATGTATGATAATGCAAATATGTAAATGATAATGATATGATATGTACTCACACGTATAGATAGATGGTAATGATATGATATGTGATGGACCTCTATATGTCTAACACACTTGTTTTGTAGGATAAGAGATATGGAAGAAGGACGATGGAAATGGTTGCTCTTGGTTGAGGACTATATATAGGTGGATAATGAGATAAATAGATGGTACAATGGGTAGCTTTAAAAGTAATTGCTCAAAATGAAAAGAAATGCAATCCTTATGTTTGATATAGCATGTGGATGTTATGCACCAAGGTATAGAAGACCAAGGTGTTGAGATATCCAATGCAAAAATAGTATACTCCAATCTTGTCTGAACACATGAGGTCAAGATGTTGAGCCAACATTCACAAGATATGAATAGCAACTAGTGTTTCGAGATGGACTTTGATGCTACAAGAAATGGTTTGAGCTTATCTCCACTATGCATAGTGACACCTTGTTGGTTATATGTACGGAGCTAGTCTTGACATAGAATAGTCTCAAGTGCATAAAAGACTGTTTAGCTTCTCAGATGCTAGAGATATTGATATGTAAGATGCTAATCCCATCATGTACAAGATACCAATATGCATAGGAAGAGAATAAGATCATCCTGCAAACACGGCATATGAAAGCAATAAGACCATGCTCCATTCCTTGCTTCATCGCAACATACCAAGATATAGATAGATCAAGGCAGTCTTGATTAGACATAAAAAAAGGGACAAAAGATAAATCAAAAGATAAAACAAAAGATACTTGTGAATGGGAAAATGAGATAAATCAATTAAGATGAATTAACCCAAATCAACAATGAAATGTGAAGGAAACAAGAATACAAATGAAAGCATGAAACTTACAACCTTGTTACCCTGCGGCTTCCATTGGTCGCCTATTCTCTCTCGATCTTGATTGATGAAGGTTGGCCCTCAGGGAGCTTGCTTCCTTGCTTCGGTTCCTCAAGATGACAAAGGGGAAATGGCTATGTGATATGATTCCTACATTACAACGATATGGAGAAGAGAAGAAGAAGAAGATTCCTTGGAGGAATTTGGGCATAGTAAGGATGCTAGAAGAAGTCTCTCCAATTGGCTTAGAAGAGGATTCTATTTATAGATCCTCTGAAAATGCAATGGAGGGTGAGGATCAACTGATGAGATCAATGGTCCTCATTATTTGTGAATCTTTAATTCATAATGGATGAATTAAAAATTCAGAGTGGAGGATAGTGAGGTATGACAATTGAATTAAGAATTCAAAGTGGAGGATAGTGAGTTATGACAATTGAATTAAGAATTCAAAGTGGAGGATAGTGAGTTATGACAATTGAATTAAGAATTCAGAGTGGAGGATAATGGGGAACATTGAATTAAAAATTCAATTTGTGGAGGATAATTGATTTAAAAATTCAGAGTGGGGGACAATGGGTTATGACAATTGAATTAAAAATTCAGAGTGGAGGATAATGGGGAACATTGAATTAAAAATTCAATTTTAGATTTTGGAGGATATTAGCTAATTAAATATTAAGAATATTTAATTATATGTGCAACATGGTGAGGTGGAAGGGTTGAGGTGGAAAGATGAGGTGGATTGATGAGGTGGATTTTGTGAGGTGGATTTAGGATTTGAGACATTAGAAGAATTTAGGGATTTCAATTAAATAAAATGATTTTATTTAATTTGTAGGATAATGAATCAATCGAATAAACTTTAAATATTTATTTAATTGACAGAAGAAAATAAGAATTAAGATAAATATCAGAATATTTACTTAATTCAATCTAAGCCAATTTTAGGCTATTACATTTTGCCCCTCTTTGAAGCAATGTGTTTTATCACGTTGTTTCAAAGAATAAATAGTCTAATAATGATGCATGCCCCAGTTTGGCCCTGGTATAGGTTGTGATGATAGGATGCCCCCTCAGGAGATTGGACAAGGAGAAGGCAGCAGGCGTGAGATGGACAATCTCATGATAAGATATGTTGACAGGAATGAAATGGTTGAATGCAGAAGAAAGGGATGAATGATATGGAATGCAAGATAAAAAGATGACACACACAAGCAAGTAAGCAAGTATGCGCAAATGATACAAGCACAAGCAAGGTATTGTCCCTGTCAAGCAGTAAACCAATGATATGGATCGACGATGTCTAGTTTTAGGAATGAAATATGTCATATAAGACTCCGGGTCTAGTTTCGACAATGTAACATCATATCTAAGACATTTGGTACGATAGTGTTGTCATGGTGAGGAATGATATATCCCTAGAGCAACACGAAGGATAGTGTCTGGTTTCAGGAAATGAAGCATGTCGTGTAAGACTCGTGTGTTGGTCTGGTTTCGACAATGCAACATCATGTCTAAGACAATTGATTGATTAACTGATCAAATTGGTTTACGACCGGACAAGGATCAAGACCACTGATTGTGATTGGATCATTTGACAAGATTGATTCCACTTGATTGGCATGGATTAAGGATAGACTTGCAATTGGATATGGTATGCATATGGATATGGATATGGATACGGATATGAGACACAATTGGATATGGTATAGATATGGATATGGATATGAGATGCAATTTGATGTGATATGGATATGGATATTTGTCACCTTGAGATAGCAAGTATTTTGAAGTGCTTTCATCATTGGGCTTTATTATGTTGTAAGAAAATACAAGCATCTAGGTATAATGGAACTGAGATGACCTGAGTATTACTTACATGGATTTTTCAACAGACAAGGATTGCCCCTTTTTATGTTTAGACCTCGGAGTCCTTGATGATCTTTTACCGATCATGTCGTTAGACAAAACTCGTCACATTACTCAAGTTTAATCCGCAAGCAGCAGACAAAGAAAATAATCATGCCCCCATCATAGCATCTCTAGCTTTTGGCATCCTCGAGTAGCATAGAAAGGCATGATAGCTTAACTCAAGACTCTTAATTTAACCAACACAAAATGTTCTGGCATTAGATGTGTTTGTTTCTTGCCATAATTGATATGAGATTTAGCTTGAGTGTTTCAGTATGGTGCTCTATTTTGCCTTGGACAGGTTGATGTTTTTCGTCAAGATTTTTGTTTGGATGTAATTCTGAAGAAAATGATATTTATGGAAGCTGCAAGGGAGTGCCAATAACAGAGGAGGACTTAAATGTTGATGATCAGGAGTGTAAGATGAGTAAAATCCATACTCTAAGAACACAACCAGAGATCTGTAAAGAGTGCATAGAGGACAGAGAAAGCTATGAATTTATGCGTAAATTGGAATATAGAAATGAGGAGATTCGTATGCATCTTTTTCGAGGTAAAGAACCTCCTAGGTCCATTTTAGCTTCCTCTGGGTCTTTATCTGATGTTTGAATGGTGCACATCAAAGAGGTCTCAGAAGACATTGACAAATGGTAGCTCAATTAACTTGAGAGTTTCTGGATGCACAACCGTGTATCAAATGAAGATGATGAGGGATTTTTGTTTGGAAGCGGACTTTGTTGCTCTTGTTTGTGTAGCAGAAGGGTGCAGACACAGATGGGTAGCGGGACGGATGACAAGACATGGGATGGACGGGAAATGGAGCAGAGTCAGACAAATAGAGGGACTAGACATGGGACGAATAGGGAATGTGGAGCCTCGGGGGTGCATTGATAATGGCCTTGCCTACGTGACAACGCAGAGGCAGCGTAGTTTAGGACTTGGACCATGGATGGACTAGAGGATAGACAACAAGATATGAGATGGACAGGGAAGTAGAGCCTCGAGGGCGCATTGATAATGGCCTTGCCTATGTGACAACACAGAGGCAGCGTAGTTCGGGGAGAACCCTAATGGACCTAAGATATGGATTAGATGAGATACGATATGGAACCACCACAGATAGGCAGATGTATGGGTGAATGGAATAGGTAGGTAGAAGGAACCAAGGATGTGATCTCCAAGGACTATGTCGCATAAGAATAATGTGCCCCATTGTGGGTAGAATACGCAGGATTGTTCATGACAATGCTAATGATGATAGGAGGATGAAGGATTTGCATGTTTTGGAGGGATAAGGTATGTCTAGAGCCTTTCAAAACATTTGTCAACATTGTGCCCCCAATTTTTATCAAGACCAAATAATAGAGAAAAGGAAGTTTGGATGGATGGACGATACCGGATAGGCATGCAACAAATAGAGGATAGGATAGGAAATGGTATGAAAGAAAACTGGTAGGAGAAGAGTGATATGCCGATGAGACAAGGTGCCCCCAAGTGTAGGTGACATAGAAGATCAACTTACACATGACGCCTGTTTGCTAGGTTTTCATCATGGTACTTATCCAAGGTGCCTGTTTGCCTGGTTTTCACCATTGGATGAAGGGATTTTTCTTTACTATTTTTTTCTTTTTCTTTTTCTCTTTTTTTTTGAATATTGAGATTGGAGAAGGTGGATATGGAAAGACATTAGCATATAGTTCCTTGAAAGGGGAGAGTCCCGCTAGATAGATAATGGACCATGTCCAGTGCTCTCACAGATGTTAGTAGGGGATCGTATGAAAGTGATATGGCATAGGTAGATAGTGGATTATGATGCATAATATGGAGGGAAGGCTTATGCAACAGCATGGACCATAGGCATAGGATGAGAAGGATGTATAGGATAATGGATGTAAGATGGGGAGATGTAGTTATGTGGAGGTGTTGTGAAGTGGAAAGGAACCATGACCAACGGCTACACACATCGTGATAAACATTGAAGCTTTTGACGAGATGGTGGTGTAGGAAGCAATGGAGATGTTTGCTTAGGAGATGGTTGATGAAGTGATTTAGGAACCCACATAGATTTAGTATATTTAGTGCTTTTGTTTTGCTTGTGGGATTTTTGAAGGGAATGGAAGTTTTGGATGGAAGTACGCTTTGGGATGGATATAGGTGGTTGGGATCCCTAAGATGTGGATGAGGATGCCTCATTTGTCTTGCTAGCTATTTTCTTAGGAACCCAAACCATTTTGCTTAATGGCTTTGCATTTGGAGGTAAGGGTTTAGATGGTCGTTTAGATGAACTTTGCTTTGATTTTGATTCTTTATGTCCTAAGGTATGAAGACCATTAGGATTTTTGGTAGGATTTTTAACTTTATGGATAAAGGCATCAAACTTTTTGCTTTTGAATCCCATGGGGTGGGTGGAGTGGATGGAATGATTGGAAGTTGTATGCTTAAATGATGTGTGCTTTTGTTGGCCATGTTTAGGGATGTAAGGATACTTATGAATGAGAGGTATGTGAGGTGTTGGAACCAATTGTGGCAATGTGGATGGAGGGACATTGGGAGTTGGAAGGAGTGGAGGTAAAGTGGATGGTGGAAAGTGTATGGTCACATGCTGTTGACAATTGTAGGATGATGGAGGTGGAATGGTGACATATGTTTTTGGGATATGATAGGGTTTGCGATGGAAAGTGGTAGACTTAGGAGGAGTGGAGGAAGTACCAACATCTTGAGTTTGCTTACCTTGGGGTATGTATCCAAGGCCGTATGAAGGTGGAGGAACATTGACATGGATAGGTTCCAAGATACCTTGTTCATGAAGGCCTAAGCCTTTACCTTGGTATTTCATATTCTGGAGTATGCAGTGGACAACAGGATTATGTATAGGTGCACTAGTAGCGAGTTCCTTATTAGATGAGGAAGGCAAGATAGCAAATAGTGGTTGTTGGTGTTCTAAGAAAGAACATTCATGCATGAAGGTAGTAAGACCAAGGATATATGGTGGAGGCTTTGTAGCATGGTCAATAATGGATGGTGAAGGAGAATCATTAGGATCGTGATTAGCATTGTGTTCACTAAGATCCAAGTTGTTTGTTTGATCTTTTATGCTTACTTGGGGGACAAGTGTCTCATCATGACAAGTGGATGCTGTGGGATCATGGCTAGAGGAAGAGATCTCTTTGCTTTGAAGGAAGGCCATGAAACGGGGTGAATGCTGAAGTAGGTCAACAAGACTTTCATTGGATAAATCATGTAGGTCTTGGGTGTCTTGTTCATGAATAGTTGTAGGGGTATGAATAGGATCAAGTGGCTCATGGATAGATTCATCATTATGGCTATCCTCTTGATCATGGAAAAGATACATATTATGGATGGGTTGCATTTGGATAGCATGATCATGAATGGTTGTTGGGGGATGGATAGGATCAAGTGGCTCATGGAGAGGTTCAATATTATGGATATCATCTTGATCATAGAAAAGGCACATATTATGGATAGGTTGCATGAAAGGGATTTGAGATTGACTTAGACTAGGGGTGGATGTTTCCACATGCTTTAAGGTGTGCTCTTGACATATCTCTTGGTCTTCTTGAATGGAAGTGGAAGGCTCTTGGGTGGGCTCGTGGTCAACAACATGAGGGTGTGACAGACCTTGACTTTGGTGCATGGTAGAAGGCTCGTTGAGAAGCTCAAGGGGTTGTGTATGACATGAAGGGGTTGTAGGATTTGACATGGTATTAGAAGAATCTTTAGCAAGGTCAAGGACCAGACTTTGGGGACATGGTTGACTCTCAGCTAGTAGTCCTTGGATAAGTGGATTTTGGAATTCTCCATTGCTTTTCATATTTTTCATATCTTTCCCAAAAATCCTCTGAGAATGTTTTGTTTGTCAGTTTAGACAGTGGGGAACTTGAGGTCGGTCTTGGTGTAGAACTAGTATGCTTTGGGAGAGGTGTGATAGGTGCTTGACGTATGTGTGCTTGAACATGACTACATGATGGTTCTGGACTTATGAGAGGGGGTTGTTCAAGAGGTTTGGTGGATGATGGATTGCATGAGGTAGGTTGGTATGAAGGTTGAAAGAATGACGATTGATATGATGTGGATGGAGATGGGGTTTTGAATTCTCCAATGATGAGGTGTGCTAATGGATTATCTTTAATGTCATCTTTGAATTGTTCCTTAGCATTAGGATCCATGTTCTCATAGACTTTTCTAAATCTTTGCACTTGTCGTATTGCTGCATAAAGATCCATTTTGTTGGGGATAGTATGGGATGATGGGGGATGATGGTTAGGAGGATGTTGATAGAATGAGGATGAATGACTTGTCTTTTGTGTGTGATGTTTTAGTTTGATTTGGCAATGTTTAGCAAATGATCACATGTATAAACAAGAAGCACTCACACAAGACACAAGCAACTTGGAATTTTGAATTTGAAGAATATGATGATGATTAAGCAAGCACACTTGCAAAACAAATCAACATGCCCTAATGCCTAGTTTGATGTAAGGTATGGCCAGTTAGGTTTGGTCAATGTTTAGACGAGGTTGACTAGGAATTTGAAAATGAAATCTTGCCACACAGCCGGGAGAAGGGGGTAACCCACCCTTCACCTTCACTTCCCAAAGGTAGAAAGTTCTTTGGGGCTTAGCCAAGAGTGATAAGATTCTGGTTTCAAAGAGGGTGTCTTTCGATTCAGCCTCAAATGAGGTCATCCCTAGGGGTGATGAAATCCCCTAGCAGGCCTCCTAGGAAAGGGATTGACAAAAGCGAATCAAGTGAGGTGTTTCTAATCTCCAAGGTCACCTTGCGGTGCGAGGAGAGAGCATACACACGCATTCTTGATTCACACTCACACTTGTAAATTAACCCTTAAGAATTGAAATGTGAGGAAGGCACTTCAAGCAATGGTTCTTTTTAAATCCAATTTGAAGATGTGATTGAAGACACTGGTTGATTTTATGCCCAATTTCAATGATTGTGTAAGCAAACAAAGTTCGTTTTAGAAGCCCAAATCACAATGTGTTTGCAATCAAGATTGAGAGATAAAGGATGAAAATGGATGCACCTGGATTCTTGTTCACTATCTAAATTGACATTTGTGTTGATCCTGATGTTGTTCCAGCCCTGAATGATCACCTACAAGTCACGAAACCAAAAACAAAGCACGTAGACTAGCCAAGGAGATTGTTATGTGAAAATTAGGAATCTGATAAAATTGGATGAAAAATGAATTGATACAGGAAAATGAAGTGCGTAATCATATTCTAGACAAAATTCCATACACTTTGAAAAAAAATTTCACTGAAAAATGATCAAATTTGCAATAGATATGAGCATTTGAAGTTTGGAAGCATCGTTGACTTTGACTGAGAAAAAAGTAGGCAAAATGGTACCATCACCTGAAAAAATCCTCACAACTGCGAAGTTCGTCTTGTCAACTTTCCGATGAGTGTTTGTTTGCAAATCTTTGACTCCGTATGGCCAAGTTATGTTAGTTTGAAAAAAAAGGCCCTATTAGGGCATGTGGGGAGCACAAGAGGCTAACTGGCTGTTAACCACTAATGGTTGTGCAAAGTGTTGGTCACATGTGAAGTTTTCTCCTCTGGTGGTCAAGGTAAATGTTAAGGTTTTAAACAGACCCCTGGTCCTCCATGTGACCAGGGGCTGAGTGCCCTTAAAAGAAATGGGTTTGCTTTTATTTGTGTTTATTTTTTATTTTCCCTTTTGTTTTTTGTTTTTTTTTAAAAGGTGGTTGTGGAGGTAGAGCTAGGTGGGGGTGGTGGTGGGGAAGCTGGGTGGCGGTGGAGGGTGAAGCAGAGGTAGCGCTGAGAGGGGAGGCAGTGGCGAGAGTTGCAGAAGGCGCGAAGGGGAGGCGGTGGCGGGAGCTGGGCGGAGCTGGGCAGCGCGTGGAGGAGAGCGCGGGAGTTGGGCGGAGCTGGGTGGTGCGGGGAGGAGGCGGGGGGATCAGGGTCTATGGGAGGGGCGGGGGAGGCCGAGGGCCTGGTGGGGGACGAGGAGTGGGGTTTGGGGTATGGGCACTGAGGGGAGCAAGGATGGTAAGGTGGGGTCGGGGGGGGGACTCTGCTGGAGGGAGGGGGGGAGAGGGTAGTGGGGATGGGGAAGGGGGTCAATAGGGGCTTCGGCCCTTGCTGTGTCTTTTTGCTTTAGTTTTTTTTTTTTTTTTAATTTTTAATTTTGGATTTTTCTTTTATTAAAACAAAAGCTTTAAACCAAAAAGTATTGGGATTTTTTGATTTTTTTTTTTAAATTTTTCTACTAAAATATTGCGGAAAGTAAAAAAAAATTAAATTTTTTCTAAAAACACTTGGAAAAGCAAAAAAAAATTTCAAAATTTTTCAAAGAATAACCATAGAGAATGATATGTGATTTCGTACCTCCGAGGCCGTCTGGACCCAACGATGGGCCCGATTTCTGTGTAGGAGATCATTGGTGAGAGGTGATGCTTGAATGTGCTCTTGAAAACACCTGTAGCCTGCAACAAGACTTAAACTTGCAAACACAAACACTCACAAGATTGTGGATTAGAGTACGGTGGGCACCAAAATGTGAATGGGAAAATGAGATAAATCAATTAAGATGAATTAACCCAAATCAACAATAAAATATGAAGGAAACAAGAATACAAATGAAAGCATGAAACTTACAACCTTGTTACCCTGCGGCTTCCATTGGTTGCCTATTCTCTCTCGATCTTGACTGATGAAGGTTGGCCCTCAGGGAGCTTGCTTCCTTGCTTTGGTTCCTCAAGATGACTAGGGGGAAATGGCTATGTGATATGATTCCTGCATTACAAAGATATGGAGAAGAGAAGAAGAGAAGAAGAAGAAGATTCCTTGGAGGAATTTGGGCATAGTAAGGATGCTAGAAGAAGTCTCTCCAATTGGCTTAGAAGAGGGTTCTATTTATAGATCCTCTAAAAATGCAATGGAGGGTGAGGATCAACTGATGAGATCAATGGTCCTCATTATTTGTGAATCTTTAATTCATAATGGATGAATTAAAAATTTAGAGTGGAGGATAATGGGGAACATTGAATTAAAAATTCAATTTGTGGAGGATAATTGATTTAAAAATTCAGAGTGGGGGACAATGGGTTATGACAATTGAATTAAAAATTTAGAGTGGAGGATAATGGGGAACATTGAATTAAAAATTCAATTTTGGATTTTGGAAGATATTAGCTAATTAAATATTAAGAATATTTAATTATATGTGCAACATGGTGAGGTGGAAGGGATGAGGTGGATTTTGTGAGGTGGATTTAGGATTTGAGACATTAGAAGAATTTAGGGATTTCAATTAAATAAAATAATTTTATTTAATTTGTAGGGTAATGAATCAATCGAATAAACTTTGAATATTTATTTAATTGACAGAAGAAAATAAGAATTAAGATAAATATCAGAATATTTACTTAATTCAATCTAAGCCAATTTTAGGCTATTACAATACTATCATCACATTCTCTTGCCAAATTTAGGTGCTCTTAGATGGATTTAAGCTAGGGCCCTGTTAAGAGGAAAGTTGCATCCTGTTGAAGGCTAAAGATGTTGATAAAATGCTATAGCAAATGTTATCTTAAGGCATGCGGACAAATAGCTTTTGGCTTATTCTTGATTGGTTAAAGTGCTTGAGCTTTTAGTATACACATAGTCTGCTTCTTACTTGAGCTAATCAAAGAGAAGAAGATGGAAGATGAGGGAGGATGAAGAAGATGGGATGGATCATCTGTGCTTGAGTACTGAAAATTTCCTTCATATTCCAGACTGCCTACATACTATGTATCCATGGGATCAAAGCACATTTACGATGATGATCAGACATGTTGAATATGTAGTTCTGGGTTTTATTGATGATGTGTGAGATGAAAGATAGAAGAAAGGGAGATGAAATATTAGAGGATGATCAGGAGAATGGTGAAAGATGGATGATGAAAGAAGGGCTATCGTCTTTGCCTGAATCAGAGTGCTTCCTTCGCATCTCAGATTGCCTACATACCCTATATCCATGAGATCAAGGCTTTAACAATAGAGCTAGAGATGTAGTTCTTGCTTATGACGCTGGTGCGTGATGTTGAAAGAATCAACTTATTGCTTGGATGCTTGCATTGGCGATGTTTTTTTTTTATGTTTTTGGAATGTTGGTTGAGCTTGAATTGATTACAAAGATACGAATCATGGTTGCAAATGTTTGCCATGTCTGAAGTTGGATGAACGCTATGGTTCAAGTTGAAAGTTTGTTGTGTTGTGAGCTAAGGTGTTCGATGTGTTATGAGCTAGAGTTGGCAGTATCCACTTCCAAATAAGGCTCATCAAGTGCTCCTAGTGCAGGATGAGGTTTATTATGGAGAAGCGACAATAGAGAGCGCATGCGGACAAGATGCTAAGGTGCCAAAAAGATATAGTTATTGCAACAATGTCTCAAGTTTGATAGCTAGCATTGATAGAGGTGAAGATGGAAAAGTTGTTTATTGTGATGAAATACGGATTATGATATGGAATATGTAGGATAAGATGGCGAAGTATGCTAGGAAGAGTGGTGATCAAACAAACTAAGCAGATAATGGAGGCTAGTCACTACACATAGCGCCTATTTGCCAGTTTTCACTATGGTACTTATCTAAGGCACCTATTTACCAGGTTTTCACCAAAGGACGGATTATTTATCTTATACTATTTTTTTTTGTTATCCAAAGTGCCACAAAGTGGTTTTCACTATTGGATGGATTTTTTTTTTTAGGCTAGCTGAGATTCATGGATAAAACTTCTTGAGATGGATGCTATTGACTAGTTCATCCAATGGAATGCCTTCAGGTGTTGAGAGAGTATATGCTCCTGATCCATAAACTGTTGTGATGATGAAAGGACCAAGCCAATTTGGTTCAAACTTGCCTTGTTTCTCACAATGTTGTTGATTCCTTTAATTTTCTTTGAGGATGAGATCTCCAACTTGAAATCTGTGTTCTCTGATTTTTTTATTGTAGATGTGGTGTAGACAGTTTTGATAGACTTGAAGATGGTTGAGTGTTGTAAGACGCCATTCATCTAGTAGCTCAAGTTCATGGAGTCTAGATACTCAATATTCTTCCTCTAAGATGGTATGTTGTAGAGCTACTCACAGTGGGGGGATCTCAACCTCAATAGGTAAGATAGTTTCATTGTCATAGACAAGAGCATAAGGTGTAGCTCCAGTGGAAGTTCTGATACTTGTTCTATACACCCATAATGTAGGATGGAGTTGTAAATGCCAATCACGACCAGCTTCATTGACTGTCTTCTTGAGAATCTTAATGATTGTTTTGTTAGAAACCTCAGCTTGGCCATTGCTCTGAGGATAGTAAGGGGTAGAGAATCGATGTTGGATATGGAACTTATTGCAAAGATCTCTAACCTCTTGGTTCTTGAAGGGGCAACCATTATCAGTGATAATAGCTTGAGGAACTCCATAGCGGCAAATGATATAGTATAGGATAAACTTGGATATTTGCTTGTCGGTGATATAAGTCATTGGTATGGCTTTCACCCACTTTGTGAAATATTCAGTGGCGGTGATAATGAACTTATGACCATTTGATGAAGTAGGATAGATTTTACCTATGAGATCAAGCCCCACCGCGAAAAAGGCCATGGAGTAATGATAGGCTGAAGCTCATGTACTGGTGCATGTATTAAATCTCCATGTTTTTGACATTGTAGACATCTCTTTGTGAATTGTTGTGCATCTTTTTCCATGTTTGGCCAATAGTATCCTACTTGTAGAAGTTTTTTAACAAGACCAGGGCCAGCGGAATGCGAGCCGCAGACACCTTCATGTACATCACGTAAAGCCACTTTTGCTTCCTCAAATCAAGATATGTAAGAAGGACACCATCAAGACTCTGATGATAAAGGGTATCTCCCAAGCTAGTGTAACGAGAGACTCGATGGATAAAGGTTTTGCGTTGGGTATTAGATAGTTGAAATGGAAAGGTTTGATTGCAAAGATACTCGTACAAATCCTTGTACCACGGTGAATTGGGACCAACAATTTCACATATAAGCTTAGACTGTGGTACTTCAAATGCTGGAATCAGAAGCTATTCAACCAGAAACTCACATTTATGTGTATTAGATGGCATGTCTAGGAGAGACCCAATCATAGCCATGGCATCTGCTGCTCTATTCTATAGCCTTGGGATTTGTTCAAAGGTGATATTGTCAAAGTACTTTTTTAAATCATCAACCTGTTATCACCTAGACTTGCACCCTTGCTGCTGTTGTAAAACTTTAGCAATCTGGAGAAACATGGGAATGATCTCGAAGTGTGGGACCTTGAAAATTGAGATTAGACCTTCGGAGAAGGCCAGCTTCCTCTTTCTAAGCCTATTACTTAGAGAAATAACTAAATCTAGTGTTAATGCTTGCTAGGAAAAGGGTTAGAAGGAAACTGAAATGAAAGGGGATGATACACCAAATTTAAATGTGTTTGGCTGCAACTGAATCGACAAAGTAATAATCTCACAGCTGGAAAGACTTACACAGACTCATATTAATTCTAACAAAGGTCAAGACAGAATAATGGAGGAATGAAAGGGACCGTTTTGTCCACAATACATAGCCTACACTAATCCAAAGAGCAGACACAATGCTAAAAATAATAAAAGAGAGGCAAAATACCAGTTTATATTGATTATAGAGGCCAAATAGCCATTAAAAAATAGTCTAGAAGAACAACCAACAACAATACATCTATTTTCCATGTATATATAGCATTTGCATTTTTGACCTCAGTCGGTTACAATCAATTTGCCCATGGGCTCTATCAGAAATATCTGCCTCTGAAGGGACGTCCACCTACAAGAATTCATGGCATAAAATATCTGGAATAGGGGCAGATGGAAAATATTTTGAATCTTCAATGTGAGCTGCTAAATCATCGATCTGCACTCATAAATGCCACAAATATCTACATTTGCATATCTCAAATTGGTCGCTGAAACATCCAGTCGATCCACAATGCAAATCCAGATCCAAATTTTGAAAGTAAAAATATCCTCCTCAAAATCCCACCAAATGAAAGAGGAGGCAAAAACAAGCACTTTTGCCTTTTGAAGCATGTCAAAATTCACCAGGATGAGGGAGATACGGGCGGTCAAAGTTGTGATCAAACTGCATCTATATATGTTTATCTTCTGCATCTGCACTTGTATATACAAATGCTCCTCCACTTTTGTATCTACGAATGTATGTACTTAGATACAATTACAAACATACAATTGCGGGCTTTTACTTTGTATCCCTCTTTGCATATAGACCTCTGCCACGTGTCATTGCTGCATTGGTCACTAAACTAATCCTTGAACCCATCACTGAAAAACTGCATCTTCTTATCAGCCGTCGAAAAGATCTTAAAACGAGTCATCGATACACTAAGTCTCACCGAAATCCTTTGCATGCGACCCTTTGTATCTTTGATTGTATATGCAAACATACAATCGCAAATATACATACAATGTGGAACTCAAAAGTTTATCAACTATATTGGACTTTGGAATAGGTTTGGCTTGTATGTTTTACCTTTGTATATCGCATATACAATGCAAATATACAAGAAGAACTATATACAATCACTTGTAGATTGCAAGCATGCCTCTGACCTTTGTATGTTACCGTTGTATATACAAGCAAAAGATGCATACAAACATGTCTGCCTTTATCAACTAAACTGCATACCTTTTCAGGTCTGGGCCTTGTATGTCAGGAATGTATATCGCATTGTATATGCGATTGTATGTGCAAAGATACAATCGCATATACATACAATTGGTGGGCCCCACCCTTGTATCTCCTCCTTTGCATCTTGTCTTTGTATGTGCCCTTTGTATATGCAAATTCAATTGCCTTTGTATGAAAGCAGACCCCACTTTCCCTTGTATATTCCACTTTGTATATTGTCCCTTGCATTTTTCCTTTGTATCTTCATCGGTCGTTTGGAGAAACCTTGGGCTTAGCTGCCGATGAGGCTTGTCTCGGCGATGATCCCCTTTGTATATGGCGTCTTGTATATTGCCTTTGTATATTTGTCCTTTGTATCTTGCTAACATACAATGGCAAATGTATAGATGTGAATATACATTAGAAAATGCATACACAAATACTAAGCAAGAAACTGAGAAATCCCTGCGATGGAAAACACTTGAAACTAAAAGATTTATGGGTTTTTCTAGGTTTTTGGCAAAGATTCTCCAAGTGAGATTTTTGCGATTTTTGGCAAGGCAAAGCATGAGTTTTTTTTAAGAATTTAAGCTTTCTCTGATCGGATTCCTTTGATAGAAGGAGGGAAACAGGAATATTTTGGGGCTAGGCAAAATATGACAACAACTTTGGCGACCTCTTGAGGATGTTTGCTTGCTAAACATTAGATTAGTGACCTTATACATCCATTAGGCATGGAGTCAAAGAGACTGCAACAAGAAAAGAGGAGCTAGAAACTGAGCAAGCTACCAAGCCAAAACAAAAACAACAAACAAGCATGTATCTCCTAATGAGAATATAGCAAAGTGCAAGGGCACTTATTGAAAGGAAACCTAAAACTAAAATAAAATCTACTCTAATCCTAAACTAACCAGTGAAAAGTGACCTTTAAACAAAGCCATTAACTGGTTCTTGAAAATAACTACCCTTCCTTAACAATTTACAATGTTTCCCATGCATGTGGGCAGTTAAAAAGAGGTAAGGGGGGAATGGGCATATGACAAATTGATAAAACACCCCCCACAAAATGGAGATAAACTCACCTATCCACCTGGACTGATTGCTGATGCTGCTAACTTATGGTGAATAAATGGGTTGATCCCACTCATTTTGATGCTCAACTTCACGCTTAGAGGTAAGCATAACAAGTGGTGACTCCTCTTGATGTGTCTTCAGCTGGGGTAGATGCCTGATTAGGCATCCCCTTGAAGTGACATGCAAATCATCATGGTTGATCTCATGTCTCTGCTCTGATTCTTTCTCTTCTTGCTGGTCTGAAAACCCAAGCTCTTCATTTGGTATGATGGTTTCTTCCATTTGACTCTCATGTTGCTCTTGTGTATGAAACAGCTGACTTGGGACTTCATGGTTTTCTCCTTCTTACTTCAAAGAACCCAAGAAGGCTGATATAATGTCATCATGGCTGCATTCTTCAAATCTTTCTGCCTTGTGTTCATGGCTTTCCTAGCTCATGACTAAGGTTGGACAAGAGAAAAGACAATTTGAAGAAAAAACATCATTACCTTCACCTTGCATGATAGTTTGCTCAAAGCTATTAGCTTGTAGAAGACCTTTACAAACAGTTGGCTCAAGCTCAAAATTCCCATTATTACTCAAAGAGGTGCCCTCCAAATCAAGCTTTTCTTCTTCAATAAAGGAAGGCAAATGTTCAAACAATGGGGTAGCCTCTTCCAACAAACTTTCATTTGTTATATCAGCCTCAACCTGCAGCAATTCGTCATTATTTTTAGTGTTCTCTTATTGCTGCATATCCACAACCAGCTGCCTATTTTATTCATCTTTAACATAATCAGGTAGCTCATGAAGCAAGGTAGCATCATCCACCTCTGAAGTGACCCTAGCAACTTTCTCCCCTATGCCTCCATCCTTTGACTGCAGCTCTTCTAGATTTTGGTTAAGTTGCCTCTGCAGCTGAAGGTTTTCCCCATGCACTCTTTTCATTTCAACCTTGTTTTCTTGATTGGATGCATGAGAAAAGGCTTCAAAAGAACTAAATTCTAGAGGACTCAATCCCTTATTTGGATTAAGAGTACTCACAGGTACAATAGGTTCAAATAATTTTATCTCTGTGAGTGTAGGAACAAACTACTCCTCATTAGTTTTATCTTCTTCCACCTCCTCTTTTGGCTCATCTTTCCTATTATCTTGGCAGACAATAGGTCCACCCTTGAGAATTGAAATTGCATCAAGGAAAGAGGCTGAAAAATCTTCTTGAATTTCTCAGAGGGGAGAGAGTTCTGGACAAATTTATTCCTGGGGAATGATAATTTGAGTTTGCACAGGAACAGGGACTTGTGGAGGGATAAAGGCGTTGAAGCCTGGAAACTTGTGGAGTCTAGGGTGCTCCTCTATTGGCCAAACATGTGTAGAAGAAAGGGACTACTTGAATTTTGGGATTGAAAACACATCCTCTTTCAACTTAACAATTTGATCATAACTGTTCATGCTAGGTCCATCTGATAAGGGGATTTGAAAGGGCTATAAAGAGGAGATAGGGGGTTGAATTTGTGCCGGAACAGGCTCCTGTGAAGGTTGAGGACCTCTAAAACTTGGGATTTTAAAACTGGGAAGCAGTTTTGGAGGCGCAGATGGATTATCCTTCCTGAAGCTTGGAATCTTAAATTTTGGGACTTCTTCAACAGCAGGCTAAGCAGGTGTGAAAGGCAGAGGATGTTTGAAACTGGGAATGGAGAGGATTGCTTGGGTTTCGCACCCTTTTTGGCATTGATAATCTGAGTAAGCTTGGCTACTCTGCACCTAAGGTGTTGTCCCTATAGCAAGGTTTTCCTAAAAAACCCCCTCTTGTGCCTCTCGCTGCCGGTCACGTTTTAACATTTATATAAATTTATCAGCCTCCCTATTCAGATCTAGGTACAACTTCTTGAGACCATATAAGCTTATGATGCTGAGGTCATAAAATTGCTGAGGCTGACTATACCCTGCTTCTCTTTTTTCATTGTCCAAAAGTTTGTCAAGCTTCAGGAAACTGCTCATGAGCTCATTGAAAGTGTCAACATTCTCAAGGGCAACAACTTGGGATAGATTACGAGGGTAGTTGCATTGGCTAGGATTAAAGTAGTCTTCTTGGGGTTGATAATAAGCATTATTAGGCTACCAAGAAGATTGAATCGGGGTGGGAGGGAGGTAAGCATAATGAGGATGTTGATATTCTATAGCAGCAGGGTTGTATGGCATAAAATTAGAGGCATTTGGACCCTGGTATTGCTAATATGGGGGCCAATAGCCTGTATTTGGATTAGGGATAGAGGAAAAGCCATGATTCCCATAAAATTCTGACATTTTGTAGCATCTAAATGCTGGATAATCATAAAAATGTCAGAATTAGAGTGAAATAGATCCGCAACCAAAGAAAAACTGGATACATACCAGAGAGGGAGTCGCCAGGTGATTTGAGATGCTTTAGGAAGCTAAAAAAACTAGGAAAACCACCAAAATCCTGATCTTTGATAAAATTTTAGGTGCTTGGGCTGCTTTCACCAGTAGGTTTGTTCAGTAGAGTCACTATGGTGTTGAAGGGATTGCCCTAAAAGCTGGTAATACTAGAAGAAACACCAAATCTCTTAGTGCTTTGATGAGAAGTTCACCGAACTGGTCCAACCGACCGTGCCAAAACTGTTATCACCCAGATTTTCACCCTTACTGCTGTTGTAAAACTTTAGCAATTTGGAGAAACATGGGAATGATCTCGAAGTGTGGGACCTCGAAAATTGAGATCAGACCTCCGGAGAAGGTCAACTTCCTCTTTCTAAGCCTATTATTTAGAGAAATAACTAAATCTAGTGTTAATGCTTGCTGGGAAAAGGGTTAGAAGGAAACTAAAATGAAAGGGGATGATACACCAGATTTAAATCTGTGTGGCTGCAACTGAATCAACACAGTAATAATCTCATAGTTGGAAAGACTTACACAGACTCATATTAATTCTAACAAAGGTCAAGACAGAATAATGGAGGAATGAAAGGGACCATTTTGTCCACAATACATAGCCTACACTAATCCAAAGAGCAGACACGGTGCTAAAAATAATAAAAGAGAGGCAAAATACCATTTTATATTGATTATAGAGGCCAAATAGCCATTACAAAATAGCCCAGAAGAACAACCAACAACAATACATCTATTTTCCATGTATATATAGCATTTGCATTTTTTACCTCAATCGGTTACAATCAATTTACCCATGGCTCTGTCAGAAAATATCTACCTCTGAAGGGACGTCCACCTACAAGAATTCATGGCATAAAATATCTGGAACAGGGGCAGATGGAAGTGTAGACACCTAAAATTGGACTGCTTTTGTAAACCAATTTTTCGTATCTCGCACTAATCCATTCCCCGGATCTGCATATCCCTGGTGATCAATTAATTCACCTAATTAGCCCATTTAACCTTACAACACTAATCCCTATCAATTGAATGAATATTCTTAATATTCATTTAATTGATTTATCCATTTCCCTAAATCTCTATTAATCCTGATTATCTGATTAATCATGCTTAAGTTAATTAAGAAAACACTTAATTAACCTTGTCCCCCACTCATCCACTAACCTGAATTTAAAATTCAGATGTCTCCCACTCACTCCCAATCACTAAATTTAATATTCAGTTGTCTCCCACTCACCTCCACTCTTCCCAAAATGGGAATTTTTAATTCAATCCCTAGGAATAAAAGATTCACTGTTATTCCTAGCCTTTGATCTGATCAAATGAATCCTGACCCTCCATCCTCATCTCCAAAATCCTATAAATTGACCCCTCTCTAAGCCATTTTTAGAGCCAAATCTAGGCATCAGACCTCTGCCCAAATCTCTCCAAGAGATCTCTTCATCCTACCAAACCTCTGCCAAAATCTTGTCTCAATCCTCTCATCTCATCAGAACTCTTCCCAAATCACTCTGATCATCCCCTATCTCCATCCAAATCAGTCATCAAATCCCTAATCACTCATTTACATTGTGTTGTGAACATTTGAGCAACCCACATTCTACACGTTAGTCATTCTGATCAAGGGAGAAATCTTGAGGAGCTACATGGCGCATCTCCTTCCCACATGGATTTGTGAGGTCATAATGGAGGTATAATCATTTTGTTTATGCATTAGATTAGTTTCTACTTTCATTCAGATTTCACTGATTACATTGGCATGCCCGGTCTCGAGTCTCATCATCATTTTGTGAAGGTTTCATTGTCAGAATCTTTGTTTTCTAACCGTTTTTCTAACAATTTTTATCAAGTTTGTGGAGGAAGTCTTGCAGGTTGCATCCTACGTGAAAATGGACATCATTTTCGCACTCATGACGTCAATTCCATGAATTTTGACTATAAACTTCAATATATTTTTTGAAAATTTTTTTGGGGCCCTAGGCCATACCGTACGGATCCCACAACCCCTTGGGTATTCGCCTCTGGTTTCTGTCGCAGGTTCACATCTGTTATGCAGGGTTTGTTTTGCAGGTAACATTGTTTGTTTTGCAGGATTCATGGTAAGACAACCTCCTGCTCGCCACTGGTTTTAAACTCCTGCTTGCCGCCTATTACACATCCCGACCCCCGATCTCCCACTCTCCAACACCGACCACTGTATACCTCCTGAACCACCCCCTTACTACGTCGTCGCCACCACCTCCCGGCCTTGTCACCACTCCCCCCGTGCCTTCCAACACTTCCATCCTCCCACCGTAGCTTCAGACTCCCCACCACCGCCTGGCTCCCACACCACCTCACCCCACAGCACCTCCAACACCTTGCAGACCCCCGATCTCTGCTCCCCTGTGGACCTCCGCTCCCCTGCAGACCTCTCAACCCCCGATCCATCCCCTCCTCCCCCGTCGCTCACCCCACAGCTCCCCCAACACCTCGCAAACCCCCAACCTCTGCTCCCCTGCAGACCTCCCTCCTTCAAGCCCTCCCTACGAGCCTCCCACTTCTGCTTCACTCCCTCGTGCTTCCCACTCCAAACTCCTGACCCCCTCTCTGCAGACGCCACCATCCCTGCCACCTGCCGCGCAAAATCCCCACACATTCCTGCCCAAAATCTCCTGCCCAAACAAAGCAAAAACAAACACACAAACCCTAACCACCGATGCAAGGAGGGGAAGGGGCTTAAGCCCCTTTCGTATTTATTCTATTTTATTTTTGACAAGTCCTAGCCCCTGGTCATATCAGTGACCAGGGGCCTTTTTCAAAGAAAACCTGCCAGGAAAACCCTAACCGCCAGCTAGCTAACCGTAGCATGTGAGCAGATGTTCTTAACCACTAGCGGTTATTACTCATAGTCAAGCTTCTCTCCGGTGCTTCCTATACATCGAAGGAGGCTATTTTTTTCACACTTTCGCATACGGAGACGAATTTTTGCAAGCGAATAGTCGTCGGAAAGAGGACTCCAAGCGCTTCGCTATTGTGAGGTTTTCATTAGGTGATGGTACCTTTTTCCCACCATTTTTATCAGTCAAAGTCCAAATTGCATTTAAACTTCAAATCATCATATCTTTTGCAATTTTGATCATTTTTCAGAGAATTTTTTTTTTCCAATCGCATAGAATTTCCTAAATTTTCTATTCATGCACACTGATTTCCTGTATCAGTTCTTTTTTCATCAAATTTTCTTAGATTATCAATTTTCACATTACAATCTTTTTGGCTAGTCTACTTGCTCTATTTTTGGTTTTGTGACTTGCAGGAGATCATACGGAACTGGAGCAACATCAAGAGCAACAAACACATCAATTTGGATAGCAAGTTAATCAGGTGCCTTCATTTTCACCCTTTATCTCTCAATCAGTGCTTGTGAACACACTTCGGTTTGGGCCTTTAAAATGAACATTGTCTTCAATCACACATTGAAATCAGGCTTAAAACAAATCAGTGTCTTCAACCACACTTTGAAATTGGGCTAAAAAGAACCATTGCTTGATTTGTCTTCATCACACTTCATTTGTCTAAAGGTCAATTAATCAACTCTGAGTGTGAATCACGTGGGTGTGTGTATGCTCTCTCCTCGCACTGCAAGGTGATCTTGGAGATCAAAAACACCTCACCTGATTTGCTTTTGTTTACCCTATCCTAGGAGGCCTGCTAGGGGATTTCATCACCCCTAGGGATGACCTCATTCAAGGCTGAATCGAAAGACACCCTCTTTGAAACCAGAATCCTGTCACTCTCGGCTAAGCCCCAAAGAACTTTCTACCTTTGGGAAGTGAAGGTGAAGGGTGGGTTACCCCCTTCTCCCAGCTGTGTGACAGGATTTCAGTTTCAAATTCTTAGTCTACCTCGTCTAAACATTGACCAAACCTAACGGGCCATACCTTACATCAAACTAGACAATAGGGTCTGTTGATTTGTTTTGCAAGTGTGATTCTTAATCATTATCATAGTCTTCAAATTTAAAATCCAAATCTACTTGTGTCTTGTGTGCGTGATTCTTGTTTTTATATGTGATCATTTGTTCAACATTGCCAAATCAAACTAAACATCAAACACATAAGACAAGTCCTTCCAACACATTCAAATATAATCACTCATCCTAATCACCCATTCTTAACCACCTCTATCCTAATCACATCCAACTCATCCATAATCAATCCTACTCACATCCTTATCACCCTACATCATCAAATCATCACCCTTCTATCTCAATCATTACCCAAACAACATCATTCAAATCATTTCACAACATCATTCTCTCCATCCTTCTCAAATCAACCTCCATCCCAATCATCCCACACATCCTAGTCACCTTCATCCTAGTCCACTTCATCCAAATAATCCACATCATCGTCAAATCATAACCAAGCACTTGCCAAAAGAACTTACGATTCAACCACGTGTGTGACATCATGGCAACCTTAGAGGACTTTGAACAGCTCCTTCATATGCTTCACCAAATACATGCAAGCCAATCCCCTCTAGAGCATCGAACCTTTCAAAGCATTCAATATTTGATTCAAAAAGGTCAAACAAGTCAATCCTCACACATACAATACCTCTCGAAACAAATCCAACACATCGTGGCCACTTGCAAAGTTCAACAACCATCCTATCTAGCACCTATCCCATCATATCCACCTACACATCAAACCAATTCTACATCAACTTATCCCACTTCATATCAACCAAATTCATCCACATGTCATATCAACCCTTTATCACCTTATCACAACCCTTATCTATATCAATCCATATCACAACAATCATTATCCTATGCAACCCCTCCATCATCCTCATATCAAAATTCAACCTCATATCAACTTCCATCATATCAACCTCCCTCACCCTCATATCAACCTCCATCATCCTCATATCAACCCTCAACTTCATACCAACTTCATCCATCCACCTATCATGTCAATGCCCCATCAACAACTCAACCTTCCCCCCAACATTACCCGATTTCTCATTCTAACATTCCAACATACCACCAAGCCCATCCACGAGACAACCCAGTGTCATCACAACAAGCACTAGTGAGACCAAATCCACCTTTGCAACAAGAAGCACCTGCAAGTCCAAGTGGTCCCTTGTACATAAATCCAATGAGTCCAAGTCATCCTAGGCAAAATCTAATAACCTTTGACAAGGGATATACCAATCTAGAGTGCCCTCCAACCCCACCATCTAATCCCACACCAATCATTGCACCCATCCAAGAACCATCACAACCTAATCCTATCACCCACCTATCCAATCCCCATCCTAATCCCACACCAACCGCCATCATTATCCATCCATTATATTGCCCTTCAACCCATAAAATCATGAAGGATACCATCCATTGGCTATTAGCAAGGAATCAAACACCCTCATGCAATCCAACACCCACCGAACCGCTTGAACACTCTCCTACCACAACTCAAGAACCATCATGCAGCCCTATTCAAGAATCCATATGCCAAGTACCTATTGCATCCATCCAAGCACCTATCACATCCATCCAAGCACCCCCCACATATCTCCAAGTCAATCCCACTTCTACCCAAGCACACGAGCTACGTCAAGAAACAAATCCAAAGCATGTTGAAACATCAACCTCTTCTCCTAATCAAGATCTAATCATCCCATCTAATCCCATCCCCGACCCCCTCCCATCTATGGATCACCTTATTGATCCCACTCCACCTCCTTCTACCACCCCTTTACCATCCCCCATGAATCCTTTACCTCCATCTACCAATCCCATCCCAAATCCATCCCCTTATCCACTTGGAAAAAGCATCTTCATCCATGGTAAACCCCTTGTAGGATGTGAACAACTTCCATCCACCCCCTATCTATCTCCAACAAATAACGGACTCGCATCTTGCTTTGGAAGCAACAAACATCCCATTGCATGTCGCATACTCCAACTTATGAACTATCAAGGCAAAGGCTTAGGCCTTCACGAACAAGGCATCTTGGAGCCCATCCACACCACATTCCATCCATCCTCACATGGCCTTGGCTATGCATAACAAGAACAACCTACACAAGTTGATACCATCCATCCACCTTATAAAATCCATTCATCCAATCCCAAACATGGTGCATCTCATCGCACCCCCGAAACATATGTCGCCATCCCTCCTCCATCATCCTACCATTTGCAAAAGCATGTGACCATCCATCTCCCCCCATCAAATTTACCTCCACTCCTTCCAACTCCAAATATCCCCATCAAATCCAATCTACCTCCTATCCTACCAACTCCTAACATCCCTATCCACAAATCCACTTTACCTCCTATCCTACCAACTCCTAATATCCCAATCATCAAATCACTTCATCCATCTATCCAAAAATCCACTTTCTACCCCTCCATCCATAAGTCCACTAAAATCTCGAATCAAGACCAACAAAAGCACACATCTTTCAAACATGAAGCTTCCCCCAAATCCATGGGATTCAAACATTTGAATGCCTCAACTCATAAAGCACAAAAGCCTAAGGATATTATCCCTTCCAATCAAACTGCAAAATCAAAAAGGCTATCAAAGCCCACACCCTCACAAGAAAAAGCAAAAGCAAAAATGGTGTGGGTCCCTAAACAAAGATCACTCAAATCTAATGAGGCATCCACCTCCCAATCTATGGCAAAATCCTAATCACCCCGCTCCCCATCTAAAAATCCCCCAAAGCCTAAGTCTATTTGGGTCCCTAAAACCCCAAATCGACCATCCAAATATCCCCCATCCCAATCCCCATTACTCCCAACTCCACATCCCAAGTACAAGCTTCCAAATCAAACATGATGTGTGCAACCATTGGTCTTGGTTCCCCTCCACCACTTGCAATTCCATCATACCCCTGTCTCTCCATCTTTCGTTCACTATCCTTCCCGTCACATTCCTATGGTCCATGCTTTTGCATAGTCCACATCATAATCTGCATAGTCCACATCATATTCCACATAATCCACATAATCCATTATCCACCATCCCTTCTGTTGGTTTTTTTTTCTGAATCAGCATTAGGGTTTGCCAGTTCTAATGCACAGGCAGATTCAGCCAACTGAATACAGGAGGTTGCGTGAGCTCCTCCCCTTCACTTCTGGTTCTGCCGCACCAAGGGGGGTTTCCCTACTTGATAAAAATATAACCTTGACTAGCTCAATGACAGAAGGATTTAACTTGACATCAACAGGCAGAACACTCTCATGTATGGACCAAGATTTGTGTAACAAATCACAAGGTTGGCAACATTCTTGGACATGATGTCTGGTTGGGTATGAGAGCATGCAGAGGTTCCTAATCCTAATCCTACAACTAACAGATGGAAGGATGAGATGGTTTGATTTGAATTTTGGATGCAAAGCTGGACATGGTGTATAACCTCAACACAGAGCTAGATTGGTGCCTATCCAGGGCTTGGAGTCGGTAGACATACACCTGTGAATGATCAGCATGAATAGCTAAAACTGGATTTCAGGGGGATACACATGTGATACCTGCCTTATAGATATCTCCCAATACAGAGTGTTAAGCTGTCTATACTTATGGCATCCCTATTGCAATAAGAAAGACACATGCAAAACTGGAGACAGAATCAGCATAACACATGCAAACATAGCATTATTCATATAAGATTAACCATGAAATCAGTGGATTCATGCCAAATCGTACAACAGGAGATACATAAACTCACAAGTTAAACTGTACAGAGCAACCAAAATGAACTGTATTGTGTTACAGAGCCAAAATGTTCAACTTTCAACAACCTAAAAAATGGTAACACAGTCTGCTTATAACAGCCAGAAAGTGTACCACAGCAATTAATTACATGGTTATTACAAAAAATCTGCCAGATACAGTCCTCAGAAGGAATGGCGCTCAGAAGTTATTGCAACAACAGACAAGAGAAGCCTTGAGCCCTGCGCCACCATCTGGGAGTCTTCACTCAAAAATTAGGTGACATGATCATGTGTACCATTGCCCATACCTCTGCACCGTCACCATTAAAGGCCTCAACCACCCGCGGCCTACCTGGAAACCGTCGCTGCATTCAAACAGAAGTTCCCGCCAAAATGCACTTTACCGAAGTTTCGAATGTGCAAGAAGAATAGTCCCACATTGGTGCCGCGGAGACTCCTTCAATACTTTAAAAACATGGCCGCAAGCATAAAAGGGGTCGAGCGCTTTTGCTGCACTCGACGCACAAGCCTTCTCCAAAAGCCCATCGCCAGAACTAACACCATCGGCCCGCCCCAAAAATCTCCCGCCAACCGCTACACTACACTTCCCTGTATCGGCCAGAGATGAACCATCGGGCCAACTCTCCAGACCCTCGCCGATCTACCAAGTCTCTCCAATGGCCAAGCAAAATACACCGCCTTCGGCAAGACGACCACCATCGGCCCAACTGAAAATCCTCCTGCCAACACACACTGTCATACCGATTACCACCTTCGTCGGTGTGACCTACACCGTCGGAGCAACCAAAATCTCCCTTGCCGATCTCAAATGTTACGCCGATGCCTACTTTGCCAGCTACATCGGGGGCCCAAAAATTTGCTTCGCCGATAGCCAAACAAACGCCGATGGACATCCATCGGCCAGACCAAAACAATCGGAGCAGCCAAAAAGTCTTTCGCTGATGAAGCCGATCACTCCGATAAGACCAAAAACATAAAGCGCTAAACTATTGAACTGTTGAACCACGAACCAGTTCAAGCCGATGGTTCAAAAGAGAGGTTCAACTGAGAAGTTCAACGCCAATTCCAAATCTGTCGGCAACACAAAAGCAACCCCACGAACCCATTGAACCGATGAACTGGTTCAACCTGATGGTTCAACACCGAGGTTCAAACATCAAAAATAATCCCATAGGCAACAAAGCTTCGAACCATTGAACCTTGAACCAAAACAAAAAGGTTCAAGCGGGAGGTTCAACGATGCAATATTTGCGCAAGGCAAATGCATAATGCGACCCGTTAGAAGAAAATTGAACCCAAAACCGCTGAACCATTGAACTTAGAGAAAAAAGGGTTCAAGTTCAAACCGAAATGTCGAAGACACAAAAACGAACTCATGCCGATGGAGAAAAGACGAAGACCCCTCCTCAAGAAATGAGATGCAGATGCTGAAAAACACTGAGGGGTGCCAAAACTTAGAACCTTTTGGATATTTTGGGATGGTGCCTGCATGAAAATTTGCTCGAAAACTGACAGTCAATTCAGGCACCAACACCTTCCATCTTCTCCTATCTACTAACATCTATGCAATCATCATCTAAACTACTATCCAACATGGGACCATCTTCTCCTTGCTATGGAAACAGATGCTAGAGTCCCCCTTCCATCAAAAAAGTCAAAAAAGCAAAAAAGCAAAAAAATCAGAAAATCAAGAAAATAGTAAAGAGAAAAAATCTGTCCAATGGTGAAAACCACTCCTTGTGGCGCCTTGGGCAAGTACCTTGATGAAAACCCCTTGTGGGCATCATGTGTAATCCCTTCTCCATCCATTTTGCATCCCTACACTTGGGGGCAAAACCGTATCCTTCATCCACATCCATAATATCGTTGCACATCTTATCCACTATCTTATCCTTATCCTATCATATTCTTATCCACTATATCTCCCACCTTAGATCTTGATAAAGACAAGGGGCAAAATATCAACAACTTGCTTTGGACACCTCTTGCCATACTCCCTTCCCAAGCATATCGCCCATTCATCTATTACAAAGACCATCCACTCACACATGAGCCCATCATGCAAAATTCTTTAGACATTGGGGCATATGATTCCTTGCAACCTAGCCCTTGGAGAAAATCCTCATCCCTATCTTCCATCTATCTAACATGCATTCCTATCACTTGTCCATTCACCTATCATGAATCAGCTATCCAATCCCCCTATCCAATCCCATCATTTTCACCTCTAGACTTGGTGTTCCCTTGTCATTGGTATTTAGAACAAAGGCTATCCACACGAAATCCAATGCAACCATCATAATAAACCATTCCTTTTCCAAAAATCCAAAAATCCAAAAACATCACAAAATCAAAAAATCTAAAAACATCACAAAATCAAAAAATTCAAAAACATCACAAAATCAAAAAAATCCAAAAACATCACAAAAATCAAAAAATCCAAAAACATCACAAAAATCAAAAAATCCAAAAACATCACAAAATAAAAAAATCCAAAAACATCACAAAATTAAAAAAAAAATCAAAAACATCACAAAATTAAAAAATCCCAAAACAATAGAAAACACACAAAATTCCAAAAATAATCTATCCATCACACAAATAAAACTTGCTCCATCACACTCTCATCATCATCACATTTATCATCATCCCACATCATCATCACATCTATCATCAATAACCTTACACGAGATCCAAGCTTTGCATCACCTATCAAAGCATTGTCTTTAATCAAAATCATCAACTATCAAATCAGCATCAATCACAACTTGTCACCATCACATCTTGAGCCACTTTTACAACATCATCAAATCATTTATCAATCCCTGCCTTAGGATATATCTTTCCTACGATAGGCAGAATCTATCACATCATCATCCATTTTGGCAAAAGATACAATGGTTACTTGTTTGGTTCGTTGGTCTTTTGGTTTTCAATTTTTATCTTTTGTCCTATTCGAAGATCACATCAAAGCTACCTTGATCTTATTATATCATGGTATGTGGCGAAAACATCTAGAATGGGGCATGGTCTTGCTTTTTGTATTCCGTGCTTGTGGGTTGGTTTCATTACTCCAAGCTAGTATTCATATCTTGATTGATCATAGGGTCGGTTCTAGCATATTGATCTCCTTATGCATCTAAGGTTCATCATACCTTTTTTGTACTAAGGGCTTATGCTATGAGTCCCCTTCCCTTGTCTAGACAAGGTTGTACTATCTTGGGCATGCATGAGATCATCCCTTTGTCTACGTGTCTAGTCCATGCAATGTTGGATAAACATCATCACCCTGGTCTTCTATACCTTGGTGAACATATCCACTTTGCTATATCAAACCTAGAATTGCTCAAATTCAGTTTTAGCACAATGATCATCCACCAATCATCTCCCAACATCATCATCCTTTCATCCCACCACTTATCCTCTAACCAGTTCAACCAATCTGTCCCATCCATTTCGAGAGCACAACCATGTTCTTGCAACCCGCCTATCCTCTCGAGGGGGCATCACCCTTACCAATCATCCCCAAACCCTATTCTTCCAAACCAAAATCTTTTTTCTATCCAATCCATCTCTATGTTTTAACTTCTTTGAAATGATGTTGCTTAGCCGCAACACTATCTCAAAGAGGGGCAAATGTAGACACCTAAAATTGGACTGCTTCTACAAACCAATTTTCCATATCTCGCACTAATCCATTCCCCCGATCTGCATATCCCTGGTGATCAATTAATTCACCTAATTAGGCCATTTAACCTTACAACACTAATCCCTATCAATTGAATGAATATTCTTAATATTCATTTAATTGATTTATCCATTTCCCTAAATCTCTATTAATCCTGATTATCTGATTAATCATGCTTAAGTTAATTAAGAAAACACTTAATTAACCTTGTCCCCCACTCATCCACTAACCTGAATTTAAAATTTAGATGTCTCCCACTCACTCCCAATCACTAAATTTAATATTCAGTTGTCTCCCACTCACCTCCACTCTTCCCAAAATGGGAATTTTTAATTCAATCCCTAGGAATAAAAGATTCACTGTTATTCCTAGCCTTTGATCTGATCAAATGAATCCTGACCCTCCATCCTCATCTCCAAAATCCTATAAATTGACCCCTCTCTAAGCCATTTTTAGAGCCAAATCTAGGCATCAGACCTCTGCCCAAATCTCTCCAAGAGATCTCTTCATCCTACCAAACCTCTGCCAAAATCTTGTCTCAATCCTCTCATCTCATCAGAACTCTTCCCAAATCACTCTGATCATCCCCTATCTCCATCCAAATCAGTCATCAAATCCCTAATCACTCATTTACATTGTGTTGTGAACATTTGAGCAACCCACATTCTACACGTTAGTCATTCTGATCAAGGGAGAAATCTTGAGGAGCTACATGGCACATCTCCTTCCCACATGGATTCGTGAGGTCATAATGGAGGTATAATCATTTTGTTTATGCATTAGATTAGTTTCTACTTTCATTCAGATTTCACTGATTACAGGAAGATATTTTGAATCTTCAATGTGAGCCGTTAAATTATCAATCTGCACTCATAAATGCCACAAATATCTGCATTTGCATATCTCAAATTGGTCACTGAAATGTCCAGTTGATCCAGCATGCAAATCTAGATCCAAATTTTAAAATTGAAAATATCCTCCTCAAAAGCCTGCCAAATGAAAGAGGAGGTAAAAACAAGCACTTTTGCCTTTTGAAGCATGTCAAAATTTGCCAGGATGAGGGAGATACGGGTGGTCAAAGTTGTGGTCAAACTGCATCTGTATATGTTTATCGTTCTACATCTGCACTTGTATATACAAATGCTCCTACACTTTTGTATCTGTGAATGTATCTTCTTAGATACAATTACAAACATACAATCGCAGGATTTTACTTTGTATCCCTCTTTGCATATAGACCCCTGCCACGTGTCATCGCCGCATTGGTCACTGAACTGATCCTTGGACCCATCGCTGAAAAACTGCATCTTCTTATTGGTTGTCGAAAAGACCTTAAAACGAGCCGTTGATACACTAAGACTCGCCGAAATCCTTTGCATGCGACCCTTTGTATCTTTGATTGTATATGCAAACATACAATCACAAATATACATACAAAGTGGAACTCAAAAGGTTATCAACTATATTGGACTTTGGAACAGGTCTGGCTTGTATGTTTTACCTTTGTATATTGCATATACAATGCAAATATATAAGCAGAATTGTATACAATCACTTGTACATTGCAAACATGCCTCTGACCTTTGTATGTTACCATTATATATACAAGAAAAAGATGCATACAAACATGTCTACCTTTATCAACTATATTGCATACCTTTTCGGGTCCAGGCCTTGTATGTCAGGAATGTATATCGCATTGTATATGCGATTGTATGTGCAAAGATACAATCGCATATACATACAATTGGTGGGCCCCACCCTTGTATCTCCTCCTTTGCATCTTGTCTTTGTATGTGCCCTTTGTATATGCAAATTCAATCTCCTTTGTATGAAAGTGGACCCCACTTTCCCTTGTATATTCTGCTTTGTATATTGTCCCTTGCATTTTTCCTTTGTATCTTCACCGGCCGATCGGAGAAACCTTGGGCTTAGCTGCCGATGAGGCTTGTCTCGGTGATGATCCCCTTTGTATATGGCCTCTTGTATATCACCTCTGTATCTTTGTCCTTTGTATCTTGCCAACATACAATGCCAAATGTATATATGCGAATATACATTGGAAAATGCATATACAAATACTAAGTAAGAAATTGAGAAATCCCTGCGATGGAAAATACTTGAAGCTAAAAGATTTCTGGGTTTTTCTGGGTTTTTGGAAAATATTCTCTAGGTGAGATTTTTGGGATTTTTGGCAAGGTAGAGCATGAGTTTTTTTAAGAATTTAAGCTTTCTCTGATCGGATTCCTTTGATAGGAGGGAAACAGGAATATTTTGGGGCTAGGCAAAATATGACAACATAAACATTACCTTGTATGGAAGAAGCTTCTCATCTTTTGTTTGATATTCATCTAAGACCTGTTTGATAACCAGTTGAGAATCACCAAAGACTTGTAACTATTTGATGGCCCATTGTATTGCCATGCGTAATCTTGTGATTAAAGCTTCATACTCTACTATGTTATTGGTACAAGGAAATGCAATTCTGTATGATTTGGGTATACAATCTCCTTGAGGAGTAACAAATAATATCCCTGCTCCTGATCCATGTTGTGTGTAAGATCCATCAAAATATAGCTGCCACCATGCTGGGGAAGTTAAATTGAACAACTCTTCATCAGGGAATTTTGGATACATCAGGTAAATATTTGTGATGGGTGTTGCAGCTAATTGATCGGTGATAACTTGTCCTTTTATGGCTTTTTGATCCACATATTGTATGTCAAATTCACTTAAGATCATAACCCATTTTGTTAATCTTCCTGTGAGAATTGCTTTAGAGAGAAGATATTTGAGTGGATCCACATTAGATATGAGCTTTGTCGTTTGGTTCAACATTTAGTGTCGCAACTTTTGGGAAGCAAACACTAATGCTAAACATGATTTTTCCATAGATGAATAATTAAGTTCATATCCCACAAGAGTTCTACTAATGTAGTAGATGGCTTGTTCTTTTCCTGAATCATCATGTTGATCTAGAAGGGCACCCAATGCTGTTGTTGTTGATGATATGTAGAGCAATAACGGGTGATCAAGCACAAGAGGTACTAATACAGGAGGTGTTGCCAGATATTCCTTTATTTTGTCAAAGGCCTATTGACACTTTTCATCCCACTTAAATGGTTCACCCTTACGAAGAAGGTGTTGGAAAGGATGACACTTATCTACTAATTGTGAGATAAATCTACGGATAGATTGCAATCTTTCTTGTAGGCTTCGGAGCTGCTTGAGATTTCCTGGCGGAGGCATTTCCATGATAGCTTTTACTTTAGCTAGGTCCACTTCTATCCCTCATCGAGACACAATGTATCCCAACAGTTTTCCATATGTTACACCAAATACACATTTCTTTGGGTTCAGTCTGACTTGATACTTCTCTAATCAATCAAAGATTTGTGCTAATACCTGTAGATGTCCTTCTCTTATCTTAGATTTTCCAAGGATGTCATCAACATAATCTTCCATGATAGTGTGAAAAAGGTCATGAAAAATAATTGTCATGGCTCGTTGATAAGTAGCTCCAGCGTTCTTGAGACCAAAAGGCATTACAACCTAGCAATATGTACCCCATGGACAAATGAATGATGTTTTATCTTAATCTTCCTCTGCTATTCTGATTTGGTTATATCCTAAAAATCCATCCATCAAAGATAGCATTTCATGTCCAGCTGTAAGATCTACAATGTTATCTATGCTTGGTAATGGAAAGTCATCCTTAGGACATGCTTTATTAAGATCTCTAAAGTATGTGCAGCAGTGAACTCGTCCATCAGGTTTTGCTACAGGTACCAAGTTTGAAACCCATTCTGGATAATCAATAGGCTTTATGAACTTTGCTTCTAACAACTTCTAAATCTCTTCCTTGACCAATAAATCTACTTGCGGATGAATTTTGCGCAATTTTTGTTTAACAAATTTTGCATTAGGTGATACTGCTAGATGATGTACCACAAGTGATGGATCTAGACCCGGCATGTCAGCATAAGTCCATGCAAAAGTTATAGCTCTTTTTATAAAAAATGCCATGAAGTCTCTTCTTTCTTGCTCTGATAGTGATATTGCCAAAAAAGTGATCTTTGGATTTTGCTCTATACCCAAGTTCATGTCTTGTGATTGTTCAACTAGCACTACTGATTTCTCATGATACTCAGTGGCAACAGGAAGATCAAATCCCCCATCCTTAGGCACCTCAGAGAGGTTTTCACCTTCGGATATGTCCTTTATTTTTACTTTTCCATAGTCAAGAGGCACCTTTCGGTTTTCACCTAGTGACCTATTTTGTTTGATTTTGTTTATTTCACTTTTGCGACTGAAGGATTTGATACTTCCACCAAAATATGCTAGTTTAGGTAGATCTATCATGAAACCTTATTTATGATCACCCAATGGAATGCCTTGTCGTAAGCCCATGAATTCTGCAATAGCTTCGTCATTCTCAAATGTATCTAATATCACTGCCCCTTGTTGGTCCCAATCAACGAGGTCAGGATATACGAGTGAAAGGGTAACGGAGGAATGGCTATGGCTAGAGGAGGTTGTGGAAATCATGAAGATGGAGTTTTCTTGAAAAAGGTCAATAATATGAAGGGAGGAGTCATCGATAGTATCCGAACTAGAAATCTCTCTTGTCGGGGAGGGTCCAGTGTCCATATCAGAAATACACTTAATATCTTTGGAACGCGGTACCTCTGGCTGATAGCCAAGGCCTTGCTTATTAAACTTCTTAGACACAACAATGGTGGTGCAGGAGCACCTACCTGACAGCTGGTCTTGATAAGGCAGTTAGTAGTTTAGGTCTTGTTTGTGTTTCCAAGAAGGTCTGGTAGACCAAATGCATGTAATAAGGTCATGCTGATCATGATAAGATCATGCTGACCGGGCTTTTGCTATTGTTAGCTAGTTAGTTATAACAGCTGTCATGATGTATGTTCGGTGGGATCTCCCAGCCGCTTGGAGAGTTCCCAGCCGCTTGGAGTCGGGTCAGTAGTACTCGTAGGAAAGTCTTTTTAAGCATGAGATCGTTTGATATTGGATATACAGTTAGATATGATCGATCGGCAGTATAGTGTTGCATTAAGCAGAGGAGGTTGAGTGTTCTGTGTGAGGAACATCATATTGTATTGCATCTTTGAATCAATAAAGATCCTGTTTGTGTTCTTGCTCTGGTTGGATTCCTTTGTGTAATCGATTTGCTGGTTTGAGAGGGTTTCATGGATTTCCTGATCCATTCCACCGGTTGACTCATCTAATCGGTGGAATGGTAATGTACAGTAGGTTAGTAGTTAGTTTGTTTGTTTGCATGCAAGTGTGCAGGATCGCAGCTGAAAGATGTTGAAGACCCTAGCATGGGTATGTGCTAGGTCAAACTGATAAGACAGAGTGTCGAAGATCACCCTGAGGTTGGATCGGGTCATTCCTGAAGGATCGGCGAAGAGAGATTTCGCTAAGGCTGGAAATTGGCCAAGACGGCATCATCAGGATATCTTGGTGAATATCCTGCAGACAGTTCAGACATCGTCATCCGGATAAGTGGAGGAGATCGGCATGATGTTGTCGATTGCATGAAGTGTGAGTTCGTCGAGGTGATCATCAGCAGGAGGAGCCGAGGAGGAGCGTATCGGCATCAGGATCATATATCGGGAGTGCCAAACATCCGCATATCGCGAGTAGATGCGGGAGAGAAAGTTCATGTTTTTCGACTAAGTGTTGAAGAGGTCATCAGGATATTGGGTGATGTCATCGTCATCAGGATATGACGTCATCGTCATCAGGATATTGAGTTATCCCCTTATGCGAGTTTATCCTGCCGTCGTTAAGTGCTAAGGTATCGGCGGAAGTCCGTGGCAGGAAGTTGTGTTAACATCATCATCAGGAGGTTTCGAAGAGAACCGGATAAAGTAGATCATGATGCTGTTGCTTGTGTCGTCAGCAAGCGGAGCATCGAAGGTAAGCTGCTGAAGGTGAACGTCATCAGGATATTTGGAGCAACCGGATATTTGATATCCTGCTGACGAAGAGAGTGTTGAAGGTCATGATGATGACGATAGTGTTTGGAGCCCGATGAACAGTGCAACCGGAGGATGTGTGCGCCCGTTGAACATCATGATGATGATGTTAGGAGGAAAGCGGAGGTGAATAGTAGTCAGCAGGAGGACCATTGCGAGTGTCCGAAATATGATGATGCTATTGGTAGTTTTAGGGAATATGATGATGATGGCGAAGATGATGATGATGAGGTTGGTCTGTAGACGTCCATGCTATATGCGAAGGTTATAGTGTGGATGCCTCTGCATCATAGTGGTATCAGAGCCCAGCAAAAGGTCTGGGCTGGTGTGTGTTGATTCTGTCACCGAAAGGGCAGAGGTAGAGTGGAATTGTGTGTGTTGTGTGTTGATTGAGAGGTTGACAAAATGCCTCCTAAGGGTAGTGGTACTGCAAGGGAATTGCAGGAGATGAAGGAGAAACATGCTAGAGAGATGAGGAAGATGAAGGAGCTTGCTGAAGCACTTCAAGCCAGGCTGACAGCCCTGGAAAAGAACAAAAAGAGGGAAGTGGAAGACAGTGAGTCTGAAGAAGATGCAGATACTGTTGAAGAGTATGAAGAGGTAGCTGAAGATCTGGATGCTGAAGACCAGAGATTGGCAAAACTGTTAAAGGCAGTGCAGAGTGAAAAGCCTAAGGTAAAGGTTGATGTTACCAAGTATACTGGAAGCTTGAATGAAGATGAGTTGTTAGATTGGATTGCTGCACTTGATAATCACTTTGAATGTGAAGATGTTGCTGAGGATCAGAAGGTAAAGATTGCAAAGACCAAGTTAGGAGGTCATGCTTTGGTATGGTGGGATTATGTACAATCTGAGAGAAGGAAACAAGGAAAGTCTAAGATCACTTCTTGGGATAAGATGGTAGCAAGGATCAAGGGTAAATTCTTGCCAAGGGATTATGAAATCCAGATGTTTAAGAAACTGCAATTTTTAAAGCAGAAAGACAGGGATGTGAAAGCATATACTGAGGAATTTTATCTGTTAAGTATGAGATCTGGTCATCATGAGAATGAGGTAGAAAAGGTGGCTAGGTACTTGGCTGGTTTGAGATTTAACATACAGGATGAGTTAGTTTTAGCTAACCCTAAGAATGTGGAGGATTGTTATCAAATGGCAATCAGGATTGAAGAAAAGATGAATAGAGGACATGAGAAGTCCATGAGAGGTAGAGGAAACAATAGGGGAAAAGGAGCAGCCCCTGCACAAAAGCAAACAAATGAGAGTCAAGAAGACACTGGTAAAGGACAGGGACAGTCTGATTTCAGAGGTGGATGGAAAGGTAATAGAGGAAGATTTGGAGGTGGTAGAGGTTCTACTACATTTTCAGGAAAATGTTACACCTGTGGAGAGTTTGGTCATCCATCTTTCAAATGTCCCGAAAACAAAGGTTCATCATCCAGAAATGATAGAACTAGTGACAAGAGAGTACAACTTGTACAAGAAGAGAAAGAAGAAGAAAGTGCACAGAGTTCAAACAGAGGTCCTGATAATGTTGGATATCCAGAGAGTGGAGAATCATTGATGTTAAGGAGAATTAGTTTGCAGGCATCAAAGGATATGATGCAAAGAAGAGCTCTTTTCAAGACCACATGCAAGAGCAAAGGTAAAGTATGTAAGGTTGTCATTGATACTGGTTCAACAGACAACATGGTATCTCAGGAAATGGTGGATAAACTGAAGCTGGAAAGGATTCCACATCCACACCCTTACAAGGCATCTTGGGTGAGTGATAGTCAATCACTTTTTGTCTCTGAACAGGCATATGTGGATTTCCAGATTGGACCATATCAGGATAGAATTTTGTGTGACATATTGCCTATGGAATGTTGTCACCTACTGTTAGGTAGACCATGGCAATTTGACAGAAGGGTACTGTATGATGGGTATGCTAATACCTACACCATCAAGAAGGATGGGAAGACTATTAAGTTGATGCCATTGCAGGCAAAAGTTGCAGCACAGAAGGCAGCCCAAATCATTTTAATGGGAAAGAAGGCATATGTGCAGATGCCTAGAGGAACAGGCATAAAGGCAGTTCAGGACACTGCAGGGAAAGGAGTTGTTCAAGACAACAAGCTGAAGAAAGTTTCAGTTGTGACTGACAGAGGTCAGCAGCAGGTTCAGAAACAGGGATGCAACCAGCCATCAGTTGGGAAGCATGACAAGGATGTTGTCATCGTTGGGACTATTGCTTGTCCTATGAAGATTGACAGGAAGATACAGTTGAACACCACAGAGGCAGTTCAGAAAGAGGTTCTGGTCAGGCAACCTAACAACCACAGGGTATGTGAGAAAAAGGCCTACATCAACAGGCATGAGGATTTACTTGCCAGAAAGCAAGTTACAGTGCAGAAGTCTTGGAGTAGCCAAGAGACAGCAGCAGATAAAGCTGGAGCAGGTTAGACTATTGACAAGGCAAAGTATAAAGGTGGAAGACTTCCACATACTAAACTCATGGGACATGAGTTCTTTTCTTTTGGGGAGTATGGTGCAGGAGCACCTACCTGACAGCTGGTCTTGATAAGGCAGTTAGTAGTTTAGGTCTTGTTTGTGTTTCCAAGAAGGTCTGGTAGACCAAATGCATGTAATAAGGTCATGCTGATCATGATAAGATCATGCTGACCGGGCTTTTGCTATTGTTAGCTAGTTAGTTATAACAGCTGTCATGATGTATGTTCGGTGGGATCTCCCAGCCGCTTGGAGAGTTCCCAGCCGCTTGGAGTCGGGTCAGTAGTACTCGTAGGAAAGTCTTTTTAAGCATGAGATCGTTTGATATTGGATATACAGTTAGATATGATCGATCGGCAGTATAGTGTTGCATTAAGCAGAGGAGGTTGAGTGTTCTGTGTGAGGAACATCATATTGTATTGCATCTTTGAATCAATAAAGATCCTGTTTGTGTTCTTGCTCTGGTTGGATTCCTTTGTGTAATCGATTTGCTGGTTTGAGAGGGTTTCATGGATTTCCTGATCCATTCCACCGGTTGACTCATCTGATCGGTGGAATGGTAATGTACAGTAGGTTAGTAGTTAGTTTGTTTGTTTGCATGCAGGTGTGCAGGATCGCAGCTGAAAGATGTTGAAGACCCTAGCATGGGTATGTGCTAGGTCAAACTGATAAGACAGAGTGTCGAAGATCACCCTGAGGTTGGATCGGGTCATTCCTGAAGGATCGGCGAAGAGAGATTTCGCTAAGGCTGGAAATTGGCCAAGACGGCATCATCAGGATATCTTGGTGAATATCCTGCAGACAGTTCGGACATCGTCATCCGGATAAGTGGAGGAGATCGGCATGATGTTGTCGATTGCATGAAGTGTGAGTTCGTCGGGGTGATCATCAGCAGGAGGAGCCGAGGAGGAGCGTATCGGCATCAGGATCATATATCGGGAGTGCCAAACATCCGCATATCGCGAGTAGATGCGGGAGAGAAAGTTCGTGTTTTTCGACTAAGTGTTGAAGAGGTCATCAGGATATTGGGTGACGTCATCGTCATCAGGATATGACGTCATCGTCATCAGGATATTGAGTTATCCCCTTATGCGAGTTTATCCTGCCGTCGTTAAGTGCTAAGGTATCGGCGGAAGTCCGTGGCAAGAAGTTGTGTTAACATCATCATCAGGAGGTTTCGAAGAGAACCGGATAAAGTAGATCATGATGCTGTTGCTTGTGTCATTGGCAAGCGGAGCATCGAAGGTAAGCTGCTGAAGGTGAACGTCATCAGGATATTTGGAGCAACCGGATATTTGATATCCTGCTGACGAAGAGAGTGTTGAAGGTCATGATGATGACGATAGTGTTTGTAGCCCGATGAACAGTGCAACCGGACGATGTGTGCGCCCGTTGAACATCATGATGATGATGTTAGGAGGAAAGCGGACGTGAATAGTAGTCGGCAGGAGGACCATTGCGAGTGTCTGAAATATGATGATGCTGTTGGTAGTTTTAGGGAATATGATGATGATGGCGAAGATGATGATGATGAGGTTGGTCTGTAGACGTCCATGCTATATGCGAAGGTTATAGTGTGGATGCCTCTGCATCAAATGGGTTCAAGAGGTCCTTGTTCCTATGATCCCAGTCCACCATGTCCTTTGTAGCCCATGTTCTTTATGATGTGGAACCCATTGTTATATCTCTCCACTTCAAGTTGTATTTGGTCATTTTTGTCAAAGAATATCCAAGAGTTGATATCATCAATGTCTTCATCATCCAGGAATCTACCTTTAATGAATACTGTGGGTGGGGCTTTGATGACAGCTAGGGATGAAGGTGGCTTGGATGTAGAAGGTTTACCATGAGATTTGGGAGACAAGGGAAGGGTGCCAACACAACAAGATTCTTGCAATGTGTATTCACCAGGACCATGTTCAGTGTACTTGATATAGAGATTGGAAGTGGCTTTGTTGGATGATGGCTTGAGTAGGTTGGATGGATCTATATATGATGAATATGGATATGCCTCGGTGTTGATAGGAATGGGGTTTGGACTCTGGTATTTATCTTGAAAAACATGACAAAATTCAAATGGATTGGGATCAGCATGGATAGTAATCTCAACATCGTTATGTGGAAATTTAAGACATTGATGATATGTAGAAGGAACTACTTTGAGGGCATGTATCCATGGACGGCCAAGGATGATGTTATAAGGAAGCTCAATATCAAGAACTTGACAACAGGTTTTAGTAGTGACCGACCCAACTTGGATAGGCAAGTAAATGATCCCTTCAGCATCTCTCTCGGCATCATCATATGCTCTGATAGTAATGACCTTGGAGGTGTCAACATCTTTCTCAGAATATCCCAATTGTTTTATTAATTTCAAGGAACATATATTTAGACCAGCTCCACCATCCACCAGGATTTGTTTGATACAGAGTTGTTTGACAAACACTTCAATATGAAGGGCTTCGTTGTGTGAAGGATGAATGGAGGGCTGAAGATCTTTGTCAGAAAAGGTTAAATGACAAGGGGTTGCAATGCTAGCGACCATAGATTGGAATTGTGTGATATCAATATCATTAGGCACCAAAGATTCTTGTAAGGCTTTGTCAAGGATAGCTTTGTGAGCAGGGGATATGCGAAGCAACTCAAGAATGGAAATATGCGTAGGTGTTTTGCCAAGGTGATCAAGGATATTATAGTTAGAGAATGGTTGAGGAGGATAGACAGGTGCTCCTTGAATGGTAACGTGACCTCTTCAAGTGGTTACAGCGTAGTCAAGTGCTTTACCTTGGATAGTGATGGTAGAAATGTGAGCATGGTCAATGCAGCCAATAGTGAATGATTCATAGTTATACTGAATGTCATTCCCAGCATGGGGATTACTTGGTTTGTCATGAGATGGAAGTGGATTCTTGAAAGCATCTAGATCATAGTTCGATGTCAGTTGCTGTGCAGGTTGAGTTGTTGAAGGTGTAGTTTTGATTAAACCTTGATCGATGCAATCTTGGATAACATGTTTTAAGCGCATACAACCATTTGTTTTGTGTCCTTTAACTCTATGGTAATTGCAATACTCATTTTCTTTATACCAAGGAGCTTTGAAGAGTGGTTCACCATTGGGTGGCGCATCTGGTAACATAATATCGCTTTCTTGGAGAAGTTTTCAAAAGACAACTTCCATAGGTTCCGCTAATGGTGTAAATTGTCGGCGAGGATTTGAAGTTTGTCGTTGTCGCGTTTGTTGAAAAGGTTGTGTTGTTGTAGAAGCAGCTTGAATGTTAATGGGAGCTTTCATAGTTTGTATGTTCTTTGCATCCACAACACCGTCGTTGACAACATTCTTGTTTTTGTTCCAAAAGTGAGACTTATCATTGGAGTTTTGAGGATAGTCTTTGTTATCGCAAAAAATCTTGATAGTGGCTTTAGCAATTAAAGCTTGTTCAATGATGGTTCCTTTGGAAACAAGTTCATCAAAGGTGCTAGCACTTTGTAATTTTAGTTGGAATGACAGCTCGGGATGAAGATTTTGAACAAAGATATCGAGCTGTTGCTTCTCAGGTATTTCCCATGATAGTTTTCTAGCCATATTATGCCATCATTGAGTAAATGAAGAAAAGGCTTCACCATTGCATTGTTTATTGTTGACAAGGTCATTCATGTTTACCTCATGTTCAATATTAAAAGCAAAGTGCGATTGAAACTTATTTTCTAATTTCGCAAAAGACTTAATTCCCAGAGGTAAATGAGAGAACCATTCAAGAGCTTGTCCTGGTAAGCTTCGAGGAAATAGTCTCAAAAGATATGTATCGTCATGAGCAACATCGAGATATGCCACAAAGAATGCTCTAAGATGGTCTTCCAGATTTCCTTTTCATTTGTACTTGTCAAATTGTGGAATTTCAAAGTGTGGTGGAAAAGGTGTCATATGAAGTGACTTGTCAAATGGATAAGCGCTTATGTTTTCTAAGGAAAATGTCTTCTTTCTTTGTCCTACCACTAGGTTAATCATTTGTTGAACATCCACTGGAGATAATTGTTGTTGTTACAAAGGGGGTGAAACATGGTATGATGCATATTGAGGTTGTTGTTGTGGGATATATGAAGCCATGACCGTTTGTTGAGGTTGCATACTCACAATGTATGTCAAGGGATTGATATGCGACCCATATGTGGTTGAAGATTGCTGTCCTTGAGACACAAGTGGTGGTTGGGTATATTGTGACAAATTAGCACCAAGATTTTGCATCACATGAGAAGTGGAAGATGGATTGGCATTAGTTACAGGTTGTGAATTTGGAGTTGGATTTGTGACATGGTAAGTGATGGAAGGATTGGTGGATGCGAAAGAAGGATGGACACTTGGGTTTGTATTTTGAACAACATGAGGATTGGTATATGTCATGTGTTGAGTGACAATAGGTAAACCTTGGGTAGCATAGGATGAATTGATGGTTTGTGAAGGATTGTAAGAAGATGATGGAACGGATGTAAGTTGATCAACATAAGTGACTATAGTGCTAGGATTGGCTTGAGAAACAATAGGCGGGTCACTCATGTCAATAAGACTAACATTGGGATTGTATGATGTATTGGATGGATTAGCAGAGATAGTGGAGATCATATTAGCAGTGGTAGGAATATGAGATGTGGTGTCCACAGGTGATGTAGTGGATTGCGATGGTTGTGAAGCTTGGACCGTTGATGTTGTTTGGATAGCTTGAGAAGCTTGCAGAATATGGGATATGGGGATAGCTTGTGATGTCTGAGGAGTTTGCACTTGGGCCACATGGATAGCTTGTGTTACTTGAGGCATGGAAACGGTCATGGTGGGAGAAGGAGTATGTTGGGGAACATGGAAAGGTGGAATGTTTAGATTTTGCGAAATGAATGGGAGTACATTGGTTGGAGTTATCAAAGGTTCTAGAGTGTAGTCTGAGTGTGGTGGATCAAATGAAGTAATAATAGGAAATGAATGAGATGGGTTGGAAGATGGAGTTTGCAATATGGTATGGGACGGTGTGACTATAATGGATGGTCCCTTTGCAACAATAGTGGGAGTGTTTGGATCATGCTCTCTAATAGTGGATATGTCAAAATCTCTTGGTAATTTAGCTCCCATGTGGGCAAGTTGCAAGAAGTAGCGATTAGGATCAGATAAAACAAGTTTCTCAAATTGATCCCATACATATGTATCTCAAAATTCTGATAAGTCTTCTTGGGATTGTTCCTCATAAGTCTCCAAAAATGTTTGAGGTTGCACTTGTTGTGAAGATGACTCTCCAATGGTGTACCCATGGGGCACAAACATATGAGGAGGCATGCCGGTCGTAAATTGAGTCGTGTCTCTAAGAGGCGTTGATCTAGATTGTTGCATCTTAGCTTCCATCTCAGCTTGTACTTTGGCTTCCATTTCAGCTGGCAATTTGGCTTCCATTTCAACTCTATATTGACTCCTAGTTTGAGGCATGATGAATGATGTTGAAAACTGAACTTTAGCTTGTCAAGGTTTTGAGACCCAAAAAGATGATGGTTTGTTGATTGTTTGGTTGTAGGTTGTTGGTTTGTTGTTTTCTTTGTTGTTGGGTTGCTTGGTTGCTTGTTTGCTTTGTTGTTGGGTTGCTTGGTTGCTTTGTTTGCTTTGTTGTTGGGTTGCTTGGTTGCTTTGTTGGTTAGACTTCCCTAGAGAATAGCTCACACACTCAAAGGAAAAATTTGTTTGCTAAGGTTGCTATGTTGTTAATGTTGCTAAAGCTAAAGCCAAGAGATGATGTTTTGTTGATTGATCAGGTTGATAGATTTGATGTTTGATTTGCTGGTTTGAGATCTCAAAAAGATGAAAAGCTCACAAAGTTCAATTGGTTGCAGGAGACAAAGTCCAGGTATCTGCTAATGACCAGAGACAGGTCTGAAAGCTAATGCTGAGGCTAAGCAAGCTAGAAGTATAGCAGATTCAGCTGAGTCACTAAGATTTGCTAGTAATTGACCACAGGCGACAGGTAATAGCTCATATGCGACTCAGAAAAGGCCAAAGGTGACTGGTGATAGCTTAAATGTGATTTGGTTTTGGTTCAGATAACAAGCTACTGTGTTAACCAGAGGTGAGCCAATTTGCTACAGGCGACCAGTATTGACTTAGAAGTGATTTACTGTTGATCAAAGGCAACGCAGTTTAGACCAAAGGTGACTGACTGTTGTTTAAAAGTGATCTGGTTTAGGAAAAAAGGTGACTGACTGTTGTTTAAAAGAGATCTAGTTTAGGCAAAAGGCAACTGACTGTTGTTTAAAAGCAATCCATTTTAAGCAAAAGGTGACTGATTATTGTTTAAAAGTGATCTAGTTTAGGCAAAAGGCAACTGACTGTTGTTTAAAAGCGATCCAGTTTAGGCAAAAGGTGACTGACTGTGATAGGTAAAAAATCAAGTTAATAAGATCAAGCATAGCCATGAAAACCTAACCCTGCCATCATCAAAGAATCTAATCCAAATGAAATCAAAAGCATGCAATTCAAGAACAATATCACCTAGATTGTATGATTCCTTGTTTATGATGTGGATTGCTTCTTCAATAATGAACAATTATGAAGATAAAAGCTGCCATGATGGATGGATGAAAAAGCTAATATGCTAGATGGATACTAAAGTGCTCAATATGCTAAAGATGATAATGTAGACACTATATGAATGCTAGATTAGGTGTAGTATGGAATGAGGGGGTGTTTATATAGAACTCAACCAAAATCAATCAACAGTGGAGATTTGGTAGCTATGTGAATGGCTAAGATTAAATGATAGACATAGGTGAATGTGAAGATGACAAGTGGAGGGAAGATAAGGCTTATGTGTGACCGTGTACATAAAAAAGTACTACATGTGAAAGATATTAAATAAAAGATGTAGTACCACTTATCTTTTTTAAATGAAAGGGGCACACATGTCGGTTCATGAGATAAATGATAAGAGAAATTAATTAAATAAATAAAATTTATTTAATCAATTGGAAAGTGGGTTTATGAAAGGAATTTTTAATTAAATAAATAAGATTTATTTAATTAAAAATAGAAGAAAGAAGATAATTAAATAATTAAAAATTGTTTAATTATAGATTAGAGCAAATAGAAGAATAGCTAATGAATTAATTAAATAAATATAAATTTATTTAATTAATAGAAGAAATAGATGTGTTAGGGATATTGCTCAAGTGTGTTAGACAAATGCAGATGATGGATAATGCAATATTTGAATGCTAATGATAATGAGTCAATTTTGGGTGTCTACAGACAATGCTATACATCATGATATTGTTTGTTTTGTGTCAATGTATAATACAGTACATTTTTGCATAGTAAAGTTTTGTCATCACAGTCCAAGGTGATTGTCTATACAGGTAAATAGGTACATTTGCATGTGATAGTGAATTGTGGAACAGTGGTTTATCCTTGACAGTCATAGTAAACTATGATCAAGTCCATTTTTGTTAGAATGGTCACTTTGTTTTCTGAAGGTGTTTAGCTAATGCATGGTGTAGAGATTAATGTTGACAGTAAAATCTTAATTGTTCAAGTTGTTTGGGGCAGTGTTTTTGGGTGGATCAGTTGGATCAATTGGTTGATAATAAATGGAAGTGTTTGTATTGAATGACAGTGTCTCTACTTCTTATTGAAAAAGAACAATGATAGTTGCAGGTTTCTAAGATAGTGAAAGTAATGTTTACCTTGCATAATGCTTAGTGACAAAGGAAGGCAATTTTTTGAACTTGAGAATCTGACTCGTCATGATCTTTGACAGTTGTCAAGTAATGGTGCTCAATAATAGTGCTTATAACAATGATCTTTGATAGAGCCTCTACTTTATAACAGTGATATAAGTAGTTTGGCCTATTTCTTTTGTCTGAAAATAGTTCTTTGTGGAAGTTTTTCTTGGTTGACAGTGGAACATCACAGCATGACAGTGGTTGACAGTGATCATTTATTCTCAGCAAATCTTCTAAGACAATGATCAAGTTCATTGATAGTATGCAATGTTTGCAATACTATATAAGGTTTGGATTCTCTTGCTTGGTACATAGTAGTGGGTTCAATTCTCAGTGGTTGCTATATCATGACAGTGTGATGGATTTGAATAGTAAATCTTCCTTGTCTTTGCTTGAACTTCTTGACACTATTTTTGGTTTTTCTTCCTTTGTCATTATTGTCAAAGGAGGAGAAGGGCATACTTTGTCATTCATTTAACACACTTTGCAAGGGGGAGCAATAAGGTTATTGTATCTTTATTTTTGGGATATGATAGATATGACAGATGGTAGTGTTGTGTGTTTTAGATGATAGTATTCAGTGTTGAACATCCATGCTTTGATTTTCTTCAATGGAGCCATTTTGCAGGGAGAGTGATGCTTCGATAATCCTTTGTCATTTGATGTCAAAGGGGGAGAGAGAAAATTGGTTTTTGCCATCAATGACAAAGGGGAGATTGTTGTGATGTTTGTCATTGATGTCAAAGCTAGATTGAGTTGATTTGAGATGCACATCATCAGTAGAAGGTATTGATAGAGTTGAGTGATTGAGTAAGTTGAGGATCACCATGTTTCAATATGTAATAGTTCATCATGTTCAGGAGTTGTGTCTGCAAAGAAGGTTTATGCTCTTATATCAGCTTGTTTCATGTTATTGAATGATGTGTTGAGTGTGAGTTTGATTAGACGACCTCATTCAAAGAGAATATTAAGGTACAGTGATAGGAATAGTGATGGGAGGATGTCAAAGTACTACAGCATGATGTTAAATATTTTCACAAGCTTGTAGTTTTCTTTCAGGTGTTCACAAGCTTATATGTTCTTGATATGGCACAAGCCTGTGTGTTCTTCTTGATATAGTGTTTGTTGTTAAACTTATTTATTCATATCATGGTGTTGTCATGGATTGGATTGAGAGCATGCTATGCTTTCATTTTCAAGTAATATGTTGATGATAACGTTATGATATAAGTGATGCAGTGTTGTTGAGATTTTGATGTTATCTTCAAAACATGTCTTTCAGAGGTCCCTCAGATACATTATATCAGTAGTGGAATGGTTTAAATATAGAGTATATTCATACTACATGCCAATAAGGGTAGGTCATGGAGGAGTTAGGGTTTTGAAAGGTTTAAAACCCTAAGAATGTTTCTTTATCTTTTAAGACATATTACTACTATATGCTTTTTGTGTTATATTTGGTTGTTGACTGGGAGAGCAGATCATATATAATTTAAGTTATAAACTAAATTCTTCTCTATCATATGGATACCGGCCTCTTTACCTAAGGCAACCGAAACCTATGGTCACTCAACCTTGCCCGAGCGCCATAAACAAAATCTAAGGTTGAGATTTAAAGATATGCAGGGCATGAATCCCATATTGAGGATTCTAATTCAAAGTTGATTAAACTATCAATGGATCTTCAATGTGCTTAAAGTTGACAGGCAGTTGAATAACTGTTGCTCAAACTACCTTTATTCAGTTCTATCAAGGACCCTGAGGGCTAGGGAATTTCATTTAAGGCTATGATTCATGTTTTGAGAAGAGTTGGTTGGTGTTCTGAGTTCCAGGGAGTAATATATATGAGACCATTTGAATAATGATTGTATTCTAATGTGAATTATGGATTTTTAGAGAGATTCAAGCTTGAAGTGCAACTTCAATATGCAGTAGGAGTAATCTTGAAGTATTGGTGTAAGGGTGATTCTGAGTGAGTGTTGAATGTATGTCAAAGGAGATGTAGAATTAATATATTTGGTCAAAATAATGCATTGCAGAGAAATAGAGTAACCCTCTATATTTATAATTATCTTTCTATATGGAGTAGAGGGAGTGAGTGCTCCTACAAACAAATTGCTATGTGGGGCATAAATTGCTATGTGAGGCACAAATTGCTATGTGAGGCACAAATTTCTATGTGAGGCATACATTTGCTATGTGAGGTAGATTGCTATGTGAGGCAGATTGAATTGTCATAGATTTCTCTGCATTGTAAACAAGTGTGTTAAAAAGGGAAAAAGTTTGATTGTCCATTAGACCACTGATTCACCCCCCCTCTCAATGGTCCTATACTCCAACATCATCAATTAAATGATTTTCTAAGTCATGTCCCTTTATAGCCTTTCGATAGACAAACCTAAGGTCAAATTTAGTCAATAACATAACCCATTTAGCTAAATGACCTGACAAATCCATTTTATAGAATAGATGCTTAAGAGGATTGAAATTAACAATCACATGCATTTCTACATGGAGAAGATAATGCCCTAACTTATGCATTGTGGTCACTAAAGCAAGACATTGCTTCTCTAATGTGGAATAATGAGTTTCATAATCTAGGAGGGTTCAACAAATCTAGTATATATAACATGTTCCCTACCCTCGTTAATAGAAACTTATTCAATTAATTATGGAGAAAGTGGTCAAGTGATGTCTTGATTATGGATAGAATGGTGACGAGGAGAAGGGATTTTGGGGGATGAGGGATTTGCGGATGAAAGGACTAGGGGATTTATGGATGGAAGGTTTGGTGGACTTATGGATGGGAGGGATAGTAGATTTATGGATGGAAGGATGTTTGAGATAAGAGGGAGGAGGAATAGTGTCATCCTTTTTGGAGTGGTATGATAAAAGAGGGGGCATGACATCAAATATTTTGGAGGAGCATTGGGAGGCATCTATTTTTGGATTGGGAGAATCTCTCTTGGGATTTATGAAGGTGGTACCAACATGTTTACATTATTTTCCTTGAGATGTATAACCAAGGCCTTACAATATTGAATGGGTTTTGACATGTATGGGCTCCAAGATGCCTTGTTCATGAAGGCCTAAACCTTTCCCTTGATACTTCATGTTTTGGAGCATGTAATGGGTGATGAGATTTTTATTTCTTTGGAAACAAGATGTGAGTCTAGTTTGAAATGTGTAGGGGTTGGTGGTGGATACAAGTTGTTCTTATGCTATGAGAGAGCCATCACAAGTGAAGGTATTGGAACCAAGGTGATAGGGTGATGGTTTTGGTATGGGGTCGATAAGATGTGGTAGGGGATTGGGAGAGGGATTAGATGGGATTTATGGATCTTGATTATTATGTGGAAATGTTTTGGCATGCTTTGGTGTAGGCTCTTGATATATCCAAGTTTGATTGGGTGATGCAATGGCAACGAAGTGTTTAGCTTCAATTAGTTGGGTAGAGAGAGGAATGGGGATGTTTGATGTTTAGGGGTTTGAGATTTGATGGATGTGATAGGATTTTGAATGGGAGTGAAAGGAGTTAGGTGGGTGACAACATCATCAACGAGGCACTTGGATGATTTTGGATTAGTGGGGTGGCATGATTCCACAACTTTGTGATTTTGTTTGAGGTCCTTTTCTAGGAGTCCTTGGAGGAAATTTGAAAAGGATGATTTGGATTTAGTGGGAGAATTGGATTGGCGATTAGGTGGTTGGATTGGCTGATAATGGAATGACAGATTTAGATAGGAGGTGGAGGTGGCATGGACCTCATATAAGGATAGCTATTGGGATATGGATTGGGGATAGAATAGATTTCCCTTGTCAAGGGTGTCATAAGGATGACCAATGGATATACAATTAGGATTATAGGGATAGCTTGTGCTAGCTAATTCTTGGTCAAAGAGGGTTGGATTATATGGATGGGGGATGGAAGATTATGGTGAGCTTGCTTACAATGATGTCATCAAGGTTTTCTAATTCATATTTACCTTGATCAAAAAGAGTATCATCATCATCAGATTTGAACGGATTTTTGTGATGGTTATGATGAGGAGACCCATAAAAACCATGGGTTCATGATTTTTTATTTAGATTCTGATGCAGAGTGGCCAGCATAAGCATTCAAACTTGGTGGGATTTAACTGTTCTCATTCCATTGACAAGATGTACCATGATGTCTCTCCGATATACACTATCAGCCAAACAGCAACTATCGGCATCTAAGGAAATTGTCACACTGAACTCCACCTCACGCCGATGGATTTTTTTCACTTTATTCCCTATCGGCAAGATAACCTCTATCAGCCTACCCAAAATCTTTTTCACCGGAATACCATGTTACTCTAATATCTTCCTTGAATTGGCTTCGTCGGTAAGACTTGACCATCGGTGAAACATTCTCCTCGCTCACCGATACCCACTCTTACACCGATATGCTTTCTTCTTTCACTGAGACTTTCACCAACTCTCACCAACTCCTTCTCATCGGTCAAGTGGCCTATCGGCAGGACTTCCACTATCGGTGAACACCTTAAGTCTCCTGCCGATCTCCTTTGTCACTCCAATATGCTAAATGCCAACTCCACCGTCGGCCAAACTATGATTATCGGCCTAACTTTAAACTCCTCCACCGATGGCATATCTCATGCTGATATACTCTTCGTCGGCAGCACTTTGCAATTATCACCCTGATCGGTGACAGTGCCCCTTGTCAGCTCAACACAACTTTCTCAACTCGATGGTTCTTCTCACACCGATGCCTTCACAATTTTGCACCAAAAACTCTAATCTCGAGCCGATATGTTTCCTGGGCAATTTTAACTTAGATTTTATCCTTCAAACCCTAGCACATGAGGATGCTAGGTTTATTCACTGCATGCAATATTTTGATCCCAAAAACATGAACTGTAAAAACAGAAAAAAAAATGAGAATGCAAACTAAACTACTATACATGGCCATTCCACCGATTCAAAGAATCAACCGGTGGAATGGATGAATGAATCCATTTCGCCTACAAAATTAAAATTGACTACATAGATAGATCAAAAATCAGACAAATGAAACAACGGGATCTTCTTTATTTCAATATCAGAAATGCATACAAATATCTGACTTCACAGTCCCATTGTACCACAATGCTTAGTCTGATCTCCAAACACAATGTCTCAATTTTTCATATGCAACGCTGAACTATCTAAACAAACTAATCTAGGGCATAAATAACTACTCCTCTCGAGTAGTACAGACTCGATTCCCAGTGGCTGGGAGCTTCCAAATGACTGGGAGGACAACTAGCATAACAAACTATAACTGTTAACACACAATCCCAGATTGACTTAAAACATAAGAATTGGTCTAATGGACCTTATTACATCATAAACTAAAAACATACTATAATTAGACTTATTCTTTATTTCGAAGGGGTGCTCCTGCACCATATTCCCCAGAAGAAGAAATCTCAAGTCCACTTGAGATGAGAGTATGTAGGTCTGAACCATGTTGGTTGATCTGTTCTTCAGTCATCCACACTGCTTCGGAATCAGGTTTTCCCTGCCAAGCCACCAAATATTCCAAATATTTTTTGTTCCGGGTCTTCTTGATCACTCTTGTGTCTAAAATCTTCTGCAATTGTGGTGGATCATGTTTTGGAATGTCATCAGCTGTTGTATCCTGTAGTAGTTCCTGTTCTCCATCTGAATTATGCTTGTATGGAGTTAAATCACATACATTGAATATAGGTGATAAACCAAGATCAGAAAAAAGTTGTATCTCATAAGCATTTGGCCCACATTTCTTCAAAATCTGACATGGTCCAATCTTCCTCTACATGAGTTTGGTATATTTACCTTTAGGAAGTCTTTTCTTTTGCAAATGAACCCATACCAAATCTCCAACATCAAATTGTACATCTTTCTTCTTTTTATCAGCATACTCCTTATACTTCAAGGTAGTTTGTTGGAGTTGGTTCTTGACCTGATCATGTACCTCTTTTATGGCTTCTGCAAAAGCTTCACCATCTGCAATAACAAAATCTCCTGTAGGTAGATCTCTTAGCTCTAAAATACCTCTGGGATGTAGACCATAGACTATTTGAAAAGGTGATTTCCCTGTACTCCTATTGACAGTATCATTATAGGAAAATTCTGCCTGAGATAGGATATTATCCCACTTGTCTCCATGTTGTCTTGTCAAACATCTGAGCAAATTCCCTAAGGAATGATTTACCACTTCAGTCTGCCCATCCATTTGAGGATGATATGCGGATGAGAAATACAAATTTGTTCCAAGTTTCTTCCAAAGAGTCCTCCAAAAATGACTAATGAATTTCACATCTCTATCTGACACTATGCTTAATGGCAATCCATGTATTCTTACTATTTCTTTAAAAAACAAATCTGCAATATATGAAGCATCAGTAGTGGTTTTGCATGGCAAGAAATGTGCCATTTTGTTGAATCTGTCCACTACAACAAAAACACTATCATATCCCTTTCTGGTTCTGGGTAAACCCAACACAAAATCCATACTGAGACTTTCCCATGGTCTGGAAGGAATGGGTAATGGCTGATATAAACCTGCATTAGTGGATCTCCCTTTTCCTTTCTGACATATCACACATGTCTCTACAAATTTTCTGACATCTGATTATAACTTAGGCCAATAATAATGTCTTCTGACAAGATCAAGAGTCTTATCCAAACCAAAATGTCCTCCATAGCTCCACAATGTTTCTCTTTAATGATGTTCAACCTCATAGAACACCTTGGAATACAAAATTGTCTACCTTTGAACAGCAATCCATCCTAGATCAGAAATTCAGAGAATTCAGCATGATATTTATCTCCAAAAGAAGTACATACCTGATATATCTCTCCAAAATCTTCATCGGCATCATATATGGTCTTCAATGAATCAATGCCAACACTTTCCAACTGAATCTGGTTGACTATTAGAGCTCTCCTACTCAAGGTATCTGCTACCTTATTCTTGACTCCTTTCTTATGCTTCAATGTGAAAGTAAAAGCTTGCAAAGTCTCTACCCATTTCATATGCTTGTGGTTCAACTTTTCCTGGCTGTTGATAAAACTTAGAGCCTGATTATCTATGAACACTATGAATTCTTTTGGCATCAAGTAATGCCTCCACTTCTTGAGTGACTGGACTAGAGCATACATTTCCAAATCATATAATGAATACCTCTTTTTAGCATCATTGAGCTTCTCACTAAAAAATACAATTGGTCTACCTTCTTAGCTGAGTATTGCTCCAATTGCCATGTGACTTGCATCACATTCTACCTAAAAATTTTTGTTAAAATCTGGAAGTGCAAGGACTGGCTACTGTGCCACTTTCTTCTTCAATGTTTCAAAGGAATCATCTGCTTCCTTAGTCCAAGCAAATCTGCACTTTTGTCCTCCTTTTATAGTATCAAGCATAGGCGCACAAATATGACTAAACCCTCTTATAAACTTTCTGTAGAAGGTTGCTAACCCATGGAAACTTCTGACATCATTCATAGTCCTTGGAGTTGGCCAAGACAATATGGCACTCACCTTCTCCTTATCCATTTGCAGCTTTTCTTGTGAAATGACAAAACCCAAATATGTGATCACTTCCTGCATGAACAAACACTTATCTAAATTTATCATCAGCTGCTCTTCATGTAACCTCTTGAGAACCAAATCTATATGTCTGAGATGTTCTTCCTTTGTGTTGCTGAAAATCATAATGTCATCTAGATATACTATGACAAACTTTCCCATGAATTCTCTCAAAACCTCATTCATCAATCTCATAAAAGTACTAGGTGCATTAGATAAACCAAAAGGCATAACTTTCCACTCATACAACCCTTCATTGGTTTTGAATGTTGTTTTCCATTCATCTCCTGGCCTAATTCTAATCTGATGATAACCACTCTTCAAGTCTATTTTTGTAAAATACTTAGCACCTCCCAAACAGTCAAGTAAATCCTCTATCCTAGGTAATGGAAACCTATACCGGATTGTTATCTTATTAATAGCCCTGGAATCTATGCAAAGCCTCCAAGTGCCTTCTTTCTTTGGTGCTAGTACAACCGGTACTGCACATGGGCTTAAACTTTTACCAATCAGACATGTGTCTAATAATTCGTCAATTTGTCTTGCTAATTCTGCATTCTATTCTAGAGTTAGCTTGTATGTTGCTTTGTTTGGAAGTGTAGATCTGGGGATTAGATCTATGCAATGGCTGATATCCCTTACAGGTGGTAGGGATCTTGGCATTCCATCAAAGATGATACCTTTATACTTATCCAATAGCTCTTGGATAGCTAGGTCTATAAATCTCTGCTTCTTCTCTTTCTTGACTTCTTGCTGTTGTTCTTTATTCACTGTCAGACATGGAATTAGGGCATATGCAACTGCACCTTCCGCTACTACTTCTTTCGTGAATTATTTTCCTTCCATCAGCATCACCTTTACCTCTTTTCCTTTTGATTTCTCCTCCTTCTCTATCTGTGGGATCAACTCTGTCACCATACCATTTTTGGTGATTGTATAGGTGTTCCTAACACCATCATGGCGTGCCTTCAAGTCATACTGCCATGGTCTTCCAAATAAAAGATGGCAAGCATCCATCTTGGTGATATCAAACAACAACTTATCTTTATATTCTCCAATCTAAAATTCTACCCAAGCCTGCTCTTCTACAACTGTTTGCTGACCTTGGGTGAGCCATGAGACCTTATATGGGGATGGATGAGGCAATCTTCTAAGCTTAAGCTTTGTTACCATTTCATCAGATACAAAATTTTCAGTAGAACCAGAATCAATTAAAACTTTACATGCCTTACCTCCTACCTTGCATGTAGTTCTGAAAAGAGACTTTCTTTGTGGGGGTTCTTTGTCAGGTACCTTCATGGTGGTCATTGTTCTCCTCATCATCAGAGATTCTCCACTCTCTGGATATCCATAATTGTCAGGAGCATTCACACTTTTAAAAGTGTTTGAGCTTGTTGCACTTTGACTATCAGGTTCTTGGATCAGATTTGTTCTCCTTTCTCCCATTAAACTTGTTGCCTTTTCTAGACATCTGCTGGCTATATGGCCTTCTTTATTACAGTTATAACATCTAATAGATCCTCTACCCTGAGATCTTCCTCTGAAAGGTCTTCTACCTTTGAAGTTTTCTTGCTAATTGTAACTTCCTCTCTAGTTTTGACTGTTATCTCCCTTGCTGTTGTCGTGACTGGATTCTCCCTGATATCCAAATCTATGTCCTCTACCTCTGAAAGGACCTCTTCCACCTCTTTGCTATTTTCCTCTTCCCCTATTGTTCTGTTCTTGTCTTCTCTTTAACTTCTCTTCCACTTTCAATGCCAACTGAAAACATTTTTGAACTATATCTGGGTATATTCAAATCTTCCTAAATGTTGAACCTCAATCCATTAAGGTATTTGGCTACCTTTTCTTCCTCACTCTCTTTTACCTTTGTCTTGACACAAAGCTTCATGAACTCTTCTGTATATGAGCTGACATCTAGCTCCTTCTGCTTTAAATTTTGTTTCCTCTTATGCAATTGGATGCTGTAATCCAATGGAACATAGGCGTCCTTCACTAAAGCCATCATCTTCTTCCATGTAGCAACTCTGCGCTTTCCTTCTTGTACTCTGTCATCTTGGATGAAATTCCACCAAGTTAATGCAGCCTCTTTCATTTTTGATTGGGCTATCTTTACCCTCTGGTGTTCTGGTATCTCCTCTGTCTCGAAGAAATTGTTTAAGGAGTCTATCCACTCCATCACCGAATCAGGATCCATCTTTCCTGTTAACACTGGCAAATCTAGTTTCACATCCATAGTTCTCCTCTCCATGGATTTGAGGGCATTAATCAAGGGTCTCTGGTCTGCAGGAACGTCTTCCTTGTTCCACCTAGGGATCTCTTCTTCTTCCCTATCTTCTTCTTTACCAGAACCTACTATGTCCCTCAACTTCTCCAACTCATCTTTCAATACCTGATTCTGAGCCTTTATAGCAATGCTCTCTGCAATCTACTTCTTTACCAGAACTACCAACTCAGCGTTGGTCATCCTTACCAGAATCTCTGATGTTCCTTCTTCATCTGACATCTTACCATCTTCTTATCTTCCTAGAAGATACTCCTTCACTCTAATACCACTTTGATGCAGAGTGGCCAGCACAAGCGTTCAAACTTGGTGGGATTTAACTGTTCTCATTCCATCGGCAAGATCTACCATGATGTCTCTCTGATATACACTATCGTCCAAACAGCAACTATCGGCACCTAAGGAAATTGTCACACCGAAATCCACCTCACACCGATGGATGTTTTTCGCTTTATTGCCTATCGGCAAGATAACCTCTATCGGCCTACCCAAAATCTCTTTCGCCAACATACCATGTTACTCTGATATCTTCCTTGAATTAGCTTCGTCGATAAGACTTGACCATCGGCGAAACATTCTCCTCGCTCACTGATACCCACTCTTACACCGATATGCTTTCTTCTTTTGCTGAGACTTTCACCAACTCTCACTGACTCCTTTGCATCGGTCAAGTGGCCTATCGGCAAGACTTCCACTATTGGTGAACACCTTAAGTCTCCTACCGATCTCCTTTGTCACTTCGATATGCTGAACGCCAACTCCACCATCGACTAGACTATGACTATCGGCCTAACTTTAAACTCCTCCACCGATGGCATATCTCATGCCGATACACTCTTCGTTGGCAGCACTTTGCAATTATCACCTCGATCGGTGACAGTGCCCCATGTCGGCTCAATGCAACTTTCTCAACCCGATGGTTCTTCTCACACCAATGCCTTCACAATTTTGCACCAAAAACTCTAAGCTCAAGCCGATCTATTTCCTGGGCAATTTTAACTTAGATTTTATCCTTCAAACCCTAGCACATGAGGATGCTAGGTTTATTCACTGCATGCAATATTTCGATCCCAAAAACATGAACTATAAAAATAGAAAAAAAATGAGAATGCAAACTAAACTACTGTACATGGCCATTCCACCAATTCAAAGAATCAACTAGTGGAACGGATGAATGAATCCATTTCACCTACAAAATCAAAATTGATTACACAGATAGATCAAAAATCAGACAAATGAAACAATGGGATCTTCTTTATTTCAATATCAGAAATGCATACAAATATCTAACTTCACAGTCCCACTGTACCACAATGCTCAGTCTAATCTCCAAACACAATGTCTCAGTTTTTCATATGTAATGCTGAACTATCTAAACAAACTGATCTAGGGCATAAATAACTACTCCTCTCGAGTAGTACAGACTCATTCCCAGCGGCTGGGAGCTTCCAAACGGCTGGGAGGACAGCTAGCATAACAAACTATAACTGTCAACACACAATCCCAGATTGACTTAAAACATAAGAATTGGTCCAATGGACCTTATTACATCATAAACTAAAAACATACTATAATTAGACTTATTCTTTATTTTGAAGGGGTGCTCCTGCACCAGATTCCTAATGAGTTGGATTTGAGATGATGTGATTTTTTATTTTGATGACTTTGGATTTCTAAGGCTTGGGACTTAATATTTTCTTTGATATCAAAATGATTATGGGGTTTTCATGTGAGAGATTTCGTGACGATTGATTTTGATTTGGATTGATCAAGGTCAAGGCTGCATGACACTTAATACTTGGATGGATTAATTTGGATTGATTTTGATTAATCAAGGCCAAGGATGCATGGCACTTGGTGATGGTTGATTGGATTGATTGGGGTTTGATTAGACTAAGAGCCCTTTGATGTTTGTGTAACGTAGAAAATTGCATACCCTTGCAATTTCACGTTGTGTAGTAACCATTTTAGCATTTAGCGTTGTAAGTATTTCTTTGGTTTCTTGGCTCTAAAATCAAGAAAAGTCAACTGAGGATTCCTATGATTCCACAATGACTGGGACATCTATTAAGACTCCCTTTGGGATTGCTACTGATTGATTAACCAATTGAAAAATTGTGGAAGTGGCCTGAATGCCTATGAGAGCCAGTTTATACAAAGTGTGAACTATCATAACATTTATTACCGCTCCTAAGTCATCTAGAACATTTGATATTTCTACTCCCGAGATGTGGACTGTAATGACAAAATTTCTAAGATCCCCATACTTTGGAAGGAGTATTTATCCAACCAGTAGATCAATTACTTTCCCTTCTACTTGAATAGTGGTGGGAAAGTTTTTCCTCCTACCCTGGGTTTTGACACAATTCTATTTGATAAACTGGTTTAGTTCAAGAACATCTCTAATTTCTTGAAGGAGTGGAATCTCAATGTTTAGTTGTCTGATCTCTTGAAGCAATTTAGTCTCAATTATAGGCTGAACTTGTTTATGTGGAAATTGTTTTGGGAAGCATTCTGTTTGAGTCGTTCATGACATGGTGCATGTTTTTCAGTCTATGGATTAGCTCTGAAGTGCAGTTTTGGAGCAGCTCCAGACGTGATCTTCGAAGGTGTTCCTTTAGGAGGGACTCTAGAGTGGTCTGAGGGCTATTCTTGGGGCACTTTTTCAATTGTAACATCCTCCTAGGATTACTGTTTGGATGGATTTTTAGGTTCCAATTCATCTATGATTTCAACAATGAGAGGGGGAGATGGTCTTGGGAGAGCTTTCCCAGAATGTAGCTGGAGGATATTCAAATGAATAGCATTTATACCAGCTGGAGGAAATTGTCACGCCGAAATCCACCTCACACCGATGGATGTTTTTCGCTTTATTGCCTATCGGCAAGATAACCTCTATCGGCCTACCCAAAATCTCTTTCGCCAACATACCATGTTACTCTGATATCTTCCTTGAATTGGCTTCGTCGATAAGACTTGACCATCGGCGAAACATTCTCCTCGCTCACTGATACCCACTCTTACACCGATATGCTTTCTTCTTTTGCTGAGACTTTCACCAACTCTCGCTGACTCCTTTGCATCGGTCAAGTGGCCTATTGGCAAGACTTCCACTATTGGTGAACACCTTAAGTCTCCTACCGATCTCCTTTGTCACTTCGATATGCTGAACGCCAACTCCACCGTCGACCAGACTATGACTATCGGCCTAACTTTAAACTCCTCCACCGATGGCATATCTCATGCCGATATACTCTTCGTCGGCAGCACTTTGCAATTATCACCTCGATCGGTGACAGTGCCCCATGTCGGCTCAATGCAACTTTCTCAACCCGATGGTTCTTCTCACACCAATGCCTTCACAATTTTGCACCAAAAACTCTAAGCTCAAGCCGATCTATTTCCTGGGCAATTTTAACTTAGATTTTATCCTTCAAACCCTAGCACATGAGGATGCTAGGTTTATTCACTACATGCAATATTTCGATCCCAAAAACATGAACTATAAAAATAGAAAAAAAATGAGAATGCAAACTAAACTACTGTACATGGCCATTCCACCAATTCAAAGAATCAACCAGTGGAATGGATGAATGAGTCCATTTCACCTACAAAATCAAAATTGATTACACAGATAGATCAAAAATCAGACAAATGAAACAATGGGATCTTCTTTATTTCAATATCAGAAATGCATACAAATATCTAACTTCACAGTCCCACTGTACCACAATGCTCAGTCTGATCTCCAAACACAATGTCTCAGTTTTTCATATGTAATGCTGAACTATCTAAACAAACTGATCTAGGGCATAAATAACTACTCCTCTCGAGTAGTACAGACTCATTCCTAGCGGCTGGGAGCTTCCAAACGGCTGGGAGGACAGCTAGCATAACAAACTATAACTGTCAACACACAATCCCAGATTGACTTAAAACATAAGAATTGGTCCAATGGACCTTATTACATCATAAACTAAAAACATACTATAATTAGACTTATTCTTTATTTTGAAGGGGTGCTCCTGCACCAGATTCCTAATGAGTTGGATTTGAGATGATGTGATTTTTTATTTTGATGACTTTGGATTTCTAAGGCTTGGGACTTAATATTTTCTTTGATATCAAAATGATTATGGGGTTTTCATGTGAGAGATTTCGTGACGATTGATTTTGATTTGGATTGATCAAGGTCAAGGCTGCATGACACTTAATACTTGGATGGATTAATTTGGATTGATTTTGATTAATCAAGGCCAAGGATGCATGGCACTTGGTGATGGTTGATTGGATTGATTGGGGTTTGATTAGACTAAGAGCCCTTTGATGTTTGTGTAACATAGAAAATTGCATACCCTTGCAATTTCACGTTGTGTAGTAACCATTTTAGCGTTTAGCACCTCCTCTCTACATGATAGGCTAGGTTTGTGTGATTTTGGTCTATTTCTACTTCTATTCTTAAAATTCATTATGATTCTTAAATGTTTACATGATCCTAAGGTGCCTTGTAGGACCAAGAGCTAGTTTTACTTAGACTTAAGAGCTCCACACAGATGTTGACGCGTCATGCTAGCATCCCACATCTGTTTGCTAACAAGTGTCCATTTCTATGAATTTCAACACACCTTGGCTAATCATGAGGATTCTTACTAACACCTCTGGAGGTCGTAGAATGACTCCTAGTATGGCATTTCAAGATTCTTCCCTCTTGGAAGGGTATTGGAAGGATTTTGGAGGGGACTCACACATGGACTCTCTCTCTCTCTCTCAATCTTGGACATTTTTGGCTCTCAAACAACTCTCTGCTATTTTCTTGTGTGTATTGGACTTCTACAATAGCTATAGGTGATTTTTTATTCTCCTTGGAATTGTAAGATCACTTCCATTAGTTCTTGGAGGTTTGGTTCCCTTTGGTGCTCTTTGAGGAGGCTCTCTTTGCTAGGGTTTTAAGCTACACTTCATTTTTGATCTCTTGGAGAGTTTATTGCCTCTTCTAGGTGATTTACATTGGTGAGTTTGTTCGTTATTGTGTTAGAATATTTTCATTTTCAAATCTATATGGTGTAGACCACCATTGTTGAATTTTTTTATTCAACATGGGTAAACTCTTTTGACTGGAGGTATGAACCGAGTACAATATCAGATGGGCAGGGGGAGACTGGACCTCATGACCTCGTGCCTACCACAAGAAGTTCTCACTAATCAAGCCAGACCCCCATGCCCACCACCATTTTTGAATTTATGTTGGGTGTAGACCATGTTGGGATAAGTTGCTATTAACTTAAAATCCTAACCAATTCATGTGTCTCCAAAGTTCTTGGAATGTGTTCCCCAACACATAAGGACTTTGAGAGACTAATTATTTATTAATTATATCACTTTGACTTTTGCAATCAATTCCTAATTGATAAGGTCAAACTTGGGTATCCATTTTTAGAGTGGGGGCCATGAAGACTTTGTTGACTTCTCCTAAGTCTATTTTGAGAGTTTGATAACTCCTAGTAAGTGGGAGTTAAACTTGGGCATCCCCTTTTGATGGGGACTTATATTTAGACTTGGAGTTGTGTTTTTTTATATACATGAGTGGATAATGTTGAGACACCTTGCATGGATATAATGTTGGAGTTAACTAAAGTGTTAGAGATGCATGAATTAGATATTGCTTGCATGAGTTCATAAAAGCTTGCATGGATTTGCATATTTTTGCATGTCACTTGCATGTACTTACATGTTGTTGCATGTTGTTGCATGTGCTTGCATGTTGTTGCATGTTGCTCCTATGGACTTGCATGTACTTGCATTTTGTTGCATGTTACTTGCATGTTGCTCCTATGGACTTGCATGTTGTTGCATGTCACTCCTATGGACTTATATGACGTTGCATGTCAGTTAAATGTCAATTTTAAGACATTACTTGTAGAACACTCCAACTCCAGAAACTTATAGGATGGTACATCTCAGTGTTTCAGGTAATGGGTATCAGTTGCATGTTGTTACAAATTCTTACATGTTAGTTGCATGTCAGTTTTAAGATATTACTTGTAGAACACTCCAACTCTAGAAAGTTGTAGGATGGTACTTCTCAGTGTTTCAGGAAATGGGTATCAGTTGCTTGTTGAATTCGGTGTTTGCATATCACTTGCATGTACATAACAAGGTAATTCATAATAACTTTGGGGACATCAATCTTGCATGTTGTTTGCATGAGATTGGTGTGTGTTGATCACTTTAGTTAACAAAAAATGATTGGGCAAACTTGGACACCCAATTTGAGGACTTTCTATTGTTGTTTTTATTTGGAAATATGTTTGATGTTGGCAAAGCTAATTTTAGCATAATTGGGTGCACACATCATGAAGAGGCAGTTAACTGAAAGCTTGGACATTGTTTGAGTTTAGTCTTCTCAATTTAGAGTGCTTGGTTTTTGCATGAGCATTGGAAGCTATGTTATCAACTTCAATTTATTGTATTTTGAGTTTCAAGCTTTTGAATTAAGAAGCTTCATAGTAATTAATTAAGAGCCCCATGCATTTTCTAGAGAGTTGAATTGTGAAAAAGACTTGGAAGAAAAAAGCAAGAATATTTTTTGACTTGGAAGAAAAAAGCAAGAAGCTTTTTGAAGTTTTTTATAGGTTTGAAGATTGAAGAAGCTTTTGAAATGCATCAAAGAATCAAAGGATTTCAGTATTGAATATAATCTTTCACAAGAGATTTAATACAAGCATAAACACCTTTGGTATGGAGTTTTTTCCCTTACGGGTTTCTCCACGTAAATACTTGTCTTCTTCTTGCAAGCTATTTTCTTCTACTACACTGTTTAAATTGGAGAAATACTATAACATCTAAAGTGAAAGTAATTTTCAGATTTACACATGCTATTAACTTCAGATTTGAAAACATTTTAAAAGCCAAATAGCTGCAACTTTACCTTGTTCTCTCTCCCTTTTTCCAACAGACCACCTATTTATTTTCACTGCATAGGATGCATATTGTGGGTTTCTCTCCCTGTAGACCAGGGAAGGAACTATTTTTGTCTTGTTTGTTTGTTTGTTGTTCTTACCTTCCTAGATACACTTAGAGGATAAGAACACACACATTTTCTTTCAATTTCTATGCTATATCTTGTATCACTTCTCATGAAGGTAGAGATACGTAGAGATACCAACACATGGACTTGACTGAGGCAAGTCCCCAAGCAGCCCCACCACTTTTCCTCTTCTTTTCATAGGTTCCTTAGAGTGGAGATCACATAGCCGCATGAAGGTTTTTTATTACTTCCTTTTGTGCTTATCCTTCTTTATTCTCATTAGTTTAGTTGGTTTTATTTTTATTTCCATTTCAACCAAATATCACTGGGTATAGTGTGTGTTAGAATTTGTGTTGTGTAGGTGTTGTAGGTTCATCTAGACCTGGCAGTTTTTATTTTGCATATATTTCAGACTCTAGTGCCCAGTGTAGACATCCTCACAATGCGTTATCATCTGAGGCTGAGACCCTGTCCTTGTTATCACAGGTTCCTCTCTTTAGCTTGATTTCACTTCTGTAACTATCTATTTCAGATTCTATTCAAAATAGTTGTTTTTCTACATTTTGTTCGTTCTCCTTCATTGTCAATTGATGAGTAATAGGTAGTACTCATCAAAGCATATCCTTGTGTTCCCCTTTTTCCATTCCATGCACCATCTTATTTTCTAATTTGCACTATAAAGAATGTAAAACCTTGTTTAAATTATGTTAATTCAAGATGTAATATTGAAATTGTTTTTGTGGTTAAAAGGCTCATGTTTTAGTTTAAACTGACAAAGAACTATGAAGGAATGTCTCTTTTTTATCACAAGAATCCATCCATCAAATGAAGCAAGGTTTTTGAAGACTCTGGAGATGTTCCTAATATCTTCAGAGCTGTCCAGAAGGTGCATTACATGAATTCCAATGTTTTACAGAAGGATTGAAGGATCTCAGGAGCTGGATCAACAAGTCAGCAAAGGTTGTTGATCACGTGACCTTCGGAGCTGTGTACTGCTGAGCTATATAGATGTCTCCAAAGAACTCTCTACAGAGTTGTTTTATAGACTGCACAAAATTTTTGGAGCTATTCCAGAGCTACAAAGTTATGCATGTAAAGGCCAAAGTTTTTGGAGAAGATTGCTACATTAGCTCATGGGAGACAAAGGACACTTATTACTTGATTTTTACATGAATTAGGGACTTATGTTAGGATGATGTGTTAAAAGTTAATTCTTTTTTATCGGGGCCTTCACAGCCTAATTTATCTCAAGTCAAAACTCTTGATTTAAGGGACACCTTTAGTGTCACTTTAAATCTCTTTTAGTTCTGCATATGATTATGTTTTTAACATAGGCAGTTGCATGTTTAGTCCTAAGAATAAAGATATTTTGTATCTAAGGTAGAACTAGGAGTGAACTAATAAACTCCAGAGATATGTTTTCAACAAATACACCTGAGATCCCATTAACAAAACTGAACAGCGCGCTCTGCTTTCCATGGCTTTTTAGGGTTTTTAGGGTTTTTAGATCTGATTGCTTTCTATGTTAATGGAGGCTTCTGTCATGGGCAGTGCCTCTGGGAACTTGAACTTGATGGAGGAAGATCCTTCTAAAGGATGGAAGAGAGTGTTAATAGGGGAGAATATGGGCTCCCCTAAAAGCAGGTCGGGGCTTCCTGTCAAAATGGATTCTACAGAAGGTACGGCTCTAGATATTCTGGATGATCTGATTGAAGAAATAGTGGCGGCCATGGATCTTGCTCTGGTTGGTAAGTTTATCTCCTTCCATCCCAATATTGAGATGGTTAGGAAATGGGTGCTTTCTCGGTGGAGAATCAAAGGTAGTGTTTCGGTCATTGCTATGGCAAAAGGTCTGTTCCTATTTAAATTTACAAATAGGGAGGATATGATAGCTATTCTTGCTGGAGGACCATGGCTTTATGGTTTGCATTCGCTTGCTTTGTGCCCTTGGAAACCTAGGTTTGACCCTAACATGGACCTCTGCAAGTCAGCTCCTGTTTGGGTAAGATTGCCAGGGTTTCCCTTGGAATTCTGGGATGAAAAAATATTTACCGCTATTGGCAACTCCTTTGGCCAGTATGTTACTGTAGATCATACTACTTGTATTCAATCCAGGTGTGTATATGCCCGGTTTTGTGTTAATGTGGAGATTAATCAAACCCTTCCCATATCCATAGAGTTAAACTCTAAATATGGGATTTGGACCCAGCCGATTCTCTATGAAAATGCTACTACCTTCTGTCAAATATGCAAGAAGAAGGGCCATGTAATGACCCAATGCAAGATGAAGCAAATGGGGAAGGAGGCTGATCCTCATAATGAGGTTACTCCTCAAAATGAGGCTGCGGATCATTCACCAAAAAATGTTACCCCTGTCAATCAGGGAATGGGGGGTAATGAGGAAAATGCTTTCCCAACAGATAATACTGAGAAGGTTATGGAAAAAGATTGTCAGAATGCTGCTTCAAATACAGATATTCATAGAGATCACCAGACCAATATGATTGAGGAGGGTGAAATATGATCCCAATCTGTAGATGGGGATGATGAAGAAGGCAAGGTTTTGAGGGATGATCAGCATGTTCTACCTCCAGAAATAGAAGATACCGATGGAGTAACAACCTTAAATCCAACCCAGGAAGATTCTCATGCTATGAAAATAGGGGACCAATCAGCTCACTCATTGGCAGGTCCAAGTGGTAGTGGTAATGAGCTGGAGGATTGGATTACCCCTAAGAAAAAGAACCGTAGAGGCAAAAAATCTGTGGATGTAGGCACTAACTCCAAACAAGGGAGATCGACCCTCAGAGAGACAAGGCAAAGAGAGATTGGTAGGGAAATCACCAATGGTAACCAGAAAACACTGGAGGTCCAATCCCTCAAACCTTCTAAATGAGAATCCTATCCTAGAATTTGAGGGGCTTTAATAGCCCCTCCAAACAGTTTGAGGTTAAAAACTGTGTTTTAGATAATAAGTTAGATATTCTGTTACTCCAGGAGGTCAAGATGACGGAGGAGAGCTTTAAGAAGATAGTTGATTACATATGGCCCAAGGCTGCTTTCTGCATTAGTTCGACTATAGGGGCCTCTGGTGGGATTGTTACTATGTGGAACAGTGCTAAACTCCAGGGTTCTCTTGTTGCTTCTAGTAAGCATTTTCTGGTTATTAACTTCTCCTTGCCTTCCTTAAACTGGTCTTTAAACAATATTTATGCCCCAAATACTAGAACTCTGAGGCAAACATTGTGGACTAATTTGAGTACCTCTTTGACCAATACCCCACGTTCTAGATGGATGTTGGCTGGTGATTTCAACACTCCCTTATATCCTTCTGAGAAATCTGGTGGGATCCTTGATTATTCTGACAGCATGTTTGATTTTGCGAAGTTCATCAATGTTTGTGGATTGCTTGATGTGGAATTGTAGAACCAAAATTTTACCTGGTCTAACAGAAGAAGAGGAGACCAAATGATCCAAGTAAAATTAGATAGGTTTCTTATTTCTAGTAATTGGGATAATCATCATAATATGAATTTGCAGGCTTTTCCTAGAACCATGTCTGATCACCACCCTATTTTCCTCAATTGGAAAGATCAGAACCAACGGGGCCCTTTCCCTTTCCGATTTGAAGCTATGTGGATTAAGCATAGAGACTTTAGACAACTTGTGACTCAATGGTGGAAAATTCTTATTCAAGGTACTCCTATGTTTAGATTGGTTAAAAAGCTCTTTCATATTAAACAGGAAGTTTGTGGGTGGAATAGATATAGTTTTGGTAATGTGTTTCTTCAGAAGAAAAATATTGCCAGAAAACTAGCAGATATCCTGTAGCGGATTGCCCAAGGAGATGATTCAGAGGACACTACTAAGGAAGAATATGATCTGATTTTTGACTAGAAGAATCTAATGAGCAGTGAAGAGGTCTATTGGAAATAGAAGTCCAGGATTCAGTGGCTTAAAGAGGGAGATAGGAATACGGCCTTTTTTCATCTCTCAGCCATGAAACATAGGAAGGCTAATTCCATAACAAAATTGTGTCTGGAAAATGGCAATACTATCACTGAGGATAATGAGATTGGAGAGCAAGCTGTGTTATTCTTTCAAGATTTGTTGATTGAACAAGCTAGCAATGCTGAGAATGGCAGGAGTATGAATCAGTTCATTGACAAGATTCCCTGTCTGATAACTGAGGAAGATAACCTAGAAATGTTAAAGCCTATTTCTGAGGAGGAGGTTCATGTTGTTTTATTCTCTATGGGCCCATTCAAAGCTCCGGGCCTTGATGGCTTCCCTCCTATTTTTTTCCAGAAATATTGGGATATTGTGGGGGCTGATCTCACTACTGTTGTTAGAGACTTCTTCAGAACTGGTAAACTCTTAAAGTAGATCAATAATACTTTTATTGTCCTTGTTCCTAAAAAGTTGAAGCCTACTCAGCTTTCTGAGTTCAGACCCATTAGCCTATGTAATACTGTCTATAAGCTTTGCATTAAAGTTCTTGTCATGAGACTTTAACCTTTTTTAGATAAAATTATTTCCTCATCTTAGAAAGGCTTTATCCCGGGCTAGCAAATTCTTGATGCTGTGATCTCCACTCATGAAACTATTCATTCCATGAACAAGAGTAGAATCCCTAGTATGGCTCTTAAGCTAGACATCTCTAAAGCCTACGATAGGGTCTCTTGGACCTTTTTGTTTCAAGTCATTAGGAAGTTTGGGTTCAATGATAAAATCTCTCTTCTAATTCAGAAGGCTATTTCTTCTACTAAATTCTCGGTTCTGGTTAATGGGAGCCCTAGGGGTTTCTTCTCTTCTTCGAGAGGACTCCACCAGGGGGATCCTCTTTCCCCTTACTTGTTTATCATGATGGTGGAAGCCCTTGGGAGACATATTCAAGCTAATATTTCTTCTAAAGATCTCTTGGGCATCAAACCTACTTCCTCCCTTTCCCCTATGTCTGTGCAGTAGTTTGTTGATGATACCATTCTTTTTGGCATCTCTTCTATGATTAAAGCTCAGAGTTGGAAGAATATTTTAAATAAATATGCACAAGCTTCTGGTCAAAGCATAAATTTCCAAAAGAGCAATGTGTATTTTTTTAATACTCCTAATGATCTCTGGCAAAAAATCATTAATATCCTGAACTGTGCTGAAGTTGATCTTCCTGCTACTTACCTTGGCCTCCCCCTTACAGTGAAAGAGGTGTCTCAAGGTTTCTGGAATGGAATATTGGAAAGAACTCAGAGGAAATTGATTGGCTGGAAAGGGAAATTAGTCAGTAGTGCGGGCAAATTACAGCTTCTCCGTGCCTCCCTGCAAGGTATACCTACTTACTTCCTGTCTCTTTTTAAGATACCTAGTTCTTTTGCTGACAAATTGGAACAGATTCAAAGAAAATTTTTATGGACGGGGGTGGAGGACAAACAGAGAATGTCTTTGGTCAGCTAGGAAAAAGTGTGTCTTTCTAAATCTCATGGTGGTCTCAATATTAGATCCATTCGAAACATGAATAAAGCCCTCCTTTCCAAAATCAGCTGGAACCTGATTCATAACCACAAGGATTGGGGGGAAATCATGCAAGCCAAATATCTTCATGTCACTGATTGGCCTAGCTTTCTCCATTAGGAAGGGTTACCCCAGGGATCTGTTATCTGGAATAAAATGTTGAAATCCAGAAGCCTTCCTAAGCAAGGGATTAGATGGAAATTGGGAAAGGTATGTCTATTAATTTCTGGAATGATATTTGGATAAAAGATAAGGCTCTTTTTTCTCAAGGGGATTATGGAGCTATTGCTACTCAATTTTTTGGGGATAAAGTCTGCAATTACATGGCTAATAATAATGGCAATAGAAGCTGGAAAAACTTATTGGATTGTTGTGCCCATCACCCTGATCTCACCCCTAGAGTTTGGGTTGTTCAACACTTGATTCAGGGGATCAGAATCCCTCTCTTCCCTTGTGAGGATGAGCAGTATTAGTGGCCGGATAAGAATGGACGCTTCTCTGTCAAGTCTGCTTACCATCTGTTGGTTCCTCAAGTTCATAGAAAGGAGATATGGAGAAAAGTTTGGAATCATAAACTTTTACCAAAAATCAATATGTTTTGGTGGGCATCTGTTCATAACAAAATTCTAACCCAAGACAACTTGCAGGGTTTACTTTGGTCAATAGATGTTGTCTGTGCTGTGTTAAGGAGGAAACTATTTCTCATCTATTCATACATTGTGATTTTGCCAGGGAAATCTGGAACATAATCTTATGAAATTTTGGCATTCAGTGGGTCTGTAATTCTGATATTAAGGAAATTGTTACCAGTTGGTATCCTACCTTTTCTCATCCCTAGCTCATTGAGTTATGGAACCAAACTCTGTCCTGTTTGGGCTGGACTTTATGGAAAGAACGTAATCACAGAATTTTTAGGGATACTGCTAGAGATGCCTCTTAGGTTCTTCACTCTTTTGTTAAGACTCTCATGGAAAGTGTCACTAATTCCCATATCCGTATTGTAGAGAAACCTCTGACCCATGAAGAGGAGAAAATTGAGGCTAATTGGAATATCCTAAATCATATTCCTATTCATAATAGTTCCAAAAGGTTGTAGAGGCTTAACACTAGATAGAGACCCTCGAAGCCTAACTGGCTAAAACTAAACTTTGATGGGGCTTCTAAGGCGGATGGCAAAGCTAGTGGTGGAGGGATTATAAGGGATGACAAAGGGTGGATGGTTGTTGTCTATGCTGGTGGGCTAGGCTGTCAAAGTAATAATTATGCTGAAGCAATTGCTCTTCTATGGGGGATTAAATTGGCTATCTCCCTTGGTATTAGAAATCTAAATATTCAGGGGGACTCCAAAATGGTTATTGATGCGGTGAACAATGTGTCGACCGTTGGTATTAAGTTGAAGGATATGGATATTCAGATCCTCCTATAGAAGATTCCTAGGGTGGACATCTCTCATATTTATCGAGAGGGTAATGGGGTTGCAGATGCCTGTGCCGAGCTTGGTCAATAGTATTCAAATTGGTGATGTTGGCACCAAATCGACTACATCCCTTTTAACATTAGGGATCTTATTCAAAAGGAAGTGACGTGTCAAGGATGAGTTAGCTTTATTGGAAAGATAGATCACTTTGTAGTTCTATTAGAGAATACTGACGTGCATCTTGAAGTACAGGATTTTTTGTACTTTCTTGATTATTGTTATTTCTACCTTATTATGCCCCTCTGGTAAGGCAAGTGGCTTACTTGCTCATTATAGCGCAGGTAGTGAAATTATGATTAAGCATGGGAAGAGTAAGTGTCATCCTTGTAAGGCATTCCTTATTAATGATAATGTGTGTTGTTTCATTACCATTATCATTATCCTTGATCAAGGGGTTAATGTTACCCTGCATATGGACTCTGTGGAAATTTGGGGTTTTCGTGATTTGCTCTGTAAGTCCAACATGGGTGGTGATAGAATCCGAACGGAACCCGTTTCTTGTTGAGAGTTCAAAGATAACCTGGTGGTCTGGCATTATTGTAAAGATGGTGGGATTAGTCCCTATTTGGAGCGGCTCAATGGGTATGATGAAAACTTATCTAAACAGTTCGCTAGGTCTTGGCAAAACCGGTGTGTCTCTGTGGGGGGAATTAGTTTTGAGATTTCAAAAAGTGTTATTGCTATGGCAACTGGCATGTCTGCTCAGGAGATTAAACTGGAAAGGAAAACCAAAATTGCAGACCATTCTAGTCAGAAGCTCTTTCTTGGAGACGGTGAAGCACTCGTTCCCTATCAGGGGGATTCAACAGAGCCAAGCTGCCTGAGCCTTGGGACAGTGTGTTTTCTCCTTATGAAGTATTTCACTCTGGAGGGGCGCTTCACCAGGTTCTATAACTATCATCTTCCCCTTTTGAATCACTTTAGATCCAATGCACATATTAGCTTTCCTTTTTATCTTTTATCCTCCCTTGAGCATTCTGTTCTTAGGGTTAGAGCTAAACTAGCCAAGAAACCTACTAAGAAACCCATCCCCCTTCATCAGGGCCTCATCCTCTGTCTTTACAACTTCCATCTTGCCCTAGAGCCTTCTAAGGAAATTCAGACTAATAGTGGGGAAATATCTTCAAACCCTGTTGATACTGCTGATGTTGAAAAACCATGCCCTTCCCATGCTTCTACTAAGATAAAAGAAGTTTCTTTTTCTACTCCTGAGGAGATTCCCATAGATACCCTGGGCTCCACTGTTAGTATAAAGTGCAAGAAGAGGAAGACACAAGCTGGTGAAGTTGACACTGTGGGGACTACTGTGGGGACCCCTAAAAATCCCTATAGGACCCCCGTGGGACATGGTAGCAAGTCTCATCTGTCTGCAAAGAATTTTAAGGAGAGCTTCTCCTTAGGAGTTAGGCGGTCTGGGTGAATTGCTGGCAAACCTGCTCTCAAGGCCAAACTTATTGATTATTCTGAGAGTGCTTCTGATGAATCCACCCAGGGTGATGAGGTAAGGATATGGATGTTCAAGAAATATCTGAGGATGCTGACGGTAAGTAGGAGTATAAAGAGATGGCAGCTACTGCTGACGATGTTGAGGATTCTGCGAGAAATGCTGGCAAAGTGGGACAGATGTTCGTGGAAGAAGTTGATGAAGAAACGGAAACCGGTGCTGGCTTTGGGTTTGAAATTGCAGTTCTGAGGGGCCGCATTGAGAAGCTGGAACATAATCTTTCCACTATGCTTAGGAGTTCTATCTTACTCAATATTTCTGTGTTGCAGAACCTTGGGGCTGCTGTTACTGCTGACACTGATGAGAACTCTTCGAAATTGGATGATCTTATTAAATCCATGGTTAAGTAAGGAGAGAATTTTCCTCCTTAGTTTTTGCTTCTATATTGATGATACTCTGCTACTCCGTATTAACTATCTTAGTCTGTAGTTGTTGTTTATGTTGTTTATGCTGGGAAAATAGAGTTTGATGTATCTATTTTGACGCACTTTTGTGCTGGATACCTCTGTGGCTCTTTTGCTTTTTGTATGGGTTCGGCCCCTTGTTTAGCCGCCTTATATTATCAAAAACAAATACACCTGATATATATTGTATGGAGGCGATAGGAAGGATATCATAGTTTTGTTTTCAGAAGAAGAATATACTATGTTTTTACTCTATTGAAGAATACTCTATTTTTTAAGATCCTAGATTAAAGAAAGGCAGTTTCCTATTTGTGTGTTCTAAATCTTTTCTTTAGTCTTCAATTCTAGAGGTGTGGAGAAAGGGCCCACTCCCACCAAAGGAGAGAAGACTAGTATTACTATTTGGTTTTATTGTTTTCTTGAATTACTGCAAGTTCTTTAGTTTAACTTTCTTTCTTTGATAGATACAAATTATATTACTATTTATTCTATTTTTTATGTCTTTTCTAGTTTTCTAATCAACTAGTTCATTTCAGCATTGTACTGTTTAAATTCATAGATTAAGATTTCTTTCACAACAAATAGCTAAAAGCATGAATTTTATTGGATAAGTAGGTTTCATTTCAATAGATAGTTCTAGGACTGTTGATTGCTAGTTCCTATTGTAGACTTCCATGGACACTGCCCTGGATTTGAAAAATAATTATGATTAAATTCAAGGTACAACAACCCTTGGCATTTTTGGCACCCTACTAGGGACCTTTGTGTTAATAGCAACTCTAATTAGCAGCCCTAGTTAGGGTTAGAATAATTATGCCTGGTTAGACTGAGAGACCTAAGAGGTGGATATATCAAACAAACACCCCAACCACAACCTATAGGTGAAAGTAGTGGGGTAGACCAAAACACTGTTGAAGAGGAAAATCATTTAACACCCACCTTGGAAGTAACACAACAACAAGATATTCCCACATCCCCTAAACACCCTACACTCTTAGAATACATTCAAGAGTTGTAGGAGAGACACCAACAAATCCAAACTGATCTGCTAGAAGGATCCAACTTCCAAGAGACTTAGCCTAAATTTTGGGAAGAAGTAGTACCTCAAAGAAATCCATTGACCATGGGGGACAACAATGAGAGGCCATATCCTTTGCAAGAATATGCAAGAACTTTCTCATACCCCATAGTCCTCAATGCAGAGGAGAATGCACCTATGAAAAACATCTACCCCTCAAATCTTCTAACCTTCAGGGGAATCCCTTCTAAGAATCCAGATCAGTTCCTCTTTGAGTTCAAGGTTTTATGTCAAACATATGACTATGGATTAGACAACCAAAAACTAAAACTCTTCCCATCTACACTCAAGGATTATGCCATGAGATGGTTCATGGGCTTGACCTCTGATTCTATACACTCATGGGAACAAATAGAATTAGAATTCCTAGACAAATATTAGGACTACTGCAGGATTAGTAACAGCAAGGAGGAACTATTTAGAACCAAGCAGAAAGAAGAGGAGAGCTTAGAAGACTACTTGGATAGGTTCAATTTTGCCCTTCAAAGGTATGGCAACCCTATAGCACATAATCTAGCAAAAACCTTATTCATAAGAGGGTTAGATAAGGGATCCAAACAAGAATTAGATCTGATAGGGCAGGGGAATATAAACAAGCTGGATATGACCTTAATTGAGGAAATCTGTAGAAACTATTCAAGAACACAGGACAGGGTAAGAGCACCAAGATCTCTTAAGGGAAAGGATGATATAGGGAAATTAATGGAAGAATTTACAAACATGAAAACATACATTCTAGTTTAGTTGAATACCACTTTAGATGGGATCCGGGCCAAGAAAAGAACCATTGAACCATTGTCCATCTACTGTTCTAGGTGTAGAAATAAACATCTTTTGAGAGAATGTCCCTTGGATAAGTCTAAGATTTGCCAGACCTGTGACAAGGATCATCCTACTAGCCACTGTGATCAACTCCCAACTTTGAAGAAGCTGATTAAAAAGAATGTTCAAGTAGAAGAGGATTTGAACTATGTAGGATAGAAGCAAACTGGTAATTTTACCTACAACCATTTTACAAATCAAGCTTCTTATAGAGGGCCTTCAAATTGGGGAAATGACCAATGGAATCCTTCATGGAATGGACCTCAAAATGCTCCTCACTGGGGACCACAAGACTAGCCAAACTAGCAATGGCAAAGCCAATAGTGGCCAAATCAACCATGGCCCAAGCAACATTGGCCACAAAAGTTTCCACCTCAATTTGAGCCACAACATATGCAACCACAATGGGGTTCTCAACATAACTATAATCAGCAATTCTAAGGCCAACCAAGATGCTTTCCAAACCAACAACAAGGGCTTCTAGTTGAGCCAACAAACACACAAAATTAGCCTCAAAATGAACAATTTAGTCAACTACCCCTACCAGCTCAACCTATAGCAAACCCACATAATAAACAAGGAGTGGTTGTATATATGACTGAGAAAGAAAAAATGGCTGGTATAAATGCTATTCATTTGAATATCCTCCAGCTACATTCTGGGAAAGCTCTCCCAAGACCATCTCCCCCTCTCATTGTTGAAATCATAGATGAATTGGAACCTAAAAATCCATCCAAACAGTAATCCTAGGAGGAGGTTACAATTGAAAAAGTGCCCCAAGAATAGCCCTCAGACCACTCTAGAGTCCCTCCTAAAGGAACACCTCCGAAGATCACCTCTGGAGCTGCTCCAAAACTGCACTTCAGAGCTAATCCATAGACTGAAAAACATGCACCATGTCATGAACGACTCAAACAGAATGCTTCCCAAAACAATTTCCACATAAACAAGTTCAGCCTATAATTGAGACTAAATTGCTTCAAGAGATCAGACAACTAAACATTGAGATTCCACTCCTTCAAGAAATTAGAGATGTTCTTGAACTAAACCAGTTTATCAAATAGAATTGTGTCAAAACCCAGGGTAGGAGGAAAAACTTTCCCACCACTATTCAAGTAGAAGGGAAAGTAATTGATCTACTGGTTGGATAAATACTCCTTCCAAAGTATGGGGATCTTAGAAATTTTGTCATTACAGTCCACATCTCGGGAGTAGAAATATCAAATGTTCTAGTTGACTTAGGAGCAGCAATAAATGTTATGACAGTTCACACTTTGTATAAACTGGCTCTCATAGGCATTCAGGCCACTTCCACAATTTTTCAATTGGTTAATCAATCAGTAGCAATCCCAAAGGGAGTCTTAATAGATGTCCCAGTCATTGTGGAATCATAGGAATCCTCAGTTGACTTTTCTTGATTTTAGAGCCAAGAAACCAAAGAAATACTTACCCTCTGATTTGAGGCAGACCATGGATGGCTCCTATAGCAACATCTATTGACTATAAAACTGGGGATATGGTCACATCCAATAGAATAGACATGAAGAAAATCTCTTTGTACCCCCAGCTAAGTCATCCATGCATTAACTAGAAAAAATATGGGTAGATGAGCCCAATAACATAGAAAATAGTGCTTCCTTGGCTATGGTTACATTCAGATAATACAGAAAATACAGAAAATGAGATTCTATGATAATTACATTCAGATATATACATTATGCTAACCCCAAAGCACATAGATCCCTTAGCGTGTGTGTCATGTTGTTGCCTTTTTCATGTGGCATATGTTAGCATTGCTCAGTGTCACACCATGCTTGCACAAGCTCTTTGTGTATCATGCCTGAAGCATCGCCTCAGTTGTCCCTCTTTGGGGGCATCCCTTTTCTTTTGCAAGACACATCTTCAATAACATATCTGTTGATATATGTCTCTTAAATCTCTCTTCCCCATTTATCCCTTAAAATAAATTGCATGTGTAATTTATGCAATTATTTTAAGGTGGGGGCATATCTCTCTCGCTTTACACCTTTTTACACACCACTTTCTTGGTATGCTCCTTGAGGCATTGATTTTTGGTGTGCTCCCTGAAGCATTCACTCCTACAATGTTTGTAGCTAGTGGTCCCAAGAAGATGCACTTGCTTGGCCTATCCACACTTTCAACTACTTGTTTGGCACTCTTTGTGAGTCACCTAACAACACAGGTTTGTTAGTCCTAGTGGCCCATGAGAATTGGCATGGTTCCTATCTCTCTAGTGTGCTAGCCCTAGAACCATACTTGGCATCCTTTCTAGCACTCGTAGTGTGCTATAAATGCCTCTTTGTTGCTTTGCATTCATTGCTTTTTTGTGTGTGTGTGTTTGTTGTAGATAGAAGTAGATTGTGCATTAGATCATATGATTTGCAAAATAGTGATGTTTGGGAAAATCATATTCTTGATCTAATCCTTTTAGGATGTTTTATGACTCTAACATTGCCTCTTGTGCAGGTTTATTGCCTAACATTGTGATTTTCCAAGTTCTCAGCCTAGGGGGCTTCATACCTCTACTCTGAGAATCTCCTGCATCATCTACGACATTCCTGTTGGAGGTACAACATGTTATGTTATTTTCCTTTCTACTTTAGCTTGCATATGCATGTAGTGTCATACATTCTCTAAAGTGGGGGCTAAATGTGATGTAGAAAATTACATGCCCTTGTAATTTCACATTACGTTTAGTAACCATTTTAGCATTTAACACCTCCTCTTTGCATGATAGTCTAGGTTTGTGTGATTTTGGTATATTTCTTCTATTCTTAAAAACTCATTATGATTCTTAAATGTTTACATGATCCTAAAGTTCCTTGTACAACCAGGAGCTAATTTTACCTGGACCTGAGCGCTCTATGCAGATGTCAGCATGCCACGCTAGTGTCCCATGTCTGTTTGCTGACAAGTATCTATTTCTGGGAGTTACAACACGCCTTAGGTGATCATGAGGATTCTTGGTAATGCCTCTAGAGGTCGTAGAACAACTCCTAGCATGGAATTTCAAGATTCTTCCCTCTTGAGGAGTATTGAAAGGATTTTAGAGGGGATTCACATACGGACTCTCTCTCTCTCTCTCTCTCACAATCTTGGACATTTTTGGCTCTCATACAACTCTCTACTATTTTCTTGTGTGTACTAGACTTCTAGAGTAGCTATAGGTGATTTTTGATGCTCCTTAACATTGCAATATCACTTTCATTAGTTCTTCGAGGTTTGGTTCCCTTTGGTGCTCTTTGACAAGGATCTCTTCGTTGGGGTTTTAAGTTGCACTTCATCTTTGAGCTCTTGGAGAGTTTACTGCCTCTTTTAGATGATTTACATTGGTGAGTTTGTTCCTTATTGCATTAGAATAGTTTCATTTTCAAATATGTATGGTGTAGACCACCATTGTTGCATTTTTGTTGGGTGTAGACCACCTATTTGTTTTTCATTACACAGGCTACATATTGTGGATTTCTCTCCCTATAGACCAGGGAAGGAACTATTTTTGTCTTATTTGTTTGTTTGTTATTCTTACCTTCCTAGATACACTTAGGATAAGAGCACACACATTTCCTTTCAATTTTTATGCTATATCTTATGTTGTTGCTCGTGAAGGTAGAAATACCAACACAAGGACTTGATTGAGGCAAGTCCCCAAGCAACCCCACCACTTTTCCTCTTCTTTTTGCAGGTTCCTTGGAGTGGAGATCACACAGCCGCACATAGGTTTGGTATTACTTCCTTTTATGCTTGTCCTTCTTTATTCTCATTAGTTTAGTTAGTTTTCTTTTTATTTCTATTTCAACCAGATATCATTGGGTATTATTTGTTTTTGAATTTGTGTTGTGTAGGTGTTGTAGGTTTGTCTGGACCTGACAGTTTTTATTTTGTATATATTTCAAACTCCAGCAACCAATGTAGACGTCCTTGCGACATGTTGTCATCTGAGGCTAAGACCCTATCCTCGCTATCACAGGTTCCTCTCTCCAACCTGATTTCATTTTTGTAATTGTCTATTTCAGATTCTATTCATAATAGTTGTTTTTCTACACTTTGTTTGTTCCCCTTCATTGTGAATCACCTATTCAGGTTGCATTACTTTGACTGGGATGCATAGTGATTATGTAGTAATCTAGGATAGATTTACTTGACATTTGACACCTCAAATAGCAAAACCCAAGTGTAGTTGTAGTGAAGTGTTTGCTCAATCGAAGCAAGTAGATTGAGAAATAATTTTCCCAGACTACAGTTTGATTTGATGGATGGGGATGATTTGGCTTGTGATGATAGAAATACCCCAATATGTCTACAAGCACTCAAGGACTATAAGGGTGCCCAAACATAGAGGTTCCTAAATATCTCTACAGGTGCCCAAGTATGAACAAAGGTGCCCAAACATAGAGGCACTTGGTTATACAACACATGTACCCCAGTTTTACAGAGGCACCAATCTATGAAAAGAGGCAACTAAGTGTGTGGTTTGGGTTGGATGTATTGGATTTGGAGGGGATTAGGTGTACGAACCTTGGAATATGATTTTGATGAAATTGGATTAACGATTGGGATTATTGGGATTTGATGTAATGTTTGATGGGGTTGAAAGGGGTTAAGTCCTTAATCAACTTGGGTTTTCAATGGATGAATTTTGGATTAAGGATTGGGGATTTGATTTTGATTGAGGTTGATAGTTGGATAATGGATTTGGATGAAAGGATTGATGAAATTTGATGGAGATTTGGATGAGATTGAATTAGGTGTATGATTATGTGGTTTGGGAGTGGGTTGGGTTTGAATTAAGGATGAGGTTTGATTAAGGATGTTAGGTTGGATTAGGATGGTAATGAAATTAGATTAGGGATTATTAGGATGATAGATGGGATTTACATTAAGTATGATTAGATTGGATTACAATGAATAATGGAGATTGGATTAGGAATGGATAATGGATGATAGCTTAAGGGTTGGATTAGGGTTTTGTTAGAATGATGATGGATCGAAAGCTTAATCGAGATTGATTAGGGATTAAGATGATGATTAGGGAGATGGTCAAGTGGGTTGGATGGATTAGGATTAGGACCTTTGATTGAATTTGGTGAGCTTGATTGGGATTAGGGTCCTTGATGATGGATTGAGATAAAGGATTTGGATTGGCTTAAGGATTAGGCACAAGACCTTAGATTAAGTGATTGATCAGAATAATGATTTCAATACCTTAAGAAAGGTTGAAGGATGAGGTGGACGATTAATGGATGATATGGATGAGGTGGATTTGGGATGATTTGGATGATTAGATGCTTGACTTTGGACAATGTTTCGATGTTTGAAAACAAAATATTTCAAACAACATTCAAAGGTTTGCAAAAGATTTTGATTTTGGATTATGGGTGATTACATGAGTTTCAATGAAAACATGCCAAGCACATGAACAACCTATATTCAAGTAGGTGTGTATACACTTGTAAGGCAACCTTGCTACCTTTGTTTAAGTGTAATGTGCAAGTCCCATGATGAGGAAACTAACTATTTTTTATCACACGAGATCACTCAAAGGCATGAAGGGAGAGAATACATGGCATGCACATCCATTTTTAGAGGGCATAAACACATGCATGTGGTGAGTAACTTTCTGGGGCTAACGACTTACTGGTGCATTACAAGCATATACAGTCGATGGTCTTAAGTTAGGATGAACATGGCTTCTAGGGTGTCCTCAATATACACAAGGTGTGTGAGGCCAATGTATGTGAAATGAGGGGTGAGTATAATGGCATTATTTGAGAGGGTAACTCACTCTCCTCCTTTACTTTGCAAGGTATACGATTCTTGCAAGCTAAGCCAAAAGCGAGAAGTATCCTCTAATGGGAGAGTCTTTCAATTCTCTCCCAAATTTGTATACCTTGGAAGAACATGTGGGTTCAGGTCATTCCCTAAGGTGATAAAATCCTTAGGAAAGCTCACAAAGAGAAAAGAGACCTAGGTGCTTTTAAACCCTAAGATCACCTTTCGACATGAAGGGGGAGCACACACACACACACACACACACACACTAGGTTCCTGGGATGAAAGTGATAAAATAGATCCAACTTGTGCGTTTGATCTCCAAGATCACCCAAGGCTACGAGGAGAGAGAATGCACACAAGTAGGATCCAAGACACAACAAACAAAGATTTATTTCCCCTTAGAAATTGAAATATGCCTAATGATTAGTGATAAAAAGATTAGTCCTTCAACAAACAATGCTACAAACAAATGTTAGTAGTTTGATATATTATCTTGGACAAGCAATTTCATACACAAAATAGTGTTATCTCACAAGGCACATAGAGAAAATAATTAACACATGTTGGGTTATATTGACATAGATTTCAAGAAAAAGTATTAAAGATATTATAGGCACACAGATGCTCAAACAATTCTATAGATGCTTAGATTTTATAGAAATGCTAATCTACAAAAATGAGCAATTATACCTACAAACACTTAATTATGAACATAGAAACTCCTTTGTAGAAACACTTTCTTATTCCATAGGGGTGCTCATCCATGCTACAAGGTACTTATCCATGAATAAAGGTGGTCATCCATGATCTAGGGCCTTGAAACAAGTTGTGGCCATTAAATCTTGATTTGACCCACAAAATATGATGTTAGGCCTTCAAAAAAGATGGGATAACTAGAAATTTTAGCATTAATAATAAAATAGAATGTTAAAATGTCAAAAGACAGTGATTTTGATGTTTTTGTGGTCAGGTCATAAAGGTGCTCATCTGTGTCACGTAGACGCTCATCCGTGAACACAAACACACATATGTGATTTGGGTTGACAAATGAGATTGTAACCTACAAAAATGATGTTTTATCCTCAAAAAGAGGGGGTTAGATTGATAAGAAACACATTATCTAATGATATTCCTCTGCAAAACCATCAATTTTTATCTCAAAAAGTTGATTAGATATCTCAAAAACAAAGATTTGGATTTTTGGCAAAATGGGCTCCTAAGTTTATGATAGGTGCTCAAGTATGTCATAGAGGCACCCCTCCATGAATAGAGGTGTTGAACTATGATATAGGATGCTGAAACATGTCACAAAGGTGTCAAAACAAGCCTTGTAGATACCAAAATAGTTCTACAGATGCCAAACTGGACCCTACAAGCTACAAAAGGCTTAAAACATGAATAAAATTATTAGAGTAAGGAACATGGGGTCCCACCAAGTGTTCCATAAATGTGTACAAGTAAAATGAACATAAAAGAAATAAACTAAACTAAGTTAGCCTATATCATTCATCTCTACATACAACCTCTGATTGAGCGAAATAGGAATGCATACAACATAAAATGAAGTCAAATAAACAACATTAGATGCAAACCTATGATCTTTGGATGTGCTCCTTGATACTATGTGATTGCTCTTCAAACCAACAACATAACATTGCATTCCACGAAGACTTGAAAATGGCTTGGATGAGGTTGAATTTATAGATTTTTGGATGGGTTGATGAAGGGTTGAAATTGATTCAAAAGATCAATGGTTGATATTGATTGAGAGGATTGGGTTGATGAGAGGCCTCTAAGTGGCATCATTTAGTGGGTGCACAAATGGAGTCCTTGGATTGAGGAGAGATCAATGGTGGAGGATCTCCTTGGAAGAAGTGGATGGATGAGATCAAAAGGGTACAAAGGGTACCTTAGAGGGATGGGCAAAGGACTTGCCCATACCTTATGTAAGAAGACCCATGTGATTTGTACAAAGACCCATGCCTTTGTACACTTTGGAGGATGTGAGAGGTTTGAATGGGATAATGAAGGTTTAGGAATGTGCAAGTGTGTGATTAGTTGGCTAATTGGTTTTGGCCAACTTAATGAAAATAGACAAAATAGAGAATTAAATAAATAGGAATATTTATTTAATTATTGGGATGAGGATGAGGGACTTAGATAAATAAGTAATTAGATTTATTTATCTAAGGTTGGACTATAGAAAATGTTTGAATAAATAAATAAATGATAGAATTTATTTAATTAATGCTAGGGAGAGGTATGGATGAATAGTGATGAATAGTGATTTTATTAATTAAATAAAAAATATTATTTAATCAATGTTGGGATGAAAAATGGATAATTAATTGTCTAAATAAGAATTTATTCAATTAATTATGGAAGAAGTGGTCAAGTGATGTCCTAATTATGGATAGAATGGCGATGGGACAATTTTAGGTGTCTGTAATTGGATGTATCTTCCTAAATAATACAATTTTTAATGTCCTTTTGCTAGTCAGTTTTTCCCATTAGGGTTTTCAATATAAATCATTGTATCATGTGTATCTTTGACTTGTGCATTCATTTATGTCTTCCTTTAATGTTGCTTAATTAAATTGTGTAACATACATAACTATATTTGATCATATTGCCATATGGTGTTCTAATATCCTAGTTTATCAGTAGTTGTATCAAGAATTCAATTCTCAACATAGAGTCTATAAATAATACTAACATAGCCATTATAAACCATAAATAAATAATAGAACCCACGACAAACATAAATACACCAAACCCATATGTTATAACCAAAAACATGGTCAAACCCATAGATGATAACTCATGGACAAATACCAACATATACTAAAACCCATGAAGTAACAAGCTATACGAAAATGATGTGGCTCACACTTTGGAAAGAGCTATAAGCTTTAAAACCCATTTAAGCTTTGCAATAAAACTATGGTAAAAAAATGTCAAAAATTCAACTCCAATCTTAAATATAGTTATCACAAACTATATATTATTAAATTCATTTTTGGACAAACAATATTCAAAAGTTATTAATACCCATAAATAAACATCAACCACCTAACCCTAAATAAAACCCTTCCATTTGTATTCCTCCTACATACTCAACACAAAGCTTTACCCTCTCTTACGCCCATTCACTCAAAATAAATTAAAAATAAAATTACCTTTTTTTTTAAAATCTTAAAAAGTAAGATTCTTATTAGTTTTAGCTAAAGCTTTGCACTCTATTTTTCACATTGAAGGCAAGGCTTAAATGTTGGCATGTTACTATCTATTTAAGTATCTTTAGTACAATGCATTTAGTGGAGTGAACAAACTAGTCACATTCTCACATTTCTAGTTTTTCCATGATTAAAAAAGGACACTTTTTTTTTATAATGAACAATGCTAATATTACAAGGAAAAAAGACAAATTTTAGGTAAGGTTTGGATAAAAGATATAGTGGATAGGGTTTCATAAACTATCTAATGTATCTTTAGTACGAATGGAGAATAAAATTGAAAGGTTTGTTGAAATGGTAAAAAGTAATAATGTTTTGTTATAAACTCAATTTGAATCAAATTCAAATTCATCATAATAATAGATGAAACATTTTTTTTTAAAAAGAACCAACACTCTAAATAGAATTAAGTTTATCAATATGAATGACAAAATTTACAATTTAAAAATATGAATGGGGCCAAAGCATGTGACAACTTACTAAATTAACATCAATCACTTGTCACTTCCTTTGGATGTGAGCTTGAGAGGCTCAGTGACCACCTTATGTAAAGTCTTTGTCCTTCCAATTATTGTTCAAGACCTCATCTAATAGTTTCCCTAATAGTGGTGACTTTACAAGAAAAGTACATTTCCAAGTCATTGATTTCTTAAAGGTGTGCACTCTTGTGAGTGTGAGACATTATTTAATTCACATGAAAAATGGGCCCTTTGGAGAACAAGTTGGTGGAAAGACGGGAATATTTACCACAAACATTGAGTGATTGATAAGAAAAACATGATGGATATTGAGACAATTTATCAATCACATGCAATTTGCACTGCCGCCGCATCACCAAGTGTGGATTTAGTGTTGTATACATCACGACATGCTTACAATTGCCCGACGGTATAAAAGCTAGTTGACAAAAGATGCTTGATTTGATTCAAGCGTGACGCGTGTCATGCCTTTGTAGAGAGGTCAACTAGAATTTTCTTTGGTAGTTGGATGGAAAAATAACGAGTAGAATAAAACTATGTTTGTTGGTAGTTAGATGGAATGGCTATGAAAGTCATCTCAACCATTAAATTAATCTCAATCCTTGATTCTTATAAAAGTTCTTTTTATGTGGTGGTGGTAAGTACATTGCAGATTTGATGAATAATTCATAGAATGATGCATGCAAAGAGTCTCAATTAGCAAATACCAATTCAAAAATGCTTGTAGATACCTTATTTGTCCTCAATTTTTATTTAAAAAAACATTTATTAGTTTTTTTTACATTCACGATTTTCTTTATAAAAATCTAGGTTTTAATTTTTAAATAAAAAACATTTATTAATCATTATAATGTTATAACCTTTACTTATGTTAAATTTTAATTTATTTTTATTAATTTTATTTAAATAAATTGGTAAAACAAAAAAATAAAGAATTTGAGAAAAAAATGTATTTTTTATTATGCTGAAAAGATAGACAAAGAGAGGGAGGGTAGACATAGAGAGATTAAGTGAAATAGATAGATAGTCTCTATATATAGAGAGATGGGAAAATAGAGAATGAGTAAAGTATATACATACATACATACATACATACATACATACATACATACATATATATATATATATATATATAGAGAGAGAGAGAGAATCAGTAAAGTATATATATATATATATATATATATATATATATATATAGAGAGAGAGAGAGAGAGAGAGAGAGAGAGAGAGAGAGAGAGAGAGGACACACTGAAAAGAAATTATTAAAGTTTGAAGGCTATAACCGCCAAGGACATGTCATCTATGGCTTTTGATAGACACAAAGAATTAGGCATATTGGCATAAGCAATAGGCACTCCCTATTAAGTCGAGGCATTGTTGAGATGGGCAAATAACAAGTGTTTGTTGATAGAGGACATGTTAGAGACAACTTTGTACTTGGCTAATGAGGAATCAAAATATGGGAGCACCCCCTAGCTCAACTACACCATTTTTATCGAGTCCAAAATGACATGCTTTGAGGCAATGTAGGAATATGAAGCAGCTCCTCCCAATATCCTTACTATATTCCCCGCATTTATTATGCACCCCTTTTTTTAAGGGATTAGTATCAAAAAATTTATGACTATTTTTATAAATATTATTTAAAATAAAAATATCTTAATATTTGAAGGGAAACGTTTAAAAAGTAATTATCATGAAAATTGGTTGATAGGTAGGACTAACCATCAAAATTAGGCCTTGGGTGGAAACCACCAAACTTTGAAGTGACTATGTTGTAGATAGTACTGTGCATAGTGAGCAATCTTGATAGGGTATATATATATATATATATATATATATATATATATATATATATATATATATATATATATATATATATATATATAGAGAGAGAGAGAGAGAGAGAGAGAGTTTTAACCAACAAGCAAGTTGTCTATTATTTTGGAGATCAAACTTTCTTTAACCTCCAAAATAACAAACAATGTAAATGTACTTAGATGTTTACTTTTAGGTGTGACAAGATGTTGTTCTCCTAGGTAATTAACTTTTAGAAAAAAAAGTGAGATGAGGGATTCAACAAAGATGTTGGGTCTTTGTAAGTAGGTTGAAGAGAAAATGTATCGGCTCTTATTGCCATTTTGAAAGTGCAACCTCTTAAATGTGACACCCATAGGTAATTCTTTGTTCGTGTACATGTAATATACAATGCATGAATTTTAAGAATGGAAAAACCAAGGAAAAAATATTACATTTGTAGTAAAATTGCACCTTCTCTTTAAAGGAACAAATTAGATCTACTTTCATGACCATTGTTTGCCTAATCTATTTGCTTTAATATTAGTAATTTGTAATCTATGCAAATAGTTCATAACCTAACCAAATAATACTTCTTCAAAAACATATCTGGAGAGACACCAATGGACTAGAATTTAGCATACTAAAAACTATGAGCATTTCATTTTATTACAAAAGAAGGGCTCATTTCTACCATCACAAAATACTAATAATACCAAGATCTAACATACGATTCAACATAGCTTAACACTAAATATTCTTTCATAAAATTAAATCTCCTCAATGTCTTCCAATGTTCTATGAATATTGGCATTTCTTTCTTCCTTCTTATTGAATCTACTTCCTTTTCCCACCAATTGGATGAATTTCATTGTCTACAAAAAACATGAGCCAATATTTTTGTAGAAATGTTTTCCCTACATGATAAAATTACTCAGGGGCTATAAATTTAATTTTAAAAAGAAACTCAAAACAATGAAAGCATGTAGACAAATACACTAGAAATCAAGCATGGTTATCTATATAATACCACAGGTCTCCAACTTATTGTCACTATTCAAAATAGAATAATTTACAAAAAACTATCAGTTCACTAAACAATTAAAGTTTTGACTACAATTTTCACTCTTTGACAAACATGGGTCTAAGGGTCTACTCCAAAATCTATGAATGCAAAGGTGATGCACAAATGCCCTCATCTTTAACTTCTACGGTTAACGAGATTGTAAAATCATACAAGTAAACACAAGGCTAGGTAGAGTACAATTATAGGAACAAAATTCAAAACATAAGAAACATAGAAATACTAAGAACCCACAATAAGAAAGAAATAATTGTGTTAAATTTTTGTTCATAGGTGTTATGATTAATACTACTAATATTTACAAACAATATAAATCATTTCAAAATAACTCTCTGTAAAAACTATCAATCCACTTTACACTAAAAGGAAATTATACTCAACAAAGAAATAATTGAGAAAAAAACAACTATTGGAGAATGGTGTCATTCTCATTCCCATATTTTGAAGTGGTTATACAAACTTTTCTTTTTGTTTAGAAGAACTGAGACAACTATAAAAGTGCAACTCCACATTATTATCCCCTTGTTTTGTGTTTTGTTCCCTCAAATATCTACTATTTTGAGAAGGATCAAGTTAATGAAGGGTACTATAACTCAATATTCCATTAAAACTATTACCATTGGCCCATGATTTATCAAAGGTATAGACACCATACCTACATATCAATATATATTAGTCCTTATCGATGTGTTGGCTACTAATTGGTCCATGTATCTCCATGTTGAAAGACACATGCTTGCAAGCTCTAAACATCACACATAAAGGACTTTGACTATAGGTTTCTAGTCAATCATACATGAGATTTTATAACATGAAACCTACACCTAAACTCAAAGTGACTAAATTTTGATCAACCACTTTGATCCATGGGAAGTTAAATTGAGCATAGCACAAAATTTTCTTAAGGATCGAACAATTCACCTTTATGACATCTTTGGCATACCCATTGCACACTAGAGTACAATTTCTAGTTTGTAGATGATATGATGTTGATAGGGAACTCGTTCATCAAGAATTATAATTAAAATAAAAGAGTTTTAGTAACTTCCGTGATGCTTTTAATCAAAAATTTATAGATAAAAAATTTAAGGCCTTTTCTGTCAATGTAATGGAAGAGGGAATAATCTTACATACCCAAACTTATTTATAGGGAAAATGCTTCTCTCCTCAATTCATATCATTCTCATTTGTCATGGTAAAGTAAAAGAAGCTTTGTAGGAATGACTAATAAGTAAGTGAAGATGCTCAAATATGAAACAATAAAGAACTAACACTAATGCAAGATCCCAATTTCATATTTAACTCTACCTCAAATTAGAGAAAATAAGGAATGCAAACAATAATGAAACTCAAATAAATATTTCAAATGCAAACCTTAGTTAAGTGGATGTGCTCCTTTGATTGTTGTTAATGAGGGATGAATGTGGTTGCTCTTCAAAACTGTGGCATGCCTTTTCTTTCCCTTTAATGATGAAATAGGCTTGAGGGATGATGTATTTATAGATTTGGTGGATGGAGGATCAATGGATGAGATTGATTTATGAGATCAATGGCTAGGATTGAGTGAGAGGCAAGAGTGGATGAGAGGCCTTCAAGTGGAGCCTTGTGGTTGGTGCACATGATGAGGTTTGGATTGAGAAGATATGGAGGGTAGAGATTTGCTAGATTTAAAATGGAGGGTGAGGATATAAAAAGTCCATTTTTGGAGCCATGTGCACACATGGAGCCTTGTGCAACCTTGAGCAATGTGCAAGGTTGACTTGGCTTAGAATAATGATTTGGATTGTGCAAGTGATAAATTAGTTGATTAAGTGGGATTATTTAATCAACTAATAGTTGAGGGGGGATAAGAGAAATTAAATAAATAGTTTATATTTATTTAATTTTTGGGGGAATGATGAAGGGATGGTTGATTTAATTAAATAAATGATTTATTCAATTAAAGGCTAAAACATTAGAAGATGGTTGAATATGCTTAATTAATTAAATAAATGACTTGATTTATTAAATTAATGCTAGGAAGATAATTGGATGAGTTAATTAAATAAGTAATTTATTTAATCAACATTAGAAAGGGATACATACGAGATGAATTAGGTGATGGTAGGATGTGGTCAAAGTTAGGTGTCTACAGTAAGGTCAAGAACAAAATAATAAGTTGAAAGGTTAAATGGCTATCATTGAGAGGCTAAGTCATCCTTGGTGTGTGCTTTAATTAATTTCTATCTAATAGTTTTCTATTTTCTAAGCTCCTAAAAAGGTATACAAGGAAATAAACAATATCTCAAGAAACATTTTGTAGGAAGGATAAGAAGAAAGAAGAAGTTTCCTTTAGTGGCATGGGAGAAGGTTTATCCTCAAAAAGGCCTAGAAGAGACATAAATTTGTAATATTAAATGGGCCAACATTTCCCTTAGTCAAAATAATGTTGGATAATGTATAACAATCTAGTGGCTTTATGGAGAAGTATTTAATAGGGTAAGTATCTAGACATTGTAGAAATTTAATTTTGTTAACACCCCTAATCTATCTAAGGGTTAGTATACATGGTGAAGATGAGAGAAAATAGAAAGACAAGAAAACATGAAAGATACTCAAACAAAGGAGATTTATACCTTCAAAGTCCTCCAATCTCCTTCACTCCTTGACAAGGTGGAGGAGCTTGCACCCAAGTAGCTCCTAGCTTTACCCAAGTTGATGAAGTGTGAATGTTGATTGCTCTTAAGTCAACACAATAAAACTTGTATGGGAGATAGTTTGATAAAAGGATTTGATGGAGATGGGGATGAAGAGATATTTGACTATGGATGAGTGAGTTGGGATTTTGGCATTATGAGGATATGGAAGACTTGTTGGGGAGAGATTTTGGCATGGTTTTGATTCTATTGAATGTGATGAAAATGGATTAGGATGACCTTGTTGAACACCCAGAATACCGAGAGGGGGGATGAATCAGTATTCTATCAAACCTTTTACTTATTAAATTATTAATCCATTTGCCATTTTTGATAACAATAAAGCAACTTAAGCACAGAAGAAACAACCACAAAGCATCACAGATAAACACTAGAGTTTTTACGTGGAAAACCCTAAACAGGGAAAAACCATGGTGAGTGTTAACTCACAATAATTATGTAATAACAATACCAAATTACAAGAAGGCTCATTGCCTTAGGGCTCACTTCCTAGAGAATGAAAGAAGGAAGAAGAATGCCTCACTGCCAAGTTGAACTGCTTAGATTGCATCTACACATGCATGGTTACAGTTCTAATTAAGCTCAGAAACACTGTCTCAAAACCCTTCATCTTGGCTACTATGTTTCACTACTCTGCTTTTACATTAAGAAAGATCTCTTTTCTTCTTCTCTTGTTGCTTGCATTGTACCTCACATTCACATCACATCACTCAAACACCAAATTTGATCCCATATATATATATATATATCCGCAACACTTGGTAACTTCATATTAGGTCGGCCTATTAAGGTGTAGCGTGCAGTCATGCCTTATGTACTCTGTCAGCCAAATTCATTCACCAAAATTCACAATAGACCTAAACAACACTTGAATTACCTTCTCACATGTCGGCTTCAACTGTACCACCACTTAGCATTAAGTTCTAAACATTAGAACTTACCACATACACTTAAACTTATCATGTCAGCCACTAACACAAATTGGCATTGGTTCGGTTCATCTGTCAGATTGTAACTTTCACTGCGAACCACAAGGCTTGCTCAAAAGCATATTGAAGGCCTTTAAGACATCACATATCATACCTTCAGAACCACAAAGAAGATATCATCTTGCGGCAAGATGCAGACCATTAGAATTCAGACCCTGTCATAGTCAAACTCTGTCAAGCCATGTAGTGATACTTAGCGCGGCTTATAACTTTCTTTCTGATGGACTTCGAAACCTACAACTCTAGATTTAGACACTTCATACATGTGTGTTGGCAAGAGACACTGCTAGGCATGATAGGCATTGTCATTGATGGCAAATAAGATCATCCCAATCATCCGCATAACACAACTTGTTCACACCGGAAGTCAGAATCAGAATTTGTCTAAGTCTGGGCAGTCAGGAACAAAGCAGGTGACAGGGTCTGGTATCTTGGTCTGGATCTATCCGGTGGAAAGGCATGGTTTGTTGCAGATATGAGGTAGTTGTAAGCATTGTCAAGAAACTCTAAATCTAGAGTTTTGTCCTCCGGAGATGAAGGACTCAAAAGATATTAGCTTCTGAGTATCAGGTTTCATTTTGACAAAATAGACAGAAGAAGAACAGGCTGACCTTGTGAATGATCTTAATTCCGGATGTATAGAAGTTGTTTATTAGGAAATTGGTGATGATAAGTAATGATATCCAACATGATTGATGATTTACAAGTGCAAGTTTTGATCCGCATCTCATATTATGTATGGATCTTGCCGACAGAGCAGAGTACTCTACAAAGTTCTAAATGTTCTTGAAGTTGACTGGTAAAATGATTATAGATCATGTTGCAGATATATATATCTGATGGAATTGGAGGATTTTGGTGTGTGTGTGTGTGTTCCAACTATGAAGTAATTGTGAAAAGAAGCAGAGATCAAAGTTTAGATGCTAGCAGAGCAGTAAGAGGAGGAGAGTAAGGATGAAGTGTATCAATTCATTTTTCTATGCTTAATTGGAACTAAACTCCAGCATTGATAGATGCCAAATATCAATTTAAGTTTATTGTAACTCTTCTTTCTTATAGGCAATGAGCCTTCTTTTGAGTAGTGAGCTCTGGGCAGTGAGCCCGAATGGATGTGCATTCCCCATTGTAATACTTTTAATAGGGTATAATCTTTGTGGGTTAACCCCCATCATGGTTTTTCCCTTAACTAGGTTTCCACGTCAAAAATCTTGGTGTCAAGTGTATTATTTATGTTTCTGCTCATATGTTATTGATTAATACTGAAATGTTTACATCATTAATTTGATTATAAGTTATAAAGGAAGATTAAGAGGAAGAAATTGTTAAATTGTGTGACAATTGATTCACCCCCCCTCCTCTCAATTGTCCGGACCTAATTCAACAATTGGTATCAGAGCAAGGTTCCTTAAAAGAAGCTTAACAGCTTGAGGAAAGATCTTGGAAAGAGTTTTCAATGGGTTCACTCAAAAATCAACTTTAGCTGGCTCTAAAAGATCTTGATCAGTTCAAAGCAGAAACATCTAATCTGAAAGATGAGATCAAGAATGCTGATGATACCATTGAAATGTTAAAAGATAAATTAAAGAAGTCTATGGGAAGGAATAAGGAGATACTTCTACAATTATCCAATTTAACTGAAGAAAATGGCATGAATGAAGCCTTGGAAGAAAAGACAAAGGAATGTGAGAAGCTATCAAAAGAAGTTGTTGTTCTAAAAGTTGAGATGGAATTGGGGCAATGAGGTTTACCAAAGAAATTGAGCAAAGGAAGAAGACTGAAGAAGATTTGAATCAAACTCTAAAAGAAAGAACTGATGAATGCTACAAATTGGACAGTATTGCTGGTCATCTAAAGTCTGATCTACAAGAAAGAAAAGACAATAAAAGAGATCTTGAAAGACAATTTGTCATTCTCAGACATGATTTAGAAGTTACAAATGAATACAAGGAGAAGTTTAAGATAAGTTTAGCTAAACTTGAAGCAATACTTGAGGGTCAGAAAAAGGCTGATGACAAGCATGGTCTTGGATATGAGAAAGGTGAAAGCTCCAGATTTGAATGAAGAAACTTTCAACCAAGGAATGGGAGAAATAGACCTAGAAGACCTCCAGTAAGACAGCCTAATGCTTAAAGGTATCCATCTTTCAATGGAAATTGTTTCAAGTGCAATAAATTTGGTCATAAAGCCACTCAATACAGAAGTAGAGTAAATCAAAATAATCCATCCTTCTCTAGACAATGCTTCAATTGTAAGAGGTATGGTCATAAATCTAATGAATGCAAAAGTATGATAATGAATAACTCATAAAATAGAGGAAATGGGAATTCCTTCAATGGCAAATGCTTTGCATGCAATAGACTTGGACATATGGCCAATTAGTGCAGATCAAGAGGAAATCAATCAAATGGGCAAAGAAATGTTGTGTGCTTCCATTATAACTGATCCAGTCATTTTGCAAGATTCTATAGAAGTAGGACTAATGAAAGAAGAGGTTCGGTAAACAGAAAACTGGATGAGTAAAGACAAGACAAAGGCAAAAGGAAAATTGAAGAGAATGAGATCCATAATGAAACAAGTGAGACATGGGTCAAGAAAGCAATTATGAACCATAGTGATGGGTCCGCACTAGAATTTGGTGCAGATAATTCCTCAAGGAATTAAATTAGGAGCTCTGGCTCAGGGGGAGCTGCAATAAAAATCAAAATCCCCTAGCCAATAAATAAGTGCCTGAATCTGGCACAGTGAGAAAAGAGATCTTGGATTGTTTCAGATCATTTGGAAGGATTTCCTAAAGAAAAATGATGGATATGGCAAATTACAGAATAATTCATGAGAAACTATTCAACAAATAGAGTAACTGGATGTACTAGGGTAGAGCATTTATTACAAAGATAAATTAAGCACTGCAGAGCATAAAAAGGTCATTCATTCCCCAGACATATCACTTTGCATCAGAAGAAAGCAAGAAGTGAAGGAGTGAACAAGCTCTAAGCTGAGAATTCTCAAGAATTGAAGCGCGAAGAGGATCCTCAAGAAAAACCCTAACCTGCAGAACAAGATCAGTGCTTGATGGAAGCTGTAGAACCAATGACAGTTTGGATAATGCCTATGGGTTATGAGGTGGATGAAAGAGTTTTGGATATGTATGCTTAGCATCTTCTGAGCACACCTAAAGATACCTCTGTGGAAAGGTTTGGAACTTACAAGGAACTGAGTCTAAAATTGTATGTGGAACTTAGACAACTGGAGACTAAGAGGAAAGTGCAGAGGCAAGTTGAAAAGTATAGTGAGAGCATTGGCCTAACCAAGGAAGCAGTGAAATAGAATAGAGAAAGAATTGAGAAGGTTGAAAAAGAAAAATAGGACAAGAAACAAGAAGATGTTCCAGTGGAACCATCCTTCACTTCAAGGACTACTAGAAGCTCTACTGCTACTTCTATTCCTCCTAAAACTGTAAAACCAGAAGTTAGACCATTCGGTGAAGCAAGTAAGAGAAAGAAAACAAAAGCCATAAGAATGAGTGTGGGCACAAAAGATGATGAGGAGACAGAGACAGATGAAGAAGTCAAAGAAATAAAATCCAAGAAAGCTAGAACTTTAAAGACTTTTGAAGACCAGCCTTCTAGAAGCATTAAAACTGGTAAAAAGTAAGTAACTAGTAAGGTCGCTATGACTATTGATGAAATTGTAAAAACAATCACTATTCATGGAAACTTAAAGCCTATCAAAGTTCACTATGATAATTTTGATCAAGCAAATAAGAAAATTTTGGAAGATGCCATTATCATATATTTGAACAAATTCAATAGAGCCCTATTGGAAATTTTACAAGAATTCCTAAAGGTTTAAGGAAAGTACTGGAAATGAGGAAAGAAACAGCCAAGGCTAAAGATCTAGAAATTAGAGAGTATGTCCTCTCTACTTTGTGTCCTGTAATGACTAGAAGAGGAGAAGATAAAATCCTTAGAGAAGTTAAAGAAAAATTCAGAAGCAAGGTTCGGATGAACAAACTAATGCTTGGTAAAACTACGGAAATTGCAAAAGAAATAGAGGAAAATTTGAGAAAGGCCCTAGACAAGGATAAATATTATATTATTTCAAAGAAACAAGTTGAAGAAGACAATTCTATAGTTCCAGAATTGGAAGCTCCAGAAGAAGAGATTAACAAGGGAATTGATGACCAAGGTGTTAATTTAGATCATCCAAAGTTAATCTATGAAGAGACTAATGTTGGATTTGATTCTTCAAATTTGAATGTTGGAGAAGTTCAAGAAAAGAACATCATTAAGTAGCAATCTGAGTTTGGTGAAGCCTATGTTCCGAAAAAGGAACAAGTCAGTCAGGAGGACATAGAAATGATAGACAAAATAATTGATGTGGAAGAAACTCTTCCACCTGATCTTCCCAGAAAAGAAGAGGATATTTCTTCTATACATACCCCTTTGGATCAGGTAGTGAGTGGTGAAGATAGAGAAAAGATTTCACCCACAAGTGATACAAGAAATGATAAAGTAGAGGAAGAGAAGGAAGAAAACCAAGAAGACAAAGCAAAAGAAGATGGGGCAAATGTTGAAGCACCTAAAACAAATGCTAAAAAAATTTATGAACAAATGGATGATTCAGAAAATGTTGCAAGAGACACTGCAGATGCAGTGAAAAGTCTTCTTGAAAAAGAGATGATTGAGCTTGATGAGCCTAAACTACTCCAAAGTCTAACCAATCCAGATGCTCACTCCCATTCAATTGATGAAAATAGCATCATTCACCCAAGTAAAGGCTAGAGAAAGTTGTTAAAATCCCACATGGAGGATAATGAGCTACTAGGGCTTGCAACCGAGATTTTGGAGAAGTTAATGCCTTCCTACCAGAAGAGTCCATCTAATTCCCCCTCTAGACATCTGAAAAATATTGTAAGTTCTGTAAATACTCATTTTGAATGCTTTGAAAAATCTACAGAGGCAAAGGTCCAGAAAGAGTTTCTGGCTAAGAAATTTAGTGAAGTATAGAATCTAATAGGAAATGATAGGATGATACTCGACATTAGCATAAGGAGTATTTAGAATGCTTTAGATGATGGAAGAGATATGTACAAATTATGTCTATCATGGCTCAAAATTAGTGAGGCTATTGAGAAGAAGATAAAGGAGCAAGAACAAAAATTGTCAAATCTTTCTCAAATTTTTGATCCTTTAACAGTTTTGCCTATAAATCAGGAATGTCAAGTAATTAACCTGACAGATGAGATAAAGAGGCTTAGTAAAGAAAAAAGTAACATTATGAAGAGAATGTGTGAGCTCCGGGAATTGATTGCCCCCAAGTTAGAAACCATGTTTAATACCTTATCAGAAGCTCAGACTGCACTTCAGACAAGTAATCCTTCAGATCTGACAAAGGCAGAAGCATATGCATTCTTGCTAAGTGGAGACATCTCAATTTTGGATGGAATAAAGGGAACTTGGGCCTCTAAACTTGTGCAATTGAAAAATAGTTTTGCAGATATTCTCAAGTTCATGTGAATAGTGTTGATAACTGAGAGGGGGGTGAATCAGTTATCTTAATTATTTCAGTTTTTTGAACTTTCTTAATAATCAATTCAAACAAGAAAACATAACCATGAAATGGAAATACACATGACACAATATTTTTGACGTGGAAACCCTGTTAAGGGAGAAAACCATGGGGTGATTAACCCAAGAAAGTATTCTCTGTTAGAAGAATAGAAATACAAAATGGCACTTGCCAATTAGGGCTCACTGCCCGAGCACACTACTCACAAGAGGCTCACTGCCTACAAAAGACTTCCTGTATACACAAAGAAAACTTGAACTGATGAGAAGCATCCACACATACTAAAGTTTAGTTCCAGTTAAGCTCAATAGACTGATCTGCTGCACTTCATTCTTACTCTCCTTAAGTGTTGCTGTCCTTTTACATTTTGAACCTATTTTTCTGCCTTTTGTATTATTCTGCTTTTTCTCGCACTTCAACACTTACATAACACACACATTCACATCTAAATCCATCTTGTATATAAATCCGCACAAGTGATTTCAAAACTTTTCTAGTCAGCATCCGGAATAGTCAATATTATCTCAAACTTTAGTCTGTCGGCTGAATCCTTGCTTCCCAAGTGAAACGGATCAAAAAGAAACTTATAGAAGTCATCTAATAAGTCAGCCAATCATGAAAGATACCTTAGGAATCTTTATCACCATCAACATCTCATCCAGAATAACTTCTGATGCTCTGCCTATTAGTTCTTCCTCTGTCTGTTTTATCAAACTGGACCCTAATACTTGAATGCTTATATCTCTTTACTCTTTCATCACCGGAGGCTCAATTCCTAGAATCTATCAGTCAAGGTACTCCTCTTGACTTCCCTAAGTCCACACTTTCCAAAGATACTTCCTCTGAGAGATCCGGACCTGACTGTCGAACCTTTCCACATACTCTGTTCTTACTTACTGGACCACAACATTCTTCAATCTGACTTCCGGTATAGGCACACCATGTCCTGCGGATGTGTGGGATGATCTTTGTTTCCATCAATGACAACATTCATAAATTCATATAGTGTCTCTTGCCAACAATTTCCCCCTTTGGCATTGATGGCAACACTTAGTGAAAAATGACTAAGTGTCACACTATACTCCCCCTTGGCTGATGCTCAGTCTCTATGTACATTTTCCAGAGCTCCCCCTTAGCTGAATTCCTCATTTTTCACTACTCTTCACTCCCCCTTTCACATCAATGGCAAAGGGTAGGATCCGCATACCAAAATTTTTCAAAAAGTTAACTTAGTCGCATAAGTATTGTTGACCCATTTTTTCCTCTGACCAGAGCCAAACAGTTAACCTGGTATTTTCCTTGAAAAGCCTTTGGAAAATGTTGCCTAAAAATGAAAAGTGCCAAATTGCCTAAGAAACCTTACCATTGGAAAGAGCTTGAAAAAATAGGCAGGTTTACTTTTTACATCACCCTGAAATTCGGCCAAATAAAGAAGTTATTGATGGTCAAAGTTTTGGTCAAACTTACAGTTCAAACATGCATTTGGTGGGCTTGAAAATCTCTGTTGGCCTTAGGAAATGTTGAAAAAATTAAGTTTTATGCATTTTGAATATATATCGGGCCAGGGAAATGCATATACATTTAGGGAATCTTCCACAGGTCCTCGAGAATATTCCTCATTTGTATATCGGCGATATGCAAGGAAAGATACAAGAGAAACATACAATGTATAAATATGCATTCATGGCATATTCCTCAAAGATTCCCCATTTGTATGTTTAGCGCTTGTATATTTGCCTTGTATGTTCACACATACAAACAAATATACATTCGCTAAATGTACAAAGGCAAATGTACATTCGTGGCATATTCCCTAGAATATTCTGCAGTTGTATGTCAGCAGGCTTGTATATTGCTTTGTATGTTAGCAATATACAAGAGGAAATATGCAAGGAAAAGATACATTGCGGGGATATTCCTCGAAGATTCCCTCCTTGTATATATGGGAGTTTGTATATTTGAGTTTGTATATTTGCATATACAAGGGTGCAGATGTACATTTGCTACAGTGCCGGCATACATACCAAAGGTGGGCCCCGCAGGTTTACAAATGAAATTGCATGCAAGAAGTGCCGCGGGAAAATATACAAAGGAGTTTGTATATCATATATATACAAAGGTTTAAATGCTACAGTGGAATGTATATCGACTTGTATGTTCACACATACAAGCCGATATACAAGGAAACATATACAATCCGGACCCAAATAGAAGTTTCAATCTATTCTATGTTGTTCTTGGGTCCGCCTTGTATAAAGGGGTTTGTATGTCTTGACATACAAAAAAGCTGATATGGAAGCCAGATTTCAAATGGATATCATTTCTGCCTCATTCAGGCTCTGGGTCCGTTTTGTATGTATGAGGCCACTTGTATATCGTGCAAAGAGATATACAAAAGGAAGTGATACAAGCTGGACCCGACAGGTAATCAAATACACTTAAAGGTCTTTTGGGGTCCAATTTGTATGTATATGGTGCTTGTATTTTGTGATATACAAGTCAAAGATGCATTGCAATATACAAAGGCAGATTTGAACCAAGGATCAGTTTCGGCACATAAGAGTTTGGAGTCCGTTTTATATGAATAAGTGTTTTTATATTTGCATATACAAAGAAATGTACAAATAGGAATATGCAAGCCGGACCTGGCATAACAATGAAATACAGCTCAGTGGTGTTTTGAGGTCTGCAGCTTGTATATTCAAACATACAAAGGTGCAGATACAAAGTTATATGCTGGGCGATTTCAAAGAGGTGGGGCCCGCATATACAAGGGGAAATTGTATGTATATACAATTTCGAACATACAAGGCATATACAGAGCCCAATATACAAGGCACCATGCATATGCAAAGGAGTTGTAGAATGCATTTTTAAATGTTGTTTCAGGCGCCAAGATGCATGCGATATACACACAGATGCAGATGCAGTATATACATGTGGTTGACCAAATCTTTGACTGCCTGTATCTTCCCCATTTCAGTGAATTTCGACATGTTGTAAGAGGCAAAAGTGCATGTTTTTGTTTCCTCTTTCATTTGAGCAAGTTTTTGGGGGAATTTTCCAATTTTCAATTTTTAGATCTAAGGATGCATATTTTGGGCGACTGAACGTTTCAACGATGACTTTCAGCAGATGAAGATATTTTGGGGCATTCATTGCTACCCAAAGATGATACAGCTCTCATTAATGGTCAGAAATATCTTCCCACCTTCCTCTTCCAGATATTTTCATCTTCTCTACTGCAGATCGATGAGTAAGTTGCTTGCATTCAAGACTCCAAAATATCTCATATCCGCCTAGTTCTAGATTTCGACGCCATAACTGTTGTAGCTGGACAGTCATCGAGGGAGATATTTTCATTTCCAGCTCATGGAGCAAATTTTGTAACCGACTTAGGATAGTTTTGGAATGCTATATATATGCATTAAAATGTTGTAAATAGGGTTGGAAATTTTTTGACATTAAGGCTTTTCTGTTTCCAAACAGGGTTTTCATATGTTGTAACTGTGCCTTTCCATTGAATATATGCAAGTTAATTTTGCCTCTTTACTAATTTTCCTAGTTCTGTGTGAATCTGCATATGGTTTGTCTATGAATGTTTCATTCCTCTCAATCATATCACTTCTCACCTCTGCTAGAGTCATCTAACCTATGTATACCTACTTGCTGTATTTGATTACATTGTGCATCTTCTCAGTGTTGTGGAAGTTTCTTTAAATCTTTCTAGTGTATCACCGCTTTTGTTTTCAAGCTTTTATTTCATTTCCATTACAAGCTTTCTCTCTCCTTTTTCCCCTCAAAATTTAGTAGTTTTAGGTGATAGCTAGACAAGGAAGCCGGCCTTCTCCAGAGGTCTGATCTCATTTAGCAAAGTCCCACACTTAGAGATCATTCCCATGTTATTCCAGTTTGCAGAGGTTTCACAACTATATGCAAGGGTGCAAAACTGGGTGATAACAACTTTGGCATGCCCGGTGGGACCCAGAGTAACAATCAAATTAACAGCCATTATTGCTAGTTTTGATGTGCAACCAGTAATTGCAAACCTTTAAGAGGTTAAAATTTACACATCTGGCAACTCAAACTGAAGAAAGGACAAGTGGATCAGTTCTGCCGTTACATATTTTATGAGAAAGGTACAAACCAGGAGTTCAAGTTCAGGCTCATTCAAATATTTGCAGCTCTCTCCACCCAGAAGACCGAGCAGAGCTGCAGCAAGGACTCCAGTTTCCAAAAGAGTACAATCAACTCCACCAGGTTTCAGACCAGTTGCTTCTTTAGTTCCTATAGTAACTCAAGCAAAGCTACCTACCGCTCTTCAGATGGCAAGAAATTAGCCATTCGTGACTTTTGATGGGGGTAGCCCTTTGAATCTAATGGTACATGATGTCTTACCAATGGCAGCTTTGAAAAATCTACCCTATTTCACAGGGGAAAATCAGACTACTCCGATCGAGCACATTAGAGACATAGCATCTCTATGTGGGGTTCATCATGTCACTCAGGAGAATGTAGCCATTAGATTGTTGGCTGCCTCTTTCAAGGGGAAGACATTGCAGTGGTTCAGAAGTCTACCAGTGCAAACTATAGGAACCTGGGATGAGCTAGGAGAGAAATTAAACAAGCAATTTCAAGAAAAATTAGATAATCTATCATTGGTTGAACAGATGACCACCATAAAGAGAGCTCCACAGGAGCAAATAATAGATTTTAACTTTAGATTTCATAAGACATGGGACAGAATCCCTGCCATGGTAAGTGTGAGGGGGAAATCAGGTTATTCAAATTAATGAAAATGAAACCCAAACATCTACAGAATAATAAAGATAAAAGAGATAAAAACAAAGAACAAACAATACCTTCATCTTTTACCTTTTTGCCTTCTGTAGTTCGCCTATCTTCGTTCGATCTTGATTGTGAAGCCATCAGAAGCTATTGCTTGCTTGCTTGTTTGAAGATGACAAATGAAGAATGGCTAGGATACTTTGGTATTTGAAGATGAGCTTCAAATACAGAAATGGAGGATGCTATGAAGTGCTCAAATGTAATGGGGGTACCAAAGGCGCGCTTAGATTCCTACAGCATAAGTTTGCACAAACTCCAGATTTTGAAATGAAGTGAAGAATGTTGTATTTATAGAAGAGAGTGAGGGAAGATCAATGGTTGAGAAGAAAAGAAGAGATCAACGGAGGAGGCTTGTTGAGGAATGTGCATCCAGTAAAAGAAGGACACGTGTCATTCCAAAAGCAACTTTGTTTGAGTTAACTCCTCTCTTGATGAGGATGAGATTTGATTTTCTTAAATTAGAATTTATTTTTCTAATTTAGGAGAAGATTTGCTTTAGAAGTGATTTTGCTTTTGTAACTCAGAGTTTTGCTTTTGTGTGACAAGAGGAAAGTTATTTTTGGAAGATAAGAGTGATTTTTCGAAGAGATAAGAAAGCATAATTAAATAAAAGATTTATTTAATTATTTTTGTGGATATTTGAGAAGAATAAATAAAATATAGAAATATATTTTATTTTGGGAGGATTCTAGATTTTATTTAAATAAAATTTGCATTTTATTTAAATTTGGAAGAATAAAGATTTAATTAAATAATTAAAATTATTTAATTATTTTAGAAGAATGAAGTTGGTGTAGGAGACTTTTAATTAATTAAATAAAATGTAATTTATTTAATTAAATGAGAAGGGATGAATCAAATAAATAAATAAATGTATTTATTTATTGATAGAAGAATATGGTGATGAAATAAATATTTAAAATATTTATTTAAGTAGAGTCATGCCAATTTTAGGTGTATACATTTTGCCCCTCTTTGATACAATGTGTTTTATCACGTTGTTTCAAAGAATAAGAATTTTTGACAGTGATACATGCCCCAGTTTGCCCCTAGTACAAGTTTAATGACAGGATGCCCCCTCGTGAGATTGGACGGGGAGACGGCCGAAAGGCGTGAGACAAATAATCTCACGATGAAGAAGAGGAGAAATAGGAGAAGAAATGGTTGGATGCAAAAGAAAGGTGATGAATGATATGTGATGCAAGATAAAATGATGACATACGCAAGCAAGCAAGCAAGAATGCACAAATGATACAAGAACAGGCAAGGTATTGCCCCGGTCAAGTGGTAAACCCATGATATAGATCGATGATGTCTGGTTTCAAGAATGAAACATGTCGTATAAGACACCGGGTCTGGTTTCAAAAATACAACATCCTGTCTAAGACATTTGATATGATAACAATATACGACAGTGTTGTCATAGCAGGGAATGATATATCCCTAGAGCAACATGAAGGATAGTTATGACTGATTGATATGGTTTATGACAAGATTAGGATCAAGACCGCTGATTGTGATTGGATAATTTGACAAGATGGCTTGACTCGATTGGTATGGATTAAGGATAGACTTGCATTTTGATCACTGCTCAGATTGACAGGTAGAACTGTTGATGAGCGATATGAAGACAAATAGAAATTTGATCGATAGAAGAAATTTGATTGAAGGACTGACAAGCTGCTGCAGGATTTTCCTATTGCATGGGATATGGATATGGATATGGAATGGAATTGGATACGGTATGGTAATGGATATGGAATGGATGTGGATTTGTCATCTTGATATTTGCAAGGCTTTTTGCTTTCGTCATTGGGCTTTATTATGTTGTAAGAAAATACAAGCATCGAAGTATAATTAGACTGAGATGACCTGAGTATCACTTACATGGATTTTGATTTAGCAAGTTAATACAAGCATCTAGTCAAACTTGAATCTAGATGACCTGAGTATTTCTTGCATTTCAACAGACAAGGATTGCCCCTTTTCATGTTTAGACCTCAGAGTCCTCGATGATCTTTTGCTAATCATGTCGTTAGACAGAAGTCGTCACATTACTAAAGTTTAATCCACAAGTAGCAGACAAAGAAAAAGATTATGCCCCCATCATAGCATCTCTAGCTTTTGCGCATCCTCGAGTAGCATAGGAAGACATAATGACAAAAATCCAAGACCTTGTAAGTTAACCTATTCACAAAACATTCTTGTATTAGATGTGTCTTTTGCCATAATTGATATAGAATTGTTCTGAGTGTTTCAGTATAGTGCTCTACTTTGGATAGGTTGATGCTTTGTGCCAAGAATTTTGTTTAAGGAACGCGTTGTGCTACACTTGCTTGCCTAGTGAAAGGGTGTGGACGCGGATAGAGAGAAGGACAGACGACAAGATATGGAACGGATGGGAAGCGGAGCCTTGGGGCGCATTGACAATGGCCTTGCCTACGTGATGATGCAGAGGCAATGTAGTTCGGGATGAACCCTGATGGACCTAAGATATGGATCGGATGAGACACGATATGGACCAGATATGGAATAACTATGGATTAGATATAAAACAAACATGGATCAGCTATGGAACAGAGATGGATCAGATATGGAACAGATAACACTGATGATAGAGGCTATGCTAGGCTGACACTGTGGACAAGATACTGGATAAGAATTTTGGATGGCCTTAATGCTAGATATTGATGACAAGGGAAACATCATAGATAGGGAGATGGATGGGCGATAGGGGATCAATGATAGGGTAGGTAGAAGGAAACAAGGATGTGATTTCCAAGGACTATGTCGCATAAGGAAAACATGCCCCATTGTAGGTAGAATACGTAGGATTTTTCATGACAATGTTTATGACGACAAGAGGATGAGAGGATAATGAAGGATTTGCTTGGTTTGGGAGGGATAAGGTATGTCAAGAGACATCTAAAGCATTTGTCAACATTGTGCCCCCAATCTTTATCAAGATCAAAAATAGAGGAAAGGAAGATTTAGGATGGATGGACTGGATAGTATAGGTATGTAATGGACAGAGGAATAGGATAGGAAATGGTATGGATGGAAACTGATAGGAGAAGGGTGATATGCTGACGAGACAAGGTGCCCCCAAGTGTAGGTGACATAGGAGATCAACTTACACATGATGCCTGTTTGCCAGGTTTTCATCATGGTACTTATCCAAGGTGCCTGTTGCCAAGTTTTCACAATTGGATGAAGGGATTTTTCTTTACTTTTTTCATTTTTTCATTTTTTCATTTTTTCTTTTTTTTCAATATTTGGATGGGAGAAGGTGGACACAGAAAGGAGAGACTCATAAAAGGTGATAGTCCTGCTAGATGGATGTCGTCGCATGGACCATGTTAAGTGTGCTCATAGATGTTGGTAGGGGATTGCATGAAAGTGAGATGAAGTAGGTAGATAGTGGATTATGGAAGGTGTGATAGTGGATGATGATGCAGAATACAGAAGGACTTATGCAAGGATGGAAGGAAAGTTTATGCAAAAGCATGGACCATAGGATGAGGAAGATATGTAGGATAGTAGTGGAAGGGAGGGGAGATGGAGTTATACAAAAGTGTTGTGGAATGGAAGGGAACCATGACCAACGGTTGCACATACTATGATAAACATTGAAGCTTATAATGGGAAGGTGGCGTAGGAAGCAATGAAGATTTTTGCTTGGTGGATGAGTGATTTAGGTACTTAGGGACCCACATAGACTTAGTATTTTTCTGATTTTTTCTTGTCATGTGGGATGGAAGGATTTAATATTTGTGGATGGCATGGGAGAAAGTGGATGGTTTGGATGCTTTAGAGGTGGATGCCTCATTTGACTTGATAGCTTTTTTCTTGGGTACCCAAACCTTTTTGCTTGTAGATTGTACTTGTGAAGGTATGGGCTTGGGTATATGTATCTTTTGTGCAGATTCTGAGATAATTATTTGTTGCTTGGGGACCCACACCTTTTTTAGTTTAGCATTGAGGTGCGTGGGTGTATGCAGCTTTTGAGATGGATGTTTCTTTGATTCTTGGCTTTGGTATCCTAGGTCATGAAGACTCGTAGGATTTTTAACTTTAGAGGTAGAGGCATCCAAATTTTTGTTGTTGAATTCTCTTAGGATGGTGGAAGTGGGGTAGGTGGAAGCTCTTTGTTTAGACAACATGTGTATTTGTTGGCCATGATTGGGAATGTTAGAGGATTTATAGATGGATGGATAAGGTGTTGGAAGAAGTGGTGGTAAAATGTAGGGAGGGATGTTAGGATTTGGGAGTAGCAGAGGTAGATTGGATGGTGGAAGGTGTATGGTCACATGCTTTTGACAAATGTAGGATGATGGAGGTGGAATGGCGACATATGTTTTGGGGATATGATAGGGTTTGCGATGGAAAGTAGTAGACTTAGGAGGAGTAGAGGAAGTACCAACATCTTGAGATTGTTCACCTTGGGGTATGTATCCAAGGCCATATGAAGGTGGAGGAACATTGACATGGACGGGCTCCAAAATACCTTGTTCATGAAGGCCTAAGCATTTACCTTGATAGTTCATATGTTAGAGTATGCGGTGGATAGCGGGATTATGTGTAGGTGGAACACTGGACACAAGTTCTTTATTGGATGGAGAAGATGAGATAGAGGATAATGGTTGTTGGTGTTCTAAGGAAGAATGTTCATGCATGAAGGTAGTGGGACCAAGGATATAGGATAACGGATTTGCAGCTTGGTCAATAATGGATGGTGAAGGATCACTAGAATCTTGATCGTCATTATGCTCTTTAGGATCTAAATTATTGGGTTGATCATTCATGTGCACTTGGGAGGCAAGTGTCTCATCATAGGAAATGGAAGTTGTTGGATCATGGATAGGACTAGATGGAAGATGGATAGGAGTAATGGAGGTTTCTTTCTCATGTATAGGTATGGGATCAAGTTTTTCAAGGACATCTTCTTCATAGGGAATATCTTGATCATAGAACAAATAAAGGTTATGGATGGGTTGGAGTTGAATTTTCATCTCATGTATAGGATCAAGTTGCTCATGGATAGCTTCTTCATCAAAGATAGTATCTTGATCACAGAAAAGATAAAGGTTATGCATGGGATGGAATTGGATCTCTTTCTCATGTATAGTTGTTGGGAGATGGATAGGATCAAGTGGCTCATGGAGAGGTTCATTATTATGGATATCATCTTGATCATGGAAAAGATGTATGTTATGGATAGGTTGCAAGAAATTGGTTTGATCTTGACTTGGACTAGGGATTAATGTTTCCTCATGCTTAGGATTAGACTCTTGACATACCTCTTGGGTTGCTTGAATGGAAGTGGATAGCTCTTGGGTAGGCTTGACATGTTCTTGAGGGTTATTGACATGGAGGTACAGTAGCTCTTGACTTGGGTTCACAGTAGAAGGGTCTTTGATAAGCTCAAGGGGTTGTGGATGACATGAAGGTGTTGTAGGATTTGACATGGGATTGGAAGAATCTTTGGTAAGGTCAAGGACTGAAATTTGGGGGCATGGTTGACTTTCTGCTAGTAGCCCTTGGATCACATCATTGGTAGGTGTATGGATAGGTGAATGAGGGGATTTAGCTTTCTCCCTAGCTTTTCTCTGGTAGTATAAATTTGGCAAAACTCTTTCCCACCACTCATCTCATTCTTTTTTGGTCACCTATTTAGAGTTTGAGGAACTCCATAGCGGTGTTGGCGTGGGATTGGCATGTTTTGGAATATGTGTCTTAGGAGTTGGCGAAGGAGGACTAGTAGAAGTGGTATATGATTTCCCCCTTGAGGTGGCAGTTGCCCTGTCAATAGTATCATTAAGACGGGAAAAGAAGGTATGATTTTGGGACGAGGCATAGCTAGTACTGGCACGTTCAGCTTGCAAGATTGCCATTTATTGGTGTAAGACTTGGATTTGTTGGGAAATTGCTATACACTCTTGGGGCGAGGGACCTGAGTTTATTTGCAATTTCAGGTATTGGAGTTTTTGATCAATATATTCTAATTGGTTTGCCATTGACACAAGATTGGAAAAACGTACTGGTTTGGATGAGGAGCAACAAATGTGCCAGAATAGAGTGCAAAAGTGTTATAAGTCAGATCAAATGTGCCTGGAAGAATAATTTGAATGACTTATCTTATGTGCTTGGTGTTTAACTTGATTTGGCAATGATCACACATGTACAAACATTATTCACTCACGCAAGACACAAGCAATTTTGAATGTTGAATTTGAAGAATATGATGATGATTAAACAAGCATACGTGGAAGACACATCAACATGCCCTAATGTCTAGTTTGATGTAGGGTATGGCCAATTAGGTTGGGGCAATGTTTACACGAGGTTGACTAGGGATTGAAAGTGAAATCTTGTCACACAGCCGGGAGAAGGGGGTAACCCACCCTTCACCTTCACTTCCCAAAGGTATAAAGTTCTTTGGGGCTTAGCCAAGAGTGACAGGATTCTGACTCTCAATGAGGGTGTCTTTCGATTCAGCCTCAGTTGAGGTCGTCCCTAGGGGTGATGAAATCCCCTAGCAGGCCTCCTAGGAAAGGGTACACAAAAGAAAATCAAGTGAAGTATTTTTGATCTCTAAGGTCACCTTGCAGTGCGAGGAGAGAGCATACATACGCACACGTGACTCACGCTTACACTTGTAAATTAACCCTTAAGAAATTGAAATGTGTGTGTGAAAATTGAATGGATAAGAGGTGTTTTTGATTCTCAAGATCGCATGAAGCGCATGAGAAGAGCATACATACCCCTAATCGCATACAAATTCACCAAACAATGAAGACACTAGTTCTTTTTATAGCCCAAGTCCAAATGTGTGATGAAGACACTTGTTGATTTTATGCCCAATTTGATATGTGTGATCAATCAATGTTCATTTTATGAGCCCAAATCGAAGTGTGTGATGAAAACAAGATTGAAGATGAAAGATTAGAATGAATGTACCTGGATTGTTTTTTGCTATCCAAATTTGACATATTTGCTGATCTTGATGTTGTTCCAGCCCTGAATGATCACCTGCAAGTCACAAAATTGAAAACGAAGCAAGTAGACTAGCATAGGAGATTGTTATGTGCAAATCGATAATCAGATAAAATTTGATGAAGATAAACTAATACAGAAAAAAGACTGCATAAACAGATTCTAGACGAAATTCTATGCAATTTGAAAAAAAAATTCACTGAAAAAGGATCAAATTTGCAAGAGATATGAGCATTTGAAATTTTAAAGCATCTTTGACTTTGACTGCGAAAAAATGTTGAAAAATGATACAATCACCTGAAAATTTCCTCACAACTGCATAGTTCATGTCGTCCTCTTTTTGATGAGTGTTTGTTTGTAAAATTTTGCCACCATATGACCAAGTTATGAGCGAGAGAAGAAAAAATGCCTATTTCGGCATGTAGGAGCACAAAAGGTTAACTGACTGTCTGATTTGACCGCTAGTGGTCAGGCAGATTCTGGTCACATTGGCAGTTTTCTCCTCTAGTGGTTAAGTTAAATGTAAGGGTTTTAAACAGACCCCTGGTCCTCCATGTGACCAGGGGCTGAGTGCCTGAGAAATTTTTTTTTGGTTTTTGTTTTATTTTATTTTATTTATTTATTTATTTTTTGTGATGTTTGTATTGTTAATTTAAATGTGGTGTGTGCAGGTGGTGGTTGGGCAGAGCTATGGAGGTGGTGGCTGGGTGGGGGAGGCCGAGCTGGTGTACGCAGAGGTGACAGAGTGGAGATCGAGTGGCATCAAAGGGGAGGGAGGACGCAGGTGGCGGGGAGGCCGAGGGTGTGGGAGCGGGTGGCGTGCAAAGGGGAGGCTGAGTGGCACAGGCGGTAGGAGCAGTGGTGCAGGGGGTAGGTCGATGGCGGCAGGGGCAGTGGGGAGCTGCGGGATGAGCAGGGGCGGAGGGGAGGGTGGATGGCGCCAGGGTGAGCAGAGGGAGGTCGCGGGGGTGGGGGAAGCACAGGGGCCAGGGATGGGAGAGGCGGCGATCGGGGGGGCTGTGGGGAGGAGGGGAGGCCAAGAGGTGGCGCAGGGGAAGGATTGGGGAGCGGCTGAGGGGGGGAGGCTGCGCAGGGGGGGTCGCGTGGGAGGGAGGGATGGGCGGTAAGGTGCAGGCAGAGGGGAAGAGGGTCAGGGGGGAGCGTGGTCGCAGGAGGGGGGTACGCAGTGGTGTAGGCAAGGCCTGCGGGAGGTAGGGGGAGACGGGGGGAGGCAGGGGCTTCGGCCCCTGCTATGTTTTTTTTTATTTTTGTGATTTTTTTGTGTTATGTTTTGATTTTTTTATTTTTTTTTATTTTTGATTTTTTTATTTTTTTTTATTTTTGTTATTTTTTTGTGTTATGTTTTGATTTTTTTATTTTTTTTAATTTTGTTTTTTATTTTTGTGATTTTTTTACTTTTACAAAAAATACTTTGAAAAGTAAAAAAATTTTCAAATAACAAAACTAGGGAAATGATAGGTGATTTCTTACCTCCGAAGCCTCCTGGACTCAACGGTGAGCTCGATTTGTGCGTAGGAGGCTGTTTGTGAGAGTTGATGCCCGAGTGTTCTTTGAAACACCTGTATCCTGCAACAAAACTTCTAAGACAAAAACCTCACAAACAATGTGGATTAGATCACGGTGGGTGCCAAAAATGTGAGGGGGAAATCAGGTTATTCAAATTAATAAAAATGAAACCCAAACATCTACAGAATAATAAAGATAAAAGAGATAAAAACAAAGAACAAACAATACCTTCACCTTTTACCTTTTTGCCTTCTGTAGTTCGCCTATCTTCGTTCGATCTTGATTGTGAAGCCCTTAGAAGCTATTGCTTGCTTGCTTGTTTGAAGATGACAAATGAAGAATGGCTAGGATACTTTGGTATTTGAAGATGAGCTTCAAATATAGAAATGGAGGATGCTATGAAGTGCTCAAATGTAATGGGGGTGCCAAAGGCGCACTTAGATTCCTGCAGCGTAAGTTTGCACAAACTCCAGATTTTGAAATGAAGTGAAGAATGTTGTATTTATAGAAGAGAGTGAGGGAAGATCAATGGTTGAGAAAAAAAGAAGAGATCAACAGAGGAGGCTTGTTGAGGAACGTGCATCCAATAGAAGGACACGTATCATTCCAAAAGCAACTTTGTTTGAGTTAACTCCTTTCTTGATGAGGATGAGATTTGATTTTCTTAAATGAGAATTTATTTTTCTAATTTAGGAGAAGATTTGCTTTAGAAGTGATTTTGCTTTTGTAACTCAGAGTTTTGCTTTTGTGTGACAAGAGGAAAGTTATTTTTGGAAGATAAGAGTGATTTTTCGAAGAGATAAGAAAGCATAATTAAATAAAAGATTTATTTAATTATTTTTGTGGATATTTGAGAAGAATAAATAAAATATAGAAATATATTTTATTTTGTGAGGATTCTAGATTTTATTTAAATAAAATTTGCATTTTATTTAAAATTGGAAGAATAAAGATTTTAATTAAATAATTAAAATTATTTAATTATTTTAGAAGAATGAAGTTGGTGTAGGAGACTTTTAATTAATTAAATAAAATGTAATTTATTTAATTAAATGAGAAGGGATGAATCAAATAAATAAATAAATGTATTTATTTATTGATAGAAGAATATGGTGATGAAATAAATATTTAAAATATTTATTTAAGTAGAGTCATGCCAATTTTAGGTGTATACAGTAAGACCTCCAGCTGAATATGCATTTCTATATTTTTTGAAAGCCCTAAATAGTGATATTTCAGTAATGATTCAATCACTAGGAGGTAATAGTTTACCAGATGTGTATGAATTAGCAATTAGGGCAGAGAATAATCTCATTCAAGCCAGAAAAATAGCACCCAGACCACCAGTGCCTATCTTTCTTGAGATTCAGGCTTCTATGCCTTTGCCAATTCCATGTTTTTCCCCTGCGCCTACTATCGCAACATTACCAAATATTGCTAATTTTGGACTTGCTGCCTTTAGTTCATCTCAAGAGTTGAAAGAGATTAAAAACAGTCAACAAAAGATTGAGGGTATCCTTCAAACTTTTGGAAATGAACTGGTAAACATAAAGAAGCAACAGTCCCAAAGGCCCTTTCAGCCTTATCAGCAATCTAGCTAGGGCATAATCAACCATTTCAAGGCCAAAATCAGCCGTATCAAGCTAATAGGCCACTTTATCAAAGCAACTATCAAGGTGCCAGACAGAATGTAAATCAAAGGCCTTTTCTACCTTATAATCCAGCACCTATTAACACCATAAGGGACCTTGTCCCTGCTCAGAACAACCTAGCAGCTGAATATGAGTGGTGCTACCCATGCAATCAGCGACACAGTCAAGCAGCCTACTCAAATGGAGTCATAAATCAGGCTTTAATGGTGCAAAATGTGTCAGCCTCACAGTCAAGTACACTAAATGATGGGGTTGTGCAACAACATGAACAACCGCAGAGTGATTTTGTTTTCATGAACTGGAAGGAAGGTGAATTTTGTGGCATAAACAGCGATAACACCTCAGTTGCAGCAAATACAAGAGCAAAGAAAAGGGGTTGTGAGGTAGAACAAGCAGCAAATAAAGGAAAAGTGTCTGCTAATGTTCCTGCACCCCAAATTCCCCATATTCTACAAAGAAATGACCCAGCAAAAGCAAGGGAGATGCCTTGTTTGCAACCAGACGTCGCTGCTACAAAATCAAATCAGAAGGTGAGTGCCATTCCACCTTTCAATATTATTGAAAATATGAAAAAGATGAATGTGACAATGTCTATGTGGGATTCTTTAGCCATCCCAGGCTAAAAAAGACCTATTGCAATCTACCTTGTCTGATTTGAAGGTGTCCAAAGATACAACTGTTGACCCAAATAGGGCTATCCTTACTAATTCCTCTGAGGATAATAGCAAACAGCCTAACAAAAGTACTAAGCCACTCCCATTCTATATATCATTGATAATTGGGGATAAATTAGTTCATAATTACATGGTGGATAGTGGAGCAAGTAGTTTTGTGATGCCTAAACAAGTTGCAGACCAATTAGGGCTCAAGTACCAGCCTCTTGAGAAGGGTGTACTCCAATTAGAAGGCACAGTTGTTACTAGTGTGGGTGTAATAAAAGACCTAGGTCTTACTCTACATACCTGTCCCAATGTTTCCATCTGCCAAGAGGTCTTCATTATTGATTTTCCCCCTATTTTGCCATGTGCCTATCAAGAGAATTCACAGCCAAAATAGGAGGATACCTATCCTCTGACTGGTCCCATATGTTTTTTAGGACCAGATATGGCACTAAGGTGACCCTAAGATATGAATTGCTTTCAAATCATCACATAGAGCCCTATACACCAAGTGTGGTTAATGCAAATCACATTATTTCTGATGACCCTGAACTTGTGGCAGCTCAAGAGTTACAAGCTAAGAGTATACCAGAGGTGTTATTAAGGGGTTGGTCCTCACAAGATGTTGTAGATGATCCTGAAACACATATTCAAGAAAATGGTATGGGGGTCTATATACTTCATGAGCCTAAGGCAACAATTCCAAGTATGGTAAAGGATGTAGGACAACAGACCGGGCAGCAAGGAGAAGTATGGAAAATGTTTTTTGATGGCTCTAGGAGCAGAAATGGATCTGGTGGTGGTGTAATGCTGGTGTCACCACAGGGTGAAAAATATTATGCTGCTTTCCGTTTTGCCTTCTCATGCACCAATAACACTGCTGAATATGAAGGATTAATTCATGGTTTGCAGTGGGAAAGAAAGAGGAAAATAGGTTGTTTGCAAGTATTTGGGGACAATGAACTAATTGTAAATTAGGTAAGAGGACTGCACCTTACCAAAAATGATACCTTGAAGTGCTATAAGCATAGGGCATGGAACATGATTGAGGAGTTTGATGCTTTTAATCTGATTTCCATTCCAAGAAATCAAAACTCCCATGCTGATAGATTGGCTGCAATTGGGGCACAGTTTGACATCCCTAGTGACATTCAAAAGGAGAAAATGCAGCCTCATGTAAAAATAGTTGATAGACCCTCCATCCCTGACAATAATGTTCATTGGCAGGTCTTTGAAAGTGATGAACAGATTCTGAAATTCCTGTTAGAGGAAGATGAGTTTTCTATGATGAACCAGGATAAACTCAAACAACAGTATGGCAATGATTAGATTATTCAGCTGAAGACAAACAAGCTACCCAAGGGATTGGTGACTTTGGAGTCTATTTTTGGCATCGATGATCAGATGAAGAAGACTAAGACTGGTATGCAAATAAAAGAGGAACATTATGAGGAGTTAGAAATTTTTAAGGGAAAACTCCTCAAAATAGGTAAAATTTGTTCAGTTGAGGACAGGAGAGCTTTTATTGCTCTTTATCAGGAATTTAAAGAGGTATTTGCTTGGGATTATTCAGGCCTAAAGGGATTTGATCCTCATATTGCCCAGCACACCATAGAATTGGAACCAGGTGCAAAGCCTGTAAGGCAGAGGCAGAGGCCCCTAAATCCAAAGCTAAAGCCCCTGATGATTAAAGAATTGACTAAGCTAATTGAGGGAAAGATCATTTTTCCCATCAAGAATACTTCTTGGGTCTCAAACCTTGTCCCTGTGAGGAAGAAGAATGGAGAAATTAGGTTGTGCATTAATTTTAGGGACCTAAATAGAGCCTCCCTAAAAGACCACTACCCACTTCCATCAATGGAGAGATTTTCTTTGCTTGATGGATTTTCTGGTTACAATCAGGCATTAGTCAAGGAGGAGGATCAGTTCAAAACTGCTTTCACTACCAAGTGGGGCACCATGGCCTATAGGAGGATGCCTTTTGGTCTCTCTAATGCTGGCTCGACCTTTCAAAGAGCCATGGATATGGCGTTCAAGGGTTTGTTATACAAATTGGTGCTGGTGTACTTAGATGATATAACAATTTTTTCTAAGAATGCATCTAAGCATTTATCCCACTTAAGGCAAGTTTTTGAGAGATGCCGAGAGTTTGGGATATCCCTTAATCCAAACAAATGCATTTTTGCTGTCCATGAAGGAAAGTTGTTAGGGCACGTTGTCTCAAAAGAAGGCATTACTATTGATGCTGAAAGAGTAAGGGCCATTTTGGAGCTGCCTTTACCAAGTCATAAGAAGGGATTACAAAGTTTTATTGGCAGAATTAATTTTCTGCGAAGGTTCATCCCTGATATCGCAAACCTTTTGAAACCTTTGACATCCATGTTGAAAAAGAATATAGCCTTTAATTGGACAAAAGAGGCCAGACTCAGTTTTGAGTCTATAAAAGAAGCATTGTCAGTTGTGCCAACCTTGGTACATCCTGACTTTTCCAACAATTTTATTCTATATGCTTATGGTGGCCTAGATACAATCTCTGCGATTTTAGTGCAGAAGCAGAGTAGCAGCTTTGAGCAGCCAATCGCCTTCTTTAGTCAGGGGCTGGAAGAATATGAGCAGAGATACAACTTTGTTGAGAAGCATGTCCTTGCAGTGATATGGAGCCTCAAGAAATTTTGACATCTTGTTTCTAATAACAAGATACATTGGATGGTGGCTCATCCCAGCGTGAAGGAGTTCCTATTGAACAAAGATATAAATGAGAAAAGAGCCAGTTGGATCACCAAGGTCATGGAATATGACATGGTTATCCAAGTAACCAAGCTTGTCAGAGGCAGAGGACTCAGCGAGTAGCTCGCTACTAGTTCCAAAAGGGGGATGAGACACTTTTTACCTTTGAGGATGCACCTCAAGATAATGCAGCAGTAGTGAGCACAGGCTGGGTTACTGATATGACTAGATTTTTGCAAACTGGCAAATGTCCAGCAGGTCTAGATAGAACTAAAAGGCGATATTATAGACTGCAATCGGTTCCATATGTTTTAATAAATGGCATCCTTTTCAGAAAGGACTTTAATGGTGTATTGTTAAGGTGCATCGATAAGGACAGACTGACAAGGTACTACATGAATTTCATGATGGAGCAGCGGGGAGTCATTTTGCCCCAAAGACTACCACTTGGAAAGTAATGAGAGTTGGCTATTACTGGCCCAGCTAATTTAAGGATGCCCATGCATGGGCTAGGAAGTGTATAAAATGTGTTGTTTTTGCAGGAAAAGAAAGGTTGTCGGCCTTACCTCTACGGCCAATTCAAATAGAGCAACCCTTCATGAGATGGCGCGTTGACTTCGTAGGACCCATTAATCTACCATCAACTGTAGGCCACAAGTGGATTCTTACAGCTACAGATTTTTTCACAAGATGGACTGAAGTAGTAGCTCTAAAGGAATCAAATGAAAATGTTGTTTTAAATTTTTATCATGACTTGATTTCCAGATTTGGAGTGCCTGAGTCAATAATTTTTGACAATGTGTTAGCCTTTGTTGGCCTAAAGATAACTGATTGGGCTGTCAAAAATGGGATCTATCTGAATACTTCTTCTAATTATTACCCACAGGGTAATGGTTTGGCTGAGTCTACCAACAAAAATCTCATAAGGATTATTAAAAGATCAATGGAGGACAACTAGAGGACCTGGCACACTAATTTGAAATATGCCTTATGGGCAGACAGAATAAATCCTAAGAGGTCCATTGGAAATTCTCCATATATGTTAGTATATGGGAAGGAAGCAAGATTGCCTATCTCTGTAGAACTGCTAGCACTAGACATCATGAATCGTCTAGAAATGTTTGAAGAGGAAGATCCCATGGCTGTCAAATATGCTCAGCTTATGGAGCTTGAAGAAATCAAAGACAAGGCTATGAAGACTATGGAATATCATTAGCTACAAACCAAAAGAAGTTTCGATCAGAAGGCCACCCCCAGAAGCTTTAGAATGGGTGACATGGTGCTTAAATGGGATGAATTAAAAAGCAAACCAGGAAAACACTCCAAATTTGACAACATGTGGAGTGGTCCATTTCTCATTACTGAATGAAAGGAGCATAATGCATTTCAGTTATCAAATATGGATGGACAAAATCTGCCTATCCCAATCAATGGGATACACCTAAAGAGGTGTTTTGAGGTATGAATGCCTTGTAAATCAGTAAACTAGGTCTCTATGCTTTCAATAAGTGTTGCTGCACATTAGTTTAGATCTACTTTTGCTTTCCCTAAATGTTGTCTAGCATAGTCGAAAGAGTTTTCTTTCAACATTTTGTCTTGGTTTGGCCTTCCAAGTGTTCTTCATTGCTTATATCTTATTTTTCTAAGGTCAGAGATATCTATATTTTAGTCTCTGCGTGACTCTATGCCCAATAGATGTATAGGCCACTGATCTAACTATTTAGCAGGCAAACATCCCATAGAGGTCGCCAAATTGTTGACCCATTTTTTCCTCTAACCAGAGCCAAACAGTTAACCTGGTATTTTCCTTGAAAAGCCTTTGGAAAATGTTGCCTAAAAATGAAAAGTGCCAAATTGCCTAAGAAACCTTACCATTGGAAAGAGCTTGAAAAAATAGCCAGGTTTGCTTTTTACATCACCCTGAAATTCGGCCAAATAAAGAAGTTATTGATGGTCAAAGTTTTGGTCAAACTTACAGTTCAGACATGCATTTGGCGGGCTTGAAAATCTCTATCAGCCTTAGGAAATGTTGAAAAAATTAAGTTTTATGCATTTTGAATGTATATCGGGCCAGGGAAATGCATATACATTTAGGGAATCTTCCATAGGTCCTCAGGAATATTCCCCGTTTGTATATCGACAATATGCAAGGAAAGATACAAGAGAAACATACAATGTATAAATATGCATTCATGGCATATTCCTCGAAGATTCCCCATTTGTATGTTTAGCGCTTGTATATTTGCCTTGTATGTTTGCACATACAAACAAATATACATTCTCTAAATGTACAAAGGCAAATGTACATTTGTGGCATATTCCCCAGAATATTTCGTAGTTGTATGTCAGCAGGCTTGTATATTGCTTTGTATGTTGGCAATATACAAGAGGAAATATGCAAGGAAAAGATACATTGCAGGGATATTCCTGGAAGATTCCCTCCTTGTATATATTTGAGTTTGTATATTTGCATATACAAGGGTGCAGATGTACATTTGCTATAGTGCCGGCATACATACAAAAGGTGGGGCCCACAGGTTTACAAATGATATTGCATGCAAGAAGTGCCGCGGGGAAATATAAAAAGGAATTTGTATATCATATATATACAAAGGTTTAAATGCTACAGTGGAATGTATATCGACTTGTATGTTCACACATACAAGCTAATATACAAGGAAACATATACAATCTGGACCCGAATAGAAGTTTCAATCTATTCTTGTTGTTCTCGAGTCCGCCTTGTATAAAGGGTGTTTGTATGTCTTGACATACAAAAAAGCCGATATGCAGGCCAGATTTCAAATGGATATCATTTCTGCCTCATTCAGGCTCCCGGTCCGTTTTGTATGTATGAGGCCACTTGTATATCGTGGATATGCAAAGAGATATACAAAAGGAAGTGATACAAGCCAGACCCGATAGGTAATCAAATACACTTAAAGGTCTTTTGGGGTCTGATTTGTATGTATATGGCACTTGTATATTGCGATATACAAGTCAAAGATGTATTGCAATATACAAAGGCGGATTTCAACCAAGGATCAGTTTTGGCACATAAGAGTTTGGAGTCCGTTTTATATGAATAAGTGTTTGTATATTTGCATATACAAAGAAATGTACAAATAGGAATATGCAAGCCGGACCTGGCATAACATGAAATACAACTCAGTGGTGTTTTGAGGTCCGCGGCCTGTATATTCAGACATACAAAGGTGCAGATATAAAGTTATATGCTGGGTGATTTCAAAGAGGTGGGGCTCGCATATACAAGGGGAAATTGTATGTATATACAATTTCGAACATACAAGGCATATATAGAGCCCGATATACAAGGCGCCATGCATATGTAAAGAAGTTGTAGAATACATTTTTAAATGTTGTTTCAGGCGCCAAGATGCATGCGATATACACATAGATGTAGATGCAGTATATACAGGTGGTTGACCAAATCATTGACTGCCTGTATCTTCCCCATTTCAGTGAATTTCGACATGCTGTAAGAGGCAAAAGTGCATGTTTTTGTTTCCTCTTTCATTTGAGCAGGTCTTTGGGGGAATTTTTCCAATTTTCAATTTTCAGATCTGAGGATGCATATTTTGGGTGACTGAACATGTCAGCGATGACTTTCAGCAGATGAAGATATTTTGGGGCATTCATTGCTGCCCAAAGATGATATAGCTCTCATTAATGGTCAGAAATATCTTCCCACCTTCCTCTTCCAGATATTTTCATCTTCTCTACTGCAGATCGATGAGTAAGTTGCTTGCATTCAAGACTCCAAAATATCTCATATCTGCCTAGTTCCAGATTTCGACGCCATAACTGTTGTAGCTGGACAGTCATCGAGGGAGATATTTTCATTTCCAGCTCATGGAGCAAATTTTGTAACCGACTTAGGATAGTTTTGGAATGCTATATATATGCATTAAAATGTTGTAAATAGGGTTTGAAATTTTTTGACATTAAAGCTTTTCTGTTTCCAAATAGGGTTTTCATATGCTGTAACTGTGCCTTTCCATTGAATATATGCAAGTTAATTTTGCCTCTTTACTGATTTTCCTAGTTCTCTGTGAATCTGCATATGGTTTGTCTGTGAATGTTTCATTCCTCTCAATCATATCGCTTCTCACCTCTGCTAGAGTCATCTAACCTGTGTATACCTACTTGCTGTATTTGATTACATTGTGCATCCTCTCAGTGTTGTGGAAGTTTCTTTAAATCTTTCTGGTGTATCACCCCTTTTGTTTTCAAGCTTTTATTTCATTTCCATTATAAGCTTTCTCTCTCCTTTTTCCCCTCAAAATTTAGTAGTTTTAGGTGATAGCTAGACAAAGAAGCCGGCCTTCTCCAGAGGTCTGATCTCATTTAGCAAAGTCCCACACTTAGAGATCATTCCCATGTTATTCCAGTTTGCAGAGGTTTCACAACTGCATGCAAGGGTCTAAAACTATGTGATAACAAGTATATCATCTGGTTGCACTCTACATATACTTTAGTATGTCTGCAAAAGTGTTTTTCAATTGTACAACTTCGGTTGCCCAACTCAGCTTCATCTTGTCCAAAATTGATATGTGACCACTCAACAGGAATGCAAAAACTTCAGCCTTCTTCAGATCTGTCGCATCATTTGTCTTGGCGGTGGTTTGAGCATCACTTAGGGCCTCATGCATGGCCTCCAACTTAGGAATGATTATTCTTCTAAGCTTATTTAACCTGCTGATTCTATTTTTCTTTTCTTTCTCTAGCTTCTTAATTTCATCCAAGACTACAATGGTCTGACATTCTTGATATACTATGGGTGAGGTAAATGGATTAAAATTTTGAGAAAGTTTTGTTAGTTGGATCTCCTAGTCTTTCATTTTCTTCTCAATCTCCATTGTTGCTTTGGACCATGATAGACAAAATTTATATATTTCCCCGCCATCTTTAAGAGCATTTTCTAAGCTCTATATCCCTATATCCATATTTCTTCTATCATTTGATATTAGACTTAGTACTTCAGAGAATCTTTTATCCAAAAACTCTTTCTAGACCTTTTCCTTAGCTAATTTCTCTAAGGACTCAAAATGAGTGTTGACTGAACTAACAAGAGATTTAAGATTGCCTGATGAGGAGGCTGAGGGATCCTTCTAAAAAGATGGCATGATCTTTTCTAAAATGCCGCATGCAGCTTCTATTAGCTCACAGTCTTCCATGTGAGACTTCAAGAGTTTTTCTTTTGCCTTTGCATTGGCAAATGAAGCTATCTTCATTGTTTGAAACGGGGAGAGAGAGTCAAAGTTAAATAGACCTTGAAGTAACTTTGGTTCATCAATCTCCAACATTTCTTTTGTCAAGAAGTCCTTGATAGTTTCTGCAGTGTCTCTTGCCAAAGACAGAGATTTCTTTTCTTCTGTACTGTCACTTATGTTCTTCTCAACTTGACTTTCTTCTTTTCCTTTCGCTTCTTCTTTCTCCTCTATTCTTTCTTCTCTTTTAGTTCCAGAGACTGTAGGGGAAACTAGAGGAGAGATATTTGTTTGTTCATGAGCCACCTCTTCTGGAGTAGAGGATTCTAAGCCCTTGTCTTTACCTTCACCGGAGTCCATTACTTCTTCTGTCATTGCCTCAGTAGATTCTTTTTCAACACTTGTAGCCGAGGGATCAACACCCAAGTCCTCTATAATAGGAATGTTGAATCTTGAGTATGCCTTCTGCAGGATTTCTTCTGTTTCTTTTTCCACTTTATCAGTCTCTCCAAGCATGAGCTGATTCATTCTAGTCTTACTCTGGAACTCATCCTTGCAATCTTTGAAGATTATATCCATATGTTTTGGAGTAATTGAAGGGTAGAGCTGAATAGTTATCTGTTCTCTAATTTCTAAGTCTTTTGCCTTAGCATTTTCTTTTCTCATTTCGAGTTCCTTTTCCAAACTTTTAGGAATTAGAGAAATTATTTCAATCAAGGCTTTATTGTATATGTTCAAGTACTTAATTGTGGCTTCCTCCAAGATTTTTCTATTTGCATCATTATATGCATCATAGAATTTTGTTATTGGTTACAAGTTTCCATCCATAGTAACAGCTTTGACTACATCATCTGGGGACAGAGTGGGCTTTTCAACAAATTCTTCTACCTCTGCCACCTTATCTACACCAGATACTTTCTTCTTCTTCTTCATCTTCTTGATTTCTTCATCAGATTTTGTCTCTTCTTCATCTTTCTGACTGATATAAGACCTTGTGGCCTTTTTCTTAGTTCTTTTCTCTGCTTTACTGGATGATTTTGCTTCCGGTTTTGATGTCTTTAAGCTCTTGTCAGTGGTAGGAGCGGACCTCTTAGAGGATCTTGTCTGGGTGGGGGCTTCTACCGAACCACTTTCCTTTTCAGCACCTTCCTTCTCTTTCTCTGCTCTTTCCATCTTCTCCCTATTGGCATCAAGTGCCTCTTTTGAGATGCCAAAGCTTTTGGCAATGTTTTCTACTTCTTTTCTTACCTTTCTTTTCATCTCTGGTTGCCTTAGCTCAATATGGATCTTCACACTCAATTCTTCAAAGGTTCCAAACCTTTCTGCCTTAGGATCCTTTGGTTTACTAAGCATGTGCTGAACATGCAGCTCTATGATTTTCTCATTCACCTCATACCCCATTGACATGATCCACACTGTTCTTAGTTCCACTGCCTCCATTAGGCATTGATCAGTCTCTACCATAAAGCATACTGTGTCTTTGTATTTCTCAACTAGAGATTGGGGAATTCTCTCTCTACCTTGCATCATGTTTTGAAAGTTTTTAAAGAAACCCCAGAGAGCTATGTTTTGTGCTTTGTCATCACCAAGTCCATGCAAATAATCCCTGATTTGTATGGCAACCGGTCTGTCATTCTACCATACCCATCCACTGGATCCAGGTAGCTCATTCATAAAGTAGAAGAATAGACAGAGTATTAGACCACCAAATTTGAAGGAATTCTTCTTGTCCTTCTTTATCTTCTTCTTGTCCTTCTTTATCTTCTGTAGGTTCTCCAAGAGTTGGTTTAGAAGGAGCTCACAAAGGTCATAGTCTACATTTTTTCTCAACATTTCATAGGCAGTGTAGATAGCAGTTCCAGGTACTAAATTCTCCCTACTAGAATGATATATCTTGTAGCCGATGATCATGGATGCAAACTTGACATCCAGATCAGTGATGTCATCTACTGTCATTGCTCTTTTATCAAACCTAGATCTGGTAGCCTCACAATCAGATTCTTGATCGATTTGAGAATAGGTATACCACTAGATGAGTGCAAACTGGTAACTACCCTAATGGCATCTTTTGTGATCTTGAATGGTCCATTCAACCACATGAAGTTGTCATGTATTCTACTCAAAACATACCGGACCCATTCATCCTCAGCAAAATAGGGGAAATGTATACATTGTGCAAAGTGCTTCTCCCGAAGGGCCTTGTATTGGGGTTTGAGCTCAAATGAATCATCTATTAGTTGTTTGTGGTAGATATCCCTCAATTTGGACTCTCTAAATTCTTTAATGTTTTCATGAATGTAAACCCTAATATCTTTTGTATGCAAGACACCATGCGGAACACTAGAAAAAGCTCCTAGGAGATCTACTTCCAAGGATTTGTAGGGATGTTTCTTGAATTTGGGGCGAGGCCTATCAGTGATCTTCACAATATTCAGAGTACACATCTTTTAAAAAGATTTGTAGAGAGATATTTTAAGAATGCAAAATACCTTTTGTGCCTTTCGGTTTCACGGAGTTAGCCGGATCAATTTCTGGATGAATTGACTTCTGCAAATGATCTTTGATGGGCTTGAGGAAATTTGTTGCAGAGCTTCTCTTTTCTTCTTCTTAAATGTAGAATGAGCAAATGTTTAATAGGAAGAACCCTTATATTACTCTGCAAACCCTAATACCAAGTTGCAATAAATGCTCGACCTAAGTTATTCCGGTTTGCCTTATTCAGATGACTTGAAGTACTGGATTGATCTTAATCTTAAACATCTTGCGGACCTTCCAAATCTTAATCATAGTTTATTTAGATGTTTCTCGTATGAACCCTTTAATCCACAACTCTCTTTGTGCCAGTTCCGACACCAATTGACTGGCTGGGGGAACAAGGTTTTCTTTGTGTCTCCCCCTAAGCCAAAGCTCACTTTTTAATTTCCGGAAGGAATATCAGCACCAGAGTCTGGTGTGGATCCCTCCCCTACATTCTCTATACTTTTCTTCACCCAAATCTTGTTCATCTCACTTTGAACTTCATTCGCATTCACTTTTTGTTTTCCCTTATCTTGATTCTGATTATGATGTACTGGACCTCTTTTGTCCCGATTCTTGCTTCTACAGAATTTTGCAATATGACTGGATCTATTGCAAATTTGGCAACAACATTTCTTTGCATATTTGATTGATATCCTCTTGATCTGCATTGATTAGCTATATGACCTATTCTATTGCATGTAAAGCATCTACCATTGAATGATTTGTTCATTTGCATATTTTTGCATTCATGAGATTTGTGACCATACCTTTTGTAGTTGAAACACTGTCCAGAGAAGGATGTATTAGTCTGATTCATTCTCTTTCTACACTGATTAGCTTTATGACCAAAGTTATTGCAGTTGTGGTAGTATCCATTGAAGGATGGATATCTTTGAGCATTAGGTTGCCTTACCAGAGGTCTTCTAGGCCTGTTCCTTGGATTTTTTGATCTAAAATTCTTCTGATCGGTTCCAGAGCTTTCACCTTTTTCATACCCCAGGCCACACTTGTCATCTACCCTCTTTTGGCTTTCAAGAAGAACTTCAAGTTGAGCAGAGCTTATATTGAATTTCTCTTTATATTCATTTGCTGTTTATAGATCCCTTTTAAGAGAGACAATTTGATCCTCAAGTTTTTCTTCATTATCTTTAGCATCTTCAAGATCAGATTCAAGATGTCTGATAATTCTATCCATCTTGTGGCAATATTCTGATTTCTCCTTGAGAGATTGTCTTAGATCATCTTTAGTTTTTCTTTTCTCTTCAACCTCTTGGGTAAACTTCATAACTCCTGATTCCATTTCATGTCTTACCATAATGATTTCTTTTGATAACTTTTCACATAACTTGGTTTTCTCCTTCAGATCTCCTTTTGTATCATTGGCTTCACCTTGACTTGCTAGTTGCTGAAGTAGCTCCTTTCTCTTTTTCATAGAGAGACTAAGTTTCTCTTTTAATTCATTCATGAAATCATCAGCCTGTTTGAGTCTTTCCTTCAATTCATTGATTTCAGAATTTGACTGCTTAAGATCATCTAGGGCAGACTTAAGTTGCTCCCTCATACCATACATATCCATTTGAATTCCCAGGTCTTCCTCAAGCTATTAGGCTCTGTTGAGAGGAACTTGGCTCTAATACCAATTGTTGATAACTGAGAGGGGGGGTGAATCAGTTATCTTAATTATTTCAGCTTTCTGAACATTCTTAATAATCAATTCAAACAAGCAAACATAACCATGAAATGGAAATACACATGACACAATATTTTTGACGTGGAAACCCTATTAAGGGAGAAAACCACGGGGTGATTAACCCAAGAAAGTATTCTCTGTTAGAAGAATAGAAATACAAAATGGCACTTGCCAATTAGGGCTCACTGCCCGAGCACACTACTCACAAGAGGCTCACTGCCTACAAAAGACTTCCTATATACACAAAGAAAACTTGAACTGATGAGAAGCATCCACACATGCTGAAGTTCAGTTCCAGTTAAGCTCAATAAACTGATCTGCTGCACTTCATTCCTACTATCCTTAAGTGCTGCTGTCCTTTTACATTCTGAACCTATTTTTTGCCTTTTGTACTATTCTGCTTTTTTTCGTACTTCAACACTTACACAACACACACCTTCACATCTAAATCCATCTTGTATATATATCCGCACAAGTGATTTCAACACTTTTCTAGTCGGCATCCGGAATAGTCAATATTATCTCAAACTTTAGTCTATCTACTGAATCCTTTCTTCCCAAGTGAAACAAATCAAAAAGAAACCTATAGAAGTCATCTAATAAGTCAGCCAATCATGAAAGATACCTTAGGAATCTTTATCACCATCAACATCTCATCCGGAATAACTTCTGATGCTCTGCCTATCAGTTCTTCCTCTGTCTGTTCTATCAAACCGGACCCTAATACTTGAATGCTTATATCTCTTTACTCTTTCATCACCGGAGGCTCAATTCCTAGAATCTATCAGTCTAGGTACTCCTCTTGACTTCCCCAAGTCTGCACTTTCCAAAGATACTTCCTCTGAGAGATTTGGACTTGACTGTCGAACCTTTCAACATACTCTGTTCTTGCTTACCGGACCACAACATTCTTCAATCTGACTTCCGGTATAGGCACACCATGTCCTGCGAATGTGTGGGATGATCTTTGTTTCCATCAATGACAACATTCATGAATCCATATGGTGTATCTTGCCAACAATGAACTTACTGATTAGTTGTACATATGCGGTCCTTTATACAATTTTTTGGAGAATTTTGGCTTGCAGACCCCACCCTTTGCCATTGATGTCAAAGGGGGAGTGAAGATCAGTGAAAAATGAGGAATCCAGCTAAGGAGGAGCACTAGAAAGCAGTGTGAACAATAGTATGAAGCACAAGCAAAGGGGGGGCTACTTTTGACACTTAGTCATTTTTCACTAAGTGTTGCCATCAATGCCAAAGGGGGAGATTGTTGGCAAGAGACACTGCTAGGAATGATAGGTGTTGTCATTGATGGTAACTAAGATCATCTCAATCATCCGTATAACACAATTTGTTCACACCAGAAGTTAGAATCAGAATTTGTCTAAGTCCGGGCAGTCAGGAACAGAGCAGGTGACAGGGTCCGGTATCTTGGTTCGGATGTACCTGGTGGAAAGGCATGGTTTTCTGCAGATCTAAGGTAGTTGTAAGCATTGTCAAGACACTCTAAATCTAGATTTTTGTCCTCCAGAGATGAAGGATTCGAAAGATATTAGCTTCTGAGTATCAGGTTTTAGTTTGACAAAATAGACAGAAGAAGAACAAACTGACCTTGTGAATGATCTTAATTCTAGATGTATAGAAGTTGTTTATTGGGCAATTGGTGATGATAAGTAATGATAGCCGACATGATTGATGATTTACAAGTGCAAGTTTTGATCCGCATCTCATATTATGTATGGATCTTGCTGACAGAGCAGAGTACTCTACAAAGTTCTAAATGTTCTTGAAGCTGACAGGTAAAATGATTGTAGATCATGTTGCGAATATATATATCTGATGGAATTGGATGATTTTGGTGTGTGTGTGTTCTGACTATGAAGTAATTGTGAAAAGAAGCAGAGATCAAAGTTCAGATGCTAGTAGATCAGTAAGAGGAGGAGAGTAATGATGAAATGTATCAAGTCAGTTTTCTATGCTTAATTAGAACTGAACTCCAACATTGATAGATGCCAAATATTAGTTCAAATTTATTGTAACTCTTCTTTTTTATAGGTAGTGAGCCTTCTTTTGAGTGGTGAGCTTTGGGCAGTGAGCTCGAATGCATGTGCATTCCCCATTGTAATACTTTTAACAGAGTATAATCTTTGTGGGTTAACCCCCACCATGGCTTTTCCCTTAACTGGGTTTCCATGTCAAAAATCTTGGTGTCAAGTGTACTATTTATGTTTCTTCTCATATGTTATTGATTAATACTAAAATGTTTACATCATTAATTTGATTATAAGTTGTAAAGGAAGATTAAGAGGAAGAAATTGTTAAATTATGTGACAACTGATTCACCCGCCCCCCCTCTCAGTTGTCTGGACCTAATTCAACAATGTGTTTACAACACCTCAAAACCGCATTACAAAATATCTAACACCAGAGGAATGCGGACAAGTGAGTGCTCTGCTCTGGTTAGCGTTGTATTCTACTCTGCCAGACTTAGAGTGTTTGAAAATATGCTTCTGGTACTTATCAGGAGCTAAAATATTGGGTATAATACCTCCTAGGGACTACAAACAACATACCAGAACCGTATGATTTGATCTTCAACTATGGACCAATGCCAACCAATACATTGTCTCTCTATCACTGTCTCTTGTATGTTGCTAACACTTAGCCAAAATGACTAAGTCTTCTTCACCAATCCAAAACTCTCTTCTAGTATTGTTCCTTTTCTTGTTTCCATCAATGACAACACCTTCAACCATTGTGCACAATCATTCATCATCATATCAGAAGTGTCTCTCTCTCTTAGTGATGTTTGCCAAGTTGCCAACAATCTCCCATTTGGCATTGATGGCAACACTTGATGTGAAAAACTGTTACACTGCTCCCCCTTTCTCTATACACACTGCTCCCCTTAACTTCATGCTTCTCTCCTTACTTTTTAAATTTTTTTCACACGTTTCATTTCTTCTCCCCCTTTGACATCAATGGCAAAGGTGTATGATACAAAGATATATACAAATTGCTAAAATTTCAAATTTAGTTTTCTACTTTCTGCATATATACAAGTGAAATCAAAATATCTTACTATTGTTCAAGGAGGACATCTTTGTAGATCTTCTTCAGATGCACCACTTCTTCATCCCAACTGGCCTTAGCATCACTCAACACTAGTATGTGCCCATTAATCCATGACACCAACTTTTCTGCTTTCTTTATGGTAGCAGGGAATTTTATCTGTAGCTACTACTAGCATGGTCAGGTATGCAATCTTGAAGCTTGCTACCTCCCGGAGCTAGCTCATTCTATGCTTTATGACCTCCCTCTGGGTCTGCAACTTATGTATATTAGAATGAATAGTCTCAACTTGTGCCCTCTGATTAGCAGTTGCATCTTTTACCGAGTCATAAGTTCTGGATATCTTCATTATTTGAGCTTCCCATCTATCTATTTTATCTTTTATATCTTTAGTCTTATCCAGCCATGTAAGAAAAAATTGATACAATTCACTAGCTTCTTTAAGGGCCAACTATACATACTCTACTCTTATCTAAAAAAAATTTACCTTGACCAAATTTGTTAGTAAGCTCAACTAGTCTCTCATCATCAATCTCTGCCCTTACCTTCTTCTCTACTGCTTGTTCTAGGGACTCAAAGTGAGAATTTATTGATTCCATTAACTTTTTCATTTGTGCAGCAAGGGCCAATGATGTATATCTCATTAAATTTTTAAAAATTGCTGATGCACCTTCTATCAGCTTGTTGTCCTCCATATGAGATTTCAATATCTCTTCTTGTGATGTAGCTTGAAAGATTGTCCCAAGTCTTAGTTTCTGTAGTGGGGACATAGAGGCAAGGTTGATAGGTCCTTGCAGTAGCTCAGGAGCAGTCAAAATCTGAGCTTCCTTCTATTTCTCCAAAAACTCTTTCAAGGAATCAACAATGTCTCTTCTATTCAACTTGAGACACTTTAGCTTCTTGTCTTTCTAGAGGTTGATCTTGAATGTTTTCTTGTTCATTTCCTTCTGGTTCCAAAATAGAATTATCCATTATTTGCTCATTTATCTCTTCTCTCTACTCTTCTTGTCTCTCAAGGATATTCTCTTCTGGAGCTTCCTTTGCTTCTTTAGAGCTTTTTTCTTTCTCAGAATCTCTCATTTCTTCATTCTTTCCTAGATTTTTCAGAGGAGTGATTGTACCTTGGTCCATGATCTGCTCAATATTCATTTCTAGAGCAATATTATCAACATTCTATTCTATGTTTGGCTCCTCTTCATCAGTGTCTATCATAGTTGAAATTTGTAGCTCATGGAGCACATTCAGTGTTATTTCCTCAGTTTCCTTCACCAAATTTTCAATGTCACCAGACATTAAAGTGTTTACCCTTTTCTTTGTTATGAATTTCTCACTGACTATCTTAGTGGCTCTGGTTCTTTCAGGGGTGATTCTTGGACAAAGTTTTAATAGAACATATTCTTTTATTTCAACATCTTTTGCCATAGCCCCTTTTTTTCCTGTATTCATTATGCTAGCTAGACTATCTGGAAGATCATCAATAATTTCAATCAAGGTTTTACTAAACATGACTAAATATTTTATCAAAGCAACCTCAATTGTTGCCTTATCAACATCAAAGCTTTCATCATATACATTAACAATGGGCTTTAAATTTCCATGCTCAGCCATTGCAGCAATGGTGGCTTCTAAGGACATAGTAGCTTCATCTACTTTGATCTCAGTCTTTTCCCCTTTCTTCTTCTTCTTGTCCTTAACCTTTTTTGAAGGCTTCCCCTTTTTTTCCAAAAGGGGCTTCATTTGTTCTTGCCCTTTTTGTTTTGACTTCTTCATCAATCTCATTCTCTTCTTCTTTTTCTCCTCCACCAAGACTCACATACATTCTTTTGGTTGCTTTAATATCTTTCTTTCTTTTCTTCTTCTCAGGAACTTCTTTCCCAGCATCTACAGGATTTATTTTTTCTTTCTAATGAATTCCTTATATCCTCTTTCCATCAAGATTCAATCATCATAAATGCTTATCTCAAAAAGCTGTCAAACCCTTATTCTGCCACCCACAGTTGATCTAAATTTCTCTGCAATCCACCACATTTGATTCTTTTCTACCAGAATCTTCTCCAAAAGGTCTGTCATTCTGTCTTACATCTCATATTTCATGTTGGATATCAACACCACACTTTTGGCTAGGGGAATAGGATTTTGCATTCAAGCTCCCCCCGAGTTAGAGCTCCCAATTTACTTCCTGGAGGAAGTACCTGCACCAAAGTCTGGTGTGGACTCATCCTTGACTTCATGTGCTTCCTTCTTAACCCAAATTTTGTTCATTTCCTTCTTGATCTCTGTCAGATCTGCCTTTTGTACCAATTTTTTCATCTCTTCCTGATTATTCTTCTTCATATTCTTGCTTTTGCAAAACCTTGCAATATGTCCAGGCTTGTTGCAATTGAAGCATACAAAATTTATCTGTCCATTGTTCCTTTCATTCATCCTTGATCTGCATTGGTTAGCCTTGTGTCCAAATCTATTTCATGCAAAACAATTCCCATTGAAAGATTGAGCATTCCTTCCATTATTATTATAGGTGTTCCTTGTATGACTTCTGCATTCACTAGCACTATGACCAAACCTCTTGCATATAAAGAAATTACCTTTGAAAGTTTGAACATTCCTTCCATTGTTGTAACCATTCCTTATTTGACTTCTGCATTTATTAGCTTTATGACCTACTTTATTGCAAGTGAAACACTGACTAGAGAATGATAGAACATTTTGATTTACTCTGCTCCTACATTGAGTAGCCTTATGACCAAACTTATTGCATGTATTACAATAACCACTGAAAGAAGGGTACCTTTGAGCATTTGGTTGTCTGATTGGTGGTCTTCTAGGTCTATTCCTTTGATTCTAGATTTGTTTGCCTTTGTCCTTCTTGATTTCAACATTCTTTTCTTGACCAACTTTAGAGCTTTCACCTTTCTCAAATCCCAAGCCTTCTTTGTCATCAGGACTTTTTTGACTTGCAAGTATTCTATCAAGTTGGGCAGCACTCACTCTGAATTTTTCTTCCTGAATCCATGCCTGTTTCAAATCATCTTTCAGATCCACAACTTCTTATTCAAGCTTTGTGCAGTCTTCAGATTTGCTTTTCACCAACTGATTTAGTTCTTCTTCTACTTTTGCTCTTTTTACAATTTCCACTTTCAGATCATTTAAGTTTTCATTTGCAGATATCAATTGTTCATTAGCTTCCTTGTATTTTTCTTTAAACTTCTTGACTTGGTCCCTCAATTTTTTTATGCACTCATCTGCTTCCTTGACATTATCTTTTAGATCCCTATTTTCTATTTCAACCTTTTCAAGATCTTCAAGGGAAATTTTGAGTTCTTCTTCATTGACAAGCGTGCATTATTCTTCTTCAATTTTAGTTGGATCAATTTCTTTAGGAGGAGTAGGACACTTTTTACCTACCATGTGTTTAATCTCCAAGATCTTCTTCAAGTTGTTAGACTTCTTCCAAGGAACCAAGATCTGATACCAATTGTTGAACACCTAGAATACTGAGGGGGGAGGTGAATCAGTATTCTATCAAACCTCTTACTTATTCAATCATTAATCCATTTTCCATATTTGATAACAACAAAGCAACTTAAGCACAAAAGAAACAACCACAAAGCATCACACATAAACACCATGATTTTTACATGGAAAACCCTAAATAGGGAAAAACCATGGTGAGTGTTAACTCACAATAATTATGTAATAACAATACCGAATTACAAGAAAGCTCACTGTCTTAGGGCTCACTGCCTGAATGAAAGAAGGAAGAAGAATGGATCATTGCCGGGTTGAACTTCTTAGATTGCATCTACACATGCATGGTTACAATTCCAATTAAGCTCAGAAACACTATCTCAAAACTCTTCATCTTGATTACTCTATTTTACTGCTCTGCTTTTACATTAAGGAAGATCTCTCTTCTTCTACTCTTGTCACCTACACTATACCTCACATTCACATTCGCATCACATCACTCAAACACCAAATTCGATCCCATATATATATCCGTAACACTTGGAAACTTCATATTAGGTCGCCCTATTAAGGTGTAACGTCTAGTCATGCCTTATGTACTCTTTCGGCCAAATTCATTCACCAAAATTGACAGTGGACCTAAACAACACTTGAATTACCTTCTCACATGTCAGCTTCAACTATACCACCACTTATGATTAAGTTCTAAACATTAGAACTTACCACATACACTTAAACTTATCATGTCAGCCACTAACACAGACTGCCACTAGTTCAGTTCATCTGTCAGAATCCAACTTTCACTGCAGACCACAAGGCTTGCTCAAAAACATATCAAAGGATTTTTAGACATAACAGATCATACCTTCAAAACCACAAAGCATTATATCATCTTGTGGCAAGATGTGGACCAACAGAATTCGGAACCTATCATAGTCAAACTCTGTCAAGCCACCTAGCGATACTTAGCGGCTTATAAATTTCTTTCTGGTGGACTTTAGAACCTACAACTCTAGATTTAGTCACTTCATACATGTGTTTACAAAACCTCAAAACTGCATTACAAAATATCTAACACCAAAGGAATATGGACCAAAATAAGTGAGTGCTCTGCTCTGGTTAGCACTGTATTCTGCTCTTCCGGACTTAGAGTGTTTGAAGATATGCTTCTGGTATTTATCATAAGCTAAAATATTGCATATAATATCTCCTAAGGACTGCAAACAACATACTAGAACTACATGATCTAATATTCAACTGTGGACTAATGCCATCCAATACATTGTCTCTCTGTCGCTGTCTCTTGTATGCTGCCAACACTTAGCCAAAATGACTAAGTGTTCTTAACTGGACCAAAACTCTCTTCCAATCTTCTTCCTTTTCTTATTGCCATCAATGACAACACCTTCAAATATTGTGCACAATTATTCATCATCATATTAGTAGTGTCTCTCTCTTAGTGATGTTTGCCAAGTTGCCAACAGACCTTGTATTTATAGGCAAATTTGGAGGGATTTGAATCCAATGGCTAGGATTCAAATTTGGAATCAATGGTTGAGATGAGAGGATGAGATCAAGGGCTTAGATCTCATCAAAAAAATTGGATGATTGAGATTAAATGTGAATTTTAAATTCACATTGGGAAGGAAGAGGAATGAATTAAAAATTTATTTCTATGGGATAGTGTGAGGATGATGTGGACTTGTCAATGAATTAAAAATTCATTTTTGTGAGGGAGTGTTTGAATAAAAAATTAAGTTTTATTGAGGAGTTAGATGGCATGTGACACATGGATGAATTTAGCAATCACATGTGTGAGTTCATTTCATGGAGAAGAGCTCTAACATAAAAAGGGAAAGATGATGTATAAGGGTCATGTGACCTATTTGAATAAAAAAATTATTTTTATTCAAATGGTGTGGGAAAGGGTGTTAAGTGTGATTTGACCAAGTTAATCATGTGATTAACTTAATTAAGTGGCTGGAGAAAATTATTTAGTGGACTAATGGAGGATTAAAATTAATTAAATAATGATTTATTTAATTAATTTTGGTCTAGGGGTCATGTAGGCTAGGGTAGCTAATTAAATAATTAATATTTATTCAATTAGACTAGGTTTAGGCTGTAGACTAGGGAGATTAATTAAATAAGTATGTTTTACTTAATTAATCAGGATTAGGAAGATGGATAACTAAAAAAATATTTGGAATATTTATTTAATCAATTGTGGATGATGTCTAAGGTGTTGTAACAAATTAATCAAATTAATTCATTACAAGGGATGGATGAAGATGAATGGTTAGGGATGAATGGCTAGAGATAAATTAAACAAATTGGATTTATTTAATCAATTGGTAGAAGGGATAAGTTAGTGTTGTGAGGATGCGAGAAAGTGGCTTGTGAGGCAAGTCAGTTTCAGGTGTCTACACATGGATTAACATATGTGGTGCTCACACTCTCCTTCAACATGTTATCTTTTGGTAAATTGACCTAGGGGATAAAATTTGTTTCTAGGAAAATGCATGTATTTCAAAGGTTCATTGATTGACCTACAATTTAAGGTAGACAACCTTAAAAAATAAGCCTATATAAAGTGGGTAAACAAAATGAAAAAGTTCCAAGAGGAAACTAAAGATGGTAATGATAGATCTAGAAAATGGAAAGACTGGCTTGTGCTGGTCCCAAGGGCCTAAAGAAAGAACTTAGATGATATTCAATATCTCCAATTTTAGATTAAACTACTCATCACAAAGGGAAAAACTATTGTGGAACTTCAAATACTTGGTTTAACCTTCTCATACTTGGTTTAACACATAGTAAAGAAGGATTATTAAATTTTGTCCAAATAAGATCCTAGGGCCCAAAATTTAAAGGTACAAAAGAAGATTTAGTGATAAAAGGCATGGCCTAAGGCTCAAGTATGACTTTGGATTATCGTGTAAGGAAAATATCAATTAGAGACAACCTTTAGAAGAGGGAATTTGCAAAACCTTAAAGATGTGAATTTTATAGAACTAGTGGGAAATATTTCAATGATCTATTGGTAAAATTTTAGTACTCCTATGAGATATGGACATGTGGATACTAATAACCTTTGATATTAAATTATTTTTTCCTAATAGAATTGTGGAACTTATTTAAGATGGGATCTAAAAATTTATTCATAATCCCAAGTAGAAAACTCGTTGGAAGATTGTTCCAACAATGTTTTATTGGTTGTATGGAATGAGTGAACCAAAAGGATTTTCCTAAGTACAAGTTGTCCTACTAATGACACACAATAAGGAGTGATCAAGATTATTAAATAATAAAGGGTTCTGCTAAATTACAAAAATTGAAAGAACTTGCCCCTCAAGATCATAGGAATAGGTCAAGGGATGGAATGATGTAGGGCATGGTTCAAGAATCCAATTAAGGAATGTCAAACCAATTAGCTTAGAAAGAAAAACACAAAAATATAATAACATATAGACATAATGGAACAACTGTTATGGAGTAAAATGTGTACACTAGCATTTTACAACTAGTTTAGCACCCGGGTGGACCTAAAACAATTAATTCTTGATCTCGATGAGCAAACCTGACAAAATAAGCTTAGGACAAGTCTAGGCTCACCTTAATTGACACTCCCCAAAGTTTTGGGGCCTAAAGGACCAGGGCACCTAATGCCCTAGTCCCAAATGTTAGCCCCAACCCTATTTTGTGGTGTCAGCTTAGAACACCTCCTTGGCTTATACATGTTAGCCCCATTTGATTTTATTCATTGTTGGTTAGCGGGAATGCATATATAAGTGTTAAGTAGGGAAAAGGATGAATAATGGAAAGCGTACAACTAGATCAAAACCCTCTTCCACAATAACATTCAAGGACAAGATTGAGCTAAATCACTACCAAGAAGAAGGTGGACTCAGCTACAGATCTTGTGCTCCTGTTTGCTATGGAAAGATATGGTTTAACAAGCCTTTTATCAAACCCTAGGTTAAGTGTAAGTAAAACCCTAGTTATTAAATAATCATCTTGTAATAGATGAACAACAATAGAAACCCATAATCTGAAAGTGCAGAGATGATCAGGAAGATATCAGAACTTGTGTCACAGAAGCTGGAAAGTTAGAGGATTAATTCGGTAACTTCCCAAGTCCAGAAGTGAGAATCTACTGAAGGTCAGAACTAAAAAGATGTTGTAATTGATGATCAAATGCCAGATCTAGAACCTAAAAGCCCAAAAGACTAGGGTGCAAACCACCCAAGTCTTTTCAGAGGAATATTCTGAAACTTTTGCTAGATCCCAAAACCTTGATTCTTGCACAACCTTCTTGCAACTTTACTTTCCCTGAAACCTGCACACAAGACAAAAAGAGAGCAGTTTGGGGGTTGTGGTGTTTATGGATTTGCCTCAATCAAATCTTGGGATAGCTTTCAAGCTTCCCAACATCGTTGTTAGAGAGAGCATGCCCCTGTAGGGTAGAGGCTAAAGATAATCCAAATGATGAAATGATTCAAATAATAATGATGTCACCTTAGAGGTGAAGTCCTTAGGAGGATGAAGAGTCTTCAACTCATAAGAAGATGGATGATGATTCCAAATCTGCAACAACACACACAATACAAACACAAATCTGCAACAATACACAATGAATGTCTTGAATGCTCTTTTTTTCCAATATCATAAGTTCGCAATATCTATCTAGGTTCATAATGAATTCAAAAACACACTTATATATGCTTTCCTACTAACATTTGTGGAATTAAATCACAAAAGCCGATAAAGAGGAACATTTTTAAAGGTTCTATGCCGACATATCATTAATTGGCCCCAACCAATCAGGGGAGACTTGGGGGGTTGGCACCCAAGTCTAGGACCTCATTTTTAGTCTAGGGTGAGATTTAGGAAGGGCCCAAGGTCCCAAATTTGTATTGGTGCAAGGAAATATCTTCGAGATGATCAATTATAATGCATAATGTCATTACGGGGACCTAGGAGCTAAACTAGGAGGTAAAAAGATGTGTCCACATTTTACTCCATAATATTTAGCCCCCACTTTAATGTGTGTATGATCTTACAATTTAGTACATGCATTAAAGTACAGTTGAAGCATATCATACACATCAAACACTAGAACGAAGACACACCCTAAGTTTGAAGGGCTATTTCTAGCCCCCAAACTTAGGCAAACATAAGAAAACACTTGATAGTCACGCAAGACACAATGAATACAGTAAAGAAGCATGCAATACATGGAGAAGACAATGAAAGTAAGCAATACACGGAGAGGACATGAATATAATCATGCAATACATGAGGCCTACATGAAGAGAAGACATGATTAACATATATATATATATGTATGTATATATATATATATGTATATATATATATATAATGCTAACTAAAGTAAATAAAATACACACCATGGAGGGAGCTCATCGTTATGCGCCTTTAGACCATGAAAACACACAAAACACACAGCGTGGAGGGATCTCATCACTACGCACCTTTAGATCATGCAAAAACACGCAAGAAACGCAAGAAAGACACATAAAACACATGAAAGACACATGACATACAAGAGCATCGTAGAGTATGTCATAGACATACTATATGTCCTATACACAAAAAACATGGGTGATAGGGAGGAGCTCATCATTGCATTCCACTATCTAAAACACACCAAACACACCTGACGATTGAGCTATGCTACCACAACAGCCAAAGACATGCTTAAGGGTGAATGACTCAAGATCCAACCCCACCTTGCAATGAGGAATTTGTTTAAAAGGATGTACACTAGCTCAATAGATACACCATCCCACCTTCCATAGAAGGGCTTTCAAAATGTAACCCCACCTGCATCACGGAGATGCCTTACAGTGAAAAGAAAGCATGTGCTCAAAGTATACAACCCCATTCGCATCACAAACATGCCTTACAGTGAAAAAGAGGTATAGGTAACAAGATAAAATACACATTCCCACCTGCATCATAGAGATGCCTTACAGTGAAAAGGAAGTGTTTGATTATATCTAAAAAGTAATCAAGTAGTTACCAAGATATATGCCCCCACCTTAAAGTGGTTGATCTTGCTTGCCGGTATCAAGAACATTTAAGGTAAAGTGAAAACATGCAAAGGAATAAGAGATTTCATAAATCCCATTGATGTAGAGAAAGTTAAACAATGACTTAAAATAATCTTGCATTGATGGCATACAAACTACCATTCACAACCTTCATAGTCTGATACATGCAAGTGCAGCAATTTAGACCTTTTTGGTCATAATTTTTCTTGAAACACCTGCAAATGAAAATGTAAAACCTGTTTTGGATACCCTTTTGGCTCTTACTACACATATCTGAAAATGGGCTAAGGTTACTTTGCACGGAATAGGTCAAAAAAATGGACTGTTGCAGAACTGGGAACCCTAGGCTGAATCCTGCCTATTTTTACTAAAATTGCTCTAAAATGCACAACACTCGATGAAATCTCCTTAAACAAAAACAAAATGAAATAATAAAAGATTCTCCATCTTCCTCAACTAGTTGTAGGTCTATACTATACCATACATGGTCGTACTAGAATGTTTTCAGACTACAAATTCTAGAAAACATTGTTAGAACAAAGCAGCCTTCACCAAAATGGCCATGTAACTTTCACAAATCTCAATGAAAATTGATGAAACAAAAAACAAAATGAAGTAGATTCAAAACTTAACAAAATCCAATAAATTTTAAATCATTACATGGGTTGTACAGGTCATACACAATGAAAGAACAAGACTGCAACATTAGAAAAGCAGAAAAACTTGCTTCTATTCATCAAAATTACCAAAATCCATCCTTCTCTTCCTCTATTCAACTTTTGAGGGTGTCTTTCTTCATTTTACAACTGATCCCAATGATTTTGTAATGGTTTCTTTCTTGCATGTAAAAAATTGCTTGCATTTTTTACCACTTGTCCAAGTTGCATGATAGCTTTTAGCAACATTTGGCAATTTTTAAACTTTTAAATCAAAACCCAATGAACACACCAAAAATGAACCCATATGATTCTAAATGGTCATAAATGACCTTATGATACTCCAAAACACTTAAACAACCTAAAAACCAAACATGACAAAAATTAAGCTTATGAGGCTCCTGATGCCCCTGCACCATACTCCCAAGGAAAGAAAAATCTCAGTTCCATTTGAGATGTGATCTGTAAATTTGTCAATATCTTCCATCGTGGACTTCTTCAACCTACAAATCTGATATGTGGAATCTTGCTCTGCTTGCAAACATTCAAATGCATGTTTCATTTTTACCTTAGGTCTTCCACTTCTCTGCCACTTGTCATTCAATTGGGAATTCATTTCCAAAATCTGATGCTCCTTACACCCTGTTGTATGTTCTGCATTCCTAAATTTTCGTGGATCTTTCTTCTTCTTCTAGCACCATCTCTTACTTAGCATCTTCTCAACTTCAAGGTTCCAAAACTCTAGTTCTTATTCATATGCTGCATTACCACTGGCCATGTCTTCATCTTCATCATTTGAATACAATTTGTCAGCATATTCATCATCCATAAAATTAGAAAATACAACCAGTACCTCTGTTGTTTTTGCAACATCTTCTTCACCATATTGTGCTACATTTGCATAATCTTCATACACTGTATTCACTTCTCCTTCTTCTTTATACTCTTTTCGATCTTCACAAATATTGTTAGAAATAAAATTTTGAGTCTCAATGGAGTCATTTTCTTCATCTTTTTCCTCTTCCTTGGATGGCTTTAGCTCTGCCATCATCTTGATTAATTTTTTTATCTTTCTTCTCAATTGTTGCCTCTTTCTTCTTTCCGCAATTTCCTTTATCGGACACTTGACAACTTTGTGAATGGTGATGTTCCAACTCCACACACTTGTTACTATACTCTGTATTCTTTCTTCAAATATTTTTTGCATTTGTTCCAAATCTTGTCGCAGCCCTGTTATCTCTTGCTGAATACTTACTTGTTTTGTCTTCTCATCTTTCTTCTTCATCTCACTCCTTTCTCTTCTCATCTCTTATTGCTTGCTTGAAAACTTCTTACTCTTCAGGTCTTCATGGATTATTCTCCTCAACAATTCCATTCTTTTGGTATCCAATACCTTCACACACACAACTATCCTCTACCCAACAAGATTTTGGAAGATGCACTCTCCAAGACCTCTTCTACCCACTTCCTCTCAGTGGAAGAAATCTGCACACCTTCTACCTAGTTTCATCACTATTGGAGGATATAAATCACCGACTCTCTTTCATACCTACAACAAATTAAACAATGGCTTAAAACAATCTTGCATTGATGGCATACAAACTACCCTTTACAACCTTCATAGTCTGATACATGCAAGTGCAGCAATTTAGACCTTTTTGGTCATAATGTTTTTTGAAATACTTGCAAATGAAAATGTAAAACTTTTTTTGGATACCCTTTTGTATCTTACTACACATATCTAAAAATGGGCTAGGCTTGCTTTGCACGGAATAGGTCAAAAAAATGGATTGTTGCAGAATTGGGAACCCTAGGCTAAATCTTGCCTGTTTTTACTAAAATTGCTCTAAAACGCACAAAACTCAATAAAATCTCCTGCAAAAAAAATAAAATGAAAGAAGAAAAGATTATACATCTTTCCCAACTAGTTTTAGGTTTATATTGTACCATACATGTCCGTACTAGCATATTTTCATACTGCAAATTCTGGAAAACATTGTTAGAACAGAGAAGCCTTCACCAAAATGCCCATAACTTTCACAAATCTCAATGAAAATTGATACAACAAAAAGAAAAATGAAGTAGATTCACAACTTAACAAAATCCAATAACTTTTAGATCATTACATATGTCGTACAGGTTGTACATAGTGAAAGAATAAGATTGCGACGTTAGAAAAGTAGAAAAACTTGCTTCTATTCATCAAAATTACCAAAATCCATCCTTCTCTTCCTCTATTCAACTTTTGAGGGTGTATTTATTCATTTTACAATTTATCTCAATGATTTTGTAATGGTTTCTTTCTTTCATGTAACAATTTCTTGCCTTTTTGACCACTTGTCCAAGTTGCATGACAATTTTTAGCAACATTTGGCAATTTTTACACTTTTAAATCAAAACCAAATTAACACACCAAAAATGAACTCATATGATTCTAAATGGTCATAAATGACCTTATGAGACTCCAAAACACTTAAAAAACCTAAAAACCAAACATGACAAAAATTAAGCTTATGAGGCTCCTGATGCCCCTGCACCACCCATGCCCCAAAGTGACATGTGCCACGATCGCCAAATGTTACCACAAAAACATTGATATCATTTGCTAACATAATCAACAAGATATAAGCTTTGGTTAGAAAATTCATTCTCAGATAACAATCAAATAAATTCATGAAAGCTATATAGAAACATATCACATCATAGACCAAGGTTACACTTGCAGTTTTGGAACCGAGTATAGCTGTGAGGTTATACTACAAGTATCTCAGAATTGAGTGTAGCTACAAGGTGAGATAAAAAATAATCCAAAGTGCATAGAAGAATATTTAGAGTATTGCAAAGGTTTGTTACAACAAATTTCACAACACGAATCACAACACAGAGTGATTCTACTAGTCAAGCATCAGTAAAATATCAACCCCATCTTCATATATGGACTAGGTCCATTTTTTCCTTCTTGTTGAAGGGATGCATGGTCCTTATTAGTATTTATTTGTTTTCATCATCCGTCGATTAGTAGAGTCCCTGAAGAATGGAAATAGTAAAAAAAGATAGAGGTAAAGTGACTTGGGTTTACAATGTGGGAAGATACCCCCAAGACATCCTCCACAATGTTATGCCCCCAACGCACAACACAACAATAAAATAGAGGAGAGGAATAGAAGAATAGAGAAACAAATAGAAGAATGGTCACAACAGAGGTAGTCTCCTTGTATCCTTGACCTTACAAGAGTATCAAGGGTCATATAAAGAGACCTAAACAACATTTAACACAACACAGGGGAACACAACATAGAAGAGGAGGCCACGTAAGCGAGAAACTCAAAGAGATGCTACATCAAAGGTGGCCAAAAGGGTGAGAAATACTTTCCTGTTATCTTTGATCTTGATATTTATATTTATTGTTAAGGATTTATCCTTTGTTCTTCCTTCCCTTTGAATCATGTTTTCCGCAGTGGCTAGTATTGTTGAAGAGGAAACTGTAGGAGTTGGTAATGAAAATCTTCTCTCTTGAAGGTTCTCTCTTGTTATATGAAAGGATGGTGGAGAAGGAGCCTTAAAAATTCCCATTTTAGTTGGTTGAGGTGGTGTAGGAAAAATATGTTCATTTTTAGTATGTTCAACATCCCTCCTCAAAGAATTTATATTAGGAGAACTAATCATGTTCTCTACATCATTAGAGATATCCAAGGTACTTAAATGTTCAAGCAATGGTAATTAATCTATTTCTTCATTTAAGATGTTGTTAAGAAGAGTTTTAAGGTCAGTAGATGAACATTCATTATCAATGGGATAAGGAAGTTGTTCAAGGGGAGGTTCCTCATCATCCAATGCTTCATCTTGGCTAGGGAGAGCATTAGAATGTAGAGATGGGATAGTGGTGAAAAGGAATGTCTTAATGATTTCTTCTTCTTGCGCTAAAATATCTTCACAAGTGGGAGTCATGTTGGGAGAAGACTCCAAATCATTGGATGAGACACACAAGGCTATGTCAACTTCGTATGTCTGACAAATGATGTCCATTATATCATCATGAAATGTAATAAGAGAAGGGGGAATGTCTTCATCATTACTGTCCTCATGATCATTCATGGAGATGAAATTAGTGAGGCTTTCTAATATCGAAGGGTATATACCCATAAGAGTTGTGAAACTATCAAAATTAGATATCTAACAAAGAATTTCATATGTGGAACACATAGAAATGTCCATATCATAGATGTATGCTATTTTTTGTAGGACTAGAGGATACTTATTAGTAAATGTGGAGAAATTATCAATATCTATGATGTATGCAAACAAAGCTTCTAAAGATGAATAACAAGAAGCATCCATGATGAAAGCGTGATATCTTGTTGCACTCCTAGATAGTAGTTTGAGGAAATTGGGTTTTTGAAGATCAAACACACACTAATTTCACTAAAACATAGTAAATATGATGTAAATAGTGCTACACAACAAGGCAATGTGATTGATCTAAAAAACAATTTGCTCAAATAGGTGTGAAGAGAGTGTGAAAAGCCTTTAATGTTGAAATACACAAAATGTGAAATTTTAATGCAAGGATGTGAAATGATACAACACTACAATTTAAAATCAGATTTGAATGAATGCTTTATGATAGCTAAAAAATATGAAATAAGATTTTGACTACAAAGCTAGCTTTTTGCAAACGACTAGGTTATATGAAAAATGCAAGTTTTCAACAAAATCCTAATAAATGAGATATTTAAATGCAAGATGTGATAGCATGAAATGATTAATTTCTGTAATATGATTAAAATATGAAGTAGAGGTCAGAAAATCAGATTTTTTCAATGATATGCAATGGAAATAATGAAAAACTATGCCTTTATGCAAGCCTAGAATGTTTATTTTTTCACCTTTTTCAAATGTATGCAAGATTTTTTAACGAAGAATGATAAATATGATATGAATTAATGCAAGGTTTGATTTTAATGCTCAACAAGATGCAAACTGTCGATGCTACAGGTTCACCAAAATGTTAAGTAGGGAAAAGGATGAATGATGGCAAGCGTACAACTAGATCAAAACCCTCTTCCACAATAACATTCAAGGACAAGATTGAGATAAATTACAACCAAGAAGAAGGTGGACTCAGCTACAGATCTTGTGCTCCTATTTTCTATGGAAAGATGTGTTTTAACCAAGTCTTTTATCAAACCCTAGGTTAAGTGAAATTAAAACCATAGTTATGAGATAATTAGCTTGTAACATATGAACAACAACAAGAACCTAGAATCTAAAAGTGTAGAGATGATTTGGAAGATATTAGAACCTGTGTCACAGAAGCTGGAAAGTCAAAGGATGAATTCAATAACTACCCAAGTCTAGAAGTGAGAATCTACTGGAGGTCAAAACTAGGAAGATGTTGTAATTGATGCTCAAATGCCAGATCCAAAACTTGAAGGCCCAAAAGACTAGGGTGCCAACCACCCAGGTCTTTTTGGATGAATATTTCAAAACTTCTGCCAGATCCTGGAACCTTGATTCTTGCACAACCTTCTTGCAACTTCACTTTCCCCAAAACCTTTACTTGTAACCTGCACACAAGATGACAAGATAGGGGTTTGGGGGTTGTGGTGTTTAGGGATTTGTCTTAGTCAAATCCTAGGATAGCATTCAAGTTTCCCAACACCATTGTTAGAGAGAGCGTGCCCTTGCAGGGTAGAGGCTAAAGATAATCCAAATGATGAAATGATTCAAATAGAAATGATGTCACCTCAGAGGTGAAGTCCTTAGAAGGATGAAGATTCTTCAACTCATAAGGAGATGGATGATGATTCCAAATCTGTAACAACACACACAATACAAACACAAATCTACAACAATAACATAATGAATGCCTTGAATGCTCTTTTGTTCCAATATCATAAGTTTGAAATATCCATCTAGGTTCATAATGAATTCAAAAACACACTCATATATGCTTTCCTGCTAACATTCATGGAATTAAATCACAAAAGCCGACAAAGAGGAACATTTTTAAAGGTCCTATACCAACATATCATTAATTGGCCCTGACCAATTAGGGGAGACTTGGGCAGTTGGCATCCAAGTCTAGGACCCCCTTTTTAGTCTAGGATGAGATTTAGGAAGGGCCCAAGGTCCCAAATTTACATTGGTGTCGAGAAATCTCTTGGAGATGATCAATAATAATGCATAATTTCATTACGGGGACCTAGGAGCTAAACTAGGAGGTAAAAAGAGATGTGTCCACTTTTTACTCCATAAAAATAAGCAAGTTAGTTTATTCATTTAAACATCTAATCAATCTAGGCACACTTGCACTCTCTCTCTCATGCTCTCTATTCTTCTCTAAAGCTCTCTATGGTGGATTATAGTTGTTGTACTAACTTCTTACAGGTCTTGTGAAGATCTCTTTACTTCTTTGAGGCTACATCAACTTCTTGAGTGAAGTTATGATGCCACATCAAGAAAATTAGGTTTCCATGCTCATGGTGACTTTTTTCCTTCATGATTTATTACAACATTCCATTCTACTTTAGATTTGCCTCTGCCCTCCTAGGGCACACACTCTTTGATCTCTTATCATTGCTATTGTAGAGGTGGAAACACCATTCATAGAGCTTGACTTAGGAAAGATCCTAAATAGCATCGACCCCTTTTACCTTCTTGTTTGTGTGCAAGTCACATCTAGAGGAATTTGAAGATAAGAAGTGATAGGAGACATGAAGACAAGCAGGCAAAATCACCCAGAATCAAAGATCTTGCAAAACCCTAATTTGGGTCTAGGGCACCCAGTACCCTGGTACCTCTCTATTCCTAAAGCTAGATCCTGGTTCTCCTCTGATCCCTAATCTCTGCTATGGTATTAGATTTCCTATATCTATTTTTGTTCATTTGTTATTTACCGATCTTGCTTAATTAAGGTTTCCTACTTTTCTCTAGTTTTTGTTGACTTTGGTTGACACTCCTTTATACAAGCCCTTGTAGTTTGGCTCTCCTTCAAGGGTAAAAGCCAAGATCAGTTTCTATTCCAATATTGATAGAAGAGGGTTTGACCTAGTTTAACCTTTTAGGCTAAGTCTCCCTTTTCCATCTAACAACAACAACACTAATTGAATCTCTATATATGATTACATCTAACATGGATCATAGGCCTACAACTTAGCACAAGGTTGAATCTCAATATATGATTACATCTCAATTGACATACACACCAACATTATTCATTTTAGATACAAAAATCAAGTTTCTAACAAGCCTTGAATGTGCAATACATCAGAAAGAGTTTTCACTCTCCTATTACTAATGTTAGTTCTACCTTTCCTCGGTCAACAATCTTGTGAGAGCTATTGTCACCAATAAACACCTTACCATAGTTATATTCTCTATAATGTAACCCCAAGTTTTCTTATTCCTACATTCCTTCTTGAAAAGGCCATGTTTCCCAAAGCTCTGATATTTTAATTTTCTTTTACTAGAGGTTTTAGATCTACCCTTAGTTTTTGATCTTTTCCTATTCCCCCTTATTTATACTACCCTTTTTCCTTAGGCCTTCCCCAAACATGAAGTGCATCCTTAGAACCTTCATCCATGGATTTCCTTCTCATTTCTTTCCTTAACAAATTGGCAACAAGAAGATCCATCTTAGGCTTTGCAACACCACCACTAATTGCAACAATTAGGTACTTCTAAGATTCGGGTAAAGAGAAAAGTAAAATGATACATCTATCATCTTCTTCCAATTTAACATCAATAGAACCTAATTGACTCAAAATAACATTAAAGACATTTAAAAATTCTTAGCAACCAAGACTACTTCATTTTCAATGAATAAACTTTTCTTTTTAGATACAACTTATTAATGAGATTCTTAGTTTGATAAATTTCTCCTATTTTTTCCACAAATTGTATGCAGAAGTTTCACTATAAACATTAAAAATAACATAATCTAATGGCACCACAATCTTTCTTATCAAGCTTTAATAATCTTCATTTGATACACTAGAAGACTTCTCATTAGTATCACAACTCTCCATTGATCCTTCTCATCCAAGAGATCCTCCATTTCCAACTTCCAATGTTTATAACTAGTACCAGTGAACTTTTGAAACTTCAATCGAGATGTGCTATCCATGATCTCAATCACACAAATCAAATTTTCATTGAAATATAAATGCTTCCACTACAACCATTAAAAAACCCATAACATTGAAAGAAAGGCATCTCTCTAATCAAGCCAACAAAGCTCTAATACCAAATGTTGAAAAACTAGGTAAACAAGACAATGAGGACATTAATCATAGTAATCAAATACTATTAACATACATGTGATAAATAATGAAATTCAAATAATAAAGCAACAATAAAATCAAAAACACATAAAATTGACACCAAATATACTTGGGAAAACTCTTTCAGGAAGAACCCTACCACCAAAGAGAGAATAAGTTTGTACTAAAATCTAAACAATATGAGTACATAAATACATATAACTATCTCTTTAGTCTAGTAGTCATTCAATAGCATAACCTTCCCCAAACATACAAAGACCCATACTACCTCTATCTCATGTCGTCAATAGATATAGAATTGAAAACTAGAAACCACAACTGGTATCTAGAAACTAATGGCCAAAACCATGGGCTGAAATAATAACCCCCCAAGTCCACATGAAAAAATTCAACACCCATATACCACAAATGCAACACCTCAAGATAGAAAGTAACCACCACAATCATTTTTTACCACCACCACTCATGTTGGCATAATGTACCTCCCAAGTGCTCTATATAGGGGTACTAATTACACCCACGTGCAACTTATAATGGAAATATGCTTCATGATGGTCAAAAGTAACTCCCATATGCTCCATAAAGAGATGCTAATTACTCTGCATGACCATTATTCAAGGAAGATACTTTGTAACTCCCATCAAGTTGATCTTTCTATTAATACCTAAAATGGATCACATCCTAACAACACATCTAACATCACAATCTTAATACCACTTTTGACACCACCCCAGGTCCATCCTAACAATATTCATCTTAACATTAATTAATTAGAAAAGTTGTAATTATTTAATGAATTGGGATTAGCCTTTTAACATTCCCTCCATTATCAAATTATTTAAATAAGTCATATTTATTTAATTTCCTACACCCTTCCCCACTAATTATAAATTATTCTTATTATTTGATTAATTAGTCTAAAATCCCAAATCTTAATCTAATCCCCACTAAAAAAATAAATCAAATTCTAAATCACATCCTACCCACAAATAAATAAATTCAAAATTCAAAAAGTTGCATGACTAACTAAAAGACAAAAGTCAAAAAACTAATAAATCTTTATCATCCATTTCCCTACCATATCTTTAAATCCTAACCATTCACATAATGATAGCCCTAAAAATACTTTCACTCAATCTCAACCATCCATCCTTTTATCTTTTCCTAGAAGCTTCTTGATGCAGGAGCATCCGAAAGCATTCAAATTAGTTGGGACAACTAACAATAAGTTGCAGAGTACCAGGAGAGCGACCTTGGAGATTACCACATTTGCATATAAAAGGCTGCAAAGTTGGACTTAACATCTAGACATAATCAGCTCATCATATCCAAAATTTAGGTCATTTGGGTTCAATTCCAGAAAGATGCTGCTGTCAAAAGATTACATGTTTTCACTTGTTTTCACAGAGCAAAGCCGATAGTGTTCAGTGAAGTCTAGTTGGTTTGAGGAGCAATTTTGTAACTTGCAAAGCCTAAAGGAACATCATTCAAGGAATTTGAGGACCTGGGCTACCTTCATGGAGATCCTCACGAAGTTCTATGCACTAGCGGAGCAATACCTTATGTTTAGGTCTGACCTATCTATCTCTACACGTTTCATACTAGCCATTGAAATTAGGCCAACTTGATAATGTTGTGAAGGCTTGTAGAGGATATAAATGAAGGATAAAGGATTGTTTCAAGGTAGTGAATGAAGAATGATCAAGTATACAAAGTTATGAAGCAAGATGATGAGTGTTGTGATCTGAAGAAGAAGCAGAATTGAAGTAGAGGGTAGAGCAGAAAGCAGAAGAAGTTGTAGAGTAGAGAATTGAGAAGCAGAAGAAGGAACATCATAGAAGAGTGTTGTTATATGATTATTTTTTAACCTTGGGCTACAGCCTAGTATCTGTAAAGCTCGAGTGGCATATGTAATGTGTTTTGAGATCATAATATAAAGAGGAATGAGCTTTGAAGGCTAGGTTTTTCCCTTTTAGGGTTTTCCTAGGATATATCTTATGTCATGTGCTTATGAATGTCTCCTTTCTGTTGTTAGATATATACTTCCATTGCATCTCTGATTGATCATGTTGTTAGTTTTTAAGGCTGCAAGGTTGGACAGTCCCTCATCGGACCCTCCTACCTTGACTGCATCAAGTGGTATCAGAGCTAGTTGCGAATCTGCTGGGAAGGTTGAGGATCTGTTGAGAAGATAGAAAGTGTTGGAGAAAGTGTGAAACCCTAAAGAAGTAAAAAGTGTCACCACAAAAGAAAGATCAAGGCAGGAAAGATTCAGGTAAGATTTTCATATTGAGTTGTTTGTTTGATTTATTTCGATGGGGAAGATTGGAAAAAGGGTGAAGAAGGTAAATGAAAACCTAATATGCGAAAAGGATATTCTAGAAGAAGAATTATGCAAAATCAAAAGGTATAATTCAGAGTTGATGGAGAGGATAAGAGAACTAGGAGAAGACAAATATGATGCTATTGAAGAAGAATTGAAATTTGTAAAGAGGAGGAATGAAGAATTAGAAGTAGAGCTGGAGTTGTTTGAGTATGTTGAAAAGAGTTTTGTAGAATTGGAAGAAGGATTCAAGTTGTTTGGGAAGGTGGAAAAGAGGAACAGAGATCTAGAGGAAAATTTGGAAGAATTGAAAAAAGAAAATAGTCTGCAGAAGAATGAAATATCAGGATTGAAGGAACATGTTAATCAGTTGGAGCAGTCACTTATAGCATGCAGAGAAGAGAATGAAAGTTTGTGATCTAAGCCCACACTTTGTGATGTTTCTTGTGATACTAATGATTGGTGTGATGTTGCAGAAGTTTCTTTAGAAAGTGAGATTGAAGATGACAATGCAACTAAACCTGCAATTATTAGTGATGGTATTGGTTTTAAAATCATGCAAAGAATGGGTTATGAAGGAAAAGGATTAGGAAAACATTGACAATGAATTATAGAGCCTAGTGAACCAGTAATAAAATCAAGAAGTGAAGGCCTTGGATATGATAGAGGTAAGGATGTTGTTACAAGTTCAAACAAATCAAATCAGGGAAGAAAAGGTATGTATTGTTCTTATTGTAATAGACATGGACATGAAAAGGAATTGTGTTGGGATTTATATCCTTATAATTTCTTGTGGATTGAGGAATCATTCTGAAAAGATGTGTTGGAATAAAATGAGGAGGAGAAAGCCTATGACAGATTGTATGTAGATGGATTTGGATGGATTGATGGACCAAAGTGGAAAATGTTACTGGTATGTTCAGAAGGTTGTATAGATTGAAGTATTCATGTGTTGGAGGAAAAGAAGGATCAAGATACAGAGAAAGAAGACCTTATACAGAGCAAAACAAGAACAATAACTCAAACTACAGAGGGAGAAATGACAGTAGTCATAATTCTTATCACAGTGTAGGATACCAAAGGAATGAAATAGGATTTGCTAGAAGAGGAACCTATTTTCAAGTTTGGAGGAGAAAAGAATCAAGTAGGAAATGTCACCAAGAACTTGTTACTGGAGAGGCTAATGATGAGGAAATAATAAATGATACAAAGGTAGCTTATGCAGAAGAAGAATAACCTATTGAATCACTAATTTTGACAGAGGAACAGAAAGGAAATGATGCAGATGCAGTTTATGTAGAGGAGGAAGAAGAACCTATTGAATCATTAAGTTTAATAGAGAAACTGAAAGAGGGTGAAGCATTGATCTTAAGGAGAATTATGTTGTAAACTAAACATCCGAGAAACTAGTGCAAGAACAAACATCTAAGAAATTAGTGCAAGAGAAAGTTTGTGCACCAGATTGAAGTGAATATGGTAAAAGAAATAGAGAGCAATGTATGTAGAGAAGAAACTACAAAATTTTGTTGTGTGGAGAAGAAATTGTATCTAGAATTAGGTATTAGATAGTGTTGTAGAGAGAACTCAGTATTATATTAACTGAATCAGGAAGTAACATGATTGTTCCAGAGGATACATATATGTATTGATTGACTCTTAATTGATTGAAATAAAGATTTATCTTGAGGCATCTTGTGGAGAAGACTTGCTTAGACTGCCGATCAGTGAGGTAGTGCAAGGCTTGCAAGTAGACCACCAAACTTAGACCACTAGGACATGAAGAACTTGAGGTAGCTTGCGGAGAAGACTTTCTCAAACCACTGATCATTGAGGTAGTACAAGGATTACAAGTAGAATGCCAAATCCATATTACACTTGAGTTATTTTTGTAGGGTGGACTTGAACAGACCGCTGACCTTGAGGCAGTTGCATGTACCTGTGAATGTACTGTCGAACCTATTCATAGAAACAACATTGATTTCAACACAATACAGACCAAAGTGAATAGGCTCACTTTTCAATTAACCCCAAGAGTCTGATGCAGGAGCATTCGGAAGCATTCAAATTAGTTGGGACAACTAACAATAAGTTGTAGAGTACTGGGAGAGCAACCTTGGAGATTATTGCATTTTACTGCATTTGCATATCAAAGGCCGTGGAGCTGGACTTAGCATATAGACACAATCATCTACATCATATCCAAAATTTAGGTCATTTGGGTTCAATTTCGGAAAGATATCACTATCAGAAGATTACTTGTTTTCACATAGCAGAGACGACAGTGTTCAGTGAAGTCTAATTGGTTTACGGAGCAATTCTGTAACTTACGGAGCTTAAAGGAACATCACTCAAGGAATTTGAGGACATGGCCAACCTTCATGGAGATCTGCATGAAGTTCTATGCACTGGCGGAGCAATACCTTATGTTTAGGTTTGACCTATCTGTGTCTACACATTTCATACTAGCCGTTGCAATTAGGCCGACTTGATAATGTTTCAAAGGCTTGTGAAGGATATAAATGAAGGATAAAGGATTGTTTCAAGGCAGTGAATGAAGAATGATCAATTATATGAAGTTATGAAGCAAGATGATGAGTGTTTTGATCTGAAGAAGAAGTAGAATTTAAGTAGAGGGCAAAGTAGAAAGCAGAAGAAGTTGTAGAGTAGAGAATTGAGAAGTAGAAGAAGCATAGAAGAGTGTTGTTATATGATTATTTTGTAACCCTGGGCTGCAACCTAGCATCTGTAAAGCCCAAGTGACATATGTAATGTGTTTTGAGATCATAATATAAAGAGGAATGAGCTTTGAAGGTTGGGTTTTTCCCTTTTAGGGTTTTCCCAAGATATATCTTGTGTCATGTGCTTATGAATGTCTCTTTCTTTATGTTATTAGCTATATACTTCCATTGCATCTTTGATTGATCATGTTGTTAGTTGTTTAAGGCTAGAAGGTTGGTCAGTCCCTCATCGGACCCTCCTACCTTGACTACATCACTTCTATCTTTGCCCTAATTCATCTCACTCAATCTCAACCATCCATTCATCTTTAATTTCAACCATCCATCCATTTAGCTTTCCCTAGAAGCTTCTAACCTTTCCCTAATTCATCTCATTCAATCCTAGCCATCCATTCTAATCGAATCTTATCCCTCCATCCTACCATCCACACATATATAAATCAATCATCATCCTCAACCAAATCAAGAGGAGGAGAATATGCAAGTACATGCTACTGGAATGACAAATGGTCTTGCACACCTCTTGAGAAATCACATCAAGGAGCACATCTCCATCAATAAACAAGGTATGATGTTTCATTTTTACTAAGAATTTGATGTATTTTATTTATTCTTTATGCTCTATCTAAGGTCTTCATAGGTTTAGAATATGATTCTTTGATTTGTATTAGTTTCCTCTTGTTTCATTCCAAATCTAAGGTTGCACTTTCAGTTATAACTCCCCATTTAATTCCCATTTGCTACAATATTCCAAGTCCTTAAGAGAATAAATAATGTCCCCACCCTCACATGGGTGTCCAACTTGCCCACTCCATGATATTTGGATATCTTTCAGATGAATTACTTCTTCATCTACATGAATAATTAAATACATTAGACCATTAAGATTTTCAAGGTGAACATCACATGTAATCCTAATAGTAAGGTCCCAAAATTGAATGGTCCTACATGGAAAGTCCAATGATGAACAAAGATCCAACAAATGAGCCTACAAGGCTTAAAATATGAAAATAGTGATATTCAACCAATGTCTTTAGGGTAAAATTCCATGTGTCAACCTCCTATGATTCTCCTCATGTCTTTCATGTTTGCATGTGTCACTTGCTAGGTGATCATATTTATGTTTTTCCTAGAATCCTTGTTTTGTGCCTATAGTTATGAGTTCACCACTTCCTATAGTAGTGAATTGCATGTTCAACCCAATAACATGTGTTCATCTTGGTGAACTGTTTCCTTGTAAAAGTGACAAACTTGTCATAAACTAACAAACTTGTTTGCTTATTTGTACATGTGATTTTTTCAAATATGTAAGTTTCTCTTTAGATTTTTGCCCACTTCTACTCAGTTTAGATTAGAAAATCTTTCCTTGACCTCTTTTTGATGATTCATGGGTCTAGATTTTTAAAGTCATTCTTGCCTAGCTAATTGTGAGGTTCATAATTTTAGACCGAGTTCATTTCTTCCAATATTTTTTTAGCCTACAACCAATCATCATTAGTCACCATTATATATCCTCTCTATTCTTTACCTACCCTATAGACCTTTTACCATCTTGCTTTGGATACTTACCATTATTAGAAGTCCATAATTAAGGGAACACTACAAGATTTAGGAAAGTGAGGATATTGCCAACACAATCAACATTGCTCTACATCCAATGCAAACATAGCTTTAGGTGTGGAAATTCTATTGCTTTCTTAAATTAGATTTATTTTCAACAACTTAGGTGTGTTTGTAAAAGATTTTCTACTATAGTTTGAATTCTATTTGATAGTTTAGGATTTCATACAATAAGAGAGGTCAATTTTCTTGTTGTCAGTATTGATTTCTTCAACTATATTAGAAGCTCTTCATTTATTCCTTTCTCAATATTACTTCTCTAGAAGAAAGTTAAAAATAATTATTGAGATCATAGAGTACAAAAAACATAGTTTCCCCAAGAGGTTGGCCCATAATGTCTCTCGTTTGAACCATATGAGAAATTAGAGGTAAGATCTAAGGAGGCACTAGATTCTACTGAATCGATCTAGTTTCTCGTAGAATAAAAATTAATGGACATCTTCTCTGATTAATCAACAAAGCTTCAAAGCATAGTTCAAACATTGCTATTTTTAAGAAGCAATTTAATTTTAATGAAAGAAATCTTGTCTATATGCTTCTAATAAGATTGTATTGGAAGGATTCCATATTTTATTAGTCATGTTAAAATTGAAGAATTTTACTTCTTTTAAATTAAAAAAAAATTAATTAGCTGCTTTTGCTTGTTGCTTATTGATTATTTTTCTACAAAAGATTAAAAAATGTTTAGTTTTTAGAAAGTCAATTAGTTGTATTCTTTAATCAATAATATTTAATTTAATATAGTTATATAGTTAATTATTATTAATTAAATTAGTTAGTTAATTAAAGCTATTTATTTATTAAAAATAAAAAGTGAAAAATAATTATTTAGTTGCATTTAATTAGTTTAATTAATTCAATTAGATTAACTCATTCAAAGTTTATTTAAAATATCAATAAAAGAATGTAAAAACATCCAAACAAAATAATCTCAAAATAATTTGAGCAATTAGTCAAACATTCAATCAAACAATTAAAATTGAACAATCGTTTCAACATTCAAACAAACCAATCCACTCAAAACTCCTAGTGGACCATTTTTATTTAATCTCACGTGTCGCAAGTTGAGACCTAATTTGGTGAGGAAAATCTTAAGAGAGGCTTTTCCTAGTTCTTATATCATCTTTGAACAAGTAGCAATTCTAGAAAACATTTGTCATCTACTTATGAATAAGGAAGTACATGATCTTCCCTCTAGCCAAACAACAAAACTTGTGTTTGTCATCACATATCTTTGTTAAGTAGCACATATCTAGAATCTAGGAGTGCAATGTAGTAGTCCAAATCATTGACAAATAGATCTACATTAGAATAACTAGATTGCATGGTAGGAATTTTGTCCTAGACTAGGGAACATGGCATTGGCCTAGTCTTGCATCATTTCAATATCAAACATATGTGTGCCCCAAGTACTAGATTGTAAATCCAAAATCAAATTTATAGTTCCAAACATTAATCAAAATAGAACAATAGAATCATCATACATTGACATGTAAAATCGATAGGAGTTAAGCACACACTACCCTCTTTCCAATTCATTAATCTCAACTTTGTTAATGTAAGTTTGTGTCATTTATTACTTGATTCTTAGACTAAAACTAAATTAAAACAAGGTTTTAGATATTAATCCTTTTATTTCTCTATAGCTTATAACAACTAAATACTTATACACATTTTTAATTAGATTTTTATGCTATCCTTCTACACATTAAGGAGATGAGATTTATCAAGTTAGAATAATTAATTTATAGTACCCAATATCTTTTATGATATTTTTAATTAGATTTTTAAATTATTTTAGAAAAAAACAAGAATTTAAATTTTTATGAACATTTTAATTTGATTTAAATTTTTAATCCATGTAATATTTAATCATTTTGTGAAATCATTCACTTAATTAAAACAAAGATGCATTTAAATTAATTTCATATTATTTAAAAATTATATAATTAAAAAAAAACTTATTAAGTGTTCCAAAAACTTTGGAAAAGTAATTTACTCTTCCTTGTCACGATTACTTATAAATGTCTTATATTTTAATACTACTTATTAATAAATAATTTATCTACATTAAAATGACACACTCCTAACACATCACTCTACTTAAAAATGTTTTAAAATATTTTGTTTTACAATGAGTACTATTAAACAACTTATCTACATAATATTTCATCCACAAAGTACCGTGTACCTAGTGGAGTGAAGGACAACTAATCACATGCTTATATGTACTTTTTCCTCGAAATTTTTCGAAGAGATCACATGGTTTGAATTTGATGGCCACCTTTTTAAAATTTCGGTTTTGCTAAAAAAAGATTTGTTTTTATTGTACAATCAATATTCTCAATCCTCTACTAAGATCCATAGTTTGGAAAATATACTTTAATATATTATTATATTTTTTTTATATTTGTAAACGATAATAACTTTTCCTTAAGTTTAATCCAAGGTAATTAATTAATGTATGTATATGTATAAATTAATTTAGATTAATTAATTATAACATTTTGGAATGATAAATTGAATATACTAATTTGAAAAGTAAAAGTTTAATAGTATAATATTTTAAAAAAAGTAAAAGTTCAAAAAATTAATTGTTAAGAATTGTTGTATTTAGTTTGTGGAATAATGATGAAGAATAAGATTTGATGTAGTATTAAATCCAATTGTTTTAATATTGGAAATATGTATTCTCTGTCTGGAAATCTTTTTAGAGTTAGAACAATCTTTAAATTTGTTGTGGGTCAAATCTTCACCCTACGAGATCAATCCGAATGCATGGAAGTGATTGTAACCCACAAAAATGAACCTCCTAATAGTTGATAGATATGAAATATTTTGTTGCAATCTTTATTCCTCACTGATTTTCAAGGATTGGTAGTATCAAAAAATTCATTGAGGAAATCATTGAATCGTAAGGGCCAAGTTCTCATAGATAAACCCCTTGTTTATATTGACTTTACACTCATGGAAATGGTTGAAGATAACATTATTCATTCATGAAAATGTCCTAGAATGATTTGATGCATAATTAGATTCTTTTTTAAGTGCTCCAAAGTGAAGTGTTCCTAGAATTGTTCTCCTCTCAATGTAGAGGAATTTTGGATACAAATTATATATTCTTCTATATGAAAATGATGCATATTGAATGTCTTCAAATACTAAGACATGTCAACATATCATGCAAACATATGCCAAGTTAGCTCATAATGACTAGGGGAATAGGTAGGAATCAACAAAGATTTAAAATTTAAATTTTGGGTTAATTCCATGTGGTGTAAGATCAACTTGAGAGAAGTAAATACAAATCTGGGGATGAGGAATGAATGTATGAGAATAAGTGCAAGGGTAGGTGTAATAAATGACACATGTATGGAAATATGTGTGAATAGGGTCGAATATAAAGGAGGATGTGAAAATGGAGATGAGTGACTTATCAAAGGAATGTGCACAACTTTACACTTTAGGTCCAAAACTAAATGGGAATTAGCATGGGTATGCAGATTTAGCTATTAGATTTTTCCCCCACTTTAAGATGCATGTGAATCCTAAAATGATCATGTATCTTGAAGTATATGAGAACTTACAAACATGTAGGTGAAGTAAATATTTAGACATAAAATGATATAATGGTCCATGTAAACTAATGGGCCCCACTAGATCCCATCATGTGTGTTCATCCTTTAACATGTGTACTCCATGGGAACTTATAAAACAAATAAAAGAAATGTACAATGAGTAGCTTCTATCACCCAAGTGAAGATAAAAATAATTGATAGATGAGTTTATTTTCGACAATCATGAGAAATAGAGGGAGAGAGTAGGGTTTGAAAAACTCCTCTTGTGCAAAAAGTGGTAATAGTTTGCATGTGTGGCAATTATAGGATGACATGGAATTTCAAGCAATGCTATGTTCTATGATCTTGATCTATTTGGACATGGTGACAAGCCTTTATGTACATCCTTGTAAATATTTTCAAGCTTAGCAAAGGAGTATTAGTGACAAGATATGTCCCTTTAATTGGATGCATCCATTGGATGTAAGGAATTGGAGGATAGGGAAAATAATACATGAATTTTAAATGTAATCTCTAAACATGTATGTATATAAATCATTTAAAGTAATGAGTGCCATGAATACATCATGTAACAGGAAAAATGTTTGGAAAGGGTGTCAAGTAACCTTGCATTTCTAATGTTAATTTTAATACATTTTGTATGCATTCACTATTTCATCTTTTGTGTATTTGGTCTTCTTGTAGGAGAGTTGGCATCCCATTTAGAGGTGACATGGATTTCATCTTTAGTGGAATTTTTCCTCACATGAGGAGGTAGGTGTCCCAAATTGAGGTGGCATTGTTTGGTCATGTGTCAGCATCTTGTGGTGTGTGTAAGGTCATTATGATAGGAGTTACATATGACAGATTCTTATGATATGTAAGAGCATGTAAGAGGGAGGTTACATTGGAGTCTTGATCAGCATTATGACATGTGTGGACACTTGTTATGGATCATCTTTGAATAGGTTGAATGAGGGAAAATTGGGGTGCCCAAGTTGGATGGTAAAAAATGATAGATTATGACAATGTAAGATGTGTAAGAAATGTGCTAAAAATAGATAGGAGGACCAAGACCAAGAAGGAGCATTGGAATTTGGACCCATGCTTTGGTCTCCATACCCCTTATAGATTTGTATATGGTTTTTCCAAACCATTCATGGTTTCTAGTTTGAACTCTTGCCTATAAAATGGTGCTTGGAGTTGTAGTTTGTTTGGGTTAATGTGCAGGTGTTGTTATGCTGCCAGAGTCACTCTAAATTTGTATGTTGGTGATACTCCTCTAAAGGCTTGCTTTGCAAGTGTATTTTAACCTTGTTTAGATTACTGAATAATATATTGGGTTGCTTTGGAGTGTGGGGTTTTTCTAAAAGAGTTTTTCACACGTACACTTATCTTATGGTATATCGTTCATTTTATGTTTATACGTGTTTCTACTTTTTGTAATTCTTAAAAGATTGAAAATTTGCACAACACTTTCCCCTAAGATCAATGTAGGAAGTGTTTCCATGTATCTTTCTTCCTTCCAACTGGTATTAGAGCTTTATCACCTCAGATTCTAGGTGTTGTGTAAAAGGTTTTTTTCTACTAATCTTCATTTGAATGGGAGCTTGCAGAGCGTGGGTTTCATCTTATTATAGGAAGATATGGTAAGCAAATCCATAATATAAGTGGAGAAGTTAATTGGCACTAATTTTGAGTTGCAAAAAATCAAAATGGAAGGTATGCTCATAGATAGAGATCTATGGGTTGCAATATTCGGTACCAAACCATTGGGTACAAAACAAGAAGAGTGGGACTTGATGGATATAGAGGTGAAGGTTTTGTTAGGAAATCATGTTAGTTTTCACATGGGTTAGAATAATAATGTGTGTTAAGTTAGAGTGAATGAGGTGAAGTGAGTTGTAGTAACAACTCACATAGATATTCTAGGTGTGAAAATAATTATTTGTTGAGGAGTGTTTGTTTGTTTTATGAGTTTTTAAAATAACTCATCTATATAGAGCAGTGGTTATAGGAGGTCTAACAATTTTCCCATAATATAGGAGATGTAACTTCTATATATTTGTAATATCTTATTGAATGAAGGATAAAGAATAAGAAGCAAAGTATTATTGTGTGTAAAGTTTTCTATCTAGATTCTATAAACTATGCACAAATTTCCAATATGCTATCAAAGCGGGTTTAATAAAATGGGTTGGTGAGATTATCCTCCCACCCTATTATGTGGATTTGGTTTTGAGGTGGTCATAGGTTCGAATCCTTAGTCTGGTTAAGGTTTGGTTATAGTTTGAATTCCATGGGGGAGGTGATTATGTTTGTCTGTGGTCGTCATTGTTATTTTTTTGGATACATGTCACATGTGGAGGCTTCCTATGAGGAAAATGTGTACATGGTGAAGCTCGTCAAGCTAATGATGGAGGAGCATAATCAACTACCGATGGAGGAACACAATCTTTTTCCTGTGGCATACAAGAAGATCATCGGTTCAAGTAGGATGTCATGGTAGATCATTTCATCCATTAAGCATGAGGAGGAGAGCCACAACAATGATGAGCATGTGGTGAGCATAAAAGAGCATAGGGTCAAGGTTGAGGCTGAACTCACCAAGATCTGTGACTTGATCCTATGCCTCTTTTACTCACATCCCATTCCTTCCTCTACCAAGGAGTCTAAGGTTTTTAATTTGAAGATAAAGGGTGATTGCTATTGCTCTCTTGTTGAGGTTAAAACTATTGTAGAGTGCAATGAGGTTGTTGAGAGCACTTTTCTTGCTTACAAGGATGTGCAAGATATTGTGGTGATAGAGATAACCCTAACACACTCTATCAAGTTGGTCCTAGAGCTTAACTTTTCTATATTTTATTACAAAGTTTTAAATTCGCCAGATCGTGTCTATGCTCTTGTTAAAACAACATTTGAGGAAGCAATGATATATGGTGCTAAGGTTATATTGGGTGACCATCCTATCCAGATTACATTCTGAAGGACTTGGGAAAAGATGAACTTGTAACGTTGGAAAATGTCCCCTTGGGGACTTTTCCCTCTTAAGGTTTAGCTCCCGAGTCTTTAATATGCATTTAGGACATCTTGCATCATATTTTGGCATCCCGATGATAAAACCCCTAAGTGTCATGGCAAATAGGACCTAGCGGGACCACTTGAGATAGACCCTGCCTAAAATAGGGAGGAGGACTTGGGTGCCCGCACCCTAGTCCTGTCCTATTTTAGGTCAGGCCTAATTTCAAAGTGTCATCTTGTGACTGTTATTTGGGTGCTATGTCGACACAGTAAGTTTGAATTACGAAATTCTTGGCGGGAGTGTTTGGAGTTGCATATATAAGCATGTTTAGGCATTCATTTGTAAACTAGATGGACATTAGATGATTATTGTGATCTTTATGCATTCTAAAGGTGATTCAAAGCATTCATTATGTGGCAAGAGCAGATATTGTGTTGTTTATGTGTTTGTATTTACAGATTTGAGCATCCATCTCCTCATGGCATGAAGAACTTCCCCCTTCCATGAGATCTTCACTACAAGGTGATATCATTTGTGTTTTCAAGAATTTATCATTTGGTTTTTTCCTCTATCCTCCAAGGGCACGCACTCTCTATTTGACAACGGTATTCAGAAGGCTTGAATGTCTCTCTGAGGCTTGACTGAGGTAAGCCTCTAAACACCACAACCCCCTCCCCAATTTCTTGTGATTGCAGGTTACAGGTTGAAGAAGCAGGAAAAGTGGAGTTGCAGAGTAGTGTTGCAGAGTGTTGGAATTGTAGATCTAAGTTGAAAATAGGGACTTGGACTCAGGTGCCCGCTCATTAGTCCTCTGGATCCTACAACGGAGAAATCTCTGTGACAAAAGGAATAGGTTGCAGATTGAGTTCCTAGATCCCAACAAAAAGCATGGCACTAGACTAGGGCACCTACTCATTAGTCCCTGACTATTCTGCTTCCCAAACTTTGGAAACTAGTACACATTTGTCTATTATTTTACATCTTTCTGTTGCAACATTTTTTGGTATTCGTTTGTTTGCTTCCATATTTGCATAATTAGGGTTTTAAGAATAATTGGGAATAATCAAGAAATCAAATCACACAAATCCAATTCTCCCAACATTCTAAGTGACCAAGGTCCTGATAGTAGAGTCTTACTCAACCTAAGGTCCTTGAATGCTTTAGGGTGAAAGGAGGATACATGCAAACCATCAAATCAAACACTATCCCAATTTTACCCTAAACATTTTGGTGAACCCATGTTTTAAATGAATTTGGCACCTTTATGAGTGTTTTTATTCATATTTAAAGTGATTTCATTCATTCATATCATCATTCATCTTATTGCATTGGAAAAATTACAAAAAAATTGAAAAATTAAAAAAAAAATTGCATTCTAAGGTTTGCATTTTCATAAAATTCTCATCAATTAATTTGAATTTCATTAAATTTATGATTTTTGCATTAGATCTGAGATAAATTGAAGAAAATTACAAAAATTCAATCACTTGCTTTGCATTTTCATCATAAAATTGCTAGGGTTTTGTTAGAAATTTTGAATTTTTCATATAACTTAGTAATTTCAAAAACTAGGGTTTGTAGATAAAATCTTGTTTCAAATTTTTATACTGATCTTAGACACTCATTCAAATTTTCATTTGGTTGTAGTGTTGCATTTTCGTGTAAATTTGCATTTAGATTTCAAAAATTTGCATTTTTACATAGAAAATTTGAACAAAAACTAGCATTTTTCATTAGATTTGCACTTGCATTTCATATTGTAGGGTTTGAAAATCATTTTCAGATCTGAGTGGGATTATTTTTAATCATAAATCAGATTACAAATCATTCATATAGCATTTTGCATTAAGATCTCATGCCTAGGGCTTGAAAACCCTTGATTTTCACTAGATTCGGCCTTATCGACTCTCTAAATTTGCACCATAGGCATGTTGTGAAGAATATTTTTGAACTAATTGGATGTTATCGGAGTTATTATCTTCTTCCCCTCCTAAAAATATTCACAACGCCTTTTTATTGGGCTCTTGTATTGAAAATTTGGTGAAAAATTGTATTTTTTTGCTATATTTGCCTTAGGGTTTGACCTAGATTTACACTCCATGCGTGTTGTGACAAGTTTTATGGATTTAGGTGCCTAATATTATTTATATTATTTTTTTTACCTCCTAAAATTCCTTACAACACCTCTTTTGCTAGGTCTTGGAATTGAAAAATTGTGAAAAATTACATATTTTTGCTATATTTTCACTAGGGTTTGACCTTGGGTGGCACTATAAGCGTGTTGTGATGGATTTTTTGGAATTATGTGGCTGTTATTACTGTTATAAGTTTCTTTCCATCATCATTTTCCTCAAAAAACCCTTTGTCATGCTCTCTTGCATTGAGATTTGGTGAAAAAATCACATATTTTAATGTATTTTCACTAGGTTTGGACTAGTCATTATCCTAGATTTGCATCAAAAGTGTGTTGTGAAGGATTTTATTGTTGTATTGGACTGATATCATACATATAATTTTCTTCCCTTGATCAAAATCCTTACAACACCTTTCCTTTCACTTATTTGCATTGAAAAAAAGTTAAAAAATCACGCATTTTGGATCTTACACATATCCTGCTCCTAGGGTTTGTTCTATTAGTTTGTGCACTCTGTGTTGCATGCTCTTGCATGAGACTTATGACCTGCTTCCATAATAATAAAATTCCTTTGAGAAGAATCATAACACTCATGGGATCTAGTCTCCTTGAAGAAAACAATATCCAGACCTCTGAAAACCCATTGAATACCTTCTTTACAAAAGGAGAGACAAACATTTTGCAAGATATCGTACCTTCTACAACCACTATGGAAGATCAAATATTTCATGATTTCAATGACACTATTGAGGTGGTCTCACATGTACCCGATGAACAAATAAACAAACTTGACAAAGATCTAGCCGAATTTCAAACATTCGTAGAAACTGAGAGAATAGTAGAAGTTGTACCTGTGATTCACCATGTAAGAGAATTAATAAAAGAAGGACAAGATGGTATTGATGTTATCTAAGGTTTAATGCATATTGTTCAAACTAATGTCATGCCGGTGACTGAATGTGTAAAAGTTATTAACAACATGTCATCACCATCACATACACAAGTATCAACACCTATACCGACTACGAGAATATCTACCTTTACATTGACAATTTTAACAACCAATGCAAATGCTTGTAGTAATTCTACCACTGGTATTGGAGTATCTAATGGAACTAATTCACAAAATTAAAAAGCTGTGGGATTTAATTAGCAGAATTTGGTTTCTAGGGGAACCTCTTCTATGAATAAATGTTCTCAACCACATATTCATTCCACTTATTCCCAACCACCTATCACCTATTCGCAACCATCTTCCACCTATCAATATGTCCAACTACCAATGACCTATTCATAGCCTCTGCCTATTAGAACTTAGGCTCAATCACCCTCACACTTTGGTTCTAATTCCTCGCAGCAAACTGCATCTCCTAATGATGCCATCCTAAACCAACTTTTATAGGGCATGACTGCTTTACAACAAAAAGTGACAAATTTGACAAATTCTTCACAACCTAATATACCAACTTATCATGCCCGTAATCCCCTATCTTATGAAATTTTGAGAACTCCTATGCCTGAAAGGTTTGAGACCCCTCACTTTTAAAAATATGGTGGAAAAGGTGATCCTAATACTCATGTGGCAGCACTCACAGCTATGTGTAGCGATTTCTACTTTGAAGAGGACTTAGCAAAAATTTTCTTGCGATCTCTCAAGGATATTGCTTTAGAATGGTTTTTCTTGTTACCTCCGAATTCCATACACTCCTTTTCACAATTGGTTGATCAATTTTTACAACATTTTCAATCAAATATTGGACCTCAAGTTTCCTTGATTGATTTAGTTCATTGCAAGCAAGGTCTAAAAGAGAAATTAACTAAGTTTATTAGTCGGTATCAAGCTTTATATGCACAAATTCAATATCAGATGAAAGATGAGAATGTTTAGAAGGTGTTTATTACAAATCTACAACCTAACATCCGGGATAAGATCCTCTTGATGAAGTATAATTCCTTTCAACATTTATGCATCGCCCTTCGTGATTATCAACTTTCGTCTAATCAGTATGAAAATCACAACTCATCAGCTCAAGTTGGTCAATCCATGGGTGGGTTGTCACAAAACAACTTTAAGAGGAATAATAGTAGGAGTTTCATCAGGATTAATAGACCAAATATGAATAAATTTTCTAACGTGTTTGCTATCACTAATCCAAATAAGCCATCATATCAACCAAGAAAGTTTACTCCAATATCTAAGTCTTATCATTCTATCATGAACCAAGATGTGAGCAATAACCTTTTGAAGCTTCCCCTGATTAAGCCTTTAGATCCTAGTAAAGCACAAGGACCTTATTTTGATGCTAATGCCTTTTGTCATTTTCATCGGACACAAGGACATGATATTGAATGATGTATGTGTCTTAAACATGAAATACAAGACCTCATTAATTCAAATGTCATACAGGTAACGGGTGTGAATGATAATGGAAATAAATCAGTCGCTCCGCTGAATCAAAATTTACAAATCTTCACTAATCCTTTCCCTAAGCATACTGATAACAATATGTTGGAATAAGGTTTAGTGGAAGTAGACGATGATGATTATTTGGAATATGATAACATTATGGGTATAATAGAAGCGGATAAGGAAAAGTTGGATGACCCACCTCATCCACGCAGAAAAGTAATTTATGTTGAGGTTCCTCCTTTGTTATCCTTACAAGGATCGGGAGATAACCAAAATGCATCAGAACAACAAATGAAACAACTGAAACAAGAGACTATAACAAAGGAATAGAGCAAGATAGTACAAGATGATTCTTGTAACCATGGTAGACGAAATCAACAACGAAAACTTGCTAAAAATCAGAAAAAAGTCAGACAATTATCATCAGTTGGAAATAGTAATGGTTCTCCTCCTCCCAAGCAACAAAAGGCCTTACTTACACAAGGATCTAAGAAACAAGCATCACATGAATTTTTTGACAATAAGAAAGACTCTCATAAGAACCACTCAAACTTTGCACTAAATATGATCGAGTACCTCTCCAAGAGGTTCGTAGGCTCTAAAATTTAATTTGAAGATCCTACCAGGTAAGTATCTCTAACCCTTTACCTCTCTCGTAACGTGTTTCCCCCGTAATGTGTTATGTGTTGTTTAGACCTCCTGGGATGACCCTTGATTCTCTTGTAAGGTCTAGGATACCAAGAGACTGCCTTTGTTATGACTTTCTACTATTTGTATCATCATTCTTCTATATTGCTTCTCCTCTATTTTCATTGTTGTGTGTTGTGTCTTACATACATAATGTTGTGGTTGGTGACTTGGGGGCACCCTCCTATGTGACTGTCCCTAAGACACTTGTTTCTCCTTTATTGATTTATTGTTTCCCTTCCTCTAGTGTTTCTATCTAGCGGGAAGATGACGAAAAACATTTATACTGATGCAGACCTAGCATCCCTTTAGTGAGAAATCAAAAATTGGACTTAGTTCCTAATATGACGATGGGGTTGTAATATATTATCTGACACTTGGCTACTAGAAGCACTCCATGCTTTCTGCATAGTGATTTTAATGATGTTTTATCTCACTTACAAACCTTAACAGTACTACTGCTCCATGCACTTTGTTTGTCTTTGAATCTTGCCTTGGTTATACTTGGTTCTGAGATTTCCATGATATAGCCCCATGGTTATCCTCAATCTCTAAATTTGTAGTATAACCTTGGCTCTTTGTGTGATTGATCATATGCATTGATGTTGTTGTTTTTCATGATTATGGACACTAATGTATGTTTCTTGCAAGGATGTGTTTGTGGGAACATTTGGTGATCGTAAAGTACATGTCATCTCTAGGGGGCATGGGCCTTGTGAGAGTCTATGTTCCCTTGTGTGTTTTCTTCCTACCTTAACATGCTTGATATCGATACCTGATATCAACCACCATAAGGTGGGTGCATATATAAGGTAAGCTATCTGTTGTAGATGTTAGCAATGTGCTTGTCCTTAGGTGCAGTCTTAAAGACTGGTGGTGATGAGTCCCTCTTGCACTCTGAGTTTTGTTTGCAATCAATCATCTTAAGCCATCTGCGGAGGCGGGGATGGTGTATTTCTCGAAGAGAGTGCATCTCCTATCATTTTCAAAAGTCCTCTGCAGAGGTGGGGAGCAGTTATGTGACTAACTCAACCCTTAAGCGTGTCTTCAACGATTGTTGTGGTGAAGCCCAATCGTCGATGTGTGCTTGTAATGTGCCTGAGATGGTGATGAACCTAGAAATAGGAACACTCTATCGCTTGTCTATTGTGTTTTCTCCGTGTCTTCAAAGTGTGTGTGTTTGGTGTGCCTAATTTGTTTGGCATGTATGTTACCCCATGTGTAGTTTAAAGACCAGCGTGATGAGTGCTTCCTGCATTATGGGAGGTTTTGCGTGTCTTGCATGTGTGTTGCCCCATATACAGTTTAAAGACCAGCACGATGAGTGCTTCCTGCATTATCAGTAGTGTGTTTACTTTCCTTGTACTTGCATCTACATTTCATATATATATGAGAAAAAGAAAAAGAAAAGAAATCATTCCTATCTTCTATGTATTTACTGTCTTCTATGCATTCAATGTTGTGTTCTCCGTGTTTTACATGACTGTAACTGTCTTCTTTGTGTTTTGCGTGCCTGTTCTTGTCTTCTCTGTGATTGGCGTGTCTTCTCTGTGATTGGCGTGTTTGCTATGTTTATTGACTGTACTTTAATGCATGTATTGGCCTTGCATTTGTACATACATTAAAGTGGGGCCTAAATGTAACGTCAGAAAATGTTCCCTTGGGGGCTTTTCCCTCTTAAGGTTTAGCTCCTAGGTCTTTAATCTACATTTAGGACATCTTGCAACATATTTTGGCATCCCAATGAGAAAACCCCTAAGTGTCATGGCAAATAGGACCTAGGGGGACCACTTGAGATAGACCCTGCCTAAAATAGGGGGAGGACTTGGACGCCCGCGCCCTAGTCCTGCCCTATTTTAGGTCAGGCCCAATTTCAAAGTGTCAGTTTGTGACCGTTATTTGGGTCCTATACTGACAAGGTAAGTTTGAATTACGAAATTCCTGGTAGGAGTGTTTATAGTTGCATATATAAGCATGTTTAGGCATTCATTTGTAAACTAGATGGACATTAGATGATTATTGTCATCTTTATGCATTCTAAAGGTGATTCAAAGCATCCATTGTGTGGCAAGAGTAGATATTGTGTTGTTTATGTGTTTGTATTTGCAGATTTGAGCATCCATCTCCTCATGGCATGAAGAACTTCTTCCTTCCATGAGATCTTCACTACAAGGTGATATCATTTGTGTTTTCAAGAATTTATCATTTGGTTTTTGCCTCTGTCCTCCAAGGACATGCACTCTCTATCTGACAACAATATTCAGAAGGCTTGAATGTCTCTCTGGGGCTTGACTGAGGCAAGCCTCTAAACACCACAACCCCCTCCCCATTTTCTCGTGATTGCAGGTTACAGGTTGAAGAAGCAGGAAAAGTGGAGTTGCAAAGGAGTGTTGCAGATTTTCAAAATTGCAAATCTAAGCTAAAAATAGGGACCTAGACTCGGGTGCCTACTCATTAGTCCTCTGGATCCCGTAACAGAGAAATCTCTGTGACATCAAGAACAAGTTGCAGATTGAGTTCCCAGATCCTGACAAAAAGCATGGTACTAGACTAGGACACCCGCTCATTAGTCCCCGATTGTTCCACTTTCTGAACTTCAAAAACTAGTACACATTTGTCTGTTATTTTACATCTTTCTGTACTAGCATTTTCTGGTATTCATCCGTTTGCTTCTGTATTTGCATAATTAGGGTTTTAAGCATAATTGGGCATAATCAAGCAATCAAATCACACAAATCCAATTTTCCCAACATTCTAAGTGACCAAGGGCCTGATAGTAGAGCCTTACTCGACCTAGGGTCCTTGAATGCTTTAGGGTGAAAGAAGGATACATGTAAACCATCAAATCAAACACTATCCCAATTTTACCCTAAACAAAACTTATGGCACAAAATAAAGTTTCTATTCTTTGTGTGGTTACGTCATTTGAGAGAAGTTGTCCTCCACAACCTGATACTTGTTTATTTTACCTTTTTTGGTTTACCTGCAGTGTCAACATTTATACACCATAGAGTGGGGAGAGATTGTGAGAAAGTATCAAGAGCTTTTATATTGATAGCCAGAAATAATCTAGGAGGTCCGCATGAGGACTTTGGTATAAACTACATTGAAAATGGTGGACCGGCTTCTGAAGGGATTACTGACAAGGTATATGTGTATACAAATAAAATAAAAGAGTATTTTATTGCAAAAGATCTCCCAAATGTAGACATACCGACTATAGGCATAACACGCTTTGGTGGCCCTAAGGGATCTTTTGATGTGGATGTCTTTAATTTTGCTGAAGATTATGTCAAATTGATGAAAAACAATCTTGCTCTACTAATGAAGACTTTCTATTTTAGATAAATTCAAAATGGAGGTTAGAGGCATTGGAGGGAGGAGGCTAAATAGCGCCTCACATCAGACACTAATGATGAGGTCACCTTTTGTATAGTGGCATTTCATTTCATTTAATTATTGCATGCAAAATAAAATGTTGTAAACATTCCCCTACTAAGTTTGAAAAGAGGAGAATGTAGACATCGTTGATATTGTAAATAGTTGTATAGGAGAGCAACTAACTACATAGATCCTCTAATTTCTAGACATCTTGGAATTGTGTTTGTTCATTGATAAGTTCACTGGAAGTAAAAATGGGATAAGTTCTTGTATGTAGGTGATCATGTGCAACAAGATTTAGATAGTAGTATGCAGACCTAAAAGTATGTATAGGCATACAATTTTTTTTGCAGTTCATATGATATACTTTCTCCTTGTTGGCAAGAAATGGGAAGGAACCAATCAGGAGATTTGGTCTTGAGTTAAATCTCTAAAGTCAGTTTATACCCTAGTCATATAGTGAGTGAATCATAGATAAACAAGGGAATTAGGTTATGCGGTACTATCTAAGTTATGTAAAACATTCATAAGACATACATATATAGATCAGAACACTTATATCTCCTTTATATATTCATATTCAATTGGTACATATACATTCATACTGGCAGATCTGAGTCTCTGCCCTTTTCATATCTATCTCATTCTTATCTTCTACATGCTATTTTTTACTTACATATCCATCCTATATATTCACATAGAGGTGTGTCTTTTCCCAAAATATCTCTTTGTGTGTCGGTTCTATCCTCTGCATGCCACCTGTGGTAGGTTTCTCTAGTTGCTCTATACTCTGCCAACATCATTTCCCCCCTTTAAAATTATGTCTTGTCCTCAAGACATGTCCTGTTCAATTAGAAGGTAGGATTCTTTTATAGATTACTCTAAGCTGGGCCAAATTTATGTCCCATTATTTCTTTGCTGATGTCAAAATTTGAATTTGGCTCTCTAATTTAATGTAAGAATCTTCTACATCACCAAATGTAGTTGGAATTTGTATCTTTTGGGTAGTTTGTTTAGCTTCAGTAAACACACTAGTCAGGGATGCTATTTTCAATCTTACCACCTCTCTTAATTATTTTATTTGTGCTTTGATTCATTCCCTTTGATCCTGAAAATGTTGTAGTTGGGAATGTAATATTTCCACTTGTGCCCTTATTGCACCATTAGTATCTTGTATTGGATCATAAGTAGTAGCTACTTGTGTGATTTGTGTCTCTAATACATCTATTTGATCCTTTATATTTTTAGTGGTAGTAGGCCACTTTAAACAAAATTGGTATAGTACCTTTGCCTCCTTGATACCTTGCTAGATGCTCTTTATTTGAGTTTCTAGTTTATTGTGTTCCTTGGCGCATTTGTTCAATGCATCAACTAGCCTTTTCTTGTTAATCTGCTTAGTTATTCTTTCTTCTGCCTTATTCTCCAAATATGTAGAGTGTGCTTTGAAGCTTTGCATCATTTGTTTCAATTTCTATGTGGGCGGTAGGTTTGTATCCCTTTGAGCTTCTGGCATCTCCATCTAAATTATATTCACCACTTCTAGTAGTATCTCACTACCTTCTATGTGTTGTTGCAAGAATTCTTCCCTCGTTGTGGAATGGAATATATCACCAAGTTGTAGCTTTTGTATAGGTGACATGCCTAACAAGTTCACTTGCCCTCCTATTACTGGTAATTGTAGCATCTGGGGTGTCACCATAGGTTTAATTTGATTTTGCTGCACCAGAAAATCCTTAATGGATTGAATAGGGGAAGCAGAGGAGGATGCATCTTGGTTATCTTGCTAATTATCCCCTGTATCTAGTGCCTTTTGTTCAATTTGCTGGTCCTCCTAATCTGTGTTTGTGTTGTGCATAGGAGAAACCCTTTGTTCTTCATTTTGAAAAGGAGATGTCTCATGTTGTTTTGCATTTTTATCTTACTCCTTCACAGTAGCATAGATTTTCTTTGTTATATGCTCTGTTTCTTGTTGGATTTTCTCTTTATCTGCCTGCTCCATAGTCATGAGGGTATCAACTCTTTGCTTTGTTCTAAGTTCCTTAGCCCGCAATTGGGATAATTTGTCTTTCTCTTCTGCAGAAATGGAGGTGCCAACTCCATCAATACCTTGTTGTCTTAAATCTTCTTCTAATTTCAAAGCTTTTCCCCTTCTCTATCTTAGGGTATCTGCTAAATCCTCCAGTAGCTTTTCGAAAATCTCATCCATTGTTTTATTTGTTTTTATCATGTATCTTATGATAGCCCTTTCTATTATTTTCTTATTATCAACAGAGACTTTATTGTATAATTCTGTTGTTTCTTGTAGTAACCCATGGCATTCTATTCCATTTAGGATTGCATCTAAGCTCAATGATTCTTGTGGAATTTCTTATTCTATTTGTTTTTGTTTCTTTTTTTTCTGTGTTTTGGAGACTGCTTCTTCCCCTTCTTCCTCTTCTATTTCCTCCATAGGAGATTGGTTTTTCTTTCTTTTATCTTGTTGTTTATGTCTAGGTGCCTTTTTCTTCTCTGTACCTAATTCTACCAGTGTTTCTGATGCTACTCTTCTTCCTATAGACACTGTCTGTGTCAAAGATTCTGGTTGTGGTGTAGTATGTGCATTGGTTGCCATAGATATACTTCTTCCTGACCTCCTAAGGTTTTGTGATGAGGTTGGCATTTGTGGACCTGATGTAGTAGTTTGCAGAGCTTCTGTAGTGGCTTGTGAGGCTAATGATGTATTATGCAGTAGGGATGTGCCTGTCTGGGGTGGAATTTCACATTGTTTATGCAGTTTTTCTTTATTTTTTGTAATTTCTCTTTCGTATTCTTTTTGTGCATATTATCCATTATCTCGTCATATGTGCCAAACGTGTATGTGATAGTATCCTTAGGCTTTCTTAGCAAAGTATTTGCATAAGCATTTATCTCTATTGTAGTGACCTCATAAGGTAACCTAGGGATCCAATATGTTGTAGGTTCTACTACCTTCATATAGGTATAATCTTTATCAACCATGAATGTTATGTGGTTCATATATTGTTTTACAGTTTCATAGGGGATTCTTTCTCTAGCTTGCATCTATGATTGTAGTGATTTAAAGAAACCCCAGTACATTGTACTGAAAGTTTTTGTATCACTAAAGCTTCTAATATGATGTTTTATTTGTGCAGCTACTGTGAGATGTTGTTTCCATACTTTTCCCTTAAACTCCAGTAGCTCATTTAGGAAGTAAAATACTAAACATATGATTAGGGTACCATACTAGAAATTGTAGTTAGATTCTTTTGTTCACTTCAAATTCTCCATCATCTATTCTCTCATCACTTTGTAGAGGTTGAGGTCTTTACCTTCTTTCACCATTTGATAAGTTGTATGGATCACGGTAGTGGTGGCAGATACTTATATGTTTGCATAATATACTTTGTATATTATTCCCATTGTTGCAGACTGGACCTCTGGATCTATTATATCCTTGACACTTAGGCTCCACCAATCCAATTTTTCCCATGTGAGCTCCATCACTTTATCATTTTTGATAGCCTTCATTTTCAACATTGGTCCTATTGAGCTGAGTCCTATTACCACCCTGATGGCATCCTTAGTAATCTGGTAGGGTTTGTCTAAGTATATAAACTCATCATGTATTCTATTGAGTATAATTTGAACCCACACATGAGCATCACTAAAATTTGGATAATCCTTCCATATATCAAGTTTCTTACTGGCAATGTTTTGATATTCAGGTGAATACCATATATCACTGAGCAAAGTGTCCCACAGTTCTTCAAATTTCATATGGTCTATCTTCGTGATTGCTATGTGAATGTATTTGCTGACATCCTCAATCTATACAACATATCTTGGTACCCCAAAGAATTCTCCTTCTTTGTCCACCTCCATTGCCTTAAATGGGCACTTCTTATATTTAGTCCTTGGCTTCTAATATCGATGAGCAATGGTGTAGCCATTTCTTTTTCACAGCTTGATAGCTAGGATTTACTCTCTTCTAAATTCTTTCACCTTAGAGCTCAAATTCTGAAAGTCTTTGGATGCAAATGATATTTGAAGTGCGGTTTGGGGTTAATATAGCCCCAATATACACTTTATGCATTTATTGTTTTTTCTCGTTGTGCTTTTCGTGGGTTTTTTGTAGTTGTTTAGTGTTTTTAGTTGTCAACGGTTAGTTAATGATACAATATGTTACAATATGATACAATTACTATGGTACATGTTAGGATTCTTCCGCACTTCATCTTTTTATCCTGAAGGTCTATGATAATGTTTCAATCAAGCTCCATTAACATATACAACTGTTAATTTCCATTCCATATCTTTTAATATTACTTCTCTAGATTTTGCAATTTCCTCAATATAATATGGTCCTAACCACCTTATATTTAATTTTCCTTGTTTCTTGAATTTTCTATCATACAAGAGTACCAAATCACCTTCATTGAACTTTTTCTGCCGCATGTTTCTATCATGCCAAGCTTTTTGGAGCTTTCTTTCTAGATTCATGCTATATGCTGCCAATAATCTCTTTTCATCCATTTTCTCTAGTTCTTCAATCCTTAGTGTTAGGGATTCCTTTGCATTTAGTCTCAGAGTCAATGCAGTACAAAAATTTGATAGTATAAATGTATCAGTATTGTAACATCCATTCCCTATACTAATTCATATGGTGTGAAGTTTGTAGTCTTTTTATATGTTGTACGATAAGCCTAGAGTACCACAGGTACTTTCAGGTCCCAATCTATTTTATTCCCATCACACATTTTTGTTAGTGTTTTCCCACTAATTTTGTTCAAGGCTTCACTTGCATCATTTACCTATGGATGATATGGTGAGCTTTTGTTATGTGTTATCATAAAAGTCTGTAGTAGCTACGCAATCATGTTATTCACAAAGTGTTTCCCTTGGTCACTTGTGATGCTTAATGGACAACCAGATCTAGTTATGATATTCTCATACAAGAATTTTGTGGCAGTTTTGTTGTACAGTTCTTAGTGGGTTGAGGTTCTACCCACTTGGTGAGGTATTCCACTCCTAATGTAATATATATTGCTTTTGGTTGTTTGGCAGGGGATCTATAGGTGCAATAAAATCAATTGTCCATTTCTCAAATGGGAGTTGTGCTAGTACTAGTGATGCAAGAGCATTCTTGGTTCAAGAGCAATCTTGCATCAACCAAAACATTTGCATTTCAGTTTGTTTGCAAGATGACAGAGAATAGTGGAAGAGCAACCTATGTGGAAGAAGAACCTGCCGGATCACCTAGTTCAGTTGGTAAACCTAAGAAAGGAGAGTCACTTGTAATGAGGAGAGCACTATTTCAAGCAGAGGCAAATGAGGAACCACCACAGAGGAAAAGTTTGTTTAGAACCAGATGTAAATTAGGAGGTAAATATTGGAAAGTTGTAATAGATAGTGGTAGTTCTAGTAATTTAGTTTCAGAGGAGATGGTGACTAAGATGAAGTTAGAAATATTTAAACACCCTAAGCCCTATTAGATAGCATGGATTCAGGATGATCATAAGGTACTGATGAGTGAACAATGTTTGGTGAAATTTCATACTGGATCTTATCATGATGAAGTATTGTGTGATATTATGCCTATGGATGTATGTCATATCTTGTTGGGTAGATCATGGCAGTGTGATAGAAAAGCTATACATGATGGGAGAAAGAATACAAACACTATAACATCTAATGGAAAGAGAATTACTTTGATTCCTTTGGAAGATGATCCTAAGAGTGAAGTATATGGAAATGCTAGAATCTGTTTGGTAGATGGAAGGAAATTTCTAGATGGTTTGAGACATGAGAATATGTGTTAGGCTTTGATCCCTAAGTAGCCTAAAACCTTGAAGAAGGGGACAAAAGAATCACAACCGGAGGAGATAACTGCATTGCTGACAGAGTATAAAGACATCATATCAGACAATGTACCTGAAGGATTGCCACCAATCAAGGGTATCAGTCATCACATGGATCTTATACATGGAGCTAGTTTTCCTAACAAAGCAACACACAGAATGACATCAACAGAGAATGAAGAATTGAATCTAGACAGATACAAGAGTTGTTGAGGAAAGGTTTGATTAGAGAAAGTTTGAGTCCTTGTGCAGTACCTGCAGTGTTAGCACTAAAGAAAGATGGAGAATGGAGAATGTGTACAGACTCTAGAGCAATCAACAAGATCATAGTTAAGTATAGATTTCCTTTACCTAGGATGGATGATATCATGGATTGTTTGAGTGGAGCAAAATATTTCACAAAGATATATTTGAAGACTGGATACCATTAGATCAAAATCAGAGGAGATGAATAGAAGTCTGCTTTAAGACAAATGAAGGATTGTATGAGTGGTTAGTGATCCCTTTGGATTTACAAATGCACTGAGTACTTTCATGAGATTGATGAAAGAAGTCTTGAAGAAATTCTTGGGTAAGTTTGTTATTGTATATTTGGATGCCATTCTAATTTTTAGTAAGACAAAAGAAGAACATTTGTGGCACCTGAGACAAGTATTACAGAGTCTGAGAGAAGAGAAGTTGCTGATAAACATCAAGAAGTGTAGTTTCATGAAGGAAGAATTAGTATACTTGGGATTTGTCATTTCTACAGAAGGATTGAAGATGGACCCTGAGAAAGTGAGAGCAATTGTTGAATGGCCTACACCGGAGAGCATTGGAGAAGTTAGATCATTTCATGGATTAGCTAGTTTCTACCAGAAGTTCATCAAACACTTTAGTTCAGTTTGTAACCATATGACAGAGACAATGAGAGGTGACAGAAAATATTTCAAGTGGACATTTGGATCAAATAAAACTTTTGAATTGTTGAAATAGAAAGTGACTGAGCAACCTGTGTTAGCATTACCAGATTTCAATAAGGTATTTCAAGTAGATTGTGATGCAAGTGGGAATGCAATAGGAGCAGTGTTAAGTCAAGAAGGTAGACCTGTAGCATATTTTAGTGAGAATTTGAATGATGCAAGGAGAAGATATTTTGTTTATGATTGAGAGTTCTATGTCATAATACAAGCCTTGAAGAAGTGGAGACATTATTTGTTGCCTAAGGAGTTTGTGTTGTATACAGATCATCAAGCTTTGCAATATTTGAACAATCAAGGGAAGTTGAATTAGAGACACATGATATGGGTAGAGTTCATGTAGAGTTATACATTTGTATTGAAGCATAGGAGTGGGAAATCAAACAAAGTTGCAGATGCATTGAGTAGGAGAAGGAACTTGTTGACAAAGATGAGAGTTGAAGTGTTAGGATTTGATGAATTGAAGAACATGTATGAAGAAGATCTTGATTTTGTAGAACCTTGGAAAGCATGTAAGGAAACTGTTATGACAGATAGGTGTAAATGGTTGGATTATTTTATTCAGGAAGATATGTTGTTCAAAGGAAACCAGTTGTGCATACCTAGAGGTTCCATGAGATATAATTTGATCAAGGAGAAACACAATGGTGGAATGACAGGACATTTTGGCATTGATAAAATAGTGGCTTTGGTAAGTGAAAATTACTTTTGGCCTCATATACATAAGGATGTTAGGAAATTTGTACAGAGTTGTAGATTTTGTCAAGTTACAAAAGGGAGTAGTCAAAATACTGGATTGTACAAATCTTTGATAGTATCGGAGAGACCCTGGGAAGATACATGTCTAGATTTTGTAATGGGATTGCCAAAGAAACAAAGAGGACATGATTCAATATTTGTAGTGGTGAATAGATTTTAAAAGATGGCACATTTCATACCTTGTAAGAAGACAATTGATGTAGTGCATGTAGCTGACCTATTTTTCAAGGAGATTATGAGATTGCATGATTACCTAAGAGTATAATTTCAGATAGAGATACAAGATTTCTTGGTTATTTTTGGAAGACACTTTGGAAGAAGATGAAGACAAATTTGAAGTTCAGTTCAACATTTCATCCACAGACTGATGGACAGACAGGGGTAGTGAATAGGATTTTGGTAAACTTGTTGAGATGTTTGGTTGGAGAGAAGACACGAAGTTGGGATTTGATTCTTTCACAAGCAGAGTTTGCATACAATAATTTAGTGAATAGGAGTATCCGAAGAATACCTTTTGAGATTGTTACCGGAATAAACCCTAGAGGAGTAACAGAGTTGAGAGATATCAGTATGGAAGATAAAAGAAGTACAAAAGAAAAAGAATTTGTAGGACACATGGAGATAGTACATAATCAGGTTAAGAAACATTTGGAGGAGATGAACAATAAGTATAAGGAGCAAGTAGATGAGAAGAAAAGAAAAGAAAAATTCAGTTGCAGATGAAGTGATGGTATATTTGAGAAAAGAAAGATTTCCAATTGGGACATATAACACGTTGAAGATGAAGAAGTTTGGACCATGTAGGATACTCAAAAAGTTTGATTCAGGAAATGCATATGAAGTGGAGTTACCAGAGACATTGGGTATATCACCTATTTGAACAACATTGCAGACCTATATCAATATCATGAAGCAGAGTTCAGTGACAACATTGAAGATGAATTGAAGAAGTAGTTACCACAACAAGCACTAGAGCAGATTGAAGACATTTTGGACAATAGAGTTGGATGCAACACCAAAGGAAGACAATACAAAGAATATCTTGTGAAGTGGAAAGGTAGACTGGAAGAAGATTCATCATGGATTTCTCAAGTTGAGGTGGACCATCTTCGTTTCCCTCCAGCCCCAACAAAGTGAGGGACTTACTTTTTCAATAACCCCAAATGTCTAATGCAGGAGCATCCCTGGTTCAAGAACAATCTTGCATCAACCAAAAACATTTGCATTTCAGTTTGTTTCTTTTTAGTTTCCAGTTCAGTACAATCAGTTCAGTCAGTAGTAGTTTCTATATTTTGGTATGCATTCCATCATAGTTGCATTTCAGAACCTGTGGAGCTAGATTTAGCATATAGATTCATTCATACACATCATATCCAAATCTTAGATCATTTGGATCAGGTACTGGTAAGATATCGCTATTAGAAGATCGACTAATTTCTCAAAACAGAGCATCCTGACAGTCTTAGACAATCAACTATAGAAGAAGACTTGTAGAGCATTTCACAACTTGTGGAGCTAAATGACACATCATTCAATGTTGTTTGGTTCGTGGTTGACCTTCCCTAAGATTCGCACATCATTCCATTCATTTGTGGAGGAATTCTATTCAGTTAGATCTGACCTATATGTGTACACATGTTACAGCTCTTCATTATAGATTGTGATCTTCCTTGGCTGATGCAGAGGAATCTTAGGTTCTGGAGATGATATATTGATGTAATAGATTCCTAGGAAAGTAGTGATATTCAAAGAGATAGTTGATAATTTGAATAGATTGTACAAAGGAGCTTCAAAGTTATATCTTGTAATTCTGTAATCAGGCCTATGAGCCCTAATTGTAAGCTTGCATGTTGCTAGCCAATTTGTATTTGATTTCTATAATATACTAAATGACTAAAACTGCATTTTCTTCACACCTTGAGTTGTTTTCATTGTGTTTACTCTTGTTGCATGGTCTATACTGTTCTCTTTGAGGACCCTTCTAACCGTGACTGCACCAACTAGTCTTAGTGGCATCACATCTTTAGTGGTAGGTCTACCCATTTGTTGACAAATATCACAATGTTTTACATACCTTTTGCATCGTGAAATAAGGTAGGCCACCATAAGCCTGCTAATTTAATCTTTCATGCATTAAGGTCTCCAAAGTTGTGGCCTCCTACTACACCTTCATGTGCTTCCTTTAGTATGTCCTCTCTTTCATGTTCATATATAACTCTCCTTATTATATCATCCTTTCCTCTGATATGTAATTCTCCTTCAATGAGTGTATATGGAAAAGCCTTCTACATTAGGATTTGTTTTTCTTGCAGAGATGTATCAGTTGGGAATTTTCCTGTGGCAAGTAAGTATGCAATATCTTTCAATTCTTCTAGTACCACATTAACCCTAAAAAGGTTTACGCTAGGGAGTTCTTCTTCTTTGCTTTTTGGTTCATCTCATGTTTCAATCTTGGACAAGTAGTCAGGACCTTGATTTTGTTTCCCCAATTTTACCTTGATGGTGAATTGAAATTCTTAGAATAGTAATAATCATTGACATATTCTCCCTTGGATGACTAGTTTGTTCGACAAGTACTTTAATGGTTCATGATTAGTAAAGAAGATGAAAGGTGTGGATAATAAGTAGTGTCTAAATTTTTGTAATGCATATACCATTACTAGGGCTTCTCTTTCTGTTGTGGTATAGTTTTTCTTAGCCCTAGATAATTTCCTACTAGAAAATGCTATAGAATGATCTTTTGTCCCCTTGGTCTAAGCTAGTACTGTACCCACTGCTATTCCTGAGGCATCTACATGGACATGAAATGGAGTATTCCAATCCACAAATATCAAAATAGGAGCCTCTGCAATTTTTTGTTTTCTATTATGTCAAAAGAGGTTTGACATTGGTCATTCCACTTAATGTTTTTCCCATTTTTCTCCTTTAGTAATTCTTCTAGAGGTGCTTCTATTGGTGTATGTTTCGTAATGAATTTTTGGTGGTACCCAGTATATCCTAAGAAAGTTTTCACCTCTGTTGTTGTTTTAGATGCTGGTAGCATGAGTATCAAAGTTATTTTCAAAGGATCTAACAGCAACCCTTCTTTACAAATAATGTGCCCTAATAAAGTCCCAAAAGGTACTGCAAATGTGCATTTCTTTAGATTCAAGGATATTGTCAAGCTTCTTCATTTGTTCAACATCATATTTAAGGTCTGGGTGTGGTCTTTTACCAATCCATAGACAGTCCAATCATCTAAGTAAACCTCTAAGAAATCATATATAAATTATTTGAATCCATTTACCATTATTCTATCTAGTAAATACTGCTAGTGCATTCTTTAATCCAAATGGCATTACTGTATACATGTATGATCCAAGTTCAGATGCAAATGTTGTTTTGGGATGATCATCCTCTCTGATCTTCACTTGATGGTAACTAGAAAATCCATCAGTGAAAGAATAGATTTCACTTTCGACAACTAATTATAATATCTCTTTTGTGAATAGTGTTGGAAATGGGTCATGAATACAAGCTTTGTTCAATTCTCTATAATCTCCACATATCCTTATCTCTCCTGATTTTTTGTTTTGTACTACCATTGGGCTAATCCAATCTTCTTTTTCCACCAGTTTTATGATCACTACTGCTAACATCTTATCAGTTTCCTCTTTGACCCTTTTCTTCATGTTTAGATTTAGCCTGTATGGCCTTTTCTTTATTGGTTTAATTCCCTCTTTTAATTATATTTTCATCATCCTTGCTTCTTCTTTGATTCCTTTCATTTTAGTAAAAGTTCTTGGAAATAAGTCTTCAAATTCAAAAAGAATCTCAATTACCTATGCTATCACTTTCTCATCCTAGTAGTCTCCAATGTTTGCTAGCTTAGGATCACCTTCTTTTTTAATATTCTCTTCTTTGATTTTAAGAGGTTTATTGTAGTATTGATCCTTTGGTTCAATTAATATCTCTAGTTCTTGTTCTCCTTCTTGGACATCTATTTCTAGATCCTCAGAATCTTCACCATTCATTTTGTAGTTTTATAACATTTCTAACCAATATTTCTTGATTGTTGGTCTATCCATTCTACCAGCTTCCATATCCCTTTAGTTCTAGGTGGTGGTGTATTTTGCTCTGGTTCTTTTTTCTCTTCTGTTGTCACTTGTTGAAAAATTATTTCCTTCATTTTCAAAAGTGCATTATGTATAGTATTTACTGGACTGTAGAAGGAAAATGTATGTATAAATTCATTTTGTACTTCCTCTCAATTACTGGTTTCTTTACTTCTTTCTTGATTTATATACCAAGTTTTTTCTATTGGTGACAATGTCCAATAGAATATTTGTGTGTATAAAAACTTGCTATGTTCTTGTCTACCTTCCCATACTACTATGCATGTAGTTAAATGTTCTTGTGGTGGATTTTGTCCTTCATACTTTGGTATAACTTTATATTCTTCTTGCTCCATTAGATATCTTACACTGGTGGAAATCTTAAATGTGGACCAATCTTTAACTTAATCTTTATGAGTTGACCATCAATATGTTGCATTGCATACTAATGTATGTTGTATTGCCTATATTCTAGTTTGTTCTTCTAAAAAAATTATTTCCATCTCATTCAAGTATAGTTGTAGGTTTTTCACACCTGAAAACTTAAGTAGTTTGATATGGGAAATTCCTCTCATAATATGATTACTATGTCAAGATATCCTAGATTCCTCTATATTTTTCTCTTCATTGATGGCACTGTTGGTGTTCCCAACTGATTGTCCAAATTCCACTAAAAAGTTGCCATCTTCTATCCACAGGGACCTCAGGTCAGTGACCAACTAACAAGAGACTGAATCTCTGTCTCCTCTGCACTTCAGGTTCTGCCACACCTAGGGGGTATTCCCTTATTCACAATCAATAAATTTATCTTTGACTAACTCTGGCAGAATGTACTCAGGTATGCACCAAGATATGTAAGATAAACCCTAGACTGGAAATACTCTTGGATTATCTCCTCTAGTTAAATTTGAGAACATGCAGCACCTAGACCCTACTCCTGAAACCTAAAAGACTGATTGTTGTTTTTGTGTTTTTATGTATGTGTGATTATTGATTAGGGCTTTGAACTGTGCAATAAACTCAATATCTGATCAATGCCAATCCTATAGAGTCAATTCAATACATGCAGAGTATTACCCATAAGAAAAACAACATTCAACATCAAAGGATTCGTATGTTACTACCTTATAGATACAATCCAAGAATGGGTATCCCCAACACTTCTTCTTATCAATATCCCTATTGCTAAACATAACTCCCCATATTTGACTTAAAGCATTTTAATCTATTCCTTGAACAAAAGAAACAAATCAGACATGCAATATAGCAAATGTATATTTCTAAACTTAGAAACCCTTAGCATCTTCATTTAAAAGAGAAATGTAAACAACACAGGAGATGATTATTGGGAACACATGCTCAAAGCATTTTTCATATAAGTACAATCTGAAACTGATAAAAATTGCTTACAGAACTAACACATTCTGTTGTTAAATGGAGCCTAATTAGACTCGGAGGTTAAATTTTCCCCACTTTTATCGGCGTAGTTTCCCCCAAATTATTTAACAGGGGTTTGGGGGTAGCGCCCCCAAGATGGGGTCAAGGGGCAGCGCCCCTTGCGGGGTCTAGGGGCAGCTACTTTTATTATTTTATAAAGGCGTCAGGAGTTATTTTTCTATTGGCCAATATAAAAAAACCCTATTTTTGTAACCAACATAAGGCTTGATAAAAGTGACTAAGGGTTAGGGTTTCTGTTGATATTTTATGGTAGCATTTTGCAGCGACATTGAGCTGCAAGGATTGCTGGTTGTAATCAGTTTGATTTACTGGATAATAATATTGGACTCTCTGTTGGTGGATGTAGCCCAAGTTTGGGTGAACCACTTTAAAACTTGTTTCTCGTTGTTACTAGTTTTGTGTATTTTCATTCCTCTGTTTAATCTTTATTTGCATTTAATTGATATCTTTTGCATGTAATTCCTAACACATTCCACATGCAAAACTGAGACTTACAACCTAGAAGATATGGACAGCCTCCCAGAAAACTGCTTTGTATTTCACTGTCAAAGTTTTTCCCCAATCTTTAACCCCCTTACAATGAAAACCAAATGCTCCTTTATAGATAGCCCCAAAGAGGCACTAAAGAGCCTCACATTTAAGGTAGTTAGGTGAGCTTGTTATTGCAATTCACCACCAATAAAACATTGGGAGCAATAACAAAATACATCAAAATAAGGAGTCAAAATGTCAACAAAAAATGGAGCCATTTGCCGCCAAGCCGCATGCCTTCTTGCGCCATCACATAACATACAAGAAGGCTTCCCTCTCCTTCTGCGTTGTCGTGATATGGGACTGAGTGGCCTCTTCTCCTGCTCCTTGATGATTGCATACAACTCTAAAGAACATGAAGAATACATTGCAGCAGTTTCTTAGACCAATTTTGCCCAATCCATTCATATCTGGGTCATTTTTCATGGTGCAGGGGCATTTTTAGCCATTCTGGCAACCAAAAATCATCACAAACATGGCTAAAACCTCTGCCTAGGCAATATGATAGGTTAGGGGATGAATTTGAAGCATAGAACTACAAATTTGAACTCAAATGGACCCCAAAAAATACCTGGAAGCCCAAAAACGTGAATAACATTCAACCAAAAATGCCTCTTCTCAAATCCTGCCCTAGAAGACTTCATAAATGCCTGCAAGGAGAAGGAAATGCCTTAATCTTCACTACAGAGGAGACTGCAGACCCAAAACTGCCTTGGGATGGTGATTTCGCACCATCACACGCCTTTAGGGGAGCCACCAAATAACTTGTGTGATGCTGTGAAATCCCCTAAAATCACATTTATTTGCCCTTTATAATGTATGATCATTATAAACTAATGTTTATAATGAAACATTTTCTCATTAAAATATTACTTTGCCCAAAAATAATTTTTAAAATTTCATTTTTCAGCTTTAGGCAAATGACAAATATCTAATTTCCTTCTCTGGGCAAATGACATCTATTCATTATGGGCACATGGGATATCAAATGGCCATGAAAATTTTCAAAAGGCCATTATTAATTATTCAAAGAAAACCCATTTCCTCAAAACTCTCATCGCCGAAGGATTTCAGGGACTTCCTTTGTAAACTGGCCTGCCGGATGCCTTCATCGCAACCAAAATACATTAAAATGCTGCATCACATGGTCTTCAATTTTAATGAAACTAGAATTAGAGAAGTTTGAGACCAAAATGAGAAATGGGTCAGCCTCAGAATTGTGAGATTGGAAACTTTCCAGAACACCAAATCTAGCCCGGTCGCAGTAAAAAAAGAATTAATCAGTCCATCAAAACTCATCCTAGAAGCACAAAACTGAGAAGACATGCTACCATATGTCTAAAAAACTTCCTACCAAATGGATTTACAAGATGACCTCTAAGTTGCAATATTTTAATCGTCAAAGGTGGGTTCCGGGGTAGATTGAGCAGCATGTCGACCTAGCCTCTGTCAACACATCGAAAGAATATTGGCGCTTCAAATTTGTAAAATTTGAAGGTGCCAATAGTGGCTCTTTCTTGGGGATGCATGCCTCTTGCAGGCATGGAGAGATTCTAGTTATCTCTGGGATGTAGACCATGTGCCTACTCCATTGGGCTCCTTGATCACTGTATACTTCATTCTGCAAATTAGACTTCAAACCTCATTTGGTGGCCCTGGGCCACAAAAAATGGAGAACCAGTACTTTCCTCTATCAAACACTTGATTCTAATTTGACTGACTTAGACACAATCTGAAAACATGACTAAAATCTACTTGATCACATACACTATCACTGACATCTCTAACCATTTCTCCAAACCTATCACTATCAATGTAACCTTTGTCATCCTGCGCTTTAAAATCATGCATATAACCACACATATTGTCATACCCTTCGCCATTAAGTAACGTATATATTCCATATTCATCAAACAATGCATTATTATATGGCATGTATCACTTCTCTTCATCTATGCCACTATTATGCATTATAAAATGATCTCCTAGCTGAACTAAAAAATGAAAGCACTCATAGTCCACCATATAGCTGGGATCATTAGGTCTTATTTCATCATAAGTTTGCATATCAAAGAGGAAACTGTTATATTCATTTTTGTGTACCTCACTCAAACTCTCAACTGTATGAAAAAGAAAGTTTTCATACACAGGTTTCTCTAGTTGCATACATCTAATCTTAAAAGGGCACATATCTGAATCATCAACATCCATATCATGCATAAAAACATTCATTTCTTGTTTAGGAAAGTATTCTGGTTCAACTTTGAAATTATGACCCATATCCATGTTTAAAACTTCAGAAGCTGGTTCACACAAATCTGGAGACATCCCCCAATGCATATTTTCATGAAAACCTCTCTCATCACAATCATTATATAAAGTCATATGATCTTCATTATATCCACTCACTTCAGAATGAGGTTCTGATTTTTTTTTTATCATTTTTACCTTTATTTTCACCATGGTTTTCACTTTGACCCTCAAATGGTCTCATGTCCTCAGAAGTACTGCTGAATAATGGGATAACTAAGCTATATGTCAATGATTCATTTACATTTTCTACTTGTTTACCATGTGAATCCTCAACAAACATAAATACCTCTATGCCAGGAAGCTGATTAATACCCACAAAGAAATGATCATAATCAACATTATTACTTATTTCATCCTCTGACTCTATCACATATAGGTCTGAGATTTCTGTCATGTCAATAGACTCTGACACTGCTTGATATGAGGATTCTTCAACCCTGTTGATATCTTCAATTAGCAACAATGATGCCCCAGCATTCATGCATTCATTATTCCTCATCACTTGATCATCTGAGAGTGATCTTATGCTATCTACACCATTCATTCCAATGTAAACAATAGAATAACAATCATTAGACATATGATCTGAATCACTCTCACCGCAAGGCTCCCATTGGAGCTCTATTGTACCTCTGTCGAGAGAGCAACAATCAATTGCACAATTTAATGGAATGTCCTCACTACCTGAAGATGCTCTTGTGTCATCATTGACTAAGCCATAACTAGGCAAAGTATGATTCATAACCTTAGTAGTTTCCATTACTTGATCATGTGATACATTTAGATGTGTCTATTAGCTGGTCATGAACATTTTTTAAACTAGACACATGTATAACCATATTTTCAAACCTATTTGCTTCATTCATCTGTATATTGTCACCATATTATTCACTTCTAACATTAGGATCAATGTGATCAACATTTGGATATATGACATTCCTTGTATCATGTTTTGGGTCAAATTTAACATTAAGAGAAACATAACCCATATCATGGAATGAATCATGAACTGGGGCAGCAAATTGATAACAACCCTGACAACCATTCATAATCTCTGATTTGCATTGCTTAGCTGCATAGATACCTCGCAATAACCAACACTCACAGCCATGTATCCTATTTGCATTCCATAGTTCTGATTATTCTCAATATCCATAGAAAATTTGTAGGCCTGATACAATGTGGCAGGTTCCTTATCTCTCAGCAAATAGCTCATTTCCTCATCAAATGCAGCTAGGTATACAAACAAGCATAATGCATCATTAGGACTTATATTTTTAGGAATTCTCTTTAAAGCCTTTACAAATCTAAGATTGAAAGCAGGGACCAATTCCTCTTTCTCAATATGGATATTGAAGAAATCAATGAGCATGGAAGACACACAAACCCTCTCACCAAATTGCTCATTAAAAGCTAATTGAAATTCTTGCTAATATCTGATTGAATGTGGTAACAATTCCAAGAACCACTCTCTTGCTTCATCTTTCAAGGATTGGGCAAACAATCTCATGATTACATCTTCATGGTCAACTTCATAATAATCCATTAGATCACTGAACTGCTGCAATTGTTTTTCTATTGATTCATTCCTTGTACCACTAAATTTTGGTAATCTATCTCTGACCTCAGGTGGAATAACATTTGGGTAACCATTAATGCCACTAAAATTGATGGGTCTATATCTTTCAGTGTTCAAACTTCTTTGAAAACCTGGTTGGGGCTGATCACAAACCATGGTTGCACTAGGAACCATACAAGGATGCATATATTGATGCATTTTGATATGCCATTTCAAAAACTTTCATAGTAATGCAACTATTATTCACATAGCTCCTAGCTTCCTTATACAACATATGACCTTAAACCCTTTACAAAGTACAAAATCTAGTTTCAACTTTGTTTAAGGTCTATTCACCATGAGTAGCTCTAAGCAAAACAAGCATACCTATACATAATGTTGACTGTAACTTTTATCACATAAGTATGCAAATTTAGTATTGCTATGCTTTCCCTTTCTTAGTCCTATTTCACCTAATAGGGAATCATTTATCATCTTAAGGCTTGAAGACTTCTCATAAACTGCTTTCAAACATAATAATACCTTCTTTAAATTTATGAGAATACTTGGAAACTTATAGCAGCCGCTAACCTTCTTTCTAAATAAATTTTTTGCAGATCTGGAACTTTTTTGTATCCTTTATCATGTTCTTAAAACAGAGTCACCACCTCTCTTCATAGAGGACTAAACTTCAAAAAGCACAAGTCTCTTTAAAACATCCTTTCATTTTGGGTTTTCTCCAACAACAGAGCCACATATAATTTTTTTTAAATTTGCTACAACAAAGCCTCTTCCAGGTCTAAAACTTCAATAGTTGAACTAGATGTTCAAACTCATTAAATTATTTGACTCTTTGCTCAGATTTTGTTGGTTAATAGATTTGTCACCTAACTCTATATACTCTCACCCAGACAAGTGACAAATGTAATCAACAGTTGACCCTAATGTATTGGTATTCTACAAAGACTCTCTTCTTCTTTAATGAGGCACAACTACCTTTGAAAGATATTCTAATGAATTAAAACTAGGATTGCTTTTAACCAGAAAGAAAATAACGAAGGCAGAGCTTTTGACCAGAAAGTAGTAAAGGTAGATTTATATCCAAACAACAAGAAGTTCAAAGACTTCACCAAAATATATCCATAAATTAATATGAACTGAAATCATACACCATATATTCACCACCTCAATAATATATCGAAAGATAAATGATTTGCAACAGTGAGCAAGAATCAAAAATATCCAACCACCAAGATATACAAATATCATCAACAACAGCAACAACACATTCAACGTAAGCAGAACATGAATTCAAATAATCACAACACAAAGTCCATGATCATTCAAAACTCTACTGTATTAATTCTCATTGCATATATCAAAGTAGCTGAAACCAAAATTTTATATCACCCTTGCAACACAAAGTTTGTCAAAAGATCCTAAATTCGACTAGTTACCCAAAATATATAGCTAAGCTGAAAAGTAACTATCTTTAAAAACATAACAGCTTCTTGAAACAACTGATTTAAAAGATGTTTAAACAATAATAATTAAAGGGCCCTCTAGAGCCAATAGTTTTAGAGCAAATATTATGAAATCATAAAAACATAAAATTGAAATCAATTGAGGATTTGCAAATCCCCGTCTCTGTTGTCCACCTCATCCATCACTTCTTCTTTCACCTGCTTGCCTTCTCCAATGCCACTTTGCACCGCTTGAGGTACCTGTGTTGGTAACCTTGCCTTATATGCCCTGTACTTAGTGATAACAGGTGTCAACGACAATCCGAGTGGGGTTCCTGTCATGCTGATCCGACACTTCTTCATCACCGCTCTATCAGAGTCCACCACCTTTTGATTCACATCATCAAACTTATTTCTAGCAGTGTTGATATGAGCCATTACTTTCACAAGCCTCCCCAGTGATTCACTGGTAATTGCATTGTAGTTCATTACCTCCTCGGTTACTACCTTTTTGACATTCTATTTAATTACCTTTACATCCAGGAGTTTCTCATCGTTAGACCCGTTAGCTTCCACCTCCAAAGTAGCAAAGTCCCTTTTAATATCCATCATCTCCTTGTAATAGACTGCAATTGATTTCCTCATGTCATACTTTGCTGCAATTATGAGACAAAGTTTCCATTCAACAGCATCAGCCCACACAAGTATGTTTAGCTCTCCGGGATCAGTTACTACTTCCTCAGCTACTAGGATGCCGGGATTCATTTTAGCCATTTCTTGTATCTTTTTAGAGGATAAAGATAGGATATGATGGTCACTTCTGGATTTTTCAAATTCTACTATCAAAATCTCCCTCTTAGCATATACAGAATCATATATTTTACTGCCACCTCAATAACTACAAGACCATCAAAAACAATTTTCTCAACCCACTGATCCATAGCATTTTTCAAAGACAAAGATGATCTGACTTGTTGGAAAAAAATAGGACTGAGGATATGAAGGTCAGTATTTGGGGGCATTTCAGTAGTAGGTGTTATTATTTTAGCAACTGAATTAACAAAGGATGACAAAGAACTTACATGTACCAGTAGCTTTGAATTTTCTTCTTGCAACCCCTTTACCCTTTTAGATATGTTATTGACTAAATATTTGACATGGTAAAGGTTGCCCTCTATAGTAGAAGGTCCTAGATCTACTCTGCTCATTTTGAAATCAGCCTCTATCACTTCATCTTCATTCTTATCCACCATCAGGTCTATAATTTCCAAGAATTGATTTCCTGAGTCAAGGTTGGTTACCATCCTTGACATCCTTTTAGCACGTTTAGGCCTTGGAGTGCCTTGTAGCAAATTTTCTATAGTATCAATGCCTTCATCTTCATGTGGAGTATATCTTTTTTTCTTCTAAACTACTTTCTTCAACCAATTGGGAGACAGGGCCAGAACATTAGCAGTAGCAACAAGAGGAACAGGCTGAGAATTATGCTCTGGGGGTTCATTTTGATGAGGGGAACTTGGCAGGCCTAGCAAAGAGCACAATAGGCTATCTTCTCCAATCTAAGAGAAAATAAAAGAATCACTATCACTTACAGGGTTATCTATAGGTGACACATGGTCTACTTTGGAAGAAGAAGCAGCCAATCTGGTAGTTCCTTTTTCTAGTTGGGCATCTTGTTCACACATCATTTCCATCTTCATAGACTCCTCAAGAGGCCTGTCATCATCACCATTCAATTGTGAGCCGAATCTATGAAGAGCTAGGTCCAAACCAGAAGATCTCTTGTACGAATGGGTGGTTTGGGACCTGCCTTGGTTTTGAGAAGCTGAATCCTTTGGCGTAGTGGAACCAGAACACTCCCTCACCTTTCCTTTTAGCCATTTTTCTATTCTCCTCAACACATGAAGGGAAAGCAACTTAACATCTATAACTTCCTTTTTAGACCATTTCATAGGAGGTAAGGGTTTTGTTGACACAACATGATAGCCATCATCCATTATGCTTGAGTTATCATCAACCGTGTCAGGAACCTGTAGATCCATCTTGAAAGCTCGAACCTGGTCTATCATTAATCTCATCTATTTTCTCCTTTGTACCTCTACACAGTCTTCCCAAAAATCCTCGAGTTGAGGCTGATGTAGGTAGGAACCATCCCTATGCATATTCTCTTTTGTGAAGTTTTTGCTGTCGAAAGCTACGCGAGGTGATAAACTACGAAGACTAAATTTTGATAATAACTTATCATTTTTGGTTGCATCATTACTTTTACAAGAATAGAAAGACAAAGTCACAGGAAAAGAATATCCTTTCTTCTTCATGGCTTGATATTTTGCATTTATAGCCGCCATCTGACGCCATAGCTCCAGTAACACCAAATAACTAGAAGAGTACTGAGGTAATTTTAATGGGGCATTTTCATAATCCCAAACTATTTGATAAGAAAAATGATCAAATTATATATAAAAACTACCAAATTGCAAGACTAGAGCAGAAGTAGCAACTGAGAACCTTTGCTCTATTGAACCATCAATCTTTTTAGCTAACATCATGGAAAAAACATCATTTACTCTCCTAAAATATTTCATACCTTCTACCTTCTGCAACTGAGGAAAAGTCTGGTACTCAAGCTCACTTGCCATAGGATTGCCTTGAACCCTCAAGCCAGGCCAAGCAACCTCTCTTCGAGCCAATACATACACCAGTTGGGAACACATGTAGAAACTCATGCTCTTTGCAAAATTCATCAACTGTTCATGCAAATAGTCACTAATAATCTTCGCCCAATCAATGCGATGGTTAGCACAAATCAACAAGATGAATCTACACATCCAAAATTTAAAAACATCTAATTCTGGGTTTCCGTCTACTCTATTCAGCAAAGTTATCATGTATGAAATTTATTCCTTAAAATGGCTCCTCCTTAGGTTGGCAGGAAGCTGAGATTTCCCAGTCTTTTTGATTTCTAGTTAGTTTTTGGCAATACAAGTGTGACACCAATCTTTCCTTTCATTATAGTAATTCTAGGCAGAAGATATAGAAACATCCACATTATCTTCATGTTCCTCCAAATTCAAAGCTAGAGCAACAGATTTTGAATCAACCTTTTCCACAACGACACCATTAGAATTCCTTATCTCCTGTGACTTAGGGAAAGAACCATTTGCACATGCCACTGTCAATTCAAGGCAATGCATGGTGATCAAAAAGCCTCCAACTTTATCCAGACCACTACTAACAATCTTTCCCACCAATGGGGTTCGATTCTCTGACTGCATCCTTCCCTAGAAGTCCTCCAAATCAATGTGGCCTAGGTTGGTATCTCTCACCCCTGATAGACCATTCTCCACTATAGAAGCCATGGGGACCCCTTGAAATTTGAACTTCATCTTCATATACTCGAGGAACCAGAACACTAGAGACTCTGAAACATATGCAGGTAATACGAGGTAATGCAAAGTACTAACAAGAAATTATTTGTATAGATACATGGAAATGGAAAATTTTGAACTCCTTAAAGAAAGTGTTATGCTTTTATAACAGAGAAGCAACAAGAGAGATAAAATTTCTAATCTTGCTAACCTGTAAAAATGGAGTTATGCTGATATCCTGAATGTAGCAAGCTAGCCATTTAATACTTTGCAAATATTCTCTTTGTGAAATGATGCAATTTTTGATGAGTGGAAGAGTTTATAAATGTCAACTCACATAAATTCGCTTATGGAGAACATTAAATTCTGGTGGCGAATTTATCTTTTGAAATCATTAATACATGCCTCGAGTTTCCCTTCGAGAATTGTGCCACAGTGTCTTAACGTACTTCCAATTAAATGTGAAGTGACAAGTGTCATTCCTTTACTATGTATGCTAGTGCGGCAAGAACACCACAACAAGTCCTTCAGAGTTGGCAAGTCGGGTGAGAATTGAAGTTTTGAACTTCAAGTCGGAGGTTCAGAAGTTTAAGGAACTCCCGACCTCCCAATTGTTGATAACTGAGAGGGGGGGTGAATCAGTTATCCTAAACTTGCTTCCAATTCAAACACTTAAATCCACTTTGTTATTCAATAGCATAGCAATTTATCATTCATGAAAGCATAAAGCATAAACACCAGAGCAGATACACATCAACCCATGAGACACCAAGATTTTGACATGGAAAACCCGGTTAAGGGAAAAACCACGGGGTGATTAACCCAAGGATTATTCTCTGTTAGAAGAATACGAAAAATAGATGGGACATGCCAATTAGGGCTCACTGCCCGAGCACACTGCTCACAAGAGGCACACTGCCTACAAGAGACACACTGTCTACAAAGTAACAAGTATCACAAACTTGAACTGGAGATTGACATCTTTACCATGCCTGGATCAGTTCCATTAAGCCCAAAAACTCCTGCTCTACCTTTTGCTCTTCTTCTTCACTATGCCACACTCATCCACACACTTCACGCTTTGGAATGACTTCACAATCCTTTATTTATACAAGGCATCGACTTAGGAATAATCATCTAAGTCGGCAAACACTTTTATATCATCCGGAAGACGTGTAATACATCCGGTCGGCCTGTTTTAGGAAGAACACCAACAACCGGTGGTCTTTACATCAAATCCACACTCTAACTTCAATGCGGACCGCCAATAAGAATTGTACATGATCCAAGGATCACCAAAACTTTTCCTGAGTCATCAACAACATCCGCACTTTATCAGCTTCCTAAAATTCTTCTCGTCTTCATCCAGAACATCAAGAACACAGTCTGTCATCACTGTCACAATGAAAACGGTGCTTTCAAACCTCCAAACCATGAAAAAATCTAGTTGTCACTTCACACAGACTTCTTCAACACTCCCTCCAATCCACAGACTGAGAAAATGCAATTCTGGAGCTCACCGGACCAATCTGTGACACTTTGTCATCACTAAACATCTGCCAGAACTGGTTCTACTGGAGCAGTCATAACTTCTTCAGATCGTTATGCGGACATCTAAAAACTTGACTGGATCATCTCAATACTCATATCTGCAAACCCTTTAAACTGTATCCTCTGATCTTCATCTTATTTTGGACTTTTACCTTACTGTCATCACTTTTCTTCACTGTTCCTAATTAAGACTAGTTTCCTCAATATCCTCAGTGCACAACTCATCCAATCCTTCTCATTAATGTAGTATGAGTATGTTGACATCAATGACAACACTAGTTATCCTCATACTTGCAACAATCTCCCCCTTTGTCATTGATGGCAACATATGATGTGAAAAATCATCAAGACAAGAACTTCTCCTTTCTATCATAGCTCCCCCTATCAGCAGCAACTCTTCACATGTCTTCTCTTTCTTTACTACTCCCCCTTTGATTATCAACCATTTGTTTTTCACATGTCTTCTCTCCCCCTTTGACATCAATTGCAAAGGGCTCATACTTGCAACTTTAACACATCAGAATCATACCAGCTGCTCCCCTTGAGTAGCAGCTCCCCATCACCAATCCGGATCACAAGATATGACTATGATATCCATCAGACTGATGCACATCAGTGCATCCTAGTTCATCACTGGAGGGGCAATAACCCCTAACTTCTCCCTGAGAAACTCAAAAGAGTCCTTGGGAAGAGGTTTAGTAAAGATATCTGCAATCTGATCCTTAGAGGGCACAAACTCCAGTCTAACTTCATCCTTGTTTACTTGCTCTCTCAGAAAGTGAAACTTGATAGATTTATGCTTAGTCTTAGAGTGCAACACCAGATTCTTAGAAATATTTATTGCACTTGAATTATGACAGAAAATTGTGATAGGCTCCTCATACTCTACTTTAATGTCTCTTAGCATTTGCTTCATCCATAAAACTTGAGTGCAACTACCTGCTGCTGCAATGTATTCTGCTTCAGTTGTAGACAGAGATATTGCATCTTGTTTCTTGCTTAGCCAAGAAACCAATCTCTTTCCCAAAAAGAATGCTCCACCATTGGTACTCTTCCGGTCATCCACATCTCCTACCCAATCTGCATCTGTGTATGCATGAAGAGAGAAATCATGATCTCTAGGATACCACAAACCATACTCCACTGTCCCTTTTAGATATCTAAAAATTCTCTTGATTGCCATGACATGAGGTTCTCTGGGATCAGCCTGGAATCTAGCAACAAGACTAATAGCTTGCATAATATCTAGTCTAGTTTGAGTGAGATACAACAATCCACCAATCATTGATCTGTACTTTGTCTGGTCTGCCTTAGGAGAGTCATCATCTTTGCTCAACTTGCATCTGGTTGCCATGGGAGTATTCATTGGCTTTGAATCTTCCATCCCAAATTTCCTCAACAATTCTTTCACATATTTGGTCTGAGAAATGAAGATCCCTTTCTTTGTTTGAGTAATTTGTAGACCCAAGAAAAAATTCATTTCACCAAGCATAGACATTTCAAACTCACTTTTCATTTGATTTGCAAAGGTTTTACACATGCTATCTTTCCCTCCAAAGATGATATCATCAACAAATACTTCAACAATCAAGATGTTTTCATGATCAATTTTAAAATATAAGTTACTGTCAGCAGTACCTTTGTTGAAACCAATCTGCACAAGATGCTTATCCAATCTTTCATACCAAGCTCTTGGGGCTTGCTTCAATCCATACAGTGCTTTCTTCAACTTGCATACCATATCACCATGATCAGACAATTGAAATCCATCTGGTTGCTCAATGTATACTTCTTCTTCCAAATCACCATTTAGGAAGGCAGACTTGACATCCATCTGATATACCTTGAAGTCTTTGAAGGTAGCAAATGCAAGAAATAATCTGACTGCTTCAATTCTTGCCACCAGAGCAAAGGTTTCTTCAAAATCAATTCCTTCTATTTGAGAGTAGCCTTTGCAGACCAATCTGGCTTTGTTTCTGATTACCTCACCAACTTCATTTAGTTTGTTTCGGAAGACCCATTTGGTTCCAATCACATTCTTGTTTCTAGGTCTGGGAACAAGATCCCAAGTGTGATTTTTTTCAATTTGCATCAGCTCTTCCTCCATTGCTTTGGTCCAATTTTCATCATTGCAGGCTTCATTTATTGTCTTAGGTTTAATCTTTGAAATCAGACAATATTCATCTGAATTTTGAGCAATTGTCCTTCTAGTTTCCATACCTTTGCTTTTGTCACCTATGATCTGATCTTCAGAGTGGTTCAGTCTTACATACCTTGGAACTTTGGGAGTTTCTTGCACTTCTGTTTCTTGATCAGGCTCATTCAGACCTATCTCTTCTTCCTGATTTACTGGATCAGTCTGAATCTGACTTTCAGAAGAGGATTGAGCTCCTTGAACCAGAGTACCATTCTGATCATCTTCATCATATTCATAAAACCTTGAGGGCTTCTCAATTCCTTCATCAACCTTCACATTTGTACTTTCTATCATCTTTCTCAATCTCTTATTGTAACACCGGTATGCTTTGCTTTGAGTGGAGTAACCCAAGAAAATTCCTTCATCACTTCTAGCATCAAACTTTCCTAGATCTTCATCTCTTTTAATGTAACATTTGCTACCAAATACTCTGAAATATCTCACAGTAGGAGTGATGCCAAACCAAAGTTCATAAGAAGTCTTACCGGTATTGCTTCTTATTTGAACTCGATTGAGAGTATAGACTGCAGTGCTGACAGCTTCTCTCCAAAACATTTGGGGAACATTTGCTTCCATCATCATTGTCCTAGATTCTTCCTAGATGGTCCGGTTCTTTCTCTCTACTACTCCATTTTGCTGTGGAGTCCTAGGAGCACACAACTGTCTCTTTATACCATGCTTCTCACAAAAATCTATGAATTCACCGAATTTGGATTCACCACCTCTATCAGACCTCAGACATTTCAGTTTTAATCCAGTTTGATTCTCTACCATAGCCTTGAAGATTTTGAACTTCTCAAAATCTTCTAATTTCTCTTTCAGAAAGGTAACCCACATCATCTGGGAATAATCATCAATCAGTAACATGAAGTATCTATCACCTTGCATACTCTTGATTCTTGTCGGACCACATAGATCAATATGAACTAATTCCAATAATCTGGTAGAGGACTGATCCTTGCTTTTGAATGAGACTCTGCTCTGTTTACCTAGCTGACATTCTTTGCACACACTATTTGTAGGTTTTACCAATTTTGGAAGATCTCTTATAGCCTGAGTATTGCTTATCTTGATGATGTTATCAAAATTTACATGACACATCCTTCTATGCCATAGCCAACTCTGATCAACTTGAACAAACAGACAACTTTTATTAGTACCAAATAGATGAAAGATATTACCTTTTGTTTGAGTACCGGATGTAATCTCAGTTCCGGAGCTTTCAAAGATCCTACATCTTCCATTCTTGAACCGGAGATCATAACCTTTGTCCACCAGCTGTCCAACACTGAGAAGATTGTGCTTCAATCCTTCAACATATAGTACATTACCGGTTTTGTTCTTTCCATCAAAAGAAATAGTTCCCCTACCTCTGATTCTGCCAGCAGAATTATCACCAAACTTTACCATTCCTCCTTCATACCTTTCCAAATCTAAGAACTTATTCTTGTCACCTGTCATATGGTGAGAGCATCCACTATCAATAACCCAATCATCCTTTTCTTCAACTTGGGCAGCCAAAGCTCTTTCTACAACCTTATGATTGACAGATTCAGAGGACATTGGATCTTCTTCCTTGATGGCAATAAACACCCATTCATTTCTGGATTTGTTTCCTATCTCTGATTCATCATCTGTTACTCCTTCATTATCATCTTCTTCATGAACATAATAACAATTCTTTTGGAACCTTTGTCTGTTAGAATTTGACCTTGTAAATCTATCCGGACATCTTGAGGCAAAATGACCAATCTTATTGCAGTTGAAGCACTTAAAGGGTAATTTTCCTTCATACTTATCGAATCCTCTTAGCAGTCTCTTTGCAATGAGGGCTTCAAGTTGAACTGTTTCTGCTTCTTCCACTTCCATGTCTTTTCTTTCTTGATCATACCATGACAGTTTCCTTGAAGAGTTTTCTCCTAGATCAAATCTTTGTTTGCCTTTCACAGAGGCACTGGCTTTGAATGCAGATTCAGTCTTGGGGGGATCATCTCCAAACTTGGTCATTTCAAATGCAGCTAGTTTGCCAGCCAATAGGTCTCTTGTGATAGTTGTATGGGTTCTGAATTCATCAATGGCAGCAACCTTGATTTTGTAGGCAGCAGGAAGGGATCTGAGAACTTTGCCAACAATCTCATTTTCATCCAAGACTCCACCAGCATTCCTAATTCCACACACCAGCTCATTTGCTCTAGGCATAAAGGTAGTAATATTTTCATCATCTCTCATCTTCAGTCTTTCAAATTTACCTTTTAGACTCTACAACCTTGCACACTTAACATACTCATCTCCTTCATGCAGAAGTTCCAGTTTAATCCAGATCTCATAGGTAGTTGGTAGGTCAATAACATTTGAGAGCTCTGAGTTAGTTAAAGCGCTTAGAAGAGCCTCTTTGGTTCGCAGATTGTTTTCAGCATTTGTGATTTCATTTAGGGTTGTCGGACCACCCTGTGGAGGTACATATGCTTTTGTGACCATGGACAAGTACGCCTTTCCCATACACTCCAAGTGACATTTCATGCGACCTTTCCAAAGAGAGAAGTTGGTTCCATCAAACTTCGGACTATCCTTCTTGTATGACGACATCCTAGATCTCCTCAAGCGGTTAAGCTCTTTTTAGAGGAACTTGGCTCTGATACCAATTGTTGATAACTGAGAGGGGGGGTGAATCAGTTATCCTAAACTTGCTTCCAATTCAAACACTAAAATTGACTTTGTTATTCAATAGCATAGCAATTTATCATTCATGAAAGCATAAAGCATAAACACCAGAGCAGATACACATCAACACATGAGACACCAAGATTTTGATGTGGAAAAACCAGTTAAGGGAAAAACCACAGGGTGATTAACCCAAGGATTATTCTTTGTTAAAAGAATAAGAAAAATAGATGGCACATGCCAATTAGGGCTCACTACCCGAGCACACTGCTCACAAGAGGCACACTGCCTACAAGAGACACACTGTCTACAAAGTAACAAGTATCACAAACTTGAACTGGAGATTGACATCTTTACCATGCCTGGATTAGTTCCATTAAGCCCAAAAACTCCTGCTCTACCTTTCTCTCTTCTTCTTCGCTATGCCACACTCATCCACACACTTCACAATTTGGAATGACTTCACAATCCTTTATTTATACAAGGCATCAACTTAGGAATAATCATCTAAGTCGGCAAACACTTTTATATCATCCAGAAGACATGTAATACATCCGGTTGGCCTGTCTCAGGAAGAACACCAACAACTGGTGGTCTTTACATCAAATCCACACTCTAACTTCAATACGGACTGCCAATAAGAATTGTACATGATCCAAGGATTACCAAAACCTTTCTTGAGTCATCAACAACATCGACACTTTATCAGCTTCCTGAAATTCTTCTCTTCTTCATCTGAAACATCAAGAACATAGTCTGTCATCACTGTCACAATGAAAACGGTGCTTCCGGACCTCCAAACCATGAACAAATCTAGTTGTCACTTCACACGGACTTCTTCAACACTCCCTCCAATCCACAAACTAAGAAAATGCAATTCCGGAGCTCACCGGACCAATCTATGACACTCTGTCATCACTGAACATCTGCCGGAACCGGTTCTACTAGAGCAGTCATAACATTGCCTCAGTATTTTAAAAGTTGTCACAAATGCAGAGAAGTGTCCTCCATAGGCTCCATCATGAAAAGTCTCTAGCAATTTCTTATGTTGCTCCTTATCTACGCACCTTAGAAATGTTCCATCTATTCCTCTTTTATATAGATTACCTCCCAAGAGGACATATTTACTTGTCTTGAGTTTTAGGTTTCTCCATTCCTTGGTAGAGAGGTGAGGTGGACAGTCACCATAAGTCAAAAAGTAAGAAACATTAGAGAACCAATCATTAGTATTAGTAGTGAAAAGTACTAGGGGCAATTCTTTGTCTTCATCAACCCTATTTTTAGCAATCATCTTGCACAACCCTTTTCCTCTAACCAAATTGTTGGGCTTGATCTCAATATCACACTCCTGAACTTTAGCTATCCAAGCTCCTCTACTATTACAACCTACTTCTTGTTGAGTAAGGATACTTTTTATAGCTGATTCTGGGACATACACGACAACATGTGAATGCAAGATATAAAATCTAAAGCTTTTTAAAGCTTTCACTACAACATATGCATGCTTCGCTAAAGAGGAGTATTTCAATTCATGTTTCTTTAATGGCACACTCATGAAGGTAATAGGAGCCTCTATCCCCTGTTCATTCTTTTATATCAAAATAGATGATAGAGTGTGCTTAGAAGCATAGCAATAGGTTATAAAATCTTTTTGAGAATTAGGATGTACAAGTGTGGGCGCATTAGCAATGGCTACTTTAATGTCTTCAAATGCTTTCTTACCTTCAGCATTCCACTTAAAGATAGGATGGTTTTTCTGTTGGCAAGAGACACTGTATGGCCTCATTATTGTTGCCATTCATGGAAACAAAGTCTATCGCACACATCCGCAGCACATAGTATGCCTATACAAGAAGTCAGATTGAAAAAGTTCTGGTCCGGTGAACAAGAACAGAGCATGTAGCAAGGTCTGACAATCAGGTCTGGATCTCTCAGAGGGTGTAGCTCAGCAAAGTACAGACTTGGGAAAGTTGAGAGGAGTATCATGTCTACTATATTCCAGAGATTGAGCCTCTGATGATGAATTAGTGAAAATATATGAGCATCTAAGTGTTGGGTTCCTGACAGGCAGAGTGGACTGAGGAAGAACTGACCAGCAGAGCATCAGACTTTAATCTAGATGAGAAATTGGTGGTGATCAAGATATTTGAGGGATCATACATGGTTGAGCGACATGATTGATGACTTCTATGTCTATGTTTTTGATACGCATCACATTTTAAGCATGGATTCAGCCGATAGATCAGTATTTAGTAAATATCTTGAGTATTCCGGTTGCCGACTAGAAAAATGTTGGAATCCTTGGTGTGGATATATATACCAGATAGATTTATGTATGAAGGTGTGTGTGTGGAAAAAGAGTGTGCGAAAAAGGGTAGAGAGAAGTGTGGAAGCAGCAATAAAAATCTGGTATTTGACAGAACAACAACACTAAAGCAGAGGAAGAATGAAGTGCAGCAAATCAGTATATTGAGCCTAACTAGAACTGAACCTTAGCATATGTGGATGCCTCTCTTCAGTTCAAATATCTGGTTACCTTCTATAATCTTGTAGACAATGAGTCTCTTGTAGGTAGTGTGCCTCTTGTGAGCAGTGTGCTTGGGCAGTGAGCCCTAATTGGCAAGTGCCATTTTGTACTTCTTATTCTTTTAACAGAGAATACAATCTTGGGTTAGTCACCCCGTGGTTTTTCCCTTAACATGGTTTTCCACATAAAAATCCTTGTGTTATGTGTGTTGATTTTATTTCTTCTCTCATGATTATGTATGCTCTTATGTTTTGATGCTGCATTAATATTAAAGAAGAAAAGAAAGTTAAGATATTTAAGATAACTGATTCACCCCCCCTCTCAGTTATCTACCTTATTTCCAACAATTGGTATTAGAGCTAAGTTCCTCTAAATAGAGCCTAACATCTTGAGGAAGAATCTAGGAATCTCAATGGATATGTATGGTATGAAGGAACAACTTCAGTCTGCCTTAGATGATCTTGAGTAATCTCACTCTGAAGTCAACTTGAGAGAAAGACTCAAACAAGCTGATGATTTCATAAATGAGCTAAAATAAAAACTGAGTATCTCTGTGAAAAAGAGAAATGAACTACTTCAATAATTAGCAAGTCAAAGTGAAGCCAATGATACTAATGAAGATCTGAATGAGAAAAACAAGCTATGTGAGAAGCTATCAAAAGAGGTCATTATGGTTAGACATGAAAAGGAATCAGGGGTTATGAGATTCACCCAAGAAATTGAAGAGAAAAGGAGAATTGAAGATAATCTAAAACAATCTCTCAAGGAGAAATCAGAGGACTGCCACAAAATAGATAGAATAATCAGGCATCTGGAATATGATCTTGAAGAAGCTAGAGATAATGAAGAACAACTCAAGAATCAGATAGACACTCTTAAAAGGGATCTTCAAACAACAAATGAATACAAAGAGAAATTCAAGATAAGCTCTGCTCAACTTGAAGTTCTTCTTGAAAGCCAAAAGAGGGTAGATGACAAGCATGGCTTGGGATATGAGAAAGGTGAAAGCTCCAGATCCGGTTAGAAAAACTCTGGATCAAGAAATCCAAGGAATAGGCCTAGAAGACCTCCGATAAGGCAACCAAATGCTCAAAGATATCCATCCTTCAATGGATATTGTTATAATTGCAACAATTTCAGTCATAAAGCAACTCATTGCAAAAGAAGAATGAATCAGACTAATTCATCCTTCTCCGGACAGTGTTTCAACTACAAAAGGTATGGTCACAAATCTCATGAATGTAGAAATATGCAAATAAATAATTCATTCAATGGTAGATGCTTTGCATGCAATAGAATGTGACATATGGCTAATTAATGCAGATCTAGAGGATATCAGTCACATATGCAAAGAAATTTTGTTTTCTACAATTGCAATAGATCCGGTCATATTGCCAAATTCTGCAGAAGTAAGAATAAGGATAAAAAGGGTCCAGTGCATCATAATGAAAATGTTGGGGATGGATCTGCACTAGAATTTGGTGTTGATATTCCTTCTAGAAACTAAATAGATGAGCTCTGGCTTAGGGGGAGTCACAAAGGAAAATAAATTCCCCAGCCAATCAATTGGTGCCTAAATTTGGCACATGGAATGTTTCAGATTAAAGGGCTCTCAGAGAAATGTCCAAATAACCCTCAGTAAAAATATGAAAAATCTGCAAGGAGTTTTGAAGAGTTTGATCAGTTAGGATTGAACTGGTTTGACAGCCATCTAGTAAAGTAGGAGCTTCATAGACAGATCCGGTATGATTCAAAAGTGAAATATCTTGATTTGTGGACTCATGGCATGATTGGAGGAAAGAAGATACATTATCAATTATCATTGAAAATGATTCTAAGTGCATCTCAGTGGTTTGGAAAGATCTCTCTCAGAACAAGGTAATTAGATGACTTAAGTTGTGCATTTATTGCAATAGGAATTTAGGGTTTGCGCAGAAATAAAAGGGTTCTTTCATTCATCACTTGCACATTTGCATTCGAAAAGAAGAAAGGAAGAGCTCTACAGCAAGATTGTTACAACCCTCTCAAAGATCAACCACAGAATCTGATCCAACCAACAATATTTTCTGGTGCATATTGTGAACCCTAGAAGCGTGAAAAGGTATTTCAATTTCTGAATATCTCTCTTTAAAACTTTTGCAAAGATGGCTACTCCTATGGTTGTTAAGATCACTGATAGGCCGTGCCCAAAGTTCAAGAAACACCCCTACAAATCCCTAGAAGTTGATCCCTTAGGCACCTTTTCTAGCATTCCGCATGGGGTTTTGCACGTAGAAGATGTTAGGGTATACATCCATGCAAATATTGAGGAATTTGGAGAATCAAATCTGATGGATATCTACCATAAACAACTAATAGATGAAATCTTTGAACTCAAACCTCAATACAAGCCATCTAGGATAAGCATTTTGGACATTGTATCCACTTTCCCTATTTTGCAAAAGATGAATGGATCTGGTATGTTCTTAGCAGAATACATGACAACTTGATGTGGTTGTTGAAGCCCTTCAAGATAACAAAGGATGCAATTAGGGAAATAACTAGTTTGCACTCATTCGGAGCATTTCCTACTCTCAAATCGATCAAGAATCAAATAGTAAGTGAGGCTACCAAATCAAAGTTTGACAAAAGAGCAATGACAATAGAAGACATCACAGATCTGGATATCAAATTTGCCTCTATGATAATTGGCTATAAAATATATAATTCCAGCAGGGAGAACTCTGTGTCTGGAACTACAATTTATACTACATATCAGATGCTAAGGGAAAAAGTAGACTATGATCTATGCGAGCTTCTCCTGAGCCAACTGTTAGAAAATCTGCAAAAGATCAAGAAGGACAAGAAGAACTCATTCAAGTATGGTGGTTTAATACCGTGTTTATTCTTTTACTATATGAATGAGCTATCCAGATCAAGTGGTTGGGTATGGCAAAATGACAGACTAGTTGCCATACAAATTAGAGATTATATGTATGAGCTTGGTGATGCCAAGGCTCAAAGTACAACACTTTGGGGATACTTCAAGAACCTCCAAAGTATGATGCAGGCCAGAGAAAGAATTCCCCAATCTATAGTTAAAAAATACAAGGAGACAGTGTGTTTCATGTTAGACACTGACTAATGCCTAATGGAGGTAGTTGAGCCCAGAATAGTCTGGATTATGCCAATGGGCTATGAGGTAGATGATAAAATTCTGGAGCTGCATGTCCAACACTTGCTAAGTCAGCCTAAGGACCCTGAGGCAGAAAGGTTTGGAACCTTTCAAGAATTGAGTGTAAAAATACATGTTGAGCTGAGACAACCAGAGATGAAAAGAAAAGTGAGAAGGGAAGTAGAGGAAGTTGCCAAAAGATATGGCATTTCAAAAGAGGTAGTTGATGCAAATAGATAAAAAAATAGAAAGAGCTGAGAAAGAGAAACAAGAAGCAGAAAAGGAAAGTGTTCCGGTACAAGCCTCCTCCCGGACTAGATCCTCCAAGAGCTCTGCACCTGCCACCTCTAAGAGCCCAAAAGCCTCAAAAATGGAAGCCAAGACATCTGAAAAGGGAGAGAAGAGAATGAAGAGAAAGGCCACAAGGTCATACATAAGCCAAAAGGATGATGAAGAAATAGAGACTGATGAAGAGGTTAAGAAAATGAAGAAGAAAAAGAAAACTTCTGGGGAATCCTCTACCAGAAAAAACAAAGGAGAGGTAGAAGAATTTGTAGAAAGGCCCACTCTTTCTATTGATGATATCATCAAGGAAGTCACAGTGGACAGGAACCTGCAACCAGTCACTAAATTTTATGATGACTACAGTGATACTGACAAAAGAGTTGTGGAGGAAGCTACAGTTAAGTACCTTAACATTTATAATAAAGCATTCATTGAAATCATTTCTCTAATTCCCAAAAGTCTAGAGAAGGTACTTGAACTCAGAAAAGAGAATGCCAAGGAAAAGGATTTAGAGATCCTTGAATAGATTGCAATTCAGCTCTATCCTTCCATTACTCCAAAACAAATGACCATGATCTTTAAGGACTACAAGGATGAGTTCCGAAGCAAAGCCAAAATGAAAAAACTTATGCTTGGAGAGACTGATCAGGTGGCAAAAGAAACATAAGACATCCTCCGGAATGCCTTCAAAAGATTCAATCTTCCTATCATAGAGGAAATAGATGAAGAAACTTTTGCCATGGATGTCAAAGGATTAAGTGCATCAAAAGAATAATCTACTGAGAAAATTGCAGAAGAGTCAAAGGAGATAGGTGAGGAGAGGACTAAGGACTTGGATTCCTCTATTTTGGAAGAGGAAGTCCATGAAGATGTAAACATCTCTCTTCTGGATCCCCCTGTAGACTCTGGAACTGAAGGAGAAGGAATAAAAGAGGAGAAATTGAGTCAAGTAGAGGAGGAAAAGGGAAGAGAAGAAGAACACATAGAGAAGGTCTCTAATGACAGTTCTAAAGATGCAAAAGGAAAGAAGACTCTGTCTCTGGCAAGAGACATTGCAGAAGTCGTGAAAAACTTCTTGACCAAAGAGATGATGGAAATAGATGAACCAAAACTATTTCAAGGACCACTCAATTTTGACTCCCTCTCTCCAGTCCAAATAATGAAGGTAGCATCTTTTGCTCAAGCTAAAGCAAAAGAAAATCTTCTGAAGTCTCACATGGAAGACTGTGAGCTAATAGAGATTGCATCCTGTGTGCTAGAGAAGATCATGCCATCCTTCCAAAATGATCTATCGGCCTCTTCATCCAGTAACTTGAAGTCTCTAGTTAACTCTGTTAGCACCCATTTTGATTCTTTGGAGAAATCAGCAGAAGAGAAAGTCTGGAAAGAATTTTTGGGAAAGAGATTCACTGAAGTGCAGGGACTCATAACTAATGATAGGAGGACACTGGATATTGGCATAATAAGCCTAGAATATGCTCTTAAAGATGGTGGAGAAATATATAAATTTTGTCTATCCTGGTCTAAAGTGACAGAGGATATTGAAAAGAAGGTAAAAGAACAAGAAGATAAACTATCAAGTTTATCTCAGAATTTTGATCCCCTCACCACATCTTTAATGAATCAAGAGTACCAGGCCATCACCATTATAAATGAAATAAAGAGGCTTGAAAAAGAGAGGAAGAATATAATAAGTAGGATGAGTGAACTAAGAGGGATAATTATCCCCAAGTTAGAGGCCATGCATGAGGCCTTAACTGATGCTCAGACCATAGCTTGTACCAGTGATCCAGAAGACTTAAGAAGGGGAGAAGCTTTTGCATTTTTGTTGAGTGGCCACATTTCAATTTTGGACAAGATGAAGCAAAGTTGGGTGACAGAAGTTGTATAGTTGAAGACTACCTTTGCGGATATACTTAAGTATATGTAAGTATAACATGTATAAATACTTATGCGACTACGTATAAGATAATTTTTGCAAATTTTGGTGTGTGGATTCCAGCCTTTGCCATTGATGTCAAAGGGGGAGTGAGGAGTAGTGAAAAATGTGGAATCTAGCTAAGAGGGAGCTCCGGTAGAACAATGCACAAGATAGAGCATCAGCTAAGGGGGAGTTTGCTACGACACTTAGTCATTTTTCACTAAGTGTTGCCATCAAAGCCAAAGGGGGAGATTGTTGGCAAGAGACACTGTGTGGCCTCATTATTGTTGTCATTGATGGCAACAAAGTCTATCCCACACATCTACAGCACATAGTATGCCTATACAGGAAGTCAGATTGAAGAAGTTCTGGTTTGGTGAACAAGAACAGAGCATGCAGCAAGGTCTGACAATCAGGTCCGGATCTCTTAGAGGGCGTAGCTCAGCAAAGTACGGACTTGGGAAAGTTAAGAGGAGTATCATGTCTACTATATTCCAGAGATTGAGCCTCCAGTGATGAATGAGTAAAAGATACGAGCATCTAAATGTTGGGTTCCTAACAGGCAGAGTAGACCGAGGAAGAACTGACCAGCAGAGCATCAGACTTTAATCCGGATGAGAAATTGGTGGTGATCAAGCTATTTGAGGGATCATACATGGTTGGCCGACATGATTGATGATTTCTATGTCTATGTTTTTGATACGCATCACATTTTAAGCATGGATTTAGCTGACAGATCAGTATTTAGTAAATATCTTGACTATTCCGGTTGCCAACTAGAAAAATGTTGGAATCCTTGGTGCGGATATATATACCAGATAGATTTTGGTATGAAGGTGTGTGTGTGGAAAAAGAGTGCGAAAAAGGGTAGAGAGAAGTGTGGAAGCAGCAATACAAATCCGGTATGTGACAGAACAACAACACTAAAGCAGAGGAAGAATGAAGTGCAGCATATTAGTATATTGAGCCTAACTGGAACTGAACCTCAGCATATGTGGATGCCTCTCTTTAGTTCAAACATCTGGTTACCTTCTATAATCTTGTAGACAGTGAGTCTCTTGTAGGTAGTGTGCCTCTTGTGAGCAGTGTGCTTGGGCAGTGAGCCCTAATGGGCAAGTGCCATTTTGTACTTCTTATTCTTTTAACAAAGAATACAATCTTGGATTAGTCACCCCATAGTTTTTCCCTTAACAAGGTTTTCCACATAAAAATCCCTGTGTTATGTGTGTTGATTTTATTTTTTCTCTCATGATTATGTATGCTCTTATGTTTTGATGCTGCATTAATATTAAAGAAGAAAAGAAAGTTAAGATATTTAAAATAACTAATTCACCCCCCTCTCAGTTATCTACCTTGTTTCCAACATTTTCATCATTTCTGCAGTATGTCTAGTCAACTCAGCAAAGTCTGGAACAAATCTTCTTAGAAAGTTTACCAGATCGAAAAAGAACCTTGTGTTACTCTTGGTCATGGGTAAACTCAATTGCTGAATTGCCTTGACACTCTCTGGATCAATCTTTATCTCATCCTTAGAAACAATATGACCTAACAGCTTCCCTTCTGTAACTGCAAAGATTGACTTCTTCAAATTTAAAGAAATACCATGTTCCTTGCAACGCTGCAGAACTACCTCTAGATCATATAAATGATCAGCTCTTTTCTTAAAGAAGACTATTAAGTCATCAAGGTAGATCACTATGATTTTGTTCTTCAAGTCACCAAAAGTCAGATCCATTGCTCTCTGAAATGTGGCACCAGCATTAATAAGACCGAAATGCATTCTATTGTATACAAAGACATCGATTGGGGTAGTAAAGGTTGTTTTGTGTTGATCTTCCTGAGCCACTTCAATTTGATTATACCCTGAAAATACATCAAGCATAGACATCATCTCTAAGCCAGACACGGTTTGCAATATATGGTCCATTACTGGTAGGGGGTAGTTATCTTTCAGAGAAGCTTGGTTCAAATTCTTGAAATCAATGCAAATTTAGATCTCCCCATTCTTCTTTCTCATAGGTACAATATTTGTCACCCAAGTAGAGTGGTGAATGGGGTAAATGATTTTGGCCTTTAGCATCTTGTCAATTTCATTGAAAATAGCCTCAGCTACCTTCAGGTTATAAGTTCTCTATTTTTGTCTAAAGGGTACAATGCTAGGCTTTAGTGGAATAAGATGTTACATTTCTCCATTCCTTAATTTCTTTAGATCAGCGTAACACCATGCAAAAACATCCTTGTATCTAATAAGCAAAGAAATCAAATGTTCCCTCTCCTTTTGAGAACAACATGTTGGTGCTTAAACATGTATATGCAAGCACCTTCCTAATATCAAAATTTTTTTTATGTCCATCGGCAAGACTGTCACTTTGTCTCAACGATCTTATGGTCCACAAGGGTTTATTCCTTTCGTCGCTATGATATTCTTCATCGGCAACCCGTTCTGAGGTCTCCCCGACGGGTTGGGGTCTCATCGATGAGGTGATTCTGGTGCGTCGGGCTGATCGTGGAGGGTTAGGCCGACAAGGATACTCTGGCCAATGGAGATGATGGGTGGTTTGAAGCTTTCAAGGTTGTGCAGTCATCGGCGTGATGTATGGCATTAGGTAGATAGGCAGAGGTTACTCTGATGGTTTAAGTCACACTGACAGGTGTGGTCATCGGCGTAGACTTTCTATGCAGATTAATTTTAAATGAAAACCACCTGTTGTGTGTATTGTTTATGAGTGTCTCCTGTATGTCATTTGTTTTCTTTTCAAACAAGGTTGTCAAGGGCTTTCAAGTTTTTCAGTAAATGTATACTGTGTGTCTGATCTATTGCGTCTACTCAAGGAGTGATTAAATAGGCTTTTGATCAGATACAAAGGAAAATAGATTGCATCATAGGATTTGCAAAGTATGATCATAGGTAATACTCTTTCTTGGACATGTTGCTGTTAGGCAGTAACATTCTTCCTGAGTCCTCTGGATATGAAGTTATGTTGTCATAGGGAGATAGTTACATTCATAGATTTGACTCTGCTGTCCAGATAAGGCACTGATTTGGGAATCTGTCTGTTCAAAGGGTCTAGGAAAGTCCCATAACTCCAAACATCAAATCAAATCATTTCGTACTTCCACCTGTTAGTTGTAGGAGTAGGAGTAGGAAACCCCCGCATGCTCTCATCCCTAACCAGACACATATGTCCAAGAATGTCGCCAGCCTTGTGATTTGTTACACAAATCTTGGTCCATACATGAGAGTATTCTGCTTGTTGTCAAGCTAAATCCTTCTGTCATTGAGCTAGTCAAGGTCATATCTTTATCAAATAGGGACACCCCCTTGGTGTGGCAGAAGCAGAAGTGAAGGGGAGGAGCTCACGCAACCTCCTGTATTTAGTTGGCTGAATCTACCTGTGCATTAGAACTGGCAAACCCTAATGATGATTCAAAAGAAAAACTAACAGATGTCAACTTTGCTGGGGAACATGATGTCATATCCATGAAAGTTTGAGTCTAAAAGATTGAAGTATCAGACCTGGAAGTGTTTGTCGTAGCAAAAGAAAAATTTATGTGTGGCTCTGCTGTTGGACGACCTAAAAGGACAAGAAATCAATTTACAGCTTCAGCCTATTTGAAGCTCATTCCTCTACCAAGGAGGTGGCGACTCTGTTGAATGAACCTATCAACAGCTGCAACATATCCAGGTATTTCCACAAATTTTAAAAGATTCCCTATTTGGTGAAATAGCACTGGTTAAAAGGGAAACATTGGTGAAAGCAGAGCTTGCATGCTTTTGTTAGAACCTACTCTGTATTTCAAAAGAGCATGCAATATTGTTAAAAGACTCATTTAGAGGACTCTAGGTGAGTTGAAATAGCAGTCTAAATTATAAGGGCCTAAAGTCATTGTTTATAGAAAATCTGAGTTGAAAAGAGAGTTGCAGAAACACACAAAGATGTATTGTCAACCCCTGCACCCTAGTGAGGTGTCAAATGCAATAATGCATAATAATCAGTCCCAACTATGTAATAGAAAGAGTTTTAGACTTGACAGATATAAGCCCATAAACTTTGATGGCATCTGTGGCTATCCAAATGCTTTTCCATCTAAAATTAGAAAGTATTTGCCCAAATTCAATGGTGCCGAGGATGAATCAGCTGAGAAACACTTGCAGCAGTTTATAAATGTGATAGATGATTTTGAGATTGACCATGAAGATGTAGTTATGAGATTATTTGTTCAATCTCTAGATGAAGATGCAAGGGATTGGTTCTCCTACCTTCCAGCTCACTCTGTCAGCTCTTGGCAAGAATTTAAATATGCATTTCTAGAACAATATGGTGAAAGAATTTCTAAATATGCAGTTATTAGTGATTTTATGTATATCCATATTGAAGAAGATGAGTTGATCCTAACCTTTAACCTCAGATTTATGAGGGCTTTGAATAGAATCCTAGAATGCATGAGACCTAATGATGCACTATGCTTAGTTGTCTATTTGGGAGCCTTTGATAAGAAAATGAGTTATAGATTGAGAGATAAGGAGCCCACCACATTGCATCAGGCTCGACAGTTTGCAATAGATATTGAAAACAATTAGAGGTATGGAATACAAAAGGGTTATTTTTCTAAAAAAATTTGTTGTCCTACAGCCCCCAATGTTAATGAAAGATTTAATTCAGGAGTTGAAAATGAATGTCAAAGCACTCACACCCCTACTATCTCAGTTTTTGCATCATTCCAAGTTGATGATGTTTCTGTTATAGAGGAGGATGTCCTATTTTGCCCAGCAAATGAAGTTGAAAATAATGATTTCCCAAGTAGTATTTGCATGCCAGTCCTAAACAAAGAACATTCATGTTTAAATGATCCAGTTATGCAAAGTTGTCATCATGTGGATCAACAGTCAATATCAGTTTCATCAGGAAGTATTAGAGGGCTGCAAAATGATGCAGATTGTTCAACTTTAGAGTGTATTGAAGCAGCAGAAATCTTATATGTGGGGCAGTCAGATGATAGTGATAATATTCATGACCAGTTCATGGATCAGGTTTGTTCTTCTTATGACAATGGATTTAATGATAACAAGGAGTTAGATTGTCATGAAGAGGAAACAGAGACTTTTGTAATGAGTGTGAATCCCCTTTATGATGAGCCTGTAGATGTCTTTGATGTTGTGAGTCATGACCCACATTGGTGCAAAAATAACCCTCTATTTGAAGATGATGATACTGGTTTGCAAATTGTAGATGATAGATGTTCATCATCAGTTGGTTTAGACATGTGCAATTATGGCTATGTGGATCAAGTTTTGTTATCATTATCCATGAGTGATATAAATGATGATGAGGGTCTCATATTTTCTGAGTGTTTTCAGTTTTTGGATCAGCTGGGTGAGTGTTTGGTAACGTGCAACAGCCAGGTAAGTAATGAGTATTGCCAAATGCAATATGAGGATGTACCATCCGAAGGGTATAACATGCATATGTTGCTTAATGTTGAAGGATTTTATAGCATGTATGGTTGCAGAAATGCAGAGTGACAGAGGTTACAGTGACAATGGCAAATTCATAAAAGTGGTCAAGCATGTAATTGATTAGATTAGCATATGGATAGATTGTTTTAATGTTTTCAGCTATGGTTGGGATTATTCAGTTTGGAATCAGGCATTTGATAGGATAAAGTCATGGTTTTTCCTTTTTGGCTACCCGGGGCCGCCAAAATAATGTTTGAAAATATAATTTCTGTGCAAGTTGATGTAATATTCGACTCTATTGCCCAATGGATAGGGCCCGGTCTGCGAAACCAGAGATTCTACAGTTCTTGCCATGCCTGCAAGAGGCATGCATCCCCGGACAGATCCTGTGTTGGTGCTTAAACATGTATATGTAAGCATATTCCTAAGATCAAAATTTTTTTTATGTCCATCAGCAAGACTGTCACTTTGTCTCAGCGATCTTATGGTCCACAAGGGTTTATTCCTTTCGTCGCTGTGACATGCTTCATCGGCAACCTATTCTGAGGTCTCCTCGACGGGTTGGGGTCTCACTGATGAGGTGATTCTGGTGCATTGGGCTGATCGTGGAGGGTTAGGCCAACAGGGATACTCTGGCCGATGGAGATGATGGGTGGTTTGAAGCTTTCAAGGTCGTGTGGTCATCGGCATGATGTATGGCATCCGGTAGATAGGCAGAGGTTACTCCAATGGTTTAAGTCACACCGACAAGTGTGGTCATCGGCGTAACATGGCATATTAGTTTGAGAAACAGGGAATACACCGATGGTCTATGGTCTCACCGAAGACCTAGAAATGGTGTAGTGATCGGTGTGACACGGGATGTCGCCAAGAGGTTTTTCATTTGCTCCGATGGTGTGTGTCACACCGACGTAGGTGGGGGATGAAGTGGTAACCGCCAGCGGTTAGCTCGCAAGTCACGTGTGGTAAAATGCACGATGGTTTATTTATGTGTAGCCTCATATATAAAGTGATCAGGGGGGTCCATGCTTAAAGAATGTGGGATATTAGATCATGCAAATATGAAGGTCTCCCCAATAGTCTTGGTCACGCCGATGGCGTGACACACAAAGCAGAACATACATATGCAAGGTGCCTACGTGGCACAATTTCGCAGGACATCAACTTTTCAACGTAGATTTTGCGCCATGGATTTCAAGCGGTGGATATTGATCGATGGCCAGGTTTCAAAGTTGCGATGTTAATTCTTCCTTGCGACCTCAAGCATGTTTTGAGCGGGAAGTTTCCATGGGTGCGTTGCGACAGTTTCCAAGTGAAGCTATGGGTTGTTGAGCCATTAATGGCAATATGCAGAGGCATGGGCCGGCGGTCGAATAGCCATGTACCTGATTTGTGATGGAGAGTTTTCCAGTGGTGGCACAGGGCTCGAGCTCAGCTACTCCTCGCCCTTTTCTTGCTCTCTCCCATTTTGTCCTCTGTGGCATTTGTGACTTTTGAGTGCCATTTCTCATGCTTTGTATCTGGTGATTTTTGACCTTGTCCTGTAATAAATGTTGCTAAGTACACAGTCTTGGTATAAAGGGCCAAACTGTGTTACTTATTGGTGGTTGGATGTTTTTGGGCTTTTTGCTCTGACTCTGAACACAAGGTGTTCACATTTTGAAAGGTATTTTTTGTTACAGATTCGGTCCTTGGTCTGGTGTATCAGTCTATCTTGTCTTGTAAATGATAATTTCCTGTATGATAACTTTCTATGCAGATTAATTTTAAATGAAAACCACTTGTTGTGTGTATTGTTTATGAGTGTCTCCTGTATGTCATTTGTTTTCTTTTCAAACAAGGTTGTCAAGGGCTTCCAAGTTTTTCAGTAAATGTATACTGTGTGTCTGATCTATTGCGTCTACTCAAGGAGTGGTTAAATAGGCTTTTGATCAGATACAAAGGAAAATAGATTGCATCATAGGATTTGCAAAGTATGATCATAGATAATACTCTTTCTTGGACATGTTGCTGTTAGGCAGTAACATTCTTTCTGAGTCCTCTGGATATGAAGTTATGTTGTCATAGGGAGATAGTTACATTCATAGATTTGACTCTGCTGCCTAGATAAGGCACTGGTTTGGGAATCTGTCTGTTCAAAGGGTCTAGGAAAGTCCCATAACTCCAAACATCAAATCAAATCATTTCGTACTTCCACCTGTTAGTTGTAGGAGTAGGAGTAGGAAACCCCCGCATGCTCTCATCCCTAACCAGACACATATGTCCAAGAATGTCGCCAGCCTTGTGATTTGTTACACAAATCTTGGTCCATACATGAGAGTATTCTGCTTGTTGCTGTCAAGCTAAATCCTTCTGTCATTGAGCTAGTCAAGGTCATATCTTTATCAAATAGGGCCACCCCCCTTGGTGTGGCAGAACTAGAAGTGAAGGGGAGGAGCTCACACAACCTCCTATATTTAGTTGGCTGAATCTACCTGTGCATTAGAATTGGCAAACCCTAATGCTGATTCAGAAGAAAAACCAACACAACACTTGCCAATACACACAATCTTTGGGTCTTCCTCTGTTCCAATATTTACCTAATCATAATCAGCTAAACCTGAAATGGAAACTTTACTCTTCTTCTTGAGATACTGATCATGTCAATTGAAAAGATCTTCAAGTGAGACTAGACCCTTAGGAACTTTATTTCCTTTCAGCTGAACAACTCCTGAACTTGGGTCATTAAGGGAATTTATCTCTCCTTCCAACACATCATTACTTTCATCACTGCTGCCCTCAAAGAACACACTGGCTAAAGATTCTACCTTTTCAAGAAACGAGATAATCTGTTGATCAAAATTAAAGACTTGCCAATGATTAACATTGTCAAGAACACTACGCCTATATACCACTTCAATCCTATATGACTTATCTTTGAAATCTAGATGCGGTAAAAGGAGGGATGCTGAAATAGCTAAGGAATTAGCCCTAGTATTCTACTCTCTAGGTATTGCCTCTATAGAAAAGGCATCAAAGTCTTCAATACAGTCCCACACTCTATTTTGGTAATGCCTCAGTCTACCATTTTTAACCGTATACAATTTCTTTAGTTGGTTAACAATCAACTCAGCATCACCTCTGACTTTCAACTACTTCACACCCTTTTCCATAGCTAGTTCTAGACCTAACAACAAGGGTTCAGACTCTGCGGTGTTATTTGTATTTTCAAACTCAAGTTTAAAGGCAAATGGAAAGGCATAACCATTTGGAGAGAGTAAAACCACCCCAACTCCTAATCCTACAGTAGAGAAACTACCATCAAACTCTAGGGACCACAATTCATTAACCAGATCAGGGCTGATTAAATCTACATTCCCATCATCTAAGGATGTACACATGTAAGTATCGGGTCCAGTTTCTACAAATAGGATATCTGCTCTAGGGTCTCCACATTTCAATACAGTAAATTTGGCTTTAATTTCTAGATTCAGACGAACCTTCTTTCCATCTATAGGTATAAGAGCATGCAACCAATCCATTTGAATCTCACCACCCAGGTCTTTGTAGAAACTATGGCTTAACAACATCCCATAACTTGCTGGTATGTATGCTACAAGTATGGTTAGTTTCAACCTTTTCTTGGAAAAGGCAGCTAGAGCAACTTGAGCATCTTTGATTTGGCCAAGGATAGGTACAGGGGAACCATCCATTAAGAAGCACCTATTGTGAGAAGGTGTATATGATAACCCTAGGGCTTTGGCAACTTGGGCAGACAGCACATTCTTTGAAGCCCCAGAATCAATAACACAATTGCTAAGTTTATAACTAGCGATGTATAAAGATATATAAAAAGGCTTTGGTTTCTCAAATGGATTTTGCAAAATGGAATCTTAGGAGTGGGAATTTGAACAATTTTGGTGGCTAATGTGTATTTTAGCCTCATCAGACACTTGAGCATTACAATTGGAGGGAGACGGCTCTTGTTTTACATATATCACCAATCTATCTAGTTCAAATGGGTTGAGCCTAAGGTATTCAGCTTGTGAGATTTGAATTTTTGTGTTTTTACATGACTTAACAATATCAAATGAACTAGAGATAAGAGTTTCAGAAGATGAAGTAGATGGTACCTCTGCAGCTGCAACTCTAGGTGTAACATTCTCTACCTTCTTGGTATTACTTTGTCTTGTCATAATATACTTAGGTGTAGAGGATGAGCTCCGAGGAATTTTATCCTTTCTGCATTTGTTGCCCTCTAGTAAACACCTTACAATTGAGATTATCAAGTTCTATGAAAATATCTTCTCCACTTCCATCATCTGATTCATATTCAAAGAAATTCACACCAGCATCGCTAGGTGTAGAAAGTTCCTCCACATGTGGTGTTGGTATGTGGCGACTGATCATGCAAGTACTATACACTTGTCATGTATCCTCGCTGGGGTTCAGGGCCGGGTCGAGCTAGGCCTCGAGCGAGGGTTCGGGGGAGCAGCTCCCGAAAAAAAAAATTTCCCTCTTTTTTGCCCGTTCAGAGTCGGTTGTTAATTTTTGTTAACCGACAAAAGAAAAATGACATTGTAAAACCCTAATTCTAGAAGCTTCCAAAAAGGCTTGTTATAAGCGGCTGGGATGTATGTTGCGGGTGGGATTTTGATATTGTATTGTAGCATTTTGCAGTGGTATTGAGTTGCAAGGATTGCTGGTTGTAATCGGTTTGATTTATTGGATAATAATATTGGACTCTCTGTTGGTGGATGTACCCCAGGTTTGGGTGAACCATGTTAAAACTTGTCTCTCGTTGTTATTATTTCTGTGTATTTCCATTTCTCTATTTAATCTTTATTTACATTTAATTGATATCTTCTGCATGCAATTCCTAACAAGTGGTATCAGAGCGGGTTGTGTTTGATTATCGTCTGCAAGAAGGTCTCACGGTTGAGTGGGAGTCTCACAGTTGAGTGGGAGCAATGGCGGATGAGGGTAAATTGAAGGTAGATAAATTCAATGGGCAGAACTATCAGTTATGGAAGATGCAGATGGAGGATTATCTCTATCAGAAGGATTTATGGAGGCCGTTGGAAGAAATAGCCAAGAAACTAGCAGCAATGACTGATGAGGATTGGAATCTTCTAGATAGAAAGGCACTGGGAACCATTCTATTATACCTAGCACCATCTATGGCATTCAATATAACAGAAGCGATGACAACAAGTGAATTGATGAAAGCTTTGGCTAACTTGTATGAAAAACCCTCAGCCTCAAATAAGGTATTTCTCATGAACTGTTTGTTTAATCTGAAAATGATTGAAGGTGGATCTATGATAGATCATTTAAATGAGTTTAATATAATTACCAGTTAGTTAACTTCTGTAAAAGTGAAATTTGATGAAGAGGTGAAGGCTCTCTTGGTTTTATGCTCTTTACCAAAAAGATGGAATAGCTTGGTAATAGCTATAAGTAACTCTGTCTCCGGTTCAAACACTTTAAAATTTGATGATGTTGTTGGTGTTATCCTTAGTGAGGAAATGTGATAGAAAAGCTCAGGAGGGTCCACATCAGGTAGTGTTTTGAATGTAGAAAGCAGGGGCAAATCAAAGGAGAGAGGAAAAGGTTCTGGAGGTCATGGGAAGTCACGAGGAAAATCAAAGGACAAGAGGTCCTAGTCCAAAGGGTAGAAGGATTGATGGTACTATGGGAAACTAGGTCATCTGAAGAAAGATTGCTAGTCTCGGAAGAATAAAGAACGAAACAAACAAGAAGGCAATAGGGAGGTAAATGTGGTAAGTAATAAATCTGAAGATGATGCTTTGATTCTTTCCCTAGATAATGCTAATGATTCAGGGGCCTCATTTCATGCTATGCCCCATAGAAGTTATTTTCTTGATTATGTCTAAGGGGATTTTTGGATGGTTTATTTGGGAGATAACAAACCCTATCAGATTGTTGGAAATGGAAGAATCAAGATTAAGTTGCAAAATGGGAATCATTGGCTACTACAAGAGGTAAGGCACATTCCAAGGCTGAGTAGGAATTTAATTTTACTAGGGCAGCTAGCTGATGAAGGTTGCATTAGTACATTTTTTGATAAAAATTGGAAGGTTACAAGAGGTGCCTTAATAGTAGCAAAAGGTGTGAAAGTAGGCACCTTATATCTTTGTACAAGTCATAATGTTCCTTCTACTTTAGCTGTTGCAGAGAAAAAACAAACAGGTTCATGAACAGTTGCTGCAGGTTCGCAGGAAAAGATTGAAATAGTTGTTGTAGGTTCTGAGACAACACTATGGCATAACAGACTTGGGCATATGAGTGAAAAAGGTATGAAGGTACTTCATTCTAAGAAAGTTTTACTAGGTATGAAATGTATTAATATGGATTTCTATGAAAGTTGTGTGTATGGAAAACAAAAGAGAGTCAGTTTTCTCAAGGATGGGAAGCAAAAGAAAGATGAAAAGTTGGAGCTTTTGCATATAGATGTATGGGGACCGGCTCAAGTATCTTCTCTCGGTGGCTCTCAATATTATGTTACATTCATAGATGATGCAACTAGGAAGGTTTGGATTTATTTCCTTAGGTAGAAATCTAATGTATTTGAAACATTTAAGAAATGGAGAAGCTTGGTTGAGAATGAGACAGGTAAAAGATTAAAATGTCTCAGATCTGATAATGGTGGTGAGTATTGCAGCAAAGAATTTGAGGATTATTGTTCCTTTAATGGAATTTGTAGGTAGAAAATGGTTCTAGGTACTCCACAAGAGAATGGAGTGGCTGAGCGCATGAATAAGACAATAATGGAGCGTGCAAGGACCATGAGATTTCATGTTGGGATGCCTTTAAACATGTGGGTAGAGGTTGTCAACACTGATGCATATCTAATTAACAGAGGTCCTTAAGTTCCTTTGGGCTGTGGTATTCTAGAGGAAGCATGGACAGGTAAGAAGGTGAGTTATTCTTTTCTCAAAACCTTCGGATGTGAAGCATTTGCACATGTAGATTCTAAAAATAGAACCAAGATGGATGCAAAATAAAAAAATGTACCTTCATTGGATATGGCATTGATGAATTTGGTTATAGGCTTTGGGATTTTGAAAATCAAAAAATTGTGAGAAGCAAGGATGTTGTATTCAATGAGAAGGTGTTGTACAAAGATCAATTGCAGCAGCATGAGAAGAAAGAAAAGGATTATGTGGTGCTGGATGATACTCCAAATAGTGATGTTCCAATGGTTCCTCAAGCTTTGCAACAGTAACAAGAAATACCACAAACTCCAGTGAATGTTAGACGGTCAATAAGGCTAAGTAGACCTCCTGAAAGGTTTTCTCCCTCTTTGTATTCTATTTTGTTAATAGATGCTGGTGAACTGGAAGGGTATGATGAAGCTATGTAGGTAGATACAAAGATTCAGTGGGAGCTTGCAATGAAAGAAGAAATGGACTCCTTGCTAAAAAATCAGACTTGGGAATTATGTAAGTTGCCTGTAGGTAAAAAGGCTTTACCAAACAAATGGGTTTATAGGTTGAAAAAGGAAGATGGAGGTAAGAAAATATTTAAAGCCCAATTAGTTGTAAAAGGATTTGCATAGAAAAAGGGCATTGATTTTAATGAGATATTTTCTCTGGTTGTCAAGATGACTTCTATTTGTACTATTTTAAGTATTGTGGCTGCTGAAGATTTGCATTTGAAATAGCTAGATGTGAAAACTGCCTTTCTCCATGGTGATTTGGAGGAGATATATATGGAACAACCACAGGGATTTGAGGTTAAAGATAAGGAGAAATTGGTGTGTAAATTGAAGAAGAGTTTATATGGTTTGAAACAAGCACCTCAGCAATAGGTATTTGAAATTTGATAGTTTTATGGCTAAGCAAGGCTACAGCTAGTGTAATTCTAACCATTGTGTTTATTTTAAGAGGTTGGATAATGATAGCTACATTATTTTATGTTTATATGTTGATGGCATGCTTGTAGCAGGGTCTAACATGGATCACATAAGAGAGTTAAAACAACAATTAGCACAATCTTTTACTATGAAGGATTTGGGGCAGCAAAACAAATCCTTGGTATGAAAATTTGCAGAGATAGAAAGAATATAAAATTGACTCTATCTCAGAATAATTATGTTGAAAAGGTGTTGCAGAGATTCCATATGGAGAATGCAAAAACTGTTAGTACACCTTTGTCTAGTCATTTGAAATTGACTAAGAGGATGTGTCCAAAGACACAAGAGGAGGAAGAAAAAATGTCCAAGGTACCATATGCTTTAGTTGTAGGAAGTTTAATGTATGCCATGGTATGCATGAGACCTAATATTGCACATGTTGTAGAAGTTGTAAGCAGGTATATGAGTCATCCCGGATTGGAGCATTAGAATGCGATAAAATAGATTCTCAGATATTTGAGAGGTACATCTAATAAACACTTATGTTTTGGGGGCTCCAATACTAATTTAGCAGGTTATGTAGACTCAGATTTGGCAGGAGATATTGATACCAGGTGGAGTACTATAGGTTATGTGTTTACTATAGGTGGGACAATATTGAGTTGGATCTCACGGTTACAGAAGGTGGTTGCTTTATCTACCATGGAGGCAGAGTATGCAGCTGTAACAAAGGCAAGCAAGGAGACGATATGGCTGCAATCTTTCCTAGAAGAATTGGGCAAATAACAGGCTAACAATTATTTGTTTATAGATAGCCAGAGTGCCATACATCTTGAAAAGAATTATGCCTTGCATTCAAAGACTAAACACATACAGTTGAGGTATCACTTCATTCGATCGGTGTTGGATGATGAACAGTTATGGCTGGAAAAGATACATATAGATGAAAATCCAGTGGATACGTTTATGAAGGCAGTACAAGGGAGAAGCTAAGCTTCTCTTTAGCTTCAATTGGTCTTCAAGACTGAAAACAATAAAATCAAAACAACAAAGTCCAAGGTGCTTATTTCCAGTGGGAACTACACACGCAGCGGTGTCGTCCAAGATCAGTCTCCAAGTGGGAGATCATTTTGATGTGGAGCCTAATTAGTCTCCAAGTGGGAGATTGTTGGTATGTGGCGACTGATCATGCAAGTACTGTACACTTGTCATGTATCCTCACCGAGGTTCAGGGGCAGCAATCCTCGAGAAGGGAGGTTTGGGGGTGGCAGCCCCTGAGAAGCGTAGCCCCCAAATTATTTTTTTCCCTCTTTTTTGCCCATTCAGAGTTGGTTGTTAATTTTTGTTAACCAATAAAAGAAAAACAACATTGTAAAACCCTAATTCTAGAAGCTTCCAAAAAGGCTTGTTATAAGCGACTAGGATGTATGTTGCAGGTGGGATTTTGACATTGTATTGTAGCATTTTGCAGTGGTATTGAGTTGCAAGGATTGTTGGTTGTAATTGGTTTGATTTACTGGATAATAATATTAGACTCCCTATTGGTGGATGTAGCCCGAGTTTGGGTGAAGCACGTTAAAACTTGTCTCTCACTGTTATTATTTCTATGTATTTAATCCTCTATTTAATCTTTATTTGCATTTAATTGATATCTTCTACATGCAATTCCTAACATGTGGCTCTTCTACATGCTCATTCATGGAGAAAATTTGCATAAATCTCATCATCTCTGGGCAAGATGCACCATCATGATCAGAGGTAAGATGAAAGTTGCATACCATATGATTGTTTTTACTTGTCGAGGGTCCTCATTCAATTCCTAACCTTTGGGTTGAGCCAGGTAACTGCAATGTCCTATTATAACTGATTTGAGGAGACTACTGATGGCTTTTAGGCATCTATTTTTTTAGAGTGATAATGTCATTTACCAATCTATGAATTATAGGATCAGTAGAATTAGCAGTTGAGGGTTTGCTTGTTTGCAATTCTCTCTTCCACTTTCCTACAGTTATTAAATCATCTTCCACAACAATAGCCAATGATTGAGCATCAACCAAGTTAGGATCTCCTTGTCTCTTTATGGCATAACTAACATTAGGAGGTAGTGAATTGACAAAGAAGCATATTAACAAACCATCACCAGGTCTGACATTAGCAGGAATTCTATTTGCCAGTCTGTTGAATGTGGCTACATACTCCATCATTTGCTCATGAATTTCCTTCTTCATAGTGGACAGTTGGGCTACCAATGTGTGTTCATTGTCAGTAGTTTTGAATCTATCCTCAAATTGGCATCTCATAGAAGCCCAATCTCTAATAGAGGCATTAGGGAGATGGTAAAACCATTCAACAACAGTGTTAGCAAGGGACTCAACAAATAGTCTAATGGACACATCTTCATGTTGGACTCCTAAAATAGAACAGGCAACAAAGAATCCATTAATGTGTTCTTCTGGAGTAACCTTTCCATCACCTCTAAATTTAGGCAAGATTTTTCCTAATCCTCTAGGTAAATCATGCAAATTTGCCCCAAGACTAAGTGGTCTAATAGTAGCACCCCATGGAATAGGTGGAGGTTGAGGATGAGCCATAATGAAAGGGGGAAGTTTACTCTTAATGACAAGACAATACCATAGAAAGTCGGGCTTTGACTTGATGAACTAGCAGAACCTTTAATAGGAGGGGGAGAGAATGGTCTGCTCAAAGATTTGACTCTTCTGAAAGGAAGCTAGGTGTGCAGAAATTGCTTCCTACACTAATCTAATGAGGAGAGATGAGTGCAAATTATTTTTAACCTTTACAATTACAGTGTTATTAACCCAACAACAGAGATATTGCAGCAATACACAACACAAGAATGTAAGATAGAAGAAGAGAGAGACAAGATATACGCGGGGAAAACCCTTACGGGTGAAAAACCCCACACTCCAAAACATAGCTCAAATGTATTATCTAAACAATGAGGTTTACAATATAGTTATAGAGCCAATGCTCTTTTAGGATTCTTTAACACTCGTATCTGGAGACAATCCGGCAGCATAACAGTACTTGTCAATCACATAATACATCTCCTCTCAAAAGCACCTGTTTATATAGAAGATATAAGGCAAAAATGAGCCTATCTTGAGATGGGAGTCCAACATGGCCTCATGACCAAAAATCCATGCATAGGGACACTTGTCCAACACTGTAGAATTTTCTTGACACTTGTCATATCACCCCATCCCAAAGAGGTTGCCTATTCCCAAGTTGGGCAATGACATATACTCTTACAACTGTCATAGAATCCATCATAGCTGTCATATCTTACAGATGTAAGAGAATCTGTCATACACAGGATAAAAATAGCATAGTCTCTTACAACTTGTCATAACCCTCCTTGGGGAACCCAAAGATGCCTTCTTCCAAGATGCCTTGTGACACATGTCTTCACCTATCATAGAATCTTCCATTTATGACTCTTATGCGTCATAGATTTGCCATAGGAATCTGTCATAACCGTTTCGGTCAATATTACCTTACACACTATCCAAGATGCTGACACATGGCAAACTATTCCTACCACTAAGTGGGATGCCTATCTCCTCATGTGAGGACAAATTTACATGTGGTCACCTTCCATGTAGGATGACACATCATTGTGCCAACTCCCACAAGATGACAATAAGGATTTGCATCCTAATTACAATGATAGGCAATAAATAAATAAATACAATGAAATAATACAAGGAATTACTAAGGTTGAGACACCTTAATTCCCAACATCTTCTTGTGGGAGGAAAAGGAGCAAAGTTTAAAGACTAAAGCAAATCAAAATCCACATCAGCAATACCCATTTGTCTATCCCCTCGGGTATATCTTTTCATAGCCCACTTTCACAACTAATTATTGCAACAATAAGAATCAAGTAGAGTCGCCAAACCACTTATTGGTTATTATGAGGGTGATATGGTCATGCATGGACTTGATTTCTTGGTCTGATGGTGGGATTCCTCAGCCTATTGTCAGGAACTGCTTGAATTTGCAAAGGCCTTTCTCTCCTAGGCACTAGAACAACTCCTTCAATAAAGATTATCTCTTGAGCATTAGCAAAACAACATGCATTTTCTCTTATAATTTCACCAAGATCTTCTTCTTCCAACACTTCGTCAACTTGGTGATATTGTTGGTTCGTTCTTCAGGTTTGCCAAGCAACGAGTCTAAGATTGGTAACAATATCTTCTTGATCTCCTACTAGCTAGTCTATGTTAGTCTGTAGGATTGGTGCACGTCTTCCATGAAGAACCATAAAATCCAACAAAGTAACTCACATAGTATACATATATATAGGTTAGATATTACTATCCCCAGTAGAGTCGCCAAAAATCTGTTGGTTAACATATTTGTCACCTAACTCTATATACTCTCGCCCGCACAAGTGACAAATGTAATCAACAGTTGAGCCTAATGTATTGGTATTCTACAAAGACTCTCTGCTTCTTTAACGAGGTGCATCTACCTTTGAAAGATATTCTAATGAATTAAAACCAAGATTGCTTTTAACTAGAAAGAAAATAACAAACGCAGAGCTTTTGACCAGAAAGCAGTAAAGGTAGATTTATATCCAAATGACAAGAAGTTCAAAGACTTCACCAAAATATATCCACAAATTAATATGAACTGAAATCATACACCATATATTCACCACCTCAAATAATATATTGAAAGATAAATGATTTGCAGTAGTGAGCAAGAATCAAAGATATCCAACCACCAAGATATAGAAATATCATCAACACCAGTAGCAACACATTCAACGTAAGCAGAACATGAGTTCAAATAATCACAACACAAAGTCTATGATCATTCAAAACTCTATTGTATTAATTCTCATTGTATATATTAAAGTAGCTAAAACCAAAATTTTCTATCACCCTTGCAACACAAAGTTTGTCAAAAGATCCTAAATTTGACTAGCTACCTAGAATATATATCTAAGCTGAAAAGTAACTATCTTTAAAACCATAACGGCTTCTTGGAACAACCAATTTAAAATATGTTTAAGCAATAATAATAATTAAAGGGCTCTCCAAAGCTAATAGTTTTAGAGCAAATATTATGAAATCATAAAAGCATGAAATTGAAATCAATTGAGGATTTGTGAATCCTCATCTCCGTTGTCCACCTCATCCATCACTTCTTCTTTCGCCTTCTCACCTTCTCCAGTGCCACTTTGCACTGCTTCAGGTACCTATGCCCGCAAGCTTGCCTTATATGCCCTGTACTTAGTAATAAAAGGTGTCAACGACATTCCCGGTGGGGTTCCTGTCATGCTGATCCGACACTTCTTCTTCATCACCACTCTATCAGAGTCCACCACCTTTCAATGCACATCATCAAACTTATTTCTGGTAGTGTTGATATGAGCCGCTACTTTCGCAAGCCTCCCTAGTGATTCACCGATAATTACATTGTAGTTCATTACCTCCTCGGTTACTACCTTTTTGAAATTTTGTTTGATTACCTTTACATCCAGGAGTTTCTCATCGTCAGACCCGTTAGCTTCCACCTCCAAAGTAGCAAAGTCCCTTTTAATATCCATCATCTCCCTGTAATAGACTACAATTGCTTTCCTCATTTCATCAACTACTGCAATTATGAGACAAAGTTTCCATTCAATAGCATCAGCCCACACAGGTGTGTTTAGCTCTCCGTGATCGGTTACTACTTCCTCAGCTACTAGGATGTCAGGATCCATTTAAGCCATTTCTTGTATCTCTTTAGAGGCTAAAGATAGGCTATGATGGTCACTTCTGGCTTTTTCAAATTCTACTATCAAAACCTCCCTCTTAGCATATACATAATTATATAATTTTATTGCCTCCTCAATAAATACAAGACCATCAAAAAACAATTTCTCGACCCACTGATCCATAACATTTTTCAAAGACAAAGATGTTCTGACTTGTTGGAGCAAACTAGGATCGAGGATATGAAGGTCAGCATTTGGGGGCATTTCAGTAATAGGTGTTATTATTTTAGAAACTGAATTAACAAAGGATGACAACGAACTTACATGTGCCAGTAGCTTTAAATTTTCTTCCTGCAGCCCCTTTACCCTTTTAGATATGTTATTGACTGAATATTTGACATGGTTAAGGTCACCCTCTGTAGTAGAAGGTCCCAGATCTACTCTGCTTATTCTAAAGTCGGCCTCTATCACTTCATCTTCATTCTTATCCACCACCGGGTTTGCAATTTCCAGGAATTGATTTCCTGAGTCAAGGTCGGTTACCATCCTTGACATCCTTTTAGCACATTTAGGCCTTGGAGTGCCTTGCAGCAAATTTGCTACAATATCAATGCCTTCATCTGCAGGTGGAGTATATCTTTTTTTTTTCTAAACTACTTTCTTCAACCAATTGGGAGATGAGACCGAAACATTAGCAGTAGCAACAAGAGGAACAGGGTGAGAATTCTACTCTGGGTGTTCATTTTGATGAGGGGAGCTTGGCGGGCTTAGCAAAGAGTGCAACAGACTATCTTCTCTAATCTGAGAGAAAATAAAAGAATCACTATCACTTATAGGGTTATTTATAGGTGGGACATGGTCTATTTTGGAAGAAGAAGAAGCCAATCCGGTAGTTCCTTTTTCTAGTTGGGCATCTTGTTCACACATTATTTTCATCTTCACAGACTCCTCAAGATCCTGTCATCATCACCATTCGATTGTGAGCCAACTCTATGAACAGTCAGGTCTAAACTAGAAGATCTCCTATACGAATGGGCAGTTTGGGACTTGCCTTGGTTTTGAGAAGCTGAATCCTTTGGCGTAGTGGAACCAACACACTCCCTCACCTTCCCTTTTAGGCATTTTTCTATTCTCCTCAACACATGAAGGGAAAGCAACTTAACATCTGTAATTTCCTTTTCAGACCATTTCACAGGAGGTAAGGGTTCTGTTGACACAACATGATAGCCATTATCATCAACCATGTCAGGAACCTATAGATCCAGCTTGAAAGCTCAAACCTGGTCCATGGTTAATCTCATCCATTTTCTCCTTTGTACCTCCTTTTCATCTACACAATCTTCCCAAAAATCTTCGAGTTGAGGCTGATGTAGGTAGGAACCACCACCATACATATTCTCTTTTATGAAGTTTTTGTTGTTGAAAGATGCATGGGGTGATAAACTACGAAGACTAAATTTTGATAATAACTTATCAACATTTTTGGCCACATCATTACTTTTACAAGAATAGAAAGACAAAGTCACATGAAAAGAATATCCTTTCTTCTTCATGGATTGATATTTCACATTTACAACTGTCATCTTACGGCATAGCTCTAGCAACACCAAACAATCGAAAGGGTACTGAGGCAATTTCAACAGGGCATTTTCATAACCCCCAATTCTTAGATAAGAAAAATGAACAAATTGTATATAAAAACTACCAAATTGCAAGACCAAAGTAGAAGCAGCAACTGAGAACCTTTTCTCTATTGAACCATCAATCTTTTTAGCTAACATCATGGAAAAAGCACCATTTACTCTCCTAAAATCTTTCATACCTTCTACCTTCAGCAACTAGGGAAAAGTCCAGTACACAGGGACACTTGCCGTAGGATTGCCTTGAACTCTCAAGCCAGGCCAAGCAGCTTATCTTTGAGCCAATACATACACCAGTTGGGAACACATGTAGAAACTCACGCTTCTTGCAAAATTCATCAATTGTTCATGTAGAAAGTCACTAATACTCTTTACCCAATCAATGTGATGGTCCCCACAAATCAACAAGATGAATCTACACATCCAAAATTCAAAAACATCTAATTCTGGGTTCCCGACTACTCTGTTTAGCGAAGTTATCATGTCTAAAATTTATTCCTTAAAATGGCTCCTCCTTAGGTTGGTGAGATGCTGAGATTTCCCAGTCTTTTTGCTTTCCAGCTAGTTTTTGGAAATGCAAGTACGGTACCAATCTTTCCTTTCATTATAGTAATTCCAAGCAGAAGATACAAAAATATCCGTATTATCTTCGTGTTCCTCCAAATTCAAAGCTAGAGCGACAGATTCTGAATCAACCTTTGCCACAACAGCACCATTAGAAGTCCTTATCTCTTGTGATTCAGGGAAACAACCATTTGCACACGCCACTATCAATTCAAAGCAATGCACGGCAAGCAGAAAGCCTCCAGCTTTATCCAAACCACTATTAACAATCTTTCCCGCCAATGGGGTTCGATTCTCTGACTGTATCCTTCCCTAGAAGTCCTCCAAATCAACGTGGCCTAGGTTGGTATCTCTCACCCCCGACAGACCATTCTCCACTATAGAAGGCATGGGGACCCCTTGAAATTTGAACTTCATCTTCATATACTCGAGGAACTAGAACACTAGAGACTTTGAAACATACGCAGATAATACAAGGTAATGCAGAGCACTAACAGGAAATTCATTGTACAGATACATGGAAATGGAAAATTTCTAACTCCTCAAAGAAAGTGTTATGCTTTTATAACAAAGAAGCAACAAGAGAGATAGAATTTCTAATCTTGTTGACCTATAAAAATGGAGTTATACTGATACCCCACACGTAGAAAGCTAGCTGTTTAATACTCTGCACTCATTCTCTTTGTGAAATGATGCAACTTTAGATGAGAGGAAGAGTTTATAAATGTCACCTCACATAAATTCGCTTATGGAGAACATTAAATTCTGGTGGCGAATTTAGCTTTTGAAATCATTAATACATGCCTCGAGTTTCCCTCTGAGAATTGTACCACTGTGTCTTCACATAGTTCCAATTAAATGCAAAGTGACAAGTGTCAATCCTTTACTCTATACGCTAGTGTAGCAAGAACACCCCAACAAGTCCTTCAAAGTCGACAAGCCGGGTGAGAATTGAAGTTTTGAATTGCAAGTCGGAGGTTCGGAAGTTCAAGGAACTCCCAACAACAAAGGGATTTCATAATACCAAGACATAGGGAAAGACTCAAGACATGGATTATTCACACAAGTCAGCAAGTTGGGCGGTTCAAGAACTTGTGAACACACCGACATGGTTCAAGAGTGCAAGGAATTGCTGACGACTTGAAATGTGACTAAGTAAAATTTGACTCGGGATGAAAAGGCAATAAGTGACACATATAAGGCAGACAAAAGACTAAGATGTGGACACTTTAGTACATTTTTCCAAAAATGGGGCAACAGATTTATCATTGTCCCCAGCAGAGTCGCCAATATGTTGGTGTTCCCAGCTGATTGTCTGATTTCCCCTAAAAAGTTTCCATCTTCTATCCACAGGGACCTCAGGTCAGTGACCAACGAGCAGGAGACTGACTCTTTGTCTCCTCTGCACTTCAGGCTCTGCCACACCTAGGGGGTATTCCCTTATTCACAATCAATAAATTTATCTTTGACTAACTCTGGCAGAATATTCTCAAGTATACACCAAGATATGTAAGATAAACCCTAGACTGGCAATATTCTTGGATTATCTCCTCTGGTTAAATTTGAGAACATGCAACACATAGACCCTAATACTGAAACCTAAAAGATTGATTGTTGTTTTTGTGTTTTTATGTCTGTGTGATTGTTGATTAGGGCTTTGAACTATGCAATAAACTCAATATCTGATTGGTGCCAATCCTATGGTTTGGAGTCAATTCAATACATGCAGAGTATTACCCATAAGCAAAAGAACATTCATCTTTAGAGGATTCATATGTTACTGCCTTACAGATAACAATCCAAGAATGGGTATCCTCAACAGTTCTTCTTATCAATATCCCTAGTGCTAAAGATAACTCCCCATATCTGACTTAAAGCATTTTAATCTATTCCTTGAACAGAAGCAACAAATCAGACATGCAATATAGAAAATGTATATTTCTGAACTTAGAAACCCTTAGCATCTTCATTCAAAAGAGAAATGTAAACAACACAGGAGATAATTATTGGGAACACATGCTCAATAGCATTTTTCATATAAGTGCAATTTGAAACTGATAAAAATTGCTTACAGAAGTAACACATTCCACATGCAAAACTGAGACTTACAACCTAGAAGATATGGACAGCCTCCCAGAAAACTGCTTTGTATTTCACTGTCAAAGTTTTTCCCCAATCTTCAACCCCCTTACGATGAAAACCAAATGCTCCTTTATAGATAGCCCCAAAGAGGTGGCAAAGAGCCTCACATTTAAGGTGGTTAGGTGAGCTTTTTATTGCAATTCACCGCCAATAAAACATTGGGAGCAATAACAAAATACATCAAAAAAAGGAGTCAAAATGTCAACAAAACACGGAGCTGTTTGCCGCCAAGCTGCATGCCTTTTCACACCGTCGCACAGCATACACGAAGGCTTCCTGCTCCTTTTGCACTGCCATGATATGGGACTGTGTGGCCTCTTCTCCTACACCTCGATGATTGCATCCAACTCTAAAGAACACAAAGAATACATTGCAGCAGTTTCTCAGAGCAATTTTGCCCAATCCATTCATTTCTAGGTCATTTTTCATGGTGCAGGGGCGTTTTCAGCCATTTTGGCAACCAAAAATCATCACAAACATGGTTGAAACCTCTGCCCAGGCAATAGGATAGGTTAGGAGATGAATTTGAAGCATAGAACTACAAATTTGAACTCAAATGAACCCCTAAAAATTGCCTAGAAGCCCAAAAACGTGAATAGCATTCAACCAAAAATGCCTCTGCTCAAATCCTGCCCCAGAAGACTTCATAAATGCCTTCAAGGAGAAAGAAATGCCTTAATCTTCAACACAGAGAAGACTGTAGGCCCAAAACTACCCTGGGATGGTGATTTTGCACCATCGCACGCCTTCAGGGGAGCAACCAAATAACTCGTGCGATGCTGCGAAATCCCCTAAAATCACATTTATTTGCCCTTTATAACGTATGATCATTATAAACTAATGTTTATAATGAAACATTTTCTCATTAAAATATTACTTTGCCCAAAAATAATTTTTAAAATTTCATTTTTCAACTTTAGGCAAATGGCAAATATATAATTTCCTTCTTTGGGCAAATGACGTCTATTCACTATAGGCACATGGGATATCAAATGGCCACAAAAATTTGTACAAGGCCATTATTAATTATTCATAGAAAACCCATTTCCTCAAAACTCGCATCACCGAAGGATTTCAGGGACTTCCTTTGTAAACTGGCCTATCAGATGCCTTTGCCACAACCAAAATACATTAAAATGCTGCATCACATGGTCTCTGATTTTGATGAAATTGGAACTAGAGAAGTTTGAGACCAAAACAAGAAATGGGTCGTCCTTAGAATTGCAAGATTGGAAACTTTCTGGAACACCAAATCTAGCTCAGTCGTAGTCAGAAAAGAATTAATTAGCCCATCAAAACTCATCCTGGAAGTACAAAACTGAGCAGGCATGTTACCATATGTGCCAAAAAACTTCCTACCAAATAGATTTGCAAGATGACCTCTGAGTTGTAAGATTTTAATTGTTGAAGGTGGGCTCCGGGGTAGATTGAGTAGCATGTCGACCTAGCCTCTGTTGACACATCGAAAGAATATTGGCACTTCAAATTTGCAAAATTTGAAGGTGCCAATAGGCACATCTCTTTTGCGGTGGATTTTCATTTAATGCAAAGGAATGCGATAGGTTTTCCCTACTGGATCGAAGCATACATATCCTCCAAAATCCTATCATTCTTCGAGTTTTGAGTTTTGGTTCATTTCTTATCCTCGCTTCCAAAACTTCCTCACTAGTAGTACTACCATTATCATTCTTTATTTCTATTTCTCCTCTTGAATTTGGTTATTCTATCTCATTTTTTTCCAATTTCGATATTGAGTAGATATTCATATGTTAGTTATCATTGCCTTCCACATAATTGGATTCTTCAATATAGACCTCTTCCATGGGTGATCCTAACGGTATATATACACTCTTATTGTTATCCGCAAAAGATAATTCTTCTTTGCAGGAATCCATAATGCCATTTACATCAACAAACCATCTTAATCCTAGTAATGCATTTAATGATTCTCCTTGTTCATTGATGGCTACCACAACAAAGTCTATGACCTGTTTTATGCCCATGAAGTTTACCTCCACTTGTTTCCAAGTTCCAATAGTTTCCATACTAGATCCATCTGCCAAAGTGATATTGTAGGGGGTTTGAGATAATCTGGGTCTTCCTAGTTGTTCCCAAAGATTCTTAGTGTTCATATTTATATCTGCACCCAAGTCTATCATAACATGTTTGACATTTTTGTGATTTATATGAGTATCCACCAATAGTGGTTTTGTCTTCCAATGTCTATCAATTCTTCTCATTTTTTGTATTTGATTTTTAGGTATTTTCCCTTGTTCTATTATTTTGCAAATTGCTTAAATTTCTCCATAAGATTGTTTTGTTGCACTAATGTTGTGAACTATTTGAGTGCTGCAACTTCTTCTTCTGTGAAGAATTGATTCTCTTGTTTTTGTCTATCTTGTTCTTGGGTCACAATCTGCTTTATTTTTTGAACTATGTTATCATGTTGTGTCTTATCTAGGAAGAATGTATCTTCCTCCGCGCTTTCTTCTTTCTCTGTTTTGGTAATATCATCTAAAGAAGCTTCAAATGCCACACACAAATAATTTGTATCACATGAAACATCGCAAAGTAATGGCTTAGCTCTTAGACATTCATTTTCATTCATGCAAGTTGTGAGTGATTGATTCAACTTATGATTTTTTTCCTCAATCTTGATATTTCATCCTTCTACAAACTGGTTTCCTCCTCCAGCTTATTCAATTTTCTTTCCCTTCTTCCTTTTAACCTTATCAATTTCATAATGTTGATTTTTATTAGGGAAGAGGGTCTCTTCTTCCTCACTATCTTCCTCTTCAATTTCAATGTTTTTAAGGCTTGCAATATTTGTGCTTTGCCAAGTTAGTATCATAGATTTGTTTTTCCCTTTATTTTTCTTCTTTTTAGATTGCTCATGCTTGACTTCCTTCCACTGGTTCTCTTCTTCCAACGATTCTATTGAAGATATATCTGTGTGACCATCTTTGGTTCTCTGACAAGTTCTTAGTACCTAACCTTGTTCTTTAGGAACTCTCTGGATTAAGTGGGCACCTCTTTGTGACATAAGGTTTTCTAATTCCTCATTCTTAGACATTGGTGAGTCCATATTAATTTCCTTTTATTTTACTTGCTTGTGGTGAGTTATAGGTTCCTTCATCATCTTTTCTTGTTTAGGTTTTGTCTTTCTCCCTTTATCTCTTGTCTACTGAATGTCAAAATAATCTTTCCCCAATAGTTCTTCACAATTTCTTACAATCTCTTGCTTTATCTCTTCTTGTCTATCTGATTGTTTGTTTACTTCTTCTGTGGAAATCCTTCTACTTTTAAAAGGCATAAAGGGTGACTCTTGGTCCAGGGTTTTGTAACTGTTCAAAGTGCCTCTTCATTTTGGGAGATAACTTTTGTTTGTAAATGACATGCCATTCATTAACATTATTAATTTACATCCTTCTCTTATACTCCTAGGATCCAAATTTCCAAGTATCATATTCCCTTCTGTATCTCTTATCTGTAATGTATTTCACCTTACCACATCATCTAGGTATTCTTCATCTAAATTTAAGGATTTGTTTATGGATTTATTATTTTTAGAGGTCGATTCCCTTCTTTACTCATCATTTTAGCTGCACCCACAGTGGCACACTCAGCAGCACCCTCATTAGTGCACTCATCCATTTTCTCTTTTCCTTTTATGTTCTCTTCGACAGCACCCACCTTAGCACGCTCAATAGTACCCTCATTGATGCACTCATCCTCATTTTGTTCTTTTTCTTCTGCAACCCTTCTAGTGCATTCCTCCTCTATTTCCTTTGCCTTTTCAATTCTTTTACGGTACCACTCTTGTTGATTCTAAGTCTTTTTTCTCCTTTTCTCTTCCATATTCATGTCCATTACAAATTTTATGATTTCACCAATCTCTCTTAGTTTCTTATTCTCTCCCTTGGCCATGGGTGTTTTTGATATGGTGTTTCATTAATCCTTATGTATCCCTGGTTGACTTACTTTGAAAGGTTACATATTTTTAGTGATCTCTTGAGATCCCTTCCCCTTTCCATTTTTCATCCCTTAGGTGTCTTCCCCCCTCTCACAAGGGTAAGACCTAAGAGATTTCTACCACAACTCTTGAAAAAAAATCTCTCTTTCTTCCTTACTTATTCTCCATTGTCCTTACCAGGGTCCCAACAACAAAACCAAATGTTGGCAAGAGAAATGGGAAGGAACCAGTTCAGAGATCTGGTCTTCAGTCAAATTTCTAAAGTCAGCTTATACCCCAGTCATACAATGAGAGAATCATAGATAAACATTAATGAAATAAGGTTATACGGTACTATCTAAGTTATGTAAAACATTCATAAGACATACATATATAGATCAGAACACTTATATCTCCTTTATATATTCATATTCAATTGGTACATATACATTCATATCGGCAGGTCTGAGTCTCTGCCCTTTTCATATCTATCTCATTGTTATCTGCTACATTCTATTGCTTACTTACATATCCATCCTATATATTCACATAGAGGTGTGTCTTTTCCTAAAATACCTCTTTGTGTGTCAGTTATATCCTCTGCATGCCACATGCGGTAGGTTTTGCTGGTTGTCCTGTACTCTACCAACACTCCCTATGTTCTCACTAAGGGGAGGAATTTAGGAAATCATGTTAGTTTTCACATGAGTTAGAATAATAACGTGTGTTAAGTTAGAGTGAATGAGATGAAGTGAGTTGTAGTAACAACTCACATAGCTATTCTAGGTGTGAAAATAATTACTTGTTGCGGAGTGTTTGTTTGTTTTATGAGTTAAAACAACTCATCTATATAGAGGAGTGGTTATAGGAGGTATAACAATTCTCCTATAATATAGGATATTTAACTCCTATATATTTATAATATCTTACTAAATGAAGGATGAAGAATAAGAAGCAAAGTATTATTGTGTGTAAAGTTTTCTATCTAGATTCTATAAACTTTGCACAAATTTCCAATAGGTTCTTTTGAAACTCTAATTGGTCAATTGAATTTTTCTTAATGTTCACGAAGAGACCACTGCAACAAATCTTTAGAAAAAGCTTGGAGAAATTTATCGAGCTAAATCTCTGGTGAATAAGTTATTCTTGAGAAATAAGTTGTGCACTCTTAGAATGGAGGATGGTGGATCCATAGCCAATCATATGAATTCCTTCAATATGATAGTTTCCCAACTAAGCTTCATGGGAGTAAAAATGGAGGAGGGGGATTGTTTTATGACTTTGTTATGTTCCTTGTTAGATTCATGGGACCCCCTTGTTATGTATATTGAGAGCACTACCACAAAGTTGAAAATAAATGGGGTGATTGCATTGTTGCTTTCTAAAGATATGTAAAGAAAGAAATTTGAATTAGCCAAGGAAGCCCTAGTTATTCATGGAAAATTGAAAGAAAAAGGAAAGAAGAAGGACAAGAAGTAAGATAAGTAAAGATCCAAATCTCTTGGTAAGTCCAAGTCTAAACTTTCAAATTATGGTAATCTTGGTCATTTTTGAAAATATTATGAGGAGAAGAAGAAGAAGAAAAAGAATGATTCTGATGATAAATCTAATAAATCCTCTTAGGATGATGGTGATGCCTTTATCACAGCCTTGGATACACATGCATTGGAAGGTGCATGGTTGATTGACTTTGGTGCATCTTTTTAAATGACCCCACATTGGGGTTGGTTTACTCAATACAAATAAAGGATTTCATGGTGGGAAGGTATACCTTAGAGATTATTCTCATCTAAATATTGTTGGTTATGGAAGAGTCTCAATGCAATAATCTATGGGTGTTTGGAGATAAATGAATTAGAAATTATGCTTTTTGGTTTTCTATTGTTTACAGTTTCAAAATCTTGTACTATGTTATATTGTTCTTTGTTCAATGTTTTATTTGTAATGAAAGCCTGCTTGTCATGAAATGATTTTCAGATTTGACCTCATCAATAGCTTTATCAATGTCACCCCATTTAGAGCCGGTGTTGTAATCAAGTATTTAGCACAATTAGATTTAATTGTGTTCTCATGGTATGAATAAGTATGATTTCATGAACTAAAACCATGCTTCAGTGTTTTTTCGTTTATTGTGAAGGGTAAATAAAATAATAATTGTTCTCTGCAATAATTTTCCAAGTCAATATGTTTATTGAAATTAATAAATCATATAACATTTGGCCTGGCCTTTGTTTGCAATGTTTCCCCATCTTTTCTATATTCTGAAACAAATTGTGCAAGACAAATATGCATAATTGTTTCAGGTTATGCTATGTAGTAATCTATCAGAGAATTGGAAGCAACATTTTTTGATTCATCTTCCTCTCTTTTCAATTGTTTGATAGGATTTAAAACAAAATTTTGGTCATGATCAGGTCTTGTGTCAATGAATATACATTTCCTTGAGCTATGGTTTAGCAGAAGTGAAAGAGCAATGTGAGCAGCCTACTGTGAGGACATTTGTTGCAAGTTGAGCAATGCATTTCCAAGTCTACTTATCATCTTAACATCATCAATATTATTTTTTCGATGGTCATTACATATTCTTTTAAATGCATGCATCATTGATCTATCCACTTTTGTCATGTATGAACTACAATACATTGTTGCAATATATGTATTAAGTATAAATTGTGCATCGGTATTCACTCTCCATATATTTGGCATTTTCCCTGTGAAGGTATTATTCCATATTTGTGATGGTTTTCTTCTTAAGAAGATTGTAGGTCTACAGATTATTGATCTTATAGCCATTATATATTCATCTTCATTCATATTAATTCCTTCTAGAAATATTTGAAAGGAGAATGATTTTTTGTTGGATTTATTACATCATTAGTATAGGTTAGAATAATAATAAATAAATAAATTAGCATGCAAATGTTAATTTATAAATAAATATAGGTTAATTTCTAGTTAGTAAATATTAAATTATAAGAGGTAGTTTGTTGGAGTTATTCCCATAAGTGGGTTAGTTGGTTTGATATGGGAATATGTAAGGCTTTATAAGCCAATGTGGAGCAATGTAAAAATTAAAAAAAAAGTTAATATATTTTTTATGTTTTGATATTGGTGTTCAACAATGGTGTAATCTACATTTATTTATTTTGCTCACCATTTCAATATGGTTTCAGAGAAACTTGAAAATGAGCCATGACAAACATAACAATGGAAGTTGATCCAAATTATTGCTATCTTAAAAATTGGAGTTACCAAGGCTAGAAATAGTTCAAGTTCAAGTTTACCATGTTATCTGTTGTGAGCAACAAAATAGAAACGTGAATTCATCTCCTGTCATATTTTTCTCTCAAAAATATTAATTCAAGTTGCAAGTTCTAAATATGTGGGAGACATAAGTAGTTAATTGTTTTGTGTAATAAGGGCCTTCAAAGACTCGCATGATCGTGCTATCAAAGAGATTAATGAGACCTCAAATGGATAAAGTGTAATAGGTTTAATTGGAGGTTGTAGGCATTGGAGGCAAGAGGCGTTTGTGACATCTTGAGCTATCTTTTCGCTTAGAGATGATACTTTGCATGAGAAGAACTAGTATCAATATGTATCCCTTCATGGATTAAGGGGGCGCTTGGCAATGAGTGGAAATATTTGTGGATAGTGAAACCTCTAAAATAGGGTGGGGTTATTGTATTTGCACTTACTTAGTCTATGGATAGTGTAATCTCTGAAATAGGGTGGAATTAGTGTATTCATAATGGTTCAGTTCCTTTTGTAGACTAGAGGAGGGATTTGATTCTCATTTCATTGGAGGAGGAATTTTGAAACACTCGAAGGAGTTGTGGACTCTCAGAGGAGAGTTGTTCTCTCATATGCAACACTAGAGGAGGGATTTTGACACACTTAGAGGAGATGTGGACTCTAAGAGGAGAGTTTTTTCTCTCATTATGCATGGAGGATGGGAATATTTATGTTCTCTCATGTTGTACAAGGGATTTTCAAGTTTGACAGTTAGGAGATTTGTTCATGAGTTCAGTTTGGTGTTTCTTGGGTGAGCGAGGAGAATTGGTGAAGGCACTTCATCAAAGTCTCTAGAAGGGCTATTGTTTTCAGTCCTTGTAGTGTTTCATCCTTTGTTCAAATTGATGTAATAAGGGGGGAATGTTGGATTTATTACATCATTAGTATAGGTTAGAATAATAATAATAAAATTTAATTAACATACAAATGTTAATTTATAAATAAATATAGGTTAGTTTCTAGTTAGTAAATAATAAATTATAAGAGTTAGTTTGTTGGGAGTTATTCTTGTAAGTAGGTTAGTTGGTTTGATATGGGAATATGTAAGGCTTTATAAACCAATGTGGAGCAATGTAAAAATCAACAAAAAGTTAGTATATTTTTATGTTTTTGATATTGCTATTCAACAATGTCGTAATTTACATTTATTTATTTTGCTCACCATTTCAATACTTTCATAATTAGACTCTTGTAATCTTAAAAATATATTCTTTCCTGTGGAGATTAAAATTTCATTATTGTCTTCTAATGGCTCAAGAACTATAGTATTTCTCATTGGCGGGTATGGAAAATTGTATTTGCAAGAGTGACATTTTGATTTTCTACATTGCTTTGTGTAGTGGGACTTATGTACAATAGCTATCTCAAGATCTATATTTTCAATGTCATGAGTAATGTACTTGTCCACAAATAGTTTAATTTCTGCAATACTATCTTTTGCATATATTGGAGCATCTCTAATCCATAACAAAAAAATGGTCATGTTCATTGCCTCAATTTTAAACTTTAGTTATAGAGAAATAATTAGACTTTTCCAAAGAAAGACTCATATGTGAATATCAATTGTTTCACTGCATTTATCCTATGTCTATAGTAACATGCAAATGCCATAAAATCTTGTTTGATGAGACGAAATTTATTGTTTTCAATTATTGTGCCATATTGTTCTTATGATGTTGGGTGATATATATTATGTAATTCTTGTAGTGTTTTTGATAGGGGCTACCAATATTGTTTAGCACTAGTAAATGTAATAAAAAATGTAGATGATCCAAGTTGTCGAATCATTGCAAACACATTTTTTTATTGGTGCAAATAATCTAGAGATATTCTTATTCTTTTAAAATCAACATAGCCAATGTCTAATTTCAATATCTTTTCCAGGTTAGGTTTGTGCTTGACATGTTTAGCTACTAGATTTCTACCTTTTAGTTGTCCTTTAAGGAGTCTTATCCACATTGTGGATAGAACTTGGTGAATGAATATTTTGATAGTTTTAAAAAATATATTTGTTGTGTGGTAAGAAAATTATCTATTTGATTGTAGTAGTTCCCATTGTGTAATTTCTTAGTATGATAAAATTTTGACAATGCCATGGTCATGTGGGTTGCCAAAGGACAACATAGGTAAATTCATTTCTTCAACATACTTATCTTTAAATATTCCAATAGGACAATGCTCTTCTACTAGTTCAACTTCTATAATTTTTGTTTTACATTTCATGTATACATCTAAATTCAGTGAAGCCATGTATGAAGGTCTTGCAAGGGTTTTTATGATCTTTGTCACTTTGCAAGTCAGTTTCACTTGTGCAAATTTCATTTATTGCATCATTTTCATGATCAACTTCAAGAGATTCTTGCCAGTCATTGTTTAACTAAGTATTTTCCATTTTGTATAATTTTGTCTTAATTAATTGACTTAAATATTTCATGATAATAGTCAATCACACTATTCTCTTTTGATATGCATTTTTATATTGTAACTATCTTTTAAGAGCAACAATAATTATTGATGTTTCATTGGTAGATCATGGTAATGCTTTCTTGTATAATGTCCATGTTGACTGACACATTGATAATAGATCTAGTCAATCCTATTTGGGGTCTTTTGTATCCTAGCTTCCATATCTATGCAAATGCAATCCTAAGTGAAACAAGTTGCTCTTCCAATTATGTAGGAATCCTGACATATTGTAATGGTTTATTCATTCAGATATTTTTAGGTGCTACATATTTAGGAAGCTTGTATTGTTTCAATGTTTTATGACATCTGCAATAAATAGAATTTGTACAGTTGTACTATTATTTTATTTTATTAGCTTATAATATATTTGTTTTTCTTTGTCCTTGAAAGTCATAATGTCTTTTTTGAAATGCAAAGTTTGGCATACTATGCACACATGCTTTGGTGTGTCTTCAATTTTTCTTTAGAACAATTCTATTGGTGACGTTGAAGCACTCTTTTTGGAGGTTGTATATTTCATTTTCTGGTTGGTGCATATTTGTTGCTTGATCTTGCAAAGTGATGTAGAGTTGCAATTCATTGTCCTTTGTCTTTTTACAAAGTGGCAAATGCAATGTTGTTGATTAGCCTTAATCAATTGTTTTATTTTACAAAATGGGATATTTGGTTCGCTATTGATTGTTTGCATTTGATAAGGTAAAAGTGGCTCAAAATGTCCATGAAGGGGATTAGCATTATGGAATTGGATAGCGTATGATTTTCCATGGGATGATTGATTGAAATACAAGCATTTTTTCCCCATTCTCATTGACCAAAGATATATTTGTATGCTTAGCCACCTAGAAAGCCAACAAACACAAAATATGTCTCCCCATATTCTAAGTTCTCTATGATTTATACTTGGAATTGTAGAGATTTGCATTGTAATAAGTATTATTCAACATTTTCAATATTGTGCAATTCTTGCAACGTGTGACTATTTAATTCATAGGTGTACGAGGTGATTGCTACTGCATCACCTTGTGCAAGGCAAGCAAAGAAGTAGTCTATATCTCCATTATGTAATTGAATTGATGTGTAGCAAGAATGGAGGAGGAATTCTAATAAGTGAAAAAAGAAATTGCTAATATTGTATTTAAATGTGCCACTTCTACACAAATCCTCATTTCTCAATGCATAATTGCTATTGTAGATTTGAGATTGATTTATCAATTCATATTCTTTAACATCTATAATGTTTTTTATTTTTGATCTATTGACACTTTTTCCCTTTTCATTTGTATAATGAGACGAGCACAAAATTCTCAATATTCAAATATTAAAAGATGTTGTACCTGCAATCTATCTGAAGTCAATGCTTAATTAGTACTAATTACCCATAACCAACAAGTATATGCATGCCATTGAGATATGTGGAATACTATCAAGCCAAGATAAAAACTATAAAATAAAAAAGATATTACATTTTTTCTTGGCAAATAGTACAATGCATATAGCAAATTGAATTGATAACTACAATGAACTAGATTTGCAACTTGCCCTCCCTTATCTTATTGATTTATGGTTTTATATGCAATGTGAATCACTCAACTATTGATGTTATTCTAGATATGGTGTACATTTACAAAAATATTGAGTTGTTTTTATCAACTCTAAAGAATTGTGTTATTTGATAGCCAAGGAACTCAAAATTTTGTTAGGAACATACCTCCCAGAGTCAACCAGATATTACGTATAAAGAAAATAGATGATCTGAATGTTGTTGAAAATGAAGGTAGAACTGCTAATATAAACTTTAAACTTTTGTGTATGCAAAACTGAAATTAAGATTAATCTGTAACAATTAAAGAACAAGTGTTTATGAACTTTCAAACCAATATAGAAGAGAAGAGAAGAGGAGAGACAAAGCTTGCACAATATTTACATGGAGAAACCCTTTCGAGAAAAAACTCCACACTCAAAGATGTTTCTTACTTGTATTAAATCTCTTTAGAAAATATTACATTCAATACTGAAATTTCTCTAAGTCCTTGATGCACTTCACAAAAACTTCTTCAAACTTCAAACCTGTAAAAAACTTCAAAAAAGCTTCTTGCTTTTTTCTTCACAAGCTTCTTCAATAAAAGAAAAACTTCTTGCTTTTTTTCTTCTAAGTCAAAAAAGCTTCTTGTTTTTTTCTTCTAAGTCTTTTACAAAAAACTTTTAGTTTTTTCTTCTAAGTCTTTTTTCCTCAAATCAACTCTTTGGAAAATGTATGGGGTTTTCATTTAAATCAAAAAACTTGTATATGCCTAAAAATGTCACGATTCAGTCTAAATAAATATTCCTAATATTTATTCCCTTCTAATTCTTCTATCAATAAATAAATAAACAAATTTATTTATTTGATTCACATTCCTCTTAATTAATAAAATATCGAAATATTTAATTATTCCTTCTAAAGTCTAAATTAAATAAAATTATTTTATTTAATTAAATTCCCTAAATTCTTCTAATGTCTCACATAATTAACTAATCCTACATTATTTAATTAATCCTAAATCCCTCTATCCTAAGTCCTAATTTCATAATTCCACCTCATCTTTCCACCTCACCTTTTCCACCTCACCATGTTGCACATGTAATTAAATATTTTAAATATTTAATTAGCTAATATTCCCTCACCCACATGTCCTATTTCTTCTCTAAATCAAAATTAGTTAACTCATCAATCAAAATTGTTAACTAATCAATCAATTTTGTCAGCTCCTCAACTAATCAATCAATTCAGTCAATTCCTCAATCCATTCTATTAACTTTCAATCAATTTTGTTAACTACTCTATTACATGATGGAAGTGAGACACTTGTCCTCTTTCTATTCATTGCACATTCCTCAACCATTCTCAACCATTGATCTACTCATTTCTTCTCAACCGTTGATATTCATTCTTCCAACTCTATAAATGGAACCTTATTCTTCCATTCTATTCATCCAAGCTATTTGTATTGTTACTCGCAGGAATTTACCAGCGCGCCTTTGGCACCCTTTTACCATTCATTAGCTTGAGATCACCATTTTCTTTGGAGCTCATCTTCATTGCACGTTTATCACCACAACCATTTACTATCAACATCCTTGAACACAACAAAGGAGTGCACTCTCTGAGGGCCCTACTTCATACGAGCAAGGATGGTTTTAATAGGCAAACAATAGAAGTTTCGATCTAAGGAAGGTTTGCATTGTTTTATTCATTGCTTTGTTTCATTTAATCTTCTTAGTTTCACTATTCTATTGAGTTATGGGTATTTGATGTTGTTTATTGCATATTCATTGTTTAACCAAATTTCTCTTAATATTGTTTAATCAAAATCTGAGCTTTTTTTGAAGACAGGTTCCGTACAGGCATTGCACAGGCTAATCTGGCGCATTTGAACAATTTTGTGGTGCTTCTGTCCTTTGTTCCAGCGCATATGTTCTTTCTGTGCATATGTTCTTTCTTACCGCACTTTTAAATTCTATTACAGCGCATATATTCTTTCTGCGCATATGCTCTTTCTTACTGTGCTTTTAACCTCTGTTACAGTGCATATGTGTTACAGCGCTTCTGTTGACTATTTCTGCGCATTTAGTCACTGAAGTGGCGCTTCTATAGTAGGCAGGGATTTTAGGGTTTTCTAAGAAGATTTTGCTAACGCTGATATCTTTGCAGGTATTCTCTGGAGCTATTTGCAAGATAGGTTCGGGTTTAGTTTCATATAGTTGCATTTTTGATAGCTTACACTTCACTTTCCAAAGGGATAGTAAAACAGATACTCATGCAAAATCTCACATAGCTTTTAATTAAGAAAGAGGTAACTGGATCATTACTATCTTGCATTGCAACATTGCTATATTTTCAAAGTTATTGCTATCTGGTATAAAACTGAACTCATCATTACTTTCTGGGTTAAAACTGAACCACTGCTATCTCGATTGACCAACATTTCAAAGTTAACTATTCGTGCTATGTGGTATAAAATTAAACTCATCACTGATATCTAGGTTAAAATCGAACCACTGCTATCTCGATTGACCAACATTTCAAAGTTAACTATTCGTGCTACGTGGATTAAAACTAAACTCATCATTGCTTTCTGGGTTAAAAACTGAACCATTGCTATCTTTCTAAATCACTTCAAAGTTTTGTGCTTGCCCAAGTAGATTAGCCCATTTAGTTTTTCTACTTTTAACTAGGTTGGATTAATCAGTGTCTTCCGTGCTTATCAAATGACAACAAGCTTATGCTCTCCCCTTTACTGGGTGACCAGAATGCCAGACTTGTTATTCCATCTGTTTAACCTTTAGAGGGGCTTGCCCTTGGATGCACGCCTGTCCAAGTGGGAATGACCCTAAGTGGAAATAGGCTAGACGTCAAGCCCTACCAATCCACTTAAAATAAATGTGCTTGAGGTGAAAACCTCCTGCAACGAGTGTTACTGTGTTACACCAACGGCCAACCTCCCCCAAAAGCTTCTAAGGCGCAACCCTTTGAGGCTAGGAGACTCCATAATGGAGAGTAGTACCGCCGCATGTGTAACCACTCAAACGGTTGCCCTCATTAAATACCTTTTGTTCTAGTGGCCAAAAACCCTTGTAATCCATTTTGAGCCTAAGATTTTGTACTTGTATTTTTTTTCTTTTAGTCCAAAAAAGAGTCAGAAAAATTACTAAAAAAAAAAAGGTTAAAAGTGGAAAAACCATAAAAATTCTTTGTGTTTGCTATGTTTTCTTGCCATTAATTCAGAAAATCAAATCAAGAAGACCTTTATTTTTTTTTGCAACCAAAGTGCCAAAAACATCGAAAAAATTCCAAAAATTGCAAAAACCACTGAAGAAAGCTAGAGTGGCACATCCGTCCTCTGTTCCTGCGCATCTGTGCTGACCTGTGGCACATTTGTTTAGACTCCCTATGCTTTTGTTCTCTATTGCTGCGCATACACTTTTTACCAGTACAGCGCATATATCCTGACTTGCTGCACATCTGTTTCAGCGAATACACAATACTGTGCACTTACACAATTTTTGAGGGAAAATTTTTACCAGTTCTGAGTACCCATTTCAGCTTAGCTCCAAGATCAGAGATCAGGTTCTACCTTGTAGTCAGTTTTCATCCATTTTGTCCAAAAAGTCTCTCTTTCGTCAATCGTCCCATCCACCTTCTATCAAGTCTTTCTAGTCCCAAAGTCAGAATATCCCATATCATCTCAACGTAGGCCCCTTTTTTGTATCATTGTGAATTCAAGTAAACCTAGTAGGTCATAGAACTTTGCTAGTGGTTTGTTACACGACTAGTCCCTACACAGTGAGACAGGTATCGAGTACCCTTACTAGTGGCTACCGTCTGGTATTAGCCATCTTATTTGAAATCATTGAGCGAGAAAGTCCTTTATCCAAGTCTTATCCTAGGTATCCTATTCATAGCAGTCTCCGTTGGCACCTCACCAAAATTTCTAGTCCCAGTCCACTTCATCCCACGTCACCTTGCATGGTTCTTACTAGATCTCAATACAGAAAGCAACTTGAAATGGCCGGCTCATCCAACCACATCATCACACCTCATGATAGTGACAAAGAAATCTCTCACAAAGATTATCAAGGAAGCATCCAAAATTGGAAATTCCAATACCTAGTAGAGAAGGTGCTCCATGCAGACCCTCATAAGTATTTCTATCATCTTGCTAGTCTTGGAATTAAACTCCCTGTAGATTTTGATATAAGCTCAATCCTGGAAAACATGGAAAATGATCACGAAAAGGAAAAAAATGCCATAGATCCAAACGCAAATGATAAAGGAAAGAGAACCATGGACCAAAATACTCCTATGGAAGAAATGAGGAAACAACTCAAGCGTCTAACGCAACAAATGTCAAACCTCAAGACGGATACAAACACTAAAAACTACTCCTTGGAAGATATTGCACCGTACCCCTTTGATAAAAGTTTGATCATGAAACCATTTCCCTATCGATTCGAAGTTCCTAAGTTTGAGAAGTACAAAGGGAAAGGGGACCCTAGAGACCATATTAGGGAATTCAACGCAGCATGTTTGGAGGTAGCTCATAATGAGACTTACTTAATGAGATTATTCCCTAGGTCTCTAGGTAGCCAAGCTATGGAGTGGTTCTCACGGCTTCCACCAGGCATCAAAACTTTTGATGAACTAGTCAACAAATTTATCACACACTTCTCTTACAATATCGAACATGAAGTATCTATGCTAGATCTATGCAACACCAAACAAAAGAGTGGTGAGTCATTCGCCACCTTCCTACAATAATGGAGACAACTAGCAAGTAAGTGTTCTTATGATATACCTGAGAAGCAGCTATTGGAGATGTTTGTCCATAACCTCAATACCGATCTTAGCTATCAAATACAATACAATGCCCTACATCATTCTCAAAAGTCATTGAAATGGGATTGTTCATCGAAAAAGCTATGATCGCCAAGGGGACAATCAAGTTATACAAGGACACACCTACCTCCAACTACACGACAGACAAATCAAAGTTTTGGACCAAGAATAAGAATGTTGTCAACGATGGGGTAGTGGATGCCAAGGTGGCAGCTCCCAAGCAACAACCCATATTCACTCTCAAAGGTGAAGCAAATAATGTTGCACCCAACAAACCATTCTCTCGGGAACCAAGACCATGGTTCAGTTCAAATCCAAGGTGAAAGTTCACACCATTGGGTGAGTCTCAAGAATCCGCATTAAGGAAGTTGTTGGCTAACAATGAAATTTCTCTACCGCCAACAAGTGATTATGAGCCTATAGTCAAACCTCCCTATTGGAAGGATATGGACTATTGTGAATATTATAGAGGAAGGGGGCATACAACCAACAATTGTATCCATCTCAAAAATGTTATCCAAGATGTGCTTGATCAAAATCAAGGAGGAACCCAACAACATACCTCCAATGAGACACATGTGGCTTACAGGGATTTGCTTCTAAATCACAATAGGCCGTACAACAACAATAAAAACAACGGCAATAACAACAATGACAACAACAACAATAATCACAATAGGCCAAATCAAAATAGTGGGAATAGTAATGCCAACTATGCAAGTGTGCCATTTGACTATACCATAATTTGCATTTCTGAGCATGTCCCGCAAATCAATGTCATCACACCCAACCAACAATCAAGACCTAACAGAACTGGTTGTAGTATCATTACTTGCAGTGGTAAGTTCACGCTCAATACCACCCCTCCAAGGTCGTCACCTTCTCAATCCACTTTCCGTCAGTATAATGTCATAGACCAATTACAAAAAACTCTAGCACACATTTCCATCTTGGAGTTGTTGCGTCTATCTCCTTCCCATAAGGAGATCCTTGAGAAAGCCTTAGTGGAAACCACTGTCCCCACTAACTTGGCCCAAGAGAAGTTTTAGACCATGGTAGGTAATCTGACCTCCTCAAGCTCCATATCATTTACCGAGCAAGATGACCTCTCTGTGTCTCAACCTCATAACACCCCTCTACATATTGTCACCTTCATCCACAAGCACCGCATCAAGAGGGTTCTCATTGATGGGGGGGCCAGTTTAAATATTTGCACGTTAAAGCTAGTCCTTGCATTGGGGTTCTCCAAAAAGGCAGTTGATCCAAGGAAGAAGATTACTATCAAAGCATATGATAAAGAAGAGAGAACTACAAAGGGAACAGTAGTCCTACCCATACAAGTAGGACCAGTAATAAAAGATGTTGTGTGCCAAGTCCTTGATAGGGAGCTTGCTTATAATATTCTTCTAGGAAGACCATGGATTCATGCCATGAAAGTTATCCCCTCAACCTATCACCAATGCATAAAATTCCCACACAATGGCAAGCAGGTCACCATCCAAGGCGACCTTGACCCCTTTCATCATTGCAACTCCTTCCTTGCCAAACCTAATTACATCATACCAAACAATAGAGCATCTATATCCCCTATCCCATAGCATGATCATACTGCCGAAGCCTCCTCATCAAGGCCCAAAGAGCAAAAAATCACCATAAAAGAAAGAGGAATGGGAGAATACTCCACAGAGCACAACCTCAATCTAGCCAAGATGCCTTTGTCTCCCTGATCTTTTGGCTGACCTAAACATTTTCCAACACCATCTACTCCTCCTATAGCTCCCACAACTCTCTTTGTAAAATGGGGGACCTTATCTGATGAAAGAGAAGAAAGAGATCTCCTACAGTGGCTTTATACAAAAGAAGAGAGCACATCACAAGAACTGCCTAGGCTCCCAACAGAACTCTATGGGCGAGGTGAAACTATCCTGCATAGAATGGGTTACGAAGGACAAGGCCCCATCGGCCTCAGAAAAGAAGGAATCATAGAACCTATTCAACCTTCTTCATCCTCATTGGCTAGAAATACAAATGGTCTAGGATACAAAGGCAAGGGCAAAGCTAAAGAAAATGCTTGTCTTGTAGAAACGATCCACACACTTCAAGAGGACAGCGACACAGATTCCAATGAATATGAGTGGGATGAGCTAACAGAGCATTCCTATGATGACAAAGAGGTCGACACCATCCAAACTTTTATTCCCTACCATGAGGGACAAACGCTACCGAACATACCACTAGAGTCTGATTTGCCCATCTATGAGATTATGGCTTTTAAGGAAGGTTCAAATTCCATTGCAATAAACAACTTGGAGGAAAGTACCATCCCGAATACCACCCCTACCTATACTCCTAGCGTATCCATTCACACTATCAATGAATCAGGTCTATCCTCTGATTCCCTCCCCCTTTTGCATCCTGAGCTTATTGACTGGGATCTGCGAGGAACTCCCCAACTAGATATGTTCCAAAACGATGATGCTTACATTAACTATATGGAACTTAAGGACCACCTACCCAAAGGAGATCATAAAGCTGGTTTCGCTATTGAACTTAATATCATGGCTTACTTCGGAGAGGGTGCCAAGCCTTCCAGTCACAAAAATATCAAGGTAAAAACTAGATCTGACGGTGAAAATTGTTTTGTGGCAGTGTTAGATCCCAAAATAGTAAAAAGAAAGGATGCATCTGAAGGTGAAAACCCAACTGTGGCACCTGCTGATGGAAGGCTTGACACCCTCCCCACAGATATGCACCAGGAGAAGTCCCAAATTATTGTAGAACTGACAAAGCCTGTTAATATTGGTACAGAGGAATAGCTTAAGATTATTCACTTTGCTAAATCTCTTACTCCACCAGAAAAGACCAAGTTTGTACCATTCTTCAAGAAAAAGTGAGGTAGCTTCACTTGGTCATATGCAGACATGCCAGGTCTGGACCTAAACTTGATTCTACATCATCTTCCATTAGATCCAGGAGTAAAACCAGTGAATCAGAACTGAGAAAGATGCATCCACACATAGCGCTATTGGTCAAAGAAGAACTCAAGAAGTTACTGGATGTAGGGTTCATCAGATCTATAGACTACCCGGAATGGATATCCAACATTGTACTAGTGTCCAAACCTGATGGCCAAGTCAGACTATGCAATGATTTTAGAGATCTAAACAAAGCCTGCCCCAAGGATGATTCTCCGTTGCCAAATATCGATATTATAGTCAACCTAACAGCAGGGCATACCATGTTATTTCTCATGAATGGATTCTCGAGATATAATCAGATCCAAATAGCACAAGAAGACCAACACAAGATAGCTTTTACTTGTCCATGGGGCACTTTCTGTTGGAATGTCATGCCATTTGGGCTAAAAAATGCAAGAGCCACATATCAACGTGCTATGACGACTATATTCCATGATATGATGCATGTAACAATGGAGGACTATGTCGATGATATCCTAGCAAAGTTGATCACAAGAGAATCACACCTGGATGTGTTAGAGAAAGTCTTTCAGAGATTAGACCAATTCAAAGTCAAGCTAAACCCAAAGAAATGTGTGTTCGGAGTCACTTCAGGCAAGCTACTAGGTTTCATTGTGTTGGCAAATGGAATAGAGGTGGACCCCGCCAAAGTAAAGGCTATCATGGCATGCCACCACATAAGACTCTTACTCAATTAAGATCACTACAGGGAAAGCTACAAGCAATCCACAAATTCATATCCTAGCTGGCAGACAAGTGCCAACCATTCAGTCATCTCCTGCACAAGAACATTCCATTCAGATGGGACGAAGGGTGCGAAGAGGCATTCAACAAGCTGAAAGAATATCTTATGAATCCACCCATTCTCATGCCTCCTATCCAAGGGAAACCACTGATACCTCTACATATCTACTACACCTACAACTCTTGGGGCTCTTCTAGCACATCAAGATTATGAGAATAAAGAGTCGTCTACTACATCAGCCGAACATTAGTGGGCTATGAATTGCAATACTCACAGATAGAAAGATCATGTCTTGCAGTAGTTTTTGCTTCACAAAAACTTCAACATTATATGCTTGCACATCCAATTAAACTCATTACAAAAATAGATACACTGAAGTACCTACTAAGCAAAGTAGCTCTCACGGGTCACCTAGCTAAATGGGTAATGCTCTTAAGTGAATACGACATTGAGTATGTAGACAGAAAAGCTATCAAGGGACATATCATTGTTGATCAACTAGCGGATGCACCATTATAGGACACCACACTGATGCAATTTGAGTTTCCAGATGAATCCCTATTCAACATATCAACATATTCTTGGAAACTTTACTTTGATGGGTCCTACACAAATCATGGATCGGGGGCGGGAATCTTATTTGTGATTCCTCATGGAGACACAATTCCAAAGTCTTACCATTTGTTATTCCCGTGCACCAATAACATAGCAGAATATGAAGCCTTAGTAATTGGTTTCAAGATGGCAACTGCATGGAAAATCCAAGAGCTACATGTCTACGATGATTCTCAACTTATAATCAATCAAGTCAACGATGATTACCAAACCAAAGATGAAAAGCTTGTCCCATACAAGCGGATGGTCAACGACTTCAAAGAACACTTTGTAATCATCTCTTTCAAACAGATACCTAGGATCAAGAACAAAGCAGCAGATGCCATGGAAACAATTGCCTCTCTTCTTGAAATACCAGAAAATGAGTCAAGATACGAGTTCTTAGTGGAAACTATTCGACAACCAGCTTATGATCTTCCTGAGACCCATTCCATATGCCTTCTAGTTGGATTTGATTCACCTTGGTACGGTAAGATTTACACTTACCTCAAGGACAACACCCTCCCACCTAACCTATCTTCTAACCAACGACGAACTTTTATACGCCAAACCTCTCACTATACCATCATTGCCGATACCTTATACCGACGTGGCCTAGATGGTACTTTACTCCGTTGTTTAGAATGAGAAGAATCCATAACCGCCTTGCAAGACGTACACAAAGGGATTTGCGGAACACACTCTAGCAGTCCTTCCTTAGCCAAGAAACTCATGCGCTTGGGTTATTACTGGCCGAACATGGAAATGGATTCATATCAGTTTGTCAAGAAGTGCAAGCAGTGCCAAATACATGGGAACCTAATACATGCACCAGCTCAAGAGTTGAGACATTTAACGACACCTTGGCCCTTTTACCAATGGGGACTTGACCTTGTGGGAAAGATCCATCTACCCTCATCCAACGGCCACAAATTCATCATAACTGCCACTGAGTATTTTACAAAGTGGATTGAAGCCATTCCCCTCACCACCATCACAGGTAAGCAAATCTCCTCATTTATCCTGAATTACCTCATCTATAGATACGGAATTCCTTCATCCATTATCACGGATAACAGAAGACCATTCAAAAACTAGGATGTCCAAGAAATCTGTGAACATTTCAAAATCCAACACCGTTTCTCCACTTCGTACTACCCCCAAGGTAACGGTCAAGCTGAAGCATCCAACAAGACCATCTTGAAAGTTCTCAAGAAGATAGTCAATGATGTTGGCTGTGATTAGCATATCCAACTCAATCCCGCTCTATGGGCCTACAGAACCACTATACGCACTCCCACAGGTGCTACACCCTACGCCCTTGTCTATGGCTCAGAAGCTATCCTCCCCATTGAGGTCAAACTACCATCTCTCAGGGTGTCGTTAAAAGGTCTCATATCATATGAAGAATACAGAGTCTCCAGGTTGCAAGAACTAGAGTTGTTGGAGGAGAGGCGACAGAAAGCCTTTGATCATCTCAAAGCATATCAACAAATGATGTCAAGAAGTTATAACCATAGAGTTCACCCAAGAATTTTTAAAGTTGGAGACCTCATTCTTAAGGAGAATCCTCACAACCAACAAGACAAAGAAAAGAAAGGCAAGTTTGAACCAAACTGGCTTGGGCCTTATGTGATTGTAGCTGCTTACGGATTGGGGGCATATCAGTTAGCAATGTCAGAGGGTGAGTTGTTCGATGACCTGATCAAAAACATGCATCTTCGCAAGTTCTATACCTAGGAGAACCCCAATGTAAGGGGGGCATACAATAAAAAAAAATCCAAAAATTGGAAAAATACAAAAAAAAATCAAAAAATCAAAAAAATACAAAAAAATCATCCTTTGGTGAAAACCTGGCAAATAGGCATCATGTATACTTTCTGGCTTCTTCATGCAAATAAAAGCAAGTGGTGAAAACCTGGTAAATAGGCGTTACTTGTGATAAACTGCCTTCTCCATCTTTGGGAAACCAATCACCTTGTGTCCACTCTTCCTTCAACTCGTGTCCCATTTCGATCCATATCTGTCCCATATCAAATCCTGACAATTACCTATTGTGGCTTGATACTCTATCTCTTTGTTGGCCTTGTCAACCAAGGTTATGTCCCATACAGTATCCTTAAGTGTGAGCCTAGCATAGTGTCTCTCGTTAGTTCACCCATGGTCCAGGTCTATGAACTACGTTGCCTCTGCACTGTCACGTAGGCAAGGCCATTTTCAATGCGCCCCCGAGGCTTCCACTGTCCCATCCGTCCCATATCTAGTCCTTCTATTCATCTGAGTCCATCTCCACTTTCTCTCACCTAGGTTTTAGGTCCGTTAGGGTTTACCCCGAACTATGTTGCCTCTGCGTCGTCATGTAGGTAAGGCCATTTAGCAATGAGCCCCCGAGGCACTAGGTCAGTCCCTTAGGGTCCATCTCCCCAATAAGGATTGTAAAATCTTCTCACCAAACAAGCAAGTGCAAGCATAACCCATGCTTCAAGCAGAAATTTTGACACAAGGTATTTTAACCTATCCAAAGCAAAGCAAATACCCAAGGCCCTCCAAGTGATTTTACTCAAATTGTGGCAAGAACTAAACACATCTAAATGCAAAAGTTTTATAAATTGGAAACATGGTTAAAACATTGAGTCTTGATTTATGCTATCATGCCTTTCTATGCTACTCCAGGATGCCAAAAGCTAGAGATGCTATGATGGGGGCATGATTATTTTTCTTTGTTTGTTGTTTGTGGATTAAACTTTAGTAATGTGAAACCTTGTCTAAGGACATGATCGAAAAAAGATCATTGAGGACATCCAAGGTCTAACATGAACGGGGGCAATCCTTGTTTGTTGATACGCAAGAAATACTCAGGTCATCTCAGTTCAATTATACCTCGATGCTTGTATTAGCTTGCTAAATCAAAATCCATGTAAGAAATACTCAAGTCATCTCAGTTCAATTATACCTAGATGCTTGTGTTAACTTATAACATTTCAGAAAAATACCCAAAAAATCGCCCAATGATGAAATAAAGCACTCCAAAATATTTGCACCGTCAAGATGTCAATAATAAATGCATCCATTTACACATCCATACATCCATATCCCATGCAATAAAAGATCCAAACAATGCAGAGTAACAACACAAAATAAATGCTTGTCAGTCTTCCCATCAAGTCATTCTTTCTCAATCAATCTCCTATCTATCATCCTGTCACTTCTGTGTCGATGGAGTACATTTGGACATCACAAAAATAGAGCATATAGTTGCATATCATATCATATGAGATAGTCATTTACATGATTAAATCAGTTGCATACATAATACAATGCATTAGGGTGTCCATATACAATCATCATATAGTGTCAAAACATAAAACAACCACAAACATAGATAAGTGCGTCACACATAGATGTCATTTTGCATTCACATACATTACAAGCACATCAGATAAATCATTCCAAACTACATTAAATCATATAAACATCACATAGCCTCATATCAAAAAGTGCATCTAGATAACACCTCATATAGCATCAGATAAAACATCTAAGTTTGCATATGCATCGCATCATACAATAGAAAAGAATCTTAAACTCATAACATATAGAGCAAGTCACATAGTTGCATATTCATATACATATCATAAAATGAGTCCAAATGTACAATATCATAGTATCTGTCTCTGAATCAAAGTCATGTACAAAAATACATCCCAATGGATGGTGACATATGTCTCAAAAATACAAGTGTGGTACAAGTCTACCCCTACTGTTGTGGACCACCACTACCAATAGTGTCTCCTCCTCTGCTGGCCTCAAACTACTGTGGGCCCACCATAGAGGCCCCTGACCTCGATGGACCTGCTCGCTAGGATGCTGTAGACTGGCTCCTAAAGCTTGAAGCCCTCTGACTCGCTGACACGACACCGTGATACAAGCCTCGATAATACTGTGCCTGAGCCTGCGCTCTGGCAAGCTCACTCTGCACCTGTGCTAGCTGTGTCTGTGTCTATGCTAACTGTACCTGTGCCTGCTGCACCTGCCCAACCAAGAAACTAGTCGCTGCATCTATCCCCAGGGCTACCAATGCAGTGTCCCGCTCTACACGGATAATGTGTATTCGTGCATCTTCCATGTCTCTCTCTCTAGTCAACCCCGCAATCACCTCTATGTCTGTCTCTCGCTAGGTGTTGGCTCTCTTGAGCTGTGCCCGTAGCTGCCTAATCTCTCCCTCAGGATAGCTATGGTCATCTCCTACACATCTGGCTGTGCAGGATCCTGAGTTGTCTCTTCCTATCTCTGCCCCTATGGCTGAGGTCCCTGCTGTTGTGCCACCTGTTAGGGTGGCGGCATCTGCACCTACTGTGGTACCTATTATGCAACTTGTGATGGCACTACCTGCTCAGCCTGAGATGGTCCCTCCCCCCGCCTCTCCTCCTCTGTCGTCCCCATCATCTCCTCCATCTCTGTCACCCCCTCATCCTCCCCTCCTCCCCCTCGTCCTCCTCCAACCCACCTAGCCCTCGTCGTCTGGATCTACCTCATCTATGTAAGGCATCAACACCCCAAGTCCTGAGTATCTCAGAAATGGGTGTGCAGTAAACCAGTCCTCATAATCTTGTGTCACCCCTGCATCTGCGATCGTCCTCCTCATGTCCCAGGAAACGTATGGTGTCTACTGAAACTCATCCAGCGCCTTCTCATAGGATGCCATCGGCCCCCATCTATACCTCTCTGCATGTGTCTTGGCAAACCACGCCTGCCCCTATGGCATACCCTGTCTCCTCCCAAACTGCCTTTGTACCCGGCCGACTATCTGCCTCTCCAAGATAAAGCGTGTCTGTCCTATCAGCCACCGCATCTGGTAGTAGTAGGGAAGCTCATCTACCTCATTGTCCCACGGCTCACAGTCTAGATATGGTCGCCACTCGACCACATCTACTCCATCTAATGTGTGTCACCAGTACTCTAGCTTCCCCAGCCTGTGCTAGGAAATCACTCCTGCGTAGCCATAGTTGTATGGCTCTCCCCTCTGCCTCTTGAACACACGGATCGGTCTAGTGATCTCTATGTGCTCCCATAGTCAAAACTGTAGAAGTGACACACCTGCATATAGGCTCGTACTCCTATGATATACCACCTGGTGCATATCGTGGTATAAATGAGCAAGTACGCAAACCCCCCATGCATACCGAGTACCCTCTGTAATCATCATCTCCATGATCCTACCCCATCCAATGGGGAACCCATGCGATCTCTTGTCAGGGCATACCACACCTTCGATCAGTCTTGCTACAATGCCAAGGAAGTAGTCGTAACACTCATAGATGTCCTTCCATGGGATAACCTATCCGACCAGCTCAGGGTCGTCAAACACTCACCTACACTCAGTGAGTCCTGTGCCTCTTTGTGGATCATACTCCACCAGGTCACCCTGAATAGGCACGTGTAGAATCCTGTAAACATCCTCCAAGGTGATGGTCATCTCGCCAGTAGGGAGGTGGAAGGTCCCATCCTCACTATGGGATCTCTCCACTGCAGCAGTCAGTAGTCCGCGGTTCACCCGAACCTCAGGCATGAAGCAAACATAGTCGAGTCCCATAGCACCGAGTGCCTCTCTATCTATCTCCGTCAGCATGTATCTCTATAGTATAGGCATAGGGAATTGCTCCCTAGACTGAAGTGTATCTCGTATATCCTCCTGCAAGCACGCAAAGCAAGGCATCAATCCAAAACTGCAAGTCCCATACTCAACATATCTATAGAAACATATCAACTTACTTAGCATTTCAAATTGATCAAAATAGCACACTACATCTCTTGACTAGATTCCTGCAATCTCGAAGATAGCTTATCGATTGACGTGTCAAGAAGGACACCAACTGAGTCAATCTACTAAGTCTTTCGCTTATCTATATCATATGCGCCATAGTAGGTGGTAAATGCGTTGTTTCATAGTAAATGCATTGTTCCACAATAAGTGCGTCGTTTCTTGACCTATGCACCACTTCTGGTATATGCGCAGTAGAAACGCATGTATGCGCCGCCCTATGCTACACATGCACCGCTTCGGTGTATGCGTCGTTACATCTCATACATGTGCAACAAGATTGTGTATGCGCCAGCTTATTTTACCTATGTGACGATTCTATAGATGCACCATTTTATTGCATGTATGCACCGCAAAACAACAAATGTGTCGTTTCGCGCAACATATGCGTCGCATTGGATTTCAGCACATCTGTTTTCCCTAATTTTCTCCTAGCATTTATGACCCTCAAACACGACCCTAGGGAAATTTTTTTGAGCTACATACCAGGGGTCCTACCTTTGCTGGCCAGTCGAATCGATGAACGTGCTCGAATCAATGCTTTTCGCGTGGAATGTCCATCCTCGTGTTGACTGCTTATGCTCTGACTACTCTAAGCTCTCCAATGCGAATCAAACCAAGACAAGTGTGCAAATGAATTGTCTTGTGGACCCAACTCCTATTTATAGCATGCAAACCCTAATCTGGCTAGGTGGTGCCTGTGACTACTTCCCACACCCATTTTTCTTCCAGTTTTCTTCTCGTTTCTCTGAAACGCGTCTTGTGTTCTTCCAACCTAACCTAAACCCTTCATCTTCATGAGATTGTCCGTCTCACGCCTTCTGCCTTTTTCCTGTCCAATCTCCCGAGGAGGCATCCTATTGTTATAACCTGTACCAGGGGCAAACTGGGACATGTATCACCATCAGACTTTTTATTCTTTGAAGCAACACAGTAAACTGCATTGCATCAAAGAGGGGCAAAATGTATACACCTAAAAATGGCACGATTCAGTCTAAATAAATATTCTTAATATTTATTCCCTTATAATTCTTCTATCAATAAATAAATAAACAAATTTATTTATTTGATTCACATTCCTCTTAATTAATTAAATATCGAAATGTTTAATTATTCCTTCTAAAGCCTAAATTAAATAAAATTATTTTATTTAATTAAATTCCCTAAATTCTTCTAGTGTCTCACATAATTAAATAATCCTACATTATTTAATTAATCCTAAATCCCTCTATCCTAAGTCCTAATTTCATAATTCCACCTCACCTTTTCCACATGTAATTAAATATTTCAAATATTTAATTAGCTAATATTCCCTCACCCACATGTCCTATTTCTTCTCTAAATCAAAATTAGTTAACTCATCAATCAAAACTGTTAACTAATCAATCAATTCTGTTAGCTCCTCAATCTAACTAATCAATCAATTCAGTCAATTCCTCAATCCATTCTATTAACTCTTTAATCAATTTTGTTAACTACCCTGTTACATGATGGAAGTGAGACACTTGTCCTCTTTCTATTTGTTGCACATTCCTCAACCCTTATCAACCATTGATCTGCTCATTTCGTCTCAACCGTTGATCTTCATTCTTCCAACTCTATAAATGGAACCTTATTCTTCCATTCTATTCATCCAGGCTATTTGTATTGTTACTCTGTAGGAATTTACCAGCGTGCCTTTGGCACCCTTTTACCATTCATTAGCTTGAGATCACCATTTGCTTTGGAGCTCATCTTCATTGCACATTTATCACCATAGCCATTTACTATCGACATCCTTGAACACAGCAAAGGAGTGGACTCTCTGAGGGCCCTACTTCATACGAGCAAGGATAGTTTTAATAGGCAAACAATAGAAGTTTTGATCTAAGGAAGGTTTGCATTGTTTTATTCATTGGTTCGTTTCATTTAATCTTCTTAGTTTCACTATTCTATTGAGTTATGGGTATTTGATGTTGTTTATTGCATATTCATTGTTTAACCAAATTTCCCTTAACAAAACCCTCTTTTAATTCAAAACCTTCTTAATTCAAAAGCTTGAAACTCAAATTACAATAAATTGTAATTGATAACATAGCTTCCAAAGCTCATGCAAAAATCAAGCTTACTTAAATTGAGAAGATTGAACTCAAACAAAGTCCAAGCTTTGAGTTAACGGTCCCTTCATGATGTGTGCACACAAGCATGCTAAAATTAGCTTTGCCAACATCAAACATATTTCCAAATAAAAGCAACAACTGAAAGTCCCAAGATTGGGTGCTCAAGTTAGCCCAATCTATTTTAGTCAACTGAAGTGATAAACACACACCAATTCTCATGCAACAACTTGCACAATTGATGTCCCCAATGTTATTTTGAATTACCTTGTTCTATACATGCAAGTGACATGCAAACACCGAATCCAACATGCAACTAATACCCATTACCTAAAACACTGAGATGTACCATCCTGCAACTTTCGGGAGTTGGAGTGTCCTGTAAGTAATATCTTAAAATTGACATGCAACTGACATGCAAGCATTTTCAACAACATGCAAATGATACCCATTTCCTGAATCACTAAGATGTACCATCTTGCAAGTTTATGGAGTTGGAGTGTTCTGCAAGTAATCTCACAAAACCGACATGCAACTACATTCAAGGTCATATAACTGACATGCAAGAACATGCAAGGTCATACAAGTCCATAGGAATGACATGCAAGCACATGCAAGTGACATGCAACAACATGCAAGTCGATATGAGCAACATGCAACAACATGCATCAACATGTAACAACATGCAACAACATGCAAGTACATGCAAGTAACATGCAACAACATGCAAGTACATGCAAGCTACATGCAAAAACATGCAAATCCATGCAAGTTATTCTGACCACATGCAAGCAATATCCAATTCATGCATCTCTAACACTGTAGTTAACTCCAACATTATCCACTCATGTACATAAAAAAACACAACTCCAAGTCTAAAAATAAGTCTCAAGTCTAACTCCCACTCACTAGGAGTTATCAAACTCTCAAAATAGACTTAGGAGAAGTCAACAAAGTCTTTATGGCCCCCACTCTAAAAATGGATGCCAAGCTTGAACTTATCAATTAGGAATTGATTGCAAAAGTCAAAGTGATATAATTAATAAATAATTAATCTCTCAAAGTCTTAATGTGTTGGGGAACACATTCCAAGAACTTTGGAAACACATGAATTGGTTAGGATTGCAAGTTAATGGCAACTTATCCCAACAAATGTCAACCCTCTAACTCAAAGAAAACTGCTATAGGAGAACAATGTAGTAGCCATCACAATGAACTAGATACTCTAAATTTATTAAGCTAAATATTGAATCAACAATTAAAAAAAAAATTACGAAAGAAGATTTTGGTAAGACCTTAATTTCCATATGTAAATCTGTAGATTTCTTTCTACAAAAATTAAATTAACCATACAAATGTAATCTAACTCATAGAGGTTAAAGGGTACCCAGTGTGTATTCTTGTGCTACATGGAAACCTCTAGTGATTCTATTGAAATCTAACTCACAACTTCCACTATGCCCCTTAAATCTAATTTTCATAAAATTTTAATCAAAACTATTAATTTGAGAAATTTGTTGGAGTTTTTGTTTTACATTTGTAGCTAGTGCCCATTTTGGTGGGCAAACCCTCAGTAAAAAATTTAACTGTAAATGTTAGTTGGACAAGTTTTCTACACACTCCTTATCTTAAGTTTGACACAATGGGAAATTGTATAGAGCAATCTTTGGCCTTGTATATCGAGGCTAGACTATTTTGATTTTACTAATTGTAAGGCTGGCTTTTACTATTAGGCATGATAGCCATATCATTGGAATTGGATGAACATATGCAACTGGTACATACTCATTGTTGGATAGTTTCTCTATAGTGAAGTTTGAAATTTGGTGTCCTAATAAGTGCCATCTATAATTTGCACCCTAGCTTCACCAGCTCATAATAGAAAAATAAAATAATTGTCCTCGAAGAATTGGATCATTTTGTGATGCAACCGCACAACATGTTATGTTAGGATCTAGGTTGTGAAGCTTGCATTTTATCTCCCTAAAATTGTAATCATGCAAATTGTTTATATAAACTTGAACACTCTAGCCATGGTTTGTGCTGATAGTTAGATTTTAAATGCTTACAGGAATGAGAGATTATTTTTCTATTCCTCAACTTGATGAATCTTTTTAGAAGCAATATTGTTGGATTTGTGTGTGGCATGTGTTGTTAATGATGCCCCTTTTTAAAGCTTGCATTGTGGCTTTAGAAGAGATGGTGGCACATAGGGTGGTTAAGTTTTTGCAGAGGCTAGCACATATGCCAAACTTGGTGTATTGGCTAGGTTAGGACCTAAATGTACCTTCACCCTATCATGAGAAACATGGAAACATCATCTGCAAACCATCAAAGAAATTCCTTATTTTTATATACTTTACATTTTGTATGCCTGAAATGACTTTAGAAGGATTGGATGTACAAACACTTTCACCAAGTCAAACTCAATTATTTATTATAGTGGTCATGCATGGCAGGTGAGTCTCCTTTCATAATTTCATTTTTAAGTTAATTTTTTTTCTCTCACAACTTTTTTTACATGTTTCCCATTGTGAAGAGGATTTTCTTTGTACATGAGAAGATAACTATGCATCTTGGTTTGACCAAAATTCCACTACATGTGAGAATGCATTTGTTAAATGATTTCCTTAATAGTCTTTGAATCAATTATATTTGGCTATGATGAAAATGGAATCGAAGACTATTATCTTCCTAGGGTAGTCAAAAGGTTCTTTATGTATAAAAATGTACTTTTTCTTCCTTTTTAAAATACAAAACAATTCCCAATCAGGTCATTTATGAGCACTATTAAAGATATTTTGCTAGGCAGTGACAGGAAGATGCAAGAGCATTTTCTTCTTTCCCATTGATAATCAGTCAAATGTAAAGCCGAACAACTCATGGCATAAAATTGTTTTATGTTAATGCATAAATTGAAACGTTTTCATCTCCATCTATTGACTTAATGTACTTCATTCTTTGAGCATCTGTTGCTTTTCTATCTATGGGATTTTCATTTTTTTTGAAAAAAATTGTTACATATGGCATGGCATTTTGACATGTATTCTAAGACTAAGAACCCAAAATCTCCCTAAAATTTTAGTTGCTGGGAACAAAACATGGATCACACACAATGAAATCTATACACAATCAATGTAGAAAATGTATTCTCAACAAACCAATGTGAAATCAATGCATTAAATTAGTTTGCTTGTTGAAATGACAATAATTTAATGCATTTGGTGCATTGATTTATTGCATCTTGGCATGTTCTCACGGGTCAGTACACGACATCAATTGCTAACGAAATACCTCCATTAATTTTAAAATCTACCAATTTTTAAACCATATATTTCATTTTCCTAGTTACTATTCATAATATCAACCAATCAGTGAATAAAAAATTGTTATTTTCTAAATTATAATATAAAATAAATGATTTTAAACTTTAGCATTCTTGTTTCAAACTTTAAATTCCTCAAAATGATTCATTGCATAGAAAAATGAGCGTGAAATCAATGCATTAATGAAAACACACACACACACGTACGAAAATGAATGGTCAACTTACAAAAACCACACTTTATCAAAGGAAAAACATTATTATGGTAAATAACAAAAGCACCTTTTTGCTTCATAAAGCTTTTAGGCTTGTGAGCACTAGTCTAAAATCTTAGACACATAGTATCAATATTCAATCATGAAAATATTGAGATACATGAAAATTTAATAGTAGAAGACATCAACAAGGAGGAACACAAGAACCCCAAATAACTATTTAGCACTAAGAAAGATTCTTTCTTAGAAAAAAGGGGAAAATGGATGTGTCTTCGTCCTAAAACTGGTATTCATTGTGGCTCTAGTGTAGCTAAGCAAGCATGGGAATTCCCTTGAGGGATTGTATCCTTCTTGGTAATATTCTTGATTGAGTGATAGTTGTTATCTTTTGGTAGTATCTTGAGTTGTCATCTATTCAATTATTTCAGCTAGTATCCTCATGTTTTCTATCATCACTTGCTCTCCAATGGCATCCTACCTATTGTGGTCACCTTAAGGGTAGGTAATCGTCTTATGGAGAGAAGCCTTGAGGTACCATCTAGATCATGGGTTGCAAGTATAATAGGCAAAATTTAACAGCAATGTCAACCTTCATTCATCAAATCACCAAGCATTAAGTATCTCCTGAAGCAAAAATAGATCAATGATTACTGCCTATAAGAGATAGACCATTTGGTTTGTTGAAAACATTTGCGTGGCTACAAAGAGTTCCCTTTAGGAGAAAAGTTATTTAAAACATTGTAATTCTTTTCTTTCAAAACAACTTGATATTTTCTTTCAAGCCTAACAAAGATAGACTCGATATCTCCATAGTCCATGTAGGTGAATTTGAACGCTTCTGGTAAAAAACTATGTAAGAGTTTTTGTGTCAGCATTTCAAATCACACTCCGTGATTTATCATCAAGAAGATAAAAAAAAATTGTTAATATTTTGGATCACACTCCATAGTCCATCATAAAGAAGAGGCAAGCAACAACTCTCACACAGATTTCTACCAAAAGTGTTCAAATTAAATCTAACAAAGCTATTGCATTCTATTACTAGATGTAAGGAACTTCAATTTAAGCTCAAATGAGAATTTTCCAGTTTCTATAAATATAGTCAAGACTGACATTTTGTTATATTTTCATGAAGCCAATGAAGATAACTATTTGCAAAATTACTCCAAGTGCTCATCAAACAAATAAAGATGTGGGAGAACCAAAAAAATGAAAGTGGAACTACTCACTATAATATTATTCTAGCTCTTCTTTTAAGCTGGCTAGACTCATGGCTCAAACAATAACATGAACTTATTATGACCCACAAGTTCAGAATTCAGCAATTTGGAGGACACTTTGTATAACATCACTTCAAGTTTCAATCAAACAAATAAGGACATAAGAGACTTAAAACTTTAAAATAATATTGTCCACTATCTCACTCTAAATTTCATTGTGAATTGACTAAGGCTCAAAGCTCAAATGCTAACCTGAGCTTATGAGGACACTATCTACAAAGAAACTCTCGGCATGGAGTGTATTTAATGAATTTCCAAAGTTCTAGAGCTTACGTTTAATCTCAAAAGTAATCATCCTATCCCTACAAATAAGATGACCCCAAATTTCTGTTGGGAATTAAGGTGTCTCAACCTTGGTAATTCCTTACATTTATTATTTGTAATGTATTTATTTATTTAGCCTATGTTGTAATTTTGTTGCACATCTTATTTTATCATTTAGTGTGAAGTGGCACGGTGAGTTTTCACTCCACTTGTAAGATGACTAGGATGGTCAACTCAGTCCATGTGGAGATAGGCATCCCCTTTGTGTGGTAGAGGTTTTCTGCCATGTGTAGGCATCTTGACTAGTGTGTAAGTGAATCTTGACCGAAACAGTTATGACAGATTCCTATGACAGAATCTATGACACGTAAGAGTCAGAAATGGAATGTTCTATGACAGGTGAAGACATGTGTCACAAGGCATCTTGGAAGAAGGCATATTTGGTTACCCCAAGGAGGGTTATGATATGTTGTAAGAGAATATGCTATTTTTAGCCTGTGTATGACAGATTCTCTTACAGCTGTAAGATATGACTATTATGATGGATTCTATGACAGTTGTAAGAGTATCTGTCATTGCCCAACTTGGGAATAGGCAACTTCTTTGGGATGGAGTGATATGACAAGTGTCATTAACACCCTGCAGTGTTGGACAAGTGTCCCTAGGCGTGGATTTTGGGCCATGAGGCAATGTTGGATGCCCATCTCAAGATAGGCTCATTTTTGCCTTGTAACTTCTATATAAACAGGTGCTTTTGAGAGGAGATAGATTATGTGATTTACATGTATTGTTATGTTGCTGAATTGTCTCTAGATACGAGTGTCGAAGACTCCTATAAATACTTGCATTGCAAGTGTGTTGTAAACCTTGTTGTTTAGATAATACATTGTGCAGGTTTTAGAGTGTGGGGTTTTTCACCTGAAAGGGTTTTCCCCACGTTATATCTTGTCTCTTTCTTCTTCTGTCTTACATTCTTGTGTTGTGTATTGCTGCAATATCTCTATTGTTGGGTTAATAACACTGTAATTGTAAAGGTTAAAAAGAATTTGCACTCATCTCTCCTCATTAGATTAGTGTAGGAAGCGATTTCTGCACACCTAGCTTCCTTTCAGTTGGTATCAGAGCTTGATCAGCTTTGGTCCTAGTTATTGGGTAGGGGTTTTTGAGTTGATATTAGATTGAGTGGGAGTCTGTGCAGAGTATTCTATAATCTTGTTGCAGGAAAAGAGATGGCAGGCACATCCAGAAGATTAGAGGTGGAGAAATTTAATGGCACAAATTTTGAGTTATGGAAACTTAAGATGGAAGACATGCTTGTTGATCAAGACCTATGGGAAACTATATTTAGTGTAAAACCAACCACAATGGCACAAGCTAATTGGGATCTCAAAGATTGGAAGGCTAAGGGTCTCATAAGACTCAGTCTAGCTAATTCTGTCCTATTAAATGTCCATGAGGAGAAGACCATGAAAGACCTTTGGAAGAAGCTGGGTGATGTTTATCAGGCCAAATCCCTGGTGAACAAGATTTTTCTGAGAAAGAAGTTGTATTCTCTATGGATGGAGGATGGAGGATCTGTTGCCGATCATTTGAATGCTTTCAACATGTTAGTTGCACAATTGACATCCGTTGGTGTGAAGATGGAGGAGGAGGATCGTTGTATGACCTTGATTTGTTCTTTTCCAGACTCATGGGATCATCTTGTTATGGCTATTGGGAGCACAACATCCACTTTCAAAATGGATGAAGTGGTATCTTCATTGTTATCTGAAGAGATGTGGAGAAAGTCTTCTGAGGCAGCCAAAGAGGCTCTTGTGGTTTGTGGAAGACCCAAGGAGAAAGGAAAAAAGGACAAGAAAGATGAGAAGGGTAGATCCAAATCTTGTGGGAGATCCAAATCTCCTAGAAAGTCCAAGGCTCTTTGTTGGAACTGTGGCAAAACTGGGCATTTATGAAAGGAATGCAAAGAGGAAAAGAGAAAGAAGAAGAACGCCCCAGATTCAAATTCTGACAAGTCACAAGATGATGGTGATGCATTCATCGCAGCCCTAGCCACCCATACATCTGATGATGTGTGGTTGATAGATTTTGGTGCATCACTCCACATGACCTCGCATCAAAGCTGGTTCATGAAGTATGAAGAGTTTGATGGTCAAAGAGTGTACCTGGGTGATGATTCTCATCTGAAGATTGTTGGTCGTGGAAGAGTCTCAATCTGATTCCCTGATGGATGAGTGAAGAGGATCATTGGGGTTATGCACATCCCAGGCTTGGCATGGAACCTGCTTTCTATAAGTATGTTGAATGATGCATGTGTGCAAGTTGTCTTTTCGAAGGATGGATGCAAGATAAATAGAGGATCTATGGTGCTTGCGAAGGGTACTCTGTTTCAGTTGGAGGCATGCACTTCACAGTGCAATAGTTCTTCTGACTCGAAGAAAAGAGCTACAATCACTTCATCCCCACCATTTGAATAAACAGTGAAGAAATCTGTTGTAACAAATTTTGATGGTAGTACATCTTGTGTACCTAAGGGTGCTCATGCTTTGGAAGTTAAGCTTCCTACTGAAAAGAGAATGTTATGGCATAAAAGATTTGGCCACGTTGGTGAGAAGGGTCTTAGAATCCAAAAAAATAAAAACCTCATTGAGGGGTTAAATGATTGTAATCTCGAGTTCAACTTTTGCGAACATTGTATATATGGAAAGCAAAACCGTATTTAGTTTTACTCTAGTTCTCACAAGTCTTCTAGTGTGTTGGATCTTATTCATTTTGATGTGTTTGGTCCTATTAGTGTTCCTTCAAATTCCAAATCTGTATATTTTGTATCTTTCATAAATGATTACAATAGAAGGATATGGATTTACTTACTCAAAAGAAAGACTGAAGTCTTTAGTCAGTTTAAAGAGTTTAAAGCTTTTGTTGAGAATCAGACTAGTAAAAAGATTAAGTGTTTGAGAACTAATAACGGTGGTAAGTTTTGTTCAGCAAAGTTCGATAATTTTTGTAAAGAGCAAGGGATTGAAAGACATAAGACAACTCCATACACCCCACAGCAAAATGGAGTTGCAGAGACGATGAACAGGACACTGATGGAGAAGGCTAGGAGTATGCTTAGTGGAGCAAGCCTTGAACAAAAGTTTTGGGCTGAAGCTATAGTCACTGCTTACTACCTGGTAAATAGGTCTCCTACATTAGCTCCTGTTGGTAAGACACCTATGGAGGTGTGGTCTGGTAAGAAGCCTTCAGTTAGACATCTTCGTGTTTTTGGTTGTGAGGCATATGCACATGTGCCTAGGGAGAAACGGTCTAAATTGGAGAACAAGGCTATTAAGTGTATTTTCATTGGCTATGGTGTCAATGTGAAAGGATACAAGCTTTGGGATCCTATGGCTAAAAAAGTGTTGTATAGCAGAAGTGTTATTTTCAAAGAGCTAACACCTTCTCCCATTGTTCTACAGCCAAAAGAAACAAAAAAAAAAAGAGGATGTGGTTCAGTTTCCTTCTACCCCTAAGAAGACTGAACCAACAGACCCTATGAGACCTGATGATGAGGAGAGCTCTAGTAGCTCTGAAAGTTCAAAAGAAGCAAAACCTCAACCTCAGCCATTGAGGAGGTCTACACGAACAAGGAAGCAACCTAATAGGTTTGGTTATTCATTGCTTGATTCTAGTTGTGCTTTTGCCTTGCTTACTAACATTGATGAGCCTAGAACTATGACAGAGGCCATGGGCATGAAAGATGTAGGTTCCTGGAAGGAGGCCATGGAAGATGAGATGGCTTCTTTGGAAAAGAATAAAACATGAGACTTGGTGCCTTTGCCTGAAGGATGGAAAGCTATTGGATGCAAATGGGTGTTCAAGAAGAAATTTAGTGCAAATGGTAGTGTTGAAAAGTACACGGCCAGACTAGTTGCGAAGGGGTATTCACAAGTGGAGGAAATTGATTACGGTGAAATTTTCTCTCCTGTTACAAAGCTAACATCTATTTGGTTCCTGTTATCTCTTGCAGCAGCTTATGACTTAGAGGTGGAGCATATGGATGTGAAAACAACATTCCTTCACGATGATTTGGAGGAAGAGATTTACATGTCACAGCCAGAGCATTACATAGAGAAAGGTAAAGAAAATTTGGTTTGCAAGTTGAGAAAGTCCTTGTATGGTTTGAAGCAGTCTCCTAGGATGTGGTACTTGAAGTTTGATGCCTTTATGATGTCGGTTAGATTTCTGAGATCGAAATCAGATCATTTTGTGTATTATAAATTTGACAATGATCGCATTCTCATTATTGCATTGTATGTTGATGATATGTTATTAATTGGGAATGGTAAGAGTATGATTTCTAATTTGAAGTCTCAATTGTCAGCACAGTTTGAGATGAAAAATCTAGGTGCAGCTACATACATTTTGGGAATGGAAATCAGAAGAGATAGAGCTAACAGAAAACTTTGGTTAAGCTAGAGTAATTATGTGAAGACCATGTTGGATAGGTTCATCATGGCAGATTGTAGACCATTGTAGAACTTTGGTTAAGCCAAAGTAATTATGTGAAGACTAAGGACTCCCACTGTTTCTTTGAAGACAAAGTTGTCTATTAATGATTGTTCAAAATCTCCTAGTGAGGTGAAGGACATGAGCAGCGTACATTATGCTAGTGTTGTTGCTAGTTTGATGTATGCTATGGTCTACACAAGACCAGACATTGCCCAAACAGTGGGAATCCTTAGTTGATTTATGGCTAATCCTAGACGGGTACATTGGGATGGAGTTAAGAGAGTGTTTAGATATTTGAGGGGTACTTCTGAGTATTCCATATGTTATCATGGTAATGCTACAGGACCTCCACATTCTGTTTGTATTCGTGGATTTTGATTAGGCAGGTGACATTGATAGAAGGAGATCCACCAGTGCTTATGTGTTCACTATGTTTAGTGGTGCAATTAGTTGGATGAGTAAGCGACAACCTATGGTTGCTTTGTCCATGACAGAAGATGAGTATATGGCAGCAACTCATGCTTGTAAGGAAGCCATTTAGCTTAAGAGATTGTGTTCAGATATTGGTGTTGATGCAAAACAGATTACGATTTGTTCTGACAGTCATAGTGTGATTTGCCTAGCAAAGAATCCAACTTTCCATGTCAGAACAAAGCATATTGATGTATAGTTTCACTTCATGCGAGACATGGTAGAGGATGGGAAGGTGAATTTTGAGAAGGTAGACACTTTGAAGAATGTTGCGGATGCATTGATGAAACCAGTGGGCACAAAGAAGTTCAGATGGTGTTCGGAGTCTATGGGCCTCTCGGCCTATAGCAGTTAAATCCTATTATTTCCATTGGCTCTTACAAGGTGTTTGACAAGTGGGAGAATGTTGGGAATTAAGGTGTCTCAACCTTGGTAATTCCTTGTATTTATTATTTGTAATGTATTTATCTTATTTGTCTATGATGTATTTAAGTTGCACATCCTATTTTGTCACTTAGTGTGAAGTGGCACGATGAGTTGTCACTCCACTTGTAAGGTGACTAGGATGGTCAACTCACTCCATGTGGAGATAGGTGTCCCCTTTGTGTGGTAGAGGTTTTTTTCCATGTGTAGGTATCTTGACTAGTGTGTAAGTGAATCTTGACCGAAACGGTTATGACAAATTCCTATGACGCATAAGAGTCAAAAATGGAATGTTCTATGACAGGTGAAGACATATGTCACAAGGCATCTTGGAAGAAGGCATCTTTGGGTGCCCCAAGGAGGGTTATGATAGATTCTATGATAGTCGTAAGAGTATCTGCCATTGCCCAACTTGGGAATAGGTGACTTCTTTGGGATGGAGTGATATGACAAGTGTCATGAACACTCTATAGTGTTGGACAAGTGTCCCTAGGCATGCATTTTGGGCCATGAGGCCATGTTGAACGCCCATCTCAAGATAGGCTCATTTTTGCCTTGTAACTTCTATATAAACAGGTGCTTTTGAGAGGAGATAGATTATGTGATTGATAGGTATTGTTATGTTGCCGGATTGTCTCTAGATATGAGTGTCGAAGACTCCTATAAAGACTTGCATTGCAAGTGTGTTGTAAACCTTGTTGTTTAGATAATACATTGTGCAGGTTTTGGAGTGTGGAGTTTTTCACCCAAAAGGGTTTTCCCCACATTATATCTTGTCTCTCTCTTCTTTTGTCTTACATTCTTGTGTTGTGTATTGCTGTAATATCTCTGTTGTTGGGTTAATAACATTGTAATTGTAAAGGTTAAAAAGAATTTGCACTCATCTCTCCTCATTAGATTAGTGTAGGAAGCGATTTCCACACACCTGGCTTCCTTTCAATTCCAACAGTCTCACTTCTACACACCCAACAAGAAGGTTTGCCCCACCCAATAGGTTTTGATGTAGAAGTTTTGGATTCCACTTCCACATCCTAAATTAATTCATGTGATTTTTTGTGACTCGATTGAATAAGTTTTCTTTCAAGAGGAAGCATTCTCTTTTTTGCTACAATAGTTTTTATATCTGTATGGCTAAGCCAAACTAAAATATCAATTATAATCTCTATTACAATTACATTTGTGGTATAAATTTATCAAAAATAGTGGGTAATAGGATAAATTCATTTAGCTACCCTACCGGCCTCTTGAATGTCTTTATGTGTGGAGTGAAAGAATCTAAAAGAAACCCACCATGGGCTTTCACATCGGATTGTTTGGCAAGTCTGAAATAGTTTCTTTGATGATTGATATAAGATAGATGTGCAGGGTTACAATAGAAGAGCCCACTTATAGGTGGGTAGTTAAAGGGTGCAAAACATGAGCTAGAAAACATGAGTCTTAGGTCTATTCTAAATGACCCACTTGCACTCAACATTATGCCACTACGAGATTCCTAAACTCCCTTCATAATTACTAGTAGTAAGCTATCATATATTTTTCTAAAGTGTACCCTTAGTTTTCTGACTCTCACTCCTTGTGTCTTTGACATGAGTTATATGTTTTTTTCTTGATTGTTAACTATTGTTAGATAGAAAAGAGAGACTAGCTCAAAAGATCAAACTAGGTCAAACCCTCTTCTATCCAACATTAGGGCACAAGTTGAGCTTGGCGTCTACCCAAGAAGGAAAGACAAACTACATGAGCCTTGCCCTTTTGTTGTAAAGAGAAGAATCAACCCAAATCCAACCAATCAAACTAGGGCAAGAGAAGAGACCCTAATTGAGCAAGATCGGGACATAACAGATTGTCAGAAGCATAAACACATAAACTAAATGAACAACAGATATTAGGAGAAGGTTAGGTGCTATTTAGGAGCTTGCCTAAGTCAAGCTCCGTGAATGGTGTTTTCATCTCCACAATAGAAAAGATGATAGATAAAGAGTGTGTGCCCTAGGAGGTCAGAGGCAAATCTAAAGTAGAATGGAATGCTAGAACAAAGCATGAAGGTTCAAGAAGTCACCATGGGCATGGAAACCCTAGCATGCTTGATGCGGTGTCACAACTTGAATCAAGAAGTTGGTGTAGCCTGAAGAAGTAGGAAGATCTTCACAATACCTGTAATAAGTTAGTTCCGCAACAATAATCCATAATAGAGAGCTTTAGAGAAGAGTATCTAGATAGCATGAGAGAGAAGAAGAGAGAGTGCAATAGTGCCTAGATTGCTTAGATGTCCAAATGAATAAACTAACTTTCTTTTATATGCATTCCTACTCACAAACGATGAATAAAGCCAAATAAGGCCAACAAGAGGAACCACTTAAGATGCCTTAAGCTGACATTCCTATAAAATAGGCCAAGGCTAAATGGGGAACCAGGGTGCTTGGGCGCCCTTGTCCATTAGCCCAAAAATCCTAGCACAAGTCACTTAAGGTGTTCTTAGGTCGGTCTCATAGTTATTTTGTTGGGTTTTATCATCAGGATCGAGAATTAATCATTTAATGTTCAAAAAGGTGTTAAAATAGGTCCTGATTAACAATTGTAAACATTTTAGGTCCACCCAAGTGCTAAACTAGGTGCAAAATGCTACAGTACACATTTTACGATGTAACATTTATCCCCCACTTTATCATGGGTAAGAACTTATGTTCAAACTCACACTAAAGGATGGAGAAGACAAATTTCAAACACAAAAAACATAGAAACTGTAGAATGTCACCAAAATTGAGGGGTGATCAAGCCCCCAAGTTTAGGATTCTAGGAGTCTATGATGATTGGCATACATAGACACATAACATAATTCACTCATGAATATTTGCAACACTTAGAAAAAATGAGATAAGATAAGACATACACAAGGCATACACTTGAGCAATCACAATGCATACAAACAATACACAAAGCATAGAGTATACATAGAATACAGATGAAATACACATGGAATACATTTGAAGCATTCAAGAGATAGACATAAGGAACAAATAGATAGAATACATGTGAGGCACGCGTGAGCTGTGAAGAATATGTAGAGAATAAGAATATATGAGAACACATGCATCGTTCAATAATCATAATAAACACACAACGGAAGACCCTGAGTCAGTATGACAAAGGATACCTTAGTCTAAATGTTGTCTCAATCACCATGCATCATTCCTCAAGATGCAATAAAGAAGAATGCTAAGGGGTTAGTTAGAAATGAGAAGCACAAGAGAAGTACAAACACATCATACACATAATCCATCTCAAGAAAAGTATTTCCACTCAAGGGAATACACAAGCTACCTACTGTAAGAGGATTTACATGAAGCCTTGCAGAATAAGAAAGCAAAGCAACCTTACTACAAAACTCTAGTTGGTGGCGCAACCCTTCTCCCAAACATGCAAGGATCTTCAACTTAGGAGAACAAGATAGACTCGAGATCTTGTTTCTAAGCTTTCCATAATTCTTTCTAAGAGAGTAAAGTAGCAAAAATAATCAACAAGTTTTTTGATAGAAAGATTAGAGTAAGGCTCATAGCATGATATATGACCCCACCTTAAATTGATTGCTAACTCCATCAGGGAGCAACTGCCTTTAAGGTAGAATAAGGAAGAAATACAAAATAGGAACGAGAACTTTCTAGAAGCACATGCCCAAATGATATGTGTTTTAAAAAAGATACATCGTGACAAGGAGTTGCCCCGGGATGAGAAAACTAAGGCGATGCTTACAGGCATGATACACAATGGCTTGTGTAGTCATGGTATGACACTGAGCATTGCAACAAGGTGTCACATAGACAGAAAAAGATTACATGAGAGTACACATAAAATTGAATTATGAAAGGATGCTAAATCATCCAAGAAAAAAATAACAAAATTACACATCACAAGATATAAAAGAATGAAGATACATATAGAGGAATGACACAACGCGTTCTTACTCCTTGTACCTTTGTACTAACAAGGGTACCAAGGGAGAACTAAAAATCAAAACAACATCACAATACGGGGATAACAATACGTACAAGCATAACAAAAATGAGAGGGAGGGACCACACTTGTGAATCGGCCTATAACAAATTATCCTCCCCCAACTGATTATAAAATGGATGGAGAACAAGGTACTCTAGGGACTACATCAAGCATGGTGAGGAGTGCTAGAGCCAAACCTTGTTCAAAGTTGTTGAATTTTGTCACCCAAGACTCAATGTTCCTTATTGGAATGGCCAAGCACTTGGTGATATTCACAATAATGAGGTGATGAATGATTATTTTGTTGAATCTTTTTTGTGTTTTGGAGTAGGAAGAGTGATTAAGTGGTCTTTGAGTAGACTTGACAACATACACTCTTGTTGAGATAGAAGAGAAGATATAGGAGGAGTAGGAAGTAGTCCTTTTTGTTGTAAAAATGGTGGAGAGAACGTAGGAGAAAGATAGAAACCTAAACCTTCTTTAGACAAGTGTGGTGTTCATTCCACAGGTTCCTTAATTCCTTGTTCTTTGCATCCTAACCCATTTCCATTGTATCCTTGCTTACAAATAATTTTGAATCCCTACCCGTAACGCATATCTAAATCTGAAGAGGAGAGGTCATATGACTATCTTTGTTGAAATGTGTTGAAGAAGAAGGATTGTTCTTTTCATCATGGTGAGGAGGGCCAATCTTTGTTTCAACCATTCCATATGGGTTGAAATCTAAAGAGACCTCATCACTACTAAGACATGTACTAGAATTAGATGGTACTTTATTAGAAATGGTTGCCATTTCTATATAAGAAGGTGGATCTTCATCTATTTTAAAGGTTCCATCATCATTAATCTTGAGTTTAAACTTTGTAGGAGTGAGATTGTGTTGAAGAAATTTCATTTACCTTTGAGGTCCTTGGGTGTGAGGGTGAGGTTTATATTCACCCGCAAAGGAGGGTGTAAAATCTAATGAACCACAATCATCACCGAAAAATGTATTCAAAGGACCAGCACTATCCTGATCAACACTGTTGTTAGCAATGGAGGATAGTGGTTTTACTTTTGTTAAAGAAGGGATCAAATCACTTAAAGTAATTTTGTCTCACTTCCGTTTGTAAGAAACTTTCTAGAACCAAATCAACTTTAATTGTATGTAATTTGTTTTCAAAGATGAACTTTATTGAATGATGAAGAGTAGACATAATTGCTCCCATGACATAAATCCATGGTCTACCAAGAAGAAGATTGTATGAAAGAGAATTAGGCATGACATGGATAAGGGTAGGCAATGTCATAGGTCCAGCCTTAATATCTAAGGTGATTGTACCAAGTGATGTCCTACTAACATTATTAAAGCCACGAATGTTGAGTTTATCTGGTTGAATTAAAGATGTATCAACAATGAGTTTGTTTAACATGTCTATTCCACAAACATTAAGACCTGATCCACCATCAATCATAGTGCGTCTTAGTCTCATTCTACCAGTTATGACGAATATCATAAGAGGTTCATTTTGGTTTTGAACTTCTATGGGAGGTAATTCATGTTGTTGGAATGATATATCTAATGTTGTTGCATGCATACAACTAAATAGAGAGGCTACATCATTTACTCTAATAGAAGGTAGAAAAACTACCTTTTGTAGACCCTCATGGAGCAGTCTCTAGTATGTAGGCGATGTTTGTATTAAATCTCATAGAGAGATCTTAGCCACAATACCGCTGAGTTGCTCGACAAGATCATATTCTTTACCAATATGTGGAGGAAGATGAGGTGCTCAAGGTAGGATAGGTTGAGAAGGTGGAAGAGAAATGGGCACACTTGGTGTGTGCTCACTTTTATTGTGGGTGTTATATGTGTGAGCAATCATGTGACGGTGCGACACATTTTGAACACCTTGATTTCTTTGAGTAATTTGTTTTGCATAATTGAGATAATAACCAGGAGGCCAAGGTGGTGTTGGATCACCTTGAACCATAATCACCAGTTTTAAGTGAGGAGGTGTATTAGGTGCCTCATGCACAATGATTTTAGGAACATCAATACACTTATTCACTATCCCCTTAGTGGGAAGAATAAGTCTATTAATGATGATTGAATTGACATTGTTTTCTTTTTTAGTAAGCTCAACATCCATCCCCAAGCGATTTAATGTGAGAGACCTCTTCTCATCCACTAATGCTTCATCTTTTGAAGGGAGAGAATTGGAATGAAGGGAGGGTACTATGTTGTTAATAAAATTGTTGATGATTGTATCCTTAGTGATGTCCAAGGGGCTTGAACATGCAACCAAAGGAGAAATATCCAGGGTCATCGCATCCTTAGTAATATCTGTTGGCACTAATTTTGGTTTGGATCTGAGCGCAGATGTTGGAGGGTTTTTTCTTTTTGAGCCCTAAGTTTCCTTGTTCATCGCTATGACTTTCTCTATCGGTGAAACTTCTTTTTGAGTGCTCAGATTATGGTTGAACCGTTGCTTTGAACCACCGCATTGAACCCTTTTGGTTCATGGTTCAATGGTTCAAGGCTTTGTGTTTTTGGTACTCGACCAACAGTGATGGAGTATTGTTTTCGAGGTTTTGAACCCCACCGGCGAACCTCAATGTTGAACCTCCATCGCTTCAACAGGTTCATCAGGTTAGTCATATCGACAAGGGTCTTGGAAGGTCATCGCCAACACTTTCGCTATCGGTGAAGTATTTTCTTGGGTTGCCGATATGCAATGTTTGGCCGATGCGATGTCATCAGCGTGGGTCTCATTGACAAGGGATTTGAGTAGGCATCGGCGTAACTCTCTTCATCGGCTGGGAAGCCTTTGGTTTGGCCAACGGGAGCAATGGAGGATGGCCATCGGGGTGACTTGTGTGGTCGGCGTAGGTGTTTTGTGGCTTGCCGACAGTGGAGGGTCTGGCCAACGAAGGGGCAAAGTCTAGCTTGCTGGTCATCGGTGAGAGTTTGGTCTATCGGCAGAGGGATTTTTTGCTTGGCCGACGGTATTGGTCTGGCCGACAGGGGATTGCGGTGGCTTCATCGGTGTAACTAATGATGAAGGTTTGGAAGGTTGGCCCAATGGTGCATCTCTGGCCGATGGAGGGGATTGTAATGTAGCGATTGGCCAGACTATTGATGTCGGCAGGAAGATTTTCGGCTAGGCCGATGGCTTAGGTCTGAGCGATGGGTTTGGAGAAGGAGCATGCATCGAGCACGACAAAAGTGCTCGACACTTAGTATGTTGGTGGCCATGTTTTTAAATATGCTAAAGGAGTCTCTGCACTATGCATGTGGGATTAATCTCCCTACATTATTTGAACCTGCGAAGAAGCGTTTTGGCGGGAAATCCCTTTTTGAATGCTGCAACAGTTTTCAAGCGGCCGCGGGTGGTTAAGCCATCAATGGTGACTGTAGCAGGGGTATGGGCGATGGTACAAATGATCAGGCTGCTCGATTTATGAGTGAAGACTTCCAGATGGTGGCGCACGGCTCGAGGTCTCTCTTGTCTACTACAGCAATAACTCCTGAGCGCCATTCCTTTGTAGGATCTGTATCTGGCAGTTTTTTTGTCAAACCATGTAACTAATTGCTGTGGGTACACTTTCTGGCTGATATAGGCAGACTGTGTCACTCTTTTGAGGTTGTTGAAGCCTGGGGCATTTTTGTGTAAATAATGAAGAACAGCGCATGATCCTGGTTGTTTTATCCCATTTTGGAGTTTATGTGTTGCAGCATGAGTGTATTTTGCACATATTTCAGTTTTAGTGTTGATTTTATATGAGAAATGCTTCATTGCATGTGTTTATCTGCTTGTCTCCATTTGCTGCATGTTATTTTCCTTCTTCTGAATCTGGTTGCTAAGGGTTTCTCAGATTCTAGGATATGGTTTTCTGTATCACATGTTTGATCTCTAACTTCCATTCAAGGAGTGGATTAAATTGTTTTAGGTTGAGCATGGGGAAGGTTGCATGTCAGCAGGGATGTCTATAAGTAGAGGCAGCTAGATACCCTTTCTTGGGTGATGTTTGTAAGGCAAGCATCAAGTCCAACCCCCTGAAACTTGAGTGAAAGTTGCAAACCACCTGTTGTATACGTCTAGTTGACTCCTTGCCCAATGGATAGGCACCAGTTTGCTTCTGAGTTAGTAGTTATGAGCCATAACCCCTTGTCTTGCATCCAGGACATTATGTCCACCCATCTCATCACTTCCACCTGTTAGTTGTAGGAGTAGGATTAGGAAACCCCCACATGCTCTCATACCTAACCAGACATTATGTCCAAGAATGTTGCCAACCTTGTGATTTGTTACACAAATCTTGGTCCTTACATGAGAGTATTCTGCCTGTTGCTGTCAAGTTATATCCTTCTGTCATTGAGCTAGTCAAGGTCATACTTTATCAAATAGGGACACCCCCCTTGGTGCTGCAGAACCAGAAGTGAAGGGGATGAGCTCACGCAACCTCCTGTAGTTAGTTGGCTGAATCTGCCTGTGCATTGGAACTGGCAAACCCTAATGCTGATTCAAAAGAAAAACCAACAATATCCAAGGTACTTGAACATTCAACCAAAGGAGGAAGATCAAGGGTCTTCACTTCCTTAGTGATATCCAAGGTACTTGAACATTCAACCAAATGATGAAGATTAATAGGATGAGCCATAAAATTATCATGTGCTATGGTACAGAAGTAGAAATAGTACATTCAACATTATCTCTAGAAGCGAGACTAAGGAGTATGTCAATGATCTTATCTTCCTAAGCCAAAATGTCTTCATTTTTGGAAGAGGGATCCAAAGCATAGGGTGAATTAGGAAAATCCAAGTCATCATTGTATGTCTTAGAGATGATGTCAATTGTACTATCATGAATTGTAGTGGAAGTAAAATAAGATATATCATCATCATCATCTTTCTCATGACAAGTCATGGAGATGATTTTAGTAAGATCTTCTATTATTGAAGGAAATATACTCATGAGAGTCATGAAACTAGAAAAATTAGATGTATAACACAGGATATCATATATAGAACATATAGACACATCAACATCATACATGGATGCTATGTTATCTAAAATGTGAGGATGCATATTAGTGAATTTAGAAAAATTGTCAAAATCTATGATAAATGCATGCAAAGATTCCAAAGATGAACAAAAATAAGTGTCCATAGTGAAATGTCTTGTCTACTATATGCAAATATTATATGGAGAAGCAATGCACAATTCACTAATCAAGTACAACCAATATCAAAATAAAATTGCAATCAAAGACCTACAAGTGCAAGAGAAGCGGGGTCTTCCAAAAATGTGATATTCTTGGTAACCTCAACAACTAAGTCTTGTAAATGTAGGATGTGAGTTATGTGAAAAGGAAGTGCCTAAATGATTTGTCCACTTTAATGCAACAAAGATTTAGAGAATTTTTCTTTGATAAAGATGCACTAAAAGATTAGCTAGGGTTTACTATCAAAACCCTAGATTTTGAACACAATTTTTTGATGCAAGAATTCTTTTTGAAAGTAGATGATATTTATGACATGATACAACAATGCAAGATCTGATTTTAAATGTAAATAATAGCAGCAAAATCTGAAATAGGATCTTGATTACAAACCCTAGGTTTTGAATTTGACTAGGTTCTCCAAAAATACAATTTTTTGATAAAACCCTAGCAAACAAGAGTTTGAAATGCAATATGCAACACCATGAAATGATTAAATAGTGTAATATAAATCAGATCTGATGGAATAAAAAATTTAATTCATGCTATGATGATTTACAACATATGCAATGAAAACAATGCAATAAATATGCCTTTTTGTAAGCCTGAAATGCTTGATTTTTTCACGTTTTTTCAATGCAAATATGAAATAATGTCCTTGTTATGTAGGAAAAGGAGGATGAGGGTTTCTTGGATGATTTAGCTGGATCCTCCTTTCACTACACACATTCAAGGATAGTTAACCCAGTTGAATCACAACTTCTACAAAAGGATTCACCTATAGGTTGGTTGTCACTTGTAATGATAGGGAAATTTGGAAATTGATGATTAATGTGTTAATTTAAGTCCAATTATGCTCAAAACCCTAATTATGCAAAATCATGAACAAATAGACAAATTCTGACAAATGCTCGCACACAGAGGTACTAAATGAAGATCAAATACATACCAGATTTCAAAGTTCAGAATCCTGAAATGTCAGAGGCAAAGGGACTCCTGCCCAAGCCCAAGGTAGGATTTTCTTTGGGGGTTTCCGGACCCTCTCTGCTACTGATTATCCCTATTCCAAAGATTTCAAGCTCTACAAACTTAGAGGACAAAGGGACTAGCGCCCAAGCCCTGACAATTCTCTTTTCTGCTTCTTTCCGTTAGATTCGAGATACTTATCCTCTACAACTCCACTCTTCGCAATCTGATACCTGTCACCTGCAATCACAAGAAGAGGAGTTGGTGGTTGTGGTGTTTAGGAGCTTGCCTCAGTCAAGTCTTGGAATGGCATTCAAGCCTTCCAACACCATTATTAGATAGAGAATGTGTATCCTTGTAGGACAGAGGCAAAAATAAATTGATAAATGATTGATTCAAACACAAATAGATATCACCTCAAAGGTGTAGCTCACATGTAGATGAAGGTCTTTCATAGCATGAGAAGATGAAGCCAAATTTGCAATATAAACATAACAACAACACATGTTTGCTCTACCACAATGAATGCTTTGAATGCTCTAAAATCATAAGTTCACCAAAATATCATAATCATCTCTAGGCATCTTCTAGTTTACAAATGAAACCCTAAACATGCTATATATGCATTCCCGCTACAAATTTCATAATTCAATCTTAAGATGTTAGCAAGGAACACCTTTAATGGTCACTTTACTGACATTGAAATTTTGGATCCCACTAAAATAGGGCAGGACAAGGGCATAAGCACCCAAGTCCTGAGACCTATTTTGGGTCAGACTCTAAGCTCAACAATGTCCCTCAAGCCCCATTTGACATGGCTTTCAGGCCATTTTGTCTTGGGAGTCAATTCTAACATGCATGATGAAAAATAAGGACCTGGGAGCTAAACTTAGGAGGTAAAAGTCCTAGGGGATGTTTTACGATATAGCATTTAGCCCCCACTTTAATGTATGTATGATCTTATGACCCATACATGCATTAAAGTATGGTCAAAACACAACAAACACTCCAAGCACTTGAAGCTAATGCATACACAAAGATTGAGGAACTATTTCTAGCCCCCAGTCTCAAGTAGACATTAGAGAAAACACATTGCAGACATGCCAAACACAATGAAGACAATAATAGACACACAAAACACAGAGAAGACAGTAACAAGCAAGCAAGACACAGGGAAGATAGTATTGAAGATGCACAAAACATGAAGAATACAATGATATTTCTTTTTCATTTTCATATGCATATGAATGTAGATACATGGAAAGTAAAAATGCAACACACAACCCCAAAATGTAGGAGGGGCATTTCGCCATAGCCTTGAAACTACATATGGGAGAGAAGACACACCAAACAAATCCCAAAGTGTAGGAGCGGCATTTCACCACACCCTTGAGACTACACTTGAGAAAAAGGACACCATACAAAACCCAAAGCATAGGAGGGGCATTTCACCACACCCTTGAGAATATGCTTGGTAGAAAACATGTCATACAAAGCCTGAGTGTAGGAGGGGCATTTCATGATGCAGAGCTCACTAAACAAAGACCACAAATGGATCAAAATAACAACATAGGAGGAAGAGAATATAGGGGATGGAAGGGAAAATGACTCATCTAGGCCTCAATGGGCCAAACAACAATACTTGACTTCAAATTAGACTTGACTGTCCACTCACATACCATGGTTTCAACACAGTACAATAACACCATTTATAGGTTCATATACATGGGAATCTTTCCAAACTTTCTAGGGACCCTAGACCTTCTAGGTTTGACTATCCCAAGCTCACAAAACCATAAAAATGCATTGAGGGTACCTCCTTGTACCACTTCCTTCACAGACTGACCTATCTCCTTGTAGCCCTGCCAGAGACGTTTTTGAAGCATAACTTTCAAAATACATGACAAACCCACAAAACAAAAAACCTTTTCAAGTACCCATTATCAAGTTATTTAACATACCAAACATGCAACATAGGTTGTTTTGAAACATGACTCAAATTGGGACTATTCTTTCTGTCCCAAGCGTGAATTAGGTCTCCTTCTACACAACAAATGACCTATTATTAGAAATTTGCCTTTTCTAAGGCCACCACTACATGACCATACCTTTAGAAGGCTTTAATACATTAATTTAAAACTTTATTTTGTCTTTAACAACCAAAATTACAAAAAATTGACTAAGTGATTATTCTACGTGCACTGCACCATACACCCTAACTTGTAACTTTTCCAAGTCCCTTGGAAATATTCTTGCAAATTGTCCTTCATGGCTCCATGCTTGTCTTCATCAGGTCCATGTTGCCTTGATCCTTCACTATCCTTATTATCTCTTCTCTTGTCCTTCTTTGAAATGTGTTTCACTCTGTCATAGAGTGCTCTGTCAACTTCCCTCTTCTTTACCTCTGTCAACACTTTCTTCTCAACTCCTTTCTCACACCACTATCTCATACTTTGCTCTCTATTGTCCACTGTCACCTTACCTTTATTAACCTTTGTCAGACCTATAACTAGGGTGTTCACTATCCTAGGAACTTTGCAAACTATTGCACCAGCATCATTTGGATGTCTCTTATTTTTACTCTTCACCACAAGGCACATGATTGTCCCTACTAAGACTCCTTCACTCACTTCTTGCCTTACCATAGGCTCTACACTCTTACACTTCTCATTTTCACTCACCTGCTTCTTCCACATGAAGATATTTCTCCTCACAATTGGTTGCAACTTTTCTTCACACTTACTTTTTGTTGTTTCAACAAATATATGCCTTGAAAAGGCTGCATACTCCTTGTTTGCACTCTTCTCAAACATCACTAGCTCCTTCTTGCCAAAAATGATCATATTTGTTGATCTTGACTACTCCTCTAATGGTAGTAGCACAAAATTCTTATCATTCTTCTTGATAGTGAAGGTAATGGCTCTTCCATCATAGACTGCAAACCTATCAAATTGCTAGAGTCTTCCCAGTATCGCATGACAACAATCCATAGGTAGGATGTCATAAAGTACCCTATCCTCATATGCTCCAATTTTAAACTAAACTAATGCTTGTTCAGTCACTAAAATGGACTGATGATCACTCACCCAAGAAATTTTGTAGGGAACTTCCCTAGGAACTCTCTTTAACTTTAATTTATTTACCATCTCACTTGACACCATATTATCAGTACAACTAGAATCCACTATCACATTACATACCTTGTCCTTGCTCTCGCAAGTTGTCTTAAACAATGCTCTCCTCTGAATCAGCTCCTTCTCCCTGGAGGTCTTCAATAGTGCTCTTTCTCTCAGCATCAATGCTTCTCCTGCTTCAGCATCACACCTTGTGTAACTAGAACTACCACATTCTTCTTCTTGGACTAATTGAGTCCTTGTTAGATTTAGGGCAGACAACTGAGAGGGGGGAGTGAATTAGTTGTCCAAAACTTTCTTCCAATTAGACACTTAAATCCACTTTGTAATTCAACAGCATAATGATAAATCAATCATGAAAACATAATGCATTAAATCAAGAGCAGAAACACATTAACACACAAGACACCAAGATTTTGACGTGGAAAACCCGGTTAAGGGAAAAACCACGGGGTGATTAACCCAAGATTGTATTCTCTATTAGAAGAATAGAAAGAACAAAAATGGCACATGCCAATTAGGGCTCACTGCACAAGCACACTGCTCACAAGAGGCTCACTGCCTACAAGAGACACATTGTCTACAAATAATAAGTATCACATACATGAACTGGAGAATAGCATCTTCACCATGCTTGAATCAGTTCCATTTAAGTCCAATACTTTTGCTATGCCTTTCGCTCTCCTCCTCAGTACCACACTCACATCTCCACAAGACACACTTTAAAATGACTTTACAATCCCTTATTTATACAAGACATCGACTTAGGAATAATCATCTAAGTCGGCAAACATCTACAAGAACATCCGCAGGATGTGTAACTCATCCAGTCGGCCAGTCTTAGGAAGAACACCATCATTCGGAAGTTATTCTTCAATTGCAAACTCCAACTCCAATGCAGGCCACCAACATGAACTGGACACAATCCAAAGACCTCCATAAGATTGTCTGAATCACCAAAAACATCCACACTTCATCTGCTTACTAAAATCCTTCTCTCCTACATCCAGAACCTCAAGAACACAATCTGTCATCACTGTCACAAAGGAATAGATGCTTGTGGACCTTCAAACCATGAACCAATCAAGTTGACACTTCACAAAGACTTCCTAAACACTCCCTCAAATCTACAGAATAGGATAATGCATTTCCAAATCTCACCGGACCTATCTTTTTCACTCTATAACCTCTGAACACCTGTCGGAACTAGTTTTACTTGAGCGGCCACAAATTCTTCAGATCTTCATGCGGACCTCTGAAATCTTTACTGGATCACCTTAAGACACATATCTGTAAACACTTTAAACCACATCCTCTGATCCTCATCATATCTTGGACTTTTACCTTACTATCTTCACTGTTCTTCATTGTTCCTGATATGACCAATTTTCTCAATATCCTCTACAAACAGTTCATCCAATCCTTATCATTAATGCAATAAGAGTATGTTGACATCAATGAAAACACCGGTTAGGCCCATACTTGCAACAATCTCCCCCTTTGTCATTGATGGCAACATATGATGTGAAAAACTGTTATGACCATCAAGACAAGAACTTCTCCTTACAGTCAGAACTCCCCCTATCAGCAACAACCATTCACATGTCTTCTCTTCCTTTCCTGCTCCCCCTTTGATTAGCAACCACTTGTTTTTCACATGTCTTGTCTCCTCCTTTGACATCAATGGCAAAGGGCACATACTTGCAATTCCACCACTTCAGAATCATATCAGCTGCTCTCCCTGAGTAGCAGCTCTCCATCATCAATCTGGATCACAAGATATGACTTTGATATCCATCAGACTGATGCACATTAGTGCATCTTAGTTCATCACCGGAGGGGCAATAACCCCTAACTTCTCCTTGAGATACTCAAAAGAGTCCTTAGGTAGAGGTTTAGTAAAGATGTCTACAATCTGATCCTTGGATGGCACAAACTCCAATTTGACTTCATTCTTGTTCACTTGTTCTCTCAAAAAGTGAAACTTGATGGATATATGTTTAGTCTTTGAATGCAACACCGGATTCTTAGATATATTTATTGCACTTGAATTATCACATAAGATTGTGATAGGCTCCTCATACTCCACTCTTATGTCTCTTAGAATTTTCTTCATCCACAAAACTTGAGTGCAACTACCTGCTGCTGCAATGTATTCTGCTTCTGTAGTGGATGGAGATATTGCCTCTTGTTTCTTACTCAGCCAAGAAACCAATCTCTTCCCCAAAAAAAATGTTCCACCACTGGTACTCTTCCGGTCATCCACATCTCCTACCCAATCTGCATCTGTATATGCATGAAGAGAGAAATCATGATCTCTAGGATACCACAATCCATACTCAACTGTTCCTTTTAGATATCTAAAAATCCTCTTGATTGCCATGACATGAGATTCTCTACGATTAGCTTAAAATCTAGCAACAAGACCCACAACATTCATAATGTTTGGTCTAGTTTGAGTGAGATACAACAATCCACCAATCATCGACCTGTACTTTTTCTAATCAGCCTTAGGAGAGTCATCATCTTTGCCCAATTTACATCTGGTTGCCATGGGAGTATTCATTGGTTTTGAGTCTTCCATCCCAAATTTCTTCAACAATTCTTTCACATATTTGGTCTGAGAAATGAAGATTCCTTTCTGTGTTTGAGTGATTTGTAGACCCAAGAAGGAATTCATTTCCCCAAGAATGGACATCTCAAATTCATTTTTCATTTGATTTGAAAAAGTTTTACACATATTATCTCTTCCTCCAATAATGATATCATCAACAAACACTTCAACAATCAAGATGTTTTCATGATCAATTTTGAAATATAAATTACTGTCAGTAGTACCTTTGTTGAAACTAATCTTTAAAAGATGTTTATCCAATCTTTCATACCAGTCTCTTGGGGCTTGCTTCAGTCCATACAGTGCTTTCTTCAACTTGCAGACCATATCACCATGATCAGACAATTGAAATCCATTCGGTTGCTCAATGTATACTTCTTCTTCAAGTCACCATTCGGGAAGGTAGACTTGACATCCATCTGATATACTTTGAAATCCTTGAAAGCAGTAAAAGCAAGAAATAATCTGACTGCTTCAATTCTTGCCACTAGAGCAAAAGTTTCTTCAAAATCAATTCCTTCTATTTGAGAGTAACCCTTGCAGACCAGTTTAGCTTTATTTCTGATTACTTCACCAACTTCATTCAGTTTGTTCCGGAAGATCCATTTTGTTCCAATCACATCCTTGTTTCTAGGTCTGGGAACAAGATCCCAAGTGTGATTTTTCTCAATTTGCATTAGCTCTTCCTCCATTGCTTTATTCCAATTTTCATCATTGCAAGCTTCATTACTGTCTTAGGATCAATCTTTGAAATTGGACAATACTCATCTGAATATTGAGCAATTTTCCTTCTTGTTTGTACACCTTTGCTTTTATCACCTATGATATGATCTTCAGAGTGGTTTAGTCTTACATACCTGGGAACTTTGGGAGCTTCTTGCACTTTTGATTCTTGATTAGCCTCATTGAAACTCATCTCTTCTTCCTGATTTACCAGATCAGTTTGAATCTGAATTACAGAAGGGGCTTGGGCTCCTTGAATCAGAACACCATTCTGATCATCTTCATCATATTCATAGAACCTTGAGGGTTTTTCAATTCCTTCATCAACCTTCACATTTGTACTTTCTATAATCTTTTTTAGTCTCTTGTTATAACACCGGTATGCTTTGCTTTGAGTAGAGTAACCCAAGAATATTCCTTCATCACTTCTAGCATCAAACTTGCCTATATCTTCATCTCTTTTGATGTAACATTTTCTACCAAAGACTCTGAAATACCTTACAGTAGGAGTGATGCCAAACCAAAGTTCATAAGGAGTCTTACCGGTATTGCTTCTGATTTGAACTCGATTAAGAGTATAGACTGCAGTGCTGACAACTTCTCTCCAATAGATCTGAGGAACATTTGCTTCCATCATCATTGTCCTAGATGATTCCTGGATGGTCCGGTTCTTTCTCTCCACTACTCCATTCTGTTGTGGAGTCCTAGGAGCAAACAACTGTCTCTTTATTCCATGTTTCTCATAGAATTCTATGAACTCACTGGATGTGAATTCTCCATCTCTATCAGACCTCAGACACTTTAATTTTAATCCGGTTTCATTCTCTACCATAGCCTTGAATATTTTGAATTTCTCAAGAGCTTCTGATTTCTCTTTTAGAAAAGTTACCCACATCATCCGGGAGTAGTCATCAATTAGTAACATGAAGTATCTATCACCTTGCACACTCCTGATTTTTGCCGAACCACATAGATCAAGATGACCTAAGTCTAATAATCTGGTAGAAGATTGTTCCTTTCTTTTAAATGAGACTTTACTTTGTTTTCCCAACTGACATTCTTTGCACAAACTATTTGTAGGTTTTACCAGTTTTGGAAGATCTCTTACTGCCTGAGTATTGCTTATCTTGATGATATTATCAAAATTCACATGACACATTCTCTTATGCCATAACCAACTCTGATCAATTTGCACAAACAAACAACTTTTACCAGTACCAACTAAATGGAAGATATTACCTTTTGTTTGAGTACCGGATGCAATCTCTGTTCCGGAACTTTCAAAGATCTTGCATTTTCCATTCTTGAATCGGAGATCATAGCCTTTGTCCACCAACTGTCCAACACTGAGAAGATTGTGCTTCAATCCTTCAACATACAGTACATTACCAGTTTTGTTCCTTCCATCAAAAGAAATAGTTCCTCTACCCCTGATTCTACCAGCAGAATTATCACCAAATTTTACCACTCCTCCTTCATACCTTTCCAAATCTATGAACTTATTTTTGTCACCTATCATATGGTGAGAGCATCCACTGTCAATGACCCAATCATCCTTTTCTTCAACTTGGGCAGCTAGAGCTCTTTCTACAACTTTATGATTGACAGATTCAGAGGGCATTGGATCTTCTTCCTTGATGGCAATAAACACCTAATCACTTCCAGATTTGTTTCTTGTCTCTGATTCATCATCTGTTACTCCTTAATTATCATCTTCTTCATGAACATAGTAACAATTCTTTTGGAACCTTGATCTGTTAGGATTTGGCCTTGAAAATCTTTCTGGACATCTTGAGGCAAAATGACCAATCTTATTGCCGTTAAAACACTTAAAAGGCAATTTTCCTTCATACTTACCGGATCCTCTTGGCAGTCTTTTTGCAATAAGGGCTTCAAGTTGAGTAGTTTCTACTTCTTCTTCTTCCAGGTCTTTTCTTGCTTTTTCATACCATGATAGTTTCCTTGAAGAGTTCTCTCCCAGATCAAAGCTTTATTTACCTTTTATAGAGGCACTGGCTTTGAATGCAGATTCAGTTTTGGGAGGATCATCTCCAAACTCAGTCATTTCAAATGCAGCCAATTTACCAGCCAATTGATCTCTTGTGACAGCTGTATGGGCTCTGAATTCTTCAATGGCAGCAACCTTGATTTTATAAGAAGCAGGAAGGGATCTGAGATCATCTTCATCTAAGACTCCACCGGCACATCTAATTCCACAAACAAGCTCATTTACTCTTGGCATAAAAGTAGTGATATTTTCATTTTCTCTCATCTTTAGATTTTCAAATTTCCCTTTCAGACTCTATAGCCTTGCACATTTAACATACTTGTCTCCTTCATGTAGAAGTTCCAGTTTTTCCCAAATCTCAAAAAGTAATTGGTAGGTCAACAACATTTGAAAGCTCTAAATCAAATAATGCGCTTAGAAGAGCTTCTATAGTCTGCAGATTGTTTTCAGCATCTTTGATTTCATTTGGGGCTTTCGGGCCACCCTGTGGAGGAGTATACTTTGTTGAAGCCATGGTCTAGTACTACATTCCCATACATTGCAAGTGACATTTCATGCGACTTTTCCAAAGATTAAAATTGGTTCCATCAAACTTCAGACTATCCTTCTTGTAGGACGACATCCTGGATCTCCTCAAGCGGTTAAGCTCTTTTAGAAGAACTTGGCTCTGATACTAATTGTTAGATTTAGGGCAGACAACTGAGAGGGGGGATTGAATTAGTTGTCCAAAACTTTCTTCCAATTAAACACTTAAATCCACTTTGTAATTCAGCAGCATAATGATAAATCAATCATGAAAACATAATGCATTAAATCAAGAGCAGAAACACAGGACACCAAGATTTTGACATGGAAAACCTGGTTAAGGGAAAAAACACAGGGTGATTAACCCAAGATTGTATTCTCTGTTAGAAGAATAGAAAGACCAAAAATGGCACATGCTGATTAGGGCTCACTGCACGAGCACACTGCTTACAAGAGGCTCACTGCCTACAAGAGACACATTGTCTACAAATAATAAGTATCACATACATGAACTAGAGAATAGCATCTTCACCATGCTTGAATTGGTTCCATTTAAGTCCAATACTTCTGCTATGTCTTTTGCTCTCCTCCTCGTTACCACACTCACATCTCCACAAGACACACTTTGAAATGACTTTACAATCCCTTATTTATACAAGACATCGACTTAGGAATAATCATCTAAGTCGGCAACCATCTACAAGAACATCCGCAAGATGTGTAACTCATCCGGTCGGCCAGTCTCAGGAAGAACACCATCATCTGAAAGTTATTCTTCAATTGCGAGCTCCAACTCCAATGCGAACCACCAACACGAACTAGACACGATCCAAAGACCTCCACAAGATTGCCTGAATCACCAAAAACATCCACACTTCATCTGCTTTCTAAAATCCTTCTCTCCTTCATCCAAAACCTCAAGAACATAGTCTGTCATCACTATCACAAAGGAATAGATGCTTACGGACCTTCAAACCATGAACCAATCGAGTTGACACTTCACAAAGACTTCCTAAACACTCCCTCAAATCCACAGAATAGGATAATGCATTTCCAGATCTCACCGGACCTATCTTTTTCACTCTGTCACCTCTGAACACCTACCGGAACTAGTTTTACTTGAGCAGCCACAAATTCTTCAGATCTTCATGCGGACCTCTGAAATCTTTACTGGATCACCTTAAGACACATATCTGCAAACACTTTAAACCGCATCCTCTGATCCTCATCATATCTTGGACTTTTACCTTACTGTATTCATTGTTCCTGATATGACCAATTTTCTCAATATCCTCAGCAAATAGTTCATCCAATCCTTATCATTAATGCAACAGGAGTATGTTGACATCAATGACAACACCAGTTAGGCCCATACTTGCAACACTTCTTTCACTCTTCCTTCACCATCATTTGAATTTTTTTGCTTTTCGGGATACTTATATGCTGGGTGCCCAAACTCTTGGCAATTATAACACTTACCTGCAAAGGTGTTTACACTCCTTCCACCACCAAATTTGCCTCTGGAACCTCTACCTCTGAAATCTGCACTTTGTCCTTATTTGAGATCAGCACCTTGTCCTTGTGCCTTGCTCATGTCTTTTTGACTTTCACTAACTTGCTTTGTATTGAAAGATCCTCTGCCTCTAGAGGTATTGCCTTTGCCTCTAGCTGACTTATCTTGTCTTCTTTTTAGCTTCTCTTCCACTCTAACTGCCATCTGATAATAGTCTTCAACACTCCTTGGATTTGCCAACACCAACTCATCCTGCATGTTAAACCTCAAACCACCAATATACCTAGCAACTTTTTACACTTCAGTTTTATTTTGACCAGACCTTATACTCAGCTTGTAAAACTCTTTAGTGTATGTCTTAACATCCATTTCCTTTTGCCTTAAACTTTGAAGCTTCTTAAACATTTGAACTTCATAATCTTTAGGCAAGAATTTACCTTTGATTTTTGCTACCATCTTGTCCCATGAAACAATCTTTGCCTTTCCTTGCTTTCCCCTCTCTGTCTACTGATAATCCCACCATAACAAAGCATGACCTGTCAGCTTGGTCTTTGCAATCTTCACTTTCTGATCCTCATGAACTTCTTTACACTCAAAGTGATTGTCCAATGCTGCAATCCAATCTAACAACTCTTCATCATTCAGGCTTCCTCCAAACTTTGGCACATCTATCTTTATCTTGTGCTTGTCTTATTTTACTATCCTCAGCAACTTTACCATCCTCCGATCTTCAGGGTCCAACTCTTCTTCCACATCTTCATACTCAGCTTCTTCTTCTTCCTTAGATTCAATCTCTTCACCTAGAGCCACTCCTCTTCAATGATTTTGTTCTAGGGTAGCCATTCTTTCTTTTAGCTCCCTCAACTCTCTAGTATTTTTCTCCTTTAGATCATTCATCTCTTGAGCCATGTTTCTCACTCTTGGAGGCATCTTGACAAAGTGCCTTTGCAACTTAACACTTCACAGACCTACTAATTGTGCTCTGATACCAATTTGATGCAGAGCTCACTAAACAAAGACCACAAAGGGATCAAAATAACAACATAGGAGGAAGAGGATATAGGGGATGGTAGGGAAAATGACTCATCTAGGCCTCAATGGGCCAAACAACAATACTTGACTTCAAATTAGACTTGACTATCCACTCACATACCATGGTTTCAACACAGTACAATAACACCATTTATAGGTTCATATACATGGGAACCTTTCCAAAATTTATAGGGACCCTAGACCTTATAGGTTTGACTGTCCCAAGCTCACAAAACCATAAAAATGCACTGAGGGTACCTCCTTGTACCACTTCCTTCACAAACTGACATATCTCCTTGTAGCCCTGCCAGAGAGGTTTTTGAAGCATAACTTTCAAAATACATGACAAACCCACAAACAAAATACCTTTTCAAGTACCCATTATCAAGTTCTTTAACATACCAAACATGCAACATAGGTTGTTTTGAAACATGACTCAAATTGGGACTGTTCTTGTTGTCTTAAGCCTGAATTAGGTCTCCTTCTACACAACAAATGACCATGAAACTTATTCTAATCTTCAAAAAACCTATTCTAAGATAGAAAACATGTTGAAAATGATCTATATAAACTATTTTCAGGGGTCTTGGGTCAACCCACATCCAATACTCTTCAACCCACTATTCTACCAATGCTCAAGATGCCTAATGCATGATGATATTAGGTTGTTTTTGCTCTAACAAGTCTCCTCCACCAATTTCCTGCATCTGAAGCACAAAAATCAGAGAAAGAACAAAAAAAATAGGTCCATCCCATCCATTATTGGGTTAGAGTGTGGATGGAAATGGATCCAAAGCCATCAATTTCTTAAGAAACCCTTAAAACTAGGTTTTTGGACCAAAAATCAGAAAAATGTAATAAGATTCTTAACCAATAATATTAATTCACCAAACCAAATGCAAAATAGAAATAAAACAGCCCTCTTTCAGATTTCATTTGATTCTCTCCATGAAAAGGCCATACATGTTCATACTAAGGCTGCAAAACTAAGAAAAAACTAAAAAAATGCAAGAAACTATCTCTTTTTTTCCCCTTATTTCTTTATGAAAACTCTTCTACATAAGCATATTTGATCTCCCTTTCTATCATAGGCATGTTACAGAAGAAATCCATGAATTTCTCTTCTCTCCTTCATGGGAAGCTAAAAAAAGGAGGTAATTAAAGCCTTCCATAAAGGAAAAAACAAGACTATCCTAAAATCTAGGAAAAAAAATCTCTTAGACCTATTATTAGAAATTTGCCTTTTCTAAGGCCACCACTACATGACCATGCCTTTAGAAGACTTTAATAAATTAATTTAAAACTTTATTTTGTCTTTAACAACCAAAATTACAAACATTTGACTAAATGATTATTCTATGTGCACTGCACCATTTCACCACACCCTTGAAACTACACATGAGGGAAAACACACGAAAGACACATGGAAAACATGAGTGTCATATAGCATGCCAAAGGCATACTATATGTATTAAACATGACAAACAAAGCAATGGAAGGAGCTTATTGCTAAATTCCCACCATCTCAAGCACATTATAGGCACACCTGACAGTTGGGCTTATGCCACAACAACCGCCAAAGACACACTTAAGGGAGGATACTCTCAGATCCAACCCCGCCTACTTAGAGGAATTTTGAAATAAAAAGGATGTGCACTAGCTCAAGAGATACACCATCCCTGCCTCCGCAGAGGGCTTTTGAATAAAAGGATATGCACGATATCCTACCTCCACAGAGGGCTTACAAACACACTTTGTTAGTACCAAAATCATTAGATAGCTTACCTTATTTGCCCCCACCTTAAGGTGATTGATATCATGTACCAATATCAAGCACGTTAAGGTAGAGAGAAAACACACAAGGGAACAAGAACTTTCGCAAAGCCCATGCCTCCAAAGGTGACATGTGTTCATGATCACTGAATGTTCCCACAAACACATCTTAATCTAAGCAAAACATGAAAGCTATGCATGAAAACAAAGAAGCCAAGGCAACACATACGGGTTTGAATTTGAGTATATCCATGGGGCTTATAGTGCAGGCATCTCAAAACTGAGTCTAACAACAAGGAGAGACACCTAAAACAATCAAAGTGTACGGATCAAATGCATTGTTATGATTTGTTAGCAAAGATAAGACATCAAATATTGCATGAAGTGATTCTACTAGCCAAGTGTTGGATATATAAACAACCCCATCTTCATATATGGACAAGATCCATTTTTTCTTTTCTCGCTGAAGGGATATGCAGTCCATATCAATATTTATTTGTTTTTTGTCATCCATTGACTAGATAGAATCACTAGAAGAAGGTAAACAATAAAATGAGGGAGGAGAACAAGTGTCTTAAGAACAATCATGTAAGAGGATGCCCCTAGGTCATCAACTGCAACGCTATGCCCCTAAGACACAACACACAACAATGAAAATAGAGGAGAAGCAAGATAGAAGAATGGTCACAACAGAGGCGGTCTCCTAGTATCCTTGACTTTACAAGAGTATCAAGGGTCATCTAAGGAGGCCTAAACAACACATAACACATCACGAGGGGAACACAACACAAGAGGGAAGGTCACATAAATGAGAAAATAATGCTATGACATAGGTGACCACCAGGGTTAGAAATACTTACTTGTTGCTAAGAAAGGCTTGAACTTGTGAGCATCTTAGAAAGGTGCTCCATCAAGTTTTGCAAAAAGTGTGAACAATTTGCATTTGTTTGATTCGTATTTTCAAGATGACCAATTGGTGTTTGTTTGTCAAATCGTTGTACATTCGAAATCTTCTATTGTTTGCAATGAGGGGAATCATTACTATTTCCTACTGATGATAACCACCTTGTTCTTTTTTGATCCTTTGATTTCTTATTTCGGCGAGTTAATATTTCACAGTGAAATGGACTATCTTCCACCGTAGAAACCTTTTCTTGTATCATAATCTCTTGTTTCAATTGTTCAATTTGTATTTCCAATGGATTTTGGTTAGCTTCCGATCCTTGAAGAAATAACAGTGGAGGAACCTCAGCATAAATACCATTTCCTCATGGACGAGGTAAGTTTTCAATCTTCTCCTTATCCACTTCTATCATACCCACTATTTCATCATAATTCAAATAGTCGTCTTCCACTTCTACTATATTTTGTTCCATCATATTGTTCTGATTATGTCTAGGGAATGGATTTGTAAATATTTGTAAATTTTGATCTGGAGGAGCAACCGACATATTTCCATTGTCATTCACACCAGTTACTTGTATAACATTCAAGTCGATGAGGTCTTGAATTTCATGTTTAAGACACATACATCATTCAATATCATGCCCTTGTTGCCGATGATAATGACAAAAAGCATTAGCATCGAAGTGACGTCCTTGCATTCTACTACTATCCAATGGTTTGATTAGAGGGAGTTTCAAGAGATTATTACTCACTTCTCGACTCATGATAGAATGTAAGGAGTCAGATATCAGAGTGAATTGTCTTTGTTGTTGTCTATATTGAAAAGGTGCCCTCTTTGGATTAGTGATAGCAAACACTTGTGAAAATTTGTTTGAATTCTATCCATTAACCTTGATGAAGCTCTTATTATTTCTCTTAAAGTTGTTCTGTGAAGGTCCAGCTGTGGATTGACCAACTTGAGCCGATGAGTTTTGGTTTTCATACTGACTAGATGAAAGTTGGTAATCATGAAGGGCTGTGCATAAATGTTGAAAAGAGTTATACTTCATCAAGAGTATCTTATCACAGATGTTAGGTTATAGATTTGTAATAAATACCTTCTGAACATCCTCATCATTCATCTAGTATTAAATTTTTGCATAAAGAGCTTGATATCAACTGTTAAACTCAGTTAACTACTCTTTCAGACCTTGCTTGCAATGAACTAAATCAATCAATGAGACTTGAGGTCCAATGTTTTCTTGGAAATGTTGTAAGAATTGGTCAAATAACTAAGAGAAAGAGTGTATTGAATTCGGAGGTAAATAGTAAAACCATTCTAAAGTAATATCTTTGAGAGATCGCAGGAAAATTTTTGCTAACAAGTCCTCTTCAAAGTAGAAATCGCTACACATAGTCATGAATGCTGTCACATAAGTATTAGGATCGCCTTTTCCACCATATTTTTCAAAGCGAGGAGTTTCAAACTTATCAGGCATACGAGTTCTCAAGATTGCATAAGATAGAGGATTATGGGCATGATAAGTTGGTATATTAGGTTGTGAAGAATTTGTCAAGATTTTCACCTTTTGTTGTAAAGAAGTCATGCCTTGCAAGGGTTGGTTTAGGAGGGCATCATTAGTAGATACGATTTGAGAATTTGAAGCCATGGTCATGAAATTTTGAGGAGATTGATTGTGAGTGGTAATGAAAGGTGGTTGAGAGTAATTGTAGGTAAAAGGTGGTTGAGAATAGTTGTAGGCAAAAGGTGGTTGAGAGTATGTGAGATTGAGTGGTGGTTGAGAATAGTTGTAGGCAAAAGGTGGTTGAGAGTATGTGAGATTGAGTGGTGGTTGAGAGTGATTATTCATAAAAGAAGTCATCTTAGGTGGTTAGTTTTGATAGTTGAATCCCATAGCCTTGTAATTTTGTGAATTTATGCCATTAGATACTCCAATACTAGTGGTAGCATTACTACAAGCATGTGCATTAGTAGTGAGAATAGTTGATGTGAAAGTAGACATTCCAATAGTCGATATAGGTGCCGATACTTGTGTATGAGACAGTGATGACATATTATTAATAAACTTCACACATTCAGTCACTAGCATAACATTATGATGCACTATATGCACTAACCCTCGAAGCATTTTAACACCATCTTGTCCTTCTTTAACAACTCTCTTATATTATGAACCACAAGTACAGCTTCTTCCTCTATCCTTTCATTTTCCATAAATGCTTGAAAATCAGCTAGTTCTTTATCAAGTTCATTCATCAGGTACATGTGTTATCACATTAATAGGGTCCTCAGCATCATGAAATACTTGTTCTTCCATTGTAGTTGTAGGAGGAATGATATCTTGCAAAGTTTGTGTTTCTCCTTTTGTGAAGAAGGTGTTCAATGGATTTTCTGATGTAGGAACATTGTTGCTATCGGGAGCACTAGAACCTATTAGTCTAATACTTCTCCTTAAAGGGACATTTCTATTAGGGCAGCAGGTTATAAGACTCTTGCAAAAGCATACAATGCTCAATGCACAAACTAATAGAACAAACCCTAGGATGAAAGTATATTTGTTGAAATACACAATGAGTAAATGCAAAAACACACTACAATCTAAAAGTAGACCTAAAAGAGTGTTTAAGGGAGTAGTAAAATTTGAAACAAGATTTTAACCACAAACCCTAGCTTTTGGAAAAACTAGGTTATATGAAAAATGCACAATTTCAAGCAAATTCTAACAAATAAAGCATGAAAATGCAAGTTGAATGATTATAGAATGATGTACTACTATAATTTATATCAAATCTGATGCAAAAATCAGAGATTTAAATAATTTAGATGAAAATAATGTAAACTATGTCAAAATGCAAGCCTAGGATATTTGATTTTTTCAAATTTTTCATTTTTTTGTAGATTTTCAAATGCAAAAAGATGATAATGAAATGAATGAATGGAAATCTAAAGTACAACACTCAACAAGGTGCAAAATGTAACAAAAACATGGGTTCACCAAAATTTTATGTAGGAAAAGGGGGAAGAGGGTTTGATCGATGATTTAGCTAGATCCTCATTTCACTACACATTCAAGTATAGTTAACTGAGTTGAATCACAACTTCTGCAAGAGGATTCACCTATAGGTTGGTTGTCACTTGTAATGATAGGGAAATTTGGAAATTGATGATTAATGTGTTAATTTAAGCCCAATTATGGTTAAAACCCTAATTATACAAAATCATGAACAAACAGATGAATTCCAACAAATGCTCACACACAGAGGCACTAAATGAAGATCAGATACATACTAGATTTTAAAATTTAGAATCCTGAAATGTTAGGGGCAAAGGGACTTGCACCCAAGCCCAAGGTAGGATTTTCTTCAGGGGTTTCCGGACCCTTTTTTCTAATGATTATCCATGTTCTGAAGATACTAGGCTCTGTAAACCTGGAGGGAAAAGGGACTAGCGCCTAAGCCCTAACAATGCTCTTTTCTGCTTCTTTCTGTCAGATGCTAGATCCTTATCCTCGACAACACTCCTTTGCAACTCCACTCTTCGCTATTCGATAGCTATCACCTGCAGTCACAAGAAGAGGGTTGGGGGTTGTGGTGTTTAGGAGCTTGCCTCGGTCAAGCCCCTGAATGTCGTTGTTAGATAGAGAGTATGTATCCTTGTAGGATAGAGGCAAAAACAAATTGATAAATGATTGATTCAAACACAAATATATATCACCTCAGAGGTGTAGCTCGCATGTAGATGATCTTTCAGAACATGAGAAGATGAAGCCAAATCTACAATAACAAACATAACAACACAAGTCTGCTCTGCCACAATGAATGCTTTGAATGCTCTAAAATCATAAGTTTGCCAAAATATCGTAATCATCTCTAGTCATCTTCTAGTTTACAAATGAAACCCTAAACATGCTTATATATGCATTCCTGCTACAAATTTTGTAATTCAAACTTAAGATGTCGGCAAGGAACACCTTTAACAGTCACTTTACTAACATTGAAATTTGGGACCCCACCAAAATAGGGTAGGACAAGGGCGCGAGCACCCAAACCATGGAACCTATTTTGGGTTAGAGTCTAAGCTCAACAATGTCCCTCAAGCTCCATTTGACATGGGTTTCAGGCTATTTTATCTCAGGAGTCAATTCTAACATGCATGACGAAAAACAAGGGACCCAAGAGCTAAACTTAGGAGGTGAAAGTCATAGGGGGACATTTTATGACATAACAGTCCTAAAACAGAAAGGATGATAAGGTACAAAAAAATAAATCCCTTTAATCAAGCCAAAAATGCAACAAGATCTTGAAACAACACACTAATCTACAAACCCTAGGTTGAAGATTAGTTAGATTGCCTGGAAATGCAAGGTTTTTGCAAACCCTAACAATGAAACAATGTAAAATTAAGCTATGAGAGTATGTCAAATGATGAATAATGAAATCTAATTAGATCTAGGGCAGAAAATGACTCACTTCTGAAGAAAGAAGGATGCAAAAGTGCAAGAAACGATGGGTTCACCAAAATGTTAGATAGAAAAGAGAGACTAGCTAAAAAGATCAAACTAGGTCAAACCCTCTTCTATCCAACATTAGCACACAAGCCGATCTTGGATTCTACCCAAGATGGAGAGCTAAACTATAGGAGCCTTGTCCTTTCTTTGTATAGAGAAGAATCAACCTAAATCTAACCAATCAAACTAGGGCAAGACAAGAGACCCTAATTGAGCAAGATTGGGGCATAACAGACTGTTAGAAGCAGAAACCCATAAATGGAATGCACAACATAGATTAGGGAACAATCTAGAACCTGGATCCAGGAGTAGAAATGCCAAGGACCAAGGCACTTGGGCACCCTAGATCCTTTTTATGGTTTGCAAAAATGATAATTTTGCAGGTCTATACCTGCAAGCTCTATCTTCTTCCCAGAAATCACCTTCAAAAACCTGTTTCTCTGACATGCACACAAGGAAAGAGGAGAAGGTTGGGTGCTATTTAGGATCTTGTCTAAGTCAATATTTGTGAATGGTGTTTCCACCTCCACAATAGCAAAGATGATAAATAAAGAGCATGTGCCTTAGGAGGTCAAAGGGAAATATGAAGTAGAATGGAATGTTAGAACAAAACATGAAGGAAAGTAGTCACCATGGGCATGGAAACCCTAGCAAGCTTGATGCGGCATCACAACTTGACTCAAGAAGTTGGTGTAGCCCGAAGAAGTAGGAAGATATTCACAAGACTTGCAATAAGTTAATGCCACAACAATAGTCCACAATAGAGAGCTTTAGCGAAGATTAGAGAGCATGAGAGAGAAGAAGAGAGAGTGCAAGAGTGCCTAGATTGCTTAGATGTTCAAATGAATAAACTAACTTACTTTTATATGCATTCTTGTTCTCAAAAGCCAAATAAAACCAAATAAGGTCGACAAGAGGAATCACTTAAGATGCCTTAAGTTGACATCCTATAAAATAGGCCAGGGCTAAATGGGGGACCAGGACACTTGGGCGCCCTTGTTCTTTAGCCCAAAAATCCTCGCACAAGTCACTTAAGGTGTTCTTAGGTTGGTCTCATAGTTATTTTATCAAGTTTTTTTAGTGGGATCGAGAATTAATCATTTAAGTTCAAAAGGGTGTTAAAATAGGTCCTGATTAACAAGTGTAAACATTTTAGATCCACTCGGGTGCTAAACTAGGTGTAAAATGCTAGTATACACATTCTACGACATAATAACTATATAAAATTTAATTTAAATAGCGGCAAATAATATATAAGATTTAATTTAAACAAGTGCTATATAGTGATTAGTCCCTCCTCTATATTTTGGAGTGTGTGTATGGTAATGAGAATGGTAGGCATGAACATAACATATTTGAACTGAGAATTGGAATACATAATTATAGAAGCATAATTGCAATTTTTTTGATTGCATACATTATTTTCACTTCAACATAGATACTGGAACAAAATATAGAACACACAGAATGAAAACCATACATAGTTGATGCAAAAAATGCATTCCAAATAAACCAATGTGGAATCAATGCATCAAAAAACTTTGCTTGTTGAAATAACAATAATTTTTCCGTAGCCAGAATTTCTATCTTTGCCCATAAATAATCTAAAACAGTGCTATACTACAAAACAATTTCTTAAATATGTAAAACTAAAACTATGTAGATTTCCAATTGCATACCTTGTTTTTTCTCCCAAGTAGATACTACAAGGAAAACATACAATGGAGATGGAATGAAAACTATACACATTCGATGCATACAATGCATTCATAATAAATCAATGCATTAAATTCACTTGTTTGTTGAAATGACAATAATTCAATACATTCCTTTGCATCTTGGTACATCGTCACGGGTGGCTGCACATAATCACTTGCCAATACAATATCTGCATCAATTTTAAAACCCACTAAAATTTAAACCATTTATTTCATTTTTCCACTTACTGTTCACAATATCAACCAATCAGTGAATACAAAATTGTAATTTACTAATAAATTATAACATAAAAGAGATGATTTTAAACTTTAGCATTCTTTTTAATAGAATATTTTTTTCTAAGATTATAATAGAATGTTTAAGGGTCAATTATTAATTCTTGGAGCAAATGAGCAACTCTATTTTTAAGTTCCATTGCTAAAGGATTTCTCTTAGCTTCATTAGTTATCACATAACTTTTGTACATTTTTTAGAGGCACTCCACATTCATTTTGTCCTTGTCCCTGTCCTTAGTTTGGTGTACAACCCTATAAATGGGCAAAGTCATATCTTCTACAATTAAAGCTAGTCAATAGTGACAATAACTATGAAATGACCCTAGAAATTTGTTATGAGGGTTTATGATGAGGTAACTCGTCATAACCCAATGTTATCTTTAACTTATTTTTAATTAGATAATTTTTTCTAAGATTATAATAGAATGCTAAAGGATCAATTAGCAATTCTTGGAGTAAACAAGCAACTATGGATTTAAGTACAACCTAAAGGTTTCTCTTAGCTTCTTTAGTTATCACATCAATTTTACCAATTTCTTAGAGGTCCTCCACATTTATTTTTTCCTTATTTCTGTCTTTAGCATGGTGTATGGCCCTATAAGTGGACAAAGTCACGTCTTCTACAATTAAAGCTAACCAATACTGACAACAACTATAAAATAACCTTATAAATTTGGTATGAGGGTTTGAGGCAATTCGTCATAACCCAATATTATTTTTCCTAGAGATGTTGAATATATTTGCAATTAGTGTCAAAGTCATAGCCTTATTACTTATTATGTGGGTTATATCCCCTGTAAGCAATATTTGTTTTCTTGGGTTTGAACCTCTAGGAGCCCCATGACATTAACTTGTTTGGGGTTAGGAACCTTTCAAAAGGGATTTCCTTGTTCATATCTCATGACCCCATAACACCTTGTAAGTGCTCTGTTTGGGTGGAACTCACAAATCTCCATGTTCATTACTGGGACTACCTAGAACAAATTATCTAGCCTCTCAGGTGCTTTATTTCTCATGGGATACATATATTATTCATGAATTTACACCACAAGAGAGCTTACATGTGATTTGGGGCCTAAGGGTAAATCATGGGGAAAAACCTAATTAAATATACTTAACCAGCCTATATATCTAGAATGTTTATATCGCATGAAATGGATTAAGAGTATGTAAAGAACAATTGAACAAGAAATAGAAGAGATGATAACTAACAAATTAGAACTCTAACAACAAATTTGTATTATGCTAGTTCTATACATGTGATCCATGCTAGAAAAAAGTGTAGTGTTTATCTCCTCATAAAAGCATTATTCAACCATCAACACTGTCTAACCAGGAACAAAGAATGGCTATCTACATCAATACACAAAGAGGGATGAAAATAAAGTGTTAATTAGAACATGATGGTTCATATTCACATTGCAGCTGTGACAAATGTTGATAACATGTGAAGCCATGCCGTAATGTTGGCATGGAGTTATGACTTTTAGGTTAGAATATATGCACTCACCAAGACAAAGATCTTATTGATGAAACCATGAAAGTTGTTGAACAACACTTGAGATTTGTAGTATGATCTACTAACCTAGTTCCTCCTAGATCAATCACCCTTCCTTGAAGAGGTATAGCCCCATGGCAAACATGTGCAACATAAAATGTGGGAACAAATTAGCAACCTATTCTCTCGTGAACTATTTTCCATGGGAAACAAATTGACCTACTTTATTGAATTAGAAGAGAGGATCTCTTGTTGTCTTATTTCTTGACCTTGAAATAAATGATTTGTTCTAATTCTGCTAGAATTCTACATTCTACATTGATCCTTGTTTGTCGAACTATCTTTGCAACACTCAAAATATCCAACAAAGGTGAAAGTATGGATGCAAGAGTACTACATTAAAGACTAGAAGAAAACCAAGGTAGGTGAGAAGATTAAGCTCAAATGCATTATCTCCTATTAGGTGAAGCTTACCATAAGCACTTGTTAATCTTTACTTCCACAGGTCTAGCCAAACTCAATCACCAAATTGAAAGGTGTGTAGTATTTGATGCTTGTCATGGCACTACCTATACTTTGCATACATATTTAAAAAAATTGCATTCACAATGCATAAAAAAATCTGTTTACATGTTCAAATAATAATAAAAAAATTCATATGCATCTTGCAAAATTAAAAAAAATTACATCCATAGTGCATTAAAAAATACGTTTGCTTCTTGAAATAGCAATAATTTAATAATAACAACAATAATAAATTATCTAGCCTCTTAGGCACTTTATTTGTCATAAGCAACATATATTATTCATGGATTTGCAACACAAGAGAGTTTATGTGCGATTTGGGGCCCAAGGGTAAAGCTTGGGGGATGCTTTGCATTGCAAGAGAGTTTACGTGTGATTTGGCTTCCAAAGGTAAAGCCCCGGGGACAACCTAATTAAATATATTTAACTATCCTATATGTCTAGAAGGTTTATATCATATGATAGGGATTAAGAATATGCAAATAACAATTGAACATGAAATAAAGAAGATGATAAATAAAAAATTAGAAATCTAACAACAAATTTGTATTATGCTACATCTATACATGATCCATGAGAACAAAAGTGTAATCTTTATCTCCTCATACAACAATTATTCAACCATTAGCACTGTCTAACTAGGTACAAAGAATGACTATGTACATCAATATACAAAGAGGGATGAAAATGAGGCATTAATTAGAACATGATGGTTCATATTCCCATTGTAATTGTCACAAACGTTGATAACATGTCAAGCCATGCAACAATGTTGACATGCAGTTATGACTTGTGGTTTGGAATATATCTCCTCAGTAAGACAAAGATCTTATTGATGAAACCATGAAAACCACTAAACAACACTTGAGATTTGTGATATGATCTACTAACCTAGATCCTCCTACATCAATTACCCTTCCTTGAAGAGCAATGGTCCCCATGGCAAGCGTATGCAACAAAAAATATGGGAATAGATTAGCAACCTATTCCTTTGTGAACTATTTTCCGTGGGAAGCAACTTGACCTACATTGATGATTTGAAAGAGAGGAACTCCTGTTGTCTTATTTATTGACCCTGAAATTAATGATTTGTTCCAATTCTATTAGAATTCTACATTCTACATTGATCTTTGTTTACTGAATTGTCTTTGCAATACCTAAAGTATCCAATAAAGGTGAAACTATGAATGCAAGAGTACTGTATTAAGGACTAGAAGAAAACCAAGGCAGATGGGAAGGTTAAGCTCAAAGGGCAAAATCTTCTATTCCTTTGTTGATGGTGTAGGGCCCATGCCAAATTCGGTGAAGCTTACCATAAGGCCGTGCCAATATTTACTTCCACATGTCTAGCAAACCTCGATCACCAAACCGAAAGGTTTGTAGTGTCTGATGCTTGTCATGGCACTACCTACACTTTACATACATATAAAAAAATAAAAAAATAAAAATTTGCATCCACAATGCATTTTAAAAAAATGTTTGTTGAAATAACAATAATAACAATAAAAAATTCATATGCATCTTGTAAAAATTAAAAAATGCATCCACAATGCATAAAAAATCATTTGCTTGTTGAAATAACAATAATTTAATAATAACAAAAAAAATTTGTTATTAATAATAATTTAATAATAAATTCATTTGCATCTTCTTGTGCCAATCTCTATTAATTTTAAAATCCGCTAAAATTTAAACCCTTTGTTTCATTTTCACAATTTCACAATAAAAGAAATGATTTTAAACTTTAGTAATTTAAGAAGTAATAAATTCATTTTCATCTTGGTACTTTCTTGTCGGAGTCTCTATTAATTTTAAAATCCTCTAAAATTTAAACCCGTTATCTCATTTTCACACTTACTATTCACAATAAAAGAAATGATTTTAAACTTTATTATTGTTGTTTCCAAAACCATTGGCTGCATAACACAACAAAATTGCACCAGCAGAAGACTAAAAATTATATACACCAAAATGTTTATATAATTTTTATAATCAATTCAAATATACATATTAAAATTATCTTTTTTTATAATAATATTTTGTATACTCATATAAAATTAATGATAAATATTTTTTTTTCTTTAACTTTAATTTTCTTTTAACCTTCATAACCAGATGATTCACTTTACACCATTACACTCACAAAAGAACATTTACAATTTATTCAACGTGGGTACTTTTTTCAGTGGGATACATTATTCCACTTTTATGTCTTGTAAGAACATCTTTTCTCATTAATTGGACCGCAAAGAACTTCGGTGAGAACACTACCGTTGGTAATCATTAAATTTCATGAAAATTGGGTCGGTAAAAGTCGAAAGAGTATTGAGTAATGTAGTTGAAGTTGACCATTGATATGCAGGTAATATATGGAAGTAAGCTACCTCAATCACTTCAACAATAACTACACTACTATAAAATATTTTGTCTTAGTTAAACAATAAAGAAACGTATGTATATGGGTATCATGGAAGATGAATTGGTAGGTAATTGAAATAGATAGATGTTATTAAATAATAAACAAATTACATCATAAATATTTTAAATTACATGTAAAATGAAATTGAAATATACTTGGGAAGATTTGTAGGATAAAATAGAAGATGAAACATAATAACATGTTAAAAGACGCCCAACAATTAAAAAAGTGTTTTATGATAAAATTTTATATAATACTTTCATATCACTTATGTGTTTTTATAAGAGAAACTAATAATAATTTGAAACTTTCACAATCAATTTTTGAATTTAATGGTATTTTAAATAAATGCATTAAGTCACTTTTTATATATGTTTCTCTCATGTATGTTATAATTGTCTTAAGGCAAAAGCAACATACAAAGCATATAAACACATCTAGTCTATGTTAGAATAAAAAAGAAAAAGATGCCAATATATTCAAGAAAAAAAAGATGTTGAAACTATACATCACCAAAGTCTAGTATAGTAGTAATGTGGTAATATAATTGTTAATAAAAATTATTTTTAAAATACATCATTCCTCCTTTTGATGTAGAAAATTAAAATATAAATGTTTTTTTATGAAAATGTGGATTATATATTTTTTTTTGATGAAAATGCAAGTTATCTATTAAAATAAAATAACACTTCACAAAAAAATAATGGGTGGTTAAAAGGCACACCCCAAGAGTCACATGGGCTAAGCTAGAAAGATCTAGAACAAAGTATCAAAGGGTACAGGACCCATATAAAAACAAAGAAAAAACAAAATTAAGCAGTCAATGTCATTCCTGCAGATGGTGGATCCCTGTCATCCAGTTTCCCCCAAATGTCTGCGGGTCCAGGTTGACATCAGGCATAGCCCAGCCATCTTCATTTTTTTGTTCTTCATTCTGAACATTTGGCTCCTCACGCTGAGGTGAGATAACCAAATTTAACCGAGGGAAAACCTTAGTATTATCCCACCCTGTAGTTGGTGGATGAGAAGAACCAGGAGCATTTCAGCCTGCATTGTCCATTGCAGGCCAACCAGCATTACTTGCATTATCCATAACGGGCCACCCCGCGTTATCCCCAGCTACACTAGCAGCATGGCCAAAGGTCCATCCACGCGGACGTGGAGAGGCCGAGCGCCTTCACCGGTAGCACCGCGACGCAGAGTAGGCTGGGAGCGAGGCCGAGAATCTCTGGCCGAACCACTTCTGCGTCTATTAGGAGAGAGAGCTCTGACAGAGGACGATGAGGGAGGAACATGAGCCACAATGTAGGGAGCATTCCCCCAATGATCCAACAACTCTTGTAAGTGAGCCACTTCCAAGGCAACTTTGTTATCTTGCACTTGAATCCGCAGAAGAACATTAGAACAAATAATAGTTTTAATGTACAAAGAAACATAAGTTCCAATTTTGCTTCTAAAAATATACAAGAATTATGATCTTTCCATAATGCAAATAAAATCTCCACCCTGAAAATATGCCAGATTTGAGTAAATTTTTCAGGAAACCTGAGGAAATCACCCAGCAGGATGATTTACCAGGTTAATGGCTCAGGTTTGAAAGGGTGAAAAAACTCATGAATCCATAACCAGAATTGTTGAGCTCTGGTGCAATACCAGAAGAGATGCTAAATCAACAACGGGGATCCTAGACCCCAAGGTGAAACAACTTAGTACCAACAGGCAAGCCTTGAAAGAGAATGCACCAGACAAAATGAGCAAGTTTTGGCTCAAGAATGGCAGACCAAACAGTTTTAAACCTGGAATGCCAAAGACTTAAAGAGCTATGAATAAGCCAGTGCTTATTAAGAGTGGCAACCATGGGTAAATGAGCTGAAAGCCACCTGTAAGCCATTCGTGGCTTGAAATGATGCAAATGTGTGTCTAGATACCATTTCCAGTCCTTCCACCATGGCTTGTTGGACTAAATTCCAACCTTATGCAACATTTCAGGTGAAATAGCCATGATGATTCTATCATAAGTAGGCTTATCAACTTTTGAAAGAGAAAATTTACACGGAACGCTTCCCAAGCCAAAAGGCTCATAGTGGGCCTGTGAAACATATCCTGAATGGTCTGAACACCTTTTTTATGAAATTTGAGAGCCTTTAAACCTTGCAATTTAGCCAAAGGTTGAGTTGCAGAAGCTAGGAGAGGTGACCACTAAATATTAAGGTGATTGAATGAAAGACTAGCACGAAAACCATCACCAGACCAGCATAACCAAGGTTTAATTTTTTCCTAGGCTTTCCAAATTCTCTTAACCACAAACGTGCCTGAGATTTGAATTGGTTCTCTCATGACAAGGAGAGTAGAAAAACCAATTCCTTTCCAAGCTAGTTTGTGCATAGGATGTCCCATTTCAATGTTATGCCGGAGTAAAACCTTCCATGCCTCACAACCAGTGAGCACACGAACAATCCATTTGACAACCAAGGTAGTTCCTTGGTGGTGAGTGGAAAGAATACCAAGTCCTCCAGAATCTTTGGAAAGGCAGCAAATTTCCCATGCAACACGGTGAAAACCATGGCGAGTATCAGAAGAGGTCCATAGGAAATCCCGCAAGAGTTTTTCTAGTTTGGCATAAGAGCTTTTTGAAGGAGCCCAACAAGAAGAATAATAAACATGGGTTGCAGCCAAGATCTTAGAACAAACCTAGAATTTACCAGCCAGTGAAAGATGCTTAGTATTCCAGACTGCAAGTTTTTACTTCACATGGGTAAGAACAACTTGCCATAGGGTGGCAAAAGTTTCCTGGAATGCAAAAGGAATACCCAGGAATCTAAAATTTCACCATGGCCAACCTAGTGCCAGCCATATTATTGAATCCAATGAGGAGTGGGAAGTATAGTCTGTCTATAGCATAACGTCTTGTGCCACTGAATGGAAGAACATGAGGCCAAACAAATGGTCTCCAGACAACCAAGAGCATTTTTAATTGAATTTTCTTCTTCCAGTAAGGTTAAAAAGGAGTCATTAACAAAATAACCATTAACCAGCTGGCGGGAAGAATTTGGTAAAGAAATACCATGAACAAGCCTATTGGAAACTGAATGAACAAGAAGATAACCAAAACCTTCTGCTACAAGAACATACAGGTTTGGGGCAAGAGGGCATCCTTGGCGGATTGATCTGAAAAGGCCAAAGTATGAGATTGGTGGCTATTGATAGTGATGCAAGCAGAAGCATCTGAAAAGAGCATTTTGACAGATTGAATAAAAGAGGGTCCAAACCCTAATGCTGCAAGCATTGCAAGGATAAAGCACCATTCAATGTGATCATAAGCCTTAGCAAAATCATTTTTTAAAAAAATTGCTTTTTAGTTTGATTTTTGAGCCCATTCCATTCCCTCCCAAACTGCAATGATATTATCTAATAAATATCTGGACTTAATGAAGCCTATTTGTTCAGGGCAGACAATCAAAGGAATCAATTTGCAGAGTTTGAGCAAAAGGGCTTTAGAAATGATTTTGTAGGAGACATTGAAGAGGGTAATGGGCCTCCAGTTGCAAATATCCTCTGGATCGCCAGCTTTAGGTATGAACTTAATGTTTTCTTGATTTATAATATTTCCTAAAGAATTGGAATGAAATGCTTCAAGGTAAACATTGTGTAAATCTTTTCCTAAATAATCCCAAAGGGCTTTGTAGAACTCACAAGGAAATCAATCAATTCCAGGCACTTTCCCATCTGCCATAGAGTAGACCGCTTTTTTAAGGTCTTCAATAGTCAAAAGTTGGTCACAGAAGTGAGTCTGGGCTGAGGACAGTCTGTTTGGAACAACAACAAGATAATCCTGCAAAGCAGTTTGTCGCTCAGGAGTGTAATCTTGAGCAGTGAAAACTTTTTCATAATGTCTTACAAAATCCTAGAGAATGTCTTGCAGATCTGTATGAACAGCATTGTCCTCTTTGATTTGCTTAATACCATGTGAGGAATGTTTAGCTTGAAGAGCAAGAAAGAACTCCTTAGAAACATGGTCCCCAAGTTTTAGCCAGTGCATTCTGGCTTTAAGTTGCGCTCCTCTGGCATTATGGTAGTCAACCATTTATTTTTTATGCTGTAAATTGGAAATAAGGACTTGCTTAGAAGGAGAAAAAGGCTCCGCAGCCAAGGCTTAAGAATCAAATTTCAAAGCAGTGACAGTAGCTTCATAAGCCCTTCTCCTGAAATTGGCCAGCTAACGGCCATAGATGCGAAGAAACATCTCTGTGCAGGTAATAGCATCATTCCACCACTTAATCCAGCTAGTAGCATGCAACGACTGACATTCTAAATTCCAAACAGTTGAAATGTGTGCCAAGGTGGGTTGATGAGCAAGCAAGGAAGTGTTTAGAAAAAACTGGGATTTCATGGCGCATGGCTAAGTGAGCTGCCACTCAATGACAAACTGAATTGGAAAGTGATCTAACAACATCACATCCACTAATGGCTGCACAGGAAGGGTGGATGACGTGGAGAAGTTAAAAACAATTGTGCAGAAATCATAGCACGATCAAGGTGTTTAAAGACCCTATCATTTCCAGCCCAAAAATTGCACCAAGTATGCCATAAAGGACTGGAGTGACGATAACCAACATTGGGATAAAAAAATCCCAATTTATTGCTCATATGGAACCACGCCTCTCTTTCACCATCTGGTCACCGAAAAGGTAGAACACCATAATATATACTTAGCATATCGTAATGTTCAAATCATTTATTTAATTTGTATATTTTAATGTGCCCTCATGGAAATTGAGATTAGGTGTCATATACTTTGCATATTTTAATGTTCATATCATTTATTTAATTTGTATATTTTAATGTGCCTTCATGGCAAAGGTTATCCTAGTTGAGGTGGCATTTTATGCCATGTGTAATCTGTATTATGACGTGTGAAAGAATTGTTAGCAAGATGGTTGTCGTTGCAGCAAAAGATCGACATGTTAATGCCCAATACAACCGCCAAAGGTAATGAATCCATGAGAAATGGTTAAGCCTTGTCACGAACCCAAGCATTGTGCTGTACAGCACAAGGAGACCAAGGGCACACACCTTGCAATAATCCCCCCAGTGTAAGTGAGGGGTTCAAACCCATGACCCAGGCTCTGATACCAATTATTAGCAAGATGATTGTCATTGCACCAAAAGATCGACCTGTTAATGCCCGGTACAACTGCTAGAGGTAATGAATCCACGGGAAGAGATTAAGCCTTGTCACGAACCCAAGCATTGCATTTCACAACACAAGGAGACCAAGGGCACACACCTTGCAACAATCCCCCCAGCGCAAGCGAGGGGTTTGAACCCGTGACCTAGGCTTTGATACCAATTGTTAGCAAGACGGTTGTCGTTGCACCAAAAGATCAACCTGTTAATGCCCAATATAACTGCCAGAGGTAATGAATCCATGGGAAGTGGTTAAGCCTTGTCACTAACCCAAGCACTGTGCTACAAAACACAAGGAGACCAAGGGCGTACACCTTGCAACAATCCCCCCAACGCAAGTGAGGGGTTCAAACCCGTGACCCAGGCTCTAATACCAATTACTAGCAAGATGATTGTTGTTGCACCAAAAGATTGACCTGTTAATGCTTGATACAACCACTAGAGGTAATGAATCCATGGGAAGCGGTTAAGCCTTGTCACAAACCCAAGCATTGCACTGCACAACACAAGGAGACTAAGGGCACACACCATGCAACAATCCCCCCAGTGCAAGAGAGGGGTTTGTGATGCAAATCAAGGTAGTGTATGTCAACCCAACTCAAAGCACCCACTTTACAAATTTGAAACCCTAACTTTGTTGGTATATCACACAAGCCTTCATATTGCCTTATAGCCCTACTTAGGTGGTTTTTGCAACATATCTTTTGGAGAAGGCCTCAAACCCACAAAAGAACTACCATTCTAGATACCCATTATTGGTCTTCTTCATATACAATCCCTCTCCCCACTTCCTTGATGTTCTACAAGCATATTTAAACATGTTTCAACCAAACCCAACAGCTACAACTAACTTTTTTAATGCCCTGACTATTGGGCTTCCACACTTGCACTTTTTTGTATCTTTTCATGACAACAATTGACCACATTACAAAATATGAACTCAAATGACCCTCTAGATGACTTCAACATTAGAAATGGTATATAATGACCTTATCTACATGAAAAAAGACTTAACACACCAAAATTTACCAACATACCTATTTACAAAATTTGCAAATTTGAACTCTCATGGTGCCCCTGCAACATACACCTGGCCCAAAAAGAATTCATGTCCCATGAGGACTATACTGCCATGAACCTTTTTTTTTATAGTACTTCCTTGATCTCCAAATGCTTCTTTGTCTAGAATTCCTCTCACCTAGATCAAGTACTGTAGTCTTGCACTGTCCTTTGCATCATTGGACTTGTTTCTACCTTGGCATTGTCTCATTTTTGCAAACTAGCCTGTTATCTACCTCTTATCCTTTGTCTCATCAAGATTTGATGTTGAACTTGCCTTCACACCTTTACCAACTATTCCATGAACTCTTGCCCTCATTACCCCTATTGCATGCTTGAGCTCACCCACTTTCTTTAGCCAAACACCCATTTTCACTTCACTTTTTGTCTTCACACCCACTTTTAGGTTCTCTGCTCTTAGAACCCTTGTGTAATCAGGTCTACAAACCTCTATCATGGTAGAATGTGATTGCCTTCCAACCTATCTTTGCATTAAAGGACAAAGCATTGCCCCAACCACAATATCATCATACTTTTCCAATCCATTTGGAGACTTCACAAACAATCCATCTTTGGCCTTCTCTTGGCTTGCCTTTGCCATCATCACATCATTGTTCTTCTCCAATACTGAGACCCTCTTCAAACTCACTATTGTGACATCTTCACCTCTTGAGGTGACTGCAACCTTCATCTTCTCTTCATCCTCAACTTTCAAAAACTCTTTCTTGCCCATCATTATGACTTTAGTGACCTTATTCTACTCCTTGACATCTTCTTGCAATGGAATCAAAGTGAAGGTGCTTCCATCATGCTCAATCTAATAACTATTATTTCTACCATCATAAATGTCACATTTGTCAAACTACCTTGGTCTCCCAAGCAATAAATGACAACAATCCATGGGTAACACATCACAAAGCAACTTATCCTTATATCCACCAATAATAAATTAACCACAACTTGTTCACTAACCAAAATGGACTGATTGTCATTCATCCAAGATACCTTATAGGGTGTTTCATGAGGAACCTTTTGCAAATTCAGTTTGTCTACCATTTCATTTGACACCACAATATCAGTACTTCTAGAGTCTATCACTACCTTACATACCTTTCCCTTGCATTTGTAGGTGGTCTTGAAAAGAGTTCTTCTTTGCAATGGCTCCTTCTCCTTGGAAGCTTTGAGGAGTGTTCTTCTCATCATCAAGGTTTCTCCAACTTCTGGAACAACAAGTTGACTGGGAGAGTTAACAGTCTCATTGTCTTCCTCTTGCAATATTTGATTCCTTCTTTCACCTCCATATGAAGTAGAGGCCTGTCCTTCCTTGCACTGCCATCCTTTGTGTCCAATTTGGTTGCATTTGTAACATCTTCTGGAGAACATATTGGGACCTTTGTCTTGCCCTCCAAATCTGCCCATAAGACCTGATCTTCCTCCTCTATACCCTCCTCTAGATTCAGCAACTTGTTCCCTATCTTTGTTCACTTCTTCTTGATCATCATGTGACTGTTTTGGAGTGTAGAATGATCATCTTCCTCTTTGATTGTTGCTTCTGCCCTTAACTAATTTTTCTTGTCTCCTCTTGAGTTTCTCTTTTGCTTTAGTAGCCAATTGGAAGCATTCTTCAACTATTTTAGGTGTGATTAGGCTCATTTCATCTTGGATGTTGTATCTCAAGCCATTGAGATACCTTGCCACCTTTTCTTCTTCATCTTCCTCATGTCTTGTCCTTATACTTAGCCTATAGAACTCCTCGGTGTATGCTTGCACATCTAGGTCCTTTTGCTTTAGATTTTGAAGCCTCTTAAGCAATTGGATATTGTAGTCAATTGGCAGAAACTTCTTGAGTTTTGCCACCATTCTATCCCAAGATGTTATCTTGGTATTCCCTTCCTTTCTCCTCTTAGTTTACACAAATTCCCACCATCATGTCCCTTCAACTTTGACTTTTTAATCTTCACCTTTTGGTCTTCTTGTACATCTTCACATTCAAAGTGATTATCCAACGCCCCTATCCAATCCAAGAGCTCCTCTCCATATAGTTTTCCTCCATATATAGGTAAGTTCACCTTGGTCTTGGGACCATCTCCCTTAACTTCTCTCAGCAACCTAGCAAACCTCTGCTCCTTAGGGTTCAATTCTTCTTCATTCTCTTCATGCTCTTCTTCTCCTTCTCCTTCTTCAGGTTCACTAACATCTAATATTGAATCTCTTCTCTGACCTATCTCTACAGCAACAAGCCTTTCCATAAGTCTCTCCTCTAGTGCTCTCATCTCCCTAGCATGCTTATCCTTCAAATCTCTGATTTCTCTTGCCATATTGTTCCCTTTAGGAGGCATCTTGTCCTTCAATCAACAACTTTTCACCTTCCACTGATCTACTTCCTAGCTCTGATACCACTATGATGCAAAGCAAGGTGGTGTATGTCAACCCAACTCAAAGCACCCACTTTACAAGTTTGAAACCCTAACTTTGTTGGTATATCACACAAGCTTTCATATTGCCTTGTAGCCCTACTTAGGTGGTTTTTGCAACATATCTTTTGGAGAAGGCCTCAAAACCACAAAATAACTACCATTCTAGATACCCATTATTGAGTACTTCAACATATCAAGAATTAAGATAGGGTTGTTTTGAAACACCTTAGCCTAAAATTGACTATCCTATGTTTTCTAGGCTTAATTAGCCCTCTTTTCCAAAGAAAGTACCCTCTAAGTACTCTCCCAATCTATAAATTCAACTCCACTACTCTAGGAAGGTCTAAAATAGGTAGACTTCACAACTTTTAGCCAAAGAAACACTCATTTATGCATCAAACCCCAAAACCATTACTCTAGGCCTGTTTTAGGCTTGTTTTCATGAGGGTTTATTGAAACTCTTATCTCCAGACCCTGTTCTACCTCACCAAGGGCTCAAACACATTTTATTGGACCTATACATGCTTACTTCACTAAGTCTCAAATAATTCTAACAGTGAATTGGATGATTAGTGCACATTAAGTGCCTTCAAACCCTCAAAATGGGGTTACAGACCCGTTATCAGCAAAATCACCATAAAAATCTCAAATATTTATAAAATTCATTCAAAACAAGTACAAATTGATGATATCTCATGCCTTCAGTGATTTCAATAGGCTTTAGATCATAAACCACTTGTACGGGGCCGTATAGTGGTCTGTAATAGAGAATTACCAGTAAAAAACACAGATTTTGCAATAAAATAGGGGTTTCTTATTGGTCTTCTTCATATACAATCCCTCTCCCCTCTTCCTTGAGGTTCTACAAGAATTTTTAAACATGTTTCAACCAAACCCAGTGGCTACAACTAACTTTTGAATGCCCTGACTATTGGGCTTCCACACTTTGCATTTTTTTGTATCTTTTCATGACAACAATTGACCACATTACAAAATATGAACTCAAATGACCCTCTAGATGACTTCAACATTACAAATGGTCTATAATGACCTTATCTACTTGACAAAATACTTAACACACCAAAAATTACCAAAAGACCATATTTACAAAACTTGCAAATTTGAACTCTCATGGTACCCCTGCATCAATTCGAACCCGTGACCCAGGCTCTGATACCAATTGTTAGCAAGATGGTTGCATTTGCACCAAAATATCAACCTGTTAATGACTAATACAACCACCAGAGGTAATGAATCCATGAGAAGCAGTTAAGGCTTGTCTCGAACCCAAGCGTTGCGCTGCACAACACAAGGAGACCAAGGGTGCACACCTTGCAACAAGAATATCTATGTCATGTAAGATGTGGAAGAGCATTTATGACATTGTAAGATGTAAGAAGATTCTATGATGTGTGTACAAGAATGTAAGAGGGAGGTTATATAGTGGACTATGATATTTTGACCAACTTATGATGTATAAGAATGATGCATTGTAGAGCATCTTTAGAAAGAGATAATGAGACTAGAGTGAAGTGTCAAGTTTGATGGGATTTTATGATGGGGGAATTACATCCTATTTTTAGCATGTTGACTTATCAAGGAGGGCTGTTGAATTTTTGTGCCTAGATTTGGGTGCCATATTTGCCCATGGAATCTTAGCTCGTGGTTGTGGTAAAAATATTCATGGTTTGTGGTTTGGGCTTTCTCTATTATTTAGTGCTTGAGATGGAGGTTGGAGAGACACCTTGTATTTACAAGAAATCTATGCTATTAGAATGTCTCTAGACATTGTTGGTGCATGTGTAGAGGAGTGTGTAAGAGTCACTGATTGACTCATGCTACTAGAATCACCTGCAAAACCTAAGATTGTCTTCTACAAGAAAAAAAGTACAAGAGAATTATTTGCACAATATTAGATGCAATTAATGATATTGTATTTTTTAATAATTACATATGGGGTCCTCCCACAATACTCAGTCCCAAACTTGGGACATCAATTTTTTTATGGCAGCTATGCAAAAAAAATCATGTTGCCTTCATTCAAAGATTTTTCTTCAAATGAAGGAACCTTTGTTCAAAGATTTCGCAGAAATCACCTTCGAACAAAGGTCTTCCTTTGTTCAAATATTTTCTTCAAACAAAGGTATTATTGTATTGATTGCAAAACAAGAAAATAATACCTTCATTCGAAGAAAATCTTTGAACGAATTATTATTTTATTATTTTTTTAAAGATTATGTCAAGAAAAAAAATCATTTTCACCTGTCATTTCTACCTGACAGACGAAAATGACAGCGACAATGAACTCAGATCCAAAGGTATTTTAACTGTTTACCTTGCAGGCTTTGAGGACGACTCTGTGCACTTGGGAGCTCCACCCAATTGCCACATGGCTGAACACTCAGGTTTTTCCATTCTTAACTAGGTACTTTTCTTTTATGCCTGTGAAAATTTGAGTATGGTGTTTTCAATTTTTCTATCAAAATTGTAAATCGGTTTCACTATTTTTTATCAAAATTTTCAAACCCTATTATGTGAATTTACAAACCCTAATATCAAAATTTGAAACCTTATTATGTGAATTTACAAACCCTAATATGAGAATGTAAACCCATGTTATGTGAATTTACTTGTAATATGAGAATTTGAAACCCTTAAACATCATTTTGAAACCCTAAGAGGAGAATTTAAAACCCTAAAATGTGAAAAACGAAACCGTAAAGATCTATTTTGGAACCCTAAAACATTAATTTGAAACCCTAAATTATGGATTTCAAACCCTAAGTTGTAAATTTGAAATCCTAAAATGTGGATGTCAATGGTAGAATAATGTTTTCCTTAATATTTTTGTGAACTAAGGGTAGGTGAAGGATCAAGGAATGATCCCAACTTCGTATAATATTTCATGCCATATGTTGATATGTAATTGTATTAATCCATCTACCAAAATGGACCCAAAACTAAATGACAATTGGCATGGGTCTACAAATGTCACCAATGCACTAGTTATGTTACATCCCCAACTTTGACTATGTTTAACTTTTACTTTTCATGTGATTAACTGGATAAGTAATCATAAGTTAATGATTTGACGTTTGGGGAAAATGTCAGGATAAATCATTGGTTATATGGATTATGATTAATGTTTAAAATTAGACATGAGATTACATGTTTTTGGGATTATTTTAGTATAATGCATAGTAATTTGATGATGATACATTGATCATGGTTTGAATGATTGTGAGTGTAATTAGGAAAAGAAATTTCCAATTCGAAGAAGGGAAGGAGAGTATCACCCAGGAGAAGGAAATAAATGTTGTGAAAAGTCAGGTTGCTATCAACATTTCAAAGTGTTCTTTTCATGAATCTTTGTGAGACATGGTATGTATTAGTCATCTTCCCTTGTTTAGTCAATTTCAATTCGACTATTGTCGTCTTGTCGATTTAGGGAAATTCTCAATCTTTTCTACGTCGATCTGACTAAATAATGTTCTCAGAACATTATTATTGGTTAGAATTAACCATTGTCTTTTGTCAAAGTTTCCCTATGTATATTCATATATTAAGTTTGTGTATATTGATTTAAATATTCTAGATATAGTATAAGAATGTGAAGCGGGGGAGTAAGCCTCAACCCCTTGTTTACGTTTTGATGCATGTTTGATGCTAACACCATATTATTGGTAATGTTATTTTAGTGACAGCATAGATTATTTTATTATTCTCATAGTATACATATATGATGTATAAGAATAATGTGGGCCATATTTATTTAACCACCTTTTGTTTTGATGAACATCTTTTGGTTTGTTATCACTATGTGCATGTAGTGAACCCATACCCCCATAATCCTCGAAGGATGGAGTGAATGGGAGAGTGTTGATGACTTAGCATAACCAAACATGAATATATCACTTCATGTGTTGCATGCTCTCGATGAGAGGGTTTATAGGATAATGGAACAAATATTCCCTGAAGAGCCTATGGGAAGTTAAGACTATTGTCACCTTCAATTGAAAGGTGGTCTTTTATGTTTTTTTTTTATCTTTGTGGAGTCATGTGGAAGGAGAAATCAGAGCTCTGAATTGAATGTAGAGAAAAAGCAGCGTTGAGAACATTAATAAAAGACACTACTTCGAGCTTAAAGCTCTCTGTGTGATGGTGCATACATCTGGTATCACACTGTCGTGTGTGGTGTAAACTACACTTGTGCTAAATCTTGTCTTGCTATTAATATGCATGTTAGGAAAAGTGTCTCAACCTTGTAGATATGAAGATTACTATTCTTCCTAGTTTTGGTCTTTTCGAATACCCTTTATCTTGAAGAATGGTTTAGAACTTTCGAAGTTTCCAAAAGGGCTAAAAATGGTAAGACTTACTATTTTTAGTAACTCTACATTTGACCTCAGATTGACCCAATATTTTCCCAAAAGTTGTAGAACTTCCAAATAAACATCTCGGGTGAGTTTCGACTCAAGATCATACCTGGATTGTGAGATATTAAAGTTTTAATTTTTTTAAATTGCCGAAAAACATTTCAAACTCAAATTTGAGGCACTTAGATGTCCCTAAACACCCCGAAGGTTGTTGTAAGCAACAAAGTTGGTTATATCTTGATAGATATCTTCATGAGCTTTTTGACGCATTAAACGGTTCATCAATCGGACACCCAGATCAAAATTTATGACCTCCGGAAGTTGGACCTCCTATTTTTGGGAAATGTAAAAATGTGTTGGACACTCAAAAGAGTTGTAAAGGGGAGAGTTACATGTGTTGGTGTGTGATTTGACACATCACAAAGCATATTTGATTGGAGATAATTTGGGCACCAATTTTGGGTGGTTTTGGCTCATGGTTTTGTAATTACCATTGATGGTTTATTGTATTGTATCTCCTATATATCAGGAGCTTGAGATGGAGGTTGTGTGTGTCTTATAGATGTTGAGTTACCTCCTGGATCTCTGGTTTGTTATACTCCTGTGAAATCTCTCTTTGTAAGTATATTGTAATCTTCTTGATTCCTAAATAATATATTAGGTGGCTTTGGAGTGTGGGGTTTTTTACCTGAAAGGGTTTTCCCCATGTATAACTTATGTTGTGAGTTTTGCATTTGAATATCATTATTACCCTTTTGTTAATATGTATCTTAATCTATAACTATAAAATTTAAAACTTTCATAATTCTTTCCTCAGTACATCAGTGTAGGAAGCATTTTCCACATACCTTGCTTCCTTTCAATGCACACATAGAGACATCTCTGACTATGTTTGATATATATGATAGCATTACATTATAATATGAAGCTTTGACGAAGGCCTCTAAAGGCTAGAGTCTTCAAACATTGCTATAATAGTTTGATAGTCCATCGAAGCCATTAAGGCCGAGGACTTTAGTTCATTGCTTAACAGTTGATAGCTCGTTGAAGCCATTAAGGATGTGGACTTTAGAACATTGTTATAATAGTTTGATAGTCTGTCAAAGATATTAAGGCTGAGGACTTAAGAACAGTGTTGTATCAGTTGATAGTCGTCAAGGCCAATAAGGTCGAGGACTTAGAATACTAATGTAGCAATATATTGTTAAACTTGTGGCCATGGTATTGATTGGCACCCTATTATCTTTAACCATAGATTGTAAAGTCTTTATAAAGGAGTGTTATCAAAAGATAAATGCTATCCATTCTTTCCAAGTAAGGAAAGATGACTTATATATTTGTTGATAGGCCAAGAGCCACATGTTTTTTGAGTGCTAATTCATTCTTTTGAATATTGTTTTAGGTAGAACTTCAAGTCACATAAAATGGGGTTTGTGTTATAAAGCTTTCTTTATTAAAAGTTGTTATCTTTATGAACCTGCAGGTTATTCTTTGTAAAAATATGAGTACTAGGATCCTTATTTTCCTATTAAAGTTAAATTGGGATGGTATTGTTACTACCATTACTTCACCTTGAACATGAGGTGAGATGCATAGATATAGTCTTGCATTATTCTTGAATAGAAAACAATAGAGCTTCAAATCTCGATAAATATGTTATCATTTTGGATATTTACTTATAAAGATTGGATTAACTATCTTTTAATTTAGTAATGATAAGAAGGTATTTTAACCTTTCAAGTCTCTAGTCGACTAAGAATATTAATATGATAGAAGATGATATTCTTTTTATCTTTTGATAACTAAAGATTTTATAATGACGTCAGGACTGGAGAAGATAGATTTCTAAGTATGTCCCTAACACTTTTGGCAAATGTGAAACGTTTTCATACAATTATACTATCAACTCAAATGGGATATGTTTCAGTAAACAAGGATCAGATGGAGATTATTTAACCAAGCCAAATATTTAAACTCATCTCATGGAGATACTAACCACAACTTATCTTATGGTTGGAAACCAAGAACTATTACACTTTGAAATAAGGAATAGAGTGGCAAGGAGTTACACATTCCATGTTTCAAATGCAAAAAGAAACCTTTGAATGTATTCTAGGAAATGGAGTTGGAAGTCAATGATGATGGACTAAATCCATGACCAGGAATGGTCAACCAAAATACTATAGGATGAGATAACTTCTAAGTCAAGTTAGAGGTGTGTGAACATTCGACTACGTTCATTGTGAAATGTTTATTTATATTAAATCTTTGGCCAAAGTAATGCATCTATCTCTGTATGCATTAGTCAGTTCACTGTGCTCTAGATGGCATAACTATCCAGTAGTGTCATACATAGTTAGAGTGGATCTATAGTTGTATGACCATGATGAGTTATAAAGGACACAACACTAGAAACTCAGATGGCAAACCTTATGGTTCCTTATATCTACTCCCTTTGTGAAGGGTAGGGCCACTTCCATGAAGGAAGTTGTGTGGGGGACCATCAGTCTGTGGTTGGAGGAAAAGCACTTAGGTGATGCTCTCCTTCCCAAATAGATGACAAGCCTAGACTTATGAGGACAAATATCAAAACTCCAGATGCAGTATATTCTATTATATGAATAGTTAATTTTATGTAAATTTATCATTATTGCGATGAGAAAAGCATTATGATTGTAAAGTGAAGGAACTCACTAGCATGTTATCTTTAAATATGTTATAAATTTTAGTTTTAAAATTATTCAAAAAAGATATGCATTTTAAATAATGATAATGCAAATGATTATTGTTAAGCAAAAATATGATTATGATGATCATGATTATTTACTTGATGGTAAATTGGAATGTTAATCCGGGTAATATGAGGTGACATGTTACATATGGTATTAGAGATACCAGGTTCAATATATGGACCTATGAGCTCACTACATGAAAACATCTTCAGGCATTAAAAATTGCTAATGTTTAGATGCTCTTTTGCCAGAATGGTAAGAACAAGAATGACACCAAGGAAGAAGGTAACAAGAAATGGATGTTACCTAAAGGCTATGAGGGAGTGAGCCTCAAGAATTAAAATCCTAGGACAAATTGGTTTCCTGGAAGGCGCATGGTTATTTGATACTGAAACTTTTGTTGATGCTATTAAACACATCAAGAAAGAGAAGGACAAAGAAGTTAAGGCTATTGTTCATACGTCTAAAAATGAATCAGTGAAACCCTCTGCACCTAAGGACTTACCATTTGGAAGTGGTCCTAATGCTCCTATTATCACTCGAGAGGTCATGGATGAGTACATGCGAGTACATCCACCTCCTAAGTCTGATTTGGTAAACCTCAAGGATGAGGATAAACCTGTAACATGCCACTTGTTCTACCAAGTAAAAAAAACTAAGTTTTAACTCAAGAGTAAATAAATCATGAATCCAATACATGAGTAATAAAAATTTTCCTTTCTTTTTTTGAAAAACTGTACATTTGAAACACATTCCAAACTTCCATTGCATAAATCCAATTTCCTTTTCTCAATTAAAGAATTGAATATTTCGCATTATAACTTTTCTTAACATAGATACATACAAGCTTCAAGAGCTTAACTAGAAAATAGAGATACATATGATTGTATACTTGTCTGTCTTCAATATTCCCGGCCACCAACTGCATGAGGGGAAGCATCACTCAAGCAATTTACCTCCAACTGCAGACTAACTGCAGTCCCCCGGCCCTACCCTTTGATAAAGAGATTGGTATGGTAACCCCAAAATAAAATAGGCCTAATTTGAGCAAGGTGTTGTGTCTTACATTAACTAGTACTATCATACTATGGCTACAACCATCAAAATATGAAATCCCTACTAGAAATGCAAACCTGGATCACAATGAACCTAGACAGTGTAAACGTTGGCAATTTACACCACTTTGGCCAAAGTTTTCTTCGTCTCATATTCACCCAGCCTTCTATCTCGACTAGGAAAGATGACAATCTCTATACTAGGTTATCTACTTCTTCCATGGATCACATATCCCAAGGTTAACCTATTACATGCTTTACTAGGATATATATATCGAAGTAATACCACTTGAATCCTATTTTCACTATCTTTCCCCTTATACAATTTTCCTATACAAACACCAATCAATTATTGATTCACAATTCTATCTAGGTAAAATCCCATCCATAGAAACTATCTCATATTCACAATACAAATTTGCTAACTATATATATATATATATAATCAATTGACATTCACATCAGTAATTTAACATTGAAATCACTTAAAAACAATACATCACATAATGTTTTGAAAACAGGAAAAACATAGAGAAGGAGAAAAACCCCATGCCTGAGAATATAGCTCCAAATGAATCAAAGACTCTTTTGCTTAAGTCCTTCCAACACTCTAGATCACTCCTCTGAATATAACAACTCACGAAAGCAAAATGACAAACTCTCGACACTAATGCAAAACTCAAAAATGAAAAGAGAAGGCTCTTGATTTGAAAAATGTGTGTAAAAATGAGGGAGAGCACCCCCTTTTATACAAAAAAAACTAAGGAATGGTCTAGCTAAGAATAAGCAAAGAAAACTGCCACATTTCCCTTTAAATAGCAACCAACTCAAAAAATGTCAACACAATGATGACATCTTTAACAAAATCTGCAATTTATTTTATTTCTCACGGGCTCTAACTTTCCAAAAATAAAAGAGTTTGTTTTAAAATTCACCAAGTGATGCATATATATTTCCTAATTCTAAGCACTTGCATAATGCTATATAAGACATGTAGTACATGAGGTAAGTGGTAAGACTTAAAGTCTTACCCACTCCCTCCCTATCGACCACCCCATGTGCATCGTGGGTGGTGATTCCCATGTAAAGGCCGCTTCTTCTAAGGAGCACTTATCCCACTTAAACATGCCTTCTTTTAAAAATTTATAAGCTTTAATAAATTTCTTCCCCTTTTTATGGGCTACGTACCTTTTTAACTTTATAACCTTTATATATATATATATATATAGTAAAACAATATCATTTTTCCAAAAGAATTATAATTGCTTATTTTAAAAACATAAGAATATATATATCGTAAATAAAATCACTTATAACATATTATTCTTAAACTCATTTATCGCCATGAAATCCACATAGACATGATTATGTTCTCATCAATTCATCATTATCTCACAAATCATAAATAACTATACACACACACACACACACACACACACATATATATATATATATATATCTATATGTTTATAATAGCAATAGCTATCATTTATATATGCATAAATAGGTATATCGACTTCACTCAAAACCAAATAAACTCATGACCCACATACTGACGACACAAATGAATGGAAACCACACATACATTGGTGACATGAATGACAACCACATAAACATAGGCATAACATAAAATTGTTTCACGATAAAACTTTGTCTATGCAATCGAAAACTTATCAACATGCAGATTAAATCATAGTTCTCACACGATCATCTTGTTGGAACCTAAAATTGCATACCAATTTTTGCAAAAAATTTAAGGCTTCCATGTGAAAAAATCAATTACAACTCTCAGAAATACACTTGTACAATCTACACGAGGAGCCTACTTTGGAGAACCATAATTTTAAGCCCGCTCATTTTTATGGAAAATCACTTTGCAAACATATTTTCCTATCATATATGAGTGTACATGTCTGATTTCAGCTTCCTATGACAAGATTTGACTAAGTTTCGAGGAATCAAGTTGAGGGGTTCTGGTAAAGTTTTCTGTCTGTACAATGTGAAATCAGCCCGGGAGGCCAACTTTGAAGGGTAATATCCTAGAGCTGAATTATGATCAAGACAAACCAATTAGTGTTCCTGATTCACCTTATCAAAATCTACTTCTATGTCCGGTTTGAAGGCTCCAGCACATCGTTTACTATTTTTTCAAAATGAAAAGCAAATGCATTTAGCCCCAATTTCACAGTTTCACCGCCAGAGAGGTCAACTTTGGCCCTAAATATTTTGTGATTAGAGATTATTGGTGAAAAAGTCTCTTTCACACACACTCATCAAGCCTAAATGAACTAAACTCTCCGGTTACAACTTCCCAGGAAGAGATTTAATGGTTTTTTTAAATTGCAAGTTGGTGAGCTCGAATCAGGTTTTGAAAAGGGCAGTTTTCAAGAAGGTTAATTTGGAGGCTAATATCTAGCAATCGGGTCATTTTCATGACAAACCAATTAGTGTCTCAAATTCTTCCCATATTAATGTGCCTTCATGCCAGTTCTCAAGATCCCAGCACTTCGTTTGATATTTTTTCAAAATCAAATCCAAATGGGTTTTACACAGTTTTTTGACTACATTCCCAGGCAGTTTCAGAAAGGTCAACTTTGGCGCTTGATATTTTGCGAAAGAAGAGGAATGATGAAAAATCCTTTTGCACACATGTTCATTTAAGCTAAATGACCTAATCTCCAAGATGGTAGCTCCTTAAAATTAGCTTTGATATTTTTTCAAAGAGGCAAGTTGGCAAGTTTCAGTTGAGTTTAAACAAGCATAAAAACATGTTGAGTGAGCTACTTTGATTGTGAGCAGCTTTTAATCATAATAAATTTGTGCCAAACCATTTCTTGCATTGAATTCTCAGGTCAAAAATCTACAAGTTTATGCGTTTTCATAGCTCTGGGAGAAGTTTTGATCAGTTTTTCAGCCTATTTCCGAAGGCTAGTTGGCCTGTTTTGACCACTATACAAGGTGTCAAAAAATGGAATTAAAAGAACTGTGAATACTTTTTAGCTTTTCTTCATGATTTAACAATTTTCTACGATGGACATAGTTTTGGCAAGAGTCTCACCGATGAACAAAAGCTATAAAAAAAACTCATCAGCAAGACATCATACAGGTCTCACCAATGGAAACCTCATTGGCAACAGATATACCACCGAAGTGAAAATCTCAAGTCATACCGATCTAAAAGGTCATGCCGATGGACACAGTTTCGACAAGAGTCTCACCGATGAACAAAAGCTATAAAAGAAACTCATCGGCAAGACATCATACAAGTCTCACCAATGAAAAACTCATCGGCAAGAGATATACCATCGGAATGAGTTTTTCATATCTTCCCGACTATACAAGTAACCTCGATGAGAAAGCATTTTGGTGAGATTCCCATCAATATGTCCAAATGAATTAAAATATTTGTTTAAAGAAATCACCAGAAAGGATAAATCAAGATATCAGTGGGCTCCCAAGATGAATAATCAATATGTTTATGGATATCAAAGAGGGTGTGCTGACTATCCCTTCGAAAATCTAGATGGAGAAATAACAAAGAAGAATAAACATTATTTATGGGAAAGCAAATATTGATGAGGGAAGTTTCAAATATACAAATAAGAATATATAGAATATGATGCTGGGGTAAATGAATTTCACTCAGAAGTAAAAGAAGGTGAGGAAGATTTAAACAAATTGCTAATGAAAATTTAAAGGCAAATAAAATATTTCACGGAAATAAGAAATAGATTCCAGAGAAAGATCAAAATGCAAAGTAAAGATTTAATGAAGTTGTGACACATTTTACCCATGATGTGAAATATTTTCACCGCAAATTATATAAGATAGATAATTACTTTGCCCAAGAGAAATTCTTAAAACATTTTCATTCTAAGGAAAATATTTCTAAGGGATTAATTGAATAGGTAATTATCTTACCTAAAAGAATATTTTCCACATTGAGATGGTAAAATATTTTCACGGGGGAAATTAAAAGATGACTTAAAGCTTTGCAATAGGTGATTATTTTTACTTAAAAAGTATTTTACACTGGGTGAAAGTACAAATGAAGTTGCCAGCAAAAGGGAGATTACTATTATAATTACTTCAATAAAGTAGAAGATCAAGGAGATAAAAATTAAAATATTTTACTCTATCAAAATTGAAGAGCTAAACCATACAGATACAAAGGGTCGTAACCCTAAAATACAAAAATATTTATATGATCAATCATGGAGAAGCAAGGGAATCATTAGTAGGATTAGATTAGAAAATCATTACTAGTAGAAGACAGATTGCATCCATTTGCCCATCCATTCCATATCAGAAAATGTTATAATACATATTATTTGAAGCAATATTATGGAGCAGAATAATTTTAAATGGTGATCTATTTCAGTGTTCACTTGTTGCATTGATATTCATGCTTATATGTTACTGTGTTGTCTCCAGAGTGGTTTTCTCATGTTATTTAAATTATCATATCAAGGATATCTTTAATTTATTAGGTCACATTTGTTGATTCAGTGTGTTCTAATTGATTGGTTTCTATAAGAAGTTGATTTAATTCCTTCTAGGTTGTCAAGTTCATTGGTCTCTGCCAGGAGTTAAAACCCTTTCAACGAAACAATTTTGGTCAGGTTTCCTTCTTGCCAGAATTAAAACTTCCTTTCAGTTGTTCATAGTAATATGGGAGAATATCACTGGGATTATTAAGAAGAGTATAGTAACTTACAGACCTGCACGTTTGCATAAGGTGCAAACATTTCATGTGCCCAACAGGATAGAGTTAAGTTGTTAAATAGACTTGCCTATCTTACACATCTATATCCATACCCATCATTCATCATCGACTCCAATAGCCCAATAGATTAGGCACTGGTCATTCCAAACGCATCCTAGAAACTCTACATAGTTTTATTCAAGCATTCATATCTAAGACCTTAATAGTAGGAATAGGAACAATTATCTTTCAGCTACTTCACACCTATTTGCCACCGTGAAGGATATTAAAATTTGCATTAGTTGTGAAAGGTATACCCACCTAGGTCTAGCAGAACCTAAAGTGAAGAAGGTATTATCCTTGTGCCTGTTAGCCAAGAACGTGAAGAGAGCTTAGCAACATCTTAAGGTGTAAAAACCCGCATTTTTGAGACCTAACACATCCAAACATGCAATCAAGATTCATAACATAGATTACTTACCACTACCCATTCTAACTCAACATAACCTAGGTCAAGATAGGGTTGTGTGTGTGCGATTGCTCAATATAGGTTTTACTAAGGTTACCAGACCAAGTCCTTCTCCTGAGTGATACTTCCCCTCCCTTCCAGAGGAGCAACCTGTTCCTGCATCCACTTAGATCATAGTGGTTGGCTGATCAAACTATCATCATTAATTAACAATAACCACATTTAATACAAGACATTGCATTATTTTTTTTCTCATCATATTGCATTCAAGATAGATAACACACATAGATGCAAAGATTCATAATTACTTCAATTTTCACAAAATATCCAATCTATAGTAAATGGATAAAAGCACATATATAGATGCAGAAATCCATAATCACTCACTTTCCAAACAAATTAACTAATCTAGGTAAATAGTAAGTAGATAGAAACACCTGAGGAGTAACAAAACCTGGGAAGATCTCCCAACCTGAAAATGACTTGTAGTTGCAAGATGTGAAAACTTGTAATAAATGATGGATTTTATGTGATTCATGGATACTATAATGCAATTTTGAAATTTTGAAAAAAATTTCCTTTCGTGTTTAAGATTGCATAAATGAGAATGGATTTATGTTTATGAATGGATTCAATAGTATGAAAAACTAATTGAATGCTTAACTTGCAAACTTCAGGTGAAGTAGATTGCAGCATGGTTCAGACAAGAACAAACATTGGGGATAGCCAAGAGGAAGGGCAACCTTCTAGCCACTCTGATTCAAAACTTTACCAGATCCTTACTATGCTCCATGAGATGAGGGAAAGAATTGGAACTTTAGAGCAGGAAGTCAGGGGTTAGAATGGACTCAGGTAGGAAGCCTTCCATAGGGGTGAACATGAGGAATGTCATGAAAACACCACCCAAAGTGGACGTGGAGAGAATATCTCTGAAATGAGAAAAGATGATAAAATAAGCCATTTGGCTCTAGAATTATCTAGAGATATGAAAAAGGTTATACCTTCCAAATTTGATGGGACTGTAAGCGGAGATGCCATGGAGGCATGGCTTATAGAAATGGAGAAATACTTTGAAATAAGAAACTATTCTGAAATCACTAAAGTGGTATGGGGAGCATACCAATTGGTAGGAGAAGCATCCGACTGGTGGATGAACAAGAAGATGGAGTTAAAATTGAGCTCCCTGAGTCTAACTTGGGAAAGGTTTGTGGAACTTTTCAAGCAAAGATGGTTGCCTTAGTTGTATTTTGACCAGAAGCTTATAGACTTCCAAAATCTGAGACAAGGTGACTCATTTGTGAATGAGTACTAGAAGAAATTCACCCGTCTCCTCAAATATGTTCCCCAATATTAGCAGGATGAGAGATTTCGCATCCAAAAGTTCATCATGGGCTTAAAAGCCCAAATTGGAGGTGAAGTTGATGTGCATGGTCCCACTACAATGGACCAAGTTTATGAGAAATCTATTAAACAGGAACAAAAGTTGAAATCCATGTCTACATACCGGGAAAGGAACTGTAAAAAGTTTAGCTAGTTCCAATCCTCCTAGTCATTTAAGAAAAAGGAAAATAAGCATAAATTTAATAAGAAAGGTGACAAAGGATTCAAGGATAATTAGAATGAATCCAAGAGTGAGAAGAAAAATAATAATAACTCCAAGAAAAATGGAGATAATTCAGGAAAGCCTTATGAAAGGTGAGGACCCGCAGGAGGGTGTTATTCATGTGGCAGAGACCACTATGCCAATCAGTATCCCATTAAGACCCAAGGGACTCAGCCATGAGGAAATCCTTTACCCTCACAATAGGTAGCTTTTCAATGGTGGATACATGCAGCCTTGGACAATAGGCAAGCTGAGTATCAAATCACTCCAATTGAAACCACAGGTATAATATCTTGTATTCCAATTTTAGTTTTGATAGATACTGGTGCTACAGAATATTTTATTTCTCCAAAAGTTTTAAATAAGATTTCTAGAAAAGATGGTTACATGGCAAATACTTGGTCAGTTGAATATGCTAATCAGACCAGAGCTCAGGTAGAGTAATGTTTGTTTGAGGCCAAGGTTGAACTCTCAATTTTTTCCACTGAAGCGAACCTTTATGTAGTCCCATTAGGCTCATATGATGTCATCCTTGGAATAAATTGGTTATGGAGACAAAGGGCTAAGGTGGATTATTTTGGTAAAACAATAGAATGCCTAGATGACCTTGGGAATAAAGTTTTTCTACAAGGCACTGCTAGAGAGGTTAAATTGAGGTAAATATCTGCCCTACAAATGAAAACAACCCAAAGAAAATGATGTCAACTCTTTGCCATTAAAATGGATAAAATAAATAGCCACAAGGAATCTATTTTTCAAGATGATTTGATGTATTATGAATCTCAAAAACTCCAAGGAGTTGAAGAAAGAGAATCCATAGATCATGAGAGATTAGATATGGATAGATACCCCTTTCTTTGAGATTTTGAGGATGTATTCCCAAATTAACTACTGGGATTACCTCCTAAGAGAGATTTTGATTTCTCAATAGATATAATTCCAAGATCAAAACCTATATGTAAAGATCCTTATAGAATGACCACAACAAAGTTAATGGAGCTAAAGGCTCAACTACATGAATTGCTTGATGAAGGATTGATAAGACCCAGTGTTCCACCTTGGGGAGCACCACTAATTTTTGTTAAAAAGAAAGATGGTACATTGTGGCTATGCATAGATTATCATATGCTAAATAAGGCAACAATAAAGAACAAGTATCCATTGCCCCACATTGATGATCTCTTTGATCAAATGCGAGGGGCAACTATGTTTTCAAAGATTGATCTTCGATCACGATACCACCAATTGAGACTAAAAGATGAGGATATTCATAAGACAACCTTTAGAACAAGGTATGGGTACTATGAGTTTATTGTCCTACCCTTTGAGTTAACGAATGCACTTGCAACATTTATGAACTTAATGAATAGTGTGTTCAAAGACTGTTTGGACAAGTTTGTCCTTGTTTTCCATGATGATATTTTGATTTACTCCAAGAGTGAGGAGGAACACCTACAACATTTAAGGATTGTTCTCCAGAGACTAAGAGAGCATAAACTGTATGGCAATCTCTCAAAGTGTACTTTCTTTCAAAAGGAAGTACAATATTTGGGTCATATAATTTTAGCTAAGGGAATTGTTGTGGACCCAGCAAAGATTAGAGCTATTATGGAATGGCCAACACTGATAAATGTGCATGAGGTCTAAAGTTTCATGGGCCTAGTAGGATATTACAGGAAATTTGTGGCTATTTTTTCCAAAATTGCCTATCCTATTACTTCTTTACAAAGGAAGGGCAAATGATTTGATTGGTCAGGGAAATCCCAGGAGGCATTTGACCAACTAAAAGAAATATTGACTATGACACCTATTTTAGAGGTACTTGACCCAGATGGTCATTTTGTAGTCATCACCGATGCTTCAGGAGAAGGATTAGGTGGTGTATTTGTCTAGGATGGGCAAGTTATTGCTTATGAGTCCAGAAAGTTGAAAACTTATGAGTAGAATTATGCTCCTCACAACCTAGAATTAGCAGCAGTGGTTCATGCATTGCAAATGTGGAGACATTACTTAATTGGGAAACATTTTAAACTAAAAACAAACCATGAAGGGCTCAAATATTTGTTTACTCAACCATATCTGAATGCTCTCCAGAGAAGGTGGTTAGAGCTAATATCTAATTATGATTTTGAGATTAAATACATACAAGGCAAAGAAAACTAAGTGGTGGATGCCTTAAGTAGGAGAAGACATATCTCCTCGATAATCTCCATACATTTTGATTTTAGGAATCAGGTATTGCAAAGGTCTAAAGGAGATGAATACTATGAGCAGATAAAACAAGCTCTTGTGGATAATCCTCATGATTCTAGGTATGATGGATTTTATTTTGAACCAGATGGAATATTAAGGTTTAAAGGAAGGATGTACATTTTGAACTTCAAGGAGTTAAGAGATATCATGTGGAAGGAGATTCATTCCACACCTTATTTAGGACATCCTAGAGTGATGAAATTGCAAGCTGATGTAAAACCATTATATTTCTAGAAAGGAATGAAGGGGGATGCTACAAGGTTTGTAGCTAGATGTCTGGAATACCAGAGGATGAAGGAAGAACACCATCACCTGGTAGGACTTCTATACTCTCATGAGATTTTGGAACAGAAATGGCAAATCATTAGCATGGATTTTGTGCAAGGACTTCCTATGTTTAGGAATAGACATAATGTTCTTCTCGTTGTGGTGGACAGACTCACCAAGGTAGCACATTTCATACCCAGGAATTTGATAGATGGGGCACTAGTCATAGCCCACAAATTTGTGCAAGAAGTATTCATATTACATGATATCCCTGAGAAGATTATCTCAAATAGAGATTCTCGTATGACATCAAGGTTTTGGCAAACCTTGTTTTTCTCACTTGGAACTCAATTGAACATAAGCTATGCTTATCATCCCAAGATAGATGGACAAATTGAAAGAGTAAACCAAGTGTTAGAAGACCTATTGAGAATATATTGTATGGACCAGCAATACAAGTTGGAAGATTATCTTCCTCTTGTGGAATTTGCTTATAATAATTCCTATCATTCCACTATCAAGATGGCTCCATTTGAAGCATTATATGGAAGAAAGTGCCAAACTCCTATAAGTTGGGATAAGCTAGAAGATAAGATTAGCCTTGGTCTAGAAATGGAAGAGCAAGTCCATCTGATTAAGAAAAGGCTGGTAGAAGTGAATGATAGGAAAAAATGTTATGTGGATGTCAAGCACATCGCAAGACATTTCTCAGTTGGAGAAAAAGTCTTTTTTAAGGATTAAACCACAAAAGAGTTCTATTAAGTTTTGAAAGACATCCAAACTAGCTCCTAGGTATGTGGGTCCCTTCAAAGTTCTTGAAGAGGTCAACCCAGTTGCATACAGGATTGCTCTACCGCCAGCTCTTGCCATGATGCATAATGCTTTCCATGTTTCTTATTTGAAAAAAGTATGTTGTAGGAGATAATCATGTTCCTATTCTTGATTGGAATGCCATACATGTGAAGGACCTAGGGGTGGTAGTGATTGATCCCATCAAGGTGCTCAAAATACGTAAGCTACACTTGTGTAATAAAGAGATTACTCAATTCAATGTCTAGTGGGACCAATATACAGAAGAGAATGCCACTTGGGATAATTATGATGATATTTATCAAAGATTCCCTCATCTCTTTTAAGCTTTTAGTTATGATGAACAAAACTTTTTTTATGTTATAAACTTTGGATACATTAAATCATCAGGGATGATGATTCATAAGGGGGGATAAGTAATCATAGGTTAATGATTTGACATTTGGGGAAAATATCAAGATAAATCATTGGTTATATGGATTATGATTAATGTTTAAAATTAGACATGAGATTACATGTTGTTGGAATTATTTTAGTATAATGCATAGTAATTTGATGATGATACATTGATCATGGTTTGAATAATTGTGAGTGTAACCCAGAAAAGAGACTTCCAATTCCAAGAAGGGAAGGAGAGTATCACCCACGAGAAGTAAATAGACGTTGTGGAAAAAGTTAGGTTTCCATCAGGGTTTCAAACTTTTTCTTTGTGCGAATCTTTGCGAGATAGAGTATTAGTTATCTTCCCTTATTTAGTTGATTTCAATTTGACTATTGTCAATTTAGGGTTTCTTGATGTTACCTATGTCGATCTGACTAAATAATGTTCTCAAAACATTATTATTGGTCAGAATTAACCATTGTCTTTTGTTGGAGTTTCCCTATGTATATTTATATATTAAGTTTGTGTATATCGATTTAATTATTCGAGATATAGTATAAGATTTTGAAGTGGGGGAGTAAGCCTCGACCCCATGTTCACATTTTGATGCATGTTTGATGCTAACACCATATTATTGGTAATGCTATTTTGGTGACAGCATAGATTATTTTATTATTCTCATAGTATACAAATATGATGTATAAGAATAATGTGGGCCTTTTGATGTGATAAACATCTTTTGGTCCATTATCACTACGTGCATGTAGTGAACCCATACCCCAATAATCCTTGAAGGATGGACTGAGTGAGAGAGTGTTGATGGCTTAACATAATCAAAACATGAATATAGCTCTTTGTGTGCTGCATACTCTCGACGAGAGGGTTTATAGGATAATGGAATAGATATTCCCCTGAATAGCCTATGGGAAGTTAAGACTATTGTCACCTTCAATTAAAAGGTGGTCTTTTATGTTTTTTTAATCTTGTGGAGTCATGTGGAAGGAGAGCATAAAGCTCTGAGTCAAGCGCAGAGAAAGAGCAGTGTTGAGAACGTTAAGAAAAGACACTACTTTGAGCATAAAGATCTCTATGTGACAGTGCATATATATATATATATATATATATATATATATATATATATATATATATATATATATATATATATATATATATATATATATATATATATATAGGTACATTTGGTATCACACCATTGTGTGTGGTGTAAACTACACTTGGGCTTTCTTGTTTTGCTATCAATATGTGTGTTAGATTTAGGGCATACAACTGAGAGGGGGGTGAATCAATTGTACAAAACTTTCTTCCAATTAAACACTTAACTCCACTCTATAATTCAAAAGCGTAATGATAAAACAATCATGGAAACATAATGCATAAAATTAAGAGCAGAAACACATTAACACACACGACACCAAGATTTTGACGTGGAAAACCCAGTTAAGGGAAAAACCACAGGGTGATTAACGCAAGATTGTATTCTCTATTAGAAGAATAGAAAGAACAAATGGCACATGCCAATTAGGGCTCACTGCCTACAAGAGACACACTGTCTACAAAATAGTATCACATACATGAACGGGAGTATAGCATCTTCACCATGCTTGAATTAGTTCCATTTAAGCCCAAAACTGTTGCTCTGCCTTTCTCTCTCCTCCTTGCTACCACACACTCATCTCCACAAGGACACCTTTGAAATGACTTCACAATCCCTTATTTATACAAGACATAAACTTAGAAATAATCATCTAAGTCGGAAAACATCTACAAGAACATCCACAAGATGTGTAACTCATCCGGTTGGCCAGTCTCAGGAAGAACATCATCATCTAAAAGTTATTCTTCAATTACGAGCTCCAACTCCAATGTGGACCACCAACACGAACTGGACATGATTAAAAGACCTCCACAAGCTTGCCTGAATCACCAAGAACATCCACACTTCATTTGCTTACTGAAATCCTTCTCTCCTTCATCTAGAAACTCAAGAACATAGTTTGTCATTACTGTTACAAAGGAATAGATGCTTGTGGACCTTTAAACCATGAACCAATTGAGTTGACACTTCAAACAAACTTCCTTAACACTCCCTCAAATCCGCAGAATAGGATAATGCATTTCTAGATCTCACCGGACCTGTCTGTATCCAGTTTTACTTGAGCGGCCACAACTTCTTTAGGTCTTCATGCGGACCTTCGAAATCTTTACTGGATTAGCTTAAGACACATATCTACAAACCCTTTGAACCGCATCCTCTGATCCTCATCCTATTTGGGATTTTTACCTTAATGTCTTCACTGTTCTTCTCTGTTCCTGATTAAGACTAATTTTCTCAATATCCTCAGCACACAGCTCTTCCAATCCTTATCATTAATACAACAGGAGTATGTTGACATCAATGATAACACTGATTAGGCCCATACTTGCAACAATCTCGCCCTTTGTCATTGATGGCAACATATGATGTGAAAAACTATTTTGACCATCAAGACAAGAACTTCTCCTTACTATCACAACTCCCCCTATTAGCAACAACCATTCACATGTCTTATTTTCCTTTCCTACTCCCCCCTTGATCAGCAACCACTTGTTTTTCACATGTCTTCTCTCCCCCTTTGACATAAATGGCAAAGGGCACATACTTGCAATTTCACCACTTCAGAGTCATACCAGCTGCTCCCCCTGAGTAGCAGCTCTTAATCATCAATCTGGACCACAAGATATGACTATGATATCCACTAGACTGATGCACATCAATGCACCTTAGTTCATCACCGGAGGGGCAATAAACCCTAACTTCTCCCTGAGATACTCAAAAGAGTCCTTAGGTAGAGGTTTAGTAAAGATGTCTACAATCTGATCCTTGGAAGGCACAAACTCCAATCTGACTTCATTCTTGTTCACTTGCTCTCACAAGAAGTGAAACTTGATGGATATATGTTTAGTCTTTGAATGCAAAACCAGATTCTTAGATATATTTATTACACTTGAATTATCATAGAAGATTGTGATAGGCTCCTCATACTCCACTCTGATGTCTCTTAGCATCTGCTTCATCCACAAAACTTGAGTGCAACTACCTGCTGCTGCAATATATTCTGCTTCTACAGTGGACAGAGATATTGCCTCTTGTTTCTTTCTTAGCCAAGAAACTAATCTCTTCCCCAAAAAGAATGCTCCACCACTGGTACTCTTCCGGTCATCCACATCTCCTGCCCAATTAGCATCTGTATATGCATGAAGAGAGAAATCATGATCTCTAGGATACCATAGACCATTCTCAACTGTCCCTTTTAGATATCTAAAAATCCTCTTGATTGCCATGACATGAGATTCTCTAGGATCACCCTGGAATCTAGCAATAAGATCAACAGCCTGCATAATGTCTGGTCTAGTTTGAGTAAGATACAACAGTCCTCCAATCATTGACCTATACTTTTTCTGATCAACCTTGGGAGAGTCATCATCCTTGTTCAACTTACATCCGGTTTCCATGGGACTTGTTGATGATTGTTTTGAGATAGTCATAAAAATAGTTAAAATTTACATAAAATGAACCAAAACTGACTTGAAAGATATGAAGGAATTGGTTAAGATTCACTTAATCCCAATTTTAATATGGTTAGGTCTTGACCTGTTGGGCAAATTTAGTTGGTTGATGTGAAGCTGTAATGTTTAAGGGGCCTTAGGCAATTTAGGGTTTCTTGTTGGTTAACTGGGCTCAAACTATGCAAAAGATCATAAATATCAGCGTGTTGTTCATTCTCTTGCATAAAAGTGTTACTGTGTTGCAAAGCTTTAAAGGGCTTTCTTGAATTATTGCAGCTTTCTCCTCTTCAATATTATGAAAACTGTCTACTTTCAAACTCTATTGTTCATGCTTTTCAAATATGAGACAATTTCCTTCAAATTCTTGCGTTTTAAGCTAAGTATTTTCAGATGGGTTGGGAAAAGTTAGAAAGATCTAGACTAAATTTCACTCATTCTACCAAAGGATCTAATTGTTCTATTATGCACTTTATAAATCATATAGTAACTTGATCAAATCCATAGACAAAAACCTTAAATGTAAGTTTTGAGCATTTTCACAAACATACACTTAAGATTGCAAGCTCTAAGAGATAATGTTTCAAACACAAAGAAGAGCAAGAAAACACTCAAAAGATGATGCAGAATTCTAGATTCAATTGTATTAGAAACTGACAGTTATATAAGATTTACAATGTCTGAATGACTCTTGGCTTCATTGATCAGACTACAGAAAACTTAAAAGCTTTACAGATACAGCAAGGAGGTAGGATGTTCCACGCGCTCCTTGTTGCAGACACAGGCGACCTTCTACTTCTAAACTAAAAGGTCCCTATATTCTAAATGCTGAGATAAATTACAACTACTAGCTATTCTCTAAACAAAATCCCTGTGTAGCCCCTGTGTACGTATTATAGTGTATAGAGGCACAATATATAGACTTTTTGATTGTCCTCAATACAGCTCAAAACCCTAGTTAAGCACTGGTTCAAACCTCTGGTTACAGCAATAAATGCTGGAGAACAAGTCTCCCAAAATATCTCTGAGCATACATCAAATCTGGGCGAAATATGCCCTTATGAAAACCCTAGCAGCTTAATATTAACTTCTGTGGTCTGCTGCAATAATGTCTTCAGCTACATTTTGTCTTCATCATTGATGGCCCTTGACTTCCTTGCCTTTCATCCTTATCTTCCTCTACTCTTGAGATCAGATTTTCTATCCATGACATCATCGCCATTAAGCTTCAGCTCCTTCTTCAACTGCAAACCTGCAAAAACAGACCAGCAGTAAATATTACTTCACCTAATAAACAGTAGGAAATAAACATTTATTAAATCCAGTCATGACTGTGTGATTGCAAAAATCGGGCCCTAAATCTATGAAAATCGTGAGTCCAAAATGCATATTCAATGTTAAACTTGTTGGGTCAACCATCGTTGACCAAAAACATGCATTCAGACCCTAAATTGGCCTCAAAATTTCATCGCTTTGTTCTCCCGCTTACTTCTTTGTTTAAATCTTTGTATTTTCTGATATACAAGCTGAGCGTGATACATTCATTTAATCGGATTTGAATCTTTTTTAGTTCCGCAGCTTGTATGCATGCCATGGCATATCAGCTTGTATATCGCAAAAATATACAAGCACTTAACTCCAATTTATAATTATTCAATTCCACCAAATAAAGCAATGTATAAAGCGTTGCATATAACCTTTGGACCTATCGCTGTTATAAACGGCAATTTATAACCTGTCGAATCTGCAATGTATCTTTTGATATGCAAATCGGATGTGATACATAGGATAAATCTGATTTTATATTCATTTGGATTCCAGCATGTATGTTTAACTTTGCATATCGATTTGTATATCTCGATACATACAAACGCTTAAACATGCAAGCATTTCCACCTTTTTAATTTCTCTTTCAAGTCCGCACTATGTATGTGGTTTTGTATCTTTCGATATGCATTGCTTAAAACATACATGGACTTAACCTTGTTTGATAAATTTTTGGTTCCGGCCCCTGTATATGTGCAATGTATGTTTGATAATATACAACCCATAATTATACAATGAATTAACCATGTTTCATAACATTCGAATTCCGCGCGATGTATATGGCCAATGTATATTTTACCTTGTATATTTTCACTTGCCAAACATACGTGAGATATATGCAACGGAACTCAAATACCTATTCACTTCAACTCTGAGTTATTTCAGATCCATTTGTATGTATACATAAAGCTTTTATTTAAAATGCATACAAGGAAAAAAGACATACAATCGGCTTTGTATATGAAAGCGATATACAAAGGGCATTGTATGTACATTTCAAATGACCCAATCATGCAAGCAACCCTACTATATGAACCCGATTGTAAATGTGACTAAGTATAAAACGACTTTGCACATATAAAGGACTTTGTAAAGAGATATACAAATGTCTTTGTATACAGGCCAACTCAAATACAAAGGGCCTTGTATATGCAACATGTATATATAAATAGACTTGTATGTGCAAACAGCAAACCCTTCCCTTGTACATTTTACCAAAATGATCATAACTTGCAAAATATGGCAAATTTTAAGATGGTTCAAAAAGAAACCCTAGCTCATTTTTCACAAGGAATCCAAACATATCATGCCCTGGTACTGAAAATGGATTTTTTCTCTATTTTTAATAAAGTTTGCAATTTTAACCCCTTTTTCCCTTTACCACCAAGCAAAACAACACACATAAAAGCAAAAGCAACAGCCACAGTAGGGGTCCTCATTTTGCTTAGGAGTAAAATGGGGCATGTTGTGAACATCACAACAGGACTACTCATTTGTTTTGAGTCTTCCATCCCAAATTTCGTCAACAATTCTTTCACATATTTGGTCTGAGAAATGAAGATTCCTTTCTTTGTTTGAGTGATTTATAGACCCAAGAAGAAATTCATTTCCCCATGCATGGACATCTCAAATTCACTTTTCATTTGATTTGCAAAGGTCTTACACATACTATCTCTTCCTCCAAAAATGGTATCATCAACAAACACTTCAACAATCAAGATATTTTCATGGTCAATTTTGAAATACAAATTACTGTCAGCAGTACCTTTGTTGAAACCAATCTTCAAAAGATGTTTATCCAATCTTTCATACCAGGCTCCTAGGGCTTGCTTTAGTCCATACAGGGCCTTCTTCAACTTGCAGACCATATCACCATGATTAGATAATTGAAATCCATCCGGTTGCTCAATGTACACTTCTTCTTCCAAGTCACCATTCAGGAAGGCAGAATTGACATCCATCTGATACACTCTAAAATCTTTGAAGGCAGCAAATGCAAAAAATAATATGACTACTTCAATTCTTGCCACCGGAGCAAAAGTTTCTTCAAAATCAACTCCTTCTATTTGAGAATAGCCCTTGAAGACCAATCTGGCTTTATTTCTGATTACTTCACCAACTTCATTCAGTTTGTTCCAGAAGACCCATTTGGTTCCAATTATATTCTTGTTTCTAGGTCTAGGAACAAGATCCCAAGTGTGATTTTTCTCAATTTACATCATCTCTTCCTCCATTGCTTCAGTCCAATTTTCATCATTGTAAGCTTTATTCACTGTCTTAGGTTCAATCTTTGAAATCAGACAATACTTATCTGAATCTTGAGCAATTCTCCTTCTATTTTGTACACCTTTGCTTTTGTCACCTATGATCTAATCTTCAAAGTGGTTCAGTCTTACATATCTTAGAATATTGGGAATTTCTTGCACTTATATTTCTTGATCAGAATCATTAAAACTCATCTCTTCTTCCTGATTTATCGGATCCGTTTGAATCTGACTTTCAGAAAAGGCTTGGGCTCCTTGAATTAGAACACCATTCTAATCATCTTCATCATATTCATAAAACCTTGAGGGTTTTTCAATTCCTTCATCAACCTTCACATTTGTACTTTCTATCATCTTTCTCAATCTCTTGTTATAACACCGGTATGCTTTGCTTTGAGTAGAGTAACCCAAGAATATTCCTTCATCACTTCTAGCATCAAACTTTCCTAGATCTTCATCTCTTTTAATGTAATATTTTCTACCAAACACTCTAAAATACCTCATAGTAGGAGTGATGCCAAACCAAAGTTCATAAGGAGTCTTACCGGTATTGCTTTTGATTTGAACCCGATTGAGAGTATAGACTACAGTGCTGAGAGCTTCTCTCCAATAGATCTAAGGAACATTTGCTTCCATAATCATGGTCCTAGATGCTTCCTGGATGGTCTGGTTCTTTCTCTCCACTACTCCATTATGCTATGGAGTCCTAGGAGCAGACAACTATCTCTTTATTCTATGTTTCTCACAGAATTCTATGAACTCGCCTGATGTGAATTCTCCACCTCTATCATACCTTAGACATTTTAATTTTAATCCGGTTTCAGTCTTTACCATAACCTTGAATATTTTGAATTTCTCAAGAGCCTCTTATTTTTCTTTTAGAAAAGTTACCCACATCATCTGGGAATAGTCATCAATTAGTAACATGAAGTATCTATCACCTTGCACATTCCTGATTCTTGCCAGACCACAAAGATCAGTATGAAGTAAGTCCAATAATCTAGTAGAAGATTGTTCCTTTCTTTTAAATGAGACTCTGCTTTGTTTTCCCAACTGACATTCTTTGTACAAACTATTTGTAGGTTTCACTAGTTTTGGAAGATCTCTTACAGCCTGAGTATTGCTTATCTTGATGATATTATCAAAATTCACCTGACACATTCTCCTATGCCACAACCAACTCTAATAAACTTGAACAAATAAGTAAATTTTACCAGTACCAACCAAGTGGAAGATATTACCTTTGGTTTGAGTACCAGATGCAATCTCTATTCCGAAACTTTCAAAGATCTTGCATTTTCCATTCTTGAATCAAAGATCATAGCCTTTGTCCACCAACTGACCAACTATGAAAAGATTGTGCTTCAATCCTTCAACATATAGTACATTACCGGTTTTGTTCCTTCCATCAAAAGAAATAGTTCCTCTTCCTCTGATTCTGTTAGATTTAGGACAGACAATTGAGAGGGGGGGTGAATCAGTTGTCAAAACTTTCTTTCCAATTACACACTTAAAATCTTCTTAGTGATTTAGCAGCATATCAATAAATCAATTATGGAAACATAGTGCTTTCAATCAAGAGCAGAAACACATCAACACATAAGACACCAAGATTTTGACGTGGAAAACTTGGTTAAGGGAAAAACCACAGGGTGATTAACCAAAGATTGTATTCTCTGTTAGAAGAATAGAAAGAACAAAATGGCACATGCCAATTAGGGCTCACTGCCCAAGCACACTGCTCACAAGAGGCCCACTGCCTACAAGAGACACAATGTCTACAAAAGAATAAGTATCACATACTTGAACTGGAAAATAGCATCTTCACCATGCTTGAGTCAGTTCCATTTAAGCCCAATACTTTTGCTCTGCCTTTCTCTCTCCTCCTTGCTACCACACACTCATCTCCACAAGACACACTTTGAAATGACTTTACAATCCCTTATTTATACAAGACATAGACTTAGGAATAATCATCTAAGTCATCAAACATCAACAAGAACATATGCAGGATGTGTGACTCATCTGGTCGGCTAGTCTTAGGAATAACATCATCATCCGGAAGTTATTCTTCAATTGTGAGCTCCAACTCCAATGCGGACCACCAACATGAACTGGACATGATCAAAAGACCTCCACAAGCTTGCCTGAATCACGAAGAACATCCACACTTCATCTGCTTACTGAAATCCTTCTCTCCTTCATCCAAAAACTCAAGAACACAGTCTGTTATCACTGTTACAAAGGAATAGATGCTTGCGGACCTTCAAACCATAAACCAATCAAGTTGACACTTCACAAAGACTTCCTTAACACTCCCTCAAACCCACAGAATAAAATAATGCATTTTCAAATCTCACCGAACTTGTCTATATCACTCTGTCACCACTGAACAGCTACCGGAACTAATTTTACTTGAGCGACCACAACTTCTTCAGATCTTCATGCAGACCTCTAAAATCTTTACTGGATCACTCTAAGACTCATATCTACAAACCCTTTAAACCACATCCTCTGATCCTCATCCGAACTTAGACTTTTACCTTACTATCATCACTATTCTTCACTGTTCCTGATTGAGACTATTTTTCTCAATATCCTCAACACATAGTTCATCCAATCCTTATCATTAATGCAACAGGAGTATGTTGAGATCAATGAGAACACTGGTTAGGCCCATACTTGCAACAATCTCCCCCTTTGTCATTGATGGCGACATATGATGTGAAAAACTATTTTGACCATCAAGACAAGAACTTCTCCTTATTGTCACAACTCCCTCTATCAGCAACAACCATTCACATGTTTTCTCTCCCTTTACTATTCCCCCTTTGATCAGAAACCACTTATTTTTCACATGTCTTCTCTCCCCCTTTGACATCAATGGCAAAGGGCACATACTTGCAATTCCACTACTTTAGAATCATAGCTGCTGCTCCCCCTGAGTTGTAGCTCCCCATCATCAATCCGAACCACAAGATATGACTGTGATATCCACTAGACTGATGCACATCAATGCACCTTAGTTCATCACTGGAGGGGCAATAACCCCTAACTTCTCCTTGAGATACTCAAAAGAGTCCTTAGGTAGAGGTTTAGTAAAGATATCTGCAATTTGATCCTTGGAAGGCACAAACTCCAATCTGACTTCATTCTTGTTCACTTGCTCTCTCAAAAAGTGAAACTTGATGGATATATGTTTAGGTTTTGAATGCAACACCGGATTCTTAGATATATTTATTGCACTTGAATTATCACAAAAAATTGTGATAGGCTCCTCATACTCCACTCTTATGTCTCTTAGCATTTGTTTCATCCACAAAACTTGAGTGCAACTACCTGCTATTGCAATATATTCTGCTTCTGTAGTGGACAGAGACATTGCCTCTTGTTTCTTGCTCAACCAAGAAACCAATCTCTTCCCCAAAAAGAATGCTCCACCACTGGTACTCTTCTGGTCATCCATATCTCCTGCCCAATCCGCATTAGTATATGCATGAAGAGAGAAATCATGATCTCTAGGATACCATAGACCATACTCAACTATCCCTTTTAGATATCTAAAAATCCTCTTGATTTCCATGACATGAGATTCTCTAGGATCACCCTAGAATCTAGCAACAAGACCAACAGCCTGCATAATGTCTGGTCTAGTTTGAGTAAGATACAACAGTCCTCCAATCATTGACCTATACTTTTTCTTATCAACCTTAGGAGAGTCATCATCTTTGTTCAATTTACATCCGGTTGCCATGGGACTATTCATTGGTTTTGAATCTTCCATCCTAACTTTCTTCAACAATTCTTTCACATATTTGGTCTGAGAAATGAAAATTCCTTTGTTTGAGTGATTTTTAGACCCAAGAAGAAATTCATTTCCCCAAGCATGGACATCTCAAATTCTCTTTTCATTTGATTTGCAAGGGTTTTACACATACTATCTCTTCCTCCAAAGATGATATCATCAACAAACACTTCACCAATCAAGATGTTCTCATGATCAATTTTGAAATACAAATTACTGTCAACAGTACCTTTGTTGAAACCAATCTTCAAAAGATGCTTATCAAATCTTTCATACCAGGCTCTTGGGGCTTGCTTCAGTCCATACAGTGCCTTCTTCAACTTGCAGACCATATCACCATGATCAGACAATTGAAATCCATCTGGTTGCTCAATGTACACTTCTTTTTCCAAGTCACCATTTAGGAAGGCAGACTTGACATCCATCTGATATACCTTGAAATCCTTGAAAGCAGCAAAAGAAAGAAATAATCTGACTGCTTCAATTCTTGCCACCGGAGCAAAAGTTTCTTCAAAATCAACTCCTATTTGAGAATAGCCCTTGCAAACCAATCTGGCTTTATTTCTGATTACTTCACCAACTTCATTGAGTTTGTTCCAGAAGACCCATTTGGTTCCAATCACATTCTTGTTTCTAGGTCTGGGAACAAGATCCCAAGTGTGATTTTTCTCAATTTGCATCAGCTCTTCCTCCATTGCTTTAGTCCAGTTTTCATCATTGTAGGCTTCATCTACTGACTTAGGTTTAATCTTTGAAATCAGACAATACTCATCTAAATTTTGAGCAATTCTCCTTCTAGTTTGCACACCTTTGCTTTTGTCACCTATGATATGATCTTCAGAGTGGTTTAGTCTTACATACCTTGGAACTTTGGGAGTTTCTTGCACTTCTGATTCTTGATCAGGCTCATTAAAACTCATCTCTTCTTCTTGATTTACCAGATCAGTTTGAATCTATTTTTCAGAAGAGGCTTGGGCTTCTTGAATTAGAGCACCATTTTGATCATCTTCATCATATTCATAAAACCTTGAGGGTTTTTTGTTAGTGTAGGTTTTTATTTCCTAGATGGGTTATTTATTTTTCCTATATTCCTAGGTTTTTCCTACACTTCTATTAATCTTGGTTAGGTTAATAAAGCATGTCTTATTAGGTGAGTGGTTGCGAGGTGTCACCTTCCTACATGTGAGCATCCATTAGCTATCTTGGGAAGATACTTTGCTATCTTTAGTCCGATAGATGGTTGGTCCTCATTGGTTGGTGTTGCCACCTCCTCTCTCTTCCTAGTCTATATAAGCATGCTACCTGGCTTGTATTTGGCATCTTTTGTTTTTGCATTCTCTTAATGCTATTTTGCTTTTAGCATTTGCATTACTCTCTTGGAGACTAACTCTGTGTTGCTATTTTGATTTCGTATCATTTGTATTCATAGTTTTAATATCTATTCTTTGCACTAGTTTTCTGGGTTATTAATCTTTTCAGATTCTAACATGGTATCAGAGCTATTCTATGTGCAAGAGTAGATTTTAGTTTCCATATTTGAGAGATTTAGGGGGGGTAATAAATCTTATTGTAGGTTTTCGAAGAACCCAGTATGCTCTTCTCTTGCATCTTCGGATGATCTTGAGAATCAAAAAAGTTTGACGAAAACTTTTCTAATCTCTAGGGTTTGCACATGTGTTTATGAAATCTGGGTGATTACAACATTTCTGGTTATACTGGCAGCATTTCCAGCTGTTCCAACGTGTCTAGGAGGCTTGAGAAAGTCAGATTTAGCTTTCGTTTCATTGAAATCGGAGATCGTCATACACAGTTGTGGAACTGGGGTTTCAAGCTCAAATCTGACAACCAGCTTGCATATTTGGTCTTTTGAATCAATATTGCAAGTTCCAGCATCTGATTCATCCTTTGCATGTCATTTTTTGGTTGCTGGGGTCATTTTTTATAGCTAAAGGCATTCATTTTATACTGAAGCAACATTGTCTATGTATTTGCAAGAAAAATGCCTTATGGGTTTTGTTCACAGCACAGAAAAACCATCTGGGTATCTTTCCATTTTTACATGCAGTCTATATATTTTGTAGAAACGCGCTTAGAAAGCTACAACAGGACCCCTCTCCGTTGGCAGCTGCAGTTTTGAAGACAGTTTTCAAATGCTCCGTTCTTGCTCATACGGACTCCTTTTCCAACGAATTTTTTTTTTAATTTTGGCTATTGTTTTGTGCTCTATGCACTAGTGTAGTCATTTTTTGACTTTGATGCCAAGATTTTTTAGAAATTGCAGATTCTCAATCATGACATTGCACGGTTCTCATTTTGGGAACTTCGGAGGATCATAACTTTCACATACAACCTCGTATCAAGGCGATTCATTTTTTGAAAGTGCATGATTTTTCCAGTAGATCGCAGTGGTACTGTTTATTTCTCTAGATATTATGCCAAAGTTGTATTTTCAGCATATGCTCTTCATGAGGGTTTTGTAATGCATTGAAATCAAGACCACTTAGTATTTGTTGCTGGTGGTAGTTGTAAACACACTAATATAAAGTGCCAAATCATATTTTCTTGGGGGGGTTGTCTTGGTTGGGTTCTCTTCTTTTCGACACTTCTTCTCTACATTTCTTCATCATGGATCAAACAAATCTGCCTATCCTAACTCCATACAATTACTTTGAGTGGAAATCACGCATGACAATTCACTTAAGAAAAGTTGGATTAAATAGGATAACTATGGGACTTGAAACTGAACCTGCTAAAGATGAAGATAAGCCTAAGTGGTTTAACAAATGTGATGAGACATATGGAACATTGTGTTTGTCTGTTTCTCCTGATTTTCTCTTTCACATTGAGTCTTTGAATACGCCAAATGAAATCTGGACAAAGCTAGAAACACTATTTGGTACACAAGATTCAATGAGGGGTCATATGTTAGAAAATGAACTAATTAGTTTAAGTCCAAGCAATTTCAACACAATCCAGGATTTCTTCACTAAATTGAAATCACTAAGGCTGCAGTTAAAACAATGTGGAATTGAAAAGAAAGATGAACAAATAATTCTTAGTATTCTCTCTAAGCAAAGTTCAAAATATTCTGTGTTTGTTTCTACTTTCTATGCTACTAAGGGTGCACTTGGTACTCAATTCACCATGCCATCTTTAGATGATTTTGCTGTCAATCTCACTCGGGAATGGGACAAGCTAATTCAGATGGGCACTCTGAAGTCCTCCAAGTCACATGCCTTGGCTGCGAACCAAGGCACAAAAGAACAAAAAGGACAAAGTAGTAACAACAATAGTAAGGATAAGAAACAAAAGAATAGCAAGGAGAAGAAGGATCAGATACCGGTTGCTTCAAAAGCAACTAATGAGACCCAATATTCCAAGGGCGACAAGCCTAAGAAAGAGAGGGTCCAATGTGTCTATTGTAAAAGACCCGGTCATGATGAACATAAATGTCTGAAGAAACAAATTGATCACTTGACACACATTCTTGAGAAGAATAATATCAGTGTTCCTGAGTCTGTCAAACAGAGTTCTAATGAGGGGTCTAATAAGGTAAAAGAAAATAGCAAGGGGAATGGAAAGGGCAAGGCCCTTGTTGCAGTTGCTTCTTCACCATCCACTTGGGTTCTTGATTCGGGTGCTTCGCACCACATGGCTTCATCTAAGGAAGAACTTGCATCCTTGGAGCCGTGTACTATGCCTTCTATTTTGATGGGTGATAACACTCCTGTTGAGGTGTGTGGGAGAGGGTCTGTTGATGTAGGGGATGACACATTCCATGATGTTCTTTGTGTGTCCTCATTATCAACTAATCTCCTATCGGTATACCAGATCACTCACACAGGTTTAGGCAAGCGGGTTGAATTCACTCCTGATTCAGTGGAAATTCGTGAGTTGCTGGTGCAGAAGCACCTTGGCAAATTAATATTGCCTTGGACAAATTTTTGAGTTTGATTAAATTTGTATGCTTCAACATTGTAATGAGGTTTATCAAGTCATTTTTATGTGTTTAGGTCATTAGGAGTTTCAAAAATGTAAAATATTGCAAACCATGTAAAGGTTGTCAATGTAAAATTAGAAAAAAAGATGCAAACTTGGAAGGTGAAGACTCATTTGGCTCTTGGTTTGCTCCAAATCAGTTATGAACTGAAGAGACATGTTTTAATGCCTTTAAAAGGCCTTGTAACCATGAAGAATTCGTGGGTGGTTAAGATTTAAGCATGGAATGAGAAAAAATAATGTTTTCCTGTATTTTCCTTTAGAAATTTTCTGTCTTTTGCTATTGTACAGCCCTATATGGAATTTAATGAATGTATAATGGATTAAAAATGTTATATCCTTCAACCACCTTCCATTTGCTTCTTGTTCCATGCATTTTTATTTAGTTTTGTGAAAGATATGAGTGTTTTATGGACTGTAATTTTCTAATTTTTCCTACAACAGTCCCATTGCATCGTTTGGTACAGTTCTGTACGGACATATATAGGAGTAAACCATATATGGTTGGAAAGATTATTGAGTCTACTTTCCATTTCTTTTTGTTGCATCAAAGTTTATTAAGATTTGAATAAGTAATGGCATTTTTGGTGAGGGCAGGTCTGAATGCTGCCTAGGGTTTGTAGTTTTGGGAAAAGAGTCATAACTTTCTCTCCTACCATTGGATATTCATGAAAATTCGATGAAAAGTCTGTATTAATGTTCTCTTCAATCTGACCAAAGCAATTAGATTATTTCTTTTTATTTGTTAATGTTATTGAGGATAGTTTTGGTCCTCCTACCTCTGCATCATATTGGTATCAGAGCTGGCGAAAGATTTGGGTGGTGTGTATTTTTTTCCTGTCACTGAGAAGGCAGGTGAAGAGTGAAAAGATCTTGATTGTGTAGATAGATTGCTGAGGGAGGCAATCTACACCTTTTGGATTTTGTGTTGCTCAGTTGTTTGGTTGCAGGTGCTTATCCATCTAGCTGCAGAAAGATGTTTTCTGAGGTTGTGTGTGGGCAGACAAGATGAGGTCTGTCATGACTATTCTCCAATAGAGATTTGGCTGGAGAAGGATGCATAGAGAAACCACTGAGGAGAGAGTGGTAGGTGCATCACCAGGATCTGTTGTTGGGTGAGATGAATGGTTTGGTGAGTTGGTTTGTTGTGAAGCGGTGAGAGAGATGGATACTTGAAGAAGCACTTGATGTTGCAGCCCGAAGAGTACTCCACTGATGGGAGTAGAAGGAGTCTGAGGATGCTCTATGAAGATGGTAGTTTGTTTTGTTAGTTGGTTGGTCACCATTTCTATAGATTGGAAGATTGTAGCTGAGAAGATTGAAGATAAAGACAGAGGAAAGAGACTTTTGTTGCAGATACATTTCCAAGGGACTTAGAAATTTTGTTGGTTGGTTGTATGGTGTAGGAGCACCTTGGCAAATTAATACTGCCCTGGACAAATTTTTGAGTTTGATTAAATTTGTATGCTTCAACATTGTAATGAGGTTTATCAAGTCATTTTTATGTGTTTAAGTCATTAGGAGTTTCAAAAATGTAAAATATTGCAAACCATGTAAAAGTTGTCAATGTAAAATTAGAAAAAAAGATGCAAACTTGGAAGGTGAAGACTCATTTGGCTCTTGGTTTGCTCCAAATCAGTTATGAATTGAAGAGACATGTTTTAATACCTTTAAAAGGCCTTGTAACCATGAAGAATTTGTGCGTGGTTGAAGATTTAAGCATGGAATGAGAAAAAACAATGTTTTCCTATATTTTCCTTTAGAAATTTTCTGTCTTTTGCTATTGTACAGCCCTATATGGAATTTAATGAATGTATAATGGATTACAAATGTTATATCCTTCAACCACCTTCCATTTGCTTCTTGTTCCATGCATTTTTATTTAGTTTTGTGAAAGATATGAGTGTTTTATGGACTGTAATTTTCTGATTTTTCCTACAACAGTCCCATTGCAGCATTTGGTATGGTTCTATACGGACATATATAGGAGTAAACCATATATGGTTGGAAATATTATTGAGTCTAATTTCCATTTCTTTTTGTTGCATCAAATTTTATTAAGATTTGAATAAGTTATGGTATTTTTGGTGAGGGAAGGTCTGAATGCTGCCTAGGGTTTGTAGTTTTGGGAAAAGAGTCATAACGTTCTCTCCTACCATTGGATCTTCATGAAAATTGGATTAAAAGTCTGTATTAATGTTCTCTTCAATCTAACCAAAGCAATTAGATTATTTCTTTTTATTTGTTAATGTTAGTAAGGATAGTTTTGGTCCTCCTACCTCTGCATCAGTTGCACAGTGGTTCTACAGTTGCAGTTGGGAGAGCAGATCATCAGTCATGGCTCTATCTGTTTTCTCATTTTGTTCCTGATCCTCCTTCGACTTTTTTGTGCACTCATTCTAATGATGTGAGTAGATTATGGCATGAGCGGTTTGGCCATCTTAACTTCCGCTACTTGCAGCAACTCAACCAGTAGAGCATGGTCACAGGGTTGCCTTTAGTTCAATTTTTAGGTGGTGTTTGCCAAGGTTGCATTCTTGGTAAGCATCCTAAGGAAAAGTTTGACAAAGGTAAGGCATGGAGAGCTTCACAGATACTGGAGTTAGTTCACAGTGATTTGGCTGGTCCATTTCAGCATCCTTCTTTCAGCAGGGCTAGATATGTCCTCACATTCATTGATGACTTTTTTTGAAATACTTGGGTGTACTTTCTCAAACAGAAGTCAGAGGTATTTGATCATTTTCAGGACTTCAAGACTTTTGTAGAGAAGCAATCTGGGAAAGCCATCAAAATTTTGTGCACCGATAATGGTGGTGAGTATGTCAACCATCAATTTGAGAGGTTTTGCACTTCAGAGGGGATTGATTTGCAGCATTCAGTTCTATACAATCCTTAATAGAACAGTGTTGCAAAACAGAAGAATAGGTCCTTGAAGGAAATGGCAAACTGCATGATTCACTCCAGATCTCTTGCACCACAGTATTGGGCAGAGGCCATTAACTGTGCTTGTTATATCCAGAACCGTGTTCCTCACTGAGCCTTGAAGGGAGTCACTCCTTTTGAAGCTTGGAGCGATCGGAAACCATCAGTTAAGCACTTTCAAGTTTTTGGTTCTCCTGCATGGGCCCACATTCCTACAGAGAAACGTAAGGCCTTGGATCCACAGAGTAGACCTTGCATATTTGTAGGTTATCCTGATGGTGTGAAGGGTTATCGGTTGCTCCACCCTACTACACATGAGTTGTTCATTGAGAGGAGTGTTCAGTTTGAGGAGGGCTCTTCAAGCTCACTTTCTATCACTTCTCCAACTCCTTCTGCTTTGACATTGGAGTCACTTGGGATACATGACAGATCTTCTGATGAGTCAGATTCACCTGAGCAGTCTTCTACCTCCACTTCTGATGTAGAGAGCGATTTAGAGGACTCACCTCCTTCCTCTCCTAGTCATCATTCAGAGGTTGATGATTCTCCTCCAGATTCTCCATCTTCCAGTCCACTTTGGGCTAGACAGACCTTGCAGTCTGCAAGTGATTGGGTTGGGGATCCATCAGACACTAGGCGGACTCGTTCACAGTTCCAAGATGCTCCACATGTCTTCATTGCTACTGCCTCAGATCCACAGTCTTTTCATGAGGCTTCTGGTATTCCTGAGTGGGATATAGCTATGCAGGAGGAGTATAGTTCCTTGATGAGGAACCACACTTGGGATCTTGTCCCTCTTCCTAAGGGAAGAAAACTTGTTTGATGTAAGTGGATCTATCAGACAAAATTCGCAGCAGATGGGTCGGTTGACAAGTATAAGGCTCGCTTGGTCGCAAAAGGATTCACCTAGGTTCCTGGGATTGACTACTCTGAGACTTTTGCACCAGTTGCTCGAATGAATTCCATCCGACTTGCTCTTGCCATTGCTGCAGCTAATCATTGGGAAGTACACCAGATGGATGTGAAGAGTGCTTGTCTTCACGGTGACCTTGAGGAGGAGATCTACATGGAGCAGCCACAAGGGTTCCTTCAGGATTCTTCACTTGTGGGCCTTCTTCGGAAGTCTCTCTATGGCCTCAAACAGGCTCCTCGAGCCTGGTATGCCAAGATGGATTCCTTCCTTCTATCAGTTGGGTTCACTCGGTGCCATTCTAATCCCAATGTCTACATTTTGCAGCAGAATGATTCAATCCTATTTTTAGTTCTATATGTTGATGACTTACTGATCACAGGGAGTTCTTCATCCACCATTGGGGTTGTCAAAACTGCCCTTCATGACAAGTTTTTGATGACTGACTTGGGCTTGTTGCATTACTTTCTTGGGATTGAGATCTACCAGTCTTCTTCCGGGATCACCATCACACAGTCCAAGTATGCTCTAGATTTGCTCTCGAGGTTTCATATGGCTGACTGTAAGCCTGCTCCAACTCCCTTTCTTTCTGGAGTCAAACTTGAGGCTCAGTGTTCTTCTCCACTTGTTGATGGCACTTTGTACCGACAGCTTGTTGGGAGTCTCATTTATCTGACACATACAAGACCTGACATTTCATATGATGTAGGCATGGTCTCTCAATTCATGCAGGAGCCTCATGAGCTACACTGGAAAGCAGCCAAGCGGATCCTTCACTACATTCAGGGTACTCACAGTTTTGGGATTCACTATGCAGCGGGCATTGAGCTTGACTTGGTGGGCTACACAGACTCAGATTGGGCGGGTGATTCTCAGGATCGCAAGTCTACTTCAGGTTACAGCTTCTCACTTGGTTCAGGTCCTATTTGTTGGTCGAGCAAGAAGCAATCTACTATTACTCTATCTTCTACTGAGGCTAAGTATCGAGGGGCTGTGAATGCCTCTACTGAGGCCATTTGGCTTCAGAATCTTCTCACTGAGTTTGGCATCCAGATTAGACGGCCATCAGTCATATTTTGTGACAACTAGAGTGCCATTCAGATCTCACGGAATCCGGTCCATCATCAGCGGACCAAACACATAGAGGTTCACATGCACTACATCCAGGAGCTCATCCATGGCCACGTCATCGACCTTCGCTACTATCCGACTTCTGAGCAGGTTGCTGATATCTTCACCAAACCCTTCACTGAGAGCAAGTTCCTTCATTTGCGAGCTTTGCTGGGGGTGTGGGATGCTTCATCTTCTAGGGGGGCTTCTTCCTCTCACTCGGAGTGATGACTCTCTCTACTTTTGGGGGGGTCACTTTTCTCTCTCTTTGGGGGGGATTTTATGTACATGGGCACCTCATCAGGCTTGATTTGCCGGGACCCATTTCTACATCCACCTAAGCTTCGCTTATGGGGGGGTGTTAGTGTAGGTTTTTATTTCCTAGATGGGTTATTTATTTTTCCTATATTCCTAGGTTTTTCCTACACTTCTATTAATCTCACTTAGGTTAATAAAGCATGTCTTATTAGGTGAGTGGTTGCGAGGTGTCACCTTCCTACATGTGAGCATCCATTAGCTATCTTGGGAAGATACTTTGCTATCTTTAGTCTGATAGATGGTTGGTCCTCATTGGTTGGTGTTGCCACCTCCTCTCTCTTCCTAGTCTATATAAGCATGCTACCTGGCTTGTATTTGGCATCTTTTGTTTTTGCATCCTCTTAATGCTATTTTGCTTCTAGAATTTGCATTACTCTCTTGGAGACTAACTCTGTGTTGCTATTTTGATTTCGTATCATTTGTATTCATAGTTTTAATATCTATTCTTTGCACTAGTTTTTGGGTTATTAATCTTTTCAGATTCTAACATTTTTTAATTCTTTCATCAACCTTCACATTTGTACTTTCTATAATCTTTCTCAGTCTCTTGTTATAACACCGGTATGCTTTGCTTTGAGTAGAGTAACCCAAGAATATCCTTCATCACTTCTAGCATCAAACTTTCCTAGATCCTCATCTCTTTTAATGTAACACTTGCTACCAAAAACTCTAAAATACCTCACAGTAGGAATGATGCCAAACCAAAGTTCATAAGGAATCTTACTAGTATTGCTTCTGATTTGTACTTGATTGAGAGTATAGACTGCAGTGCTGACAACTTCTCTCCAATAGATCTGAGGAACATTTGCTTCCATCATCATGGTCCTAGATGCTTCCTGGATGGTCCAGTTCTTTCTCTCAACTACTCCATTCTACTGTGGAGTCCTAGGAGCAGACAATTGTCTCTTAATTCCATGTTTCTCACAGAAATCTATGAACTCACTGGATGTGAATTTTCCACCTCTATCAGACCTCAGACATTTCAATTTTAATCCAGTTTCATTCTCTACCATAGCCTTGAATATTTTGAATTTCTCAAGAGCTTTTGATTTCTCTTTTAGAAAGGTTACCCACATCATTCAGGATTAGTCATCAATTAGTAACATGAAGTATCTATCACCTTACACACTCCTGATTCTTGCCAGACCACATAAATTAGTATGAACTAAGTCTAATACTCTGGTAGAAGATTGTTCCTCGCTTTTGAATGAGACTTTGCTTTGTTTTCTCAACTGACATTCCTTGCACAAACTATTTGTAGGCTTCACCAATTTTGGAAGATCTCTTACAGCCTGAATATTGCTTATCTTGATGATATTATCAAAATTCACATGACACATTCTCCTATACCATAACCAACTCTGATCAACTTGAACAAACAAACAAATTTTACCAGTACCAACTAAATGGAAGATGTTACCTTTTGTTTGGGTACTAGATGCAATCTCTATTCTGGAACTCTCAAAGATCTTGCATTTCCCATTCTTGAATCTGAGATCATAGCCTTTGTCCACCAACTGTCCAACACTGAGAAGATTGTGCTTCAATCCTTCAACATATAGTACATTACCAGTTTTGTTCCTTCCATCAAAAGAAATTGTTCCTCTACCTCTGATTCTACCAGTAGAATTATCACCAAATTTTACCACTCCTCCTTCATACCTTTCCAAATCTATGAACTTATTTTTGTCACCTGTCATATGGTGAGAGCATCCACTGTCAATGACCCAATCATCCTTTTCTTCAACTTGGGCAGCCAGAGCTCTTTCTACAACTTTATGATTGACAGATTCAGAGGGCATTAGATCTTCTTCCTTGGTGGCAATGAACACCCAGTCACTTCTGGATTTGTCTCCTATCTCTGATTCATCATCTGTTACTCATTCATTGTCATCTTCCTCATGAACATAGTAACAGTTCTTTTGGAACCTTGATCTGTTAGGATTTGGCCTTGAAAATCTTTCCGGACACTTTGAGGCAAAATGACCAATCATATTAATGTTAAAACACTTAAAAGGCAATTTTCCTTCATACTTACTGGATCCTCTTGGCAGTCTTTTTGCAATAAGGGCTTCAAGTTGAGCAGTTTCTACTTCCTCTTCTTCTAGGTCTTTTCTTGCTTTTTCATACCATGAGAGTTTCCTTGAAGAGTTCTCTCCCAGATCAAACCTTTGTTTACCTTTCATAGAGGCATTGGCTTTGAATGCATATTTAGTCTTAGGAGGGGCATCTCCAAACTCGGTCATTTCAAATGCAGCCAATTTACCAGCTAATTGATCTCTTGTGATAGTTGTATGGGCTCTGAATTATTCAATGGTAGCAACCTTGATTTTATAAGCAGGAAGGGATCTGAGAATTTTACCAACAATCTCATCTTCATCCAAGACTCCACCAACATTTCTAATTCCACAAACAATCTCATTTACTCTTGGCATAAAAGTAGTAATATTTTCATCATCTCTCATCTTCAGATTTTCAAATTTCCCTTTCAGACTCTATAACCTTGCACATTTAACATACTTGTCTCCTTCATGAAGAAATTCCAGTTTTTGTGAAATCTCAAAAGCAATTGGTAGGTCAACAACATTTGAAAACTGTAAATCAAATAGTGCACTTAGAAGAGCTTCTATAATCTGTAGATTGTTTTTAGCATTTGTGATTTCATTTGGGGATTTTGGACCACCCTGAGGAGGAGTATATTTTGTTGAGGCCATGTTCTAGTACTGCATTCCCATACATTGCAAGTGACATTTCATGCGACTTTTCCAAAGATTAAAATTGGTTCCATCAAACTTTGGACTATCCTTCTTGTAGGACATCTTGGATCTCCTTAAGCGGTTAAGCTCCTTTTAGAGGAACTTGGCTCTGATACCAATTGTTAGATTTAGGATAGACAACTGAGAGGGGGGTGAATCAGTTGTCAAAACTTTCTTTCCAATTACAGACTTAAAATCTTCTTAGTGATTTAGCAGCATATCAATAAATCAATTATGGAAACATAGTGCATTCAATCAAAAGAAGAAACACATCAACACATAAGACACTAAGATTTTGACATGGTGTTACCTTTTGAGTCGCCCTTGTTTATTTATGTATCGGTAATATTTCTTGAACGAAAGCCGGTTTATCGTGCTATATTCCCGGTCATTCTTTTTTTTCGTAAATCGGCTCTCGATCCTTCAATTTTTACCCGTGCGTCACCTTTGTAAACAAAGTTACTTAAGGTTTGAACCTTTGAACCCTAACCATTCTCAAAGTCTAAAGTTCAATGGTTCAATGTGTCTGAAGTGTCATATAAAGCAAGTTGTTTTGTGTTTGCCTCAAGCGTCTTGGAACTTTCGGGTTGAACTTGAACTTCCCGCTTGAACTCTTCCGCGGGGTTCAATGGTTCAAGGTTCAATATTCATAGCCTTTTCATCCATCAGGTCGCGCAGTTGCCTCATGTCATGTGTCGTTGAACTTGAACTTCCCGCTTGAACTCTTCCGCGGGGTTCAATGGTTCAAGGTTCAAAGTTCAAAGAGTTCACTATTTCATAATTCGCGACCTTATACTAGAAGCCGCGTAACTTTCTGTTGGTCTATATAACCCATGTGTCGTTGAACCTTCATATTGAACCATCGCGTTGAACCATGTTTCAAAGGTTCAATGGTGCGAAGATTTGATAAGTTTGGTCCCATCTGCTCCCGCGGTTTTCCAAGCCAAATTTAGCGGGAAAGTTGGAGGAGATTTTGTCAGAAACTCATCATAAAAGCGAGAGCTCTAATTTAACGGAGGCTACGGATAATTATTGTACCTCATGATGGCGCTACAACATTACTTGCTATTAATGAAAAAATCAGAGTTCACGTCCCTTCAAATATTTTTGGCACGTATTGATCCGAGCGATAAACATTCATTCTGGTAAGTGCCATTGTTAGCCAAAAACAACCCAATTTTAGCAAGTAATCACATTGTGCGACGCGGAGGAGAATAGCGCTGGAAGTGTAAGGCTCTCGTTTTTCAAGTTTTCGCAGTGCTTTCAAATTTCCTGAAGGTGAGTTCTGTTTCCCCCTGTACTATTCCGAGTTCTTATACTGGAAAGAAGAACCCCTAGAATTTCTGTTATTTTCGAGATTCGAATTGCTATATCATAGTCTTCCCAATATGTCTTTGAAGTCTACATGTTTGGGGGATGAACACGGCCCCAGTCTTATTTATTCCCACCCAGAGTTTGGAGACACCGCATTAGTTCAGTATGACTTGGAGGAATTCATAGAAAGAACAAAGAACCCTGTCCAAACCCCCACAATGAAGAAGATTGTAGACAGTGGTTTAGTGGAAGCTGCAGCCTTTCCTCAGGCCATTCTATGCCCTGAATTGGTTCAAGAATGTATAAACAGGTATGACCCCCAGAACAGATGCGTCAAAAATGCCAACGGGGATGTGTTGTTTTGTGTCAACAGACAAACCCTTATGTTTGTGATGAAGATACCGCATAAGGGGGCATATTCCAACCTCGACATTACCTCCTCCAATGGATATTTCTCAGAAAAGAAACCAACTTACAAGAGTGTGATAGCACGGAATTGGCTGCTAAAATTTCAGAAAGGTGGTTCAAGGCTGCCCAGACCCCTCACTAGAGATCATTTAATACAGGAGGTAAGGGATATTGTGGTGTTATTGAACAGATTGAGAGGCAATCAACATGCCTATTACTGGGAAGACTGGATGTATTTTTTTATACAAGTTGTCCTCCAGGGTGAACAATACTTGGATTGGGCCGAGATAATAGCTGACTGTCTGCATCAGAGCTTAAATAATCGTCTGGGCAACAGGGATTTCTTTATGTCTTCTTATCTATTTTACTGTTTAGCCTCCACAAGAGATTGGTTTGACCTGCCTCATGAGCCTTTAGATGAGAGCAGCAAAGTTTATCAATATTACTCACAGTTACAAAGAAAAAATTGTTATGAAAATTACAAGAGGATCAATGATGTTTTCACTGGGAAGATGACCTATGAATTGACAGGCGACCCAGGTAAGAGAATGACCAGTGAAGCAATGCAGCTAATCAGTATCTACGGTAGCTTTTTCATCCAATTCTCTGAGTTCACCTATATCAGAGTTGGGGGATTCGATGGTGAACCAATGAAGTTGCCCAGATATGTATTTGATCGTTTTGTACTAATAGAGGTATGTCGGCAATTGGCACATGTTGATAAAAAATTTCCATCAAAAAGGGGTTGTGGTATTTCTTTTCCTGTTGAACTTGGGCATTATTCATGCCTGTCAACTTCTGATGCTTTAAATCTGGGGGTGAACCTCAAGAGGTTCAATTTTCAATTCTTCACTGCTAGAGCCAAATTCGACAGTAAAAGTTTTGTTAAAGACAACTTAAATTCTGGAACAGGGCACTCGCACCTTTCTAAGCTGGAGGATTATTGGATGGATTGTCCAGACGAATTTGAAGTTAGGAGAAGGTTATGGTGCAGGTTTTCTTTAAGACAAATAATTACCTTCAATTTAAACATGGACATTTCTGGAGTTCTTGTTGATGATGAAGAAGTAGTTGATCCACAATTTGAGAAGGTGGAGCACTTACCCATTCCAGAGGTGGACTGGAGCAAGAGGGAGGAGGACAGGATTGAAATTAAGACCCTCCCGGTGATAAGGAGGACTGAAAAATGGTTGAGAGAAAAGAAACAACAGGGGTCTCAAGATAAAAATGTTCAACAATTATCTTCAGTGGTTGCATCACCACTTCCCCTGGATCCTTCTAATCAACCTCTTGCTATCTGTGGTGCAGGTGCTTCTGAGTCATCACCTGAGAAGAGCCCTGTCACCAAGAAATCCAGAAAGGTCCTCACAGATATTCTGCCTTCTCGTGTCACCAGGCTGAGAACCAAAGGTAAAAGGAAGAAGCCAGTTTCTGAAACAATAATTGTCGACTTAAATTCAGAAGAAGAAGCAGAGGACCCCATGGGGGACAAAGAAGCAAGCCCAATTAGAACAGAAGCAGTTGATACTGGTTCACAGTCAGAGGATGTTTTGGGTACTCCGGAGATGTTGATGATTTCAGATAAACCTTCTGATGGAGAAAAACTCAGGGAGACAACCCCGGCACCAAAGTGGCTAGAGAGCTCTATATCTGATAAAAAGAAGGTGGTTCCTTTCGTTCTCCCTCTGGAAGATATGGTAAGTAAATGTCTGGGGAAGACCCCCAAGTCCAAAAGACTTAAAACAGTGTCCAGAATAGATATTGACCCAAGCACTGGTAACTGGAGCGCAGAAATAGCCAAGCCAGTGACCGAGGGAGAGGTTCAAGATCCTACAGTGCATGATTTCACTGTGGAAAAGATAGACCTCGGTACTGCCTCCAGAGCTGCAGATGTACACCATCTCGAAGCTTCAACTAAAAGAATGGTCAATCGAACGATGAAAGATGAAAGGGACAAAAGAGAATTAAAACAAACTCTGCGTGCAATGGCAGAATATATTGAAGCCATCAACAATCCTAACCCACAGCCAATCTCACAAGTTCCCTTGTCTTTCGACCCAAAGTCACCCGTCAACCAGAAAATGTTAGATCAAGTTCATAGGAATAAAATGGTCTCAAAAACATTTGATGGCTGGTTAGACAGCATTGAGCAAAGGGGAACTGAGTATATTCATGAACTCAAAGGCATATATGACCTGACTGCCACTACCATTGAAGATCTTAAAGCACAGGTTGCTGTCTGGGCTAAGGACGAAGGCAAGTGGACCAGTGTGACGAACCAAATAGAGGAAGTTCGGAAATATGGGCTGGAAAAGTTTTTGGCAGAAATGAAACTGACTGGTGTGGATGAGGATTTATTGTATGTGAACAAAAAGAATATCGAATGGAGGAACTCCATATCCCGACAAGCACGCTTTGAAGTCTCAAAGCTAATTAAGGAGATAACGGACTTCACTCAGTCATTGCAACGTGATTTACAATGTATTGACGTAAAATACATGAAGGATGATGGAAAGCCTGAAGAAGATGTTGAAGCAGTAGCCCAATCCTTTAGGGATAAGATCCGTTTTGTTAAAGAGAATGATAATATTCTGATTGAGGATCTCTCCAGAGTTTCTAAAGTCGAATCCCTGCTCTACCTCTGTATCGACGCACTCCCTGAACATAAGGAAAAATTCGGGAAAATGCGAAGAGAAAAGGAAGTCTGGAAATTGAGGATGAAGCATATAGGCATACCAAACTTTCCTAAAATTCAGGAGTTCGTGGCTGCCTTTCAGGAGTGGAGAACCCAGCATGCTTCCCAGGCTCTCGACAGCAAATCAGGGGATGCTGATTCATCGCCCCAGTCATAACCGCATCAGCTCTTTCTTTTTCAAGTCCTTTAATTTATGTTATTTCTGGCAACTTTAATCTTTTACGATCAGTTGTTAAAACTAAATCCCGTATGGGTCAGAGTGATGTTAACTCTGGGTTTAATTTGCTCGAGGATGGTTAAGACTTGGATATATATTTGTTTTTCAAAATTTTTAAAGAGAGAGAGAGTGAGAAAAAAAAAGAAAGAAAGGGGAATTTCAGAAAAACTGTGTTTACTTTTTTTTTTACATATATGATGATTGTTTGAAAAATTTTCATCTGTGAGTGAAAAGAGGAACGATTGCTGCTTATTTGGATCTGTGCGTCTAAATATGTGAAATTTGATTTTCTGTGAGAAATCTTCTTTTACCTGGTAATTGCTCTTTGTTTGAACAACCCATCGTGTGTGTTATTTTTCCTTACGAGTTCAGCAAATTTATATAAATATATTCATGTATTCGAAGGTACTAAAGTAGAATCTGTGCATTCTATTCTGCTACTGTATGAATTAATCGCATTCATGACATGGCTATGTATGGATGTTAGTCAGCCTTAGGCGTTTTCTGGTTAAAAATGCGATTTAGTTAGCTGAATAAGCTAAAATTCATTGAAAATCATAAAGGGAGCTGTACCTTAATTCAGAGGGGAACTAATTCAAAAAGTTCACCCATTTGTTGTTTAACTCATTTGTTCTTGAAAGAAGGGTATAGGGTCAGAGCAAGTAATTTTCAGAATAAGAGCAAATCTGTTAACCAACAGTTTTTGGCGACTCTACTGGGGAAAAATTAGACAAAATCATTAATTATTAATCGCCTGAATATGAAGCAACAATGGTGCTTCCACACGAAAACATAATTCCTGTTCTGCAACCCAATCTTGGATTTCAGGACGAACAGGAAGATATCATTGGTCAGTTGAATACTCTTGCTTGGCGTACTCGTCGAAATAGTGAAGATTACAGAAGAGCGAGCAGAGTGTTGGAACAAGAAGAAGAGTTGGCCGATAACCTGAGATTACTGTTACTCAGGCAAAGAAGAAGGCAGGCAAGAAACGCTGCAAGAAACCAAGCCCTTGAGGTACAAAGAAATCAAGAACAACAAAGAAATCAATAACTGCCTACCTAGTTCCAATATTATTTTAAGCTGGATTCTAGGCCCTACACCAGGTCTTCGAGAAGAGAGGGAGTTAAAGACCCTACCTTTCAAATATTGCAAAACCTTAATTTTCCTTATATCCCTACCCGTGCAAGAAAAGCAAGAAGTAGACCCCCTAGTCCTTCTAGGACTGCTACTTCCCCTCTCTGCCAAGCTTTAACCCTTTCAGGTACTGCTATCCCCTTAGCTATAAATTTTCTACCCATGGCTCAACCTTGGGGAGCTGCCATAGGGCCTCTGAACCTAGGGGCCAACCTTAATCCATTACCTAAAAATGCAAGAGAGAATTTGCCCAGGTTCAATGGAGACGGTAAAACATCACCAGAAGAACATTTATGTGCCTTTGCAGCAGCATGCAGTGTACTGGGTGTTCAACACCAGGACGTTGCCATAAGACTCTTTGTACAGACTTTGACCGACACTGCTGCACAATGGTTCTACCACCTGACTGATGCCTCAATTACCAATTGGAATGAAATGAAAACTGCCTTTGAAAATAGGTTCAAGAGTGCAGAGGATGAACATTACCTCCTTGCACAGCTGACTCAACTTAAAAAGGAGATTCATGAACCTATGAGGGAGTTCGTGGCCAAATTTAATAGAATTGTGAATAAAATCACTGCTACAAAAAGACCGTCTGGCGAAAATCAGAAATGTTTCTTTATTAATGCTATGCCTCCCGATATTAGCTTTCATCTCAGGAGAGGTGCAATTGCCGATTTGACAGCTGCACAAAACCTAGCAGTTGGATTGGAGGATGATCTCATCATGGCCGGCAAATGGAAGAGGGAGGTTCAGGTGCCAAATGCCCAATCCTCATCTTCTACGGACCCTATAGTGCAGAGGTTGGTTAATGATATGATTGCCTTAAAGAGGCAATTACCTAAGGCTGGCGCCACTTTCCAGCAACCGTACCAAGATATGAGCAGAAGAAATTTGAATCAGCAAGCAAATACTGGTAGAACTTTACCCTTAACGGCAGCACAACCAAGACTGGCTATTGAACCTGCTCCTGGAAGAGGAAACATGTGCATTTTTCACTTGACTACTGACCATGATGGGAATTCTTGCCCAGAAATGCTCAGGTACACTCAGATGACTGCTACTCAAGATATGCTAGGGGAAGCCACAGAAGATGAAAGAAACTACGAGGAACCTGGCGGCTCTGAGATACACTTCCTTGAATATGAGTCTGATTCAGAAAGGGGAGGTGAAATATTGGTAACCCTTGAAGACCCTTCATGCGCGGTGCTAACTAGAGGTCAGAGGAATATGAAATCTTCTAATACTCAAGAAATACCTGGCAAAGGTAAAGAGCCCTTAACTAGAACTCATGATGCTAATTTGAAAGCTCAAGAAAATAAATTGCTACATAGAAATGAGCTAGATGCTTCCTTTGATATTGTAGATTTTTGTAAATCTGCAAAAATTCAAATTTCTCCTATTGAATATCTCAAGTTGAAACCTACTGAACTTGACAAATTAGTTAAACATGTTAAAGGTAGTCCTGCACAAACCGAATTTGCGAATCAATTGGAAGTCGATGCTGAATCCCCTATTGCTAGATTATTTACTTCCTCATCTGAGTCACCTTTGTCTGCCCCTAATACAACTCCCAATACATCCAACAATATTCCCTATAATGATCTGAAACCTAATCCTTTTTATGTGTCCCTGTATATCAATGGTCATAAACTTAGCAACTGCATTATAGATTCAGGAGCCTCTGATAATATTATGCCCTCCTCTGTAGCTAAAGCCCTAGGGTTATCACTTACGAAAACATTTGGAAGATGTTATTCTATGGACGGAAAACAGGTTTCCTTACTTGGGCAAATTAAAGATGCACGAGTCGCACTTGCAGCTTACCCTGATAAGAGGGTGAAATTGACTATTCTGGTAGCAGATATCCCTGCCAGTTATGGAATGCTTTTGAGCAGGACATTTTGCAAGGATCTAGGTGGACAAATCAAGCTGGATTGGTCAGAGGCCACAATCCTAGTAGGAAAGCAGAGAGTGAAGTTGGAACCTGAGCCCAAGTGCAAGTTCACTGTCTATCCCTCTGATGATCCCAAGGCACAGATTTTGTTTGAGGAATGTGAATTCGGTAATTATTTCTTCTCTTCTGAACAAAGTTTCGAGGCAGAACCCAAGGAAGGATTAGTGCAAAGACCTGTACATTCTGATGATCTATGGGTTATGGAATTTGATGGCAGCTGTGCTACCGCTGGTTCAGGGGCTGGAGTCCTGTTAATCTCACCTGAAGGTGAATTGTTCTCTTATTCTTTTAAGTTAGAATTCAAAAACACCAACAATACTGCAGAGTATGAAGCCTTACTGCTCGGATTGTTTGAAGCCAAAGAGAAAGGTGTGAAGGTACTTAAGGTAAGGGGTGATGCTGAACTAATTGTGAAGCAGGTAAGGGGAATCTTTTCTGTAAAGAATGAAAGACTAAGGCATTATAGAAATAGGGTATGGGATGAAATTGAATATTTTGATGCTTTCTCTATAGAAACAATTCCCAGGGATCTGAATTCCCGAGCAGATTCTCTGGCAGTATCAGCTTCTCTCCTTTTGCCACATCCAGATTTCAAGAAAGATTCTTATAGGGTAGAAATGATATATCGCCCAAATGTCCCTGACAATGCCGAGAACTGGCAGGTTTTTGAAAGTGATAATCAAATTAGAAAATTCTTAGAAAACGCTGAAATGTTCCTGGGGACCTATTTTGAAGGTTCCGAAGCAGAGTGCAAAGAATTCAGTCCTGACCCTGGGATTAATTCAAGAGATGATATGATTCAATTGAAGGGAAACAAAATCCCTAAAGGGCTGGTTTCTTTGGAACATCTATTTTCTAGAAGAGATGAATATGTTAAAGGCAAGCTTTCCTCTATTCCTGATAAAGCAGAGGATTATGAGAAAATAAATATTGGAGATAAAGCCGATCCTAAGTGGATATCCATTGGTAAATGCTGCTCTTCGGAGGAAAAAAACAAATTGATTAAATTGCTAATCAGATATAAGGATGTTTTCGCCTGGTGCTATGATGATCTCAAAAATTTTAGACATGGACAGTTTCACCACCATATCCCTCTGAAAGCAAACGCAGCTCCATTCAGACAGAAGCTGAGGAATTACAACCCAAAAGTTACTGAAGCCATCTTTAAAGAGATAGATAAGATGTTGAAAGCCAGAATCATCTATCCAATCCATCACTCCACCTGGGTGGCAAATATTGTTCCGGTCCGAAAGAAAAATGGAGAAATAAGGATCTGTGTTGACTTCAGAAACTTAAATCAAGCCAGCCTGAAAGATAACTATCCTCTGCCTGTGATGGACCACATCTTGCAGACAGTTGCTGGGTCTGAAATGATGTCTATGCTGGATGGTTTTTCAGGCTACAATCAGATAGGTGTGGCTGCAGAGGATCAACATAAAACAGCTTTCACCACACCTCGGGGAACCTTTGCCTATAATCGAATGCCCTTTGGCTTGATCAATGCAGGAGCAACTTTTCAGTGAGCAATGGATTCGTCTTTCAGGGACCTGAAGAACAGGATCATCATTATCTACCTTGATGATTTAACTGTCTTTTCCAAGAATAGAGAAGATCACTTGAGAGATCTGGAGTCTGTCTTGCAAAGGTGTCGGAGCCACGGCATCTCACTCAACCCCAAGAAGTCAGTTTTCTGTGTGACTGAGGGAAAATTGTTGGGACACCTAGTTTCAAAAGATGGAATCAAGATCGACCCAGAGAGAGTCAGGGCAATTCAACAGCTTAGTCTCCCCTCAAACAGGACTGGAGTCAAGTCCTTCTTCGGTCAAATCAATTTCCTCAGAAGGTTCGTCCCTGACTTTGCTGAGATTACAAAATACATTGTCGGGATGATGAGTGAGAAACAACCTTTCAAATGGAACGAAGCTGCTAGGAAGGCGTTCGAGGATATCAAGGAGGCTATTGCGAACACTCCCACTTTGGTAAATCCTAATTTTCAGAAGGATTTTATTATTTATTGTTATGCTTCGGAACACACCATGTCAGGAATTTTGTTGCAGAAAAATGAATTAGATCAAGAGGCTCCCATAGCCTTTATGAGTGTTCCCCTAAAAAAGCATGAGCTAAAATATTCTCTAGTCGAAAAACAAGCCTTCGCTGTGGTCAAAGCTGTCAAGCAATTCAGATATTATATACTCCATTCCCATTCAGTTGTATTTGTTCCAAATTCAGCTGTGAAAAGTATTTTGACTCAGCAGGAAGTGGGATTAAATAATAGAGTAACGTGGGTTGCTAAAATACAGGAGTATGATCTAGAAATTAGACCTACTAAGCTGATCAGGGGTCAAGGTTTATGTAAGCTGATTGCTGAGAATAAAGAACAAGAAGGGGAGGGACTCCCCACAGTCTTATTGGTAAGTTTACAGGATCCATGGTTTCTGGATGTGGCACATTATCTTACATATGGTGACTGTCCTAATCACCTGACTCCTAAAGAGAAAAGAAACTTGAAGCTGAAAGCTGCAAAATATGTTATTTGGGGAGATGTTCTTTACAAGAAAGGGTTAGATGGGACTTTTCTGAGATGTGTGGATAAAGAACAGCAGGATAAACTCTTGGGAGTTTTCCATAATGAAGCTTGCGGCAGACATTTTTCTTCTTCAGTTACAGCTTTCAAAATCCTCAGAAATTGTTATTTCTGGCCAGGGATGTTCAAGGACGCGTATAGGTTCGTGGCTAATTGTGAGAAGTGTAAAATGTTCTCGGGGAGGCCACAACTTGCAGCTCTACCTTTGAGGCCTGTTGTTGTTGAAGAACCCTTCAAACAGTGGGGATTGGATTTTATTGGACCTATCTCACCCCCCTCAAGTGCAGGGCATACCCATATCTTAACAGCAACAGATTATTTCACGAAATGGGTTGAGGCAGCCCCTGTAAAAAGAACAACTTCCGAGGTGGTTTGTGATTTTCTCAAGGAGAATATTTTAGTTCGATTCGGTGTGCCCCAGAAGATTGTAGCTGATAATGCTACCAGTTTCTCCTCAGGTGAGATGACTTCCTTCTGTTATGAACATAGTATTTCTCTTTCTCATTCATCGGATTACTATCCCCAAGGGAATGGACAAGCTGAGTCCAGTAACAAAAACCTGATCGCTATCATGAAGAAATTGATTAATGACAGCCCCAGGGATTGGCATAAGAAGTTATATGAAGCTCTCTGGGCTGACAGAGTAACCCCAAAGAGAGCGATCGGGATGGCACCATTTGAATTAGTTTATGGGATAGGAGCCCAATTATCATTACCACTGGAGCTATCTACAGCCAAACTGCAAAACGTAATTGAGGATCAGTATTTCCAAGATTCCCTGGAGAAGAGGATCATGTATTTAACCAAAATTGAGGAAGAGAGAAATGAACTGGTTGACCGAATCACTGTACATCAGGCTAAAGTTAAGGAAATTTTTGATAGAAAAGCAAGACCCAGGAAGTTCATGGAAGGTGATGAAATACTACTGTGGGACAAAAGGAGAGAACCGAAGGGTGCGCACAGCAAATTTGATTCCCTCTGGAAAGGGCCTTTTAAGATTCATCAGGCGTTGGGTCCAAATTCTTTCAAATTGGAATATCCTGATGGAACTGTTTTACCCCTGTCCTATAATGGACAGGATCTCAAGCTGTATCGTCTGTGAACAGGTTCCCCAGTTTTGTACATAGTCTTCCCTTTGTTTCTTTCTGTGTTTCTTTTCCTGTTTTTGTTCGGTCCCGTCCTGTTTCTTTCTTTCTTTCTTTTGTTTTCCTTTCCTGCGAAACCAGAGCTTCTGAGTTCTCTGCATTTTGCCATGAAATGCAGTCCCCAGTCAGAGCCAGTGTTACCTTTTGAGTCGCCCTTGTTTATTTATGTATCGGTAATATTTCTTGAACGAAAGCCGGTTTATCGTGCTATATTCCCGGTCATTCTTTTTTTTCGTAAATCGGCTCTCGATCCTTCAATTTTTACCCTGCGTCACCTTTGTAAACAAAGTTACTTAAGGTTTGAACCTTTGAACCCTAACCATTCTCAAAGTCTAAAGTTCAATGGTTTAATGTGTCTGAAGTGTCATATAAAGCAAGTTGTTTTGTGTTTGCCTCAAGCGTCTTGGAACTTTCGGGTTGAACTTGAACTTCCCGCTTGAACTCTTCCGCGGGGTTCAATGGTTCAAGGTTCAATATTCATAGCCTCTTCATCCATCAGGTCGCGCAGTTGCCTCATGTCATGTGTCGTTGAACTTGAACTTCCCGCTTGAACTCTTCCGCGGGGTTCAATGGTTCAAGGTTCAAAGTTCAAAGAGTTCACTATTTCATAATTCGCGACCTTATACTAGAAGCCGCGTAACTTTCTGTTGGTCTATATAACCCATGTGTCGTTGAACCTTCATATTGAACCATCGCGTTGAACCATGTTTCAAAGGTTCAATGGTGCGAAGATTTGATAAGTTTGGTCCCATCTGCTCCCGCGGTTTTCCAAGCCAAATTTAGCGGGAAAGTTGGAGGAGATTTTGTCAGAAACTCATCATAAAAGCGAGAGCTCTAATTTAACGGAGGCTACGGATAATTATTGTACCTCATGATGGCGCTACAACATTACTTGCTATTAATGAAAAAATTAGAGTTCACGTCCCTTCAAATATTTTTGGCACGTATTGATCCGAGCGATAAACATTCATTCTGGTAAGTGCCATTGTTAGCCAAAAACAACCCAATTTTAGCAAGTAATCACATTGTGCGACGCGGAGGAGAATAGCGCTGGAAGTGTAAGGCTCTCGTTTTTCAAGTTTTCGCAGTGCTTTCAAATTTCCTGAAGGTGAGTTCTGTTTCCCCCTGTACTATTCCGAGTTCTTATACTGGAAAGAAGAACCCCTAGAATTTCTGTTATTTTCGAGATTCGAATTGCTATATCATAGTCTTCCCAATATGTCTTTGAAGTCTACATGTTTGGGGGATGAACACGGCCCCAGTCTTATTTATTCCCACCCAGAGTTTGGAGACACCGCATTAGTTCAGTATGACTTGGAGGAATTCATAGAAAGAACAAAGAACCCTGTCCAAACCCCCACAATGAAGAAGATTGTAGACAGTGGTTTAGTGGAAGCTGCAGCCTTTCCTCAGGCCATTCTATGCCCTGAATTGGTTCAAGAATGTATAAACAGGTATGACCCCCAGAACAGATGCGTCAAAAATGCCAACGGGGATGTGCTGTTTTGTGTCAACAGACAAACCCTTATGTCTGTGATGAAGATACCGCATAAGGGGGCATATTCCAACCTCGACATTACCTCCTCCAATGGATATTTCTCAGAAAAGAAACCAACTTACAAGAGTGTGATAGCACGGAATTGGCTGCTAAAATTTCAGAAAGGTGGTTCAAGGCTGCCCAGACCCCTCACTAGAGATCATTTAATACAGGAGGTAAGGGATATTGTGGTGTTATTGAACAGATTGAGAGGCAATCAACATGCCTATTACTGGGAAGACTGGATGTATTTTTTTATACAAGTTGTCCTCCAGGGTGAACAATACTTGGATTGGGCCGAGATAATAGCTGACTGTCTGCATCAGAGCTTAAATAATCGTCTGGGCAACAGGGATTTCTTTATGTCTTCTTATCTATTTTACTGTTTAGCCTCCACAAGAGATTGGTTTGACCTGCCTCATGAGCCTTTAGATGAGAGCAGCAAAGTTTATCAATATTACTCACAGTTACAAAGAAAAAATTGTTATGAAAATTACAAGAGGATCAATGATGTTTTCACTGGGAAGATGACCTATGAATTGACAGGCGACCCAGGTAAGAGAATGACCAGTGAAGCAATGCAGCTAATCAGTATCTACGGTAGCTTTTTCATCCAATTCTCTGAGTTCACCTATATCAGAGTTGGGGGATTCGATGGTGAACCAATGAAGTTGCCCAGATATGTATTTGATCGTTTTGTACTAATAGAGGTATGTCGGCAATTGGCACATGTTGATAAAAAATTTCCATCAAAAAGGGGTTGTGGTATTTCTTTTCCTGTTGAACTTGGGCATTATTCATGCCTGTCAACTTCTGATGCTTTAAATCTGGGGGTGAACCTCAAGAGGTTCAATTTTCAATTCTTCACTGCTAGAGCCAAATTCGACAGTAAAAGTTTTGTTAAAGACAACTTAAATTCTGGAACAGGGCACTCGCACCTTTCTAAGCTGGAGGATTATTGGATGGATTGTCCAGACGAATTTGAAGTTAGGAGAAGGTTATGGTGCAGGTTTTCTTTAAGACAAATAATTACCTTCAATTTAAACATGGACATTTCTGGAGTTCTTGTTGATGATGAAGAAGTAGTTGATCCACAATTTGAGAAGGTGGAGCACTTACCCATTCCAGAGGTGGACTGGAGCAAGAGGGAGGAGGACAGGATTGAAATTAAGACCCTCCCGGTGATAAGGAGGACTGAAAAATGGTTGAGAGAAAAGAAACAACAGGGGTCTCAAGATAAAAATGTTCAACAATTATCTTCAGTGGTTGCATCACCACTTCCCCTGGATCCTTCTAATCAACCTCTTGCTATCTGTGGTGCAGGTGCTTCTGAGTCATCACCTGAGAAGAGCCCTGTCACCAAGAAATCCAGAAAGGTCCTCACAGATATTCTGCCTTCTCGTGTCACCAGGCTGAGAACCAAAGGTAAAAGGAAGAAGCCAGTTTCTGAAACAATAATTGTCGACTTAAATTCAGAAGAAGAAGCAGAGGACCCCATGGGGGACAAAGAAGCAAGCCCAATTAGAACAGAAGCAGTTGATACTGGTTCACAGTCAGAGGATGTTTTGGGTACTCCGGAGATGTTGATGATTTCAGATAAACCTTCTGATGGAGAAAAACTCAGGGAGACAACCCCGGCACCAAAGTGGCTAGAGAGCTCTATATCTGATAAAAAGAAGGTGGTTCCTTTCGTTCTCCCTCTGGAAGATATGGTAAGTAAATGTCTGGGGAAGACCCCCAAGTCCAAAAGACTTAAAACAGTGTCCAGAATAGATATTGACCCAAGCACTGGTAACTGGAGCGCAGAAATAGCCAAGCCAGTGACCGAGGGAGAGGTTCAAGATCCTACAGTGCATGATTTCACTGTGGAAAAGATAGACCTCGGTACTGCCTCCAGAGCTGCAGATGTACACCATCTCGAAGCTTCAACTAAAAGAATGGTCAATCGAACGATGAAAGATGAAAGGGACAAAAGAGAATTAAAACAAACTCTGCGTGCAATGGCAGAATATATTGAAGCCATCAACAATCCTAACCCACAGCCAATCTCACAAGTTCCCTTGTCTTTCGACCCAAAGTCACCCGTCAACCAGAAAATGTTAGATCAAGTTCATAGGAATAAAATGGTCTCAAAAACATTTGATGGCTGGTTAGACAGCATTGAGCAAAGGGGAACTGAGTATATTCATGAACTCAAAGGCATATATGACCTGACTGCCACTACCATTGAAGATCTTAAAGCACAGGTTGCTGTCTGGGCTAAGGACGAAGGCAAGTGGACCAGTGTGACGAACCAAATAGAGGAAGTTCGGAAATATGGGCTGGAAAAGTTTTTGGCAGAAATGAAACTGACTGGTGTGGATGAGGATTTATTGTATGTGAACAAAAAGAATATCGAATGGAGGAACTCCATATCCCGACAAGCACGCTTTGAAGTCTCAAAGCTAATTAAGGAGATAACGGACTTCACTCAGTCATTGCAACGTGATTTACAATGTATTGACGTAAAATACATGAAGGATGATGGAAAGCCTGAAGAAGATGTTGAAGCAGTAGCCCAATCCTTTAGGGATAAGATCCGTTTTGTTAAAGAGAATGATAATATTCTGATTGAGGATCTCTCCAGAGTTTCTAAAGTCGAATCCCTGCTCTACCTCTGTATCGACGCACTCCCTGAACATAAGGAAAAATTCGGGAAAATGCGAAGAGAAAAGGAAGTCTGGAAATTGAGGATGAAGCATATAGGCATACCAAACTTTCCTAAAATTCAGGAGTTCGTGGCTGCCTTTCAGGAGTGGAGAACCCAGCATGCTTCCCAGGCTCTCGACAGCAAATCAGGGGATGCTGATTCATCGCCCCAGTCATAACCGCATCAGCTCTTTCTTTTTCAAGTCCTTTAATTTATGTTATTTCTGGCAACTTTAATCTTTTACGATCAGTTGTTAAAACTAAATCCCGTATGGGTCAGAGTGATGTTAACTCTGGGTTTAATTTGCTCGAGGATGGTTAAGACTTGGATATATATTTGTTTTTCAAAATTTTTAAAGAGAGAGAGAGTGAGAAAAAAAAAGAAAGAAAGGGGAATTTCAGAAAAACTGTGTTTACTTTTTTTTTTACATATATGATGATTGTTTGAAAAATTTTCATCTGTGAGTGAAAAGAGGAACGATTGCTGCTTATTTGGATCTGTGCGTCTAAATATGTGAAATTTGATTTTCTGTGAGAAATCTTCTTTTACCTGGTAATTGCTCTTTGTTTGAACAACCCATCGTGTGTGTTATTTTTCCTTACGAGTTCAGCAAATTTATATAAATATATTCATGTATTCGAAGGTACTAAAGTAGAATCTGTGCATTCTATTCTGCTACTGTATGAATTAATCGCATTCATGACATGGCTATGTATGGATGTTAGTCAGCCTTAGGCGTTTTCTGGTTAAAAATGCGATTTAGTTAGCTGAATAAGCTAAAATTCATTGAAAATCATAAAGGGAGCTGTACCTTAATTCAGAGGGGAACTAATTCAAAAAGTTCACACAATCCAAAGACCTCCACAAGCTTGCCTGAATCACCAAGAACATCCACACTTCATCTGCTTATTGAAATCCTTCTCTCCTTCATTTGGAAACTCAAGAACATAGTCTGTTATTAGTTTTACAAAGGAATAGATGCTTGTGGACCTTCAAACCATGAACCAATCAAGTTGACACTTCACAAAGACTTCCTTAACACTTCCTCAAATCCATAGAACAAGATAATGCATTTCTGGATCTCATTGGACTTGCCTGTATCACTCTGTCACCACTAAACACCAGCTAGAACTGGTTTTACTTTAGTGGCCACAACTTCTTCAGATCTTCATGCAGACCTCTAAAATATTTACTGGATCACTTTAAGACTCATATCTACAAACCCTTTAAACCGTATCCTCTAATCCTCATCCTAACTTGGACTTTTACCTTATTCATCACTGTTCTTCAGTGTTCCTGATTGAACCTATATTTCTCAATATCCTCAGCACATAGTTCATCTAATCCTTATCATTAATGCAACAAGAGTATGTTGACATCAATGACAACACTGGTTAGGCCCATACTTGCAACAAATTCTACCAGCAGAATTATCACTAAACTTTACCACTCCTCCTTCATACCTTTCCAAATCTATGAACTTATTTTTGTCACCTGTCATATGGTGAGAGAATCCACTGTCAATGACCAAATCATCCTTTTCTTCAACTTGGGCAGCCAGAGCTCTTTCTACAACTTTATGATTGACAAATTTAGAGGGCATTAGATCTTCTTCCTTGATGGCAATGAACACCCAGTCACTTCTAGATTTGTTTCCTATCTCTGATTCATCATCTGTTACTGCTTCATTATCATCTTCTTCATGAACATAGTAACAATTCTTTTGGAACCTTGATCTGTTATGAGATGGCCTTGAAAATCTTTTTGGACATCTTGAGGCAAAATGACCAATCTTATTGCAGTTAAAACACTTAAAAGGCAATTTTCCTTCATACTTACCGGATCCTCTTGGTAGTCTTTTTGCAATAAGAGCTTCAAGTTGAGTAGTTTCTATTTCTTCTTCTTCCAGGTCTTTTCTTTCTTTTTCATACCATGATAGTTTCCTTGAAGAGTTCTCTCCCAGATCAAACGTTTGTTTGCCTTTTACAAAGGCACTAGCTTTGAATGCAGATTCAGTCTTGGGAGGGGCATCTCCAAACTCGGTCATTTCAAATGCAGCTAATTTACCAGCCAATTGATCTCTTATGACAGTTGTATGGGCTCTGAATTCTTCAATGGCAACAGCCTTGATTTTATAAGAAGCAGGAAGGGATCTAAGAATTTTGCCAACAACCTCATCTTCATCCAAGACTCCACTAGCATTTCTAATTCCACAAACAATCGCATTTACTCTTGGCATAAAAGTAGTAATATTTTCATCATCTCTCATTTTTAGATTTTTAAATTTCGCTTTTAGACTCTGTAACCTTGCACATTTAACATACTTGTCACCTTCATGCAAAAGTTCTAGTTTTTGCCAAATCTCAAAAGCAGTTGGTAGGTCAACAACATTTGAAAGCTCTGAATTAGATAGTGCGCTCACAAGAGCTTCTATAATCCGCAAATTGTTTTCAGCATCTGTGATTTCATTTAGGGATTTCGGACCACCCTGAGGAGGAGTATACTTTGCTGAAGCCGTGTTCCAGTACTGCATTCCCATACATTGCAAGTGACATTTCATGTGACTTTTCCAAAGATTGAAATTGGTTCCATCAAACTTCAGACTATCCTTCTTGTAGGACAACATCTTGGATCTCCCCAAGCGGTTAAGATCCTTTTAGAGGAACTTGGCTCTAATACCAATTATTATATTTAGGGAAGACAACTAAGAGGGGGGATGAATTAGTTGTACAAAACTTTCTTCCAATTAAACGCTTAACTCCACTCTGTAATTTAGCAGCATAATGATAAAATAATCATGGAAACATAATGCATAAAATTAAGAGTAGAAACACATTAACACACACGACACAAAGATTTTGACGTGGAAAACTCAGTTAAGGGAAAAACCACGGGGTGATTAACCCAAGATTGTATTCTCTATTAGAAGAATAGAAAGAACAAATGGCACATGCCAATTAGGGCTCACTACCCGAGCACACTACTCACAAGAGGCTCACTGCCTACAAGAGACACACTGTCTACAAAATAGTAAGTACAACATACATGAACTGGAGTATAGCATCTTCACCATGCTTGAATCAGTTCCATTTAAGCCCAAAACTATTGCTCTACCTTTCGCTCTCCTCCTTGCTACCACACACTCATCTCCATAAGGACACCTTTGAAATGACTTTGCAATCCCTTATTTATACAAGACATCAACTTAGAAATAATCATCTAAGTCGGCAAACATCTACAAGAACATCCGCAAGATGTGTAACTCATCCGGTCGGCCAGTCTCAGGAAGAACATCATCATCCAGAAGTTATTCTTCAATTATGAGCTCCAACTCCAATGTGGACCACCAACATGAACTGGACACAATTAAAAGACCTCCACAAGCTTGCCTGAATCACCAATAACATCCACACTTCATTTGCTTATTGAAATCCTTCTCTCCTTCATCCAGAAACTCAAGAACATAGTCTGTCATTACTATTACAAAGGAATAGATGCTTGCGGACCTTCAAACCATGAACCAATTGAGTTGACACTTCAAACAGACTTCCTTAACACTCCCTCAAATCTGTAGAATAGGATAATGCATTTCCGGATCTCACCAGACCTGTCTGTATCACTCTGTCACCTCTGAACACCTACTGGAACCAATTTTACTTGAGTGGCCACAACTTCTTCAGATCTTCATGCGGACCTCTGAAATCTTTACTAGATCACCTTAAGACACATATCTACAAACCCTTTGAACCACATCCTCTGATCCTCATCCTATTTTGGACTTTTACCTTAATGTCTTCACTGTTCTTCTCTGTTCGTGATTAAGACTAATTTTCTCAATATCCTTAGCACACAACTCTTCCAATCCTTATCATTAATGCAACAAGAGTATGTTGACATCAATGACAACACTAGATAGGCCCATACTTGCAACAATGTGCACATAGAAACATCTCTACCTATGTTTGATATATATGATAGCATTGCATTATAATATGAAGCTTTGACGAAGGCCTTTAAAGGCCGGAGTATTTAAACATTGCTATAATAGTTTGATAGTCTGTTGAAGCCATTAAGGATGAGAACTTTAGTTCATTGCTTTAATAGTTGATAGCTCATCGAAGCCATTAAGGCCATGGACTTTAGAACATTGCTATAACAATTTGATAGTCTGGCGAAGCCATTGAGGTTGATGACTTAAGAACAATATTGTATCATTTGATAGTCATCGAGTTCAATAAGGCCGAGGACTTAGAATACTATTGTAGCAGTATATTGTTAAACCTACATCCATGGTATCGATCGACACCCTATTATCTTTAACCATAGACTATAAAGTCTTTATAAAGGAATGTTATCGAAAGATAAATGTTATCCATGCTTTCCAAGTAAGGAAAGATGGCTTATATATTTGTTGATAGGCTGAGAGCCATATGTTTTCTGAGTGCTAAGTCATTCTTCTGAATGATGCTGCAAGAAGAACTTCAAGTCACATAAAATGGGGTTTGTGTTATAAAGCTTTCTTTATTAAAAGTTGTTATCTTTATGAACCCGCAGCTTATTCTTTGTAAAAAAATGAGCAACAGGCTCCTTATTTTCCTATTAAAGTTAAACTAGGATGATATTGTTACTACCATTACTACACTATGAGTGCATGTTTGAACCTTGAACATGAGGTAAGATGCATAGATATAGTCTTGCATTATTCTTGAACAGAAAACAATAGAGCTTGGAATCTCGATAACTATGTTATCATTTTGGATATTTACTTATAAAGATGGTATTAACTATCTCTTAATTTAGTAATGATGAGAAGGTATTTTAACCTTTTAGGTCTTTAGTAGAATAAGAATATTAATATGATAGAAGATGATATTCTTTTTATCTTTTGATAATTAAAGATTTTATAATGACATCAAGACTCAAGAAGATAGATCTCTAAGTATGTCCCCCACACTTTTAGTAAAAGTGAAACCTTTTCATACAATTATACTATCGACTCAAATGGGAGAAGTTTCAGTTGACAAGTTTTAGTCCAAGTAATATGAGGTGACATATTACAAGTTAAAACATTGATGTTACCTAAATCATATTTAATCATGCAACTAAAACAAGAGAGGAGAAAATTATTTATTGAAGTAAAATATAGATGCAAATTTGTCATTGCAAGTTTAAGGTTGTAGTGAAATTTTTTCAAACCATAGTACTATAAATTTATTTTTCATTTCTTACACAAAACTTATGGAAAAGTTTACCACAACTGATAAAATGTACCATTTAAATCCACGCATAAACTCTTATGGCCATAGTGCATCCAACATGTTGGATAACCACTATCCTCAAGGGAAGGAGGTAAAAACAAGTATATGATCTATAATAACATAGGCCATAGAAAATACATCCTCATGGGTCCATCATATAAAATATATCATGAGAGTATCAAGGATGGAAGGATCACGTGTCACAAATTATTATCCAAGGTTTTAGATAGGTCGAACTAAATAGGTATATCATTATTTACATGATCAAATCCTAATCATAAAATATAAACAAGGATGAATACAAACCCTAGGTAAATCTATTTAAGAAAAAGATAAAAGTGAGAAATTAGATCTAAGAACCCTAATTAAAATAACGGCCAAAGCATACTATAAAACCCTAAGTCATGATGAAATGTCAAGCTCACTGATAAATGCAAAGGAAAACTATTTGACTATTAGTGGATAAAATTTCAATACATCTAACAATTGTATTACACAAAATGAACCCCTAATCAATGATTATAGTGATTTAAATTTGAAGATGATTGGGGTCTATTAGACTTTATGTCATAGTTTTGGTGAGCATCATGTGGATCTTAAAAGGCTTATGGTATTCCATTATTATTATATATGACCAAATAATGTGTTATCTTAATATGGACCTTTAAATAACGTTCTCTTGCATAGGAATGGAAAGAGTAGGAGTTCAATATGGTTCATGTGTACATTCAAGTGAAAACTTGCTTTATATTCCTTGAATTTTCATAAATTAGACATCTATTATGTGGAAAACTGTGTAGCATTATCAATGACAACATTCAATGGAAGTTTACAAAATTTAAAGTTAATTATGTTTTCAATATGTTTAAGAAGATTAAATTTACTAGTTGATCACACTCATAATTTGTAAGTTTTCAAATTTTGTGTAGTCACTATATGATATATCATTGTCTAGTAAAATGATTTTCTTGCTGCTTTCATCACATCGTTGTCAACCTGTGGATAAGTAAACTAAGTAGCCATTAGTACATAAAAGGCCACTAAAATGGTTCAACTTGAATCTAAACAAGAAGAGAAAGTATGCACTAAAAACATTGGACTTCATTTTTCATTAAATGAAATATCCAAGACAATAGATTATCCAAGGTTGGACAGGTGGAAACAAATAGGTATATCACTATTTACATGCTCAAACCCTAATCAAGATAAGATAGGAAAAGATAAACAAGGATGAATGTACAAACCCTAGGTAAATCTATTTAATAAAAAAGATAAAATTAAGAAATTAGATCTAAGAACTGTAATTAAAATAAAGGTCAAACAATACTATAAAATCCTAGGTCATGTGATGTAATGTCAAGTTCACCGATAAATGTAAAGGAAAACCATTTGACTATTACTGGATATAATTTCAATACATCTAACAATTGTGTTATACAAAATGAACCCCTACTCAATGATCATAGTGTCTTACAAGAAGATGATTGGGGTCCATTAGACTTTATGTCATAGTTTTGGTGAGTATGATGTGGATCTAAAAATGCTTATGGTTGGGCCTTAATTATACATGTATTACCAAATAACATGCTATTTCAATATGGACCCTTAAATAATGTGCTCTTGCATAGGAATGGAAAGAGTAGGAATTTAATATAGTTCATGTGTACAATCAAGTTAAAGTTCTTTATATTCCTTGAATTTTCATAAATTAGATATCTATTATGTGGAAAAATGTGTAGCATTATCGATGACAACATTCAATGGAAGTTAGCAAAATTTAAAGTTAATTATGTTTTCAATATGTTTAACAAGATTAAATTTACTCTAGTTAATCACACTCATAATTTGTAAGTTCTCAAATTTTGTGTAGTCACTATCTGATATATCATTCTCTAGTAAAATGATTTTCCCACTACTTTCATCACATCCTTGTCAACCTGTGGATAAGAAAATTAAATAGCCATTAGTACATAAAAGGTCACTAAAATGGTTCAACCTAAAGAAAAATGAAGAGAAAGCACTAAAAACATTGTGCTTCATTTTTCATTAAATGAAATAGTCATGACAATTTAGATTATCCAAGGTTGGATAGGTGGAATCAAATAGGTATATCACTATTTACATGCTCAAACCCTAATCAAGATATGATAGGAAAAGACAAAAAAGAATGAATACAAACCCTAGGTAAATCTAAAAGAAAAATATAAAAGTGAGAAATTAGATCTAAGAACCATAATTAAAATAAATGCCAAACCCTACTATAAAATCCTAGGTCATATGATGGAATGCCAAGTTCACCGATAAATGTAAAGGAAAACCATTTGACTATTACCATGTATAATTGATACATCTAACAATTGTGTTACACAATATGCATCCCTAGTCAATGATCATAGTGTCTTACAAGAAGATGATTGGGGTCCATTAGACTTTATGTCTTATAGCTTTGGTGAGTATCATGTGGATCTCAAAAGGCTTATGGTATTCCATTATTATACATATGACCAAATAACATGTTATTTCAATATGGACCCTTAAATAACATTCTCTTGCATAGGAATAGAAAGAGTAGCAGTCTAATATAGTTCATGTGTGCAATCAAGTTAAAGTGCTTTATATTCCTTGAATTTTCATAAATTAGATATCTATTATGTGGAAAAGTGTGTAGCATTAAAAGTGTACATAGCATTAAAAGTGTGTAGCATTATGTTAAATGTGATGTAATTTGTAAGTTACAAGTATTTGATCTAATGAAATAGACTTCATTTTTCATTAAATGATATTGCCTTGTACTTTAGAACTTGTGATTTGAAATGTTTGTGTAGTAATCATTTCTAGCATATTTATGTCTCTTGTGTTGCAAATATGTGCATTTGGTGTTGTCGTTGATGTCAAAAAGCTTGTGTTGTCATTGGTGTCAACTATGTCAACTATGTGAGTAAGAAATGGTGCAAGAGTATGAGTTGTTTGGTTGAGTTGCTTTGCTGAAGATGATTTGGTTGCTTTGAAGAGGTTTTGAAGATGTTAAGAATATGTTTATGTTGGTTGGTTTCCAAGTGCTTTTGAGAAAATTTGATTAATAAAGGAAACAATGTGTTGAAGTGGCATTTTGGTTTGCAGAGTAGTGTTCTAGTTTTGCTCCACATTTCCTCTATGTTGAAGATCCATCTTTGTAGTTGGATATGTTGTTTAGAGATGTTTAGAGATGTTATATTCTGAATTTGGTGTTATGGTTTGTTGTGCAGAGGAAGTTGTGTTCACTAGTATGAAGACTGTGATTTGTATAGGTTTGTAGAGGTGTCTAGGAGAAATGTCCTTGCTCTGCATTTCTCCACAAAGTAGTTTTAGGTCTTGCAATTCTAGATGTGTGCTTATAAGGTTCATATCTTTCTTCTATTGAAGTTTTTCATGGTTTGGTGCTCTGGAAGTTAATTTCTAGAGATATAGTGCATGATAAAGATAGTTAAGCATACTGGGTAAACATGATAAGGTTGTGCAGCAGGTGAAAGTGGTTGCAGAGGAATTTGTTAGATTTCAGGATGTTTCAGAATGTTCGTGGAATACTCTAGATTGTGTTAAATCTTGGTTTGTGGTCTGCAAAGCTATATTTAGTCTTGAAGAAGCATATACTTAAGAGATCATTGTGTTAACATAGGTTTGGCCGACCTTGGGTGTTTACACTAATTGCGGAGTTGCTTTGATGATTGTGAAAGCATGAAGTGGTGTGCTTGGACAAATTTAGGTCTAAGATAATATGTGTTATGGCCGGTCTTCATTCCTTTCCACTGTAGGAATGTTAGGTCCAAACCTAATTTGAATTTTCTGGGATAAGGTGACTTTTCGACCTTGGAGAATGTTCTCAAGGTTGAAGATAGTATAAATAAGTGTCAAGGGATTGTGATCGAGTGTGCATGCAATGAAGGTGATGTGAATAATAGTGTGGTTGAATGTGTGATGTAGTACAAGATTTTCATGTGTTAGATTACTAGATATAATAAGCAGAAGGTGTCTACAATTCTTCAGTGTGACTGTGAAGGTGTTGATGGCGTTGTGGTGGAATTCCTTGTTGCATTGAAATAGTTTTCTCCTTGTAACAATCTTCTCTATCTTCTTCTCTAATCTAGTAGTGAGACTTTCTTTTGGGTAGTGAGCCCTTTGGTAGTGAGCCTATTATTTTTCAATGTTGATACAACTTTATATTGTGAGCTAATCCTCACCATGTTTTTTCCCTTCTTAGGTTTTCCAGTCTTCTATTATGTTTGTTATTGAGTTGATTCAATTTTTGTTATTTTCTTTCATGCTTAATCATCATAACCGGTTAAGGTTAATTGAATTGATGTGGATATAAATGTGTTTGAGGGTTTTGAAATTATAAGTTACAACTGATTCACCCCCCCTCTCAGTTGTCTTGTGCATTCAACAATTGGTATCAGAGCAAGGTTCCTTGAAAGAAAGCTTAACCACTTTTAGGTAGATCAAGGATGACACACAAGAAGGATGTTCCTTTGTTCGATGGAATGGATTATGCATTCTAGAAAATAAGGATAGAAGGTTATCTGATGTCTCTTCGATATGAGATTTGGAAGGCTGTTGAGACTGAATACACTATACCATAAAATGATCCAAGTACTGCAAATGAGATCAAGGCCTATGAAACCAATGGTAAAGCAAGGTATGCTCTTTTGAGTGGTCTTACTAATTCTAAGTTAGTGAAAGTTATGAATATGAAAACTACTAATGAAATCTAGAAAAATTTAAAAAGTATTATGAAGGAGATGATAAGGTCAAGCAAGCTAAAATGCAAAATTTGAAGCTCATGTTTGAGACCATGTGAATACCTAAAGATGAAAACATTACAAGCTACTTACAAAATGTGGATGAAGTTGTCAATGGCATCAAAGGACTTGGTGGAGATGTGGATGAAAAATAAGTGGTATTGAAGGTACTTAGAACTCTTCCTAAAGCTTACAGTCATAAAGTTTCTACTATTGAAGAATTACAAAATCTGAATTAGTTTACCAAAGATCAGTTACTTGGTACCTTAACTACTTTTGAGATGAGAGAATTTAGTACAAGTAGTGCAAAGGCTGAGACTGCCTTCAAGGCTGGCAAATCTGAGGAGACCATGGAATCAGATTAGGAGGATTCTGATGATGTGGAAGCTAACTTTGTGAGAAAAATGAAATTGGGTACTAGTAAGTATAGTGGTAAGTTGCCTTTCAAGTGTTTCAGTTGTGGAAAGATAGGTCATTATGCTTCAAGATGTCCAGAAATAATTTTGAGAAGTAAGAATAGGGAGAACAAAAGTAGAATACCTAAGAAAAGTTACTATGTTAGAGAAGATGCAAGTATATCTGATGACGAATCTAATTATGGAAATGATGGGGATAATGAATGTCTATTCATAGTTTTAAAAGAGGATATTGTTTCTACTAATTCTAAGAAATGTGTGAAGGAAAAGGCTCCAGAGGTAAGTCTTAATACTGAAGGTACTTTGATATCTACCTTTCATACTAGACAAGAAAAGAACTATTGGGTCATTGATAGTGGATGCTCAAATCATATGACTGGTGATAAGAGTAAGTTTGATAAACTTGAAAAATATGATGGAGGACTAGTCAGATTTGGTGATGATACATCTGCTAAGATTTGTGGAAGAGGTTCAATCATTTTTTATGGCAAGCATAATACTGATGATGTTCTTTATGTTAAGGGTTTAAAGCATAATATTTTGAGTGTTGGACAAATGTGCAGCAAGGGATACAATCTTGTGTTTCAGGATGGTGATTGTGAGATCAGAAAAGACTTCGAAACTATGATTGTTGATAGAGAGAGGATAGATGGAAATGTTTATCAGTTCAAATGTGGTGATGGTTATTGCTTCATGACTTAAATCAGTGAGAGTTGGCTATGGCATAGGAGATTGTGTCACATCAATTTTGATAGCCTGGTAAGAATAAGTTTAGTTCAAGCTGTGAGAGATCTACCAAAGATTACAAAGCCTATCAATGCTATTTGTAAGGGATGTCAAATTGGAAAGAAAGCAAGAAGTAGTTTCAAATTCAAGGATCAATCTTCTATCAGACTGTTAGAATTGGTGCATACAGATCTCTGTGGTCCTACCAAGGTAAGGAGTTTTCAAGGTGATAGGTATTTCATGCTACTAATTGATGATTACTCTAGAATGACATGGGTTACTTTTCTCAAAGAAAAATTTGAAGTGCTAGATAAGTTCAAAGAATTCAAAGTCATGGTCAAGAATGAAATGGATATGACAATTAAATATTTTAGGTCTAATAGAGGTGGAGAGTTCACCTCTAATGAGTGTAACATGTTCTATGAGAATCATGGAATAAAGAGGCACTTATATGCCCCTAGGACTCCTCAGCAGAATGGAGTGGTTGAAAGAAAGAAGAGGACCATTCAAGAAGCTACAAGGACAATGATAAAAGAAGAAAACCTACCAGAGGTCTACTAGAGAGAAGAAATTCATACTGCCATTTATATACTGAACAAAGTGCAGGCTAGAGAAAATAGTACAAAGACTCCTTATGAGTTATGGTATGGAAGGATTCCTATTGTCAAGTACTTCAGAGTGTTTGGAAGCAACTGTTATATCAAAAGGGATGAAGAAAATTTAGGAAAGTTTGATGCAAGTTCTGATGAAGGTATCTTCCTTGGGTATTCTACTAAAAGAAAAGCTTACTGGTGCTACAAAAAAAGGCTAAGAAGGATTGTTGAGAGTGCAAATGTCAAGGTTGATGAAGATCTACAAAAAAATTCAGAGGTTAATGGATATGAATCAAATGAGTCCTCTTGTAGAGAAGAAGAAAATGATAATGAAAAGGAAGTATTGGTTGAAGAAGAAGAAGCTTCGAAAAATACTCCTAAAACTCCCAAGTATGTGCAAAAGCATCATTTTGAAGATCAAATCATTGGTGACAAGAATAAAGGTGTACTGACAAGAAGAAAAGCTATTAAAGAACACGTAAATCTATGTTTACTCTCTAAATTTGAACCTAAAATAGTGATTGAAGCATGCAAGGATGAGTATTGGATCAAGTTTATGGAAGAAGAACTAATGTAGATTGAAAGGAATCAAACTTGGAAACTTGTCCCAAGACCATCAAACAAAATGTGATTGGAACTAAGTGGGTATTCTAGAACAAACTAAATGGGAATGGAGAAGTGCTAAGGAACAAGGCAAGGCTTGTGTGTAAAGGTTACTCACAAGTAGAAGGAATAGACTATGAGGAAACTTATCCTCTGGAGGCAAGAATGGAGGCCATAAGGATGTTTTTGGCTTTTGTAGCACATAAGGATTTCAAATTATATCACATGGATGTGAAGTCAACTTTCTTGAATGGTGAATTGGAAGAAGAAGTATACATAGAACAACTAGATGGATTTCAGTTATTAGATAAATTGGATATGGTTTGCAGGTTGAAGAAGGCACTATATGGATTGAAGCAAGCCCCAAGAGCATGGTATGCAAGGTTAGAGAGGTACTTAATACAACAAGGATTCAATAAAGGTTTCACAGATAGAAATATGTACATCAAAGTAGGAGAAGATCAAATTTTAATTGTGGAAGTATATGTTGATGACATAATCTTTGGAGAAAATGAAGGTAGTGTAAGGGTTTTGCAAATGAAATGCAAAAAGAATTTGAAATGTCAATGTGTGGTGAGATGAATTTCTTCCTTGGGCCATAGATCAATTAGATAGATAAAGGTATTTTCATTTCAAAATCAAAGTATGTCAAGGAGATGTTGAAGAATAGAAGACTCTAAACTAGTATGTACCCCTATGATGACCGGTTGCAAGTTGAGAAAGAATGATGAATCTCCTAAGGCTGATTAGAATGGTTATAGATTAGTGATTGGAGGATTTCTTTATTTAACTGCTACTAGACCGGATATTATGCATGTAGTTTGTCTTGTGGCTAGATTTCAAGAAGATCCCAGAGAGTCACATGTTGCAACAGTGAAGATGATATTTAGATATTTAAAGGGCACTCTAGATCATGGCTTGTGGTATCCAAAGGATGATAACTTTGCTCTAAGTGCTTATACAGATTGGGTTGGTTGTGTGGATAACAGGAAAAGTACTAGTGGTGGTGCATTCTTTCATGGAGGCAGAGTGTTGTCACGGTTAAGTAAGAAGCAAGATTCAGTATCTCTATCTACTGCAGAGGCAGAATACATTACAGCAGCATCTTGCTGCACATAGGTGTTGTGGATGAGACAAACCTTGAAGGATATCAGAGTTGTATATGATGAACCTATTCCTATCTTATGTGATAATACAAGAGCTATTAGAATTTCAAAGAATCCAGTGATGCACTCAAGGACAAAACATATATCAATCCGATATCACTTTCTGAGAGATAAGGTTACAGAGAATGAAGTGAAGCTTGAGTATCTACCTACAAAGGATCAGGTTGTTGATATATTCACCAAGGCTCTTCCTAAGGATACATTTGAGTATCTCCAGGAGAAGTTAGGGGTTATTGCCCCTCCTTTAAACTAGATGCATAACGAGATGCATCAGTTCAGTGGATTTCAAGATTCATTCCTTATCCTGGACTGATGTTGGAGGTTACCTCTCAGGGGGATCAGATAGTGATCATGATGGTTTTTGTAGTCAAGGGGAGTAAGTTCTAATGTTGGTTGCTTCTAAGGGGGTGTATGCAGAGTAGTAAAAGAAATGATGTTGCAGAGTAGTAGTAAGCAGGTACAAGTTTGAGTAGTTGTCTAAAAGTAAGATTGAAAGAGAGATGTGTAGCCCTTTTCCATTGATGTCAAAGGGGGAGAGAGTGCAATGTGAAAAAGGAAAGAGTCAGTTGTCAAGAAGAGAGTAGCAAGCTGAGTAGGAGAGAAAGAGAAAGGAACTTTTGGTATGAAGCATAGTATTGAGGATGTGGTTGTGTTGATGGTTTTTCACATTATGTGTTGCCATCAATGACAAAGGGGGAGATTGTTGCAAGTATGTGCAGTTGGTGTTGTCATTGATGTCAACAAGCTTGTGTTGTCATTGGTGCCAAGTATGTGAGTAAGAAATGGTGCAAGAGTATTAGTTGTTTGGTTGAGTTACTTTGTTGAAGATGATTTGGTTGCTTTGAAGAGGTACTGAAGATGTTAAGAATATGTTTCTGTTGGTTGGTTTCCAAGTGCTTTTGATAAAATTTGATTAATAAAGGAAACAATGTGTTGAAATGGCATTTTGGTTTACAGAGTAGTGTTTTGGTTTTGCTCCGCATTTCCTCTATGTTGAAGATCTGTCTTCATGGTTTAGATATGTTGTTAAGAGATGTTATATTCCAAATTTGGTGTTATGGTTCATTGTGCAGAGGAAGTTGTGTTCACCAGTATGAATACTATGATTTGTAGAGGTTTGTAGAGGTGTCTAGGAGAAATGTCCTTGCTCCACATTTCTCCACAAAGTGGTTTTTGGTCTTACAGTTCTGGATGTGTTCTTATAAGGTTCATATCTTTCTTCTATTGAAGTTGTTCATGGTTTGGTGCTTTGGAATATTTTTCTAGAGATACAGTGCATGACAGAGATAGTTAAGCATATTGGATAAATAGGTTAAGGTTGTGTGGCAGGTGAAAGTGGTTGTGGAGGAATTTCTTGGATTTCAGGATGTTCATGGAATACTCTAGATTGTGTTAAAGCTTGGTTTGTGATCTAAAAGTTGTATTTTTTCTTGAGGAAGCGTATACATAAAAGATCATTGTGTTAACACATGTTTGGCCAAACTTGGGTGTTTACACTAATTGTGGAGTTGCTTTGGCGAATGTGAAAGCATGAAGTGGTGTGCTTGGATGGATTTAGGTGTAAGATAAGATGTGTTGTGGTCTACCTTCATTCCTTTCCACTATAGGAATGTTTAGGTCCAGACCTAATTTGAATTTTCTAGGTTAAGGTGACTTGCAAGCCGACCTTCGAGAATGTTCTCAAGGTTGAATATAGTATAAATAAGTATCAAGGGATCGTGATCGAGTGTGGGTGCAATGAAGGTGATGTGAATAATAGTGTGGTTGAATGTGTGATGTAGTACAAGCTTTTCATGTGTTATATTACTAGATGCAGTGATTAGAAGGTGTCTATGATTCTTCAGTGTGACTGTGAAGGTGTTGATGGCGTTGTGGTGGAATTCCCTATTGCATTGAGATAGTTTTCTCCTTGTAACAAACTTCTCTATCTTCTTCTCTAATATAGCAGTGAGCCTTTCTTTTGGGTAGTGAGCCTTTCTTTTGGGCAGTGACCCCTTTAGTAGTGAGCCTATTATTTTTTAGTATATATTGTGAGCTAATCCTCATTGTGGTTTTTTCCTTCTTGGGCTTTCCACTTAAATATGGTGTTCTCTTGTGTTTGTTGTTGAGCTGATTCAGTTTCTATTATTTGCTTTCATGCTTAATTATCATAATAGTTTAAGGGTTAACTGAATTGATGTGGATCTAAATGTGTTTGAGGATTTTGGAATTATAAGTTATAACTGATTCACCCCCCCTCTCAGTTGTCTTATGCATTCAACATCTTGAGTATTTTATTTATATTAAGTTTAAAATATGATAATCCAGGATGTATAATAAACTAGCTATCTAGATCTGTTATTTTTCTGGATTTATGTCTTTACTTTTAAAAGACAAAATTAACTAACATAGGAACTATATCAAGTTATGTTCCTTCTCTCAAGTATATTTACATGTAAATGTGGTAGGGAGATATGGATCCACTTTTTACCCATATAGATAGAGAGATTGGTAGATTAAGGTTAATTTTAGAGGATTCCCAAACCATGGGGGTTTACATATCTAATTGTGAGAAGATTTTGGATAGTTTAGTTCAATATTAGAAGTTTGTTAGGGGGTGTTAGTTCATATTCCAATGAGATTTTAGTATCTATTCTTTCCTAAATATGGGTATAGGTTTCTAGTAATGTTCTATTGAGTGAAGTCCAACTAAGAGTACCAAAAGAAACTCTCAATGCACAATTTTTTCCTTAGTATGCACCCAAAACTAGTGTTAGGGTATATCAAGTGACTAGGTGTGTATGCCCTAAGATGGAATCATTGATTTATCTTAGATTTCTTGCTTCCCATGGTCGTTATCCAAATAAAAACCAAATTCCACTATATTTTACATAGCAGTTGTATGTCGAGGTCCATTTAGGCCTCAATGTCAACTATTTGGATTTACCACCACATTTGGAGTAGAGGCATGGTAGAGTATGTCATAGGGATGCATATCACCATCCAATTTGAGAGCCTCCTATTTATAGGAGCTTGGTTGGTGACAGGATGCTTGCGGCCCCACTGTCCCTTAGTGGTATTGGTGATCATGTGGTCATTGCTTCCTAATGGAAAGTAATTGAGAGTATTGTTGAGATTGCTATCCAAAATCAGACAATATCTACAAATTGCATGGGATAGTACTTGATGAGGCATTTGCACAAGTCACCTACTCACATAGATCCTTATCATCTCGTAGGCATCCCATCACCAGAGGTTTTGGAGTGTATTACAGTCAAGGGCCAAATGCAGAGGGTGGCATGTTGTTTATCTGAGGATTTGATGAGAGTGTACTAGGTGATATCATCACATTTAGGGATCCCTCTAGTAGGTGTTAGTTCATACATGGGTCTCATCCTTGTAGATTTAGAGAGCCTAGCTCAACTGACATGCAATGTTCTAATGCAGATCATATAGTTAGGTCCTCTAGCAGGCTTCAGGAGTCACATATTGGAGCAGCACATGCATCTACTAATCATTCTTTCACGCCATAGGCTGAACATATGGGACTTGATTCACTTGATTAGGTTGTAGTGGGTATGGGTTTTGTAGAGACGCTTTCTACAGGATCGATACCATCTAGCATTCATAGTCCTTTACACATGTCACTGCTATAGCTACTAGATGAGAGAACAATAGAAGAGTTAATGGATTCCATCATTGCAGCTGAGGATGGTGTTATCCAGGGTCCTGGTATGACACAGGTATATACTTTTTAATTTTTTAAGTTAAATTTATACTGTCAAATTTAAACATGTGCATGTAGTCCTACACAAATAAATTATATTTGAAATTATTTTTTTCTTTTTTATGTGCATGTGTAGCTCAAGGATGTAGGTGCTACTCCTAGTTTAAGGGTAGAGCATGTACGCATGTGTGATTCACTTGACCATAGTGGACAGGTGAGTGGATTATCAAATTAAATTTCATATATATAAATATCTCATGTATGTATGTATGTATGTATGTAGGAAACATACATGTACACATATATTCTAATTTAATTACACTTTTGTAGGGATTGTTGCATCTATTAGTGGAGGGTTCTAACTTTGAGGGTTGCTCGACTAGGAGCCGACATGATGATCAAACTAGCTAGTTTACATGTTTGAGAGATTGTCATTTATGTTTGAGATATGGACATTTTTGTTTAGGAACTTATGGACATGGACATGTTTGTGTTTATGTTCATGTTTGAGATATGGACATGTGGACATTTGTGTTTATGTTTATGTTTGTGATATGGACATGGACATTTGTGTTTATGATTATGTTTGAGATATGGATATTTGAGTTTATACTCATGTTTGAGATATGGACATTTATATGTTTGTGTTTATATTTGGCATGTATGGGTGTTTATGTTTATATATTTGACATGTATGAACATTTATGCATCTATGTATGGACATGTTTATGTTTATGTTTTCAAACATGTATGAACATTCATGTTTATATAATTTCAACATGTATAGGCATTTATGCATCTATGTATCGGCATGTTTATGTTTCAGATGGACATAAATATGTTTATATTTGACATGGACAAATTTATGTTTGAGATATTTAATAATTTTTTTTATAAATGATTCTTGATATTTTCAATGGATCTATTTGATATTGACACATCTATGTATTAATACATGTAATACAAGTTTTAATAATAAAATATTAACTTAAAAAATATAATTCTTATCTCAATCATGTCATGTATTTCAAATTGCACATGCTAGATCTGTAACCTATAGATTTTGTTAAGTTGTTGTACATATATCAAATTTGAAGTTTAAAATAACCTTTATAACTATGTAATGATACACCATTCAAATAGAGATAAAGGATAAGAATGGTATCTATATGATGAAATAACATAAGTTAGGCCCACATAAGTAGCATACGAACACAATATATAACAAATAAAAATAAAAATTGGAATATTTTATTATTCAAAAATAAAATTAGACCTCTGGACAATTTGACTTTCACCACTACTAGAAAAAATACTATTCCACTCCAATAATGAATTAGACTCTAAATTAAATATCTAATCAAGTAACATTAACCACTTAACACGCCATGAACATAATAACACTACATTGGAATACCAAAACATTAGCAACAAGGATTGGCTTTGCAATATCCATTTAAATGACCATGAATTATGAACAAAGAATTCATTCATAAGCTTAACTCAAACTTGTTTAATATATAGAAACAAATAGAATCCATTCCATGCCCATTGTCAGTCAATTCCTATAAGAGGCCCTAATTCAAGACCATATCTTATTTAATGAAATGAATTCAATTCAATCAAGGCTATCCTTATATACATATCATAGTAGTCCATAAAATTTTAAGGAATTGTTCCTTAGGACAACCTTCATATCTCCTAGAATTGGAACAAGAATTTAAAGATCATCCTTCTCAATTCAAGAGGTCTTGTTGACTTATGTTGTACAACTTTGATGGTACCTATAGGATTAAATATTATTTCTCCCTTCACCTATAGCTATAGTGATAGGAACTCAATTAGGTAATTTAACATAATTATGGTTAAGGTCATGAAATCGTGTATATAGTCATCCATCTTAGTCAAATATAGAATAATTGTACTCCTAGACCATGTGAAGAGGTATCATCCAATGTTGATTTCATAATATATACCAAGATTGAATCTATACAAGTTCATCTTATTTGAATGTAAATGAACTAGATAAAAGGAGCTTGTTAAGTTTGATACCTGAATGATAATTAAACTCACATTAAACTTTCTAAATATGGTGAACTAAAAAGTTAAGTTCTATAAATTTCTAATGATACGAAACTCACATGAGCACCAAGAAACTTTACTAGGGTTTCATAACTTCTAGATACAAAAAAAATAGCTTCCCTTAGCTTCAATAAATATTTATTCTATACTGACAAGGCCAACTACATGAAGGTGGAAGCTCATGTGGCCTCACTTAAAACCTAAGACACTTAAGACACCTATATTTTATACCTTATTCTAGTCTAGACCTAAGACATCTAAGACATTTAGATTTTCTAATAGACATAGTAGACCTAAGACACCTAGATTTTATACCTTATTCTACTTCTAGACCTAAGACATATTTAGATTTTCTAGTAGATGTAACTTAGACCTTTAAGACATATATAATCTACACCTAGAGATTGTATACCTTATTCTAGTCTATACCTAAGAAATATCTAAGACACCTAGATTTTTTACCTTATTCTAGTCTAGACCTATGACATGTCTAAGACAAATTTAGATTTTCTAGTAGACATAGTAGACCTAAGACACCTAGATTTTGTACCTTATTCCGGTCTAGACCTAAGACATATCTAAGACACCTATTTTATATAGAAGACACCTATTAGATATATATCATTCTAAGACATGTCTAAGATGTGTCGAACCTAAAGCCTACATACATATAAGAAAATATTATGTTTGATAGTCTAGAGGTCATGTACTTGAAATGAAACAATAACTTCAAATCCTCTGAGCTACATGATTGCAAAAACAAATCTCTTTCCATGATGAAATGTAAAAAAACTAGAACCTAGAGATCATGAATTCTAAATTTCTTAAGAACCATTGAAATTAAAATTAAACATGAAAAAGCTATTGAAGCATAAATTAAAATAATTTAAAAGTGTTCACTACAAGTAATTTGTGCTTGAGATCTAGTAGACCTAAGACACCTACTACATCTACACAAGGCAACATTCTACCATAGTAGGTCTAGTGAATACCTGAAATGAAATGAAAGATGTTCACATTTTTCATACCACATTCATTGGTTCAACTCGCTCTTCAATAACATCTAATATTTTTGATGTTCATCTCTATCTAGTCTCCACTTATGAGGTCCACATGCACTTGTAACTTGATGAAGAGACAGGCTAGTAGAAATTACTAGGTGGCTATACTGATACACCATGTTGTGAGTTTGGTAATCAATAAAATGAATCCCACTTTGAACAATTTTGATTTGTTTGAGATATGTCCCTTGCACTGCAACTAAACCTGTGGGAAACAATATTTCATCACCTTTTTCTAGTTTTGTTAACTTCTTCCTCTCTTCTGTGTAATCTAATAAATAATAACTAACACCTTCTATGTTTCCAACCTCTGCTATGACTGCAAAAACATCTCCTGCACCACAATGAAATGTAAAAAATTAGAAGTTCTTGTCATGAATTCTAATATTTAAGAACTAAATTAAAATTAAAATTTATCAACATATAAAATATTAAAAAATTGAACTACAAGTTGCACACTATATATACCTTTTTTAATCAATTTTGAAATGTGGCCATTGAAAGGAACCAAGGTACAAGGAACAAATTCCTATGCCAATCTAATGAGGGGAGAGTTATATAAATTTTAATCCTTATAGTAATAGAGAAGAAGATATGTATCATAAAACACAAATTAGATATATAACATAAACCATAAAATAGATATATGTGGGGAAAACCTTTTCAAGTAAAAACCCCACATTCCAAAGCATAGCCCAATGTATTATTCAATAAACAATATGTGGTTACAATACACTTGTAGAGCTATACTCTTGCATGAGTTCATAACACTCTATTTCTGGAGCAATTCCAACAACATAATAGTACCTGCAAATCAACATACAAAGCTAGCTCCAAGGAGCACCTTATATAGACTTTACAAGCCATGAGAGGAAGCTTCTAGGAGGTGGGGCATCCAAATCCACATGGCACACTTTCCCATGCCCTCCTTATGCTTGTGACACTTATTCAACACTTTCTAACTGTCACTGACACTTGTCCAATCCTATCATAGGAATCCCCCCTACATGGGTGCCCAAAAATTACTATTTCTAGCTTATGATAGATGCTCTTACACATCTTATAGTTGTCATAAAATATTTCATTTATGAAAACACTTACAACTATAAGAGAATATGTCATAACTAACTATTTATAGAACATTCTCTTACAACTTTTCATATGCCAACTTGGGCACTCCAAAATGACTAAGTCAAAGATGCATCTTATAGTGCCATACATGCAAATGACACTTGCCTTCATCCCTTCTATTTCTATCTCTTACACTATCATAGAATTTGTCATAGCTTACACATCATAGAATCTATCATACATCTTGACACATGACCTCTAGATGCCAACACATGGCAAAACTATGGCCAATCAACATGGGACACCTACCTCCTCATATGAGGACAAAAATACATCTAGTCACCTTCCATGTAGAATGACACATCACCATGCCAACTCCCACAAAGTGACAAAATAAGATTTACATAGAATTTTACAATAGTAGAAAAAATTACATAAATAAATAAATACCAACATTAAGAACTTGCAAAGGTTGAGTCACCTTAATTCCCATCATTCTCCCACTTGTCGAACACCTTTCAAGAGCCAATAGATAATTTGGAACTAATTGCTAGGGGCCAAGAGACCCATAAACTTCAAATACCATCTAAACTTCTTCGTGCTCACAGGTTTTGTCAAGGAATTTGCAACATTTGTCATAGTGTCAACTTTCTCCAAATTCACCTTCCCATCCTCTACCATGTCATGAACAAAATGGTACTGGACATCAATATGCTTTGTCATTTCATGGCAAGTAGGATTCTTTGCCAAACATATGGCACTCTGACTATCACAACAATGGTAATCTTTCCTGCATCAAACCCAATGTCAGAACACAATCTCTTAAGCCAAATGGCTTCCTTACAAGCATGAGTTGTTGCCATGTGCTCTACTTCTATAGTGGACAAATCAACAATATCTTATTTCTTACTCATCCAACTAATTGTGCCACCAAACATAGTAAAAACATAACCAGTAGTGGATCTTCTGCTATCAATATCTCTAGCCCAATCTAAATCCAAAAATCCATGAATACTCATAGAATGCTGAGGTCTTGTAGGATAACCATGATAACATAGGGAATACTCAGAAGTACCCCACAAATATCTGAACACTCTCTTCACTACATCTCAATGTATTTGTCAAGGATTAGCCATAAATTGACTAAGGACTCCAACTACTTGGGCAATGTCCAGTCTTGTACAAACCATAACATACATCAAGCTACCAAAAGCACTAGAATAAGGAACTCTCGTCATGTCATCCACCTCAATAAGAGATTTTGGACAATCCAAAATAGATAACTTCATCCCCAACATCATAGGAACAATCTACGATCTACAAGTTGTCATGTTGAATCTCTCCATCACAAAATTCACATACTTACTTTGGATCAACGAAAGTTTTTTGTTTTCCCTGTCTCTTTTGATTTTCATCCCCAAAATGTATTGAGCTACCCCTAGATTTTTCATCTCAAACTGTGCTAAAATCTGAGACTTCAAATAAAAAATCAAGTTCTTTCCATTCCCAAAAATAACATATCATCAACATATAATGCAATAATGAGAATGTGATCATTATCTATCTTATAATAAACATAATTATTTGATTTCAATCTTAGAAATCCCAAAATCAACACAAAAGCATCAAACTTTTGGTACCACATCCTAAGAGACTGTTTCAAACCATACAAAGACTTTTTCAACTTGCAAACTAGGTTTTCTTTACCTTCCACAATGTAGTTATTTGGTTGTGGCATATAAATCTCCTCCTCCAAATCACCATGAAGGAAAGTTGTCTTCACATTCATCTGTTCAACTTCAAGATCATATGTTGCTACAAGAGATAAACAAGAATTTGATGGATGACAGCTTAGCAATGGATCTCACCATAATCTATTCCCTCAACTTGGGAATACCCCTTCACAACCAATCTAGCCTTATACTTCTCAACACTATCATCTGCACCAAGTTTCTTTTTGAACACCCATTTTCATCCAATGGTTTTCTATCCTTTAGGAAAAGGCACCATGTCCCAAGTATTACTATTTTCCAAAGCAACCATCTCTTCTTCCATCGCCTCTTTCCAAGAACCTATATCTTTCATACCCATAGCCTCTTTCATATTTTTAGGCTCATCAAGGTCAAATATTAAGGCAAAAATACAACTAGAATCAAGTAATGAATAACCAAACCTCTCAGGTTGCCTCCTAATCTGTGTAGACCTCCTCAAAAGATGAGGTTGAGGTTCTTCTTCTTCTTTTGAACTTTTAGAGCTACTAGATCTCTCCTCATCACTAGGTCCAATAGAAGATTTCAGTTTAGTATTCCTAGGGGTAGAAGGAAACTGAACCAGATCCTCCTTCTTTTCTTTCTCTTCTGGCTGTAGATTTGATGAATCTTTGCATGCAAAGATATTACCTATGGCTACTAAGGTTCTTGTCTTTGGTAGTACATCATGGGCTTGCCTTTGTCTAATGAATCCATGAAGGTATCCTATTGAGTTAATCATTAGATCATCAAGGAAAGTATTGTGAGGATGCCATGAGGGTGTCATTAGTGTAGGGTAACCTTGTTGAGCATCCAAAACCCTCGTTATCCCTGTCAAAAGTATGCAAAATTATGACAGTCCTAAGATTATAGCAGTAGCAAGAAGATGTCTTTTTTCTTAAGCAAAAACCCTAGTTTTCATAGGGGAGACTTATGATACCTTCCCATGGATTTAATGAAACATTTGAATAGGAAAGGAGTTTTAAAAGTTTAAAGAGCTTCAAGGATTTTAAGAGGTTTTGGGACTGATTTCCAGTGTGACATCCCTAGTGACTATTCTTTATACCATTTGAGGCTCTAGATAATCAACCCATTGGGAAACAAGGGAATGGAAACCATCTTAGGGTACTTAAATGCCATCAGGGAGCCACAAGGTGGAATGGTTGGCAAGAATAGAGGGTTTTTCATAAGCCTTGGGACTGTCACAAGTTTATGTCTAGCCAAGGCACTTCCATGACAATCATTAAAATTTTTTAATTTTGTTCAAGATTCATTAGGTCTCTTTCAATAGATATGATGAAGGTATCTTAGACAAATCATGGTTTGAAGTACCTTGTCATTACTCCAAGAAGCAATGATGCAGTCAAGCAAGAAAGGAGTATCACCCTATAGCACAATATATGTAGAAGTTACTGATCCAATGCCCTATAGGACTATCATAGTCATTTTGTAGGTTTTGGGTTTATTGATATCAAAAGGCTAATCATCCTATAAGGTCACCTTGAAGGAAATATTAGAAGATGTCTTAAGATATTCAAGAGATCACTAAAAAGAAATGAAAAAGATAAATCCCTAGACAAAAGAATCTTTCATGGAGGAAGTAGTAATAAATAGTTAGGTTTCAGGACTACCTACAAACATTGTCAACATCATAAATGATTATTATAAGGACACAAGTTCACAAGGAGGATGGTGAATGAATTTGTATAGAAGAGAAACCTCTTGTTCCTTGATGAAGCAAAAAGAATTAAAGAAGTTTCTACCTATCAAAGTCACAAATGACTGTCCTAGCAACAGACTTGACTATCAGGAGTGGTTTCCTACCTTGTAGTAGTCCATGAGACATTGGATCTTGTTAGTCACCTCAAGATATTGGAAGGATAGGATTATATATGCTACTAAATGTGAAGAATGGTCATTTCAAACCCTGAGGGATATCACATAAACATCATATAAAAAATTTCACATGGTATGAGCAATCACCTTGAAGAGATATATTAGTCTATTGTTAAATTATTCATGACATCAAATAACTACATATATAAACTAATAAAGGATCAAAACTCCTATATATTGTCTTGCTACAACTAGGTCATTCCTACAAGTATCATGTTTAAGATCAATGAAAGAACAAACCTCCACAAAGGTTAAACAAGCATTCTTTTCTTGCAATCAAAACAAAATATTAACATAAAACCCTCACCATCAAATTTAGCATAAAACATAATGAAAGACACACCTTAAAGAGTGTGCTACTAAAATCACATGAAATGGTTATCAATTCTTAGCACCAAATGTGTAGAAACACTATGAGGATTTGTAAGATGGAACCCTTTTCATAAAATCTCATAGTAACAAGATGATATTATGGTCATAATCTTATCATAGGTTATGACAAAGCCAGTGAAAAATATGAAATGTAAAAAATATACAAAATGTCCTCAAAATGTCTCCACGATGAAAGCTAAATGCTTTATGCATTGATCTCAATCCCTTGAATAAAATAGCTTTATTGTGCAAAACGCCTGCATTTATAAGTTAAAAATTTGTTAAGCAAAGTAAACACCATCAACTACAACTAACTTAATATTTGTTATAAGAAGTTTGATGAAAGATTAAGAAACACTAAGTTTAGAATTCTATCTTATATGTCACCTTAGGAATTATATCGAATGTCTCCAAAATGAAAGATAAATTCTTTAACCACTAATCTTAGTCCCTTGAATGTACAATAGCTCTATTCTCCAAAACACTTACATTTATATATTAAAATGTGTCAAGCAAAATAAACTTTAACCTACTTTTAACTCAACAATGGTGGATGTATTTCCATTGTAACCTCGTCATACTCATAACACAATCATGGTCTAGGTAGAATACACAAAATATTGTTTCCAACCTCATAAGTAGATCTAAGTACTCTAACCTTGTGTGAAATACACTACATTTATAAGTTAAAAAATTGTTAAGCAAAGTAAACACCATCAACTACAACTAACTTAACATAATTTGTTATAAGAATTTTGATGGAAGATTAAGAAACACTAAGTTTAGAATTCTATCTTATATGTCACCTCAGGAATTATATCGAATGTCTCCAAGATTAAATCTAAATGCTTTAACCGTTGATCTCAATCCCTTTAATATAATAGCTCTATTCTCCAAAACACATGTATTTACCTATTAAAATTTGTCAAGCAAAATAAAATTTATAATATATATACAATAGAGTATGGTTGCAACAGTCTCATATATTATTGTATTTCTCTTTAATTGTCTTACTAAGGACCTCTAAGGAATGTACCCTCCTAGGTTTATTAGAGTCTAAAGAAGAAGAAGAGCTTACCCTCTCTTATTTAATTGATCTCATGACTCACATCAATGATCATGCAGCATCATGTATGCACTATCCTAAGCTCACCTTGGTCCTACCCCATGTCACCTTAGTTACTTTGTAGCCAACAGCATAACATTCTAGTAAGATCAATGGTATCATCACTTTAGATGTGGACTCATTTTTTACCTTTGAGCTCATCATCTAGTTCTTGTATCTCCCCATGTTGTAAGATGATATAATGATTTAGGTTTAATTATTTAGCCATTAGATCTTTTCCAATCTACAGTCTATGCATCCACAACTCCTTTGAGCTCCAACACCAACACATGTGTAGACCATTGATCTCCCCTATTATGATCTCTCATCACTTTCTTTCCACAGCTCTCTCTTGATACATAATGAGTTATCCCTTTGGGAACACACCCGCTAATCATCCTACCATCTCACCTTTTGTGGTCCCTTTTGTGGTGTCTTCCTCCCTATGATCTCATTACAAAATCAACCTCCTACATATTCATACAACACTAGATAATGCATTCATAAATAGCTTAAACATTGGTAGCAGGGAATTATCACATACAAATGTTCACTATCAAATCACCCTTCAATGTTATGATGTACACATTATTGAGGACTATCATGTATAGGGTCATATGTACAAACATAGGAGGTTTAAAAGTAACCTTAGAAACAATTCATCAGTATCATAGAGCATCTAGGACATTCAAACTATTATACCAGCACATGTTGGTTATGCTAAATAATCTCATTACAAGGGGCCATAAGATGGACATAATAGTCCATGAGGGTGATGTTAGGGACTCTTTCAAACCAAAATAAGTCTTACACCTACTCTTAAATGTCTCAAACTAAAAAATAAGCTCTCTTTAATATAGAAATTAGTATGTACAAAATGCTAGAAAGCAAAATATTAATAAAATGTGAACATCAAAATATTTTTCAACACAAATAAACTCTAAAAATTGCACATCATGTCTATGATGCCATGGTAGATAACCTCATTCATAGTCCCATATAGTCAAAACCATGCATTATAATTAAAGAAATGAGATTTTTAATAAAACAATTCTAAAAAATAGAAAAAACAAGAACACTAAGATAAATATTGTCATACATGTCCCATTTGGAAGTTTACATGCTAGTCAAACATACCTAAGGGGTCATATATTACCTTCAGAGTATCCAATATTGCTTCATGATCATCATTACTAATTGTCCATAGTTGTTTTGTTTTTAGTTTTGCATGATGCTTTAGTAACTTAAGATTTGTTGCTACAAGTAGGTGTGAATACATGAATATGGTTTTGTGCTTCTCAAAGTCTTCAAATGCAGGTATGCCATTCTTTCTAATCATATATGTTCGCAACTAAGTCCCAACAATAAAAATTGATCTTGTAGGATATGTGAACCCATCATCATCTTTCATATCTCGAGTTAGCTTTTTTTTTCCCTGTACACATTGTGCCAACCAATAGTTTGATCTCTCTTCATTTCCATGTGGTGCAACAACTACATAAACATGACCTAGTTGTACAAGGTCTGAAAGATGTTCATAGTCAAATGAGCTCTCCATATTATTGAGTAAATATGAATAACCTTGAGATCAAGGGGTTAAATATCATGGAATCCATGCATATACCCACTCATTTGATTCATAATGATCCCAATCACATTTAATACAACTCTAACAAAAACAAGCTAATTCTCATGTCCAAATAGTCCATGCACTTGCATTTGAGCTTCGAAATGAATGCATCTTTGATAATTCATTGATTCTCTAACAATCCAATTTCTCTCTCACTATTACCTCATCAACTAGCCAAAAGAACCTGTGCACCTCTAAATCAAGAGGCACTCCTTGTGACAATGCATAGTTACACCACTTAACAATAGAATCTGCATCATTAAATGTAGCACCACCTCTAATCTTTAGTTGTTCTTTAAATAGAGCTCTATTCATGCATGCAAGCACTCCATCATGTTCCCCTTTTCCATGCCCAGCTTCATAAAAATCCAAATATGAGGTATACCCTTCTCCGCCTACATTCTGCTCAACCAATAGAACATATGATCATTCTTGAATTGACCAGTGTAGTTATTTGACCAAATGAGATTTTGATTCATTCTAATATCTTTTACTTACAAGAACCCATAAAATTGTTGAAAACAATATTGCACATGCTCTGATGAATTAGATTGATCATCACTCATGTAAAAATGGAATTCTCTGATAATCTTCCTATTCTCTTATGTACTCTCAGGGGCATGTCTATATGTGATGTGAACAAAATAGCAATCTGAATAGAATTGTAGTACTAGGATTGCACTTTATTTTGTGACTGCAGCATGTAGTTTTCTGCAAAATTGACTATAGAGACAATAGTTCCAACCAGGAAAAAGTCTTTACACATCTTGAACTATTGATCTAACCATTGAGACATGTGGTCGTGTCTAGCATACTTGTAAAAAAGTTTTTTCTTAAAATCACCAATACTTACTTCTCTTGCAATCAACTCACATATAGAACCTTCACCTCCACTTTTCAAATTGTATTTCACTATCTCATATCTTTTTTTCTCAACCATTTTCTTTCTAAAATCATGTTTGCTACCCTCATGAATACATGATATAAACTTTGATAACCCACTACATTGTAAGCACTTTTCATTTAAGCAAGCATTCTTGTAGACAATGCAACCATTATCTCTAATACATAAAAGTAAATCCAATAAGTCCCTAGATGACTTTGGTAGTTGAATTGCACCACTCCTGTAACATTTCATTAGTGTGCAAAGTAGAATGAATATTGCATAATAATTCATGATATATAGAAAAATCTACATGGTATTTGCAACAACATGTATTACAAATTTTAGTAGGCTACAATAAAATGGCTTACAAGATTCAAATGCCCTTTGTGAGATTGCCATACCTGGGTGTGTTTCATAGAATTGTTTGTATAATGTTGTTTGGCTACATTCCAAGTAATGTTTAAAATGTGGTGTGTGGTCTTTATCACTAGTTCTTAACTTTAAAACATATTTTACATTGGGTGATACCTTAGATTTAGTGTGCCAAAATCGTTCAATTTCATCCTTTGTGCTATTGGTTAGCTTCTTATCAACTCGTAGAAGCCTACCATTGAAAGCCCAAGTATCATTTCCAAGAGGAATATCTAGTATTGATATTAATGCTAGTGCTTTTGACAATGTTTTATGATTCAAGCTTAAGTCAACACAAGTTTGCCTCATTAATCAATCCTTTCTTAATTTCTTGCTCACTATTGAGGTTGTTATTACTCTACGAGAAGCTCTTTTATCTTTCTCCTTACTAGTCTTCCCAATATAATTAAGTGCATTGAAAAAGCTTCTAAGAATAATTTTATTCCGATTGGACACTTTGTTTACCTAAATCTTAAATTTCTTTAGTAAAGGTCTCATTTTGTACATCTTTAGTAATTGCACAAAAAGTGGGCATTGTTTGGTTAATATTTTATTCCCAAAGTATTCATTTAAAAGTTTTGAAGCCCACAACCGAATGACGACCTCTTGCCTTCAATTTTTTCCATTGTGTTCTCATCAATTTCAAGTAACTATTTTGGGGTTCTTGTACATTTTACAATTTCATCATGCTCAGTCTCTTCTTGACAAACGTCCTCTCTTCTTATGTAATTTGGAGATACATTGATTTTCATTGTTTCATCCATGTTATCAACCTCATCAATGTTGTCAACAATTGGATTATGGAGTGCAAATTCAACATCATGAGGTTCATATCCACAATCTTCAAGCAAATGTCTATGTTTTTCTTCTTCTTTTTCCATGATATTTCTCTTATCAATAGGTGTTTCATAACATTTTGCAACATTTACATTTGCAATATCATGGTTAATTTCATTTTTATCTATCATTTTATTGTATTAATATTAACACCTTCAATTTGCATATCATTAGATGGTAAAGAAGAAGCTTCACCTTGATGAGCATCCACCAAACCATGTCTTCCAATCCTCTTCCTTGCTCTATCTTTTTCCCTAATTGCTTCAATTTCCTCCAATGTAACTTTTGTTGAAGGCACAAGACAACTAAGAGGGGGGGTGAATCAGTTGTATCAAAAACCTTAACTTCTTTAAACAAAATCACATTCTCATTAACTTACTTTAACTCCTTATTTTGTCATGAAGATTAAACATGAAGAGCATAATCAAAACATAAACACATCAACACCATACACACATGAACACCATATTTTTATGTGGAAACCCCTAAATGGAAAAACCACGGTGAGTGTTAGCTCACAATATAATGTAGTAACAATGCTGAATAATAAAGAGGCTCATTGCCTTAGGGCTCACTACCCAAGGCTCACTGCCCAAAATGCTCACTACAAAAAGGCTCACTGCCAAAGGGTGGCTCATTGCCAAGGGGTGGTTCACTACCAAGGGGTGGCTCACTGCCAAAGGGTATCTCACTATCAGGATGGGTGGCTCTCCACCATGAACTGATATAGTAGCATCTATAACATGCCTAAGTTTAGTTCCATTGAAGTGCAATATATCTCTTCTGCTTTACCTTTACAACACACACACTTTATCTTTGCATCTTCACACACTCACACATCACTCATAGCTTCATTACATATATGTATACCAATCATCAACCTTGGAACATTCATCAAGGTTAGAAATACAACTTACAACCATTGGAACTATCTCCAAGGTCAGCATACATACATAAATCAAATTAGGTCTAGACTTAAACAAACTTACGGATCAAATGAATGAAAAACGATCACTTCATGACTTATCTGAGACCCAAACACATCATTACATACTTCAACATGCTTCTACAATCCATGAATCACCTTTACAACAAGTGTAAATAACCAAGTTGGCCAGAACTAATGCAAACATCAAGAATACTTGAATACACGCTTCCAAGAACTTCATTATAGATCAAGCACATGCCTTCACTACATTCCGGAGACATCCACAAACAACATAGAATCACCTGGGAGTTGACAAATCCAACCACAATAGATCTCACTTGAGGACAACACATATCACTTGAAGATAAATTATAGGCTTCTCATAACAAAAACTATCAAACTCTACTAATCAATAACTTGCTTTCTGGAGCACCAAATCAAAAATCCTTTGGAATGAAGATAGCTAAGGACATTATAAACTTAAATCTAGAACCGTAAGACCAAAATCCAAACTGCAGAGACATGTTGAGCAAAATACTTTTTCCCTATCACACTACAAATGTTGTAAAACACAGTCTTCAAATTAGTGAATAGAACTTTTGTTGCACAGTGATCTGGACCACCAAATTCTAGATTTAGCATCTTCAAACACTTCTCTAAAACATATCCAAATCTCATACTCTAGTCTTCAATATAAAGGAAATGTGGAGGAAAAACTTAGACAATGTCCTTAACATGACAACTCAATCACTTAACAAACATCAATATTAGAAGACACAATTGGCACCAATGACAACACAAACATGTTGACATCAATGACAACACTAGTTAGAACATACTTTCAATAATCTCCCCCTTTGTCAATGATGGCAACATATAATATGAAAAGATGAATAACATGTTCCTCCATCAAGACACAACTTTGCATCGGGACTCCCCCTTTCTTTTTACACTTCTGAACTCTTTCTCCCCCTGAGTTTTTCACATGATCTCTCTCCTTATTTGACATCAATGGCAAAGGGAATCACATTTCTTCCACTACACATACTTGTACACTACTTCTCTGATCATTCCAAAATCATTCTTTACTCTCCCTGACTGCAACAGTCATCTCAAACCACTACCTGCTCCCCTTGAGAGGTAGCTTCCAACATCAGTCCAAAAATGAGAAATGTGATTTGAGGCACAATGGACTGATGCATCTTCTTATACATCCAGTTCAAGGAAGGAGGGGTAACAACCCCTAGCTTCTTCTAGAGATGCTCAAATGTATCCTTTGGAAGAGCCTTAGTGAATATATCAGCAAATTGATCTTTTGTAGGCACATACCCAAGCTTCACTTCATTCTCTGCAACTTTCTCCCTCAAAAAGTGATACTTAATTGAAATGTGCTTTGTCTTTGAATGCATTACTAGATTCTTTGAAATATTTATGGTACTTGTGTTATCACAAAGAATAGGGATTGTCTCATCATACTCAACTTTGATATCCTTCAAGGTTTGTTTCATCCACAGCACCTGAGTACAACATGATGCTGCAACAATATATTCTGCCTCTACAATAGACAAGGAAACTAATTCTTGTTTCTTGTTGTGCCAGGACACCACCCTATCTCTAAGGAAGAATGTACCTCCACTTGTGCTTTTTCTTTCATCAACACATCTAGCCCATTCTGCATCTATATAGGCACGTAAGGAAAAATCATTGTTCTTAGGATACCACAAGCCATGATGTAGAGTTCTCTTCAAATACCTAAATATCCTCTTCACTTCCATAACATGTGATTCTTTGGGATCTAATTGAAATTTGGCCACAAGACAGACTACATGCATGATATCCGATCTAGTAGAGGTTAGATAAAGAAGTCCTCCAAGCATTGATCTGTACTTTCTCTAATCAGCCTTAGGAGATTCATCATTCTTTCTCAACTTGCAACCAGTAACCATAGGGGTACATACCAATTTAGAGTCCTCCATTCCAAACTTCTTCAACAACTCTTTAACATACTTGGATTGAGAAATGAAAATACCTTTACTAGTTTGAATGATTTGCAGTCCAAGGAAGAAGTTCATTTCACCACATATAGACATTTCAAACTCTTTTTGCATCTCATCTACAAACTTCTTACACATACCTTCATTTCCACTGAATATGATGTCATCAACATAGATCTCAACAATCAAAATTTGGTCTCCACTTATCTTTGTGTACATGTTACTATCTGCGGACCCTTTATTGAATCCTTGCTGCAATAGGTACTTATCCAATCTTGTATACCAAGCTCTTGGAGCTTGCTTCAATCCATACAAAGCATGCTTCAATTTGCATACCATATTTGGTCTGTCTGATAGCTAGAATCTATCTGGTTGCTCTATGTAGACTTCTTCTAACTCACCATTCAGGAAAGCAGACTTCACATTCATCTGGTATACCTTGAAGTTTTTATGTGCAGCAAATGCCAAAAATAGTCTAATAGCTTCCATTCTTGCCATGGGAGCAAAGGTCTCTTCATAGTCTATTCCTTCCACTTGTGAGTAGCCTTTACACACAAGTCTTGCCTTGTTTCTCACAACTTCTCCAACTTCATTCAGTTTGTTCCGAAATACCCACTTTGTTCCTATCACATTCTTGTCTACAAGTCTAACTACAAGTTCCCAAGTTTTGTTCTTCTCAATATGCATTAGTTCTTCCTCCATTGTTTTGACCCAATGTTCATCATTGCATGCTTCTTTTACTATTTAGGTTCCACCTTTGAGAGTAAACAGAGATTTACTTGATCTTCTACAGCTCTACTTCTTGTCAACACACCTTTCCTTTTGTCACCAATAATCTAATCTTCAGAGTGATCTCTTTGCACATACCTGGGGGTTTTAGGAATTCTTTCTAGATCTTTAGCTTGAACTTCTTATTCTTCAAGAGTATCTTGCACTTCAGTCTGAACTTCCTTTTCTTTGCCTTTTTCAACATTTTTTGTATCAACAAATCCATCTAACTCATATCCATCTGGCTAAATATCTTCATCTACCTTCACATTTACACTTTCAATGATTTTTCTCAGTCTTTTGTTATAGCACCGGTAAGTCTTGCTCTAGTAGAGTACCCAAGGAATATGCCTTCATTACGTCTAGCATCAAACTTTCCTAATTCTTCATATCTTCTGATGTAACATTTGCTTCCAAAGACTTTGAAGTATTTAACAGTAGGAGTTCTAGCATACCACAACTCATAAGGTGTCTTTGTTTCTTTTGCTCTGACTTAGACTCTATGTTGAATGTAGACAACAGTGTGTATTACTTCTTTCCAATTTACTTCTGGTAGATTTGCTTCCTTGATCATTGTTCTAGCAACTTCTTGAATAGTTCTATTTTTCCTTTCAACCACTCCATTTTGTTGTGGAGTCTGGGGGCAAACAAATGTCTCTTTATTCCATGTTCTTCACAAAAATAGTTAAACTCATTTGAAATAAACTCACCACCTCTGTCAGATCTCAAACACTTGATTCTCAAATCCAATTCCTTTTCAACCATAGCTTTGAATGCCTTAAACTTGTCTAGGGCTTCTAATTTTTCTTTAAGAAAGGTAACCCAAGTCATTCTTGAATAATCGTCAATAAGAAGCATGAAATACTTATCACCTTGTAGACTTCTTGTTCTTGTAGGGCCACATAAGTCTATATGCACCAACTCCAGCAAACTAGAAAAGAATTGTTCTTTGCTCTTGAAGGTAGTCTTTGTCATCTTGCAAAACTGACATTCTTTGCACATACCATTGGCAAGCTTCACAATCTTAGGCAGGTCTCTTACTGCTTGTATTGAGCTTATTCTCACCAAATTGTTAAAGTTAATGTGACACATTCTCCTATGCCATAACCTGAGCCAACAAACAACAATTATTAGTACCCTTCAAATGATAAACATTACCATGAGTCTTCTTACCAACAACAATTAAAGTTTCAAAGCTTTTTCTTATCTCACACCCATTGTCCTTAAACACTAGATTATACCCTTTATCACACTTTTTTCCAATGCTTAGAGGATTATGCTTTAAGACTTTGACATAAAGAACATCATATTTATTATGTTTTCCGTCAAAATTAATTGATCCTTTTCCACAAATCTTACCAGTTGCATCATCACCAACCTAACTAGTCCTCCATCATATTTTTCAAACTTAACAAACTTACTTTTATCTCCTGTCATGTGATTTGAACATCCGATGTCAATGATCCATTCATATTCCTTTTCAGCATGAAATGCAGACAACTCTCCTAGACTTCCTTCCTTCACACAGCTTGCAAGGTTAGCAGAAATAGGTTCTTCTCTAAGTGCAATAAACAAGCATTCACTACTATTACCATCATCAAAATTGGGTTCATCATCAATTACACCATCATCATCTCTAACATAGTAATTTTTTCTTACCATCTTTCCTTTATTTTCATTGTTTTTGATCCTCGGAGTTCTGTCAGGACATCTTGAAGCATAGTAACTAATTTTACCACAATTAAAACATTTGAAAGGTAACTTACCTTTGAACTTTCCTCAGTTGCCTCTTTTCATTCCGCTTGCAAATTTTGTCTCAAGCTCTTCAAAATCTTCTTCATCTAATTCCACAACATATTTATTTGATCTAGCAGTCTTTTCTTCCTTGGCCTTAAAGGCAGTCTTAGTTTTCACAGGGCCATCAATAGTACCAAATTCTCTCATCTCAAAAGTAGTCAGTTTACCAAGCAATTGATCTTTTGTAAGCTTGCCCATATCAAACAATTCTTCAATGGCAGATACCTTGTGACTATAAGATTTTGGAAGAGTTCTGAGTATCTTATCTAAAACATCCACATCCTCTAACTTTCCACCAAGACTCTTGATCTTGCTGACAACTTTATCAATCTTCTATATGTAACATGTTATGTTCTCATCCTCAGCCATTTGCATGGTTTCATATGTGGTCTTCAATTTCTGTAACTTATCCTTCTTGACAGATTCATCACCTTCATAGATGTTTTTCAATTTGTCCCAGATCTCATGAGCAGTTTCTAGATCCATAACTTTCACCATTTTAGTGTTAGACAAAGCATTTAATAGAATATTTTTAGCTTTGTGATTAGTCTCATAATCCTTAATCTCTTCATCAGTCTTTGAACCACCTTTAGGTACTGTGTATTTATCTTTAACCATCATCTAGACATTGTAACTAATATAAATAAGATAACTTTACATTCGTACCTTTTAGTAGGCACAGTCAGATCCATCAAACTGAGGAATGTCTTTCTTGTGTTCCATCCTAGATCTACCTTAAGTTGTTAGGCTTTCTTCCAAGGAACCTTGCTCTAATACCAATTGTTGAAGCCACAAGACAACTAAGAGGGGGTGTGAATTAGTTGTATCAAAAACCTTAACTTCTTTAAACAAAATCACATTCACATTCACTTACTTTAACTCATTATTCTGTTATGAAGATTAAACATGAAGAGCAGAATCAAAACATAAACACATCAACACCATATACACAAGAACACTAGATTTTTATGTGGAAAACCCTAAAAGGGAAAAACCACGGAGAGTGTTAGCTAACAATAACAAATAACAAAGAGGCTCATTGCCTTAGGGCTTAGTACCCAAAATGCTCACTGCAAAAAGGCTCACTGCCAAGATGGGTGGCTCATTGCTAGGGTGGGTTGCTCACTGCCATGAACTGATATAGTAGCATCTACAATATGCCTGAGTTCAGTTCCATTAAAGCATAATATATCTCTTTTTCTCTGCCTTTACAACACACACACTTTATCTTCGCATCTTCACACACTCACACATTACTCATGGCTTCATTACATATATTTATACCAGTCATCAACCTTGGAACATTCATCAAGGTCAGCAATACAACTTACAACCATTGGAACTATCTCCAAGGTCGGCATACATACATAAATCAAATTAGGTCTATGTTGCCAACTTGTGTATGATGTCAGAAGATGTTTGCATTGATGACAATAAGCAAAGGAACAAGATTGGAATAGAAGTTTGTTCCGGAGAAGAAGACTTAGCCATTTTAGGTTAAGTGTTGGCAGTATATTGAAGCAGCGATAAGGAGACAGTATTTGCATCGATATTGGTTCGCAGTAGAAGATAATATCATGTGGTTTAGGTATGTTATTCACAGTCCTCAGACAATTATTTGTCCAAGGTTTTAGTCCTTGATGAGTACCAAAAGTCCATCTTCAAAAGTCCAAGTCCAGCAGTGCAGAGAACAGAGGAAATCAAAATAGAATACCCAACTAAATTGGTCTGCATTCCTCTGTTGTGGTATATTTTGTTGTGTAGTTTTGAGGTGTTGTAAATAAAAGTATGAAGCATCTAAATCTAGAGGTTCAAGTTCTAAATTTCACTGGAGAGTCAGTTATGAATGCCTAAGTATCGCTATTTCAGATGGTATAGTTTGACTATGACAGAGCATGTGTTCCAGTGCTTTGCATTCTACCGCAAAAGAATATTTTGCTTTATGGTTCTAGAGGTATTATTTATGAGATGTGAAGAGTATCTGATATGGATTTGAGTAGGTCTTGTGGTATGCAATGGAAGATGTTGTCTGACAGTTGAAATGAACTAGTTAATAGTCTACGGTTAAGGCTGACATGATAGTATGATATGTGTACGGTAAGTTTTGGTGTTTAGAACTTAGTCCTAAGTGGTGAAACAGTTGAGGCTAACATGTGTGAAGGTGTTTCAAATATTGTTTGGGTCTGCTATAGATTTTGGAGAATGAATTTAGCCAACAGAGTACAAAATGTATGACTACACAGTACACTTCAATAGGTCGACCTAATATGAAGATTTTGTTTGTTGCGGATATATATATTGGATTGAATTCGGTGTTTTGGTGAAGTGATGAAAAAGTGAATGTGTGAATATGTGAAGTATAGAGCAGGTGACAATAACATAAGAAGAGAGATCTTGTTTAATGTAAGAGCAGATTAGTGAAATAGAGCAGTGAAGATGAAGAGTTTTGAGATAGTATTTTAAGCATTCATTGGAGCTACAACCATGCATGTGTAATGCAATCAAAGCAGTTCAAATTGGCAGTGAGCCACCCTTCTTTCTTCTTTCTTTCTCTAGGCAATGAGCCTTCTTACAGTGAGCACTTCTTTTGGGTAGTGAGCCCTAAGAAAGTGAGCCTTTATTGTAATTCGGTATTGTTCCTACATAATATATTGTGAGCTAACACTCACCGTGGTTTTTCTTAGTTTTGGGTTTTTCACGTAAAAATCTTGGTGTTCATGTGTGATGGTTTGTGCTTATTTCTTCTATGTTTAATTTGCTTTGTTATTACATACGATAAATGGATTACTAGTTTAATAAACAAGAAATTTAATACAATATGGATTCACCTCCCCTCTCAGTATCTTGGGTGTTCAACAGTCTAGACCTAAACAAACTTTCAGAGCAAATTAATGAAGAGCACTTCATGGCTTAGCTTGGACCCAAACACATCCTTACACGCTTCAACATGCTTCCAAAATCTACAAATCACTTTCCCAACAAGTGTAAATAACCAAGTCGTCTAGAACTAATGTAAACATCAAGAATACTGGAATACACACTTCCAAGAACTTCATTATAGCTTGCAAATCAAGCACACACCTTCAATACATTTTGGAGACATCCACAAACAACATAGAATCACCTGGGAGTTGACAAATCCAACCACAATAGATCTGGTGCAAAAGTACCCCTTCAGAAAACCAAATATACATCTGAGGGAGAAGAATAAGTTTTAATATGTCTTATGCATTTCATACTTGTCAAATGTAGCATTTGTGTTGGCATTTCATGTTTGTTTTAATGTTGGCATTTTATGTTTGTTTTAATATCTCTTCTCCCGGGGAGAATTTGGACATCATTAGACACTTGGGTTAGGTGGAGGATTACCCAAATGTGTCATATTACTAGGTGTTTTGCTGTCTTGAGATAAACAGGTGTCGTATGATTAGTTAGGGTTTTGATTATAATCTTGGTTTAAGCAAAATCCCGAAAATAGAGGAGAGGGGAGTCAGGTAACAAAATAGGGAAGGTGGTTGAGGAATGGAGAGTTCTTCCACCTTCAGAAAAATCTCTGTAATTAGTCTGTGTTCGATAATGTGAAATGAAGAAGTAGAAATTCTGTAATTTGTGTTCTACCAAATTCTGGATTCAGTGTAAATTCCCTGTATATCCAATTGTTTTGTATATTATTTGTATAGATTTGCTTTGTATTTAATTTAGTTCTTCTATGGTCGAGATGCATGATTAAATCCATTCCATTGGTGGATTTCTGTGAAATTAGTGGAATGGATTGTGTATTTTACTTTTCTATTTGTTTTTTCTTGTGTACAATGGACACGGCAGAATAGAAATTGCAAAATTTGTCACAGAGGAAGTTATCAGTGGGAAGTTCAAATATGCATCAATTGTATGAGGAGACAGTCTGTGAATATATCACATTTGCATGCAAGCAACTTCCTATGTATATGCTGTGAAAATGGTATGTATAAAAATCTGTTTGAGTCCAGTTGTGTTGGTTGCTGAATATATAATTCTTGTATATATCACAAATGTATGAAGGTGCATTTCATGTGTATATTGCATCTATATGTGAATATACATTTCATGGATATCCTGCATCTGTGTATCGGGTTGAATCATATCAAGGGAACTGATAATAGATGTTTGCAGGTGGTTGAACCAATTCAAAGGTTCAACGGTTCATCATAGTAAGGGTTACCGACAGATGAACTGCCGGTTGAACTGGTTCAATGGTTCAATGGATACATTGGGTTCAGTTGGTTCGTCGGTTCAACAAGGAGTATCGGGTTCAATGGTTCACTGAGCTCAAAGGTTAAAATTGGTATAGTCTATGCGACGAGAGTATATTGAATTGCTAGTGTATGTTGAACTGAACAATTGAAGGTTCAACAGTTCAATAGGTTCTTTGGTTCAACGGAGTAAAAGGTGCCGATAGTTGAAACAATGGTTGAACCGATTCAGTGGTTCAATGGTTCAATAGGTTCATCGCCGATAGTGTTTAAGTGTGCAATAGTTGAATCTGTGGTTGAACCAGTTTAAGAGTTCAATAGTTCAATGGTTCAGTGGTTCAACCTTAGTTGAAGGTTCAATGGTTCAACTGTATGTTCATGGGTTCAATGAATAGAGGGGGTTTTCAACAATTCTGATCTACAAAAATGAATGTATTTGACCAATGGGGAAATAGACAATGGTAAATGTATGTGGGTGAGGAGCTGATATCAGTTATCCACGTTTCTGTTGCCCTTACTCTGCGTCAAGATCTCACTTGAGGACAACACATATCACTTGAAGATAAATTAGAGACTGCTCATAACAAACACCGTCAAACTTTGCTAATCAATAACTTGCCTTCTGGAGCACCAAATCACAAATAATTTGGAATGAAGATAGCTAAGGACTTTATAAACTTAAGTCCAGAACCACAAGACCAAAATCCAAATTGTGGAGAAATGTGGAGAAAAATACTTTCTCCCTGTCACACTACAAATGTTATAAGACACGGTCTTGAAACTAGTGAATAGAACTTTTGCTGCACAACAATCTGGACCACCAAATTCTAGATTTAGCATCTTCAAACACTTCTCTAAATCATATCCAAATCTCATACTCTAGTCTTCAATACAGAAGAATGTTGCAAGTATGTGCCTAATCGGTGTTGTCATTAATGTCAACATATCTATGTTGTCATTGGTGTCAAATGTGCTCTTGTTTTGATGCTTGCTTGTATTAAGTTAGTTGTTTTATACTGGCCTATGTAAGTGTTGAAGATAATGAGTAAGTAATCCCGATACTATGTTTTCAAATGATTTTGAGAAAATTTTCTCTCCCAATGAAAATAGTATGTTGAAGAGTATCTTTGTTTGCAGCAGAACAATCTAGTAGTTTGCTCCATATTTCTTATAGATTGCATATCTTTGTTTGTGGTTTGGAAGTTATTTAAAGGGAAGTATCTAGATGCTATATTCCAAGTTTCATCCTCTGGTATGAAGATTTGAGTTAGTTATGTTCACCAGAGTAAAAATTGTTTCTCTTGCTTTCAGTGGTGACAGGGAGAATGTATTCTACTCCACATTTCTCTGCAATTAAGTATTACAGTCTGCAGTTTTAGAATTAAGTTTATAATGAGGATATGTACTTTCAATTTTAATGGTTCATGATATAGTGGTCCGTAAGTGATCTTTCTTTTATGACAGTGTCTGATAGTAATGACCAAGTGCTCTGATTTGAAGAATCTTGTGGGTAAAGTGTTTTGAGGTTGTGTGGATGTTCTTGGTGATTGTAACATGCTTATGGATGTCTCCAGATCATGTTCCTACCTTTTTATTGGTCTGCAAAGTGTAATCCGGATCGTGCATGAAGCGTGTTCTCAAACACTTTAGTGTTAACACCAGGTTTAGCTGACTTGGTCATTTTCACTTGTTGCGGTTATACTTTGGAGATTGTGATAGCATGTTGTAGTGTGGAAGATGTGTTTGAGTCCCAGCTAAGGCTTGGTTTGGTTCACATTCATTTTTTCTCTTTCATTAATCTATTTAGGTCCAAACCTAGTCTTATGTATATGTGTTTGTCGACCTTGGAGAATGTTCCAATGGTTGATGATTGTAATGCCGACCTTGATGATTATTCCAAGGTTGAAGAATTGTATAAATACTTGTAATAGAGTCCTGAAAATGTATCCAAGAGTGAAGATGCAAAGATAGTGTGAAGTTAAAAGCAAAGCAGAGCAAAAGATGTTTACAATACTTCAATGGAACTAAACTTTGGCATGGTTTAGATGCTACCATCTCACTTTACCAAATCTTGGTAGTGAGCCACCCAATGACAGTGAGCCACCCCATTGGCACTGATCCTCTCAATTTGTAGTGAGCATCTGGGTAGTGAGCCTCTAATTTTTAGTTTTGATATAACATAATATATTATGAGCTAACACTCATCGTGGTTTTTCCCTTATAGGGTTTTCCATATAAAAATTTGGTGTCACTTGTGTTGATGTACAAATGTGTTAAGTTTTTGATTTTATACTTTATGGTTAAACTTAATAACAATAATTAAGTGGATGATAACTTAATGGTTTTGAAATATTTGTTACAACTGATTCACCCCCCCTCTCAGTTGTCTTGCCTTGTTCAACAATTGGTATTAGAGCAAGGGTTCCTCTGTAAAGAGTCTAACATCTTGAAGAAGATATGGGATGGCACACAGGAAGGAATCACCACAGTAGGATGGAACGGATTATGCTCTTTGGAAGGTATGGATGAAAAGTCATCTCATTTCTCTTGGTTATGGTGTTTGGAAAGTGGCAGATACAAAATACACTATTCTTGAAAAATGGTCTGAATGATGAAGATGAAATCAAATAGTATGAATTAAATGGAAAAGCTAGAGATGCTCTATTAAATCCCTTATCTAACACTGAGCTGGTAAAGGTTATGGATTTGGAGACTGCTCATGAAATTTGGGACAAGTTGAAAAGTTTATATGAAGGAGATGATTCTGTAAAGATGCCAAATTACAAAATCTGAAGGCAAGGTATGAAGTCCTAAAGATGAGAAAAGATGAGAACATAACAGTCTACATGCAAAAAGTTGATGAAATTGTCAGTGGAATCAAGGGTCTTGGAGGAACTGTCAAGGAAGAAGAGGTTGTCATGAAGATTCTAAGATCATTGCCTAAATCATATAGTCACAAGGTATCTGTAATTGAAGAAGTTATGGCTGTGTAAAAGGTTACAAAGAATCAATTGCTTTGTAAACTTACATCTTTTGAAATGAGAGAGTTTGGTGATGCTCTACCGAAGACTGAGACTTCTTTCAAAGCTAGCACTTCAGAAAAGACTTCAAGAACTCAAAAATATACTGTGGAATCTGATGATGATATTAATGATATTGAAGCCAACTTTGTGGACAAAATGGAAAGGGGTACTGGTAAGTTCAAAGGAAAATTACCATTCAAATGCTTTTCTTGTGGTAAGGTTGGTCATTATGCCTCCAGGTGTCCAGAGAGAATTGAAAGAGGTAGGAAGAATTTTGAAAATAGACCTAGAGTTGTGAAGAAATGTTATATTGTCAGAGATCTTGATGATGATAGTGTAACAGATGATGAGTCTAATGATGCTAATACTAGTGCAAATGAATGCTTGTTTATTGCTATTAAAGAAGAACCTGTGTCTACTAATCCTGCTAGTTGTGTGAAGGAAGAAAAGCTAGTAGAAGAGAGTGCTTTGTCTATTTAGGTTGAGAAGGATAAGGATGAATGGATTATTGACAGTGGATGCTCACATCACATAATCGGTGATAAAAGTAAGTTTGTAAGTTTGGAAAAGTATGATGGAGGACTGATTAGGTTTGGAGATAATGCAGTTGGTAAGATCTGTGGAAGAGGATTTGTTTCTTTTCATGGCAAGCATAATACAGATGATGTTCTATATGTCAAAGGCCTAAAGCATAATCTTTTAAGTGTTGTTCAAATGTGTGATAAGGGGTATGATCTGAGTTTCAAGGATAATGCATGAAAGATCATGGAAAGCTCTAGAATAGTGATTTCAACTGGTAAGAAGACTAGATGTAATATTTATCATTTGAGAGGAACTAATGATTGTTGTTTGTTGGCTCAGATAGATGAGAGTTGGCTATGGCATAGGAGGATGTGTCATATAAATTTTGACAATTTGGTGAAGATAAGTTTAGTGCAAGTTGTGAGAGATTTGCCTAGGCTTGTGAAGCCTGCTAACACTATTTGCAAGGAATGCCAAATGGGCAAATAGACAAGAGAAAACTTCAAGAGTAAGGAACAATTTTCTACTGGATTGCTTGAGTTGGTGCATACAGATATGTGTGGTCCTACAAGAATAAGAAGTCTGCAAGGAGACAGGTATTTTATGTTGCTTATTGATGATTATTCAAGAATGACTTGGGTTACTTTCTTAAAGGAAAAATCAAAAGTTCTCGACAAGTTCAAGTTTTTCAAAGTGATGGTTGAAAATGAGTTAGATTTAAGGATCAAGTGCTTAAGGTCTAATAGAGGAAGAGAGTTTACATCAAATGAATTCAATGCATTCTATGAAGAACATGGGATAAAGAGACAGTTGTCTTCTCCTATAACTCCTTAGCAAAATGGAGTTGTGGAAAGGAAGAACAGGATAGTTCAAGAGGCTACAAGGACTATGATGAAAGAGGAAAACCTACCAGAAGTGTATTGGAGAGAAGCTATACATACAACTATCTACATTCAAAATAGAGTTCAAGTCAAAGGTAATGGTACTAAACTCCTTATGAATTATGGTATGGAAGAGTTCCTACAGTGAAATACTTCAAAGTTTTTGGAAGCAAATGTTATATTAGAAGAGATGAGGAGTTAGGAAAGTTTGATGATAGATGTGATGAAGGAATTTTCCTTGGTTATTCCACTAAGAGCAAGGCCTACCAGTGCTACAATTATAGATTGAAGAAGATCATTGAAAGTACAAATGTAAGAGTTGATGAAAATAGGGGAAGAATATCAAATCTGGGAGGCTATGAATCATATGAACCTGATACTACAAAGAATGAAGAAAAAGTTGAACAAATGGACAGTCAAGATGAAGAAGAAAAAGATCCAGAAAAGACCCCTAGGTATGTAAGGATTAATCATTCTAAGGATTAGATTATTGGTGACAAAAACAAAGGGGTATTGACAAGGAAAAGAGATGCAGAAGAATAGGTGAACTATTGTTTACTTTCACAGATTGAACCTAAGAATGTAAATGAGGCCTGCAAAGGTGAAAGTTGGGTAAGAGCCATGGAAGAAGAGCTGATGCAGATAGAGAAAAATAAAACTTGGGAATTGGTCCCTAGACTTGCTGATAAGAATGTCATTGGAACTAAATGGGTGTTCAGAAAAAAGATGAATGAAAATGGAGAAGTCATAAGAAACAAAGCAAGACTGGTATGCAAAGGATTTCTCAAGTTGAAGGCATAGATTTTGAAGAGACATTTGCTCCTGTGGCAAGGATTAAAGCAATCATAATGTTCTTGGCATTTGCAATACACAAAGACTTCAAAGTATACCATATGGATGTGAAGTCTGCATTCTTGAATGGAGAGATGGAAGATGTTTACATTGAACAACTGGAAGGATTTCAATCATCAAACCAAGGTGACATGGTATGTAGATTGAAGAAAGTCATGTATAGCCTTAAACAAGCCCCTAGAGCCTAGTATGCAAGGCTGGACAAGTATTTGTTGCAATTAGGGTTCAACAAAGGTACTGTAGATAGTAATCTTTATTTCAAAATCAATGATAATTAAATTCTGATTGTTGAAGTCTTTGTTGATGATATTATCTTTGGAGGCAATGAAGGTATGTGTAAGAAATTTGCAGAGGAAATCTAAAATGAGTTTGAGATGTCTATGTTTGGTGAAATGAATTTCTTTTTACGACTACAAATTACTCAATCAGAAAAGGGAATTTTCATTTCTCAGTCCAAGTATGTGAAAGAATTGTTGAAGAAATTTGGAATGGAGGATTCTAAACCAGTAGGTACTCCCATGGTAACTGGTTGCAAGCTGAGAAAGAATGATGAATCACCTAATACTGATCAGAAAAAGTATAGATCTATGATTGGAGGACTGCTTTATCTAACCCATACCAAACCTGATATAATGCATGCAGTGTGTCTTGTGGCAAGATTTCAAGAAGATCCCAAAGAATCACATGTGATGGAAGTTAGAATAATCATGAGGTATTTGAAAGGCACTTCAGACTATGGATTGTGGTATCCCAAAGACTCTGATTTCACTCTCTGTGCTTATACAGATGCAGATTGGGTTGGAGATGCAGATGATAGAAAGAGTACAAGTGGAGGTGCCTTCCTCTTGGCTAATAGATTGGTTTCATGGCTAAGCAAGAAGCAAGAATCAGTTTCTTTGTCCATTGTAGAAGCAGAATATATTGCTGCAACATGTTGTTGTACTCAAGTGCTTTGGATGAAGCAAACATTGAAGGATATAAGAGTTTTGTATGAAGAAACAATTTCAATCTTTTGTGACAATACAAGTGCTATCAGCATTTCAAAGAATCTAGTAATGCACTCAAGGACAAAGCATATATCTATAAGGTATCACTTTCTGACAGAAAAAAGTAACTGAGAATGAAGTGAAGATGGAGTATGTGTCTACAAAGGATCAGATTGTAGATATTTTCATAATGCCTCTTCCCAAGGAAACTTTTGAGTATCTTAAAGGAAAGTTATGGTTTATTATCCCTCCTAATCTAAACTAAGATGCATGAGAAGTGCATCAGTCTAGTGGTGTCTAAAGTCTTATTCCTTGATCTAGATTGATGTTTTGAAGGCTCCCTCTTGGGGAGAGTAAGTAGAAGTTTCTAATATAAGTTCATGATAAAGATAAGTATTGCAGAGCTAATGACAGAAGAAATTCTAGCTTGATCAAAGCATTTGTTTGCAAGCATGTGCAGAAAAAGGAGAATAGATGTCCTTTTCCATTGATGTCAAAGGAGGAGAGAAAATCATGTGAAAAACCTAGGGGGAGAAAGAATTCAAAAGTGTAAAAATAAAGGGGGAGAAAGTAATTAGTGCAGAATCTTGTCTTGATGGTGTTTATAGTTTTTCACATCAATGTTGCCATCAATGACAAAGGGGGAGATTGTTGCAAGTATGTGCCTAATTGGTGTTATCATTGATGTCAACATATCTGTGTTGTCATTGGTGTCAATTGTGCTCTTGTTTTGATGCTTTCTTGTATTAAGTTAGTTGTTATATACTGGCCTATGTAAGTGTTGAAGATAATAAGTAAGTGATCCTGATACTATGTTTTCAAGTGCTTTTGAGAAAATTTGCTCTCCCAGTGGAAACAGTGTGTTGAAGAGTATCTTTGTTTACAACAGAATAATCCAGTAGTTTGCTCCACATTTCTTATAGATTGTATATCTTTGTTTGCGGTTTGGAAGTTATTTAAAGGGAAGTCTCTAGATGTTATATTCCAAGTTTCAACCTCTGGTATAAAGATTTGAGTGAGTTATGTTCACCAGAGTAAAAACCATTTCTCTATGCTTTCAGTGGTGACAGGGAGAATGTATTATGCTTCACATTTCTTCGTAATTAAGTTTTACAGTCTGCGGTTCTAGAATTAAGTTTATAATGAGGATATGTGCTTTCAGTTTTAATGGTTCATGATATGGTGGTCCGCAAGCAATCTTTTTTTAATGACAATGGTTGATAGTAATGCTCAAGTGCTCTAGTTTGAAGAATCTTGTGGGTAAAGTGTTTTGAGTTTGTGTGGATGTCTTTGGTGATTGTAACATGATTGTGGATGTCTCTAGATCGTGTTCCTACCTTTTGATTGGTCCACAAAGTGTAATCCAGATTGTGCATGAAGCATGTTCTCAAAAGCTTTAGTGTTAACACCAGTTTTAGCCAACTTGGTCATTTTCACTTGTTGCGGTTATACTTTGGAGATTGTGATAGTGTGTTGTAGCGTGGAAGATAGTGTTTGAGTCCCAGCTAAGGCTTAGTTTAGTTTTCATTCATTTTGTTCTCTTTCATTAATCTGTTTAGGTCTAGACCTATTCTTATGTATATGTGTCTGCCGACCTTGGAGAATCTTCCAATGGTTGGTGATTGTAATGCTGACCTTGATGATTATTCCAAGGTTGAAGAATTGTATAAATACTTGTAATAGAGTCGTGAAAATGTATCCAAGAGAGAAGATGCGAAGATAGTGTGAAGTTAAAAGTAGAGCAGAGTAGAGGATGTTTACAGTACTTCAATGGAACTAAACTTTGGCATGGTTTAGATGCTACCATCTCAATTCACCAAATCTTGGCAGTGAGCCACCCATCAGCAATGAACCACCCAACAACAGTGAGCCACCCCATTGGCAGTGAGCCTCTCGATTTGCAGTGAGCATTTGGGCAGTGAGCCTCTAATTTTTGGTTTTGATATAACATAATATATTGTGAGCTAACACTCACCATGGTTTTTCCCTTATCGGGTTTTCCACGTAAAAATCTGGTGTCTCTTGTGTTGATGTGCAAATGTTTTAAGTTTCTAATTTTATACTTTCATGGTTAAACTTAATAACAGTAATTAAGTGGATGATATATTAATGGTTTTGAAATATTGGTTACAACTGATTCACCCCCCCTCAGTTGTCTTGCCTTGTTCAACAAGGAAATGTGGAGTAAAAACTCAGACAGTGTCCTTAACATGACAACTCAATCACTCAACAAATAGCAACATTAGAAGACACAGCTGACACCAATGACAACACAAACATGTTGACATCAATGACAACACCAGTTAGTACATACTTACAACAACTTTCCTCCTCCTTTTTGTTTTATGACATCTATGGCTCCCCATTAGGAGAACAAAGTATCACCCTAATGATTGAAACAATCAAATTTTGTGTCCAAAAGTGTAGAAAAGTGGTTTCTACTGTAACATGTAGAGATCACGAATTTCTCTACAACAGAGGGTCTGTGGGCACCGTTGTTGGGCCCAACAATATTCTTTTTGCCTTTTTTTTCTTTTAGGTAACATATATCCGTACCCAAAATGGATATCCATTATCTAAAGCACAATTCATTAGGCAACAAATATCTGGGTAATGGATATCCATTTTGTATCCATTCTACAAAATGGATACCCATTATACAAAATGGATATCCATTACCTATGTTATTAAATTGAGGCAAATTATAAGAAGTGAAAGAGATCTAAATTTAGAATTAACTTGGTGGGCCTTCTCAACAAGATGAGGACCAAAGGGTTAATTGCCAAAGGTAGAGTTATAGTTCCTAGATTACACTTTAGAGAGACTTTGGGAGAAACTAGAGGAAAAAAGGAAGAGAATGGAGGATTTGATAAGTCATTAGGAGGCATAGCCCTTTGAATTAATCACTTAGTAAAGAAAATGGGAGTTCACATGGATTAAAAATCCATTTGCAATAAGGGTATTTAGTAGGAAGAGGTGCCAAAGATTAAGGTGATTTATGAAGGGAATAATGGCATATTTTGTGTTTATAGATTTTTGGTGACACGGCCAACATTAGGTAAAGAGGAGTAATAGTTTCCCTATAAGAAACAGGGGATTGTTCCATGGAACAATGAAGTTGTGGCTAGATAATCAACTCTAAATAGTTGGAAAGTGAGATGCCATGAATGGAATGTGATTGATTAAGGAAAGATATTGGTTTGATGTTAATGTGGAAATTTTGAAAATGATTTTTTGAGTAGATTATTGATGCTCTTTAGAATAATGACCTAATAGGGTTTAGATTTTAAGGCTCAAGGATCAATAAGAAATAAGGTGGTGAACAAAACCAAAGGACTTATGTGTGGTTGAAAGAAGAGGATATGATCTTCATTAAGGATAAGGAATTAGAAGTCATACCTGAAGAAGGATATACATTGGAGGATTGTGATCTCTAGATTGTTCCCATAGAAGGAGCAACTAAGTTGAAGGAACAACTTTCCATGGAATGTGTCTATGGATTTCCATAGCCTTAGGAAGTCAATAGTTCTAACTTCATAGTTGAAAACACATTTGTGAGAATATGATAAGAGTAGAGTGGTGACTCTAGGATTATAGATATGTTTTTCAAAAAAGTAGACAAGTTACATGAGTTGGCATAGGGTGTCATCCTGAGTGAAGATACTAAGTTCTTGTGCCATGGTTAACATATATCGTGGAGTGAACATGCATATTGTGGAGTGAACATGCAAACTAAAATTCTAGAGGATGGATCTAGAAGAAGAACACCATTCTAGATGACTATTGGAGACATTTCCAAGGGTGTTGATGGCACACTAGAGATTTCAAGTGGCAAAGGCACTAGTGTAACCTATGAAATTTTTATAGGGATCATATAGAATATCATGTACAATATACATATCAAGGAATGCATCGAGATTCTTGGTATGGGTATGTGAGATTAGTAGAGTTGCTTGGTTCGAAGACGCCAAGTGTAGGAAAAAAGAGGAATTTCACCAAGGTATATATGGACTAGAAATTCTAGATTAGAGGATATTGACATAATCTATGATGACAAGTTTGAAAGGATAAAAGACTATAGCATGGGAAATAGGTGGATAAAATATGTATGAACCAATAAAAAAGAAAATCTATGAGGTTGTGGTCAACACACAATGGACATAGACCCATCAAAGGATAGAATAGTAAGGGTAGGAAGGCAAGAGAGATAACAAAAAATAGCCATAAGAAGATGTAGACTGAAGTATAGGGAGTTCATATGACTAATAGGGTAAGATTTGGAAAAGGAGTGAACAAGGATTTCAGAAGAATCATGAGAAGGTGGAGTAAGATGATATAGACCATTGCAAGAGTAGAGACTAGTACTCATAGGAGTCAACATACATGTAGGAAAAAGGAGGAAAGAATAGGAAAAGACATACTAATTAATCTAAGGGTCAAGGTAAGGGATTGCTTGTAGTAATGGGAATTGAAGATGAGACAAAAAATCTAGATGGAATAGTAAGGATAAGATTTGTAGTAATGCAAGATGAGTTGCTAAAATTTAGCTTTCAATAATGGATATCTATTTCCTAGGAACGAAATCATTCCTATCTCTACAAAACAGATATCTATTACCTTAATAACAGATATCCATTACCTAAACATAAAGTTCTCCAGCCTCGGGAATGCCTTGGAATTAGGCTTGGGATTGTCACAGTTAACTTTCTCTCAACTCTAATGTGTTTACAAGTTTCACCCTCTTCTTCTGACTTCACCCTTCATGCTGACAACTTTTTTTATTCAAATTTGATGAAATGAAAATAGTTTATTGAAGAAATTGTCATCATTCTAAAAATATAAGATATGCTTGATTATCATATTATTAAACAAATATTAATAATTTTCTATATAGAGTGTATATGAAATCTTGATGGACACACCGATTGAAAAACATCCATAACTTTCAAACCATTTCACCTTTTTCAAATTTGAAAGATGTGTCACACTATGCTTTTCTGGATATAGGTTTGAAAAAAAATTGAATTCCAATTCTTTTTTATCAAGTTGGCTGGAAAATTACTTTTTAGTTTTTAGAAAAATTCATAGTAAAAAATTCATAACTAATTATTTTCTTCAAAAACAAATGCAAAAAAATATGTGTCACATCCAGGGATGAGTCCTTTACTTATTTTTGAAGATTCAAATTTTTTTTCTCATACTTAGGTTGGCTGGAATGACACCCACTTTTTATTTTTTTTCTGAAAAATTTAATAGATGTTCATTGAAATATTCATTTTTCACCAAGTAAATTTAGTCTTTTTCAAAAAAAAAAGAGTAGCCCATAAACTAGATTAAATTCTCTACAAATTTTGTTCTTACATATTTTTCAAATTGTGTAGATAATCCATTCAAATTTTTACATGAACTTGCTTAAGTCTATTTTTTAGTATGTCCATTGCCACTTAGAGGTATTGTTTGGCCCATCATGATCCTGCACTCACCCAAGGTCCAAATGAACTTAACATAAACACAATCAAAAAATAAATAATCAAAGTTTTCAAGACTATTACACTCAAAGAAAACACTATTACAAGAATTAAAACCTTTGAGACAAGAACCCATAACAAGGTTTTTTAGTAAAATTAACCACCTAAAACAATACTTTTTGGGTTCTAAAAACCTAGACCAATAGGCTTTAAGAGTAACAAACTAGGACATAACATCCAAGTTTACATTTCAAATAGAGTTAAAATGTCTAAGTACCTCTTGGGAGTCAATCAAAATACTGTATAGCTTGGTAACACTCACCTTTAGGAATTCAAAACCATCACTCCATTTAATATTTTTAAGACATTCAATATTGAATTTCAACTTGATGAGGAATTGGACATTAAACAATATTTTTTCCAAATTAGAAAAAGTTCTTTAATGAGACTCAGGGAGATCATATTCATTTCTAAGTTGCTGTCATTCTTTCATGTAGCTAGAATAAAAATGCTATTAAAGTCAAAGATGCCTTTACTATCCCACAATTTTGCAAAGTACCCTTGGAGAAAAGCAAGAGGGTTATTATGTTAAACACACCAGGATACTAAGAGGGGGGTGAATCAATATCTAAACAAACTTCAAATCCTCTAGAGTAGATTAAAACTTAAGCATTACAACATCAACGTAAACATGAAAGATCAACATAATGCACATCAACACATAACACTAGATGTACGTGGAAAACCTAAGAAGGGAAAAATCACGGTGAGGATTAACTCACAATATATGAAGCTCAAAATTACAACTTTGTTTTAGGGCTACAACCCAAGGAAGCTACTACTCCTTGAAGAAAGGTTTTAGGGTCATTCCCTATGAAGCTACAACTCCCTGCTAACTTTGTTTTAGGGCTACAACCCAAGGAAGCAACTACTCCCTGAACTAAGAATGAACTCAGAAGATTATAGCATGACAGTCCTTCTACTGCCTGAAAACTAACATTGAAGCTCACACCTTTGATGATTGCAATTATGCCTCTTCACTCTACTTTTGATGATTGGATCAATTACGCACACTCTTCACTTCCCTCTTGTCACAAAAATGTCTTCAAGATGAATTAGGACAGCCCTTATTACTTCTATTTTTTCTCCTTCAATTGCACATCATAATGCATAACATGTTCATATTCTTCTCTTTTACACACTCACATATTCATCTTCACAATCATACCTCACCTAGACCAACTAGGTTTACAATATATACAAGACATTACATTGATTACATAACAAGTGGGCCAATATAACAAGAATATTACATTTTACAAGTTGGCCAGAGATCACACAACATGAAACATGCATAGGGCAAGCCCTATCATGAACTACACACTACTCCAGAAAGAAACACACACCTTACAAATCCCAAAACATGCTTAGTCTAGTCCTAAACATCCTTCATAGCATCATCCTTCAAGGAATAACATCTGCATGCTTCACAAATTTGAATTAGGTCACCCTTAAGAAAGAACACATGAAGCATGTGAATGATTAAACATTGCTTGTGCTTCTCCCAAATGAGTTGGCAGGACCTATACACTATCTCCAAACATTCCTTGAACTCCGCATAGTAACAAGTTTGTGGCACACAACATCAATCTTCCTCTGTCGGCCAGACAAGAGCATAACCCAGCAACACCATCATTCCCAACCTTAGTCAGTTTTAGAGAGAGTAAAAAGACATCTTGCAGAGCAACTGGAGACAACACGAGATCATTAAGACCATCTTCCATTAGCTAATTAACCATTTCAAGAAACAACAAGTTGGTGCACATCATCAACATATATTCTAAGAACAACTAGGCATCTAGAACAATCTATATCATAATTGTCATTTGAAAATTAAGCTTGTGTACCTCCAAACCTCCTGAAACACATATGGTTGAACACATACATAGATTTGAACATATCCTCAAAACTACATGGGTAAATCTTCACTTGTAGAGGAATGCGGAGCATTCCAAACTGTCTTCACCAACACATACTGCTAGAGCATGGACTGGAACTCAATCACTTGTAACTTTCACTGTGGAGGAGAAAAGGATTTGAAATTTTGGATTTAGTACCTTTACAACATCCTTAACTTAACTTCTTAACCCCATGCCCATAGATTCAAATGTGGAGGAATACGAAGCATTTTACCAAACAGTCTTTCAGGTAGCTTCCTACAAAAGAAACCTTCGCCAACTTCTAGAGGCCAAAACCTTCATATAATAGCACATACATCCTAAAGAACAACAAGAAGGATCATACAACATGACACAGGTCATCAACAACATCTTCTCATCCTCAGCATAGCTTCTAATTCCCATCTTAATATTTCATCATGAAATCATTTTGCTAACCACAAGCATGCTCAAAACAACTTGACTTGACACTAATCAGGGCATGACATCCAACCATGAACATCACATGCTCAAAACAACTTGACTTGACACTGATTAGGGCATGACATCCAAACATGAACATCAAGAACATCACTACATCTTTGTTACTACACTAGTATATCATCATCACAAACTGAGTGCTGACCTTACTCTAAGTGTTGACATCAATGACAACACATATTCCCAACAATACCCCCCTTTACCATTGATGGCAACACATACTCCCCCTTAGATGTACATTTATCTCTCTCCCCCTTTAACATCAAGGACAAAGGGCAACTGCTTATTTCCTTTAGGGCACAAACTTTTCCCCTTAAGATGCACATTTTATTAACTTTCTTCTCCTTTGATGTTTGTACTTTCTTTCTTAAAACAACTTAGGGCTCCCCCTATCAGGAACAACCACTACCTACCCCCCTAAGAGGTAGCTAGCATCAGTCCAGGAAAAATATATAGCATGAATTCTCCCTGGATAAATGCACCACTATGCATCTAGCAAGGAGGGGCAATTACCCCTAACCTCTGTTAGAGATCATCAAAAGTATCCTTTGCAAGAGCCTTTGTGAAAATATATACAATTTGATCCTTTGTTGGAACATATTTCAGCTTTACTTCCTTATCTACAACCTTCTCTCTCAAAAAGTGATACCTGATTGCTATATGCTTGGTTCTAGAATGCACCATTGAATTCTTGGAAATATTGATAGAACTTGTATTATCACACAAAATAGGAATAGGCTCATCATACAGTACCTTGATATCCTTTAGGGTTTGCTTCATCCACAACACTTGTGTATAGTAGGATGACGTTGCAATATACTCTGCCTCTGCAATTGATAATGACACTGAACCTTGTTTCTTTCTCTACCATGAAACCAATCTACTTCCTAAAAAGAAAGCACCACCACTTGTACTTCTTCTATCATCAACACAACTAGCCCAATCAGCATTAGTGTAGGCACTCAGATCAAAATCATTACCTCTTAAATCCATAAGCCATAATCTAGAGTTCCTTCAAGTATTTGAATATTCTTTTCACTGCCTTCTCATGTGTTTGCTTGGGATTAGCTTGATATCTGGCAACCACACATACTGCATGCATAATATCAAGTTTAGAAGTAGTCAAGTACAACAATCCTCCAATCATAGATCTATAGGAAGTTTGATCAACCTCCAAAGACTCATCATTCTTGCTCAAATGACATTCAGTGACCATAGGAGTACTCACTGGTTCTAAATCCTCCAAACCAAACTTCTTCAACATCTCTCTAACATACTTAGCTTGAGAAATAAAGATACCATCATCTAATTGATCAATTTGAAGCCCAAGGAAGAAATACATCTCACTAATCATAGACATTTCAAACTCTTTTTGCATCTCCTCTGCAAACCTTTTACACATATCATCATCTCCACCAAAGATGATGTCATCAACATATACTGCAACTATCAATATCATATCTCCTTCTTCGTTGATGTAAAGATTACTATCTATGGTACCTTTCTTGAATCCTTGCTAAAGTAAGTACTTATCCAACCTAGCATACCAAGCTCTAGGTACTTTCTTGAGACCATACAAAGCCTTCTTGATTCTGCACACCATGTATACTCTAGATCACCATTAAAAAATGTTGACTTGACATCCATCTGATAAACTTTGAAGTTCTTATGAGCAGCAAGGACAAGAAGCATCTTGATTGCCTCCATCCTGGCTACCACAGAAAAGGTCTCTTCAAAATCAATGCCTTCAACTTGAGAATAGCCCTTACACACCAATCTTTCTTTGTTCCTCACAACTTCCCCATCTTCATTCAGCTTGTTCCCAAACACCCACTTTGTTCCTATAACATTCTTAATGGCTGGTATGGGAACCAATTCACATGTCTGATTCTTCTCTATCTGATTCAATTATTCTTCCATTACCTTTATCCATCCATCATCTTTGCTAGCATCAACAAAGGTTTTGGATTCTTTTGATAATAAACACAAGTTTACTTGCTCATATACCTTGGTAAACCTTCTCCTAGTCTACACACCTTCATTCTTATCTTTAATGATCTAATCTGCCAAATGGTTCTTTTGAACATACTTTGTTGAAGTCTTAGGTAGCTTTTTTGGTTCTTGTTCCTTTTCTTCTTTCTCTTCTTCTTCTTCATCTTCAATGCACGAAAAAATATCAGATCCAGAGTCCTTTGATTCTTGTGAGACCTGATACAAATCTTCATCTACTTTGACATTTGTGCTTTCAATCATCTTCCCCAATCTCTTGTTGTAGCATCTATAGGCCTTGCTTCTGGTTGAGTAACCAAGAAATATCCCTTCATCACTTCTTGAATCAAACTTTCCTAGGTCTTCTTCATCTCTTCTGATATAACATTTTCTACCAAAGATCCTGAAGTATCTGATAGTAGGGGGTCTTCCATACCATAGCTCATAAAGGGGTCTTAGTGCTATTGACCTCAATTGTATTCTGTTGATCAAATAGACAGCAGTGTGAACTGCTTCCTTCGATTATATGTCAGGCAAATTTGTATATTTCAACATTGCCCTAGTCATCTCTTGTACAGTCCTATTCTTCCTTTCCGCTAACCCAATTTGTTGAGGGGTCCTAGGAGCTGACATATGTCTCCTAATGCCACGATCTTCACAAAACTCTTCAAATTCATTTGAAGTTGTTGCAAGTATGAGGATAATCAGTGTTGTCATTGATGTCAACATACTCATGTTGCATTAATGAGAAGGATTAGATGAGCTGTGTGCTGAGGATATTGAGAAAATAAGTCTCAATTAGGAACAGTGAAGAACAGTGATGACAAGAAGGTAAAATTCCTCAATAGGTTGAGGATCAGAGGATGCGGTTTAAAGGGTTTGTAGATATAAGTCTTGAGATTCTCCAGTCAAGATTTTAGAGGTCCGCATAAAGATCTGAAGAAGTTATGGTCACTCAAGTAGAACTAGTTCTGGCAGATGTTCAGAGATGACAGAGGGCCACAGAAAGGTTCGGTGAGATCCGGTATTTCATTATCCCATTCTGCGGATCTAAGGGAGTGTTGAGGACATCCCTGTGAAGTATCAACTAGATTAGTTCATGGGTTGAAGGTCCAGAAGTGCCTATTCACTTATGACAGTGATGATAGACTGTGTTCTTGTAGCTCCGGATGAAGGAAAGAAGAATTCCAGTAGGATGATGAAGTGCGGATGTTTTTGGTGATTTAGGGAAGTTTATTATGATCGTTGGATCATGTCCAGTTAATGTTGGTGGTCCGCATTGAAGTTAGAGTTTGCATTTGAAGAATAACCATGAATATTGGTGTTCTTCTTGAGACTGGCCAACCGGATGTATTACACATCTTGGAGATGATCTTATAGGTGTTTTTTGACTTAGATGATTGTTCCTAAGTCGATGTCTTGTATAAATAATGGATTGTGAATTCATTTTGAAGTGTGTCTTGAGGTGATGAGTGTGTGGTAGCGAAGAGAAGTGCGAAAGGAAGAGTAGGAGTTTTTGGGCTTAAATGGAACTGATCCAGGCATGGTAAAGATGTCAATCTCTAGTTCAAGTTTGTGATACTTGTTACTTTGTAGACAGTGTGTCTCTTGTAGGCAGTATGCCTCTTGTAGGCAGTGTGCCTCTTGTGAGCAGTGTGCTCGGGCAGTGAGCCCTAATTGGCATGTGCCATCTATTTTTCTTATTCTTCTAACAGAGAATAATCCTTGGGTTAATCACCCCGTGGTTTTTCCCTTGACCAGGTTTTCCACGTCAAAATCTTGGTGTCTCATGTGTTGATATGTATCTGCTTTGGTGTTTATGCTTTATGCTTTCATGAGTGATTAATTGATATGCTATTAAATAACCAAGTGGATTTAAGTGTTTGAATTGTAAGCAAGTTTTGGACAACTGATTCACCCCCCCTCTCAGTTGTCTATCTTGAATCCAACAATTGGTATCACAGCTAAGTTTCTCTAAAAGGAGCTTAACCGCTTGAGGAGATCTAGGATGTCGTCATACAAGAAGGATAGTCTGAAGTTTGATGGAACCAACTTCTCTCTTTGGAAAGGTCGAATGAAATGTCACTTGCAGTGTATGGGAAAGGCGTACTAGTCCATGGTCACAAAAGCGTATGCACCTCCACAGGGTGGTCCGACAACCCTAAATGAAATCACAGATGCTGAAAACAATCTGCGGACCAAAGAGGCTCTTCTAAGCGCATTAACTGACTCAGAGCTCTCAAATGTTATTGACCTACCAACTACCTATGAGATCTGGATTAAACTGGAACTTTTGCATGAAGGAGATGAGTATGTTAAATGTGCAAGGTTACAGAGCCTAAAAGGGAAATTTAAAAAATTGAAGATGAGAGATGATGAAAATATTACCACTTTTATGCCAAGAGTGAATGAGCTGGTTTGTGGAATTAGAAATTCTGGTGGAGTCTTGGATGAAAATGAGATTGTCAATAAGATTCTCAGATCCCTTCCTGCCTCTTACAAAATCAAGGTTGCTTCCATTGATGAATTCAGAGCCCATACAACTATCACAAGAGACCAATTCGTTGGCAAACTGGATGCTTTTGAAATGACCGAATTTGGAGACGATCCCCCCAAAATTGAATCTACATTCAAAGCCAGTGCCTCTGTGAAAGGTAAACAAGGATTTAATTCGGGAGAGAACTCTTCAAGGAATTTGGCATGGTATGGAAAAGCAAGAAAAGACCTGGAAGAAGAAGAAGTAGAAACTGCTCAACTTGAAGCTCTCATTGCAAAGAGACTACCAAGAGGATCTGGTAAGTATGAAGGAAAATTGCCTTTTAAGTGTTTTAATTGCAATAAGATTGGTCATTTTGCCTCAAAATGTCTGGAAAGATTTTCAAAACCAAATCCTAACAGATCAAGGTTCCAAAAGAATTGTTACTATGTTCATGAAGAAGATGATAATGAAGGAGTAACAAATGATGAATTAGAGACAGGAAACAAATCTGGAAGTGAATGGGTGTTTATTGCCATCAAGGAAGAAGAATCAATATCCTCTATATCTATCAATCATAAAGTTGTAGAAAGAGCTCTGGCTACCCAAGTTAAAGAAAAGAATGATTGGGTCATTGACAGTGGTTGCTCTCACCACATGACAGGTGACAAAAATAAGTTCATAGATTTGGAAAGGTATGAAGGAGGAGTGGTGAAGTTTGGTGATAATTCTGCTGGTAGAATCAGAGGAAGAGGAACTATTTCTTTTAATGGAAGAAATAAAACTGGTAATGTACTATTTGTTGAAGGTTTGAAGCACAATCTTCTCAATGTTGGACAGTTGGTGGACAAAGGCTATGATCTCCGATTCAAAGATGGAAAATGCAAAATCTTTGAAAGATTTGGAATAGAGATTGCATCCGGTACTCAAACTAAAGGTAATATCTTTCACTTGGTTGGTACTAGTAAAAGCTGCTTATTTTTTCAAGTTGATCAAAGTTGGTTATGGCATAGAAGGATGTGTCATGTGAATTTTGATAATATCATCAAGATAAGCAATACTTAGGCTATAAGAGATCTTCCAAAATTGGTGAAACCTACTAACAACTTATGCAAGGAATGTCAGTCGGGTAAGATGAGCAGAGTCACATTCAAAAGCAAGGAATTGTCCTCTACCGGACTATTGGACTTAGTTCACACTGATCTTTGTGGTTCGGCAAGAACCAGAAGTATTCAAGGTGATAGATACTTCATGTTGCTAATAGATTACTATTCCCAGATGATGTGGGTAACCTTTCTAAAGGAGAAATCAGAAGCTCTTGAGAAATTCAAAATATTCAAGGCTATGGTAGAGAATGAAACAGGAATAAAGTTGAAATGTCTGAGGTCTGATAGAGGTGGAGAATTCACATCCGGTGAATTCATAGAATTCTATGAGAAACATGGAATTAAGAGACAGTTGTTTGCTCCGAGGACTCCATAGCAGAATGGAGTAGTGGAGAGAAAGAACCGGACCATCCAAGAAGCATCTAGGACTATGATGATGGAAGCAAATGTTCCACAGATCTATTGGAGAGAAGTTGTCAGCACTGTAGTCTATACTCTTAATCGAGTTCAAATCAGAAGTAGTACCGGTAAGACCCCTTATGAACTCTGGTTTGGCATTACTCCCACTGTATGATATTTTAGAGTCTTTGGTAGCAAGTGTTATGTTAGTTTTTTCTTCTGAATCAGCATTAGGGTTTGCCACTTCTAATGCACAGGCAGATTCAGCCAACTAAATACAGGAGGTTGCGTGAGCTGCCTCCCCTTCACTTCTGGTTCTGCCGCACCAAGGGGGGTATCCCTATAACTCAAGATGTAACCTTGACTAGCTCAAAGATAGAAAGATCTAACTTGACAACAACAGGCAGAATACTCTCATGTATGGACCAAGATCTGTATGATAGATCACAAGGCTGGCAACATTCTTGGACATGATGTCTGGTTGGGTATGAGAGCATGCAGGGGGTTCCTAATCCTACTCCTACAACTAACAGATGGAAGGAAGAGATGGTTTGAAATGGTGTTTGGATGCAAACCTGGACCTGGTGTATAACCTCAACACAGAGCTAGATTGGTGCCTATCCAGGGCTTGGAGTCGGTAGACATACACCTGTGAATGATCAGCATGAATAGCTAAAACTAGATTTCAGGGGGATACACATGATACCTGCCTTACAGATATCTCCCAATACAGAGTGTTAAGCTGTCGATACTTATGGCATCCCTATTGCAGGAAGAAAGATACATGCAAAACTGGAGACAGAATCAGCATAACACATGCAAACATAGCATTATTCATATAAGATTAACCATGAAATCAGTGGATTCATGCCAAAACGTACAACAGGAGATACATAAACTCACAAGTTTAGCTGCACAGAGCAACCAAAACCAGTTGTATCTTATTACAGAGCCAAAATGTCCAGTTTTCAACAACCTTCAAATGAGCAACACAACCTGCTTATAACAGCCAGGTAGGTGCTCAGCAATTAATTACATGGTTGACCAAAAATCCCGCCAGATACACAGTATCAGAAAAATGGCGCTCAAACATTCAATGCAGTGGGTGGGAGAGGAGACAGGAAGAAATCTCGAGCCCTGCGCCACCGCCTAGGGATCCAGATCTTCAATCAGGTACCAGGTCCGTCCACGCCATCGCCCATACCTCTGCAACAAATGCCATTAATGGCGCACCAACCCGCGGCCTTGGGAAAAACATCAAACAGTCGATCGCAACAACTTCCCGCCAAGATTCATCATCATGATATTTCGAATATGCAGGATATCAATTATCCCACATGCACCCCGCAGTGACCCTTTCAACACTTTATATACTAGGTCATGAGAATATATGATGTCGGTGCTTTTGCTCCTGACGACACTAGTATAAGACTTCATCATCATCATCCTCCAGCAGCATGATATCCTGTTGCTTGAAATATCACCCTAACGTCAGCATCATATCGCAATATAACCTGCATGATAATCGCCTTCATCGGCACAACCTGATCCATCGGAGGAACATCCTCTTGCTGAGCCTATACCAAAAGTCTGGCCGATGAACATCCTGATGACGTCACCGTCATATCCTGCTGACGTCATCATCATATCTACCTACTGCGCACCTCCTCATATCCGGATGACGTCATCATCATGTTTGCAAATATCGGGAGATCTCCACAAGATGATTAGTGTTAGAAATATGACCCCCCCGGACCTTGATGACGTCATCATCATATCGACATCAGGATGATATTCGGAGCATAACAGGATATTTGGAAATATCATCCTGATGCACAAATATCAGGTTGCACTGTAGCTCCACTATAAGATCGGGACGATAGATGAATATGATGATGCTTGAAAAGATCACCCCCCACTAGATAATGCACGAAGCCGACAGGCGGATATCTCCCTTCGAAAATATCATGATGCAGACAAGCAGAAAACTGGATATCACCCTGACGTAAGAATGACGTCAGCATCATCAGGGTGATAAAACAACGAACATGGAATGATACAACATCATCAGGATGATATTGACTAAGATCATCCTGACGTTCAAATATGATGACCCTGGTGTCTATCGGGTCATACTTAGAACTCTATAGCAACATCATCAGGATGATCTTAACCAAGATCACCCGATGTTAAAATATCACCCTGGCGAAAGATCATGCTGGCAGAAAATATGATTACCCTCGCAAGCAACACGGCGATAACTGGAAATATGATCATGATGATGATGACGACCCTTAGAAAAAACAAGTCAGGTCGAACAACTCAGAGAATAATCCCTTCGGAAGATCGGGGCAATATCATCATCATAAAAGGGCAGGGTGATAATTGGAAGATCACCGGATACTTGAAAGATCACCCTCCGCAAGAAAACTAAGGCACATTGTAGCTCATCAGCAGGATCGGGATGATATCAAAACATCACCCGATATCGAAATATGATGATCCTGATGAAAGACAAGTCGACAGAAAACATGATGCTGCGGGTCATCATCGAAGACAAGATGATGATGATGACCTCCTCCTCAAAGAAAATATGATGCTGCAGCTGAAAAAGGCTGAGGAGGTCCAACACTTAGAACTTTTTTGGATTTTTGGGGAAAGTGCCTGCATGAAAATTGCTCAAAAACTGTCAGTCAATTCAGGCACTAACACTGGCTCTGTCTGGGGACGTGCAGGTGCAAGACTGCAGCGAGAACCCCAGATCTCTGGGATGCAAACCAGTCCCTTATCCATTGGGCACAGAGTCATGATACTGCACTGACCTGCATCACCAAACACACTTGATGGCCTAAGGCCACCAAGAAAAGAAAAACCTGTATCTCCCTTTGTCAAACACTTTGTTTTCATCTGCATGCACTGGGTCAAGCTTGGAGATACTACAGAGATCCACCCACAAACAAATCTTGTCATCTGCATATTCAACCCTCTGATTTGGCTTGTCATTGTTACCCCTATGCAGATAACCTTCAGCATCATGTGACATGTGGGTGCAGAATGTATCAAGCAATGCATACTCAAATGGTATAGAACACATGTTATCATCTGTATCATCATCATGCATTGCAACATGATCTCCTAGCTGGACTGAAAATAGGAAACACTCAAAGTCCACCACACAGCTAGGAAGATCAGAGCTCATTGTATATGCTGGCACATCAAAAGAAAAGCTTTCAAAATCACAATTGTGTACATCATATACACAACAATCAGCAGCACCAAGCTGGAAAAGATCAGGCTCTGGCATCTCTTTCAAATCAGGCACATTTTCACAGTCACTTACCTGATGTATGTGGGTTTCTCTTTCATCAGGATGAGAAACAGAATCCAAGTCAAAAATAGTGTCAAGATCTTCACCATACTCAGACAGATCCTCATCACCATATGTGTCAAAGATGGGTGATCCAGGTACATCAGCTTGATCATAGTATGCCATTTGTTCATGGGCAGCAGAACATGCATCTTCATCACCAATGGATTCCCTTTGTGGAGGAGTATCAGCTTGTGTGTCATAAGCAAAACAGCCATCAAATGAAAAACAATCATGCTCTGAACCAGCACTTGTTTCAATCTCTGACTGCTCTTCACGATCCCCATGTGTTTGAAAAGAAGTCAATGGGTCACACATAGGACTGTTTCTCTGTTTGCTTATATCTTCTCTGTCTTGAGTACAATACTCACAATTATCTCCACAGGTCCATTCCAAAAGTTGTTCATTGCTGTCCACAACCTTGTTATTGTTTTCATGGTCAGATGCCTCATCATTGCAATGGGAATCCTCATTAGTCCTTTCACTGGCATCCTCAACATTCATCTTTTCATCTTCACATGATGCCTTAATTATTTGGTCATTTGCAGCTTCACAACTATTATTCACACCAAAGCCTGGGGACAGGGGTTTCAGCAGGTGCACATTTCTGATTTTTTCTATCTTTTCTATGAACCTGTATGCCATTTGCATACTTGTCACCTTGAAATCCCTCAGTAATGCACTAAAGCCCTCCTCAAAAGCTTCAAAGAATATGCCAACACAGGCTGAAATATCAGGTCTGAAGACTTCTGGGATCTGTGAAAGGGCTACTGCAAACCTATGACTGAAATCAACACATGGCTCTTCATCTTGTTTTCTGATTCTCATCAATTCTGCAACAAGATCAGCCGGTTCTTTTGCAAATTCTTCCTTGAAACAGTCAGCAAGCTCATCCCAATAGGCAAAGGATTTCTTTGGAAAGCTCAAATACCAGTCTTTTGCTTTTGCATCAAAGGACCTAACAAAAAACCTCATCCACATATCCTCATCTCTGAATGAATATTTTCCCATAAAACTGTGAAAAATTTGGATATGTGCATTCCCATCACATACATTGTGACCACTAAATCTAGGCATCTGACAGTATATCCTAGCAGGCATAGTTCCTACTTTATAATCCACCCATGACAAATCCAGTTGGTCGTACAAAGGATCAAAAGGGCTGAGAAGAGGCTTAGCCTTTTGACTGGCAGACACAACAGGGTTACTGCTTTTTAACTGGGCCTGCTCAGCCTCTAAGAATATCAATCTATTTCTTATCTCTTCTATTCCTTTATCCAACATTTCACCACTGAGTATGGGATAATTCATACTTGGATTCATAAAAATCTTACTCTTAGACATCCTTTGTCTGTCTAAGACCTAAGGCTTCCCCTGGCATCTAACCTATGCAGTAAAACAGCAAATAAAGGGGAAGTAACAAGGTACCTTTTCTCATACAGATGCAAAAATATGTACATCTTTCAACCAATAACATACATCTATCTTTCATGTGCATTTAGATCTTTTGCAGAGTCGCCACCTCTCCAAAGAGGACAAAATTTTCAATAGCTGAAAGCTACTTTTCCAGGTTCATTCCACCAGCAGAGCATCATTTTGTTGGTGACTCAGATGGGCCACAAGATATAACACTTTTTCATCAATTTTCTTCCCCAGCAGAGTCGCCATCTTGTTGGTGACTCAGATGGGTCACATATATATTACTGGAGATGATTAGATAGTACTTTTACTTCCCAGTCCCCAGCAGAGTCGCCATCTTGTTGGTGACTCAGATGGGTCACAGATATATTACTCTTTTTTTTTTATTAGTCCGTCCCCAGTGGAGTCGCCATTTTGTTGGTTTTTTCTTCTGAATCAGCATTAGGGTTTGCCACTTCTAATGCACAGGTAGATTCAGCCAACTAAATATAGGAGGTTGCGTGAGCTACCTCCCCTTCACTTCTGGTTCTGCCGCACCAAGGGGGGTATCCCTATAACTCAAGATGTAACCTTGACTAGCTCAAAGATAGAAAGATCTAACTTGACAACAACAGGCAGAATACTCTCATGTATGGACCAAGATCTGTATGATAGATCACAAGGCTGGCAACATTCTTGGACATGATGTCTGGTTGGGTATGAGAGCATGCAGGGGGTTCCTAATCCTACTCCTACAACTAACAGATGGAAGGAAGAGATGGTTTGAAATGGTGTTTGGATGCAAACCTGGACCTGGTGTATAACCTCAACACAGAGCTAGATTGGTGCCTATCCAGGGCTTGGAGTCGGTAGACATACACCTGTGAATGATCAGCATGAATAGCTAAAACTAGATTTCAGGGGGATACACATGATACCTGCCTTACAGATATCTCCCAATACAGAGTGTTAAGCTGTCGATACTTATGGCATCCCTATTGCAGGAAGAAAGATACATGCAAAACTGGAGACAGAATCAGCATAACACATGCAAACATAGCATTATTCATATAAGATTAACCATGAAATCAGTGGATTCCTGCCAAAACGTACAATAGGAGATACATAAACTCACAAGTTTAGCTGCACAGAGCAACCAAAACCAGTTGTATCTTATTACAGAGCCAAAATGTCCAGTTTTCAACAACCTTCAAATGAGCAACACAACCTGCTTATAACAGCCAGGTAGGTGCTCAGCAATTAATTACATGGTTGACCAAAAATCTCGCCAGATACACAGTATCAGAAAAATGGCGCTCAAACATTCAATGCAGCGGGTGGGAGAGGAGACAGGAAGAAATCTCGAGCCCTGCGCCGCCACCTAGGGATCCAGATATTCAATCAGGTACCAGGTCCGTCCACGCCATCGCCCATACCTCTGCAACAAACGCCATTAATGGCGCACCAACCCGCGGCCTTGGGAAAAACATCAAACAGTCGATCGCAACAACTTCCCGCCAAGATTCATCATCATGATATTTCGAATATGCAGGATATCAATTATCCCACATGCACCCCGCAGTGACCCTTTCAACACTTTATATACTAGGTCATGAGCATATATGATGTCGGTGCTTTTGCTCCTGACGACACTAGTATAAGACTTCATCATCATCATCCTCCAGCAGCATGATATCCTGTTGCTTGAAATATCACCCTGACGTCAGCATCATATCGCAATATAACCTGCATGATAATCGCCTTCATCGGCACAACCTGATCCATCGGAGGAACATCCTCCTGCTGAGCCTATACCAAAAGTCTGGCCGATGAACATCCTGATGACGTCACCGTCATATCTTGCTGACGTCATCATCATATCTGCCTACTGCGCACCTCCTCATATTCGGATGACGTCATCATCATGTTTGCAAATATCGGGAGATCTCCACAAGATGATCAGTGTTAGAAATATGACCCCCCCGGACCTTGATGACATCATCATCATATCGACATCAGGATGATATTCGGAGGATAACCGGATATTTGGAAATATCATCCTGATGCACAAATATCAGGTTGCACTGTAGCTCCACTATAAGATCGGGGCGATAGATGAATATGATGATGCTTAAAAGATCACCCCCCACTAGATAATGCACGAAGCCGACAGGCGGATATCTCCCTTCGAAAATATCATGATGCAGACAAGCAGAAAACCGGATATCACCCTGACATAAGAATGACGTCAGCATCATCAGGGTGATAAAACAACGAACATGGAATGATACAACATCATCAGGATGATATTGACTAAGATCATCCTGACGTTCAAATATGATGACCCTAGTGTCTATCGGGTCATACTTAGAACTCTACAGCAACATCATCAGGATGATCTTAACCAAGATCACCCGATGTTAAAATATCACCCCGGCGAAAGATCATGCTGGCAGAAAATATGATTACCCTCGCAAGCAACACGGCGATAACTGGAAATATGATCATGATGATGATGATGACCCTTAGAAAAAACAAGTCAGGTCGAACAACTCAGAGAATAATCCTTTCGGAAGATCGGGGCAACATCATCATCATAAAAGGGCAGGGTGATAATTGGAAGATCACCGGATACTTGAAAGATCACCCTCCGCAAGAAAACTAAGGCACATTGTAGCTCATCAGCAGGATCGGGATGATATCAAAACATCACCCGATATCGAAATATGATGATCCTGATGAAAGACAAGTCGACAGAAAACATGATGCTGCGGGTCATCATCGAAGACAAGATGATGATGATGACCTCCTCCTCAAAGAAAATATGATGCTGCAGCTGAAAAAGGCTGAGGAGGTCCAACACTTAGAACTTTTTTGGATTTTTGGGGAAAGTGCCTACATGAAAATTGCTCAAAAACTGTCAGTCAATTCAGGCACTAACATGTTACATCAAAAGAGATGAAGATTTAGGTAAGTTTGATGCTAGAAGTGATGAAGGAATATTCTTGGGTTACTCTACTCAAAGCAAAGCATACCGGTGTTACAACAAGAGACTAAGAAAGATGATAGAAAGTACAAATGTGAAGGTTGATGAGGCAATAGAGAAACCCTCAAGGTTTTATGAGTATGATGAAGATGATCAGAATGATGTTTTGGTTCAAGAAGCTCAATCCTCTCCTGAAAGTTAGATTCAGACTAATCTGGTAAATCAGGAAGAAGAGATAGGTCTGAATGAGCCCGATCAAGAAGCAGAAGTGCAAGAAACTCCCAAAGTTCCAAGGTATGTAAGACTCAACCATTCTGAAGATCAGATCATAGGTGACAAAAGCAAAGGTGTGCAAACTAGAAGGAAAGTTGCTCAAAATTCAGATGAATGTTGTCTGATTTCAAAGATTGAACCTAAGACAATAAATGAAGCTTGCAATGATGAAAATTGGACCAAAGCAATGGAGGAAGAGTTGATGCAAATTGAGAAAAATCACACTTGGGATCTTGTTTCTAGACCTAGAAACAAGAATGTGATTGGAACCAAATGGGTCTTTCGGAACAAACTAAATGAAGTTGGTGAAGTAATCAGAATAAAGCCAGATTAGTCTGCAAAGGCTACTCTCAAATAGAAGGGATTGATTTTGAGGAAACCTTTGCTTTGGTGGCAAGAATTGAAGCAGTCAGACTATTTCTTGCATTTGCTGCCTTTAAAGATTTCAAAGTGTATCAGATGGATGTCAAATCTGCTTTCCTAAATGGTGACTTAGAAGAAGAAGTGTACATTGAACAACCAGATGGATTTCAGTTATCTGAGCATGGTGATATGGTCTGCAAATTAAAGAAGGCACTGTATGGTCTAAAGCAAGCCCCAAGAGCATGGTATGAAAGGTTGGACAAACATCTTTTGAAGATTGGTTTCAACAAGATGCAGATTAGGCAGGAGATGTGGATGACCGGAAGAGCACTAGTGGTGGAGCATTCTTTTTGGGGAAAAGATTGGTTTCTTGGTTAAGCAAGAAACAAGATGCGATATCTCTGTCTATAACTGAAGCAGAATACATTGCAGCAGCAGGTAGTTGCACTCAAATCTTATGGATGAAGCAGATGCTAAGAGACATTAAAGTTGAATATGAGGAGCCTATCACAATTTTCTGTGATAATTCAAGTGCAATTAATATTTCTAAGAATCCGGTATTGCATTCTAAGACTAAGCACATATCTATCAAGTTTCACTTCTTGAGAGAACAAGTGAACAAGGAAGAAGTCAGATTGGAGTATGTTCCCTCCAAGGATCACATTGCAGATATCTTTACTAAACCTCTTCCCAAGGACTCTTTTGAATATCTCTAGGAGAAGTTAGGGGTCATGGCCCCTCCGGTGATGAACTAGGATGCACTGATGTGCATCAGTCCGGTGGATATCACAGTCATATCTTGTGATCCGGATTGATGATGGGGAGCTGCAACTAAGGGGGAGCAGCTGGTATGATTCTGATGTATGAGAATTGCAAGTATGAGCCCTTTGCCATTGATGTCAAAGGGGGAGAGAAGACATATGAAAAACAAGTGGTTGATGATCAAAGGGGGAGCAGTAAAGAAAGAGAAGACATGTGAAGAGTAGTTACTGATAGGGGGAGCTATGACAGAAAGGAGAAGTTCTTGTCTTGATGGTTTTTCACATCATATGTTGCCATCAATGACAAAGGGGGAGATTGTTGCAAGTATGAGGATAACCAATATTGTCATTGATGTCAACATACTCATGTTGCATTAATGAGAAGGATTAGATGAGCTATGTGCTAAGGATATTGAAAAAATAAGTCTCAATCAGGAATAGTGAAGAACAGTGATGACAAGAAGGTAAAAGTCCTCAATAGGTTGAGGATCAGAGGATGCGGTTTAAAGGGTTTGTAGATATAAGTCTTGAGATTCTCCAGTCAAGATTTCAGAGGTCCGCATAAAGATCTGAAGAAGTTATGGTCGCTCAAGTAGAACTGGTTTTGGCAGATGTTCAGAGATGACAGAGGGCCACAGAAAGGTCCGGTGAGATCTGGTATTTCATTATCCCATTCTGTGGATCTGAGGGAGTGTTGAGGACGTCCTTGTGAAGTATTAACTAGATTAGTTCATGGGTTGAAGGCCCAGAAGTGCCTATTCATTTGTGATAGTGATGATAGACTATGTTCTTGTAGCTCTAGATGAAGGAAAGAAGAATTCCAGTAGGATGATGAAGTGCGGATGTTTTTGGTGATTCAAGGAAGGTTATTATGATCGTTGGATCATGTTTAGTTAATGTTGGTGGTCTACATTGAAGTTAGAGTTTGCATTTGAAGAATAACCACGAATATTGGTGTTATTCTTAAGACTGGCTGACCGGATGTACTACACGTCTTGCGGATGATCTTGTAGGTGTTTGCCGACTTAGATGATTGTTCCTAAGTTGATGCCTTGTATAAATAAGGGATTGTGAATTCATTTTGAAGTGTGTCTTGAGGTGATGAGTGTGTGGTAGCGAAGAGAAGTGTGAAAGGTAGAGCAAGAGTTTTTGGGCTTAAATGGAACTAATCCAGGCATGGTAAAGATGTCAATCTCCAGTTCAATTTCGTGATACTTGTTACTTTGTAGACAGTGTGTCTCTTGTAGGCAATGTGCCACTTGTGAGCAGTGTGCTCGGGCAGTGAGCCCTAATTGGCATGTGCCATCTATTATTCTTATTCTTCTAACAGAGAATAATCCTTGGGTTAATCACCCCGTGGTTTTTCCCTTGACCGGGTTTTCCACGTCAAAATCTTGGTGTCTCATGTGTTGATATGTATCTGCTCTGGTGTTTATGCTTTATGCTTTCATGAGTGATTAATTGATATGCTATTAAATAACAAAGTGGATTTAAGTGTTTGAATTGTAAGCAAGTTTTGGACAACTGATTCACCCCCCCCTCTCAGTTGTCTGTCCTGAATCCAACAGAAGTAAACTCACCTCCTCTATCATACCTCAAGAACTTGATCTTAGTATCCATTTCATTCTCAACTATAGCTTTGAAATTCTTAAACTAATCAAAGGCTTTAGATTTTTCTCTTAAGAAAGTAACCCAAGTCATTCTAGAATAATCATCAATAAGCAACATGAAATACCTTTCACCTTGTTGACTCTTTATTTTTGTGGGGCCATATAGGTCAATCTGAATAAACTCCAATGGCATTGAAGAAGAATACTCCTAGCTTTTGAAATTTGTCTTTGTCTGCTTTCCCATTTGGCATTCCTTACATAGTGTGTTTGTAGGCTTGGTTATCTTGGGCATATCTCTCATCGCATGAATAGAGCTAGTCTTTACCATATTATCAAAGTTAATGTGTCCCATTTTTTTTGCCACAACCAACACTCACTGGATTGACCCAATAAGCATGTTCTTCCATTTACCTCCTTTAGATGATAGATATCACCATATGACTTGATACCTTCTACAACCAGTTTTCCAGACCCTGCCTTCCTGATTTCACAACCTTTGGCATGAAAGGTAAGATTATATCCTTTACTACACATCTGACTGACATCGAGAAGATTGTGTTTTAGCCCCATTGACCTATTTTCCCCTTCCCAAAGCCAAATAGCCTAGCTTGAAAATCTTGATGATATCCCTTAAAAGTGCCTTATATCCTTCAAATTTTAGTGTAAATCCTTGTAAAAATCCCTAAAAATTCCTAGGAAGAATCCTTGCAAAAAACCTAGAAATACCCAAAAATTTATAAGTTCTTGCCTTAGTTTTTGGCCGCTTTTTGGCCTTTGTTGGTAAAACTTCATGTTCACAAACCTGCCAGTTCACCGACAAGCCAATTCACTGACAAAGGGAGGAAAGCTCAAAAATTGGCTAAGTAAAGGAAAGCATGTTTCCCTTTGTCAGCAATTTTCATGTTTCACAAAATTTTTCAAAGGTTCAAAATTTCCCAAGTTCGCTGATTCAGCAATTTACCGACAAAGGGCTAGGAGAGTTGGTTTCTTCAAAAAATTGTCTAAGGAAAGAGAGAAAAGGTGCCTTTATCCGCAATCTTCAAAAGTTTTGAACTCTTCACCAAGTTAAAAAATCCTCAAGTTAGTCGATTTGATGATTCCCTGATAAAGGAGAGAAAAAGAAGACAAAGGCTTTGTTAGTGATTTTCAAAAGGCGCAAACTTTCCAAAAGTTCAAAATCTTTGTGGTTCATTGATAAGGCAAATCACTGACACAAGGAAAAGAGAAAGGTTCGCGAAAGAGAAAATGGGTCAACAAAGGGAAAAAATAGCTAAGGCATGGTGAGTTCAAAATTTCAAGGTTTCCTCGACAGAGATTTTGCCAATAAGGCAAAAGGGAGAGTGAAGAATCAGCTAAGGAGAATGGTTCAAAAAAGTGACATTTTGCTGACAAAGAATGCTTGGTTAGAAAATGTCAAATTTTGCCGATAAGGCAAAATAGGAAACATAAAATCAGCTAAGGAAGGAAAAAGCCACTCTATCGGCGAATCGAGGAAAGTTTGAACTTCCCAAATAGTTCAAAATTTCTTTACTTCACTGATAGGATGATTTCCTGATAAACAAGGTAAAAATGGTCAAGTTGGTCAAGTTTGAGAAATGGTGTTGTTGCCAATAAGGTAAAAAGTAAGCTTGGTTTGTAACAATGGTTTTTTGCCGATAAGGTAGAAAAGATGAAGCTAGGCCAAGGTTCGAGAAAGTGCAAAATCACCGACAAAGGGAGAAGGAAGAATAGTTCACAAAAGGCACATTTTGTCGATAAGGCAAAAAGAGACAAGGCCAAAGGTTCAGAAAAGTGGAATTTTTCCAATAAAAGGAAGCAAAAGCAAAGTTTGAAAAGTTGGAACTTTGTCGATAGAGAAGGAGAAGAAGAAAACAGGGCTTGGTTCACAAAATCAACATTTTGTCGATAAGGGCAAACACTGAAGCCAAGCCAAAGTTTGAGAAAAGATAGATTTTCTGATAAGGCAAAAAAGAGATGAAAAAGACAAAGCAAGGATAGTTCAGAAAAGTGGATTTTTACCAATAAGGGCAAAAATAGGAGAAAACAAGCATAGTTCAGAAAATTGAAAAGTTGTCGACTAAAGATGAAATATAGAGAAAGAAAAGATAGAGTGGTTTGTAAATCATAGATTTTGCCGATAAGGCAAAATTTAGGCCAGAGTTTCAAGAATAGTGAGAAATCAGGAAAACATTTGTTTGTAATGTATTGAAGACTTTAAATATTTGAATTTGAATATTTAAAGTGTTGTAAAAGCTCTATATATAGGGGGATTCTGGCGGAAAAATTTATTTGAATATCTTCATCAACCATTAATGCAGAATCAAATCTAATCAGCTACTTCATCTCTAGATGTTTTCATATTTATTGTTGCAGATGATGAATTAATTTCCTACATTCAAGACAACAAATATCTCCCAGCTACTTCAAGATCCAAGAGATTTTCTACATTTAATTTTGCAGATAGACATTCCTTCTAGCAGGGATATTTTCTGACAGGCCCATGGGGCTATTATGTTGTAAAATGTCCCCCTAGGACTTTTACCTCCTAAGTTTAGCTCACAGGTCCCTTAATTTTCATCATGCATGTTAGAAATGAATCCCAAGACAAAATGCCCTGAAACCATGATAAATGGGACATAGGGGACATTGCAGAGCTTAACCCTGACCGAAAATAGGTCCTAGGACAAGGGCGCTCGGGCCCTTGCCCTACCCTTTTTTGGTGGGGTCCCAAATTTCAATGTTGGTAAAGTTACAGTTAGAGGTGTTCCTTGCTGACATCTTAAGTTTGAATTACAAAATTAAAGAGGGAATGCATATATAAGCATGTTTAGGACTTCATTTGTAAACTAGAAGATGATTATGAGATTTTGGAAAACTTATGATTTTAGAGCATTCATTGTGTTGCAAAGCAGACTTGTGTTGTTGTTGTGTTTGTTGTTGCAAACTTGGCTTCATCTTCTCATGTTGTGAAAGATCTTCATCTACTTGAGAGCTACACCTCCGAGGTGATATCTATTTGTGCTTCAATAAATCATTTATCAATTTGTTTTTGCCTCTGTCCTACAAAGGAAACACACTCTCTATCTAACAATGGTGTTGGAAGGCTTGAATCCCATTATGGGGCTTGACTGAGGCAAGCTCCTAAACACCACAACTCCCAACCCCTCTTCTTGTGATTGCAGGTGACAGGTGTCGAATCTCAAAGGGTGGAGTTGCAGAGGACTGTGGAAAATCATAAGGCATCAAGATCTAAATAAAAAGGTGGGAAATAGCTCAGGAAGGGCTTGGGTGCCTGCTCTTTTGTCCCTCAGTTTCATGTCACGAAGAATCTTTGAAGTGGTTGCAGTTAGTGACAGAAAAGATCTTGAATCCCTCATAAAAAGTAGTACCTTAGGCTTGGGTACCCACTCTTTAGTATCTAACTTTTCTATATTTTAGAACTTGAAATTTGGTATGTATCTGATCCATATTTAGTCTATTTCCGTGGAAGGATTTATCAGGTTTCGTCCATTTGTTTACGATTTTGCATAATTAGGGTTTTAAGCTAAATCAGACTAAAATCAACTCATTAATCAATCAATTCCAAATTTCCCTATCATTCCAAGTGACAACCAACCTATAGTTGAGCCTTCTTGCAAAATTTGTGATTCAACTCGGTTAAATGTCCTTGAATGTATTGTGTGAAAGGAGGATCTAGCTAAACCATCCATCAATCTCATCAACCCTCTTTTCATACATTACATTTTGGTGAACCCATATTTTTTATTACATTTTGCACCTTGATGAGTGTTGTACTTCAGATTTTCATTCATTTATTTCATTGTCATCATATTGCATTTGAAAATCTACAAAAAAAATTGAAAATTTTAAAAAAATCAAGCATCCTAGGCTTGCATTTTGACATAGTTTAGATTATTTTCATTGCATTTCATCTAAATCATTTAGATCTCTGATATTTACATCAGATCTGATATAAATTATAGAAGTACATCATTAGATAAACACTTACATTGCATTTTCATACTTCATTTGTTAGAATTTACTTGAAATTGTGCATTTTTTATATAACCTAGTCTTTGCAATAACTAGGGTTTGTGGTTAAAATCTTGCTTTAGATTTTACTATTCTTTTAAACACTCTTTAAATTCTGATTTTGGACTATAGTGTTATTGCATTGTATGTATTTGCATTTTACATTTACATTTTAGAACATTTACATTGAAAAGAGCAAAAAAAATTAAGCATTTTAGGTCATAAACAAGCATAGTTTTGCATCTATTTCCTTGCATAGGTGTTGAAAATATTTTAAAATCTGATCTTGCATTCATTTGAACACATACATACATTGCTCATTTAAAATTTTTGCATTATTTCAAACTCTTGCTTGAAAACTTGCATGTTTTTAATTACACATTATGTATTGCAACACTAAGGGTTGTATAGACTTTCTTTAAACAAACTTACAAACCACTCATATTGCCTTGGTGTGTTGCATTACTTTATTCTACTCATTTGGTTTGCTGTGGACCCTGTGTGTCTTTTATGACCTGCTTCCCTCAAATAAGTGTTTAAATGGTGAAATAATCTCACGTTACATGGCTTTTCATCACAACAATATGCTAGGGTTCCTCCTAGGCCTTATTTGAAAAGAAAGACTCATGAACCTAAAATAACATTCACACCTCATGATAGAACAATTAGAGATATTGAAGCACCTCTTTATATTACAATGAAAGGAATGGAGATTCCTATGCATGGAACACTTATAGATCCTAATTGCATGACTAATGTGGCAACAAAAGAGTTCCTTTTTTCACATGAGTTGATACAAGAATCTTATGAACCTATAGATATAATTATTAAGACACATACTAGAGCTTTTATTCCTACTTATGGGAAGATATCCTTATTGGTTACGGTACATGACAAAGCCGTGGAACAATTGTTTGATGTCATCCCTTCATTTGACCTCTTCCACATAAAATTAGGACATCCATGGCTCAAGGCCATGAAGGTTGTCCCCTCATCAATTCACAAATGCATAAAATTCCCTTTGTTACATATATGTGTCTAAGCGATGTTGTCATTGATGTCAACATATTCTTGTCATCATTGGTGTCAATTGTGCCTTATTTTGTTGCTTGTTCAGGAGACTGGAATGTTGAGGATATTGAGAAAATTAATGAAGACTCAAGGTTCATGGACCTTATTGTTGTATAGAGGATTGTCAGGGGCTACTCCACTCAAGAATTGAGAAGTCTGCATGAAGATTTGAAGAAGTTATGGCCATCTAAATAGAACTAGATCTTGCAGTATTTAGAAGAGACAGAGTGACAGTAAGTTGGTCTGGATTGCTCCACAGTGAAATATTATGATCTACAGATCTAAAGGCATGTTTGGGAAGTTAGTGTGTATCATCAACTCCAGTGGTTCATGGTTTGGAGGTCCGCAAGCCATCCTTCTAGTTTGACAGTCATGGAAAACAGTGTTCTTGAGGTTCTGGAGGAAGATACAAATTATTTTTGTAATTTGGTTTAGAGTGGATGTTATTAGTGAGTTCAATGTGCTTGTGGAAGTCTCTGGATCGTGTGGCTACTATGTTGGAGGTCCGCATTGGAGTTTGAGCTTGTTATTGAAAATTTCCTCTTTGAAGTTGTTGTTCTTCCCAACCTTGGCCAACCGGATGTTCCTAGCATGTTGCGGATGATCTAAAGATCATTTTATGAAGCATGACATGTTAGTAGAGGAAGATTCAAGTCTCAGCTATGATTGGATGACAGTGTAAAGATCTGCGTTAAGTTTGGCTGACCTTGTTGATCATTCCAAGATTGATGAAGTGTATAAATACTTGTTGAAGAGTTGTTAAACATCATCTTTGAGTAAAACAGATTAAATCCGAATAAAGGATTAGAAGAAGAGCAGAGAAGAAAAGGAGAGAGAGCAGTATAGCATGTGAAGTTAGTAAAGAAGAATTTTGGGGCAAAGCATAAGTTTTTGAGCATTCATTGAAACTGAACCAAGCATGAAGTAGATGTTATTTCTCAGTTAATTCTTTCTATTCTAAATAAATTTTATAGGTAGTGAGCCTCTCTTTTTAAGTAGTGAGCTCTGAGCAGTGTGCCCGAAGGCACGTTCCTTCTATTTTTCTAAAGTACTTTTAACAGGGTACAAATCTTTGTGGGTTAACCCCCACTGTGGTTTTTCCCTTAACCGGGTTTCCACGTCAATATCTTGGTGTCAATTGTGTTAATTATGTTTCTACTCATATGTTGTTGATCTATGCTTTAATGTTTACATCATTAATTTGGTAGTAAGATAATAAAGAAGGTTAATAGCAGAAAAAGTTTATATTGTGTGACAATTGATTCACCCCCCTCTCAGTTGTCTGGTCTAATTCGAACAATTGGTATCAGAGCCAGATTCTCTTATAAAAGCCTGACCGCTTGAGGAGATCCAGGATGTCAACCTACAAGAAGGATAGTCTGAGATTTGATGGAACAAATTATTCTGTTTGGAAGAATCGCATGGAGTGTCATTTGTAATGCATGGGTGATGCCTATTAGGTGATAACCAGTGTTGAGTATAAACCTCTGGAGAAATTTCCTTCAACTCCAGATCAAGTCAAAGATGTTGAAAATAACCTTCAAGATAAAGAAGCCTTATTGAGTGCCCTGACTGATTCAGAAATGACAAATGTCTTTGGTCTAAAAACTACTTATGAAATTTGGAAAAAGTTGGAGAATATGTATGAAGGCAATAAATATGTCAAATGTGCCAAGCTGCAAAGTCTAAGAGGAAAATTTGAAATTCTAAGGATGAGTGAAGATGAAAACATCACAATCTACATGCAAAAGATTAATGAACTTGTGTGTGGTATCAAGTGTGCTGGTAGAACTTTGGAAGAATCAGAGATTGTATCAAAAGTGCTCAGATCTTTACCTAATTCATACAAACATAAGGTTGCTACTATAGAGGAGATCAGGACTCTGAGAAGTTACAAGAGATCATCTGGTTGGCAAATTTTTAGCTTTTGAATTAATTGAGTTTAGTGATTCTCTTCCCAAGTCTAAATCTTCATTTAAGGCCAGTGTATATGGAAAATAAAGATATGATCTAGGTGAAAGCTCTTCTGCAAGATCAAACAGATTCGTGAAGACAAGGAAGGATCTTGAAGATGTTGAAATTGAAACTGCTGATCTTGAAGCTCTTCTTGCCAAAAGATTGCCAAGAGGATCCAGTAAATATGAAGGAAAATTGCCACTCAAATGTTTTGCTTGTAATAAGATTGGTCATTTTACCTCAAGATGTCTAGGGAGGTTTTCAAAACCAAACCCTAACAAATACAAAAATTAGAACAAATGTTACTATGTCCAAGAAACTAGAGAAGGAGTCATAGATGATGAATCTGATCATGGAGGTTCCTCTGAAAATGATTGGGTGTTCATTGCCATCAAAGAAGAAGATCCGGTGTCTACTGAATCTGCTAGCTATGTAAATATGGAAAGTGCCTTGGCTGCTCAGGTTATTGAGAAAGATGAATGGGTGATTGATAGTGGATGTTCTCATCATATGATTGGAGACAAGAGTAAGTTTGTGAATTTTGAAAATTATGAAGGTGGGCTTGTGAAATTTAGAGATAACTCAGCTGGTAGAATCTGTGGCAAAGGATCCATCTCTTTTGATGGTAAGAATAGCACCAATGATGTATGTGGAAGGATTGAAACATAATATTCTCAGTATTGGACAGTTGCTTGATAAAGGTTATGATCTTCGATTCAAGGATGGAAAGTGCAAAATCTTGGAGAGTTCTGAAACTAAAATTTCATCAAGTTCTCAAACTAGAGGTAACATTTTTTATTTAATTAGCTCTAGCAAAAGTTGTTTGATTACTTAGATAGATCAAAGTTCGTTATGGCATAGGAGGATGTGTCGTGAATTTTGATAACATTTTCAAAATAAGTACCACACAGACTGTAAGAGATCTTCCAAAACTTGTGAAACCTAATAGCATGTGTAGAGAATGTCAATTGGAGAAACAGAGCAAAATTTCATTCAAAAGTAAGGAACACGTTTCAAATGGACAATTGGAACTGGTACATACTGATCTCTGTAGTCCTGCTAGAATTAGGAGTGTGCAAGGAGATAGATATTTCATGTTGCTAATTGATGATTACTCCAAGATGATGTGGGTAACCTTCCTAAAAGAAAAATTAGAAGCTCTTGACAAATTTAAGGTGTTCAAAGTGATGGTGGAAAATGAAATTGGTGAAAAATTGAAATGTCTGATATCCGACAGAGGTGGAGAATTTACTTCCCATGAGTTTGATGCTTTTTGTGAAAAGCATGGCATAAAAAGACAGTTATCTACTCCTAGGACTCCCCAACAAAATGGAGTTGTGGAAAGAAAGAACTAGACCATTCAAGAAGCTGCCAGGACCATGATGATGGAAACAAATGTTCCTCACATTTATTCGAGAGAAGATGTAAGTATTGTTGTCTACACTTTTAACCGGGTGCAAATCAAAGCCAATTCTGGTAACACCTCTTATGAACTATGGTTTGGTCATCCTCCTACTGTGAGATATTTTAGAGTTTTTGGTAGTAAATACTATATCAAAAGAGATGAGGATTTAGGCAAGTTTGATACAAGAAGTGATGAGGGAATATTTTTGGCATACTCTACTCAAAGTAAGGCTTATCGGTGCTTTAACAAGAGGTTGAAAAAGATTGTTGAAAGTGCTAATGTTAGAGTTGATGAGAGCAAGGAAGGACATTCTAGGTTCTACGGATATGATTCAGATGATCAAAATGAAAGTCAAAGTCAAGGAATGTTAGTTCAAACTATAAATCAGATTTAGATTGATCTAGAAACTCTAGAAACTCAAGGAATTAGTATAGATGTTGAGGAACAAGCTCAAGAAACAGAAGCCTAAGCAATTCCCAAAACCCCTAGGTATGTAAGAATGAATCATCCTGAAGATCAAAGCATAGGCAGAAATAAAGGTGTTTGAACTAGGAGAAGAGTTGCTAAAGATCAAGAAGAGATTTGTTTGATTTCAAGGATTGAACCTAAATAAGTTAGTGAAGCTTGCACTGATGAAAACTGGATTAAAACAATGGAAGAAAAATTAATTCAAATTGAAAAGAACCACACTTGGGATCTTGTTCCTAGACCTGAGGACAAAAATGTGATTGGAACCAAATGGGTCTTCTAGAATAAACTAAATGAAGATGGTGAAGCTGTAAGAAACAAAGCAAGGTTGGTATGCAAAGGCTATTCTCAAGTAGAAGGAATTGATTTTGAAGAAACTTTTGCTCCGGTGGCAAGAATAGAGGCAGTCAGATTATTTCTTGCATTTGTTGCTTTCAAAGACTTTAAAGTGTATCAGATGGATGTCAAATCAACATTACTGAATGGAGATTTGGAGGAAGAAGTCTACATTGAGCAACCGGAAGGATTTCAGTTGTCTGATCAGGGAGAGATGGTTTGTAGACTGAGAAAAGCCTTGTATGAACTCAAGCAAGCTTCAAGAGCCTGGTATGCAAGATTGGATAAATATTTGCTTAAGATAGGTTTTAGCAAAAGTACTACTGATAGTAATCTTTACTTCAAGATTAATCATGAGGACATCTTGATTGTTGAGGTCTTTGTTTATGATATCATTTTTGGTGGAAATGAATGTATGTGCAAAGCATTTGCTGACCAGATGAAAAGTGAGTTTGAGATGTCAATGTTTGGAGAGATGAATTTCTTCCTAGGTCTGCAAATTATTTAGTCAGATAAAGGTATCTTTATATCTTAGTCCAAGTATGTGAAAGAATTGCTGAAGAAGTTTGGAATGGAAGATTCAAAGCCAATAGGTGCACCTATGGTAACTGGATGCAAGTTAAGTAAAGATGATGATTCACCCAAGGCAAATCAGAAAAGCTATAGATCCATGATTAGAGGATTGCTCTATCTGACCCGGACCAGACCTGACATCATGAACGTTGTTGGACTTGTTGCTAGATTTCAAGTTGATCCAAAAGAATCCCATGTTGTGGCAGTCAAAAGAATTTTTAGATATCTCAAGGGAACAATTGATTATGGATTGTGGTATCTAAAAGATAATGATTTCACTCTTCATGCATATATAGATGTTGATTGGGCAGGAGATGTGGATGACAGAAAAAGTACTAGTGGTGGTGCTTTTTTCTTGGGAAGAAGATTGGTCTCTTGGATGAGAAAAAAGCAAGACGCAATATCTCTGTCTACTGCATAAGCAAAATATATAGCAGCGACAAATAATTGTACTCAGGTTCTATGGATGAAGCAAATGTTGAAGGACATCAGAGTTGTGTTTGAGGAGCCAGTCACAATCTTTTGTGATAATTCTAGTGCAATAAGCATCTCAAAGAATCCAGTGTTGCATTCAAAGACAAAGCATATATCTATCAAGTTTCATTTCTTGAGAGAGAAGGTAAATGAGAATGAAGTCAAGTTGGAGTTTGTGTCATCCAAAGATTAGATTGCAAATATCTTCACTAAGCCTCTTCCCAAGGATACCTTTGAATATCTTAGAGAGAAGTTAGGGGTTATTACCCCTCCAAATCAAAACTAAGATGCACTAAGGTGCATCAGTCCAGTGGATTTCTCAGTCATATCTTGAGATTTGGATTGATGTTGAGAAAATACTACTCTAAGGAGTAGTCAATATGCAAATGTTGGAGATCAGTCTGAAATAAAAAGGGGGAGTAAAAGTTGCAAATATGTGCCCTTTGCCATTGATGTCAAAGGGGGAGAGAAGACATGTGAAAAACTAATTGTTGATGACAAGGGGAGCAATGAAGGAAGTAGTTGCAGAAGTCAGGGGAGAAGTTTTTGTCATGATGGTTGAATCAGTTTTTCACAACATATGTTGCCATCAATGACAAAGGGGGAGATTGTTGCAAATATGTGTCTAAATAGTGTTGTCATTGATGTCAACACATTCTTGTTGTCATTGGTGTCAACTGTGCCTTATTTTGTTGCCTGTTCAGGAGACTGGAATCTTGAGGATATTGATAAAATTGATGAAGACTCAGGGTTTGTAGACCTTATTGCTGTATAGAGGATTGTCAGAGGCTGCTCTAGTCAAGAATTGAGAAGTCCACATGAAGATTTGAGAAGTTATGGCCATTTGAATAGAACCAGATTTTGTAGTATTAAGAAGAGATAGAGTGACAGTAAGTTGGTCCAGATTGCTCCATAGTGAAATATTATGATCTATGGATCTAAAGGCATGTTTGGGAAGTCAGTGTGTATCATCAACTCTAGTGGTTCATGGTTTGGAGGTCCACAAGCCATCCTTCTAGTTTTATAGTCATGGCAAATAGTGTTCTTGAGGTTCCAGAGGAAGATACAAATGATTCTAGTAATTTGGTTTAGAGTGGATGTTATTAGTGAGTTTAATGTGCTTGTGGAAGTCTCTAGATTATGTGGCTACTATGTTGGAGGTCTACATTGGAGTTTGAGCTTATTATTGAAAATTTCCTCTTTGAAGTTGTTATTCTTCTTGGCCTTGGCTGACCGGATGTTCCTAGTGTGTTGCGGATGATCTAAAGATCATTTTATGAAGCATGGCATGTTAGTAGAGGAAGATTCAAGTCTCAGCTATGATTGGCCGATAGTGTAAAGATCCACATTAAGTTTCGCTGACCTTGTTGATCATTCCAAGATTGATGAAGTATAGAAATACTTGTTGAAGAGTTGTTAAACATCATCTTTGAGAAAAATAGATTAAATCCGAATAAAGGATTAGAAGCAGAGTAGAGAAGAAAAGGAGTGAGAGCAGTATAGAGTGTGAAGTTAGTAAAGAAGAATTTTGGGGCAAAGCAGAAGTTTTTGAGCATTCATTAAAACTGAACCAGGCATGAAGTAGATGCTATTTCTCAGTTAATTCTTATGTTCTAAATAAATTCTGTAGGCAGTGAGCCTCTCTTTTTGAGTAGTGAGATCTGGGCAGTGCGTCCAAAGGCATGTGCCTTCTATTTTTCTAAAGTACTTTTAACAAGGTACAAATCTATGTGGGTTAACCCTCACTGTGGTTTTTCCCTTAACCGGGTTTCCACATCAAAATCTTAGTGTCAAGTGTGTTAATTATGTTTTTGCTCATATGCTGTTGATCTATGCTTTAATGTTTACATCATTAATCTAGTAGTAAGATAATAAAGAAGGTTAAAATTAGAAAAAGTTTATATTGTGTGACAACTGATTCACTTCCCCCCTCTCAGTTGTCTGGTCTAATTCCAACACCCTTTACATGGACAAGTATGCATTATTCATCATAACACATGGCAGCCCATGGTTACTCAAAAGAAATTTACTCTTGATTAATTTTGGCCACGACCTACTAGAGAACTCGAGCCATGAAGAGATCAACTTTTCTTAGCATACAAACGATACAAAGTAAAACTACTATCTAGAGTGGCTGGGCCTCCTATTCAAACAAGAGAAGAACAACCCGCATTAGAAGAACTTCCTAGATCAAAAGGTAACGGAATCTATGCTGAGGTTCCTCCTCTGTCATCCTTACAAGGATCGGGAGGTACTTGTGGAAAACAAAGCACTTCATTGAACCAAATTAGATTTGAACAAGCTTCCTCCTCTAAGATACAAAAAAATATAGAAAAACATGAGACTCCTTTTGGAGATATAAGCAATAAAAAAAAAGGAAAAGACAAGCAAGAGAAAGGAGGAAGATAAGACAAGCTTTTTCCCAATGAAATGCACCTCAATGAAAGAACATTCTACCTAACATCAAATCAAACAAAGAAAAACTTAAAGAAAAAATGATTAAGAATAATGACAAAACAATCAAAGTGCACTGAAGATGATTGGGCTATTGTACCTTATGTACCTCTTTCCTCTAACATTCAAGATTGGGAAGATGGTGATTTGCTTGTCGACAACTACTAGTTTGGTTATGCAACAGGTAAGTGTTTCTAACCCTAGTGGTCACCTATGTTGTAGCATTATTTACTCATTTATGTGGCCTCCCCTCTTGTGTTGTGTTCTCCCATGATGTGTTAAATGTTGTTTAGGCCTCCTTTGATGACCCTTGATACTCTTGTAAGATCAAGGATACTAGGAGACTACCTTTGTTGTGACCATTCTTCTATTTGTATCATAATTCTTTTATCTTGCCTTTCCTCTATTTTATTGTTGTGTGTTGTGTCTTAGGGGCATAGTGTTGCAGTTGATGACCTAGGGGCATCCTCCTATGTGATTGTTCCTAAGGCACTTGTTCTCCTCTCTCATTTTATTATTTACCTTCTTCTAGTGATTCTACCTAGTCAATGGATGACGAAAAACAAACAACTAACTAATACGAACTAAGTGTCCCTTTAGCAAGCAAAGCAAAAAAGGACCTAGTCCACATATGAAGATGGGGTTGATTTATATATCCGACACTTGGCTAGTAGAATCACTCCATGTGATATTTGATGTTGTCTTATCTTTCTAACAAATCATAACAATACATATGCTCCATGCACTTTGATTGTTTTGTATCTCACCTTGTTGTTACACTCGGTTCTTAGATGCCTACAATATAAGACCAATGGCTATACTTAGATTTGAACCCACATGTGTAGCCTTGCTTCTTTGTTTTCATGCATAGCTTCTAGTTTTTTCTTAGATTAAGATGTTCTTGTGGGAACATTCAACAATCGTGAGCACATGTCACCTTTGGGGGCATGGGCTTTGTGAAAGCTTGTGTTCTCTTGTGTGTTTTCTCTCTACCTTAACGTACTTGATATCGATACATGACATCAACCACCTTAAGGTGGGGGCATATATAAGGTAAGTTGTCTAATGATTTTGGTACTAACGAAGCATATTTGTAAGCCCTCTACAGAGGCAGGATGTTGTATCTCCGACGCAAGTACACATCTTTATTCTATATTGCAATCAAAGAAAGCCCTCTACGGAGACAGGATAACGTATCTCTTGAGCTAGTGTGTATCCTTTTATTCAAAAACCCTCTACGGAGGTGGGATGGTGTATCTCTTGAGCTAGTGCACATCCTTTTATTTCAAAAGTCCTTTGTGGAGGCGAGGTTGGATCTAAGACTATCCTCCCTTAAGTGTGTCTTTGGCAGTTGTTGTGGCATAAGCCCAACCATCAAGTGTGCCTATAACGTGCTTGAGATGGTGGGAACTTAGCAACAAGCTCCTTCCATCACCTTGTTTTCCATGTTTAAGATGTATAATATGTCTCTGGCATGCTATATGACAATCATGTCTTCCATGTGTCTTCTGTGTGTTTTCCCCCTTGCGTAGTGTAAAGAGTGTGGCAATGAGTCTCCCCTACACTTGGGTTTTGTATGGTATGATTTCTCCCCTTGGTGTAGTGTAAAGGGTGTGGCAATGAGTCTCCCCTACATTCTTGGGGTTGTGTGTTGCAATTTTTATTTCCATGCATTTATATATATGAAAATGAAAAAAAATTATATCACTATATTCATCATGTTTTGCATGTCTTCAATACTGTCTTCTCTATGTTTTGTGTGTCTGATACTATCTTCTCTGTGTCTTGCATGTCTGTTACTATCTTCATTGTGTTTTGCATGTCTATGATTTGTTTTCTCTAATGCTTACCTGAGGCTGGGGGCTAGAAATAGTCCCTCAATCTTTGTGTATGTATTAGCTTCAAGTGCATGGCGTGTTTGTTGTGTTTTGATCATATTTTAATGCATGTATGGGTTGTAAGATCATATATACATTAAAGTGGGGGATAAATGTTATGTCATAAAATGTGCCCCAAGACTTTTACCTCCTAAGTTTAGCTCTCAGGTCCCTTAATTTTCATCATGCATGTTAGAAATGAATCTCGAGACAAAATGCCCTAAAACTCATGATAAATGGGACATAGGGGACATTGCAGAGCTTATCCCTAACCTAAAATAGGTCCCAAGACAAGGGCACCCATGCCCTTGCCCTGTCCTATTTTGGTGGGGTCCCAAATTTCAATGTCAGTAAAGTTACCATTAGAGGTGTTCCTTGCTGACATCTTAAGTTTGAATTATGAAATTAAAGAGGGGATGCATACATAAGAATGTTTAGGAATTCATTGTAAACTAGAAGATGATAATGAGATTTTAGCAAACTTATGATTTTAGAGCATTCAAGGCATTCATTGTGTTGCAAAGCAGACTTGTGTTGTTGTTGTGCTTGTTATTACAGATTTGGCTTCATCTTCTCATGTTGTGAAAGATCTTCATCTACTTGAGAGTTAAACCTCTGAGGTGATATCTATTTGTGCTTCAATCAATCATTTATCAATTTGTTTTTGCCTCTGTCCTACAAAGGACATGCACTCTCTATCTAACAAAGGTGTTGGAAGGCTTGAATGCCATTCGGGGCTTGACCGAGGCAAGCTCCTAAACACCACAACCCCCAACCCCTCTTCTTGTGATTGCAGGTGACTGGTGTTAGATCTTGAAGAGTGGAGTTACAAAGGACTATGGAAGAGCATAAGGAATCAAGATCTAAAGAAAAAGGTGGGAAATAGCTCAAGAAGGGCTTGTGCACCCGCTCTTTTTCCCCTCAGTTTTGTGTCACGGAGAATCTCTGAAGTGGTTGCAGTCAGTGACGAAAAAGATCCTGAAGCCCTAAAAAAAGTAGTACCTTGGGCTTGGGTTCCCTCTCTTTAGCCCTCAAGTTTTCCATATTCTAGAACTCAAAATCTAGTATGTATCTGATCCATATTTAGTCTATTTTCATGGAAGGATTTATTAGGTTTCATCCGTTTGTTTATGATTTTGCATAATTAGGGGTTTAAGCTAAATTGAACTAAAATCAACACATTAATCAATCAATTCCAAATTTCCCTATCATTCCAAGTGACAACCAACCTGTAGTTGAGCCTTCTTGTAGAAGTTGTGATTCAAATCAGTTAAATGTCCTTGAATGTATTGTGTGAAAGGAGGATCTAGCTAAACCATCCATCAATCTCATCAAACCTCTTTGCATACATTACAAGGGCAAATTTATTGAAATGAATGACTTAGGTCAATGAAATGAAATTCTATATATACATGTAAAAAGATGTAATGAGGGTTGGATATAGAGACATTTTTGTACTCCAAACAGAACCCTCCTCTGATGTAACCGTAACTTTTTTATTAATACATGCTGGTTGTTTTTACCTCTTCATGCTTGTTTTAGCTCTATGTAATCTAAGACTAGTTTTGTCTATAAATGTTTAATTCCTTGCAATCCTTTTCTTACTCTTTACCTCTATTAGAATCTGCTAGATCTATGTAAGTTTATCAGTTGTATTTGGTTATTTTATGCATTTTAGTTCTATGAGTGTTCTATATTCAAACCTAGTGTATCACCTCTTTTTAATTTCTAGTTTTATCCTTCTTCCCCTTTTCCCCAACGGTGGATAGATTAGGTTTAGTCTTAACATAGCTAAATCCCACATTTAGCGAAGGAACCAGCCTCTCTCTGGAGATTTGATCTCTCTGCAGGGTCCCACACCTAGAGATCATCTCAATGTTTCACTGAATTATTGAAGCCCTGAACCGCTCCAACATAGGGTACAAATCCAAGTGACAACAATCCCTTTGACATAGAGTACATCCTCAATCCTATTATTCCCATCAATATTTATAGCACCCTTTCCACATATTTGTGCTGACTCATCACCACCAAACTTAACAACTCCACCATTCCACTTTTTAAGGCCGATAAACTTCTCCTTATCATCAGTCATATGATTAGAGCAACCACTATCAATTACCCAAGCCTTGGCTTCTTCTTTTGCATGAAAGGAAATCCATACAACCATTGATCTATCATTATTTTGGTCAGCTTGCAAGGTGTCAGTCTTTACACATTTTCCCATATCATCCTTTTTATCACCAAAATTCAAGGCCATGAAAAGTGTTTCATCATTTGAATCATGATCCTCATCTTCTGAAGAACAACTACTCTCTATGGAATACATGCTTCTTTTGAACTCGTGTCTCTTGTTACTACCCCTTGATTCTTTAAAAGGACAGTTAGAAGCCAAATGAACAATCTTTCCATAGTTGAAACATTTTAAAGGTAACTTACCTCTATATTTTCCTATGCCTTTCTTTAATGTACTTACAAAGTTTACTTATACCTCATCCAGGTCATCATCTTGATCAACTACTTCATCTTCTGTCCTCTTACTTACTTTGAATGTTGCTTCCTTCTTTGGAGCACCTTTGTCAAATTCTCTCATTTCAAAGGCTATGAGAGAGCCAAAAAAATGATCTATTGTGTATTTATTCAAATCCTAAGATTCCTCAATGGCAGACACCTTATGACTGTAATATTTAGGAAGATATCTCAAAACCTTCTTCACAATCTCATCTTCTTTCACTTCCCCACCAAGACCTCTGATTCCATTAACTATTTCATCCACCCAGAGCATGTAACCAGCAATGTCTTCATCTTATGTCATCCTCAGGGTTTCAAATTTACATCTTGGCTTGCTTCACTTTACAATCTCCTTCATAAATACTTTCAAGTTTATTCCAGACATCCTGAGTAGATGTATGACCCATTACCTTCACAAGTACTGAATTATCTAGCCCACTCATGATAGAATTCTTTGCCTTTACATTGTTATCATGCAACTTAATCTCATCTGCATCTGTAGGATCACTACCAGGAGTACTGTAACCCTTCTTGACTGATTGCCAAATGCCACACCCTAGAGAAGTTAGATAATTTTCCATCCTTAGCTTCCAAAAGGAATAATTTGTTCCATCAAACATAGGTACCTTAAGAGATCCATTATTAGCCATCTTGGACCTTCCTAAAATGGTTAAGCTTCTTCTAAGTAACTTGGATCTAATACCAATTGTTGAACACACTAGGATACTGAGACGGGGGTGAATCAGTATCTAAACAAACTTCAAATCCTCTGGAGCAGATTAAAACTTAAGCATCATATCATCAACATAAACATGAAAGATCAACATAATGCACATCAACACATAACACCAAATGTATGTGGGAAACCCAAGAAGGGAAAAACCATGGTGAGGATTAACTCACAATATATGAAGCTCAAGATTACAACTTTGTTTTACGGCTACAACCTAAGGAAGCTACTACTCCCTGCTAACTTTGTTTTAGGGCTACAACCTAAGGAATATACTACTCCCTGAAGAAGGGTTTTAGGGTCACTTCCTAGGAAGCTAAAACTCCCTGCTAACTTTGTTTTAGAGCTACAACCCAAGGAAGCAGCTACTCCCTGAATTGAGAATGAACTTAGAAAAGATTACAGCATGACAGTCCTTCTACTATCTTAAAACTGACATTGAATCTCACACCTTTGATGATTTCAATTATGTCTCTTCACTCTACTTCTGATGATTGGATCAATTAGGCACACTCTTCACTTCCCTCATGTCACAAAAATGTCGTCAAGATGAATCAGGATAGCCCTTATTACTTCTGCTCTTTCTCCTTCAGTCACACATCATAATGCATAACATGTTCATATTTTGCTCTTTTACACACTCACATATTCATCTTCACAATCATACCTCACCTAGACCAACAAGGTTTACAATATATACAAGGCATTACATCGATTACATAACAAGTTGACCAATACAAAAAGAATATTGCATTTTACATGTCGGCCAAAGATCACACAACATGAAACATGCATAGGGCAAGCCCTATCATGAACTACACACTACTCCATAAAGAAACACATGCCTTGTGGATCCCAACACATGCTTAGCCTAGTCCTAAACATCCTTCACAACATCATCCTTCAAGTAATAACATCCGCACGCTTCACAAATTTGAATTAGGTCACCCTTAAGTAAGAACACATGAAGCATGTAACACAACGATCATTTCAACTTGGTGGTACTCATGAATGATTAAAAATTACTTTTTCTTCTTCTAGATGAGTCAACAAGACCTATACACTATCTCTGAACATTCCTTGAACTACACACAACAACAACTTTGTGGCGCACATCATCAATCTTCCTCTGTCAGCCAGGCAAGAGCATAACCCAGCAACACCATCATTTTGGACCCCAGTCAGTTCCAGAGAGAGTACAAAAAATCTTGTAGAGCAACTAGAGACAACAAAAGATCATCAAGACCATCTTCCATCAGCCAATTTACCATTTCAAGTAGCAACAAGTTGGTGCACATCATCAACATATACTCTGAGAACAACTAGGCATCTGGAACTATCTGTATCATAACTGTCATTTGAAAATTAAGCTTGCGGACCTCCAAACCACCTAAAACACATATGGATGAACTCATACAGAGCTCTGAACGTATCCTAAAAATTGCATGGGAAAATCTTCACTTGTGGAGAAATGTGGAGCATTCCAAACTATCTTCACCAACACATTATACTGCCAAAGCATGGACAAGAACTTAAGCACTTGTAACTTTCACTGCGAAGGAGAAAAGGATCTAAAACATTGGATTTAGCACCTTTACAACATCCTTAACTTAACTTATGAACTACATGACCATAGCTTCAAATACAAAGGAATACAGAGCATTTTACCAAACAGTCCTTCAGACAACTTCCTGCAATAGAAACCTTCACCAACTTTTGGAGGCCAAAACCTTCATATAACAGCACATACGTCCTTAGGAACAATAGGAAGGATCATACAACATGCCACAAGTCATCAGCAACATCTTCTCATCCTCAACATAGCTTCTAATTCACATCTTAATATATCATCATTCATCTTAGTGTTTCTAATTCCCATCTTAATATTTCATCATGAAATCATCTTTGCTAACCACAAGCATGCTCAAAAAAAATTGACTTGACATTGATTAGGGCATGACATCCAACCATGAACATCACATGCTCAAAACAACTTGACTTGACACTGATCAAGGCATGACATCCAACCATGAACATCAGGAACATCACTGCATCTCTGTTACTACACTGGTATATCATCATCACAAACTAAGTGCTGACCTTATTCTAAGTGTTGACATCAATGGCAATACATATTGCCAACATATTATTCCAATATAAATTCCACCATATAGATCTAAAACTAAAAAACTCACTATCAATTCTTTTAAAAGCCTCCTTACCAAAAATTACTTCTTCATAGACTCTTAGGCCCTCTAAATGCTACTGAAGACACTAGACCTTGAAGGTTTCACCAAAATTTTACCAAAGAGGATGTCATGAAGATGCAAGTTATTCCACTTGTTTATTTTTTTGGAGTAGCACATTGAATGTTATTTCTAACAAGAATCTTCCATGGTTTATTGCCAACAAGTGCTTTGGCAATCCATTTTGTGTCTAGGACCACACATTGAATTTTTAAATTCTTAAGGCCTAAACCCCCTTTGTTTTTATCCATACAACATCAATCCCAATTAACTACATGTATTTTATTTTTACCTATGCCATTAGACCAAATGAAGCTTCTAATTAAGTTTTGAATGTTATGAATTTGATAGCTACAAAATAACCAAATATAGGCATAATAGGTAGTATAAGAAGACATAATTTTTTGACACACTTGAACTCTACTTACCAAGGATAGATAGTGGCTGTTCCACTTTAAGATTTTTCTCAATTTTATAATAAATCTAGTCCCACATGTTTCCTAGGGAACGATTCACAAAAAATGGGATCCCCAAATATCTCACCTATTTGGAAGCCACCCCATTTCCAAGAGTAGCTAACAAACTAGTTAGGAGGATTTTCTTTCCAACTCAAAAGCATTGATTTATTCTCAGAGATTTTAGCACCTAATGCTTGACAATATATCTTAAGTCTATTAACCAAGTTCTTGAAATTTTCTTCTTCCAACTTCAAAAATAAGGCAGTATCATCAGAAAACTAAATATTCAAAAGAGGCTCATTATTAGGTGGAGAAATCCCTTTTACCATATTTAAAAAAATGTTAGATCTTAAAATATAATGAAGAGCATCAAAGGAAAATACAAAAAGAATTGGTGCAAGAGGACAACCTTGTCTTATGGATCTTTGTAAAATAAAGGGTTCAGATAAAGATTCATTAATATCAATTTGAGCATAGGCATCTTGAAAGATAATTTCAACCATTTTACAAAACTCCTTTGGAAAGCTAAAGGCCTCCAAAATTGTTAATACGAAAGACCATTCCACCCTATCATAGGCTTTTTTAAAGTCAAGAAACAAAATACCAACATTTTTATTGTTTTTTTAGCCTAATCTAGAGCTTCCCAACTAGTAATCAATTTTTTTTAAATGTATCTTCCTTTTATGAACCTTGTTTGAATACTATTAATGACTTTTGGAAGGATATCAATGAGTCTCAAAGCCAAGACTTTAGCATATATTTTATAAGAGACATTTATCGAAGTAATAGGCCTCCAATTCTGCATGTTAGATTTATCTTCTTCTTTAGGGAGAAGCTTGATGATCCCTTTATTAATTTTGTTTTCCAAGGAGACTCTATGAGTCGCTTCCTTATGCATATCAAAAGTATCATCAATAATCCAATCAACATTGGCTTTGTAAAATTCAATGGGGAGCCCATTAACACCTAGGGATTTCCCATTTTTTAAGGATTTAATAGCCAATAAAATTTATTCTTTACCAAAATCTTTCCCCATATTAGAAGCATCCTCATCATTGTTTTATTGGGAATAATTCTTTTACAGGCCTCCTAATCTTGCTTGTAGTTGTTGTTATCATCTCTTGTAGAGAAAAAGTTCTTATAAAAAAGTCTAAAAGCCCCTTTAATATCATCATTTTTTTTTATGCGTAAGGTTAATTTGTATATGAAAAGATTAAAAAAAATTACAAAAAGCAAGCCCTTGAATCAAGGGGAGTAGAAACAACCTATTGGGCTGTCAACATACCAACCAAAACATGAATAAGAAGAGACTAAGCAGAAAGCTACCTAAAGAAGAGAACAAAAGGGAAGTCCCCAAGAGTTCACCACAATAGAGAGAAAGAAGACTAAGGCTAAAAATGTTGAAACCAAACTAAGATTTGTCATTTTTCTGGGATAAGAGAGCCTCCATAGTCCACTAAGAACCCCCTTCCACCACTTCCTTTCCTTCAATGCAGAGTTTTTCAACATCAGATTTCCTTCCTTTCTTCCGCTTGGAATCACCACAGTCAGGTTTTAATTTTCTAGGCTCAGTCTAAGAAATCCCAAGATTCAGAGAAGGAGTCACCACAAATTCATAAAAAAATAGAAGGATCATCTAAATCCTCCATAAAAGGGAAAGTACCATCTAACTAGAAATCCTCCTCAATAGCCTCAACCAGGACAATCTCCTTATTAAGGGTTGGAAGCTCATCATTCCTTGAAGGTTACTCTAATAAAGGTTCTGAAGGAGCCATTGAATTAGTCCTCATGGTGGAGATGGGATAAAAAACTTTCCATGATTGTGCTAAATGAAATCCACATCTCGAACCCTAGGTTTTTTATTCCACTTCTCGACACTAAAACATCTAGCTCCAGGAGGCCTTAGTGCATTACAAGTCCCAATCTTGTGCCCTAGCTTGTTGTAGCAAAAGCATCTAAAGGGAAGTCCTTCAAAATTTAAAAATTGATGCCAGGTACCTTGAGAAGACAAAATTTGAATGGAACCAGGAAGGGGTTTGGAGATATCCACAAAGACACAAATCCTTAAGTATCTGCATGAAGCCTCCACCTCCAAATCGATCTTTACAAAGGATCCCACTTGATTGATCATCTGACCTATGAGATTAGGATTCCTCATCACTAGAGGAAGGTTATATAACTTGATCTAGATCAGGATCTTTGAAATAACCACCATGGCATAATCAAAGAAGGGAGCCCAAGAAGTGATAAACAAACCATAATTCTTAAAAAACCAAGGGCCATTCTATAATACAAAGTTACAATCATCAGTAGAAGAGAAGGTGACTAGAAAAAAGATGAAATCTAGGGAGTGGACCACTGGGGGTGTCAAGTTATTCTAGACAGTCAAAACCTAGGCCTGTACATCTTCAAGGGATGGCCGCTTCCGTAGGAGTCTGATAACTAGAGATCGGCCACCAACATCTGCTGAGATAGAGTTTATGTTATCATCTAAAATATGGAACACCACGATTTCTTTCTCAAAGGCAACCTTCACATCTCCAATAGAAAGACCCAAATCACCATGTAAAAAGAGTCTCCTCTAAACTAGAAGCATGGGGGTTGGGTGGCTTGGGAGGAGGAGGGTTAGGGTTCATTTTCTGGATCTACTCCAAGCAGAAATCGCTACATTCATGATAAGGATTTACACTATTCTTGCAAGCCCTAATAGATTTTGATCTAGAAGCCCTAGCCACACGCTCAGGACCAGAAGGAGAGCCCGGAGGGTTTGATGGGAGAGGAGGTGCATAATCATCAAGACCTCCGTCTCTACATGAACCAGAATGCAACTGATATCGTCGTCGTCCCTCATCATTTGCCTTTGCTCAAGGAAGATCGTGTCCATTGCTGCCTCTGCATGCTCCTTTCTTGATCTTCTTCCCAGCAACCGCTTTGCCATCACCTTCGCACATTGTCGCAACCTAAATTTTGTTTTGTTCAACTTATTTAATTAGCTATTTTAATATCACCATTGCGACTATATTGGATATCATCATTAGTGATTGGGCCAATTGACTCAATACTATTTTTTTCTTTGAGATATTAAAGAAATATTTTGATCCCTTATCTCCCTCTTTGAGCCAATTCAATCTAGTTCTGATTCTAGATCCCTAAGCTTTTTTAATTTGTAGGCATCTTAATTTATGTTTTTCCTCTCAAGACAATAAATAAGCACTTGATTAGATTAGGCTCCTTCTACACTTGGTATTCAATGCTTAGAAATTTCTCCTAAAGATAACTCTCAAATCTTCTGTTATCAATAGAATATTTCTTTCCAATGGTCTAAAGGAGATTTTTACATCCATTTACAAGATTTTTCCAATAAACAATGGCAAATTTGTTAGGGAAAAGATCTTTATTAATTTTACTTAGAGTGTTAATTCCTTCCAAACAATCTTTGTTTTCTAACAACCCAGTATTCAATTTAAACATATTGCCTTTTCTAATGGTTGAACACCTAGAATACTGAGAGGAGGGGGTGAATCAGTATTCTTTTAAACCATACACTTATTAAATAATTAATTCATTTACCCATTCAACAATATTAAAGCAAATTAAACATAGCATAAACATCCACAAGGTATGACACATGAACACCAGGAGTTTTATGTGGAAAACCCAAGAAGGGAAAAACCATGGTGAGTGTTAGCTCACAATATATTATGTAGTAACAATAGTAAATTACAAAGAGGCTCACTGCCTTAAGGCTCACTATCCAGGGCTCACTCCAAAAAGGCTCACTACCAAAATAGGCTCACTACCTAAAGAAAGATAGAAATGAAAGGGTGGCTCACTACCAAAATGAACTACTGGAAATGCATCTACAAATGCATGATTATAGTTCCAATGATTCTTAGAAAACTGACTCAAAACTCTTCATCTTCAACTTCTCTACTACACTATTCTATTCTTACATACAAACAAGATCTCTCTTCTTCTAAACCTACCACCTTCACAAAATCACAATCTTTCGCATGTCACACACACACACCTTCATATTTGTACACCACATACCACAAACACCGAATTTGATCTCATATATATCTGCAGCACTTAAATTCTTCACATTAGGTTGGCCTACCTAGATGAAGCATATAGTTAATAAACTTGTAGCTTGTTAGCCAAATCAACTCACCAAAATACATAGCAGACCCAAATAATATTTGAAACACCTTCTCATATGTCAGCTCCAATTATAGAACCACTTAGGATAAAGTTCTAATCAATAGAACTTACTACACACAAATCGGACTATCATGTTGGCCTTAAACATAGATTGTTACTAACTTAGTTTAACTGTCAGATTAAAACTTTCACTACAAACCACAAGACTTGCTCAAAATCATATCAAGGACTCCTTAGACATCGCATATCATACCTCCAAAACCATAGAACATAATATCATCATGCGGCAAAATGCGGATTGCTAGAACATAGACTTTGTCACAGCCAGTCATTGTCAAACCATGTAGCTATACTTAGTGGCTCATAACTGTCTTTCTGGTGGACCTCAGACTCTGTAACTCTGGATTTTGACACTTCATACAAGTGTTTACAACACCTCAAAACCACATAACTAAATATCTAACACCGGAGGAATGCGGACCAAAATAAATGTGTGTTATGCTTTAATTGGCACTGTATTATGTTCTATCAGACTTAGGCCATTTGAAGATATACTTTTGGAACTGATCAAGAGCTATATCTTTGGATATAAGATCATCTGAGAGTTAGGAACATCATACCAGAACTACAATACCTGGTATTCAACTGCGGACCAATGCCAATCCAAACACTATCTCTCTATCATTGTCTCTGTACACTACCAACACTTAGCCAAAATGACTAAGTCTTCTTCACCAGACCAAAATCTCTCTTCCAAACTTGTTCCTTTTCTTGTTTCCATCATTTTAAAACCCATAAAACATCAAGCTTAGCTAAATTGCCAACATCTAATAACATTGATACTTCTAGAATCTTTTATCAATATATTCACTTCAATAGGGTGGTGGTCAGACAGAGCGCCTAGCACCACTTGAACGTAGTTAACATCAGATGCATTTTTAAAGAAAAATTGATTCTTATGAGCACAAAATCTAACCAATCTACGATAGATTTTTTTTCCATCCTTTTGACTATTGCACCAAGTGTATTATATGAAAACTAGTTTTCTTAATATTTTTAGGAGATCAAAGAGTATCAAAATTTTCTTTGTTCTCAACTAGAAAAATTATGCATTGCCCTTCCAATTCATTTGATTTCCACTAGTTTTATCCTCTTTCTATTTAACCATATTGAAATCTCCTCCAATCACCCAAGAAACTTTAGGCAAAGTAGAAGCAAGCCATTTCCAAAGATCAATCTTCTCTCTATAGTCATTAGCAACATAAATTGAGCAAATACCGAATTTGATATTGTCTTTTTCAATGATGATCCACACACTCCTATTACATGGGGAAAAACTATAATTAACCACATGACTGGACCATTTTTTACCGACTAGGATGGCAGTGCCTCCTTTCCCTTTAGAATGATTGGATGTATAAAACTTAGAGCTATTCCAAACAAACCTTAAGACATTCTCAAGTTGAGACCCAAAGTTACTTTTATTTCTTGCAACAACAAGAAATACATATTCTTCTTATTATTGCACAATGCTCTTAGGACATATTTTCTATTAGGGGATTCAAGTTCCTTGATATTCCAACTTATAAAATTTAAATTCATTTAAGGAGGGTTGGGAGACCTCTAGTTTCTATACAACCTGTCAAAACACTTTGGGATTTTCTCCTCTTTTTCTTTTTTACCAATTCTTTAAAAACTATCTCCTCTGCTTAATTGCTTTCTTTTCTTTTTTTCTTCACATTTTTTGTTGGTTTCCATATCAATAGCTTGGTCTATTGTTTCCTTCTAAAATGGGAGATTAAGATAGTCCATATTTTTGCTTAGCTTATCTTGTTCAAGATCCTCTTTTGATCACAGTTCAATCAAACCCTCAGAGTCAAAAAAATAGCAACACGAGGGGACTCCTAATGTTTGGAGGCTTGGGCCAATTTGTTAGCAAGGATTTGCTCCTTATGCTTATCTAAAACAAGTTACTGAGCATTATTTTTGTGGGTTATTTTTAGAGGTTCTTTATTTGTCTCCCTTATTATCATTTTTTTCATTTATGGAGATATCGTCCATTTCTATATTCCTACTTTTATTAGTATCATCATCTTCAATTTCTTCTTTATTAATCATTTTAGTATCCCCATCTTGGAGAATATTAATAGGGGTCTCATTGTTATTAACTCTTTTTCCAGTCTAGGCTTATTGCTTTTTGAAAATTTAGCAATTATAGTGTAGTCTTTTCTTTGATGCCCCTCCTTTTTACAAGGAAAATAGGCATTAAGACCCCCTAGACCTTCAATTTCACATTTATAAAGAGTGTTACCAAGCTAAAATTCAATAGCCTCGGGAATTTGAATCCCAATATTTAATGAGAGAAGGATTCTTACATTCATATGGGGGAGTGTTGACCTAATATCCTCAACTTGTCAGACTTTCCTAATTGGGCTAAGCAAATGGGGCAAAAAAGATCACATTTGAGGCACATTTTTAACAACAATCCACCTAGGGATGGAACATAACATTATTTCTTCATGAGTCACCTCTGGTGACCCGGGCATAGTCTTAAAGATTAACTTACAAATATTCCAAAATTCCTTGCTCAAGACCCACTTTTGCATATTATGATTCTTGAGAAAAATAACAAATAGCTCCTTTTGAATCATATAACAAAACAAAATATAAATCTCAATCTTTTTACCCCAAACATTTAATAACCATTCATCAAAAACTTCCTTGATGAGAGATTGTCATTGTCCATGCAAGCAAGAATGAGAACCACATTTTTTTAATCTAGTTTTTATAACAGCCTCTATCATTTCCAAATTAGGATCTATTCAAAGTGTCCTGGACAAAAGAAGGCCCTTACCATCTTTCAAGTTGCTAGTGTTGTCATTTTCTCCACATTTTTTGCCATCTCCATTGTTGTCTCTGACTCTGACCTCAAATCTGGCGGCCTCCAATGCAGTCTCTGCTTCCTTGACATTAAGAACTTTGTATGATTTACTTGCCTCTGTACTGTTCTCCCTTCCTTTTGCTCTACATTATGTTCTCCATTCTCCATCTAAACACCCTTTATGTGAGTATTAACTACCACCTGTAACATGCCTCCACTAACTCCCAAGAGGTATGTTGCCAAAAATTAAATTTAGACCCCTTGAAATCAATACAAAATAGTAATAAACCATCAATTAAAAACACAATAAAAAAATCAAAGTTCAAATGTAAACCAATAAACAAGACTTCGGTAATCAAACAAATTTTATTCAAACTAACCCCTAAATCTACCCTTAAATAGACCAAAATCAATGAGAATATGGACGAATTGCACCAAGAACAATGGAGGTCACAAATCAGAGTCAATTTAGCCAAAGGAGCATCACACAGGTTGACAATGGAGGGTCATTGTTCCTCTCCCTTGATCAACCTTAGAGCTCCTCTTCAACCTCCAATTTATAAATTTTTAATAAAATTACATAATAATATTATTCTTAGTCTATTTTTGATAATATTATTGTAAAGTAATTTTACAAAAAAATTAATAAAATAATGCAATAAGATTATTGTAATATTTTTTTACAAAGAACTTTGTACAAATAAACAAATTAAAAATAAATGAGTACTAGGGCCTTAACCTTGTTTATTTAATAACAAATAATATAAAAATAAATTTCTCCTACAAAACACAAAGCATGTACATATATTTTAAAAAAAAAACTATAAAATAACTCTTAAATTTTTAAATAGTTCTAAAATAAAATAAATCTTAAATAAAAATAATATTTTTTTTTGGTTGGAAAAGCTTATGGATTAAACTATATAAAAAGAGAATGAGAGATATGGAAAATTGTAGCCAATGCCTTGTATAAATAGAGGGAAATGAGGGAAGCAAAGAGAAGCCAAAAGGTCATAAAATTAAAACAAGAATGAAAAGAGAGAAGACAAATATAATAATAACAATAATAATACAAATAATAAAATTAATAATAATAAAAATGATAAAATTTTGGCAAAAAAAAATTAATGAAAATAAAATATTGATAAAAAGGATAAAATAGGGGGAAAAACTAAATTTGGAAAATTAGAGATAAATTAAAAGAGACAAAAATAAAATAAAAATAAAAATAATGATAAATGACAAAGGAAATAAATAAAAAAATAACTCTTAAGTAAATAAAATAAAACAAAATAATTTATAATAACTCTTAAATAAATAAAAATAGCTCTTCAAATAAAAGCAAACAATGTAAATGAAATAAAATAAAATAGTTCTTAAATATTTCTAAATAAAATAAAATAATTCTTAAATAATTTTTGGAAGTAAGTATTTTAACATAATGCACATATATTTAAAAATTAAGATTGTCAATGGGCCCTTGGTCTATTGATGAAGTTGAATGGTTCTAAATGAGCCCACCAAAGATTAAGTCTTGTTGAGTACAAGGCCCCGACATCATAAGGGATGAGGTTGGGATCGTGTCCCAAATGTTTTTGGCTTTGGCAAAATGGCTACCCCTTAGTCCTTGGCTCTTAGAATAAGAGGCTTTAGCCTAAGACTCATGCTCCTATATTGGGTAGTGCCCCATATGACTTTGGTTTCTCAGCAGATAATGTCCCAATGACTTTGGCTTTGGCGGAATGGCTACCCCTTAGTCCTTGGCTCTTAGCATAAGAGGTTTTAACCTAAGGCTCGTGCTCCTATATTGGGTAGTGCCCCATATGACTTTGGTTTCTTGGCAGATAGTGCCCCAATGACTTTGGCTTTGGCGGAATGGCTGCCCCTTAGTCCTTGGCTCTTAGCATAAGAGGTTTTAACCTAAGGCTCGTGCTCCTATATCAGGTAGTGCCCCATATGACTTTGGTTTCTTGGCAGATAGTGCCCTAATGACTTTGGCTTTGGCGGAATGGCTACCCCTTAGTCCTTGGCTCTTAGCATAAGAGGTTTTAACCTAAGGCTCATGCTCTTGTATCCGGTAGTGCCCCATATGACTTTGGTTTTTGGCTTTGGGGGTAGTGCCTTTAGCTTTGGTGGAATGGCTACCCCTTAGTCCTTGGCTCTTAGCATAAGAGGTTTTAGCCTAAGGCTCATGCTCTTATATTAGATAGCGCCCCAATGACTTTGGCTTTGGCAAAATGGCTACCCCTTAGTCCTTGGCTCTTAGCATAAGAGGTTTTAGCCTAAGGATCGTGCTCTTGTATGGGATAGCTAAACAATTATGTGGATTTCATATAAAGCCCTTCAACAAAAAATTAAAACTACAAAATAACTCTTAAATTCTTAAATAGTTCTAAAATAAAATACCTCTTAAATTAAAAAAACTACCAAATAACTTATAAGTAAATAAAACTAGCACTTTCATCTTAGTAACTTTTTTTTTGTATAACTGTAGGCGTATCCCCGCGACCCTGCCCAGCAACCAAACCAGCCTTACCTTGGGCTTACAAACTGCCAAGTTGGGGATCGGAAGGGGCTTCATCTTAGTAACTTAATGCATTAATTATGATTTTAATTTTTACATGGGGAAGATTTGATTTGTGGGAAGATTTGATTTTTCACATCATTGATTTCCAGACAACCAAAATTTGACTTGTTGGAAGTTTTGGTTGGAAGATTTGATTTTTCACATTATTGATTTCTGGTGACTGAACATTTGATTTGTTGGAAGAATTGATGTTTCACATTATTGATTTTTGAGTGATTGCCAAATTTGATTTGTTGGAAGATTTGATTTGAAGATTTGATATTTCACATTATTGATTTCCGTGACTGACTGTGAACATTTGATTTGTTGGAAGATTTGATTATTCACATTATTGATTTGGTTAAGATTTGATTTGTTGGAAGATTTGATTTTTCACTTTATTGATTTCGGATGGTACCAAGCCCAAATCCCACCCATTTTTACAATATTAGAAAATAAGTTAAAAAAATATGAAGATTAAATCTAAATTCTTATGACCTAAAAAGGACTTGGCCATGAGAAAATGTCTGGGAAACTCTAACAAGGGCATTTTATTATTTTCTCCTTACAAAGGAGTTGATTCCTTCTCAAAGTACAATCTTTTAATTAGTTGAAGGATAATTAATAGTTTGACTTAGTAGGCAGAGCATTCTATTATTCTACTGTTGTTTTTTTTTCCATAGCAAGGATACATAATCCCTACCTATTTATTGTAACAACTGACTTTTGACTTACGGAGACCATTTGATTTGTTGGAAGATTTGATTTTTCACATTATTAATTTGTGGACGCTAAGATTTGATCTAAGATTTGATTTTTCACATTATTGATTTCTGGAGTGACGTCAAAATTTGATTTGTTGGAAGATTTGATTTGTGGACTGATCCCTAAGATTTGATTTGTTGGAAGATTTGATTTTTCATATTATTGATTTTTGGAATGACCATTAAAATTTGATTTGTTGGAAGATTTGATTTTTCACATTATTAATTTTGACTGACCTAGACCATTTGATTTGTTGGAAGATTTGATTTTTCACATTATTGATTTGTGGAGTGACTGTTAAAATTTGATTTGTTGGAAGATTTGATTTTTCACATTATTGATTTCCCATTGACCCAGTCCATTTGATTTGTTGGAAGATTTGATTATTCACATTATTGATTTGTGGACTAACGACTTTTCACATTATTGATTTTCGGTCACTTAACAACAATGGAAGATTTGATTTTTCACATTATTGATCTTTAACTAAAAATGGTTTAATGACAAGTTAGAAAGCTATTTTATTGGGTTAAAAATTATTTACTTATGAGTTAGGGGAGAGGGCCCAATAGTGGTGCAAGTACCTTGTCATAGTACATCTACATTGAAAGCTTGATATTTTAAAAGTATGCTACTAGTAGTTGTAAAAGAGGACCCAATGTATGCTCATTAGATTCAAAAAACAACAAATCATATGATGCCATTGACACACTAAAAAAATATGACTTAATGCACAAGTACAACTACTGATCTAACTTTTTTGGGGGGGTCTATTATGACACCTCCACAAAAAGCAAGCTGATGACATCCTTTTTTGGGGGTTGGGAGAAACAAAATATTTGAATTGTCCACATCCCTAGGTCAAGTGAAACAAAATATAATATTTTAATATCAATGTTACACGTACATTGCTATGTCAACCCATAAGTTACAATGCACCACTATTGAGCCCTCTCCCCTATTTTATTTAATTTGTATTTACTTAAGAATTACTCTTTTTTTTGGTAAACTTTTTAACATGACCGGTGCCCTCCAGCTCCATGGTAACGCTTTTGCCTGGAGCTATGAACAGGTGAGGTATGAACAGGTGAGGCCACAACATGGGGGACCTCATCCCCTAACAAGGAGGACCTCATCCCCTAACAAGAACACTTCAACCAAGCGACTTAACCACCGAACCATGCCCTTATCGGCAAGAATTACTTTCTTTTATTTTGAACAATTCATTTTAATTTTATTTATTTAAAAGTTATTTTAAAATTATAGTTTTTTTTGAAATATATATTGACTATATTTTATTTTTATGTACACGGTTAATTTGAAGTTGTTTTATTTATTTGATAGTTATTTTATTTACTTAAGAGTTACTTTATTTAATTAAAAATTATATATTATATTATATTATAAAGTAAAGCACCTTATTAGCAAGTTGGATTACATACATGAATTAGTAGCTTAAGATGACTAGGTAAAATCAAAATCACATTTCCATTAATTATTTTAATTACAAAACAAATACTATTATCACACTGCTTACACAAGTACTGTCACAACTCACAACTGTCACTAATGACACTTTTTTATTACTTAAATTTCAAACATTTATTTGAATGTCATTATCAACAACTCTTATTCTTAAATTATTTATTTATTAATGATAACTAATTAATTTACCTCCAAAACTTTTATAGAATTTATTTTATTTAAGACTACTATATAGTTAAAATAATAATGATACTCTTAAAAGATTCCTGACTTCTTTTAATGAGGCTAATAATAATATACTTACACCATTCACAATGAGTCAAAATCACTGAGTTAAAGCCCAGCCCAATGGTCGGGATAATGTTAACCCAGCGGATTTCCCACATCCAAAAAAAACCCATTATGATAAACTTCTACCAATTTACAGCTAAACCACAACCAAACTGACACTTGGAGTGAAGTACTTACATGCAAACTCAGTTAGTCTTGACAAACCCATTAAGAAAATGAATGTTTCCAGGTAAGAAGACAAATAATTAGACCACATGGCAAGCATGGCTTATAATGCTTATTTCATTAGGTATGTTTTACAGTGTGTAGTACCAAAGCAGTAATAGTATTATCTGAAATATGGTTCCTTTTGCAAATGGATGGCCTGCATTTTGAAGAGCACTGCAACTGCACTTTCCTGGTAGGGGCAATAATTAAAATTTCTAGTGAATATCGCCCATCACATACCTTTCGTACCTTTCAAGATTGTACCATCACTTCTGCATTAGTTTGGACTTTTGTAGCTAAAAGATCCCCTCCAAAATGTCATTATTAAACACCCACTTGACAGGCACAACACACACGTAGTATTTTGTTATGCATGCAATGCAAAGAGAGCTCTTGTCTATTGTCTTAACAATTCAAGACAATTTACCTGCACAGAACAAGTGAGAGGTTAGTGATTCAGATGACTCACTGTTATCAGCCAGTCAGATATAATTAAAATCTGAAAGACTGTTGTGGCATCTGAACTGAGAGTTTTGAATGGATGTGATGATGGTCTGGTGGTAGTTAGAGGATTTGGGTAAATGTTTTTAGGTTGTTTTGTTAGTTTTTATAGATATAGATACCTATTTTGGAAAGGAATGATGGTGTTGTATCACAAAATTTAACATAAATGCTGCAAGTCAGGGGATCCCAGAGGATTTGGGTGGGTGCTTTTTAGGTTAGTTTTTGGAAACCCATGTGTTGATTGGTGTCATAGATGGGGACATGAGCTTTGAGCAGATATGATGATGGTCTAACAGAAATTCAGAATAATTGCTGCTAGTATGGGGATTCCACAGGCCTTGAGAGGGTATTTTTGATGATTGATGTAAACCTGTATTCTGAATTTCTGATTAGTGTCAGATGGAAGCAACTGTTTTGAATAAATTTTGCGATGCTGCTAGCCAGTGGATTCCAGAGACTTTGGGTGGGTGTTTTTAAAAGTTGCTTTTGGTAATTGTTCAACACTCATATTTTGATTAGACAGACGGTATCCATGGAGGAGGGCCAGTGTGAAACCGATAGGGATTCTAATTCTCTTTCAGTAGATAGAAATGTCGAACTTGGTGTACAACAATGTGAAGACGAGGGCATGTTTTGTTGTAATGATGAGTTTGAATTCAGAATCTCTGTGTCGAAGACTCAAGGAGTTTTAAGCCCTGTTGATCTATGCCCAGCTGATGATTTGTTTTACAAAGGACAGCTTCTTCCCTTACATCTGCCTCCTCGTTTGCAGATGGTGCAGAATCTAGACTCTAGTGCAAATTCTGGTTCATGTTGTGTCAACAATGAGTGTCAAGGGGAGAACCTACATCTATCTGCTGCGAGTAGTACTAGTTCTGGTTTAGATTGCAGGAGCAACGGAGCTAAAGGAGAGAGTCTAAATTTATCTCCTGTGACTAGTACTGACTCTCGTTTGGATTGCATTAGCAATGAGGCTAAAGGAGATTCTGATGAATCTGCGAATTCTCAGAGTTTTTGGAGCAAGGATTCGAGTGGTTCTTCAGATAGTACTAGCTCTAGGGATTCGAGTGGGAGTTCCCATGACTCTTCAGAGTGTACTTCAGCATTAACAAACTCAGAGGAGAAGATCCATTTGCCTTCTTGGAGAAAGTCTGCTGCGAAATTGAAGGTTTCTCTTTTGGGTCAGCGGAAATCATCAAAAAATCGCATGGATGAGAACACACAGCAGAGTGATGATTCTTCTGTTAGGACAGAGCAGCTTCTTCCCCCAATGTCAATATTGAGCAGGGATTCGTCATCAAGCAATAGATTTCAGACGAATACGTTCCATTCTTTCTCATATTCAGATGGGGGTGAAAAGCAGGGCAATAACAGAGGTCCAAAAGAGGTTTTTCACAGGTACTTGAAGTTGATCAAGCCCTTGTATGAAAAACTCTCTAACAAATATGATCAAGTGAACTTGTTGGGACAGTTTAGGTTGGATGAATGTGGAAATCCATCATCTGCAGTGGAAAACACAACACACAGCAGAAAGAAGAGGCACAGTCTAGGCAGCATCAGAAGCAGACATGCTTCTTTAAGTGGGAATTTGAGAATTGGTAGGAATTCTGGTGTGGGGAGCTGCCCATCTTCAATGAAGTCATCTCCAAGCCATAGTGGAGTCCTCAATGCTTTGTACACCAATGCGACAAGTGACAGCACAATGGAGGAAGTGCAGAGTGCCATCCAAGGAGCCATTGCCCACTGCAAGCAGTCCAATGGCATCAAATCTGGTAAGAAATTATTGTGGGTGCAACATTCTATAGCAATGGAAACTTACATGGCTCAGATTATTGAAATAATAAGAGTATTCCAGAACTTGTAGTTAAATCATGGCTTATATGACTGGAAAGAGATTATGCAAGATCTAGACTTTTATTTAGTACTTTTGTACTTTGTAGTTAAATCATGGTGATGCTTGCATGCGATAATGTAATATGTAGATATAAGGTTAAGTTTTCTTATATCTGTAGCTGTATTAAGCTTTTGTAAATCTTTGAACCATTTAGAGAAATGCACTCTTTCAATGTGTTAGAACTGCTTGGAAATTTGTACAGATCTTTAATATCAGTAATGTCATTGAGTGATGCATAGTAGTATGTTTTCCCTGCAATGATATTCTTTTGACATGAACTGCAAACCTCTGTTCTCCTCAGATTTTGGATTACGGCTTTCTGTGACAAATTCATTTTAAACCACACAAACCTTACCTAAAAGGCTAAAGAATTTGATTTTGTATGTGCTTGCAGAGACCTCAAGCTTGAAGGATTCTGATGTTTCCTCTTAGATCCCTGTAGTGCACATGAAGGGAATGGACTGGTAAATATCATTGGAATTTTGTATAGCTGATCTTCAGCAATGACATGCCATAGTGCTATGACAGGTGTACTGTTTCTGTAAAGGAATTATGGGATAGATTGTCTATGACATGCCAAATTGCTGCTCACAGCTGTTAGTTCAATATAATTTTGAACAGTTGTTTTAGTTTCCATTTGAGTACTTGTTTCCACTTCCACTAAAATCTACAATCATTATTACAACCTTAGCAGTTAGTACTACACGAATGCCTCATTACTGTAGAATGCTGCTGTGGGCCTACTGTACATCTCGATTTACAATGGGAAAATGCTGAATATGAAGATTACAATTTTGGACAGAGGAGGCTTTGAAAGTGGTACTTAAATCAAAGACACGAGTTTTTTCTATTCTGCTGCTGCTGCTTATAAATTTAAGTAGCACAGACCAGGTGGTCTGGTGCAAATCTCACGTCTTTTGGGAATACCCTACAATAATCAGTAAAACTAATTGTTGGATTTATAGTTCTTGCTACTTAACAGTTTAACTGCTAGTTTTTGTTGATCTTGTTTCGATGCTTGAGATTAAGGCTTTCTGTTGCGAAGACTTTGGGGTGATGCCATTCCACCCATCTTTTTTTCGTGAATATAGTGTAAATAATACTTCTTTATACAAGTACTATATAAGACACTTATTCTTTATATTTTCTTTAACAAGGGCACAATTTGCAAACTAGTTTTGGTCTGACCTCATTTTTGTTCCTGCAATTTTCTCAAGGTCTCTGAAAATTATCTGAAATATGCAGCAGTCTAATTAGATACACGAGTACAAAACTACACTCTCCTCTGAAACATGTTTTACAATGTTCTTTTGTAAATTGGATGTGTGTTGTATAGTTTTTGGGATGTGATTTAGCAGCAAGTTTAGGCTATATCCATGGTAGGTGTGGTTTAGGGGTTAAATTAAAATATCATTTTGGGGCTGTGATTTTACCAGTAAGTTTAGGTAGTTTCTATGATGGATGAGATTTGATGCTAAGTTGAGGCATTGCAGGTCTCTCTATAGTGGAACATTTTTATGACGGGATTTTCTTCCCTCTTTAATACTCCTGTCATATACAACTACATTTATTGACTCCGGGCTTTTATTTTCATCATTTCTAAGTTAGACTGCAGTATAATTTTGGTAGTGTAGGTTAGCATAAATTCACATCTTAATGTGGTGTTTGCTCTTTAGATTGCAGTGTAATTTTGGTAGTATAGGTTAGCAGAAGGCAACTCTTAATGTGGGTGTGTGCTTTAGCAGTATGAGACACTTCTCATAATGGGTGTGTGGTGTGCTGGACGGGTAAGTTAAGGCTTAGGGATGTTTTAAGAAAAATGAGTTATGCAAGAAAGTAATTTATAGGAAATTGACAAATTGAAGATTCAATCAAACAGGGACATTGTTAATGGTTCAAACATCATAAAGATTTGAACTCAGCAAAGCTAAAATAGAACATTTAAAGCATTAAAAAATCACCAAACTATAAACTTGAATGCTAAACCTGTTTTTCTAGTAGGTTCAGGTCAGTTTTCCTGCAATTAGAAGGTGCCATCTGTTATTATAGTGGGTGTGGGACCAGGGGTAAGTTCGAAATTTTCTATGGTAGGTTTGCCCTCAACCTAGCGTTGATGAGGAGAGAAAAATTGCCTTGTTTCAAAAGTTATTTTCTATAGGAGGTTTGCCCACTTTAATTTTAAATTTTTAGGAGGCAATCTAAGTGGAGGAAGTCTGGTTACCTAACAACGTTTCTTTCACTTACATTGAAGATGTGTCAAGCTTTCTTCTTGTATATTCTAATCTAACTGTATACTTTTACAGTGCTATTGATTTCCATTATTTGTAGACGTGGAAATAGGTCACAGAAGGGTAATATGATTTTTAAGTACTTAAAAGACCAAAATGAAAATTTCAAGTTAGCTTTTTTTTTATGTTTCACAATCTTCCAATGCTGAGCACAAGAAATGGAAAAATCATTACTCTTAACTAACAAATTTTCAAGCATTTTTCTGATGAGGGAAGGCATTTTTAAAATCAAGTGCATCTTGACTGTGTTACTGAATTTCTGCGTTATGCATTTATGGGAGAAAAGTTGACTTTTTTAACAAGTATTCAATTTTGCACTCTGTGTTCAATTCCCAGATTGGTCATGATGTCCAAACTAAAATGTAGAAAATTTGAAATAAAAACTATTTTTTTTTAGGGAAGTCTTAGAAGAGCTTCCACTTGGGGAATTTTTTAAATAAAAACACTGAACAAAAATTGGCATCTGACTTGACCATGGTCTAATTCACTCTGGTGACCTAAACGGTTGATTGCGATATGATTAGGTGACCAAATTGCAATACAACTAGATATTTCAATCTCTAACCATATCTGATTTCTGGGGTTCTGCATCGTATCTATAAACTATCTTCGACCCTCTTCCAAATAGAAGATTTGACCTGAATAAAAATCAAACACAGAAATTAGATCATTAGATAGTGCTCTGATATCACGTTCTGCCTAGAACCGAACAATGCCTGTTTGAATTACATTGGAGAAGATAAATTCTTGTTCTTTATCGGAAAAGAGAGACATTATTAAATTCAAAATCTGACAATCACACAACCTTGTCATTAAATATCATTGTTGCAATTTGAAATAGTGTTTTTAAACAACTTGATAATAAATTAAAAAAAGCATGTTTATCAGGCATCTGTCAGTCTCGAAGATTTGGGATTTCCCAGGAGATTTCCTCCACAAATTCAGAAACTGCTCTCGGTAGTTAATAGCAACGGTTAGATCCTTCCCTTAAATTAAACAACGGGTGCACAGGGGTCAATGAAAGGCAGACCTGTGGACAGTGCTTCACTGTCATGCATTATGCATTAAATCTAGTCCAGTTCAAATTTAGATGCATTAAATTGTTCAAGCCCAGATTAGTTGGGCTAAATTAAGATGGTTGGGCTAAATTGAGATGGTTGGTTATAGTTTGAGAGACAAATCGAGGACAAAACATTAAAAGTGGGGAACACCTTATGGACTTCCTTGAACCAACATTAAAAGTGGTTAAGTGCTCTCCACAACCACCTTAAGTACAAGAGAGGGAACACCCTTATCCAAATATTGTCTAAATGTTCTCTCTCCTCACCCTAGAGGGCCTTTAGGAACTTGACTGAAAAGGGAAAGGATTGCATAAACAACTTGATTGAATACTCTCTTAAACCTAGCGGGGTTGGTCTCCTTCAACCCTACAATTGAATGCCAAAATACCTTATCAATTATGTGGTTTAGTTGTTTATAGATGGTTTGATTGTTGATCTACCTACCTATAATGTCATTGGTGATATGGATTAGAGTTACCTACCTATAATGTCATTGGTGATATGGATTAGAGTTCCTTAGCTAAATAAAATATAATTTCATATGAGGCACAATATTTTCATAGTTTATGATAGTGAATGTGAGGATGCTTCTAGCTGTAATTGTATTGTAGTTTTTAGAAGCAATTGAAAATTGTAATAATGAAAAATGCATCCTCGATGTATTTCCCATTTAATTTTGTGCTTGATTTGGGGGCAGTGTCTTAATACATTTATATAGCTACAAATTGTACACTTTTGTGCATAGTTGGGTCTGCGTACCTACCCTTGCTCGCATGTAGGCCTATGCTTATATGCACACAATTCATTCACGTTGACTTAAATTTATTTGATTCAGATCGTTCATTTAATCTTATTGGACATAGGTCCAACCTAGTTGTCTAACCCAAGTCATGTCAGTGGATCCAAGGTCATCCTCACAAGTGTGATCTTGATCTACTTAATTGCAAATCAAAATCAAACATTTAGTCCATTAGCCCCATATTACACTTTGGTCCAAAGCTGACTTTGCACAAATCTTTGCAATTTGATGTTATGTTTGTGCATAAAAAGGCATTCATTGCATTCATTATAATCATCAAGAAATTAAATATTCATCATTCGATGCTATGCCCTTAACATATAGTGTGCACGGAGATATGTGTAACCAACTTGTGGTTAACATAACCTCCAATAAGTTATATGATCATTTTATAGTTTAATATAAGTAGTTAGGTTGGTCTTGGTGGTCTCCATGACATAAGTATGGTATATATAGGAGGTAGTGGTTAGTTTATTATTATCACATTATGATTTCTATTCTCATTGAAGACTTTTGGAGGTTGCCCCCTCAAAGTGGCTAACTATTAAGAAGCATTATTAAGTATTTGTAGTTTATTTCCTATTATATTTCTCGTGTGCAAGTAATTTCATTACAAATGTTATCAAAGCATGATCTTGGCACCCAAAAGGCATGGAACAAGATACAAAATCTTAGTTTAGGAGGTTGTGTTGTCAAACACATATCTCAATTTTACAATTTTGTTTTCTCAAATTTGGAGGGTTGATCAAGAACTCATTGAAGCAACTATAGTCTAGATTTGAGGTCATTTGAAGAATTTTTGTAGAAGTTATTGTGAAATTAAGGTTTTCATAAAATTTTCTTCTAAGGCTACAAAACAACGAGTTTATTTTAAGATTTTTGCACCAAAGTGAGGTCTCATTGGAGCAGCTATAGTCTAGATTTGAGGTCATTTGAAGAAATTTTTAAGAAGTTATTGTGAAATCAAGGTTTTCATCAAAATTTCTTCTAAGGCTGCAAATAATGAGTTTATTTAAGATTTTTGTATCAAAGTGAGGTGTAAACTCAATTAAGTTGCCATAAAAATTTTAGGTTATTTTGATTTGTTTTGAGTAAGTTATTACAAAAACTATTTTGTCAGTATTGTGGTGGGGGCTTCAACAAGAGGCAAGAGAAGAAATCCAACCACACCTAGAAAGTCTCCTAACAAAGATGATCAATATTAGAAGAGATAGATCAAATAGTTGTTGAGGCTTTTATAAATGCAAAAACCACTTCTAAGAAAGATGTATCAATACAATTAAGGAGAAAATTTTGTTGAATAATGGCTAAGAAAGAAACTATCAAGCAATACCCAAAACAATTAGCTTCCCTCAAGAGTTCTATTGGACATGAAGCTTCTTGGTTTGACTCTGATTAAAGGCAAGACCATCACCCAAATAATTATGTAGCCAACTCTAGGTACTTCATGCCAAAGATAGATATGCATAAGTTTGATGACAAGGATCCAACCAATTGGCTTTTCCAAATGGAGTATTTATTTGATCTTCATCATGTTCCATATAAAAAAGGTTGCAATGGCATCACTATATCTGGAACCATATCAATTCATTTGGTATCATTGGCTATGTAATGAGAAGAAAAAGAAGGGATGCGTTGTCACATGGTTTGTTTTCTAAAAGGAACTAATGATATATTATGACATCAGTCTTATGGGTATCTATTTCAATCAAATCACCAAATTAAAGCAAACATGTATAATCAAGGACTCTACTTAACAATTCTAGATGTTGTCTTTAAGATTCAAGCATGTTACAAAGACAATTTTGAATAAGTATATCTAGGGGGTCTAAAGGACCACTTCAAATATGACACACATATGTTCAATCCAACTTATGTCTTCCAATCAATAATTATGGCAAGATAGGCAAAGGAAACAAATTTGTCTAACAAAGGCAGGGGTTCATGAGCATAAGAGAGAGGAGCTCCCTAACATAGTCAATCCCTCAACCTACTAGATTGACTCCTCAACAAATTGAAGACATAAATGTTTTAACAATGCTGACAAATACAATCGAGGACATAAATATGTTGAAAAGAAGTTATTTTACATTGAAGGTGCTAGTGAAGAAGAAGTAGATAGGGAATTATTGATAATCTAGATAAGGAATTAAGAGATACACAACCAACTATTTCTTTCCATGCACTTTTTAGAATTAGCACTCCACAAACCTTCAAGGTAGTGGGTTTCTTGGAAAAAAAGAAGGTTACAATGTTGATAGACTCATGAAGCACTCACAACTTCATCAATATTAAGTTGACTTCTCGTTTAAACTATTTTATTTATCTATCTCTAGAGTTCCAATTCATGATTGTTGATGGGGTAATAATTAGTTGTTTAGGGAAATGACATAGTATTAAACTTGCCAAGGGAGACTATTAGCTGGAATGCCCTATGTTTTCTATTCCCATGGGTAGAGTAAACATTGTTTTTGAAGTCCAATGGCTTACTACCTTGAGAATGATTGAGATGAACTTCTAAGAGTTTATAATTCATTTTCAATCAGAAAGTAGGATATTTGAACTAAGAGGGTTGTGTGCAAAGTCTCCATAAATGGTTATGTCTCACCAAATGCAAAAGATGCTTAAAAAAGATGCAAATGGATTTGTGGCCCAATTGTTTTCATTAGAAGTGCAACAATAAATTATTACTATACCACTAGATTTGCAGCTAATTATATATAAGTATTCAATGGTTTTGGGGATATGCTAAAAAAATTACATTCCAAGAGAGATCATGATCATGTCATTCAACTAGCACCACAAAGCCAACCACCCAACATCAAACTCTAAAAGTACCCATATGTATAGAAAAATGAGATTGAGAAGATGGTACAAGAGATGCTATAGGCAGGAATTATTAGGCATAGTTAGAGTTCTTATTCATCTCTAGTGGAAATGGTACATAAGAAAGATGACACTTGGCAAACTATTTAGATTATAGATAGCTCAACAAATACACCATAAAGATGAGTTTCCAATCCCAGTAATTGATGATTTGTTAGATGATATAAATGGTCTTGTTTATTTTACCAAACTTGATCTTCATTCTAGTTATCATCAAATCAAAATTAGAGATTAGGATATACACGATAGATTTTTGAACCGATTAGGGCCAATATGAATTTTTGTGATACCGTTTGGCCTCTCAAATGTTCCATCTACATTTCAAAATTAGATGAACTCTATCTTTAGGTCATTTCTATGGAAATTTATTTTGGTCTTTTTTGATGGCATCTTAATTTATATAGCAAAACTTGGGAGGAACACTTGCAACATGTGAATCAACTTTTTGGACATTCTTGAATAAAAATAACTTTATGCTAATCCATCCAAGTGTGTTTTTCGAGTCAAAGAGGTGGAGTACCTAGGTAATAATGTTTCACATGAGGGTGTCAGGGTGGACCCTCACAAGATCAATGCCATAGTAGAATGGAAAATGCCTAGGACTGTCAAGAATCTACAAGGTTCATTAGGGATTACTAGGTACTATCATTGACTTGTAAGAAAAATATGGTAGAATAGTAGCACCACTCACAATTTTGCTAAAGGAAGACTCCTTTTAGTGGAATGAGGCAACTACCAAGGTGTTTGAGAAGATAAAGGAAGCCATGTGCACCACTCTAGGTCCAACTACACTAGACTTTTATAAAACATTGTGGAATGTGATGCTTTAGGGTATGTCATTGGAGAAATACTCATGCAAGAGGGAGGACCCCTTACATTTGAGAGTCATCAACTGAAAGTAATAATTTGTTGAAGCCCATTTATGTGAAGGAAATGATAATTATCCTTCACAAAGTTAAAGAATGGAGACCATATCTAATGGGAAGACACTTTAAGGTAAAGATAGATCATGATAGTCTCAAATACTTCTCATAATAGAGTTTGTCATCTAAAGAACAACAAAAATGGGTCACAAAAATGTTGGTTATGAATTTGAGATTATATACAAAAAATGTTATTGTTGATGCTCTATCGCGAAGGGATGAATCTAAAGAATCACTATTGTGTTCCATTTCAATTATATAGGAAGATTGAGTAGTTGAGGCACAAGAAGAATGAAAGAAGGACATGGAGACACAAAATCTCATTCAAGAACTCCAAAAATTTGTGTGGAAAGGAGAAGCTCTATGGTACAAGAGTAGTTTGTACCTATGTAAGAACTCAACCCTTAATCTTAAGGTTCTAGTCAAACTCCATGCTCCACTGGTAGGTGGGAGTTCAATCTTCTTGAAGACTTATCATAGAATCAAGAAAGATTTCTTTTGGGAAGGGTTGAATGGGGATGTCTAGAAATTTATGGCAAAATGCATGCTATGCTAACAAAAAAAGGTGGAGATAAATAAGACTTTGGGACTTCTACAACCTTTATCTATTCTAAATTATAGGTTAAAAGCAAGAAGATGAGTCCACTTTTCGTGGAAGTCTCACGGGGAAAAAAATCCCAACAGAAACGGGAACCTGTTTTGAAAATAATGGGCGCCCAAGCCTAAACGCAGGCTCGTATGGAACAGGTGCCCATTTGGTCTCAAGAGCCTATTCCTAAACATATGACTGTTCCATACGAGCTTTTGTATATGGAATGGATGCCCATTTTATAAACAGATGCCTGTTCACGAAAAGTATTTATTTTTTAATAGTCGCTTGTGAGTTCATTTTGAACTCTTGAAATGATGACAGGGATGGAAATAGGAAAAAAAAGGGTACCCACACCATTTAACCTCCACAACATCGTGCCTTCTCCAGAGTGACTGTCAGGTGTTTCTAGGTAGGTGGTTTTCTATTTTTTATTGTATTTTAATTTATACTTAATTTTAAAATCTAAATTCATAAGCATATGTTTTTTATTGTTTTTTACATGTAAACCCTAAACTTGGAACTCTAACCATAAACACTTAATTGAAAACCCTAAAATGTAAACCCTAAATCATAAAATCTTAATTGAAAATCCTGAATGCTAAACTCTTAATTGAAAACCCTAACTCAGAATTACAAACCAAACCACTAAACTGACATTCCCAAACCAAACCATAAAACTAAACTCACATTCCAAACCAAACTATAAAACTAAACTCACATCCCAAACCAAACTATAACACTAAACACACACATACACACTTCCTAGGATGCAAAACAAGAACCACCTACTAACACAAGCAAGAAAATTGGTTAACACTCAATTTGCTAGCAATTAACTTCTATCCTCAAAATTCCACTCAAATCTTTAATTTGAGCACTAAAATTGGTTTCCTTCCCTAAAGTAAATGACTCAAGTAGATTTTAAACTTAAACTAACTCTCGTATTCTCCCTCTAGCTAAGCATAACTACATTTCGGCATAGTTAAAAATGATTCCAACAAATGGTCATCAAAATTAAATTTTAAGTCATGGCATGGGGAACATGGGAATCATGACATAGTTAAATGACTCTGGAAACTCAAAATGAGATGCCATTATTTTTAAATTATATAGACTTTTGAGAGGAATGTGAATGTGTAATAATATTCAACTTTTAGTTCCATACATGAATATGGTTTTTGGCCCTACAACATGATGAAGTGTATTTTCCCTTAAGGATGAGCTAATTCCTCAATCTAATATAGATCACATCTTACTAGGGTTTTATCATTTTGAACATCATTATTACAAACACCACAAACACTATGCACCCAATTCTACACATCTATTTTTACAAAATTGCTACAGTGGATATTGAAATAAACCACATAGGGGACTAACCAAAGTAGTATCTCAAGCACAAAAACCATTTTTTTCTTTTCCCCATGATTGAACTTAGATTTAGAGAGATTCTAGAGTGGATGGAAGAGCCTTGAAGAGAAAGAAGACTAATATATAGTCACAAATACACCCTAAAAGTTACATATCTCTATTTGTCAAATACTCTAGCACCCTAGAAGGGACCTAAAACATAGCTTGTGGTACTATGCACTACCTAAAGTGGGGTCCATTAGTACCCCATCATAAAAATTATTCTATATTGACTTGAGTTCATCATAGATCCTAATTTCAACCTCCCAATGTTATTTCTAGTATCAAACTTCAAATTTATCATGTGTATAATTTTTATTTAACATTGCCTTTCTAATAATCATTTCCATGTTCATTTCCCAAATTTATAATGCAATTTATCTTCCCCATCTCGTTGTACTAGTTGCTTATAGATCTAATATTTTCTTGTTTTTATTATTGTAGTAGTTTAGGTTTATTTATATAATTTATATATTAATCATTACATTATAAAATCTTTGTATCTCCTAGGCCTTTTACACTTTGGAGGTTCCCAAAAGCCTCTACTTCATGAACCTAGAGTTAAGAACCATTATTTTATTTATTTACTTTTGTGTATTTATGAACATGTTTTGTAGCATTATTAGTCTCAAATCAATACTTTAAAACAAATGGTCATCAAAATTAAATGATATGTAAATGGTGAGTATGTGAGAATGTGTGTGAGTAGTGATATGATAAGGTCAAGAATGAATGGAAATAGGTGTGAAAGAATGTGAAATTGATGGTAATCAGTAAGAGTTGTTAACTAAACATGGCACTCGATATGTAATTGTATTACATCATTCCATCAAGATGGAACCAAAACTAAATGGGAATCAACATGGGTATTCAAATTTCACCATTACATTGGGATTGTGTGTAAATATGCATGGGATAAGGTCACAAGAATGGAAATAAGTGTAGATTAGTGTAAAATTGATAACATTGGGCCATAAGCCAAACATAACACAAGAGTGTAGTATTTATCAACAAGTAATTGGATTAAGTCATTCCAACAAAATAGGCCAAAAAATAAATGGGAATTGACATGGGTATTCTAAACTCACCATTAGATTAACATCAATTTATTTACACCTAAGTCAATCATTCGCTAGGAGTACTTTAGTTATCAAGACCTATGAAATATTAATATAATGCCAAACTTGGTGCTTAAAATCAAAACCCCAACCATGAAGGTCTTCAAACTTGAACCCTAAAAGTAAACTCACATCTTGAAATGAAACCGTTAAAAATGAACCCTAAACTTGGAACCCTAACTCAAAATCTCAATTTGGTCCTAAACCCTCAACATTTTGGTTTCATATTTTCTTAAAGACTACTTATACTCCCTTTATGGTGTAATGGGTGGTTGAGGAGAATCCTCCCTTCATTCCAGGTATAATCCCTCTCTAGATCTTCCTCTACAACATCATTCACATCCATGGCCTTGCCATATGCTAGCTACTACCTTACATCTCCTACTACATCTAGTTTATAGATGGGTACATGGACAACACATTTCTTATGACATGTCAATCTTATTTGCATGATATATGATAGTGACTTACATCTAGGTCTATTACCTCCATATGGTGATACATCTAGTGATGAGTTTGGAAATTATTGCCTTACAATTTGATAACATGGACTCCTTAGTGTCTATCTTCCTATTGATCATTACCTTATTTTTTCATGCTATCCACATATTATTAGGAAACCTAATTGATAGAAATTCTTAGCACAATATTTAATTTCTTTGTCTTATATGCATATGCATGATATTGTTGAGTATGAAAAAGGATAATGAGAAAAACTAGCACACAAACTAGATCAAACCCTTTTCCATATAACATTCAAGGACAAGGCCGAGCCAAATCACTACCAAATGGAGGACTTAGCTACTAACCTTGTTCTCTTGTGTGCTATAGATGGATAAGATTTAATTTAGTATTTTTCTCAAACCCTAGGATAACAATGCATGAAAACCCTAGTTTTACAATGATCTTCTTATAACAGAGAAAATACGACAGAAACCCAGAAACTAATTGCATAGGGTTAATCAAGGGAATGATAGAACCTATCTCCAGATGGAAGAGGTGTTAGAGGACCTTGATGGCATCATCCAGTTCCTGATTGGAAGAATTAGCCGAAGGTGTAAACTAGAAAGTTGCTTCAAATGCTATTCTGATGCCAGATCCAAACTTAGAAGAGGCAGAGGGACATGGGCGGTACTGCCCAAGTCCTTGGTGAGGGAATATTCCATAATAGTCTTTAGATCCTAAAACCCTATTCTGTACCCAGTCTTCTTATAGCTCTGTATTTTCTAGATCTCTCTCCTATAACTTGCACACAAGAAGATAAGAAGGGGTTTAGGGGTTATGGTGTTTAGGGACTTGCCTCAGTCAAATATCAGGATAGCATTCAAGCTTCCCAACACCGTTGATTGATAAAGAGTGCTTGCCTTATGAGGGCAAAGGCTGAAAATAATGATAATATGATGATTCAAATGATGAGAAACACACAATGATATCACCTATGTGATGAACCCTTAGAATGATGAATATTCTTCAACTCCTAAGGAAGAATAGATGATAGCTCCATATTTGTAACAACACATAATAACAATACACAAATCTGCTCTAGAATCACAATGAATGCTTTTGCTTTCTTTTACTTCAAGATCTCAAGTTAGCTATCTCTTTCTTTGTTAAAAATAAACTCAAAAACACATTTATATATGCTTTCCCGCTTATAATTGATAATTCAAACCAAAAGAGCTGACAAGGAGAATCCTCTAGAGAGGTGTAATGCTGATATAGATTTGAATTAGCCACGACCAAAAGGGAGGGACTTGGGCAATACTGCCCACATCCTTTAGCCTCCTTTGGGTCTGGGGTAAGCTAAACTAAGAGGCCCATATTCTAATTTCATCTTGGTGTCAGGCAATTCTGCATCAGGAGAAACATTTTGAATGTATAATGTAATTAAGGGACCTAAGAACTAAACAAGGAGCTAAAAATACATGTGGACACTTTTTACTCCATAACATTTAGCCCCCACTTTAATGTGTGTATGATATTACGATCAGTGCACACATTAAAGTACAGTCAAAAGCACATCAAACACGTCATACACTAGAGCCAACAACATGCCTAAAGTTTGGAAGACCATCTCTTGCCCCCAAGCTTAGGAAAACATAAGAAGACACTTGACAATCATGCAAAACATGAAGAAAATAGTATAGAAGCATGTAATAACGAAGAAGACATGAATGCAGTCATGTAATACACAAAGCATACACAAAGAAAAGACATGATTAAACACTTACATAATACTAATAGACGATGGGGGGAGCTCATTGATACGCACCACCATCGAAGCACGCAAAACATGGCGTGGGGGAGCTCATCGCTATGTGCCACCACAAAACACACAGTGTGGGGGAGTTCATTGCTACGCACCACCATAAAACATGCAAAACACACAAAATACATGAGCATCGTAGAGTGTGTCATTGACCCACTATATGTCTTATACACAACAAACATGGGCAATGGGGAGGAGCTCATCGCTATGCTCCACCATCTAAGACACGCCAAACACACATGACGGTTGAGCCATGCTACGATGACCACCAAAAACACGCTTAAGGGTAAGTAACTCAAGACCCAACCCCGCCTCCCACAAGAGGAATTTTTCAAAAGGATGTGCAACCACTCAAGGGAATACACAACCCCTCCTTCTGCAAAAGGGCTTTCAAAAATGAGCCATGCAATCTCCTCAGAGATATACACAACTCCACCTGCATCACGAAGATGCCTTAAAACAAACAAAAGCATACAACCTCACCTGCATCATGGAGATGCCTTATAGTGAAAAGGAAGCATGCACACACAAAAACAAAGTATACAACCCCACCTACATCACAGAGATGCCTTACAGTGAAAAGGAATACACGCAAACACACAATTCAAAATATACAAGCCCACCTGCATCATGGAGACGCCTTACAGTGAAAAGGAAGTATACAACACATTATATCACAATGTCTAAGATATCTAAGCATTTATCACAATATATGCCCCCACCTTAAAGTGGTTGCTCCCACTCGCCAGTAGAAATCACATTTAAGGTAAGGTTGATAAAACACAAGAGAACAAGAGCCTTCGCAAAGCCCATGCCCCAAAGTGACATGTGCTTACAATCACCGCATTGTTCCCAACAATCACAATAGAAACACATCGATATCAATTGCTAACAATTATTGATCAACAATATGCACATATACGAAAGATAATCAAAACAAGATTCGGTTAGAAAATCTAAGCTAAGATAACAACCAAATCATTGCATGAAACTGATATAAAAATAAGGCATCATGTTGCTCAAACAAGCCAAGGCTATACTTATGGGTTCAGAACCAAGTATAGCTGTGAGGTTATACTTTAGGTATCTTAGAACCAAGTGTAGCTACAAGGCGAGACAAAAACATTTCAAAGTGCATAGAAGCAAATTTAGAGTATTGTAAAGGTTTGTTACAACAATTTCACAACACGATACATGATCACATCACGACATAAAGTGATTCTACCATTTAAACTTCAGTAACAAATTACCCCGTCTCCATATATGGACTAGGTCCATTTTTTATTTTCTTGTTTTAGGGATGCACAGTCCTTATCAGAAGTGTACATTTGTTGTCGTCATCAATCAACTAGTAGAGCCACAAGCACAATGGAAGAATGAAATCACAAAAAATGAGAGAGGAGACAAAAGTGACTTAGGGCCACAATGTGGAAGGATTCCCCCACCACAACATTATGCCCCCAAGGCACCACACACAACAATTGCAATGAGAGAAGTGTAGAAGAATAGAGAGACAAATAGAAGGAATGTCACAATGGAGGAGGTCTCCTTGTATCCTTGACCTTACATGAGTATCAAGGGTCATCCAAGGAGACCTAAACAAACATTTAACACTACACAAAGGAACACAACACAACATCATACACACACACACACATCTTGGAGAGGTGGTCCATCAAGTGTGGTGGAATGGTTGATGAATTCATACCTGTTTAATTTCCAAAACAGTCATGTGGTGCTTGATTCACAAGATTTTGTATGATTGAAGTCTTTTGATGCTTGTGGGAGGTGAATCATTACCTTTTTCAGTAGATTTTGATGACTTGTGCCTTGTTCTTTTTCTTTCTTTTTCTTTCTTATTCTTCTTTGCTTGGTGAATGAACTTTTCTCGATGAAATGGGATACTTTTCATTGTTATAACTTTCTCTTTATTATTGTGATTACAAGTAGTATGTTCCATTTGTGTATCTTGTGCATTTTGGTTATCTCCTGATCCTTGAAGGGATAATGGAGGAGGAACCTTAGTGTAAATACCTTTTTCTCATGGATGGGGTGGATCTTTGAATTTGGGCCAATCTTCATTTTCCACCTTATTTGGTTCTATCATGCCAACTATTTTGTCAAATTTGAGAACTTCAACTTTAGGCTCTATTTCATTTTGATTAAGCTCAACATTCATCCCCAAGGGATTTAATGTGAGAGACCTCTCTTCATTCACTAATGCTTCATATTGTGAAGGGAGAGCATTGGAATGAAGGGTAATGTGATGTTAAGGAATGTGCCAATGATTTCATCCTCTTGCACCAAAATTTCCTCACCGGTGGGAATAATTTTGGGAGAGGTATCCAAATCATAGGCTAAAATAGACAAAGCTAGGTCACCATCACATGTATTAGAGAGTACATCCATGCGAATAGACATAGCATTGTTCTGACTTGTAGTAGAAGAAGATTCATCATGATCATCTTTCTCATGACTATTCATGGAGATGAATTTGGTTAGATCTTCTAATATTGTAGGATGCACTCGCCCATGAGGCTTATGAAGCTATCAAAATCATATATGTAACCAAGGATTTCATATAAAGAGCCTTTAAAGATATCAATATCTAAAACATAAGGATGCATATTAATGAATTTATAAAAATGTTCAAGATCTTTGATATATTCATGCAAATATACCAAAGAGAAATGACATGAAGATGCCATAATGAAATGTATTGGAACAACAATGTACACTCAGATCTATTCATTTATTAAGTACCATTAATATGATCATGCAAGAGAATTTTTAAAACCCTAACTCAAAACTTTACCAAAATACAAGCTTTTGAAGGCCTAAATAATGCACTTTTTCCAAAATTTTCAAATGAATAATGAGAAATATGCCATAAATCAATGCAAGATCTAATTTGAACAGTTAGTAATATGCAAATGCTTGAAGCTATAGGTTCACCAAAATGTTAAGTATGAAAAAGGAGAATGACAACAACTATCACACAAACTAGATCAAACCCTTTTCCATATAACATTCAAGGACAAGGCTGAGCCAACTCACTACCAAATGGAGGAGGAATTAGCTACTAACCTTGTTCTCCTATGTGCTATAGATGGATAAGATTTAATTTAGTCTTTTTCTCAAACTCTAGAATAACAATGCATGAAAACCCTAGTTTTACAATGATTTGCTTATAATGAAGAAAATATGACAAAAACCTAGAAACTAATTGCATAGGGATAATCAGAGGAATGATAGAACCTGTCTCTAGAAGGCAGAGGTGTTAGAGGACCTCAGTGGTACCACCTACGTCCCAATTTGAAGAATCAGCCAAAGGTGTAAACTGGAAAGTTGCTTCAAATGTTGTCCTGATGCCAGATCTAGACTCAGAAGAGATAGAGGGACAAGTCCTTGGTGAGGGAATATTCTATAACAGTCTTTAGATCCCCAAATCCTATTATGTACCTAGTCTTCCTATAGCTCTGTATTTTCTAGATGTCGCTCCTATAACCTGCACACAAGAAGATAAGAAGGGGTCTGGGGGTTATGGGGTTTAGGGACTTGCCTCAGTTAAATCCTGGGATAGCATTCAAGCTTCCCAACACCATTGATTGATAAAGAGTGCATGCCCTCGTGGGGGTAGAGGCTAAAAATAATGATAATATGATGATTCAAATGATGAGAAACACACCATGATATCACCTATGTGATGAATCCTTAGAATGATGAAGATTCTTCAACTCCTAAGGAAGAATAGATGATAGCTCCATATCTGCAACAACACACAATAACAATACACAAATCTACTCTAGAATCACAATGATTTCTCTTGCTTGCTTTTACTTCAATATCTCAAGTTAGCTATCTCTTTCTTCATTAAAAATGAACTCAAAAACACATTTATATATGTTTTCCGACTTACAATCGATAATTTAAACCAAAAGAGCTGACAAGGAGAAACCTCTAGAGAGGTGTAATACCAACATAGATTTGAATTAGCCCCAACCAAAATGGAGGGACCTGGGTGGTACTGCCCAGGTCTTTTAGCATCCTTTGGGTTTGGGGTAAGCTAAAGTAAGGGGTCCATATTCTAATTCCATCTTGGTGCCAGGAAATTCTACATCAGGAGAAACATTTTGAATGTATAATGTAATTAAGGAACCTAGGAGCTAAACAAGGAGGTAAAAAGACATGTGGACACTTTTTACTCCATAACAGATATTACATACTTGGTTAATGCATTTGAAAAAAGATTATTTGAGAAAGCTTATTGACAAGTTAGATTTGCACTACTTTTTGATGCATCTTGTTAACTTGTTCACTTGGAACATGGTAGCTTGTTCACTTGGAACCAAACCTAAATAACTACTTGGTAAACATCACCTTTTATGTCATCTTCAGGTATGAAATCACCAAGAGTGACATCAAGTATATAAGTTTTTCTATATATATAAGCATTCTCGTGATTTGAATTTAATGTATAAATATTTAAATTTATCTTTTTGTAATTGCAGTTGCAATCATGTATTTATTTGTAAAATGTATTTATTTAAAGGAAAATGTATTTATGGAATTAAACCCATATTTTGTAATTTTTAAAATTTTCTTGGAAAATTTCCCTTGGTTTCATATGTATTGTTATGCAATTAAATGTTTAAATGTATTGTTTAAACCCTATAAATTTATATATTAACAAGATTGATATATGTATAAACATGTTACATACATGCATTTAATATATATAAATTTCCAATTCCTAATTCAATTATTTATTTTTTGTATTTACATCTCTACTTATAGCATTTATATATGATTGACTTACCAACATATGAGTTCTTTCTAGAGGAGGCCCTACAAAATGAGACCCCACCTCAAAACCCCCCTATCCAAAGCCTCCCACACCAAGAACCCCCCCCAAAAAAACCTAAACCTGCAAACCCCCCTACTCCCTCCACCTGATGAGGCTCACTTGCAAGAAAGTATTAATGACAACATAAATATTTTACAATACAAAATTCATTCCATTCAAAATCAAATACATACTCCGCCTATGTGGCACAGTTTGAATCTACGATGCAAACCATTATTGATATTGTTAGATTGATTGATACTAATCTTGACACATTTTGTTCATGGTGGGAGGAGGAGGCAATACTATGTTGATGATCTGTCTTATAAATAGATTAATGATTTGAATATTACAAAACATACTATAGCCCCATATTTTATTGATTGCTCAACAAACCAGCCAATAGCACCAAATAAAAAAGAATTTCAATCAAATGGTATACACATCCTCAGATAGAAGCTAACTTTTGGGAGTAGTGGTGGATGGTCTTTGACCATCCATCACATGCCAATTTTGAGGTTCCTTTATACTTTTTGAAAATATTATGGGCTGAGTTTGAAATGGGCTTAAAGCCCAATTATTTTGACATGAGATCATTCTAGGGTGTGGGTGGCAGCATGCCACAAAATAGGCCAAGGGCACATATCAACCCAAATTGATGTGCACCCTCTCTACCTATCGTTGCTTCATCGCCTTCTATTCCTACACCCATTCACCAATGCACGGTGGTCTTAGCACTTGGAGCTTTGTGTACACTCTCAAGAATCTTATCTGACCAAGCTACCCACTTGGCAAATAAACTCAATCCTCAAGAGCCTAGAGGAGATGGTGTTGCTCCTAGCACATCGCGATCATTAACACCATTGTGGTCTACACTGCATTTTTGTCAAAATTGTAATCAACTATGTTTTGGTCTTAGGACTGCATCTACAGAGGAGGAATCTTTCTTAGCCACATTATTTGCTCCTATAGAGGTACATGCCACATTTTATGTATGTGCTAATTTGTACATATTAAATTTAATAAATATATATCTATTTTAAAACATTAATTATCAATTTATTTAATAAATTTTATATATTGTGTTGTTTGGTGCAGATGACTGACTTGACCACTACATCTCAGTTAGAACAATTGATGTTGACGCTGGTCGTACAACTTGGCACACCTTATATGGCTTAATTGGATCTAGCTTATTCATTAAATACAATGTGTTTTTAAAAATTGGTCTAGATTAAAATTAGATATATTTTAATAATTTATATAATAATTTAAAAATGTGATTCCTTTTAATAGTAGCTGGGAGGTCTTGACACTTCTGTGTCAAACCAACCAGAAGGTGTGGTGACAGTTGGTCCCCCAACATCATCTATTGTTCCTGAGTCATATTACCTAGTGTGTAGCTCAAAATTATATATTTTTACTTTAAATCCCCTTGAAGGATAACTTTGCAATTTTAAATTCATCTTGAGTTTAATTTTCATATGTGCATGTGCATATATGTGCAGGATGAGAGCAATATTGGTGTAGGCTCAACAAATCCTACCATTGATGAACCTGCATAGATTCATGAGTGATGTACTACATTTTAGGTCCTATAGTTAAATCCTATGTATTTTCTAGGTCTTTTTATCATTGTTGCATTTTGTAAATACACTAGACTAATTCATGTTTTATTTAAATATATAAGATTTGGCAACATAGACTTTTGGTGCTATATAATCGATATCTATAGTGGGCTAGTATGATGTGAGAGATCATGAGAACATTGTGGTATGCTTATTCTTATCACCTATAATTTCACCCTACTTGAAGCTCGTTCAAGAATTCTAGTGACACACGGGATTGGTCTCAAGGTGTGGGACCTTGCAATTGAGACCAAACTACCAGAGAAGGTTGGTTCCTCTTTTTGAACTTAAGGTTCAAAGAAAATAGCTAAACCTATGCTATCGATCACCAAGGAAAAGGGAAAGAAGGAGAAATTGAAATTAAAGGAGGTGATGAACTAGATTTAGAGTGTTAGCTAGGATTGAATAACACAAAAATGACCTCAAATACTGATAAAGACTCACACAAACTTACATCTTTAACAAAGGCTCAAATTAAAAAAATTGTAACTATAAAAGGGACCATTTTATCCGTAGAATAAGATACATATTTTAAGTAAACATGGAGAAAAAGCATAAGAGAGGTAAAATATTAGTGATTGTACTAATCATGAAGGCTAAATAGCCATCACAAAAGAGAGATAATTTATTACAAAGAGGTAGACACAAGATAACCATCTATATTCATTGGTGAACCACTATCAGAGACATCAAAGGCTCAACTTCAAGCACAATACATCAAATCCAACTGGTTCTTTAAATGTGTTACGAGGTTTGTGACAACGAACTATCCAACCTGTATAATAGCCCAGAAGAATAGCTAACCAAACCAAAATACATCTCTTGCACATGCATATATAACATTTCTGATCACTGTAATAGTCATGGATTTGAGAAAGAGTGGTCAACAAGGGAAATCCATTACCCATGAATGCTACAATAACTTCACTTATGTGTCCTCAGAACACACCCACATGGCTCTACCCTAGAAACCTACTAAAACATATCATCTTCCCATGCCTTGGGTACATGAAATTCAATTCAAAAGGGGCTATAGTGGCATGGGGGGTGAGAAATCTATTTTCCACAAGCAATTGGGCTCTAAAGAAGCATTAATGGTAGCCAAGAAGGTCGCTGAGCAGTCCCATCATGTCTTGAATAGTAGAAAGAGCATGGAAGGCAAACATGTCAGGCCCCGACTAATCAGGCTTCCTCTGATTGGTCTTCTACCAATTGGTCCTTTGAAAGGTGAAGAAGGAAACCCTAATCTCTAAAGTCCGGAAGGAGCAATAGAGAAATTGTTGGGCTTCAGAGATTGAGCCTTCACCGTGCATCGTGATTTTGAAAAGAAGAAGTGCCTGATCCCTAGCTCCGTAATACTTAAAAGGAATTATGAAGATCAGCAAGGATCGGGCCTCAAACCTTTCACCTTCCACCTTCCAAAGAAAAGAGGGAGAAGGAAACTCTCGCTCGTCGACATCTGAAATACTTAGGCAAATTTGAGAAACTCAGTGACCTTTGATGATTGAGCCTTCCACCTGCTATTTGTTGAATGGGAAGAAAAAGGGCGCAACCTCGGCCTCCAAGCTCTGCAACATTTAAACACCTTTGAAACTAGCAAACCTTGACTGTCGGGCCTTCTATCTTCCACCTTCCAAAAGGAAGGAAGAAAAGAGAACCCTCACTTACTGCCACCCACAATAATTAGAAACATTGTAGCACATCAGGCTTCAAAAATCGGACCTTCTGTCTATCACCTTTGAAAAAGAAGAAGAGGAAAGAAGAAACTCCCAGCATCTGGCGCCCAAAACACTTAGGCAAATTACAAAGGAACCATGGCAAAGTTTGTTGAAATTAAGGAACACTGAGAGGGGGGGCGAATCAGTGTTCTGCAAAATTTATTATTATGTTCCTTTATTAATTTACCACATACATTCAAGAGAAAGAAGCATGAACTTAAGAACAGCAACAACAAGATCATCACACATGAACACCAAGATTTTTACGTGGAAACTCGGTTAAGGGAAAACCACAGTGGGGGTTAACCAACAAGATTTTATACTCTATTAAAAGTATTACAAATGGGAAGGCACATGTCTTTGGGCACACTGATGTGGAGCAATAACGGAAACACTTAAAACAGGGAATAAATACCCATCAACCCACAGTTTACAAAGATTAATATTAATCGGCTTTGAAAATCCTTCTCAATGTCCACATAACATCGAACCACACGTACATTCTCATTGGTCGGTGAGACATTACCATCGGCCAAACTTTAGCCTTGTCTCCCAATATCACACCTCATGCCGATACGCTTAACGCCAACTTCTCCGTCAGCGTGACCTCCCACAGCGGCAAACACCTTGAATCCCTGTCGACACCTCGATGGACTTATCATCGGTGTGACATCTCATATCGATGAAACTTTCAACAGTTCTCCCGACGGCTCTCCTCTTACCGATGGAGATTCTTCAAACCGCCTTCTTTAAGCTATTTGAGCAATGAGCCAAATCATACCAAAATACACATGCATTCTCCATTGACAAGACATACATTATCGACCAACTCATACATTCTCCCACCAACACCTTCGGTCACCCTGATGAACCTTACAACTACCTTCATCTGTCAGACCACATTCTATCGGCAAACTTGAAACTCCTTCGGCCGATCACACATCTCTACTCGACAACACATTGCTTAATCATTGGTGGGACACCATAACGTTGGCAGACTTCATACTTGTTATCCCGATGTCATCACTCTTGCCGATAGGCCAAAATATGATATCTTCGGTGAAACAAAATGCACTTTACACTGAGGCAAACTTCTATCGGTCTAACTTCCTTGATCGATATAACTTCTCAAAACTTCTCCAATGGGCTATCTTACGCCGATGCCACTTTTTCAACTCTGGAACTACGTGAGCAGATATAAAGAAATAATGATATCCTCTGTAACTTGCGGTATACTCATAAATTGAATATTTGGTGAATTAACACCACGCCGTTAACTATTTCTGCATATAGTAACCGAACGAACTACACAGAAAATTACAAACTCCACAGAAAGGAAAGAAATCTATTCCTAAGAAAGACATTCCACTAGTTTCGAAGAAACCTCAACTAGTGGAATGCTTCCAAACTACATTCCTAGGGTTACACCAAAACAACAGAAGTTCTTTATTTCCTTCTTCTGAATATAAATACAGAGTTGTTCTTTTTCTCTATCTGTTCATCTCACATACAGACTCACTATTTAAAGACTCCCATACATCACGTAGGCAGTTACAAGATGGAAGGCGAACTGCCTCTAACCGCCTCTACCTTACGGTTACATTTCTACTTGTTTAGTTACATCCGTTACAACACGTATACAGACTTAGTTTTATGCCTTACTCGGCAACGTATAACTTAATATGGCATGAAGGCCTTACAGTATGACACTTGGACATAACAGAAAATGTATAGAATCCTCAGATTTTTTAATGTCTCGAGGTACTCCTGCACCACACACTACCTAGAACTCACTGCTCAAAGGAGGCTCACTACCTGCAAGATTAATTACAAAGAGTTTGTTGAAATACTTGAACTAAAGAATAGCATCTAACAATGCAAGATTATAGTTCTGGTTAGGCTCAATCTACTGACTTCACACACTTCATCTCTCACTACCATGTTTCACTGCTTTGCCATGATCCGGAGCTTAGATCTCTTTGCTTCGCACTTGATACTACCACACCTTGCACCTATCACATCATATTCGCACATCCATATATTAGAATGCTCGAACCCATCAAACATATATATCCGCAACATGAAATTTCATCAACTGCAGTTGGCCTCAAGAAAACTTAGAAACTTTTTCAAGATCACCGTTCTGTCGGTTGAATCCATGCACAAACATCAATGCGGACCAAAACTTATGTATTCAAGTCACCACACATGTCGTCCAATACCACTAGATCTCATAAATTACTCAACCAACCACTTCACTTAATCTGCACAAGGATCAAACACCAAGTTAGCCTATTCTTCATCGGACTGAATTGTCTAACCAAAACCTGATACTCAAATGCTTGTAACTTTTAATTCCTTCATCACTAGAGCATAAAACTTTGGATTATAGGTAGCCCTAACATTCCCTCAGATCCATGACACAATATGATTACCTATGGAGAAATGTAGACCAAAATGCTGAACCCTGTCATATGCTCTATTCCTATCATCCAGACTTAGACAAATCTGTAATCTAACTTCCAGTATGATCAAATGATACAATGTGGATGTGTAAGATAGATTAAGTTACCATTAATGACAACACCTAACATGCCTAGCAGTGTCTCTTGCCAACAAAGTTCAGAGCCAACAAGAATGGCATAGTGAAGGGGAGAACCCCAAACTTTGAAACTCTAAAAAGGTAGAAAATACAAGGAAACACTTAGGATTTTGGACTTAACCATTTGGGGGGTTTTTCCTTGCACTTCAAAAGGGAAAACACTTGGAAATCTCATGGATCTTTGGGCTATTTGGCCTAAAGGAAAAATAGGACAACATTTTGGTGACTATGCAGGGGTGTTCGCTTGCTAAACACTGGGATCCAGAGGCCTTATCAATCCATTGGGCATAGAGTCAAAAGGGTAGCAACAACAAGGATAGGGATTGGCCAAACCAACACAAATATGAAGATTACCTCTAGGAAACAAGACAGAGCAAAATGAACAAGGCAAACCTCCTCCTAAGAGGGTGCAACAGAGTGCAACAACACTTATTGAAAGAAAACATGCCTAACATATTTACAAAATCTCACAACCATACTAAAAGCAAGGTTTGAGATGGATCCCAATGACTGGGATTGTCAGAACCTCTCCACTTAGCTTAGAAAGTTGAAATACATTGGCATGTTTGTAGCTGGTAATAATATAAGGGCCACTCGATATGGCATCAAATTTTGAATGTCTCCCAGCTTTAGCTCTGTCTTCATCCCATTTAACACCAAATCTCCCTCACTGAATGTTCTGGCAGTTGATTTTATGTCAAATGTTCTCTTGACCTTGTTAAGGAGTAAAAAGTGTCCACATGTCTTTTTACCTCCTTGTTTAGCTCCTAGGTCCCTTAATTATATTAAATCATCAAAATGTTTCTCTTGATACAAAATTACCCAACACCGAGATGAAATGAGAATATGGGCCCTTTGTTTTAACATACCCTAGACCTAAATGAGGCTAAAGGACCTGGACGGTACCACCCAGGTCCTTTACTTTAGGTCGGGGCTAATTTAAGTGCATGTCAGCATAACACCTCTCTGAAGGTTTCTCCTTATCGACTCTTTTGGTTTGAATTTACAATTATGAGCAAGAAAGCATATATACGTGTGTTATTGAGATAATTTTTAATTAGGTTGGAAAAAACATAACTTGAGATCTTGAAGAAAAGCAAGCAAGAGCATACATTGTGATTCTAGAGTAGATTTGTGTATTTTTATTGTGTTGTTGTAGGCATGGATTTATCATCTATTCTTCCTTAGGAGTTGAAGAATCTTCATCATTCTAAGGGTTCATCATATAGGTGATATCATTGTTTGTTTATCATCATTTGAATCATCATATTATCATTATTTTAGCCTGTAACCCCATGAGGGCATGCACTTTTTATCAATCAATGGTGTTGGGAAGCTTGAATGCTATCCTGAGATTTGACTGAGGCAAGTCCCTAAACACCATAACCCTCAAACCCCTTCTTGTCTTCTTGTGTGCAGGTTAAAGAAGCAAGATCTAGAAAATACTGAGCTACCAAAAGATTGGGTACAGATTAGGGTTTCAGGATCTGGAGACAATTTCAGAGTTTTCTCTCACCAAGGACTTAGGTGGTATCGCCCATGTCCTGCCTTTTTTGAGTTTAGATTTGGCATTAGGACAATATTTACATCTTTCCAGTTTGCACTTTTGATAGATTCTTCCAATTAGGACCTGGGCAATCCTACCTTGGTCCTCTGACACTTCTACTTTTAGGAGATAGGTTCTATCATCCTCCTGATTATCCCTATGTAATTAGTTTTAGGGTTGTTGTTGAATTTATCCCATTATAAGCAAATTATTGTAGAACTAGGATTTCATGCATTTTTAACCTAGGGTTTGATAAAAAGACTAAATTAAATCTAATCCATCTATAGCATACATAAGCACAAGGTCAACAGCAGAGTCCACCTTCATTTGGTAGTGATTTGGCTTAGTCTTGTTCTTGAATGTTATATGGAAAAGGGTTTGATCTAGCTTGCATTCTAGTTGTCATCATTCTCCTTTTTCATATGAAACATTTTGGTGAACCTATATATTTGAGCATTTGCATCTTGTTGATTCTTAAAATTAGATATTGAATTAATTTATTGCATATTTATCAATATTCATTTGAAAATCTTGCTTAATTTTGGAAAAAGTGCATTATTTAGGCCTTCAAAAGCTTGTATTTTGGTATAGTTTTGCATTAGGATTTTAAAAATTCTCTTGCATGATCATATTGGTGGTACTTGATTAATGAATAGATCTAATTGTACATTGTTGTTCTAAGACATTTCATTATGGCATCGTCATGTCATTTCTCTTTGGTATCTTTGCATGCATTAAAGGTCTTGAATAGTTTTAAAAATTCATTGATATCTTTTTATGAAATCCTTGGTTGCATTTCTGATTTTGATAGCTTCATAACCCTCATGGGTGAGCATCCTTCAATTTTAGAAGATCTAACGAAATTCAACTCCATGAATAGTCATGAGAAAGATGATCATGATGTCTCTTCTTCTATTACAAGTCAGGCCAATGCCATGTCTATTCCCATGGATCTAGTCTCTAATACATGTGATGGTGATCTAACTTTGTCTATTTCACCTTATGATTTGGATCCCTCTCCCAAAGTTGTTCCCACTTGTGAGGACATTTTGGCACAAGAAGATGAAATCATTGATACATTCCTTAACATCACCCTACCCTCTCTTCATTCCAATGCTCTCCCTTTGAAAGATGAAGCATTAGTGGATGAAGAGTCTCTTCTCAAAAAGGATCCTCCATGGGTAGATAATGGGCATTCATCTAATAATCTTAAATTTTCTCTAGTACATGAGGCTTCAATGACTCATCCTATTGATCTCCTGCCTTTGATTGAATGTTCAAGCACATTGGATATCACTAATGATGTGAAGATGATGGGTAGTTCTCCTTTGGTTGCATGTTAAAACCCCTTGAACATCACTAAAGATACAATCATCAATAATTCTCTTAACAACACTTTACCTTCCCTTCGTTCTAATGCTCTTCCTTCAAAAGATGAAGCATTGGTGGATGAAGAAAGGTCTCTCATATTAACTCCTTTGGGGATGGATGTTGAGCTTAATCAAAGTAAAAACAATGTTAATTCAATCATCATTAATAGAATTATTCAACCCACTAAGGGGATAGTGGATAAGTGTACTAATATTCCTAAAATCATTGTGCATCCTCACTTCAAACTAGTGATTATGGTTCAAGGTGCTCCAACACCACCTCGATCCCCAGGTTACATTCTCAATTATGCAAAATAAATTACTCAAGGAAATCAAGGTGTTTAATATGTGTCGCAATATCACACGATTGCTCACACATATAACACCCATAACAATAAGAAAAGTAAGCAAGCAATGTATGTGTCTGTTTCTTTACCAATTTCTCAACCTATGCTTCCTCAACTACCTCATCTTACTCATAATGTTGGTTGAGATTATGATCTTGTTGAGTAGATTCATACTACTCCCACTAAGATCTCTCTCTGGGAACTCATAAAAACGTCACCTACATACCACAGAATGCTCCAAGAAGCTTTACAAAAGGTGATTGTACCACTCGTTGTTAAGCCAAATGATGTAGAAACTCTATTAGACTTATGCATGCGACAAAAATGGATATTGTGTTTCAACAACATGAATTACCATCAATTGAAGTTTAAAACCAATATGATCCTCTTGTATTCTCTGTCATAATAAATAAAAAGTTGATTAAGAGAGCTATGATTGACAATGGATTAGCTCTTAATGTTTGTAGCATTGATGTGCTTGTTACACATATGTTACCTAAGGTTGTCACTGATGTGGTTGTCATTGATGTCAACACTCAGTTTGGAACACTCATTTTGGACTGTCACTGATATACTACAATGGTGTGCTAATAGTAATGTTGTTGATGTTCATGGTTGGATGTCATGCATTGTTAAGTTGTATTAAGTATGTTTGTTGTCAACAGAGATGATATCATGATGATATATTAAGATGGGAATTAGAAGCATTAAGATGAATGATGATATATTAAGATGGGAATTAGAAGCAATGTTGATGTTGAGAAGACAATTGTAATCATGGTCTGTAGCATGTTGTATGCTCTCTCCTATTTCTCCTAAGGGTGTATGTGTTGTTACAAGAAGGTTTTGGTCTCCGGATGTTAGTGAAGGTTTTTGATGCAGGAAGCTACCTTGAAGATTGGTTGGTAGAATTCTTCGTATTCCTCTGTATTTGAAGATATGGTCATGCATCCCAGAAGTTGAGTTCAGTATGTTCTGAAGGTGTTATATCTAAGAGTTCAAGTCATTATACCTTCAGCAATGAAAGTTACAAGTGATAGAGTTCTGGTCTACATTTTGGAAGAGTGAAGTAATAATGAAGGTTTGTTGGAATGATCCACATTCCCCTAGATGTGAAGATTTGGTCATGCAGTTTTGTGAACATGATCAAAGATGTTCAATGCATGCTAATTTACAGTATCGTGTGATTTGGTGGTCCACAAGTTCAATTTTCCAAATGACAGTGAGCTACAGATAGTTCCAGATACCTAATTATTCTCAGAATACACATTAAATGTGTGTACCATAATGTTCTTGTTGTGCGGAGATCAAGGAGTATTTGGAGGTGTTGTGTGGGTCATGTCGACTTATCTAGGAGAAGAATAAGTACCATTTAATCATTCATGAGTACCGTCAAGTTGTAATGACTGATGTGCTACAAGCTTCATGTTATCATCTATCTTAAGGGAGACCTAATTCAATTGTGTGAAGCATGCATATGTTATTCTATGAAGGATGTTATTGTGAAGGATGTTTAGGACCAGCTTAAGCATATCTTGGAATCCACAAGGCGTGTTTCACTTCCTGGTATTACATGTAGTTCATGTTAGGGCTTGGCCTCTACATGATTCATGTTGTGTGATCTCTGACCGACTTGTAAAATGTAATATTCTTGTCTCTAGCTGACTTGTAATGTAATCAATGTAATATCATGTATATATTGTAAACTTAGTTGATCTAGGTGAGGTATGGTTGCAAATATGAGTGTGTGAAGAGTAGAAGCAATAAGGCTTGTCTTGATTCATCTTGAAGACATTTTACAGACAAGAGGAAATTGAAGAGTGTGCCTAACTAATTGCTGGAGGTAGTGAGCCAAAGGAAAAAATTCTTGAAGGCTGAAAGCAATGAGTTAGTAAACTAAAAAGAAGACTGTTGAAGAAAGTGTAGAAGTTGTCAAAGCAAAAGAGTAATCATCAAAAGAGGAGTGAAAGGTAGAAGTGCAATCATCAAAGGAGTAAGCTTCATTGTCAGTTTCGAGCAGTAGAATGACTATCATGTTGTAATCATTTATGAGTTTGTTCTCAGTTCAGGAAGTAGTTGCTTCCTTGGGTTGTAGACCTAAAACAAAATCTGTAAGGAGTTGTAGCTTCCTTGGGAGTAAACCTAAAACCTTTCTTCAGTTCCTTGGGAGTGAACCTGAAACCTTTCTTCAAGGAGTAGTAGCTTCCCTGGGTTGAAGCCCTAAAACAAAGTCAGCAGGGAGTAGTAGCTTCCTTGGGTTGTAGCCCTAAAACAAAGTTGTAATTCTTATAGTAGTGAGCTTCATATATTGTGAGTTGATTCTCATTGTGGTTTTTCCCCTTTTGGAGTTTTCCACGTACATTTGGTGTTATATGTTGTTGTGCATTGTGTTGATCTTTTATGTTTTTGTTAATGCTGTAAAGGTTAAGTTTTAATTTACTCTACAGGATTTAAGATTTGTTTTGATACTAATTCACCCCCCTCTCAATATCTAGGTGTGTTCAACAGTGCTACACAAAATCAAGTTTAACATATCTTTAATCAAACTGGATAAACTTAACATTCGTGGCTTTGATAATGTTGGTAGACAATCACTAAGTACTATAACTTTACCCATAAAGTTTGGACCTATGACATTATCTACCCTTATCCATGTCATGCCCGATGCGCTTTCATATAACATCATTCTTGGTAGACCATGGATTCATGCCATGGAGGAAGTTTTGTCTACCCTTCATCGATCAATAAAGTTTATTTATGCAAATAAACTTCAATCCATTGAAGCTGACCCAGATCTAGAAAGTTGTTTACAAGTTGAGGCACAAAAACAAGTTGTCAATCACAAGCTTCTCAATAACTTAAAAGTTGATTCATCAATACCTCTTTCTATAGATAATGTTGTGCAAGATTCCAAATCACCATTGAATGCACTTCTTGGTGATGATTGGGTTCATTAGATTTTACTCCTTCCTTTATGGGGGAATGTAAACTTACTAACCCTAATACTGAAACATCAAAAGTTGCCTTGATCTCATCTAAGCAGTCTTTAAAAATACCTAAGGAACCTAAAGTTTCTTTAGTAGAAAACAAAGATAATACACTTACTTACACTATAGAATATGATACTTATGAGGCCTCGCCTTCTTCTAAAGAGATGGAGTCTCTCTATGGTCATGGATTTCAAATCCCTTACCAAAATTGTAACTATGTAGGTAATGGTTGTGGCATAAAACAACAAGGAATCAAAGTACCTTTAGAAGCTGTTACACATAGTTCTTTAGCTAGTATTGGATACCATCCTTTGAAGCCCACCAAAGCTTACCATCATCCTACTCTCAATGTTAACACAATATTAACAAGTCCAACACTAAATCTGATATATCCTGAGATGATAGACATAGATTGTCTACTAGGAAATATCCCATATGAATCAGGTAAGTATTTCTCCCTCATTGAGCCACACTTGATGTAGCACTTCTTTGAATTGCTCTCAAGGGTGGCCTCCTCCTCTTTGATATATATGTTGTGTTGTGTTCCCCCATGTAGTGTTAAATGTTTGTTTAGGTCTCCTTGGATGACCATTTATACTCTTGTAAGGTCAAGGATACTGGTGGTGCCCACCTAGAATTTGGGTTTCAAGCATTCATCTACAGGCCTTTTCAGAAAAAAACCAAAAATTCTAAGTCCCTCGGCCTCCTAAATTGCATGTATGTATCTTTGTATGGCTGTTTGTATGTATCTTTGTATGCGCAGGTGCGAATGTACATTGGCGGACCCAAAATAAAATTCAATCAGCTTCAGAAATGGTGAAAATTGGTTGTATGCATCGTTGTATGCATATCGAGTTTGTATGGTAATCGAATACAATTCTGGAAGCAAAAATAGAGTTGTATATCTCATATTTCGGGTTTGATTCTGCGGTTGTATTGAAAAGATTGCATGTATATGTTGTTGTATATTTGATATACAACAAGGTAGATACAATAGCAGACGTCAAAAGGTGTTCAAATTGGGTTAAAATGGTGGTTGGGCCCACAGGTTTTCAGTAAGCGGATTGTATGTATATAACTTATACAAAAGGATATACAATGCAAGACATACAATCTTGGACTTCAAATTTTATTAAATCGACCCTAGCAGGAGTTGATACAAGTGCAGAGTTGAAAATTCAAAGGCAGTTTCCTTTGTATATTGCATTGTATGTATCTCCAATATACAACTGGATATACAATGGAACATACAAAGGGCCGAAATCAAAATTGCTTCAAATTTGTTGTATGTGCAGGTTGGTATCCGTCATTGTATAGTGTACATACAACTGCACATACAATGTGAAATATACAACGGGCATATACAAAGAAATATACAAGCAGGTTGCGGTCAAAGTCAACGATGGGGCCCGCACAGTTGTATGTCCCGCAATTGTATGTATGTGCATATACAATGCAATGTACAAAAGGCACACATACAATTCCAGGAGTGAAAAGAAAATGTGTTTTGGTGGAGTTCAGTTTGGAGTCTGCAGTTGATTGTATATTACACATTGTACATGCGATATACAATGAGGTAAATACAACGCCAGATTTCAAAGGTTATTCCAATCTGGTTGATAAATGTGTTGGATCCTGTGATTGTATGTATATTGCATTTGTATATGCAACATACAAGGAGATATACAAAGGGAATGTACAAGCCTGGACCTGATAGTGATTTCAAATTGTTTCATAAAGATTTGGGGTCCGCGCTTGTATGCAAGGTGATTGTATGTATATGCAATCTCATATACAACCACAGATACAAATGTTGATACAATGGATTGCCGATGAAGGTGCAAATACACAGTGATGGAGGACCAATCAGGGGGTGACACGTGTCCAAAGGCAGTTGTATGTATATACAACTACATATGCAAAGATTTAAAGGCAAAAATGGGCAAAAACATAAAATGTATGCTCATGCTGTGAAAAGTCAAAAGAGCAAAGGCCGCCTGCGTGGCGTAATTGCATTGGCCGGTGACTTTTCAAAGCAATTTGAAGCCTTTGATCTTGGCGATGAGGAGGAAATCGATGACCCTATTTCAAAATTTCATAGGAGGGTTTCCTTATGCATTCATAGCTGCATTCCAGGCGGGAAAAATTCTAGAACACACAAACTACTACGTTTCCAGAAGCCGCAGGTGGGTTGGCCATTAATGGAAAATTTGTAGAGGTATGGGTCGAATGGACAGGCCAGCTACCATTTTTAATGGGAAAATCTCTAGTCGGCTACACGTTCCCTGATTTCACCTGCTCTTCCTTCTTCTTTTGTCGACTACATTGAATGTTTTGGGTGCCATTTTTGATGGTGCAATGTATCTGCCAACATTTTGAAAAAAACATGTACCTTGGTTATGAGTACACATTCTGGATATATCAGGACTGTGTCACTCATTTTTCGGTGGTTGAAGACTTGGGCAATTTTTGGGAGGAATAACGAAAACAGAGCATTTCTTGGCTGTTCTGTCACTTTTGTGAGTTTATGAGTTGCATCTAAATGCATGTTGTATACATGTTTAGTTTCATGTCATTTTTATATGAAAAATGCTTCACGACATGTGTTTAGCTATTTGTCTCCATGGCTGTATGCATCCCTTCCTTTGAATCTGGTAGCTAAGGGTTATTAAGATTCTAGGATATAGATTTATGTATCACATGCTTAATCTGTGACCTTCATTCAAGGAGTGAATTAAACTATTTTAGGTTAAGTATGAGGAAGAATGTATGGCAGAAGGGATATTTGTAAGTAGAGATGGCTAAATACTCATTCTTGGGTGGTCTTTGTAAGGCAAATACCAATCAGGCCCCTTGAAACTTGAATGCTAATGCAAATCATTCATTTGTATACATTTAGTTGACTCCTTGCCCTAAGATAGGCACCGGTCTGCCCTTGTGTTGAGGTTATGATCCAAAACCCCTGTCTTGCATCCAAAACATTAAAACAAATCCTTTCAAAACTTCAATCTGTTAGTCTGTAGGAGTAGGAATAGGACCCCTGCATACTCTCATCCTTAACCAATTAGATATGTCCAAGAATGTTGTTAGCCTTGTGATTTATCATGCAAATCTTGGTCCTAAAATGAGAGTATTCTGCCTATGACTAAAAAGCTAAATATTTCTATTGGGTGAGTCGAAGAAAAATCTTTAGCAAATAGGGATACCCCCCTTAGTGCGGCAGAACCAGAAGTGAAGGGGAGGTAGCTCACGCAACCTCCTATATTTGTTGGCCGAATCTGCCTATGCATTGGAACTGGCAAACCCTTTGCTGATTTAGAGAAAACCCCAACAGATACAAGGAGACTGCCTTTGTTGTGACATTCCTTCTATTTGTTTCTCTATTCTTTTACACTTCTCTTGTTGCAATTGTTGTTGTGGTGCCTTGGGGGCATAACGTTGTGGAGGGTGTTTTGGGGGCATCTTCCCATGTTGTGACCCTAAGTCATTTTTGTCTCCTCTCTCATTTTTCATGATTTCATTCTTCTATTATACTTGTGGCTCTACTAGTCAATGGGCAACAACAACAAATATACACTTCTGATAAGGATCATGCGTCCCTAAACAAGAAAACAAAAATAGACCCAGTCCATATATGAAGAAAGGGTAATTTGTTATTGACATTTGACCAGTAGAATCACTTTTTGTTGTGATGTGAGCATATATCGTATTATGAAATTGTTGTAACGAACCTTTGCAATATTATAAATCTGCTTCTATGCACTTTTGAAATGTTTTTGTCTCACCTTACAGCTACACTCAATTCTAAGATACCTGAAGTATAACCTTGCAGCTATACTTGGTTTTGAACCCATAAGTATAGCCTTGGTTTGTTTGAGCAACATGTTTCCTCATTTCTGTATTAGTTTCATGTGATTATTTGGTTTTTATCTTAGCTTAGATGTTCTAACCAAAGCTTATTTTGATTATCTTTTGCACATGCATATTGTTGATTACTATGATTGTTGGGAACAATTCAGCGATTGTAAGCACATGTCACTTTGGGGCATAGACTTTGCAAAATCTCTTTTTCCCTTGTGTGTTTTCAACCTTACCTTAAACGTGATTGCTACCAACAAGCAGGAGCAACCACTTTAAGGTGGGAGCATATATTGTGATAAAATGTGTTGTATACTACCCTTTCACTGTAAGGTGTCTCCTTCTTGCAGGTGGGGATGTATAGTTTTTGTGTGTTTGTGTATACTTCCTTTTAACTGTAAGGCATCTCTGTGATGCAGGTGGGGTTGTATACTTTGTTTTGTGTTTTGTGTATGCTTCATTTTCACTATAAGGCATGTTCGTGATGTAGGTGGGGTTGTATACTTTGTGTGCATGCTTCTTTTTCACTGGAAGGTATCTCCATGATGTAGGTGGGGTTGTATGCTTTTGAAATCCTTTCTGCAGAAGGCGGGGTTGTGTCTTCCCTTGAGTGGTTGAACATCCTTTTTGAAAAAGTCCTCTTGTGGGAGACGAGGTTGGGTCTTGAGTTACTCACCCTTAAGCATGCTTTTGGCAGTCATGGTAGTGTAGCTCGATCGTTAGGCGTGTTTGCCATGTCTTAGATGGCAGAGCATAGCAATGAGCTCCTCCCCATTGCCCATGTTTTATGTGATAAGACATATAGTGGATCGACGACACACTCTACAATGCTCATGTATTCTATGTATATTATGTGTGTTTTTCATGTGTTTTGTGTGCTTTGATGGTGGTGTATAGTGATGAGCTCCCCCCCATTGCCTATTAGTATAGTGTAATTATTTAAACATGTCTTCTCTTAGTGTATGCTTTGTGTATTGCATGACTGCGCTCATGTATTCTTCGTGTATTGCATGCTTCTTTACTATTTTCTTCATGTTTTGCATGATTGACAAGTGTCTTCTTATGTTTGCCTAACCTTGGGGACTAGAGATAGTCTTCCAAACCTTAGGCGTGTCGTTGGCTCTAGTGTCTGATGTGCCTGATGTGTTTTCAACTGTACTTTAATGCATGCACTGATCATAAGATCATACACAAATTAAAGTGAGGCTTAAATGTTAAGGAGTACAAAGTGTCCACATGTCTTTTTACCTCCTTGTTTAGCTCCTAGGTCCCTTAATTGCATTATATCATCAAAATGTTTCTCCCAATACAAAATTGCCCAACACCGAGATGAAATAGGAATATGGGCCCTTTGTTTTAACTTACCCTAGACCTAAATGAGGCTAAAGGACCTGGACAGTACCACCTAGGTCCCTCACCTTAGTTCAGAGCTAATTTAAGTGCATGTCAATATAACACCTCTCTAGACGTTTCTCCTTGTCGGCTCTTTTGGTTTGAATTTATGATTATGAGTAGGAAAGCATATATAAGTGTGTTTTTGAGATCATTTTTAACTAGGTTGAAAAAAGCATAACTTGGGATCTTGAAGAAAAGCAAGAAAGAGAATTCATTGTGATTCTAGAGAAGATTTGTGTATTGTTATTATGTTGTTGTTGCAGGCATGGAGTTATCATCTATTCTTCCTTAGGAGTTGAAGGATCTTCATCATTTTAAGGGTTCATCACATAGGTGATATCATTGTTTGTTTATCATCATTTGAATCATCATATTATCCTTGTTTTAGTGTCTGACCCCATGAGGGCACACACTCTTTATTAATTAATGGTGTTGGGAAGATTGAATGATATCTCAAGATTTGACTGAGGCAAGTCTCTAAACACCATAAGCCCCAAACCCCTTCTTATCTTATTGTGTGCAGGTTATAGGATCGAGATTTGGAAAATACTGAGCTAAAGGAAGATTGGGTACAGATCAAGGTTTCAATATCCAAAGTAGTTTCAGAGTTTTATCTCACCAAGGACTTGGGCGGTACTTCCCATGTCCTCTTGCCCTTTTTGAGTTGAAATCAAGCATTAAGACAACATTTACATCTTTCCAATTTGTACTTCCAGCAGATTCTTCTAGTTAGGACATGGGCAGTCCCACCTTGGTCCTCTAACACTTTTGCTTTCAAGAGATAGGTTCTATCATCTTCTTGATTATCCTTGTGTAATTAGTTTCTAGGTTGCTATTGAATCTATCATGTTATAAGTAGATCATTATAGAACTAGGGTTTCATGCATTGATAACCTAGGGTTTGATAAAAAGGCTAAATTAAATGTAATCCATCTATAGCATACATGAGCACAACGTCAACAGTTGAGTCCACCTTCATTTGGTTGTGATTTGGCTTAGTCTTGTTCTTGAATGTTATATGGAAAATGGTTTGATCTAGCTTGCATTCTAGTTGTCATCATTCTCCTTTTTTATTGTAGACACGCAAAACTGACCCTTCACATCATTTGTTCATTTGTTGCATTTTCACCATCTCATCTGTCATTTTGTCTAGCACACCTGTGTCAATTATCTGCTTTCTTCTAAATCACCCTCTTTCTATCATTAATTAAATAAATTATATTTATTTAATTAATTCCATCTAATTCCATCTATTTTCTTCTATTTTCATCTATAATTAAATAATCTTTAATTATTTAATTATCTCATTATTCCTCTTATAAATAAATAAAATCAATATTTTATTTATTTATCTTCTTATCATCCTTATAAATTAAATAAATTTATTTATTTAATTTATGTTCATTCTCCAATCTTCTAAAAATAGCTCTTTCTTCTATCATTTAAAAATAAATTAAATAAATTAATTTGTTTAATTTATTTTTTATCTTATCATTTCCTTATCTTATCACATTCTTCTATGTGTACAAGATAGGTCTTATCCTAAATCAAATACAAAAAATGATTTAATTGGTTCTAAAATCAACCATCCACATCATCCAATCCTTAAAATAGAAAAGCATCCTATTTTAAGAAAATCAATCTTAGTACTACCAACAAACCAACTACAATCATTTAATAAAAACTTAGCTCTATGAACACATGTCTTGTACACATTCATTTATGCTTCTTGTTTAATCTCAACCATTCATGTAGCTGTTTAATCTCCACCATTGATCAATCTTAGTAGGGAGCTATATAAACACCCTCTCACCCCATTTCATACAATACCACACAATCTTGAAAGCATCTAGATTATCATCTCATGCATATTGAGTATCCATTGAGCACTTTGAGCATATTATCCATCATCATGGCAGCTTTGACAACTATGGTTGTTCACTATTGAGAAGTAATCTACATTACAACCAAGGAATCAATACAATCTAGGTGACATTGTTCTTTGATTTGCTTTCATTTTTGTGTCATTTAGATGGATTTTTTGAAGGTGGTAGGATTAGGTTTGATTTGTAATGCTTGATCTTGTTAACCTAATTTTTCCTGCTAACACATTCTAGCATGCCTGGTGGGACCCACGTCCTTGATTAATCTTTTCTTTGAGAAATTATTTTTGAAGTCTAGGTATGGATCACATATTTGATCAGCAACAAATCACATTTGATCTATAGAAAATCACATTTGATTAGCAGAAAATTGTATCTGGTCCATAGAAAGTAGCATTTGGTTAGTAGAAACTCACATTTGGTCCATAGAAGCTTGCATTTGGTCTATAGAAACTCGTCTTTGGTTTGCATCTCATCGCCTTTTGTTGATTAAGGTTTTTACTAGGTTTTAGACACCTGAGCACCTTTGGTGAACAATCAATTGCACCTGCACAATCCTTGGTTGTATTTGCATCACACAGACCCACATTTGAACGACATGTAGTCGCATCTGGTAACATTTGAGTCAAACTTGATTTGCAGGTGATCACCTTTGATTTATGTTCATTTGCATTTAGTTTATGCACTTGCAATTTGATTTCTTTGGTCTAACATCTATTTGTGCAGCTTCTTATCATCTATCAAAGAAAGGAGGATCTAAAACTACTGACAAATCTGATGCAGGATCGATCAGTCAAAGACTCATCCTATTTTTCACTAATTTAGGAACATTTGGTTTTGGTTCTTAAAAAGAACCTTGTCTGCTTTTTCCTTTTTGGTTGCTTGTTGTGCATGTTTGTAACCCCAAGATAATAACAAAAGTATCCTCTCCCCTTGCCTATCAAATGGATCTTGGGTGCAAGAGAACTTGTTATTACTTTTAGAGTGGGCCTGCTCTTGAGACACATCCACAAGGTGAACTCATTTGCGACTCCAAGCAGTACTTTCATTCGGTCTGCTATACAAAATAGGATAAGGTGAAAGCCAAGTCCAAACCGGTATAAGTGCTTACTGTATAGTACTAGTTTGAAAGGAGGTGTACCTAGCATATATTAAAACTCCTAGTAAAGCTAGTTAAAGATTTAAGTGGCTTGCAAGACACTCGTAAGGTGTTGGTCCCCTGAATATCACTAGAAACCATTTGTTTAGTGGCCAAAACCCTTCCATTTGTTGCCGCAGGAGGTCAGATCTCTGAAGCCTTCCCACGTTCTTGCAATTCAAAGTTGAGATAACAAATTCCTTGAGATCTTCAGGTCTTTGGGAATTTCAAGTTTGGTGCGCCTGAGAAGTGTGTGCCGTGTAAGGAGGAGCCAGTGCCACCAAACTTATAAGCTATCTGCTCTGAATAAGTGATGCTCAGATTTATCTGCAGTGGGAATCCAACAAATATTATCTTTGCTAGCCTAGGTTGTATATGTTTAGGACTATCTTGTGTGCCTGTGTCTTTTGTTGTGTGTTCTCTTATAAAAAAACTACCAAACACCATTCAATGTCACAAAAAATTGCCTTTGAACAATAGCTACTCACCTTTGAACCGCAGTTAGTCACTTTTAATCAACAGCAAATCACCTTTGGTTGACTTACCTCTGAATATATTATAGTCACCTCTGAGCTATCCAAGATCACCTTTGAGCTGTACATCCTCACCTTTGATCACCAGAAAATTACCTTTGCCTTATTCCCAGTCACTTTTGAGCTATTGCCAATCACCTTTGTTGCATTTAGCCTCACCTCTGGTTACTTATAGACTGTCTTCATCTATCTGGTTCAAAATCACATTTCTAGCCAAATCTTGAATATCACCATCCAAATCTTAAGTCAAGCACTTATCAAAAGGGTCCTAAGACTTAAAACATGCAAACATTAGAAGACTTAGCACCCCAATTCCAAGACCTTCTCTAAAAGCTTTACTAAGCACCACAACCCCTAGACCAACGATTCATTCAGCAACTACAAACCTTTATCCAACAACCTCAACTTCAGACAAGCAAATCACCTCAAATACAACACCTCATAGCCCAAGCCCAACTCTTCATAGCCACTTGTCAAACCCAACAAGCACATTATCCTCCATCTATTCACTATCAATCAATGCCACCTCAACCTTACGACATGTCATATCCATCTATGTCATACGAACCTAATCCACCAACATATCAAGTTAATTTTACATCAACTTATCCAACTTCATATCAATCTAGTCCATCCATCTATCATATCAATTCCACATCAACTTATCCCACTTCATACTAATCTCATCTATCCACATATCATATCAATTCTACATCACCATAACCCATTTCTTCCAATATCAACAACTATCCACATCAATCCATACCCCAAGACTTTTTATCTACCTATCCCACCATTTCACCTAATCACCAAGACCTGTTATGATGTTCACAACACGCCCCATTTTACTCCTTAGAAAAATGAGGATCACTACTGTGGCTGGCTTCTTTGCTTGTGCGTGTGGGTCTGCTTGGTGGTAAAGGGAAAAGGAAGTGAAAGTTACAAACCTTGTTGAAAATAAAGAAAAAATGGCATTGAGTACCAGAGCTGAATATGGGTGAATTCCTTGTCAAAAATGAGTAAGGGTTATTTTTTGAACCATTTTAAAATTCTTGATATTTTTCAAGTTATGTGTGTTTTTGGTAAAATGCATTGTGATATGGATTTGTATGTTCATATACAAAGCCGTTTGTATATCGGGTCATTGTATAGTCACATAAGGAAGTCATCGGGTTTATATACATTGTTGTACTTGTATGCATTTGCTAACGTTTTATCTTCACATACAAGGTGGACCTGACAGCGTTCAAAGTTTAAATGAATATTTCAGTCGAGTCCGTTGCATGTATTATATGTTTGGAAAAACATGAAATACAATGGGATATACAACACTTTATACATGCAAAGCTGGAACCGAAACAATTATGAAATAATGTTAAGTCATTGTATGTTTCGCGCATTGTGTGTATGTTTCGGTACATACATTGTGGTACATACAAGGCAGAATTCAAAAAATATTTAAATCCGATATAATGGATGCATCATAACTTAATGTATATTGAAAAGATGCATTTTGGTATATACAAGTCAGAGTTGAAAGGGGGATACATACTATGGTTAATAAAAGTTGAAGTCCGAAAGGACATACAAAGGATGTTGTATGTATCCGGACTTGTATATAAGGGTTCGATACAAGTGTCATATGCATCATAAGAGATACAAGTGAATGGTAATGTGGGCTCCACCACTCATTGGCGTGAGTAAGCCTGTCAGAACAATTTGTTAGATCATATCGATCTTGTGCCTCTCGGCGACAGATACTTTTTGGTAGGAATTGTTGTGACTCTAACCGATAAAAAGATGCGTCAGGCAGATATGTGTGATCGGAATGAGTTTTCTTGATCGCCTCGACTAAGTGAGTTATTCCGATGGAGCCGATATACAAGTGAAACATGCAAGCTGATATACAAGTGAAAGATGCAAGCCAATATACAAAGAACGGATGCGAAAAGAAATTAAATATAGAAAATTCTTTGTATGTTTAAATGCTTGTATGTCTACGATGTACATTTCCGATATGCAAGGCAAAATATACAAGCCGGATGTCAAAGGGAAGTTCAATATAGAAAATTCTTTGTATATTTGAATGCTTGTATGTTTATGACAAAAGCTAGGTTCAGGACTGAAAAGTGAATTTTAAATTCCATTTTACAAACTTATGTCTATTTGCAGGTACGTAGGTATATTGGTGTGGAAGCACGGTTAGGAAGAGGTAAAACTTTACCATCATCGCGCATCGGCATAGGGATAAAAGACTAGGCCAATAGAAGGAGGTCTTGCTGAAGGTAAAGTGAAGTTGAGTCAACGGGCATCGACAAAGGGATAAAAGATAGGGCCGATAGAAGGAGGTCTTGCCAAAGGTAAAGTGAAGTTCCGACATCACTTGAGAAGGTTTCTCCAATGATGGTTGTCTTGCCAATTGTGAGTAAATAAAGAAAAGGAGCCATCAGAGGGAGAAAGTCCTGAAGAGGCAACATGAACCTGAGTTGAAGAGGATATTATCAAGTGCATTGTTTGCCAGCTAGAGAACGAATCAAGTCCAAAATGCTGGAATATTCTATGCCAGCTGTGTGATTGCCAACTAGCAGGCACATGTTGTTCATCTGGACCGATGATTGTTATGAGAGGATCTTGATCATTGAATCAATGTAACAATTTTTTGGCTTCTGTCCTATAAAGGGGCTAGAACTTGTTTTTTAGAGAAGGAGGGAAAAACAATTTCATATAAGAGATCAGATTATTGAGACTAATGAGGACTGAATTGTTGAAATGTCAAGGTTCTTTCTTCAGATCATTATAAATATACTTATTCTAAAGCATACTGAATGGAGATGAAGCTTCAGATTACATCCTGATTGTAAACTTTAGGTAATCTTCAAGTTGATTTCTGGATATGTAATGGTGAATATCGTGTTCAATAGAAGCACTTTCACTTTATTGCATGTTGTTGTCAACATTTCCTTTGAAGATTTGTACTAGATCATGCAGATTTGTGGAATGTCCTAGTGAAGTATGATTCTAGTTTTCTTCTCTTCATTGCTGTATTGGAACATGTATGTGGATCAGTGATCTCAGTCAAGTAATTTTGGGAATCTCATCCTTTAAACCCTATCTTTGTCATTTCTTTTTCCTAATTTCATTAAATCGCTTTCATAACTACAAATCATGATAAATAATAAGCAGAACAAAGAAATATGCTGACATCCCATAGATACCTGAATATCATTAGCATATCTAAGCTAAATGCATGTAGTGTTGAAAATATCATGCAAAGAATTACAAATAATGGTAGAAATCATGCAAGTATCAACTTGTAGGCACATTATTTGAGTGAATTCATAGTGTAGAAGTAGAATTGTTGGAGATTTATGCAGAGCAGATATAAAGAACATGATATTTGGAGGAAATATTGAGGAACTTTGTAGGAATAATCAAAGTACAAAAGGCCCCTGAATGATTAACAACAACACACATCAACCACTGAGTAACGTCAGTAGATTATGAACTAATCAACAGAGACTTGGGATCATGAATTCTTTGAATTCATCATATCTTTCAAGATAAATAAAGGTTGTTGTGTAACTTTTATTTCATGTTTGCTTATAAGTAACATAATGATCAACATAAATTAGCACCAGAAGGAGGGCCTGGACAAGGAATCTGTGGATTTCTGCAAATGTTGCATAAATATTTCATCATTTGAGCTTAATGTCTGCAAAATCTCTTATCTGAGAGGTTTTGGTTGTATATTTGCAAAGATCCAGCTCAAAGTTTCAAAGATTCATTTGATTTTCTGAGCTTTCAAGTTTTATTCTGAGATATGATAGATCTCTTTGAAAATTCAAAAAGAGAGGATTGAAAATAGAATCTCATTTTGATGGATGCATATGAAGAGAATTTTCAAGTTAACATTTCTTTATTTCAGGAAACTTTGAATAAGCAGCTTTATCCTCAAAGTTTATCTAACTTTGGTTTATCTAGTTGTTGTAGGATACACAAGTCTGTGGAGCACAGTGAAATTAATTGTCTAACTTTTATTACAAGGTTGGATTTATATTTGAAAGGACTAATATTTTTTTTAGATGTGTTCAGGGCTGAAGTATGGTAGGAGAATGAAGAAATTCTGGAGCAACAAGCAGATACAACACTAGAAATTATTAGTTGTCCGGACAATGAAGTGGACCGCTCTAAGTATTTTGAATTATATTTGTCTAGAAACATACAGTGTAGTCAAATATTAGGTTTATCAACTGATGATGTCCTGATTGAAAGTTGGTGCAGGTTACATGACGAAGAGCATTCAAAAAGGGATTGTGATGCTTGCTTGGTCATGTTGGAGAAGACTTGAATTCTGGAACAGCAAGAAGAAGCAACACCCGTAATCATGAGTTGTTTAGAAAATACAATAGATGAATCAATTCTAGAAGGTAAAGAAGAGGAAACATCTTTCCTTGAGTCATTTTATGGTGAGAATTGGAGTTCTCTACTTTATAATAAGGGTGAGGCAGAGTGCAGGTATGAATCTTTTGAAAATCATAGAGATGAAATTACTCGTGATGAAGTTCCTATTACAGCAACTAATGGAGTCATAGAAATGAAAGTAAATCCTAATTTCATAGTTGACTTCTTTAAATTAAGTGACCAAGTGCAAGATTGTTGCAGGACAATGGAACTAGATACCTTACTGGATGATAGAAGTGAAGTATTTGGTGAACAATTCATGAAAGTTGAAGATGCAGAAAGCTTTGGACTTGTTTTGCATGATCATATGTCAATATGGCACTGTTTTGAAAATGAAATAGGGGAGTAGTCCTATCAATTGAAAGTTGTTTCACATTTACAGTCAAATGATTTAGAAATGATAAATGTTTGTGTATCAGGTTATGATAATGAAGATACTCATTTAGATGCTGACCTGCAGAGAATTGAAGAGAACATTAAGACATTTCCTGAACTTGAGGATAAAATGAATATCTAGAATAAAGAGATAGATGTGGATAAAGATGAAGAAATAATCCATCAAGAGTCATACATTCTTCAATTCGAAGTGAGATCATACATTGAGCTAAGCAACAAAAATGCAATGGGAAACCAACATGTCCTGCAAAACCAGAGATACACCAGGTCGTATCTTTCCTTTCCACAGTAAATGATGTTGATTATTATTTTGATTGTGGAAATTTGGGAGATAAAACATGCATATGGATATGTCATGAACATGATGAGCTTCCTCAGTTGCCGATAATCAGAGGTTATTCTGTTAAACACAATGAATTTAGAATACAAGAATATTTTTGGAATACAAAGATGAATTTTCTAGGATTAGAACCATAACTAGTGCCTTGATGCTCCTACACAATCTAAGGAAGTATGCAAATATAGGTGTCTTTGGGTCTTTTCCTGGGTCTTATTTGCATTGTAGGGTTTGTATATAGTTTGGTAGAGTATTGTTGGCAAGAGACACATTATAGATTCATGATTGTTGTCATTGATGGCAACAAAGTTCATCCCACACATCCGCAGGAGATGGTGTGTCTATACTGGAAGTCAGATTGAAGAGTGTTGTGGTTCGGTAAGCAAGAATAGAGCATGTGGCAAGATCTGACAGTTAGATCCAGATCTCTCAGAGGAAGTATCTTAGTAAAGTATGGACTTGGGGAAGTCAAGAGGAGTACCTTGACTGCTATATTCCAGGGATTGAGCCTCTGGTGATGAAAGAGTGAAGAGATATGAGAATCTAAGTATTGGGATCCTGTTTGACAGAGTAGACAGAGGAAGAACTGATCAACAGAGCATTAGACTTTATTCCGGATGAGATATTGATGGTGATCAAGGTTCTTAAGGTATCATTCATAATTGGTCGACATGTTAGATGACTTCTATGAGTATCTCTTTGATACACATCTCTTGGTAAGCAAGGATTCAGCCGACAGACTAGAGTTTGGGAAAATATTGACTATTCTGGATGCCAACTAGAAAGAGGATGAAATCCTTTGTGCAGATATATATATATATATATATATATATATATATATATATATACCAAATGGATTTCGATGAGAAGGTGTGTGTTGTGTTGTGTGTTGTCTGAAAAAGGAAGAAGATCAGTGTGGAAATAGTAAGGCAGGTCCGGTATGTGAAAGGACAACAACACAAAAGAAGAGAAAGGATGAAGTGTTGTAGATCAGTATATTGAGCCTAACCGGAACTGAACTCCAGCATATGTGGATGCTTCTTATCAGTTCAAGTATCTTGTTATTCTCTTTATCTCTTGTAGGCAGTGAGCCTCGTGTGAGCAGTGTGCTCGGGCAGTGAGCCCTAATTGGCAAGTGCCATTTTGTACTTCTATTCTTCTAACAGAGAATACATTCTTGGGTTAGTCACCCCGTGGTTTTTTCCCTTAACAGGGTTTTCCACGTCAAAATCATTGTGTTATGTGTATTGACCTTGTTTCTACTTTCATGCTTATGGATGCTTATAATTTTCTTTGATGTTGCACTAGTTGTTAAAGAAGAACAAAAAGTTAAATTAATTAAGATAACTGATTCACCCCCCCTCTCAGTTATCACCAATTGGTATCAGAGCCAAGTTCCTCCAAACAAAGCCTAACAGCTTGAGGAAGTTTTGGGAATTAAAATGGATGTGTATGGTATGAGGGAGCAACTTTAGTCTGCCCTAGATGATCTTAAGCAATCTAATTTTGAAGTCAATGAATTGAAGGAAAGACTCAAATAGGTTGATGATTTCATAAATGAACTAAAAGGGAAACTGAGTCTCTCTATGAAAAAGAGAAAGGATCTACTTCAGCAATTGGCAAGTCAAGGTGAAGCAAATGATACAAATGGAGATCTGAAGGAGAAAACCAAATTATGTGAAAAGTTATCAAAAGAGATCATTATGGTAAGACATGAAATGGAATCAGGAGTTATGAAATTTACCCAAGAAATTGAAGAGAAAAGAAAAACTGAAGATGATCTCTAAGACAATCTCTCAAGGAGAAATCAGAAGTCTGCCACAAGATGGATAGAATAATCAGACATCTTGAATCTGGTCTTGAAGATGCTAGAGATAATAAAGAAAAACTTGAGGATCAAATTGACACTCTTAAAAAGGATCTTCAAATGGAAAATGAATACAAAGAGAAACTCAAGATAAGTTCTGCTCAACTTGAAGTTCTTCTTGAAAGCCAAAAGAGGGTGCATAACAAGCGTGGCTTGGGATATGAGAAAGGTGAAAGCTCTAGATCCAGTCAAAAGAATTTTGGATCAAGAAATCTAAGGAACAGACCTAGAAGACCTCCGATAAGGCAACCTAATGCTCAAAGATATCCATCCTTCAATGGATACTGCCACAACTGCAATAACTTTGGTCATAAAGCTAATCAATACAGAAAGAGAATGAATCAAACTAATACATCCTTCTCTGGACAGTGTTTTAACTGCAAAAGGTATGGTCACAAATCTCATGAATGCAGAAATATGCAAATGAACAATTCATTCAATGGTAGATGCTTTACATGCAATAGAATGGGTCATATGGCAAATCAATGTAGATCAAGAGGATATGAATCAAATATGCAAAGAAATGCTATTTGCCACAATTGCAATAGATCCGGTCATATTGCCAAATTCTATAGAAGCAAGAATCAGGACAAAAGAGGTCCGGTACATCATAATTAGAATCAAGACAAAGGAAAAAGAAAAGTGAATGCAGATGAAGTTCAAAGTGAGATGAACAAGATTTGGGTGAAGAGAAGTACAGAAAATGTAGGGGATGGATCCGCACTAGAATCTAGTGCTGATATTCCTTCCAGAAATTAAAAAGTGAGCTTTGGCTCAGGGGAAGACACAAGGAAAAATACTTTCCCCCAGCCAGTTGATTAGTACCGAAATTGGCACAAGGAAAGTTGTGGATTAAAGGGTTCACAAAGGAACATCTAAATAATCTTTGGTAAAGAGATGAAAGATCCGCAAGAAGTTTTGAACATGTTAAAGACTAATCTGATTCAACAGTTATCTAGTGAAAAGTAGGTTTTTCACAGTTAGATCTGGTATGATTCAAATTAAGGTATTTTGATCTGCGGATAAATGGAATGATTGGAGAAAGGTAGATAGATTGCTAATATTCATCAAAGATTAACTCCAAGTGCATTTTAGTGTTCCAAAAAAGATTTTTTTTTAGAACAAGGAGAACAAGGCAAACCAGAACAACTTAAGTTGCACATTTATTATTATGAAATTAGGGTTTACAGAGAAATATAAGGGCTTTCCTGTTAATCATTTGCTCATTCTACATTCGAGTAAAAGAGAAAAAGAGCTCTGAAGCAAAATCATCTCAAACATCTCAAGGATCAACCACAGAAGTCAACTCTTCCAGCAATCTGATTCAACTCATATCGTGAAACCTAGAAGCGCAAAAGGTATTTTTCGTTCTTGAATATCTTTCCACAAATCTTCTTGAAAATGGCTACTTCAAATGTTATGAAGATTTCTGATAGGCCTCGCCCCAAATTTAAGAAACATCCCTACAAATCTCTAGAAGTGGATCCCTTAGGGGCATTTTCTAGCATTCCGCATGGAGTCTTGCATATTGAAGACGTTAGGGCATATATTCATGAGAACATTGAAGATTTTGGTGAATCCAAGCTGGCAGATATCTACCACAATCAGTTAATAGATGACTCATTTGAACTCAAACCACAGTATAAGGCTATTCGGGACAAACATTTTGCACAATGCATTCACTTCCCCTATTTTGTAGAAGATGAATGGGTCCGGTATGTTCTAAGTAGAATACATGATAGCTTCATATGGTTGACAAGGCCTTTCACGATAACCAAGGAAGCCATTAAGGCAGTTACCAGATTGCACTCATCCGGTGGGATTCCTGCTCTCAAATCTATCAAGAATCAAACAGTGAGTGAAGCAACCGGATCACAATTTGACAAGAGAGCTATGACAATTGAAGATATCTCTGATTCGGATATCAAATTTGCATCCATGATAATTGGTTACAAGATATATCACTCCAGTAGGGAAAATTCAGTAACTAGAACTGCAATTTATACAGCTTATCAGATGCTAAAAGAAAATGCCGATTATGATCTTTGTGACCTTCTTCTAAGCCAACTGTTGGAGAACCTACAAAAGATCAAAAAGGACAAAAAGAACTCATTCAAGTATGGCGGGCTGATATTATGTTTATTCTTCTAGTTCATGAATGAGCTTCCCAGATCGAGTAGATGGGTATGGTAGAATAATAGACCTATAACCATTCAAATCAGAGATTATATACATGGGCTTGGTGATGCCAAGGCACAAAATACAACACTCTAGGGTTATTTCAAGAACTTTTAGAGTATGATGCAAGCAAGAGAGAGAATTCCCAAATCTCTAGCTAAAAAGTACAAGGATACAATATGCTTTATGGTAGAAACTGATCAGTGCCTAATGGAGGTTGTGGAGCCAAGGATAGTTTGGATCATGCCAATGGGATATGAAGTAGATGAGAAAATTGTAGAGCTACATGTTCAACACATGCTTAGTCAACCCAAGTATCCCAAGGCAGAAAGGTTTGGAACCTTTGAAGAGCTAAGTGTAAAAGTTCATGTTGAACTGAGACAACCTAAGATCGAGAGAAAGGTAAGGAGGGAAGTAGAAGAAGAATTTGCCAAGAGGCATGGAATTTCAAAGGAGGCACTTGATGCAAATAAAAAGAAGATGGAAAGGGTAGAGAGAGAAAAAGAAGTAGAGAAAGAAGGTGCTTTGGTGGAAGTCCCCTCCTGGACCAGATCCTCTAAAACCTCTACACCTACCGCTGCTAAGAGCTCAAAAACATCAAAACCAGAAGCAAAATCATTCGGTAAAGCAAAGAAAAGAACTAAGACAAAGGTCATAAGGTCTTACATAAGTCAGAAGGATGATGAAGAGACTGAGTCAGATGAGGAGGTAAAGAAAATGAAGAAGAAGAAGAAAGTATCCAGTGAACCCTCTACCGGTGAAGGCAAGAAAGAAAAGGCAGAGGAATTTGTTGAAAAACCTACTCTCTGCATTGATGATATCATTAAATCAGTCACTGTGGATGGGAACTTGGAGCCAATGACTGAATTTTATGATGATTACAGTGAAGCTGATCAAAGATCCTGCAAGAAGCTACAGTCAGGTATCTTAATATTTATAATAAAGCATTCATTGAGATTATATCTCTAATTCCAAAGAGCCTAGAGAAGGAACTAGAAATCAGGAAGAACAATGCCAAGGCTAAGGACCTTGAGATCAAAGAACAAATAGCTATTCAACTCTATCCTTCAATCTCTCCAAAACAAATGAATATGATCTTTAAAGATTGCAAGGATGAGTTCTAGAGCAAAGCTAGAATGAATCAGCTTATGCTTGGAGAGACAGACAAAGTGGCTAAAGAAACTGAAGAAATCCTCCGGAATGCCTATAAAAAATTCAATATTCCTATTGTAGAGGACTTGGGTGATGAACCCTCTGCCATGGATGACAAAGGAGAATCTACTGAGTCAATTGCAGAAGAGGCAAGTAAAGAGAAGTCCAAGGACCAAGACTCCTCTATTCCGGAAGAGGAAGTCCAAGGAGAAGTAAATCTAGATTCCCCAGTAGTCTCTGAATCTAAAGGTGAAGGAAAGATAGAGGAGAAAGAAGAAGTGAAGGGAAGTGAAGAAGGTCAGATAGAAAAGACCACAGATGGCAGTGCTAAGGCTACAGAAGGGGAGACAACCCTATCACCAGCAAGAGACATAGCAGAAACAATCCAAGATTTCTTGACCAAAGAGATGATGGAATTTGATGAACTAGAGTTGCTTCAAGGTCCATTCAATTTTGATTCTCTCTCTCCGGTGCAAACCATGAAGCTAGCATCCTTCACTCAAGCAAAGGCAAAAGAAAAACTTTTGAAGTCTCACATGGAAGACTGTGAGCTCATAGAAGTTGCATCCGGTGTATTAGAGAAGATTATGCCATCCTTCCAAAAGGACTCTTCCGCCTCCACTTCCGGTAATCTAAAATCTCTTATAAATTCTGTTCATACGCACTTTGATTCATTAGAGAAGTCAGCAGAAGAAAATGTTCGAAAGGAGTTTTTAGGAAAGAGATTCTCTGAAATACAAGGTCTAATAACCAATGATAGGAGAGTTATGGATATTGGAATAAAGAGATTAGAAAATGCTCTTAAAGATGGCGGAGATATCTATAAATTTTGTTTATCCTGGACTAAAGTAACCAAGGAAATTGAGAAGAAAGTAAAAGAGCAAGAGGATAAATTGACAAGTTTATCTCAAAGTTTTGACCCTCTCTCCTCTTCCATAGTAAATCAAGAGTGCTAGACTCTTGCAACTATAAATGAAATAAAGAAGCTTGAGAAGGAGAAGAAAATAAGAATAGGTAGGCTAAGTGAACTAAGAGGGATTATTATCCCTAAGTTAGAGGCCATGCATGAGGCTCTAACTGATGCTCATACCACAGCCCGAACTAGTGATCCGACAGATCTCAAGAGGGCAGAAGCCTTTGCATTCCTATTGAGTGGTCACATCTCAATTTTGGACAGGATGAAGCAAAGTTGGGCAACATAACTTGTCTAGTTGAAGACAACTTTTGTAGACATACTACAATATATGTAAGTATAACCTGTTTATATACTTATGCGGCTAAGTATAGTTGAATTTTTGGGAATTTTGGCGTGCGGACCCTACCCTTTGCCATTTATGTCAAAGGGCGAGTAAGGAATAGTGAAAAATGAGGAATCCAGCTAAGGGGGAGCTCCGGTAAAGTGTACATTAGAACAAAGCATCAACCAAGGGGGAGTATAGTACAACACAGTCATTTTTTACTAAGTGTTGCCATCAATGCCAAAGGGGGAGATTGTTGGCAAGAGACACATTGTAGCTTCATGATTGTTGTCATTGATGGCAACAAAGTTCATCCCACACAACCGCAGGACATGGTGTGTCTATACTAAAAGTCAGATTGAAGAGTGTTGTGGTCCGATAAGCAAGAATAGAGCATGTGGCAAGATCTGATAGTCAAGTTTGGATCTCTCAGAGGAAGTATCTTAGTAAAGTGCGGACTTGGGGAAGTCAAGAGGAGTACCTTGACTAATATATTCCAGGGATTGAGCCTCCGGTGATGAAAGAGTGAAGAGATATGAGCATCTAAGTATTGGGATCCTGTTTGACAGAGTAGACAGAGGAAGAACTGACCGGCAGAGCATCAGACATTATTCCGGATGAGATATTGATGGTAATCAAGGTTCTTAAGGTATCATTCATAATTGGTCGACATGTTAGATGACTTCTATGAGTATCTCTTTGATACGCATCACTTGGTAAGCAAGGATTCAGCCGACAGACTAGAGTTTGGGAAACTATTGACTATTCCGGATGCCGACTAGAAAGAGGATGAAATCCTTTGTACGGATATATATACCAAATGGATTTTGATGAGAAGGTGTGTGTTGTGCGAAAAAGGTAGAAGAGCAGTGTAGAAATAGTAAGGCAAGTCCAGTATGTGAAAGGACAACAACACAAAAGAAGAGAAAGGATGAAGTGTTGTAGATCAGTATACTGAGCCTAACCAGAACTAAACTCCAGCATATGTGGATGCTTCTTATCGGTTCAAGTATCTTGTTATTTTCTTTATCTCTTGTAGGTAGTGAGCCTTTTGTGAGTAGTGTGCTCGGGCAGTGAGCCCTAATTGGCAAGTGCCATTTTGTACTTCTATTCTTCTAACAGATAATACATTCTTGGGTTAGTCACCTTGTGGTTTTTTCCCTTAACAGGGTTTTCCACGTCAAAATCATTGTGTTATGTGTATTGACCTTGTTTCTACTTTCATGCTTATGGATGCTTATTTTTTTTGATGTTGTACTAGTTGTTAAAGAAGAATAGAAAGTTAAATTAATTAAGATAACTAATTCACCCCCACCCTCTCAGTTATCAACAAGTAGTTGTTCTGTTTCTTTTCTTTGTTTTCTTGTCTTGCTTTGTGTTGTTTCCTTTCGTAGGTTAGTTGTTTGTACAGTCTGTTTGTTTTGTTTGCTTTGTTGTTTTCCTGTGTGCTAGGGTCTTTATTTTGATTTAGAGTATGCATGAGCAAACTAACAACCACTGAAAACAATAGGAAATTCAGAACATTCAGGTTAATTATTTGAAATTTATGCATAACTTGTTGTGACTGTCATGAATGTAGAAAGTTAGTTAACTTGTGAAATTTTGTATTCAATAACTGTGGGTTGAGTATTCAAGGGAAGTTTCTCACAATGACACACCTAAAATCCTTGGGTTTGTTGAACCTACCAGTGTAGATATTAGGTGAAAAATTAGAGGTCACCCTTGCTACCATTAAAATTCTCAGCTTAATTTTAGCATGTGATCATTCCTTGCATCATGAAGTTACAACTGTAATATCTTATGAAATCTCTATCTCATCCAAAATATAAAATAAATAAATAATAAAATGGATTTTACTGAAAATCCAAATTAAGTCATCTAAGTAACTTTATCGGGGCTATAGACGCTTGCTGGCAGTGGGGCTCTACTTTGGAGAATTGTAATGATAACCTTGTCAGGGCTATGGATGCCTGCTGGCAGCAAGGCTCTATCCAGTTGGCTATGAGGGAATGATATCAACTAGGTAGTCTAATATCTGTCACTAGTCTGTTCAACTAATTTTCAAGATGAGGATAATTAATCACGTGCGCCCACTTAAACTGAATGTGAAAATTTATGCACCTTATTGAATACATTGAGTCTCAAGTTAAATAATGATATGCAGAAAAGATAGTTGGAAATTATGAATTTATTTCATTTAGTTTTCTTTAATGGTTTTAATTTGATTGTTTTGTTTGGTTGCTAGTTGTTGTGATGTTCACAACACGCCCCATTTTACTCCTTAGCAAAATGAGGACCCCTGTTGTGGCTGGCTTCTTTGCTTGTGTGTGTGGGTCTGCTTGGTGGTAAAGGGAAAAGGAAGTGAAAGTTACAAACCTTGTTGAAAATAAAGATTAAAGTCATTCAGTATCAGAGCTGAATATGGGTGAATTCCTTGTCAAAAATGAGTAAGGGTTGCTTTTTGAACCATTTTAAAATTCCTGATATTTTGCTAGTTATGTGTGTTTTTGGTAAAATGCATTGTGATATGGGTTTGTATGTTCATATACAAAGTCGTTTGTATATCGGGTCGTTGTATAGTTGAATAAGGAAGTCAGCAGGTTTATATACATTGTTGTACCTGTATGCATTTGCTAACATTTTATTTTCACATACAAGGTGGAGCCAATAGCATTCAAAGTTTAAATGAATATTTCGATCGAGTCCATTGCATGTATTGTATGTTTGTATGTTTGGCAAAATGTGATATACAACGGGATATACAACACTTTATACATGCAAATCCAAAACCGAAATGATTATGAAATAACGTTAAGTTGTTGTATGTTTCATGCATTGTATGTATGTTTCAGTACATACATTGCGGTACATACAAGGCAGAATTCAAAAAAGATTTAAATCCTATATAATGGATGCATGATAACTTAATGTATATCTAAAAGATGCATTTTGGTATATACAACTCAGAGTTGAAAGGGGGATACATATTGTGGTTAATAAAAGTTGAAGTCCAAAAGGACATACAAAGGATGTTGTGTATGTATCCAGACTAGTATATAAGGGTTCGATACAAGTGTCATATGCATCACAAGAGATACAAGTGAATGGTAATGTGGGCTCCACCACTCATCGGCATGAGTAAGCATGTCGGAACAATTTTTTAGATAATACCGATCTTGTGCCTCTCGGCAATAGATACTTTTCGGTAGGAATCACTGTGACTCTCAGTGATAAAAAGATGTGTCAGGCAAATATGTGTCATCGGAATGAGTTTTCTTGATCGCCCCAACGAAGTAAGTTATTCTGATGGAGCCGATATACAAGTGAAAGATGCAAGCCAATATACAAAGAATGGATGCTAAAAGAAATTAAATACAGAAAATTCTTTGTAAGTTTAAATGCTTGTATGTCTACGATGTACATTTCTGATATGCAAGGCGAAATATACAAGCCGGATGTCAAAGGGAAGGTCAATATAGAAAAATCTTTGTATATTTGAATGCATGTATGTTTATGACAAAAGTTAGGTTCTAGACTAAAAAGTGAATTTTAAATTTCATTTTACAAACTTATGTATGTTGGTAGGTACGTAGGTATATTGGTGTGGAAGCCGTCACGATTAGGAAGAGGTAGAACTTTACCATCATCAGGCGTCGGCAAAGGGATAAAAGATTGGGCTAATAGAAGGAGGTCTTGCCGAAGGTAAAGTGAAGTTGAGTCATCGGGCGTCGGCAGAGGGATAGAAGACTAGGCCGATAGAAGGAGGTCTTGCCGAAGGTAAAGTGAAGTTTTGACATCGGGGTGAGTTTGGTCACGGAGAGACTTGAGAAGGTTTCTCTGATGATGGTTGTCTTGCCGACTATGAGTAAATAAAGAAAAGGAGCCATCAGAGGGAGAAAGTCCTGAAGAGGCAACATGAACTTGAGCTGAAGAGGATATTATCAAGTGCATTGTTTGCCAGCTAGAAAATGAATCAAGTCCAAAATGCTGGAATATTCTATGCCAGCTGTGTGATTGTCAACTGGTAGGCATGTGCTGTTCATCTGGACTGATGATTGTTATGAGAGGATCTTGATCATTGGATTAGTGTAACGGTTTTCTGGCTTCTGTCCTATAAAGGGGCCAGAACTTGTCTTTTAGAGAAGGAGGGAAAAACAATTTCATATAAGAGATTGGATTACTAAGACTAATGAGGACTGAATTGTTAAAATGTCAAGGTTCTTTCTTCAGATCATTGTAAATATACTTGTTCTAAAGCATACTGAATGGAGATGAAGCTTTAGGTTACATCGTGATTGTAAACTTTACATAATCTTCAAGTTGATTTCTGGATATGTAATGGTGAATGCTATGTTCAATAGAAGTGCTTTCATTTTATTGCATGTTGTTGTCAACTTTTCCTTTGAAGATTTGCACTGGATCATGCAGATTTGTGGAATGTCTTGGTGAAGTATGATTATAGTTTTCTTCTCTTCATTGCTGTATCGGAACATGTATGTGGATTAGTGATCTCAGTCAAGTAATTTTCGGAATCTCATCCTTTAAACCCTACTTTGTCATTTCTTTTTCTTAATTTCATTAAATCACTTTCATAACTGCAAATCATGATAAATAATAAGCAGAACAGAGAAATATGCTGACATCTTGTAGATAACTAAATATCATTAGCATATTTGAGCTAAATGCATGTAGGGTTGAAAATATCATGCAAAGAATTACAAATAATGGTAGAGATCATGCAGATATCAACTTGTAGGCACATTATTTGAGTGAATTCATAGTGTAGAAGTAGAATTGTTGGAGATTTATGCAGAGTAGATATAAAGAATAGGATATTTGGAGGAAATATTGAGGAACTTTGCAGGAATAATAAAAGTACGTAAGGCTCCTGAATGATTAACAACAACACACATCAACTACTGAGTAATGTCCGTAGATTATGAACTAATCAACGGAGACTTGGGATCATGAATTCTTTGAATTCATCGTATCTTTCATGATAAATAAAGGTTGTTGTGTAACTTTTATTTCATGTTTTCTTATTTCATGTTGCATAAATATTTCATCATTTGAGCTTAATGTCTGCAAATATCTCTTATCTGAGAGGTTTTGGTTGTATATTTGCAAAGATCCAGCTCAAAGTTTCAAAGATTCATTTGATTTTCTAAGCTTTCAAGTTTTATTCTAAGATATGATAGATCTCATTGAAAATTCAAAAAGAGAGGATTGAAAATAGAATCTCATTTTTATGGATGCATATGAAGAGAATTTTCAAGTTAACATTTCTTTATTTTAGGAAACTTTGAATAAGCAGCTTTATCCTCAAAGTTCATCTAACTTTGGTTTATCCAATTGTTGTAGGATACACAAGTCTGTGGAGCATAGTGAAAGTAATTGTCTAACTTTTATTACAAGGTTGGATTTATATTTGAAAGGATTAATATTTTTTTTAGATGTTTTCAGGGCTGAAGTCTAGCAGGAGAATGAAGAAATTCTGGAGCAACAAGTAGATACAACACTAGAAGTTATTAGTTGTCCAGACAATGAAGTGGACCGCTCTAAGGATTTTGAATTATATTTGTCTAGAAACATACAGTGTAGTCAAATATTAGGTTTATCCACTGATGATGTCCTAATTGAAAGTTGGTGCAGGTTACATGACAAAGAGCATTCAGAAAGGGATTGTGACGCTTGCTTGGTCATGTTGGAGAAGACTCAAATTCTGGAATAGCAAGAAGAAGCAACACCTGTAATCATGAGTTGTTTAGAAAATACAATAGCTGAATCAGTTCTAGAAGGTAAAGAAGAGAAAACATCTTTCCTTGAGTCATTTTATGGTGAGAATTGGGGTTCTGTATATTATAATAAGGGTGAGGCAGAGTGCAGGTATGAATCTTTTGAAAATCATAGAGATGAAATTACTCGTGATGAAGTTCCTATTATAGCAACTAATGGAGTCATAGAAAAGAAAGTAAATCCTAATTTCATAGCTGATTTCTTTAAATTGAGTGACCAAGTGCAAGATTGTTGCAGGACAATGGAACCAGATACCTTACTGGATGATAGAAGTGAAGTATTTGATGAACAATTCATAAAAGTGGAAGATGCAGAAAGCTTTGGAGTTGTTGTACATGATCATATGTCAATATGGCACTGTTTTGAAAATGAAACAAGGGAGTATTCCTATCAATTGAAAGTTGTTTCACATTTACAGTCAAATGATTTAGAAATGATAAATTTCTATATATCAGGTTATGATAATGAAGATACTCATTTAGATGCTGATGTGCAGAGAAGTGAAGAGAACATTAAGATGTTTCCTAAACTTGAGGATAAACTGAATATCCAAAATAAAGAGATAGATGTGGATAAAGATGAAGAAATAATCCATCAAGAGTTATACATTCTTCAATTCGAAGTGAGATCAGACATTGAGCTAAGCAACAAAAATGTAAAGTCAAACGGGAAACCAACATGTCCTACAGAACCAGAGATACACCAGGTCGTATCTTTTCTTTTCCATAGTAAATGATGTTGATTATTATTTTGATTATGGAAATTTGGGAGATAAAACATGCATATGGATATGTCATGAACATGATGAGCTTCCTCAGTTGCTGGTAATCAGAGGTTATTCTATTAAACACAATGAATTTAGAATACAAGAATATTTTTTAGAATATAAAGATGAATTTGCTAGGATCAGAACCATAATTATTGCCTTGATGCTCCTACACAATCTAAGGAAGTATGCAAATACAGGTGTCTTTGGGTCTTTTCTTGGGTTTTAGTTGTATTGTAGGGTTTGTATATAGTTTGGTAGAGTAGTTGTTCTATTTCTTTTCTTTGTTTTCTTGTCTTGCTTTGTGTTGTTTCCTTTTGTAGGTTAGTTGTTTGTACAGTCTGTTTGTTTTGTTTGCTTTGTTGTTTTCCTATGTGCTGGGGTCTTTATTTTGATTTAGAGTATGCATGAGCAGACTAACAACCACTGAAAAAAATAGGAAATTCAGAACATTCAGGTTAATTATTTGAAATTTATGCATAACTTGTTGTGACTGTCATGAATGTAGAAAGTTAGTTAACTTGTGAAATTTTGTATTCAATAACTGTGGGTTGAGTATTCAAGGGAAGTTTCTCACAATGACACACCTAAAATCTTTGGGTTTATTGATGAAAAATTAGAGGTCACCCTTGCTACCATTACAATTCTCAGCTTAATTTTAGCAAGTGATCATTCCTTGCATCATTAAGTTACAACTGTAATATCTTATGAAATCTCTATCTCATCCAAAATATAAAATAATTAAAATAATAAAATGGATTTTATTGAAAATCCAAAGTAAGTCATCTAAGTAACTTTACCGGGGCTATAGATGCTTGCTGCCAGTTGGGCTCTACTTAGAAGAATTGTAACGATAACCTTGTTGGGGCTATTGATGCCTGCTGGCAGCAAGACTCTATCCGGTTGGCTATGAGAGAATGACATCAACTAGGTAGTCTAATATCAGTCACTGGTTTGTTCAACTGATTTTCAAGATGAGAATAATTACTCACGTGCACCCACTTAAACTGAATGTGAAAATTCATGCACCTTATTGAATACATTGAGTCTCAAGTTAAATAATGATTTGCAGAAAAGATAGTTGGAAATTATGAATTTATTTCATTTAGTTTTCTTTAATGGTTTTAATTTGATTGTTTTGTTTGGTTGCTAGTTGTTGTGATGTTCACAACACGCCCCATTTTACTCCTTAGCAAAATGAGGACCCCTACTATGGCTGGCTTCTTTGCTTGTGTGTGTAGGTCTGCTTGGTGGTAAAGGGAAAAGGAAGTGAAAGTTACAAACCTTGTTGAAAATAAAGAAAAAATGGCATTGAGTACCAGAGCTGAATATGGGTGAATTCCTTGTCAAAAATGAGTAAGGGTTGCTTTTTGAACCATTTTAAAATTATTGATATTTTGCTAGTTATGTGTGTTTTTGGTAAAATGCATTGTGATATGGGTTTGTATGTTCATATACAAAGTTGTTTGTATATCGGGTCATTGTATAGTCGCATAAGGAAGTCATCGAGTTTATATACATTGTTGTACTTGTATGCGTTTGCTAACATTTTATCTTCACATACAAGGTGGACCCGATAGCGTTCAAAGTTTAAATGAATATTTTGGTCAAGTCCATTGCATGTATTGTATGTTTGTATGTTTGGAAACACACGATATACAATGGGATATACAACACTTTATACACGCAAAGCTAGAACCGAAATGATTATGAAATAACGTTAAGTCATATGTTTCACGCATTGTATGTATGTTTTGGTACATACATTGCGGTACATACAAGGCGGAATTCAAAAAAGATTTAAGTCCGATATAATGGATTCATCATAACTTAATGTATATTGAAAAGATGCATTTCGGTATATACAAGTTGGAGTTGAAAGGGGGATACATACTGTGGTTAATAAAAGTTGAAGTTTGAAAGGACATACAAAGGATGTTGTATGTATCTGGACTTGTGTATAAGGGTTTGATACAAGTGTCATTTGCATTGCAAGAGATACAAGTGAATGGTAATGTGGGCTCCACCACTCATCAGCGTGAGTATGCCTGTTGGAACAATTTTTTAGATCATACCGATCTTGTGCCTCTCGGCGATAGATACTTTTCGGCAGGAATCACTGTGACTCTCACCGATAAAAAGATACGTCGGGCAGATATGTGTGATCGGAATGTGTTTTCTTGATCACCCTGACTAAGTGAGTTATTCTGATGGAGCCAATATACAAGCGAAAGATGCAAGCCGATATACAAAGAACGGATGCGAAAAGAAATTAAATACAAAAAAATCTTTGTATGTTTAAATGCTTGTATGTCTACGATGTACATTTTTGATATGCAAGGTGAAATATACAAGTCGAATGTCAAGGGGAAGTTCAATATAGAAAATTCTTTGTATATTTGAATGCTTGTATGTTTATGATAAAAGTTAGGTTCAAGATTGAAAAGTGAATTTTAAATTCCATTTTACAATCTTATGTCTGTTGGCAGGTATGCAGGTATCTTGGTGTGGAAGCCGTCACGGTTAGGAAGAGGCGGAGCTTTACCGTCATCGGGCGTTAGTAGAGGGATAAAAGACTGGGCCGATAGAAGGAGGTCTTGCTGAAGGTAAAGTGAAGTTGAGTCATCGGGCATCGGCAAAGGGATAAAAGACTGGGTCGATAAAAGGAGGTCTTGCCGAAGGTAAAGTGAAGTTCCAACATCAGGGTGAGTTTGGTGGTGGAGAGACTTGAGAGGGTTTCTCCGATGATGGTTGTCTTGCTGACTGTGAGTAAACAAAGAAAAGGAGCCATCAGAGGGAGAAAGTCCTGAAGAGGCAACATGAACCTGAGTTGAAGAGGCTATTATCAAGTGCATTGTTTGCCAGCTAGAGAATGAATCAAGTCCAAAATGTTGGAATATTCTATGCCAACTATGTGATTGCCAACTGGCAGGCACGTGCTGTTCATTTGGACCGATGATTGTTATGAGAGGATCTTGATCATTGGATCAGTGTAACAATTTTCTGGCTTCTGTCCTATAAAGGGGCCAAAACTTGTCTTTTAGAGAATGAGGGAAAAACAATTTCATATAAGAGATCAGATTGCTAAGACTAATGAGGACTGAATTGTTGAAATGTCAAGGTTCTTTCTTCAGATCATTGTAAATATACTTGTTCTAAAGCATACTGAATGGAGATGAAGCTTCAGATTACATCCTGATTATAAACTTTACATAATCTTCAAGTTAATTTCTGGATATGTAATGGTGAATGCTGTGTTCAATAGAAGCACTTTGATTTTATTGCATGTTGTTGTCAACTTTTCCTTTGAAGATTTGCACTAGATCATGCAGATTTATGGAATGTCCTGGTGAAGTATGATTCTAGTTTTCTTCTCTTCATTGTTGTATCGGAACATGTATGTGGATCAGTGATCTCAGTCAAGTAATTTTGGGAATCTCATCCTTTAAACCCTACTTTGTCATTTCTTTTTCTTAATTTCATTAAATCACTTTCATAACTGTAAATCATGATAAATAATTAGTAGAACAGAGAAATATGCTGACATCCCATAGATAACTGAATATCATTAGCATATTTGAGCTAAATGCATGTAGTGTTGAAAATATCATGTAAAGAATTACAAATAATGGTAGAAATCATGCATATATCAACTTGTAGGCACATTATTTGAGTGAATTTATAGTGTAGAAGTAGAATTGTTGGAGATTTATGCAGAGCAAATATAAAGAATGGGATATTTAGAGGAAATATTGAGGAACTTTGCAGGAATAATCAAAGTACGTAAGGCCCCCGAATGATTAACAACAACACACATCAACTACTGAGTAACGTCAGTAGATTATGAACTAATCAACGGAGACTTGGGATCATGAATTCTTTGAATTCATCGTATCTTTCATGATAAATAAAGGTTGTTGTGTAACTTTTATTTCATGTTTGCTTATGAGTAACATCATGATCAACATAAATTGGTGCTAGAAGAAGGGCTTGAACAAGGAATCTATGGATTTCTGCAAATGTTGCATAAATATTTCATCATTTGAGCTTAATGTCTACAAATATCTCTTATCTGAGATGTTTTGGTTGTATATTTGCAAAGATCCAGCTCAAAGTTTCAAAGATTCGTTTGATTTTCTGAGCTTTCAAGTTTTATTCTGAGATATGATAGATCTCATTGAAAATTCAAAAAGAGAGGATTGAAAATAGAATCTCATTTTGATGGATGCATATGAAGAGAATTTTCAAGTTAACATTTCTTTATTTTAGGAAACTTTTAATAAGAAGCTTTATCCTCAAAGTTTATCTAACTTTGGTTTATCCAGTTGTTGTAGGATACACAAGTCTATGGAGCATAGTGAAATTAATTGTCTAACTTTTATTACAAGGTTGGATTTATAATTGAAAGGACTAATATTTTTTTTAGATGTGTTCAGGGCTGAAGTCTAGCAGGAGAATGAAGAAATTCTAGAGCAACAAGTAGCTACAACACTAGAAGTTATTAGTTGTCCGGACAATGAAGTGGACCACTCTAAGGATTTTGAATTATATTTGTCTAGAAACATACAGTGTAGTCAAATATTAGGTTTATCAACTAATGATGTCCTGATTGAAAGTTGGTACAGGTTACATGACGAAGAGCATTCATAAAGGGATTGTGATGCTTGCTTGGTCATGTTGGAGAAGTCTTGAATTCTGGAACAGCAAGAAGAAGCAACACTTGTAATCATGAGTTGTTTAGAAAATACAATACCTGAATCAATTCTAGAAGGTAAAGAAGAGGAAACATCTTTCCTTAAGTCATTTTATGGTGAGAATTGGGGTTCTCTACTTTATAATAAGGGTGAGGCAGAGTGCAGGTATGAACCTTTTGAAAATCGTAGAGATGAAATTACTCGTGATGAAGTTACTATTATAGCAACTAATGGAGTCATAGAAAAGAAAGTAAATCCTAATTTCATAGCTGACTTCTTTAAATTGAGTGACCAAGTGCAAGATTGTTGCAGGACAATGGAACCAGATACCTTACTGGATGATAGAAGTGAATTATTTGATAAACAATTCATGAAAGTTGAAGATGCAGAAAGCTTTGGAGTTGTTGTGCATGGTCATATGTCAATATGGCATTGTTTTGAAAATGAAACAGGGGAGTATTCCTATCAATTGAAAGTTGTTTCACATTTACAGTCAAATGATTAAGAAATGATAAATTTCTGTATATCAGGTTATGATAATGAAGATACTCATTTAGATGTTGACGTGCAGAGAATTGAAGAGAACATTAAGACGTTTCCTAAACTTGAGGATAAACTGAATATCCAGAATAAAGAGATAGATGTGGATAAAGATGAAATAATCCATCAAGAGTCATACATTCTTCAATTCAGACATTGAGCTAAGAAACAAAAATGCAAAGTCAAACGGGAAACCAGCATGTCCTGCAGAACCAGAGATACACCAGGTCGTATCTTTCCTTTCCACAGTAAATGATGTTGATTATTATTTTGATTATGGAAATTTGGGAGATAAAACATGCATATGGATATGTTATGAACATGATGAGCTTCCTCAGTTGCCGATAATTAGAGGTTATTATGTTAAACACAATGAATTTAGAATACAAGAATATTTTTTAGAATACAAAGATGAATTTGCTAGGATCATAACCATAACCTTGATGCTCCTTTAAAATCTAAGGAAGTATGCAAATACAGTTGTCTTTGGGTCTTTTCCTGGGTTTTATTTGCATTGTAGGGTTTGTATATAGTTTGGTAGAGTAGTTGTTCTGTTTCTTTTCTTTGTTTTCTTGTCTTGATTTGTGTTGTTTCCTTTCGTAGGTTAGTTGTTTGTACAGTCTATTTGTTTTGATTGCTTTGTTGTTTTCCTATGTGCTGGGGTCTTTATTTTGATTTAGAGTATGCATGAGCAGACTAACAACCACTGAAAACAATAGGAAATTCAGAACATTCAGGTTAATTATTTGAAATTTATGCATAACTTGTTGTGACTGTCATGAATGTAGAAAGTTAGTTAACTTGTGAAATTTTGTATTCAATAACTGTGGGTTGAGTATTCATGGGATGTTTCTCACAATGACACACCTAAAATCCTTGGGTTTGTTGAACCTACCAGTGTAGATATTAGGTGAAAAATCAGAGGTCACCCTTGCTACCATTACAATTCTCAGCTTAATTTTAGCAAGTGATCATTCCTTGCATCATGAAGTTACAACTGTAATATCTTATGAAATCTCTATCTCATCCAAAATATAAAATAAATAAAATAATAAAATGGATTTTACTAAAAATCCAAATTAAGTCATCTAAGTAACTTTACCAGGGCTATAGATGCTTGTTGGCATTGGGGTTCTACTTAGGAGAATTGTAACGATAACCTTGTTGGGGCTATGGACGCCTGCTGGCAGCAAGGCTCTATCCGGTTGGCTATGAGGGAATGACATCAACTAGGTAGTCTAATATCAGTCACTGGTTTGTTCAACTAATTTTCAAGATGAGGATAATTAATCACGTGCACCCACTTAAACTGAATGTGAAAATTCATGCACCTTATTGAATACATTGAGTCTCAAGTTAAATAATGATTTGCAGAAAAGATAGTTGGAAATTATGAATTTATTTCATTTAGTTTTCTTTAATGGTTTTAATTTGATTGTTTTGTTTGGTTGCTATTTGTTGTGATGATCACAACACGCCCCATTTTACTCCTTAGCAAAATGAGGACCCCTGTTGTGGCTGGCTTCTTTGCTTGTGTGTGTGGGTCTGCTTGGTGGTAAAAGGAAAAGGAAGTGAAAGTTACAAACCTTGTTGAAAATAAAGAAAAAATGGCATTGAGTACCAGAGTTGAATATGGGTGAATTCCTTGTCAAAAATGAGTAAGGGTTACTTTTTGAACCATTTTAAAATTCCTGATATTTTGCTAGTTATGTGTGTTTTTGGTAAAATGCATTTTGATATGGGTTTGTATATTCATATACAAAGTCGTTTGTGTATCAGGTCGTTGTATAGTCGCATAAGGAAGTCATCGAGTTTATATACATTGTTGTACTTGTATGCATTTGCTAACGTTTTATCTTCACATACAAGGTGGACCCATCAACGTTCAAAGTTTAAATGAATATTTCAGTCGAGTCCATTGCATGTATTGTATGTTTGGCAAAATGCGATATACAATGAGATATACAACACTCTATACATGCAAAGCTAGAAATGAAATGATTATGAAATAACGTTAAGTCGTTGTATGTTTTGCGCATTGTATGTATGTTTTGGTACATACATTGCGGTACATACAAGGCGGAATTCAAAAAAGATTTAAATTTGATATAATGGATGCATCATAACTTAATGTATATCGAAAAGATACATTTCGGTATATACAAGTCAGAGTTGAAAGGGGCATACATACTATGGTTAATAAAAGTTGAAGTCCAAAAGGACATACAAAGGATGTTGTATGTATCCGGACATGTATATAAGGGTTTGATAGAAGTGTCATATCCATCGCAAGAGATACAAGTGAATGGTAATGTGGGCTCCACCACTCATCGGCATGAGTAAGCCTGTCAAAACAATTTTTTTAGATCATACCGATCTTGTGCCTCTCGGCGATATATACTTTTTGGCAGGAATCGCTGTGACTCTCACCGATAAAAAGATGCGTCGGGCAGATATGTGTGATCGGAATGAGTTTTCTTGATCACCCCAACTAAGTGAGTTATAAAGATGCAAGCCGATATACAAGTGAAAGATGCAAGCCGATATACAAAGTACGGATGCAAAAAGAAATTAAATATAGAAAATTCTTTGTATGTTTAAATGCTTGTATGTCTATGATGTACATTTCTGATATGCAAGGCGAAATATCAAGCCGGATGTCAAAGGGAAGTTCAATATAGAAAATTCTTTGTATATTTGAATGCTTGTATGTTTATGACAAAGGTTAGGTTCAAGACTGAAAAGTGAATTTTAAATTCCATTTTACAAACTTATGTCTGTTGGCAGGCACGCAGGTATATTGGTGTGGAAGCTGTCACGGTTAGGAAGAGGCAGAACTTTACCGTCATCAGGCATCGGTAGAGGGATAAAAGACTAGGCCAATAGAAGGAGGTCTTGCCGAAGGTAAAGTGAAGTTGACTCATCAGGTGTTGGTAGAGGGATAAAAGACTGGGCCGATAGAAGGAGGTCTTGCTGAAGGTAAAGTGAAGTTCCGACATCGGGGTGAGTTTGGTCACGGAGAGACTTGAGAAGGTTTCTCCGATGATGGTTGTCTTGCTGACTGTGAGTAAATAAAGAAAAGGAGCCATCAGAGGGAGAAAGTCCTGAAGAGGCAACATGAACCTGAGCTGAAGAGGATATTATCAAGTGTATTGTTTGCTAGCTAGAGAATGAATCAAGTCCAAAATGCTGGAATATTCTATGCCAGCTGTGTGATTACCAACTAGCAGGCACGTGCTGTTCATCTAGATTGATGATTGTTATGAGAGGATCTTGAGCATTGGATCAGTGTAATAGTTTTCTGGCTTCTGTCCTATAAAGGGGCCAGAACTTGTCTTTTAGAGAAGGAGGGAAAAACAATTTCATATAAGAGATCGGATTATTGAAACTAATGAGGACTGAATTGTTGAAATGTCAAGGTTCTTTCTTCAGATCATTGTAAATATACTTGTTCTAAAGCATACTGAATGGAGATGAAGCTTCAAATTACATCCTGATTGTAAACTTTACGTAATCTTCAAGTTAATTTCTGGATATGTAATGGTGAATGCTGTGTTCAATAGAAGCGCTTTCATTTTATTGCATGTTGTTGTCAACTTTTCCTTTGAAGATTTGCACTAGATCATGCAGATTTGTGGAATGTCCTGGTGAAGTATGATTATAGTTTTCTTCTCTTCATTGCTGTATCGGAACATGTATGTGGATCAGTGATCTCAGTCAAGTAATTTTGGGAATCTCATCCTTTAAACCCTACTTTGTCTTTTCTTTTTCTTAATTTCATTAAATTGCTTTCATAATTGTAAATCATGATAAATAATTAGCAGAACAGAGAAATATGCTGACATCGCATAGATAACTGAATATCATTAGCATATTTGAGATAAATGCATGTAGTGTTGAAAATATCATGCAAAGAATTACAAATAATGGTAGAAATCATGCATATATCAACTTGTAGGCACATTATTTGAGTGAATTCATAGTGTAGAAGTAGAATTGTTGGAGATTTATGCAGAGTAGATATAAAGAACAGGATATTTGGAGGAAATATTGAGGAATTTTGCAGGAATAATCAAAGTACGTAAGGCCTCTGAATGATTAACAACAACACACATGAAGCACTGAGTAATGTCCATAGATTATGAACTAATCAACGGAGACTTGGGATCATGAATTCTTTGAATTCATCGTATCTTTCAAGATAAATAAAGGTTGTTGTGTAACTTTTATTTCATGTTTGCTTATGAGTAACATCATGATCAACAAGACCATCAAGCATCGTTGATAGACCTAAGTCCACCTTTGCAACAAGATCAAACACCTTTGCAACAAGACTTAATATCCTTTGATGAGGGAAAGACCAATCTAGATCATGTATCCTATGAATACCCTTCATCATCATCCAACCAAATGCCAATCCATGAGCCTACTAGTTCTATACCAACACTGCCATGTGATCTTACTCCTAGTCCATTGATCCACCAAACTTCTAATCCCCTAATCCCTTCATTACCCTCATCACCATCTTACTCCAATGCTTCACTGAAAGAGATGGCTGAGATGATTTTACAAGGGCTATTTGAAGCAAAACTCATTGAACTTCCTGAAGTCAAACCAAGTGAAGAAAGTGCATACGATGAATATGACTAATGTGCATACCATAGGACTAAAGGTCATGATACAAATGAGTGCCCTGTATTTATGCCACTCTTCTACATGATGTACAAATAGAGTATCCTTAGGCATGCCAAATCATCCCAACCTCATGTGTCATCTCCATTTAATCCAAATCCTAATATGCCAAATCCCAACATCCTCCCATCTAGTCTGAATCCTAATCCCAAGCCTACAACACCATCCACCATTATCATTATCCACCCATTATATTGTCCATCCACCCATATACTTGCAAAGGATGTGATCCAATGGCTACTCGCAAGGAATAGACCATCTCCATGTCAAACACCAATTCTTGAGCCTCTCAAAGAACCTTCAAACACCTTTCCTATTCTTCCAATCCCTTCATGTAGTCCAGAATCCATCGAGCCTATTGAAGAGCCTCCTATCATGAACCCAAGTCAAGATCCATTAGACTCTCATGGTGTTGACCATCTAGAGTCTATCAAGCCTCTCCAAGAGTCTCCCACTTCTACTTCCATTCAAGAAAGTCAAGAGGTATGTCAAGAACATAATCCTAAGCATGTGGAAACATCACACCCTTGTTCTAATCAATATCAAATCCTTTCCATGCAACCCATCCATAACATTTATCTTTTCCATGATCAAGATGATATTACATATGATGAAGCTATCCATGAGCACTTTGATCTTATCCATAATCCCATTACCATCCATGAGAAAGATATCAAAATTGCTCCTATCCATCCTCCATCTAGGCCTATCCATAATTCCATAACATCTACTTCCCTTGATGAGACACTTGGCTCCCAAGTAAGCATAGAAGATCAAATGAATAGCTTGGATCTAAATGGACATAATCGAGATCCTAATGGTCCTTCCACATCCACCATCGACCCCACTTCAAATCCACCACCATATCCACTTGGTCTTACCACCCTCATCAATGAATGTTCTTCTTTAGGGGAACAAAAACCATTGTCTTTCACTTCACCTTCTCCATCCACTAATGAATTCGTGTCTAGTTTCCAAACTACACATAGTCCCATTGTCCATCGCATACTCCAAAACATGAACTACTAAGGTAAAGGCTTAGGCCTTCATGAGCAAGGTATTTTGGAGCCAAACCATGTCAAGGTCCCTCCACACTCATATGGCCTTGGATACACACCCCAAGGTAAACAATCTAAAGATGTTGGTACTTCCTCCATCCCTCCTAACTCTACCACTTTCCATCACAAACCACATCATATACCCAAAACATATGCAACCATTCTATCTCCATCATCCTACAAATATCAAAAGCATGTGACCATACACCTTCCACCATCCAATTTACCTCCATTACTTCCAACTCCTACTATCCCTCCACCCACTTTGCCTCCACTTCTACCAGCACCTAATTATCCACTTATCTATAAATTCTCTTACATTACTAATCATGATCCACAAATGCACATATTGTCTAAACATAAAGCTTCCACTCATTCCATCAAACCCATGGGATTCAAAAGTAAAAATTTGGATGCCTCTACCTATAAAGCCAAAAATCCTACTAAAAATCCTAAGGGTCCTAATGCCTTAGGACATCAATGCTAAAAGTCAAAGAAAAATACATCTAAAAAGATAACCAAGCCCATATCTCCAAAAGAAAAGTCCAAAACTAAAATGGTTTGGGTCCCTAAGCAAAAATAAGCAAGTCAAATGATACATCTTCTTCCACATCTCAAAAATCCCAACCGTCCCCTTCCATCCAAAATTTCCCTTCCATTCAAAAATTCCACAAATCCCACAAGCAAAATAAAAATCATAAAAATACTAAACTTATGTGGGTACATAAATCACTAAGTCATCCATCTCCTAAGAAAACATTGGCATTGCCTCCTACACCACCTTCCCATCAAGAGATTCAATGTTTATCACAGTGTGTACAACCATTGGTCATGATTCCATTTCATTCCACCACACTTTTGCATACCAATCTCATCTGCCCATATATCATTTCAATCCTACATATCATCCCCCTTTATTCCTATGGTCCATGATTTTGCATAAGCTTTTCATCCATTATCCCCTATCCTTCCATTCATAATCCATTAGATTTCCATGCATAATCCACTATCCCCCATCCATCCTTACATGAACCATCCATTCTACCTTTCATAATCCACAATCTACCTATTCCATCTCACTTTCATGCAACCCCTTACCAACATCTTGAGCATAATGACACTTGGCATGGTCCATGTGATGACATTTATTTAGTGGGACTATCACCTTTCATTGAACTAGACACTTGAGTCCCTCCTATCCATATCCACCTATCCTATCCAAATATCCCAAAAAAGAAAAAAACAAAAAAAAACAAAAAAAAAATCAAAATAGTAAAGAGAAATCCCTTCGTCCAATGGTGAAAACCACCCTTGGTAGCACCTTGGATAAGTACCATGATGAAAACCTGGCAAACAGGCGTCATGTGCAGGTTGATCTCCTATGTCACTTACACTTGGGGGCACGTTGTCTCATCCAAACTATCTATTCCATCATACCATTACAATACCATCCTACTATCCCTAGCCATTACACCCATACACCTATCCTATTGAGTCCATTCATCCTCCCTTCCTCCTTTTGATCTTGTCAAAGATGTGGGGGCAAAATGTTGAAACATGCTTTGGATATCTCTTGATATACCTGTTACCTAAATTTCACTACTAGCTCAAACAGGTTACATTATGAGTGGAGGGAAATGTGGCTCCCACAAGGGTTGAGCCCAACTCATAGACCTTATAGAACATTTCAGACCACAGCCGTCTAGAGCAATAATAGTCAGTAGGAAGGCAACCACAGAGACCTTGTGCAATGAAGACAACAGGACAACAGTCATGTGTTTTCACTATATCTAGAAAAGTGTGATCTGGGTTCTTGAGATTTTTGGAGAGAAATTAGGAAACAAGAAGAAGAAAAAACCCAATAAATTTCTCACAAACCCAGTTTATATATTTTAAGAAATTTTCACCAGTCCTAAGGCAATATTTTCATTTTCAGATTAAAATCTCTATTAAGAGAAGGGACAACCAAATAAGCTAGAGGTAGCAGCTATACATAGTAAGGATAAATTATACATAGTAACGAGTAGTTAATAATCCTTGAATGCCTGAAAGTAGTCATACTATCACTGTCCAAATCAGTCTCAAAAAATCAGTCATAAGAGTGACTGTTCCCAACATCAAAACCAATCAAAAATCTGTCAAGTTCGAACAATAAAAGGTTCAAAGGTTCAAAGGTTCAAAGATCTATTCGCCGACCCTAGAAATGATTCCAAAAAGAGTTTAAAAGGTTCAAAGGTTCAAAGATCTGTTCGCCGAGCCTAGAAAAGGTTCAAAGGTTCAAAGATCTGTTTGCCGAGCCTATAAACAACAAAAGGTTCAAAGATCTATTCGCCAAGCCTAAAAATAGTTCCAAAAAGAGTTCAAAAGGTTCAAAGGTTTAAAGGTTCAAAGCTCTATTTGCTGAGCCTAGAAATAGTTCCAAAAAGAGTTCAAAGGTTCAAGAGTTTAAAAGTTTAATTTTTGATCTATTATCTGTTTCCGCTATGCACTCCTCATCAGAATTAAATGTTATGTCATAAATGTCATTATTTTCTGCATGAGTTTGTATAAATTTTGAATTGTAAAACATTAACTAAGGTGATGTAATTATAAATCACTTAGTCAATGATAAATGAATGCAGAAATTGTGTATTTATGTCATTTATTGTGAAAATATCAAACATTTATGATGCTGTAGGGGAGTTATTGCACATATTTGACTTATTTTCATGGCCTTAAGGATCATTTAAAGGCATTCAAAGATATTTTCAGGTGCCTTTATGATAGTTGATGACATGCCTTGACTTTTTTTGCATTGTGAGCCCACTTTGGAGGACTTTGGACAGATATTTTGGGGATATTTATGACATCCACGTAAATAGGAGAGGGCTCATGTTTATCTTGTGGCAGCTGTTTGGGAAGTATATAGTCTTCTCCCTTGTTCATTATTCACTAGTTCTTTCTATTCACTACTTTGTATATTGTAATTTTCTGAGTTCTTTTGCAGAAGTGAACAGTCTTGTAACCCATTTTCAGAAATATACAGCATTGCAACACCTTTTTAGCAGTAATAAGCAGTTCATACCTTCCCATTTCTTCTGATATTGTGTGTCCTCAGTGTTAGTGCAGATCTTTGTGATGTTCTTTGTCCTTGGAGCTGTATTTCATGTTGGTGCCTTGATGCAAGGATTATGATTTGCTGGGTTGTGTAAGGGAGCTTTATTATTACTGGTTCTATAGTGTGTCAATTCTGTGTAGTCTCTGATGATCTTTTGGTGCATCACCTTAGACAGTAGGTTTCATTTTTATGCAATCCTTCTTACCTTTTTCTCTGCAAAGACTTTAGCATAAGCAGTATAGGTGGAGTATCAATAGGAAGTCAGCCTTCTCCGGAGGTTCTTTCCATCACAGGTGACCCACAGACCTGGAAAGATCCCATGTTTCTCTAGATTGCCAAGTTTTACAACTCAGCAAGGGTGCAAATCTAAGAGACAACAATACCTTATCCTTTCCAAACCAATCCATCATGTTATCATATTGTCATAAGCCTTGTCATGCAAAATCCTAAGTATTACACCAATAATGGGGCATTTTATTTTCTATGTGACATAGTCTTTGGAGATCACATCCTTTCTCTCTTATCTACCCATCTATCATGAGTCTTCCATCTCATCCATCTATCATGAGCCTTCCATCCCATTTACTATCACCCATCCTTTTATCCATCCAATCCTACTTCGATCCTTGCACCTAGACTTGGTTTTCCCCCTTGTCATTGGTATCTAGCACAAAGGCAACCCAAATTGTAAATCCATTGACATCCCAAATATCCCAAAAATACAAAAATCTAAAAAAAAATCAAAACATTTCAAAAACACAAAAAAATCAAATATTCCCAAAAATCCAAAAAAAATAAAATATCCAACAAAAATCCAAGCAATAAAATCACTCAATCCACCAATCAAACCAATCAAGTGAATTAGTTCATCTAATCAAATCCAATCAATTCCATCAAATCAAATCATTTCATCATCAAATCAAATCAATTTGACATCAATCAATCCAAGCAATAATCCAAGTGCAAGTCATCCTTAATCCATACCAATCAAGCTAATCAATCTTGTCAAATTATCCAATCGCATCCTTAGTCTTGACCCTAATCTTGTCACAAGGAAAATAATCAATCATCACCATCATCAATGGATATATCATTCCTGCATCCTTGTGTTGATCTAGGGATATATCGTTCCTGACAATGACAACACTATCATCATCAATCAATCAATCACTTGATCATTGGTTTATAGCTTGACAGGGGCAATACCTTGTTTATTTTTGATAAATTCATCCCACACTGGGGGCACTTGCTTGCATTTAGTCTTTGGAGTGGATACTTAAAGCATTATCACCCAACATGTCAACAACATCATATATCATCAAACATCCAATCACATCAATCCATAATCCAATCAATTCATCCACCTTCATCATCACCATTAATAAAACAATTAGAACTACATCTTATCTCTATCATTAAATTCATTAATCCCATGGATACAAGGTATGTAGGCAATCTGGGATATGAAGGAAGTACCCAAATTTAGGAATAGGTGATAGATCTCTTCCATATTTCATCCTTCTTCTAATCTTTCATCAATCATCTTCTTTCTTTCGCCTCACTTTCTTCTATCATCTATCTCCCATATCATCAATAAACACCCAAAACTACATATTATCATGACTCAACATCATCGTACTATGCTTTGATCCTGTGGATATGGGGTATGTAGGTAGTCTGGAATATGAAGTATCTAGTACGCAAGCACATACAATTCTTTCTTCCGTCCCCATTTCATCTCTTCTATTCTTTCGTCTTCTTCTCTTTGACTAACTCAAGTAGAACCAAACTATGTGTGTCTCGATAGCTCAAGCACTTATGAAATCAAGGGTAAAACAAAGATATTTGTTCACATGCCTTTAGCCAACATTTGCTATATCAATCTAGCATCTTAGCCTTTAACAAGATATATCTTTCCTCACAACAAGGCGCTATCCAATCCATCCAAGAGCACCCTTTTTTGGAAAGAGAACATGATGGCTATGTCTTTTGTTTTTCTTTTTGATTTATCTTTTGTCCCTTTCTAATACCTAATCTAAACTACCTTGATTCAATCATATCTTGGTATGTCATGATGATGTATGGACTGGGGCATGGTCATTTGCTTTCATATGCTGTATTTGTGGGATGATCTTATTCTCCTACTATGCCTAATGGTATCTTGTACATGTTGGGATTAACATTTTGCATATCAATATCCTTTGCATCTGAGAAGCTAAACAGTCTCTTATGCATTAAGACTATTCTATGCTAAGACTATTTTCCATACATATAACCAACAAGGTGTCATTATGTTTAGTGGAAATAAGTTCAAACGGTTGCTTGTAGAGTCAAAGTCCATCTTGAAAAAGCTAATATTCATATCTTGTGTATGTTGGTTTAACATCTTGACCTCATACGATAGATAAGATTGTATTATGTTGAATGCATTGGATACATTGACACCCTAGTCTTCTATACCTTGGTGCATAATTGTGAGGCCGATTATTTTTACCTCCCTTATTTTGGATCGATATGCATTTTAGTTGATGACATTATTAGATTTATAGTGACTATGGTTTTGTTATGCAAACTTGGTTTTTATCTCCTGATTATGATAGGACATTGATTAGACATTTGTGATTCGATTTGATCAGGTGCTATTTTGTGATTCGACCTATGTGATATATATGTGATGATGCTTGTGATGAGATTCTAGTTATTTATGTGATGTTGACTATGTGACATGTGATTGAATGATGTAGTTTAATTTGGAATTATGTATTGATGATTATTGTTGTATTCGATTGTGTGAATTTAATTCCAGTTGCTTCAGCTCTGATTTCTCATGATATGATTGACACTTGATCGAGATGTGCAGGTTTTACATTCCCTAGCCACGGAAAAATTAGACATAGAATTCACACTATGCTATCCCCTGTAAAACCGATCCATTCCCAAGAGGGATAAGGATCACGTTTGAATTCGAATGTTGATTTAAGTACTTGATTTAATTTTATTATTTTGGCCTTAGTACCCCTTGTCTATTTAATTAATAATTAGTGTTGTATAATTTTACTTGATTTACACCACTTGGTATTTATTTATTTTGGGCCATTTAAAAGTGGATTTTTAACCCCCTTTGTGAACCCTAGAGTCCCAAAATCTACCCTAGGTGGTTACCCATGAGTCTAGGGTCAACTTGGACTATCTAACCCTAGATTTGACTCACATTTGGTCACTCTAAACCATGGTTTAGTAAAAGTGACGAAAATTTGAAATAAGGGAAGTGGGAGATGAGTCATGCCTTGGGAAAGACTCATCTCCCTTCCCAAAGTTTGGGAACCCTTTCCCAAGGAAGACTTGGGAGGTCTCCAAGACTCCCAAGTGTGTGGGAGCTTTCCCCAAGATTCTCACACACGTGTGAGAGCATCTTGGAGGAAGATGGCTCCTTGAGAGAATAGGAGGATGCCATATGGCATCCCTTATCCTCTTGAGGGTGTGAGTGGGTTTGCCACCTCACCACTTGTCCTCTCACACATGTGAGAGCACAAGTGGATAAGGTGAGGATTGAGAGGGAATGGGAGGATGACACTTGTCATCCTCACACTTCCTCTCCCTTGCAAGTGGCATGGGAGGAGGAAGGAGAAGGTGACAAGTGTCACCTTCTCATTCCTCAAGGCCAAATTGATGGCCTATATTATCTCCTCTTGTTGAGGAGTGTGGGGTTCTTGCAATTTTAATTTTTCTTGCTATTTTGGAGGAGTTTGGGAGAGTTAGAGAAATTTTTCTTGAAGGATTGGAAGGCTTGGGAAGGCTTGGAGCTCTTCACCAAACTTACTTCCATTATAAGGGCTTTGAAGGTAGGCCTCTTAACTTGTTTTCTCACCCTAGTTTATTTAATGTATTATGTTTTAGTTTTTGGTTGTTTTGTTGTTGCATTGTTTGTTTTTTTGTTGGGATGGGAGTTATGGTGAGAGCACCTCCTATGGAGGTAATGCTCAACTTGTTTGGGTAGGGGAAAGGAACCTCCTTGAGGTCTCTCCCACATTATGTATTTATGACTTGAGGGCTTTTATTTGTGGAGGAGTTTATTGAATGGCAAGAGTGCCATGGAGATTATTGTGATTTTTGTGGAGAGTGGTATTTTGGAGATTTTGGCTTGAGGCCATGAGCTTGACATTTTATCATTTGGGAGCCTTTTGAAGTTGAGGGGTCCATTCCCTACCCTCAACAACTCATTTTCATGAGTTGAGTTTTGTGTTTTACCTATGGGCTATTGTGTTGTTGTGTTTGATATTTTTGTTGTGGATTGTTATACCTGTGTGAATCCCTACCTCCCTAGCTCGAGGGTGACCCACTTGCGGGTCTACGGTAGGGAGGAGAGCTTTCGAAGTGGCTGGTTTTGTTGTTCTTGTTGTTGTGTTTATTGCAGGATTAGAGTGGAAAAATGAAGTGCATGAGAGCTCCTCTTTGTGTGGCTTTGTAGTGCTTTTATGGCTATGGAAGCCATGGCCTTTGTGGTCTCATTGTATTTTATTTTGTAAGAGATTGTTTGGTTATCTTTGCCATGAGTTGGTTGTAACAAATGTTGTATGAAGAGTGTTCTTCATTTAATTAAAAAGGCTATTATCTTCCCTATTTTTGTGAGTTAAGATTTGAGAAATGCATGTGAGATGTAGTTAATTTTCTGTCATTGTAGTTCTCAAAAAGAAAATATGTTTGTGTTATAAGGTTGTTGTTTGGGTCTTATTTTAGATGAAAGAAAAGGAAAATGCATTTTTGTTTGTATTATACTTTCAAAAAAAAAAAGTATGAGTTGTAATGGTTGCTAAATTATGGTAGAAGAAAGAAAGAGAAAATGTATTTTCATTTCTGTCTTTATTCTTCAAAAGGAAAATATGCAAGAGTTGCAATGCTGCTGTCTAGATTTTTTTTGTAGATGAGAGAAAGAGAAAACTTGAGTTTTGTTATCTGGTTGTGGTCGAAAGTTCCATTGCAATAGTTGTTGTGGGAAGGAAACAAAACTTAATTAAAATGTATTTCCACCTTATTGATTTTTAAAAAAAGGGGGGGGTATTTTTGGTTAATTGAATTGTTCTAAAATGCATATTTCTGTTGTTGTATGTGTTAAAAAAAAAAAAAAAGGGATCATTGCTTAGACACCTATTTGATTGTTTTCAAAAAGAAATAATGTTAAAATTTCTATTAAACTACTGTTTATGCAGATTTGTGGAAAGTGCATATATATAAATTTAATTGTTATTTTGCCGTTGTAATTTAAGTTAAATGTTTTTTTTTTAGACTGTATAAAAAAATGGAGTAAATATTACTGTGAAATTAGTTTGAACTGGAATACCATTTGGGGTATATATATATAAATATATATACATATATATATATAAATATATATACATATATATATATATAAATATATATACATATATATATAAATACATACATATATATATATACATACATACATATATACATACATACATATATATATATATACATACATACATATATACATACATACATATATATATACATACATACATATATATACATACATACATACATACATACATACATATATACATACATATATATATATATATATCGAAGATATTTTTTTGCAAAAAAAATAGAGTTGAAGATTATGGTGGGTGGACTGTGCACTGCCCACAGTTGTTTTTTTTTTGTTATAACAAAAACAAAAAAAAAAGGTGAAGTCTGTGGGTGGCGGCGCGACCCACAGTAGTTAGGTTTTGAGAGGGTGTGGGTGGAGGCAAAGCCTCCTCCCCACACCCCTTACCCCCCCGTAGCCTCCGCAGTGCACAAACCCCCGCGGCCCCAGACTTCACCGTGACTTGTAGTCCACACCTCCTCCTAACGGTTCCTCCACCAGCAGTCACTCCAGCTACACCACCATCGACAACCCTCCTGCCATCGCCGCTCCCTTTCATTGTGCCTCCCACTTCTCTCCACCTTCCCTCACGTAGTGTCATCCAGCGCCGCCTTCGGCCCCTCTGGCACCTTGAACCTCTTGCGAGGATAAACAATTATACCCAGCATATACATCAATCTCTCTCAAAAGAAAAACACAGTTATAATACACATGTTGTTTTCCACCTTGTTAGCGGTGGGTAGCTATGTGAGATGGGGCAGCAAGCCCCTCTCATGGCCTTCATGGTTGTCTTCAAACCCTAACCTGCACATTGAGGGCAAAACCAACAAGAGAAGAATATTAGAATAAGGAAAATTAGGGCTAAGGAGGAAACAAATACAAAATGTGATTACGGCTTTTAGCTTTAGAATTTTATATTTGTTTTTATTTGTGAGGATTTTAAATGGTGAGGTTTTATTTTACTCTTTATTTAAAAACCTCACCTTCTTTTTTTGTGTAATTTGACTCTTGGGAATATTTCTGTTTTATTGATTTCTATTTTCCTTTTAATGGATCAACCTAGTATTTTAATTGTTGACTCATGATTGAAATTATTTTGGGAGGAAGGTTAATTTATTCATTAGGGAGGAATTTTCCCCTTGATTTAAATACACTTTAATAGGATTATTAGTTTTATTTTCCCTTCTTGGCAGGGATTGTACCGTTTTAAATTACCGATCTATTTTATTATTTTACAGGAGTATCTTATCCTCCTCCTCCCTCCATCAATTTTAGAGTTCGTTATTAAATATACTTGTCGAAATTGTATTTAATAACTCAACTCTTCCTTTGGGTTTTATTTGATGCCTTGTCCTTTAATTTTATTTTATTATTTTATTTTTTATTATTTTTGCAATTGTTCTTAAGGTCTAATTTATTTTTATTCCTAATTTTATTTATTTTCTTTTAGTGATTTATTTTAAATTCATTTTTTTTGTGTTTATTGAAAACGTGTTATGCTGTCAGAATTTTGCTAGATTTTTAGGGTTAATTTTATGCGTTGTTTAATTTATTTCATTCCATCTTACCATATTATTAAATCACTTTTCGATCTAGTTCTATTAAGGTTCGATGTTGGTGGATTCCTCTTCACACCTAGGAAACTAGGGTCTAGATTTGAAACAGTCTAACCCTAGAAGTGACACACTTCGTGTCGCAAACCCCCTAGATGGCCTTCACCATCACGGTTACGTTGACATGTCTACGTCCTTACGTATTGCCACCGAGCACGCAGACGCGTGCGAGGGAGTTCCTAGGGATAGGTAGAAAAGTTTTTCATAGTTCGTGTCATGACCACATGTTAAATGTGGACATGACACGTGTGTTGTGTGTCGTGACCGCATGGGAAATGTAAGCATGACAATAATATCCATGTGCTATATCAAACATAAGGATTGCAATCTCTAAATTTGTGTGTAACTGATGTCAAAAGCCGCATTTATTGTCCACCATCCATTCATTCTCTGTAATAAAACCTATATCTCTCACAAGGATTGATCGATTCAATTTTCCTCTGCTTTCTTTTGTTCATCTGTCTTTTCATCATCTTCATCCTGCAAAACAAGTGTGTTTGACATACATCATCCTATATCATGATATTATATATCGCTATCAAAACCCTAATTTTATTCTAAGCGAAACCCTTATTCTTCTTTTCCATCCCTCATTTATCCCATCCAAACCCTAATTCTTCATGTCCAACCTAACCTACTCTATTCTAGTCTATTCTCTTATCATGAGTCAACCCAGTCTTTTCCTGGTAGCCTGGTTTTCCTCTCGAGGGGGCATCACCCACCAGTTTCACTGGGGCATAGCTTGTTTACCTTAAAGTATCACTTTTGTCTTCTTTGAAACAACGTCCTAATGGACATTGTCTCAAAGAGGGGCAAAATGTAGACACCCAAAATTGACCCTTCACATCGTTTGTTCATTGGTTGCATTTTCACCATCTCATCTGTCAATTTTGTCTAGCACACTTGTGTTAATTATCTACTTTCTTCTAAATCACCCTCTTTCTATCATTAATTAAATAAATTATATTTATATAATTAATTCCATCTAATTCCATCTAATTTCATCTATTTTCTTCTATTTTCATCTATAATTAAATAATCTTTAATTATTTAATTATCTCATTATTCCTCTTATAAATAAACAAAATCAATATTTTATTTATTTATCTTCTTATCATCCTTATAAATTAAATAAATTTTTTTATTCAATTTATGTTCATTCTCCAATCTTCTAAAAATAACTCTTTCTTCTATCATTTAAAAATAAATTAAATGAATTTATTTGTTTAATTTATTTTTATCTTATTATTTCCTTATCTTATCACATTCTTCTATGTGTACAAGATAGGTCTTATCCTAAATCAAATACAAAAAATGATTTAATTGGTTCTAAAATCAATCATCCACATCATCCAATCCTTAAAATAGAAAAGCGTCATATTTTAATAAAATCAATCTTATTACTACCAACAAACCAACTACAATCATTTTATAAAAGCTTAGCTCTATGGACACATGTCTTGTACACATTCATCTATGCTTCTTATTTAATCTCAACCATTCATTTAGCCACCTAATCTCCACTGTTGATCAATCTTAGTAGGGAGCTATATAAACATGCTCTGACCTCATTTCATACAATCCCACACGATCTTGAAAGTGTCTAGATTATCATCTCATGTATATTGAGTATCCATTGAGCACTTTGAGCATATTATCTATCATCATGGCAGCTTTGACAACTATGGTTGTTCACTATTGAGAAGCAATCCACATTACAACCAAGGAATCAATACAATCTATGTGACATTGTTCTTTGATTTGATTTCATTTTTGTGTCATTTAGATGGATTATTTGAAGGTGGTAGGATTAGGTTTGATTTGCAATGCTTGATCTTGTTAATCCAACTTTTCCTACTAACACATTGATATCAAACATACTTGATCTTGGTGGGCTTCAAGACTCTTCATGGAAGCATCTCTCTTCTCTAGCTCCATCAGTTCGAAAAACCTCACAGTCATGGCATCATTTTCTTGTAATTCTAGTTGTTGTACCAACTCAAGGGAAGGCAACTCAAGTGATAGTGGAAGCCTTGATTCCTTTCCATAAACCAACATGAAGGGTGAATTGCCAATGGCCCTCTTGGGTGTGATCTTGTCATTCTAGAGAGTTGTTTTCAACTTGGAATGCCAAGTTCTTTGATTATCTTCCACTATTCTTTTGATGATTTTGATCAGGTTTTTGTTTGTGGACTTAGCCAGACCATTGCCCTAAGGGTAATATTTGGAGGATGTCTTCAAATAGATCCCATCCTTGCCTGCCCACTCACTAATTTTTGTGCCTACAAAGGCCTTAGTATTATCAGAAATAATGGTGAATGGAACACCAAACCTGGTAACTACTCCCTCAAGGAAATCTAAAATAGAGGCCTTTGTGGCATCCTTCAAGGTAACCACCTTTGTCCACCTTGTGAAATAATCAGTGGCTGCCAAACCCCACTTATGACTAGCACTAGAAGGTGGATTAATCATCCAAATGAAGTCTAAGCCCCATTAGGCAAATGGCTGATCAACTTGAACTAGGTGTAGGGGAAGAGCAACCAACTTTTTCTTACCTGCAAATAATGCACATTCGTTGCAGCTCCTCGTCCATCTATGGGCATCTCTGAACAAATTGGGCCAGTAATAACCAGCCCTCCTGATTTGGATAGTAGTTATTCTTGGTGAATAATGGCCACTAGCAGGGCCATTATGAAACTCTTCTAGCACCCTTGAGGTCTGATTTTGTGCAATCCATCTAAGAAGACCTCCATTGAAGTCTTTTCTAAACAAGACATCATCAATAAGAACATAAGGAATGGACTGGAGTCTAAAATACCTTCTTTTTGCTTGATCCAGTCCATTTGGGCATCTACCTGTCTATAGAAAGGTGGCCATGTAATGGTACCAATCATTTGGAGCGTGGAAACCAATTGGTTGTGTCTGTTCAAGGACACATACAGTGTCATTTCTGGCTTCAAAGTCCACGGACATCTATTCATATAGTCCTTTGCTTCTTACCAGCTTGGTCATGTTGATGTTGACATCATACTCCATGACTTTTGTGATCCACCCAACCCTCTTCTCACTGACATCTCTAGTCAAAAGAAATTCTTTTATGCTAGGGTGGTTCACCATCAATTGTATCTTGCTATTTGAAGGCATGTGTCTGAATGTTTTGAGTGCTTTCACTACAACAAACACTTGTTTCTCAATAAATTCATTCTTCAGCTCATATTCTATGAGGGGTCGGTTAAAGAAAGCAATTAGCTACTCCAACTTCCCTTCATTCTGTTGTGTCAAGACTGTTGATATTACCTCCTTGCCTCCAAAGGTGTAAAGGATAAAATCCTTCTCATAGTTTAGGTTTATCAGCGTAGGAGCCTATGCAATGGCTTGTTTGACAACTTCAAAACTATCCCTGCCTTCCTTTGACCATGTGAAGGAAACATTCTTCTTAAGCATGGCGTTGAGGGGTTTTGCTATTGAAGCAAAATTTGGTATAAACCTCCTCACAAAGTTAATCTTGCCCAGGAAGCTCTGTAGGTCCTTCTTGTGACTGGGAAGGGGAAGAGATAGAATAGTATTGGTTATTTCTGGATTGATGGCCAGTCCTTCTTTTGAAATGACATGTCCCAACAATTTTCCTTCTGGGATAGCAAACACACCTTTATTTGGATTCAATGACACACCATATTCTCTGCATCTTTCAAAAACTGTTCTCAAATGACCTAAGTGGTCAGCCGCATGCTTAAAATATACAGTCAAATCATCAAGATACACTAGAATAATATCATTGATCAAGCCCTTAAAGGCCAAATCCATTACTCTTTGGAAAGTTGCTCCAACATTGGTCAAGCCAAATGGTATTTTTTGATAAGCTGAGGTACCTCATTTGGTGGTAAAGGCTATATTATACTGGTCTAATTCTTTTACAAGAATTTAATTGTAGCCTATGTAGCCATCTAGGATTGGAAACCTTTCAGCTCCTAGTATTGTTTGTAAGATTTGCTCCTTCAAAGGGAGTGGATAGTGGTCTTTAATGGAGGCCTTGTTTAGGTCTCTAAAGTCCACACACAATCTAATTTTCCCATTCTTCTTCCTAATTGGAACAAGGTTAGCCACCCAAGAGGAATATTTAATTGGATAAATAATTCTAGCCTCTATGAGCTTGGACAACTCCTTTTTCATTAATCGTTCTATTTTGGGGTTGACATGCCTTTGTTTTTGGTGGATAGGTTTTGCATGGAGGTCTAAATCAATGGTATGTTGGATTAAACCAGGGTCAAAACATTTCAGATCCCTATAATCCCAAGTAATTAAATCATCAAATTCATTACAAAGTTCAACAAAACCTTGTCTTTTAGCTTGGTCACATACCTTGCCATGCTTTAGAAATCTGCCCTGTGTAATTTATACCTCTTCATAGCCCTCTTTTTTGATTGTCATGTTCATCTTCTCCCTTTTAGGTTGATCATCAACACCAAATATGTTCTCCAAACTAACCAATCCCTAGGCAGTTTATTGGTCTTCAGTTGGATCACTTGGTCACCATACTACTCCTGCAACTTGGACTGATTACCAACAACAAACTCTGCCTCATCTTGCAAGAAATTTACAGCCTGCTGGTCATTCTCAAATACTTTCTAACTGGACACATTATTAGTCATAGCAGGCTGCATAACAACCTTCACATATTGATCTAAGCTTTGTTTGACATTCTTGGGAATGTTAAACTAGGCACCAACTGTAGCCAACCTATTAGCTTGCTTGTTTCTTCCTCTAGGCACTGCCTAGATATTGAAGGCATCAAAGTCTTCAATCAGGTCCCAAACTTTGTGCTTATATAATTTCAACAAATCATTTCTTGAAGTACTTTGTGACCTAATTTGGTGTATAACAAGCTCATTGTCACCAAATACTTGTAAAAATTTTATTCCTCTCTTTTGTGCCAGCAGCATACCCTAAATTAAGGCTTCATACTTAGCCACATTGTTGGTACAATTGAACTGTAATCAGAAAGCAAAGAAATAATTTTCCTTCTGGGGTGAAATTAGTACAAGCCCAGTACTTGCTCCATTTTTACTCCTAGAACCATCAAAATATAACTGCCATACCCCACTTGGATCTACTGTTGACTTTTTCTAGATTAGGGATGATGGCATCCTCCTTATGGATACAATAAGTACCCATCTCTATTTGTTCTACATGATCTAGGGCATCAAACTAAAAATAGTTTTCCCACTCATCGAGTAATATATCTGGAATTTCTTCTACAGGTGTTGTAGCTTCATGAATAGGACTACCCTCTTCATCCAGATCATGGATTGTGCAATTCATGTTCAAAGGGGTAGAAGTATAAGGCTCTATGTGATCATTGGATATTGGTTCAACCTTAATGGTCACCTTAGTGCCATACCTAGTTCTAAATAAAATGTGGGACCAATTAGAAGATATGCACCCACCTATTTTGCTAGTGAACTCTCTAGATAGGCATATACGAAAATATGCAGGGAGGTCAATAATTGAGATATCTTGCAAAACAAAGCAGCTAGGGCATGCATGTAGGGTGAGCTTCAAATCCTTAACTACACCTACTATATTAATAGCAGTTCCATCTAACTGCACTACACCCTTTGCTATAGGTTCATACTTAATGCCCAACCTATCAGCTATTTCTTTAGGCATGACAGAAGTACACTCCCCAGAATCTATCATGCAATTATGCAATAATTTATCACCAATGATGAGAGAAACATAGAAAGGAGGGGGCTTACTAGTTTTACTTGTGCTTGCCTCCTCTTTTGGTTGGCATAGGTTTGTTGGGGTGGCCACTTTTTCTTTTTTTGTCTCCACAACAGGTTGATTGAAGCTTGTTAAAGCTTCCTACAGCAAATCCCTTTGTGATGGGATTAACAAGGCATCCCACATAGTGACTGTAGACACCCAAAATTGACCTAGTTATCATTATTAAAATATTACATTATTCGTCATCTGCATTTGTCTAACACATTTGAATAATTTATCTATTTTTCTTCTATTTTTCCTCTATCTATAATTAAATAATTTTTAATTATTTAATTATCTTTCCATCCTCTCTAATTTTAATTAAATAAATCTTATTTATTTAATTAAGATTTCATCTTAATCGCATTCTAATCCCACTTTCCAATTAATTGAATAAATCTTATTTATTTAATTAACTTCCACATCATCTCCCCACTAATTCAAATAAAATATTTGAATTAAGTCCTCACCTCTCACCACATTCCAACACTTGTCCACCTCTCATTTGGATCATGTGTAGTAGTACTATTTATGTACACAATCACATATGAACTACTTTTTATGTACACAATCACACATAAACTTATTAAATAAAAGTATTTGTGTACACAGTCACACATAAGCTTTATCCTCTTCCTTACACTTGTCCTATGCACATTCACCTATGATCATGAATTTATCTCAACCATTCAAACTATCTTTTCTTCTCCACCATTGATTAACTTTTATTGAGTGGTATATATACACCCACTCATTCTCATTATCGTTATCTCACCATATAGCGTCCAAAGTATTGTCTCAAGCATAGTACCTCCACTAGTATATTTATATTTAAAAAATATATCTACAGTACACCGAGAGATATCTTCCAATTTGTTGGCATTTATAAATTACTTGCAATTAGAATATTTGATATGCTCACATGAGTTAATTTAAAGAGACTATGTTGTGAGACTTTTCATATTCTTCAAACGTAATAAAGATTTCACTCCATAACTGCCCAAGTTTTTCTATTTTTCTATCCATTTGGCTTCCACAAATTTATTTATTTTTTGTTTAACATGATAAAGATTTCACTCCATAACTGCCCAAGTTTTTCTATTTTTCTATCCATTTAGCTTCTACGAATTTATTTATTTACACATTTTATGAATTTTGTTTACTTGGGAATCTGAATCTTAATTGTTTATGGGAATCTGAATCTTTTAGCCCTTGCTGTGAGTGTAGACCACCTCTCGGCGTAATTAGCATCCATTGAGAATTTTGAGCATTTCATCCATTATCATGGCAGCTTTAGCATTTATGGTTGTTCACAATTGAGAAGCAATCGACAAATCCAACCAAGGAATTAATAATCTAGGTGATTGGATTTCATTTTTTTGCATTCTTGTGTCATTTAGATGGATTCTTTGAAGGTGGTAGGATTGGGTTTGATTTGCATTGTTTGATCATCCTAACCTAATTTTTCTTGCTTACACATTCTGGCACACCCGGTGGGACCCACGTCCTTGATTTAACATCTTTTTTGTATAGTTGTTTTTGTGAAGTTGGATTTTTGTACGGTTCTGAGTGCAATTGTTTCGCAGAAAATCACAATCGCATGGCACATCATCGCAATTGGCTGAAAATAGAGTACAATTGATCTGCAGAATTTCACATTTGGTCATATTTCAAGCACAATTGCACAACAAAGTGTCACATCTAGTTTTTCCAGCCGCATCTAGTTAGCTAGGGTTTCTATTTTGTAGGTTGTACACAACTGTTCATACCCGACCAACATTGAATTGTAGACCATCGCATTTGGTTGGTAAATTATCGCATTTGGCTTTATTTTATGCACAATTGTAACCCATATTGTCGCAGTTGGTCTTTTGATATGCATTTGGCTAAATCTTATTTCTGCTTGATTTCCTTGGCATCTAATCATCTTCTTGTGCAACATCTTATCCGATTGTCAAAGAAAGGAGGTTTTGAAACTACTAATCCATTTATTGTAGCATAGATCAGTCCAAGACATATCATTTTTATCACTAATATAGGAAAATTTGGATTTGGTGCTTAAAAGGAACCATTGTTTGCTCTGTGTTTGTTCTATCTTTCTTGATTGTTTGTTGTGTATGTGTGTAACCCAAATTTAATAACAAAAGTATCCTCTCCCCTTGCCTATTAAATGGATCTTGGGTGCATGAGAACTTGTTATTATCTCTAGAGGGCCTACCTTCCCGGTGTGAGAAGGGGACAACCCAAGTGGTAACAAGCTAAAGCCAAGCTCTTCCAAACCGCTATACAAAAAATGTGTTTGTGGCAAAAGTCATAAGCAACGGGTGTAGTTGTGTTACACCAATAAATGTTCCCCCAAAACCTCGTAGAGCATAACCTCTTTAGGCTGGGAAGGCTCCATTAACAGAGTGAATCACCGCATGTGTAGCCACCCAAACGGATGCCCATACTAGCAACCTTTGTGTAGTAGCCAAAAACCCTCTATCTGTTGATATAGGAGGACAACTGTTTAGGCCTCTGATAGTTGTCCCACATTTTCGTGTCTTATGGCAGAGATAGAAAAGTATCTTAAGATTTGTCTGTCTTAAGGACTTGGAACTTGGTGTGCCTGAGAAGTGAGTACACTGTAAGGAGGAGCCCATGCCCTAAGTTCCTGGAGCTATACACCATAAGTAGGCATGGCTGGGTAAAACCAAGTGGGAACTCAACATATATTGTCCTTGCCTAGCCTAGGTTGTACATGTTTGTGATTGTTGGAGTGATTGTTTGCTTACAACCATCATTTTTCTGTCAAACATAGTCTAAAACTATAAATGAACAACAAAAAATCACAATTGAACACTAAATCCTCGCATTTGTTAGAAACTCATACACATTGAGCCGCAGTTCATTACATCTAGTCCATACCTGTATGCAATTGGTCTCTATCAAATCTTGCTTCTAAACCCCTTTCAGATGCATTTGTCAATTTTTAGACACAATTGAGCCTTAGTTTGTTGCATCTGTCAAAATCCTAGTCGCAATTAAATTGTAGTTTGTCACAATTGGCTTATTCCAGATCGCAATTGAGCTATCATTTATTGCAATTGAATTATCCTACCTCACAATTGGTCATCTATAGATAATTATCCAAAATCTCTGCTAAAATCCTCATTTTCGTTGTTGTCTGAGCATCATTTCCAGTCTACAAGATTTATTCTGAGCATCCATCATCTTGTTTACATAGAAATCATTTCATTGAGCCTAGAATCATCATCTATTGTGGACTTTTGGACACTCATATCCATTGAGACTCCCCAAACAACAAACTAAATCAATCATCGAATCAAATCAGTGAAACCATCACTCAGGTCTGATTATCATCATCCTTAGCATCCTATCCAACAACAACATATCCCTTGAGTTCAAGAGGCTATATCTAGGGGTATTCCTTATCCAAAACCAAATCAAACAATTAAGCAACTATTCAACTAGCCAAGCATCTGATCTATTAGCAATCCAATCAACCTATCAACTAATCAGACCATATCAAAGCTATCAAAATAATAACCAATCCAATAGAGCAATGAAGCAATCCAATCCAAACAATCAATCCAAGCAACCCATCAATCAAACATTAAACAATCAACCATCATCCTAATCAACTTTGGAGTCTCAAACTTTGAGAAACAAGTCCCCCAATCTCAGCCAACATCAACCAATGCCATCTCAACCTTACATGTCATCACCTCCCACTTCATATCAACCTCATCCATCCACATGTCACATCACCCCTTCATCAACCTATCACAACTTTTCCAATGTCAACCCTTATCCATATCAATCTATATCACAACAACCATTATCCTACACAATCACCCCATCATTATCACATAAACACATTCAACTACAGCAACATGAACCAATTCAACAATTCCAACCACAACATCAACACATTCACCAACAACAACAACAAGTCATATCACAACAACAAGTCCAAACACCATCCCAACCTCAATAAATTCCACCTCAATCCTATGTGTCATTTATCCAACCTAATTTATCCTATCAAGTCAATGCCACATCAACCTATCCTACATCTTTCCATGCCTATGCCACATCAACATATCCCTTCACTCCACAACAAGACCATCAAGTACCATTGATAGACCTAAGTTCACCTTTACAACAACAAGCATATCCAAGTCCAAGTGGCCCCTTGTACATAAATCGAGCAAGTCCAAGTCATCCTATGCAAGACTTAATTACCTTTGACAAGGGAGATACCAATCTAGAGTGGCCTCCACCATCCAATCACATGGCAACACATGAGCCTACTAGTCCTATCCTAACACCTTCATGTGATCCCAATCCTAGTCCATTGGTCCATCAACCTTCATCACCTTCCTCCCCATGTTCCACTAACCCTTCATTAAAAGATTCCATGGAGATACTTTTAGAAAGATTGGTCCAAGCAAATTTGATTGAGCTATTACCACTAAGATCATATTCTCCACCTCTCTTTAAACCCCATTGGTATAATGATGATGACTATTTTACATACCACAGGTGTAAGGGCCATGCCATATCTACTTGTACACAGTTTAAAAGATTAGTCAATAACTTAGAAGATTATGGTAAGACTGTGTTAGATAAAACCAATCCATCTAATCCTATTATCCATCCCACAAGTCCAAATCCTAAGCCTACAATGCCATCTACCCTTATCATCCATCCATTATATTTCCCATTCACACATACACTTGCAAAGGATGTGATTCAATGGCTACTAGAAAGGGATAAAACATCGCCATGTCATCAAACACCTATCCTTGAGCCTCTTCTAGGGCCTTCCATTAACATGCCTAGCCCTTCAAGCCCATCATATGACTTGCAAACCATCAAGCCTATTCACGAACTTCCTATCATAAACCCAAGTCGAGAGCCATCATGCCTTCATGTTGTTGACCAAGAGCCTATCCAAGAGTTATCCACTTTCATTCAAGCAACCCAAGAGGTATGTTGAGAGTATAACTATAAGCATGTGGAAACATCAATCCCTACTCCTAATCAAGCTCAAAGATTTCCATTTACCCTATCCATAACATATATCTTTCCCATGATCAAGATGATATCCATAATGATGAACCTATCCATGATCCTATAACCATCCTTGTGTAAGACATCCAAATTGCTCCAATCCATCCTCCATCTAGCCCTAATAAGAAAATGTCCACTTGTCATGATGAGACACTTAGCTCCCAAGTAAGCATAGAAGATCAAACCAATAGCTTGGATCTAAATGAAGATAATCAAGATCCTCTTGATCCTTCCACATCCACAATCGAACCCATTTCAAATCCATCATATCCACTTGGTCTATCCACCTTCATCCATGAGTGTTCTTCCTTAGGACAATAATAACCTTTGTCTACTTCATCTTCTTAATCTAATAATAAGATCAAGTCTAGCTTCCAAAGCACACCAAGTCCCATTGTCCATCGCATACTCCAAAACATGAACTACCAAGGTAAAGGCTTAGGCCTCATGAACAAGGTATTTTGGAGCCAATCTATGTCAAGATCCCTCCATGCTCATATGGCCTTGGATACATACCCCAAGGTAAACAATCTAAAGATGTTGGTAATTCCTCCATCCATCCTAACACCACTTTCCATCATAGATCCCATCATATACCCAAAACATATGTAGCCATTCCACCCCCATCATCCTACAAATGTCAAAAACATGTGACCATACACCTTCCACCATCCAATTTAACTCCACTTCTGCCAACTCCTAATATCCCACCATCCACTTTACCTCCACTTTTCTCAATGCCAAATCCATCCATTTACAAATTCCTTCACATTCCTAATCATGACCAACAAATGCATGCATTATCTAAATATGAAGCTTCCATTTATTCCACCAAACCCATGGTATTCAAAAATAAAAATTTGGATGCCTCTACCCCTAAAGCAAAAAATCCTAAAGATCCTAATGCCTTAGGGAATCAATGCAAAAAGTCAAAGCAAAATCCATCCAAAAAGCTACCCAAGCCCATACTTCCACAAGAAAAGTCCAAAAGCAAAATGGTTTGGGTCCCTAAGCAAAAATCAAGCAAGTCAAATGAGGCATCCTCTTCTACCTCTCAAAAATCCCAATCATTCCCTTCCATTCAAAATTCCCATTCCATCCAAAAATTTCAAAAATCCCACAAGCAAAGCAAAAATCATACAAATACTAAGTTTATGTGGGTACCTAAATCACTCCACCATCCATCTCCTAAGCCAACATCTCCATTTCTTCCTACACCACCATCCCATCAAAAGATTCAATGTTTATCACGGTGTGTGCAACCGTTGGTCATGGTTCCCTTCCATTCCATAATTCCACATACTTCCATCACCCCATCATTCAATTACTATCCTACATATCTCACCCATCACCTTCCTATGGTCCATGCTTTTGCATAAGTTTTTCATCCACTATCCCCTATCCTTCCATCCATAATCCACCATCCTTTCCTACATAATCCACATCATAATCCACTATCTACCTAGTCCATCTCCCATCCACACAAACCATTACCAACACCTATGATCATTTTGACATGGTCTATGCGATGACATCACACTCTGATAGGACTATCACCTTTCATGGAACTAGACACTTGAGTCCCTCCTATCCATTACCATGGTGAAAACCTGCTCGTAGGCGCCATGTGTAATTGTCATCCTATCCCATAAAAAAACAAAAACAAAAACAAAAAAAAATAAAAAAAAGTAAAGAAAAATCATTCATCCTATGGTGAAAACCTGGTAAACAGGTGCCCTGGATAAGTACCATAGTGAAAACTTGGCAGACATGCGCTATGTGTAGAAGGCTAGCTCCCACCATTTATTTCATATTTGGTTATCCCTATAATCCATTCCGCAATTACCCTACATAATCCACATCATAATCCACTAGTCCTCTACATAATCCACATCATAATCCACTAGTCTCCTACATAATCCACATCATAATCTATTATACCTTTCCCATGATAACGTTCCTTGTCCCTAATAAGATTTATCCATCTTTGCATAATACCATGGTTAGAAACCATTGGAGTCGATATGTTATTCCACTTTATGCTAAACCACCTAGGTTATCACCTAATCCTATGATCATCCCATAATAAGTCTGTCCTATATTGGGGGCACTTGTTTGCATCTCGTTTCGAAGTAGACCTTCAGACCGTCATTATCATACATTTTGTAAATACACTGTAAATATATTGTAAATAAATTGACACCTTAATCCAAAAATCCAAAAAAATCAAATATTTCCAAAAATCCAAAAAAATCAAATATTTCCAAAAATCCAAAAAAATCAAATATTCCCAAAAATCCAAAAAAATAAAATATTCCCAAAAATCCAAAAAAGTTAAATATTCCCAAAAATCCAAAAAATCAAATATTGCCCAAAAATGTAAAAAAAAAAGAATCAAATAACCAACAAAAACTCCAAGCAATCAAATCATATCAATCCTATTCATCACATAGTCATCACCATCCCATAATAAACAAGAACTACATCTCATTTCTATCGTTGAAATCCTTGATCCTGTGGATACAGGGTATGTAGGCAATCTGTGTATGAAGGAAATACCTAGATTTAGGCATAAGGCGATACCCTTTCTTTATCATTCATCTTTTCTTCTGATCATTCTCTCTCATCTTTCATCACACCTTTCTTCCTCATACCTCCCACATCATCAATAAAACCTAGAACTACATATTCATCATGTTTCATCATCATCGTGTGGTGCTTTAATCCCGTGGATACATGGTATGTAGGCAGTTTGGAATATGAAGGAAGTATCCAGTATGCAAGAACCAACAATCCATTCTTCCATCACTTTGTCATCTTCTTTGTCTTCTACTTTCTTCCTTTTGACTAACTTAAGCAGGAAGCAAACTATTGATGTAGGGGCATCTTGTTAATTTTCAAAATGTGTCGTATTTGATTTTTGGTGTTAATGTGTTGAGTCAAGTGGACAGGAACAAGAATAATTAATTAGTAAATTCTAGAAAGTGGGATAATGGAAAAGGTGGTGATTATTACAAATTAGTTACATTGCTATCTCAAGGAAATGGGTAGCAAGAAGGTTCCTTGGAGGTGCCAACCATTATGAAGACATGATGATGGTATTCTATATTTAAACAAAGAAGGTGGCTAGTAACTGATGGTGAAAGGTGGTGAAAGGCAGAAAGGCAAAACTAGACAAAGCGGTAGAAAAATAATAATAAAGGTAGGTCGCATGCAAGGAAAAGGTCGATTGAAGGCTAAGCATAGATATGGGATGAAAGAGAAGTATAACCGTCAGGCCAAATAGAGAGGCCGACAACAAGTAGTGGGTGGCTAATGGAAAGGCCGTGAGTTAATGAAGGTTGCATGTATCAAAAGGGCGGCGATATACATATGAATGCAGACATCAAATATGAGAGTGGAGGCCGCACATAGTGAGAGGGCAGCATATAATGAAGGAGAGGCCCGATTTGTGAAAGAGGAGTGGAAGTGGAAAAAAAATAAGAGGGAGGCCGCATACATATTAAAGAGGCCACACGTATTTCAGAAGGGAGGAGGAATAAGAGGAGTGATAGTAGAGAGGCCGATAGGCTGATCAAACAGTAGTGGAGGATGATAGGTATTAGAAGATGGAGAGGCCGCACATATACATGGAGAGAGGCCAAGTAATAAGAGGGGGCCGGGATACCTAAAGAAGAGGCTGATTAGTAAGAAAGGCCAAACCATATAGAGGAGGGCAATAGAAGAGAAGGCCAAGTCAGGTCGATAAGAGAGGATAGAAGAGGCCGCATGTAGAAGGAGGCAAATTAGAGAGGTGGTCGATTAAGAAGAAAAGGATGTTGATACAGTGAGAGCTCGATCAATTAGGGGCTGAAAGGAATAAAAGAGAAGGAAAATTAAAGTAGAACTAGTGCAAGAGAAGACTGATTAAAGGTTGAGGGGAAGAGAAGAATGATAAGGCTGATAGTGCATAGGAGCGGTCAGAAGTAGAGATGCAGGCTGTAGCAGAATAGAAGAGAGAAAATGACCAGATGGGAGGTTGAATGTATGAGCAGAGATAAATAGATTGGGAGGTCATGGACTTATGGCCAATGAAATAAAAGAGTTATGTGTAATTTTGCATACTTGTTACGTTTTGTAATAAGGCCGATTTGGGCTGTATGAATGAATGTTTAAATCTGAGTATTTACCGATCTCCTATCACCCATTGTTATTATGGTGAATCTGTATTGTATTTGAATGATTTTGTTAATCCTTATGTTGCTATTCGAGATCCTATCATTTTAATGGTAGAAGATATATGATAGCCCACTTAGTTGCACAGAGACTTAGTTCTCACTAGAAGGTTGTATGGGAAATATGTATGTTTGTGGAAACCATGCTATTAGATTGGTATCAGAGCGTAAGGTTGGTCTTGAGTGCTGAGTAGATCACCGAGAGAGGCAACTTAGTCAGGACATGTGAGTAGTAGAAGAAAGAAGACTGTGAGTACTGCAGTGTGTATGTGTAGCAGCAAAAGACTGGGCAAAGTGAAAGGAAGAAAGAAGCCCTAAGTGAGGTGTCTGAAGGATAAAAGAAGATAGAAGAATGCAGAAGCAAATGGGTGAAGAAAGTCTTGAGAGAAGAGACAAAAGAAAAGAAGGCAAAATGATGATAGATACAGAATTCAAAAGAGAATTGGTAGTTTTGAGGAGAGATTTGATGCTGGCAATGTTGCAAGTATGGACCTAACTGGTGTTGTCATTGATGTCAACATACTCCTGTTGCTTTAATGAACAAGGATTAGATGAGTTGTATGCTGAGGATATTGAGAAAATTAGTCCTATCAGGAACAGAGAAGAATAGTGAAGACACTAAGGTAAAGATCCCAGCCAGGATGAAGATTAGAGGATGCGCTTTGAAGGGTTTGTAGATATGTGTCTTAAGATTATCTAGTAAAGATTTGAGAGGTCCGCATGAAGATTTGAAGAAGTTATGGCCACTTGAGTAAAACTGGTTCTAGCAGATGTTTAGAGGTCACAGAGTGACACAAATAGGTTCGGTGAGATCCGGAAATGCAATATCTTGTTCTATGGATTTGGTGGAGTGTTTAGGAAGTCAATATGAGTTAACAACTCAATTGGTTCATAGGCTGGAGGTCCGCAAGCATCTATTTCAATATGACAGTGATGACAGACTGTGTTCTTGAGGTTCTGGATGAAGGAGAGAAAGATTTCAGTAAGCAGAAGTAGTGTGGATGTTCTTGGTGATTCAGGCAAGCTTGTGGAGGTCTTTGGATTATGTCCAGTTTGTGTTGGTGGTCTGCATTGAAGATTGATCTCATAATTGAAGGATGACTTCCAGATGATGATGTTTTTCCTAAGTTTGGCTGACCGAATGAGTTACATATCCTGCAGATGATCTTGAAGATGTTCTGTGAAGCATGGCATGTTCCTAAAAGAAGTTTGAAGTCTCAGATCCATGTGGCTGACAATGTGATGATCCACATGAAGTCTTTTGTAATTTAATCAAGTTGTAGTTGTGTATTTGCTCTATAAAGTATGCCAACTTGGATGATTATCCCAAAGTCAATATCTTTTATAAATAAGAAGTTGTGAAGTCATTTCAAAAGCATCTTGGCGGAGATGAGAGTGTGGTAGAGAGGAGTAGAGCAGAAGTATTGAGCTTAAATGGAACTGACTCAAGCATGGTGAAGATGCTATTCTTCAGTTCAAGTATGTAATATTTATTATTCTGTAGATAGCGTGTCTCCTGTAGGCAGTGGGCCTCTTGTGAGCAGTGTGCTTGGGAAATGAGCCCTAATTGGTATGTGCCATTTTGTTCTTCTTATTCTTTTAACAGAGAATACAATCTTGGGTTAGTCACCCCGTGGTTTTTCCCTTAACCAGGTTTTCCACGTTAAAATCTTGGTGTCATATGTGTTAATGTGTTTCTGCTCTTGAATTATTGCATTATGTTTTCATGATTGATCTATTATTATGCTGCTGAATTACAAGAAGGATTTAAGTGATTAATAGGAAGAAAGTTTTGAGACAACTGATTCACCCCCCCTCTCAGTTGTCTATCGTGAATCTAACAGGTAAAACAATGGTATGAAGAACAAGAAGAAAGCCAAGGATATTATTGGGTTTGGCCAATGAGTAAGAAAGTAAAATAGCCAGTAAAAGAGATTGTTGAGAAAAGAAAAAGGCAAAAGATAAATGCCTTGAGAAGAGAAGAGAAGAATGAAAAGAGTGCCCACAAAGATTGGGACAACAAAGAGTTGCCACTAGAGCAACATGGACTAAAATAGGTCAAAGAGGTTCTCATTGAAGAGAACATGAGAAAAGAGGAAGAGGAAAAGGTGCAATAGATAGCATTGAAGGAAAAGAGAAAGGAAGAAGGAAGAATGCCCATGAAGAGGGCATTGATAGAGACACTAGATGGTTTCTCATTTTATTTGCTAATGTTATGTTTGCAAATTTATATGCAAGGATGAAGAATGTGTGGAGGAAGGTCGAGGATGAGACCTTGAAGATAATGAAAGGTGGGGCAAGAATAGCTCCTAAAGAAAGTATGGGAGATGTGAACGAGGAAATATTGATGGTGGTAGAATGCCAAGAAGAGTTTGCAGCAGAAGAATGTTGCAGAGAACCTAAAAATGAAGAGAATATTGATGCTAAAGATGTTTAGTTTGATGATGAAGATGAAGAGGAGACCATAGAGTTTCATGATGCATGTGAAGATATTGCAGCCGTAGCACAAGATGCTTGTAAGGATGAAAAGTTGAAAAGTCAAGAAGTTGAAGGTGAATGCAAGTTGGGACAGTAGATCCTTGCACAGAAGAATGAAGGTAAAAATGTTATTTTTGATCATGAATGTAGAAATGAGAATATGGATAAGCAAGTGGATAAGGAAAAGAAATTGGAAAATGTAAATGTGATTGAGGATCATGGATATGTAGTGCCATATTGGCAAAGGAAAAAGATTGATAAAAAGCATCAGTTGAGTTGTAAAGAAGTGAATACTTTTGATTGTGCTAACAAGAAAGTGTAGAAAGAGAGATGTGCAGATGAATAAGTGGCAGTATGATGCAAGAATGAGTTGGCCAACAAAGAGGCCTAGAGAAAATGATTTAAGGATGAAGACAGAACAAGTGCAGAGATGCTCAAGTATAGCAAGGAAAGGACATCAGTCCAGTGATAGAGTGTGGGTAGTGAAGCAAGAAGTGGCAAACAAATGTGTTGCAGAAAAGGCAAAGAATTGGAGACATGATAAGGAGAATAAACCCCTAGAAACTGGAAACATGATGAATCCAGTAGAAGATGGCAAGAAAGAAAAGGAGCATACAATGAAGTTGTAGCAAGAGAAGCCAAGTGTAGGCAAGGTAAGAGAAAAGAAATCTAATTTTTATGTTGATAAAGCTTTTTATGACATTCATAATGATGAGGAAAATATGAGGAGATCATTCGATGAAAAAGAGATAAGAAGGAATAGATATTTGAGAAGGCAAGAATGTAGACAAAGGCAACTTGAAAAATGTAGGTATGTCAGAAAAGAGGAAAAGTGGAATAGAAGAGTTGTCTAGAAAAAGAAGACACCAGAAGTATGTGTTGAAGATCCAGATTTGAACGTGAAAGCAGTTGTAGATGAAGAGGATGATAGTGGAACAACCATAGTTCTAAAGGAAGAGGACAAACAAAAGAAGAATGAAAGCAAAGAAGAGATAATATTAGAAGCTGGAGTAGCTAAAGAAGATTTATGGAAGCAGTTGGCAGCCATTGAGGAAGAGTGGAATGAGAAGATTAAAGGTGTGAGCATGAGTAAGACAACAGTGAAGCTTGAAGACCATGATGTAGAAATGGTGGTAGAAATAAAGAATGAAGATAATACATATTTGGGAGGAAAGATGGTAAAAGATGAAGCTGAACATGATGTGATGTTGCAGCAGATGACCTTGAAGGAAGAATGGCTTGAAGGAATGATAGAAGAACATATTGTGGATGATATAGTGATGGTAAGTATTGATTATGCAATGGATGTTATTATAATTTTTCTATTTGATTATGATTTGTTTAATGAAAGAAGAACTGGAGTGTGGAGTTGGATTGTAAGTGTTGCAGACAACCATGTGAGAGTAGCCCACAGTGTTGTACAGAAAGGTTGGAAGATTGAGACATGTGAGCAAGAAAGATTATGGAAAAGGTGGAAGAAAAGGTTAAATGAAGTTTGCAGAGGAACACATGTGCTAGAGCACATGATTTTTGTCCCCTGGGGAGTCCCATGTAGGGGCATCTTGTTAATTTTTAAAATTTGTGTCATATTTGATTTTTGGGGTTAATGTGTTGAGTCAAGTGACATAGGCATGAAGAAAGAAGCTCCTGTCGCCAAGGCGACAGGAACAAGAATAATTAATTAGTAAATTCTAGAAAGTGGGATAATGGAAAAGGTGGTGATTATTACAAATCAGTTACATTGCTATCTCAAGGAAATGGGTAGCAAGAAGGTTCGTTGGAGGTGTCAGCAATTATGAAGACATGATGATGGTATTCTATATTTAAACAAAGAAGGCGGCTAGTAACCAATGGTGAAAGGTGGTGAAAGGTAGAAAGGCAAAAATAGACAAAGAAGCAGAAAAAAAAAAGGCAAGCCACATGCAAGGAAAAGGTTGATTGAAGGCTAAGCATAGATATGGGATGGCAGAGAAGTATAACCGTCAGGCCAAATAGAGAGGCCAACAAAAAGTAGTGGGTGGCTGATGGAAAGGTCGTGACTTAATGAAGGTCATGTGTATCAGTAGGGTGGCAATATACATATGAATGCATACCACAAATATGAGAGTGGAGGCCGCACGTAGTGAGAGGGTGGCATATAATGAAGGAGAGGCCCGATTTGTGAAAGAGGAGTGGAAGCGGCAAAAAAATAAGAGGGAGGCCGCATACATATTAAAGAGGCCACACGTATTTCAGAAGGGAGGAGGAATAAGAGGAGCAACAGTAGAGAGGTCGATAGGCCGATCAAACAATAGTGGAGGATGATAGGTATTAGAAGATGGAGAGGCCATGCATATATATGGAGAGAGGCCAAGTAATAAGAGAGGGGAGGAATACCTAAAGAAGAGGTTGATTAGTAAGAAAGGCCGAACCATATAGAGGAGGGCAATAGAAGAGAAGGCCAAGTCAAGCCAATAAGAGAGGATAGAAGAGGCCACACATAGAAGGAGGAGGCAAATTAGAGAGGTAGTCGATTAAGAAGAAAAGGCCATCGATACAGTGGGAGCCTAAACATTTAGGGGCTGAAAAGAATAAAAGAGAAGGAAAATTAAAGCAGAATGAGTGCAAGAGAAGACCGACGAAAGGTTGAGGGGAAGAGAAGAATGATAAGGCCAATAGTGCATAGGAGCAACCAGAAGTAGAGATGCATGCCGTAGCAGAATAGAAGAGAGCAAATGACCAGATGGGAGGTCAAATGTATGAGTAGAGATAGAATAGATTGGGAGGTCATGGACTTATGGCCAATGAAATAAAAGAGTTATGTGTAATTTTGCATACTTGTTATGTTTTGTAATAAGGCCAATTTGGGATGTATGAATGAATGTTTAAATCTAAGTATTTACCAATCTCCTATCACCCATTGTTATTATGGTGAATCTATATTGTATTTGAATGATTTTTTTAATCCTTATGTTGCTGTCTAAGATCCTGTCATTTTAATGACAGAAGATATATGATAGCCCACTTAGCTGCACATAGAGTTAGTTCTCACTAGAAGGTTGTAAGGGAAATGAGCATGTTTGTGGAAACCATGCTATCAACTATTCATACCTTGATAGCTCAAGAACATACTAAAATCAAAAGCTAAGATAAAAGTTATTTGTCTATCATACCTTATGCCAATATCTATTGTATCTATCTCAAGCAAATCATCTTTATCCTTCAACATGATATATCTTTCCTCACAACAAGGTGCTATCCAGTCTATCCAAGAGCATTAAAATTTGGCAAGAGAACATGATGGTTGTTTCTTTTGTTTATCTTTTGATTTATCTTTTGTCCTTTTCTATACCTAATCAAGATTGCCTTGATCTATCATATCTTGGTATGTTGAGATGAAGTATAGGCTGGGGCATAGTCATTGGCTTTCGTATGCTGTGTTTGTGAGATGATCTTTTTCTCCTACTATGCCTAATGGTATCTTGTATGTGTTGGGATTAGCATCTTGCATATTAATATCTTTTGCATTTGAGAAGATAAACATTCTCCTATGCATTAAGACTATTTTATGCTAAGACTATTTCTCATACATATAACCCACAAGGTTTCATTATGTCTAGTGGAGGTGAGTTCAAACCTTTGCTTGCAGAGTCAAAAGTCCATTTCAGAAAAGTAACTAATATTCATATCTTGTGTATGTTGGATCAACATCTTAACCTCATACATTCGACAAGATTGTATTATGTTGTATGCATTGGATACATGACACCCTAGTCTTCTATACCTTGGTACATACTATCTATATGCTATATCAAACACAAGGATTGCAAATCTCATAACTTTGTGGCAATCGTTAAAGTTGTCTCCATCCATCCATCCAACCCGCAATAACACAATTGCACTCATGAGAATTGATCATTCGTTTTCTTCTCTATTTCATCATTGTCTTCATTCTTCTCATCTTGCCAAAACAAATGTGTTAGACGTATACCATTTGCATTATCCATAATATAGTATCACCTATCATTTCCATCACATTTGCATACCACATATGTCCATTGCACAAGTTACCATCTACCTACCATTATATGCATTAACATAAACATCCATCAAATGCATTGCATAATCTTTAAACATGTGCATCCATACATTTTATATACATCCATATTCATAGCATGAAAAATCATAAACACATAACACATCATGAACATCCATCTCATATATATATATATATATATATATATATATATATATATATATATATATATATATATATATATATATACGAATAAAGGTCAATATACAATGTCATCTATTCGCAAGTCAACCCAGCCTTTTCTGCTCACCTGGTGTTTCCTCTCGAGGGGGCATCATCCAACAGTTTCACTGGGGAAAAATATATTTTCTGAAAGCAACATATTGTATCATATCTTCTTTGAAACAATGTTCTAACGAACATCATCTCAAAGAGGGGCAAAATGTAGACACCCAAAATTGACCTAGTTATCATTATTAAAATATTACATTATTCATCATCTGCATTTTTCTAACACATTTGAATAATTTATCTATTCTATTTTTCCTCTATCTATAATTAAATAATTTTTAATTATTTAATTATCTTTCCATCCTCTCTAATTTTAATTAAATAAATCTTATTTATTTAATTAATTTCCACATCATCTCCCTACTTATTCAAATAAAATATTTGAATTAAGTCCTCACCTCTCACCATATTCCAACACTTGTCCACCTCTCATTTGGATCATGTGTGGTAGTACTTTTATGTACACAATCACATATGAACTACTTTTTATGTACACAATCACACATAAACTTATTAAATAAAAGTATCTGTGTACACGGTCACACATGAGCTTTATCCTCTTCCTTACACTTGTCCTGTGTACATTCACCTATGATCATGAATTTATCTCAACCATTCAAACTATCTTTTCTTCTCCACCATTGATTAACTTTTATTGAGTGCTATATATACACCCACTCATTCTCATTATTGTTATCTCACCATATAGTGTCCAGAGTATCGTCTCAAGCATAATACCTCCATTAGCATCCATTAAGCATTTTGAGCATTTCATCCATTATCATGGCAGTTTTAGCATTTATGATTGTTCACAATTGAGAAGCAATCTACAAATCCAACCAAGGAATCAATAATCTAGGTGATTGGCTTTCATTTGTTTGCATTCTTGTGTCCTTTAGATGGATTCTTTGAAGGTGGTAGGATTGAGTTTGATTTGCTTTGTTTGATCATCCTAACCTAATTTTTCCTACTCACACAATGACATTCAAGTTAGTCCTTTTCATCTGATCAACTATGCTAAAATGGATCTAACTAACCTTCTGAGATACCTTTGCAACCACAATGTCAACTTTTGTTTGTTGACTGGGATGGGGTTGTTGTTCTAGCACTGGATTTGCCTTACTAACAGCCTGATCTATTTGTTTTGAAGGAGTCTTGGCTCATGCGCCTTGATTTGTAGCCATTTGTGATGCATGAGAGGTTGATGCTTGACCAACTATAGGGAATGATGCATCCTAAGTGGCTCTTATTTTGGCTCTTGTGTTGTGTGTTATTGGGCTGGCACCTTGATTAACACCATAGAAGTAATCCTATGTCCAATTTATCAAGGTAGAATTGTTTTGTATTTTTTCATGCTCTCCCACCATCTCTTGGATGGAACTAAGTTGCTACTCTGGGAGGAGTGATTGACTTTGCACTGTTAAAGCCTGACTGAACTGTCTGCTTTGGCACAAATTTTGATCATGTGGTTGATTGCATGGATGCCACCATTTGCTTTCCTAAGCCATGTTGTTTTGTATGAGCACCAGAGGTCTAGATGTGCTTGCAGCATTGGGATGGACATCTTTTAGTGACTCGATATAACTAGGTTGATTCTGCCTCTATACATTCCCCTAATATGGCAATCTATTTTATGGATAAGCCTAATTGAACGATTGATATGGCCTACTAGGTTGTGCCTGCTATCTTCTTGCCAACACCAATTCATTGGTCAGGCTTCTGATCAGAGCATCTCTATCATCTACCTTTTCCACTGTAGGTGTAATCAGAGGAGTGACATGGGTGATTGTTGTAGGTATTGGCATTGCAACATGTTGGATAACAGGTGTCTCTGTAAATAAGGGCATCGGTGGTCTTGGGGTAATTTTCCCAACCTGAATCAAACAATTCTCTACTCTTATTGCTATGTCATATGCACCTAGTAACATTGTCATGCCCATGGATTGGATCATAACAACAATGTCAGGTTTTAAGGATTTCAACTAATATATGAAGACAGTGTTTGGAGAGGGCTTCACCAACAATGGGATTATGTCATGTCTTATGAAATATGTAATTAAAGTCCACCATGAACTCATGGGGAGCCCTTTTGATTGTGGCTAACCGCTCCATCAGAGACAGGTGGTCACTCTTATCTTCAAAGTGTTGGCAAAGTCTTGTTCCCAAGTCATCCCAATTGTGAATGGAGTTGGTAGTTAGACCACTATACTACTAGAGTGCATTTCCTTTGAAGGAAGAAGCAAGAAGTCTCATAATGACATTGTCTACAATGACATTGTGGATAGAGCACACAATAGCAATATCTTAGATATGCTCAACAGGGGTAGTATAGATTTCACCATTAAAGAATGGTATAGATTTTAGAGCAGAGGTAGGGATATCATCATATTACACTAGGTCAAGAGGGATTCCTCCATTGAAAGTAACAAAAGGGGGGTTTCTTGCCATATTAGGGATATTCAAATTGATTCTAGGTATATGCAAGGTCCTCCTAGAATACTAAAATCTAACTGGGGGAGGTGTGGACTGATCTCTTGAAGGAGATGAAACAACACTCCTATTTTCCCTCACAGGGGACCTAGACAACCTACTTCTTCTTCTTGAATCAACAAAAGATAGCTCTATTAATCAAAAATTACCGGAAGAAGAAGCCCTGGTTTGCACTCCAGGTATGAAATTTTGAACTGATTCAAATATTGGACCAATAGAGTTCCTAGGTGCTTGTTGAACACTTCCACAACAACAAATGAACCAAGAAAAGTACCAAGATTTCTCAGTTTAGCTCCTACTCCAAGGAGAGAGTCTCATTGGGCATGCCAGAAACTGTTATCACCAAGAATTGTACCCTACTTGAAGCTCATTCAAGCATTCTAGTGACACATGGGATTGGTCTCAAGGTGTGGGACCTTGCAGTTGAGACCAAAGCTCTAGAGAAGGCTGGTTCCTCTTTCTAAACTTAAGGTTTAGAGAAAATAGCTAAACCTATGCTACCGATCACCATGAAAAAGGGAAAGGAGAAACTAAAATTAAAGGAGGTGATGCACCAGATTTAGAGTGTTAGCTGGGACTGACATAACACAAAAATGACCTCAAATACTAACAGATACTCACAGACTTACAACTTTAATAGAGGCTCAGATTAGAAAATTGTAACTACAGGAGGGACCATTTTAGCCATAGGATAAGCTATAAATTTCAAGTAAACATAGAGCAAAAGCATAAGAGAGACAAAATATCAATGATTGTATTGATCATGAAGGCTAAATAGCCATTACAAAAGAGATAATTTGTTACAGAGAGGTAGACACAAAATAACCATCTACATTCATTGGTGAACAACTATCAGAGACATCAAAGGCTCAGCTTCGAGCACAATACATTAGATCCGACTGATTCTTGTAAATGTGTTACAAGGTCTATGACAACAAACTATCCAACCTATATAATAGCCCAAAAGAACAACTAACCAACCCAAAAATACATCTCTTGCACATGCATATATAGCATTTCTGATCACTGTAGTAGTCATGGACATGAGAAAGAGTGGTCAAGAAGGGAAACCCATTACCCATGCTATATTAACTTCACTTATGTGTCCTCATAACACACCCACATGGCTCTACCCTAGAAATTTGCTGAAGCAGATCGTCCACCCATGCCTTGGGTACATGAAATTCAATGCAAAAGGGGTTATAGTGGCATGAGGGGATGAGAAATCCATTTTCCACAAGCAATCAAGCTCTGAAGATGCATTAATGGTGACCAGGAAGGTCGTTGAGTAGTCCCATTGCATACTGAATGGTAGAAAGAGCCTGGAAGGCAAACAGGTTAGGCCCCAACTGATCGAGCTTCCTTCAATCGGGCTTCCACTGATCATGCCTTTGAAAGGTGAAGAAGGTAACCCTAATCTCCAAAGTCTGAAAGGAGAAATAGAGAAACTATCAGGCTTCAGAGATCAGGCCTTCACCGTGCATCATTCTTTTGAAAAGAAGCACTTGATCCCCAGCTTCACAATACTTAGAAGGAATTATGAAGATTGACAAGGATCAAGCCTTAGACCTTTCACCTTTTGTGTTCCAAAGAAAAGAGGGAGAAGGAAACTCCTACTCGTCAATGTCCAAAACACTTAGGCAAATTTGAGAAACTTGGCGGACTTCGGTGATTGGGCCTTCCATCTACTATTCACCAAATGGGAAGAAAAAGGGCACAACCCCGACCTCCAAGCTCTGCAACATTTAAATTCCTTTGAAATTGGTGGACCTTGGTCATCGAGCCTTCCATCTTCTGCCTTCCAAAAGGAAGGAAGAATAGAGAACCGCCTCCTGCTACCGCCCGCAATACTTAGAAACATTGTAGCTTGTCAGGCTTTGGCAATTGGACCTTCCATCTACCACCTTCAAAAAAGAAGAAGATGAAAGAAGAAACTCCCAGCCTCTGGTGCTTGAAACACTTAGGCAAATTACAAAGGAACCAAGGTGAAGTTTAGAGCCAACAAGAATGGCATAGAGAAGAGGAGAACCCCAAACTCTGAAACTCTGAAAAGGTAGAAAATACAAGGAAACACTTAAGATTTCAGACTTAGCCATTTGGGGGGTTTTTTCCTTGCACTTCAAAAGGGAAAACACTTAGAAATCTCATGGAGCTTTGGGCTATTTGGCCTAAAGGAAAAATAGGACAACACTTACACACTTTGAAGTCTAGATTTTAAAATTTAATTTCATGGTTTGGTTTTAAATATTTGATTTAAATAATATGCATGCAAATTTGACATTAATAGATTTGAAGCTTCTTTTTTCTTGTACATAGCATGAGCCACCCTCTGTGTCACGTGCAACCAAAAGGCCTCTTAAAATTGATGATGATAAAACTTAGGGTGTAATTTGATGATGATGTTGTATTTATTTCATGGATCTTCTGACTATTTCTATATAGATTTCATCTACTATGACTAGATTTCAATATTTTTTCATGGACTATTATTATTTGAGTATTTATCTCATAGACTATTTTAGTATTTATTGAATGGACTATGCATCTATATGAACTTATATTTCATAGATTATTTACTTAAAATCATGTGTTTAATTAAATATTGAAGTCCTAATTGGTCTGACTCCTAATTCTAATTGTAAGAGGAAAATACAATTACATGTTTAAGTATAAGGTCATAATGTTAATATATATATAAGAATGAATTGAAGGTTTGGATGTTCAAAGGGTTGTTTGCAAGATTGGTTCAAGGACTTGTTTGCAAGAGGATTCACCAAACACAACAAACACTTTGGTTTGAGGGATGAATGCAAGGATGTTCATTGGTTTGGCACAAGAAATCACATCAGACACTGCATCAACAACCTATTTTATTCAAGGGGGTGTATCAATTTTTGTGGGCCCACAAGTATGTTATCTACTAAGCTATGGATAGCTAGGGAATGCAAATTCATGTTCCACCTATACACCCCTTACCTATTGGAATGCACTGGACAACTGAGAGGGGGAGGTGAATCAGTTGTCCCAAAAACTCAAACACTTTTGTACTTAAACATTAATCACTTGTCCTCACTTATTATGATTAAACAATGAATGCATGGAATTAGAAACTTAAACACAAATGCAACATTAAACACAAGAAACACCAGATTTTTACATGGAAAACCCCAAGGTGGGGAAAAACCATGGAGAGGATCAGCTCTCAAAATATATTGCAATATTTGAAAAATGATGTTCAAGCTTGGTCACTCCACGGGCCTAGAACATACTGGCTCATTGCCATGAAGTACAACTAGGTCTAGCAGGCTCACTGCCTCAACCCTAAACCAGAAGGATTACAATAAGGGCTATTAAACCCTACTAGTAGCTCACTACCAAAATCTCCATCTTCTTCATGTCTGAGATTGATACATTGAAGTACATTGGTCCCTCTTCTCCGATTTTCCCTGCTCTGCCTTATCTGCTCGCCCTTTTCCTTATCTTCCCATTTTCACACAAGGACATCTTTTCCATGACTCAATTACAAGTAGTTATACACTTCATCAACCTTGGATTGATCATCAAGGTTGGCATTACAATCATCAACCATTGGAACAATCTCCAAGTTTGGTATTACAAACATTTACAAAATAGGTCTTGACGTAATACAAATTATTCTAAGGAATTATAGTATAAATGTATGCGGACCATGCCACGCCTTAGTTGGGACTAAAACATGATCTTCCATGCCACAACACACTTCGATAATCTTCAAGGGATCTCCACAATTACTGGAATTAATCAAGTCGGCTAAGACTGGTTACACACTACGTTATTTGGGAATAATCTTCAAACACGATCTCATTTCCTTAACACGGACCAATGTAAAGGTAGGAACATGATCAGGAGGAATCCACAAGCACATTGAAATCATTAGGAGCAACTGCACAAACTCAAACCACTTTATTCATGAGATTTTTCACACCGGAGCACATAAACTTCACTATCTTCAACTGTCATAAAAGCAATATAGCTTATGGACCACCAAAACATGAATCATTGCAATTGTAGGCACTTATCATCATCCTAGACTTCCATTTAGAACTATAGAGCAAAAGACTTTAATGCAGAGGAATACAGAGAAAAATACTCTCCCTATCACCAAAGAATAATCAGAGAAAGAAGGTTTTACTCTGGTGAATGTAACTCTCTCAATTCTTCACATCGGAGGCTCAAACTTAGAATTTAGCATCTTCAGACATCCCTGTAAATAAATTTCAATCTGTAGACCAAGATCTTCAAGCAACAAGAAATGCAGAGTAATCTACCAGACTGTTCTTCAACATACAACTCACTGTCTATACCGCACTTCACTGTAACTCACTTGTTTCTTCCGGAGAGGCAATTTTTTTCAATATCCTCAACATACAAAGCTTCTAAATAAGTAATAGAATAGGACATAGTTGACACCAATGACAACAAAGATATGTTGACATCAATGACAACACCAATTAGGCACATACTTAAAACAATCTCCCCCTTTGTCATTGATGGCAACATATGATGTGAAAAAATGCAACATCCATCAAGACAAGATTCTCCCCCTATCTCTTTACACATCTGCACTCTTTCCTTTTGATTTTTTCACATGATTTATCTCCCCCTTTGACATCAATGGCAAAGGCCACATACTTGCACTCTTATGCTTTGATTCAATTTCTCTTCTAAACTTTCTGACTACTCCCCCTGAGAAGTAGCTCTAAAAGCATCAATCCAAATCTAAAGAAGGAACTCTAAGCACCACTAGACTAATGCACTCTTGTGCATCTTAGTTTAGAGTAGGAGGGGTAATAACCCCTAATTGTTCTCTAAGATACTCAAAAGTATCCTTGGGTAGAGGTTTGGTGAAAATGTTTGCAATCTAGTATTTTGTAGATACATATTCCAACTTGACTTCATTCTTTGTCATGTTTTCCCTCAAAAAGTGATATCTTATGGATATGTGCTTTTTCCTTGAATGCAGTACTAGATTCTTTGATATGTTTATGGCACTTGTATTGTCACAAAAGATTACAATTGGATCTTCATACACAAATATGATGTCCTTCAATGTCTGCTTCATCCACAACACTTGAGTACAACTACATGCTGCTGCAATATATTTTGCTTCTATAGTGGATAGAGATATTGAGTTTTATTTTTTGCTTATCCAAGATACCATCCTTTTTCCCAAAAAGAATGCACCTCCACCTGTACTTTTTCTGTCATCTACATCTCCAGCCTAATTTGCATCAGTGTATGCACTAAGAGTGAAATCATTGTCCCTTGGATACCACAAACCATAATCCTTTGTGCCTTTTAAATATCTCGTAATTCTCTTGACTGCCATCACATGTGATTCCTTAGGCTCTGCTTGAAATCTCACCACAAGATAAACTACATGCATTATGTCAAGTCTGGTTTGAGTCAGATAAAGTAATCCTCCAATCATAGATTTGTACATACTTAGACTGAGAAATGAAGACACCTTTATCTGATTGATTTATTTGCATACCTAAAAAGAAATTCATCTCACCAAACAAGGACTTTTCAAATTCACTTTGCATTTCTCTAGCAAAAACTGTGCACATACCTTCATTGCCTCCAAAGATAATGTCATCAACAAAGACTGCAACAATTAGGATTTGTTCATTATTGATCTTGAAATAGAGATTGTTGTCAGTGGTACCATTGGTGAATCCTAATTGTATCAGATACTTATCCAACCTAGCATACCAGGCCCTGAGGGTTTGTTTTAACTCATACAATGCCTTCTTCAATATGCATACCATGTCACCTTGATGTGATGACTAGAATCCTTCTGGTTGTTCATTATAGAATTCTTCTTCCAATTCTCCATTCAAGAATGCAGACTTTACATCCATCTGATATACCTTAAAATATTTGTAGGCTGGAAATGCCAAAAACATTCTTATAGCTTCAATCCTTGCCAATGGTGCAAATGTTTCCTCAAAATCTATTCCTTCAACTTGAGAGTATCCTTTGCATACCAACCTTGCTTTGTTTCTTACCACTTCACCATTCTCATTCATCTTGTTTCTGAAAATCCACTTGGTACCAATTACATTTTTATCTGCCGGTCTAGGAACAAGATCCCAAGTCTGATTCTTCTTTATTTGCATCAATTCTTCATTCATATCTTTTACCTAATTCTCATCATTGCAAGCTTCATTCATAGTCTTAGGTTCAATCAAGTGGAAATTAGATAGAAATTTACTTGTTCTTCTACAGCTCTTCTTCTGGTTAGGATTCCTTTGCTCTTATCTCCTATGATTTGATCTTCAGAATGATTAAGTTTTACATACCTTGGTGTCTTGGTAGCACTTTCCAGAGCTTCTTCCTCTTCATCTGAGCTGTCTTCATGCTACACAACTTCTGAAGCATTTGGTTTATCTCATTCATTTCCACTTGATTCTAGAGACCTTTCCTTGCTTTCATCAACTTTGACATTTGCACTCTCAATGATCTTATTCAGCCTCTTGTTATAACACTGGTAGGCCTTGCTCTTGGTGGAGTAACCAAGCAAGATTCCTTCATCACACCTAGCATCAAACTTGCCTAGATCTTCTTCTCTTTTGATATAACATTTGGTACCAAAAAAATTGAGATATTTCATAGTAGGAACTTTACCATACTACAATTCATAAGGAGTCTTAGAACTATTAATTTTGACTTGTACTCTATTTAGGATATATACAATAGTGTGAATTGCCTTTCTCCAGTATACTTCTAGAAGATTAACTTCCTTCATCATGGTTCTAGCAGCTTCTTGAACTGTTCTATTTTTCCTTTCAACGACTCCATTTTGTTGTGGAGTTCTAGGTGTAGATAATTGTCTATTTATCCCATGTTCTTTGCAAAAGAAATTGAATTCATTTGATGTCAACTCTCCTCCTCTATCAGACCTTAAACATTTGATCTTCAAATCCATCTCATTTTCAACCATTGCCTTAAATGCCTTGAACTTATCTAGAGCTTCTGATTTTTCTTTCAAAAAGGTAACCCAAGTCATTCTAGAATAATCATCAATAAGCAACATGAAATACCTATCTCCTTGTAAACTTCTTACTCTGGTAGGTCTACACAAAACTATACGCACTAGTTCCAGTAGTCCATCAACTGATTGGTCCTTGCTTTTGAAACTTGTTCTTGTTTGTTTCCCAAATTGACACTCTTTTGCAAATAGGATTAACAGGCTTCACAAGCTTAGGTAAATCTCTAACAGCCTATGTAGTACTTATCTTCATAATGTTATCAAAATTGATGTGACACAGTCTTCTATGCCATAGCCAACTTTCATCAGTCTAAGCCAACAAACAATAATTATCAGTTCCTTTCAAGTGATAGATATTACCTCTAGTTTTCTTACCAGTTGCAATGACTATTCTGAAGCTTTCCCTGATCTTGCATCCATTGTCCTTGAAGCTTAAGTCATAACCTTTGTCACACATATAAACCACATTTAAAAGATTGTACTTTAATCCTCACATACAAGACATCTTCAATATTATGCTTGCCATCAAAAGAAATAGATCCTTTTCCATAAATCTTACCAGCTGTATCATCTCCAAACCTAACCAATCCACCATCATATCTTTCCAAACTCACAAACTTGCTTTTGTCACTAGTTATGTGTTGAGAACAGCCACTATCAATAACACATTCATCTTTGTCAATAATAACCTGAGCAACCAAAGCACTTTCCATTGGTTTTTCTTCCTTCACACAGCTAGCAAGATTAGTAGACAGGTTCTTCTTTAATGGCAATAAACAAGCATTCATTACTATAAGCACTAGCATTATCTGGTTCACCATTATCTGATACTCCTTCATCATCATCATCAAAATCTTCAATATAATAGCATTTCTTTTGGATCATAGGCATGTTCTCATATCTTTTTCTATTTATTTCAATTCTTTTAGGGCATCTGGAAGCAAAGTGGCCTACTTTACCACAAGAAAAACATTTAAAAGGAAATTTACCTTTAAACTTACTAAATCCTCTTTGCAGTTTATCCATAAAGTTGGCTTCAATTTCCTCAAACTCATCATCAGATTCTACCTTGTACTTTTCTGGTCTGGAAGTTTTCCCAAAAGTACTGGATTTGAAGACAGTCTCAACTTTTGGCAGGGCATCACCAAACTCTCTCATCTCAAAGGCAGTAAGCTTACCAAGAAACTGATCTCTGTCAATAGCTTTGACTTCCTTAAATTTGTCAATTGTATCTACCTTGTGACTGTAGGACTTTGGTAGTGATCTAAGAATTTTCATCACAACTTCCTTATCACTGAGAGTTCCCCCCATACCTTTTATTCCGGTGACAAGTTCATCAACTCTTTGCATAAAGGTTGTTATGTTTTCATCTTCATTCATCTTCAAACTTGCATATTTCACTTTCAGACTTTGTAGCTTGGCCTCCTTCATAGAATCATCTCCCTCATACAGATTTTTCAGCTTTTCCCATACCTCATTTACAGTTTCAAGATCCACAACTTTTTTCAGTACTAAGTCATTCAATGAATTTAATAGAGCATCTTTTGCTTTAACATCCACTTCATATTTGATGTAGGAGCATCCATGGTTCAAGAGCAATCTTGCATCAATCAAAACATTTGCATTTCAGTTTGTTTCTTTCACTTTTCCAGTTCAGTTTAGGAAGTTTAGTCAGAAGTAGCTTCAGCTTGTGGTCTGGTATTAGAATTTCACATCTTATGGATATGGACTTAGCATATTCATTCATTCATCTACATCATATCAAGAATTCAAAGTATTTGGATCAGTTACTAGAAAAATATCGCTATCAGAAGATTGACTATTTTCTCAGAGCAGAGCATCTTGATAGTCTCAGACAAATCAGCTGAAAGAGAAGGCTTGCAGATCATTCCTTGACTTGCGGATCCTAATTAAACATCATTCAATGATCCTTGGTTTGTGGCCGACCCTTCCTAGAGGTCCGCATGTTATTCCATTAATTTGAGGAAGTGTTCTGTGCATTTAGGTCTGACCTATCTGTGGACACGTTACAGCTCTTCATTGGAGTTTGTGACTATCCTTGGCCGACGCGAAGGAATCTATTGGTCCATAAAGGATATATATTTATGTAATAGATCCTTAGGAAAGTAGTTATCAAGTTCTCATGATTTAGAAGATTGATAGTTTAGATTTTGTGTGAAGGAGCTTCAAAGCTTTATCTTGCGCATGTATGTAATCAAACCTGTGAGCCCTAATTGTAAGCCCGCATGTTGCCAGCCAGATTGTATTTGGATTCTATGATATACTGAATGACTGAATCTGCATTTGCTTCATTTCTTTGAGTTGTTTCCATTTTGTTTACTCTTCCTGCACGGTCTGAATAGTTCATTCTATGAACCCTCCTACCATGACTGCACCAAGTGGTATCAGAGTGGAAGTTTGAATCTTTGGGAGCAAATTGAGTGAAGTTGGTGAAGGAATTCTATAAGATGTTGTTGTGGATAGATTGCCAAATTGAGGCAGGTTACTCAAGTCACAATCGATAGTCGATCGTGAGGCAGCTGTCACCTTGTAGCCTGATCACCGACCTGAGGCAGTTTGCACTTAATCTAAGGAAGAATGCCGCTGAAGATAGTTGTTGCCATTGGAACAATGAATGGTAGAATGGATGAGATGATGGAGATGATGAAAACAATGTGAATTCAATTAGATGCTATTGAAGAAGATAGGCGAAGAGGGTTGACACTGAGACCTAATGTTGAAAGCGATGATGAAGAGGAATTTCAATATGCTGAACAAACTGGCGAAACCCTAGGAGGTGATGAAGAGGAAGAGTCAGATCAAGTAAAGATGTTGCAATCTATTTCAAAGATTGGAAAGAGACCTAGAATTGAAGTGCCAAACTATACTGGTAATTTGAACCCTAAAGAATTGATTGACTAGATAAATGACATGGAAGAATACTTTCAATATGAGGAAATTGAAGATCCAGAGAAGGTGAAATTTGCAAAGACAAAGTTGAAAGGACATGCTACTATATGGTGGAAACAAGTCCAGTTGGAAAGAAATAGAAGAGGGAAAGAAAAGAATACAAAGTGGGATCGGATGGTAACAAAGTTGAAGAATCAGTTCATACCTACTGACTATGAGTTGGAGCTATTGAAAAGATTGCAAAACCTGAGACAAAAGGAGAAATCTGTGAAGGAGTACACTGAGGAATTTCATAAGATGATCATAAGGACAGGACATAGTGAAGCTAACAAGGAGAAAGTGGCTAGATACATCAATGGACTGAGATTGAACATTCAAGAAGAACTAAGCTTCATAAGGATGACATCTTTGGAAGAAGCATATCAATTTGCCCTGAAGGTTGAAGAGGAGCTGAATAAAAGACATGATCATAGACAAAGAGGCAGAGGAGGTAAATTTTAGAGAGGTAGGACATTTTTTGGAGGAGATAGATCACATCTAGAGTAGAACAAGTTTGACAGCCCATTTAAGGAGGACAGAGATAACAATGCTTACCAGAGAGATGACAAATTTTTACCAGAGGGGAAACCCTAGTGCATACCAGAATGAAGGATACAAAAGAGATGGAAGAGGATTTGATAAGAGAACATTCAGAGGTACTTGTTTCAAGTATGGAGGTGAAGGACATAAAGAATTTGAATGTAATCAGGGTAGTACAAGTAAGAGGACATAAAATAGTGGAAGAGCAGCCTACGTTGAAGAACCTATTGGATCACCTAGTTTGGTTGGCAAACTTGAGAAAGGGGAATCACTTTTGATGAGGAGAGCACTATTTCAAATAGAGACAAATGAGGAATCACCATAGAGGAAAAGTCTATTAAGAACTAGATGCAAATCAGGAGGTAAGTGTTGTAAAGTTGTGATTGATAGTGGTAGTTTAGATAATCTAGTTTCAGAGGAGATGGTGACTAAGTTGAAGTTGGAGAGATTGAAACTCCCCAAGCCCTATCAGATACCATGGATTCAGGATGATCATAAGGTACTAGTAAGTGAACAATGTTTGGTGAAATTTCATATTGGATCATATCATGATGAAGTCTTGTGTGATATTATGCCTATGGATGTATGTCATATCTTGTTGGGTAGACCTTGGTAGCATGATAGAAAAGCTATACATGATGGGAGAAAGAATACATACACTATAACAGCAAATAGAAAGAGAATTACTTTGATTCCTTTGGAGGATGATCCTAAGAGTGAAGTATGTGGGAATGCTAGAATCTATTTGGTAGATGGAAGAAAATTTTTGGATGGTTTGAGACATGAGAATATGTGTTATGCCTTGATTCCTAAGAAACTTGAAACATTGAAGAAGGAGACTGAAGAATCACAACCAGAGGAGATAAGAGAGTTACTGACAGAGTATGAAGACATCATATCAGATAATGTACCTAAAGGATTGCCACCTATAAGGAGTATTAGTCATCACATGGATCTTATACCGGGAATGACACTGGCAAAGAATGAAGAATTGAATAGATAGATAAAAGAGTTGTTGAGGAAGGGTTTGATCAGAGAAAGCTTGAGTCCTTGTACAGTACCTGCAGTGCTTACACCGAAGAAGGATGGAGAATGGAGAATGTGTACTGACTCTAAAGCAATCAACAAGATCATAGTTAAGTATAGATTTCCTTTACCTAGGATGGATGATATCATGGATTGTTTGAGTGGAGCAAGATATTTCACAAAGATAGATTTGAAGAGTGGACACCATCTGATCAAAATCAGAGAAGGAGATGAATGGAAGAATACTTTTAAGACAAATGAAGGATTGTATGAGTGGTTAGTGATGCCCTTTGGATTGACAAATGCACCAAGTACTTTTATGAGATTGATGAATGAAGTTCTAAAGAAATTCTTGGGTAAGTTTGTTATTGTGTACTTGGATGATATTCTAATTTTTAGTAAGACAAAAGAGGAACATTTGTGGCATATTAGACAAGTTTTGCAGAGGTTGAGAGAAGAGAAATTGTTGATAAACATCAAGAAGTGTAGTTTCATGAAAGAAGAGTTGGTATATTTGGGATTTGTGATTTCTGTAGAAGGATTGAAGATGGACCCTAAGAAAGTAAGAGCAATTGTTGAATGGTCTACACCAAAGAGCATTGGAGAAGTTAGATCATTCCATGGATTGACTAGTTTCTACTAGAAGTTCACCAGAAATTTTAGTTTAGTTTGTAACCCCATGACAGAGACAATGAGAGCTGACAGAAAGGATTTCAAGTGGACATCAGAAGCAGATAAAAGTTTTGAGTTATTGAAGCAGAAAGTGACAAAGCAACTTGTTTTGGCATTACCAGATTTCAATAAGGTATTTCAAGTTGATTGTGATTCAAGTAGAAATATAATTAGAGCAGTGTTAAGTCAAGAAGGAAGACCTATAGCATATTTCAGTGAGAAATTGAATGATGTGAGGAGAAGATATTTAGTTTATGATCAGGAGTTCTACGCCATAATTCAAGCCTTGAAGAAGTGGAGACATTAATTGTTGCCTAAGTAGTTTGTGTTGTATATAGATCATTAAGCTTTGCAATATTTGAATAGTCAAGGTAAGTTGAATCAGAGACATATGAGATGGGTAGAGTTCATGCAAAGTTATACTTTTGTGTTGAAGCATAGGAGTGGAAAATCAAACAAAGTTGCTGATGCATTAAGTAGAAGAAGAAACTTCTTGACAGAGATGAGAGTTGAAGTGTTGGGTTTTGAAGAATTGAAGAACATGTATGAGAGAGACACTAATTTTGTAGAACCTTGGAAAGCATGTAAGGAACCTGTTGTGACAGATAGAAGTAAGTGGTTGAATTATTTCATTCAAGAAGATATGTTGTTCAAAGGAAGTTAGTTGTGTATACCTAGAAGTTCAATGAGAGATAATTTGATTTGGGAGAAGCACAGTGGTGGATTGGCAGGACATTTTGGCATGGATAAGATAGTAGCTTTGGTGAGTGAAAATTACTTTTGGTCTCAGATACATAAGGATGTTCAAAGATTTGTGCAGAGTTGTAGAGTTTGTCAAGTTACAAAAGGGAGTAGTTAGAATACTGAATTGTATAAACCTTTGACAGTACCGGAGAGACCTTGGGAAGACAAAAGCATGGATTTTGTAATGGGATTACGTAAGACATGGAGAGGACATTGTTGATGGTTGTTTTGATGCAATCATAACAGTAAGTTAAAATTCACATATAATGAACTGAAACTATACTTGAAAGATAAGAAGGAATCATTTAAGATTCAACTAATCCCAAGTCTACAATGGTTCAGTTGGTCAAGTTCAGTTGGTCAATGTGTAGCTGTAATGTTCAAGGGGCCTTACGTAGTTTAGGTTTGTTTGTGGTTTACTGGACTAAGATTATGCAAAAAAGATCATAGACATGTCAATACTTTTCATTTCTTTGCATAAAAGTGTTACTGTGCTGCAAGTTTTAGATGGTTTTTCTTGAATTATTGCAGCTTTCTCCTTTATCTATTTATGAAAACTGTCTACTTATAACTCTGTTATGCATGCTTCTTCAAATTTGAGACAATTTCCTTTAGATTTCTACGTTTTCAGCTAAATATTTCAGATGGGTTGGGAAAAGTTAGAAAGATCTAATCTATACCTCATTCACTCTACCGAAGGATCTAATTGTTTCTGTTATGCACTATGTAAATACTATAGTAATTTGATCAAATCCACAGTAAAAACCTTAAATGCAAGTTCTGAGCATTTTCACAAACATACATTTAAAATTGCAAGCTCTCAAAGAAAATATTTCAAAACACAAAGAAGAGCAGGAGAACACTCAGAAGATAGATGCAGAACTCTAGATTCTATTGTATTAGAAACGAATAGTCATACATGATTTACAATGTAGGAATGACTCTTAGTTTCATTGATCATACTACAGAGAACTTACAAGCTTTACAGATACAGTAAGGCAGCCAGACATTCCACGTGCACCTTACTGCAGACAAACAGGCGACCTCCTTCTTCTACTTCTAGACTAAACTAAGCTAACTTGCTGTATGTTCCTAAAAAAAATCCCTGTGTAGCCCCTGTTGTAAAGTATTACAGTGTAGAGAGGCACAATATAAAGACATTCTGATTGTCCTCACTACAGCAAAAAACCTAACTAAACCCCTGGTTCAAACCCCTGGTTACAGCAATAAATGCAGGTGAACCAGTTCTTCAAAATATCTCTGAGCAGTGTCAAATCTGGGCGAAATATTGCCCCTTCTGAGAAGTTCCGGCAGCTTGGCAATAACTTCTGTTTGTCTGTTGTAGTAATACCTTCAGCTGCAACTCTGTCCTCCATTGGGTTGGCCTTGACTTCTTCGCACTTCATCTTTAGCCTCCTGCTCCTGAGATTAGATTTCCTTCCTCCATGATGTCACTGTGTGGAATTTCCAGCTGCTTCCTCAACTGCAAGCCTGCAAGACAAGACAAGCAATAAGTATCAAATTTTCCAAACGAACAGCAAGAAATTAAAATAATGTTTAAATCCAGGGTGACCATGCAAAATGTGGAAATCAGGCCCAAAATTAGCAGAAACTGCGTCCAAAACACATACAGACTGCTCAAAATCATCGGGTCAACTATCGCTGACCGGGAAAATGCCACGGGTGCCAAAAGAAATGGTTTAAAATTCCACCGCTATGTACATTCCCGCCCATCGGCGTGACTATCGCCATCGGCGTGACTATTGCCATCGGCGGGCCCCAAAATTCCCTCGCCGATGTTCTCCGTTGGGCCGATGCCCTTTTCCTTTGTTTTCTGCCATCGGCGTGAGAATCGCCATCGGCGTGTCCAAAAAAAGTATGGCCAATATTCGTTATTTGGCCGATGGCCTTATTATTTCGCTCATCCTCCATCGGCGAGAGTTATGCCGATATAGCCCTTAGCGGCTTGCATTTCTTCCTTATCGGCGTGAGATTCGCCATCGGTGAACTCCAAATCTTTTCCGCCGATGCCCATACCTTGGCCGATGCTCTTTCATCGGCCTGACTCCTGCCGACGACCCCTTCGTTGATTGCCATTGGCGTGAGACCATACTATCGGCGAGGGCAAAATTATCCCCGCCGATCACCCTCGTCTCACCGATGGCTTCCGTTGGTGTGACCCACAATATCGGTGAAGCTACTTAAAACTTCACCGATCGCCATTCTCCTGCCGATAGCCCTTCCTCGTCCATCACTTATCGGCGAGAGCTCCTTATATCGGCGAAGGCTAAAAAAACTTGGCCGATACTAAATGTTATGCCGATGACAATGTCATCGGTGAGAGACTCCATTTCGGTGGAACACTCCAAAACTCCACCGATGACAACCGTTATGCCGATGACATTACCCTGGTTTTGAATCCGAACCCTTGAACTATTGAATAAAATATGGCGATCAAAAGTGTTCGATGCATTCTCTGCAAAACAATCAAACGTGACATACAGAGTGAAACCCAGACAAAATTGCCCACGACCCGGAACCACTAAGTATGAAATTTTTCGAAATTTAAAACGAATGCCAACAAAAATGGCAAACAACTGACTGTATTTTATGCAAACCCTGATAGCACATTTTACCTAAGTGATCATAACTTGCAAAATATGATGAATTTTAAGATGGTTCAAAAAGCAACCCTGGCTCATTTTTCACAAGGAATCCAACCATATTATACAATGGTACTGCAAATGCAATTTTCTATATTTTTAACAAGGTTTGCAAGCTTGACTCTCTTTTCCCTTTACCACCAAGCAAAACAACACAAGCAGAAGCAAAAAAGCAAAGCAACAGAAGGGGTCCTCATTTTGCTAAGGAGCAAAATGGGGCATGTTGTGAACATCACAACAGACATGATTCAATATTTGTAGTGGTTGACAAATTTTCAAAGATGGTTCATTTCATACCCTGCAAGAAGACAACTGATGCAGTGCATGTAACTGACCTATTTTTCAAGGAGATTGTGAGATTGCATGGATTACCTAAGAGTATAGTTTTAGACAGAGACATTAAGTTTGTTGGATACTTTTGGAAGACACTTTGGAAGAAGATGAAGACAAATTTTAAGTTCAGTTCAAATTTTTATTGACAGACAGAGGTAGTTGTTGGTGATTGTTTTGATGCAATCATAACAATTAAGTTAAAATTCACATATAATGAACTGAAACTATACTTGAAAGATAAGAAGGAATCATTTAAGATTCACCTTATCCCAAGTCTACAATGGTACTATTGGTCAAATTCAGTTGGTCAATGTGAAGCTGTAATGTTCAAGGGGCCTTACGTAATTTAGGGTTGTTTGTTGGTTAACTGGACTTAAATTATGCAAAGATATCATGAAATATGGGCGTGTTTGTCTATTCTCTACATAAAAGTATTACTGTGCTGCAAATCTCAAATGGTTGTCTTGAATTATTGCAGCTTTCTCCTTTATACATTTATGAAAACTGTCTACCTTTAACTCTGTTGTGCATGCTTCTTCAAATTTGGGACAACTTCCTTTAGATTTCTACGTTTTCAGCTAAATATTTCAGATGGGTTGGAAAAAGTTAGAAAGATCTAATCTACACTCCATTTTAATCTACCAAAGGATCTAAATGTTCTGTTATGAACTATGTAAATCATACAGCAATTTGATCAAATCCACAGTAAAAACCTTAAATGCAAGTTCTGAGCATTTTCACAAACATACATTTAAAATTGCAAGCTCTCAAAGAAGATGTTTTAAAACACAAAGAAGAGTAGGAGAACACTCAGAAGATAGATGCAGAACTCTAGATTCTATTGTATTAGAAACAAACAGTCATACATGATTTACAATGTTGGAATGACTCTTAGTTTCATTGATCAAACTACAGAGAACTTACAAGCTTTACAGATACAGTAAGGAAGCCAGACATTCCACGCACACCTTACTGCAGACAAACAAGCGACCTCCTCTAAACTAAACTATGCCCAGAAAGAATCTACAATTCTGGCAAAATGCTAAAAATCCCTGTGTGTTTTTCTAAAATCCCTGTTGTAGCCCCTGATGTAGCCACTGTTGTAAAGTATTACAGTGCAGAGAGGCACAATATAAAGACTTTCTGATTGTCCTCACTACAGAAAAAAACCTAACTAAACTCCTGGTTCAAACCCCTGGTTACAGCAGTAAATGCAGGTGAACCAATTCTCCAAAATACCTCTGAGCAGTGTCAAATCTGGGTGAAATATTGCCCCTTCTGAGAAGCTCTGGCAGCTCAGTAGTAACTTCTGTTTGTCTGCTGCAGTAATACTTCAGCTGCATTTTGTCCTCAGCCGCATGGCCTTTGACTTCTTCGCACTTCATCTTTACTTCTTGCTTCTGAGATTTTATTTCCTTCCTCCATGATGTCATCATCATCAAGTTCCAGCTACTTCCTCAACTGCAAGTCTGCAAATAGACAAATCAATAATAAGTATCACATTTCAACAAAATGAACAGTAGGAAACCAAAATAATCTGTTTAAATCAAGGTGGCTGTGCAAAACATATGGAAATTAGGTCCAAAAAACTCTCAAAACGCGTTCAAGACTGCACACAAACTGCTCAAAACCATCGGGTCAACTACCGCTGACCAAAAAAATGCTACGGGCGCCAAAAAAAATGCATTTAAAATTCCATCGCTTTGTTCTTCCCGCCCATCGGCGTGAAACTATCCATCGGCGTGTCCCAAAATTGATTGGCCGATGTTCGATGTTTGGCCGATGGCCTTTTGTTAACTGGCATGCTTTGTTATTCATCGGCGAGAGATTCACCATCAGCGAACTCCAAATGCCTTGCTCTGATTACAATGATTTCACTGATGCCTTTATATCGGTGAGATCCCTGTCGATGACCCCTTCGCCATTCTCTCCATCTTTCCCGCTAAATCACCAAAGCCTTGAACTATTGAACCATTGAACCCCCATGATGTGGTTCAATGCAGTGGTTCGACCATACCGATTGGATCATATAGAAGCAAAGGATTCACTTACGGAAATATGGAACCTAAGCCCATGAACCGTTGAACCTTGAACCATTGAACCATTAAACTTTTGAGAAAAGGGTTCAAGCGGATGGTTCAACGATACAGAACAACAGTTTACTTTTTGAGACACTTTGGACATATCAAACCGTTTGAACTTTGAACCATTGAACCCCACTATAGAGTATGAGCGGATGGTTCAATGATACATCATTTACACAAGTTCAAAGGTTCAAACCTTAAGTAACCTTGCCAATAAATAAATAAGGGTGACCCAAAAAGGTAACAAAGTGTACCCATGCATTTTTTTCTGCCAAACAGACAAATGTGAGATACAGAGTGGAACTCAGACAAAATTCATTTAACCTGAAACCATCAAGTATGTATATTTCAAAATTTTAAACGAATGCCAACAAGGAAAAAGGCAAACAACTGACTGTTTATCATGCAAAACCTGATAGTACATTTTACCTAAATGATCATAACTTGCAAAATATGATGAATTTTAAGACGGTTCAAAAAGCAACCCTGGCTCATTTTTCACAAGGAATCCAACCACATCATGCATTGGTACTGAAAATACAATTTTCTTTATTTTAAACAAGGTTTGCAAATTTGACTCCCCTTTTCCCTTTACCACCAAACAGAACACCACAAGCAAAAGCAAAAAAAGCAAAGCAACAGCAGGGGTCCTCATTTTGCTAAGGAGCAAAATGGGGCATGTTGTGAACATCACAACAGTAGTGAATAGGAGTTTGGGAAACTTATTGAGATGTTTGGTTGGTGAAAAAGCCAGAAGTTGGGATTTGATTCTTTCACAAGTAGAGTTTGCATACAATAATTCAGTGAACAGGAGTACCAGAAGAACACCTTTTGAGATTGTGACCAGAGTGAATCCTAGAGGAGTTACAGAATTAAGAGATATCAGTACAGAGGAAAAGAGAAGTGCAAAAGCAGAAGAATTTGTAGATCACATGAAGACAGTGCATCATCAGATAAAGAAGCATTTGGAGGATATGAACAGTAAGTATAAGGAAAAGGTTGATGAGAAGAGAAGACATAAGGAATTTGAAGTTGGAGATGAAGTGATGGTATACTTGAGAAAAGAAATATTTCCAGTTGGGACATATAACAAGTTGAAAATGAAGAAGTTTGGACCTTGTAAGATACTCAAAAATTTTGATTTAGGAAATGCATATGAAGTAGAGCTACCAGAGACATTGGGTATTTCACCAATTTTCAACATTGTTGACCTTTATCAGTATCATGAAGCAAAGTTCAGTGACAACATGGAAGTAGACTTGAAGAAGCAGTTACCACACCAAGCACCAGAACAAATTGAAGACATTTTGGATAGCAGAGTTGGATGCAACACTAGAGGAAGATAATACAAAGAATATCTTGTGAAGTGGAAAGGCAAATCGAAAGAAGATTCGTCATGGATTTCTCAGGCTGAGGTGGATCATCTTGGTTCTCCCCTAGCCCCAGCAAAGTGAGGGACTCAATTTTTTAATAACTCTGAATGTCTGATGCAGGAGCATCCCTGGTTCAAGAGCAATCTTGCATCAACAAAAACATTTGCATTTTAGTTTGTTTCTTTCACTTTCCAGTTTAGTTCAGGCAATTAAGCCAAAAGCAGCTTCAATTTGTGGTCTAGTATTAGCATTTCACATCTTGTAGATCTAGACTTAGCATCTTCATTCATTCATATACATCATATCAAGAATTTAGAGCATTTCGATTAGTTACCAGAAAAATATCGCTATCAGAAGATCGACTGTTTTCTCAAAGCAGAGCATTCTGACAGTCTCAGACAAATCAGTTGAAAGAGAAGTCTTGCGGATCATTCCTTGACTTGCGGATCCTAATGACACATCATTCAATGATCCTTGGTTTGTGGCCAACCCCTCGTAGAGGTCCGCACATTATTCCATTCATTTGAGGAAGTGTTCTATGCATTTAGGTCTGACCTATCTGTGAACACGTTATAGCTCTTCATTGGAGTTTGTAACCATCCTTGGCCGATGTAGTGGAATCTATTAGTCCAGAAAGGATATATATTAATGTAATAGATCCTTAGGAAAGTAGTTATCAAGTTCTTGTGATTTAGAAGATTGATAGTTTAGATTTTGTGCGAAGGAACTTCAAAGCTTTATCTTGCGCATGTATGTAATCAGACCTATGAGCCCTAATTATAAGCCTGCATGTTGCTGACTAGATTGTATTTGGATTCTATGATATACTTGTTGCAAGTATGGGCTTAACAAGTGTTGTCATTGATGTCAACATACTCCTGTTGCATTAATGATAAGGATTGGATGAGTGGTGAGCTGAGGATATTGAGAAAATTAGTCTCAATTAGGAATAGTGAAGAACAATGATGACAGTAAGGCAAAAGTCCAATATAGGATGAGGATTAGAGGATACGGTTTAAAGGGTTTGTAGATATGTGTCTTAAGATGGTCCAATAGAGATTTCAGAGGTCCGCATGAAGATTTGAAGAAGTTATGGTTGTTCAAGTTAAATTGGTTCTGGCAGGTGTTCAGAGGTGAGAAAGTGACACAGATAGGTCCAGTGAGATCCAAAAATGCATTATCCTATTCTACAGATTTGAGGGAGTGTTGAGGAATTCTCTGTGAAGTGTCAAATTGATTGGTACATGGTTTGAAGGTCTGCAAGCATCTATTCCTTTGTGACAGTGGTGACAGATTGTGTTCTTGAGGTTCTGGATGAAGGAGAAAAGGTTTTCAGTAAGCAGATGAAATGTGGGTGTTCTTGGTGATTTAGGTAACCTTGTGGAGGTATTTGGATCATGTCCAGTTCGTGTTGGTGGTCCGCATTGGAGTTAGAGCTTGCAATTGAAGAATAACTTCCAAATGATGGTGTTCTTCTTGAGATTGGCCGACCGGATGAGTTACACATCCTGCGGATGTTCTTGTTGATGTTGCTGACTTAGATGATCATTCCTAAGTTAATGCCTTGTATAAATAAGGGATTACGAAGTCATTTCAAAGGTGTCCTTGTAGAGATGAGTGTGTGGTAGCAAGGAGGAGAGTGAAAGGCAGAGCAAAAGTATTGGGCTTAAATGGAACTGATTCAGGCATGGTGAAGATGCTATTTTCCAGTTCAAGTAGGTGATACTTATTTCTTTGTAGACAGTGTATCTCCTATAGGCAGTGGGCCTCTTGTGAGCAGTGTGCTTAGGCAGTGAGCCCTAATTGGCATGTGCCATTTTGTTCTTTCTATTCTTCCAACAGAGAATACAATCTTGGGTTAATCACCCCGTGGTTTTTCCCTTAACTGGGTTTTCCACGTCAAAATCTTGGTGTCTCATGTGTTGATATGTTTATGCTCTTGATTCATTGCATTATGTTTCCATGATTGATTTATTATTATGTTGCTGAATTGCAAAGTGAAGTTAAGTGTTTAATTGGAAGAAAGTTTTGTACAACTGATTGACCCCCCCTCTCAGTTGTCTGCCCTAAGTCTAACAATTGGTATTAGAGCCAAGTTCCTCTAAAAGGAGCTTAACCGCTTGAGGAGATCTAGAATGATGTCTTACAAGAAGGATAGTCTGAAGTTTGATGGAACCAATTTTAATCTTTGGAAAGGTTGCATGAAATGTCACTTGAAATGTATGGGAATGGCATATTGGACCATCGTTATAACAAAGTATACACCTCCACAGGGTGGTCTGAAAGCCCCAAATGAAATCACAGATGTTGAAAACAATCTGTGGACTATAGAAGCTCTTCTAAGTGCATTATCTGATTTAGAGCTCTCAAATGTTATTGACCTACCAACTGCTTTTGAGATTTGGGAAAAACTGAAACTTTTGCATGAAGGAGACAAGTATGTTAAATGTGCAAGGCTACAAAGTCTGAAAGGGAAATTTGAAAATCTGAAGATGAGAGATGATGAAAATATTACTACTTTTATGCCAAGAGTAAATGAGATTATTTGTGGAATTAGAAATGTTGGTGGAGTCTTGGATGAAGATGAGATTGTTGGCAAAATTCTCAGATCCCTTCCTACTTCTTATAAAATCAAGGCTGCTGCCATTGAAGAATTCAGAGCCCATACAACTGTCACAAGAGATCAATTGCCTGGTAAATTGGTTGCATTTGAAGTGACCAAGTTTGGAGATGCCCCTCCTAAGACTGAATCTGCATTCAAAGCCAATGCCTCTGTGAAAGGTAAACAAAGGTTTGATCCAGGAGAGAACTCTTCAAGAAAAATCTCATGGTATGAAAGAACAAGAAAAGACCTAGAAGAGGAGGAAGCAGAAACTGCTCAACTTGAAGCCCTTATTGCAAAAAGACTACCAAGAGGATCCGGTAAGTATGAAGGAAAATTGCCTTTTAAGTGTTTTAACTGCAATAAGATTGGTCATTTTGCCTCAAAGTGTCCGGAAAAATTTTCAAGGCCAAATCCTAACAGATCAAGGTTCCAAAAGAACTGTTACTATGTTCATGAGGAAGATGATAATGAAGGAGTAACAGATGATGAATCAGAGACAGGAAACAAATTCGGAAATGGATGGGTGTTCATTGCCATCAAGGAAGAAGATCCAATGTCCTCTGTATCTGTCAATCATAAGACTGTGGAAAGAGCTCTAGCTGCCCAAGTTGAAGAGAAGGATGATTGGGTCATTGACAGTGGATGCTCTCACCATATGATAGGTGACAAAAATAAGTTCATAGATTTGGAGAGGTATGAAGGAGGAGTGGTAAAGTTTGGTGATAATTCTGCTGGTAGAATCAGAGGAAGAGGAACTATTTCTTTTGATGGAAGGAACAAAACTGGTAATGTACTGTATGTTGAAGGTTTAAAGCACAATCTTCTCAGTGTTGGACAGTTGGTGGACAAAGGCTATGATCTCCAATTCAAGAATGGAAAATGCAAGATCTTTGAAAGTTTCAAAACAGAGATTACATCCGATACTCAAACAAAAGGTAATATCTTTCATTTGGTTGGTACTGGTAAAAGTTGCTTATTTGTTCAAGTTGATCAGAGTTGGTTATGGCATAGGAGGATGTGTCATGTGAATTTTGATAATATCATCAAGATAAGCAATACTCAGGCTGTAAGAGATCTTCCAAAATTGGTGAAACCTACTAATAGCTTGTGCAAAGAATGTCAGTTGGGTAAGCTGAGTAGAATCACATTCAAAAGTAAGGAACTGTCCTCTACCAGATTATTAGACTTAGTTCATACTGATCTTTGTGGTCCGGCAAGGTGACAGATACTTCATGTTACTAATTGATGACTATTCCCGGATGATGTGGGTAACCTTTCTGAAAGAGAAATCAGAAGCTCTTGAGAAATTCAAAATATTCAAGGCTATGGTAGAGAGTGAAATCGGATTAAAATTGAAATGTCTGAGGTCTGATAGAGGTGGAGAATTCACATCCGGTGATTTCATAGAATTCTTTGAGAAGCATGGAATAAAGAGACAGTTGTCTGCTCCAAGGACTCCACAACAGAATGGAGTAGTGGAAATAAAGAACTTGACCATCCAGGAAGCATCTAGGACCATGATGATGGAAGCAAATGTTCCTCAAATCTATTGGAGAGAAGCTGTCAACACTGCAGTCTATACTCTCAATTGAGTTCAAATCAGAAGCAATACCGGTAAGACTCCTTATGAACTCTCGTTTGGCATTACTCCTACTGTAAGGTATTTCAGAGTCTTTCATAGCAAATGTTACATCAAAAGAGATGAAGATCTAGGGAAGTTTGATGCTAGAAGTGATGAAGGAATATTCTTGGGTTACTCTACTCAAAGCAAAGCATACCGGTGCTATAACAAGAGACCGAGAAATATTATAGAAAGTACAAATGTGAAGGTTGATGAAAGAATTGAAAAACCCTCAAGGTTTTATGAATACAATGAAGATGATCAGAATGATGTTCTGACTCAAGGAGCCCAAGCCTCTTCTGAAAGTCAGATTCAAACTGATCCGGTAAATCAGGAAGAAGAGATGAGTTTTAATGAGCCTGTTCAAGAAGTAGAAATGCAAGAATCTCCCAAAGTTCCTAGGTATGTAAGACTGAACCACTCTGAAGATCAAATCATAGGTGATAAAAGCAAAGGTGTACATACAAGAAGAAGGATTGCTCAAGATTTAGAAGAGTATTATCTAATTTCAAAGATTGAACCTAAGACAGTGAATGAAGCTTGCAATGATGAAAACTGGACTAAAGCAATGGAGAAAGAACTTATGCAAATTGAGAAAAATAACACTTGGGATCTTGTTCCCAGACCTAGAAACAAGAATGTGATTGGAACAAAATGGGTCTTCCAGAACAAATTGAATGAAGTTGGTGAAGTAATTAGAAATAAAGCCAGATTGGTCTGTAAGGGTTACTCTCAAATAGAAGGAGTTGATTTTGAAGAAACTTTTGCTCTAGTGGCAAGAATTGAAGCAATCAGATTATTTCTTGCTTTTGCTGCCTTCAAGGATTTCAAAGTATATCAGATGGATGTCAAGTCTACCTTCCAAAATGGTGACTTGGAAGAAGAAGTATACATTGAGCAACCAGATGGATTTCAATTGTCTAATCTTGGTGATATGGTCTACAAGTTGAAGAAGGCACTGTATGGACTGAAGCAAGCCCCAAGAGCCTGGTATGAAAGATTGGATAAACATCTTTTGAAGATTGGTTTCAACAAAGGTACTGCTGATAGTAATTTGTATTTCAAAATTAACCATGAAAATAACTTGATTGTTGAAGTGTTTGTTGATGATATCATTTTTGGAGGAAGAGATAGTATGTGTAAAACCTTTGCAAATCAAATGAAAAGTGAATTTGAGATGTCCATGCTTGGGGAAATGAATTTCTTCTTGGGCCTACAAATCACTCAAACAAAGAAAGGAATCTTCATTTCTCAGACCAAATATGTGAAAGAATTGTTGAAGAAATTTAGGATGGAAGACTCAAAGCAAATGAGTACTCCCATGGCAATCGGATGTAAGTTGAGCAAGGATGATGACTCTCCCAAGGCTGATCAAAAAAAGTATAGGTCAATGATTGGAGGACTGTTGTATCTTACTCAAACTAGACCAGAGATTATGCAGGTTGTTGGTCTTGTTGCTAGATTTCAGGCTGATCCTAGACAATCTCATGTCATGGCAATCAAGAGGATTTTTAGATATCTAAAAGGGATAGTTGAGTATGGTCTATGGTATCCTAGAGATCATAATTTCTCTCTTCATGCATATACAGATGCTGATTGGGCAAGAGATGTGGATGACCAAAAGAGCACCAGTGGTGGAGCATTCTTTTTGGGGAAGAGATTGGTTTCTTGGCTGAGCAAGAAACAAGAGGTAATATCTCTATCCATGACAGAAGCAAAATATAATGTAGCAGTAGGTAGTTGCACTCAAGTTTTATGGATGAAGCAGATGCTAAGAGACATCAGAGTGGAGTATGAGGAGCCTATCACAATTTTCTGTGACAATTCAAGTGCAATAAATATATCTAAGAATCTGATGTTGCATTCAAAGACTAAACATATATCCATCAAGTTTCACTTTTTGAGAGAACAAGTGAACAAGAATGAAGTCAGATTGGAGTTTGTGCCTTCCAAGGATCAAATTGCAGACATCTTTACTAAACCTCTACCTAGTTCGACTCTTTTGAGTATCTCAGGGAGAAGTTAGGGGTTATTGCCCCTCTGGTGATGAACTAAGGAGAATTGATGTGCATCAATCTGGTGGATATCACAGTCCTATCTTGTGGTTGAAATTGATGATGGGGAGCTACTACTCAGGGGGAGCAGTAGGTATGATTCTGAAGTGGTGGAATTGTAAGTATGTTCCCTTTGCCATTGATGTCAAAGGGGGATAGAAGACATGTGAAAAACAAGTGGTTGTTGATCAAAGGGGGAGCAGTAAAGGGAGAGAAGACATGTGAATGGTTGTTGCTGATAGGGGGAGTTGTGATAGTGAGGAGAAGTTCTTGTCTTGATGATCAAAATTGTTTTTCACATCGTATGTTGCCATCAATGACAAAGGGGGAGATTGTTGCAAGTATGGCCTTAACTACTGTTGTCATTGATGTCAACATACTCATGTTGCATTAATGATAAGGATGGGATGAGTGGTGAGCTTAGGATATTGAGAAAATTAGTCTCAATCAAGAATAGGAAGAACAATGATGACAGTAAGGCAAAAGTCCAATATAGGATGAGGATCAGAGGATGCGGTTTAAAGGGTTTGTAGATATGTGTCTTAAGATGGTCCAGTAGAGATTTCAGAGGTCCACATGAAGATCTGAAGAAGTTATGGTTGTTCAAGTTAAACCAGTTCTAGCAGGTGTTCAGAGGTGACAGAGTGACACAGATAGGTCCGGTGAGATCCAGAAATGCATTATCCTATTCTGTGGATTTGAGGGAGTGTTGAGGAAGTCTCTGTGAAGTGTCAACTTGATTGTTTCATGGTTTGAAGGTCTACAAGCATCTATTCCTTTGTGACAGTGGTGACAGACTGTGTTCTTGAGGTTCCAGATGAAGGAGAAAAGGTTTTCAGTGAGCAGATGAAGTATGGGTGTTCTTGGTGATTCAGGCAACCTTGTGGAGGTCTTTGGATCATGTCCAGTTTGTGTTGGTGGTCCGCATTGGAGTTGGAGCTTGCAATTGAAGAATAACTTCCAGATGATGGTGTTCTTCTTGAGATTGGTAGACTGGATGAGTTACACATCCTGCGGATGTTCTTATTGATGTTTACTGACTTAGATGATCATTCCTAAGTTGATGTCTTGTATAAATAAGGGATTGCAAAGTCATTTCAAAGGTGTCCTTGTACAGATGAGTGTGTGGTAGCAAGGAGGAGAATGAAAGGTAGAGCAGAAGTATTGGGCTTAAATGGAACTAATTCAAGCATGGTGAAGATGCTATTTTCTAGTTCAAGTAGGTGATACTTATTTCTTTGTAGACAGTGTGTCTCCTATAGGTAGTGGGCCTCTTGTGAGTAGTGTGCTCGGGTAGTGAGCCCTAATTGGCATGTGTCATTTTGTTCTTTCTATTCTTCTAACAGAGAATACAATCTTGGGTTAATCACCCCGTGGTTTTTCCCTTAACCAAGTTTTCCATGTCAAAATCTTGGTGTCTCATGTGTTGATATGTTTATGCTCTTGATTCATTGCATTATGTTTCCATGATTGATTTATTATTATGCTTCTGAATTGGAAAGTGAAGTTAAGTGTTTAATTGGAACAAAGTTTTGTACAACTTATTGATCCCCCCTCTCAGTTGTCTGGCCTAAGTCTAACAATACTGAATGACTAAATCTACATTTGCTTCATTTCCTTGAGTTGTTTCCATTGTGTTTACTCTTGTTGCATGGTCCTAACAGTTCATTCTATGAACCCTCCTACCGTGACTGCACCAATATTCTTTGATTTTGTCTTCAGTTGTCAAACCATTTTGAGGCAAGGTGTATTTTGTTTCTACAACTTTCCATACTTTGTATCCAAGGTAAAAAAGATGACTTTTCATTCATGCCTTCCAAAGAGCATAATTCGTCCCATAAAAATGTAGTGCTTCCTTCTTATAAGACATTTTGGATCTTCCTCAAGCCGTTAAACTTTTTTCAGATGAACCTTACTATAATACCAATTGTTGGAATGCACCAGACAACTGAGAGGGGGGGGGGGGTGAATTAGTTGTCCCAAAAACTCAAACACTTCTACGCTTCAACATTAATCACTTGTCTACACTTATTATGATTAAACAATGAATGCATGAAATCAGAAACTTAAACACAGATGCAACATTAAACACAAGAGACACCAGATTTTTACGTGGAAAACCCCAAGGTGGGGAAAAACCATGGAGAGGATTAGCTCTCAAAATATATTGTAATCTTTGAAAAATGATGTTCAGGCTTGGTCACTCCACGGGCCTAGAACATACTGGCTCACTGCCATGAAGTACAGCTAGGTCTAGCAGGCTCACCGCCTCAACCCTAAACCTAGAAAGATTACAATAAGGGTTGTTAAACCCCGAGGGTTGTTAAACCCTAGTAGTGGCTCACTACCAAAATCTCCATCTTCTTGTTGGAAACAAGGCAGATAACTAAGAGGGGGGTTGAATCAGTTATCTCAAAATTTCCTTAACTTTCTTCTCTTTTGTTATCTTAATATTTAGTGTTGCATCAAAACATGAAAGCATATGTAATCATAAGAATAGAAATAAAATCAACACACATAACACAAGGATTTTTACGTGGAAAACCTATTAAGGGAAAAACCATGGGGTGACTAACCCAAGATTGTATTCTTTGTTAAAAGAATAAAGGAGTACAAATGGCACTTGCCAATTAGGGCTCACTACCTTAGCACACTGCCTACAAGAGACTCACTATCTACAGAACTTACAGAAGATAATCAAGTGTTTGAACTAATGAGAAGCATCTACAAATGCAAGAGTTTAGTTCTGGTTAGGCATAATATATTGATCTGATGCACTTCATCCTTCCTCTATTCAATGTTGTTGTTCAGTCACATACCAGACTTGGATTGTTGTTCCCACACTTATCTTTGCTTTTCTTCACACCTTATTACTTACACCAACACAACACACATCTACATACTAGAATCCATCTGGTATATATATCCACATCAAGGATTTTAATCAACTTTCTAGTCGGCAACAAGAACACTGCAAGTAATTAAACTGTCAGCTGAATCCATGCTTGATTTGTGATGTGTATCAAAAACATAGGTATAGAATTCATTAATCATGTCAGCCAACAATGTATAATCCCACAAATTACTTGATCAACACCTTTTAGTCATACGGATTAAGGTTTGATACTTTGCTGGTCGGTTCTTCCTCTGTCTGCTCTACCTGATTAGAACCCAACACTCAGATGCTCATATCTTTTTCATGCCTTATCATCAAAGGCTAAATATCTAGAATATAGTAGTCATGATTCCCCTCTTGACTTGTCCAAGTTTGCAACTTACTGAGTTACACCATCTGAGAGATCCAAACCTGATTGTTGGACCTTGTTACATACTCTGTTCTTGTTCACCAGACCAAAACATTCTTCAATCTGACTTCCGGTATAGGCATACTATGTACTGCAGATGTGTGGGATCGACTTTGTTGCCATCAATGACAATACTTATGAAGTCACATAGTGTCTCTTGCCAACACTTCTTCATGTCTGAGATTGATACATTGAAGGACAATGGTCCCTCTGCTCTGCTATGCCCTACTCTACCTTATCTGCTCACCCTTTTCCTTATCTTCCCATTTTCACACAAGGACATATTTTCCATGACTCAATTACAAGTATTTATACACTTCATCAACCTTGGAATGATCATCAAGGTCAGCATTACAATCATCAACCATTGGTACAATCTCTAAGGTTAGTATTACAAACATTTACAAAATAGGTCTTGACCTAATACAAATTATTCTAAGTAATTATAGTATAAATGTATGCAGACCACACCACACCTTAGCTAGGACTCAAACATGATCTTCCATGCCACAACATGGTTCCATAATCTTCTTGATGGATCTTTGCAATTACTGTAATTAACCAAGTCAGCTAAGACTGGTTACACACTATGTTATCTGGGAATAAGCTTCAAACATGATCTCATTTCCTTAATGCAGACCAATGTAAAAGTAGGAACATGATCAGGAGGAATCCACAAGCACGTTGAAATCATTAGGAGCAACTACACAAATTCAAACCACTTTATTCATGAGATTCTTCACACCAGAGCACATGAACTTCACTATCTTCAATTGTCATAAAAGAAAGATATCTTGCGGACCACCAAAACATGAACCATTACAATTGTAAGTACTTATCATCATCCCAAACTTCCATTTAGAACCACAAAGTGAAACACTTTAATGTGGAGGAATGCGAAGCAAAATACTTTCTCTCTGTCACCAAAGAATAATCAGCGAAAGCAGGTTTTACTTTGGTGAATGCAACTCTCTCAATTCTTCACACCAGAGGCTTAAACTCAAATTTTAGGATCTTTAGACATCCCTTTAAATAACTTTCAATCCACAGACCAAGAGTTTCAAGTAGCAAGAAATGTGGAGTAATCTACTGGACTGTTCTTCAGCATACAACTCACTGTCTATACTACACTTCACTGTAACTCACTTGTTTCTTCCAAAGAGGCCAATTTTCTCAATATCCTCAACATACAAAGCTTCTAAACAAGTAATAGAATAGGACATAGTTGACACCAATGACAACAAAGATATGTTGACATCAATGGCAACACTAAAAAGGCACATACTTGCAACATTACCATGGAGGCCAAGGCCTTGTCCATAGTGAGATCTATCTCAATAGACTTAGAAACATAGTGTAACTTACTAGGGCTAACTACTTATCGGTGCACCATGAAAAAAGATGACTGAAGGGCTCCTAATCTAGGCTATACATGCATCTAAGGGATGTCCTTATTATACACTTGGTACGTGAGGCCCAAGTCCATGAAATGAGGGGTATGTCTAATGACCTAGTTCGAGAGGGTAACCCACTCTCCTTCACTTTGCAAGGTATAAAGTTCTTACAAGCTTAGCCAAAAGTGACAAGTGTCCCCCAACGTGAGAATATTTCCATTCTCTCAAATTTTTATATCCCATTGGAACACAAGGGTTTAGGTTTTCCCCCAAGGTGATGAAATCCTTGGGCATGCCCACTAAAAGGAAAGAAGATCAAGTTCTTTTGATTCCTAAGATCACCTTGTGGCGCAAAGGAAGAGCATACACAACCTAGTTTCTTAGGATCAACAAAATGAAAAGAATTAGAAGTGAATTTGATATCCAAGATCACCTTTTAGTGTGAGGAGGGAGCATACATACTTACAATCCCTCACAAGCACAACAAATAATGTTCATTCCCATTAAAGGATAAAATAATTGTACAACTAACTAGTGAGTAAAAAGATGGTCTTCGATAAACGTAGCTGCACAAAATGAGTTTGTAGTTTTAGAGATAGTCTTGGACAAGCAATTTTTCTACAATAAATGCATTATAAATGTTAGTGGAAATATTGTTAACAGTAGTAAACTACTAATAATCCAATAATCTCAATGAAATATGATGCAAATCAAATAAACAAAGAAATATTAATTTGAAGATTGATTTACCTCGAAAGCTTCCATTGTTTGCCTATCTTGTATTGATCTTATTGATGAATATAGCTCTCAGAAGCATGCTTCCTCATTGTTTGAAGATGAAAATACTTGAATGGCTGTATGTTGGATAAACTGCAATGAAAATTACCTACAGTACAACTATTGTGAGAATGAGGGATGGATGATTGAAGCCATGATTGTGTGGATATGAATATAATGGATATAAAATTCAATGAGCAATATGGATTCTTTACCAAAGGCATGCTGGAATTTCTGCAGAGTAACTTTGTTATAGCTTGTGTGTTGTAGAATGAGGGAATGGGCTTCCTTTTATAGGCCAAGGAGGGGGCAAATCCATGTGTCAAGATCTCAACGGTGTAGACTTGGTCTTGAGAGGTGTATGGTGAGGATTGAGTTGGTTGAGATGAGGGAGACAAAGAGGGAAGATGGTCCTCTCACCTTGACATGGTGGAGAGAAAGGTGTGACATGAGTCCACATGTCACAAGGCTCACAATGACCAAAGAGAGAAGGTCAAACAAGGAGATCATGTTTGTAGGGAGGTTGGAAAGATTCTAGGGACTATGGAACAAGTGTCACAAAGTGTCCCTTTGACCATAATGACATAGAGAGACCATGCCCTTTGGAATAGGGATGGTTGGAGAGATAATAGGTCATGTGGGTGAGGGAAAATGGATTAATTAAATATTAAAATATTTAACTACATGTGCAAGATGATAAGGTGGATTAGGTGATGTGGATTTATGAATGAAGACTTTGGAATAGGATGATTTGGGATTAAATAATTTGATTATTATTTAATTAAGGGATGGCATTAGAAGAATAGGTTTAATTGATTTAATTAAATAAATTGATATTTATTTAATATTTAGTTTATTAATGATGAACGTGAATCAAATAGATAAATTGATGAATTTATTAAATGATAGAAGAATGAGAATTAAATAAATAATAAATATTTATTTAATTTGTCTTTAACATTTTTAGGTGTAAAGAATAAAATTTTAAAATCTTTGTAAAAATAAAAAAATAATGTTATGATATATCAAAATAGAGATATGTAAAAGACATTCTCATTACTAGATTGAATAACCCATTGAAACTATAGTTTCTAGATTTTTACACATAGTCAACTTAAATATGATTATTTTATAATATTTTTGGACTTAAAAATAAACATACAGAGAATAGACCCCTGATAAATTTTGGAGAGCTTTCCAATATTAGAAAAATTTGTTAATTTATGGCCTAGAAAGCATAATTATGAAAAATCATAAAATTAACATAACTCAATATTGATAATCTAAATCTATGTTTTGGACAGTAGCCTCCTTATATGATCCTAAAATTTTAGTAAAAAAATTATACAGAAATTCCTAGTTGTTTGAAGGATACAAGCAAATATTTAAAAATCATAAAACTAAAATAGCACACTCAATATCAATGATATAAACTTGATTTTTGGATTGTAGGCTCCTTAGATGATCCTCAAACATTAGTAGAAAAATTGTATAAAAAATACTAGCTATTTGAAAGATATAAGTAAATCTTTAAAAACTAGGGTTTTGTCTTCAATTTTTCCCAAATCGTGGCTCTCTATAAAAGTTCACCCTCAATTTCTCCACAAAAGAATAAAAACTTGCAAGATTGGGTTAGAAAAACCTACAAAAATAAAGGTGTAGACACCCGAAAATGACATGGCCGTCACCACCATTTTCCAGAATCTCTTGAACATCCCTTCACCATTTAAATGAATTAAATAAATTATTTTATTTAAATAATTTATCTTTCTACTATCCCCCATCATGAATTAATTAAATAAATTCTATTTGTTTAATTAATTATCCCTTTATCCATCACCTTAAATTAATTAAATAAATCCTAATTTATTTAATTAATTATCCCCTTATCTATCACCTCAAATTAATTAAATAAATCCTAATTTATTTAATTAATTATCCCTTTCCCTCCATTAGCCTAAATTAATTAAATAAATTTTGTTTATTTAATTAATTAAACCCTTTACCATTGTCAACATTTGTTAATTAAATAAATTTCATTTATTTAATTAACTAACCCATCCCACTAAAATACTATAGCCATGGTTAATTAAGTTAAACATAGTTAATTAACATAAGCCTCATTAAATCCCTTTCCCACAATTAAGTAAATAATTCCAATTATTTAATTAATTGACTTGACACTTGTCATTATCCTCATCACTCCCCCAAATAAAATCAAATTAAAAATTCCCTCCACAAAAGCCAAAATCCAAAGTCAACTCTTCCTTTAATCCTAACCCTCCATTTCAAAAGATGCCTTAGGAAGCAATCTCACCCATTGATCCCACCTCTCATTCCTATTTAAACTCACAATCTCTCACTCCCATTTGTCCTCACCACCACTTCATCTCAGCCCTCCATTTCAAGTCAACTCATCTCAGCGATTGATCAAATCTATCCAAAATTGTCTATAAATAAGACATTTCTCTAGGCTTTATTCAATCCATGCTTTCTTGCTCGAGCTACATGTTGTCCAAATCCTTGCTCGTTTAGCCTCCATTTGCCCTTGTGTTATGCTAGTTTTAGTATTAAGCAATCCACATTTCAATAGCTTTTGAGGATAGCTAGGTTTACAATTGGGTGCTTGTATTCCTCCACTCTATCAAGGAGAGTGGAATAGCTCAAGGGTTTGAAGGTATTGTTCATTTATTTGTGTGTCTTTCATGTTTGTTCCATGTCCTATTTCCATCATCTCTATTCTAGCATGCCCGATGGGACCTCCTATCCCTGAACTAATCTTTTTGTGGAAGAAATTTTTTTCTTTCTATGTACAGGTTACAGGTTTATGCTTCCATCTGTGGATTAACATTTTGCTTGCAGGTTTAGCACTTATGATCAACAATTTGGCACTTTTGTTGAGACTAACCTATTTGTTTTGTAGGTTGACATTTTTAGGTGGTAGTTCAGCACTTATGTTATCCTTTAGCGCATATGTGTCTTCTATTGGTACATTTGCCTCTTATTTTAGCACTTTTATTGCTTATAGTAGCGCTTTTGCTTGTATTTATTGGCATTTTATTTGGAGATTTTTGTCTCTAGTTTTTAGCAACTTAAAGGTTTTTCTCAAACTAACAATGGGCATGTAGCTTTTCTAATTTTCTGTTTACAGAGACTAACCTTTTGTTTGAAATTTTTTAGGGGTTTGTAACTAGTTTTTCCTAGCTGACCTAGTATCTTAACATCTCAGGGTTTACTTATGCTTTTTGATTCTTTATTGAATCTAGAAGTCTATGTAGCTCACCTTCAAGCCTAACATTAATCTTGGTTATAATCTGGTCTCTATGTTGTAGGAAATTTATTATTTTTGTAGGTATTCTCAGTCTCTGTGTCAGTTTAGTGCCTACGCCTTCAGACTCGACGCATTAGATCTCAGGTATGACTTTCTAAATTTTAGTGCTTTTGTTTATCTATTTAGCACATTTGAGATTTTAGTTAGTGCAATTTCCTAGTTCATAGTGCTTTGTTGTCTTATTTAGTACTTTAGCATAGTCTATCAATGCATTTTCTTATTTGTTTAGCACCTTTTATAGTTCCATTAGTACTTTTGAATGTTATCATTTAAAACTAAATCTATTTTTAATTTCTGATACTAATCCAATATGTGCAGTTGTTATTCATTGGTCCAAGATATAATCTGAAACTACTAATTGTTTTCTTGTAACCCCATTATCATCCACTAGAATAGACACATTAATTAGCTTAGTGGGACTAAAGAACTTGTTTGTCATGTCTTTGGATTTTTGAAGGGACGTATTCTCTCCCCTTGCACCCTTAGGTGATCTTGGGGATCAAAAGTCCTTTCATAATCCTTTTCGTTATTTGTTAATCCCAAGGGTGCTATCTCACATATACTCTCCCCTTGCACTTCGTACGAGCCTAGGGATCAAAAGTGAATAGCATTCCTTCCTTTAGGAGGCCTACTTGGGGATTTCATACCCCCAAGGGATGACCTCAACCATGTGTTTTGGTGTGGTATATAAGGGGGAGAGTGAAAGTTGTACCTTAAGGAGTGAGCCATTGTCATGCTTCGAGAAGCCCCAAGACCCTTAGTCCACTGAGACTTGTGTGGTGAAGAGATAAGGAGAGACCCTCCTAATCTCACCCTTTAAATATGGGCCCTCTATTCATAGACTTGTGTCTCACCATACCTATTGTCTATCGAGGATGCCCCTAGAAGTTTGTAAAGCCTAGATAAGACTTTCGACTGATTTCTTAGTGTGGTGCAGGGTTCAGTTGATCAAGCCTGAAGATTACTCACCATGTTCCTCATAAAAGGGAATATAGAATTATTCCTTGGGTAATGTGTTAAAACCTCCATGGGAAAGGGATACTTGGTGCAATGCCTTTATCCCTAGCTATTCCCCCTAAAAGGTGCTCCTAGTTAGGTAGGAACATTGAGAGGAATTGAGTGTGGGCCACATTAATAATTAGACCCACTTGAATAATTTTTAGGCTGGTAAATGTGCTTGGTGTGTATTCTTGTGAGAAACTAATAAAAGCCATCAAGCCTTATTCCTTGAAAATTAAAAAATTAGCCATTGTGTCTTCTATTTACCTAAATCTCTTGCCAAATCTGGGAAACATTAAAATAACTTGCAAAACAATGCATTCAACTATAGTTTAGCACTTTGGCCTTAGCATTTAGTACATCAGATCTGTATCTTAGTGCTTTTAGGATCTTCCTTAGCGCTTCTAACCTATAGTTTAGCACATCTGATCTGTATCCCAGTACTTTTGGCATTTGCCTTAGCACATCTGACTTGTAGTTTAGCACCTTTGATTTGTATCTCAACATTTTTGGCATATGCCTTAGCACTTCTGACTTGTAGTTTAGGGCCTCTAACATACACCTCAACACTTTTAATCTGTAGTATAGTGCCTTTGACCACTGCCTTAGCACTATAACTTGTAGAACAATGCATTCAACTATAGTTTAGCACTTTAGCCTGAGCATTTAGCACCTTTGATCTATATCTCAGTGCATTTGGCATCTTCCTTAGTGCTTCTGATCTATAATTTAGCACCTCTGATCTGTATCCTAGTACTTCTGGTATTTGCCTTAGCACTTCTGACCTACAATTTAGCACCTCTGATTTGTATCTGAACATTTTTGGCATATGCCTTAGCACTTTTGACTTGTAGTTTAGCACCTCTAACATATACGTTAACACTTTTAATCTATAGTATAGTGCCTTTGTCCACTACCTTAGCACTTCTGACCTATTATTTGGCACCTCTGACTATCATTCCAACACCTTTGATTGGTATATTAGTACCTTTCTCCTCTGCATTAGTGCCTTTGCCTGTGATCTCAGATAGCTGAATCACTATCAAATCAGAAATAAGAATGTCTTTTCAACTTGGGAAACTTTAGACCTGACCTAGGATCATCCATTAAACTTCCCATTTTCAAATTATATACCAAAAACACAACCTTTACACCATTCATTTTACCAAAAATTTTATCCTCATCTCATCTTGAAATTGTACCTTTGAGACTTTGATCTTTTACCAATTCATCAATATCCTTTTGGATCAATACTCATCTTTATCCAATCCACTCCCTATCTACAACCAAATTTGATAAAGTTCAAAACTAGATCTTTTTTCTATTATCCCCTAGTTTACATATTGCTTAAGAATCTGTCTACCTTAAGTAGTGTGTGAATTAGTCCTCATTAACCTTGGATAAATTATCTTAGGAGGTTAGACTACTCCTAAGTTAGTGGATTCCAAGAATCCCATTTTACTTGGGTGTCTTGTCTACCCCAAGTGAAATAATCCCTATCTCCCTTTTGCTTAGGTTATTGTCTACCCTAAGTAAGAGGGGATAAAATCCTTCTTGCCCAAAAGATCTAGATTTTGCTTGAACCACTTTTGGTTGAATCCAAACTATCCCTTGATCATTTTAGCCAAAATATCTTTAACCATCTATCAACCAATCAAACACCCATCAACAAAATCAATTTTGTACCAAAACCTTTCAAAACAAAACCTTTTCCCAAAGTTTTAAAACTCTTCATGACATATTCAAGACTCACATCTTCCATCCATACCCTAGGTTATTTTTCTTCGTATTCCCATAACCACAAGATCACAAGCAAAGAAAATGGTGTCATGTCAACCAAGTGGGATACCCATAGACATTTGGAACACATATGACCAAGGAGTGGGTTCATTCCCTTCTCCTCCCCAAAATCTACAAGAACCCAACAAAGACCAAGAGATGATTGAATTTACACAAAATCCAAAATGCATGGAAATGTTAGATCGAGTCCTAAAATCTAATCCAAACCATTACCTTTCCTTTTTACTTAAACATGGAGCCCAATTGCCTAGTGGCATGTGTAGACACCCAAAATTGACCCTTCATATCATTTTGTCAATTAGTCGCATTATTCACCATTGCATATGTCAAGTTTGTCTAGCACACTTTTATCAATTATCTATTTTCTTCTAAATCATCCATTTCCATCATTAATTAAATAAATTATATTTATTTAATTAAATTCATTTATTTCCATCCATCATCTATATTCTTCTATTTTCTATCTATAATTAAATAATCTTTAATTATTTAATTATCTCATTATTCCTCTAAAATAAATAAAATTAATATTTTATTTATTTATCCCCTCATCATGCACATAAATTAAATAAATTCATTTATTTAATTTATGTTGATTCTTCCAATTTTCTAAAAATAAATTAAATGGATTTATTTATTTAATTTATTTTTATCTTATCATTTCCCTTTCTTATCACATTCTTCTATGTGTACAAGATAGGTCCTATCCTAAATAAAATACAAACAATTGATTTTAATTGGTTCTAAAATCAATCATCCACATCATCCAACCCTTAAAATAGAAAAGCATCCTATTTTAAGAAAATCAATCTTATCATTATCAACAAACCAACTACAATCATTTAATAAAAATATTTTTCTATGGACACATGTCTTGTACACATTCATCCAAGCTTCTTGTTTAATCTTAACCATTCACATAGCCACCTTTTCTCTACCGTTGATCAATCTTAGTTGAGAGCTATATATACACCCTCTCATTTCATTCCAAAGCCCCACAATCCCACACAATCTACATAGTGTCTAGATTATCATCTCATGCATATCACATCCATTGAGCATCCATTGAGCACTTTGTGTTGGATTCAAGACAGACAACTGAGAGGGGGGGGTGAATTAGTTGTCTTAAAACTTTCTCTTATTAACCACTTAAATCTTTCTTGTAATTCAACAGCACAATAATAAATCAATCACAGAAACATAATGCAACAATTCAAGAGCAGAAACACATTAACACATATGACACCAAGATTTTGACGTGGAAAACCTGGTTAAGGGAAAAACCACGGGGTGACTAACCCAAGATTGTATTCTCTGTTAAAAGAATAAGAAGAACAAAATGGCACATGCCAATTAGGGCTCATTGGTAGAGCACACTGCTCACAAGAGGCCCACTGCCTACAGGAGACACATTGTCTACAGAATAATAAATATTACATACTTGAACTAAAGAATATCATCTTCACCATGCTTGAGTCAGTTCCATTTAAGCTCAATACTTTTGCTCTGCCTTTCGCTCTGCTTCTCTCTACCACACTCTCATCTCCACCAAGATGCATTTGAAATGACTTCACAATTTCTTATTTATATAAGACATTGACTTTGGGATAATCATCCAAGTCGACATACTTTACAGAGAAAATAAATACAACTTGACTTATTACAAAAGACTTCATGCGGATCACCACACTATCAGCTACATAGATCTGAGACTTCAATCTTCTTTGAGGAACATGCCATACTTCACAGAACATCTTCAAGATCATCCGCAAGATGTATAACTCATCCGGTCGGCCAAGTTTAGGAAGAACATCATCATCCAAAAATAATTCTTCAATTACGATCTCAATCTTCAATGCAGATCACCAACACGAACTAGACACAATCCAGAGACCCCCACAAGCTTGCCTGAGTTACCAAGAACATCCACACTACTTTTGCTTACTGAAATCATTCTCTTCTTCATCTGAAACCTCAAGAACACAGTCTGTCATCACTATTATATTGGAATAGATGCTTGCGGACCTCCAAACCATGAACCAATTGAGTTGTCAATTCACATTGACTTCCTAAACACTTCACCGAATCTGCAGAACAAGATATTGCATTTCTGGATCTCACTAGACCTATTTGTGTCACTTTGTCACCTCTAAACATTTGCTACAACCGGTTTTACTCATATGGCCATAACTTCTTCAAATCTTCATACAGACCTCTCAAATCTTTACTGGATCACCTTTGGACACATATCTACAAACCCTTTGATGTGCAACCTCTGATCTTCATCTTAGCTGGGATCTTTACTTCACTGTCTTCACTGTTCTTCTCTCTTCTTGATAGGACTAATTTTCTCAATATCCACAATATACAACTCATCCAATCCTTGACATCAATGCAATAGGAGTATGTTGACATCAATGACAACACCAGTTAGGCCCATACTTGCAACACTTTGAGCATATCATCTATCATTATGGAAACTTTGACAACTATGGTTGTTCACTATTGAGAAGCAATCCATATTCCAACCAAGGAATCAATACAATCTAGGTGACATTGTTCTTTGATTTGCTTTCATTTTTGTGTCCTTTAGATGGATTCCTTGAAGGTGGTAGGATTGGGTTTTGATTGTAATGTTTGATCTTATTAACTTGATTTTTCCTCACCCACACATTCTGATACGCTTGGTGGGACCCACGTCCTTGATTAATCTTTTTATTTGAAAGCTATTTTTTGAAGTCTAGATATGTAGAGCACATTTGATCCATAGAGAATCACATTTGATCAATAGTAAATCACCTTTGAACAAATTTGACTCACTTTTGATTGGGGGAAAATCACATTTGCATTATCATCAGTCACCTCTAGTCTGCAGATCGTTGCCTTTGATCTGCAAGGAATTGCCTCTAGTTAACTAGGGTTTTGTTGATATTTTTCTCTGTTGCAAGGATTTTTAGGGTTTTCTTTGATCTTTATGTGTCTGATTTGGGTTGCAAGCTAGTTTATTCGCTCACCCTAGTGGTCTTTTGTCATCTTCAAGCTGGTTTATTTGAGGTTTGATTTGTCTTTGACCTAATCATATCATATAGTGGGATCTTTTGTGTTGTGTTACAGAATACCAAATCTAGTTCAAGAAATTCATCCTCCTGGGTTATCAGAGCCTTCATATTTGCCTTTTTGATCATTTATCAAACCCTAGATCCCGAGGTTTTCTATAGATTTTACCCATTCAAGCACCTTTGGTTAACAGTGAATCACATTTGCATAGTATTCGATCACCTTTGCACTATACAGACTCGCATTTGCATAGCAGGGAGTCACATCTGGTAAAATTACAATCGCATTTGATTTATAGATAGTCACATTTGATCACCACTCATTCTCCTTTAGTTTATACTGTTGCAAGTTGATTTTCTTTACAAACTAACACTTGTCATTGCAACATCTTATCATTTGAAGTCATTAGTTTTCCACAGTCCATGATGTTGGATATGAATGCTTCTGGATTTGACTATGTAGTTTATCTTATCATTTATCGAAGAAAGGTGGATCTAAAACTACTGAAAAATTTGTTGCAAGATCGATCGGTCAAAGACTTATCATATTTTTTACTAATCTAGGAACGTTTGGTTTTGGTGCTTAAAAAGAACCTTGTTTACCTTGTGTTTCTTTTATCTTTTTTGTTTGCTTGTTGTGCATGATTGTAACCCTAAGATAATAATAAAAGTATCCTCTCCCCTTGCCAATCAAATGGATCTTGGGTGTAAGAGAACTTGTTATTATCTTTAAAGAGGCCTACCTTGGTGGGAAAAGAGGTACTCACCCCAAGGGAACGACCTTAAGTAGTACTTTTGTTCAGTCCACTATATAAAATAGGATAAGGTGAAAGCCAAGTCCAAACTAGTATTAGCACTTACGTTACAATGCTACTTTGAAAGGAGGCGTACCTTGCATATATGAGAATCGTAGTAGAGCTAGTCAGAGATTTAAGTGGCTTGTTGGACGGACATAATGTGCCGGTCCCTAGAATATTCACTAGAAACCATTTGCTTTAGAGACCAAAATCCCTTTACTTGTTGACGTAGGAAGTCAGACCTCCAAAGCCACCCTACATGTACTATTCATTGTAGAGATAGAAATTCCCTCAGCTCACATGATCTGAAGGGTAAGAGAAATTGGTGTGCTCGTTCAGTGTAAGGGGGAGCCAGTGTCACCAATAGCTCTAGTTGTTCTCTTTGTTTCAGTATTTGGAGAAATCTGAGTAGGGATTCAACATGTAGTATCCTTTCGAGTCTAGATTGTACATGTTTGTGAGTGTCTTGTGTGTCTGTGTGTCTTTTGCTATCTGTTTTCTTGTCAAAAAAACTAAAAAACTACCAAAAAAACAATAGACTGTCATAGAAAATTGCTTTTGAACAACAGTCAGTCACCTTTGAATCACAAAAGCTCACCTCTGGTTATCTTCAAATTTACCACTAAGTATAGCCCAGGCACCTTTGAATTATCATGCATCGCCTTTGAGCCATACATAGTCACCTTTGAACAATAGAAACTCACCTTTGATCCGCAGTTAGTCACCTTTGGATTATCCTCAGTCGCATTTGAGCTATCATGAATCACCTTTGGTCTAAACAACATTGCCTTTGGTAAATTGCAGCCTATTATCATCTATCCAGTCCCAAAAATCACATTTCTAGTCAATTCTGAGCCTGTCATCAGCTTCCAGACAATCCATTGATCATCTATAGCCATCATCCATCTTATCCAGCCTGATCATATCACACTTTTGGACTTTTTGAGCCCTCTAGCCTCTTGAGACTCTAAAGCAACCATCCAACATCAATCAATCAATCAATCAAAATCAGCATTATCCTTTGGCTTTGGTCACTATCTATCTTCTAATAATATCAGCATCAACAACCAACCTTGTCTACCCTTGAGTTCATGAGTCTATCTCTTGGGAAGATAATCTTATCCAAAATCAATCTCAATTCAATCCAATCAATCATTAATCCAATCAACCTATCAACAATCCAAGCAAACAATCAATCTAATTTCACTGAGACAAATCATCAATCAATCTGACCAATCCAACCAATCAATCAAATCAACCAAACAATCCAAGAGTCTCAACCTTGTCACACTAGTCTAATCATCACATCCATCATCCAAACAATGCCTCAAACAAGGAGCCAATACAAAGTAGCCATGGAAGCTAACCTACAGCAATTTCAATCTACTCCTCTTAAGGATGCTTGACAATTCATGACTAGAATGCCTAAAGATATGTTTGTCCCCAAAGGTTACACCATTGGATCCTCATCATCAACCCATCCTTCACAATATCATTTTGGATCTTTATCATCAACCCATACACCACAACATCCTTTCAATCAACTAGCCCATGAGGAATCTCAAGATGACTTATCAGATCTACAAGACGTTGACACATTACAAAATACTAATAGGCTCATAATGTTTGATCCTGATGGATTTTTCCTTCAATTAGCTCAAAGAGGAGCCAAGTTACCAAGTAGCTTTGATATATCCAAGATCACAATTCAAGACCCAACCAATGATATTGTTGTTACTGCTAAGGATACCCATAAGGCTATTACTACCATGTCCACCAAGACCACAACATCTACACACAATGCTCAAGCATCATCTTTTACCAATCCATCCATCCCTCCATTTCATGCACCCACATCAATAGAGCCTTTGTTAACACCATCAAATGTCATTAGCTCATATGTGTCACAAGCACATCAAGTTTCTACCCAAAATGTGCCATATGTCACTCCATCTCATGCGTCTCATCCCACTCCATCTTCCTCCATGAACATAACTCCTTCGTATGTGTCCCAAGCACCTCAAGTTTCCAAGCAAAGTGTATCATATGTCACTCCATCTCATGTATCACATCCCATGGAATCTGTTGATGGGTGTTTTAGCACACAATAACGCAAGTATGATTGTTGGTATCACACCTCTCTTGAAAAGTATCCTACCCTAGGTAAGACTACTCCAAGGTTTCTACAACTAGGTCTTAGCTTGCTTGGAATCTCTCAGTTGGAATGTACTAGCTATGCCAACAAGGGGTCTTACATGCAGTTAACAGATTTAGATAGTTTAAATGGCAATTCATGCAAACCCTTTATGATTTCAACTGATAAGACAATGTAAAATGCTACTGAGAACCTAAACTAACAATCAATTTCAAAGAAAATGCAAAAAGAGATAGGGTTTTAGAGAAATCCTAGGTGACATTCACAACGTGATGACTGTTGTAAGTAGACAAATATTTTGAAATTTAACCAGTTTTCTGAGTTACCAAACCAAATGGATGTTATAGCATTACAGAAAATGATGCTATCTTCAATGGAGACTTAAAGATTTTTAGATCACATTCATTCATTAAATACCCAAGTAATGGCACAATTTAACTTATGAAACACAATTGAACTTGGCACAAAATGATCAGCCTAGGCTAACTTTGCATAGTCACTGACAATCAACAAGCAACTAAAAGTATGGACTAAGAACATTCATCAGATACCTTTAACAAATCATTAACATTGCAAAAGCACAACTAACTAACTAATGGAGATCAAGAAGTGAACCATGAAACCAAATAAGTAACACAATGGACAAATTCTCAAGAAAAGTACAGAAACTTGCTTTGTATTAACTTCAATTGGTAAAGCATCAACAATTCAGCATCAAGAGTCTCTTACAAATAGGAGAGAGGGTAGCCCTTTATATAGGAAAGGTGCCATACTGAGTTTTTGAATGAACGGTGGAGATTAACTCGACACCCACAGTCTAGATTTAACATCATTAAATGCATTTACAACAGCTCATTACAATCTCGGCTTACATTTTGTCTCTTATGAAAAGGACAAAAAAGGACCTCCAGATACATTGAACCTAGACAATTTGACTACCCATTTGAATCTATATATATATATAGAAAAGATCATTTCCAAGGCATAATAAGGACAAAATAGCACCACATGACCTTTCAAATATAGCAATATACATAAGTGATGGGATTACATTTCAAAAATATGCTAATGTTCTTCATCCAAATCCACTTTGTCTTCTTCTGCCATTTTATTGCAGTCGCTGACCCAGGCTGACAGTGCTGGATTGATATCTGCAGGGTCTGGATTCTTAAGATGGTTCACTCGATATCTGAACATCTCCAGTTCCTGACTATATTGAATATATAGTTTTTCAATGTCCTTTCTCCCTTTATGAAATGTGATGAAGTCAATTTGGAGCTCACTGACTTTGTCTAGTTTGCCTTCAACATCCAAGTCAATATCTTCAAAGACTATTTTATGCAACTTATCTTTACATCCTTGCACATCGTATGGAGCCAAATCATCAGAAGCCATTACAAGGTAATCCTTTAGAGCATCATTTATTTCATAAATGAGAGATAATATATTTTCATCTGCCACTTTGTAGGCTTTCCTGATACTGTAAAAAACTTCCTTTCTTAGTTTTATCTGCTGATACCATATTATTGCTTTGTGCAGTCTATCTTCTATCAAGATATTTTTAGATAGAAGTGTCTAAGCAGGAAAATTTGTAATATCTTGTACTCTAGGGAACACCTGAGAATAATATTCATCAAAAGGGTCACATTCCTCCTACAAGTATTTCTAGTGGTCTCGTAATTTGCACAAATTCTTATGCAGCTCTACTGCAAAATCGATGGCCTCACATCCTTTTTGGCACACCTTAATCATCCACTTCTGAATTCCAGTGGCCAAAGTTCTAAACTTCATTGAGCTTAGATATTTCATCTTTTGACAGCAAAGTGGGAACAGTCCTAAGCTCACCTTCAAAGTCTAAAGGATTTATCAAAAATTGCAAACAAGCTTTGAATTCTTCATTTTGTTGTTTCAGCTCCTTCTTAGTGAGTTCATCCTTGTCTAATTGTTCTAGGATGGAGGAGACAGAGCCCTTGAAATCATCAACCCTTTGAGTCCTCGTAGCTGGTCCCAGGTTAACCATTGTTATGGTGTAATCCTCAGCTCTAACTTGTCCTTTATTTGCATTGGCTGGTGGGATAGCTACTTCTATTATTTGGCATCCGGTTGCATCCTTGTAGATTTTGTACTGCACCTTAGCTTTCTTCTACTTCTTTGACTTCTGTGCTTGTGACAAAATAACACTTAGGTCTAACTTCATAATTTCAACCTAAGGCTCTGGATATACAATTCTACTTTGTAACCAATCAGTTGCTAAGGAGGAAGACTCTTTAGACACACTAGGATTCTCATTGTCTATACTAAGCAGCCCTTCGAGCAACCTTTGTTCTTTTTCTGGTTCCTCATCCACATCCTCTTCTTCATCTGCTAGACTTCTCCAATTTAATAGAGTCTCCTTTTGAGTGGCCTCCAAGATTATTTCTGTTGAGTTCTTCTCTAGAAGACTATAAAAAATTTCTATTATTTTAATGTTTGCTACTTCAACAAAAGGCTCATCAGATATATCTTTCCCTGACTCTTCAAATGCATCCTTTTCTGGCTTTTGGTCTTGGAGGCCCAATTCAGCACATACCTTTTCTATGTCGGGTAGTAGTGGCACAACCAATGGAGTTGAATTTTGGTTTATCGCAGCTTGAGAGATAGGGACAACAGATGATAAGGGTATTGCAAGTGAAGATAAGCTAACTTAGGTTAAGTTGGCAAAGGTGGCAAACCCCAAAGTCAGTGGAATGGAAGACATTGGCATGACAAAAGAAATGACAATGGGTAAAGTAATGGAAAAGGTAGGCATGGGAAGAGATGGTGAAAGAATAGAAGAAATAGGAGGCAATGCAAGGGAAGTGGAGAATAAAATAGAATATATGGAAGGAAAGGACATGGTGGAGATGGAAGAAAATGAAGAAGCGGCAATGGAAGAAACGGGGCTACTCGAGGTGTTTGAGTCTATTGCCAACGAACAGGAGGTAGTTGAAACAACAATTATTGGTGAGGGAACAACAGAGGTATCTTCTTGAATAATAGTTGTAAGAGTAGTAGGAGTAATGGTAGAAGCAACAAGGGAAGATGTAGCATGTGAAACAGTAGAAGAAAGTATAGTAGCACTTACAACTAGGGCAGGAGGAGGTGGAGAAGCTAGCATATTGGTGTTGTCAGGAGTTGTAGCAGTGGCAGCTTCCGTGGTCTTGCTAGTGTTCTTCACTTTGGTTTTATTTGTCTTTGAACCCTCTCCTGGACCACTAGGCATATCTCTCTTTTTTGATGCCCTTGTTCTTGTGGCAGGGGGCATGTCTTTCTTATGTACCTTAGGAGCAATGTTTTTCACTTTCTTAGCTTTTTCTGCCAAGGGTACATGCTCTTCACTATCTGATATCTTGGCAAGCCCTTGAGCTGGCTCTGCTTCATCTGCTACCTCTATTGGTACATCTTCTTCTCCTTTAGATTCCTTCTCAGACTTAGGCTCAGTGTAGATAAGTTGTATTCCTTGTCTTTCCAAAATAGTAATCTGACCTCTTACCCAAGCCTTACTCAATCTGATTGGCTCTTTCATCAAAACATCCAAGGAACTCTCTTCAGCATTAGCCCAATTGGGCAAGGGAATGGGCTAGTGATACTGTGCCTCCCAAGCTCCTCTCTTAATATGAATAAGAGATTGGGACAATGTCAGTTGGGTAAAGCACTCATAGACCTTAATCTGATGTTGTTCATCATTTCCCACTTCTCCTACTTTAGATAATCTGGGATACTCATTCCTTCTTGCCAATGCATAAATTACATAAGAGGTCCATCTAAGAAATTGCTTGTCTTTGAAGTCACTGAATGCTTTATGTATGTTATCACTTAGTATCTGTGCCCAATGGAATTTGGTGCCCTTTAATATCTCCTCAATTACAAAGAACATCCACCCTTCAAAGGTTGATGTTGTGGGGAGTCCAAATGTTTTTCTTAGCAAGGTTACTAGATCCCCTATCCCATCATAAAAGTCACTCCTATACAAGACTTGAGGAAGTTTGATAAGGGCAGACCTCATACTCTTCACCCAATGTTGATTCATGTGCTTCTTGCATCCATTTACATATTTCTTGTATGTGGCTTCTACATTTGCCTTGTCTAGCATGGTCATCACTGGATGCCATGGGATCCCAAAGATTTTAGCTAAGGATGGTGGACTTAGGTCTACTAGCACATCCCCATTAGCAGTTTGTATAGTTCTAGTCATTATATCATACCTATCTACACTGGCAGCTATCAATTCTACACATTGGGCTGATGTAGGGAAGCAGCAGCTTCTGCAATCCCACTATCTTTCACTTTCTTGGCTCTTGAGGTAGGATTGGGTCCGAACACTCGAAGCCTGAAATCATCTAGGTCAATATGACCTACATTGGTGTCTCTAATGTTCTTTCATCCTGTGGACATCTTTGTTTCAGGAGGGATGCCTTTGAACTCATACCTCATGGTTTGGGCTCTTGTAGTCATCTAACTTGCATGACTGGACCTCATAAGTCTTGATGCATTTGAATGTTTTTCCTAACTCCTAAGTTTAAAATTTGTGATTAATCCAACTTCTACATCACTAAGCCATGTTATTCCAAATGAGCCTAATATGCACCAACTAAGCTACCAATGCATGCCTATGAAACACACAAGTCTAAAATTTACCAGTCATTGCACTTATTATGTGATCAAATGATGAACAATGCAAGCTTCTATTCAACACATGCAATAAATGGTCAAATGCTACAAAATACTAATTAAAACATCTTGATTTCATAAATGTAGCTATTATTTTATCCTAACAGATCTTTCACCCTTTGAAATTTCCATTGGAATAGTCATTTTACCAATTTTACACTGATTTGAGGGTCAAGTGACCTCCAGAAGGCAAAGCTAGAATTTGGAGGTCAACTGACCTGGTGGGGAAATGATGTAGAGAATGCAATGAAGTGGTGAAAACAGATCAGAATTATGGAATTATTGTTATGGTTGAACCTTTGAACCACTTGAACAAAAGGAACTCATGAATCGTTGAACCTTTAACTATCAGTTCAATATACTCTATCGGTTCAACATACTTCCATCGCCCAGACTTAGGCTATCGGCAATTACCGATTGAACTGTTTGAACCTCTTGAACCGATTTCCACCTTGTTGAACCGGCAAAGAAAATGAACCTTTGTATCTTGCTAAACCCGTTGAACTCGTTGAACCATTGAACTGGTTCAACCGTTAGTTTAATTATCGGCAATGCTTACTACTATCAGCCAATCTAGAATTCCTTCAGTTGATGCACCACTTACTCCGATGAACCCATTGAACTTATTGAACCCTTTGAACCTTTGAATTGGTTCAACCGTTGGTTGAAGCAAATGCTTTCGGCCATCTCCAAAAGTTCTCCCGATGGTTCTTCTCACCCCGATGCATTACTTAACTTTCTATTTTTCAAGGTACATTCAAAAGGTGTACTCCGATAGACATTCAGAACATGTTTTTGCAACCCTGACACACAATTTTAGGATACACATGAAATGTATATTCGCCTACAATTATGATATACACAAGAAATATATCTCCAATTAAACAACGCCAAAATCTTACACCGAGAACATCCTCTACAACCAAACTCGCAGTCTCTATTCTGTTGAGCCCTAGCACATAGAGATGCTAGGCTCTCTACTGCGACAACTCTTCCAGAGATTGGATCCTCTGTCCCATTCTGCCAGAAACACAAACAAAAAGAAAACACAATAGAAAACTATATACAGGGTCCATTCCACTGATTTCAAAGAAATCCACCAGTGGAATGGTCTCAGTCTTGCATCTTTCACAATAGAAAACTAGATTATATACAGAATACTTTGATACAAAAAATATACGCAGAACAATTCGGTACACAGGAAATTTACATAGAACACAGAACTTGTAAACACAACTGACAGAATTTCTATTTCTTCAATCAAACTTCATCCCCCTTATCTCCTCTTCCAAAAATGTGTTTATATCTCTCCCCATTCATTTCCAACTGAAACGCCAGAAGTTGGAGTCGTTACAACTTCCAACCGGAATACCAAAACTCGAACTAATCACACAACACATGTTTGGCATACGACATGATTTAAACACATCCACAAGACACCTAAACATAACACACTTGATTTAACCACCCACATACCCCAATTGCCCAAGATGTTCAAATTGGCTTATCAGGATGCCAAATTTGTAACATTGGTTCACATGATGGGGTTTTTTATTACAAACATGAAATCACAAGTCCTACGTGACAACATGCACAAACATAGAAATGCATAAAACATGCCAACATATTAAGACCTTAGTCTTCTCCCTCGAATGTATATTTGGCTTGTTGAAGAGGTACTCCTGCACCATACTCCCCGAGAGAAGAAATCTCAAGCCCACTTGAGATGAGAGTTTGAAAATCTGCACCATGGTTTGTGATCTGATCTTCAGTCATCTAAACTACCTCTAAATCAGGTTTTCCCTACCAAGCCACCAAGTACTCCATGTACTCTTTGTTTCTTGTTTTCTTTGTCACTCTTGAGTCTAATATCTTCTTCAATTTTGGTGGATCATACTTAGGGATATCATCATCTGACGTATCCTGCAATGGTTCATGTTCTATATCTACATTATGCTTGTATGGATTTAAATCACATACATTGAAAATGGGTGACAATCTAAGGTCAGGAGGAAGTTGGATCTCATAAGCATTCTGCCCACACTTCTTCAAAATCTGACATGGTCCAATTTTCCTCTGCATGAGCTTGGTATGTTTACCTTTTGGGAGCTTCTCCTTCTTCAGATTAACCCACACCAAATCTCCAACATCAAATTGTACATCCCTCTTCTTCTTGTCAGCATATGCTTTGTACTTCAGTGTAGTTTTTTGGAGTTGATTCTTGACTTGAGCATGCACCTCTTTGATGGCTAATGCAAAAGCTTCTTCATCTGCACTAATAGACTCACCTATAGGCAGATCTCTCAGTTCCAAAATACCCCTTGGATGAATGCCATATACCACTTGAAAAGGTGACTTCCTTGTACTCCTATTGACGGTGTCATTATAGGAAAATTCTGCTTGTGGTAGGATGTTATCCCACTTCTCTCCATGTTGCCTTGTCAAACACCTTAGTAGATTTCCCAATGAATGGTTAACCACTTCAGTCTGACCATCTGTTTGAGGATGGTAGGTTGATGAGAAGGATAAGTTGGTTCCAAGCTTCCTCCAAAGAGTCCTCCAAAAGTGGCCAATAAATCTCACATCTCTATCTGACACTGTGCTCAATGGCAATCCATGTATCCTCACTATCTCTTTGAAAAATAGATTTGCATTAGTGGATCTCCCTTTTGCTTTCTGACATATCACACATGCCTCCACAAATCTCCTTACATCTGACTGCAACTTTGGCCAATAGTAATGCCTTTTCACAAGATCAAGAGTCTTATCCAAACCAAAATGTCTTTTCATGGCCCCATAATGTTTCTCTCTAATGATATTCAACCTCATAGAACACCATGGAATGCACACCTATCTACCCTTGAAAAGTAATCCATCTTGGATCAGAAATTCAGAGTACTCAACATGATATTTGTCACCAAAGGAAGTACATACCTTTTAGATCTCTCCAAAGTCTCCATCAGCATCATACATGGCCTTCAAAGAGTCAATGCCAACACTCTCCAACTGGATCTGATTGATGGTTAGAGCCCTCCTGCTCAAAGCATCTACTACCTTGTTCTTGACCCCTTTCTTGTGCTTGAGTGTGAAGGTGAAAGCTTGCAAAGTCTCCACCCACTTCATATGCCTATGGTTCAATTTTCTTAACTGTTTATGAAACTAAGGGCCTGATTATATGTGAACACTATGAATTCTCTTGGCATCAAGTAATGCCTCCAATTTTTGAGTGACTGTACTAGAGCATACATCTCCAAATCATATGATGAGTACCTCTTCTTTGAATCATTTAGTTTCTCACTGAAAAATGCAATAGGCCTACCGTCTTGACTTAGTACTACCCCAATTGCCATGTGGCTTGCATCACATTCTACTTGGAAAATCTTGTTGAAGTCAAGAAGTGCAAGGACTGGCTGCTCTACCACCTTCTTCTTCAATGTTTCAAATGAATCATCTGCCTCCTTTGTCCAAGTGAACCTGCACTTCTGTCCTCCTTTTATAGTGTCAAGCATGGGTGCACAAACATGACTAAACCCCTTTATAAACTTCCTATAGAAGGTTGCCAACCCATGGAAACTTCTAACATCATTCATGGTTCTAGGAGTTGGCCAAGACAATATGGCACTTACCTTCTCTTGATCCATTTTCAGTTTTCCCTATGAGATGACAAAACCCAAATAGGTGATCTCCTCCTACATGAACAAACACTTCTCTAAGTTGATTGTTAGCTACTCTTCATGTAACCTTTTGAGGACCAAGTCTATATGTTTGAGGTGTTCTTCCCTTGTATTACTAAAAATCAGGATGTCATCTAGATATACTATGACAAATTTGCCTATGAATTCCCTCAAAACCTCATTCATCAACCTCATAAAGGTACTAGGGGCATTGGACAAACCAAAAGGCCTGACCTTCCACTCATATAACCTTTCATTTGTTTTAAATATAGTTTTCCATTCATCTCCTAGCCTAATCCTAATCTAATGATAGCCACTCTTTAGATCTATTTTTGTGAAATATTTAGCACCCCCCAAACAATCAAGCAAATCTTCTATCCTAGGGATTGGGAACCTATACCTGATTGTTATCTTATTGATAGCCCTTGAATCAGTACAAAGTCTCCAAGTGCCTTCCTTCTTTGGTGCTAGGATAGCCGGTATTGCACATGGGCTTAAACTCTTGCCAATTAGGCCTGTCTCCAACAATTCCTCAATCTGCCTTGCTACCTCTACATTCTGTTCTAGGGTAAGCTTGTATGCTACCTTGTTTGGAAGTTTAGATCCTAGGATCAGATCTATGCAATGGTTGATGTCTCTTATAGGTGGTAGGGACCTTGGCATTCCATCAGAGATGATGCCTTTGTACTTGTCCAATAGCTCTTGGATAGACAGATCTATGAACCTTTGCCTTTTCTCTCCCTTGAGTTCCTACTGCTACTCCTTGTTCACTTTCAAGTATGGAATTAGAGCATATGCAACTGCCCCTTCTTCCACTATCTCTTTCATGAATTGTTTGCCTTCTACCATCATCACCTTAACTTCTTCCCCCTTTGATTCCTCCTCATTCTCCATCAATGGTAGCAACTCTATCACCTTACCATCCTTAGTGATTGAATATGTGTTCCTAACTCCATCATGGTGTGCTTTCAAGTCATATTGCCATGGTCTTCCAAATAGGAGATGGCAAGCATCCATCTTGGTAATGTCAAACTATAATCTGTCCTTGTATGTTCCAATTTGAAATTCTATCCAAGCCTGCTCTTCCACAACTGTTTGTTGACCTTGGGTGAGCCATGAGACCTTGTATGGGCATGGATGTGGCAATCTTCTAAGCTTAAGCTTTTCTACCATTTCAATGGACACAAAATTTTTAGTGGATCCGGAGTCAATCAGAACTTTACATACCTTTCCTCCTACCTTGCAAGTAGTTCTGAAGAGAGACTTCCTTTGTGGGGGTTCTTTGTCAGGCACCTTCATGGTGGTCATTGCTCTCCTCATCATCAAAGCTTCTCCTTTCTCAGGATATCCATAATTGTTAGGAGCATTCACACTTTGAAAAGTGTTTGAGCTTGTTACACTTTGACAATCAGACTCTTGGATCAGATTTGTCCTCCTTTCTCCCATTGAACTTGTTGCCTTTTCTGGACATCTACTGGCTATGTGGCCTTCTTGATTGCAATTGTAACATCTGAGAGGTCCTCTGCCCTGAGATCTCCCTCGAAATGGTCTTCTGCTCCTAAAATTTCCTCTTTGATTATAACTTCCCCCTTGAGTTTGACTATTGTCTCGCTTGCTGCTCTCTTGATTGTATTCACCTTGGTGTCCAAACCCTTTTCCGCTACCTCTAAAAGGACTTCTTCCCCCTCTTTGTTGTCTCCCTCTTCCTCTACTATTCTGCTCTTGTCTTCTTTTTAATTTCTCTTCCACTTTGAGTGCCAATTGGTAGCACTTTTGGACTGTATCTGGGTTATGCAGATTTAAATCTTCTTGGATGTTAAACCTCAATCCATTGAGGTACCTTTCCACCTTCTCATCCTCACCCTCCTTTACCTTTTCCTTGACACATAGTTTCATGAACTCTTTAGTGTATGAACTGACATCTAACTCCTTTTGCTTCAAATTTTGTTTCCTCTTCTGTAATTGGATGTTGTAATCCAATGGAAAATAGGCTTCCTTCACTAAAGCCATCATCTTCTTCCAAGTAGCAACTCTGTTCTTTCCCTCTTTCACCCTGTCATCTTGGATGAAAGTCCACTAAGTTAGTGCAGCCCCTTTCATTTTGGATTGGGCCATCTTCACCCTTTGGTGTTCTGGTATCTCCTCAGTCTTAGAGAAATTATTCAAGGAGTCAATCCACTCCATCACTGAATTAGGATCCATTTTGCCTACAAATATGGGCAGGTCTAGTTTCATATCCATGGTCCTTCTCTCCGTGGATTTGAGGGCATTGAGCAAGGGTGTCTAGTCTGCAGGAACCTCCATCTCTTCCTACCTAGGGATCTTCTCTTCATCCCCATCTTCTTCATCACCAGAATCTTCTTCTCCCTTCTCTACTTTTTCCCTCAACTTCTCTAACTCATTTCTCAAGGCTTGATTCTGAGCCCTAACTACTTTGCTCTCTGCCAATTACTTCTTCACTAGAATAGCCAACTCAGCATTGGTCATCTTTGCTGGGTACTCTTGTGACCCCTCTTCGTCTGACATCTTGTCTTCTTCCTCTACCCAAAGGATACTCCTTTGCTCTGATACCACTTGATGCAGAGCAGGCAACGAAGTGGTGAAAATAGATCAGAATTATGAAACTATTGTTGTGGTTGAACCTTTGAACCACTTGAACCAAAGGAACTCATGAACCGTTGAACCTTTAACTATCAGTTCAATATACTCTATCGGTTCAACATACTTCCATCGCCCAGACTTAGGCTATCGGCAATTATAGGTTGAATTGTTTGAACCTCTTGAACTGATTTACACCTTGTTGAACTAGTGAATCAAATGAACCTTTGTATCTCACTGAACCCGCTGAACTTGTTGAACCGTTGAACCGGTTCAACTGTCGGTTCAATTATCGGCAATGCTTACTACTATCTGCCAATTCAGAATTCCTTCAGCTGATGCACCACTTACTCTAATGAACCCATTGAACCTATTAAACCCTTTGAACCTTTGAATTGGTTCAACTGTCGGTTCAACCAAATGCTTTCGGCCATCTCCAAAAATTCTCCTAATGGTTCTTCTCACCCCAATGCATTACTTAACTTTCTATTTGTCAAGGTACATTCAAAAGGTGTACTCCGACAGACATTTAGAACATGTTTTTGCAACCCCGACCCATAATTTTAGGCTAGACACGAAATGTATATTCACCTACAATTGTGATATACATAGGAAATATATCTCCAGTGAAACAACGCCAAAATCTTACACCGAGAACGTCCTCTACAACCAAATTCGCAGTCTCTATTCTGTTGAGCCCTAGCACATAGAGATGCTAGGCTCTCTACTGTGACAACTCTTCCAGAGATTGGATCCTCTATCCCATTCTACCAGAAACACAAACAAAAAGAAAACAAAATAGAAAAATATATACAGTGTCCATTCCACTAATTTCAAAGAAATCCACCAGTGGAATGGTCTCAGTCTTGCATCTTCGACAACAGAAAACTAGATTATATATAAAATACTTTGATACAGAAAATATACGTAGAAGAATTCAGTACACAAGAAATTTACATAGTACACAAAACTTGTAAACACAACTTACAAAATTTCTATTTCTTCAATCAAACTTCGTCCCCCCTTATCTCCTCTTCCAAAAATGTGTTTATATCTCTCCCCATTCAGTTCCAACCGAAACGCCAGAAGTTGGAGTCGTTACAACTTCCAACCAGAATACCAAAACTCTAACTAATCACACGACACATGTCTAGCATATGACATGATTTAAACATATCCACAAGACACCTAAACATAACACACTTGATTTAATCATCCACATACCCCAATTGCCCAAGATGTTCAAATTGGCTTATCAGGATGCCAAATTTGTAACACTGGTTCACATGATGGGGTTTTTTTATTACAAACATGAAATCACAACAACAAGTCCTACATGACAACATGCACAAACATAGAAATGCATAAAAAATACCAACATATTAAGACCTTAGTCTTCTCCCTCAGATGTATATTTGGCTTGTTGAAGAGGTGCTCCTGCACCAGGAAATTGGGGTCATCCGACCCATTGGCATTCAGGTCATTTGGCTGTTGTAACAATTTGCGAGAGTTTCAAGCTAGATCGACTTGGCTAAGTCATGGAGGTCGGTCGGTCAAGTTTTTAGCACATGTCAGCACAGGTGAAATTCAGTGCCGGATGATTTCCATAAAAGACTTGTACAGATCTGCTGAGGTAGTCGGCATCTGGAAATGGTCTAAGAATGCAGTCTTCAAAGCTAGCCATGAATGTATGGAAGTTGAGGGGAGATTTGCAAACCAGTAGTAAGCCTCATCCTACAAAGGGTAAGGAAACAACTAACAGACTACATCTTCATGCTGTACTTGTAGCATAAACATGTTACTTTCAAAGATCTTAATATGCTCGTCTGTAGTCCTGTCTGGGTTATTTACTCTAAACTTGGAGCAAAACTTGTCGAGGTTTTTAGGCATGTCATGGTAAGCATTAAATTGGAATAGGGATTGGTTATTTCCCAAGAAGAAAGCCAGGCTGGAGAATTGAGAGGGGCTGTAGCTACATTCCTTGGGACTGATTGAGCTCTTGGTGCTCTTGGTATCCCTTGATCCCTTCTTGTTCTCCTGAATTCTATCAAAGAGAGTAGCTCTTCTCCAACTGAGCTAGATTTGGTATATCTCTGTCTAGTCCCCAGACTTGCTAATTTTTGTGGAGGAGAGTTTATCTTGGTTCGGCCCTCCTTCTAGTGTCAATTCTATTGATGGGTGTTTTAGCACACAACAATGCAGGTATGATTGCTGGTATCACACCCCTCTTGAAAAGTATCCTACCCTAGGTAAGACTACTCCAAGGTTTCTACAGCTAGGTCTTAGCTTGCTTGGAATCTCTTAGTTGGAATGTACTAGTTGTGCCAACAAGGGGTCTTACATGCAGTTGACAGATTTAGACAGTTTAAATGGCAATTCATGCAAACCCTTTATGATTTCAGCTGATAAGACAATGTAAAATGCTACTAAGAACCTAAACTAACAATCATTTTCAAAGAAAATGCAAAAGGAGATAGGGTTTTAGAGAAATCCTAGGTGACATTCGCAATGTGATGACTGCTGTAAGTAGACAAATGTTCATAAATTTAACTAGTTTTCTGAGTTACCAAACCAAATGGATGTTACAGCATTATAGAAAATGATGCTATCTTCAATGGAGACTTAAATATTTTTAGATCACATTCATTCATTAAATACCCAAGTAATGGTGCAATTTAACTTATGAAACACAATTGAACTTGGCACAAAATGATCAGCCCAAGCTAACTTTGTACAGTCACTTACAATCAGCAAGCAACTAAAAGTATGGACTAAGAACATTCATCAGATACCTTTAACACAATGGCCAAATTCTCAAGAAAACCACAGAAACTTGCTTTGTATTAACTTCAATTGGTAAAGCATCAATAATTTGGCATCAAGAGTCTCTTAAAAATAGGAGAGAGGGTAGACCTTTATATAGGAAAGGTGCCATACTGAGTTTTTGAATGAACAGTGGAGATTAGCTCGACACCGATGGTCCAGATTAAAAAATCATTAAATGCATTTACAATAGCTCATTACAATCCCAGATTAGATTTTGTCTCTTATGAAAAGGATGAAAAAGGACCTCCATATACATTGAACCTGGACAATTTGACTACCCATTTGAATATATATATAGAAAAGATCATTTCCAAGGCATAATAAGGACAAAATAGCGTCACATGACCTTTCAAATATAACAATACACATAAGTGATGGGATTACATTTCAAAAATATGCTAATGTTCTTCATCCAAATCCACTTTGTCTTCTTCTACCATTTTATTGCAGTAGCTAACCCAGGCTGACAGTGTTGGATTGATATTTGCTAGGTCTGGATTCTTGAGGTGGTTCACTCGATATCTGAACATCTCCAGTTCCTGACTATATTGAATATATAGTTTTTCATCATCCTTTCTCCCTTTATGAAATGTGATGAAGTCAGTTCAGAGGTCACTGACTTTGTCCAGTTTACCTTCAACATCCAAGTCAGTATCTTCAAAGACTATTTTATGCAACTTATCTTTGCATCCCTGCACATCGTATGGAGCCAAATCATCACAAGCCATTACAAGGCAGTCCTTCAGAGCATCATTTATTTCATAAATGAGAGATAAAAAATTTTCATCTACCACTTTGTAGGCTTCCCTGATACTATCAAAAACTTCCTTTCTTAGTTTTATCTGCTGATACCATATTATTACTTTGTGCAGTCTATCTCCTGTCAAGACATTTTCAGACAATAGTTGATGAGTGTCAAGTTGCACCCATGGAATACATCTTTTTACCTCACTTTTTCTCCTTCCTGAGTCCATCTTTCCTAATGTCTGCACCCAAATAAGCTAGCAAGATCATTCTAGTTGATGATTAATTGAGATAGATTACTTAAGATTATAATTTCTGATTGAGTGACTAATGTGCATGGAATTGATGGAAAAAAGCAGAAACTTCTCTCTTTTTGAATCAACAAGTGTAGATGCCAGGAACAACAATTTTGTACATCTCTGAAGAGAGTCTTCAATGATCTCTAGAGACAATACCAAAGTACCATGCCACCTGAAGTTTTGAAGTAATGAGGAAAGCCTCTCCGAAGCTGAACAAAGGAAGCTACAGACATCTCCGAAGCTACAGGGATATCTCCGGAGCTATAGAGATATCTCTAGAGCTACAAACATATCTTCAGAGCTGCAGACAAGGATAGATATCTCTGGTGCCTCCTAAGAGCAGGGCATATTTCCAGCATAAGCTGCCGATCAAGCACTCTCAGCAGTGATCTTAACACCCCTCATTTCACTCAAATCATCACCTGAGTGGTGAAGGGTCATCTTTAGTTAAATTGCTGGAGTTTTTATCTTTATAAAATTTTTGCATGAGTTACGAATAGAATTGATTTAATACCCATATTTTAGGGCCTCACTGCCCAAATGTATTGAGACTCAAACTTAGAATTCTAAGTGGACTTCTATTCCACTCAGTCTTCTTTTATTTTCTTAATTATTTTCGATAGTTAGATAGCTATTGTAATAAAGAGATGGATGTCATCTCATAAAGGAACTGGTGGATAAGATTAGTGATATGTCATCACTCTTTTTGATATATACTTGTAGAAACAGCAAAAAAAATATACAATGAGTGAATTATTCTGATTCTCAGTAATCTCAGTTTTGTGATATCAATATTCTTTTCATGAATGTGAAGTGAATGGAATTGGATTAAGTTTAGTTGTGATCTTCTTTTGTGCTGATTTTCTTCTGTAGCCTTTAGCCCCAAGGGTGTGGAGCAAGGGCCCACTCTCACCACCAAGGCGGAAGGCTAGTACCATTGCTTTGTTACTTCAGATTTTGCTGTGAAAAGTATTTACTGGTTTTAATAGATAGATGCATGTTCCTATTTTTAATATTACTTTGAGTAAATTTCCTATTTAAATTCTGTTTCAGCATTCCTTAAATTCATTTAGTAAGTAGAAAGTTTAATCTTTTCAAATTGGTAGAAGCTATTAAGATTAGTTAGGAAAACTGGTAACTGTAGAATCCCTAGTTGCAAACAACCGAGGACACAGCCTCTAGATTATTGACATCTAAAAACATATTAAATGATGAGGTACAGTGACATCTCACCATTTTTGGTGCCGTTGCTGGGGATATCTTGTGTTAATTAGGGAAACTGAGTTAAAACAGTTTTTAGGATAGATCTGTATGGTTAGAGCTAGAGATTCGAAAGGAAAATATATAAAGCAAACACCCCAACAACAAGTCATAGGGGAAAGCAGTGGGGTGGCACAAGATCTTGTTGAGGAGAGAAACCAAGAGCCTACTTTGGAAGCTGCACCGCAAAACAATAATCCCTTAGACCCTCCAAACCTTCCACTTGCTGATTATATCCAAGAATTACAACAAAAGTTCTAGGCAAGTCCTTTAATAGAACCTAATTTCCTCGAACCTCAGGGACAAGAACCAGTACTAAACATGGAAAATGATAATCATGAAGAAGAGGAGAATCAGGCTCCAAGAACCTTCTCATATCCTATTGTTTTGGCTGCTGGAGACAATGCTCCTATGAAGAATTCTCACTAGCACACTTGCCAAATTTTAGAGGACTTTCTTCTGAGGATCCAGATCAGTTCTTGTTTAAATTCAAAGTAGTCTACCAAACTTATGATTATGGATCAGATAACCAGAAACTCAAACTGTTCCCTTCAACTCTAAAAGATTCTGTGATGAGATGGTTTATGGGTTTACCCTAGAATTCTATCCATTCTTGGGATCAGATGGAAACAAAGTTTTTGGAAAAATACCAAGATTACTATAGATCCAGTAATAAAAATGAAGAACTGTTTAAAATTAGGTAGGGGGGAAGAGTCCTTAGAGGACTATGTGGATAGGTTTAATTTCACCTTGAGAATGTATGGCAACCCGGTAGATCACTCTTTGGCCATAACCCTGTTTGTAAAAGGATTGGATAAAGAATCAAAACATGCACTGGATCTAATGGGGAAAGGAAATATCAACAATATGGATATACCTACTATAGAAGAACTCTACAGGAACTATTCTAGAACCCAAAATGGAGTGAGGTCATCCAAAACTTTTAAAGGGAAGAATGAAATAGGATAGTTAATGGAAGAGATTGCAAATCTAAAAATAGACATTTGGTCCAATTAAATACCACATTAGATGGGATTCAAGAAAAAACTAGAACAGCCGATCAAAATAGAACAACTAAACCACTCTCCATCTATTGTCCTAGGTGTAGAAACAAGCATCTATTGAGAGAATGTCATTTGGACAAATCAAAGATTTGCCAGATCTATGATAGGGAACATCCTACCAGTCAGTGTAGTTGACTTCCAGCCTTGAAAAGATTGAGTAAGAAGAATGTTGTAATAGAGGAGGAATTGAACTATGCAGGACAAAAACAAGCTGGGAATTTCCCTTACAATCAGTATCCAAACCAGCCCTCTTATAGGGGTCCATCTAATTGGGGATATAATTAGTGGAATCCAACTTGGCATGGGCCTCAAAATAATCCTCCTTGGGAACAATAGGATTGGCCAAGTCAACATTGGCAAAACCAGAATTGGCAAAACTGAAATTGGCAAAATCAGCCTTGGGGAAATCAACAGTGGCCACCACAGTTTGGATCACAAAACATGCAACCTCAATGGGGTTCTCAATAGGGATATAACCAGCAATACCAGGGACAACCTAGACATTTCCAACCTCAACAAAAGGTTTTGCTAACTGGACCCTCCAACACATAAGGTCAATCACAAAATGAACCAGTTAGCCAACCACCTTTACTAGCTCAACCTATACCAAACCCACAGAATAAACAGGGAGCAGTTGTTTCTATGATAGAGCAAGAAAATCTAGCTAGAATTAATGCTATATATTCCAATAACCTCCAGCTACGTTCTGGGAAAGCATTCCCAAGACCATCTCCTCCAACTATAGTTGAAGTAACCAATGATGAGGAACCTGAAAAATTAGTCCACTCAACCCGTGAAGGAGATTACTAACGAAAAAGTGCTAGAAGAATCATCCTTGGACAACTCTGGAGTTGCTCCTAAAAGACTTACTCCAGAGAACATTCCCAAACACAGTTCTAACAAGAGCTCTAGAGATGCTTTGGAGATGGAAAAACTAGCACCATATCCAGAATGGCTTAAATAGTATGTCCCCTAGAAAAAGATCTTACAAAAACAAATCCAAACCAACTTGGAATCAGAACTCTTGCAAGAAATCAAGCAACCAAACATTGAAATTCCCCTTCTCCAAGCAATCAGAGATGTACTGGAACTAAATCAGTTCATTAAACAATATTGTATCAAAATGTAGGGCAGGAAGAAAAACTTTCCCTCCACAATACAGGTGGAAGGAAAAGTAGTAGATCTATTGATGGGAGAAATTCTCCTTCCAAAATATGGAGACCCTGGAAATCCTATCATAACTGTTTTCATCTCAGGGGTAGAAATTTCAAATGTTCTGGTTGATTTGGGAGCAGCAATTAATGTAATGACAGTTCACACAATGGACAAATTAGCTCTATTAGGCATTCAATCCACAACTACAATTCAACTTCCTGACCAGTTAGTAGCTGTTCCAAAAGGAGTAATCATTGATGTACCAATTGTGATAGATTCATGGGAATTTCCAATGGATTTCCTGATATTAGAACCTAGAAACCAGAGAAATGCTTATCTACTGATCTTAGGAAGACCATGGCTGGCTACTGCAGCAACATCTATCGATTGTCAAACTGGGGATATGGTCATTTCTAATGGGATAGATTTGAAGAAAATATCTCTGTATCCTCTAACTAAACCATCAATGCATTATACAAGAAGAGTATGGGTGGATGAGCCAGAAAACAATGACAACAGTGCCTCAGTAGCTATGGTAACCATCAAGGAACATCTGGGAGAGTTAGAAGAAGAAATATACTATGATACAACAGAAGACATTACTCACATCCTAATCAATGAGGATGTGATGGAACTCGCCCAAGACTCTAGGAGAGAACTTCTTACTTCTTCTCATTGTACCCTCGCCAACATCATTCCTTGTGGGGAAACCTTTTACAGAGACTTAGCCACTTTCCACATGTTGCTTCCACATTCTTGTCCTCTCAATACCATGACTCCAATGTGTGGATTAACTACATCTATGGAACAAATCACAAAACAGGTCATGATTCTACCAGGGAAAACACTCAATATCAATACTCAGTTAACAACCAATCAAGAAGAAAAACTCATCCAACTTTTGATTTCCCATTCAACAACTTTTGTGTGGGAATACCAAGACATGAAAGGCATACCTCCTGAAATCTATACCCATCATATATACACTGAGGATGTTAAACCTATTAGACAGCCCTAGAGAAGATTGAATCCTGCTTTAAAGGACATTGTCAAAACTGAAATAGAAAAATTACTTCAAGCAGGGTTCATATATCCAATCTCAGACAGACAATGGGTCTCACCCCTTGTCATAGTGCCGAAAAAGAATGGGAAATGGAGGGTGTGTATTGATTATAGAGAACTCAACAAGGCCACAAAAAAAAACTACTTTCCCTTACTATTCATTGACCAAGTACTGGACAACCTTGCTGGGAGAAAGTATTTTTCTTTTCTAGATGGTTTCAGTGGGTATAATCAAATTCATGTAGCACCTGAAGATCAGGATAAAACCACCTTCACCTACTCTTGGGGAACTTTTACTTACAAAGTTCTTCCCTTTGGACTATGCAATGCCCCAGCTACATTTCAGAGACTTGTTTTAGCTATTTTTGCTGAACTAGCTAATGAATGCATGGGGGTATATATGGATGACTTTACTATGTATGGGGATAATTTTGAAGAAGCTCTCACAAACCTTGAGAAAGTACTGAAATGCTGTGAGAAAAATCAATTATCCCTTAGCCATGAAAAGTACTTTATGATGGTAGAAGAAGGAATTATTTTAGGACACCACATTTCAGCAAAGGGGATCAAAGTGGATCAAAACAAGATAGAAGTGATTATACAGTTGCCTTCACCTAAAAATCAAACAAATGTTAGAAGTTTTCTGGGTCATACAGGCTATTACAGGAGATTCATAGAAAGTTTCAATAGAATAGCTACCCCCCTATTTACCCTGCTTAACAAAGACACAGAATTTCTATGGACAAAAGAATGTCAATCAGTGTTTGAAACCTTGAAAGAGAAGCTTACTGTCACACCAATTTTAAGAGGACCTAATTGGACTTTGTCATTTCATATACAGACTAATACTTCAAATGAATCCATTGGGGCAGTTTTAGGACAAAAGGAGGAAGGAGAAAGTATGCATGCCATTTATTACATCAGCAAAAACCTTACCTCTGTAGAAAGAAATTACACCACAATTGAAAAAGAATTCTTGGCATTCATCTATGCTATAAACAAATTCAGGCATTATGTCACTGGATATAAGATATTTGTACACACTAATCATGCAGCCATCAAGTACCTAATGAATAAACCAGTAGTGGGCACAAGGATCATTAGGTGGTTATTTCTATTGCAGGAATTTGATATTACCATAGTTGATAATCTAGGGAAGTTTAATTTAGTTGCTGATTTTCTGTCAAGATTGCATACAAGAGGAGAAAACCAGCCAGTGGAGGACAAGTTCTTGGATGAACATATTTTTGCTATTTCCTCTACTACACCTTGGTTTGCTAACATAGCTAATCTTTTAGCTACAAGCTTGTATTCATCCCATTTTACCTCAAAGTAGAAAAAAATGTTTAGTCAAAAAAAGTTTATCTTACAAATGGTTGAATGGTTTACTATTTATATGTGGTCCTGATTTCATTCTACGCAAATGTTTAAAAGTTGATGACATTTTTGATGTGTTGAGAGCATGTCATGATGAACCATCTGGTGGCCATTACTCTTTCCACCGAATAGTCCACAAGATCCTTGGAGCTGGTTACTACTAGCCCTCTCTTCATAAAGATACAAAGAAGTATGTACAGCATTGTGACCAATGCCAAAGGATGGGATAGCCAACCTTTACCCAGGAGATGTTACTGCATCCTCAAGTCATGATGGAACCATTTGAGCAGTGGGGTCTGGACTTTGTGGGACCAATTTCTCCACCATCATCAAGCAAGGAGTACATTCTAGTATGCACAGACTATGTTACTAAGTGGGCTGAGGTTCAAGCATTACAATTTGTAAGAGAAGAAAAAGTTGTTGATTTCTTTTATAATAAGATTTTCTTAAGGTTTGGAGCCCCAAGATCAATAGTTTCAGATAGAGGACCTCAGTTTACTTCACAGGTAATCCAAGCATTGACAGATTTATATCAAGTCAAACACAAAAAATCTTCACCTTACCATCCTCAAGTGAATGGGCAGGTAGAAGTAACTAATAGGGAACTTGAAAATATTCTGACAAGAATAGTAGCAATGAACAGAAAAAATTGGGCTAGCAGATTACCTGAAGTAGTTTGGGCTTATAATACCACTTGGAAGTCCACAACAAAGTTCTCACCATATGAATTAGTTTATGGGAAAAAGCCTATTTTGTCTATAGAATTTGAACTCCAGACACTTAAAACTGCATTGGATATTGGTCTACCATTGTCTATAGCTCAACAGAACAGAATTCTTCAGCTCAATGAGTTGGATGAAATTCAAACAGAGGCCATTTAGCAAACAAAACTGGTTCAGTATCAGCAGAAGCAATGGCATGACCAACACATTAAAAGGAGGACATTTCAACAAGGTGATTGGGTTCTTCTTTATGATTCTAAATTCAAGGAGTTCAAAGGGAAATTAAAAACTCACTGAATGAGTCTTTATCAAGTAAAAGAAGTTTTTGAAAATGGAATAGTATTATTGGAACCTATTGATGGAAGCACGGACACATTCCTAGTAAATGGTCACCAAATCAGACACTATAAAAGGCCATCTACTAAAGAAGAATTTCTTAATGATTTGTGTTTTGATACAGGGGATACCTCCTCTGTAAAAGTGTTGGATTAAAAAAAAAAGGAAGGTTGAAAACCAGCAAATGGCGGCCTTCTAGAAAAAAAAAAATAGAAAAAGATGGAAAACTAGTAAATGGCTATCTTTCTTGACCAAGGGAGTTGAAAACCAGTAAATGGTGGTTCCCTTCTTCAGGACAATTGAAATAATTAAGCTCTGGAGGTGATCAGGTGCCAGGAGTTAGTCAAATGCACCTCCGGTGCTTCTCAAACCAGGAGCACCTCTGGCGCTTCTCAAACCAGGAGCACCTCCAGCGCTTCCCAAACTAGGAGCACCTCCAGCGCTCTGTCAACAAGGAAGTCAATTTCATTAATAAGGGAGGGGACCCACCTCTCCAGGCGGTAAAGTAGACACATCACATGATGAGGTCATCATGACTCATCCTCTACTTTATCACAAAAATAAATTCAATTAGTACGCATATCATTTGTAGGGGTATTCACAAAGTCGACGCTGACATCACCCAAAGAATGTGGATTCTCGAACCACTCAGCGCAATGATTGCAGGTCGCGTGTCAACAGAGTAGTGGATGTCATCTCTTGCCACCAAAAGCTACTCATGTGCCACGACACGTGCAGTCTCATAAAATGACATAGCATCTCTACCGTGTACATCACCCTCATCATTAAAAATGATCCAGGTAATTCTAACTTTAATTAATCATTAATAGCAACTATCTTGTCTTTCAGTTTTGGGTGCCGCCACGATGACACGTTCTCCTGCCATCCATTTCTTTCCTAAATTCACACATGCAGCCATCTGTGCTGTACTGCCACCTTGCCTCCGGAGTGTCCTATCATTCTGTCGCATTTATGACTGCCTAGGTACTCTAACTAATCTGCATAAGCCTAAGTTGAGAAACATAACATTCCTCATTCAAACCTCTAAAGTACCCTGAAGAACAGAGCAAATTGCACAGTCCTCCAGAGCCTACAGAGCAAATTGAACAGTCCTTCAGAGCCTACAGAACAAATTGAACAGTCCTCCGGAGCCTACAAAGATAAGAGGAAAGGATAAACTGCAAATTGAGGAGGTGAGGAATTAAGCACAGAAGGTGGAACTAATTTAGCAATGGGTGTAAAGAAGAGGTCTGAGCTAGAAAGTGTTGCGGGTCTTCTGAAGGATGAAGCTACAACAAACATTCTAAGAGCTGTAGGATGGTTAGACTTCCTAGAAATATTTGAAGGGTTTCAAGAAGATGTTGTGGATGAATTCCTCAGAAATTTAAGGGACAATCAGACAGCTGTCAGAGGAGTCCAAATCAATTTCTCCTCAACCATTATTAACCACATTTCTATACTTCCTGAACAAGGTGAGAGGTTTTATCACTTGAAAACCTTATACACTGATTTGATTAAAAATTTCTCTGTTCGTGGTGAACCTGCTATACAAATGCATTCAAATAAAAATGAAGTAAAAGGAATTCTTAGGTCCACACTCCCAAACTCTTGGCAATTTGTTGCCACCTGGTTGATGAAATATTTTACTTGTGATGGTCAATTCTCTCTAGTTTTAGGGCCAATCATGAAAATGCTGATTTTTCTAAGGCATGGGAATGCACACCCTGAGTATAGCATAAACATTCCCAATTTCTTGTATTCTGCCATCAGGGCAACTGTAGAGAAATATCAATAGAATAAGGGTCCCATGAAACATCATGGTCTCATCTTTCTAGTAGTTAAACACCACTTCCTGTCTCAGGCCAATGGGGAGGAATTATGGCAAAACTTTCTTGAATAGAATTCCCAGAATAGAGGACTAGAAATGGCACATCCAGGAGGTGAGAGTTCTCCTACTCACCAAGAAGAAGAAACTAAGCCTTCAGCCTCCTCCATAGTTGTTCAAAGAGGAAAGAAACCCTCACAGGAGGCATCTTCATCTGCAGCCCCTGTTCTTGATACACGGAGGAAAGACAAATAAATTACAGAGTCTACTCCTAGACAAACCCCATAAATGACTCGGTCAGTTACGAGAAAGATGACTCTAACTGAGGAATCTTACCCTAAGGAATTAACAGAGGGAAGGTCAAGACAGAGAGAAGAGGGAACCTGGTGGGTTGAAGAACCATCTCATGATTCAGATGAGATCCCTCTAGTCAGGAAGAGAAAACAAAGAAAAGTTTCCCCAGCACCATCTGTTCATCTGGGGTCAAACCCAATTTCAAAACTATCATGTGCTCCAGAGACAGAATACATACAAACTCTTACTATTTCCTCAGACTCTGAGGATGAGAGACCTGCTTTGGAGTCACCTGTCCCACCTCTGCTATAGAGAAGCACAAGGAAAAGACAACTCTCACAGGCTGAGAAAGATACTGCTCTCCTAGCTGAGGTACTCCTGGGTCTTAGAACATATGAGGATAAGGCTGGGCCTTCATTGGTACCAGCAGAAGCAGAGGAACACCAAGAGAACCCTCAGGACATGTAGTCTGAAGAGAAGGATGAAGTAGAGCAAATGGGTACAATTTATAGTGCAGGGTAGATGGCCATGGAAAACCTTGATGATCAGCCAACAGCCACAGAAGCAGAAGAAGAAACCTTCTCTCATCCCTCTGATCAAGAGGATGTGGAAATTTCAAAAGAACAACAAATGATGGAGGAAATTGAAAACTTAAAGAGACTACTCTGGGGAAAGAATCTAATTATTACTGACCTCAAGAAGGTTAGACTAGAGGTAGAAATGGAGAAAAAACAAGTCATTAAAAATCTACAAACAGAACTCAAAAGCAAAAATAAAATCATATAGGAGAAAGAGGTAGAATTAGAGGCCCAGAAAATTGAGAAAGAAGTAGAGTTAGAGGCACAGAAAATTGAGGTAGTCAAACTGTTGGAAGAGAAAGAGAAAGAGGCAGCACAACGTGTTTCTGAACTCACCATAGCTAGAGACAATAGCCTCACAATAATGGCAGCATTGATTGAGAAAATACAAAGCCAGGATAGATAGTTGACTTGGGCTAACAACAAACTAGATGACCAGGAGGAATATATTCAAGAGTTGGCTGGTCCACAGGCAACCAATGAGTAGGAAATCCAAATAGATGCATATGTGGGTCCAATCCCCATTGACATTCCTAAAGCCCTATTCCATTGGGAAAGGAAGTGTAGAGAATATGAGGCTTCCAAGCCTATGCTGCAGTTACAAAAGGCAGTCACTGCCAAAACAAAAAGAATAGAAACTCTGGAAGGAAAAATCCTTGAAATGGCCTCCCTTTCTTCAGAAATTCTATCCTGCAGACCTCCAAGTGCTAGCTATTCCATGTTCTTACAAGAAAGAGTCCTGTAAAGGAAATTCTCTTTAGTCCTGTCTGACCTGGTTGAGGATACAGAGACAGCAAAAGGATTCATGACAACATATACCAGGAGTAATGATGAGGACAAGAATTTCCTATGTGAATTATATGTACATGGGTTTTGTGTTAATGATATAACTTTCATTCTTAATCATTTTGTGGGGGAATGCTAGCTTAAGGCATTTATGTCCCTAATGAGGAATCATCAGATCTGGAATGAAAGGATGGAAGATCATCTCAAGAAAGATTTAAAAACAGACCTCTTCATCAGGAAGGAATGTCCCAATCCCAGTGCTTTTAGGATCAAATTCAGGTCCCTTATCTATCATCCTAATAATAAGAACAAAATTTTTCCATTATACCTAAAAAGTTAGCAAGAGTGTTCCATTGATTTTGGTCTTTTCATAATCAATTCAGTAAACCCAGTACTTGCCATAGCAAAGAAGAGATGGAATATTTTGACCCTAGAGCAGAAATTGAGGGAGGTGGTCACCCCTACAAACTTAGGATTATTTATGAGAAAAGCAAAGTTGATATCCAAAATGATGGATAACCACAAGCAGGAATGGATAGGTGGACGGTTCAGGCCCCCTCTAATAATTGAACCACTCCCTGTCTGGGCGGAATAGATGGAAGATGAGAAATTACAGGATTGGATGAAGCAGGTTGATGAATACAGAGGCAATGGTAATATCAAACGCACAACCTGGACCACCTATGCATAGGATTATAGCTTGACTGACAAGCTGCTTCACCAGAATAAATCTAGAATGTGAGAAGCAGGAGGACCTGCCAAACCTTAGGTATGGGGGGATGATGAGTGTCAAGTTGCACCCATGGAATACATCTTTTTACCTCACTTTTTCTCCTTCCTAAGTCCATCTTTCCTAATGTCTGCACCTAAATAAGCTAGCAAGATCATTCTAGTTGATGATTAATTGACAGAGATTACTTAATATTATAATTTCTGATTGAGTGACTAATGTGCATGGAATTGATGGAAAAATGCAAAAACTTCTCTCTTTTTGAATCAACAGGTGTAGATGCCAGGAACTACAATTTTGTGCATCTCCGAAGACAATACCAAAGTACCATGCCACCTGAAGTTTTGAAGTAATGAGGAAAGCCTCTCCGGAGCTAGGCGGGAGTCTGGAGCATCTCCAGAGCTGAACAAAGGAAGCTACAGACATCTCTGGAGCTACGGGGATATCTCTAGAGATACAAAGATATCTCCGAAGCTATAGACACATCTCTAGAGCTGCAGACAGGGACAGATATCTCCGGTGCCTCCTAAGAGTAGGGCATATTTCCAGCATAAGCTACCGATCAGGTACTCTTAGCAATGATCTTAACACCCCTCATTTCACTCAAATCATCACCTGAGTGGTGAAGGGTCATCTTTAGTTAAACTGCTGGAGTTTTTATCTTTATAAAGTTTTTGCATGAGTTACGGATAGAACTGATTCAATACCCATATTTTTAGGGCCTCGCTGCCCAAATGTATTAAGACTCAAACTTAGAATTCTGAGTGGACTTTTGTTCCACTCAGTCTTCTTTTATTTGCATGATTATTTTCCATAGTTAGACAACTAGTGTAATAAAGAGATGGATGTCATCTAATAGAGGAACTGGTAGATAAGATCAGTGATATGTCATCACTCTTTTTGATATATACTTGTAGAAATAGAAGAAGAAATATACAATGATTGAATTATTCTGATTCTCAATAATCTCAGTTCTGTGATACCAATATTCTTTTCATGAATGTGAAGTGAATGGAATTGGATTAAGTTTAGTTGTGATCTTCTTTTGTGCTGATTTTCTACTGTAGCCTTTAGCCCCAAGGGTGTGGAGTAAGGGCCCACTCTCACCACCAAGGTGGAAGGCTAGTACCATTGCTTTGTTACTTTAGATTTTGCTGTGAAAAGTATTTACTAATTTTAATAGATAGATGCATGTTCCTATTTTTAAGATTGCTTTGAGTAAATTTCCTGTTTAAATTTTGTTTTAGCATTCCTTAAATTCATTTAGTAAGTAGACAGTTTAATCTTTTCAAATTCGTAGAAGCTGTTAAGATTAGTTAGGAAAACTGGTAACTATAGAATCCCTAGTTGCAAATAACCAAGGACACAGCCCCTGGATTATTGACATCTGAAAATAGATTAAATGATGAGGCACAGTGACATCTCACCAACAGTGTCTGAGTGGGCAAATCTCTGATTGCTTGTACTCTAGGGAACACCTAAGAATAATATTCATCAAAAGGGTCACATTCCTTGTACAAGTCTTTCCAATGGTCTCATAATTTGCACAAATTCTTATGAAGCTTTGTTGAAAAATAGATGGCCTCACACCCTTTTTGGCACACCTTAATCATCCACTTCTAAGTTCTAGTGGCCAAAGTTCTAACTTCATCGAGCTTAGATGCTTCATCTTTTGATAGCAAAGTTGGAATAGTCCTAAGCTCACCTTCAGAGTCTACATGCCTTATCAAAAATTGCAAACAAGCTCTGAATTCTTCATTTTGTTGTTTCAGCTCCTTAGTGAGTTCATCCTTGTCTAATTGTTCCAGGATGGAGGAGATAGAGCCCTTGAAATCATCAACCCTTTGAGTCCTTGTAGCTGGTCCCAGGTTAATAGTTGTTATGGTGTAATCCTCAGCTCTAACTTGTCCTTAATCTGCATTGGCTGGTGGGACAACTACTTCTACTATTCGGGATCCAGTTGCATCCTTGTAGATTCTGGACGGCACCTTAGCTTTCTTATGCTTCTTCAGCTTCTGTGCTTGTGAAAGAATAGCACTTAGGCCTAACTTCATAATTTCAACCTAAGGCTCTGGATATGCAATTCTGCTTTGTAGCCAATCAGTTGCTGAGAAGGAAGACTCTTTAGACACACTAGGATTCTCATTGTCTATACTAAGTGGCCCTTCAAGCAACCTTTGTTCTTGTTCTGGTTCCTTATCCACATCCTCTTCTTCATCTGCTAGACTTCTCCAGTTTAATAGTCTCCTTTTGAGTGGTCTCCAAGACTATTTCTGTTGAGTTCATCTCTGGAAAACTATTAGAAATTTCTATTATTTCAGTGTTTGTTGCTTCAGAAAGAGGCTCATCAGATATATCTTTCTCTGGCTCTTCAAATGCATCCTTTTCTGGCTCTTGCTCTTGGAGGCCCAATTTAGCACATACCTTTTCTATGTCAGGTAGCAGTGGCACAACCAATGGAATTGAATTCTATTTTATGGCAGCTTGAGAGATAGGGATAGTAGATGATAGGGGTGCTGCAATTGAAGATAAGATGACTTGGGTTAATTTGGCAAAGGTTGCAGACCCCAAAGTCAGTGGAATGGAAGAGGTTGGCATGATAGAAGAAATGACAATGGGTGAAGTAATGGAAATGGTAGGCATGGGAAGAGAAGATGAAAGAATAGAAGAAATAGGAGGCAATGCAAGGGAAGTGGAGAGTGAAATAGAAGATATGGAAGGCAAGGACATGGTGGAGATGGAAGAAAATGAAGAAGCAGCAATGGAAGAAATGGGATTGGTCAAGGTGTTTGAGTCTATTGCCAACGGACAGGAGGCAGTTGAAACATCAATTGTTGGTGAGGGAACGACAAAGGTATCTTCCTGAGTAATAGTTGTAGGAGCAATAGGAGTAATGGTAGAAGTAGTAGACTAAGATGCAGCAAATGAATTAGGAGAAGAAGTTGGCATATTGGTGTTGTCAGGAGTTGCAGCAGTGGTAGTTTCTGTGGTCTTGCTAGTGTTCTTCACTTTGGTTTTCTTTGTCTTTGAACCCTCTCCTAGACCACTAGGCATATCTCTCTTTTTTGATGCCCTTGTTATTGTGGTAGGGGGCATGTCTTTCTTCTGTACCTTAGGAGTAGCCTTTTTCACTTTCTTAGCTTTTTCTGCCAATGGTACTGCTCTTCACTATCTGATATCTTGGCAGGCCCTTGAGCTAGCTCTGCTTCATCTATTACCTCTATTGGTGCATCTTCTTCTCCTCCAGATTCCTTCTTAGACTTGGGCTCAATGTAGATAATTTGTATTCCTTGTCTTTCCAAAATAGTAATTTGACCTCTTACCCAAGCCTTGCTCAATCTGATTGGCTCTTTCATCACAACATCTAAGGAACTCTCTTCGGCATTAGCCCAATTGATTAAGGGAATGGGATGGTGATACTGTGCCTCCCAAACTTCTCTATGTATCACATTTTCATCATCCTCTAGTTGATCCAGGACTACTATAATGTGGAACTTTCTAATAAATACCAAAGATAATCTTGAATGGGCTCTCTTCATTACTTCATAATCATCTAAGCAATTAGCCTAAAAATCTTCTAAGTGTATCCTATGAAACAACTTCTTTCTTACAAACCTTTCCATTACTTTATTTGGATCAAAATGATTTCCCTTTGTGTGGTAATGGAGGTTCAGTAGTTGGAGCTCTGTGTCTAAGTGTTCAGCTACCCCTAGGGAAGCACATGCATAATTGCCCTTACCTTGTAGAATAGGAAATTAAACATTTGTTCTATGCAGATGTTTCATCTTTTCAACACAAGTTATCAATTACCTAGATAATTCCAAAAGGACTACTTTACCTGTAGGATATCAAGGTAGTCTGTAGGCTACTTCAGTGAAACCTTTGTTGATAACTGAGAGGGGGGGTGAATCGGTTATCTTAATTAATTTAACTTTTTGTTCTTCTTAATAACTAGTGCGGCATCAAAACAAATAAGCATCCATAACCATGAAAGTAGAAACAAAATCAATACACATAACACAGTGATTTTGATGTGGAAAACCCTATTAAGGAAAAACCACGAAGTGACTAACCCAAGATTGTATTCTCTGTTAAAAGAATAGAAGTACAAAATGGCACTTGCCAATTAGGGCTCACTACCCAAGCACACTTTTCATAAGAGGCTCACTGCCTACAAGATACTTGAATTGATGAGAAGCATCCACATATGCTAAGGTTCAGTTCCAGTTAGGCTTAATACACTGATCTACTACACTTCATTCTTCCTCTTCTTTGGTACTGTTGTCCTGTCACATACCGGACCTGTATTACTGCTTCCACACTGCTCTCTACTTTTCTTCACACTATGCCACACACACACACTTCTTCTCATCGAAATCCATCTAGTATATATATCTGCACAAAGGATTTCAACATCTTTCTAGTCAGCATCTGGAATACTCAATATATTTCCAAACTCTAGTCTGTCGGCTGAATCCTTGCTTACCAAGTGATGCGTATCAAAGAGATGCTTATAGAAGTCATCAAACATGTCAACCAATCATGAATGATCCCTTAAGAAACTTGATTACCATCAATATCTCATTCGGATTAAGATCTGATGCTCTACCAGTCAGTTCTTCCTCAGTCTACTCTGCCAAACAAGAACCCAACACTTAGGTGCTCATATCTCTTCACTCTTTCATCACCAGAGGCTCAATCTCTAGAATATATCAGTCAAGGTACACCTCTTAACTTCATCAAGTCCGCACTTTGCTGAGATACTTCTTCTGAGAGATTCGAACTTGAATGTCAAACCTTGCTGCATGCTCTGTTCTTGGTCACTGGACCAAAATACTCTTCAATCTGACTTCCCGTATAGACACACCATGTCCTGCAGATGTGTGGGATGGACTTTTTTGCCATCAATGACAACACTCATGAAGCCACACAGTGTCTCTTGCCAACAATCTCCCCCTTTGGCAGTGATGGCAACACTTAGTGAAAAATGACTAAGTGTCACACTATACTCCCCCTTGGCTGATGCTCTATTCTAATGTACACTTTTTCGGAGCTCCCCCTTAGCTAGAGTTGACATTTTTCACTGCTCCTCACTCCCCCATTGACATTAATGGCAAAGGGTAGGATCCATATACCAAAATTTCCAAAAACAATCTATACTTGGCCGTATAAATATATATACATAACATACTTACATATACTGAAGTATATCTGCAAAAGTTGTCTTCAACTGGACAAATTATGTTGCCCAACTCTGCTTCATCCTGTCTAAAATTGAGATGTGACCACTCAACAAGAATGCAAAATCTTTTGCCCTCTTTAGATCTATCGGATCACTGGTCCGGGCTATGGTTTGAGCATCAGTTAGGGCCTCATGCATGGCCTCTAACTTAGGGATAATTATCCCTCTAAGTTCACCCATCCTACTTATTATATTCTTCCTTTCCTTTTCAAGTTTCTTTAATTCATTTAGAATGGCAATAGTCTGATATTCCTGGTTTATTATGGATGTGGTGAGAGGATCAAAATTTTGAGATACACTTGATAGTTTATCCTCTTGCTCTTTCACTTTCTTCTCAATATCCTTTGTCACTTTAGACCAGGATAAGCAAAATTTATATATCTCTCTGCCATCTTTAAAAGCATTTTCTAAGCTCTTTATCCCAATATCCATAGTTCTCCTATCATTTATTATTAGCCCTTGTACTTAAGAGAATCTCTTACTCAAAAATTCTTTTCAGACTTTCTCTTCTACTGCTTTCTCTAAGGAGTCAAAATGTGTATTAACAGAATTAACAAGAGATTTTAGATTACATGATGTGGAGGCTGAAGGATCCTTTTGGAAGGATGGCATGATTTTCTCTAGCACACCGGATGCAATCTCTATTAGCTCACAATCTTCCATGTGAGACTTCAGAAGCTTTTCTTTTGCTTTGGCTTGAGCAAAAGATGCTACCTTCATTGTCTGAACCAAAGAAAGGGAATCAAAATTGAATGGTCCTTGAAGTATCTCTGGTTCATCTAATTCCATCATTTCTTTTGTCAAGAAGTCTTTGACTGCTTCTGCAGTGTCTCTCGCCAGAGACAGAGTTTTCTTCCCTTCTACAGCCTCAGCACTATCACTTGTGGTCTTCTCTGTTTGACCTTCTTCTCTTCCCTTCACTTCTTCTCCTTGATTGATTTTCTCTTCTATTCTTTCTTCTCCTTTAGATCCAGAGTCTGCTGGGGAATCTGGAAGAGAGATGTTTACTTTTTCATGGACTTCCTCTTCCGGAGCAAAGGAATCCATGCCCTTAGTTTTCTCCTCACCTATCTCCTTTGATTCTTCTGCAGTTTTCTCTGTAGGACCTTCATCACCTAAGTCCTCTATAACAGGAATATTGAATCTTTTGTATGCATTTCAAAGGATGTCTTCAATCTCTTTTGCCACCTGATCAATTTCTCTGAGCATAAGTTTGTTCATTTTGGCTTTGCTCCAGAACTCATCCTTGCAATCCTTGAAGATCATGTTCATTTGTTTAAGAGTGATGGAAGGATAGAGATGAATAGCTATCTGTTCCCAAATCTCTAGGTCCTTTGCCTTAGCATTGTTCTTTCTTATTTCAAGTTCCTTCTCTAGGCTTTTGGGAATTAAGGAGATGATTTCAATGAATGGTTTGTTGTAGATGTTTAAATACCTGACTGTAGCTTCTTGCAGGATCTTTTGATCAGCTTCACTATAATCATCATAAAATTTAGTCATTGGTTTCAAGTTCCCATCCACAATGACTAATTTGATGATATCATCAATGCAAAGAGTAGGCCTTTCAACGAATTCTTCTACCTCTTCTTCCTTGTTAAGACCGGTAGAGGGTTCACCAGATGCTTTCTTCTTCTTCTTCATTTTCTTGACCTCCTCATCTGACTCAATCTCTTCATCATCCTTTTGACTGGTGTAAGACCTTGTGGCCTTTGTCTTAGTTCTCTTCTCTCCCTTTCTGGATGTTCTGACTTTTGGTTTTGATACCTTTTGGCTCTTAGAGGTGGTAGGTGCAGAGCTCTTGGAGGATCTGGTCTAGGAAGGGGCATGCACCGAATTACTTTCCTTTTCTGCATCTTGTTTCTCTCTCTCTACCTTTTCTAGTTTTTCTCTATTTGCATCAAGTGGTTCTTTTGAAATGCCATACCTTTTGGCAACATCCTCTACTTCTTTTCTCACTTTTCTTTTCATTTTTGGTTGTCTTAGATCTACATGAATCTTCACACTCAACTCTTCAAAGGTTCGAAACCTTTCTACCTTAAGGTCCTTGGGCTGACTCAGTAGGTGTTGAATATGCAGCTCTAGAATTTTCTCATCAACTTCATACCCCATTGGCATGATCCAGACTATCCTTGGCTCCACTGCCTCCATTAGGCATTGATCAGTTTCTACCATAAAGCATATTGTATCCTTATACTTTTCAACTAGAGATTGGGGGATTCTCTCTCTGGCTTGCATCATACTCTGAAAGTTTTTGAAGTAGCCCTAGAGTGCTGCATTCTGTGCCTTGGCATCACCAATTCCATGCAAATAATCTCTGATTTGTATGGCTACTGGTCTGTCATTTTGCCATATCCAACCACTAGATCTGGGAAGCTCATTCATAAAGTAAAAGAATAAACATAATATCAGGCCACCATATTTGAATGAATTCTTTTTATCTTTCTTTATTTTCTACAAATTCTCTAACAGTTGATTCAGGAGAAGCTCATAAAGATCATAGTCGGCATTTTCTCTTAGCATCTAATAAGCAGTGTAAATTATAGTTCTGGGTACTGAATTTTCCCTGCTGGAGTGATATATCTTGTAACTAATTATCATGGAGGCAAACTTGATATCTGGATCAGTGATATCTTCAATTGTCATTGCTCTCTTGTCAAATTTTGATCCTGTTGCCTCACTCATTATCTGATTCTTGACAGATTTGAGAGCAGGTAACCCACCGGATGAGTGCAATCTAGTAACTGCTCTAATGACATCATTGGTTATCTTGAATGGTCTTATTAACCACATAAAGTTGTCATGTATTCTACTCAAAACATACCGGACCCATTCATCTTCTGCAAAACAAGGGAAATGGATGCAATGTCCAAAATGCTTGTCCCGGATAGCCTTGTACTGAGGTTTGAGTTCAAAAGAATCATCTGTTAACTGATTGTGATAGATATCCATTAGCTTGGATTCCCCAAATTCCTCAATGTTTGCATGAATATATGCCCTAACATCTTCTACTTGCAAAACCCCATGCAGAATGCTTGAAAAGGCACCTAGGGGATCAACTTCTAGGGATTTGTAGGGATGTTTCTTGAATTTAGGATGCGGCCTATTAGTAATCTTCACAAAATTTAGAGTAGCCATCTTTCAAAAGATTTAGAGAGAGGTTTTCAAGAGCAGAAAATACCTTTTTATGCTTCTAGGGTTCACAATATGAGCCGGATCGGATTGCTGGAAGAATTGACTTCTGCAGTTGATCTTTGAGAGGCTTGAGACAATTTTGTTGTAGAGCTCCTTTTCTCTTTTTCTTGAATGCAAATGTACAAATGATGAACAAAAGAACCCTTATATTTCTGCGCAAACACTAATTTCACATTGTAATAAATGCACAACTTAAGTTGTTCTGGTTGCTTTATTTTCCTTGTCCTGAGAGATTTTTTCGCATCACTGAGATGCACTTAGAGCTATTCTTGGTGAATATTAGCAATCTATCTACCTTTCTCCAATCATTCATTTATCTGTAGATCAAGATACCTCAAATTTGAATCATACCGAATCTAACTTTGAAAAACCTATTCTTATCGGATGATTGATAAACCAGATCAATCTTTGAAGATTGGCCTCTTCTAAACTTCTTGCGGATCTTTCATATCTTTTACCAAGGCTTATTTAGATGTTTCTCTGGGAACCTTTTAATTCTCAACTTTTCATGTGCTAATTTCAGGCACCAATTGACTGGCTGGGGGAATTTATTTTCCTTTTTGACTCCCCCTGAGCCAGAGCTCATCTATTTAGTTTCCGAAAGGAATATCAGTACCAGATTCTAGTGCGGATCCATCTTCAACATTTTCTGTACTTCTCTTCACCCAAATCTTGTTCATCTCCCTTTGAATTTCATCCGCATTTACTTTTCTTTTTCCTTTGTCTTGGTTTTGATTTTGATGTACCGGACCCTTTTTTCCTGATTCTTAATTCTACAGAATTTAGCAATATGACCAGATCTATTGCAATTGTAGCAAACAACATTTCTTTGCATATTTGACTGGTATCCTCTTGATCTACATTAATTAGCCATGTGTCCCATTCTATTGCATGCAAAGTATCTACCATTGAATGAATTGTTCATTTGCATATTTCTACACTCATGAGATTTGTGACCATACCTTTTGCAATTAAAACATTGTCCGGAGAAGGATGAATTAGTCTGATTCATTCTTCTTCTACACTGATTTGCTTTATGACTGAAGTTATTGCAATTGTGGCAATATCCATTGAAGGATGGATATCTTTGAGCATTTGGTTGCCTTACTGGAGGTCTTCTAGGCTTGTTCCTTGGATTTCTTGATCCAGAGTTCTTCTGACCGGATCCAGAGCTTTCACCTTTCTCATACCCCAAGCCTTGCTTGTCATCTACCATCTTTTGGCTTTCAAGAAGAACTTCAAGTTGAGCAAAGCTTATCTTGAATTTCTCTTTGTATTCATTTGTTGTTTAAAGATCCCTTTTAAGAGTGTCAATCTGATTCTCAAGTTGTTCTTCATTATCTCTAGCTTCTTCAAGATCAGATTCTAGATGCCTAATTATTCTATCCATTTTGTGATAGTCTTCTGACTTTTCCTTGAGAGATTGTCTTAGATCATCTTCAATTTTTCTTTTCTCTTCAATTTCTTGGGTGAATTTCATAACCCCTGATTCCATTTCATGTCTTACCATAATGACCTCTTTTGATAGTTTCTCACATAACTTGTTCTTCTCTTTTAGATCTTCATCAATATTATTGGCTTCATTTTGACTTGCTAATTGTTGAAGTAGTCCCTTTCTCTTTTTCATAGAGATACTCAGTTTCTCTTTTAGTTCATTGATGAAATCATCAGCCTGTTTGAGTCTTTCCTTCAAGTTATTGACTTCAGAGTGAGATTGCTCAAGATCATCTAGGGCAAACTGAAGTTATTCCCTCATACCATACATATCCATTTAGATTCCTAGATCTTCCTCAAGCTATTAGGCTGTGTTTGGAGGAACTTAGCTCTGATACCAATTATTGATAACTGAGAGGGGGGTGAATCAGTTATCTTAATTAATTTAACTTTCTATTCTTCTTAATAACTAGTGTAGCATCAAAACAAATAAGCATCCATAACCATGAAAGCAGAAACAAAATCAATACAGATAACATAGTGATTTTGATGTGGAAAACCCTGTTAAGGGAAAAACCACGGGGTGACTAACCCAAGATTGTATTCTCTATTAAAAGAATAGAAGTACAAAATGGCACTTGCCAATTAGGGCTCACTACCCGAGCACACTGCTCACAAGAGGCTCACTGGCTACAAGAGATTTACTCTCTACAAGGTACAAGATACTTGAACTGATGAGAAGCATCCACATATGCTAAGGTTTAGTTCTAGTTAGGCTCAATACACTGATCTACTGCACTTCATTCTTCCTCTTCTTTGGTGTTGTTGTCCTATCACATACCGGACCTATATTACTGCTTCCACACTGCTCTCTTCTTTTCTTTGCACTATGCCACACACACACTTCTTCTCATCGAAATCCATCTGTATATACATCCACACAAAGGCTTTCAATATCTTTCTAGTCAGCATCCAGAATACTCAATATATTTCCAAACTCTGGTCTGTTGATTGAATCCTTGCTTACCAAGTGATGCTTATCAAAGAGATGCTTATAGAAGTCATCAAACATGTCGGCCAATCATGAATGATCCCTTAAGAAACTTGATTACCATCAATATCTCATCCGGATTAAGGTCTGATGCTCTGCCGGTTAGTTCTTCCTCAGTCTACTTTGCCAAATAGGAACCCAACACTTAGGTGCTCATATCTCTTCACTCTTTCATCACCAGAGGCTCAATCTCTGGAATGTATCAGTCAAGGTACACCTCTTAACTTCCCCAAGTCCACACTTTGCTAAGGTACTTCCTCTGAGAGATTTGGACCTGATTGTCGGACCTTGCTGCATGCTCTGTTCTTGGTCACCAGACCAAAATACTCTTCAATCTAACTTCCGGTATGGACACACCATGTCCTGCAGATGTGTGGGATGGACTTTGTTACCATCAATGACAACACTCATGAAGCCACACAGTGTCTCTTTCCAACAACCTTGAACTCTTAAATAAGTGAAGTTCTCAAACTATATATACCACCTTCCATACTTTGTGACTTCATTCATGGCCTCAGTGGATATCCTAAGATCTGTATTTCCTTGTAGCAGTCTAGTTATATACATGGTGAAGGCATCATTTATTCTCTTAAAATGAATAAGAGATTGGGACAATGTCAGTTGGGTAAAGCACTCATAGACCTTAATCTAATGTTGTTCATCATTTCCCACTTCTCCTACTTTAGATAATCTAGGATACTATTCCTTCTTGCCAATGCATAAACTACAAAAGAGGTCCATCTAAAAATTACTTGTCTTTGAAGTCATTGAATGCTTTATGTATGTTATCACTTAGTATCTGTGCCTAATGGAATTTGGTGCCCTTTAATATCTCCTCAATTACAAAGAACATCCACCCTTCAAAAGGTTGATTCTCTAGGCACTCCAAATATTCTGCTTAGCAAGGTTACTAGATTCCCTATCTCATCATAAAAGTCACTCCTATACAGGACCTGAGGAAGTTTGATAAGGGCATACCTCTTACTCTTCACCCACTATTCAATCATGTGCTTCTTGCATCCATCTACATCTTTCTTGTATGTGGCTTCTGCATTTGCCTTGTCTGGCATGGTCATCATTGGATGTCATGGGATCCCAAAGATTTTAGCTAAGGATGGTGGACTTAGGTTTGCTAGCACATCCCCATTAGCAATTTGTATAGTTCTAGTCATTATATCATACCTATCTGCACATGCAACTATCAATTCTGCACATTGGGTTGATGTAGGGAAAGTAACAGCTTTTGTAATCCCACTATCTTTCACTTTCTTGTCTCTTGAGGTAGGATTGGGTCTGAACACTCGAAGTCTAAAATCATCTAGGTCAATATGACCTACATTGGTGTCTCCAATGTTCTTCCATCCTATGGAGATCTTTGTTTCGGGAGGGATAACATTGAACTCGTACCTCATAGTTTGGGCTCTCGTAGTCATCTAACCTGCATGACTGGACCTCATAAGTCTTGATGCATTTGAATGGTTTTCCTAACTCCTAAGTTTAAAATTTGTGATTAATCCAACTTCTACATCACTAATCCATGTTATGCCAAATGAGTCTAATATGCACCAACTAAGATACCAATGCATGCCTTTGAAACACACAAGTCTAAAATTTACCAGTCATTGCCCTTATTGCATGATCAAATGATGAACAATGCAACCTTCTATTCAACACATGTAATAAATGCTCAAATGCTGCAAAATACTAATTAAAACATGTGAAAAATCATGATTTCATAAATGTAGCTATTATTTTATCTTAATAGACCTTTCACCCTTTGAAATTTTCATTGGAACAGTCATTTTACCAATTTTGCGTTGATTTGAGAGTCAACCAACCTACAGAAGGCAAAGCGGGAATTTGGAGGTCAACCAACCTAGCGGGGAAATTGGTGTCGTCTGACCCATTGGCATTTAGGTCATTTAGCCATTGTAACAATTTGTGGGAGTTCCAGGCTAGATTGACTTGGCTAAGTCATGGAGGTCTGTCGGTCAAGTTTTTAGCACATGTCAGCATGAGTGAAATTCAACGCCAGATGATTTCATTACACTCTTTGCGTGGGTTTTGATGTTGCTTGACCTTGTGGGTATTTTGGAGATGACCAATTGAGTCGATGAAGGGACATTTTAGTGCAAGGTCAAAGGAAGTGAATTTCAGCGCTTATCTGCTTTATCACGCTTTGCAGGAGTTTTGAGTCTCATAGACTTTGTGGACCTTTTGGATGTGTTTGACCAAAGTTAGAGAAGGCACCTTTTAGCACGAGGTTAGAACACCTTGTTTCGAGCACAAAGTAAGCATTGGAGTTCCGCATGGTTTTAAGGGTCATCCAACCAAGTCGGTTAAAGTGACATTTAGTGCTAGGTCAAAAGATGAGGTTTTTAGTGCAAAGCATGTTTGAAATCTTGGTGGTAGATTTTGAGGTCGTCGACTGAATTAGATTGATTGTAGAGTTTAGGGGGTCATTCGGATGGATTTTGGCGCCAACTCAAAAAGGGTCAATTTTTTTAACTAAGCAATTTCCTTTCAATGAATTTCTCACTTGTCTGTCAGTTTCATGTGCAAAGTAAGATTTTCAGTTGAGATTTCATGAACTTTGTTTTTAGGCTTTGCACACGGGGTTTTGAAAAACACGTTTAATAGTTGACCTCCTCCACTCAGTTTTAAACTAGGGTTTCATGATAACTAGACAAATCAAGAAGAAAACCCTAATTCCTACCCGTTGAACTTAATTATTCATAGCAAAATGTGCTTATAGCATAATTTAAAGGAATTGAATTTGTATAATCCACTTTTTTATTAAAACCCTAGCCAGTAAGCATAAACCCTAAGCATATGAAAGGAGCACTCACCTGGCTTACAAAGATGAAATATGGTGAAATACTCAAGTGCTGATGCTCCCGTTTGAATTTGAGGGTGATGCGCAACAAGTTGAATCTTGATCCACCTTCAGATCTCTTTCAATTAATCGACGAGAAGCAAAATGAGATCAAAAATGGGCCAAAACACATTTTATTCCCCCTTATGGACTGTCATAAATGAGAAGGGTACAAAGCAACGTCACGGCATTGTTGGTGATTGTTTTGATGCAATCATAACAATAAGTTAAAATTCACATATAATGAACTGAAACTATACTTGAAAGATAAGAAGGAATCATTTAAGATTCAACTAATCCCAAGTCTACAATGGTTCGGTTGGTCAAGTTCAGTTGGTCAATGTGAAGCTGTAATGTTCAAGGGGCCTTACGTAGTTTAGAGTTTCTTTGTGGTTTACTGGACTAAGATTATGCAAAAGATCATGAGATATGTCAATGCTTTTCATTCCTTTGCATAAAAGTGTTACTGTGCTGCAAGTTTTAAATGGTTTTCTTAAATTATTGCAGCTTTCTCCTTTATACTTATGAAAATTGTCTACCTTAAACTCTGTTATGCAATGCTACTTCAAATTTTGAGACAATTTCCTTTTGATTTCTACGTTTTCAGCTAAATATTTCAGATGGGTTGGGAAAATTTAGAAAGATCTAATCTATACCTCATTTACTCTACCAAAGGATCTAATTGTTCTGTTATGCACTATGTAAATACTACAGCAATTTGATCAAATCCACAGTGAAAACCTTAAATGCAAGTCCTGAGCATTTTCACAAACATACATTTAAAATTGCAAGCTCTCAAAGATAATATTTCAAAACACAAAGAAGAGCAGGAGGACACTCAGAAGATAGATGCAGAACTCCAGATTCTATTGTATTAGAAACAAATAGTCATACATGATTTACAATGTAGGAATGACTCTTAGTTTCATTGATCAAACTACAGAGAACTTACAAGCTTTACAGATACAGTAAGGAAGCCAGACATTCCACGCACACCTTACTGCAAACAAACAGGCGACCTCCTTCTTCTACTTCTAAACTAAACTAAGCTAACTTGTTGTGTGTTTCTAAAAATCCCTGTTGTAAAGTATTACAGTGCAGAGAGGCACAATATAAAGACTTTCTGATTGTCCTCACTACAGCAAAAAACCTAACTAGACCCCTAGTTCAAACCCCTGGTTACAGCAATAATTCAGATGAACCAATTCTGAGCAGTGTCAAATCTGGGCGAAATATTGCCCCTTCTGAGAAGCTTTGGCAGCTCAGCAATAACTTCTGTTTGTCTGTTGTAGTAATACCTTCAGCTGCAACCATGTCCTCTATTTGAATGGCCTTGACTTCTTTGCACTTCCTCTTTACTTCCTGCTCCTAAGATCGGATTTTCTTCTTCCATGAGGTCACTATGATCAAGTTCCAGCTGCTTCCTCAACTGCAAGCCTGCAAGACAAGACAAGCAATAAGTATCACATTTATCAAATAAACAGCAGGAAACTCAAAATATCTGTTTGAATCAGGGTGACTGTGCAAAAATGTGGAAATCTAGCTCAGAAAACCCTCAAAATGCGCTCAAAATGTATATAGATTGCCCAAAACCAAACGGGTCAACCATCGCTGACCAGAAAAATGCCACGGGTGCCAAAAATGTGTTTAAAATTCCCACCGCTTCGTCCATTCCCACCCATCGGCGTGATAATCGCCATCGGCGGACCCAAAAAATACTTGGGTGATGTTCGTTATTTGGCCGATGGCCTTTCTTGTTATTTCCTCCTTATTTCTTTCCATCGGCGTAAGTCTATACTATCGGCGAGCCTCAAAATTCCTTCGCCAATCATTCTCTTCCATCGATGCTTCTTCGTTGCTCTCCATCGGTGAGAGACTTGCCATTGGCGAACTCTAAATCTTCTTTGCCGATCCTCATTGTTAGGCTGATGGCCCCTTGCGCTTTATTTCCTCTTCATCGGCGAGAGATTCGTCATCGGCGAACTCTAAATCATTCTTCGCCGATGCTTTGTTCCATCAGCAAGCTCCTTATTTCCTCTGCCGATGCCTCTTGTTTCATCGATGGCCCAGCTTACTTGCTCATCGCCTTTACCGGCATGAGGCCTACCTATCGGCGAGCTCCAAATCTTCTCCGCCGATGCCTTTACTTCGGCCGATGACCTCCACATCCTTACCTTTCCTTGTATTGGCCCAACCTTGCCCATCGGCAAAGGAATTTCGACCATCGACGATTGCACACGCTACGCCGATACCCGATATCAGCGAGAGTTTCACTGATATCCATCTTCCCATCCTTCGCATTTCGGCTAAGTCCTCCCTCCCTTTCTTCCATCGGCCTGACCTTGCCCATCGGCAAAGGCCCAAAAAACTTCGTCGATAACTACCATTATACCGATAGCCCTTGGCTATCGGCGAGACCATACCCTTCAGCACGATGAATTCAAACTCAGCCGATGCTCTATGTTACGCCGATCACTATTGTTTCGGCCACAGGCTTACCAAAGCCTTTGAACCTGAACTATTGAACCCTGCCACTATCGGCATGACTCCTGCTGATCTCCCTTTCGTTTATGCTTTATCGGCGCGAGATTCCACTTCGGTGGAACACTTCAAAGCCCCACCGATGGCAACTGTTATGCCGATAGCCCTTGTCTTGAACCCGAACCCTGAACTAATGAACCATCGAACCATTGAACCCCGCCATAAGGTTCAAGCGAAAGGTTCAATGGGGCGGTTCAACGATACACAGCGACTGTTAAAAGAAAATGAACCCCACCAACTTCGAACCATTGAACCTTCCAAAAAGGTTCAAGCGGATGGTTCAACGTTGGAATATAGAATAACAGTCCACCCCCCTTTATATTTTTGAACATGCCGAACCCTTTTGAACCCCGAACCATTGAACCATCGAACCAAGGTTCAATGCGCAGGTTCAACGCGCAAGTTCAAACCTGCGAAAAAACACTTCCAGTGAATAAGTAATGGCGATTAAAGTGTTAGATGTATTTTTCTTCAAATAGACAGTTAAATGTAAGATACAGAGTGGAACCCAGACAAAATTGCCCACGACTCGGAACTACTAAGTATGAATTTTTTTGAAATGTAAAACGAATGCCAACAAGAAAAAAAAGGCAAACAACTGACTGTTTATCATGCAAAACCTGATAGTACATTTTACCTAAATGATCATAACTTGCAAAATATGATGAATTTTAAGATGGTTCAAAAAGCAACTCTAGCTCATTTTTCACAAGGAATCCAACCATATTATGCAATGGTACTGAAAATGCAATTTTCTATATTTTTAACAAAGTTTGCAAATCTGACTCTCTTTTCCCTTTACCACCAGACAGAACAAACACAAGCAGAAGCAAAAAAGCAAAGCAATAGCAGGGGTCCTCATTTTGCTGAGGAGCAAAATGGGGCGTGTTGTGAACATCACAACAACTAGCAACCAAACAGAACAACTAAATTTAGAGTGTTCAAGAATACTCGATGAAATGAACTCATAACCTCCAACTATCCCTCCTGCAAATTGCTATTCAGCTTGAGACTTAAGGTATTCAATAAGGGTGCATGAATTTTCATTTTTAGTTTAATTGTGTGCACGTGATTAATTATCCTCATCTTGAAGATCAGTTGAACAAACCAGTGACTGACATTAGCCTACGTAGGTGAGGATATTCCCTCATAGCCAACCGGATAAAGCCTTGCTGCCAGCGAGCGTCCATAGCCCTGGCAAGGTTATCGTTACAATTCTCCTAAGTAGAGCCCCACTGCCAGCGAGCATCTATAGCCCCGGTAGAGTTACTTAGATGGCTTAATCCAGATTTTCAATATAATCCGTTTTATTTATTTATTTCTTTATTTTCTAATTTTGAAAGATTTCACAAGATATAGCAATTTGTAACTTCGTGATGCAAGGAGTGGACACTTGCTGAAATTAAGTTGAGAATTGTAATGGTAGCAAGGGTAACCTCTGATTTTTCACCTAATATCTACACTGGTAGGTTCAACAAACCCAAGGATTTTAGGTGTGTCATCGTGAGAAACTTGCTTTGAATTCTCAATCACATTTATTGAACACAAAACTTCAGAAGACAAATAACTCTCTACATTCATGACAGTGACAAGTTATGTGTAAATTACAAATGGTTAATTTGAATATCCTGAATTTATACTATTTTGAATGGTTGCTAATTTTGCTCCTTAATACTCTAAAGTAAAACAAAGATCCCTGCTAAGGAGACAGCCAACAAACCAAACAAACAGGCTGTACAAAAAGCAAAAAAAAGCAGAAAAACTATACAAACAAAACAAAACAAACAACAAGAAATAGAAAATAGCAACAAACAGAAGACAAACTGTACAAACAGCCAAAAAAAAGTAGAAAACAGCAAAAAAAAAGAACTGTACATTACTTACAGCATTTTACACCAAAATGAACTGCACTTTGCCTCAGGCCTGGAAGTAGTGTTTCAAATGTTGGCCATTAACTGGTAATGGCATATCTTCTCCAGTCAAGGTCTTAAGTCTGAATGTGTTATCTCCTATTATTTCTGAGACTTGTAAGGGACCCAGCCACAATTTATCAAATTTTCCATGGCTTCCTTTCTTTTCATGTGCTTTGTCCCAGCACAGCACTAAGTCTGATATCCTAAATGTTTTGACTTTTGCCCTTTTATCAAACCACCTCTTAAAAACTGCTTGGTGTTTGGCAAACTTCTCGATGGCTTGACCTCTTTTCTCATCTAGTTGTAGCATTTGCACTATTTTGGCTTCCCTATGGTTATCAAAGCCTAGATACTCATTGGCAAACTTCCAGGTTGGTATTCTCAGATTTACTGGAAGTATGGGATCAGTCCCATAAACTAAATGATAAGGTGTGCTACCTAAAGCTGTTTTAAACTTGGTCCTATCTACCCATAATGCATATCTTAACAGGGTATTCCACTCTCTAGGACTCTTGGCAATTAACTTCTTGATTATATCTAATAAAATTTTGTTCGTTGATTCAGCCAGTCCATTACCTTGAGGGTAATAATTCGAATAAAACCTTAAAATGATCCCATATTCAAATGCCCATTTAGAAAACTTTAAAGAAGAGAAAGCAGGGCCATTATCACATACCAATGAATAGGGAGTTCCAAACCTGGTGATGATGTTTTCTTCAAGAAACTTGATAACTACCTCAGTTGTGGAAAATTTGCAGCAGGTGGCCTCAGTCCACCTTGTACAATAGTCTGTTACCGTCAGTATAAATTTGTGTCCTGCAGAAGATGGGGGATTGATGACTCCAATAAAATCCAAGCCCCACTGTGCAAACGGTCTGGATTCGATCACAGGTTGTAGTGGATTGGCCTGATTTCTCCCCTTGTCTGCGGCAGTCTGACAGATGTGGCAACTTCTGATGTGACTCTTGGTGTCTTTGAACATCGTGGGCCAGTAATAGCCCACCCTCAGTATTTTGTGTGTTGTGGCTAGATGGGAACCATGGCCGGTTCCGTACTTGTCATGTAGTTCTGTCAACACTTTATCAGCTCCAGCTCTGTTTATGCATCTTAGATAAATTCCATCATGGTTCTTCCTGAATAGAAGACCTCCTTGCACCATATAATTTTGTGCCTTAATCTTCAAAGCTCTTCTCTGAGAAGCCTTCATCCTGTTTGGGTACTTTCCAGCTATCAAGAAGGTGTTTAAATCATCATACCAGCCTAATGCGCTCTGGGAATTCAATACATATTGCTGTTTTATCAGATCTGGATCTGTATTTGCTATTGTCTGCACCAACGCCTGCCCTCTGACCAGCTTCATGGGAATGATTTCTATGTTGAATTCTTGCAGCGTGGTGATCCACTTGGCTCTTTTTTCTCCAGGCTCATTCTGCATCAGCAACATCTTTACTGCTGCATCTGGCACTATGGCTTTGACCTGGCTACGTAGAATGTATTGTCTAAATTTTTTAATAGCCTTTACTAATGCGAATGCCTGCCTCTCGGTGTCTAGATACCTCAGCTGCGCATCCTTCAGAGGCACACTCATAAATGCTATGGGCCTCTCTTCATTGTTTTCACCTTTCTGTGTCAAGGCAGCCGCGACTGAATGAGAAGATGCAAATGAGTAGATGTAAAATGGGCTTGTGTAGTCTGGACTTGCCCATACAGGGGCATCAAAAATTGCCTCCTTAATATCTTCAAACGCGGCTCTAGCCACTGGCATCCATTCCATCTGTGCATCTTTCTTCAACATGGCATTTAACAACTGCACAATCTCTGCAAAACCTGTTATAAACTTCCGAACAAAGTTAATTTTGCCAAAAAATGATTTCAACTCTTTCCTACTGTTTGGTATTTGCAAATTTTTTATGGATTCTATTCTATCCGGATCAATTGAAATTCCACCTTCAGAAATGACATGGCCTAATAATTTAACTTCAGTTACGCCAAATATACATTTCTTAGGATTAAGGGAAATCCCATACCTTTCACATCGTTTGAGTATTTTCCTGAGGTCTTTAGCGTGAGTGGATGCATCCTTGGAATACATAGTTAAATCGTCCATATACACAACAATGCACTTACCTGATAATCCACGGAATGCAATGTCCATGGCTCTCTGAAAAGTGGCACCTGCATTGATCAGACCAAAAGGCATTCTTCTATACACATAATTTCCCCATTTACACATGAAAGTGGTTTTTAATCTATCTTCTCTGTCAATTAAGACCTGGTTATAACCTGAAAAACCATCTAAAAAAGACATCATTCTCGTGCCATTTACTGCTTGCAGCACTTCGTCTATTGGGGGCAGAGGATAATTATCCTTTTCAGATGCCTTGTTTAAATTTCTAAAGTCTATGCATAACCTGATGTCTCCGTTTTTCATCCTTACTGGTACTAAGTTAGCTACCCAGACAGAATGTCTGACTGGGAAAATTATTCCAGCAGACAGCAATTTTTTAACTTCCTCAAAGATTAGAGGCTCTAGAATGGCATTCACAGGTCTCTGTTTCTGCCTAAATGGTTTGACTTCTTTTCTCAAAGGTATTACGTGAGTTATGATGGACTCATCAAATGTTTTCAAGTCTTCATACGTCCATGCTATGACATGTTTATATTCTTTCAGAACGTCTAAAACCTCCTTTCTAATTTTCTCAGAGCAAGCTTTCCCAATTAGTACATTTTGTGGACTTTGCTCAGTCCCTAAGTTATGTGAATCACACTTGCCCCCTTCTGTTTTGGGCAAGTCCTTTTGTCTCATTACTCCCTCGAAATCAAAGATATGTTCTAATTCAATTACTCCTTTTGGTAAGAAGTTGCTTTTCAAGTTGATTATATCCTCTTCGTCCCATGTTACTTCAGGCCTTTCCTGTTCATCAATGATTTGAGCCTCAAATGCCTCATTACAAGTCAAAAAATCAATAATTTGTTGGTCCCCTCCAAATACCTGAAAGTGTGTAATGTTGTCTGGTATACTGGGCATGTTAACTAGCTCAACAGCAAATCGTCTCAATCCCGACAGTGTCAATGGTTCTAATGTACTAGCAGCAACTGCTAGTGCATCTGGCCTGTGATTCAGCTCTCTGGGGATGTGCTCTATGTTAAAAGCATCAAACGAATTTGTTAAACCCCATACTCTATGTCTGTAACTAATCATTTTCTTGTAATTGCAGGCATATAGTTTTCTCACTTGTCTCACTACTAATTCAGAGTCTGAAAATACTCTGATGGTTTTCACCCTTTTCCTGATGGCCATGACAAGTTCTAAAATTAGGGCCTCATATTCAGCAATATTGTTAGTGCAGGAAAATTGTAATCTATATGCTGCCAGATGTGATTTACCCTGAGGATCTATGAGTTCAACACCTGCACCTGCGCCCTGTTTTGATTTAGACCCATCACATTTTAATGTCCACATGCCATCTTTACTTTTCTGACCATTTATCTTAGTATGCATTGCCTCTTTTATTTCCTGTGGGGTGTTGTCCTATTTATTCATGGGTTTTTCTGTTTGGTTAACTCGCATATGTGTGTTTTCAGTTTGCAACTCAGAAAGACAACTACTCTCATCCATTATTTCTTTTACTAAATTTGGGATCAAGGTATCTATATTATCCTAAACATATTTCTGTGTTGGATCAGGATTCCCATTTTCCTCTTGTAACTCTGCCTTCCCTATGCATTTTTTGTATTCATATTCAATGATGTCCTTGCATATTTCACAACTTTCCTCAGAATGTTGCCTATCATGGACTCTACACCTATTTTTATATAATTTACATTGGACCGGGAGATTGTTTTTAACGCACTCTTCCACCTCTTGTCTAATGGCACGACCAAATTTGTCTATTGCATTGTTTTCTTCATCTGAGGAATTTCCATCAGACTCAATGAATAATGCCATCCTTTTGCTGACACATTTCTTTCTATTGTTTAACATCATGATCTCTTCAATCTGTACCCCATTGTTGGTAATTCTATAGACACCTGGTTCAATAGCAGCATATAATATTTCATTAGTTTGATTATACTCTGTTATCATATGTTTCATTCTGGGCTCTGCCTCTATTCTGATCTGGTTTGGGATGCCTCTCCAAGGTAACCACATGTGTGAAAAGTCAGTGGCCATATATCCGTTTAATGTCTTGGACCAATCCCTACTTAACAACATTCCATAATTTACGGGTATATCCACTACTTGAATGTCAATGATTTGGCTTACCCTAGGGTCTGAAGCTAATTGCATTTGAACGTTCATGAGCTCTCCTATCACGCTAACCTCAGTCTTATCTAATTGTGTGACAACCTTGGCAGATTTGGTGGGAGTCAGCCCGAGAGTTTTACATATTCCTAAGGGCATTACATTGGCTGAGGCACCAGAGTCTACCATGCAATTGTGTATATTCTTCCCACACAATCTAACAGTTAACAAGAAAGGGGGAGTATCCCTCTTATCCGCATGTATTACTACATTTGTATTGGAAGTCTGCTCAACTTTCTTATTCCTCTCTTTAGGTGGTGAATCTCTATCAGGAACAGTATTATCAGCAGGCATCTCGTTTGTCATGGATGTATCCAGGGATTTTATAAAAGCATTTCTGATCCCTGGGGTCTTCAATAATTCATTTAGAAGTATACTGACCTTAATTTTCTTTATTTCCTCTAACAAGTAACTCATTAATCTTGTTGTCTCTATTGCTTTAGTTTTACTTGTTTGATCCTTTTGTATTACTGTTCCATTATCTGTGTGCTGATTAGCTTTAAGTGTGGCAGGATTGTTGCTAGCATTCTGATCTGGGGGTGTATTGATGTTATTCGGAGGAACGGAAGTGGTAAAAGGCCCTCCTGGCCTAGGGTTGTTCCTCAAATTGTAAGTATGGCTTTTATTTGTCTGTTGAAAGGCCTGCACCTCTTCTGTTTCATTTAATATCTCATTTTCAGATTCAAAGGGAAACTGAAAAGCATTTAACACAAAGGCTGATTCAAGATAAAGATTCTCACAACAGTATGGTTCATCTTCTAGCAATTCATCCTCTTTCTCTTCTGCAGTTGCAAAGGTAAACATTTCTAAGACTAGTGTTGTGTCATATCCTGAGGGTACTACCTCATTACCCTTGGGAATGATAAATTCAGAGGTAGGAGGTTGCACATCTATGTTAAAAATGCTAGCTGCTAAGTGGAATTGTGGACAGTTGTGCTCAGCATGGGCATTGGTATTGTGAAATCTGCACCAAATTTTGGGTGCTGTACTGGCCATTTGTATGCCAGCTGTCTGTTTTGCATCATGATTATTTATATTCTCAAAAGGAGAAGCTAGAGTACCATTGTTGGGCCCAGTGTTCCATGTCTTGGGTGGCCTAGGTTGATTCTAATTTCTATTATTATTGCCCCAGGTCCTATTATCTATCACTGGCCCCCTATTTTGCATTGGTTGCCCCTGGCTGGGGCCTTGATGCTAATTATAGTTTTGGTTCTGATTGTTCTGCTGATTTTGATTGAAACTATAGCTCTGATTTTGGCCTTGGTTGTGATTTTGATGTTGATTGTAGTTTTGGTTGCCTCTTCCATAGAGGTTCTCATTTCTTAGTTGTGTCACTTCTGTGGTTAACCTTTTCAAATGTGCAGTGATCTCTTTGATTTCTTCCCTATCCTCTTGTGCTTTTGCCACAGTTGTATCCCTAGGAGGTTGGAAGAAAGGCTGACCATTGTTTTGACTATTATTGGAAGTGCTAGCCATGTAAGGAGTTATACCTTGGATTGGGGTAGGACTATACACAGGTGTGTAAGAAGGAACTGGATTTAATAGTGGAGTGTGTTGCATAGAGGTTCCATTCCATGGTTGCGCCTGATTCTGCACCCCAAAACTTCCTCCATTAACAAATGGGTTATAAATTGTATGCCTCATCTCTTGGTTTACTGAGGCTGCCTCTTTATAGGCTTTGGATATTGAATCTATGTCAGGTTTTCTTTTGACGAACATGGCAGTTAAAGGATCCAAGGCAGCATAGTGCATAGCCAACAAGGGATCATCATCTATGGTATAAGGGGCTACCAGCCTAGTGTTGACTTTTTCCCAGACTGGATGCTTATTCCCAGATTTCCCTACAAGGTAGCCATCAGTGATCAACAGGATCTCTGGGCCAGGGGGTCAACAGTGTAGGAGATAGACTCTATATTTTATCTCCTCTTCTTCTTCAAGCTCTGCAAGACCTAGGGGGGTATTCCCTACTCAACATCCATGAGGATATGCATACAAGACTGGGATGTTGACAGAAAGCAGATGAGTCCTCTTGTAAGTAGACCAAAACTGAAAGATAAGGGCAAAGGGGCTAGCTTTGGGCCTATTTGCAGTTGTAGACAGAGGACTGAGGTTCCTAAAACTAACTCTAATGTCCTAATGTTGGTTTTAGATTTTGATTTGGATTTTAAGCTTGGATGCAAAGCTGGATATGGTTATAACACAAAACAAAGCATGATTGGTGCCTATCCAGGGCCTGGAGTCAGTAGACATACACCTGTGAATGATCAGCATGAACAGCTAAAACTGGATTTCAAGGGGATACATGTGATACCTGCCTTACAGACATCTCCCAATACAGAGTGTTAGGTTATCTCTACTTATGGTATCCCTACTGCAGTATACCCTTCCCAATGTTCAACCTGAAAACAGTTTAATCTACCCCTTGAGTAGAAGTTAAAAGATTAGACAGTCAACATAGGAATTCTATGCTCTAGAATCTAAACATTACCAAACATCCAGATTCAGAAGAAGAATACATGCAATACTGGAGACAGAATTAACACAACACATGCTAAACAGCATTTCTCATATAAGTTTAATCATGAAATCAGTGGGTTCATGCCAAAAACAAACAACAAGAGATACATAGACTCACAGGTAAGCTGTACAGAGCAACCAGATCAGCTTGTTATGCATTACAGAGCCAAAATCTTCAACTTTCAACAACCCTTCAAATGAACAACACAACCTGCTTATAACAGCCAGGTAGGTGCTCAGCAATTAATTACATGGTTGACCAAGAATCCCGCCAGATACACAGTATCATGAAAATGGCGCTCAAACACAACCGGATTGGCGCCCAAACTTGAATGCAGCAGGTAGGGGAGGAGACAGGAAGATTTCTCGAGCCCTGCGCCACTGTCCGCTGATGTACACTTTCAGTCGGGTACAGGATCCATCCACGCCATCGCCCATACCTCTGCAACAATCGCCATTAATGGCGCACCAACCCGCGGCCTTGGGAAGAACATCTAACAGTCTATCGCAAGCATTTCCCACCGAGATTCATCATCATGATATTTGAAAATGCAGGATATCAATTATCCCACATGCACCCCGCGATGACCTCTTTAACACTTTATATACTAGGTCATGAGCATATATCATGTCGGTGCTTTTGCTCCTGATGACACTAGTATAAGACCTCATCATCATCATCCTCCAGCAGCATGATATCCTGTTGTTCGAAATATCACCCTGACGTCATCATGATATTTGAAATATAACCTTCATGATAATCGGCACAACCTGATCCATCGGAGGAACATCCTCCTGCTGAGCTTATACCAAAAGTTTGGCCGATGAACATCCTGATGACGTCATCATCATGTCCTGCTGACGTCATCATCATATCTGCCTACTGCGCACCTCCTCATATCTGGATGACGTCATCATCATGTTTGCAAATATCAGGGGATCATCGTAAGATGATCAGTGTTAGAAATATGACCCCCCCGGACCTTGATGACGTCATCATCATATTAACATCATCATGATATTCGGGAGACAACCGGATATTTGGAAATATCCTCCTGATGTTCAAATATCAGGTTGCACTGTAGCTCCTCTATAAGATCGGGGCGATAACTGAATATGATGATGATGCTTGAAAAGATCACCCCTAGTAGATAATGCGTGAAGCCAGCAGGCGGATATCTCCTTGATATCAGCATCATCATGATGCTCGAACAAACATATATCCGGGTGATATGAAAATATCACCCCCTCCTTCAGAAATATCATGATGCAGATAGGCAGAGAAACAAATATCACCCTGATATAAGGATGACGTCAGCATCATCAGGATGACAAAACAACGAACAAGAAGTGATACAACATCATCAGGATGCTATTGACTAAGATCATCCTGACGTTCAAAATATGATGACCCTAGTGAATATCGGGTCGCACTTAGAACTCTTCAACAACATCATCAAGATGATCATAACCAAGATCACCCGATGATAAAAATATCACCCCGGCGAAATATCATGAAGGAAGAAAATATGATGACCTCCGCAAGCAGCAGGATGATAACTGGAAATATCATGATGATGACGACGACCCTTAGGAAAAAACAAGTTAGGTCGAACAACTTAGAGAATAACCCCTTCAGAATATCGGGGCAACATCATCATCATGTTTGGGCAAGGTGATATTCGGAAGATCACCGGATACTTGAAAAATCACCCTCGCAAGCAACTGAGGGCGCACTGTAGCTCACCAGTATCATCAGGATGATATCCAAACATCACCCGATAGTGAAATATGATGATGACGATGAGAAACCAGTCCACGAAGAACATGATGATGCAGACCATCATCGAAGACAAGATGATGATGATGACCTCCTCCTCAGGAAAATATGATGCTGCAGCTGAAAAATGCTGAGGAGGTCCAACACTTAGAAAAAATGGGCAAGAAGATAAAGGCTTCAAATGAAGAAACCTCCTGATCATGACAAATCAACCCCAGGTCAAAATGAGTGCTAACACCTAGAATAGGCCTTTTGAAATCTGTTGTTGAAATTATCAATCAGCTCTCCCTCACCACGTTTTATAGCAGCCAATTTATGATACAAAGCACAAGGGTCAATGGGTCCCCTAAATCTTAACAGAATTGCTTCTTCCATAAGCGGCCAGGAAGAAATGTAACCGTTGGGCAAGTTTACATACCAGCTAGAGGCTTGCTCATTAAAGGTGTAGGGAAACAATCTACACACCACATCCTCATGCTCTAACCTAGCTCTAAAACATGCTTCCTTAAATATTCTAATATGATCTTCTGGGTCCTGATGCAACTGGTATTTGGGACATATCTTTTCTGGATTTTTAGGCATCTCATGATAATCATTGAAGAGTATGGGAGAATTGACATCGAAATAAGCCATTGCAGGTGTTTGAGCTTGACCTGAACTTGTAGGAATACCTAGATTGATTGGTAGATTAGGATTTACAGGAGGATTGAGACCTCCAGGAGTGCCTGAATCAAGATTTAAAGATCTGAACAGTGATCTGTCAGGACTCACAATACTACGGATGTTAAATGGTGACTCAGGAGGTGTTCCAGATGAACTTCCATCTTGCAATATTTTTGGATTCCAAATTAAAGGGTTCCTACCTCGCCTTGTATCAGGTAGTTGCACAAATATATCCTTTGAACCGGATTTAGACCTAGTCACTCTATTATTGTTATTAGCCAGTTTGAAACAAACTCTAACTCAGAAAGGCCCTCCTTCTAGTGCCAGAAAACTGTTGGTGATTGTTTTGATGCAATCATAACAATAGGTTAAAATTCACATATAATGAACTGAAACTATACTTGAAAGATAAGAAGGAATCATTTAAGATTCAACTAATCCCAAGTCTACAATGGTTCGGTTGGTCAAGTTCAGTTGGTCAATGTGAAGCTGTAATGTTTAAGGGGCCTTACGTAGTTTAGAGTTTCTTTGTGGTTTACTGGACTAAGATTATGCAAAAGATCATGAGATATGTCAATGCTTTTCATTCCTTTGCATAAAAGTGTTACTGTGCTACAAGTTTTAAATGGTTTTCTTGAATTATTGCAGCTTTCTCCTTTATACTTATGAAAACTGTCTACCTTAAACTCTGTTATGCAATGCTACTTCAAATTTTGAGACAATTTCCTTTTGATTTCTACGTTTTCAGCTAAATATTTCAGATGGGTTGGGAAAAGTTAGAAAGATCTAATCTATACCTCATTTACTCTACCAAAGGATCTAATTGTTCTGTTATGCACTATGTAAATACTACAGCAATTTGATCAAATCCACAGTGAAAACCTTAAATGCAAGTCCTGAGCATTTTCACAAACATACATTTAAAATTGCAAGCTCTCAAAGATAATATTTCAAAACACAAAGAAGAGCAGGAGGACACTCAGAAGATAGATGCAGAACTCTAGATTCTATTGTATTAGAAACAAATAGTCATACATGATTTACAATGTAGGAATGACTCTTAGTTTCATTGATCAAACTACAAAGAACTTACAAGCTTTATAGATACAGTAAGGAAGCCAGACATTCCACACACACCTTACTGCAGACAAACAGGCGACCTCCTTCTTCTACTTCTAAACTAAACTAAGCTAACTTGCTGTGTGTTTCTAAAAATCCCTGTTGTAAAGTATTACAGAGAAATTCAGTCTTGATTTTGATGGAAGCAAACACTTGGACTTAGTAGATTTTTTAATGACCTACTGACACTAATTTTCTAACATGGCAAAAAATGTAATTTGACCATTTTGACAACTTAGGAGGCAAAAATGTAACAACTACTCTAAACCAAAGCTTTAAAGAGGGGGTCCCCATTTACAAAATGGGGCATGTGTGCAAGGCACACTAAATGGTGACTCTTCTGGGAAATGCTTCGGAGCATTTCAAGGATAAACTTTCAGTTTGAACCCAGAATCTCTGTGTTTCCCACATGCTAGACAAGAAAACATGATATCCTATCAAAAAATCAAAGCTTAAAAACCAGTGCAACCATCCATATCCTGAAAACCTGAGTGCATGCAGTTGTATTCATTCCCATCCCTTAGCAACTAAGATTATCCTAGATCCTTTACATTAACTACGTAATTAGCACACACTTTCTGAACTACCTGGACATTGCCCCGCTGCCAGCGAGCATCTATAGCCCCGACGGTTTTGTCTCAGAATTCCACTCAAGAGAGCACTACTACCAGTCAGGCATCCATAGCCCCGGTAGAGTTTACTTGATTGTCCATATAACTAAGTTATATTATGTGATTACGATTTTTTTTTGTATTTATTTTTTTGATTAATGGATTGATATTTCATTGAGCTTAAATTTGGTAGAGTACAATGCAATACCACTACCTTTGTGATAACTCAGCTAGTTGGGTATGGACTCTCGATGGTAGCAAAGGTGGACCTTAGATTTTTCACTTAATGCAAGATCACCAAGACTCAAATAGCTACTTCAGGATTATTAAAATATGGTAAGAAAATATTTCAGGTGCACCAACTAATGACTCCTTTCTAATGAACAAACATCATACTCCTTGGTATAACAGTAGAACCACAACAAGGCCTAAGCAAAAACTTTGGCTTCTCAAAGAAAGACTGTAGATTACTTGCCCAACAAAGAAGTATTTGTAGGTCTGCATAATTGCAACCACATTCTAGAAACAAAGACCCCGTGGCAAAGCAAGTGCAGCAAACAAAGACAACTAAACTAAGTGAAAGCAAAACACCTAACAGCTACAGCAAACGAAAGTAGGAAAGCAAACTAACCTAACAACAACCTATCCTAACCAAAAGTAGAGAACCAACCTAACTATGTATAGCAATAAGAGGCAAGGCTACCTCTCAAGCCTAAAAGTAGTGCTTTAGGAACTGTCCATTAACAGGCAATCGATACACCTCACCAGTAAGGCTCTTCAGTCGATACGTGTTATCACCAAGGATCTCATAGATCTAATAGGGGCCTAACCAAAGTTTATCGAACTTACCATGTTCACCTTTCTTCTCATGAGCTTTATCCCAATATAGTACTAAATCTGAAATGCGGAAGGCCTTGACCTTGGCTCTCTTGTCAAACCATCGTTTCACCACCCCTTGATGTTTGGCAAAGTTTTCTATGGCAGTGTCATGCTTCTCTTTGAGGTGTAGTAATTGGGCTAACCGGGAAGACAACTGATCATCAGACTCTAGACAATCTTGCATAAATTGGAGCATAGGGATTCTCAAGTGAATGGGAAAGATAGGCTCAGTTCCATAGACTAAATGCTAAGGTAATGTTCCCAATGCAGCCTTGTGTCTAATTCTATCAGCCCATAAAGCAAATCTAAGTTGAGTATGCCAATCCCTGGGGTTTTTGTCTAGCAGTTTCTTAATTACTTTGAGTAGGTTCTTGTTTGTGGATTCAGCTACCCCATTTCCTTAAGGATAGTAATTAGAAGAGAATTTCATAATGATCCCATAATCAAATGCCCAGTTAGAAAAATGTAATGATGAAAAGGTAGGACCATTATAACAAACTAGAAAGAAAACAGATAGCCAAACCTAGTAATAATATATTTCTCAACAAATTCAATGACTACCTCTACGGTACATTGTTTACAAGCTATTGCCTCAGACCAATGGGTGCAGTAATTAGTAGCATTCAGAATATACTTGTGCCCTACAGAGGAGGGTGGATTGACCATGCCAATAAAGTTGAGTCCTCACTATACACATGGTCGTACCTCCACAACTGACTGCAATGGCATGGCAGCATTTCGTTCTCTTGTGGCAGCTATCTGACATGTATGATAGGTTCTTACATGTGGATAGGCATCTTTGAATAATGTAGGCCAGTAATACCCTACTTGAAGAATTTGATTGGCAGTTGAATGCGCTGATCTATGACCTGTCCTGAACTTTTCATGAAAACTGGTCAAAACCTGGGTTACCTCTGTCTTGTCTAAGCATCTTAGATAGATCCCTTCATGATTCTTTTTGTATAGTACCGATCCTTTTATCATATAACTATTGCTCTTCAGTCTAAGTGCTCTTCTTTGAACCGAATTCAACTGAGGTGGGTAGCACTGATTAAGAAGATAAAATATGATGTCTCCGTACCATTCATCCTTGGAGATGTCTTCTAACATGTATTGTTGGGAGACTAGACCTGGTCCCACTTCTACCATTGATCTGGTCAATGCCTACCCTCTAACCAATTTCATGGGTTGTATCTCTATGTTGAATTCCTATAAAATAGTAACCCACTTTCCTCTTCTTTCACCAAGCTCGCTTTGCATCAACAATGCTTTAACTGCTGCATATGGCACTATGGCAATTACTTGACTTCTTAGAATGTAATGACAAAACTTCTTAATTGTCTTTCCTAGGGTGTATGCTTGTTTTTCCACATTTGGATACCTTAGCTCTACGTCCTTTAATGGCGTGCTCATGAAAGCAATGGGTCTTTCATCATCAACTGTTCTCTTCTGTGTTAGCATAACTACACAAGTATATTCAAAAGTGAATGAGTAGATATGAAATGGCAGTGTATAATCTAGACTTACTAGTACTGGAGAATTGGCTATTGCTTGTTTAATTTCTACAAATGTAGCTTTGGCTTCTAGAGTCCAATCCATTTTGGCATCTTTCTTCAACATGGCATTAAGTGGCCAAACAATTTCAACAAAACTAGTGATAAATTTTTAGACAAAGTTGATCTTGCCAAAATAAGACTTAAGTTCCTTCTTGCTAGTCGGAGGTGGTATCTTGAGGATTGCATGCACTCGGTCTGGATCAATAGATATGCCCTGCTCAGAGATAACATATCCTAGCAACTAACCTTCAATTACCCTAAAAATACATTTCTTAGGGTTGAGTGAGATCCCATAGTCTTTGCACCGCTGTAACACTTTCCTTAAGTCAGCCACATGATCTTCTCATCTCTTTGAAAACACCATAATATCATCCATATAGATTATAATGCATTTCCCAACTAATCCTTTGGAAGCTACATCCATGGCACATTGGAATGTGGCGCCAGCATTAATCAGCCCAAATGGCATTCTACAGTATGCGTAGATTCCCCATTTACATGAAAAGATGTTTTCAATCTGTCCTCGTAATCAACCATCACTTGGTTATAGCCTGAATATCCATCTAGAAAAGACATCATCTGAGATCCATTAACTGTAATACTTCATTTAATGATGATAGTGGATAGTTATCTTTTTTAGATGCTCGATTCAAATTTTAGAAGTTGACACAAAGTTTGATTTCTCCATTTTTCTTTCAGACTAGGACTAAATTTGCCACCCAGGCTGAATGTCTGACAGGGACTATTATCATGGCTGACAGTAATTTTTATACTTCTTTAAAAATTAGAGGCTCTAATAAATCATTCATAGGCCGCTGCCTCTGTCTAAAAGGCTTTACTCCTGGTTTGAGTGGTATAGTGTGAGTAATAATTGAAGTATCATATGTCTTGAGGTCCTCATAGCTCCATGCGATAACTTCATGATAATCCCTCAATGTATGGACGATGCCTACCTTTCCTTCTTCAGTACTGGCCTTTGCAATGAACATGTTCTTAACTTCTTCCGTTGTCCCCAGATTGAAAGGATCGCATTATCCTCCAGGGGATTCTCCTTCTTTTCTCTTGGTTCTAAGTTTGTCTGAATCAAACAGCCACTCTAATTCTACCATTCCCCATGGAATTGTATGTTGCAAGTATGGGCCTAACTGGTGTTGTCATTAATGTCAACATACTCATGTTGCATTACTGAGAAGGATTAGATGAGCTGTGTGCTGAGGATATTGAGAAAATTAGTCTGAATCAGGAACAGTGAAGAACAGTGATGACAAGAAGGTAAAAATCTTTAATAGGTTGAGGATCAGAGGATGCGGTTTAAAGGGTTTGTAGATATAAGTCTTGAGATGCTCCAATCAAGTTTTCAGAGGTCTGCATGAAGATCTAAAGAAGTTATGGTCACTCAAGTAGAACCGGTTCTGGCAGGTGTTCAGAGGTGACAGAGTGTCACAGATAGGTCCAGTGAGATCCAGAAATTCATTTTCCCATTCTACAGATTTGAGGAAGTGTTGAGGATGTCCCTGTGAAGTATCAACTATATTGGTTCATGGTTTGAAGGTCTAGAAGAGCTTATTCCTTTGTGACAATGATGACAGACTGTGTTCTTGAAGCTCTGGATGAAGGAGAGAAGAATTCCAGTAGGCTGATAAAGTGCAGATGTTCTTGGTGATTCAGGGAAGGTTATGATGATCGTTGGATCATGTCCAGTTCATGTTGGTGGTCCGCATTGAAGTTAGAGTTTACATTTGAAGAATAACCACCGAATATTGGTGTTCTTCTTGAGACTGGCCGACCGGATGTATTACACGTCTTGCGGATGTTCTTGTAGGTGTTTGCCGACTTAGATGATTGTTCCTAAGTCGATGCCTTGTATAACTAAGGGATTGTGAAGTCATTTTGAAGTGTGTCTTGCGAAGATGAGAGAGTGGTAGCGAAGAGGAGAGTGAAAGGCAGAGCAAAAGTATTGAGCTTAATGGAACTGATTCAAGCATGGTGAAGATGCTATTCTCTAGTTCATGTATGTGATACTTATTTCTTTGTAGACAATGTGTCTCTTGTAGGTAGTGAGCCTCTTGTGAGCAGTGTGCTCGGGCAGTGAGCCCATGTTCCATTTTGTTCTTTCTATTCCTCTAACAGAGAATACATTCTTGGGTTAATCACCTCATGGTTTTTCCCTTAACCGGGTTTTCCACATCAAAATCTTGGTGTCTCATGTGTTGATGAGTTTTTGCTTTTGATTTGAATGCATTATGTCTCATGCTTAATATACTGCTAATCACTAAGAGGATTTAAGTGGGTAAATTGGAGAAAATTTTGCACAACTGATTCACCCCCCCTCTCAGTTGTGTGCCCTAAGTCTAACAATTGGTATCAGAGCCAAGTTCCTCTAAAAAGGAGCTTAACCGCTTGAGGAGATCCAAGATGTCGTCTTACAAGAAGGATAGTCTGAAGTTTGATGGAACCAACTTTGCTCTTTGGAAAGGTCGCATGAAATGTCACTTGCAGTGTATGGGAATGGCATACTGGTCCATGGTTACAAAAGCGTATGTACCTCCACAGGGTGGTCCGACAACCCTAAATGAAATCACAGATGCTGAAAATAATCTGTGGACCAAAGAAGCTCTTCTAAGTGCATTATCTGACTCAGAGCTCTCAAATGTTATTAACCTACGAACTGCTTTTGAGATTTGGAATAAACTGGAACTTTTGCATGAAGGAGACCAGTATGTTAAATGTGCAAGGTTACAGAGTCTAAAAGGGAAATTTGAAAAACTGAAGATGAGAGATGATGAAAATATTACCACTTTTATGCCAAAAGTGAATGAGCTGGTTTGTGGAATTAGAAATGCTAGTGGAGTCCTAGATGAAAATGAGATTGTTGGTAAAATTCTTAGATCCCTTCCTGCTTCTTACAAAATCAAGGTTGCTGCCATTGAAGAATTCAGAGCCCATACAACTGTCACAAGAGATCAATTGGCTGGGAAATTGGCTACATTTGAAATGACAAAGTTTGGAGATGACCCCCCCAAGACTGAATCTGCATTCAAAGCCAATGCCTTTGTTAAAGGTAAACAAAGGTTTGATCCGGGAGAGAATTCTTCAAGAAAATTTTCTTGGTATGAAAAAGTAAGAAAAGATCTGGAAGAAGAAGTAGAAACTGCCCAACTTGAAGCCCTTATTGCAAAGAGGCTACCAAGAGGATCCGGTAAGTATGAAGTAAAATTACCCTTTAACTGTTTTAACTGCAATAAGATTGGTCATTTTGTCTCAAGGTGTCTGGAAAGATTTTCAAGGCAAAATCCTAACAAGCCAAGGTTCCAAAAGAATTGTTACTATGTACATGAAGATGATGATAATGAAGGAGTAACAGATGATGAATCAGAGATAGGAAACCAATTTAGAAATGAATGGGTGTTCATTGCCATCAAGGAAGAAGATCCAATGTCCTCTGTATCTGTCAATCTTAAGACTGTGGAAAGAGCTCTAACTGCCCAAATTGAAGAGAAGGATGATTGGGTCATTGACAATGGATGCTCTCACCATATGATAGGTGACAAAAATAAGTTTGTAGATTTGGAGAGGTATGAAGGCGAAGTGGTAAACTATGGTGACAACTCTGCTGGTAGAATCAGAGGAAGAGAAACTATTTCTTTTGATGGAAGAACAAAACTGGTAATGTACTGTATGTTGAAGGTTTGAAGCACAATCTTCTTAGTGTTGGACAGTTGGTGGGCAAAGGCTATGATCTCCGATTCAAGGATGGAAAATGCAAAATCTTTAAAGTTCCAGAATAGAGATTGCATCCGGTACTCAAACTAAAGGTAACATCTTCCATTTGGTTGGTACTGTAAAAGCTACTTATTTGTTCAAGTTGATCAGAGTTGGTTATGGCATAGAAGGATGTGTCATGTGAATTTTGATAATATCATCAAGATAAGCAATACTCAGGCTGTAAGAGATCTTCCAAAATTGGTGAAACCTACTAATAGCTTGTGCAAGGAATGTCAATTGGGTAAGCTGAGCAGAGTCACATTCAAAAGCAAGGAACTATCTTCTACCAGATTATTGGACTTAGTTCACACTAATCCTTGTGGTCCGGCAAGAACCAGGAGTATTCAAGGTGATAGATACTTCATGCTGCTAATTGATGACTATTCTCGGATGATGTGGGTAACCTTTCTAAAGGAGAAATCAGAAGCTCTTGAGAAATTCAAAATATTCAAGGCTATGGTAGAGAATGAAATAGGAATAAAGTTGAAATGTCTGAGGTCTGATAGAGGTGGAGAATTCACATCTGGTGAGTTCATAGAGTTCTATGAGAAACATGGAATTAAGAGATAGTTGTCTGCTCCGAGGACTCCACAGCAGAATGGAGTAGTGGAAAGAAAGAACTAGACCATCCAGGAAGCATCTAGGACCATGATGATGGAAGCAAATGTTCCTCAGATCTATTGGAGAGAAGCTGTCAGCACTGCAGTCTATACTCTTAATCGAGTTCAAATTAGAAGCAATACCGGTAAGACCCCTTATGAACTCTAGTTTGGCATTACTCCTATTGTAAGATATTTCAAAGTCTTTGGTAGCAAATGTTACATCAAAAGAGATGAAGATCTAGGCAAGTTTGATGCTAGAAGTGATGAAGGAATATTCTTGGGTTACTCTACTCAAAGCAAAGCATACCGGTGTTATAACAAGAGATTAAGAAAGATGATAGAAAGTACAAATGTGAAGGTTGATGAGGGAATAGAGAAACCCTCAAGGTTTTATGAATATAATGAAGATGATCAGAATGGTGTTCTGGTTCAAGGAGTTCAATCCTCTTCTGAAATTCAGATTCAAACTGATCCGGTAAATTAGGAAGAAGAGATAGGTCTGAATGAGTCTGATCAAGAAGCAGAAGTGCAAGAAACTCCCAATGTTCCAAGGTATGTAAGACTGAACCACTCTGAAGATCAAATCATAGGTGACAAAAGCAAAGGTGTGCAAACTAGAAGGAAAATTGCTCAAAATTTAGATGAATATTGTCTGATTTCAAAGATTAAACCTACGACAATAAATGAAGCCTGCAATGATGAAATCTAGACCAAAGCAATGGAGGAAGAGTTGATGCAAATTGAGAAAAATCACACTTGGGATCTTGTTCCCAGACCTAGAAACAAGAATGTGATTGGAACCAAATGGGTCTTCTAGAACAAACTAAATGAAGTTGGTGAAGTAATCAGAAATAAAACTAGATTGGTCTGCAAGGGCTACTCTCAAATAGAAGGAATTGATTTTGAAGAAACTTTTGCTCTAGTGGCAAGAATTGAAGCAGTCAGATTATTTCTTGCATTTGTTGCCTTCAAGGATTTCAAGGTGTATCAAATGGATGTCAAATCTGCTTTCTTGAATGGTGACTTAGAAGAAGTGTACATTGAACAACTAGATGGATTTCAATTATCTGAGCATAGTGATATGGTCTGCAAGCTGAAGAAGGCACTGTATGGACTAAAGCATGCTCCAAGAGCCTGGTATGAAAGATTGGACAAATATCTTTTGAAGATTGGCTTCAACAAAGGTACTGCTGACACTAACTTATATTTCAAAATTGATCATGAAAACATCTTGATTGTTGAAGTATTTGTTGATGATATCATCTTTGGAGGAAGAGACAATATGTGTAAAACCTTTGCAAATCAAATGAAAAGTGAGTTTGAGATGTCAATGCTTGGTGAAATGAATTTCTTCTTGGGTCTGCAAATTACTTAATCAAAGAAAGGAATCTTTATTTCTCAGACTAAATATGTGAAAGAATTGTTGAGGAAATTTGGAATGGAAGATTCAAAGCCAATGAATACTCCCATGGCAACTGGATGTAAGTTGAGCAAAGATGATGACTCCCCTAAGGCAGATCAGACAAAGTATAGGTCAATGATTAGAGGATTATTGTATCTCACTCAAACTAGACAAGATATAATGCAGGTTGTTGGTCTTGTTGCGAGATTCCAGGCTGATCCCAGAGAATCTCATGTCATGGCAATCAAAAGGATTTTTAGGTATCTAAAATGAACAATTAAGTATGGTTTGTGGTATCCTAGAGATCATGATTTCTCTCTTCATGCATATACAGATGCAGATTGGGTAGGAGATGTGGATGACAGGAAGAGTACTAGTGGTGGAGCATTCTTTTTGGGAAAAAGATTGGTTTCTTGGCTAAGCAAGAAACAAGAGGCAATATCTCTGTCTACAACTGAAGTAGAATACATTGCAGCAGTAGGTAGTTGCACTCAAGTTTTGTGGATGAAGCAGATGCTAAGAGATATTAAAGTAGAATATGAGGAGCCTATCACAATTTTCTGTGATAATTCAAGTGCAATAAATATTTCTAAGAATCTGGTGTTACATTCTAAGACTAAGCATATATCTATCAAGTTTCACTTTCTGAGAGAGCAAGTGAACAAGGATGAAGTCAGACTGGAGTATGTGCCCTCCAAGGATCAGATTGCAGATATCTTTACTAAACCTCTTCCCAAGGACTCTTTTGAGTATCTCAGGGAGAAGTTAGGGGTTATTGCCCCTCTGGTGACGAACTAGGATGCACTGATGTGCATCAGTCTGGTGGATATCACAGTCATATCTTGTGATTCGGATTGATGATAGGGAGCTGCTACTCAGGGGGAGTAGCGGGTATGTTCTGAAGTGATGGAGTTGCAAGTATGAGCCCTTTTCCATTGATGTCAAAGGGGGAGAGAAGACATGTGAAAAACAAGTGGTTTCTGATCAAAGGGGGAGAAATAAAGGAAGAGAAGACATGTGAATAGTTGTTGCTAATAGGGGGAGTTGTGACAATAAGGAGAAGTTCTTGTCTTGATGGTTTTTCACATCATATGTTGCCATCAATGACAAAGGGGGAGATTGTTGCAAGTATGGGCCTAACCAATGTTGTCATTGATGTCAACATACTCATGTTGCATTAATGAGAAGGATTAGATGAGCTGTGTGCTGAGGATATTGAGAAAATTAGTCTCAATCAGGAACGGTGAAGAACAGTGATGACAAGAAGGTAAAAGTCCTCAATAGGTTAAGGATTAGAGGATATGGTTTAAAGGGTTTGTAGATATAAGTCTTGAGATGCTCCAGTAAGTTTTCAGAGGTCTGCATGAAGATCTAAAGAAGTTATGGTCGCTTAAGTAGAACTGGTTCCGGTAGGTGTTAAGCGGTGACAGAGTGTCATAGATAGGTCCGGTGAGATCCAGAAATTCATTTTCCCATTCTGTGGATTTGATGGAGTGTTGAGGACATCCTTGTGAAGTATCAACTAGATTGGTTCATGGTTTGAAGGTCCAGAAGAGCCTATTCCTTTGTGACAGTGATGACAGACTGTGTTCTTGAAGCTCCGGATGAAGGAGAGAAGAATTCTAGTAGGCTGATGAAGTGCAAATGTTCTTGGTGATTCAGGGAAGGTTATGATGATCGTTGGATCATGTCCAGTTCATGTTGGTGGTCCACATTAAATTTAGAGTTTGCATTTGAAGAATAACCACCGGATATTGGTGTTCTTCTTGAGACTGGCCGACCGGATGTATTACACGTCTTGCGGATGTTCTTGTAGGTGTTTGCCAACTTAGATGATTGTTCCTAAGTCAATGCCTTGTATAAATAAGGGATTGTGAAGTCATTTTGAAGTGTGTCTTGCGGAGATGAGCGAGTGGTAGCAAAGAGGAGACCAAAAGGTAGAGTAGAAGTATTGAGCTTAATGGAACTGATTCAAGCATGGTGAAGATGCTATTCTCTAGTTCATGTATGTGATACTTATTTCTTTGTAGACAGTGTGTCTCTTGTAGGCAGTGAGCCTCTTGTGAGCAGTGTGCTCGGGTAGTGAGCCCTAATTGGCATGTGCCATTTTGTTCTTTCTATTCTTCTAACAGAGAATACATTCTTGGGTTAATCACCCCGTGGTTTTTCCCTTAACCGGGTTTTCCACGTCAAAATCTTGGTGTCTCATGTGTTGATGAGTTTCTATTTTTGATTTGAATGCATTATGTCTCATGCTTAATATACTACTAATCACTAAGAGGATTTAAGTGTGTAAATTGGAGAAATTTTTGCACAACTGATTCACCCCCCCTCTCAGTTGTGTGCCTTAAGTCTAACATTGTATTCATCTTCAAATTCAGGACTCCTTCCAAGTGCAGGCTCCACTTCTTCCTCATCTAATCTTTGGGCAGTAAAAGCATCTGATGAGGTGAGGAAATCAATTATGTGATTATCATCCTCAAAGACCTAAAATTTGTGACATTATCTAGTACTTATGGGGTGGCAACAAACTCAAGAGTAAACTTTTTAAGCTTGACATAGTTGTTGGTTCTAGGGTGCCTGCAGTTTGTGCTAGAGCATTAGCAACATGATTTTGCCTTCAAGGAATCAGCTGAATATTGAAACTGTCAAAGCATTCGATCAAATCCCACACCTGATTTCTATAGTTGTTCAATCTCTTATCATTGTAAGAGTATTTCTTTCTTACTTGTTTGATAACTAGTTCCGAATCGCCAAATACCTGAATAACTCAGACTTTCTTCTGAAGAGCCAACAACAATCCTTGCACTAAAGCTTCATATTCCATCACGTTATTTGTCCAAGGAAATTGTAATCTATGTGATGCAAAATACAAACTTCCAGTGGGGCTGATTAGTTCAAAGCATGTCCCAGATCCTTGTCTACACCTAGATCCATCGAACCTTAAAGTCCAGAGGCAGAAATCTTTACTACTGTCATCTTATCTTACTGGTCTTTTCCCATTTAACTGAGATTCTGGCTCCACCTTCTTTGTGACATTTGGATCTTCTTTTGGAGCTATGGGAATTTTCAAGTGTCTCTGCACTTGTTCCACTACTTCTTGACAAAGTAAACATGTAAACTTAGAATGAGATGCATCATGGATGCGGCACCAATTTGGCAGCAACAATTCTTCCATCTGAATCTACTTTCCCACTACTACTTGATCACTTACAAACTTAGCCACAAAAGCTCAAAACCCTTTGAATATCCCTAGCTCATCATCTTCTGAGGAATTCCCTAAGTCTAATTGCACATATGCTTCTATACTTTCAAGCTTTTCTACAGGCAGAGGATTAGGAAATTTGTTGCAACTCAGTATAAGAATCTCCTCTACATGATCAACATGCTAAAGGTAGACTCCCAAATCCACTTCTGAAAACAAGATTTTGTTAGTCTGATTATACTCTATAATCATATGTTTCATTTTAGGATCCCTTTCAATGTGGATCTGATTCACTAATCCCTTCCATGGCAACCACATGTGGGAAAAGTCTGTTGCCATGTAACCTTTCAAAGTTCTAGACCAATCCTGATTTAAGAGCATGCCATACTGATCCGGGATATCCGCCACCTAAATATCTATGTATTATTGTACCTTAGGATCAAAGGCCAGCTACATATGTATTCTATTTAGTTCGCCCATCACATTCACTTCAGTTTTTTCTAATTGTGTGACCTTTCTGGAAGACTTTGCTAGAGTGAGACCTAGTGTCTTGCAGACTGACAAAGGCATCAAGTTAGTAGAAATCCCTGAATCCACTAGACAGTTGTGAAGATTCTTCCCAAATATTTGAAGTGTCAAGAGAAAGGGAGGACTTTCTCTCTTATCTTTATACAATGTCATCTTCTGTTCAGCATCTGTCACATGAACCCTCTCCTTACCTTTGTCAGTGTTATCCTTCATGGGAGCTTCTTTCTAAGGAGAATCTATTTTAATGTTGGCCCCCATATCTTGAAAGAAGTTTGTCCTAACCTTAGGTATCTTTAGTAACTCATAAACAAATAGACTAACTTTCATTTTCTTGAGCTCCTCTGCAACATACTGCCCCATCTTTGCTACATCTGATCATTGAGAACTTTCAGCAGTAGTCCCCTGATGCATTGACTGAGGTGTGGCCTTTGGGGGTTCAGGATTATTGGAAGCTTTTGGGTCTGTTGGGATCTGATAGTTATTCGGAGGGATGGAAGTGGTAAAAGGCCCCTTGGGTTCACTACTCCTTAATTTATATGGGGTCTTATTATATTGCTGATAAGCATTCACTTCATCAAGTTCTTCCTCAGGCCAGTTATCATCTTGAAATGGAAATGTGTAACTATCAAGAACCAGAGGAGTATCATACCTTTGAGATGGCACAAGCTCATACCTTTTTGGTGGATTCTCTTGTGTTTCAGCATTTTGAATCTCCATCTAGAAGATGCTGGATGCTATTTGAAATTTTAGGTAGTCTAATTTAAAATGAGCATTAGTATTATGCAATCTGCACCATGTAGACAGTGCTGCTTTTGCCAACATCACGTGGCTAGGTGGATAGGTATCATTGTTCTGATTCTCCAATGGTGATGGTACTACTCCATTGTTGGGCCTAGTGTTCTAGGATCGATTTGATAGTTGCTGAAAATTCTAATTTTGATATTGATTCTGATTTTGGAACTGATTCTGATTTTGATTCCTCTGCTGTAGATATGCATTTTGATTCCTTAGGTGGGTCACCTCTGTAGTGAGCTTTTTCATCTTCTTAGCTAACTCCCTAATATCATCTCTATCTTCCTTTGCCTTAGTTGTTTCAATAGATTGAAGAAAAGGCATCTAGGCTGGGGGTAATTTAGCTACTAGATTTCCTGGATGAACCACTAAAGCCTATGTTGTAGCTGGAGTTGGAATCAGGTTCATTATAGGGGTATGATTGGCCAAGGCTTGGTTGTTCATAGGTATTTGACTTGGCATTGCTACCAGACCCATGTGATTCAATGGACCTATGGTTGTTTGTCCTAGCTGAGTATTTACAGTGACAACTTCAATGTAGGCTTGAGCAAGATTAGCTAGGGGTGGGTTATCCCTTCTTACAAACATAGAGGTGAGTCCATCCAAGCCTGCATAATAAATTGGTAGTGTTGTGTCCTAACCTATGGCATAAGGGGCTTGAAAATAGCCAAAGGCCTTTTGGAATCTATTATTAAAGGAACTTATCAACTCACCTTCACCTCGGTGAATTTCCACAAAAGACCTGTAAAAATCTGTTGGGGTAGTTGGCATCTGAAAAAGGTCTAAGAATGCAATCTTCAAAGCCAACCATGAACCTATGGAAGCTGAGGGGATTTTTTCAAACCATTAGTAAGCCTCGTCCTGTAAAGAGTAAGGAAACAACCGGCAAACTACATCTTCATGCTACACCTGTAGCATAAACATGTTACTTTCAAAGATCTTAATATGCTTGTCTGTAGTCCTGTCTGGGTCATTTACTCTAAACTTGGAGCAAAACTTGTCAAGGTTTTTGGGCATGTCATGGTAAGCATTAAACTGGAACAGGGACTAGTTATTTCCCAAGAAGAAAGCCATGGCTAGAGGATTGAGAGGGGCTGCAGCTACGTTCCTTGGGACTGATTAAGCTCTTGGTGCTCTCAGTATCCCTTGATCCCTTCTTTTTCTCCTGAATTCTATCAAAGACAACAGCTCTTCTCCAGCAAAGCTGGATCTGGTATGTCTCTGTCTACTCCCCAGACTTGCTAATTTTTATGGAGGGGAGTTTAGCTTGGTTCTCCCCTCCTTCAAGTGCCAATTCTATTGATGGATGTTTTAGCAAACAACAACATAGGTATGATTATTGGTATCACACCTCTCTTGAAAAGAATCCTACCCTAGGTAAGGCTACTCCAAGGTTTCTATAGATAGGTCTTAGCTTGCTTGGAATCTCTCAGTTGGAATGTACTAGCTGTGCCAACAAGGGGTCTTACATGCAGTTGACAGATTTAGACAGTTTAAATGGCAATTCATGCAAACCCTTTATGATTTCAGCTGATAAGACAATGTAAAATGCTACTGAGAACCTAAACTAACAATCATTTTCAAAGAAAATGCAAAAGGATATAGGGTATTAGAGAAATCCTAAGTGACATTCATAATGTGATGACTATTATAAGTAGACAAATGTTCTAAAATTTAACCAGTTTTCTAAGTTACCAAACCAAATGGATGTTACAGCATTACAGAAAATGATGTTATCTTCAATAGAGACTTAAAGATTTTCAGATCACATTCATTCATTAAATACCCAAGTAATGGCGCAATTTAACTTATGAAACGTAATTGAACTTGGCACAAACTGATAAACCTAGGCTAACTTTGCATAGACACTTACAATCAACAAGCAACTAAAAGTATGGACTAAGAACATTCATCAGATACCTTTAACAAATCATTAACATTGAAAAAGCACAACTAACTAACTAATGGAGATCAAGAAGTGAACCATGAAACCAAATAAGTAACACAATAGACAAATTCTCAGGAAAACTGTAGAAACTTGATTTGTATTAACTTCAATTAGCAGAGCATCAACAATTCAACATCAAGAGTCTCTTACAAGTAGGAGAGAGGGTAGCCCTTTATATAGGAAAGGTGCCATACTGAGTTTTTGAATGAACGGTGGAGATTAACTCAACACCAGCGGTCTAGATTTAACATCATTAAATGCATTTACAATCCCAGATTAAATTTTGTCTCTTATGAAAAGGATGAAAAAGGACCTCCAAATACATTGAACCTGGACAATTTGACTACCGATTTGAATATATATACAGAAAAGATCATTTCCAAGGAATAATAAGGACAAAATAGCATCACATGACCTTTCAAATATAGCAATATACATAAGTGATGGGATTACATTTCAAAAATATACTAATGTTCTTCATCCAAATCCACTTTGTCTTCTTCTGCCATTTTATTGCGGTAGCTGACCTAGGCTGACAGTGCTGGATTGATATTTGTGGGGTCTAGATTCTTGAGGTGGTTCACTCGATATCTGAACATTTCTAGTTCCTGACTGTATTGAATAAATAGTTTTTCAACATCCTTTGTCCCTTTATGAAATGTGATGAAGTCAGTTTGGAGGTCACTGACTTTGTCCAGTCTGCCTTCAACATCCAAGTCAGTATCTTCAAAGATGATTTTATGCAACTTATCTTTGCATCCTTGCACATCATATGGAGCCAAATCATCACAAGACATTACAAGGTAGTCCTTTAGAGCATCATTTATTTCATAAATGAGAGATAATATATTTTCATTTGACACTTTGTAGGCTTCCTTGATACTGTCAAAAACTTCCTTTCTTAGTTTTATCTACTGATACCATATTATTTCTTTGTGTAGTCTATCTCCTGTCAGGATATTTTTAGACAACAGTGTCTGTGTAGGCAAATCTCTGATTGCTTATACTTTAGGGAACACCTGAGAATAATATTCATCAAAAGGGTCACATTCCTTGTACAAGTCTTTCCAATGGTCTCATAATTTTCACAAATTCTTATGAAGCTCTGCTGCAAAATTGATGGCCTCACATCCTTTTTGGCACACCTTAATCATCCACTTCTGAGTTCCAGTGGCCAAAGTTCTAACTTCATCGGGCTTAGATACTTCGTCTTTTGACAACAAAGTGGGAACAATCCTTGGCTCACCTTTAGAGTCTACAAGCTTCATCAAAAATTGCAAACAAGCTCTGAATTCTTCATTTTGTTGTTTCATCTCCTTAGTGAGTTCATCCCTGTCTAATTGTTCCAAGATAGAGGAGACAGAGCCCTTGAAATCATCAACCCTTTGAGTCCTCATAGGTGGTCCCAGGTTAACCATTGTTATGGTGTAATTATCAGCTCTAACTTGTCCTTTATCTGCATTGGTTGGTGGGACAACTACTTCTGCTATTCGGGATCCAGTTGCATCCTTGTAGATTCTAGACTGCACCTTAGCTTTATTCTATTTCTTCAACTTCTATGCTTGTGATAGAATAGCACTTAGGTCTAACTTCATAATTTCAACCTGAGGCTCTGGATATGCAATTCTGCTTTGTAGCCAATCAGGTGCTGAGGAGGAAGACTCTTTAGACACACTTGGATTCTCATTGTCTCTACTAAGCAGCCCTTCGAGCAACCTTTGTTCTTGTTTTAGTTCCTTATCCACATCCTCTTCTTCATCTGCTAGACTTCTCTAGTTTAATAGAGTCTCCTTTTGAGTGTCCTCCAAGACTATTTCTGTTGAGTTCTTCTCTAGAGGACTATTAGAAATTTCTATTATTTTAGTGTTTGCTGCTTCAGCAAGAGGCTCATCAGATATATCTTTCTCTAGCTCTTCAAATGCATCCTTTGTTGGATCTTGCTCTTGGAGGCCCAATTCAGCACATACCTTTTCTATGCCGGGCAGTAGTGGCACAACCAATGGAGTTGAATTTTGGTTTATGGCAGCTTGAGAGATAGGGATAGCAGATGATAGGGGTGTTTCAAGTGAAGATAAATTGACTTGGGTTAAGTTGGCAAAGGTGGCAGATGCCAAAGTTGGTGGAGTGGAAGAAGTTGGCATGACAAAAGAAATGACAATGGGTGAAGTAATGGAAAAGGTAGGCACCAGAAGAGAAGGTGAAACAATAGAAGAAATATGAGGCAATGCAAGGAAAGTGGAGAGTGAAATAGAAGATATGGAAGGCAAGGACATGGTGGAGATGGAAGAAAATGAAAGAGAAGCAATGGAAGAAATGGGGCTGCTCGGGGTGTTTGAGTCTATTGCCAATAGACAAGAGGCAGTTGAAACAACAATTGTTGGTGAGGGAATAGCAGAGGTATCATCCTGAATAATAGTTGCAAGAGTAGCAGAAGTAATGGTAGAAGTAGTAGGGGAAGATGCAACAAGTGAAATAGAAGAAGAAAGTATAGCAACACTTATAATTGGGGTAGCAGGGGGTGGAGAAGCTGGCAAATTGGTGTTGTCAGGAGTTACAGTAGTGGCACCTTCTGTGGTCTTGCTAGTGTTCTTCACTTTGGTTTTCTTTGTCTTTGAACCCTCTCCCAGCCCACTAGGCATATCTCTTTTTTGATGCTCTTGTTCTTGTGGTAGGGGGCATGTTTTCTTTGTCTTTGAACACTCAAAGTTTAAAATCATCTAGGTCAATTTGACCTAGATTGGTGTCTCCAATGTTCTTCCATCCTATGGAGATCTTTGTTTTGGGAGGGATGCCTTTGAACTCGTACCTCATGGTTTGGGCTCTTGCAATCATCTAACCTGCATGACTGGACCTCATAAGTCCTGATGCATTTGAATGGTTTTCATAACTCCTAAGTTTAAAATTTATGATTAATCCTTTTGGAATTAGGTCGGACAACTGAGAGGGTGGGTGAATCAGTTGTCCACAATTTTAACTTTCTCTACTTTTAATCTTCTTTTACAACTTACAAATAGATTGATGATGTAAACATTAAAGCATGAATTCACAACTCATGAGTAGAAACAAATTGAACACACATAACACCAAAACTTTTACGTGGAAACCCGATTAAGGGAAAACCACGGTGGAGGTTAACCCATAAGATTTGTACCCTATTAAAATTACTTGAAATAAATGGAAAGGCACTTGCCTTCGGGCACACTGCCCAGAGCTCACTGCTCAAAGAGGCTCACTGCCTACAAGATTTTATGTTTAATACAGAAAGAATGAACTAAGAAATAGCATCTTCTTTATGTCTGGTTGAGTCCCATTAAAAGCTCATAAAACTTCTGCTCTACCCCAAACAGTTCTTCACTAACTCTTCATCCTTTACTACTCTTGTTCTTCTACTTCTCCTCTTCTCTACTCTTCCTCTGCACCTTTCTTAGGATTTTATCATTTTTGCACAAGGACAACTTTCCACAACTCATCCACAAGCATTTATATGCTTCATCAACCTTGGAATGAACATCAAGGTCAGCTTGACTTAATGCAAATCATTTATACTATTAGCCAAACATAGCTGGGACTTGAATCTTCTTTGATCAACATGCTACGCTCTAGGGAATTGCTCTTAGATCATCTGCAACATGCTTGAAACATCTGGTCGACCAAGACTAGGAAGAATAGCAACACTAAGGAGGAAATCTTCAACAACGAGATTAATCTTCAATGCGGACCTCCAACATAGTAGGCACACAATCTGGAGACCTCCACAAGCACATTGAATTCAACAATAACATCCGCACTACTCCAAATCATCAGAATCACTTGCATCTTCATCCAGTACCTCAAGAACACTATCTACATGACTGTCACACTAGAAAGATTGCTTGCAAACCTCCAAACCATGAACCACTTGAGTTGAGGATACACACTGACTTCCCAAACATGCCTCTAGATCAACAGATCATAAGTTTTCATTGCGGAGCAATTTGGACCAATTTCCTATCACTGTGTCTCTTGTGAACACTGCAAAACTTGGTTCTACTCAGATGGCCATAGCTTCTTCAAATCTTCATGTGGACCTGTCAAATCTTAACTAGAGCTACTTTAGATAGTCCTCTACATATCCATCTGGTCTGTCTACTTTGATCTTCACTCCTCTGGAAATATAGAGCAATCTACTTCATTAATTTGTACTGCTTCCCTTGTTTCTTACAAAGGGATATGTTGACATCAATGATAACACATCATAAGCACATATTTGTAACAATCTCCCACTTTGTCATTGATGGCAACATATGATGTGAAAAACTAATTCAACCATCAAGACAAGGATTTCTCCCCCTTTCTCTTATCACTTTTGTAACCACTTCCTTCACTACTCCCCCTTTCATCAGCAACTAGTTTTTCACATGACTTCTCTCCCCCTTTGACATCAATGGCAAAGGGCACAAATTTGCAATCTTTTCTCCCCCTTTTTTTTTTCAGACTGATCTCAAAAATTTGCATACTAAATACCCCCCCTGAGTAGTGTCTCCTTAACATCAATTTGAATCACAAGATATGACTATGAATTCCACCGGACTGATGCACATTAATGCATCTTAGTTCTGAACAAGAGGGGTAATAACCCCTAGCTTCCTCTGAGATACTCAAAAGTATCCTTAGGTAGAGGCTTGGTGAATATATCTACAATCTGATCCTTTGAAGAAACAAACTCCAATATAACTTCATTCTCATTTACCTTCTCTCTCAAGAAGTGAAACTTGATGGATATGTGCTTTGTCTTTGAATGCAACACTGGATTCTTTGAGATGGTTATTGCACTTGCATTATCAAAGAAGATTGTAACAGGCTCTTCAAACATAATTATGATATCCTTCAACATTTGCTTCATCCACAACACTTGAGTACAATTGCTTGCTGTTTCTATAGAATTTGCATCTCCAGTAGACAGAGATATTGCCTCCTACTTTTTACTCAACCAAGAAACCAATCTCCTTCCCAAGAAGAATGCACCAGCACTAGTACTTTTCCTTTCATCCACATCTCCTGCCCAATTAGCATCTGTATATGAATGAAGAGTGAAGTCATTATCCTTTGCATACCATAAGCCATAATCAGATGTTCCCTTTAGGTATCTAAAAATTCTTTTGACTGCTACAACATGGGATTCCCTAGGATCAGCTTGAAATCTAGCAACAAGTCCAACTGCATTCATAATGTTAGGTCTGGTCTGAGTCAAATAAACCAATCCTCCAATCATTGATCTATACCTTTTCTAATCTACCTTAGGTGAATCATCATTTTTACTCAACTTGCATCTAGTTACCATAGGAGTATTTACTCATTTTGAGTCCTCCATTCCAAACTTTTTCAACAATTCTCTCACATACTTAGATTGAGATATGAAGATACCTTTATCTGACTAAGTGATTTGCAGACCTAAGAAGAAATTCATTTCACCAAACATGGACATCTCAAATTCACTTTGCATCTAATCAGCAAATTTCTTACACATGCTTCCATTTCCACCAAAAATGATATCATCAACAAATACCTCAACAATTAAGATGTGCTCATGATCAATCTTGAAATAAAGATTACTGTCAATTGTGCCTTTACTAAATCCTAGCTTTAGCAGGTACTTATCTAATCTTGCATACCAGGCTCTTGGGGCTTGTTTAAGTCCATACAAAGCTTTCCTCAATCTGCAGACCATATCTTCTTGATCAGACAACTGGAATCCTTCCAGTTGCTCAATGTAGACTTCTTCCTCTAGCTCTCCATTCAGGAATGCTGACTTGACATCCATCTAGTAAACTTTGAAATCTTTGAAAGCAGCAAATGCAAGAAATAATCTGACTACTTCAATTCTTGCCACTGGAGCAAATGTTTCCTCAAAATCAATTCCCTCTACTTGAGAATATCCTTTGCATACCAATCTTGCTTTGTTTCTCACAACTACACCATCTTCATTCAGTTTATTCCAGAAGACCCATTTGGTTCCAATTACATTTTTGTTTTTAGCTCTAGGAACAAGATCCCAAGTATGATTCTTTTCAATTTGCATTAATTCTTCTTCCATTGCTTTTACCTAATTTTCATCATTACAAGCTTCATTCACTATTTTTGGTTCAATCTTTGAAATCAAACAATATTCTACTTGGTCTTTAGACATTCTTCTTCTAGTTTGAACACCTTTATTCTTGTCTCCTATGATTTGATCTTTAGAATGATTCAACCTTAGATACCTAGGGGTTTTGGGGGTTTCTTAAACTTCTGATTCTTGAGCTCGTTCCTCAACATCTGCACTAAATTCTTGAGTCACTATATTTTCCAGATCAATCTGGATCTGAGTCTAGGTTTAAATTTGCTTTCCTTGACTTTGACTTTCATCTTGATCATTTGAATCATATCCACAAGGCCTAGAAGGTCTTTCTTTGCTCTCATCAACCTTAACATTAGCACTTTCAACAATCTTTTTCAATCTCATGTTGAAGCATCGGTATGCCTTGCTTTGAGTAGAGTGACCTAGAAATATTCCTTCATTACTTCTTGCATCAAACTTGCCTAGATCCTCATCTCTTTTGATATAGCATTTACTACCAAAAACTCTAAAATATTTCACAATAGGAGGATGACCAAACCATAGTTCATAAGGTGTCTTACCATAATTGCCTTTGATCTGCACCTGGTTAAGAGTGTAGACAACAGTACTCACAGCTTCTCTCCAATAGACTTGTGGAACATTTTCTTCCATCATCATGGTCCTAGAAGCTTCTTGAATGGTCTGGTTCTTCCTTTCCAGAACTCCATTCTGCTGAGGAGTCCTAGGAGTAGATAATTGTCTTTTTATTCCATGCTTTTCACAGAATGTATCAAACTCATCGGAGGTAAACTCTCCACCTCTATCAGATCTCAGACACTTTATCTTCTCACCAATCTCATTCTCAACCATAACTTTGAACACCTTGAATTTTTCAAGAGCTTCTAATTTTTCTTTCAAGAAAGTTACCCACATCATCCGAGAGTAATCATCAATCAACAACATAAATTATTTGTCTCCTTGCACACTTCTAATTCTAGTAGGACCACATAGATTAGTATGCACAAGTTCCAACTGTCCACTTGAAAATTGTTCTTTACTCTTGAATGAAGTTCTATTTTGTTTACCCAATTGACATTATCTACAAATACTATCAGCAAGTTTCACAAGTTTTGGAAGATCTCTCACAACCTAAGTAGAACTTATCTTGACAATATTATCAAAATTCATATAACACATTCTCCTATGACATAACCAACTCTGATCAATCTGAGCAATCAAACAACTTTTGCCAATACCACTTAAATGAAAGATATTACCTTTAGTTTGTGTACCTAATGCAATCACAGTTCTGGAGCTTGCTAAGATTTTGCATTTTCCATCCTTGAATCAAAGATCATATCCTTTGTCAACCAATTGCCCAACACTGAGAAGATTATGCTTTATTCCTTCTACATATAGAACATAATTAGTGTTATTCTTACCATCAAAAGAGATGGATCCTCTACCATGAATTCTACCAACTGAATTGTCTCCAAACTTCACAATTCCACCTTCATATCTTTCCAAACTTATGAACTTACTTTTATCACCATTCATATGATGAGAACAACCATTGTCAATCACCCATTCATCCTTTTCTTCAATCTGACCAGCCAAGGCACTTTCCACATTCACATAGCTAGTAGATTCGGTAGACACTGGATCTTCTTCTTTGATGGCAATGAATACCCATTCATTTCCTGAGTTACTTCCCATATCAGATTCATCATTAGTGACACCTTCTTTAACTTCTTGGACATAGTAACATTTTTTCTGAGCCCTTGATCTGTTAGGGTTTGGTTTTGAAACCCTCTCCGAACAACTTGAGGCAAAATGACCAATCTTATTACAAGAAAAACATTTGAAAGCCAACTTTCCTTCATACTTACCATATCCTCTTGGCAATCTTTTGGCAATAAGAGCTTCAAGTTCTGCAGCCTCAATTTCATCATCTTCAAGATCCTTCTTTGCCTTCTCAAATCTGTTTGATCTTCCTGAAGATCTTTCACCTGGATCATATCTTTGTTTTCCATAAACACTGGCCTTAAATGTAGATTTAGACTTAGGAAGAGAATCACCAAACTCACTCATTTCAAATGCTGAAAGATTAACAACCAACTAATCCCTTGTAACAGTTGTCACAGTCCTGATCTCTTAAATGGCAGCAACTTTATGCTTGTATGCCGCAGGTAAGAATCTGAGCACTTTGACAACAATCTCTGATTCTTCCAATATTCCACTAGCACTCCTGATACCGGTCACAAGTTCATTCACTTTCTACATGTAGGAATTAATGTTTTCATCTTCACTCATCATCAACCTTTTGTATTTACCCTTCAGGTTCTGTAGCTTGGCACATTTGACATTTTTATCACCTTCATATAGAGTTTCCAACTTTTTCTAGATTTCATGAGCAGTTTTCAATTCCAAGACATTTGTCATTTCTGTATACATCAAGGCACTCAACAATACTTATTTAGCTCAAATATTCTATTCAGCTTCCTTGAGTTTGTCTAGAGTTGTGGGACCATTCTTCAGAATCTTATACTCATCCTTATTTATCAACCTAAAGGTATCACCCATACATTGCAAATGACACTACATGCACACCTTCCAAAGGGAGTAATTTGTTCCATCAAATTTCAAACTTTCCTTCTTGTAAGTCGACATCCTGGATCTCCTCAAGCGGTCAAGCTTCTTTTAGAGGAACTAGCTCTGATACCAATTGTTGGAATTAGGTCAGACAACTGAGAGGGGGGAGTGAATCAGTTGTCCACAATTTTAACTTTCTCTACTTTTAATCTTCTTTTACAACTTACAAATAGATTGATGATGTAAACATTAAACCATGAATTCACAACTCATGAGCAGAAACAAAATGAACACACATAACACTAGAATTTTTACATGGAAACCCGGTTAAGGGAAAACCACGGTGGGGGTTAAACCACAAGATTTGTACCCTTTTAAAAGGACTTCAAAGAAATGGGAAGGCACTTGCCTTTAAGCGCACTGCCTAGAGTTCACTACTCAAAGAGGCTCACTGCCTATAGGAGGCTCACTACCTACAAGATTTTATGTTCAATACAGAAAGAATGAACTAAGAAATAACATCTTCTTTATGCCTAGTTCAATCCCATTGAAAGCTCATAAAACTTCTACTCTACCCCAAACACTTCTTCTCTAACTCTTCATCCTTTACTGCTCTTGTTCTTCTGCTTCTCCTCTTCTCTACTCTGCCTCTGCATCTTTCTTAGGATTTTATCATTTTTGCACAAGGGAAACTTTCGACAACTCATCCACAAGTATTTATATGGTTCATCAACCTTGGAATGAACATCAAGGTCAGCTTGACTTAATGCGAATCATTTATACTATTGGCCAAACATAGTGGGGACTTGAATCTTCTTTGATCAACATGCTATGCTCCATAGAATTGCTCTTAGATCATCTGCAACACACTTGAAACATCCGGTTGGCCAAGACTGGGAAGAAGAACAACACCAAGGAGGAAATCTTAAACAATGAGATTAATCTTCAATGTAGACCTCCAACATAGTAGGCACATGATCTAGAGACCTCCACAAGCACATTAAATTCAACAATAACATCTGTACTACTCCAAATCATCAGAATCACTTGCATCTTCATCTGGTACCTCAGGAACACTGTCTGCCATGACTGTCACACTAGAAAGATTGCTTGCGGACCTCCAAACCATGAACTACTTGAGTTGAGGATACACACTGACTTCCCAAACATGCCTCTAGATTTGTAGATCATAAGTTTTCATTTCAGAGCAATCTGGACCAATTTCCTGTCACTCTGTCTCTTCTGAACATTGTAAAACTCAGTTCTACTTAGATGGCCATAGCTTCTTCAAATGTTCATGTGGACCGCTCAAATCTTAATTGGAGCTACTTTAGATAGTCCTCTACACATCCATATGGTCTGCATACGTGGATCTTCATTCCTCTGGAAATGCAAAGCAATCTACTTCACTGATCTGCATTGCTTCCCTTGTTTCTGACAAAGGGATATGTTGACATCAATGACAACACATCATAAGCACATATTTGTAACAAATCCAACTTCTACATCACTAAGCCATGTTATGCCAAATGAGTTTAATATGCACCAACTAAGCTACCAATGCATGCCTATGAAACACACAAGTCTAAAATTTACCAGTCATCGCACTTATTGCGTGATCAAATGATGAACAATGCAACCTTCTATTCAACACATGCAATAAATTCTCAAATGCTACAAAATCCTAATTCAAACATGTGAAACATCATGATTTCATAAATGAAACTATTATATTATCTTAACAAACCTTTCACCCTTTGAAATTTCCATTAGAACAGTCATTTTACCAATTTTGTGTTGATTTGAGGGTCACCTAACCTGCAAAAGGCAAAGCAAGAATTTGGAGGTCAACCAACCTAGCGGGGAAATTGGGGTCGTCTAACCCATTGGTATTTAGGTCATTTGGTCATTGTAACAATTTGCAGGAATTCCTTGGTCATTCAACTTGCAGGAGTTTTGGGCTAGACCGACTTGGATAAGTCATGGAGGGCGGTCGGACAAGTTTTTGGCACAAGTCGGCGTGGGTGAAATTTAGATTTGGATGATTTCATTACACTCTTTGCATGGGTTTTGATGTCACCTGACCTTGCAGGGATTTTGGAGATGACTGACTAAGTTGGTGAAGGAACATTTCAGTGCAAGGTCAGAGGAAGTGAATTTTAGCGCTTACCTTCTTTATCACGCTTTGTGGGAGTTTTGAGTCTCACAGACTTGGCGGACCTTTTAGATGTGTCTGACTAAAGTTGGAGAAGACATCTTTTAGCGCCAAGTCAGAACACCTTGTTTCAAGCACAAAGTAAGCCTTGGAGTTTGGTGGGATTTTAAGGGTCTTCCGACCAAGTTAGTTGAAGTGACAATTAGCACTGGGTCAGAAGATGAGGTTTTCAGTACAAAGCATGTTTGAAATCTTGGCGGTAGATTTTGAGGTTGCTGAATGACTTAGATTGATCACAAAGTTTACGAGGTCAGTCAGATGGATTTCGGCGCCAACTCAAAAAGGGTTAATTTTTTTTAACTAAGCAATTTCCTTTCAATGAATTTCTCGCTTGTCTGTCAGTTTGGTGTGGCGAAGTAAGATTTTCAGTTGTGATTAGATGAACTTTGTTTTTGGGCTTCATGCACGAGGTTTTGAAAAACACATTTAATAGTTAACCTCCTCCACTCAGTTTTAAACTAGGGTTTCATGATAACTAGACAAATCAAGAAGAAAACCCTAATTCCTACCCCTTGAACTTAATTATTCATAGTAAAATGTGCTTACAGCATAATTTAAAGGAATTCAATTTATAGAATCTGCATTTTTATTGAAACCCTAGCCAATAAGCATAAGCCCTAAGCATATGAAAGGAGCACTCACCTAGCTTACAAAGATGAAATATGGTGAAATACTCAGGTGGTGATGCTCTTGTTTGAATTTGAGGGTGATGCGCAGCAAGTTGAAACTTGATTCACCTTCAGAGCTCTTTCAATTAATCGATGAGAAGCAAAATGAGCTCAAAAATAGACCAAAACACATTTTATTCCCCCTTATGGACTGTCATAAATATGAAGGGTATAGATTGATGTCATGGTGTGTAGCAGAAAATTGTAGGGTTTTGCGTGAAAATGTGACAGGACTGACCTTGTAGGATTTTAGCAGGTTACTGACTTAGTCGGTTACATTGAATTTTAATGCAAGGTCAAAGAAAGGGTTTTCAACACTTTGTGGGGATTTTGGGATCCTTAGACTTGCGGGGGTTTTGAGGGTTTCTGAATTAGTCAGCAGATGGATATTGTAGTGCAAAGTCAGATGAAGAGGATTTTAGTACCTAGTCAGTCAATGATGAAAACAATGCAAAGTTCGATCAGGTAGTAAAACAATGCTAAGTCAGAGGAAGATGATTTTAGCAAAAAGGTCAAATGGAGGGCTTTTTAGCGCAAAAGAAATTTAGTCTTGATTTTGATGGAAGCAAACACTTGGACTTAGCAGATTTTTGAATGACCTACTGACACTAATTTTCTAACATGGCAAAAAATGTAATTTGACCATTTTGACAACTTAGGAGGCAAAAACCAACTACTCTGAACCAAAACTTGAAAGAGGGGGTTCCCATTTTGTGAAATGGGGCATGTGTGCAAGGCACAATAGTATCTTCTTCCATGACCACAACTTCTTTGCAAGTAACATAAGCACCTCATGCTAATCCAATTGTGTCACATGTTGAACCATCCCAACCATCCAATCTGTCTTCCCATACATCGCATGCGCCATCCAATTCCAATATCCCGGTTATTGACCAAACTTTCAAATCACAAACATATGTCAATCAACTCCATTTACTTGGACCACAACCATCCAACCAACCCATATCCTATGCTAATCCACCCATCATATCCCAAGCTCCATCAAATCCCAATCCTCACATATCCTATGCTAATCCACTCATTGTATCCCAAGCTCCACCAACTTCCAACCAATACATATCCTATTCCAATCCACTTGTTGTGTCTCAAACTCCACCAACATCTAAGCAATATATGTCCTACACCAATCCATCCTATGGTTCACATGTTTGTAAGTGTTAATCCATCATCAAACACCTACACATTTTTACCATTTGATAATCAAGGCCAAAACACACACACCCCATCATACAACACATCACAACAATATCCTCCAAATCACACTTCGATGTATCAAATTCCTCATCCAAGCCATCAAAATACTATGCAACAACAACAAACATCTACATTTGATATGGAGCAGCAAGTCAAACAATTACAACAATGAGTCAAAGACATGAGTATGGGCCAAACAAAGAAAACATTTTCTTTTGAGGAGGTATGCCCATATCCTTTTGACAAGTTACTTCAAATGATACCTTTTCCTCCACATTTTGAGATACCACAATTTGACAAATATAAGGGAAAAGGTGATCCAAATGACCATCTTTGAACATTCTATGTCTCTTGCCTTAATGTTGCGTACAATGACACATACCTTTTGTGACTATTTCCTCATAGTCTTGGGGGCCAAGCTATGGAATGGTTCTCTCATCTACCTCCAGGCATCAAATCTTTCAAATAACTTGCAAGTAAATTGGTCTCACACTTTGATTTTAACATAGAACATGAGGTAACCATGAATGACCTTGTCAATAACAAACAACGCAACGACGAAACCTTCTCATCATTCATCCAATGATGGTGAAACATGGCTAGTAAACTTTCATGGAAAATGCCTGAGAAACAACAAGTCAACATCTTTGTTCAAAATCTTCATCTTGAGCTATCATTCCAATTACAATTACAAAGTGCCACTACCTTTGATGAACTCATAACTAAAGGAACCAACATCAAAAAATCTTTAATAGCCAAAGGTGTCATCAAGATTTTCAAGTAAACCAAAGCCAATGCACAATCCTCAAATGATAAATCTCGCTTTTGGAACAAGAACAAAAATGTTGTCAATGAAGGCATTGTTGATGCAAAGAATGTTCAAAACATGAAGGCTCCTATCCATATCCAAGCAGTATCTAAGAGCACACCCTTTCTTCCAAGTGACCAAGCTAAAGCAAATCCATTTCCTAAACAACAATTCACTCCTCTTGGAGAGCCTATTGAATCTATCCTCAAAAAGCTATTACAAGCTGACAAGATCATGTTACTTGACACTAGACCCAATGATGAACCATAGTTTAAGCCTAATTGGTACAAAGACAATGAATACTATGAATTCCATAGAGTGAAAGGACATAATACCGCTGGTTGCATGAAATTGAAACATTTGATCCAAAATCTTCTTGATCGAGGTAAAATCACTGTGGATCCACCAAAACAAACGACAAACTATGATCTTGATGCTTTCAAAAATCCACTTCCATCACATGACAAAGCAAGTGCCTCCAATATAGGGAAGAATGTCTAATATACCTATGAGTCATCCACCATTGTCTGCATTAAACAAAATCACATATCTTCCATTAGCATAAGAGGAAAAGAATCCATCACCATAAAGGGTAAAGAACCTAATTGTGCCATCACTACCCATAGAGGCCGTGTTACTATCTGTTGGTTAACAGATTTGCCCTTATTCTGAAAATTACTTATTCTGACTCTATACCCTTCTTTCAAGAACAAATGAGTTAAACAACAAATGGGTGAACCTTTTGAATTAGTTCCCCTCTGAATTTAGGTACAGCTCCCTTTATGATTTTCAATGAATTTTGGCCTATTCAGCTAACTAAATTGCATTTTTAACCAGAAAACGCCTAAGGCTGACTAACATCCATACATAGCCATGTCATGAATGCGATTAATTCATACAGCAGCAGGATAGAATGCACAGATTCTACTTTAGTACATTTGAATACATGAATATATTTATACAAACATGCTGAACTCGTAAGGAAAAATAACACATATGATGGGTTGTTCAAACAAAGAGCAATTACCAGGTAAAAGAAGATTTCTCATAGAAAATCAAATTTCACACATTTAGACGCACAGATCCAAATAAGCAGCAATCGTTCCTCTTTTCATTCACAGATGAAAATTTACTCAAACAATCATCATATATGTAAAAATAAACACAGTTTTTCTGAAATTCCCCTTTCTCCTTTCTTTCCCTAACTTCTATCTATCCTTTTAAAAATTCTGAAAAACATATATATATCAAAGCCTTAACCATGTCCTCGAGCAAATTAAACCCAGAGTTAACATCACTCTGACCCATACGGGATTTAGTTTTAACAACTGATTATAAAAGATCAAAGTTGCCAGAAATAACATAAATTAAGGGACTGAAAAAGAAAGAGCTGATGAGGTTATGACTGGGGCGATGAATCAGCATCCCCTGATTTGCTGTCGAGAGCCTGGGAAGCATGCTGGGTTCTCCACTCCTGAAAGACAGCCACGAACTCCTGAATTTTAGGAAAGTTTGGTATGCCTATATGCTTCATCCTCAATTTCCAGACCTCCTTTTCCCTTCGCATTTTCCCGAATTTTTCCTTGTGTTCAGGGAGTGCGTCGATGCAGAGGTAGAGCAGGGATTCGACTTTAGAAACTCTGGAGAAATCCTCAATCAGAATATTATCATTTTCTTTAACAAAACAGATTTTATCTCTGAAGGATTGGACTACTGCTTCAACATCTTCTACAGGCTTTCCATCATTCTTCAAGTATTTTACATCGATACATTGTAAATCATGTTGCAATGATTGAGTGAAGTCCGTTATCTCCTTAATTAGCTTTGAGACTTCAAAGCGTCATTGTCAAGATATGGAGTTCCTCCATTCAATATTCTTTTTGTTTACGTACAATAAATCCTCATCCACACCAGTCAGTTTCATCTCTGTCAAAAACTTCTCCAGCCCATATTTTCAAACTTCCTCTATTTGGTTCATCACACTGGTCCACTTGCCTTCGTCCTTAGCCCAGACAGCAACCTGTTCTTTAAGATCTTCAATGGTAGTAGCAGTCAGGTCATATATGCCTTTGAGTTCATGAATATACTCAGTTCCTTTTTGCTCAATGCTGTCTAACCAGCTATCAAATGTTTTTGAGACCATTTTGCTCCTATGAACTTGATCTAACATTTTCTGGTTGACGGGTGACTTTGGGTCGAAAGACAAGGGAACTTGTGAGATTGGCTGTGGGTTAGGATTGTTAATGGCTTCAATATATTCTGCCATTGCACGTAGAGCTTGTTTTAACTCTCTTTTGTCCTTTTCATCTTTCATCATTCGATTGACCATTCTTTTAGTGGAAGCTTCGAGATGGTGTACATCCGCAGCTCTGGAGGCAGTACCGAGATCTATCTTCTCCACAGTGAAGTCATGCACTGTAGGATCTTGAACCTCTCCCTCGGTCACTGGCTTGGCTATTTCTGCACTCCAGTTACTAGTGCTTGGGTCAACATCTATCCTGGACACTGTTTTAAGTCTCTTGGACTTGGGGGTCTTCCCCAGACATTTACTGACCATGTCTTCCAGAGGGAGAACAAAAGGAATCACCTTCTTTTTGTCAGATATAGAGCTTTCTAGCCATTTCGGTGCAGGGTCCGAGACTGTCTTCCTGGGCTTCTCTCCGTCAGAAGGTTCATTTGAAATCATCAACACCTCAGGGATGTCTAGAAAGGTCTCTGACTGTGAACCGGTGTCAGCTGTTTCTGTTCTATTCGGGCTTGGCTCTTTGTCCCCCATAGGGTCCTCTATTTCTTCCTCTGAATTTAAGTCGACAATTATCGTCTCAGAAACTAGCTTCTTCCTTTTCCCTTTGGTTCTCAGCCTGGTGACACGAGAAGGCAGGATATCTATGAGGACCCTTCTGGATTTCTTGGTGACAGGGCTCTTCTCAGGTGATAGCTCAGAAGCACCTGCACCATAGATAGCAAGAGGTTGATTAGAAGGATCCAGGGGAAGTGGTGATGCAACCACTGAAGATAATTGTTGAACATTTTTATTTTGAGACCCCTATTGCCTCTTTTCTCTCAACCATTTTTCAGTCCTCCTTATCACCGGGAGGGTCTTAATTTCAATCCTATCCTCCTCTCTCTTGCTCCAGTCCACCTCTGGAATGGGTAAGTGCTCCACCTTCTCAAATTGTGGATCAACCACTTCTTCATCATCAACAAGAATTCCAGAAATGTCCATGTCTAAATTAAAGGTAATTATTTGCCTTAAAGAAAATCTGCACCATAACCTTCTCCTAACTTCAAATTCATCTGGACAATCCATCCAATAATCCTCCAGCTTAGGAAGGTGTGAGTGCCCTGTTCCAGAATCTAAGTTGTCTTTAACAAAACTTTTACTGTCGAATTTGGCCCTAGCAGTGAAGAATTGAAAATTGAACCTCTTGAGGTTCACCTCCAGATTTAAAGCATCAGAAGTTGATAGGCATGAATAATGCCCAAGTTCAACAGGAAAAGAAATACCACAACCCCTTTTTGATGGGAATTTTTTATTAACATGTGCCAATTGCCGACATACCTCCATTAGTACAAAACGATCAAATACATATCTGGGCAACTTCATTGGTTCACCATCGAATCCCCCAACTCTGATATAAGTGAACTCAGAAAATTGGATGAAAAAGCTACCGTAGATACTGATTAGCTGCATTGCTTCACTGTTCATTCTCTTACCTGGGTTGCCTGTCAATTCATAGGTCATCTTCCCAGTGAAGACATCATTGATCCTCTTGTAATTTTCATAACAATTTTTTCTTTGCAACTGTGAGTAATATTGATAAATTTTGCTGCTCTCATCTAAAGGCTCATGAGGCAGGTCAAACCAATCTCTTGTGGATGCTAAACAGTAAAATAGATAAGAAGACATAAAGAAATCCCTATTGCCCAGACGATTATTTAAACTCTGATGCAGACAGTCAGCTATTATCTCAGCCCAATCCAAGTATTGTTCACCCTGAAGGACGACTTGTATAAAAAAATACATCCAGTCTTCCCAGTAATAGGCATGTTGATTGCCTCTCAATCTGTTCAATAACACCACAATATCCCTTACTTCCTGTATTAAATGATCTCTAGTAAGGGGTCTGGGCAGCCTTGAACCGCCTTTTTGAAATTTTAGCAGCCAATTTCTTGCTATCACACTTCTGTACGTTGGTCTCTTTTCTGAGAAATACCCATTGGAGGAAGTAATGTCAAGATTAGAATACGCCTCCTTAGGCGGTATCTTCATCACAGACATGAGGGTTTGTCTGTCAATGTGAAATAACACATCCCCGTTTGCTTTTCTGACACACCTGTGTTGGGGATCATATCTGTTTATACACTCTTGAACCAATTCAGGGTAGAATATAGCTTGAGGAAAGGCTGTGGCTTCAACTAAACCACTGTCCACAATTTTCTTCATGGAGGGGGTTTGGACAGGATTTCTAGTTCTTCCTATGAATTCCTCTAAGTCATATTGAACCAAAGCAGTATCTCCAAACTCTGAGTGGGAATAAATAAGACTGGGGCCGTGTTCATCCCCCAAACATGTAGACTTCAAAGACATATTTGGAAGACTATGATATAGCAATTCGAAATTCGAAAATAACAGAAATTCCAGGGGCTCTTCTTTCCAGTATAAGAATTCAGAATAGTACAGGGGAAACAGAACTCACCTTCAGGAAATTTGAATTCACTGCGAAAACTTGAAAAATGAGAGCCTTACACTTCTGGCGCTATTCTTCTCCGCGTCGCACAGTATGATTACTTGCTAAAATTGGTTTGTTCTTGGTTAATAATGGCACTTACCAAAATGAATGATCGTTGCTCGGAACAATACGTGCCAAAAATATTTGAAGAGACGTGAACTCTAATTTGTTCATTAATAGCAAGTAATGTTCACGCGCCATCATGAGGTACAATAATTATCCATAGCCTCCGTTAAATTAGAGCTCTCGCTTTTATGATGAGTTTCCAACAAAATCTCCTCCAACTTTCCCGCTAAATTTGGCTTGGAAAACCGCGGGAACAAATGGGACCAAATTTATCAAATCTTCGAACCATTGAACCATTGAACCATTGAACCTTTGAACCTTTGGGACATGGTTCAACGCGGTGGTTCAATATGAAGGTTCAAAACATGCCAACTGGACCTTATGGATTGGGTCGAAAAACTATCTTACGGAAACAAGGACTTGACTCATGAACCGTTGAACTTGGGAAGACATGGTTCAATATGAATGTTCAACGACACAAGGGTTATATAGACCGACAGAAAGTTACGCGGCTTCTAGTATAAGGCCCCGAATTATGAAACAGTGAACTCTTTGAACTTTGAACTATTGAACCCCACGGAAGAGTTCAAGCGGAAGGTTCAACGACACATGATATAAGGCAACTGCGCGACCCAACAGATGAAAAGGCTATGAATATTGAACCTTGAACTTTGAACCTTGAACCTCGCCGAAGAGTTCATGCGAAAGGTTCGAGTTCAACCCGAAAGTTCCAAGACGCTCGAGGCAAACACAAGACAACTTGCTTTATATGACACTTCAGACACATTGAACCATTGAACCTTGGACTTTGAGAATGGTTCGGGTTCAAAGGTTCAAACCTTAAGTAACTTTGTTTACAAAGGCGACGCACGGGTAAAAATTGAAGGACCAAGAGCCGATTTACGGAACAAGGGTCTGACCGGAAATATAGCACGATAAACCAGCTTTTGTTCAAGAAATATTACCGATACATAAATAAACAAGGGCGACTCAAAAGGTAACACTGGCTCTGACTGGGGACTGCATTTTATGGCAAATTGCAGAGAACTCAGAAGCTCTGGTTTCGCAGGAAAGGAAAACAAAAGAAAGAAAGAAAGAAACAGGACGGGACCGAACAAAAACAGGGAAGGAAACACAAAACGAAACAAAGGGAAGACTATGTACAAAACAGGGGAACCTGTTTACAGACGATACAGCTTGAGATCCTGTCCATTATAGGACAGGGGTAAAACAGTTCCATCAGGATATTCCAATTTGAAAGAATTTGGACCCAACACCTGGTGAATCTTAAAAGGCCCTTTCCAGAGGGAATCAAATTTGTTGTGCGCACCCTTTGGTTCTCTCCTTTTGTCCCACAGTAGTACTTCGTCACCTTCCATGAACTTCCTGGGTCTTGCCTTCCTATAAAAAATTTCTTTAACTTTAGCCTGATGCACAGTGATTCGGTCAACCAGTTCATTTCTCTCTTCCTCAATTTTGGTTAAATACATGATCCTTTTCTCCAAGGAATCTTGGAAATACTGATCCTCAATTACGCTTTGCAGTTTGGCTGTAGACAGCTCCAGTGGTAATGATAATTGGGCTCCTATCCCATAAACTAATTCAAATGGTGCCATCCCAATCGCTCTCTTTGGAGTTACTCTGTCAGCCCAGAGAGCTTCATATAACTTCTTATGCCAATCCCTGGGGCTGTCATTAACCAATTTCTTCATGATAGCAATCAGGTTTTTGTTACTGGACTCAGCTTGTCCATTCCCTTGGGGATAGTAATCCGATGAATGAGAAAGAGAAATACTATGTTCATAACAGAAGCAAGTCATCTCACCTGAGGAGAAACTGGTAGCATTATCTGCTACAATCTTCTGGGGCACACTGAATCGAACTAAAATATTCTCTTTGAGAAAATCACAAACCACCTCGGAAGTTGTTCTTTTTACAGGGGCTGCCTCAACCCATTTCGTGAAATAATCTGTTGCTGTTAAGATATGGGTATGCCCTGCACTTGAGGGGGGTGAGATAGGTCCAATAAAATCCAATCCCCACTGTTTGAAGGGTTCTTCAACAACAACAGGCCTCAAAGGTAGAGTTGCAAGTTGTGGCCTTCCCGAGAACATTTTACACTTCTCACAATTAGCCACGAACCTATACGCGTCCTTGAACATCCCTGGCCAGTAATAACAATTTCTGAGAATCTTGAAAGCTGTGACTGAAGAAGAAAAATGTCCACCACAAGCTTCATTATGGAAAACTCCCAAGAGTTTATCCTACTGTTCTTTATCCACACATCTCAGAAAAGTCCCATCTAACCCTTTCTTGTAAAGAACATCTCCCCAAATAACATATTTTGCAGCTTTTAGCTTCAAGTTTCTTTTCTCTTTAGGAGTTAGGTGATTAGGACAGTCACCATATGTAAGATAATGTGCCACATCCAGAAACCATGGATCCTGTAAACTTACCAATAAGACTGTGGGGAGTCCCTCTCCTTCTTGCTCTTTATTCTCAGCAATCAGCTTACATAAACCTTGACCCCTGATTAGCTTAGTAGGCCTAATTTCCAGATCATACTCCTGTATTTTAGCAACCCACGTTGCTCTATTATTTAATCCCACTTCCTGCTGAGTCAAAATACTTTTCACAGCTGAATTTGGAACAAATACAACTGAATGGGAATGGAGTATATAATATCTAAATTGCTTGACAGCTTTGACCACAGCGAAGGCTTTCTTTTCGACCAGAGAATATTTTAGCTCATGCTTTTTTAGGGGAACACTCATAAAGGCTATGGGAGCCTCTTCATCTAATTCATTTTTCTGCAACAAAATTCCTGACATGGTGTATTCCGAAGCATAACAATAAATAATAAAATCCTCCTGAAAATTAGGATTTACCAAAGTGGGAGTGTTTGCAATAGCCTCCTTGATATCCTCGAACGCCTTCCTAGCAGCTTCGTTCCATTTGAAAGGTTGTTTCTCACTCATCATCCCGACAATGTGTTTTGTAATCTCAGCAAAGTCAGGAATGAACCTTCTAAGGAAATTGATTTGACCGAAGAAGGACTTGACTCCTATCCTGTTTGAGGGGAGACTAAGCTGTTGAATTGCCCTGACTCTCTCTGGGTCGATCCTGATTCCATCTTTTGAAACTAGGTGTCCCAACAATTTTCCATCAGTCACACAGAAAACTGACTTCTTGGGGTTGAGTGAGATGCCGTGGCTCTGACACCTTTGCAAGACAGACTCCAGATCTCTCAAGTGATCTTCTCTATTCTTGGAAAAGACAGTTAAATATCAAGGTAAATAATGATGATCCTGTTCTTCAGGTCCCTGAAAGACGAATCCATTGCCCGCTGAAAAGTTGCTCCTGCATTGATCAAACCAAAGGGCATTCGATTATAGGCAAAGGTTCCCCGAGGTGTGGTGAAAGTTGTTTTATGTTGATCCTCTGCAGCCACACCTATCTGATTGTAACCTGAAAAACCATCCAGCATAGACATCATTTCAGACCCAGCAACTGTCTGCAAGATGTGGTCCATCACAGGTAGAGGATAGTTATCTTTCAGGCTGGCTTGATTTAAGTTTCTGAAGTCAACACAGATCCTTATTTCTCCATTTTTCTTTTGGACCAGAACAATATTTGCCACCCAGGTGGAGTGATGGATTGGATAGATGATTCTGGCTTTCAACATCTTATCTATCTCTTTAAAGATGGCTTCAGCAAATTTTGGGTTGTAATTCCTCAGCTTCTGTCTGAATGAAGCTGCATTTGCTTTCAGAGGGATATGGTGGTGAAACTGTCCATGTCTAAAATTTTTGAGATCATCATAGCACCAGGCGAAAACATCCTTATATCTGATTAGCAATTTAATCAATTTGTTTTTTTCCTCCGAAGAGCAGCATTTACCAATGGATATCCACTTAGGATCAGCTTTATCTCCAATATTTATCTTCTCATAATCCTCTGCTTTATCAGGAATAGAGGAAGGCTTGCCTTTAACATATTCATCTCTTCTAGAAAATAGATGTTCCAAAGAAACCAGCCCTTTAGGGATTTTGTTACCCTTTAATTGAATCATATCATCTCTTGAATTAATCCTAGGGTCAGGACTGAATTCTTTGCACTCTGCTTCGGAACCTTCAAAATAGGTCCCCAGGAACATTTCAGCATTTTCTAAGAATTTTTTGATTTGATCATCACTTTCAAAGACCTGCCAGCTCTCGGCATTGTCAGGGACATTAGGGCGATATATCATTTCTATCCTATAAGAATCTTTCTTGAAATCTGGATGTGGCAAAAGGAGAGAAGCTGATACTGCCAGAGAATCTGCTCAGGAATTCAGATCCCTGGGAATTGTTTCTATAGAGAAAGCATCAAAATATTCGATTTCATCCCATACCCTATTTCTATAATGCCTTAGTCTTTCATTCTTCACAGAAAAGATTCCCCTTACCTGTTTCACAATTAGTTCAGCATCACCCTTTACCTTAAGTACCTTCACACCCTTCTCTTTGGCTTCAAACAATCCGAGTAGTAAGGCTTCATACTCTGCAGTATTGTTGGTGTTTTTAAACTCTAGCTTAAAAGAATAAGAAAACAATCCACCTTCAGGTGAGATTAACACGACCCCAGCCCCTGAACCAGCAGTAGCACAGCTGCCATCAAATTCCATAACCCATAGGTCATCCGAAGGTATAGGTCTTTTCATTAATTCTTCTTTGGGTTGTGGCTCACAGCTCTGTTCAGAGGAGAAGAAATAATTGCCAAATTCACATTCTTCAAACAAAATCTGTGCCTTGGGATCATCAGAGGGATAGACAGTGAATTTGCACTTGGGCTCAGGTTCCAGTTTCACTTTCTGCTTTCCCACTAAGATTGTGGCTTCTGACCAATCCAGTTTGATTTGTCCACCCAAATCCTTGCAAAATGTCCTACTCAAAAGCATTCCATAGCTGGCAGGAATATCTGCTACTAAAATAGTCAATTTTACCCTCTTGTCAGGATAAGCCGCAAGTGCGACTCGCGCATCTTTAATCTGCCCAATCAAGGAAACCTATTTTCCATCCATAGAATAACATCTTCCAAATGTTTTTGTGAGTGATAATCCTAGGGCTTTAGCCACAGAGGAGGGCATAATGTTATCAGAAGCTCTAGAATCTATAATGCAGTTGCTAAGTTTATGGCCATTGATAAATAGAGACACATAAAAAGGATTAGGTTTCAAACAATCCGTATAAGGAGCATTGGCAGATGAATTTGAAGTTGTTTTAGGGGTAGATGAGGATGAATCAGATGAGGAAGAAAATAATCTAGCAATGGGAGATTCAATATCAACTTCCAATTGATTCACAAATTCAGTTTGTGCAGGACTATCTTTAACATGTTTGACTAATTTGTCAAGTTCAGTAGGTTTCAACTTAAGATATTCAATAGGAGAAATTTGAATTTTTGCAGATTTACAGAAATCTACAATATCAAAGGAAGCATCTAGCTCATTTCTATGTAGCAATCTATTTTCCTGAGCTTTCAAATTAGCATCATGAGTTCTAGTTAAGGGCTCCTTACCTTTGCCAGGTATTTCTTGAGTATTAGAAGATTTCATATTCCTCTGACCCCTAGTGAGCACAGCGCATGAAGGGTCTTCAAGGGTTACCAATATTTCACCTCCCCTTTCTGAATCAGACTCATATTCAAGGAAGTGTATTTCAGAGCCGCTAGGTTCCTCGTAGTTCCTTTCATCTTCTGTGGCTTCCCCTAGCATATCTTGAGTAGCAGTCATCTAAGTGTACCTGAGCATTTTTGGGCAAGAATTCCCATCATGGTCAGTAGTCAAGTGAAAAATGCACATGTTTCCTCTTCCAGGAGCAGGTTCAATAGCCAGTCTTGGTTGTGCTGCCGTCAAGGGTAAAGTTCTACCAGTATTTGCTTGTTGATTCAAATTTCTTCTGCTCATATCTTGGTACGGTTGCTGGAAAGGGGCGCCAGCCTTAGGTAGTTGCCTCTTTAAGGCAATCATATCATTAACCAACCTCTGGACTATAGGGTCCGTAGAAGATGAGGATTGGGCATTTGGCACCTGAACCTCCCTCTTCCATTTGCCGGCCATGATGAGATCATCCTCCAATCCGACTGCTAGGTTTTGTGCAGCTGTCAAATCGGCAATTGCACCTCTCCTAAGATGGAAGCTAATATCGGGGGGCATAGCATTAATAAAGAAACATTTCTGATTTTCGCCAGACGGTCTTTTTGTAGCAGTGATTTTATTCACAATTCTATTAAATTTGGCCACGAACTCCCTCATAGGTTCATGAATCTCCTTTTTAAGTTGAGTCAGCTGTGTAAGGAGGTAATGTTCGTCCTCTGCACTCTTGAACCTATTTTCAAAGGCAGTCTTCATTTCATTCCAATTCGTAATTGAGGCATCAGTCAGGTGGTAGAACCATTGTGCAGCAGTGTCAGTCAAAGTCTGCACAAAAAGCCTTATGGCAACGTCCTGGTGTTGAACACCTAACACACTGCATGCTGCTGCAAAAGCACATAAATGTTCTTCTGGTGATGTTTTACTGTCTCCATTGAACCTGGGCAAATTCTCTCTTGCATTTTTAGGTAATGGATTTAGGTTGGCCCCTAGGTTCAGAGGCCCTATGGTAGCTCCCCAAGGTTGAGCCATGGGTAGAAAATTTATAGCTAAGGGGATAGCAGTGCCTGAAAGGGTTAAAGCTTGGCAAAGAGGGGAAGTAGCAGGTCTAGGAGGACTAGGGGGTCTACTTCTTGCTTTTCTTGCACGAGTAGGGATATAAGGAAAATTAAGGTTTTGCAATGTTTGAAAGATAGGGTCTTCAACTCCCTCTCTTCTCGAAGACCTGGTGTATGGCCTGGAATCCAGCTTAGAATAATATTGGAACTAGGTAGGCAGTTATTGATTTCTTTGTACTTCAAGGGCTTGGTTTCTTGCAGCGTTTCTTGCCTGCCTTCTTCTTTGCCTGAGTAACAGTAATCTCAGGTTATCGGCCAATTCTTCTTCTTGTTCTAACACTCTGCTCGCTCTTCTGTAATCTTCACTATTTCGACGAGTACGCCAAGCAAGTGTATTCAACTGGCCAATGATATCTTCCTGTTCGTCTTGAAATCCAAGATTGGGTTGCAGAACAGGAATTATGTTTTCATGTGGAAGCACCATTGTTGCTTCATATTCAGGCGATTAATCTTTAATTAATGATTTTATCAAAGTTTACCCAGTGGAGTCGCCAAAAACTGTTGGTTAACAGATTTGCCCTTATTCTAAAAATTACTTATTCTGACTCTATACCCTTCTTTCAAGAACAAATGAGTTAAACAACAAATGGGTGAACCTTTTGAATTAGTTCCCCTCTGAATTTAGGTACAGCTCCCTTTATGATTTTCAATGAATTTTGGTCTATTCAGCTAACTAAATTGCATTTTTAACCAGAAAATGCCTAAGGCTGACTAACATCCATACATAGCCATGTCATGAATGCGATTAATTCATACAGCAGCAGGATAGAATGCACAAATTCTACTTTAGTACATTCGAATACATGAATATATTTATACAAACTTGCTGAACTCGTAAGGAAAAATAACACATATGATGGGTTGTTTAAACAAACAGCAATTACCAGGTAAAAGAAGATTTCTCACAGAAAATCAAATTTCACACATTTAGACGCACAGATCCAAATAAGCAGCAATCGTTCCTCTTTTCATTCACAGATGAAAATTTACTCAAACAATCATCATATATGTAAAAATAAACACAGTTTTTCTGAAATTCCCCTTTCTCCTTTCTTTCCCTAACTTCTATCTATCCTTTTAAAAATTTTGAAAAACATATATATATCAAAGCCTTAACCATGTCCTCGAGCAAATTAAACCCAGAGTTAACATCACTCTGACCCATACGGGATTTAGTTTTAACAACTGATTATAAAAAATCAAAGTTGCCAGAAATAACATAAATTAAGGGACTGAAAAAGAAAGAGCTGATGAGGTTATGACTGGGGTGATGAATCAGCATCCCCTGATTTGCTGTCGAGAGCTTGGGAAGCATGCTGGGTTCTCCACTCCTGAAAGGCAGCCACGAACTCCTGAATTTTAGGAAAGTTTGGTATGCCTATATGCTTCATCCTCAATTTCCAAACCTCCTTTTCCCTTCGCATTTTCCCAAATTTTTCCTTGTGTTCAGGGAGTGCATCGATGTAGAGGTAGAGCAGGGATTTGACTTTAGAAACTCTGGAGAAATCCTCAATCAGAATATTATCATTTTCTTTAACAAAACAGATTTTATCTCTGAAGGATTGGACTACTGCTTCAACATCTTCTACAGGCTTTCCATCATTCTTCAAGTATTTTACATCGATACATTGTAAATCATGTTGCAATGATTGAGTGAAGTCCGTTATCTCCTTAATTAGCTTTGAGACTTCAAAGCGTCCTTGTCGAGATATGGAGTTCCTCCATTCAATATTCTTTTTGTTTACGTACAATAAATCCTCATCCACACCAGTCAGTTTCATCTCTGTCAAAAACTTCTCCAGCCCATATTTTCGAACTTCCTCTATTTGGTTCATCACACTGGTCCACTTGCCTTCGTCCTTAGCCCAGACAGCAACCTATGCTTTAAGATCTTCAATGGTAGTAGCAGTCAGGTCATATATGCCTTTGAGTTCATGAATATACTCAATTCCTTTTTGCTCAATGCTGTCTAACCAGCTATCAAATGTTTTTGAGACCATTTTGCTCCTATGAACTTGATCTAACATTTTCTGGTTGACGGGTGACTTTGGGTCGAAAGACAAGGGAACTTGTGAGATTGGCTGTGGGTTAGGATTGTTAATGGCTTCAATATATTCTGCCATTGCACGCAGAGCTTGTTTTAACTCTCTTTTGTCCTTTTCATCTTTCATCGTTTGATTGACCATTCTTTTAGTGGAAGCTTCGAGATGGTGTACATCCGCAGCTCTGGAGGTAGTACCGAGATCTATCTTCTCCACAGTGAAGTCATGCACTGTAGGATCTTGAACCTCTCCCTCGGTCACTGGCTTGGCTATTTCTGCACTCCAGTTACCAGTGCTTGGGTCAACATCTATCCTGGACACTGTTTTAAGTCTCTTGGACTTGGGGGTCTTCCCCAGACATTTACTGACCATGTTTTCCAGAGAAAGAACAAAAGGAATCACCTTCTTTTTGTCAGATATAGAGCTTTCCAGCCATTTCGGTGCAGGGTCTGAGACTGTCTTCCTGGGCTTCTCTCCGTCAGAAGGTTCATTTGAAATCATCAACACCTCAGGGACGTCTAGAAAGGTCTCTGACTGTGAACCGGTGTCAGCTGTTTCTGTTCTGTTCGGGCTTGGCTCTTTGTCCCCCATAGGGTCCTCTGTTTCTTCCTCTGAATTTAAGTCGACAATTATTGTCTCAGAAACGAGCTTCTTCCTTTTCCCTTTGGTTCTCAGCCTGGTGACATGAGAAGGCAGGATATCTGTGAGGACCCTTCTGGATTTCTTGGTGACAAGGCTCTTCTCAGGTGATAGCTCAGAAGCACCTGCACCACAGATAGCAAGAGGTTGATTAGAAGGATCCAGGGGAAGTGGTGATGCAACCACTGAAGATAATTGTTGAACATTTTTATTTTGAGACCCCTGTTGCCTCTTTTCTCTCAACCATTTTTCAGTCCTCCTTATCACTGGGAGGGTCTTAATTTCAATCCTGTCCTCCTCTCTCTTGCTCCAGTCCACCTCTGGAATGGGTAAGTGCTCCACCTTCTCAAATTGTGGATCAACCACTTCTTCATCATCAACAAGAATTCCAGAAATGTCCATGTCTAAATTAAAGGTAATTATTTGCCTTAAAGAAAATCTGCACCATAACCTTCTCCTAACTTCAAATTCATCTGGACAATCCATCCAATAATCCTCCAGCTTAGGAAGGTGTGAGTGCCCTGTTCCAGAATCTAAGTTGTCTTTAACAAAACTTTTACTGTCGAATTTGGCCCTAGCAGTGAAGAATTGAAAATTGAACCTCTTGAGGTTCACCTCCAGATTTAAAGCATCAGAAGTTGATAGGCATGAATAATGCCCAAGTTCAACAGGAAAAGAAATACCACAACCCCTTTTTGATGGGAATTTTTTATTAACATGTGCCAATTGCCGACATACCTCCATTAGTACAAAATGATCAAATACATATCTGGGCAACTTCATTGGTTCACCATCGAATCCCCCAACTCTGATATAAGTGAACTCAGAAAATTGGATGAAAAAGCTACCGTAGATACTGATTAGCTGCATTGCTTCACTGGTCATTCTCTTACCTGGGTTGCCTGTCAATTCATAGGTCATCTTCCCAGTGAAGACATCATTGATCCTCTTGTAATTTTCATAACAATTTTTTCTTTGCAACTGTGAGTAATATTGATAAATTTTGCTGCTCTCATATAAAGGCTCATGAGGCAGGTCAAACCAATCTCTTGTGGATGCTAAACAGTAAAATAGATAAGAAGACATAAAGAAATCCCTGTTGCCTAGACGATTATTTAAACTCTGATGCAGACAATCAGCTATTATCTCAGCCCAATCCAAGTATTGTTCACCCTAAAGGACGACTTGTATAAAAAAATACATCCAGTCTTCCCAGTAATAGGCATGTTGATTGCCTCTCAATCTGTTCAATAACACCACAATATCCCTTACTTCCTGTATTAAATGATCTCTAGTAAGGGGTCTGGGCAGCCTTGAACCGCCTTTTTGAAATTTTAGCAGCCAATTTCTTGCTATCACACTTCTGTACGTTGGTCTCTTTTCTGAGAAATACCCATTGGAGGAAGTAATGTCAAGATTAGAATACACCTCCTTAGGCGGTATCTTCATCACAGACATGAGGGTTTGTCTGTCAACGTGAAATAACACATCCCCGTTTGCTTTTCTGACACACCTGTGTTGGGGATCATATCTGTTTATACACTATTGAACCAATTCGGGGCAGAATATAGCTTGAGGAAAGGCTGTGGCTTCAACTAAACCACTGTCCACAATTTTCTTCATGGAGGGGGTTTTGACAGGATTTCTAGTTCTTCCTATGAATTCCTCTAAGTCATATTGAACCAAAGCAGTATCTCCAAACTCTGAGTGGGAATAAATAAGACTGGGGCCGTGTTCATCCCCCAAACATGTAGACTTCAAAGACATATTTGGAAGACTATGATATAGCAATTCAAAATTCGAAAATAACAAAAATTCCAAGGGCTCTTCTTTCCAGTATAAGAATTCGGAATAGTACAGGGGAAACAGAACTCACCTTCAGGAAATTTGAATTCACTGCGAAAACTTGAAAAATGAGAGCCTTACACTTCCAGCGCTATTCTTCTCCGCGTCGCACAGTATGATTACTTGCTAAAATTGGTTTGTTCTTGGTTAATAATGGCACTTACCAAAATGAATGATCGTTGCTTGGAACAATACGTGCCAAAAATATTTGAAGAGACGTGAACTCTGATTTGTTCATTAATAGCAAGTAATGTTCACGCGCCATCATGAGGTACAATAATTATCCGTAGCCTCCGTTAAATTAGAGCTCTCACTTTTATGATGAGTTTCCGACAAAATCTCCTCCAACTTTCCCGCTAAATTTGGCTTGGAAAACCGCGGGAGCAAATGGGACCAAATTTATCAAATCCTCGAACCATTGAACCTTTGAACCTTTGGGACATGGTTCAACGCGGTGGTTCAATATGAAGGTTCAAAACATGCCAACTGGACCTTATGGATTGGGTCAAAAAACTATCTTACGGAAACAAGGACTTGACTCATGAACCGTTGAACTTGGGAAGACATGGTTCAATATGAAGGTTCAATGACACAAGGGTTATATAGACTGACAGAAAGTTACGCGGCTTCTAGTATAAGGCCCCGAATTATGAAACAGTGAACTCTTTGAACTTTGAACTATTGAACCCCGCGGAAGAGTTCAAGTGGAAGGTTCAACGACACATGATATAAGGCAACTGCGCGACCCGACGGATGAAAAGGCTATGAATATTGAACCTTGAACTTTGAACCTTGAACCTCACCGAAGAGTTCATGCGAAAGGTTTGAGTTCAACCTGAAAGTTCCAAGACGCTCGAGGCAAACACAAGACAACTTGCTTTATATGACACTTCAGACACATTGAACCATTGAACCTTGGACTTTGAGAATGGTTCGGGTTCAAAGGTTCAAACCTTAAGTAACTTTGTTTACAAAGGCGACGCACGGGTAAAAATTGAAGGACCAAGAGCCGATTTACGGAACAAGGATCTGACTGGAAATATAGCACGATAAACTGGCTTTTGTTCAAGAAATATTACTGATACATAAATAAACAAGGGCGACTCAAAAGGTAACACTATCCAAGGAGCACCGCCCATCATCTGCCTGAATTCTAGATACAACATCCTTGACCATCAAGGTAAGACCCTTGCTCATATTTCCATTTTGGAACTATTGCGTATATCACCTACTGATAAATCCATCCTTGATAAAGCCTTAAAGTGTCATCAGTACCAAATGATATTGATACTACATAATTCCAAACTATGATAGCAAGTATTGCATCATCTTATCTTTTGAACTTTTCTGACAAAGATCTTTCATCGTCTAATCCATCCCATAACTATGCTCTCCATATTGAAGTCTACATAAACCAATGCCAACTAAAGTGAATACTGATAGATGGTGGAGCTGGTTTAAATATATGTTCTCTTAAGCTTGTAAAATTATTGGGATATTCTGAGGATTGCATTGACACTACAAAGAGCATAACTATCAAAGCATATGATGATGCCAAGAGAGATTCTGAGGAATAATTCATTTACTTATTAAGGTTGGTCCTATTACCATTGATACCCTTTGCCAAGTCCTAGACATTGAATTGCCATATAATATTATCCTTATCCTTCCTTGGATACATGCCATTAAGGTTGTTCCATCTACATACCATCAATGCTCAAAATTTCCCTACAATGGTGTTAAAGTCACAATCCCTACTGATCCTAATCCATTTGAGTTTTTCCAAACTTTTCAAGCCAAATATCAAGACCCCAATTGCATACCTATCAATGCCAAAGCATATCCATCTTCCTCTTATGTAGATCCATCTGAATTGAATAAGCCTTCATCTAGAAAATCCATCCCCAACATTGATGTCAAATACAAAGAGAAAGGACTTGGTGAATACACACTACAAGAATCTTGTTGTGTAGGAACCTTGCCCTTATCTCCTAAATCTTATGGTCAACCATGTGTATCCAAAGCTACTTCATCCAAAGCTATTATCAAAGCACCTCCTACTGTGTTCATCAAATCAGGAATGCTAGAAGATGAATACATTGATGACATCAACTCTTGGCTCTTCTTTGATGAAAATGATCAACTTACTCTAGAAGTGGAGCACTATAACAATGGATTTTGGATTATCCAGAATATGGGCTATAAAGGACAATGAGGTCTAGGACTATATGGACAATGACCTATTGAACCTATTACTATTACCAAGAAGTTTAATAAGAAAGGTCTAGGGTATGGTAAGAAGATTCCACCTTCCAAGGACATTGAGTGTATTCTTGATATGGTAGCCAAAGCGTTTCCCGCAGAAGAGACTTCTAATCTAGATACCATCAATGACTCTTCCTTCCACATAACTAAACTATTTAAAGACACATCCATCTTTATGCTCTCATCCACCTCATCTACCTCTCACCCATCATCATCTACCCTTCAACTCGTATATCCCGACCTCGTCACTTGGGACCAATAGGGGGCACCTATTCTAGATACATTTCAGAATGACAAAGCTATAGAAAAATTCATGGGCTTAAGACAAGGCATATCACTGGGAGATCACAAAGTGGGCTTTATGATGGATCTACCCTTGTTAGCATATTTTTGTGGAATTGTCAATTCCTTCAGTCGCAAAAGTGAAATAAATAAAATAAAAAAAGATAGGTCACTAGGTGAAAATCAAAAGGCACCTCTTGACCATGAAAAAGTAAAAATAAAGGATGCATCCGAGGGTGAAAACCTCTCTGAGGCACCTGAGGATGGAGGATTTGACCTTCCTTTGACCACTGAATATCAAGAACAGTCACCATTATTGGTGGAAAAATCTCAAGTGATGAATCTAGGCACAACACAAAATCCCAAGATCACATTCTTAGTAGCATCACTATCAGAGCAAGAAACAAAAGATTTCATTGCCTTCTTCATGAAAAGAGAAATCAACTTTACATGGACCTATGTAGATATGCCAAGGTTAGATCATTCACTTGTTGTACATCATCTAGTAGTATCTCCAAATGCAAAACCTGTTAGAAAAAAGCTTCGAAAAATGCATCCTCAAGTAGCATTTTAGTCAAAGCAGAAATTCAAAAACTATTGGATACTAAGTTTATACAACCTATCGATTATTTTGAATGGGTTTCAAATTTATTACCAGTCTCAAACCTGATGGTCACATCCGTTACTGCACCAACTTCAGAGACCTTAACAAAGCTTGTCCCAAGGATGATTTTTAATTACCAAGCATAGACACCATTGTTAATCTCATAGCAGGACATGAAATGCTCTCCTTAATGGACAGATTTTCCGGCTATAATCAAATTAGAATTACAGAAGAGGATCAACACAAGATGTCCTTATATGTCCATGGGGTACCTAAGTACCATAGTGAAAACCTGGCAAATATGCGCTATGTGTAGAACTAGCTCTTACCATCTATTTAGTTTTGTTTTCCATTCCATCCATCCCATAATAAGCTTCATTTGTTTCCCAATAAACATCACCTATACCACAATCCATCTATTCATCTATAATAAGATGATTCCCTTTTCCATCCTCATGTTTACTCCTATCATGGTTTTGGAAATTATCAAAGTTAAGGTATCATTTGTCCATCATCTGCCTAGGTCTAGGTCACCTACCCCATTACCTTCCATAATAAATTCATCCCATACTGGCGCACTTGCTTGTGCTTATTCTTTGGGTAGGATACCTAAAGCATCATCACCAAACATTTCACCGACATTTCATATCATCAAACAATCAACTAATCCCATCAATCCATAATCTGATTAATCCATCTTCATTATCCCCAATCAATAAAACAATAAGAACTACATCTCATCTCTATCGTTAAGTGCCTTGATCCCGTGGATATAGGGTATGTAGGCAATGTGGAATATGAAGGAAATATCTAGATTCAGGCATAAGTGATACACCACTTCCATCTTTCATCCTTCCTCCAATATTCACCCCATCATCATCTTCATCCATCTCATATTTGTCCATTATCTATCTCCCACATCATCAATACACACCCAGAACTACATATCATCGTGTCTCATCATCATTGTATTATGAAATGGATGCTCAAATATGCAAACACAAACACATAGACAACACAATTCTGCTCTTGTAACACAATGAAAGTCTTGAATCATCTTGAGAATGCCTAAACATAACAATTATCATCTAGTTTCTAAATGAATGCCTAAACATGCTTTTATATGCAACTACAAACACTCCCGCCAAGATTTTCATAATTCAAACTTACCGTGTCGCCATAAGACCCAAATAATAGTCACAAGCTGACACCCAAAATTTGGGACTGCCCCAAAATAGGGCAGGACTAGGGCGCGGGCGCCCAAGTCCTCCCCCCTATTTTGGGTAGGGTCTATCTCAAGTAGTCGCCCTAAGTCTCATTTGTCAAGACACTTAGGGGTTTTCTCATTGGGATATTAAAATATGATGTAAAATGTCCTAAATGCATACTAAAGACCCAGGAGCTAAACCTAAAGAGGGAAAAGCCCCCAAGGGGACATTTTATGACGTTACATTTAGCCCCTACTTTAATGTGTGTATAAACGTGAGGCCAATACATGCATTAAAGTAAGGTCACAAACATAGCAAACATGCCAAGCATGGAGAAGACATGCTAGACACATTGAAGACAATAACAGGCACGCAAAACATGAAGAAGATAGTTACAGTCATGCAGAACACGGAGCAGACAGTAAATGCATAGAAGACACATTAATGCATGGAAGATAGAGATGATTTCTTTTCTTTTCTTTTTCTCATATATATGAAATGCAGATACAAGTACTGGAAAGTAAACAAACCTCCCATAATGTAGGAAGCAGTCATCGAGCTAGTCTTTAGACTACATATATGGGGCAACACACACACAAAACCTCCCAAAATGTAGGAAGCACTCGTCGAGCTAGTCTTTAGACTGCATATGGGGCAACATACATGCCAAACAAAGCAAGCACGCCAAACACACACACTTGAAGACACGGAGAAAACATGGCAGACAAGTGATGGAGTGTTCCTATTTCTAGGTTCAAGACCATCTCAGGCACACATCGACGATTGGGCTTTGCCACAACAATCACTGAAGACACGCTCAAGGGTTGAGTTAGTCACAGAACCACTCCCTGCCTCCACAAAGGACTTTTGAAAATGACAGGATGATGCAATCTTCTCTGAGAAATACACCATCCCTGCCTCTGTAGAGGGCTTAAGATAAAAAGGACATACGTGATGTCCCACCTCCACAAAGGGCTTACATGATTGATTGATTGATTACAAACAAACTCAGGATGCAAGAAACACTCATCGCGTTGGTCTTTAAATTACATCTGAGGACAAGCACATCGCTAACATCTATTATAGATAGCTTACCTTATATATGCCCCCATCTTAAGGTGGTTGATATCACGTATCGATATCAAGCATGATAAGGTAGGAAGAAAACACACAAGGGAACACAAGCTCTCACAAAGCCTATGCCCCCCGGAGGTGACATGTACTTCACAATCGCCAAATGTTCCCACAAACACATTCCTACAAGAAACATGTTAGTGTCTACAACATCACGATAAACAACAACATCAATGCAAATGATTAACTACACAAAGAGCCAAGGTTATACTATGAATTTGGAGTTCAAGGATAACTATAGGGCTATATCACAAACTTCTCCGAAATCGAGCACCACCAAGGCCACATTCAAAGACAAACAAAGGTGCACAGAGCAGCAGTATTGTTAAGGTTTGTAAATGAGATAGAAACATCATCATAATCACTATGCAGAAAGCATGAGTGCTTCTACTAGCCAAGCATCACATATAATATACAACCCCATCGTCATATTAGGAACTAAATCAATTTTTTTATTTCTCTCGAAAGGGACACTAGGTCCGCATCAGTATAAATGTTTTTCGTTATCCACCCGCTAGATAGAAACACTAGAGGAAGAGAAACAATAAATGAGAGAGGAGAAACAAGTGTCTTAGGGACAGTCACGTAGGAGGGTACCCCCAAGTCACCAACCACAATGCTATGTCCATAAGACACAACACACAATAATGAAATCAGAGAGAGGCAATATAGAAGAATGATGATACAAATAGAAGGTCACAATAGAGGCAGTCTCTTGGTATTGTAGACCTTACAAGAGAATCAAGGATCATCCCAGAAGGCCTAAACAACACATAACACATCACGGGGGAAGCACATCATGAAAGAGATAAAGGGTTAGAGATACTTACCTGTATGATCGTTGTATAATATTTTGGAACTTGTGAACCTCTCAGAGAGGTACTCGATCATGTTTAATGCAAAATTTGAGTGGTTCTTATGAAAGTATTGTTTATTATCATATGATGCTTGTTTCTTAAATTCTTGTTTAAATGGGACTTTTTGTTGTTTATGAGGGGGGAACCACTTTTTCCTCCAACTACTAACAATCGTCTAACTCTTTTCCAATTTTTATCGAGTTTTTGTTGTTGAATCTTTCTAGCACGGTAACGGGAATCATCCTATACCATCTTACTCATCTGTATCGGTTGTTGTTCTTACTTTTTTGATGCATTTTGATTATCTCATGATCCATATAAGAATAACAGAGGAGGAACCTCAGCATAAATTCCATTTCTTCATGGACAAGGTGGATTGTCCACTTGTTTCTTATCCACTTCAATCATTCCCACGATGCTATCATAGTCCAAGTAATCATCCTCGTCTACTTCCACTAAACCCTGTTCCAACATATTGGTTTCAATATGCTTAGGGAAATGATTAGTGAAGATTTGTAGTTCTGATTTGGCAGAGCAACCGACTTATTTCCATTATCATTCACACCTGATACCTAGATGACATTTGAATCAATAAGGTCCTGTATCTCATGTTTAGGATGCATACATCATTCAGTGTCATGTCCTTGCATTCAATGATAATGACAAAAGGCATTAGCATTGAAGTAAGGTCCTTGTTTACTAGGATCAACAAGCTTGATTGGGGGAAACTTTAGAATGTTATTACTCACAGCTTGGTTCATGATTGAATGATAGGACTCAGATATCAAAGTAAACTTTCTTGGTTGATATGATGCTTTCTTTGGATTGGTGATAGCTAAAACATTTAAAAAGTTGTTCAAATTCATTCCATTAACCTTGATGAAGCTCCTGTTATTATTATTCCTCTTAAATTTGTTTTGTGATGATCCAGCTGTGGATTGACCAACTTGAGCCGATGGGATTTGATTTTCATACTGACTAGATTAAAGTTGACAATCACGAAGGGTAGTGCATAAATGTTGAAAGGAGTTATATTTCATTAAGAGGATCTTATCATGAATATTAGGTTGTTTATTTGTAATAAATATCTTCTGAACATCCTCATCTTTCATCTGATACTAAATATGTGCATAAAGTCCTTGATACCGACCAATGAATTCAGTCAACTTTTCTTTCAGACCTTGTTTACATTGAACCAAGTTAATTAGAGTAACTTGGGGTCTGATATTTTCTTGAAAATGTTGTAAAAATTGATCAATCAACTGCGAAAAGGAGTGTATTGAATTTGGAGGCAAAGAGCAAAACCATTCTAAAGCATTATCTTTGAGAGATCACGGGAAACATTTTGCCAACAAATCCTCTTCAAACTAAAAATCACTACACATAGCTATAAATGCTGCCACATGGATATTAGGATCACCTTTTCCACCATATTTTTCAAAGCGAGGAGTCTCAAACCTCTCAGGCATAGAGTTCTCAAGATTGCATAGGAAAGGGGATTAGGGGCATGATATGTTGGTAGACTAGGCTAAGAAGAATTTGTCAAGTTTGTTACCTTTTGTTGTAAAGCAGTCATGCCCTATAAAAGTTGGTTTAGGATGGCATCATTAGGAGATGCAATTTTTTGTGAGGAATTGGAACCAAAGTGAGGAGGTGAATGAGCTTGAGATATGATAGGCGGAGGCTGGCAATATGTCAACAGTGGTTAGACATAGTGATAGGTGGAAGATGGTTGTGAGTAGGTAATAGGTGGCTGAAAATGAGTGGAATAGATAGGTGGTTGAGAACAATTATGCATAGAGGAGGTCCCCTTAGAAACCAATTTTTGATAATCAAATCCCATAGCTTTGTAATTAGTGCCATTAGATACTCCAATACCAGTGGTAGCATTACTACAAGCTTTTGCATCAGTTGTTAAGATCGTTGATGTAAAAGTTGATATTCTCGTAGTCGGTATAGGTATGGATACTTGAGTATGAGATGGTGATAAAGTGTTATTTATCACTTGTGCACATTCAATCACCGGCATGATATTCATTTGTACAATATGTGCTAGACCGCGAATTGCATTAACACCATCTTGTCCCTCTTTTATCAATTCTCTTATATTATGAATCGTAGGGACAACTTCTTCAGCTATTCTCTCATTTTCCATAAATGATTGAAATTGGGCTAGCTCTTTATCCATTTTTTCTATTTTCTCATTAGATACATATCCTGTTGCCTCAATAGTGTCATCAACATCATGAAAAGTTTGCTCTTCCATTGTACTTGTAATGAGTGTAATATCTTGTAATATTTGAGTCTCTCCTTTTGTAAAGAAGGTGTTCAGTGTACCAACTTCTTCAAGAGCACTAGATCCCATGTGTATTATGCTTCTTCTTAAAGGAATGTTTCTCTTAGGGCAGCGATTTATTAGACTCATGCAGCAATATGCTCAAATTTTAGGTGCGAGCTATGTTGTAAATGCTTGATTTTTTTGTAGTTTTTCAATGCCAATGAATGAAACAAAGGGTGTTGTAAGGATTTTGATCAGGGGCAGAAAATTATATGTCTAATATCAGTCCAAAACATCAATAAGATCCTTCACAACACAATCTTGATGCAAATCTAAGATAATGCCAAGTTAAAATATAGTGAAAATATGTCAAAATAGGCACTTTTTTTTCACCAAATCTTGATGCAAAAGAGCATGACAAAGGGTGTTGTGAGGAAAATGATGATGGATAGAAAATTATATCAGTAATAATAGAAATTAATGATAAGATATCCATCACAACATGCTGTTAGTGCCACTTAAGGTCAAACTCTAGTGATAATATAGCAAAAATAGGCTATTTTTTATAGTTTTTCAACTCCAAGACCTAGCAAAAGGGGTGTTGTAATGAATTTTAGGAGGTGCAGAAAATAAAATAAATGTTATCAGTCACCTTGATCCATGAAATTTTTCACAACACACTTGGAGTGCAAACTAGGCCAAACCTTAGGGCAAAAATAGCAAAAATGTGTAGTTTTTCACCAAATTTTCAATACAAGAGCCTGTTAAAAGGGTGTTGTGAAGATTTTTAGGAGGGGAAGAAAATAAATACCTAATAAAAACTAATTAATGCAAAAATACCCTTCACAACACACCTATGGTGCAAATTTAGAGAGTCGATAAGGCCAAATCTAGTGAAAATCGTTGTCCTGGAAGCCCTAGGTTTGAGATCTTGACACAAAATGTTATATGAATGATTTGAGGTCTGAATTATGATTAAAATGAAATAATATTAGATCTAAAAATGATTTCCAAGCTTGAACATGCAAAATGCCAATGAAAATGTATGAAAATTGCTAGTTTTTTGTTGAAATTTTCTATGCAAAAATGCAAATATTTAAATCTAAATGCAAATTTACACTAAAATGCAAGACTACAGCCAAATTCTAATTTGAATGAGCCTCTAAAATTAGTAGAAAAATATGAAATAAGATTTTGCCTACTAACCCTAGATTTTGGAATTACTAGGTTATATGAAAATTGTCAAAATTTCTACAAAACCCTAGCAATTAAATGATGAAAATGCAATGGCAACTATTAAATTTTTGTAATTTTCTGTAGTTTATATCAGATCTGATGCAAAAATCATAAATTAGGGAAATTTAGAAAGAACTGATGCAAATTAGTAAGCCTAATAATGTAATTTTTTTGAAATTTTCTTAATGCTATAAGATGAATAACTATATGAATCAATGAAATCAATCCAAATCTGAAGACAAACACTCAGCAAGTTGTAATTAAGTCCAAAAATAGGGGTTCACCAAAATTTTTAGGGTAAAATTTGGATTGCTTATGTTTAGTGTTTAGATGTTTGAATCCTCCTTTCACCCTTTACATTCAAGGACCTGTAAGGAAATGATAGCATCTCAGAACATATTTCTAAGAATAGTGGTGTCTTTGACATATTTAAATTCTTTTCAATTGCTTCAAAAACACGCACAACTATGCCACAAAGTAGACACAAACATAGTACATTTCCAACATTGACCCTTAGAGGAAATACAAGCAACAAGATCTAATTTCAACAGCAGAAATATTAAACATGAAAGACAGAACATAAGACACAGATTTACGTGGGAAAAACCCTTACGGGTAAAAAACCCCACACTCCAAAAGCCCAGATCACCATTGTATTATGCAGCAACAGAAAATACAGTTACAATACAATTCAAGCACTAAGCCTCTCATGGAGATTTACATCTTGCTCCTTTGGAAGAATAACTAATAGCATAACCCTACACTAAGTTCTCCAACACTTGGGTTAGTCCTTCATATTGTTGTCATGCCACAAATAGTACATAGTATAGGACATCACCCTACACCCAAACTCTATTCTTTTTCCTCTCTAGCACTCCTCTGTTACCAATGCATTTTTACATATCACATTACATAAGAGAGCATTCGGTTCATATCTCAGACTGTTACAACTTCCAATCGACAGTTCATTCTTAACCATTTGCAACCATTCATATTCAATAGTCCCACATGCATCAGTTGACAAATACAGTAACAGCATATATGCACGAACACACGGTAAGTATATCATCGGTGCTTTTGCCGCCGACGACCCCAGCCGGTCAAACAAAAACAAACCATTAGAGTGACCAAGCCCTTCGGTTAGACTTTATCCTCCTTCATTGAGGAAGTTCCTCCTACCGATGCCAAACACCATTGGACAGACCAAGCTCATCAGAGACTAATCCACCATCTACATCGATGGTTCCTTATCCCACCGATACCCAAGCCTTCATCCTTCGTTGGTGTGACCAATGCACATCGAAGAAGAAACCCTAGACCATGCCGATAGTTATAGTCATACATATATGCCAGGCCTCCATCGGAGTAACATAGCACATCAGAGAAAGCATTCCAACCCATGTCGATAAGACAAGTCTCACTGATACACTGCTTACATGTATGTCGGTGCACACCTTTCCATCGGAGAGACACCAACTATCGCAGAGACAACACAACACCTCGCCGATGGTTACAGTTACACCGATCGGTGTAACACAGGTGATCGGAGAGAGAACTTTAGCCAAGCCCAATAGCGATAGTCAAGCAGATCGGTGAAACATACTCATCACTGGAACACAAGCAAGTTACACCGATAGAGCCTGTCAGGCTGATAACAAAGGGCAATCGACCAAGAACAAGAGATTGCTGAGACACAGAGCAGCTCTTGCTGATGCCTATAATCTGAGTCACAAGTACTCAACAGGACCTAGGGTCAAGTGGTAGTGCACTATCATACCCTAGGTCACTGTGAGATGTAGGGAAACTTGGATTAGGGTGTTTAATTATCAATTTTCCATCTCTTATGCTTAATTAACCATTAAAACCCTAATTTTGCAAATGCGACAGTAAACGGATGAATTACAAAAAAAGCTCTTGCTGAGGGATGTAAAATGTCAAATCACAGAGTACCTATTTTTGAGGTTCCGAGATGGAAAAGTCAGGGACACAAGAGTGGGTGCCCAAGTCTAAGGCCTATATTTTTGTCTGGATCTAAGAACTCAGTCTGCAACTCTTTCTTGTTGTTTCAAAGATTTTCTCGTCACAGAACTTGGAGGACTAGTTAGCAGGCATCCAACTCCAGGGGGAAAATTTTCTTCCTGTTCTGCAATTCTAACACTCCAAGATGTCTTCTTGCAACTTCACTTTGTCCAGCTCCTCAACCTATAACCTGTAACCATGAAAACTTTGGGAGGGGGTTGTGGTGTTTAGAGGCTTGCCTCAGTCAAGCCCTGGACGACACTTTGTTGGCAAGAGACACTGTGTGGCTTCACTAGTGTTGTCATTGATGGAAACAAAGTCTATCCCACACATCCACAGTACATAGTATGTCTATACCGGAAGTCAAAGTGAAGTTTGTTTTGATCTGGCAAACAAGAACAGAGTATTTAACAAGGTCCGGCAATCAATTCTGAATCTCTCAGATGGTGTAACTTAGTAAGTTGTAGAATTGCGAAAGTCAAGAGGGGTATCATGACTACTTTACTCTAGATATTTAGCCTCTGGTGGTAAATCAAAGAAAAGATATGAGGATCTGAGTGTTGGGTTCTAGTCAGGCAGAGCAGACAGAGGAAGAACTGACTGGCAGAGTATCAAACTTCAATCCGGATGAGTAAATGGTGTTGATCAAGCAATTTATGGGATCATACATTGTTGGCCGACAGAGTAATTACTTGCAATATTCTTGATGCCGACTAGCAAGTTGATAAAAATCCTTGATGAGGATCTATTTACCAAATAGTTTTTAGCATGTGAGGGAGAAAGTGAATAAGTGAGGAAGAAAAGTGCAAAGAAAAGCAGAGATAAGTGTGGGAATAGCAATCCAAGCCCGGTATGTGATAGAATAGCAACATTAAGTAGAGGAAGGATGAAGTGCATTAGATCAGTATATTGTGCCTAAATCAGAACTGAACTTTTGCATTTGTAGATGCTTCTCATTAGTTCAAACACTTGATTATCTTCTGTAAGTTCTATAGACAATGAGTCTCTTGTAGGCAGTGTACCTCTTGTGAGCAGTGTGCTCAAGCAGTGAGCCCTAATTGGCAAGTGCCATTTTGTACTCCTTTATTCTTTTAACAAAGAATACAATCTTGGGTTAGTCACCCTGTGGTTTTTCCCTTAACAGGGTTTTCCATGTAAAAATCCTTGTGTTATGTGTTGATTTTATTTTTGTTCTTATGATCACATATGCTTATATGTTTTGATGTTGCACTGATTATAAAGATAACAAAAGAAAAGGAAGTTAAGGAAATTTTGAGATAACTAATTCACCCCCCCTCTCAATTATCTGCCTCATTTCCAACAATTGGTATCAGATCTAAATTCCTCTGAACAAAGCCTAACAGCTTGAGGGAGATCTGGGAATCTTAATGGATATATATGGTATGAAGGAACAACTTCAGTCTGCCCTAGATGATCTTGAACAATCACATTCTAAAGTCAATAATTTGAGAGAAAGACTCAAACAAGCTAATGATTTCATAAATGAGCTAAAAGAAAAACTTAGTATCTCTGTGAAAAAGAGAAAGAAACTACTTCAAAAATTAGCCAATCAGAGTGAAGACAATGATATTAATGAAGATCTGAATGAGAAAAATAAGCTATGTGAGAAGCTGTCAAAAGAGGTCATTATGGTAAGACATGAAATGGAATCAGGGGTTATGAGATTCACCCAAGAAATTGAAGAAAAAAGGAAAATTGAAGATAATCTAAAACAATCCCTCAAGGAGAAGACAGAGGACTACCACAAAATGGACATAATAATCAGGAATCTTGAATCTAATCTTGAAGAAGCTAGAGATAATGAAGAACAACTTGAGAATTAGATAGACACTCTTAAACAAGATCTTCAAACAACAAATGAATACAAAGAGAAATTCAAGATAAGCTTAGCCCAACTTGAAGTTCTTCTTGAAAGCCAAAAGAGGGTAGATGATAAGTGTGGCTTGCGATATGAGAAAGGTGAAAGCTCTGGATCTGGTTAGAAGAACTTTGGATCAAGAAATCAAAGAAATAGGCCTAGAAGACCTCTGGTAAGGAAACCAAATGCTCAAAGATATCCATCCTTCAATGGATATTGCTTCAATTGCAACAATTTTGGTCATAAAGCAACTCAGTACAAAAGGAGAATAAATCAGACTAATCCATCCTTCTTTGAACAATGTTTCAATTGCAAAAGGTATGGTCACAAATGTCATGAATGCAGAAATATGCAAATAAACAATTCATTAAATGGTATATGCTTTGCATGCAATAGAACGGGACATATGGCTAATCAATGCAGATCAAAAGGATATCAATCAAATAAGCAAAGAAATGTTGTCTGTTACAATTACAATAGATCTAGTCATATTGCCAAATTTTGTAGAAGTAGAAATCAGGATAGCAAAGGTCTGGTGCAACATAATCAAAAACAAGATAAGGGCAAAGGTAAAGTGAATGCGGATGAAGTTCAAAAGGAGATGAGCAAAATTTGGGTGAAGAAGAGTACAGAAAATTTTGGGGATGGATCCACACCAGAATCTGGTGCTAATATTCCTTCAAGAAACTAAATGGGTGAGGTCTAGCTTAGGGGGAGTCACAGATAAAGACAAATTCCCCCATCCAGTCAACTAGTGCCTAAATTCAACACATGGAATACTAAGGGTTCTCAGAAAAACATCTAAATAACCTTCAGTGAAAATATGAAAGATCTGCATGGAGTTTTGCAAGATCTTAACTGCTCAAGTTAATCTGGTTCTAATAGCTATCCGGTAAAGCAGGATTTTCATAGACAGATCCGGTATGATTCAAAATTGAAATACTTTGATCTGCGAAACCATGACATGATTGAAGAAAAGAAGATACATTGTCAATCCTCACTGACAATGATTCTAGGTTCAGCGTAGTGACTTGAGAAGATCTCTCTCAAAATAGGGCAACCAGATAACTTAAGTTGTGCATTTATTACAAAAGGAAATTAGGGTTTACGCAAGGATAAAAGGGTTCTTTCACTCATTGTTTGCACATTTGCATTCGCGAAGAAGAAAAGAAGAGCTCTGCAACAAAGTTTCTACAATTCACTCAAGATCAACTAGAAAATTGAATTCAACTAACAATTTGTTCCGGCTCTTATTTCGAACCCTAAAGCGTGAAAAGGTACTTCCATTTTGAAAATCTCTCTTTGAATCTCTTGCAAAATAACTACTCCAATGGTTGTCAAGATCATTGATAGGCCGCGTCCTAAATTCAAGAAACATCCCTATAAATCTCTAGAAGTTGATCCTTTAGGCGCATTTTCTAGCATTCTGCATGGGGTATTGCATGTAGAAGATGTTAGGGTCTATATCCATGCCAACATTGAGGAATTTGGAGACTCAAAATTGATGGACATCTATTACAAATAGCTAATAGATGAGAGTTTTGAACTCAAACCTAAATTCAAGGCCCTCCAGGATAAACACTTCAGACATTGCATACACTTTCCATGTTTTGCAGAAGATGATTGGGTCCAGTATGTCCTAAGCAGGATGCATGATAATTTCATGTGGTTAATGAGGCCCTTCAAGATAACCAAAGATGCCATCAGGGCAGTGACTGGACTGCATTCTTCCAGTGGGTTACATGCACTTAAATCTGTCAAGAACCAGACAGTAACTGAAGCCACCGGATCTAAATTTGACAAAAGAGCAATGACCATAGATGACATCACAGATCTGGATGTCAAGTTTGCCTCAATGATAATTGGGTACAAGATCTATCATTCTAGCAGGGAGAATTTTGTGTCTGGGACAGCAATCTATGTAGCATATCATATGTTAAGGAAAGATGCAGATTATGACCTGTGTGAACTCCTAAATCAACTGTTAGAAAACTTGTAGAAGATCAAAAAGGATAAGAAGATTTCCTTTAAATATGGTTATTAATACTATGTCTGTTCTTTTATTATATGAATGAGCTACTTGGATCAGATGATTGGGTATGGCAAAATGACAAACCAGTTGCAATTTAGATTAGAGATTATATGTATGGACTTGGTGATGCTCAAGCCCAAAACATAGCTCTCTGGGGTTACTTCAAGAACTTTCAGAGTAAGATGCAAGCTAGAGAAAGAATTCCTCAATCCATAGTCGAGAAATACAAGGACATAGTGTGCTTCATGGTTGACACTGACCAATGCCTAATGGAGGTAGTTGAGCCAAGAACTGTGTGGATAATGCCTATGGGATATGAGGTCGATGAAAAAATCTTGGAGCTACATATTCAACACCTGTTGAGCTAGCCTAAGGACCCTGAAGTAGAAAGGTTTGGCACCTTTCAAGAACTAAGTGTAAAAATACATGTTAAGTTAAGACAACCAGAGATAAAGAGGAAAGTAAGAAGGGAAGCTGAAGAAATTGCCAAAAGATTTGGCTTATCAAAAGAGGCAGTAGATGAAAATAGAGAGAAAATGGAGAAGGCTGAGAAAGAAAAACAAGAAGCAAAGAAAGGAGATGTTTCAGTACAAGTCTCCTCCCGAACTAGATCTTCCAAGAGTTCTGCACTTGCCACTCCCAAAAGCTCAAGGGCCACCAAACCAGAAGTCAAGACATCTGGAAAAGGAGAAAAGAGGACAAAGACCAAAGCCACAAGGTCATATGCAAGCATTAAAGATGATGAAGAAACAAAATTCGATAAGGAAATCAAGAAAATGAAGAAGAAGAAAACATCCAAGAAATTCTCTGCTAGTAAGAATGAGGAAGAAAAGGCAGAGGAATTTGTTGAAAAGCCCACTCTTTCCATTGATGACATCATCAAGGCAGTTACTGTGGATGGGAACCTATAGCTAGTAACAGAGTTCTAGGATGAATACAGTGATACTAACAAGAGAATTTTGGAAGAAGCTACTATCAGGTACCTAAACATCTACAATAAAGCTTTCATTGAAGTTATATCCTTAATTCCTAAGAGTCTAGAAAAAGTACTTGAACTGAGAAAAGAGAATGCAAAGGCAAAAGACCTAGAGATTCAGGAACAGATAGCAATTCACCTTTATCCTTCTATCACTCCAAAACAAATGGACATGATCTTTAAGGACTGTAAGGATGAATTCCAAAGTAAAGCAAGAATGAATAAACTTATGCTTGGAGAAATTGACCAAGTAGCAAGAGAAACAAAAGACATCCTCTGAAATGCTTTCAAAAGATTCAATCTTCCTATTGTAGAGGAAACAGATGAAGAACCTTCTACCATGGATGTTGAAGGATTAAATGTAACCAATGAAGAATCTTCTGACAAAGATATAGAAGGATCAAAAGAGATAGATGAAGAGAAGTCTAAGGACTTGGATTCCTCTATTTTGGAAGAGGAAGTTCATAAAGCAACAAACACTGGTGACATCTCTCCTCCGGATCCCACTACAGACATTCCACACTCTGAAGCTAAAGGAGAAGATAGAAGGAAGAGAAGGTGATTTAAGAAGAAGAGGTTAAGGGAAAAGAAGAAGAACAAGCAGAAAAGACTAATGATGATTGTTTTGATATCCCAAAAGAAAAGAAGACTCAATCACCAGCAAGAAACATTGCAGAGGCAATAAAGAAATTCTTAAACAAATAAATGATGGAGATAGATGAACCTAAGCTATTTCAAGGGCCACTGAATTTCGACTCTCTCTCCCTAGTTCAGACAATGAAAATAGCATATTTTGCTCAAGCCAAAGCAAAAGAAAAACTCCTGAAATCTCACATGGAAGACTGTGAACTGTTGGAGATTGCATCTGGGATGCTGGAAAAGATCATGTCATCCTTCCAAAAGGATCCTTTGGCCTCACCATCCAGTAACTTGAAATCTTTGGTAAATTATGTTACCACTCATTTTGAATCTTTAGAGAAATCGGCAAAAGCAAAGGTCCGGAAGAAGTTTTTAGGAAAAAGATTTATTGAATTTCAAGGACTGATTACTAATGATAGGAGGACCCTAGACATTGGAATAAAGAGCCTTGAAAATGCTCTTAAAGATGGTGGGGACATATACAAATTTTATTTATCTTGGCCCAAAGTAACAAAGGACATTAAGAAGAAAGTGAAAGAACAAGAAGGTAAACTGTCAAGTTTATCTTAGAATTTTGATCCCCTCACTACCTCTCTAATGAATCAAGAATGCCAGGCTATTGTTATCATCAATGAAATTAAGAGGCTAGACAAAGAAAAGAAGAACATAATAAACATAATGGGTGAACTCAAAGAGATAATTATCCCTAAGCTAGAGGCAATGCATGAGGCCTTGACAGATGCTCAGACCACAGCGCAGACCAGTGATCTGGCAGATTTAAGAAGGGCAGAAGCATATGCATTTTTGTTGAGTGGTCACATATCCATTCTGGATAGGATGAAGTAGAGCTAGGCCACCAAGTTTGTATAGTTGAAGGCCACTTTTGCGGATATACTTAAGTATATGTAAGTATAACATATATATATTAACTTATGCGGCCATGTATAGGATAATTTTTGCAAAATTTTGGTGTGCAGATTCCACCCTTTGCCATTGATGTCAAAGGGGGAGTGAGGAGTAGTGAAAAATGTAGAATCCAGCTAAGGGGGAGCTCTGGTAAAATAGTGCAAAAGTCAGAGCATCAGCCAAGGGGGGGTTACTGTGACACTTAGCCATTTTTCACTAAGTGTTGCCATCAATGCCAAAGGGGGAGATTGTTGGCAAGAGACACTGTGTGGCTTCATAAGTGTTGTCATTGATGGCAACAAAGTCTATCCCACACATCCGCAGTACATAATATGCCTATACCATAAGTCAGATTGAAGATTGTTTTGGTTCGGTGAACAAGAACAGAGTATGTAACAAGGTCTGACAATTAGGTCTGGATCTCTCAGATGGTGTAACTCAATAAGTTGTGGACTTGAAGAAGTCAAGAGGGGTATCATGACTACTATATTCTAGAGATTTAGCCTCCGGTGATAAAGCATGAAAAAGATATGAACATCTGAGTGTTGGGTTCCAATCAGGCAGAGTAGACAAAGGAAGAATTGACCAGCAGAATATCAGACTTCAATCTAGATGAGTAAAAGGTGTTGATCAAGAAATTTGTGGGATCATACATTGTTGGCCGACATGATTAATGACTTCTATGCCTATGTTTCTGATACACATCACAAATTAAGCATGGATTCAGCTAACAAATCAATAACTTGAAAATATCTTGAGTGTACTTGTTACCGACTAGAAAATTGATGAAATCCTTGATGTAGATATATATATACTAGATGGATTCCAGTATGTAGGTGTGTGTGGTGAATAAGTGATTAAATAAAGTGTGAAGAAAAGCAAAGATAAGTGTGAGAGCTGTAATTCAAGTCCTGTATGTGACAGAGCAACAACATTAAAACAGAGGAAGAATGAAGTGCATCAGATCCGTGTATTATACCTAACTAGAACTGAACTCTAGCATTTGTAGATGCTTCTTATCAGTTCAAACACCTGATTACCTTCTGTAAGTTTTGTAGACAGTAAGTCTCTTGTAGGTAGTGTACCTCTTGTGAGCAGTGTGCTCAGGTAGTGAGCCCTAATTGGCAAGTGCCATTTTGTACTCCTTTATTCTTTTAACAGAGAAAACAATCTTAGGTTAGTCACCCCGTGGTTTTTCCCTTAACAGGGTTTTCCACATAAAAATCCTTGTGTTATGTGTGTTGATTTTATTTTTGTTCTTATGATCACATATGCTTATATGTTTTGATGCTACACTGATTATTAAGATAACAAAAAAAGAAAGTTAAGGAAATTTTGAGATAACTGATTCACCCCCCCTCTTAGTTATCTACCTTGTTTCCAATAGTACTAGTGTAAGTGGTATTGTTTGGGATGTTGAGGGTGATTTGTGGGATGGACGTGGATATGATCGATGTTGATGTGGCAATTGATGTTGTTGTCAATATCGAGGTGGATTGGGTGGAGCTGTTGGGTGCATTGTTGGATGAGGATGGTTGTGATGAATTAGTGGGGGATTGGTTGATACTATGGTGCCATTTTGAAGCAAGAAGTCTAAAAATATATTAGGATCAAACTTTAGGGCTCGGTCTAATAAATCCATGGTGACAGGGTCTTGCATAAAGTCTATTACTTCTTGGTCGTGGTTTTGGTTGTCTTGATTTTGTGCAGAAGGAAAAGTTTGAGGATGATTAATCATGGTTTGAGCATCCATATCCTTCATTCTAAAGTCACTAGGCATCCCAATCTCTCTATTGGGTTCCATGTCTTTATTTTTCTTATCTTGTGACCTTGTGGTTGTTGGCATACAAAGAAATGATCCAAAATTGATGGTGAAATGGATATATTAAATGGAGTATGTTGAAACTTAGAACTTTATGAATTTTTTAAAAGTTTGGACCAAATGTAATTGATAGATGAGTGAAGGTTGGTTTTTGATGCAAGAGCATCCCTAGTTCAAGAGCAATCTTGCATCAACCAAAAATATTCGCATTTTAGTTTGTTTCTTTTCATTTTCTAGTTCAGAACAATCAGTTTAGTTAGTAGCAGTTTCTATATTCTACCGCAGTTGTATCTCAGACCTTGTAGAGTTGGATAAAGCATCTAGATACATTTATGCACATCATATCCAAAATTCAAATCATTTGGGTCAGGTACCAGTAAGATATCGCTATCGAAAGATCGAGTGTTTTCTCAAAACAGAGCATCCTAACAGTCTTAGACAATCAGCTAAAGGAGAAGACCTGTGGAGTAATTCATGACTTGCAGAGCTAAATAACACATCATTCAATGTTGTTTGGTTTGTGTCCAACCTTCCCTGAGATCCGCACACCATTCCATTTATTTTCGGAGGAGTTCTACTCAATTAGGTCTGACCTATCTGTGTACACACGTTATAGCTCTTTACTAGAGTTTGTGATCTTCCTTGACCGACACAAAGGAATCTTATGTTTCAGAGATGGTATTGTTGAAAAGTACAATACAACTGAGAGGGGGGGTTAATCAGTTGTAACCAATATTTCAAAACCATTAACACATTAACCAATTAACACTATGTTTGTATTTAACCATGAAAGCATGAAACAAAAACTTAAGCACATTCACACATTCAACATAGGAGACACCAGATTTTTACGTGGAAAATCCCATAGGAGGAAACCATGGTGAGTGTTAGCTCACAAAATAATATGTTATAACAATACCAAAAATCAGTGGTTCACTGCCAAAAATGCTCACTACAAGAAGAGGCTCACTGCCAATGGGGTGGCTCACTGCCGGTGGGTGGCTCATTGTCAAATATGATGAACTGAGATAGTAGTATCTACACTATGCCAAGGTTCAATTCCATTGAAGCACAATAAGTATCCTCTTCTCTGTTCTACTTTTACACTTTGCAATAATCTTTTCATTTTTGCATCTTTACATCAATTCATGACTTCATTTCATGTTTTTATACAATTCATCAACCTTGGAATTTACATCAAGGTCGGCATTACAATCATCAACCTTTGGATCAATCTCCAAGGTTAGAAAAAATACATACATATATTAAGATAGGTCTAGACCTAAATGAATTAGGGGAGAAGAGAAATGAATGTGAATCATGCCAAGGTTTAGCTAGGACTTAATTTTAATCTTCCATGTAGCAACACGCTTCCATAATCTTCAAATCATATCCGCAAGTAGTGAAAACAACCAAGTCAGCTAAGACTCGAGTTAACACTAAAACTTTTAGGAACACACTTCATTTATGATCCAGATTATACTTTTTGGATCAAATAAAAGGTAGGAGCAACATGATCTAGAGACTCCCACAAGAATGTTACAATCACCAAGAACATCCGCACAACCTCTAAACACTTTATCCATAAGATTCTTCAAACCAGAGCACTTAAATATTACTGTCAACCACTGTCATAAAGGAAATATCACTTGCAGAGCACCAAATCATGAACCATTTGAACTAAAGGCACATAAGAACATGACAAACTTAATTCCAGAACCACAAACTGTGAAACTTGAATGCGGAGAAATGCAGAGTAGAATACATTCTCCTTGTCATCATTAAATACCCCAAAAAACAACTTTTACTCTAGTGAACACAACTTGCTCAAATCTTCACACCGGGGGCTTAAACTTGAAACATAGCATATACAGACATCCCTTAACATTACTTCCAATCCACAGGCAAAACTATTCAATCTATAGAATATGTAGAGAAAAACACTGCACTATTCTTTGAGAGATAAAGCAATTATGCACTTGTACCAATTTCTCAGATACTTCTTTATACTTATTCAAATGACTTCCTTATGTGTTGACATCAATGATAACACTTACTTCTCATACTTGCAACAATCTCCCCCTTTGTCATTGATGGCAACACATGATGTGAAAAACCATCAAGACATGTAATCTTGTTGCTTCTTTGCTCCCCCTCACTTAATGCTTTCTCTATCTACAATCTTCTTCTTAGTTTTTTCACATGAACTTCTCTCCCCCTTTGACATCAATGGCATAGGGTGCTAGATCTTTTCTTTATTTTTACTGCACAACTCCCCCTGTCAACAACACTACAACACTTACTGCTCTTGATCAGAAACTTCTACCTACTCCCCCTGGGGAGTAGCCTTCAGAACATCAATCCAGATCAAAGGATGAAACTTTAGTCACCACTGGACTGATGCATTCCTTATGCATCTTAGTTTAAAGCGGGAGGGGTAATAACCCCTAACTTCTCCCTAAGATACTCAAAAGTATCTTTAGGCAGAGGCTTAGTGAAAATATCTACAATCTAATCCTTTGTAGACATATATTCCATCTTTACTTCATTTTCTATTACCTTTTCTCTCAAAAAGTGATACCTTATTGATATATGCTTTGTTCTTGACTGCATCACTGGATTCTTTAAAATGTTTATGGCACTTGTATTGTCACAAAAGATTGAAATTGGTTCTTCATATACAACTCTTATGTCCTTCAATGTCTACTTCATCCAAAGTACTTGAGTGCAACAACATGCTGCAACAATATATTTTGCTTCTGCAGTAGATAAAGAAATCAATTCTTTCTTGTTGCTCAGGAAAGCACCTCCACTTGTACTTTTTCTGTCATCAGCATCTCTAGCCCAATCTACATCTGTATAGGCACTAAGAGTGAAATTAGTATCTTTGGGATACCACAATCTATAATCTAAAGTACCTTTAAGTATCTCATGATCCTTTTGACTGCCATTATATGTGATTCTTTGGGATCTTCTTGAAATCTTGCCACAAGACAAATTGCATGCATTATGTCTGGTCTAGTATGGGTTAGATAGAGCAATCCTCCAATCATAGACCTATATTTTTTCTAATCAGTCTTAGGTGATTCATCATTCTTTCTTAGCTTGCATCCAGTTACCATAGGAGTACATATTGGCTTAGAATCTTCCATTCCAAACATTTTCAACAATTCTTTCACATACTTGGACTGAGAAATCAAAATTCTTTTTTCTGATTCAATAATTTACAGTCCTAAAAAGAAATTCATTTCACCAAACATAGATGTATCTCAAATTCTTTTTACATTTCCTCTATAAATTTCTTACACATAGCTTCATTGCCTCCAAAGATAATATCATCAACAAAGACTACAACAATCAAAATTTGATCATCATTGATTTTAAAGTAGAGATTACTATCTGCAGTACCTTTGTTGAACCCTAGTTGCATCAAATACTTGTCCAACCTTGCATACCAGGCTCTAGGAGTTCGCTTGAGTCCATACAAGGCTTTCTTCAATCTGTACACCATGTCACCTTTGTCTGATAGCTGGAATCCCTCTGGTTGTTCAATGTAGACTTCTTCTAGCTCTCCATTCAAGAAGGTAGACTTGACATCCATCTAGTACACTTTGACATCTTTGTGAGCAGCAAAAGACAAAAGCATTCTTATAGCTTCAATCCTTGCCACAAGAACAAAAGTCTCTTCAAAATCTATGCCTTCAACCTAAGAATATCCTTTGCATACTAGTCTTGCTTTTTTTCTTACCACTTTACCACATTCATTCATCTTGTTTCTGAAGACCCATTTGGTTCCAATCACATTCTTATCAGTAGGTCTAGGGACCAATTCCCAGGTTTGATTCTTTTCTATTTGCATGAATTCTTCATTCATGGCTTTTACCCAACTTTCATCTTTGCAGGCTTTACTTACATTCTTAGGTTCAACCTATGAAAGGAAATAGTAGTTTACCTATTCTTCTGAAGCTCTTTTCCTTGTCAATACCCCTTTACTTTTGTCACCAATAATTTGATCTTCAAAATGATTAATTCTTACATACCTAGGACTCTTAGCAACACCTTCTAGAGCTTTTTCTTCTTCAGCTTGATTATCCTTTTGTTCCTGTTCCACCTTTTCTTTAATTACTATGACAACAAGTTCATTTGATTCGTAACCTCACAGATCTGATGTTATTTCTTTCTCTTCATCAATCTTCACATTAGCACTTTCAATAACCTTTTTCAATCTCTTATTGTAGCACCGGTAGGCCTTACTCTTAGTAGAGTATCCAAGGAAAATACCTTCATCACATCTAGCATCAAACTTTCCCAATTCTTCATCTCTTCTGATATAACATTTGCTTCCAAAAACTTTAAAATAATTTACTGTGGAAACTCTTCCATACCACAATTCATAAGGAGTTTTAATGCCATTACCTTTGACTTGGACTCTATTTTGAATGTAGACAACAATGTGTATAGCTTCTCTGCAATACACTTTTGGTAGGTTAGCCTCCATCATCATTGACCTAGCAGCCTCTTGAACTGTAATGTTCTTTCCTTCAACAACTCCATTTTGCTCATGAGTCCTAGGAGCAGACAATTGTCTCTTTATCCCATGCTCTTCATAGAAAATTTTAAATTCATTTGATGTAAACTCACCTCCTCTATCAGACCTTAAGCATTTGATCCTCAATTCTAACTCATTCTCAACCATTGCCATGAAAGCTTTAAACTTGTCTAGTGCTTCTGATTTCTCTTTTAGAAAAGTGACCCATGTCATTCTAGAATAATCATTGATAAGCAACATAGAGTACATGTCTCCTTGCAAACTTCTTGTTCTTATAGGACCACATACATCTATATGTACCAGCTCAAGCAATCTAGTAGAAAATTGTTCCTTGCTCTTGAAACTTGTCTTTGTCTATTTTCCTAGCTGACATTCCTTGGAAATAGTATTGGAAGGCTTCACTAGTTTAGGCAAATCTCTCATAGCTTGTATTGATACTATCTTCACCAAGTTATCAAAATTGATATGACACATCCTTCTATGCCATAGCCAACTCTCATCTGTCTGAGCCAACAAACAACAATTATTAGTTCCCCTCAAGTGATAAATATTACCTCTAGTTTTCTTACTAGTTGCAATCACTATTTCAGAGCTTTCCATGATCTTGCATGCATTATCCCTGAATCTCATATCATATCCTTTATCACACATCTGACCAACACTTAAAAGATTATGCTTTAAACCTTTCACATAGAGAACATCATTTGTATTATGCTTGCCATCAAAAGAAATAGATCCTCTTCCACAAATCTTACCAGCTGCATTATCTCCAAACCTAACCAATCCACCATCAAACTTTTCCTTACTTACAAACTTACTTTTGTCACCGGCATGTGATGTGAACATCCACTATCAATGATCCATTCATCCTTATCCTTCTCAACCTGGACAGACAGAGCACTTTCTTCCACTGGTTTTTCTTCCTTCACATAGCTAGTAGGATTAGTAGACACAGGTTCTTCCTTAATAGCTATAAACAAGCATTCATTTGCACTAGTACTATTATCATCAAACTCATCATCTGTTACACCATCATCATCAATATCTCTAACATAATAGTATTTCTTGACAATTCTAGGTCTACTTTCAAATTTCTTCTTACCTCTTTGAATTCTCTCCAGACATCTAGATGCATAGTGACTAATTTTGCTGCAAGAAAAGCATTTGAATGGTAATTTGCCTTTATACTTACCAGAACCTCTTTGCATTCTATCCGCAAAGTTTGTTTCAACCTCATCTAGGTCATCATCAAATTCCACAGCATATTTCTGAGCTCTTGAAGTCTTTTCTGAAGTGCTATCTTTGAAAGCAATCTCAATCTTTGGTAGAGCATCACCAAATTCTCTCATTTCAAAAGTTGTAAGTTTCCCGAGCAACTGATCCTTTGAAACCTTTTTTACACTCATAAGCTCTTCAATTGTTGTCGCTTTGTGATTGTAGGATTTAGACAATAACCTAAGAATCTTCATCACAACCTCTTCCTCTTTAGTTGTACCTCCAAGACCTTTGATTCCATTGACAATTTCATCAACTCTCTACATGTACATAGTTATGTTTTCATCTTCACTCATCTTCAGGGCTTCATACTTTGCCTTCAAGTTTTGTAATTTGGCACTCTTTACAGAATCATCTCCTTCATATAAACTTTTTAACTTATCGCAGATCTCATGAGTAGTATCCAAATCCATAACTTTTACCAACTCATTATTAGATAAGGCATTTAATAGAGAATCTCTAGATTTTCCATTAAATTCATACTACTTGACTTCATCATCATCTAATGGACCATTTTCAGGAATAGTATACTTTTTCTCTATTATCTTCCAGACATTATAACCAAGAGAGATAAGATAACTTTTAATTCGTACCTTCCAAAGGGCATAATTCATTTTGTTGAATTGCGGTGACTCCCTCCTGTGTGACAGCTCAGATCTACCTCAAGCTATTAGACTCTTTATCGAGGAACCTTTGCTCTAATACCAATTGTTGAAAAGTGTAATACAATTGAGAGGGGGGTGAACCAATTGTAACCAATAATTCAAAACCATTAACACATCAACCAATTAACACTATGTTTGTATTTTAACCATGAATGCATGAAATAAAAACTTAAGCACATTCACACATTCAACATAAGAGACACCATATTTTTACATGGAAAACCCCATAGGGGAAAAACCACTGTGAGTGTTAGCTCACAAAATAATATGTTATAACAATACCAAAAATCAGAGGCTCACTGCCTTAAGGATCACTACCAAAAATGTTCACTGCAAGAAGAGGCTCACTGCCAATGGGGTGGCTCACTTCCAGTGGGTGGCTCACTACCAAATTTGATGAACTGAGATAGTAGCATCTACACTATGCCAAGGTTCAGTTCCATTGAAGCACTATAAGTATCCTCTACTCTACTCTACTTTTACACTTTGCAATTATCTTTTCATTTTCACATCCTTACATTAATTCACAACTTCATTTCATGTTTTTATACAATTCATCAACCTTGGAATTTACATCAAGGTCGGTATTACAATCATCAACCTTTGGATCAATCTCTAAGGTCGGTAAAAATACATACATACATTAACATAGGTTTGGACCTAAATGAATTAAGGGAGAAGATAAATGAATGTGAATCGTGCCAAGGCTTAGCTGGGACTTAATTTCAATCTTCCACACAACAACACGCTTCCACAATCTTCAAATCATATCCGCAAGTAGTGAAAACAACCAAGTTGGCTAAGACTTGAGTTAACACTAAAACTTTCAGGAACACGCTTCATTCACGATCCGGATTATACTTTGTGGATCAAATAAAAGGTAGGAACACGATCTAGAGACTCCCACAAGTACGTTACAATCACCAAGAACATCTGCACAACCTCTAAACACTTTATCCATAAGATTCTTCAAATCAGAGCACTTGAATATTACTGTCAGCCACTGTCATAAAGGAAAGATCACTTGCAGAGCACCAAATCACAAACCATTTGAACTAAAGGCACATAACAACATCATAAACTTAATTTCAGAACCACATACTATGAAACTTGAATGCAAAAAAATGTGGAGAAAAATACATTCCCCCTGTCATCATTAAATACCCAAAAAAATAGCTTTTACTCTGGTGAACACAACTTACTCAAATCTTCACACCGGAGGCTTAAACTTGAAACATAGCATCTACAGACATCCCTTAACATTACTTCCAATCCGTAGGCAAGGATATTGAATCTACAGAATATGCGGAGCAAAACACCGCACTATTCTTTGCGAGATAAAGCAATTCTGCACTTGTACAAATTTCTCAGATACTTCTTTAGACTTATTCAAATAACTTCCTTATGTGTTGGCATCAATGACAACACTTACTGCTCATACTTGCAATAGGTATATATTGATGCAATAGATGCCTAGGAAAGTAGCCATAGTAGTTAATCAATAGTTCATAATTGATAGTTTCAATTTTGTGAAAAGGAGTTTCAAAGCTATATCTTGTGCATATTCTGTGACTGTGAAATCAGACCTGTGAGCCCTAATTGTAAGCCCGCATATTGCCAGCTGAATTGTATTTGAATTCTATGATATACTAAATGACTGAATTTGTATTTTCTTTATATCTTTGAGTTGTTTCCATTGTGTTTAATCTAGTTGCACAGCCTGAACAATTCACTTTGTGGACCCTCCTAACTGTGACTACACCAAGTGGTATCAAAGCAAAATTCTGAATCTTTGGGAGAAAATTGAGCGAAGTTGGTCAAGGAATTCCATAAGATCTTGTTGTGGATAGATTGCCAAATCTGAGGCAGGTTATGTGTGTTGCAATCAATCGCCGATTCTGAGGCAATTGTCACCTTGTAGCCTAATCGCCGAATTTGAGGCAGTTACACTTGATCCTAGGAAGAATGCCACCATGGAGAATCCCTGCTATTGGAACAATGGATGAGATGATGGAGAAGATGAAAACCATGTGAGTTCACTTGGATGTTGTTGAAGAAGATAGGAGAAGAGGACTTACACCTAGACCTAATGTTGAAAGTGGTGATGATGATGAGGAATTTCAATCCGCTGATCAAAATGGTGAAACCCTAAGAGATGATGAAGAAGAAGAGTCAGATCAAGTCAAGGTGTTGCAATCTATTTTAAATATTGGAAAAAGACCTAGAGTTGATGTATCAAATTACACTGGCAATTTGAATCGGGAAGAGTTGATTAAATGAATAAATGACATGGAAGAATACTTTGAGTATGAGGAAATTGAAGATTTGGAGAAGCTAAAATTTGCAAAGACAAAGTTGAAAGGACTTGTTACTATATGGTGGAAAGAAGTTCAGTTAGATAGAAATAGAAGAGGAAAAGAGAAGATTACAAAGTGGGACAAAATGGTGACAAAATTGAAGAATCAGTTTATACCTACTGACTATGAGTTGGAACTACTGAAGAGATTGCAAAACCTAAGACAAAAGGAGAAATCTGTGAAGGAGTACACTGAAGAATTTCATAAGATGATCATAAGGACAAGACATAGTGAAGCAAGCAAGGAGAAAGTGGCTAGATACATAAATGGACTGAGATTGAACATTCAAGAAGAACTAAGTTTGGTGAGAATGACAACATTAGAAGAAGCATATCAATTTGCCCTGAAATTTGAAGAGAAGTTGAACAAGAGGCATGATCAAAGACAGAGAGACAGAGGAGGTAAATTTCATAAAAGTAGAACATTTTCTAGAGGAGAGAGATCATATGTGGAGCAGGACAGATAAGAGAACACATTCAAGAAGGAGGATAGAGATAACAATGCATACCGGAGAGATGACAAAACTTTCTACCATAGAGGAAACCCTAATTCATACTGGAGTGGAGGATACAGAAGAGAAGGAAGAGGACCTAATAGGAGAACATTTAGAGGAACCTATTTCAAGTGTGGAGGTGAAGTACATAGAGCATTTGAATGTAATCAAGGAAGTACAAGCAAGATAACAGAGAACAGTGGAAGAGCAGCCTATGTGGAAGAAGAACCTGTTGGATCATCGAGTTCAGTTGGTAAACCTGAGAAAAGAGAATCACTTGTCATGAGAGAACTATTTCAAGAAGAGACAAATGAGGAACCACCATAGAGGAAAAGTTTGTTCAAAACCAGATGCAAATCAGGAGGTAAATGTTGTAAAGTTGTAATTGATAGTGGTAGTTTAGATAATTTAGTTTCAGAGGAGATGGTGACTAAGTTGAAGTTGGAAAGATTGAAACACCCTAAGCCCTATCATATAGCATGAATTTAGGATGATCATAAGGTACTGGTGAGTGAACAATGTTTGGTGAAATTTCATATTGTATCTTATCATGATGAAGTATTGTGTGATATTATGCCTATGGATGTATGTCATATTTTGTTGGGTAGAGCTTGGCAATATGATAGGAAAGCTATACATGATGGGAGAAAGAATACATACACTATAACATTAAATGGAAAGAGAATTACTTTGATTCCTTTGGAAGATTATCCTAAGAGTGATGTGGGAATGCTAGAATCTATTTGGTAGATGGAAGAAAATTTCTGGATGGTTTGAGACATGAGAATATGTGTTATGCTTTGATTCCTAAGAACCCTGAAACATTAAAGGAGACTGAAGAATCACAACCAGAGGAGATAACTATTGACAGAGTATGAAGACATCATATCAAATAATGTACATGAAGGATTGCCACCAATCAGGAGTATTAGTCATCACATGGATCTTATACCTGGAGCTAGTTTGCCTAACAATGTAGCACACAGAATGACATCGACAGAGAATGAAGAATTGAATAGATAGATACATAAGTTCTTGAGGAAAGGTTTGATCAAAGAAAGTTTGAGTCCTTGTGCAGTACCTGTAGTGTTAGCACCAAAGAAGGATGGAGAATGGAGAATGTGTACAGACTCTTGAGCAATCAACAAGATCACAGTTAAGTATAGATTTCCTTTGCATTGGATGAATGATATCATGGATTGTTTGAGTGGAGTAAAATATTTTACAAAGATAGACTTGAAGAGTGGATACCATCAGATTAGAATCAGAGAAGGAGATGAATGGAAGACTACTTTTAAGACAAATGAAGGATTGTATGAGTGGTTAGTGATGCCTTTTGGATTGACAAATGCATTGAGTACTTTCATGAGATTGATGAATGAAGTCTTGAAGAAATTCTTGGGTAAATTTGTTATTGTATATTTGGATGATATTGTGATTTTCAGTAAGACAGAAGAAGAACATCTGTGGCACCTGAGATAAGTATTGCAGAGATTGAGAGAAAAGAAATTGTTGATAAACATCAAGAAATGTAGTTTCATGAAGGAAGAGTTGGTATATTTGGGATTTGTGATTTCTATGAAAGGATTGAAGATGGACCCTGAGAAAGTGAGAGCAATTGTTGAATGGCCTACACCGAAGAGCATTGGAGAAGTTAGATCATTTCATGGATTGTCTAGTTTCTACCAGAAGTTCATCAAAAATTTCAGTTTAGTCTATAACCCTATGACAGAGACAATGAGAGGTGACAGAAAAGACTTTAAGTGAACATTAGGAGCAAATAAAAGTTTTAAATTATTGAAGCAGAAAGTGACAGAGCAACCTATTTTGGCATTACCATATTTCAATAAGGTATTTCAAGTAGATTGTAATGCAAGTGGGAATGCAGTAGGAGCAGTATTAAGTCAAGAAGGTAGACCTATAGCATATTTCAGTGAAAAGTTGAATGAGGCAAGAAGAAGATATTCAGTTTATGATCAGGAGTTCTATGCCATAATTCAAGCCTTGAAGAAGTGGAGACATTATTTGTTACCTAAGGAGTTTGTGTTGTATACAGATCATCAAGCTTTACAATATTTGAACAGTCAAGGAAAGTTAAATCAGAGACATATGAGATGGGTAGAGCTCATGCAAAGTTACACCTTTGTGTTGAAGCATATGAGTGGAAAATCAAACAAAGTTGCAGATGCATTGAGTAGGAGAAGGAACTTGCTGATAGAGATGAGAGTTGAATTGTTGGAATTTAATGAATTATAGAACATGTATTAAAAAGATCTTGATTTGGCAGAACCTTGGAAAGCATGTAAGGAACCTGTTGTGATAGATAGGAGTAAGTGGTTGGATTATTTCATTTAGGAAGACATGTTGTTCAGAGGAAATCAGTTATGCATACCTAGAAGTTCAATGAGAGACAATTTGATAAAAGAGAAGCACAATGATGGATTGGCAAGATATTTTGGCATTGATAAGACAGTGGCTTTGGTAAGTGAAAATTATTTTTGGCCTCAGATACATAAGGATGTTAGGAAATTTGTGCAGAGTTGTAGAATTTTTCAAGTTGCAAAAGGGAGTAGTCAGAATACTAGATTGTATAAATCTTTGATAGTACTGGAGAGACCTTGGGAAGACATAAGTATGGATTTCATAATGGGATTGCCAAAGACACAGAGAGGACATGATTCAATATTTGTAGTGGTGGATAGATTTTCAAAGATGGCACATTTCTTACATTGTAAAAAGACAACTGATGTAGTGCATGTAGCTAACCTATTTTTCAAGGAGATTGTGAGATTGCATGGATTATCTAAGAGCATAATTTCAGAAAGAGATACTAGATTTCTTGGATACTTTTGGAAAACACTTTGGAAGAAGATGAAGACATTTGAAATTAAGTTCAACATTTCATCCACAGACTAATGGACAAACAGAGGTAGTGAATAGTGTTGGAAATTAAGGTGTCTCAACCTTGGTAATTCATTGTATTATTTCATTGTATTTATTTAATTATTGCCTATTATTGTAATTAGGATGCATATCCTTATTGTCATCTTGTGGGAGTTGGCACAGTGATGTGTCATCCTACGTGGAAGGTGACAAGTTGTAAATTTGTCCTCACATGAGGAGATAAGCATCCCACTTAGTGGTAGGAATATTTTGCCATGTGTCGGCATCTTAGATAGAGTGTAAGGGAATATTGACCAAAACGGTCATGACAGATTAATATGACAAATCTATGATGCGTAAGAGTCATAAATGGAAGATTCTATGACAGGTGAAGATGTGTCACAAGGCATCTTGGAAGAAGGCATATTTGGGTGCCCCAAGGAGGGTTATGACATGTTGTAAGAGAATATGCTATATATAGCCTGTGTATGGTAGATTCTCTTATAGTTATAAGATATGACAGCTATGACAGATTCTATGACGGTTGTAAGTGTCTTAAGAGTATCTATCATTACCCAACTTGGGAATAGGTGACCTCTTTGGGATGGGGTGACTTGATAAGTGTCAGGAACATCTTACAGTGTTGTAAAAGTGTCCATAGGTGTGGGTTTTGGTCCATGAGGCTATGTTGGATGCTCATCCCAAGATAGAGCCATTTTTGCCTTGTATTTTCTATATAAACAAGTGCTTTGGAGAGGAGATGTATTATGTGATTGACAGGTACTGTTATGTTGCTGAATTGTCTCCAGATATGAGTGTCGAAGACTCCTGCAAGAGCATTGGCTCTGTAACTGTATTGTAAACCTCATTGTTAAGATAATACATTTGAGCTGTGTTTTAGAGTGTGGGGTTTTTCACCCGTAAGGGTTTTCCCCACATATATCTTGTCTCTCTCTTCTTCTGTCTTACATTCTTATGTATGTGTTTGCTACAATATCTTTGTTGTTGGGTTAAAATTGTTGTAACTGTAAAGATTAAAATGAATTTGCACTAATCTCTCCTCATTAGATTAGTGTAAGTAGCGATTTCCGCACACCTAGCTTCCTTTCATTTGGTATGAGAGCTTGATCACCTTTGGTCCTAGTTATTGGGTAGGGGTTTTTTGAGCTAATCTTAGGTTGAGTGGGAGCTTTGTGTAGAGCATTTTGTAATCTTATTGTAGGAAAGAGATGGCAGGCACATCCGGAAGATTAGAGGTGGAGAAATTCAATGGCACTAATTTTGAGTTATGGAAACTTAAGACGGAAGACATGCTTGTTGATCATGACCTATGGGAAACCGTATCTAGTGTAAAACCAGTTGTAATGGCACAAGATGATTGGGATCTCAAAGATCGAAAGGCTAATGATCTCATAAGACTTAGTTTGGCTGATTCTATCCTGTTAAATGTCCATGAGGAGAAGAGCACAAAAGACCTTTGCAAGAAGTTGGGAGATGTTTATCAGGCCAAATCCCTGATGAACAAACTTTTTCTGAGAAAGAAGTTGTATTCTCTGAGGATGGAGGATGGAGGATCTATTGCAGATCACCTGAATGCCTTCAACATGTTAATTACACAATTGACATCAATTGGTGTTAAGATGGAGGATGAGGATCATTGTATGACCTTGCTTTGTTCTTTGTCGGACTCATGGGATCATCTTGTTATGGCTATTGGAAGCACCACATCCACACTCACAATGGATGAAGTGGTATCTTCATTGTTATTTGAAGAGATGCGGAGAAAGTCTTCCGAGGCAGCTAAAGAGGCTCTTGTGGTTTGTGGAAGACCCAAGGAGAAAGGGAAAAAGAAGGACAAGAAAGTTGAGAAGGGCAGATCCAAATCCCATGGGCAATCCAAATCTCCTGGAAAGTCCAAGGCTCTCTATTGGAATTGTGGAAAAACTGGGCATTTCCGAAAGTAATGCAAGGAAGAAAATTAAAAAGAAAAAGAAAAAGAATGTCCAAGATTTAGATTTTGACAAATCACAAGATGATTTCATGGTAGCCCTGGCCACCCATGCATCTGATGATGTGTGGTTGATTGATTCCGGTGCATCATTCCACATGACCTTGCATCGAATCTAGTTCACGAAGTATGAAGAGTTCAATGGTGGAAGAGTGTACCTGGGTGATGATTCTTATCTGAAGATTGTTGGTCGTGGAAGAGTCTCAATCTGATTCCCTAATGGATGAGTGAAGGGGATCACTGGGGTTATGCACATCCTAGTCTTGGCACAGAACTTGCTTTCTATAAGTATGTTGAATAATGTAGGTGTGCAGGTTATCTTTTTGAAGGGTGGATGCAAGATTACTAGACGATCTATGGTTCTTGCGAAGGGTACTCAAAGAGGTACTCTGTTTCAATTGGAGGCATGCACTCCACAGTGCAATAGTTCTTTTGACTTGAAGAAAAGAGATGTAGTCACTTCATGCCCACCATCTAAATGAGCAGTGAAGAAATCTGTTGTAACACATTCTAATGGTAGTGCACATGCTTTTGGAAGTTAAACTTCTTGCTGAAAAGACTATGTTATGGTATTTGAGATATGGCCACATTGGTGAGAAGGGTCTTAGAACCCTGAAAAATAAAAACCTCGTTGAGGGGTTAAATGATTGTAATCTCAAGTTTGACTTTTGTGAACATTGTGTATATGGAAAGCAAAATCATGTTCAGTTTTACTCTAGTTCTCACAAGTCTTCTGGTGTATTGGATCCTATTCATTTTGATGTGTTTGGTCCTTTTAATGTTCCTTCAATTTCCAAATCTGTATATTTTGTATCTTTCAGAGATGATTACAGTAGGACATGGGTTTATTTTATCAAAAGAAAGACTGAAGTCTTTAGTTGGTTTAAAGAGTTTAAAGCTTTTACTAAAAATTAGACTAGTAAAAATACTAAGTGTTTGAGAACTGATAATGGTGGTAAGTATTGTTCATTAGATTTCGATAAGTTCTGTAAAGAGCAAGGGATTGAAAGACATAAGACAGCTCCATACACCCCGCAGCAAAATGGAGTTGCAGAGAGGATGAATAGGACACTGATGGAGATAGCTAGGAGTATGCTTAGTGGAGCAAGCCTCGAACAAAAGTTTTGGGCTGAAGCTATAGCCACTGCTTGCTACCTGGTAAACAAGTCTCCTACATCATCTCTTGTTGGTAACACACCTATGGAGGTGTGGTCTGGTAAGAAGCCTTCAATTAGACATCTTCATGTTTTTGGTTGTGAGGCATATGCACATGTGCCTAGGGAGAGACGGTCTAAATTGGAGAACAAGGCTATTAAGTGTATCTTCATTGGTTATGGTGTCGGTGTGAAAGGATACAAGCTTTGGGATCCTATGGCTGAAAAAGTGTTGTATAGCAGAAGTGTTATCTTCAGAGTGTTAACACCTTTTCTGTTGTTCTACAGCCAAAAGAAACAGAAAAGAAAGAGGATGTGATTTAGTTTCCTTCTACCCCTGAGAAGATTGAACCAATAGACCCTATGAGATCTGATGATGAGGACAGCTCTAGCAACTCTGAGAGCTTAGAAGAAGCAAAACCTCAACCTCAACTATTGAGGAGGTCTACATGAACAAGAAAGCAACCTGATAGGTTTGGTTATTCATTGCTTGATTCTAGTTGTTCTTTTGCCTTGCTTACTAACATGGATGAGCCTAGAACTATGACAGAGGCTATGTGCATGAAAGATTCAGTTTCTTGGAAGGAGGCCATGGAAGATGAGATGGCTTCTTTGGAAAAGAATAAAACATGGGACTTGGTGCCTTTGCCTAAAGGATGGAAACCTGTTGGATGCAAATGGGTGTTCAAGAAGAAATTTGGTGCAGATGGCAGTGTTGAAAAGTACAAGGCTAAACTGGTTGCGAAGGGGTATTCACAAGTGGAGGGAATTTACTATGGTGAAATTTTCTCTCCCATTGCAAAGATAACATCTATTTGGTTCATGTTATCTCTTGTAGCAGCTTATGACTTAGAGGTGGAGCAGATGGATGTGAAGACAACATTCCTTCATGGTGATTTGGAGGAAGAGATTTACATGTCACAGCTAGAGCATTACATAGAGAAAGGTAAAGAAAATTTGGTTTACCAGTTGAAAAAGTCTTTGTATGGTTTGAAGCAGTCTCCTAAGATGTGGTACTTGAAGTTTGATGCCTTTGTGTTGTCAGTTGGATTTCTGAGATTGAAGTCAGGTCATTGTGTGTATTATAAGTTTGACAATGATCGTATTCTCATTATTGCGTTGTATGTTGATGATATGTTGTTAATTGGGAATGGTAAGAATATGATTTTTGATTTGAAGTCTCAGTTGTCAACACAGTTTGAGATGAGAAAATCTAGGGGCAACCAAGTACATTCTGGGAATGGAAATCAGAAGAGATAGAGCTAACAAAAAACTTTGGTTAAGCTAGAGTAAGTATGTGAAGACCATGTTGGACAGGTTCAGCATGGCAGATTGTAGACCATTGTGTGTTCCTATTTCTTTGGGGACAAAGTTGTCTGTTAATGATTGTCCAAAATCTCCTAGTGAGGTGGAGGATATGAGCAGAGTACCTTATGCTAGTGTTGTTGGCAGTTTGATGTATGCTATGGTCTGTATAGGACCAAACATTGCCCAAGCAATGGGAGTCCTTAGTCAATTTATGGCTAATCTTGGATGGGTACATTGGGATGCAGTTAAGAGAGTGTTCATATATTTCAGGGGTACTTCCAAGTATTCCACATGCTATCATGGTAATGCTATAGGATCTCTGCATTCAATTTGTATTCGTGGATTCGTGGATTCTGATTGGGCAGGTGATATTGACAACAGGAGATCCACTAGTGCCTATGTGGTCACTATGTTTGGTGGTGCAATTAGTTGGATGAGTAAGTGACAACGTGTGGTTGTTTTATCCATGATAGAAGCTGAGTATATGGTAGCAACTCATGCTTGTAAGGAAGCCATTTGTCTTAAGAGATTATGTTCAGTTATTGGTATTGATGTAGGACAGATTACAATTTGTTGTGACAGTCAGAGTGCGATTTGCCTAGCAAAGAATCCAATTTTCCATGCCAGAACAAAGCATATTGATGTACAATTTCACTTCATGTAAGACATGGTAGAGGATGGGAAGGTGAATTTGGAGAAGGTAGATACTTTGAGAATGTTGCAGATGCATTAACGAAACCAATGGGCACATAGAAGTTCAGATGGTGTTTGGAGTCTATGAGCCTCTCGGCCTATAGCAGTTAAATCCTGTTATTTCCATTGGCTCTTACAAGGTGTTCGACAAGTGGGAGAATGTTGGGAATTAAGGTGTCTCAACCTTCGTAATCTGTTGTATTATTTCATTGTATTTATTTAATTATTGCCTATTATTGTAATTAGGATGCAAATCCTTATTGTCATCTTGTGGGAGTTGGCACGGTGATGTGTCATCCTACATGGAACCTGACAAGTTGTAAATTTGTCCTCACATGAGGAGATAGGTGTCTCACTAGTGGTAGGAATATTTTTCCATGTGTCAGCATCTTGGATAGTGTGTAAGGGAAAATTGACCAAAACAGTCATGACAGATTCCTATGACAAATCTATGACACGTAAGAGTCATAGTGGAAGATTCTATGAAAGGTGAAGACATTTGTCATAAGGCATCTTGGAAGAAGGCATATTTGGGCACCCCAAGGAGGGTTATGACAAGTTATAAGATAATATGCTATCTATAGCCTATGTATGATAGATTATCTTACAGCTGTAAGATATGATAGCTATGATGGTCATAAGTGTCATAAGAGTATCTGTCATTCCCAACTTGGGAATAGGCAACCTCTTTGGGATGGGGTGACTTGGCAAGTGTCAAGAAAATCTTATAGTGTTGGACAAGTGTCCATAAGCATGGATTTTGGGCCATGAGGCCATGTTGGACGCCCATCCCAAGATAGAGCCAGTTTTGCCTTGTATTTTCTAAATAAATAGGTGCTTTGGAGAGGAGATGTATTATGTGATTGACAGGTACTATTGTGCTACCAGACTATCTCCAGATACTAGTGTCAAAGACCCCTGCAAGAGCATTGGCTCTGTAACTATATTGTAAACCTCATTGTTAAGATAATACATTTGAGTTGTGTTTTGGAGTGTGGGGTTTTTCACCCATAAGGGTTTTCCCCACGTATATCTTGTCTCTATCTTCTTCTGTCTTACATTCTTGTGTATGTGTTTGTTGCAATATCTTTGTTGTTGGGTTAACATTGTTGTAACTGTAAAGATCAAAATGAATTTGCACTCATCTCTCCTCATTAGATTAGTGTAAGAAGCGATTTTTGCACACTTAGCTTCTTTTCAGTTGGTATTAGAGCTTGATCACCTTTGGTCCTCGTTGTTGGGTGGAGGTTTTTTGAGCTAATCTTAGGTTGAGTGGGAGCTTTGTGTAGAGCATTTTGTAATCTTGTTGCAGCAAATAGATGGTAGGCACATTCAGAAGATTAGAGGTGGAGAAATTCAATGGCACTAATTTTGAGTTATGGAAACTTAAGATGGAAGACATGCTTGTTGATTGTGACCTATAGGAAACCGTATCTAGTGTAAAACTAGCTGTAATGGCACAAGCTGATTTGGATCTCAAAGATTAGAAGGCTAAGGGTCTCATAAGACTTAGTCTAACTGATTCTGTCATGTTAAATGTCCATGAGGAGAAGAGCACAAAAGACCTTTGGAAGAAGTTGGGAGATGTTTATCAGGCCAACTCCCTACTCAACAAACTTTTTCTGACAGAGAAGTTGTATTCTCTAAGGATGGAGGATGGAGGATCTATTGTAGATCACCTGAATGCCTTCAACATGTTAATTGCACAATTGACATTAGTTGGTGTGAAGATGGAGGAGAAGGATCATTTTATGACCTTGCTTTGTTCTCTGCCGGACTCATGGGATCATCTTGTTATGTCTATTGGAAGCACCACATCCACATTCACAATGGATGAAGTGGTATCTTCACTGTTATCTAAAGAGATGCAGAGAAAGTCTTCTAAGGAAGCCAAAGAGGCTCTTGCGGTTCGTGGAAGACCCAAGGAGAAAGGGAAAAAGAAGCACAAGAAAGCTAAGAAGGGAAGATCCAAATCTCGTAGGAGATCCAAATCTCTTGGAAAGTCTAAGGCTCTCTATTGGAACTGTGGCAAAACTAGGCATTTCTGAAAGGAATGCAAGGAAGAAAAGAAAAAAAAGAAAAAGAATGTCCTAGATTCATATTTTGACAAATCACAAGATGATGGTGATGCTTTCATCGTAGCCCTGACCACCCATGCATCTGATGATGTGTGGTTGATTGATTCTGGTACATCATTCCACATGACCTCGCATCGAAGCTAGTTCACAAAGTATGAAGAGTTCGATGGTGGAAAAGTATACCTGGGTGACAATTCTCATCTAAAGATTGTTGGTGGTGGAAGAGTCTCAATCCGATTCCCTAATGGACGAGTGAAGGGGATCACTAGGGTTATGCACATCCCAGGCTTGGCACAGAACTTACTTTTTGTAAGTATTTTGAATGATGCAGGTGTGCAGGTTATCTTTTTGAAGGATGGATGCAAGATTACTAGAGGATCTATGGTGCTTGTGAAGGGTACTCGGAGAGGTACTCTGTTTCAGCTGGAGGCATGCACTTCATAGTGCAATAGTTCTTCTGACTTGAAGAAAAGAGCTGTAGTCACTTCATCCCCACCATCTGAACAAGCAGTGAAGAAATTTGTTGTAACACATTCTGATGGTAGTGCACATGCTTTGGAAGTTAAACTTCCTACTGAAAAGACTATGTTATGGCATTCGAGATATGGCCACATTGGTGAGAAGGGTCGTAGAACCCTAAAAAATAAAAACCTCATTGAGGGGTTAAATGATTGTAATCTCGAGCTTGACTTTTGCAAACATTGTGTATACGGAAAGCAAAACCGTGTTAAGTTTTAATCTAGTTCTCACAAGTCTTCTGGTGCATTGGATCTTATTCATTCTGATGTGTTTGGTCCTGTTAATGTTCCTTCAATTTCTAAATCTATATATTTTGTATCTTTCATAGATGATTATAGTAGAAGGACATGGGTTTATTTTATCAAAAGCAAGACTGAAGTCTTTAGTTGGTTTAAAGAGTTTAAATCTTTTACTAAAAATTAGACTGGTAAAAATATTAAGTGTTTGAGAACTGATAACGGTGGTGAGTTTTATTCAGCAAAGTTCGATAAGTTCTATAAAGAGCAAGGGATTGAAAGACATAAGACAAATACATACACCCCGCAACAAAATGGAGTTACAGAGAGGATGAATAGGACACTGATGGAGAGGGCTAGGAGTATGCTTAGTGAAGCAAGCCTCGAACAAAAGTTTTGGGCTGAAGCTGTAGCCACTGCTTGCTACCTGGTAAACAGGCCTCCTACATTAGCTCTTGTTGGTAAGACACCTATGGAGGTGTGTTCTGGTAAGAAGCCTTCAATTAGACATCTTCATGTTTTTGGTTGTGAGGCATATGCACATATGCCTACGGAGAGACGGTCTAAATTGGAGAACAAGGCTGTTAAGTGTATCTTCATTGGTTATGGTGTCGGTGTGAAAGGATACAAGCTTTGGGATCCTGTGGCTGAAAAAGTGTTGTTTAGTAGAAGTGTTATCTTCAGAGAGCTAACACCTTCTTCTGTTATTCTACAGCCAAAAGAAATAGAAAAGAAGGAGGATGTGGTTTAGTTTCCTTCTACCCCTGAGAAGACTAAACTGACAGACCCTGTGAGATCTGATGATGAGGAGAGCTGTAGTAGCTCTGAAAGCTTAGAAGAAGAAGCATAACCTCAACCTCAACCTCAACCATTGAGGAGGTCTACACGAACAAGAAAGCAACCTGATAGGTTTGGTTATTCATTGCTTGATTCTAGTTGTGCTTTTGCCTTGCTTACTAACACTGATGAGCCTAGAACTATGACAAAGGCTATGTGCATAAAAGATTCAGGGTCCTGGAAGGAGGCCATGGAAGATGAGATGGCTTCTTTGGAAAAGAATAAAACATGGGAATTGGTGCCTTTGCCTGAAGGATGGAAACCTATTGGATGCAAATGGGTGTTCAAGAAGAAATTCAGTGCAGATGGAAGTGTTGAAAAGTACAAGGCTAGATTGGTTGCAAAGGGGTATTCACAAGTGGAGGGAATTGATTATGGTGAAATTTTCTCTCTCATTGTAAAGCTGACATCTATTTGGTTCATGTTATCTCTTGCAGCAGCTTATGACTTAGAGGTGGAGTAGATGGATGTGAAGACAACATTCCTTCATGGTGATTTGGAGGAAGAGATTTACATGTCACAGCTAGAGCATTACATAGAGAAAGGTAAAGAAAATTTGGTTTGCAAGTTGAAAAAGTCTTTGTATGGTTTGAAGTAGTCTCCTAGGATGTGGTACTTGAAGTTTGATACATTTATGTTTTCAGTTGGATTTCTAAGATCAAAGTCAGATCATTGTGTGTATTATAAGTTTGACAATGATTGCATTCTCATTATTGCATTGTATGTTGATGATATAATGTTAATTGGGAATGGTAAGAATATGATTTCTGATTTGAAGTCTCAGTTGTCAGCATAGTTTGAGATGAAAAATCTAGGGGCAGCCAGGTACATTTTGGGAATGGAAATTAGAAGAGACAGAGCTAACAAAAAACTTTGGTTAAGCTAGAGTAAGTATGTAAAGACCGTGTTGGACAGGTTCAGCATGGCAGATTGTAGACCATTGTGTGTTCCTATTTCTTTGGGGACAAAGTTGTCTTTTAATGATTGTCCAAAATCTCCTAGTGAGGTGGAGGATATGAATAGAGCACCTTATGCTAGTGTTGTTGGTAGTTTGATGTATTCTATGGGTTGTACAAGACCAGACATTGCCCAAGCAATGGGAGTCCTTAGTCAATTTATGGCTAATCCTGGACAGATACATTGGGATGTAGTTAAGAGAGTGTTCAACTATTTGAGAGGTACTTCTAAGTATTCCATATGTTATCATGGTAATGCTATAGGACCTCCACATTCAGTTTGTATTCATGGATTTTGATTGGGCGGGTGACATTGACAGCAGGAGATCCACCAATGCCTATGTGTTCACTATGTTTGGTGGTGCAATTAGTTGGATGAGTAAGTGACAACCTATGGTTACTTTGTCCACGATAGAAGCTGAGTATATGGCAGCAACACATGCTTGTAAGGAAGCCATTTGGCTTAAGAGATTGTGTTGAGATATTGGTGTTAATGCAGGACAGATTATGATTTGTTGTGACAGTCAAAGTGCGATTTGCCTAGCAAAGAATCCAACTTTCCATGTCAGAACAAAGCATATTGATGTACAATTTCACTTCATGTGAGACATGGTAGAGGATGGGAAGGTGAATTTGGAGAAGGTAGATACTTTGAGAATGTTGTGGATGCATTAACGAAACTAGTGGGCACAGAGAAGTTCAAATGGTGTTCGAAGTCTATGGGCCTCTCGGCGTATAGCAGTTAAATCCTGTTATTTCCATTAGCTCTTACAAGGTGTTCGACAAGTGGGAGAATGTTGGGAATTAAGGTGTCTCAACCTTGGTAATTTGTTGTATTATTTCATTGTATTTATTTAATTATTGCCTATTATTGTAATTAGGTTGCAAATCCTTATTGTCATCTTGTGGGAGTTGGCATGGTGATGTGTCATCCTACGTGGAAGGTGACAAGTTGTAAATTTGTCCTCACATGAGGAGATAGGCATCCAACTTAGTGGCAGGAATATTTTGCCATGTGTTGGCATCTTGGATAGTGTGTAAGGGAATATTGACTGAAACGGTCATGACGGATTTTTATGACAAATCTATGACGCATAAGAATCATAAATGGAAGATTCTATGATAGGTGAAGACATGTGTCACAAGGCATCTTGGAAGAAGGTATATTTGGGCATCCCAAGGAGGGTTATGACAAGTTTTAAGAGAATATGCTATTTATAGCCTGTACATGACAGATTCTCTTACAACTGTAAGATATGACAGCTATGACAGATTCTATGACAGTCGTAAGTGTCATAAGAGTATCTGTCATTACCCAACTTGGAAATAGGCAACCTCTTTGGGATGGGGTGACTTGACAAGTGTTAGGAACATCTTACATTGTTGGACAAGTGTCCATAGGCGTGGGTTTTGGTCAATGAGGCCATGTTGGACGCCCATCCCAAGATAGAGCCATTTTTGCCTTGTATTTTCTATATAAAGAGGTGCTTTGGAGAGGAGATGTATTATGTGATTGACAGGTACTGTTATGCTATGAGATTATCTCTAGATATGAGTGTCAAAGACTCCTGCAAGAGCATTGGCTTTGTAACTATATTGTAAACCTCATTGTTAAGATAATACATTTGAGTTGTGTTTTGGAGTGTGGGGTTTTTCACCCGTAAGGGTTTTCCCCACGTATATCTTGTGTCTCTCTTCTTCTGTCTTACATTCTTGTGTATGTGTTTGCTACAATTTCTCTATTGTTAGGTTAACATTGTTGTAACTGTAAAGATTAAAATGAATTTGCACTCATCTCTCCTCATTAGATTAGTGTAGGAAGCAATTTTCGCACACCTAGCTTCCTTTCAAATAGGAGTTTGGGAAACCTGTTGAGATGTTTGGTTGGAGAAAAGGCAGGAAATTGGGATTTGATTCTATCACAAGTAGAGTTTGCATATAATAATTTAGTGAATAGGAGTACCAAAAGAACACCATTTGAGATTGTGATAGAAACTAACCCTAGAGGAATAACAGAGTTGAGAAATATCAATATGGAAGACAATCAAAGTGTAGAAGCAGAGAAATTTGTAGAACAAATGGAGATAGTGCATGATTAGGTTTAGAAGCATTTGGAAGAGATGAATAGTAAGTACAAGGAGAAAGCAGATGAGAAGAGAAGACAAATAATTTGCAATTGGGAATGAAGTGATGGTATACTTGAGAAAAGAAAGATTTCTAGTTGGGACATATAACAAGTTGAAGATGAAGAAGTTTAGACCTTGTAGAATATTGAGGAAGTTTGATTCAGGAAATGCATATGAAATAGAGCTACCAGAGACATTGAGTATATCACCAATTTTTAACATTGCAGACCTATACTAGTATCATGAAGTAGAGTTTAGTGAAACCATTGAAGAAGACATGAAGAAGCAGTTACCACAACAAGCACATGAGAAAATTGAAAACATTTTGGATAGTAGAGTTGTTGCAAGTATGTGCTTACCGATGTTGTCATTGATGTCAACATATCTGTATTGTCATTAGTGCCAATTGTGGTCTTGTTTTGATGTTTTCTTGTGTTGAGATAATTGCTATGTATTGGCTTATATAAGTGTTGAAGATAATGAGAAAGTGTTCCTGATACTGATTTTCCAAGTGCTTTTTACAAAATTTTCTCTCCTAGTGGAAACAGTGTGTTGCAGAATATCTTGGCTTACAGAAGATTAGCGCAGTGCTTTATGCCGCATATCTTGTGGATCGAATATCTATAGTTTGGAAGTTATGTTAAAGGATTTCTGTAGTTTCTATGTTTCAAGTTTGAGCCTCTGGTATGAAGATTTGAGCGAGTTTTGTTCACCAGAGTAAAAACTATTTTTCTGTGCATTTAGTGGTGATAGGGAGAATGTATTTTGCTCTGCATTTCTTCGCATTTAAGTCTTACAATCTACGGTTCTGGAATTAAGTCTGTAATTATGATATGTGCCTTCAATTCAAATGGTTTGTGATTTGGTTCTCCGAAAGCGATCTTTCTTTTATGACAGTGGTAGACAGTAATGTTCAAGTGTTCCAATTTGAAGAATCTTATGGATAAAGTGTTTAGAGGTTGTGCGGATGTTCTTGGTGATTGTAACGTGCATGTGGATGTCTCTAGATCATGTTCCTGCCTTTTGATTGGACTGCAAAGTGTAATTTGGATCGTGCATGTGAAGCATGTTCTTAAAGGTCTTAGTGTTAACACCAATTTTAACTGACTTGGTTGTTTTCACTACTTGCAATTATGTTTTGGAGTTTATGATAGCATGTTGTTGTGTGGAAGATTACATTTGAGTCCCAGCTAAGGTGTGGTTTGGTCCGCATTCATTTTACCTCTTCATAAATTTATTTAGGTCCAAACCTATTCTAATATATGTGTGTTTGCCGGCCTTGGAGAATGTTCCCATGTTTGTAATGTTGACCTTGATGATCATTCCAAGGTTGATGAATTGTATAAATAATTGTGATAAAGTCGTGAAAATGTATCCAAGTACGAAGATGCGAAGATAAGTGTAAAGTAAATAGCAGAGCAGAGCAGAGGATGTTTATTGTGCTTTAATGGAACTAAACTTTGGCATAGTGTAGATGCTACTATCTCAATTCACCAAATCTGGTAGTGAGCCACCCCATTGGTAGTGAGCCTCTTCTCTTACAGTGAGCAATCTGGGTAGTGAACCCTAAGGCAATGAGTCTCTAATTTTTGGTATTGTTATTACATATTATATTGTGAGCTAACACTCACCGTGGTTTTTCCCTTTCCCTTATTGAGTTTTCCACATAAAAATCTAGTGTCTCATGTGTGAATGTGTTTAAGTTTCTGATTTCATACTTTCATGGTTAAATACAATAACAATGATTAAGTGGATAATGTGTTAATGGTTTTGAAGTATTGGTTACAACTAATTCACCCCCCCTCTTAGTTGTCTTGCACTTTTCAACAATTGGTATTAGAGCAAGGGTTCCTCAACAAAGAGCCTAACAGCTCAAGGTAGATCCAGGATGGCATACAAGGAGTCACCGTAGTTTGATGGAATGGATTATGCTCTATGGAAGGTATGAATGAAAATTCATCTTGTTTCTCTTGGTTATGGTGTTTAGAAAATGGCAGAAACCAAGTACACTATTCCTCCAAATGGTCCATCAGTTGAAGATGAAGTCAAACGGTATGAATTAAATGGAAAAGCTAGAGATGCTCTATTAAATGCCCTATCTAACATTGAGTTGGTGAAAGTTATGGATTTGGAGACTACTCATGAGATCTGGGATAAGTTAAAAAATCTATATGAAGGAGATAATTCTGTAAAAAGTGCCAAATTGCAAAACCTGAAGGCGAGGTATGAAGCCCTGAAGATGAGTGAAGATGAGAACATAACAATTTACATGCAGAAAGTTGATGAAATTGTCAATGGAATCAAAGGTCTTAGAGGAACTACTAATGAGGATGAGGTTGTGTTAAAGATTCTTAGGTCATTGCCTAAATCCTATAGTCACAAGGTGGTAGCAATTGAAGAAGTTATGAGTGTGAAAAAGATTTCAAAGGATTGGTTGCTCGTGAAGCTTACAACTTTTGAAATGAGAGAGTTTGGTGATGCCCTGCCGAAGACTAAGATTCCTTTCAAAGCCAACACTTCAGAGAAGACTTCAAGAGCTCAAAAATATGTTGTGGAATCCAATGATGATCTTGATGAGATTGAAGTAAACCTTGTGGATAAAATGCAAAGAGGTACTAGTAAGTTCAAAGGCAAATTACCATTCAAATGCTTTTCTTATGGTAAGATTGGCCACTATGCCTCCAAGTGCCCAGAGAGAATTGAGAGAGGTAAGAAGAAATTTGAAAGTAGACCTAGAGTCATGAAGAAATGCTATTATGTTAGAGATCTTGATGATGATGGTGTAACAGATGATGAGTCTGATGATGCTAATACTAGTGCAAATGAATGCATGTTTATTGCTATTAAAGAAGAACATGTGTCTACTAATCCTGCTAGTTGTGTGAAGGAATAAAAGCCAGTGGAAGAGAGTGCTTTGTCTGTTCAAGTTGAGAAGGATAAGGATGAATGGATTATTGAAAGTGGATGCTCACATCACATGACTGGTGATAAAAGTAAGTTTATAAGTTTGGAAAAGTATGATGGAGGACTGGTTAGGTTTGGAGATGATGCAACTGGTACAATGTGGAAAAGGATCTATTTCTTTTGATGGTAAGCATAACACAGATGATGTTCTATATGTGAAGGGTTTGAAGAATAATCTTTTAAGTGGTGGTTAGATGTGTGACAAAGGGTATGATCTGAGATTCAAGGACAATGGTTGCAAGTCATGGAAATCTCCATAATAGTGATTGCTATTTGTAAGAAGACTAGAGGTAATGTTTATCATTTGAGATGAACTAATGATTGTTGTTTGTTGGCTCAGACAGATGAGAGTTAGTTGTGGCATAAGAGGATGTGTCATATCAATTTTGATAACTTGGTAAAGATAAGTTCAGTACAAGCTGTGAGAGATCTACCTAGGCTTGTAAAACCTGCTAATACTATTTGCAAGGAATGTCAGATGGGCAAATAGACAAGGACAACTTTCAAGAGCAAGGAAGAATTCTTTGTTGGTCTACTTGAGCTGGTACATATAGATTTGTGTGGTCCTACAAGAACAAGAAGTCTGCAAGGAGATAGGTACTTTATGTTGCTTATTGATGATTATTCTAGAATGACATGGGTCACTTTCTTAAAGGATAAATCAGAAGCCCTAGACAAGTTCAAGTTTTTCAAGATGATGGTTGAGAATGAGTTAGATTTGAGGATCAAGTGCTTAAGTTCTGAGGAGGAGAGTTTACATCAAATGAATTCAATACCTTCTGTGAAGAACATGGGATAAAAAGACAGTTGTCTGCTCCTAGAACTCCCTAGCATAATGGAGTTGTTGAAAGAAAGAACATGATAATTCAAGAAGCTGCCAGGTCAATGATGATGGATGCAAAACTACCAGAAGTGTATTGGAGAGAAGCTATACATATTGTTGTCTACATTAAAAATAGAGTTCAAGTCAAAGGTAATGGTACTAAAACTCCTTATGGATTGTGGTATGGAAGAGTTCCCACAGTGAAATATTTCAAAGTTTTTGGAAACAAATGTTATATCAGAAGAGATGAAGAGTTAGGCAAGTTTGATGCTAGGAATGATGAAGGAATTTTTCTTGGATACTCTACTAAGAGTAAGGCCTACCGGTGTTACAATAAAAGATTGAGAAAGGTTGTTGAGAGTGCTAATGTGAAGGTTGATGAATATAGGGAAATCACATCAGATCTAAGTGGTAATGAATCAGATGAACCTGCTGTTACAGTCAATGAAGAAAAAATGGAATAAAAGGACAGTTAGATTGAAGAAGAAAAAGTTCCAGAAAGTACTATTAAGACTCCCAGGTATGTAAGGATTAATCATTCAGAAGATTAGATAATTGGTGATAAAAGTGAAGGGGTATTGACAAGGAAAAGAGCTACAGAGGAACAAGTGAACTACTATTTGCTTTCATAGATTGAACCTAAAATTGTGAATGAAGCCTGCCAAGATGAAAGTTGGGTAAAAGCCATGGAAGAAGAGCTGATGCAGATAGAGAAAAATCAAACTTGGGAATTGGTTCCTAGACCTGCTGATAAGAATGTGATTGGAACTAAATGGGTGTTTAGAAACAAGATTTATGAAAATGGAGAAGTAGTAAGAAACAAAGCAAGACTAGTATGCAAAGGATATTCTCAGGTTGAAGGCATAGATTTTGAAGAGACTTTTGCTCTTGTGGCAAGGATTGAAGAAATAAGAATGTTTTTGGCATTTGCAGCACACAAAGACTTCAAAGTATATCAGATGGATGTGAAGTCTGCATTCTTGAATGTAGAGCTAGAAGAAGAGGTTTACATAGAACAACCAGAAGGATTTCAGTCATTGGACCAAGGTGACATGGTATGCAGATTGAAGAAAGCCTTGTATGGACTTAAGTAAGCCCCTAGAGCCTGGTATGCAAGATTGGACAAGTATTTGTTGCAATTAGGGTTCAGTAAAGGTATTGCAGACAATAATCTCTACTTCAAAATCAATGATGATCAAATTCTAATTGTTGTGGTCTTTTTTGATGATATTATCTTTGGAGGCAATCGAGGTATGTGTAAGAGATTTGCAGAAGAAATGCAAAAGGAATTTGAGATGTCTATGTTTGGTGAAATGAATTCCCTTTTACGATTGCAGATATTTTCACAAAGCCTCTGCCTAAGGACACTTTTGAGTATCTCAGAGAAAAGTTAGGGGTTATTACCCCTCCTCTAAACTAAGATGCATGGGAAGTGCATCAGTCCAGTGGTGCCCAAAGTCTTATTCTTTGATTTGGATTGATGTTTTGAAGGCTCCCTCTAAGGGGGAGCAGGTAGATGTTGCTGATATGGGTTCCTGATAAAGAGAAGTAAGTATTGCAGAGTTGTTGATAGAGTAATTCCAGTTTGATTAGAGTAGTAGTTTGCAAGTATGTGCAGAGGGAGAGAAATGATGTCCCTTGCCATTGATGTCAAAGAGGGAGAGAAATCATGTGAAAAAATTAGGAGGAGAAAGAGTTTAGATGTGTAAAGAGAAAGGGGGAGAAAGTAATCAATGCAAATTCTTGTCTTGATGGTTCTTACACTTTTTCACATCAATGTTTCCATCAATGACAAAAGGGGAGATTGTTGCAAGTATGTGCTTACCAGTGTTGTCATTGATGTCAACATATCTGTGTTGTCATTGGTGCCAACCGTGCTCTTGTTTTGATGCTTGCTTGTGTTGAGATAATTTCTTTGTATTGGATTATATAAGTGTTGAAGATAATGAGAAAGTGTTCTTGATATTGAGTTTCTAAGGGCTTTTGAGAAAATTTGCTCTCCTAGTGGAAATAGTGTGTTGCAGGATATCTTGGCTTACACAAGATCAGTGCAGTGTTTTGCTCCGCATAAATTATAGATTGAATATCTTTGTCTACAGTTTGGAAGTTATGTTAAAGGATGTCTGTAGTTGTTATGTTTCAAGTTTGAGCCTCCAATATGAAGATTTGATCAAGTTCTATTCACTAGAGTAAAAATTATTTTTCTGTGCATTTAGTGGTGTTAGGGAGAATGTTTTATGCTCCACATTTCTTCGCATTTAAGTCTTATAGTCTACGGTTCTAGAATTAAGTTTGTAATGATGATATGTGCCTTCAGTTCAAATGGTTCGTGATTTGGTGCTCCGCAAGCGATCTTTCTTTTATGACAGTGGCTGATAATAATGTTCAAGTGCTCCAGTTTGAAGAATCTTATGGATAAAGTGTTTAGAGGTTGTGTAGATGTTCTCGGTGATTGTAACGTGCTTGTAGATGTCTCTACATCATGTTCCTACCCTTTGATTGGTCTGCAAAGTGTAATCTGGATCATGCATGAAGTGTGTTCTTAAAGGTCTTAGTGTTAACACTAGTTTTAGTCGACTTGGTTGTTTTCACTACTTGCGATTATGTTTTGGAGTTTGTGATAGTGTGTTGTTGCATGGAAGATTGCATTTGAGTCCTAGCTAAGGCATGGTTTTGTTTGCATTCATTTTACCTCTTCATAAATTAATTTAGGTCCATACCTATTCTAATGTATGTGTGTTTGTCAACCTTGGAGAATGTTCCAATGGTTGCAATGCCGACCTTGATGATCATTCCAAGGTTGAGGAACTGTATAAATACTTGTAATAAAGTCGTGAAAATGTATCCAAGTGTGAATATGTGAAGATAAGTGTAAAGTAAAAAGCAGACCAGAGTAGAGGATGTTTATTATGCTTAAATGGAACTAAAATTTGGTATAGTGTAGATGCTACTATCTCAGTTCACTAAATCTGGTAGTGAGCCACCCATGGGCAGTGATCCACCCCATTGGCAGTGAGCCTCTTCTCTTGCGGTGAGCAATCTGGACAGTGAGCCTCTGATTTTCGGTATTGTTATTACATATTATATTGTGAGCTAACACTCATCGTGGTTTTTCCCTTATTGGGTTTTCCATGTAAAAATCTAGTGTCTCATGTGTCTCATGTGTGAATGTGTTTAAGTTTCTAATTTCATGCTTTCATAGTTAAATACAATAATAGTGATTAAGTGGATAATGTGTTAATGGTTTTGAAGTATTGGTTACAACTGATTCACTCCCCCTCTCAGTTGTCTTGCCCTTTTCAACAAGAGTTGGACGCAACACTAGAGGAAGATAGTACAAAGAATATCTTGTGAAGTGGAAAGGTAGACCGGAAGAAGATTCATCATGGATTTCTCAGGTTGAGGTGGACCGTCTTGGTTTTCCTCTAGCCCTAGCAAAGTGAGGGACTCAATTTTTTTCAATAACCCTGGATGTCTGATGTAGGAGCATCCTTGGTTCAAGAGCAATCTTGCATCAACCAAAAACATTTGCATTTCAGTTTGTTTCTTTTCATTTTCTAGTTTTGGACAGTTAGTTTGTCAGTAGCAGTTTCTGTATTCTACCGCAATTGCATCTCAGACCTTGCAGAGATAGACTTAGCATCTAGATACATTCATGCACATCATATCCAAAATTTAGATCATTTGGATTAGGTGCCGATAACATATCGCTATCAGAAGATTGAGTGTTTTCTCAGAACAGAGCATCCTGACAGTCTCAGACAATCAGCTAAAGGAGAAGACTTGCAAAGCAATTCATGACTTGAGGAGCTAAATGACACATCATTCAATGTTGTTTGGTTCATGGCCAACCTTCCCTAATCTCTGCACACCATTCCATTTATTTGCAGAGGAGTTCTACTTAATTAGGTCCGAGCTATCCGTGTACACACGTTACATCTCTTTATTAGAGTTTATGATCTTCCTTGGCCGACGTGGAGGAATCTTATGTTCCGGAGATGGTATATATTGATGCAATAGATGCCTAGGAAAGTAGTCATAGTAGTTCATCAATAGTTCATAATTGATAGTTTGAATTTTGTGAAAAGGAGTTTCAAAGCTATATCTTGTGCATATTCTGTGACTGTGAAATCAGGCTTGTGAGCCCTAATTTTAAGCCCGCATATTGCCGGCCAATTTATATTTGAATTCTATGATATACTAAATAACTAAATCTGCTTTTACTTTATATCTTTGAGTTGTTTCCGTTGTGTTTACTCTAGTTGCACGGCCTAGACAGTTCACTTTGTGGACCCTCCTAACCGTGACTGCACCAGTTTTGGTTATGGATGATGATTTGGTGTGGTTTAAGAGATGGCTTGGGTGATGAAAGATAATGATTTTGATGATACTTTGGATCAGGTTTATTGAGATGATATCTGGATTTCAAATCAAAATAGACTTACGAAAATCTAGATCTTTGTGGATAGAAAAGGGATTTATGCTCTTCTACTTGGGGTAGACAAGACACACTAAGAAAAAAGAAGGATAGAGGGATACTTTGCTTGGGGTAGACAAGACACACCAAGCAAAATATGATTCTTGAAATGTACTAACTTAGGAGCAGTCCAAGCTCCTAAGATAATTTATCCAAGGTCGATAAGGGCTAATTTACACAAAACTTATGATAGACAAGTTCTTAAGCCTAATGTGAATTAGAGGATAAAGATAAGATCTAGATTTACTTTTAACCAAATTTTGATTTGAGAGATGGTTTAACTCAAGGATGATTTGATATGATGATATGTAAGATTTGTTTTTTTGGGAGATGGATTTGGGGTTGGCGATGGTTTGATGTGGTTGAAGGTTTTGGTCCAAAGTATGTTGATAATTTTGCTATGATATCCAAGTTTCTAAGGTTCCTAATGACAATGGGATGATCAAAGGGGCAGGGTGGGAATTTTGATGAAAATGGATGATTTGATGAAGGTGGATGACTCTAGGATCACTTTCAAGGTTTTGTCAAAATGTTAGGTCAACCAATTTGTTGCTTTGGGAAATTGTTATGCTTGGCTGTTTGAGACTATAGGTGAAAGCGCTGACAGGGTCTGTGAAGGTGCTGATAGATAGAGCACAGGTGCTAACAGATACAACAGGTGTGTTGATAGGTAAATCAGAAATGTTGATAGAAAAAATGCAGGCACTAACAAATAGAGTGCAGGCACTGATAGGTAGAACAGGTGTTTACAATCAAAGTGAAGGTGTTGATAGAGACAACCAAAGCACTAACATACAGGACAAAAGTGCTGACAGGATGATTGGCAATCTTGATTGTTTCAAATAATTGGTCATTTGACTGCTCTCGGAGGTGCTAATAGATGATTGAAAGGCACTGACAGGGGTAGCTTAGGCACTAAAATGCTATGTTTTTGAGATGATTTTCTTGTGTTTCTTGGTCAAAGGGTTCTCTTGGCAAGAGATTCAACACACAAAAAGACAAAATGGCTATTTGATTTTTTATGGAATAAGGCTAAATGGTTTTTTATGGGTTTAGTACATGAAGACACACCAAAAATATTAACATTCCCTAAAATTATTCAAGTGGGAGTGATATACCTTGTGGATCTCGTGAAATGGTCATGGGTTAGTCTCAACTCAAAATAGAGAAGTGATTCCTACCCCCAATAATACCATAATGCTATAGCTTGGATAGATAGGGAATATATGGTCATGTACCACCATATACCCCTTACCTTGGAGACTTTCATCTTGCCCAAAGTAGCCCCTATCTCAAGTATAACGGTACGTGTGAGCTTCTTCCCCTCCTACTGCAGCGGTGCACCACAAGGTATGGCAACTGAAGGTCTTAACTAGGTTCAACAAGTTGCTAGGGGATGTCCTAATATACACTAGGTATGGGGGACAAATCTATGAACAAGAGATTACCAAGCATCCAACCAAGAATGCCACCACTCTAGTCTTGGCGGACTGAGGGTCTTGAGGGTTTTGTTTAGATCAGATGGGGTCCATATTGAAGTGAGTCTTTCGATTCTCACAACATTTATATACCCTACTAGAACATGAGGTTGAGGTTGTCCCTTGGAGTGGGTGTATCTCCGAGCAGGCCTCCCAAGGAAGAAGACACTACTCACTTTTGATCCCCAATATCACACGAAATGCGAGGGGAGAGCAGTAAAAGTAGTACTCCTTTGAGGTATACACAACAAATAATTTGCACAAGGATTTCTAATCCCCAAGATAACCCAAAGATGTGAGGGGAGATCATATGTCCTAGTGCAAATGAAGACAAAGCAAACAAATAAATTCCCACTACTTTACTTTAATTCAACTAAACTAGTGAAAATTTGATGTTCTTTGACCGCAGTGCTGCAAGAAAGTGTCGATAGTTTGTAGTAAAGGTCTTGGTCAACATTTTAAGCTGCAAGAAAGTCAAGTTAGTACACCAAAAGATATTATGACTTATGATTAGATAGAGGCGCTAATGCACATAACAAAGGCGCTAATAGTAAAAGCAAAGGCGGTAACAGTAAAAGCAGATGCGCTAAACACATAATCCTAGGTGCTAACAGAAGGTGCTAAGGTGCTGATAGTAAGCACAGAGGCACTAACAAATAGTGCAGAGGCACTTTTGAACAACTCGGAGGCACTACAACATTAAGCCAAAGTGTTGAAATAGAGTGCAAAAGCGCTAATCAGATTGTATATACCTATCTTTACCTATCGATGGAGGTACTAAATCTGGAGGCAGAGGTGCTGACACAGAGCTTGGAGGTGCTAACATAGAGCTCAAGGACATTGATCCAACACAGGGAGCATAAACCTACAAATAGAGGTTAGATTGAATGCCATTTAAATACCATAGATTTACCCCTGTAACAAAGTCAGTTGACAAGTCAAATCACAAAGGCATTAGTCTCCAAAATAGGCTGTTAAAGTGTTAATACAAGCTTAAACCAATGATATTTGCAAGTTTATCAAAACACCTATGTAAACTCTCAGATTTTCCTACAAAATAGAGTGTTAAACCTACCATAGAGATCAAATAAATTACCAAAATATACTGTCAGCAACCTGCAATAGGAAAATATTAGTCTGCAACTAAATAGAACAACGGTGCTAAGACAGTCAACGTAGGCACCTCTGCGGGGCATGAAGGTGCAGAAACAGACTTAAAGTGTTAAAATAAAAAGTCTAGGTGCTAAACAATAGATCCTAGGCGCTAATAGAGATGATAGAGGCATTGAAAGACCCTGTAAAATCAAAGGTTAGAACACAGTCAAAGGCATTAATAGATTTGACAAATGCATTGTTGTCTCAGACGAAGGCGCTGAACCACAGTCGGAAACGCTACCCTATCACCTGCACAAGAACACACAGAAACCCTTCCAAAAAATATTAAATTCAGGGATTGTTTGTCCCATTGGGCATGCCAAATGAAGATACAAGAAGGTAGGAGATGCAATAAACATAAAGGAAACCAAAACAAATGATTATACCTTCAAATCCCCTCCATTCAAGTCTCCTTGAAAAGGTGGAGGAAGAAGCATGCACCCAATGCAAAATCCTAGCTTTACCCAATAAAAAGTAATGTGGATTGCTCAATATAATACCATTTAATGAGACAAGATTTGGACTCAATTGGACATGGAATTGGTTATGATTTTGGCTATGAATATGAGGAATTTTGGAGCATAATGATGGTATAATAAGCTTAAGTTTTGTTCAAATGGCTTGGGAGAGGCTCTTATTTATAGATTTTTGAGAACTTTTAGATCAATGGTGGAGGCTTGAAAATGAAATCCAAGGGTGGATATTTCATAATTAAATCAAGGGCTATGGTTTCATCAACAAAGATGAAGGACTCTCATTATTTTAGAATTTTAAATTCAACCTTGGGAAGGCTTTGCATTAATGAAGATAAAGACATGAGAATGAACTAAAAATTTATTTTAATGGGTGAATGTGATGAGAAGTGACAAATGCATGGATTTGGAAAGAAGAGGTGGATACATGTGTGAGCTTTATCAATTAAACAATGTTCTTTCATGATTTAGGAAATATGACGTGGAGACACATGTGACTCCCCTTATTTAAATAATGTTAATTATTTAATCAAGTGTGGGGAGATGGGATAATGAGGGTTTAAGTTAATTAATTAAGTGATTAAGATAATTAATGTGGCTGGTGGAAATTGTCTTAAATTAATTAAGCAAGGGTTCACTTAATTAATTTGGGTTTAGGGGCTAGGTAGGGTATGGTAGCTAATTAAATAAATGATATTTATTTAATTAGCCTAGGTTTAGTCACAAGCTAGGTGGATTAATTAAATAAATGGACTTTATTTAATTAATTTAGGTTAGTGAAAAAGGATAGGATAATCAATTAAATAAATTGTAATATTTATTTAATCAATTATGGACAATGGTTAGGGGAGAGTAATTAATTAAATTTAAATATTTAATTAATTACAGATACATGACTATGGGGAATTGACAAATTAATTAAATAAATTGATTTTTTTTAATTAATTACGGGAAAGGGGATAAGTTAGCAAGACAAGGGATGCAAAAAATGGTTGTATGGGTTTTGTCATTTTTAAGTGTCTACAATTTCAAATCAATTAAACATAGAAAATACTAAGGAAACCTTTGATTTCATCACGAGGTACACAAATTCAATAAACACAACACAACTTCATTGTCACTCGCAACACTCTTCTTCCACACGAAGAGAGTAATTAGTTCGATTCACCCCTACCTATTTGGCTCTCCTTGGAAAGGTAGGAGCAATTCAACTGATGCCTTTGGAAAGGGTATAGTGCGTGTGTTACATCAAAGTCTGACTCACCTGCGCTGTGTCTGAGTCATATTCTAAACATCACAAAACCAAAGACAAGAACCATTGCTCAACTTATAGGGATGAACAAGAATAGAAACATCAACCATCTCTCCACCAAGGTTGAAAGTTGGTTTATGTTCCCATATGCAAAGGAGAAGCCCTTCTTTGTTGGCCACACCCATTGTGACCTATTCAACACTCATTGTCAACCCCTTCGAAATGAATTTGACACCTGCAACACTACATCCAAGTGTCAAATAATGGTTGTCATCCACCCCTACGCCACTACATTTGGGCTTCATTTCCTAAAACAAAACAAGGAATTTTTTAGGGTTAAGTGTTTTAAGAATGAGAAAGATTAATAATATGTTTAAGGATTTATTTGCACAATATTACATTATTAAAATAGTTTGATTAGGTTAAAGTATTTATTTTATAGTGTTAAGCTGCCCAATTTATGAGTTGTGTATTGCATAATTAGATTTGTCTAAATAAATAATTTGAATGTTTGTCTAAATAATATTAGGAAAAGAAATGTTAAATTATTGGTACAAATAATTTTCAAAGTTGGGTGTTACAATTGTATATTATGGATCAGGGGTCAAAAATGTGATATTTTGGACACCTTTGTTACTGGACATATTAATGAAATCAAATTTGTTGATGTGAACATTAAACCATAAGTTTACGTAGTGAACTTATGAAATAAACTCCTATAAAAATTTGAGACTTATTGGAGAGGGCCCAATTGTGGTGCTGGTACCAATAGTTGTCATAGAACTAGTACATTGTAAGCTCAATATTTTAAAAGTATGGTACCAATGGTTGTAAGAGAGGACCCACTAGTTGAATAAAATAAGTCCATTAGATTCAAAAAGCAACAAATCATATGTTGCCACATCAACACACTAAAAAACATGACTTAATGCACAACAATTGGTCTAACTTTTTTGTTTGGGTCTATTATGACACCTCATCAAAAACCACGAGGATGACACCTTTTTTCTAGGTTTACCCTCTATGCTTGGGATATATTTTTTTTAGTGCCAATGTTACAAAGATGTTGCTATATCAACTACTATCGTGCCCTCGTCCTATTCACATCCCCACATATAATTTTAAGGCCCAAAATTAGGTGCACAACTATTATGTACTCTCCCCTAATGGGTCAAGAATAGAATGTGACCCGTAATTCATGTCAATCTTACCTACTTAATATGGCATATACCCAAGGCCCACATATCCCGCGTCATTTTCAGGGGAATGTATTTCCCTCGTGTCTGATTTTAAAAAATGATAAATAAAAACAAATTGTAATTGAGGATGTCTGTGTAAAAATGTAGAACAAAACAGGATAGAATTTCAGATTTGGATGCACAAGTGAACATAAAACTGTTTAAATGCAAGTGGTAGAAGGTAGCTTCTGATTTTCTACCCGACAGTTTAGTTTAATAATTTTAGGATTGAACAAGTCTTATTTGAAGACTAGTTTATCTGAGTAATTATTATTTTTGGTTGAAGATTATCAGAGCCATATATCTTTTCTTGTAGGTGCCGTGTTTGAAAACTATACATATTTTCACATAACTTTTATGTGCGTCACTGATTGGAATCTGAATGCAATCGGATTGTCTTATGAATGTCTTACATGGCTCTATGCCCCAGAGGCTTTTTTTAATCTGGCTGATCATTGGCTTTCTATCCCTAGGTTATTCTGAAAACCCCACACTTTCACTCGATTCAGAGAATTGTGTGAACAACACCATCATAGGAGAAAACATTCTGGAGAGCACCAATGGTATGTTTGCTTTGAAATTCTTCAATCCCATTGAGAAATATCTGTATCTGGTTATAGCTTACATTCAGTACAACCAGACAATTGTCTGGACAGCTAACAGGAACATACCCATAAGAGGAAAACCATGTTTAAAGCTTGGACCTCAAGGTGACTTAATTTTACAAGACACAGATAGTTCTGTGGTATGGTCCGCCAATATCAGTCAAGCAGATCATCTGGAACTTCAGGTAGGGAATTTTTCATGGGCTATTTTCTTTTTGTTTGCAGCAATTGCCTGTTTTTTCCTCAACTAGTTTCCAAGAGCAAAATGTTGTTACCCATTAATGTTGTTTCGAGGCTATTATTTCCAATATAGGTTAAGGTATCTTCTAGATCACAGCCAAGTAAGAGACTAGTTTACAGTATGAACCCTTTTAATTCACAGGGAATTTGTTTTCCATTTATCTTATATATTGTTTAAATTTTGTACTTCTGGATTTTGACCTCATGACAGTCCAGTAATAAACTTGAATTTGCGAACCCTATTGTTAAATACCTTGTAAGTTGCTGACCCCAAAATTTTAAGCCGAGCATTTCTGCCAGCCATGGTTTTATTGTAAATAGCATCAATGTAATTTTATTTTGCTAATAGTAATGAGAATGATGATACTCATTTCCAATACAAATGGGTAATCCTTAGAATTACACACTAGCTAGAATTAGAATCAGTGATAATATGGTTAGTCGATGGAAGTTCAACAGTTTTTCCTCCTTTTTAGACTGCTATGTTCCATAGACAGGGTTTGCGAACCAGGAGCTAGTTCCCTTCTACTGAATGCTAAGGAATATGATATAGCAGACCAAAGCCAGGACACACCCTTTGCTTCCACTCACTGCCCTGCTGCAAGCATATAAGCTCACAATATAATTCTCGTCTGGTGATCAACACAAAATTTTCAAAAAATGTTAGCCAAACTTTTGTATAAGATGTGCACAAAATTATTAGAACCCTCCAAATTTGCTAATATCAATGGTAAATGTTTTGTTTTCCCTCAAATATTAGCCTAGCTGTAATATGCTTTTTTTTTGGTTTTCTGTCGTCTGTTTTGGAAGGGAGAAATTTGTGAACTCTGTACTTGTAAAATAATTCCATCCTTAAATTTTTCTCTGATTTCAGACTTCGGGTAATCTGGTGCTGAAGAACAGTAGCAATGTGACCATATGGGCTAGTTTCGATCATCCAACCGACACCATCATTGAAGGAGGGTATTTAGGGTCAGGACAAGCTCTGGTCTCCATCAAATCCCAAACCGACTTATCAGAAGGACCATATATGCTCAAAATGGAACCAGGGGGCGTAGTTTGGTATGGGAGTTTTCCATCACCTTTGCCCTATGGAGCATGGACATTCAATCCATTAGGCTTTCAGGCTTCAAGCTCATTGAGATTTGCGTTGCATTCCTCTTGCAACAGAACCAGATTGGGATATGGGTCAAATGGAGAGAGTATAACTCTGGTCCAGGAGGGTAATTTGACAGCAGAATGCATACAAGAGATCAAAGGACTTGACTCATCAACAAGGAGTATAATCACAGGAGCTCAACTTGGAGATGGAATTTTCCGGTTCATGAGACTGGATGTGGATGGAAATCTTAGAACGTATATTCAATCTCCATCACAACAATTCCCAGACACAGACATATTCTCCATATTCTTTCAAGATGTGTGCAAGCTTCCCAACATATGTGGATCACTTGGCATTTGTAGTCCAGGAGGTACTTGCAAATGTGAGGATGAAAACATATTTGAACAGTCCCAATCCAAACTTGGATGCATTCCTAGAAAAAAATCCATCTGTGGTGCTTCAAACCAATTAGTAGAGCTTGAAGGAATTGATTATTATGCAAACCCATACATGCAACAAAGTATTTCCACCCTTGCAGAATGCAAAAATTCATGTTTATCAAATTGTTCTTGTGCGGCTGCCTTCTTTTGGGGAAATTCTAAGGCCTGTTATCATTATCAAGAGGTCAAATCCTTGCGGAATGTTTCAGATCAGAGCATTACAGCATTTATAAAGGTTGGTCCTGGTTCATTTAGTGACAGATCCAAAACCAATGATTCTAAGAGAAAAACAATTGTTTTAGCAGTTCTGGTACCAGTGGTTTGTGTTGTTGTCTTTGCTACTGCATTAGGTCTCTTTTTCAGCAAATATAAAAGAAAGAAATCCGAGCAACTCAGGTCTGAAGAAGATGAATTCCTAGAGAATTTACCAGGACTACCCCCTAGATTTTCATACAAGGAGATGGAAGATGCCACGCAAGGATTTAGCACAAAGCTTGGGTCAGGTGGGTTTGGAGCTGTGTTTGAAGGGCAACTTCGTGATGGAAGAAAAGTTGCAGTAAAAAAATTGGGAAATGCAGATCATGGAAACTTGCAATTCCGTGCTGAAGTTGCAGCTTTAGGTAGCATCAACCATGTAAATCTGGTGAGATTGTTTGGTTTTTGTGCCGACGGTACAAATAGATTACTGGTATATGAGCACATGACCAATTCATCTCTTGATCGATGTTTGTTTCACCAATCTCATGAAAGTTCTTTGTTTCTTGGTTGGAAGAAGAGATATATGATCATTCATGACACGGCAAGGGGGTTGGAATTTTTACATGAAAAATCCAGGAACAGAATTCTTCACTTAGATGTGAAGCCACAAAACATTCTACTGGATGAGAACTTTAGGGCCAAGCTTGCAGATTTTGGGCTAGCCAAGCTAATGGATAGGTCTCACAGCCGTGCATATACTCGAATTAGGGGGACCCCTGGATATTTAGCCCCTGAATGGTTGCTGAATGCATCTGCCACAGAAAAGAGTGATGTATTTAGCTTTGGAATGGTTTTGCTGGAAATAATTAGTGGCCGGAAGAATTTAGATCTGTCCTATCCTGAGGGTATGGAATTTTTTCCCAAATGGGCAGTAAATATGATTGAAGAAGGAAAGATTTCTGACGTAGCTGATCCAGAACTAAGATATTTGGCTGATTATGATGGTGAACAGGCTGAGCAAGTGATCAAAATTGCCTTTTGGTGTATTCAAGAGGATGAGAAAATAAGGCCAACAATGAATAAAGTTATCCTGATGCTAGAAGGCCACGTTGAAATTGAAGAGCCACCATTTTCTATGCAATTTTTGTCAAGAACACACGTCAGTATGAAGTCTCATTTTTTTGATTCAGAGGCATCAGGAAGTAATGCTGCCACTTTCTCTATATCCCTGTCCGGAAGGTGATAATTACCCCATTGGTAGTCTCTTTAAAGGATCCTAACAATGTCTGATTCCGCTTTGTTTTTTTGTTTATGCATTCTCTTGTAACTAGCACCAACACCACTGCAGTAAATCAGAACCTTTGATTTTGGAACACAGATCCCATTGTTGTGAGATATGTTTTTGTGGAAACATCTCGTTTTCAAAGAAAAAGATTGTAAAGAGGATATTGCAAACATTGTGTTTTAACCTTCTGCAGGGCACATGTGGTTAATATAAATTGACATGCTTATGTTTTGGCTTCTGTACTGGTTGTTAAGCAGTTCTTTATGGTCCAGACAGTCAATCTGAGTATTATGTAGACTATCTAATTGGTAGGAGCCTTCTATTTTTGTTCACTGATTTTTTAGGTTTGCTCGAGCAGCATTTTAAAAGTGAAAATTATATCTACTCTGCTCTTCCCCACTGTCCCCATGCTTGTATATACGAGGGCTTGGGGTGAAGTAAAATCTTGTCTTTGGAAGTAATGAGTTTGATCAGAAAATGTTCGTAGATCTGTTCTTACCCAATGCCTTTTATCTTATTTAGAGTGATTAGAATAAGGCTTGACATGATGTAAATATTCCTCTTTTAAAATACAACCTTTCTTTCTTTACACACACACACACAAAGAAAGATAGAGCAGGATAATGGCATGTTTCAACCCTAGCATGGGATTGTTGGAGGAAACTAATTTCTCCCCATTAGTTTGCAATTTGTCTTTGTTAGTTTGTTTCTGTTTTGTAGTCAGTTGTCTTACAGTTGTCTGTAACCGATTTGTACCTATTTTGGAACCTCTATTTTTTTGAGGGGTGTGTAATCTTTTTTGGGTGTTAAATAAAAGTCTGGAGTTGGTTTTTCTGTTTGCAGTAGCAAACTATTTCTCCTCCCAGCCTTCAATCTGGTATCAGAGCCAGTAGTTGGAAGATTGTGGCACAGAAATCGCCCAAATCATTGAAGTTGTTTTTTATTATTAAAGATAAGCGCTTTTAACGGGAGCTATGAACCGGAAAGGGTTTTGAAAGTTGTTCTACTGCCAAGGTGTAAAAAACAATATAGGCGCAGTTGAGGGCGAATAAAGCCGCTAGAAATCATATGCAATTGTTTTTTGATCTCTCGGCTAAAGGAAATTGCAGCAAAGTTTAAAGGAATCGCATTAGCTTGGCGAAAGAAAGCCGTTAGTTTGTTGAAATAGCCATAGATCTGTATAAGTTGCCACTGAAGGAAATCAAGTCGCTGTCCAAAAGGAGACACCAAGTTAAAAGAGCCGAAGCTGTCTTGGTCACAATATAAACCGCCAAAGGAGACTCTAAGCCGATCTAGAAGAGGTCGATTAAGAAGGAAATTGCAGATTTGTAGCCGCTTGTAAGGAAGAGATTTTTTTGTCGAAGTCTGAAGACACAAGTCGCTGCCAGAAATCACAGAAGCCACCAAGGAGTTATTTTTTCTGTCTGAAGATAATATAGATCACAAAGGCATTGAAAAGATCGCAGTCAAGTGGTGAAGGCACGTGAAGTTGCCGGAACTAATCGGAATAATCGATTTTTTGGAGTCAATTCACTGTAGTAGATCATGGCGTCAAGTAGCAATTCTTTGTCGCCCCAAATTCCTATTCTCATTGGTAAGAATTACGATTTTTGGGCAATTAAGCTGAAAACATTGTTTTGTTCACAAGAAATCTGGAAAATAGTTGGAAATGGATTTGTAGAACCCCAAGATCAGGCAGCCTATCAAGCTTTCACTAGAGCATAAAAGGATGAACTTAGAGAAAATAGAAAAAAAGATGCAAAAGCCTTATTTCTAGTTCAACAAGCAATGGAGGATTCTATTATTTCCTAGGGTTGCAGCAGCAACTACATCTAAGAGGGCATGTGAGATCTTGGAGACAGCCTATCAAGGTTCCACAAAGGTGAAAGTAGCTAAACTACAATCTCTTAGGAGAAATTTTGAAAATTTACAAAAGAGTCTGTAGACCAGTTTATGAGTCAAGTAATGAATGTAGTGAATCAAATAAGATCTAATGGAGAAGAAATGTTAGATCAGAAGATTATAGAAAAAAATCTCAGGAGTTTGCCTAGCAAATTTGATTCAATAGTTGTAGCAATTGAAGAATCTAAGGATTTGACATAATTATCACTAGATGAATTAATGGGATCTTTGTTATCACATGAGTCTAGAATGAATATAAATAACAATACCTCTTTTGAGAACGATTTCAAGTCTCAGGTCAAGTTTTAGAGGAAGAGGAAGAGGAAGAGGCAGTAGTAGAGGTGGAAGGAGTAATTCAGACCAAGGTGAAAGTAATAGTCAAGATGAAAGGAATAAACAAGCAAATCGGTACTACCACAATAGAGGACGTGGCAGCAATCATTTTCAGCAACATGTTTTTATTGCAAAAATATGGGCATTATGCATAGAGTGTAGAAAGAAACAAGGAGAGATGAGCAAATAGAATGCTAATTACATAGATGAATCTAATTCTAGAAGTTTATTTATCACTTGCCATGTTACTCAAGAAAGTGCTAAAGATATATAGTTTTTAGATAGTGGGTGTAGCAACCATATGACAGGGAATAAAGAATTGTTTGCTAGTCTTGACGATTTTGTTAAATGTTAAGTGAAATTGAGAAATGATAATAAAGTGCCTGTAAAGGGTAAAGGAGTAATAAATGTTTTGACAAAGATTGGTGAAAGAAGATTCATTTTTTGATGTTTATTTCGTGCTTGGTTTAAAACATAATCTTATGAGTGTTGGTCAGTTAACAAAAAAAGGTTATAGGGTATCTTTTAAGGACAATGTTTGCACTATATTGAATAGATTTTCAAATGCCAGGGTGATCGCAAGTGTGGAGATGACAAGGTATCAGATGTTCCCTCTTTGAATTCAGTGCACCCAAGAAGAAGAGGAGGTAAATTTCAAAATGGTGTATCTAGATGAATCATGGTTATGGCATTTGAGGTATGGACATTTATATTTTGAAGGTTTGAGTTTGTTATAAAAGAAGCATATGGTGAAAGGTTTGCCACCAATCGAGCAGCCAACTAGCTCATGTGAGAGTTGCATTCTAGCAAAACAACATAGAGATAGTTTCCCAAATGGAGTCTCATATAGAGCAAGGGAATTATTGGAGTTAGTCCATAGTGATTTGGGTGGACCAATACAAACTCTATCACTTGGAGGAAGCATTTATTTTCTAACTGGTGCAGGTGCACCCCTTCAACAGGACCAATGTACACAAGAGGAAGGAGAAGAAGACTAATATAGTTTTTGACATTTTATGTTACCTTATAGCATCTTCAAAAATGTAACATTCTCTATTAGCATTTCATGTGGGTAAACTCCAAACTGGACATTTATTAACAGTTTGGATTAAGGGAAAGTTAATCAAGATGTCTTAGCTGTAAGAGTTTTGCTGTCCGATGCAAAACAGATGTCATTTAAAATAGGTTAAGGGTTTCCACCTATAATTTTGAAAAGATCAAATCCCAGAAACAGAGGGGAATGTCAGTCCCTCGCATTGAGGAAAGATAAAAATGGGAAAACCTTTTGGAGAAGGGAGGAGTAGTTTCTGGGCTCTGGTCTCTGAATAGTCGAATGAAATTTCTGAACATGAAGAAAGAATAGAAGTTTTGCAAGTTATTTTCTTTCCAGTTTCTGAATACTGTGTAAATATCCAGTGTAGATATTCTGTGTATGCATTTCTTCTGTGTAGAGTCTGTATAGAATATAGTTTTGTGTCTCTGTGGTCAAATTAACTAGATAAATCCATTCCACTGGTGGATTTCTGCGAAATCAGTGGAATGGATCTGTAGAATAGTTTTATTTGTTCAATTTTGTTTGGTTTAAAATTTCTGGGCCGCTCCAAAGTCCTCCTCGGTGTATAATGTTGCTACAAGAATGGCATCCGTGTTCTTAAGTTTAGTCTGTATGCTGTAGGAAGCATTTGATTCTGTGTTGTTCGTCAATTGTACCTATATGTATATCGCTGGCCAGGTCGGGGACCAATTCAAGCCTGAAATGTGTGTTTTGCAGACATCGGTGTGAGTTTCCAATTGTGTCGCCGACGGAGGAGTGTGGTTGATGTAATATACATCGGCGGGAGTATAAGCATCGGCCTGAGAAATTGTTCGTGGGCTGACAGCAGAAGGCCACACCGATCGGTGAAAGGAAGAAGGGCGTTTGGTCGAAAGGGAGTTGGCGGAGAGTCCATCGGCGTAAGATAGCTCATCGGAGAACAGGAGACTAGTCTTGCCGAAGAAACCAATCCTACCGATGTAAACATTGGTATGTGACCGTCGGAGTGACTATCACCATCGGGGTAATAAAATTACCTGGGGCCGACAGCTGGGAGCCACACCGATCGGAGAGACCGTTGGAAGGTGTCACCGATAAGAGATATCGGCGTGAAACACACTGTCGGAACAAGGGATAGAAGTTTTGCCGACATGAGTGAGTCTCACTGATGGTAGTATTGGCCGAAGACATTGGTGTGAGAGGGGCGTATCGGTGAAAGAATTCAACCCTGGGCCGACGGTAGGGGTCAACCCGACGGAGGAATGAACATAGTCATCGGAGTGACATAAGAAATCAGGGAGGTTTCCCGTAGCTGGGCCGATAGTCCAAGTGTTGCCGATAGGCAACTTGGTCGAGAATGGTGACCGTTGGCGGAGATGACCAGGACCGGCGATCACAGGTTGAAGATCATAAGCATCGGTGTGAGGGAGAGCGTCGGCAACAGATTTAAAGAACTCGCCGATAGACAGAAGTCTCACCGAAGGGGGGATTTGAACCTATCCATTGAACCTCTCAATTGAACCGGTTCAATCGGTGAGAGGTGAAGGCATCGGCAGGAGTTTCAAAGGATTCGCTGATAGGCGATGTCGTGTCGATAGGCAAATCCAACGAAGACTTCGTCGGTGTGACATGGGCATCGGAGTAAGCTGCATTGTGATGTGCTGTTAGTCATTGTCAGCCCGATAAAGGCATATCGGTGTGACATTATGTTTTATCTTGCCGATGGAGTATTTTCGGAGGCCGCTCATCGGAATGACTGAACAGGTCGGCGAAGGAATTTTGAGCTTGACCGACGGGGTAGTATCTTGCCGATAGGCAAGAGTGGGTATACATTGGTGAGACAATTCAAAGGTCTTGCCGATATAGTTTCAAATTGCTGTTTTGTAGGCTCCAACGGGTTTTTGAACAGGTTCACACGTTTCAGCTGGGCATATGCACTGCATCACTAACCTTCATTGATGATTTCAGCAGGAAGACTTAGATATATTTTCTCAAAGAAAAGGCTGAAGCTTTCGAAAAACTCAAAATTCAAAGCTATGGTGGAAAAGCAAAGTGGCCATTATATCAAAGTATTGAGATCAGATAGAGGAGGTGAATACATGTCTAATGAATTTTAGGATTTTTTAAGATATTATGGAATCAAAAGGCTACAAGATACACACCACAATAGAATGGTGTAGCAGAAAGGAAGAACATAACAATCATGGAGATGACTAGAAGCATGTTGAAGGCCAAACATTTGTCAAATGAATATTGGGCAGAAGCAATAACATGTGCAGTGTATATGGGTAAAAGCACAAAGATGGGTCCACTTTTCGCGGAAGTTTTAAGAGCAAGAAAAAACATGACTAGAATAGGTATCCGCTTTGAAAATAACGGGTGCCGGTTTAGGAATGAGAGCTCGAGCCTAAGCAGGTGCCCGTTAAGGAACGAGCTCCCATTTAGGATCGGGCTCTGTACGCTCAAAATCGTGACTTTGGTTGCCTGGGGCTGTCGGGTCAGATTTCAGCATGCACACGGACCCTTTCCCTCCTTGCCATAGGGCGATCTGCCACATCACTCTCGTTCACGTGGAATTAGCCAGTTGAGAGGACGCGAGACACAGCAGGGCTCTGGCTCGTTGTGTTGGGATAAGGTGCCATTAACCTTGTAAATCCCAATATTGTATTTATTCCATCTATTATATGTAATTTGTAATTATCCATGAGGAGATGTACTAGTTTCACTGGCAGGGGTAATTTCAGAGTAACCAGAGGTAATTACAGAGTGACTTTTACTGTTGGCAAATGTAAAAACTCAAAGTAAATGAGGGTAGGCGTGCTCCCTTGAGGAATATACTATTTTTGGCATGTATGACAACTGTTATAATGTTTGGTAAGTGAATCTATGACAGCTGCAAGTTGTCATAAGATTCTGAGATTCTATGACGCATATGACGGATATGTTAGTTGTATATTTGCTATATTTAGCCCAAGGTTCTTATCATGGAAAGATACTCTTTTGTGGAATCTATGACGGTTATGACACGTCATAAGATGCTGTAAGAGGCTAGATTTAGTCTTGGGCCCCCAACCTTTGCATGGTTGTTTTTGCACAAGTGTAAGATACTTGTAAGATGGTAATTAATGTTTACAAGTTGGAGAATCTTAGGAGAGAGAAGGTGAATGCCTAGGATGAGTTAGAAAATGTTTCTATAAGTATCTGTCATGTATTTTGTTGTTGCAATACAGATTTTAGGTACTCTTGTGCTATCGGAATGCTGTCGGATTGAAGACTTGTGGAGAGAGTTGTGTAGTTGATGTATTGTACAATCTTATTGAGATTAATACAAACTTGTGCCTCTTTCCTGGTGGAGTTTTTTTACTCGCAAGGGTTTTCTCCACTTAAACACTGTGTCATTGTGTTGAGTTCTTCATGTTTGACATCTTTTCTGTAGTGGGTTTTATGTTTTGATTACAATCTCCATCGTTAATGCACACTTAAAGATTGCTGAAATTTATCTTGACTTTTCTAACATTTGGTATAAGAGCTTGGCCAGCTTTGACTCTTGGGTGGTAGTGTGGAAACTGTAGCTGTAGTGGGAGATTTGGTTGTGTTTGTTTTGCAGATCTTGTATTGTTATGATGGCTGCATCCACTGTTGCATCAACCTCTCGAATGGACATTAAGAAGTTCAACGGAACAGGGTATGAGTTGTGGAAGCTAAAAATGGAAGATTTGTTGGAAGAAAGAAACCAGTGGTTGGCTGTCCAAAAAGAGAAGAAACATGACGATGTCTCTCAAGATGAGTGTGATAGACTGGATAAGAAGGCACAGGGAACCATCCACTTGTGTCTTTCAGACTCTGTCCTGTTGAATGTCGCAAAGGAAGAGACCACATACAAATTGTGGAATCGGTTGGGTGAGATCTATCAAGCCAAGAGTATGGTAAATAAACTTTATTTAAAAATAAAATTGTTTTCCATGAAAATGCGAGAAGGTGAATCAATGGCAGAGCATTTAAATTCTTTTAATTTGTTATTGAGTCAGCTTGATTCAGTAGATGTTGAGGTTAGTGAGGAAGATAAATGTATCTTATTTCTTTATTCTTTACCCGAGTCTTGGGAGAATGTTATCCTTGCTATCACTGCTAACATTGTGTATCCGAAGTTGGATGCTCTTGTTTCAGTGCTACTGTCACAGGAATTGAGGAAGAAGAGTTTAGATAGTTCAGGGGATGCTCTCAGTGTCAGGGGAAGGTCTAAGGAAAGGGGACCTAAAGGAGATCAGAAAGGGGCTAAGGACAAGTCCAAGGGCCGGTCGAAGACTCCTGGTAAAAAGAACAGAGTTAAGTGTTGGAATTGCAGTAAAAGGGGACATGTGAAGGAGTGCATAAACCCCAAGAAATAGTGGGAGAGTGCTTCGGATAAGTCCTCAAATGCAGGTGAAGATGTTTTACTTTCTACATGTAATGTTGTTTCTAATGATCACTGGTTGGTTGACTCAGGATGCTTATTTCATATGACCCCGCATAAGGAATGGTTCTCCACATATGAAGAATATGATGGAGGTAATATCTATCTTGGTGACAACTCTTCATATCTGATTGTCGGGAAATGATAGATATTGTTGTGTTTTAGTGATGGGATGATTAAAACCCTCCCTGGTGTTTTGCATGTTCTTGGATTAGCTAGAAATCTAATTTCAGTTTCGAAGTTGAATGATTTGGGAATGCATGTGACATTTGACAAGCATGGCTGCAGATTGGTGAGAGGGAACTTGGTGGTAGCGAAAGGGAAGAGATTCGGGAACTTGTTTAAGCTTGAAGCCACTACAATTTCCAATGCCTCCTATGTATCTGAGGCCACTACTGAAAATACATGTATGTTGTGGCACCGTAGATTGGGCCACACAAGTAATAATGTATTAAAAACTATTAAGAATAAAAATTTGTTAGACGATTTCTCCTATTCTGATGAGCACTTTGATTTCTGTGAGCATTGTGTGTTTGGTAAACAAAACAAAAAATTATTTCCTTCAGGAAGCAATAGAGCAAAAGAGAAGTTAGAAATTATTCATACGAATGTGTTTGGGCCTGTGGATAATGAATCTATTGGAAAATCTCGCTATTTTGTTACCTTCATTGATGATGTATTCAGATTTACATGGATTTATTTTATGAAACATAAATATGAAGTTTTCACTAAGTATAAGGAATTCAAAGTCTTAGTAGAGAACCGATAGGGTTTAAAGATACAAATATTAAGATCTGACAATGGAGGGGAATGTTGCTCTAAGGAATTTGATGAGTTTTGCAAGCATGCAGGTATAATTAGACAAAAGACAACTCCGTATACACCACAACAAAATGGTGTTGTAGAAAGGATGAACCGAACAATTATGGAAAGGGCCAGAAGTATACTTAGTGATGCACAGTTGGATAAATGTTTTTGGGCAGAGGTTGTGTGTACTGCTTGTTACTTGATAAACAAATCTTCTTGTAAGGCTCTTGATTTGACACCTTATGAAGTGTGGACAGGTAAGAAACCTTTTGTTTCACATTTAAGGGTTTTTGGCTGTGAGGCTTTTGTTCATGTGCCTAAGAAAAATCGTTCTAAGTTGGATCCAAAAGCTAAAAAGTGTACATTCATTGGATATGGTGATAATGTGAAAGGTTATAAGCTTTGGAATCTACTAACCCGCAAGATATCTTTTCTAGAGATGTTATTTTCAGGGAACTTAGAGTTATTTCTGAACCTGAGCAGCCAAAAGAAAAAGAAGAAAAGGTAAAGAAGGTGCACTTTGATTTAGAGCAGCAAGATGCACCTCAGGAAGAACAAAATGATGGATTGGGGCGTGAAGAAGAAGAAGAAGATTCAAGTAGTTCTGATGAAGATGAATCTATTGTTATAGATGATCATGCAGAAGAACAAGTAGTCTCTTACTCCACCCTTGAAGAGATCCACAATCCAACGAAATCCAATTGACAGGTATAGCCCACCAGATTTCTGTTGTGTATATGCTTTGTTGAGTACTAACGATGAACCTAGATCCTACAGGGAAGCTATTTCTGCAGATGATAGTGAATCTTGGCAGTTAGCCATGCAAGAAGAGATGATGGCTTTAGACTCTTGTAACACCTGGGATCTTGTTCGTTTGCCCAAAGGATGAAAGGCCATAGGTTGTAAGTGGGTCTTCAAGAAGAATTTTGGAGCAGATGGTTCATTGGAGAAGTACAAGGCTAGACTGTAGCCAAGGGCTACTCCCAGAGAGAGGGAGTTGATTTTGGTGAGATATTCTCTCCTATTGCTAAGTTGACTTCTATTAGATTTCTCTTATCCATTGCTGCAGCTTATGATTGGGAGATTGAGCAAATTGATGTTAAGACTGTATTCTTGCATGGAGATCTTGAAGAAGAAAGTTATATGCAACAACCTACAAGTTTTGAGGTAAAAGGAAAAAAACATTGGGTTTGCAGGTTAAAGAGGTCTCTTTATGGTCTGAAATAGTCTCCCAGAATGTGGTATCAAAAGTTTGATTCATTTGTTTTGAAATTGGGTTTTGTTAGAAGCGAGGAGCATCATTGTGTTTACATTCATTGTATTGATGATTTATACTGGTTATTGTATTGTATGTTGATGACATGTTATTTTTCAGCAATACTAAGGGTATGATCAGTGAGCTTAAAGCCCAACTTTTAGGTGCATTTGAGATGAAGGATCTTGGTGCTGTAAGGTATATTTTAGGAATGGAGATCAAGAGGGATAGAGTTAACAGAAAGCTTTGGTTGTCACAAAGTAAGTATGTGAATACTATTTTGCAGAGGTTTAGTTTGTAGGACTGTAACCCAGTTAGAGTTCCTTTACCCATTGGTACTAAGCTTTCATTAGATATGTGTCCAAAGACTGAGGATGATTTTGAGGATATGTCTAATGTGCCATATGCTAGTGTTGTAGGGAGTTTGATGTATGCAATGGTTTGCACTGGACCAGATATTGCCCAAGCAGTGAGAGTTTTGAGTAGATTTATGTCTAACCCTGGTAGACAACATTAGAATTATGCAAAGAGGGTGTTTAAATATCTTGCAGGTACTCCTAATTATTGTTTGGTTTATTCTGGTACTGATAGTGCTGATAAATCTTTAGACATACAGGGTTTTGTTGATGCAGATTAGGCAGGTGGCTTGGATAGTCGAAGGTCCACTAGTGGCTATGTGTTTACTCTGTTTGGAGGTGCAGTGAGTTGGATGAGTAAGAGGTAGCCCATAGTTGCTTTGTCCACCACAGAAGCAGAGTATATGGCTGCAACTCATGTCTCTAAGGAGGCAGTTGGGTTGAGGAGACTGTGTACAGGTATTGGATTTGATTGCAGGATCATTCAGATTGATTGTGATAGCCAAAGTGCTATCTGTTTGGCCAAGAATCCCATGTATCATGATCATACTAAACATGTTGATGTTCAATATCACTTTGTTCGAGAGTTGGTTTCAAATAGAGAGATTGAGCTGAAGAAGATTGACACTCAAGAGAATGTTACAGATTCATTGACCAAGCCTGTGAGTACAGAGAAGTTCATATGGTGCAGAGAGGCCATGGGCCTTGTTTCTAGTGCCTGATTATTTTTCATTTGATTTCCTATGGGTTGATTTACAATGTATAATGTCAAGTGGGAGAATGTTAGGATAAGGTGCCATTATCCTTGTAAATCCCAATATTGTATTTATTTCATTTAGTATATATAATTTGTAATTATCCATGAGGAGATGTACTAGTTTCACTGGCATGGGTAATTTTAGAGTAACCAAAGGTAATTACGAAGTGACTTTTACTGTTGGCAAATATAAAAACTCAAAGTAAATGAGGGTAGGCATGCTCCCTTGAGGAATATACTATTTTTGGCATGTATGACAACTGTCATAATATTTGGTAAGTAAATATATGACAACTACAAGTTGTCATAAGATTCTGAGATTCTATGACACATATGACAGATATGTTAGTTGTATATTTTCTATATTTAGCCCAAGGTTCCTATCTTGGAAAGGTACTCTTTTGTGGAATCTATGACGGTTATGACGCGTCATAAGACGCTATAAGAGGCCAGATTTAGTCTTGGGCCCCCAACCTTTGCATGGTTGTTTTTGGACAAGTGTAAGATACTTGTAAGATGGTAATCAATGTTTACAGGTTGGACAATCTTAGGAGAGAAAAGGTGAACGCCTAGGATGAGTTGGAAAACATTTCTATAAGTATTTGCCATATATTTTGTTGCTACAATATAGATTTTAGGTACTCATGTGTTGCTAGAATGCTATCAGATTGAAGACTTGTGGAGAGAGTTGTGTAGTTGATGTATTGTACAATCTTGTTGAGATTAATACAAACTTGTGCCTCTTTCCTGGTGGAGTTTTTTACTCGCAAGGGTTTTCTCCATGTAAACACTATGTCATTGTGTTGAGTTATTTATGTTTGACATCTTTTCTGCAGTGGGTTTTATGTTTTGATTACAATCTCCATTGTTAATGCACACTTAAAGATTGCTAAAATTTATGTTGAATCAAATTTCCATTGAAGTAGTGCTGCTTTCATTTTTAACACGTTGGAGAGCTGGACTTCACGGAGAGGGGTCGGCAAGTATTGTGGCCTTTGTTGTTGTGTTCTTAGTTGTATGTTTCATTTGATTGTTGTTGTAGTTGAGATAACCCTATGACCTGAAGGGTCACTAGTTTCTCTTCTTCTGTTTGGATTTCTAAGATTCCACCTCTGTGTGGGCAAGCGATTGTTTTCGTTGATGGCTTCTGCCATTTCAATATCTCGAAGGAATTCTCGTTGTAGTTGTAATTGTCTAGTTTCTATAATGTTGGAAATTGTCCTCCTATATTTTATGGTACAATTTCCCCGATTTAGCTCCTCACTTTGGGTGACCTCTCAACCTTTTTCTTTCTGACCTTCCTGAAACCCTGATTGACCAAGACTAGTTGCAAAATGTTCACTTTTTGAGGTAACCTTTTGATGGAACCTAAAAAGGGAATTTGGATTATAGGTCCCTAGGACCCCCAAAAAGTAGATCTGAGTGGAAATTGAGGGCTTGGACTTGGGTGCTCACACCCTAGTCCTCCCCTGTTTCCCAAGATTTTGAATTTTGGTGGGATGTCAACTCCTGCCGAGTGCCTCAAGATTCTGTTTTCAAATTCTTAGTTTTCGCACAATATCGAGACGTTATGTCGAAATTTAAATTCCCTAAAGCTAGATATAAAAAGACATTTGAAAATTATTTTAACATACACAATTTTTATGCAAGCTTGATGCCAAAACTCTGCCAAAATTGCCATTAAAGATCAATAACTTGTTGAAGCTCTTGAAAGTATTCTATATTTGCTATCATGGAGATAATGGATGGAGATTAGGAATTAACATCTTCAGACTATCTTACTCTTCCTAGGGTTTGTACACTCTTTGCATGATCGGGAGAAGGGTTGAAGCCTCCAACATCGAGCTTGGAGATCATCCGCGGACATTGCTGATTTGCCTTCTTGTTCATGCAAGTCTTCATTTTTTTCATCTCCTTGAGGTGAAGTTGTATGTGTTTATTGATGCAAAGCAAGTTGTTGATCTTCCCTTGATTGAGACATCTAGGGTTTGATATTTCTGCATACACATTGTTAGGTTTGCACACACTTCTACAAATCTTTATCTCTGGCTATTGTTGAGGTAGAAATATTAAAGATGGGGCTTGACCGAGGCAAGCTCCTATATAGCTGCAACATCTTTCTCCTTTTGTAGGTGCAGATCGTGTTTTGCAGGTTCTGGCGGAAAGAAGCTACAGGAAGAAGGATATTGTGGGTATAGTCATTACAGAGGTTTAGATTTTCGGATTCCAACACTTACGGGACTAAGGAATGGGTGCCCTAGTTCAACAGGGGGCAATTTCTGGGATCTAGAAGCCACTTGGGAGTGTCAGATAGCCTATGCAGAAGATTTCCAGTTTCAGGAACTAACAGGACTAAGGAGTGGGCGCCCTATTCCAATTAGCCCTCAAAATTTAGGTGCACAGTCTCTGATACTCTGTTTCTGCATTTCTGTGATCAATTTTGCCTATATTATTATTCGTTTATGTATATCTCTAATTTAAGGCATAATTAGGGTTTTACTTGGTTTATGAGCAAAATACTTAATAAAACCTTAGTTAGGCTCTTCAAATCAGATACCGTGAGCAAAAAGGGGTAGACAAGCAACTTATAGATTGACCTCACATTCAATCCTTGTCCTCCCCAATGCTTAGTTGGTAAAATAGTTGTCCTTAACCTAGTTAAACAAACCACCAATTTTTTCCACTAAATAGTTTCTTCTAAAAACAAGAGGACAAATGGGTCTCCTTGTGGTAGAATGAATGTTTCTTGTTGTGGTCATGGATGGATTTCCTCGATCTCATCACAGATAGCCCTCACCCACTCTCCTCTCACTCCTAAGCCCTCGTGAATCAGGATAGAGGTAAATGTATGATTACTAACCTTAACCAGATCTAAGGGTTTTGACCTAGGGTTTGACTTGTGTTTTGACTTGTCTTTTACCTCGTGATGGAATTGAGGGGTTGATTGGATCGTTTTAACTGTGGTTACCTCATGATGGTATCGAGGGTTTGCAATTTTGTCTATTCTCGGGTTTTTATATGCATGTAAACTAAATGATATGCAAAATATTTTTTATGTTTTCTTAGTATTTTAGAAATAAGAGTGCTTTTAATCTATGAAAGGGAAACGTGTATGCAATCTAATATGATTTCTCTGATGCAAAGTTAACCTATTTTTTTGTGGTTTTTGATGATTTTGAAGTAATCTAATCTAAAGAAAAGGGAAAATGCTTCTTCTAATAATCTAGATCTAGAAATATGAAAGAAACTAATCTAACATGCAAGATCTAATTATCAAAGAAAAAGCAATATTTTACTGTTCCCAAGAGCAAATTTGGTTTTCTAATTACTACAAATTAAACAAAACAATAAAAGAACCTGAGAGAAATGAAGATTTGTGTGACTCCACTACCCTCATAAATCCTTGATTTAGGCAACCTCGAGTCCTTTTGTGGCAACGGGAGATCCTCTTGATGACAAAACGACACAAAGAAGCAAAAAGAAGCTTTGATGAAGCTTGAATGAGCTCAATGAGATCTATGGTTGAGCACAATGGCATAGAATGAAGTAGTGTGACGCTACTTGGTTGAACAAACAAAGCAAAAGGCACCTTCGTCCTGTAAGAGCATTTGAATGCTACGTTGGAAAGCAAAACTAGTAAGAGCTATGTGCATAATGAATTTGCCTCCATGGAAGAGCTTTGAAGTTATGCAACAATGAAAGCATTGAAGCTTTGGAAAAACTAAATAAAGAAATGAAGAAAGATGCTCAAATGCCTGTGAAGAAGCTTGTGAAGATGAGAAGAGTATTCTCCAACTTGCTCAACTTGGAAAATAATGAAGAGGTGAGGGGTATTTATAGGTTAGAAGAAGGGATGAGAGGTGGAATTGATTGATAAGTTAACCCAATTGATTGAAGAGTTAACCAAGATTGATTGGGGAGTTCACTAGAATTGATTAGAGAGTGAACTCAATTGATTAGAGAGTGATGAAGCAAATATAGCTTATCATTGAAGAGGAAATGGAGGTGAGGGAATGCATGAGATTGATTGAAGAGTTAATTTGAGATCAAATAGAGCCAATTATGTATGTGTGGGTGCATGAAATAGTTAACTCTATATTAGGCATCAAAAACCATGCAAACTGGAAGAAAAATGAGCGAAAACGAAGAAAACATGAGTGAGAAACTTGAGTTTTTTCACTGTTGCAAAAATGGCAGGGTCGCCCCTTTTGCCATAGGGTTACCTGGAGGAGATCCGGGCTGGACATGGTCAAAAGCAGAAAAACAGGTTGGGAGATGCAAGGAAAGAAGAAAAGGAGGGGTTCTTCTTCAAGAAACAGTTCAGTCATTTGGAATAATCCAAATCTCCACTTGCATCCGCAGGATCTCCTCGGGGAGATCTGGAAATAATAGGGGAAGATTTGGATTGGTTAGGTGAAACTGAAAACCAAAAGTGGGAGATGGACAAGGAGACCTCTAGAAGGCTTCTAGGAAGTGCACTAGAGGAAAAACATATGGGAGAGGTGAAAACTCACCTACAAGACACTCACAGGGCTTAGGAGCAAGGTCAAAAGCTCAGAAAACACATGTTGATAAGTGTCGCAACAAGTGTCGAAAAGCGTCGCAAACGAGGAGAGAGAGAAATCGACAAAAAAGAAACAACACAAGACAAGAAAATAGGACACATCATCAAGAGGCTCACTGGTTAAAGGACATTATTTCATGCTTACATGTACGTGACAAGGATTTGAATCATCATAGGGGTCCTCGTGGAGGCTGTGCGTGATTTTTGTGCTTACATATTTGCCCCCTCGGGGACAGTAGTCTACATGAAAGGTAGGTACCGTTCCCAAACTAGGCCTTACCTATTGTTGATTTTCTTGCAATTTGAACTTGCAATAACTAGTATTAGTTCGACATTTAAATATATCAAAGTAAATAATAAAAATTGAAATGACGAACTTACCATAGATCGCTTGAGTTCGACTAGTTGCTTGCCTTTGTTAGTTTGGCCCTGTAGTGATGAGAGCATGCAAAACAATGCACAAAAGATGCATAAAAGCAAAAAGACAACATGCTAAGATAGAGAGGAGGAGAATAGATTCTCCTTTTATTGTTGATTTTGAATAACGTATTTTATTTTTAGGGTTTTTTGATGTTTTACAATTTTTTTTAGGTTTTTTTGAATTTTCTAATTTTTTTGGTTTTTGTGAAGATTTTGCAAAGGTTTGATTTGATACTCCTTGACGTCTTTGGAAGGCCTACATTTAAGAGATTTCTACCCTTGCCCCCTTGCATGGGGAGACTCGTGTACTTCATTACACAGTATTGTTCTTTTGACTTGTTGGAGTTACTTGTGCTCAAACATTGTTTTACACTTATTGTTATAAGACCCGATTTGATGAGATCCATACATAGATTTAGTCAACATCTTGTACTTCACTTTCCCTTTTGTGCATATGGTTGGATAGAGCTTTTATTTTTCTTACGAGAATGCATACCTAGGATGATCACATATGGATGATGTAATTTGTTTTTGTCTTTTTGAGCATATATATATGAATGTAGGTGACGATATGCAGATGTAAGAACACAAGAAATGCTAAAATGAAACATTTGCTTGTATTGAATGTCACGAATTATGCCATTGACTTTATTGCTTTGAGACTCTTTTTTTGATTTTGGTATGAATGCAATGTGGAACAAACAATGTGACTACTCTTAAATATGATTTTCGATTTAGGGGATTGCGAGTTGACCTGATATAAGAAACCTATTCAAGGCTGTGAGATATGATTTGGTAACTCAAGTGGGGAATGGGGATGAAGATGGAGTGCTTTTGAATTTTAGATTCACTAAAGGCTAAACACTGATCCTTATCTAGATGAAACAATCTGACAAGCTTTCAACTTTAGACAAGTAACAAATTTTATTGATGTTCACTAGACTTAGATCATAGATGGAAAGCAAGATAGACCTGGGGTAAAGGATAAATAGGAAAGAACAAGGGTCCCTAGGTAGAAGTGTTGGCAAGAGACACTGCTAGGCATGTCAGATGTTGTCATTGATGGCAACTAAATCTATCTTACACATTTGCATTGTATCAGTGGATCATACCGGAAGTCAGATTGCAGATTTGTCTAAGTCTGGATAGACAGGAACAGAGCATATGACAGGGTTCAACATTTTAGTCCGCATTTCTCCACAGGTAATCATATTGTGCTACGGATCTAAGGGAATGTTAAGGGATGTTAGGGCTACCAAAATCCAAGATTTTAGCCTCTGATGATGAAGGGACTGTAAGTTACAAGCATTTGAGTATCGGGTTTTGGTTAGACAGTCCAGTCCGGTGAAGAACATGCCGACTAAGTGTTTGATCCTTGTGCGGATGAAGAGAAGTGGTTGGTCGAGTAATTTATGAGATCCAGTGGTATTGGCCAACATGTGAGGTGAATTGGATACATAAGTTTTGGTCTGCATTGATGTTTGTGCATGGATTCAGCTGACAAAACAATGTTCTTGAAATAGTTTCCAAGTTTTCTTAAGGCCGACTGCAGTTGATGTAATTTCATGTAGTGGATATATATGATCGATGGATTTGAACATTTTATGACATGGATGCGCGAATATGATGGGATAGGTGTGAAGTATAGCAATATCAAGTGTGAATCAAAGAGATCTAAGCTCTAGATCATGGCAGAGTAGTGAAGCAGTGTAGAGAGAGATGAAGTGTGTGAAGTCAGTGTACTGAGCTTAACCAGAACTGTAATCTTGCATAGCTAGATGCTATTCTTTAGTTCAAACATTTCAATGAACTCTTGTAATTAATTTTGTAGGCAGTAAGCCTTCTTTGAGTAGTGAGCTCTGGGCAGTGTGCCCGAAGGCATGTGCCTTCTCTTTTTTTAATACTTTTAACAGAGTAGAAATTCTTATGTTAACCACCACCATGGTTTTTCCTTAACCGGGTTTCCACATAAAAATCTTGGTGTTATGTGTGTTGATTATGTTTTTTCTCATGTGTTGTTGATTCATGCTTTCATGATCATATCATTAATCTGTTATTAAGTGGTAAAGAAGATTAAATGCAACAAAAGATAAAAGTTTTGTGACAACTGATTCACCCCCCTCTCAGTTGTCTGTCCTAATTTCAACAATTGGTATCAAAGTGAGGTTCCTTGGAAGAAGTTTAATCACTTGAGGAAGATCTAGGAAGGTGTTTCAATGGGTTCATCCAAGTATTCTGATGGCATCAATGAACAACTTCAAGTTACTTTAGAAGATCTTGATCAGTCCAGGGCAGAAGTTAAAGAACTGAAAGAGAACCTTAAAGATGCTGAAGATTCCATTCAAACTTTAAAAGGGAAACTGAGCAAATCCAATGAAAAGAGGAGGGAGCTACTTTAGCGATTAGCAAATCAAAATGAAGACAATGGCATGGATGAGGCTCTGGAGGAAAAGACAAAGGAATGTGAGAAGCTGACAAAAGAAGTTGTTGTCCTAAAACATGAAATGGAATCCGGGGTGATGAGACTAACCAAAGAAATTGAGGAAAAGAAGAAAACTGAAGAAAACCTAAATCAGTGTCTAAAAGAAAGAACAGAAGAGTGCTGCAGACTGGACAGAATAATCGGCCACCTAGAGTTTGATCTACAAGAAACCAGGGATAATGAGGAAGAACTTGAAAGGTAAATTATAATTCTCAAACATGACCTAGAAGCTGCAAATGAGTACAAAGAAAAGTTCAAGATAAGCTCAACCAAACTTGAGGTGCTGCTTGAGAGTTAGAAGAAGGTAGATGATAAACATGGTCTGGGATATGAGAAAGGTGAAAGTTCTCGATCCAGTCAAAGAAATCCTAAAGCAAGAAAACAAAGAAGGAATCCTAGAAGGCCTTCGGTAAGACAACCTAATGGTCAAAGGTATCCATCTTTCAATGGAAATTGTTTCAATTGCAATAAATTTGGTCATAGAGCTACTAAGTGTAGAACTAGAGTGAATCAAAGTGGTCCATCATTTTCTGGTCAATGCTTCAATTGTAAAAGGTATGGTCATAGATCCAATGAATGAAGAAGTATGATGATGAACTACTCTAACAACAGAAGAAATGTCAATTCTTTCAATGGCAACTATTTTGCATGCAATAGATTTGGACACATGGCTAGTCAATGCAGATCAAGAGGGAATCAAATAAATAAGCAAAGAAATGTTGTGTGCTTTAACTGCAACAGATCCGGTCATATTGTAAGATTCTGCAGAAGCAGGAATGATGGTAGAAAAGGTCCGGTAAACAGAAACCAAAACATGCAGATACAAGATAAAGGCAAGGGTAAAGTAGATGTGAATGAGATCTAGAATGAAATGAACAAAACATGGGTAAAGAAAGGTGAAATGAATGATGGTGATGGGTCCGCACTGGAATCCGGTGCTCATAATTCTTCTGGGAATTGAAACAAGAGCTTTGGCTTAGGGGGAGCTGTATTGAAAATCTAATTCCCCCTACTAGTAAGTGGGTGATTGAATCTGGCACGATGAATGAAGTTATAGAAGCCTATTGCAGATTTGTTGAAGCAAATTTCAGAAGAAAAGAAGCTAATGCGATTGATTGTGGAGCAATTGAAGATTGACTGTATTCAAAAATAGTGTAACCAGATTAATCAGGTCAAAGCATTTATTACAATGGCGAATTAGGTTTTGTGGTGCATAAAAGGTCATTCACTCAACATTTGAATCACTTTGCATTTGAAGAGAACAAGGAGAAGAGCGTCTAAGCTAAAATTTCAAAGATTTGAAGTGCGAAAAGTGAATTCGACGGCTAACCCTAATCCCGTAGAGAAAAAGGTATTTTTCTACAAAGCTTTGAATTTGTGATCTTTTTGAAATGGCTACACCTTTGGTTGTGAATATCACTGAGCGACTTAGGCCAAAGTTTAAGAAGCACCCTTTCAAGTCCACTAAAGTCGATCTAATGGGAGCGCTTTCTGGCATTCCATATGGAGTTCTTCACACATAGGATATTAGGGCTTACATTCATACACCTCTAGAGGAGCATAGTGACTCAAGGTTTTCTAATCTATTCATGAATCACTTAAAAGATGATAATTTTGAGCTCAAACTGGAGTACAAAGTCTTGAAAGATAAGAAATTCATACAATTTGTTGAGTTTTTACAGAGGATGAATGGGTCTAGTATGTCTTGAGCCATATCCATGATGAATTTATATGGTTGAATCATCCATTTAAGATCACAAAAGATGCAATAAGGGCAATTACAGGGTTGAACTCAACCGGTACTCTGCCTCAGTTGAAGGTCATGAAGAATTAGGAAGTCACAGAGGCAACTGGATCAAAATTTGATAAGAGAGTTATGACTATAAATGATATAGAGGATCATGGGGTCAGATTCACATCAATGGTGATAGGGTACATGATATATTTCTCTAGTAGATAAAATTCAGTGTTCGGAACAACCATTTATACTACATATTAGATGGTAAAAGAAGATGCAGACTATAATCTATGTGAACTGTTGTTGAACTAGCTTATGGAGAATCTAAGCAAGATAAAGAAGGACAAGAAGTACTCATTCAAATTTGGTACGCTAATTATGTGTCTTTTCTTTTATTTCTTGAGTGAGCTCCCTGGAAAGAAGAATGTATATTGGTCTAATGACAAACCGGTAGCAATTCAAATTTGAAATTATTTGAATGGTTTGGGTAAATATGATGCACAAACATCTGCACTTTGGGGATTCTTCAAAAATTTCTAAAGTATTATGCAGGCTAGGGATAGAATACCTAGGGCTGTGGTTGAGAAATACAAGGACATCATTTGTTTTATGGTTACTGTTGAACAGTGCAAAATGGAAGCAGTAGAACCTAGAGTTGTGTGGATCATGCCCATGGGGTATGAAGTGGATGGACATGTATTGGAGATGTATGCACAGCATCTACTGAGCTAGCCTAGGGATCCAGCTGAGGAGAGATTTGGAACATATGAAGAGATTTCACTAAAATTGCATCTTGAATTCAAGGCTCCTGAAATCAAAAGGACTGTGAGGAAAGAAATTGAGTAGTTGGCTGAGACATTAGGCCTTACCAAGGAAGCTGTGAGGCAATACAAGGAAAGGATAGAGAAAGATGAGAAGGAGAAGTAGGACGGGGAAGAGGGAAGTGTTCCAGCAGAAACCCCTTCTAAGTCAAGGACTACTAGGAGTTCTGGTTCAACCTTCAGTGCATCACCTTCTCCTATTGCAGAGAAATTCAAAGAAAAACCTACTGGTAAGAAAGGAAAAAAGGACAAAAGTAATGGGCAAAAGATCATATGTTAGTATGGAGAAGGAGGATGAAGAAGAAACTGATTCAGATGATGAGGTTAAAGAGTTGAAGGCCTCAGGCACCAAAGCTGCTAAAGTGTCTAAGGAGAAGTCCTCTGGAAGTAAAAAGTCAAGTAAAAGGCATAAGTCAGAGGCTTATGTTGAGAAACCTACTCTTTCTGTGGAAGACATCATTAAGTCAATCACTGTAGATGGAAACTTAAAGCCAATGACTGAATTTTATGATCATTACAATGATGTTGACAAGAGAGTTTTGGAGGAAGCAACAGTCAAATACTTGAATATCTATAGTAAGACTTTATTTGAAATAACTTCTGAAATTCTGAAAAGCCTTGCAAAATTTCTAGAAATAAGAAAAGAGAATGCAAAAGCTAAAGACTTTGAGCTCTGGGAGTATGTGCTAATAAAATTGTGTCCTCAAATTACTTCGGATCAAAAGAACCTGATATTCAAATAAGTGAAAGAAGACTTCAGGAGTAAGATCAGAATGAATATGCTCATGCTGGGAGAGATTGATAAGATAGTTGAAGATACTCAGGAGATTCTTCCGAATGCATTGAAAAGGTATAATCTTCCCACTGTTGAAGAAGAAATTGATGATGAAATTGATTCCTCCATTCTGGATGTTGAGGAATTTGATAAAAATGATAATAATGCTACTGCTGAGGATACACAAAATCCTCTGAAAGAGAATGCAGAAGATATTTCTGATATAGATAAAAGAAAGGATGCTTCTGATGATGATGCAGAGAAGGAAGAAGCAGAGAAAAAGAATGAAAATGTTGAGCAAGACAATGTGGTTGACTCTGAAAAGGGAGAAGATGAAGGCCCTGAAGAGCATAAATCTGAAACATCATTTTGGGCAAGAGAAACTGCAGAAGTAGTGAAAGAAATTTTGGAGAGAGATAAACAAGTTGTAGAAGATCAGGATATAATACAAGGACCAATCAATTTTGATACTCTGTCACCAGTATAGAAGATGAAGTTGGCCTTTATTGCACAAGCTAAGGCTAGAGAGGAAATCTTGAAATCCCATATTGAAGATAGTGAGTTGCTTGGTCTTGCATCTGGGATTTTTGAGAAAATCATGCCTACATTTCAGAAGGACTCATCAGCTTCCCCCTCCAGTCAGTTGAAGAGTCTGATAAACTCTGTAAGTACTCATTTTGAAACTTTTGAGAAGTCAACAGAAGTTAAAGTCAGAAATGAATATGATGAGAAGAGATTTGCTAAAATAAGGAAAATAATTAGCTATGATAGATTAGTGCTTGACACTAGTGTAAAGAGTATTCAAAATTCCCTCTTTGAAGGTGTACAGATTTATAAGTTTTGCGTAAATCGGTCTAAAGTTGTCGAAGATATTGAGAAGAAGATTAAGGACTTAGAGCTTAAATTGTCTAACATCTCTCAGTCCTATAGTCCTTTAACTAAGTCTGTAACCACTAAAGAATGTCAAGTAGTGGGTTTGCAAAATGAATTGAGTGATTTGGAGAAGGAAAAGGTTAAAGTTTTGGGCAGATTGGATGAGCTCCGGGGACTGATTTCCCTTAAGTTAGAAACTATGTATGATCTATTGGCAAAATCCCAAGCTGCTGTTGCTACTTGTGATCCTACTGATCTTCAAAAGGTAGAATCATAGGCATTTTTGTTCAGTGGGCATATATCCATGTTGGGAAGCATAAAGAAGAACTGGGACAATGAAGTGGCATGGTTGAAAAATATTTTTGGTGATATCTTTTTGCTGATAAACAAGGCTTAAGGACTGTGTGTTCATATGCAGAAGCATATACTTAGAGTTTTGACCCATGTACATAAAAGTTTTACATGAATTTTGATATGCGGATCCTAACCTTTGCCCTTGATGTCAAAGGGGGAGAGGAAAAGCAGTGAAAAATGAGGAATTCATCTAAGGGGGAGCATTGGAAATCACAAGTGTACATAGTAGGGGGGAGTTGTTCTAACACTTAGTCATTTTTCACTAAGTGTTGCCATCAATGCCAAAGGGGGAGATTGTTGGCAAGAGATACTGCTAGGCATATCAGATGTTGTCATTGGTGGCAACTAAATCTATCTTACATATTCACATTGTATCCGTGGATCATATCGGAAGTCAGATTGCAGATTTGTCTAAGTCCGAATAGACAGGAACATAGCATATGACAGGGTTCAACATCTTAGACTACATTTCTCCATAGGCAATCATATTGTGCTGTGGATCTGAGGGAATGTTAAGGGATGTCAGGGTTACCTAAATCCAATATTTTAGCCTCCGGTGATGAAGGGATTGTAAGTTACAAGCATCTGAGTATCGGGTTTTGGTTAGACAGTTCAGTTCGGTGAAGAACAGAGTGACTAAGTGTTTGATCCTTGTGCGGATGAAGAGAAGTGGTTGGTCAAGTAATTTATGAGATCTAGTGGTATTGGCCAACATGTGAGGTGAATTGGATACATAACTTTTGGTCTGCATTGATGTTTGTGCATGGATTCAGTCGACAGAACAATGTTCTTGAAATAGTTTCCAAGTTTTCTTAAGGCCGACTGTAGCTGATGTAATTTCATGTAGCGGATATATATGATATATGGATTCAAGCATTTTATGACATGGGTGTGCGAATATGATGGGATAGGTGCGAAGTATAGAAATATCAAGTGTGAATCAAAGAGATCTAAGCTCTGGATCATGGCAGAGGAGTGAAGCAGGGCAGAGAGAGATGAAGTGTGCGAAGTCACTGTATTGAGCTTAACCAGAATTGTAATCTTGCACAGCTAGATGCTAATCTTTAGTTCAAACATTTCAATGAACTCTTGTAATTGATTTTGTAGGCAATGAGCCTCCTTTGAGCAGTGAGCTCTGGGTAGTGTGCCTTCCCTTTTTTTAGTACTTTTAACAGAGTATAAATTCTTGTGGGTTAACCCCCACCGTGTTTTTTCCTTAACCAGGTTTCCACATAAAAATCCTGGTGTTATGTGTGTTGATTATGTTTCTGTTCATGTGTTGTTGATTCATGCTTTCATGATCACATCATTAATCTATTATTAAGTGGTAAAGAAGATTAAATGCAGCAAAAGATAAAAGTTTTGTGACAACTGATTCACCCCCCTCTCAATTGTCTGCCCTAATTTCAACAAGAAGATGATCCTAGAGATTACTAGACCTTCAATTTTGCTCAGCTAGTGTGTATGTGTGCTTTGTGCCTTTCTCTATTAGAATGTCACCCTTGAGGCTTCGAGCTTAGACTGATCTCCACCAAAGAGTATATACATTCAACAATCTTCTCTCTTTCACTCTTTTTTGTATCTCTCTTTTTTTTTTGCTTTTTTTTTGTATTTTCCTCACTTGATTTTGTCATTTTTTTGGATTTTGACTTTTCAAGAAATGAATTATTTTAAAACTTTTGATATGCAATGCTTTGATCTCTCAATTCTCACTTTTCAATGATCTTATTATGATCACTCATTTTTTTATTCACTCGTATCTTAGATTGCTTCCTTCAGAGTTTTGATCTTCTTGATGTTTTTGGCCAGGAAAGATAAGGGGTTGAGTGCCAGCTCAAGTTTTTGTAATCTGGTTGGACTTCTCTACCACTAGGGAAGAATTGGGAAGGTCTACTTGCAAGATTCCTTTGAACACTGTAGGTTTGAATGCTGACTTTGTTTAGACCCAACATCTTGACTCATTAAGACTAGGATCAATGTAAAGCTAAGAGCTAGGTTTTCATTAGAATCATTGGGAATGAAGGGGGATAATGATGATTGTGGAAATGAGGAATCTCTAAGTCCTGAAAGGATGACGTATGTCTAGACAACTTTAGACTCCTTACTAAAAAGAAAATAGTACAAGAGCAAGTAACTAACTGAAAGGAAGCTAGGTGTGCGGAAATCACTTCCTACACTAATCTAATGAGGAGAGATGTATGCAAATTCAATTTGATTCTTACAACTACAGCAACATAGAACATCTAACAGAGATATTGCAGCAATACACATACACACAAAAAGTAGATAGAAGAGAGAGAGAGACAAGATATACGTGGGGAAAACCCTTACGAGTGAAAAACCCCACACTCCAAAACATAGCTCAAATGTATTACAATAAACAATAACAGATTACAATACAATTTCAGAGCCAATGCTCTTTTAGGAGTCTTTGAATGTCAAATTTGGAGATATTCCAGCAGTATAACAATACTTCTACCAAAGTTATCTATCTCCCATCCAAGCACCTGTTTATATATAGTTTACAAGGCAAATATGGAACCTTCTAGAGATAGGCGTCCATCGAAGTGGGCGCCTGGTCCCAAGATAGGTTACAACAAATGCTCTTATGCACCTTACAGCTATCATAGAATCTGTCATATACTGACTAAAAATATCATATTCCTCTTACATGTCATAACCGCCCTTGCCCGCCCAAAGATGCCTTTCTCTCGTGCAAAGATACTCACCGACACTTGTCATTAATTAAAAATCATTTGAGGTTTCGAGGGCATTGCCCCTGAGCCCCCATGAGGGCGCTGCCCCCAAACCCCTGTTAATTATTCAAGGGGGAAACCGTGGCTGCCAAAGTCACCAAAATTTACCCTGCTGCATATACACAAGGTGCTGACTATGCCAATTCAACATGGGATAAATAAATACAACATTAGGAATTTGCAAAGGTTGAGACACCTTAATTCCCAACACTAACAGTAATGCAAGATGAACATAATGATACATAAATGCAAGAAACAAATTGTTTTTGACATTTTTATTTTTTATATTTTTTTTATATTTTATGTTTTGTGATTTTTTTGGTGTTTTGAGATGTTCAACTCTTCTCCTTCCATAATGCACAAGAGGTAGTGTCTTTTTTGACATCTTCTTTAACTATGTATGGACTTATCCAATTTGGTCTAAACTTCACTTGAAAGTCTTTGCAAGGACACTCGAAGACTTGGTGTGAAAATGTCTTTGTATTTAGTGAAAAATTTTGTGTACTCGCATGTTTCATTGTTTGATGATTTTCCCCCTAGCTTTACCATTTTCTGTTCTTGTCGAGTTCCCATGTTTGTTTTAAACTTTTGAGGGGAAATTGATGTTGGTGCTGACTCTACTTGTTTCTGTGTGGATTTTGGTTCTTCTTCTTCTTCAGTCATGGTTTCAACCATAGGGATGTTTATGTCTGATTCAATTGGAATGGCCACTAAGTTGAATGGAGCATAAGACTTTGTTAAGTTGGGATCGAAGAGAAATTCTCTTGTTGCCCCCTTTCCTATACATTTCGAGGTCTTAGCTATGTTTGTAACTTGTTTTGATGTCTCTCCTTTTTCAAAACTGTTGATTTTTGGGTCACTAGTGGTTTCCATGGACTTTCCCTTCTTTTTGACTTGTTCAACTCTATAAAGGCTGAATGGATCAGGATCTCCTTTGATGACGTGGGTTTGTCCCATGTACAAGAAGTGTAATTCTTGAAGTAATGTGGAGGGAATAGCTCTCATCCTATGGATCCAAGGTCTTCCTAGGATCATGTTGTAAGTGGTTTCTTCATTGATGACATGAAATTCAGTTGGGAGGGTTTTGGGACCCAATGTGATTTAAAGATTGACCTTGCCCATGGTTTGAATGTTTGGGTTATCATGAATTCTAAGGATGGAAGTTTGTTTTGTGATTTGAGTTTCGTCATAACCCATTCTTTGAAGAAGGAAAAAGGAGACTATGTTGATTGCAGACCCATCATTGATCATCACACATTTAATGGAACAGTCTTGAACTTGGACTATCAGATGGAGGGGGAGATCACCCTATTTAGCTATGTCATTATCCGAGGGTAACTTTTCAAAATCAAATGTTGAAGAACAATTTTCACTTGGAGTGTTTTGAACAAGATGGCCTAGATCTAAGGCTTTGAGGAGAGCGTTCTTGTGTGTAGGAAAACTCTTGATAAGCTCTAGCATGTGAGAAAAATCTGAATTGTTGGTCTCATCTATTTGTTCTGGTCCTTGGGTGACACAAATTTCTTGATATTTATCCAATTCCACAAGGCCTAAGGTATTTTGATCAAAGGTGTTAGGACTAAGTTCTTCATCTTGTGAGAATGTGTCTACAAATGCCTTTTGTTGATGTTTTGGGAGGCTTGATATGAAGCGATGGTACCCTCGACATGACTTGATCTCATGTCCCCTTCTCTTGTGAAAAGAGCAATATTTATCTTGATTGTGATCTTGAGGTTTATGATGATTATTGTATGACCTTATTGATTCTCAAGGGATAGTTGTTAGCATTTTCACTTCCTAAATTTGTATGACTATTGTAGTCACAATTGTTGTTGTTTCTAGATGGTGAAGTGTTTGTTGACCCATCTATGTCTTGATCATTTCTTGAGGATTTGTCATTTGTATCATGATTTATCAACCTTCCATTGGAATCATACTCCCTTCTTCCACTATCAATAGCAACTTAGTCAATTCTAAGGGCACTTTCAAGTGCTTCTTCATATGATTTATAAGGGATTTTTTGACTTGTTCTCGTATGTCATTGTTGAGAGCATGTAAGAAGAGATCACAAAGTTCTCTATGATCCATGTTTGGTGTACTAGTTGAAGAATATAGAACTTTCCTCCATCGTGTGATAAAATGTGCAACCGACTTGTTGGCTTCTTGTTTGATTGTTAAAAATTCTTGTATTTCTGTCTTGACCAATTTGTTTATGTCGAAGGTAGCCACAAATTGATCGATGAGTTGCCTAAAAGAGTGGATTGAAGCTTTTGGAAGCTGATAGTACCAATCTAGAGTGATACCCTCCAAAGTATTTGGAAAAATCTTTGCTACCACTCCATCCAAGGAACGATTTCTCGCATTGCCATGATGCAAGCCTTGATATGAGAGTTGGGATCACCCTCTCCTTTAAATTTTGGAAGCTCGAGGAGAGGACGTGGTAGTATAACCTGACGATTATTGTAGTCAAGAGGCTCCTTTAAATACTCAAGGTATGTTCCTAAGAGGGGGTTATGTGTAGAGGGTTTTGTTCCTCCAAACATTAGCCCTTTAAGTGGAGCTTGTTGTGTTTGTTGAAAGGGTATGCAAGATTGTTGATATCCTAAAAAAGTTGGATGACTAGATGGCGTCATGTTTATGTTTTGAAGATTGGGTGGGATCATTCGTGGTTGATCTTGTGTCATAGGAATCCCACCTATTTGGTTGATACTTGCCATGTTGGATTATGAGGGCAAGGGAGGCCTGAATGTTTCATGGAAGTTTGGATGAGGGAGATTTTGTGTTGCCCCCTGGTTTGATTTGATTTCATCTGGTTTGAGTAGATAGAAGAGAGAGAGAGACAAGATATACAAGAAAAGCAAAGATAAGTGTGAGAGCTGTAATTCAAGTCCTGTATGTGACAGAGCAACAACATTAAAACAGAGGAAGAATGAAGTGCATCAGATCCGTGTATTATACCTAACTAGAACTGAACTCTAGCATTTGTAGATGCTTCTTATCAGTTCAAACACCTGATTACCTTCTGTAAGTTTTGTAGACAGTAAGTCTCTTGTAGGTAGTGTACCTCTTGTGAGCAGTGTGCTCAGGTAGTGAGCCCTAATTGGCAAGTGCCATTTTGTACTCCTTTATTCTTTTAACAGAGAAAACAATCTTAGGTTAGTCACCCCGTGGTTTTTCCCTTAACAGGGTTTTCCACATAAAAATCCTTGTGTTATGTGTGTTGATTTTATTTTTGTTCTTATGATCACATATGCTTATATGTTTTGATGCTACACTGATTATTAAGATAACAAAAAAAGAAAGTTAAGGAAATTTTGAGATAACTGATTCACCCCCCCTCTTAGTTATCTACCTTGTTTCCAATAGTACTAGTGTAAGTGGTATTGTTTGGGATGTTGAGGGTGATTTGTGGGATGGACGTGGATATGATCGATGTTGATGTGGCAATTGATGTTGTTGTCAATATCGAGGTGGATTGGGTGGAGCTGTTGGGTGCATTGTTGGATGAGGATGGTTGTGATGAATTAGTGGGGGATTGGTTGATACTATGGTGCCATTTTGAAGCAAGAAGTCTAAAAATATATTAGGATCAAACTTTAGGGCTCGGTCTAATAAATCCATGGTGACAGGGTCTTGCATAAAGTCTATTACTTCTTGGTCGTGGTTTTGGTTGTCTTGATTTTGTGCAGAAGGAAAAGTTTGAGGATGATTAATCATGGTTTGAGCATCCATATCCTTCATTCTAAAGTCACTAGGCATCCCAATCTCTCTATTGGGTTCCATGTCTTTATTTTTCTTATCTTGTGACCTTGTGGTTGTTGGCATACAAAGAAATGATCCAAAATTGATGGTGAAATGGATATATTAAATGGAGTATGTTGAAACTTAGAACTTTATGAATTTTTTAAAAGTTTGGACCAAATGTAATTGATAGATGAGTGAAGGTTGGTTTTTGATGCAGGAGCATCCCTAGTTCAAGAGCAATCTTGCATCAACCAAAAATATTCGCATTTTAGTTTGTTTCTTTTCATTTTCTAGTTCAGAACAATCAGTTTAGTTAGTAGCAGTTTCTATATTCTACCGCAGTTGTATCTCAGACCTTGTAGAGTTGGATAAAGCATCTAGATACATTTATGCACATCATATCCAAAATTCAAATCATTTGGGTCAGGTACCAGTAAGATATCGCTATCGAAAGATCGAGTGTTTTCTCAAAACAGAGCATCCTAACAGTCTTAGACAATCAGCTAAAGGAGAAGACCTGTGGAGTAATTCATGACTTGCAGAGCTAAATAACACATCATTCAATGTTGTTTGGTTTGTGTCCAACCTTCCCTGAGATCCGCACACCATTCCATTTATTTTCGGAGGAGTTCTACTCAATTAGGTCTGACCTATCTGTGTACACACGTTATAGCTCTTTACTAGAGTTTGTGATCTTCCTTGACCGACACAAAGGAATCTTATGTTTCAGAGATGGTATTGTTGAAAAGTACAATACAACTGAGAGGGGGGGTTAATCAGTTGTAACCAATATTTCAAAACCATTAACACATTAACCAATTAACACTATGTTTGTATTTAACCATGAAAGCATGAAACAAAAACTTAAGCACATTCACACATTCAACATAGGAGACACCAGATTTTTACGTGGAAAATCCCATAGGAGGAAACCATGGTGAGTGTTAGCTCACAAAATAATATGTTATAACAATACCAAAAATTAGTGGTTCACTGCCAAAAATGCTCACTACAAGAAGAGGCTCACTGCCGGTGGGTGGCTCATTGTCAAATATGATGAACTGAGATAGTAGTATCTACACTATGCCAAGGTTCAATTCCATTGAGGCACAATAAGTATCCTCTTCTCTGTTCTACTTTTACACTTTGCAATAATCTTTTCATTTTTGCATCTTTACATCAATTCATGACTTCATTTCATGTTTTTATACAATTCATCAACCTTGGAATTTACATCAAGGTCGGCATTACAATCATCAACCTTTGGATCAATCTCCAAGGTTAGAAAAAATACATACATATATTAAGATAGGTCTAGACCTAAATGAATTAGGGGAGAAGAGAAATGAATGTGAATCAGGCCAAGGTTTAGCTAGGACTTAATTTCAATCTTCCATGTAGCAACATGCTTCCATAATCTTCAAATCATATCCGCAAGTAGTGAAAACAACCAAGTCAGCTAAGACTCGAGTTAACACTAAAACTTTTAGGAACACACTTCATTTATGATCCAGATTATACTTTTTGGATCAAATAAAAGGTAGGAGCAACATGATCTAGAGACTCCCACAAGAATGTTACAATCACCAAGAACATCCGCACAACCTCTAAACACTTTATCCATAAGATTCTTCAAACCAGAGCACTTAAATATTACTGTCAACCACTGTCATAAAGGAAATATCACTTGCAGAGCACCAAATCATGAACCATTTGAACTAAAGGCACATAAGAACATGACAAACTTAATTCCAGAACCACAAACTGTGAAACTTGAATGCGGAGAAATGCAGAGTAGAATACATTCTCCTTGTCATCATTAAATACCCCAAAAAACAACTTTTACTCTAGTGAACACAACTTGCTCAAATCTTCACACCGGGGGCTTAAACTTGAAACATAGCATATACAGACATCCCTTAACATTACTTCCAATCCACAGGCAAAAATATTCAATCTATAGAATATGTAGAGAAAAACACTGCACTATTCTTTGAGAGATAAAGCAATTATGCACTTGTACCAATTTCTCAGATACTTCTTTATACTTATTCAAATGACTTCCTTATGTGTTGACATCAATGATAACACTTACTTCTCAGACTTGCAACAATCTCCCCCTTTGTCATTGATGGCAACACATGATGTGAAAAACCATCAAGACATGTAATCTTGTTGCTTCTTTGCTCCCCCTCACTTAATGCTTTCTCTATCTACAATCTTCTTCTTAGTTTTTTCACATGAACTTCTCTCCCCCTTTGACATCAATGGCATAGGATGCTAGATCTTTTCTTTATTTTTACTGCACAACTCCCCCTGTCAACAACACTACAACACTTACTGCTCTTGATCAGAAACTTCTACCTACTCCCCCTGGGGAGTAGCCTTCAGAACATCAATCCAGATCAAAGGATGAAACTTTAGTCACCACTGGACTGATGCATTCCTTATGCATCTTAGTTTAAAGCGGGAGGGGTAATAACCCCTAACTTCTCCCTAAGATACTCAAAAGTATCCTTAGGCAGAGGCTTAGTGAAAATATCTACAATCTAATCCTTTGTAGACATATATTCCATCTTTACTTCATTTTCTATTACCTTTTCTCTCAAAAAGTGATACCTTATTGATATATGCTTTGTTCTTGACTGCATCACTGGATTCTTTAAAATGTTTATGGCACTTGTATTGTCACAAAAGATTGAAATTGGTTCTTCATATACAACTCTTATGTCCTTCAATGTCTACTTCATCCAAAGTACTTGAGTGCAACAACATGCTGCAACAATATATTTTGCTTCTGCAGTAGATAAAGAAATCAATTCTTTCTTGTTGCTCAGGAAAGCACCTCCACTTGTACTTTTTCTGTCATCAGCATCTCTAGCCCAATCTACATCTGTATAGGCACTAAGAGTGAAATTAGTATCTTTGGGATACCACAATCTATAATCTAAAGTACCTTTAAGTATCTCATGATCCTTTTGACTGCCATTATATGTGATTCTTTGGGATCTTCTTGAAATCTTGCCACAAGACAAATTGCATGCATTATGTCTGGTCTAGTATGGGTTAGATAGAGCAATCCTCCAATCATAGACCTATATTTTTTCTAATCAGTCTTAGGTGATTCATCATTCTTTCTTAGCTTGCATCCAGTTACCATAGGAGTACATACTGGCTTAGAATCTTCCATTCCAAACATTTTCAACAATTCTTTCACATACTTGGACTGAGAAATCAAAATTCTTTTTTCTGATTCAATAATTTACAGTCCTAAAAAGAAATTCATTTCACCAAACATAGATGTATCTCAAATTCTTTTTACATTTCCTCTATAAATTTCTTACACATACCTTCATTGCCTCCAAAGATAATATCATCAACAAAGACTACAACAATCAGAATTTGATCATCATTGATTTTGAAGTAGAGATTACTATCTGCAGTACCTTTGTTGAACCCTAGTTGCATCAAATACTTGTCCAACCTTGCATACCAGGCTCTAGGAGTTCGCTTGAGTCCATACAAGGCTTTCTTCAATCTGTACACCATGTCACCTTTGTCTGATAGCTGGAATCCCTCTGGTTGTTCAATGTAGACTTCTTCTAGCTCTCCATTCAAGAAGGTAGACTTGACATCCATCTAGTACACTTTGACATCTTTGTGAGCAGCAAAAGACAAAAGCATTCTTATAGCTTCAATCCTTGCCACAAGAACAAAAGTCTCTTCAAAATCTATGCCTTCAACCTAAGAATATCCTTTGCATACTAGTCTTGCTTTTTTTCTTACCACTTTACCACATTCATTCATCTTGTTTCTGAAGACCCATTTGGTTCCAATCACATTCTTATCAGTAGGTCTAGGGACCAATTCCCAGGTTTGATTCTTTTCTATTTGCATGAATTCTTCATTCATGGCTTTTACCCAACTTTCATCTTTGCAGGCTTTACTTACATTCTTAGGTTCAACCTATGAAAGGAAATAGTAGTTTACCTATTCTTCTGAAGCTCTTTTCCTTGTCAATACCCCTTTACTTTTGTCACCAATAATTTGATCTTCAAAATGATTAATTCTTACATACCTAGGACTCTTAGCAACACCTTCTAGAGCTTTTTCTTCTTCAGCTTGATTATCCTTTTGTTCCTGTTCCACCTTTTCTTTAATGACTATGACAACAAGTTCATTTGATTCGTAACCTAACAGATCTGATGTTATTTCTTTCTCTTCATCAATCTTCACATTAGCACTTTCAATAACCTTTTTCAATCTCTTATTGTAGCACCGGTAGGCCTTACTCTTAGTAGAGTATCCAAGGAAAATACCTTCATCACATCTAGCATCAAACTTTCCCAATTCTTCATCTCTTCTGATATAACATTTGCTTCCAAAAACTTTAAAATAATTTACTGTGGAAACTCTTCCATACCACAATTCATAAGGAGTTTTAATGCCATTACCTTTGACTTGGACTCTATTTTGAATGTAGACAACAATGTGTATAGCTTCTCTGCAATACACTTTTGGTAGGTTAGCCTCCATCATCATTGACCTAGCAGCCTCTTGAACTGTAATGTTCTTTCCTTCAACAACTCCATTTTGCTCATGAGTCCTAGGAGCAGACAATTGTCTCTTTATCCCATGCTCTTCATAGAAAATGTTAAATTCATTTGATGTAAACTCACCTCCTCTATCAGACCTTAAGCATTTGATCCTCAATTCTAACTCATTCTCAACCATTGCCATGAAAGCTTTAAACTTGTCTAGTGCTTCTGATTTCTCTTTTAGAAAAGTGACCCATGTCATTCTAGAATAATCATTGATAAGCAACATAGAGTACATGTCTCCTTGCAAACTTCTTGTTCTTATAGGACCACATACATCTATATGTACCAGCTCAAGCAATCTAGTAGAAAATTGTTCCTTGCTCTTGAAACTTGTCTTTGTCTATTTTCCTAGCTGACATTCCTTGGAAATAGTATTGGAAGGCTTCACTAGTTTAGGCAAATCTCTCATAGCTTGTATTGATACTATCTTCACCAAGTTATCAAAATTGATATGACACATCCTTCTATGCCATAGCCAACTCTCATCTGTCTGAGCCAACAAACAACAATTATTAGTTCCCCTCAAGTGATAAATATTACCTCTAGTTTTCTTACTAGTTGCAATCACTATTTCAGAGCTTTCCATGATCTTGCATGCATTATCCCTGAATCTCATATCATATCCTTTATCACACATCTGACCAACACTTAAAAGATTATGCTTTAAACCTTTCACATAGAGAACATCATTTGTATTATGCTTGCCATCAAAAGAAATAGATCCTCTTCCACAAATCTTACCAGCTGCATTATCTCCAAACCTAACCAATCCACCATCAAACTTTTCCTTACTTACAAACTTACTTTTGTCACCGGCATGTGATGTGAACATCCACTATCAATGATCCATTCATCCTTATCCTTCTCAACCTGGACAGACAGAGCACTTTCTTCCACTGGTTTTTCTTCCTTCACATAGCTAGTAGGATTAGTAGACACAGGTTCTTCCTTAATAGCTATAAACAAGCATTCATTTGCACTAGTACTATTATCATCAAACTCATCATCTGTTACACCATCATCATCAATATCTCTAACATAATAGTATTTCTTGACAATTCTAGGTCTACTTTCAAATTTCTTCTTACCTCTTTGAATTCTCTCCAGACATCTAGATGCATAGTGACTAATTTTGCTGCAAGAAAAGCATTTGAATGGTAATTTGCCTTTATACTTACCAGAACCTCTTTGCATTCTATCCGCAAAGTTTGTTTCAACCTCATCTAGGTCATCATCAAATTCCACAGCATATTTCTGAGCTCTTGAAGTCTTTTCTGAAGTGCTATCTTTGAAAGCAATCTCAATCTTTGGTAGAGCATCACCAAATTCTCTCATTTCAAAAGTTGTAAGTTTCCCGAGCAACTGATCCTTTGAAACCTTTTTTACACTCATAAGCTCTTCAATTGTTGTCGCTTTGTGATTGTAGGATTTAGACAATAACCTAAGAATCTTCATCACAACCTCTTCCTCTTTAGTTGTACCTCCAAGACCTTTGATTCCATTGACAATTTCATCAACTCTCTACATGTACATAGTTATGTTTTCATCTTCACTCATCTTCAGGGCTTCATACTTTGCCTTCAAGTTTTGTAATTTGGCACTCTTTACAGAATCATCTCCTTCATATAAACTTTTTAACTTATCGCAGATCTCATGAGTAGTATCCAAATCCATAACTTTTACCAACTCATTATTAGATAAGGCATTTAATAGAGAATCTCTAGATTTTCCATTAAATTCATACTACTTGACTTCATCATCATCTAATGGACCATTTTCAGGAATAGTATACTTTTTCTCTATTATCTTCCAGACATTATAACCAAGAGAGATAAGATAACTTTTAATTCGTACCTTCCAAAGGGCATAATTCATTTTGTTGAATTGCGGTGACTCCCTCCTGTGTGACAGCTCAGATCTACCTCAAGCTATTAGACTCTTTATCGAGGAACCTTTGCTCTAATACCAATTGTTGAAAAGTGTAATACAATTGAGAGGGGGGTGAACCAATTGTAACCAATAATTCAAAACCATTAACACATCAACCAATTAACACTATGTTTGTATTTTAACCATGAATGCATGAAATAAAAACTTAAGCACATTCACACATTCAACATAAGAGACACCATATTTTTACATGGAAAACCCCATAGGGGAAAAACCACTGTGAGTGTTAGCTCACAAAATAATATGTTATAACAATACCAAAAATCAGAGGCTCACTGCCTTAAGGATCACTACCAAAAATGTTCACTGCAAGAAGAGGCTCACTGCCAATGGGGTGGCTCACTTCCAGTGGGTGGCTCACTACCAAATTTGATGAACTGAGATAGTAGCATCTACACTATGCCAAGGTTCAGTTCCATTGAAGCACTATAAGTATCCTCTACTCTACTCTACTTTTACACTTTGCAATTATCTTTTCATTTTCACATCCTTACATTAATTCACAACTTCATTTCATGTTTTTATACAATTCATCAACCTTGGAATTTACATCAAGGTCGGTATTACAATCATCAACCTTTGGATCAATCTCTAAGGTCGGTAAAAATACATACATACATTAACATAGGTTTGGACCTAAATGAATTAAGGGAGAAGATAAATGAATGTGAATCGTGCCAAGGCTTAGCTGGGACTTAATTTCAATCTTCCACACAACAACACGCTTCCACAATCTTCAAATCATATCCGCAAGTAGTGAAAACAACCAAGTTGGCTAAGACTTGAGTTAACACTAAAACTTTCAGGAACACGCTTCATTCACGATCCGGATTATACTTTGTGGATCAAATAAAAGGTAGGAACACGATCTAGAGACTCCCACAAGTACGTTACAATCACCAAGAACATCTGCACAACCTCTAAACACTTTATCCATAAGATTCTTCAAATCAGAGCACTTGAATATTACTGTCAGCCACTGTCATAAAGGAAAGATCACTTGCAGAGCACCAAATCACAAACCATTTGAACTAAAGGCACATAACAACATCATAAACTTAATTTCAGAACCACATACTATGAAACTTGAATGCAAAAAAATGTGGAGAAAAATACATTCCCCCTGTCATCATTAAATACCCAAAAAAATAGCTTTTACTCTGGTGAACACAACTTACTCAAATCTTCACACCGGAGGCTTAAACTTGAAACATAGCATCTACAGACATCCCTTAACATTACTTCCAATCCGTAGGCAAGGATATTGAATCTACAGAATATGCGGAGCAAAACACCGCACTATTCTTTGCGAGATAAAGCAATTCTGCACTTGTACAAATTTCTCAGATACTTCTTTAGACTTATTCAAATAACTTCCTTATGTGTTGGCATCAATGACAACACTTACTGCTCATACTTGCAATAGGTATATATTGATGCAATAGATGCCTAGGAAAGTAGCCATAGTAGTTAATCAATAGTTCATAATTGATAGTTTCAATTTTGTGAAAAGGAGTTTCAAAGCTATATCTTGTGCATATTCTGTGACTGTGAAATCAGACCTGTGAGCCCTAATTGTAAGCCCGCATATTGCCAGCTGAATTGTATTTGAATTCTATGATATACTAAATGACTGAATTTGTATTTTCTTTATATCTTTGAGTTGTTTCCATTGTGTTTAATCTAGTTGCACAGCCTGAACAATTCACTTTGTGGACCCTCCTAACTGTGACTACACCAAGTGGTATCAAAGCAAAATTCTGAATCTTTGGGAGAAAATTGAGCGAAGTTGGTCAAGGAATTCCATAAGATCTTGTTGTGGATAGATTGCCAAATCTGAGGCAGGTTATGTGTGTTGCAATCAATCGCCGATTCTGAGGCAATTGTCACCTTGTAGCCTAATCGCCGAATTTGAGGCAGTTACACTTGATCCTAGGAAGAATGCCACCATGGAGAATCCCTGCTATTGGAACAATGGATGAGATGATGGAGAAGATGAAAACCATGTGAGTTCACTTGGATGTTGTTGAAGAAGATAGGAGAAGAGGACTTACACCTAGACCTAATGTTGAAAGTGGTGATGATGATGAGGAATTTCAATCCGCTGATCAAAATGGTGAAACCCTAAGAGATGATGAAGAAGAAGAGTCAGATCAAGTCAAGGTGTTGCAATCTATTTTAAATATTGGAAAAAGACCTAGAGTTGATGTATCAAATTACACTGGCAATTTGAATCGGGAAGAGTTGATTAAATGAATAAATGACATGGAAGAATACTTTGAGTATGAGGAAATTGAAGATTTGGAGAAGCTAAAATTTGCAAAGACAAAGTTGAAAGGACTTGTTACTATATGGTGGAAAGAAGTTCAGTTAGATAGAAATAGAAGAGGAAAAGAGAAGATTACAAAGTGGGACAAAATGGTGACAAAATTGAAGAATCAGTTTATACCTACTGACTATGAGTTGGAACTACTGAAGAGATTGCAAAACCTAAGACAAAAGGAGAAATCTGTGAAGGAGTACACTGAAGAATTTCATAAGATGATCATAAGGACAAGACATAGTGAAGCAAGCAAGGAGAAAGTGGCTAGATACATAAATGGACTGAGATTGAACATTCAAGAAGAACTAAGTTTGGTGAGAATGACAACATTAGAAGAAGCATATCAATTTGCCCTGAAATTTGAAGAGAAGTTGAACAAGAGGCATGATCAAAGACAGAGAGACAGAGGAGGTAAATTTCATAAAAGTAGAACATTTTCTAGAGGAGAGAGATCATATGTGGAGCAGGACAGATAAGAGAACACATTCAAGAAGGAGGATAGAGATAACAATGCATACCGGAGAGATGACAAAACTTTCTACCATAGAGGAAACCCTAATTCATACTGGAGTGGAGGATACAGAAGAGAAGGAAGAGGACCTAATAGGAGAACATTTAGAGGAACCTATTTCAAGTGTGGAGGTGAAGTACATAGAGCATTTGAATGTAATCAAGGAAGTACAAGCAAGATAACAGAGAACAGTGGAAGAGCAGCCTATGTGGAAGAAGAACCTGTTGGATCATCGAGTTCAGTTGGTAAACCTGAGAAAAGAGAATCACTTGTCATGAGAGAACTATTTCAAGAAGAGACAAATGAGGAACCACCATAGAGGAAAAGTTTGTTCAAAACCAGATGCAAATCAGGAGGTAAATGTTGTAAAGTTGTAATTGATAGTGGTAGTTTAGATAATTTAGTTTCAGAGGAGATGGTGACTAAGTTGAAGTTGGAAAGATTGAAACACCCTAAGCCCTATCATATAGCATGAATTTAGGATGATCATAAGGTACTGGTGAGTGAACAATGTTTGGTGAAATTTCATATTGTATCTTATCATGATGAAGTATTGTGTGATATTATGCCTATGGATGTATGTCATATTTTGTTGGGTAGAGCTTGGCAATATGATAGGAAAGCTATACATGATGGGAGAAAGAATACATACACTATAACATTAAATGGAAAGAGAATTACTTTGATTCCTTTGGAAGATTATCCTAAGAGTGATGTGGGAATGCTAGAATCTATTTGGTAGATGGAAGAAAATTTCTGGATGGTTTGAGACATGAGAATATGTGTTATGCTTTGATTCCTAAGAACCCTGAAACATTAAAGGAGACTGAAGAATCACAACCAGAGGAGATAACTATTGACAGAGTATGAAGACATCATATCAAATAATGTACATGAAGGATTGCCACCAATCAGGAGTATTAGTCATCACATGGATCTTATACCTGGAGCTAGTTTGCCTAACAATGTAGCACACAGAATGACATCGACAGAGAATGAAGAATTGAATAGATAGATACATAAGTTCTTGAGGAAAGGTTTGATCAAAGAAAGTTTGAGTCCTTGTGCAGTACCTGTAGTGTTAGCACCAAAGAAGGATGGAGAATGGAGAATGTGTACAGACTCTTGAGCAATCAACAAGATCACAGTTAAGTATAGATTTCCTTTGCATTGGATGAATGATATCATGGATTGTTTGAGTGGAGTAAAATATTTTACAAAGATAGACTTGAAGAGTGGATACCATCAGATTAGAATCAGAGAAGGAGATGAATGGAAGACTACTTTTAAGACAAATGAAGGATTGTATGAGTGGTTAGTGATGCCTTTTGGATTGACAAATGCATTGAGTACTTTCATGAGATTGATGAATGAAGTCTTGAAGAAATTCTTGGGTAAATTTGTTATTGTATATTTGGATGATATTGTGATTTTCAGTAAGACAGAAGAAGAACATCTGTGGCACCTGAGATAAGTATTGCAGAGATTGAGAGAAAAGAAATTGTTGATAAACATCAAGAAATGTAGTTTCATGAAGGAAGAGTTGGTATATTTGGGATTTGTGATTTCTATGAAAGGATTGAAGATGGACCCTGAGAAAGTGAGAGCAATTGTTGAATGGCCTACACCGAAGAGCATTGGAGAAGTTAGATCATTTCATGGATTGTCTAGTTTCTACCAGAAGTTCATCAAAAATTTCAGTTTAGTCTATAACCCTATGACAGAGACAATGAGAGGTGACAGAAAAGACTTTAAGTGAACATTAGGAGCAAATAAAAGTTTTAAATTATTGAAGCAGAAAGTGACAGAGCAACCTATTTTGGCATTACCATATTTCAATAAGGTATTTCAAGTAGATTGTAATGCAAGTGGGAATGCAGTAGGAGCAGTATTAAGTCAAGAAGGTAGACCTATAGCATATTTCAGTGAAAAGTTGAATGAGGCAAGAAGAAGATATTCAGTTTATGATCAGGAGTTCTATGCCATAATTCAAGCCTTGAAGAAGTGGAGACATTATTTGTTACCTAAGGAGTTTGTGTTGTATACAGATCATCAAGCTTTACAATATTTGAACAGTCAAGGAAAGTTAAATCAGAGACATATGAGATGGGTAGAGCTCATGCAAAGTTACACCTTTGTGTTGAAGCATATGAGTGGAAAATCAAACAAAGTTGCAGATGCATTGAGTAGGAGAAGGAACTTGCTGATAGAGATGAGAGTTGAATTGTTGGAATTTAATGAATTATAGAACATGTATTAAAAAGATCTTGATTTGGCAGAACCTTGGAAAGCATGTAAGGAACCTGTTGTGATAGATAGGAGTAAGTGGTTGGATTATTTCATTTAGGAAGACATGTTGTTCAAAGGAAATCAGTTATGCATACCTAGAAGTTCAATGAGAGACAATTTGATAAAAGAGAAGCACAATGATGGATTGGCAAGATATTTTGGCATTGATAAGACAGTGGCTTTGGTAAGTGAAAATTATTTTTGGCCTCAGATACATAAGGATGTTAGGAAATTTGTGCAGAGTTGTAGAATTTTTCAAGTTGCAAAAGGGAGTAGTCAGAATACTAGATTGTATAAATCTTTGATAGTACTGGAGAGACCTTGGGAAGACATAAGTATGGATTTCATAATGGGATTGCCAAAGACACAGAGAGGACATGATTCAATATTTGTAGTGGTGGATAGATTTTCAAAGATGGCACATTTCTTACATTGTAAAAAGACAACTGATGTAGTGCATGTAGCTAACCTATTTTTCAAGGAGATTGTGAGATTGCATGGATTATCTAAGAGCATAATTTCAGAAAGAGATACTAGATTTCTTGGATACTTTTGGAAAACACTTTGGAAGAAGATGAAGACATTTGAAATTAAGTTCAACATTTCATCCACAGACTAATGGACAAACAGAGGTAGTGAATAGTGTTGGAAATTAAGGTGTCTCAACCTTGGTAATTCATTGTATTATTTCATTGTATTTATTTAATTATTGCCTATTATTGTAATTAGGATGCATATCCTTATTGTCATCTTGTGGGAGTTGGCACAGTGATGTGTCATCCTACGTGGAAGGTGACAAGTTGTAAATTTGTCCTCACATGAGGAGATAAGCATCCCACTTAGTGGTAGGAATATTTTGCCATGTGTCGGCATCTTAGATAGAGTGTAAGGGAATATTGACCAAAACGGTCATGACAGATTAATATGACAAATCTATGATGCGTAAGAGTCATAAATGGAAGATTCTATGACAGGTGAAGATGTGTCACAAGGCATCTTGGAAGAAGGCATATTTGGGTGCCCCAAGGAGGGTTATGACATGTTGTAAGAGAATATGCTATATATAGCCTGTGTATGGTAGATTCTCTTATAGTTATAAGATATGACAGCTATGACAGATTCTATGACGGTTGTAAGTGTCTTAAGAGTATCTATCATTACCCAACTTGGGAATAGGTGACCTCTTTGGGATGGGGTGACTTGATAAGTGTCAGGAACATCTTACAGTGTTGTAAAAGTGTCCATAGGTGTGGGTTTTGGTCCATGAGGCTATGTTGGATGCTCATCCCAAGATAGAGCCATTTTTGCCTTGTATTTTCTATATAAACAAGTGCTTTGGAGAGGAGATGTATTATGTGATTGACAGGTACTGTTATGTTGCTGAATTGTCTCCAGATATGAGTGTCGAAGACTCCTGCAAGAGCATTGGCTCTGTAACTGTATTGTAAACCTCATTGTTAAGATAATACATTTGAGCTGTGTTTTAGAGTGTGGGGTTTTTCACCCGTAAGGGTTTTCCCCACATATATCTTGTCTCTCTCTTCTTCTGTCTTACATTCTTATGTATGTGTTTGCTACAATATCTTTGTTGTTGGGTTAAAATTGTTGTAACTGTAAAGATTAAAATGAATTTGCACTAATCTCTCCTCATTAGATTAGTGTAAGTAGCGATTTCCGCACACCTAGCTTCCTTTCATTTGGTATGAGAGCTTGATCACCTTTGGTCCTAGTTATTGGGTAGGGGTTTTTTGAGCTAATCTTAGGTTGAGTGGGAGCTTTGTGTAGAGCATTTTGTAATCTTATTGTAGGAAAGAGATGGCAGGCACATCCGGAAGATTAGAGGTGGAGAAATTCAATGGCACTAATTTTGAGTTATGGAAACTTAAGACGGAAGACATGCTTGTTGATCATGACCTATGGGAAACCGTATCTAGTGTAAAACCAGTTGTAATGGCACAAGATGATTGGGATCTCAAAGATCGAAAGGCTAATGATCTCATAAGACTTAGTTTGGCTGATTCTATCCTGTTAAATGTCCATGAGGAGAAGAGCACAAAAGACCTTTGGAAGAAGTTGGGAGATGTTTATCAGGCCAAATCCCTGATGAACAAACTTTTTCTGAGAAAGAAGTTGTATTCTCTGAGGATGGAGGATGGAGGATCTATTGCAGATCACCTGAATGCCTTCAACATGTTAATTACACAATTGACATCAATTGGTGTTAAGATGGAGGATGAGGATCATTGTATGACCTTGCTTTGTTCTTTGTCAGACTCATGGGATCATCTTGTTATGGCTATTGGAAGCACCACATCCACACTCACAATGGATGAAGTGGTATCTTCATTGTTATTTGAAGAGATGCGGAGAAAGTCTTCCGAGGCAGCTAAAGAGGCTCTTGTGGTTTATGGAAGACCCAAGGAGAAAGGGAAAAAGAAGGACAAGAAAGTTGAGAAGGGCAGATCCAAATCCCATGGGCAATCCAAATCTCCTGGAAAGTCCAAGGCTCTCTATTGGAATTGTGGAAAAACTGGGCATTTCCGAAAGTAATGCAAGGAAGAAAATTAAAAAGAAAAAGAAAAAGAATGTCCAAGATTTAGATTTTGACAAATCACAAGATGATTTCATGGTAGCCCTGGCCACCCATGCATCTGATGATGTGTGGTTGATTGATTCCGGTGCATCATTCCACATGACCTTGCATCGAATCTAGTTCACGAAGTATGAAGAGTTCAATGGTGGAAGAGTGTACCTGGGTGATGATTCTTATCTGAAGATTGTTGGTCGTGGAAGAGTCTCAATCTGATTCCCTAATGGATGAGTGAAGGGGATCACTGGGGTTATGCACATCCTAGTCTTGGCACAGAACTTGCTTTCTATAAGTATGTTGAATAATGTAGGTGTGCAGGTTATCTTTTTGAAGGGTGGATGCAAGATTACTAGACGATCTATGGTTCTTGCGAAGGGTACTCAAAGAGGTACTCTGTTTCAATTGGAGGCATGCACTCCACAGTGCAATAGTTCTTTTGACTCGAAGAAAAGAGATGTAGTCACTTCATGCCCACCATCTAAATGAGCAGTGAAGAAATCTGTTGTAACACATTCTAATGGTAGTGCACATGCTTTTGGAAGTTAAACTTCTTGCTGAAAAGACTATGTTATGGTATTTGAGATATGGCCACATTGGTGAGAAGGGTCTTAGAACCCTGAAAAATAAAAACCTCGTTGAGGGGTTAAATGATTGTAATCTCAAGTTTGACTTTTGTGAACATTGTGTATATGGAAAGCAAAATCATGTTCAGTTTTACTCTAGTTCTCACAAGTCTTCTGGTGTATTGGATCCTATTCATTTTGATGTGTTTGGTCCTTTTAATGTTCCTTCAATTTCCAAATCTGTATATTTTGTATCTTTCAGAGATGATTACAGTAGGACATGGGTTTATTTTATCAAAAGAAAGACTGAAGTCTTTAGTTGGTTTAAAGAGTTTAAAGCTTTTACTAAAAATTAGACTAGTAAAAATACTAAGTGTTTGAGAACTGATAATGGTGGTAAGTATTGTTCATTAGATTTCGATAAGTTCTGTAAAGAGCAAGGGATTGAAAGACATAAGACAGCTCCATACACCCCGCAGCAAAATGGAGTTGCAGAGAGGATGAATAGGACACTGATGGAGATAGCTAGGAGTATGCTTAGTGGAGCAAGCCTCGAACAAAAGTTTTGGGCTGAAGCTATAGCCACTGCTTGCTACCTGGTAAACAAGTCTCCTACATCATCTCTTGTTGGTAACACACCTATGGAGGTGTGGTCTGGTAAGAAGCCTTCAATTAGACATCTTCATGTTTTTGGTTGTGAGGCATATGCACATGTGCCTAGGGAGAGACGGTCTAAATTGGAGAACAAGGCTATTAAGTGTATCTTCATTGGTTATGGTGTCGGTGTGAAAGGATACAAGCTTTGGGATCCTATGGCTGAAAAAGTGTTGTATAGCAGAAGTGTTATCTTCAGAGTGTTAACACCTTTTCTGTTGTTCTACAGCCAAAAGAAACAGAAAAGAAAGAGGATGTGATTTAGTTTCCTTCTACCCCTGAGAAGATTGAACCAATAGACCCTATGAGATCTGATGATGAGGACAGCTCTAGCAACTCTGAGAGCTTAGAAGAAGCAAAACCTCAACCTCAACTATTGAGGAGGTCTACATGAACAAGAAAGCAACCTGATAGGTTTGGTTATTCATTGCTTGATTCTAGTTGTTCTTTTGCCTTGCTTACTAACATGGATGAGCCTAGAACTATGACAGAGGCTATGTGCATGAAAGATTCAGTTTCTTGGAAGGAGGCCATGGAAGATGAGATGGCTTCTTTGGAAAAGAATAAAACATGGGACTTGGTGCCTTTGCCTAAAGGATGGAAACCTGTTGGATGCAAATGGGTGTTCAAGAAGAAATTTGGTGCAGATGGCAGTGTTGAAAAGTACAAGGCTAAACTGGTTGCGAAGGGGTATTCACAAGTGGAGGGAATTTACTATGGTGAAATTTTCTCTCCCATTGCAAAGATAACATCTATTTGGTTCATGTTATCTCTTGTAGCAGCTTATGACTTAGAGGTGGAGCAGATGGATGTGAAGACAACATTCCTTCATGGTGATTTGGAGGAAGAGATTTACATGTCACAGCTAGAGCATTACATAGAGAAAGGTAAAGAAAATTTGGTTTACCAGTTGAAAAAGTCTTTGTATGGTTTGAAGCAGTCTCCTAAGATGTGGTACTTGAAGTTTGATGCCTTTGTGTTGTCAGTTGGATTTCTGAGATTGAAGTCAGGTCATTGTGTGTATTATAAGTTTGACAATGATCGTATTCTCATTATTGCGTTGTATGTTGATGATATGTTGTTAATTGGGAATGGTAAGAATATGATTTTTGATTTGAAGTCTCAGTTGTCAACACAGTTTGAGATGAGAAAATCTAGGGGCAACCAAGTACATTCTGGGAATGGAAATCAGAAGAGATAGAGCTAACAAAAAACTTTGGTTAAGCTAGAGTAAGTATGTGAAGACCGTGTTGGACAGGTTCAGCATGGCAGATTGTAGACCATTGTGTGTTCCTATTTCTTTGGGGACAAAGTTGTCTGTTAATGATTGTCCAAAATCTCCTAGTGAGGTGGAGGATATGAGCAGAGTACCTTATGCTAGTGTTGTTGGCAGTTTGATGTATGCTATGGTCTGTATAGGACCAAACATTGCCCAAGCAATGGGAGTCCTTAGTCAATTTATGGCTAATCTTGGATGGGTACATTGGGATGCAGTTAAGAGAGTGTTCATATATTTCAGGGGTACTTCCAAGTATTCCACATGCTATCATGGTAATGCTATAGGATCTCTGCATTCAATTTGTATTCGTGGATTCGTGGATTCTGATTGGGCAGGTGATATTGACAACAGGAGATCCACTAGTGCCTATGTGGTCACTATGTTTGGTGGTGCAATTAGTTGGATGAGTAAGTGACAACGTGTGGTTGTTTTATCCATGATAGAAGCTGAGTATATGGTAGCAACTCATGCTTGTAAGGAAGCCATTTGTCTTAAGAGATTATGTTCAGTTATTGGTATTGATGTAGGACAGATTACAATTTGTTGTGACAGTCAGAGTGCGATTTGCCTAGCAAAGAATCCAATTTTCCATGCCAGAACAAAGCATATTGATGTACAATTTCACTTCATGTAAGACATGGTAGAGGATGGGAAGGTGAATTTGGAGAAGGTAGATACTTTGAGAATGTTGCAGATGCATTAACGAAACCAATGGGCACATAGAAGTTCAGATGGTGTTTGGAGTCTATGAGCCTCTCGGCCTATAGCAGTTAAATCCTGTTATTTCCATTGGCTCTTACAAGGTGTTCGACAAGTGGGAGAATGTTGGGAATTAAGGTGTCTCAACCTTCGTAATCTGTTGTATTATTTCATTGTATTTATTTAATTATTGCCTATTATTGTAATTAGGATGCAAATCCTTATTGTCATCTTGTGGGAGTTGGCACGGTGATGTGTCATCCTACATGGAACCTGACAAGTTGTAAATTTGTCCTCACATGAGGAGATAGGTGTCTCACTAGTGGTAGGAATATTTTTCCATGTGTCAGCATCTTGGATAGTGTGTAAGGGAAAATTGACCAAAACAGTCATGACAGATTCCTATGACAAATCTATGACACGTAAGAGTCATAGTGGAAGATTCTATGAAAGGTGAAGACATTTGTCATAAGGCATCTTGGAAGAAGGCATATTTGGGCACCCCAAGGAGGGTTATGACAAGTTATAAGATAATATGCTATCTATAGCCTATGTATGATAGATTATCTTACAGCTGTAAGATATGATAGCTATGATGGTCATAAGTGTCATAAGAGTATCTGTCATTCCCAACTTGGGAATAGGCAACCTCTTTGGGATGGGGTGACTTGACAAGTGTCAAGAAAATCTTATAGTGTTGGACAAGTGTCCATAAGCATGGATTTTGGGCCATGAGGCCATGTTGGACGCCCATCCCAAGATAGAGCCAGTTTTGCCTTGTATTTTCTAAATAAATAGGTGCTTTGGAGAGGAGATGTATTATGTGATTGACAGGTACTATTGTGCTACCAGACTATCTCCAGATACTAGTGTCAAAGACCCCTGCAAGAGCATTGGCTCTGTAACTATATTGTAAACCTCATTGTTAAGATAATACATTTGAGTTGTGTTTTGGAGTGTGGGGTTTTTCACCCATAAGGGTTTTCCCCACGTATATCTTGTCTCTATCTTCTTCTGTCTTACATTCTTGTGTATGTGTTTGTTGCAATATCTTTGTTGTTGGGTTAACATTGTTGTAACTGTAAAGATCAAAATGAATTTGCACTCATCTCTCCTCATTAGATTAGTGTAAGAAGCGATTTTTGCACACTTAGCTTCTTTTCAGTTGGTATTAGAGCTTGATCACCTTTGGTCCTCGTTGTTGGGTGGAGGTTTTTTGAGCTAATCTTAGGTTGAGTGGGAGCTTTGTGTAGAGCATTTTGTAATCTTGTTGCAGCAAATAGATGGTAGGCACATTCAGAAGATTAGAGGTGGAGAAATTCAATGGCACTAATTTTGAGTTATGGAAACTTAAGATGGAAGACATGCTTGTTGATTGTGACCTATAGGAAACCGTATCTAGTGTAAAACTAGCTGTAATGGCACAAGCTGATTTGGATCTCAAAGATTAGAAGGCTAAGGGTCTCATAAGACTTAGTCTAACTGATTCTGTCATGTTAAATGTCCATGAGGAGAAGAGCACAAAAGACCTTTGGAAGAAGTTGGGAGATGTTTATCAGGCCAACTCCCTACTCAACAAACTTTTTCTGACAGAGAAGTTGTATTCTCTAAGGATGGAGGATGGAGGATCTATTGTAGATCACCTGAATGCCTTCAACATGTTAATTGCACAATTGACATTAGTTGGTGTGAAGATGGAGGAGAAGGATCATTTTATGACCTTGCTTTGTTCTCTGCCGGACTCATGGGATCATCTTGTTATGTCTATTGGAAGCACCACATCCACATTCACAATGGATGAAGTGGTATCTTCACTGTTATCTAAAGAGATGCAGAGAAAGTCTTCTAAGGAAGCCAAAGAGGCTCTTGCGGTTCGTGGAAGACCCAAGGAGAAAGGGAAAAAGAAGCACAAGAAAGCTAAGAAGGGAAGATCCAAATCTCGTAGGAGATCCAAATCTCTTGGAAAGTCTAAGGCTCTCTATTGGAACTGTGGCAAAACTAGGCATTTCTGAAAGGAATGCAAGGAAGAAAAGAAAAAAAAGAAAAAGAATGTCCTAGATTCATATTTTGACAAATCACAAGATGATGGTGATGCTTTCATCGTAGCCCTGACCACCCATGCATCTGATGATGTGTGGTTGATTGATTCTGGTACATCATTCCACATGACCTCGCATCGAAGCTAGTTCACAAAGTATGAAGAGTTCGATGGTGGAAAAGTATACCTGGGTGACAATTCTCATCTAAAGATTGTTGGTGGTGGAAGAGTCTCAATCCGATTCCCTAATGGACGAGTGAAGGGGATCACTAGGGTTATGCACATCCCAGGCTTGGCACAGAACTTGCTTTTTGTAAGTATTTTGAATGATGCAGGTGTGCAGGTTATCTTTTTGAAGGATGGATGCAAGATTACTAGAGGATCTATGGTGCTTGTGAAGGGTACTCGGAGAGGTACTCCGTTTCAGCTGGAGGCATGCACTTCATAGTGCAATAGTTCTTCTGACTTGAAGAAAAGAGCTGTAGTCACTTCATCCCCACCATCTGAACAAGCAGTGAAGAAATTTGTTGTAACACATTCTGATGGTAGTGCACATGCTTTGGAAGTTAAACTTCCTACTGAAAAGACTATGTTATGGCATTTGAGATATGGCCACATTGGTGAGAAGGGTCGTAGAACCCTAAAAAATAAAAACCTCATTGAGGGGTTAAATGATTGTAATCTCGAGCTTGACTTTTGCAAACATTGTGTATACGGAAAGCAAAACCGTGTTAAGTTTTAATCTAGTTCTCACAAGTCTTCTGGTGCATTGGATCTTATTCATTCTGATGTGTTTGGTCCTGTTAATGTTCCTTCAATTTCTAAATCTATATATTTTGTATCTTTCATAGATGATTATAGTAGAAGGACATGGGTTTATTTTATCAAAAGCAAGACTGAAGTCTTTAGTTGGTTTAAAGAGTTTAAATCTTTTACTAAAAATTAGACTGGTAAAAATATTAAGTGTTTGAGAACTGATAACGGTGGTGAGTTTTATTCAGCAAAGTTCGATAAGTTCTATAAAGAGCAAGGGATTGAAAGACATAAGACAAATCCATACACCCCGCAACAAAATGGAGTTACAGAGAGGATGAATAGGACACTGATGGAGAGGGCTAGGAGTATGCTTAGTGAAGCAAGCCTCGAACAAAAGTTTTGGGCTGAAGCTGTAGCCACTGCTTGCTACCTGGTAAACAGGCCTCCTACATTAGCTCTTGTTGGTAAGACACCTATGGAGGTGTGTTCTGGTAAGAAGCCTTCAATTAGACATCTTCATGTTTTTGGTTGTGAGGCATATGCACATATGCCTACGGAGAGACGGTCTAAATTGGAGAACAAGGCTGTTAAGTGTATCTTCATTGGTTATGGTGTCGGTGTGAAAGGATACAAGCTTTGGGATCCTGTGGCTGAAAAAGTGTTGTTTAGTAGAAGTGTTATCCTCAGAGAGCTAACACCTTCTTCTGTTATTCTACAGCCAAAAGAAATAGAAAAGAAGGAGGATGTGGTTTAGTTTCCTTCTACCCCTGAGAAGACTAAACTGACAGACCCTGTGAGATCTGATGATGAGGAGAGCTGTAGTAGCTCTGAAAGCTTAGAAGAAGAAGCATAACCTCAACCTCAACCTCAACCATTGAGGAGGTCTACACGAACAAGAAAGCAACCTGATAGGTTTGGTTATTCATTGCTTGATTCTAGTTGTGCTTTTGCCTTGCTTACTAACACTGATGAGCCTAGAACTATGACAAAGGCTATGTGCATAAAAGATTCAGGGTCCTGGAAGGAGGCCATGGAAGATGAGATGGCTTCTTTGGAAAAGAATAAAACATGGGAATTGGTGCCTTTGCCTGAAGGATGGAAACCTATGGGATGCAAATGGGTGTTCAAGAAGAAATTCAGTGCAGATGGAAGTGTTGAAAAGTACAAGGCTAGATTGGTTGCAAAGGGGTATTCACAAGTGGAGGGAATTGATTATGGTGAAATTTTCTCTCTCATTGTAAAGCTGACATCTATTTGGTTCATGTTATCTCTTGCAGCAGCTTATGACTTAGAGGTGGAGTAGATGGATGTGAAGACAACATTCCTTCATGGTGATTTGGAGGAAGAGATTTACATGTCACAGCTAGAGCATTACATAGAGAAAGGTAAAGAAAATTTGGTTTGCAAGTTGAAAAAGTCTTTGTATGGTTTGAAGTAGTCTCCTAGGATGTGGTACTTGAAGTTTGATACATTTATGTTTTCAGTTGGATTTCTAAGATCAAAGTCAGATCATTGTGTGTATTATAAGTTTGACAATGATTGCATTCTCATTATTGCATTGTATGTTGATGATATAATGTTAATTGGGAATGGTAAGAATATGATTTCTGATTTGAAGTCTCAGTTGTCAGCATAGTTTGAGATGAAAAATCTAGGGGCAGCCAGGTACATTTTGGGAATGGAAATTAGAAGAGACAGAGCTAACAAAAAACTTTGGTTAAGCTAGAGTAAGTATGTAAAGACCGTGTTGGACAGGTTCAGCATGGCAGATTGTAGACCATTGTGTGTTCCTATTTCTTTGGGGACAAAGTTGTCTTTTAATGATTGTCCAAAATCTCCTAGTGAGGTGGAGGATATGAATAGAGCACCTTATGCTAGTGTTGTTGGTAGTTTGATGTATTCTATGGGTTGTACAAGACCAGACATTGCCCAAGCAATGGGAGTCCTTAGTCAATTTATGGCTAATCCTGGACAGATACATTGGGATGTAGTTAAGAGAGTGTTCAACTATTTGAGAGGTACTTCTAAGTATTCCATATGTTATCATGGTAATGCTATAGGACCTCCACATTCAGTTTGTATTCATGGATTTTGATTGGGCGGGTGACATTGACAGCAGGAGATCCACCAATGCCTATGTGTTCACTATGTTTGGTGGTGCAATTAGTTGGATGAGTAAGTGACAACCTATGGTTACTTTGTCCACGATAGAAGCTGAGTATATGGCAGCAACACATGCTTGTAAGGAAGCCATTTGGCTTAAGAGATTGTGTTGAGATATTGGTGTTAATGCAGGATAGATTATGATTTGTTGTGACAGTCAAAGTGCGATTTGCCTAGCAAAGAATCCAACTTTCCATGTCAGAACAAAGCATATTGATGTACAATTTCACTTCATGTGAGACATGGTAGAGGATGGGAAGGTGAATTTGGAGAAGGTAGATACTTTGAGAATGTTGTGGATGCATTAACGAAACTAGTGGGCACAGAGAAGTTCAAATGGTGTTCGAAGTCTATGGGCCTCTCGGCGTATAGCAGTTAAATCCTGTTATTTCCATTAGCTCTTACAAGGTGTTCGACAAGTGGGAGAATGTTGGGAATTAAGGTGTCTCAACCTTGGTAATTTGTTGTATTATTTCATTGTATTTATTTAATTATTGCCTATTATTGTAATTAGGTTGCAAATCCTTATTGTCATCTTGTGGGAGTTGGCATGGTGATGTGTCATCCTACGTGGAAGGTGACAAGTTGTAAATTTGTCCTCACATGAGGAGATAGGCATCCAACTTAGTGGCAGGAATATTTTGCCATGTGTTGGCATCTTGGATAGTGTGTAAGGGAATATTGACTGAAACGGTCATGACGGATTTTTATGACAAATCTATGACGCATAAGAATCATAAATAGAAGATTCTATGATAGGTGAAGACATGTGTCACAAGGCATCTTGGAAGAAGGTATATTTGGGCATCCCAAGGAGGGTTATGACAAGTTTTAAGAGAATATGCTATTTATAGCCTGTACATGACAGATTCTCTTACAACTGTAAGATATGACAGCTATGACAGATTCTATGACAGTCGTAAGTGTCATAAGAGTATCTGTCATTACCCAACTTGGAAATAGGCAACCTCTTTGGGATGGGGTGACTTGACAAGTGTTAGGAACATCTTACATTGTTGGACAAGTGTCCATAGGCGTGGGTTTTGGTCAATGAGGCCATGTTGGACGCCCATCCCAAGATAGAGCCATTTTTGCCTTGTATTTTCTATATAAAGAGGTGCTTTGGAGAGGAGATGTATTATGTGATTGACAGGTACTGTTATGCTATGAGATTATCTCTAGATATGAGTGTCAAAGACTCCTGCAAGAGCATTGGCTTTGTAACTATATTGTAAACCTCATTGTTAAGATAATACATTTGAGTTGTGTTTTGGAGTGTGGGGTTTTTCACCCGTAAGGGTTTTCCCCACGTATATCTTGTGTCTCTCTTCTTCTGTTTTACATTCTTGTGTATGTGTTTGCTACAATTTCTCTATTGTTAGGTTAACATTGTTGTAACTGTAAAGATTAAAATGAATTTGCACTCATCTCTCCTCATTAGATTAGTGTAGGAAGCAATTTTCGCACACCTAGCTTCCTTTCAAATAGGAGTTTGGGAAACCTGTTGAGATGTTTGGTTGGAGAAAAGGCAAGAAATTGGGATTTGATTCTATCACAAGTAGAGTTTGCATATAATAATTTAGTGAATAGGAGTACCAAAAGAACACCATTTGAGATTGTGATAGAAACTAACCCTAGAGGAATAACAGAGTTGAGAAATATCAATATGGAAGACAATCAAAGTGTAGAAGCAGAGAAATTTGTAGAACAAATGGAGATAGTGCATGATTAGGTTTAGAAGCATTTGGAAGAGATGAATAGTAAGTACAAGGAGAAAGCAGATGAGAAGAGAAGACAAATAATTTGCAATTGGGAATGAAGTGATGGTATACTTGAGAAAAGAAAGATTTCTAGTTGGGACATATAACAAGTTGAAGATGAAGAAGTTTAGACCTTGTAGAATATTGAGGAAGTTTGATTCAGGAAATGCATATGAAATAGAGCTACCAGAGACATTGAGTATATCACCAATTTTTAACATTGCAGACCTATACTAGTATCATGAAGTAGAGTTTAGTGAAACCATTGAAGAAGACATGAAGAAGCAGTTACCACAACAAGCACATGAGAAAATTGAAAACATTTTGGATAGTAGAGTTGTTGCAAGTATGTGCTTACCGATGTTGTCATTGATGTCAACATATCTGTATTGTCATTAGTGCCAATTGTGGTCTTGTTTTGATGTTTTCTTGTGTTGAGATAATTGCTATGTATTGGCTTATATAAGTGTTGAAGATAATGAGAAAGTGTTCCTGATACTGATTTTCCAAGTGCTTTTTACAAAATTTTCTCTCCTAGTGGAAACAGTGTGTTGCAGAATATCTTGGCTTACAGAAGATTAGCGCAGTGCTTTATGCCGCATATCTTGTGGATCGAATATCTATAGTTTGGAAGTTATGTTAAAGGATTTATGTAGTTTCTATGTTTCAAGTTTGAGCCTCTGGTATGAAGATTTGAGCGAGTTTTGTTCACCAGAGTAAAAACTATTTTTCTGTGCATTTAGTGGTGATAGGGAGAATGTATTTTGCTCTGCATTTCTTCGCATTTAAGTCTTACAATCTACGGTTCTGGAATTAAGTCTGTAATTATGATATGTGCCTTCAATTCAAATGGTTTGTGATTTGGTTCTCCGAAAGCGATCTTTCTTTTATGACAGTGGTAGACAGTAATGTTCAAGTGTTCCAATTTGAAGAATCTTATGGATAAAGTGTTTAGAGGTTGTGCGGATGTTCTTGGTGATTGTAACGTGCATGTGGATGTCTCTAGATCATGTTCCTGCCTTTTGATTGGACTGCAAAGTGTAATTTGGATCGTGCATGTGAAGCATGTTCTTAAAGGTCTTAGTGTTAACACCAATTTTAACTGACTTGGTTGTTTTCACTACTTGCAATTATGTTTTGGAGTTTATGATAGCATGTTGTTGTGTGGAAGATTACATTTGAGTCCCAGCTAAGGTGTGGTTTGGTCCGCATTCATTTTACCTCTTCATAAATTTATTTAGGTCCAAACCTATTCTAATATATGTGTGTTTGCCGGCCTTGGAGAATGTTCCCATGTTTGTAATGTTGACCTTGATGATCATTCCAAGGTTGATGAATTGTATAAATAATTGTGATAAAGTCGTGAAAATGTATCCAAGTACGAAGATGCGAAGATAAGTGTAAAGTAAATAGCAGAGCAGAGCAGAGGATGTTTATTGTGCTTTAATGGAACTAAACTTTGGCATAGTGTAGATGCTACTATCTCAATTCACCAAATCTGGTAGTGAGCCACCCCATTGGTAGTGAGCCTCTTCTCTTACAGTGAGCAATCTGGGTAGTGAACCCTAAGGCAATGAGTCTCTAATTTTTGGTATTGTTATTACATATTATATTGTGAGCTAACACTCACCGTGGTTTTTCCCTTTCCCTTATTGAGTTTTCCACATAAAAATCTAGTGTCTCATGTGTGAATGTGTTTAAGTTTCTGATTTCATACTTTCATGGTTAAATACAATAACAATGATTAAGTGGATAATGTGTTAATGGTTTTGAAGTATTGGTTACAACTAATTCACCCCCCCTCTTAGTTGTCTTGCACTTTTCAACAATTGGTATTAGAGCAAGGGTTCCTCAACAAAGAGCCTAACAGCTCAAGGTAGATCCAGGATGGCATACAAGGAGTCACCGTAGTTTGATGGAATGGATTATGCTCTATGGAAGGTATGAATGAAAATTCATCTTGTTTCTCTTGGTTATGGTGTTTAGAAAATGGCAGAAACCAAGTACACTATTCCTCCAAATGGTCCATCAGTTGAAGATGAAGTCAAACGGTATGAATTAAATGGAAAAGCTAGAGATGCTCTATTAAATGCCCTATCTAACATTGAGTTGGTGAAAGTTATGGATTTGGAGACTACTCATGAGATCTGGGATAAGTTAAAAAATCTATATGAAGGAGATAATTCTGTAAAAAGTGCCAAATTGCAAAACCTGAAGGCGAGGTATGAAGCCCTGAAGATGAGTGAAGATGAGAACATAACAATTTACATGCAGAAAGTTGATGAAATTGTCAATGGAATCAAAGGTCTTAGAGGAACTACTAATGAGGATGAGGTTGTGTTAAAGATTCTTAGGTCATTGCCTAAATCCTATAGTCACAAGGTGGTAGCAATTGAAGAAGTTATGAGTGTGAAAAAGATTTCAAAGGATTGGTTGCTCGTGAAGCTTACAACTTTTGAAATGAGAGAGTTTGGTGATGCCCTGCCGAAGACTAAGATTCCTTTCAAAGCCAACACTTCAGAGAAGACTTCAAGAGCTCAAAAATATGTTGTGGAATCCAATGATGATCTTGATGAGATTGAAGTAAACCTTGTGGATAAAATGCAAAGAGGTACTAGTAAGTTCAAAGGCAAATTACCATTCAAATGCTTTTCTTATGGTAAGATTGGCCACTATGCCTCCAAGTGCCCAGAGAGAATTGAGAGAGGTAAGAAGAAATTTGAAAGTAGACCTAGAGTCATGAAGAAATGCTATTATGTTAGAGATCTTGATGATGATGGTGTAACAGATGATGAGTCTGATGATGCTAATACTAGTGCAAATGAATGCATGTTTATTGCTATTAAAGAAGAACATGTGTCTACTAATCCTGCTAGTTGTGTGAAGGAATAAAAGCCAGTGGAAGAGAGTGCTTTGTCTGTTCAAGTTGAGAAGGATAAGGATGAATGGATTATTGAAAGTGGATGCTCACATCACATGACTGGTGATAAAAGTAAGTTTATAAGTTTGGAAAAGTATGATGGAGGACTGGTTAGGTTTGGAGATGATGCAACTGGTACAATGTGGAAAAGGATCTATTTCTTTTGATGGTAAGCATAACACAGATGATGTTCTATATGTGAAGGGTTTGAAGAATAATCTTTTAAGTGGTGGTTAGATGTGTGACAAAGGGTATGATCTGAGATTCAAGGACAATGGTTGCAAGTCATGGAAATCTCCATAATAGTGATTGCTATTTGTAAGAAGACTAGAGGTAATGTTTATCATTTGAGATGAACTAATGATTGTTGTTTGTTGGCTCAGACAGATGAGAGTTAGTTGTGGCATAAGAGGATGTGTCATATCAATTTTGATAACTTGGTAAAGATAAGTTCAGTACAAGCTGTGAGAGATCTACCTAGGCTTGTAAAACCTGCTAATACTATTTGCAAGGAATGTCAGATGGGCAAATAGACAAGGACAACTTTCAAGAGCAAGGAAGAATTCTTTGTTGGTCTACTTGAGCTGGTACATATAGATTTGTGTGGTCCTACAAGAACAAGAAGTCTGCAAGGAGATAGGTACTTTATGTTGCTTATTGATGATTATTCTAGAATGACATGGGTCACTTTCTTAAAGGATAAATCAGAAGCCCTAGACAAGTTCAAGTTTTTCAAGATGATGGTTGAGAATGAGTTAGATTTGAGGATCAAGTGCTTAAGTTCTGAGGAGGAGAGTTTACATCAAATGAATTCAATACCTTCTGTGAAGAACATGGGATAAAAAGACAGTTGTCTGCTCCTAGAACTCCCTAGCATAATGGAGTTGTTGAAAGAAAGAACATGATAATTCAAGAAGCTGCTAGGTCAATGATGATGGATGCAAAACTACCAGAAGTGTATTGGAGAGAAGCTATACATATTGTTGTCTACATTAAAAATAGAGTTCAAGTCAAAGGTAATGGTACTAAAACTCCTTATGGATTGTGGTATGGAAGAGTTCCCACAGTGAAATATTTCAAAGTTTTTGGAAACAAATGTTATATCAGAAGAGATGAAGAGTTAGGCAAGTTTGATGCTAGGAATGATGAAGGAATTTTTCTTGGATACTCTACTAAGAGTAAGGCCTACCGGTGTTACAATAAAAGATTGAGAAAGGTTGTTGAGAGTGCTAATGTGAAGGTTGATGAATATAGGGAAATCACATCAGATCTAAGTGGTAATGAATCAGATGAACCTGCTGTTACAGTCAATGAAGAAAAAATGGAATAAAAGGACAGTTAGATTGAAGAAGAAAAAGTTCCAGAAAGTACTATTAAGACTCCCAGGTATGTAAGGATTAATCATTCAGAAGATTAGATAATTGGTGATAAAAGTGAAGGGGTATTGACAAGGAAAAGAGCTACAGAGGAACAAGTGAACTACTATTTGCTTTCATAGATTGAACCTAAAATTGTGAATGAAGCCTGCCAAGATGAAAGTTGGGTAAAAGCCATGGAAGAAGAGCTGATGCAGATAGAGAAAAATCAAACTTGGGAATTGGTTCCTAGACCTGCTGATAAGAATGTGATTGGAACTAAATGGGTGTTTAGAAACAAGATTTATGAAAATGGAGAAGTAGTAAGAAACAAAGCAAGACTAGTATGCAAAGGATATTCTCAGGTTGAAGGCATAGATTTTGAAGAGACTTTTGCTCTTGTGGCAAGGATTGAAGAAATAAGAATGTTTTTGGCATTTGCAGCACACAAAGACTTCAAAGTATATCAGATGGATGTGAAGTCTGCATTCTTGAATGTAGAGCTAGAAGAAGAGGTTTACATAGAACAACCAGAAGGATTTCAGTCATTGGACCAAGGTGACATGGTATGCAGATTGAAGAAAGCCTTGTATGGACTTAAGTAAGCCCCTAGAGCCTGGTATGCAAGATTGGACAAGTATTTGTTGCAATTAGGGTTCAGTAAAGGTATTGCAGACAATAATCTCTACTTCAAAATCAATGATGATCAAATTCTAATTGTTGTGGTCTTTTTTGATGATATTATCTTTGGAGGCAATCGAGGTATGTGTAAGAGATTTGCAGAAGAAATGCAAAAGGAATTTGAGATGTCTATGTTTGGTGAAATGAATTCCCTTTTACGATTGCAGATATTTTCACAAAGCCTCTGCCTAAGGACACTTTTGAGTATCTCAGAGAAAAGTTAGGGGTTATTACCCCTCCTCTAAACTAAGATGCATGGGAAGTGCATCAGTCCAGTGGTGCCCAAAGTCTTATTCTTTGATTTGGATTGATGTTTTGAAGGCTCCCTCTAAGGGGGAGCAGGTAGATGTTGCTGATATGGGTTCCTGATAAAGAGAAGTAAGTATTGCAGAGTTGTTGATAGAGTAATTCCAGTTTGATTAGAGTAGTAGTTTGCAAGTATGTGCAGAGGGAGAGAAATGATGTCCCTTGCCATTGATGTCAAAGAGGGAGAGAAATCATGTGAAAAAATTAGGAGGAGAAAGAGTTTAGATGTGTAAAGAGAAAGGGGGAGAAAGTAATCAATGCAAATTCTTGTCTTGATGGTTCTTACACTTTTTCACATCAATGTTTCCATCAATGACAAAAGGGGAGATTGTTGCAAGTATGTGCTTACCAGTGTTGTCATTGATGTCAACATATCTGTGTTGTCATTGGTGCCAACCGTGCTCTTGTTTTGATGCTTGCTTGTGTTGAGATAATTTCTTTGTATTGGATTATATAAGTGTTGAAGATAATGAGAAAGTGTTCTTGATATTGAGTTTCTAAGGGCTTTTGAGAAAATTTGCTCTCCTAGTGGAAATAGTGTGTTGCAGGATATCTTGGCTTACACAAGATCAGTGCAGTGTTTTGCTCCGCATAAATTATAGATTGAATATCTTTGTCTACAGTTTGGAAGTTATGTTAAAGGATGTCTGTAGTTGTTATGTTTCAAGTTTGAGCCTCCAATATGAAGATTTGATCAAGTTCTATTCACTAGAGTAAAAATTATTTTTCTGTGCATTTAGTGGTGTTAGGGAGAATGTTTTATGCTCCACATTTCTTCGCATTTAAGTCTTATAGTCTACGGTTCTAGAATTAAGTTTGTAATGATGATATGTGCCTTCAGTTCAAATGGTTCGTGATTTGGTGCTCCGCAAGCGATCTTTCTTTTATGACAGTGGCTGATAATAATGTTCAAGTGCTCCAGTTTGAAGAATCTTATGGATAAAGTGTTTAGAGGTTGTGTAGATGTTCTCGGTGATTGTAACGTGCTTGTAGATGTCTCTACATCATGTTCCTACCCTTTGATTGGTCTGCAAAGTGTAATCTGGATCATGCATGAAGTGTGTTCTTAAAGGTCTTAGTGTTAACACTAGTTTTAGTCGACTTGGTTGTTTTCACTACTTGCGATTATGTTTTGGAGTTTGTGATAGTGTGTTGTTGCATGGAAGATTGCATTTGAGTCCTAGCTAAGGCATGGTTTTGTTTGCATTCATTTTACCTCTTCATAAATTAATTTAGGTCCATACCTATTCTAATGTATGTGTGTTTGTCAACCTTGGAGAATGTTCCAATGGTTGCAATGCCGACCTTGATGATCATTCCAAGGTTGAGGAACTGTATAAATACTTGTAATAAAGTCGTGAAAATGTATCCAAGTGTGAATATGTGAAGATAAGTGTAAAGTAAAAAGCAGACCAGAGTAGAGGATGTTTATTATGCTTAAATGGAACTAAAATTTGGTATAGTGTAGATGCTACTATCTCAGTTCACTAAATCTGGTAGTGAGCCACCCATGGGCAGTGATCCACCCCATTGGCAGTGAGCCTCTTCTCTTGCGGTGAGCAATCTGGACAGTGAGCCTCTGATTTTCGGTATTGTTATTACATATTATATTGTGAGCTAACACTCATCGTGGTTTTTCCCTTATTGGGTTTTCCATGTAAAAATCTAGTGTCTCATGTGTCTCATGTGTGAATGTGTTTAAGTTTCTAATTTCATGCTTTCATAGTTAAATACAATAATAGTGATTAAGTGGATAATGTGTTAATGGTTTTGAAGTATTGGTTACAACTGATTCACTCCCCCTCTCAGTTGTCTTGCCCTTTTCAACAAGAGTTGGACGCAACACTAGAGGAAGATAGTACAAAGAATATCTTGTGAAGTGGAAAGGTAGACCGGAAGAAGATTCATCATGGATTTCTCAGGTTGAGGTGGACCGTCTTGGTTTTCCTCTAGCCCTAGCAAAGTGAGGGACTCAATTTTTTTCAATAACCCTGGATGTCTGATGTAGGAGCATCCTTGGTTCAAGAGCAATCTTGCATCAACCAAAAACATTTGCATTTCAGTTTGTTTCTTTTCATTTTCTAGTTTTGGACAGTTAGTTTGTCAGTAGCAGTTTCTGTATTCTACCGCAATTGCATCTCAGACCTTGCAGAGATAGACTTAGCATCTAGATACATTCATGCACATCATATCCAAAATTTAGATCATTTGGATTAGGTGCCGATAACATATCGCTATCAGAAGATTGAGTGTTTTCTCAGAACAGAGCATCCTGACAGTCTCAGACAATCAGCTAAAGGAGAAGACTTGCAAAGCAATTCATGACTTGAGGAGCTAAATGACACATCATTCAATGTTGTTTGGTTCATGGCCAACCTTCCCTAATCTCTGCACACCATTCCATTTATTTGCAGAGGAGTTCTACTTAATTAGGTCCGAGCTATCCGTGTACACACGTTACATCTCTTTATTAGAGTTTATGATCTTCCTTGGCCGACGTGGAGGAATCTTATGTTCCGGAGATGGTATATATTGATGCAATAGATGCCTAGGAAAGTAGTCATAGTAGTTCATCAATAGTTCATAATTGATAGTTTGAATTTTGTGAAAAGGAGTTTCAAAGCTATATCTTGTGCATATTCTGTGACTGTGAAATCAGGCTTGTGAGCCCTAATTTTAAGCCCGCATATTGCCGGCCAATTTATATTTGAATTCTATGATATACTAAATAACTAAATCTGCTTTTACTTTATATCTTTGAGTTGTTTCCGTTGTGTTTACTCTAGTTGCACGGCCTAGACAGTTCACTTTGTGGACCCTCCTAACCGTGACTGCACCAGTTTTGGTTATGGATGATGATTTGGTGTGGTTTAAGAGATGGCTTGGGTGATGAAAGATAATGATTTTGATGATACTTTGGATCAGGTTTATTGAGATGATATCTGGATTTCAAATCAAAATAGACTTACGAAAATCTAGATCTTTGTGGATAGAAAAGGGATTTATGCTCTTCTACTTGGGGTAGACAAGACACACTAAGAAAAAAGAAGGATAGAGGGATACTTTGCTTGGGGTAGACAAGACACACCAAGCAAAATATGATTCTTGAAATGTACTAACTTAGGAGCAGTCCAAGCTCCTAAGATAATTTATCCAAGGTCGATAAGGGCTAATTTACACAAAACTTATGATAGACAAGTTCTTAAGCCTAATGTGAATTAGAGGATAAAGATAAGATCTAGATTTACTTTTAACCAAATTTTGATTTGAGAGATGGTTTAACTCAAGGATGATTTGATATGATGATATGTAAGATTTGTTTTTTTGGGAGATGGATTTGGGGTTGGCGATGGTTTGATGTGGTTGAAGGTTTTGGTCCAAAGTATGTTGATAATTTTGCTATGATATCCAAGTTTCTAAGGTTCCTAATGACAATGGGATGATCAAAGGGGCAGGGTGGGAATTTTGATGAAAATGGATGATTTGATGAAGGTGGATGACTCTAGGATCACTTTCAAGGTTTTGTCAAAATGTTAGGTCAACCAATTTGTTGCTTTGGGAAATTGTTATGCTTGGCTGTTTGAGACTATAGGTGAAAGCGCTGACAGGGTCTGTGAAGGTGCTGATAGATAGAGCACAGGTGCTAACAGATACAACAGGTGTGTTGATAGGTAAATCAGAAATGTTGATAGAAAAAATGCAGGCACTAACAAATAGAGTGCAGGCACTGATAGGTAGAACAGGTGTTTACAATCAAAGTGAAGGTGTTGATAGAGACAACCAAAGCACTAACATACAGGACAAAAGTGCTGACAGGATGATTGGCAATCTTGATTGTTTCAAATGATTGGTCATTTGACTGCTCTCGGAGGTGCTAATAGATGATTGAAAGGCACTGACAGGGGTAGCTTAGGCACTAAAATGCTATGTTTTTGAGATGATTTTCTTGTGTTTCTTGGTCAAAGGGTTCTCTTGGCAAGAGATTCAACACACAAAAAGACAAAATGGCTATTTGATTTTTTATGGAATAAGGCTAAATGGTTTTTTATGGGTTTAGTACATGAAGACACACCAAAAATATTAACATTCCCTAAAATTATTCAAGTGGGAGTGATATACCTTGTGGATCTCGTGAAATGGTCATGGGTTAGTCTCAACTCAAAATAGAGAAGTGATTCCTACCCCCAATAATACCATAATGCTATAGCTTGGATAGATAGGGAATATATGGTCATGTACCACCATATACCCCTTACCTTGGAGACTTTCATCTTGCCCAAAGTAGCCCCTATCTCAAGTATAACGGTACGTGTGAGCTTCTTCCCCTCCTACTGCAGCGGTGCACCACAAGGTATGGCAACTGAAGGTCTTAACTAGGTTCAACAAGTTGCTAGGGGATGTCCTAATATACACTAGGTATGGGGGACAAATCTATGAACAAGAGATTACCAAGCATCCAACCAAGAATGCCACCACTCTAGTCTTGGCGGACTGAGGGTCTTGAGGGTTTTGTTTAGATCAGATGGGGTCCATATTGAAGTGAGTCTTTCGATTCTCACAACATTTATATACCCTACTAGAACATGAGGTTGAGGTTGTCCCTTGGAGTGGGTGTATCTCCGAGCAGGCCTCCCAAGGAAGAAGACACTACTCACTTTTGATCCCCAATATCACACGAAATGCGAGGGGAGAGCAGTAAAAGTAGTACTCCTTTGAGGTATACACAACAAATAATTTGCACAAGGATTTCTAATCCCCAAGATAACCCAAAGATGTGAGGGGAGATCATATGTCCTAGTGCAAATGAAGACAAAGCAAACAAATAAATTCCCACTACTTTACTTTAATTCAACTAAACTAGTGAAAATTTGATGTTCTTTGACCGCAGTGCTGCAAGAAAGTGTCGATAGTTTGTAGTAAAGGTCTTGGTCAACATTTTAAGCTGCAAGAAAGTCAAGTTAGTACACCAAAAGATATTATGACTTATGATTAGATAGAGGCGCTAATGCACATAACAAAGGCGCTAATAGTAAAAGCAAAGGCGGTAACAGTAAAAGCAGATGCGCTAAACACATAATCCTAGGTGCTAACAGAAGGTGCTAAGGTGCTGATAGTAAGCACAGAGGCACTAACAAATAGTGCAGAGGCACTTTTGAACAACTCGGAGGCACTACAACATTAAGCCAAAGTGTTGAAATAGAGTGCAAAAGCGCTAATCAGATTGTATATACCTATCTTTACCTATCGATGGAGGTACTAAATCTGGAGGCAGAGGTGCTGACACAGAGCTTGGAGGTGCTAACATAGAGCTCAAGGACATTGATCCAACACAGGGAGCATAAACCTACAAATAGAGGTTAGATTGAATGCCATTTAAATACCATAGATTTACCCCTGTAACAAAGTCAGTTGACAAGTCAAATCACAAAGGCATTAGTCTCCAAAATAGGCTGTTAAAGTGTTAATACAAGCTTAAACCAATGATATTTGCAAGTTTATCAAAACACCTATGTAAACTCTCAGATTTTCCTACAAAATAGAGTGTTAAACCTACCATAGAGATCAAATAAATTACCAAAATATACTGTCAGCAACCTGCAATAGGAAAATATTAGTCTGCAACTAAATAGAACAACGGTGCTAAGACAGTCAACGTAGGCACCTCTGCGGGGCATGAAGGTGCAGAAACAGACTTAAAGTGTTAAAATAAAAAGTCTAGGTGCTAAACAATAGATCCTAGGCGCTAATAGAGATGATAGAGGCATTGAAAGACCCTGTAAAATCAAAGGTTAGAACACAGTCAAAGGCATTAATAGATTTGACAAATGCATTGTTGTCTCAGACGAAGGCGCTGAACCACAGTCGGAAACGCTACCCTATCACCTGCACAAGAACACACAGAAACCCTTCCAAAAAATATTAAATTCAGGGATTGTTTGTCCCATTGGGCATGCCAAATGAAGATACAAGAAGGTAGGAGATGCAATAAACATAAAGGAAACCAAAACAAATGATTATACCTTCAAATCCCCTCCATTCAAGTCTCCTTGAAAAGGTGGAGGAAGAAGCATGCACCCAATGCAAAATCCTAGCTTTACCCAATAAAAAGTAATGTGGATTGCTCAATATAATACCATTTAATGAGACAAGATTTGGACTCAATTGGACATGGAATTGGTTATGATTTTGGCTATGAATATGAGGAATTTTGGAGCATAATGATGGTATAATAAGCTTAAGTTTTGTTCAAATGGCTTGGGAGAGGCTCTTATTTATAGATTTTTGAGAACTTTTAGATCAATGGTGGAGGCTTGAAAATGAAATCCAAGGGTGGATATTTCATAATTAAATCAAGGGCTATGGTTTCATCAACAAAGATGAAGGACTCTCATTATTTTAGAATTTTAAATTCAACCTTGGGAAGGCTTTGCATTAATGAAGATAAAGACATGAGAATGAACTAAAAATTTATTTTAATGGGTGAATGTGATGAGAAGTGACAAATGCATGGATTTGGAAAGAAGAGGTGGATACATGTGTGAGCTTTATCAATTAAACAATGTTCTTTCATGATTTAGGAAATATGACGTGGAGACACATGTGACTCCCCTTATTTAAATAATGTTAATTATTTAATCAAGTGTGGGGAGATGGGATAATGAGGGTTTAAGTTAATTAATTAAGTGATTAAGATAATTAATGTGGCTGGTGGAAATTGTCTTAAATTAATTAAGCAAGGGTTCACTTAATTAATTTGGGTTTAGGGGCTAGGTAGGGTATGGTAGCTAATTAAATAAATGATATTTATTTAATTAGCCTAGGTTTAGTCACAAGCTAGGTGGATTAATTAAATAAATGGACTTTATTTAATTAATTTAGGTTAGTGAAAAAGGATAGGATAATCAATTAAATAAATTGTAATATTTATTTAATCAATTATGGACAATGGTTAGGGGAGAGTAATTAATTAAATTTAAATATTTAATTAATTACAGATACATGACTATGGGGAATTGACAAATTAATTAAATAAATTGATTTTTTTTAATTAATTACGGGAAAGGGGATAAGTTAGCAAGACAAGGGATGCAAAAAATGGTTGTATGGGTTTTGTCATTTTTAAGTGTCTACAATTTCAAATCAATTAAACATAGAAAATACTAAGGAAACCTTTGATTTCATCACGAGGTACACAAATTCAATAAACACAACACAACTTCATTGTCACTCGCAACACTCTTCTTCCACACGAAGAGAGTAATTAGTTCGATTCACCCCTACCTATTTGGCTCTCCTTGGAAAGGTAGGAGCAATTCAACTGATGCCTTTGGAAAGGGTATAGTGCGTGTGTTACATCAAAGTCTGACTCACCTGCGCTGTGTCTGAGTCATATTCTAAACATCACAAAACCAAAGACAAGAACCATTGCTCAACTTATAGGGATGAACAAGAATAGAAACATCAACCATCTCTCCACCAAGGTTGAAAGTTGGTTTATGTTCCCATATGCAAAGGAGAAGCCCTTCTTTGTTGGCCACACCCATTGTGACCTATTCAACACTCATTGTCAACCCCTTCGAAATGAATTTGACACCTGCAACACTACATCCAAGTGTCAAATAATGGTTGTCATCCACCCCTACGCCACTACATTTGGGCTTCATTTCCTAAAACAAAACAAGGAATTTTTTAGGGTTAAGTGTTTTAAGAATGAGAAAGATTAATAATATGTTTAAGGATTTATTTGCACAATATTACATTATTAAAATAGTTTGATTAGGTTAAAGTATTTATTTTATAGTGTTAAGCTGCCCAATTTATGAGTTGTGTATTGCATAATTAGATTTGTCTAAATAAATAATTTGAATGTTTGTCTAAATAATATTAGGAAAAGAAATGTTAAATTATTGGTACAAATAATTTTCAAAGTTGGGTGTTACAATTGTATATTATGGATCAGGGGTCAAAAATGTGATATTTTGGACACCTTTGTTACTGGACATATTAATGAAATCAAATTTGTTGATGTGAACATTAAACCATAAGTTTACGTAGTGAACTTATGAAATAAATTCCTATAAAAATTTGAGACTTATTGGAGAGGGCCCAATTGTGGTGCTGGTACCAATAGTTGTCATAGAACTAGTACATTGTAAGCTCAATATTTTAAAAGTATGGTACCAATGGTTGTAAGAGAGGACCCACTAGTTGAATAAAATAAGTCCATTAGATTCAAAAAGCAACAAATCATATGTTGCCACATCAACACACTAAAAAACATGACTTAATGCACAACAATTGGTCTAACTTTTTTGTTTGGGTCTATTATGACACCTCATCAAAAACCACGAGGATGACACCTTTTTTCTAGGTTTACCCTCTGTGCTTGGGATATATTTTTTTTAGTGCCAATGTTACAAAGATGCTGCTATATCAACTACTATCGTGCCCTCGTCCTATTCACATCCCCACATATAATTTTAAGGCCCAAAATTAGGTGCACAACTATTATGTACTCTCCCCTAATGGGTCAAGAATAGAATGTGACCCGTAATTCATGTCAATCTTACCTACTTAATATGGCATATACCCAAGGCCCACATATCCCGCGTCATTTTCAGGGGAATGTATTTCCCTCGTGTCTGATTTTAAAAAATGATAAATAAAAACAAATTGTAATTGAGGATGTCTGTGTAAAAATGTAGAACAAAACAGGATAGAATTTCAGATTTGGATGCACAAGTGAACATAAAACTGTTTAAATGCAAGTGGTAGAAGGTAGCTTCTGATTTTCTACCCGACAGTTTAGTTTAATAATTTTAGGATTGAACAAGTCTTATTTGAAGACTAGTTTATCTGAGTAATTATTATTTTTGGTTGAAGATTATCAGAGCCATATATCTTTTCTTGTAGGTGCCGTGTTTGAAAACTATACATATTTTCACATAACTTTTATGTGCGTCACTGATTGGAATCTGAATGCAATCGGATTGTCTTATGAATGTCTTACATGGCTCTATGCCCCAGAGGCTTTTTTTAATCTGGCTGATCATTGGCTTTCTATCCCTAGGTTATTCTGAAAACCCCACACTTTCACTCGATTCAGAGAATTGTGTGAACAACACCATCATAGGAGAAAACATTCTGGAGAGCACCAATGGTATGTTTGCTTTGAAATTCTTCAAACCCATTGAGAAATATCTGTATCTGGTTATAGCTTACATTCAGTACAACCAGACAATTGTCTGGACAGCTAACAGGAACATACCCATAAGAGGAAAACCATGTTTAAAGCTTGGACCTCAAGGTGACTTAATTTTACAAGACACAGATAGTTCTGTGGTATGGTCCGCCAATATCAGTCAAGCAGATCATCTGGAACTTCAGGTAGGGAATTTTTCATGGGCTATTTTCTTTTTGTTTGCAGCAATTGCCTGTTTTTTCCTCAACTAGTTTCCAAGAGCAAAATGTTGTTACCCATTAATGTTGTTTCGAGGCTATTATTTCCAATATAGGTTAAGGTATCTTCTAGATCACAGCCAAGTAAGAGACTAGTTTACAGTATGAACCCTTTTAATTCACAGGGAATTTGTTTTCCATTTATCTTATATATTGTTTAAATTTTGTACTTCTGGATTTTGACCTCATGACAGTCCAGTAATAAACTTGAATTTGCGAACCCTATTGTTAAATACCTTGTAAGTTGCTGACCCCAAAATTTTAAGCCGAGCATTTCTGCCAGCCATGGTTTTATTGTAAATAGCATCAATGTAATTTTATTTTGCTAATAGTAATGAGAATGATGATACTCATTTCCAATACAAATGGGTAATCCTTAGAATTACACACTAGCTAGAATTAGAATCAGTGATAATATGGTTAGTCGATGGAAGTTCAACAGTTTTTCCTCCTTTTTAGACTGCTATGTTCCATAGACAGGGTTTGCGAACCAGGAGCTAGTTCCCTTCTACTGAATGCTAAGGAATATGATATAGCAGACCAAAGCCAGGACACACCCTTTGCTTCCACTCACTGCCCTGCTGCAAGCATATAAGCTCACAATATAATTCTCGTCTGGTGATCAACACAAAATTTTCAAAAAATGTTAGCCAAACTTTTGTATAAGATGTGCACAAAATTATTAGAACCCTCCAAATTTGCTAATATCAATGGTAAATGTTTTGTTTTCCCTCAAATATTAGCCTAGCTGTAATATGCTTTTTTTTTGGTTTTCTGTCGTCTGTTTTGGAAGGGAGAAATTTGTGAACTCTGTACTTGTAAAATAATTCCATCCTTAAATTTTTCTCTGATTTCAGACTTCGGGTAATCTGGTGCTGAAGAACAGTAGCAATGTGACCATATGGGCTAGTTTCGATCATCCAACCGACACCATCATTGAAGGAGGGTATTTAGGGTCAGGACAAGCTCTGGTCTCCATCAAATCCCAAACCGACTTATCAGAAGGACCATATATGCTCAAAATGGAACCAGGGGGCGTAGTTTGGTATGGGAGTTTTCCATCACCTTTGCCCTATGGAGCATGGACATTCAATCCATTAGGCTTTCAGGCTTCAAGCTCATTGAGATTTGCGTTGCATTCCTCTTGCAACAGAACCAGATTGGGATATGGGTCAAATGGAGAGAGTATAACTCTGGTCCAGGAGGGTAATTTGACAGCAGAATGCATACAAGAGATCAAAGGACTTGACTCATCAACAAGGAGTATAATCACAGGAGCTCAACTTGGAGATGGAATTTTCCGGTTCATGAGACTGGATGTGGATGGAAATCTTAGAACGTATATTCAATCTCCATCACAACAATTCCCAGACACAGACATATTCTCCATATTCTTTCAAGATGTGTGCAAGCTTCCCAACATATGTGGATCACTTGGCATTTGTAGTCCAGGAGGTACTTGCAAATGTGAGGATGAAAACATATTTGAACAGTCCCAATCCAAACTTGGATGCATTCCTAGAAAAAAATCCATCTGTGGTGCTTCAAACCAATTAGTAGAGCTTGAAGGAATTGATTATTATGCAAACCCATACATGCAACAAAGTATTTCCACCCTTGCAGAATGCAAAAATTCATGTTTATCAAATTGTTCTTGTGCGGCTGCCTTCTTTTGGGGAAATTCTAAGGCCTGTTATCATTATCAAGAGGTCAAATCCTTGCGGAATGTTTCAGATCAGAGCATTACAGCATTTATAAAGGTTGGTCCTGGTTCATTTAGTGACAGATCCAAAACCAATGATTCTAAGAGAAAAACAATTGTTTTAGCAGTTCTGGTACCAGTGGTTTGTGTTGTTGTCTTTGCTACTGCATTAGGTCTCTTTTTCAGCAAATATAAAAGAAAGAAATCCGAGCAACTCAGGTCTGAAGAAGATGAATTCCTAGAGAATTTACCAGGACTACCCCCTAGATTTTCATACAAGGAGATGGAAGATGCCACGCAAGGATTTAGCACAAAGCTTGGGTCAGGTGGGTTTGGAGCTGTGTTTGAAGGGCAACTTCGTGATGGAAGAAAAGTTGCAGTAAAAAAATTGGGAAATGCAGATCATGGAAACTTGCAATTCCGTGCTGAAGTTGCAGCTTTAGGTAGCATCAACCATGTAAATCTGGTGAGATTGTTTGGTTTTTGTGCCGACGGTACAAATAGATTACTGGTATATGAGCACATGACCAATTCATCTCTTGATCGATGTTTGTTTCACCAATCTCATGAAAGTTCTTTGTTTCTTGGTTGGAAGAAGAGATATATGATCATTCATGACACGGCAAGGGGGTTGGAATTTTTACATGAAAAATCCAGGAACAGAATTCTTCACTTAGATGTGAAGCCACAAAACATTCTACTGGATGAGAACTTTAGGGCCAAGCTTGCAGATTTTGGGCTAGCCAAGCTAATGGATAGGTCTCACAGCCGTGCATATACTCGAATTAGGGGGACCCCTGGATATTTAGCCCCTGAATGGTTGCTGAATGCATCTGCCACAGAAAAGAGTGATGTATTTAGCTTTGGAATGGTTTTGCTGGAAATAATTAGTGGCCGGAAGAATTTAGATCTGTCCTATCCTGAGGGTATGGAATTTTTTCCCAAATGGGCAGTAAATATGATTGAAGAAGGAAAGATTTCTGACGTAGCTGATCCAGAACTAAGATATTTGGCTGATTATGATGGTGAACAGGCTGAGCAAGTGATCAAAATTGCCTTTTGGTGTATTCAAGAGGATGAGAAAATAAGGCCAACAATGAATAAAGTTATCCTGATGCTAGAAGGCCACGTTGAAATTGAAGAGCCACCATTTTCTATGCAATTTTTGTCAAGAACACACGTCAGTATGAAGTCTCATTTTTTTGATTCAGAGGCATCAGGAAGTAATGCTGCCACTTTCTCTATATCCCTGTCCGGAAGGTGATAATTACCCCATTGGTAGTCTCTTTAAAGGATCCTAACAATGTCTGATTCCGCTTTGTTTTTTTGTTTATGCATTCTCTTGTAACTAGCACCAACACCACTGCAGTAAATCAGAACCTTTGATTTTGGAACACAGATCCCATTGTTGTGAGATATGTTTTTGTGGAAACATCTCGTTTTCAAAGAAAAAGATTGTAAAGAGGATATTGCAAACATTGTGTTTTAACCTTCTGCAGGGCACATGTGGTTAATATAAATTGACATGCTTATGTTTTGGCTTCTGTACTGGTTGTTAAGCAGTTCTTTATGGTCCAGACAGTCAATCTGAGTATTATGTAGACTATCTAATTGGTAGGAGCCTTCTATTTTTGTTCACTGATTTTTTAGGTTTGCTCGAGCAGCATTTTAAAAGTGAAAATTATATCTACTCTGCTCTTCCCCACTGTCCCCATGCTTGTATATACGAGGGCTTGGGGTGAAGTAAAATCTTGTCTTTGGAAGTAATGAGTTTGATCAGAAAATGTTCGTAGATCTGTTCTTACCCAATGCCTTTTATCTTATTTAGAGTGATTAGAATAAGGCTTGACATGATGTAAATATTCCTCTTTTAAAATACAACCTTTCTTTCTTTACACACACACACACAAAGAAAGATAGAGCAGGATAATGGCATGTTTCAACCCTAGCATGGGATTGTTGGAGGAAACTAATTTCTCCCCATTAGTTTGCAATTTGTCTTTGTTAGTTTGTTTCTGTTTTGTAGTCAGTTGTCTTACAGTTGTCTGTAACCGATTTGTACCTATTTTGGAACCTCTATTTTTTTGAGGGGTGTGTAATCTTTTTTGGGTGTTAAATAAAAGTCTGGAGTTGGTTTTTCTGTTTGCAGTAGCAAACTATTTCTCCTCCCAGCCTTCAATCTGGTATCAGAGCCAGTAGTTGGAAGATTGTGGCACAGAAATCGCCCAAATCATTGAAGTTGTTTTTTATTATTAAAGATAAGCGCTTTTAACGGGAGCTATGAACCGGAAAGGGTTTTGAAAGTTGTTCTACTGCCAAGGTGTAAAAAACAATATAGGCGCAGTTGAGGGCGAATAAAGCCGCTAGAAATCATATGCAATTGTTTTTTGATCTCTCGGCTAAAGGAAATTGCAGCAAAGTTTAAAGGAATCGCATTAGCTTGGCGAAAGAAAGCCGTTAGTTTGTTGAAATAGCCATAGATCTGTATAAGTTGCCACTGAAGGAAATCAAGTCGCTGTCCAAAAGGAGACACCAAGTTAAAAGAGCCGAAGCTGTCTTGGTCACAATATAAACCGCCAAAGGAGACTCTAAGCCGATCTAGAAGAGGTCGATTAAGAAGGAAATTGCAGATTTGTAGCCGCTTGTAAGGAAGAGATTTTTTTGTCGAAGTCTGAAGACACAAGTCGCTGCCAGAAATCACAGAAGCCACCAAGGAGTTATTTTTTCTGTCTGAAGATAATATAGATCACAAAGGCATTGAAAAGATCGCAGTCAAGTGGTGAAGGCACGTGAAGTTGCCGGAACTAATCGGAATAATCGATTTTTTGGAGTCAATTCACTGTAGTAGATCATGGCGTCAAGTAGCAATTCTTTGTCGCCCCAAATTCCTATTCTCATTGGTAAGAATTACGATTTTTGGGCAATTAAGCTGAAAACATTGTTTTGTTCACAAGAAATCTGGAAAATAGTTGGAAATGGATTTGTAGAACCCCAAGATCAGGCAGCCTATCAAGCTTTCACTAGAGCATAAAAGGATGAACTTAGAGAAAATAGAAAAAAAGATGCAAAAGCCTTATTTCTAGTTCAACAAGCAATGGAGGATTCTATTATTTCCTAGGGTTGCAGCAGCAACTACATCTAAGAGGGCATGTGAGATCTTGGAGACAGCCTATCAAGGTTCCACAAAGGTGAAAGTAGCTAAACTACAATCTCTTAGGAGAAATTTTGAAAATTTACAAAAGAGTCTGTAGACCAGTTTATGAGTCAAGTAATGAATGTAGTGAATCAAATAAGATCTAATGGAGAAGAAATGTTAGATCAGAAGATTATAGAAAAAAATCTCAGGAGTTTGCCTAGCAAATTTGATTCAATAGTTGTAGCAATTGAAGAATCTAAGGATTTGACATAATTATCACTAGATGAATTAATGGGATCTTTGTTATCACATGAGTCTAGAATGAATATAAATAACAATACCTCTTTTGAGAACGATTTCAAGTCTCAGGTCAAGTTTTAGAGGAAGAGGAAGAGGAAGAGGCAGTAGTAGAGGTGGAAGGAGTAATTCAGACCAAGGTGAAAGTAATAGTCAAGATGAAAGGAATAAACAAGCAAATCGGTACTACCACAATAGAGGACGTGGCAGCAATCATTTTCAGCAACATGTTTTTATTGCAAAAATATGGGCATTATGCATAGAGTGTAGAAAGAAACAAGGAGAGATGAGCAAATAGAATGCTAATTACATAGATGAATCTAATTCTAGAAGTTTATTTATCACTTGCCATGTTACTCAAGAAAGTGCTAAAGATATATAGTTTTTAGATAGTGGGTGTAGCAACCATATGACAGGGAATAAAGAATTGTTTGCTAGTCTTGACGATTTTGTTAAATGTTAAGTGAAATTGAGAAATGATAATAAAGTGCCTGTAAAGGGTAAAGGAGTAATAAATGTTTTGACAAAGATTGGTGAAAGAAGATTCATTTTTTGATGTTTATTTCGTGCTTGGTTTAAAACATAATCTTATGAGTGTTGGTCAGTTAACAAAAAAAGGTTATAGGGTATCTTTTAAGGACAATGTTTGCACTATATTGAATAGATTTTCAAATGCCAGGGTGATCGCAAGTGTGGAGATGACAAGGTATCAGATGTTCCCTCTTTGAATTCAGTGCACCCAAGAAGAAGAGGAGGTAAATTTCAAAATGGTGTATCTAGATGAATCATGGTTATGGCATTTGAGGTATGGACATTTATATTTTGAAGGTTTGAGTTTGTTATAAAAGAAGCATATGGTGAAAGGTTTGCCACCAATCGAGCAGCCAACTAGCTCATGTGAGAGTTGCATTCTAGCAAAACAACATAGAGATAGTTTCCCAAATGGAGTCTCATATAGAGCAAGGGAATTATTGGAGTTAGTCCATAGTGATTTGGGTGGACCAATACAAACTCTATCACTTGGAGGAAGCATTTATTTTCTAACTGGTGCAGGTGCACCCCTTCAACAGGACCAATGTACACAAGAGGAAGGAGAAGAAGACTAATATAGTTTTTGACATTTTATGTTACCTTATAGCATCTTCAAAAATGTAACATTCTCTATTAGCATTTCATGTGGGTAAACTCCAAACTGGACATTTATTAACAGTTTGGATTAAGGGAAAGTTAATCAAGATGTCTTAGCTGTAAGAGTTTTGCTGTCCGATGCAAAACAGATGTCATTTAAAATAGGTTAAGGGTTTCCACCTATAATTTTGAAAAGATCAAATCCCAGAAACAGAGGGGAATGTCAGTCCCTCGCATTGAGGAAAGATAAAAATGGGAAAACCTTTTGGAGAAGGGAGGAGTAGTTTCTGGGCTCTGGTCTCTGAATAGTCGAATGAAATTTCTGAACATGAAGAAAGAATAGAAGTTTTGCAAGTTATTTTCTTTCCAGTTTCTGAATACTGTGTAAATATCCAGTGTAGATATTCTGTGTATGCATTTCTTCTGTGTAGAGTCTGTATAGAATATAGTTTTGTGTCTCTGTGGTCAAATTAACTAGATAAATCCATTCCACTGGTGGATTTCTGCGAAATCAGTGGAATGGATCTGTAGAATAGTTTTATTTGTTCAATTTTGTTTGGTTTAAAATTTCTGGGCCGCTCCAAAGTCCTCCTCGGTGTATAATGTTGCTACAAGAATGGCATCCGTGTTCTTAAGTTTAGTCTGTATGCTGTAGGAAGCATTTGATTCTGTGTTGTTCGTCAATTGTACCTATATGTATATCGCTGGCCAGGTCGGGGACCAATTCAAGCCTGAAATGTGTGTTTTGCAGACATTGGTGTGAGTTTCCAATTGTGTCGCCGACGGAGGAGTGTGGTTGATGTAATATACATCGGCGGGAGTATAAGCATCGGCCTGAGAAATTGTTCGTGGGCTGACAGCAGAAGGCCACACCGATCGGTGAAAGGAAGAAGGGCGTTTGGTCGAAAGGGAGTTGGCGGAGAGTCCATCGGCGTAAGATAGCTCATCGGAGAACAGGAGACTAGTCTTGCCGAAGAAACCAATCCTACCGATGTAAACATTGGTATGTGACCGTCGGAGTGACTATCACCATCGGGGTAATAAAATTACCTGGGGCCGACAGCTGGGAGCCACACCGATCGGAGAGACCGTTGGAAGGTGTCACCGATAAGAGATATCGGCGTGAAACACACTGTCGGAACAAGGGATAGAAGTTTTGCCGACATGAGTGAGTCTCACTGATGGTAGTATTGGCCGAAGACATTGGTGTGAGAGGGGCGTATCGGTGAAAGAATTCAACCCTGGGCCGACGGTAGGGGTCAACCCGACGGAGGAATGAACATAGTCATCGGAGTGACATAAGAAATCAGGGAGGTTTCCCGTAGCTGGGCCGATAGTCCAAGTGTTGCCGATAGGCAACTTGGTCGAGAATGGTGACCGTTGGCGGAGATGACCAGGACCGGCGATCACAGGTTGAAGATCATAAGCATCGGTGTGAGGGAGAGCGTCGGCAACAGATTTAAAGAACTCGCCGATAGACAGAAGTCTCACCGAAGGGGGGATTTGAACCTATCCATTGAACCTCTCAATTGAACCGGTTCAATCGGTGAGAGGTGAAGGCATCGGCAGGAGTTTCAAAGGATTCGCTGATAGGCGATGTCGTGTCGATAGGCAAATCCAACGAAGACTTCGTCGGTGTGACATGGGCATCGGAGTAAGCTGCATTGTGATGTGCTGTTAGTCATTGTCAGCCCGATAAAGGCATATCGGTGTGACATTATGTTTTATCTTGCCGATGGAGTATTTTCGGAGGCCGCTCATCGGAATGACTGAACAGGTCGGCGAAGGAATTTTGAGCTTGACCGACGGGGTAGTATCTTGCCGATAGGCAAGAGTGGGTATACATTGGTGAGACAATTCAAAGGTCTTGCCGATATAGTTTCAAATTGCTGTTTTGTAGGCTCCAACGGGTTTTTGAACAGGTTCACACGTTTCAGCTGGGCATATGCACTGCATCACTAACCTTCATTGATGATTTCAGCAGGAAGACTTAGATATATTTTCTCAAAGAAAAGGCTGAAGCTTTCGAAAAACTCAAAATTCAAAGCTATGGTGGAAAAGCAAAGTGGCCATTATATCAAAGTATTGAGATCAGATAGAGGAGGTGAATACATGTCTAATGAATTTTAGGATTTTTTAAGATATTATGGAATCAAAAGGCTACAAGATACACACCACAATAGAATGGTGTAGCAGAAAGGAAGAACATAACAATCATGGAGATGACTAGAAGCATGTTGAAGGCCAAACATTTGTCAAATGAATATTGGGCAGAAGCAATAACATGTGCAGTGTATATGGGTAAAAGCACAAAGATGGGTCCACTTTTCGCGGAAGTTTTAAGAGCAAGAAAAAACATGACTAGAATAGGTATCCGCTTTGAAAATAACGGGTGCCGGTTTAGGAATGAGAGCTCGAGCCTAAGCAGGTGCCCGTTAAGGAACGAGCTCCCATTTAGGATCGGGCTCTGTACGCTCAAAATCGTGACTTTGGTTGCCTGGGGCTGTCGGGTCAGATTTCAGCATGCACACGGACCCTTTCCCTCCTTGCCATAGGGCGATCTGCCACATCACTCTCGTTCACGTGGAATTAGCCAGTTGAGAGGACGCGAGACACAGCAGGGCTCTGGCTCGTTGTGTTGGGATAAGGTGCCATTAACCTTGTAAATCCCAATATTGTATTTATTCCATCTATTATATGTAATTTGTAATTATCCATGAGGAGATGTACTAGTTTCACTGGCAGGGGTAATTTCAGAGTAACCAGAGGTAATTACAGAGTGACTTTTACTGTTGGCAAATGTAAAAACTCAAAGTAAATGAGGGTAGGCGTGCTCCCTTGAGGAATATACTATTTTTGGCATGTATGACAACTGTTATAATGTTTGGTAAGTGAATCTATGACAGCTGCAAGTTGTCATAAGATTCTGAGATTCTATGACGCATATGACGGATATGTTAGTTGTATATTTGCTATATTTAGCCCAAGGTTCTTATCATGGAAAGATACTCTTTTGTGGAATCTATGACGGTTATGACACGTCATAAGATGCTGTAAGAGGCTAGATTTAGTCTTGGGCCCCCAACCTTTGCATGGTTGTTTTTGCACAAGTGTAAGATACTTGTAAGATGGTAATTAATGTTTACAAGTTGGAGAATCTTAGGAGAGAGAAGGTGAATGCCTAGGATGAGTTAGAAAATGTTTCTATAAGTATCTGTCATGTATTTTGTTGTTGCAATACAGATTTTAGGTACTCTTGTGCTATCGGAATGCTGTCGGATTGAAGACTTGTGGAGAGAGTTGTGTAGTTGATGTATTGTACAATCTTATTGAGATTAATACAAACTTGTGCCTCTTTCCTGGTGGAGTTTTTTTACTCGCAAGGGTTTTCTCCACTTAAACACTGTGTCATTGTGTTGAGTTCTTCATGTTTGACATCTTTTCTGTAGTGGGTTTTATGTTTTGATTACAATCTCCATTGTTAATGCACACTTAAAGATTGCTGAAATTTATCTTGACTTTTCTAACATTTGGTATAAGAGCTTGGCCAGCTTTGACTCTTGGGTGGTAGTGTGGAAACTGTAGCTGTAGTGGGAGATTTGGTTGTGTTTGTTTTGCAGATCTTGTATTGTTATGATGGCTGCATCCACTGTTGCATCAACCTCTCGAATGGACATTAAGAAGTTCAACGGAACAGGGTATGAGTTGTGGAAGCTAAAAATGGAAGATTTGTTGGAAGAAAGAAACCAGTGGTTGGCTGTCCAAAAAGAGAAGAAACATGACGATGTCTCTCAAGATGAGTGTGATAGACTGGATAAGAAGGCACAGGGAACCATCCACTTGTGTCTTTCAGACTCTGTCCTGTTGAATGTCGCAAAGGAAGAGACCACATACAAATTGTGGAATCGGTTGGGTGAGATCTATCAAGCCAAGAGTATGGTAAATAAACTTTATTTAAAAATAAAATTGTTTTCCATGAAAATGCGAGAAGGTGAATCAATGGCAGAGCATTTAAATTCTTTTAATTTGTTATTGAGTCAGCTTGATTCAGTAGATGTTGAGGTTAGTGAGGAAGATAAATGTATCTTATTTCTTTATTCTTTACCCGAGTCTTGGGAGAATGTTATCCTTGCTATCACTGCTAACATTGTGTATCCGAAGTTGGATGCTCTTGTTTCAGTGCTACTGTCACAGGAATTGAGGAAGAAGAGTTTAGATAGTTCAGGGGATGCTCTCAGTGTCAGGGGAAGGTCTAAGGAAAGGGGACCTAAAGGAGATCAGAAAGGGGCTAAGGACAAGTCCAAGGGCCGGTCGAAGACTCCTGGTAAAAAGAACAGAGTTAAGTGTTGGAATTGCAGTAAAAGGGGACATGTGAAGGAGTGCATAAACCCCAAGAAATAGTGGGAGAGTGCTTCGGATAAGTCCTCAAATGCAGGTGAAGATGTTTTACTTTCTACATGTAATGTTGTTTCTAATGATCACTGGTTGGTTGACTCAGGATGCTTATTTCATATGACCCCGCATAAGGAATGGTTCTCCACATATGAAGAATATGATGGAGGTAATATCTATCTTGGTGACAACTCTTCATATCTGATTGTCGGGAAAGGATAGATATTGTTGTGTTTTAGTGATGGGATGATTAAAACCCTCCCTGGTGTTTTGCATGTTCTTGGATTAGCTAGAAATCTAATTTCAGTTTCGAAGTTGAATGATTTGGGAATGCATGTGACATTTGACAAGCATGGCTGCAGATTGGTGAGAGGGAACTTGGTGGTAGCGAAAGGGAAGAGATTCGGGAACTTGTTTAAGCTTGAAGCCACTACAATTTCCAATGCCTCCTATGTATCTGAGGCCACTACTGAAAATACATGTATGTTGTGGCACCGTAGATTGGGCCACACAAGTAATAATGTATTAAAAACTATTAAGAATAAAAATTTGTTAGACGATTTCTCCTATTCTGATGAGCACTTTGATTTCTGTGAGCATTGTGTGTTTGGTAAACAAAACAAAAAATTATTTCCTTCAGGAAGCAATAGAGCAAAAGAGAAGTTAGAAATTATTCATACGAATGTGTTTGGGCCTGTGGATAATGAATCTATTGGAAAATCTCACTATTTTGTTACCTTCATTGATGATGTATTCAGATTTACATGGATTTATTTTATGAAACATAAATATGAAGTTTTCACTAAGTATAAGGAATTCAAAGTCTTAGTAGAGAACCGATAGGGTTTAAAGATACAAATATTAAGATCTGACAATGGAGGGGAATGTTGCTCTAAGGAATTTGATGAGTTTTGCAAGCATGCAGGTATAATTAGACAAAAGACAACTCCGTATACACCACAACAAAATGGTGTTGTAGAAAGGATGAACCGAACAATTATGGAAAGGGCCAGAAGTATACTTAGTGATGCACAGTTGGATAAATGTTTTTGGGCAGAGGTTGTGTGTACTGCTTGTTACTTGATAAACAAATCTTCTTGTAAGGCTCTTGATTTGACACCTTATGAAGTGTGGACAGGTAAGAAACCTTTTGTTTCACATTTAAGGGTTTTTGGCTGTGAGGCTTTTGTTCATGTGCCTAAGAAAAATCGTTCTAAGTTGGATCCAAAAGCTAAAAAGTGTACATTCATTGGATATGGTGATAATGTGAAAGGTTATAAGCTTTGGAATCTACTAACCCGCAAGATATCTTTTCTAGAGATGTTATTTTCAGGGAACTTAGAGTTATTTCTGAACCTGAGCAGCCAAAAGAAAAAGAAGAAAAGGTAAAGAAGGTGCACTTTGATTTAGAGCAGCAAGATGCACCTCAGGAAGAACAAAATGATGGATTGGGGCGTGAAGAAGAAGAAGAAGATTCAAGTAGTTCTGATGAAGATGAATCTATTGTTATAGATGATCATGCAGAAGAACAAGTAGTCTCTTACTCCACCCTTGAAGAGATCCACAATCCAACGAAATCCAATTGACAGGTATAGCCCACCAGATTTCTGTTGTGTATATGCTTTGTTGAGTACTAACGATGAACCTAGATCCTACAGGGAAGCTATTTCTGCAGATGATAGTGAATCTTGGCAGTTAGCCATGCAAGAAGAGATGATGGCTTTAGACTCTTGTAACACCTGGGATCTTGTTCGTTTGCCCAAAGGATGAAAGGCCATAGGTTGTAAGTGGGTCTTCAAGAAGAATTTTGGAGCAGATGGTTCATTGGAGAAGTACAAGGCTAGACTGTAGCCAAGGGCTACTCCCAGAGAGAGGGAGTTGATTTTGGTGAGATATTCTCTCCTATTGCTAAGTTGACTTCTATTAGATTTCTCTTATCCATTGCTGCAGCTTATGATTGGGAGATTGAGCAAATTGATGTTAAGACTGTATTCTTGCATGGAGATCTTGAAGAAGAAAGTTATATGCAACAACCTACAAGTTTTGAGGTAAAAGGAAAAAAACATTGGGTTTGCAGGTTAAAGAGGTCTCTTTATGGTCTGAAATAGTCTCCCAGAATGTGGTATCAAAAGTTTGATTCATTTGTTTTGAAATTGGGTTTTGTTAGAAGCGAGGAGCATCATTGTGTTTACATTCATTGTATTGATGATTTATACTGGTTATTGTATTGTATGTTGATGACATGTTATTTTTCAGCAATACTAAGGGTATGATCAGTGAGCTTAAAGCCCAACTTTTAGGTGCATTTGAGATGAAGGATCTTGGTGCTGTAAGGTATATTTTAGGAATGGAGATCAAGAGGGATAGAGTTAACAGAAAGCTTTGGTTGTCACAAAGTAAGTATGTGAATACTATTTTGCAGAGGTTTAGTTTGTAGGACTGTAACCCAGTTAGAGTTCCTTTACCCATTGGTACTAAGCTTTCATTAGATATGTGTCCAAAGACTGAGGATGATTTTGAGGATATGTCTAATGTGCCATATGCTAGTGTTGTAGGGAGTTTGATGTATGCAATGGTTTGCACTGGACCAGATATTGCCCAAGCAGTGAGAGTTTTGAGTAGATTTATGTCTAACCCTGGTAGACAACATTAGAATTATGCAAAGAGGGTGTTTAAATATCTTGCAGGTACTCCTAATTATTGTTTGGTTTATTCTGGTACTGATAGTGCTGATAAATCTTTAGACATACAGGGTTTTGTTGATGCAGATTAGGCAGGTGGCTTGGATAGTCGAAGGTCCACTAGTGGCTATGTGTTTACTCTGTTTGGAGGTGCAGTGAGTTGGATGAGTAAGAGGTAGCCCATAGTTGCTTTGTCCACCACAGAAGCAGAGTATATGGCTGCAACTCATGTCTCTAAGGAGGCAGTTGGGTTGAGGAGACTGTGTACAGGTATTGGATTTGATTGCAGGATCATTCAGATTGATTGTGATAGCCAAAGTGCTATCTGTTTGGCCAAGAATCCCATGTATCATGATCATACTAAACATGTTGATGTTCAATATCACTTTGTTCGAGAGTTGGTTTCAAATAGAGAGATTGAGCTGAAGAAGATTGACACTCAAGAGAATGTTACAGATTCATTGACCAAGCCTGTGAGTACAGAGAAGTTCATATGGTGCAGAGAGGCCATGGGCCTTGTTTCTAGTGCCTGATTATTTTTCATTTGATTTCCTATGGGTTGATTTACAATGTATAATGTCAAGTGGGAGAATGTTAGGATAAGGTGCCATTATCCTTGTAAATCCCAATATTGTATTTATTTCATTTAGTATATATAATTTGTAATTATCCATGAGGAGATGTACTAGTTTCACTGGCATGGGTAATTTTAAAGTAACCAAAGGTAATTACGAAGTGACTTTTACTGTTGGCAAATATAAAAACTCAAAGTAAATGAGGGTAGGCATGCTCCCTTGAGGAATATACTATTTTTGGCATGTATGACAACTGTCATAATATTTGGTAAGTAAATATATGACAACTACAAGTTGTCATAAGATTCTGAGATTCTATGACACATATGACAGATATGTTAGTTGTATATTTTCTATATTTAGCCCAAGGTTCCTATCTTGGAAAGGTACTCTTTTGTGGAATCTATGACGGTTATGACGCGTCATAAGACGCTATAAGAGGCCAGATTTAGTCTTGGGCCCCCAACCTTTGCATGGTTGTTTTTGGACAAGTGTAAGATACTTGTAAGATGGTAATCAATGTTTACAGGTTGGACAATCTTAGGAGAGAAAAGGTGAACGCCTAGGATGAGTTGGAAAACATTTCTATAAGTATTTGCCATATATTTTGTTGCTACAATATAGATTTTAGGTACTCATGTGTTGCTAGAATGCTATCAGATTGAAGACTTGTGGAGAGAGTTGTGTAGTTGATGTATTGTACAATCTTGTTGAGATTAATACAAACTTGTGCCTCTTTCCTGGTGGAGTTTTTTACTCGCAAGGGTTTTCTCCATGTAAACACTATGTCATTGTGTTGAGTTATTTATGTTTGACATCTTTTCTGCAGTGGGTTTTATGTTTTGATTACAATCTCCATTGTTAATGCACACTTAAAGATTGCTAAAATTTATGTTGAATCAAATTTCCATTGAAGTAGTGCTGCTTTCATTTTTAACACGTTGGAGAGCTGGACTTCACGGAGAGGGGTCGGCAAGTATTGTGGCCTTTGTTGTTGTGTTCTTAGTTGTATGTTTCATTTGATTGTTGTTGTAGTTGAGATAACCCTATGACCTGAAGGGTCACTAGTTTCTCTTCTTCTGTTTGGATTTCTAAGATTCCACCTTTGTGTGGGCAAGCGATTGTTTTCGTTGATGGCTTCTGCCATTTCAATATCTCGAAGGAATTCTCGTTGTAGTTGTAATTGTCTAGTTTCTATAATGTTGGAAATTGTCCTCCTATATTTTATGGTACAATTTCCCCGATTTAGCTCCTCACTTTGGGTGACCTCTCAACCTTTTTCTTTCTGACCTTCCTGAAACCCTGATTGACCAAGACTAGTTGCAAAATGTTCACTTTTTGAGGTAACCTTTTGATGGAACCTAAAAAGGGAATTTGGATTATAGGTCCCTAGGACCCCCAAAAAGTAGATCTGAGTGGAAATTGAGGGCTTGGACTTGGGTGCTCACACCCTAGTCCTCCCCTGTTTCCCAAGATTTTGAATTTTGGTGGGATGTCAACTCCCGCCGAGTGCCTCAAGATTCTGTTTTCAAATTCTTAGTTTTCGCACAATATCGAGACGTTATGTCGAAATTTAAATTCCCTAAAGCTAGATATAAAAAGACATTTGAAAATTATTTTAACATACACAATTTTTATGCAAGCTTGATGCCAAAACTCTGCCAAAATTGCCATTAAAGATCAATAACTTGTTGAAGCTCTTGAAAGTATTCTATATTTGCTATCATGGAGATAATGGATGGAGATTAGGAATTAAGATCTTCAGACTATCTTACTCTTCCTAGGGTTTGTACACTCTTTGCATGATCGGGAGAAGGGTTGAAGCCTCCAACATCGAGCTTGGAGATCATCCGCGGACATTGCTGATTTGCCTTCTTGTTCATGCAAGTCTTCATTTTTTTCATCTCCTTGAGGTGAAGTTGTATGTGTTTATTGATGCAAAGCAAGTTGTTGATCTTCCCTTGATTGAGACATCTAGGGTTTGATATTTCTGCATACACATTGTTAGGTTTGCACACACTTCTACAAATCTTTATCTCTGGCTATTGTTGAGGTAGAAATATTAAAGATGGGGCTTGACCGAGGCAAGCTCCTATATAGCTGCAACATCTTTCTCCTTTTGTAGGTGCAGATCGTGTTTTGCAGGTTCTGGCGGAAAGAAGCTACAGGAAGAAGGATATTGTGGGTACAGTCATTACAGAGGTTTAGATTTTCGGATTCCAACACTTACGGGACTAAGGAATGGGTGCCCTAGTTCAACAGGGGGCAATTTCTGGGATCTAGAAGCCACTTGGGAGTGTCAGATAGCCTATGCAGAAGATTTCCAGTTTCAGGAACTAACAGGACTAAGGAGTGGGCGCCCTATTCCAATTAGCCCTCAAAATTTAGGTGCACAGTCTCTGATACTCTGTTTCTGCATTTCTGTGATCAATTTTGCCTATATTATTATTAGTTTATGTATATCTCTAATTTAAGGCATAATTAGGGTTTTACTTGGTTTATGAGCAAAATACTTAATAAAACCTTAGTTAGGCTCTTCAAATCAGATACCGTGAGCAAAAAGGGGTAGACAAGCAACTTATAGATTGACCTCACATTCAATCCTTGTCCTCCCCAATGCTTAGTTGGTAAAATAGTGGTCCTTAACCTAGTTAAACAAACCACCAATTTTTTCCACTAAACAGTTTCTTCTAAAAACAAGAGGACAAATGGGTCTCCTTGTGGTAGAATGAATGTTTCTTGTTGTGGTCATGGATGGATTTCCTCGATCTCATCACAGATAGCCCTCACCCACTCTCCTCTCACTCCTAAGCCCTCGTGAATCAGGATAGAGGTAAATGTATGATTACTAACCTTAACCAGATCTAAGGGTTTTGACCTAGGGTTTGACTTGTGTTTTGACTTGTCTTTTACCTCGTGATGGAATTGAGGGGTTGATTGGATCGTTTTAACTGTGGTTACCTCATGATGGTATCGAGGGTTTGCAATTTTGTCTATTCTCGGGTTTTTATATGCATGTAAACTAAATGATATGCAAAACATTTTTTATGTTTTTTTAGTATTTTAGAAATAAGAGTGCTTTTAATCTATGAAAGGGAAACGTGTATGCAATCTAATATGATTTCTCTGATGCAAAGTTAACCTATTTTTTTGTGGTTTTTGATGATTTTGAAGTAATCTAATCTAAAGAAAAGGGAAAATGCTTCTTCTAATAATCTAGATCTAGAAATATGAAAGAAACTAATCTAACATGCAAGATCTAATTATCAAAGAAAAAGCAATATTTTATTGTTCCCAAGAGCAAATTTGGTTTTCTAATTACTACAAATTAAACAAAACAATAAAAGAACCTGAGAGAAATGAAGATTTGTGTGACTCCACTACCCTCATAAATCCTTGATTTAGGCAACCTCGAGTCCTTTTGTGGCAACGGGAGATCCTCTTGATGACAAAACGACACAAAGAAGCAAAAAGAAGCTTTGATGAAGCTTGAATGAGCTCAATGAGATCTATGGTTGAGCACAATGGCATAGAATGAAGTAGTGTGACGCTACTTGGTTGAACAAACAAAGCAAAAGGCACCTTCGTCCTGTAAGAGCATTTGAATGCTACGTTGGAAAGCAAAACTAGTAAGAGCTATGTGCATAATGAATTTGCCTCCATGGAAGAGCTTTGAAGTTATGCAACAATGAAAGCATTGAAGCTTTGGAAAAACTAAATAAAGAAATGAAGAAAGATGCTCAAATGCCTGTGAAGAAGCTTGTGAAGATGAGAAGAGTATTCTCCAACTTGCTCAACTTGGAAAATAATGAAGAGGTGAGGGGTATTTATAGGTTAGAAGAAGGGATGAGAGGTGGAATTGATTGATAAGTTAACCCAATTGATTGAAGAGTTAACCAAGATTGATTGGGGAGTTCACTAGAATTGATTAGAGAGTGAACTCAATTGATTAGAGAGTGATGAAGCAAATATAGCTTATCATTGAAGAGGAAATGGAGGTGAGGGAATGCATGAGATTGATTGAAGAGTTAATTTGAGATCAAATAGAGCCAATTATGTATGTGTGGGTGCATGAAATAGTTAACTCTATATTAGGCATCAAAAACCATGCAAACTGGAAGAAAAATGAGCGAAAACGAAGAAAACATGAGTGAGAAACTTGAGTTTTTTCACTGTTGCAAAAATGGCAGGGTCGCCCCTTTTGCCATAGGGTTACCTGGAGGAGATCCGGGCTGGACATGGTCAAAAGCAGAAAAACAGGTTGGGAGATGCAAGGAAAGAAGAAAAGGAGGGGTTCTTCTTCAAGAAACAGTTCAGTCATTTGGAATAATCCAAATCTCCACTTGCATCCGCAGGATCTCCTCGGGGAGATCTGGAAATAATAGGGGAAGATTTGGATTGGTTAGGTGAAACTGAAAACCAAAAGTGGGAGATGGACAAGGAGACCTCTAGAAGGCTTCTAGGAAGTGCACTAGAGGAAAAACATATGGGAGAGGTGAAAACTCACCTACAAGACACTCACAGGGCTTAGGAGCAAGGTCAAAAGCTCAGAAAACACATGTTGATAAGTGTCGCAACAAGTGTCGAAAAGCGTCGCAAACGAGGAGAGAGAGAAATCGACAAAAAAGAAACAACACAAGACAAGAAAATAGGACACATCATCAAGAGGCTCACTGGTTAAAGGACATTATTTCATGCTTACATGTACGTGACAAGGATTTGAATCATCATAGGGGTCCTCGTGGAGGCTGTGCGTGATTTTTGTGCTTACATATTTGCCCCCTCGGGGACAGTAGTCTACATGAAAGGTAGGTACCGTTCCCAAACTAGGCCTTACCTATTGTTGATTTTCTTGCAATTTGAACTTGCAATAACTAGTATTAGTTCGACATTTAAATATATCAAAGTAAATAATAAAAATTGAAATGACGAACTTACCATAGATCGCTTGAGTTCGACTAGTTGCTTGCCTTTGTTAGTTTGGCCCTGTAGTGATGAGAGCATGCAAAACAATGCACAAAAGATGCATAAAAGCAAAAAGACAACATGCTAAGATAGAGAGGAGGAGAATAGATTCTCCTTTTATTGTTGATTTTGAATAACGTATTTTATTTTTAGGGTTTTTTGATGTTTTACAATTTTTTTTAGGTTTTTTTGAATTTTCTAATTTTTTTGGTTTTTGTGAAGATTTTGCAAAGGTTTGATTTGATACTCCTTGACGTCTTTGGAAGGCCTACATTTAAGAGATTTCTACCCTTGCCCCCTTGCATGGGGAGACTCGTGTACTTCATTACACAGTATTGTTCTTTTGACTTGTTGGAGTTACTTGTGCTCAAACATTGTTTTACACTTATTGTTATAAGACCCGATTTAATGAGATCCATACATAGATTTAGTCAACATCTTGTACTTCACTTTCCCTTTTGTGCATATGGTTGGATAGAGCTTTTATTTTTCTTACGAGAATGCATACCTAGGATGATCACATATGGATGATGTAATTTGTTTTTGTCTTTTTGAGCATATATATATGAATGTAGGTGACGATATGCAGATGTAAGAACACAAGAAATGCTAAAATGAAACATTTGCTTGTATTGAATGTCACGAATTATGCCATTGACTTTATTGCTTTGAGACTCTTTTTTTGATTTTGGTATGAATGCAATGTGGAACAAACAATGTGACTACTCTTAAATATGATTTTCGATTCAGGGGATTGCGAGTTGACCTGATATAAGAAACCTATTCAAGGCTGTGAGATATGATTTGGTAACTCAAGTGGGGAATGGGGATGAAGATGGAGTGCTTTTGAATTTTAGATTCACTAAAGGCTAAACACTGATCCTTATCTAGATGAAACAATCTGACAAGCTTTCAACTTTAGACAAGTAACAAATTTTATTGATGTTCACTAGACTTAGATCATAGATGGAAAGCAAGATAGACCTGGGGTAAAGGATAAATAGGAAAGAACAAGGGTCCCTAGGTAGAAGTGTTGGCAAGAGACACTGCTAGGCATGTCAGATGTTGTCATTGATGGCAACTAAATCTATCTTACACATTTGCATTGTATCAGTGGATCATACCGGAAGTCAGATTGCAGATTTGTCTAAGTCTGGATAGACAGGAACAGAGCATATGACAGGGTTCAACATTTTAGTCCGCATTTCTCCACAGGTAATCATATTGTGCTACGGATCTAAGGGAATGTTAAGGGATGTTAGGGCTACCAAAATCCAAGATTTTAGCCTCTGATGATGAAGGGACTGTAAGTTACAAGCATTTGAGTATCGGGTTTTGGTTAGACAGTCCAGTCCGGTGAAGAACATGCCGACTAAGTGTTTGATCCTTGTGCGGATGAAGAGAAGTGGTTGGTCGAGTAATTTATGAGATCCAGTGGTATTGGCCAACATGTGAGGTGAATTGGATACATAAGTTTTGGTCTGCATTGATGTTTGTGCATGGATTCAGCTGACAAAACAATGTTCTTGAAATAGTTTCCAAGTTTTCTTAAGGCCGACTGCAGTTGATGTAATTTCATGTAGTGGATATATATGATCGATGGATTTGAACATTTTATGACATGGATGCGCGAATATGATGGGATAGGTGTGAAGTATAGCAATATCAAGTGTGAATCAAAGAGATCTAAGCTCTAGATCATGGCAGAGTAGTGAAGCAGTGTAGAGAGAGATGAAGTGTGTGAAGTCAGTGTACTGAGCTTAACCAGAACTGTAATCTTGCATAGCTAGATGCTATTCTTTAGTTCAAACATTTCAATGAACTCTTGTAATTAATTTTGTAGGCAGTAAGCCTTCTTTGAGTAGTGAGCTCTGGGCAGTGTGCCCGAAGGCATGTGCCTTCTCTTTTTTTAATACTTTTAACAGAGTAGAAATTCTTATGTTAACCACCACCATGGTTTTTCCTTAACCGGGTTTCCACATAAAAATCTTGGTGTTATGTGTGTTGATTATGTTTTTTCTCATGTGTTGTTGATTCATGCTTTCATGATCATATCATTAATCTGTTATTAAGTGGTAAAGAAGATTAAATGCAACAAAAGATAAAAGTTTTGTGACAACTGATTCACCCCCCTCTCAGTTGTCTGTCCTAATTTCAACAATTGGTATCAAAGTGAGGTTCCTTGGAAGAAGTTTAATCACTTGAGGAAGATCTAGGAAGGTGTTTCAATGGGTTCATCCAAGTATTCTGATGGCATCAATGAACAACTTCAAGTTACTTTAGAAGATCTTGATCAGTCCAGGGCAGAAGTTAAAGAACTGAAAGAGAACCTTAAAGATGCTGAAGATTCCATTCAAACTTTAAAAGGGAAACTGAGCAAATCCAATGAAAAGAGGAGGGAGCTACTTTAGCGATTAGCAAATCAAAATGAAGACAATGGCATGGATGAGGCTCTGGAGGAAAAGACAAAGGAATGTGAGAAGCTGACAAAAGAAGTTGTTGTCCTAAAACATGAAATGGAATCCGGGGTGATGAGACTAACCAAAGAAATTGAGGAAAAGAAGAAAACTGAAGAAAACCTAAATCAGTGTCTAAAAGAAAGAACAGAAGAGTGCTGCAGACTGGACAGAATAATCGGCCACCTAGAGTTTGATCTACAAGAAACCAGGGATAATGAGGAAGAACTTGAAAGGTAAATTATAATTCTCAAACATGACCTAGAAGCTGCAAATGAGTACAAAGAAAAGTTCAAGATAAGCTCAACCAAACTTGAGGTGCTGCTTGAGAGTTAGAAGAAGGTAGATGATAAACATGGTCTGGGATATGAGAAAGGTGAAAGTTCTCGATCCAGTCAAAGAAATCCTAAAGCAAGAAAACAAAGAAGGAATCCTAGAAGGCCTTCGGTAAGACAACCTAATGGTCAAAGGTATCCATCTTTCAATGGAAATTGTTTCAATTGCAATAAATTTGGTCATAGAGCTACTAAGTGTAGAACTAGAGTGAATCAAAGTGGTCCATCATTTTCTGGTCAATGCTTCAATTGTAAAAGGTATGGTCATAGATCCAATGAATGAAGAAGTATGATGATGAACTACTCTAACAACAGAAGAAATGTCAATTCTTTCAATGGCAACTATTTTGCATGCAATAGATTTGGACACATGGCTAGTCAATGCAGATCAAGAGGGAATCAAATAAATAAGCAAAGAAATGTTGTGTGCTTTAACTGCAACAGATCCGGTCATATTGTAAGATTCTGCAGAAGCAGGAATGATGGTAGAAAAGGTCCGGTAAACAGAAACCAAAACATGCAGATACAAGATAAAGGCAAGGGTAAAGTAGATGTGAATGAGATCTAGAATGAAATGAACAAAACATGGGTAAAGAAAGGTGAAATGAATGATGGTGATGGGTCCGCACTGGAATCCGGTGCTCATAATTCTTCTGGGAATTGAAACAAGAGCTTTGGCTTAGGGGGAGCTGTATTGAAAATCTAATTCCCCCTACTAGTAAGTGGGTGATTGAATCTGGCACGATGAATGAAGTTATAGAAGCCTATTGCAGATTTGTTGAAGCAAATTTCAGAAGAAAAGAAGCTAATGAGATTGATTGTGGAGCAATTGAAGATTGACTGTATTCAAAAATAGTGTAACCAGATTAATCAGGTCAAAGCATTTATTACAATGGCGAATTAGGTTTTGTGGTGCATAAAAGGTCATTCACTCAACATTTGAATCACTTTGCATTTGAAGAGAACAAGGAGAAGAGCGTCTAAGCTAAAATTTCAAAGATTTGAAGTGCGAAAAGTGAATTCGACGGCTAACCCTAATCCCGTAGAGAAAAAGGTATTTTTCTACAAAGCTTTGAATTTGTGATCTTTTTGAAATGGCTACACCTTTGGTTGTGAATATCACTGAGCGACTTAGGCCAAAGTTTAAGAAGCACCCTTTCAAGTCCACTAAAGTCGATCTAATGGGAGCGCTTTCTGGCATTCCATATGGAGTTCTTCACACATAGGATATTAGGGCTTACATTCATACACCTCTAGAGGAGCATAGTGACTCAAGGTTTTCTAATCTATTCATGAATCACTTAAAAGATGATAATTTTGAGCTCAAACTGGAGTACAAAGTCTTGAAAGATAAGAAATTCATACAATTTGTTGAGTTTTTACAGAGGATGAATGGGTCTAGTATGTCTTGAGCCATATCCATGATGAATTTATATGGTTGAATCATCCATTTAAGATCACAAAAGATGCAATAAGGGCAATTACAGGGTTGAACTCAACCGGTACTCTGCCTCAGTTGAAGGTCATGAAGAATTAGGAAGTCACAGAGGCAACTGGATCAAAATTTGATAAGAGAGTTATGACTATAAATGATATAGAGGATCATGGGGTCAGATTCACATCAATGGTGATAGGGTACATGATATATTTCTCTAGTAGATAAAATTCAGTGTTCGGAACAACCATTTATACTACATATTAGATGGTAAAAGAAGATGCAGACTATAATCTCTGTGAACTGTTGTTGAACTAGCTTATGGAGAATCTAAGCAAGATAAAGAAGGACAAGAAGTACTCATTCAAATTTGGTACGCTAATTATGTGTCTTTTCTTTTATTTCTTGAGTGAGCTCCCTGGAAAGAAGAATGTATATTGGTCTAATGACAAACCGGTAGCAATTCAAATTTGAAATTATTTGAATGGTTTGGGTAAATATGATGCACAAACATCTGCACTTTGGGGATTCTTCAAAAATTTCTAAAGTATTATGCAGGCTAGGGATAGAATACCTAGGGCTGTGGTTGAGAAATACAAGGACATCATTTGTTTTATGGTTACTGTTGAACAGTGCAAAATGGAAGCAGTAGAACCTAGAGTTGTGTGGATCATGCCCATGGGGTATGAAGTGGATGGACATGTATTGGAGATGTATGCACAGCATCTACTGAGCTAGCCTAGGGATCCAGCTGAGGAGAGATTTGGAACATATGAAGAGATTTCACTAAAATTGCATCTTGAATTCAAGGCTCCTGAAATCAAAAGGACTGTGAGGAAAGAAATTGAGTAGTTGGCTGAGACATTAGGCCTTACCAAGGAAGCTGTGAGGCAATACAAGGAAAGGATAGAGAAAGATGAGAAGGAGAAGTAGGACGGGGAAGAGGGAAGTGTTCCAGCAGAAACCCCTTCTAAGTCAAGGACTACTAGGAGTTCTGGTTCAACCTTCAGTGCATCACCTTCTCCTATTGCAGAGAAATTCAAAGAAAAACCTACTGGTAAGAAAGGAAAAAAGGACAAAAGTAATGGGCAAAAGATCATATGTTAGTATGGAGAAGGAGGATGAAGAAGAAACTGATTCAGATGATGAGGTTAAAGAGTTGAAGGCCTCAGGCACCAAAGCTGCTAAAGTGTCTAAGGAGAAGTCCTCTGGAAGTAAAAAGTCAAGTAAAAGGCATAAGTCAGAGGCTTATGTTGAGAAACCTACTCTTTCTGTGGAAGACATCATTAAGTCAATCACTGTAGATGGAAACTTAAAGCCAATGACTGAATTTTATGATCATTACAATGATGTTGACAAGAGAGTTTTGGAGGAAGCAACAGTCAAATACTTGAATATCTATAGTAAGACTTTATTTGAAATAACTTCTGAAATTCTGAAAAGCCTTGCAAAAATTCTAGAAATAAGAAAAGAGAATGCAAAAGCTAAAGACTTTGAGCTCTGGGAGTATGTGCTAATAAAATTGTGTCCTCAAATTACTTCGGATCAAAAGAACCTGATATTCAAATAAGTGAAAGAAGACTTCAGGAGTAAGATCAGAATGAATATGCTCATGCTGGGAGAGATTGATAAGATAGTTGAAGATACTCAGGAGATTCTTCCGAATGCATTGAAAAGGTATAATCTTCCCACTGTTGAAGAAGAAATTGATGATGAAATTGATTCCTCCATTCTGGATGTTGAGGAATTTGATAAAAATGATAATAATGCTACTGCTGAGGATACACAAAATCCTCTGAAAGAGAATGCAGAAGATATTTCTGATATAGATAAAAGAAAGGATGCTTCTGATGATGATGCAGAGAAGGAAGAAGCAGAGAAAAAGAATGAAAATGTTGAGCAAGACAATGTGGTTGACTCTGAAAAGGGAGAAGATGAAGGCCCTGAAGAGCATAAATCTGAAACATCATTTTGGGCAAGAGAAACTGTAGAAGTAGTGAAAGAAATTTTGGAGAGAGATAAACAAGTTGTAGAAGATCAGGATATAATACAAGGACCAATCAATTTTGATACTCTGTCACCAGTATAGAAGATGAAGTTGGCCTTTATTGCACAAGCTAAGGCTAGAGAGGAAATCTTGAAATCCCATATTGAAGATAGTGAGTTGCTTGGTCTTGCATCTGGGATTTTTGAGAAAATCATGCCTACATTTTAGAAGGACTCATCAGCTTCCCCCTCCAGTCAGTTGAAGAGTCTGATAAACTCTGTAAGTACTCATTTTGAAACTTTTGAGAAGTCAACAGAAGTTAAAGTCAGAAATGAATATGATGAGAAGAGATTTGCTAAAATAAGGAAAATAATTAGCTATGATAGATTAGTGCTTGACACTAGTGTAAAGAGTATTCAAAATTCCCTCTTTGAAGGTGTACAGATTTATAAGTTTTGCGTAAATCGGTCTAAAGTTGTCGAAGATATTGAGAAGAAGATTAAGGACTTAGAGCTTAAATTGTCTAACATCTCTCAGTCCTATAGTCCTTTAACTAAGTCTGTAACCACTAAAGAATGTCAAGTAGTGGGTTTGCAAAATGAATTGAGTGATTTGGAGAAGGAAAAGGTTAAAGTTTTGGGCAGATTGGATGAGCTCCGGGGACTGATTTCCCTTAAGTTAGAAACTATGTATGATCTATTGGCAAAATCCCAAGCTGCTGTTGCTACTTGTGATCCTACTGATCTTCAAAAGGTAGAATCATAGGCATTTTTGTTCAGTGGGCATATATCCATGTTGGGAAGCATAAAGAAGAACTGGGACAATGAAGTGGCATGGTTGAAAAATATTTTTGGTGATATCTTTTTGCTGATAAACAAGGCTTAAGGACTGTGTGTTCATATGCAGAAGCATATACTTAGAGTTTTGACCCATGTACATAAAAGTTTTACATGAATTTTGATATGCGGATCCTAACCTTTGCCCTTGATGTCAAAGGGGGAGAGGAAAAGCAGTGAAAAATGAGGAATTCATCTAAGGGGGAGCATTGGAAATCACAAGTGTACATAGTAGGGGGGAGTTGTTCTAACACTTAGTCATTTTTCACTAAGTGTTGCCATCAATGCCAAAGGGGGAGATTGTTGGCAAGAGATACTGCTAGGCATATCAGATGTTGTCATTGGTGGCAACTAAATCTATCTTACATATTCACATTGTATCCGTGGATCATATCGGAAGTCAGATTGCAGATTTGTCTAAGTCCGAATAGACAGGAACATAGCATATGACAGGGTTCAACATCTTAGACTACATTTCTCCATAGGCAATCATATTGTGCTGTGGATCTGAGGGAATGTTAAGGGATGTCAGGGTTACCTAAATCCAATATTTTAGCCTCCGGTGATGAAGGGATTGTAAGTTACAAGCATCTGAGTATCGGGTTTTGGTTAGACAGTTCAGTTCGGTGAAGAACAGAGTGACTAAGTGTTTGATCCTTGTGCGGATGAAGAGAAGTGGTTGGTCAAGTAATTTATGAGATCTAGTGGTATTGGCCAACATGTGAGGTGAATTGGATACATAACTTTTGGTCCGCATTGATGTTTGTGCATGGATTCAGTCGACAGAACAATGTTCTTGAAATAGTTTCCAAGTTTTCTTAAGGCCGACTGTAGCTGATGTAATTTCATGTAGCGGATATATATGATATATGGATTCAAGCATTTTATGACATGGGTGTGTGAATATGATGGGATAGGTGCAAAGTATAGAAATATCAAGTGTGAATCAAAGAGATCTAAGCTCTGGATCATGGCAGAGGAGTGAAGCAGGGCAGAGAGAGATGAAGTGTGCGAAGTCACTGTATTGAGCTTAACCAGAATTGTAATCTTGCACAGCTAGATGCTAATCTTTAGTTCAAACATTTCAATGAACTCTTGTAATTGATTTTGTAGGCAATGAGCCTCCTTTGAGCAGTGAGCTCTGGGTAGTGTGCCTTCCCTTTTTTTAGTACTTTTAACAGAGTATAAATTCTTGTGGGTTAACCCCCACCGTGTTTTTTCCTTAACCAGGTTTCCACATAAAAATCCTGGTGTTATGTGTGTTGATTATGTTTCTGTTCATGTGTTGTTGATTCATGCTTTCATGATCACATCATTAATCTATTATTAAGTGGTAAAGAAGATTAAATGCAGCAAAAGATAAAAGTTTTGTGACAACTGATTCACCCCCCTCTCAATTGTCTGCCCTAATTTCAACAAGAAGATGATCCTAGAGATTACTAGACCTTCAATTTTGCTCAGCTAGTGTGTATGTGTGCTTTGTGCCTTTCTCTATTAGAATGTCACCCTTGAGGCTTCGAGCTTAGACTGATCTCCACCAAAGAGTATATACATTCAACAATCTTCTCTCTTTCACTCTTTTTTGTATCTCTCTTTTTTTTTTGCTTTTTTTTTGTATTTTCCTCACTTGATTTTGTCATTTTTTTGGATTTTGACTTTTCAAGAAATGAATTATTTTAAAACTTTTGATATGCAATGCTTTGATCTCTCAATTCTCACTTTTCAATGATCTTATTATGATCACTCATTTTTTTATTCACTCGTATCTTAGATTGCTTCCTTCAGAGTTTTGATCTTCTTGATGTTTTTGGCCAGGAAAGATAAGGGGTTGAGTGCCAGCTCAAGTTTTTGTAATCTGGTTGGACTTCTCTACCACTAGGGAAGAATTGGGAAGGTCTACTTGCAAGATTCCTTTGAACACTGTAGGTTTGAATGCTGACTTTGTTTAGACCCAACATCTTGACTCATTAAGACTAGGATCAATGTAAAGCTAAGAGCTAGGTTTTCATTAGAATCATTGGGAATGAAGGGGGATAATGATGATTGTGGAAATGAGGAATCTCTAAGTCCTGAAAGGATGACGTATGTCTAGACAACTTTAGACTCCTTACTAAAAAGAAAATAGTACAAGAGCAAGTAACTAATTGAAAGGAAGCTAGGTGTGCGGAAATCACTTCCTACACTAATCTAATGAGGAGAGATGTATGCAAATTCAATTTGATTCTTACAACTACAGCAACATAGAACATCTAATAGAGATATTGCAGCAATACACATACACACAAAAAGTAGATAGAAGAGAGAGAGAGACAAGATATACATGGGGAAAACCCTTACGAGTGAAAAACCCCACACTCCAAAACATAGCTCAAATGTATTACAATAAACAATAACAGATTACAATACAATTTCAGAGCCAATGCTCTTTTAGGAGTCTTTGAATGTCAAATTTGGAGATATTCCAGCAGTATAACAATACTTCTACCAAAGTTATCTATCTCCCATCCAAGCACCTGTTTATATATAGTTTACAAGGCAAATATGGAACCTTCTAGAGATAGGCGTCCATCGAAGTGGGCGCCTGGTCCCAAGATAGGTTACAACAAATGCTCTTATGCACCTTACAGCTGTCATAGAATCTGTCATATACTGACTAAAAATATCATATTCCTCTTACATGTCATAACCGCCCTTGCCCGCCCAAAGATACCTTTCTCTCGTGCAAAGATACTCACCGACACTTGTCATTAATTAAAAATCATTTGAGGTTTCGAGGGCATTGCCCCTGAGCCCCCATGAGGGCGCTGCCCCCAAACCCCTGTTAATTATTCAAGGGGGAAACCGTGGCTACCAAAGTCACCAAAATTTACCCTGCTGCATATACACAAGGTGCTGACTATGCCAATTCAACATGGGATAAATAAATACAACATTAGGAATTTGCAAAGGTTGAGACACCTTAATTCCCAACACTAACAGTAATGCAAGATGAACATAATGATACATAAATGCAAGAAACAAATTGTTTTTGACATTTTTATTTTTTATATTTTTTTTATATTTTATGTTTTGTGATTTTTTTGGTGTTTTGAGATGTTCAACTCTTCTCCTTCCATAATGCACAAGAGGTAGTGTCTTTTTTGACATCTTCTTTAACTATGTATGGACTTATCCAATTTGGTCTAAACTTCACTTGAAAGTCTTTGCAAGGACACTTGAAGACTTGGTGTGAAAATGTCTTTGTATTTAGTGAAAAATTTTGTGTACTCGCATGTTTCATTGTTTGATGATTTTCCCCCTAGCTTTACCATTTTCTATTCTTGTCGAGTTCCCATGTTTGTTTTAAACTTTTGAGGGGAAATTGATGTTGGTGCTGACTCTACTTGTTTCTGTGTGGATTTTGGTTCTTCTTCTTCTTCAGTCATGGTTTCAACCATAGGGATGTTTATGTCTGATTCAATTGGAATGGCCACTAAGTTGAATGGAGCATAAGACTTTGTTAAGTTGGGATCGAAGAGAAATTCTCTTGTTGCCCCCTTTCCTATACATTTCGAGGTCTTAGCTATGTTTGTAACTTGTTTTGATGTCTCTCCTTTTTCAAAACTGTTGATTTTTGGGTCACTAGTGGTTTCCATGGACTTTCCCTTCTTTTTGACTTGTTCAACTCTATAAAGGCTGAATGGATCAGGATCTCCTTTGATGACGTGGGTTTGTCCCATGTACAAGAAGTGTAATTCTTGAAGTAATGTGGAGGGAATAGCTCTCATCCTATGGATCCAAGGTCTTCCTAGGATCATGTTGTAAGTGGTTTCTTCATTGATGACATGAAATTCAGTTGGGAGGGTTTTGGGACCCAATGTGATTTAAAGATTGACCTTGCCCATGGTTTGAATGTTTGGGTTATCATGAATTCTAAGGATGGAAGTTTGTTTTGTGATTTGAGTTTCGTCATAACCCATTCTTTGAAGAAGGAAAAAGGAGACTATGTTGATTGCAGACCCATCATTGATCATCACACATTTAATGGAACAGTCTTGAACTTGGACTATCAGATGGAGGGGGAGATCACCCTATTTAGCTATGTCATTATCCGAGGGTAACTTTTCAAAATCAAATGTTGAAGAACAATTTTCACTTGGAGTGTTTTGAACAAGATGGCCTAGATCTAAGGCTTTGAGGAGAGCGTTCTTGTGTGTAGGAAAACTCTTGATAAGCTCTAGCATGTGAGAAAAATCTGAATTGTTGGTCTCATCTATTTGTTCTGGTCCTTGGGTGACACAAATTTCTTGATATTTATCCAATTCCACAAGGCCTAAGGTATTTTGATCAAAGGTGTTAGGACTAAGTTCTTCATCTTGTGAGAATGTGTCTACAAATGCCTTTTGTTGATGTTTTGGGAGGCTTGATATGAAGCGATGGTACCCTCGACATGACTTGATCTCATGTCCCCTTCTCTTGTGAAAAGAGCAATATTTATCTTGATTGTGATCTTGAGGTTTATGATGATTATTGTATGACCTTATTGATTCTCAAGGGATAGTTGTTAGCATTTTCACTTCCTAAATTTGTATGACTATTGTAGTCACAATTGTTGTTGTTTCTAGATGGTGAAGTGTTTGTTGACCCATCTATGTCTTGATCATTTCTTGAGGATTTGTCATTTGTATCATGATTTATCAACCTTCCATTGGAATCATACTCCCTTCTTCCACTATCAATAGCAACTTAGTCAATTCTAAGGGCACTTTCAAGTGCTTCTTCATATGATTTATAAGGGATTTTTTGACTTGTTCTCGTATGTCATTGTTGAGAGCATGTAAGAAGAGATCACAAAGTTCCCTATGATCCATGTTTGGTGTACTAGTTGAAGAATATAGAACTTTCCTCCATCGTGTGATAAAATGTGCAACCGACTTGTTGGCTTCTTGTTTGATTGTTAAAAATTCTTGTATTTCTGTCTTGACCAATTTGTTTATGTCGAAGGTAGCCACAAATTGATCGATGAGTTGCCTAAAAGAGTGGATTGAAGCTTTTGGAAGCTGATAGTACCAATCTAGAGTGATACCCTCCAAAGTATTTGGAAAAATCTTTGCTACCACTCCATCCAAGGAATGATTTCTCGCATTGCCATGATGCAAGCCTTGATATGAGAGTTGGGATCACCCTCTCCTTTAAATTTTGGAAGCTCGAGGAGAGGACGTGGTAGTATAACCTGATGATTATTGTAGTCAAGAGGCTCCTTTAAATACTCAAGGTATGTTCCTAAGAGGGGGTTATGTGTAGAGGGTTTTGTTCCTCCAAACATTAGCCCTTTAAGTGGAGCTTGTTGTGTTTGTTGAAAGGGTATGCAAGATTGTTGATATCCTAAAAAAGTTGGATGACTAGATGGCGTCATGTTTATGTTTTGAAGATTGGGTGGGATCATTCGTGGTTGATCTTGTGTCATAGGAATCCCACCTATTTGGTTGATACTTGCCATGTTAGATTATGAGGGCAAGGGAGGCCTGAATGTTTCATGGAAGTTTGGATGAGGGAGATTTTGTGTTGCCCCCTGGTTTGATTTGATTTCATCAATGAAATGATTTCCCCGTGCCCTAGGTTTTTCTTGAATTTCACTTTGACAACCATTTCTAGCTTTAAGAGTCCTGATTCATTGGACCAAATTTTCTATAAGGTCTATTAGAGAGGCTTCCTCTGTTCTTTGAGTTTTACAACCTTGAGATGGATTGTTTTGTGTTGGGGTTTGACTGACCCCACTTGTTCCTTTTGATGATACTTGGCATGTCACAAGTCTTTCATCATGATTTTCCACATGGAGGGGTTTTGGTGTCCCCCAAGCTTCTTGTAATCTTTTCTTTTGATGGCTCACTTCGTTGTCTATTTGGGTGGCTATTTTTGTATCGCTTGTTATGGGTTGGTCTTATTGATGGGTCTCAGACCAAACACTCACTTGGCATGTTTTGATTTGGTTAATGTTGTGGAGATCTTGTTGGAACCCCTTTGAGTCTTTCAAGTTTGACTGATTTGAGATCAAAGCTATTGGATATGAACATGTGCTACTTTCTTTAGAGGGGTGATTCCCCTGAGCTTTGTGTGATTTTTTCCTAGTTTTGGGGTGTAGGAAACACCACGAAATAAATGAAATGAAGATGGACATGAAAGAAGCACATGGAAATGCAAAAGAACCCATCAAAAGTTTTTGTTTTTCACGTCGGGTTCACCAAAATACGTGGTGAAGCTGACGTCGTATGTAAATGATGGTGGAAATGTAATCCATGTAATGGGATGCAAAAAGCATAACCAAGAGGCTTTGCTCTTCACGTTAGGTTCACCAAAATATGTATGCTCAAAATCGTGACTCCGGTTGCATGGGGTTGTCAGGTTGGATTTCAGCACGCACATGGACCCTTTCCCTCCTCGCCATGGGGCAATTCGCCACGTCACTCTCGCTCATGTGGAATTAGCCAGTTGAGAGGAGGTGAGACACAACGGGGGTCTGGCTCATTGGAGAGCTGGACTTCATGGAGAGGGGTCGGCAAGTACTGTGGCCTTTGTTGTTGTGTGCTTAGCTGTATGTTTTGTTCGATTGTTGTTGTAGTTGAGATAACCCTATGACCCAAAGGGTCACTAGTTTCTCTTCTTCTGTTTGGATTTCTAAGATTCCACCTCTATGTGGGCAAGTGAGTGTTTTTGTTGATGGCTTCTGCTATTTCAATATCTCAAAGGAATTCTCGTTGTAGTTGTAATTGTCTAGTTTCTTCTAACAATAAGAGGACAAATGGGTCTCCTTGTGGTAGAACGAATGTTTCTTGTTGTGGTCATGGATGGATCTCCTTGATCTCATCACAGATAGCGCTCACCCACTCTCCTCTCACTCCTAAGCACATTCGTGAATTAGGATAGAGGTAAATGTATGATTACTAACCTTAACCAGATCTAGGGGTTTTGACCTAGGGTTTTGTTGACCTAGGGTTTGACTTGTGTGTTGACTTGTTTTTTTACCTCGTGATGGAATCTAGGGTTTGATTGGATCGTTTTAACCATGGTTACCTTGTGATGGTATCAAGGGTTTGCAATTTTGTCTATTCTAGGGTTTCTATATGCATGCAAACTAAATGGTATGCAAAACATTTTTTGGTGCTTTTTTAGTATTTTGGAAATAAGAGTGCTTTTAATCTATGAAAAGGAAATGTGTATGCAATCTAATATGATTTTTCTAATGCAAAGTTAACCTATGTTTTTGTGGTTTTTGATGATTTTGAAGTAATCTAATCTAAAGAAAAGGGAAAATGCTTCTTCTAATAATCTAGATCTAGAAATATGAAAGAAACTAATCTAACATGCAAGGTCTAATTATCAAGGAAAAATAATGTTTTACTGTTCCCAAGAGTGAATTTGGTTTTCTAATTATTACAAATTGAACAAAACAATGAAGGAACTTCAGAGAAACAAAGATTTGTGTGACTCCACTACCCTCATAAATCCTTGTTATAGGCAACCTCGAGTCCTTTTGTGGCAGCGGGAGATCCTCTTGACGACAAAATGGCACAAAGAAGAAAAAAGAAGCTTTGATGAAGCTTGAATGAGCTCAATGAGATCTATGGTTGAGAACAATGGCATAGAATGAAGCGGTGTGACGCTACTTGGTTGAACAAATAAAACAAAAGGCACCTTTGTCCTATAAGAGTATTTGAATGCTAAGTTGGAGAGCAAAACTGGCAAGAGCTATGTGCACAATAAATTTGCCTCCCTGGAAGAGCTTTGAAGCTATGCAACAATGAAATCTTTGAAGCTTTGGAAAAACTAAAGAAAGAAATGAAGAAAGAGGCTCAAAGGCCTGTGAAGAAGCTTTTGAAGATGAGAAGAGTATTCTCCAACTTGCTCAACTTGGAAAATAATGAAGAGGTGAGGGGTATTTATAGGTTAGAAGAAGGGATGAGAGGTGGAATTGATTGAGAAGTTAACTCAATTGATTGAAGAGTTAACCGGGATTGATTAGGGAGTTCACTAGAATTGAATAGAGAGTGAACTCAATTGATTAGAGAATGATGAAGCAAAGAAAACTTATCACTGAAGAGGAAATGGAGGTGAGAGAATGCATGAGATTGATTGAAGAGTTAATTTGAGATCAAATAGAGATAATTATGCATGTGTGGGTGCATGAAATAGTTAACTCTATATTAGGCATCAAAAACCATGCAAACTGGAAGAAAAACAGGCGAAAACGAAGCAAAAATGAGTGAGAAACTTGAGTTTTTCCATAGCTGCAAAAATGACAGGGTCACCCCTTTTTCTAGTAGGGTTGCCCCTGGGTGACCATGGGTTGCCGAGGGGAGATCCAGGCTAGACAGGGTCAGAAGTAAAAAAATAGGTTGGGAGGTGCAAGAAGAGAAGAAAAGGAGGGGTTCTGCTTCAAGAAACAAGTCAGTCATGTGGAAGAATTCAAATCTCCACTTGCGTCCATAGGATCTCCGGGGGGAGATATGGAAATAATGGGGGGAGATTTGGATTGGTTAGGTGAAACTGAAAACCGAAAGTGGGAGATGGACAAGGAGACCTCTAAAAGGCTTCTAGGAGGTGCACTAGAGGAAAAACATAGGGGAGAGGTGAAAACTCACCTACAAGACACTCACAGGGCTTAGGAGCAAGGTCAAAAGCTTAGAAAATACAAGTCAATAAGTGTTGCAACAAGTGTCAAAAATCGTCGCAAACGAGAAGAGAGAGAAATCGACAAAGAAGAAACAACACGAGACAAGAAAAGAGGACATGTCATCAAGAGGCTCGCTGCTTAAAGGATATTATTTCATGCTTATGTGTACATGACAAGGATTTAAATCATTATAGGGGTCCTTGTGGAGGCTGTACGTGATTTTTGTGCTTATAGGCTGCCAAAGCCAAAAGAGTTCTCGTTACAAAATGAGCACCCATAAATGGAATGGGCACTTGTTTATAAAACAGGCACCCATTTTCTAAAAGTATTTATTTATTTTTAAACAGACTTGCAAGCACCTACGTTGTCTAACCCCCACCACACCTCCAAGACCTCCCCGCCTTCTCCGTACTGACTGTCAACTAATGCAAGTAGGTGGTTTGTTATTTTTTGTCTTGTTTTAGTTTACATTTCATTGTAAACCCTAAATTCATAATTACTTGTTTTAGATACATTATTAGTTGTTTTTTCATGATCTTAAATAGTAAACTATAAACCCTAAACCATAAATACTAAACCTTAAACCATACACTAAACCCTAAACCCTAAACCATAAATCGTAAACCCTAAACCCTAAACTCTTAAAATTGAAACCCTAAAAAATGCAAACTAAATAAATTTGAAATGTTAGACCTTGCATAGGTAAATACTAGATTGTAAATTAGGTTTTGAAAGCCATGAACTCATTAGAAATATTTAAAACATGCCATTTTACCTCAGCGACCTCAATTGGATTAAAGTAGTCAATAGGAGTGGAGGTGGATGGGACCAAAATTTACACAAGGTTACATTGGACAACTTTGAAAGGAATGCAAGGTGATGGGAGAGAGGAAGCTATAGGCAGGGATATTTTTCTTACTACCATAAGGGAATCTTCAACATGGACAACTAGATTATAGAATTTGGAAATAATCTTAACCTATCATCTTAATCATCATGCCTATTTTAGAATCAAGAGATTTTAGATAATAACTGAATGAAAAACTTGGTGGAGGACACACATCAACAAATATCCTTTCCAAAGTCAAGCCTTGAATATATGTACTTGTAATCATCTTTGTATTCTATCAAGACTTACTTATGGTGGTGACATGCTTAATAAAAGACAATTTATCTACCTTGTCCTCGAACCATTCATGTTAAATGAATCCCAACTAATCCAAGTTGGAAATGAATGTAGGTGTGAGGCCTCAAAACTAGTTCAAAGCTTCACCTTTTAAAAAGATAAGTACTAGTCTAACCACAACTTATTTACTAGCAATACGATGAATCTAACACAAATAACATATTGTATGTGATTAGTTCATAGAACACTAATTCATCTCAATGTTACATATATGGAGTGCTCACAAAGTATATTGTAGAATACAATCCCTTTATTGTGGTAGTTGTAGACCACCATAATCCAAGGCAACAAATTGAATGTTTCTTGTATTTGCCAGATCATACTTTCATACAAACTCAAATGGACAAAAAATTGTGTGCAAGATATAGTCTATTGAAATAGAAGAATGGGGTTTTATGACTTGTAAATTCTCCAAATGGATGATACATTTTTTGAAGAGTTCATTTTCATATGATTCTCCACCAAAACCATAATATGTGGAGCTTGACTTGTTTTGCAAAATGAATCAAAATGAATAATTTCCTTGGATTCATCCCACCAAGCATACTAGAAACTAACATCACTTTGATATTGGAGCCACTTATTACATAAGCTAGGTGTGCCCTATACTAGTGCCATGCATTGAGTGCAACAAAGAGAATTTATTTGAATGATTGAGCTCTAAACCTAAAACTGTAAACCGTAAACCCTAAAATTCTAAATTGTAAAACTCTAAACTTGAAACCCTAAGCCTTAAAGGATCAAGTTCTACGATCATGCCTTTATATTTGTGCCCTAGAGCCCCTATTTTATTTCTCTATGTTGCACTTGTATCAAACTACATATCTCAATCAATGTAGGCTTGTTTTATATTCTTGGTGACTATATGCTTATCCACTAAGTCTCATTTCCCCATGGGCAAATTCTCATATTCCTATGTTCTTTGCTTCTAAATCCAATCTTCTTATATGTTGTAGTTCTCACTCATGGCCTTGTGTCAATAGATCCCTGAACTTGCTCTACCTTGACTTTCCTTTGGTCTCATATTTATAAATAGAGAGCTTCAAATATTCAAAAATTTGAATAACCTTACCCTCTATTTGACCCTTTATTACTTTTCTTATTCAGTTGTTTAATTCTTATTGATGAAGTTATACTTACTACTATTGTTTATAGAAACAATAATCATTTGTAAGTGATAATTGAAATGCATGCAAATAGTGTCATAATTTGCATCTATTTTATGTAAAGTTATGAGTTTACACCACATAGTTTATGGATGGGAACATGGACAATGCATTTTTATGACTTATCAATTTCTTATGTGCATGATATATGTTAGTGACTTACATCTAGGTCTATTACCTCCATATGGTGATACATATCTAGTGATGAGTTTGGAAATTATTGCCTTACAATTTGATATCATGGAAGTTCCTTAGTGTCTCTTTTCCTATTGATCATTAGCTTTTTTTTTTATGATGTCCACATATTATTAGGAAACCTATCTACAAGATAACGTTATTTCATAGAAATTCTTAGCACAATATTTCATTTCTTGGATAAACTTATGGAGATATTTTATAATTAAAGCATAAAGAAATTCCTTGGAATATTAAAGTGTATATCTATGTGAATTAACTATGTTACAAATTCTCTTTTCTTTAACATGATAATTAGTAATGGACCATAAAACATGGTAACTTGTTCAGTTGGAACCAAACCTAGAAATAAAAGTTACTTGGTAAACATCAGATCTTTATGTCATCTTCAGGTATTAAATCACCACTACTAGTGACATTAGGTACATATAAGTATAAATTCTCTCTCTCTCTCTCTCTCTCTCTCTCTATATATATATATATATATATATATATATATATATATATATAAGCATGAACTCATCATTTGCAAAACATATTTATTTAAATTTCTCTTTTTGTAATTGCAGTTGCAATCATGTATTTGTTTGCAAAATGTATTTATGGAACTAAACACAAATTTTGATTTACATTTTCTAACTTTTCAAATTTTCTTGGAAAATGTCACTTGATTGAACATATATATGTACATTGTTAGGTAATTAAATGTTTTAACGTATTGTGTTAAACCATGCAAATTTATATATTTCCAAGTTTTCAATATATGTGTAGACACCTAAAAATGTCTTCATCGTCAAACCGACTCCCGACATCCCTAAACATACCAATTTCCCTTCTAATAAATTAATTAAATTTTTATTTAATTAATTATCCCTTTATCACCTAATTCTTCATCATTTTGCCCCTACAATTGGATTAATTTAATTAATTCAATAGTTCAACCTTACCCAATTAATTAAATAAATATGCAATATTTATTTGGTTAATTCCTCTTTTTCACTAAATCCAATTAATTAGGTAAATCATGTTTATCTAATTAATTCAGCCTATTAATCAACCTATTCCTGCCCTAGTTAATTAAATATCTATTATTTAATTACCTAGCCTAACCTACATGACCTTAGACTTAAGATTAATTAAATAAAACTTCATTTAATTAATCTTAACCTCCCATTAACCCATTCCCTAATTTTTCCAGCCATATTAATTAGGCTGATCACCCTAATTAAGATAATCAAACCTTGATTAACACTCCTCCCCACATCCCACAAATAAAAAATTGAAATATATCTCATATAAATCAATTTTTTATACACGTGTCATAATCCTCATTAAATATCTCTTACACCTCTTACACATGTCATAACTCATTAATATCCACTCTTCCCCAAATAAATTTTTAATTCATTTTACTCTTCCCCATGTAAATTTTTAATTCACAAATAATCCATCTCACCCAATCTTATTTAATCACCCCTTTCCCAAGATGAATTTAAAATTTATCTTTATTCCTAGCCCTCCATTTCCCAAGATAAAATCTAGGCCCTCCACATCATCTTTATCCTCCACCATTGATCTCCCAAATCAATCTCAACCTTTAGATCAAAATCTCTCCAAAATGCCTATAAATGCAACATCCTCCAAGCTATTTTATCATCCAATTTCTAAGTAGTGTTACCATGCTAAAATATCTCTTGAGCTAGTTAATTTGTGAGTTGCATTTGTGAGAGCATTTTACATATAATTCATTATCTTGGGTATAGCTAGGAGATTTTGGGTGCAAGCTTCTCCACCCTATCTTGGATTATGAATCCATTTGTGAGGTATAAGCTTGTGTTTTTCATGCATTTGTTTATGTTTCTACTTCATTTTGGATTTCACTAATCACAATATGTATTTAAACACATGTATGTGCAATTTAGTATATATATATCCAATTCCTAATTCAATTTTAATTATTCTTTTTGTAATTGCAACTCTACTTCTACCTAATTTATACATGGTTGACCCTCACCCCCACCCCCACTCCCACCCTTGCCCCCCACCCCCACCATTTGATGAGGCTCACTTGTGAGAAAACATCGATGAAAACATTAATACATTACAAGAAAAAAATAGTTTTTTACAAAATCGGATGCATGCTCCACCACATATATCATGGTTTGCATCTATGATGCAAACTATTATTGATTTGGTGAGAACAATTCATATTGATTTAGACACATTCCGCTCATGGTGGGAGGAGAGGAGGCATTTTTATGAGGATGGTCTCTCTTATAAAGAGATCAATGATTTACACATTACAAAAATACTATAGCGCCATATTTCATTGATCCCTCGACAAGCCAACCAATAACACCAAATAAAAAAGAATTTCAATAAAATGGTGCACACATGAGCAAATAGCTCAAAACTTTTGGGAGCGGTGGTGGATGGTCTTTGACCATCCACCATATGCCAATTTTGAGGTTCATTTATATTTTTTGAAAAAATTATGGGTTGAGTTTGTGATGGGATTAAAGCCCAATTATTTTGATATGAGATCATTTTAGGGTGTGGGTTGTAGGATGCCACAACATAGATTGGGGGCACATGTCGATCCAAATTAATGTTCGGCCCCTATACCTATTGTTCCTTCTTTGCCCTATGTTCATGTCCCCTTCCACTAGTTCATGATGGTCTCGACACTGGGAGCTTTGTCATCGCTCTAAGGAAACTTAACTGACCAAGCTACCTGCTTGGCAGATGAAGTCAATCTTGGAGAGCCTGGAGGAGATAGTGTTGGTCCTAGCACCTCACGACCATGGACACCATTGCAGTCTACATTGCATTTTTGTCAGAATTGTAATCAACCATATTTTGGTCTAGTTCCTACATCTACTTTGGAGGAGTCCTTTTAGCTATATTATTCGCTCCTATAGAGGTATGTATGCCACATTTAATAAAATTAAATTTAATATAAAAATATAGATATATTTTAAAATATCAATTATCAATCTAGTTAATAAATTTTATATATTGTGTTGATTGGTACAGATGACTCCATCGGCCACTACATCTCGGTTGGACTAGTTAGTGTCGACGGTCGTAGAGATGAGCATACCTTATATGGTAGAGGTATAAATTTCCCTTAACTATCTAGCTTGTTCATCAAATACAATGTGCGTAAATAAAAATTAGTCTAGATTAAAATTGGATAGATTTTAATAATTATAGAATAATATGAAAATATGATGAACCTTTTAATTTAGCAGATGGGAGGTCTTGACACTTTTATGTTGAACCAGCTAGTCTATCTGGGCCCACCATCATCATCTATGCCTGCTTCATATTACCTGGTGTGTAGCTTAAAATTGTACATTTTTAGTTTAAATTCACTTCAAGTATGATTTTGTGATTTTAAATTCTTCTTGAGTTGAATTTACATATACATTTGCATATATATGCAGGATGAGAGTAGTATTGGTGCAGACTCAATAAATCCTATAATTGATAAGCATGCACAGATGCATGAGTCATCTATTGTATTCTAGGTCCTATAGTTAAATCCTATGCAATTTCTAAGTCTTTTATCATGACCTTGCATTTTGTATGTATACTCTTGCCTAATTCATGTTTTATTTAAATATAGGATTTGGCAACATAGACCTTTAGTGTGCTAGAATCAATATCTATTGCAGGCCAACATGACCTGAGAGATGATGAGAACACTGTGATGCTTACACATTTTCAAGTCTAGATATAAAAAATTAATTTCATGGTTTGGTTTTAAATATTCGATTTAAATAATATGCATGCAATTTTAATATTAAAATTGATTTGAAGCTTCTTTTTTCTTGTACACAACATGAGCTACCATCTGAGTCACGTGGAACCAAAAGGTGTCTTGAAATGGATGATGATAAAACTTAGGGTGTAATTTGTTATATTAATTTCATGTTCAGACTACACATGTGTATTAGAGTGTTTATTTGATGTGGATCTTGTGACTATTTCAGTATTGACTGAACATAGATTGGGATTATTTCAATATTTTTTACATGGACTGTTATTATTTAAGTATTTATCTCATAGATTATTTCATAGACTAGTTTAGTATTTATTGAATCTCCACTATGTATCTATATTCAAACGTTTATTTCATATCTCGTATTTACTTAAAATCATGTGTTTAATTGTAATATTGCAAGTACTAATTCTAATTAGATAAGAGGAAAATTTATACAATTACATGTCTTAATTGCGAGTCTTGATTCTAATGTTAAGTCAAAATTCTAATTGTGAGAGGAAAACACAATTACATACATTAAAGTACAAGGTCGTATTAATCTTTATATATATAAATATATATAAAAGAATGGTTAAATTTTGGTCAAACAACAATTGGTCTAATTGGTCAAGTTCAACAATTGTTACTTCAATGGAATGGTTAAATTGGTCAAACAACAATTGTAAAAGGGAGAGAAAAGATGCAATATATTAAACAACATATTATACTAAAAAGAGTAAGAGTTAAATATAGATAAAAAAGTTACTCATAAAAAAAAATATAGATAAAAAAGTTATAGACCTAGAAAATGAGATAATGTGAGTAAACAAGCATTTAACTCACTATATGGGACAATAATTTGGAAAAAACATGATATGCCAAATTTAAATCAATGAACAAACTAATATAGAATGAAGAAACTTGAAAGGATTAAAGAGATATGATTATGACAATTAAACGCTCTCAAAGTTTTGTGAGATTTAAGTTGAAAATAGAAAACTCATACAAATTGGTTACTACATTCATTTCACTTAAAAGCTTAATTTCCTAACAATTTATAATGCATGGTTACTGTTCATTTCACTTAAGCTTCATTTCCTAACAAAATAATTTTTATGTAGTGTGTAAATACTTGTAAATTTTAGTATTATATTCCTCTCAAGACTTATAGTAGCTAAAAGAAAAATAATGTTGTACAACATACTTAGATACATATGATTATTATTTTCTTTCCAATAGGATACATAACCTTGGATGAAGCAAAAAGAGTGGGCATAGAAAGACATAGTAATTTAATCATAAGGAAAGTAATGATACGGTTCACTTTATTTAGAGGAGATAATTTTGAAATAGTAATGCGTAGGGTCATACAATCAACCTTGAACTTTAGAGAACTTTGATCCATGCATGCATGCTCTTGTGACAACTTATTTGTGTTCCTTCTTCTAATGGTTAAATTTGTCTCCAATAGCTCTTTCTAGAATATGTGAGTAAATAGGTATATAAGTGACTATATGGGACAATATTGGAAAAAAAGATGATATGCCAAATTTAAAATATTGTCATAGGTTCACAGGTGCCAAGGTTTGTGGATACCTCTTGGACAAAGTTTGTCTTCTTTTAGGTCCTAGGGCTCTTAAAAGATGTCACTTGAGTGATGTAGATTGTCCATAGGATCGGTATGCTTGTTGAATGGGGAAAGAGATAATGAAGATAATAGATGGGGAATATTTGGATTAAGATGAACATCTAGGTTGAGATAATTTGAAGATAATCCAGTTCAAGGATTAGGATGGATTAAAGGGGATTAAGTGGAAAAGGGAATTGGATTAAGATGATGATGAGGTGATCATGGATGAAGGATTAGATGATGAGATGATCTTAGGATGAGGGATAGTGGATTATGATGTGGATAATTGATGCAGGAGCATCCAGAGGCGTAAGGGCAATCTTGCATCACCCAAAAAGAAGTTAATTCAAAACCATTGTAGTTGTTCTCATTTCTTCCCATAATTAGTGTTTTTGGTTCTATAATATCCAGAATAATAATGTAGGACTTTCAGTTTTTCCAAAACTGCTAAAAATAGCGACCTGCCTATTTAGGAAAGTGTACCTGCTATTTTTAGAAAGTTTGCATTTGGGCACATAATGAAGCAAAAACTTCCAGAAAGTTACATAACAGAAATACAAGACCTTTGGCGAATGAATTAGGCAAAGATCATTTGTGAGCTGAAAGATATTAAAGTTTTTGTTTTCTGAAAAGCCCCTGAAAATTTATGGAACGAGATATGAGGCACTAAAACTTCTCATAACATCACAAAAAGTTGATGGAAATACATTTATGAATTTTTGGTGTGATAGTTCACATCACGAGCTTTCCAACGCTTAAAACGGTTCGTCAATCGGACACCCGGATCAAAAGTTATGCTTCCTGAAAGTTGACCTACTTTTGGAGGGAGTTGCAAATTTCAAATTTTAGTTGGAGGCCGCCAAAAAGTGCTATTTATGACTATTTTGGGAACCCTGGGAAGTAGTAGAGTTAAGGGGGGCCAATGTAGAGTCTAGAATAGGGGGGAAAATAGAAACCCTAGCTGATTTGGGGTTACAGAAGGCTAAAGATTCTATAGTCTTGAGGTTGGGAAAGCTGTAATGTGTTGCAGCCAGTAGAGGATTCATCCTCTGATTGTAATTGAGCTTCTATAATGTAATGAGTTGCCTAGTTCAAATAAAAGAAAGTTCTATTTGCTGTGTTTAATATTTGTTATTGTGTGTTTTGTGATTTACCCCCTTCATCAAGTGGTATCAGAGCAAGGGTTCCCGAGTGTGTAGACAGACCGCCGACCGTGAGGCAGTTTGCACCAGGACCTAAGGTTGTGGGTTTGCTGCAGAGACCAAGATGCCTCCATGAAGAAATCGTGTTGGGAGGAATGCTTTGACGGAAGAGGGTTTTAGAGCCCTACAAATGTAAATTGATGCATTGCAAGAGGAGCTGCGAAGAGGGTTTGATTCGAGAACAAGAGAAGAAAGCGAAGATGAAGCTGAAGAGGAGCTATTTAAGGAAGAACAAGAAGCTGTAGGAGATTCTGCAGAGGTTAGGTTGTTGAGGGCCATTTTGAAGATTGGAAAGAGGCCTAGAATTGAAGTTTCTACATATTCTGGAGATTTGAATCTGGAACAGCTCATTGATTGAATCAATGACATGGAGGAGTATTTCGAGTATGAAGATGTGGAGGACCCAGATCGGGTCAAGTTTGCAAAAACAAAGTTGAAGGGCCATACCAGTATTTGGTGGAAGGAGGTCCAATTAGAGAGGAATAGAAGAGGAAAAGGAAAGATCACCAGATGGGATCAGATGGTGGAGAAACTGAAGAAGTAGTTCATTCTTGTGGACTATGAGATGGAGTTGTTGAAGAAGCTGCAATGACTAAAGCAAGGTATCAATTCTGTTAAGGAGTATACAGAAGAGTTTTATAAGATTACTATCAAGATAGGCCATGTAGAGGTCAACAAGGAAAAGGTAGTCTATTACATTAATGGGTTCAGGCTAAGTATTCAGGAGGAGCTGAGCCTGGTCAGAATGACCACCATAGAAGATGCATACCAGTTTTCCTTGAAGGTGGAAGAGAAGCTGAATAAAAGATTTGACAGCAAGCAAAAGGGAAGAGGTCAAGGCAGAAGGACTAGTGGAAGACACTATGGGGGCCGAAATGAAGATGCAAAGAAAAGTGAAGAAGCTGGCACCAGTCGAAATCAGAGAGGAGATAACACCTACCGTCCTCGTGACCAGAACAATGGTGAACAAAGAGGAAGAGGAAGAGGTAGACCTGGGCAAGGACCTAGAAGAGGAGGTTTCAGAGGAACCTGTTTCCAATGTGGAGAAGAAGGGCATCGAGCATATGAGTGTTCGCAACATCAAGGAAGGACGAATAGGAGACCTGAAGGTAATGCATGAGTTGCACATGTAGATGAAGATGCACAGTTTGAGCATTCTAAAGATGCTGAAAGGGGAGAAACCCTAGTTGTCAGAAGAACCTTGTTGAATGAGGAGAAAGAACCAAATCAGAGGAAGAGTTTATCCCGCACAAGGTGTAAATGTGAAGGTAAGTGTAGTGATATTATTATTGATAGTGGAAGCACTGATAATTTGGTTTCAGAAGAGATGGTTGACAAGTTGAAGTTGACAAGGAGAAAGCATCTGCATCTATATCGGATTGCATGGTTGCAGAAAGACCATAGAGCTTTGGTCAATGAGTAGTGCTTAGTGAAGTTTAAGATTGGGGACTACCATGATGAGGTACTGTGTGATATCATACCGATGGATGCATGTCATGTGCTGTTGGGAAGGCTGTGGCAATATGATAGGAGTGCTGTCCATGATGGCTGTGCAAACACATATTCCCTAACAAAAGATGGAGTTCATCATAAATTGAAGCCCTTGAAGGAGGTGGAAGAAAAGGTATGTAGTACTGCTAGAAATTGCTTGGTAGATGGTAGGAAATTTTTGGAGGGCATGAAGCATGAGCGTCATTGCTTTGCATTGATTCCTAAGATTAGTCAAGAAAATTGTGAAGATGTACCAGCAAAACTTTCAGATATGTTGGAAGAGTTCCAAGACATTATCTCTGATAATGTACCAGAAGGTTTACCACCAGTAAGGAAGATAAGCCATCAAATGGATTTAATACCAGGAGCTAGTTTGCCAAACAAGGCAGCCCATAGAATGACCCTTGCAGAGAATGAAGAGCTGAACAGACAAGTTCAGGAGTTGTTGAGGAAGGGACTGATAAGGGAGAGCCTAAGCCCATGCACGGTACCTGCAATACTAGCACCAAAGAAGGATTGAGAATGGAGGATGTGTACAGACTCTCGAGCCATCAATAAGATAACAATCAAGTATAGATTTCCATTGCCAAGAATGGATGACATCATGGATTGTTTGAGTAGAGCCAAGTACTTCACAAAAATTGACCTAAAGAGTGGATATCACCAGATCCATATCAGAGAAGGAGATGAATGGAAGACAACCTTCAAGACAAAGGAAGGTTTGTATGAGTGGTTAGTCAAGCCATTTGGGCTCACCAATGCACCGAGCACATTCATGCGGCTCATGAACGAGGTACTGAAGGAATTTTTGGGAAGTTTTGTTATTGTTTATTTGGATGATATTTTGATTTTCAGTAAGACTTGGGATGAGCATCTGATGCATATCAGAAGAGTTCTAGAGAAGCTGAGGGAGAAGAAATTGTTGATTAATCTGAAGAAATGTAGTTTTGCAAAGAAGGAGTTGGTGTACCTAGGATTTGTTGTCTCAGAAGAAGGTCTTAAGTAAGGGCTATCATTGAATGGCCTACGCCAAGGAGTGTCACAGAGGTAAGATCTTTTCATGGTTTGGCAAGTTTTTATAGAAAGTTTATCAAGAGTTTCAGTAGCATTTGTGTACCCCTAACTAAGACAATAAGAGGGGATAGAAAAGAGTTTATATGGACTAAAGGAGCAGACAAGAGCTTTGATACATTGAAACAGAAAGTGGTAGAACAGCCTGTTTTGGCACTTCCAAATTTTAATAAGGTATTTTAGGTAGATTGTGATGCTAGTGGTAGTGGTATAGGAGTTGTTTTGAGCCAAGAAGGTAAGCCCATTGCCTATTTTAGTGAGAAGCTTAATGATGCCAAGAAAAAGTATTTTGTTTATGATCAGGAGTTTTATGCAATAGTTCAGGCTTTGAAGAAATGGAGACATTATGTATTGCCAAAGGAGTTTGTTTTATATACTGATCATTAGACTTTGCAGTATTTTAATAGTCAAGGAAAATTAAATCAAAGACACTTAAAATGGGTTGAGTTTTTGCAGAGCTATACTTTTGTTTTGAAGCATAGGAGTGGGAAGTCCAACAGAGTTGCAGATGCCTTGAGCAGAACGCAAAATTTGTTGATAGAAATGAAGATAGAGGTTGTTGGGTTCGATGAGCTCAAAAGTTTGTATCTTGAAGATCCAGATTTTGCAGAGGCCTGGAAAGCTTGTTTGGAACCTGTTACTTTAGACAGGATAAAATAGTTGGATTTCATTATCCAAGATGGCATGTTGTTTAGAGGAAGCCAGTTGTGCATTCCAAGGAGTTCCATGAGAGAGAACCTGATTAAGGAGAAGCATAGTGGGGGATTGGCTGGACACTTTGGTTGAGATAAGACCATTGCTATTATTTGTGAAAATTATTATTGGCCACAGTTGCAATAGGATGTGAGGAAATTTGTGCAGAGTTGCAGAGTGTGTCAGATGGCAAAAGGAACAAGTCAGAATACAGGGTTGTATCAACCATTACCTATACCGGAGAAGCCATGGGATGATATTAGCATGGATTTTGTTCTTGGTTTACCAAGGACACAGAGAGGACATGATTCTATTTTTGTGGTGGTGGACAGATTCTCAAAAATGGAACATTTTATTCCTTGTAAGAAGACTAATGATGTTGTTCATATTGTAGAGTTATTTTTCAAGGAAGTGGTGAGACTACATGGTCTACCAAAAAGCATAGTTTCAGACCGAGATACCAAGTTTGTTGGTTATTTCTAGAGGACATTGTGGAAGAAGTTGAAGACAGACTTGAAGTTTAGTTCTGCACACCATCCACAGACTGATGGACAAACTGAAGTGGTGAATAGGAGTTTGGGTAACCTACTACGATGCTTGGTAGGAAATAAGCCCAAGGGATGGGATTTGATTTTACCATAGGCAGAATTTGCTTACAACAATTCTGTCAATAGGAGTACTGGTAAATCACCATTCTAGATTGTATATGGCAATAGCCCAAGAAATGCTTCCAAGTTAAGGAAGCTGGACAACGGAGAAAAGACAAGTGCCGAAGCTGAAGACTTTGCAGAACATCAGAAGAATTTGCATGAAGAGGTGAGAAAGCACATTAATAAAATGAATATTCAGTACAAGGCTAAGGCAGATCAGAAGAGGAGCTATAAGGAATTCTAGGTAGGAGATGAAGTCATGGTTCACCTGAGAAAAGAAAGGTTCCCAATTGGAACATACAATAAGTTGAAAATGAAGAAATTTGGACCATGCAGAATCATGAAAAAGCATGGTTTAGGAAATGCATATGAGGTAGAGCTACCGAGTGGGATCAATATTTCCCCTATTTTCAACATTGTTGATTTATCAGAATATCATGAAGGTGGAACAGAGGATGGACCAACAGAAGTGTAGTGGAGTATTTCGGCATCTACTTCAATAGAAGAGATAGAAGAGATCTTGGATAGCCATGTGGGAAGGAGCACTCGAAATAGGTAATATGAAGAATATCTAGTGAAATGGAAAGGAAGGCCTATTGAAGATTCTTCTTGGTTGTCTAAGGCAGAGGTTGACCGTTTGGGTTTTCTTCACACAAACACATGAGACATGACAGGGTCACTTCTCAAATTACCCTGGGTGTCTGATGTAGGAGCATCCAGAGGCGTAAGGGCAATCTTGCATCACCCAAAAAGAAGTTAATTCAAAACCATTGTAGTTGTTCTCATTTCTTCCCATAATTAGTGTTTTTGGTTCCATAATATCCAGAATAATAATGTAGCACTTTCAGTTTTTCCAAAACTGCTAAAAATAGCGACCTGCCTATTTAGGAAAGTGTACCTACTATTTTTAGAAAGTTTGCATTTGGGCACGTAATGAAGCAAAAACTTCCAGAAAGTTACATAATGGAAATACAAGACCTTTGGCGAAGGAATCAGGCAAAGATCATTTGTGAGCTGAAAGATATTAAAGTTTTTGTTTTCCGAAAAGCCCCTAAAAATTTACGGAATGAGATATGAGGCACTAAAACTTCTCATAACATCTTGAAAAGTTAATAGAAATCCATTTACAAATTCTTGATGTGATAGTTCACATCGCGAGCTTTTCAGCACTTAAAACAGTTTGTCAATCGGACACACGGATCAAAAGTTATGCTTCCCGAAAGTTGACCTACTTTTGGAGGGAGTTGCAAATTTCAAAATTTAGCTGGAGGCTGCCAAAAAGTGCTATTTATGACTATTTTGGGAACCCTGGACAGTAGTAGAGTTAAGGGGGGGCCAGTGTAGAGTCTAGAATAGGGGGGAAAATAGAAACCCTAGCTGATTTGGGGTTACAGAAGGCTAAAGATTCTAGAGTCTTGAGGTTGGGAAAGCTGTAATGTGTTGTAGCCAGTAGAGGATTCATCCTCTGATTGTAATTGAGCTTTTGTAATGTAATGAGTTGCCCAATTCAAATAAAAGAAAGTTCTATTTGCTGTGTTTAATATTTGTTATTGTGTGTTTTGTGATTTACCCCCTTCATCAATAATGGTAGACTTGATTAAGCTCAAATGATGGGGTTAGAAATTAAGCTCAAGTGATGGGATTATGACTAGGGTTGATTAACATTTAGATGGGATGATTATTAGATCACGTGGATTATGATTAATGGATCTCTTAATTAATGTCATATTTGAAGTGATGGGATTATGACTAGGGTTGATTAATGGATGGGGTGATTAGGGATGGGGAATATTTGGATTAAGATGAGCATCTTGATTGAGATAATTTGAAGATAATTCAAATCAAGGATTATGATGGATTAAATGGGGTTAAGTGGAAAAGGGAATTGGATTAAGATGATGAGGTGATAATTGATGAAGGATTAGATGATGAGATGATCTTAAGGTGAGGGCTAGTGGATTATGATGTGGATTATGGTAGACTTGATTAACCTCAAATGATGGGATTAGAAATTAAGCTCAAGTGATGGGGTTATGACTAGGGTTTATTAACATTTGGATGGGATGATTAATGGATCATGTGGATTATGATTGGGGTTGATTAATGGATGGGATGATTAGGGATGGGGAATATTTGGATTAAGATGAGCATCTAGGTTGAGATAATTTGAAGATAATCTTGATCAAGGAATAGGATGGATTCAAGGGGATTAAGTGGAAAATGGAATTGGATTAAGATGATGATGATGATGAGGTGATAATTGATGAAGGATTAGATGATGGGATGATCTTAGGATGAGGGCTAGTGGATTATGATGTGGATTATGGTAGACTTGAGTAAGCTCAAATGATGGGATTAGAAATTAAGCTCAAGTGATGGGGTTAGACTAAGGTTGATTAACATTTGGATGGGATGATTAATGGATCATGTGGATTATGATTAATGGATCTCTTAATTAATGTCCTATTTTCATCTCATAATTACAAATATTAATTAAAGTCCTAATTTCATTTCCTAATTGCAAACTTCTTAAATAAAGTCATAATTGAACATATATTAAATAGTGTATGTTGTCACTTGGATTTGCACCCTGTATTGAAGCATGTTTGCTACAACAATCTAGTGAAATATGAGAGTGATCTCAAGGTGTGGGACTCTACAGATGTGATCAAACCTCTAGAGAAGAATGGATCCTCTTTCTTAATATAAGATTTAGAGAAAACTATAAGACTAAACCTAATCTAACACCACTGGAAAAAGGGAAGAAGGAGAAAACTAAAAAGGGAAAGGTGATACACCAAGTTTAATGAAGAACACCCACAAAGCTAAAATGAATAAAATAATTTCACATAGTTGATAGGGTCACACAAATCTTGTAGATATTAACAAAGGTAAAGAACATAATAGAATTGCAAGGAATAAACATTCACATGCAATAACCAGTTCCAGATTACACGGTTAAAAATAACATGAAAAGATAAAAATAACCATTATTGTATTAATTAAAAGGCACGATTACAACAATTTAAGTTTCTGTTTGGAGCACAAAATAAGTCTCTACGTCCAACCCTTGTTACATTTATTTTTCAACTATATATAGCATTCTATTACATTGACTAAAGTCACCCACTACAATAAATTTGCCCATAGGCCTGTTAGAAGATATTTTGCAAAAGGAATGCCTGTATACATTTGTTCTGCAAAACATAAATGCAAAAAATTTCTTGAGGATGAAGTAGCCAAAGAAAAATATCTGCATTGAATGTTAGCATCTAATTTATCTTCCTGCAACAATAAAGGCACAACAACTACTTCTGGCTAGGAGTTAACCTGATCCTACAATCATGGTGACTTGTTTCTATCTTCTCTCTTTCTCTTTGTCTTTCTTAGTCACTTTCTATCTTTAGTCGGTGAAAATCCCCTCTTGCGAACTATCTCCACCCTTTCTTTTCCTTTAGTCAGCGAAATAGGTCGAGCCCCGACCAATCGGGCTTCCTCTGATTAGGGCTTTGAAAGGTGAAGAAGGAAACCCCAACCTCCAAACTCTAAAAGAGGTAATAGGGAAACCATCGAGCTTCAAAGATTAGACCTTCACCATGCATCATGCTTTCGAAAAGAAGAACTGCCCGATCCCTGACTCTGAAACACTTCAAAGAAATTATGAAGCTTGTCGAGGATCGGGCCTCAGACCTTCCACCTGCCAAAAGAAAAGAGGAAGAAGAAAAATCCCACTTGCCGAAGTCCAAGTGACTTAGATGATTTATAAGTTCGACAGACTTCGACGATCAAGCCTTCCACCTATCGTCTGCCAAATGGAAAGAAAAAGACCGCAACCCCAGCCTCTGAGCTTCGCAATACTTAGAAAACTTTGAAACTGGTGGAACTTGACCATCAGGCCTTCCACCTTCCACATTCAAAAAAGGAGGAAGAGAGAACTCTCGCTTGTAGCCGCCCACAACACTTAAAAACTTTGGAAATCGTCAGGATTTGACAATCGGACCTTTCGCCTTCAAAAAAGGAGGAAGAGAGAACTCCCAACCTTCGGTGCTCGAAACACTTGGGTGATTTTATGAATTATCAAGATGAAGCTTTTAGAGTCGACGGGATAGGCATGATGAAGGGGAGAAACCCAAACTTTGAAACTCTAAAAAGGCAGAAAACACAAGGAAAACTCTTAGGATTTTTGGACTTAGCCATTTGGGGGGATTTTTCCTTGCGCTTCAAAAGGGAAAACACTAAAATTTCATGGATCCTTGGGCTATCTGGCTTGAAGACAAAATAGGACAACATTTTGGCAACCTCTCAGGGATGTTCACCTGCTAAACAAAAGAATCCAATGGCCTTGAACATCCATTGGGCATAGAGTTAAAAGGGATTGCAATATGTTGGTCCAAACAAATGAAACCTTGCCTTGACCAAAACAACACCAAATAAAGGAAAAAATTAGGCCCACATTCTCCTAATGAGAGTGCAGCCTATGCAACAATACTTAGGGAAAAGGAAAACTAAAACAAAAACAAAACAAAATAGTTTATGCAAAATTTTAGACCAACCTTAGAAGTAAGGTTTGAGATGGATCCCATTGACTAAGATCGATAGAACTTCGCCATCCAACTTTGAAAATTGAAAGTGTTGGATTGCTTGTAGCGAGTGATGATATATGGACCACTCCAGATTGCATCAAACTGAGTGTGGCCTTTAGGCTTGGCTCTGTCAGCATCTTATTTCAAAACAAGATCTTCTTCCTTGAAAATTTGATATTTGGCCTTCTTGTCAAAGTATTTCTTGGTCTATGTTTGGTGTTCTTCCGATATAACCATGGCTGACTATCTAAGTTCTTCTAATTCAATTAACTCAATCATCCTTACAGACCTAACATCTCACCTTCTTATTCCAACTGCTAGGCCAATTCTAATGAAGGAAGCTCCAAAGACAAGGGCACCTAGCCTCTTTTCCATACACAAGAACAAAAGGAGAATTACCAATGACTCTTTTGTAGGTGATCCTATCAATCCAAAGAGACAATATGATTTTATTATGCCACTGCCTTTGATTTGTTTCCATGGTTCTCTTCAAGATTCTGATCAAGTTCTTGTTAGAAGATTCAACTAAACCATTACCTTAGGGGTAATAGTTAGAAGAAGTCTTCAAAAACACATTATACTTCAAAGCCCAATCAACTATCCTAAAACTAGTGAAATCTCTTGCATTATTAGAGATGATAGTGTACGGAGCTCCAAACCTTGTCGTGATTTCTTCCAAGATATTCATGATTGCTGATTCTGTAGCCTCTTTGAGGGGGACAACTTCAATCCACCTGGTGAAGTAGTCCATTGCACTTAGAACCCACTTGTGGCCAGCACTGGATGCAGGGTTGATCATGCTAATGAAATCCAGGCCCCATTGTGAAAAAAGTTGATATGCCTGGATAGGGTGAAGTCGAAGGGCTGTCAATCTCTTCTTTCTAGCAAAGAGAGCACACTCTTTGCATTTTCTTACCCATACATGGGCACATCATTAAATAATGTGGGAAAAAAAATTAACTTGCCCTCATTATCTTTATTACTGTAGTGTTAGGAATTACATGCAGAACATATCAATTAAATGCAAATAAAGCTTAAATAGAGGAATGAAAAATACACAAAAATAATAACAGTGAGAGACAATTTTTAACGTGGTTCACCCAAACTCGGGCTACATCCACCAACAGAGAGTCCAATATTCTTATCCAGCAATTGAACCGATTACAACCAATAATCCTTGCAACTCAATACCGCTGCAAATGATACAATACAATATCTCTACAGAAACCCTAACCCTTAGTCTCTTTTATCAAGCCTTATGTCGGTTACAAAAATAGGGTTTTTTTATGTCGGCCAATAGAAAAATAACTCCCGACACCCCTGGACCCCACAAGGGGCACTGCCCCTTGACCCTATCTTGGGGGTGCTACCCCCAAACCTCCATTAAATAATTTGGGGGGAAACCACTCTGATAAAAGTGCAGAAATTTTAACCTCTGAGTCTGATTAGGCTCCATATAACAACATGTACCTCTTACAGAGAAGTGACCTCCAGCTAGGCCTGCATGAAACTCATTGAGCAATCTGTTAATCTGATTCTCTTCAATGCATCTCAACAAGACTCCATCCAAATTCCTTTTAAAAAGAATTCCATCCACCAGAGCATACAGGATGGATTGCAACCTAAAATGTCTTCTCCCAATCCATGAGGATACTCGCTAGTGGATAGGAACCTAACCATGTCTGTTGTCCAAGAACTTACAATTGTTGGTTCTGTTATAGGTTCTGCCTCATTCAAGAGATATGATGAGTTTTCCTTTATCTATTGTAGTTTGAGATAGCTATTCACATAATCCTCTGCCTCTAATTAGCTTAGTATATTTGATGGCAACATAATATTCTAGGATCTTTGTAACCTATCTTGCCCTCTTTCACTAATTTCTATTCCCATTATGTAGTCTCTCACACGGGGATGAGAAACCAATTCTTTGATATGGTTATTTTCTAGCATATATCTAAATTTTTTAATGCTCTCACAATGGCAAAAACCTATTTGTCCATGGGACTGTACTTGACTTCATAATCCTTCAATGTTTAACTGAAGAAGGCTAGGGGTTGCTCTATACCTTGGTCATTTTGTTGCGTCAGAACAACAACAATGTTGCTTTCTCCTCCATGAGCATAAAGGACAAAGTCGTCATAGTTACCTAGTTCATGGGGGTAGGATCTTGAGCAATCTTCTCAAAACCATCCTGCCCCTCCTTGGTCCACCTAAAAACAACATCCTTTTTTAGCATTAGGGTCAGTGGTTTGAACAAACCAGCACAGTTAAGAATGAATTTTCTAACAAAACTAATCTACCCTAGAAATGACTCCAGAGCTTTTTTATGAGCAAGTAGAGGAAGAGAAAGAAGAGTTGAAGTTCTTTCTGGATCTATGGAGATCTCATCCTTAGACACCAAATGGCCTAGAAGTTTGCCATGAGAAACAACAGAAATACATTTTTTTGGGTTCAATGACACCCCAAACTCCCTACACCTTTCAAAAACTTTCTCCAGATGCTCCATGTGATTTTTTCCTCTTAGAGAAGACTGTAATATCATCCAAATAGATTAGGATGAATTTGTTGATGAAGCCCCTAAAGGAAATGTCTAGTGCCCTCTGAAAAGTGGTGCCAACATTAGAGAGCTCAAATGGCATTTTCGCATACACCATGGTTCCCCACTTAGTGGTGAAAGTTTTCTTGAATCTCTCCTCTTCCCTTACAAAAATCTAGTTATAACCAGAAAAACTATCAAGCAATGAGAATCTTTCTGCCCCTACCACAATCTACAAGATTTGGTCCATGGATGACACAGGGTAATGATCTTTCAAGGAAGCTTGATTCAAATCACGGAAGTCTACGCACAACCATATCTCACCATTTTTCTTCATCATTGGCACTAAATTAGCCACCCAAGTAGAGTACTTGATGGGAAAAATAATTCTGGTCTGAATGAGCTTTGCAAGCTCCTTCCTCATCAAAGGCTCAATTTTTGGGGTTTACAGGTTGCTATCTTTGGTGAAAAGGTTTGGTGTTTAGATCAAGATCTATGTCATGTTGCTCAACATTTGGGTCAAATCCCTTCAAATCATCATAATTCCATGCAAAACATCATTGTTCATCATCATGACATACCTTTCCCAACAATAACTCTTTGTCTTGGGTGATAGCAACATTTTGGTAGTCCTCCTTTTTGAATGTGATATTCTTCTTCTCACCCTTGAATTCGTCATCATGACTGAAAATAGTCTCAAGAGTGACCAAACCTTTAGGCAACTTATTTGTTTTCAGTTGCATAATTTGATCGCCATACCACTCTTGCATTTTGGACTGCACACTTGATGAGAACTCAACTTCATTCTGTATTAAGTTTACAATCTACTCATTGCTATCAAATACCTACTAGTTCGCACCATTATCAGGGACTGAGGGTCTAATGACTATTTTGACATGTTGATCAGGGCCTTGAAAGATGTCTATGGGGGAGAAAATTGAACACCAACTGCTTCTAATTGGTCTGCCTTAACATTTAATTTCCTTAGGATCACCTGTAGGTTGAAAGCATAAAAACTCTCAAGTAGACCCCAAACTCTATGTTTGTAAACTCTTAGGAGCTAATTTTTCATTGCACATCTTTCCCTGACCTGGTTGACCACCAGCTCAATGTCTCCAAAGATCTCTAGATGTTTGATTTTTTTCTTTTTGGCTACTAACAAGCCATGAACCAATACCTCATACACCACAACATTATTTGTGTAGGAAAAATGCAGCCTGTGAGAAAAATACAACTTCTTACCAGTCAAAGAGATCAGTAATACTCATGCCCCAGCTCAATTTTTTCTCTTTGCACCATCAAAGAAAATTTTCCATGGGCCATTAGAATCATCATGTGGTTTTAGTATAGAAGGGATAGAGGAATTTCCCTCATGAATCATGTAGGTCCCTAACCCAGTCATCTCAATGGTGTCATAGGGATCAAAATTAAAATGGTCTTTCATCCAGTCATTAAGAAAAAGGTTTGCCAGGATTGGAAGGCGTGAAGATATTGCCTCAAGAGATCCTGAATCATTCACTTCCTCACCTTAAATCATGTAATGAGTATGATTATAATTTTCTACACGATAACTTGAAAATGGTTCAGCATTAATGGTGAACCTTGTGCCATATCTCATCCTTAGAAGCATGTGAGACCAATCAGAAGATAGGTAACTACCCACCTTAACTGTGAAACCCTTTGACAAATAAATAGCGAAGAAAGGGGGAAGACCAATAACTGAAATATCTTGACTAATAGTCAAGTTTGGGCATGCATGCAAGGTCAAATCCAGTCCTTTAGGTATCATCTAGCTGCAACACACCTAATGAAACTAGGGTATATTTAATCCCTAATGCCTCTGCTATCTTCTTTGGCATGACTAAAATACTGGCTCCTGAGTCTATCATGTAGTTATGCACCAAGAACTTTCCAATGATTAGCGACAAGTAGAAAGGGGATGGTTTCTTTGCTAAACCTACCTGCTCTTCACTTGTTTGTACAAGATTGGATGAGGTTTTTCCCTTCTGGACTGTTGATTCAGCTACTGGGAATTGCCTTAATGCATCTTGCAATAAATCTCTTTGAGAGGAAATTGACAATGCATCCCACATGGACACATTCAGATTTATTCTTTTCATTTGCTCTACAATATTTAGAGAAAATGTTGTTGTTTTGTGCATGGAAGGGATCCACGTTCCTTTCTTTGACTACTCTATGGCCAATTCGAGCAATTTTGGGCGTAATGGAACCTCATTCGTATTGGCAAGCCTACTATTCTGAGTTAAATTTACAATGCCAACACCTTTGGATCTCGATACAGGTTCCTTTTGTAATACAATAGGCACGGGGTTATCCTCTAATTGCCTCTTCTTGGATCTTGTGTTGTCTGCAACACTATTTACATGGATAATCACGCTATCCAAAGCATTAGATTGGAATCAAAAGGAGCCTCATTTGTTACCTCAGGGTTGTTAATTGCTTCCACCAATGATGCTTGCTGAGTGTAAAATTTTTTCACCATTAGGGCTATTATTGCACTCCAAATGCATAAGTGGACTGATTATGAGGTTGATTGCAAGGATAACACCAATCTACCTCATGGGCCAGATTGTTTTGGATAGGAACCAAGGTCCTAACTAGCTTAACAGATGGTATTTATTGAATGGGTCTAACTGCTTGTAAAGGCTGAACAGGGTTATTATTTTGGTATCTATTAGGCTGGTAACCTTAGTTCCAATTTTGGTTTTTATTGGAATTGTAACCTTTCCCCCAAGTCTGATTTGAAGGCTATCCCTGGTTATAATTTTGATGAGGTTTAGGAATGGTTTGGATGGCTATGGTATTGACTTTGTTAGCCATGTTGCCCGCTATGGTTTTAAAGTCATCCCCTTCTTAAGGAAGAGCAAATGTAGAGGCTTTAGGCTCTGGGATGGGAGCAATAGTGGGTTGTTCAACTTGTGAAGGCAATTATGAGAAGATAGGTACAGGAGGTCTAGGGGCAATTTTCCCAGCCAATATTAAACAATTTTCAGCTCTCAAAGCTATCTCATATGCATCTGGTAAAGTTTGAGCACCCATGGATTGCATCATAACAGCTATATCAGAATTGAAAGCTCTCAGAAAATATAAGAAAGCATCTTGTGGAGATGGTCTGAGGAGAGGTGGAATTCTTTCCCATGTTCTTTGAAATCTAAAGTTGAAATCAACCATCAGCTCATTGAGAGCCCTTTTTATAGTTGTCAACTGTTCCAAAAGAGAGACATTATCTTCTCTCTTTGAACTTCTTGCAGACTGCTTCTCCTAGCTCATCCCAGTCATGTATTGAAGTAGGGGGTAAACTCTTAAACCATTGAAGATCTCTTCCCTTGAAGGACAAAACCAAGAGTCTAACAACCACATCTTCATCTTGAATATGGTGAACTAAACATACATTTGATATGTCTTTAATATGTTCAGCAGGTGTAATGAAACCCTCACCCATAAAGAATGGAATACTCTTTAGGGACAAGACAGGTATGTCATTATATGCATTTAGGGATAAAGGGCTATCTCCATTGAAAGTTATAAATGGTAGATTTCTTGACTAAGCCATATTTAGGATATTCAAGTTTATTCTAGGTATATGCAAGCCTCTTCTTAAATACTGAAACCTAATAGGATGAGGTGTAGATTGAGATCTTAGAGGGGATGAAACAACACTGTTATTCCCTCTCATAGGGGACCTAGATAACCTAGTTCTTCTCCTTGAAGAAACTAAAGGTAGTTCAACAAATTGATAATTCCTACCTCTTGAAGAAGCCCTAGTCTGCACTCTAGGCATGTAATGCTGGATTGATATGAAACGAGGAGCTCATAGAGTCTCCAAGTGCATGAAAATTGTCTACCAAACTGTAGATTACTAAGAACAACATCAATTTCTTAGATAAACTCTTAAACCAGAGTAAAGTGGTCCCATCAAGCATGCCAGAAACTATTGTCACTTGAATTTGCACCCTGTGCTGAAGCCTATTTGCTGCAACAATCCAGTGAAACATGGGAGTGATCTCGAGGTGTGGGACCTTGCATATGAGATCAAACCTCCAGAGAAGGCTAGTTCCTCTTTGTGAATATAAGATTTTGAGAAAACTGTAAGACTATACCTAATCTAACACCACTGGGAAAAGGGAAGAAGGAGAAAATTGAAAAGGGAAAGGTGATACACCAGGTTTAATGAAGAACACCCACAAAGCTAAAATGCACAGAATAATTTCACACAATTGATAGGGTCAGACAAATCCTATAGATCTTAACAAAGGTAAAGAACAAAATATAATTACAAGGAATAAACATTCACATGCAATAACTAGTTCCAGATTACATAGAGTTAAAAATAACATGAAAGGCAAAACTAACCAGTATTGTATTAATTAAAAGGCATAGTTACAACAATGAAGGGTTTTGTTTGGAGCACAAAATAAGTCTCTGCATCCAACCCTTACATTGATTTTTCATTTATATATAGCATTCTATTACATTGACCGAAGTCACCCATTGCAATAAATTCGCCCATGGGCCTATTAGAAGATATTTTGCAAAAGAAATGTCTATATATATCTGTTTTACAAAACATAAATGCAGAAAATATCTTGAGGACAAAGTAGCTGAAGAAAAATATCTACATTGAATGTTGGCATCTGATTCATCTTCCCGCAGCAATAAATGAACAACAACTACTTCTAGCTAGGAGTTGACCTGATCCTCCAATCATGGCAACTTGTTTTTGTCTTCTCTCTTTCTCTTTGTCTTTCTTAGTCACTTTCTGCCTTTAATCAATGAAAATCCCCTCTTGTGAACTATTTTTGCCCTTGCTTTTCCTTTAGTCGGTTAAACAGGTCAGGCCTCGACCAATTGGGCTTCCTTCGATTGGGCCTTTGAAAGGTGAAGAAGGAAACCCTGATCTCCAAAGTTTGAAAGAGGAAATGAGGAAACCATCAAGCTTCAGAGATTAGGCTTTCACCATGCATCATGCTTTTGAAAAGAAGAATCGCTCGATCCCTGACTCTGAAACACTTAGAAGAAATTATAAAGCTTGTCACGGATTGGGCCTCGGACCTTCCACCTTCTAAAAGAAAAGAGGAAGAAGAAAACTCGAGCTTGCCGAAGTCCAAATGACTTAGATGATTTAAAAGTTTGGTGGCCTTCAGTGATCGGCCCTTCCACCTACCGCCTACCAAATGGAAAGAAAAAGACTGTAACCCCAATAACCCTAACCTTCGAGCTCCACAATACTTAGAAAACTTTGAAACTGGAAGAACTTGGTCATCAGGCCTTCTACCTTTGGGGGGGCCTTTTTCCTTGCGCTTCAAAAGGGAAAACACTAAAATTTCATGGATCCTTGGGCTATTTGGCCTGAAGGCAAAATAGGACAATGGTGTCCTTAAACAAGTTAATTTTAAGAAAGAAATATGAATGGACAAAAATATATATGTTATCAAATCTAACCAACAATACTATTATAACATTATAGATACAAGTACAAGAAAATTACAAGTATAGGAGTCATAATTCTAAGTCAAAATATATAGTTAAAATTACAATTACATGAGTCCTAATTCAAGGTTTTGGACTCCTAGATTATAGTAAATTGTAAAATATAAAATTTCTTATCTCACGTGCATAGAATGTACAAGTGATGAAAATTATGTCTAGTTGTAGGATCTACCTGAAATAGAGATGATAAAAAGTACAATGAACAAGAAAGTATGCGTACATTATTTCAAGTAAATAAATTAAAACTATAAATACATGAGTCATACAACTATAAGTCAGGTGAGAAAATTATACAAAATAAATTTGCAAAATTATGGTAGAAATTCCTTACATTGAAGTGATGTGTAGCATAGGAAAATCCAATATGAATGCCAAATGTTGAATGCACCAACTTAGTGACAATCATGCCAAATAGTTATAGGAGACTTCAAATAAATTAAACTAAACCAAATCAATCAGCTATTATTAAAGTAAATTAAACTTACCTAATTCTTGAAACTTAGGTAGGGGATGACTTAAGGGGAGTTAAGAGGATGGCTTAAGGGGAGATGCAATCAATTAGAATTTTGGTAAGGGTGCATGCTAGTAAATAAATTACCAATAAATATACTTAAACCTAAACTCACATTCTAAGTTACCCAATTAAACTAAATCGTAGTTACCTAACTTATGGAACATAGCTAGGGGATGGCTTAAGAGGAGTTAAGAGGATGGCTTAAGGGGAGTTAAGAGGGTGGATTAAGGGGAGATGCAATCAATTAGTAATTTGGTAAGGGTGTGCTAACTTAAATCAATTAACTATATTAAATATACTTAATCCTAAACTCGCATTATAAACCCAATTCGTTGAAGTTATTAAACTATATCATACTGACCTAACTTATGGAACATAGCTAGGGGATGGCTTAAGGGGAGTTAATATGATGTTTAAGGAGAGATGAAATCAATTAACTATCAATAATATTAATCCTAAACTCACATCCTAGACCAAATTCTAAAGCTATTAAACTAAATCATAATTACTTAATTTATGAAACATAGCTAGGGGATGGCGTAAGGGGAGTTAAGAGGATGGATTAAGTGGACATGAAATCACTTAATATTTTGGTTAGAGAATGAAATTAAATCAATTAGTGCTATCAATTAAATATGTATACAACTATACATTAGTCAAAAAATAAAGATTAAAAGTTTAAAATTTTATACATACCTACAAACCATTTAAAACAATTACTCCATTGCAACATCGGCATCCTCTCTTTTTTGTAATGCATCTATGATTGCCTCACTCTCTTCCATAGAAAGTGTCCATAACTCTTTTGTGATAGGCCTCCCTTAATATCTCACTAATTGTATATTTGTTGCCACAACCAGATGCGAGTAGTGCAAATTTTCTTGTCTTTCATAATCTTCAAATGCAGGTATACCATACCTCCTTATCAGATATCTATGTAGCCAAGTACCAACAACAACTGCAGAACCTATTGGATACTCAAAGTTATCATCATCTACTCTAAGATGTAACAACTTGTGTTTTGCCTCAACACACTGAGCCAACCAACACTTTGTTTCCTTTTCATTACCCTCAGGTGCAACAACAACATACACATGTCTTGCAAAAAAATCTCAAATTCAATAAAGTAGGACACGTGATATATAAGTCACAAAAATATACATGCATGTATATAATTTTATAGATTAAAAAACAATGTAATGAAACTAAATATTGAATTAATGTACCTTCTTGTACAAGGTCTAAAATATGATCATAGTCATCTGATGCTTGCAATTGATTATCCTCTTCAAATGTTATATCATGTTGATCATGCATTTATAGAGGTGTTAGGGATTTTTTTGCCATCCTTCAACCCAATTTGTATTTTCACATGCTTCCCACTCACCTCTGATATAAAACTGACAAAAACATGCAAGCTCTCTAGTCCATATAGTCCATGTGCTTGCATTTGAACTCTTAAATGAATGCCATTTTGTTGATCCACTAATTGTATCAATCTCATATCGGGGAAGACTTTTTTCTTCTTCAACCAACCAAAAAAACCATTGAACTTTAGAGTTTTCACTTGATCCTGTAGTCAACTTTGCATTACATCAGTCCAAAATTGTACGTGCATCTTTCAAAACTTTATTACATCCATACATTTTAGTTGCTCCCTAGCAAGAGCTCTTTTCACACATGCTCCAGCTCCATCATGTTCTCCTTTACCATGTCCAACTTCAAAGAAACTCCACACATGTTGGATATTGTTTTATTTATGGGCCCTACATAACCAATAAAACATTCAAGTATTTTTTAATTGTCTTGTACAATTATATGACCATATGAGATGTGTCATTTGGATTTCTCTTTCTTTTATGTTGTCATTAAATACTTTGAAACATACTGCACAAACTCTAATGGATGTAACCGATTATCACTCACATTTAGAAATGGTACTCCCTCAAAAATTTCTTGTCATCTTCTATACTGTCAACTGCATGTTTGTATACAATATGAACACATATGACCACCTGTATTGAGTTATAATATTGAGACCGAATCTCCTCTTGTTGAGCAAGAATGTGTTTTTACATCTGTGAAATTGTTCATCAAGCCACTGATCATATTGAGAGTGTTTCACATATTTATACATAATCTTATTCTTGAACTCTGCGATGAATACATGTACACTACTTTGTTCTATGAATAACTCACAATGCTTTCTAATTTTTCCATCCTTTAAATGATATTGAACATTTTTGAACCTCTTCACATCCACTAATTGTTGTCCAAAATCATGTCAACTACTTTCATGCATGCATTCTCCTAACAATGAAAGGTTACCACATCTATTGCATTATCTAGAAACACATAGTTTTGAAAAAAAAAATTCCTATCAGGTGTTTCACAAACTTGTTATAAACTCCTTAATTGTAGTAGGTGGTATATTAATACCGCATTCCTACATACTTTCGTTAGTATGCAAAGTACAACATATATATTGAAAAATATCATAATAATAATGAAATTACACATGAGGTTTGCAACAACAAGAGATTTGTTGCTTATTAATCTTGACATACCAAGGTTTACATTTCTCAAATGATCTTTGACTTATGCTAAAATTTTCTATAACTAAATCATTTAGAAATTTTCTATATAATTCTGTTTCAGTCATGTCTAAAAGATCTTTTGGATGAGGATCACGATTTTTTGACCCCACCCTTAATTTTAAAACATCTCTAACATTTGATGAAACTCTTGTATTATCATGCCAAAATTTTTCAATCAAAGACTTAATTTCATTATTTAATTTAATGTCAGACCTTAGGAGTCTACCACTAAAAGTCCAACATTGGTTAATTGGATCATCTTAAATACTTAGTCTTCTCTTTTCCACTCTTCTCAAAGTTTTAGCATGCACATTTAAATATCCACTTGTCTTACTTATCATTCTTTTGCTCACAACTGATTTATTGACTAAAATAGTTGTTATTGCTCAATGTGCTACATTCCTATCCTTAGATAGACTCATTTTTCCAATAGAACAAATATCATTAGCAACACTAGACATAACTTGTTCCATTGAGTCATCCACCTTTTTGGGTTTTACAAATATACCTAATTTTTTCATTACTTTTCTTATTTTTGACATTCTCATCAATTGCAATATAAGTTGACATTGAAATCCAAGAGTTTTTCTAAAAATATATAGATTATACAATCTATTTGGATGAGTTCAAATTTTTCTCCAAGATATCTTACCACAAAGATTATTCAAAATATTACTTTCAATTTAAAAAAAATATTTTCATATTCACTCATACAAGGGTTTTCATTTTCATTTGTTCTTGTGGTGTTTGTAATAGAAGAATATATATCAACAATGTTATATCTAGCTTCCTTTAAACAATTAATCTCATTATCATTCAAGGGATTTGAAGACATACTTGGATTCATTTCTATATTTGCATTTTCCATAATCTTGAACTCTTCCACAATTGCATATTCTACATTCACCTCATCCATATTGATTTCTTCAATGTTCTCCGCTTCAATAGTCATTGAATTGGATGCTACATCATTCTTCATTTTTTTAATTCTCTCTCTCCTATCTCTTTGTCATTTTGCCTCTTTCTTTCGATGTGCTTCAATTTCTTCAAGTGTCATGACCTTCCTTTTCTTTTTTTGTTGATGTTTATTTTATCTCATAATTACCAAAATGTGTTGATAAAATCAACAAATGATATTGTACTATACTTAGACTTGGATCCCTTAAAATTTTTGAAGTACAAGTAGATGTATAAATCGTTTGTTCAATATGATATTTGCTTGATTCTTTAAAAAATAATTTATTTGTTTGATCTCTCTAAAAAATAGTTCTTCTACTTCATTCCATCTGCAAATACTCCTTATGACTGAATCCCTGTGAAAATTGAATAAAATGTCTTGTTGAGAGTTTAAATTGACACCTGCATATAAAAAACTAAAGAATTCATTGTTGTTGATCGTACATGTAAAAATAATGATGCATAAAATAGGTCATACTACATTTTTATGAAAAAAATAATAATGGCTAAAATAGAAATGGGCACCCATTTAAAAACAAGGAAACTATTCTATTTTAGAATGCACATCCATTTATAATGGGCTTCTATTCTATTGTTATTGAATGGGGCACCTGTTTATTTTCGAACGAGCACCCGTTTATAAGCAAGTACTCATTTCTTAAAATTTGAAATTGTAAGCACGTGGGTTTGAATTGGTTTTAGGATTGGAAAAGGCTTGGAAACTCACACCTTAGCCTTGTACCTACAACTAGGAGACCATGTAAACAACAAGAGAAAATATTAATTTCACCACTATGGCTGACAACTTTTTTTTCATAATCTTTTAACGAAATTAAAACCCATTATAGATATCAAAGTCTAGTTTTCAAATATATATTTTTTGTACTATTGGACATGATTTTATATTTATTAATTATTTTTTAAACAAAGAGACTCATAGATTTGAAATAACATATGTTACTATTTTTTTAATAACTTTTGATTTTGAAAGTTTCTTGAAAAAACATTTATGCCTGACCAATCTACACATCATTCTCTACATGATGAATTTTTTTTTTAGTGAATTGATATTTAGCTCAAATTATGTTGGCAGTACATGAGGGGTTTTAAAAACACTAATTAGGGCCATAAAATTAATAAAAAAATATTTATCAAAAAATTACAAAATATCCTAACCAAAATTAAACATCTCGTGCACCTTTCCAAAAAAAGAATTATAAAAATACCTTCATTTAGGTCAAATTATGTTGGTCGTACACATGCATGCTTTAGCAAAAAACAAGGGACTTTTAAAAATCCACTTTTTGTACATCCTATAAGAAACTAACTTTTATCATTTGGATATTAGAAAAAATACATTTTTGAAAACTAGAAACAAAATCATACATTTCATATTTTTACATCATATTAATAATCTATGTGTAAGTGCTTCAAATTTTCACTCCAAGTATGACAAATTTTGAAAAATAGGAAAAGCACTTCCACTTTTTGGTAAAAAAGTGGACTCGGCTTCTTGCACTTACCCATATTTTAAACATAAGTTCAACAAATCAAGGATCAAATTCCATAAGAAGCTTGGAGTGGTAAGAAACATAATGTACATCGTTTTAGAATTTTTGGTTGTCTTGTATATTCTCTTGTGCCATCAAAAATAAGAAGGAAACTTGATGATAGAAGTGAGAAATGTATTTTTATTGGATATAGTGAATAATAAAAAGCTTATAAGTTGTTTAATCCCATTACAAAGAAAGTGATTGTTAGAAAAGATGTAGAATTTAAAGAAGAAGAAGCATGGGATGGAAGCATTGATAAAACAATCACAATTGGAACATTAATACCCTTGAATGATGAAGAATCTAAAGATCATGGTGTGCAAAGTAATCATCCTAGTCCACCAAATACTCCAACAAGAACTCCAAGGAATGTTGGACAAGGTGAAAAATCTTCCCCCAATACACAAAGTGATGATTCTGATCCTACTTTGGCCCAACTAAGAGATTGATCAATGTACAAGAAGAGTAAGGAAAACAAGAAGCTTGAAGGAGATTTATGAGCAAGGAGAAGAAAGAGAAGGTAACTTATATTTTCATTCAAATTTCTCTTTATTCACTCATGATTCTATATAGTTTGAAGAAGCAGTTAAGGAGGACCATTGGATCAAATCTATTAATGAAGAAATAAAATCTATTGAGAAAAATCAAACATGAGAGCTAGTTGATTTTCCTAAAGGTAAGGATTGCATAGGATTTAAATGGGTTTATAAAACCAAATTTAATACAAAAGGTAAAATTGAAAAGAATAAGGAAAGGTTAGTAGTAAAAGCTTTTGCACAACGAGAAGGAATTGCTTATAATGAAACATTTGATCCAGTTGTTAGACTTGATACTATTATAATGGTTTTAGCATTAACTGCACAAAATAAATGGAACATTTTTCAAATCGATGTCAAATTAGCCTGTACTTGAATGGTTTTCTAGAAGAAGAAGTTTATGTGAAACAACCACCAAGTTATGAAATGCATGGACATGAAGAAAAGGCCTATAAATTGAAGTTGCTCTATGGTCTCAAACAAGCATCAAGAGCATGGTATAATAGGATTAATTCATACATGATGAAGAATGGATTAATCAGAAGCAATATTAAGCCCACATTGTATGCACAGATCAACAAAGAAGGTTGGGTTTTGATAGTATGTTTATATGTTGATGATTTTCTTTTCACTGAAAATTTGTCTATAAACACATTTAAATCAACAATGAAGAAAGGATTTGAGATGACAGATTTAGGATTGATGAAGTATTTTTTGGGAATTGAAGTGGTTCAATCAGATAAGGGAATTTTCATTTGTCATTCTAAATATGCAAAGGATGTGTTAAGGAGGTTTAAGATGTTGAATTGTAATCCAATATCTACACCAGTTGCTACATGAACTAAAATTGGCAAAGAAGACAAAGGACCAAATGTTTTGATTCTACAATATTCAAAAGATTAGTTGGAAGTTTGATGTATCTTACAACTACAAGACCGGATTTATTGTATGGAGTTTCTCTTATCTCCAGATTCATGGAGTCACCAAAAGACTCACATTGGCAAGTTGGAAATAGAATATTGAGATATATGGCAAGAACAATTGGATATGGAATTTTATATTCCACAACTAATTATTTTTGTTTGATTGATTTTGCAGGAAGCATTGATGATAGGAAGAGTACTTCCAAATATGTCTTTCATTATGGAACAAGTGTAGTCTCATGGGCATCAAAGAAGCAACCCATAATGACACCTTCATCTGCTGAAGCAGAGTATGTAGCAGCCACATCAACAACATGTAAGCTATTCGGATGAGGAGAATATTGACATAATTATTTCAAGCACAAGAGGATTCAACACCAATCTTTTGTGACAACAAATCAACAATTGCATTGTCGAAAAATCATGTTTTCCACGAGAGGAGAAAGCACATTGATACAAGATATAATTTTATCAAAGAGTTGGTGAACAATAGAGAAATCAATTTGGAGTTTTGCAGATCCAAAGATCAATTAGTAGATATATTTACCAAAGCTTTAGCAAAAGAGACTTTTGAATATTTAAGACACAATTTGGGCAATGTCATCAAAGGAAACAAATCAGGTTACTCAACCTCCAATCCAAATAATCCACCACAAGATGGAAAAAATCAAAGAACTAAGGAAGCCACACCCATAGACCTTATAGCCACTCTACAACAAATTAATATGCTTGAGGCTAGAGGTGTTGGACAACCTTCCCAAAATAGAATTGAGGAAAGAACTAGGGTAGAGAGAAATCCTTTTGTTGATAAAATCAAATCAAACTAGGGGCCAACCTAAAATCCCCCTCATCTAAACTTCCATTCCTATGACACACGTAACGAAGCATTCATGCCTCCCTTGCCCTCATCATTCAACATGAAATTTTTAATCAAATAGGTGGGATTCCTATGGTACCAAATCAACCAAAAACAATCCCAACTAATTTTCAAAAGAAAGAAACGATGCCATCTAGTTATCCAATTCTCTCGAGATATCAACAATCTAGTATATCCTTTCAAATACAACAAGTGCAACAAGCTCCACCTATAAGACTAATGTTTGGAGAAGCAAAACCCTCTATACATAAGCCTCTCTTATGAAAATCCCTTGAGTATTTAAAGGAGCCTCTTGACTACAACATTTGTAATGGTATACTACCACATCCTCTCCGTAAACTTCCAAAATTCAAAGGAGAGGGTGATCCCAACTCTCATATCAAGTCCTACATCATGGTAGTGGAGGAAGTACTTCTTTATGATGGGGTGGTAACAAATATTTTCCCAAAGACTTTGGAAAGTATTGCTCTAGATTGGTACTATCAACTTCTAGAAGTATCGATCCACTCATTTATGCATCTCATTGATCAATTTGTGGTTGCCTTTGACATAAACAAACTCTATGTATGAAATTACATAGGTGGTGGTTTCATCCCCATCAACACTAACCTCCCTAATCTCCTAGATATTGTATAACTACTCTATATATGCTCCACATACAAAGGCTCCCTCTTCTTTGCTGGCACAATATATTCCTATAGGAAGTGATAGTACATTACCTCCCTACTTGCTTGTCCCACCTCTATTGTCACTCTCTGAACATTAGCCACTTTTTGCACCAACCCTATACTGCTTAATGTTGCTCTCACCTGATCTCGCTCTTGATGGAGCCTTTGGGCCTCACCCTGCACTCTCTATAGTTGAACCTATAAAGCATCATATTCATGTGTCTACGCCTACAACCTATCTCTCTATCCAATCACTACCTCTAGATTGGCCTCTAGGCTAAGTTGTATCCTCCTTTCTAATTGACTCTCTCATCATCACCCATCCCCCTCCATGTCTACATACTCTCCAATTGTACCTAGAGAGTATCCCTCTCCACCTACACCTGATCTCTCTCCATCTATATGGAATCCATCACTAACTCCCTAACAGCTAGTTGCTCTTGCAACTCCTCCACCTCATCCCACCTCCCAAGGGACCCTACTACTGCATTGGTGTTCCTAACACTAGCCCCTCACCTTGGCCCTCTCCCACATCCACATACATAATATCAATGTCTCTCTCCTCACTCCCCTCCCTTCTCTACGGTGACCCCTATGCTATAGATTGTGGTTGTGGTTGTGGTAGCTACTATGTTGCTTGTTGCTACCCTATCCCTATCCCTACTGCACAACCCATCCATTCAACACCCTACCCCTGTTGTTGCCCCTAAACCTACCTCACTGTCTTTGTGCCACTCTATACACTCTGTAAACAACCCCCTGAGCTTGTGCCAAGGTCAACCTAGTTATGTTGATAGGCCTCCTCTACACCCACCATATCCTATAGTCCCTGATCTGTAACATCATAACCACATGCCATATCCCTACTAGCTCCAAATATCTATACTTCTCCTCATGCCAATCCTCCATCAACTCCAATACCACCGATCTCTAGTCTTGTGTGTAAGGCATACCTGGAACCTGTTTATTAATTCTGGTATTTTATTGAAAATAATTAGTTTGTTATATTTCTTCGAAATAGTTATTTAAATAATTTAATATTGATTTGTTCTTTTATGTCTCAAGCAAGAGTGGCAGTTATGCATTTTCAAGAAGAGAATTTTTAGAAATTAATATTTATTTACATTTTCAAGTTAGTGGAGCTAATTTTAGAATATGAAAGTGGATGAGAAAATAGGTGTCATGATGGGCATATGAAGAGTCATGTTGTTCAGTTTTAAAAGATAAAGAAATAGAAGTGACAAGGCATGTTATATACAATCTCCTGGAAGCATAGAAATGGGAGGCAATATAGAGAATCTCCTTCACAAATTTTAGGAAATTTGGCGTTATAGACTTCCTGTAGCTTGAGCTTGAATTTTTCCAAGTACATTTCTCTTTGATTTTATTTTCCACCCTAAGATTGGTAAGTATTTTTGGTTTTTGGGTGAGTGTGGCATTTCATTCGACTCATCTATGGAGGTATTTATCTTTTGATAAATGTTTTGTATATATATGTAAATTTTAGGACATGTTTGTCTAAGTTGTTTATCAAGCATATTTGTGTTGTATTGGATGACCTTTCTTATTATTAAAATCGGAAAGACGGATTCTCCAATCTGCAGGAGTCTCGGGTTTTTGTGTCAATGCACATAACCTGCAAACAATATAATACATTATTCTTGCTTTTCCTTTGTATCCAATAGTTTGTGATGATTGGTGTGGAGAGTATAGATCTTGTTGGAATATTATTAGATCTTGCACGAGTATTGTTACCTGGTTTTAGGCTAAAAGAAATCAGTTAAACTTTATTCAAACCAAATTCACAAATTTCCACATTAATGTCTTATAGTTGAGAAATAGAAAACTATAACTTGAAAGGGAAAACAAGCCCTTTGCTGAAGGAATCGAGCCTATCCAATGTCGTTGTAGCATTAAAACCGGTCTAGGAACATTCAATGAATCAGTAAAAAGTTGTATTTAGTCATCTTTTAACTATAATCCTAATTGTCGACATTGACCTTAATCATTACATGTTTTCCTTTGTGCGTTCTCATCTGTTATGATCAAATCCTTAAGCAACTTAGTTATCCAACTAATCTCAGACTTGTAGGATCATTCAGAAAAATAAAACAATCTAACACTATCATCCGATCTTTGGTATACTCGCCTTCCTTTTTCGTCTGTGTTCTGAGGACTTGAAGATTCCACGATAGCACTATCGATGATTATGTTCAATTCAGTTGATGATAGATACTTTATCAATGGTTCATTGGATGGCAAAGTACGAATTTGGAACTTTCCTGATGGATAGGGAGGACTAGTGGGTTCAATCAAGGGAAGCTGCTACTTTTATAATACATCAGTGTCTACCATCGGTTAAAAAAAGCTAGTTATGTTCTTTCTTCTTCCATTTGATTAAGAACCAAATTTACTGCATAGAGGCTTGGTTTGAGCTGACATTTTATTCTCATACCTTTTATTCTTTAGTTGTAAGGGAATCAAATCAATTGGTTGAATGCCTGGAAGAGGATGTGATGATATTTAAGGTTAATGGCAATCATTTATTTGTAATGTTAATACCACTGTATGTAGGAGCGTCCAAATCAGATTAATAGTGTCGAATCCTGTAATCTTTCTGTGATAAGGCTCTTAACATTTCCTTGTAAGTGGACTTTTCATTACTGTGGTAGAGAATAATTAATCTTTTCCTCCTTAATGCCTTAATCCAGGTTGCTAAAAATACTCCTGAGCTCATATTCATATGTGATTCACTGGTGCCAAGTATGTATATACTCCTTGCTATTCTGGAAACCAAAACGATTTGTTGCACCTCTTTAAATAGTCTTAGCAATTAATTGATGACAGGATTAGAGTGTTTTTATGATAGTCGGCATTAAGTAAATGTTTTGTATCCATCTTAAGTTGCGATGCTGTAAATAATCCTAAGTATATATATTCATTTGTGATCTGCACACCAAGAAAACACTTATGCTTAATGGCCGCTCAATCACCGTCTAGATTTCATTGGCATATTTAAGATAAAGTTTAAGGTGTCATCTAAGAAGCCATTTCTTGTGCAAGTGGTTATTCTTGCACAAACATATTTTCCTAGAATATTAAACCTTGAAGGTGTTGAATCGAAATAACTTCTTTGTTATAACATAATATTTATATTATTTATAGTGGTAGGGTATGATAAGTCGTAGAAAACTTAAAGGTATGATTCAACTTCAAGGTAGAAATGTTTTGTGTGTAACTCAAGATCATGTTCCAATTATCTGTTTTAATGTTCTTCTAGAGATACAAGTTCAAGCAAACAAGGTGGCTCTTGAGGTTGCTCACTTACAAGAATTGTTGGATCACTGGAGGAATGCTCCTTGTACAGTGGCAAGGGTTCCTCCCTCTCCTTCCTCTGTCAGAGCTTGTTCACCTTCCCAGGGCTACAGGCGAAGGAGTGGATCTGCCAGGGATTCTCAGCCTCCTCCTCGCCATGCACCTCACCATGGCAAACACTCATCCTCTCCACATAATCGTGGCTAGACATCGGGCCGTCCTACAAGTGGTATAGGTGACAATGCAAGTTGGCCTACTGGTGACAATACAAGTTGGGTTGCTCCTGGTACTTCCAATCCAACCAACACAGGTTAGGATAACACTAAGGTTTTTTCACGCTTGAATTTGGCCATTTCACCACAGCACTAGGACCCCGCAACAATTTGGGGTAACCCGGATGACAAGGATCCCCCATCTGCGGGCATTGCTTAAATCTGCATAATATTATGTTTTTATAATTTTTGTTACGTTATTATGGGTGTGTACCCATTGACAATCTAGAACATTTTGGGCTATGCCCATATGACCAACTTTTGGGGTGTGCCTTTATACCACCCAAACTATTTTTTGTGAAAGTGTTTTATTTTATCTTATGATTAATAGATAATTCAGCATTTTCATCAAAAAAATATATGGTAAAACTCTAAGAATAGATCATGCTTTGTTGTCTAATATTCTTGTGGAAGCATAGTAATAGTTTTGTATTGAATAATTGCTTGAATATTTGTTATTAGCGTCACTAATTACGTAATTATTGAATGCTCTTTTTATTTTAAGAAAGATTCAACTTTGTTAACTGAGTTTCATTAAGACAAGTAAGTTAGTAGGAACAAGATTGAAGCTTTATTTTTTGGTCTTTTAAATGATTGGTGGTATTTTGTTAAGGAATGATGTATTTTTCGGATTACAAAAGCCTAACTATATTGTCTTAGGTGATTTAAACTATAGATTGAGTGTTACTTGGGGATAATCCAAACATAGATTGTTATTTGTTCTTGATGTTTAAAATTCCAATTTCTATTATACAATTTTCTAATATGATTATAGACTAGTATACGTAAAACATTAAATGGTCCATTGTTACTTTAGTCTTAATGGTTTAACAAGGTAAAATAATTTATATTTTGTCTCATTTGTCGATGTTATTAATATAAAATATTGTTTATCAGTACATATAACGATTTTATGTGGATATGAATTGAAGTTTTAGGATATTATATTCTCATGAATGCATTTAGATATTGATCCATAATTTGGTTATATTCATTTGCACGTTGTTGTCATCTTCAATTGGTTGGAATGCTATTATGTGAAGTTATATGTTATTTTGTAAATCAGTAGTTACCTAACTTGTGCTCTTGTATGTTCGATGGACAATGAAAGTGTTACATCTTGAATCTAGATTGTACTTAAAAATTTATGTATGGTTGTAAATGAATGTTACTTTCTTGAAATATTATATGATGAGCTAGATCCCTATAAGATATTGTATTTAAGCCAACCCTTTGGTCGCAAGACTAGTTATTCTAAACTACGAAGTCTCTGCGCTATGCATACATAGGCAAGGCCATCATGGATGAGCCCCTGAGACATTAGGTTGGCACCTTAGGGCCTTAGGCTAGTATTTTATGCTATTGATATGTGATTGTTGTGAGTTTTAACAAATATGCAGAATTAATGTTTTCATGTAATGTTCAGATTCAGATCTAACAACTGTGCAGGATACCAGGATCAAATAAGTATTTACTACTTTGCGAAAGGATGATCCTTGGATATTTATTCTAATGTGTATATTTGTATAAAAAGCCTTTGTATATTGTAACTTATTTACCATAATTTGGATGTTATTGTTAGTTTCAAGACAGACAACTAAGAGGGAGGGGTGAAGTAGTTGTCCCAAAACTTTCTTTTTATTAACCACTTAAATCCTTCATGTAATTCGGCAGCATAATAATAAATCAATCATGGACACACAATGCAATAATTCAAGAGCAGAAACACATTAACACATATGACACCAAGATTTTAAGGTGGAAAATCTAGTTAAGGGAAAAACCACGGGGTGACTAACCCAAGATTGTATTCTCTGTTAAAAGAATAAAAGGAACAAAATGGCACATGCCAATTAGGGCTCACTGCCCGAGCACACTGCTCACAAGAGGCCCACTGCCTACAGGAAACACATTGTCTACAGAATAATAAGTACTACATACTTGAACTAAAGAATAGCATCTTTACCATGCTTGAGTCAGTTCCATTTAAGCTTAATACTTTTGAGCTACTTTTTGCTCTTCTCCTCTCTACCACACTGTCATCTTCTCCCTGATGATTTTGAAATGACTTCACAACTCTTATTTATACAAGACATCGACTTTGGAATAATCATCAAAGTCGGCACACTTTATTTTATTATAGAGCAAATACACAAATACAACTTGACTTATTACAAAAGACTTCATGCGAATCACCACTCTGTCAACCACACATATCTAGGACTTCAATCTAATTTGAGGAACATGCCATCCTTCCCAGAACATCTTCAAGATCATCCACAAGATGTGTAAATCATCCAGTTGGCCAAGTTGAGGAAGAACATCATCATCTGGAAGTAATTCTTCAATTATGAGCTCATTCTTCAATGCAGACTAGCAACAGAAAACTGGACACAATCTAGAGACCCCCACAAGATTGGCTGATTCACCAAGAACATCCACACCACTTCTGATAACTGAAATCATTCTCTTCTTCATCCAGAATCTTAAGAACACAGTCTATCATCACTGTCATATTGAAATAGATGCTTGCAGAGCTCCAGACCACGAACCAATTGAGTTGTCAATTCACATTGACTTCCTAAACACTCCACCAAATCGGTAGAACAAGATATTGCATTTTCAGATCTCACCAGACCTATTTGTGTCACTCTGTCACCTCTGAACATCTGTCAGAACTAGTTTTGCTCATATGGCCATAACTTCTTCAAATCTTCATGCAGACCTCTCAAATCTTTATTGGATCACCTTTCGACACATATCTACAAACTCTTTGATGTGCATCCTTTGATCTTCATCTTAGCTGAGATCTTCACTTCATAGAGCTTCGCTGTCTTCACTGTTCTTCTCTATTCCTGATAGGACAAATTTTCTCAATATCCTTAGCACACAACTCATCCAATCCTTGACATCAATGACAACACCAGTTGGACCCATACTTGCAACAATCTCCACCTTTGTCATTGATGGCAACATATGATGTGAAAATCTTTTTTAACCATCAAGACAAGAACTTCTCCTTACTGACTGACATAGCTCCCCCTATCAACAACAACCATTCACATGTCTTCTCTTCCTTTACTACTCCCCCTTTGATCAACAACCACTTCTTATTTTTCACATGTCTTCTCTCCCCCTTTGACATCAATGGCAAAGGGCACATACTTGCATCACTCAGAATCATACAGACTGCTCCCCCTGAGTAGCAGCTTCCTATCATCAATCTAGACCACATGATATGACTGTGAGATCCACCAAACTGATGCACATCAGTGTACCTTAATTCAGAATCGGAGGGGTAATAACCCCTAACTTCTCCCTGAGATACTCAAAAGAGTCCTTAGGTAGAGGTTTAGTAAAGATGTTTGCAATCTGATCCGTGGAGTGCACAAACTCCAATCTGACTTCATTTTTGTTTAGTTGCTCTCTCAAAAAGTGAAACTTGATGGATATATGTTTTGTCTTTGAATGCAACACTGGATCTTTTGATATATTTATTGCACTTGAATTATCATAGAAGATTGTGATAGGTTCCTCATACTCCACTCTGATGTCTCTTAGCATTTGCTTCATCCACAATACTTGAGTGCAACTGCCTGCTACTGCAATATATTCTACTTCTGCAGTGGATAGAGATATTGCCTCTTGTTTCTTTCTTAGCCAAGAAACCAATCTTTTCCATAAAAAGAATTCTCCACCAATGGTACTCTTCTAGTCATCCACATCTCTTGCCCAATCCACATCTGTATATGCATGAAGAGAGAAATTATGATCTCTAGGATACCATAAACCATACTCAACTGTTCCTTTTAGATATTTGAGAATCCTATTGATTGCCATGACATTAGATTCTCTAGGATTAGCTTGGAATCTGGTGACAAGACCAACAACATTCATAATGTCCAGTCTAGTTTGAGTAAGATACAGTAGTCCTCCAATCATTGACCTGTACTTTTTCTGATCAGCCTTAGGATAGTCATCATCTTTGCTCAGTTTACATCCAGTTGCCATGGGAGTATTCATTGGTTTTGAGTCTGTTGGTTTTTGCTTCTGAATCAGCATTAGGGTTTGCCAGTTCTAATGCACAGGTAGATTCAGCCAACTGAATATAGGAGGTTGCGTGAGCTCCTCCCCTTCACTTCTAGTTCTGCCGCACCAAGGGGGATGTCCCTATTTGATAAAAGTATAACCTTGACTAGCTCAATGACAGAAGGATTTAACTTGACAGCAACAGGAAGAATACTCTCATGTATGGACCAAGATTTGTGTAACAAATCACAAGGTTGACAACATTCTTGGACATAATGTCTGGTTAGGTATGAGAGCATGCAGAGGTTCCTAATCCTAATCCTACAACTAACAGGTGGAAGTGATGAGATGGGTTGAAATGGTGTTTGGAGTGATGGGACTTTCCTAGACCCATTGAACAGACAAATTCCCAAACCAGTGCCTTATCTGGGTAGCAGAGTCATATCTAAGACTGTAAATGTCTCCCCATGACAACATAAATTCATATCCAGAAGACCTGAGAATAATGCTACTGCCTGACAGCAACATGTCCAAGAAAGAGTATCATTAATGATCATGCTTAACAGATCCTATGATGCAATCTATTTCCCTTTGTATCTAATCAAAAGCCTATTTAACCACTCCTTGAGCAGACGCAATAAATCAGACACACAGTATGCATACACTGAAAAACTTGGAAGTCCTTGACAACCTTGTTTGAAAGGAAAACAAATGACATACAGGAGACAATCAAAAACAATACACACATAGGTGTTTTTCATTTAAAATCAATCTGCATAGAAGGTCATCACAGAGAAAATCATCATTTACAATCCAAGATAGATTAGTACACCAGACTAAGGACCGAGTCTGTAGCAAAAAATGCCTTTCAAAATGTGAACACCTTATGTTCAAAGTCAGAGCCGAAAGCCCAAAAAACCTCCAACCTCTCAAAAGTAACACAGCCAAAACCATTTATACAGAACCATGTACATTCAGTAATTAATTACATGGCCAGAAGTCAAAAATCTGCCAGATACATCCATCAGAGGGAATGGCACTCAGAAGCCATCAATGCAGCAGACAAGGGAGGCCTCGAGCCTTGCGTCGCCATCTGGGAGTCTTCATTCACAATCAGGTAGTTTAATCACTTGTACCATCGCCCATACTCCTGCTACAGTCGCCATTGATGGCCCAACAACCCGCAACCATCGAGAAAACTATCGCTGCGTTCAAATGGAAGTTTCCTGCCAAAATGCCCTCTTCGCAGGATCAAACTACACAGGGGAATAATCCCACATGCACGGTGCCGAGACCACACTAGCACTTTATAAACATAGCTGCATGCATAATAGGTGTCAAGCATTTTGCCGCGCTCGACACACGACCCTTCGCCAAAAGCCCATCGGCCAAATCTACACCATCGGCTTGCCCCAAAAACCTCTCGCCGATCTCAATCGTCTCACCGACGACACCTCCACAAGCCTCTGTCAGCCAGACATAGTCTATCGGCCAGCCCAAAAGCTTCCTTGGCCGATAGACCAACTCTCCCCAATGGCCACCAAAACATCCTCGTCGGTGAAACCTCCACTGTCGGCCCAACATCTGCCCGTTCACCCGACAGTCTATGTCATGCCGATGACCGTTCCAAATCCCTTGTCGCCAAGACATAGACCATCGACACACCAATGAAAGCTCCCACAGACCTCAAAAGTCCTGCTGATGCCTACCTTCGCATTCCCCATCAGCTAGAGAAACGTCATTGGGCCAACACATTCCATCCCTGCCGACACAGCCAGTCACACCGACCACCAATGAGCCACACTCTGCTCCACTATCGGCCAAACACTCATCATCGGAGCAACTGAAAAAACACTGGCCGACACCCTTAGTCACACCAATGAACACCTCCCTAAAGCCTTCAACTTCCACATCGGCCAGAGAAGACCCATCGGCGGACCCTCCAACTGCTAGCCCGATATGCAATCTTACTTCGATGGCATTCCCCATTGGGCAAACTCCTTACATCGGCAGCCTAAAAATTTGCTTCGCCGATAGCCAAACACACGCCGATGGAAATCCATCAGCCAAACTAAAACAATTGGAGCACTCAAGAAATCTTTCGCTGATGAAGCCAATCACTCCGATAAGACCAAAAACATAAAGCCTTGAACCGTTGAACCCCGAACCAAAAGGGTTCAACACGAGGGTTCAACGCGATGGTTCAAACATCAAAAATAATACTCCATAGGTAACAAAGCTTCAAACCATTGAACCTTGAACCAAAACAAAAAGGTTCAAGCGGGAGCTTCAACGATGCAATATTTGCACAAGGCAAATGCATAATGCGACCCGTTAGAAGAAAATTGAACCCTGAACCGCTGAACCACTAAACTTAGAGAAAAAAGGGTTCAAGTTCAAACCGAAATGTCAAAGACACAAAAACAAACCCATGCTGATGGAGAAAAGACAAAGACCCCTCCTTAAGAAATGAGATGCAGATGCTGAAAAGTACTGAAGGGGTGCCAAAACTTAGAACCTTTTGGATATTTTGGGATGGTGCCTGCATGAAAATTGCTAAATTAACTGACAGTGAATTCAGGCACCAATAGAGTCTTCCATCCCAAATTTCTTCAACAATTCTTTCACATATTTGGTCTGTGAAATGAAGATTCCTTTCTTTATTTGAGTGATTTGCAGACCCAAGAAGAAATTCATTTCCCCAAACATGGACATCTCAAATTCACTTTTCATTTGATTTGCAAAAGTTTTGCACATACTGTCTCTTCCTCCAAAAATGATATCATCAACAAATACTTCAACAATCAAGATATTTTCATGATCAATTTTGAAGTACAAGTTACTGTCAGTAGTACCTTTGTTGAAACCAATCTTCAAAAGATGCTTCTCCAATCTTTCATACCAAGCTCTTGGGGCTTGTTTGAGTCCATACAATGCTTTCTTCAACTTGCAGACCATATCACCATGATCAGATAGTTGAAATCTATCTGGTTGCTCAATGTATACTTCTTCCAAGTCACCATTTAGGAAGGCAGACTTGACATCCATCTGATATACTTTGAAATCCTTGAAGGCAGCAAAGGCAAGAAATAATCTAACTGCTTCAATTCTTGCCACCGGAGCAAAAGTTTCTTCAAAATCAACTCTTTCTACTTGGGAATAACCCTTGCAGACCAATCTGGCTTTGTTTTTTACTACTTCACCATCTTCATTCAGTTTATTCCGGAAGACCCATTTGGTTCCAATCACATTTTTGTTTCTAGGTCTAGGAACAAGATCCCAAGTGTGATTTTTCTCAATCTACATCAAATCTTCCTTCATTGCTTTAGTCCAGCTTTCATCATTGCATGCTTCACTTACTGTTTTTGGTTCAATTTTTGAAATCAGACAATACTTTTCTGAGTCTTGAGCAATCTTTCTTCTTATTTGAACACCTTTACTTTTATCACCTATGCTCTGATCTTTAGAGTGATTCAATCTTACATACCTGGGAGTTTTGGGAATTTCTTGCACTTCTATTTCTTGGACAGGTTCATTCAAACTTATCTCTTCTTCTTGATTCTCTGGATAAGTCTAGATCTGAATTTCGGAAGGAACTTGAACTTCCTGGACCAAAACATTATTCTGATCATCTTCTTCATATTCATAAAACCTTGAGGGTTTTTCAATACCTTCATCAACCTTCACATTTGTACTTTCTATAATCTTTCTCAATCTCTTGTTATAACACTGGTATGCTTTGCTTTGAGTAGAATAACCCAAGAATATTCCTTCATCACTTCTAGCATCAAATTTGTTAAGGTCTTCATCTCTTTTAATGTAACATTTGCTACCAAAGACTCTGAAATACTTCACAGTGGGAGTGATGCCAAACCAGAGTTCATAAGGGGTCTTACCAGTATTGTTTCTGATTTGTACTCGATTAAGAGCATAGATAGTAGTGCTTATAGCGTCTCTCCAGTAGATCTGAGGAACATTTGCTTCCATCATCATGGTTCTAGATGCTTCCTGGATGGTTCGGTTCTTTCTCTCCACTACTCCATTCTACTGTGGAGTCCTTGGAGCAGATAACTGTCTTTTTATCCCATGTTTCTCACATAATTCTATGAACTCTCCGGATGTGAATTCTCCACCTCTATCAGACCTGAGACATTTTATGTTTAATTCGGTTTCATTCTCTATTATAGCTTTGAATATTTTGAATTTCTCAAGAGCCTCAGATTTTTCTTTTAGAAAAGTCACCCACATCATCTAGGAGTGGTCATCAATTAATAACATGAAGTATCTATCACCTTGCAAACTCCCGATTCTTGCCGGTCCACATAGATCAGTATGTACTAAGTCCAACAATCTGGTAGAAGATTGTTCCTTACTTTTGAATGTGACTCTGCTCTGCTTACCCAACTGACATTCTTTGCACAAACTATTAGTAGGTTTCACCAGTTTTGGAAGATCTCATACTGCCTCAGTATTACTTATCTTGATGATATTATCAAAATTCACATGACACATTCTCCTATGCCACAACCAACTCTAATCAATTTATACAAATAAACAACTTTTGCCAGTACCAACCAAGTGGAAGATGTTACATTTTATTTGAGTACCGGATGCAATCTCTGTTCCAGAGCTTTCAAAGACCTTACATTTTCCATTTTTGAATCAAAGATCATATCCTTTGTCCACCAACTGTCCAACACTGAGAAGATTGTGCTTCAGACCTTCAACATGCAGTACATCACTGGTTTTGTTCTTTCCATCAAAAGAAATAGTTCTTCTACCTCTGATTCTGCTAGCAGAATTATCACCAAATTTTACAACTCCTCCATATCTTTCCAAATCTATGAACTTATTTTTGTCACTAGTCATATGGTGGACGCATCCATTGTCAATGACCCAATCATCCTTTTCTTCAACTTGGGCAACCAGAGCTCTTTCTATCATTTTATGATTGACAGATTCAGAGGGCATTGGATCTTCTTCCTTGATGGCAATAAACACCAAGTCACTTCCGGATTTGTTTCCTTTCTCTGATTCATCATCTATTACTCCATCATCATCATCTTCATGAACATAGTAACATTTCTTTTGGAATCTTGATCTATTTGGATTTGCCCTTGAAAATCTTTCCAGACACCTTGAGGCAAAATGACCAATCTTGTTGCAGTTAAAACATTTGAAAGACAATTTTCCTTCATACTTACTGGATCCTCTTGGCAGTCTCTTTGCAATGAGGGCCTCAAGTTGTTCAGCTTCTAATTCATCCTCTTCCAGATCTTTTCTTGCTTTCTCATACCAAGATGATTTCTTGAGGAACTTCCCCCTGGATCATATCTTTGTTTGCCTTTTCTAGAGGCACTAGCTTTGAATGTAGATTCAGTCTTGGGAAGTGCATCACCAAAATCAGCTAACTCAAATGCAGATAACTTACCAACCAATTGATCCCTTGTGATGGTTGTTAAGGATCTAATTTCCTCAATAGCAGCAACTTTGTGTTTATAAGAAAGAGGTAAGGATCTGAGAACTTTAGCAATAATTTCATCTTCATCCAGTACTCCACCAGCACATCTGATGCCACAAACAAGCTCATTTACTTTTGTCATGTAAGAAGTGATATTTTCATCTTCACTTGTCTTTAAGTTTTCAAACTTTCCTTTCAGACTTTGTAGCTGGGCACACTTAACATATTTGTCTCCATATAGATTTTCAAGCTTTGTCCAAATTTCATAGGCAGTCTTCAAACCCATAACATTTTTCAACTCTGAATTAGACAAGGCACTCAGTAGGGCTTCTTTAGCTCGAAGATTATTCTCTGCATCTCTGATTTCATTTAGAGTTGTAGGGCCATTTGTTGGGGGAATATATTTAATTGAGGTTATGTTCCAATATTGATATCCCATGCATTGTATGTGACATTCCATGCGGCTTTTCCAGGCAGTGAAGTTTGAACCATCAAACCTTGGACTGTCCTTGTAGGTTGATATTCTAGATCTCCTCAAGCAGTTAAGCTTCTTCTAGAGGAACTTAGCTCTGATACCAATTGTTAGTTTCAAGACAAACAACTAAGAGGGGGGGTGAATCAATTGTCCCAAAACTTTCCTTTTATTAACCACTTAAATCCTTCATGTAATTCAGCAACATAATAATAAATCAATCATGGAAACACAATGCAATAATTCAAGAGCAGAAACACATTAACACATATGACACCAAGATTTTAACGTGGAAAACCTAGTTAAGGGAAAAACCACGGGGTGACTAACCCAAGATTGTATTCTCTGTTAAAAGAATAAAAGGAACAAAATGGCACATGCCAATTAGGGCTCACTACCCGAGCACACTGCTCACAAGAGGCCCACTGCCTATAAGAGACACATTGTCTACAGAATAATAAGTATTACATACTTGAACTGAAGAATAACATATTCACCATGCTTGAGTCAATTCCATTTAAGCTCAATACTTCTGCTCTGCTTTTCGCTCTTCTCCTCTCTACCACACTCTCATCTTCTCCCTGATGATTTTTAAATGACTTCACAACTCTTATTTATACAAGACATCAACTTTGCAATAATCATCAAAGTCGGCACACTTGATTTTATTACAGAGAAAATACACAAATACAACTTGACTTATTACAAAAGACTTCATGTGAATCACCCCTCTGTCAGCCACACATATATGGGACTTCAATCTTCTTTGAGGAACACGCCATCCTTCGTAGAACATCTTCAAGATCATCTGCAAGATGTGTAAATCATCTGGTTGGCCAAGTTGAGGAAGAACACCATCATCTGAAAGTAATTCTTCAATTATGAGCTCATTCTTCAATGTGGACTACCAACACAAACTAGACACAATCTAGAGACCCCCACAAGCTTGGCTAATTCACCAAGAACATCCACACCACTTTTGATAACTGAAATCATTCTCTTCTTCATCTAAAATCTTAAGAACACAGTCTATCATCATTGTCATATTGAAATAGATGCTTGCGGACCTCCAAACCATGAACCAATTGAGTTGTCAATTCACATTGACTTCCTAAAGACTCCACCAAATCAGCAGAACAAGATATTGCATTTCTGGATCTCGCAGGACCTATTTGTGTCACTCTATCACCTCTAAACATCTGCCAAAACCGGTTTTACTCATATGGCCATAAATTCTTCAAATCTTCATGCGAACCTCTCAAATCTTTACTAGATCACCTTTAGACACATATCTGCAAACCCTTTGATGCACATCCTCTAATCTTAATCTTAGCTGGGATCTTCACTTCATAGAGCTTCACTATCTTCACTGTTCTTCTCTATTTCTGATAGGACTAATTTTCTCAATATCCTTAGCAGACAACTCATCTAATCCTTGACATCAATGACAACACCAGTTGGGCCCATACTTGCAACAATTATTTAGTTAAATTGATTATATTTGCTCTTGCAATTAAATTATATTTTCATTATTTCTGACTAATTTTAGTAAATTATTGTTAAATTCTTGAGGAGGCATTACATCGTGACACTTTCGAACCCAAGTGTAAATGAATTCAACCAAAAAATCATGTTAGCCTTCTACCATATCCTATATCTCTCCTATTCTCACATTGGAACTTGATGTTTTCATGCACACACCTTTTTATTATGCATGCACTCGTTCATTCTTACACCCCATTTAGCACAGAGATTGTTGAGGGAAAATTAGATTCAAATGAATAATCAATATAATCAATATCAAAATACCCAAAACTCAACGAAATACAGAAACAAAGAGATCAATCAAACAAAAGAACTTCAAAAACCTTTGCAAACCTCAAAACTTCATAACTTCCGTTGGTTTCCTATCTCAATCGATCTTGCATGTATGAATAAGGCCCTCAAAGAGTCCACTTCCTTGCTATTCCAAGATTGTCAATGGAGAACGGCTATGATAGTTTCGCCATGAAGAGGAGCTTCACAACAATGATAGTAGTATGGTAAGGAGTGTGATCACAAGCAATGAAGGAATTGGTGCCAAAGGCACGCTGTAATTCATGCAGAGTAACAATACTTAAAACTTGGATGAATGAAATGGAAGAATAGGGTTCAATTTATAGACTTGAGAAAGAGAGAATCAATGGTATAGAGAGAATGAGAAGATCAACAGTATAGAACGGTTGAGGAACGTGTGCGAATAAGAAAAAGACAAGTGTCTTGCTCTATTTTGCATGAGAGGAATTAATAAAATAGAAGAATGAGTTAACTGAAGAGATTAAATCAATTAAAAGAATAGATCAATCAGTTAAGAGAATAGAACTAGAAGATGGAATTTGCATGAGGATGAAAAGATATTTTAACTCAATTAATATTTAGAATATTCAATTGCATGTGCACAAGGATTGAATTATATTTAGAGATAACTCAATTTAGAAGGAAAAAATAACTTAAATAAATATTTGATTCATTTAAATTTAGAGAAGATATTATTGGAAGAAACAATTAAATAATTGGTATTATTTAATTTAGAATGAATTTTGGAAGAATAAATAAAATATTTGATTATATTTTATTTTTAGAGATTGAGAGGATTTAAATAAATTTGATTTGATTTATTTAAATTTGGAAGAATATTTTGACTTAATTAAATAATTAAGAATTATTTAATTGTTTGGAAGAATTTAATTAAATAAAGGTTTTTATTTAATTTTGACTTTTGAAGAGGTAATTAAATATTTCAATAGTTAATTAATTTAGAGGAATGTGAATCGAATAAATAAATTGGTTTATTTATTTATTGATAGAAGAATAAGGATGGAATAAATATTAAGAACATTTATTTAGACTGAGTCATGTCATTTTTAGGCGTATACAGAGATGCCTATACATCTACGCAAGTGTTATTCTTTGCCTACACTATGATTTCCCATCGAGAGGCTATGTTTTAGGGATCATGCTCATGTACAAATATGCACCTATTTAACCCACACACATGCTTGGTTTCCTTGCATGTGTACTCATCCATATTTTTGCATCTTTTTCATCCCCCTAATTTATCCATAAATGCACCCTATTAATGACAAAGAGAGTTCAATGCCTACATACTGCTACACCTGATCCTATTGGCTGTGTGAACTCTCTCACTCACTTTGCTCAATGTGTGTGCATGAGTACATGATCCATTTTTCTCTGTGATCACATTGTCTACATTGCATAGAGCACTTTTGCATTACCAACATTATGTAGAGCACCTTTGCAATGCCAAATTGCATTAAGTTTCATTATGTATGGTTGTATTGTACATGGATCCATATCACATTGTTATATTACCTAGAGTATTATCATATTACTTTTTATACAAGCACAATTTCCTAACCTCATTTTTTGTAGACAATTGAAACTACTTGTAGCTTGTGCTTACTTTGATTATGATGTAGGACATATTCATTACATATCTTTATTCTATTTTGTAGGTTCAATGGAGCACTCGTACCAAAATGCATACAAGAAGAATTCAAGAATCGTTTATTACTCTATACATATCCTATATCATATTTATGAGTGCCAAATTATCTACTGATCATGTTGGTTGAGAATGCCAATGTACTTTGAAATGCATGCTCATTTTAGATCCACATGCACATCAAAGTGGAGAGAAAATGTAATGGTGAAATCTGCATATCCATGCCATTTCCCATTTATTTGTGCCCACCTTGGTGGAATGCCTCAAATACAGTTACATATCAACAAGTGGCACACTCTTGTGCTAGGTTTGGCTCATACCTTAATCCATATCTAGGCTTTTATTACAATTTACATGTATACCATGCATTCATCATTTACTCACCATTATTGCACCCTCATTTGCACTTTGCTTCCATACATCTGTTTCATGCATCAAATTACCATTTTAGTTGCATGGCTCATTTCTAAGTGGCACAAAGTTGATCCAATTTAATTATGTGGTACACCAAAATGAACCCAAAATTCATTTTTTAAATCAAATTTAACTTTCCCACCCCTTTTTACTAGTTTTTATGAGCTAACTTAACACATGTTTGTACAACATGTTCCTATGTCATGGTATTTTAAGACATTCAATGTGTCATTGAATCATATGCTAGATTTGGGAAATAAAAGGAAGATCTAGATCACAATTCAATTTTCTAAGGAGAAAATAATTACATCTACAAATAGATCATCTCTATGTTGGTGAGTGTTTTATTCAATATTCCCTACCACCATTAATCAAGTCCAACAAGGAGTTGGCCTAGGAGCAACATTGTGATTCCCAATAGAGTCCTTAAGCACCACCTTGACAAATTTATCTTCTTAGAAGGTGAAGGTGGACAAGGTTTTTAAAGCACATTCTATCGAACCATTCCTACATGGCACAATGCAATTTTGCATGTCAAATCAAGTATCCATCATTCAAGATTGACCTCACAACACTCAAATTTTAACCATAGAAATTTTTGAGACAAGTACCCTTATCCCTCTTTAATTTTTAAATATTTTTAAAATTATTAATCCAATTAATTTAATCTAAATTAATTTGTGATTAATAATTACATTTACTTAATTAACCTAGAATACTTATGTAAAACATTTTTACTTCTTTACAATATTGGACCTTGAATGTAACGAATGCTTGTTCATTAACTTAAAAACAACATAACTTAATCAAAATCACACAATTTTTTAATGATAATCATAAAGTAGGTTTACAAGAATTGTTTCCAATTTCATAACCATATGTCATAATGTATAAACTTACATCCATACAGTACTTATTACAAAATTGTATCTTCTTTCTGATGCTTTTATATTTTTACAAATAATAATGATACATAATCATATGATGTACAATGATGTTTCTAAACAACCAAGTCTTTGGCAATCTTCAACTGTAAGAGGAAGAGCATTGAACTCGAGTACTTTTCCTCCAACCACAGACCAACGGTCCCCCACACACCTTCCGAAAGCAAGTGGCCCTACCTTTCATGAGAGTAGTGGATTATGGGAATCAACAAGATCTAGTATGCCATCTGAGAACTAGTGTTGTGTCTAAATTACAAACAATCAACCATATAACTCTAGAATCCTTTTAGCAAAGTATGACACATCCAAATGAATTGCAAATCAAAGATATTGTGAAGTGACAAATGCAAGCAGTTATTTTGCATTACTTTCACCAAAAATTCATATCAATAAATACATTTCATAACAACAATGCATGTCGTAAGTTCACACACCTCTATCTCAAACTAGTTTTCAACATTCATTTCGTCTCATAATATATATAGATTCTAAATTGTAATATTCAAATACAAATAGACAACTTCAATCTTAGTTTACCTATCCTAAACTTGCTTAATTGACTTAGATCCCTCTATAGTCTCAATAGTCAAGTTCAAGGTAAAATAACTATTTTTCTCAGACATATAGTAGCAAACTACCGTGTATTCATCCTAACTCAAGTAAGTGTTATCTTCCATATTTTTTACTAGGTAGAAAACTTATTCTATAGTGTTCTTGTTTCAATGGAACAATTAGTTCCCACAATAATATACAACATTAAAATTTTGAACAATCTTGCAGATAACATAGTTGAGTCATAAACAACATCCTGCCAAGAATTCTTAACCATGATTTCAATCTGAACAGATAAAAACATTTATTTTATATACATAAGATTCCTATCCTTTCATCAAATGGAAAAATTGTATATTTATATATGAATATATGTTCTCAACATATATACATATATAAATATATTTATGTAACTACTGTAACATCAAAATATATATACATATTATTTATTCACATTATAGTCCAACAAACATATTCTGATTTAAGTTTAAATTTATTTTCATAACTAATGAATCAATGAAGAAGACTGAGTAATAGCCAACAATATTCCATTTCTGTTCTATAAAATAATTGATAAGTTAACATCTTGACTCATTTCATTAAAGACATTGATATCTTTCGCATGTGTAACACATAAGATGATATTATAAAAGACAAGTCTCCATATTATCACAAGTATTCAAATGTATACATCCCCTATTTTTGTTTATACATCCTCTGTTTTTGTTTTATGAATAACTTTCATACTGTAGTTATGTAGAGGACCAATCCAATATCATGAACTATTTGAAAGCACAAAAATCGATTTAGTATAATTCAATAAAGACATAAATTATTCTCAACTTGAAACATTTCTATATAGAACTATGTTCAGTTAAAAACATATGATCTTGAGCTTATATGAGCTCTAAACTCAATTTAACGTTATCTTGACTATTTCTAAAAATAATCTATAGAATAATAAACATGATCTCAAATCAAGATTTCAACTATTATCCAACAAAATAACTCTTCACTGTTTGAACTGAATGCCAACTTAAATGGATTTCTCATATCAATATAGTCACACGAATATAGTTAATTAAATCCATACCTATTCAATATAATCTTAGTCTTGATAGGGATACAGAGATAAATAAATGATCACAAAATATCACAATCCCGAAAGGGATATAGTGTTAAACTAATGACCACTAATGATCAGGAGTAGAAGCCTCCTCGACTCTTACCAATACAGTCCCAAAAGGAAACAAAATAAAACTTATTAACTCTTTTATCGAATCACTCTCAGTTCATGCTAACACAACTCGATAAGGGTTTAAAGAGTGACAATAATAATAACTAAGAACAACAATTCCCTATTTGAATGTATTACAATCCCGAATGGGATTATAATCAAAACTTAATAACTTATAAGTATATCATGCTATGTTCCTATCAAACACAAACTTGAAGGGGTTTAATGAATGATAACATTTTAACTTCAAATAAACACTTCTATTGTTCACAATAACATAAACTTGTAAGGGTTAAACAAATAACAAAACTATTAACCACAAATGAAAAATTTTCTGTTCAAGAACAATACATTCTTAATTGGAATAATAGTAGGACATAAATTACAAATTAACTATCAAACCACAAGGGTTTAATACAATTTGATAACTTATATATATATTCTTAATTGGAATAATAGTAGGACATAAATTACAAATTAACTATCAAACCACTAGGGTTTAATACAATTTGATAACTTATATATATATTTATTCTGACCTTCAGAGGCATTGATTGATAACGATAACTCTATTTAAAACCACCAGTGGTACTATGATTTCCTTTTTTTAATTCTAGAAAACCTATGTAAAGAATACAATACAGAGTCCATCTATTCTCTAAGGTTTATTCTATTCTTTTTTCACAAATAAACTAAATTCTTGAATTCAAAATCTTATAAAGCAAAGGAAAATCACCAAAGAATTTAACTTCATGTTCAAAGATATAATCAATCAGCACATACCAATGAACTCAAGAAAACCCTCTTTCCAGTGGTGGAGATACTCTCTCTTCTAGTCGCATAGCTTTTTCCCTTGTTTCTCTTCTTTCTTCCTCCTTATTGCTACACAGTTTTTTTGCCCCTTTTCTTATCCCCACAATTCCTTAATTCCTTCCCAAGTTTTCTCAACAGAACTCACATTTTCTCCTTCAAATTCATTCTCCACTACACTCAGCATTCTTCCCACTCACGTCATGGGTTAATTAATGCAATTCAGTGGAATATCACTTCTTCGAAGTTGCAGTACTTCCCATCATTTATGCATTAAATGCATACACACTGCTCATTAACTCCACATAGTGGAGCTTAATTCGAGCTCAAACATTTGAATTCAGAACTTTTAAAATGTAAAGATACGAATGTGAATATTCCTAAATGTATTTTTACATACATACATACATACATACATATATATATACACACACATATATATATACACACATTTAGGAATATTCACATTTGTATCTTTACATTTTATATAAATGAATTATGAATGCAGTTTTATATTCATTTGTGAATGTTTATATATATATATATATATATAAACATTCACAAGTGAATATAAAATTGCATTCATAATTCATCTATATAAAATAAACTTATTCACATAAACGTCTGAATCATTTCCATAGAGAACAATTGTAGTATGAGATAATATCAACCAAATCAACAAGGAGTGAATGTTTATATAGATGAATTATGAATGCAATTTTATATTCACTTGTGAATGTTTATATATATATATATATATATAAACATTCACAAGTGAATATAAAACTGCATTCATAATTCATCTATATAAAATAAACTTATTCACATAAACGTCTGAATCATTTCCATAGAGAACAATTGTAGTATGAGATAATATCAACCAAATCAACAAGGAGTCAATGAAAATCCAAAAGATTTGTCAACTTGATATAACAAAACAAACGTGATTTAATAGAACACTTATCATTTTCAACACAAGAAAGTATTTAAACGCATGAAACATGATGCAAATCTTATGCATGTGTGTGTCCTATAGGCATATTGTCTCATCCATTCACCAAAATCCCCTTCTCCCTCTCTGGTGATACTCTCCCTCTCTATTGGGAGGGTAGGAATTGCTTTTCTTGCATCCACCTCATTTCAAAACAAAGTAGTTAGTCCATAACCACAATAAAATAACATGAAATAATTTAATAAGATAAATCTTTAGCACTTTTAAGAATCATGTTCTATTCTACGTAACATAATAAAAAAATTCATTTTATCATCTCAATTTCTTCAATGCACATTAATCAAAATTCTTCAATGCACATTAAAGCATTAAACTGATAATTAGTCTAAGATAAAAGTGATTAATAAGCTCCAAAATTGGGGTGTGACATACCCTCCCCCTTAAAGATCATCGTCCTCAATGATTCAAGTTCCAACTAATTAAACACAGTATAAAAGTCTTTCATGCAACAGTTAATTAAAAAGATGAGGAAATTTCTAATGAAATTCTTCATAGTCTTCCCAAGTAGAACTATCTTTAGAATATTGGTCCCACTGGACCTTTCATTGAGTAACCTCCCTATTACGCAAGTGGATCTTGAGAATCTTGAGCACTCTGAGAGGCTCAATTGTGACCACTCTTGGATCCTAAACCTAAAGAGCATTCCAATCAAGAATATGATTAAATATGAACACATATTTCTTAAGATAAGACACATGAAATATATTATGCATATGAGCAAGAGCAGGTGGTAGAGAAATTTTGTAACTAACTAGGTTAATCACTTCAAGGATTTCAAAAGGACCCACATACCTAGGTGATAGTTTGGTAGACTTTCCAAACTTAATTGAGAGTTAATGGCATTTAACTCTTAATAACACTTTATCACCAACAGGAAAATTGACCATTGAATACATTAGCATCAACATAACTCTTATGTCTATCATTTGCTTCTGCTAATATTTTTTTGATTAACTTGACTTGTTCTTCCATTTCTATAAGTATTTCTAGTCCAATGCTAATCATATCTTCTAATTTGTCCCAACTTATAGGAATTCTAAATTTTCTACCATACAAAGCTTCGAAAGGAGCCATCTTGATAGCATAATGATAGGTATTATTATAAGAAAAGCCTATGTGAGGACCACCCTTTTTACTTCTGTTCTTGTGACTATTTACATTACTGTTATTGATACTTTTTATATTTGTGGGATAGTAGTTCCCGGATTTGTCAAACTATTAAACTTTATTATGATTACGGAAAAACTAATTGGGTGATGTTTGGATAACATTTGCATTTCAGAAAAGTTAATTAGGTAATGATGTAAAGAAAATTGTAATATGATTTCATTTATGCTATTTAGAACTATGTCGTGATAATGCATGTTTTTAAGTTGCTTCAACTATGATGATTATATGTGAAACTGATCTTGTACATTAGTGTGCAGGAATTACTAATCAAACCACAGATTTCGGAGATCATTCCGCACCTTATTTTTGTTATTCCTTGTTAAGCTGATCTGGTTCCACGAGGAACCAAGATCACTCTGTGTTTGATGTGGTGTTGTAATGTGGTCTTTCATAAGGTCAAATGGGTAGGTCTACCCTCTTGTCACACTGACTTATGACTTGTGTTGTAAAAAGATTGAATTTGAATTTCTTTTCTTTTATTTAAATTCTTGAGGCCTTTTCTTGTATTTTAACATGACCCTAGGTCTCGTGAATAGGTTAAAGTTGACCCTGGGTTATACCCCATGGGTCCAAGGCCCCATTTGGTATGGGTAACCCTTGAGTAACCTCCATCAAGTCATATTAACTTCACCCTGAAGTTAGGTGACGAAAATTAGAGGTATGGGGGGGATAGGATGGGTTGTACCAACACCCAAACCCATCCCTCTTCAATCCCCAAGGTAAGAGATGACTACAAACCCATCCATTATAGAGGAATTGACTTGAAGTCACCCTCACCATTAGTGAGATTCCCCATGAGTTATGGGGTCATCCATAATGAAGGAAGGAAGAAGAGGCATGGGTCACCTGTCTTTTCCTCCTTTAACTCCTTTTATTTCTCCCATGCGTAAGAGAAATGACATGAGGAGAGGGATAAGGAGGACTCTAGGGATGGGTGAGTGACATAAGCCAACACTCTTTCCTTGGGACATAATAATGGTTTGGGGAAGAGTGAGAAGGTGAAAACTGTCACCTCCCCATTCCTCTAAACTAAGGGGATTTGGGTTATTTGAATCCCATTTTGGGATGGAGAGGGAGTTAGTTAAATTTTGAAGAGTTTTATTTTTATTGCCAAAATAAGAAAGTTAGCTTTTGGAGAGGAAAAGGAGGAGGGAGTTTGGTGGCTTAGGTTGGAGGAGATCTCAGTGAAGCTCTACATCAGTTTCATCCCTGAAGGGCTCTGTAAGGTTGGTTTGGTTTTACCTTTCTTTCATATATTTGATTGTTGTATGAAAAGTGTGTGAAAGTTGTTTATTTGCTTGTATTTTTGGGTTTGTTTTTGTGGGAACTGTTGTCGGGTGTTGACAGAGCTTCTCCCACTTGGGAGAAATGCTCATCAAGTTTGGGGTAGGGGAGGAGTGATCCTCCTCGAGTGCATACCTGGGTTCTTCTTTTGGGATGTTGAAAGCCTTGAGGGCATGTATTTGTGACTGGTTCTTTGGATTGAGAGTCAAATACAGATTCCTTGAAAATTTTGTGATCAAACTTGGTTTGAGGCCAAGAGAAATTGTGTTGGTTGTATTATCTATAAGGGTGACACTCTGGAGTCGAGTGTGTCCACTCTCCTACCCCTTGTAAAGCTCATTGTAGTTGAGTTTTCGTGTTGTGTAATTTACCCACTGGTGTTTGTGTGTTTTGTGTTTGTTGTTGTTCCCTAATGTGAAGTGGATTGCTTGAGTTACCCAGGTGTAAGTATGATCTCCCTAGCTTGGGGGTGACCCTCTTGCGGGTCTACGGTAGGGAGGAGAGCTAGATGAATGGTGTTTTCTTCTTTGTTTATTTTTGATATGCAGGTTTCCTCTTGAAGCTTATGGTTGGAATTGGAGGAGTGCTATATTTAGGGAGAAAGAATTTCATCCTTGCTATAAGAAAAGTTTGGTTCATTGAGCTACATCCTGTTTAAGTTCATTATGGAGGGATTCTCTCCCTCTGATGTTGTAACAAATTATTGTCTGGGAAGGAGAGAAATTCTTCCCTTCAGTATTGTTGTTGTGTATGGTCTTTCAATTATATTATCAAGTTGTAAAATCAAATTTGTGTTATTGGAAAAATTAGTGAAAATGTTAGTTCTTTGTAAGTTATCTGAAGATGTAACTTTGCTATTTTATTGAAATGGAAATTGAGATAAAAAAAAATTTAGAAGTGTAACTGTAGTTTATCTCCTACTTCTTGCTTTAGAAGAAAATTACTAACTTGAAGTTAAATCAGATCAGGAAGGAAAACAAATTTTAACTATTCCTTGTATGAAGCTTACTAAAGATTGTTAAATTTGGGTAATGCATGGAATATTCAATTGTATATAAAATTTATTAAAAAAGTTAGTTCGTTAAATATAGATTACTAGAGATTGATTCATTTTGGTGATGCATTGATATGGCAATTGTATATACATTATAGAGTTAAATCGTTATTTAACCTACAAAATTATTTGTCCGTTACCATTAAATAATATCGTAATTTTTACTAATCTTAATTAGGAGGCTAATAGGTGGAGTTGTGATTAAAATGTGTGTTGAGTGTGTGTGTGTGTGTGTGTGTGTGTATATATATATATATACATATATTGTTTTAATACATATGATATTGTTTATACAAAAATGAAATTGAATTATATGGTTTGTATAAAACTAAATTGTTTATACACAACTAAATTAAATGGGGAACATATATATATAATGAAAGGGAATTATTGTATTCCCTATTTTTTTTTTGGTAATATACAGAGAGAAAGAAATAAAAAAAATATTAATAAACAAATTTTACAAAAAAAATATATGGGTGGTGGGGTTGAAACCCCACCGCAGGCCCTTACACAAAGGAGGGTGTGGGGAGGGGGCGGAGCCCCCACCCACACCCCACTACATGGGATGTGGGTGGGGGCTCCGCCCCCTCCCCACACCCCCGCCAGTCATAAAACCCGCGGGCCTTCACTCCCCCGTGACACCCTCTCCACAACCCCGCAGCCTTCACGCCACCACACCCTCCGCGCTACGCCCGCTGCGCTGCCTCACACCTACCACCGCGGCCCGAACACCGCACCCTCTGCGCTGCTGCACCACCTCCACCCTCCACACTCCACACCACTGCCTGCCTCAGTCCCGCACTCCCATCCCTGCGTGTCGTCTATTCCACCGCCACTGTGACCTCCCTCCACTACCAGCATTCAACTCCATGGCCGCCGCTGCCTTCGACCCTGCCAACACAACAAAAAAAAATAGTTAGGGTTTTAATTGCTAAGCAATAACCAAATAAACTCTATTATATTTTCCATGGTTTAGGTTTTTATAAAGAGGAGAGTCTCTTATATAATATAACAATGGAATATAATTGTAAATATATATATATATATATATATATATATATATATATATATATATACATATAGATATTTTATTTAAAAAAATAAAACAAATCTTATATAGGAAGCTTAATAATATAACAATGGGACATAATATCACAATGGAATATAATTGTATAAGTATATATATATTTATATTTTATTTAAAAAGAAATCTTATAATAGGAAGATTAATAATTTCAAAGGGAGAATAAACTGTATATGTAAACAAAATAATTATTATAAACACATGTATTTTAATATAATGTAGTTTCAAAAGAGTTTCTCGGAAGTTTCTCATTCAACGCAAAATTCGTAACCAGGAAAATGAAGAGGAAAATTAGGCTTCTCCATTTAAAAAGAACACTGGAAATAAACGTAAAGAAGCCATCACAGACATTCCATGTGTGGCCATTTTAAACTCAACTGTAGATAGTAAACATCCAATTGAGAAAAAAAAATGAAAGAGAGAAAGAAGAAGAAAAACTAACATTGGAAAACACAGAGGAGAAAATGCGAGGCATTTCCCAACTGGGATAAGAGAACTAAGTAGATTTACCCTTCCAATAATCCTGCTTAGGAACAAGATTATTGTGCAATTACTACAAACGTAGAGGTGAACCCTAGAGCGGAGAAAACTAAGAGACGGAGTCCAGCGAAGTAGTAAACTAGTTTATGTGAATTGGTCCATCCAGGAATTAGGAGTAATGTAATTTAGAAATACAGTGATAACTCTGATTGATGAGAAACATGAGGAAAAAGACAGGATAAACATAAAGAAAACTTAGAGAACAAAAGAGAGAGAGACCGAAATATAACCAAAATAAATTTTAGAGAAATAGTTAAGGTGATCATGATAGAAATACAATCAAAATTAAGTTCCAGGGAAACGGAAGAGAGGGCAAATGAATGAACTTGTTGAGAATGCTAAGTTCGAAGGAGGAGTATGTATCAGGAAACAAGAGAGGAGACAAACAATCATGCTTTGTTAAAAAATGAACCAATAGGGAGATCACGAGTCAGTTTATTAGGAACAAGACATCGCGGGAAGTTGTTAATCTATCAGGGAACCCCGTAAGAAGTATAGTGTTGAGTAATTCCCACTTACGCCGTAAGGCGTTATGCTGCCGAAATCTGCCGAGATTTAGGGTTAGGAACCTTGATAATATAAACCTTGTAGCGATGTTAACGGCGTCGTAGAGACCCCCTTGTTGGACTATGTGCGTCCGGATGAACGCAATTGTACTTTGTACCCCGCCGACAACTGTAGAGTTTTGGCCTTGAGCGTACATCATCGAGCATGCTTACGCATGTGAGGGGGTTTCTAGGGAAGCGTGAGAAAATTTTTGATGTTTCGTGTCATAACCACATGACAGATGTGGCTATGACACGTGTGATGAGTGTTGTGACCGCATGGAAAATGTGGGCATGAAATTTGGTATCAGAGCCCGGGTTTAAACACTAGGCATATTTGGGCACGTTATTATTCCGCAACTTTGATTAATTAGTCTCTACCTTGTTTTGTAGGATGCCTCCCCAACGTGTTCGACGAGCGCGATCACGCCACACAACGTCTATCGAGGTGCACAGCGATTCCTCAGCCGAGGGACGGGCACCCGCAGTTACAACAGTACCACCTGCACCACCTGTGCCACAAGCACCACTAGTAGCACAGGCACCACCAGTATTAGATATAGGTCCACAGATCTTACAGGCATTGCAGGCTATGTTAGAGAGGTTACCACCAGTGATTCCTGAGCCACGTGTTGAGCCTCGTGTTGATCCGCGAGAGGAGCCACGTAGGGAGCCACATGCTGAGTCACGTGTTGAGCCACGTGAGGAGCCCCGCATTGATCTGCGAGAGGTGCCACGTGTGGAGCCTATCGTTGAGATCCCCGACACTACAATAGAGGAGGTAGGGTCAGCCTCCTGTGCACGGAGCAGGAGTCCTCTGAGACCTTTGAGACGAGATGAGACCCAAAGGGCAGAACAAGTACATCATGGATTGTATGAGGATGGTGTGGAAGAGCCAGTTGTGGGACTTAGAGACAGAGGGGACCCCATCAGAGATCTACTTAGGCTCAACCCACCCACTTTCGCAGGTGCTACAGAGGGAGCTGTGGCCGAGGCTTGGCTGATTAGTTTAGACAGGTGTTTCACATTGCGACCATATGGAAGCAACACAAAAACATGAGTGGCAGTCCATCTTCTAAGGGATGCTGCAGCTACCTGGTGGTGCACTGAGGAGTGCAAGCGTCGACTTTCCATGGAGACACTCACTTGGGATATCTTCATTGAGTGCTTTAATGCGCGATATTTGTCAGAACATTACAAACAACACAGGATCGATGAGTTCCATGATTTACAGCAGAGAGGACTCACGGTTACTCAGTATGAGAGCTGATTCATTGAGCTTTCTCGTTACGCGAAATACCTCCATGACAAGAAAATCTTAATACATAAATTCATCAGAGGGCTGAACCACGGGATAGCAGGACCAGTTCGTATGGCAGACCCCTAGACCATGAGCGAGGCTGTTGAAAAGGCCCTTATATCAGAGGAAATTCAGGGACGAGGGCAGAATTCACGCCCGCAGTATTAGGATCGTAATCCCCAACAACAGTAGAACTTTCGAAGGCCTCAAAACACAATACAGAGAGGAGGATATAACTCTTCATCATTACCTCCTAGGCCTCCACATCAGCAGCAACATCAGTAAAAATTTAAATTCCAACAGAGGGGTCAGGGAGGACAGAACCGTGGTTGGCAGCAGCAGGGTCCACGCAGAGATCAGAGACAGCAGGGTTCATCGGCAGGACCCGCGAGGTCTCAACAGTCTTACAGAGGCTCACAGGGGTCCACTGGACGGACTAGGCAGCAACAGTCGGGCAGGACACAGTCAGGGCAGTTACAGGCTAGAGGACCGTGCTATGTGTGTGGTGGGGCAGGGCATTTGGCTAGAGAGTGCCTGCAGGGATATACAGCAGGGGGATAGCCCCGATCAGGAGGATCTGAGCAGACCGTAGGTGACGTGGGCAGATCCCACCACATGTTTGCAGCAGTTGATAACCGCCAGGCCGATTTCTAGGCCTTAGTCATCGAGGCAGCAGGTATGATTGGAGACTTCCCCATCTCTATCCTTTTTGACTCGGGAGCTACTGACTCCTTTCTGTCTACATCATTAGTGGAGCATTGCAGGCTGGTGGCTTCTAGGCAAGACATTAGGTGGGAGGTTGAGTTGGCCTCAGGGGCCAGGATGTCAGTAGATACCTTGGTTAAAGACTACAATATTACATTAGGATCCTTCACTACATCATGTGACCTTAGGGTTATGCCATTAGGATCTTATGGTGTAGTTCTGGGTATGGATTGGCTTGCGGCTCATAGAGCTAAGCTAGATTGTCGCCAGAGGACGATTAGCTGTTTAGACGATCATGGTTCACCGGTTGAGATAGTGGGCATTCAAAAGCCCATGGCTGTTCATATGATATCCGCTCAGCAGCTTAAGCACTGTATGCGGAAAGGATGCCAGATGTTTGCTATTACAGTCATTGATAGAGCAGAGGATGAACCTAAGGCTACTTTAGATGATCACCCTGTCCTTAGAGAGTTTGCTGATGTATTTCCACTGGAATTACCAGGATGCCTCCACATAGAGAAGTGGACTTCCACATCGACTTAGTGCCGGGTGTAGAACCGATATCCCGTGCACCTTATAGGATGACTACACATGAACTCACCGAACTTAAGCTGCAGTTAGAGGAATTACTTGAGAAGGGGCACATCCGACCTAGTGTTTCACCATGGGGCGCACTGGTTATCTTCGTGAAGAAGAAGGATGGGTCTCTTCGATTATGCATGGACTACAGGCAGCTGAACAAGGTGACGGTGAAGAACCGTTATCCTCTGCCTAGGATTGACGACCTTTTTGATCAGATGCAGGGAGCCAGAGTGTTCTCAAAAATTGATCTAAAATCTGGGTATCACCAATTGCGCATCATAGACGCAGATATTCATAAGACTGCTTTTCGAACCAGATATGGCCATTACGAATTCACAGTGGAACCCTTCGGGTTGACGAACGCCCCTGTAGTGTTCATGAGTCTCATGAACGGGGTGTTCCGTACTTACCTAGATCGGTTCGTAATCATATTTCTAGATGATATTTTAATTTATTCGCGGACCGAGGAGGAACATGTGGAGCACTTGCATCAAGTTTTGCAGCGATTACGAGAGCAGCAGCTTTATGGCAACTTGGCAAAGTGTGCCTTCTTCAGGACAGAGGTGCAGTATTTGGGACACATTTTATCAGGCGATGGCATCTCCGTAGATCCATCTAAAATCAGAGCAATTCAGGAGTGGCCGGCACCCACTAATGTGACAGAGGTCAGAAGCTTTATGGGGTTAGCCGGGTATTATCATCAGTTTGTTGAGGGCTTTTCAAGGATAGCACATCCCATCACTTCCCTTCAGCAAAAAGGGAAGGGTTTCCTTTGGACCGAGCAATGTGAAAAGGCCTTTGGAGTCCTTAAGGAGCGTCTTACCAGTGCTCCTATTTTAGCAGTTCCAGATCCTGCGAAGGAGTTTGTTGTTTGCACAGATGCATCATTAGAGGGTTTGGGAGCCGTGCTTATGCAGGGTGGTAGAGCGATCGCATACGAATCGCAAAAATTGAAGACACATGAGTTAAACTACCCTACTCATGACTTAGAGCTCGCAGTAGTTATTCATGCTTTGGTCCGCTAGAGACACTTCCTCTTAGGTTGACGCTTTGAACTCCATTCGGATCATCATAGCTTGCAGTATATTTTTACCTAGCCAAACTTGAACGCCTGCCAACGGCGTTGGATGGAATTTCTATGCGAATACGACTTTGATGTCCACTACATCAAAGGGAAGGAGAACATGGTCGCTGATGCGTTGAGTCGAAGGCACCACGAGATCCTGACCCTGACTTTGAGGGTGGACTTGAGAGATCACATCTTACAGCATCTGCCGGAGGACGAGTGGTTTCTTGAGGTGTAGCAGGAAATTCTAAATCAGAGGGCCCTTGAGGGCAAATTCACAGGATATACCCTTGAGTCCGATGGTTTGCTTAGACATCAGCAACGCATCCATGTACCCCTTGCAGGTAATCTTCGTACCGTGATTCTATCAGAGGCTCATAGAGTGCCCTACGCAGCACACCTAGGAGTGAAGAAAATGCATGCTGACTTACGACAGCTTTATCATTGGGCTGGGTTGAGGCGTGACATTGCAGAATATGTTGCTCGTTGCCTAGAATGTCAGAGGGTCAAGGCTGAACATCAGCATCCAGCGGGACTGTTGTACCCTCACGAGATACCTGAATGGAAATGGGACACCATTTCTATGGATTTTATCGTTGGTCTACCTATGTCATCACGTCGCCATGATGCTATTATGGTGATAGTTGATAAGCTGACCAAAGTGGCACACTTTTCACCAATATGCACAACGTACAATGCACCATCAGTGGCGAAGGTGTTTCTTGATCAGATTGTTAGACTTCATGGGGTACCTTGCCACATCATTTCCGACAGAGACTCTGTATTCATTTCATCATTCTGGAGAGCCTTACATCAGGCGTTGGGCACGCAGCTCAACTTCAGCTTAGCTTACCATCTGGAGACTGACGGATAAACAGAGAGAGTTAACCAGGTATTAGAAGACATGCTCCGCATGTACGTAATGGATCATCAGTCTAGATGGGAGGAGTACCTGTATCTGGTTGAGTTCACCTACAATAATGGGCATCACAGCTTGTTGGGTATGCCTCCTTTCCAGGCTTTATACGACAGACCATGCAGAACACCATTGAGTTGGGATCGGATAGAGGACAGAATGGCCATTGGTCTAGAGATAGTTCAGAATATGGAACAGCAGGTCAAACAGATTAGACAAAGACTTCAGGAAGCACAGGACAGGCAGAAGAAGTATGCCGATGCTAAGAGGACAGACCGAAGCTTCTCTGTGGGGGATAGAGTATTTTTGAGAGTGCGACCGCACAAGAGTCCAATCCATTACGGGAAGGGCTCCAAGCTCGCACCCTGATTTGTAGGACCTTTTGAGATCTTGGAGTGGATAGGACCTGTAGCCTATCGTCTAGCCTTGCCACCTAGCCTGTCATGTATCCACAATGTATTTTATGTCTCAGTTTTACGTCAATATATTTCTGACTTATCTCACGTGTTGGATTGGAGTGCTCTTCAGGTAGAGGCAGACAGACAACTGGTGTTGGAGCCAATTCACATATTGGCTCGTCAGATGCTGGCCCTTCGAGGTCGAGAGCTGGACCAGGTTAGGGTCCAATGGGACCTATACGACGAAGTCACAGCGACATGGGAAGATGCAGAGAGACTGGAGACCCTTTATCCTCACCTTTTTGATGACTTCCAGGAGGAAGTACAGTCTTAGGGGGGGAGGATGTGAGGACCACCCTTTTTACTTCTGTTCTTGTGACTATTTACATTACTGTTATTAATACTTTTTATATTTGTGGGATAGTAGTTCCCGGATTTGTCAAACTATTAAACTTTATTATGATTACGGAAAAACTAATTGGGTGATGTTTGGATAACATTTGCATTTCAGAAAAGTTAATTAGGTAATGATGTAAAGAAAATTGTAATATGATTTCATTTATGCTATTTAGAACTATGTCATGATAATGCATGTTTTTAAGTTGCTTCAGCTATGATGATTATATGTGAAACTGATCTTGTAAATTAGTGTGCAGGAATTACTAATCAAACCACAGATTTCGGAGATCATTCCGCACCTTGTTTTTGTTATTCCTTGTTAAGCCGATCTGGTTCCACAAGGAACCAAGATCACTCTGTGTTTGATGTGGTGTTGTAATGTGGTCTTTCATAAGGTCGAATGGGTAGGTCTACCCTCTTGTCACACTGACTTATGATTTGTGTTGTAAAAAGATTGAATTTGAATTTCTTTTCTTTTATTTAAATTCTTGAGGCCTCTTCTTGTATTTTAACATGACCCTAGGTGTCCTGAATAGGTTAAAGTTGACCCTGGGTTATACCCCATGGGTCCAGGGCCCCATTTGGCATGGGTAACCCTTGAGTAACCTCCTTCAGGTCATCTTAACTTCACCCTGAAGTTAGGTGACAAAAATTAGAGGTATGGGGGGATAGGATGGGTTGTACCAACACCCAAACCCATCCCTCTTCAATCCCCAAGGTAAGAGATGACTACAAACCCATCCATTATAGAGGAATTGACTTGAAGTCACCCTCACCATTAGTGAGATTCCCCATGAGTTATGGGGTCATCCATAATGAAGGAAGGAAGAAGAGGCATGGGTCACCTGTCTTTTCCTCCTTTAACTCCTTTTATTTCTCCCATGCGTAAGAGAAATGACATGAGGAGAGGGATAAGGAGGACTCTAGGGATGGGTGAGTGACATAAGCCAACACTCATTCCTTGGCACATAATAGTGGTTTGGGGAAGAGTGAGGAGGTGACAACTGTCACCTCCCCATTCCTCTAAATTGAGGGGATTTGGGTTATTTGAATCCAATTTTGGGATGGAGAGGGAGTTAGTTGAATTTTGAAGAGTTTTATTTTTATTGCCAAAATATGAAAGTTAGCTTTTGGAGAGGAAAAGGAGGAGGGAGTTTGGTGGCTTAGGTTGGAGGAGATCTTAGTGAAGCTCTACATCAGTTTCATCCCTGAAGGGCTCTGTAAGGTTGGTTTGGTTTTACCTTTCTTTTGTATATCTAATTGTTGTATGAAAAGTGTGTGAAAGTTGTTTATTTGCTTGTATTTTTGGGTTTGTTTTTGTGGGAACTGTTGTCGGGTGTTGACAGAGCTTCTCCCAATTGGGAGAAATGCTCATCAAGTTTGGGGTAGGGGAGGAGTGATCCTCCTTGGGTGCATACCTGGGTTCTTCTTATGGGATGTTGAAAGCCTTGAGGGCATGAATTTGTGACTGGTTCTTTGGCTTGAGAGTCAGATACAGATTCCTTGAAAATTTTGTGATCAAACTTGGTTTGAGGCCAAGAGAAATTGTGTTGGTTGTATTATCTATAAGGGTGACACTCTGGAGTCGAGTGTGTCCACTCTCCTACCCCTTGTAAAGCTCACTGTAGTTGAGTTTTCGTGTTGTGTAATTTACCCACTGGTGTTTGTGTGTTTTGGGTTTGTTGTTGTTCCCTGATATGAAGTGGATTGCTTGAGTTACCCAGGTGTGAGTATGATCTCCCTAGCTCGGGGGTGACCCTCTTGCGAGTCTACGGTAGGGAGGAGAGCTAGATGAGTGGTGTTTTCTTCTTTGTTTGTTTTTGATATGCAGGTTTCCTCTTGAAGCTTATGGTTGGAATTGGAGGAGTGCTGTATTTAGGGAGAAAGAATTTCATCCTTGCTATAAGAAGAGTTTGGTTCATTGAGCTACATCCTATTTAAGTTCATTATGGAGGGATTCTCTCCCTCTGAAGTTGTAACAAATTATTGTCTAGGAAGGAGAGAAATTCTTCCCTTCAGTATTGTTGTTGTGTATGGTCTTTCAATTATATTATCAAGTTGTAAAATCAAATTTGTGTTATTGGAAAAATTAGTGAAAATGTTAGTTCTTTGTAAGTTATCTGAAGATGTAACTTTGCTATTTTATTGAAATGGAAATTGAGATAAAAAAAATTTAGAAGTGTAACTGTAGTTTATCTCCTACTTCTTGCTTTAGAAGAAAATTACTGACTTGAAGTTAAATCAGATCAGGAAGGAAAACAAATTTTAACTATTCCTTGTATGAAGCTTACTAAAGATTGTTAAATTTGGGTGATGCATGGAATATTCAATTGTATATAAAATTTATTAAAAAAGTTAGTTCGTTAAATATAGATTACTAGAGATTGATTCATTTTGGTGATGCATTGATATGGCAATTGTATATACATTATAGAGTTAAATCATTATTTAACCTACAAAATTATTTGTCCGTTACCATTAAATAATATTGTAATTTTTACTAATCTTAATTAGGAGGCTAATAGGTGGAGTTGTGATTAAAATGTGTGTTGAGTGTGTATATATATATATATATAAATACATATATTGTTTTAATACATATGATATTGTTTATACAAAAATGAAATTGAATTATATGGTTTGTATAAAACTAAATTGTTTATACACAACTAAATTAAATGGGGAACATATATATATAATGAAAGGGAATTATTGTATTCCCTGTTTTTTTTTGTAATATACAGAGAGAAAGAAATAAAAAAAAATATTAATAAACAAATTTTACAAAAAAAATATATGGGTGGTGGGGTTGAAACCCCACCGCAGGCCCTTACACAAAGGAGGGTGTGGGGTGGGGGCTCCGCTCCCTCCCCACACCCCTGCCAGTCATAAAACCCGCGGGCCTTCACTCCCCCACAACACCCTCTCCACAACCCCGCGGCCTTTGCGCCACCACACCCTCCGTGCTACACCCTTTGCGCTGCCTCACACCTCCCGCCGTGGCCCGAACACCGCACCCTCTGCGCTACCGCACCACCTCCGCCTCCACACTCCACACCACCGCCTGCCTCAGTCCTGCGCTCCCATCCCTGCGTGTCGTCCATTCCACCGCCACTGTGACCTCCCTCCACTGCCAGCATTCAACTCCATGGCCGCCGCTGCCTTCGACCCTGCCAACACAACAAAAAAAAATAGTTAGGGTTTTAATTGCTAAGCAATAACCAAATAAACTATGTTATATTTTCCATGGTTTAGGTTTTTATAAAGAGGAGAGCCTCTTATATAATATAACAATGGAATATAATTGTAAATATATATATATATATATATATATATTATTTAAAAAAATAAAACAAATCTTATATAGGAAGCTTAATAATATAACAATGGGACATAATATCACAATGGAATATAATTGTATAAGTATATATATATTTATATTTTATTTAAAAAGAAATCTTATAATAGGAAGATTAATAATTTCAAAGGGAGAATAAACTGTATATGTAAACAAAATAATTATTTATAAACACATGTATTTTAATATAATGTAGTTTCAAAAGAGTTTCTCGGAAGTTTCTCATTCAACGCAAAATTCGTAACCAGGAAAATGAAGAGGAAAATTAGGCATCTCCATTTAAAAAGAACACTAGAAATAAACGTAAAGAAGCCATCACAGACATTCCATGTGTGGCCATTTTAAACTCAACTGTAGAGAGTAAACGTCCAATTGAGAAAAAAATAATGAAAGAGAGAAAGAAGAAGAAAAACTAACATTGGAAAACACAGAGGAGAAAATGCAAGGCATTTCCCAACTGGGATAAGAGAACTAAGTAGATTTACCCTTCCGATAATCCTGCTTAGGAACAAGATTATTGTGCAATTACTACAAACGTAGAGGTGAACCCTAGAGCGGAGAAAACTAAGAGACGGAGTCCAGCGAAGTAGTAAACTAGTTTATGTGAATTGGTCCATCTAGGAATTAGGAGTAATGTAATTTAGAAATACAGTGATAACTCTGATTGATGAGAAACATGAGGAAAAAGACAGGATAAACATAAAGAAAACTTAGAGAACAAAAGAGAGAGAGACCGAAATATAACCAAAATAAATTTCAGAGAAATAGTTAAGGTGATCATGATAGAAATACAATCAAAATTAAGTTCCAGGGAAACGGAAGAGAGGACAAATGAATGAACTTGTTGAGAATGCTAAGTTCGAAGGAGGAGTATGTATCAGGAAACAAGAGAGGAGACAAACAATCATGCTTTGTTAAAAAATGAACCAATAGGGAGATCACGAGTCAGTTTATTAGGAACAAGGCATCGTGGGAAGTTGTTAATCTATCAGGGAACCCCGTAAGAAGTATAGTGTTGAGTAATTCCCACTTACGCCGTAAGGCGTTATGCTGCCGAAATCTGCTGAGATTTAGGGTTAGGAACCTTGATAATATAAACCTTGTAGCAACGTTAACGGCGTCGTAGAGACCCCCTTGTTGGACTGTGTGCGTCTGGATGAATGCAATTGTACTTTGTACCCCGCCGACAACTGTAGAGTTTTCGCCTTGAGCGTACACCACCGAGCATGCTTACGCATGCGAGGGGGTTTCTAGGGAAGTGTGAGAAAATTTTTGATGTTTCGTGTCATAACCACATGACAGATGTGGCTATGACACGGGTGATGAGTGTTGTGACCGCATGGAAAATGTGGGCATGACACCCTACTAATAGAAGATACTCTTCCCATTTAAACTGTTGATCCATACAGTACATCCTTAACAAATCCTCTAAGATCTGGTTGACTTTCTATATAACCATCTATTTCTAAATGATAGGATGAACTTATGTTCAACTTAGTTCCCAATGTCACAAACAAAGTTTGCCAAAATCTTTGAAGTTATCCTCATATCTCTATCTAATATTATCTTCTCTGGAAATCCATGCATTCGAAAGATGTCAGATAAATCTTTTTTCTAAGATTGGTGCACTATCGGTAAGATTTTTAGGAATGAAATGAGCTACCTTAGTAAGATTGTCCACTACCACTAGAATTGTATCATGTCAATTTTTTGACATAGGTAATCCTTGGACAAAATCCATGCTAATAACATGTGATTTCCATTTTGGTACCTCATGAAGATACAACAATCCTACTAGATGTTGATGTTTAGGTTTAACTCGCTGACATTCTAAGATCTTGCCACAAAACTTGCAGCTTCTTGCTTCATTCCTTTCCAAAAATAGAGTGGTTTCAAATCTTCTGTCAACTTTGTCACTCCATGATGTACTGAGTATGGTGCACAATGAACCTATTTCAACACAAAATCTCTCAATCCACTATGTTCTAGAATATATTGAAGTCAAGGAAAACAAATAAAGTTAGAAACATAAACAAAATGCACAAACACACAAGTTTATACCTTCAAATGTAAGCCTCCTCCTTGATAAGGTTGAGAGAGTGCACCCTTACTCTCTAGCTTTACCCATGGCTTGCTAATGTGAAATGCTCTCAAACTACACTACAAATCACTAAAAGCCTAGCTCAAATGATGAAGAGATGAGATATTTTGGCATAATAACACTACTAAGAGATTGCATGATAAAATGGCTTGGGAGAGGTTGTATTTATAGGCATTTTAGAGGGAGATTTGATCCAATGGTTGAGATTGAAAGTAGATATAAATGGACGAGGATGAATGCAAGATGGAGGGCTTAGATTTGATCAACAACAATGGAGGGATGAGAGTAAAAGTGAACTTTTAATTCACCTGGGGAAGGGGTGTTCATTAATGAAGTTAGATGAGATGGATTAAAAGGAAATTTTTAATTCTTTTGGGGAAGAGTTCTATTAAATGTGAAATATGACATGTTAGGTGTGTAAGAACTCATTAATAAGTTTTAGGACAAGATGTGTATAAAAAATTGCCTTATGTGGAATAAAGACCAATTTTTTATTTGTGGAGTGTGGGGATGGGTGTTAAGTGGGGTTTGACCAAACTAATCAAGGAGATTAGTTTAATTAATATGGCTGTAGTAAATTGGTGAATGGATTAATTAGGGGTTAAAATTAATTAAACAAGGATTCATTTAATTAATTTTAGGTCTAGGGGTCACATAGGCTAGGGTAGCTAATTAAATAATATCTATTTAATCAACTAGGATAGGGGTAGGCTAATTAGTAGGCTAAATTAACTAGATAAACATAATTTATCTAATTAATTAGGTTTAGGGGAATGGTGAAATTAACCAAATAAATATTTACATATTTATTTAACTAATTGGGCTAATGTTAGTAAGTGTAACCATTGATATAATTCAATTAATTCAATTTTAAGGATGAAATGATGAAGAGAAGGTGAATAATCAGGTGTTGGGGGGAATAATTAATTAAATAAATTTAATTAATTAATTGGATGATACCAGAAAGATGGTTAGTCAGTGAAGATATTTTTAGGTGTCTACATTTACCCCTCTTTGATGTGGCATCGTGACCTAGCAGGGATATGGCGTCAAGTCAAAGAATTTACCCCAACTGCCCTGAGAAGGAATATAATGGATAAGGGATGCCGCATCGAGAGGTCGGGTGAAAAAATAATTTTTTTTAGGTGAGCTCTCACAAGGAGGAAATGGTGATAAAAATGGATAGAGGATAGAAAAATAGGATGATAGGAAGAAAAATGGGCGAAAAAGATTAAGATTTGCACCCTGGAGAGGAAAAAGTGTGTTGGAGGATGACATGACCTTCTATAAATAGAAAAAGTGGGCCCAAAGTGCCACATTTGCACTCATTGAGCCACTTAGACAAGAGAGAAGAAGAAACAAGATGGTGAACCTCCTCTTCCTACACTATGAGAGCGAGTCCGTTCTTACATGAGATCATCGGTGGCTGGCGACCGGGAATGTGGACTAACCCTAGCTTTGTCAATTTTTTAATTTCAAGCATTTATGGCATTAGGAAATGGGTAGATTAGGGTTATGGCACCATCAGAGGGCCATTTGGCACCATCAGAGGCTGGAATGGCATCATCGGCCAGAGGGAAAAATGGAAAGTTTTGGTGCCAAAAGCAAGTTTTGTGGCGCCATCATCAAGTTTGGTGCTATCACGCTGGGGGTTTTGTTGCCGCTTTGGTGCTATGTGGAGAAGTTGTGGCGCCATTCTCTTGAATGGTGCCATTGGGAGAAATGACACTAAATCTAGGCACTGTGGTGCCATTCATTTGAATGGCACCTAGGGTTTAGTAAAGAAAAAGAAATTTGTGGGTTAGGTGCCAAAATGGCACCATAATGAGAGGAATCAGTGCCATTTTCTCGAATGGCACCTTGCAAGGAAGGAATGGTGCCATCATTTGGATTGGCGCCATACCTGGAAGAAGTGGTGTCATCCAGAGGATTAGCACCATGTCATGGAAATTGGCACGAAATCTAATTTTGGTGCCAAAAAGGGAAAAATCAATGCTAAGTCACCGATTTGCAAAAAAAATCAAGTTTTTGACACACATTTTGTGGATGCAGGTTGATGGGGGGACTGTGGCTTCACAGGAGTGACATGTTCCCCTGGTTATGCAGTTGGTAGATGGTTTTGACATAGCTACACGAGCTCGGCTAGGTAGATTAGGTTTGCAGATAGTGGTAGAGATGCCCATTATACAGGCATATAGGGTGATGATGACAACCCTGGTGGAGTGATGGTGTCCTAAGACATGCTCTTTCCTCCTTACGATGGGTGAGGTCACCATCACCTTGGAGGATGTATATCACATTCTTAGGTTGCCCATTCATGGAGCATAGGTGACCTATGATACTGGTAAAGGACGAGCAGCATTGGACAAAGCTTTTGCCTCAGGCCACCTAGTGTTGACATGAGATCATCGAGAGATGAGTTATGGTCAGACATTTGCAGCAGGGGTAGATCAATTCACATTGGTTCTTTGTGCATTGATTAGGGGTCTGGTGATGCCAGATCGATGTGCACGGGGCTTCCCATTGGGTTGGGGAGAGGTGATTGAGAAGATGGTATTGGATGAGACAGTGTATGCATGGGGGCCATGCGTGTTGGGGCAGCTATACCATGAGATGCATACCATGGTGTATCTATATGATTTAGCTTTGTCTACTGGGGTCACACTGCTGCATGTGTGGGCCTTTGAGCACATTGCGATTACAAGGCCATAGGGAGCATAATTTTAGAGATAGTTTGAGGCATATGTTTTCCTGTACAGGTAGCCCGTCTAGTACTCCTATGTTGGACAGTTGCGTTATTGGCGGTGGATTTTTGATGACCTAACTTGTGTTACATGGCAGCCATATATCAGTGTAGAGGTGTGGCCTGATGACCATATTCACATACCTTGTACATTTCAGCCACGCTATCTGATGGGATCAGGGAACCATATGATAAACAGGTATCTCCCCTCTCATGTGATGTGGGAGTTTGGGTTGCGCAAGGACCTTCCATTGTCGATAGCGGTGTTTGCTAGGATGGCCTGAGATGTTAGGTGGCCGCCAGCCATAGTGCCCCAAGTGGCCATAGATGTCTTTACATGTTCACAACCCCAGTAGTGGGATTAGGGGAGTTGATTGGTGAAGGCAGGGACTACTCCTACGTATGATTAGTGTTGGGCTATACAAAGGCTGATCCATTTGACAGATCCTACTACAAAGCTGGACATGATAGTGGAGGTGGGGGAGGAGGGAGATGTTGTGGAGGAGGAGATAGTGGAGGAGGAGGTCGATGCAGATGAGGATGATCCCATCAGGATGCTACCTGTGGTAGCTTATGAGCAAGCTATGGCTGGGAGAGGATAGGGACGAGGGTAGCAGATACCTGTGCAGCAGGTGCAGGTAGGGAAAATGCCTCTGCCATGGGTACCCTTACAACAACAGAGGTCTAGGCTGGCACCACCATAGGTACTATTACAACAGCAAGCCCAAGGGTAGAGACAAATGCCACCACCATGAGCACCGTCACAGAGACCACCATAGTAGGCGAGATAACAATAGCAGGTGCGGCCACAGACCTAGCAACAACACATCCCAGAGACTAAGATGATATTCATAGGGGCTGGGGCTGGGGAGCCTAGTAGTTCAAGGGTAGGAGTCAATCTTGCTCCGAGAGGGCGCTCATCATGTCAGTGCACCTGGGTGGATGATGAGGAGGAGGTGGGGACCCTTTGATCTCAAGTAGCGAGCCTAGAGGATACTATACAGAAATAGAGCTAGGAACTTGTATAGTTGTGGGGAGCAGCTACCTTTCTAGATGGTAGTAGTGGGGCAGATGGTTAGGTTAGTGCACTGCAAGCACAACTAGCACAGGCGTAGGCACATATTGCACAGCTACAGGCTCAGGTAGCTAGTGTTACCACAAAGAGGGATGTAGAGAGAGCCCTGTGTTAGGCAGCAGATGCACAGGTGACACAGTTACAGGGTTTGGCATCAAGTTCTAGCATCAACTAGATATTTGTACAGTCCTAGGCTCAAATTGCATAGATACAAGGCTAGTTTCTAGAGCAGAGCAGACAAGTTGAGTATTATTATGGGACTTATTGTGCTATGGTTCCTGCAGATCAGCAGATACCTAGCTACAGTTCGAGGAGTGGATCAAGAATGTCTGGTTCACACAGATCTAGGAGATCTATTCAGTCAGTACAGTAGCCCATGGCACCTCCATCACTACCACTGTAGTAGCCACCACAGCAGCCTCTGCAGCCACAACAGCCACCACCATAGTAGCAGCAACCACACCCAAGTTCTCCTATGAACTCAACCAAAGGGTCATTGGCCTAGGGTTGATATTTGATATGTACTAATGTATTTTGGCCCTTTTAGGCATTTTTGTACCATGACATTGAGCGATGTATTATTTTGGTAGCGATATATCTGATGATGTTTATGGATATTTATTATGTTTTTATGGATGTTTATCATGATAACATGATATATCCTATGTTTACTTATGATATGCATATGATGGTTATGGTATGTGATGGAGCATGTATTTTATGATGTGATGGTTTATGTTTTGCTTATGATACTTATACATTATGGATGATGTTATGATGTTTATGATGATGTACATGGATGATTATGATACATGGATTATGATGAATGTGTGTTATGATTATGGGTGCATTTTATATGGATGATGTTGTGATGTTGATGTATGAGATGCATTTTGGATAATGTTTATGGATTATGATGTGGATTATATATGGGATGTAATGGAATATATGCTTAGTTTTAATAAACATATATTATGTATGCAAATGGAAATGTGAAATAAATAAATATATGCTCATTTTAATAAACATATATTTTGTATGCAAATGGAAATGTGAAATGAATAAATATATGCTCAGATTAATAAACATATATTTTGTATGCAAATGGAAATGTGAAATGAATAAATATATGCTCAGATTAATAAACATATATTATGAATGATTAATGGAATGGTTAAATAATGCAATGATTAATCATGTGAAATAATAATAGTGTAATGATAAGTGATAATGCAAATGAATGATTGATAATGAAATGGGAAATGGGATGGGTTGATGTCATAGGTAAATGTCATGATACATGTGATAGTCATGTAACCCTAGGCAATTGGGTTAGGTGGTCAAGATGTTTGGGATAGGTTTAGGGAATACTAGATTGTTAGATGCCACGCCACTAGAGAGGTCTTGTTGAGATGAGATGCAGAATGAGGGGATATGTTAGATAGTGGAGGGATTGTGTTATGGTGAATGGGGGGGGAGTCATTTTCAAATTCTAATTCTAGATTTTGTGTTGAATGGGTGATGATCTAGAAATGGAGATGAATGAGCTAGCCAAAGTACTTGCATTTCATTAGTGAGAGTATTTCTAGGTTTATTATAGAAAAATAGGATATTGTTCACCAAGGTCTAAAAGGACCAATGTGATGATTTATATCCATATTTGCATGGACTAGACTCACAAGCAAAAGGTTGACTTCATGCATGCCCAAGGTAGTATAACCTTTCCTAGCTAAGGGAAGGGGACTCATAACATAAGTGTCTTTAGTACATAGAAGGTAAGATTAACCTAATATGCAAATGGGGAACACTATGCTAAACTGACCCTATCTTCAAGATATGAATACTAAGCACATCATACAAAAACAATGACCATGCTTATTCTAGGAGGTGTTCACCACATACCATGATATAATGAGATCAAAGTAGCTTTAGAGTGAGTCCCAGAACAAGACAAAAGATAAAAATCAATAATCAAAAAACCAACAAAAATGACACCAACAACCATTGTATCTCTTGCCAAGATAAGTAGTGATAGGATGATGGATCTTGTCCATTGTAGGAACAGTATATCCTAGGACAAGAATCTATTGGATGTTTGGTGGAAAAACTTTGAAAGGTGGGCAAAAGGATAGTCAGGCCATGTGTGATGATTATGTTTGGTTTGTTGATTGACGATTTTTGTGTTGGGTGTGATGTTTTGACATTATGCTTAGCATGTGTATTGCTTGGTGAATTTAGTAAGCTCAAAAGATAAGGGCCAACCAAACGGGTTGGATGGGTGCATCTTATGTACCTGAGTACTAGTTATTTCCTTCATATTCCAGACTACCTACATACCCTGTGTTCACAGGATCAAGGCACTTTAAGATGTGGGTGAGATGAATATGTAGTTTTGGTTTGACTTGATGATGTGGGAATGGTTTTAGATGGATATGATGATGCGTAGGATGATGATGTGAGATTGTTTTTGTATTTTAGTAATTTTGTGATTTTTTTTGTATTTTGGATTTTTTGGATGTTTTTGGATTTTGTAATGTTTTTGGTTTTTTGGATTTTAAGTTGTTCAAGAGAAGCATACAAGGATCCTCGTTCCATGGGTTATCTTTGGGTGGGATAATGTGGGGTGGGGGATAGGTTTTGATGTTTCAGAATTCCAAGCCATGGAATGTGCGCAATATGGAATGTCATGATGGAAAGAGGGCTTATTAGATGGTGGAACCGGCTGCTACACATGGAACCTAAAATAGGTTTTCACCATGGTATTTATCCAAGGCATCACCGAAGTGATTTTTGCCATTGAATGACTTTATTGCACTCAGTTTTTTTCTTAATTTTTTGATTTTTTTGTACTGTTTTGCTTTTGGGATACTCGATGAGTCATGCAAAGAACCTTTTTAAATGCAAGATGTTCATAGGTTCATCTAGAGGCTACCCCTCAGGTGTTGCAAGTTGATATGCCCCTGACCCATAGCTGGCTGTGATAACATACAGTCCCAACCAATTAGGCTCAAATTTTCCTTTTTTAGTGTGCTCTTATAGATTCTTCTAGTTCTCCATAAGGACAAGGTCACCTACTTCAAACTTGTGGTTCTTGATTTTCTTGTTATAGCTCCTATGTAGGCGATTTTGGTAGGCCCGAAGATGGTTGATTGCATCCAAGCATTTCTCATCCAATAATTCTAGCTCATTTAGCCTTGCAACTCGATACTCTTCCTCAATGATTATATTATGTAATGAATCCCTGAGTGATGGGAACTTGACCCCAATAGGTAATTAGCTTCAGAATCGAATACTAAGGAATATGGTGTGGCTCCTGTGGGTGTGCGGATACTTGTGCAGTAGGCCCATAGGGTGGGGTTGAGTTGGAGGTGCCAGTCATGGCCAACTTCATTAACCATTTTCTTTAGGATGCACAAGATGGTTTTGTTAGAAGCTTCAACTTGACCGTTACCTTGTCGGTAATAGGGTGTGGAAAAGTGATGTTGGATCTGGAACTTTTCACACAAGGTGCAGACTTCCTAGTTTTTGAACGGTTTCATGTTATCAGTGATGATGGAATGGGGAATGCCATAACTACATATTATGTAATGGAGGATGAATTTGGCTATTTGGATACCTGTGGTGAAAGTGAGTGGAATGGCTTCGACCCACTTAGTGAAGTATTCAGTGACAGTGATGATGAATTTGTGGCCATTGGATGATGTTGGGTGAATCTTACCTATGAGGTTGAGTCCCCACTGTGAGAAAGGCCAAGGAGTTGTTATTGGCTACAACTCCTGTGATGGTGCATGGATGAGATCCCCATGTTGCTGACATGACAAACATTTCTTCACAAACTTGTAAGCATCCCGTTCCATGGTCGGCCAATAATATCCTGTCCTCAGAATCTTCTTCGCTAAGGTAGGTCCACTAGAGTATGCCCCAAAAATGCCTTCGTGCACCTCTTGCAAGGCCACTTCAGCTTCCCTAGAGTTAAGACATCGTAAAAGCGTACCATCAAGACTTATTTTATAAAGGGTGTCTCCTATAAGGGTAAAGCAGGAGGCTCGACGGATGAAGCTTTTTTGTTGCATAGAAGATAGGTTTGGTGGGATGATGTTGTCGTGAAGGTACATGTAAGTCTCTTGATACCAAGGAGATAGCAGACCAACAATGTCACACACTAATTTTGATTGTGGAACATCATAAGTCAGTATGGGGAGCTCTTCGATCAATAATTCACACTTCTTGCTATCCTTCTTCATATCAACCAAGGATCCTATTGTGGCCATAGCATCTATTGCCTTGTTGTTCAATCTTGGAATTTGTTCAAAATGGATGTCATGAAAATAATCTTTGAAGTTATCGACCATTCTTTTATAGGGTAGAAGCTTGTCATCCTTGGTCTTGTACTCGTTATTCACTTGTCAGATGACTAATTGGGAGTCTCCATAAATTATCAACTTCTCAATTTTCCACTATATTGCCATGCAGAGTCCTGTGATGAGGGCCTTATACTCTGCTATGTTATTCATGCATGGAAATGTGATCTTGTAGGATTTTGGGATGGTGTCTCCTTAAGGGGTAACAAAAAAATGCTTGCCCCCGAGCCACGATGCATGTAGGACCCATCAAAATATATTTTCTATGTTTCTGTTGTTGGCGCTATTGTCAGTATGGACTCATCAGGAAACTCTGCAAGCAGTGGTTGCTCTGTTGGGATTGGTACATCAGCTAATTGATCAACGATTACCTATCCTTTGATGGCTTTCATTTCTATGTATTCAATATCAAACTCGCTCAAGATCATAACCCATTTAGCCATTCTTCTAGTAAGAGCTTCTCTAGTCAATAGATACTTCAGCAGGTCAATCTTGGCAATGAGCTTAATCTTATGATTAAGCATGTAGTGTCTCAATTTCTATGAAGTGAAGACAACAAGACATGCTCATTCAATCAGAGTATAGTTCAACTCATAGGTCACCAAGGTGCGGCTGATATAGTATATAGGTCTTTCTTTTCCTTGCTCATCATGTTGTGCTAACAAGGCCCCTATAGCTGTTTCTGTTGTTGAAATGCATAAAAGGAGGGGTTCCCCTTGTTTTGGTGGAAGAGGACAGGTGGGTTAGCAAGATATTCTTTCATCTATTCAAAAGTGATTTGGTATTGACTATCCCACACAAAAGCTATATTTTTGCAGAGAAGATGTTGAAACGGTTGGCACTTGTGGGCAAGTTGTGCTATAAAGCGACAGATCGATTGGAGTTTTCCTTCTAGGCTTTGAAGCCGCTTAAGTGTCTTGGGTAGAGGCATCTCCACTATAGATTTGACCATGACAAGATCCACTTCAATTCCACTTCTCGACATGATGAATCCTAGAAGCTTTCCAGAAGTGACCTTGAAGACACATTTCTTTGGATTCAGCTGCACGTTGTACTACTCTAGCCTATCAAAAAAGTTTGCCAACACATTTAAGTGTTCTTCTCTAGTTTTGGACTTTCCCAATAGATCATCGACATAGTATTCCATTATGCTATGGAAGAGATCATGGAAGATGACTATCATTTCCCTTTGATATGTAGCTCCTACATTCTTCAAGCCAAAATGCATCACGACCTAGCAGTATATTCCCCATGGACATATAAAGGATGTTTTATGCCGATCTTCTTCTACAATCCTGATTTGATTGTACCCTGAAAAACCATCCATCAAAGACAACATCTCATGACAGATGGTGAGATCTACTATGATGTCGATGTTAGGTAGTGGAAAGTCATCCTTAAGGAAAGCTTTATTGAGGTCTCTGAAATCGGTGCAGCAATGGATGCCCCCAGTGAATTTGGTTACAGGTACAATATTGGATACCCACTCGGGGTAATTTATCGGGCGGATGAACCCCACATCTAGGAGTTTCTTGAGTTTTACCTTGACAAGGAGTGGTGTTTGGGGATTCATATTTCTTATCTTTTGCTTCACTGGCTTTGCATTAGGATGTACCGCAAGGTGATGAACAACTAGGACGGGATCTAGTCCCAACATGTCGGCATAGGTCCATGCGAAGTTATGGCTCCTTTGAAAAAGGCTAAGAAATTCTCCTGTTCCTTTGTTGTGAGGGACTCTGCTTTGAATGTGATTTTTGGTGCCTCTTCTATTCCAAGATTTATTTCTTGCGATGCTTCAACTAAGATTGGCAATCTCTCTTGATATAACTTAGCTACTTCAGGAAGGTCCATGCTCTCATCTCCTAACGCCTCATGGATGTTTTCACTAGGTGATACATCCTTTATTTTAATTTTTTCCTCACCTGAAAGTGCCACAAAGTGGTTTTCACTAGGGGGTGTTATTTTTATTTTTATGTTTTTGTGACTAAAAGCTTGGGTTGTCTCCCCGAAGTATGTAGTTGTGTTGAATTCTATGATGTAGTCAGATTTGTTGTCTCCAAGGGGCAAGCGATCTCTCATCATTCTGTACAACATCAAGGATGGGAGGTCCTTGTTGGTCCCATTCTATGAGCTGGGGGTAAACAAGATGTAGGTTATTAGAGGTGGATGGCATTGTGGTTAAGGTGTAGATGGTACATATGGAGGATTCAAAGAATTTGGTGAAGTCACTAAAGGAGTCTTGATGGTCTTCTTTGTTGATGTTGTTGACCGTAGGGAAGGCCTTAGCAACCTCACTTAAGATACATTCGTCATTAGTGGGAGTGGTCTCTTGTTTCCCATACCCTAACCCATGAAGATGAGGGTTTCTTGTTGCTTGGATTGGCTCTACAATTCCTTGTTCATGAAGTCCTATACTACCTTGTCCTTTGTAGCCCATATACTTGACAATTTTGAGACATTTTCCATAGATCTCAACTGGGATAGTAGGAACTTCTTGTTCTACTTCTTCTTTGTATAACCATGAAGATATATCTTCAAGAACATCTTGGTCAAGGAGGTGTTTCTTCTTGAAGGTAGGTGATGGTTTGCACTTGATGATCACCATGGAGACTTCTTCCCTAGGAACACCAAATGTCTTAGGAGATGGCAATAGGCCCACACAAAAGGTGTTGTGTAGGTCATATTCACCACATCCCATGTCGCTCAACTTCATCTTGACTTTGGGTGGAGGAGATGTTTGCGATGTAGTGGCGATGTTGGAGGGATTGATGTACGAGGTAGATGATGTAGGATTAGCCTATGAGGTGGATTTCTTTGTGGCATTGTTGTATGAGTAGAAAGTGTGGTCATGTCCTTCCAAGAAACTACAATATTGGAAGGGACAGGGATCGGCATATATGGTAACTTCCGTGCTATTATGGGGGAACTTCAAGCATTGATGGAATGTGAATGGGATAGCTTGCATGGCATGAATCCATGGTCAGCCGAGAAGAATATTATAGGGAAGATCAAGATCAAACACCTAAAATTTGGTTTCCAATATCTTCTATCCTACTTGGATAGGAAGCTTGATGGTGCCTTCAGACAATCTCTCAGTGTCATCATATCCTTTAATGGTTATACATTCACTAGTATCCACAACTATATCAAAGTATCCAAAATGTTTTAACAATTTAAGAGTGCACAGATTTAGGCCAGAGCCACCATCTATTAAGACTCTTTTAATGGTGTGCTTATGGATTAGGACCTTAATGTGCAAGGCTTTCTTGTAGGTGGCATTAGATGCGGGTAGATCCTTTTTGAAAAATGTTAGGCAATGCGGCGAAGTGATATTGCCTATCATGGCTTGGAATTGGTCAACATTCAAATTGGTAGGGACTTGTGTCTCCATTAAGGCCTTGTTGAGGACTTCCTTATGGAGGGGAGATGTGCGAAGCAACTCAAGAATGGAGATTTGTGTGGGGCTCTTTTGGAGGTGGTCCAAGAGGTTATACTTGTGGGCAGATGGTGGATTGGTAGATGTGGACGTGGAGGGCTGGTCATTAGTGGTTGCCCCATGGATAGACACGTGATTGTGATGAGTAGTGATGGCGCAATTTGGGGACTTGGTTCTAATAGTGATAGTGTTGATGTGGTTGGAAGAATCTTCTATTTGACCTACTACGAAGTCAAATGTGTTGGGAATTAAGGTGTCTCAACCTTGGTAATTCCTTGCATTTATTTATTGTAATATATTTATTTATTGCCTATTATGTAACTAAGATTGTCATCTTGTGGGAGTTGGCACGGTGATGTGTCATCCTACGTGGAAGGTGACCACATGTAATTTTTTCCTCACATGAGGAGATAGGCATCCCACTTAGTGGTAGAGGTATTTTGCCATGTGTCGGCACTTTGACTAGTGTGTAAGTGAATCTTGACCAAAATAGTTATGATAGATTCCTATGACAAAATCTGACACGTAAGAGTCGTAAATAGAAGGTTCTATGACAGGTGAAGACATGTGTCACAAGGCATCCTAGAAGAAGGCATCTTTGGGTGCCTCAAGGAGGGTTATGACATGTTGTAAGAGAATATGCTATTTTTGGTCAGTGTATGATAGATTCTCTTACAGGTATAAAATATGACAGTTATGACAGATTATATGACAGTCGTAAGAGTCATAAGAGCATCTGTCATTGCCCAACTTGGGAATAGGAAACCATATTGGGATGGGGTGTTATGACAAGTGTCATGATCATGCTGTAGTGTTAGACAAGTGTCCCTAGGAGTCGGTTTTGGGCCATGAGGCCAAGTTGGACGCCCATCTCAAGAAAGGTCCATTTTTCCCTTGTAACTTCTATTTAAAACAGGTGCTTGGAGAGCAGATGTATTATGTAATTGACAGGTACTGTTATGCTACCAAAATATCTCTAGATACGACTGTCAAAGACTCCTGCAAGAGTATTGGCTCTGTAACTGTGTTGTAAACTTCATTGTTTAGATAATACATTTGAGTTGTGTTTTGGAGTGTGGGGTTTTTCACCCGTAAGGTTTTTCCCTGCGTATATCTTGTCTCTCTCTCTCTCTCTCTTATGTCTACATTCTATGTGTATGTGTATTGCTGAAATATCTCTATTGTTGGCTTAATAACACTATAATTGTAAAGGTTAAAAATAATTTGCACACATCTCTCCTCATTACATTAGTGTAGGAAGCAATTTCTGCACACCTAGCTTCCTTTCAGTTGGTATCAGAGCTTGATCACCTTTGGTCCTAGTTGTTGGGTAGGGGTTTTTTGAGCTGATCTTAGATTGAGTGGGAGTCTATACAGAGTATTCTATAATCTTGTTGTAGGAAAGAGATGGCAGGCACATCCAGAAGATTAGAGGTAGAGAAGCTCAATGGCACAAATTTTGTGTTATGAAAACTTAAGATGGAAGACATGCTTGTTGATCGTGACCTATGGGACACCGTTTCTAGTGTTAAGCCAACCGCAATGGCACAAGATGAATAGAATCTCAAAGATCAGAAGGCTAAGGATCTCATAAGATTCAGTCTATCTGATTCTATGATATTAAATGTCCATGAGGAGAAGACCACGAAAGATCTTTGGAAGAAGCTGGGAGATGTTTATCAAGCCAAATCCCTAGTGAACAAGCTTTTTCTAAGAAAGAAGTTGTATTCTTTGAGGATGGAGGATGGAGGATCTATTGCAGATCACCTAAATGCTTTCAACATGTTAGTTACACAATTGACATCTGTTGGTGTGAAGATGGAGGAGGAGGATCATTGTATGACCTTGCTTTGTCCTTTGCCAGACTCATGGGATCATCTTATTATGGCTATTGGGAGAACCACATCCACTTTCAAAATGGATGAAGTGGTATCTTCGTTGTTATCTAAAGAGATGTAGAGAAAGTATTTTGAAGCAACCAAAGAGGCTCTTGCAGTTCATGGAAGACCCAAGGAGAAAGGGAAAAAGAAGGACAAGAAAGTTGAGAAGGGTAGATCCAAATCTCTTGGAAAGTCCAAGGCTCTTTGTTTGAACTATGGAAAAACTGGGCATTTTCGAAAGGAATGCAAAGAGGAAAAGAAAAAGAAGAAGAAGAAGAATGTCTCAGACTCATATTCTGACAAGTCACAAGATGATGGTGATGCCTTCATCGCAGCCCTAGCCACTCATGTATTTGATGATGTGTGGTTGATTGATTCTGGTGCATCATTCCACATGACCTCACATCGAAGCTAGTTCATGAAGTATGAAGAGTTCAATGGTGGAAGAGTGTACCAGGGTGACGATTCTCATCTGAAGATTAATGGTCATGGAAGAGTCTCAATCTAATTCCCTGATGGACGAGTGAAGGGGATCACTAGGGTCATGCACATCCTAGGCTTGGCACGAAACCTGCTTTCTGTAAGTATGTTGAATGATGTAGGTGTGCAGGTTGTCTTTTCAAAGGACGGATGCAAGATGACTAGAGGATCTATGGTGCTTGTGAAGGGTACTCGGAGAGGTACTCTATTTTAGCTGGAGGCATGCACTTCACAGTGCAATAGTTCTTCTGACTCAAATAAAAGAGTTGCAGTCACTTCATCCACACCATTGGAACCGGCAGTGAAAAAGTCTGTTGTAACAAATTCTGATGGTGGTGCATCTTGGGTACCCAAGGGTGCTCATGCTTTGGAAGTTAAGCTTCCTACTGAAAAGATAATGTTATGGCATATGAGATTTGGCCACATTGGTGAGAAGGGCCCTAGAACCCTAAAAAATAAAAACCTCATTGAGGGGTTAAATGATTGTAATCTCAAGTTCAACTTTTGTGAATATTGTATATACGGAAAGCAAAACCGTGTTCAGTTTTACTCTAGTTCTCACAAGTCTTTTGGTGTGTTGGATCTTATTCATTCTAATGTGTTTGGTCCTATTAGCGTTCCTTCAATTTCCAAATCTGTATATTTTGTATCTTTCATAGATGATTACAATAGAAGGACATGGATTTATTTTCTTAGAAGTAAGACTGAAGTCTTTAGTTGGTTCAAAGAGTTTAAATCTTTTCTTGAGAATCAAACTAGTAAAAAGATTAAGTGTTTGAGGAATGACAACAGTGGTGAGTTTTGTTCGGTAGAGTTCAATAAGTTCTATAAAGAGAAAGGGATTGAAAGACATAAGATAACTCCATACACCCCCAAGAAAAATGGAGTTGCATAGAGGATGAACATGACACTGATGGAGAGGTCTAGGAGTATGCTTAGTGGAGCAAGCCTCAAAAAAAAGTTTTGGGTTGAAGCTGTAGCCACTACTTGCTACCTGGTAAACAGGTCTCCTACATCAGCTCTTGTTGGTAAGACACCTATGGAGGTGTGGTCTGGTAAGAATCCTTCAGTTAGACATCTTCATATTTTTGGTTGTGAGGCATATGCACATGTGCCTAAGGAGAAACGATCTAAATTGGAGAACAAGGATGTTAAGTATATTTTCATTGGCTATGGTGTCGGTGTGAAAGGATACAAGCTTTGGGATCATGTGGCTGAAAAAGTGTTGTATAGCAGAAGTGTTATTTTCAGAGAGATAACACCTTCTTCCATTGTTCTACAGCCAGAAGAAATAGAAAAGAAAGAGGATGTGGTTCAGATTCCTTCTACCCCTAAGAAGACAGAACAGACAGACCCTGTGAAACCTGATGATGAGGAGAGCTCTAGTAGCTCTGAAAGCTCAAAAGAAGAAGTAGAACCTCAACCTCAGCCTTTGAGGAGGTCTACACGAACAAGGAAGCAACCTGATAGGTTTGATTATTCATTGCTTGATTCTAGTTGTGCTTGTGCCTTGCTTACTAACACTGATGAGCCTAGAACTGTGACAGAGGCTATGGGCATGAAAGATGCAGGTTCTTGGAAGGAGGCTATGGAAGATGAGATGGATTCTTTAGAGAAGAATAAAACATGGGACTCAGTGCCTTTGCTTGAAGGATGAAAACCTGTTGGATACAAATGGGTGTTCAAGAAGAAATTCAGTGTTAATGGTAGTGTTGAAAAGTACAAGGCCAGACTGGTTGTGAAGGGGTATTCACAAGTGGAGGGAATTGATTATGGTGAAATTTTCTCTCCCGTTACAAAGCTGACATCTATTTGGTTCTTGTTATCTCTTGCAGAAGTTTATGACTTAGAGGTGGAGCAGATGGATGTGAAAACAACTTTCCTTCATGGTGATTTGGAGGAAGAAATTTACATGTCATAGCTAGAGCATTTGGTGTAGGAGCACCCCTTCAACAGGATAAATATGCACAAGAGGGAGAAGAATAAGGTTTTTATGTATATATTGACACTTCATGTTACCATGTAGCATTTGTATGTCATTAACAAATGTAACATTTTATGTTAGCATTTCATGTTTGTAAACATCAAAACTTACTTTTCAGACATATTGGGTGATGTGAAGGGTTAAACAATGTGTCCTGTCATTAGGAGTTTTGTTGTCTTATGCAAAACAGATGTCATGGGATTAATTAGGGTTTCTGTTAATGATCATTGGGAAATTCAAAAATCCCAAAAATAGAGGTGACAGGGTTAACAAAAATGGGGAGAGATGGTCGAGAAAAAGGGGTCTTTCATTTTTTCTTTTCTAGAACTGATCAAATGTAAGAAGCTAGAACGAAAGAATAGAAATTCTGCAAGTTATACTCTGTCAATTTTGAATCCTGTGTGAAATCTTGGTAAATCAAATTGTTCTGTTTATTATCTGTATAGAACCGTTGCATTTTTAATTTTAGTTATTCTGTTGCCGTAATGCACGATTAAATCCATTCCACTGGTGGATTTCTGTGAAACCAGTGGAATGGACTTGTAAAGTAGTTTTCCATTTTTGTTTCATTCTTTTGGTTGATAAACATGGAAGTATAGAAATTACATAATCCATTCCAGAGAAATCATCGGCAAAAAAATTCAAATTGGCATCTGAAGTATATACATAAATTGTGTGCTATAGATAGTCTATGAATATATCATATTTGCATGTGAGCCTCATTCTGTCTATATACTATGAAAAAGGGGTACATATAGAAAGTCTTGTTTGGCCGAGTTTGTGTTGTTTGGCAAATATACATTTCCTATATATATCGCAATTGTATGAAGGTACTTCCTTTGTGTATATTGTTGTTGTATCTTCATATCACCTTGTGTGTATATGCCCAATGTATGTCCTAGACAGTTGTGAATATACTGCATTGGCAAATTAAAGAGGCATCAATGTGAGAAGAGTCATTGGGTGGACAAAATTGTGTTGAGCCGATAGCATATAGTCTCACCGATGGAGGAAGTCTGAAGACTGAGTGGTCGGCAAGAGTATCATCATCAGAGAATAAGATTAAGGTCTGGCTGAAGAAGCGAATCTGGCTGACGAGGGAGTTGACATAAAGGGTTTCAGAGTAACAAGTGATATCGGCAGAGGGAATGAAGCCTTCGCCGATAGTTATATGTCTTGGCGATGAGGAGCTTGTCATTGGTGTAAGAAGTTAGGATTCTTGCCGATAGTGATAAGTCATCGGTGTGAGTGTTGGTTTTGGCGAGTAAAGAGAAAACTAGGCTGATGAATAGAAGATTTCAGTGAGACATTAGTATGTTCTTGCCGATATTAACAAAAGGGATTATTTTGTGACTGCTTCCGCTGTGAGTTCCCACTCTGCATCATAGTGGTATCAGAGCGAAGGAGTGTTCTTTGGGTAGAAGAAGAAGACAAGATGTCAGAAGGAGAAGGATCAGAAACGTACCCAACAAAGATGACCAACGTTGAGTTGACGGCCTTAGCAAGAAAGTGTAGGAGTCCAGACAACACTGAGAGGGGGGGTGAATCAGTGTTGTGTAGATTTTTGCAACTTATTATAACTTTTAATTTACAAGACTCAGAAAGAGAAAGTCATCAATGAACTATTACACATATATGTACAAGATTGATAATGAAAGTTATGAGCAGGACCATATAGAGATAAATCTTAACATAGAAGCAAAAACACACATAGAAGCATATCATTAACACAAGAATTACTAGAGTGGAAAACCCTCTCTGGGTAGAAAAACCACTCAAAATTGCCTCACTGGCTTAACTGAAAACATGCCTCACTGGCTACAATATGTATCTAGGAGCACCAACTCCTTATGGAGCACCAACTCCAATACCAAACAAAAGCACCCACTTCCAACACTGATATACCTTACTAGTAAACAACTAGGTCTCACTGACCAACAAGCCTCACTGGCTAATACAAGGCCTCACTGGCATATTGTGCCTCACTGGCATAAACAATTACCATCATAAAACTCTGTATGCAAGAATTGATTGCTATTCAATCTGATTTGCACCATTCAAGTCAAGTCATCTGCAACATATATTTTATCATTTTAATCCTCTGACATTTTACTCTTGAATCATCTAATTCACCTATGCATGTTGATCTGCACAACATCACTCACATATGTCTGTCAAATGGTCATTCTATTCAAGTTCAATCCTACATCCAGATACACTCAACAACACTGCATAATAATCTATGTTTCATCAATGTCTATTTATATGTTTGCATCAATGCACCTGAAATGTCCTTTCACCTTCAAAACACATTTTCATTATCCTCTACTTTGCATAATAATTTTCACCTATAAAAATTTTTTCTGTATAAATCTTTTCTTCAATTTTGATCTTCCATCTTCCCTTCAATCTTTTCAACGAAGCTTCATATTCCTGCAAACAAAACTTTCTCTGATAGCAAACAAAAAAACAATAAATCTTTAATATGTTGCCTCTCAAATCATGTTGCCCTTATGAGGATTTAAAAATATCTTCCATGTTTTCAATCATATCATACAAAAAAATCTTCAATAAACCTTTAATCTTCCTTGATAAGAAAATAAAATACTTCTTCACTATCTTCAGATCCTGTCTTTAGATTTCCTCTGTATGAAGACAAGAAAAAAATAAAATCATCTTAACACTTAAAAAATCTTCCACAAAAAATTTGTTCCAAAATCTCTTCATATTCCTCTGACCCTTATCAAAAACACCTGCATCAAAAATTATATCTTTTTCACTACAAATTAATGTTCACATTTTCTAGATCATTGTCTTCACCATTGCATAAAAAATTTATGTTCATTTTCTGTGCAAAATGATCCTTCAAAAAAATCTTTTAAAACTTATCATGAGAAAAACTTAAAACAATCTTCCCAAAAAATCTCCTAAGAAAAAATCTCTTCTTAAAAAAACTTTCTTATTGCCTTTTTGCCACGACATTAGGAAGTGGTTCTTCACAAAAATTTCCTTTCTAATCGGGCAAAAGAACTGCCAAACTCAACTATAGAAATATCAAAAATTTCCTTTCTAATCAGGCAAAAGAACTGCCACATCAAACTGCAGTTATAAACCTTGACGTTTGCTGGCCCTTCAAAGTTCATGCTCAAAGAGGAGATCACCTTTTAAACATCAGCCTTTGATTTGTGTTTGGCGCTCAACATTCTAATTTGATCATGACCGTTGATGCAGAAAACCCGCTCGAACACATTTCTTGGCCCTGTGAGCACTGGTAACCAGGAGGAGGGGCCGGTAAGTTTGATGTGTAATTGTGCCTTTGGTAAGTCATCTTAAGTGACTCTACCTCCTATTGGAAGTCACCACTCAATTAAAATAAAAGTGACACAACATATATGATGGGCTTCAAGAGACTAAAGTCATAAAGATGAGAGCCATTTGTTTATAAAAGAGAAAGTATTGAGTCTTAGGAACTTTCAATGATCCTAACATATTTTGATATTCATAAAATAGAACTTCATACTTAATCACCTCTGTCATAATCTTATCCAACAAATATTGACTCCATAAGATTAATCTCTTGAAAAAAAACTCATTAAACAACAATACCCAATACCCTGAATAACATCAAACAAAGCCAACACATATCACTAATATTGTTATCCCTCTGACTATTCTGTCATGGCACAAATATCAAATGTTCAAACAACATGAACACAATTCTAAACACCAATGCCAATGACAATAAATATCATAAATGAGAATGCCACAAACCATCACCATATGATCCTAATCGTCAAAACTGGACTAGTCAAGTTTTCACTTGATCATGACTGTACCAAGACATCTGATTTGATGCATTAGACAATTCAACTTATGACACCTTCATTGTTCCACATAATGATGTGTTGATCCACCTTGAGAGAACCTTGAAGTTAACCAGATTGAAGTTTGAACCAAACTCAAAAACTTATCATGTATACCTTTTGGTATAGATTTCATTTATTGACAACTGATCATATCACATACTGAAGTCATTTTGGAGTGAACCTTGACTATGTTTTATAACTGATCTGCAATTGTTCTACAACATGAAAACCTCTTATCAACACACTAAGAAAGATCACAAACTAACCATGAAGTCTTAGATAAGAACCACATTCTGTCCTACAAACTCAACATCTCTTGTGGTTCATGTTTCAAAAACAATCATGAAGTCCTGAAGACATGAACTTCAAAAGAAAAAAAAATTGTGAACATGATGAGCATGACCCATATATATGAAGCATATCAACACTTGAAAGCACTTTAGACTTAAACATGATTCCTTACTACCAAGCTCAAGATGATGCCTTTGACTTATACAAGAAGATAAAGCACCAAATTCCTGAACAACTGCCACATACAATGTGATTAGTAATCAACTACTAATATCACAACAACCTTGATGATCATCATTACCATGATATGAAATCTTTGAGTCTTCTCTGCCTTGCATCATCAACCTCCTGATATGAACACACTTTTGACATCAAAGACAACCTATCACCATCAGAAAGCACATGGCAGAGAGCAAAGCAGATAGAGCTCAGAATCAGGAATTGAAAGAAGAGTTAGAGAAGTTGAGGGAAAGAGTAGAGAAGGGAGAGGAAAACTCTGGTGAACAAGAAGATGGGGATGATGAAGAGACCCCAAAGCAGGAAGAGATCAAGGTTCCTGTAGACCAGAGACCCTTACTCAATGCCCTCAAATCCATGGAGAGAAGAACCATGGATGTGAAAATAGACTTGCCAGTGTTTGCAGGAAAAATGGAACCTGATTCAGTAATGGAGTGGATAGACTCCTTGAATAATTTCTTTGAGACTGAGGAGATACCAGAACACCAAAGAGTGAAGATGGCTCAGTCCAAAATGAAAGGAGCTGCACTGACTTGGTGGAACTTCATCCAAGATGACAGGGTGAAAGAGGGAAAGAACAGAGTTGCAACATGGAAGAGAATGATGGTTTTAGTGAAGGAGGCCTATGTTCCATTGGATTACAACATCCAATTACATAAGAGGAAACAAAACTTGAAGCAGAAGGAGCTAGATGTTAGCTCATACACAGAAGAGTTCATGAAACTATGTGTCAAAACAAATGTAAAGGAGGGTGAGGAAGAGAAGGTAGCTAGGTACCTCAATGGATTGAGGTTTAACATCCAAGAAGACCTAAATCTGTATAATCCAGATACAGTTTAGAAATGCTACCAATTGGCACTCAAAGTGGAAGAAAAATTAAAGAGAAGGCATGAGCAGAATAATAGAGGTAGAGGAAGACAGCAAAGGGGAGGAAGAAGTCCTTTCAGAGGCAGAGGAAATGGATTTGGATACCAGGGTGAATCCAATCAAGAGAATAGCAGAGGAGATAGCAGTCAGAACCAAGGGGGAAGCTACAATCAAAAGGGAAACTTCAGGGGCAGAAGACCACCATTTAGAGGAAAATCTTAGGGCAGAGGGCCTATCAGATGTTACAATTGCAATCAAGAAGGCCATATAGCCAGTAAATGTCTAGCAACGGCAACAAGTTCAATAGGAGAAAAGAGGATCAATCTGATCCAAGAATCTGATTGTCAAAGTGTAGCAAGCTCAAGCACTAATCAAAGTGTGAATGTTCCCAACAGTTATGGGTATCCTGAGAATGGAGAATTTTTTATGATTAGGAGAGCAATGACCACCATGAAGGTGCCTGGAAAAGAACCTCCACAAAGGAAGTCTCTTCAGAACTACTTGCAAGGTAGGAGGAAAGGTATGTAAAGTTCTGATTGACTCTGGGTCTATTGAGAATTTCATGTCCATTGAGATGGTAGAAAATTTTAAGCTTAGGAGACTGCCACATCCTTGCCCATATAAAATTTCATGGAGACAGTTGTGGAAGAACAGGCTTCGATAGAATTTCAAATTGGCCCATACAAGGATAGGTTACTGTTTTGCCAAGATGGATGCTTTCCATCTCCTATTTGGAAGACCATGGCAGTATGACTTGAAAGCATACCATGATGGAGTTAGAAACACCTATTCAATCACCAAGAATGGTAAGGTGATAAGGAAGGCACTTGGAGACTTTGCACTGATTCAAGGGCTATCAACAAGATAACAATCAGGTATAGGTTTTCAATCCCTAGGATAGAAGATTTACTTGATTGTTTAGGAGGTGCTAAATATTTCACAAAAATAGATTTAAAGAGTGGCTATCATTAGATTAGGATTAGGCCAGGAGATGAGTGGAAAACTGTATTTAAGACTAATGAGGGGTTATATGAGTGGAAGGACATGCCTTTTGGTTTGTCCAACGCCCCTGGTACCTTTATGAGGTTGATGAATGAGGTCTTGAGGAAATTCATGGGAAAATTTGTCATAGTATATATAGATGACATCCTAATTTTCAGTAATATGAGGGAAGAGCACCTCATCCATATAGACTTGGTTCTCAAAAGGTTATACGAAGAGCAGCTAATGATCAATTTAGCAAAGTGTTTGTTTATGCAGGAAGAGATTATCTACTTGGGATTTGTTATCTCACATAACAAACTGAAAATGGATCAAGAGAAGGTAAGTGCCATATTGTCTTGGCCAACTCCCAAAACCTTGAATGATGTTAGAAGTTTCCATGGGTTAGCAACCTTTTATAGGAAGTTTATAAAGGGATTTAGTCATATTTGTGCACCCATGCTTGACACTATAAAGGGAAGACAGAAGTGTAAGTTTACATGGACAAAGGAGGCAGATAATTCCTTTGAAACATTAAAGAAGAAGGTGGCAGAGCAACCAGTTCTTACATTTCCTGACTTCAGCAAGATTTTTCAAGTAGAATGTGATGCAAGTCATATTGCAATTAGAGCAGTACTCAGCCAAGAAGGTAGGCCTATTGCATTCTTCAGTGAGAAATTAAATGATACCAAGAAGAGATACTCATCCTATGACTTGGAGATGTATGCTCTAGTCCAATCACTCAAGAAATGGAGGCATTAGTTGATGCCCAAAGAATTCATAGTGTTCACAGACAATCAGGCCCTCAGTTTTATAAATAGTCAAGAAAAGCTGAACCATAGGCATATGAAGTGGGTGGAAACTTTACAAGCTTTCACTTTCACACTCAAGCACAAGAAAGGGGTTAAGAACAAAGTAGCAGATGCTTTGAGTAGGAGGGTTCTAACCATCAATCAGATCCAATTAGAGAGTGTTGGGATTGACTCTTTGAAGACAATGTATAACGATGAGGAAGACTTTGGAGAAATCTACAAGGTATGTACTTCTTTTGGTGACAAATATCATGTTGAGTTCTCTGAATTTCTGATCCAAGATGGATTACTTTTCGAAGGTGGACAGATGTGTATTTCAAAATGTTCTATGAGACAGAATATCATTAGAGAGAAAAATTGTGGGGCCATGGCAAGACATTTTGGTCTGGATAAGACTCTTGGTCTTGTAAAGAGGCATTACTATTGGCCTAAGTTACAGTCAGATGTGAGAAAATTTGTGGAAGCATGTGTGATATGTCAGAAAGCAAAAGGGAGATCCATAAATGCAGGATTATATCAACCACTACCCATTCCTTCTAGGCCATGGGAGAGCATAAGAATGGATTTTGTACTAGGTTCGCCTAGGACAAGGAAAGGATATGATAGTGTTTTTGTGGTAGTAGACAGATTTAGTAAAATGGCACATTTCTTGCCATGTAAAACCACTTGTGATGCTTCATATGTTGCTGATTTGTTTTTCAAAGAGATAGTGAGGATACATGGTTTGCCATTGAACATAGTATCAGATAGGGATGTGAAGTTTATTGGCCACTTCTGGAGGACTCTTTGGAAGAAGCTTGGAACCAATTTGTCCTTCTCATCAGCCTACCATCCTTAAACAGATGGGCAGATTGAAGTTGTTAACCATTCATTGGGTAATCTACTCAGGTGTTTAACTAGGCAGCATGGAGAGAAATGGGATAATATCCTCCCACAAGTAGAATTTTCCTATAATGACACCATTAATAGGAGTACAAGAAAATCACCTTTTTAGGTAGTATATGGAATTCATCCAAGGGGTATCCTAGAACTAAGAGATCTGCCTACAAGAGAGCCTATTAGTGCAGATGGAGAAACTTTTGCTTCAGCCATCAAAGATGTACATGATCAAGTGAAGAACCAGCTTCAACAAACTACATTACAGTACAAAACCTATGCTGACAAGAAGAAAAGATATTTACAGTTTGATGTTGGAGATTTGGTGTGGGTAAATCTAAAGAAGGAGAGGCTCCCCAAAGGTAAGTATACCAAGCTAATGCAGAGGAAGATTGGACCATGTCAGATTTTAAAGAAGTGTGGGTAGAATGCTTATGAGATTCAACTTCCTCCTGATCTTAGATTGTCACCCATTTTCAATGTATGTGATTTGACTCCATACAAGCCAAATACAGATGTAGAATAGGAACCATTGCAGGATGCAGCAGATGATGATATTCCTGAGCATGATCCACCAAAATTGAAGAAGATATTAGACTCAAGAGTGACAAAGAAGACAAGGGACAAAGAGTACATGGAGTACTTGGTAGCTTGGCACGGGAAACCTGTTTCAGAGGCAGTTTGGATGACTGAAAATTAGATTACAAAATATGGTGCAAACTTCCAAACTCTGATCTCAAAGGGGCTTGAGATCTCTTCTTCCGGGGAGTATGGTGTAGGAGCAGACAGGATAAATATGCACAAGAGGGAGAAGAATAAGGTTTTTATGTATATATTGACACTTCATGTTACCATGTAGACTTTGTATGTCATTAACAAATGTAACATTTTATGTTAGCATTTCATGTTTGTAAACATCAAAACTTACTTTTCAGACATATTGGGTGATGTGAAGGGTTAAACAATGTGTCCTGTCATTAGGAGTTTTGCTATCTTATGCAAAATAGATGTCATGGGATTAATTAGGGTTTTTTTTAATGATCATTAGGAAATTCAAAAATCCCAAAAACAGAGGTGACGGGGTTAACAAAAATGGGGAGAGATGGTCAAGAAAAAGGGGTCTTTCATTTTTTCTTTTTTGGAACTGATCAAATGTAAGAAGCTGGAACGAAAGAATAGAAATTCTACAAGTTATACTCTGTAATTTTTGAATCTTGTGTGAAATCTTGGTAAATCAAATTGTTCTATTTATTATCTATATAGAACCATTGCATTTTTAATTTTAGTTATTCTGTTGCCGTAATGCACGATTAAATCCATTCCACTAGTGGATTTCTGTGAAACCAGTGGAATGGACTTGTAAAGTAGTTTTCCATTTTTGTTTCATTCTTTTGGTTGATAAACATGGAAGTATAGAAATTACAGAATCTGTTCTAGAGAAATCATCGGCAGAAAAATTCAAATTGGCATCTGAAGTATATACAATAATTGTGTTGTAGATAGTTTATGAATATATCATATTTGCATGCGAGCCTCATTCTGTGTATATACTGTGAAAAAGGGGTACGTATAGAAATTCTTGTTTGGCCGAGTTTGTGTTGTTCGGTAAATATACATTTCCTATATATATCGCAATTGTATGAAGGTACTTCCTTTGTGTATATTGATGTTGTATCTTCGTATCACCTTGTGTGTATATGCCCAATGTATGTCCTAGACAGTTGTGAATATACTGCATTGGCAAATGGAAGAGGCATTGGTGTGAGAAGAGTCATCGGGTGGACAAAATTGTGTTGAGCTGATAGCATATAGTCTCACCGATGGAGGAAGTCTGAAGACTGAGTGGTCGGCAAGAGTATCATCATCGGAGAATAAGATTAAGGTCTGGCCGAAGAAGCAAGTTTGGCCGACGAGGGAGTTGACGTAAAGGGTTTCGGAGTGACAAGTGATATCGACAGAAGAAATGAAGCCTTCACCGATAGTTATATGTCTTGGCGATGAGGAGCTTGTCATTGGTGTAAGAAGTTAGGAGTCTTGCCGATAGTGATAAGTCATCGGTGTGAGTGTTGGTTTTGGCGAGTAAAGAGAAAACTAGGCTGATGAATAGAAGATTTCGGTGAGACATTGGTATGTTCTTGCCGATATTGACAGAAGGGATTATTTTGTGACTGCTTCCGCTATGAGTTCCTGCTCTGCATTAGCATTACATAGAGAAAGGTAAAGAAAATTTGGTTTGCAAACTAAAGAAGTCTTTGTATGGTTTGAAGCAGTCTTCTAGGATGTGGTATATGAAATTTGATGCCTTTGTGTTGTCGATCAGATTTATGAGATCAAAATTAGATCATTGTGTGTATTACAAATTTGACAATGATCTCATTCTCATTATTGCATTGTATGTTGACGATATGTTGTTAATTGGGAATGGTAAGAATATGATTTCTGATTTGAAGTCTCAGTTGTCAGGATAGTTTGAGATGAAAAATCTAGGGGCAGCTAGGTACATTCTAGGAATGGAAATTAGAAGAGACAGAGCTAATAGAAAACTTTGGTTAAGCTAGAGTAAGTATGTGAAGATCGGGTTGAATAGGTTTAGCATGGAAGATTGTGGACCATTGTGTGTTCATGTTTCTTTGGGGACAAAGTTGTCTATTAATGATTGTCCAAAATCTCCTAGTGAGGTGGAGGACATGAGCAGAGTACCTTATGCTAGTGTTGTTTGCAATTTGATGTATGCTATGGTCTGCACAAGACCAGACATTACCCAAGCAATGGGAGTCCTTAGTCGATTTATGGCTAATCCTGGATAGGTACATTGGGATGCAATAAAGCGAGTGTTCGGATATTTGAGGGGTACTTCTAAGTATTCCATATGCTATCATGGTAATCCTACAGGACCTCTACATTCTGTTTGTATTCGTGGATTTATTGATTCTAATTGGATAGGTGACATTGACAGTAAGAGATCCACCAGTGCTTATGTGTTTACTATGATCAGTGGTGTAATTAGTTGGATGAGTAAGAGACAACCTATGGTTGCTTTGTCCATGACAGAAACTAAGTATAAGGCAGAAACTCATGCTTGTAAGGAAGCCATTTGGATTATGAGATTGTGTTCAAATGTTGGTATTGATGCAGGACATATTACTATCTGTTGTGACAGTCAGAGTGCGATTTTCCTAGCAAAGAATCCAACTTTCCATGCCAGAACAAAGCATATTGATGTATAGTTTCACTTCATATGAGACATGGTAGAGGATGGGAAGGTGAATTTGGAGAAGGTAGACACTTTGAAGAATGTTGCAGATGCATTGACGAAACTAGTGGGCACAAAGAAGTTCAGATGGTGTTCAGAGTCTATGGGTCTCTCAGCCTATCGAAGTTAAATCCTGTTATTTCTATTAGCTCTTACAAGGTGTTCGACAAGTGGGGGAATGTTGGGAATTAAGGTGTCTCAACCTTGGTAATTTCTTTCATTTATTTATTGTAATATATTTATTTATTGCCTATTGTGTAATTAGGATGCAAATCTTGTTTGTCATCTTGTGGGAGTTGGCACGGTGATGTGTCATCCTACGTGGAAGGTGACCACATGTAATTTTGTTCTCAAACAAGGAGATAGGTGTCCCACTTAGTGGTAGAGGTATTTTTCCATGTGTTGGCACTTTGACTAGTGTGTAAGTGAATCTTGACCAAAACGGTTATGACAGATTCCTATGACAAAATCTATGACGCGTAAGAGTCGTAAATAGAAGGCTCTATGACAGGTGAAGACATTTGTCACAAGGCATCTTGGAAGAAGGCATCTTTGGGCACCCCAAGGAGGGTTATGACATGTAAGATAATATGCTATTTTTAGTTAGTGTATGATAGATTCTCTTATAGTTGTAGGATATGACAGTTATGATAGATTCTATGACAGTCGTAAGAGTCATAAAAGCATCTGTCATTGCCCAACTTGGGAATAGGTGACCATATTGGGATGGGGTGTTATGAAAAGTGTCATGACCATGCTGCAGTGTTGGACAAGTGTCCCTAGGCGTGGATTTTGGGCCATGAGGCCAAGTTGGACGCCCATCTCAAGAAAGGCCCATTTTTGCCTTGTAACTTCTATTTAAAACAGGTGCTTGGAGAGGAGATGTATTATGTGATTGACAAGTACTGTTATGCTACTGAAATATCTCTAGATATGAGTGTCGAAGACTCCTACAAGAGCATTGGCTCTGTAACTTTGTTGTAAACTTCATTGTTTAGATAATACATGTGAGCTATATTTTGGAGTGTGGGGTTTTCCCCACGTCTCTCTCTCTCTCTCTCTCTCTCTCTCTCTCTCTCTCTCTCTCTCTCTCTCTCTCTCTCTCTGTATGTGTATTTCTACAATATCTCTGTTGTTGGGTTAATAACACTGTAATTGTAAAGGTTAAAAATAATTTGCACACATCTCTCCTCATTAGATTAGTGTAGGAAGCAATTTTCACACACCTAGCTTCCTTTCAGAAAGAAGAGGGAGGTGGTATGACGTTATATGCTTGATTAGAAAAGGATGCTTTTCCTTTATTATGGTTGGGAAGAGGATCCTTATATGCTCCTAAGTTAGCATTTGGTGATTATTTTGGCGGTTCGTCAATGGTTATGTCACCCCTATTAATAAGATCTTATTTGCAATGTTTTAGCCTCATGCAGTTAGATGTTTCGTGTCCTTTCACACGATGGTATTCACAATAGGCATTTTCATTGAACCAAGAGGGTTTGAATTGATTTTCATCACAGGGTCTAATAAGGGGTAAGGTGATTAAGTTCGCCTTTACAAGGTTGTTCAAAACATTTTCAATAGGCTCTCCTAAGGGTGTGAATTTTCTCTTAGGGTTATTATTTTGTCTCAGTGGTCCTTTGGGAACATTGACATTATTTGTTGTGGATGTGCTTGGTGGTGTTGGACTTTGTACATTTTGAATGGCTTTTACATCAGTGATGCCATCGTTGAGAGTGTTCTTGTTCTTTCCCCAAAAGCAGGGTTTGTCATTTGATGGTGCATTGTTGTTCGTGTTGTTGTTGGTTTTGTTATCGTTATTGTAAAGTTTTATGGAGCCCTTAGCAATGAGGGCTCTTTCAATGGTGGTTCCTTTGCAATGACCTCCTCAAAGGCTGATGCGCATTATATTTGTAGATGTAACCCCATTTCTTGATTTAGGTTGGTGACAAACATTGTAACAAGTTATTTCTCAAGAATAGGCCACAAGAGTTTGCTTGATAAGCCTCTCCATCTTTGCAAAAAGGTGATGAAGGACTCTCCACTCTTTTGTTTGGTATTGCATAGGTCGGTCGTTGATATTTCATGCTCAAAGTTGTAGGCAAAATGGTTTACAAACTTCTCTGCAAGCTCATGGAATGTCCTAATGTCGGGAGGAAGATGAGCAAATCATTCGATGACTTGACCACCGAGGCTTCTAGGAAATAGTCTCATCAAATAACTATCGCCATATGAGACCTCTAAGCAAGCTATGTAGAACTCCCTAAGGTTTTCCCTAGGGTTTCCCTTTCGTTTGTATTCGTTAAATTTAGGTGTTTCAAAGTTTTTGGGAAAGGGAGGATGTACAGTGTTCTATCAAATGGATAAGGGCAAATAGCCTCAAAACAATATTGTTTTCTTTTGTTTCTATGTTGTATGTTGTCAACCTTTTGGATCAATGCTTAGACAAGCTAGATAAATCTTGTGGTGGTGGTTGTGGAATGTAAGTTTGTTGATTTTGCATGAGTTGTTGGAGGAAGGGTGGGATTTGATTTTGAGGTGCAGTTTGGTGTTGTAAGGTTTGGTTTTGGGCAATTTGATTTTGGAGAGCAAGATGTTGTTGGTATGCAAGGAGTTGTTGTAGAATGTGTGGCAAGATTTGTTGATTTTGGCTGGGGTTTTGTTGTATTGTTTGGATGGAGGATGTGATGGATGCTTGGGAGGTAGGATTTTGTATGTACATGAAATTAGATGATGGGTTGTTGCATGGGTTGGTGTTAGATGTGTTGTGAGGTGTTTGTGAGAATAAGCGATTTATAAAAGCTATGGTGTTAGCATTGAGTTGGGGGGTGCTAGTGGAAATGCTTGCATGTGTGGTGTTATTGGGAATGTTTAGGGTAATTTTTGGTGTAGATGTGGTGACGGTAGATGTTGTTATAGTCAAGATATTTGGTGTGGTCGATGTATTTGTGGGGATTATGGATGTGGTAACATTTGCGTTTGTAGGAATTGTGGATGTAGTGACGTTTGAGACTTGGGATGTGTTAGGGATGGTATGTGATGTGGATGGTTGTGATGATGTGGTGACACTAGGTAAATTAATATTGTAGTACCATTTTGGAGGAGAAATTTAAGATACCTATTAGGATCTTATTTTAGGACTCTATTGAGTATATCCATAGAATCAGCATCTTGTGTGAAGTCTAGGAAATCTTGATCTACTTGGTTGGTGTTAGATGGGGGTGCTTGTGGTTGGGTGGGAAAGGGATTTATCATAGCATTGGTATCAAAGGTTGATTGTTGTTTGATTATGGGCATGTTGTTTTGGTTGGTTGATGGCATTCATATGCCAAAATTGTTTCTAAAATGATCCATTTCTTTGTTCTTCTTAGCTTGGGATCTTGTCATGGGTATGCAATGGTTTTGGGTATGGATTTGATTGGGTGAATGAAGATCGAGACCTCAGAGAATGGATTTTAAAGTATTGGACCCAAAGGTAGGTGGCAATGAAATTTTGGTGAAAGGGAATGAGGATTTATCTTTAAGAGAATTAAATCTCAAAATTTCTAAATCTAAGGATAATGATATGGGAATGGTAAGGTATAGGTTTGTAGCTCTAGAGAATAAATCTCAAAAGTTGCAAAACTAAGGATGATTAATGGATTTAAAAAAAAATTGGACCAAACAATATGAATGTTTGTAGGAATGGAGGTGAAAGGGGCGATGATGTGATTAAGATTGTTCTAAGATGGTTTTGGATAATAATCAACCAAGGGAAACCTTAGATGATTGGGATAAATGGATTTTGGATGATAATCTACTAAGGCAAACCTTAGGTGATTTGGATGTTTTGAATGATTTTGATGATGTTTGGGAAGATGCTCAAATCAATTGGTAAGCTCAAATAAATCTAGATCTTTTAGTTGCAAGATGGATGCTTCTTTTACTTAAGGTAGACTTATGACCTTAGGAAAAAGGAGGATGATTATTTTACTTGTAGGTAGACTAATGACCAACAAGCAAAATGGGATGTTAAAAAAGGATAATGAGATCTAGATTTAATTATTTGCTCAAAGGTTGATTTGGATATGGTTGATATTTTGGATGTTGGGTGATTTTGATTTTGGCTTTGATGGATAGGATTTGGATAGAGTTGCAATATGTTGGATTTGGAATGAATTTTGGAATGGATAAAGTGAAGGTCCAAAAAAATCAAAATGCAAAGTTGGGTTGGATTATATGGAGGTGGAAAGGAGGAATTATGATTAAGCTTGGTGATTAATGAAGGGTCAAATAGTAAAAATGATTTTTCTCTAAGGTCAAAATAGAGATGTATGGATGAATTTTTTTGGACAAAATGGTGGTGGACTATAGTCAAAGGTGAATTAGGGTTTTGATGGATTTTGACAAGATGGCCGTAGATTATGATTAAGCAAGCCTCAAGGATTCCAAAATATTTTTTTAGACACGTGTGCAGTTTGATCTCCAGATGGTGCCAAATTCTAGGGATAAGGTGCCAAAACAAAGGGTGATGGTGCCAGGGATTTGACAAATGGCACCAAAATAGTGAATTAAGGCATTAGGAAAAATGGCAGCACAGATGAATTTTTAGGCACCAAACAGAGAAGTTTTGGCACCAAAGTGTGATAGTGTCTTGGATTTTGGAAAAATTTTGGATGCTTTGGTTCAACTTTTGGATGTTGGTCTCAAATTTTTGGCTTTTGAAGGTTAAATGATTGATTTTGGAGATGTCAAATGTTTCAATGGTTCAATGATCTAGGTGGCTTCAGATAATGTTAATGATAGTTTCTTAGCAAGCAATACAAACACTCCAAACAAGAGAATACAATGACCAAGTTTTGACGAGAAGCACAATCATGATGTGTATGTTCAAGAAGCCCTTCAAGGCCCAAATTTCCATGAGTATAAATAGAATCACAAAAATACTTGAAGAAAATGCTTATTCTACCTAAGGTCAAGGTGAATGGCAATTTGTCAAGCCCACAACTTGGAATCTCCAACTCAAATGAAAACACACTCATTACTAAGTGTGTCCATTATATTGTCTTTGCGAGAGAGGATGGATAGGGGCCTCCTACACTAGAAGGATGACACAATCACCCTTTCCCTGGAAAACTACATATAGCTTATGCTAATTTGGGGATTTCCATCTCATCTCAAGGGAGCCATATGGTGAGAATCTTGAGAGGATTATGTGTCCTCTTGCCTTGAACAAATTGCCACAAGGTCAAAAAAGGGTGGGCTTCTAACTAAAGGTATTTAGTGAGGGATATTTGGGGGACCGACACGTTACGAGCGTCCAACAAGCCACTTAAGGCTTTAACTAGTCATACTAGGAATCTCATATACATAAGGTACGCCTCCATTCAAACTAGCACTGTACGGTAAGCGCTAATATCGGTTAAACTTGAATTTCACCTTATCCTTTTTTATATAGCAGACCAAATGAAAGTACCACTTGAGGTCATTCCCTTGGGGTGAGTACCTCTTTTCCCACCAAGGCAAGCCTCTCTAAGAAAATGAAAAAGAAGAGAATAGAACCATTTCTCTTCACCCAAGATCCCTATGAAGGTGAGGGGAGAGGATACTTTGATTCTATCCCTTGGGATCTACTAACACAATGTGCAAGCGCACAAAACACTTCACACAAATCTAAGTTCTTTTTAAGCACCCAAATCGAAGTGTTCCTACATTTGTGCAAATAAGGTTTATTTTAAATGCACCAAATTGAAATGTTTTCTAAGCTAGACATGCAAAGTTCATTTTAGTGCACCAAAGTAAATGTTTCTAAGTTATCAAAAACCCTACAAGGAAAAGTTAGTAGTTGGATGCTTAGTCTTGGACAAATGTTCCTTTTCCCTGCAAAACCCTGTCAAACACCTACACGGACCCCAAACTTAGCCCATAAAATAGCGGCAAAATAGACAGTAATGGCACCAACAGACAAATAAATGGTGTTAAAATCTAGATAAATGGCACTATAGAGATAGTAAGCAGGCTAAAAACTAAACAGTGAGCAAAAAAAGAAAATAGCGCCACAGATTAGTTAAATGGCGCCAATGTTTCAAATAGCACTGAAATATATTGAAATGGTGTCAAAATACTGGGAAATAGTGCCAAAGCATATTTATACCTATTCTTACCTTTTTCACTTGACTTGATAGTGCCAAACTATGCGTGGATAGCGCCAAAGCACAACAGCTTCCCTAAAACTTACTCAAAAAGCCTATTAGTTCCAAAAATATCAACTCAAATCAGGTTAGAATCTCGTTCTCTACCAAGTATCATCCAAAAACAAGGTTGCATGTGTAAAACAAGTCATATGCAAGCCAAAATATTTTAGGGTTAGATGAAAAAACCTTTGCATACACCCCTATAAAAATTTTGGCATTATGTCACCTTGTCTCTATGTTAGTTTGCTAAAAATAGAGAGGAGAAACCCCTAAAACCCACTAAAAACACTTAAAAAAACATTAAGACAAATTTTCAAGCACAAAAGGTTAGTGGGCTATCGCAGAGAGATGGTGCCAAAACAGAGGCTAATGGCACCACAAATCCCAGCAATGGCGCCAATGCGTGAACAAATACCGCCAAACTGAGAGATCTTAGCACCAAAAACCTGCAAAACATGCCTTTTTCACAAAAACTCAAATACAATTAGTAGCTTGGGACCATGGGGTCCCACCAGGTGTGCCAAATGAAGCCAAGGAAAACAAATGAAGTTAGAAACATAAACAAAATGCAAAAAACACACAAGTTTATACCTTCAATTGTAAGCCTCCTCCTTGATAAGGTTGAGAGAGTGCACCCTTACTCTCTAGCTCAAATGATGAAGATATTAGAGATTTTGGCATAATAACACTACTAAGAGATTGCATGATAAAATGTCTTGGGAGAGGTTTATTTATAGGCATTTTGGAAGGAGATTTGATCCAATGGTTGAGATTGAAAGTAGAGATCAATGGATGAGGATGAATGTGAGATGGACAACTTAGATTTGATCAACAATAATGGAGGGATGAGAATAAAAGTGAATTTTTAATTCACCTTGGGAAGGGGTGTTCATTAATGAAGTTAGATGAGATGGATTAAAAGGGAATTTTTAATTCTTTTGGGGAAGATTTCTATTAAATGTGAAATATGACATGTTAGGTGTGTAAGAATTCATTAATGAGTTTTAGGACAAGATGTGTATAAAAAATTGCCTTATGTGGAATAAAGACCAATTTTTTATTTGTAGAGTGTGGGGATGAGTGTTAAATGGGGTTTCACCAAACTAATCAAGGAGATTAGTTTAATTAATATAGCTGTAGTAAATTAGTGAATGGATTAATTAGGGGTTAAAATTAATTAAAAAAGGACTCATTTAATTAATTTTAGGTCTAGGGGTCACATAGGCTAGGGTAGCTAATTAAATAATATCTATTTAATCAACTAGGAAAGGACTAGAGTAATTAGTAGGCTAAATTAACTAGATAAACATAATTTATCTAATTAATTAGGTTTAGGGGAATGGTAAAATTAACCAAATAAATATTTGCATATTTATTTAATTAATTGGGCTAATGTTAATAAGTGTAACCATTGAATTAATTCAATTAATTCAATTTTAAGGATAAAATGATGAAGAGAAGGTGAATTATCAAGTGTTGGGGGGAATAATTAATTAAATAATATTTAATTACTTAATTAGATGATGCCGGAAAGATGGTTAGTCAGTGAAGACATTTTTAGGTGTCTACATATATATTCTATTTTTATATCTTAACAATACATCTAACTCAAACTTATACCCTTCATATCCGATATCTTGAGTGTTTTCTAACAAAGCACTCTTAACTTGCTCATAATATTCATCTCTAGGAGAATTTTCATTTACATGTTCTCAGAAGGTTGAAACAATTGTGGCCATAGCCGCAATATGCCTTCTTCAACTGAGAGCATCTACTAAATTTTATTTTCCCTTAATGATGTTTATATCAAAATCATAATCTGATATCAACTCTAACCATCATTTCTATCATGCATTAAGATTTGGCTGAGTCAAAATATACTTAAGTCCTTGATTAACATAAGTTTGAAGTGTTTACCAATCAAATAATGCCTCCATGCTTATAAAGCTTGAACAATTGTAGCTAGCTCTAAATCATGCAGAGCATTATTTAACTCATATGGTCATAATTTTATGGACTCATAAGCTACAACTTGTCCTTCTTGCATTAGAACTCCTCCCAGTCCTTCACCTCATGCATTAGTTACCACTACAAAAAGTCCTAAGTCTAGAGCTTGAGGAATTGGTGCGGAAGTCAATTTTTCCTTAAGAATATGGAAGGCTTCCTCACACTTATGTATCCATTCAAATCCCTTTCCTTTTCTCTGGAGTGATGTGATAGGATTTGCAATCTTAGAAAAGTTTAACACAAACTTTCTATAATATCCACCAATCTCATAAAACTATGCACTTCTGATATATTTCTGGGTTCGAGCCACTCCATAATTGCTTTGATCTTTGAAGGATCTATAATAATTACCTCTACAGAAATAATATGCCCTAGATATTGTACCTCTTTTTGAAGGAAAGTACACTTGGATTACTTACTATACAATTTATATTCTCTTAGTCGTTGCAAAATGATTCTTAAGTGTTGTGCATGTTCTTCATTCTTGGAGTATACTAAAATATCGTCTAAGAAGACCAGTACAAATTTGTCTAAACAATCCCTGAAGACACTATTCATCAAATTCATAAATGCAATAGGTGCATTGGTCAAACTGAAAGGTAAGACTGTAAATTCATAATGCCCATATCTCATTCTAAAAGTTGTTTTATGAATATCTTTATCCTTAATCCTTAATTGATGATATCATGCCCTTAGGTCAATTTTGGAAAAAACTATTGCTCCACACATTTGATCAAAAAGATCATCTATACAGGGTAAAGGATATTTATTCTTTATCATTTCTTTGTTTAGCATATGATAATCTATACACAAACACAAGGTTCCATCCTTTTTCTTGACAAAAATCACTGGCACTCCTCGAGGTGACACACCAGGTCTTATTAATTCTTTATCTAATAGTTCTTACAACTAGGCTTTAAATTCCATTAATTATATTGTTTTCATATGGTAAGGGGCCTTGGATATTGCTTCAGAACCTAGTAAAATGTCAATGGATAAATCAAAGTCTCTCTTAGGAGGTAAGCCTGACAATTCATTAGGAAAAACATCCTAAAATTCATAAAGAAAGGGGTAGTCTTGAATATATGGTTCCTTCGATCCTTCAACTTGATCTATTTTGACTACAAAGAGTTGACATCCTTTCCATTTAGCTCTTTTTAGCTACATTGCTAAAACTTTTCTAACTCTAATTTCTTGCTTGGTTCCTTACAAAGATACCAGATTTCCCAAATCATATAAGCAATCAATTATTTTATTGTAACAATCTACTTGGGCTCTATGGTGCCACAACCAAGTCATCCCTAAAACAACATCATAGGATCCCAAGGGAGCTACATACAAGTTAACTTTGGTTGAGAAAGAAGGTAATATCAACTTAGCTTTGAACAGACACTGCTCTACCTAATCTCTAGACTAATTTGCATACTCAAAATACTAGAGTTTATCCATATAACTAGTTTGTCTAGGGATTCTATTTAATATTTTAGGTGTTATAAAATTTTCAGTAGCACGTGTTTATTTTCAATAGTATCAATTGGTGTAATATGGTATTCTACTTGCCTATTATCCAGAGCTACATGAATCCTCTATTGGAAGGCTATTTGTTGAGAAGGTAGAGAATAATTCTTGAATTTATTTCCTTGCTCCTTATTCAGACATTGATTAGCATAATGTTTGCCTCCACAATTAAAACATCCTCTTGGAGGTCATTTCTTTTCTAGAGCATGATCATTCTTATTCCCATTCTTCTTCTTGTCTTTATTGTTTTTATATCCATTCTAAAATTTCTTCTTATTGCCTTTGGATCCCTTTCTATTTGACTTGGGATTAGCATCTTGGTTTCAATTAGTTTTCTTGAATGATGGTGAAGATTTGGACCAGCCAAACTTCTTTCAATACTTCTCTCAATAAGTTGAAATGGCTTTCAATTTCTATTCCTGTTTGATTGATTTTTTAAACACTTGACCCATATTTGTTAGACCGTGTACATCCACTTCTCCACCAATTTGTGTATTCAATACCATAATAAATTTCCTTATGCGGAAACATTCATCTTTCTAATATTGAGGCACATATTTCAATAATATTGTAAATTTCTCCCAATACTTAGTTATCGTCATATCACCCTGACACAAATTATGAAAGTCTGTTAACTTTTGATCAAAATATAACTGAGGCAACCATCTTTGTCTAAATATTGCTACAAATTGATCCCATGTTACCCTTACGAAAGTCAACCCCATTTCCATTTTCTTGTTCATCCACCATGCGGATGCTTCTCCAGCTAACTGATATGCTCCCCATACTACCTTAGTTATTTTAGAGTAATTTCTTAGTTTGAAATACTTTTCCATATTGGTGAGCCAAGCTTCTACTCCATCACCTGACACAGTACCGTTAAATTTTAGTGGGGTAATTTTCTTCATATCCTTAGTTAACTCATGAGTTAATTGGTTTCTAGAATTTACTTCAGCTGTAGGTTCCTCTTGGTTTCTGATGTTTTCTTTAGATCCATTCTCCCCTTCATGAACACTATTTTCTTGTTCACGTTCTTCACTTTCTTCTGAGTTATCAAGCCCTCTAATCTCTTGTTCCAAGGCTTATATCCTCTCCTTAGTTTCATTTAAAAGAGCAAGAATTTGGTCCAGTTTGGCTACAAGGTTCTCCCTAGCTGGACCGGAACCATCTTGACTACCTCCAAGGTTTGTTCTCATCCAAACTATCTTACACCTGGTGAGTCACTAAGGTTCATTAGTTTGAGGTTTGGTTATGTTTGAATGTTGATTTTAAGTCATATAAAATAGCATTAATCAAAACATACACCAATCTTAAGAGAATCAAAAGATTTCATACATATGATCATCACACTTTAATTGCAAAATAAAGTGATCTTTTATTATAATGGTGGATTTATACATCCTTATTTAATAAGTCTAATATAATTTTTGGTTTATAAATCACTATCAGATAGGAGAATTTCTTCAGGTTCCTCTTCCCCATTTGATTCTATTAACACAAACCTGGAGGTAGGATATACTCGCAGGTACTCCCATAACACCTCCTTACTCATAGCAGGTGCAATTCATCCACACCAAAAAGGCATGTCATGATTCACCGAGGATTTACATGGTTTAACCTCAAACATTACTATCTTAGTAGTTGAGTTTTCCAAACATTTCTCTTTCTCCAGTTTAATTCTTTCAAGAGCAATAGCAAGAGTTTCAGAGGCAGAGAGCCAAGGTTCTCCTTTGCAACTACATTTTACTTTTTTCTTAGTCAAGTTTTGAGGTCATTTAGATTTCTTGGTCTTTCTACCCTTTTTCTTTGTTTTCAACCTTTCCATTTCTACGTTAAAAGAATAGCATCACAAGGTAAGGTTTGATAAACACAATTTTATTTATCTATAACAGCTTCTTATAAAGCAAGCTCATAGGCCCGAGTTTGCAAATCGTGCTCTAATACCATGTGTAATGAACACCTATTCATTAACTTAAAAACAACAATAACTTAATCAAAATCACATAATTTTTTTATAATAATCATAAAGTAGGTTTACAAGAATTTTTTCCAGTTTCATATAACCATATGTCATAATGTATAAACTTACATCCATATAGTACTTATTACAAAATTGCATCTTCTTTCTGATACTTTTATATTTTTACAAATAATAATGATACATAATCATATGATATACAATGATGTTTCTAAACAACCAAGTCTTTGAAAATCTTCAACTACAAGAGGGAGAGCATCACTCGAGTGCCTTTCCTCCAACTACAGACTATCGGTCCTCTGCACACCTTTCAAAATGGTGTGGCCCTGCCCTTCACAAGAGTAGTGGATTATGGGAATCAACAAGATCCAGTATGCCATCTAAGAACTAGTGTTGTGTCTAAATTACAAACAATCAACCATACAACTCTAGAAGCCTTCTAGCTAAGTATGACACATCTAACTAAATTACAAATCAAAGACACTGTGAACCAACAAATGTAAGCAGTGATTTTGCATTACTTTGGCCTGTTATGGAGTAAAAAGTGACCACATGCCTTTTTACCTCCTAGTTTAGCTCCTAGGTCCTATTTTCTTCCTTATACTTTAGTATACATTCTAATTTATCATCCCAAAGGAAATTATCTAACACCCATGACATTTTGGGACCCTTGGGACCTCCTTTAGCTTAACCCTGACCCAATTTAGGCCCCTAGACTTGGGTGCCAATCACCCAAGTCTCTCCTAATTGATCAGGGCTAAATTTTGGTATGTCGGCTTGGGCCCTTCCAAAATGTTTCTCCTTATCGGATCTTGTGATTTAAATTCATAAATGTTAGCGAGATAGCATATATAAGTGATTTTATGACTTCATTTTACACCTAGATGGATAACATGAACTTATGATATTGGAGCAAAGAGCATTCAAGGCATTCATTGTGTTATTGTTGTAGATTTGTGTTTGTATTTGTGTGTTTATTGTAGATATAGATTCAACATCCATCTCCTTGTGATTTTAAGAGCTTTCATCCTTCCAAGGGCTTCACCTCTAAGGTGACATCATTGTTATTTGAATTATTTGAATCATTTCATCATTTGGATTATCTTTAGCCTCTTCCCTGCAAGGGTATGCTCTCTCATTAACAACAGTGTTGGGAAAGATTGAATGCTAACCTGAGATTTGACTGAGGAAAATCCCTAAACACCACAACCCCCAAATCCCTCTCTTGTCATCTTGTGTGCAGGTTATAGGTACAGGTTTCAGGAAAAGTGGAGCTATAGCGAAGTAGTGCAGGAAACAAAGTTTCAGGATCTGAAAATAGTTCCAAAAATCTCCCTGAACAGACTTGGGTGGTTGTCACCCTAGTCTATAGGGCCTCTAGCTTCTAGATCTAAGTTTTGAGCATCATTAGCAACATTTCATTAGTTCTAACCTCTGGTAGAATCCAACATCTAGACTTGGGTGGTTACCAAATTTATCCTCTGACACCTCTACTTTCGAGAGACAGGTTCCAACATCTTACTAATCCTCTCTGTACTTTTGGTTTCTAGATTTATGTTGTCGGTCATCTATTTCAAGATGATTATCTTATAACTAGGGTTTCCTTCATACTTAGCCTAGGGTTTCATAAAAGCTTGGTTAAATCTTATCTTTCCTTGACAAAAAAGGGCACAAAGATCAGTAGTTGAGCCCTCTTCCATCTTGTAGTGGCTTGGATCAGTCTTTGTCCTTGAATGTTGGAGAGAAAGGAGGTTTGATCTAGTGTACTCACACATTCCATCTTATCCTCTTTTTACCTCTTAACATTTTGGTGAACCCGACATGATTTGAACACGCAACCTTCAACCCTATAATTTCATGACCACCACATCTACTTTACCTATTTCAAATCCACAAACTAATTCTTCATCCAATGATACTCTCCTAAATCAATTTTTGTAGAGTATGTCTTCTTTACAACAAAAAGTGACAAACTTGACTAATTCTTCTTCTCAACCTACTTTACCAACATATCATGCTCGTAGTCCTTTATCCTATGCAATTCCAAGAACTCCAATGCATGACAAATTTGAGACTCCTCGCTTTGAATAGTATGGTGGTAAAGGTGATCCTAATAGTCATGTGGCAACATTCACAGTGATGTGTAGTGATTTCTTCTTTAATGAGGAATTGTTAGCAAAACTCTTTCCATGATCTCTCAAAGATACTGCTTTAGAATGGTTTTTCTCTTTACTTCCTAATTCAGTTAATTCTTTCCCAGAGTTAGTTGATCAATTCTTGTAACATTTCCAAGAAAATATTGGACCCACTATTTCCTTTATTGACTTGGTTTATAAACAAGGCTCTAAAGAGAAATTGATAGAGTTCATTAGTCGATATCATTAGAAGGTATTCATTACGAATCTACAACCAAACATATGTGACAAAATATTGTTGATGAAGTATAATTCTTTCTAACACTTATTGACAACTCTCCATGATTACCAACTTTCAACTAGTCAGTATGAAAATCACACCTCATCGGCTCCTCTTGGTCAATCTGTAGATGGACAATCTCAAAATTAATTTAATAAGAACAACAGGAATTTCATCAAGATCAATGGGCAACATTCAAATAAATTTCACTCACAAGTGCCTACTATTTCAAACCCCCCTCGGGCACCATTTCAATTCAAATAGGAACAAAGACAATTTACTCCATTATCAGATTCTCTCCATTTAGTAATGACTCAAGCAGTGAATTTAACAATCTTTTGAAACATCCTCCTACTCATCCTTTCGATAGTTCAAGGCCACAAGGACCTTCATTCAATGCTAATGCTTATTGTCACTATCATCACTCTCTGAGACATGATACTAAGAGATGTATGCGTCTTAAACATGAAATTCAATACCTCATCGATTCTAATATGATACAAGTTACTGGTGTGAATGGCAATATGGAAATAAGTTGGTAGCGCCTCCGAATCAAAATCTACAAATCTTCACTAATCCTTTTCCTGAGCATAATGACAATAATATGGTGGAACAAAATATAATAGAGATTGAAGATGACTATCTTGATTATGATGGCATAGTGGGTATGTTAGCAGTGGATAAGACAACAACTGAAGATTTACCTCATCCACATAGAAAAGGTATCTATGTTGAGATTCCTCCTCCACTATCCCTTTATGGATTAGGAGATAACCAACATGCACAAGATATGCAATTGGAACATCCTATAGGTCATCACTTGAAGCAAGAGAAAGTGGTGTCGATGAGAAGTATTACATTTCATCGTGAAAGGCTCATTAATCAAAGTAAGAAGGTAAAAGGAAGGAAAAGAGCAAGGAGACTATCATCGATGGGAAACAACAATGATTCCCAGGTCCTCATAAGAAACAAAAGATTTCAAACCTATAGGGTCTTGAGAAGCAAGCACCGTATGGCCACCCTAGAAACAAGAATCAATTAGGTATGATTTCTTCACACAATCTGTCACACTTGATAGAGCACCTCTCTAAGATTCTCCTAAGATTGGCCTCTTATTAGATTATATATTTACATATGTCATGTTGTGTTCCCCCATGTTGTGATAAGTGTTGTTTAGGTCTCTTTAGATGACCATTAACACACTTGTAAGGTCAAGGATACAAGGAGACCGCCTCTTTTGTTTACTTCTTCTATATCTTTCTATTCTTCTATCTTTCCTCTCATCTACTTCATTGTTGTGCATAGTGCCTTGGGGAATAACACCAAGGGGGGTGTCTTAGGGCATCTCCCCATGTTGTAAACCCAAGTCACTCTTGTCTCCTCTCTCATTTTTATTGTTTACATTCTTCAATGGCTCTACTAGTTGGCAGATGATGAAAATAAATAAATACTGATAAGGACCATGTGTCCCTTCAGTAAGAAAACAAAACTAGACCTAGTCCATATATGAAGATGGGGTTGATATATTTTGTCGCTTGGCTAGTAGAATCACTCAGTGTTGTGATTCGTGTTGTGATCCTCATTGTAAAAAACTTTTACAATACTCTCAATCTGATTCAATGCACTTTGGATGGTTTTGATTCTCACCTTGTCATTACACTCGGTTCTGAGATACCTGCAGTATAGCCCAGTGGCTATACTCAGTTCCGAACCCGCAAGTGTAGCCTTGGTCTTTGATATACATGGTTCATTCATAGCTTCTATGAATTTATTTGGTTATTAGCTTAGAGTAAGATTTTCTAACCAAAGCTTATATCTTGTTCACAAATGTTGATGTGTTTGTGGGAACATTCAGTGATCGTGGCACATGCCACCTTTGGGGGCATGGGCTTTGCAAAAGCTCTTGTTCCCTTGCATGTTTTCATTCTATCAGAAAGCGGGATCAACCAGCTTAAGGTGGGGGCATATATAATGGTATCTATCTAATTACTTGACACTGAAAAAGCATGTTTGAAAGCCCTCACCATGAGGCGAGATGGTGTATCTTTTGAGCTAGTGCACATCCTTTTAAAAAGAAAGCGAAAAGCCCTCATCGTGAGGCAAGGTGACATATCTCTTGAGCTAGTGTGTATCCTTTTATACAAAGCCCTCATTACGAGGCGGGATGGTGTATCTCTTGAGATAGTACACATCCTTTTATACAAAGTCCTCATCGTGAGGTAGGGTTGGATCTTAAGTCATTCACCCTTAAGCGTGTCTTTGGCAGTGTGGTAGCATAGCTCAACCGTCAGTTGTGTTTGGCATGTTTTAGATAGTGGAGTAGTTATGAGCTCCTCTCTATCACTTGTGTTTCTTGTGTATAAGATTTATAGTGTGTCTATGGCATACTATGCGGTGCTCATGTATTCTATGTGTCTTCCGCATGTTTTATGTGTCTTCTTTGCATGTCTTGCATGTTTTTGGCGTAGTCTAAAGTTGTGTGGTGATGAGTCCCTCCCTACACTAGATGTGTTTTGTGTGTCTTCACATATGCATTTTGTTTACTTTAATTAGCATTATATATATGGATATGTAATTTCTTAATCATGTCTTCTTTGTATTGTGTGACTGTATTCATGTCTTCTCCATTTATTGTGTGCTTCACTATATTCTCCATGTATTGCATGCTTCCTTATTGTATTCATTGTGTCTTATGCACAACTGATAAGTGTTTGCTTACATTTGCCTAAGCTTGGGGGCTAGCGATAGTCTTCAAACTTAGGGTGTGTTTGGTGTGTATAATGTGCTTTGACCGTACTTAATGCATGTATGGATCGTAAGATCATACATACATTAAAGTGGGGGCTAAATGTTATGGAGTAAAAAGTGACCACATGCCTTTTTACCTCCTAGTTTAGCTCCTAGGTCCTATTTGCTTCCTTATACTTCATTATACATTCTAATTGATCATCCTGAAGGAAATTACCCAACACCCATGACATTTTGGGACCCTTGGGACCTCCTTTAGCTTAACCCTGACCTAATTTAGGCCCTTAGACTTGGGCACCAACCACCCAAGTCTCTCCTAATTGGTCGGGGCTAACTTTTGATATGTCAGCTTTGGCCCTTCCAAAATATTTCTCCTTGTCAGCTCTTATGATTTAAATTCGTAAATGTTAGCGATAAAGCATATATAAGTGAGTTTATGACTTCATTTTACACCTAGATGGATAACACAAACTTATGATATTGAAGCAAAGAGCATTCAAGGTAGCCATTGTGTTATTGTTGCAGATTTGTGTTTGTATTTGTGTGTTTCTTGCAGATATGGCTTCATCATCCATCTCCTTGTGAGTTGAAAACTTTCATCCTCCCAAGGACTTCACCTCTGAGGTGACATCATTGCTATTTGAATCATTTTAACCATTTCATCATTTGGATTATCTTTAGCCTCTTCCCTGCAAGGGCATGCTCTCTAATTAACAATGGTGTTGGGAAAGCTTGAATGCTAACCCAAGATTTAACTGAGGCAAATCCCTAAACACCATAACCCCCAAACCCCTCTCTTGTCATCTTGTGTGCAGGTTACAGGTACAAGTTTTAGGAAAAGTGGAGCTACAGGGAAGCAATGTAGGAAATAGAATTTCAAGATCCAAAAATAGTTCCAAAAGATCTCCCCAAATAGACTTGGGCGGTTGTCACCCTAGTCTATAGGGCCTCTAGCTTTTGGATCTAAGTTTTGAGCATCATTAGCAACATTTCATTAGTTCTGACCTTCGGTAAAATCTAACATCTGGACTTGGGTGGTTGCCAAATTTGTCCTTCGACACCTCTGCTTTTGGGAGAGGTTCCAACATCTTACTAATCCTCTCTATACTTTTAGTTTCCAGATTTCTATTATTGATCATCTGTTTCAAGCTGATTATCTTCTAACCAGGGTCTCCTTCATACTTAGCCTAGGGTTTGATAAAATCTTGGTTAAATCTTATCCTTCCTTGAAAAACAAGAGCACAAAGATCAGTAGATGAGCTCTCTTCCATCTTAACAGTGGTTTGGCTCAGTCTTTGTCCTTGTGTTTAGTGTAAAAAGAGGGGTTTTCAATTTCAATTAGTATTTTGTTTAAATCCTCCTTTCACACCTTACATTCAAGGACATAAATCGAGTCAAGCCACAACTCTTGCAAGAGGGATCTGCTACAGATTTAGTGTCACTTGGAACAAAGAGGAAACTTGGAGTTTGCTAATTAATTGATTAATTAAAGACTGATTATGCTTAAAACCCTAATTTCATAAAATTGTAAATAAATAGACAAATCCTAAAAAATTCTCACAGATAGAGATAGAATATTCAAAGTAGATACATACCAAACTTTGAAATTCTAGATGCAGAAAAGTCAGGGGCTAGAGAGTAGGTGCCCAAGACCAAGGTGGTAGTTTCTTTAGAGACTTCTAAAATTTGTCTGCAACTAATCACCATTGTCACGAAGGTTTTCTGCTTTGGGGATCTGGAGGACTTTGGAGTGGGCGCCCTAGTCCAGGTCCTAGTTTTCTTATCAGATCTGTAATCCTAACACTCTACTATGCCTCCCTACAACTCCACTTCTTTTGCTTTTGCACCTGTAACCTGCAGTTCACAAAAAAGGGGGTTGGGTTGTGGTGTCTAGGAGCTTACCTCAGTCAAGCCTCAAAAGAACATTCAAGTCTTCCAAACACTGTTGTCAGATAAATAGTGCATATCCCTATGGGATAGAGGCAAAACCAATTGATAAATGATTGAAAACACAAATAGATATCACCTCAGAGGTGTAGTTCACATGTAGATGAAAATCCTTCAACACATGAGAAGATGAAGCCAAATCTGCATAAAACACACAATAAAAAGACAAGTCTACTCTGCAACAATGAATACTTTGAATGCTCTAAAATCATAAATGTGCCAAAAGTTTATAATCATCTTCTTGTTTAGAAATGAATCCCTAAACATGCTTATATATGCAACTAAACACATTCCCGCTTTAATTTCATAATTCAAACTTGAGATATCGGCAACGGACACTTCTAACAGTCACATAACCGACACTTAAAATTTAGGACCCCATTAAATAGGGCAGGACTAGGGAGCGAGCGCCCAAGCCCTCAGCCCCATTTTCAAGGCAGGGTCAAGTTCATCACTATCCCCTAGGCCCCATTTAACATGGGTTTTCAGGGATTTTTTTTATCTGGAGTAAAATGAACATGCATGATTACACCTAAAGGACCTAGGAGTTAAACTTGGGAGGGAAAAAGTCCTAGGGAGAAATTTTCTAACATAACATTTAGCCCCCACTTTAATGTATGTATGAACACAAGGCCCATGCATTAAAGTACGGTCAACAAACACATCAAACATGCCAGGCACTTAGAGCTAATGCATACACAAAGATTGAGAAACTATTTCTAGCCCCTGATCTCTAGTAGACATTAGAGAAGACACATCACAGACATGCCAAACACAATGAAGACAATAATAGGCACATAAAACATGGAGAAGACAGCAATAGGCACACAAGACATGGAGAAGACAACATTGAAGACACACAAAACACAATGAATATAGTGAATGTAGTGATTATTTCTTTTTCATTTTCATATATAAATGCAAATGCAAGTACATTGAAAGTAAACACACAACACAAAATGTAGGAGGGGCATTTTGCCACACATCTTGAAACTACATATGGGGCAACAAACATGCAATACAAATCTTAGAGTGTAGGAGGGGCATTTCGCCACGCTCTTGAAGACTACACTTGACAACAAACATGCCATACAAATCCTAGAGCATAGGTGGGGCATTTCGCCACACGTCTTGAGACTATGCTTGGGAACAAACATGGCGTACAAAACCCAAGTGTAGGAGGGGCATTTCACCATGCTCTTGAAGACTACACAAGGGGTAAAACACACAAAAGACACACAGAATACACGAGTGTCGTATAGTATGCCAAAGACATACTATACATCTAAAACATGACAAACAAGGTGATAGAAGGAACTTATTGCTAAATTCCCACCATCCGAGGCACATTACAAGAACACCTAATAGTTGGGCTCATGCCACAACAACCGCCAAAGACACGCTTAAGGGAGGATACACCAACCCCGCCTACTCAGAGGACTTTTAGAATTAAAAGGATGTGCACTAGCTCAAGAGATACACCATCCCCACCTCCACAAAGGGATTTTAATAAAAGGATATGCATGATATCCTGCCTCTGTAGAGGGCTTAATGATTACAACATAGAATAAAGATGTGTACTCACGCAGAGATACGACATCTCACCTCTGCAAAGGGCTTACAAACACACTTCATTAGTACCAAAATGATCAGACAACTTACCTTTATATGCCCCCACCTTAAGGTGGTTGATATCGTGTACCAATATCAAGAACTTTAAGGTAGAGAGAAAACACACAAGGGAACAAGAGCTTTCACAAAGCCCATGCCCCTAAAGATGACATGTGCTTGATGATCGCCAAATGTTCCCACAAGCACACAATTTCCTACAAGAAGAGAAGTTAGAAATCTTTCTCTAAGATAATAACCACATCACATGATAAAAATTAATGCATGAAAGAAATCACATCAAGAGCCAAGGTTATACTATGGATTCAGAAACTGAGTATAACCATGGGGCTATACTGTAGAGATCTCAGAATCGAGTGTAACTAGGGTGAGATTCAAAGATAAACAAAGTGCACAGAGAAGCTATATTGTTATGGTTTGTTAGTATGATAAGACAACATCAAAATATCACACAGAGTGATTCTACTAGCCAAGCGTTGGATAATATATATCAACCCCATCGTCATGTATGGACTAGATCCATATTTGCTTACTTACTGAAGGGACACATGGTCTGTATTAGTATTATTTGTTTTTCGTCATCCACTAGCTAGATAGAACCACTAGAAGAAGGTGAACAATAAATCAAGAGAGGAAAGCAAGTGCCTTATGGTTGTCACATAGGAAGGTGCCCCCAAGTCACCAACCGCAATGCTATGCCCCTAGGACACAACACACAATAATAAAAATAGAGGAGAGGATCAAGATAGAGAATGATGATACAAATAGAAGGGTCACAACAGAGGCAGTCTCCCAGTATCCTTGACCTTACAAGATTATCAAGGGTCATCCAAGGAGACCTAAACAACACATAACACATCACGAGGGGAACACAACACAGAGAGAAGGGTTAGAAATACCTACTTGAAGGCACAACTGAACTAGTGGTTGTCATCAAGCAAATCATTGTCTTCCCAATCTCGAATGTTAGAGGAAAGAGGTGCATAAAGTACCATAGCCCAACTCTTGTTTTTGTCCTTAAATTGTTCATTCTTAAGGTCTTCTTGGTTTGATTCAATGTTAGGTGAAATGTTTTCTTGTTGAGGTGTATTTCATTGGGCAAAAGCTTGTCTTCTCTTCCTCCTTTCTCTTGCTTGTTGATTTCTTTTTGTTCTATTGCTTATATCTTTAAAAGTGTTGTCATCTTGTTCCATTGGTTTTTGTATCTTAGAGGAGGAAGATTATTCAAATCTTATTTGTCCTGATGAAGTACCTTGTTCTCAATGAGTACCTCCCAATCCTTGTAAGGATGGCAGGGGAGGAACCTCAACATAGAGTCCTTTACCATTCACTCTAGGAAGTTCTTCTAATGCAGGTTGTTCTTCTCTTATTGTTTCTTGCATAGAAGGACCGGCCACTCGATGTAATAGTTTTGCTTTATATTTTCTATAGCCCAAGAAGTTAAAATCTATTTGTGGCTTCAGTTCATGATCAGATTGTGGACAAAATTAATCAAGGTTGAAGTGTTATCTTGTAACCAAAGGTTTATATCTATTGTGAGGAATAGTATACACTTGTCCATTCAAAAGAAATTTTACATAGTTATGAATTGTTGACGGGACAACTTTCATAGCCTTTAACCATGGGTGTCCTAATTTTATGCAAAAAAGGTCAGATAGAGGGACGACATCAAATAATTATTCTACAGATTTTTCAGATACTATGACCAATAAAGATATCTTCCCAGAAGTGTTTATAAAAGCTTCATTATGTGTCTTAATCATCATGTCAAAAGGGTCATAGAAGTCTTCTATCAAACCATGTAAATAAAGAAAATCCTCTGTTGCCACATTAGTCATGTAATTAGGATCTAAAAGTGTTCCATCCATAGGATTTTCCATTATATTTACAGTGATATAAAGAGGTCCTTCAGTTTCTCCAATTGTTCTATCATGAGGTGTAAATACAATTTCAGGTTCAGGGACCTTTCTTTTCATATTAGGCCTAGGAGGGAACCTAGTGTTATTGTTGTGATTAGAATCCATGTGTATATGTTTTCAAATTAATGTGAAATCAGATTTTAAAATATTTTCAAAACTTATGCAAGGAACAAGTGAAAAATTATGTAAGTTTAGGACCTAAAATGCTTGATTTTTTCATTTTTTTTCAATGCAAATACATAAAAGAAGAGGTGTTGTAAGGAATTTGATGAGGGGTAGAGAATAATAAGCTATATATCAGTCCAATAATGCAAAAATATCCTTCACAACACACCTATAATGCAATTTTATATGCAAAATAAGTTAAAATCTACTGAAAAATACAAGTTTTTCAAACCCTAGTTGTGAAATTAAGGCATGAATATGTGCAAAATGATATGTAAATGAATTATAATCATATTTTTGATGCAAAATAATTCATCTCAGATCTGAAAATGCTTTTAAAGTCCTACAATGCTCAATGCAAGTGCAATTTTTAATGATGATGACTGAAAAATGCTAGTTTTTTGTTGAAAAATTATCTGTGTAAATGCAAAATTTTGAAATATAAATGCAAAAATAGACAAAAATGCAACACTACAAACAAAATCATATTTGAATGAGTGCCTAAGATGAGTAGTAAAATCTGAAAAAAGATTTTAGCAACAAACCCTAGCTTTTGAAATCACTAGGTTATAAGAAAAATTCAAAATTTCAAGCAAACCCTAGCAATTTTAATATGAAAAATGCAATGCAAAGAATTATAATATGATGAATTTCTGTAATTTAAATCAGATATAATTTAAAAATCAGAAATTAAATGAAAATTAATTCAAATTATTTCAAAATGCAAGCCTAAAATGCCAATTTTTTTAAAATTTTCAATTTTTTTGTAAATTTCAAATGCAATATGAAAATGATAAATGAAATGAATGCAAATTTGAAGTAAAACACTCAGCAAGGTACAAAATTCAACTAAAACATGGGTTCACAAAAATGTTTAGTGTAAAAAGAGGGGTTTTCAATTTCAATGAGTATTTGGTTTAAATCCTCCTTTTACACCTTACATTTAAGGACAAAAATTGAGTCAAGCCACAACTCTTGCAAGAGAGCTCTGCTATAGATTTAGTGTCACTTGGAACAAAGAGGGAACTTGGAATTTGCTAATTAATTGACTAATTAAAGCCTAATTATGCTTAAAACCCTAATTTCACAAAATTGTAAATAAACAAACAAATGCTCGTAGACAGAGATAGAATATTCAAAGTAGATACATACCAAACTTTAGAATTCCAAATGCAGAAAAGTTGGGGGCTAGAGAGCAGGCACCTAAGTCCAAGGTGGCAGTTTCTTCAGGGACTTCCAAAATTTGTCTGCAACTAACCACCACTGTTAGGAAGGTTTTTTGCTTTGGGGATCCAAAGGAATTTGGAGTAGGTGCCCTAGTCCAAGTCATAGTTTTCTTCTCAAATCTATAATCCCAACACTCTATTATGCCTCCCTACAACTCCACTTCTTTCGCTTTTGTACCTATAACCTACAATTCACAGAAAAGTCAGTTGGGGGTTGTGGTGTCTAGGAGCTTACCTTAGTCAAGCCTCAGAAGGACATTCAAGTCTTCCAAACACCGTTGTCAGATAAAGAGTGTGTATCCCTATGGGATAGAGGCAAAACTAATTGATAAATGATTGAAAACACAAATAGATATCACCTCGAAGGTGTAGTTCACATGTAGATAAAAATCCTTCAACACATGAGAAGATGAAACCAAATCTGCATAACACACATAATAATAAGACAAGTTTGCTCTGCAACAATGAATACTTTGAATGCTCTAAAATCATAAGTGCACCAAAAGTTCATAATCATCTTCTAGTTTACAAATGAATCCCTAAACATGCTTATATATGCAACTAAACACATTCGCGCTTTAATTCCATAATTCAAACTTGAGATGTCAGCAACAGACACTTCTAATGGTCACATAACCGACACTTAAAATTTGGGACCCTGCTAAATGGGGTAGGACTAGGGCGCGAGTGCCCAAGCCCTCAACCCCATTTTCAAGGTAGGGTCAAGTTCATCACTCTCCCCTAGGCCCCATTTAGCATGGGTTTTCAGGGATTTTCCATTGGGAGTAAAATGAACATGTATGATTACACCTAAAGGACCCGAGAGCTAAACTTAGGAGGGAAAAAGTCTTAGGGAGATATTTTCTGACGTAACACCTTGAATGTTGGAGTGAAAGGAGGGTTTGATCTAGTGTACTCACACATTCCATCTTCTCCTCTTTTTTACCTCTTAACATGGCCAAAGATTCATAAATCAATAAATACATTTCATAACAATAATGCATGTCGTAAGTTCACACATCTCTATCTCAAACTGGTTTTCAACATTCATTTCATATCATCATATATATAGATTTTAAATTGTAATATTCAAATAGAAATAGACAACTTCAATCTTTAGTTTACCTATCCTAAACTTGGATAATTGACTTAGATCCCTCTATAGTCTCAATAGTCAAGTTCAAGGTAGAATAACTAATTGTCTCAAACATATAGTAGTGAATTGCTATGTATTCATGCACTCTCTGCATAATGTCATCTTAACTCAAGTAAGTATTATCTACCATACTATTTACTAGGTAGAAAACATATTCTATAGTGTTCTTGTTTCAATGGAACAATTAGTTCCCACAATAATTTACAACATTAAAATTTTGAACAATCTTGTAGATAACACAGTTCAATTATAAACATCTTGCCAAGAATTCTTAACCATGATTTCAATTTGAACAAATAAAAACATTTATTCTATATAAATAAGATTCCTATCCTTTCATCAAATGGAAAATTTGTATATATTTATATATGAATATATATTCTTAACATATATACATATATAGATATATTGATGTAACTATTGTAACATCAATATATATACATATTCTTTATTCACATTATAGTCCAACAGACATATTCTAATTTAAGTTTAAATTTCCTTGAATCATAACTAATGAATCAATTAAGAAGATTGATTAATAACCAACAATACTCCATTTTTGGTCTATAAAATATCTGATAAGTTAACATCTCGACTCATTTCATTGAAGACAGTGATATCTTTGGCATCTCTATGTAACACATAAGATGTCGATATTATAAAAAGACAAGTCTCCATACTATCACAAGTATTCAAATGTATACATCCCCTATTTTCATTTTATAAATAACTTTCATACTATAGTTTTGTAGAGGACGAGTCCAATATCATGGACTATTTGAAAGCACAAAAATCAATTTAGCATTTAAGTCAATAAAGACACAAATTATTCTCAACCTAAAACATTTCTATTTAGAAATATGTTCAGGTAAAAACATATGATCTCGAGCTTATATGTGCTATGAACTCAGTTTAACGTTATCTTGGTTATTTCTAAAAAAATCTATAGAATGATAAACATGATCTCAAGTCAAGATTTCAACTATTATCCAACAAAATAACTCTTCATTGTTCGAATTGAATACCAACTTAAATGGATTTTGTTTGGAATTAAGGTGTCTCAACCTTGGTAATTCCTTGCATTATTTATGATTGTATTTATTAATTCATTGCCTATATTGTAAATTAATTGTAAATTCCATATTGTCATTTTGTGGGATGTGGCACGGTGATGTGTCATCCTACATGGAAGATGACAACTTGTAATTTTGTCCTCACATGAGGAGATAGGCCTCTGACTTTGTAGTAGGAGCATTTTGCCATGTGTCGGCATCTTGGATGTTGTATAAGGGAATGTTTGACTGAAATGGTTATGACAGATTCCTATGACGAAGTTATGACATGTAAGAGTCAAAAATAGAAGATTGTAAGACATGTGAAGACATGTGTCATGAAGCATCTTTGAAAAAGGCATATTTGGGTGCCCCAAGGTGGACAATGACATGTTGTAAGAGAATATGTTATTTTTAGCCTATGTATGACAGATTCTCTTACAACTATAAGTTGTAACCGCTATGACAGATTCTATGACAGTCGTAAGAGCATCTGTCATAGACCATTTTGGAAATAGGTGACCTCTTTGGGATGGGAGCTGTGGACAAGTGTCAAAAACTTTCTATAATGTTGACCAAGTGTCCTTAGGCGTGGTTTTTGGGCCATGAGGCCAAGTTGGACACCCATTCCAAGATAGGACCAATATTGCCTTGTATATTCTATATAAACAGGTGCTTGGAGGAGGAGATGTATTACATGTTTGACAGATACTGTTATGTTGTCAGTTTGTCTCCAGATACGAGTGTCAAAGACTCCTGAGAGCTTGCATTGCAAGTGTGTTGTAAACATTCTTTGTTTTGATAATACATTGTGCAGGTTTTAGAGTGTGGGGTTTTTCACCTGATAAGGGTTTTCCCCACATATATCTTGTGTTTCTCTTCTTCTGTCTCACCTTCTTTGTTATGTGTTTACTACAATATCTCATGTTAATGGTTTAATGTTGTTGTAATAGTTAGGATAAATTTGTATTTGCACTCTCCTCCCCTCATTAGATTAGTGTAGGGAGCAATTTCCTCACACCTAGCTTCCTTTCAGATTTCTCATATCAGTACAATCACACGAGTATAGTTGATTAAACCCATACCTATATTCAATAAATATATATATAAGGGTTTTCCCCACATATATCTTGTGTTTCTCTTCTTCTGTCTCACCTTCTTTGTTATGTGTTTACTACAATATTTCATGTTAATGGTTTAATGTTGTTGTAATAGTTAGGATAAATTTGTATTTGCACTCTCCTCCCCTCATTAGATTAGTGTAGGGAGCGATTTCCTCACACCTAGCTTCCTTTTAGATTTCTCATATCAGTACAATCACACGAGTATAGTTGATTAAACCCATACCTATATATATATATATATATATATATATATATATATATATATATATATATATATATATATATATATATATATATATATATATATATTCACAAATGAATATAAAACTACATTCATAATTCATCTATATAAAATAAACTTATTCACATAAATGTCTGAATTATTTCCATAGAGAACAATTGCAGTATGAGATAATATCAACCAAATCAACAAGGAGTCACTAAAAATCCAAAAGATTTGTCAACTTGATATAACAAAACAAACACTTTGTCAATCAAACACAAAGACACATACATAGAACACTTATCATTTTCAACACAAGCAAGTATTTAAACACATGAGACATGATGCAAATCTTATGCGTGTGTGTCCTACAGGCATATTGTCTCATCCATTCACCAAAATCCCCTACTTATCATTTTCAACACAAGCTAGTATTTAAACACATGAAACACAATGCAAATCTTGTGTGTGTGTGTGTCCTATAGGCATACTGTCTCATCCATTCACCAAATCTCATTCTCCCTCTCTGGTGATACTCTGCCTCTTTGTTGGGAGGGGAGGAATTATTTTTCCTGCATCCACCTCGTTTCAAAACAAAGTAGTTAGTCCATAACCACAATAAAATAACATGAAATAATTTAATAAGATAAACCTTTACCACTTTTAAGAATCATGTTCTATTTTTATTCATCTCAATTTCTAATCACTACTAATTAATCAAAATTCTCCAATACACATTAAAGCATTAAACTGATAATTAATCTAAGATAAAAACTGATAATTAATCTAAGATAAAAGTGATTAATATGGTCCAAAATTGGTATGTGACATTGAACAATCCCCGAACCTAATTTAGATCTTTATACATATTAATAATAATTTTATCAATGTATTTAAAAATATTAACTACGTTGCTTAAAAATAATAATATTCTCTTTTTAAATCACTATACCCACCTCCTCAAAAGAAGCTTATTAATTAAAAAAATTAGTTATTCAGTGTGACATTATGAAAAAAATCACAAATATTACCTCAATCATGCTTGGAAGGAAATTCCTTATTTGAATAGGAACCAGAAATTTTTTGTATGAAGGTGGCAGAGGATTCGACGATTTCGGATATCTTGATGGAAACATCATCAATTATGGCTTCGCCCACTTCAACTACTTTTTCTCTGACTTCACAGAGAGCATTTGAAATATGTTTTTCACAAGTTATTGTAGGAGAAAGGGCCTCTGATATTGGTCTTTTATTTAGCAAATCTTGTCCATTACCCACATTTAGCCTTTGAGTCATCCTATCAGATTGGTTTAGAACAGTTCTTGAACTCTCCATGTTGTTTGGATGGATTTCTTCACTACCCATGTTCTGATTCCCAAAGATAATCTCAGGTTGTTTTCCTAAAGTTCCCATGTCTTCTTTATCTGGTATGGTATTTGCATTTCCCACTGTTCCCTCTTCCTCATCTAGTATGGCAATTTCTGTACTACCAATATTTCCAACTTCGTTTGAAAATATTCCTGCACCATCCATGTCTTGAATTCCAAAGAAAGGTGCATCATCAATGTCTGGATAATGATTTTGCAAAATTTCTTCCCAACCCATTTTTACATGTAGATCTGGAATAACTAGGGTTTCTAAACTGCACAATTTTGGTGGGCTACTACAATGCATAATTGAGGTATTCAAATCTGTATTTGCAATATTTGATTGTCTGTATTGATTTAATCCCAGTTCATGATCAAACAAGACTGGTTCCATACCAATTGATCGTTTACTCCCATAAGTAGATTGAATTGTATCATCATTTTGAAGATTAGCACTCCCTTCACAGTATTCTTTTGTCACATATGTTGATTTTATTGTATCCATAGCTTGAATATTATTAATGTTTAATGGATTCATGTCTATATCAGCTTGAGTATTATTAATGTTCAATAGATTCATGGCTATATTTGAGGATGTTAATTGATGTTGGTGGTGTAGCCAGCTTTGTCTCCCAACACTTACACACAATATTGGAAGTTTAAGATCAAAAACGTGTAATTGATTGCTCCCCTGATTTGATTGAATTATGTCCATATCTTCATCCATAAATAATTCTCTCAACTGGTCATCATTAAACTCATCATCTAATTTATCTGGTGAATTAAAGATGTTATTCAGTAACTGGTCATCATTAAACTCATTAGCCAATTTATCTGGTGAATTAAAGATGTTATTCAGTTCAATGGTAAAATCGTCATCAACCTCTATTTGGTGATCATCTACTTTGAGCTTCTTGTTTCTGTTGTAATTTCTCCTAGACTTAAGTTTTTCTGGTTTTTCTGGTTTTTCAGTGTACTCTATTGCTTGTTGATTCGGAATATAGAACTTGTATGAATAACCAACTCTTGGAATAACTGTAAAAACAGCATGTTCTCCTTCATTTGGTAATCTTTGGGGACTGCTGAATGCATATATATCATTTGTAATTTCATAATTATTGAATTTGTATATCTTCACTCTCCTCTTTATGGTGTTTATTCTCTCCATTTTTAAGGATATTTATTTAAAGTGAACTCTTTATTAATAAGAAGGAAAAATGAAATGGAGGTGCATATCCAAGCGATTCCTTTCCTTTTTCAAATCTAGTAATGAGAAGCAGAAAATAAGTGCATTGGAATTTGTATTAAGATTGGAGAATTGTAGTTGTATTGGAATTTGTATTAAGATTGGCGAATTGTAGTTGGTCACGACCCTTCACCAAGGGATGGCACAAAACAATAGAAATCCCTTTTTTAAGATTTAAGGCTGTATATTTTGTACTATTTTTTAAAAGAGAAGAATCTATAATTTAGATTTTTAAAGGGTTGTTTAAACTCTTGTAATAGTATTATCGGTATTTAAAATGTCAAAATTCTATAACAATATTAATGTTTTTCTTTTTTATTTTATAATTAAGTTTTTAATAGTTAAAAATATTAATAATTTATAATTAATTTTTTAATAGTTAATCATCCAATCATATAAATATGTTGATTATTTGTTTTTTTTTTGTTTTTTTAAATATTCTTTGAAGTTGGGAGATGTACGAGAGGTATTAATTTAAATTATTTTGTTTAAAATACTATTTAAATTAGAATGAAGAGTAGTTATTAATGTGGAAATAAGAAGTTTTCAAATATTTTTTGAAGTTGGGAGATGTACAAGATGAATTAATTTAAATTGTTTTGTTTAAAATATTATTTAAATTAGAATAAAAAATACTTATTAATGTGGAAATAAGAAGGTATTTGTAAGGAAAAATAGTAATACCATCTCTTACATAAATATTTAGTTTAATTGAATAAAAAATTATATAAAACAATTAACTTAGATAAATGAGTTGGGAATTGGAATAATTAAATATTAAATTAATTCTAAAAATTAAATGAATTTAAATGTGATACTTGATTTGAGGTTCGATGATGATATATAATGTTGAAGATATCAAGGATGTATTCACCAATGCACTGAAAATTAGAGCTTTATCTAGACAAGTGTCTCAAAATTTATAAATTGATTATGCTTCATCTTGGTTCAAATCCACACGTGGAAGTGAACACATGCACAAACCTAAACTTGTGCCCACAAAAATGAACTAGCAAAAATTTAATGATATATAAAGTTCGCTCAATCTACTAATGTCTAAATCATAGTAAGGAATAGGAAATGTTTTAAAAAACCTTTGAGAAATATGCTAAATTATGAGGGTCATATTCTCCTCAATCAACTCCCTAGGTACATTGATTCAATGGTGACAAACCAAGATCAAAGGCCACCAGCAATCGTGTAGTATAGTTAAGAAGATGATGTAAGCAAATTATGCAATTACAATATTCTATGATGTTGCTATGATGCTCTCATATGAATGTTCCTATGATAATCCTTGATGATCTAAATGAATTAGGGTTAGTACAAAAATACACCACTCTAGTGTGCAATTTGAAATAACATGTGCTCTAATCAACTCATAATGGCTACTAATGGAGGAAAATATGGTCCTAGATTAAGAAATTCAAATTTAAAAGTTTGAAGTTAAAATCCTCACACATGAAAATGACGAGTTAATTTCACACCCATGTATCTAAACTAGGGTGATGAATGACTATATGTTGAATTCATATATGAATCAATGAGGGATGATTATGATGGGGAAAGGCTAGGATAAGTTTATTTTGTAAAATTCCACACAAAATACTTTACCTTGCACGATAGTCAATGCATAAAAGACAACCCAATCACTATCGGCCCAAAACATAAGAGAAAAGGGCATCGGTATGTGATTTTCACATTACATTTTGCCCCCACTTGACTTGCATGTGTACTACTATGAGGATACATGTCAAAGTAAAACAAGAAGTCAACATGTAAATTGAATATTGATTTAGTTATGGATGAAGGATCCAATAAAGGATTATCCAACCATGCAATAAAATGAAACAAAAAACATCCAACAACAAAATTTCAATGAAACAACAAAATGAACTTTATTTATTCTCAGCCATGGATAAATTACAATTTGTTACAATGGGCTTCCAACATGCTAGGCCTCAGCCATTTGATTACAAAACATACAAATTACATAATTCAAATGATATCTCACTCTCTCTCAACTTCCTTGTTGAACTTCCTTTTCAAATGATTATCAACAATGTTTATATAGTAGTCTCAACCCTTATAAATGATCTTAGTTAGCCACAAGGTGGTGCAAAGATCAATGCCTCATGAAACATATAGTCTGCCAAACATGTAGATGAATATCCCAAATTGAATGTGGTGATGATGGATTGATAAATCTTCATGTGATTCACACCATGAGCACTCCTAGGTCCAATGTGCCTTGATATGTGTTTCTTTGATGCCACAAAATTTGAAAAGTTGTTGTAACCATGAACAGAGAAACTAAGTGTAGCTTGTTCATCCTGGTGATAGATTAGAAATTAAATCATGTCTTTACAATTATTAGAAACTTCTAGAAAGTGAACATTTCATTGAAGGATCATTGTAAAACATATTCTTCCAGCCATGAGATGAGATGTGCAATCTACAATGAAATATTGTGGATCTATGGTGACTAACTACTAACTAGAATGCAATAAAAAACCTGCAAACAATACAAACAAATAAAAGAAAATATTATTTTGGCAGATGCAAGATTGTTCTTGTAAGTCCTAGGATTCTCTTGCATCAAATATTTTTCAAACTCAACGAATACATATATACTCAATGTATACAAATATATATGTCAATCATATCTACTCTCCTTGCAATGAGTGCTTTGTAAAAATCTTGCAAGATAGAAAATGATTGCAATGAGTAACATCTATCACACATTTAAAACATGGTCACTAACTATTATTCTCTTGAAAAAGAGTTATCTTTGAAAATAGTAAAAGTGAAAAGAATAAGTTAGCAAGAGAAATTATGTCTAAGAAGAAAGTAGTAATAGCTTTGAACAAGTAGATAGGTGGTAGGGCTATGACTAAGTGGAAGATTCTAACAATGTAAAATAATTGGTAAAGCTTTGTTTAACATGAGAATGACTATGAACCTATTACTACAAAACATAAGTCACAAAAAGAAATATTAGTTACATATATTCCCTCCTCCAATTGGTTGCATACGAAGGATGCAAAGAATAGGGGAAAGGAGGAAAAGATGTAATCATGATGAAAGCATGTAAACATGGTAAAAGACATCATGTAATCATCATGTAGGAACATAGGCAAGATGTAATCATAAAACTATATACATAGCAAGGGAAATGCAATATGCTCCAATGTTGCCCTCAATGAAGGCAATAAGATAATAGTAGTGATAGATTCTGGATAAGGATCATGTAAGCACATCATAAATATCATAAAAATATACCCATAAGCTATAAACATGTGATATATAAGCATGATAAGGATCAAAAACATATAGCCACATGTGAGCATAAGAGGGACATGTAAGCCAAAAACATGTGATATCATAAGTATGAAACATAGGAAACATACAAACATCATGGATCATATAACATATGAATGTATGATCTAACAAGGAACATGGGAAAACATAAGTGGTAAATGTAGAGCATGAAGGGACACAGGAGTCAAACATGGTATTTAGGTTCATCATGGAAGCTAAACAAGTGACATGAGAAATCATGTGAGCTAAACATAGGAAAATAAATGTACCCCAAAGTGGGGAAAATAAAGCATGAAACATAATATTGTTATGGAGTAAAATGTGTACACTAGCATTTTACACTTAGTTTAGCACCCGGGTGGACCTAAAATGTGTACCCTTGTTAATCAAGACCTATTTTAACACCTTTTTGAATAGTAAATGATTAAATCTCGATCTCGATGAATAAACCTAACAAAATAAAGTTAGGATTGGTTTAATCCCACTTAAAGGTACACTCCCCGAAGTTTGTGGGGATAAAGGAGATGGGACCTTTAGCCCCTCTCTTGTGGTGTCAACTTAGAACACCTCCTTATCTTGTACATGCCGATCCCATTTGGTTTTAATCATCGTTTGTGAGCGAGAATGCATATAAAAGCAAGTTATTTTATTCATTTGAACATATCTCTCTCTAATCTCTAAATTCTCTAAGCAATCTAGGCATATTTACACTCTCTTCTTCTCTCTCATGCTCTCTATTCTTTTCTAAAGCTTTCTATGGTGGATTATTATTGTTGCACTAACTTACTTTAGGTCTTGTGAAGATCTTTCTACTTCTTTTGGCTACACCATTGACTTCTTGAGTCAAATTGTGATGCTGCATCAAGCATGCTAGGGTTTCCATTCTCATGGTGGCTTCTTTCTTCATTATTTGTTCTAGCATTCCATTCTATTTTAGATTTGCCTCTACCCTCCTAGGGCATGCACTCTTTGAGATCTCATCATTGCTATTGTGGAGGTGGAAACACCATTCATGGAGCTTGACTTAGAAATCTTCTAAATAGCACCCAACCATTTTTCTTCTTGTGTGTGTATAGGTAACAACTGGAAGAATCTACAAAAAGCAAGTTACAGGAAGTAGGGATACAGAAGGGCAAAGACATAGGAAACTTAACATTTTGCAAAACCCTAATAAGGTTCTAGGGTGCCCAAGTGCCCCAGTCCTTCTAGGCTCTCGAATTTGGATCTAGGTTCTACTCTACCCTCTGATCCCCCCTATGGTGTTAGATTTTTCATATATGTTTCTAACAATCATATTTTTACAGATCTTGCTTAACTAGGGTTTCTACTTTGCCCTAGCTTAATTGGTTGGATTTGGCTGATTCTCCTCTATACAACAAGGGGACAAAACCCCTATCATTTGGATCTCCTTCTTGGGTAGAAGCCAAGCTCAGTTTGTGTCCTAATGTTAGATAGAAGAGGGTTTTGACCTAGTTTAAACTCTTGGGCTATGTGTCTCTTTTATACTAAACATTTTGATGAACCCGTCGTTTCTTGTACATTGGCATCCTTCTTGCTTTAGATCTGAGTTATTTTCTATGCTAGATCTAATTAGATTACATTCATTCATCATTTTGCATAGTTACATCGCTTATTTTAGCATTATTTCATTGTTAGGGTTTATAAAAACCTTGCATTTCTAGAAAATCTAGCTAATATTCAACCTAGGGTTTGTAGATTAGTGAGTTGTTTCAGATCTTGTTGCATTGTTAGGTTGGTTAAAGTAATTTCATTTTTTGTACCTTATCATTCATAGTGTTTAGAATATTCTTGCATCTTTGCATTTGAAATTAGAAAATCAAGCATTTGATGAAGAGGTAGAAAAAAGCATATTTGTCACATGGTCTATATTTCATAAGTTTAGATCATCATAGAATGATATAAATTTCTGATTTTTGCATCAGATCTGATTGGTATCACATCATTCAATCATTTTTCTAGTGATATATTTGGCATTTTCACTTATTCATTGTTAGGGTTTTCAAAATTTTGCATTTTTTTAAAAACTAGCTAGTCTTGCACCTAGGGTGTGTTGATTAAAACTCTTGTTCCATATTTTTGTGATGATAATTGGTGGTCAAATCTAATTTTTCATTGTTGTATAATTTCATAAATATCATTTGTATTCAAAAAGCATCCTTCTATCAAAGAATTTTGGTTTAGGAAATAAGCATTTAAGATCTAGGGTTTTGTTGGCAAACCCTAGCTACTCTTGCGTTTAGTGTATCATAATCAACACAAGTTTCTCTAAATCTATGTTGCATTAAAGTGGATAAATAATTTAGGCACTTATTTTGCACATACTACACATCTTACATTTGCAAGACAGTTGTTGTGGTTACCAAGAATATCACATTTTTGGAAGACCTTGCGTCTCTTGAACTTGTAGGTCATTGAATTGCAATCTTATTTTGATATTGGTGGTACTTGATTAATGAATAAATTTGATTGTACATAGTTGTACCATATCATATTCTCATATAGTATACAAAAAAATTCATTATGGTCTCTTCTAGTTGCTCTTCTTTGGTATCTTTGCATGCATATATCATAGATTTTGAAAATTTCTCTAAATTCATTAATATGCATCCACATGCTTTAGATCACATATCATCCATGTATGAAATTGATATTTATATATGTTCCATATATGATATATGTTGGTGGTTTGTTTAACACATGTATGCAACACAGGCAAGGTGAGAATCAACTTGCCTCTCCTAAAAGGATAACTGATCCAAAAGAGAATTAGTGATCCCCAAGGTCTCAGGAGTTGGGTCACAACTATGATGTGCAAGCACAAGGTAAATATGGACAATTTACAAGGGGTCTTGGTTATTCAATTAATTGTTCAAGATGAATGTGAGTTAATCTACTTATTATTGTTTTGAAAGAAAGATCAAAGATTGTAAGGAAAAGGGGAAGTAAATGACTCAGCACTTTGTGTTTTAAACTTTATATCAACACATCCACCCAAGAAATTCGTTAACTACAATATTAAAATTAGTTTTATAAAACCCAATCATTCATATTACAGTACAACAGTCAAAGGATTCCCAAATAAGTATTATTTGAATTAAAAATCGTGACTATTGTATTCCACATGCAAATCAGAAATAAAATCCAAAATTTTAAAGCACAAATTTTAGAATTTCTTAAATAAATATGGAAGTAAAGAATAAGTTCAAATCACTACACCAGAAACATGATGATAGGTCCCACGGAATTGACAGCCATCTTCCATTAATTTCTTTGAACTTCAATACAAGAAAATAAATCTAGCACAAGTACAAGAAATACGAATCTGTTTCCAAAAAGAACCACCTTCTCTATGCTAAAATGCTATCAAAGTTATTAATTGTTCAAAAAGCTTCAAAAATCTAAGTATGGACCAACAGCCTAATTCTTCAACTTTTGGACCCCTTGAACAAAATGAGTCCTTCCCTTTTATAGGCATCTCAGAAGAATAATTACAGTAGCCTTTTAAACTAAATGTAATACCTTTTGTCCTAGTTTTTATCACCATCTCCATGCAACTCAAAAAGTACATTCAAAAATAGAATTATTTTTGCATGTCAATTTCCAAGTTTACTTTTCAATTTAAAAATATAAAAAGAAAAAGAAAAAGATATCTCGTAGGGCCCACTTTATAAAAATAGTGAGTCCCTTTTTACAAAAGTGGGTTTACAAGATTTAGACATCAAAATTAACTAAATCAAAAAGTGAACTTAGTGAGAACTGGACGCTCCTGTAGAAGTTAATTTTTCCTATGCTCGGCAAAATTTGACAGCAACAGATCTACCCTGTCCACTTCTGGCTCGTATAACCATTCATACTTGAATTTGAAAGTCTTAAGGCACTAGGCAACTTGTTCACACCTTCTCTCCATGTTACTTATGTCTACCAAGGCCAGCTTGAAATGAGCTTTAGACTCCACAAATTTATCCACCACATTTTCATCTAGACCCAGAGTTTTGTACAAATCATTTGTTTTCTTCTTGAAGACTTCCTTCACTTTATCCACTGGCTCTAGTCAAAATTTGTCATGAGAATACATATCGGGACCCACAACCGCTTTGACAAAAGTCTAAAAAATAGCAATATATTAAAAAATGTCTTGATGTAATGTCAGTAATGGAAGATGATACTTAGCCAACTGCTCAATTTTATACTCAATAACCTTTACACATAAGTCAACAAAATCCAGCTCTTCATCATGCAAAATGTCTAACTCCATTAACTCCTCTTGAGTAAGCTTACCAATCTATTTTAAAGTTCTCAAATTTTGCTCCAGCTTGGGCTCCTCTTTCTTATGATCTTTAACAAAAGCGTCTATCTCCTTTTCTAATCTACATGCCTCTTCATAATAAGGAAAATATTTGTCAAAATACTGAAGGCCTCTTCCAAAAATTTGGCCACCCATCTGTCAATTACCGATGACTTTTCTTTCATAGCCTACAAAGCATCTACTTCCTATTTTGTCATTAGAATTGGCACATCTGTTGATGTTGGCTACTTAGAAATGGGTGTCAAAAGACATTTACAAAATGTCTTCATCTGATTTAGCTACAATTTTAAATTATCTTTAGTTTCTTTGTCTTTTTGCATTCTTGATTTCACATTTGTATATGCAGAATCAAATGAAGCAATTTCTTCTATGTTGGTTTGCTTCCCCAAATTCACTCTCGTGATTTGGTAATCTTCAGCTTGCAACTCCTAATCATCTTTATTAGCTATCGGGGTAGCAATTTTTGCAATTCTTTCCCCTTTGTCATTGGAATAGATAGCCGACAAAGTCCTAGGCTTTTCCTTTTCAATCTTTGTAATCATCTCCTGAAAAATTTAAAGTCTTGAGGATAACCTATTGCCTTTTAGTCAAGTTCAAATTGAGCCAAGATGGCACCGCTGGTGTCTGTAGGGTATGATTAGCTTGATCTTGTGTTATTTGTTGTTGTTATTGATCAGTCAGCTCATCTATCTTGGCCTCCTATTGTTTCTCTTCATGTGGTAGTTTATTGGAAGTCCTTGAAGACTCAACTTGTTCAGCAAAGTCAACCTTATCTTCTTTTCCTAAAACATCAATTATCTCATGTTGTTCTTTGTGAGTTAGCATATGTTCTTCTCCAAGATCCTCCTCTTCTTCAAAAGGGACATTTTCAAATATATCTTGAACTTTATCACTTTCTTCTTGTTTTTCTGCTTCTTCTTGCAAAGGACTTTGCCTACCTTCAGCTGACTGTTCCATAGTAGGCTCCTTTTCAAGCAACACTTCATCTAGATTTTGTTGTTGTACTTGTTCTACCTGTTCCATTCTAGGTTGTTGCTCAGATGTAGAAGAAGGAAACACTATTGTGCCAAATGTTTCTTGTGACACTTCAATTTCAACTGTTTGCTCCCCTTCCCCCAAATGTTTCCCAATAGTAACTCTAGGAGGAATAACCCGTGTAATTGGCCTAATTCCAATCCCAGATGTTATCCCTATTGCTCCTTCTTTGTACATCATAGAAGACTCAGCAAACTTTTCCTTAACAACTTTGAATACATCTTCAAGAGAAGTAGCCTCAATAGAAACACCACTTTTTGTTGTCTTAAGGGGCATCCCTTGCACTTTCTTCCTTTTTCCAGTGGCACAAAATTCTATATTAAACCAAGACATGCTTCTTTTAATGACATAAGCACTGAATTTCCTGATGGATTTTTCCTTTTTTTGACAAATTAATAGTGTCCAACCCTTTCTTATCAATAGAATCCAAGTGGTACATAGGCTCCAATACTACACCATCATCAGAAAACTCCTCGGTATGTCATTCCTTAATCCAAATTCTCTTATCTAGAAAGTAGTGAGTCTAGTGTACTGATTCTTCCTCACTTCAAAATCATCTTGGCAATTTGCCCAAAAGTCTTCCAAAGAATGTGTATGTTTGAAATCTATTGTTGGAAACAGCTAGTTAAGTTTTCCAATAGGATCAAAGTCTTCCCTAGGCTCATATACTTTCATATTAAGAGTATTTAGCTCTTTATCTGTTGTCTTTGCTGCAACAATAGATGGACATTCATAAAAACCCAACACAAAAGGATACTTCATCCTAGACTTATGTTTCCCAGATAGCTTCAGATGAACTTCGTTGATCTAGTGGGAGAACTCCATTAGAATAATCTTATCACTACAGTGCCTTGGGAGCAAGAATGGGGCCCTCTTGAAGCCTACTATTCTAATATATGTTGACTCAGGGAATTGGATAAACCATTGTCCCCATGGCTTGATGAGATCCATTGCTTTTTCAAACATACACCAAGCAAGATCACCTGTCAATTATAGAATAATTGCATACAAAAATGCATCATTAACTCTCTTGAAGTGCTTTTTTGCTTCTTTGAGTTCCAATTGGGAATAATATTCCCAGATTTTTCTTTGTCCTAGAGCTTCTCCTCTAACTCCCACAGTTGTCAAACCAAGAAAATTACCCACTCTAGTAGCTAACCAAATGATATATGAAGTCATGTAGAACTTCTTTACTTGCACTACTGACATAAGTTGAGCATGTATATTATCTGAAAAAATCTTATCCCAATCCAACCTGGTTTCTCCCTTAATAGTGTAATAAATGAATTGAAACATCCATGTTTCATATGTTCTGGACTCCTCTCTTCCAAAAGCTCTGCTTAACAAGGTAATTACATCAGAGACCTCTCCCTAAAAATCTACTCTTGTCATTTTGGAGGGTACCTTGGAAGCATATTTCTTCTTTTTCACAACCAATGTTGGTTTAAATACCTTTTCTTCCTAGTAACATCCTAATTGTAAAATCATGTTGCTTCAGCAACTATTAATAAACTAGCTTGCAAATATACTAAAAAATAAAAGACCATCCTAATCATCTCAGGGGTGATATCCAGCAAGAGGTTCCCACTAGAATCGAAGCATTTCCTCTCCTTAGGGTTGTAATGGTGAGTGAAAGTAAGAATCAACTCAAGGCATTGGACCATTGGTGAAAAGCTTGCTATATGTCCTAACCCCGATTAAGCAATTTTATTGGCTCCTAGAGTGACATTATCTCCAAATGTATCATGCTTGAACACTTCTAAATCAATGTGTCCCAATTCTGTATTTATGATGTTCATAAGTTCATTCTTGAACTTAGAATCCTTGGGAACTCCTTCAAATTGATACTTCATTGTTACAGGCAATTCCTTCCTTTTCTATTTGGTTTGTTTCTTTGATGATTGTGATGACCCAACTTCACCTGCTTCTACTTCCCCTGTCTCTTGCTCAATCTCCTCTACAAACTTGTCAGAATTAGAAATGGTTTCTCCACTTTGATGGGCAGAGGTCTCTTCTTCAAACATTTAATTATCCTACAAGGGAAAAAGGGATACATAAAAAGACTAGAAAATACCAAAAGAACACTTAATTCTAAGTATTTGGAGGGTTTCTATGCCTTGGCGGGTTTGTGGGACTAAGTTAGAAATTTGGACCCCGGGCATACCGTCCTAATCGAGTCCAAAATGGTGGAAGGAAACCAAGTTTTTAGGCTAAGACTATTAAAGGGTCAAAAAGCCACCTCAAGCCTGAAATTCTGACAAGGATACTATGTTTAAAGAGTTTTATTGGTGGGGGGCAGGTCGGTGAAAGAAACTTGGTGTTTGGAACTTCTTTACCTCTAGGACCAAAAATGCTCAGTGGGCCCAGAGTCCCAAAATGGCTCATTTAACAGTCAACAAGACGTGTGGCAAAAACAGGTATTTGGCACTTCTAAAAAGTTAATGCCGACGGACCTTCTGGGGGATTTGACAGTTTCGTTTCCTCGCGGGGAGCAAGAGGAAAGTTGGATTTTCACTTTGAAGTTTTGAGGCCAAAAAGCCTTTAGGGACCCGAAGCCTCAAAAGGACCTAAGCCTTGATGATGATGCTAAGTGCCAATCAGGTGCGAGGTGAAAAATGGATTTTCCCCTTTGTAGTCTTTTGATGAATTAAGTTTGAAAGGCCTTTTGGGGCCCGAAGCCCTGAAAGGACCTGAGTTTCTTCACAATTTTAGACCTACAGAGAGCAAGACAAAAGAGGTTTTTGGCACTTGATATCCTTTTGGGTTGAAAAAGCTTTCGGCACCTGAAGTCCCGAAAGGAATTCCTAGACTTAGTAGTTTTCTAGAGCTCTGTGGGGAGCGGGAGGAAAGATGATTTTAGGACTCCTGAAAGGTTAAGGACAATGGGCCAATCAAAACCTGGGGTCTTGATTGGACCCAATGTACTGAGTGGAATTTTAATAGTTTTAACCAAAATCGAGGCTTCGGACCTGAAAGGGACTTACTTCAGCCAAATTTGAACAAAGTTTAAATGCTTCCAAACATTTTTGAATTGATTTGCTAACGGTCCATCTTATTCACTATCTCTAATCTATCTTAAACCCTAAACAAAACTAAACCCTAAGAAAATGGGAAATGTAGAAGAACAAATTAAACTAAACTAAGCAAACCCTAAACTATACAAGAACTAAGATAAAACAAAGAATGACAAACATCAAAGAGCCAACAGAGAATAAAACAACAAAATGACACAATAAAAGGGGATCAAACCCTACCTGGTGCACAAAAATTGGAAGAAGAGGGGTGGAGGATGTGAAAAATGCAAGAGAACCACCTAACCCTCGTCCACATGTGTGCAAACTACCTCAATTGTCTTCGAATTAACAATCAAAATCTTGCAAATGGCTTAAAGTTCTCACAAAGGTTGTTAATTAGGCAGCAAAGAGAAACAAAAAAGTAGAAATGAGGGAGGAAAGGCTTTAAAAGCCTTAAATACCCTCACACAGTACGAAGCCCCTATTTCCATTAATGCGGTAGTTGGGCGAGGTGTGGGGATGAAATGAGATTTGGTCCCTGTGCAAAAGAGGCCAAAAAGTGGGTTGGCCCTGCGATCCTAACAGGACTTGATGGAAGCAGGAGGTGAGGAAGAAATAGGAAAAGGGATCTAAAGGTCCAATAGACCTCAAAAACCCCAAGGCCAAAAAGTTGATCGGGGCCTGAGGTCCTGAAAGAACTCTAACACAAAGTCTCGAGAACCAAAATGGGCCCATGAACCCGCAAGCCCGAGAATAAAAGAACTCCTATGTCTAGACAAAAGAAAGTGTAAAAACACAAGTTTTAGGGAAAAATGAAAGACCTCTTAACAAAGTAAGAGATGAAAGATGATGCCAGGGTCATCAAGAGACCGACACATGTGCAAAAAATGACAAAAAGACAAAAAGGGGGGTCCTGATTTGTCAAAAGGTGGGGGTGGGTTATGCAGGGCATAACAATATTCTTTATTATATATTTGATTTTGATAGCTTCATGACTCTCATGGATGTGTATCCTTTGATATTAGAGGACTTTAAAAATTTCATCTTCATTAATTGTCATGAGAAAGATGATAGTGATAGTTCTTCTTCTACTTCTACTACAAACCATGATAATGCCATGTATATTCTCATGGATCTCCTCTCTAATACATATGATGGTGACCTAGATTTTCCTATGTCACCCTATGATTTGGATCCCTCTCCCAACATTTTTGCCACTTGTGAGGATATTTTGGCGCAAGAGGATGATATCATTGATACATTTCTTAATATAAATCTACCCTCTTCATTCCAATGCTCTCCCATCAAAAGATGAAGCATTAGTGGATGAAGATTCTTCTACTATAATGGATTCCCCATGGGAAGACATTGGGCATTAATCTCAAAAAGATATCAATGTAGATTCTATCATCATTAATAGACTCATTATGCCCGCTAAGGGGATAGTGAATAAGTGCATTAGCGTTCAAAATATTCCTAAAATCATTGTACATGAGGCACCTAATCTACCTCCTTTCTCTAAACATATGATTACAAATTGAGGTGTTCTCAAACCATCTCAACCTCCAGGCTATATTCTCAACTATGCAAAACAAATTACTCAAAGGAATCAAGGTGTTCAGAATGTGTTGCAGCAATCTCATTATAATGTGGTTGCTCACACACACAACACCTGAAATAACAAAGTAAGCAAGCACCGAGTGTTCCCACTTCTCTTCCACCTTCTCAACCTATTCTTCCTCAAGCACCTTCTCTTCCTCAACATATTGGTAAAGAATACAATCTTTTAAAGCATCTATGTGCTACTCCGGCTAAGATCTCTCTATGGTATTTAATACAAAGATCACCTACATACTACAGAATGCTCCAAGAGGCCCTACAAAAGGTAGTTGTTCCACCTTCTGTTAGACTGAATGATGTATCTTTGTTTAGTTGTATGCAGGTGACAACATTAGATATCTCATTTCAACATGACTTACCTCCCATAGAGGTGCAAAACTAATATGATCCTCTCATGATAACTATCATTATTAATAAATTGAGGGTAAGATGCACTTTGATTGATGGTGGATTAGGTCTTAATGTTTGTGGCATAGACTTGTTACATAAACTTAATGTTGATACATCTTTCATCAAACTAGATAAAATCAATATTCATGGCTTTGATAATGTTGGTAAACAATTAGATTCCTCTAAAGAATTTGATCCCTTTTTTAAAAAAAGAAAAACCACTATCCTCTACTACTAACAACAGTGTTGGTCAGGGTAGTGTCGATCCTTCGAATGCATTTTTCGGTGATGATTGGGGTTCAATAGATTTTACACCCACCTTTGCGGGCAAGTATAAAAGCTCACCCTCACACCCTAAAATCTCAAAGGTAAATGAAATTTCTTCAACACAATCTCCTACTCCTAAAAAACTTAAACTCAAAAGTAATGACGATGGAACTTTTGATATTAATGATGATCTGCCTTCTTCAATAGAAATGGTGGCCATTTGTGATAAAGTATCATCTCAATCTAATGAATCGTCTTCTTATAATACATATCTTGGTAATGACGAGGTCCCTTTAGTTTTCAACCCCTGTGGGCTTATTGAAACAAAGGTTGACCCTCCTAACCATGATGAAAAGAATGATCCTTCTTCTTCAACACATGATGACAATTCGCATTTCAATAAAGCTAGTCATATGACCTCTCCTCTTCCTTCGGACTTGAAGATGTGTTATGGGTGTGGATTAAAAATCCTTTCTAAGCAAGGATACAATGGAAATGGGTTAGGATGCAAAGAACAAGGAATTAAGGAACTCATGGAACCAACACCGCACTTGTCTAAAGTAGGTTTAGGTTTCCAGCCTTCTCCTACGTTCTCTCCACCATGTTCACAACAAAAAGGCTTGCTTCCTACTCCACCTATATTTTCTCTTCTATCTCAACAAGAGTGTATGTTGTTAGGTGTACTCAAAGACCACTTAATCACTCTTCCTCCTCCAACACACAAAAAGATTCAACAAAGTAATCATTCAACACCTCATTATTGTGTATATCATTGAACACTTGGCCATTCTACTAAGGAATGTTGAGTCTTGGGTGATAAAATTCAACAACTCCGAACATGGTATGGCTCTAGCACTCTTCACCTCTCTTGATTTAGTCCCTAGAGCAACTTGTCCTCCATCCATTTTATAATAAACAAGTTGGTGGAGGATGATTTGTTATAGGCCGACTCGCAAGTGTGGTCCCTCCCTCTCATTTGTGTTATACGTATTGTTATCCCCATATTGTGTTGTTTTTTGTATAGTTAGTTCTCCCTTGGTACCCTTGCTAGCACAAAGCTACAAGGAGAAATAATGTGTCATGTCATTCCTCTATATGTATCCTCATTCTTCTATATGTTGAGATGTACGATTGTGTTATTCGTCTTGGATGATCTAGCATCCTTCCATGATTCAATTTATATGTACTCTACTTTCATGTGATCTTTCCTCCATCATCTTCATAAGTTATGATGTTTTATGTATGTGGCACCTTGTTTCAATGCTCAGTGTCATACCATGACTACACATGTCGTTGTCTATCATGCCTGTAAGCATCACCTTCGTTTGCTCATCCTAGGAGCAACCCCTTGTCGCAATGTAGCTTTTGAAAATACATATCATTTGGGCATGTGCTTTTAGAAAGTTCTCGTTCATGTTTTATATTTCTTCCTCACTCTACCTTAAAGGTAATTGCTCCCTGATAGAGTTAGAAATTACTTTAAGGTGGGGGCATACATCATGCTATGACCCTTACTCTAATTTTTCTATCAAAACACTTATTGATTACTTTTTGGAAAGGATTGTGGTACACTTAGAAACAAGATCATGAGTCTATCTTGTTGAAGCTCCTTGCATGTTTGGAAGAAGGGTTGCGCCATCAACTAGAGTTTGGTAGTAAGGTTGCTTCGCCTTCTTATTCTGCAAGGCTTCTTGTAAATCCTCTTGCGGGAGGTGGATTGTGTATTCCCTTGAGTGGAAACACTTCTCTTTAGATAGATTGTGTATGATGTGTTTGTATCCTCTTGTACTTCTCATTTCCAACTAATCCCTTAGCATTCTTCTTATTGCATCTTGGGGAATGATGCACGGTGATTGAGACAGCCTTTTAGATTGAGGTCTCTTTTGTCATGCTAACTCAAGATCTTCTGTTATGTGCTTTTTGTGATTGATGTATGATGTGTGTATTCTCTTCATATATTCCTATTATCTATATATTCTTCACACCTCACACATGCCTCACATGTATTCTATCTATGTATTCCTTATCTATGTCTCTTGAGTGTTTCGCATGCATGTTCATGTGCATTCTATGTGTTGGTTTTTTCCCAGACTGGATGCTTACTCCCAGATTTCCCTACAAGGTAGCCATCAATGATCAACAGGATCTCTGGGCCAGGGGCCAACAGTGTAGGAGATAGACTCTATATTTTATCTCCTCTTCTTCTTCAGGCTCTGCAAAACCTAGGGGAGTATTCCCTACTCAACATCTATGAGGATATGCATATAAAGGTTGGGATGCTGACAGAAAGCAGATAAGTCCTCTTGTAAGTAGACCAAAACTGTAAGATAAGAGCAAAGGGGCTAACTTTGGGCCTATTTGCAGTTGTAGACAGAGGACTTGGATCCTAAAACTAATTCTACTGTCCTAATGGTTGTTTTGGAGTTTTGATTTTGATTTTATATTTGGATGCAAAGATGGACATGGTATATAACACAAACACAAAGCTAGATCGGTGCCTATCCAGGGCTTGGAGTCAGTAGACATACACCTGTGAATGATCAGCATGAACAACTAAAACTGGATTTCAGGGGGACACATATGATACCTGCCTTACAAATATCTCCCAATACAAAGTGTTAAGCTATCTATACTTATGGCATCCCTATTGCAGTATATCCTTCCCAATATTCAATCTGAGAACAATTTAATCTACCCCTTGAGCAAAAGTTAAGAGATCAAACATTCAACACAGGAATTCTATGTTCTAGAATCTTAGATATTCCTTAAATATCTGGACTCAGAAGAAAGATACATGCAACACTGGAGACAGAATTAGCACAACACATGCAAACATAGCATTACTCATATAGGATAAACCATGAAATCAGTGGATTCATGCAAAAACATACCACAGGAGATACATAAACTCATAAGTTTTGCTGCACAGAGCAACCAAATTAGCTGTATTGCATTACAGAGCCAAAAATGTTCAACTTTCAACCACACAAAAATGAGTAACACTTCCTGCTTAAAACAACCAAAGAAGCGTACTCAGCATTAATTACATGGTGGACATCAAAAAACGTCAGATACAGATCCCACAAAGGAATGGCGCTCAAAATTTATTGCTGCAATAGACAAGAGAGACCTCGAGCCCTGCGCCGCCATCTGGGAGTCTTCATTCACAATCGGGCAGCCTGATCGCACGTACCATCACCCATACCCCTGCACTGTCGCCATTGATGGCTCAACCACCTGTGGCCAACTTGAAAACTGTCATAGCATTCAAACAGAAGCTTCCCGCCAAAATGTGTTTCATCGCAGGTTCAAATTATGTAGGGAGATTAATCCCACATGCATGCCACGGAGACTCCTTCAGCAGTTTATAAATGGGGCCACATGCATAATAAGAGTCGAGCGCTTTTGCCACGCGCAACACACACTCCTCCAAAAGCTCATCGCCAAGACCCAAACCATCGGCCTACTCAAAAAACCTCTCACCGATCTCAATAGTCTCACCGACAAACACTACACTCCCCTTCATCGGCCAGAGATATACCATCGGCCAAGCATTCCACAGTCCAACCGATGCACAAAGTCACACCGACAACACCTTCGCTTCCCATGTCCATCGGTGAGACCTAGACCGTTAGCGCAACATCTCAAACCTACGCCGATATGCAATTTCCTGCCGATGAACACAATGCCCAAATCCTCATCGGCCTAAGTAACGATATCGACAGAGGCCAAAACCCCTCTGCCGATAGCAATAGTCTCGCCGACGGTCCTCCTATTGCCAAGTCACACTCTCCTGTCACCCTGAAATGCCAAACATCAACCTCACCATCGGCCAGACTTAGACCGTCGGCACAACTCAAAAAAAACTTTGGCCGAGACCAAAATCACAAAGCTTTGAACTATTGAACCATTGAACCTTTGAGAAAAGGGTTCAAGCGGGTGGTTCAACGATACATCATTTACGCAAGGTAACTGCATGATATGACTCGTTAGAAGAAAAATGAACCTTGAACCATTGAACCTTTGAGAAAAGGGTTCAAGTTCAAACCGAAAGTTCGAAGACACAATCGGAGCAATCAAAAAACAAAACTTTCGCCGATGACAATCACTACGCCGATGAACACTTGATTTACCCCCAGCGGCATGACCAACACCGTCGGAAAGACAATAAGCTCCCCCGTCAATAGGCAAAGTCTCAGCGATGGAAGAAGATATGACTGCTACCATCATGATCGCTAAGACAAAAACAAACTCATGCCGATGGAGAAAACATGAAGACCACCTCCTCAAGAACTAGGATGTAGACGCTAAAAAACACTGAGGAGGTGCCAAAACTTAGAACTTTTTTGGATCTTTTGGGAAGGTGCCTACATGAAAAATTGCTAAATTAACTAACAGTCAATTCAGGCACCAACACTATGTATACTTTGTGTATACTTTATGTATGGCATGTATACATTGTGATTGCTCATGTGTATGCCTTGTGTATATCTTGTCTCATGTTTTCTAAGTGCTTCATGTATGCAGAAATTATGTCTTATGTGTATACCAATCATCATAGTCTCCTAGAATCCTAAACTTGGGGGCTTGTTCACCCCTCAATTTTTGTGACATTCTATGGCTTCTATGTTTGTTGTGATTTAATTATGTTTTCTCCTTCCTTTAGTGTGAGTTTGAACATAATTTCTTGCGCTAAAGTGGGGGCTAAATGTTATGGAGTAAAATGTACACTAATATTTCACATCTAGTTTAGCACCCGGGTGGACCTAGAATGTTAACCCTTGTTAATAGAACCTATTTTAACACCTTTTGAATATTAAATGATTAAATATTGATTCTGATGAATAAACATGACAAAATAAAGTTAGGACTGGTCTAAGCCCACTTAAAGGGACACTCCCTGGAGTTTGTGGTGCTAAAGGACTTGGGCACCCAAGCGCCCTGGTCCCAGATCGGACCTTTAGCCTCTCTCTTGTGGTGTTGACTTAGAACACCTCCTTAGTTTGTACATGTTGGCCCCATTTGGTTTTATTCATCATTTGTGAGCGGGAATGCATATAAAAGCAAGTTATTTTATCCATTTGAACATATCTCTCTATAATATCTAAGTCCTCTAAGCAATCTAGGCATACTTGGACTCTCTCTTCTTCTCTCTCATGTTCTCTATTCTTCTATAAAGCTCCCTATGGTGGATTATTGTTGTTGCACTAACTTCTTTTAGGTCTTGTGAAGATCTTTCTACTTCTTTAGGCTACACCATTGACTTCTTGAGTCAAGTTGTGATGATGTATCAAGCATGCTAGGGTTTCCATGCTCATGGTGGCTTTTTTCTTCATTCTTTGTTTTACCATTCCATTCTATTTCAGATTTGTCTCTACCCTCCTAGGGCATGCACTCTTTGAGATCTCATCATTTCTATTGTGGAGGTGGAAACACCATTCATGGAGCTTGACTTAGGCAAGCTTCTAAATAGCACCCAACCATTATCCTTCTTGTTTGTGTGCAGGTAGCATTTGGAAGAATCTACAAAAAGCAAGTTACAGGAAGTAGGGATACAGAAGGGCAAAGACACAGGAAACTTAACATTCTACAAAACCCTAATAAGGTTCTAGGGCGCCCAAGCGCCCTAGTCCTTTTGGGCTCCCAAATTTGGATCCAGGTTCTACTCTACCCTCTGATCCCCCCTATGGTGTTAGATTTCTGATATATGTTCCTAACGGTCATATTTTCATAGATCTTGCTTAACTAGGGTTTCTACTTTGCCCTAGCTTGATTGGTTGGATTTGGTTGATTCTCCTCTATACAACAAAGGGACAAAACCCATGTCATTTGGCTCTCCTTCTTGGGTAGAAGTCAAGCTCAGTTTGTGTCCTAATGTTAGATAGAAGAGGGTTTTGACCTAGTTTAATCTATTGGGCTAGGTCTCTCTTTTCTACTAAACAAATATAGAAGGTGAAGTGAGAATAGGAGACACAAAAAATTGATGGATAGACAAAAGGTCAAAGTATAAGGAGACACAAGGCAAATTATGCAAGAATAAGCATGGAGGGTCATAACATACATGGGTAAGAGAAAAGCCAAAGCATAAAGACACAAAAGGAAGAATTGTCATGAACACAATAACACATGTCCAAAGCCACTATTATCAACATACACCACCAAAGGTGTCTTTGTATCATCCATGTATGCTAACTAGGAACATGGAAACAAAATAACATAACAAGAAAATGAAGGAAGGAAAATAAAAACACAAAACACGACAAGTAGTAAGAGAGATATATGTGAACTTATATAATTAATGCTTAAGGTAAATGACACTCAAGGATTTTACCTCTTTCCAAAGTGTTGAATAGGACATGATAGGGATGAGAATGATGATCAATCCAACAAGTAAATGACACACAAGGATTCTACCTCTTTCCAAAGTGTTGAATAGCACATGATAGGGATGAGAATGATGTTTCCTAATGTGGGGAACAATATATCTTGCAAAGGCAATGATAGGACAATGGGATAAGGATCTCATAATGGATAGGGATTCAACTAGTGTGCATCAATAGTGTTGGATAGGATTTTTTCTTTTTTTTTTTATGTAGCATTTTTGTTAAGTTTTTGTGCATTTATTTGTGATGTTTATTTTGAAATGCTTCAGGGAGATATCCTAGACTAGATACACATCACTATACCATTGAAGTGAAAATGGGAAGACCTAAAATGTGTTTTCCAAATTATGATACAATATGTTGCCCCAATGTGTGACAAATTCAAGACCAAGCAAGGAATGAAGGCAAGGGGATGATATGGAATGGAGATGGGATGATATAGTGCAGAGAGTACCAAGAGATAATGAAATCTTTCTTTACACATGACACCTGCAAGAAGGTTTTCATCATGGTACTTTTCCAAGGTGTCATAGGATGGTTTTCACTAGACGGCGATTTTTTATTTACTTTTCTTTTTTTCCTTTTTCTATTTTTTCAATGTTTTTTGATTTTTCTAATTTCTATTTTTTTGCAAATTAGGCATGAAAGCATTTGAGGTGCACTATGTTCATAGGTTCTTGTATCTCCTAACCATCAATGGTGGCCAACTAATACACTCATGATCAATGTTTTTTAGTGATAACATAAGGGCCCAACTAATTAGGTTTAAATTTCCCTTTCTTTTCATGATCTTGATTCGTGTTTCTCTAATTCTCCTTAAGGACAAGGTCATCGACCTTGAAATCTTTAGTCTTAATATGTTTGCTATAGTTGTGGCTAAGCTAGTTTTGATAGGCTTTCAAATGGTTCAAGGCATTAAGGCTTCTTTAATCACATAGTTCAAGCTCATGCAAGCATACAACTCAGTATTCTTCATGATCTATGAGTTCGTGCAATGCGATGTACAAAGATGGTGGTTCGATCTCAATCGACAAGATGGATTTTACTCTAAAAACTAGGGAGTAAGGAGTCGTGCCTATGGGCATACAAATGCTAACACAGTAAGCCCATAGGATGGGATTGATTTGGAGATGTTGATCATGGCCAATATCATTGATAATCTTCTTGAAGATTTTGATTAGGGTTTTGTTGGATGCCTCTGCTTGATCATTACCTTGTGGGTTATAGGGCGTGAACCAGCGATGTTGATATAGAATTGCTTACACAAAGTTCAGACCTCATAATTTTTGAAGGATTTTTTGTTATCTATAATAATGGAAGATGGGACTCCATAACAACAGATGATATGATGGAGAATTAAATTGGAAATTTGTTGGCTAGTGGTATAAGTGAGCAAAATTGCTTCAACCCACTTGGTGAAATACTCAATGGAAGTGATAATGAACTTGTGTCCATTGGAGGAGGATGGGTTAATCTTACCAACAAGATTGAGACCCCATGTAGAAAAACACCATGGAGTTGTGATTGGTTGTAATGTGCTTGTGAGTATGCATGAAATAGGTCCCCATGTTGCTAACAAGCTACACATTTCTTGACATACTGACATGCATATTTTTCCCTGGTAGGTCAATAGCAACTTATTCTCAATAACTTCTTAGCTAAGACCATACCACTGGTGTGTGCTCTGTAAATACCTTCATGGACTTCCTTGATTGCAATATTGACCCCTTTTGAATTTAGACATCTTTGTAAGGTACCATCATAACCCCTTTGATATAAGGTGTCACCAAGGAGAGTGAAGTGGGATGTTCGTTGGAGGAATGATTTACATTGCTTGTGAGAAAGGTTAGGTGGAAGGGTTTGATCATAGAGGTAAGTGTAAATGTCATTATACCATGGGCAATTTGAACCAACAATCTCACATATCATTTTTATTTTGGAGACATTGTACGCAGGTATCAGGAGTTGTTTAACCATGAACTCACTTGTCGACTATCTTTCTACATCACTAAGTGAGATCCAATGGTGGCCATTGCATCTACTACTATGTTACTAAGGTGAGAAACCTATTCAAATTGAATATGGCTGGAGTACTACTTCAAACTTCAATCATTCATTTGTAGGGGATGACCTTATCATCCTTGTTTTGATATTCATCACCAACCTATCAAATGACCAATTCGAAGTCACCAAAGGCTAAGAGATGTTGGATGTTCCAGTGCATGACTATTTTGAGACATGTAATCAGTGCTTCATATTCAACAATGTTGTTGGTGCAAGGGAAACTAAGTCTAAAATATTTGGGGATGAGATCTCCTTGTGGTGTGAGGAATAACATGTCTGCCTCAAGCCATGACTAGTTCCATGGGTGAATAGTTGAGTGCATAAGCGACCAAGGTCCTACCGATATAGTAGATTGCTCTTTCATGGCATTGTTCATCATGTTGTGCAAGTAATGCCCCCAAGGCAACTAGAGTAGTGAATATGTAGAGGATCAATAGATTATGATGTAGGAGTCATGAGAATGGGTGGATTAGCAAGATATTTTTAAGCTAAACAAAATCCTTTTTGACAAGACGCATCCCAATGATAACCTATATTTTTATTAAGTATATGTGAAAATGGTTTCCATTCATCGGCCAACTACATACTAAACCTTTAGAGGGCCTGAAGCTTACCTTGGAGGCTATAAAGTTGTTTGATATTCTACGATGGAGGCATCTCAATGATTTCTTTGACTTTGGTGGGATCTAGCTCTATATCCCCCTAGAGACAATGAAACCCAATAGCTTCCATGTGTGACACCAACACACACTTCTTTGGATTAAGGTGAACCTTTTACTCTCTTAACAACTAGAAGATGTCTTTGAGGATTTGTTGGTGTTCTTCTCTACTTTTTTATTTGCCTAATAGATCAACCACATAGCCTTCCATAATTTCATGCAACATATCATGGAATATTACAGTCATGACGTGTTGATATGTTGCCCTAGCATTCTTTAATCCAAATGGCATAACTTGATAACAAAAAGTGCCCCAAGGAGTTATGAAGGTTGTTTTGTGTTGATCTTCAATAGCAATTTGAATTTGATTGTATCCAAAGAAACCATCCATGACGAATAACATTTCATGCTCATGTAGTGAAATCTAATAGCATGTCAATATTAGGCAGGGGAAAATCATCCTTTAGGCACACCTTGTTAAGATCTTTGAAGTTAGTGCATATGCAGATATCTTTGGGCTTCTTTCTCGCAGGGATGACATTTCAAATCCATTCAGGGTAGTCAATTGGTCTAATGAAGCCAACCTCCAAAAGTTTATACAGTTCTTCTTTAACAAAAGAACGATCTTGGGATACATCTTTCTAAGTTTTTATTTGACCAATTTAGCATCAGGGTGCACTACAAGAGGACAAACCACAATGGATGGGTCTAGCCCAAGCATATCAACATATGACCAAGGGATGGCTTTAAGAAGAGATGGAGTAGATACATATCAAAAGGGAGGAAATATGTGGATGTGTGAATGTCATTGTGTGGTGCATCCCATGGAATGTTTGAAAAGTAAGGAGTATGGTGATTTGAGAGAATACGGTTTTCAAATCTAATGTCATTCCTAGGGGAAGAGAAGTCTCAGAGGCACAAGATTGGGGAAAATTAAAGATGAAAATGAACCTAAATATCATCTAATCTAATCACACAAGAGCTAAGAATGGAAAAATGATTGGAAACATGAATACATAATTTTAGACTAAGACTAGGAGATAGAAAATGAGAATTAGAAGGTACAAATCAACCTGGGAATAGCTAGTCTAGTTATAGAAAATATTGAGAATATCGATAGAGGCCTCTTGGTAAAATTCTAGGTCAAAAGGACGTAAGACACCTACATCCCTACTAGGGTAGGGGTGCAACTATCTTACGACAATGGTGTCAAAGCTAGTCTAGGGCCACTAGTTTGGTGTCCTTTAGTAGAATCTTCTTAGATTCTTAGATCTATTAGTTACTATGGCTAAGACATATGTGTTGGAATATGTTGTAAATGATGTCAAAGGAACAGAATCATAAATGAAGTCATTGATGTCCAAGCAAAGAAAAAAGGCACGTTATAATAAGAGTTGCTCGTTATACATTCTCGTTGAAGAGATTGTGAAATTGAAGGTCGATATGCATTTGTTTAAATTAAAGATTTAAACAAAATAAAAAAGGAGAGAAGATAATATCAATATGGGCCAACCCATATACTTTAAATGCGATTCATGAAGATATATTTGGTTTAAATTAAAAATTTAAACATAAACCTCATAAGATGGCCAACCTAAGAGGAGCGCTAAGCAAAAAGAATTATATTAATATGACAAGATGGGTGCTTAAGTGATATAACAACAAGGTGTGAGTTAGAACAAAGGGTATGTGCGACTTGTTATGAAGATTAGAGCAGCAATTTGTATAATACTAAGAGCAATGATTTATTCTACTACAAGCAACAATTTATTTCATAAGAGCAGTGATTTATTTCATAAGAGCAGTGATTTGTTTTATAAGTACAGCAATTATTTTTTGTGAAGAGAAGCATTAAAGAAGAATAACAAAGGGTTGTGATTTGTTTCAAGAGGTGTTGTGATTAAATGAAGACACTCCCTTTGGCAATAGATCTGATTTATTTTGAAAAGGAAGTATGAGTGAATATTAGAGAAGATCAAAGAGCAAAAATATACATGTTTATGATCAGCTTTGTGAGGAAGATTGTTGCATGATAGTGATCGGATTAGATTTGGGTGAAGGAGTAAAACTATATCAGCCATTGAAGAATTAATAGGTTGAAGCCTATCTTTGTTGACTTGGTGCTCAGTGGTGGGGATTGGTGTCTCCAATAGGTTGATGCCTATAAGATTCTATAAGTGGGATTAGTGTCTCCAATAGGTTGATGCCTATAAGATTCTATAAGTGGGGATTAGTGTCTCATGTGGCTTGGTGCTCATAAAAGAAGCATTGTAAGAGAAGTAGGTTGGTGCCTACAAAAGAAGATCAATCTATATATATAAGCAATATTTTGCCGTGGTTTTCTCTCGCAAGGGTTTCCACGTAAAATCATGTGTTCTCTTTGTGTTCATAATTGTTAGATCTTACATGTGATTGATTGTGATTGGTTAAAGTTTGAAAAGAGAAAGTTTTAATATATACTGATTCACCCCCTCCCTCGCCTCTCAATATAACTGTGTTCATCAGTCTGATCTAGTGAGTCTAGGTTTCTGCAAGTAACAAAAACAAAAGAAAAATAGAATGAGCTATAAAAACCTAGTGTAAAAAGATAAAGGAAATGCATGCAAGTGGGGAGAAATTAGAGATTTGAAATCTTAAATCTAATCAAAAATTGAAATAAGGATATTGAAAAGGCCTATTGAGATGTCAAATAACTCCCTAGTGAGTTTGAAGTGTGTATGACCAACATTTTTGCAAGGGCAGTTACACTAGTACCAGGGTAGGGGCATTGGCCTACCTTGGTTTAGTGTATCAAGGACGCTACTATTCAAGCTCATAATCTCTTGAAAATTTTATGGATTATTTGTGTTAATGTGTTGATCACTTCTTTAAATTGTCCTACATGTCCAATCTACACATAATCTTTTGTAAATCACTTACAAGTTAAATAGTGTTAATGGAAACCCTACAAGGTGGTTAGGTCAAAGGGGAGACTGCCTTGGTTAGCCCCCTTGTGGGTAGTTTAAATACAGATCCACATTACATGATAATGAGAACAAAATACTAAAACTAAATATAAAATGAACTTGCTAATTGAAATGAAAACTCAAAATTCAATGCCCTTACCAAGAGATAGAAATAAGGGAAACTAGGGCTTGGTTGGAGAAGGAAATGGAAGGTTAAAAGGAAACAAAAGGCAACAAGAGTGGTATGGGGCTAAAGAGAGATGAAATAGTTAAAGACAAAATAGAAAATTAGGGAAAATAATGTGAGTTGAGAAGGAAATTGGGGAGGAAGAAGGGCTATGATAGGAAGAAAGAGGAATAGGACCACACAAAGTTATACCTTGCCTCCAAAATGCTACATAAATGGGCCCTAAATCTCTATGCTAGTGATTCAATAATAGAGCAATGCTCTAAGGCTCCAAAGCTCCAAGATGGTAATACAAAACTCTATTATGTAAGAGGAAACTTGAGTGTGTGATATCAAAATGAGAGGAGGAAGGCTTCTTTTATAGGTTTTTGGGGCAAATTTTGTTATTTTTAATGAGAACAATTTGAATTGGATTTAGTCAGCCTAGGTTTAATTGTCATTTAATTTTTGGAGCTACATGAGAGTAGGACACTTGTGTCCGTACCAAGGTAGGGGCACAACTGATGGTGAGAAAGAGAAGAAAACAATATCAATAGAAGTTGTTCAACTTATTTGGAGTTTTGATATGCGATATATGGAAGAAAGAAGGTGATGATAACCTAGTCATGAGAGGGGATAAGCAAGCATTTAATTTTTGGAGCAATCGCCATACAAATGGAAACACGGATAGCTTATATGTGGAGAAAGCATAAAAAAGAAGGAAAGACATGAAGGGGGAAAAGGATGACATAGGGATAAGAAATAGGGGCTAAGAAATGAGTAAAGACACATGGAAAGGAGTAAAGATAGGGGGGAAAAGGAGGGGAAATAGGCTAGAAAGGGTTAAGAGGTGGCAAAATAGGGGAAACACTAAAATGAGTGCAAAACATAGAAAAAGGAATTTTAGGGTTTGCAATTTCTTTTATTACAACATTAATGGTACATAGGGGTAAAAGCAAAAAACTTGTGTCACACTTTTTAAAGGAATCGACCAACACAAACAAAAAATTTCAACTTCCACCTCATAAATGTGCATTTATGTTTTGCATTTCAAAATGATGTAAACTAATGAAATGTAGAACTCTTGATGATTTTTATGCTTATAATTTTTCAAAAAATTTAAAACATTATTTTGATATTTTTTTATAAATTTAAGAGTAGATTTTAAATTGCTGAAAATTTTAAGAAAAAGTGACGTCAAGTCCACGTCACAAACAAAAGAGCAAACAATCTTATTTTTCCCTAATTTTTTTCCCAAATAGATTAATTCAATATCTAGTGCATGGAAGAAGAAAAAATTAATTTTCAATGCATATTTTCCTCGTAATAACATTTTAAAGTCAAACTTACCAGAATTTGATAATTTTCATTCCACCTCAACTTTTGTATAAGTTTTTTATCATTTTCAAAAAACCAATTATACCCTTTTGAAGAGGACTCCTTCCTCAAATGCACCATATAATTTTCAAAAATATTCATTGTGGTTTAATATTTTTTTTAATTTCTAATCAATACCATATTTGATTATAACAACATACTTTCAATATTTTAAATCAAAAACATATTAAAACTAATCAAAATATCAAAAAACATATATACTTAGATTGTCGACTCGGAGCTCTCCAAAAGGGTATTTTTAGTTTTTTGAAATAATTCATTCTGACCAAAGAAATATTTAATTTAAGTTGAAAGTTTCAGAAAACACTAAAAAAAGGATTAAGTGGCTACCAACAAGGATGCCACATAGATAGTTTTTTTTCCTACCACAAATAATATGAGAAAATTACTTTTTTTTTGTTTTTAATTGCTTAGTTTCGAGCGAAATCGACTCACCCAAAACTATTTTGACACATACAAGCCACCTAGGCATGACGTTTCGGGCGAGACCTACTCACCCGAAAATGACTCGCCTGAAAACAACTCGTTATGAACTATTTTGTTAGCCCAAAGTGTGACACAGGTTTGTGCTTTCACCCATAGCATAAATGTTTAAGCAAGTACAAGCACCTTTCAAAACACCTCAATGACATTCAATAGGAGATTGTTGAGTTGAATGCCAATTAGGATACAATGCTACAATGTTTGAAGATGTTTGTTGCAAATGCCTCCCATGTTCCCATTTCCAATTAGAATTTGATTGTTCAACATCTAAGATCTATGGTTGTTGATAGTTCTTAGCTTTAGTAGGAAGGACATGAGCTACAAAGTTAAGTAGGATAGTTTATTGCACATATCAACTTATCAAGGGAATGCACTAAGTGGCTTAGGCTTGCACAACCATTTCTAAATTATTTGAAGCCACCTTTAGGAGATGATCGAAGCATCAATTTAGACTCAAATTGGTGGAACCTTAGCTAGTTGATTAGGTTTTATCACATGTATTTTTAATCAATGTCAACCTGGGATAATTATCAATCTACTAGATGAGCACTAATTATTATGGCTATAATATAGAACTCTTGTTTTGTCTCTAAGATCTTTTGCCATTTTCTCTTGCATTCTATGTTTAAGTAATTTTGAGTGTCAAATGTAGCATGTTTATCCTTGGAGTGTGTGCAAAGTGTGCATATGTAATTTTTTGTGATGTGTAACAAAATGTGAGATCAATTGAATGATAGTGAGATCTCCATGCTTAACTAATCATATTTGGAAGTGATAGTCCTCATTTTTGAGATCACATTTACTAGTTTGGTGTTAATTTTGATTAGTCCTTAGTATTAGGAGTGGACCCTTAGCATAAAATGTCTAGCCACTAAATGTAAAGTTTTTTTGAAATTAATTTAAGGGATGTTTAGATCAATTTTAAGGATCACTAAGTATTTTATTGTTAATAATTGTTTGTCCCTAAAGTTTTTTCAACTAAAAGAGCAACTAGATTGATGAGATCTTGAAACAAATTCTAGACCACTAGGTGCTAGTATATTTACTTATGAATTTTAGATAAAGGATATACATGTTTCTTTACATTTTCTATGGGTATTGGACTCTATCATCAATGGGAAAAAGCACCAAACATTCTTTGGCATCTAATCAATTTTTATCATGAATATTTACAAAGTGTAATCTAAAACACATTGATACAAAAATATTTACACAATTATCTACCAAAAGCTCTCTGATTCACTCTAATTAACTATAGAAATGTCATGTCTTTGATTCCTCATTACACACCAAGCACTATCTAGTAGCCACTAGCCACCAATTGACTAGGTCATCAAAACTTTAGGTGCCAATAGTCATTGTCACCTTCAGCTCATCTTGATATCTCCAAACAAGGAGTGTCGGACTAAACCAATCATCAAATATTCAGATAAAGCACTAGTAATTCTTTTGACTTAAAAACAATTACCGCAAGTGTCCATCCACGTGACCAAACCACTTACAAATTGTTTTAACTTTTCAAAATACAAATATATGGGGCAAGCAATTCCATTGACATGAACAAGATTTATTTGATTAACATGGATTACACAACCTACAAATAGTTTGTACACTTCTTTTAGGGCAAAAACCTTGATTGAAGACACAACATGCAATTTGGATTGAAAGAATGCCACAACAAATTCGAAACTAGAAGCTTTATCTAAAGTAAAATACATGAAAGTGACCAATATTTCATGGACTAGTCCTTCCTTCCGTAGGATACAAGGGTCACATTGGAAAAAGAAAAACTCCATAGAGGTGAAAACCACCATAAAATACCTTTTTGGCACTAGGCCCAATTCTACTAAGCCAAAGGATTACCAATTGTTTTGGAAATAGATTCAAATATTTTATGTCCAAGGAAGGCTCCTACAAAGCAATAGAGCAACGCCTATTCCTTGAGTAAGCAGAGCCAATCTTCCATTTCCTCTATGATGAACCTTATTTTTTAAGGGATTTCCATTTGCAAGCAACACTCATTTTCTTTCTTTGATGAAAGGATGGACTTACAGATGGCTCTCTCAGCATGATATTTGATTAATCTTTGAGATCTTCCTTGCTTCTAAAATTTCAAGAAGATTTGATTGCCTCCATGAAACTATGAGATCTTGTTTCTATGGCTGGACTGCAGCTCCTTGAGGAGACAATGGCCTTTTCTAAGGGATCCTTCCTTGTTGACTTCAATAGGGGGTAGCAATTCTTATATTTATGGGGGTGGAGTCAAGAGAGACTTCAATTTGGGAGCTACTGGACTAGGGTTTGGTGGACTAGAAAGATATCTTAGATGCTCAATGAAAATGTTATGCATTGATAGGTTTGGAAACCAAATGTCAAGTTGACATCATGTTTGATCTTACATTTTTAGTGGTGGTTTTTACTTTCTAGGAAAACGAAACAATTAATACACCTAAAATCACACAGCCTATCCAATGAATACACCTAATATCATACAACAGAGTTTCGGGTGAACCTAATGGAATGTGGTCACCCATCCTGAAGTTCTACAGCTCAATATAGAGAAGAAATGATCAGTTTTCCCTCAATAATAATATTCTGAAATGTGCATTGTCCTTATGCAATTGTTTTAACCCTAACAGATAGCAACTTCAATTCATTGCTTTAGGTTATAACTGAATCATTAATTTCATGTGAAATGAAGATACCTCTAATAACATGGTTTCACAAATAAATAACCTATCTATTTGTAAAGATTTGCAATCAAACAGGAGAATAGATTACAATTATTCCTAATGGAGAATCGCATACAGTACTAGTTTAAACAATTTTCAATTTGGCAACAGCAAATATTTGCCATAATTTAACATTTTTGATATTTCTTACAGGCGGTAAACTATACCAACATCCTCAATAGAAAACAAATTCACCAATTAAATTTTTTTATTAATTCCACATGATATTGCATTCAGCCATGAATTCAATGCATCTTGTATCTCACTATATGAGAAAATGCAGCTCTTGAGAAACGTGTAGAATTAAAGCAGATAGAGAACACAACAATGGTGGTAACAAGTCGTCTTTTGTTTTGGACAACTATGCAAAATCATCATCTAAATAATTTTTCTCAGAAAGCATTCTCTTCGCTGGTAACAAAGTCCTCTCAGTAGGATTAGAACTACTTGATTTACGATCTACATGAATCCTGCCTGATAAGCAAGATGTTTTAGTTGAAAATCTATGTGAATTTGGTCTCATATCAGTGGGCTTCATAGACCCAGAATTTTTTTCAACCGATTCTATTGAAATCATGGACTCGTTTCCTGTTTTAGAATCTTTGCTCACATGTTGATGGGGTGTAGCTGTAGAACCATGCAACTGGGAGGTCTTTCTAACTAAGAATTTTCCAATTGGCATTTGTTTTTTGAGTACATTGGACATCTGACCTGACAAGTTTCTTTCAGCAGACTCCATTGGAGTAAGTTTCCCATCAACTTGATTCGTAAATACAAAAGTTACCTGCAAAAGAATGTCATTTAATCAAATTAGTGTTCATAATAATAAACCTTACAAGGTTCTTTCTATATTAGACAGAACTTCAAAATGTTTTCTAAGTTGTTCTATTCGTTGGCACTTATGTCCCCTCGATAGTCAATAGATTCTGCCTATGTCAAATCAGAAGAGTGCTGATTTATAGATGTTCTAAAACAAATTTAATACATTATTGATGATAAATTGACTGCCACCCTCTCCATTTGTGTTAATGCTAACATGAACTGAAGTTTGGCAATTTATGGTCCATGCCAAGTTATTATTGCAAGTCGAGCAACAGACCAAAAACCAAGTGTTGATCGGTTTGCAGTAAATAAGAGCAAATGCCATCCATAGAAGCCAAAAAATTGTTTTCTTTTTTATTAAGTATATTGAGAAAATACCAACTGCTGGAGTAGGAGTCTTGGTCCATCTCCAGAACTTTTATTACAGTCCTTGAAAAGCTTGTAAAGAACGGTAAGAACAGAACAGTCTGTCTTTGAATTATAAAAAATGACTGCTTGTACTTATCAACTTTGTTATTCCAGTTTAAAATTCGTGCAGATATATTTCAAAATATCTCATCACTCACCTCATCGCCTGCCGCAGCTTGAAGGATAAGATCTGGAACCGTGTCCGGAAACTTGTGATGTCCCCAGCTTTTAAGATCTTCTTCTAGTGGTGATCCTAACTAAAACAGGGATAAACAAGTAAGAAGGATTTCAGGGTTTAGAATTAACAGAACTATTGCTTCATGGATATATATATTTGTTAAACCTGTTTCTCGGATGGTCTCTGCTTATCGAAACAGCCAGAAATCTTTGCGAAGTTGCCAATATCTGAATTATCATCTTCCTCTGGAATCATTTTTTTCACTGGGTCTGAATCTAGGTCTTCAAACCCCAGAAATCCTCCTGATGCATCTAGCTTACATCGTTGACAGTCCATATTCTCGTGAATATCTGACCTATTGAAAAACAAATTATTATTCAGATGATGATAAACTGTAGAAACTTTATATCCGTTAGAATGGAGATAAATGATTTATGTTAAAATTATATGTTTGTGAATGCCACGTGGATGTTTCAGTTCACATACCATTTATAGGCTATATCCTTTGTCATTTTGCACTGCTTCTTTAGTATAATCAAAAGATTGAATTGTAATTACTATCTTTAACAGTATGGAAGTAATCCTAGGAAAGCTCTTTTCTTTCCTAACTCTTCAGTTAGATGTAGTTTATATTATCAGTTGTGGCAAAAATAGTCACAAATAACATTTGATCGAATACTTTTTATGACCAAGAACATTACTTTTATAAACGCACCCCCTGGTCAATACACTAATGCCAATACAGCGAATATGCCAAGTGCAACAATAGGTAGTAAGTCAGGCCAAGCAATATGGCATCGAAAGAAAGCAGGAAAATGGTCACACGTAATGAAATCCTAATCATCAACCTAGTAGTTCGATTGTCAAAATTTTAATATTTTTTCAGTTTATTTCACAAAACAATGGCAACACACAATTGGTTGCAAACAGTTATTTAAAAATATGAGGAAATTGTTTTCTAATCAACAATTATGATTATTAGGCAGAATTTCCAAAGTATACTGCTATGAGAAGGGGGCTTGCTAAGGGATAACCAAAGGTTTCCAAAGGAGGACTATTCACAAGATGATTAGGTGTGCAAAATGGAAACAGATGACTAACATTAACAATCTTAAGGTGCTTATCTCTCAGACCTTAAATTAAGAGTATTAAGTAATTTATTAATAGAGAATGCAGAATATGTAAGTTCATCCATCATCGTTTTACTGAAATAGAACTTAAAAGAGATATCTTGCAACACTTTTCAATTATGAGTATGCAATCCAAGAGAGGTACTGGGAATTAAACAGCATGGAAACATCATCAACAGGGACGATGGTTGAAGCTTGTGACAAACCTGGAGATTAACCATCCAAAACCGTAATAAAAAAGAGGGTCATTGCAATGAATGAATACATTAGTACCAATCACAATAGATGACCAACTTGGCATCATATGTTGCAAGCATTTCTCTTGAAATGTGTATAACTCGATTTGCCAAGTCTATCAATTCCAAGTTCACCAAAAAAAACAGGTGCCCTAGCCTTTAAGACCAACCATGTCAAATAAGACGACAGAGCCAAAAGATTCAAGAAATTATTAGCCATACACAACACAACCAGTATTCTACAAAGTGATTCAATGTTAATATTGATGCAGACTGACAGTGAGACAGAAGTTTTTAATTTTTATCAATAAAGAAGCAGAAACCATGATACCTTCCATATTCGATACTGTCAATTGATTTTTCATCAACAAATTCTTAATCAAATGAGATAAAGAAAACCTTATGACCAAAACTGTGACACATGTAATGAAGAATCATTAGAAATAATCACAAAAGATATGGATAAACTAATCACTCATTGAAGACATAAAAGAGGAAGTTGGTGGTAAATTAAGCAATCTTAATGAACTTCATAATTGAGTGAGCCAACTTAAAGAAGATACAAAGATCAACCGTATTAATTAATATTCTAAGGATCCTAAATGACAATTACTTGAATCAATGATGAACTATAATTCTTCTAAGGACATGTAATAAGCTACTCCGTAAAAATATTGTAAGGGTGAAAATTGCATACCTTGCACTTTTTTTCCTCTAGTTGGATTCACTTTGACCTGTTTGTTTCACTTCCGAATGCAATGATTAGTGTGTAAAAATGATATTTTTTTGTGTAAAAGTAAAATAACTTGATCTTATCCTCACACATCCCAAGGATCTAGATCCAATTTGCAAATCTAGTCATTCATAATGGTCGATTCTGCAGCACGGAAATGAATTTGATTCAGATCCGCAGGTACAAATTTGATTCAAGAACTTCTGAATTCAAATTTAATCCTAGGCCCAAGCCGACTCCCTCCCAACTAGCCATCATGTGTCAACCTAAGTGTGAAAATGTTCAAATTGCGTGCTAGGGTTTTGCATAAAAGGACAAACCTCAATTCATTATAGTCATCTAGGCATCATCAAGCATATCTAGACTTTAGATCAAGGAGCTTCAAAGAGGAATCTCAGGACATCAAAATCTACACATTGCATCAGCATGATCTCAGCACTCTAGGCACATTGCATAATTGTTCGGTGTGTCTTCAATTATTGTCCCAAAACCATTAAATCAAATCCAAGGGTTTGACACAAGGAGAAGATCCTCGCTTAGCAAACTCCCAAAAATGTTCGACAACACCACCAAACAATTATTGCAACAAAAATATAGAATATAGAGGAAGAATGTTTGAGAGTAATTCAGTTTTAGTTTAATAAATGACAATTTTTCAAATGCTTGTTGTTCATATCTTGCCTAGAGTTCACATAAGGACACAACATGTGAATACAATCATTGCCTAGCACATCATGAGAAGAGATATAATCATCACAAAAGAGCATACAAGGATGCATGATAGAATTCAGATCTGGTGTAAAATAAAAAAAAATCCAAAATGAGCAGATTTGAAAACTAAAATCAGAAATTGTAATGTCCCCTTTCCCTCGGTAATTAACTTGATAATAGTTAGCCTTGTTTCCGTGAATTTCCCAAAAGGGAAATGACTTTTAAAATAATTAAAATTAGGCTGTGCTTGGTTTTAACTTTATATTTTAAAGTTGACAACTTAAATTATTTTAAAAGTGTTCTTTTCTAGCTTGGTGAGAAAAATTATATTATTCTTTAAAGTGAGAGCCCCACTTTAGTGTGATATAAATACCCATGAAGCCATAACGCAATAATATATTTTAGTTATCCTTGGCATGCATGGGAAGTTATAAAATGGAGTTTTGAACGCTCATGGGAGTTCATGCATTTTCTGATATGAATTTCTGTGGAGAGCTGCCAAGCTTTGTCTCGTGAGATTGCAACCCTCATTTTCCTTCTGGTTTCGGTTGTGGAAGACCAACCCTAGCTGGTCTATCTAGTGATTTTAACTCAGAAATCATAAGGAGCTTCAATGGAATCCATTTGCAGCGAAGTTGGATTGAATAATTTTGATGTGTTTTGAAGTGTTTTGGTTTGCACTGATTTGCATTATAATTTTGGTGTGATTTAATGTTGTTTGTGGAAATGTTTGAAGGACTTTATCACAGCAGGGCCGTACCATTTCCCTGAGGGCTGCCGTACCAATTTGTTTGCAGAGTATTTATCCTTAATCAGAATGGTTGGAAATTGCAACGATAATTTCCTAGGAACCTAGACGCCTATGTTAAGAGTGATGTTAAAGGGCAGTTACACTTATGAAAATATGAACAACAATCATTTGAAAACTTGTCATTTATTAAACTAAAACTGAATTACACTCAAACATTCTTCCTCTATATTCTATATCTTTGTTGCCTCCAAGCTATGCAACCAAGATCTCTTTTATAGTCTAAGAGAGTCTTCTAAGCTTTACACACAACCAAGTTGGAGCACCAAATTTAGTGGAATAGGCTTTTACCAAAACAAAAAAAATTAAAGCAAAGAGCTAAATAAAACAAAAGACAAAGTGCTTTGTTCTAGAAACCAGTGATACCGGAAGACACACACCCCCCCCCCCTCGGACGCATCCCAGAGACTGGCACACGTCGGACTAGATACGTCTCCCTTTACAGGAGAAATCAGGTTGCGTCTCTAGGTACCCCGCATCACTAAAAAAGTGTCTCCATTTTTTTTTCTACCATTCATTTTTCCGCCATTTTCGCACGAGCTCAGTGGATTCTTACTCCCATGAACTTCAAACCTCGATTTCATCAAGCAATGAAGCATCTAGGTAGGTCAATAGCTTCCAATGTTCTCCATTTTTCACATTTTCCGTGCTTTTGCATTTTCATTAGATGATTTTTAAGGTTTTTTGTTTGACATTTTTTGTTCAATGTTTGATGACTTGTGCAATTGTTTTTACTGATATTTGGATTTATTTGTTTTAGAATTTAAACTTTGTTCAAAACGAAAATCAATCAAAATATTACTATATATATATTATTATAATATTAACATACATTATAATATATATTAATATTATAACAATAATATTTATAATATATATCCATGTAATGAATATGCACCATAATTAAAAAATCTAATAAGTTTAGGACAACAAAAGGACCATGAATCGAGTTCATAGGTACTAGTCATAAAGCCAATAGGATTTTTGGTAGAGTCGCAAATGCAAGGAGCAGAGACTTCGTTAAGGAAGCAGGATCGCTTTCCACCATCCTGGAATGCAGCGAGGAGTTTTTGATAGATCCCTTACCAAATCTGCCCTGATTTTTCAGGTTTGATCCCTTGGCAATTTGTCAAACAGTTGTTGTGCAAACTAATGAATTCTGATTTCCTGACTGATGTTCTAATTTTCTGAGTTTGTTATTTGATGTTTGTGTGGATATGAAATAGTTTTGATTGCAATATTCACATACCGAATGAAAAGAAATATAACCAACAAATAAACATTGCAATACCACACCAAAATAAGCTTTATTTCTCACTAAACATAATTCTGATTACAAATTCAAAAGTCTGATTTCCACTAAATCAGACTATAACAACAACCCAAAAACCTCCATAGGATGCAATAATAAACTATCCAAATGACAATCACATACCCGGGAGCCAATGCTTAATTTGTGGAACAATTAATAGCTGAAATCCTAATTCCCAGCTAGGATTTGGCTGAGAATAACCCCCAAATCGAACGGCCAGCAGGTGAATGCACAAAAATGAGGTTATATGCTCATAAGAAGCCCAATCTGCAAACGGGTCTTGATAAACCACTGCTGCAACCTCTCCAACATGCAATATTACCCTATAATGAAGTCCAATGACGCTTAACGGAAACCCAGAGTAGATTTCTCTGATTTGTGAACTAGGTTGTCGTCCAATCCACTGTCCTCCAAGGGGTTTCGTCCTCAAAAGAGCTGCAATCTGCTGAAACCCTCTCTAGAGCTCCAAACCTGCACTTAGTTTTGTGAAAAATGAGAATAGAATGTTCAAAAATGAGCCCAATACCTTGCTTTATAGCCTCCATGACCTTTTTTTCATAAAAAACAATAAAATATTCCCTCCAAGAGGCCACTCCCACCTTGAGGGTCTTTTCTCATGAAAAGGGAAGTGCCACTTTTTAAAAACAACATTGTGCTACTAGGATGGGGGCACTTTTCACTATTCCTCTTCTAATTTTTTGTTACTATTCACTTTTCACTATTCCTCTTCTAATTTTCGATTACTATTCACTTTTCACTATTCCATTAAAGAAAACCTTAATATTTTCAATTCAACCCTTGGATTCATCAACAGACTCCCAATAAAGCTCCACTGCTCCTGGATAGGTCCCCTAACCACTCTGCTGACCTACAAGAACCCTGGTAATATGCCAACCACTACTCATCTATGTGACGTCTAGGAAGGGGACATTACAGTTTCACAGACAATAGGAGATGGTGGGAGTGACTGTTGTGACGTTTTCACACATCGCCCCATTGAAAATGGGGAACCCTTCTTTTTTGCTTTTTGTCGTCGTTTTGCTAAGTCGGTAGGTTTGGTAGTGTCGATTTGCCCAAATTTTGCCAAATTCTTGCTAAGAAGCCCATCATTCCATAGGAAAATGTCTAAGTCATTCACTCTAAGCATAGAAATCGATGGTGGATGGACTATCAATCTGCAATCTAGGAGTCTTTATCCGAAGTTTCAAGGGTAAATGAGTCCCCTCCAAAAGTCTACAAGTCTCTGTTCAATCCTGGATCCAATCTAGGGTCCTAACTCCACCTTAACTCGAGCATTTCCTTGGCCAAACATGTCTTAATGGGACAAGCACCTCTAGGAGAGAGAATGACCTGCTTTGGTGAGATAAGCACCTCAACATCCAACTTAGTGAAATTAGCATGTCAAGGAGATAGGAATTCATGTCTTACTGAGATAACCTCGTCAACAAGAGAGAAAGTCATATAAGCTCGTCAAGCTCCTCTAGGAGAGAGAATGTTCTGCTTTGGTGAGATAAGCACCTCAACGTCTTGCTTAGAGAGACAAGCTCCTCAAGGAGAGAGCAAAACATGTTTTCGAAAAATAAGCTCCTCAACGTCCTGCTTAGAGAGATAAGCACCTCTAGGAGAGAGAATGACCTGCTTTGGTGAGATAAGCACCTCAACGTCCATCTTAGTGAAATAAGCACGTCAAGGAGATAGTAATTCATGTCTTAGTGAGATAAGCTTGTCAACGGGAGAGAAAGTCATATAAGCTTGTCAAGCTCCTCTAGGAGAGAGAATGTCCTGCTTTGGTGAGATAAGCACCTCAACGTCCTGCTTAGAGAGAAACTCCTCAAGGAGAGCGCAAAACATGTTTTCGAAAAATAAGCTCCTCAACATCCAGCTTAGTGAAATAAGCACGTCAAGGAGATAGGAATTCATGTCTTAGTGAGATAACCTCATCAACAGGAGAGAAAGCCATATAAGCTCGTCAAGCTCCTCTAGGAGAGAGAATGTCCTGCTTTGGTGAGATAAGCACCTCAACGTCCTGCTTAGAGAGACAAGCTCCTCAAAGAGAGAGCAAAACATGTTTTCGAAAAATAAGCTCCTCAACGTCCTGCTTAGAGAGATAAGCACCTCTAGGAGAGAGAATGACCTGCTTTGGTGAGATAAGCACCTCAACGTCCAGCTTAGTGAAATAAGCACGTCAAGGAGATAGGAATTCATGTCTTAGTGAGATAAGCTCATCAACAGGAGAGAAAGTCATATAAGCTCGTCAAGCTCCTCTAGGAGAGAGAATGTCCTGCGTCGATGAGATAAGCACCTCAACATCCTGCTTAAAGAGACAAGCTCCTCAAGGAGAGAGCATAAAAATGAGCTCCTTAAGCTCCTCAACGTCCTGCTTAGAGAGATAAGCACCTCTAGGAGAGAGAATGACCTGCTTTGGTGAGATAAGCACCTTAACCTCCAGCTTAGTGAAATAAGCACATCAAAGAGATAGGAATTCATGTCTTAGTGAGATAAGCTCGTCAACAGGAGAGAAAGTCATATAAGCTCATCAAGCTCCTGTAGGAGAGAGAATGACCTGCTTTGGTGAGATAAACACCTCAACGCCCTGCTTAGAGAGACAAGCTCCTCAAGGAGAGAGCAAAACATGTTTTTGAAAAATAAGCTCCTCAACATCCTGCTTAGAGAGATAAGCTCCTCAAGGAGAAAGAAATTCCTATTTTAGTGAGATAAGCTCCTTAAGGAGAGAGAACGTCCTACTTAGTGAGACAAGCTCCTTCAAGAGACTGCCAAGGCCCATCATCCAGTTTAAAAGAAAAAATTCACTTAAGGAAATCCACGCCTAACTCCAAACAGGCAAGAAGGCATGAGATGAAATGAAATCCATGGATTAGTAAAAGTGTGCCTAAGGGTAAAGGAGCTCCAAGCAAGGGAGTAGACATCTCAAAAGTGAAATCCATAGATTTAGAAATCCTAAAAATGAAATCCATGGGGAAAGTGCAACCATCCCCAAGCATATAAGTAGGCATCTCAAATATTAAATCCATGGATTTGGAAAAATCCAAATCCATGGACTCTCCTAAAGTGCGCCTATAGAAGAAGACAAAATCTATGAATATCTAAAAGACACTAAAATCCAAGGAATTGGGAAAGGTAAAGTCAAAATCCAAGATAAAAATATCTAAACAAATCCAAATACATGAGCACACCAAATGTGCACCCAAGGAAGAAGACAAAAATCCTTATTAAAATATCTAAAAGGTACGCCTAGGAAAAGCAATGACCAGCTCACTAAAATCCAAGGCAAAATATCTTAAAGCTTGACTCCATAAAGTGTACGCCTAGATGAAGGGAGAATTCCAATACAAAAAGCAAATACATGACTAAGGAAATCCACGCCTAGTCCAGCTTGAGCTTCCTTTGTGCTAGGTCAGCCAATTAAGGAGCTTGAGGTGCTTGATTTAAATATCAAATTTTTTTTTATCCCAATCCAAAGTGAGAAGCTTGACCAGCTTAGCCCTAAAAGGTGAATTAAACCTTATTTGTTGACATTTGAAGTCAGTTTACTTCATTTCCAAGCCACCACTTCCCATAAGGCAAATTTTCTTCATCAAAGAAGACATTTTTCTCCATCAAAAACAGGTCGCTTCAGCCAAGCCAAGGTTGATTTCTCCACATTCCAAAGCAGAAATACCAAGGAAGGGAGCAGATTTCAAGTTTAAAAAGCAGGTTTCTACCTCAGGGCAGACTTTTTCTTCAACAAAAGCACGTTTCAGCCAAGAAAAGAAACCATTTCTCCATCAAAGGCACAGAGATTTCTTCATTGAAGACCCTTTCTTTATCAAAACACAGAGATTTTCAGGGTTTTCTGCATTAAAACTAGAAATAACAGAGCTTTTCAGACTTCTTTTTTTACCTCAAAACAGAGATTTTCATAGGAAAAAGACAAGATTAGCATCAAAAACCAGGGTTTTTTGGGATTTTCAGACCTTTCCTTCACAAAAATCAGACTTCTTATTCATCACAAAGCTCTGATTTTGTGGAAGAAGCTTATCTTTGACCTCACAAAACTCTGATTTTTGGGTAAAAGAGCTCATTTTTTACCACAAACAGGTCATTTTTGACCAAGAATAGGTCTGATTTCTGAGCAAACAGGTCAGTTTGACCAAGAAAAACTCTGATTTTTGTGGAAGAAACTTATTTTTGACCACCAAAACTCTGATTTTTTTATAAGGAGCTCAGTTTTGACCTAATAAAGGTTTGATTTCCGAGTAAGAGCTCATTTTTCACTGAAAAGGGTCTGATTTCTGAGTGAGCAGCTTAGTTTTCACCTATTTAAAGTCTGATTTTCTGAGTAAACAGCTCGAATCTGTAATGTCCCTTTTTTGGCACATAGAATTTTGTGCGCATTATGTTTGTTCCTAGTCCCTCAAAGGCTATCCGGCATGTTTGGGAAGGACTCCAATGTTCTTGGAGTTGTCATGGTTCAATCTGCAGAATAATTATTTGGGTTTCCCTTGTGTAAATGGATTATTTTTCATGGCTTTGTTGCACATCCCAAACCTCATAGAGTATTTTGGTTCAGTTTAATTTGCATTTGGAGGCCATTTGGGATTTACCGCAAAATTTAATATTTAATGAGTTATTTTAATCATTATTTTCACTTAAGTTCCTAAGGGTGAAAATAATCAAAATATTATTAAGTGTAGCTCATTTGAAAGGGGAAAACATATTCTTTTATTTAGGCACATAAAAGTGAGAACTTAAATGGAGGAAAAAAGAAATAATTGAAGTTAGAAGGAAATTGTTATTATTTTCAAGAAATAATTCATTTCCTTTGTAACTCCTCCAATGCCTTATAAAAGAGAATGAGATCTCATTTGGAAGGGTTATGTTATGCTTTTGGATTTGTTTGTATTGCAAATGGATTGAACCTGTGAGTTCTTCCATATTCTCTTGAGGACAAAAACCCTCTTGTAGAATGCTCTTGAGGACGAAAACCCTCTTGAGGTTGGGGGTGGTTTCACACTGAAATCACAATTGTGCCTTAGCGCTTATATCTGAGGATATCACTTGATTGTTGGAGCTGCATCTGATTTTCTGGAGGCTGTAGTACCAGTTCATATGGGAGCCGTACATGGCATAGTGAGGTTTTGTTGAAATTCTTGATTAATGTATTGTTGAGTTATTTGAATTGGCATTAAACATCATAAATAGAACTGTCTTTCTGAGTATGCAGTGATTTTTTAGAAGCTGATTGTCATTCTAATTGAGCAGTCCGTACTGGCTTCATGGAGCCATACCTGTCTTGAAATCATGGGTCCTCAATACATGATGGTTTTGGTTTTTGGGACTGTTTTCTGCTTCACTGATGTTGTATACATGAATACTATGATGTTATATCATGAGTGGGAAATTTCCATGCCAAGTGAAGAACTGTTTGATTCCTCAAAAATCCAGGATGAAGAGTATGCTGATGAAGATTTTAAACCAGCCATTGATAAATTTGATGCTGCCATAACATTTGATCAAAGTGAACAAGAAGAAGATTCAACTCCCATGCAATATGAAGAACCTAGTGTCCTTGCAGAAGAGTCAGTTGATGAGCATGCCGATGGAAAGTTTGTTGGAAGATTTGAATCAGCTTCTATTGTTGATCCAACATTTAAATTTTAGAATCAGTTATTGGTCACTAAAGATAAGATTGTTCTATCTTTAACAAACTTTGATCACATACATAAGTTGTTGAGGATCACATTCGAAGAGCACAAGTTGAAAGAAGACAAATGGGCACAGAAAGAGGATCATCACTTGAAAATTGGTGTGTAGTCAAAGGGGCACTAGAAACACTGAAATCAGATTATTTGAACCTTCTTTCTGCTGGAGATCATGTCTTTGAGTTTGTTGATCGAATATAAGAAGCATTGAAGGGAAGAGATGTTGAAATTGAAAAGCTTACATCTAAGCTTAAATCAACAATAACTTCTTTAGAGAGTGCCCAAATGGTTCTCTTAGAAGTTGAAAATCAGCTTGTTGATGTACACCAATTCAAGAAGCAAGTTGGAGCTGCTAGAGCAGATGAAAGCCGGCTGATAATTGAAGAGTTTGATTTGCTCCGAGGAAGTTATGACTTAAGACATCCTCCTAAGTATGCAGATACAGAGTTGGAGCAAATTGATGAATTGTGTGAACAAAAAGGAGAAAACAACTTCCAATCATTTAATGATTCTTGTTCTATGACGGAAGTTGAGTTAACACATGATAATCCACTCCTCATGTTGAATGATGAGGACCAATTGGATGTAAGTAACATGGAGGAGGATACTAACAAGATATGGGATCCTGGTGCAAAGCACTCATGGAATGTTACTTTGCATAAAAACATCTTCAACTGGAAGTATTCATTAGTTGTTGAAGGTGGGCATAAGGTTCAGGGATGCAATGACTTGAGTTCAATGATGGCTTATTTTCATAATGGAATTATTTGCAGGAGGATAGTGGTGTAGATAAGTTGGTTTTATGGTTAATTTTGGAGACAAATTTCAGTTATGAAACTATTGTCTTTACTTTCATCGGCCATCATAAGTGTTCAATTGCATACATAATGATTGATTGGAGAGAAATTTTGGTCATAACTTTGACATATTCTGATTTTAGATGGCCTAAATTTCTTATTGTTCTCAAAAGATTTCAATTTTGTTGTTGCTACCCCATTTTTAGAACACTAAAATCTGATTTTCATGAGATTATTTCAGACTTATGCAACCATGAGATTGATCTTTTTGTTGCTTTTAGCTCTTTGTGGGAAGATGATAGAAGTAATCAGCTGAAAGGAACAAGTATTACAGTTATTAATGCTCTTTTGGAGAGTGAGAATCAGCTGATTCGTGGTTGTTCAGAGTTGTTTTCAGCTTGTGATCAAGCTGATTTATGTTCTTCCTCGGAGAAGCATTATAGATTTTGGTTCCCAGCAGTAGTTTCATGTTGGATGATTGCTAGTTTTTTTATCTTTGGGTTTATTGATGTTTGGGATTCAAAAAGTTGTGTGATTAAAAGAATGTTTCAGAATTGTAAACAAAGTACCAGCTGTGCAGTTCACAAATATATCAGAGTAGCGCAACAGAAGTGGTGTGGAGCATTCTTCAAATTGATTTGAGATCCAGGTATATTATTGATAATCATGCAGGTATCTCTGTTGGATAGCATGCATTGCTTGAGGACAAGCAATCTTGAACGGGGAGGACTATAATGTCCCTTTTTTCGAGCATAGAATTTTGTGCGCATTATGTTTGTTCCTAGTCTCTCAGAGGCTATCCGGCATGTTTGGGAAGGACTCCAATGTTCTTGGATGGGTCATGGTTCAATTTGCAGAACAGTTATTTGGGTTTCCCTTGTGTAAATGGATTGTTTTTCATGGCTTTGAGCTCAGTTGATGTCCAGGGTTTCAATGATGGTTTCTGAAGTTTGATCGGGCTACCAGTTTGCTCTCCAAGATTCTTGGAGGAGCCTTCTATTTTTGGAAAGTCACCCGTGTTGTGTCCTAATCACACATCGCCCCAATGCAAATAGGGACCCCTTTTTTTTTAGCTTCTGATGCTTTGCATTAAGTTTTTGATGATGTCTTGAGTTTATTGCATGATGAAGTCAATGGTTGTTTGAGTTCTTTGTCTAGTTTTAATTCAAGAGTCATGTGCCTTCGTTCTGAGACCAATTCCAATGTGTGTTTGAGATCCTGAAACTGACTAAGTCTAGTATCCTGATATCCTGAAAATCCTGAAAAATTGACTAAGTCTGAAATTTGGTGGATCCTCCAAAATCTAGAATCTACATGTTAAATCCGGTGGATCTGAGACCTATCTCAAACATCGTGAAAGGTATATTGAAAAATATTTAAAGTATAAGAAATTATACCTTACACTTTGGGACTTCCACTTCTAGGTGCAAATTCACTCTAAAGCTTAGGCACATTTTTCACCTCTGCAAACCCAATTGTGCGCCTAAAGGTAGAAACCCAAATGTGCGCCTAGAGAAGAAAACAAACCTTTAACCATCCTAAGTTATGGTGCCTTGATTGGAATTGATATAAAAGGCCTTAAGAATTGAATATTTGACAAGGAAAACACATTATGAGTTTAGGCGCCTATTCACATTCAAACAATCACAAAAGTGCGCCTAAGAGGAAGGAGAACAAGCATCTAGGAAGTGAGGAGCCCTTCATGCATTAAATCACCAATTTTGGCGCCTTGGCAATATAGTAGATGAATAACCTCAAAATGGGTGCCTAAGGATGAAGTAGCTTCACAAGGGTGTAAACAAGTGTTAAAAGCCTTAAAATATCAAAGAATAAGCCAAATTCAAGAAAGGTGCATTTTTCACACCTTGATCATCATCTAAGGCGCCTTGCAAAGGAGGTCTTGAGCAATATAAAGCTTAGGCGCTATTTCTTGCTTCTACAATCACCTTTGAGCGCCGTGGAAACTAAGTGTTTATAAAGGTGAATTTGAGCGCCTAACACCCAAAGGCACACCTATTGAAACTTGACAAGAGTTTTTGATTGATGAAAATAGAGTAAGTATCCTACTAAGAGATAGGGCGCCTTTTCTTGTCTTCACCATCCACATTGGCGCCTAGAGGAAAACAAGTTTCAAAGCACTTCTAATTGTGGCGCCTTGAGGAGTTTGACATACCAAGACACTTTGCATATCCCTAATTCACTCATCTTGACCTTAGGCGCATTCTACCTCATGAATAACCTCAAAGTGCACCCAAGCTTCAAACTCCATTTTTGCGCCTAAGCATGAGATAAGGTCTTCAACCTATGAAAATTGCGCCTAAAGAGCATGGAGCTTGACACTATAAGGGTTGGCGCTTAGTGAAAAGTTGCTTGAAGGATTACACATGAGTTTGAAGTTTCATAATGCCAAAACAAGCCAAGGTAAGGTGAGGCGCATTTCAACCTCTGGATAGTCAAAGAGTGCGCCTAAGTAGAAGTATGTTATCAGAATGAATTGGGAGAGAATTTAAGTGTTAAGACCCTTTCTTGAACATGCACTATAGTTTGAAATTGTTAAAGAGTTCAAGAAAGCACCTATCTATTGCTAGGCGCAAATAAGCCCTTGTAAAGTCACTTTTGGCGCCTTGATGTAAAGTGAAGTTTAAACTTAATGAAGACTGCGCCTAGAGAGATATCACCTTGGGCTTGCGCCTAGAGTCATCCTAGATCATCAATTTGCACCTAAGGGTCATCAAAAGAAGGTTAGGCGCAATTTTCAACTCATTTTACCTTTGATGAGCACTTAACTTGGATAGAACACCTATTAGCATCAAGGCATTATTTCACATTCAGAACATCATGGATAGATGCTCGCAAAAGAAGGACTAAAATTCATCAAATTAGGTGTCACCCTGAAGTAGAAGTCCTCTAGACACCTATACATTAAGTTGAAATCATTAAAATGTCAAAGAAAGGCTAAATCAAGACAAGGCGCCAATTTGCAGTCAAACAACCTCAGTGAGCGCCTAGCAATTGTAGAGTTCTAAACACATCAAATTACACCTTAAAATGTCAAGAAGCAAGCTAAAAGTCAAGGCGCGTTATTACCTTTGTGGAAACCTCAATATGCACCTCAAGGAAGATCAACATCATTAAGGGAGATAAGGCGCACTTTTCAATCCTAACAACCATGAATGAGCGCCTAGGAGGAAAAGAGCCTAAGTTTATATCATTGAGTGGGCGCTTGAGATGGAAGGCCATAATAAGTAATTCCCAGTTGATTGAAATCATAGAAATGTCAAATGCAAGGTTAATGTGATGATAGGCGCACTATTGCTTCCCAATAGACATTGATGAGCACCCAGACTTAGAAGGGTTGTTGAATGCTTAGTATGTTTCTATGTTATGAAATAAAATGTTTATCAAGTAATTGACGTTGTTTCCTTCTTGTATTTGTAGGAGCATCAATGAAGTTTAGGAGTCATCTGAAGGAGCCAAGAGCTTGGAGTCACATTCATTCATGCCAAAGAGTTAAGATGGGAAGTAATCACTACCAAAGAGACCACTTCAAGAGGTAGCTGCTCTAAAGGAACACTTCATTATCATCACTTCAAGTACACTTCATCAATAGTTGCATCATGTTCAAAGACATCCATCATACTTCAAGTTCTCACCATCTTCAAGTATCAAAAGAGTCTCCTACTCAATCAAGCATCATCATCTACTCTACTTCATGTTATCATCGATATCTACTCTCTAGGAAGTATCATCCAAGAAGATCATTCATATATCCTGCAAGAAAGTACACAGAGTTAGTCAAATGAGTTACAAGTATCATATATCATCCTACTTACAATGGACAAAGTAAGATCAACAAAATCCATCTCAAGTGTTCATCATCAAAAGCAATTACATCGAAGACATCACAAAGATAATACAATTTGGGAATATGCCCACAAAGAAAATGAATAAACAGTTGAAATCCACAAGTTTGCTGAGGTGGCATTTATGTGGCAAGTACACATCATCATCCAATCATAACCAGCCACATCATATGACTACATTCAATGTATCTACAACAAGCAAAAAGCCAAAGAGGACGTCCATGTGGAAGATGCTCTAAAAGATTCCATCTTATCTTCTTGGAAAACGTGCCTTCATTGCCTCCCATATGTACTAAAAATAGTAATTGAGCCTTTGGAACCAACTGATGGACCTAGTGATATTGTTGTAGTACGAAAAGGCCTCGATGGACTCGAGAAAACATGCAAGAGGTAGGAAAATATGCAGCTCCCCGAAGATCTCTTAGAAAAAGCAAGAGACCTCATAAGTTCTCAGATTATGTGTTATTAATAAGTCAAATTATTGAGTCTGAGCCTTCTAGTGTTGAGGAAGCTACTAGTCAGCAAGTATGGAGAGATGCTATGGCTGAAGAGTATCAATCCATCCTCAAGAATGATGTTTGGGATATCGTACCTAGACCTGAAGGAAAATCTATTGTTTCTTCTAAGTAGCTCTTCAAGATCAAGCATGCGGCTGATGGAAGCATTGAGAAGTACAAGGCTAGATTTGTGGCTAGAGGATTCTCTCAGAAAGAGGGAGTTGATTATGAGGAAATCTTTGCTCTAGTTGCTCATTATACATCCGTCAAAACCATCATTGCTATTGCAGCATTTAAAGGATGGAAAATACACCAAATGAATGTGAAGACAGCATTTCTAAATGGTGTAATCGAGCAAGAGGTATATATTGAGCAACTTGATGGCTTTGAAGTTCATGGGAAGGAGTCTCATGTTTGCAAGCTGAAGAAGGCTTTATACGGCCTTAAGCAGGCTCCTCGTGCTTCGTACGAAAGAATTGATCGATACTTGATGAGCTTGGGTTTCTCCAAGAATGATGCTGATTCAAACCTATACTTCAAGGTAATTGATGGCGAAGCATTAATCTTGGTTCTCTATGTTGATGATCTACTTATTACCGGAGAAGATCACCTCATTTTCAAATGTAAGGAGTTAGCTTCAGAATTTGAAATGAAGGATCTTGGTCTCTTACATTACTTCCTTGGTTTAGAAGTATGGCAAAAACCAGATGAGATCATTCTAAGTTAAGGGAAGTATACTATTGACATCTTGAAGAGATTTGGTATGATGGATTGCAAACCGATGTCTACACCGATGGAGACAAATTTGTTGAAGTTAAAAGAGGCTGCAGCTAGTTCAGATCTGGTGGATCCTAGCATGTATAGACAAATGATTGGATCATTGATATATCTAGTTAATACTAGACCAGATATTTGCTATGCAGTGAGTGCACTTAGTCAGTTCATGTGTGAACCAAGGCAAATACATCTAGTTGTAGTGAAGCATATCCTAAGATACTTGCGTGGCACAATTGGGTATGGCTTGAGATATTCTTTTGGTGTAGACTTGACGCTGCATGGATATACTAATTCTGATTGGGCAAGGTGTGTCACTGATCGGAAGAGCACCTCTGGATGTTGCTTCAGTTTGGGATCTGCTATGATTTCCTAGTGCAACAGTAAGCAGTCATCTGTAGCATTGAGTACAGCAGAGGCAGAGTATATTGCAGCTTGTATGGCAGCTCGGGAAGCAGTATGGCTTCGTAAGCTCCTTGCAGGATTGTTTGGACAATCAATGGAGCCTACTATCATTCATTGTGATAACCAGAGCTATGTGAAGCTTTCTGTCAATCCAGTGTTTCATGACAGAACCAAGCATGTTGAGACATGGACCAGCTAGGACTCGAACCTAGGACCTTCCATATGCTGCTGAAGTGCTCTACCACTGAGCTACTGGGCCCTCTTGGACCAGTCCATCGTTAGTCCGAGTGTGGCTTAAGACCAACAAAATGATCCTAGCCATTAATTGTAATATGGACCTCTATATAAAGGCCTTGTTACCTCATTTGTAAATTCATTAGAAATTAGATAGTAGTCAGTAGTCAATAATTTTGTAGTAAAATAGGAAGAGACTCTCGAAATTCTCTGAGTACTTGAAGTTGTAAATATTTCTTAAGATTAATGCAAAGGACATTGGAGTTCGCTTCATGTTTAAGTGTTGTCTTGTGAAGTGACATGGTTTCTTGTATCTTGATGAAGTGGAGAGATGTTTTAAATTAGATTAGAAGTAGATTAGAAGCTATTTGATGTCATGTATGTTGTATTTGAATATTTGATCAACTCCTAGCTCATGCTTTTAACATTCATCGCCGGTGAAGTGTTGTGTAAAGCTAGTCTGAGTCTTATTTGCTTAAATTCGATTGTGGATGCTTGTTTGAGCTATGCCGTTTAATAGGTGCTTGTATGAGCCTTCATGATTTGAAAACCATTCGTCTACCTTAGGAAATTGCACCAACTTCATGTAGTTGTAGGTATCCTTGGCGAAGTGGAGTTAAGTTAATTCAAGAGTTTGTCTATTTTTACATCATCATTGCTTCATTGACCTTAGATTAACTTCCTAAACCCTATCTTTTTTCCTTTTTTTTATCATTGATGCATTGTACATACTTTATCCACACGAAAGGAGAAATAAACTGAATGAAAAAAGAAGAATCCAACGTAAGTCCCTTTGTGATAATCAGCAAGATCACATGTAATCATTGAGTTCATCCACTATGAATTATAAGAAAAGGAACCTTGGAGTTGTCTCGATTGATCACTTTGTTTAGCATTCGAGAGGCTTTATTCAAGAGAGAGTGGGATACTCTAGTGTTTTACTCTATTGTTGACATGTCTAAAAACAATCATCAACAACCTAGAAGGCATTATTGCGCATCCCAAACCTTACAGAGTATTTTGGTTTAGTTTAATTTGCATTTGAAGGCCATTTGGGATTTTCCACAAAATTTAATATTTAATGAGCTATTTTAATCATTATTTTCACTTAAGTTCCTAAGGGTGAAAATAATTAAAATATTATTAAGTGTTATAGCTCATTTGAAAGGAGAAAACATATTCTTTTATTTAGGCACATAAAAGTGAGCACTTAAGTGGAGGAAAAAAGAAATAATTTAAGTTAAAAGGAAATTGTTATTATTTTCAAAAAATAATTCATTTCCTTTGTAACTCCTCCAATGCCTTATAAAAGAGAATGAGCTCTCATTTGGAAGGGTTATGTTATGCTTTTGGATTTGTTTGTATTGCAAATGGATTGAACCTGTGAGTTCTTCCATATTCTCTTGAGGACGAAAACCCTCTTGTAGAATGCTCGAGAACGAAAACCCTCTTGAGGTTGGGGGTGGTTTCACACTGAAATCACAATTGTGCCTTCATGGATTTTGAAGTTTTGATCTGAATTCTAGTTATTCTTTGTAGTTGTTGATTGATGATAATTTCTAACAGATTATTCAGAGTTTAGAGAAGTTTTTGAAGTGTTTGATGTAGGCCGTACCTTTGGGGCCGTACATGCTGAGGAGTTTGATCTTCATTTGAGATTTTTATTGATACATCTGCTGAAGCTAATGTTTGCATCTTCATTTCTATGCCTTAGCGCTTATATCTGAGAATATCACTTGATTGTTGGAGCTGCATCTGATTTTCTAGAGGCTGTAGTACCAGTTCATGTGGGAGCCGTACATGGCATAGTGAGGTTTTGTTGAAATTCTTGATTAATGTATTGTTGAGTTATTTGCATGGGCATTAAACATCATAAATAGAACTGTCTTTCTGAGTATTACAGTGATTTTTTAGAGGCTGATTGTCATTCTAATTGAGCAGTCCGTACTGGCTTCATGGAGCCGTACCTGTCTTGAAATCGTGGGTCCTCAATACATGATTGTTTTGGTTTTTGGGACTGTTTTCTGCTTCATTGGTGTTGGATACATGAGTACTATGATGTTATATCAGATTTAGGTGGTGATTATATGTATATGATAATCTTGTGAAATCTTAATGGCATAGACCGCCGTACAGCAAGATGATTGAGGAGATTTCAGTGTATTGATGCAGTCTTGTCTTCTATACTGTTTGTTAGCTCAGTTTATTTTGGTGTCTAGAGGTAGATGTGAATTCATTGTGAACTGATATGTTTGTGTTCGGATATTATGAGAGCATGCTGCTACAGGGTCATGTTGAGACCAAATCACACATCACCCCATTGGAAATGGGGACCCCATCCTTTTTTTTGAAATCCAATGCTTTATATGAAGTCTTGATGATGTCTTAGATGATGAAGTTTGTGGCGTCCGAATGGCTCTCTACCAAGAGTGAATGTTTTGACCTTCTTAATGATTTGAACTTAGGAAATTTTGCAAACAAATAGCTCAATAGTGTTAGGCGCTGTTTTGCATTGGAAAAATCACCAAAGTGCGCCTGATAGAAGACAAGGAGATTGAAAGAGAAATGTTAAAGATCACTGGGAGATAAGTCATAAGATTAGGCGCCTTTCCTACAGCATGAAGCATAAAGCATGAAGACCTCATAATTTGGCGCCTTTCCTTGTTCAAATAGCTTCCAAAGAATGCCTAAGGGAAGGATTGATTGTCTAGATGATTTTGAGCGCCTTAGGGAGAAGGCATGTATGTTTGAAGTTGATTGTAGGTGTCTATTCTAGCGTCCTTTATGTGAAGTTTGGTCAATGTCGGCACCTTGGTATAGAAGACATGATTCAAGAAGCTCAGGGCGCATTTTCCAAACGTAGATACCCCAAACCAAATACCTCAGGTTGAGCCTCATAAGTGCGCTAAGAAGAAAGCAAGTTTCAAACACCTCATTTAATTGCGCCTTGATTGAAAATTCGCCGAATAAACTTAAGGATTGGAAATGTGATAAAATAACCAACGGTGAGTATTAGGCGCCAATTCCCTCCTGGGTGACCTCCAATTTGCGCCTTGATGAGAGCTGAAGTCTAGGTTCATGACTTTTGGCGCCTTGACTAGAGTTGACAGGGGAAACCTTTTAAAAATCAAAAACGTCTGACAAGGGAATGACTTAGACCTTAGGCGCCCTTTACACATCCAAATGATCACCAAAATGGCGCTCTGAGTTGAGGATAGAGTATGTGCGCCTTAATAAGGATTTTACATGAGTGAAAATCATCTAAGATACCAAGCAGCAAGAATAAAGGAGCTTAGGCGCATCTATTAGTTGAAATCACCTTAAATTGGCGCCCTGGGGGAGAACCACACCAGCTAACATGTGAATTGACGTCTTGAAAGAAGAAGTCATCTTAGAAGTCATCATTGAAGGCGCCTAAGATAGGAATAATGTCAAAAGCCTTTAAACCTTGAAAACTTGCACTAGAAGGAGATTGAGCGCCTAGGCCTCAATGTTGGCACCTTAGAAAGAATTGACATGAAACGAGACATTGAAGTTGGGCGTTTAAGTGAAGGGAGTTTTCAGAGCATTCATAGCCGTTTAAAACATAGAAAATGACAAGTATAATGCTTAAAGAGTTTAGGCGCCCTTCTACCTCCATAACAATCCAAATTTGCGCCTAAGTTGGAGGCATTGTTCCTAAAGGATTTCAAGAGGATTTACGCCTAGGTGAATGTTTGAGCGCCTAGGGGGATGATTTAGCGCCTTACAGAGGATTGAATGCCTTAAATGTGTTCAGCAATTTGAGAGTAAATGAGTCAAATGGCATCAAATCAGCGCCTAGAGTGAACAATCATCCTTGAGCGCTTAGCCATCCAGAGAGTTTAAAATCATCTTTGAGCACCTAGAGTGGAGAATTTCCAAGTGACTGATCTAAACTGGAAATAAAAGGCGCTCCTTGCCACCAAAAGTATCTTGGCGCACCTTATATCTCCTCCTACTAATTCACTCTAGCGCCCTTCAGGTGGAAGTCTATCAAATTGGCGCCTTGAAGAAATTGAATACTCTGGGCATCAACAACAAGCACCTTGACATGAGGAGGTTTAAGTTACTTGACTTGATGTTGTCTTTTGAAGAGAATTATCTATCTATAGTTAGGCGCATTTCTCTAGGAACAAAAAACTCACTTTGGCGCCTTGATCTGGGATAAAGGCTATGAACCCAAATGGCGCCTAATGATCAAAGAAAGTTCCAATCACCTTCAGGAGCGCCTAAAAAACAAAGGATTACTTTCAGATGTGTTTTGGTCACTCTAAGTCTTTAAAATTGCAAGAAAAGACACCCAAGACCCTTAGGCGCATTTCCTTATTTGTTTTTACCTTATTTTGGCGCCTGATCAATTAGAAGATTCCATTCAAGCTAAATCCATCACAAATTGTGCCTTGAGGAAGGAAGCCTTTTGGAAAAATCATCATTTAGCGCCTAAAATTATAAGGAGACAAAGGGTCACTATGAGCTTTCAAGGAGTTAAAAGTACTTTAAATAGCCCCTGGAGGAGAGAATGAAGGTTTGACATGAAAAGAAAATCATTTGAGGAATAAGAAACGAGTTAAGTGCATTAAGGCGCTATATCATACTTGAAGCATCTCTAATGAGCGCCTTGCAAAAGGGACATGATGATGTAGTATGATCATATCTTGATACAGGGAGTCTTTAAAGCATCATACCTTGGATTGAAATCATCATAATGCTCAAAATAACTCAAAATGTGCTAGGCGCCCATTCAACTATGGATACACTCAAGTAGGCGCCTTGAAGAAAACCTCTCAATGCATATCAAAAGGGTGGGCGCAAAACGTTGAAGAAGTAATTCATCAATCTTTTAAAGAAGCCAGGATGCATAAAAGAATAAAGAGAACACACCTAAGCATCAAGGCGCCAACCTTTGCTAAATCAATCATCAATTTCCGCCTCAAAATGATTTGATGCACTCTCTGTTCCTCCACACTACCAGGGGCGCCTTAAGAAGAAAAAATCATCCTAAACCATTTGAAGTCATTTTGGGCAACAAATGTAAAATCATGAGTTTAGGCGCTAATTCCCTCATAGAGGACCACCTCCTTCTAGCGCCCAGAGAGATCGCATATGCATTTTCACTACTTTTTGTGCCTCGGTTTAGATAGGTGATAAATGGCGCCTTTGCATGTTCAAGTCGTCAACAATGGCGCCCAACTTAGAACAAACGTTATTCAATTTGCCTAGATGGTCATCAAAATGCGCCTTTGGAAGATCAAATGAACTAAGCGCCTTGAAAAGGAAGGGCTTAAAACTATGAAGTTCAATGTTATCTCGAGGCAAGAAGTCCTCTACACATTCATTCACTGAGTAAGGATGAACAAGATGACAAAATTAGAAAGAAAGAAGTAAGGCGCACCTTGCCACCAATATCTCCTCATTCTAACGCCTAGGTGGAGATAGTCAACATTATGCCTTCATATGTTTCCTTTCATCATGAGGTATGAATTAGAAGTCTTAAAGTATTACCTTGAGAATTTGAGGCGCATATTTCCATCCAAATGATCATCTTTGGCGCCTTCTACATGATTTCCTATTTGCTTTGGCGCCTAAACACTTTAAAATTTATATTAAATGCATTGCCTGTCAACATAGGCCGACCTCCTAACTGGCCAACTAATATTAAATGCACATGAGACCACTATATATCGAGGAGCGCTCCTCCTTATTCAGAACATAATTCACATTGAGTAGGCAGCGAATTTCTTAAGGGGCAGCGAACTTGTTCAAAGAAGAAGCGAATTCTTCTAAAGGGAGCAAATTTCTAAGAAGAGGAGGAATTAAGGGCAGACCTGCAGTTTGGGGACTGATCTGACATTTTTTCTGATTTCTGCCATTTTGTCTACTGATTTTTGTCATAAAATTCAGAATTCTGCTTCTTCTAAGTCAGAAATTGACACAAGGTATGTTCTAAATCAATTTTCTCTTCATAAAATTGCCTTTTAATTTTATAGATAAAATCCAGTTCATAAGGTAAATTTTATCATTTTAAGTTGCTTATTAAGGTCTTGTCTACAGATAAATGGGCATGACAGCTAAAGAGAGACAAGTCTTGATCAAGATGGATGCTAAATCCAACATACCTGAGTCCAAGCTTGAAACACAGTGGAAGAACGTGAGAGACACCAACATGGGACACGTCAACCTGGAGGAGGTGAAGGACTTCTTGTTTGCCATCACAAGAAACGAAGACATTAAAGCCATAGCGAAAAGTGGAATTGTACAAGCAGCTTGCTTCCCACCTACCTTGCCAAGCACTGAGTTAGTGTTGGAATGTGTTCAACATTATGATAAATAGAAGAGACAAATCATAGCCAAAGACGGGACTGTTCTCGCCTATCTGCAAAGAGAAGCCATCCAGGAGATCTTCAACATCCCAAGCCGGAAGGGAGTATTCATTTGTCCTACAACTGCTCAAAGTGTTTTTGAAGGTGACTCCAAGCATTACATGCAAGAGGTGAGAAAGAAGTGGATGACTGATCCATCAATCAAGATTTACAACTCTGAGGATCTAAGGTATCATAAGGCTGACTTCAAGCAAAAGATAAGTTACCTGATCATGTTCTTGAATCGAGTAACAGGTAGGCCTCAATCATCTACTTTCGAAGTATGGATGTATACTTACTTTGATCATGTGTTTACAAAGAACAAGATGGTTGACTGGGCTGGCCTGCCATTGCCTTGATGAGCAGTTTGAGAATTTTGATGAAACAAAGTCTTTCTTCATGACTTCATATCTTGTTTATATTTTGGCAAGAAATGTAGTCTACAAAGGACTAACAGCTAAAGGACAAGTAGGTACAAAGCCTGGACAGATTCTCTCACATCAGTGTTATCCTCAACTCCATTTGAAGAACATCAATCACTACAAAAGGTTCAATGATGCTTTTGCCATGTTCATAGTGAGAAAATTGAGAGGTGAACCGCATAGAAGATTAACAGGTGCTACTAGGAACTTCATCAAGCAGTATGGAAGGTATTATATCCCGTATGACAAGTTCACATATATCAAGATTCAAGGTTTTACATCTTTTCCATATAGATTGCCCAGATATCCTTCAAACAGGATGGTGCTACTAGAGGTTTCAAGACAACTATTAGAGTTTCATAAGATGCAGAAAGCAAGAAAGAAAGTCGGAGTTCAGTTTCCTCTCCAGCTTGGTAGATATTACTCTTGTCCATCACTTCAGGCAGCTGAGCATTCAGAACTTGAGCTTCAGGCGTATCATTTGCATCCGCATAATTCAAGGAGAGAAAACTTTGATCCACATGGAGCCATCAAGCAGTCATATTCTTCTTACAAGCATATTGAACAACTGGAAGATCATTGGGCTAATGTTATAGATGATGATGATATCAGAATGCAAAAATGTTCAAGGTTGAGGTGGGATTTAGTAAGAGCTACGAAGGTACTAAGGATTCCTGATCAATTAGAAGGTGAAAGAACTCTTTTGGGTGATGAATACAATAAGATCCGGAATTTGCCTTATGATGTCAACTGGGCTGATAGAGAAAAGGTTGATGATGAAGGGTTGATAAAACCTATCATTGCTATCACTGAAGAGCAAATCAAGAAGCAAATACAAGCATTGCTTGATGAAGGAAAGAAACTCACCTATACTAAAATGGGAGAAGTTGATCAGCAAGGACAACACGATGCACCTAGTAAAGATTCACAAAGCAGAGAAAATGAAAGAGATTCAGGTCAGGTAAAAAAAAGAAAATAGCTTGAAACCGCACAAGGTGAATCAAATAAGAAGAAGAAAAGGATAAGTATTGAAACTGCTTCTTCTAGACAACCAAATGACACCCCACTAAATCAAAATATAGTGGTACATGTCGAAAATGCAGTTCCAGAAGCCACAGCTGAAGAAGTACCTTCAAGTCCACATGACACTGAGATTATTGATGAAGCTGGCACTGAAGATAAGGGTGGAGCTGAAGAAGAATCATCTCAAGCACCAGGAAAACAAATGCAACAACAAGATCTTTCATCACTGCCAGAATGGTTACAAGACAGAATCAGAGAAAATTATGAAGTTGAGAAGTATCCTTCTCTTCCAGTTGATGAGTTACTTTTAGACATGTCAAAAGAAAAACCAAAGAAAAAGGCCACTATTCTTTCAAAAATCACTAAAGATGAAACACGTGTAAGGAAAGTTCATGTAGCAGTTCCAAGGCTTGAGAAGAATATAGAAGATGTAACACCTGATGACTATGACATCAATACAATTAATTTTGGTCCCTTAACTAGAATGTAAGTAGAAGAACTTCAAGATTCAATTGATAATGCTTGAGCTATTATAAGACAGGAGACAAAAGGTAGAATTAAAGCTGAGCAAAGGTGCCAAGCCTTAGAGCAATATATTCAGCACTTGGTTCATCCTATTTGTCAACAGGACAAGGTTTCTACGCCTCCATCTCTTCTTCCTCCTGAAACAATTGTACACTTAGAAGAGTTGAAGTCTTCATCTCACAGGATGAGAGATTGGATGAAAAGATCAAAGGAAGTTACCTATAAACATCTGGAAGAAATCATGCAAGTGTATGATAACATTGCTAATCTCAAAGAGAGGGTACTTGCATTGATGACAGTTTGTGTTGAATTCAAAGACATCAAAGAACATTACTTGCCATACTTGAAGAGCTTAATGGAGACATCCACTGATGATTTAATACATGCTAAAGTGATTGAAGAAAATAAGACATATGACTTCTCTTCTTGGTATTATGGCTTTCGTATTAAAGGACAGTTGCTGGATAAGATAGAAACAGACATGTCAAGAGTAAAAAGTGTACTTCAAAGGATTCAAGATGGAATACATGCCTCTTTGATGAAGATATGTAACCCATTTGGAGAGATAACTCTTGATAATATGAAGGAACAAGTTCAAGCTTTCTATTTCCAAGAAGATGATGTGTCAGATGAGAAGCTTGATAGTATTTTTTCACTTGCTGTCCACCTTGGCGCCAACAAAGCAAGGATGACTGATTGGGAGAAGACACTTGGCCTCTATTCAGATGATGTACTTGAAGCTGAAGGAACCATTCAGAATGCGCCAAGTGTACCTTTGGATGAGGTTAAGCAGACAGTGTCCAAGTTCATTGAATGTCAAGCTTCTAGTGATGGATATTCACATGGAGATTCTTCATAAGCTGATGACATGTCCTTATCTTCTTGGGAGGCGTGCCTTTGTTCCCTCTTTCATAGCTTCTTTCATTTAATAAAGTTAGCCTCTTTCATTTAATAAAATAAGAGTTTGTTATAACTACTTGTGATGTGGCATGATCTGGTCCGTTGGCTTGGCCGATCGATCTTGACCCTTCATTCATTTGAGGTCTATAAAAGGGCTCTTATTGCTCTCATTTGTACGATTGAAAACTCTGGAATTGTTGCAAAAGGCTCTCTGAAATAATATAAGATTCATTGCTTTGGTGACTCTATATATGTTTCGAAGTGTTGCATGGTTTGGATTTTCAAGCGAATAATAAGTTAGATTAAGTTTTCTTTAAGTTTATGTTAGTTGGTGGAAGGTTTCTTTATTGTTTCATGGTGAAATCTCTATAAGTTCACACCATTTGTAGTTTGTGGCTTGCAAATTGCAGTGTATGGTTAGTCTGAACAACATTGAACTTCAATTTGATCTTTATATTTGTTGAATCTTTCATGAGCATAAGTGATTTAAACATCTTGTAAAACCCTAGAAGATTGCATCAATCTTGTGTAGTTGTCTGTCTTGGCAAAGCAAGATTTGGTTTGATTTCACCTAAACAGTAATTATCCTTGCATCTAGGATTAGATTAGTATTTCTAAACCTTACATCTTTTGTTTTTTTTTATCTATTTGATTAGAGTTAGGATCAAGAACATCATTGCCAAATCATACGCTATAAGTTGTAGTACTTAGATATTCCAGTGTTTGCCTTTGGAATCATTGAATCAACAGCTTGTTTGAACAATTGCGTAAGTCCCTTTGTGTTTAACAGCGAAATCATACTTAGTCACTGAGCTATCTCTTACAAAACTATAAGAAAGGAACCTTGGAGTCATCTTGTTTGATCACTTCGTTCAGCATTCGAGAGGCTTTGCTCAAGAGGGAGTCAGATACTATGTATTTCACTCTAATTGTTGACTTGTCCAAAAACAAACATCAACAGGTCGTATGAACCTGTGAGAGGAATTTGAGACTTTAAATGCAGATTGCCTATCTTTGAATTATCTTCTTCTTGCATTTCGTATTATCTGAGGGTTAGCATTATGTGTGTGATTGTTTGAAAAGGGAATAGCTTATATGATCTTCGTTGAGAATGGTTGCAACTTCAAGGCTGCCATACAAGAAGAAGAAGGTCTGAAAATACAGGGCAATCTTGATCAGCAGATGAAATCTGCTGAATGTTACCAGACTTGGACAGATTTAAGCTTATATGTTGATGATGTTGTTTGCTATGCAGCGTGAACTTCCATGAATTGCCAAACTTCATGATGCTAAAAAAAAAACAGTCCTAATGTATTTATTTGATTAGTGTGGTATCTTTGAATCCATTGTGATATTTCTTTATGTTGCAAACACACTCATAACCCCTAGATGGTTCAACTGCCAGTGTGGGCAAATTGGATCTTTATTTTCCATGTTATCTCTACCCACTAAACAAGTGCAGAATACCCACTGAATAAGTGGATGATTTGTTATCTTGCACTCATACCCTCTAAAAGTGGCGAATCCCCACTGCATTGTGGATGCCTGCTCAAGCAGATGAATGTTTTATTTATTGCACAATGTTATAACTTGTAAGCCAAAGCGTTGTATGCTCTCACCTTGCCCATTTTGGGATCTGGGTGATCAGCAAGTGTGAGGCCATTAGTTGGTTTATGCAATTGATGCTAACACTGTCATATCCTTGCAAGTACATTTTTGAAAAAAAAAATTTAGGGTAGTGTTGATGAGTATTTTTGTGACACCACAACAATAGAATAAAATACTAAGTATCCTATCCTCTCTTGAATAAAGCTTCTCAGACGCTGAACTATGTGATCGAATGAGACTGCTCCAAGGTTCCTTTTATGTCAGGTCTTGACGTGCACAGGGATAGACTTAGTGGAATGATGTGATTTGCTGGTAATCACAAGGGGGACTTATCAAACTTAGTGTTTCAGTGCTCAATGAAGAAGGTCAAGGGTTTCGGTGGATTCTGGAGTCTTGGACGTGGATTCCTCTTTTCATGGACTAGATTTTCAACTTCTGGCAAAAAAGATCAAAGTTCAGCCAGACTAACCTATGTGGGTAACGAATGATTTTGCAATAGGCTCTTCTATAATCTACTGCTAAGAAAAATTCAAAGAAAATGAAAAAGATAGGGATAGTGGAAGAGAGTTTAGGGATCTAAATGACGGGAAGGACTACTGCTGAAGATTGATGCTGCAACCACGCTTCTGTTTCGTCATGCGACAACAGTTAGGCAGAGATGGTGCGATCTTTTGGGATAGCGGCAGGGATTTTCACATTGCCCTAAGATGGAACATGGGATTTGATCACTCGAGAACAGTCGAAGTTAAGCTTGGAATCAGTTAAGACTAACCATACAAAGTGATTTGCAAGCCATAGATCACAAATGGTATGAACAAATCAGCATTCAATCATTCAACAATAACATTTTCCACCATATTAACTAACAAAGCTTGAAATAAGGGAAATAACTTGAATAACTTTTAGATTTGCTTCAAGGAATCAATAAGACCATGTCAAACATCCAAAGAATCATATGAACACCAATATTCAATGCTTATATCCTTGCTTCAGAAGTTTGTATTACAACAATCCAACTGATCCTTGGAGTTTCAGCTCAGTAATACAATGCAGAAATGAAAGCTAACTACTAGGGTGCTCTAGGAGCATCAGAATGATAGAAATGAGAAAAAGAGAGAGATAAAATGAGGCATCCCCCAGCCTTGATATAGGCGATCAAAAATACATTAGGGCAAAAGGAAATCAAATTTCCTTAAAATGTGTGCCATGGGTCAGAAACCCTACGAAAAGTAGGTGTGGTCGTCAGATTCCTCATGTAGGAGATTGCCACCTATCCTGGGCGTCAGAAGGTGAAAGGATGACCTCCAGCGATCCGGGGTGTCCCAGCTGACTAGGACTCCCAGACAAGACTGTCTTGCTTGTTTGGAACTTCTTCTTGCTCTTTAGTCTCTGCGTCCAGGAACCTAGTCAGAATGACTTCCAACTCTTCCATAGGAATACTGGGCATGTTTTCAATCCGGAACTCCATGATGGACGTGGTGGTGGTACAGGTGACAAGGACATTTTCCCAATCCGCCCTCAGCTCTTGGATATTGTTAATGAGGATCAGGAAAGAGGATGCATCCTCAAGATGGGACTCCTGGGTAGGATAAGCAACTTTAAAGTATATGCTCCGCATCTTGCCTTTCAACTCCTCCAAGTTAATGGCTCCATCCGGTGTTACCTCCAGATCAAACCAGGCCTCCAAAGATACAAGGATTTTGTCCTGGATTTCCTTCAACATGGTGTGGGCCTAGGAAGTATCGCCTTCAATCTTCTCAAGGTTATCTCTTTTCATGACCAAGGCGGAATACCAGCTAAGTAAATCATATACTGAATTTGCATGTATTACTTTGTTCCTCACCAAGTCCGGCTTCAGAGTGTTCATCAGTGCCTTTAGTCTAGGGATAGTTTCCTCCCGAATGACTATGAATTGCTAACATGTATCCAGAATTGCTTGAATTCTATCCATGAGTGTTGTAAATCTCCCGTTCACCTGGACGAGGTCTTCTATGAACTTATGGGCTCTATCCGAGACCTTCTCTATCCAACCTTTTGCTATATGGCCGGCTGTCCTCAAAACTTCAACCTCAGCTAATGAATCCTTAGTTATGCTTAGAGGTTGGGCCGTTGCTCCTTGGGCGGACTGCAATGGGCCCATGAGCTGCTGGATGTGCTACCGCAGTTCCTCATTCTCTTGCTTCAACAGGTTCTTCTTTTCTTCTTCCTTAACCTTTCTTGGATGGTGGCAACGAAATCCTCCAACTCTTCCATTTCTTGATCTTTCGTGGTTGGTCCAAGGTCGACCTTCAAGATGTCAAAATCATCCGGACTGATGCCCTCCTTCGCCTCGATTACCCTAGGAATTGCCACCTCTAATCAGCGGGATCCTAATTCATCCCTTGTAATCCTAGAAAACTTCTTCACCTTCTTTGGACCTGCGGATTTCCCTATCCTGGCCAGAAAATCACCAAGTTCAATGCAAGGATCATTCTTCCTGATTGTCTTCTTCCGCAACCTGTCCTGTAACCAATTGGGTTTTGTGGACGGAATGACTTCCTTCTGTGGTTCCTGAGGATCTTGACCAACTTGTGGTGTGGATGTCGATACTTCGCCGGAATTGAACTCCTCGTCAAGGAATTCCAAATCAGGGTGATGGAGCATGTCGTCAAGATGGACCTCCCCTGGATTGCAGGGTGGAGGGTTACGCTGATTTCCCACCATTAGGCTGGGAGTCCGTTCCCAGGTGGAATCCATGGATTCATTATCTTCCTGATCATCCTGCTCATTCGGGACCATTTTCTCCTCCATGGGTCCCTTACCTTTAACTGTTTGCACATCTTCGAAAAGAACAACCTCCCGGATGGAAGAAGTGCTGGCAAAGTGAGGCCTGGATGCATTCTGCTCCTCCTGGTCAGGCCTGCTGATAGGTTCCTTCCAAGCCTTCATTCTCTTCGTTGGTGGATCTTACGCAATCCTGTCTTTCACTTGTTGTCTTCCCGTCTCTTGTTCCTTCATAGGAGTGTCTTCGGTCATATCCTCTTCGAAAGACTGAGAATCCAAGTCTCCCATCAAGTCACAAGTCGGGCGGATACCTCTTTTGTGCAATTTCTCTGTTTGCTAGCTTATCCATTTCTGTGTTATAGTTAGTACGAGAGCCATTAGATCATCTAAGTGGGTGACCTCCGGATCGGACCAAACCAAGGGTGGAAGAGGCTTATCCTTCTCCTGTTTGAAGAATGGCTGGACTTGCCTTCTGTTGTGATGTAATCACACATCGCCCCATTGCAAATGGGGACCCCCTCTTTTTTCTTGCTTTCTGTCCTTGGTTTGCTTTAGGTTTAGTTTTCCTCTGAGCTTGTAGGATTTTGATAGTGTTGTGTATCCAAGTCTCAACAGTTTCTTGCCAAGAGGTCTATATGCTTTCATTCGGATGCATGTCTAAGACCCTAAAAATGACTAAGTCTAATGTCCTAAACTCCTGAAAACTGGCTAAGTCTGAAATCTGATGGATCCTCCAAAATCTAGAATCTGCATGCTAAATCCTATGGATCCAGGACCTATCTCAAACATCCTGGAAGTATATTGATAAATATTTAAAGTATAAGTCAGATCAATTCAATATCTGACTTATACTTAAACATATTTTCAATATACTTCCATTCAGGAAATCCAAAATTTGACTAAGGCAAGAAATTCCTCACTCCATGTCCAAACCTGCCCAGACTGGGCGGCCTCACAAGGTCCTCTTGGACAGTGTCTTCACCATCAAGAGAGCTTGTCCAGACAACACCCTCAAACCCGCCCAGGGAAAGTTAGGATATTTTCACAAGTTTTGGCCGATTGAAGATCTGACTTATACTTTAAATATTTATCAATATACTTCCATTCAGGAAATCCAAAATTTGACTAAGGCAAGAAATTCCTCACTCCATGTCCAAAGCTGCCCAGACTGGGCGGCCTCACAAGGTCCTCTTGGACAGTGTCTTCACCATCAGGAGAGCTTGTCCAGACAACACCCTCAAACCCGCCCAGGGAAAGTTAGGATATTTTCACGAGTATTGGCCGATTAAAGGGAGTTGGGAAGTGATGATGGAGTCTAAAACTAAGATTTTGATGAAAATTCCATGCCTCACCTCCAAACCCGCCCAGACTGGGTGGCCTTGGCATGAGGTCATGGACTCAACCTCCTACACATGCATTTGTCCAGACAAAACCCTCAAATCTGCCCTAGGAAAAAATGGTTAAGTTTAGAAGGTTTTCAAGTACAAGGCACTGAGAAATGATGAATTTCAAGCAAGGTTTGCAAGTTGGAGGGAAGTTAAGCAGATTATAAGCAACATTCCATGCATCATCTCCAAACCAAGCATTACTTAAACTCCTCCCAACGAGGATGAATCAATTGGAAAGAATGATAAAAATCACTAAGCCTGATGTCCTGAAATCCTGAAAAATTGCCTAAGTCTAAAATATGGTGGATCCTCCAAAATCTAGAATCTACATGTTAAATCCTATGGATCCGAGACCCATCTCAAACATCCTGGAAGGTATATTGAAAAATATTTAAAGTATAAGAAATTCAAACTTATACTTAAATATATTTTTCAATATACCTTTACTCAGGGCATTTCCAATATGGCGACAAGACTTGCATTCCAAGCACACCTTCTAAACTCACCCTACCTAGGCGGCCTTGGCATGGGGTCTTGGATTCAAGGTTGTGATCACGCACTTTCTCCATACATTGCCTTCAAATCCGCCTTAGGGAGAGAATTTTCAAAGTTTAGAAGAGATTTTGAGTGACTTCAAGACAAAATCCAAGGGTGGTATCCCAACCCGCCCAGCTTGGGCGGCTTCACAGGATGTTTATGGATGATGTCTCCACCAAGTGACACTCTCCAGACAACAGTCCCAAACCCGCCCAAGGAGAAAAGTGGATAAGTTTATAAGGTTTTCTAGCATAAAGCACAAGAAGATGATGAAATTCCAATGAAAGTTTGTAAGTTTGAAGGAGTTAAATCCATTTTAAGTCAAATTCCATGGGTCACCTTCAAACCCGCCCAGCCTGGGCGGCCTCAAGAGGTGCTCATGGACTATGCCATGTCCCATATAAAATTCTCCATACACTGTCCTCAAAGCCGCCAAGGTGAAGAACAACATAAGTTGCAAGTTTGTTTGATGAGAATGATCAAGATGACACCAGGAGGATGAGATATTCAAGTGAAAAGTTTCTAAGTGTCAAAAGTCCAAGGCCTACTCTCAAACCCGCCCTACCTGATTCCTCCAACTCACCATGGTACTTCACATCCATGCAGGGTCATTTTAGGAGAAGTTTGAAAAATCACTAAGTCATGCAAATGGAGGAAGAGTGCTAAGGTTAAGATAGAGAGTGTTCACATGGCAAAATCCTTACTAGCACTCCAAAGCCGCCCTTCCTAGGCAGATTCCACCAAGACAAATGGACATCATCACCTAACATCCATGATGTGTCTTTCAACTTTACAAACATCTCAAAATTTTACTAAGTCTTGAAGTTGATAGAAAGAAGTTATCAAATGGAAGGAACGAACATCAAATAAGGTTAAAGTCCATGCCCTACCTACCAAGTCGCCCATGCTAGGCAGTCTTGAGCATTTCACTTTGACAACATCACCTCCTCCACAACACACTCTCCATGCACTCTCTTCAAGTACGCCCTTCTTCCCAAGGTTGTCCATCTCATGCAAGGAGGTTAAATTATCAAGGAAGCAAGTGAAGATGTTTTATGTTGTCAAAATCAAGCTAAAAAATCACTGAGTTATGAAAATCCTTACGCCTCCTCCAATCCCGCCCATGCTAGGCGGCCTTGAGCCCTTCATCTGGACAACATCATGTCATTCACATGACATCCTCCAGACAACACCACCAAACCCGCCCAGCATGGGCGGCCTAGAGAGGAGGTCTTGGATTTAATCCATATCCACGCGAAACTCTCCACACAGAGCATTCCAAATCGCCCAAGGAGATGAGTGTTATAAAAACTTGCAAGTAAATGTCAAGAGAGGTGATTACAATGAAAATTTTCAAGGTTGAATTGCAAGTTGAAGCAAAGCAAGAGCATTTTTGAGTAAAATCCACATGGCATCCTCCAAACTGCCCTACCTGGGCGGCCTAGGTAGGTGAGCATGGAATCAAGTGTTTGAGCACTCATGCCACTCATCATTTGCCTACCAACTCCACCCATCTGCTTCCACACACATGCAAGTCCAATAAGGAGGTGAAAATCATTAAAAATCATAAGTATTGGAGTCAAATCCATACATCACCTTCAAGGCTGCTCATCATAGGCGGTCTCCACCATTGCACATGGAGAATACCTCAAATGCCATTCAGATCACTTCTTGACTTCACTCAAATGAAGGTAATTTACATGAAGAACGTGAAGAGAACACTAAGTCATGCTAAAGAGTCATCAAAAGAACATCAAATGAAGTCTAAGTGATGAAATCCACTCACCACCTCCTAGCCCACCCTTCCTAGGCGGCCTTGACCACCTTGCATGGACTCCACGTCCTTCACAATACACTCTCTGGATGACACCCCTAAACCCGCCCAGCCCGGGCGGCTTTCACACCTTGACATGGAATTCACATCAAATAATCCATACTGCCCCTCTAAATCCACCTAGGCACTTAGGCATGGATTTCGTGCAAAGGGATATGTTTTGAAATGTCATTTTTTTAATCCCACATGCATAAGATGTAATTTGTTATTGAAAATCCTTCATATCAAATCTTAATTTGATGTGTTTCTTTTTGTAGGTGATGGAGGATCCAAGGAGGCGAATGGCGAGAGCTCATACATGAGAAGTTTGGAAGGCGGAGGAAAGTTGCTCAAGTTTGTCATCATCACCACATGGAGGAGAGCTCCTACATCGAGTTCATCTTACTTTGAAGACTTCGTAGACATCAACGCCATGCATGAGGAGTCATCATCCAGAGTTGTCTACTTCATGTACATCCATCATATGCAAGTCTACTACAAGAAGTCACGCACAAGACATCTTCCACCTCAACACTCCATGAGTCAATGCAACTGTCCAGAGGCATGATCCTGCAAGAACAACATCACAAGATGAGAGATGAGCATGATCATCAAAGCGATCCATGAGTTACATCAAAGACAACAAGAATAAAATATTCTACGTAAAGTGAACATGAGGTGAACCAGACTAGTTCGTGTGAAGATGTTGAGGTGGCACTTACACATCATCAAGCCAATCGCATTCTGCCATGTCATTCATTCAAGAGGGCCCACCATAAAGATGCTTATCACATTGGGAAACGTGCCTTCATTGCCTCTTTCATGTTCTAAAAATAGCAAATTTTGTAACAAACTGCCTTGTTGTCTCAATCTCGGCCATTGATTGCTAAATCAATCTGAGCCATTCATTGTAATTCTTGAGCTCTATATAAGGCTCACTACTCCAATTTGTAAGGGGGACATTATTAGAATTAGAATAAGATCATTAGAGGAGAATCATTAGAAGTAGAGATCAAGTAAGAGTAGAGTAGAGAGGGAGCTCTTCGAAGTCATGAAGAGAGACATGAGATTATTGTAATCACACATTTTAAAAGTAATACAAGCTCATTGTTGTTGTTTTGCATGGTGATCTTGTGGTTTTGAAATGTTGGCAAGGTTTCAAGTCCTTGAATATGACAGAGATGTGTTTCTAAGAAGCTTAGATAGTAGAGTAGATAAAGTTCATTGATGTGATGTATATGCTAAAGATATTTGATGAACTCCTCCTTGATTCATACTTTTGATAGTTTGTCGCTAGCAAGTCATTGTGCAAAGTTAGCCTAAACTACATTTGCTTAAGTTCGATTGTGAATGCTCGTTCAATCTGTGCCAATTGTGGGTGTTTGGATGGAGGTTTACAGTATGAAAATCATTGAGTTACCTTTGGAGATTGCACCTGTTTCGTGTAATTGTTGGTTCTCATGGTGAAGCGGAGTAAGGTTACACAAGGAATTTGTCTATCGTAGCATGTGCATTATATTATTGTTCTTAGATTAGAATCCTCTAAAACCCCTTCTCTTTTTTCATTTTCTTATAATCAATTTGAAAAGTTCCATTTCATAAGGAGGAAGTAACTTGTTTGAATGGAGTGAGGTGACAATTCTACGTAAGTCCCTTTGTGACACAGCAAATCACATCACACCACCGAGGCTATCTATTGCAAATCACATACAAGGAACCTTCGAGCGTTCTTGTTTGATCACATAGTTTAGTATTCGAGACGCTTTGTTCAAAAGAGGATAGAGCACTTGGTGTTTTATTCTAATGTTGTTGTTGTCAAGAAAACATCATCAACACCTTCCATCCTCCTTGACTTGATCCGTGACTGCAAAGATCCTGGTGGCCCTGATCATGTCGACTGAAAGCCAGGAACATGTCCTCCGCACTTCGAAGTCATCCTCAACGTTTGCCCAGCAGTCCTCCAGGTGTACCTTATGTCTATGCCTCCTTCCACATGCTACCCAGGTGGTATTGAACGGGTCAAATTTCTCCCGCAAGGAATGAGTCACCAGGTTATAGAACTGCAGCTCCTCTTCAAATCTTTCTGCGGCTTGGAGAGATGGGCATGCTTCGACCGCACCTTCCGTCTGGACTGGGTAGGTTACCCCGACCTTCTTTTTCTTCTTTTGAACTTTGTCATATGTCGAGAGTTGCCTTGTCAATTCCAACAAGACCATCTTGTCCGACGGATATCTTGGCAGTCTGTATGGGTAGCCGGAGAATCCTTGCACCCTAATGTATGTGAACTTCGGGAATTGGATGAACCAGGAGCCATAAGTCCTGATCAACTGCTTGGCCTCGGGTGATAACCTTTGGTGAATGCCTCCTTGGAGGGTCCTTGTAATGTGCATGGCGAATGCGTCACTGAACCTCTGAAAATGGCTTATGTTCTGGAGATGAAGCTGCGTGTAGCAATCGTAGACCTTGACTTGCCCTTCTTGATTGCCGATACATCCCTTCCATGACAGTTCTCGATATTTGTTGTTCCTTGCCAGCATATAGATCACATAGGAACTCATGTAAAAGGCCTTCGACAACCATCCTTCCTTCCGGATCATAGTGCATGAAACATTCCACGATTAGCTCAGAACAAGGAATGGCGGGCGGGAAACATGCGACAGAGGCAACTCCATTCCGAACGATCTTGGCTGCAAGCTGGGATGGAGGATGTTCAACTCCGTACATTCGCTTCCCAATTTCTTCCATGACTGAAGGATGGATGTTGGTGTCTCCGACGTTTGCCCACTTTGAGATGATTTTGGACTCCGGGAGTGTCCCTTTGAGGGCAGCCTTCACTTGAGTCTGTCTTGAAAAGTTCGCCTTGGCACTCGCCATTCACCTATGGAATCAAGGAAAGAAATAGCAAAGTATAAGTTTTTAAAGAGGTATGGATGGAGGCGGGATGAGGGTTTTTATTCCCACCATTAGAAGTCAGTATGACAGATTTATGCATGTGGGACTAAAAATTATGAAATGTCAAGTACATAGGAAGGAGAAAACAACAATATTCTAAGTAAGATGAATCATCTTATGCATTCACATACCTCTCCTTGCACAAGGAACTTTTGACTTTTAATAGAATTTCTGATTCTTTGATGGATTTCTAACCATCGAACGGATTTTCTGCAGGAATTTCTGAGTTTTAATGGATTTTTTGTCAAGAAATCTGCCTTAGGAATTTTCAGAAATTTGGGTCTTGGTGAAGAACTTACCTTAGAATGGAGGATTCTTGGATTTGGAGGATGAAATCTGTCCTAGGAAGATGGATTTCTGCCTTTGAAGACTTCAGAAATCTGCCCTTAACCTACAGAAATCTCCTCCAATGAAGACTTCAGCCTTGGAAATGATGAAATCTGCAATATCCTTGGATAAATTTTGTCCTTCAAGTGATGAAATCTACCCTTGGATGAATATTTCTGCTCTTAGAAGGTGTACTTCTGCTCTCCTTGATTTGGAATTGCATTTGAATGATAAAAATGAGGTGAGCGCCCTCCTTTTATAAGCAATTTGACCTCTCATGCCACTTGGCCGACCCAGGTTGGTGGGAAAAAAACTTAGCCAACTTAGATTTTTGTCCTTTTCTCCTTGTGTCCGTGGTCAGGGATTTCTTGATGTCGGGGATTTCTTCCAGTCCTAGAATGTGTATTCTAGTTGGTCGGGGATTCCTGCTCATCTTGGATTATGCGACCATGGATAACTTCTTCCTGAGTCAGGATTTCTCCCCTTGGAGTGATTCTGGAACTTTTTGCTGAAATTTGGCTAAGTCTTGAAATGTTGCCTCTATGAAGATCTTTCCAAAAGGAAGTTTGTGATCCCATGTTTGAACAGGAATCCTTCTTGGGTTGTCCATTCCGGCGGGACTGGAATCCTTCAGGCTTGGTCAGGAGTGCACTGCAGTCATGCTATCCAGGAGCACAAATTCCCTGAGGAAGTGGATTTTGCGCTCAGGACAAAAATCCTCTTGGAGCGCATAATCCACCTAGTCATGGATAGTGCGACCAGGGACAAATTCCTTCCAGGTTTCCTTTCTCTCTTAGACTTACATTCAAGTTCTTTGTCAGAGTTTTTTGCCAAGTTTTGGAAGTCTTCCTGCAGGATTTTATGAAGGTCATCATTTCATTTTGGACAGAGACCATCTATGGAGGGAACTGGAGGATTCTGTCCAGGGGCGCAAATTCCCTGAGGAGGTGGATTTGGCACCTTGGACAAAAAACCTCCAAGAGCGCACAATTCCATAGGTGCAGGATTTTGCGCCCTAGCCAAAAAATTCTCCCAGAGCGCAAATTTCCACAGGTGCAGGATTTTGCGCCCTAGTCCTTGTATGTTCAGTTTTCAGGATTTTGGTTAAGGACTTTCTCTTTGCACGCTCAATTTTCAAGATTTTGGCCAAGGGTTTCATCACTCCGCAGGGGCAAGCACAAATTTCCCTCTACTTGGATCAAAGACTCCATCATTTGATATCAGAAGTATGTTCCATCCTCCTAGGGATTCCGGATTCCATGGTGAGACTCCGTATCAGGCCAAGAAGCTTTTCATGTAGGAACTTGCAAACTAGATCGGGAATGATTTCCTGAGGAACTGCATAGTCCAGACTAGACTGGTCTCTGGAACTGGACACCCTGGTCCTAGGCGCATAATCTAGGAGGTACTGGATTATGCGGCCAGGACAAAAATCTGTCCTAGGCACATAATCCAGTACCTACTAGATTATGCAACTAGGACAAAAATCTGTCCTGGGCGCATATTCCAGTTGGTACTGGAATGTGCGACCAGGAATGTTCCATGGTCTGCATTTCCACATTCTTTCTGAGGGGTGTTGGAACATCTTTTGCTTAGAAATCATCCTAAGTCCTTGAAAAAAAACTCCATTGATTCGAGAATCTTCCGAGTTATGAAATGAGTCTTGGATTTAGATCAAGAGGATATCCCTTGGATTGAACTTCCGAACTGGAGCTGTTGGGCCAGGAACTGAGTTCCATGATGGAAAGATGAACATGCCAAGGAGTGACAGTCTTTGTCAAATTCAGGACTTGGTCGGGATAGGAATTTGGATAGACCTCGGAACTGAATTACTAGCAGGGATGGAGGAACATGACTCCGGGATAGGTACTTTCGAACAGGACTCCGGATTAGACCTCTGGGCTGGATTCCTGGAATGTGGTCCGGGAATGATTTCCTGAGTGGGACATGGAGTCCTGAAACAAGATTAGAATTGAGTTCCATGCCGGGGATGGAGTGGGTTCATTTCTTAAGTATGGAAAGACAAAACCCTTCCCTGAGGACAGTCCAGAACAGGCGGTTAGGGTTCCAAGCCCATGCAGGAGGAAATCTATCTGTTCACTTCTTCGATCACCGGTGAGCCAGCCTAAACCATTAACATCATCTGAGTTCTGATATCATGCCAGAGAGTATGGGATTAGAGCAAGAATCCGGACAAAGTCACAAAAGGAGGGGGACCCAATTTGCAATTGGGGTTGATGTTGTAAAAGGTCACAACAGGTAGCATCTTACATAATCTGCCCTGGGAAAGGTCTGATTTTCACATAGCAGCTCAGTTTTGACCAAGAACAACCCTGTTTTCTGAGCAAACAGCTCATCTTTGACCAAGCTACAGTCTGATTTCTGAAGAAGCAGGTCAATTTGACCAAGAAAAAATCATTTTTTCTTCAGGGTTTCATCGAAAACTCACTAAATCAGACCAAAAGGCCTATCAAATTAAGGCAGAACTCTTCATAAAAGGTGAATTTGTATAGAAAATGGTTTTCAAAATATATTTTTGAATGAAACTCCTTGCAAAGTTATCATGGTATTTCATTTGCATTCAAGGTTTTGTTCAGCATGACTATTTGAAATTTCCTTTGTTTATGGAGGAATTCAGGAGCCAAGAAGATGTTCATGAAGATGTTCAAGAGAGTGTAAAGAGCTTCCATTGCCGGAGAAAGAAATTACTTTCACCTCAAGAAGAATTCCACAATCTCCTTATCCAACATCAAAACGAGTTCAATCATATGGAAAGTCCAAGAATGAGATGAGGATCAGGTTCAACATCATGAAGTTTAGGATTACACCCAAAATCCTCTCCACCACCAAGAAATCCAGATCAAATGCAGCACAAAGATGGAATTCCAAGTCCAAAGTGCACTTGAGACAAGAGGGCAAGTTGAGGTGGCATCCAATCACCATCAACCAATCAAAGCATGCCAAGTACTTAGCCACAAAAGGACAAGATGAGGTGGACGCCCTAGGACATTTGTCAACTTCTCATTGCCCAAAGTAGTGGCAGTCTTATCTACTTTCTCATTAGGGTTTTGACTTGACCTAATTTTGGGCATGGATTTCAAGGAAATCAAATCTTGGCCTTTCTTTTGTAATTTTGAAGCCTATATAAAGACCCATTCACCTCATTCTTGAGATAAATAGGACATTAGGAAAAAAAATGTGAAGAGATTAAAACATTCTTCTCCTTAGTCAGTTCTTCTTCCTTAGAAGTAGTTAGTTCTTGATAGAGTAGAAGCTTTTGAAGAATTGGAGAGACCATGGCGAAATTGTTGTAAAGATACTACCATAATCAATATATTTTCATTGAAGCTTGATGAAATCTGTGTTATTTTGGGATGTTAGCATGGTTTCCTATTTCTCTTGGATGACTCAAAGCATTTTTTGTAGATATGTTTAGTAGCAGTTCATTGATATGATGAATCCATGTGAAGATATTCGATAAATTCTTTGGTTCATACTTTTTATGGTTTGTTGATGGTAAGTTGTAGTGTAAAGTTACCCTAACCCTCATTTTGTAATAGTTCGATTGTGGGTGTTCATTCAAGTTGCACCAGTTGTGGGTACTTGAATGCATATTTGCAGTATGAAAATCCTTCATTTCCTCTGAAGATTGCACCAGTTTCGCGTAGTTGTTGTTCTCATGGCAAAGCGAAGCTTGGTTTAAAGGAGTTTGTCTATCAAAGCACCATTCATCATCTCATTGTGCTTAGAATAGATTTATTAACCCTTTCCCTTTTTCTTTTCTTTCAAGTTGAATTGAGGAAGTTTCCATTCATTCACAAATCCCAGGAATAAGGTATGAATTCCATGTCCATGAAGAAGGAGTGATTTCATGTAAGTCCCCCTCATGATTACCAGCAAATCACATCATTTCACTGAGTCTATTCTCGTGCCAATCAAGAGCTAACTCAAAAGGAATCTTGGAGCACTCTTGTGTGATCACATAGTTTAGCACTCGAGAGGCTTTTTCTCAAGAGAGGATAGAATACCCAGTGTTTTATTCTAATGTTGTTGCAGTCACAAAAACCACATCAACAGTGACCTTTCGAAGATTTCAAAAAAGTTCAATTTGGCAAGAGAGATGGTTTCGGGAAAGGGTGGAGCAGATTTGGATCGAACAAAACTCAAAAGGCAAACCAGCGAATTTTGGCACAAAATAAATGGAAAATGAAAGAATTTTTCAAGACACGGAAGTGGAGGGAGAAACCCTCTAGAGAAATATTGCAGAATGAAGAAGGAAAATTGGCGAAAATCCTAGTTTTTGCCATGAGACTAATTGAATTCCGATGAAAACTATGATGGAAGGGAGATCATTGGAAATCTGAAATAAAAGATCTCTAGAAGAATCGGTTAAGGACTTAAAACAAAAAGCTTTTTTCATTAAATGAGCAAATCTTTGGCCGGCGTCGGGTTGTAGGAGTTCAGGACAACACTGAGAGGTGGGGTGAATCAGTGTTGTATTAGTTTTCAAACATTTTACAACTTTTTGCAAGCTTTCTCTTACAGAATAGATAGAAAGCAATACATTAATGATTTGTTGAGTTTATATGCACAAGACTTACAATAACAGATGTAAACAAAACATGATCAAACCAATAATATGCACGCACATAGAAGAAATCAAGACACAACCATTTTACCGAGTGGAAAACCCTCAAGGGTAGAAAAACCACTCATGAAGTGCCTCACTGGCTTAACTTTGAAAACATCTTACAAAGCCTCACTGGCTGAATATTATGTCTCACTGACAATTGAGAGGTCTTACTGACCTACAAGCCTCACTGGCATATTGTGCCTCACTAGCAACAATGTTTAGAAGCACCAGCTTCAAGGAGCACCAACCCCTATTACAGAACAAACTGAAAACACAAATTCAGAGGGTTTCTCTGTTTCAATACAAAACATTTCTTCTCTCTCATGTGTCTGTCAAATGTCCATTCTATTCAAAAACAATCCTACATCTGGATATACTCAACTACACTTCACACCAAATATGTTTCATCAATGTCTGTTTATATATATATGCATCAATGCACCTGAAAAACCATTGTATATAAATTTGATGTCCTTTCACCTTCAAAACATAAAACCTTTCATCTTCTTTGAAAGAAAATAATATCTGATTGCACCAAATAGATCTCCATTCTGCAAAAACAATTCATCATAATATATTTTGAATCTGCCCTTAAGAGAGAATAAAATCTCTATCAAACTAAATATTCAATCTGCAAAGACAATCAATCTCTTCACTTTTTGATATTCTTCAACCTCTGCATTTACAACCCTATTCAAAATGTTATTAAATAAAAATTACAATTCATTCTGTCTCTATCTGCAAAAACATATTTCCAAAACTCTTGATTTTCTCTGCAAAAACACATTTCCTTTTCTTCATATCCCCTGCAAATAAATTCTTCAATTTGATTTTCTCACAAGACAAATTATCTCCATTAAAACATAATTCAATCCTGTTGATCTTCCTCAAAAATATCTTCATGAAAACCTTTCAACTTCTCAAAGAAAATCTCTTTCATCTTTTCAAGCCCTTCATTTTCTTTTCAACAAGACTCTTCATATCCTGCAAAATGAAAAATCTCCACCAAAATCTCCTCAAAAAATATATTCTTCACACTTCAAAAAACAAGCTCTTCAAAACATCTTCTACAAAAAAAATCTTCAGTTTGTGAATTCAATAAAAATCCTCCAAATTGTAAAAAGAAAAAAAACTTCTATCTTCAAGGTCTCTTGGTCTTCATAATGGCAACAAATCTGTTTTTAGCCTTTTTACCAAAAAAAAAAACTCCTTAAAAACTTCACTTACCTACCCACCTTTTGCTCAATCCAAAAATAGAAATTACTACTTTTTTTAATGTCATAAAAATGACATAATGGAGGGGTCGACCACTTAGTGGTTTAAAACAATGTTTCACAAACATTTAGAAAAAGCTTATTCGAACACCTTTTTGTCATGTTATTTTAACTAAACACCATCGAATATGCATTTCCCTTCCTAAGGTTTTTGTTTGCCCATTCATATGCATTAGAAAGGATGTCTTTTTCATCGAAAGAAATTTGAAGACAAAGACTTACAACGAGCTCCTCTCTAAAGGTTATTTAAATATGACTTGTGGTTTTTCATATAATATGAAACAAAGGCCGATGAAAAAGATTCCAATTAAAACAAAGCTATTAATAGCTTAAGCGACCTCCAAGCAAAAGCTTAGCAACAAACGGTGGCACATGACATCGGTTAAATACAAGTAGGGGCCGGTCAATGCAAATCTACCATAGACCCTTTAACAGGTAATTTTTAAGTTATGAACCTGTAGTAGCAGGTCATTATTGAAATAGGAATAAAGAGCTTGACATTTTAAACTAGGGTTTAAAGTATATACTTTGAGGACATTAAAATAAGGCAATTTAGACTTTGAACACCTTAAGCACCTTGAAGACCATACTCTGCAAGCTTCAGTCTTATCATCACATAAGTCCTTGAAAACTCTCTGCAATAGTATTGTGAATAGCATCAACAAAAAAAACCAAGTGAACTCCTGAAATGAAACCAATGAGATGATCATCAAGAACATCTATACCAATGCCAACACCCATTGATCCTCTGACCAACTCAAATGAAATATTATAACTCCTGAGATCACCTATAATCATGATAAAAACTTAGACAATTGAAAACCTCAAATGATCTCCAAAAAAACATATCTCTGTGAAATGATTGATCATCTCTTGAAATCAATGTAACCTTGAGAATGAAACAAGCCCTCTCATGATTATAAAGACTTGATCAAGTACTACAAAGTAAACCCTCCAACATAAATACCTGATCTGCACTGGTCTTGTAAAACTGAAGCAAGTGAACTTTGTCAAGCCAAGATCAATCATACATTGTAACACCAACATGATCAATCTGCGTAAATATGAACATGCATGTAACCCATTTGAGCTCCTGTATGATCAACTCAAACACATCTCTGACATCCTGATGTAACTCAATCTTGAGAATCTATTCAAGAAGACTTTGCACAAACACAATTGATATCCTTAAAGCAACATTTTCACAGATCAATATTATCATCAACTCAATCTGAATAACACAACACTTTACCATACTGAACAAGCTGTGATATGACAATAGAAAGAACACATGAGATGATGTCTCCTACTCAAATGTTTACTAATATCAACCCAAGATCCTGCAAGATCCTTTTGACATCAATGACAATCTGACACCATCACGGGTAGGATTCAAACATGGTGCAAAGAGAATTGGGAAGACACGATTATTGTGAGGAATAAGACGAAAGGGTTTTTTTTGGTAATCTGCAAAACCAAGGAAATCAAGATGGACATCATGAACATGGGCCCGTGGATAATGGATGGGGTCGGGTTCTATGTCAAAGATTGGGTAGCAAATTTTGGTCCAACCAACCATATAGTCACAATAACGCCAAGATGGATTAGATTGTATAACCTGCTTGCAGAATATTGGAATGTAGATATTCCTAAGAAGATGGGAATTCTCTAGGAACATTTTTGGAATTGGATGAATCAACAAAAAATGGTGAGTCAAGAATTTATGCACGGATGTGTGTTAATGTTAACATAGCCGAAGAATTCCCGTATTTTCTGAATATTAAAACAAATATAAGGATTTGGAAGCAAAAGTTAGAACTTGAGGGACCAACTAATGCTGGGAAAGAGGATGCCTTAACAAAGGATAGAAAGGAGAAAGGAACTTCCAAAGAGATCCAAGGAATGCCAAATGGAAATCAAAATGATAAAACGGGGGAATGGGTTTCTGTTTTCAAATGATGTTAGTTTTAGTGACTTATTGTGTTGTACAGTTACAAGAGGTAGATTCAAATGGTATATAGATTCTTTGGCCCATTATCCTTATCATACTTGTTTTTCACCCATGTGCCATCATTGTTATATCCTTGACCTTAAGAGATCTTATCCTTGCATTTTCCATGTGCTTTCTGTTAGTGTAGGTTTTTATTTTCCTAGTGGGTTATTTTATTTCCCTATTTCCTAGGTTTTTCCTACACTTTTATTAAGCTTGTTTAGGTTAAATAAAGAGATTAATCAGTGAGTGGGTGATTTGAGATGTCAGCATCCTACAAGGGAGGTGGCATTTGCTATCAAGGGAAGATGCTCTTGCTATCTTTAGCTCGTATGATGGCCTCTCCCTATTGGTCGGCTTTGCCACCTCTCCCATCTTCCTGGTCTATATAAACTCACTACCTAGCTTGTATTTTACATTTTTTTCTTTTGCATCCTCTTAATGCTATTTTGCTTCTGGAGCATTTCCATTACTCTCATGGAAACTAATGTTGTGTTATTTTGATCTTGTATCATTTGCTTCATAGTTTATTAATCTATTCATTGCACTAGTTTTCGGGGTTATTCATCTTTTCAGATTCTAACATGGTATTAGAGCTATTCTAGTGCAGAATAGATTTTAGTTTCATTTTTGAGACATTCTGGGGGGCTAATAATCTTTGCTTGCAGGTTTTCTGAAAACCCAGTATGCTCTTCTCTTGCATCTTCAAATGATTTGGAGAATCAAAAAAGTTTGACGAAAATATTTTAACCTCTAAAATTTTATACTTGTATTTTCAAAAATTTGGGTGTTTGCAACATTCTAGAAATCCTAGGAGTTTTTTCAGCATTTCCATAGCGTCCAGAAGGCTTGAGAAAGTCAAATTTAGCTTTCATTTCACCGAAATCAGAGATCAGATGCTCAAGTTGCAAAAGAGTGGTTCCAGCATGCTGATCAAAATTTGGGCATTTTGAGGCTAAACGGACCTTTCCATTGTGTCTAGAAGACCTAAAAACCCCCATTTTCTTATAAAGTTTGTCCATATGGAACATCGGAAGCTTCAAAGGAATTTTTTCGTTTTGTGGCAATCGTACGATCATGAACAGTGTCGTGTACAATGTTTCGTATCGTGAATAGTGTTTTCAGGCCGTGAACAGTATTTTCAGGCCATGAACAGTGCTTTCAAGATGTGAACAATGTTTTCAACCTTTCCCCCTCACCATTGGAGTTTTCATATGTGTACTTAAACTTCGAAAGGCTCTTCTAAGCCATACGAAGCCCTTCCTTGGCACAATTATTTTTGTTTTGGAATAGAATTCCATTCTCTACATTATGGTAAAGTTGGTTTTTTTACTTGACACTCCAATTTTTCAAAAATTACAGATTCTTATAGATTTTGTTGCACGGTCCTTGTTTCGAGACATTCCAAGAGCCATAACTTGTGCAAACAGAATCCTTTTTGGGTGCCATCTTTTTCAGAGTTTAGATTTTTCTATGGACTCCACATTGGTACTCTCAAATTGATCTCATATTGTACTTGAGCTGTAATTTCAATGTTTTGGCCATTTTTGGCCTTGTAAAAGTCTAAAAAATCTAAGATTTGCATTGTAAATCGCACTAATTATAAAGTGCCAACATTGTAATTTTGGGGGAAGGTCATTTCAAAAACTAGTGAAAAGGAGGTGTACTTGACATCTTTTTCTTTTCAGCACTTCATTTCTACATTCTCTACATCATGGATCAAACAATAGTACCCATCTTAACTCCTTACAACTACTTTGAGTGGAAATCACGCATGACAATCTACTTAAGAAAAGTTGGTTTGCATAGGATAATATTGGGACTAAGAACTAAACATACTAAAGATGACGATAAGCCTAACTGGTTTAACAAATGTCTTGAGGCCTATGGAAATTGTGTTTGTCTGTTTCTCCTAATTTGCTCTTTCATATTGAGTCTTTGAATTCTCCAAATGAAATCTGGACAAAGCTAGAAACACTATTTGGTACACAAGATTCAATGAGGGGTCATATATTGGAAATGAACTAATTAGTTTAAGTCTAGGCAACTTCAACACAATTCAGGATTTTTTCACAAAATTGAAATCACTAAGGCTGCAGCTAAAACAGTGTGGAATTGAAAAGAAAGATGAACAATTGATTCTTAGTATTCTCTCTAAGCTAAGTTCAGAATATTTTGTATTTGTTTCTACCATCTATGCTACTAAGGGTGCACTTGGTACTCAATTCACCATGTCATCTTTGGATGACTTTGCTATCTCTCTCACACGGGGACAAGATAAACTAATCCAGATGGGCACTCTAAAATCCTCTAAGTCACATGCCCTGGCTACCAACCAAAGCACGAAAGAATAGAAAGGACAAAGTAGTAATAATAAGGATAAGAAATAAAAGAATAGCAAGGAGAAAAAGGATCAAAAACAAGCTGCCCCAAAAGCAGCTAATGAGACCCAATCTTCTAAAGGCAACAAGCCTAAGAAAGAGAATGTCATATGTGCATATTGTAAAAGACCTGGTCATGATGAACATAAATGTTTGAAGAAACAAATTGATCACTTGACTCACATTCATGAGAAGAATAATATCAGTGTTCCTGAATCTATAAAACAGCGTTCTAAGGAGGGGTCTAACAAGGCAATGGATAACAAGGGGAAAGGGAAGGGTAAAGCCCTTGTAGCAGTTGCTTCACAACAATCCACCTCGGTTCTTGATTTGAGATCTTCGCACCACATGGCTTCATCTAAGGAAGAACTTGCATCCTTGGAGCCATGTACTATGCCTTATATTTTCATTGGTGATAACACTCTTGTTGAGGTGTGTGGGAGAGAGTCTGTTCATGTGGGGGATGGCACATTCCATGATGTTCTTTGTTGCCCTCATTAGAAACTAATCTCCTGTCAGTATATCAAATCACTCACACGAATTCAGGCATGCGGGTTGAGTTCACTCCTAATTGAGTGGAGATTTGTGAGTTGCACAGTGTTTCTACAGTTGCAGTTAGGAGAGCAGATCATCAGTCACAGCTATATTTGTTTTCTCACTTTGATCCTAATCCTCCTTTGTCTATTTTGCTCTCATTCAGATGATGTGAGTAAATTATGGCATGAGCAGTATCGCAATCTTAACTTCCGCTACTTGTAGCAACTCAACCAATAGAGCATGGTCACAAGGTTGTCTTCAGTTCAGTTTTCAAGTCGTATTTGCTTCTTGGTAAGCATCCTAAGGAAAAATTTGATAAAGGTAAGGAATGGAGAGTTTCACTGATATTGGAGTTAGTTCACAGTGATTTGGTTGGTCTATTTCCTCGTCCATCCTTCAACAAGGCTAGATTTGTTCTAACTTTCATTGGTGACTTTTCTCGATATACTTATGTGTACTTTTTCAAACAGAAGTCTGAAGTATTTGATCACTTTCAAGACTTCAAAACTTTTGTAGAGAAGCAATCCAGGTAAGCCATAAAAGTTTTGCGCACTAACAATGGTGGTGAACATGTCAACGATCATTTTGAGCGGTTTTGCACTTCAGAGCGGATTGATTTGCAACATTCTGTTCCATACACTCCCCAACAGAATGGTGTTGCAGAACAAAAGAATAGGTCTTTGAAAGAAATGGCGAACTGCATGATACACTCCAGATCTCTTGCACCACAGTATTGGGTAGAGGCCATTAACTGTGCTTGTTATATCCAGAACTATGTTCCTCATCGAGCCTTGAAGAGAGTTACTCCTTTTAAAGCTTGGAGCGGTCGGAAACCATCAATTAAGCACTTTCGAGTTTATGATTCTCTTGCATGGGCCCACATTCATGCAGAAAAACGTAAGGCCTTGGATCATCAAAGCAAGCCTTGCATATTTGTAGGCTATCCTGATGGTGTGATGGGTTATTGGTTGCTCCACCCTACTACACATGAGTTGTTCATTGAGAGGAGTGTTCAGTTTGAAGAGGGCTCTTCAAGCTCAACTCCTATCACTTCTCCACCTCCTACTTTGACATTGGAGTCACTTGTACTACATGATAGATTTTCTAACGAGTCAGATTCACCTAAGCAGATTCTTGATGATGAGGAGTCTTCTACCTCCATTTCCGATGTTGAGAGCGATTCAAAGGAATCATCTCCTTCCTCTCCTAGTCATCATTCGGAGGGTGGTGATTCTCCTCCAGATTCTTCGACTTTTGATCCACTTTGGGCTAGACAGACTTTGCAATCTGCAGGCGATTGGGTTGGGGATCCATCACACACTAGGCGGAGGGTAAAAGCACAAAGCTATGTCACACTTTTATAAAGGAAATGGCCAACGCTGATCCAACTTTTAAACTTGAATAACTAAAAAGTGACATATATGTTTTGAATTTTGAAATGATGTAAACTAATAAAATATTTATTTTCAAGTATATTTTATGTTTGAATTTTTTGAAAAAAATTTTAAAAATTATTTGAATATAGTTTTTAATAAATTGACACTATAATTTAGTTGCTGAAAAATGAAGTTACATGAGACGTCAATCTTTATATAGTAATTTTTTTTTCTTCAATTTTTTTTGTGTATTTATAACTTGAAACTTTAGTGCATGTATATATTTTTTTCCAATTTTGATAAATATATATTTTTAAATAAATAATAAAATGTGCGTGTATTAAAATGTAGTTGTTTCCATTCGACGTTGACTTTCATATTAACTATTTATCTAAAATAGAAAAAAAAATAATACCATTTTGATATAGATTTTTTTATCTAGTGCATCATATTTTTTTCAATTTTTTTTAATAAATTTTACTATTTTTCCTTGACATGGTTATCAACCTAATGTTTTGTGCTGATAACCTACTTTTAGTAAAAATAGAAAGGAAAATATAAATAATAATTAAACTATTAAAATATATATATATTTTAAAACTAAACTTATAGATCTACAAAAGGGGATTTTTATATTTTTTTTAAAATGTTATTTACCTGAGTAGAAGTTGTTGAAATATCAAGTTTTTCAAATAATTTTATTTTTTTGGTAAATTGGCCTCATGGTGGTGCTACATATGCACTTAGCCAACAATTTTAGTTGGAAAAGTTGTGGACATATCTAACTTAGCTAGAATGAAACTTACAAGATCATATGTTTGACCAAAATTGATTTTTAGTTAGAAATACTTAAATTCACTTGTGCTGATAAGTCAGTTGAAAGTGTGACACAACTTTGTGCTTTTACCCCGGACTCGTTCAAAATTCCAAGATGCTCCCCATGTCTTCATTGCTACTACCTCTGATCCAGAGTCCTTTTGAGAGGCTTATGGTATTCTTGAGTGGGATATTAGGAGGAGTATAGTTCCTTGATGAGGAACCATACTTGGGATCTTGTCCCTCTTCCTAAGGGAAGAAAACTTGTTCGATGTAAGTGGATCTATTCAACAAAATTTGCTGCAGATGGGTCAATTGATAAGCATTAGGCTCCCTTGGTCGCCAAAGGATTCTTCGAGATTCCTGGGATTGACTACTCTTAGACTTTTGCGCCAGTTGCCAGAATGAACTCCATCCAACTTGTTCTTTCTATTGTTGCAACCATAGCAGCAAAAATTTTCTGGGGAAAAAATCGGCAAATCAAAAGTATAAGATTTTTCAAAAACTCATGAAAAAACTTGGAAAAAAAATCGTGAAAAAATCGGATTTCCAAAAAAATTATAAAAATGCAAAAAAGAGAGGAAAACTTGTTTTTAAAACTTTTGGGGGTTGGGTTTGTTATATATAATAGATTAATGATATATTTATATTAATAATATTATATAAGAATATATTAATAATATAAATATTATATTATTAATATATAATAGATTAATGATATAAATATTATATTATAAATATTAAATATTAATAATATTATATTAGAATATGTGGGTGGAAGGGTGGGCGCCACTTCACAATAATGTGAAGTGGCTGACTTGGCAAGGCAGGGGTGTGCTGGCAACTCGGTCAGCAGGGGCCGAAAGTTCTAGAAGATTGATGGGAGAGTGTCTCATACTCATTAACGGCAAGGTTGGCAGTTCCTCAAGGCAGATTGAAATGAGACTTCGCACGCTCGAAGCGATTGTGCAATAAGGGCCAAGTAAGGTTGAGAGGACATCTTCCATCATTTTTCGATGGTCTAGCCATTCCCTAGAGCTCGGCTCAAGACAGAGAAGTTGGAATAGCTGGTAGCATGAAGGTGATGAGATCATCACACGTCTCCTAATTATGGAGGCTGAGTTAACATGTTTTAAGTATTCATTGAAAGGGGATGCTTTTTTCAGCGGAAGTTGTGGTTTCAAGTTAATGGCAGACGCACCTTACCTGGTATTCCATCTACCGGCAGATAGTCTAGCCTGTGGAGGAATGGAGTCTCCAATCTGCCTAACCAGCAAGGTTAGGCAAATGGCCTTCTTAGGCAGAATCACGGAACAGTGTCTGCGTAGGGTGTTGTTGTAAAATGACGCGTTTATGATCGAGGCGACCAAGCTCATTTTGGGGAAGGCATTCGTGGAAAACGGGGAGCATTACAGAGTAGAATCTGATATTTCCTCGCATTTCGTGGTGTCTCTACTCGATTTGATGGCGCCCAAGGATGAAATTCGAGTTCTGGTGCAGAGGCTTTTCAAGCCAAATTTGTTAGAAGGGTTGGATGGAATTTTGGAAGCTACAGAGCTTGTTGTAGGGCTACCTAGGCCGCGGGACCTATGTAAGATCAATCAGCCTGGGGAGGTGGTGAGGTATTTCCCATTCATTCTGGATATAAATGGCGACGACCTAATCTTCCACAGAATCAAAGCCCGCAAAGGTTGTGATTTCCTGAAGAAAATGCTTCAGTTGACAGTGGTCGAGGGTTTCGACTGGATTGTGGAATTCAGGGATTATCTATTTGAGCAGGGTGAAGCTTGATGGAGAACAGGGTTTTCTATGTTTTTTGTTATATGTTTATATCTCTATGCAGTTAGTTATCAGGGTGGGGAATAGGCTATAAAGGTGGTTTGGGTTTGGGGTATAGATTTCTTTGTTGTTTGCCTAGTATGGCAAATTTGAATCAGACCCTGCGTGGTCATTTTGAATCTACCCGTGGGGCATCAAATATGTAATCCTTTTTGTTGATATTTCAATATAATATAATCTATCTTACCAACCAAAAAAATTAACAATATTATATTAGAATATATTAATAATATAAATTTTATATTATTAACATATATTATTATATTAATTATAAATTTAATAAACATAAAATTTATTATAAAATCTTTTAAAAAATTAAGTTTATCAATAACTCTTATTAAAATCTAATAAAAACCTAAACACTAATTAAATTAAATATTAATAATTTTAAATTAATTATAAAATTTATTATAAAATCTTTTCAAAAATTAAAATTATCATTAACTCATATTAAAATCTAATAAAAACCTAAACACTAATTAAATTAAATATTAATAATTTAAATTAATTATAAAATTTAATAAACATAAAATTTATTATAAAATCCTTTAAAAAAATTTATCTCTAACTCATTAAAATCAAATAAAAATTAATTAAAATTAAATTTATCATAAAACTTAATAATACATTATTAACTATTAAAAATAATATAATTAATAATAATTTATAAACTATTAACAATATTAATACTAGTGCAACTGATGAGTTCAGAAAATTTCCCAACGTGAATTTTATTAAGCATTATAATGCTCACATATAAAAGCCTACCGGCTAATTAATAATAATTTATAAACTATAAAAATATTAATATTAATAATAATGTTTATAACTATTAAAAATGTTAATATTAATAATAATTTATAAATATTAAATCTAATATTAAATTTTATCAAACTATCTGCACTGCACTGAAGCCCGACGAGAAACGAAAAACACAAAGCGAGGGAAACCAAAAACTCGCCCCGACTCCATCCGCACGGGCACAAACAACCCATACAATTTTATTCAAAAAAATTGCAGTTTCTAAACCCTTCTAACATTGTTTAAAACCCTAGTTTGACCAAAAAAATTAGTAAAACAAATTTGACACCAATTTATTCAAAAAATCGTTGTGTTTTGGGGGTTAACAATCGGGAAACCTGACAATTCACGATTTTTTCAATAAATCGTGATATTTTTGCGTTTTTTGCTTCTATGGTTGCAACCAATCGTTGGGAAGTACACCAGATGGATGTGAAGAGTGCTTTTCTTCACAGTGACCTTCAGGGGGAGATCTACATGGAGCAGCCACAGGAATTCATTCAGCATTCTTCACTTGTGTGCAGCCTTCGGAAGTCTCTCTATGGCCTCAAACAGGCTCCTCAAGCCTAGTATGCCAAGATGGACTCCTTCCTTCTAACAGTTGGGTTCACTCGATGCCATTCTGATCCCAATGTCTACGATGCCATTCTGATCCCAATGTCTAAATTTTGTAGCAGGATGATTCACTCCTACTTTTGGTCCTGTATGTTGATGACATGTTGATTACAAGGAGTTCTTCATTCACCATTGGGGTAGTCAAATCTGCCCTTCATGACAAGTTTTTGATGACAAACTTGGGCTCATTGCATTACTTTCTCGAGACTGAGATCTTCCAGTCTGCTTCCGACCTCACACTCACACAATCCAAGTATGCTCTAGATTTGCTCTTGAGGTTTCATATGGTTGACTCTAAGCTTGTTCCAACTCCCTTCCTTTCTGGAGTCAAACTTGAGGCTCAGTGTTCTTCACCATTTGTTGATGGCACTTTGTACCGACGGCTTGTTGGTAGTCTCATTTATCTGACTCATACGACCCCTGACATTTCATATGTTGTAGGCATGGTTTCTCGATTCATGAAAGGGCCCCATGAGCTACACTGGAAAGCAGCCACGCAAATACTTCACTACATTCAGGGTACTCACCAGTTTCGGGATTCACTACGCAACGGGTATTGATCTTGACTTGGTGGTCTACACAAATTTAGATTGGGCAAGCAATTCTCAGGATCGCAAGTCCAGTTTAGGTTACAACTTCTCACTTGGTTTAGGTCATGGTTGTTGGTCGAGCAAGAAGCAGTCTACTATTGGTCTATCTTCTACTGAGGCCGAGTACTGAAGGGTTGTGAATGCCGCCACTGAGGCCATTTGGCTTCAGAATCTTCTCACTGAGCTTGGTATCCAAATCAGATGACCATCAGTCATATTTTGTGACGACCAGACTGCTATTCAGATCTCATGGAATCCGGTCCATCATCAGTGAACCAAACACATTGAGGTCCACATGCACTACATCCAAGAGCTCATCCATGGCCACATCATCGACCTTCGCTACTGTCCGACTTTCGAGTAGGTTGTCAATATCTTCACCAAACCCTTCACAAAAAGCATGTATCTTCATCTGTGAGCTTTGTTGGGGGTGCGAGACGCTTCATCTTCTGGAGGGGCCTCTAAGTCCTCTCACTCGGAGTCCTAACTCTCTCTACTCTGGGGGGTCTCTTCTCTCTCTATTTGGGAGGGGCTTTTCTGGGGGGGTTTATGTACATGGGTACCTCATCAGGCTTCATTTGCCAAGGCCCACTTTTCACCTACCTAACCTCTCCCCTCTTCCTAGTCTATATAAACTCACTAACTAGCTTGTATTTTGCATCTTTTTCTTTTGCATCCTCTTAACGCTATTTTGCTTCTGGAGAATTTGCATTACTCTTGTGGAGACTAACTTGGAGACTAACTTTGTGTTGTTATTTTGATCTTGTATCATTTGCTTCATAGTTTATTAATCTATTCATTGCACTAGTTTTCTGGGTTATTCATCTTTTCAGATTCTAACACTTTCATGTTTATATCATGCAGAATATGCTTTCACATCTATGCCTATATGCTTATCTCTTATATCTTCCTTTTGTCGTTTATGGATAACTGGTTGTCTTTTACAATGTTTGTGATCATGCTTAAATATCTTTCTTGTTGACCATTAAGCAATTTGCTAATACTCTGTGAGAGATTAGTACGAGAAATCTATTCTGGTGCATCACCTCTTTTCATTTCAATTCTTTTACTCCCAATAATTTGTATCTCTTCTCCTGTTTAGTTACATTAGCTAGAATAGATAAGGAATCGGCCTTCTAATCCCAGATGTTGTTTTACATTTCAAGGCTACACACCTGTAGGACTTTCCATATTGATGTTCTACGCAAGGCGATGATGTTTAGAACATATGTGAGCATCAACAAGAAAAAAATACAACCATACATCTCTAAAGAAAGATTATGCCATGTACATAACACACATTAATATAGTTTGTGTTCCAATTCTATTATCTTTCTTGCAAATCATTCTCTGATCATTATTTCTTAATCACATTAATATTGCTTCTTCATATAACAGATCTAGATTCTAACATTTGAGAGTAATGTCCCCGAAATACTCTCTAGGGTTGAATCAATAAGTCCACCACTAGGAAGGTTTTCCTCATATTTCTTATTATGGTTGCTAAAAACAAGATCTTTATCTTCACAGTTCACCACTTCACCATCCCCAACCAGCCAAGGAAGTAAGGGCCTTCCTTCCATGTGATTATTACATGGTACTTCTGTTTTTCTTGTGTTAGAAGTAGAGAATCTGAATATTTTAACAATAAAGTTGGATATATAATGATGCGCATTTGGGTTCAAGGTCTCTATGCAGAAATCTCACATAGTGATAGACATAGGAGCCTCCTCAATAGTGGGATAATTACGGGTGGCAGTGGCATGGTCCTTAGAAGATTACTTGGTATTTAGGGATTCTATTTGCTATTAATCATCTTTTTAAATAAATGTGAGGTTGGTTGATGCAAATAATGAGTAGAAAGTGGGGTGAATCACAGTCATAAAGAGTCATTTGTAAGGAAGGCCCTTACATCCTTAGGGCTATTAATTTTTCTAGAAAGTGCTAGGATCTCGATATCTCATTTAATTTTCCAATGAAAGCTTATGTGATATTGCCACAGAATAAAAAAATTTCCATACAAAAATGAAAAACCCAATATTTGTGCTTGTGCAATTCTTCATCTAATTTTACACAATCAAGGAAATTGGTTTTGAAATGAAAAAGAGTGATTGCTTCTCCAGAAACCATGTCTAGAGCAAAATGTATCTTTTCAAAACTCAAAATTTAGAGCTGATATTATAGAGGAAGTTGTCACAAAAGTAGCTATTCATAATTTCTGTCTATATCATTGTAGAAAAGACTATGCCATAGTCAAAACCCTTATCTCTATTAATTTGACTCATTTTGTTTCAAGGGCGGCAAAATTTAATTACCTTATGTTATCTCGTAGAATAAAAAGATCTCGTAGGTCTTCGATGGAGAGTGAATTCACCTAAGATTTGAAGCAAACACAAGATTAGCCTTTCATTGTATTTGAATACTATGATACTCTCTAATAAACATTCCAAATTGTGGCACCTGAGATTTTGGATCATCTGTCTGTCCTTGTTGAACCACCTTCTGAAGACCTTCTTTAGACATTTGACGCTGATACACCTATCATCACAAGGATGAATCCAAATTTCAATGTTTCAAGAGGTACTCTCCTAAGCTGGAAAGTGAGACCTAACAGTGTTTTCATGGCTGTAATGGACAATGCTTATTCACCTTTTCTTCAATTGTTCCTGTTGTTAAAAATCTATATATATACACTCTCTTCTTTTGCCCATCTCTCCAGACCCTTGCTGCGGCCTAATGTTTTCATAGAACAAACAGATAAAACTTCATAATGAAACACTGTTCCATCTTCCTACATGACAACTAGAAAGCTATATAAAATTTATCCTCTAGATAACCTACCCACTTATTTTTGTTTGTTTCCTATATAGCCAACAAAGATCATTAACAATCAATCATTTCTAATTTTAGGAAAGGCTAACCTGTTTGTCATTGGCTGGATTCCAATCAGGATCAAAAAGCACAAGACGACTTCCACCTATAAGATTCAGCCCACAGCCTCCAGCTTTGCTGCTCAAAAGGAAAGCAAATTCATTCTGCAGAAGAATATGATGGTGTTAAGCCTTGCCATGTATCTTAGGTGTATATGAATTGAGCCTAAACAAGTTTGAAATAGAAGATATACACGATGCAAACCTGAGAAGGATCATTGAATCTTTGTACCAATTTCTGTCTTTTGCTAATTGAAGTAGTTCCATCAAGCCTCAGAAATGGATAATTTCTTTCCCGGCAAATTTGAGCAAAAAGGTCTAGAGTCTGATCATTACAAACAATCAATATGTTGTGACATAGAACAGATTCAAAAATAATAGCTCATACAGTTCGTTCCAATCATGAGGCAACTAACCAATATCAATGTAACTCCAAAAAAGCATGTAGTGGAAAAGGCTTATTTGATAATCCAAATAATACAAAAAATGATACCTCGGATAAAATTTCGAATTATCAAATATACAAGGCAGAAGAAATTAAAGTTAAATCCTTAAAGCACATGGGCCAGCAAGTTTTTATTAAAGCACAAGGTAAATGTATTAACAGAACTTTATTGTTTGATCGACAAAACAGTAGTATTTTTAATATAATATTAACAGAAATATATTGTTTGATCAAGAAAACAATAATATACAAAACTACAGACTTTAGTGGTCAGCTGTATGGTACAAAAAATGACAAAATAGCTAAATATTTAACCTTTTAAGTCCTAAATCATTATAAAATAATAAATCAGTTCTTAAAGCACATCATATTTCAGTCCTCTTAGTGGTAAATGACAATACCAATAGTGCTTACTGCTTACAATTATGTATAGAGCAAATGTTTACCACATCTAGATCAAGCTGCCCTCACTGAGAATAAAAATTTACTGAAAATATTAATAGAATCAAATTGTTTTCATAAATGAAACATACTTCAATTCTTGCAGGATGGAATGTGTGAAAATGCAATAGCTGAATAAAGTACTAAAAAGAAGGCTTTTGCGCAATAAGAAAAACGAAAAATAAAATTCATTGGAGTTGGGCCCAAAGACATCACTAATGGATCGAGGAACATTTGAGCACCCCCCAATGTTGTTGTAAGGAGAAAATGGGGGAAATGGGTAGACAAGAATGTGTATATGCACACTTTTTTATTAACGAGAGAGGAAGCTACATCGGTTATAACTTACATTGTCTAAGTTAGTTAACTACATTATTAGACATAATAACTTATATCTGAACATCATGTATAATAAATGTGAGGAATGTTCATTAGTCATCCAAGGTGGCTTCCCAAACTCAAATGGCAGCAAACTCGGGGAACCATATCCCAAACCCCAAGGACAATTGCATGTGAAACAATGACATGAATTAAGGCATAGTAATGCCATTCAAGAAGCATGATATGAACAAAGATTCAAATTACAACACAAATCTCCTTCAGTTATATGCCTTACAAAACTATTAGAAGCTGAGTATTTGCTGGGATCAACTTCCAAGGACAAAAAACCCAAAAATCAACTTGAACAATGTATATCTACCAAATATATAACTGTAGCATCACTATTCTTAATAGTATAAGAATACTGGGCATTCTGCTAACATCCATTAAGGACATCTTGATAACAGAAGTTACCCTTACTGAATGCAATTATTGTGGGTATTGTTCATCTCTAGAAGTAAAGTTCATAATTTGGAATCCCAAATTAGTGATGTTTTACACATAAGTTACCGATCCTAGTACGGGTACGGGTATGGGTTCTTTACTTTTCCCCGAGTACAGGTATGGCTATATATTAAAATTGTTAATATATATATATAAATTTACAAATATATATATATATAAATTTAAATATATACATTTATTAAATTAATATATATTTATTATATATATATTTACAATTATATATATATATATATATATATATAAAAAGTGTGTGTGTGTGTATATATAATTGTAAATATATAGTTTTACACTGCAGAACCCCATAACATAGCTTTACACAGGATAAATGCCAAGGGGCACCTTTTTTTGCATGCAATTTTCTAATAAGTTAATAACATGACCCAAAAACTCTAGTATAACCCCACATCTTTAGGTGATACAGAAGCATCCAGGTCCACGAACAATCTTGCGTCACCCAAAAACAAAATAAAGGATGACTAAGAGGATTATGGTTTTAGTGTGTGGATTTTTGAATAAAAGGCATACTTGGAAGCATCAACCAAGTCTTGGATTGTTCCAACTAACTTCAGCGGCAAGATATCCATGTTGCTATCCAACAATTTTTAGTTGTTGCATAAAGGTTTTTAGTGGCTATGTAATGTACTTGCCCTTTTCATCTAAAGCCACCTCAATGTAATGCACTTGCCCCTTTCCAAAGCATCTATGGCCAAGTGTCTGTGGTTCTTTGCAAGTGAAACAAAGCTTCTTCCTCAACTCATTCTTGGCTTCCTCCTCCTTTCCTGAAGAAAACTTCTTGTGTTGGTTGAAACTCTTTTGGAAAGGTTTCTTTGGAGGAATGTTGTTCATCTGAAATTTACTCTTTAGGATGGAAGTCTCAAGTGCCAAAGACCTCTTGATGGCCTCATACAGAGATGGAGGTTCGAATGCTTTGACCAAGCCCTTGAGAGGCTTAGATAAGCCTTCCACGAACAGCATAATCAGCCTTCTCCCTTTGACATCAGGAACCATTATGAACAACTTTTGAAAATCAGCAACATAACTCTCCACAATTCTATATTGCTTTAGCTGTGCCAACTCCCAAAAATGAATTTCAGGGTCTTTTCTATCAAATCTTCTAAACAACCTCCTACTAAATTCATCATATGAGTTGATGAGGTTGTGTCCTTGAGTAATTAGCCCATGATACCACTATTCTTGTGCTATACCATCAAGGTGGAGAGTGGCAAACTTGATGACCTCGTCTTCCAACATTGGCCTGAGAGACAAGTATGTGTCCAGCTTCTATATCCAGGCTCGAGTTGTACACTTGTTAGATCCATCAAAGGTGGAAAGTGTCAACTTTTCCAAAGCGTGCTGAGGATCCCTCAGATGTGTTTGTGGCCTAGGTTCGGGTCTTGGGCCATTTCTTGTCTTCATCAAATTCATGAAATTTGTGAGCGACATTTTAGCTTGAATCTCAAATGGAAGAGATTTGTATTCTACATAACAAGCAATGATATCATCTACCATTGGATTTTGAACTTCAACTTCAAGAACTTCCTCCCTACGAAGGAAAGTAGGGTGGAAAGGTCTAGCCGTGAAACCAATAACGGTTCTCTAGGTGTGATTTTGGTTGTTATTGTGGTTATTGACCCTAGAAGAACTTCCTTCCCCATTCATATTTCTAGGCACATTCATATTATTCATATTTGTAAGGCGCTCTTGCGCTTGCCCTTGCGCAAGTTTGTTGTATTGTGCTTTAACTGAATCATCTTCTACCATAGCTCTCTTCTCTCTTGCTGCCATATTCGACTCTTTTACCACAATTTCTAGATCATGTTGTTCTTCCCTCTGGTGATATGTAGCATGTACGCTTCTTTTTCATTCTTTGATAATAGTGATACTCTCTGTCACTACCATGCATGAGGGGAATAGTGCATACAATGTTACTTTTTCACAAGCTGGCAAGATCACCAACTCTGATACCACTATAGTGCCCCTAACCAGACTGTTAGCACAATAACTCCAAATCTTTACAATCAACACAAACCCAAGCTCTTTCTCATAACCAAGATCCCGGTGTCAACAAGGTGAGAGCATACAGAAACTAGGATGTGGACAAAAAAGCAACTAATGCAACTCACTGGCGACAACCACACAAACTACAAACCTGATCAATGCCAAACTAGTAGATAACAAGCGGGAGTGGATCAACACGAATTTGACGGATAATGAAATGCAAACTCTTGGCGGCTACGCCATACAATCATTAATTACAATACAAGCAAGAAAGTAAAGTGAATCTGGCGGCAGACCTTCCAAATCCCTTAAAAACAGACAATTCACTATGGCAATAAACCGTACAAAGGTTACGATATAATTAAACTGAAACCTTTCACAAACCACTCTACTTTAGCAACAACAAAATTCTGAAAACTACCAATGTCAACCACCTGGCAGCTACTACGTGAAATCTTTCAATCTTAGTTTAGCCCATAAAAATTTCTAACAAGCAATCATCACGAATAATAGACCAATCTCATAGGGAAATAAAATACTACTGAAACTTACAGAATCAGACTGCTAATGCAATTTGCCCAGCCATTGTACAGCCTAGGGACAGCCCAAATGGTCTGCAACGGTCCTTGATGAAGAAAATACCACCTTCAGCAGTGGCGGCTAGACTTGAATATGGTATGCAGGCCCAAAATAGACCACAAATTGCCTCCTAACAGCAGCACTTTAGTCCTAGTGACCAATACGGTCTGCCAACAACAGTACAACTCCTTAATTGTGTAGCGCCAAACCTAATTAGCAATTACAAATTTACAACAACCTTTAAAACATGACCTCAAGCCCTGGAGAGATAAGGCGACAAGTATAAACTAATAACTTGAAATTTCAGTCAAAAATTAGATTTCAAACTCCAAGTATGTAATAACCACCCTAGTTTTTTTTTTTTCAAATTGTCAATTGTAAACCAGATGCTAACATGCAATCTCTTCAACACCTTCTAATCACCCAGATCTCGAGATGGGCAATGTGAGAGCATACGGTGCATTGGATTCAAAATGGAGGGTTTTCGTCCTCAACTCCATTTGTCTACAGGGTTTTCATCCTAGAGCAAGGAAATGAACACGAGGCTCGATTTTGAATACAAAAGAGTTTTTGAATAATTTGGCAAAGAGTTACAAACGAGCCCTCATTCCCTTTTTATGGACTACTGGGGAATTAAAATTAAAATATTTACGTTTTCCCTCTCAAAACACTAATTTTAAATTGACATTAGTAACTCTACCCCAAAATAATAAAATATAACTGAGTTACATAAGGCCCTATTGTGCCCCATTTAGGCGGCGAGGAAATAATAAATAAAGTTGTCTTTTACAGTGCCGGCAAAATAACAATAAAACAAACTTTAATTATTATTAATTAAAATATTTCTCTAACCCAACCCATTAACCTATAGGAGATTAGAAAATAGGCTAAGGGACCATGTCACACACCTAGGGCCGAAAGGGGACATGACAGGCAAACGAAAAATCATTTTTTTGTATCTCAAATGAAATATACCAAGACATTGCTCAAAAAATTCATGATGTTAGATTGCAAGCACATGTCGACAACAGTGGAGACAGGATTGCAACTTTCCAAACATGATCCATCACCTCAAGTGAATGCTACTCTTTATCACCAACTAATTGGGAGTCTTATTTACCTGACCTACATCAAGCTAGACATCAGCTATGTTATAAATTATCTTTCAAGGTTTATGCAAGAACCTAAGCTTTCACATTGGAAAGCAAGTTTTGAGATACATCTGCGGTATAGTGGAGTATTGCCTGGAATATAACATGACAAACATTTTTTTGCAAGCATACACAGATGTGGACTATGCATATCCTTGGATATTCTTTTTGAAATCTGGTATGATATCATGGGGAAGTAAAAAGTCAACCATCGTTTCTTGCTCTTCCACAAAAGTAGAATATTGCGTTGTAGGTGGAGCTATTTGTGAAGCAATATGGTTATGTCGTATCTTGATAAAAATGGGTGTACCTGAGACATCCTACAATTTTGTTCTACAACAATTAGGGAGTATTGAAACTTGTTTATAATCTAGTTTTTCATGAACACACTAAACACATTGAGATTCAAAGCCACTACATTCACAAGCATGTCCAACAACAGCATATTCAACTCTAATATTGTTCCACTCAAGAGCAATGTGCTGACATTTTTACCAAATCTCTTGCAGCAGTGAAGTTCAAAGCTTTTTGAACCTTCTTGATTTATACTCCTAAGCATAGTATATAGATTGATGAGTTTTTTAGCAAAACAAGTAACTCACGAGTATACTAGTAAACGCCAAGTTTTCACCAACAATCCACCGAGTACTTGCCCACAACTTGGCAAGTTCGATGAAACTACTTGTGGAAACGAATCAAACATGGATCAAAGGCAAAAACACAAGATTTACATAGATTTTTTGCCTATTTATACCTTGCATGCCTTAAATAAAAATCACACGACAGATTTGAGCATTTTTACAGGATTTGAATAGCAATTTGAAAAGATTTTTAGTGGATTTCAAGAACGGATTTGAGGAATTTCAAATTCCATGTTTGTAATTTTTTCTCAAGCATGTGAATCACTACTAGCATGTTAATAATAAAATTGTAAACATCATTTACAATACTCCTAGCAATAAATTCGATGTTAAAAATTTTATTGCTGATTTCTACTAGTTTTATGAATGAAATCGTTGTTTTTTCCCTTAAACAAAGAGTTTTACACTTTTATGTTGAAAAAATGATTTTTTTTGGAGAAATTAATTAATGGAATGCCACATTGCTATTCAATTACCGTATTTTATATGAATTTTATTTGATTTTTCGTATCCAAATTGTTCTTTATTTAAAAACATTCTTTTTGGTAGTTAAACATGTTGTAGGCGATATATGATGGCATCTGACAAAGCCCCAATTATTGGAAGTCATCCCACTAGAAGCAAAGACCCTGCATGGAAATATGTCGTAATGGGACCGATACCAAGGAGTATGATTTGCATCTTATGCACGAAGAAGTTCAATGGAGGCACCAATTGTCTCAAATACCATTTTACAGGGATTCCTAATCGTGACACCAAGCCATGTCCAAAAGCTAAGGAAGAGGGAAAACGTGAGATGCAAGCACTCCTTGCATTGTTGGATGAGAAGAAATTAGAGAGGGTGAGGACACAAGCAGCCATAGCAGCAGCAATTAATCCTAACATGGAAGCAGATACGGATGAAGATTTGACAAACATTGTGGGCTCTAGCTGTGGTCCATGCAAGCGAAGCAAATCAACCTCATTTAGTTCGCGCAAACATACATGGAGCACAATCTCCATTGCAAGGTACAGGATGGAACAGAGAGATACACCAAGAAGCAAATAGGGTATCTGTGAGTTTCTAGTTTTACAACAATCTTCCATTCAATGTGGCGAAGATCCCATACTAAGCAAATTTGGTGACAGCATTGACAGTTGCAAAGAAAGGGTACAAGGCACCCTCTCCAAGGGACTTAAGTTGTAAGTTGCTCTAGGATCCTGTTGAAGATGCAAAGTAAATTTCGGAAGAGCAAAAGAGGCAATGGCAAATGTTTAGATGCGCTATTCTTTCTAATGGATGGACGGATGCAAAGAACTACACCCTTATTAATTTTTTGGCATCTTCAAATGGTGGGATGGTTATCTTTAAGTCAATTGATGCCTCTAACAAAGTAAGAAATGCTTAAACTTTGAACCTAAAGTTAGAGCAAGTTGTCTTAGAGGTGGGCATAAAGAATGTGGTGCAATTTATCATTGGCAATGTAGCAGCATATGTGGCAGACCAAAGATTCCTTAGGAGAGGCATCTATCACTCTTTTGGACCCCATGTGCGACACATTGCCTTGACCTTCTTTTGGAGGACATAGGAAAAATAGATTGAGAGGGACCAATTGTAGAAGATGACAGAAACATCGCAAAATATAATTAAAATCGCCCTTGGGTGCTTAGCTTGATAAGAGATCACACCAAAGGGAAAGAACTTGTGCGACCGGATGTCACAAGGTTTGCAACTAAATTCTTAACATTGCAAACCATTACTAGTTTGTTGACAACGTTGAAGTAAATTTTTGTGAGTCAAGCATGGCTAGACTCATCATATTCAAAGAAGGTTGATGAAGAGAGGACTGCAAGGGCAATTTTTGATAATGTCTTTGAGAAGAGAGTTGCAGAGATCAAGCTAATCTCAAACTTCAAGTTAAATTTCAAATTGAATTCGTTATTTTTAAACTATAAAAGTATTTAATTTCATTGTAAATTTGTGACTTTAATTTGTTTGTACTTGTAGGTGTCAAAACCCTTGGTGAGAGTTTTGCGCTTGGTGGATGGTGATCAAAACCCAATGGGGTACATTTATGAGGCAATTGATAGGGCCAAAGAGGCCATCTAAAACTACTACAAGGGGATAGAGACAAATTTGATCCAATTTGGGAGATCACTGATCGGAGGTGAAACAATCAACTACACCAACCCATTCATGCAACAAAGTACTACCTCAAGCCCAAGTTTTTCTTCTTCGACAGCTTCATAGATCCTAATGGTGACGTTATGGAGGGCCTCTCAACATGCATTGACAGGATGACACCCAAGGTTGAGGTGAGGGACCTTGTTATTTCTGAAGAGACCTAATGTCTCAAGTTACTACTTGGAACCTCATTCATTCGTTGGTTTTGTTCATAGCAAGTACATGTTCATCGTTCATCGTTCATCGGCAAGACTTGAACTGTCAGTGAACTCTTGACTTGTTCTACCGATGGATAGTGTCTCTCCGATAGTTGCTTGGTCATCAGCCACACTGGAGCTTTGGTAGACTTTGTTAATGCTACACCGATCGCTTTGTTCTCACCAATGGTAGTGAGCTATCGGGTAGACTTTCTGTATCGGCGGGAGTGAGGAGTCTTTGGGCGATCTGCAAGGGCTCACCAACGAAGCTATTGGGTTGACATGTTCTATCGAGTTGACATGCTCTAGCTTCTCCAATCAATATGTGTCATACTGATGTGATATGTCTATCGTCATAAGGTTGGCCATCGGCTGAATCTGTGATAGTTACTCCGATGGTCCTCTGTCACTCCGATGAAGGATGAAGACTTGGGCATCGGTGCGACAAGGAACCATCGGTGTGGATGGTGGAGTGGTCTCCGATGGCTTGGGCTTTTCCAATGAGGCTTAGACTGGCATCGTAAGCAACAAAATTGCCGACGATAGTCTTACTGAGTGTTCGTGTATATAAACCGGGATATCAAACTCAAACTAGTGAATGTGGGACTAAAGGTCTCACATGAATACGAACAGTTATGCGAAGGTTGGAAGATAGCAATGCTGGGTCAGATGGAACGAACAGTTAGGGCAGAAGTTCAAAAGGGTTTTGCTCTTGAAGACTGTGATATATACAGATTTTGGTGAAGTTGTCGGATTGATGATGAGATTCTATCAAATTGTTCATTATCCCCTTTGAATTGACATTAGGGAAGCTGTATTCCGCACCTATGCTTTCCTTACAATTTCAAAGTTGCAAAGTTACAAGCAAACTAAGGGAAAGCTCTTTTCTTTGCCATTGGCTATCTAAGAAAGATCCACCCAGACACCAAGTAATAGAAATTGAAGTCTTATAAGTCACAAGTTACAAATTACAATTATTAATAAAAAATTGATTGCTTACAAACTTTTGAATATCTTATTTGTAGCTTCTTGGTGGGAAGATTGGGGTGGAAATACCCTAAATTTTAAGAAGTTAGCCCTCCGAATTTTGCCTCAACCTTGTAGCACTTTTGGTTGTGAGCACAATTGAGAATTGTTTGACACCATTCACATGAAGAAGTGCAATAAATTGATTCAAAACTGTCTCAATGACCTTTTTTTTTCATGCAATACAACCTTTGGCTTCACACAAAAAAGGTGGACAAACCAAAGGAGCTATTGATTTGGATGACATTGATCCCCTTAATGATTGGACCACACAAGACGAGGAGCCTTCCTTGTTTATGGAGAAGCAGATAGCTAATTTCTAGAGGCAATCTATGGAGGATGTGGTTGCAGTAGAAGCAAGAGAGATTAGATTGGATGATTTTGATGTGGTTGAAGAATCGTTGCCATCTAGTAGTAGGGTGGACCAATAAGTGCATCCTTCTAGACCGAGCAAGGAGCCACAACCAAGCAAGGGCTAGACCCTCTCCTCAATATTTCACTAGAGTGGGGAAGAGGAAATTGTAAAATGTTGTGATTTATAACATCCTTAGATATGCAATTTATGATAATGTCTTGCAAAAATAATCATCATAAATTCATAATAGTTATCGACTAGCTATTGTATCCGCATCATGATGTGATTTTGTACTCTATATGTATTCAAATCTAATAGAAACACTTCCCCAACATTTTATAAACTCAATGGATACATTTTGTAACTGAATTTTGCACAAAATTTGTGTTCTTTAAGAAATTTAAGTAATTTTGAAAGCTGTTGAGTTTTGTCAAGAGTTTGCCAAGTCGAAAATTTTGCATCAAGCAAGTTCAAGTCGAGTCGAAGTATGTGAACTATGCTCCTAAGAAAATGATGTAATATGGGGGGATTGTTGGAATAATATTATTGATATAATAGTATAATACATATTTAATAAACTATTGCATGCTTGTATAAATGTTAATAGTATTAATAACACGTTATTATTTTTATTAATATAGGTAGTTTGGTAATTATCTGGGTATGCCTAGCTTGGTCAATTATTCTTTGAAACTGGCTTTTCTTTGAATATATTGCATTCTGCCTTCAATAATAATACCGCTCATTGCATTCCCAAATTCACTAAAGATGTCTTCTAGAAGGAGGATTGGGATGGTCTTGAGGATAGCTGTGAGACTAGCAATTACAGAGAGAATAGGAAGGGCTTGTGAGGAAAGGGCTCTTGAAATGTTCAAAATATTGAGAGTAGAGTTAGATGCTCCTTAAAGATAGAAGACTCAGTATCAATAAAAAGAGAAAAGAGAAGAGGGTGGTGATGGAACATATTGAGATGTGAGTTGTTGATTTGACAAAAGATGTGTTGTTAAAGGAAGAGGAAGATGAGGTAAAATATCACGCAAGTGACACAAAGGAAGAGAAGAAAGTTCATTAGTTGATGTTGTTATCCACCCAAACATGGGACGAGAAGAATGAGATTGCAACAAAAGGGAACGTACAATAACAGTGGTTTGTCCTTTGCTGGACATAGAGGTGGAGTTGATTCAAATTGATGTTGGTGAGGAAGTTGAAGTAGTATATGTGAATGCACATGATGTGGAACACCATGATGAAGTACCAGATGAAGAAGAGAATGTGGAGGTATACCCTGGGATGGTACAAGGAGTAGAAGTTGTAGATATTGAATTCGAGGTGTTGGTGAGGTGGAAGAAGAAGCAATGAGTGAAGAAAGAAAAGTCTTTTGGTGGAAGAAGAAGCAATGAGTGAAGAAAGAAAAGTCTTTTGGTGGAAGTGAACAAATAGTGGTGGGTCAAAACCCACAAGAGGAGGAAGAAAGAGGAGACCATATTGGAGGAGGTGGGTGGGTTATGGTGGAAGAAATGAATGGCCAAACTTGACAGAGGGCGACGAGATTTGGCCTAGCCAAGAGTTGGAAAAGGCCAAGTAAGGTATATCTTCTAACATACATAAAACTATTAATGGAGCATGTTGTAGGTTGTATGCATTTCGGAAAAGTGGTTATACCACTCAACTCTACATTGTGAGCACTATGCTCACAAACTTCTTACTTGACATGGATAATGTAATGTCCCCATTTTCGAGTCCTATGGCAGCACAATCAAAGCTGGCTTTCTAGGTTGGTGGCTGCCTAACCAAAGGTATATTTTGATGTCACCAGGGTGTTTGGGTGATCCAGTGGAGCTAGTTGACACTTTTCAAAAAGATTTTGGACCTCTTGTCCATACTTACTATTTATAGTAAGTGCTTGCATGTCATTAATCTTTTTGGGTTTTTCTGGGTTTGTTCTCTTTGGTCCCCAGTGGTCACTGCTATTTTTAGTAAGTGGCAGTTTGGCGTTGTTTGGGCAACTTGGCAGCCGGTTGTTGGCCCTCATAGCAATTGCACTGAGCTCGGAGTTATCAGATGGTTTGTGGATCCAGTTGGCACCCTCTGAGTTAGCTCAGTTTGCTTATGGCCGTTACTATTTTTAGTAAGTTCAGGATTGGCACCGGATCGGGATTTTGAGAGTGGGGTTGGATTCATCTTGTCAAGACCTTTCCAACGAGCTATAGATCATTGGTTTTCGACATCATCTTGGCCTTCGTTTTAAAGTCCGTAAATTAAACATTATTATTTAATATTGGACCTTGGTGCCTAGGCTCAACAACTTAATGTTGTTTTAAGAGAGGGGACTTTAAGGGTGATGTTGAGAAAAAAATTAAATAGAATTATAATATTTTAAAATGTATTTTCCCTCTCATGTTTTATCCCATATGCAAGATAGAGACTCCCAGTTGGAAAAGTATAAAAGGAGGAAAAGTGCTCTCATTTGAATATGTTTGGATTATTATTTTCTTCTCTCATTGAGATTTCCTTCGCTAGGGTTTTGGAGCTTGGCTCTAGGGTTTGAGGATTCAAACCAGAGGCTCTTGGAGACGAAAACCTCCCTGAATAGCGGTATCCCACAGGTGTGAAAAATCACCCAATGGTGCCTTTGTTGGTGGATGTATCCAGCATTCACATTTGAGCTTCATATTGTTACATTTCAACAGATATTTGAGCAAGTATTGAAGATCTTATTTGCAAATTTGTAGGAGCAGATGACAGTGGAGATTTAATGCAGATTTTGGTAGTATTTATCAGTTTTTGGAGATTGCAACCCATTTTATTTGCTGGCCGTACATTCTGCAGTGGCCGTACTTCCTTGGGATGTCGTACATGCTCTGTGGTGAGATTTTATTGAGTTTGGGTCTGTTCTTTGGCTGCCATGCTAGACGCTAAGGGTTATAAGGAGGCTGCAGTCAGGTTTTAACAGTCTTCAGAGGTTTATCAGTTTGTTTGCTGATGTTACATGCCTCAGACATGGCCATACTATGCATAGGAGGATGTGGGTTTTGATGTTGATGTCTCTTCTTCATTTGGAGCTGTAAACACTTACATTTTGGGTCGTCTAGGACTGCTATATCTTCTTCCATTTATTGTATTTCAGAACTCTCTTATTTGTCCAGTCTAGAAAGCATTTCTATGGTGTTATGTTGCTGGTCCGGCTACAGCACCGACATGAAGTTGTAAGACTCCATATGGGTATGTTCTTATAATTCTTATTTTCGCTCATTCCTATCTGGGTCATTGTTCGTTTGTGCAAAATCATTGTATATTTTCTGGGTTTCTTTCCTATGCTCTATATTGTATGCTTCAGCAACACATCTGCAAAAAAACTGAAAACCTCTTCTGCATTCTTCTGTCTAGTCTGAAAGATCACACAAAAATTAATAAAAATAACACATAAAAGATCTTTTAAAAGAACAAACAGGTACGGCACATTACATATAATGCAAGAGCATCCAAGTTTAGTGGCAATCTTGCATCACCCAAAAGTAGAATAAAAGATGGCTGAGAGGATTTTAGTTTTGGCGTATAGGTTTTTGAATAAATGGCACACTTGGATGAATCAACCATGTCTTGAATCATTCCATCTAACTTCAACAACAAGACATCCCTATTGTTGCACAAGAGCTTTTAGTGGTCACATAAAGGTTTTAGTGGTTGCATAACATTTCTTATTTGTTGCACACTAGTTCCAAGTTGTTGCGCAAAATCTTTAGTCCTTGTGCAAGTTATTTCAATTGATTTTTATGATCCTAGTTGTTGCACAACCATTCTTAGTTGTTGCACAACTATTCTTGGTCACAATTATTAATTTGACATTTCATCAAACCCTTGGCACATGCGTAATGATGGTTGGAATCCCTCAGGCCACTTCAACCAAAACAAACCATGTGGATTTTCGTGGGTTTAGTCTAGGGTGTAATGATGGAGGTCTTACTTCCTTTTTGGAATTCATTTGTCTTCATATTGAGGTTAGGTGTCTTTCTTTCCCATTTCAGGCAACGCTTGGGTACAATTTCTTATTATTGGCAATGTTCTTTCTCCCTGCCAGGACTAATCACTTTCCTTGTGTGGGAACTATTCCTATGCTCTTGGAAGGGTGTTTTCTAATGACATTGTCAACTGGCAGCGATGGAGAACCATAATATTCAATTAAGAAAGGAAGGGAAACAATTGGTAGTTTTTGGAATTCATTTGTCTTCATATTGAGGTTAGGTGTCTTTCTTTCCCATTTCAGGCAACGCTTGGGTACAATTTCTTATTATTGGCAATGTTCTTTCTCCCTGCCAGGACTAATCACTTTCCTTGTGTGGGAACTATTCCTATGCTCTTGGAAGGGTGTTTTCTAATGACATTGTCAACTGGCAGCGATGGAGAACCATAATATTCAATTAAGAAAGGAAGGGAAACAATTGGTAGTTATTGTACAATTCAAAAGGAAAAAAAAAAGACGTTGATCTTCCTATGTAGAGTCAATGAACGAGAGAGAGAGAGAGAGAGAGCTACAAAAAGTGACTCTCAAAGTATTCACTCAAGAGAGGGAAGTCGAACTGAGGCCTACTATGTTGGAGAGGGAAGTCGAGTTGAGGCCAACTATGCTAGAGAGGGAAGTTGAGCTGAGGCCAACTATGCTAGAGAGGGAAGAGATGGGGGAAGACCCAAATTGTAAAAGGATTTAATTATCCTAGGCATAGATCAATCCTTGTGTCAATTTTTGTGTATGTAATGAGTTTAGGCTTTTATTAACTTGTTAACCTATATATGCAAATTTTAATTAATTTAATGAAGGTTACATTGTTTTGCTTCAGCTTGGCATGGGATTTTGTGTTGGGTGTTTAGGATACTAGGTTAGGTTGTCTTTAACTAGACCCCCTACCTAGACTACATCATTAGGTGACCATATATAATATAGTCTCGCCCTTTTTCATTTACTCAAGCAACACTCTCCCTACTTTCTTTAGATATCCAAACCAGCAGCACCTAACCCTTTATCTATAGGAGGTTGTTGCCCTTTCACACAAGTCCTTGTAGTGGGTCTCTAAGGACCCTGAAGTCCCCAAGTTGATCTCCTCCTTCCAACAAATTCAAGAGACCGGCAACTCTACACAACCTTTAGGTACTACTACTTCACAAATAGACGAGGATAGACGGTGTTTATCACAACTTATGCTTTAGGACATTCACCCTCAACAACATGGTTCTACCTTTTTCTAGCGACAGCGCAGTGCAGCTCCTTCTCAACGACATAGACCTACTCCTCTGCGGCCACCTCCCAACTACATAGATAGCCACATACTACAAGCTTCTTCATTATTACATGTCATGTCCCCTTTTTTTAAAATAATTTAATTTAATAATAATATTTCAAGTTGTCCTAGTAAACTTTATTTTTATAACATTAAAAAAGGACTTATGTATTATTATTATTTTAATATTGTGGACTTAATGTAATGTTATATTAAAAAGTGTTTTTAGACACTTCAAGAGGAAAATTAGGTGGTAAAAGTAATTTCAAATTGAAAAGGTGATTATAAAAGGGAGAGTTGTGCATAAAAGAAATCATCCATTGTCATTTGTTATCAATTTTTTTTCTCTGAGTTTCAACTCTTGTGTTCATCTCCGTGAAATGTCCTATACTTGTTGGGGACATTGCATTACATGTGTAATTAATAAAAAGGATGCCGACTACATAAAGGTGGCCAACTTCAAAGGAAGAATGGATTAAAATAAAGTTTATTTGCTAAGAAGGCCGACCCTCACAGTTAAAGTCAATGTTCAACCTAAGTGCTGGCCGACCACTTTGTTATATGTTCAAAGGCAATCACATAAATATATATTTTAGATCGTCTAAGAATGGTAGTGAGTAATGAAGAATGAAGCAAATGATTAAGAAGACAGCAAATATAACTATAAGGAAAAGCAATTACATTATGATGAAGAGCAGCGTTCATGTTTAAAGGGAGAGCATCAATTACTTTATAAAGGCAGCGATTTGTTTAAAGTTTGACTACCTTTGGTAACCTACAATTTTTTCATTTTTGTGCCATTTTTGAAAACATTATCTTCTAATAGCATCAAAACTAAAGGAAAAAAACACGTGAAGATTAATGTGTGACAAGAAAAATGTAACTTAATACCTGAGTGTAGTTCGAGACAAGCACAATGCGATCATCAGTCTTTTGATAAAGATGTGCTAGAAGTCTAGCCAAAACATTCATCTTTCCAGATAACTCAACCCAACTTCCATCACCACCTGTCCATGATCCTGACCTATAAAGAAACCATTCAGAAATTCATAGAAAGACAAATCAACAAAAATGTATAAATACCCAAAGCATCAAATTCTATAGGATGGCAATCATAGGCTAAATACCTTCCAGAAAACATTTCCTGTGGAAAAAAATGTATGCAATTCTCAAATCCCGCTGTTTCAGTGCTACCAGATCGAATGGTATCATAGATTAGCTGAAAGATAAACAAATTTTGCAATTAAAATAGCATAAAACCTCTCCAATCAACAAATATACAGCTTTGAATTATAACAAAACTAGCTCCTCTTGTAACCCTTATGGTTAGGAAATTATCGTGAATTAGAAAAAACACATTAATAAAAAAAAATATATGTTTCTTTGATGGATAAAATTATCTATCATTTTATACCAAAAAACAACTCCCGTCATTCTTAACTATTTTCTCAAAATAAATTTAAGTATTACATTAATTGTAATTGACTAATCTCTTTTAGACCGGTAATTAATGCTATAGAACATATACAACACATGAATTTACAAGTTAATCTGAACAATTATTTTGTGATAAACATCAGCAAAGAAAAGGGGGTAAGTTCTGTAATAAGATCAATGATTTTAGCACACACTCCACTTCTCTTCAGAAGAAGTTAAAAGACATCGGTTTGGAAATATAATATGCTTCTAAATTATGAATAAATTTATTGAAAAGCATGAATCAAACATTGACCAGAACAGCTTGTATTTGATGTCCATATAGGAAGGGATCTCAACATGTTCAAGCTGAAGATTAGCTTTTCTAACTTAAGATTGACTAAAAGATTGAGTACATTCAGGAAGCATTTCAACTTTTACTGAAGCTTAAAACATCAAACACATTTGAAAAAATTTATTGGGACTTAATCATAGCAACAATGAGGAAGTCAAGTATCAGCGAACACACTCACAATAGACTTACAGATGCATCTTAACAAGTGGACTCAAACAAGGTGATCCATTAATGCCATAACTTATCATCACTATGACAGAAAGATTAAGTAGAATGCTGCAATATGCTAAATTCCCGAAAAAGCAACAACCCAAGAAAGCAATGCTCATTGAATTTGTAGATCGACACTTGGTACTGTCCAAACTATTCCTAAGAAGATGAAAATGCTAAAGCAAATTCAAAACTCAGATTATGAAGTATCAGAATGACAAGCAAATCCTGACGAGTCTCAATTAATTCTTCAAAATACATTTTTCTTGGAGAAATAATTCACTTATCAAGTTGCTGAAATTTAAATTTGCCTCTTTACAAACTAGATATCTGAGATTCCCACTAGCATCAAAACTCGATGTCAACACAGCAGACAGATATCTGAAATGTTGTTCAAGCACTGTTTTCGCACCTGAATAACAAGATTGCATACTTCAGTCAAAGGAATCTATAAAACAAAACCAGTATTACAGGCAATGTCAGTTTACATATTACTGCACTTACCTATGCCAGCATCTATAATCTTGTTGAAAATAACCACAATGTGCTGTGGTCACTAACACTTATAACCTTCAACTATTTGAACAGGCCTTAGCCATGGAATAACATGTAGACTATATGCATGCTCATAATAAGTATAGAATATTCTTCTCCAACAAAAACATCTGCACTATATCCAGCAAAGATCTTTTCTGTGATATCAATTGATAGCAGATCAATCATTTGGAAACATGTTTGTGAAGATGTAAGTAGTTAAAACACAGTTGATTCTTGAAAATTAAGATGGTAGGTAGATGCAATAGATACACAAGACTAAGTAACAACAAGCATGATTACACTCTCTGCAAGCTTAAGTATCCCTTCTCTTGATCATGTGATTCTTCATTATCTAAGCAACTTGCCCTGGTTAAGACGATCTTCTTTTTTATCAATGTGTATGGAAGGTTTAGCACAAAACCACATGATATTTAGCTGTTCCACTAACACTGTCAGATGGGCCCTCCATGTAATTGTGAATGTGTGGTAAAGGCAACTTACTCTTCCCCATCAAGCCTATTGTATATTGATGGTTCTTTCAAGAAGCAAAAGGCAAGTCCAAAACCAGAGCCTTCATTAGGCTGATTCTCTAAAACAAGATACTCACTAAATACGATACTTGCCGAGACATCATTAAAGGAACCACAGGTGTCTCCTTAATAAAAGTTCAAAGCAATACGAACAAGTTATAATTAAGAGGGGCCACATAGCTAAAGAAGCCTTAACAACAATAAATGGGCACTCTAAGGGAGTGAGATTGTTAACCTTCAAAGATGCTCCAAATAAACTTTGGCTAGCCACAACCCTAATGATTTCCTTAGCATTACTGTGAGTGATACCTCTTCTCTTCCACCCACTTAACTAAAGCAACCTTCACAACAATAAATGGGCACTCTAAGGGAGTGGGATTGTTTTTCTAATATAAGTATTAGGGTTATATATATTGGCCCAAACCTAGCAACATAGCATAAGATACAACATAAGATCTACTAAACCTGCTTGAACAACCCAGGACATGAGCATAATAGGCAAGATACAACATAACATTAAGCATTATACACAATTTGACATTAATCTTGTAATGGTCCAGCTTGATACCTTCCTACAATATAATTTGACCCAAGTATTCCACCTCCTTGACTCCAAAAGCACACTTGGAAGATTTGGCATAAACTTGATGTCATTCAAGAGTTTCTAAAACTTGATGCAAGTGTTCCGCCCATGATTTGCTATTTATTAAGATATCATCGAAGATAACTAAGACAAACCTCTGCAAAAATGACCTCAAGACCAATTCCATCAAACTCCAAAATGTAGAAGATGCATTTGTGTGGCCAAAAGGCATCAACAAAACTTCATAGTGGCCCTCGTGAGTTTTAAAAGTTCTCTTATGAAATCCTCATTTCTGATTCGGATTTGACAATACCCAAAGCAAAGATCAAGTTTGGTAAAATAAATAGTGCCATGTAACTCATCTAGCAAATCATCAATTACCAGAATTGGGAACTTATCGTTTATGGTGTACTTGTTGAGTTCTTTATAGTCCAGACACGTGCCAAGTGTCATCCTTCTTATGTACCACCATCACTGAAGAGGAACCACCATCACTGAAGAGGAATAAGCACTCTAACTATGACAGATAATGCTTGTTTTCAACATCTCATGTATCATCTTCTCAATCTCAATTTTTTTCACATATGGGTACCTATTGTTGATGTTTGTTTTTGGACAAGTCAACAATTAGAGTAAAATACAAAGTATCTAACTCCCTCTTGATCAAAGCCTCTCGAATGCTGAACGAAGTGATCAAACAAGATGACTCCAAGGTTCCTTTCTGATGATTTTGTAAGAGACAGCTCAGTGACTAAGTATGATTTTGCTGTTAAACACAAAGGGACTTATGCAACTGTTCAGACAAGCTGTTGACTCAATGATTATGAAGGCGAACACTGGAATATCTAAGTACTACAACTTATGGCGTATGATTTAACAATGATGTTCTTGATCCTAATTCTAACTGAATGGATAAAAAAGAACAAAAGATGTAAGGTTTAGAAACACTAATCTAATCCTAGATGCAAGGATACTTACTGCTTAGGTGAAATCAGACCAGATCTTGCTTCGCCAAGACAAATAACTACACAAGATTGATGCAATCTTCTAAAATTTTACAAGATGTTTAAATCACTTATGTTCATGAAGGATTCAACAAACATATAGATCAAATTGAAGTTCAAATGTTGTTCAGACTAACCATGCACTGCAATTTGCATGCCACAAACTACAAATGGTATGAACTTATAGATTTCACCACGAAACAATAAAAAAACCTTTCATTAACTAACATAAACTTAAAGAAAACTTATCTAACTTAATACTCGCTTGAAAATCCAAACCATGCAACACTCAGAAACACATATAGAATCACCGAAACAATGAGTCTTTTATTATTTCAGAGAGCTCTTACAACAATTCCAAAGTTTTTCAATCCTACAAATGAGAGCAACAAGAGCCCTTTTATAGACCTAAAAATGAATGAAGGGTCAAGATCGATCGGCCAAGCCAGCGGACCAGATCAAGCCACATCACAAGTAGTTGTAACAAACTCTTCTTTATTAAATGAAAGCGGCTAACTTTATTAAATGAAGGAGGTTATCTTTATTAAATGAGAGAAGCTATGAAGAAAGGAACAAAGGCACACCTCCCCAAGAAGATAAGAATGACATGTCATCAACCTATGAGGAATCTCCATGTGAATATCCATCACTAGAAGATTGGCATTCAATGAACCTAGGCACTATTTGCTTGACCTCTTCCAAAGGTACACTTGGCGCATTCTGAATGGTTCCTTCAGCTTCAAGTACATCATCTGAATAGAAGCCAAGTGTCTTCCCAATCAGTTATCCTTGCTTTGTTGTCGCCAAGGTGGACAGCAAGTAAAAAAATACTATCAAGCCTTTCATTAGTAACATCATCTTCTTGAAAATAGAAAGCTTGAACTTGTTCTTTCATGTTATCAAGAGTCATCTCCCCAAATGGATTACAAATTTTCATCAAAGAAGCATGTATTCCATCCTGAATCCTTTGGAGTACACTTCTAACTCTTGACATATTTGTTTCTATCTTATCCAGCAATTGTCTTTTGATGCAAAAGCCATAATACCAGAAAGAAAAGTTATATGTTTTACCTTCTTCAATCACCTCAGCATGTAACAATTCGTCAACTAATGTCTCCATCAAGCTCTTTAAATGTGGCAAGTACTGTTCTTTGATGTCTTTGAATTCAACACAAACTGTTATCAATGCAAGTACCCTCTCTTTGAGATCAATAATCTTATTACACACTTGCATGATATCTTCTAGGTGTTTATATGTAGCCTCTTTTGATCTTTTCATCCAATCCCTCATTCTATGAGATGAAGACTTCAACTCTTCTAGGTGTACAACTGTTTCAGGAGGAAGAAGAGACGGAGGTGTAGCAACTCTTTCCTGTTGATGAATAGGATGCACTAAATGCTAAATGTATTGCTCTAAGGCTCTACATCTTTGCTCTAAGGCTCTACATCTTTGCTCTCACTATGAATATGGCGAAAGCATCATTGAATCTCTTATAGTGATTAATGTTCTTCAAATGGAGTTGAGGATAACACTGATGTGAGAGAATCTGTCCAGGTTTTGTACCTACTTGTCCTTTAGCTGTTAATCCTTTGTAGACTATATTTCTTGCCAAGATATAAACAAGGTATGAAGTCATGAAGAAAGACTTTGTTTCATCAAACTTCTCAAACTGATCATCAAGGCAGTGGCCTATAAGACTAGCCCAATCAACCATCTTGTTTTTTGTAAACATATGATCAAAGTAAGTATACATCCATCCTTCGAAAGTAGATGAGTAGATGATTGAGGCCTACCTGTTACTCAATTCAGGAACATGATTAGGTAACTTATCTCTTGCTTGAAGTCAACCTTATGGTACTTGGGATCTTCAGAGTTGTAAATCTTCATAGATGAATCAGTCATCCACTTCTTCCTGATTTCTTGCATGTAGACCTTGGAATTGCCTTCGAAAGTCATCTGAGCAGTTGTAGGACATATAAATACTCCTTTTCCTTTCGGTATGTTGAAGATCTCCTGAATGGCTTCCCTCTGGAGATAGGCAAGAACAGTTCCGTCCTTAGCTATAATCTGTCTTTTCTCTTTATCATAGTGCTGAACACACTCCAACACTAACTCAGTATTGGGCAAGGCAGGAGGAAAGCAAGCTGCTTGAACAATCCCGCTCTTAGCTATGGCCTTGATGTCTTCATTCCTTGTGATGGCAAACAAGAAGTCTTTCACCTCTTCTAGGTTGACGTGTCCCATGTTGGTGTCGCCGACATCCTTCCACTGCGTTTCTATCTTGGACTCCGATATGTTGGACTTAGCATCCATCTTGATCAAGACTTGTCTCTCCTTAGCCGTCATTCCCATTTACCTACTGTTGGTTTTTGCTTCTGAATCAGCATTAGGGTTTGCCAGTTCTAATGCACAGGCAGATTCAGCCAACTGAATACAGGAGGTTGCGTGAGCTCCTCCCCTTCACTTCTGGTTCTGCCGCACCAAGGGGGGTGTCCCTATTTGATAAAAGTATAACCTTGACTAGCTCAATGACAGAAGGATTTAACTTGACAACAACAGGCAGAATACTCTCATGTATGGACCAAGATTTGTGTAACAAATCACAAGGTTGGCAACATTCTTGGACATGATGTCTGGTTGGGTATGAGAGCATGCAGGGATCCTAATCCTACTCCTACAACTAACAGGTGGAAGTGATGAGATGGGTTGAAATGGTGTTTGGAGTGATGGGACTTTCCTAGACCCATTGAACAAACAAATTCCCAAACCAGTGCCTTATCTGGGTAGCAGAGTCATATCTAAGACTGTAAATGTCTCCCCATGACAACATAAATTCATATCCAGAGGACCTGAGAATAATGCTACTGCCTGACAGCAACATGTCCAAGAAAGAGTATCATTAATGATCATGCTTAACAGATCCTATGATGCAATCTATTTCCCTTTGTATCTGATCAAAAGCCTATTTAACCACTCCTTGAGCAGATGCAATAAATCAGACACACAGTATGCATACACTGAAAAACTTGGAAGTCCTTGACAACCTTGTTTGAAAGGAAAACAAATAACATACAGGAGACAATCAGAAACAATACACACACAGGTGTTTTTCATTTAAAATCAATCTGCATAGAAGGTCATCACAGAGAAAATCATCATTTACGATCCAAGATAGATTAGTACACTAGACTAAGGACCGAGTCTGTAGCAAAAAATGCCTTTCAAAATGTGAACACCTTATGTTCAGAGTTAGAGCCGAAAGCCCAAAAAACCTCCAACCTCTAAAAAGTAACACAGCCAAAACCATTTATACAGAACCGTGTACATTCAGCAATTAATTACATGGCCAGAAGTCAAAAATTCGCCAAATACATCCATCAGAGGGAATGGCGCTCAGAAGCAATCAATGCAGCAAACAAGGGAGGCCTCGAGCCTTGCGCTGCCATCAGGAAGTCTTCACTCAAAAATCGGGCAACCTGATCATGTGTACCATCGCCCATACCCCCACTACAGTCGCCATTGATGGCTCAACCACCCGCGGCCTACCTGGAAACTATCGCTACGTTCAAATGGAAGTTTCCCGCCAAAACGCGTTTACCACAGGTTCAAAAAAATGCAGGAAGAATAGTCCCACATGCATGCTGCCAAGACCACTTCATTAGTTTAAAAATGGGGCCGCATACATACCAAGTGTCGAGCGCTTTTGCCGCATTCGACACACATGCCCTCGCCAAAAGCCCATCGCCAAGACTAACACCATCGGACCGCCCCAAAAATCACTCACCGAGCTCAATAGTCTGGCCGATAACTTGCTTCGCATTCCCCTTCATCGGCCAGAGATAGACCATCGGGCCGACCTTCCAAACCTTCGCCGATCTACCAAGTTACGCCGACAACACCCTCGCTTCCTATCTCCGTTGGTGAAACCAACTCTATCGACACAACAAGAATTGCCCTCACCGACACAACCGATCACCCCGATACACAATCCTTCGGCGAGACACACGCCGATGACACCCCATCGGCCACACCTCCCATTGTCGGCACAACCCAAAACACTTCGGCCGACAATACAACTCTCGTCGATGACCACTCCAAATCCTCATCGGCCTGACACTACCCCATCGGCGGACCCTCCAACTGCTAGCCCGATATGCAATCTTACTCCGATGGCATTCCCCATCGGGCAAACTCCTTACATTGGCGGCCCAAAAATTTGCTTCGCCGATAGCCAAACACACGCCAATGGACATCCATCAGCCAGACCAAAACAATCGGAGCACTCAAGAAATCTTTCGCCGATGAAGCCAATCACTCCGATAAGACCAAAAACATAAAGCTTTGAACCATTGAACCCCGAACCAAAAGGGTTCAACACGAGGGTTCAACGCGATGGTTTAAACATAAAAATAATACTCCATAGGCAACAAAGCTTCGAACCATTGAACCTTGAACCAAAACAAAAAGATTCAAGCGGGAGGTTCAACGATGCAATATTTGCGCAAGGCAAATGCATAATGCGACCCGTTAGAAGAAAATTGAACCCTGAACCGCTTAACCACTGAACTTAGAGAAAAAAGGGTTCAAGTTCAAACCGAAATGTCGAAGACACAAAAACGAACCCATGCCGATGGAGAAAAGACGAAGACCCCTCCTCAAGAAATGAGATGCAGATGCTGAAAAACACTGAAGGGGTGCCAAAACTTAGAACCTTTTGGATATTTTGGGATGGTGCTTGCATGAAAATTACTAAATTAACTGACAGTGAATTCAGGCACCAACACCTACAAGACTAGACTTGAATAAACGATTTGAAATAACAGATTTTACCACTAAGAACCTGATTTTCTAATGAGAAATCTGCAATAAACAAAAGCCAAATTAATGCAATGACAAGTGACGAAACATACCTTATTCAATTTCTGGTTTCTAAAAACACAAAATTCTGAATGCAAAGGTGAAGAAATGGCAAAAATCAGTCTTCTAATGGCAGAAATCAATCTTTTAATGGCAGAAATCAGTCTTTGAAAATACAGATGTTACTAAAATCTGCTCCTTCCTCAATCTGAAAATGACAATTTGCTGTCCCTTTGATGAATTTCGCTGCTCCTTCTAAAGATTCGCTGCTCCTTTGATATTTACAAATGTGAATGGGGTAAAATGAAGGGGAGCGCCCACTTTAAATAGACAATTACATGCATTAAATGCAAGTTGGCTGGAGGCAAGTCGGCCTATTAATATTTGCAATTTCCAAAATTTAAAACAAACTTTTGGCGCCAAAGTGAATACTCCATGTGAAGGGCGCTCATCTAGGTAATTAGGACCCGTTTGATTGCTAGGCGCCCTCTAAGGTCCTTTTCTGCCATACTACTCCCAAGGCGCACTTTGAGGCTCTATCTATCTCGATGACTCAAGAAGATTATTATCTCTTAAAGTGCTATCTCCTAGGGTTTAAAACACTCACTCTATGCTAAGGCGCAAATTCTCTTCTAGGCACAGATTGGAGTTATTTTGGGATTCTAAAATTGTTAAATGTTACTAATCATCTGGCGCCTAACTTATTACTTCATTGCAATTCAACTTTTCAAGGTGCTTAGCTTAGTACTTGGACTTCAAAGATACACTCAAACTTATGAAATCAAAGATCTTTTGTCTTAGGCGCCAAAGGGAGTGTCTTGCATCAAGGCGCTATTTAAATGTTCTGTGTAGAATGGGCGCTCTAACTCACAACTTCCTCATTCACCTATCTAGGCGCAATTTGTGATAGTTTTGAACTTTCACTAAATGCTAGGGCGCCAATTCTCTTTTAGATCTCCATGTTTCTTTCTCCTATCATTTGAGTGCCTAAAGGGGGTCTTTGGACAAGGAGGGCGCAAAAAATAAAGTCCTCATTGCTTGATAGTTGCCTAACTCCATTGAGATTCAAGAACTTCTTTAAACTTATTCAAACCTTGAGGCGCACTTTGGAGTGTTTAAGCATTTCCTTTTATACTAGGGCGCCATGAAGGGCGCCTATATGTCATGTTCTCATCCCTCATGTTCTCATTGTACATCAAGAGTATGATTGCCTTCAAAGGCGCTAAAGTTAACTAGTCTTGTAGAAGCTACTCAAGGATGGGCGCCAAAACGAACTCACATTAGCAAGGCGCATATTACATCTCCCCATGGGCTCTAGGCACTTGCACTTGATGGTTTCTACTACTTAGGCGCCAAATTCAACTCCAAACGTCCACTCCATCATCAATCCTGCTTCAAAACACCTCAAGGCGCTTAATTTGGGTTTCTACAAACTTGTCATACTTTAGGCGCACATTTAGTGATCATGCTTCCAGGCGCCAATATCTCCTAAGCGCTCACTGGAGACTCTTCCTCAAAGGCGCTCATATACATTTCTTCTAGGTGCTCAATGACTCAAATTGTAACTGCAAGGCGCAATCCTCTTAATTTGGAGGTACCATCAAGTGATACTCACTACATCCTATTCCTCTTAACTATGGCTAAGGGCGCTCATTATGAGTTACCTTTGATCTAAGTTGAAAATGGTGTCATTGAAGCGCCTAGAAAACACCCACTTCAAATGATCCTTAGATTGAAAATGCTTATCACGTTTGCCTCTTATACTTGTTACTTAGGTGCCCAAGTGAAGTGCTCTGAGTAAGAAAAAAAATGCCTAATCTCTTCTAGGCTCTTTGACATTTGAATACCAACTCCACATTAAGTGCTCCAAGACTCAACTCACTCCCTTTCTACACCTTATACAAGGCCTCCTTCTTCACCTAGGCGCACATCACTCTAGGGCGCAAATATTCTATATCAAGGTGCCAAGTAAAGGTCACTTAGGAGGAAATTGGCGCTCATTAAGGTTTGTTTACAATGATATTACCATAGGCGCCAAATTCATTATGACTTTACTTCACCTCTTAGGCGCATATCACCCCTTAGGCACTCCAACCTCCTTAAAAATCTGAACATCACCTAAGGCGCTCACTAAGGTTTGTTTTGTCTTTCACCTCTAGGCGCCAGAAAATGACCATTTGGATTCAAAAATGCGCCAAAGTTTGTTAAGCCTTATACTTGTGAAGGGCGATGCGCCTTCAAACATTTGAAATCTTACACTTGACTTAAGGCCTTGCTTGCACTTCCAGGAGGCTCTTAGAAACCAGGCGCCAATCTACACTAGGGTGCTCTCTTGAGGCGATTTCATTCTTGTTTCATTGTCCTTAGGCGCTATTTTGTGATGGTTAGAACTTGCAACTTTAATCTCCCATTCCTGAGTTAAGGCGCAATTTTTATCTACTCAAACACTCCAAGGTGATACAATTTCAAAGGTGCCAGATCTCAACCAAAGGCACTCACATGATCCCTAATTCTTCACATCCTGGGCGCCAAAAGATGCATTCAATGATCTAGAAGGGCGCTTTTGTTAGTCTTCATATCTCCAGTTTTAACCATCTCAAGGCGCCCTCTGAAATGAATAATAACTCCAAGCGCACTTATCTTTGTTCCAAGGCGCACATACTCCTTTTAAGGTGATTCAATCTTTACTCAAGGCGCCAGATCTCATCATCAATTCAAACCAAGAGGGGGTAGTTCTAGATGAAGGTGCAAATTTGATGATGAGATCTCCATTCAATCCACCGGGCGTTCATTCATGCTGGCTTGGGATGTTTCTCCTTAGCACAACTATCTGGATCAGGTGATCAAAGGACGCTAAAACACCACCTACTGCATTGTGCAATAACCCTAAGACATCATCAAAACTTCATGCGAGGCATTGGATTTCAAATCAAGAGGGGGTCCCCAGTCCAATGGGGTGATATGTGATTTGGTCACAACACCTATAAGGTATGATGATGGATGAGTGGCTACCTAGTAGTAGCTGAATGGCATGATCATGATCTCTTTTGGAAGGCAATCCTTTTGGCATATCCCCAAAAACTATTGAGTGCCAATCTACAATTGCCTATACATCTAGTGGTGTAGGAACCTTTGACTGTTTCTAATGATAATAATTGTGCCACAAGCCCATTCGCACCCTTTTTAAACATCTTTTGCATTTGATGAGAGCTTTCCATCTGAGGAGACTTTGCATGCAACCCTCTCAATTCAAATGTCCTACCCTCTAAATGAAAACACATGAATTGTTCCTAGATGCTAATCGCAATCGCTCCCAAGGTAGTGAGCAATTAGACTCACAAAAGAATGCTTGCTTTGCCCATGGGAATAGCAAACATAGGGCAATCTATCTGATAGTCTCCCATGGTGAGTTTAATATCATGGCATTTCCCTGAACAACTGATTTTACCCCCATCCATAATCATGACGTGAAATTTTTGAGTTGGGTAAATGAAATAGTTCCATCATGTTAGCAATTTATTGTCTAATGTATTTGCTATCACAATTAAAACATAACCCTTTTTCCCTTTTTTCTTCAATTTGTTGAGGCGTCAACCTAGTAGGTGAAGGAAATGTAGGTGCAAGGGTGCTATGGTTTTTGTTGCTAGTGAATGTCCACATCTTGTTAGACAAGAATTGTTCCTCTGCCCTCCACACTATAATAATAAAATTAAATACATTAAGTGGATTAAACATGCGTGCCTTATGTTGAATATGATCCTTGAGCATGCCAAGAAATAAGTTGTTCAAGGACTCATCTATAATTGTCTCCACTTGCAAGGATAGATTTGATGAATGCAATTCTTCACCGAACATGTTTGTCATTGCTTTGCCAACTGGCTGAACTAATTCTCAGTCATAATATTGTTGTAACTTGTAGTACATCTATAGCTCCTCGTTAAAAATGCCCAAGTGACACTAAGACTATTTTTTTTATTTTGAGCACATAGCCATCGATACCAAATGAATTGCTCAAGTTCCAAATGCAAGGAAGCCATTGTAACCTTTCACCCACATGGGATCTAATGTACATCAAAAAAAAAATTATTTATGCCAGCAAACTTATGCATATCCACCTTCAATAGCATGTTCTGCAACCTGAAATTAGTGCTAGTCATGGGTTAAGGTTGCACAGCATCTGGATTAGGATTGGATTGTCCTATAGATCCACCCTAGGGTTGCGGAGTTACTTGTGAAACTAACAATTTACTGAAAGAGTTTAGATTGGTCAATTGCTTACTAATGTTATCCAAATCACCTTGTTTAGCCATTTTAGACTTGATACTATCCACATCTCCTTTTTTGGCTATTTTAGACTTCATGTTTTGCATATTCTCATCCAGTAGGCACACCTTCTTATCCAAAGAAGAAAACAAAATGTTCAAAGTCCCATCTGAAACAAACTCTAGGTCTATCTCATCTTTAATAGGAAATTCCCTAGTGTGTATGAAGCCTTGCCCCAACCTCTAGTTTGTGGACCTGTCATGCTAAGGCTTGATAATGCAAAATTTTCACCTTTGCTCCAACTTTGGCTAGATGATTTCAAACTAAGATTGACCTTAAATCTGAAAATTAAAAAAACTAACCACCAATATATTTTTTTAAGCTTTCCAAAAATTGCAGTCTCAAGAGCAAATTTATGAAAAACACCAAAATCACAATAAGTCACTCAAAATTGATCACAGAAGACTGAAAACTGGATTGTAGCTTCCTGGAATGAATCTACAACTTCTGTTAAAAATTTGCAGAAAAAATCACAATGGTTTGCAAGATATGGACCGTTCTTCAAAATCAAGATATCATCCACTTTTGCCCAAATCGAAGCTCTAATACCACTTATATCACTGATGTAGAGTCAAAATAGAACACGATATGATGGCAAATAGAACAGAATATTGGGTATATAGCCAAGCCACTTCAAGTGGGCAACCTCAACAACCTTACAATAAGAATAGAATTTGCAATGTGATGATATGGGAGAGCCTTGCTCATCCTTATTTATAGACATAATTAGGTAGGGTCACTCCCCTTTGTTTTGATTAAGTCAGCCTAAAGAATAAACTAACTAATGAATGAAAATAAGTGCCATAAGTTGGCCCACACTTATACCAAAACACACTATAAGCTAAGGGCGTGTCAAACCATAACAGAATGCATTCATAATTCTTTATGTATATTATTGCACAACACACACATCTCAGTCAACTTGTATGTTTATTGTGCATTGCAAGATACTTGCTATGAAGTTAGCTGACTGACAGATTGCATAAGGAGAGAAGATATTTGGTTGAATGTATATGATCTACACCATTAATATTGTCTTGCTCTGCAATTACTTAAGAAAATTTGGGAACAGGATTCTAATATAGAATGTCTACCTATGTGAAGATGCCCAGCAAGTTGGCAACAAGGAAACTAGAAACTGAAATACTTCTTTGAAGGGAATACCTGGAGATGAAAAGATTTTTTTTAATGTCATAGACTAGAAGAGGTTTATCTTTCTTTGAGTAAATGAAAATTTAGCTTCATTTACATATTTTTATGTTTACAAATTTTAGGAATATCATTCACTCTTTGGCACAAACCAGACAACAGTGTGATAGAAGGTATTTAACATAGTAGATCGTATGGACAATATGAAAGTTTTGTTGAGACATTTATCATAAGAGCCTTTCATAATGTGGCTGACACTCTATTTCACTAACATGTTCAAAGTTCGTTCCTTTCTCTCCCCAAGGCTCTTATCTCACTGCATCTCAACATGATATTGCAATCTCATACAAAAAAGAGACCTTACTTTTGGATGGTTGCAAAGTTTTTTAAGGGCTGTGATTGATGCTAAGACTTTGGAGTGCTTTTGGTCCTCAAGAACTTGTTTAACCTGGAAAAATAGAAGAAATATTTGTAAAATACTAAATTGTTGGCTACATTAAAAAGATCAAGTAAAAGATGTGCCAATAAAAAATGCAAGCGATGAAATATTTATATGTAACTTATGTAAATGAAAAAGGTAATTATAGAACATACATACATTCTTAGACTGAATAAAATGTCGGTACAAATTAGCTTGAAGATCAGTCATCCTGCAGCAAACCACCTCCACTATCTGAAGAAGAGTTATCCAAATAGAATCAAGAAATGTAAACAAGCCACTCATACAAAAGAGGACAACAAAAGACAATCAAAACAATTGTAAACAATTGACTCTAATTAAATTTATCAAGGCTTTCTGTCAGGAAGGAGAATTAGAGCAGCTTCAAGAATATGAAATTAAGAAGACAATATACGTTGAAAGTCCATCACACCCAATGTATACGACTATTCAAGATAGAATTTTGAATTTCCATTTACAAATCCAACACATGTTCATATCTTTCTAGTAGGCTTGAGAAAAAAATATGCTAAATCTGAAATAGGAAGTTCATAATTCTCAGGATTATAATATTCCTCTATACATGGAGGGCTTAATTAAGCCAATGCATCAAGTTCATTTAGTCAATATTATAATTCAGGCAGAGGACCTCAATACATGTAAAAATACACATTAGCCTGTTTATCCTTCAGAAACTTACAGTACCTTACAACCTACTATCATCTGTTAAATTACATTTAATCAACAAAAGCTCACCTATTAAAAAATTCCTTCATAACTTACCCACAAACAGAACCTTAAATAAACATCTGCGAGAACTTTTTGAAAAGGCAATTACCTTTGGAGGTAGATGATTTGATAGTAATGCATTGGTTCGTCGCAAAATAAACTGCAAAAATAAACATGACTTTAACAAGTGTTGTGGCAAACTTGTATGTTTTCACACTGAAACAAAATACAACTAAAATCCTAAGTCAATTGGGTATGTTACAATATATATGCTAGTCAATCCCTATACAAGAAACAAACTGCATGCTAGTACATCCCTATGCAAGAGACAATCACCATCAAACACTATGAACAAGATTTTTTACCTGATTAACTTTTTCACTGAGTTCAGCCGATCGCTCCCCACCTAGTATCCTCTCGTCCTCACTTGCAGTAGGCTCTCGTCCACGAAGAATTGGTGTCTTAACTCATCCCCAAAAAGTCCAAATGTAAACAATGTTAGTTATAAAGTAATCTTTAAACATAGCATCCTGCAGATTTCATGGTCCCCTTAAATCTGTATTTGCAATAACTGGAGCATATCAGAACAGCTACCAGATTCCAATCTTCAATGCACAGCAAGAGATATAGCTCATAAGAGTTCCCTTATATAATAAGACTAGAACAAAGTTATTCCAACAAGTTGCTCGGGTAAGATTTATTGATGGAAAATGAATATTTACAAAAACATACAATCATTCATGAATGTGAATAGGTGTGTGTTCACAGTAGTCTGTTGTAGCCTTGTTTTATAGGTATATAAGTTGTTTGAAATGTAATTTTACTTGTGCTATCATTAGCACATTGTTGCATGTAGATTGTCTAGTTGTGAAGCTGTTCTCAATTGTAGGGTTTGTAGTTGAATTTTTTGGGCTTATATAATAGCCACTCTCCAATGTAATTTTAACGGCTTGTTGAATAAACCTAATATGGTATCGGAGAAAGAATCGGTCTAAGAGCCTATGATCCTATGAGCAGTAGAGTGAATAGTGTTTGTAAATCTGCAGGAGGAAAGCAAATGCATTTAATGCTGAAAATAAGAAAACTACAACAATCATTTATTTTAGATGCTTGAGGGATCCATACAAGCATACGCCACTATGATATTGCAGCAAAGCAAGAAAAAGCAAAACATTGCACTATAAGACATAGAAGACAAAGCATAAAGAAACAAGCAAATAGCATCAACAGTGCAGCAGCAAAAGGATCCATATGAAAGTGCAACCGAAGGAACAAATATACAAACAAATATGCAACCTAAGCATGAGCCTAAGCATTGAAAGGAACCTGAAGGAAAGAGGAAACACCGCTTGTCTACGAAAGGTGCATATGTAGGAGAAGAGCAGTTGAATCGTTTTGCCACTTAAGCAGCTTTGTGCAGCACATCAAAGGTCTTGATATTTTTTAATATAAACTTTTGAGTCTATAAAAAAATTGGGCAAAAAATTTTATTGTCTAAATATTTATTTTGTATAATTTTTTTAAGTTTATGCATTTACAAACTTTATAAATTATTAAATATTTGCCTTAAGTCTACCTGGGCAGGAATTATTCTTGTAACTTGTGAACGGATGGGTACTTGTGCCTAAAAAATTTGCCACATTGTGGGTAGTAACCCTATAAAGTCCTCTATAAATTTGTTTTGCTCCAACATTGTCAAGTCTGCCATTTTAATTGTTTCTGTAATTTGTTTGAAAAGGTAGTCGTAATTTAACATCTTTCAAATAGTTAAGAGTTTCCTCCTTAAAGTTTGATACAATGTGTTTAATGGGGTCTAAAACATCCCTGTAAATTGGTTTTGTTCCAGCTCTAATGAGTCTCCCGATTTAATTGTTTCCTAAAACCCAGACTCTAGTGTAGTGCCCTGAAATGGCAAGAATCCAGACATTGCTTTTGCCCAACTCTTAGAAGTTGAATGAAAAGAATTATAGCCTATGAAGTCAAAAGATATTCATCATTTATAAGTATCATCACCTTGATCAAATTGTGTTGAAGAAAGAGGAAAGGCCTAATCAAGACCCAAAGGACTATGATAAAGCCATAATGAAGCTCTAATGCTTCTGAAGTTGTCTGTCATAGATCAACTGATTCCAGAGGTTCGAAGTTCCACTAAACACTTTGGAAGAATCTCAAAACTAGATATCAAGGCATCAGAAGCCAGGAGAGCTTTGTATTTGAAAAATACTTTTGTTTTCCTCTACGTTGCTGGAAGGAATACATGTTTCTTATTATCTCTTGTGTTTGAAGGATCTCAATGATCAACTAGCAGCCATTGAAGAGCCAGTAAATGATCAAGATTTGGTCGCTTTGGGAATGCACTATTTGCAATCATCATCTGATTCCTTTGTTGAGTCCTTGCACTTGATTGCAAAGGCTCAACAGCTTGATTTCGAGAAGTTGTCAACACTTCTTTTACAAAAAAAAGAATGGCAAGAATAGTCAGAGGCATTGTTACATGCCTATGGATATAATACCAATGTTGCATGGACACGGATACGGTATCCATACGGGCACGGTATCCGATACGGATACGGCTAATTTTGAAGACCCCCCATACGGATACGGCTGGATACGGGTAGGGCTAGATACGACAAATATATATATATATATAAATATAGAGAGAGAGAGAGAGAGAGAGAGAGAGAATATTATATTAAAATATAATTTATTATTTTATAATAGCATATAATATATAATATGTTATTATAAAATAATAAATTATATATATATATATAAAGTATTAATAAATATTAAGTTTAAATATTAATTATAATACCTATTATAAATATTAATAATTATATATATATATTTTAGGATATAATATATTATATTAAAATATAATTCATTATTTTATAATAGCATATAATATTATAATATGTTATTATAAAATAATAAATTATATATACTAAAAGTATTAAAAATATTAAATTTAAATATTAATTATAATACATATTATAAATATTAATATATATATTATTATATATAATAAGTATTAATAAATATTAAAAGTCTTAAATTTAAATATTAATTATAATACCTATTATAAATATATTTTAATTAAAATACACATTATAATTATCAATAAAATATTAAAGTTTAAAAAAAAAATTACAAAGATTAATTTTAAACATTAGAGTGCTCCGAATTAAAAATTCAATAAGATTAATTTTTCTGTCAGCATTATAGTGCTCGGACTTGTCTCACGCCGGAAAATTTTCTACCCGAAATGTTGTCTCACGCCCGTAAATTTTCTAAACTCGTCGGTTTTTCTCACGCCGGGAAAATTCCGTGTCAGAAAAAGTTGAAAGTGCTCGGAAAATAGTCTCACACGGGAAAAAATATTTGCTAGGAAATTTCCTAAACTCATCGGGTGCTCTCACGACGGGGAAACAGAGTTCTCACGACGGCAAAAATTGCGACTCTCACGCAAGGAAACGCAAGTCGTTGGATTTTTTTATGAATCGATGCTCTTTTAACTGATTTTTCGCTGGATACGAGGCATTTTTCCTGAAAATCCCGAATCCTGAAGTATCAGGCACGATTGGAACAAGAATTTTTTTAGGGCACGGATGGGCACGGTACCCAGGCCGTACCGTACCCGAATCCGTACCAGATACGCTGGTACGCATGCCAGGACAGGAGGGGGTGCCGTATCCGGTAACTCTGTATAATACTATAATGTGTATAGGTTGATGGAGATACTGACATGTGGCACACATCCTTGAAGTTAATTATATTGAGTGCATATGCTTTGTAAGTCATCCCTCTAGCTAATTAGAATAAAGCAGTTCTCCCACGTGTGGGGAAATGACAGTTGTAAGTAGTTGAGTGTTATATATTGTGGTGCTTAGGCAAGAGGAGTCATGTGAAGAGTATTACATGTGTTGGGATCTCAATATGGAGATATAATGTGAGTGGCTTCTTCTATAAGGAGTACTATACAGTGTTTCCCTACCTTCAAATTTTATTTTGTTTCTTAGTATATTGAATGAGTATATGCAGGTTCATAACAATTGGTATCACAGCTTCGATTTGGACAAAGTAGGAGAAAAGTTTCATTGATTTTTTTCCAAATAAGTCACCTATATTGCAAAAGGTTGTGCACCTCACAAATGTCTCCAAGTGGTCATAAAAAGAATTTAGATCAATATTGAGGAAGATATGGTGATTTTAAATTGACCCTACAATTCTGATTTTCAGTTTGAAATTAGGGCACAATATTTTTTCATAAGGTCATTTGCCTCATATATGTCTACGATTGAAGTGATCTTAGATTCACTAGAAGAAGAATTTTTGTAAGTTTTATGAAAAGTGGTGATAATAAGTATTTGAAGCAACATTGAGTGAGATATGATGATTTAAGTTGGACATGGGATTCAAATTTTTTCAACGAAAAATTAGGGCAAAATTTTTATATCTTGCAAGCCAAGTGTAGAAATTGAATTCTATTTTTTCTAAGTGTAAGGAAATGCTTAGATCTATCTTTCTACAATTTTTTTTTTCAGATCTATGGTAGAAAAGGTGGTCAATTGAAAGATTTTTTTTGAAAACCCTTGTTTTCATGGAGGTTCCTAAGATTGATGGAAATGCTAGTGTTATAGATGGTGGTTCTGTTGTGACCAAATCACACATCACCCCATTCGGAATAGGGACCCCCTTTTTTTTTGATCTTAGGTTAGATTGAGCTTTTCTGAGTCTTGTTGTTGATCTTGCTTTGAGTAGTGAGGGGATGGCATCATGTGATTTCTTGTTGTTAAGCCTTCAAGGGTTCCAGGATCATCCTCTAAGTAGTCTAGCTTTCATGAAATGGATTTTAAAGGACATTTAAGTATACGCCAATCCACAGAGAAGACTTCACATCTCTAATCCATTCTGCAAAAGCTAGAGGATTTAGACATGCTTATCCAATGCACTCAAAGAAGAAGAAATCAAAAGTGTCAACCGGTGCGCTCAATCTAAAAGATTTCAAAACCTTGATCCAACGCGCAAAAGCTAGAGGAATTCGGAAGGTTTAACCAATGCGCCAAAGGGAAAGAAGAGGTAAGAGATTTCAAAAGTCCAAACCATCAACTTGAAGAGGATTTCAAAAGTGCTATCTCTTACGCCAAAAGGAGATGATTGGAAGGAGATGTCAAAGGTCTCACTCAGTGCGACAAAAAACAAGAGGATCTTAACACCTTTCAACTAATGCGCCAAACATGAGGAAGAGCATAAGGTTTTTTAAAGAAGATTTTAATACATCCATCCAAAGCGCCTAAGGAAAGGAAGATCTCAAAACCATGAACTAATGCGCCACTTCAAAGGATCCTTCACCCTTCAACCGATGCGCTAATGAGGAAGGATAAGTTTCAAGTATGAAGTGCGAATTTTGTATAAGCTAGAGGAATTCAAATATCCTATCAAATGCGCCACAACTAGAGGCCCAATCGCCGGAGCAAGAGGAAATTAAATCCTTATCTAATGTAACGCCCTAGAGGATTTCATTTTCCTTATCTAAAGCGCCTCAATCTAGAAGATCCTCAACACCTTAACCACAGCACAGGATTTAGAAGAGAGCCAAATCTTTAACCATTGCGTTAAACTAAGAAGATTTTAAAAGTCCTATCTACCGCGCCAAGCAAAAGGAGTTTCATTCAAGAAGAAATCTAAAGTCTTAACTACCGCGCGAGCAACAAGAAGATTTTAAAAGGCTCAACCGCCAAAGTAGAGGAATTCAAAACCTTCAACCGGCGCGCTCAAACTAGACAATCTCAAAAGTATTAACCACCGCGCAAGGGGAGACGAAGGCTATTTCAAAAGGCACTAACTAATGCGAGCCTCAAACAGGAATTCAAAACCATTAACCAACGCGCCGCTCATAAAGAGGATTTTAAAAGTCTTGACCGGCACGACAAGGGAAAAGGTGAAATTCCTGTGTGGAGTGAATTTTGCAAGTTCAAGAAGATTTCAATATAGGCAACTAATGCGCTAAAAGGCGAAGATATGAAGGGGGATTCCAAATGTCCCAAACGCCGCGCTAACTTCATAATAGTCTTTAGAGGATTTCGAAATCCTTAGTCAAAGCGCTTAATCTAGTGAGGAAGAATTCGAATATTTCAACCAGTGTGCTAGTCTTTGAGGGGGTGCAGATTTAATTTAAGGAACTCAGGTAATATCATCAGGTTGGAGCATTTTCTCATACATTTTATCAAAGGAAGAGTCATCAAATGGAATCAAATCAAAAAGTCCAAAGCATTTATCATCAAAACTTCAAAGACTCTACTCTTCATGAATGAAGCGAGCATCATCTACTTTACTACCCTATTCTTCATCAAGAAGCATCGGAGAAGATCCTAGCACCTTCAACCACTGCGACCACTTCAAGAGGAGTTTAAGATTCAAGGGGATCTCAAAAGTGTGAAACACTGCGATACATTCTAGAAGATTTCAATAGCCTGTACCAACGCGTCAAAGGCAAAATTCAAAAGAATTTCAAATGCTCTAACTAATGCGCTCAAAAGAAAACAAAGTTTGCAAACATTTAGTCATTTTTGCCTTGTAGAACGTAGAATTTGCATTGAAATTATCATAACATTAAATGAAGGAGAGAGGAAATTAAATGATTTTTACCTCATTTAATGAGGTCGGCCTAGGTAGTTCGGCAGTTTTCAAAACAAATCTTGTATTTATAGACACTAAATGCTTTCATTTTCATCAGCATCAAGGAGCAGATTCGCCTTCAAGGAGCAAAAATCAGGTTTTTTTTGCAAAGTGCAGATTTGATTTTACTAATTTGAATTAGAATTTGATCAAATTTCTGAAGGTATCAACTCAAGTCAGCTAGTTTGGTAAGTTTAATCTGGATGTTACTAATCTGATTTCTTCTTTTTATTAAATGCATTGAAAATTGTCTAAGTGATTGGTTAAAATTAAGAACATAACTGAATTTTGATAAATTCCTTGAGTTTAGATGATAATATTTTCTTACAAAATTTCATATTACAAGGAATGAAATCAGAAATCCAATGCATTAAGGAAGCTGAAGTAGATTGTTAATTGTTTATATTCGAAGTGGCTCATTCGTGTCAAGTTTGCAGGATCATGGCAATGACTTCGAAGGAGAGACAAGCGAGGATCAGGATGGATGCTAAGGGTAAAGTTCCAGAGTCAAAGCTCGTTTCAAGGTGGATAAACATAGGAGACACGAATATGGGCAACATCACCTTAGAAGACATCAAGTCAGTTCTTGAGGAACCCACTGGAGGTAGTCTTGCTAGAGCCATCATGAGAAGTGGAGCTATTGAAGCTGCTTGTTTTCCACCAGCTCTACCTTGTTCAAAAATGATTATTGAATGTGTTAAAAGGTATGATATGGGTAAAAGACAAATTGTAGCCAAGGATGAAACGGTGTTAGCTTATTTACAAAAAGAAGCAATCGGAGAGACCTTCAATATTCCAACTAGGGACAGGATGATCAGCATTTCTATATAGCAAGGTCAGCAGGAATACAATGTTGATTCAAAGACAAAGTTGCAGGAAATAAAGAGAGAATGGATGGCCAATCCATCTATGAAGTTCAATATGAATAATCTTCCACAATTTCACAAGTCAGATTTTCATCCTGAAATTGGGTACTTGATCATGTTTCTCAATAGAATGACAGGAATGCCACAATCTGCTACCTTTCAATCCTGGATGTATTCTTTCATCAAGTCGGTTCTCAAAGGGAAGGTGATTGATTGGGCTGGGCTCATCAGTCAAAGTATATATGAACAACTCCTCAACTTTTCTAAGGCCAAGTCATTTTATATGAGTTCCTATGTGGTGTATCTTCTCGCAAGGAATGAAGTCTATTTAGGTTTGACCAAAAGAGGAGAAGTTGGAATTGGGCCTAATAAGTACTTATCGCATCAGTGTTACCCTCAGTTACATCTCAAGAATATCAATCATTACACAGAGTTCAATGATGCATTTGCTATGCTCATACTGAAGAGACTAAGAGAAGAATTTCATAAAAGGTTGTCAAATGCAACAAGAGAGTTCATTGTGGCATATGGACATTGGTATACTCAGCATGAAAGGTACACTTACATAAGGATCCAAGGTTTTACATCTTATCCATACAGGTTACCAAGATATCCAACTAACAGGATGGTGATGTTAGAAGTTTCAAGACAACTCCTGGAACTCATCAGGCTCCAAAAGTTGAAAAGGAAAGCCGGGATTCAGTTTCCACTTCTCCTTGGGCAAAATCTGGAGTGTCTGTCATTGGCAGCAGCTGAGTATTCTGAGATAGAACTTCAGGCATATCATTTACAAACTCACGGCACCAAGAGGCTTAATTTTGATCCTTTTCAAGTTTGCTAGAAATATAACAGAGAATACAAGCATGTCATGCAGTTGGAAGATCATTGGGCTAGTGTAAAAGATGAGGATGATCTTCGAACACTCCAGAGTTCAAGACTCACATGGGATTTAGTTAGAGCTTCCAAAGTGTTCAGGATTCCAAATCAGTTCACAGAGGATGATACTATGTTGATAGATGAATTCGATAAGATAAAGGATTTGCCTTATATAGTTGATTGGTCAAAAAGGGATGTATCTGAAGAAGAATTGATGGAGCCAGTCTTAGCCATGACACAAGCATGTATAACTCAACTATTACAAGAGATGAATGATGAAGGGCGAGTTCTTACAACAAGATGGATGACGGAGAACCAGGACAGCATAGTACACATAGTGGACCACAACACAGTGGAAATGATCAAGGTAATAATCCAGCTAGAAAAAGGAAAAGATCTAGCCGAGATCAAGGAGAATCAAGCCAAATACCTCAAAAGAAGAATACCCAATCTACTTCATCTCGTCTGCAAGAAGGTAATTCAGATGTTCAGAATCCAATACAAGAGATTGAAGTTGTGGAAGAAGTTGCCTTGATGCCATCTGAAGAAATTCAGTCAAGTCCAACTGTTGTGATTGAGAGAAATGATGTTCTTGATCAAGATGAGGAAGGTCAAATAGAATCTGATGAAGAAGTAGCCGGTGCACAACATAATCAAGTACAAGGACAACAAGATCTTTCTACGTTTCCACCTTGGTTGAGACAGAGAATTGAAGAAAACATAATTGTAGAAACTTATCAGCCTACTCTAGTTGAGGAATTGCTTGTAAACGCACAAAAGGGTAATCAAAAGAAGAAAGCAACTGTCTTTTCCAAAATCACTCAAGATCCTGCTGGAAACAGGGAGGTACATGTCGCTGTTCCTAGAGTTGACAAAGATCTAGGAGATATGGCACCTGAAGACTACAATGTGACCACTATTGGCATGGGTCCAATTACAAGAGAACAGGTTGAGGAGGAACTTCAGGAATCGGTAAATAGTATAAGAATTATGCTAAAGCAAGAAAGAGAAGCGAAGCTAAAAGTGGAACAGGATTTCAATACACTGAAGCACTACATTCAGCAAGTCATGCAACCTATCCAACAGAAAGAAGCCATTCCAATACCTCCATCCATTCTTCCACAAGAAACAGTGACTCAAGTTGAAAATATGAGAACTTTATCTTAGATAATGAAGGGATGGATAGAAAAGACAGAAGAAAAAGCATATACTTATCTTGAAGAGATTGTGCGAGTTTATGACAGACTTATTAACCTCAAGAATAAAGTTCAAGCTTTGTTAAAGATATGTGTTGAGTTCAAACCCATCAGGGAGCAATACATGCCACAACTCAAGAATTTAATGGAAACTCCATTGGAAAATCTAGTTCATGATAAGGTGGTTGATCAGGATACTCCACATGATTTCACCACTTGGTATTTTTCCCTTCACAATAAAGGGCAACTGGTTGATAAAATTGAAGTAGATATGTCTAGAATAAGAAGTGTTCTTTTAAGAACAGAGAATCATATACACACTGCATTGACAGCAATATGCAATCCATATGGGGAGATCACTATTGAGAACATGAAGCAACAGGTCAAAGCATTCTATTTTCAGGATGATGGGATTGATGGACAACTAGATAGCATATTCACACTTGCATTTCATCTTGGAGCAAATAAGTCTTGGATAAATGACTGGGAGAAGACACTTGGCATCTATGAGTCAGATGTAGCAGTGGCAAAAGGATCCATTAATGCAGCGACAAGTGTACCAATGGAAGATGTTGCTCAAGTTGTGTCTAGGTTCATTGCATCTCATAGTACTACCATATGAAAAGCAGATGATGTGGCCTCCTTATCTTCTTGGAAAGCGTGCCCTTATTGCTTCTTTCATTTAATAAAGTTAGCCTCTTTCATTTAATAAAGAGAGAAGTTTGTTGTAACTACTTGTGATGTGGCTTGATCTGGTCCATTGGCTTGGCCAACCGATCTTGACCCTTCGTTCATCTTGAGGTCTATAAAAGAGCTCTTGTTGCTCTCATTTGTAAGATTAAAAACTTTGGAATTGTTGCAAAAGGCTCTCTGAAATAATATAAGATTCATTGTTTTGGTGACTCTATATATGTTTCGAAGTGTTGCATGGTTTGGATTTTCAAGCAAATATTAAGATAAATTAAGTTTTCTTTAAGTTTATGTTAGTTGGTGGAAGGTTTCTTTATTGTTTCATGGTGAAATCTCTATGTTCATACCATTTGTAGTTTGTAGCATGCAAACCGCAGTGTATGGTTAGTCTGAACAAAATTGAACTTCAATTTGATCTTTATGTTTGTTGAATCCTTCATGAGCATAAGTGATTTAAACATCTTGTAAAACCCTAGAAGATTGCATCAATCTTGTGTAGTTGTCTAACTTGGCGAAGCAAGATCTGGTTTGATTTCACCTAAGCAGTAATAATCCTTGCATCTAGGATTAGATTAGTGTTTCTCAACCTTACATCTTTTGTTCTTTTTACCCATTTAGTTAGAGTTAGGATCAAGAACATCATATGTCATAAGTTGTAGAACCTAGCTATTCCAGTGTTTACCTTCTCTTTCATTTGAATCAACAACTTGTCGAACAATTGCGTAAGTCCCTTTGTGTTTAACAACAAAATCATACTTAGTCACTGAGCTATCTCTTACAAAACTATAAGAAAGGAACCTTGGAGTCGTCTTGTTTGATCACTTCGTTCAGCATTTGAGAGGCTTTGCTCAAGAGGGAGTCAGATACTTTGTATTTCACTCTAATTGTTGACTTGTCCAAAAACAAACATCAACAGGTTCCAATTTGAAAGGGCTCATTATAAATCTAAATTATGGATAATAATACTTTGTGGTCGCGTGAAAGGTGCAGCTCTAACATGGCTTCTTTCATTGAATAAAAGCATCTATTCTTGGTACATAATGAAACAAGTTTTCTTAGATGGGAGACAAAAGAAGCAAAAAGTAAGGATGATGTTGATATTAATAGAGAAGGTAAAGAGGAGATGAAGGATATCAATATTTCAATTTCAAGGATCCACATAAAAGAAAAAGGTCATGTATCCATAAACCCTAGCAACAAGTATAACTTCATCAGCATGGACTTAGCCAAGCAACTACAAGTTCAAGAAAAGAAGATCAAGGAGACTCAAAAAGATGGTAAGACCATAGTTTAAAAAATCGCAGAAACTCGCAAAAAATCGCGAGTACTCGCAGCAAAAATGTCTGGGCGAGTAATCGCAGGTATAACTCGCAGACGAGTTTTCCACAAAAATCGCGGCGGATTTTCTGTTAAAAAATCGCGAGTTCAGGAAAAACGCGCACCGACTCGTCCAATGGAGGGAAATAAAAAGTTATAAAAGGCACGTAATGTTTTGTTTTTCATATTTCGCAGCTTTTCGCTCTTCAAAGTGACGAAAACCCTAGCGGCGATTTGTTTTTCCGCGATTTCAAGTGACGAAAACCCTCAGGTAAGAGACGAAAACCCTTTAATACTGCGCGATTTGTTATTCCGCGATTTCCAGTTGAGTTTTTTTTTGGTTGCTCCGAGATTTTAAACAGGTCAGTCTAAAATTTTTCACCCCGATTTGTCATTCCGCGATTTTTACTGCGCGATTTGTTCAACGACAAACAAAAATCCTTGTTATTGCCCGATTTCTAGTTTTAAAACCAAAAAAAAATGGAATCTCCAAAATCGAAATTTCCAGTTTAAAATTTTTAATATATAAAACAAAAATGAAATCCCCAAATCGCGATTTGTATTTTATAAATTTATAGTACATAGTATATTCTATTCCATGTGATATTTAATATTTATACATAACTTTTATGCATCTATCACATAGGTTTATGCATAATATATCAAACTGTATGTAATGAATAATGTATGATGAGTGAGACAGAGACCAACATGAATGTGACAATCATCAATGCTGAAGAATATAACGAGGTAAAATGAGTTATAAACAAAAGATGACAATGAAATAAAAGACAACAAATTTTAAGTATATATAATATTGCAGTTAACAAATAATGGACTTTTATTTATGAATATTACAATATAGAGGTCACGTGTTTGAAAATATATTCATCTCAGTACAGTAGAAAAAAGTTTAACCACAAAGCTAGAGTATAATAGGCAAAAACAGTGTTAGCTGGTGGCTGGTCCTGGAAATCTGACTTTCCTCACTTTTTTGGGTTATTAACTTATTCCCAATCTCTGTAGTTAGAAGTAATAAATCCACTGACCAAAAACTTGACCGTGACAATTCCTATATATCAGTTTAAGAGTTTAGAGAATGGTATATGATGAAGTCTGCAATATCTTGGATTCCAGCAAAGGCAACTACCAAGACCTTTGGAGTTTGGACTACTTGAGCATTCGAATTGGCTGTTCATGGTGAATTTTTAGCCTTTTTTGTGCTTTACTTAGAAATTGTATTCCTTGTGCCCAATAAGCAAGATCTATCATTGGAAAAATGCCAGGAAAAATGCCAGATAAGATTCTAATAAGCCTGTAAGGCTGTAGCCTGTAACAGTAATACTGTAATACAATAATTACTAATACTGTAATAGTAATTAAAAAATTAGTAATTACTAATACTAAAAGTCTAAATCTAATAACTTATGATTCTATTCTTTAAAAGTTTAATCATTTAAATTTTTAATAATAACTATGAATCCAGTTTTGAACTTCTGTGACCTTTTGTGGGAGATTTGTGTGCCTATAGTTAACCATTTCTTAATCTACACTTACTACTCAGTTACTAGTAGTAGATTGCCTACAAAATCAGACTAGATTTTCCTTAGGTTGGTCAACATTTATATATAACTATAACTGTCATAAAATGATGCAACAGTTTACAATTTACAACAAAGAGGAAGTCATGAAACTGAAACAATACAATAGCAGCTGCTGATCTAACTTCCAAACATTTTTTTTTTCCAAATAGTTGATTTTTTCTTAACTTGATTCTTTACAAATGTATATGCTAAATAATTGAATGTTTCTTTTTGGCAGGGTTTATTTCCTTCTTTCTAAAAGAATATGGCATCCACATCTAACACACCAGCTAGGAAAGGAGGCAAGCCTAAAGACCCTTGTTGGAAACATGCATTACCAGGTTCGGGAAAAGGGAATATCATTTGCTTCCATTGTAAGAAAAAAATGAATGGAGGTATAAATAGGCTGAAATATCACCTTGCACAAGTTGTTTGCCATGATGTTACGCCATGTACTGAAGCACCTGTGGAGGTTCAAAATGAGGCAATAGCTCTCCTTCAAGCATATGAGCAGAAAAAAGAAGCAAAAAAGAGGACAGCAGAGGCAATGGGAGCCATTGGGATAGAATCAAGAGATACAGGGGGCTCTAGTTCTTGTCTTGGGCCACGAATAAGAGGAGTAAGCAAGGCGGGCAGCGGTGCATCTAGTTTTTTTGTTCCTCGTAACACTCCCGGTTCACAACCTTCGTTGGAGGGTACTGCATGGAATAAGGAATTGCAGCATGAAGCAAAGTTAGCATGCGCTAGATTTTGGTACTACAATAGTATCCCCTTCAACATTGCTTCTAGTCCTTATTGGAAGGAGTTGGTTACTGCATTGACCGTGGCAGGGAAGGGGTTCAAGGCCCCAAGCAGTTACGAATTGAGTGGCCCTTTATTGGAGGATGAGGTCAAAAATACATACAAGCTAGTAGAGCAACAAAAAGATATTTGGAAAAGCAAAGGTTGTAGCATCTTATCTGATGGGTGGACAGATGGCAGAAACAGGACATTGATTAACTTTTTAGTGGCTTCAGGGGGACAGTTGGTCTTTTTGAGGTCAGTGGATGCCTCTAGTCAAGCAAAAACTGCCGAGACCTTGTGTAGCATGTTGGATGAGGTGGTGATGGAAGTGGGAGTGGATAATGTTATCCAAATAATTACAGACAATGCATCCGCATATGTGGCAGCCGGCAAACTATTAGAGGCGAGACATCCTACATTGTTTTGGAGCCCTTGTGCGGCCCATTGCCTTGATCTTCTCCTTGAAGACATAGGGAAATTAAGTTGGGTGAAAAATGCAGTGGAAGAAGGAAGAAACATAACCAAATACATCTACAATCACACATGGGTCCTCAATCTCATGAGAGAGTACACTAATGGCAAGGAGCTCGTGCGTTCGGGAGTGACACGCTTTGCCACCAATTTTCTTACCTTGCAAAGCATAGCAACCACCTTGCCCAACCTCATGCGCTTGTTTGTGAGCGAAAGATGGTTGGAGAGTCCCTATTGCAAGAAGGATGAAGCAAAGAGGGTCGTGAAGGCCGTATTTGATGCTACATTTGCCAATACCTTGGATGAGATCATAAAGGTAAGTTTTTTAATTACATTTTCTTCTTTTAAATTTTTTTACAATGTTACAAGTTTTTTTTAATGTTTTGATATTTTAATGTGCTGATTTTAATTTCCTTTTAAATTTTTTTATTTTATTTTAATTAACTAATTCTGTTTTCATTCACTCTCTTGTTTTAGGTGTCAGAACCGTTGGTTCGGGTTCTGCGGATGGTGGATGGGGATAAAAACCCCATGGGGTATTTGTATGAGGCCATGGATAGGGCCAAAGAAGCAATTCAGCACTTGTATGGGTCCAATAGAACCAAATATGAACCTATCTGGCGCATTATTGATCGGAGGTGGAACCGACAACTCCATCGACATATCCATGCTGCTGCATATTATTTGAACCCCAAATTTTTCTTCTCGTCTTCATTTAAACCGGATGCAGAAGTTATGCATGGCCTCCACACTTGTATTGACAGGATGCTTCCTAATGATGAACTTCGAGACCTCATACAGGATGAGCTACAGATGTATAAGAGGGCAGAGGGGGTATTATTTTCTACACCTATATGCATTCGTAGGAGAAACACTTTGCAACCAGGTAAGAAAAACATTATGTTTAATTATAGTTTACAATTTATTTAAAATGTTAAGCTTACTAAAATTCTTAATTTCTTACAAAGTTACAAATGTCGTCCTTGTAGATTTGTGGTGGGAAGATTTTGGTGCCGCAACGCCTAATCTTCAAAAGCTTGCCATCCGCATTCTATCTCAGCCCTGTAGCGCTTCTGGTTGTGAGCGTAATTGGAGTGTTTTTGAGTCCATTCACACCAAAAAACGCAACAGATTGACTCAAAAACGCTTGAATGACCTTGTGTTTGTGCGATACAATCTTCGACTGCATGAAAAGAAGGTACAAGGGGCGGATTCTTATGGACCACTTGACCTCGATGAGATTGATCCATATTCAGATTGGATTGGTGAGGATGTGGATACGAGTTTGCTTACGAATGATGAGATTGCTGATTTGGAGAGAGAGGAAGCTGAATGGCAAGCAAATGTGGCAGCATATGAGGATTCAGAAGGTGAGTCTAGCGAGTCATCAAGGGGAGATTCAGAGGATACAGAGATTGGTCCCATGGCTGAGGCTCCTGTTGAGGCTCCTGTTGAGGAGCCTACAGACATACCATCGACTTCCACGGCACCCACACAGCGACAACATACTTTTCTGAGTTTTAGTCGCAGAAGAAATTAATGATTTGAACTTTTTTTGGTGATGTTGAAACTTGAAAGTTGAAACCAGAAGTTTATATGTATTCAAACTTTGAACTTTGAAGTTCGAACTCAGTTTTTGGTTTATATCATTATGATGTGTATTGAACTTTAATTTTGATCTATATATGAAGAAAATCAGTAATATGCTATTATGATTCACAAAATTCAATAATATGAATGTTTTTTAAGCATATTTTTACAAATTAATGTATTTTTTAATGTTCGATAACATTGCCGAGTTATTGCCGAGTTTTTCCCCGAGTTTTTGCCGAGTCCCGAGTTTTTAAAATTTTTGGGTCCGCCGAGTAATTGCCGAGTCCGAGTTTTTAAACTATGGGTAAGACTATTCATGTTTTCGAATATTTGAAGCTCACTATGGACAAATATGTTTTGCATTCAGATTTTTATGCTTTGGATATTGTTCTTGGATACCCTTGGTTAGAATCTTTGGGAACAATCAATATTAATGTGCAAAATAAATTCATGAAGCTTTGGTATAGGAAGAAAAAGTAACTTTATAAAACATTACACATAAAGTGAGCATTATAAAAGGTTATTTTATTTGAGGAGGAAATTAAAAGAAAGGTGAAATTATTATTTTTATTTCCTCTTGTTGCCCTAAAAGTGTCTTTCTAAAAGGGTTTTGGGCTCATTTGGAGGTTTATGCATTTTTTATGTGAAATTTTTGTGAAGAGCTTCTGAGCTTTGTCCTATGGGGTTGAATACCTCATTCTTCCTCTAGTTTCGGTTGTGAAAGATCAACCCTAGCTAGATTATTTGGTGATTTTGCTTCTGAGATCATATAGAGCTTCAATGGAGTCTTGTTGTGGAACTGAGATGAGTATTTTTTATGTGTTCTGAAGTAGATTTTGATTGTGCAGATTTCAGTATGATTTTTGGTGTGTTTTAATGTTGTTCTGTGGGAGTGTGTGAAGGTTTCCTTTTCAGCTGGGCCGTACCATTTTTCTCAGGCTTGCCGAACAAAAAAGCTTGCTGAGTGAATAGTCCTGAAAGAAATGGCTTAAAATTGTATTGGTAATTCCTATTGAACCTAGACGCCAAGAATAAGAGTGATTTTGAGGTCTTTGCTGGGATATTTTGTTGTTCCAAGCAGGCCATATAGCAAGTACAGGCCGTACCTGCTGAAAGGGGAACGTAAGGTTGTGCTGATGCAAAATGCCTCACCTTAGTGGGCCAAAACACTTGAAAGGGTGGCACCTTGGGCAGTTGAAAAGGTCTAGCACAGTTTCAAGGAGGAGAAGTTGCAGATTAGGGTGTTTGGGTTGATTTAGAAGGTGCTGGTACAGTGTTTCAGTGCTGCTCACTCAGAAATTCAGACCTACAGCAGTCAAAACAACAATCCAGTATTGATTTCAGGCCTTCAATCCTTGTCACATGGTCTCTACTATGGTATATTTCACTTACTCTTCAGTTTGAGGTTGATTGAAGTAGTTTGTTTTCAGATTACATGTATTTCAACTTGTATGCATCAGCTACAGAAGTATTTTAGATTTCAGACCAGAAATAATTAAATTGCAACTCATTTTATTTATCTTTATCTTAGTAGTTGCAATGAATAATGAATGTAAAACACTAGATGGTAGTACCGTCAATGCATCTGCATAGCTTGCATATCATTTTGTAATCTATTGGACGGTTCACCACTAGTTTATATAGAATATTGCATTCAAAACCCCATTTTGGCATCAAACAAGCTTATCGACCAATTTGGTCTTGATACAAGCTTCGACATTCTACCAGGGTTCATCTATACACGCTGATCCCGCTGAATAAATGGTTGATAGGTCAGCTACTCCGCCTTGTGTGTGTCTCTGGTCAGCTTGCCTCCTCGCATTCTGTCTCTGCATTCAAACAACTCGCTATGTGATTCGAACATCGTATGCTCTCACCTTGCCCACCTCGGGATCTAGGTCATCAAAAAGTGTATCGGAGACTGTCTGTGATTTGGATTTCAGCCAACACTATTTTGAAAAAAAACTAGGGTGGCCATTACATAGATCAAGTGAATGAAGCTAAAGAATAATGTACGTAAGGATAGAAAAAAGAACAAGAGGAAAACAAAGAAAAGGGTCAAGAAGAACGAAATACTTCCATTCAAGAGCCAAAAGAACAAGGGGCTGAAAAGGTTGAAGAATCAAATATATTGGTGAAGGTTCTTGAACTAGTAGAAAAGGGTGTAGCATATAGACATCTGCATCCTCCTAGGTGTGCGACATGGTCCCTTAGCCTATTTTGTAATTTCTCGTAGGTTAATGGGTTGGGTTAGGGAAATATTTTAATTAATAATGATTAAAGTTGGTCTTATTGTTATTTCGCTATCATTGTATAAAGACAACTTTATTTATTATTTTCAAGCTGCCTAAATGGGGCACAATAAGGCCTTATGTAATTCTTAGTTATATTTTATTATGTTGGGATAGAATTACTAAAGTCAATTTAAAATTAGATTTTTGGAAGGGAAAAGTAAATATTGTAATTTTAATTCCCCAGAAGTCTATAAAAAGGGAATGAGGGCTCATTTGCAAAGCTCCGCCAAAAATTATCTAAAACCCTTGTAATCATAATTGAGCCTTGCATTCATTTTTTTGCTCTTGGACGAAACCCTCCATTCCGAAAGAGTAATTCCATCCAACGATTACTATTGAGCTGATTTGCATTATACTTTCAGACTTTCAATTGGTGTGAAGATTTTAATTTGTGGTGTGGTGTGATATATTCAAAAAATACAAAAAAAATGTGTTGTTTTCCAAATTTCCATGTAGTGTGATTTTTGTAGTTTGGTTGAGTTTTTTATTGGAAGATTATAACTATCTCATTTGCTTGCAAATCCTATCTATCTTTTGCATTGTCAAGTTTCTAGCTGGCCGTACTATTGACTAATTCCAAGTCATACCTTTGAACATTCTGGTTGTACAATTTAATAACTATGGGGCTGATTATTGTGACAAAGTATCTCTTTGCTAGTCAATTTAATTTGTTGTACACAGCAGGGCAAAAGGAAGTAAGGGCCATACAAATAGAAGTTGACATTTATTGTTTGCTGCTATATTCAACCTATATTCAACCTGCAACAGGGCGTGGAGTTGCGGGTACAGTTGTACCACTTAAGAAAGTGTATCGTTGCCTTTTCTTGGAAGCTGCAAGGTCTGAAACTACATAACATTTCATCTTCCAGCCAGTCGCCACCTTGGGAAGGACGAAATAAGGGTTTGGAGATTGTTGCATCCCAATCTGGACATGGGCGGAACTTCAACGGCAGCCATATAAGCTGCAAATTCACACATGGTGGTAAGCTCCTAAATTGTTGATTAGGCTACAGAAATTTGAGGATCATTTATTAATCTCCAGCTTCATACATTTGAATATATTGTGTTGTGTTTTGTGCGGTGTTCCACCGGAATCATCACTGGGGCTATATTAGGACCGGAGGGCATTGCCGCCATAAGTACCTTGCATCAACATTGTAATAATCTAGAAGGTCTTCCGCCAGATTTGTTTAATTTTTGCATTTGCATTCTAATAACGATTGGATGTTGTAGCCATCAAGAATTAACATTTCATCATCCACCAATTTGGCATTAATCCAAATCTGCTTGTTATCTGCCAATTTGGCATTGATCGGATCTGTAGTTTGTAATTAGTTAGTTTGGCTTGAGCATTTGTATACTATCCACCAGTTTGGCATTGATTGCAAACTGTGCGGCTCGCCACCAATGAGTTTGAATTAGTTGTTTTCTCATCCACATCCCAATTTTTGTATGCTCTCACCTTGCCCACATTAGGATCTTGGTGATCAAAAAAAGCTTAGGTTTGTGTCAACTATAAATATTGGTGATATTGTGCTAACAATCCGGTTACGAACATTACACATTGGTACTAAGCATCAAAGAAGGCTATGGGCACACATGGAATCAAAGGAACAACCAAGGACATATGCAGAATTGGAATCGACTTACCTAGAACCAAAGGAGCAAGTATAGTTATCTATGGCTGAGAAGCAAGGGTTATTCGTGGAAGCAAAAAACGAATTACTATGGTGCTAAATGGAATCAAAGTGGCACAAAAAAATATGAAACAAGGTCAAGAGCTAGGTACAATCAAACAAAACTCTCCACGAAGATCACATATGGATGGTTGGATAATAGAGCATGGCATCAAGTTTGTCATGACTTGAACCAATCTTACTATTTGGCTTCTTCTCATGTTTCCAAAAGAAAACATGTCAAGGAGAGATAGAATGTTATGTACCTAGGGGTATAATATTATAATGTATATAGGTTTATGCAGATGCAAGCATGTGGCACACATCCCTTAAGTTAGAAATATTGGGTGCATATGCTTTGTATGTCATCACACAAGCTAATTAGAATACTACGATTTATCCCACATGTGTGGGGATGTGGTAGTTGTATATAGTTGAGTGTTACATAACGTAGTGTTAAGTATTATTTAAATATTAGGGAACGTTTACAAATATGGTTCATTATGAGCAACTAAGTACAAATGAGACAAAGATTTAGCTCCTATAGAGCAATAACTTTAGATAACAACATATATATCAAAACCAGAAGCCAGCTATAGAAGTCCAAGAATCATCACTTAGATTCCCATATAAGATGTCACTTTAAGGGACCTGGGTCTCCACAATGAGAACCCGATGACATAACCAATTGAGCTCAACCACTTTGACAAAGGGTATTATATATGTTAGCATCTCAATATGGAGATATAATGTGGAGTGGCTTCCTACATAAGGAGCATTGTATAGTGTTACCCTACCTGAAGGGTTTATTCATTGCTTGTTATTCAATCTATTATTGATCTTATTCTACATATTTTTCAAGTTTACATGTGAAAATTATAGCAAACAACTTCAAAAACCACAACAAGTGCATTCAATGCAGTGATCAAAAGTAGAAAGCAGACAAAATAAAGCAACCAATTCATCAAGTCTTCAAAAGGCAATAATTCATCATAGAGATCCAAGTGGAAGTGTTACTACTATAAAGAGTCGAGACATTTCAAGAAAGATTGTAGGAAGCAACGACGTGATCTTACAAGTGGTCAGGCGAGGTCATGGTATGCAAATGTTGCTAAGGAGGAAAATGACTGTCCAGTTCATCTTTCGGATGGCCTTTCAACTTCTAGTACAACTAGGAAATATAAAATATAAAATGTGCGCAATGCATAGATAGTCAAAATCCTTAACAAAATTCCTTGTAAAACCTTGCAAAATGTCACTCTTGAGAAATCATGATCAAGTAGAAAACCTTTTGGAATTGATTTCCAAGTTTTCGATTGTATTGCTTTTGCTCATACTCCTAAAGAAAAGAGAAATAATTTAGACGCAAAAAAGCAAAACATATGTGTTTCTTGGCTACAATGAGCAAATTAAAGCATGAATACTACTAGATGTTTTTTTCAACGAAATTGTGGTTAACAAAAATGTTGTAGATGAATTGTAATTCTACAGAAAGTAGTGTATGGGTAACTATAACAATAATGTACATAATCCTAGGAGTAGTAGGAAAATATTTTATATTTTATATTTCCTAGCTGTACTAGAAGTTGAACGGCCATTCAAAAGATGAACTGGACAGTCATTTTCCTATTGTTAAATATGTGCATTTTGAATGAATGGAAAGCTTTCATTGAATATTTTTTCTGGTTGTCCAAGTCCCGTGCATTTCATTTGTCAATAGTTTCTACATTACATTACCAAGCCTGAAATTGGTATCAGAGCTTAGGCCTTTTCAATTTTTTTTTCATCTACCATCATTCCTCTTTGGCTGTAAGTTTCATTTCTAGCCTCACACAATAGCTCTCAAGCTTCCTCTTTTCATATGTTTCCCATACAAAAATTCAATCAAAGCAGAATGTCGTAACCTACAAAATTTGCAATCATTTCCATGAAATCACGTTCAGAAGGCAATGTTGAAGGCGTTTTTGCTGTTACAAGGCATCTTTGAAGGCATTTTTTGCTCTTACAAAGCGCTTTTGAAGGCATTTTTTGCTGATATAAGTTGTTTTTACTATTATTACAAACTATTGGAAGCAAGAGTAAAATGCCATAGCTTGTTGGAAGAAAGAGAGGACTGCCACAACTTGTTGGAAGCAAGATAAGTCTGTCAAATACAGTTATTTGGACAATTCATTGCCTAAATTGTCATTTTTTATGTAGTTTAATTAAATTTTAGGATAACACATCTCAGATTAGAGTCGTAGGACAATAGGACAGTGTTATTTTGTAATCCCATTCATTCCTAGAAGGTCTGAAGTTCAAAATTTGCCACCTTTCATTTTGTTCAAATCTGAAATTTTGAATTAATAATCTATAAACAGGAAAATCAGTACCTATGCCTATTTTATTAAAATAATATTTTAGATATTTAATGGTTAATATTGTATTCTATTAGATAGTTTCTAATTTTGTTTTAGTTTAGAGTGTTTCTATTTCTTTTGCTTTATTAGTTGTAGTTTCCTTTTATGGAACTCATGTATTCTTTATAGAAACATCTCATTGTAACTCTATTTAAGAGCTTTGCTCTCATGTAAATAATATATCATTCTGATTTATTTCATTACATGGTATCAGAGTGGGAAACGATTTTTTGGTTTTTTTCTTGTGCTCTTCGTATTCCATACGACGTACGGATTTGTATGGCATTGTACGGACGGTCGTACCTGTTTGATTTCTGCAGACGCAACCCTCAAACCCTAGTCATGACTTCTTGTTTTGGGGTGTTTTGTTCCTAAAAATCGTGGTTTTTCGTCGGCGGTTTTCTCTGGTCGCCATCGGATTTCTATTCGTGGGTCTCCTCGGCCTCTGTCCGCGACATGTCCATGTCCTGTCCGCAACCTGCCCGTGTCCTGTCCACAACTTGTCCACGTCCTGTCTGCGTCCTATCTGCAACCTGTGCAAATGTCTTCGTCTTTTGATTGTTGTTGAAGGCGTCTTTTGGTGGGTTTACCTCGGGATTTGTGTCTTGAAACCCATGCTAGGGTTTTATTATTTGTCTATGTCATCAATCTGCCCTAGTTTTTGTGCCATCAGCTTGTAATCCGTTTTTCGTGCCTTGAAAAATGTGAAAGATGGCGTCCTTGTCCAACATCATGTTGGAAGGTAGTCAAAAGTTCAACGACCATAACTACAACACCTAGAAGCAACGAATGTTAAACATTTTGAGTATCGGTGCCTTGACCAGATTGTTCTAGGCAAAACTACAAGCCCTCTAACGACGGGTAAAGATCAAGATAAGTTCGATGAGCAGAATCGAGAAGCGGCCATGCTCATTAAATTATCGGTCACCGATGACTAACTGCCACTGGTTCCGTCAGGCAAGACTTCCAAAGAAATCTGGGAGCATCTAAAGGATATGCATGAAACGTCCGACAAGAGCCACACATTCTTTCTGAAGAACATGCTTTTTTCGATCATGATGGATGAAAAGATGTCTCTGCAGGAGCATCTCACACAAATCAAGGACATCCGTGATCAGTTGGAGGCGATTGGTCAGAAGATAGAGGAGGAAGATATGGTAGTCATCACTCTGAAAAGTCTACCAAAGTCTTATGAGCACTTTATCGAGACTCTCAACATTACCTCATCTAATGTTGACTTGAAGTTTCCAGAGCTGTGCAACAAACTTCTGTAGCAGGATCAATGGAGACAATAGTTCGGTAGCAGTGCTAGATCATCCTCCACAAAGCAAGCATTTATTGTCAAGTCCTTTCTGAAGAATAAGGGCAAGAATCAGGCCTTTCAGCAAACCAGCCAAGGTCAACCCCAAGATTCTTCCAAGAAGAATATTCAGTGCAATTATTGCCACAAGTTTGGCCACATCAAGAAAGATTGCCGGAAACGCTTGGCTTTTGAACAGTCCAAGCAAGGAGAGTCTAACCTGCATGCTCATGTTGCAGAGCAAACTGAGCAGAAGGAGTCTGCTTTTTATGCCTTTAAGGCCAAGAGCCCAGCAGATCCTGTTAAATTCTCTAAGCCCAGATAAGTGTGTCAAATTTAGGGGGCACCTTGGTGTAGTTAGTAGATTGACCATTAAGGTGGGTATTAAAATAATATTTTAGATATTTAATGGTCAATATTGTATTCTATTAGATAGTTTCTAATTCTATTTTAGTTTAGAGTGTTTCTATTTCTTTTGCTTTATTAATTGTAGTTTCCTTTATGGAACACCTGTATTCTTTATAGAAACATCTCATTGTAACTAATGAATTGTAATCCCTAAAAATCATGACAGTTTGCTGAAATTGCATTGGAGAAGGGTATGTCTTGTCTAAAACTAGTCAGAATTTTCAAAACAACATAACTTTCGCATATGGTGTTCAAAATTGGCTTATGACCACTATTTTTTATGTAACAAAGCTTCTAAGATCATCTATGAAAGTGAATTTTGTCCAAATATAAAATTTTCAACCCAAAATAATCGCAGCCTTCGATATTCAAGGTACCCCTAGTTCAAGTTTATGGGTCAAGCTGACACAATTGAACTATTGTAGCCAACACCTAATATCACTACAACATCTATGGCTTCATTCCTATAAATCGTTGGGGAGAAATAAGGACGCTTTCATTTTCATTTCCCTTCGCTACCCACTCATTGCTTTTGTATGGCATAAAACCTGACTGAAAGAAATTTCAATCTCTTTATAAGAAAGTGTCAAGATAAGACAAATCATTTTCATGTCCTGCCTATGTGTTACGTACCTCTCTACTCTCATGTGCTTTAACATCACTTTCACGTACCAACAGGTATATCGAAAGGACAAGCTTCTTCCACATATCGACGAGTATATCAAAAGGGCGAGCATATCAAGAGGCTCGGTATATCGGTCAAGCGGTATATAGAAAAGAAAACCTATTGAAGTGATAAGGAATCAATCCATCTCCACTTGGAAAAAAAAACCACAAAGTTTTGTGGATTGTATTGTCTTTGAGTATTATTAGTGGAACCCAACTCAAAAGTGTGTAATCATTTTAATCATGCCCACATTATACACCAATAGCATGTTATCTTTGCAAATTAATGTCAAAAAACAAGAAGCAATGATAATATTAGAATGTTGGAGTCAATGCAACCCCCTGTTCATTCAATTTTGCAACCCCCTGTTCATTCATTTTTGCAACCAACACAAGATGTTGCAGCAAGAAATCAATTGGTTGCAAAATCAACTACAAGATCAAACACATGATGCCTCATCAAAGAAGAAAGATGATGTCGACAGTGATGTTCCTTCTTCAAGCAACTCAATTCAAAAGGCAACTAAAGACAAAAAGTCCTTGAAGAAGAATGTTAAGCCCAAGCCATGTGCCACAGAATAGTGTTGCAAAGAAGAAAGAAGTTGATGTCCCTTCTTCAAGAAGTACAACTCAGAAGGAAGGAAAAGACAAAATGTCTTTGAAGAACAATGTTGAGCCCCTCCTGTGTCAGAGAAAAATCTTGTTGATTCTAAGTAAAAAAGTGTGCTGTCAAAACCCATGATGGATACAATACCTTTTAGTCCTCCCATTGTTGAATCTCCACATATTGTGTGTGTTTGGGAGACAATAAAACTCAACAAACATCATATTGGTCTAGGATATATAAGTGTTGTGAATTTTCTTGTACCAAAATATTCCAAACCAATCAAATTTATGTCCAGAGGCATACAAAACAATAGTCAGGTTGAGTCTCCACCTATTGGTAAGCCTTGTGAAATTGACAAGTTGTCAAGTCAATTGAAACCAACTTGCACTAAAACCCATCAAGTCTAAACTTCTTGTCATTGTGGACGTTAAGGAATACCTCCCATGATTGTTTTGATCTACATCCTTGTCTATCATGAGGTCAACACACACATTCTAAAAAAAGTGTTATGTTAGAGATCCGCCTACCAAATCAATGAAGCATATGCATTTTGGATAGATAGATCATTCTAGATGGCAAACAAAGGCTCGCCTTCTGTCAAAATACTATAGGAGAGTCCAATCCACCATTTCAAATGATGGCTCATCTATGCTTAATGTGGATGTTGTTGTTGATCCAATTGATAATATACTCAAGATCAAAGATATCGTGAGCAATCGTATGAAATCTTGTTGAACTTGTCTACTCATGATGCAAATGTTGCTATCGATCCAATTGATGATGAGCTAAGCATTGCAAATATTGATACTTGTACTATTGAGCCACAACCTACTAAGAAAATTGTAGAGTTGCACTCAATTCCCACAGAGGATAATTATGCTCTTGGTCTCTTTGGTGTTGATAGGAGCAATAACTTTTTGTACCTATGACATCCCATTGGGATTTTGATAATGAGCACACTGAGAACACCACATATGCAACTCAGTACAGATTATTTAAGGCCATTGATACTACCTCTTGTTGATCATACTTTTGCAGTTGAGTTGTAAGTTGAAAACCCGAAAGGGCGACTTACAAACTCTTCCCATTAAGTTGAAAACCCGAAAGGGCGGCTTAATGGACTCTTGTTGAAAACCTGAGGGGGCGTCATTGAGTTGTGCATTTCCACGCACAAGTTCATATATGTTGTTCTCTTTCCAAGGGGCCTTTGCAATGACTCTCCACTCTCATCTTACAAGAAGGAACATCAGGATTTACATTTTGGGTTCTTCGAACATGATACTTGGAGAAACATCAAGATTCAAATTTCAAGCTCTAAGAGCATAGTACTTGGAGATTCCTCACATTGTCCATTGAGGACTTGTCATTGTAGCAAATTACAAATTCTCTTCAACCATATTACTTGGAGATTGCTCACATTATCCATTGAGGACTTGTCATTGTTGCAGATTGCAAATTGTAGCATATTGTCGCTTATCACTACAACATCTCAACAAGTAATGTTCAACTCTACACCTGAACACCTTAGATTGAACACTTCATTTTGCTTTTTGATGACTATGCCATGGAGCAAGATCATCATATGCCTTCATTTTCGACACAATTTTTCCCACCACAAGAGTAGTTTTTTGTGTCTGTTGTACCCAATCCGGAATTCAAATTGCGATTTGCAATATAAGGATCTTCATTCTTGCATGTGTCAAGTCATCATGTTTGTTGTCTTGTAATCTTGTTTGTCGAGGTCGCATATTGAAGGGTTCTTATTGAAATATGTTTGTGTCAAAAAAATCTTTGTCATCATTGAAGCATCGTATGATTGTTCTCGAAATCCCAAAAAAATTTAAGTCCGATGTTTATCTTTGTTGATTGTCATGTGATACCATTTGTTTGAGTCAAGTCATTTGTCAAAAATTGTATGTTGTCACTTTGGTCAAGTTAAATGTCTCGTCGAGTCGTAAGTAATGTTTGCTCTCCGCCACTAGTCTATCATCATTGTCGTCATAAATTGTCATGAAAAGGCCATTTTTTCAAAGAAGTAAGTCATCAAAATTCGTTTTGTCAAATCCCAAGTCTGTAATCTTGTCATTATCTAAATATTTTTGTTATTATCCAAAAAAAACTAAAAATTATAAAATATATTATTATTTTTCTTACTAATTATTACTAATAATTTATTACTAGTAATTATTGTTATTAAAAATATTAATTAAAAAATCCAAAAAATAATAAAAAGTAATAAAATAAAAATATATAATCTTATTATAAGGCGCATGCCTTGTAAAGAGCCTGCGCCTTATAAAGGCAAGTGAAAATTAAAAATAGATGAATGAAAAAGAGCCTGAAGCGCTCACTTCACACGCTTTTAAAACGCATTATTAAAAAAATCAAATTTAAAAAAAAGCGCTTCAAAGCCTAATGCACATCAAAAGGGTCAAGCGCCTATACGAGACTTCAGACGCGCCTTTACATCTTCAAGTGTGTCTCATGTACACCCTACACGCCTCCAACTCAGAAAATGTGCTTTTACATGGAAGCAAGGTGCTTCTGAAGCAACCCAAATGTGCCTTGTGTAAAGGAGGGTGCACTAGCTAGGGGAAGAGCGCTTCAAGGAAGCCAAAAATGTACCTGCAAGAGAAGGGTGTGATTCTCACACACCTGGATTCTTCATAATACGCCTTCAACCATATCAAAATGCCTCTCCAACAACTCAAACCAGCAAGGGACGCACCAAACCAAACGAAAGAAGGAAAGGACACGCCTCAATTTCAAACGCATTCAGCTTTGTTCCAACACGCCAGTTTGAGAACTTCAACGCACCTACAAGAAGAGTAAATCACATCTAGCATCAGAGAAAAACACCATCATGAAAAAGCTCACGCGCTTCCAAGCATCGGTTAAGGAAAGGAGACTCCCAAAACGCCTACTAAGGATGTTAAATGCACTCAAACAGAGAGAAATCATGCCTCCACAAAGGAGCGATCATCAAAAGATTCAACATGCTTGATAAAGATAAAGAAGAATGTTGCAAGCTTTAAACAAATATAAAAGCGCTTCTTGCCAAGAATAGTGTGTCCAATCAAACACATTCCAAAGGCAAAAGTGCATATGAGGAACTTCCCACGCACCTGCAGAAACAAAGCACTTCATCAAGGGATGCGCTCATACAAGGAAGAAGCACCTCCTTGACTCTTTCAGTGCACTTCCAACTCAGCACTGGTCACACATGCCATCAGCAAAGAATGAAAGAGGAAAAGTGCCCAAAGAGATTGATGTGCGTCAATTATAGCAAAGGCACATCCTATTTTGTAGAGGTGTGTCCAGAAGAATGGAAACACGCCTTGAGATGAGACACTCATGCATGAGAGTTTGTGCGTATGAATATTCAAAGGTTCACCTAATCAAAGGAGGTGTGCTACCATGAAGACATTTAGTAGAGGAAGCGTGTCTTGAAATATAAAAGCACGTCCTATGTTGCAGAAGTGTGTGTTTGAAAGAGAAGGCGCAAGGCGCTTCTAGTTATAAAAGGTGCATTCACCTTCAGGAAAACATGCTCAGTATTATGCAAGGCGCATCATATTAAGGAAAAGCACGTCTAAAGGTTTTGTAAAACGGGTCCCAAGTTTGATGGAGCACGCTTTGTTGAAGAATTGGCGAGCTCAAATTGAGTAAAGATTTAATAGAAGCATGTCCAAGAGCAGATAGACGTGAATAGAGACATCAAAATGCGCCAAAATATTAAAGAAGCCACACCTTAAAAAGGGAGAAGCGTGTCCAGGCTAAGCGAGACGCTCAAAACAGACGATGTTGCGTCCTATACAGGAAGAGCACGCCTTAGAAGCACGTCGAGTATGGCGAAGGCACATCCATTTCTTGCGCTTGTATAATTTAAACTCCAGTCTGAAATCGTCGACCACTTGTAATAACCACCCTAGTTTTTTTTATATTTTCAATTGAAATGAAGATGCAATCATGCAAACTCCTCAACACTTTCTGATCACCCAAATTGCAATGTGGGCAAGGTGAGAGCATACGGTGTGTTGGATCTACAAAAATCATCCAATGCAGCAACTAAAGATGTATGAAATTATAATGTTCACTACGACACACTAGCTGGCCACATCGTCCACAATCTACACTAATTCAACGAAGTGGTCGATGCAACAAAAGGATCACACTAAGCGGCAGATCCGGCCACAGCTGCACTTGTTCAGTGGAGTGTGATATGCAAACAGAATGAATAGATGAGGCAGCAAAGCCGACCTTATCAACGCTTGTTCAGCGGATGTGTGCAATGCAGGCCACTGGCAGAATGACTAAAGCTTGATCAAACCAAAATGGTGGATTACATGCAAGCTTGTTCGATGCCAAACGGGCTTAATGAAATGCAACAGTAACTGGCGGTATACCATCTAGTTTTACAATAATGAAATGCATTATATAAGACCACTGACAGTACTACCATCCAAGGTTTACAAACAAGAAAGCATTGCAACTCATAAAATGAAATTACAATGATTAGAGAGCTGCAATGTGTATGATACATTCTGATTTCAAATGAAATATACTGCTGCAACATACATCATGAAGGAATAACACTGTAATATCATGTGAAATCATGAAGCAATCATACCCAAGTGAAGAAGCCACAATCACGTTATAAAGGCACTAATATCACTGAATATGCAGATCTGATACAATTTTGCAGCGCTGCTAAAACACCAAATCAGCATATAACTTCACCCCTAACTCTTCAAAACAATCAAAGTTCATCATCAAATCCAAGAGAAAGTCTATTCAAGGCTAAGGCGCCTCAAACCACATCAAACTAGGCCCATAATCAACTCTTAATATGCCAAAAGACACTACAATCACTGCTGTCCAGATCTGATACAAAATAATTAACTGAGCAATGTCTGAAAATGCAACTTCCAAACACTAACCAGCAAATTGCTTCTTCTCAAATAATTTTATTCAACTCCAAACTGATATAATCTGCAATCTTACCAAGAGATGCCACCAAATTTATGAAAACAGCAGAGATAAGTGAGGCATTTAAACCCTCAAAACCCCACGCCCTCACTTGTAGAAGGTACAACCAACTCAAAGGAAGTTCACCCCTATTTTTGGCACTTCCAACAGCATTCTTAAATCATCTAAACCCTTGCACCTTGGTTAGAAATAGAGATTGAAACAACAAGATGAATTTAGTAATTTCTTGCCACACAAAAAGACATCCAGCAATGGTACGACCCAACAGAAAGATCCACACTTCACCAAAACCATACAATATCAGTCTTTAACATAAAAATAATCTCCAAACCAAAATAACAACAAACTCTAAAGAAGATCTTCAAAACATAGCAAAATCCTCCATTGTAGCACAAGTGTGATTCCTAGCTGAAACCACCACAACCAACTAGGGGGGGTTTCGTCTCCAAAACCAGTATTTTCAAGGTTTTAGTCCTCAAGAAATTGGGAGAATAACACAAATTCTTTCAAAAGCAGAAGCTAATATCAAATTCATCAATAACCTCAACAATGAGCTCCAATCCTCCTTTTATAACTTTTTCGAGCAAATAAAATATTACTTTTTCCCTTTTTGCTCCAAAAATTCCTTTCTAAAAATAAATAATAAACTTATTTTCAAATAATAATTCTTTTTCATGAGCAAAGCCCCCCATGTGCCTAGTGCCTTTGTTTGCACAACTTAAATCCTTTCCAATGAGTAGTTATACACATAGTTGCCTTTTTGAATAAAGCAATTTTAGACAACTTTAATTATAACCATTTAATTATTTAATTATCCCACCCAAGTTGCTGAAAGCATCTGAATAAACCAAATATGAAATTTTAATCATACCATAATGCTCTTGAAGGTTAAGGATGATGACCCGAACCAACTTGATATCAATCTAAAAATAGCCTACTTCTCCAAGAAGTGTGGAGAGCTCCCAGAAGGGTGGAATTGCATTATGAAGGAAGCATGGGACTCATCAAGATCCCCTGAACTCACTACCACTCTCAAAAATCCAACTTGACTAATCATGTGTTCTCCAAGAAGTGTGGAGTGCTCTCAGAGAGAGATTATCACACTTGGAAAGTGTCATTGGGCTCATGATGGTTTCTTGAACTCATTGCCACGAATAATACTGTTGCTGGATCAATCTTGTGCTCTCCAAGAAATCTGGAGTTCTCCCTTACACCACCAATTAGCCTAGGAGAAAACTCAAAAATAGGCTAATTGTTCACAAACGGGTTATGCGTAAAATGGGGACATTACACCACTTCAATTACAAATAGATGCCTCCCTCCATGCGGAAGACATGCCTCTCAAAACAAAAGATAATGATATTTTTAAAGTTCAAACTTGAAGCTTGCATGTTTTGATCATCAGTTGAACTGGCGATTACATGCTTTTGAGTTGGCTTTATTGGAGCAGATGTTTGCAATACGTTTGCATGTAAGGCAAACAGTAGTTGACTAAAACAGGAGTCAAGTTATTTTATTTTATTTGTTCCCATGCAAATTGCTTTGTAAACAGTATAAATAAGTGCTTTTGCACATAGATTAGAGAGATTCAATAGGAGTTGGCTTTTTCAGAGCTTTTAAGAGTTAGCTTTTTAGCAATTCATTATTCAATATTCAATATTAAACTTAGAGAGAAATCAGTTGTATCATTAATGAACATCAATGAAAATGGCAGTTCTCATGCCTTCATTATGCTAGAGTTGTTAGTCACCTGGTGTTCGAATTGTGATTTTTGTCTCATTCAAGAACATTTGTTATGCCTGTTTTTGCTAAGGGATGTTATTGCAATGTGTTGTTGTCTATGCAAAATTAAGTCACTTCAATGAATCTATGAACTTTGTGTCATAACGAAGTTGAAGGTATAAGTCGTGTCTTTGTACCGTCATATGCAATTTAATCACAACATTCTTGATCATATGTTCTTATGTTATTTGTTCAATCTATCCAATCCAATCAATGGTACTTGCCCTACTCAGCCTCTGAATTTAGTTGAATAGTGCAAGCATGAAGTCTAGTTTCTGATTCCAGTCAAAAAAGTAAAAAATCCTTGCTTCGCTATTGAAAGTGCATCTGTACCTTTCGCACATCGCAAAACCAAAAAAAGATTGTGAATTTCATGTTTTATTCAGCATTAGTATGAAAAACTTCTAAAACACTATACATACTCTGTAGTTTTAAATTAGTTTTATTTTACAGGGAACTTCCCATTCAAATTTGAAGAGTGATTCTACCGCACAGTGTCAACATTGTGGACGACAAGTGGTTCACATTTTCAACTTGACAAAAAGTCAAGACATTCAATGCATGCTTCAACACACTTTTGGGTTACTCATGGATGAAATCAGCCTAGGTTATCCAGTTTTCAGATGGCATGGTGTAGCTAGCACATTTTTAGACTACTCATGGGCGCAATCAACCTAGGCTCTCTGGTTTTTACTCACAAAAGTGACAAACACAAAAGTTGAACAACCTCCTATGAATTTCATCACTCAAAAAAAATGGTGGTGAAAATTTTCACAGCAAATGAGAACAATATTCCCTCAAAATAGGATATAGCATTGTGGAAAGTTGACTCGACTTGAGAAAACAAACTCAAGTCTAAATACCAAGTCCATATCTTAGTTTTTGAAAAATTGTAGAAGAGAATCACTCAAGAAAAAACTTTTATAGAGCAATGGAGATTCGTATCAAGAAAAAGAGGTGCAATAAACAAGTTGTCAATGTGCAACACAATAGTGATTTTACCACTACCCCTACCAATTAAGGGGGGATGTAACAATAATGCACATAATCCTAGGAGTAATAGGATAATATTTTATATTTCATATTTCCTAGTTGCACTAGAAGTTGAATAGTCATCCAGAAGATGAATTGAACGATCATTTTCCTATAGTTAAATATGTACATTTTGAATGAATGAAGGAGAGATCTCATTCAATATTTTTTCTGGTTGTCCAAGTCACATGCATTTCATTGTCAATCGTTTCTACACTACATTCCTGGGCCTAACAATAACTACTCCTAAGTCTAGAGCAAGTTCTGGTATTGAAATCAAATAGGAAGCATCAAGGGGATCAAAACCTATGGGGGATCCAATGGAGAAAAGAGTGAGCATTCTCAATCTTCATGACAAAATCAAGGATCTAGTGGAGAAGAGAGATTCTCCGCTTCCACAACAAGATCAAGAGAGCCAAAAAAAGAAACCAAAGCGATACTATACCACAATGAAGGGCTTTCAGGAAGATGAATAGCCAAAGGCAATGAAAGCCAGTCTATGTGATCAAGGAACAACTTGTGCAAGATGGTGAGTAGGTAGATTTTGCTCTAACTTGTCATTTTGCAGGTATTTGAGCCTAGTACATTTGAAGAGGCTAAAGGAAAGTGTGAATGGGAAGATACCATGAAGGTGGAATATGATGAACCTTGATAAAAAACAAAACCTAGGTGTTGTCAACATTGTCCCCAAGGAAGAAATCCTTTGAGTGTAAATGGATTTATGAAGTCAAGTGCAGGCTAGACTATCAAGAGACATTTGCCCCTACTATAAAGATGGTAAACTTTCAATTGGTTATCTCCATTATTGCTCGATTTGGATGGAAGGTATATCGAATGGATGTTAAAAAATGCTCTCTTGAACAAAGACTTGGAGGAGGACGTCTACATGGTTCAGCCATCAAGGTTCCAAGTTCATAGAAAAGAACATTTGGTTTGAAAGTTGGTTGCATGGACTTAAGCAAGCTCCTTGAGTCTAGTATTTTGAAATTGATAAGCATCTTAGAGATTTTAGTTTCAAAAAAACTATTATGAACCCACTCTCTATATCAAAATCAATGGTGGTGTCATAGTACCCTAATTCTCTATGTTGATGTCTTGCCATCACCAGAAGCACTACCATATTAATTCAAAAAGTTAAAATATAATATTTACTCTGTTTTTGAAATGGTAGATCCAGGCCTGCTTCAAATTGTTTAGGTGTAGAATTTTGGCAATCTTATCATACTATTTTTGTATCACAAACAAACTACGCTAAAGCTCTTTAATAAAAAAACAAGATGGCTAAATGTAATCCTACATCTACACCTATGGAAATTGGGATAAAGCTCTCAACTAACAGTGATTCGTCGTCAGTAAATGAATCGTAAATCTACACCTATGGAAGTTGTGATAAATATCTCAACTAAAATTGATTTGCCACCAGTCAATGAATCAATGTATTGACAATTGGTAGGTAGTTTGATTTATCTTACAACCACTCAACCAGACTTCTGTTTTGAAATAAGTTGTCTTTCTTGATTTATGTCTTAACCTCGAGAGGAACATTGGCAAGCTGCAAAACGAATTCATTGATATGTCAAAGGGTCCCTTAACTTTGGCATTCTATATTAACGATATGTTGACTTCATGCTAGCAAGATATACCGATTCTGATTGAACTAGATAAATTGATACAAGTCTAAAACAAGTTTTGTGTTCACTCTTGGTTCAGGAGTAATTTCTTGGTAGAACAAACTACAACATACAATTGCCTTATCTTCCACTAAAGCAAAACATAAGGCAATCGTCCGTGTAGGTTGCAAGGCAATGTGGTTATGAAGGATATTGGTCAATCTTGAACTTGACCAAACATTACCAACAAAAAATTTTGTGACAACCAAAGTGTTCTGAAGATGCTGAAGAACCTAGTTTATTATACCATAACAAAGCATATTGAAGTTCATCACCATTACATTTGCCAAATGGTTGATAATTTGTCTTTATTCTTGTCCTACAACAGAGCAAATTGCTAACATAATGACTAAACCACTTGATAAAGATAAGTTTGTCAAGTTTAGAGATAAACTAGGGACTGTATCACGTTTGGTCATTAAGGGGATTTTAGATTAATTAAATAATGTCAAAAATAGTTTGGTGTACAGTTGTTTTGTAGGCATGTGAGTTGTTTGCAATGTAGTTTTACTTGTGCTCTCATAAGCACATTGTTGCACATAGATCGTCTAGTTGTAAGGTTGTTCCTCAATTGTAGGGGTTTTAGTTTTATTTTTTTGGCTTATATGATAGCCACTCTGCAATGTAATTTTTATAGCTTGCTCAATAAAGCTAATAAACACGTGGACAATTATACCCTAAAAGGCCAAGATCAATTACTGAAGTGATCAATAGTGTACTCAATGTGAATGAAAATAGTGTTATTGATGAAACAGCCTTTTGCCTTTTCAAAACAATAATGAGTTTAACAAATAATAACAGTGGAAACAGGAAAGAAAATGACTGGTCTTGATCAATTACATGATTAGTTATTAGAGTCCAAAGAGTCACTGAATATAGTAGGTAGAAGTAGAACCACCTTTTTCCCCTCTTTTGCCCTAAAGTACTCCTCTATGGCCTACTTGTTGATGTTTGTTTTTCAACAAGTCAACAATAGAGTGAAATACAGAGCATCTAACCCTCTCTTGAGCAGAGTCTCTTGAATGCTAAACGAAGTGATCAAACAAGACGACTCCAATGTTCCCTTTCTTATATTTTGTGAGGGATAGCTCAATGATTCAGTATGATTCTGCTAGTAAACACATAGGGACTTACACAATCGTTCGACAACTTGTTGATTCAATGAGAAAGGTAAACACCAAAATATCTAAGTACTACGGTTTATGACGTATGATATGGCAATGAAGTATTTGATCCTAATTCTAACCAAATCGATAAAAGAAAAGGCAAAAGATGAAAAGGTTCAGTAACACTAATCTAAACCTAGATGCAAGGTATAATTACTGCTCAGGTGAAATCAAACCAAATCTTGTTTCGCCAGATCAAACAACTACACAAGATTGATGCTATCTTCTAGGGTTGTACAAGATGTTTAAATCACTTATGCTCATGAAGAATTCAACAAACATAGAGATCAAGGTTAAGCTCAATTTTATTCAAACCAACCATACACTGCAATTTGCAAGCCACAAACCACAAATGGTATGAACATATAGATTTCACCATAAACAATAATAAGGCCTTCCACCAACTACCATATACTTAAAGAAAACTTAATCTAATCTTAATACTCGCTTGAAGAAATCCAAACCATGCAACACTTAGAAACATATATAGAATCACCAAACAGTGAGTCTTATATTATTTCAGAGAGCTCTTGCAACAATTTTTTAGAGTCTTCAACCTTACAAATGAGAGCAAAAGGAGCCCTTTTATAGACCTCAAGAATGTATGAAGGGTCAAGATCGATTGGCAGAGCCAATGGATCAGATGATGCCACCTAAGCAGGTGGTTACAACAAACTTCGATTTTTAGTATACAAAGAGAGAACAAAGGCACGTTTCCCAAGAAGATAAGGATGACAAATCAATAGCCTATGAGGAGTCTCCATGTGAATAACCATCACTAGTATTTTGACATTCAATGAATCTAGACACTATCTGCTTGACATCATCAAAAGGTACACTTGGCGTGTTATTAGTAGTTCCTTCGGCTTCAAATACATCATCTGAATAGAGGCCAAGTGTCTTCTCCCAATCAATCATCCTCGCTTTGTTGACACCAAGGTGGACAGCAAGTGAGAATATACTATCAAGCTTCTCATCAAAAACATCATGCTCTTGGAAGTAGAAAGCTTGAACTTGTTCTTTCATATTATCAAGAGTCGTCTCTCCAAATGAATTGCATATTTTCATCAAAGATGCATGTATTCCATCTTGAATTCTTTGAAGTACACTCCTTACTCTTGACATATCTGTTTCTACCTTATCAAGTAACTGTCCTTTATTGCGAAAGCAATAATACCAAGAAGAAAAATCATATGTCCTACCTTCTTCAATCACTTCAGCATGTATCAAATCATCAACTGAAGTCCCCATCAAGCTCTTCAAATGCGGCAGGTATTGTTCTTTAATATTCTTGAACTCAACACAAACTGTCAACAATGCAAGTACCCTTTCTTTGAGATCAGCGATCTTATCATACACTTGCATGATATCTTCCAAGTGTTTATATGTAGTTTCCTTTGATCTTTTCATCCAATCTTTCAACCTGTGAGATGAAGACTTCAACCCCTCAAGATGTTCAAATGTTTTTGGAGGAAGAAGAGATGGAGGTGTAGAAACTCTCTCCTATTGACGAATTGGATGAACCAAGTGCTGAATATACTGCTCTAAGGCTTGACACCTTTGCTCAACTTTAATTCTACCTTTTGTTTCTTGTCTTATGATAGCTCGAGCATTATCAATTGAACCCTGAAGTTCTTCTTCTACTTGCATTCCAGTCAACGGACCCAAATTGATTGTCTTGATGTCATAATCTTCAGGTGTTATATCTTCTATATTCTTCTCAAGCCTTGGAACTGCTACATGAACTTTCCTTACACTTGCTTCATCTTTAGTGATCTTTGAAAGAATAGTTGCTTTCTTCTTTGGTTTTTCATTAGACATGTCTAGAAGTAACTCATCAACTGGAATAGGAGGATATTTTTCAAATTCACAACTTTCCTTGATTTTATCCTGCAACCACTCCGACAATGATGAAAGATCCTGTAACTGTTGTATTTGCTTTCCTTGTACAGGCAATGACTCTTCTCCAGCTTCATCCTTGTCTTCAGTGTTAACTTCATCAATGATCTCAGTATCATGTGGACTTGAAGGCACTTCTTCAAATGGAGTTTCTGGAACTGCATCCTCAACATGCACCACTATATCCTAATTCAGTGGAGTATCTCCGGGCTATCTAGACGAAGCAGTTTCAATACTTATACTTTTCTTTTTCTTGCTTGATTCTCCTTGTGCGGATTCAAGTTGTTTTCTTTTCTTTGCTTGACTCGAATCTCTTTCATTGTCCTTACTCCGTGAACTTCTGCCAGGTGCACTATGTTGTCCCTATTGTTCAATTTCTCCCATCTTGATATAAGTAAGTTTCTTTCCTTCATCTATCAATGCTTGTACTTGCTCTTTTACTTGTTCCTCAGTAATAGCAATGATAGGCTCGATCAACCCTTCATCATCAACCCTTTCTCTATCAGCCCAGTTGATATCATAAGGCAAGTTCCGGATCTTATTGTATTCATTGCCTGAGAGAATTCTTTCATCATCTAATTGATCAGGAATCCTTAATACCTTAGTATCTCTCACTAGATCCCATTTCAATCTTGAACACTTTTGCATCCTGACATCATCATCATCAATGGCATTAGCCCAGCGATCCTCAAGCTGCTCAACATGCCTATAGGAAGAATATGACTGCTTAATAGCTCCATGTGGATCAAAGTTCTCCCTCCTTGAATCATGAAGATGTAGATGATATGCCTGAAACTCAACCTCTGAATGCTCAGCTGCTTGAAGCGATGGACAGGAGTAATATCTGCCAAGCTGGAGAAGAAACTAAACTCCGGCTTTCTTCCTTGCCCTTTGCATCTTATGAAATTCTAACAACTGTCTTGAAACTTCTAGCAACACCATCCTATTGGTAGGATATCTAGGCAATCTATATGGAAAGGATGTGAAACCCTAAATTCTGATATAGGTAAATTTGTCATATTGAATATAGTACCTTCCATATTGCTCAATGAAGTTCTTAGCGGCACCTGTTAGTCTTCTATGCACCTCTCCTCTCAACTTTCTCACTATGAACATGGCGAAGGCATCATTAAACCTCTTGTAATGATTGATGTTCTTCAAATGAAGCTGAGGATAACACTGATGTGAAAGAATCTATCCAGACTTTGTACCTAATTCTCCTTTAGCTGTTAATCCTTTATAAACCACATTTCTTGCTAGGATGTAAACAAGATAGGAAGTCATGAAGAATGATTTTGTTTCATCAAACCTTTCAAACTGCTCATCAAGGCAATGGCTTATAAGGCCAGCGCAGTCAACCATCTTATTCTTTGTAAACACATGATCAAAGCAGGTATACATCCATCCTTCGAAAGTAGATGATTGAGGCCTACCTGTTACTCGATTCAGGAACATGATGAAATAACTTATCTCCTATTTGAAGTCTGCCTTGTGAAACTTTGGATCTTCGGAGTTGTATATCTTGATTGATGAATCTGTCATCCACCTCTTCCTTACTTCTTGCATGTAGTGTTTGGGGTTGCCTTCAAAAGTGCATTGAGCAGTTGTAGGACAGATGAACACTGCCTTCCGGTTTGGGATGTTGAAGATCTCCTAAATGGCTTCTCTTTGCAGGTAAGCTACGACAGTCCCGTCTTTAGCTACAATTTGTCTCTTCTGTTTGTCATAGTGTTGAATACATTCCAACACCAACTCAGTGCTAGGTAAGGTAGGTGGGAAGCATGCTGCTTGAACAATTCCACTCTTCGTAATGGCCTTGATGTCTTCATTCCTTGTGATGGCGAACAAGAAGTCCTTCATCTCCTCCAAGTTGACGTGTCCCATGTTGGTGTCTCCCACGTTCTTCCAATGAGTTTCGAGCTTGGAGTCGGGTATGGTAGACTTAGCATCCATCTTGATCATCACTTGCCTCTCCTTCGCTGTCATGCCCATCTATCTACAAGACAAGACTCGAATAAGTGACTTGAAATAATAAAATTTACCTTTGCAAACCTGATTTCTAGATGATAAAATCATGATAATCTGCAAAATTGAATAAATAAAAGGCGATTTTATGAAGTAAAAGGTAATTGAAACATACCTTGTATCAATTTTCTGATCTAGAAAATGCAGATTTCTGTATTTAATGATGAAAATCAGTATTAAAATGACAAAAATCAGAGGTAAAAATATGTCAAAATCAGTCTTCCAAAATGCAGATCTGCCTTCAAAATCTGCTTCTTCTCCCTAAGAAATTTGCTCCTCTCTTGAAAAATTCACCGCCCCTCTTGAAAATTTTGCTCCTCTCTTGACTTGCAATGTAAATTATGAATTATGAAGAGGAGCGCTCCTCTTATATAGTCATTCACCTATATTAAATGCTAGTCGGCAAAAGAAGGGGGTCGGCCTTATTGGGCATTTAATATAGTTTTCAAAAAAAAAAAATCCAAGTCTTTTGGCGCCAAGGTGGGTAAAAGCTCATACAAAAGGCGCCATGAATGATGATTTTAGACAAGAGGAGCGCCTAGAGTTTTAGCTTATCATTCCCTTTTCAGATAGCTCATCATCTTTCCTAAGCACTCTTTTAAGGTTACTAGATCATGAATTGAGATCCAAACCCTTATTAAATCATACTCAAACTTATAAAGCCAAAGGTTCTGTGCTATAGGCGCACTTATAATGATGGTTTGAGCAATCATAAACTCCCATACATCCCCAAAGGTTTAATCTTTTCCCAAAGCATTCTAGATGATACTAGCTAGATACAACTTTCCCTAAGCAATTTGGCACATTAAATAAACTTTGGAGATCAAAATGAAGACTTCCTCAAGGCACTACTTGAGGGAGTCTTTTAATAAGAATGTGCGCCAAGAGTTAACTTACCAAATCTTAGTCATTTTGACAATTTTGACACAGGGCGCTTCATCAGAGGTAAGTCGAGTAGTATCCTTGTCTAGGTACCATACAAGGGATCAAAACCTTATACTTATCTTTCACCTTATAACCCCTTTCTTCCCTCAAGGCGCTACAAAAGTCATTTATCTAAACAAGGGCACCCAATGATGTCAAAATTCTCACAAGAGTGCCAAAATATATAAGAATAGATATAGGGTGCACCTAAGGACTTTATGCTAGGTTCAATCCATACAAACCTCCATTCCTCTAGGCGCCATCTTGTGAATATTTCGCTTTATGTTTCCTTGAAATATGTATTCATTGTTGGAAGGCCCTCCAAGCTAGGCGCCAAAACTCTCTAAATCAACCCTAATCCTCAATGAATCCTATGTCTAGGCGCCCAAATGGTCTTCATAACTGACACTGTGCCCAGGCGCTCATAATTAAGTGAAAGAAACAAGGGGAGCGCCTTTGTCTAAAATAACTTCTTGTTTCATTTACTAACAATAGATGCTAAGCGCCAAACATGGATTTTGCTAACAAGACATAGCGCCTTCATCCAACTTCACGTTTAACTTACCTTTCACCATTCCAAGTGCACTTTGGAGGACTCAAACATCTTCTTTTGATGCTTCATTCAAATTCACTCAAGTAAAGATAGGCGCATAAAATGACCACTCATACACAAGGTGCCAAATAAGGTAGAAAAAACACTTTAGGGGCGCCAAATATGGATTTTTTTAATACAATCAAGTGCTTAGTTTATTTGACCTCTTAAAGGCACTTTTAAGGTTTGTCTTCATTCTTCTACATGTTTTAAACTTCCTTAGCCCTCCAAGGCGCATTCAGGAGGAACTCCAACATTTCTCTTCAAAGCACTTATTCAAAATTCTTCCAAGTATATACAAGGCACCAGAATATGAAGATTTCGGATATTTCTAAGCATATTGATGAACTTTACACTTCATACACCATCACTTTACAAGTCAAACCTTGTGGAGTCAGAGACAATCCTTCTTGGGCGCCAAAACATGATGATTCGGGGACAAAAGGGCGCCTTTAATGAAGTTTTCTTCACATTGAATCCATAAGTTCTTTTCAAACATAGGGCGCTCTTATCATGTGAAACTAAAGGCCAAGGGCACCAAAACCTTATTGACTCACTTCCTCACTCTTCTAGGCGCCAAAACATGATGATTTCAATTTAGGGCGCATAAAGAGGGATCTGGGCATACAGGGCGCCCTTTAGTCTTGGTCCATTTGAAGGTTCTTGATTCTAGGCGCTCATCAAGGCTCATCATACTCAAAGCACTCATTTGAGAGTTATAATCTACCTAGGTGCTCAACAAGGGTGGAATGAAAAGCAAAGTGCGCCTAGGGTGTGCCTCAACCTAATACCTTCAATCTTGATCCTCAAGGAGTTTCTACAATGCCTTTACAAAGTTTGATTGACTAACCAACCTTAAGGTGAGCTAACTCTGAGGTGAATTGACTCTAAGGTGATGAACACAACTAACCTAGAAATAGCTAACCCTAAACAAAAAGACTTGGGGGGTCTCCATCATGATGGGGTGATGTGTGATTTGGTCACAACACTACTCTTCCCAAATAACAAGAGCCAAACCAATCAGCCATCAGTTGTATTATCGATGAATGATACCACATATCACATATATAATAGATGATGTGTACCCATAGGGAGAGATCTTCTCATGTCATGTATATAATGGATGAGACATCTATCCTTTATATACATGATACTGTAGTGTTGAGACATGGCGAATTTTGGCAAGGACTTGTGAATCCAAGTCCGAAACAGGCTCAACAAGTCTGCAGTTGAGACTCATAGACTCAACTGAGAAAGACATCCTAGACTCGCGAATCTTGGATGTCAGACTTGGCTGAGTCTGTGAAGAAAACAGAAAATCAAGTTAAATTTTTTTAAAAAAATTAAAACATTATATATTGTATATTTTTTAACTGCCAAATTTTGGCAGAGTTTTTCCACCAAATCCGAGTCCAAGTCAAAAAACAGCTTGCCAAGTTTTTGCCAAATCCAAGTCTCAACACTATGTGTGATACAACCAATTGTCATCCACAGCCCAACCTAAAGGTCAAGTGTGTAAATGCCCTCGAGAGAAAAAAATTTTAATCATTACAATAAAAAAATTTCAATCTCTAGCTGGGAAACCAGAATGTCATACTCCTTCGAACACAAAAAATATAATCTTCTTCCAGAATTGCCAGATATTTCCCTTCTCCTACTGAGATACATGTATCCTCATATTTAATCACTAAACATACAAATATTGTAATATAACAAAATAAATATTATAAACTAAATATATAAAAACCAAAAAAATACATAAATAAACATTTTAATGTTATGTTCTATTCCTTTAGATGTCTAAATAATTGAATATATATGTATTTCTCTAATTGTCATATCTAGCTGTATTATGGGATCTTGAAAATTTGCCATATCCATATCCAATACCATATTTGTTTCAATGCAACTTTGTCTTCTTTTATTCAGAAGACTTGAGGTGTTGTATATTCAATCAAACTGTTGGCCAGCTAGTCAACTTTTTCAATATTACATTTTGCATGGGACGAACCCTTGTGGTTTGACCAAACCTCAAAAACATTCAACTAACATTCAGCAATTATCCATATTTGATATACACCTCTTATAGATAAATGACTATCTAATGCTTTGCTATAAATGACAACCACTAAATTAGACAAATGACAACATACAAACATTTCCCTAAAAATAACAGATACAAATGTAGCCAGATGTACAGGTATAAGCAGTTCTTTCCTATTAAGTATTGACCTATTGCACATAGACAATTAGGTTACACAAAACTTTGCTTGATAGTTCAATATGAGTGTTTTATCTTTATGACCATGTGCTCCCATGCTCATATATGCCTTTAAGGTTACACAGATTCTATTATCACTTTTATTCTATTCTATCCATAGATTCATTTCTAATGACTTATTCATATTATGATAAACTCACAAATGATTCTATTTACTCATTCTATGATGCATGCTATTCCATGACTGTTCCATATGAACAGTCGTTCTCTGGATTATGTACATATTTCATAACATTTATTCTATAATTCAGATTGCTTGATTCTATTTATATGCTCTATAACTAATCATTATTCATTAAATATATATATCTTATTTTCTGCATTCAAAATACCAGTCAATAAGATATGCAGATTCGTACCTGGTTAGTGGACTGTCGATTGGATTTCAAGCTGCTATAAATGATCAGCATTCTGCAATTCTCTCCTTATTAATTCTTTGATAGATAAAGATTGCTGAGTGCAAATGTAAAGTGTTTGTTTCTGAATGCTTCTTCTTATTTAACGTATTCGATTGATTCTCTGCCTTGATGATCCGCTGAGATGAGATTGTGCCCTTAATGCAGGAGATCAGATATATATATGCTTAAAGCTACTGACGTAAGGATATTGCAGATTGTATTGTGTTAGCGATGAGGATATTATTGTCTAAGTTGATGGTATGAGATGCACCCACCCCCCCCCCCCCCCCCGGACCAATGCTCACGTCCTCTTCTTATATCATTGAATAGTTGCATCTTAGATGAGTCGTATCATTTCATGATCCATCGCTTCCTTTAGTAATTATTATTTTAATTGTTATCAGCACTCCTTAATTGTTGTTTGCTTCATTCATATAATTGCTAGTCTTGTCTTATTTCTACGTAGGCACTTATTTGTCTTATTCTGTATTGGTGCTGCCTCCAAGTTGCATTTCTTTGTTTGCAATAGTTATGAAGTATTAATCATTACTGATCGCTGCCTCGATTCCTTGGTTTTGTTATTAAAATTTATTTATCATAGCTGACTTCTCTTTAATTGGCACGTATCACTTGGAATAATTAATAGGGATCGCTTGTCTTTTATATTTCCTAAGACAAGTCTGGCCCACCGTTATTTCTAATGGTTTTCATGGATCGCAGCCTTCTAATAAGACAAATCACTGCTTTATGTATTGTAAGGCAATTTGTCTTATATTTATTAATATTAACATATATACTGATGATCATAATATTTAAATATTAATATTATTAATTATATTTATATATATATATATTAAATATTATTATAATAATAATAACATATATTTATATTGATGACAATGTTATTGCATATATTTTATTTATTAATTATATATATATATATATATATATATATATATATATAAAATATTATTATAATAATAATAACATATATTTATATTGATGACAATGTTATTGCATATATTTTATTTATAAATACAATAAGTATATTGTATCTAATAAAATAATATTATTATATATATGTTTATTAAATATTATTATGATCATCATCAAAAGCGACTTCTCCGTCTTGTCATTGTTTAAATCTTTAATTTAAACAATGCCTTAAATATCGGGACATGACATGTGCTCACTCTGACTTAAGCAAAAAATTCAATAAAGAATAGAGTAAACTCACTTCGTAGTGGCGACGAAATGTCCATGCATTGCCTAAGATGCCAGGGTTTGTGAAATTAACCATGGCAAAAAACTCCTCAAGGTCATTCTGCACACATAAAGATCTAGAAATCTTAGAGGCAGTAATAGCAAAAAAGAGCCAGTATAAATCTAGATATGCACCTTTAACATCACATTTCAAAGGTAGTAACTTTCCTGCATGGGTGTTCCTGACAACAAAATCCTTCTACGACATTGCAGACTAGCTAAAGCCTGTTCTATAAGCATTACAACATAAGATACGTTAATCATGAAAATTTGTAGACAATATATACATATGAAGGTATATAAGCATACATAGGCAATCAATCTATTTTGACACTGTTACAAGACCTCAACCCTTAAGCAAACTTACCCGATTTGTAATTGTACTGTCATTCTTAAGCCTATGAGCTTCGTCACAAATGAGAAGACAACAACTTCCCTCTTTCTCAAACTTGGATGAATGCATGCGAAAAGTCTCATAAGAGATTATCATAACCTATAAAACCAAGAACTTCTTCAATCAACCTGTATAGAGAACTTCAACCATCTGTCATGATAAGAAAGCAACCTACCCATATAACTAATCTGCATCAATTGTATATAACCATAAAAGCACAGTATCAATGTTTGTGAGAAACATAAAAAAATGTCAAATGATAGATTTAAAAAACATAAAAATAGGTTAAAGAATAACACTCAAAATAAAAAGAGAAAATAAGAGAATTTTATGCCAAACATATACTCAATGAATAACAGTCTTCATACAAAATAGCACTTTTCCATTTGACAAAGTATATTCATGAATAAAAAACGTGAAGTTGGTTTTCCAGGTTCATGAATGAGCAGAAATGTTTAACTGAAGCTTTGGTGTCTTGTAGTTGCACAGATGCAAGAAGAGCAAACTGGACAAGTGGCTGGAGAATCGTTTTGAAAAAAAATTGGGATCATAAACGTTGAAGTCAAAAAGGTTGGAGAGAGAGAGGGCCAACAGTGACCCACTCTCCTAAACAGTGTACATTTTATTCCTACATCCAGAAAAACAAAAATACAGCAGTTTTTCCCCAATTGGGAGGTTTTTGCTAGCATGCATAAGAATGTAGCATATGATGAAAAGCAATACAATTAAAAACCACCATTCAGAAAAGAATTTATAAAAAAAAAAAAATCTACCTGGAATTGACTGCGAGGGTCCAAAAAACTGTTGATTCCTGACAAAACATCTGAGCGGCTTGTCTCACACATTGCAATGACATGAACTCGTCCTTCAAGCCATTTCTTTATTTCTGATTCCCAGTTGCTTACAAGGCTTGTCGGAGTAACAATTATCACTCTCTTGGCCATTGGTTTTCCATCAAAGCCTTGTCGGAGCATAGTGTATAGAAGCGTAATTGACTGTAATGTCTTCCCCAAACTGCAAGTATTATCATTTTAATGCATTTCAATAAATAAAATTTAACAAAGAACTGACTAGTTTTATATAAAAGGGCACCATACGTCTAGTAAGTATAACTTCTTTTATATGACAATTAAGGAAATACAAATAAGATAAAGGATGGGCTAGACTTTCACCCCATGTCATCTGCTAGAATGCAGCCAGCAAGGTTTTCATCAGCCTTTGAGAAATCTCGCAAGCCTGCCACGCATTCAAACATAAATTGTACACCTTCCCTGCACTTATAGCAACAGAACTCTGTAATCTTAACTCCAAACTGCTTTAGCAATCAGTGACATGAACTAGAATAGAACAAAAGCAAAAAACTTTGATTACCCAAGACATCCCATACCCTCATTCCAATAAGCTTAAGAATATTCTGTAGAATCCAAAAAACCTACAGCCATCAATGTTTTACCATACATAAATGCTTAGACCCATTAATTTAAGGAACGTAGGATATCCATGTTACTTTCCATATTGTTGTGTATTGTAAGTGTTAACATGTATGTTACTATAATTATAAATAATCACATGGCACCACAGCTGCAGCTATTATTTCCCAACGATGTAATAAATTTCTGTCTAGTGTCTAGTATTTTGATGGCAACAGCTATTTAACTTGTAAGGTCTACATAGATTTCATGTAACAGTAAAATTGCTTCAGGAAACAGCAAGGAGTGAGACTGAATTAATTAAAAAGCAATGCTAGGGTAACATAGGAAAAAGTTCTAATATTTGTACCTCTGATGTGGACGAAGAAAACGAACAAGGATGGGGTCCACTACTATTGGATCTGATTCTACTCCAGCATCATCTGTATATTCTGGATGCCACAAGACAAGAGGCTCAATGCCTGGAGGAAGACATGGTTCCTCCTCCTCAAACTCTTTGGCAGTGAGCGTTGGAAGTAATGGCAAATTAGTGATTGGAGTCAAGACTGGCTTCTGAGAACCCCATGGGACAAATCTTTTCCGAGCAAAAAGGCGTCGAGTAAGTTCTTCATTCTTGTCAGCCTGGCCATTAGGACAGGGGGATTTGAAAGGCTTTCTTGCAGTAGCAGCACCATCAGAGACTGAAAGTACTCTGGGAAGTAGTGCTTGCCTTCTCACAACAAGATTACCACTGTCGAGCAATAACAGGCAATTAAGTTCAGAATGTTAAATTAAAAGAACAGTGCACTATATTTGCTTCCATCCTGCATATAAGAGAAGTAGTTAGGCTTACACAATATGCTACTTGTAAGATAATTTCTTAATAACCAACCACTCGCAAGAAGCATTTATAATAGGACCACTCCTCTCTGAAATAGGTTGAGGTCAGGGTCATTTTACACTGCAAGTTAAATTACAATTATATACTTGATAAAAAAACACTGACTTCAAGCACAATTCTGTTGAAGGAATCTTATTTTAATTTAAGTTAGTTGATGTGTATTTGACTAAAACTATTTTGTGTCTGCAGGTTTCTAAGTGCCTCTCGATCCATTTCATGAAACCTGGCTTTGTTTTGTTTTAAACATTGAACATCCTAAAAAACTCATTGTATGTGTATGTTAGTTTACTCTTATGTGCAGCAAGTAAGAAATGGTCTTTAGTCGGATTCAACAATTAAAGGCAGTTTGCGACTGGTTTATACACTAGAATAAAATATTAAATAACAATAAATGTTGAAGAATGTATTATAGTCATAGAATCAAAAAGAAATGGTATCATAAAGTTTGACCATATAACCATTCTGCTTTTGGCAAGGACTTGAAAAGGGGGACCAAAAAGGGACTGTGATCAACAGACTTGAAAAAAATACACAAGGCAGATAAAGCAGTCATTTGTAGAAGCTTAGACTGAGATGTTGTGATTCCTTGTCAAAGACACATGAATATACGTTTTTCAGAAGTATAAAAGCTATGCATTTTAGATCTACATTGATTTCATTAATCTCGTAAACTTTCTTATTATGGGCAAGCATGGACCTAGTATAAAGTGACCGACATCATGATTAATAAGAATCCCTTTGAATGTTGTGTATAAATTTTTGAACTTTTTGGTAATATTATCATAAATTATTGCCTTATGTGTAGGTTACCCTTTTTCCCATATCCACCATATTGTTTTGGCAGGTAGTTTTATGCAGAATTGCAGAAATATACAAAAAATAATGATTTATCACAAGTAATATGTACTCCACCTGGGCAATAATTTTTACATTTAAAAATCACAAATGTTTAATTTAATCATTCAAACTGATTTTTGACTAGTTTTTTGGTAATTTTATTGAGAAAATCATGACTTTTTCCAATAAAAACACAATTTTTTGGTCCAAAAAATTAGGGTTCCTGGGTTCTTTCTGATTTCTGTGGTGATTTTTTCTGATTTTTCCCTAATCCTAACCCAAATTTTCATTAACCCTAACCCAATTTTTTCCCAATTAAATCCCAATTAATTGAAAAAATCTCTATGTTTTGATTTGTCAATTTATTCCCAAGAATTTTTTTTGCTACTCTGGGTTTATATTCTTTTTTAGCTACAACAGTTGCATCCAAAGAAAACTCAACACCACCAACAAGAGAAGAGATCCCCTGCTAGGGTTTCACTCACAACTACCTTCTGGTACTTGATTTTCACATCTAACAGCTAAACCCTTCGAAAACCCACAGTCAAAGCCCAACCAATTGAAGTACCTGTAGAAGAGCTGGAAATATGAACAACATGATGATCAAATTGCCTGCAACATACACAACTACTGTAGCCTCCATCCCGAATATAGGACATCAGAATATCTTTAGGAGCTTGGTGTACGATTGCATGATTTTCAGGCATGACTATTAGAATTGCTACAATGGTGGTGTGCAGCTCTGTTATGATGTGCAGGGTTACTAATGCTTCAAGTTAGTTGGAGAATGTTGAGCAATGTTTCTATGTTCAATATATCTCATTATGATTTGCAAAAAAATGCTAGCCATTTTGCACAGATTGATATCTTGGATAATCTTCTATTATCTAGATTCTAGACTATATTCTTTGAGCAAATTATGTTGCTCTTCCCATTTGAATTAACTCAAGAAGAGAAACACAATCATTCAAAGACTTAATCATAGCTCTGAATTTAGGAACATCTTGAATTTAGAACTATAGCACATTACATGTTGAAGTAAGGAAGGATTTCAATATAGGTAAAGCATTCATAAAGTATTAGGTTGAAGGATTCAATTTTAATAATTTAATGTAAACTTGATTGAAACCTATGCCTTTTAGCCCGTTCTCAACACACTTTACTATCTACTATATGAAACCTTACATTTGCTCTATCCAAGATCACAACTTTCGTACATAATTTGAAATGATCACCCTAGGTTAAGGCTTATAATGCTTACTGAAAATTTATTGAGACTGATGCAAAAACCGGTTAAGTCTGATATTCTATTTCAAATAGTACTGCTGTAGTATTGCATGGGAATATGGGAATATATATAAAAAACAAATTTACCTTTGAAAACTCATGAAACCAGCTGTTATGACATTGCAGATGATTGGAAAGAATCTCCTTTCATTAGTAATCCCTTATATTGTCTTGAAATGACTGTATTGTGATCTGATGTAGACATTAGGTTGCTGAAAATGCCCAGAGAACACTATAAAACACCCAGATTGCCAACAACATGAAAATCCTTCACTACCAAAGCTGAGCAAGTATTGTTCCATGCTGGGCACCCATATTGCAATAGTTAAATAGACTCAAACTAAAGTGATCTCTGTGCTCAGACTCCTCATGTCCTGGCTGGTATGGCCGCCTGGGAGCACTAAATTGTTCATAACCTTGTCACCAGTCCAAAATAACTCCTGAATCCTGTTGCAACAGATGATAACAAGCTAGGTGCTCAGAATGAGTGGTAAAGGAGAACCTGAACAGCAGCGATCACATTTCTCTTGTCACACGATCCATATGGGGTGTACGGCCCTGTCTGGTACGGCACAGCATGTGGCTCAGCGCACACATTCATGAAAATATCAAACTACTCCAAAATGCTAACAAACCCACTCCAAAACTGAATCCAAACCTGCAAAAACAAAGCTTTCAAAATACGTCATACTCCATTGTGTGCTCAGTATGATTTCTGAGTGAAATCATCAACTTCCCAGCTAGGATTGATTTTTCACAATCAAAACTGGAGGAAATTTGAGGTTTTACAACCTCTCAAACTTCTGCTAACCAGCACAAGTTCTCAGAAAGGAAAATCAATTTTCAACACAGCATAAAAAGCTCCCCAATGAGCAAATGGGTCTATTTATCTTATTTTCCCATCACCCCCATGCTCAAGCTAAACAAGGTAAAATCATTAAATGCCCATATCTGAGCACTCCACTCACCACTCTAAAAAAGGTGTCCACTCAAGGAGGGCCCACCAAGACCAACGCTCAACAAAGGAGTGGTAAAAATAAACAAAAAAAGATATAAGTCTTCCCAAATGAATGGTTTGAATAATAGAGTTTTGGATAACTTATTTAATCTTTTTAAGTTTATCATTTCCCTTGCACAAATTAGCCTTCGGGAAATAAAAAGGCTAACCTATTTATTCCATCTTTACTGATGGAAAGGGGACATTACAATCCTCCCTCCCTAAAGTTGATTGTCCTCAAGCAACTGCAACTCTGGGTGCTATAAAATCTGCTCACTCTCCCATGTAGCATCCTCAAGCGGTAGGTTATTCCACTTGATCAGATATTCACTAATAGTCCTCTTCCTCACTGTTCATTCTCTGAATTCCAACACCCTTTCTGGAATCAAAACTAGATTGCCTTCCTCATCCAACGGAGGTAATTCAGAAGAAACTACCACATTGTGTCCCAGAGCCTTCTTGAGGCGAGACACATGGAAAACATTGTGAACCTTGTTGTTCTCAAGCAGTTCTAGCTCATAAGCTACTGCACCCACTCTCCTCTTAACCCTGAAAGGTCCATAAAAGCGAGGCTTCAACTTCTCCACTCCACTCTTCTTGAGAGTGGACTGTCTGTAGGGTTGCAATCTCAAATAAACCATGTCCCTCACCTTAAAGGTGTGTTCAACACAATGCTGATCTGCATAAAATTTCTGTTGCTTTTGAGCATGCAAAAGATTGTCTTTCAGAGCCCTCGTGATATCCTAACTTTGCTGTAGCAAATCTTTGGCCTGGGGTAATCTACACTCATCAAAGATGAGATCAACAAAGCTTGGTGCATTATAACCATAAAGAGCCATGAAAGGAGACATTTTGATAGACATGTGATAAGAAGAGTTATAGCAATACTCTCCCAGATGAAGCCATCGAACCCAAGCCGACTACTGCCCTGAAACATGGTTCCTTAGATAACCTTCTAGCCACTTATTCACAATCTCAGTTTGTTCGTCAGTGTGTGGGTGATAACTAGTGCTCGGAGTGAGCTCAGTTCCACTCAAACGAAACAACTCTTGCCAGAATAAACTTAGAAACTTGTTGTCTCGATCACTGACTATGTTCCAAGGCAACCCATGCAATCTAAACACTTCCCTGAAAAATAGTTTAGCCACTTGGGCTGCTTTGAAATCTGAACTGATTGCAAAAAAATGAGCAAATTTTGTCAATCTATCAACAACATAAATAGAGTCTCTACCTTGAACCTTAGGCAGCTCGGTAATGAAGTCCATTGAAATGCTTTCCCATTTCTCAGTGGGAATAGGCAAAGGTTGCAGCAGGCCTGCAGGGTGAGTATGCTCATTTTTATTCTGTTGACACACCAAACATTCTCTAACATAATTCATGATATCATTTTTTAACCCTTTCCATGTGAATCTCTCACAAAATTGTTTTTATGTCTTATAGAATCCTTGGTGACCAGCCAAGGGTTCATCATGAAATGACCTCATAATCTTTTCCTTCACCTTAGAATTTGCCACTAAAAAAATACGTTCTTTATAAAAAATCAAACCATTAATTACCTTGTACTTGTCTTCAGATATATCTCCATCAATGATGCTAGCAGCCAAGGGATCCTTTGCATATTCAACGAAAATCTGATCTCTCAAATCAGCTATTATACCCACAATGGAAGTGAGATGAGGTCTCCTCGAGAGTGCATCAGCCACAACATTTTTCTTCCCTTTCATGTAGACTGTGTCAAAGTCAAATGCTTGAAGCTTGCTTACCCAACGTTGCTATCTTTCACTCAAATCCTTTTGATTAAGAAAGTATTTAAGACTATTATGATCAGTCTTAACTATGAACTTACCTCCCACTAGGTATTGTCGGAACTTGGTTAATGCATCATAATAGCAAACATTTCTTTACCATAAATTGAATAACTCCTTTCTACACCTCACAACTTCCTACTTTCAAAAGCAATTGGATGCTTTTGTTGCATTAGGACAGCCCCTATATCTTCACCTGAAGCATCACATTCAAGTTCAAAGGGCTTGGAAAAATCTGGAAGTGCCAACACAGGACAATTGCTCATGATTTCCTCAAAGGCTTCAAAAGATTTTTGTGCTGATTCAGTCCAAGAGAAGGCTCCCTTCTTAGTAAGATCCGTAAGAGGTGCTGCCACCTGAGAAAAACCCTTCACAAATTGCCTATAGAAGCTGCATAGACCAAAAAAACCCTTCAAATGAGTAAGAGTTTTGGGAGGTGGCCACTCACTAATAGCACGAACCTTTTCTTGGTCAACTCTAACTCCATCCGCACTACTTACATGACTAAGATATAAAATTTCATTAATGCCAAATTCACACTTAGATTCCTTGGCAAACAATGAAATGGCCTCAAGTATTCCCAACACCTCATCTAGATGATGCAAGTGCTCTTCCCAAGTTTTATTGTAGATAAGGATGTCATCAAAAAAACCAATAAGATCTTACGGAGCTGCTCGCTGAAAATCCGATTCATGCATGACTAGAACGTTGCTAGAGAATTGGTTAGGCCAAAAGGCATAACCAGAAACTCAAAATGCCCAAAGTGGCATCTAAATGTCGTCTTCTCCACATCAGATTCACGCATGCAAATCTGATGATAACCTGATCTCAAGTCTATTTTTGAAAAATAGACTGCTCCATGTAGCTCGTCGATGAGCTCATCTATTATGGGTATTGGATACCTGTTCTTGATGGTGCATTTGTTGAGCTCACAGTAGTCTATGCACAATCGCATAGTCCCATCCTTCTTAACTAGAACCACTGAAGATGCAAAAGGGCTCTTACTTGGGCAGATGAATCCCATGTCAAGTAACTCCTTGATGGCCTTCTCAATCTCATCTTTAAATCGTTTTGGATGTCTGTAAGGAGTGGTCATAACAGGTTTGGCTCCATCCTCTAATTCGATCACGTGCTCAATCCCCCTCTCAGGTGGTCGTCCAGGAGGCAACCCACTGAAAACTTTGGTATGCTTAGTCAAAATTCTCTACACATCTGGATGGTGTTCTCTCTTCCTCTCATGAACAGGAGCTGGTAAGATAGCACATTCAGCCATCCACTCAGCTTGACCTTGCCTCAAGATTCGCTCCATCCTTTTAGCAGTAACCACTCTAGGGCCCCCATTTGACATCCCACAGAGAACAACCTTCTTCCCATCTGATTTGAATCTCAACTCCATGGTTTGAAAGTTCAAGTTGATCTCTCCAAGTGATTTCAACCATTGGATTCCCAAGACTACATTTGCATCACCAATTCCTACAACATAAAATTCATCTTTGACCTCATGGTTTCCCAAATGGATGCAAAGTTGGGAAATCTTCCCGGTGCAAGTGAGGGTAAAGGCATCAGCAACCATGACTTTGAAGCCCTCGAATTCTTCTATCTTCAAACCACGCTTGGCTACCAAGCCCTCATCTATAAAATTGTGCGTGGCACCTGTGTCAATAAGAGCCACCATTCGTTGTCCTCCTAGGACTCCTCGAACACGAAATGGATTGTTCTTTTGCGTACTGGACAGCTGAGCAAAAGTCCCACTATCTTCCTTCACTTCTTCAACCTCCTCAAGGTCTTCTATCTCTTCACAATCCACAAATTCCCCTTGTTGTTCTGATATTTCTGATCCTATTTCAGCCTCAACATAGACTTCCAAATGCCTTGCCTATCCTTTTTCATAACATTTATGACCTGGAGCCCAAGGTTCCTTGCATGTAAAACATAATTTCTTCCTTTTTAGTTCATTTTTAACTTCATCACTCATTCTTTGCAAAGGTGGCTGCTGCTGATTGGGAAACTTAGTGAAGATCTTTTTGTCCTTGTTAAATGAAAAAGGTTTTGCCATCATCATAGGTTTTGGTGCTGAAATTTCCATACTTCTAGCCTTTTTAACAGCATCTTGCAAGGTTTGAGAATCCAATGATTTAACCCATCCTCTAATAGGTTCGGCTAGACCTTCAACGAACAGGAAAATAAGCCTTCTTTCAAAGATATCCGGAACCATTACACTAAGTCTTTGAAACTCAGTGATGTAAGAATCAATGTTACCAGTTTGCTTCAACTATGCTAAGTCCTTGAAGCTTTGCTCTGGATCTTGCTTGTCAAACCTCTCGATGAGTCTATTGGTGAGCTCATCGTAGGTTGTGATTAGATTGTGACCCCGAGTCACTAGACCATGGTACCACCACTCATAAGCAGCCCCATCCAGGTGTAAAGTGGCAAAATTTAAGGTTGTCTCCTCAGGCATAGGCTTCAAAGTAATGTATGTGTCAAGCTTTTGAACCCAAGCTCTTGCGGAACATTTTCCACTACCATCAGAACGGTCCAAGGACACTTTACTCAGAGCATGTTTGTAATCTTTGTTGTCCCTGTTGTCTTGTCTTCCAACATTCTTTTTTTTTCTGGTTCATGTATTGATCAAAAGTTAAACTTCTACAGACATGATGAGGAAGTGTCATATATTCATCATGACATATCATAATATAATCAGTGAATGCAGTTCTATCCTCTTGCACTAGAGGTGTTTCTTCCCTTCTATTTGCAAATGGTTGAAGGGGTCTCGCGGTTGATCCCACTGAAGTCCTGGTGGGTGTTCTAACATAGTCATTTCTTACCCCATTGTTTTGAGAGCTGCTGACTTCAGTGTTATTTCTTGGGCCCTAAAATAAGTTCTGATCCATTTTATTCATTAATTTGGCCATCATATCGAACATCTAGTCAAACTTCCTTTCCATTCTTTTGCCTGGACTATCAGGTGGACAATTTTCCTTATCTCTATCTGCCATGACTGAATCCTCTTCAACAGAATTCTTTGAACCACAAGCAGTTTTCAACTTCCTCTCTTCCCGCTGCTGGTACCTTCACTCTCTAGCACTGGTTTGCTGCATGCAGTGTTAGGGAAATTTACACAGGCTGGCAGGAGACCAGCTCTGATACCACTAAAATGATCACCCTAGGTTAAGGCTTATAATGCTTACTGAAAATTTATTGAGATTGATGCAAAAACTGGTTAAGTCAGATATTCTATTTCAAATAGTACTGTTGTAGTATTGCATGGGAATATATATAAAAAACAAATTTACCTTTGAAAACTCATGAAACCAGTTGTTATGACATTGCAAATGATTGGAAAGAATCCCCTTTCGTTAGTAATCCCTTATATTGTCTTGAAATGACTGTATTGTGATCTGATGTAGACATTAGGTTGCTGAATATGCCCATAAAACCCTATAAAACACCCAGATTGCCAACAACACGAAAATCCTTCACTACCAAAGTTGACCAAGTATTGTTCCATGCTGGCGCCCATATTGCAATAGTTAAATAGACTCAAACTAAAGTGGTTTCTGTGCTCAAACTCCTCACGTCCTGGCTGGTACGGCCGCCTGGGAGCACTAAATTGTTCATAACCTTGTCACCAGTCCAAAATACCTCCTGAATCTTGTTGCAACAGATGATAACAAGCTAGGTGCTCAAAATGAGTGGTAAAGGAGAACCTGAACAGCAGCGATCACATTTCTCTTGTCACAAGATCCATATGGGGTGTACGGCCCTGTCTGGTACGACACAGCATGTGGCTCAACACACACATCCATGAAAATATCAAACTACTCCAAAATGCTAACAAACCCACTCCAAAATTGAATCCAAACTTGCAAAAACAAAGCTTTCAAAATACGTCATACTCCATTGTGTGCCCAATATGATTTCTGGGTGAAATCATCAACTTCCCAACTAGGATTGATTTTTCACAATGAAAACTGGAGGAAATTTGAGGTCAAACAACCTCTCAGACTTCTGCTAAATAGCACAAGCCCTCAGAAAGGAAAACCAATTTTCGACACAGCATAAAAAGCTCCCCAATGAGCGAATGGGTCTATTTATCTTATTTTCCCATCACCCCCACGCTCAAGCCAAACAAGGAAAAATCATTAAATGCCCATATCTGAGCGCTCCACTCACCACTCTAAAATAGAGTGTCCGCTCAAGGAGGGCCCACCAAGACCAATGCTCAACAAAGGAGTGGTAAAAATAAACAAAAAAAGATATTAGTCTTCCCAAATGAAAGGTTTGAATAATAAAGTTTTGGATAACTTATTTAATCTTTTTAAGTTTATCATTTCCCTTACTCACACAAATTAGCCTTCGAGAAATAAAAAGGCTAACCTATTTATTCCATCTTTACTGATGGAAAGGGGACATTACATAATTCTTGTAGCAAACCCAGAGTAGCAAACAAAATTCTTGGTAATAAATCGACAAATCAAACCCTACTGTTTTTGTCTGAAGACTTAGTCCTTTATCCCTATGCTTACTGTTTTTGTCTGAAGACTTAGTCCTTTATCCCTATGCTTAGGGACTTTTGTTGTTGCCTATGGATCAATGGAAGATCGAAGGTATCGTTTGGAATGTAATGTCCCCAACTTCGAGAGCATCAGAGTTTGGAAGATTAGCCTATTATTTGACCCTCATAGGCTAATGGAGTTGTTGAGAGGGTCTCGTTTGGCAGTTATCAAGGTGTTTCCTTCTTCGAAGCTCAGTTTGGTTCAGTTTGGGCCTTCATTTAATGTTTCTAGACTCAATTATACACACTTACTATTTATAGTAAGTCACCATTTCAGGAGAGTCAGTGTTTCTATATATAGCAGGGCACCTAGACAGGGCTTGATTGCAGTGTCGATCCCTTACTCAATTGGTTTGATCAGATAATGAGGGATTTACTATTTATAGTAAGACTGTGGTTGTAGAGAGGGACCCCTGCTATTTTTAGTAAGGCGATTGGATGCACAGAGGGTACCCTAGTGAACCTCCTTGTTCAGACGGAATTGGAAAATCATAAGTATTTAATGAGTTATTAATTATTTAATGGCTTTATTAAAAGAGATATTATAAAGTTATTTTATAACTTTATTAAAGTGGGGGCTATTTAATGTTGATGTGCAATTAATACTCATTAAAAAGCACGCCTTATGTTGGAGATATATATTAAAGTCAACAAAAGCACATATTAAAATATATTTTAATGACTAAAGAGCTGCTTCGGAAGTCGTACCTTTTAGAGGATGATATAAAAGCAATGTCAAAGGTCATTTTCATTCATTCTTGATTATTCATTCAGTCATTTGATGGTATTGCTGTGTGAGAGGAAAAAACCAGAGAGTTTTGTTGCAAATTTGGCTTGGAGTGCATAGCAACTTCGTGGCTGTAGCTTCCTAAGGATCTGAAAGAATATCTGAAGGTTGCCAGGTGGATTGGCTTCATCTAGGAGCCAATATTGTGCAAATTTGTGAAGTTTTGGTAAAGGAATTGAAGATGAAATACATCAAAATTCAGAGATATCATTGCAGATTGAAAAGAGACCAGAATATTCACTGCTGGGCCGTACCCACCTGCTGCTACTGGCAGTATTGTTCTCCATACTGCTGGCCGTTCAGTTTGGGATGAGAGACGTTTCACCTTTAGGCTGAATCACCTATCTTTTGGGGTTGCTATCTCTTGTGTTTGGAGCAGCTAGGGATCTGGTATATTTTGGCATCTTATTTCAGGTGGAGAAATCATTAAAGGCTGCAAATCATCATCCTAGGGTTTATACCAGCCTGCTGTTATTATTTCAGAATTCTATTATATTGGGCTTTTCATTCCGGGTATGCAATGTATGGAGAGAACTCTTTATTATTAATCTGATTATAAAATCTGAATGCATAGTTTATGTTTCTTCCAACTGGTAGTTTGTATGTTGCTTTAGAATTTGTATATTCCACTTGCATGCATTTCCTGGCATCTCTATACATTAAAAAAAAAATACAAAAAAACAAGAAAACCTCGGGAAAACACAAATTATCAATCAGCAGTTGCACAAAGATATCATAAGGGACGGGAGGGTCATTACATGGAAGCAGGGCCCTAGTCTTAGGGCAAGGCAACATCGTGTTTGAAACCGTGGTTTCCAGACTTCATTCCCTCCTCTGAGACTTTCTCATTGGCTCCGGTTTGGGTTCGTTTACCCAATGTGCCCCTACAATTTTGGCAACCTTCCAACTTGATAGCTATTGGAAATTCTTTGGGAAAATTTCTATCTATTGCTCCTAAGACTAGTTTGCAGTCCCACCCTACCTTCACAAGGAATCATGTTGAGTTAGATATTTTGAATGGTCTCCTAAAGGAGATTTGGCTCCAAGTGGGAAAGGTCTTCTAGATTATGAGTGATTTGTTTCTTGGTGTAGATCTGGCTTTTTGTATGGTCACTTAGCAAAGGCTTGTTCGCATATAAGATCTAAGGGCATCTCAAAAGCTTCTTGGTGGAAATGGGTGAGTTGTCAACATCAAATGGTTCTTGTTGATTCTCCCTCTTTATCTCATCTCCTTGGTCTTCTCCCTACTTGGGCACGATACACTCTCCTATGGTGGTTGGTCTTCCTCCTAAGTCTTCCCTTCAATCTATTTTGCAGTCCTTGAATCCTCCTTTAGGGAATATTCTCTCTTCTGTTTTAAGCTTCGTCTCTCTAGGTGCTCAACTATATTAGGCTATGTTACACCAAGCTTGCAGGAGGAGGACAGTAGGGGGCAGGGGGACGAATTTTAGGGACAGATTTTTTTGAGACCATTTTAGGGGGCGGCAAGGGACGACTATTAAAACAATAGGGAATATTTTAAAAATTTAGGGAAATGTCAAATATTCATATGATGATATTGATAAGGCATTCATCATATACATTATAAATCTTATAAATCCTTAATACATAACATTAGAGTTGAATTGAGAGTTCACATGAGAGTCAAACAAATTAACAAAATTCAATTGCTTTCATAATTCATTATCAATGTGCATATGATATATATTATTTAAAATTTAAAAAATAACAACAAAATGCCCAAAGGCTGCAAGTTTCAACTACAAAATGACAAAAACATAGAAAATATGCTGCTACCCCAAGCTTGCAACAAACTTGTACATTCAATGAGCCTATCTCCTTTGTCTCAAGATTGTAGTGGTTGACACAAGCGACAACAAGTTCCTGACTTTTTATTGAGATTGGAAAGGAGGCTGCCTCAATAAGACCACTATCCCGCTAGCTTATTCTCTTTTTGTACATGTTCTTTCCTCTATTTCTCGGACATTGACATGTCCCAAATTGATATCCTTGATCTGAGGATATTTGGACACCAGCTTGGAAGGATATTCCACCATTTGGAAATGGTGCTGCATTTTGACGGGGAAGGTGCCTCTCTTCACTGATTTTACACTTTGGAAACTTGTTGCCCCTACAATCTGATAGAAAACTTGTTCTTTTAGAACCAAACCACCACCCTTTTATGACTGAAAACTGATGTTTTTCCACTGAAATCCTAACTGTTCTCTCACTGAAAACTGCTGCCTTATGCTAACAAAAATCAGTTGATTGTCATATATGTTGACAGCATTAAAAGGGAGATCAAAATGTGCGTATGAGAATTTGGAGATCCATTGTCCTATGACTGAAATCTCTGCCGTTATATGTTGCAGACCTGAAATTCTGTGAGAAGCAAAAACAACTAAAAACTGTCGTTTTCAGTGATAGAAAACCACCATCTCAGGACTGAAACACCACCTTGAGAGGTACAAATGGAGCTTGAAAGCCTAGGTATTGTTTTGCCTGATTTTACCTTGAAAACCCTGCTATTTTGCCAACTGAAATGACTCAAAACTGCTTTCAAATCTTGCAAACTCTGTTCATTAAAACCCTAACAACATGCAACTGTCATACACCATAAAGGAGCTTGAAAATCTATTGTTTTGCAGACCGAAATCTCTCATTTAAGGCTGAGTGTGGTGTGCGGGCCCACAAAAGAAAACAATAAAATAATTTTTAATTCATTTTGGGTTTTTTTTTTTTTAAATTGGGTGTAACTATGCAAAGACGACAGGCCATCCCCAAGACAGTCGGGGGACACCATTGACATCCTTAGTCGTCTTGGGGAAGGTCGGTCGGCCATCCCCACAAAGTCCCCACATTTCCGAGACATTAGGGCCAAAAAAAAAATTGGTCAAGGACGATGCAGGGATGTTTCCAAGGCATTCCTAGTACAGGCATGTGTATAAAAATTCCAGGGACATAGGTATCAGGTTGTTGCCCCCTGGTGATTCCGAGCTCCATATGGAGTGGGATTTGGTTTCTAACCCCAAGTCAAGCCTTTTTCCTCTAAAGGGTAGTTCCCCTTGAAGATCATGTTCGGGATCCACCAATCTTTGCAGCTGGAAGTTATGTTGTCTTTGGATTCTTTTAGAGATTGTTTGTCGTCTTCTCCATCAAGCCTTCGTAATGCTTCCTTGGTTTCTCAGCTTGTGGAGTTGGCACCCTCATGTGAGGCGTTGGATTGTTTGGAAGGCTAGTCGAAAGTTTCATACAGAAAATCCTCTTCAAAAAAGAAAGCTTTAAGTCAGATGATTCTCAGATCTCATAAGAAGGGGATGGTCTAGCTTCTCACTGTGGGGGCTTGGATGTGCATATCACCACCCTTGTTTTTGGTTGGTTTGTTTGATCTGATCTGATGCGGTTGTCTTTGCATTGCCACCCCCAGGGGATTTTACAGTAGTTTTTCTACTTCTTTTTGTTTAGTCAATAGGACCACTTTGTCATTGTTATCAATTTCTCATAATTTTATGGGCAAGGGCCCCAATAGAACCCCCTCTAATTTAATGAAAAACAAAAGCACTCTCCAACAAATTTAAGCCTCTAGAACTCCACATTTATCAACATTGTACAAAAAATAACAGATTTTATACAATATGATCCATAACAATTCAAAAACCAAATCGCTTCATCAAACAACTAGGAACTCATCAGAAATAGAGCTAAAATGAAGAAATTTTGTACAGCAACAAAACTGTTAAAAACTGCAACGTGCCCATTGCGTTATTGTCAAGGCCGTTTTGCATGTCATAGTGGCAGTGTGTTATGGCAGCTCTGTAAGCATCATGATGCTTTGCTTAGTGAGGGCTCACTTGGATCCTATGGTCATGGCAGTTTTGCCTATTTCATACAAGAAAAAAAAAACATCAGAGAAGTTGACTTTTCAACTTCCTTATGCTTGGAAGTCCTTTTAGTGCATGAAAAGACACTTCTAATGTTTTGAAAGAGGAATAGCCCTGATTGGAAAATATGAATGGGAGAGTCTGAGAGTGGAAATTAGAGAGTTCAATTGGTTTTAGAAGTAAGATTTGTTGGTGCAAAGATGATCCATAAAGATTCGAGGAAAGATAACACAGCAGCATGAGGATTTACTTTTGAAGTTTCAGGCTCAAAGAAATCCCTAGAGAAACTAGCAATGTGAAACCATTGGTTCCATTAGGAGACAGTTTCAAAACAACTGACTTCCCTAAGGGGCAGTTTCAAAACCACTAGTCTAATTAAAGGGGCGGTTTCATCTTGATTCAACATATGAGAAGATGAAATGCACAGTTCGACAATTTCTCTTCCAATACCCATTATAGAGCTTTCTAGTGCACAAGGAGGACCCTCCAACAACTATTCAAGGACACAAGGAGGTTGGATTGGCACATGGAGGCTTGGGAGAAAATCCAATCTTGTGGATTCAAAGCACAATATGCAAGAGAGTGAGAATAAGCTCGGGGAAGGAAAGAGTTCCAGGCAAAGTACACAGCTCATGTGGTTTGGAACTTGGAAGTACTCAACACCAGAGAGAACTAGGAAGATAGAAAACACATGGAGTCAGTTCTTCACACTTGTAATTGTTTCTAATGTTTTTAGGAAAGATCAGAAGATTTGCATTTGCCACTTCCAACTGGTTTTCCTCGCCTTGAGGTTTCCACCGTTTCCAAGATAAATTTGTGTCTTTCTATGGTGTGGTTTGCTTCTGTTCATGCTTGTTTATGAGATATAAATCATCCTTCCACACTTTGAATGCACGCTAACTCTAACTCAAAAGAATTCCACCATCATTTGGATGAAAAATCAAGTCGCGTAGCACAGATGAAAATTAATTTGAACTGTTAATTTCTGCAAGCATGGTATTGTAGAAAATTATGAATCAAGAGAGTAGCTGAGTGAGTATGACAATACGAAGAATGTTGAATATTCTTTATTCAAGCTCTTTGTAATTACTTTTGGCCAATGGAGTGGATACAAAGCAGAGCATTTTACATTTCCAGCTCATTTTCGTCATACTGGAGTTTCCAGGGTAAAATATTTTTCAGTTACCTTGTGGTCGTTAAACTGATAAGGTAACGAGAAGATCAGGAAAAACAAATGAGTTAAACTGAGCATCTGAAAGACAGACAAGGAAGCCCCGAAAGCTCAAGCGCTCGCTAGAATTTCACTAAGATTATGTTAACTCCAGTCACCGGGAAACATGATAAGGTGTTGAAATTGGATAAAACAGTGCAGATTTAATCTCACAAAACATGATAAAGTACTGAATTGGGTAAAACTATGTTGAAACTGGATAAAATGGTGCAGATTTAATCTCACAAAACATGATAAAGCATTGAAATCGGGTAAATTCTCACGAAACATAATAAAATATTGAAATTGGATAAAAATATCACACACCTACAATGGATACGGCATACCAAGGGCAAAGTTCACCCCGAAAGGGAAATTTGCATTCCTTAAAATTTGCCCTAATTACAGTCAACTTAGCAAGTTTGAGTAGGAGTTTGTTACCTCAACAATGCCGCGACATTTTGTTTCTTCCTGTCTCCGTCTGAATTGCAACAATCTTCATCAGTTCCTTCATCTTTATCACTTTTTTCTTTTTCTTCGTTTGTATTGTAGTCGTCATCGTCGTCGTCGCCATTATCATTATCAGAAGCCTCTTCTTCTTCCTCTTCATCTTCTAGAGTTAAAATTTCCTCGCTGTCATGGATGACAGCCATTGAAACGGGCAAAATAACGGCTTGCCTGGCACCAGATTTGAAAGGAAACCCTCTGAATTGAGCTTCTCGAGCAAATTTGAAACTTCTCGGCAAAATTTGGAGGAATTCAGCCGAAAATGATAATGACGACAATTGTTTAGAGTAATATGCTCTGGTTTATTTTCAAGAGGTGCGTTGTATTTCCCTCCAAATTAGTGGCCCCTTTGTGAAGTTCTAATTTGAAATGAACACTTAAACCAGGGTCCCATGAAGGAGGGCTTTGGGACAAGGCTTGTGGATTTGCGAGGATACAAGGTAATAAATAATCTTCAAGGACAAGCTATTCGTGTAAGTTTGAGTAGGAAACGTATAAACATTACCTAAATGGACATGATATTTCCATAGTCCATGACATGAATTGAAAAGCTTCTGATTAAACTTTCTATAGTTTTTTTTCCATCAACGTTTCGGATCACACTCCGTGATCCATCATCAGGAGGAGAAAGAGAATAGAAATGAAATAAACTGCAAATCAGTTTCTTTAAAAAGAGAGAGGAAAAAGTTGACACGGTTTGCAAGAAAGGAAAAAGGGACAAAAAGCAAGATGAGTCACAAAAACAAGACAAAAACCCAAAATAAAGATAAAAATGAGGTAAAAGGAAAAAGTCAAGACTAAGGAAAATAACATGAACTAAATGAATTAAATTGGCTAAGGATCATAGGAGAAAGAATAGAAGAAGAAGAAAGCAAAAATAGATGGAGAGAAGGAATGATTAAAATAAGAAATAAGGAAACAATTAAATGAAGTCTCGAGTTAGAAAAAGAAAAAGAGCAAAAAAGGTGACCAAAAATAAAATGAAAAGAAAAAAGAAAGGAACAATAATAGAAAAATAATAACGTTAGACGAAAGGCAAAGAGACTTAAGGAAAGCAAAAAGAAAAATTGAAGCAATAAAAACAAATCATTACACAATTTAACCAGAAGCTTTTCAATTCATTACCTAAATGGGATAAGTTTAGGTTTTAAATTATAACGAATATTCTATACAAGACTTATTGTTTAAATTTTAGGGAGAAGTTAATGGGTTGTACTTTAATTGGTTTGTATAATGATGTTAAGGTGTTTAGAAAATTTATTACAAATCAAAGATAATCAATAAGAAGATAGTAAGAAACAAATCAAGTTAGTTGAAATTTCACCAGGTTTTTGTAAGCTCAATTTGATGGATTTTTTAGAGGTAATTTTAGTTTTAGATGGGTAGGTGTGGTCATTTAGGGTGCATCTGGTTAGTTTTTGAAAGGTGAATCTTTTGTTCTGGGAGATTAGGAGTAATAACAAAGTAGAATGGGCAATGGTCATTGAAGGTCTTTTGATGGCTTCGAAGTTAGGTTGTAGGAATCTCATTGTGGGAGAAGATTTTGTTGTAGCTATTTAACACTTGTGTAAAATGGAGCACCCAAGATGGAAATTTAGTATTTTGTTGGATGAGGATTTGATCCTATGCAAATCCTTTGATGATATCTTATTTAGACATTGCTATTGTGAGTCCAATAAGGTGGCTAATATTTGTTGAGAAAATTGGTATACAATAATAGTGAAAGTATATACTTAAGTGTACAAATCCAATTAACTCGATTAGAGGTACATGTGATTAATCATTAAATCTGAAATAGAATATGGATAAATATGTATAATAGCAATAAGAAATCAACAAACATATATGAAATTGAATATACGTGGAGAAACCCTTTCAAGAAAAAACTCCACCACCAAAGAAATATTGAGCTTATATTAATCGGGTAGAAACAAGTAGGTTAATACATCTTATACAATCTTCTTCAATCTGATAGCATTCCAGAAGCATAAAAGGACCTACACAATAATCATACCTCCTCTGTATATAAACTTAAAGAGGCTCAAAAAACCACTATAAAACAATACCATGGGCCCAAACATGGTCTCATAATACCATGGTAAAAATTCTCGCAACCCACTACATGAGAGCGGTCTCCAAAATAGAAAGTAACTCCTCTTGTACATTGATGCATCATAGATTCCATCATAAGATGTCATTAAGCCCACTTTTTCATTTCAAAGTGCTCCATGAATGCAATAATGCATTGTCATTGCCTATTTTGAGAAGGATGCCCCATAACTCCTTATCTTTGCTTTCCTTTTGTAACCTCCCTTGTTCAATGCCACTACAACAATATCTCACATAATCCAAAGAATAATAATATTAAAATAATATTCCTCAACTCCTTGTGGGTGTCCAAGTTATCCATTTCAAGAAAGTTAGAGACTCGGCATTCTACATTAGGATTGTAATTTAATATCAGACTATCCTAACAATCTCTCACTTGATATCATACATCGTAATGACATAAACAAGAGATGTGAAATGAATCAAGCATAGAATACAAGGCTCATGGCCTTCCTACACTAAGAACTTATATGTGTTCACTAGTTTTGTAAGTGAATTTGTAACATTATCCTGAGTGTCGACCTTTGAAAGGAAGCTAGGTATGTGGAAATGCTTCCTACACTAATCTAATGAGGAGAGTGTTGTGCAAATTTTCAATATCTTAACAATTACAAAAAGTAGAAACACATATAAACATAAAATAAACAATATACCATAACACAGGTGTACGTGGGAAAAACTCTTGTGAGAGAGAAACCCCACACTCCAAAGCAACTCAATATATTATTTAGTAAACAACATAGTTACAATACGCTTACTTATTCTCAAATGGGAACTGGATCTTGAATTGACTCAGTCACTTGAACCAAATATGAATAAACTACAAGTGCCCCTATGAATGGGTCTCGATCTGGTGAGGATGCCTAAGGGCTATACAATTGGATCTGCTATAGATAGGGGGATAGCCTACTACTGCCTTCATAGGAGTATCACAAACTAGAGATCTGGAGGAATTTTAACAACATAACAATACCTACAAAACTCATTATCAAACTTCCATCTCAAGCACCCAATATATAGGAGATACAATACATGAAACCATGAGCTAAAACCACCCAAAATAGTGAAACCCAAATCCTTGGTTAGAAATCTAACACCCAAATTCCAAGATGAGTCCATAGGTTAAAAATAGCATATTCCTTCCACCTGTCATAACCTCGTTATAATCCACTCACCAAACTGGGCATTCCAATTTGGTTCCATTATCCCCGTCCAAAGATGTCTTATGATGTGTTGGTCAACAAGTGTAACTCCCCCTAACAACTCTTTTATGTGTCCTAGACATTTTTACATTTCCAATGCAGATGCCCAACATCAAGAGGCCATAACCTTTGATTCAAGAGGCTGATAGGGCCTATTTTTTAAATTGTAGATCTCAAAGAGGTCCACATGATAGGCACACGAGAATCAATGTTGAACAAACCAAAATTTTTATTATAGTCAAAAACCAACTCTATCGCCAGGAATTAAGTTTTTCTATTTTTCAACCTAAAAATTGCACTATTTGTAATCTTGACATTAAGTGCAAGGTTGAGACACCTTTCCTAACAATCTTATGAATCATGACCTTACCACTCTCAACCATCTCACTAACAAAGTGATACTATACATCAATGTGTTTCGTACGAGCATGATACATGGTGATTCTTGGCCAAATAGATAGCCCTCTAATTGTCACATCTAATCTAAACCACAATGCAATCAAAACTAACTCCTAAACATAGTCTCTATAACTAAAATATCTATTTACAAACATGTGTAGTATCTATATACTCTACTTCAGTAGTGAACAAATGAACAATGAGCTACCTCTTACTCATCCAACTAATAACACTGTCAAACAAAGAAAAAACATAGCCACTAGTGGACCTCAAACTATCCAAGTCACTTGTCTAGTCTACATCAACAAAGACCTATTGTGTGGTTACACAACACGCCCCATTTTCACTTGACAAAATAGGGACCCAATTTTTTTTGCTGCTTTGGCTTGTTATTTTTTTGCTTTTGGGCAGTCTGGTAAAAATAAGTCATGCAGGTCATCCTACAGAGGATGAATAGATCACCATGATGATGTCATTTGTCAAAGTCAGTATTTCATATCATCAACCTCATGGTTGGAAAGAGCACGAAATTCCAAGTAGGTTTGCCTTTTGGATCACCCTGAAATTCTCTATGGGGAGAAAGTTATGTCGAGTCAAAGTTTTGGTCAAACCTGATATTCCGGGGGAGGGGTCACATTTCAAACACCAGTCATATCTTGTAAGATCACCCTGATATAAGCTTGTCACCTGATAATCACTTGGTACGCGAAAGTTTGGACGTCAATTTTACGTGATAACGGTTCTGCCCGTCAGACAACTTCACATATTTTACGGGGGTCATATTTTGAACATCACTCGATCTTACAAATATCACCCTTGTCGTAAAAATATCACCCTTTGCCAATATGATGATGACATCATCTAAACCAACGAACAAAGAATATCACCCTGATGATGAGGTCATCATTCTATGTTACCTCGGGGAGGTATATATCCGATCCCCACCATATTCACTAACGTGACGGTGATGTCATTACAACACAATGCTTAACCAAGGTAGCTGACATGCTGACGTCACCCCGATCTTTCAAAAGGGGGTCATTCTAGTTGCGGGGTCATATTTTGAACATCCCTCGATCTTAAATTCATGACCCGATATACATATGGTCAAACGTTGACCACATCACCCGATTCTTTTGCATTAGTTTTGTTGCTCAAAGGCAGAAGGTCATTTTATCAAAGGAGGGGGTCATATTTTGAATATCAAATGATATTTCGAAGATCACCCCTTCCCTCCTGTTTCTAGGCATTAAATGAACATAAATGCGGTAGATGGATTCCCGCCAACTGCGAATACGATTCAAACACATGGAAGCATCCATGGATTCTCTGCAGAAGATCAACGAATTTAATTGATTTAACACAGTTTTACCCTAATCTTGCCCTAAGGATGCATTTAAAGGCAACTTTCCAAGGTTATTTCCATTTACCTTGCGAAAAAACAAGAATTTACAGAGCATAAGTCAAACCCTCTTATGAGCTACCTGTGAACGGAATACAACTTGCAGCATAACAGAACGATAATCACCAACACCTGCTGTCCCTTTTTCGTAATCATCCAGTTAACCCAGGAGAAAAGCGTTATCGGGTAAGTAATTGAAAGCCCTCCAGTTGTCATTATCTGCATGTTCAGGTAGTATGTTCTTTCTTATGGTTTGAATCTATAAATGTGTACATCATGATAAAATAATGAATAATGGATGTAGTATGCATGATACCATAGATATATATATGTAGTATGTAAGTGTGTATGGATATTGTGAAGACAAGACATGTTCATTACAGGAATCCATGGTGGACCTCAGGCGGATCACGTCCAATTCAGAATTTCAAAAGTCTATGTTTGTTCGGCCAGAGGGGATAAAATTCAAGTATGGTGTCATTGGGGACACTCACCAGGGAGACACAGATTTAGTGGCATGGTCATTCATAATAGACCATGATAAGGAAAGTACCATGTTGGATGCAGTATATGCATTAGGAGTGTGGCATGCGGTCAGATTCCCTTATGCCATGGTGACCCCAGAAACTGGTAGTGGAATGTACTAGAAACTATAACCCTTAGACGAGGCTAGTAGAGAAACATGGAAGGGTTTATGCCGACTTCTCAGTAAAGGGAGTCACATCTACATTTAACCTACCAGTTGGAAAGAAGGTAGTTAGTGTGGACCTACTGAAGTTGGAGACAGAATATAATAATAACAAAAAGAATGCAAGGAAGAGGATGTACCAGTGGAGGTCAAAGAATAGCACCTACACTGCCTCTGCCAAGTTGCTCGTACACCTATATAAGTTTGATTTTGATGATGAATATCAGTACATGATTGCCCTGTTCAGCAAGATGATAGGTCAGCCTCATGCTAGGAATTTCAAGAATTGGATGCTTGGGATCATCCAGATGGTCCTATATACAGACAACAAGCCACTATGGGCCAAAGTCATCAGTGATGCTTTGGATGAAGAGATGAAGAACCTGGGAGGTCAAGAGTGCTCATTCCACATGACCTCATACATTGTTTATTCATGTGCCTACAAGGGAACCTTTGATGCCCTGACAACGGTAGGGAAGGTTAGTGGTGGTGTAGATGATGCCCACATATGGGATCACTATCCTCAATTACAAAGAAAGAACTACCTCCAAGATTACAAGTTGGTGAATGATGCATTCTCTATGCATCTGGTCATAACAATGGAGAAAGATAGAACCAAGAGATTGAGCATGGAAGCTCAAGAAGTTGTATATAGGCATGGTGCTTGGTTCATCCAATATGCCACATTTTCATATATAAGGGTGGAGGGATTTGAAGACCATCCCCTTATGCTACCCAGGTACCCTACTGATGGGGTAGTCCTGATGGAATTTTTGAGACAGGTGTCTACCATAGTGGAGACATACAAATCCCAGAAGAACATACCCCCTGTACTTTTTCCAATTTCCATGGGGTGGTATATGTGCTCAGATTCACAAAGCATATAGCACATCATAGGTGGTCTGAGGTTGATGTATCTACAGCCATTTCCACTGGCTAGATCATATGACCCCTATGGCAGGATGCAAAAAATAATGGGGAAGCCCATACATATGAGGCACCTGTAGGATTTCTATACTGATTGTGAGGATGAGGCTGAAGTAAGAAGAAGAAAATATCAGAGGCTCACCCTAAATCAAATAAGGACATTTGACTGCATCCCAGTGCCAGCACAGCTGAAGAAGGATGATGGTAAGACTATGTCAAATGAATATGAAGATAAGAAGGTGTACAATGACACCATCTCAGCCCCTGATCTAACACAACAGGAGGATATATCCTTGGACCAATTCACAAGTGGGGTGCTGCAGTTAACCCAGGCATGGGTAGATGAACAAATAAGTAGATTGAAGAAAAGAGGTGTAGCCATTACAGTGGACACCAGGAAGGAAAGGCAAGAGATCCCAGACGAGGAGTATGATGACTTCCTCGGTGAGAAAAGAAAATCCAATGGGGAAAGGTTGCCCACTCAGAAACAGATAAAAGGTCCCCCTAGAGGAAAGAAGATAGATGATGGTCCTAAAGGGGTGATAATCGATAGAGTAGCCATACCAGCTACAGGTGCATAAACATCAGGACAGGCATCTACCTCATCTGCACCGCCTCTAATGGATAAAACAAAGACAAAAAGAATCCTGAGGCCAGCTAAAGATACTGCAAAAGTACAAGATGAAGGCCAAGCCTCAAAACATAATATAGAAGAGGATATCCCTCTCGAGGAAGAGCCAATAGAAAAGGAACCTGCAGGTGATGACCCAGTGATGGTTAGCAGGAAGAGGAGGGCAGCGCCCCTGATGTCTCCACCCAAGAAGCAAAGAACATCTATGAGGGGTGAGATAAGGGCCGACCCAATAGTATTGAGAGGAGCTGGTGGTGAAGTGTTTAGGAAAGAGCTGCAACATGATGTGCCACTTCCCACCATAATCAAATTTAAGACAGAGAGAGCTGAGGAATAGACAAAAGAAGCTTCTAAAGCAGGTAATTGTGGTCCTTTCTCCTTGGAAGACACCGTGGACCTATCAGATGATGAAGTAGTGCAGAGTGTTGCCTCTCAGAAGATGGAAACCCTTGCTTCAAGTACCCACATGACCCCACATGCGACCCCATTAGCACAAGCGGCGGTATTGGAAGGGTTGAAACAGACAGCTCAAGAAGACAAGGAGAGTAGCTCAAAAAGGGCAGCCCAACAAATAGGGCTTGATCAGTTGGTAGATCAAGTGACAAACCCTACCATTATAGATTTGACATAAAGGGAGGATGTGAGCTCTAAAAACAAAGCAGGTGCACCTGATGCCACAGAGAAAATTGAAGAAGCCAAGTAGACAGAGGTAGGGAGCAATGCTCCAGACATGGGCTAGCAACAATATGAGATACCTGCTGCGCCAAAAATAGTAGAGGTCTAGCAAAAGGGCGAAGCTGATAAAGATACATCAGGTAGTGATGCTGCCCGGACTCAAGTGGACATGGGAGTAGATAAATCAGGTCATGAGGACCTTAAGATGCAAGAGGCTAGTGCATCAGGTGCAAATCAAGAGTTGATCATAGATCAAGGTGATGCATCAGGACCAGATACACAAACATCCACAGATACCAATATGCTTCGAGATGAAGAAAATACCAAGGTGGATGAAACAAAGCAAGAGGGAGTGCAAGATCAAGCATAGGATCATCAGGTGGATATTCCACAGGATCCTCCCCTACAAAAGGAAGCCCCTCAAATAGAAGAGATGAAACAAGACTCCCTTCATGAGGAACAACATGAGGAAGAAATTAGGAAGTCGCCTTCTCCACTCAGAATGGAGACAGATACTGGAGATCAGGGTAGACATGATGATGACAAAGGATGTCAAGGATCCGGAGATGAAGTGCCTCAGTGGCTTGAAAAAGAAATAGGTACGGAACAAGGTTTTGAAGTTCAAGAATTTGGTGTTTCTACCTTGTTTGCAGAGACCATTATGAAACCAAGAGAAAAGGCAGATTAACATCTGCTATCAGAAGAGATCCCGCTACAGGCAGAAGGACTGCCCAAGTAGCACTTCCCACTGTAGAAAAGGAAAAGGGCAAAATCACCTTGGAAGAGTTCCAAATCACAACTATAGATTTGGGTTTTGCCAATGAAGACCAGGAGGGTTAGGAAGGGAAGGATATCATAGATTCTTTGACCCAAAGGATGAAGAAAGAGAAAGAGAAAAATAAGCAGCATAAGGAGCACATTGCCCAGCTGCATGCATATATAAAGGGGTTGATTAACCCTGATAGTACACCAACAGATCCAGCAGTCCCATTGACTATTATCTCCCAGGAGGAAGTTAATAAATTGGACCTCATGAAGCATCAGGCCATGATCATGGATAAGTGGACGATGACAACCCTTACAGGAGTGGAAGATGTATTGAGAACCTCTTTGCAGAGGTGGAATTCTTTAAGCGGTCTAAAGAGAAAAGTAGATAAGATGCAGAATGAAACAGGAAGAAGGTATTCCAATTGGAAAAGGACCTGATTGCTTTGGGTGAAATAAAGAGGATTGATCCTCAAATTCTAATTAGCAATCAAGTGTTGAATAATAACAATGCCCTACTGATAGACATTTGGTATGAAGATATCAGGTTCGAATGTGATATCCTGAGGAAAAGCAGTGACAAGCTCAAGGATATTAGTATAAAGCTGCACAACATGATGGCACATGAAGCAGAGATCCTTGAAGCATTAGAAGGAAAAGTAGAGGGTAAGATAGAAAATCAAGATGCAGACTTTGCCATCAAGGCACTGCATGATAATTTCCATCTGGTGGCTGATGACCCCCTCACCCACCCAACGGAAGAGGTGATGAATAAGATCATGAGGATCAAGGCCAGGTTGGAAAATTACAATGAAAAGTTGAACCACAGAAAGGCTAAACTAGAAGTAATCAAGGATAAATTCTAGTCTCATAAGCACGCCATCACAAAAGCTAAAACCCAGGATGGTGGGGAGGTAGACAAAATAGTGCATGCCTATGAAAATATCAGGACAAAAATGAAGGTCCATATACATGATGATGTTCATCAGGGCGATAGCGATACGAAAAGCAACAAAGATGATGAACACGAAGAAGAAGAGGAACCCAAAGAATGAAAGAGGATGCAGAGCAAAAAAGATATATGCATCATGACTCATAAGATGATGAGTCATCCAGATGGTTGCCAGCTGGCAACCTGTGCCACGAAGGATAGTTGACTGAGTCAAAGTGATAATCTACCGTTGTTCTTAATTGACAAATCCTGAATAAGGTGCAAGGGTGCTTTCTTTTGGACATTCAGAAGTTAATTGAAATTTGATTGCTGAAATATCAAGACTTGTTTCAAAGTTGTTGTAAACATACATGTTTTGCATACTGAATGAAAGAGAAGACAATTTGATTACAAATCATCATAAATCTTGAGTAATATGTGTTTGAGATCTTGATACATGCATTGATCAGCTGCGTCCCTTTGAGTGCTTGTCAGTTTGTATGTGTTGTTTTCATTCCTTATCCTTTGAAGTTAGCATCATTTGTATCTAGCTGTGGAACATCCTGGTGAAACTATGGTTTGATTTCTTCTCCTAATGACTGTATATTGTATGTATGTGGTTCAATAGCTAAAGATTCACCAAAATTAGAAGCATTCATTCAAATTTCTTTCAATTTCATAACAATTCACCATCATAATTGCAAATAACAGATAATCAGACGCAAATAACATGAAATATGCAGACATCTCGTAGATAATTGGAAATACATAGCATATTTAGAGTTAAAGCATGTTAAATTGATAGATATCATGCAAATTCACACTTAAATTCATGAAATCCATGCATATATCTACTTACAGACACATCATTCGAGTAAATATACTGTGTAGAAGGAAGAACAAGATCATGATGATCAATAATCAGAAGTGTTGACCTATTTTCCTCTATCCAGAGCCAAATAGTTCACCTTGTATTTTCCTTGAAAATCCTTTAGAAAATGACTATACAAGGCGTAAATCCTTCAATTACTCATGCTATGCTTTGCCAAAAAAATCCCAAAATCTTGCCTAAGGATTCCTTGCAAAAAACCCAGAAAAACTCAGAATTCTTTTAGCTTCAAGTATTTTCTATCGCTGGAATTTCTCATTTTTATAACTTGTATTTGTATGCATTATTGAATGTACATTCGCATATACATTCGCCTTTGTACATACAAAGGAATATGCAAAGGCCAGATGCAATCGGCGAACATACAAGGTTAATGTACAAGTGCTGATGTACATTGGTGGGCCAAAAAGAGTTAAATCAGCCTTCAAAAAAGTGAAAAAATTGATTGTATCCATCTTAGAATGCATATCGGGTTTGTATATGCATTTGGGGAATCTGTCGCAGATTCCCAGAATATTCTACACTTGTATATCGGGATAGAATGTATATCGGGTTTGTATGTTTGCACATACAAACGACTATATACAATGAAAAGGATACAAGGCCGACATACATACATTTGCTATAGTAGAAGGTTCATCAGTCGATGCATATGCAGGGATCATTGTATGTTCGACATACAAAGCCAACATACAAAGCAGAATATACATCAGTCAATGTGCGAAGAAGAAAAGATACATACAAGCAGTTCACATACATTTGCTACAGTGGAATGTATGTCCGCGAGATGCAAGGGAAACATGCTACAGTGGAATGTATATAGCCAACATACATTCGCAATATACAAAAGGCAAAGAACATACAAAGGAGATGCAAAGGGTGGGGTCCACCAAATGTATATTTGGATTGTATGTTTGAACATACAAGTAAAACATGCAACGGTTAGATACAAGTGAAATATGCATCAGCCAATATACAAAGACAAAGATGCATTTGCTACAGTGGCTTGTATTTTTCGCTTTGTATGTTTTCACATACAAAGCCAATATACAAAGGGGTCGACATACAAGGCAATTGTGAGTCAGGTTTATGTATCTTTGGTTTGTATATTTGAGCATACAAAGAAATATACAATGGAAAATATGCAAAGCGCCAGACAAGTAGGAGATACAAGGCGGACCCGATGATGAAATTAGGCATAGCGGATAATCATTTGGGGTCCGCGGCTTGTATCTCGGCATTATATATGCCGATATGCAAAGGGCATATACAAAGAATAAGATACAAGAAGAAAGGATATAAAGCTGAGGCCCACCACTTGTATATTACGATTGTATGTTTGCACATACAATCAAATATGCATTCCTAATATACAAGCTGGATCTGAAGTGAACATACATTCCAGTTGATAAAAGGCAGAGGTCTGCAAGTTGTATGTATAAATGCATTGTATGTGCCAAGATACAAAGAGAAGTGATACAAGCCGGACCTGTTGCAAAGTTACAAAATGGTTAATGATCTTTTGAGGTCCGCGCATTGTATGTATATTTGCGATTGTATGTTTTCATATACAATCAGATATACAAGGGTTTTTTGCATATACCGAAGTAAAGTGCTTGTAATGTATAAGTGAGTCTATAGTTTCCTTTGTATATTTCGCATTGTATATTGCGATATACAAAAGTCAGATACAATGGTGATATGCAAGGTGGACCTGACTCAGAAATCAATTTTGACGAATTCAGCATTGGGGTCTGCCACTTGTATGTATGTTTTACTTGTATGTGTCAATATACAAAGGTAATATACATTTCTAACATATGAGGTCCGGATCCGAATAAAGATCAAATGCAGCTGATAGGAGTTTGGAGTCCGCGGCTTGCATATGCACATGCGATTGTATATGCGATATACAAGGTCGATAGCAGGTGCAGTTTTTCAGTGATGCTCCTTAGACCAGCTCAGCAACCAATCAAGTGGTGCCATGTGGTAGGTGATACAAAGGCCGATTCAAAAAAGGGTAAAGGCCGACGTTTGTATGCAGATTCAAATGCATATACACAGTATGATTTCAGAGGGTCGTTTAGGCGCCAAAAGTAAAGGTACATACAAGGAATTTTCATCATAACTTTATACATCGGCGGCTCGACTGAAGGTCACCCCAACAGCCTGATACAACCCGATATATACAAAGCGCTTTGTACATGCAAAGGCAAACTCAGAGGTAGTTTCAGAGGCCGATACAAGCACATTTGCAAAGCGATATATACACACAGTTGACTGCAGTTTTAATCGCCTGTATCTCCTCCATTTTAGCAAATTTCCACATGCTGCAAAAGGCAAAAATGCATGTTTTTCTCTCCTCTTTCATTTGGCGGGCTTTTCAGGGTGATTTTCTCACTTTTTAATTTCAAATCTAGATTTGCATGTTTTGGGCGAAGGGACATTTCAACAACCATTTTGGACAGATGCAGATATTTCTTGCATTCATTGCTGCACAAAGAGGAAGCAACTCACATTCAATGATCAGAAAATATCTCTCCACCGCCTTGTTTCAGATGCTGCATACATTCATGGTTGAAGATAGACACGCAAGCTGCTCGCATTCAATACCAAAATATCTTCCACCGTTTCAGGGGAGCAGATTGATGATGCAACAACTTGCATTGAAGTTTCAGAATATCTCCCACCTTCCCCAATTCTAGATATTCTTACACCATAACTTCTGCAGGTGGACGTCCCTTCAGGGAATATTTTTTTTGTTACAGCTCTTTGAGCAAATTTTGTAACTGACTTAGGTCGGATTGAAATACTATATATATGCATTCGAGAGATGTAAAGAAGGTTGAAAATTTTTGGCTTTCAAGCTTTCTGTTTTCAAATAAAGCTTTCTACTACTGTAACTGTGCCTTCTCATTGAATACATGCTAGTCATTTTTACCTCTTTTTACTAATTTTCTAGTTTAGTGTGAACTTGCATATGGTTGTCTGTGAACACTCTGTTCCTCTCAACTTTCTTATTTCTCACTTCTGCTAAAAATCATTTCAATCTGTGTATGTCTACTTGCTATATCCAGTTATATTGTGCATTTTCTCACTTCTATGAAAGTTTCTTTTAATCAGTCTGGTGCATCACCCTTACTTTCAGTTTTTATGTTTTCATCTTTCATTCAAAAGCATTCTTTCTCCCTTTTCCTCTAAAGATTTAGTAGTTTTAGGTGATATCCAGTAAAGGAAGCTGAACTTCTCCGGAGATCTGATCTCATTTCACAAGGTGCCACACTTCGAGATCATTCCCATGTTACTCCACATTGCTGAAGTTTGACAACTGCAGCAAGGGTGCGAATCTGGGTGATAACAGTTTCTGGCACGCCCGGTGGGACCTAATAATCATTATTGCTAGTTTTGATGTGCAACTAGTGATTTTCAGACCTATAAGAGGTTAAAGTTTGCATATTTGGCAACTCATACTGAAGAAAGACAAGCAAATCAGTGCTACTATTACATTTTATGAGAAAAATCCAAACTCAGAGTTTAAGTTCATTTGATGACCTATAGCTATCTCCACCTAGAAGATAGAGTAGAGCTGTAGTAAGGACTTCAATTTCAAAGAGAATACAACCAACTCCACCAAATTTCAGACTAGTTGCACCTGTAGTTCCTGCACCAGCTCAAGCAAACCCACCTCTAGCTGTTCCAATGGCAAGAAATCAGCCATTCATGGCTTTTGATGGGGGCAACCCATTGAACTTAACAATGCATGACGTCATACCTATGGCAGCTTTGAAGATTCTGCCCTATTTCATAGGGGAGAATCAAACCACCCCAATTGAGAACATTAGAGATGTAGCTTCTCTATGTGGAGTGCATCATATAACCCAAGAAACATAGCCATCAGGCTGCTGGCTGCTTCATTCAAAGGAAAAGCATTACAATGGTTTAGAAGTTTACAAGTGCAAACCATTACAACCTGGGATGATCTAGGTGATAAGTTAAATAAGCAATTTCAAGATAAATCAGACAACCTATCATTGGTTGAACAAATGACTACAATAAAGAGAGCTCCCCAGGAGCAAATGATGGATTTCAACTTCAGATTCCAGAAGACATGGGACAGAATTCCTACCATGGTAAGGCCTCCAACTGAATATGTTTTTCTATATTTTTTGAAAGCCCTAAATAGTGACATTTCAATGATGATACAATCATTAGGAGGTACTAGTTTACCTAATGCATATGAAATAGCTATTAGAGCAGAGAATAGCCTGATTCAGGCCAGAAAAATAGCACCTATACCACCAATGCCCATCTTCCCCGAGATTCAAGCTTTAATGCCCTTACCAATTCCATATTTTGCCCCTTTACCTACTACTACAGCATTACCAAGTACTGCCAATTCTGAAAATGTTGCTTCTAGCTCATCACAAGAGTTGAAAGAGATTAAAAATAGCCAACAAAAAATAGAGAACATCCTTCAAACTTTTGGGAATGAGCTGGTAAACATAAAAAAGCAGCAGTCTCAGAGCAGGTAGCCTTATCAGCAACGCAATCAAGGGCAGAATCAACCTTATCAAGGGCAAACTCAACCTTACTAGGCTAATAGACCTCCATATCAAGGCAATTATCAAGGTCCTAGGCAGAATGTCAACCAGAGGCCTTTTCAGCCTTACAATCCGGCACCCATTAATGCAGTAAGAGACCTTGTCCCTATTCAGAATAACCTTGCAGCTGAATATGAATGGTGTTTTCCATGCAATCAGCCACACAATCAGGCAGCCTGCTCGAATGGGGTTATAATTAGGCTCTAATGGTGCAGAATGTTGCAGTCCCACAGCCAAATATACCTAATGATGGGGTTGTGCAACAGCAGGAGCAACCTCAGAGTGATTCTACCTTCATGAACTGGCAGGAAGGTGAATTCTATGGCATGAATAGAGATAATACTCCAGTCACAACAAATACAAGGGCCAAGAAGAGGGGTTATGAGATTGAGCAAGCAACAAATAAAGGAAAAGCACCTGTTGATGCTTCTACATCCCAAATTCCCCATATTTTACAAAGAAATACTTCAGCAACAACAAGGGAGATGCCTCATTTATAGGCTAATACTGTTGCTACAAAATCCCAACAAAAGGTAAGTGTCACTCCACCTTTCAATATCATTGAAAATATGAAGAAGATGAATGTGACAATGTCTATGTGGGATTCCCTAGCCATCCCGGGCCAAAAGGGGATGTTACAATCTGCCTTATCTAATTTAAAAGTGTCCAATGATACAATTGTCGACCCAACTAGGGCTATCCTTACCAATTCCTCTCAGGATAACATCAAACAGCCAAACAAAAGTACTAAGCCACTTCCATTTTATGTATCATTAATAATTGGAGACAAGTTAGTACACAACTGTATGGTGGATAGTGGTGCAAGTAGTTCTGTGATGCCAAAACAGATTACAGACCAACTAGGATTGAAATACCAGCCCCTGGAGAAGGGTGTGCTTCAATTAGATGGCACAGCTATTAATACTGTAGGTGTGATTAAAGACCTAGGTCTCACTCTGCACACTTGCCCAAATGTTTCCATCTTCCAAGAGGTCTTCATCATTGATTTGCCTCCTTATTTTGCCATGTGTTTATCAAGAGAATTCACAGCCAAAATAGGAGGATATTTATCCTCGGACTGGTCCCACATGTTTTTTAGGACCAGATATGGCACCAAAGTGACCCTAAAATCCAAATTGCTTGCCAAACATCACATAGAGCCCTACACACCAAGTGTTGTTAATGCAAATTACATTATTTCTGATGATCCTAAGTGTGTTGTTGCTCAAGAACTACAAGCTGAGAGTATACCAGAAGTGCTATTAAGGGAGAGGGCCTCAGAAGATGTTGTAGATGATCTTGAGGCACACATTCAAGAAACTGGTATGGGGCTTTACATACTACATGAGCCTGAAACAACAATTCCAAATATGGTAAAGGATGCAGAACAACAGATAGAGCAGCAAGAGGAAGTATGGAAAATATACTTTGATGGCTCTAGGAACAAAAATGGATCCAGTGGTGGTGCAATGTTTGTGTCTCCACAAGGTGAAAGATATTATTTTGCTTTCCGTTTTGCTTTTTCATGCACAAATAACACTGCTGAGTATGAAGGATTGATCCAAGGCTTGCAGTGGGCAAGAAAGAGAAAAATTGGTTGTTTACAAGTGTTCGGGGACAGTGAACTTATGTAAATTAGGCAAGAGGGTTGCATGTTACCAAGAATGATACTTTGAAATGCTATAAGCATAGGGTATGGGACATGATTGAAGAGTTTGATGCTTTCAATCTGATCTCTATTCCAAGAAATCAGAACTCCCATGCTGATAGGTTAGCTGCAATTGGGGCTCAGTTTGATATCCCCAGTGATATTCAAAGAGAAAAAGTGTAGCCTCATATAAAAATAGTTGATAGGCCCTCTATCCCTGACAATAATATTTATTAGCAGGTTTTTGAGAGTGATGAGTAGATTCTGCGGTTCCTGTTAGAGGAGGACGAGTTTTCCATGATGAATCAGGATAAACTCAAACAACAGAATGGCAATGATCAAATTGTTTAGCTGAGAACAAACAAACTGCCCAAGGGATTGGTAACCTTGGAATCCATTTTTGGCACTGATGACCAGATGAAGAAGACCAAAACTGGCATGCAAATAAAAAAGGAACATTATGAGGAGTTGGAAATTTTCAAGGGTAAACCTCTCAAAATAGGTAAAATCTATTCACCTGAGTATAGGAGAGCTTTTATTGCTCTTTGTCAAGAGTTTGAAGATGTGTTTGCTTGGGATTATTCACTTTTATTGCTCTTTGTCAAGAGTTTGAAGATGTGTTTGCTTGGGATTATTCAGACATGAAGGGACTTGATCCTCATATTGCCTAGCATACCATAGAGTTAGAACCACGTACAAAACCTGTGAGGCAAAAGCAAAGACCTCTAAATCCAAAGCTAGAGCCCCTGATGATTGAAGAATTGACCAAGTTGATCGAGGGAAAGGTCATTTTTCTAATCAAGCATACTTCTTGGGTCTCCAATCTCGTCCCTGTGAGGAAGAAGAATGGAGAGATTAGGCTGTGTGTCGACTTCAGGGACCTTAATAGAGCCTCTCTAAAAGACCACTACCCGCTGCCCTCAATGGAGCAAATCCTACAAGTAGTGGCTAGTTTTGAAAGATTCTCCTTGCTGGATGGATATTTTGGCTATAATCAAGTGTTAGTCAAGGAGGAGGATCAGTTTAAAACTACTTTTACTACCAAATGGGGCACCGTGGCCTACAAAAGGATGCCCTTTGGTTTGTCAAATGCTGGCTCAACTTTTCAGAGAGCTATGGATATGGCTTTTAAGGGTTTGCTGTATAAACTGGTGCTGGTATACCTTGATGACATAACGGTCTTTTCCAAGAATGCGTCTGAACATTTATCCCACTTGAGGCAAGTTTTTGAGAGATGCAAAGAGTTTGGGATATCCGTCAATCCCAGGAAATGCATTTTCGTTGTGCATGGAGGCAAGTTGTTAGGGCACGTCGTGTCAAAGGAGGGCATTACCATTGATGCTGAAAGGGTAAGGGCCATTTTGGAGCTGCCCTTACCCAGCCACAAGAAGGGGCTTCAAAGTTTTATTGCAGAATTAATTTTCTACGAAGATTTATACCTAACGTTGCAAATCTTTTGAAGCCTTTGACATCCATGTTAAAGAAGAATACAGTTTTCAGTTGGACAAAAGAGGCCAAACTTAGCTTCGAGTCCATAAAAGAAGCATTGTCAGCTGCACCAACTCTGGCAAATCCTAACTTCTCCAAAGATTTTATTCTGTATGCTTATGGTGATCTAGATACAATCTCTACGATCCTGGTATAGCAGCAGAGTAGCGGCTTTGAACAGCCAATCGCTTTCTTTAGTCAGGGGCTGGAGGAGTATGAGAAAAGGTATAGCTTCATTGAGAAACACGTCCTTGTAGTGGTAAGGGGTCTCAAGAAATTTCAGCATCTTGTTTCTAATAACAAGATACATTTGATGGTTGCTCACCCTAGCATGAAAGAGTTCCTGTTAAGTAAAGATGTTAATGAGAAAAGGGATGGTTGGATCACCAAAGTCATGGAATATGACGTGGAGATCAAGATAACCAAGCTTGTCAGAGGCAGGGGACTTAGCGAACAACTTGCTACCAGTTCTGAGAATGAAATAGAGAAGGGGGATGAGGTGCTTCTAACCATTAGGGATGCACACCAAGACAATGCAACAGTAGTGGGCACAAGTTCGGTTAATAACATGACTCAATTTTTGCAAACTGGTAAATGTCCAGTAGGTCTAGATAGAACCAAAAGAAGATATTTTAGACTACAGTCCATTCCATATGTTTTAATAAATGACATCCTTTTTAGAAAAGACTTTAATAGTGTGTTGTTAAGATGCATTGATAATGGTCAGACTAACAAAGTGCTGCATAAATTTCATGATGGAACAACAAGGGGTCATTTTGCCCCAAAGACTACTGCTTGGAAAATAATGAGAGCTTGATATTACTGGCCCAGCTTATTTAAGGATGCCCATGCATGGGCTAGAAAATGTGTAAAATGTGCCATTTTTGCAGGCAAAGAAAGGCTGCCAGCTTTACCTCTGCGACCATTTCAAGTAGAGCAGCCCTTCATGAGATGGGGCATTGACTTCATAGGTCCCATTAACCCACCATCAAGTGTAGGACACAGGTGGATACTTACAGCTACAAACTATTTCACAAGGTGGACTGAAGTAGTGACTCTAAAGGAATCCAATGAAAATGTTGTCTTGAATTTTTATCATGATGGTATCCAGATTTGGAGTGCCTGAGTCTATTATCTCAGACAATGCTTTAGCCTTTGTTGGATTGAGGATAACTGACTAGGCTGTTAAGAATGGGATCTATTTGAGTACTTCATCAAATTATTACCCACAGGGTAATGGTTTGGCTGAATCTACTAATAAAAATCTCATAAGGATTATTAAAAGATCAATGGTGGACAACCAGAGGACCTAACACACTAATCTGAAATATGCCTTATGGGCAGATAGAATAACTCCTAAGAGGTCTATTGGAAACTCTCCATATATGTTAGTCTATGGGAAGGAAGCAAGATTGCCTGTCTCTGTGGAGCTGCCAGCACTAGACATCATGAATCAGCTGGAGATGTTTGAAGAAGAAGACCCCATGGCTATCAGATATGCTTAGCTTATGGAGCTTGAAGAAATCAGAGATAAGGCTATGAAAACTATGGAGTATCATCAGCTTCAGACCAAAAGAAGTTTTGATCAGAAGGCCACTCTCAAAATCTTTAGGGAGGGTGATATGGTGCTCAAATGGGATGAGTTGAAAAGTAGACCAGGAAAGCACTCCAAATTTGACAGTTTTTGGGGTGACCCATTTGTCATTACTGAATGCAAGGAGCACAATGCATTTCAGTTATCAAGCATGGATGGAAAAAACTTGCTTATCCCAGTCAATGGGATGCACCTAAAGAGGTGTTTTGAGGTATGAGTGCCTTGTAAATCAGTAGATTAGGTTTCTATGTTTTCAATAAGTGTTGTTGCACATTAGTTTAGATCCTTTTTGTTTTCCTTAAGTGTTGTCTAGCACAGTTGAGGGGGTTGCTTTCAACATTTTGTCTTGTTTTGGTCTTTCATGTTCTTCATTGCTGCTGTACTGAGTTGCTAAAGTTAGAAAATATCTGCATATTTTAGTCTCTTTATGACTCCATGCCCAATGGATGCTTAAGGCTACTGATCATTTGTTTAGCAGGCAAACATCCCATAGAGGTCGCCAAATTGTTGACCTATTTTCCTCTGTCCAGAGCCAAATAGTTCACCTTGTATTTTCCTTGAAAATCCTTTAGAAAATGACTATACAAGGCGTAAATCCTTCAATTATTCATGCTATGCTTTAACAAAATATCCCAAAATCTTGCCTAAGGATTCCTTGCAAAAAACCCAGAAATCTTTTAGCTTCAAGTATTTTCTATCGTTGGGATTTCTCATTTTTATAACTTGTATTTGTATGCATTCTTGAATGTACATTCGCATATACATTCGCCTTTGTACATACAAAGGAATATGCAAAGGCCAGATGCAATCAGCGAACATACAAGGTTAATGTACAAGTGCTAATGTACATTGGTGGACCAAAAAGAGTTAAATCGGCCTTCAAAAAAGTGAAAAAATTGATTGTATGCATCTTAGAATGCATATCGGGTTTGTATATGCATTTGGGGAATTTGTCACAGATTCCCAGAATATTCTGCGCTTGTATATCGGGATAGAATGTATATCGGGTTTGTATGTTTGCACATACAAACAACTATATACAATGAAAAGGATACAAGGCCGACATACATACATTGCTATAGTAGAAGGTTCATCGGTCGATGCATATGCAGGGATCACTGTATGTTCAACATACAAAGCCAACATACAAAGCAGAATATACATCAGTCAATGTGCGAAGAAGAAAAGATACATACAAGCAGTTCACATACATTTGCTACAGTGGAATGTATGTCGGCGAGATGCAAGGGAAACATGCTACAGTGGAATGTATATTGCCAACATACATTCGCAATATACAAAAGGCAAAGAACATACAAAGGAGATGCAAAGGGTGGGGTCCACCAAATGTATATTTGGATTGTATGTTTGAACATACAAGTAAAACATGCAACGGTTAGATACAAGTGAAATATGCATCAGCCAATATACAAAGACAAAGATGCATTTGCTACAGTGGCTTGTATTTTTCACTTTGTATGTTTTCACATACAAAGCCAATATACAAAGCGGTCGACATACAAGGCAATTGTGAGTCAGGTTTATGTATCTTTGGTTTGTATATTTGCTTTGTATATTTGAGCATACAAAGAAATATGCAATGGAAAATATGCAAAGCGCCAGACAAGCAAAAGATACAAGGCGGACCCGACGACAGAATTAGGCATAGCGGATAATCATTTGGGGTCCACGGCTTGTATCTCAGCATTATATATGCCGATATGCAAAGGGCATATACAAAGAATAAGATACAAGGAGAAAGGATATAAAGCTGAGGCCCACTGCTTGTATATTGCGATTGTATGTTTGCACATACAATCAAATATGCATTCCTAATATACAAGCCGGATCTGAAGTGAACATACATTTCAGTTGATAAAAAGCAAAGGTCCGCAAGTTGTATGTATAAATGCATTGTATATGCCAAGATACAAAGAGAAGTGATACAAGCTGGACCTACTGCAAAGTTACAAAATGGTTAATGATCTTTTGAGGTTCGTGCATTGTATGTATATTTGCGATTGTATGTTTTCATATACAATCGGATATACAAGGGTTTTTTACATATATCGAAGTAAAGTGCTTGTAATGTATAAGTGAGTCTACAGTTTCATTTGTATATTTCGCATTGTATATTGTGATATACAAAAGTTAGATACAATGGTGATATGTAAGGTGGACTTGACTCAGAAATCAATTTTGACGTATTCAGCATTGGGGTCCGCCACTTGTATGTATGTTTTACTTGTATGTGTTGTAGACATCAAAAATTGACCTATGATCTATTTCCTAATTCCTCTCTTCACATGAAATTTAATTAATTTTAATTAATTAATTAAATTTCCATTTATCTTTAATCCACCCTTAATTCCCTAAAATTTAATTAATTTTAATTAATTAATTAAATATCTTTACCTTTTACCATATCCTGTGGATAATAAATTAAAATTAATTTATTATTTACTAAACCTAAAATCCTCCTATAAATAATAAATTAAGATTAATAAACTTAATTTATTATTTACGATTCACATAACCAAAAACTCGTTATTTACCTACCTTTTCCCTTTCAACTGATCAAACCACTTTTGAAATCGTCCCCAAAACTTTATAAAAATCAAACTCATTTTCATTTATTATCCCAGCAACATTTACATTGGAGTTATGCTAATATTCTGAGCAACCACATTTCAGTATTGCTGTAACATCTATATTTGCACGGTTTTATAGTTTTTATCATTAATCTTGTTGTTGCATTTGATAGTAGATTTTAGGGTTTTAATTGTAAAGTCTTTTCAATAAAATATATATCTGGTGCATACAAATGGTGAACTTGACGTGAACACGCTATTCGTAATTGATTTGTTCTGCAAGACGTTTTGTGTCGTTTGTGCAGGCCGATTCCATCGTTGCTTCCTGAGTAGCTTACAGGCAAAGAAAGCCATATAACATCAGGGGTTTTGCAAAAGAGTATCTCTCTTAGTTTGGATTTTATCATCAACGAAAACTTTTTGTTTTGATAAACCAATTACATTTCTGATCACTGGATAATCTGCACTATGATGTCGCTGGGTATTCTTAGCGGTTATTAGGGTAGTTAGTGTTAGTTTCATTATAACTATTTATAACTGAGCATATCTTTCTTTTAGTTGATGATTAGCTTTTGTTGCTTCTTAGCCGCAACATTTGTTTGAAAATTGAAGATATGAATCAACTCAGGAAAATGTCTCTCATTATTTTTTTATACATGGGTGCCAGTGCTAGTTTATGAGCGCATGTCTTGAACCTCCTGTGGATGCAATTGCTAATAATTGAAAAAACATCTCTGGCTCTGGAGATTCGCCGAGGAAGGTTTGCTAATTTTGATCTATTGTTCCTATTGGTGTATTCTTCAAATCGTATATGCAATGCAAAATTATTGAAGTCGTTCCTATAAGCGTATTCCTTGTTGTTCATATTATCTTATTCCTTGAAACCATGGTGTATTCTTTCTTGTTCCTATTGTAGGGAGGTATATTCCCTAAAACTCATCAGTTATACATGCGGTGGGCTTTTCCTTTTGTTGAGCTTTATTCATATTTGCTAAATTTATACCTTTCTTGATTATTATCAAGGTTTTCTTGTCAGAGTGTATCACGACAGTTTGTTTATGGCACAACAATTCACATGATTTAAGAGGATTCACGTTAGAAAATTTATAAACTTGTTGGCTATTCCTAACATGTTGAGAAATGTTTTTTCATGCCATAAAATAAATTCATGCTAGAAAACTCTTTGGTTGTTCCTAGCAATATATTCTTTAAATCTTCTGGCGTAAGAAAATTCACTTGGCAAATTTTGTATCACGCTCTAAATTTTTCAAAAACTCGTCGGCTGTTCCTATCGGCCTATGCCTTGAATCTCTGATAACTATTGCTAGTTTTTGAAGTACACCATTTTGACTCCAAGTTCTCACACTGGAACCACACCATCTTAATTGAAATTTAATATCTTTTCAAATCTACATTGTGAGCATCACACAGATTTAATGTAATAAAAGGTGGGATATTCGATCAATCTTGGAAGAATGTGTTAAATCCTAGCACACTTCTGTTTTGAAGTTTAAAAACCATTATCACATAAAATCCCTAAAAGTCTTAATCGTGGCCTTAGACTTATATCTGATGGTTAAAATTTAACTTTTTCATTTGTGGATTGACATACTTGTTTTTAGCTTGCTGCAATTAATGATGGAGATTCAGGGAATACGCCTATAGGGGCAAGCAATAGCCTTTTTGTGTGATTTGCAGGGTTCATTGATGGGCAGAAAAGAAGAATAGAAGATTTTTAACATTCCCGCACTGACAGCAGCCATCGCCCCCTTACAAGACTCTTTCTCACTTGGCCGCTTTCACATAACGCAAGTAAAAGCTTGAAATCAGAAACCACAAATAGTTATATTAAGTGTCAAGTGAAACTGATTACCACTGGATTCTAAGCTGTGACAACAAACCGCTATCAGAATTTGTCAAATTGTCAAAAACAGTGTTAACAGACCTCCAGAGTGCCCATTTTTAGCCCTTGGAGGCTGTTTTATTTAAACAGGCCTAACTTTTTCATTTGTCATCGGATTTTCATGTTTTTGAAGGTGTTGGAAAGCTGATTCAGAGAACTACATCGTGATACAATCCATTTTGTCAACTTCATATCTAATTTTTTGGTATAATTCTCTGAAATTCAATCATTTTCAAAAACATCAAACATTTTCTTCTTGTTGTGCACTAACATTTTTTGTGTGGGTTTTTGCAAGATTGTTTTGTCTTGGTCTAACATTTTCTTGCAGCTACACGCCTGTCAAAGATAAATTTTCAAACTAGTGATCAGTTTTTTGCAGGATCGATTGTCAAAGAATCTAATCTTGAAACATCGTGTCTTTTTTTAGATTAGATCACATCATACGCAAAGGATTAAAATTAATAAGTGTCTGCGATGTCTTGTGGCTTGCAATTTTGTCATTGAATGTGTATGCTCTTCTCTTGTGCCATTCGATGATCTTGAGAATCAAAAGCATTTCTTTGACATTTTGTATAACCACCCACACATTTGGATTTGAAATTAAAATGAACCCCATGCCAGTGTGAGGCAAAGGTGTTGTGTATGCTCTCTCCTTGCGTTTCATGCGATCTGGGAGATCAGAAACAACATGTTTTCCTTGCTTTTGTTATCCTTAGAGTGGGCCTGCTCTTGAGACACATCCGCAAGGAGAACTCATTTGCGACCCCAAGTGGGACTTTCGTCCGGCCCGCTATATAAATTGAGGATAAGGCGAAAGTCAAGTCTAACCGGTATTAGCGCTTACCGTACAGTGCTAGCTCGAAAGGAGTACCTTGTGTATATTAAAACTCCTAGTAGGGTTAGTCAAAGCCTTTAGTGGCTTGCTGGATGCTCGTAAGGTGTGGATCCCCTGGATATTCACTAGAACCCTTTTGTGTAGTGGCCAAAAACCCTATACTTGTTGATACAGGAGGAAACTCTGATAGCCGTCCCATATTTTCGTAGCTTATGGCAGAGATAGTAAGGTACCTCAGGATCTGTGCGTCCTAGGACCTGGAACTTGGTGTGCCTGAGAAGTGAGTGCACTGTAACGAGGAGCCCGTGCCCCAAGTTCCTGGAGCTATACACCATAAGTAGGCGCGGCTGGGTAAAACCAAGTGGGAACTCAACAAGTATTGTCCTTTCCAAGCCTAGGATCGTGCATGTTTACAAGTGTTTGCAAAACATCAAAATGTCATAAAAAATAACCAATCAAATTGTTATGTGTCTTATATGATTGTGTGTGCCTGATCATCATCATCACTACAACTTGTCTCTTATATCATCAACTTGGCCTTCAGAATCAGGAACCTATCATCCTTTCATGTCACATCTCAAGTGGAACCTTGTCACTTTGAATCCTAAGGAGCTCTTTCAATTGATCCATCCATTTCTCACCTAATTCATTTCCCACCTAGTCCAATCCTTATTTGTCAAAATGGTTGTGACCATCAACAAATCTAGGACAAATCAAAAACCAAAACTCACACTCCGCGGAGGCCCTCCTAGATATAATAATGATGAAAATTTGGTAGATCATGATGCATATTTTGATACCCATGAACCATATATCTCCCCATTTTGGCCTCCACCAACATCATTATCATCTCAAGAATATGAGGAAATACAAGAGGTTCGACATAACTATGATGATCATTATCCACAAGAACATTCTTATCATCTTAACACAACCCAAGATTTTCCTTCCATGCCCTCAACCTCACAAAACTATAATCCTACCTAGGTCTCAACTTCGACATCCATTAATCCCCAAGTCCTTCAGCTACAACAACAACTCGCTCAATCACTACAACAAGAGGCTGATCTTAGATTTCAATTGGCACAACTATCACAATTATCTTCACAATTTCAACATCCTACCACGTCAACACTCCAACTCTATGAGTCATCTCCATCCACCTCATACAAATCTTTATCACAACCAATCTACCACTCATATCAACCCAACACATCCATACCTCAAACCTATTGAACAATAACTTTACCTCAAACCTCACAGGTCCAGATCTCTACCCATGCTTCATCTTCACACATACCAAGTCCCCTCACCTTATATCTTCAACAACAAAGCCAAAAAAAATAAGCCCTCCTTCAACAACAACAAATCTTAGCCAAAAACCACAACCTTCATTTAACACATCTTCCACCATACCTTTATCCATGCAACAACAACAAATTCCATCTAATTTCAATCCTAATCCATTGGTCCCCCATCCTTCTCATTCATCAATCCCTTTGTTACCTTCACCACCATCATCCACAAAACATCAACAAATTCAACCTAAATTCTATGAGTCACCCCCATCATCATGCCAACCTAGTCCCTCCACATCGACCAATCTCATGAATATTCCTCAATATCCATCTCAAAATCCTCCACAACATGAGCATGAATTCACAAATATTCTTAATGATACTCTTGACAAGGGAGATACCACCTCAAGTTTGGAATCATACACCAATCCATTCACTAGTCCCCCTCATCCATCCATCCCTATGGAACCTGAGCCCAATCCCATGATCTATCAACCTAAGCCCAATCCAAGTCTTGATCCTATCATAGCCAATCATATCATCTCCCCAGCTAGCCCAGATCCCAATCCTATTATATCCAATCCTCTTGTCCATCCACCCGATCCTAATCCCACTCCTATCATACCTAATCCCATTATCCTTCCATTAAATTCTAAGCCTACACCATCTACCATTATTCTCCATCCATTATATTATCCATCCACCCATGTACTAACGAAGGATGTGATCCGTTGGATACTCGCAAGGAATCAACTATCACCCTCATGCCATCAAATTCCTATTCTTGAAAGTATGCAAGAACCTTCAAATGTTCTCGAAGATCCACCTATTATAAGCCCAATTCATTCTCTACCATACATTGAATCTATCAAAGAAACCTCCATTCCTATCCAAACTCAAGATTTATGTCAAGGGTCAAATCTAAAGCATGATCCGTTGTGCCCCTTACCAAATCAAGATCAAAGCTCTTCCTTTCCACCTATTCATAACCTATATCTTTTCTATGATCAAGATATTATCTGTGATCAAGAGCTTCTCACTCCTTCCACTCACGGTCCCAATACTATTCATGTTCAAGAAACCTCCACCATTCTTATCCATCATCCCAGAATATCCACTTCCCTTGATGAGACACTTGGTTCCCACAAGCACATAGTTAATCAAACAAATACATTGAATCTTCATGAGTAGAATGAGCATAATCAAGATCCTATTGCTCCTTCACCATCTCATACTGATACCATTTCAAATCCACCATCATGTCCTATTGTTCTTACTACCTTCCTAAATGAATGTTCTTCCCTAGGAGAACAGCAACCTATATCTGCTACCTCACCCTCCTCATCCAATAAGGAACGCATGTCTTGTATCCTCAAAAATAAGCATCCCATTGCGCATCGTATGTTCCAAAACATGAACTATCAAGGTAAAGGCTTAGGCCTTCACGAGCAAGGTAATTTGGAACCCATCCATGTCAAAGTCCCTCCACGCTCATATGGTATTGGTTATACACCCCAAGGTAAGCAATATCAAGATGTTGGTATCACATTTCCACCTCCTAAATCCACTCCATCTAAGCCCAAACTAGGTGCACCTCATCGCACCCATAAAACTTATGTTTCCATTCCTCCTCCATCATCCTACAAACCCAAAAAGCATGTGACCATTCATCTTCCTCCATCCATTTTACCTCCACTTCTACCAACTCCTAACATCCCTCCATCCACTTTACCTTCACTCCTTCCAACTCCTAATATTCCCATCCTCCAATCTCCTTATCACTTTAACCACAAATCCATTCATTCATCCCGTTCCCATAAATCCCCTACAATTCCTAATCATGATCAACAAATGCATACATTGAATAAACATGAAGCTATCCTAAACACCACTATGGGATTCAAAAATAAAAAATTGGATGCCTCCACCCATAAAGCCAAAAATCCCAATAATTCTCATGCCATATGGCACAAATGCGAAGAATCAAAGCAAAATCAAAATTCAAAAATGCTACCCAAGTCCATATCTCAAAAAGATAACTTCAAAACCAAAATGGTTTGGGTCTCCAAGGAAAAAGTACCTAGTTCAAATGGATCATCCACAATTCTAAAATCCCAAATATCCCGCTCCCTATCACAAAATCCTAAAATTCATAAGTCCATTTGGGTTCCTAAAGACCTAAATAGAAAAATCCCTAAGATAACATCTCCATTACTCCCAAATCCCCCTTCCAAGCTTCAAAATCCATTTCAGTGTGTGCAACCGTTGGTCTTGGTTCCCTTCCACTCCACAACATTCCCACATACCTCCATCCTCCCATCTCCCATCTACTATCCTACTTATTTCTTCCATCATAATCCTATGGTCCATGCTTTTGCATAAGCCATATCTATCTCTTTAACTCGATCCTCATCCACTATCCTTCCATCATCATACACATCATACTCTCCTATCCCCTATCATTCCTTGCATAAACCTTTCATAATCCACATCAAAATCCATTACCCTCTCATGCAATTCCCTACCAACATCTATGAGCATAACAACATTTGACATGATCCATGAGTTATCCATCCTGGGACATTTTTTATGGGAACAAAATCTTGAGTCTTCATATTCCATCCGACTATCCTCTACCAAAAAAAATAAATAGTAAAGATAAATTATTTCGTCCAATGGTGAAAACCTGGTAAACAGGTGCCTTGGATAAGTACCATGATGAAAACCTGGCAAACAGGCGTCATGTGTAGGTGATTATCTATGTGCTTTACATTTGAGGGCATGTTGTCACATCTATCCCATCTTATATCCTATCCTATCATTTTCCATCTTATCTTGACATCCTTACCCATCATATCTGTTGTACCTTCCTCATTGCACCATTCATCTTCCCTTCCTCCTTTTTGATCTTGATGAGGATAAGGGCAAAATGTTGAAAAATGCTTTTAGACACCTCTTGTCATACTCCCAATTCCATCCATCTATTTCTAAAAATATCCTCCATACATCCATCTACATCCTCAGTTCCATTATCCCTATCATGCATTCTAATCTGAATCACCTTTTTAAATCCTACGGCATAATATCTAGAGTGGGGGCAGGTTCTTCCCATGCAATGTAGTCCTCGGAGATCACATCCTCGTTTTCTTTCATCCATCTATCATATAGCTCCCATCCATTATCCTTTTATCACCACTCTTGGTATACATGTGCTATTTTTATCCTATTTCCACTCCTTGTATCCATCCATACTCCTACCTTTATCTTATCGCCATTCCTGGTTTCCTTCCTACCTTTATCCTATTATCCACCCATCCAATCCTACATTTATCCCATTACCAATCTTTTTATTCCTACAAGTTTGATCCTAATGCCCATCCTCTTATCCATCCATCCAATCCTTTTATCTATCGCATTCACTCTTGTTCATCCCCATTCATTATTGATCCTTGCCTTGTGGTTTGGTTTTCCCTTGTCATTGGTATCTATCCAAAGGCTATCTACACACACTCCCATGCCAAAAATCCAAAAAAATCATAACATTTGAAAAGCTAAACAATCACAATAATCCCAAAATACAACAAAATCAATTCTCCAATAATCAAATCAATCAATCCATCAACTCAATCAATCAAATCAATCCATGCAAGTATCCTTCCATACCAATCAAGTCAATCAATCAAGCCAATTTATCTAGTTACATCAATGGTCTTGTTCCTAGCCTTGTTGCGACCCTGATCACTCATCATCATCAATGGGATATATCATTCCCAATCCTAGTTTTGTTCTCGGGATATATTGTTCCCATATCAACAACCCAATCCTCGCATTGTTCTTGGGATAAATCGTTCCCACATCAACAACGCTATCACTCAATCATCAATCCTCGTGTTGTTCTCGGGATAAATCGTTCCCACATCAACAACGCTATCACTCCATCATCAATCCTTGTGTTGTTCTCGGGATAAATCGTTCCCACATCAACAACGCTATCAATCGATCATCATCATTATCAACATCAATCAATCCAATCGATCATCATTTTTTTTAGCTTGACAGGGGCAACACCTTATTTGTTTTTGAATCATTTATGTCTGCTTGCTTGTGTGTGTCATCATTTCATGTTGCATTTTGAATCACATCATTCCAGCTAATATTCATATCTTGTGTCTGTTGGAATAGCTTTTTGCATTATCTTTTGCATCTAAGGTCATATAATACCTTTTGTGCATTCAGACTTAAATGCTCTAAGTTTACTTCCTCATATGTTAGACAAGGTTGTATTTTGCTGGGGCACAGGACACATCGTCACCTTGGTCTTTATACCTTGGTGCATAATGTCAGGTGCTATATCAAACATCAGGTTGCTCCAAGTTTAATCAGCATAACTCCCCATCCTCCCCTTCGTTTCCTTTTTCAAGAGCCTATCCACCTCCTTCGTCCCTGCATATCCTCTTGAGGGGGCATTATCTCATTATCTACCAGTGCTTCATTTTTATGAGCCCCAGCCTACCCAAGATCCAAATCTAAACTTATGTTTTAATCTTCTTTGAAATGACATTGCTTCGCAACATCATCTCAAAGAGGGGCAAAATGTAGACATCAAAAATTGACCTATGATCTATTTCCTAATTCCTCTCTTCACATGAAATTTAATTAATTTTAATTAATTAATTAAATTTCCATTTATCTTTAATCCACCCTTAATTCCCTAAAATTTAATTAATTTTAATTAATTAATTAAATATCTTTACCTTTTACCATATCCTGTGGATAATAAATTAAAATTAATTTATTATTTACTAAACCTAAAATCCTCCTATAAATAATAAATTAAGATTAATAAACTTAATTTATTATATTCACATAACCAAAAACTCGTTATTTACCTACCTTTTCCCGTTCAACTGATCAAACCACTTTTGAAACTGTCCCCAAAACTTTATAAAAATCAAACTCGTTTTCATTTATTACCCCGGCAACATTTACATTGGAGTTATGCTAATATTCTGAGCAACCACATTTCAGTATTGCGGTAACATCTATATTTGCGCGGTTTTATAGTTTTTATCATTAATCTTGCTGTTGCATTTCATAGTAGATTTTAGGGTTTTAATTGCAAAATCTTTTTAATAAAATCTATATTCTGGTGCAAACATGTGTCAATATACAAAGGTAATATACATTTCTAACATACAAGGTCCGGATCCGAATAAAGATCAAATGCAGCTGATAGGAGTTTGGAGTCCGCGGCTTGCATATGCACATGCGATTGTATATGCGATATACAAGGCCGATAACAGGTGCAGTTTTTCAGCGATGCTCCTCAAACCAACTCAGCGACCAATCAAGTGATGCCACGTGGTAGGTGATACAAAGGCCGATTCAAAAAAGGGTAAAGGCTCACGTTTGTATGCAGATTCAAATGCATATACACAAGGCAATTTCAAAGGGTCGTTTAGGTGCCAAAAGCAAAGGTATATACAAGGAATTTTCGGCATGACTTTATACATCGGCGGCTCAACAGAAGGTCACCCCGACAACCTGATACAACCTGATATATACAAAGTGCTTTGTACATGCAAAGGCAAACTTAGAGGTAGTTTCAAAGGCCGATACAAGCACAGATGCAAAGCGATATATACGCACAGTTGACTGTAGCTTTGACCACCTGTATCTCCTCCATTTTAGCGAATTTCCATATGCTGCAAAAGGCAAAAATGCATGTTTTTGTCTCCTCTTTCATTTGGTGGGCTTTTCAGGGTGATTTTCTCACTTTTCAATTTTGGATCTGGATTTGCATGTTTTGGGCGAAGGGACATTTCAACAACCATTTTGGGCAGATGCAGATATTTCTTGCATTCATTGCTGCACAAAGAGGAAGCAGCTCGCATTCAATGATTAGAAAATATCTCTCCACCGCCTTGTTTCAGATGTTGCATACATTCATGGTTGAAGATAGACACACAAGCTGCTCGCATTCAATACCAAAATATCTTCCACCGTTTCAGGGGAGCAGATTGATGATGCAGCAACTTGCATTGAAGTTTCAGAATATCTCCCACCTGCCCTAGTTCTAGATATTCTTACACCATAACTTCTGCAGGTGGACGTCCCTTCAGGGAATATTTTTTTGTTACAGCTCTTTGAGCGAATTTTGTAACCGACTTAGGTCGGATTGAAATACTATATATATGCATTCTAGAGATGTAAATAAGGTTGAAATTTTTTGTCTTTCAAGCTTTCTGTTTTCAAATAGAGATTTCTACTACTGTAACTGTGCCTTCTCATTGAATACATGCTAGTCATTTTTACATCTTTTTACTGATTTTCTAGTTTAGTGTGAACTTGCATATGGTTGTCTGTGAACACTCTATTCCTCTCAACTTTCTTGTTTCTCACTTCTGCTAAAAATCATTTCAATCTGTGTATGTCTACTTGCTATATCCAGTTATTTTGTGCATTTTCTCAGTTCTATGAAAGTTTCTTTTAATCAGTTTGGTGCATCACCCTTACTTTCAGTTTTCCTGTTTTCATCTTTCATTCAAAAGCATTCTTTCTCCCTTTTCCTCTGAAGATTTAGTAGTTTTAGGTGATATCCAGTCAAGGAAGTCGGCCTTCTCTGGAGGTCTGATCTCATTTCGCAAGGTCCCACACTTCAAGATCATTCCCATGTTACTCCAGATTGCTAAAGGTTGACAACTGCAGCAAGGGTGCGAATCTGGGTGATAACAAGACGAATTGATCAAACTTGCAAATACATCAGCTATCTTTGAAGTAGGGTAGAAATAACCTCTCTGTGGAGTATATTCATAGGAAATAGAATCTACTGATCACCACACAAATGTAAGGCCCCTTGAAATAGAAAATAACAACACACATCAACCACTGAGTAATGTCAATAGATTATGTACTAATCAATGGAGACTTGGGATCATGAATTCTTTGAATTCATCATATCTTTCAAGATAAATAAAGGTTGTTGTATAACTTTTATTTCATGTTTGCTTATGAGTAACATCATGATCAACATAAATTGGCGCTAGAGGGAGGGCATCTTCTTCAGTAGATTTGTCTAATATGATGATGCAGACATAAAGGTAACACTCAAGCACCTCTGTATTTCAAGTCATATGCAAAGATTTGTTGTTTTAAGTCTGTGCATGCTAATCCTTTGTGAAGATTTCAAAAGTGAGCATAACTATTGTAAGCTTTGTGGTCGATCACCGTGAATTTTCAAAGATAAGCTCTATTTCAGGTAAATTTGCTAAAACTTTGAGGTAATCTGCTTAAGAAGCCTGATATTCGGTTGCCTATGTCACCAAGCTTCAATATCACCTCATATTTGCATCATTTATGCAAATATTCTATAAATATTTAGTCAGTTTCAAGTTCTAACCATAAATACAGCCTTTGCTAGGGAGTTTCAACTGATCTTTACAGTAAACAAGCTAATTTTCCTTAAATTTAAGAAATCCTGGCTCTCAGGGCAATTACCAGGTCTAGATCCAGTGGACTCTTTGAAGAATTGCCTATCCGGGGACTTAGACCTAGAACTGTAGATATTCATCACTCCCCTGGTTCTGGTGCATCAGAAGTTACACCAGAACGTGCTCTGACAGCTCCTGTCAGGTTACAAACACCTACAGGAACCCCTATCACACCTCAGGTTCAACCTCCACTGGTCGCAATGTCGTTCTTCATAGTAGAGTCACCTCTGACTTTTACTACGTATCATGTTTTGCCTAAAAATCCTCATAAGATTTGTCCAAAATATCATCCATATCAGGATGCTGATGATCACATTAGAACTTTCAAGGAAGCTTGTTGTAGGGCTAGAATTGAGCATCAAGATGTAGTATGTAGGTTATTTCCATTTTCCTTAGGGGAAGAGGCATATAACTGGTATATCAGTCTTGGTCAGGGTTCAGTTGGTTCATGGGCTGCCTTAGAGAAAGCCTTTAAGGATAGGGTCAAAATACCTATAGATCCTTCAATGAATTATCATTTGTTTGCCACAATCAAACGGTTTGAAGGAGAACCTATTGCTAACTTCAAAGCAAGGTTCCAAAAGATGCTCTTAAAGTTAGTAGCACCTTATGTTGTAGCAGATGAAGCTGTTAGGAGCATTTATTACTTAGCTTTAGATCCTTTGACTTCTATGTTTATCAGGAGAGCACATCCTGGTGTAACAACCTTGACAGGAGCTTTTGAAGAAGCTGTCAAAGTTAGTCAGCAGTTGATCCCTGCTCCTACACCAAATATTTCATTTCCAACACTTCCTGCATATCCTACACACCCTGTTGAACACCAGACTAATGGAGCCATGATGCCTCCAGCTGTAATGCCAAGTTCTTTGCAGATACCTCCACTCAATATCGTGCCACCTCCAAATGGAAATGGCCAACTGTTACAATATCTAGGACAAACACAGGTACCTCAGGTTGCAGACCAGTCTAATAACAACAATAACAATGGATCTTCCTTTTTCAAACCTCAGACAGAGAATGTAGTGGCCAAGGTTTAGGAAGAGAAAGAGGAAATTAAAGAGATATCAGTACAGTTGAGGAAACTCACCACAGAGATCACTCACTTGAGGAGTCAGAACTTCTATTCTCAACCTAATCAGAATAGAGGATATGCTAATGACAGACCTAATTATCTTGATAGGGGATACAATAACAAGGGTAACAATAATCTTCCTAGACAACCTAGAGTGTGGAACACTAGGCCAAATAATGGTTCTTTGCCATCACCCTTAGATAATCAGCCTCCTAGTGAGCCTAAGTAGACTACTAGAGTAAACTTGGCAGAGGCAGCCCTTACAAACTGGTGCAGGATACACAATACCAATGCTCATGCAGAGCTAGATTGTCCTCAGTTTAGGATTGCTGCCAGTATATTCTACACTGAAGTGTCAAATACTTCAGGTAACCCACCTTGTGTGGAAGGAAATGAAATTGTCCCTTGTGGATATGATTATGCTTAAGTGCTAGAAAGTTTTGTTTATCATCCTCATCAGCAGACAATGTCATCTTATCATGATTACACCTTAGCATGTGAAGAATCAGCCATGGCTTTTAAGACTAATTATGTTTTTCCATTTGAGGATGAAAATGAGCCATCAATTGAACATGAAGAAGTACATGCTTATCAACAGCAATATCAGGGTAGGCATAATTATAACCTGAGGAGTAACTCAAACAGACCTACTGGTCCTTTGACCACATCCTTGCCTCCAAACAATTTCAACACTCCTCCTGATCCTAAGGCAAGCAACAACCCTAGATTTCCTAAGGTTAATGCTCAATACTTAGCACCATAGAATACAGCACCAAAAGCTAGCAATCAGCCTCCTGAGTCTGATAAGTTGGTCACTTACCTGGCTGATGAAATGAAAAAGATTAAAATAAGCCTGTCATTGTCAGAATTGCTTAAAACTCCTGCTATCAAGAAAGCTTTCATGAAATCATTAGATGACCTTGCTTCAAAAGAGGATAGTCATACCTAAGGTCAAGTACAAAAATAAAGATCACGCTGCTAGAGATGTTAATGTTAAACAGAAAGCTCCAGCTACTATTCAAGCTACCGAAACTTCCCACATGACTCTTTATAGAGACAAGAGTGAGTCACCTCCTTTTCTCCTTACCATAAGGATGTTTAGTAAAAATTTGCACAACTGTTTAGTAGATTTAGGAGCATCTACCAATGTAATGCCCTTGTCCATATGCAATGCCTTAGGGTTGCATCCTGGTAAATCATTAAAGAAAGTAACACAGTTAGACAAAACAGAAGTGAGTGTGGTAGGGGAACGGACTCACATTCATATGCAGTTGGCATCAGACCCGAGAATCCAGTATTATATTGATATATAGGTAGTTGATATACATGATACCTATGGGATGCTACTCAGTAGAGACTAGTCGAAAACCCTTAATGGATACATGTCAACTAATTTTAGTTATATGTGGTTGCCCTGGAAAGGGATACCAAATCAAATTAGGATAGATGTTGAACCTCGCATGAAACACATGATCACTGAATATAAAAAAACCAACAAGATCATGTATGTAGATGTAGAACCTGGAGTTTACTCCATTAGACCTCAGACGGTCAGGATAGAGGAGATCCTCATGTGTGATGTTCGTGATTAGGATGATAACCTTCAGGATGATAGAGTAATTGTAGAATCTAATTGTAACTCTAAAAATGAAACAGAGGTAGATCACTTTAAGAATTTTGAGATGCACTTATCTAGGGAACTGCAATGATTTTAATTGTTAAAAATGCCTATTCATGATGTTTTGATTGAGGGTTGGTGCAGGTTACATGATGAGGCGCATTCTAAAAAAACTTGTGATGCATGCTTAGACATGATGGAATTAGAGCAAGCCTGTAGCGAGGCATCATCATCATCATCCGCGGTAAGTTGTGTAGATAGTGATAGTGACACTAATTATTGTTTGTCATCTGCAGGAATAGAAAAATGCACATATCATGATGAATGTCATATTCAGATGACAGAGGAGATACTGGTATGTAGCAAGAGTAATGCTAAAAGTAACAGGAAAATCACCCTAGGAAGTGATTGTTTGGTAGAATTAGATTATGAGTTATCTGATGAAGATAGAGGCAGTAATCTGTCCAAGTTTGAAGAGTTTTTGTCAAAAGAGATTCAAGAGATGATACAGCAGCGAAGACCTCCACAGGATGTCTTGATTGAGGGATGGTGTAGGTTACATGAGGCACCACATTCAGAAACTACTTGTTCATTGTGTCTGCATATTCTGAGAGGGCAGACGCTGCCTAGTCCAGAAGATTTTTCTTCTAATGGTAAAAGAAAAGAAGAGGTATTAGCTTCACATAAGCCAGATAGGGTGAAGTCTGAGAAAATGGAAACACCAAAATTGAAGTGGATATCAAATGGTACAGCTGCTAGAGCTAAGAAAAAGAAGAGAGAAGGACTAGATAAGCCTTTAACCAAAGATAAGCCATGGATCCTCAGGTTTGATGGATCCAAATCAAAATAAGGTGTTGTAGTAGGAATAGATCTCATTGATCCATCTGGTAAATCTTACTTAGCCGCATACAGATTGTAATTCCCATGCACCAATAATGTGACATAATATGAAGCCTTGATTCATGGGATATTGTTTGCACTCAGAAAGAAAGTGAAGATTCTGCATGTCTATGGAGACTCAGAGTTGGTCGTGAGATAGGTAAGAGGTATATACTCTTGCAATTACAAGAAACTGTCTAATTACAGACACATGGTATGGGACTTGATAGAAGATTTTGATGCATTCAACATCACCCATGTACCCAGAGAACAAAATCACAGGGCAGATGCTTTAGCTCAGGTAGCCAGTACTCTGGAACCATTGTCCATATCTGGTTTGAAAAGATTTTCAGTTAAATTAGTATCAGTACCTTCTGTGACAGATAATGTGGTCAACCTTCAAGTATTTGATGATGATCAACATATTTTGGATTTTATTTCCAACTAGGATGTCTTTGATGCACATATCATAGATGAAATAAATGTGGAAGACGATATCTGGGAAGAAGAAGAAATCCTAGAGCTACCTAGTGACAAGATTCGTAAGGGAATGATAGAGTTAGAAAGAGCATTTGACCTAGACAACATGTTGAAACCGAAAGACTTCCCAAAAGTAGATGGAGGAGAATATTCACAGGTCAATATTGGATAGGATGATGAAAAAAGAAATGTCTTGATTGGAAAAGTATGTACAGAAGAAGAGCTGGAAGGGATAACCCAAGCACTTAAAGATTACATCCATGTCATTGCTTGGACATACGATGAGTTGAAAACTTATGATACATCAATTATCACTCATACTATACCTTTGAAGCTAGATGTCAAGCCTTTCAGACAGAAACAAAGACCTGTCAATGCATTGCTGGAGCCCATCATTTTCGAAGAAGTTAAGAAATTGCTCAATGCCAAGATCATATACCCTATGAGACATTCCACATGGGTGGCTAACCTGGTCCCAGTAAGAAAGAAGAATGGTGACATCAGATTGTGTGTAAACTTTAGGAACTTAAACAGAGCTTCTAAAAAGGATAATTATCCTTTACCTTCTCTAGATGAGGTTATGCAAATTGTAAATGGTGCCAAGATGATGTCATTTCTGGATGGTTTCTCAAGTTATAACCAGGTGATGGTAGACAAAATAGACAGATTGAAAACTGCATTCACCACAAAGTGGGGGATATTCGCTTATAGGCGCATGCCTTTTGGGTTAATAAACGCTGGAGCCACATTTTAGCGAGCGATGGATATAGCCTTCAGAGGCTTAATTGGTAAATGCATAGTCATATACATGGATGACTTGATAGTTTTCTCTAAAGAGAGAGGAAATCATATAGAAAACCTCAGGAAGGTATTAAAGAAATGTGAACATTATGGAATATCCCTAAACCCTAAGAAGTGCATATTTGGGGTGACCACAGGGAAGTTATTAGGCCACCTGATAACAGATAATGGGATCATCATAGACCCTGAGAGAGTAGAATCAATCATGAAGATACAGTTTCCTAGAAGTAAGAAGGAGCTCAAATCTTACTTTGGTAAGATTAATTTTGTTAGAAAGTTTATTACTGGTTTTGCAGAAATTGTCAGACCATTGAATGCCATGCTCAAAAAGGATGCCAAAATTGAGTGGACACCAGAAGCTAGAGCAGCTTTTGAAGATATCAAGAAAGCCATATCCAATGCTCCAGTTCTGATCAGTCCACATTATACCAAGGATTTTTACATTTACTCATTTGCTTCAGAGCATACATCTGTAGTAGTATTAACACAGAGAAATGAGGCTAAAGAAGAAAAGCCTATAACCTTCACGAGTTGTCCTTTCAGAGATGCAGAACTTAGATACATGGATGTTGAAAGATAAGCACTTGCTCTGAGTAGTTAAGAAGTTTAGACACTACATCCTGAGAAGTAAGGTGATAGTTGTAGTACCTGATGCAGCATTAAAGATGCTCTTAATGCAAAGTGAACCAGGGGAGAAGAGAGCCAAATGGATTACTGTTCTCCAAGAATATGATATGGACATAACACCCATGAAATTAGTAAGAGGACAAGCATTGACCTAGATGATATCAGAAATTGATCCTAACATCATGAGCTAGTAATATGTCATAAGTACAAAAGAAGATGGAGAATGGTATTCAGACATCAGGCACATCCTAATTACTGGAAGGTGTCCTTCAAGATTGCAGGCCTCACAGAGGAGGGCCTTAAAGACAAGATCACATAAATACATGATAAAAGGAGGAGTCATTTTCAAGAAGAACTATGAGGGAATATACCTTAGATGCATGGAAAGGCAAGAAGCAAATAAGGTGCTAGCAGAATTGCATGATAAGTTTGGAACTGCACATGGATCATCCTTAGCTACCACTCATGCCTTCCTCAGGGCAGGGTATTAATGGCCCACTATTTTTAAAGATATTGCTGAACACATCAAATGTTGTCATATGTGTCAAGTTGCTGCAAATAGAGAAAGATATGCTACTCAACCTTTGCAACCAATGATGGAGATGCACCCATTTGCTCAATGGGGAATGGACTTCATAAGACCTATGAATCCTCCATCATCTTTAGGCCACAGGTATGTTTTGACTATTGCTGATTATTGTACCAGGTGAACCAAAGCTGTCAGCAGTAAGACATGCAATGCTGAGGATGTAATCAAGTTTTTGGAAAGAAACATAATAACCAAGTATGGAGTTCCTTATGCTTTAGTATGTGACAATGGGTCAGCCTTTGCTTCAATAAGATTATCAGGTTGGGCTTTTGACCATGGAATCATCTTGAGTTTTTCCTCAAATTACTATCCTCAAGGGAATGGATTAGCAGAATCCACAAACAAGAACCTATTGAACATCATAAAGAAATTGATAGAAAAGAACCCAAGGGAGTGGAATACCCTACTGAAGTATGCCTTGTGAGTAGATAGAACTAGGATGAAGGCTGCATTAGGAAATTCTCCTTTTCACCTAGTATATGGGGTGGATCCCATCCTCTATGTTAACTTAAAGATCCCTACATTGTAGTTTGCACAAGAATACCTAGGCATAGATAACAAACAAGAAGTCAGGTTACTTCAGTTAATGCACCTAGAAGAAAAAAGAAGTAAAGCAATTGATCAATTTGCTAAACATCAGGGTATTCTCAAGTGTTGGTTTGACAAAAGAGCCAGAGTTAAGCCTTTAGAATCTCAGATCTAGTCCTGATCTGAGACAAAGCACATGAAAGGAAAGGAGATCATGGTAAATTTGATAAACTTTGGGTAGGTCCCTTTCAAGTTTCAGAAATTCTGGGAGACAACACTTATAGGCTTAAGACCCTGACAGGTGAAGATGTCCCATTACTAGTTAATGGACAGTTTCTCAAACACTATTTTCAAGCCTAAATAGTGTCATGAAAGTCATGTGTATCATAGTGTGCATATTTGTACAGTTTTGTTTTGTTTTTGTTTGTTTGCTTGTTGAATTTTGTTTTGGTTAGTCAAGATGATGCAACTCATCACCCTTAGAGTATAACCAAATTGTTAAGATTCTAGTGACAAGGCCAAATTCACATATAGGTTATGACTCATTTTGAGAAGTGTTGGTGATCAAGTCTGTGATATCTTTTCATCAGGGTGCCCTTTCTTGACCAAAGTGATTCTTTCACAATGACTCACCTAACAGCCTTGGGTTTGTTAAACACATAAGTATAGGTGTTAAGTGAAAAATCCAAAGGGACTCCCTTGTTACCAATACAATCTCCAACCTAAATTGGCAAGTGACCATGCTTTGCACACTAAGCTTACATGATGACATCATATGGATACAGAGATAAATATTGAAAATCTAAAGAGAAATAAAATTAGACCATCTAAGTAACTCTACCGGGGCTATAGATGCTTGTTGGCAGTGGGGCTCTACTCAGGGGGATTGTATAGATAACCTTGCCGGGGCTATGGACGTCTGCTAGCAGCAAGGCTCTATCCAGGTTGGCTATAAGGGATGCTCCCAAACTATGTAGCTTAACACCAGTTACTCATGTTTTCAACTTACTTTCAAGATGAGGATAATTAATCATTTACACACACCTGATCCTTTGTTAGAATTGTTGCCATGATGAAAACCTTATCATTCAGAAAGATTATTATACTCATGCTTGAAAAGAATTAAGATACTATGTTAGAATGTGATCACATCACTTGAATCATTGGAATTTAGTTATTTTCTTTGGTGGCAAGTTGTTGTGTGGTTACACAACACGCCCCATTTTGACTTGACAAAATAGGGACCCAACTTTTTTTGCTACTTTGGCTTGTTATTTTTCTGTTTTTGGGCAGTCTGGTCAAAAAAAGTCATGTAGGTCATCCTGTAGAGGGTGAATAGGTCACCATGATGATGTCATTTTTCAAAGTCAGTATTTCATATCATCAACCTCATGGTTGGAAAGAGCATGAAATTCCAAGCCGGTTTGCCTTTTACATCACCCTGAAATTCTCTAAGGGGAGAAAGTTATGTCGAGTCAAAGTTTTGGTCAAACCTGATATTCCGGGGGAGGGGTCACATTTCAAACACCAGTCATATCTTGTAAGATCACCCCGATATAAGCTTGTCACCTGATAATCACTTGGTTTGCGAGAGTTTGAACGTTAATTTTACGTGATAACAGTTATCTGCCCGTCAGACAACTTCACATATTTTGCGGGGGTCATATTTTGAACATCACCCGATCTTACAAATATCACCCTCGTCGCAAAATATCACCCTTTGCCAATATGATGATGACATCATCTAAACCAACAAACAAAGAATATCACCCTGATGATGAGGTCATCATTCTATGTTACCTCGCGGAGGTATATATTTGATCCCCACCATATTCATTAACATGACGGTGACGTCATTACAACACAATGCTTAAACAAGGTAGCCGACATGCTGACGTCACCCTAATCTTTCGAAAGGGGGTCATTCTAGTTGCGGGGTCATATTTTGAACATCCCCCGATCTTAAATTCATAACTCGATATACATATGGTCAAATGTTGACCACATCACCTGATTCTTTTGCATTAGTTTTGCTGCTCAAAGGTGGAAGGTCATTTTATCAAAGGAGGGGGTCATATTTTGAATATCACCTAATCTTTTGAAGATCACCCCTTCCCTCCTATTTCCAGACATTAAATGAACATAAATGCGGTAGATGGATTCCCGCCAACTGTGAATACGATTCAAACAAATGGAAGCATCCATGGATTCTCTGCAGAAGATCTACGGATTTAATTGATTTAACATAGTTTTACCCTAATCTTGCCCTAAGGATGCATTTAAAGGTAACTTTCCAAGGTTATTTCCATTTACCTTGCGAAAAAACAAGAATTTACAGAGCAGAAGTCAAACCCTCTTACGAGCTACCTATGAATGAAATAAACTTGCAGCATAATGGAACGGTAATCACCAACACCTGCTGCCCCTTTTTCGTAATCATCCAGTTAACCCAGGAGAAAAGCGTTATCAGGTAAGTAATTGAAAGCCCTCCTATTGTCATTATCTACATGTTTAGGTAGTATGTTCTTTATTATGGTTTGAATCTATAAATGTGTACATCATGATAAAATAATGAATAATGGATGTAGTATGCATGATGCCATAGAGATATATATGTAGTATGTAAGTGTATACAGATATTGTGAAGTAAGACAAGACATGTTCATTACAGGAATCCATGGCAGACCTTAGGCAGATCAGGTCTGATTCAGAATTTCAAAAGTCCATGTTTGTTCGGCCAGAGGGGATACAATTCAAGTATGGTGTCATTGGGGACACTCACCAGGGAGACACAGATTTAGTGGCATGGTCATTTAGAATAGACCATGATAAGGAAAGTACCATGTTGGATGCAGTATATGCATCAGGAATGTGGCATGCGGCCAGATTCCCTTATGCCATGGAGACCCCAGAACTGGTAGTGGAATGTGCCATAAACTATAACCCTCAAACGAGGTGGGTAGAGAAACATGGAAGGGTTTATGCCGACTTCTCAGTAAAGGGAGTCACATCTACATTTAACCTGCCAGTTGGAAAGAAGGTAGTTAGTGTGGACCTACAGAAGCTGGAGACAGAATATAATAATAACAAAAAGAATGCAAGGAAGAGGATGTACTAGTGGAGGTCAAAGAGTAGCACCTACACTGCCTCTGCCAAGTTGCCCGTACACCTATATAAGTTTGATTTTGATGATGAATATCAGTACATGATTGCCCTGCTGAGTAGGATGACAGGTCGGCCTCATGCTAGGAACTTCAAGAATTGGATGTTTGGGATCATCCAGATGGTCCTATATACAGACAACAAGCCACTATGGGCCAAAGTCATCAGTGATGCTTTGGATGAAGAGATGAAGAACCTGGGAGGTCAGGAGTGCTCATTCCACATGACCTCATACGTTGTTTATTCATGTGCCTACAAGGGAACCTTTGATGCCCTGACAACGGTAGGGAAGGTTAGTGGTGGTGTAGATGATGCCCACATATGGGATCACTATCCTCAGTTACAAAGAAAGAACTACCTCCAAGATTACAAGTTGGTGAATGATGCATTCTCTATGCATCTGGTCAGAACAATGGAGAAAGATAGAACCAAGAGATTGAGCATGGAAGCTAAACAAGTTGTATACAGGCATGGTGCCTGGTTCATCCACTATGCCACATTTTCATATATAAGGGTGGAGGGATTTGAAGACCAATCCCTTATGCTGCCCAGGTACCGTACTGATGGGGTAGTCCTGATGGAATTTTTGAGACAGGTGTCTACCATAGTGGAGACATACAAAGCCCAAAAGAAGATACCCCCTGTACTTTTTCTAATTTCCATGGGGTGGTATATGTGCTCAGATTCACAGAGCATAGAACACATCATAGGTGGTCTGAGGTTGATGTATCTGCAGCCATTTCCATTGGCTAGATCATATGACCCCTATGGCAGGATGCAGAAAATAATGGGGAAGCCCATACATATGAGGCACCTGGAGGATTTCTGGACTGATTGTGAGGATGAGGCCAAAGTAAGAGGAAGAAAATATCAGAGGCTCACCCTAAATCAGATAAGGACATTTGACTGCATCCCAGTGCCAACACAGCTAAAGAAGGATGATGGTAAGACTATGTCAAATGAATATGAATATAAGAAGGTGTACAATGACACCCTCTCAACCCCTGATCTAACACAATAGGAGGATATCTCCTTGGACCAGTTCACAGGTGGGGTGCTACAGTTAACCCAGGCATGGGTAGATGAACAAATAAGTAGATTGAAGAAAAGTGGTGTAGCCATTACAGTGGACACCAGGAAGAAAAGGTAGGAGATCCTAGATGAGGAGTATGATGACTTCCTCAGTGAGAAAAGAAAATCCAATGGGGAAAGGTTGCCCACTCAAAAACAGAGAAAAGGTCCCCCTAGAGGAAAGAGGATAGATGATGGTCCTAAAGGGGTGATAATCGAGAGAGTACCTATACCAACTACAGGTGCATCAACATAAGGATAGACATCTGCCTCATTTGCACTGCCTCTAATGGATAAACCAAAGACAAAAAGAATCTTGAGGCCAGCTGAAGATACTGCAAAAGTATAAGATGAAGGCCAAGCCTCAAAACAGAATATAGAAGAGGATATCCCTCTCGAGGAAGAGCCAGTAGAAAAGGAACCTGCAGGTGATGACCCAGTGATGGTCAGCAGGAAGAGGAGGGTGGCACCTCTGATGTTTCCACCCAAGAAGCAAAGAACATCTATGAGGGGTGAGATAAGGGTCGACCCAATAGTATTGAGAGGAGCTGGTGGTGAAGTGTTTAGGAAAGAGCTGCAACATGATGTGCCACTTCCCACCATAATCAAATTCAAGACAGAGAGAGCAGAGGAATAGACAAAAGAAGCTTCTAAAGCAGGTCATGGTGGTACTTTCTCCTTGGAAGACACCGTGGACCTCTCAAATGATGAAGTAGTGTAGAGTGTTGCCTCTCAGAAGATGGAAACCCTTGCTTCAATTACCCGCATGACCCCACATGGGACCCCATTAGCACAAGTGGTGGTATTGGAAGGGTTGAAACAGACAGCTCAAGAAGACAAGGAGAGTAGCCCAAAAAGGGTAGCCCAACAAATAGGGCTTGATAAGTTGGTAGATCAGGTGACCAAGCCTGCCATTATAGATTTGACATAAAGGGAGGATGTGAGCTCTAAAAACAAAGCGGGTGCACCTGATGCCACAGAGAAAATTGAAGAAGCCAAGCAGGCAGAGGTAGGGAGCAATGCTCTAGACATGGGCCAGCAACAGCATGAGATACCTGTTGCGCCAAAAATAGTAGAGGTCTAGCAGAAGGGAGAAGCTGATAAAGATACATCAGGTAGTGATGCTGCCCGGACTCAAGTGGACACAGAGAAGTAGATAAATCAGGTCATGAGGACCTTAAGACGCAAGAGGCTGGTGCATCAAGTGTAGATCAAGAGTTGATCGTAGATTAGGGTGATGCACCAGGACTAGAGACACAGACATCCACAGATACCAATATGCTCTGAGATGAAGAAAATACCAAGGTGGATGAAACAAAGCAAGAGGGAGTGCAAGATCAAGCACAGGATCATTAGGTGGATATTCCACAGGATCCTCCCCTACAAAAGGAAGCCCCTCAAATAGAAGATATGAAACAAGACTCCCTTCATGAGGAACGACATGAGGAAGAAATCAAGAAGTCGCCTTCTCCACTCATAATGGAGACAAATACTGGAGATCAGGGTAGACATGATGATGACAAAGGATGTCAAGGATCCAGAGATGAAGTGCCTCAGTGGCTTGAAAAAGAAATAGGTACGGAACAAGGTTTTGAAGTTCAAGAATTTGATGTTTCTACCTTGGTTGCAGAGACCATCATGAAACTAAAGAGAAAAGCCAGATTAACATCTACTATCAGAAGAGATCCTACTACAGGCAGAAGGACTGCCCAAGTAGCACTTCCCACTATAGAAAAGGAAAAGGGCAAAATCACCCTGGAAGAGTTCCAAATCACAACTGTAGATTTGGGTTTTGCCAATGAAGACCAGGAGGGTCAAGAAGGGAAGGATATCATAGATTCTTTGACCCCAAGGCTGAAGAAAGAGAAAGAGAAAAATAAGCAGCATAAGGAGCACATTGCCTAGTTGCATGCATATATAAAGGGGTTGATTAACCCTAATAGTACACTAGTAGATCCAACAGTCCCATTGACTGTTATCTCCCAGGAGGAAGTTAACAAATTGGACCTCATGAAGCATCAGGCCATGATCGTGGATAAGTGGATGTTGATAAGCCTTACAGGAGAGGAAGCTGTATTAAGAACCTCTTTGCAGAGGTGGAATTCTTTAAGCGGTCTGAAGAGAAAAGTAGATAAGATGCAGAATGAAATAGGAAGAAGGTCATTCCAATTGGAAAAGGACTTGACTACTTTGGGTGAAATAAAGAGGATTAATCCTCAAATTCTAATTAACAATCAAGTGCTGAATAATAACAATGCCCTACTGATAGACATTTGGTATGAAGATATCAGGTTCAAATGTGATATGCTGAGGAAAAGCAGTGGCAAGATTAGGGATATTAGTATAAAGCTACACATCATGATGGCACATGAAGCAGAGATCCTTGAAGCATTAGAAGGAAAAGTAGAGGGTAAGATAGAAAATCAAGATGCAGACTTTGCCATCAAGGCACTGGATGATAATTTCCAGTCGGTGGCTGATCACCCCCTCACCCAGCTGACGGAAGAGGTGATGAATAAGATCATGAGGATCAAGGTCAGGGTGGAAAATTACAATGAAACGTTGAACCACAGAAAGGCTAAACTGGAAGTAGTCAAGGATAAATTCCAGTCTCATAAGCATGCCATCACAAAAGCTAAAACCCACGATGGCGAGGAGGTAGACAAAATAGTGCATGCCTATGAAAATATCAAGACAACAATGAAAGTCCATATGCAGGATGATGTTCATCAGGGAGATAGCAATATGGAAAGCAATGAAGATGATGAACATGATGAAGAAGAGGAACCCGAAGAATGAAAGAAGATGCAGAGCAAAGAAGATATATGCATCATGACTCATAAGATGATGAGTCATCCAAATGGTTGCCAGCTGGCAACCTGTGCCACGAAGGATAGTTGACTGAGTCAAAGTGATAATCTACCATTGATCTTAATTGACAAATCTTGACCGTAGGTCATTTGTAACTACCTCCTCACCTTATTCTATAAAAGGTGCAGGGGTGCTTTATTTTGGACATTCAGAAGCTTAATTGAAATTTGATTGCTGAAATATCAAGACTTATTTCAAAGTTGTTGTAAACATACATGTTTTGAATACTGAATGAAAGAGAAGACAATTTGATTACAAATCATCATAAATCTTGAGTAATCTGTGTTTGAGATCTTGATACATGCATTGATCAGCTGCGTCCCTTAGAGTGCTTGTCAGTCTGCATGTGTTGTTTTCATTCCTTATCCTTTGAAGTTAGCATCATCTGTATCTAGTTGTGGAACATCCTGGTGAAAATATGGTTTGATTTCTTCTCCTAATGACTGTATCTTGTATGTATGTGGTTCAATAGCTAAAGATTCACCAAAATTAGAAGCATTCATTCAAATTTCTTTCAATTTCATAACAATTCACCATCGTAATTGCAAATAATAGATAATCAGATGCAAATCACATGAAATATGCATACATCTCATAGATAATTGGAAATACATAGCATATTTAGAGTTAAAGCATGTTAAATTGATAGATATCATGCAAATTCACACATAAATTCATGAAATCCATGCATATATCTACTTAAAGAACATCATTTGTGTAAATATACTGTGTAGAAGGAAGAACAAGATCATGATGATTAATAATCAGAAGAATTGATCAAACTTGCAAATACATCAGCTATCTTTGAAGTAGGGTAGAAATAACCTCTCCGTGGAGTATATTTACAGGAAACAGAATCTACTGATCACCACACAAATGTAAAGCCCCTTGAAATGGAAAACAACAACACACATCAACCATTGAGTAACGTCAGTAGATTATGAACTAATCAACGGAGACTTGGGATCATGAATTCATCGTATCTTTCCAGATAAATAAAGGTTGTTGTATAACTTTTATTTCATGTTTACTTGTGAGTAACATCATGATCAACAAGACCTCTATGTTCAACATCTTGCCCACATCATTAGAATCATAATAACATAAGAAATAATAAAATATTCATCACAAATATCTAAATACCCTCTTAACACAAGTCTAGTGCTCTCTACCAAGGTTATATATAAACTTTCTAAGGAATCTCACTATTTGGGCAATATTTAGTCTAGTACATACCATTGCATATATCAGGTTCCTTGCAACACTAGCTTAAGATGCATTATACATATCCTCCAAATTATCATCTAACTTAGAACACATGTTCAATGAAATCTTAGTGCTAAGTTCAAGTAAAGGAATACTCACAAGTTTGCAATTATGCATAGCAAACCATTGCAATAAAGTATTAACATACTTACTTTGACTAAGCCAAAGCTTTCTATGAACTCAATCCCTTATGATTTCCATTCCAAGGATGATTATTGTTGCCCCTAAATAATTCATGTCAAACTGTAATAAGCTACCCCAATTTTTTAGATTTGTACAAATGATCACATCAGTGTTAGCTCAATGCATTACAACTAAAGAGAACCTCCACACCTTCTAATCACCAAGTTCCCAGGATGGGCGAGCTAAGAGCATACAAAATTTTGGCTTACAAATCAATGCTTGCAATAGAAACTAAATACAATCATCCACTCCATAGCAGGCATTTGCTTTTCAGCAGGTATTCACTTATTCAGTGGGTGATAAAGAAAGATAAACAATGTTTATTACTCCACACTAGAGGTAGACCATCCAAGGGTTACAAATGTGTTTGCAACATGATTGAAATATTATAATGAAATGAAATAACAGGCAAACTAAATTCAACTCTCTTATTCTTTGCACAAATAGCACTGCTGCAAATAATTAGAACATTGTAATCCCCAGGTAATGTGATGAAGCATGTTGACAAACCATAGGAACACCAAAGATAAACCAAACGAAAAGTACTATAGGAAAGAGACTCAGTCTAGAATGCCTTGTGGACTATTATAGCAAATTATAGGTCTACAACTCCTTATAACAACAATGAAGACTCTTTATTTCAGTCCCAACTCCACTTCCATGCACATAAATCATGCCAATAACACCTTCCAGCAAAGGCACTTTCAATCACTTGGATAGAAACACCCTACTCTCAGCAAATAACTGCTTCACAACTGATCAAACAATAGTAATCTCTTCTTATATGGCTGCAATCAAAACAAGACTATGTTCTGTTGTTCGAATGACATAGGAGCATTCAATTCACAATTCAATACATTATAAACAACATGAACATCTTCTAGACTTCCTGGTGTAGTCACGGTAGGAGGGTTCATAGAATGAACTATCCAGTCCATGCAGCAAGAGTAAACACAATGAAAACAAGTCAAAGATATAGAACAAATGTAGATTCAGTCATTCTATATATCATAGGATTCAAATACAGATCGGTTGACAACATGCGGGCTTATAACTTGGGCTCAAGGGTCTGATTACAAACTATCAAAATATGCACAAGATATAGCTTTGAAGCTCCTTCGCACAAAATATAAACTATCAACTATCATTATTATCATGAATTGCTTTCCTAAGGATCTACTACATCAATATATATCATCTCTGAAACAATAGATTCCTCTGCGTCGGCCAAGGAAGATCACAAACTCCAAGGAAGAGCTGAAACATGTGTAGACGAATAGGTCGGACCTAATCCTGTAGAACACCTCCGCAAATGAATGGAATGATGTGTGGATCTCAGGGAAGGTCGGCCACGAACCAAAGATCATTGAATGATGTGTCATTAGGTTCCACAAGTCAAGGAATGCTCCGCAAGTCTTCTCCTTTAGCTGATTGTCTGAGACTATCAAGATGCTCTTTTCTAAGAAAACAGTCGATCTTCTAATAGCGATAACTTTATGATAATTGATCCAAATGCTCTAAATTCTAGATATAATGTAGATGAATGAATCTAGATGCTAATTTCAGCTCCGTAAGATCTGAAATGCAACTGCGGTAGAATGCAGACCAAAATACAGAAACTGCTACTGACTAAACTACCTGAACAAAACTAGAAAATGAAAAGAAATAAACTGAAATGCAAACAAATTGAATTGCAAATATTTTTGGTTGATACAAGATTGCTCTTGAACCAGGGATGCTCCTACATCACTTCCCAATACACCTCTATAAACCATGACGCCTACCAAGGAATGATTAGACCCCTCTAACATAGGCGGTCAACAAAGACAAACCCATGCCTGGTATATGATACAAAATCCATGAAAGAATGGATAGCAGATGTCACATTAGAATCTACAGGTATAATTCATAGGGGTCAACATTGTACTCTCAAGAATGAAGTGTATAACCCAACAACTCTTAAATAAGTTATATTCAGTGTTTTCAAAGTCCTGACCATGTATGGCCCAGCATGGTGGTACGGCTCACATATTAATTTAAATCAGCAACAAAGACCCTAGAAATCCTGATCAAATGGAGCGCTTTGGAAAGGAAATCATCAATGCAAAGAATTTCAAACATATAGGTATTATTCCGTTACAAACAACCATCTCACAAATGCAGAAGTACGACCAAGTACATAATCTATACAATAGTATATGGCCCAAAAAACCAACAATAATAAATCTCCATAATGTCTAAACCAAGTCATCTCATGATTCTTATTAAAACCCTAGTTATAATTTTGTAAAAGATCAAACAACCAATATTTAATAATAGCTTCATTCCCATATGGTACGACCACTTTGTATGGCATGAAGGGTAGAATCTGCATCATACTTCACCAAAACACACATCAAATCTTTTCAAGAACACTTCCAAAATCATGGAAATTATAATATTATCCAGTTCCAAACCAAAATCTTCAAAAACTATCAAAATCCATGAAGCTCTGTGTGATTCCTGAGAGAAATCACCTTGTACCAGCTAGGGTGGATCTTTCACCACTGAAACTGATCATCTTCAAGAGGGTTTCCGTCCTCAAGAAGGAAAATGGAAGAACTCACAGGTTCAATCCGAAAGAATAACAATATCAAATCCAAAAAGCCCCCCAAATGAGCTCTCATCCCCTTTCTATAACTTTTTGAGAGGAATATAATATATTTTTTTCTCTTTACCTTTACATATTTCTTCTCTCAAAAAGACCTTTTTTGAAATAATAAAAATATATCATGTGTGAGGCCCCATTTTTAAGTGTCTATCATTTAGAACACTTGATAACCTTTCCAATGAGCTATAACACTTAGGTACTTTTTAATTATTTTCACCCTTAGGAGACTTAAGTGAAAATAATAATTAAATAGCTCATTAATCCATCCAATTTTGCGGGAAATCAGGCAAACTCAAGCAAACTGCAAAATAAATCATACCAACGTGCTCCAGGAGGTTTGGGATGAAAAATGATGTCATCCGAGTGACTTACTATAAATAGATAGCTCCTCCAAGAATCTTGGAGAGCTATTTGGAAGGCTGAACAAACTTCTAAAAGTTGCATAGCCATCCTGAGACATCACTGAGCTCAAATCCAAGGCAAAACATGACAAATAATTGAACCTATGCTCTTCACAACAAACATAGCTCCTTAACCAACTTGGATAGCCTACAGGAGCTCAAGGGAATAGGCTATTGGTCACAAAATTGGCTAAACACCAAATAGGGACATTATACAAACACACCAAAAAGTTGAGTTTTAAGCTTCCTAATCATCCCCTTGGTGTCACTAAAAAATAACATGCCATCCACATATAAGACAATTATTAGAATCTAATCGTCAACACATTTAATGTGAACGTGGTGATTCTCTTCACTTCTATCAAAAGATGACTTCAATGAAAAACATCAAGCTGATACCACATATGAGGTGATTGTTTCAAACCATACAATGATTGTTTTAAGTTGTAAACCAAATGTTTCTTCCCTTCTACCATAAAACCATTAGGTTGTTGTATGTAAATTTCCTCTTCAAAGTTCACATGCAAGAAAGCATATTTAACATCCATTTTACTCAATCTTAAAACCACAAGCAACAATAATAAACAATGGGAATCTAATGGAAGATAATTTAGTGATTGAAGAGAAAATTTCAACAAAATCAACTCCTCTCTAGGAGTAGCCCTTGGCAACTTGTTTGGCCTTGTACCTCTATAACTGACCATATGCTCCAAAAAAATTGTACACCCACTTGCAACCAATGAGATTCCTTTCCTTGGGAAAACTCACAAGATCCTAGGTGTCACAACTATCTAAGAACACCATCTCCTCTTGCATGGACTTCATCCAAGATTCACTATCTTTTAAAGAGACAGCCTCCCTAAAAGATCTTAGTTCATCATTAATACAAATTAAAGAAAATACATAACAAAAATCCAGTGGCCTATACCTGTCAACTATGTTTTTTTGTCTCATGGATTTTCTCAAGACCAAAGTAAGGGGATCTACCTATTTCTTTGTATGTTCATCTTGCTTAGAAGTCTCATTTGAACTCTCCTATTTCTCTGCATCATTTAATCCATCATTACGTTCTTCAACATGTGCATCTTCTTGCTTATTGACCTTAGTCTCAAAATGCATTGCTTTCATTCCTTCCTTTTCCTTTAGTTGCATAAGATCTAAAAGTGCTCTTAGCTCCCTAAAAAACACATCTCTAGGGGTGCTGCCACAATAATGGGTTACACTTTCTGGGACATCCTGATTTTTGCTAAAATCACATATTTTTAGAAAATATAATTATTTAAGCCTTTAAAGGTTCCATTTAAAGGATTTTAATTGAAGAGGGTTTGATCAAAACCCCTTGTATAGAACCCCGCTAGTTTTAAACCATACCTATAATGGAGTCTTCTCTATCCCTATCAAAATGCTGATAAAAAAAAACACTTTTGATTTACCTTTTGGGGGATCAAATGAATTCATTTAAAATTTATGTTTTGTAGGTATGTAGTGCTTATTATAAGCCTCCCAAAAAGTATAATTTTAAATATATTTAATTTGATTATTATATTTATTTTTTATTTCTTGTTGTTATAGAAAAATTGGTGTAAATGAATAATCAATGTATATCAACAATACCCAATAACTCAATGAAATAAGAAACAAAGAAATCAATCAAACAAAGAACTTCAAACCTTTGCAAACCTCTTCACTTCATAGATTCCATTGATTGCCTATCACAAATGATCTTGTCTATGAATATGGCCCTTAGAAGGTGCACTTCCTTGCTATTCCAAGATGTCAAATGGGAATGGCTATGATAGTTTATTGCAATGAAGAGAAGCTTCACGATAATGGTAGTGATATGGTAAAAGGGTGATCACAGGCAAATGGAATGACTTGGGTGCCAAAGGCGTGTTGTAATTCCTGTAGAGTAACGATACTAAAAGCTTGGATGAATGAAATGGAAGAATAGGGTTCAATTTATAGACTTGTGAGAGAGAAGATCAACGGTATAGAAAGAATGAGAAGATCAACGGTATAGAATATTTGAGAGAATGTGTGCAAATAGAAAGAAGACATGTGTCACACAAAACAATGTTTTGTTTGAATTAACTGCTTTCTTTTATAAAGATAAGATTTGATTTCATAAATTATAATATTTTTTTTTCTAATTTAAGAGATATTGATAAAAACAAGGTTGATTGAATCAGTACTTGAGATTTGCTTTTGCATGATTTGAGAGAAATTAAATAATAAATTATTTAATTTTGTGTGCATGAAGAAGAAGACTTATTTTTAGAAGATTTGGAAGATATTTGAGGAATTAGAAGATAAGAAAGTAAATTAAACAAATAAATTTATTTAATTGTTTGTGCATGATTTGGAAGAATAAATAAAATATTTGATTATATTTTTTTTCTTAGAGATTGAGAGAATTTAAATAAATTTGATTGATTTATTTAAATTTGGAGGAATAATTGACTTAATTAAATAATTAAGAATTATTTAATTGTTTGGAAGAATTTAATTAAATAAACGATTTTATTTAATTTTGTCTTTAGAAGAGGTAATTAAATATTTTGATATTTAATTAATTTAGAGGAATATGAATCGAATAAATAAATTTGTTTATTTATTTATTGATAGAGGAAATAGAATGGAATAAATGTTAGGAATATTTATTTAGACAAAGTCGTGTCATATTTAGGTGTATACATTTTGCCCCTCTTTGATGCAATGCAGTTTGCAACGTTGCTTCAAAGAATAAGAATTTTTAATAACGATACATGCCCCAGTTTGCCCATGGTACAGGTTACGATGATAGGCTGCCCCTCGGTAGATTGGATGGGAAGAAGGCAAAAGGGACGTGAGACAGACAATCTCATGAAAAAGAAGGTGAAGAATAGGTTAGAATGAAGAAAATGGATCACGGTTCGGAGAAACGGGAGAAAACAGGCTTGGGAAGTAGTAACGGTCGCCACACAACTAGTTAGGGTACACTTGCTATATATAGGAGCTGGGTCCACAATCTTAGTCATTTGCACACTTGGCTTTTGTTAATAGGTCCTTGAGAGCTTAGGAGAGCACAGGAGCATAGAGCAGTCGGCATAGAGATGGATATTCCATGCGAGGAGCACCACTTTGAGCGAGTCCAATGGTTCAATCAGCCAACTGACGCAGGACCACCAGTATGTAATCCAAAAAAACTCACCTAGGGTCATTTATTAGTGCAATAAATGCTAGGGAAACTTAGGGAAAACATATGCGTCGATATGTGTTTTGGAGCATATACGCTCCGAAACAGTGCTTCTGATATGTTTTGGCGCATTTACGGTATGAAACAACACATACACAAGTTCTGTGCATGCATGATATGGGTCGGCGCATACATTAGGTTTTTGCGCATTTGATATTGGAAATGACGCATACGTAGAAGCTGCGCATGAATGGCATGGGAGAGGAGGGGGAGATGGAGATGATGGTGGAGACGGAGGTGACAGAGGAGGAGGAGGAGAAGATGGAGGTAGAGGGAGGCAGAGGCAGAGGAGGAGAGCTGGGGAGGGACCTTCCCAGCAACAACAGGTAGTGCAGCCACAGGTTGCACAGTAGGTACAGATGTCGGCACCGTAGCAGGTAGGTCAGCAGTAGGTGCCTCAGTAGCAGGTGCCATAGGTTTAGGTTCCTCAGGCTCCTGCCCAGCCTAATTTGTAGCAACAGGCTATTATGATGTTGTAGGGACAGGTGAGACAGCTAACGGTGCATCTCCGAGCGGCAGAGTCTCGGAGAGAGTCAGATGTACGAGTTTTATCTAGGCTCACTACAGAGCGGGATGTAGCACTGGTAAGGGTGCAGGCCATGAGACTGGAGAGAGATGCAACCCTAGCAGCCTTGGGTACTGATGGAGACACCAGTTTTTTAGTCACACAAGTGCAGCAGGCACATGCGCAGCTTGTACAGGTTTAGGCAGAGCTCTCTAGGGTGCAATCCCAGACTCAATACTACAGGGGTCTATACCACGGGGCTGTGCTAGTGGATTAGAGGGCACCCAACTTCAGGAGCCAGTCAGTGGAAGGCACGTCTCAAAGAGTAGGGGGGTCACAGTCTACAGCTTCGGTGATGGGCCCACAGCAGTCGAGGCTAGCAGAGGAGGGGATGGAGAGGGTAGTGCTGGGAGCAGTGTCTCGCGACAGCAGGGCTAGCCTATACACGTGTACAGATTTTAGCTTATGTATACACTTTTTGATGGCTCAAATAACTGGATATGTATATACTTGTATCATTTTGTACCAAGACATGTATCATTATCTTTGTGATGTATACACTGTATATGATTTTGACTCAGAGATGGACTTTGATATTGTACATTTGGACATGTTTGATGTGATATTTATATGTAGTTGTTGATGCTATATGTCATGGATGCATTCTATCTTATGATGTTTCATTTATGTGATGCACATGTTTATTATGTTTATATGATGCTATGTGATGGATCTATTGGATGCGCTGTATGATTCTATACTATGATGCTTACTTATGATTCTAGGACTCTAATATGATGATGATCTAATGTTGACTTAGATGATTTTTGATGATCTACTATGCAAATGTGGATATTATCTATATGATTATGCAGTGTTATGCGATGATCTACATGTACTTGTCTATGTTTTTTATTTTTTCTGTCAACACTATGTTATGATGCAAATGTGTATGGGTGATCTAATGCACTTATTATGTATGCAAATTATTTAATCATGTTAAATGACTATCTCATGGGATATGATATGCAATTTAATGCTATGTTTTTGTTATGTCCAAATGTACCCAATCGACACATAAATGACACAAGAGAGATAGAAGATTGATTGACAGAAGAATGACTTGATAGAAGGACTTACAAGGTTTTATTTGTATTGATTGATACTCTACATTTTGGATCTTTATTGCATGGGATATGGATGTAAATGGATATGATATGGATATAAAATGGTGTTGCTATCCTGATTTTGCAAGTAATTTGAAGTGCTTATGTCATCATTGGGCGATTTTTTGGTACTTTTTCCAAATGTTGTAAGTTAATACAAGCATCTAGGTATAATTGAACCAAGATGACCTAAGTATTGCTTACATGGATTTTGATTTAGCAAGTTAATACAAGCATTGAGGTATAATTGAACCGAGATGACCTGAGTATTTCTTGCATATCAACAAACAAGGATTGCCCCTTTTTATGTTAGACCTTTGAAGTCCTTGATGATCATTTGCCGATCATGTCATTAGACAAGGCTTCACATTACTAAAGATTAATCGACAAACAATAGACAAAGAAAAATAATTAAGCCCCCATCATAGCATCTCTAGTTTTTTTGACATCCTAGAGTAGCATAGAAAGACATAATAACAAAAATCAAGACTCTGTAAGTTAACTTGATCAAACACAAAACATTCTTGCATTTAGATGTGTTATTCTTGCCATAATTTAGATATAATCAGTTTGAGTGCATAGGTACTTGTTTGCTTTGCCTTGGATAGGCTGATACCTTGTGTCAAAATTTCTGCCTTAAAAGCAGGTTTTGCTTGTGCTTTCCTGCATGCCTGGTAAAATGGACCCTAAGGGACTGACCTAGTGCCTCGGGGATGCATTGTTAAATGGCCTTGCCTACGTGACGATGCAGAGGTGACATAGTTCGGGGACTTGGACTTAGATGCGGATGGACTAGAGGATAGACAACAAGGTATGGGATGGATGGGAAAGTGGAGCCTCGGGGGAGCATTGATAATGGCCTTGCCTACGTGATGACGCAGAGGCAATGTAGTTCGGGGACTTCCCTATGATATTGACGACAAACACTATGCTAGGCTAACACTGTGGATAGGATACTGGATAAGACCTTAGTTGACAAGGTGACAAAAAGAGATAGGGTATCAAGCCATGATAGGTTATCGTTAGGTTACACAAGGTGTTTTATTATGAAACGGATATGGATCGGATTAGAGACGATGGTAGGAAGAATGGACACAAGTTGATTAGTTTCCCAAAGATGGAGAAGGCGGTTTACCACAAGTAGTGCCTGTTTTCCAGGTTTTCACCACTTGTTTTTTTTTGCATGAAAGCTAAAAGTACACATGACACCTGTTTGCCTAGTTTTCATCATGGTACCTATCCAAGGCGCCTGTTTGCCAGGTTTTCACCAAAGGACGATTTTTTTTGTTGTTTTTCCATTTTTTCAATTTTTATTTTTTATTTTTTTAAAATTTAAAATTTATTTTTTATTTTTTATTTTTATTTTTTATTTTATTTTATTTTATTTATTTTATTTTTTATTTTTTCTGATTTTTTTTTGAATTTATGCCCCCTTACATTGGGGTTCTCTTAGGTATAGAATTGGCGAAGATGCATACTGTTGATTGGGTCATCGAACAACTCACCTTCTGATGTTGCTAACTGATATGCCCCTAATCCATAAGCAACAATGATGACATAAGGACCAAGCTAGTTGGGCTCAAACTTACCTTTCTTTTCCTGATCCTGTTGATTGCGAGGGTTTTCCTTAAGTACTAGATCACCAACATTGAAGACCCTTCGACGGAACCTGTGATTGTAGCTTCGTGACATTCTCTGTTGATATGCCTTGAGATGGTTAAAGGTGTGTTGCCTTCTCTCTTCTAACAACTCTAACTCTTACAGTCTGGAAATTTTGTAGTCTTCATTAGTGATAAGACCTTTTAACGACACCCTTAATGATGGTAACTCGACCTCGATGGGCAAAATGGCTTATGATCCATAGACAAGGGCATAAGGGGTAGCACCTGTGGTAGTGTGTATACTAGTTCGATAGGCCCACAAAGCGGGATTCAGTTGTATGTGCCAATCACGACCAGCATTGTTGACTGTCTTCTTGAGGATTTTCAAGATTGTTTTGTTGGATGCCTTTGCTTGGCTGTTGCCTTGTGGATAGTAGGGGGTGGAGAAATGGTGTTGGATTTTGAATTTGTCACAAAGCTCTTGGACATCCTGGTTCTTGAAAGGTCTTCTGTTATCCATGACAATGGATGAGGGAATTCCGTATCTGCAGATGAGGTAATTAAGGATGAAGAAGGCAATCTATTTTCCTGTGACATTAGTGAGTGGAATGGATTCAATCCACTTGGTAAAATATTCAGTGGCGGTTATTATGAACTTGTGGTCGTTAGATGATGGAGGGTGAATTTTGCCCACAAGGTCGAGTCCCCACTGATAAAAGGGCCAAGGTGTCATTAAAGGTCATAGCTCTTGAGCTGGTGCATGTATCAGGTTTCCATGTATCTGGTACTGCTTGCATTTCTTCACAAATTGATATGAATTTGTTTCCATGTTTGGCCAATAGTATCCCAAACGCATGAGTTTCTTAGCTAAAGAAGGACCGCTAGAGTGTGTTCCACAAATTGCTTCATGTACGTCTCATAAGGCGGTTTGAGATTCTTCCCGTTCTAAACATCAGAGTAAAGTACCATCCAGACCTTGTCAGTATAGGGTGGCAGCGATAATGGTGTAACGGGAGGTCTGGGCGAATGAAGGTTCAGCGTTGGTTAGAAGACAAGTCAGGTGGTAGGGTGTTATCCTTGAGGTAAGTGTAAATCTTACCATACCAAGGTGAATCAGATTTGACTAAGAGGCAAATGGATTGTGGTTCAAGAAGATCATAAGCTGGTTGCATAACTGACTCCACCAAGAACTCATACTGTGATTCATTCTCTAGGATCTCGAGGAGCGAGGCAATGGTTAGCATGGCGTCTGCTCCTTGGTTTTCAATGCAGGGTATTTGCTCAAAGGAGATGATCACAAAGTACCCTTAAAAATCATCTACCATACGCTTGTATGGTATTAACTTGTCATCTTTGGTCTGATAATCATCGTTGACTTGATTGATTACTAGTTGAGAGTTGCCGTAGACATGTAGCTCTTTGATTTTCCATTTTGTTGCCATTTTGAGACCAATGACCAAGGCCTCATATTCTGCTATGTTGTTTGTGCATGGGAATAGTAGATGATAAGACTTAGGTATGGTGTCACCGCGAGGAGTGACCAACAAGATTCCTGCCCCTAATCCATGGTTTGTATAGGATCCATCAAAGTAGAGTTTCCGTGAGTGTGTTGTGATATTGAATATGGCTTCATCTAGAAACTCGAATGTCATTGGTGTTGTATCCTGTAATGGTGCTTCTGCTAGCTGATTGACAATGATTTAACCTTTGATAGCCTTCCATTCTACATACTCAATGTCATATTCACTTAGGAGCATTACCCACTTAGCTAGGCGACCTGTGAGAGCTGTTTTGCTTAATAGGTACTTTAATGGATCTATCTTTGCAATAAGCTTGACTGAATGTGCTAGCATGTAATGTCGTAGTTTTTGGGAAGCAAAAACCACAACAAGACATGATCTTTCTATCTGGGAATATTGCAGTTCGTAGCCCACCAATGTGTGATTGATGTAGTAGATAGCCCTTTCTTTGCCTTCATAATCCTATTGTGCTAATAGGGCTCTGAGAGCTATTTGTGTAGCAGATATGTAAAGTAATAGCGGCTTACCTTGGATAGGCGGCATTAGAATAGGAGGGTTCATGAGGTATTCATTTAGCGTGTGAAATCCTTCCTCACACTTTTCATCCCATCTGAATGGTATGTTTTTGTGCAATAGGTGAGAAAAAGGATGACACTTGTCTGCCAGTTGTGAGATGAACCAACAAATTGCCTGTAACTTGCTCTGTAGAGATTGTAGTTGAGTGATGTTCTTTGGTGGTGGCATTTCCATGATAGCTTTGACTTTGGCAGGATCTACTTCGATCCCATTTGCTAATACAATGAAGCCTAGGAGCTTACCGGAGGTGACTCCAAATACACATTTCTTCAGGCTCAACCTGACTTTGAAGTGTTCTAGTCTTTGAAAGACCTTCTCGAGTACATCTAGGTGGGATTCTCTTGTTAGTGACTTTGCAAGGATGTCATCTACATAGTCCTCCATTGTGACGTGCATCATATCATGGAAGATAGTGGTCATAGCACATTGATATGTTGCCCCTGCGTTCTTTAACCCAAATGGCATGACATTCCAGTAGAAGGTGCCCCATGGACAAGTGAAAGCTATTTTATGTTGGTCGTCTAGTGCTATCCTGATTTGATTGTACACAGAGAAGCCATCCATACAAGATAACATGGTGTGTCCTACTATCAAGTCGACTATGATATCAATATTAGGCAACAGAAAGTCATCCTTGCGGCAAGCCTTGTTTAGATCTCAGAAATCATTGCATAATTAGACTCTACCATCAGGTTTTGATACCGGCACTATGTTGGATACCCACTCTAGATAGTCTATTGCCCTAATGAACCCTACATCCAACAATTTCTTGATTTCCTCTTTTACTAGTAATGCAATGTGGATGCATTTTTCTAAGCTTCTGCTTAACTGGTTTGACCCCCAGATCTAGTGGAAGATGATGTAGAATCAAATCTGGATCTAAATTGGGCATATCTGCGTATGACCAAGCAAATTTGACTTGCTTTTTCTTGAAGAATGGTACAAGCTTGGTCTTTTCAGGTGGAGATAGAGACTTTGCAAAGTGAATGATCTTAGGATTATCCTCTGTTCCAATGTTGACAAGTTCTGTAGGTTCCACAAAAATCTAAGACTTCTCCTAATACATGTCGGTAGGGAGAGTGTCAAGCCTTCCATCATTTGGTGCCTTAGAGAGGTTTTCACCATTCGATGCGTCCTTTCTTTTTACTATTTTGGGATGAGCGGTTTTCATCATCAGATCCAATTTTTATTTTCATGTTTTTGTGACTAGAAGGCTTGGCAACCTCTCCAAAATAAGCCACAGTGTTGATTTCAATGGCGAATCTAGCTTTATGATCTCTTGTAGGTACGTGGTCCCTAAGTTCCATGTAGTCGATATAGGCATCATCATTTTGGAACATGTCTAGTTGCGGGGTTGGTGCAGCCACGGTAGGAGGGTTCACAGAATAAACTATCCGAACTGTGCAGTAAGAGTGAACACAATAGAAACAACTCAAAGAAATGAAACAAATGCAAATTCAGACATTCAGCATATCAAAGAATTCAAATACAATATGGTCGGCAACATGCAGGCTTACAATTAGGGCTCACAGGCTTGATTACATACATGTGCAATATAAAGCTTTTAAGCTCCTTTGCACAAAATCTAAACTATCATATCTTTATTCTGTCAATAGATACTTTCCTAAGGATTTATTACATCTTTATATATCATTTCTGGACTAATAGATTCCTCTGCGTTGGCCAAGGAGGATCACAAACTCCAATGAAGAGTTGTAACATGTTGACATATAGGTCAGACCTAAATGCATAGAACACTTCCTCAAATGAATGGAACAATGTGCGGACCCTTGGGGAAAGTCGGACATGAACCAAAGATCATTGAATGATGTGTCATTGAGATCCATAAGTCAAGGAATGATCCGCAAGCCTTCTCCTTTAGCTAATTATCAGGAACTGCTAGAATGCTCTGCACTGAGAAAAACAGTTGATCTTCTGATAGCGATATCTTTCTGGTAACTGATCCAAATGCTCTGAATTCTTGATATGATGTAGATGAATGAATGTAGATGCTAAGTCCAGATCCACAAAATGTGAAATGCCAAAACTAGACCACAAGATGAAAACTGCTATTGACTGAACTGCCTGACTGAATTGGAAAAAAAAATGAAAGAACTGAAATGCAAATTTTTTTTGGTTGATGTAAGATTACTCTTAAACCAGGGATGCTCTTGCATCAGACATCTAGGGTTATTGAAAAAAAGTGAGTCCCTCACTTTGCTGGGGCTAGGGGAGAACCAAGACGTTCCACCTCAGCCTGGGAAATCCATGATGAATCTTCTTCATGTCTACCTTTCCACTTCACAAGATATTCTTTGTATTGTCTTCCTCTAGTGCTGTGTTCAACTCTGCTATCCAAAATGTCTTCTATCTTCTCCAGTGCTTGTTGTGGTAACTGCTTCTTCAAGTCTTTTGCTATGCTGTCACTGAACTCTGTTCCATGATACTGAGAAAGATCTGCAATGTTGAAAATAGGTGAAATACCCAATGTCTCTGATAATTCTACTTCTTATGCATTTCTTGAATCAAATTTCCTGAGTATCTTACAAGGTCCAAACTTCTTCATCTTCAACTTGTTATATGTCCCAACTGGAAATCTTTCTTTTCTCAAGTACACCATCACTTCGTCTCCAACTTCAAATTCCTCATGTCTTCTCTTCTCATTTGGATTTTCCTTATACTTACTGTTCATAGTCTCCAACTGTTTCTTTACTTGATTATGCACTGTCTTCATGTGGTCTGCAAATTCTTCTACTTCTGCACTCCTCTTTTCCTCTGTACCGATATCTCTCAATTCTACAACTCCTCTAGGATTCACTCCGGTAACAATCTCAAAAGGTGTTCTTCCAGTACTCGTGTTTACTAAATTATTGTATGCAAACTCTGCTTGTGAAAGAATCAAATCCCAACTTCTGACTTTCTCTCCAACCAAACATCTTAATAAATTTCCCAAACTCCTATTTACTACCTTTGTCTATCCATCTGTCTGTGGATGAAAAGTAGAACTAAATTTCAAATCGGTCTTCATCTTCTTCCAAAGTGTCTTCCAGAAGTATCCAATAAACTTTGTATCTCTGTTTGAAACTATACTCTTAGGTAATCCATGCAATCTCATAATCTCTTTGAAAAATAGGTCAGATACATGCACTGCATCAGTTGTCTTCTTACAAGGTATGAAATGAGCCATCTTTGAAAATCTATCAACCACTACAAATATTGAATCATGTTCTCTCTGTGTCTTAGGCAATCCCATTACAAAATCCATGCTTATGTCTTCCCAAGGTCTCTCCGGTACTGTCAAAGGTTTATACAATCCGGTGTTCTGACTACTCCCTTTTACAACTTGACAAACTCTACAACTCTAGACAAATCTCTAAACATCCTTATGTATCTGAGGCCAAAAGTAATTTTCACTCACCAAAGCCACTGTCTTATCAATGCCAAAGTGTCCTGCCAATCCACCACTATGCTTCTCCTTGATCAAATTATCCCTCATTGAAATTTTAGGTATGCACAACTGACTTCCTCTGAACAACATGTCTTCTTGAATGAAATAGTCCAACCACTTACTTCTATCTGTTACCACAGGTTCCTTACATGCTTTCCAAGGTTCTACAAAATCAGTGTCTCCCTCATACATGTTCTTCAATTCATCAAAACCCAACACTTCAACTCTCATCTCTGTCAACAAGTTTCTTCTTTAACTCAAGGCATTAGAAACTTTGTTTGATTTTCCACTCCTATGCTTCAACACAAAAGTATAACTCTGCATGAACTCTACCCATCTCATATGTCTCTGATTCAACTTAGCTTGACTGTTCAAATATTGCAAAGCTTGATGATCTGTATACAACACAAACTCCTTAGGAAACAAGTAATGTCTCCACCTCTTCAAGGCTTGAATTATGGAATAGAACTCTTGATCATAAACTGAATATCTTTTCCTCGCATCATTCAACTTCTCACTGAAATATGCTATAGGTCTACCTTCTTGACTTAACACTACTCCTATTGCATTTCCACTAGCATCACAATCAACTTGAAATACCTTATTGAAATCTGGTAATGCCAAAATAGGTTGCTCTATCACTTTTTACTTCAATAACTCAAAACTTTTATATGCTCCTGACGTCCACTTGAAATCATTTCTGTCACCTCTCATTGTCTCTATCATAGGGTTACAAACTGAACTGAAGTTTCTGATGAACTTTTGGTAGAAACTAGCCAATCCATGAAATGATCTAACTTCTCCAATGCTCTCTGGTGTAGGCCATTCAATAATTGCTCTCACTTTCTTAGGGTCCATCTTCAATCCTTCTGCAGAAATCACAAATCCTAAATATACCAACTCTTCCTTCATGAAACTACACTTCTTGATGTTTATCAGCAATTTCTCCTCTCTCAGCCTCTGCAAAACTTGTCTAATATGCCACAAATGTTCTTCTTTTGTCTTACTAAAAATTAGAATATCATCCAAGTACACAATCACAAACTTACCCAAGAATTTCTTCAAGACTTCCTTCATCAATCTCATGAAAGTACTCAGTGCATTTGTCAATCCAAAAGGCATCACGAACCACTCATACAATCCTTCATTTATCTTAAAAGCAGTCTTCCATTCATCAACTTCTCTGATTCTAATTTGATGGTATCCACTCTTCAAGTCTATCTTTGTGAAATATTTTGCTCCACTCAAACAATCCGTGATATCATCCATCCTAGGTAAAGGAAATTTATACTTAACTGTGATCTTGTTTATTGCTCTAGAGTCAGTACACATTCTCCATTCTCCATCCTTCTTCGGTGCAAGCACTATAGGTACTGTACAAGGCCTCAAGCTTTCTCTGATCAATCCTTTTCTCAACAACTCTTGTATCTGTCTATTCAATTCTTCATTCTCTGTCGGTGTCATTTGGTGTGCTGCTTTGTTAGGCAAACTTGCTCTCAGTATAAGGTCCATGTGGTGACTGATACTCCTTATACATGGTAATCCGTCAGTCACATTATCTAATATGATGTCTTCATATTTTGTCAGTAATTCTTTTATCTCCTCTGGTTCAGTTTCTTTCTTCAACGTTTCAGGCTTCTTAGGAATCAAGGCATAACACATACTTTCCTGTTTCAAACCATCCAAAAATTTCCTTCCATCTACCAAATAGATTCTAGCATTCCCACATACCATATCTTTAGGATCATCTTCTAAAGGAATAAAAGTAAATATTTTCCCATTTGTTGTTATAGTATATGTATTCTTTCTGCCATCATGTATAGCTTTTCTACCATATTGCCAAGGTCTACCCAACAAGATATGACAAACATCCATAGGCATAATATCACACAAGACTTCATCATGATAAGATCCAAAATGAAATTTCACCAGACATTGTTCACTCACCAATATCTTATGATCATCCTAAATCCATGCTATCTGATAGGGCTTAGGGTGTTTTAATCTTTCCAACTTCAGCTTGGTCAGCATCTCCTCTGAAACTAGGTTATCTGAACTACCACTATCAATTACAAATTTACAACACTTACCTCCTGATTTGCATCTAGTTCTGAACAGACTTTTCCTCTGTGATGGTTCCTCATTTGTTTCTATTTGAAATAGTGCTCTCCTCATCACCAATGATTCTCCTTTGTTAGGTTTACAAACAAAACTGGGTGATTCAACAGGTTCTTCTTCAACATAGGTTGCTCTTCCACTATTCTCTATCTTCTTGCTTGTACTACCCTGCTTACACTCAAATGCTCTATGTCCTTCACCTCCACACTTGAAACAAGTACCTCTGAATGTCCTCTTATCAAATGCTCTTCCCTCTCTTTTGTATCCTTCATTTCGGTATGCACTAGGGTTTCCTCTCTGGTAAAAATTTATGTCATCTCTCTGGTAAGCATTGTTATCTTTGTCATCCTTCTTAACTGGGATGTCAAACTTGTTTTGCGTTGTAAATGGTCTATCACATCCAGAAAATATTCTTCCTTTCTGAAATTTACCTCCTCTGCCTCTCTATCTCTGATCATGTCTTTTATTCAGCTTCTCTTCAACTTTTAGGGCAAACTGATACACTTCTTCCAAAGATGTCATCCTTACCAAACTTCGTTCTTCTTGAATGTTCAATCTCAGTCCATTGATGTATCTAGCCACTTTCTCCTTGCTTGCTTCACTATGTCCTGTTCTTATGATCATCTTATGAAATTCTTCAGTGTAATCCTTCACATATTTCTCCTTTTGTCTCAGGTTCTACAATCTTTTCAACAATTCCAACTCATAGTCAGTAGGTATGAACTGATTCTTCAACTTTGTCACCATCTGGTCCCACTTTTTAATCTTTTCTTTTCCTCTTTTGTTTCTTTCCAACTAAACTTCTTTCCACCATATAGTAGCATGTCCTTTCAACTTTGTCTTTGAAAATTTCACCTTCTCCGGATCTTCAATTTCCTCATATTCAAAGTATTCTTCCATATCATTTATCCAGTCAATCAATTCTTCAGGATTCAAATTATTAGTATAGTTCGACACATCAACTCTAGGTCTCTTTCCAATCTTTAAAATAGCTCGCAACATCTTTATTTGATCTGATTCTTCTTCTTCATTACCTCCTAGGGTTTTACCAATTTGTTTAGCAGATTGAAATTCTCCCTCATCATCACATTCAACATTAGGTCTCGATGTCAATCCTCTTCATCTATCTTCTTCAACAACATCCAAACAGATTCGCATTGTTCTCATCAATTCCATCATCTCATCCATTCTATTAGCCATTGTACCAACAGGAGGAATTCTTCATGGTGGCATCTTCCTAGGATCAAGTGCAAACTGCCTTAGGTTCGACGATCGGGCTACAAGGGACAATTGCCTCTCAATCGGTGATCAATTGCGCACAAGTAACCTACCTCAAATTGACGATATGCTTACAACAAGATCTTACGAAATCCCGTTCACCAATTCGCTCCGAAGAATCAAACTTTTGCTCTAATACCACTTGGTGCAGTCACAGTAGGAGGGTTCACAAAATGAACTGTTCAGACCGTGCAACAAGAGTGAACACAATGGAAACAACTCAAAGAAATGGAACAAATGCAGATTCAGACATTTAGTATATCAAAGAATTCAAATACAATCTAGCCGGCAACATGCAGGCTTACAATTAGGGCTCACAGGCTTGATTACATACATGCACAAGATAAAACTTTGAAGCTCCTTCACACAAAATCTAATCTATCAGATCTTTCTTCTATCAATAACTGCTTTCCTAAGGATTTATTACATCTTTATATATCATTTACAGACCAATAGATTCCTCCGCGTCGGCCAAGGAGGGTCACAAACTCCAATGAAGAGTTGTAATGTGTTCACAGATAGGTCGGACCTAAATACATAGAACACTTCCTCAAATGAATGTAACAACATGAGGACCCTTGGGAAAGGTCAGCTATGAACCAAAGATCATTGAATGATGTGTCATTGAGATCCATAAGTCAAGGAATGATCTGCAAGCCTTCTCCTTTAGCTGATTATCAGGAACTACTAGAATGCTCTGCACTGAGAAAAACAATTGATCTTCTGATAGCGATATCTTTCTGGTAACTTATCAAAATGCTCTGAATTCTTCATATGATGTAGATGAATGAATGTAGATGCTAAGTCCAGATCTGCAAGATGTGAAATGCCAAAACTGGACCACAAGCTAAAAACTGCTACTGACTGAACTGGAAAAAAAATGAAAGAACTGAAATGCAAATGTTTTTTTAGTTGATGCAAGATTACTCTTGAACTAGGGATGCTCCTGCATCAGGGGTTCCTTGTAAATCCCAGGCGATAAGTTCAGGATGTACAAGGGGAAGGGGGTCAGAAGATAGATCTGATTCATTAGGTGTGATAGTTTGAATGGATACATGGTTAGGATTCAGATTGGTAGGGATAGGATCCAAGATGGTACTTTCCTCCAGACTATTTATTGTGATGGAACTCCAACCTTCCTTGAAAGTTGTACTCTCAGGAGTTGGCGAATCAAACTCTAATGGTCTATGCATTAGCATTTGTCCCTCACAGTAGGGGCTATAGGTTTGAATGGTGTCAACTCCTTTGTCCTCATAGGAGTGCTCTGTGAGTTCATCCCACTCATACTTATTGGAATCTGTGTCACTATCCTCTTGAAGGTTATGGATCATTTCCACAAAACAAGCATTAGCCTTAGCTTTTCCTTTGTCCTTGTATCCTAACCCTTTTGTATTTCTTGCCAATGAGGACGAGGAGGGTTGGATGGGTTCTGTAATTCCTTTTTTTCTTAGGCCAATGGGACCTTCTCCATCATAACCCATTCTATGTAGGATAGACTCACCACGCCCATAGATTTCTGTTGGGAGCTTAGGTGGTTCTTGTTGTGTATTATCTTCCTCTGTGTAGAGCCATTGTAAGACATCTCTTTCCTCTGTTTCATCTGATAGGGTCCCCCATTTTACAAAGGGAGTTGTGGGAGCTTTGGGAAGAGCAAATGGCTTTGGAAAAGGTGTAGGTCGCCCAAAGGATCTTGGAGATAGAGGCATTTTGGCTAAGTTGAGGCTGTGCTCGATGGAGTATTCCCCTACCCCTATTTCTTTGATTATGATTTTCTGCTCTTTGGGCTTGGATGAGGAAGCTTCGAAGGTAGAATCATGCTGTGAGATGGGGGATGTAGAAGCTCTATTATTTGGAATGATGCAATCAGGCTTTGAGCAGATAGTGTTACAATGTTGAAAAGGATCTGGATCACCTTGGATGGTGATCTGTTTGCCATTACGAGGAAATTTGATGCATTGGTGGTAGGTAGAAGGCACAACTTTCATGGCATGAATCCAGGGTCTACCTAGGAGGATATTATAGGCTAGCTCCCTGTCTAGGACTTGGCAAACAACGTCCTTTATCACTGGTCCATCTTGTATTAGTAACACCACCATTCCTTTAGTAGTTCTTTCTTCTTCATCATAGGCCTTAATAGTTATCTTTTTCCTAGGATCCACTGTAGTTTCAGAGAACCCCAATGTAAGGACTAGCTTGAGCGTGCAAATATTTAAACCGGCTCCTCCATCAATAAGACTCTTTTGATATGATGTTTATGAATGAAGGCGACAATATGCAAGGGTGTGTTATGAGGCTGAGACACTGAAAGGTCATCCTGCTTAGTAAACGATATAGTGCTTGAGGAGGTTAGATTTCCTACCATGGGTTGAAACTTCTCTTGGTCTAGGTTCGTGGGCACAGTTGTTTCCACTAGGGCTTTATCAAGAATTTCCTTGTGGGAGGGAGATAGACGCAACAACTCTAGGATAGATATGTGGGCAGGAGTTTTCCAAAGTTGGTCTATGACACTATACGTATGGGAGTTAGACGGAGAAGGTGACGACCTTGGAGGAAGCATGTTTAACGTGACCTTACCACTGTGAGTGATGATGCTACAATCAATTTTGTTGGGTCCTGATTGTTGGTTGAATGTGACTACATTGACTTGTGGGATGTGCTCTGATATGCAGTTAACAGTATAATCGAACAGCACGCTCGCGTAATTGACATTGTTGTGTCCGTTGTTTTGATTCTTCCTATTGCAATTGTTATTGTTGTTGTTGTTGTATGGTCTATCATGATTGAGGAGTGGATCCTTGTATGCTAAATGTGTCTCGTTAGAGGTATGTTATTTAGTGCCTACCTGATTTGGTCAAGTATGTCTTGAATAACATGTTTTAGACAGATACAGTTGTTGGTCGTGTGGTCTCTTCCTCTATGATATTCACAGAAATTAGTATCTTTCCAGTAATGAGGTTCTATTTGAGGTTCATAGTCGCTAGTGGGTGGAAGAGTCATCTCATTGTTGGCTAATAGATTTCTTAACGCAGACTCTTGGGACTCCCCTAGGGGTGTGAATTTTCGTCTAGGATTTGAGGTGAACCATGGCTTTGGCTTGTGGGAGAAGGTTTTGTTTGGTGTAGCTATTACTAATTTTTTGTTCACGCTGAAAATTAGTTGGACCTCAGTGTAATTATTTAGAAGGAATAATAGAAAACTTCAAAGTTATGCATTTCTTGAATGGTTGATGCCTTGAAAAAGTTGAAAAGAAGATCTAGTTGTCAGGATAACCCATCAGTTCAATCAGGACTGATAAGTTATCATGACAAAAGAAATTGATTATCAAAGGATCAAACATTCAAGGAGATACAGTTGTTCTACAAAGTTTGATCTTTAAGGAGTTATAAGTTAAATTGATTATTCAGTTAATCAGTTTTGAATAAAAGAGAGAAAGATATTGTATTACACTATTATTTCATGTCATGTTTTGAACATACATCTAGGTATCTATTACTTTATCTCATGCATTGATTGAAAAGGAAATACATATACATCATATGCATCAGAGAAACTAACTGATCATGTTTAAAATAAGTGTTCAAATGTGTCACACACAAGCAATGGGAGTAACTAGATTGAGCAATTGCAGACATGCAAGCTATGTATCTGTTTGATAAAAGAAAAGAGAAAAGAACATATGATAAATCTAAACATCAATCATTGCCTAATGATGGAGGTTACTGTTGAAGCTGGCCTTCAAGTCTTCAATCTTCATTCTTCACTCCAAGCCACCATCCAGTCGAAACCTGCAAAATTTTGGGGACAACCCTATTAGTGCTCTAGATGTTTACATTTATCACATGCTTTTATCAAACAAAGACATCTACTTATCATATCATGCATTCAAATAAGAATTCAGATCAGATAATGATACAAATCAGGAAGAAGTCATGAGGAAGATCAATCAACATTATCAAGTACTTTTTATGCTAACTTGTTTATTCACTGTGCAGGTATAGGACAAATTTTGTTGCTGGTTTGAAGACAAATAAACATGTGGATTAAATGTGGCTCCCAAAAGGGTTTGAGCCCAGCATGTTTCTTTTCATTTTTGAAAAGAGTATCAGAAAAGACAGGATGCATCATTCTAAGCTATATCATGCATCATCTAATCAACTTACATAAAGGAGATGTCATCATGACATTATTACAGTTGATTGAAGCAAATCAAAGCTATATGACCGAGTCAAGATTGACAAAAGGACAAAATGCAGAAATCATATTATAGTTATCTTAGGAGTGGTATAGGTTTTTAGTTTATTGTGCCTAATAAAGAGAAGAGAGACAGAGTAAAGGAGGATACAAGAACTTATGTATCATTTGAACAAGTTGCAGAATAAATCATGTGAAGGGTCATCTCATTATGACAAAGGAGTAAGGTGAAGCAACATTTTATACCAGGTATTTCTCATGTTGTTTTCATACTGTTTAAGATGATCAAAGTTTAAACAACTATATCACATTCAAGTTGCAAGTGTCTCATAGAAATAGTCAAGCAAAATACCACATGGAATAACAGATGAAATAGTGGAAGGCAAGACAATCATAAACAATATGCCAACTTGACTGTCATAAAGTAAAACTTCACAAGATGTATGAGATAAGTGTAACAGTCACATGCTAGAGGCAAATATGCAAATAACAGATACATCCAACATGCTCACAATTCATCAAATGATAAAGACTGTCACTGAGTATCAAGGATCTTAGAAGAAGAACAAAATAGGAGCAACATTCATTTATCATCACTGTCATGACAGTCAAGAATACATCCTAAATCAAGAGACAGTCATAACTAAAGTGGAAAGTTGCAAATACAGTACACATAGAGTACAATGGAGTATAAATGATACAATAGTCCAAGGATAAATAAGGTGGATTCCATGCATTTCAACATTGTTGTGTTTTGACAAACTTTATTTCTCATGCCTAAAGCTACAGTGATACCATGGTGCAGTCAAGAAGATGCCATGCCTCAAGGAGAGATACAGTGCAAGATCAAGGAGAGATACATTCACCATCACCATGGACAGTCAGGGACAGTGACCAATGAAGTAGCTTATCAAGCAAGATATAATCAAGATATATCATAATGGCCATATCCATCTACAGAAGTGTATAAATGATAAAAGAGGAGCAACTGAAAGAGACATGATACATGCCAGATGCTACAATGATGATTGACAAAAGAGCATGAAATTTATAAGGTAAACAATCCTCTTTATTCTATGCCATTATGTCATCGTGATGCAGTCATAGTAGTCAATTACCATGGTAAAAAATGAGGGAAAAATGCTTGATATATATGTTACTGTGAGAGCCAAATGACAAGATAGGTAATTAGTGTGCATAAGAATAACTACAGGTGCAAGGATGGACAAAGAACATGTGTCTATGCTTCAGATATGCCTTGAAATGCACAAGGATAGCTACAGATGCTCATATCATGCATGATACATACCATGCAATAGACATTCGAGTGATGAAATAAGCAGGAGAGATAAGATCAAGAAATATAAGCTACAGGTACATTTTGAGAACATACAATCAATTAATGAGAAAATAGCGTGATCTTATGTCATGGTAGAATCCAGATGCAACAAAAATAACACACAGTCAAAGATGATGCTACATGACAAGGGTCCATTATGCTACGTTTGCAAGTTGAAGAGTATGAGTTATCATATGCAAATAAGTTAAAGAAGCTATCTATACTACAAAAGAACCTCACAGAAATGTAAATGTATGATACTCATGCAAATGGAAATAGATGATAACATCATTATACAGAATATGACAAGATTTGCTGTCATACAGAATATCAAAATTTGCTTCTACCCAGTAGCTACATTGGAAAGATAAGGTAAAGTGTATCATCAGTAATGTGTGACAGCTACAAAGATAGGAGGAGAAGATGTTATGTGAAGTAAAGAAAGAAACCCCGCTTGCTAATACTTCAAACTCTTTATACTTTTGCCAACAGATGGAGAAAAACCATAGTCAAGGTGATGCTACACAGAAGGAGAGACTGTTTATGAAAAACTGTATACCCATGTCAAGAGATCAAACCCTAATGGTATTTTTTGCAAACACAGTTAAGAAACTTCAAACAGATGCCATGATACAATCATAACCATGCCAGAGGAGCAATAAACATGAAAGAAGGTATACCCATCTGCAAACTAAACAAGATCTTTTCAAAGATGTATCAAACCTTTGTTTCTTTGCAGTCAAAGGAGAAAGATATTAAGTGAAAGGATGGTCGTGGCATTATGAAGGTATTTTGTGCAAGAAGGGTTGAAACCCTAACTTTAAAGCTCACAAACCCTCAACAGTCTACAACATTTGATGCCTATTTTCAGGAGGAGCATAGCCATAGCAGGTAGAGGCTTTAAAAATGGAGAAAAGATGTCAAAACCCTCATTTCAAAACTTTAAACCCTTAGAGTTTCTGTATGATAAAAATAGATCAAGGCAAAAAGAAGAAACATACAGTCATGGCCGATAGTGACATAGCATTTTTTGCTATAAAATGCAATACCCATGTCTACCAATAGACTTGTCATGTTGCAAAGAGTCAAACCAAAGACAATTTGAAGCTACAAAGATGAAAATGACAAGTGCTTACCCTTTTTTGCTAGTAGGAGGAAAGATCTTTCCACGGCCTCACAATGGCCTTAAACTTTTGAAGAGAAGGTGAAGACCATGAAGGAAGAAGCACACAAAAACAAAAAAGAAGGTATTAGAGATTGCACAACAAATAGAGAGCAATGAATGAAGAAGAAGGCCACAGCCATGAAAAGATAGAACTACAGATCCATAAAATGCCTAATATAAAACTCATACAATTGTTACCTTCTTCCTTATCATACAGAGGTGCATCAAAAAACAAAGAGGAGCCGTTGAACAGAGAAGATCAAAGCCATGATGGAGATGGTTGAAACCCTAAGCTAGCTTAATGCAGTTACAGAGCTCCGAAAGAAGGAAGTCAAAGTAAAGAATGAGCAAATTTAGGGTTATTTCCTCACTTTTTTTTGAAGGTTCTTTGCTCAAGTGTGTTTTTTTTACTTATAAAAACCAATAATTACATTATCCAAAAATAATGTTGTGGTCAAGACTTTTTCCTAGCCATCATAACATGGAGTGGCCGACAGCAGTGTTTTAGAATTGATTTTTATTAAGTCAAGAGGGCCAATATGATGGGAGAGAAAGGTTTTATGCCTTGTAAACCTTTTAAAGATTCCTTGGTGGTCGGGTATTGAATGGACAACAATACACATGCTCAGGTTCCTTGTCCTCATTCAAAACATCCAAAGATAAGAATATCCCCTCATTATGCATAGTGGCTAACAAAGCCAAGAAGATGTGATTTTAGACATAGCATATGCATAAGGCTATACATGGAGTTTTCAAGGGTAAGCATTCATGCATGGTGGAGGTATGTTTTGAATGGGATGTATAGGGTATTGTCTTGTATTGATTTGATTATTGCATAAAGGCAATTGCAATAGGAGATTGCATGGTGGCAGTATATGATGGTGCAAATATAATGAAGCATTTTAGATGCATGGGGATTTATGCATAATGGAGTTGTTTTTTCTTCCTTGATCTCAAATTTCATATGGGGATATAAGGAGATATAGAAAATGTAATGTATGTGCACTAAGGCAACAAAGGGGAGTCATAAGGATATTTATGCATATTTGTTTTGTGCATGGAATGTCATATGGAGTGACTTAGTTTTTTTTATTTTCCTTGCAGAGGAAGATAATATCTTCTCATTGATCATGGAGTGATAAGGAGTTTTGTATTTTTGCCTAAGTCCTATTTTTTGCTCATATCATGCAAAATTGGCAAATGTAATTGGAGTGATAAGGAGTCATATTTTTCTTCTAGTCATGCATGATTTTTACATATGAATTAATTGTAAATTCATAATAAAGTGATATTCTATAAATTACTTTATTATTTTTCACAAATTGTAAAATCGAAAATAGATCAAATTGTAACCAATAATAGAGTAATATTCTATACTTTATTATTTACTCACAATCAATTTTGCTCATGCAAAATCATGCAAATTGATTAGTTGAGTTGACTAGGCCACCTAGGAGGTTTTGCATGACTTTTAGGAGTATTTTTAGGGTCCTTGGTCAAAATTTTGGTCAAACATATGGAGAGGCCCAAATTGAAACTATTTTTGCTCAATTTGTGGCAGTTTTAGGCCCTAATTTTGAGGATTTTTTAGGTTGCTCAGGAATGAGTATTTTTAGAGGCAGTTATCTACAAGTCCATATTTTTTGCATGCCTCTTGGAGAGATCAGACCTATATATTGTAAAGCAAAAGTTTGTTTTTGCTAGTTCTTGATAGTCATTCTGATTCAGACAGATTCAAGAATTCTTGTAGCTCACTTTTATAGTTTTATTGAAAGATCGACAAGTTATAGGTTATCTTTTGTCTTTTTGCAAAGCTTTCCCTTGTTTATTTTAGATCAGTTGAATTACCTTTCCTTTTTTTTGCTGAATGTTGAAGTGATTTTGATGAAATTTTGATGTGTTTTATTATTAAACCTTCAAAATTATTGTCTCACCTCCTTGTTTGCAGCATTAAAGCATATATTCATCACAGGTCTTAGGTTGCATTAACCAGAAATAGTCTTTTTATGCTGTGAAAAAACCATTTCATTCGTAAAAACCTATTTTCAAACCTTCCTTAGAATCATTTTTGTGGTATTTATGCCAAGTCTGGATTATGTAGAAGTCATATTTCTGGGTAAACATCGTGAATCAGATTGCATTATTTTTATCCATATCAGGTGCATCACCATTTTACCTTTAGTATTCATTTAGGTTCTTTCTTCCCTTTTCCCAAAAAGTCAAAACATACATTTCAATAGAACATTTGAAGGGAACCAACCCATAATCTGGAGGTCTAATCTCATCATAGGGCACCCACAACCTGAGATTAGTCCCATGTTACATGAAATTGTAGTGCTTTAACAAGCCTTGCATATGGGTGTAATTCCCAGTGATAACAGTAGCATTGTTTACTTCTCCTTTGAGAGCAAAGATTGGTTGCTGTTTGGGAGCCGTTACTTTGGTATCAACTACTCCATCATTGATGACATTTTTGTTCTTTGTCCAAAACTTTGACTTGTCTGTGGTGTAGTTAGAATTAGGGGTGTTCTTGTACAACCTTATTTGCCCCTTGGCGATCATAGCTTTCTCGATAAATAATCCCATCTCAATGACTTTCAAAAATGAGGTAGGGCATTGAATTTGGATTTGGTAACTTAGATCGGGGTTAAGGTTGTGGACAAACATCTCTATCATTTGCTTCTCAGGTACATCATATGAGCATTTGCTTGCGAGTTGTCTCCACCTTTGTAAGAAAGAGGCGAAGGATTCACCACCTTTTTGTTTTGTATTGCACAGGTAAAGCATGGAAACTTCGTGTTCAATGTTATACGAGAAGTGTGTGATGAACTTGTTTACTAACTCATCAAAAGTTTTGATACCCGGTAGAAGTCATGAGAGCTATTCCATGGCTTGACTACCTAGAGATCTAGGGAATAGTCTCATTAGGAAAGTTTCATTATGAGCCACTTCTAGGCATGCGACGTTAAATTCCCTAATGTGATCTCTTGGGTTTCCTTTCCCTTTGTACTTGTCAAACTTAGGAACTTCAAACCGAAACAGGAAGGGTGCCATGTTCAAACTTTTGTCAAAGGGATACGGTGAGATGTCTTCCAAGGAATAAGTTTTAGTGGTTGTTCCTATTTTGAGATCTGTTTTGTTGTGTTAGGCCCTCGATTTGTTCTCTCAATTCTTCCATAGGTATGTTTGGGTCTACGACTTTTTTTCCTTTGTCCTTAGTAGTGTGGTTTTCATGAGTTTCCTCTACGCTCTCTTTCAGTTTGTTGAGATCAAAATCAACAGGGAGTTTAAGTCCTTGATTTGCAAGATGAAGTAAGTACTTGTGAGGGTCCTTGTTGAGCACTTTTTCTAGCATGCATTGAAATTTCTGATCTTGGAGGGTTCCTTGGTAATCTTCATGAGAGATTTCTTCATCACTGTTGTGAGGGGATACAATGTGGTTGGATGTCCTGGCCATTTCAAGTTGCTTTAGGTGTTGGGATCTAGTTAAAACCATGCAAGGCGACGTGGGAAGAGGTGGGGTGAAACTAGAGATTTTGAGAAGGTGTTGGTGGAGATTGTTGAGAAGAGGATACTTGTGATGAGATTTGAACAAGGGACTCTTTTGATCAATGATTCCAAGTAAGTTGGTTGCAACAAGACGATAGCCACAAGTAAGGATATCCAGTACCCGTTTACTGTGTAGAGACTAGTCTTGCACCAAGACCACTAGTGAAGTTCTGTGACCTACTAGGGTTACTTGAATATGAAATTATGTAAAAAAGGTCTTGCACTAATCTGATATGGAACTTTTGACTTTGTTTTGGAAAGACTTGGTAGAAGGTGGATGAGACGATTGACGAAAGAGAGGGTACGCTATGGAAACAGATGGAAAAGGTGACTGCACGGTAGATCTGATCTCAAAAACTAGAACAAGGCTGAAATGGGTACCTAGAAATGCCAAAAAAATTCTCTAAAAAGATGTGGAAATGCTCATTGTTGCGGATGCGCAACATTATGTGCGCTAAAACAAAGGTTATATGCGCAGGAAGTCGAGACAAAAGTGCAGTTCTGGTAAAATTAAAAGGTGCGGTAATAGGTGATAGATGCATAGGAAGTCAATGCAAATATGCCGTAGGTCGACACAAAAGCGCAGTTTTAGAGAGTATATGCGCAACTCTGATTTTTTTGAATGTTTTTACAATTTTTTGGCACATTTTTTGATGTTTTTGGTTTCTTGGTTGCAAGTTGGTGTTTTTGATATGATTTTCTCAATTATGGCAAGTCAAACACAACAAAGACAAAGAAATTTTCATGATTTTTGATCTTTTTTTTTGTAATTTTATGGACTCTTTTTGACTCAAAAAATAAGTACAAATCTTAGGCTAGCTGGGACAATATAAACTGAATTCTCACTATTTCTAGTGAATCATCTTTGGGAGGTGATAATCACCCTTCCCTGCACAAGCTTATAGGGGTTTTTGGCTACTAAAAATAAAGGATGATTAATAAGTGCAACTATTCGAGTGGTTATACATGCGGCAACACTACTCTCTATTATGGAGTCTCCTAGTCTGCAAGGGTTGTGCCTTGGAGGGTTTTGGGGGAGGTTGGTTGTCGGTATAACACAACTTCACTCATTGTTTGAAGCTTTTGCTCCAAACACAATTTATTTATAGTGGCTCGACAGGGCCTGGCTTTAGCCTGTTACCACTTAAGGTCATTCCCGCTTGGACAGAAGGATATCTAAGGGCAGGCCTCTCTAAAGGTTTAACACATGCGAAAATGATATGTCTGGCATTTTGGTCACCCAAGATAGGGGAGAGCATAGGCCTGGTATCATTCCTAAAAACACGAAAGACAGTAGTGTTTTTCCCCTAGTTAAAATGAAAAAGACTATATGAGCTAGCTACTTGGGCACACACGCAAGTTGTTAGCTTTGAAAGCAAGATAGCAATGGTTCAATTTTATCCTCCTAGCATTGGGAATATATTCATTTTGTTGATGCAACAATATCAAATTACAATCCTTCCTAGTTAGATCTAGATGTGATTTTGCATGAACATTTGATTAATATCCTTTAAAAAGATGATGTGTGTTAACAATGCAACTAGAATGACTAAACAAGCCCCTAACTTGCAAATAGATTAGAGAATTTTCCTGCAAAAAGTGTCAACATTAGCAAATCACAAGAAAACCCAAAAAGTCACTGTTAGAGTCATATGTGCAGGTACAGAGGTTATATGCACAGAGATAGAGATCATATGCATAGCTATTACAAAAGTGCTGAGACAGAGGTCAAAAGTACAGAAATAGAGATCATATGCGTCGTTCAGTAGATGCGCTGTAACATAACACAGATGCGCAGCTTCAGGAGGTAAATGCACCGAAAGAGTATATGCGTCAGAATAGAGCTCAGATGCGTGTTAGAATTGTTCAGATGCATCAAATCCTCCTGTGTACATAACTTTTGCACAAAAAACTTAATTTTTGGGTTAAATCGGGGCAAGGCCCCATAGTGGGCGCAAAAAATGTTATGGGAAAATTAGTGTAAATGAATAATCAATGTATATCAACAATACCCAATAACTCAATGAAATAAGAAACAAATAAATCAATCAAACAAAGAACTTGAAACCTTTGCAAACCTCTTCACTTTATGGCTTCCATTGATTGCCTATTACAAATGATCTTGTCTATGAATATGGCCCTCAAAAGGTGCACTTCCTTGCTATTCCAAGATGTCAAATGGGAATGGCTATGATAGTTTATTGCAATGAAGAGAAGCTTCACAACAATGGTAGTGATATGGTAAAAGGGTGATCACAAGCAAATGGAATGACTTGGGTGCCAAAGGCGCGCTGTAATTCCTGTAGAGTAACGATACTAAAAGCTTGGATGAATGAAATCGAAGAATAGGGTTCAATTTATAGACTTGTGAGAGAGAAGATCAATAGTATAGAAAGAATGAGAATATCAACGGTATAGAATAGTTGAGAGAATGTGCGCAAATAGAAAGAAGACATGTGTCACACAAAAAGTTGTTTTGTTTGAGTTAACTACTTTCTTTTATAATGATAAGATTTGATTTCATAAATTAGAATGTATTTTTTTCTAATTTAAGAGATATTGATAAAAACGAGGTTGATTGAATCAGTTAACTCAACTTGAGATTTGCTTTTGCATGATTTTAGAGAAATTAAATAATAAATTATTTAATTTTGTGTGCATGAAGAAGAAGACTTATTTTTAGAAGATTTGGAAGATATTTGAGGAATTAGAAGATAAGAAAGCAAATTAAATAAATAAATTTATTTAATTATTTGTGCATGATTTGGAAGAATAAATAAAATATTTGATTATATTTTTTTTTCTTAGAGATTGAGAGAATTTAAATAAATTTGATTTATTTATTTAAATTTGGAGGAATAATTGACTTAATTGAATAATTAAGAATTATTTAATTGTTTGGAATAATTTAATTAAATAAAGGATTTTATTTAATTTTGTCTTTAGAAGAGGTAATTAAATATTTTGATATTTAATTAATTTAGAGGAATATGAATCAAATAAATAAATTTGTTTATTTATTTATTGATAGAGGAAATAGAGGTTTTTCACCGAACATCAAGTTCCCTGTTCTACACACATGGAAAATTAGTAAATTAGTGAAAAAAAAATTCTAAAAAATATCTATGCCCTAGGTATTGATGTCCTTGTTTCAACAAAAAAAAAAAAATTTCAATACATACAGAAAAAGTTATGATTTACGGAATACGCCTATGTCTAAATTATAATTGGTTTGACTTCAAAACTTAATTAAAAAAATATTCAACAAAACATTATGAAACCAAATGCATGTCCTATATATCGGTGTTACCAATCTAAATTCAAAAGAATCAGAATTTTATCCTTTGTAGAAAAAAAGTTATGTGCTACAGAATACACATCACTTTAAAAAAATGTTGTTTACTATTAAAAACTAGTTATCAAAGAAGACGCAATTTTTTTTACAATTTAACTTCAATTTTTTTTAAAAATATATCTTTGGAATCTACAAATAAAATCTTACAAATCACTAGTTCGCATCACTTCAAATTCCTAACGGTTTAGCGGCTATAGGTGTCAGAAAGTGAAGATTTAGTTCAAAATGTTGATTTCAATGTCAAGTTTGGCCAAAAAGTGTAACCCATTATTGTGGGATGACCCCTAGAATAAATCATTCTCAAGGTTAGTGGATTCTAAAGCTTATAACTTTTAACATTCTCATCGTAACCAACAAATATGCATTTATGTTATTTTGGATCCAACTTAGATAATTTTTTCTTAGGCACATGAACGTGAACCTCACAGTCAAATACCCTTAAATGTGAAACAAAATTTTTCTTACCTATCCACACTTCATAAGGAGTTTTATCAATAAGGGTTGAACATAGAAATCGATTAATCAAATAATGAGTAGTACTCGTAGCCTCTACCCAAAAACACTGATCCAACATGTACCACTCAACATACTTTTGGTTCTTTCCATTAAGGTTTAGTTCATTCTCTTTGCAACCCATTTTTTTGTGGCGTATAAAGGTAGTTTGAACTACTGAACAATACCTACATGTCCATATAAATCATCAAATTCCCTAGAACAATATTCACCACCATTGTCAGATCTCAACACCTTTATTTTCTTATCCCATTGTTTCTCAACCAAAGCCTTAAATTCCTTAAACTTATAGAAAACTTTAGATTTTATAATGAAGAAAATAAACCTAGGTGTACCTAGAACAATCATCAATGGATGTAACATAATATCAATTTTTACCCTTAGAATCCACATCCACTAGACTAAACACATTTGAATGAATGATTTCTAATAATTTTCTTGTTCTATAACTTCATGTAGGAAAGGAAACTCTATTTTACTTTCTAGACACACAAAGTTTGCAAAAATCAAAATTCTCATCAAAGTAAATTGAAAAAACATCAACCATATTTTTATTAATAAGGGTTTGAAGACCTTTTTCACCAATGTGGCCCAAACATTGGTGCCATGACATACATGCATTTTAGAAGTACTAATTATATTGGTAAAATTATAAAATGTGGAGGTATCAAACCTAATTGGAGTCCCACACCATTAGTCTCTCACCAACACTAGATTTCCTCTAACCAACATGCAACTAGAATTATCAAATGTTAGTGCACTCCAAAATCATTTAACTTGGATACAAAACAAAGATTTCTTTCAAGTCTTGGAATGTACAAAACATTACTGTGAATTTTCCCCTCCCATCACTGAAACACAATTGTACCTTTCCCTTACCAACAATCTAATGCATATTATTGTCACCAAGGAAAACTTATCCTCCATCATAAGCTTAGTATGATGAAAACTACTCCTTGTGAAGAGTCATATGTTAGGAGGAACCCGAATCAATCTTCCAAGAGTCATCACTAGTAACATTAATAGAAATAAACAATGCACTATTATTGTTAAGGGAAAATTGGAGTAAACATGAATAATCAATAAATCAATTTCAATAATACCCAAAACTCAATGAAAAGGGAAATAATCAAGATTGAACAAAGACGAAAAACCTTTGCAAACCTCAATACTTCATAGCTTCCGTTGATTGCCTATCTCAATTGATCTTGCGTGTATGAATAAGGCACTCAGAGAGTGCACTTCCTTGCTATTCCAAGATTGTCAATGGAGAATGGCTATGATAGTGCTTTGTAATGAAGATGAGCTTCACAACAATGGTAGTGATATGGTAACAAGTTGATCGCAAGCAAAAAGGAATGACGTGGGTACCAAAGGCGCGCTGTAATTCCTGTAGAGTAACAATACTGAAGGCTTGGATGATTGAAATGGAAGAACAGGGTTCAATTTATAGACTTGAGAGAGAAAAGATCAACGATATAGAAATAATGAGAAGATCAATTGTTGAGTATGGTTGAGGAACGTGCACGAATAAGAAGAAGACATGTGTCTTGCTATATTTTGCATGAGGAACTAATAAAATAGAAGAATGAGTTAACTAAAGAGATTAATCAATTAAAGAATAAATTAATTAGTTAAGAGAATAGAACTAGAGAATGGAAATTGCATGAGGATGAGAAGATATTTTAGCTCAATTAAATATTTAAAATATTCAATTGCATGTGCACAAGGATTGAATTATATTTAGAGATAACTCAATTTAGAAGAAATGGACAACTTAAATAAATATTTGACTTATTTAAATTTAGAGAAGATATTATTGGAATAAACAATTAAATAATTGATATTATTTAATTTAGAATGAATTTGGGAGAACTAATTAAATAATTGATATTATTTAATTTGTTGGAGGAATTAGAAGAATTTTAAGAATTTTAATTAAATAAATTAATTTTATTTAATTGTTGGGAGAATATGAATCAAATAAATAAATTGGTTTATTTATTTATTGATAGAGGAATTTGACTTAAATAAATATTAAGAATATTTATTTGGACATAGTCATGTCATTTTTAGCCTTACACATTTTGCCCCTCTTTGATGCAATGAAGTTTACGGCATTGCTTCAAAGAATAGAATTTCTGATAACGATACATGCCCCAGTTTGCCCCTGGTATAGGTTATGACAACAGGATGCCCCCTCAAGGGATTGGATAGGAAGAAGGCAGAAGGGCGTGAGATGGACAATCTCATGATGAAGAAGGGAAAACTAGGTTAGGATTGAAGAAGAACTGAATGCATTTCAGAGAAACGGGAAGAAACGGGCGCGGGAAGTAGTCATAGTCATCACACAGCCAGTTAGGGTTTGCTTGCTATATATAGGAGCTGGGTCCACAAGACAAGTCATTTGCACACTTGGCTTTAGTTGATTTGTCCTTAAGAGCTTATGAGAGCATAGGGGCATAAAGCAGTCGGCATTGAGATGGATATTCCGCGTGAAGAACACTGCTTTGAGCGAGTTCGTCCGTTCGATGGGCCAGCTAAGGCAGGACCGCCGGTATGTAGCTCAAAAAACTTCACCTAGGGTTACTTATGAGCGCAATAAATGCTAGGGAAAAATATGTAAAGTAAATGTGTAGGAAGGTAGTTCAACGCATATGCCATGCAAAACTGTGCATTTGATTTCTTGCGGTGCATTTAAGCTATGAAACTAACATGCATGAGTTCTGCGCATGCATGTTAACGCATGCATGAAGATCTTGTGCATGCATGATGTCTTCTGGTGCATGTGAATAGGCTGCGCATAGACAAGGTATAGGTGCACTTTTGATATGGATTGGCGCATTTAAGAAATATTGCGGCGCATCTGCCAGAAGTGGCACATTTGATGAGAAATTGTGCATTTACCTTTTGTTTCAGCACATATGCATAGGATAGTTAGTTTACTTAACAAAAATTGATTCGATTGGCATCTTGCTTGATGCGTCAATCGATAAGCTATCCCAAGATTGCGGGAATCTAGTCAAGAGATGTTGTATGTTGTTTTGATCAATTTGATATGCTAAGTTAGTTGATATGATTCTTTAGATATGTTAAGTAGGTTTTTGGCAGCTTTAGGTTGACACATTGCCTTGCGTGTTTGCAGGAGGACATTCGAGACATACTTATGTCGAGGGAGCAGTTTCCCTTACCGATGTTGCAGTGGTATATGCTTACAGAGATAGATCGAGAGGCTCTTGGTGCTATGGGCCTTGATTACATTTGCTTCATGCCTGAGGTTGGTGCAAACCTCAGTTTATTGACTATAGTAGTGGAGAGATTCCATAGCAAGGATGGGACTTTTCACTTTTCGACTGGTGAGATGGCGGTTACTCTTGAGGATGTCTACAGGATTTTACACTTGCTGATACAGGGTGAGCTTGTAGAGTATGATCCGTAGTGGGATGCAGGACTTACAGAGTGCAGATGGGTGTTTGATGACCCCAAGCTAGATTGTCAGGTTATCTCCTAACAGGATATACATGATTATTATGATTACTTCCTTGGTATAGTGGCAAGATTGATCGGAGGTGTTGTATGCCCCGATATGAGATCACATGGGTTCCCGATTGGATGGGGATGGATCGTGGAGAGGATAGTCATAGAGGGCACCTGCTATGCATGGGGTGTCTATGTATTAGTGCACCTATACCACGATATCCATCAGGTGGTATACCATGGAGGGGCCAGTCTATTAGTAAGTGTTTCACTGTTCCAGTTTTGGCTATGGGAGCATATTGCCATCACGCGGCTGATATGCATCTTTTCTAGACAGAGAGGCGAGCCATACAGCTATGGGTATGCAGATGGGATTTCCCAGCACAATCTGGGGAAGCTAGAGTATTGGAGGCACATGCTGGATAACATGGATAGATTTATTTGGTGCACCTACCTAGAGTGTGAGCACTAGAAGGATGAGGACGACGAGCTGCCCTACTACTTTCAGATGTGGTGGCTTATTGGCAGGACTCAGTTTATAGTAGAGAGACAAATTGTCAGCAGAGTGCGGAGGTAGTTTGGGAGGAGATAGGGCATGCCACAGGGGCAGGCCCAGTTTGCACGGACACACGCAGAGAGATTCCGGTGGGGTCCAGTGGCATCATACGAGGAGGCATTGGCAGAGTTCTGGCAGACTCCTTATGTTGCTTGGACTATGAGGAGAGAGGTGATAGACACAGGGATGACTCCAGATTATGAGGAGTGGTTCATAGCAAACCCTTTTTCGAGTTACTCAGGGCTTGGAGAGTTGGTTCTTGGCATAGATGAGGAGGATTTGGACGACGAGGATGGGGCCGACGGGAGGAGGAGGAGATGGAGGAGGGGTAGAGGTGGACAGGGAGATGAAGGTGATGGAGGGGATGGGGGAGATGGGGAAGGTGGTGGAGGAGGGAGACAAAGGCAGAGGAGGAGAGTTGGGGAGGGACCCTCCCAACAGTAGCAGGTAGTGCAGCCATAGGTTGCACAGCAGGCTCAGATGCCACCACCACAACAGGTGGCCCAGTAGATTGGTCAGCAGAGACAGATACTGCCACCACCGTAGGTGGCGCAGCAACAGGTACAGGGACAGGTTCCTCAGGATCTAGTCCAGCCAGATGCTCAGGAGCAGGCTATCGCCATGTTTAGGGGACAAATTAGATAGCTGAGGGCACAACTCAAGATAGCTAAGGCTCGGAGAGAGACAAATGTAGGATGCATGTCAGAGATCTCTAGAGAGTGAGACTCAACCTTGGTGAGAGTACGGGCTATCAAAGTAGAGAGAGACACGATAGTGGCACCCCTAAGCACAGATGAGACTAGCAGCTTTCTAGTTGAACAGGTGCAACAGACACATGCATAACTTGCACAGGTACAGGCATAGCTGGCACAAGTACAGGGGCAGCTGGCATAGGTGCAGGGTGAGCTTGCCAGAGTGCAGGCTCAGACGTAGTACTACAGAGGACTATACCACGGTGCCGTACCACCTAGCTATAGGAGCCAGTTCGTGGCCTCGTAGAGAGCAGGTGGTTCACATTTAGGAGCCTCTGTGATGGGCCCACAACAGTCTAGGGCCAACAGAGGAGGAGATAGAGAGGGCAGTGGTGGGACTAGTGGCCCACAGCAGCAGGGCTAGCCGACACTTTTTACAGATTTTGGCTTTTATGTATACACCTTTTGATGGCTCAGATAGCTTGGCATGTATATATTTATATCACTTTGTACCAAGACATGTACCATTATTTATGCGATGTACTCATTTTATATGACTTGACTCAGAGATGGTCCTGGTAGACTTTTGATATATTGTACATTTGGACATGTTTTATTTGATATTTATATGATGATGCCGCTATTTGATGATCTCTATGTGCAATTGTTTATACTATATGTTATGGATGCATTTCTATTCTACGATGATACATATGTGATGCAGACTATGATTATGTCTATGTGATGTTTATCTAATGCAAACTTAGATGATTTATATGATGCTATGTGATGTTATCTAATGCAGACTTAGATGATTATATGATGCTATGCCATGTTAATCTAATGTAGACTTAGATGATTATATGATGCTATGGGATGTTCTGACATGCAAAACTATGTTATGCGATCTATATGGTGATGCAATTTATGTGATGCTCTACATGTCTTTGCCTATGTTTTTAATTTTTTCTATGGGTATTATGCTATGTATGATGCAAATGGATATGGATGATCTAATACATTTATTCTGTATGCAAATGATTTAATCATGTTAATGACTATCTCATGAGATATGATATGCAACCTATGCTATGTTTTTGTTATGTCCAAATGTACTCAATCGACACAGAGGTGACACAATGACAGACATAAGATTGACTGAAGACTGACTTGGTAGAAAGACTCACAAGCTTTCATTTGTATTGATACTCTGCATTTTTTGGATCTTTATTGTATGGGACATGGATGCTTTTATGGATGTATAATGGATGCGAATGGTGTTTGCTTTTGACATCTTGATGGTGCAAGTATTTTGAAGTGCTTATTTCATCATTGGGCAATTTTTTTTGGGTACATTTTTCAAAATGTTGTAAGTTAATACAAGCATCTAGGTATAATTGAACCGAGATGACTTGAGTATCGCTTACATGGATTTTGATTTAGCAAGTTAATACAAGCATCGAGGTATAATTGAACCTAGATGACCTGAGTATTTCTTGCGTATCAACAGACAATGATTGCCCCCTTTCATGTGAGACCTTTGATGTCCTCGATGATCTTTTGCTGATCATGTCGTTAGATAAGGCTTCACATTACTAAAGTTTAATCCACAAATAGCAGACAAAAAAAATGATTATGCCCCCATCATAGCATCTCTAGTTTCTGACATCCTCGAGTAGCATAGGAAGATATAATAACAAAAATTCAAGACCTTGTAAGTTAACCTAATCAACACTAAACATTCTTGCATTTTAGATGTGTTTTTCTTGCCATAAGTTAGATAGAATCAGTTTGAGTGCTTTATGTTCGTGTTTGCTTTGCGTTGGATAGGTTGATGCCTTATGTCAAGATTTTTGCTTTGGAAGCGGGCCTTTGCTTGTGCTTGCATGCATGCCTGGTAAAATAGACCCTAAGGGACTGACCTAGTGCCTTGGGGGCGCATTACTAAATGGCCTTGCCTACGTGACGACGCAGAGGCAATGTAGTTCGGGGACCTGGACCATGGATGGACTAGAGGATAGATGACAAGAAATGGGATGGATGGAAAAGATGGAGCCTCGGGGGCACATTAAAAATGGCCTTGCCTATGTGACAACGCAGAGGCAACGTAGTTCGGGGTTGACCCTATGACACTGACAACAGACGCTATGCTAGGCTGACACTGTGGATGGGATACTGGATAAAGCCTTAGTTGGTAAGGTGACAAAAGAGATAGAGTATCAACCCATGATAGGTTATCGCTAGGTTGCACAAGGGTGTTTTATTATGGAACATATATGGATCGGATGAGAAATGATGGTAGGAAGAATGGACACAAGGTGATTGGTTTCCCAAAGATGGAGAAGGTGGTTTATCACAAGTAGCACCTGTTTAGCAGGTTTTCACCACTTGCTTTTATTTGCATGAAAGATAGAAGTACACATGATGCCTGTTTGCCAAGTTTTCATCATGGTACCTATCCAAGTCACCTGTTTGCCAAGTTTTCACCAAAGGATGATTTTTTTTTTGTTTCTCTTTTTTCATTTTTTCTTTTCTTTTTGTTCTTTTTTGACTTTTTTGATTTTTTTTGTATTTTATGCCCCCTTACATTGGAGTCCTCTTAGGTATAGAATTGGCGAAGATGCATATTGTTGATTGGGTCATCGAACAGCTCATCCTCTAATGTTGCCAACTGATATGCCCCCAATCCATAGGCAACAATGATCACATAAGGCCCAAGCCAGTTGGGTTCAAACTTGCCTTTCTTTTCCTGATCCTGTTGATTGTGGGGATTTTCCTTAAGTACTGGATCTCCAACCTTAAAGACTCTTGGATGGACTCTGTGGTTGTAGCTTTGTGACATCATTTGTTGATATTCCTTGAGATGATTGAAGGCCTTATGTCTCTTTTCCTCTAGCAGCTCTAGCTCTTGCAATCTGGAAACTCTATACTCTTCATCAGTTATGAGACCTTTTAATGACACCCTTAGAGATGGTAACTCGACCTTGATGGGCAAAATGGCTTCTGATCCATAGACAAGGGCATAAGGGGTAGCACCCGTGGGAGTGCGTCTACTGGTTCGATAGGCCCACAAAGCAGGATTAAGTTGGATGTGCTAATCACGACCAGCATCATTGACTGTCTTCTTGAGGAGTTTCAAGATTGTTTTGTTGGATGCTTTTGCTTGGCCGTTGCCTTGGGGGTAATAGAGTGTGGAGAAACGGTGTTGGATTTTGAATCTGTCACAAAGTTCTTGCACATCCTGGTTCTTGAAAGGTCTCCCGTTATCCGTGATAATGGATGAGGGAATTCCATATCTGTAGATGAGGTAATTGAGGATGAATGAGGAAATCTGTTTACCGATGACGGTGGTGAGTGGAATGACTTCAATCCACTTGGTAAAGTATTTAGTAGCGGTTATTATGAACTTGTGGCTGTTGGATGAGCGTGGGTGGATTTTTCCCACAAGGTCGAGTCCCCATTGACAAAAGGGCCAAGGTGTTGTTAAAGGTCTCAGCTCTTGAGTTGGTGCATGTATTAGGTTTCCGTGTATTTGGTACTGCTTGCACTTCTTCACAAATTGATATGAATATGTTTCTATGTTCAGCCAATAGTATCCCAAATGCATGAGTTTCTCAGCTAAGGAAGGACCGCTAGAGTGTGTTCTGCAAATCCCTTCATGAACATCTCGTAAGGCAGTTTGAGATTCTTCTCGTTCTAAACAACAGAATAAAGTACCATCCAAACTACACCGGTATAGGGTGTCAGCAATAATGGTATAATGAGAGGTTTGGCAGATGAAGGTTCGACGTTGGTTTGAAGATAAGTTAGGTGGGAGGATGTTATCCTTGAGGTAAGTATAAATCTTAATATACCAAGGTGAATGAGATCCGAATAATAGGCATATGGAGTGTGTTTCAGGATGATCATAAGTTGGTTGCTGAATTGACTCCACCAAGAACTCATACCGTGACTCATTCTCTGGGATCTCAAGGAGCGAGGCAATGGTTGCCATGGCATCTGCTGCTTTGTTTTCAATGTGAGGTACCTACTCAAAGGAGATGATCACAAAGTACTCCTTAAAGTCATTAACCATGCGCTTGTATGGGATAAGCTTCTCATCTTTGGTTTGGTAGTCGTCATTGACTTGGTTGATCACAAGTTGAGAGTCACCATAGACATGTAGCTCTTTGATTTTCCATCCTGTTGCCATTTTGAGACCAATGACTAAGGCCTCATACTCTACTATATTGTTTGTGCATGGGAATAACAAACGATAAGACTTAGTTATGTTGTCATTGTGGGGAGTGACCAACAAGATTCCTGCCCTCGATCCATGGTTTGTATCAAAGTAGAGTTTCCATGAGTGTGTTGTGATATTAAATAAGGATTCATCTAGAAACTCAAATGTCATTGGTGTGGTATCCTATAATGGTGCTTCTGCTAACTGATCAACAATGATTTGTCCCTTGATAGCCTTTCTTTCTACGTACTCAATGTCATATTCACTTAGGAGCATTACCCACTTGGCTAGGCGACCTGTTAGAGCTGCTTTGCTTAATAGGTATTTCAGTGGATCTATCTTTGCAATAAGCTTGACTGGATGTGCTAGCATGTAATGTCATAGTTTTTGGGAAGCAAAAACTACAGCAAGACACAATCTTTCTATTTGATAGTATTGCAGTTCATAGCCCACCAATCTACAACTAATGTAGTAGACAACTCTTTCTTTACCTTCGTAATCTTGTTGTGCTAGAAGGGCCCCAAGAGCAGTTGGCGTAGCAGATATGTAAAGTAACAACATCTTTCCTTGGATAGGAGGCATCAAGATAGGTGGGTTCGTAAGATATTCCTTCAGTTTGCCAAATGCCTCTTCACATTTCTCATCCCACCTAAATGGAATGTTCTTATGTAGGAGATGACTGAAAGGTTGACACTTGTCTGCCAGTTGTGATATGAACCAACAGATTGCTTACAACTTATCCTGTAGAGACCATAGTTGAGTAATATTCTTCGGCGGTGGCATTTCCATGATGGTTTTGACTTTGGCAGGATCCACTTCAATCCCATTTGCTGATACAATGAAGCCTAAGAGCTTGCCCGATGTGACTCCAAACACACATTTCTTTGGGTTCAACCTAACTTTGAATTGTTCTAGTCTTTGAAAGACCTTCTCTAGCACATCTATGTGTGATTCTCTTATGAGTGACTTTGCAAGGATATCATCTACATAGTCTTCCATTGTGAGGTGCATCATATCATGGAAGATAGTGGTCATAGCATGTTGATATGTGGCTCCTGCATTCTTTAGCCCAAATGGCATGACATTCTAGCAGAAAGTGCCCCATGGACAAGTGAAAGCTGTCTTATGTTGGTCTTCCGGTGCTATCCTGATTTGATTGTATCCCGAGAAGCCATCCATGAGAGATAACATGGTATGCCCAGCTGTTAAGTCGACTATGATATCTATATTTGGCAACAGAAAGTCATCCTTGCGGCAAGCTTTGTTTAGATCTCTAAAATCATTGCATAATCTGACTCAACCATCAGGTTTGGATACTAGCACTATGTTGGAGACCCACTCTGGATAGTCTATTGCTCTGATGAATCCTACATCTAGTAGTTTCTTGAGTTCTTCCTTCACTAGTAGTACAATGTGTGGATGCATCTTTCTAAGTTTTTGTTTGACTGGTTTCACTCCCGGGTCTAGTGGAAGATGATGTAGGATCAAATCTGTATCTAATCCTGGTATATCTGCATATGACTAAGCAAAGATGACCTACTTTTTCTTGAAGAATGGTACAAACTTAGTCTTTTTTGGTGGAGTTAGAGACTTAGCAAAGTGAATGATCTTAAGCTATTCCTCTGTTCCAATGTTAACAGGTTCTGTAGGTTCCACAACAATCTGAGACTTCTCTTGGTGCATGTCATCGGGGAGAGTGTCAAGTCTTCCATCGTCAGGTGCCACAGTTGGGTTTTCACTTTCGGATGTGTCCTTTCTTTTTACTATTTTGGGATCTGATATTGTCGTAGAGTGATTTTCACCATCAGATCCCATTTTTATTTTGATATTTTTGCAACTGGAAGGCTTGGCACCCTCTCCAAAATAAGCCATGGTATTGAGATCAATGGTGAAGCTAGCTTTATGATCTCCTGTAGGTAGGTGGTCCCTAAATTCCATGTAGTCAATGTAGGCATCATCATTTTGGAACATGTCTAGTTGCGGGGTTCCTCGTAGATCCCAGTCGATAAGTTTAGGATGCACAAGGGGGAGGGAGTCGGAGGATATATCTGATTCGTTGATAGTTTAAATGGATATACGAGAGGTATTGGTAGGGATAGGGTCCGAGATGGTACTTTCCTCCAAATTGTTTATTGCGATAGAACTCGAACCTTCCTCAAAAGTCATATTCTCAGGAATTGGCGAATCACACTCTAATGGTCTATGCGTTAGAGTTTGTCCCTCATGGTAGGGGCACTAAGTTTGAACGGTGTCAACTTCCTTGTCATCATAGGAGTGCTCTGTCAGCTCCTCCCACTCATATTCATTGGAATCTGTGTTACTGTCCTCTTGAAGGTTATGAATCATTTCCACAAGACAAGCATTTGCTTTTGCTTTTCCCTTGTCCTTGTATCCTAGACCTTTTGTATTTCTTGCCAATGAGGATGAAGAAGGTTGAATGGGTTCTATTATTCCTTATTTTCTTAGGCCAATGGGACCTTGTCCTTCATAACCCATTCTATGTAAGATAGACTCACCTTGCCCATAGATTTCTGTTGGGAGCTTAGGTGGTTCTTTTTGTGTGTTCTCTTCTTCTTCTGTGTAGAGACATTGTAAGATATCTCTTTCCTCTATTTCATCTGATAGGGTCCCCCATTTTATAACGTTGTAGGAGGTGCAGGAGGAGCATATGGTTTTGGAAAATGTTTGGGTTGCCCAAAGGATCTAGGAGATAAAAGCATTTTGGCTAAGTTGAGGCTGTGCTTGATGGAGTATTCCCCTACTCCCGTTTCTTTGATGGTAATTTTTTGCTCTTTGGGCTTGGATGAGGAAGCTTCAGAGGTAGAATCATGCTGTGGGGTAGGGGATGTAGAGGCTCTATTGTTGGGTATGACGTAATCAGGCTTTGAGCGGACAAAGTTGCAATGCTGAAAGGGGTCAGGATCACCTTGGATGGTGACTTGCTTACCGTTATGAGGGAATTTAATACATTGGTGGTAGGTAGAAGGCACAACTTTCATGGCATGAATCCATGGTCTACCTAGGAGAATGTTATAGGCTAGCTCCCTACCTAGGACTTGGCAAACAACGTCCTTTATCACTGGTCCCACTTGTATTGGTAATACCACTGTTCCTTTAGTAGTTCTTTCCTCTTCATCATAGGCTTTAATAGTGATCTTTTTCCTTGGATCCACCGCATTTTTAGAGAACCCCAATGTAAGGACTAGCTTGAGTGTGCAAATATTTAAACCGGCTCCCCCATTAATGAGGACTCTTTTGATGCGATGCTTATGGATGAAAGCACCAATATGCAAGGGTGTGTTATGAGGCTGAGATACTAAGAGGTCATCCTATTCGGTGAACTATATGGTACTAGAGGAGGTTTGATGTCCTACCATGACTTGAAACTTCTCTTGGGCCAAGTTTGTGGGCATAGTCGTTGCCACTAGGGCTTTATCGATAATCTCTTTGTAGGAAGGAGACAGACACAACAACTCTAAGATAGATATGTGGGCAGGAGTTTTTCGAAGTTGTTCTATGACACTATACTGATGGGAGTTGGACTAAGAGGGTGACAACCTTGGAGGGAGGGTGTTCAACGTGACCTTACCATTGCGGGTGATGCTGCTACAATCAATTTTTTTGGGTCTTGATTGTTGGTTGGGCGTGACCACATTGATTTGTGAGATGTGCTCTGATATGCAGTTGATGGTATAATCGAACGACACACTTTCATAGTTAGCATTATTATTCCTGTTGTTCTGATTTTGCATGTTACGGTTGTTATTGTTGTTGCTGTTGCTGTTGTTGTATGGCCTGTCGTGGTTGAGAAGCAGATCCTTGTACGCCACATGCATCTTGTTAGAGGTATGTTGTTGAGCACCTACTTGATTTTGGTTAAGTATGTCTTGAATGACATGTTTGAGATGGATACAATTGTTGGTCTTATGACCTCTTCCTCTATGATACTCGCAGAAATTGGTGTCTTTCCAATAGTGAGGTTTTATTTGAGGTTCATAGTCACTAGTTGGTGGAAGACTGATCTCATTGTTGGCCAATAGCTTTCTTAACGCGGACTCTTGGGACTCTCCCAGCGGTGTGAACTTTTGCCTAGAGTTAGAGTTGAACCATGGATTTGACTCTTGAGAGAACATTTTGTTGGGCATAGAATTGCTTGCCTCTCCTTTGAGAGTGAAGATTGGTTGCTGTTTGGGAGCCACCACTTTGGCATTGACCACTCCATCATTGACGACATTTTTATTCTTTGTCCAAAATTTCAACTTGTCAGTAGTGTAGTTAGAGTTAGGGGTGTCCTTGTACAACTTTATTTGCCCCTTGGCAATCATAGCTTTCTCGATAAATAATCCCATCTCAATGACCTTCGAAAATGAGGTAGGGCATTGAATTTGGATTTGGTAGCTTAGATCGGAGTTAAGGTTGTGGACAAACATCTCCGTTAATTGCTTCTCAGGTACGTCATATGAGCATTTGCTCGCGAGTTGTCTCCACCTTTGTAAGAAGGAGGCGAAGGATTCACAACTCTTTTTCTTTGTATTGCATAGGTCGAGCATGGAGACTTTGTGTTCAATGTTATATGAGAAGTGCGTGATGAACTTGTTTACTAACTCATCAAAATTTTTGATACCTTGCGGAAGTTGTGAGAACCACTCCATGGCTTGACTACCTAGAGATCTAGGGAATAGTCTCATTAAGAAAGTTTCATTGTGAGCTACTTTCATGCACGCGGTGGTAAATTCCCTAATGTGATATCTTGGGTCTCCTTTCCCTTTATATTTGTCAAACTTAGGAACTTCAAACTGAAAGGGGAAGGGCACCATGTTCAAACTTTTGTCAAAGGGGTACGGTGTGATGTCTTCCAAGGAGTAAGTTTTAGTGCTCGTTCCTATTTTGAGATTTGTCATTTGTTGCGTTTTAGGCCCTTGATTTGTTTCCTTATTTCTTCCATAGGTATGTTTGGGTCTACGAATTTCTTTCCTTTACCCTCCCCAGTGGGGTTTTCATGAGTTTCCTCCATGGTCTCTTTCAGTTTGTTGAGATCGAAGTTAGTGGGGAGCTTAAGTCCTAGATTTGCGAGATGCATAAAGTACTTGTGAGGGTCCTCGTGGAGCACTTTTTCCAGTAAGCATTGAAATTTCTGATCTTGGAGGGTTCCTTGGTACTCTTCACGAGAAATTTCCTCATCACTATTGTGAGGAGTGACAATGCAGTTGGACAATCTGGCCATTTCAAGTTATTTTTTGTATTGAGATCTAGTTAAAACCATGCAAGGTGATGTGGGAAGCGGTGGGATGAAACTAGAGACTTTGGTAAGGTGATGGTGGAGATTGCTAATAAGAGGATACTTGTGACGAGATTTGAACAAGGGACTCTTTTGATCAATGATTCCAAGTAAGACGGCCGACACAAGACGATAGCCACAAGTAAGGGTACTCGATACTTGTTTACTATGTAGAGACTAGTCGTGCACCAAGACCACTAGCGAAGTTCTACGACTTACTAGGGTTACTTGAATCCAAAATGATCTGAAAAAGTTCTTGCGCTAATCTGATATAGAATACTTTGACTTTGCTTTAGTGAGACTTGGTAGAAGGTGGATGAGATGACCGACGAAAGAGAGGGTTTGATGCGAAATGGATGGGAAAGCGACTGCAAGGTAAAATCTGATCTCAGAATTTGGAATTAGGCTGAAATGGGTATCCATAAAGGTAAACAATTTTTTTCCAAGTGTGTGGAAATACTCACTATCACGGATGTGCAAAACCAGATGCGTAGTAACATAGGATATAAGTGCAGAAAGTTGACACAAATGCACAGTACTGGTAAAAAGCAAATGCACAGTAACAGGTGATAAAAGTGCAGGAAGTCGATACAGAAGCACAACAGGTTGGTTCAAATGTGTAGCTTTGAAGGACAGATGTGTAGCTCTAGTTTTTCTGATTATTTTTGTAACTTTTGGCACACTTTTCGATGTTTTTGGTTTCTTGGTTGCAAGATGGTCTTTTTGATTTGATTTTCTTTAATTATGGCAAGAAGAAACATCAAACACAAAGAATGTTTTCATGGTTTTTTGATTTTTTTTGTAATTTTTTAGACTCTTTTTTGACACAAAAACAAGTACAATCTTAGGTTTCAAAGGACAATATAAACTGAATTCTCACTATCTTTAGTGAAGCATCTTCAAGAGGTGATAATCGCCCTTCTCTGCACCAACTTATAGAGGTTTTTGGCCACTAAAAACAAAATATGATTAATAAGTGCATCCATTCGAGTGGTTATACATGCGACAACACTACTCTCCGTTATGGAGTCTCCCAGCCTGCAAGGGTTGCGCCTTGGAGGGTTTTGGGGGAGGTTGGTTGTCGGTATAACATAACTTTACTCATTGTTTGAAGCTTTCACTCCAAACATAATTTATTTATAGTGGCTTGGCAGAGCTTGGCTTTAGCTTGTTACCACTTAAGGTTGTTCCCCAAGGACGGATGGGTATCCAAGGGTAGGCCTCTCTAAAGGTTAAACACATGCAAAAATGATATGTCTGGCATTTTAATCACCCAAGATAGGGGAGAGCATAGGCCTAGTATCATTCCCAAAAACATGAAAGATAGTGGTTCTTTTCCTCTAATTAAAATAAAAAAAACTAAATGAGTTATCTACTTGGGCACGCACAAAGATTTGTTAACTTTGAAGTGATAACAAGATAGCAATGGTTCAATTTTACCAAGATAACAATGTGTCTAACTTTGAGAGATAGCAATATAGCAATGATTCAATGATATGCAAGATAGCAATGATTCAATTACCACCCTCCTAGTTAAGACTACGTGAGATTTGCATGAACATCCTTTTACTTGTCTTTAGAAATCAAAATGTGAGTTAACAAATGCAGCTATATGACTAAACCAGTGCCTAGCTTGCGAATAGATCCAAGAGTATTCCTGCGAAAAAGTGTTAGCATTAGCGAAAACTACAAGAAAAACCCTAAAAATTACTACTTAGATCAGATGCACAGTTTCAGAGCTTGAATGCGTAGAAACAGAGCTCAGAAGCGCAGGAGTACAGATGCGTTGAGACAAAGGTCAAAAGCACAGGAATACAGAGTATATGTGCAGAATTAGTAGATGCACCATATCAGGGGTTATATGCGCTAAAATAGAGCCTATATGCGCTGAAAGATTGGATGCACCGGAACAGACAACAGATGTGTGTTAGGATGGGTCAAATGTGCAGATTCCTCCTGTGTACAGCTTCCTAATGCACAAAAACTCAATTTTTGGGTTAAATTGGGGCTAGGCCCCATGGTGGGCACCAAAAATGTTAAGGGAAAATTGGAGTAAACATGAATAATCAATAAATCAATATCAATAATACCCAAAACTCAACGAAAAGGGAAATAATGAAGATCGAACAAACAAAGACGAAAAACCTTTGCAAACCTCAATACTTCATAGCTTCCGTTGATTGCCTATCTCAATCGATCTTACATGTATGAATAAGGCCCTCAGAGAGTGTACTTCCTTGCTATTCCAAGATTGTCAGTGGAGAATGGCTATGATAGTGCTTTGTAATGAAGATGAGCTTCACAACAATGGTAGGGATATGGTAACAAGTTGATCACAAGCAAAAAGGAATGACATGGGTGCCAAAGACGCACTGTAATTCCTGCAGAGTAACAATACTGAAGGCTTGGATGATTGAAATGGAAGAACAGGGTTTAATTTATAGACTTGAGAGAGAAAAGATCAATGGTATAGAAAGAATGAGAAGATCAATGGTTGAGAATGGTTGAGGAACGTGCGCGAATAAGAAGAAGACATGTGTCTTTCTATATTTTGCATGAGAGGAACTAATAAAATAGAAGAATGAGTTAACTAAAGAGATTAATCAATTAAAAGAATAGATTAATTAGTTAAGAGAATAGAACTAGAGAATGGGAATTGCATAAGGATGAGAAGATATTTTAGCTCAATTAAATATTTAGAATATTCAATTGCATGTGCACAAGGATTGAATTATATTTAGAGATAACTCAATTTAGAAGAAATGGACAACTTAAATAAATATTTGATTTATTTAAATTTAGAGAAGATATTATTAGAAGAAACAATTAAATAATTGATATTATTTAATTTAGAATGAATTTGGGAGAACTAATTAAATAATTGATATTATTTAATTTGTTAGAGGAATTAGATGAATTTTAAGAATTTTCATTAAATAAATTGATTTTATTTAATTGTTGGGAGAATATGAGTCAAATAAATAAATTGGTTTATTTATTTATTGATAGAGGAATTTGACTTAAATAAATATTAAGAATATTTATTTGGACATAGTCGTGTCATTTTTAGGCGTATACAATTATCACTCTCATCAAAGGATCTCTATGGAGGTTTCATCAAAGCTCTTCTATTTATTTATGTGCTCCTCTTTCACATGTCCTCTTTTTCCACAATTCAAACACTTTGCTCTTCCCAAGGGTTTTGGATTGTCCTTTTTATTTCTTTTGTTTCCCTTTAGACTCACCTTTGTCCTTGGGCCTTCCCTGAACATGCAAGGCATCCTTTAAGTCCTTATCCATGTATTTTTTCCTCATTTCCTTAGAAATCAAAGTAGTAATGAGGAAGTCCATCTTTGGCTCTACAACACTACCACTGATAGAAACAATTAAACTTTCCCAAAATTTGGGCAAGAAACAAAGCAACAAGATAAATTTATCTTCTTCGTCAAGTTTAACATCTAATGAAGCTAACTGACTTAAAATCAAATTAAAGGAATTAAAATGTTCTATAATAGAATCACCTTCCTTCATTTTTAAAGAATATAAATGTATTTTGAGATATAGCTTATTATTAAGACTTTTGGTTTGATAGATATCACCTATCATCTTCCATACTGCAAATCCGGTGGTCTCCTTTGAAACATTTAAGAGGACAAAATATGTAAGACACAATCAAATGTTTCCTTGTGCCTTGTTATCCAACCTTTTTCAATCTTCATTAGACATTATTTTGAGTTTTTCTTCCTTTTCTACAACTTTCCACCAATCCCTTTCTTCCAAGAGATCCTCCTTTTCAACTTCCACATCTTGTACCCAAAACCTTTGAACTTGTTAACTTTTGACCAAGATGTGCTAGTCATGGCTTCCACCACAATAGATCTATAAAATCCATTAAAATGAATACTACCATTAAAATAAAAAATATCACAACACTTCTAGAAAGACCACTCTCTAATCAAAACCATTAGCTCTAATACCAAATGTTGAGAAAACTAGTGAACAATAGTAGTGAGAGTATAAACTTAAAGCATACAAATCTAATTAACCTAATCAAAGGTACTTGTGATTAACCATTAAATCTAAAATACAACATTGATAAATATGTAACAATAAAAATAAGAACTATAAAATACGCATGAGACTGGATATATGTGGAGAAACATTTTTGGGGAAAAACTCAACCACCAAAGAGATATCGAGCTTTCATTAATCAAGTAGAAACAAGTGCATCAATACATATCATACAATCTTCTTTAGTCTAATAACATTTTAGTAGTGTGAGAGTACCTACATAATCATGATGCCTCCATATTATACCCTCAATATATAGACTTAAGGAGGCTCAAAAAACCATCACAAAACAATACTATGGGCCCAAACATGGTCTCAAATTACTATGGTAAAAATTCTCACAACCCACTACATGAGAGTGGTCTCCAAAATAGAAAGTAACTCCTCTTGTACACTAGTGCATCACATATTCTATAATAATATGTCATTAAGCTCACCTTCCCATTTCTAAGTGCTCCATGAGTGTAATAATTGTATCATCAATGCATGTTTTAAGAAAGATGCTCCATAACTCCCTATCTTTGCCTTCCTTTGTAACCTCCCTTATTTAATGCCATTACAAAAATTTCTCACATAATATAGAGAATACTAATAATAATAAAATAATATCCCTCAAATCATTATAGGTGTAGATAAGTTACCCATTCTAACAAAATTGGAGATCTAATATCATACATTAGGATTGCAATTTAATATCACGCTATCCTAACAATCTTTTGGCCAACACAAGGGTGGATCAATCTCCTTTTCAACTTTGATCAATGAAAAAAAGGAGGCTTGGGAGGGTTTGGGTAGTTTCTTGGAAATGGATTATCATCCTTGTAGATGATCCCATGCTTGTTTGTGATCCAAATTAAGCTATGAATTTGAAGGATAATACCCAACGAGGGTCAAGTTGCATTGTGACCAATAGTTGACATAACAGATAAATGTGGATTAAAAATTATTGAAGACACGTATAATAGCTTTCCATTAAAAATTGAGAGTTCATACAAATTGTAAAACTCTGTGAAAGAGATGCATGCCTTTTAGTGTACCTCCTTGATTATAAATCGGGCCATTTATATATTTTGCAAATAAAACTATAAAACTTAGTAAAAATCAATAACTATGTTCCCATAAAAATTGTTGAGTCTCAACACCCCTGTCATCCTTAGAAGTTAAAATGGATAGTAGTATGGGGGTATATTACCTAATAAATTAAAATTAAAACTAGGAAATATTTAATTTTGGTACCCCAACTTGATGGGATCATAACTTCTAGCCTGTTGGGCAAAAATTGGACTAGTTAGATGCATTAAAAAGATCTCTAAGAATTGTAATAAATTTGTATTGGAGGGTATCCACCACCTCTTTCCATAAGAAACCAAAAAAATTCTCAATGGCTAATTTTGCTCCAAAGGCCACAAAAAATGTAAATTACGAAGATGTAGAAAATACTGAAAAAATAGATTTTTGATATTTTCTAGAGTCAACCATGTAGATGCCATCCAAATGCTCCTAGATCTTAGTCATATCACTCATCCCCATTGATAATCAAGGAGCACCATTGCTTCAAGTTTCTACAACAAAAAAGGAAACTTTTTCCCAACCTGATCCTTGGTGAACCACTTAACCCGATGAGGAAACTGTCATACCTGTACCATACTATAGATAAAAAATTGTTGGTTTTTCAATGTCTTGACAGAACCTGAGTGACTTGATCTAAGTCTAGTGGGATAATGATTTTTAGATTCAATTCAACACTACAGAGGTGTTAAGGAACATTAGTGATGTCCAACAATGGTGGAAAATATGGACATAACAAATTTAGAATGAATACAAGATGTAGTCCAAGAAAAGGAGACATGTTAAGGTTGAAAGCATTCTCACCAATATGTCTAAGGATGGTTTAAGGGTCATATCAAAAAGGTTAAAGTTTCATGTGTGTCCCTTAAATCCACTCTTTTTATAGATGAAGCCAAACTTTGTCATCAACCTAAACCTAGTGAGAAGTATGATGTTGATCATGTTGCTCCTTGTACTTCTAATTAGTATGTTGTAGTATCTCATAAACCTGCTACAAGATATGGTGGATCTTCTTAACAAACTTGAATGTCTTATCCACCTCCTTATGGGCATATGGTGATGTCTCATTCCACATGATAGGAAAGGTGACATTAAGAGTGCCAATGGTTGGTACCTAAGGCAAAATTAAAATGGACTATGCCTTGTGGAGCTATGTGGTGCATGGTTGTAGCTATGTTGGACATAGGGTAGACTTTCATCCCACATGTTAGGATGCTTTGAATGATACATCCATGAAATGTAAATAATCGTACAATTCACCACCTAGATTTTCTCATTTATCTGAGGGTGAGATGTAATAGACTTCATCAACATAGTGTCCATCATGGCCCAAAGTGTTGACCCAAATTTGTTGAGGAACCTATTATCTATGTTAGAGACAATACTATGTGACAAAGGGAAATGGACTCAAACATTCTTAAAGAAAATACTGGTAGTGTCTTCTACAGAAACCTCCCTCTTACAAGCTACTATGATGGCCATCTTTGAAAATTTGTCTACGACCACATACATGTTGTCATGACCATCTTTGGTCATAGGAAGGCTTGACATAAAATCCATGGAAATGAAGTGCCAAGGATTTTTTAGAATTTGGAAGAGGTGTGTACAATCCTTATTTTCAATTTGTAGGCTTTGCAATGGTAAAGATTGTGCAAGATCGAATGTATAGGATGACATCATGACAAAGTTTTGGCCAACAAAAGTACTTATATAGTACAATAGTTGTCTTCTCCATCCCAAATTGTCCTACAACATGGTTATAGTTTGCTTCCCAAAACATTTTATGTTGTTCTCCAATATGTACATAGATATGCCCTGTGTGATAGAGAATTTCATTTGGCAAGTAGTAATTAGTGACCTATTTTCCATCCACAAGTTTTTGATAGATGCTAGCAAATCAAGATTAGTGCCGTATAATTGAGGCTACTCTATTGTCTGGTGTTCACAAGAGTACAACACTATTGCCAGAATTGTGATTAAAGGTCAAACCAAACAATAAGCAACTTTATTAGTGCTCCCCTTGTGGCAAATGTTAAGATGAAATTGTTGGAGGTAGGTGGATCACCTTTTATGCTAATCATTCTACAAATTCCCTTGTGTCTGTGTAAATTGGAGCATCTTATGGTTTGTGTGAATGATACTATATATGTTAAAAGTTGATTGGCCTAGTTGTGTTAAGGCTTCTCAACTTAATTCTTTACACTAGATAAGACTAAGAAAATGAAATGTTTTTGCTACTATTTTATGAAAAAAAAATAGTTTTCAGTTCAACCTATCTAACATCTAATCTACTTAATTAAAACATGTTTAACTAAGTAAACTATTAAGTTGGGATGCAAGAAATTTGAAATAAGGGAGTGTGGAAATAAAAATAGAAATCCAATAGCATACTAGTGAAGGAACATGGAAAATAAACCCAGAAGTTCATTGTTCGAGATGCTTGAGTGCTCATGTTGTCATCCAATGTTGTGTGCTAACGTTCCAGGGTGACAAAAAATGAAAATGTGTGACTAGGGTCTATTTTGTCTACACACCAAAATATGAAGACACACAACAAGATGCACTAGAAGGATATCGAAAGACACATAAATTCAAAACTGATATAAACTAACTATTTAAAACAAAATATTGAAAATGACAAGGAGAAAAGAATAAGAAACGACAAATCTTTGTGCTTTTAAAAAGCTATAAGCACCTATTTTGGGATAGAGAAATTTGTAGGGACTAGTTGGGAGCTTGCCATGAGTGATCAAGCCCCTAGTTTATCCTTTCAGTTTCTATGGGCAATTAATGAAATGAGGGAAAATATTTTTTTTTTGTGTGTGCGCTTAACTTATGTGTATGTAGGTATAAGAGAAACAAACTAAAATAAATCTACAAGCATTAAACTTCAAGTCTACAAAATCTTAATACCCTAGTGTGTGTGTGAAAACAAGAGGGTGCTGGAAAACCCCAAGGTTCCAACGAAATAGCAATGGTAAACAACAACTACAAGGGATTAACTACAAACAACAAAAATAATAGCAATGTAAAGAGTTAAAACATACACAAGAAACTGAAATAACAATCATATAATGTCACCTAGCCAATAATGGGGTTGCAAAAGAATTCCCTTCCAATTAGGTGAAAAGGAGCCCTCAAATTTAAATGCTCAAATATCCAATCATAAAAAAATGTTGAAGAGTGCTAAAGATCCAAGAAGGTGATGAGGTACTACTAGCAAGATTATTTCTCTCAAGAAAAATATTGTAGATGCTAAAGAATGTTGTAGGTGCTTAGAGAGTTCTAGATGAATGAAAAATATAGTTTCAAAAACCTATTGGAAAGAAGATGAAGAAACATGCAAGGGAAGAGAGATTGTTGAGATTCACCTAATGGATCAAACAATAGTTATGTTTGCATGTTTAGAGGCTAAAAGGTGGCAACTTTGGTAAGAAACGATCATCATATGGTAGTGTTATCAGAGGATAGGAGTGTGATCATACAAATTTCTATGTGTCTACTGTTAGAGTAATAGGTTCTTTACTTAATTAATTTAATCATATTGATTAATTAATTAAGTCACCTTTACTTTATTTTACTTAAGCTAAACTTAGGAATCTTACATTAGGGTTTTCTTACTTGCAAATATAAAAGCAAGTGCTCTCATGTAATTCTTTAATCCATTTCATTAATTACATCCTTTTTTGTGCAAATTGCTCTCTTTGCTTTTCTCTCTTGTGGAAGGTTTCTTAGGTTTTGCAGGTGTTCACTGGGTCCTATGAGGCTAGTTTCTCTACTTCTACATGGTATAAGAGCTCCAGATCTGCAAGCCCCTTCTTAGATTTAGAGAAAATTTTGAGCAAGAGCTTTTTTCTTGGTGCATTTTTGTGTAAAACGGAGTATTCCATTGGATTTAGAGTAGTCGAAATAGTCAGATTAGCCTTTTATTTGGCTTGATTTGAGCTTCGTAGGCTAGATCTACAAGGGTTTTAGCCGGGTGCTTTTTTTGGGATCCAGAGGAAAGCTATTTTTTGGAACATTTCGGGCCCAAACGGACCTCACCATCATGCTCAGAAGGCGTAAAAACCTTAAGATCGATTATCAAATTGTTGAAATCAGCTTCAGGCTCATCTGGGGCAAATTTTTTTTGCCAGGGAAGCCGTACGACCTCCCCAACACACAAACCGAGGTGATTGTAATTTTTTTTTTGCATTGTAAAAAAAAATTCAAAAAAATTCTATTGAAAAAAAATTCAAAAAAAATTTATTGAAAAAAAATTATATTCACCACATGCAGTTTTTTTACAATAAAAAAAGCGTTAAGAAAAGAATAAAAAAAAAAAGCAAGGTACAGGGACCTGCGCAGTACCTGCACAGACCCCTATACCTGCATCAGCTTTCATACCCCTTTAATGGGGTGATCCCATTAAATAATGGGATTGTGTGGTGGGGGTTCAATCTCCCCCACACCCCATTTTTTTTAAATTTTCTTAAATAAAAAAAATCCCTTCGATTTTTTTAATGTTTTTTTTATTCAAAAAAAATGTAATAATTTTTTTTGTGCTTTTTTAATTAAAAAAACACATACATTTTGTAAATGTTTTTTTTAATTTTAAAAAAACATGCAAACTGTACCTTCGACTTGCCTTGGGATCCATGCCAGCCTTTGGTGGCTTTTTTAGCAGAGGATCTACATTTGGCGGCTCACCATTTTTAGTGGAGGTTTTGGCACTTTGCCAGATTTAGCTGTGACTCCAGATTTGGCTAGAGGTCTCTACATTTAGTGGCATCTCTATATTTGGCAGAGGTTGCTTTTTTGCCAAATCTACCCCTCTTCGTTGGGCTTTTCATTTTTGCACTCCATCTTCTAGAGACCATATCTCGGTCATACAGTGGTATTTGTCAGTGCAATTTTTTTTGAAACAGGGTAGAATTTCATGCTCTTCATAGTGGTGTAGGTGTTTTTCAGTTTTTACTTCTAGTTTTTTTAGAAATCAGTTTTCTTAGTGCTGTTGTTGTGCAGTTCTCATTTTAGAGACTTTGACGGGCCATATCTTCTACATCCGGACTCCTTTTTGGGTCTTTTTTTTTTGAAAGTGCATATTTTTTTGTGTACTTCATCATGGTACTATCCATTTTGATGAAGGGGGTAAATCATAAAACACACAACAACAAAAATTGCAAACAGAAAATAGAACTTAATTTATTGATTTGGACAACTTATTACATTACAGAAGCTCAAATACAATCAGAGGAATTAACCCTCCACAGGCTACAACACATTAGAACTTACTATCACAAGACTTTGGAATCATCTGCCTTCTGTAACCCCAAATCAGTTAGGGTTTCTATTTTCCCGCTGATTCTTGACTCTACGCTTTCCCCCTTAACTCTACTACTGTCCAGGGTTCCCAAAAATGGTTATTAATAGCCTTTTTGGCAGCCAACAACCTAATTTCAAAATTTGCATCTCCCTCCAAAAATAGGTCAACTTTTGGGAGCCATAACTTTTGATCCGGGTGCCTGATTGACGAACCGTTTTATGCATCAAAAAGCTCGCGGAGTGCTCTACGCGCTACGAACTAGCTCTGCCATTTCTGACCATTTTCGGGCCCGTACGGGGCCGTTTAGTGCCTCAAACCTGAGTTTGAATAATTTTCAGGTGTTTTTCAGGAAACAAAAACTTTAATATCTTTCAGCTCGCAAATGATCTTTGCGTGATTCCTTCGCCAAAGGTCTTATTTTTCAGTTATGTAGCTTCCTATAAATTTTTATTTCATTCCGTGCCCAAATGTAAACTTTCTAAAAATAGCAGGTTGTTATATTAGCAGTTTAGAGAACTGAAAGTTCTACATCATTATTCAAGCAATTATGGAACCAAAACCACAAATTTTGAAAAGAAATGGAAAGAACATCAACAATTTTGAAACACATCTTTTTTTAGGTGATGCAAGATTGCCCTTACACCACTGGATGCTCCTGCATCAAGTTTCCTCTATTTTTGTCAGAGAATTGTATTTTCAGCATGTGGTCCTTTTTTGGACATTGTGAGCTTCTATTGTAAGCACTTATCTTATGTAAACGCACTGAAATAAAGTGCCTCAGCATTGTACATGTATTCTTGAGATCTTGCACATCATTTTGAGCCTTATTGTACTCGCACTATGATATAAAGTGCCATGGGGGGTTGATGTTTGCCTTTTGTTTTGCCATCGCACCTTTGTCATGTGTGTGCGCCTTAGTTTGCACACCCTTTTATTTGTTGGTACTTTCATGTTTGCACGTTTAGATGTTCTTATTTATTCTACATGCACTTCTTGCTTTCACACGGTTTCAGTGTACCTGTCATGGCTCTCCCTTGTTTGCATTATGGGGGTGGTTTCTACTGTCGGTGCTAATGCTTCCTTGGTTTCATGTTGGAGTGAGTTATGTATCTAGTATTTGTTCCTATGTACTAGGCGGATGCAGTGGTACATCAGCGGTACATCAACGGTTGGTTAGCCATGCATTTCAGTGAGATGGAGCATTTACCATATGGACACTCTTGCATTCCTTTTGTAAAGGTGACCTATTTTCACTTGATCAGTTCTTTAGACTTTTGGTACCTGTGCCATTTGTATCTTCAAGTTCCTTATGTTTTGCTTTTGTTTGCCATCTGATTCGAGTAGTGTCGTTGGGGGCACTCATGTAGATTCTTGTCTTCTTGATTTTGATCTTCATCTTGTTTTAGAGGAGGTTCTTCTTTCATCACTATAGCAGTCAGTCTTCGACAATGTTTGTAGCTTCTTCATGCTTCAGTGGAGTTCTTCATGTTCCTATTCTTTTGGGACATCTTCTGTGGAGGCTTCTTAGTCCTCCACTCTTTCTCTCTATTGTAGGGAGGTTTGTTCTCTCTTTTGGGGAGGAGTTTTTCCCATGTGGTTTTTTCCTTTTCTCTATTTTGTGAGAGACTCTTTTGTACATGGGTACCTCATCAGGCCTAGTTGCGGAGACCCATCTTTGCTTTCATGCATTTGTCCTTAGTCTTTTAGCTTCTCCCTAAGTTCATCTTAAGGGGGGGTGTTAGAGTAATAGATTCTTTACTTAATTAATTTAATCATTTTGATTAATTAAATTAGTCACCTTTACTTTATTTCACTTAAGCTAAACTTAGAAATCTTACATTAGGGTTTTCTAACTTACAAATATAAAAGCAAGTGCTCTCATGTAATTCTTTAATCCATTTCATTAATTGCATCCTTTTTTGTGCAAATTGCTCTCTTTGCTTTTTTCTCTTGTGGAAGGTTTCTTAGGTTTTGCAGGTGTTCATTGGGTCCTGTGAGGTTGATTTCTCAACTTCTACATCTACACTGTTGTCCTAGTACAACGAGGCCATAAATGATATAATGGAAATATCACATTAGACAAACATAAATGACATATATAAACATAAAGAAAAATTCTTGAACACATGAGAACACTAAACCATGTTGGCATCAAGGGAGAGACAAAGGACAGAGCAGTGCTAAGTGGTTCTAAAACATGCTATGAGGATGGACATTGGAAATGAGGTCAACCTGTAATGTCAAAATTGTAGGGTATGCAATTTTTGATCTTACATTTTGCCTCCACTTTAGCATGCCTATGCCACTAGGTGATAAATCTACACTAAAGTATAGAAAAGTTAAATACTAAAAATAACATCATAAAAAGGATATGAAAAAGGTTACTCTATAATTCTTCAAGTGAGGGAGCCATCCCCCCAAGCTAAGAATTTGCAAAACACATGTTCAACAAACAAAAACATACAAGACAAATAGTTTTAGAACATAAAACCTGTAAAACAAATGTATTAGAAAAATATAGCCTACAACACAAATGTGTTAGAAAATCATATATAATATAATACACACACAACACATGAAAAAAAAAAACTATACAACATACAAAAAAGAGAAACTAAGAAGAACATAAGAAGATACGAAGAAGAAAAATAAAACTTTTCTAGTATGCTCAATTGATAGAAAATAAAAAGACATAATCCCGACGTACTCTGTTGTCAATAAAATGTAGGATACGGTTCAAAATATAGTGTACTATATTACTAGGAACCATATAACACCTTCATTAATCACATGCACTAGCATACTCTAATGCTAGGTGATCCATAAAGTATAAAAAGGTAGTTGATACGAGTCACATGTACTAGCATACACTATCAAGCTATGTGACTCATATGCACATATAATGATGGAGATTACATGTATTAGCATGCTATGTTTCTAGGAAATCCTAATAAGGGTGGCTAAATCCAAATAACTCTTTGTACTCAAGGCCACAAGCTACTGATGCTTCAAGGAGCATGCTAGCAATGTGTATGTGTGTTTGCACATGTGAATGTGTAAATATGCCCCCCTTAAAAGAATTGCTTAAATGAATAGTATGCAATTAATTTCAAGGTAGAAAAGGGGAGTACACATATGAAATGATATTCTATTAGAAATGAAGGTGTAAACCACACAACAGAAATCTGATTCAAACCTTATTTATATCCTCTAAATAATGTAGAATTAATGGAGATTGCAATAGAAATAAAACCCACTACACAGAAATAACATACAGTAAGAGCTGAACACATAACACAATATGTAACGTGGAGAAAACCCTTTCGGGTAAAAAAATCCACCAAGAAAAGAGGCTCCAAGTCATATTATCTTCAAATATGAGATTACAACACATGCACTTCCTCTATTTCTTCAGTCTTCAACCCAACGACACTTGTTACTCTCAAAATCTGCTAAAAATGTAGTACAATATCCTTATAAAAGGGGACCTTGCCTTCTAGGGCAAGAAAACTGACATAATATCGATCGTCAAATCTGTGACCTATGACGAACAGTCTAGATTTACAATGATAAAATATAAATAAAATGTGGTTTCGGGGGTGCTGCCCCCGAAACCCCCTATTGTGGACGAATTAGCATTAAGAACCGGATATAAACATGTAGCTAAAACAAGATCGTTGCTGGTGAAACCTTTCATCCCTTATGGGTGATTTACAAACAATATTAGGAGTAATTAATTACATAGGATTTACAAGGTTGATGACACCTTAATCCTAACATATTCCCCCATATTAACACAATGTTGCTAGAAAAGAAAATTTGGCACAACTGAAATTGTGTCTAAGGAATGGCATAAGAAAAAGCAAATGTAATGTCACATGTGCATCAACAACATCTCAAGAAAAGTCACGAAGAGATCTATATTCCTGGGGTTAGTATATGTTTAAGAATGAATGATCAATGGATAAGGATGAAAATGTCATCATTCCTTGGGAATATAGATACAAGCACAAAGGAAGAAGAAACATAACAAACAAACAATGAAAAATAAAAGTTTGGGTCAATATGAAAGAGACCTAAATGTCTAAATGCTTTGCATCATCCTTAAAATGTGATAAAAACACAATAATGATATATAGAAAGAGAAGTAGAGACAAATAGAGGAATTTCACAACATTTAATTCCTCCTGTATCCATGTATCTACAAGGGTAACATGGGTCCTCCAGGGGGAACTAACACAAATAGATAAGAACATAGTGGGTACACAAGAAAACACACCAAACATGCATGGTATCTAAATATAAAACACAAACATGTATATACACATGATACAAAGGTAAAATATCTACATGTCAAACTTCATATCCAACAAATCATCCTTACCACATGGGGGAAAAGGACCATTAGGTGGTAGAGAATCCAATAGAGGTATAGTAGTAGACTAAATATAATTAGAAATAAGACATTGTATAGAAGCAAGAGGATAAACATCCTCTAGAATGTCCATTGAAGGTGCAATGGTCAATGGATGAGTGAATATCACTAACAATGCTAGAATGTTAGCCACCAATTTAAAAAGATACCCATCAATTGCATGGGTAGATGACTTAGGTGGAGAATAAACCACAATACTCTAATCCTCTATACTATTAGTAGACATGATAGGACTAGGATTAGGAGCCTTTGGTGAGGGAGCTAACTCTACCACATGGGGAATAGATACAAAATGGCTTAGAGGGGGAGATAGGGTTGTTAGTTTAGGTTTAGATGAGCGAAAGGGTGAGGTAGGATAATGCTCAAATTTTTGTTTGGTGTGTGGTGGAGGTAAAACGGTGTCAAGGGAAGAAGGTTTTAACTTAGGAAAGATTTGATGGTAAGAATGGGTAAATGGAACTAAGGATGTCAAAGTAGCATTGGAGATGGCGGTAATATTAGAAAGGTTGAGAGGCTTAGAGAGCAGGGTAATATCAGGAAGCTCAAGAATGAGAGGAGGATTAGTAGATGGAGTCAAGAATACCTTGATTCTTTTGGGATTTTTATTAGATTGTTTCTATTAAGGTCCTTGAGGTGGGTTAGAAGTAGATAGAGTTGGAGCAAGTCAAAGAGAAAAGCGATGACACTTGTGAGATCTGGAGGATCAGTTTCTGTTGGGCTTGGCTTGGGAGGTAGTGGGGGATGGGTCCTGCACCTTTTTCTTACCTTTATCTTATGAAGGTGCAAGAGGAGGAAAAAAGTGGTTAAAGGAGGTGAAGGAACAACAAGTGGAGTAGATGATGGAGAAGGTATATATTTATTTGGTGGAGCAGATGATGGATAAAGTATAGAGTTAGTGATGGAAGCAAAATAAGTATCTAGAGGAAGTATCTTTCTCATTACATACTTTTGATATAATTTTATGAGAAAATTAATATGTGGCTAGGGTGGGTGAAAAGGACCAGAACAAAGATAGTTGAGAGAGAAGTTACCCTGGATGGAAAGTGATTGATACTTACAATGTGGAATAGTACATGAACAATGCCATCATGAGGAAACTTCAATCATATATGGTTAATGGAAGGAACAACCTTAATTACATTGAGCCAAGAATGACCTAAGAGGATGTAATGAAAAATTAGATGTAAGAATAACATGATAAATAACATCCATGGATTTTGGTCTAACCTAGATGGGTAAAATGAAGGAGCCAAGAGCTAATACAGAAAGGCCTACATGCATATGCAAAGAGATGTCAAAAGAAGAATTCAAATATATTTGCATCTGATTAACATATAGGAATTACTTTGTAATTAAATTAACCAATATCACAAGGTCTATCAAAACTTTGCAAATGGTTTTGTGGTGAACTAGTGCTTCTATGTACAAAGGGCCATCATAGACGCCAATAGGCACATTAGCAGGTGAGAATGTAATGGTGGATTTAGGAATTGGTTCAACATGGGAAGTAGAAGGCCACACATCTACTACACCCACCATCTCAAAAAATGGAAAAATGTGACCTGAGAAGAATCTACACCCACCATCTCAAAAAATGGAAAACTGTGACTTGAGAAGAATCTACACCCACCTCATTTGGACTAGAACAAAAGGTGCAACAAGATCAACACAATTAGCTATGGAATGTTGTGAGGATGGATTTGTGTAAATCTAAAGATTTTGATTAGGTGGGATGATGGATTAATTTCCTCTATCATTAAGACACGTGACTTGTATGACATTAGTGTCAATCAAGTCTTGGATTAGATGTCACATGTGCATGCACTTTTTAGTATCATGGCTTAGGACCCTGTGGTATTGACATAAGGCCTTTGGGTAATACTTTTTAGGGAGAGGAAGGTTAGTATCAAGTGGGTGGATGGGTGGTGAATGGATAAGACTGTTAGAAATAATTTGTTGGAGGATGGATTGAAGAGGGTCAACTAGCTTTGTCAAATGACAATTATGCCATGCACAAACAAATATCACTAGTGTCGAAGAAGATGTGGTATATGTTTGGTTGACAATGAGTGTGGTTTGATTTTTCTATGAAAAGAAATTATTGTTCATTTTATATCAAAAATTATATGATGTAGAGGGCCCTAAGGAAGAGGTAGGAATATCAAAGGTAGTTGAAGGAAGTGCCTCAAACTAGCTTGCTATCTGTTGGTAGTCTCTAAGGGCAATGTAGAGGTGTGGGAATGAAGAATATCACATGAGAAGAATTTTCCTGAATATGATGTTGAAGGTTACTAATGAAAACCCTCTACACATTAAAGAGTTAGGAAGAGGATACAAAATTTGAGAAAATAGAGATTGGTATTGAAATATGAAGTTAGTGATTTTTTTATTAAGACCTTGTATGTAGTGAACATGGTCAATAAATGTGACCTAAGGGCCAATATTTACTTGAAAATGTTGCAAAAATAGAGGAATAAGACATTCAAAAGAGTGAATGGAATGATCAGAGAGGGAACAAAACTAGTCTAGGGTAGTATATTTAAGGAACCATGGGAACAATTTTGCTAACAATTTATCATCGAAAATAAAATCACTGTAAACGACAATGAAGGCAAAGACATGTGTTTATAGTTCCCCTTTTCCATTGTACTTGTCAAATCAGGTGACCTCAAAATTAGAAGGCAAAGGGGTGCCAAGAATTTATAGAGACAACGGTCTATGATAGTAATATTGCATAGTGAGAGGTTGTGATGTAGAAGAAAGTGAAACAAGTTGCTATTAGAGATTGCCCATGATTTGCATTAACTAGTTAATAACAAGGCCAGTGGTATGAAGAGGATTAGTAGAAGCAACAAGTTCATAAGTTAGAATAGTGATACTAATAGGAATAGTTGTAATAGTTACAAAAAAGGTGGGAGTAAGAGTAGGGATAATGAAAGGTTGGCAATGTAAGGGTTGCAATGATCCAGATGATCCAATCATATAAGTAAAAGGCAATGACTATGAAGGGGGATGAACCCATAGCTAGAAATAGAGTTGCAAGTAGTTTATGATGAAGAGGCACCTACATTAATAGGTAGAATAGAAGAAGTAGTGACATGGGTAGAATTGGGTAGATGTGTGTTTAGTGTAGGTAGAGAAATAAAAATCTAGGTGTGAGTAAAATTAGAATGTGATTCCCTACTTTGATCAATAAAGGTTAGAGGGAAGGGAGAGTGGTGGTTTAGAATGAGCCCCAACGCTCTTAAGAAATCCAAACCCTCAAGATGATGAAGAATCATCGTGTGTCGTGACATCAATAATTGGGCCAATAACATGATTAGTGTTGGTATAGCCAAAAAGGTGTTCTTAAAATTTAGCCATATGGAAATCTAGCCTATGCACTATTTCATGATCTCCTATGCAAAGGGTGACCTTGTGATCAAAACCCTCCTCCATGTGATGGAGATCAACCATTGGAGAGGAAGGTAGAGGAGACAAGGTTTCATAAGGCAAGTTAGAATGATAGAGAGGGAGATTAATAGTAGAAGTGATGGGTGTAGAAGAACAAATGTTAATTCAAATAATCCTTTACACAACCCGATAAGAGAATAAAAATTGGGTGGTGAAACTCATAAAAGATGAAATAATGGGAAGTTTCAACACACAAGATGTAGAAAATGATAAACATAGTGATCTAATGTGTTAGGTTCACCAAAATGTATATGTTAATAGTTGATTGGCCTAGTTGTGTTATGGCTTCTCAACTAAATCCTTTATACTAGATAAGACTAAGGAAATGAAATGTTTTTGCTACTATAAATTATATAAAATAATAGTTTTTCAACTCAGACTTATCTAAAACATAGTCTATCTATTTAAAATGTGTTTAACTAAGTAAACTATCGAGCTAGGATGTAAGGAATTTGAAATAATAGAGTATGGAAACATAAACAAAAATCCAATAAAACAATGAACAATAAACAAGGAACCTAGAAAGCAAACCTAGAAGTTCATTATCTCATACACTAGCTCACTTATGCTTTCATCTAATATGTGTGTTGTCATCCAACGTTGTGCACTAACATCCCAAGATGACAAAAAATGAAAATGTGTGACTAGGGTCTATTCTGTTATCATACCAAAATATAAAGACACACAACAAGATGCACTGGAAGTATATAGAAAGACACAAATTCTAAATTGATCTAAACTAACTATTTTAAATAAAGTATTGAAAATGACAAAGAAATGGAATAAGAAACAATAGAGTTCTGTGCATTTGAAGAGCTACAAGTACATGTTATAGCATAGAAAATTGGTGGGACTACTTGGGAGCTTGCCATGGATGGTCAAGCCCATACTTTAGCCTTTTAGTTTCCATGGGTAGTCAATGAAAAGAGGAAAAAATTTTTTTTTGCATGTGCACTTAACCTATGTGTATCTAAGTCTAAGAGCAATGAAATCAAATAAATCTACAAGAATTAAATTTAGTTCTATAAAAGATTAATACCCTAGTATGTGTGAAAGCAAGAGGGTGATGGAAAGCCCCAAGGTACCAGCCAAAAGAGCAATGGAAAACAACAACTACATTGGATTCACTATGAAAAACAAAAACAATAGCAATGTAGAGAGTTGAAAAATACCCAAGAAACTAAAACAACAATCCTACAATTTGTCACCTAGCCAAGAATGGGATTGCAGAAGAATGCTCTTCCAAGTAGGTGATTATAATCCCTTGAATGCAAATTCTCGAGTGTCCACTCGTAATTAAATGTTGAATAGTGCCAAAGATCCAAGAAAGTGACAAGGTACTACTAGCAAGTTTATTTTCTCAAGAAAAATGGTGTAGATGATCAAGGATGTCATGGGTGCTTAGAGAGTTCCAGTTGAATGCAAAAATCTTTTCAAAAATTTGTTGGAAGGAAGATGAAGAGACATTCAAGGGATAAGTGATTGTTGATATTCACCCAGTAGATCAAACAATAGTTACACCTGCATGTTCAAATGTTGAAAGGTGGAAACTTTGGTAAGAAATGACTGATGCTTGACAATACCGACAAAGGACGGGAGTGCACTCACATAGACATCTACACACTTGCACTAATCATCCTAGTACAACAAGTCCATAAATGATATAGAATGGAAATATGATATTAGATGTTACACCCTGTTTTTTGCGAATAACTATTAAGGACATATTTTAATTATTTAATTGTGGTAATTAGTTTTTGATTATTAAAGATAAGCACTTTTAACCGAAGCTATGAAACAAAAAGGGTTTTGAAAGGCCCCCAAAACCTTGTACAAAAAGAACAAGAAATAACCTCAAGAACAAAACCAAAAACAACAAGCAAGAACCTATCAATGAAGCATGCCTAAAAACAGCAAGGCCACAACAAAAGAACAATAATAACCATGATCAAGGAGGTTTAAAACCAAACCTCACCAAATAACTCTGAGGTGGAGTAAGAGCTTGACTCAAATGGATTGTATTACCCTTTTTTGAAGATCTAGACTCATTCAAAGGACACCTATTCTTATCCTTCAATAAAACCCCTTGGTCGTCCCCAATACAAATATTCTTATCTTTCAATGGAGACCCCCACTTGTCCCCAATAGAATCAACAACAATGCCTTTTTCTTTACCTTCATTTCTTATAGCATCAACAATTTGAGACTCTTTTCTGTGCCCAGGACAAGAATGGGAGAAGTGTCCGTCTTTATGACAAAGCATACAAACTTGCGAACAAGTCTCATAATAAATTCTCTACTCCCAAATTCTAAATTTGGAGCAAAGTTTAGTGACTTTTGTCGGCACCTTATCAAATCTACACTAACACAAAATCTAGCAAAAACCAAATGCTTTATAGATTTCGTTACATTGTTTGGCTATATATCTAATAATCTTTTTGTTCCAGTACTCTAAAGGAAGCCTTGGAAGTTGAACCCAAATAGAAACCCTATTGAAAGTTTCCTTCGCAACATCAAAAATAGGAGACCATCTTTTCAACAAAAGATTAAACTTACCAAGGAACCAAGCGCCTCCCTACAAAACAATCTTACTTTCCTCAAGAGAATGGAAGGAAAAGAAAAAAATCCATTAATCATGTCAGCCACATGAATTTGCCCAAACCTGCACCGTCTTTTTTAACCCAATTTCAAACAACATCAATTTTTAGATGAAAGGTAGAAAATCTCCCAATGAGGGCATTATCCATGCAGGTAGTAGCACTATCAACATCAACATCAAGGATCACTAGCCAAACCAAGGGAGCCCCAGGTTGCTCTGCATTATCTAAAATCAAGTCCTGAAAAGAACTGGTTTGCATGTTTAGATCCCACAAACCATGGGTTGAAGGGGAACCCTCCTCTCCAAGACAACCCACATCCAACTTTGAAGCACATGCATTCACATTTTTTAGACTAATCACTGGCACAATAGGTGAAACTACATCCAAATTAGGACAAGGGGTCACCATAAAGTGAGCCGAGGACTCCAAGATGATCTCACCAGAAGTATCAGCTGTAGCAGAGGCTATAGTTACATGGGTTGTAGGAGGGGGAAAAAACCCCACTTAAGCATCGAAAAAACCCTAGCAGGAATTATCTCAGCCAATGGTGCATCATCCAGACTGGTAGCCGTAAAACAACATCCAAATCTAGGCAAGAGGCCACCATAGGAGGAACATGAGGCTCCAAGATTGCCTCACCAAAAGCATCGGCCTTAACAGACACCGTAGAAATCTTTGCATGGGCTGCAAGAGGGGAGAGAAAGCTTGTTAAAGATATATTTTTCTTTTGAAATTTCAAATATTAATGGTTGTATTGATGTTTGTCCTTTCATGAATTCATGGTTGTATAATGTCAGCTTTGGATAACAATTTGACTATAACTTTAAATTATTATCATTGTTAGAAAATTGATATATGATTGAAATGCAAAATGTATCTGATAGACTAGTGGGATTTTTTGATTCATATGATGACGTTGTAAATTGTTATGAAATAATTATCAGCTTTATTTGACATGTGTGTGTGTATATATATAATCTTATCGAACTAACCACCGTGATGTCAAAATGAGGTTAACTTAGGTACAATATAGTCCCCCTCTGGGTCGAGGAGGGAGAGCATCATCGAAGAGAGGGTTGCAGATCAAGTCAATTCATTGATTTGTACCATGCGCCAAGAATTTGTGAATCCACACACACCACTGTTTCAAATGTTGTAATCCTTGTCGGTTGGTCAAATAAATATTTTGCATCTAAGTTTGTCATGTCATGATTTTATTTTAGAAACGTCAATCTTATGTTAGCAATGTCATGGTCGTTGTCATCATCATCCCAAGTTCAAATAGATTCGACAAGTAATGTCCTATTTTTTGTAGTTCAAAATGCTAGTTTGAACTAGTTTAACACTCCAGTCTTGCATTTGAGTAGCCTTATCTTTTGTGTCTTGAGCATCCTTAGAACATGAATGGTGTAGAGTTTTTTTTTCTATAGTAAATGTATTTTGTCTTTTGACTAAAATATATGAAGCTATTTTAAAGGCAATTTCTTTAGTTTAATTTTTGAAGCTCATTATTTGAAAACCCATAGAAGGTGTGGGCAACTGCTTGTATTAATTTCATTGTAGTGGAATTCTTAACCACTATAGTGGACTAGCCCTAATGGTTACCACACTCCCACTTCTTCTCCCTGATTTATGAGAATCTCCAACAATGTGGAGTGGTAGAGATGGTAGTAAATATGCATACCGATGCTGGCAGAAAAGGAGAAAATGATGGTTTGTAACCGTGAACAAAAAGGCAGTTTGGTCACGTTTTTGGGCATTTGGTGTTGCAGGGAAAATATGACAGGGAAAGTAAGAAACTGAAAGGAGAAATTGAACAAAAAGTAAACCAAGAGATTAATATCCAGGTGTGAAATATTGTATACTTTTGCTTGGTTCTTTTGTATGCAAAATGAGAGCTTTTATGAAGTTTTAACTCTTCAAAACATATCTTATAAGGTGTTATCTTGTATTCATACCTGTTATGTTTAAATAGTTCGAGGGCATTTATAATTACCCTAGCTTGCCTTGCCCATGATACTGTTGTTAAATTTTGATTTCAATAATTTTAGTTAGTGAATAAACTTTAGTTTTAATCTAGTTCTTGAGTCAAATCTAAGGTAACCATTTTGGTTTATTAAGGAAATGATTTCCCTTTTATAATAAAAGATATTATGCATATATATATAGCTGTATATATATACAGTTGTATATATATACAGCTATATATATATGTATATGTATGTATGTATGTAAAATCCACCATGTTAACCAAGACTAAACATAGTTATTTACCATGAGATAAAACATACAAGGTGAAAAAGATAGATTTTTTTTTATATAATTTATTTATTTGAAATAATATCAAGATACAACAATTTACATAATTTCTTTTTTCTGAAATACACATCATGATATAATATACAAAGATGACATTCTGTCTTTTCAATTTAAACATATTTGTAATAAATAAAGTTTTACATAGTGTAAGTAACACAAGTCACATATCCAATGGATATGCTGCTTCTAGAATTCTGACATCCTTATTGCAAGCCTCAACATGTCTTGTGCTAGAGAGAGAGAGCATCTTCCCAGTGCTTTTTCTCCAACCATAGACCGATGGTCTCCCACACAACTTCCACATAGGAAGTGGCCCTACCCTTCATGAAGAGTATAGACCAAAGGTGACCAACAATGATATGCCATCCAAGTACTAGTGTTGTATCGTACATAACGATATCGATCATACAATCCCCTAGATACCCTCTAGCGAAGTATGATCATTCTAATAGGTTATGCAATCCAGATACAGTGAAACGTAGAGACATATGCATTACTTTGGCCAAAGTTTTAATATAAATAGACGTTCGCAATGAACGTCATCGTAATGTTCACCCACCCCAACTCGACTTGGATACTATCACATCTTGCAGTTTTGACTTGGTCAACTATGTTTTACTATATAGTTTTATCAATTCTAATTCAGTCTTCCTGACTACGATAGGTTTTCAAAATGCTGTCTATGTTCTATAAACCTTATAGATTAACTTTCTATACAAGGATACTCATTGCAACTTTGCGATACCCGAGATCCAAAACTTATCGACACTTAAAGAACTTTAAGTTGTTTCATTAAGAACTAAGATGGTTACCTTACCCAGGTTAAGCATCATAGTCTAGGAAATTATATCCTTTTTTACAAGTAAGAATAAATAAACATAGTTAGGGTACTTACCCCTTCATTTAGTGACTCTAGACACAAAATTGTCTGTACTATAATCCATTCTAGTCAATTTGTCTTAGAACAAATCCTTAATCTAGGATATACACACAATATATATTTATATATACAATGTCATATCCAACATAAGAGTTATAGGTTTCCTAAATCATCCTTGTTTTAACACTAGAGTTTAGCTTCTCTAATCTATACATGGAATAATCAAACATGTTTGTTTTCCAAAGGTAATAGCATAAGTATAACAAAACATTAGAACTAATACCTCTAGTCTTTCCTAGACCACTTGGCATTGTTCAAATTCACAATTCCCATGACAATAATAAGCACAGTATACGAGGTATATCTCCATTGATATAAATCTTAAGGAGTACTATCATTTCTCAAAATTGGTCTTTTGACAAAGTTAAATCCTTCAACCATAAAATATTTGAATCATAAGCTAAGAAAGACTTTCAACCTTTTGGTCTCCTTAAGTCTACTGACTTTCAATTTACCATAGGCTATGGGCACATATATAACATCCTTTGCATACGTGTCCCATAAACCTTTAACAACAACATTCATAACAATAGTATGGGGTTAATGTTTAAATCTCTCAACATACCCAACTTGAAATATCTATCAAAATAGAGATGTGCAACATTTGGATAACTTTTTCCTTCTGTGTGCAAGTAGCTCTATAATAAGTTCTATTAATCATATAATAAGAACTATAACTTCCATCTCCTAGTACTCCTATACCCTAGAGTTGGTGTAATAGTTTCAATCTTAACATAGGAGAAGTTAAATATGTTTCTGAGTAATACTCTATCTCCAAATAAATCAACGTAAAATAATAGTTGCTAATCAAAAGGCAATCAAGGAATCCACATTCTTGGCTCACCAATTACCTTGGATTTGTATGAAAAGAAGAATTGTAATACTCAAAAGGAAATCTGGGTCATCTCATAGTCATTTTAATATCGTAATGACATTATCTCACCAAGGTCTCTATCCAAAAGATAGTGATTAATTGCTTCCAAAAGGAACAACACATCCATGGTTCTATCAAGGATAATTACTTACAACTTAATCAATTCTTGACAAGTTTAAGTCTATGATAAAGATATCAACCCTATAGGTCTTCTCAAGTCAACTGACTTATGCTAAGAAGATAAAACAACTAAGTTTAACCTCCTAGGGTTATCATGATAATAAATGAAATACCTTTAGTCATCTCTCGACTGCTAGGCATTGAATGAGTTTACACTCCTCATATCGAATAAATACATGATACAACAAATATAGCCTATTTCATAAAATATTATTGTATTCATAATAGAACTCTCAATTAAGTTAATTCATCTTCCTTGACGAGTTTGAGTCTTCAAATCTATAGCAGAATTATCATACTTACGTAAAATGATAATAATGAGAAATATTTTACCATAACTATGCATACGTTTGGGAACTTATAATATTATCCTTGAGTGATGCAAAACTTATAATTATTGTCTAAGTTAATTCAGTTAATTCATCTTCCTTGACGAGTTTGAGTCTTCAAATCTATAGCAGAATTATCATACTTACGTAAAATGATAATAATGAGAAATATTTTACCATAACTATGCATACGTTTGGGAACTTATAATATTATCCTTGAGTGATGCAAAACTTATAATTATTGTCTAAGTTTGCAATGTATTAAGTTCTCCAGCAATGCCCTTTTTCAAAAACACTCTAAGGTCAATATATAAATAGTTTCACTAAAAGCAATGAATGAGTCTCTAAGTCATTCATTTCACATATGTCAGAATGCTCCTAGCCATGCCAAAATAGAAGCTTTGGGGCAAACTATGATCTTATTTAAAAGTGTAAAGTAAGGAGGAACTTTAATAGAAGTAGAGGATCAACCGGCTTGGTAAACATGTATCCAAAATGTACAAGCATAGCAAACACATGTGAACTGATTAAAAGAATGACTCGAAGCAGGACATTGTCAAAGAGTGCAATGATTGCAGGATACACACAAAATGGATATGTTGTAAAGGTTTTAAAAAAACTTTCAAGTAAATGCAATTGGCAGGTAAAAACCAGACTCCATAATCCTTTCAAGCATCTTCATTATTTGCATTTGATTGGAGCCTTAAAAGAGGGTAAAGACATTTATCAAAAGCATAAATTAGTCTGAGTTTTGCCCATCGATATAGTTGGAAGTGCCCCTTATAAACACCATGACCTTCCTAAACTTATGCAACTCTAATTGTGATTTTCTAGACTTAATGGTTATTGAAACACAGTTAAGCTTCTTACAACAAGAGTTTAACTCTATATAATATGGTCTCAAACACTATATTTACTGACCTATAGAGTTTGACATGGTGCATTGTCTCCTTCCATGCTTACACCAACATTCCTGTGCACACAGGCCAACTTAGCATCCATGAGCTTGATCTTGTGATCCCCCATGTCCTTATCCCCTGAGACTCCTACAGAGATAACCTCTTCATATATGAGCCTAGCGGCTCTCTTATACTATAACACAGATCTCTCTCTTTCCCTGTGAGAATCAAGTTCTCGACCTTCTTTATCTCTAACAGTTATTCAACCACTCCCAAGTTTGTTGAAAACATATCCTCCAAAGTCGCAGATTCTTCCAGTAAATTGACAAATATTAAGACTCCACAATCAAGTTCTTAAGCTAACTGCCACTAAGTCTTGGATCTCTCCATTATGTCATGGAAAACTCCACTTAAGAATCCTGCAAAAGCTCTTATATCCTTACGATAACTAAGCAGATATTTATCACTATAACGATGTTATTCTCTTTGAATATCAATGTCATTCCTCTTGACAACTAAGTTGTTATTTAAAGAAGCAAACCAAGCTACGACTCTAGTGAGAGTTGTTAGGAGATTCTCCACGTGTCGTGATTATCTCCACGTAAAAAGCCTTTTATTTCTCAAGTACGAGCATGCAACAAGAGGGAACGTGGGTGATAAAGCACCACTCCTCCAACAACCAATGAACCTAAAGAGAAGCATTCAACGCTCTCAAGTTGGTATTAAAAGAAGACTCTTCTATAACGTAGGTGGTTATCTTTTAAAACAACTAACAACCTACCCTTCAAGATTTATGATGCAATAATAAAGCATATAAATATACATTAGTGTCAAAATGAATTTCAATAATGTGGCGTAAACTTACGCACAAGCGTGATTGGGTCGAGTTCATCTCCCCTTCACGTATAAAGACAAATCATGTCGATTCTAATTAAATGGAATAGGAAATTTGACGTTGAACTACTAATAAGAAATATATTATCAATTATACCAACTACGCCATTGGAGACGCAGACGAAATCTCGTTTACGATGTAAATAACAACATATTTAACAAAAAAATTGTCTTAGTCATAAAATGACTAATGTACAACCATGACGATGTTGCTTTCCTAAAAATGACTAGGTTGATGTTAAATAACATCAAAAGATACTAAATGACATCGACAACCTGTCGAGTCAATTCAAGAATTAACCAATAAAACGTGACTTACCTCAATCAACTTAGAGTTCACAATTTGTTAAACACTATACTTAGTTGGCAAATGACCATTTGTAACCCAAGGTATATTCTTCTCTCCTCAGAAGATACTCTCTCTTTCTCAAAGAGTCATTAAAACCTATTATCCTGTATATGACTTGCAATTCACCAGATCTTGATCAGTGCATCGTTAGTCCATTTATAAACCTTATAATTAATAAATCAAAATAACATAAATTACTAAATCATCACATTATATATATTGCATTTAATCACATAAATGTTATTCCATAAAATTGATATTTTCCAATGACATTTATCCCATTGTCAAAATATTTATCCAATAGTTTCACTTCTATCCATGTAAAAGTAAAAGTAAAAACAAGCCAAAATTAGGGATGTAACAATATGTATGTACATATGTATATATACATATATATACATACATACATACATACATACACACACACACATATACATACATACATACATACATACATACATACATACATACATACATACATACATACATGCATGCATATATCTATATATATGTGTGTGTGTGTATGTATGTATGTATGTATGTATATATATGTGTGTGTGTATGTATGTATCTATATATATATATATATCTATTTAGTCCATATGTATATGTGTGTGTATGTATGTATGTATCTATTTAGTCCATATGTATATGTGTATGTATGTATCTCTATATGTGTGTGTGTGTGTGTGTCCATTATGTAGAAGTTGTGATGAAGAACAAAGACAAATTATTTAGTCCATTTAGTTGGCAACAACATTAACACTAGTAAACAAACTATATTTATTTCAATTTGGTTATTCCTTTCGGATTCTATCATGAGAAAACCCAAACCTAGTAACATTGATCTCTTTCCAGTACGATTGTGAACTAATAAGCCTTAGAGCTTATCATTTCATAATTGTACTTATAGGTTGGCATAAAGAGTTATATAAGTAGTGGCCTACAGAAAATATTGTATGTATAGGCATATGGGATTTTATGAAAAGATTATGGAGTAGAATTGTATTATAAACCTGTTAAGATAACTCTATAAGCCTTTTTCTCAAATTCGATCATTCTTCGTCTGAGAACAACTTTGCTGTGGTAGAAGTATGTTTTGATAGTAAATACTTTCTGTTGGAATTGATTTTGATTGATAATTTATAAATATATTTATAAATAAGACTGTACGGACTGAACCTCAAGTATGTTCTTATTTACAAGTATATTTATATTATTTGTGTCTAATTTGATCTAGTTTGGAAAAAATATACAATACTTAGATAAGAAATTTATTTTAAACTAAATTTATGGGATCAAGGACCAAAAATGTATGAAATGATTCCTAAAAATGGGATAGATGTGTCATCTAGAGAACCTTCTTATTTTTTCTATCAAAAATGAACTAGACATGTTGTCGATTTATGAATCATACATATGGTTAAGTCTACATTGTGAATCAGTCTATATTGTTTTACATAATTATGAGTTTATTGAGTTAAGTGTTTTGGTCTTAATAGTGTTGAGTCAAGTTGAGATAGGGGTGGTGGACAATGACCCATAATTCTATCCTGGAATGTGTTTATATTATAAATTGCTTTGGCCAAAGTGATGCATAGGCTACATGCATTGTTAGTCGTATGTTGAAATGAGAGTTTTTTGTCATCGTCATCTCGATGGCTTAATCTTCTATGTCAAAAGTTAGTAAGGTATTGTACATCTTTGAATGCCAAGTCGACATGAGTAATCGACTAAACAAGTTTAATTTTGTCGTAAAGGTCTAAGTCAATTTTGTGAGAATCCATCGTCGATAATTGTGCTCATGAATAAGCATAATTAAAGCATTCAAAAGAATGCATTAGTGACATCTATAAAATAGGTGTACTATTGTTTATTTTAAATTATTATTTTATTTAAGCTTAGTTATGGTTAAATATAATGGCTAAGTTTGAGTAAGAGTAAAGTATATGGCAGATGGACTCCCATCGTATTTTCCCCTAGATTCTTAGAGGAGTGCGGAGGAGCAGTAGCTCCATACTCCCCTTTTTCCAACATGTGAGGCTACAGATGGCTGAGGGAATAGTGGAGAGTAAGTGAGTATGCAATTGCATAATCGACGATAGTGGGGAGAAAGGATTTAATAGGATTCTTTCTTGCACAAAGCAGGAGGGAAGAAAGAAGGAAGTGATTGAATCTCTGGTTTGGAGGGAAGCGAGAAGGAAATGAAGCCGTGGGGTATCGTTCTACTTGGTATAGCATTATAGGTAAGCATACCATCCTCAATGTACTGTGTAGATTCATTGTGTATGCCAGCTTATATCTGCAAGAAACAATAGATGGAAGATATATTGTTAAAACCTTTTTTGCGTGCCTTAAGAGGTTGAATGATATGCATGATATCATAAAATATTGTATCAGTTTGACTTTACTATTGATACTTCTTTGATAGCAGTTTCTATTTGTATTTTTATACCACATAATGGTTGACAATAAGAAATATATTATGTATTAATATCTTTGTATTATATATGTTACTCTATGTTGTGAATATCATAAAAGCTTATGGACTAAGCTATAGTTGTATGACTATGTTTGTCAAGCTGAATGGCTATTATGTTTTATATATAAACCATATAAGGTTATTCTTAAGTAAACATTGTAGAAACCATAAGGGTCGAATGTACGTATAGGCTGAGTAATATATACAAGCTATGCTTTGATTAATTCAACATAAGTAAGGCTGAATGTTGGTGTGCTCAGTGACTTGAGTAAAGGTCAATATAATTCATTCATTTTTATCATAACAAGTGATAAGAGCTTTTTATTAAACTGTAGCAGACTAAGAGTCTTATTTTTCCCTTGTGAAAAACTGAATTAACAACACTATGTTTTCATAGTATCCTATCTAAGAGTCGTAGCTAACGAATAAGGAAGGTATCATCACTTGAATGTTATTAAAAGCTTAAAGCTTGATTTTAATCGATGTATTTGTTTAAAGGCACTTGATATTTAGACTTCTCATTCTGTTAATATGAAAAAGAATATTAGTTTTCTATAGATGTTATTCTTGTAGGTAACTAAGAGATATCACAAACTATCTTTATCCTAGTTTTGAAAAGGAATATTATTTACCCAAATCTAGGCTAAGAATAGCCACATGATTGTCGTGAAATACACTCACTATGGCAATGAAAGGTCAATTTTCTATAGTTATTCATTAACAATTTAGACTACTTATTATTTTGGAATTCTCTTTTGATATACAAGAGGAAATGTATTCAATATGAAGGTTTATGAAGTTATTGTTTTTCTTCAACAAATTATAAGTCGAATATATATTCCTAGACTAAGACAGATAGAGTCTTTAATTGTCAAACCAATGACTTAATGTCAGAAGTTTGCATATTGTTATGAAAGAATACTAAATTTATTGATGAGCATAGAAATGGGTTGACAAGCTGTTGAGTAGATGACAGGTCATCATAGACCTGTTATTGCAAGGATGCAAAGAGGGGCTCAATGTACACTTCTTAAGTCAACTAAGCTCTCACCTTATACTTGTCTAGTTGACTAAGAGTAAAGGGTATATTTTGTCTTTAAGACTAATATTGAGTAAACAAGTCACAGTGTGTTGATATATATATATTATTTACCAAATTATAAGAATGTTGTCTCCAAGTCGAGAAAGGAGTGAGTGAACATACGACTTTATTTATATGAATCTTTGGCCAAAGTAATGCAAAATTCACTACTTGCATTATTGGTTCACTATGTACCAGATAATTGAACAGTCAGAGTGGGTTATACATAGCTAGAGATAGACTAGAGTTGTAAGCCCAATTGTTATTAGCTAGGAAACTTCACTAGTTCTTAGATGGCACAAAGAATCAATTGATTCTCATTATCTATACCCTCACAAAGGGAGGGGCCACTTCTAGAAGGAAGGTGTGCAGGGGACCACCGGTTTGTGGTTAGAGGAAAAGCACCAGGGTGATGCTCTCTCTCTCTCTCTCTCTCTCCTATAGTTGACTGTCAAAGACATGTGAACATGAAACATTACTTATTATGTAAATGAAATTGATAAATATTGTAAGTCGCAAGGAGTGCGACCATCTATATATGTTCATGATAAAAATGTGAAATTTGCTAGTCGCATGTGAAGCGACCATCTTTTGAAATTATGTATTGTACTTAGAAACTAAAAATATAATATTATTGGATTTTGGTTATATAAAAAAAAGAGAGAAATGAGATTTTTGCATTATTTGTGTTTAATGTTATTTAATATTTGAATTGGGATGTTACACTCTTGATCCAACATGCAAGCTATTGAGATATTCATGGCTCCAAAATAAACGATGAAGAGCTTTTCGTGTCTAGGTGGCATAAGCATTGGTAGGGCCAATAGGAACCTCTTTACTTGTTCGAAGGCATTTTGACAATCCATTGTCCAAGTTATCGCAACTTGTTTCTTCAATAGCTGATTGATGGGTTGTATTTTAAAGGTCATGTATGGTATGAAACATCTTATTGCACCTAGTTGTCCCAAGAATGTTCTTACTGTAGTTTCTCTAGTTGGGAGAGTGGCATTTAACACTACTTTTACCTTGGTGGGGTCTACGCCTATCCCTCTTCATGAAACTATAGAACCCAATAGTTTTCCTGCTGTTACTCTAAAAATACACTTTTCTAGTTTTAATCTCACTTTATAATCTCATAATCTGGTGAAAATTTTACGAAGATCTTCCACATGCGTTGATCTTTGTTTAGATTTGACGAGTAAGTCGTCAACATACATTTCTACTATTTTATGGATAAGATCGTGGAAGATATGAGTCATGGCTCTTTGATAGGTTTCTCCCACATTTTTCAATCCAAAAGGCATGACTATGTAACAAAAGGTTCCCCAAGGTGTGGTAAAAGTTGTCTTGTTTTGGTCAACCTCTGCAACTTTGATTTGATTATACCCTAAAAACCCATCCATGAGTGAAAACATTTTGTATCTTGCAGTTGAGTCAACAATTTGATCTATGGATGGTAAGGGGAAATCATCTTTAGGATATGCTTTGTTGATATCTCTAAAATCAAGACATATTCAAATTTTTCCATTCTTCTTTAATACTGGAATGATGTTAGACACCCAATTTGAATAATATACGGGCTTGATAAATCCCACATTTAGCAACTTCAATTCTTCTTTTACCATTTATGCTACTTGGGGCTTTATGGGCCTCAATTTTTGCTTTATGGGTTTTGCATCTAGATTGATTACTAGATTATGCACCATGACTTTCAGGTCTAGCCCAGGCATGTCTGCATATGGCCAAGCAAAAACATCAGAGAATTCAATAAAAAATTTAGTGTATTCTTCCAATTCTTCATCATCTAATTCTACCCCCAATTCAACATCTTTGGTTTTTTAGGGGTTCCTATGTTGAGATCAATTGTATCGCCAGTCAGTGAAGAGTGTCCCTCTTCAAACTTCTGGGTGCTGGTGGCAATTCTGAGTTTATGTCTACTTGAAGTATTTATATGTTATCTCCAAAGTAATCATTAGGATGGGGAAGGAGCGTGTATCCTTTCTTATAGTAGACTCTTGGGAGGCCGTCATAGGCATGTAGGTACTCTAGGATGGCCTCATCATTCTCAGTGTAGTCTCTAGTTGGTATCTATGTTCTATCCATCACGTAACTTAGGATGCTGGGTAACTCCTCACTTTCTAACAATGGCCCCCCTCATATTGATATAATGAATTCAGAGTTCTGTAGTTGGGCATGAAGTGTGAACATAGTTTCTAATGTGGCCATAGATTCTGCCACCTGATTCTCTTCTCTTAGTATGGATTTTATGGTAAAGAAGTCAAAGAATTGGATTAACTTCTAGATAGTGTCTTTATATGGGCAAGGTCATTCTAACTTGGTCTCATAATTTTCATGACTTGATTGATTACTAAATGAGAGTCCTTGAAAGTTGAGACACTTTTAACCCCCATTTTCATGGCTAACATTACTCCTAGATAGAGAGCTTCATATTCAAAAATATTATTCATACAGAGAAAGTCTAGACTAAATGCAAAGGGAAGAACTTTTCTTGTGGGGGAAGTAAGTACTACTACCATCCCCGCTCTTATCTTGCAACTAGATCCGTCAAAATGAAGGGTCCATAGATCTTGCACACTTTGTGATCTTGACGTCTCCTCAAATTTGTATGTTGACTTTTGATTTTCTTCCCTCTCTTCTCCTTCTTCAATGATTTCTACCATCCCTATCGAGAAGCTTTTGGCAGCGTGATCACTAATGCAAGGGATGACTACTAGATTGAATGGTGCATATGATTTTGTGTTGTGAGGATCATAGGGGAATTCTTTGACCAAACCTGATTTGGGGCTTGTAGTTATTTTGGAGTTTCCTTGTCTATAGCAGTTGTTGTTGAAATGATAATATGGCCCAAAGGGTCACTTATGATTTGTCTCCTATTGGGGTTTCTCTGATTCCAATGCCTAGATGGATGTCTATTTGCTTTGTTTATGTTCCTAACACATTGTAACTTAGCCTCGAATGCTTGTATGTATTGTTGAATTTGTCAATCTTGTTCTATGACCCAAATATGTGTTGTTGTTCTTGTGTGAGTTGTGGTCTTGGGTTTATTTCCTCTAGTTCTTCTAGTATTGCCTTGACCCACTCTCCTCTAAGTCTTGGGCACATTCATTTGTTATTTTAAGAGAGTTGGTATTCTTTGACTTGTTTTGACCAAGATTGACCTAGATTTTCAAGTTGACTTAGGGTTGAATTTTGATTGACTTTGATTGTTTACCTTGTGATGGTATCAAGGGTTTGTGTCTAGCGTGAATTGTGACTGCCTCGTGATGAGATCAAGGGTTTAAATGCTTTGAGTTTTCCTAATATTTTTGTGTTTTTGTATTTTTGTGTATGGATGCAACTATATGATATGCAAGCTATATTTTTGTATTTTTCTTGAATAAATAAATAAAATCTATATGAATGCACTTTATGATGAAGTTTACCTAATGCAATTCTATTCTATATTTTTGTGTTTTTGGCAGTTTTTGAAATCTACTCTAAGAAAGCAAGTAAAAATCTAACTAATGAAAGAAAATGAATTAATCTATGAAAAGTAAATTGATCTCTAATCTATTGCAATGAAATGAAAGTAGACTAACAATTCTTATGAAGAGAAAAATAACAAGTTACTTTCCTCAAGAGCAATTTTTCATTATCTAATTATTACAAAAACATGAAAAGAACCTAGAATAGCTTGGCGCACGAGCTTTGCACTTCCCTCAGGAATCCTTTTTGTGTGGCAACCTCCTCATCCTCTTGCAACAACGAGGTCCTCCTCTTGGCGACAAGTGAGAAGATGGCAATTGATTAGCAATGATGTGAGCTTTTGAAAGGTTGGATTGAAAAGAGCTCGATTGCAAGCTTACGAGTGCTATGAGAGTACTAATTGAGCACTATGGATAAGGCTTGTGAACAATATGAGAGTATGAGAATACTCTAAATGAAGATTTTGAAATCTTGAATAACAAAACAATGGAAAATAAAAGGTACATACGTCCTGCGTGAGCACCTAAGATGCTAATGGAGAGCAAACTAAAAGCTATGAATGGCTTCAATTCTTCAATTTGCCTCCTCTAATGCTTGGAGGAGGGGGTATTTATAGGGTGGATTGGCACAAGGAGGATGGGGATGATTGAAGAATTAAATCTCATGATTGGAGAGTTAACTTTATTGATTGATTAGTGTTGATGATGATTGTTAGTCATAACAACATGCATAAAAATTTGCACAACAAACCTTTATTATCTTGTAAAGTACGATTAGCTTAGGATAAGTTGATGACTCCAAGTCTCAGTTGATCAGGTCATGATCGTCTGACGTTACTCAGAGGTTGATGTGACATGCTGTTTTCCATTTCAAGGGGTCTTACATTTGTCTAGGTGATCAATATTGCATTGTATCTTGTAAATTCACTCCACAAAGAGGTCAATTCTACTCTATTTTCAAAGATTGCTGAGATATTTGTAAGTTTGATCAATTCTTCTAATCATTGATCATTATGAACTTGCTCTTTCTTCTACACTGTATATTTATTCAAGTGATGTGACTATAAGTGGATATTTATATGTATTTCATGGATATTTATATGAATTTGCATGATATTTATCAATTTGACATGCTTTTACTCTAAATATGCTCTGTATTCTCAATTACCTATGGGATATCTGCATATTTCATGTTTTATTTGCTTTTGATTGTCTATTATTTGTAATTATGGAGATGATCTGTAATGAAATTGAAAGAAATTTAAAAGAATACTTCTCCTTTTAGTAAACCTTTAGTTATTGAATCACATACACACAAGCTACATTCATTGAGAGAAGAAATCAAACCATAGGTCACCAGGATGTTCCACAACTAGATATGGTTGATGCTCAATTCAAAGGAACTAGGAATGAAAACAATACATGCAAGCTGAAAACCACTCCAAGGGACGTAACTAATCAATGCATATATCCAGATTTCAATCACAGATTACTCAAGATTTACAATAATTTGTAATCAAAATGGCTTCTCTTTCATTAAGTATGCATAACATGTACATTTACAATAACATTGAAATAAGTCTTGAACTTTCCAACAATCAAATTTTAATTAAGTTTCGAATGTCTAAAAGATTGCACCCCTGCACCTTTTATAGAATAAGGTGAGGAGGCAGTTACAATTGACCAACGGTCAAGATTTATCAATTCAGATCAATGTTTAACAATTCTCCTATGAATTAGTCAACTTTATCTCGTGGCACAGGTTGCCAGCTAGCAACCATCTGTATGACTCATTATTTATGAGTACCTTAAGCATATGTGCACTTAGTGATGCATCTCCATTCATGCCTCAAGTTCTTCTTCTTCATTTTCTTCTTCTTCATCGTTCTCTTCATCTTCATCACTTTCTTCATCACTATCACTTTGGTAGACATCCTCTTGTATGTGGACCTTTATGGCTATCCTGATATGTTCATATGATTGTACTATTTTATCAACCTCTCCCCCATCCTGGATTCTACCTTTTGTTATTGCATGTTTATGAGATTGGAACTTAGCTTTGAGAGCTTCCAGCTTACCTTTCCTGCTGTTCAATGTCTCATTGTATGTTTCTACTTTAACTTTTATCCTCATAATTTTATTCATTACTTCTTTTGTCAGGTGGGTGAGAGGGTCATCTACTACTGACTTAAAATTATCATGCAGAGCTTTAATAGCAAAGTCTACATCCTGATTCTCAAATTTTCCCTCTATTTTTCCTTCCAAGGCTTCAAGGATTTCTGCTTCATACGCCATCATGCTGTGCAATTTAACACTAATATCCCTGAGTTTGCCGCTGCACTTCTTCAAGATATCACACTCAAACCTGATATCTTCATACCATATGCTTGTCAACAGGGCAGTATTATTATCCAATACTTGATGGCCTATCAAAATTTGTGGATCAATACTCTTCATTTCACTTAGAGCAGTCAGGTCCTTTTCCAATTGGAATGACCATTTCCCTGTATCATTCTGCATTTTATCTACCTTTCTCTTTAGACTGCTCAAAGAATTCCACCTCTGTAGAGAGGTTCTCAATACATCTTCAGCCCTAGTGAGAGCTGAGAACATCCATTTTTCCATGACCATTGCCTCATGTTTCATTAGGTCCAACTTGGTGACCTCTTCCTGTGATATGATAGTCAATGGGACTGCAGGATCAACTGGTGTATTATCAGGGTTAATTAACCCTTTTATGAAAGAATGTAGTTGAGCAATGTGCTCTTTATGCATTTTATTTTTCTCTTTCTCCTTCTTCACCCTTTGGGTTAAAGATTCAATAATATCCTTCCCTTCTTGACCTTCCTAGTCCTCATTGGAAAAACCCAAATCAACAGTTGTGATTTGGAATTCCTCTAGGCTAATTTTGCCTTTTTCCTTCTCAACTGTGGGAAGTACTATCTGTGCTGTTCTTCTGCCTATGGTAGGATCTCTCTTTATGGCAGATGTTAATCTGGCCTTCCTCCTTGGCTTCATCATTTTTTTAGCAAACAAGGTAGAAATATCAAACTTTTGAATTTTAGACACTTTTTCCATACCTATTTCCTCTTCTAGCAAATGAGGCACATTACCTCTAGATTCTTGGTGGCCTTTGTCAATATCATGTCTGCCCTGTTCTCCAGTGTTCGCTTCTATCCTTGGTGGAGAAGGTACCTTCTTAATTTCTTCCTCATGTATTTCTTCATGAGGGGATCTTGTTGAAGTTCTTCATGCTGAGGGGTTACCTTCTGCAAAGGAGGATCCTGTGGAATTTCCACATTCTGATCCTGTGCTTGATCCTGTACTCCCTCCTTTGGATTTTCATCTTCTTTATTATTTTTCTCATCCAGTGGCATATTGACATCTGTGGATGCCTGTGTATTTTGCCCTTGTGCATCACCCTGATCATGGGTCATTTCCTGTACTCCACCTGATGCACTGATGTCCTGTGGCTTAGGGTCCTAACCTGATTTATCTTCTATTCTTAGGACTTCTACTGGATTTCCCTGAGTTTGAGTAACAACAACGCCTGATATGTCTTGGTCACCCCCACTCTTCTGTTGAACTTCCACTATTTTTGGTTCTGTAGGTGTCTCATGCTATTGCTGACCCATATCAGGAGCAGTGCCATCTTTTTCTACATGATTTACCACTTCGGTCTTCTTTGGTTCTTCGAGTGCACCTGCTTTATCCTTATGGCTTACATCACCCATATATGTTAAATCTATGGCTGCAGGACTAGTCACCTGCTCAACCAAATTGTCGAGCCCTATCTGTTGGGTTGTCCTCTCTGGGCTACTTTGTTTCACTTCATCTGTTTGCTTTATTTCCTCCAATACTACCATCTGTGCTAATGGAGTTCCATGAGGGGTCATGCGGGTGTTGGAAATCAGAGTTTCCATTTGTTGAGAGGCCACATTCTGAACCACCTCATCATCAGATAAGTCTACGGTATCCTCCAAAGAGAACGGAACACCCTGACTTGCTTTAAACATTTCTCTTGTTTGTTCCTCTGCTTTCTCATTTTTGAATTTAATTATGGTGGGAAGAGGAACATCATGTTGCAGTTCCTTTCTGAAAGCTTCACCACCGGCTCCTCTCAATATGATGGGGTCAGCCCAGATATCCCCCCTCATGGCTGTTCTTTGTTTCTTGGGTGGTGACATCAGCGGCATGCCCTCCTCTTCTTGCTGGCTACCTGCAAGTCATCACTTCCAGGTTCTTTATTTACCTGCTCTTCTTCCAAAGGGATGCCTTCTTCCACTTCCTGCTGCAAGGTCTGGCTCTCTACCTGCACCTCTGTAGTTTCAACAATGGGCTTCAAAATTCTTTTAGTCTTTGGTTTTTCAATTAAAGATTGTGTAGATGACGTAGATGTCTGAGTTGATGTAGATGCACCTGCAGCTGACATGGCAATCCTCTCAATTATCACCCCTTTGGTTCATCTTCACTTTTCTTACCCTTAGGGGGACCTTTCCTTTGTTTTTATGTAGGCAATCTTGCTGATGATGCTCCGTGGTGTATAATCTGTCAGATGCCACATTCACAGTCACAGTGCATGATTGCCCAATCTTTGTATGATAATGCTACATCTTGTAATGAGTGCAATGAGCCACATCATGTGCAGGATGATGATGTTAACATGATGTCCATAGGTAATGGATATACTCTATATGGTGCTGATGAGAAGACAGATGATCAGGTTCAGGGCTGCCAACAGTCCCCATATGATGAAGATCATGAGGATAATTATGTGTATGCTCAGAACTCACACAATTTTCTGAGCAGCTTACACCGACCTTCTGATGAGGAGATTAGAGCCTTCACAGCTGCAGCAGTTGCTCAGGTCAAGAGCAACTACAATCTCAGAGGTAAAAATCAGGTTGGCAGCTCACATCAGCCAGAGGATATTTCTGCAGGTCAGCAGATGCATGGTCATAAAGGAATTGAACCACAAAAAAGGCAGTGGGTAAATAACAAGCAGAACTTTAGATACAGAGCAGGTCCTGAATCTCAAGGACCAGAAAACAAAACCCCTCAGGCTGAAGATCAAAGTAGAGGTTCCCAAGACAGGAATGATGATCAGGGAACTATGAGAATGAAAGTTAAGTCAGCTCAGGATAAAAGCAAGATTGTGGAGCAAGCTACAACTGCTGTACAAAACTGTGCTCCATTTGATATAGCCCAGATCCTCACTCAGGTAAAGGTCTCTGTTCCACTTATGGAACTCATGAAAGTGGAAGAGATCAAGAATAGAACAATATCCCTAATCTCAGGGGTACCTTTTCAAGCTAAGCAAAATGATCAGACCCAGGGTGAGAAACAGGTCATGTGCAATGAAGAAGATGAGACTCCTGAAGTCTATTTAGGAATGACCATGACAAAGTGTCCTTCACAGGTGGAACCATTTTATGTTTCCCTGGTTATAAATGGTAAAATAATTAGAAATTGTATGATTGACTCTGGAGCATCCACAAATGTCATGCCTTTGGCTATCATGCAACAAACAGGATTAAAAATTGACAAGGCATGTGGAAAATGCTATGCAATGGATGCCAGAGAGGTACCAGTTATTGGAATCATGAAGGATGTGGATTTCAGACTGGCAGCATTTCCTGGAAAGAAATATAAGATGAATATAACAGTGGTGGACATCAAGCCACAGTATGGTATGCTGCTGTCAAGAAGATGGGCAGCACTAATAGGTGGAAGTATGCAGCTGGACCTATCATATGCCATGATTCCAATGAATGGCAGGGATGTCAAGTTAATCAGAGAGCAGAGATCATCAGAGACAGTGGAAGACCAAGAAGCAAATGAACAGGTATGCTTTGTGGACACTGACTGTGATAATTTCAGGGTTGTCTCAGATGATGCAGAAGACAAAAAGAAAAATGTCTGCACTGAAGAGCTGGATCAGCAAGGATTGTGGACCATGTTTTTTGATGGAGCTTGTGCAAAAGAAGGTTCTGGAGCTGGAGTTGTTTTCCTGTCTCCAACTGGTAAGCTCCTCAAATCCTCTTTCTTGCTGAGGTTTGATTGCACAAATAATATTGCAGAATATGAGGCTTTACTTTTAGGCCTGAATATTGCTCTCAAACATGGAATTAAAATGTTAAGAGTATTTGGAGACTCTGAGCTGATTGTATCCCAAATCAGAAATAAGTATGCTGCAAAGAATAAAAGACTGAAGCAATACAAGCATGCTGTTTGGGATACTATTGAGTTATTTGATGCATTTTCAATTGGCTGGGTAGAAAGGTCAAAAAATGTTATGGCTGATTTCTTAGCTAATATTGCAATAAGGCCAGATGACATCACTCTGACAGGTGTCACAGATATAGAAGTTAAAATTAGGCCTGCCATACCAGAAAACATATGCAGTTGGCAAGTTTTTAATGATGATAGGGATTTGCTGAAATTTTTGCACTGCATAGATGAGTATGAGAACCAACAGATTGATTTCCAAGCTTTTGTAGAAACTGTAGATGGAAAAGAGACTCTTGTAGGGAAGGAGATCATCCAGTTGAAGACTAACAAGATCCCTAGAGGGTTAGTGGCTTTGGAAAGAGCCTTTGACAGTAGAGACAAAATGGTCACAAGGACATCCCCCACAAATAAGGAGGATTTAGAAGAAATAAATTTGGGGACATCTCAGACCCCTCAGAAGGTATATATTGGCAAACAACTCAAACCACACATAAGAAGTATGCTGATTGCATTGCTAAAGAGGTATAAACATGTTTTTGCTTGGTCATATGAGGACCTAAAAGCTTATAGAGAAGACTTATTCCAGCATGAGATCCCACTGAAGCCTGAAGCTAAGCCATTTAGACAAAGGCAAAGGCCTATAAATCCTACCTTAGCTCCCAAGATGCAAGAAGAACTCAAAAGGCTCAGGGATGCTGGAATAATTGTGCCCATCAGACATTCAACTTGGGTGTCTAACCTTGTCCCAGTCAGGAAAAGGAATGGTGATATTAGGTTGTGTGTTGATTTCAGGAACTTGAATGTATCCTCTTTGAAGGATAACTATCCATTGCCTAATATGGAAGCTATGTTGCAGAGAGTGACTGGTTGTGAACTCCTATCCATGATGGATGGATTCTCAGGATATAACCAGGTGAAGGTAAAAGAATCAGAACAGTATAAGACTGCCTTTACCACTCCATGGGGAACATATGTGTATGTTAGAATGCCATTTGGACTAACAAATGCAGGTGCTACATTTCAGAGAGCAATGGATGTTGCTTTTGCAGGGCTGATTGATTCAATCCTGGCAGTATATCAGGATGACCTGACTGCCTACTCAAAGAAAGAGGAGCAGCATTGTATGCATCTGGAGCAGATCTTCATAAGAGCACTAGAATATGGTATTTCTCTAAACCCAAAGAAGTGTGCCTTTGGAGTAGTTGAAGGAAAACTTCTGGGACACATTGTTTCCAAAGATGGAGTCAGGATAGATCCAGAGAGAGTGGCAGCTATTGACAGGATCCAAATGCCAAAAACTGTGAAAGGAGTTCAGTCCTTCTTTGGACAGGTAAACTTTGTCAGAAGATTTGTTCCCAACTTTGCAGAGATCACAAGGAACATCTCCAAGATGATGAAGAAGGATGCAACTGTCAACTGGGAAAGGGAAGCAACAGAATCATTTCAGAATATCAAAGAGGCAATAAAGATGGCTCCTGTTCTTAAATCTCCTGATTTTTCTAGGCCATTCCAGGTGTTCTCATTTGCTTCCTTTCATACTGTAGCTGCATGTTTGTTACAGAAAAATGAAGATGGTTTTGAACAGCCCATCACCTTCTTCAGTATGTCCCTGCATGCCTCTGAATTGAAGTATGATATTATGGAAAAGCAGGCATATGCACTTGTTAGAGCCATTAAAAGTTTCAGACCATACTTGGTAGGGTCACATATAATTGCATATGTACCTCATGCTGCAGTCAAAGACATATTCACTCAGCAGGAGGTGACTGGAAGAAGGTGCAGATGGATAAACAAACTGCAGGAATTCAACATAGACATACAAGTTACTAAGTTGATAAGGGGACAAGGACTAGCCAAGATGTTGGCACAGTCAAACTTGGAAGCATGCCAAGTTAATGCAGTCCAAGATGAGAATGTAAGTGCATCAGGATCTGAATGGTACAAGGATATTGTCTATTATTTGCAAAATCTGAATTGTCCTTCCCATTTCAGTGACAATCAAAAGAGGACTCTGAAGCTACATGCAATCAGGTATGTTGTTGTTCAAGGTGAGCTGTACTGGAAAAATCCTGATGGTGTGCTGCTGAGATGTGTGGATAAGAATATGGCTAACAATATTTTGATTGACATGCATAAAGGATTGTGTGGTGGCCATTATACTGCCCAAACAACAGCTCATAAAATTCTCAGGGCAGGATATTGGTGGCCCACTCTCTTTTCAGATGCACAGAGGTTAGTAAGAAAATGTGACCCTTGCCAGAGATTCTCAGGAAAGCTGAAATATCATGGTGCTTTACCCCTCAGAACTGCACCTGTGGATGCTCCATTCCAGCAATGGGGAATTGATTTTATAGGGGAAATTGCAGACAAATCAAGTGGGGGACACAGTTGGATTTTGGTGGCAACTGACTACTTTACCAAATGGATTGAGGCCATTCCAACTAAAAGAGCTACAAGTAAGGTGGTGACAGACTTCATACTAGAGAACATCATCATCAGGTTTGGAGTACCATCTAAAATAATCACTGATAATGCTATGTGCTTCAGATCAGGTGAGTTTGTTGATTTTTGCAACAGGTATGGGATAAGCCTGTCATATACATCACCATATCACCCACAAGGAAATGGTCAAGCAGAATCAAGCAATAGGAGCATCATGAAAATTGTCAAGAGGATACTGGACAAGAACAAGAGAGCTTGGGACTCAAAGTTGAATTTAGCAGTATGGGCTGACAGAGTGACTGTGAAAAGGGCTATTGGGAAGTCACCTTTTGAGCTAGTATATGGTGCATCAGCTAGACTGCCCATAAACAATCTCCTACCAGTTTACAGGTTCATTCAGGAAAATGATGAGGACATTGAAGATCCCATGACAGAAAGAGTGAATCAGTTGGTTGCATTGGATGAAGACAGGAGGAGAGCCCACCAGATCAATCTCAAAAGACAACAGGATGTGAAATATCAGTTTGACAGGAGAACTACAAAAAGGAAGTTTCAAGTAAATGATCTGGTGCTCATTTGGAATGCTAAAGATCAGGAAAAGGGTAAACATGGCAAATTTCAGCCCTTATGGATGGGCCCATATCAGGTTTGCAATACTCATGGGGAGGATTCTTATTTCCTCCAGGCCCTAGATGGTGAAATTCTGGAATTGCCTGTGCATGGCCAATTCCTTAAGTTCTATTTTGCATAATGATTGGGTGCTGTGCACATTTGTAAAATATGTATGTAGTGTAAATGCCTTGTACAGCTCGCGTTTTTTGGCTTTTTGTCAGGTCTGCCCGGAGATCTGGTTCTCGCTGCAGGTTTTCACCTGCACGTCCCCATTCGGAGCCACTGTTGACACTCATTTTGACCAGGGGTTGATTTGTCATGATCAGGAGGCTTCTTCATTTGAAGCCTTTATCTTCCTGCCCATTTTTTCTAAGTGTTGGACCTCCTCAGCATTTTTCAGCTGCATCATCATATTCTCCTGAGAAGGAGGTCATCATCATCATCTTGTCTTCGATGATGATCTGCATCATCATGTTCCTCGTCGACTTGTTTTTCAACGTCATCATCATTTTTCAACTGTCGGGTGATGTTTGGTTTTTATCATGATGATGCTGCCGAGCTACGGTGCGCCCTGATCTGCTTGCGAGGGTGATGTTTCAAAGTCTCCGGTGATCTTCCATTTATCACCTTGCGCGAGCCTGATGATGATGTTGCTTATTCTTTGAATTGCTCGACCTAACTTGTTTTTTCCTAAGGGTCGTGTTCATCATCATCATATTTCCAGTTATTATCCTGCTGCTTGTGGAGGTCATCATATTTTCTGCCTTCATGATATTTCGCCGGGGTGATATTTTTATCATCGGGTGATCTTGGTTAACATCATCCTGATGATGTTGTTGAAGAGTTGTAATTGCGACCCTATATTCACTAGGGTCATCATATTTTGGAACGTCAGGATGATCTTAGTCAATATCATCCTGATGATGTTGTATCACTTCCTATTCTTTGTTTCTCATCCTGATGATGCTGACGTCATCTGTATATCAGGGTAATATTTTTTCTTTCTGCCTATCTGCATCATGATATTCGCGAAGGAGGGGGTGATATTTCCATATCACCCGGATATATGTTTGTTCGAACATCATGATGATGTTGATATCAGGGAGATATCCGCCTGCTGGTTTCGCGTGTTATGTATTGAGGGTGATCTTTTCAAGCAGCATCATCATATTCAGTTATCGCCCCGATCTTATAGAGGAGCTACAGTGCAACCTGATATTTGAACATCAGGAGGATATTTCCAAATATCCGGTTGTCTTCCGAATATCATGATGATGTTAATATGATGATGACGTCATCAAGGTCCGCGGGGGTCATATTTCTAACACTGATCATCTTGAAGAGACCTCCTGATATTTGCAAACATGATGATGACGTCATCCGGATGTGAGGAGGTGTGCAGTAGGCGAATATGATGATGACGTCAGCAGGATATGATGATGACGTCATCAGGATGTTCATCGGCCAGACTTTTGTTATAAGCTCAGCAGGAGGATGTTCCTCCGAAGGATCAGGTTATGCCGATTATCATGAAGGTTATATTTCAAATATCATGATGACGTCAGGGAGATATTTCGAACAACAGGATATCATGCTGCTGGAAGATGATGATGATGAAGTCTATACTAGTGTCGTCAGGAGCAAAAGCACCGACATGATATATGCTCATGACCTAGTATATAAGGTGTTATTGAGGTCATCGCGGGGTGCATGTGGGATATTGTTATCCTGCATTTTCAAATATCATGATGATGAGTCTCGGCGGGAAAAGCTTGCGATGGTCTGTATGATGATTTTCCCTAGGCCGCGGGTTGGTGCGCCATTAATGGCGATTGTTGCAGAGGTATGGGCGATGGCGTGGGTCGATCTTGTACCCGACTGGAGGTGTCAATCAGCGAGCAGGAGCGCAGGGCTCGAGAAATCTTCCTGTCTCCTCCCCTACCTGCTGCATTCAAGTTTGGGCGCCAATCCGGTTGTGTTTGAGCGCCATTTTCGTGATACTGTGTATCTGGCGAAATTTTGGTCAACAATGTAATTAATTGCTGAGCACCTACCTGGCTGTTATAAGCAGGTTGTGTTGTTCATTTGTTGTTGTTGAAAGTTGATGATTTTGGCTCTGTAATGCATAACAAGCTGATCTGGTTGCTCTGTACAGCTTACCTGTGAGTTTATGTATCTCTTGTTGTTTGTTTTTGGCATGAACCCACTGATTTCATGATTAAACTTATATGAGAAATGCTGTTTGGCATGTGTTGTGTTAATTCTGTCTCCAGTATTGCATGTATCCTTCTTCTGGATCTGGATGTTTGGTAATGTTTAGATTCTAGAGCATAGAATTCCTGTGTTGAATGTCTGATCTTTTAACTTCTATTCAAGGGGTAGATTAAACTGTTTTCAGGTTGAACATTGGGAGGGATATACTGCAGTAGGGATACCATAAGTAGAGATAACCTAACACTTTGTATTGGGAGATGCCTGTAAGGCAGGTATCACATAGATCCCCTTGAAATCCAGTTTTAGTTGTTTATGCTGATCATTCACAGGTGTATGTCTATTGACTCCAGGCCCTGGATAGGCACCAATCATGCTTTGTTTTGTGTTATAACCATATCCAGCTTTGCATCCACACTTAAACTCCAAAGCAAAATCTAAAACCAACATTAGGACATTAGAGTTAGTTTAGGATCCTCAGTCCTCTGTCTACAACTGCAAATAGGCCCAAAACTAGCCCCTTTGCCCTTATCTTTCAGTTTTGGTCTACTTACAGGAGGACAATCTGCTTTCTGTCAGCATCCCAGCCTTGCATGCATATCCTCATGGATGTTGAGTAGGGAATACCCCCCTAGGTCTTGCAGAGCCTGAAGAAGAAGAGGAGATAAAATATAGAGTCTATCTCCTATACTGTTGACCCCCTGGCCCAGAGCTCCTGTTGATCACTGATGGCTACCTTGTAGGGATATCTGGGAATAAGCATCCAGTCTGGGAAAAAGTCAACAGAAATTGGCGACTCTGCTGGGGACGAGAAATAAAAGACTATCTAATCATCTCCAGTGATATATATGTGACCCATCTGAGTCAGCAATAGTAATCTACTCCACTGGGGAACCTTGTGGAAGAACCCTGGTTTTCAGAAGAAAACAGTTCCTAGCAATAGGTGGCGACTCCGAAGTAATCTCCCAACCGGTCAAAGTAAATTTATATGCAGGGGAGAAGATCCCAACAAAATCCTCTATTTGAAGAGTTACCATTAACAAAAAGAATGATGTATAGAAGAAAGGGAACTGTCTCAGCTAGTCATGAGAGCTCCCCCAGAAAAAGTGATGAGGTACAAGATAACCCTAGGCCATCAGGACAGCATGCTCCTTATTTTTCAAGTGCAGAAGCTGATATCCAAGGTGCATATGAGAGGCAACAGGGTGGTAGTATGAGAATGAGGTCAGAGGTGTTCCAAGAACGCCCTTTTTTAGACCCAAGTGAAAGGTTTGAAGAGGCAGAGTCCCTAAGGGATGATGAGGATGATGACCAGAATGGCATGAGACCATCTACCTCCAGACCTAAGGATGAACAGCTAGCTGAAGAAATCAAAAGCCTAAGAGCAGAACTAGAATACCTACAAGCCATGAAAATCAGAGATGATATACAGCAGAAAGTGCAAGCCTTGAGAACTGCCCAAAATAATTCAGTTCCTACCTTAGAAAATGCAAATATGCAAAGACATCAGCAAAGATATGAAATGCAACATCAGCATCATGATGACAGACAATATGTGAATGATGCTAGGATACCACTGAACAATGCAGGAAACCAAAATGCAAATAGAAATGTTAATGTTAATCAGCCAAACAGACAGCCCATGCAGTTGGATAGATTCAGACAGCTGGTGTTTGATGGTATTCCTGGGTATCCTAACCCTATTGATAAGCATCTGAGGTTGCAAGTGCCTAAGTTTTCAGGAAACAACACAGTGTCAGGAGAAGATCATCTAAAGGCCTTCCAAAATGTCATGGACAATTTTGAGGTTGAGCATGAGGATGTTTTCATGAAGTCATTCATGCAATCCTTAATAGATGAGGCAAGAGAATGGTACAGGAATCTCCCTGACCGGAGTATATCATCATGGGATGATTTTAAGAGGATGTTCAAGGAGCAATATGGTGATAAAACTGACCCTAGCTTCTTTGTAAATGAGTTCACCAGCATCACCAAAGGGTCAAATGAACAGGTTGCAGACTTTAATGCAAGATTTACTAAAGTGTTGAATAAATTGCCACATCATATGAGGCCAAATGAACCAATGTGCATAATTTTGTACATCAATGCCTTTGATGCAAAGACTGCATATGGACTGAGAGATAAAGGTCCTGCCACTCTCAGGGATGCTTTCAGGATTGCAGTAAATATTGAAAACAATAGGAAAGCATCAGGCAAGACAAATAGAAGGGATGATGTAAAAATCCTGCAGAATCCAAATAAGCCTCAGAACACTCAAGGTAGTACATCTGCTCCTGAAGATAAGATAGACAAACTGGCAAATGTTGTTAAGGACCTAAGCTATAGATTAGCTAGAAGTGAAAAAGGGATGGGTCCTGATAGGCAAGTCTATCAAAGACAGGAAAAGAGGCCATCATTACATGATATGCCTTACAACACCAATTGGCATGATGGTAAGCCTGTATATCCACGTAACAACACAAGTCAGAGGGCTCAACATGCCAAGGAAACTCCTGATCCCCTGAAGAAAACTATAAATATTGCTGATGATGCTCCGTGGTGTATAATCTGTCAGATGCCACATTCACAGTCACAGTGCATGATTGCCCAATCTTTGTATGATAATGCTACATCTTGTAATGAGTGCAATGAGCCACATCATGTGCAGGATGATGATGTTAACATGATGTCCATAGGTAATGGATATACTCTATATGGTGCTGATGAGAAGACAGATGATCAGGTTCAGGGCTGCCAACAGTCCCCATATGATGAAGATCATGAGGATAATTATGTGTATGCTCAGAACTCACACAATTTCCTGAGCAGCTTACACCGACCTTCTGATGAGGAGATTAGAGCCTTCACAGCTGCAGCAGTTGCTCAGGTCAAGAGCAACTACAATCTCAGAGGTAAAAATCAGGTTGGCAGCTCACATCAGCCAGAGGATATTTCTGCAGGTCAGCAGATGCATGGTCATAAAGGAATTGAACCACAAAAAAGGCAGTGGGTAAATAACAAGCAGAACTTTAGATACAGAGCAGGTCCTGAATCTCAAGGACCAGAAAACAAAACCCCTCAGGCTGAAGATCAAAGTAGAGGTTCCCAAGACAGGAATGATGATCAGGGAACTATGAGAATGAAAGTTAAGTCAGCTCAGGATAAAAGCAAGATTGTGGAGCAAGCTACAACTGCTGTACAAAACTGTGCTCCATTTGATATAGCCCAGATCCTCACTCAGGTAAAGGTCTCTGTTCCACTTATGGAACTCATGAAAGTGGAAGAGATCAAGAATAGAACAATATCCCTAATCTCAGGGGTACCTTTTCAAGCTAAGCAAAATGATCAGACCCAGGGTGAGAAACAGGTCATGTGCAATGAAGAAGATGAGACTCCTGAAGTCTATTTAGGAATGACCATGACAAAGTGTCCTTCACAGGTGGAACCATTTTATGTTTCCCTGGTTATAAATGGTAAAATAATTAGAAATTGTATGCTTGACTCTGGAGCATCCACAAATGTCATGCCTTTGGCTATCATGCAACAAACAGGATTAAAAATTGACAAGGCATGTGGAAAATGCTATGCAATGGATGCCAGAGAGGTACCAGTTATTGGAATCATGAAGGATGTGGATTTCAGACTGGCAGCATTTCCTGGAAAGAAATATAAGATGAATATAACAGTGGTGGACATCAAGCCACAGTATGGTATGCTGCTGTCAAGAAGATGGGCAGCACTAATAGGTGGAAGTATGCAGCTGGACCTATCATATGCCATGATTCCAATGAATGGCAGGGATGTCAAGTTAATCAGAGAGCAGAGATCATCAGAGACAGTGGAAGACCAAGAAGCAAATGAACAGGTATGCTTTGTGGACACTGACTGTGATAACTTCAGGGTTGTCTCAGATGATGCAGAAGACAAAAAGAAAAATGTCTGCACTGAAGAGCTGGATCAGCAAGGATTGTGGACCATGTTTTTTGATGGAGCTTGTGCAAAAGAAGGTTCTGGAGCTGGAGTTGTTTTCCTGTCTCCAACTGGTAAGCTCCTCAAATCCTCTTTCTTGCTGAGGTTTGATTGCACAAATAATATTGCAGAATATGAGGCTTTACTTTTAGGCCTGAATATTGCTCTCAAACATGGAATTAAAATGTTAAGAGTATTTGGAGACTCTGAGCTGATTGTATCCCAAATCAGAAATAAGTATGCTGCAAAGAATAAAAGACTGAAGCAATACAAGCATGCTGTTTGGGATACTATTGAGTTATTTGATGCATTTTCAATTGGCTGGGTAGAAAGGTCAAAAAATGTTATGGCTGATTTCTTAGCTAATATTGCAATAAGGCCAGATGACATCACTCTGACAGGTGTCACAGATATAGAAGTTAAAATTAGGCCTGCCATACCAGAAAACATATGCAGTTGGCAAGTTTTTAATGATGATAGGGATTTGCTGAAATTTTTGCACTGCATAGATGAGTATGAGAACCAACAGATTGATTTCCAAGCTTTTGTAGAAACTGTAGATGGAAAAGAGACTCTTGTAGGGAAGGAGATCATCCAGTTGAAGACTAACAAGATCCCTAGAGGGTTAGTGGCTTTGGAAAGAGCCTTTGACAGTAGAGACAAAATGGTCACAAGGACATCCCCCACAAATAAGGAGGATTTAGAAGAAATAAATTTGGGGACATCTCAGACCCCTCAGAAGGTATATATTGGCAAACAACTCAAACCACACATAAGAAGTATGCTGATTGCATTGCTAAAGAGGTATAAACATGTTTTTGCTTGGTCATATGAGGACCTAAAAGCTTATAGAGAAGACTTATTCCAGCATGAGATCCCACTGAAGCCTGAAGCTAAGCCATTTAGACAAAGGCAAAGGCCTATAAATCCTACCTTAGCTCCCAAGATGCAAGAAGAACTCAAAAGGCTCAGGGATGCTGGAATAATTGTGCCCATCAGACATTCAACTTGGGTGTCTAACCTTGTCCCAGTCAGGAAAAGGAATGGTGATATTAGGTTGTGTGTTGATTTCAGGAACTTGAATGTATCCTCTTTGAAGGATAACTATCCATTGCCTAATATGGAAGCTATGTTGCAGAGAGTGACTGGTTGTGAACTCCTATCCATGATGGATGGATTCTCAGGATATAACCAGGTGAAGGTAAAAGAATCAGAACAGTATAAGACTGCCTTTACCACTCCATGGGGAACATATGTGTATGTTAGAATGCCATTTGGACTAACAAATGCAGGTGCTACATTTCAGAGAGCAATGGATGTTGCTTTTGCAGGGCTGATTGATTCAATCCTGGCAGTATATCAGGATGACCTGACTGCCTACTCAAAGAAAGAGGAGCAGCATTGTATGCATCTGGAGCAGATCTTCATAAGAGCACTAGAATATGGTATTTCTCTAAACCCAAAGAAGTGTGCCTTTGGAGTAGTTGAAGGAAAACTTCTGGGACACATTGTTTCCAAAGATGGAGTCAGGATAGATCCAGAGAGAGTGGCAGCTATTGACAGGATCCAAATGCCAAAAACTGTGAAAGGAGTTCAGTCCTTCTTTGGACAGGTAAACTTTGTCAGAAGATTTGTTCCCAACTTTGCAGAGATCACAAGGAACATCTCCAAGATGATGAAGAAGGATGCAACTGTCAACTGGGAAAGGGAAGCAACAGAATCATTTCAGAATATCAAAGAGGCAATAAAGATGGCTCCTGTTCTTAAATCTCCTGATTTTTCTAGGCCATTCCAGGTGTTCTCATTTGCTTCCTTTCATACTGTAGCTGCATGTTTGTTACAGAAAAATGAAGATGGTTTTGAACAGCCCATCGCCTTCTTCAGTATGTCCCTGCATGCCTCTGAATTGAAGTATGATATTATGGAAAAGCAGGCATATGCACTTGTTAGAGCCATTAAAAGTTTCAGACCATACTTGGTAGGGTCACATATAATTGCATATGTACCTCATGCTGCAGTCAAAGACATATTCACTCAGCAGGAGGTGACTGGAAGAAGGTGCAGATGGATAAACAAACTGCAGGAATTCAACATAGACATACAAGTTACTAAGTTGATAAGGGGACAAGGACTAGCCAAGATGTTGGCACAGTCAAACTTGGAAGCATGCCAAGTTAATGCAGTCCAAGATGAGAATGTAAGTGCATCAGGATCTGAATGGTACAAGGATATTGTCTATTATTTGCAAAATCTGAATTGTCCTTCCCATTTCAGTGACAATCAAAAGAGGACTCTGAAGCTACATGCAATCAGGTATGTTGTTGTTCAAGGTGAGCTGTACTGGAAAAATCCTGATGGTGTGCTGCTGAGATGTGTGGATAAGAATATGGCTAACAATATTTTGATTGACATGCATAAAGGATTGTGTGGTGGCCATTATACTGCCCAAACAACAGCTCATAAAATTCTCAGGGCAGGATATTGGTGGCCCACTCTCTTTTCAGATGCACAGAGGTTAGTAAGAAAATGTGACCCTTGCCAGAGATTCTCAGGAAAGCTGAAATATCATGGTGCTTTACCCCTCAGAACTGCACCTGTGGATGCTCCATTCCAGCAATGGGGAATTGATTTTATAGGGGAAATTGCAGACAAATCAAGTGGGGGACACAGTTGGATTTTGGTGGCAACTGACTACTTTACCAAATGGATTGAGGCCATTCCAACTAAAAGAGCTACAAGTAAGGTGGTGACAGACTTCATACTAGAGAACATCATCATCAGGTTTGGAGTACCATCTAAAATAATCACTGATAATGCTATGTGCTTCAGATCAGGTGAGTTTGTTGATTTTTGCAACAGGTATGGGATAAGCCTGTCATATACATCACCATATCACCCACAAGGAAATGGTCAAGCAGAATCAAGCAATAGGAGCATCATGAAAATTGTCAAGAGGATACTGGACAAGAACAAGAGAGCTTGGGACTCAAAGTTGAATTTAGCAGTATGGGCTGACAGAGTGACTGTGAAAAGGGCTATTGGGAAGTCACCTTTTGAGCTAGTATATGGTGCATCAGCTAGACTGCCCATAAACAATCTCCTACCAGTTTACAGGTTCATTCAGGAAAATGATGAGGACATTGAAGATCCCATGACAGAAAGAGTGAATCAGCTGGTTGCATTGGATGAAGACAGGAGGAGAGCCCACCAGATCAATCTCAAAAGACAACAGGATGTGAAATATCAGTTTGACAGGAGAACTACAAAAAGGAAGTTTCAAGTAAATGATCTGGTGCTCATTTGGAATGCTAAAGATCAGGAAAAGGGTAAACATGGCAAATTTCAGCCCTTATGGATGGGCCCATATCAGGTTTGCAATACTCATGGGGAGGATTCTTATTTCCTCCAGGCCCTAGATGGTGAAATTCTGGAATTGCCTGTGCATGGCCAATTCCTTAAGTTCTATTTTGCATAATGACTGGGTGCTGTGCACATTTGTAAAATATGTATGTAGTGTAAATGCCTTGTACAGCTCGCGTTTTTTGGCTTTTTGTCAGGTCTGCCCGGAGATCTGGTTCTCGCTGCAGGTTTTCACCTGCACGTCCCCATTCGGAGCCACTGTTGACACTCATTTTGACCAGGGGTTGATTTGTCATGATCAGGAGGCTTCTTCATTTGAAGCCTTTATCTTCCTGCCCATTTTTTCTAAGTGTTGGACCTCCTCAGCATTTTTCAGCTGCATCATCATATTCTCCTGAGAAGGAGGTCATCATCATCATCTTGTCTTCGATGATGATCTGCATCATCATGTTCCTCGTCGACTTGTTTTTCAACGTCATCATCATTTTTCAACTGTCGGGTGATGTTTGGTTTTTATCATGATGATGCTGCCGAGCTACGGTGCGCCCTGATCTGCTTGCGAGGGTGATGTTTCAAAGTCTCCGGTGATCTTCCATTTATCACCTTGCGCGAGCCTGATGATGATGTTGCTTATTCTTTGAATTGCTCGACCTAACTTGTTTTTTCCTAAGGGTCGTGTTCATCATCATCATATTTCCAGTTATTATCCTGCTGCTTGTGGAGGTCATCATATTTTCTGCCTTCATGATATTTCGCCGGGGTGATATTTTTATCATCGGGTGATCTTGGTTAACATCATCCTGATGATGTTGTTGAAGAGTTGTAATTGCGACCCTATATTCACTAGGGTCATCATATTTTGGAACGTCAGGATGATCTTAGTCAATATCATCCTGATGATGTTGTATCACTTCCTATTCTTTGTTTCTCATCCTGATGATGCTGACGTCATCTGTATATCAGGGTAATATTTTTTCTTTCTGCCTATCTGCATCATGATATTCGCGAAGGAGGGGGTGATATTTCCATATCACCCGGATATATGTTTGTTCGAACATCATGATGATGTTGATATCAGGGAGATATCCGCCTGCTGGTTTCGCGTGTTATGTATTGAGGGTGATCTTTTCAAGCAGCATCATCATATTCAGTTATCGCCCCGATCTTATAGAGGAGCTACAGTGCAACCTGATATTTGAACATCAGGAGGATATTTCCAAATATCCGGTTGTCTTCCGAATATCATGATGATGTTAATATGATGATGACATCATCAAGGTCCGCGGGGGTCATATTTCTAACACTGATCATCTTGAAGAGACCTCCTGATATTTGCAAACATGATGATGACGTCATCCGGATGTGAGGAGGTGTGCAGTAGGCGAATATGATGATGACGTCAGCAGGATATGATGATGACGTCATCAGGATGTTCATCGGCCAGACTTTTGTTATAAGCTCAGCAGGAGGATGTTCCTCCGAAGGATCAGGTTATGCCGATTATCATGAAGGTTATATTTCAAATATCATGATGACGTCAGGGAGATATTTCGAACAACAGGATATCATGCTGCTGGAAGATGATGATGATGAAGTCTATACTAGTGTCGTCAGGAGCAAAAGCACCGACATGATATATGCTCATGACCTAGTATATAAGGTGTTATTGAGGTCATCGCGGGGTGCATGTGGGATATTGTTATCCTGCATTTTCAAATATCATGATGATGAGTCTCGGCGGGAAAAGCTTGCGATGGTCTGTATGATGATTTTCCCTAGGCCGCGGGTTGGTGCGCCATTAATGGCGATTGTTGCAGAGGTATGGGCGATGGCGTGGGTCGATCTTGTACCCGACTGGAGGTGTCAATCAGCGAGCAGGAGCGCAGGGCTCGAGAAATCTTCCTGTCTCCTCCCCTACCTGCTGCATTCAAGTTTGGGCGCCAATCCGGTTGTGTTTGAGCGCCATTTTCGTGATACTGTGTATCTGGCGAAATTTTGGTCAACAATGTAATTAATTGCTGAGCACCTACCTGGCTGTTATAAGCAGGTTGTGTTGTTCATTTGTTGTTGTTGAAAGTTGATGATTTTGGCTCTGTAATGCATAACAAGCTGATCTGGTTGCTCTGTACAGCTTACCTGTGAGTTTATGTATCTCTTGTTGTTTGTTTTTGGCATGAACCCACTGATTTCATGATTAAACTTATATGAGAAATGCTGTTTGGCATGTGTTGTGTTAATTCTGTCTCCAGTATTGCATGTATCCTTCTTCTGGATCTGGATGTTTGGTAATGTTTAGATTCTAGAGCATAGAATTCCTGTGTTGAATGTCTGATCTTTTAACTTCTATTCAAGGGGTAGATTAAACTGTTTTCAGGTTGAACATTGGGAGGGATATACTGCAGTAGGGATACCATAAGTAGAGATAACCTAACACTTTGTATTGGGAGATGCCTGTAAGGCAGGTATCACATAGATCCCCTTGAAATCCAGTTTTAGTTGTTTATGCTGATCATTCACAGGTGTATGTCTATTGACTCCAGGCCCTGGATAGGCACCAATCATGCTTTGTTTTGTGTTATAACCATATCCAGCTTTGCATCCACACTTAAACTCCAAAGCAAAATCTAAAACCAACATTAGGACATTAGAGTTAGTTTAGGATCCTCAGTCCTCTGTCTACAACTGCAAATAGGCCCAAAACTAGCCCCTTTGCCCTTATCTTTCAGTTTTGGTCTACTTACAGGAGGACAATCTGCTTTCTGTCAGCATCCCAGCCTTGCATGCATATCCTCATGGATGTTGAGTAGGGAATACCCCCCTAGGTCTTGCAGAGCCTGAAGAAGAAGAGGAGATAAAATATAGAGTCTATCTCCTATACTGTTGACCCCCTGGCCCAGAGCTCCTGTTGATCACTGATGGCTACCTTGTAGGGATATCTGGGAATAAGCATCCAGTCTGGGAAAAAGTCAACAGGCTGGACAAACATGGGCTTGAGGAACTCTGCCTCAGACCTATTCCTCTTGAGATCCGCCATGGATTACTACAATAAACATGATATGCTTTACCCTACAGTGTCCACATGCATTTCTACAACATCATGTACTTCTATATCATGTATACTTTGTATATTATTCCTCACTTCATCATGATACGTATTATCACAAAGCCAGACCACAGGCAAGAACAAATACTCTACCTGAAAACATAGAAAACGACAACAGGAGGGTTTACAGTTACCTACCTGACAATGCTTTCCTCTTGGATTAGATGACTGATTATAGAGAGGGGCTATAAACGTTGAAGATCACCGGTTCTGTTACATTGAAGGATTCAATCCGTTGACAGGTAGCTGTTTGAGGGCTTGACTTCAGAGCTCTATAATTTCTTGATTTATCGCAAGGTAAATGAAAATAACCTTTGAATTTTACCTTTAAAGTAGGTCAATAGGACAAATTAGGGTAAAAATGCATTGTCTTGATCAAATCCGTTGATCATCTGCAGGGAATCCTTAGATGCTGCCAAGTGTTTAATTTGCATTTGTAATCGGCAGGAATTCATCTACTGCATTTAATTGCATTTAATGTCAAGAAATAGGGGGTGATCTTTGAAAGATCAGGGGATATTTAAAATATGACCCCCTCTGGATAAAATGACCCCCTGCCTTTGAGCGGAAAAAATGAATGCAAAGGATCGGGTGATATGGTCAACATTTGACCATGTGTATATCGGGTCACGAAATTAAGATTGGGGGCTATTCAAAATATGACCCCACGGATAAAATGACCCCCCTATCCATAAAAGATCGGGGTGACATCATCATGTCAGCGACATTATTTAATCATTATGTTTTAATGATGTCACCGTCATATTAAAGAATATGACAGACACCGGATATATACCTCCCTGCGGATAGATGGAACAATGATGTCATCATCGGCGTGATTTCCTTCATTTGTTGGGCTTGGATGACGTCACCGTCATATTGACATAGGGTGATATATGCAAAGAGGGTGGTATTCATAACATGACTGATGTTAAAAATAATGACCCCCCACGAAAAAATTGAAGTCATTTGACGGGTAGATATCGGCTCTTATTTAAATTTGACATCCGCACATCATGGACCGGGTAATTATCAGGTGATAATCCAATATTGGGGTGATCTTATCTAAGATGACTAATGTTTGAAATATGACCCCCCCCGCGCGGGATATCAGGTTTGGCCAAACTTTGACTCAACATAACTCTCTTCCCTTAGACAATTTTGGGGTGATCTAAAAGGCAAACCTGCTTGGAATTTTGTGTACTTTCCAACCATGACATTACTAATGGGAATTACTAACTCTGACAAATGACCTCATCATGGTGACAAATCTACCCTCTTATAGGGCTACATGCATGAATGATTTTACCAAACCGCCCAAAGCAGAAAACAACAAGCCAAAGTAGAAAGAAAAGTTGGACACCTGTTTTGTCAAGGCAAAATGGGGCGTGTTGTGTAACCACACAACAACTTGCCACCAAAGAACATAACCAAATTCCAATGATTCAAGTGATGTGATCACATTATAACATAGAATTTTAACTCTTTCTAAGTATAACTATTATAATATTTCTGAATGATAAGGTTTTCATCATGGCAACAATGCAAGCAAATGATCAAGTGTGTGCAGATGATTAATTATCCTCATCTTGAAAGTAAGTTGAAAACATGAGTAACTAATGTTAAGCTACATAGTTTAGGAGCATCCCTTAGAGCCAACCTGGATAGAGCCTTGCTGCCAACAGGCGCCTATAGCCCCGACAAGGTTATCTATACAATCCCCCTAAGTAGAGCCCCACTGCCAGCAGGTGTCTATAGCCCCAGTAGAGTTACTTAGATGGCCTAATTTTATTCGTTTTGGATTTTCAATATTTATTCTTTCTGTTCATATGATGTCATTATGTAAGTTTAATGTGCAAGGCATGGTCACTTTTTGATTTAGGTTGGAGATTGCATTGGTAGCAAGGGAGTCCCTTTAGATTTTTCACATAACACCTATACTTATGTGTTCCACAAACCTAAGGCTGTTAGACGAGTCATTGTGAAAAAATCACTTTAGTTAAGAAAAGGCACCCTGATGAAAAGGATACCATAGACCTGATCACCGATACTTCTCAAAATGAATCATAACCTATATAGGAATTTGTTCTCACCACTTGAATCTTAACAATTTGGTTATTTTCCTAGGGTGATAAGTTGCATCATCTTGACTAACCAAAACAAAACTCAACAGGCAACAAACAAATAAAGCAAAACTGTACAAACAACTATACAATATGCACACTATGATACACTTGACTTACAAGACACTATCTTAGGCTTGAAAATAATGCTTGAGGAACTGTCCATTAACTGGGAATGGGACATCCTCACTGGTTAAAGTCTTGAGCCTGTAGGTACTGTCTCCTAAAATTTTTGAAACTTGAAAATGACCTATCCAAAGTTTATCAAATTTACAATGATCTCCTTTCCTTTCATGTGCTTTATCCCACATAAGGACTAAATCTGAAATTCTAAAAGCCTTAACTTTGGCTCTTTTGTCAAACCAACGCTTGACAACAACTTGATGTTTAGCAAATTGATCAATTGCTTTATTCCTTTTTTCTTCTAGATGCATTAACTGAAGTAACCTGACTTCTTGTTTGTTGTCTATGCCTAGATACTCTTGTGCAAACTGCAATGTGGGGATTTTTAGGTTAACAGGGAGGATGGGATCCACGCCATATACTAGGTGAAAAGGAGAATTCCCTAATGCAACCTCATCCTGGTTCTATCTACCCACAATGCATACTTTAATAGGGTATTCCACTCCCTTGGGTTCTTTTCTATCAATTTCTTTATGATGTTCAATAAGTTCTTATTTGTAGATTCTGCTAATCCATTCCCTTGAGGATAGTAATTTGAAGAAAACTTCAAAATAATTCCATGGTCAAAAGCCCAACTTGATAATCTTATTGATGCAAAGGCAGATCCATTGTCACATACTAAAGCATAAGGAAATCCATACCTGGTTACTATGTTTCTTTCCAAGAACTTGATCACATCCTCAGCATTGCATGTCTTACTACTGACAGCTTCAGTCCACCTGGTACAATAATCAGTAATAGTCAACACATACCTGTGGCCTAAAGATGATGGAGGGTTGATAGGTCCTACGAAATCCATCACCCATTGAGCAAATGGGCGCATCTCCATCACTGGTTGCAAGGACTGGGCAACATACCTTTCTCTATTTGCGGCAACCTGACACATATGAAAACATTTGATGTGTTCAATAGTATCTTTAAAAATAGTGGGCTAGTAATACCCTGCTCTAAGGATAGCATGAGTGGTAGCTAAGTATGATCCATGTACGGTTCCAAACTTGTCATGTAATTCTGTTAACACTTTGTCTGCTTCTTGCCTTTCTAGGCACCTAAGGTATATTCCCTCATAGTTCTTCTTGAAAAGAACTCCTCCTTTTATCATGTATTTTTGGGATCTTATTTTCAAGGCTCTCCTTTGTGAGGCCTACAACCTTGAAGGACATCTTCTAGTAATCAAGATATGCCTGATGTCTGAATACCATTCTCCAGTTTCCTTTGTATTTATGACATATTGTTGGCTCATGATGTTAGGATCAATTTTAGGTATCATCTGACTCAAATCTTGTCCTCTCACTAATTTCATGGGTGTTATGTCCATATCATACTCCTAGAGAACAGTTATCCATTTGGCTCTCTTTTCACTTGGTTCACTTTGCATTAAAAGCATCTTTACCACTACATCTGGTACTACAGCGATCACTTTACTTCTCAGGATGTAATGTCTAAACTTTTTGATGGCTCGAACCGGAGCAAGTGCTTGTATTTCAACATCCATATATCTAAGTTCTGCATCCCTAAAATGACAACTCATGAAGGCTATAGGCTTTTCTTCTTTAGCCTCATTTCTTTGTGTTAGTACTGCTGCAGACGTATGCTCTGAAGCAAACGAGTATATGTAAAAATCTTTGGTATAATCTAGACTAATTAGAACAGGAGCATCAGATATAGCTTTCTTGATATCTTCAAAAGCTGTTCTAGCTTCAGGTGTCCACTCAATTTTGGCATCCTTCTTGAGCATGGCATTCAATGGTCTGACAATCTCTGCAAAACCAGTAATGAATTTTCTAATGAAATTGATCTTACCAAAATAAGATTTGAGCTCCTTCTTACTCCCAGGGAGTTGTATCTTCATGATTGATTCTACTCTGGCAGGGTCAATGACGATCCCATTCTCTATTATCAGGTGACCTAATAACTTCCATGTGGTTACCCCAAATATGCATTTCTTAGGGTTTAGGGATATTCCATAATGTTCACATTTCTTTAGTACTTTCCTGAGGTCTTCTACATGATTCCCTCTCTCTTTAGAGAAAACTGTCAAGTCATCCATGTATATGACAATGAATTTACCAATTAATCTCCTGAAGGCTATATCCATTGCTCACTGAAAGGTGGCTCCAACATTTATCAATCCAAAGGGCATGTGCCTGTAGGTGAATATTCCCCACTTAGTGGTGAATGCAGTCTTCAATCTATCTATCTTGTCTACAATCACTTGGTTCTAACCTAAAAAATCATGCAAAAATGACATCATGTTGGCACCATTTACAATCTGCAAGACCTTATCTAGAGAAGGCAAAGGATAATTATCCTTTTCAGAAGCTCTATTTAAATTTCTGAAGTCTACACACAACCTAATGTCACCATTCTTCTTCCTTACTGGGACCAAGTTAGCCACCCATGTAGAATGCCTCACAGGAAATATGATTCTGGCATTAAGCAATTTCTTCACTTCTTCAAAAATGATGGGTTCCAGCAAAGCATTAACAGGTCCTCTGCTTTTGTCTAAAGGGCTTGACATCTGGCTTTAATGGTATAGTATGAGTGATGATTGAAGTATCATAAGTTTTCAACTCATCATATGTCCAGGCAATAACATGAATATAATCTTTAAGTGCTTGGGTTATCCCCACCATTTCATCCTCTGTACACACCTTTCCAATTAGGACATTCCTTTTCTCTACATCATGTCCTATGTTAACCAGTGAATATTCTTCTCCATCTACTTTAGGGAGTGTTGGGATAGGAAAATTTCAAAGTTTTCTTAGTGACCAAAGGGATTGTTTTGGCCTAAGTCACACCGATATGTATGGAGGATAAAAAACCATTGGCAAAAGTGAAAAAGTCAAGACAGAGTTTACAAGTCTTGCCGAACTGATGGTCACAACGATGAAGGATGTCAGTGACATATTATAATGATCATTCTGATGAAGGATAGAAAGAAAGGTATTAGGGAAACAAATGTGATCGGATAGCTTGGATCAAGTCATCCCGATGTCGTATGTTATTCCAATGATGAGAGTAGCCATAATTATTGATAAGACTCTTCCTGATATTTATATCAGAGACACTTGAAATATCAGAGTAAGATGTTATTCCCACGACGATAAAGTAAGTCAAGCCGATGATAGCCATGCTCATTCCTATATCGGGTAGACCTTGAAATGTCTTGCCGATACAAACTCATATATGTTTTTTTAAAAAAAGGATGACATCAAGGAGACAAAATGAAGGGTCACAGTGATTGATCCACATGCAAATGTTCGTGCCATAAGAAGATATTAGATTGCCCTAACATTACAAAAGTCCTACCGATGAAGGGAGTTATGACGATGTGACATCTCACAACGATTGTGAAAATTAATACATTGGAATAATTAATTGCAGACTGAGAAGAAATCCTCTGAGAAATCATTTGAAATCACTGCAATTAGATGCAAAAGAATTGTCTGAAAAGAGTGCATGAGCACGAACTTGGAGGAAAAGACAAAGGAGTTTGATCATCAGATAACAGGTACATACTTAAAAAACCTCTGTGTGATAGACTGTAGTTTGAATTTGCTATACATAATTGTAATGGAGACTCCAGTAAAAGGAAAGGGAAAAAAATAGCCAGGTGAAACTAGTAAGCCCAAGAAACAAAAAATTGACAAAAGCCCTGATGAAAAAATAAAAGAAAGGAAACTAAATCAGGATTTAATTGACCAATTACCTAGATCTACCCCTAAAGCCTGAAGGTCTGCACAACTTAGGGAAGAGGTAGAGAAATTAGAAGACAAATGCAAGCACCTTGGAAATGTGTGGACACCAATAAGAGGATATGAATTGTTCAAATTCCATTACAATAGAAGATTCAGGAACGTTTCAGTGTCTAACCCATGGCACTTGAATTTGGGCAAATTGGTCATTCCTGATGTGTTTGTGAATGTAGAACTTCTCAAACTTATGGCTAAGCATTACAATCCAAGCATCAAGGCCATATGCAATCCGCAAGGAGAGCCTGTTGTACATTTGTCTAAATATTCCATTTGTGAATTGTTTGATTTAGATGATTTGTGTACTGTTCCCATAGTCTATGAAGATTTGGACAAAGAATACTAGAGGATGGACACCACGTATAATGGATGGAGGTTACCTCTTCACAGGCCTAAGGTAGAAGGAGAAATAGTGCCTCTTAATGATAATGATGGACCTCCATTCCATGTGTCATTGTTTGAACCGTATATACAATACACATATTATTCCGTGGGCCATGTCCTAGGATCAGAGGTTCCTAATTTTATGACAATTCCTTTAATGGTAATAGCCATAGATATCTAGTGCCACAATGCCATGCAGTTTGACTATGCTGCCTATGTTTTTGGAAGAATTGATTCTAGTTTAACCGCAATCAAGAACAACGCCCCATCAGTCTCCTTTGAACACTACTCACTCCTCATGCACATGGTACTATATTATGGCCAGGAAGTGGGAATATGGCCAAGTGAATTCAGAGTTGCTCTAGTGGACCAGAGGGGACAAAAGTCACCTATACAAATGTGGACGAGGATATGGGACAACAGGTTTGCCCATTCTAGTTATATTCATCTTGAAGAGTACTGTGTAAAAGTGTTGTATAGATATTTCAATCATCCTTGTGAATATTCACTATCAAATGAAATAAAGAGGTTTCTTAGACCAAAAGATTTTGGTGGTCCTCCTACTATCACCCACAACTGGGGAGATTGGTATTATTTTGAGGATTCAACCATGGTCAGGATTTATGGTTTCGATTATACCCCGTTTATATTGCCCAAGATAGTTCTAGATAGAATTGCTTACTTAGAGATAGTTAGACAAATGAACTGCTCTAATGTGATGAATTTGAGTGCCCATGACAAACAATCTTTCATGCCCAGTACTCTATGCTTCAGGGATTTTACTGTGGTATCTAAAGAAGGTTATGGTCTCATCATGGATAAATTGATGCATTACAACATGAGATGTGTAGAAGAAAGGAAAGGATTTGATCTTAAGGGTTTCATTGATTTCGCGAGGAGAAAACAAAATCTCAGTGGATATACACATATTCCATATCCACATGATGACATTATTAGGAATATGGAAGAAGCTGAGATTGAATTGGTAATTGAGAAATATAATAGAGAACTAGAAGAAAAGAAGAAACAACTTGCAAAGATAGAATTGTTGTCCTCTGGTGATGAGGGATCTGCAGGAGAAGAAGAATCACATGAACAAGCAACTAGAATATCTAAACGAAGAATGGAATGTTATCAGTCCCCTGATGAAAAGCATGATGAAGAGGGGCCTAGTGATGAGGATCCAAGATAATTAACTTATGATTCTTTTATTTTAGATGATCAATTTATTCATTCTAAAGAGTTTAAATCATTTTTATATAAATGCAAGGGAAAAGAGATTAGGGAATCAGTTGATAATGTTACGGCTGACAATGAAAGACAATTAATTGATATGTTAAAAACAACGATGGATAATGAATTGAAAGCTATGACTCCTAGTAAGGGTAGATAGCTGCTCAAAGAAGCAGGCATTATGATATTTCCTAGACTTGATTTGAATTCTACTTTGGTGTTTGATAGTTTTCTACACAATACTGATGACAAATATAAGCTCACTCTTGACGGTGTCACAAAAGTGTACATGGGTACCAAATATAACAACGATGAAAACTCACTGATGATATGGGCCTTACACCCTCCTCATAAGAAGACATCCATTATTGATACTGAAAAGGCTTTTGGGCATGTCATGACTTTGAAGGCAGGGGAAACTGACCCCTTGATTACTGCAGAAATTGGCATAAATGTTGCAAAGTTAAACAAAGCATAGGCTCAAATGCTGATCAAAGAACGAGATGCATATAAACTGAGTTGTGAAAGATTAACAAAAGGAAATGATTTCTTGAAAGATACTGTCAAGAATACCTTCGGAGGGCCAGTTAAAAGGTTAACCCAAGGAGAATGTTCACAGAGCACCCAATCACCATCTGTTGATCAGATAGCTTAGGTCCAAATTGACACACTTGTAGTAGTGTTACAGAATAGACATGTTAACATGATGCATTGGATGAACAAATTTTGGGATGTCTATTCTGAAAATTATAAAGTGACCCAAGAGCACGAAAGGCTAGACAACAGGCTCCAAGAGAAACTCCATGAGATACAGAGTAGGGATGTTTTTGACACTACGGGTACTCCTAGTGCAAAATATTTGATTGAGCAGCATCAAAGATATTATGACCAGCTTAGAAATGATGCCAAGGAATGCATTGAGGCTTCAAAAGCAGGTGTACCCATGTTGTTCAGAAATGACAAGGAGTTGAAGAGCAAAGATGAATGGAGTAAAGAGTGCCAGGTGATGTTACATGAAGCTTTGGGATCTCTCAAGGATAAAGAATCTGCACCTGGGGAAGCCTGCAAGCATCTAGAGAAGATGGTGACGATGGACGTGATCACAAGAAATGCTATTGAGTTTGTTGATACACATTGCAGTGAGGAATACTTGGGTCACATTGCTCAAATATACTTGTGGCTCAGTAGGGCTTAAGATCATTTTCTTTGTTTATTGTTGTGTTAATCATTTCATTCCCAAAGAACATTTTGAAGAGTTATAACTCTTCATAGATATTCCTATATAAGTTTGACATATGGTGATCAATGATCATCAACAGTAGGATATAATACATGAAGTTTAAAATGCTTTAAAAAGACCATGTTGTAAGCTGTATATTGAAGAAGTAAATTGAAGTTCTCTGATTTTATGGTTTTATTTGGGCATCAATTGTTTGTTAAAATTATTCAATTATATGGTTGTCTCCAGTTTAGTATTTCCTTGTTATTCAAATTAATATATCAAGTATATATTTAATTTGTCAATGCACATTTGCTGTATTTGTGTGATTGGATTAATTGGTTTCCATTAAAGGAATTAAAATCCTTCTGATTAGTCACAATAATCTGGAAGTGTTGGTTTGGATCACTAAGAAGAATCATATAATTAAGATTGTCATTCTGTCTCCAAGTTGATATTGTCTATTGTTCTTGTATAATTCATTCAATTGGTTCCTTCAAGAAAGGATTAAAATTCCTTCTGGTGAATAACAAGAAATCTGACTGTGTTAGTTGGATTATTAAGAAGAGTCTGTCAATCATTTCGCTGCACATTTATACAAGTTATAAACGAAAGTATTGTGCCAAACAGTTAGAGTTATTGCCCCTATAAGCCACTGGTCTTAGATTTTCATTTTACTTTGTTTACCCAACAAGGCACTGGTCTCATCCTAAATTATTATTTAGTTTTATCCAACACCCATTCATTAGTTGAGTATAGTTATAAAATTTACCTTGATATTGCTTATACAATTCATACCAATCATCCTTCAGATATTAGATATAGAACTAGTTAGCAAGCTTTCATTTATTCCACACCATTTGCCACTGTGGGTAGATCCATTTACTTAAATAAAGCACTTACACTCATCTGATCTGCTTCAGCTTTCAAGGTTCACCCACCTAGGTATAGCAGTGCCTAAAGTGCAGGGAGTCATCAACCCTATAGGTTAACTCCATTGCGTTAGTTCAAAAACGTTGCCAATCTGATCATAGAGCCTGGCATCCTCTTAGGATTTGCAACCTGCATTTTTGAGACCTAACAAATTGGTGAGTCTACTGGGGATCCAAATAAAAAACCTGAGTAAGAAACCATTCTTTTATAGAGTCAGAAATTTTAAGAATACTAATTGGTAAGTCTGCTGGCAAGAAGAATTCAGAAAGATAAATTATAAACTTTTTCCTATTTACAAAAATAGGTGGCGACTTTACAACTTGTTATAACGGAGAGTTAGTACCAAATGGATGGTAGAAGATCCAAGATGGAAGGGAAGAAATTACAATCCTCTCCACCAATTAGAACTATCCCCAAGAGAAATGGAGCATCAAATTATTTTCATCAGAATAATAATCAGGAGGCTCAAGAGGATAATATAGAACAAACTATCACAACTCACAATAGTTTTACCCCTCTGCATGAATCAAATGAAAATTTCAATGGAGTAACTGATGATATATTGGTAAAATATAGACCCGATCCTCAAGAACAGCTTGAGTGTGAAGCACAAGCCATGAAGGAAATTGATCAGAGGCAAGCTGAATATGATTATAAAATGTCATTACAGTAGGAAGAGGAGGTAAACCATGGATTCTTAAATCAAGAATTGGATAAAAGTCCAAAGAATATAAGAAGTATGAATGAAGCACACCAAAATGTGCTTAAGCTCCAGGAAGAACTTGAAATGGTCAAAATAGAGGAAACTAAGAGGTTGTTAAAACAAGAAATTCAGCAGATAAGGAATAGGACTAAAATAGCCACCCCAAAATATGTACCTCCACATAGAGGAAACATTTTGAGGAATCCACAACAAAACTTGCACCAAAATATAGGTGGTGTTTCCAATCCACAAGCATCCGGAAGTCATCAAAATACCCTCTCTAATAATCCTAGACCACCTCTCATACACAACACCTCTCAACATATGGCTAATCCATACCCACCCCCTGGCCAACAGTATTATAGACCACACAACCCTTATATGAATCCCCACATAAACCCACAACAACAACATGCTTATCATCAGTCTCTAGGTGGATATAATTACTACCCTAACCCACCACCCATGAATCTTCCACCTCAAAACCTCACAAACATATGTGGCCAATTCGATCTAACTGGATATCAATTGTATCCGTACCCTATTGACAGTAATTGGAGAAATATGGTTCCCAATTTCACGGGAAACAGTGCAGTATCAGCTGAGGATCACATCAGAGGCTTCAATGCTTTCGTACAAGATTCGGTATGGATTATGAAGATGTTAAAATGAGGTTATTCATGATGTCTCTGATTGAAAATGCAAGAGATTGGTTCAACAACTTACCTGATGCTTCAATCAGTTCAATAACAGATTTCCATAGTCAATTTAAGGAGTAGTATGGAAATCAATATGCCCCTGAATTTGCATTGCACGAATTGATAGGCATCCAAAAATACCAAAATGAGTCAGTATATGATTTCAATCTGAGATTTTCCAAGTTACACAACAAAATACCACATGGATCTAAACTGACTGATCCAGCAGCATTAAGCATTTATTTGAAAGAATTTGATCCCAAGATAGGGTACAAACTCAGAAATCAGTGCCCTATGACCCTAGTTGAAGCACAGAAAGTGGCGTTAACTATTGAGAACAACAGGAAAGCTGCAGGCATGGTTAGCAAAAGAGATAATCATAGAATTCCTCAAATCCCAAACATTCAGCAGACTAAACAAGAAGGTCAGCATAGACATGAAAGGCCCAGGTTGCATGATATGCCATATAATACAAATTGGAAAGATGGGAGACCCATTGAAAGTAGCAGAAAGCAACATTATGGAAAAGATACTCCTGACCCTCTAAAAAGAAATGGGGCACATATGGTGGAAGATAAACCTTGGTGTTTGGTATGTAATTTACCACACTCACCTGAATATTGCATTGTGGCTAAAACAATACAACAAGAAGAAGCATTATACAACTATAATAGAGATAATCACACAATAAACATGATGTAAGATACACCATACCTGTTAAATGTAGACTATTCTTCTATAAAGGAGGATGGATATGAATATGATGTGGGAAACCAGAAACATCATATCAACATGGGAAAATAAGAAATATTCTTAGATCAAGAGGATGGCTATGAAGAACCTACCTATTATAATAATTCACCATATGATCAGTGGAGAAAGCCTACTGAAAATGAAAGAGAAGATCTTACAATAGCTGCAGTAGCCCAAGCTAAAAATGCCTATAATCTAAGGAACAAAACAATAAATGTTGAACAAGGAACACCTGGGAGTATCTTTATAAAAGATCAAAATTACAAAAAGAATAATGCAAAGTCATCATTCAGAGAACCAGAAAAAATTGATAAAAATAAAATGAAAGATAAATCACAAAATCAAGAAAAAGAACATATAAAGACAGAAAGGAATGATCAAACTATGGCCCATTCATTTGACATTGCTCATGCAATATCTCAGGTAAAGATATCAGTACCACTTTTGGAAATGATGAAGATAGATAAATACAGAAATACAGTAGTTAAACTGATTTCAGATATACCAAAACAAAAATATAAAGAATCAGAGAATAGAACAAACAATGTTCACCAAGAAACATTCCAAATTCCTGAAGTATATCTAGGTGATACCTTGACAAGGAATCCCTCACAAGTGGACCCTTTCTACACTACCTTATTAATAAAAAATAGGCTAGTAAGGAATTGCATGATTGATTCAGGTGCGGCCATGAATATCATGCCAATAACAGTCATGAAAGAACTGAGAATGTGGGTTGACACTACATTTGGTAAGTGTTATGTGATGTATAATAGATTCATCCTAGTTGTGGGCATTATGAGGGATGTGGAAATAAAACTTGCTTCATACCTTGAAGCAACCTATAACATTGATATCACCGTGGTTGATATTCCACCATATTATGGAATGCTCCTATCAAGACAATGGGCTATAATGGCAGGAGGGAATGTCCAATTAGATTTATCATATGCCACAATACCGGTGGGAGGCAAAGAGATCAAGCTGTGTAGGGAACCAAGATATGAGAACATCATAGAACGACTGGATCAAAATCAAATAAACCTATTTTGTGACACAGATTTGAGAACCTTCAAGGTTGAAACAAGTCAGCCAGAATTGCAGAATATTGATCCAATACATGTTGAATCTAAGAAAGAGGAGAACGATGTGTGGAAGATGTATTTTGATAGTGCATGTAGCAAAATGGGAAATGGGGCAGGAGTATTATTCATTTCACCAGTACGTAAAATTTTCAAATACTCGTTCGTATTGACATTTGAATGCACAAACAATGTAGTAGAATACGAGGCTTTGCTCATTGGTTTGAATATAGCCACCAAGCATAAGATAAAAAAGTTGGCTGTATACAGTGATTTAGAATTGGTTACTTCTCAAGCAAGAGGGAAATACTTGTCGAAAAAACAAGAGGATGAAGCAATATAGAAATACTTTCTGGGATGACGTTGAGTTGTTTGATGCCTTCTCAATCAACTAGATTGATAGATCTAAAAATATTATGGCAGATTTTCTAGCAAAAATCACATTAAAAAGAGATGATATCACATTAGGAGGTATCACAGAAATTGAATTCAAAACCAGACCCACTATCCCAGATAATGTACATAATTGGCAAGTGTTTGATAATGATACTGATATAATCAACTTCTTGCATTGTGCTGATCACTATGAAAACCAAGAGATTGATTTTAATGCATTTGTGGAAGAACATGATGGAAAAGAAACTCTCTTTGGTCAAGAGATAGTTCAGCTAAAAACAAAAAAAATACCTAAGGGACTCATAGCATTGGAAAAAGCATTTGATGGATGTGATAGATTTAAAATGAAAGACACACTAGTAGTACAGAACGACCTTGAAGAGATTAATTTGGGGATGTAGACAACCCCAAAGAATATATACATTGGAAAGAACCTCAGTCCCAAAATCAGGAGCATGCTCATCAACTTACTCAGGAAGTATAGACATGTATTTGCATGGTCATATGATAACTTGAAAGCATATAGGGAGGATCTTTTTCAACATGAAATACCATTAAAACTAGATGCTAAACCATTTAGGCAAAAAGAGAGACCTATCAATCCTACATTGGCCCCTAAGATGCTTGAAGAACTCACAAAACTAAGAGATGGAGCTATCATTAAACCCATTAGGCATTCCTCTTGGGTTTCTAATTTGGTGCCTGTCAGAAAGAAAAATGGTGATATTAGATTATGTGTGGACTTCAGGAATCTAAACAAATCTTCTCTTAAGGACAACTATCCCCTTCCTAATATGGAAGCAATATTGTAAAAAGTTACCAGGTGTGAACTATTGTCAATGATGGATGGTTTCTTAGGATATAATCAGGTGAAAGTCAAAGAATCAGAACAATATAAGACTGTATTCACCACACCATGGGGAACGTATGTATATTTAAGGATGCCATTTGGACTCACGAATGCTGGAGCAACATTCCAAAGAGCGATGGATGTGGCCTTTGTAGAATTGATTAATAAAATCATGATAGTATATCAGGATGACATGACAACATATTCCCAAAAGGCTGAGGATCATTGTACACATTTAGAACAAATTTTTATTAAAGCCTTAGAATATGGAATTTTGTTGAATCCTAGGAAGTGCCATTTCGCAGTAACAGAGGGCAAGTTGCTTGGTCCCATAGTCTCAAAAGATGGAGTAAGAATAGATCTTGAAAGAGTAAAAGACATTGACCAAGTTCCCATTCCTAAGAATGTAAAAGCTATACAGTCATTTTTTGGCCAAATCAACTTTGTCAGGAGATTCATATCAAATTTTGCAGAAATTGTTAGTCCCATATCAAGAATGTTGAAGAAGAATTTAGAAGTGAAGTGGACAACATAAATAGTAGAGTCATTTGCCACCATTAAGAAGGCAATCAAAGAAGCCCCAGTTCTGATATCCCTTGATTTTAGTAAGCCATTCCAACTATTCTCATTTGCCTCATATCATACAGTTGCAACAGTACTATTGCAGAAAAATGATGAAGGACATGAACAACCCATTTCATTTTTTAGCAAATCTCTTCAGAATGTAGAATAAAAATATGACATAGTTGAGAAACAGGGATATGCATTGGTGAAGGTAGTTAAAGCTTTTAGGCCGTACTTGGTGGGAGCTGAAATAATAGAATATGTGCCTAATGCTGCAGTAAAAGATGTATTAGTCCAAACTGAGGTCACAGACAGAAGATGCAGATGGATCAATAGAATTTAGGAGTTTAATATTGAAATCCAGATCACCAAACTAGTGAGAGGACAAGGTATTGCTAGATTAATGGATGAAAATAATCTCGAGGATTCTCAGATATGTAATGCTAATGATGTTAATAACACAAGTTCTAGCATTGAGCATACTCCATGGTATACTGACATCATATATTATCTGAAACACATGAAGTGTCCTGAAGGGTATGATGATAACAAGAGAAGGACACTTAAATTACAAGCTTCAAAATATGTATTTATTGATGGAGATCTTTACTAGAAGAATAGGGATGGTATCTTACTACTATGCTTAGATGAACATCACTCAAAACATGTCATGAAAGAGTTACATGAAGGTGTATGTGGAGGGCATTTCTCAGCAAAGACTACAACTCACAAGATCCTAAGGGTTGGATACTATTGGCCTAGAGTTTTTAATGATTCATATCATTATACGAGAAAATGTGAAGCATGCCAGAAATTTTTAGGAAAATTAAAATATCAGGGAGCACTACCCTTGAAACCCATGCAGGTGGAGGCTCCATTCTATCAATGGGGAATTGACTTCATAGGTGAGATTGCAGAAAAATCAAGTGGAGGACACAAATGGATTTTGGTGGCAACGGATTACTTCACAAAATGGGTGGAGGCAATCCCAACTAAACAAGCAACAAGCAAGGTGGTGATCAACTTTTTGATGGAAAACATTATATTTAGATTTGGCACTCCAATAAGGTAGGTTACAGACAACAGAATGCATTTTAGGTATGATGAGTTCAAAAATTTCTGCAATGTATATGGCATCACTGTGTCTTATGCTGCTCCTTACCACCAACAAGCAAATGGGTAGGCATAATCTAGTAACAAAAATCTTCTAAAAATTATAAAAAGAATGTTGGAAGGAAACAAAAAGGCATGGGATTCAAAATTGAGAATGGCTGTGTGGACTGATAGAATTACTATGAAGAGAGCAATTGGAAGATCTCCTTTTGAACTGGTGTATGGAACTCAAGCAAGAATGCCATTAGAAAATCTTCTACCAGTTTACAAATTTGTTCTTCAAGAGGATTTAACCATTCTTGAACCAATAGAGGAAAGATTAGAGCATCTTGTGGAACTTGATGAGACAAGGAGACTAGCTCAAAAGCAGAACATCAAATTGCAATCACAAGTAAAATACCTTTTTGACAAAAAGGCCAAGAACAAAAAATTTGAAATAAATGATTTGGTATTGATGTGGAATGCTAGATGCCAAGAAAAGGGAAAACATGGAAAGTTTGAAGCCTTGTGGTTAGGTCCTTTTGTTGTCATTGGCAAACGAGGATTCTTACTATTTGCAAAATATGTCCGGAGAAGAGCAGGAACTACCAGTGCATGGACAGTTTCTGAAACCTTTCTTTTCATAAAAATATCAGAATCATGCACAAAGAGAAATAAGTGCTGCCAATGCATGGACAACTCTTAAATAGTTCTCGAAACACTCTTATTCCATGCACAGTAGTTTAGGATAGTCAAAAGGCATTAGGATCTACCAGTACATGCATAGTCCTATGAATTTCACACGATAACAATTTTTTTTTTCCATGTACAGTAGTATAGGACTAAAAAAATAAAATAAAAAAAATATAAGGGTCTATTCCCCCAAGAGATCTGAATTCTAGTTATACCCGCAAGGGGTATACATCCCAGATAGAGCCACTGTTGGGACAAGAAAATTTCAAACTTTTCTTGTACTCCTACCCACCTCATGTCTAACTAGATTAGACAATCATATGCCCAAAATCATAATAGTAGTGGATGAATTCTATAAAATCACATGATTTTCATCACAAATAATTGTCTCACCCCTCAAATTGTAATATAACAAGGGGCCTCAGCTCCTTAATTTCGGCAAGACCTTGGTGTCTTCTTTACACCAATCCATGTCCAATTTAAAATAGGCTGAATGTGCATCGGCATGAGAATTATGGTCGGAGAGAAAGCTTCAGAGATCTCCGATGAAAGGAGTAACACCGATGGCCCTTCATCGGAGAGAGAATTTTTAGTCACGCCGAGTCAATCAAAAGTGAGGACTATCGGTATAAGAAAACACTATTAGAGAATACTCCGAAACCCCCTCGATAATATAAGTCATACCGACGAAGAAAGTTCGGTGGGACTCTCACCGAACAACCCGTGGAACTAATAGAGCGAGTAGCACATCAGAAAGAAATACACATTGGGGTGAAGAATTAAAGTGTCTCCAACATGTTAATGTCTCAGCAACCAAAGGGATTGTTTCAGCCTAAGTCACACCGATATGTATGGAGGATAAAAAACCATCGGCGAAAGTGAACAAGTCGGTACAAAGTTTACAAGTCTTACCGAACTGATGGTCACAATGATGAAGGATGTCGGTGACATATTATAATGATCATTCCAATGAAGGATAGAAAGAAAGGTATCGGGGAAACAAATGTGATCAGATAGCTTGGATCAAGTCATCCCAATGCCGTATGTTATTCCGATGATGAGAGTAGCCACAATTATCGATAAGGCTCTTCCTGATATTTATATCAGAGACACTTGAAATATCAGAGTAAGATGTTAGTCCCACGATGATAAAGTAAGTCAGGCCAATGATAGCCATGCTCATTCCTATATCGGGTAGACCTTGAAATGTCTTGCCGATACAAACCCATATATGTTTTTAAAAAAAATGATGACATCGAGGAGACAGAACGAATGGTCACAACGATTGATCCACATGCAAATGTTCGTGCCATAAGAAGATATTAGATTGCCCTAACATTACAAAAGTCCTACCAATGAAGGGAGTTATGACGATGTGACATCTCACAACGATCGTGAAAATTAATACACTGGAACAATTAATTATAGATCAAGAAGAAATCCTCTGAGAAATCATTTAAAATCATTACAATTAGATGCAAAAGAATTGTCTGAAAGGAGCGCACAAGCAAGATCTTGCAGGAAAGGACAAAGGAGTTCGATCATCAGATAATAGGTACATACTTAAAAAACCTCTGTGTGATAGACTTTAGTTTGAATTTGCTACACATAATTGTAATGGAGACTCTAGTAAAAGGAAAAGGGCAAAAAACAACCAGGTGAAACTAGTAAGCCCAAGAAACAAAAAATTGACAAAAGCCCTGACAAAAAAATAAAAGAAAGGAAACTAAATCAGGATTTAATTGACCAATTGCCTAGATCTACCCCTAAAGCCCGAAGGTCTGCACAACTTAGGGCAGAGGTAGAGAAATTAGAAGACAAATGCAAGCACCTTGGAAATGTGTGGACACCAATAAGAGGTTATGAATTGTTCAAATTCCATTACAATAGAAGATTCAACAATGTCCCAGTGTCTAACCCATGGCACTTGAATTTGGGCAGATTGGTCGTTCCTGATGTGTTTGTGAATGCAGAACTCCTCAAACTTCTGGCTAAGCATTACAATCCAAGCATCAAGGCCATATGCAATCCGCAAGGAGAGCCTATTATACATTTGTCTAAAAATGCCATTTGTGAAGTGTTTGATTTAGATGATTTGTGTACTGTTCCCATAGTCTATGAAGATTTGGACAAAGAATACTGGAGGATGGACACCACGTATAATGGATGGAGGTTACCTCTTCATAGGCCTAAGGCAGAAGGAGAAATAGTGCATCTTAATGATAATGATGGACCTCCATTCCATGTGTCATTGTTTGAACCGTATATACAATACACATATTATTTCGTGGGCCAAGTCCTAGGGTCAGAGGTTCCTGATTTTATGAAAATTCCTTTAATGGTAATAACCACAGATATCTAGTGCCACAATGCTAGGCAGTTTGACTATGCTACCTATGTTTTTGGAAGAATTGATTCTAGTTTAACCGCAATCAAGAACAACGCCCCATCAGTCTCCTTTGAACACTACTCACTCCTCATGCACATGGTACTATATTATGGCCAGGAAGTGGGAATATGGCCAAGCAAATTCATAGTTGCTCCAGTGGACCAGAGGAGACAAAAGTCACCTGTACAAATGTGGACGAGGATATGGGACAACAGGTTTGCCCATTCTAGTTATATTCATTTTGAAGAGTACTGTGTAAAAGTGTTATTTAGATATTTCAATCATTCTTGTGAATATTCAATATTAAATGAAATAAAGAGGTTTCTCAGACCAAAAGATTTTGGTGGTCCTCCTACTGTCACTCACAACTGGGGAGATTGGTATTGTTTCGAGGATTCAACCATGGTCAGGATTTATGGTTTCAAAGATACACCATTTATATTGCCCAAGATAGTTCCAGATAGAATTGCTTACTTAGAGATAGTTAGGCAAATGAACTGCTCTAATGTGATGAATTTGAGTACCTATGACAAACAATCTTTCATTCCCAGTACTCTATGCTTCGGGGATTTTACTGTGGTATCTAAAGAACGTTATGGCCTCATCATGGATAAATTGATGCATTACAACATGAGATATGCAGAAGCAAGGAAAGGATTTGATCCTAAGGGTTTCATTAATTTTGCGAGGAGAAAACAAAATCTCAGTGGATATACACATATTCCATATCCACATGATGACATTATTAGGAATATGGAAGAAGCTAAGATTGAATTGGTAATTGAGAAATATAATAGAGAACTAGAAGAAAAGAAGAAACAACTTGCAGAGATAGAATTGTTGTCCTCTGGTGATGAGGGATCTGTAGGAGAAGAAGAGTCACGTGAACAAGCAACTAGAATATCTAAACGAAGAATGGAATGTTATCAGTCCCCTGATGAAAAGCATGATGAAGAGGGGCCTAGTGATGAGGATCCAAGACAATTAGCTTATGATTCTTTTATTTCAGATGATCAATTTATTCATTCTAAAGAGTTTAAATCATTTTTACATAAATGCAAGGGAAAAGAGATCAGGGAATCAGTTGATAATGTTACGGCTGACAATGAAAGACAATTAATTGATATGTTAAAAACAACGGTGGTCAATGAATTGAAAGCTATGACTCCTAGTAAGGGTAGACAACTGCTCAGAGAAGCAGGTGTTGTGATATTTCCTAGACTTGATTTGAATTCTTCTCTGGTGTTTGATAGTTTTCTGCACAATACTGATGACAAATATAAGCTCACTCCTGAGGGTGTCACAGAAGTGTACATGGGTACCAAATATAACAACGATGAAAACTCACTAATGATATGGGCCTTGTACCCTCCTCATAAGAAGACAACCATTATTGATATTGAAAAGGCTTTTGGGCATGTCATGACTTTGAAGGTAGGGGAAACTGACCCCTTGATTACTGCAGAAATTGGCATAAATGTTGCAAAGTTAAACAAAGCATAGGCTCAAATGCTGATCAAAGAACGAGATGCATATAAACTGAGTTGTGAAATATTAACAAAAGAAAATGATTTCGTGAAAGATACTGTAAAGAATACCTTCGAAGGGCCAGCTAAAAGGTTAACGTAAGGAGAATGTTCACAGAGCACCCAATCACCATCTGTTGATCAGATAGCTCAGGTCCAGATTGACACACTTGTAATAATGTTACAGAATAGGCATGTTAACATGATGCATTGGATGAACAAATTTTGGGATGTCTATTCTGAAAATTATAAAGTGACCCAAGAGCATGAAAGGCTAAACAACAGGCTCTAGGAGAAACTCCATGAGATACAGAGTAGGGATGTTTATGACACGACGGGTACTCCTAGTGCAAAAGATTTGATTGAGCAACATCACAGATATTATGACTAGCTCAAAAATGATGCCAAGGAAGGCATTGAGGCTTGAAAAGAAGGTGTACCCATGTTGTTCAGAAATGACAAGGAGTTGAAGAGCAAAGATGAATGGAGTAAAGAGTGCCAGGTGATGTTACATGAAGCTTTGGGATCTCTCAAGGATAAAGACTCTGCGCCTAGGGAAGTCTGCAAGTATCTAGAGAAGATGGTTATGATGGACGTGATCACAAGAAATTCTATTGAGTTTGTTGATACACATTGCAGCTAGGAATACTTGGATCACATCGCTCAGATATACTTGTGGCTCAGCAGGGCTTAAGATCATTTTCTTTGTTTATTGTTGTGTTAATGATGCCAAGGAAGGCATTGAGGCTTGAAAAGAAGGTGTACCCATGTTGTTCAGAAATGACAAGGAGTTGAAGAGCAAAGATGAATGGAGTAAAGAGTGCCAGGTGATGTTACATGAAGCTTTGGGATCTCTCAAGGATAAAGACTCTGCGCCTAGGGAAGTCTGCAAGTATCTAGAGAAGATGGTTATGATGGACGTGATCACAAGAAATTCTATTGAGTTTGTTGATACACATTGCAGCTAGGAATACTTGGATCACATCGCTCAGATATACTTGTGGCTCAGCAGGGCTTAAGATCATTTTCTTTGTTTATTGTTGTGTTAATCATTTCATTCCCAAAAGACATTTTGAAGAGTTATAACTCTTCATAGATATTCCTATATAAGTTGGACATATGGTGATCAATGATCATCAGTAGTAGGATATAATACATGAAGTTTATAATGCTTTAAAAAGACCATGTTGCAAGAAGTATATTGAAGAAGTAAATTGAAGTTCTCTAACTTTGTGGTTTTATTTGGGCATCAATTGTGTGTTAAAATTATTCAATTATATGGTTGTCTCCAGTTCAGTATTTCCTCGTTATTCAAATTAATATATCAAGTATATATTTAATTTGTCAATGCACATTTGCTATATTTGTGTGATTGGATTAATTGGTTTCCATTAAAGGAATTAAAATCCTTCTGATCAGTCACAATAATCTGGAAGTGTTGGTTTGGATCACTAAGAAGATTCATTTAAATAAGATTGTCATTCTGTCTCCAAGTTGATATTGTCTGTTGTTCTTGTATAATTCATTCAATTGTTTCCTTCAAGAAAGGATTAAAATTCCTTCTGGTGAATAACAAGAAATCTGATTGTGTTAGTTGGATTAGTAAGAAGAGTCTGTCAATCATTTCCCTGCATGTTTATACAAGTTATAAACCAAAGTATTCTTCCAAACAGTTAGAGTTATTGCCCCCTATAAGCCACTGGTCTTAGATTTTCATTTAACTCTGTTTACCCAACAAGGCACTGGTCTCATCCTAAATTATCATTTAGTTTTATCCAACACCCATTCATTAGTTGAGCATAGTTATAAAATTTACCTCGATATTGCTTATACAATTCATACCAATAATCCTTCAGATATTAGATATAGAACTAGTTAGCAAGCTTTCGTCTATTCCACACCATTTGCCACTGTTGGTAGATCCATTTACTTAAACAAAGCACTTACACTCATTTGATCTGCTTCAGCTTTCAAGGTTCACCCACCTAGGTATAGCAGTGCCTAAAGTGCAAGGAGTCATCAACCCTATAGGTTAACTCTGTCACGTTAGTTCAAAAATGTTGCCAATCTGATCATAGAGCCTAGCATCCTCTTAGGATTTGCAACCTACATTTTTGAGACCTAACAGAGAGATCTTTCTGTTTCAGCATGTTATCTAAATCAAATGCTCTTTCTAATTCTATCATTCCTTTGGGAATCTTTTTACTGGACATCTCTATGATCTCTTCTTCTTCCTAGGTATGATCTTCCACATTTCTTTCATCTATGATCTGTGTATCAAACACACCTCTATTGGATATGAAGTGTAAAATGTGCTGGTCATCATCAAACACTTGAAGGTTAACGACATTATCTGGTATAGAGGGTACTGACACTAATTGAACTAAAAATCTCTTCAAACCAGATATAGATAATGGTTCCAAAGTACTTGCGGCTTGGGCCAAGGCATCTGCCCTGTGATTTTGTTCTCTAGGTACATGGGTGATGTTAAATGCATCAAAATATTCTATCAAATCCCATACCCTATGTCTTTAATTCAACAACTTCTTGTAATTACAAGAATATATGCCCCTTACTTATCTTACTACCAATTCTGAGTGTCCATAGACGTGCATAATCTTTACTTTCTTTCTTAGTGCAAACAATATCTCATGGATCAAAGCTTCTTACTCTGTCACATTACTTGTACATGGGAATTGTAATCTATAGGCTGCCAAGTAGGATTTACCAGCTAGATCAATACGATCTATTCCTACTCCAGCCCCTTGTTTTTTATTTAGATCCATCAAACCCGAGGATCCATGGCTTATCTTCAGTTAAAGGTTTGTCCAGGCCTTCTCTTTTCTTTTTAGCTCTGGCAGCTCCACCACTTGATATCCATCTTAATTTTGGTGTTTCAATTTTCTTAAACTTCACCTTATTTGGCTGATGTGAAGCTGATATTCCTTTTTCTTCTTTGTCATTAGGAGAAGAATCTCTTGAACTAGGCAACATCTTCTTTTCCAGAATATGCAAACATAATGAACAAGTAGTTTTTGAATGTGGTGCTTCATGTAACCTGCACCATCCCTCAATTAGAACATTATGTTGGGGATCTTTGCTACTGTATCATTTTCTAAATTTGTTTTGATAAGGATTCCCCAAACTTGGACAAACTACTGTCTCCATCTTCATCAGATATTTCATAATTTGACTCAACCAAGCAATCGGTTCCTGGGGTGATATTCTTGTTACTCTTAAAATTATTCTCGTTACACACCAATAGCTCATCTATCATCTAAATAGGGATTTCATCATGACATGTGCTTTCTTGTGTTCCTGCAAATGACAGACAAAAATCAGTATCACTGTCACTATCTGCAAAACTTACCCCAGATGATAATGATACTCCCTCACTGCATGCCAGTTCCAGTTCCATCATGTCTAAGCAAGCATCATAGGTCTTTTCAAAATGCACCTCATCATGTAACCTGCACCATCCTTCAATTAGAACATCCTCAACAAACATTTTTAACAATTGGCAACGTTGCACCTCTTTGGATAAGTGCATTTCAAAGTTCTTGAAGTGGTCTACTTCTATCTCATTTTTAGAATTACAATCAGACTCTAAAATTATTCTACCATCTTGAAGATTGTCATTGTGAACATGAACATCATACATGAGGATCTCCTCTATCTTGATGGTCTGGGGTCTAATGGAGTACACCCCGGGTTCAATATCTACATACATGATCTCATTGGTTTTATTGTACTCGGTGATCATATGTTTCATACGAGGTTCAACCTCTATCCTTATTTGATTAGGTATTCCTTTCCAAGGTGACCACATGTGACTGAAATTAGTGGACATGTATCCATTGAGTGTTTTTGACCAATCCCTACTGAGCAGCATCCCATAGGTATCTGGTATATCTACTACCTGAATATCAATGTAGTATTGGATTCTTGGATCTGATGCTAACTACATATGGATGCGAGTCAATTCTCCTACTACACTCACCTCTATTTTATCTAACTGTGTTACTTTCTTCAGTGACTTGGAAGGATGTAACCCTAAGGCGTTACATATGGATAGAGGCATTACATTGGTAGATGCACCTGAATCTACTAAGCAAGTATGCAAATTCTTACTAAACATCCTTATGGTAAGGAGAAAAGGAGGTGACTTAGTTTTATCTTTGTAAAGAGTCATGTGTGAAGTTTCTGCAGCCTGAACAGTAGCTAGAATTTTGTGTTTAACATTAATATCCTTAATGGCATGATCTTTATTCCCAGTTTGACTCGAGGTATGATTATCCTCTTTTGGAGCAGGATCATCTAAGGATTTCATGAAGGCTTTTTTAATAACTGGGGTTTTGAGTAATTCTGACAATGACAGGCTGATCTTGATCTTTTTCATTTCATCTGCTAAGTATGTGACCAATTTATCAGACTCATGGGGCAAATTACTAGCTTTTGGTACTATATTTTGTGGTGCTAAGTACTGAGCATTAACTTTAAGAAATCTAGGGTTATTACTTGCCTTAGGATTAGGAGGAGTGTTGAAATTATTTGGAGGCAAAGATGTAGTCAAAGGACCAGCAGATCGGTTGGAGTTATTCCTTAGGTTGTAGTTATGTCTACCCTGATATTGCTGCTGATAAGCATGCACCCTTCATGTTCAACTGATGGATCATTTTCATCTTCAAATGGAAAAAAAACATAATTGGTTTCAAAAGCCATAGTTGACTCTTCACATGCTAAAGTGTAATTCTCATGAGGTGACATTGTCTACTGATGAGGATGATTGATGAAACTTTCTAATACAAGAGCAGAATCATATCCATAGGGGACAATTTCATTTCCTTCAACACAAGGTGGATTACTTGCAGTATTAGATACTTCAGTTTGGAATATACTAGCGGCTATCCTAAATTGAGGACAATCCAGCTCTGCATGAGCATTGGTATTATGTATCCTACACCAGTTTGTAAGAGCTGCCTCTGCCAGATTCACCCTTATGGTCTGCTTAGGTTCACTAGGAGGCTGATTATCTAGGGGTGATGGTAGAGAACCATTGTTTGGCCTAGTGTTCCACACTCTAGGTTGTCTAGGGGGATTATTATTACCATTGTTGTTATTATAGTTGTTATTGTATCCCCTATCAGGATAACTAGATCTATCATTGGCATATCCTCTATTCTGGTTTGGTTGAGAATATAAATTCTGACTCCTCAAATGAGTGATCTCAGTGGTGAGTTTCCTCAGTTGTGCTGATATCTCTTTAATTTCTTCCTTTTCTTCCTAAACTTTGGCTACTACATTCTCTGTTTGGGGTTTAAAGAAGGAAGAGCCACTATTATTATTATTAGACTGTTCCACAACCTGAGGTACTTGTGTATGTCCTGGATATTGTAGCATTTGACCATTTCCATTTGGAGGTGGCATGATACTGAGTGGAGGTATCTGTAAAGGGCTTGGCATTACAACTGGAGGTATCATGGCTTTATTGGTCTATTGTTGAGCAGGATATGTAGGATAAATAGGGAGTGTATGAAATGCAATATTAGGTGTTGGAGCAGGAATTAAATGTTGATTGACTTTGACAGCTTCTTCAAAAGCTCCTGCCAAGGTTGTGACACCAGGATGTGTCCTCCTGATAAACATGGAAGTCAGGGGATCTAATGCTGAGTAGTATATACTCCTAGTAGCTTCATCTGTTACAGTATAGGGAGCAACTAGCTTTGAGAGCATCTTTTGGAATCTTGCATTGAAATTGGCAATAGGCTCTCCCTTAAATCTCTTGATTGTGGCAAAGAGATGATAATTCATTGAAGGATCTATAGGTATCTTGAATCTATCCTTAAAGGATTTCTCCAAGGCAGCCCATGAACCAACTGAACCTTGGCCAAGACTGATATACCAATTATATGCCTCTTCCCCTATGGAAAATGGAAATAACCTGCATATCACATCCTGATGTTCAATTCTTACCCTACAACAGGCTTCGTTGAATGTTCTAATGTGATCATCAGTATCCTGATATGGATGATATTTAGGACAAATCTTATCAGGATTTTTAGGTAAAGGATGATATGCAGTGAAAGTCAGAGGTGACTCTGCAATAAAGAATGACATTGTGTCTGGTGGATGTTGGACTGGGGGCATGACATGTGGTCCTATAGGTATTTGCAACCTGATAGGAGTTATCGGAGTGTGTTTTGGTGAAGCTCCTGATGCACCAGAACTAGGAGAATGATGAATATCTACTATCCTAGGTCTGAATCCCTGGATAGGCAATTCCTCAAAGAGTCCACTGGATCTGGACCTAGTATTTGGCCTGAGAGCCATGATTTCTTGAATTTAAGGAAAATTGGCTTGTTTACTGTAAAGATCAGCTAAATCACTTGAGCAAAGGATGTATTTATGACCAAAATCTGAAACTGACTGGATATTTGTGCAATATTTGCAAAAATGATGCAAATATGAGGTGATGTGAGACTTTTAGATACAAGCAACAGGATATCAAGTCTCTTAATCAAATTACTTCAAACCTTTAGCAAAAAGACTTGAAAGAGAACTTATCTTTTGAATATCTCAGTGATCGACCACAAAGCTTAAAATATTTACGCTCAACTTTGAAAACTTTGCTACAGATAGGCATAAACAGACTCAAAACAACAAATCTTTGCACATGACTTGAAGTATAAAGCTGCGTGAGTATTACCTTTAGACATTCATCATTACCCTCCTTCTAGCGCCAATTTCTGTTGATGATGATTGTTAGTCATAACAACATGCATAAAAATTTGCACAACAAACCTTTATTATCTTGTAAAGTACGATCAGCTTAAGATAAGTTGATGACTCCAAGTCTCCATTGATCAGGTCATGATCGTCTGATGTTACTCAAAGGTTGATGTGACATGCTATTTTCCATTTCAAGGGGTCTTACATTCATCTAGGTGATCAATATTGCACTGTATCCTGTAAATTCACTCCACAGAGAGGTCAATTCTACTCTATTTTCAAAGATTGCTGAGATATTTGTAAGTTTGATCAATTCTTCTGATCATTGATCATTATGAACTTGCTCTTTCTCCTACACTGTATATTTATTCAAATGATGTGTCTATAAGTGGATATTTATATGTATTTCATGGATATTTATCTGAATTTGCATGATATTTATCAATTTGACATGCTTTTACTCTAAATATGCTCTGTATTCTCAATTACCTACGGGATATTTGCATATTTCATGTTTTATTTACTTTTGATTGTCTGTTATTTGTAATTATGGAGATGATCTATAATGAAATTGAAAGAAATTTAAAAGAATACTTCTACTTTTAGTGAACCTTTAGTTATTGAATCACATACACACAAGCTACATTCATGGAGAGAAGAAATCAAACCATAGGTCACCAGGACGTTCCACAACTAGATATGGTTGATGCTAACTTCAAAGGAACTAGGAATGAAAACAATAAATGCAAGCTGAAAAGCACTCCAAGGGATGCAACTAATCAATGCATATATCCATATTTCAATTACAAATTACTCAAGATTTACAATAATTTGTAATCAAAATGGCTTCTCTTTCATTAAGTATGCATAACATGTACATTTACAATAACTTTGAAATAAGTCCTAAACTTTCCAGCAATCAAATTTCAATTAAGTTTTGAATGTCTAAAAGATTGCACCCCTACACCTTTTATAGAATAAGGTGAGGAGGCAGTTACAATTGACCAATGGTCAAGATTTATCAATTCAGATCAATGTTTGACAATTCTCCTATGACTTAGTCAACTTTATCTCGTGGCACAAGTTACCAACTGGCAACCATCTGTATGACTCATTATTTATGAGTACCTTATGCATATGTGCACTTAGTGATGCATCTCCATTCATTCCTCAGGTTCTTCTTCTTCATCGTTCTCTTCATCTTCATCACTATCACTTTGGTAGACATCCTCTTGTATGTGGACCTTTACGGCTGTCCTGATATGTTCATATGCTTGTACTATTTTATCAACCTCTCCCCCATCCTAGATTCTAGCTTTTGTTATTGCATGTTTATGAGACTGGAACTTAGCTTTGAGAGCTTCCAACTTACCTTTCCTGCTATTCAATGTCTGATTGTATATTTCTACTTTAACTTTTATCCTCATAATTTTATTCATTACTTCTTCTATCAGGTGGGTGAGAGGGTCATCTGCTACTAACTTAAAATTATCATGCAAAGCTTTAATAGAAAAGTCTGCATCCTGATTCTCAATTTTGCCCTCTATTTTTCCTTCCAAGGCTTCAAGGATTTTTGCTTCATACACCATCATGTTGTGCAATTTAACACTAATATCCCTGAGTTTGCCGCTGCACTTCTTCAAGATATCACACTCAAACCTGATATCTTCATACCATATGCTTGTCAGCAAGGCAGTATTATTATCCAATACTTGATTGCCTATCAAAATTTGTGGATCAATTCTCTTCATTTCACTTAGAGCAATTAGGTCCTTTTCCAATTGGAATGACCATTTCCCTGTATCATTCTGTATTTTATCTACCTTTCTCTTTAGACTGCTCAAAGAATTCCACCTCTATAGAGAGGTTCTCAATACATCTTCAGCCCCAGTGAGAGCTGAGAACATCCAGTTTTCCATGACCATTGCCTCATGTTTCATTAGGTCCAACTTGGTGACCTCTTCCTATGATATGACAGCCAATGGGACTGCAGGATCAACTGGTGTATTATCAGGGTTAATTAATCTTTTTATGAAAGAATGTAGTTGAGAAATGTGCTCCTTATGCATTTTATTTTTCTCTTTCTCCTTCTTCACCCTTTGGGTTAAAGAATCAATAATATCCTTACCTTCTTGACCTTCCTGGTCCTCATTGGCAAAACCCAAATCAACAGTTGTGATTTGGAATTCCTCTTGGCTAATTTTGCCTTTTTCCTTCTTAATTGTGGGAAGTGCTATCTGTGCTGTTCTTCTGCCTGTGGTAGGATCTCTCTTTATGGCAAATGTTAATCTAGCCTTCCTCCTTGGCTTCATCATTTTTTCAGCGAACAAGGTAGAAACATCAAACTATTGAATTTCAGACACTTGTTCCATACCTATTTCCTTTTCCAGCCAATGAGGCACATTACCTCCAGATTCTTGGTGGCCTTTGTCAATATCATGTCTGCCCTATTCTCTAGTGTCCTCTTCTATCCTTGGTGGAGAAGGCACCTTCTTAATTTCTTCCTCATGTATTTCTTCATGAGGGGGATCTTGTTGAAGTTCTTCCTGCTGAGGGGTTGCCTTCTGCAAAGGAGGATCCTGTGGAATTTCCACATTCTAATCCTGTGCTTGATCCTGTACTCCCTCCTTTGGATTTTCATCTTCTTTATTATTTTTCTCATCCAGTGGCATATTGACATCTATGGATGCCTATGTATTTTACCCTTGTGCATCACCCTGATCATGGGTCATTTCCTATACTCCACCTGATGCACTGATGTCCTGTGGCTTAGGGTCCTCCTAACCTGATTTATCTTCTTATCTTGTGACTTCTCCCAGATTTCCCTAAGTTTGAGTAACATCAGCGCCTGATATGTCCTGGTCACACCACTCTTCTGTTGAACTTCCACTATTTTTGGTTCTATAGGTGTCTCATGTTGTTGCTGACCCATATCAAGAGCAGTGCCATCTTTTTCTACATGCTCTGCCACTTCAGTCTTCTTTGGTTCTTCGGGGGTGCACCTTCTTTATCCTTAGGGCTTACATCACCCATATATGTTAAATCTATGGCTGCAGGACTAGTCACCTGCTCAATCAAATTGTCGAGCCCTATCTGTTGGGCTGTCCTCTTTGGGCTACTTTGTTTCACTTCATCTGTTTGCTTTATTTCCTCCAATACTGCCATCTGTACTAATGGAGTTCCATGAGGGGTCATGCGAGTGTTGTAAACTAGAGTTTCCCTTTGTTGAGAGGCCACATTCTGAACCACCTCATCATCAGATAAGTCTACGGTATCCTCCAAAGAGAACGAAACACCTTGAATTGATTTAAACATTTCTCTTGTTTGTTCCTCTACTTTCTTAGTTTTGAATTTAATTATGGTGGGAAGAGGAACATCATGTTGCAATTTCTTTTTGAAAGCTTCACCACCCACTCCTCTCAATATGATGGGGTCAGCCCAGATATCCCCTTCACGGTTGTTCTTTGTTTCTTGGGTGGTGACATCAGCGGCATCACTCTCCTCTTCTTGCTGGCTACCTACAAGTCATCACTTCCAGGTTCTTTATTTACCTTCTCTTCTTCCAAAGGGATGCCTTCTTCCACTTCTTGCTGCAAGGTCTGGCTCTCTACTTGCACCTCTTTAGTTTCAACAATGGGCTTCAAAATTCTTTGTCTTTGGTTTTCAATTAAAGGCTGTGTAGATGACGTAGATGTCTGAGCTGACGTAGATGCACCAACAATTGACGTGGCAATCCTCTTAATTATCACCCCCTTTGGTTCATTTTTACTTTTCTTACCCTTAGGGGGACCTTTCCTTTGTTTTTCTGTAGGCAATTTTTCCCCATTGGATTTTCTCTTTTCATTGAGGAAATCATCATATTCCTCATCAGATACCCATTGGGGACCTTCCCTGAGAACCGCACATGGATTCATTCACTTGTAGAGGATTCCCATATGTTTAGGTCTGACCTATCCATGTACACACATTACATCTCTTTCATCTGAGTTTGTAATCTGTTTGGCCGACGTGGAGGAATCTTGTGATTCAGAGATGATATATATTCATGTAATAGATGCCTAGGAAGTTAGTTAATTAGTGATAGATAATTCATAAGTTAGATTTCCTTCTGGAATGTGCTTCAAAGCTATATCTTGCGCATGTATTGTAATTGGAGAATCAAGCTTGTGAGCCCTAATTTGTAAGCCTGCATGTTGCTGGCATGATTGTATTTTGAATCTATGATAACTAAATGACTGAATCTACATTTGCATTCCATAATCAAGTTGCTTCCATTATTTTTACTCTTGTTACACGTCCTAGGTTGTTCACTTTGTGGACCCTCCTAACCGTGACTGCACCAAAAATAGAAAAATGGTTGGGGTTGTATAGGAGTTTATCAAGATTGATCAAACCCTTGCTTTGGTCTTTCGACCTCCACAATAGCCAATATGATAAAGAGGAGAAAACAAATTATGTGTGCTCATAAATTTAATGTGCACCTAATAAAATAAGAACAACAACAAGAGTAATTGTACAAATACTTGCACTAAGGTTACATAGACCAAGAAAACTAGTGTGTGTAATGGAAAGAAAAAAATGAGGAACCCACAAAGTGCCTTCTACACAATAGATTTACACAAAGAGAATAATGTAAAATAGAGGAAGAGGAACTCAATCACCTCCAAGAAGAGAAGTGAATGTTGTACAGCTAATGAATACGACCTAAGCAAGAAGGTCTAGTAGGATATAGTGGTTCCAAAACCTCACAAAGATGCCAAATGCCCAAGAACTATTCACATGAAGCTTGAAAAATAATAATAATGTCACTACTTGTAGAAGATTGCTAAAAGTAAGTTGTAAAAGAGTATTGTAGATTGCCAAGAGTATGAGAGGAACAATACAAAATGTAAAATTTTTTAAGATTTCACTAGAAGATTTTTTAAGGGGACTCTTTGGGGTGGCCACTCTTTGGAGTCTATTATGTCATCACCAAGTTTGTTCATAAAAATGATGATACTGCCTAGGTTGTCTCTAACATCTATGCCCCCAATAATAAGAATGCCAGAAAGAAACTTTGGCATAGACTTGGTGTTTTTAGAAGGACGAACCTTGATTCTAAATGGCTTGTCATGGGAGACTTCAATTTAGCGCTCAAAGATGATGAGAAAATGGGTGGTTCTCAGGCGCCCCTAGGCTCCAGAATGGATCTGATGGACTTTGTTAATGATGAAGATTTATTAGATCTGGGCCTCAAGGGAGCCAAGTTCACCTGGTCTAACCAAAGAATTGGGGATAATCTCATTCAAGTCAGATTGGATCGGGCCCTCATCTCCATGAAATGGCTTGACTCCTACTCCTGTGATTTATTTGTTCTCACCAGGTTAGGGTTTGATCACTTCCTAATTATTCTCTCTATGGATAAAAGGGGCAAGCGGAAGAAATTTCCCTTCATATTTGAAAAAATGTGGCTGCGTCACCCAGAGTTAAAAGAAAAGATCAGAGAATGGTGGAACATTGAGGTGGAAGGCACTTCCATGTACATGTTGGCCAAGAAGCTGCATAACATCAAGAGTAATGTGCAAAAATGGAATAGATCTTCCTTCGGTCAAATCTTTAAGGAGGAGATTGTGAAAGGTGAATTGAATAGGGTTCAGAGAGAAATCCAAAAAGATGGTATGACTCAAGAAACCAAGGAGGCCGAGATTGACCTCCTTAATTCCCTCCATAAGATTGTCTATAAAGAAGAAGACTTTTGGAAACAAAGATCTAGAGCTATCTCGTTGAAAAGTGGAGATCGTAACTCTAAGTTTTTCCACTTGAATACTGTGAAGAATAGAGCAACCAACAGAATCAAGGATATCTCTTCGAAGGGTAGGATCATCTCGGATGAAGTGAAAATTTAGAAGGAATCTAAGCTTTTCTTTTCCTCTCTCCTAAATGTTGAAGGACCTTTGGATCTTAATATGGAAAACACTTTGTTTCAGGTTATTCCCAATGTGGTGGATGACAACGACAAAAAGATGATGACCAAAATCCCTTTTGAGGATGAAATCAAAGGTGTTGTTTTCTCCATTGAAGGTAACAAGGCTCCTGGGCTTGATGGCTTCCCCCACTTCTTCTTCCAAACCTTTTGGGAGATTGTAGCCAAAGACACTTCCAATGCTACTAAAGAATTTTTTGGAAGCAAAAGGTTGCTTAAAGAACTTAACTCCATCTTTCTCGTTCTTATCCCGAAGAAGACTGGAGACAACACCTTTGTTGATTTTTGACCCATCAGTCTGTGCAATTTGAATTTCAAGATCATTTCAAAAGTTATGGCTTGCAGACTCCAAGTCCTCCTCCTGTGTTTGATTTCAGTGCAACATAGTGGTTTTGTTCTAGGCAGACAAATTCTTGATTCTATCATTTCGGTTCAGGAGATCATTCACTCCCTGGGTATGAATAAGAAGGAGGGCTTCCTTCTTAAGCTTGACCTCATGAAATCTTACGATAGAGTTGACTAGAATTTTCTTACCAGTGTTTTGAAAAAGTTTGGTTTCAATGAGAAATCCCTTCAGCTTCTTCAGTAGCTTTTCCTTTCTCCTAAGTTCTCCGTACTGGTCAATGGTTCTCCGTCAAGTTTTTTTGTCAGCTCTAGAGGGCTGAGACAAGGGGATCCTATCTCGCCTTTCTTGTTTGTTATCATGGTGGAAGTCCTGGGAAGAAATAGCCAGAAAGAGGTTCTTCAAGGGAGTTTCAAAGGTCTTTGTCCTTCCTCGCTTGGACCTTCCTATTTTCACCAACAATTTGTTGATGATACTATCATTATGGGCGAAGCCTCAGTCAAGGAAGCTCACATGGTGAGGAGTATTATGCTGAATTATGAAGAGGCTTCGGGTCAAAAGATCAGTCTACCTAAGAGTTCAATTTTCTTCTTCAACACTCTGGAACCCAGGCAACAAAAAATAGCTGCATTCTGCAATGCAAATTTGAGTCCCTTCCTTCCATATATCTTGGGTTACATCTTTTTGAGAAAAGAATCCTTGACTCCTTCTGGCAGAGTATGGTTGACAAATTTCATTCCAAACTGGCGGGCTGGAAGGGAGCAACCCTGAGCCAGGCGGGAAAAATTTAGTTGATCAAAGCTTCTCTCCAAAATCTGCCAGTTTATTCTGTCCCTGTTTAAAATCCCTACCAAAATTAGAGAAAGAATTGAACAAATCCAAAAAAGGTTTCTCTGGTCTAGCACTAAGGAGAAAAAGAGGATCTCGTTAGTTGTGTGGTATTTGGTATGCAAGCCTAAAAGCTTTGGGGGTCTTGGTCTAAGAAAACTCAAGGAATTCAACTCTGCTCTCCTGGCGGCTAATGCCTGGTGCCTGATGTCAGAAAAGAAAGAATGGACAAAAATTATGAACAACAAATACCTGCGTGGTTACAATAACTTCAGGGAAGCTCTGGATAGTCCTTTTTTTCCTGAAGGATCTAAAATATGGAAAAATATCTCCCAGTCTAGGGAAATTATCAGAAAAGGCTCTTTATGGAAGATTAGGGATGGCAGCAAGGTGGACTTTTGGAAGGAGCGGTGGTTTGGGGAATCCCCTCTCAGTAAGTAGGATTGGGCAAGCTCTTTTGAAGACATATGCACTTCCACATGTAGTGCAAAGGTTAGGGATTACATTACTGAAGGTAGATGGAAAAACTTCTCAATTGATAGACGCATGATTGAATTCCAAAACAGGTTGAATGTTTTCCATATTCCTCTTGGAAGAAAAGAAGACCAACTCATATGGTAGGCCACCTCCTTTGGGCATTACTCAGTGGCTTCAGGATTCAAAGAACTTACTCCTACTATGAAGGATCCTCCCTTTTGGGCTAGATTGTGGGATGACAAACTTATTCCTAAAATTAATATATTCTTTTGGCTGCTGGCTCAAGATAGGGTGCTTACGTATGATAACCCATGTAAAAGGGGCTTCTCACTTGTTAACAGATTCCCCTTACGTCTTAAGAACTCTAAAGACTCCTTCCATTTGGTCCTCTCCTGCCCTTTTTCTGTTGAGCTCTGGAACAAGATTCTTTCCTTTTGGAATCTCATTTGGACCTTCCCTAACTCCACCAAGGAGCTAGTCTCTCAATGGATTTGCCCTGTCTCTAACCCTTCGCTTAGATTCCTCTGGTCCCTGAGTTTCCCTCACATCGCTTGGGGCCTCTGGAAGGAGGGGAATAATAGAGTCTTTAGAGATAGCTGCTTAACTCCTAATAATTTGTGTTATAAAGTGGTCAGGAGCATCAAGGATAATTACAAAGCTAGGATTGAAGAACAACTCTCTCATGATAAAAGAATTGAGGTTTCACAGATGGAGCGTAACATATCTAAGAATTGGTGATGAGTTATATTTTGTCATCTATTTTAGCCTAAATTCACCTAGTTGTGTGTCCATTATAAGTCACCTTGTTACCCTTTTTTCATAGTATTTGTGAAAGATTAAAAGTTAATTAATATGATTAGAAAGGTATATAACGTTTGGTAATTAATTGTTCTTGAGCACTAATTGCGGTGGATATTGTGAACAGGGGTTTTTGGAGGATGGAAGGATGCATAGTGGAAACTGCCTGTAGGATCTCATGATCTCTTAGTTATTGTCTTCTAGTCTTGTTTTAATGATAGTCTGGTAATTAGGATGTATAGTCAGTTTTGGAGTATTTGGAAAATAGTAGGCCGCAGGCCATATTACTATTTTCCAGAATCAACCGAATAGATATGGTTATGATTTGTAATCGGTGGAAAACTCTCTTTTAATGTTTTGTTTTGTATAAAGACTTATATATATGCTCTCTCATGGGCATAAATATTAATCTTGATCTGAAGTTAAACTTAATATAAGAGAAGGACTGTTAGCACTGAACTTGCATATTGTGTAATAATTTCCTCCACTCGGCTGGTTGGGAGAAAGGGCCCGCTCCTTAGCCAACGATTGGACTTCCTTTTCTATTGTATGTGTGAGGTGTCATTTATGTTTTAAATTTTTCAATCTGATTAAGTTTAAATTCAAGCAATTCCTATATGTGTTATTGAATCAGTGTGTGATTGTAATTGATAATGTGTGAATTAAGTTGTTTGTGGGAAATATTGTTAATGTATGAATGCAAGGATGACACATATAAGCAAATATGTGGTTTATACTCTGTTTTTAGAACATTACATTAACCTGTGTAACCTTACTAGTTCCTGTCGCCCAAGAATTATAGGTCCTGTCGCCAGGTTGTGCAGCTCCTGTCACCCAAACATTTTAATATTTTTTTACATCCCATTCTTTTAAAGGAATTGTAATTCAAACTTATTAATGTTTAGATTTAGAAGTGTATGTGAATAAGATAATAATTGAATTTAAGGTTTGTCAATTTAGAATAAGATAATAATTGAATTTAAGGTTTTATTTAAGTGGTAGACAAAAAGGGATTCAATTCTTAGATTAAAGAAGCATGTTTTGATTCAATTCTTAGATTAAAGAAGTATGTTAAGTTGAATGCATTCATCCCCACTTAGCTTATTAGTTCTATCCCTTGGGTAGACTGCCACAACACTGTTCACAAGATTACGTCTCTGGATTGACATATATAGGAATAAACTGAGGAAACAAGATTCCTGAGGATTGATTTACCCGTAATAAAAACACAAAGATAATTTCATTTATAGTTCTCAAATTTTCCCTACATTTTTGGTGCCATTGCTGAGGAATAGTGTTAAAGGCCTGTTAGCCTATTGAACTAAGTTAGGACCAGTGCGTCAAGGTGAAAGCCCACGCAATTGTCGACCTTGCCTTGACAATTAACCTTGGTTTGCTCTGTTGTAAATCATATAGGTGCATGAATCGTACTAGAGATAGTAGAGGTAGATTTGTTAAAAAGGAAAAAGAAAGTAGTTCACAATTAGAAAATTTGAAAAACAAACCAAAACCATCTATTGAGGGAAGAAGTTCACAACAAAAAAGATTGAAAAACAAATCAAGACCATCCACTTAAGGAAAAAGTACACAATAGGAAAGATTGAAAGATAAACTACAACCATTAGTTGTGCACACATCACCTGAGAAAGAAAGTGTTGAACCTGATATTGAAAAGTGTGTTATCGAGTCTACTATTGTTGAGACTCCTGCTGGAGTTTGCCCAGAGTCTTCAGAGGAACCGTGTAAAAGGATTGCAAAGCTATTCAAAGAATCTTACAAGGATCGAGCTGGTATGTCATTAGAAGATCAAAATCCATTTAAAACTTACTACTCTCCTTTTGCATTCAAAATTATGGCTGACCTTAATAACAATCTCCACAACAATAACAATAACCACAACAACGATGAAAACACTGATGAGCAGGGATTGGCCCAAAATAATCCAGTCACTTTTAAATTTCCAATTACACATCCTGATGATAATGCCCCTATGAAAAACATTCCTCATTCAACCTTGCCCATTTTTCATGGTCTTTCTGTTGAGGATCTTGATATGTTTTTATTTGAGTTTTATGTGTTGTGCCACATTTATGACTATCAGAGCAATGCACAAAAGCTCAAATTATTTCTAGCCACATTGAAAGATGGAGCCCTACGCTGGTTCATGAACCTCAGAAACATCAGATCATGGGATGATATGAAGGAAGCATTTTTGACAAAATATCAAGAGTATTGCAAAATGAAAGAGGTTTGGGACAAGATTTTTTGAATGACGCAGAAAGAAGAAGAATCTGTGGAAGACTATCTTGAACGTTTCGTGTTCATCCTGCAATGATCATGACAACAAGGGATAACTCCTGATACTATTAAAATGTTGTTTCTTAGGGGAATAAGAGATGATACTATGGATGCATTGAATTTAATAGGTAAAGGTAACATCTCTAAATTGAACTTTGATGAAATTTGTGACATTTGCAAGAATTACTCGAGGTCTCAACAATCAGAGAGGAATTATTCAAGTAAGCTTTCTACTTCAAGAAATGCCATAGGTGTAACCAAGCGTGAAATAGGTAATTTGCTTGAAGATCTTAAAACTAATTTATTAAATCATATGGGCAAGAAGACGGACACCCTATATACTCGTAGAAAGTAGGAGGAAGCTAAAAAGGCCTTGGCTGTATTTGTCTGACCTATCGTAAAAAGGCATAGTAGTGAAGATTGTCCTTATAATAGGACAAATATTTCATCTTTAGAAGAAGCCAGCAAAAGTTCCATCTTAAGGCCTCTTCCTGTAGGTGTAACAGATGTTGAATATTCTAAAGAACCTGTCTATTATATGGCCCCAAGGTGACCTTTTCCACCTCAAATGATGCATCCAAGAATGGCTAATGACTATCTCACTCCTGGACCTAGTCAATCCATTTCTTTCTCCAATCAACCAGGATGGTATGGAGGCTGGAAACAACCTCCACAATACCCTCAATGGATGCAATCATACCTATATGCTTCACAGCCATGGCAACATGCATGGAGGCCACAACTGCCACAACCTTCATCATATCAATAGCCATACCCACCACAATTTCCACCTCCTCCTATGATCAACCCGTATCCATAGCCACAATAATTCCTTCCACCCATACCGTCATCGTCGGCCAAGCCAACCAATCAACCACAACCACCAAGACCCACACCAATGCCAGCCCAACCAAACCCAAATCCTAACAATAAGGCAACACAACCTGTATATAATAATGAGGAAATAGGTTCTCTACTTATCCTATAAATATTGTAGAAATAGATGGAGTCTAATTAAGGTCAAGAAAGGCCCTTCAAGGGCCCACTATTACAGAAATTAATGAAGATCCTGAAGACGAACCAGTAAAAGAACCTTCGTTTCCTGACAGATTTCATTCTGAACTTGTCCATGAGGAAGTCTCTCAACCTGAGTTTGATTTTGTTAATGAGTTACGAAATGTTAACATTAAGATTCCTTTGTTGCAGGCCATCAAGGATATCCTAGTATATAAAAAAATAGTGTAGGATCTTTGTACTCGGAAGCAAAAGAAAAAGCAAGATCTGAAGACTGTGCAGGTCATTAGACAATTAGCAGACCTTATGCTCAGGAATCTAACCATTCCTAAATATTTAGATCTAGGGAGTCCTATTATCAAGGTACGCATCGGTAAGGTTACTATTCCCAATACACTTGTTGATTTAGGTGCTACAATCAATGTCATGACAAATGAAACAAAGGAAAAATTATCACTTAAGGGGCCTAGACCTACACCCACAGTCCTTCAAATGGTGGATAGATCATTGGTCAAACCGGAAGGTATGATTGAAGATGTAATTCTTTCTATTGATTCATGGGAATATCCTACTAACTTTATGATTTTGTAGCAAAAATTTAAGCTGGGGGTACCCCTTAATCTTGGGGTGACCTTGGTTAGCAGAAGCAAATGCATTCATTAACTGTAGATCAAGAAATATGGTCATTTCTAATGGGGAGCATACGAAACAGTTGACTTTATACCCACTGGCGCAACCCCTATTAGAAATAGAGGATCGAGTCTGGGTAGATAGTGATTTAGATGAATCCCTTCCAGTCCTCACAATTGATCAAGCATCAGACATGGAAGAACCTGATGAAGATAATATTCTTGTTAACTTTCTTTAGAACATGTACGTGTCTAATGAAATATTTGAAAACATGGTCCTTCATTCAGGTATCGATACTCCTTGCCCTTTTGGTAATTTTCCTTTGATAGGTAGCTCACACTTCATTACATTGCATCAGTTGCTACCCCATAATTGTTTGTTTAGTCCATATCTACACTCTGTAAAGTCCAACAATGCACTGTCCACTTCACAAGTGCTAGCCCTCAATTCACCTGCACAATCAAAGGCCATGGAAATTTTACCTGGTCGTACACTCAATATTAATCGTCAATTAAGCCCTGAACAAATCCAAGATCTCATTGCCATGCTAAGAACCTATAAAGATGCATTTGCTTGGGAGTACCAAGACATGCGTGACATTCATCCTAACACCTACACTCACCATATTTATATCGAAGAAGGTAGTCGTCTAGTTAGGCAACCACAATGATGGCTCAACCCCATCTTGCGTGATATAGTCAAAGAGGAGTTACAAAAATTATTAAATGTTGGATTTATTTATCCTATTTCAGATAGTCAATGGGTCTCTCCTCTAGTTGTGGTTCTAAAGAAAAATGGTAAGTGGAGAATTTGTGTTGATTATAGAGCACTTAATAAAGCTAGTAAAAAGGATCATTTTCCATTACCATTTATTGATCAAGTGTTGGACACTCTTGCAGGTAAAAAGTTATTTTCTTTTCTAGATGGGTTTAGTGGTTACAACCAGATTCGCATAGCACCGAAAGACCAAGAAAAGACTACCTTTACATGTCCTTATGGCACTTTTTCTTATAATGTCTTACCTTTTGGGCTATGTAATGCCCCTACCACTTTTCAAAGGGTAGTCTTGACTATTTTTGTAGATCTTGTAAATGATTGTGTTGAGGTGTATATGGATGATTTTACAGTACATGGTAATACTTATGAAGAGGCTAAAACAAACCTAGAAAAGGTACTTAAACGTTGTATAGATACTAATTTAGCATTGAGTCATGAAAAGTGCCATATGTTGATGACAGAAGGGATAGTACTCGGTCATTATATCTCTTCTAAGGGTATTCAAGTTGATCCCAAAAAGGTGCAGATCATCCAAGACTTGCCAACACCATCTAGCCAAAAAGATGTTCGTAGCTTTCTAGGCCATGCAGGATACTATAGGATGTTCATCCAAAATTTAAGTAAGATAGCCTCCCCTTTGTTTGCCTTGCTAGCCAAAGATGTTGCTTTCTCCTGGACACCAGAATGTCAAGAAGCTTTTGAAACCACTAAGACCAATTTAATAACAACACCAGTGCTTAGAGGTCCAAATTGGGAGTTGCCTTTTCATATTCATACTGATACCTCAGATTGTTCCATGGCAGCTGTGCTTGGACATAAAGAAGATAATCTTTTCTACTCCATTTACTATATCAGTAAGAACTTCACTGGAGCTAAGGTAAATTACACAGTAACTGAAAAGGAATTCTTAGCTGTTGTATATGCAATTAATCAGTTCTGACATTATATTAATGGATACAAAGTGTTTTTTCATATTGATCATTGTACAATTTGATTTTTAATGAATAAACCTGTTGTAACTGGTAGAGTTATTAGGTGGTTACTTTTACTCCAAGAATTTGATATTACTATACTTGATAAGCTTGGTCATGAGAATGTGGTTGCATAATTCTTGTCCAGGATGCAACAACAAGATAATGAGCCAGTTCCAATTGATGATGCATTCCCTAATGAGCATCTATTTTCTATCTCAGCGAAAAGTCTATGGTTTGCTGACATTGTAAATTATCTGGTCACTTGCAAGTTTCCACCTCATTTCTCTCCAAGGGAACGTCGGAAGTTGATTGGACTCAATGGATAGTACACATGGATCAATGGATTTCTCTTCCGCACTGGTATTGACAATGTCATGCGTCATTGTGTACTCAAGGATGGTGTCTTCGATATACTTCGTGCATGTCACACAGAACCATGTGGTGGACACTTTGCTACTCAGCAGACTGCCTAGAAGATCTTGACTGCCGGATACTATTGGCCTACAATTCATAAGGATTGTAAGCGCTATGTTCATCATTATGACAAGTGTCAGTGTATGGGCCACCCCATGCGCTCAGCTAAAATGCCCCTGCATTCTCAGCTGTCCATTGAACCCTTTTGAAAAATGGGGGCTTGATTTTGTGGGACCCATCAATCCATCATCAAGGAATAAGGAATACATCCTTGTTTGCATAGATTATGTCACCAAGTGGGCTGAAGTTGTTGCTCTAAAACATGCAAGGGATACCAAGGTAGTTGATTTCCTTTATTCTGAGATCTTCACAAGATTTGGTGTTCCGTGAGATAGTCATAGATCAAGGTCCACAGTTTACCTTCAAGCTCATTTCTTCTTTAGTCTATGAGTATGAGATACGGCATCGCAAGTCTTCACCTTACCATCCTCAGGCTAATGGCTAGGTTGAAGTTACTCTTCAGAAGTGCGATTAGGCCACACAACTTACAACTTCCTGAAGTTGTGTGGGCCTATCATACAACATGGAAGATCACCACTGGTCTAACCCCTTATGAACTTGTTTATGGTAAGAAAGTTGTTCTCCCTATTGAGTTTGAGGTGAAAACTCTTCGTACTACACTCCAGTTAGGTATGAGTCTGTCTGATGCACAGAAAGAGTGTATTGCTCAACTACACTCCTTAGATGAATTATGTCAAGAAACTCTTTTCATGCCGAAATAGTTCAAAAGCAACGAGCTATCTAGCATGATTGTTTCATTCGATAGCAGTCCTTTCAGCCAGGTGATTGGGCACTCTTGTATGACAACAAGTTCTAGGATTTCAAAGGCAAGTTTCACACTCGATGGCTCGGGCCCTATGAGATTGAAGTTGTCTACGATAATGGTGCAGTCAAGCTTCGCACTGTGGACTCCGATCGCATGGCCTTTGTCGTTAATGGACACTGTTTAAAGCTGTACGGGCGCCCTATTTCAAAAGATGATTTTTTCGCCAGTTTGAAAAAGGAACTCAATGTTCTTGATAGAGTTCCTATCACCTCTTCAAGTGCCTTTTAGGTACTTCATAGACCACTAAAAAAAAAGATCCAACAATGAAAACCAAAATCTGGCGTTGTTGGCCAGTTAGTGCTTGAAAGCTGGGCTGCCGACAGGTCCTAACTGCTGAATAAACCTGGTTGTGAAAATTGGTTATCTAGTGCTTCGAGGCATTGAGTAATTGAAAATCAGGATACCGATGATTTCTCAACGAGATGAAAAAAAAATCTACACAATATCCATATCATACGCACTTGAGCATGCTTTACTAGACTATGGTTCATCGTGGCATCCTTTAGTTGCCATCTTGTCGCATGACAAGCTATTTCCTATCATTGCCACTTGTCCTCGTCTGCATTACCGCTTGCCTACTCATTTGTTTTTCTTTTCCACTCAATTCTTCGAATCCCCTTCCCTCTTCTGCCACGTGGTCGTTTCCTCTATGTTGTTCGGCTGCTTTTTGTTCAAGGGTACATTGGTACTTTCTTGTTCCCTCAGCTCCAACCGTGGACCCCAATGCCCATTTTTCTCCTATTTCATCCGCATCCTGGCCTTTTCACTCATGTCTTTTCCTTCGGCCATATTGCCCACTATTTTATTTCTCGATGCACCCATTCTCTTTTCGTTTCTTCATACCCCCCACCCTCCTCCATGTCACATCCAAGTTGATCTTCTTCTTGCTTCAGCATTGATTTACTCTGGCCATACATCATCTTGCTCCACCTCACCACACCATTATTTATCGACATTATTTCTCCATACCACCAGATCAACATTATTCCTCAGACTTCTATCGCTTTCTTTCCCCGATTCCTAGTTTTTGATGCCGCCATGTCCGCTCGACGGTAATATTATTAGAGGTATTATATATCTTTCTTTTTGTATTAATTTTCTTTTTTTCTTCTCATTTATTATGGCAACCTCAAGGACGGGGCTGTACACTCAACTAGGGGGGAAGTGAGTGTGCCAAGTCATAATTATTCTCCTGTCATAAAAAACTTACCCTGTAATGATATTTGCCTTGCCTTATTCTACGAAATTCATAATCATGTAAATATATCTGTCTTGGTTGATATCTCCATCTTGCATTATGCTATCTGTTAATCTTAATCACCATGGGAGGTGGTATCCAGAAGCACTAGGAACCAATAGATATATGACATGTAAAATCCAACCCAACAGTATATCAAGTTTTTGAGAATGCAGGATGGCTTGTTTTCTTTGAATGGTTATGTGGGTATGATGATGCCATTGCCTTTGAATTTACTATGGCTTTTAGCAGTGCCAGTAATTCCATGGAAGTGAGGGAGCTTTCCTTGCCAGTGACTCCACAGATTATAGCTGAGGTAACAGGGTTACCTAAAATAGGGGAGGCGTATTTTTCGTGTGCCTTGAATAAGGCCGCTGAGCTGCAATCACAAACCCTGGGGTTTTTGAGATAAGGCGAAATCGTACAAACAACTCCAAAGAAGGGTACTCTACGGTCTTCACTTCCTGGCCATTGGAGTGAAGTAGCTAAGGTGGTCACTCAATATATAAAGGGAGAAGGAAGGTATGCCTATGTATTTGCTCATCATTTCAGATTGCTTTCTCATTTACACAATAGTAATTTGGTTAATCTCCCGCATTATCTTTTCAATTCAATCAAGAGAATGAGTTTAGATGTACAAAAGGGACACCATAATTCTGTAGCACACCATGGTTTGATAAAGCTACTTGTTATGAGGGGTTTATCTCAAAATGTGCCCTTGGTTAGCTGGGCCGTGTTCTCAAAAGAAAACATTTCCTCTAAGTCATCGGCCCCAAAAATCAAGCCTACAGCTCGTAAAGCCAAAAGAAGTAGTGATGATTCTGATGATGAAACCTTAGAGGAATTTGATCAGGATACTAAGAGTAGTGGGAATAAAATCCTTAGTGAAGAACTTCAGGGTTTGCAACCAGACAAATCAATATTAGGAAAAGACACAAATAGTGTTGATGTTCATACCCCGTCTATATCAACCCCTTACAACACTTGATTTAAAAGGAAAACTGAAGATGTTGCTTCTAGTTCAAATATTGCTGGTGTTTGTACTCCACCTCTATTGACCCCTTATAATACCAAGTCTAAAAGGAAGTATGAAGAAGCCACTTCTAGTTTGCAACAATTAGTTATTGTTGCCTGCACCATAAACCAAGACCCTGATATTGAAATTATGGCCACCAAACTTTTGAAAAGCGAAACTAGGCACAAAAAAGAACAAAGACAACAAAGTAGAAATAAATTAAGGCAGGGTGTGACTAAGCATACAACCCCCAAGAAATAAGTAGAGTCAAATAACCAAGAAGGAGGGGTATCCATTAATCCTCACAGCCAACATGAAGAAGGTGATATGAGTAATCAAGGGAACATTTCTGTGGAGATACCTTTACAGGAGCAAGGGTAATCCTCCCAAATCGACACTAGATATTGGTACCTCTCCCCTTGATTGTGGTTTCGAGAAACAAACTTCAAATCTAGATATAATAACAAATCCTATCTAGAACCAGGGTGGATATGAAGAGGATACAGATGATAAGTTTAATGAGAACTCTCAGATAGAATAATTTTCTATAGAAGATATCAGGGCTTTACAAAATAGAGTAGGTTGGCTGGAAGATCAAATGAAACTCCTTCAACCACAGTTACAACAAGTGTGTGATAGGGATCAATAACAAGAAGAAGAAATAAAGAAATTACAATATTAGCTGGGGCAATTAACTCAGAAGCATAAGCCTACCAAGGCAGGGTATATCACTTTGGAGGAACACCTGGAAGTAATTGACAAATTGAAGGCCTCATGGGAAGACAAGATTATAGAAGGATGTGTGACTATAGAATACCATGAGGGTAAAGTTCAAGAGTTACACACTGATATGGAACAAAGAATTACAACTGATTACATCTCAAAAAGTGAACATTAACAGGTAATTCAATAGTTGAAGGAACAATGGAGCCAGGAGATAATGGCAGCAGTGCAAAAATTGACAGATAGTTCAGATTGATCTATAAGTTTTTGCATGAGGGCATGCAAAGTCTTCAGCTGGGGGGAGATGATGAGTTATATTTTGTCATCTATGTTAGCCTAAATTCACCTAGTTGTGTGTCCATTATAAGCCACCTTGTTACCCTTTTTGCTATAGTATTTGTGAAAGATTAGAAGTTAATTAATATGATCAGAAAGGTATACAACATTTGGTAATTATCTGTTCTTGAGCGCTAATTGCAGTAGATATTGTGAACATGGGTTTTTGGAGGATGGAAGGATGCATAGTGGAAATTGCCTCCAAGATCTCATGATCTCTTAGTTATTGTCTTCTAGTCTTGTTTTAATGATTGTATGGTAATTAGGATGTATAGTCAGTTTTGGAGTATTTGGAAAATAGTAGGCTACAAGCCATATTACTATTTTCTAGAATCAACCAAATAGATATGGTTATGATTTGTAAACAACTCTCTTTTAATGTTTTGTTTTGTATAAAGACTTATATATACACTCTCTCATGGGCATAAATATTAATCTTGATCTGAAGTTAAACTTAATATAAGAGAAGGATTGTTAGCACTGAACTTGTGTATTGTGTAATAAGTTTGTTTTGCTTTTTCTCATTCTCACCTTCGCTTCTGTCTGCACAGAGTGTGGTTTCTTCAAGAGTCTGAATTACAGCATGGGGGGAGATAGGAACAAGGTTGAACCTTCTTCGTGTGAGGGGATTAGGCAGAAGCAAAAAGTCTGGAGTATCCTGGAGGTGGGAGGGTTCACTCTGTTTATGGAAAATCTCCATGGAGCCGACCCTAATGTGACTGCTCTGTTCGTCAAAGGTTACAAGAACAAGAAGGTTATGGCATATGGGTGGGAATTAGCTATAACTAAAGACCTTATTGCCATGGTAATGGGCCTTTCTACCAGAGGAAAGAAATTCTTCCACGAGAGGAAACAAAGTGAGGAAGCCCTAAATAACTTCTTCAAAGGCAATGAAAGGGACAAGTTGGTTATGTTTCAGACTGGAGGTTATAATCATCTTTCCATTAAGCCCATCTGGGCAGAGGTGGCCGAGGTTATTATGAGATATGTTACTCTAGATGGGAGGTTCATGTTGGCAAGAGACACTACTTCGCATTGATAAGTGTTGTCATTGATGGCAACTAAGATCATCCCAATCATCCGCATAACAAAATTTGTTCACACCAAAAGTCAGAATCATAATTTGTCTAAGTCTGGGCAGTTAGGAATAGAGTAGGTGATAGGGTTCGGTATCTTGGTGTGGATCTCTCCGGTGGAAAGGCATGGTTTAATGCAGATCTAATGTAGTTGTAAGCATTGTCAAGACACTCTAAATCCAAAGTTTTGTCCTCTAGTGATGAAGGACTCAAAAGATATTAGCTTTTGAGTATCAGGTTTTAGTTTGATAGAACAGACAGAAGAAGAACAGGCCGACCTTGTGAATGATCTTAATTCCGGATGTATAGAAGTTGTTTATTGGGCAATTGGTGATGATAAGTAATGATAGCCAACATGTTTGATGATTTGCAAGTGTAAGTTTTGATCCACATCTCATATTATGTATGGATCTAGCCAACAGAGCAGAGTACTCGACAAAGTTCTAAATGTTCTTGAAGCTGACTGGTAAAATGATTGTAGATCATGTTGCAGATATATATCTGATGGAATTGGATGATTTTGGTGTGTGTGTGTGTGTTACGACTATGGAGTAATTGTGAAAAGAAGCAAATATCAAAGGTTTAGATCCTAGCAGAGTAGTAAGAGGAGAAAAGTAAGGATGAAGTGTGTCAAGTCAGTTTTCTATGCTTAATCAGAACTAAACTCCAACATTGATAGATGCTAAATATCAGTTTAAATTTCTTCCTGTAGGCAGTGATCCTTCCTTTGAGCAGTGAGCCCGAATGCATGTGCATTCCCCATTGTAATACTTTTAACAGAGTATAATATTTGTGGGTTAACCCCCACCATGGTTTTTTCCCTTAACCAGGTTTCCACGTCAAAAATCTTGGTGTCAAGTGTATTATTTATGTTTATGCTCATTTGTTATTGATTAATGCTGAAATGTTTACATTATTGATTTGATTATAAGTTGTAAAGGAGGATTAAAGGTAGATATTGTTAAATTGTGTGACAACTAATTCACTCCCCCTCTTAGTTGTCTGGACCTAATTCAACAGTTCGTGGCTATCTACAGTTACCACTTCAACTTGCTGAATCACTTCCACCATGGTATGTTGGTTTCTTTCCCCTACTACCTACTTTCATCTCTGGAGTTTGGTTTAAAAGAAAATAGAAAAAACCCTAAACTCTCAGTTTTGCATGAGAGCCTCATTTTACTTATCATGGAACACATGAAGAGTAACACTCCCAAAAAAGGACTGAAATAAAAATATAGTGCTAAAAGAAAGGGTTGTGTGGTGTTGATTGAAGAGGAGACCGATTCTGAGGATGAGGAGTGGAATTTGGTTGATGAAGAGGAGGATAGTGAGGTGGAGTCCTCTAGAAAGAGGAGAAAAACTCAGAAGAGGGAAGTTGACATCTCTTGGTCTGAAGGGTTTAATACGGGTGATGGTTTCTTTCCCATACTACCTGCTTTCATCTCTAGAGTTTGGTTTAAAAGAAAATAGAAAAAACCCTAAACTCCCGGTTATGCATGAGAGCCTCATTTTACTTATCATGGAACACATGAAGAGTAACACTCCCAAAAAAGGGATGAAACAAAAACATAGTGCTAAGAGAAAGGGTTGTGTGGTGTCGAGTGAAGAGGAGACCAATTCTGAGGATGAGGAGTGGAATTCGGTTGATGAGGAGGAGGATAGTGAGGTGGAGTCCTCTAGAAAGAGGAGAAAAACTTAGAAGAGGGAAGTTGACATCTCTTGGTCTTGGAACCCTAAAGAGGTTACTGGATACCTGGTTCTGGCGGACTTTAACCAGGTCGTCACCAAGTTTGTTCATAAAAAAGATGATACTACCTGGGTTGTCTCTAACATCTATGCCTCCAATAATAAGAATGCCAGAAAGAAACTTTGGCATAGACTTGGTGTTTTTAGAAGGATGGACTCTGATTTGAAATGGCTTGTCATGGGAGACTTAAATTCAATGCTCAAAGATGATGAGAAAATGGGTGGTTCTCAGGCACCCCTAGACTCTAGAATGGATCTGATGGACTTTGTTAATGATAAAGATTTCTTAGATGTGGACCTCAAGGGAGCCAAGTTCACCTGGTCTAACCAAAGAACTGGGGATAATCTCATTCAAGTCAGATTGGATCAGGCCCTCATCTCTATGAACTGGCTTGACTCCTACTCTTGTGATTTATCTGCTCTCACCAGGTTAGGGTCTGATCACTCCCTGATTATTCTCTTTACAGATAAAAGGGGCAAATGGAAGAAATTTTCCTTCAGATTTGAAAAAATGTGGTTGCATCACCTGGAGTTAGAAGAAAAGATCAGAGAATGGTGGAACATTGAGGTAGAAGGCACTGCCATGTACAGGTTGGCCAAGAAGCTGCATAACATCAAGAGTAATATGCAAAAATGGAACAGATCTTCCTTCGGTCAAATCTTTAAGGAGAAGGATACTGTGAAAGGTGAATTGAATAGGGTTTAGAGAGAAATCCAAAAAGATGGTATGACTTAAGAAACTGGGGAGGCTGAGATTAACCTCCTCAATTCCCTCCATAAGTTTTTCTCTAAAGAAGAAGACTTTTGGAAACAAAGATCTAGAGCTAAGATTTTCTTTTCCTCTCTCGTAAATGTTGAAGGACCTTTGGATCTTACTATGGAAAACACTTTGTTTTAGGTTATTCCCAATGTGGTGGATGACAATGATAACAAGATGATGACCAAAATCCCTTCTGAGGATGAAATCAAAGGTGCTGTTTTCTCCTTTGAAGGTAACAAGGCTCCTCGGCCTGATGGCTTCCCCCAATTCTTCTTCCAAACCTTTTGGGAGATTGTAGCCAAAGACACTTGCAATGCTACTAAAGAATTTTTTGGAAGCAAAAGGTTTCTTAAAGAACTTAACTCTACCTTTCTCGTTCTTATCCTGAAGAAGACTGGAGCCAACACCTTTGCTGATTTTTGACCCATCAATCTGTGTAATTCAATTTTCAAGATCATTTCAAAAGTTATGGATTGTAGACTCCAAGTCCTCCTCCCACATCTAATTTCGGTGCAACAGAGTGGTTTTGTTCTAGGCAGACAAATTTCTGACTCTATCATTTCGGTTCAGGAGATCATTCACTCCCTGGGTATTAATAAGAAGGAGGGCTTCCTTCTTAAGCTTGACCTCATGAAATCTTACGATAGAGTTGACTGGAATTTTCTTACCAGTATTTTGAGAAAGTTCAGTTTCAATAAGAAATCCCTTCAGCTTCTTCGGCAACTTTTCCTTTCTCCTAAGTTCTCCGTCCTAGTCAATGGTTCTCTGTCAGGTTTTTTTGTCAGCTCTAGAGGGATGAGACAAGGGGATCCTATCTTGCCTTTCTTGTTTGTTATCATGGTGGAAGTCCTGAGTAGAAATATCCAGAAAGAGGTTCTTCAAGGGAGTTTCAAAGGTCTTTGTCCTTCCTCGCTTGGACCTTCTTGTTCTCACCAATAATTTTTTGATGATACTATCATTATGGACGAAGCCTCAGTCAAGGAAGATCGCATGGTGAGGAATATTTTGCTGAATTATGAAGAGGCTTCAGGTTAGAAGATCAGTTTGCCTAAGAGTTTGATTTTCTTCTTCAACACTCTAGAACCTAGGCAACAAAAAATAGCTCGCATTCTGCAATGCAAAGTTGAGTCCCTTCCTTCCATATATCTTGGGTTATCTCTTTCTGAGAAAAGAATCCCTCACTCCTTCTGGCAGAGTATGGTCGACAAATTTCATTCCAAATTGGGAAGATGGAAGGGGGCAACTGTGAGCTAGGTGGGCAAAATTTAGTTGATCGAAGCTTCTCTCCAAAATTTGCTAGTTTATTCTATCTCTGTTTAAAATCCCTGCCAAAATCAGAGAAAGAATTGAACAAATCCAAAAAAAGTTTCTTGGGTCTAGAACTGAGGATAAAAAGAGGATCCCGTTAGTTGTGTGGGATTCGGTATGCAAGCCTAAAAGATTTGGGGGTCTTGGTTTGAGAAAACTCAAGGAATTCAACTCTGCTCTCCTAGCGGCCAATGCCTAGTGCCTGATGTCAGGAAAGAAAGAATGGATAGAAATTATGAACAACAAATACCTGTGTGGTTACAATAACTTCAGGGAAGCTCTGGATAGTCCTTTTTTTCCTAAAGGATCTGAAATATGGAAAAATATCTCTCAATCTAGGGAAATTATTAGAAAAGGCTCTTTATGGAAGATTGGGGATGGCAACAAGGTGGACTTTTGGAAGGATCAGTGGTTTGGGGAATCCCGTCTCAGTAAGTAGGATTGGCGAGCCCTTTTAAAGACATATGCACCTCCACATGCGGCTCAAAGGTCACGGATTACATTACTAAAGGCAGATGGAAAAACTTCTCAACTGATAGGCACATGATTGAATTCCAAAATAGGTTGAATGTGTAAGGAAACTAGAGGTGCGGAATACAACTTCCCTAATGTTAATTTAAAGGGGATTATGCAGACAAGTAACTTTCAATTCAAAAAACATAGATGAATACACCAAAAAAACAAATTAAACAATAAAGACAACACAGAATGACACCAGTTTTACGTGGGAAAACCCTTTCGGGTAAAAAACCCACCACCACAAGAGAGACTATCTTTATTACAGTAAACTGAATAGTTACAATAAAGATCTCAGCTCTTTTGCTCTGGTATCGATTATCTACAATTATACAAAGCTATTTATTTCATCTGCACATCTACAGAATAAACTGTATAATTTGAATCGTTTCATCAAACTCCAACAACACACATAGATCCATTTTTATATTTCCAGTCTTCAAGAGCAAAGACAGTTATTCAACTTTGCCCTAACCGAACGATCTAACTTCCCCAATGCTGCTGCCTTCAAACTGTCGTAACTGTTCACATTCTAGTGAGACCATTAGTCCCACATGCATCAAGTCGCAAACACTATTCTGGTATATAGTCCTAAATGCTCAATAATACCATCGTCAGCAATTTTGTTGTCGACGATGCCAAGTTATAGCCTTATCGGGGTAACCCGCTCCATCGGTGAGCACTTCACTTCTTGCACCGATAGTCCAATGTCTCCACGATGCCCAAGTCCTCCATCCTTCATCGGTCAAACATTCGCCATCGGTCCAAATAGTTTACATTCCCCTAATGAACTATCTCATGCCAATCTTTGAAGAAGCTACCTCCATCGGTAAGACAGCGAGCGTCGGAAGGACTTAACAAAGTTTGGCAGAAAGTAGCTCTTATGCCGATGCCAGATTCCATCGCCAACTCTGATTGGAGTAACACATAGCTATTAGAGCAGCTTCCCCAACCTTCACCGATACAATAAGTCATCCTGATGCCAACAGTGAGAGACATACAATTTGTTCTAAACATACAATTGTGAGATATACATGAAATGATTGCAGCATGCATTAGCGATATACACTTGAATTGTATACCCGATGTACATTAGCGATATACTCACAAGATGTATACCTGATATACATTAGCGATATACTCATAAGATGCATCTTCCCAACATACAATGCCGACATGCATTCACCATATACATTCGGTAGCGATGACTGTTCACGTTGAACCTTGAACCCGATGAACACCTGAACAGTTCAATGAACAATCAATGATCAAAACATGAGGTTCAAGCAGTAATTTGAGACACAAAGTCTCTTCAATCTCCCACTTGTCAAAGAGATTACTGCTACCTCATAATCGTCATTTGTTTATTGAGAACTATGGGCCCGAAGACCCATTTCATCTGAACACCATTTGAACTTGGCTGTGCTTACTGGTTTAGTTAAGGCATCAGCAACATTTTCCAAAGTGTCAACCTTTTCCAGCTTCACCTTTCTGTCTTCCACCATATCACGAACAAAGTGATATTGGACATCAATATGTTTTGTCCTAGCATGAAATGTAGGATTTTTCACCAAACAGATAGCACGTTGACTGTCATAGTTAATTTGTATATGCCCTGCGTTAAAACCAACATCAGAACACAACCTCTTCAACCAAACGGCTTCTTGGCATGCACGAGTAGCTACCATGTACTCTGCCTCTATTGTAGACAAAGCAACTACAGCCTACGGCTTGCTCATCCAACTGATAGCACCACCATTTAACGTGAATACATATCCACTGGTGGATCTTCTACTATCAATGTCCCCTACCCAATCAGAATCTACATATCCTTGAATGTTGATAGATTTCTGAGATCCAACTGATTTTCCATGATAGCAAATAGCATAATTAGAAGTTCCCTTCAAATACCTCATAACTCTCTTCACAACATCCCAATGTGATCTGCCTGGATTTGCCATAAACTGGCTCAAAACTCCCACTGCTTGGGCAATGTCTGGCCTAGTACAGACCATTGCATACATCAAACTGCCAACAGAACTTGCATAAGGCACCTTTTTCATATCATCAATTTCATTCGAAGATTCTGGACAATCTTCAACAGATAATTTTTTTCCCTGCAAAATTGGAACAACCAACTGTTTAGAATCAGACATATAAAACTTATCAAGAACATTGGTAATATACTTGCTCTGACTGAACCAAATCTTTCTCTTAGATCTGTCCCTTTTGATTTGCATTCCCAGAATGTACTTCGCTACCCCCAGATTCTTCATTTCAAATTTCAAGGACAACTGAGATTTTAATTCTGAGATCATCCCCTTACCATTGCCAATGAACAACATATCATCTACATACAATGCAATTATAAGAATATGATCACCTTCAGTTTTATAATAGACACAATGATCAGATTTAGATCTCACATATCCCAAAGATAAAACATATGTATCAAATTTCAGATACCACATTCTAGGAGATTGCTTCAAACCATAAAGAGACTTCTTAAGTTTACATACCAGATGTTCTTTACCTTTTACCACAAAATGCTCTGGCTAGGACATATAAATTTCTTCTTCAAGGTCCCCATGAAGAAATGCTGTCGTCACATCCATCTGCTCAATTTCAAAATCATATGCTGCTGCAAGAGACAACATAAATCTAATGGATGTCAGCTTAGCTACAGGAGAAAAAATTTCTCCATAATCTATACCTGCCTTTTGAGAATACCCCTTAGCAACCAGTCTTGCCTTGTACTTGTCAATACTACCATCAGGACCATATTTCTTTTTAAATACCCACTTATAGCCCATAGGTTTTCTACCTTCAGGCAAGGGCACCAGATCCCAGGTTTCATTTTTCTCCAATGATGACATTTCGTTATCCATGGCTTCCAACCAAGAAATTGAATCAGACAAACTAATAGCTTCTTTCATAGTCCTAGGTTCATTAGTATCAGTAAGCAAAGTGTAGGCACAACTTGAATCAAGTACTAAAAATCCACACCTATCTGGTTGTCTTCTTTCACGTGTAGACCGCCTCAATGGCTGAGGTGCAAGTTCAGGTTCTTGCTCTAGATCTGAATCTTCGGAGCTACTTGAACTCTCTTCTGAATCATCTACACTTGGTGCTTGTTGTTCCTCTTTTACAGGGGTCAGAGGAATATTAACAACACTATTTTCTTTCTTCTTTTCTGTCTTCTTCGGCTGAGAATCAATAACCAAAGGTTTCAGCTCTCTAAAAATTACATTCCTGCTGTAAATTACTTTTTCAGTTTCAGGATTCCAAAGCATGTACCCTTTAACACCAACTCCATAGCCAATAAAGATACATTTGATTGCCTTGTACTCCAACTTAGACCTTTTTTACCTTAGGAATATGAGCATATGACTCACAGCCAAAGACACGAAGATGTCTTAAAGAGGGCTTCTTTCTAGACCATGCTTCCATAGGCGTCTTATCAACCAATGCCGAAAAAGGAGAATGATTCAGCAAGTAACAAGCTATAGCAACTGCCTCAGCCCAGAACCTTTATTCAAGACCAGCATAACTCAACATACTTCTTGGTTTCTCCATCAACGATCAATTTAATCTTTTAGCAACTCCATTTTGCTATGGAGTATAAGGTGTAGTTTTATGCCTTTTATTTCCATGGTCTACACAATACTTATCAAAATCCGCATTGCAATATTCACCACCATTATCTGTTCTCAAGCATTTTATTTTTCTACCAGTCTGATTTTCCACAAGAGTTTTAAATTCTTTAAACTAACTGAATACTTCTGATTTATTTTTCAACAAATATACAAATGCCCTCCTTGAATAATCATCAATAAACGATACGTAGTATCTTGATTTAGATAAAGAAGGAACATCAACTGGACCAAAAACATCAAAATGTACATAGTCCAGAACACCAGAAGATTTATGAGAGCTAGAGTAAAAAGAAGCACGGTTCTATTTTCCATATATACAATGTTCGCAAAAATTGAACTCCAGATTACAATCAATCAACCCATCTACCAGGGTTTTGTTTTTCAAGGTTTTTAAACCTTTTTCACCTATGTGACCAAGTCTATGATGCCAGAGCATTGTTTTCTCTGCAAGAAATTTAACTTCCATAGAGTTTGCATCATGTGTTACAATAGTAGCTTTTTCAAATTTTACAGAGACACTATTACAGCACACTGGTTTAGCATCTAACCTATATAGAGTTCCAATGCATTCACCCTTTGCTAGTACAATAGAACCTCTAGTCATTTTACAACCATGATTCACAAAAGTAACTTGCACTCCAACATCATTAAGCTTACTAACATAAAGTAAATTTTGAGCCAGACCTGGTATGTGTAGCACTCCATTCATTCCCTTTATTCTGCCATCCGGGAACTAGATTCTAACTCTTCCTCGGCCAACAATTTCTAGTGTCGAATCACTTGCTAGGAACACCTTCCCACCAGTATATAGTTCATACTTTGTGAACCATTCTCTGTGAGATGTCATATGAAAAGATGCTCCTGAATCCAGTAGCCACACATCTTCAGATGCAGGCATTGACAAGGCAGCAATGAAGGCATCAACATCACTCTGAGAAAAATTGTTGTCAGAAGAGTTCTTCTTCTTCTTCTTTTTCTCCTCTTTGCAGTGTCTTCTGATGTGTCCTTTCTACCCACAATTCCAACACTTCACCTTGGACTTTGTGCCAGGAGATTTCAATCTCCCCTCTGATTTGGACTTAGACTTCTTGTCCTTCTTCTTGCCTTTTTCCTTTTCTCTCCCTCGAACAGATAGGGCCTCTTTGGCTGTCTTAGAAGATTTCCTCCGCATCTCTTCAGATAACAATGAGGTAACAACCGCTTCAGTTGTAAACGTGGTTGTTGTACTTCCAATAGCCATCACAAGATGATCCCATGAGTCAGGTAAGGAATACAATAGAAGCATACAACGGTCTTCCTCTTCTATTTCTACACCTACAGATGTCAACTGTACAACAATTAGATTAAATGTGTTCAGATGTTCTGCTACAGATGCTCCTTCATCCATCTTCAGAGAGTACAACTTATTTCTGAGAAAAAGTTTATTCACCAAGGACTTGCCCTAATAAATAGCTCCCAACTTCTTCCACAGAGTGTTCATAGTCTTCTCTTCATGGACGTTCAATAGAACATAATCCACTAAACTTAATCTTATCAGTCCTCTGGCTTTCCTATCTACCAGGTCCCAGTCATCTTGCTTCATGGCTGAAGGTTTAGTTTCAGACACATCAACCCAAAGATCTCTGTCGACCAGCATATCTTCAACTTTAAGTTTCCACAACTCAAAGTTTGTGCCATTATACTTTTCAATGTCTATTTTTCCTAATGTACTTGTCATCTTTTTTAACAAAATAGACCTCTACAAAACTCCCACTCCCAGAATTAACACAAAAAACCCAACCTACCAACAAGGATAACACAACTAGCTAGGCTTTGATACCACTTGTAAGGAAAGCAGAGGTGCGGAATACAACTTCCCTAATGTTAATTTAAAGGGGATTATGTAGACAGGTAACTTTCAATTCAAAAAACACAGATGAATACACCAGAAAAACAAATTAAACAATAAAGACAACATAGAATGACACCAGTTTTACGTGGGAAAACCCTTTCGGGTAAAAAACCCACCACCACAAGAGAGACTATCTTTATTACAATAAACTGAATAGTTACAATAAAGATCCCAGCTCTTTTGCTCTAGTATCGATCCTCTACAATTTTACAAAGGTATTTATTTCATTTGCACATCTACAGAATAAACTATATAATTTGAATCGTTTCATCAAACTCCAACGACACACATAGATCTATTTTTATATTTCCAGTCTTCAAGAGCAAAGACAATTATTCAACTTTGCCCTAACCGAACGATCTAACTTCCCCAATGCCACTGACTTCAAACTGTCGTAACTGTTCACATTCTAGTGAGACCATTAGTCCCACATGCATCAGGTCGCAAACACTATTCTGGTATATAGTCCTGAACGCTCAGTAATACCATCGTCGGCAATTTTGTTGCCGACGATGCCAAGCTATAGCCTTATCAGGCTAACCCGCTCCATCGGTGAGCACTTCACTTCTTGCATTGATAGTCCAATGTCTCTGCGATGCCCAAGACCTCCATCCTTCATTGGTCAGACATTCGCCATCGGTCCAAACAATTTACATTCCCCCAATAAACTATCTCACGCCGATCTCTGAAAAAGCTACCACCATCGGTAAGACAGCGAGCATAGGAAGGACTTAACAAAGTTTGGTAGAAAGTAGCTCTTACACCAATGCCAGATTCCATCGCCAACTCCAATCGGACTAACACATAGCTATCAGAGCAGCTTCCCCAACCTTCGCCGATACAATAAGTCATCCTGATGCAATGTACATTCACAATGTATGTTCACTACATACAATTGCAATATGCAATAGCGAGATACATACAATTTGTTCTCAACATACAATTGCGAGATATACATGAAATGATTGCAGCATGCATTAGCGATATACACTTGAATTGTATACCTGATGTACATTAGCGATATACTCACAAGATGTATACCCGATATACATTAGCAATATACTCACAAGATGTATCTTCCCAACATACAATGCCGACATGCATTCACCATATACATTCGGTAGCAATGATTGTTCATGTTGAACCTTGAACCCGATGAACACCTGAACAGTTCAATGAACAATCAATGATCAAAACATGAGGTTCAAGTAGTAATTTGAGACACAAAGTCTCTTCAGAATGTTTTCCATATTCCCTTGGAAGAAAAGAAGACCAACTCATATGGCAGGCCACCTCCTCTGGGCATTACTCAGTGGCTTCAGGATTCAAAGAACTTACTCCTACTATGAAGGATCCTCCCTTTTGGGCTAGATTGTGGGATGACAAACTTATTCCTAAAATGAATATCTTCTTTTGGCTGCTGGCTCAAGATAGGGTGCTTACGTATGATAACCTGTGTAAAAGGGGCTTCTCGCTTGTCAACAGATTCCCCTTATGTCTCAAGAACTCTGAAGACTCCTTCCATTTGGTCCTCTCCTACCCTTTTTCTCTTGAGCTCTGTAACAAGATTCTTTCCTTTTGGAATCTCAGTTGGACCTTCCCTAACTCCACCAAGGAGCTAGTCTCTCAATGGATTTGCCCTGTCTCTAACGCTTCCCTTAGATTCCTCTGCTCCTTGAGTTTCCCTCACATCGCTTGGGGCCTCTGGAAGGAGAGGAATAATAGAGTCTTCAGAGACAACTGCTTAACTCTTGATAATTTGTTTTATAAAGTGGTCAGGAGCATCAAGGAGAATTACAAAGCCAGGATTGAAGAACAACTCTCTCATGATAAAAGAATTGAGGTTTCATAGATGGAGCATAACATATCTAATAACTGGGACATCACTAAAGATATTTCTATACCCTTTAAAAAAATGAAACATTCTAGAGGGAAAGTGGTGTGGAAATTGCATTCAGAAGGGTGGATCAAAATCAACTTTGATGGGGGTGGTAAAAGGTAATCCTGGAGCTGCTGGTAGTGGGGGAGTGATAAGAGACAATCTAGGTAGGCTCATAGCGGTAGTGGTACTCCCTCTGGGTACACAGACTAACCACTATGCCGAAGCTGTGGTTGCCTATCACTTTATTGCTTTGGTGCATGCTAAGGGTCATAAAAGAGTTTGGGTGTAGGGTGACTCTAACAACACCATCAACTGTCTTAAGAGCACCATTAAACCAAGTTGGTCTATTTCTACCCTTATTGAATATGCTATCATGTTGTTGGGAACCTTTGAAGCTACCAACATATCTCACATTTACCGTGAGGGGAACAAGGTGGCAGATGTTTTCGCCAACATAGGGGTTAAAAACTAGTCTAAGCTCATATGGGAGGAAATTAATTTAATCCCGAGCATTGTTAAAGAGTTAATTTATAATGATTGTTCCCATGGTATGAAACTCAAGATTCATTAAAGAGATCATCACGATCTCAAAGGGTTCGCAGGCCTCTTCAATCTAGATTTTTCGTCTCACATGGATTATGGGTTGGAAAAACAACAAGTTTGTTTTGCTTTTTCTCATTCTCACCTTCGCTTCTGTCTGCACAGAGTGTGGTTTCTTCAAGAGTCTGAATTACAGCATGGGGGGAGATAGGAATAGGGTTGAACCTTCATCGTGTGACGGGATTAGGTAGAAGCAAAAAGTCTGGAGTATCCTGGAGGTGGGAGGGTTCACTACGTTTATGGAAAATTTCCATGGAGCCGACCCTAATGTGACTGCTCTGTTTGTCAAAGGTTACAAGAACAAGAAGGTTATAGCTATAACTAAAGACCTTATTGCCATGGTGACGGGCCTTTCTACCAGAGGAAATAAATTCTTCTATGAGAGGAAATAAAGTGAGGAAGCCCTAAATAACTTCTTCAAAGGCAATGAAAGGGACAAGTTGGTTAAGTTTCAGACTAGAGGTTATAATCGTCTTTCCATTAAGCCCATCTGGATAGATGTGGCTGAGCTTATTATGAGATATGTTACTCTGGATGGGAGGTTTGTGGCTATCTATAGTTACCACTTCAACTTGCTGAATCACTTTCGCCATAGTATGTTGGTTTCTTTCTCCTACTACCTGCTTTCATCTGTGGAGTTTGGTTTAAAAGAAAATGGAAAAAACTCTAAACTCCTGGTTGTGCATGAGAGCCTCATTTTACTTATCATGGAACACATGAAGAGTAAAACTCCCCAAAAAGGGCTGAAACAAAACACAGTGCTAAGAGAAAGGGTTGTGTGGTGTCAAGTGAAGAGGAGACTGATTCTGAGGATGAGGAGTGGAATTTGGTTGATGAAGAGGAGGATAGTGAGACGGAGTCCTCTAGAAAGAGGAGAGAAACTCAGAAGAGGGAAGTTGACATCTCTTGGTCTGAAGGGTTTAATATGGGTGATGACTCTGACACTTCTATCAAGGAGATTAAAGTCAAGAAGGCTATGCATCTAAAGAGGAAAACCCCCACTCCTATGAAGAAAGGCAAAAAACCCATGGAGAAAGATATTGGTGATGAGGGAATTGTTCAGGATGCTGGTTGTGCTTCTCAAAAATAGGGGACTAAGACGAAGCAGGGGATTAGGGATAAGCTGTCTGAGAAGGTTTATGTTAGGGTGAAGGAAACTCAGGGTAAGACTATGCATATCCCCAACCCTAGCGTAGGCCTCAAATTTCCTGAAATCAACGATCCTTTGAGCAATTTGCCTGAGGAGTTTGATGAATTGTTGGCCCGGGTGAGAAACAGAGATCAGGTCGAGGAGGTTTTCAAATTAGTTAAGAATGCAGTTAAATCGCAACATAAAATGACAAAGCGGTTCTTCTTGGAAATTAACAGAATCAACATCAAGCTCTAGCTAATGCAGGAAAGCTTGGGAAGAGGTAACAACACTATTGTTGAGTAGGACACCTTAATCTTCAAAAACTGGGAGGCTATTCCTAAAATAGAGGAAATGGACCATGAACTGAATAGGATGAGAGAAGAATTTAACACCAGGGTCAATACCTTAAGGAGAAGATCATAGAGGTGAACAACAACTTAGAAAAAATCATGAACATCAGCAAACTTACCATTCAGAACAGCCTTAACGAGATGAGAGTGCTGACTGAGAAGCTTAAAAAAGAGCAGTTCAAGGATTTCAATACTGAAGAGAACATGAATGTTGAAGAACTAGGTATTCAGGATAGGCGTGATGGTACAAAAAATCTTGGTAAACAGGTGGCTATTGAGGACACTGGTGGACCTTCGATCCATACTAGGGGGAGAAACAAAAAGCAGTTTGAAGTTGAAAAGAAAGAGCTCATGGAATTTGCCAAAATGCATGAGGAATTTTATCAACAAGAATTAGAAGCTACTGAGACTCTCAAGAAGATGAACTAGCTTAGTTATGTCTATTCTCTTTTTGGCTACTCTTTCTTTGATTTAGTTGTTATGGTAGCTTATAGTTGGCTGTCGGTTGGCATTCTACTTTTTGTTTGCTTCCTGTTGTAAAGGGTTTCGGGGTCCCCTTTCAAAACCTATTTGACCATATTAATCAAAAACTCTCATCTCTGTTAGCAAATTCCTTCTCCTACTCAATGCATCTGCAACTTTGTTTGATTTTCCACTTCTATGCTTAAATACAAAAGTATAACTCTGCATGAACTCTACCCATCTCATATGTCTCTGATTCAACTTTCCTTGACTGTTCAAATATTGCAAAGCTTGATGATTTGTATACAACACAAATTCCTTAGGCAATAATTAATGTCTCCACTTCTTCAAGGCTTGAATTATGGAATAGAACTCCTGATCATAAACTGAATATCTTCTTCTTGCATCATTCAACTTTTCACTGAAATATGCTACAGGTCTACCTTTGTGACTTAACACTGCTCCTATTGCATTTCCACTTGTATCATAATCTACTTGAAATACTTTGTTGAAATCTGGTAATGTTAATACTGGCTGCTCTGTCACTTTCTACTTCAACAATTCAAAACTCTTTTCTGCTCCTGATGTCCACTTAAAGTCATTTCTGTCACCTCTCATTGTCTCTATCATAGGGTTACACACTGAACTAAAATTTCTGATGAACTTCTGGTAGAAACTAGCTAATCCATGAAATGATCTGACTTCTCTAATGCTCTCAGGTGTAGGCCACTCAACAATTGCTCTAACTTTCTCAGGGTCCATCTTTAATCCTTCTGCAGAAATCACAAATCCCAAGTATACCAATTCTTCCTTCATGAAACTACACTTCTTAATGTTTATCAACAATTTCTCTTCTCCCAGTCTATGCAATACTTGTCTTAGGTGCCACAAATGTTCTTTTGTCTTACTAAAAATCTAAATATCATCCAAATATACAATAACAAACTTACCCAAGAATTTCTTCAAGACTTCATTCATCAATCTCATGAAAGTACTCGGTGCATTTGTCAATCCAAAATGTATCACTAATCACTCATACAATCCTTCATTTGTCTTAAAAGCAGTCTTCCATTCATCTCCTTCTCTAATTTTCATATGATGGTAACCACTCTTCAAGTCTATCTTTGTAAAATATTTTGCTCCACTCAAACAATCCATAATGTCATCCATCCTAGGCAATGGAAATCTATACTTAACTGTGATCTTGTTGATTGCTCTAGAGTCTGTACACATCCTCCATTCTCCATCCTTCTTTGATTCTAGCACTACATATACTGTACAAGGACTCAAACTTTCTCTGATCAAACCTTTCCTCAATAATTTTTGTATCTGTCTATTCAGTTCTTCATTCTCTGCTGGTGTAAGTCTATGTGCTTCTTTGGTAGGCAAACTAGCTCCAGGTATAAGATCCATATGATGACTGATACTCCTAATTGGTGGCAATCCTTCAGGTACATTATCTAATATGATGTCTTCATACTCTATCAGCAACTCAGTTATCTTCTCTAGTTGTGATTCTTCAGTCTCTATCTTTAGGTTTTTAGGTTTCTTAGGAATCAAAGCATAACACATATTCTCATGTCTCAAACCATCCAGAAATTTCCTTCCATCAACCAAACAGATTCTAGCATTCCCACATACTTCACTCTTAGGTTCATCTTCCAAAAGAATCAAAGTAACTCTCTTTCCATTTGATGTTATAGTATATGTATTCTTTCTCCCATCATGTATAGCTTTTCTATCATACTGCCATGGTCTATCCAACAATATATGACATACATCCATAGGCATAATATCACGATAAGATCCAATATGAAATTTCACCGAACATTGTTCACTCACTAGTACCTAATGATCATCCTGAATCCATGCTTTATGATATGGCTCAGGGTGTTTCAATCTTTCCAACTTCAGCTTAGTCACCATCTCCTCTAAAACCAAATTATTTGAACTACCACTATCAATTACAACTTTACAACATTTACCTCTTGATTTGCATTTGGTTCGGAACAAACTTTTCCTCTACGGTGGTTCCTCATTTGTCTCTCCTTGAAATAATGCTCTCCTCATGACAAGTGATTCTCCTTTCTTAGGTTTACCAACTAAACTAGGTGATCCAATAGGTTCTTCTTCTACATAGGCTGCTCTTCTACTATTCTCTATCTTCTTGCTTGTACTTCCTTGATGATATTCAAATGCTCTATGTCCTTCACCTCCATATTTAAAACAGGTTCCTCTAAATGTTCTCTTATCATGTCCTCTTCCATCTCTTTTGTATCCTTTATTCTAGTATGAATTAGGGTTTCCTTTGTGGTAGAAGGTTCTGTCATCTCTCCAGTATGCATTGCTTTTTCTGTCTTCCTTCTTGAATATGCTATCTTGTCTGCTCTGCTCTACAAATGATCTTTATCCTCCAAAAAATGTTCTACCTTTTTAAATTTACCTCCTCTACCTCTCTTTCTTTGCTCATGCTTCTTGTTCAACTTTTCTTCAAATTTCAGGGCAAACTGATATGCTTCTTCCAATGTCATCCTGCTCAATCTCAGTTCTTCTTGAATGTTCAATCTCAGTCCATTGATGTATCTAGCCACTTTCTCCTTGCTTGCTTCACTATGTCCTATCCTTATAATCATCTTATGAAATTCTTCAGTATACTCCACAGATTTCTCCTTTTATCTCAAGTTTTGTAATCTTTTCAATAGTTCTAACTCATAGTCAGCAGGTATAAAATGATTCTTAAAATTTGTCACCATTCTATCCCATTTTATGATTTTCTCTTTTCCTCTTCTATTTTTATCCAACTGAACTTCTTTCCACCAAATAGTAGCATGTCCTTTCAACATAGTCTTTGCAAATTTCACCTTCTCCAGATCTTCAAATTCTTCATATTCAAAGTATTCTTCTAGGTCATTTATCCAATCAATCAACTCTTCAGGATTCAAATTGCCAGTGTAATTCACTACATCCACTCTAGGTCTTTTCCCAATCTTCAAAATAGCTCGCAATATCTCCACTTGATCTAATTCTTCTTCTTCTCCTAGGGTTTCCTCATTTTGATCAGCGGATTGAAATTCTTCATCATCATCACTTTCAACATTAGGTATAGGTGTAAGTCCTCTTCTTCCATCTTCCTCGACAACATCCAACTGAACTCACATCATTTTCATCATCTCCATCATCTCATCCATTCTTCCAGCCATAGTAGCAACAACAGGTATTCTCCTTGGCGGCATCTCTTCCTAGGATCAAGTGTAACTGCCTCAAATTTGGCGATCGGGCTATAAGGTGACAACTGCCTCACAATCGGCGATCGGTTGACAACACAAGTAGTCTGCCTCAGGTTCAGCAATCTGTTCACAACAAGATCTTATGGAATGCCTTCACAAACTTCACTCAACTTATCTCATATGAATTCAACTTCACAATGCTTCACTCTCAAAGGATTCAAACTTCACTCTGCTTCACTCAACTTCACTCACCTTCACTCCTAATAGATTCAAACTTCACTCTGATACCACTTGGTGCAGTGACGGTTAGGAGGGTCCACAAAATGAACAGCCTAGGCCATGCAGCAAGAGAAAACACAATGGAAGTAATTCGATTATGGAATGTAAATGTAGATTCAGTCATTTAGTATATCATAGATTCAAAATACAATCATGCCACCAACATGCGGGCTTACAAATTAAGGCTCACAGGCCTAATTCTCCAATTACAATACATGTGCAAGATATAGCTTTGAAGTGCATTCCAAAAGGAAATCTAACTTATGAATTATCTATCACTGATTATCTAACTTCCTAGGCATCTATTACATGAATATATATCATCTCCGGATCACAAGATTCCTCCGCGTTGGCCAAATAGATTACAAACTCCAATGAAAGAGATGTAATGTGTGTACATGGATAGGTCAGACCTAAACATATGAGAATCCTTTGCAAGTGAATGAATCTGTGTGTGGTTCTTAGGGAAGGTCAGTCACATCCCAAAGTTCCTTGAATGATGTATCTTTTAGCTCAGCAAGTCGTGGAAGTGCTCTGCAAGTCTTCTCCTTTAGCTGATTGTTTGAGACTGTCTGAATGTTATGTTTTGAGAAAACAACTGATCTTTTGATACCGATATCTTTCCAAAAACTGATCCAAATGATCTAAATTTTGGATATGATGTACATGAAGATGTCTAGATGCTAAGTCTAGCTCCGCAAGGTCTGAAATGAAATTGTGGCAGAATGCGTACCAATCTACTAAAGCTACTACTGACTGGATTGACTGTATTGAACCGGGAAAATGAAAGAAAACAAAATGAAATGCAAATATTTTTGGTTGATGTAAGATTGCTCTTGAACCAGGGATACTCCTGCATCAATTTTATTGTAGCTCTATAATTTTTTCTTGGTAAAGACATCCAGTCACACAAGTGTTTTGTTGATTTCTTCCCTATCTTGTCATTTTTTGTTATTTCATTTTGAATAGATAGATAAATCTTCCCATTTTTCTTTCTATTATTACCTGAAAATCTCCATCTTCTATTGCTTATTTTTGTATAGGTTGGAAGTAGTTATTGAGAAGAAGGATTAAAACTCTGTGATTTCATGTCATAAAAACCACAACGTGATGTATAGACATTCACATGATGTCTTGGAATCCTAGGAAGCCATCTCTAAACTTCTATGCCAAGTTCTTCTTCACTATATGTTTGGTTTATTAAGTATGCATTCGGTAATTTTGTAAATTCAATAGTTTTCAATTTGCATAGTGTTTTGACTTGTTAGAAAACTTGAATTTCTCAGGGATAAAACACATTAGGTCTAGCTAGTTTAATTTTATCTTTCTATTATATTATTAGTAAATTAGATTCATCCTTAAATAAGCTAGTTGTTCTTAGTGTAGTGTCATTGAGATCATTTGGTGAATCTAGAAGTTTGTTTTTCTTTATCGAATCAAATTTCATACCTACACTTTGGTGAACCTGATGTTCTTCCACATTCAAACATTTTCTTTTTCTCCAAAATTTAAAAACAATCTAAATTATTCTCATCATTCTAGATTATGTATTGTGAGGCCTAATTCAGTTTAAGAGCTTCACAACCCAATCCATTTATTCACATAACATTGTTAGAAGAAGCTTGTGAAATATCAAAATGTCTCAATGTCATGCTTTTGCTACTCCAATCAAATCAACACCTGATTTCATAATTTTTTGATGACTCTACCACAACAAATCTTCCTTCTCTTCCAACTTTCTCAACTCCTCCACTTACAAGTTTTCATGTTATAGATGTGGATTTCGACCATGAGGTTGCATTAAACACTACTTCTCACACCTAGATGCATGGCTTATATGACAACTTGATAGACTATCATGCCTTCTTGACTAGTGAGGGCATGTCTAATGATGTTTCCCCTATTATTGATGCCCTCCACACCATATTAATAAATCACCTTGATGGTCTTGATTTTTTGTGCGGTATTGCTCACATCATACATAATTATGTTCCATTGCTATCAACTTACTACAAAGGAACTCAAGACTCCCATTGTAATATCATAGGTAATCAATTATTTGTTTCAATTACCAATCCTAGTGCCCATACATATGCATATTCTCATATGGTCACTAGTGTTGCACAACATGGTCAAGAAGATCATGGTTCATCTTGAATAGTGTGGAATCCCATCCACCAATACGGTTTGTTCCCCCCTTACCTACCTTTACAAATTACTTCTCCTAGTGGGCACCTTGGAGCTTCACAACCCTTACCCTCACAACACATGGCATCCATGCCTTTACCCACATTTCCCTTGATAGGCCCCATTATTTATATCACTACTACCACCCCTCCACATACCATAGAACCTGTGATAAACCAACTCTTGCAAAACATGGGAACCCTCCAGCATCAACTTGCCACAGTCTCCATGTCTTTAGCATAGCTTCTCATCCCACCATATTATCACTACAGTCCCCTATCTCTTAACAATCTTGTAGCACAACTCCCTATTGGTTTTGAGGTGCCTTGATTTGAGAAGTATACTGGTAAAGGTGACCTACAAATACACGTCTTCCTTCACTGTGCTCTGTAGTGATTTTATTTTTCAAGATCAACTATTAGCTAAACCTTTCCTATGGTTGTTGAAGGACACCACATTGAAATGGTTATGCTCACTACCTGACCACTCTATCTTCTCTTTTGAGTAGTTAGTAAACTAATTCCTACAACATTTTCAAGTGAATATTGGGCTCTAGGTCACATTTAATGACTTGGTGCATTGTAGGCAAGATGCTTAGGAAAAGGTCATTGACTTCATTTTCTGATACTAATCTCTATTTTATCAAATTTCATTTGCCTTGCTTGATTAGGGACAACATTCTTCTAATGAAATATCTATCATTTGTTCATCTCTATATGACCTTACAAGACTACCAATAGATGTTCAGCTAGTTCAAGGCACCTACCTCATAGGCTCATGTTCTTTCCTTTGGCCCTTCATCTTCATCATTCAACAATTATAAAAAGAACCAAAAACTTTTTCAAAAATAATACATCAACAATTGTCAAGAATACTTCAGCCACAACATCCTCATTTGCTTCCATGACCCTTTATTCTTCAAAATAGTAGAAAATATGATAGTTCACCCCACTATTTGAATCTCTTTATTCAATTTTCTAGTAGCACCTAAACAACAATTTAGTGCAGTTGTTGCCTATTCATCCATTGGACACAAACAAGCCTGTTTTGCCTTCTTAAGAACCTGAAGGCATTTTTTCAATTCCATAGAGTTCTTGGACACGATATAGAATGATGCTTGCATTTTAAGCATATTATACAAGAACTCATCAATTCTAGTGTGATACATGTCTTCGGTGTAAATGAAAAAGGTAATAGATCCATTACACTACCTAACCAAAATTTGTAGATCTACACTGGTGCAGTCATGGTTGGAGGGTTCATAGAATGAACTGTCCAGGCCGTGCAGCAAGAGTAAACACATGTCACGTCTCATGCTTTCTAGATTCCTGAACTTATCTATAATTAGAAGTATTAGATTTTTATTTTGATTATGTTATAATAGATAATTGTCTATGGATAAAGTGAATGTTATTTTTTTTTAGAAAATGATATAAATGGATATTATGTGATGATTCGACTATGGATTTTTGGTTACTAACCTATTAATGGAGAATCAAGTTTAATAATTGTAGGAAAGTGTTGAAGGAAAGGGCTTGGTTAAGGCAGAGATGACCTAGCTGCCTGAGAGTGATGGGATGGAAAGAAACTCGATGTTGCACACACAAGCACTTAGTACATTGCATTGCATTTTTCTTCATTTCATGAATAATCTTTGTGGTTGACGAATTGATTTATCATTCATTCTATTATTTCCTTTTGTTTCCTAGTGGCATAACTAAATGATTGTTCATTAAATTTAAACGTCCTTTTATTGAATAGAATAAATTCAAAAGTTATACGATCTTTTATAAAATTATATAGGTGAGAAAATGATTACTCTTGCAATATTAATTACTTAGATAATTATGTGATAAGTAAAAATGATACAATAAAAATATATTTGTAGTTATAATATTTATCCATTGTAAATTCTTTTTCTAGATAATGACAGATTGGAAAAATATAATAAAAACAAAAATCAATGAAAGAAATATGAAGAATTATTTAAAATAAAAATACATTCTTTAATTAAAACATATCATAAGTGAGTTTGAGATCACAATAAGATTAAACGGTGAAATTAGAAAGAAAGAAAGAAAAGGATAGAATAAACAAGGAATAGAAAAAGAAAACGAAAAATAGAATGAAAGCCAAAAAGATAGAAAAGCAAAAAGAAAGGAGTGAGGAAAAAAAGAGAAAGGAGGTACTCTCTGGTTTTTTAGATTTGGGTTTAACAGGATTAGAAACTACAACAAACGGGTCGTGAGCAGAGGGGGAGCCAACACCAAGGACACTGTGCAGCAGGATCTTTCTTTCAATCATATTCTGGCATTAAATTAGATAAGTATATATGTTTAAATGTGCCCTGAATGGATATGCATTTTGATGGAAGTATATATGTGTTAAATCTATTGTAGTATGGCACTCTAGCTGACATGTTTTGTGTGTTAATCTGTCTTAAATGATGCTACATTTTGTTTTAATTTTAAAAAATGTTGCCTTTGCCAAATGACGCTCAATGTTGATAGGGAACATCTGCTATTATGAGCCCTAAGATGACACCTAGAATCTATACATATTGTTAGTTTTGACAACCACAAATTGGTGCTAAGTTTTACATATATGTTTTCACTGGAGGTGTCCTATAATGTCTACAAGGAGGTCAAGGCTTAGATTTTATTAGAAGAATTTTAATTGATCCAATCTTCCTTGTCCTTGCACAACATCTCTAAAATGTCTATGCCATGTCTTTCTCTTGTTGTTGGGTTTGGGGGTTTAAGTTGATTCCATAAAAAAAAATTCTTAGAAACCACATTTTTTCTTCTTTGCACCTCATTTTTTGTATTTGTTAGTAATCTCCTTACACATTTTAAATAAATCCATTCTGCACTTTATCATTGATTTCATTTCACTTATGATCCATCTCATAGTCTGTTCTATGGATCAAATGAATAAGATTCATTTTCCTACTCAGTGGATTGTTTTTATATTACAAAATCTTCCTTCCTCAGTTTGTAAATGTGGGATGGTGAAATCCACTATTGTCTATTATGTGGCAGTGTCCTGGATGTAGAGGCCCATGTGAAATGATAGAAGATGCATGTGAACTATAGAGTTAAATTTCCTTATAATCTAGAGAGAGATCTCTTAGTTGAAACATTAGCATGACCGTAGAGAGCCTTTGTTATTTTCTGTGCCATCATAGTGATAAGTTGACAATTGTGTTTGGATTGTTAAAATAAGTTGCGTGGATCAGATGTGTGGTTATTAGTGTATAGTTTAGGAAGAAATAAAGTATCTCTATTGTTTACAATGTTCCAAATAGTATGCATGTACAAATATCTATATCAATGTAAAGATAGGTTGGGTCTAATGTGGCTTATGGTAATTAAATATTGTATTTACTGTAGTACAATTCTCTTTGGAACTCTCAAACTTATACTGTAGGGTCGAGCAACTATATACCATGGCACTGGATGTATTGATCTTCTTGACTCAGTCCTAATTAGTTTGACTTCATTTCTCACTAGATTTAGTTGTTTTCTTTTAATGTTAGGTAGGTTCAGTGTTTTCACTTAATGTTATTAATGAGTGAGATAAATATTCATTGTGCCAATCTATTTATATAATGGTAATTACATGACTGCCAGAGCTTTTCTAAACCTATCAAATCTCCTTTGTTTTACGCCTGTGTGCAGCAGTAGGAGCTTGTAGATCACCTTTGACTATAGGTTTAGGAGTATTTTGTTCAGCACTGCTATATATAGAAGCTTCTATATCTTATTTCTGTCGGTTCGACAATTTTAATATATCGTTGTTGTTGCTTAATAGGGCATAGATTCTACTTAAGGCATGAGTTAAAACTGTGATAGCCATAGCCCCATGTTATCTATTTTTGCATGAGTATTATTAATTGTGGCTTAAAATATTTCCATCCCTATGTAGCATCTGTTGGTTTTTCTTCTGAATCAGCATTAGGGTTTGCCACTTCTAATGCACAGGCAGATTCAGCCAACTGAATACAGGAGGTTGCGTGAGCTCCTCCCCTTCACTTCTGGTTCTGCCGCATCAAGGGGGGTGTCCCTATTTGATAAAAGTATAACCTTGACTAGCTCAATGACAGAAGGATTTAACTTGACAGCAACAGGCAGAATACTCTCATGTATGGACCAAGATTTGTGTAACAAATCACAAGGTTGGCAACATTCTTGGACACGATGTCTGGTTGGGTATGAGAGCATGCAGGGATCCTAATCCTACTCCTACAACTAACAGGTGGAAGGATGAAATGGTTTGATTTGATTTTTGGATGCAAAGCTGGACATGGTATATAACCTCAACACAGAGCTAGATTGGTGCCTATCCAGGGCTTGGAGTCGGTAGACATACACCTGTGAATGATCAGCATGAACAACTAAAACTGGATTTCAGGGGGATATACATGATATCTGCCTTACAGATATCTCCCAATACAGAGTGTTAAGTTGTCTATACTTATGGCATCCCTATTACAGTATACCCTTCCCAATATTCAATCTGAAAATAGTTTAATCTACCCCTTGAGCAGAAGTTAAAAGATTAAACATTCACACAGGAATTCTATGTTCTAGAATCTCAGACATTCCTTGAATGCCTGGACTCAGAAGAAAGATACATGCAATACTGGAGACAGAATTAACAAAACACATGCTAACATAGCATTTCTCATATAAAATTAACCATGAAATTAGTGGATTCATGCAAAAACGTACAACAAGAGATACATAAACTCACAGGTTTTGCTGTACAGAGCAACCAAATCAGCTGTATTGTATTACAGAGCCAAAATGTCCAGTTTTCAACAACATCAAAAATGGTAACACAGTCTGCCTATATTGGCCAGAAAGTGTACCTGCAGCAATTAATTTCATGGTCAAAAATCAAAAATCTGCCAGATACAGACTCCACAAAGGAATGGCGCTCAGAAGTTATTGCAGCAACAGACAAGAGAAGCCTCGAGCCCTGCACCGCCATCTGGGAGTCTTCACTCAAAAATTAGGCGACATGATCATGTGTACCATTGCCCATACCTCTGCACCGTCACCATTAAAGGCCTCAACCACCCGCGGCCTACCTGGAAACCGTCGCTACGTTCAAACAGAAGTTCCCGCCAAAATGCACTTTACTGAAGTTTCAAATGTGCAGGAAGAATAGTCCCACATTAGTGCCGCGGAGACTCCTTCAATACCTTAAAAACATGGTCGCGAGCATAATAGGTGTCGAGCGCCTTTTGCCGCGCTCGACACATAAGCCTTCTCCAAAAGCCCATCGCCAAAACCCAAGCCATCGGCACACCCCAGAATTCTCCTTCCGATCTCAACGGTCTCGCCGACCGCTACCTTCGATTCCCCATCGGCCAGAGATGCATCATCGGGCCAACCATCCAAACCTTCGCCGATCTCATCAGTTACACCGATGAAGCCACCGCAATCCCCTGTCAGCCAGACCAATACCGTCGGCCAAGCAAAAGATCCCTCTACCGATAGACCACACTCTCACCGATGCACCAACGAATTATACTCTGCTCCTTCATCGGTGAGACCTCCCACTGTCGGCCCACCACAATCCATCCTCGCTGACAACACAAGTCAGGCCGAAGACCATACACAACACTTCCCTTCATCGGCCAGAGATTAGTCTATCGGCCAACCATTTCACCGTTCACCCAACAATACAACCCATGCTGATAGACCCTAGCTCTTCCCCTTCTGTCGGTGTAACACACACCATCGGAGCATCCAAAAAGCTTCCTACCAATCTCAAAGGTCACACTGACGACATCTTCGCTAGCCACACACTGCTCCTCCATTGGCCAAACTCCTTACATCGGCGGGCCACAAATTTGCTTCGCCGACAGCCAAACACACACTGATGGACATCCATCGGCCAGACCAAAACAATCGGAGCACTCAAGAAATCTTTCGCCGATGAGGCCAATCACTCTGATAAGACCAAAAATGTAAAGCGCTGAACTGTTGAACCGTTGAACCACGAATTGGTTCAACCCGATGGTTTAACTGAGAAGTTCAATGCCGAACGGAGCACTTCAAAAAGAACATTCGTCAAACACAAACACAAAGCCTTGAACCGTTGAACCCCGAACCAAAAGGGTTCAACACTAGGGTTCAACGCGATGGTTCAAACATCAAAAATAATACTCCATAGGCAAAAAAGCTTCGAACCATTGAACCTTGAACCAAAACAAAAAGGTTCAAGCGGGAGTTTCAACGATGCAATATTTGCGCAAGGCAAATGCATAATGCGACCCGTTAGAAGAAAAATGAACCTTGAACCGCTGAACCATTGAACTTAGAGAAAAAGGGTTCAAGTTCAAACCAAAATGTCAAAGACACAAAAACAAACGCATGCCGATGGAGAAAAGATGAAGACCCCTCCTCAAGAAATGAGATGCAGATGCTGAAAAACACTGAAGGGGTGCCAAAACTTAGAACCTTTTGGATATTTCAGGATGGTGCCTGCATGAAAATTGCTAAATTAACTGACAGTGAATTCAGGCACCAATAGTGGCTCTAATTGGGGACGTGTAGGTGCAAGACTGCAACGAGAACCCCAGATCTCTGGGATGCAGACCAGTGCCTTATCCATTGGGCATAGAGTCATGAAGTTACCATGATCTGCATCACCAATCAAACTTGATGGCCTAAGGCCACCAAGAAAAGGAAAACCAATATTTCCCCTTGTCAAACACCTTGTTCTCATCTGCATACACTGGGTCAAGCCTGAGAGTGCTACCATGATCTGACCATAAGCTACCTTGGTCATTTGCATGTTCAACCTTCTGATTCAGTTTGTCACTGTCACCCTTATGCAAACAAGCCTCAGCATCAGGCAACAAATGGATGTAGAATGTATCAAGCAATGCATACTCAAATGGCATAGAACACAGGTTATCATCACTATGCATTGCAAAATGATCTCCTAGCTGGACTGAAAATTAAAAGCACTCGAAGTCCACCACACAACTAGGAAAAATAGGGCTCTCTTTATATGCTAGCCTCTCAAAAGAAAAGCTTTCAAATTCACAATTGTGCACATCATGCACACAACCAATAGCAGCACCAAACTGGAAAAGATCAGGCTCTGGCATCTTTTTACAATCTGGCACATCTTTACAATCACTTACCTGATGTATGTTGTTTCCTCTTTCATTAGGCTGAGAAACAGAATCCAAGTCAAAAACAATGTCTAGATCCTCACCATACTCAGACAGATCCTCATCATCACATGTGTCATAAATGGGTGACCCAGGTGCATCAGTTTCATCGTAGTATGCCATTGGTTCATGGGCAGCAGAGCACGCATTTTCATCACCAATGGATTCACTCTATGGAGGAGTATCAGCCTGTGTGTCATAAGCAAAATAGCCATCGAATGAAAAACAATCATGCTCTGCACTAGCACTTGTTTCAATTTCTGACTGCTCTTCATGATCTCCATGTGTTTGAAAGGTAGGCAATGGGTCACACATGGGACTATTTTTCTGTTTGCTTATACCTTCTCTATCTTGAGTACAATACTCACAATTGTCTCCATAGGTCCATTCCAAAAGTTGCTCATTATTGTCCACAACCTCGTTGTGGTTTTCATGGCCAGCTGCCTCATCATTGCAATGGGAGTCTTCATTAGTTCCTTCATTGGCATCCTTAACTGGTGAACAATCCAGTTGAGCTGTATTGTTAGCATTATGTTTAGATACAGCAGTCTCAACCTCTATGCTTTCATTTTCATTTTTATCTGTACATGATGCTTTAATTATTTGGTCATTTGCAGCTTCACAACTATTTTTCACACCAAAGCCTGTGGACAGGGGTTTCAACAAGTGCTCATTTCTGATTTTTTCTATATTTTCTACGAACTTGTATGCCATCTGCATACTTGTCACCTTGAAATCCCTCAGTAATGCATTAGAGCCCTCCTCAAAAGCCTCAAAGAATATGCCTACACAGGCTGAAATATCAGGTCTGAAGACTTCTGGGATCTGTGAAAAGGCTACTGCAAACCTATGACTGAAATCAACACATGGCTCTTCATCTTGTTTTCTGATTCTCATCAATTCTGCAACAAGATCAGCCAGTTCTTTTGCAAATTCTTCCCTGAAACAGTCAGCAAGCTCATCCCAACAGGCAAAGGATCCTTTTGAAAAGCTCAAATACCAGTCTTTTGCTTTTGCATCAAAGGACCTAACAAAAAACCTCATCCACATATCCTCATCTCTGAATGAATGCTTTCCCATGAACTCATGAAAATTTTAGATATGTGCATTCCCATCACATACACTGTGACCACTAAATCTGGGCATCTGACAGTATATCCTAGCAGGCATAGTTTCTACTTTATAGTCAACCCATGACAAATCTAATTGGTCATACAAAGGATCAAAAGGGGTGGCAGGAGGTTTAGCTTTCTGACTGGCAGACACAACAGGGTTATTGTTTTTTAACTGGGCCTGCTCAGCCTCTAAGAATATCAACCTATTTCTTATCTCTTCTATTCTTTTATCCAACATTTCACCGCTAAGTATGGGATAATTCATACTTGGATTCATAAAAATCTTACTCTTAGACATCCTTTGTTTGCCTAAGACCTAAGGTTTCCCCTGGCATCTAACTTATGCAGTAAAACAACAAATATAAAGGGGAAGGAACAAGGTACCTTTTCTCATACAGATGCTGAAGTCTGAACAACACATTTTTGTCACAACACACATCAACTTTTCATGTGCATTTAGATCTTTTGCAGAGTCGCCACCTCTCCAGAGAGGACAAAATTTATAGCAGCTAAAAGCTCAACACATATTTTTTTGAGTTCATACCACCAGCAGAGCATCATCATTCACATGAAAGACTCCCTAGCAGAGTCACCATTTTTGTTGGTGACTCGGATGGGCACACAGATATTTCACCAGGGAGGACAAAAATAACAATTTTCAAATCACCATCCCCAGCGGAGTCGCCATTTTTGTTGGTTTTTCTTCTGAATCAGCATTAGGGTTTGCCACTTCTAATGCACAGGCAGATTCAGCCAACTGAATACAGGAGGTTGCGTGAGCTCCTCCCCTTCACTTTTGGTTCTGCCGCACCAAGGGGGGTGTCCCTATTTGATAAAAGTATAACCTTGACTAGCTCAATGATAGAAGGATTTAACTTGACAGCAACAGGCAGAATACTCTCATGTATGGACCAAGATTTGTGTAACAAATCACAAGGTTGGCAACATTCTTGGACATGATGTCTAGCTGGGTATGAGAGCATGCAGGGATCCTAATCCTACTCCTACAACTAACAGGTGGAAGGATGAAATGGTTTGATTTGATTTTTGGATGCAAAGCTGGACATGGTATATAACCTCAACACAGAGCTAGATTGGTGCCTATCCAGGGCTTGGAGTCAGTAGACATACACCTGTGAATGATCAGCATGAACAACTAAAACTAGATTTCAGGGGGATAGACATGATATCTGCCTTATAGATATCTCCCAATACAGAGTGTTAAGCTGTCTATACTTATGGCATCCCTATTGCAGTATACCCTTCCCAATATTCAATCTAAAAACAGTTTAATCTACCCCTTGAGCAGAAGTTAAAAGATTAAACATTCAACATAGGAATTCTATGTTCTAGAATCTCAGACATTCCTTGAATGCTTGGACTCAGAAGAAAGATACATGCAAAACTGGAGACAAAATCAGCCTAACACATGCAAACATAGCATTATTCATATAAAATTGACCATGAAATCAGTGGATTCATGCACAAACGTACAACAGGAGATACATAAACCCACAAGTTTTGCTGCACAGAGCAACCAAAACTAGTTGTATCTTATTACAGAGCCAAAATGTCCAGTTTTCAACAACGTCAAAAATGGTAACACAGTCTGCCTATATTGGCCAGAAAGTGTACCTGCAGCAATTAATTACATGGTCAAAAATCAAAAATCTGCCAGATACAGACTCCACAAAGGAATGGCGCTCAGAAGTTATTGTAGCAACAGACAAGAGAAGCCTCGAGCCCTACGCTGCCATTTGGGAGTCTTCACTCAAAAATCGGGCGACATGATCATGTGTACCATTGCCCATACCTCTGCACCGTCGCCATTAAAGGCCTCAACCACCCGCGACCTACCTGGAAACCGTCGCTGCGTTCAAACAGAAGTTCCCACCAAAATGCACTTTATTGAAGTTTCAAATGTGCAGGAAGAATAGTCCCACATTGGTGCCGCGGAGACTCCTTCAATACCTTAAAAACATGGTCGCGAGCATAATAGGTGTCAAGCGCCTTTTGCTGCACTCGATGCATAAGCCTTCTCCAAAAGCCCATCGCCAAAACCCAAGCCATCGGCACATCCCAGAATTCTCCTGCTGATCTCAAAGGTCACGCCGATGACATCTTCACCAGCCACACACTGCTCCTCCATCGGCCAAACTCCTTACATCGGCAGGCCACAAATTTGCTTCGCCGACAGCCAAACACACGCCGATGGACATCCATCAGCTAGACCAAAACAATCGGAGCACTCAAGAAATCTTTCGCCGATGAGGCCGATCACTCCGATAAGACCAAAAATGTAGAGCGCTGAACTGTTGAACCGTTGAACCACGAACTGGTTCAACCCGATGGTTCAACCGAGAAGTTCAATGCCGAACGGAGCACTTCAAAAAGAACATTCGCCGAACACAAACACAAAGCCTCTAACCGTTGAACCCCAAACCAAAAGGGTTCAACACTAGGGTTCAACGCGATGGTTCAAACATCAAAAATAATACTCCATAGGCAAAAAAGCTTCGAACCATTGAACCTTGAACCAAAACAAAAAGGTTCAAGCGGGAGGTTCAACGATGCAATATTTGCGCAAAGTAAATGCATAATGCGACCCGTTAGAAGAAAAATGAACCTCGAACCATTGAACCATTGAACTTAGAGAAAAAGGGTTCAAGTTCAAACCAAAATGTCAAAGACACACAAAATGCCGATGGAGAAAAGACGAAGACCCCTCCTCAAGAAATGAGATGCAGATGCTGAAAAACACTGAAGGGGTGCCAAAACTTAGAACCTTTTGGATATTTCGGGATGGTGCCTGCATGAAAATTGCTAAATTAACTGACAGTGAATTCAGGCACCAACAGCATCTATCCGCAAGTAACCAAGTCTATGTAGGTTTAATGAAGAAAAGTTAGTAAGGTTTTAATAGTGATAAGATCTAAACTCCCTTTTAACCTCAATATGAGCTATTATATATATATATATATATATATATATATATATATATATATATATATATATATATATATATATATATATATATATATATATATATATATATATATATATATATGTAAGGCTACGATTAATTCCAGAATGAGTTTTGATTATGTTATGAATAGGTCTTTGACTTACAAGGTGACATTATAAGTAAGAGTATAGAAGCTTAAAAAGAGGACCTTAGTTGATTAAGTTATCATAGTTATTAATAGTTTGGTGTGATAAAGGCATATAATAGTTGAAATTTTATAGAAAATTTATCTAATAGTGAAGATATTAGCATGGGGCGGTAAGAGATTATCTCACCAAGAGAAGTGATAATTTTTTTAATACAATCGAAATGTATTTAAATATAAATCTATTTATATGTTGATTATATAAATGTCTTTATAAGTCTTTATATATTTCTGACATCACCCAAGTATAAAAGGTATAGAGGTTATGTCGTTATACTACCATAGGAACACTTTTTATTATGATGCTTATAGAGATATTTATACCTATATCTATATATTCACTTAATTCACCCAAGAAAACACCTTGTTAAATGATAGATTCGTACGTATATCTTGGCTACTTGTACAAAGGAGTGTTTTAACTTTTGCTTTTAGAGTGGCAGTAATGTATGCTATGAGCTTGCCTTATGAGATGATTATGTTAACATGTATTGAAAATGTTATGTAATTTATTTAAAATCAAGCGTATGTCTCTTCATTTGTTAACTAGGAATTTAGGAACTTTGTTGAAAGAACTGTTAGACATATGTGTGTGAATATCTTCAATTTAGTATTTTTTTGCAATTGTAGATAGAATTGATCTTATACAATGCATGTACTACTATGGTTGTTTTCGCATTAAAAGTATTTTAGTTTTGCCTTGTGGAATCTAAGTTATCTTCCGGGATATGATGCCGAATGTGGGCTTATAGAGAAGGTAATTTTATTTTTCAAAATTACCAAATTGTTTGTGCTTTGGCCAAAGCTGTGTACCATTGAAATATATAGATCTTAATGCCTAGTTATTACTATTATTATTTTCTGCCACATCCTGTTTGCAAGAAATATGTTCATTCTAGACTAGAGTGCATATAGGCATCAGACATGCATCAAGAGTTTCCCTCTTGCCAATTTGTACCAAGTTGCTAGGTGCCTCATGTAGGCTTGGGTATTCTTTGAGTTAGGAAAAATTCTAGGGAAGTGTAGTGCTTCATGGTTGGGTGGAAAAAGTGTTGCAATATGCGCCTAATCGGTGTTGTCATTGATGTCAACATATCCTTGTTGTCATTGGTGTCAACATATCCTTGTTGTCATTGGTGTCAACTGTATCCCATTCTAGAAGACTTGTATGTTGAGGATATTAAGAAAATTAGCCTCTCTAGAAGAAACAAGTGAGTTACATATCTCTCTGTAAGAGACATTAAAGACAGTGCAGTTGAGTGAAGTAGATTGCTCCGCATTCCCAGTGAGATGAAGATCAAAGTCTGCGGACCAAAGGGTGTTGTAAAGGATTGTCTGAAGTTACTCCAGTTAAGATTTGAGTGATTCACATGAAGAATGTGTGAAGTTATGGCCATCTGAGTAGAACTGGGTTTTGCAGTTGTTTAGAGGTGACAGAGTGACATAAAATTGGTCTGGATTGATTTGCATTGGAATATTATGATCTGTGGATCTAGAGGTGTGTTTGGGATGTCAGTGTGTATCCTTAAATCAAGAGGTTCATAGTTTGGAGGTCTGCAAGCAATCTTTCTAGTGTGACAGTCATGACAGTGAGAGTTCTTAAGTTCCTAGATGAAGATGCAAGTGTTTCTAGTGAAGTGAGGTGGTGCGGTTGTTCTTGTTGATTTCATTGTGCTTGTGGTGGTCTCTGGATCAAGTGCCTACTATGTTGGTGGTCCGCGTTGAGGATTGAGATCGTGGTTGAAGATTTGTCCTTGGGTGTTGCTGTTCTTTCCAGTCTTAGCCGACTGGATGCCTTGTGCATGTTGCAGATGATCTAAGAGAGGTTCTATGAAGCGTGGCATGTTGTTTGAGGAAGATTTGGGTCCCAGCTATGTTTGGCCAATAGTATAGTGATTCACATTGAGTTAGATGTTTGTACTGCCGACCTTGATGCTTATTCCAAGGTTGATGAAACATATAAATATGTGTGGTTGAGTTGTGGAAAATCATCCTTGTGCGAAAATGATAAAGATCCTAAGAAAGGAAGAAATGAAGAGCAGTAAAGGATGAGGAGATAGCGAAGAAGTGTTTGGGGGTAGAGCAAAAGTATTGTGCGCTTCAATGGAATTAAACTTTGCATGAAGTAGATGATGTTTCTTAGTTCAATCTTTCTGTGTAAATCATACATTTATCTTGTAGGTAGTGAGCCTCTTTTGACAAGTGAGCTCTGGGTAGTGCACCCGAAGGCAAGTGCCTTCCCATTTTCTATTCTTTTAATAGAGAATAAATCTTGTGGGTTAACCCCCATCATGGTTTTCCCTAACTGGGTTTCCACGTAAAAATCCTAGTGTTATGTGTGTTGATTATGTTTCTACTCATGTGTTGTTGATTCATGCTTTCATGGTTATATCATTAATCTGTTAATAAGTGGTAAAGAAAATTAATTACAGCAAAAGATAAAAGTTTTGTGACAATTGATTCACCCCCCTCTCAGTTGTCTTCCCTAATTTCAACAAAAAGAACCTTAACCATGCTCTTGACCTTCGGCTTGCGGAAGACTAGTGGGTTATGGCAGCTAAAGACAAATTGTATATTTGATTCTTTTTATGTAATTTAGAAATGAATATATCATTGTATTAATCATTTGTATGGCTTGTTTAGCCAAATTATGTATTTTGTGCTTCTCAATGATGTACTATTGTTGTGCTTGGAAAATTGTAAAAGATGTAATGTTACTTTCCCATATTGTGCTTGTGGATGCACCTGAATATTGCAAAAACTTGCAAGATATTATACCTTTATGGATATTTCTAACAATAGAAAGATTTAATTTCCATTTATAGATTAAGATTTGCTTTTCTGTGGTATTTTTAGTAAGTCGTATTTTCTGACATTACAACACAACGGAAACAACTCAAATATAGAATGCAAAGAATGACTCAAATGCTCAATATATCATATATGTAGAATACTTACTTATATGTCGGCAACATGCGAGCTACAAATTAGGGCTCACAGGCCTGATTCTATAGTTACAATAGATATGGATTTGAAGCACAAAACATCTAATCGAAGCTATCTAAATCATATCATAGAACTAATGACTTCCTAATACATCCTATGGATCTATATATATCATCTCCAAGCTCAAAGAATCCTCTGCATCGGCCAGGATACAAACTCCAATGAAGAAGTGTAACGTGTAGAACAAATAGGTTGGCCTTTAATTCTCTGGTATTGCTCCGCAAATGAATGAAACTTGGTGCGGACCTCAACGAAGGTCTATCTAATCATTATGTGCTGTGTGATATGCTTCATTTAGCTCCACAAGTCACAGAAGTGCTCTGCAAATGTTCTCCTTCAATTGACTATCTGAATGCTCTATTCTATGAAAACAAGTGATCTTCTGAGTGATATCTTTTAACAGATAAGTCCAAATGACCTAAATTTTGGATATGATGTAGTTGATGATGTCTAGATGCTAAGTCTTGCTCTGAAAGATCTAAAATGAAAATGCAGAAAAATGTAGTACAAAATGATGAAAGTGCTTTTGACTGAATTAAACTGAACTAAACTGGAAAATGAAAGAAAACAAAAGGAATGCAAATGTTTTTGGTTGATGCAAGATTTCTCTACATCCTGGGATGCTCCTGCATCAGACACCTGGGGTTGTTGAAAAAGTGAGTCCCTCACTTTGCTGGGGCTAGAGGAAAACTGAAACAGTCTACCTCAGTGTGAGAAATCCAAGATGAATCTTCTTCTGGTCTACCTTTCCACTTGACTACATATTCTTTGTATTTCTTGCCTCTGGTACTGCATCCAACTCTACTGTCCAAGATGTCTTCTATCTACTCTGGTTGTTGTTGTGGTAACTAATTCTTCAAAATATCTTCAATGCTGTCACTTGATTCTCCTTCATGATACTGATATAGGTTTACAATGTTGAATAGAGGTGATATACCCAATGTCTCCAGTAGCTCCACTTCATATGCATTTCCTAAATCAAATTTCCTGAGTATCTTACATGGTTCAAACTTGTTCATATTCAACTTGTTATATGTACCTACTGGAAATCTCTCTTTTCTCAGATATACCATCACTTCATCTCCAACTAAAAATTCTTTGTGTCTTCTCTTCTCATCTGCTTGCTCCTTATACTTACTGTTCATCTCCTCCAAATGCTTCTTAACCTAATTATGTACTGTCTCCATGTATCCAGCAAATTCTTCTACCTCTACACTTCTCTTATTCTCCATACTGATATCTCTCAACTCTGCAACTCCTCTAGGTTTCATTCCAATCACAATTTCAAAAGGTGTCTTCCCTGTACTCCTATTCACTAAATTATTGTATGTAAACTCTGTTTGTGATAGAATTAGATCCTAATTTACTGCCTTCTCTCCTACCAAACATCTCAACAAGTTTCCCAAACTCCTATTTACCACTTCTATTTTTCCATGCTGAACTGAACTTTAGGTCTGTCTTCATCTTCTTCCACAATGTCCTCCAAAAGTATCCAATGAATCTTGTATCCTTGTTTGAAATTATGCTCTTAGGTAATCCATGCAATCTCACAATCTCCTTGAAAAATAGGTTAGCAATAGGCATTGCATCAGTTGTCTTCTTACAAGGTATGAAATGTGCCATCTTTGAAAATTTGTCCACCACTACAAATTTAGAATCATGTCCACTTTGTGTCTTCGGCATTCCCAAGATAAAATCCATGCTTATGTCTTCTCAAGATCTCTCTGATACTATCAAAGATTTATACAATCTAGTATTTTGACTACTCCCTTTTGCAACTTGACATATTCTACAACTCTACACAAACTTCCTTACATCCTTATATATCTGAGGCCAAAAGAAATGTTCGCTTACCAAATCCACTATCTTGTCAATTCCAAAATGTCCTACTAATCCACCACTATGTTTCTCCTTTATCAAATTATCTCTCATTGAACTCATAGGTATACATAATTGATTTCCTTTGAACAACATATCTTCCTGAATGAAATAATCCAACCACTTACTTCTATTTGTCAAAACAAGTTCCTTACATGCTTTCCATGGTTTTGGAAAATCAAGATCTTCTTCATACATGTGCTTCAGCTCTTCAAATCCTAATACTTCAACTCTCATAATACTTCAACTCTCATCTCTGTTATCAAACTCCTTCTTCTGCTCAATGCATCTGCAACTTTATTTGACTTCCCACTCCTATGCTTCAGTACAAATGTGTAACTATGCATGAACTCTACCCATCTCATATGTCTTTGATTCAACTTTCCTTAACTGTTCAGGTACTGTAAAGCTTGATGATCTGTATACAATACAAATTCCTTAAGTAACAAGTAATGTCTCCACTTCTTCAAATCTTGAATTATGGCATAGAATTCCTGATCATAAATTGAATATCTTCTTCTTGCATCATTCAACTTCTCACTGAAATATGCTATTGGTCTACCCTCTTGACTTAACACTGCTCCTATTGCATTTCCACTTGCATCACAATCCACTTGAAATACTTTGTTGAAATTTGGTAATGCTAACACTTGAAGACATGATATTTCCACATTCCATGACATGAATGAAAAACTTCTTGTTTAAACTGTGTGTAGCTTTTTTTACATCAAAACTTATGGTTTAAACTATGTGTAGCTTTTTTTACATCAGTTAAAACCAGAAGTTTAAAAAAAGCTACACACAGTTTAAACCAAAAGTTTTTCATTAATGCTAACACTGGTTGTTCTGTCACTTTCTACTTCAATAATTGAAAACTTTTATTTGCTCCTAATGTCCACTTAAAATCCTTTTTGTCACCTCTCATTGTCTCTGTCATCGGTGTGCATACTTAATTGAAATTTTTAATAAACTTCCGGTATAAACTAGCTAATCCATGAAATGATCTGACTTCTCCAATGCTCTCAGGTGTTGGCCACTCAACAATTGCTCTAACTTTCTCAGGGTCCATCTTCAATCCTTCTGTAGAAATCAAAAATCTCAAATATACCAATTCTTCCTTCATAAAACTACACTTCTTGATGTTTATCAACAATTTCTCTTCTCTCGATCTCTACAATACTTGTCTCAGGTGCCACAAATGTTCTTCTTTTGTCTTACTAAAAATTAGAATATCATCCATGTATACAATAACAAACTTACCCAAGAATTTCTTCAAGACTTCATTCATCAATCTCATGAAAGTACTTGGTACATTGGTCAATCCAAGGCATCACTAACCATTCATACAGTCCTTCATTTGTCTTAAATGCAGTCTTCCACTCATCTCCTTCTCTGATTCTAATATGATGGTATCGACTCTTCAAGTCTATCTTGGTAAAATACTTTGCTCCACTCAAACAGTCCATAATGTCATCCATCTTAGGCAATGGAAATCTATACTTAACTGTGATCTTGTTAATTGCTCTAGAATCTCTACATATTCTCCATTCTCCATCTTTATTTGGTGATAGCACTGCAGGTACTGCACAAGGGCTCAAACTTTCACTGATCAATCCTTTCCTCAACAATTCTTGTATATGTCTATTCAGTTCTATATTCGCTGCTTGTACAATCCTTCAGGTACATAATTTGATATGATGTCTTCATACCCTGTCAACTTTTCAGTTATCTCCTCTAGTTGTGATTCTTTAGTCTCTGTAATTAGGGTTCTAGGCTTCTTAGGGATCAAATCATAACACATGTTCTCATGTCTCAATCCATCTAGAAATTTTCTTCCATCAACCAAACAGATTCTAGCATTCCCATATACTTCACTCTTAGGTTCATCTTCCAAAGGTATCAAGGTGATTTTCTTTCCATTAAATACTATAGTGTAGGTATTCTTTCTCCCATCATGTATATCTTTTGTATCATACTGCCATTTTCTACCCAATAATATATGACATACATCCATCGACATAATATCACACAATACTTCATCATGATAAGATCCAATATGAAATTTCACCAAATATTGTTCACTCACCAATACCTTTTGTTCATCCTAAATCGATGCTATCTTGTAGGGCTTAGGGTGTTTCAATTTCTCCACGTTCAGCTTAGTCACCATCTCCTTTGAAACCAAATTATCAATATTGCCACTATCAATGATAACCTTACAACATTTATCTCCTGATTTGCATCTGGTCCAGAACAAATTTTTCCTTTGCGGTGGTTCCTCAGTTGTCTCTACTTGAAATAGTGCTCTCCTCATGACTAGTGATTCTCCCTTCTCTAGTTTTCCAATTGAATTAGGTGATCCAACAGGTTCTTCTTCTACATAGGCTGCTCTTCCACTATTCTCTGTCTTCTTGCTTGTACTTCCCTGATGACATTCAAATGCTCTGTGTCCTTCACCTCCACACTTACAATAGATTCCTCTAAATGTTCTCTTATCCAATCCTCTTTCATCTCTCCTATATCCTTCACTCTGGTAAGAATTATGATTCCCTCTGCGGTAGAAAGTTCTATCATCTCTCCAGTATGAATTGCTATCTCTATCTTCCTTCTTGAATGGGCTATCTTTTTTGTTCTACTCCACATATGATCCTCCAGAATATGTTCTACCTTTTTGAAATTTACCTCCTCTTCTTCTCTGTCTTTGCTCATGCTTCTTATTCAACTTTCAGGGCAAACTGATATGCTTCTTCTATTGTTGTCATCCTTACCAAACTTAGTTCTTCTTGAATGTTCAATCTCAGTCCATTGATGTATCTTGCCACTTTCTTCTTGCTTGCTTCACTATATCCAGTCCTTATGATCATCTTATGAAATTCTTTAGTATACTCCACATATTTCTCCTTTTGTTTCAAGTTTTGCAATCTCTTCAATAGCTCCAACTCATAGTCAACAAGTATGAACCGATTATTCAACTTTGTCACCATTCTATCCCATTTTATGATCTTTTCTTTTCCTTTTCTGTTTCTATCCAACTGAACTTCTTTCCACCAAATAGCAGCATGTCCTTTCAACTTAGTCTTCACAAATCTCATCTTCTCTGGATCTTCAATTTGTTCATGTAGACGTCTGAAAATGGTCACAACCACTTTCATCCACGTACGCAATCTAAACCTATTTCACCTGCATCATTCTATCTGGTCCAAACATTAATTAAATAATTTTTAATTATTTAAATAATTTATCCTACATCCTTTCCCTTTCACAAAAATCAAGTTCCGCTACTATAGTTCAAAAATTAAATATTTTTGACTATAGTTCATAATGCACACTCCAAAAAATTAAATAAATGACCATATTTATTTAATTCCTATTTTGTTCACTTTTGATTACTTTTTGTTAGCATCATTATTTTCTTCTAAAACATGTGCACATGAGTTAATTTTAATTAATTCCTCATTACAAACTCTCATGTTTCTAGAAGTCCACTTGTCATCCCATTTACATGCATATACATGACAAGTGGTACTTTGGAAGCATGGCCAAATCTTCCAAAATGTGTACATTTGTCCTATTTCTGTAGTTTGATGGAACAGATTATGCTCTTTGAAAGGTACAAATGAAAATTCATCTCATTTCTCTTGGTTATAGTGTTTGGAAGATGGCAGATACAAAGTATACTATTCCTAAAAATGGTCCATCATCTAAAGATGAAGTCAAATAGTATGAGCTAAACGGAAAATCTAGAGATGCTCTATAAAATGCCTTATCTAATATTGAGTTAGTGAAAGTTATGGATTTGGAAACTGCTCATGAGATCTGGGATAAGTTGAAAAATTTGTATGAAGGAGATGATTATGTAAAGAGTGCAAAATTACAAAATCTGAAGGCAAGATATGAAGCCCTGAAGATGAGAACATAACAATCTACATGCAAAAAGTTGATGAAATTGTTAATGGAATCAAAGGTCTTGGTGGAACTATTAATGAAGATGAGGTTGTGCTAAAGATTCTCAAGTCATTGCCTAAATCCTATAGCCACAAGGTGTCAACAATTGAAGAAGTTATGAGTGTGAACAAAGTTACAAAAGATCAGTTGCTCGGGAAACATACAACTTTTGAGATGAGAGAGTTTGGTGATGCTCTACCGAAAGCTGAGACTGCTTTCAAAGCTAGCACTTCAGAAAAAACTTCAAGATCTCAGAAATATGTTGTGGAATCTGATGATGACCTTGATGAGGTTGAAGTCAACTTTGTGGATAGAATGCAAAGAGGTACCGGTAAGTTCAAAGGCAAATTACCATTCAAATTCTTTTCTTGTGGTAAGATTGGTCACTATAGCTCTAGGTGTTCAGAGAGAATTGAGAAAGGTAAGAAGAAATTTGAAAGCAGACCTAGGATTATAAAGAAATACTATTATGTTAGATATCTTGATGATGATGGTGTAACAAATGATGAGTCTAATAATAATAGTACTAGTGCAAATGAATGCTTGTTTATTGCTATTAAAGAAGAACCTGAGTCTACTAATCCTGCTAGTTGTGTGAAGGAAGAAAAACTAGTGGAAGAAAGTGCTTGGTCTGTCCAGGTTGAGAAAGATAAGGATGAATGGATCATTGATAGTGCATTCTCACATCACATGATTAGTGATAAAAGTAAGTTTGTAAGCTTTGAAAAGTATGATGGGGGACTGGTTAGGTTTAGTGATAATGCAACTGGTAAGATTTGTGGAAGAGGATCTATTTCTTTTGATGGTATGCATAACACAAATGATGTTTTATATGTGAAGGGTTTAAAGCATAATATTTTAAGTGTTGGCCAGATGTGTGAAAAAGGGTATGATCTAAGTTTCAAGGATAATGGATGCAAGATCATGGAAAGCTCCAGAATAATGATTGCAACTAGTAAGAAGACTAAAGACAATGTTTATCACTTGAGAGGAACTGGTAATTGTTGTTTGTTGGCTCAGACAGATGAGAGTTGGCTATGGCATAGAAGGATGTATCATATCAATTTTGACAACTTGGTGAAGATAAGCTAGTACAAGTTGTAAGAGATCTGCCTAAGCTTGTGAAGCCTGCTAATACTATTTGCAAGGAATACCAATTGGGGAAACAAATAAGGACAAGTTTCAAGAGTAAAGAATAATTCTCTACTGGATTTCTTGAGTTGGTGCATACAAATTTGTGTGGTCCTACAAGAACAAGAAGTCTGCAAGGATACATGTAATTTATGTTGCTTATTGATGATTACTCTAGAATGACATGGGTTAATTTTCTAAAAGAGAAATTTGAAGCCTTAAACAAGTTTAAAGCTTTCAAGGCAATGGTTGAGAATGTGTTGGAATTGATAATCAAATGCTTAAGGTCTGATAGAGGAGGTGAGTTTACATCAAATGAATTCAACATTTTTTGTGAAGAGCATGGGATAAAGAGATAGTTATTTTCTCCTAGGACTCCTAAGCAGAATGGATTTGTTGAAAGAAAGAATAGGACAGTTCAAGAGGTTGCTAGGTCAATGATGATGGAGGCTAACCTACTAGAAGTGTATTGGTGAGAAGCTATACATACTACTGTCTACATTCAAAACAGAGTCCAAGTCAAAGGTAATGGTACTAAAACTCCTTATGAATTATGGTATGGAAGAGTTCCCATAGTGAAATATTTTAAAGTTTCTGGAAGAAAATGTTATATCAAAAGAGATGAAGAGTTAGACAAGTTTGATGCTAGGTGTGATGAAGGAATTTTCCTTGGATACTCTACAAAGAGTAAGGCCTACCGGTGCTACAATAAGAGATTGAAGAAGGTCATTGAGAGTGCTAATACAAAGGTTGATGAAGATAGGGAAATAACATCAGATCTGAGTGGCTATGAATCAGATGAACCTGCTGTTACAGTCAATGAAGAAAAGATAGAACAAAAAGATAATCAAGCTAAAGAAGAAAAGGATCCCTGAAGTGTTGTCAAGACTCCCAAGTATGTAAGGATTAATCATTCTAAAAATCAAATAATTGGTGACAAAAGCAAAGGAGTATTAACAAGGAAAAGAGTTGTAAAGGAATAGGTGAACTATTGTTTGCTTTCACAGATTGAACCTAAAACTGTAAATGAAGTTTGCCAAGATGAAAGTTGGATGAAAGCCATGGAAGAAGAGATGATGCAAATAGAAAAGAATCAAACTTGGGAATTGGTTCCTAGACCTGCTGATAAAAATGTGATTGGAACTAAATGGGTTTTCGGATCAAGATGAATGAAAATGGAGAAGTTGTAAGAAACAAAGCAAGACTAGTATGCAAAGGATATTCTCAGGTTGAAGGTATAGATTTTGAGGAGACCTATGCTCCTGTGGCAAGGATTGAAGTAATAAGAATGTTTCTGGCATTTGCAACTCACAAAGATTTTAAGGTGTATTAGATGGATGTGAAGTCTATATTCTTGAATGGAGAACTGGAAGAAGAAGTCTACATTGAACAACCAAAAGGATTTTAGTCATCAAACCATGGTGACATGGTGTGCAGATTGAAGAAGGCCCTGTATGGAATCAAACAAGCTCCTAGAGCCTGGTATGCAAGGTTGGACAAGTATTTGCTGCAATTAGGGTTCAACAAAGGTATTGTAGAGAGTAATCTCTATTTCAAAATTAATAATGATCAAATTCTAATTGTTGTAGTCTTTGTTGATGATATTAGCTTTAGAGGCAATGAAGGTATGTGTAAGAAATTTGCAGAGGAAATGTAAAAGGAGTTTGAGATGTCTATGTTTGGCGAAATGATTTTCTTTCTAGGACTGCAAATTACTCAATCAGAAAAAGGAATTTTCATTTCTTAGTCCAAGTATGTGAAAGAGTTGTTGAAGAAGTTTGGAATGGAGGATTCTAAGCCAGTATGTACTCCTATGGTAACTAGTTCCAAGCTGAGCAAGAATGATGAATCACTTAAGATTGATCAGAAAAAGTATAGATCTATGATTGGAGGACTACTTTATCTAACCCATACTAGACCTGACATAATGTATGTAGTCTGTCTTGTGGAAAGATTTCAATAAGATCACAAAGAGTCACATGTGATGCAGTCAAGAGGATCATGAGGTATTTAAAAGGCACTTCAGACTATGGATTATGGTATCCCAAAGATACTGATTTCACTCTTAGTGCCTATACAGATGCAGATTGGGTTAGAGATGCTGATGACAGAAAAAGTACAAGTGGAGGTGCTTTCCTCTTGGGTAACAAATTAGTTTCATGGCTAAGCAATAAGCAAGAATTAGTTTCTTTGTCTACTATAGAGGCAAAATATATTGCTGCAACATGTTGTTGCACTCAAGTGCTTTGGATGAAGAAAACATTGAAGGAAATAAGAGTTGTGTATGAAGAACCTATTTCACTCTTTTGTGACAATACAAGTGCTATAAACATTTCAAATAATCTAGTGATGCACTCAAGGACAAAGCATATATCAATAAGGTATCACTTTCTAAGAGAAAAAGCATCAGAGAATGAAGTAAAGATGGAATATGTTTCTACTAAGGATCAAATTACAGATATTTTTACAAAGCCTCTGCTTAAGGATACTTTTTAGTATCTTAGGGAAAAGTTAGGGGTTATTACCCCTCCTACTCTAAACTAAGATGCATAGAAAATGCATCAGTCCAATGGTGCTCAAAGTCTCATTCTTTGATTTGGATTAATGTTTTGAAGGCTACCCCTCAGGGGGAGCTGGTAGATGTTGTTGGTATAAGTTTCTGATCAAGAACAGTAAGTGTTACAGTGTTGATGACAGGGGGAGTTGAACAGTAAAGAGAAAGAAAATATCTGGCACCCCTTGCCATTGATGTCAAAAGGGGAGAGAAGTTCATGTGAAAAACCTAAGAAGAAAGTTGCAGTTAGAGAAAGCATCAAGTAAGGGGGAGAAAAGAAGCAAAGCAAGATCGTATGTCTTGATGGTTTTTCACATCATGTGTTGCCATCAATGACAAAGGGGGAGATTGTTGCAAGTATGAGCAGTAAGTGTTGTCATTGATGTCAACACCTAAGGTCAGTATCTAAGGAAATTATTTGAATGAATTTGAGCAAGTATCTGAGAAGAATAGTACAGTGTTTTGCTCTGCATATACTGGAGATTGAATATCTTTGCCTGTGGTTTGGAAGTTATATTAAGGGATGTCTGTAGTTACCATGTTTCAAGTTTGAGCATCCAGTGTGAATATTTGAGTGAGTTATGTTCACCAAAGTAAAAATTGGTTTTCTGTGTATTTAATGGTGACAGGGAGAATGTATTATGCTATTTCTCTACATTTAAGTTTTACAGTCTGCGGTTCTGGAATTAAGTTTGTAATCATATTATGTGCCTTTAGTTTAAATGGTTCATGATTTGGTGCTCTGCAAGCGATCTTTCCTTCATAACAATGGCCGACAGTAATGATCAAGTGCTCTGATTTGAAGAATCTTAAAGATAAAGTGTTTAGAGGTTGTACAGATGTTCTTGGTGATTGTAACGTGCTTGTGGATCTCTCTAGATCATGTTCCTACCTTTTGATTGGTCCGCAAAGTGTAATCTAGATCATGTATGTAGAGTGTTCCTAAAGGTCTTAGTGTTAACACCAGTTTTAGCTGACTTGGCTGTTTTCACTACTTGCAGTTATGGTTTGAAATTTGTAAAGCATGTTGTTGTGTGGAAGATTGCATTTGAGTCCTAGCTAAGGATTGGCGTGGTCCACATTCATTTCTCTTCTTCCACAATCTGTTTAGGTTTAGACCTAATTTGAATATTAGCTAAATATGTATGTATGCTGACCTTGGAGATTGTTCCAATGGTTGATGATTGTAATGCCGACCTTGATGTTCATTCCAAGGTTGATGAATTGTATAAATACATATAATGAAGTCGTGAATGATGGTAGAGGATGCGAAGATAAGTGCGAAGTGAAAAAGTAGAGCAGAGCAGAGGAAAGTTATCACGCTTCAATGGAACTGAACTTTGGTATAGTATAGATGCTACTATCTCAATTCACCAACTCTGGTAGTGAGCCACCCCATTGGCAGTGAACCCCTTCTTTTGCAGTGAACATTCTAGGTAGTGAGCCCCATTGGTAGTGAGCCTTATTGTAAATTTTGATATATCATTTATATTGTGAGCTAACACTGACTGTGGTTTTTCCCTTACAAGGGTTTCCATGTAAAAATCACGTGTCTCATGTGTGAATGTGTTTAAGTTCTGATTTCATGCTTTCATTGTTAAATTACAATAACCGTGATTAAGTGGTTGATGTGTTGATGGTTTTAAAGTTTTGATTACAACTAATTCATCCCCCCTCTCAGTTGTATTGCACATTTCAACAATCAACACCTAGTCCAGCATATCAGCACCCACTGTTAGGTATAAAAATTCTGCATATCAGCGCCCATTTGGTATTTTAGCACCTGTGTTTATGAATCAGCGTATATTTTCAGAATCAACGCTTAGTCATTGTGTTAGGAAAATGTTAGTTTTTTATCATTGTCTTGGATTAACATTTGTTTTGCAACATTTATCAATTGTCCAAGACCCTATTGTTGACTACTAATGAGTTTTTTGCAGCCCCGCCGACAAAGAATCTCTTTTTTTCTATTAGTTGTAGTTGCACTAAATTAGAGTAGTGGGAATTAACTTTGTTTGCCATGCTTGTGGTTTGAAAATCAGACGTATGCTCTCCCTTCATGCCTTAGGGTGATCTTGGGGATCAAAAGTCCATTTTCAAACCTTTTACTTGCTTTCATACTCGAAGGGGCTACTCAGCTTGTGTATGCTCTCCCCTCATGCCTAGTGCGATCTTGGGTGATAAAAAACAAAGGGTAGTTTCTTCTTAGGAGGCTTGCTTGGGGATTTCATCCCCCCAAGGGATGACCTCAACCACATGTTCTGGCATGGTATATAAATATTGTGAGAATTGAAAGACTCCTTTAAAGAAAGGACCCTCTCACCTCCAAGTAATAGACCTCCAAGACCCTTGGTCCACCAAGACTTGAGTGGTTGAGTGTCAGTCGATTGGGACACCCCCATTCATGGACTTGGGCCTCAAGTACCTTGAGTATGCTAGAGGATACCCCTAGAAGCCTTGTTAAGCCTATGTAAGACCTTTTAGTTGTCGTATCTTATGGTGCACCCCTGTAGAGGAGGGGAAGATGCTCACTGTATCGTTATACTTGAGGATATGCTTTGGACAAGATGAAAGTCTCCAAGGAGAGGGGGTAAGGTGGTCTAGGACCTTATTTTCCCTATCTATCCAAGCTATAGCACCAAAGGTATTAGTGGGGGTGGGAATCTCAATTCACTTTGAGTTGGGACTGGCCCACGGCCACTTCATGAGATCCACAAGATATGTCACTCCTACTTGAATAATTCTAGGTTGTATACAAGTGCTTGAAGTGTCTTCTTTGTGCAAAACCTGTACAAGGCATTTGTGAACCACGAAGGCTAATCACCTCTTGCACCAACTTCCAAAGTTAGTCAAACAGTCATTGTGATTGTTGTATTTGAAAATCTTGTCAAAAAACCAATCCAACAACTTGAAAATCACAAGATACCATCACTGTCCTGAATCAATGCCTACTCTAGTAAAACAACGCCTATTTCCTGCAAAACAACACCCATTTTCTAAATCAACGCTCAGTTTCTGAATCAGCACCCGGTTGTTAAATCAATGCCCATTTTCAAAGTCATTAAAGAAATCAAAATTTTGTCCTTTTGGTTGTCAAAAATCCCATTTTTACATCATCCTTTGACATTACACACCACCTCATCCATATCCACATCCATTTGTCCCTCTTAGCTTGTGATCCAACTTTAATCATTGATCATTATCCTTGTCATCATTCTCATTAGTTTATAGATTATCCAAGTCATCCATATTTAATTAGTCCTAGCCCATCATTAGCCCCATAATCCATTGCTTAATCATCTTCCTAATCATCATTATCTTCCATTAATCACCCTTCCTAACCCATTATTAATCATAATCTTTGACTATCCTTGATTAATCCCTTGTTAATCCCACCTTCATCAATCCTTGATCAATCCAATCTTTGTCATCCATAATCATCATTGTTAGGCTTGATCCATTGTTGTCCTTGTGCTACTTGACCAATCTTTAATCCATCCCTAATCAAACCCTTGATTATCATCCACTAACACCTATAATCACTCTGCATCCATAATCAATCCAACCTTTGTCATCCATAATCATCATCCTTAGGCAATAATCTAGAATTATCCTTATCTTTTATCAATCAAAATTCTTAATCCTTCCTTAGTCAAATTTTTGTTTGTCATCCATTACCATCCTTAATCAATCCTACCATCCTTAATCAATCCCTATCAATCTGTAATCAATCATCATCCTCAAATCAACTTTGATCCTTATCTAACCATATCATCCCAATCCAAAATCAATCCCTATCATCAAATCAATCAAAATCACATCCAAATCCTAAGGTTAGAATCTAGATCAAATCATCCTTTTGTTTATGGTAATCTTAAGACCTTGTCTATCTTAAGTTTAGTATAAACTAGACATCATAATCCTCTTGAATAAATTAGCATGGGAACTTAGACAACCCCTATGTTAGTTGATTTTGAATAAATCCCATTTTGCTTGGTGCATCTTGTCCACCCCAAGTAAGATAATCCTATCATCCTTTTGCTTAGGCTCTTTGTCCACCCTAAGTATATATGATTAATCATTGATCTTTCAATCATTTTGATCTAGATTTTGAACTTAGAGTCTCATCCCCATTCATCATCATTGGTACCTCATCATCCAAATCCTACCCAAGTTCACCTTTTATGCCTCCCATCATGTGATCACAAGCTAGGAAGAAAATGGATGCACATTACCAACCTTTCTCTCTTCATGACTCTACCATGAGTAACATGGAGGGATATGTCAACCAACCCGAAGTGGGTGAAACATCCACTCATCATCACCCATATTCCCCCACCTTTATTGATTTTCTCAATTAAAATGGATTACACAATAATTTTGACCAATTCATTGACAACCATAAGGATGAATTCCTTGAACATCTTATTGAATATGGTGCACTCCTTCCATACTCGTTTAACCATGATAAACCCAAAAACATTTTCCATGACAAACCCCCATCACCCATTCAAGATCAACCATGGGGACATGTCCCTAATCCCAACGAACCTATTTATGACAACCCATGGGCTAGCTATGCATCCAACACTAACGCTATCCACACCCTCAACCAAAACATAGGGCACAATGTTGTATCACAACCACAAGTATCAGAACAACCTTATGGAATGCCTTCTCATATGATGCCCGATCCCAACATGCCCACCAATCCAAAGATTGTCATTCCACAAAATACAACCAACATTCCTCGAGACCCATCTAACACCAATCTCATTCCACAACCCCTTCCTCCTTTGAATATCCCTTAAAGGTCGATAATCACTCAAATGGTGCTACCACCCACAACACAAACGTCCATCCAAACCTCTAATCCACTCAATCAAACACAAAATCCCTTGATGAGATATAACAAACTCACTCACACATATCAATACTCCGCACATCAACAACCTCCCCATGGGTCCTTGATGAAAAATCCATACGTCACCCAATAACAACCACCACTCCAAAACCAATAAAACATTCCATATGGGTCCCAGGTTTATACGCAAACTATGGGTCCACCTCCATACATCCAACAACAACAATACATCCATCCCCAATATCAACAATTGTCATCACAACAACCCCCACACATGCCACAACCACCTCTTGCTAATCCTTTCAACCAAGAATGACAAGAAATGAAAAACACACTCAAAAACATCCAACTAGGGACCCAAAAGAAACACTATAAGTTCGAAGACTTATGTCCCTATCCATTTGATAGAAACATCACATCACACCTTTTCCTCAACATTTTGAAATGCCAAAATTTGATAAGTACAAAGGAAAAGGAGACCCTTGTGACCACATCAAGGAATTCTTCATGGCATGCTAAGAAGTAGCCTATGATGATCAATTCCTCCTTCTTTTTCCACGAAGTCTAGGAGGACAAGCCCTTGAATGGTTTATGCACTCGCCTTATGGCTCCATCTCAACTTTCCTCGATCTTTCAGAGAAATTTGTCACCCACTTCTCATACAATGTAGAGCATGAAATGACTATGCTCAACCTTTGCAACGCGAAAGTTTCACTACTTACCTACAAACATGGAGGTCCCTTGCTAGCAGGCTACCTTGGACAACCCCCGAAAAACAACTCGTTCACATTTTCATCCAAAATATCAACCAAGAAATGGCCTTCCACTTGTAAGTACATTGTGCCTCAACCTTTGATGAAATCATAGAAAAAGGGGTCACCATTGAAAAGGCCCTTATTGCAAAAGGTTTAGTCAAAATCTACAACAAGAATGACAATGACAAGTCATCTAACAACAAACCTAAATTTTGGGCTAAAAACAAAAACACCATAGGAGATGGTTCTACTGATTCCAAGTATATCCAAATTGTCGCTCCTAAACCAAAAGAGATGAATGTAGTCCAAAATGTTTCAAACAATGTCTCGGTTCCATCTGCTCCTCCAAAGTAGAATCCCCCTAACAATCCAAAATGCAAGTATACACCCTTGGGTGAACCACTCGAGCTTGTGTTTCAAAAATTAGTCTAAGCAAACATGGTTGAGTTCCCCACGATGAAACCATTCGATGAAAACCAACCTAAACCTGCGTGGTATAAAGAAACGAATATTGTGACTATCATCGCATAAAGGGCCATGCCACGAGCAAATGTATGAAATTGAAAAACTATTCCAAGACCTCGTTGATCACAATGATATCCAAATAGAAGGAAACAACAATACATCACCCAATGATGGCCTCGATGTCTACCAAGACCCTCTTCCCCACTGCAACAACAACCAAACCGCATCCAAACCATCATCCTCCAACACCAATCCCAACAACCAAGCCAATAATATCAACTATAACAACATTCTGCCTTCGTACGACAATGTAGTGGGTCGAATTGATTTTGATTCTACTCATGTTGCCACCATCAACCTCAAAAATACCACCCCCGAATGTGTCGTTACTACCTGACGTGGACGTGTAACTATAAAGGGACCATCCCCATCCTCCACTACTACTGCTTCCGAATATAATCTCCATGACCATCTTGGGAAAACCCTCACACAAATCTATGTCTTGGAACTCCTCAAGACATCCACCATCCACCGCAAAATACTTGTCAAGGCTCTCCAAGAGTCCCACATCCCCACCGACATACTACCTGCTCAATTTTAAAACCTAGTGGCTTAATTACCCTCATCCTACCATCTCACCTTTAGCCATGCTAACATGCCACCCATCGATCCCACTCATAATAAAGCATTCCATATCAAAGTCCAAATTGCCAACCACAAAATCAAGAGGGTCCTCTTGGATAATGGATCCGGTTTTAATATATGTACATTAAAATTCATGAAACTCATGGGGTATTCAGTGACTAACTTAGAGTCTCTGGTCATCTCCATCAAGGCATAAGACAACACAAAAAGAGAGTCTGAAGGTACCATATGCCTCCCTATCAAGGTGGGCCCACTCACCATGCCCACTCTATGTCATACATTATCGATCTTGACCTTCCATATAATCTTCTTCTAGGCTGACCATGGTTACATGCCATGCAAGCCATTCCATCCACCTACCACTAATGTCTTAAGTTCCCTCATAATGGTGTGGAGGTCACTATTTCTGCCGACCAACAACCTTTTGAATATTGCAAAGCCTCAGAGGTTGTTTATGATAGACAATTCCATTGTCCAAGCACCTATGGGGACCATGTGAAGGACCCTTTGTCCATCCTATCCACATCATCACCTACTCCACAAGTCACCATCGATCCATCACAAGCATCCACCCTATCTTCCACTCCTACACTGCAAAAGGTCAAGATAATAGACAAAGGGTGTGGCGAATATGATCTTCACAATGCCTTCCAAGTGGGATAGTTACCATTGTCTCGTCATCTCCAGAAGAAGGAATAAGAACAACATCTTAGGATCAATGATAAAATTCCCTTTATACTAGCACAAAACTCTAGAGAAGAGGAAGCTGAAGAAACAACTTTGAATGATTGGTTATACCGTGATGAAACCACTCCTGCACCTATAAATATGGAATACTTCAAAGAAAAATATCCTATACCATTTCAAATTTGTACCAAAATGCCTTATCATGGAACAAGACTTGGTGCTGATGAACAAGGTGTTACATAACCCATCCTGGTTGATCCTACATCTCCCAAGAAATATGCTCAATACTTCAGTTTAGGATATACCCCACCGATAGTGACAATCCATGGACCTGCTAAAACTTTGGTAAAGGTAATGAAATCCTCTTCTATTAATGCCACTCTGAGTATCATCATAGCTTCATGCAAAGATCTTGATCTTTCATGCATCTTCCTCGACAATGCCATCTTCATTATTGACATCCCCCTCATTCATCCCGAACTCATTGCTTGGGATTATCAAGGACCCCCGCCTCTCGACATGTTTCCACATGATGAGGCTCTCTTTACATTCCTAGAACTCCATAACACCTCATAGTATGACATATGCTTGCACGCTCATGCCTACTTTGGTGAAGAGGAGATCCTTCGTCCAAAAAGCAAAAATAAAAAAATAAAAAAATTGTCCCTGGTGAAAACCTCTCTGAGGTGCTAGAAGATGAGGACCTCCATCTTCTCCCTATGCCATCCTACTGGCAAGAGCATTCCAACATTTTGATTGAAGGCACCCAAGAAATTAATCTAGACACAAGAATTACCCAAGCTTACACACCTAGCAGAGAGTCTCGGTACTAAAGAAAAATCCAACATCTCCATTGTGCTTCATGAAGCACCTTATGTGTTCACTTGGTCCTATGCCGATATTCCAGGGTTGGATCCATCATTGGTTGTTCACCATCTTGTGGTACATCCTGAAGCAAGACCTGTTAAAAAGAAACTCTGCATGATGCACCCTCAAGTTGCCTTGCTTGTCAAAGAAGAACCACATAAACTATTAGATGTCGGCTTCACCCATCCTATTGACTATCTAGAATGGGTCTCCAACATTGTCCCAGTTGCTAATAAACTTGTGGGCATTTGAGTTTGCACATATTTTTGAGACCTTAACAAAGCATGCCCAAAGGATTACTTTCTGCTTCCCAACATCGACATAATTATAGATCTCACAGCAGGACATGAGATGCTCTCCCTCATGGATGGCTTCTCTGGGTACAACCAAAATAGAATTGCCCCTTGAAGATCAGCACAAAACTGCTTTTACCTGTCTTTGGGGTACATATTGCTGGCAAGTCATGCCCTTTGGTCTAAAGAATGCTAGAGTAACCTATCAACGTGCAATTACTACCATCTTCCATTACATGCTACACAAAATAATGGAGGACTATGTGGATGATCTCCTAGGAAAGTATAGAATGAGAGAAGAATACCCTAAGATCTTAGATGTATATTTACATGTCTCAGAGAATACAATCTTCACCTTAATCCCAAGAAATGTGTCTTCAGCGTAACATCAGGAAAACTCTTGGGGTTCATTGTCTCCCGTAGAGGCATCGAGGTGGATCCCACTAAAGTCACTTCTATAACAGAAATGCCTCCCCCTAAGACACTAAAGCAACTCCATAGTCTCCAAGGGAAACTTCAGGCTATCCACAAGTTCATTGCTCAACTCATAGATAAATGTCAACCCTTCGCCCATTTGCTTCACAAGGATGTGGATCAAAATTGTCAACAGGCATTTGATTGCATTAAGGAATATCGAGCTTCACCATCGGTCCTAATGGAACCTATCCTTGGAAGACCCCTATTATTGTATATATCAGCAACTTCAGTAGCACTGGGGGCACTTTTAGCACAACATGATGATATTGGCCACAAAAGGGCTATATACTATATCAACAGGATCCTAGTCAGCTATGAGATTAACTACACCCCCATGGAACGCACATGTCTAGCTATCTTTTTCTATTCCCAAAAGTTACGACACTACATGCTAAGTCATTCTATCAAGCTCATCTCTAAAGTCAACCCTCTCAAGTACTTTCTTTCTAGGACTTCACTCACGGGAGGAATGGAAAAATGGGTTATGTTGTTGAGCGAATTTGACATTGAGTATGTTGACAGAAAAGCAATCAAAGGATAGGTTGTAGCAGATTAGCTGGCTGAAACACCCCTCACAGATCATCAACTGCTATCTATTGATTTTCCAGATGAGTCCATCTTAACCATGATAGAATCAACAAACTGGAAGCTATACTTTGATGGATCCTTCACCAATCATGGTTCAGGGGAAGGAATACTATTGGTGACCCCACAAGGCGACTATATCCCCAAGGTATACAAACTTGCCTTCCCATGCACAAACAATGTAGCCAAATACAAAGCTTTGATCATTAGTCTCAAAATAGTAGTACAATGGAATATCTTGCAACTACAGGTCTATGGAGACTCCCAGTTGATCATCAAACAAGTAAATGATGAGTTTCTCACCAAAGACGACAAGCTAGTACCCTATAAGCAAATGGTTGATGAATACAAACTATTCTTCACCTACATATAGTTTGAATAGGTGTCCCACCTTCATAACAAAGCAGCTGATGCTATGGCTACTATTGGTTCCCTTCTGGATATGCTTCGGGACAACCATCAATGTGAGTTTCTTGTGGAACAACTCCTAATGCCAGCATATCATGTTGCCGATTCAGAATTCATTTGTGAGATTTTTAGACCGAAAAATCCCTAGTATCATGACATCTACACCTACCTCCAACATCCTATTTTCCCAACCAAATCTACAGGTTGTAAACAACAATGATCCCTCATTCGCTGAGACGTTCGCTACACTATCCTTGCAAACACACTCTATTGCCGAAGCTATGATGACACTCTTCTTTGATGTTTAAACACAAAAGAAGCTTCCCTTGCCCTACATGAAGTCTACACAGGTACCTGTGGAGCGCACACAAGTGGTATTATCCATGCCAAGAAGCTCTTACGTATATGATATTATTGACCTACTATGGAACATGATGCATGTGAGTATGTGAATAAGTGTAAGCTCTATCAGCAGCATGGAGATCTCATCCATGCTCCTTCTCAGGTGTTACAACCCATCACCAAACCATGGCCTTTCTCTCAGTGGGGCCTAGATCTTGTTGGCAAAATCCAGCCATCCTCCTCTAATGAACACAAATTCATCATCACCACCACATAATACTTCACTAAGTGGGTTGAAGCCCTTCCTCTCACTTTCACCATTGGAAACCAAAACACCAAGTTTATCCTTTACCATATCATCTGCCGTTATGGTATCCCATCCACCATTGTCACTGACAATGGTAAACCTTTCAAAAACCATGATGTTTGAGACCTCTGTGAACAATTCCACATACAACATCGTTGGTCCACTCAATACTATCCTCAAGGTAATGGCCAAGCTGAGGCTGTAAGCACAAAAATCACGCATAGCCTCCATGAGGATCCCTATGATGATTCAAATCCTTCTCACATACATGTAAGCACAAAATAATGTCCTTTAAGCAGCAAGCCTCTTGATGACGTGTTCTCTTTCCTGTCTTGTGTTATTTCTTCTTTGTCGATTTCCCTTTCTCCCCGTTTGCGATGCTTTTCGACACTTGTTGCCACACTTGTCAACTTGCATTTTCTGAGATTTTAACCTTTCTCCTAAGCCCTCAAAGTATCATGTAGGTGAGTTTTCACCTCTCCCCTATGTTTTTCATCTAGCGCACCTCCTAAAAGCCTTCTAGAGGCCTCCTTATCCATCTCCTACTTTTGGTTTTCAGTTTCGTCGAACTAATCCATATCTCACCCTATTATTTCTAGATCTTTCCCAGGAGATCCTTCTGATACAAGTGGAGATTTGGATTCTTCCTCATGACTGACCTGTTTCTTGATGTAGAACCCCTCCTTTTCTTCCCTTCTTTCATCTCCCAACCTATTTTTCTGCATCTGACACTGTCTAGCTCAGATCTCCCCCGGGTGACCTAGGGTCACCCCCAAGTGACCCTTGGTCACCTAGGGGTGACCTTGTCTGGTGAAAGGGATGACCTTGTCATTTTTGCAGCCATAGAAAAAATTGAGTTTCTCACTCATTTTTGCTCTGTTTTCGCCTATTTTTCTTCCAGTTTGCATGGTTTTTGATCCCTAATATAGAGTTAACTATATCATGCAACCACACATGCATAATTAGCTCTATTTGATCTGAAATTAACTCTTCAATCAATCTTACACATTCCCTCACCTCCATTTTCTCTCCAGTGATAAGCTATCTTTGCTTCATCACTCTCCAATCAACTGAGTTCACTGGATAATCAACCTTGTTAACTCTCCAATCATCTTAGTTAACTCATCAATCAAAATGAGTTAACTCTTCAATCAATTCCTTCTTCTAAACCTATAAATACACCCCTCCCTCAAGCACAAAGGGAGGCAAATTCATTGTGCACACAACTCTTGCCAATTTTGCTCTCCAACTTAGCATTCAAATGCTCTTACAGGATGAAGTGCCTTTTGCTTTATTTGTTCAACCAAGTAGCATCACGCTACTTCATTCTATGTCATTGTGCTCAATCCAAGCTCTCATTGAGCTCATACAAGCTTCATCAAAGCTTCTTTTTGCTTCTTCGTGTCATTTTGTTGTCAGGAGGATCACTTGCTGCCACAAAAGGATTCGAGGTTACCTATTACAAGGATTGTTGAGGGTAGTGGAGTCAACAAATCTTCATTTCTCTCAGGTTCCTTCATTGTTTTCATTCAATTAATAGTAATTAGAGAATCAAATTCACTCTTGGGAATAGTAAAATATTGCCTTTTCCTTGATAATTAGATCTTGCATGTTAGATTAGTTTCTTTCATATTTCTAGATCTAGATTGTTAGAAAAAGCATTTTCCCTTTTCATTAGATTAGATCGCTCTAAAATCATCGAAAACACAAAAAAAACATAGGTTAACATTGCATTGGAAAAGTCATATAGAATTGCATACATATTTCCCTTTCATAGATTAAAAGCACTTTCATTTCCAAAATACTAAAAAATACCAAAAGATGTTTTGCATATCATTTAGCTTGCATGCATATAAGAAACACTAGAGTAGACAAAATTGCAAACCCTCGATTCCATCACGAGGTAACCACGGTTAAACGATCCAATCAAACCCTCGATCCCATCACAAGGTAAAAACAAGCTTAAACAAAGTCAAACCCTAGGTCAAAACCCTCAGATCTAGTTAAAGTTAGTAATCACACATTTATCTCCATCCTGATTCACGAATGTGCTTAGGAGTGAGAGGAGAGTGACTAAGGGCTATCCGTGATGAGATCCAAGAGATCTGTCCATGACCACAACAAGAAACATTGGTTTTACCACAAGGAGACCCATTTGTCCTCTTATTGTTAGAAGAAACTAGACAACGCCAGATACAACAAGAGCTTGTTTAATGCATACAAAGACAAGAGGACATCAACGGGAACAATAGCTTACCCACATAGAGGTGGAATCTAATAAATCCAAATAGGAGGAGAGAAACCAGTGACCCTTCGAGTCATAGGGTTATCTCATATACAACAACAATAGAATAAAACATACAACTAAGCACACAACAACAAAGGTCATAGTACTTGCCGACCCCTCTCCGCAAAGTCTAGCTCTCCAATGAGGTAGACCTCTGCCATGTCTCGCCTCCTCTCGACTGGCTAATTCCACGTGAGCGAGAGTGACGTGGTGGATCACCCCGTGGCAAGGAGGGAAAGGGTCTGTGTGCGTGCCGAAATTCAACCTAACAGCTGCAGGCAACTGGAGTCACAATTTTGAGCGTACATATTTTGGTGAACCCGACATGAAGAGCAAAGACTTTGGTTATGTTTTTTGCATCCCATTGTGTGGATCTCATTTCCATCATCATTGTCACATACGATGTCAGCTTCACCACATATTTTGGTGACCCGACGTGAAGAGCATGTTGAAATTAGGGTAGAAAACTGAGAGGGGGGGTGAATCAGTTGTCACAAAACTTTATCTTTTGCTGCATTTAATCTTCTTTATCACTTATTAATAGATTTATGATATAACCATGAAAGCATGAATCAACAACACATGAGAAAAAACACAATCAACACACATAACACCAGGATTTTTACGTGGAAACCTGGTTAAGGGAAAAACCACGGTGGGGGTTAACCCACAAGATTTATTCTTTGTTAAAATAATAGAAAAATGGGAAGGCACTTGCCTTCGAGCACACTGCCCAGAGCTCACTGCTCCAAGAGACTCATTGTCTACAAAAAATTTACATGGTTAACACTGAAAGGTTGAACTGAGAAACAACATCTTCTTTATGCCAGGGTTCAGTTCCTTTCAAGCTCACAACACTTCTGCTCTACTCCCAAACACTTCTTCGCTACCTCTACATCTTCACTGCTCTTCCTCTTCTCTGCTCTACCTTTGGACCTTTCTTAGAATCTTGTCATTTTTGCACAAGGACAACTTTTCCATGACTCAACAAGTATTTATATGCTACATCAGCCTTGGAATGAATATCAAGGTCAGCATTACAATCATCAACCATTGGAATAATCTTGAAGGTTGGCATCACAAACATTTAGAAAAAGACTTGACTTAATACAAAATGCTAGATGCAAAACACTACACTATCGGCCAAACATAGATGGGACTCAAATCTTCCTCAAACAACATGCCACGCTCCATAGAACTTCTCTTAGATCATTTACAACATGCACGGAGCATCCGATCGACCAAGACTGGAAAGAACAACAACACCCAAGGAGAAATCTTTAACTACAAGATTAATCCTCAATGCAGACCACCAACACAATAGACACACAATCTAGAGACCTCCACAGGCATAATGAAATCAACAAGAACAACCGCACCACCTCAAATCACCAGAATCACTTGCATCTTCATACAGGAACTTAAGAACACTAACTGTCATGACTGTCACACTAGAAAGATTGCTTGTGGACCTCCAAACCATGAACCACTTGAGTTGAGGATACACACCAACATCCCAAACATACCTCTAGAACCGCATACGATAATATTCCAATGCGGAGTAATCTAGACCAAATTCCTATCACTCTATTACCTCTGAACAACTGCAAAACCCAGTTCTACTCAAATGGCCATAACTTCACCAATCCTCCATGCGGACCTCTCAAATCTTAACTGGAGCAACTTCAGACAATCCTCTACAAAACCCTTTAATCTGTAGACTCTGATCTTCATCTCATTGGGAATGCAGAGCAATCTACTTTACTGAACTACACTGTGTTAACTATCTCTGACAAAGAGATATGTTAACATCAATGACAACACATCATAGGCACATATTTGCAACAATCTCACCCTTTGTCATTGATGGCAACATATGATGTGAAAAACTTATTCAACCATCAAGACAAGGACTTCCTCCCCTTTTTCTTATCACACCTACAACCACTTTCTTCACTACTCCCCCTTTCACCAGCAACTACTTACTTCTAAGTTTTTCACACGACTTCTCTCCTCCTTTGACATCAATGGCAAAGGGCACATATATGCAATCATATCTCCCCTTTTTGTTTCTTAGATAAAACCAAACTGAACTCCAGAATTAACATACTGACTACTTCCCTTGAGTAGCATCCCCTTAACACCAATTCGGATCACAAGATATGATTGTGAGTTCCACCAAACTGATGCACACTAGTGCACCTTAGTTTTGAATAGGAGGGGTAATATCCCCCAGCTTCACTTTGAGATACTCAAAAGTATCCTTAGGTAGAGGCTTAGTGAAGATATCCGCAATCTGATTCTTTGAAGAAACAAACTGCAATCTAACTTCATTCTCATTTACCTTCTCTCTCACAAAGTGAAAGTTGATGGATATGTGCTTTGTCCTTGAATGCAACACTGGATTCTTTGAGATGTTTATTGCACTTGAATTATCACAGAAGATTGTAACAGGCTCTTCAAACATAATTTTGATATCCTTCAATATTTTCTTCATCACAAAACTTGAGTACAATTACTTGTTGTTGCTATATACTCTGCCTCTGCAGTAGATAGAGATATTGCCTCTTGCTTTTTGTTCAACCAAGAAACCAATCTCTTTCCCAAGAAAAATGTACCACCACTAATACTCTTCTTGTCATCCACATCTCACATCAACCTTGCCTAGATCTTCATTTCTCTTGATATAGCATTTACTACCGAAAACTCTGAAGTATTTTATAGTAGGAGCATTACCAAACCATAGTTCATAAGGTGTTTTACTAGTATTACCTTTGATCTGCACCTGGTTAAGAGTGTAGACAACAGTACTCACAGCCTCTCTCCAATAGACATGTGGAACATTTGCCTCCATCATCATGGTTCTAGCAGCCTCTTGAATAGTCTGATTCTTCCTTTCCACAACAGCATTCTGCTGAGGAGTCCTAGGAGCATATAACTATCTTCTTATTCCATGCTTTTCACATTAAACTCACCAAATATAAGCTCTCCACCTCTGTTAGATCTCAGACACTTTATCTTCACACCAATCTCATTCTCCACCATAGCCTTGAACACCTTGAATCTGTCAAGAGCCTCTAATTTCTCTCTCAAGAAAGTGACCCACATCATCTGGGAGTAATCATCAATCAGCAACATAAAGTATTTGTCTCTTTGCAAACTCCTAACTTTGGAAGGACCACACAAATCAATGTGCACAAGTTCCAACAATCCACTTGAAAATTGTTCTTTACTTTTGAATGTAGCTCTGTTATGTTTGCCCAACTGACATTCCTTACACATGCTATTAGCAGATTTCAAAAGCTTTGGAAGATCTCTCACAGCCTGAGTAGTACTTATCTTGACAATGTTATCAAAGTCTACATGACACATTCTCCTATGCCTTAACCAACTCTGATCAATCTGAGCAATCAAACAACTTTTACCAGTACCACTTAAATGAAAGATATTACCTCTAGTTTGTGTACTAGATGCAATCTCAGTTTCGGAGCTTCCCAAAATTTTGCATTTTCCATCCATCAAGAGAGATGGATCCTCTGCCATGGATTCTACCAACTGAATTATCTCCAAACTGCATAATTCCACCTTTATACCTTTTTAACTTACATTCTTACTTTTATCACATGTCATATGATGAGAACATCCATTGTCAATCACCCATTCATCCTTTTCTTCAACCTAAGCAACCAAGGCACTTTCCACATTCACACAGCTAGTAGATTTAGTAGGCACCAGATCTTCTTTGATAGCAATGAACATCCATTCATTTCTAGAGGTACTTCCTATATCAGATTTATCATCTGTGACTCCTTCATCAGTAGCTTCTTGGACATAGTAGCATTTCTTTTGAACCCTAGGTCTGTTAGGGTTTGGCTTTGAAACCCTCTCCGGGCATCTTGAAGCAAAATGACCAATCTTATTGCAAGCAAAACATTTGAAAGGCAACTTTCCTTCATAGTTACCAGATCCTCTTGGTAATCTTTTGGCAACAAGGGCTTCAAGTTATTCAATCTCAGATTTATCTTCTTCAAGTTCCTTCCTTGCCTTCTCATATCTGGTTAGTCTTCTTGAAGAGCTTTCACCTAGATCAAATCTTTGCTTTCTGAAAACACTGGCCTTAAATGCAGATTCCGATTTAGGAAGAGAATCACCAAACTCACTCATTTCAAATGTTGAAAGCTTGCCAACTAGATGATCCCTTGTAACATCTGTCACAGTCTTGATCTCCTTAATAGCAGCAACCCTATGCTTGTATGAAGCATGTAAGGATCTGAGAACCTTGGCAACAATCTCTAATTCTTCCAGTTTTCCACCAGCACACCTGATACTGCACACAAGTTCATTCACCTTCTACATGTAGGAAGTGATGTTTTCATCTTCGCTCATCATGCCAGATTCAGGCACCCACTTACTGGCAGGGGGAATTAGATTTTCAATGTAGCTCCTCCTGAGCCAGAACCTCTAGCTCAGTTTCTGGAGGTATCAACACCGAATGCTGGTATGGATCCTTCCTTTGACTCAAAATCATCCTTTTTAATCCATATCTTGCTCATCTCCTTCTGTGTTTCCACCAGATCTACCTTTTTCTTGCCTTTGTCCATCTTCTGCTCTATTCTTCCTTTACCTACCTGTGAGTTCTCTTTTCCCTTTTTGCTTCTACAAAATTTAGCAATATGTCTAGATTTGTTGCAGTTGAAACACATAATCTTATTCCTCTGACAATTACATGTTGGAGCAAGTTTAGATCTGCATTGCATTGCAATATGCCCAAAATTGTTGCAAGTAAAACATCTTCCATTGAAAACTTGTTTGTTCTTAGAAGAATTCCTTGATCCACTTCTGTAATCCTCAGCCTTATGACCTATCTTTTTGCAATTAAAGCATTGACCAGAGAAAGATAATGCATTTTCATTCACTTTACTTCTACATTGATTAGCTCTATGACCATACTCATTGCATTTGAAACACTTACCATTGAAATATGGATACCTTTGAGCATTAGGTTGTCTTACCGGAGGTCTTCTAGGATTCCTTCTTTGATTTCTTGCTTCAGGATTTCTTTGACTTGATCTAGAGATTTCACCTTTCTCATATCCTAGACCATGCTTATCATCTGCCTTCTTCTGACTATCAAGCAACACCTCAAGTTTAGCTGAGCTTATCTTGAACTTCTCTTTGTATTCATTTGGAACTTCTAGGTCATGTTTGAGAATGATAATTTTCTTTTCAAGTTGTTCCTCATTATACCTAGTTTCTTGTAGATCAGACTTTAGATGGCCAATTATTCTATCCAATCTACAACACTCTTCTATTCTTTCTTCTAGAGACTGATTCAGGTTTTCTTCAGTCTTCTTCCTTTCCTAGATTTCCTTGGTTAGCCTCATCACCCCAGACTCCATCTCATGTTTTAAGAAAACAACCTCTTTTGCCATCTTCTCACATTCCTTTGTCTTCTCCTTTAGAGCCTCATCCATGCCATTGTCTTCCTTATGATTTGCTAATTGTTGAAGTAGCTCCTTCCTCTTTTCCATAGATTTGATCAGTTTCCCTTTTAAAGTCTGAATGAAATCATCAACATCTTTAAGGTTCTCTTGTAGTTCTTTGACTTCTGCTCTGGACTAATCAAGATCTTCTAAAGCAACTTGAAGTTGGTCATTGATATCATCAGAATACCAGAAGGAACCCTTTGAAACACTTACCCAAATCTTCCTCAAGTTGTTGAACTTCTTCCAAGGAACCAAGCTCTAATACCAATTATTGAAATTAGGGTAGACAACTGAGGGGGGGTGAATCAGTTGTCACAAAACTTTATCTTTTGCTGCATTTAATCTTCTTTACCACTTAGATTAATGATATAACCATGAAAGCATGAATCAACAACACATGAGCAGAAACACAATCAACACACATAACACCAGGATTTTTACGTGGAAACCTGGTTAAGGGAAAAACCACGGTGGGGCTTAACCCACAAGATTTATTCTATGTTAAAAGAATAGAAAAATGGGAAGGCACTTGCCTTCGGGCACACTGCCTAGAGCTCACTACTCCAAGAGACTCACTGTCTACAAAACATTTACATGGTTAACACTAAAAGGTTGAACTAAGAAACAACATCTTCTTTATGCCAAGGTTCAGTTCCATTCAAGCTCACAATACTTCTGCTCTACTCCCAAACACTTCTTTGCTACCTCTGCATCTTCACTATTCTTCCTCTTCTCTGCTCTGCCTTGGGAACTTTCTTAGAATCTTGTCATTTTGGCACAAGGACAACTTTTTCACAACTCAACTACAAGTATTTAGATGCTACATCAACCTTGGAATGAACATCAAGGTCGACATTACAATCATCAACCATTGGAACAATCTCCATGGTCGGCATCACAAACATTTACAAAAAGACTTGACTTAATACAAAATGCTACATGCGGACCACTACACTGTCGGCCAAACATAGATGGGACTCAAATCTTCCTCGAACAACACACCACGCTCCATAGAACTTCTCTTAGATCATCCGCAACACGAAGCATCCGGTTAGCCAAGACTGGAAAGAATAGCAACACCTAAGGAGAAATCTTCAACTATGATCTCAATCCTCAATGCGGACCACCAACACAATAGGCACATGATCCAAAGACCTCCACATGATAATGAAATCAACAAGAACAACCGCACCACCTTAAATCACCAGAATCACTTGCATCTTCATATGGGAACTTAAGAACACTAACTGTCATGACTGTCATGCTAGAAAGATTGCTTACAGACCTCCAAACCATGAACCAATTGAGTTGAGGATACACACCAACATCCTAAACATACATCTAGAATTGCAGACCAAAATATTCCAATGCAGAGTAATCCGGACCAAATTCCTGTCACTCTGTTACCTCTGAACAACTGCAAAACCCAGTTCTACTCAGATGGCCATAAATTCACCAATCCTCCATGCAGACCTCTCAAATCTTAACTAGAGTAACTTCAGACAATCCTCTACAAAACCCTTTAATTTGCAGACTCTGATCTTTGTCTCACTGGGAATGCAGAGCAATCTAATTTACTGAACTACACTGTCTTCACTGTCTCTGACAAAGAGATATGTTGACATCAATGACAAAACATCATAGGCAGATATTTACAATAGAGCAAAGCCTCTTGGTTATGCTTTTTGTGTCCCATTGAATGGATCTCATTTCCATCATCATTTACATATGACGTCAGCTTCACCACATATTTTGCTAAACTTGACGTGAAGGGCAGAGCCTCTTGGTTATGCTGTTTGCGTTCCCATCTCAAACATCTCAAAACAATTAATAGAAACTTCAAAACATTTTTGTGCCATTCTTCATAGCTACTTTTGCCGCTTCTGCTTCTATCGCTTACGCCATCATCCGTTCCATTTATTCTATGGTGTCTATAGCACCCCTGAATATGACAGAACCTGACTTAAACCAAGAGAACATTCCCTCAAGAGAACCAGAAACTCCCTCATTTGATAGGTATGTGCCACCACATCCTGACGCACCAATCGCCAACTATTATGATTACGAGGATTATGACTATGAGAAAAATCAAAGAGAATCTAGGTACTCTCTATCTTTCAACAACCCAACTTGGGAAAACAACCTGGCCATACCAAATGCGCTGCATAAAGCAAGAAGGGTAAGGTCAGAGATACATCAACCCGAACAACCTTCCTCAAGCACATCAAATACCCATCTTGATGAGGAGGTTAAACGGTTAGAAAAATCTCTGCAAGAAGCCAAAGATGCCCAAGAGGCATTAAGGATTGCCTTACAAGAAGAACAAAAAGAAAGCACTGTGCATGAGGAAGCACTTCACCACAAAAATATTTGAAGAGAACATCCTAGAAATGAAGAAACCCCTAGAGCTGCTACTCCTGCAGACTTGATCACAACGCTAGTACAAAGAATCAAAATTTTAGAGGCAGAGCAAGCCACTCTCGAAAAAAGGCAGAAATCTTATGAACAGGACTAGGGGGCATCTCAAAATCCTCCCTACCTCAATAACTATTCACGGAATGCTAGCGATGACAAATGTCTGAATGGGAATTCTCCTATTCAGAATAATCAAACAAATCTAACAATGGGTTATCAAAACCCACCTACATGGTTGTTATTGTCAACCCCACAATCTCAAAGTGCCTTTTTAGGAATGCATCTCAAATATTTGAAAGAACCTTTGGACCAAAACATAAGAAGTGTGCAATTACCTCGACCATTTCCTGATCTCCCGAAGTTCAAAGGAGAAGGAGATCCAAATTCACACATTAAAGCCTATACTACAGCCATCAGAGAACTCATCCCTTGGGATGGGATTGTAGCAAAGATCTTCCCGAAAACACTTGAAGGCATCACTCTGGATTGGTATTATCATCTCCCAGAAGCTTCGATCCATTCATTGAGACAAATCATTAGAGAGTTTGTCATGGCATTCGACATGAACAAACTCATGAAAATAGGAATTAGAGAGTTCCTCACAATGAAACAAGAACCAAATGAATCTGTAGCTCACTTCATCACTTGATGGAGGCAAGTCCTCTATTCTTCAACTAGTGCTCCCAACATGGACTATTGAGAACTGTGCGATCTCTTTTTACATGCCCTTAACAAAGACATGAGGGAAGATGTTCAAAAACTGCCATACAAATCTTATGAGGAGGCATTGGAAAGTGCCTTGAGAATTGACCAAGCCGCCATCGATAGTGGTAGAAAGGTCTATGGTTCAAATGGAAAACTGACAAAGGAAGACACAGGGAACAATACCTCTATCGTTAAAATTCTCAAAAACAATAGGAGTGCAACCACAGATGGGGTGATAGATCAACCCTTGATCTAAAAGATAAAATATGATTACAATGGGAGAGATTACTATCCTCCTAACATAAATGCCATAGATCGACCTAGAAATGGGTACTACCCTCGAGACAATTACCAAAGTTGGAACCACAACGGAAATGGGAACAGAAATGATGGGAGATACGAGAGACCCCCATATGAGTTCAACCAATTTTGTTCTTTTCATAGAACAAGGGGGCATAGCATAGAATCTTGTAGGGAATACAAAAGATTCATAGGAAGACTACTGGAAGACCAACAATGCTTGTTCATAGAAATGTTCTTAAACCCATAGGAGGTCACACCGGATAACAAAGATACAATACAAAATCAAGCTCCAATAGTGCCACAAAATGCAAACATGAGAATTTATTAGGATCCATTCCCTGCACATAAAGACACATATGCAACGAATCAAAACAACATGACTTAGAGTAGTAACCCCAAAATCCCACCACAACTGGGACAAAAAGGAGAAGCTAGGATGGTGGGATTAGTTAAGATTATGCGCAACGAAGAGGAAGACCACAAGGATAAAAATTAGCAAATACCAACATATGAAGGCATCATCTTGGTGGTAGAACCAATACCACCTCCAATCAGACCTTATGAGCTCATAGAAGACTTAAAGAAAACATATGTGCACATTTTGTTCATTGATTTACTCAGGAACTCCTCTTCACATCACTCCGCGTTACTACAAGCAATAGGTCTAAAATACCTCGACCAAATTACCCCACCACCTAGTGAACAAATCAATCATGTGGACTATGATCTTTGTCCACCAAACTTAGAACTCAAAGATCCAGGGTTCTTCGACTTACAACAGATGCCTTCTGAGGCAGAGTTAACAAAAAAAGGGGACCGTGCGCTACATCTTCAAGTGTAGATTTATGATACGTGCATCAAACAAACATTAATTGAAGATGGGGCCGCAGTGAATATAGTTCCTTTCTCCCTTCTAGAGAGGATGGGCTATGGACACACCAACATCACCGCCTCAAGAAATACTCTAAGCGGATATGATAACCTAAAGGCGGCCACCATAGGTAAAATTACCCTTCTGGTAACTTTGGGACCCAAGACCATTCCAACCACTTTCTATGTCATAGACAAGGACACGTGATATAACTTGATTCTTGGAAGGCCATGGATACACAGAATGAAGGTTGTGCCATCCACATAGACTCCTTACAAAAAAAAAAATAGTGCAAGAGCAAGTCACTAATAGTAATGCAAGATGAATAGCATGATACAGAAATGCAAGAAACAAATTATTTTTGACATTTTGATGATTTTATAATTTTTTTGTATTTTTATGTTTTATGATTTTTTTGGTTTTTTAGACATAATATTTCCTAAGGTGAAAGGCATTGACTATTTCGCCAAATTCCTCTCCCTCCATTGTGCACAAGAGATTCTAATCAAAACCTAGCTCTTAGCTTTACACTGATCCCAATCTTAATGAGTCAAGATGTTAGGTCTAAACAAAGTCAGTATTCAAACCTACAGTGTTCAAAGGAAGCTTGCAAGTAGACCTTCCCAATTCTTCCCTAGTAGTAGAGAAGTCCAACCAGATTACAAAAACTTTAGGTGGCGCTTAGCCCCTTATCTTTCTTGGCCAAAAATGTCAACAAGATCAAAACTCTGAAGGAAGCAATCTAAGATACGAGTGATTAAAAAAAATAAGTGATCAAAATAAGAGTGTCAAAAGTGAGAATTGAGAGATCAAAGCATTGCATAGCAAAAGGTCCAAGAGCATTCATTTCTTGAAAAGTCAAAAATCCAAAAAAAAGAGAAAAGTCAAGTGAGGAAAATACAAAAAAAAGTGAAAAGAAACAAAAAAAAGAGATACAAAAAAGATTGAAAGAGAGAAGATTGCTGAATGCCCATACTCTTGGGTGGAGATCAGTCTAAGCTCGAAGCCTCAAGGGTGACATTCTAACAGAGAAAGAAAGGTACAAAGCACACACACACACACACATTAGCTGAGAAAACCCAAAGAGTCTAGTAGTCTCTAGGATCATCTTCTATCTGGGGACCCTTGTTCTTTCCCTATTATCCTTTACCTCGGGTCTATTTTGCTTGCCATCTATGATCTAATTCTAGCGAACACCAATAAAATTTGCTACTCATCTAAGTTGAAAGCTTGTCAGCTTGTCTTATCTACATAAGGATCAGTGTTTAGCCTTTTGCGAAGTCTAGAAATCAGAAACAATCCATATTCATTTCCACTCCCCACTTGAGTTTCACTTAATCGTATCTCACAACCTTGGATAGATTTCTTATATTAGGACAACTCGTAATCCCCTGAATTGAAAATCGTATTTGAGAGTAGTCACACTGTTTGTTCCACATTGCATTCATGCCAAAAATTAGAAAAAGGGTCTCAAATCAATAAAGTCAAATGTCATATCTCATGACATTCAGTAGAAGTAGATGTTCATTTTAGCATTTCTTGTGTTCTTGCATTATCATATCGTAAACTGCATCTCATATATGTACCAAAAAAATTACAAAAAAAATATGTCATTGTTATCATACTTGCATTAGTAAAGAGTTGAAAAGGTCAAGCATAATCAAAAAGTTACAAAAACCTCCAAACATGCACAAGAGATGAGCACTAATTTGATGAGAGAAAAACCATAAAAAGGATAAGCGTTTACAAGATACATCCAAAGTTCACATATAAGAGTATCAAAGAGATAAGATAAAATGCTCTCGAGAAATGTAGAGGATCCCCATGCAAGGGGGTACGAGTTCAAGAAAGGAAGTCAAGGGTGGTTTCCTCCAACGGAACCCTCAGGACTTTGGCTCCTCCATCTACGAGTACCACTCGTCACTCCATGAGACCTATGAAAATGAGGTGCTCTGTTGTGAACATGTGATTGTGAGGGCCCCTCCATGCTAGCATCACACCATCCAACATTAAGGCAGGCCATCTCTCGGAGTACCTGGTTCTCACCCTTAAGCATGTCAACCTGGGTCTTCAACTCTGTAGTTATCTGGCACTCATGGTAGACAGGAGCAAAAATGTCAGTGTGTTGCCCTATAGCTGGGGGCACACCAGGATCATCCAAAAGATGATCACGAGTCATCCTAGTGAAGGGAGAAGCTAATCCAACATTGACCTCACAAAAAAGTCCCTCCACTCTCTGACGTTGCCTGAAATAGCAAATCGAAACAAGACCAATTCAGTTCCACATAAAAAGAGAAAGGACAAGAGTACAAAGAGCGATAGGCAAAACTTATGTGGATCACTAGGCTGCCAATCAGGGTCAAGCTGACGCATCACCTCATCTGAATGAGGAGGTCGAGGAACAATAGGAGGAACCTCAGGGATATCAGGAGCATCATCTGAATCATCAATTTAATCAAAATCCTCATCCTCGGGAAGGGCCTCATTTGACGAATCATTACTATCTGGAATGTAGTCCTCATCAGTGGACTCTAAGTCAACAGTTACAATCAGAGATTGGGAAGGAGTCCCTCTCCCTCCCCTTTGTCCTCCTCTAGAGACCCTAGTAACTAAGATGCCTAGAGTCAAAGGAGTCCAAAAGATGTTTCTCTGTCCAATCTCACCCATCTCCTGAACGGTCCTATTACAAGTAGACACTGGGGGCAAGTCCTCAAGGACATCTTCACCAAACTATTGTAAGACACGACCAACTTGATGAGCCTCAACCAGACCATTGTGGTCTGTGATGTTGGATACCTCACAACAATACTCTCTTATCTCACCATCTCAGGCCCAAGCTCCCTCCATATTGTGATAAGAATCAAAGATCATGTCCTCATCAGTAAGAGTAGCAACAGTGGGTAAAGTAGCATCGAAGTGACCAACATGCATCCACCTCGCTGCTCTCGGTAGCCGCCTATCTGGAAGTGGAATGAGCTTTTGGTAGGGCCTCATGTGCTCAAATATCCATGCCATAATCAAAGAAGAGTGGCTAAAGGCTAGAGACCCTCGCCGTGAAATCTGATAGAAATCTCTGTAAACCATGGCCAAAATGTTAGGACCCCAAGTGTAAACTATGACCTCAATCTCACAAATGATGGGTGCCCAACACCATCACAGATGAGCCGAGGCCTTGTCTCCCGACAACCTCGAAGCGATCAATCCAATCAAGAACCTCCTCAAGAGTGGGATGCGGAGTCATAGCACGGAAGTAAGATGAACTCCTGTCTAGTCCCTAGGGTGATTGACCCCCATCAATGCAGCCCAAGAAGCTTTGTCCTCATAGGATTCGCTAACTGGAAGAGACAAAGGTTGTCCTCTTACAGGAACCCCAAGTATGCGATACACATCATATAGAGTGATAGTCCACTCTCCAAAAATCTGTGGGAACCTAAATGTGTTTCTTTCTGTATCCCAGTAGGTCAAAATGTCACAACATATGCGAGATACATGATGAATCATAGGTACATCACAAACTCTAGCAAGCCTGTCCTCTTTAGAATAGCACGATCCTCATTACTCAATGAAGCAAACATCCCTGAGAGCCATCTCTACTCTTGGTAGGCATTCCATCGGATACGCATGTCCTACAAAATCAGAAGAGAACTTTAGATTATATCTCATAAACTCATAAAAATCCCTAAAAATCATAAAAACGACAGAAAACTTTACACAAAAAAGCGTATAAACCTTCAAAATTGCAATAAATAGGTAAATACAGTGACCAAATCATGTCAGATCAGAGTGAAACGAGTGTTAAACAACATCAAATGCAGTCAAAAATTAGTCCAATAGGGTCACCCCTGGGCGACCCAGGTGTTTTTCCGGATCTCCCCCGGGCGACCCTGCCTGGCAAAAGAGGCGACCCTAAAGGAGGATCCCTCAACTAAAAATTGCTCTAAAAACCTCATTTTTTGACTGATTTCAGAAAATGAAAAAACAATCTTGCTCTAAACGACGAGACAAACACAATTTAACAGAGAAAATCACCAAAAACAGACAATTCTAAGGGATTTTTCACAAAATGAAAGCTAGGGTTTAGAGAAGCATTTTGTACTAATTGCATACCCGATTCTCTATAGCTAAAGAAGAGGTGGCCATCTTCGCGATCTCCTCGATGATATCTTTCTAATGACTGCTCACACAAACGATTTCGTCACCGTTTTGTTTTGATCTCACAATTTGGCTTACTTTGTTTGCCCTTAGCTTAGTTCATTTATGCATTTTTAGATTAGTTCTTTTCTTTTATGCATCTGTTTCGTGCATTGTTTTGCGTGCTCTCATCCCTATAGGTCCAAACCGACAAAGGAAAGCAACTAGTCGAACTCAAATGATCCATGGTAATTTCATCATTTCAGTTTTTATTATTTACTTTGATATCTTCAAATGCCAGACTAATACTAGTTATTGCAAGTACAAATTGCAGGAAAATTGACAACAGGTAAGGCCTAATTTAGGAATGGTACCTACCTTTCATGTAGATTACCATCCTTGAGGGGGCAAATATGTAAGCACAAAAATCACGCACAGCCTCCACGAGGATCCCTATGATGATTCAAATCCTTGTCTGGTACATGTAAGCGTGAAATAATGTCCTTTAAGTAGTAAGCCTCTTGATGACGTGTCCTCTTTCTTGTCTTGTGTTATTTCTTCTTTGTCGATTTCCCTCTCTCCCTGTTTGTGATGCTTTTCAATACTTGTTGCGACACTTGTCGACTTACATTTTCTGAGCTTTCGACCTTGCTCATAAGCCCTCAGAGTGTCTTGTAGGTGAGTTTTCACCTCTCCCCTATGTTTTTCATCTAGTGCACCTCCTAGAAGCTTTCTAGAGGTCTCCTTATCCATCTCCCGCTTTTGGTTTTCAGTTTCGTCGAACCAATCCAAATCTCCTCCTATTATTTCCAGATCTCCCCTAGAAGATCTTACTGATGCAAGTGGAGATTTGGATTCTTCCTCATGACTAAGCTATTTCTTGATGCAGAACCCCTCCTTTTCTTCCTTTCATTCATCTCCCAGCCTATTTTTCTGCATCTGACCCTGTCCAACCCGAATCTCCCCCGGGCAACCCTATCTGGTGAAAGGGGCAACCCTGCCATTTTTGCAGCCACGGAAAAACTCAAGTTTCTCACTTGTTTTTGCTCTGTTTTCACCCATTTTTCTTCCAGTTTGCATGGTTTTTGATCCCTAATATATAATTAACTTTTTCATGCACCCACACATGTATAATTAGCTCTATTTGATCTCAAATTAACTCTTCAATCAATCTCATGCATTCCCTCACCTCCATTTTCTCTCCAATGATAAGCTATCTTTGCTTCATCACTCTCCAATCAGCTAAGTTCACTGGGTAATCAACCTTGTTAACTTCCCAATCATATTTGTTAACTAATCAATCAAAATGAGTTAACTCTTCAATCAATTCCTTCTTCTAAACCTATAAATACACCCCTCCCTCAAGCACAAAGGGAGGCAAATTCATTGTGCACACAACTCTTGCCAATTTTGCTCTCCAACTTAGCATTCAAATGCTCTTATAGGATGAAGGTGCCTTTTGCTTTATTTGTTCAACCAAGTAGCGTCACGTTGCTTCATTCTTTGTCATTGTGCTCAATCCAATCTCTCATTGAGCTCATACAAGCTTCATCAAAGCTTCTTTTTGCTTCTTTGTGTCATTTTTTTGTCAAGAGGATCACTTGCACCACAAAAGGATTCAAGGTTGCCTATTACAAGGATTGCTGATGGTAGTGGAGTCAACAAATCTTCATTTCTCTCAGGTTCCTTCATTGTTTTAATTCAATTAATAGTAATTAGAGAATCAAATTTTCTCTTAGGAACAGTAAAACATTGCTTTTTCCTTGATAATTAGATCTTGCATGTTACATTAGTTTCTTTCATATTTCTAGATCTAAATTGTTAGAAAAAGCATTTTCCATTTTCATTAGATTAGATCGCTCTAAAATCATCAAAAACACAAAAAAATACATAGGTTAACATTGCATTAGAAAAGTCATATAGAATTGCATACATATTTCCCTTTCATAGATTAAAAGCACTTTCATTTCCAAAATACTAAAAAATACCAAAAAGACATTTTGCATATCATTTAGCTTGCATGCATATAAGAAACACTAGAGTAGACAAAATTGCAAACCCTCAATTCCATCACGAGGTAACCACGGTTAAACAATCCAATCAAACTGTTGATCCCATCACGAGATAAAAATAAGCCAAAACAAAGTCAAACCCTAGGTCAATAAAACCCTAGGTCAAAATCCCCAGATCTAGTTAAAGTTAGTAATCACACATTTACCTCCATCCTAATTCACGAATGTGCTTAGGAGTGAGAGGAGAGTGGGTGAGGGCTATCTATGACGAGATCCAAGAGATCCATCCGTGACCACAACTAGAAACATTCATTTTACCACAAGGAGACCCATTTGTCCTCTTGTTGTTAGAAGAAACTAGACAACGCCAGATACAACAAGAACTTGTTCAACGCATACAAAGACAAGAGAACATCAACGAGAACAATTTCTTACCCACACAGAGGTGGAATCTAAGAAATCCAAATAGGAGAAGAGAAACCAGTGACCCTTCGGGTCATAGGGTTATCTCAACTACAACAACAATCGAACGAAACATACAACTAAGCACACAACAACAAAGGCCGTAGTGCTTTCCGACCCCTCTCCGCGAAGTCTAGCTCTCCAACAAGCTAGACCCCTACCGTGTCTCGCCTCCTCTTGACTAGCTAATTCCACGTGAGCGAGAGTGACGTGGTGGATCACCCTGTGGAAAGGAGGGAAAGGGTCCGTGTGCTTGCCAAAATCTGACCCGACAGCCCCAGGCAACTGGAGTCATGATTTTGAGCATACAGAGGCAACTCACAAAAGCTTGCTCAAAATCTTCAAGAAAGTTGTTAATGAAACTGGCTGTGATTGGCACCTCCACATTCATCCCACCCTTTGGGCCTATCACACTAGCATCCACACACCCACGAGAGCTACACCATATTCCCTAGTCTTCGGAGCTAAAGCTATCTTGCCAATAGAGATCACATTTCCCTCATTGCGCATATCTTTGTGTAATGTCATCACTGATGAAGAATACTGTGTTGCATGCCTCCAGGAGCTCGAGCTATTAGATGAACGATGTCTCAATGCCCTCAATCACCTCCAAGCATACAAAAATTGGCTTCACAGATCTTACAACAAGAAAATCCATGCTAGAGAGTTTGCAGTAGGAGACCTAGTCCTGAAAGAAAATCAAATAAATTTGTCAGAATGAGAAAAGAAACAGAAGTTTGAGCCTAACTGGCTAGGCCCCTACATTGTCACTACTAAGTATGGCTTTGGAGCATATCACCTTTCCACCCTTGAAGGAGAAGAGCTTGATGAGCCCATGAACATCATCCACCTGAAGTGGTTCTACAGTTAGCTCGCTAAATACCTTATGTCAAAAATAAAAAAATTAAAAAAATTTAAAAAATTCAAAAAATTCAAACAATCCAAAAAAGTAAAGAGAAATAGTCCGTCCTATGGTGAAAACCACTTATTGTGGTGCCTTGGATAAGTACCATGATGAAAACCTGCTTGTAGGTGTCATGTGTAGGTTCAACTTGGATCCATTGTTCAAACCACCTTCTCATCATCATCTGCACCATCCAGCATATCCCATGATCCCCTCATTTGAGCTTCAGGATGAACCCATCATCTGAGCTTCTGTTGTCCATCATTCCCAAAATATCTCTCATATCTCCATGCCATATCTCCCATATCCCAAAATAACATTCCACACCACTAACATACACCTGATTCACCTCATCCATCCACAACCTTGGTCCATTTAGTGGTTTTGCATAGACATCACGCCTTTACGCTACCATTTCACCACACCAACACTATCCCAATCATGATTTTTCTATCATGGTACTATCGAAAGACTGACATTCAGCACCGCTAGCCAACACTTCATCTAATTGCATGAACCAACCCCTATCCTTACATCATCAAGTCTCCCAGAACTACATATCATCACTACCCGTATTGTAATGTGCCTTGATCTCATGGATACAAGGTATGTAGGTAGTCTAGAATACGAAGGAAGTATCCAGTATGCAAGTACATACAATGCACCCATCCAATTTGCTTGGATGGTCCCACATTCCTGAGCTTGTTGATTACACTTGATCTACAAATGATACACTTGCTAGGCATCCTATCAAAGCATAACACTCTCATGAAAAATCCATCACCATTAGCATGACTTTTCCATAACTAGTAGCCTGTATCCCTCTGCCTATCCTTAGATTATCTTAATCCATCATCGATTTTTGTCCTAAGATGTATCCTTCCTAGAATGGACAAAATCACTAATCCTCCATCCATTTTTGGCAAGAGATACAATGCGTGTTTTGGGTCAGTTAGTCTTTTGGTCTTTGATTTATATCTTGTGCATCATTCTTGGATCACTTCAAAGTTGTCTTGATCTCATTATATCATGACATGTGGTGAACAATCTAGAATGGGGCATGGTCATTGCTTTTGTATGCCATGCTTGTAGGGGGTTCTCATTACTCCATCTTAGTATTCATATCTTGTGAATTGCAGGGTCGGTTCTAGCATATTATCCTCCTTTTGCATCTAAGGTTCCTCATACCTTTGGTGTATTAAGGGTTTATGTCTCGAATTCCTCTCATTCGTCTAGACAAGGTTGTACTATTATGGGCATGCATGGGTTCATCCTATTGTTTGTAGTGTCAAGTCTTATGCACAGATGCCTTGCCACCTTGGTTCCACATACCCTGGTGCATAACATCCCATGCTATATCAACAGAAGTACTCAATTTTTATTGGCAAAATGTCTCAATATGATGTCATCCGTTCATCCTACACACCCACCTCTACCTTCATCACCCTATCACACTACTATTTCTTCAAGATTCATCACCACATATTGTTCCATCACCTCCTACTTTCTACTATCCAATGCCCCCTATCATCCTGTGACCATTTTTCAGGAACCTATTTGTGTATCATGATCACCCACACCATCCCCAATCCATCGCTATGCATTACTCACCTCACTCACATCACATTCCCAACACCTATACATCCATCCTCACGCATCACCCTGCATCACAAACATGTTAGTCCAACCACAATCATCCACCATCTCAGTATCATAGACATCACACATCATCTATCCATAACATATTCAAACATAACCATAGGCCATCCTGCATCACAAACATGTTAGCGCATATCCAAATCACTCATCCATACACCATCATATAACATATTATCCACCACATATCCACATCATACATAATGAATAAATACATCCATCATAACACATATACATTCCATCCTGCATCCAAACACAAGTCAAATCATAACATCTCATACCAAAACCATCATAACACATACATATAACATGGCATCCATAAGTAATCCATCACACACACATCATCCCATATACATCACACATATCCATGAATACATCCATCAATAACACAGTATATCGATCCAACAATCCGTCTCATATATATATATATCGAAAGTGTGATCATGATGTATATATATATATATATATATACATCATGCCCCTAGGTAGAGCTGTCCCTACCCGAAATCTCTGACGCAGCTGGTCTTGAACCCTTCTGCGAAGGAGGCCCCATGATCTACTGCACCTGTCCTTGTGGGGGTGGCATCTGTGCTGCCACTACTGCTTGTGAATGTGAGGGTTGCTGAACAGACCTCTTTGACCGTCCTGTCCTCTGGGATCTAAAAGCTGCCGATCTACTTTGATAGCTAGCTCTCTATCCTAATGGCGCTAACCCCTCATAAAGTGTCATGTAGTGCTGGGCCTCCCTAGTACTCTCAGCCACCTGCTACTGCATGGCCCTCATTATATCCACCATCCCTGGGCCCAACTCTTGGCGGGACTGGTCTCTCTCCTGTGCATACTGCTGTGCTAATCTCTGTGCCTGTGTCACCTATGCTTACAATGTAGTAACCTGCGCCTCTATAATGCCCATCTGTGCCAACTGCCCCTATAATTGGGCTATCTATGTCTGCTGCTGCTATTCTAAACTCGGTAATCCTGCCACCTTTGCAGAACTCCCATCTCTGACCTATCCCTGTAGTTGGGCTACCTATGCCTATAACTGGCGTATCTGATCATGTGCCCTAGCCAACTCTGATCCATCGCCATCACCATCCCCATCACCTCCACCATCCCCCTCCATCTACCTCCATCTCCTCTACCCACACCTCCTCCACATCCTCCTCATCCTCATCCTCATCATCATCCCCATCATCATCCTCCTCTGATGTCTCATCTGGTGCTACAAATCCTACTGGTATCATTAGTCTCATTGGCCTCTACTGCGCCCACCACCTATCATACGCTAGGGTAGTACCTGTATACTAGACCTCTCGCCTAGCATGCCACACCTATGGCTGGAGTCCCTCAAACTCCGCTATCACCTTCTATGGATCAGGAGCCAATCCCCACTGAGTCTGTACCATGTGTATCTGTACAAACCTCACCTCCACCTGTAGCACATCTTGCACCAAACCAAACTGTTGTTGTACTCGCTTCGGCAGGTATCTATCCATAATCAACTGTGTCTGCCCCATAAAAAATTGAGACTACATTACATAACCCAACTGCTCCCTATCATCTGACCAACTCTCCACCTCTCTCCATGGCCACCACACACGCTCCACTATATCATCCATCACCCGTCTCCAGTACCTCACATCTGTTGATAACTGAGAGGGGGGGTGAATCAGTTATCTTAATTATTCAACTTTCTTTTCTTCTTAGAAAATTAGTGCAGTATCAAAACTTATAAGCATAAATGAACATGAAAGCAAAAATGAAATCAACACACATAACACAAGGATTTTTACGTGGAAAACCCTGTTAAGGGAAAAACCACGGGGTGACTAACCTAAGATTGTATTCTCTGTTAAAAGAATAAGATAGTACAAAATGGCACTTGCCAATTAGGGCTCACTACCCGAGTACACTACTCACAAGAGGCTCACTGCCTACAATAGTTTATAGAAGGAAACTAGATACTTGAACTGATAAGAGGCATCCACAAGTGCTTAGGTTCAGTTCTGGTTAAGATCAATATACTGATCTACTGCACTTCATTCTTCCTCTGCCTTAGTGCTACTGTTCTGTCACATATCAGACCTCTATCTCTGTTCCCACACTGTTCTCTGTGTTTCTTCACACAACACAACACACCACACACTCCTTCATACCGAAATCAATCTGGTATATATATCCACATCAATGAATTCAATCATCTTTCTAGTTGGCATCCGAAAAACTCAAGATATTTCCAAACTCTGGTCTGTCAGCTGAATCCATGCTTACTAAGTGATGCGTATCAAAAAGATAGTTATATAAGTCATCAAACATGTCGGCCAATCATGAATGATACCTTAAGAACCTTGATCACCATCAATATCTCATCTAGATTGAGGTCTGATGCTCTGCCGGTCAGTTCTTCCTCTATCTACTATGCCAAATAGGAACCCAATACTTAGGTGCTCATATCTCTCCACTCTTTCATCATCGGAGGCTCAATATCTGGAATCTATCAGTCAAGGTACTCCTCTTGACTTCCCCAAGTCTGCACTATATAGAGATACTTCCTCTGAGAGATCTGGACTTGATTGTCAGACCTTGTTGCATGCTCTATTCTTGGTCACCGGACCAAAATACTCTTCAATTTGACTTCCGGTATAGACACACCATGTCCTACGGATGTGTGGGATGATCTTTGTTGCCATCAATGACAACACCCATGAAGCCACATAGTGTCTCTTGCTAACAATCTCCCCCTTTGGCATTGATGGCAACACTTAGTGAAAAATGACTAAGTGTCACACTACACTCCCCCTTGGTTGATGCTCTGTTCTAATGTAAACATTTTTGGAGCTCCCCCTTAGCTAGAATCCACATTTTTCACTGCTACTCACTCCCCCTTTGACATCAATGGCAAAGGGTAGGGTCCATACTATTGGATTCAGGACAGACAACTGAGAGGGGGGGGGGTGAATTAGTTGTCCAAAACTTTCTTCCAATTAAACTCTTAAATCCACTTTGTTATTTAGTAGCATAAAAATAAATCAATCATAAAAACATAAAGCATTAACTCAAGAGCATAATCACATCAACACATGAGACACCAAGATTTTGATGTGGAAAACCTAGTTAAGGGAAAAACCACGGGGTGATTAACCCAAGATTGTATTCTCTGTTAGAAGAATAGAAAGAACAAAATGGCACATGCCAATTAGGGCTCACTACCTGAGCACACTGCTCACAAGAGGCTCACTGCCTACAGGAGACACAATGTCTACAAGATAATAAGTAACACCTACTTGAATTGGAAAATAACATCTTCACCATGCTTGAATCAGTTCCATTTAAGCCCAAAACTTCTGCTTTGCCTTTTGCTCTCTTCCTCACTACCACACTCATCTCCACAAGACACACTTTGAAATGACTTTACAATCCCTTATTTATACAAGGCATCAACTTAGGAATAATCATCTAAGTCAGCAAACATCTACAAGAACATCCACAAGATGTGTAATACATATGGTTGGCCAGTCTCAAGAAGAACATCATCATCCAGAAGTTATTCTTCAAATGCAAACTCCAACTCTAATGCAGACCACCAACACGAACTGGACATGATCCAAATACCTTCAAAAGATTGCCTGAATCATCGAGAACATCCACACTTCATCTGCTTACTGAAATCCTTCTCTCCTTCATCCGGAACCTCAAGAACACAGTCTGTCATCACTGTCACAAAGGAATAGATGCTTTCGGACCTTCAAACCACGAATAAATTGAGTTGACACTTCACAAAGACTTCTTCAACAGTCCCTCAAATCGGCAGAATAGGATAATGCATTTCCAGATCTCACCGGACCTATCTGTGTCACTCTGTCACCTCTAAACACCTACCGGAACCGGTTTCACTTGAGTAGCCATAACTTCTTCAGATCTTCATGCAGACCTCTTAAATCTTTATTGGATCATCTCAAGACACATATCTGCAAACCCTTTGAACCGCATCCTTTGATCTTCATCTTAGCTGGGATCTTCACTTCACTATCTTCATTGATCCTCTTTGCTCATCCAATCCTTCTCATCAATGCAATAGGAGTATGTTAACATCAATGACAACACCAGTTAGGCCCATACTTGCAACACCTTTTGTCATTGATGGCAACATATGATGTGAAAAACTATTTTAACCATCAAGACAAGACCTTCTCCTTACTGTCACAACTCCCCCTATCAGCAACAACCATTCACATGTCTTCTCTTCCTTTACTGCTCCCCCTTTGATCATCAACCACTTGTTTTTCACATGTCTTCTCCCCTCCTTTAAAATCAATGGAAAAGGGCTCATACTTGCAACTCCAATATTTCAGAATCATACTAGCTACTACCCCTGAGTGGCAGCTCCCTATCATCAATCCGGACCACAAGATATGACTGTGATATCTGCCGGACTGATGCACTCCAGTACACCTTAGTTCATCACCGGAGGGGCAATAACCCCTAATTTCTCCCTGATATACTCAAAAGAGTCCTTAGGTAGAGGTTTAGTAAAGATGTTTGCAATCTGATCCTTGGAAGGCACAAACTCCAATCTGACTTCATTCTTGTTCACTTGTTCTCTCAGAAAGTGAAACTTGATAGATATATGCTTAGTCTTTGAATGCAACACTAGATTCTTAGATATGTTTATTGCACTTGAATTATCACAGAAGATTGTGATAGGCTCCTCATACACCACTTTGATATCTCTTAGCATTTGCTTCATCCACAAAACTTGAGTGCAACTACCTGCTGCTGCAATATATTCTGCTTCTGCAGTGGACAGAGATATTGCCTCTTGTTTCTTGCTCAGCCAAGAAACCAATCTCTTCCCCAAAAAGAATGCTCCACCACTGGTACTCTTCTAGTCATCCACATCTCCTGCCCAATCCGCATCAGTGTATGCATGAAGAGATTAATCATGATATCTAGGATACCACAAACCATACTCAACTGTCCCTTTTAGATATCTAAAAATCCTCTTGATTGCCATGACATGAGATTCTCTAGGATCAGCTTGAAATCTAGCAACAAGACCCACAACATTCATAATGTTAGGTCTAGTTTGAGTGAGATACAACAATCCTCCAATCATTGACCTGTACTTTTTTTGATCAGCCTTAGGAGAGTCATCATCTTTGCCCAATTTACATCCGGTTGCCATAGGAGTATTCATTGGTTTTGAGTCTTCCATCCCAAATTTCTTCAACAATTCTTTCACATATTTGGTCTAAGAAATGAAGATTCCATTCTTTGTTTGAGTGATTTGTAGACCCAAGAAGAAATTCATTTCCCCAAGCATGGCCATCTCAAATTCACTTTTCATTTGATTTGCAAAAGTTTTACACATACTATCTCTTCCTTCAAAAATGATATCATCAACAAACACTTCAACAATCAAGATGTTTTCATGATCAATTTTGAAATACAAATTACTTTTAGCAGTACCTTTGTTGAAACCAATCTTCAAAAGATGCTTATCCAACCTTTCATACCAGGCTCTTGGGGCTTGCTTTAGTCCATACAGAGCTTTCTTCAACTTGCAGACCATATCACCATGATCAGACAATTGAAATCCATCCGGTTGCTCAATGTATACTTCTTCTTCCAAGTCACCATTTAGGAAGGCAGACTTGACATCCATCTGATATACTTTGAAGTCCTTGAAGGTAGTATAAGCAAGAAATAATCTGACTGCTTCAATTCTTGCCACTGGAGCAAAAGTTTCTTCAAAATCAACTCCTTCTATTTGAGAGTAACCCTTACAGACCAATCTGGCTTTATTTCTGATTACTTCACCAACTTCATTCAGTTTGTTCCGGAAGACCCATTTGGTTCCAATCACATTCTTGTTTCTAGGCCTAGGAACAAGATCCCAAGTGTAATTTTTCTCAATTTGCATCAGCTCTTCCTCCATTGCTTTAGTCCAGTTTTCATCATTGCAAGCTTCATTTACTATCTTAGGTTCAATCTTTGAAATCAGACAATACTCATCTGAGTCTTGAGCAATTCTTCTTCTTGTTTGTACACCTTTGCTTTTATCACCTATGATCTGATCTTCAAAGTGGTTCAGTCTTACATACCTGGGAACTTTGGGAGTTTCTTGATCAGGCTCATTATCACTCATCTCTTCTTCCTGATTTACCAGATCAGTTTGAATCTGACTTGCAGAAGGGGCTTGGGCTCCTTGAATCAGAACACCATTCTGATCATCTTCATCATATTCATAAAACCTTGAGGGTTTTTCAATTCCTTCATCAACCTTCACATTTGTACTTTCTATAATCTTTCTCAGTCTCTTTTTATAACATCGGTATGCTTTGCTTTGAGTAGAGTAACCCAAGAATATTCCTTCGTCACTTCAAGAATCAAACTTGCCTAGATCTTCATCTCTTTTAATGTAACATTTGTTACCAAAGACTCTAAAATACCTCACAGTAGGAGTGATGCCAAACCAAAGTTCATAAGGAGTCTTACCAAAATTGCTTCTGATTTGAACTCGATTGAGAGTATAGATTGCAGTGCTGACAGCTTCTCTCCAAAAGATCTGAGGAACATTTGCTTCCATCATCATTGTCCTAGATGCTTCTTGGATGGTCTGGTTCTTTCTCTCTACCACTCCATTCTGTTGTGGAGTCCTAGGATCAGACAACTGTCTCTTTATTCCATGCTTCTCACAAAATTCTATGAACTAACCGGATGTGAATTCTCCACCTCTATCAGACCTCATACATTTCAATTTTATCCGGTTTCATTCTCTACCATAGCCTTGAATATTTTGAATTTCTCAAAAGCTTCTGATTTCTCTTTCAAAAAAGTAACCCACATCATTCGGGAATGGTCATCAATTAATAACATGAAGTATCTATCCCCTTGCACACTCTTGGTTCATGTCGGACCACATAGATCAGTATGAACTAATTCCAATAATCTGGTAGAAGAATGTTCCTTGCTTTTGAATGAGACTCTGCTTTGTTTCCCCAACTGACATTCTTTGTACAAACCATTTGTAGGTTTCACCAATTTTGGAAGATCTCTTACAGCCTGAGTATTGCTTATTTTGATGATATTATCAAAATTCACATGACACATCCTTCTATGCCATAACCAACTCTGATCAACTTGCATAAATAAACAACTTTTACCAGTACCAACTAAATGAAAGATATTACCTTTTGTTTGAGTATCGGATGCAATCTCTGTTCCAGAACTTTCAAAGATCTTACATTTTCCATTCTTGAAGCGGAGATCATAGCCTTTGTCCACCAACTGTCCAACACTGAGAAGATTGTGCTTCAATCCTTCAACATACAGTACATTACCGGTTTTGTTCTTTCCATCAAAAGAAATAGTTCCCCTACCTCTGATTCTACCAGCAGAATTATCACCAAACTTTACCACTCCTCCTTCATACCTTTCCAAATCTAGGAACTTATTTTTGTCACTTGTCATATGGTGAGAGCATCCACTGTCAATGACCTAATCATCCTTTTCTTCAACTTGGGCAGCCAGAGCTCTTTCTACAACTTTATGATTGACAGATTCAGAGGACATTGGATCTTCTTCCTTGATGGCAATAAACACCCAATCATTTCTGGATTTGTTTCCTGTCTCTGATTCATCATCTGTTACTCCTTTATTATCATCCTCTTCATGAACATAATAACAATTCTTTTGGAACCTTGATCTGTTAGGATTTGGCCTTGAAAATCTTTCCGGACACTTTGAGGCAAAATGACCAATCTTATTGCAATTAAAATACTTAAAAGGCAATTTTCCTTCATACTTACCGGATCCTCTTGGCAGTTTTTTTGCAATAAGGGATTCAAGTTGAGTAGTTTCTGCTTCTTCTTCTTCCATGTCTTTTCTGGCTTTTTCATACCATGATAGTTTCCTTGAAGAGTTCTCTCCCGGATCAAACCTTTGTTTACCTTTTATAGAAGCACTAGCTCTGAATGCAGATTCAGTCTTGGGGGGGTCATCTCCAAACTTGGTCATTTCAAATGCAGCCAATTTACCAGCCAATTGATCTCTTGTGATAGTTGTATGGGCTCTGAATTCTTCAATGGAAGCAACCTTGATTTTATAAGAAGCAGGAAGGGATCTAAGAATTTTGCCAACAATTTCATCTTCATCCAAGACTCCACCAGCACTTCTAATTCCACAGACAAGCTCATTTACTCTTGGCATAAAAGTAGAGATATTTTCATCTTCTCTCATCTTCAGATTTTTAAATTTCCCTTTCAGACTCTGTAGCCTTGCACATTTAACATACTTGTCTCCTTCATGCAGAAGTTCTAGTTTTTCCCAAATCTCAAAAGCAGTGGGTAGGTCAACAACATTTGAAAGCTCTGAATCAGATAATGCGCTTAGAAGAGCTTCTATAGTCCGCAGATTGTTTTCAGCATTTGTGATTTCATTTGGGGCTTTCAGACCACCCTGTGGAGGAGTATACTTTGTTGAAGCCATGGTCCAGTACTGCATTCCCATACATTGCAAATGACACTTCATGCGACTTTTCCAAAGATTAAAATTTGTTCCATCAAACTTCAGACTATCCTTCTTGTAGGACGACATCCTAGATCTCCTCAAGCGGTTAAGCTCTTTTTAGAAGAACTTATCTCTGATACCAATTGTTGGATTCAGGACAGACAACTGAGAGGGGGGGTGAATCAGTTGTCCAAAACTTTCTTCCAATTAAACACTTAAATCCACTTTGTTATTCAGCAACATAAAAATAAATCAATCATGAAAACATAAAGCATTAACTCAAGAGCAGAAACACATCAACACATGAGACACCAAGATTTTAACATGGAAAACCCAGTTAAGGGAAAAACCACGGGGTGATTAACCCAAGATTGTATTCTCTATTAGAAGAATAGAAAGAACAAAATGGCACATGCCAATTAGGGCTCACTGCCCGAGCACACTGCTCACAAGAGGCTCACTGCCTACAGGAGACACACTGTCTACAATATAATAAGTAACACCTACTTGAACTGGAAAATAACATCTTCACCATGCTTGAATCAGTTCCATTTAAGCCCAAAACTTCTGCTTTGCCTTTCGCTCTCTTCCTCGCTATCACACTCTCATCTCCACAAGACACACTTTGAAATGACTTTACAATCCCTTATTTATACAAGGCATCGACTTAGGAATAATCATCTAAGTTGGCAAACATCTACAAGAACATCCGCAAGATGTGTAATACATCCGGTCAACCAGTCTCAGGAAGAACATCATCATCTGGAAGTTATTCTTCAAATGCAAACTCCAACTCCAATGCAAACCACCAACACGAACTGGACACGATCCAAATACCTTCAAAAGATTGCCTGAATCACTGAGAACATCCACACTTCATCTGCTTACTGAAATCCTTCTCTCCTTCATCTGGAACCTCAAGAACACAGTCTGTCATCACTGTCACAAAGGAATAGATGCTTCCAGACCTTCAAACCACGAACAAATCAAGTTGACACTTCACAAAGACTTCCTCAACACTCCCTCAAATCGGCAGAATAGGATAATGCATTTCCAGATCTCACCGGACCTATCTGTGTCACTCTGTCACCTCTAAACATATGCCGGAACCGGTTTCACTTGAGTAGCCATAACTTCTTCAGATCTTCATTTGGACCCTTAAATCTTTACTGGATCATCTCAAGACACATATCTGCAAACCCTTTGAACCGCATCCTCTGATCTTCATCTTAGCTAGGATCTTCACTTCACTGTCTTCATTGATCCTCTCTGCTCATCCAATCCTTCTCATCAATGCAACAGGAGTATGTTGACATCAATGACACTACCGGTTAGGCCCATACTTGCAACACGCACACCAAAATTTCCCAAAAACAATCTATACTTGGCCACATAAACATATATACATGTTTTACTTACATATACTGAATTATATCTGCAAAAGTTGTCTTCAACTGGACAAATTCTGTTGCCCAACTCTACTTCATCTTGTCCAAAATTGAGATGTGACCACTCAACAGGAATGCAAAAGCTTTTGCCCTCTTTAGATTTGTCGGATCACTGGTCCGGGCTATGGTCTGAGCATCAGATAGGGCCTCATGCATGGCCTCTAATTTAGGGATAATTATCCCTCTAAGTTCACTTAACCTGCTTATTCTATTTTTCTTCTCCTTCTCAAGCTTCTTTTTTTCATTTATGACTGCAATAGTCTGACACTCTTGATTTATTATGGAAGAGGTGAGAGGATCAAAATTCTGAGATATACTTGAAAGTTTTCCCTCTTGTTCTTTCACTTTCTTCTCAATATCCATTGTCACTTTAGACTAGGATAGACAAAATTTATATAAATCTCCGTCATCTTTAAGAGCATTTTCTAAGCTCTTTATTCCAATATTCAGATTTCTCCTATCATTTTCTATGTACCCCTGTACTTCAGAGAATCTTTTACCCAAAAATTCTTTCTGGACTTTGTCTTCTACTGCTTTCTCTAAAGAGTCAAAATGTGTATTAACAGAGTTAACAAGAGACTTTAGATTACTGGATGTGGAGGCCGAAGAATCCTTTTGGAAGGTTGGCATGATTTTCTCTAGCACACCGGATGCAATCTCTATTAGCTCACAATCCTCCATGTGAGACTTCAGAAGCTTTTCTTTTTAATTGGCTTGAGCAAAAGATGCTACCTTCATTGTTTGGACCGGAGAGAGAGAATCAAAATTGAATGGCCCTTGAAGTAGCTCCGGTTCATCCAATTCCATCATTTCTTTTGTCAAGAAGTCTTTGACTACTTCTACAGTGTCTCTTGCCTGAGACAGAGTTTTCTTCCCTTCTGCAGCCTTAGTACTATCACTTGTGGTCTTTTCAGTTTGACCTTCTTCTCTTCACTTCACTTCTTCTCCTTGATTGATGTTCTCTTCTTCTCTTTCTTTTCCTTCAATTCCGGAGTCAGCAGGGGAATCCGGATGATAGATATTTACTTCTTAGACTTCCTCTTCCAGAACAGAGGAATCTAGGTCCTTAGTTTTCTCCTTACCTATCTCTTTTGATTCTTCTGTATTTTTCTCTGTAAGATCTTACTTTGATGTATTGAGTCCTTCATCATTCATGACAGAGGGTTCATCATCTAAGTCCTCTATAACAGGAATGTTGAATCTTTTCAATGCATTCCAGAGGATATCTTCAGTTTCTTTTGCCACTTTGTTAGTCTCTCCAAGCAGAAGCTGATTCATTCTAGGTTTGCTCCAGAACTCATCCTTGCAATCTTTGAAGATCATATTCATTTGCTTCGGAGTGATTGAAGGATAGAGCTGAATAGCTATTTGTTCCCTGATCTCAAGGTCCTTTGCTTTGGCATTGTTCTTCCTTATTTCTAGTTCCTTTTCTAGGCTTTTGGGAATTAGAGATAAGATTTCAATAAAAGCCTTATTATAGATATTCAGATACCTAACTGTAGCTTCTTGCAAGATCTTCTGGTTAGCTTCGTTATACTCATCATAGAACTCAGTCATTGGTTTTAGGTTCCCATCCATAGTGATTGATTTGATGATATCATCAATGCAGAGAGTAGGTTTTTCAACAAATTCCTTTGCCTTCTCTTCTTTGCCTTGACTGGTAGAGGGTTCACTAGATGTTTTCTTCTTCTTCTTCATTTTCTTGACTTCCTCATTTGTCTCTGTTTCTTCATCATCTTTGAGGCTTGTGTATGATCTTGTAGCCTTTGTCTTTGTTCTCTTTTCTCTTTTACCGGATGATTTTGCTTCCGGTTTTGATGCCTTTGAGCTCTTAGCAGTGGCAGGTGCAGAGATCTTAGAGGATTTGGTCTAGGAGGGGGCTTCTACCGGAGCACTTTCTTTTTCTGCTTCTTCCTTCTCTTTCTCTACCTTTCCATATTCTCTCTGTTGGCATCAATTGCCTCCTTTGATATTCCATATCTCTTGGTGACTTCTTCCACTTCCCTTCTTACTTTTCTCTTGATATCAGGCTGTCTTAGTTCAACATGAATCTTTACACTCAGTTCTTGAAAGGTTCCAAACCTTTCTGCCTTAGGGTCCTTGGGTTGACTTAGCATGTGTTGAACATGTAGCTCTACAATTTTCTCATCTACTTCATACCCCATTGGCATGATCCAGACAGTCCTTGGCTCTACTGCCTCCATTAGGCATTGATCAGTTTCTACCATAAAGCATACTATATCCTTATACTTCTCAACTAGAGATTGGGGGATTCTCTCTCTAGTTTGCATCATATTCTGAAAGTTCTTGAAGTAACCCCACAGAGCTGTATTTCGTGCCTTAGCATCCCCAAGCCCATGCAAGTAATCTTTGATTTGTATGGCTACTGGTCTGTCATTTTGCCATATCCAACCACTGGCTCTAGGTAGCTCATTCATAAAGTAAAAGAATAGACATAATATCAGACCACCATATTTGAATGAGTTTTTCTTATCCTTCTTGATCCTTTGTAAGTTTTCTAACAGTTGGCTCAGAAGAAGTTCACAGAGATCATAGTTAGCATTTTTCCTTAGCATTTCATAAGCAGTATACATAGCAGTTCCATGTACTGAATTCTCCCTGCTGGAGTGATATATCTTATAGCCAATTATCATAGATGCAAACTTGATATCCGGATCAGTGATATCTTCTATAGTCATTTCTCTCTTGTCAAATTTTGATCCGGTTGCCTCACTCACTGTCTGATTCTTGATAGATTTGAGAGTAGGTAACCCACCGGATGAGTGTAATCCGATAACTGCCCTAATGGCATCCTTGGTTATCTTGAATGGCCTCATCAACCACATAAAGTTGTCATTCATTCTACTTAGAACATACTGGACCCATTCATCTTCTGTAAAACATGGGAAATGGATGTAATGTCCAAAATGCTTGTCTTAGATAGCTTTGTACTGCGGTTTGAGTTCAAAAGCATCATCTATTAACTGATTGTGATAGATATCCATTAGCTTGGATTCCCCAAATTCCTCAATGTTTGCATGAATATATGCCCTAACATCTTCTACATGCAAAACCCCATGTGGAATGCTTGAAAAGGCACCTCGAGGATCAACTTCTAGGGATTTGTATGGATGTTTCTTGAATTTAGGATGTGGCCTATCAGTGATCTTCACAACATTCAGAGTAGCCATCTTTCAAAAGATTTAGAGAGAGATTTGAAGAGCAGAAAATACCTCTTACACTTCTAGGGTTCACGATATGAGCCGAATTGAGTTGCTTGGATGAATCGACTTTTGCGGTTGATCTTTGAGAGCTTTGAGATAACTTGTTGCAGAGCTCCTTCTCTCTTCTTTTCGAATGCAAATGTACAAATGATGAACCAAAGAACCCTTTTATTTTTGTGCAAACCCTAATTTCATTTTGCAATAAATGCACAACCTAAGTTATTCCGGTTGCCTTGTTTTCCTTGTTCTGAGAGAGATCTTTCCGGATCACTGAGATGCACTTAGAGTTATTCTTGGTGAATATTAGCAACCTATCTACCTTTCTCCAATCATTCCATTTATCCGTAGATCAAGATACCTCAATTTGAATAATATCAGATCTAACTGTGAAAATCCTATTCTTACTGGATGACTGTTAAACTAGATCAATCTTGGTAGATTAACCTCTTCTAAATTTCTTGCAGATCTTCCATATCTTTACCAAGGCTTATTTAGATGTTTCTCTGAGAACCTTTTAATCCGCAACTTTCCTTGTACCAATTTCAGGCACTAATTAGCTGGCTGGGGGAAAATGTTCTTCCTTGTGTCTCCCTCTGAACCAGAGCTCACTATTTAATTTCTGGAAGGAATAACAGCACCAGATTCTGGTACGGATCCATCCCCAACATTTTCTATAGTCCTCTTCACCCAAATCTTGTTTATCTCCCTTTGAACTTCATCCGCATTCACTTTTCCTTTTCCTTTGTCTTGATTCTGATTATGATGCACTAGACCCCTTTTATCCTGATTCTTGCTTCTACAGAATTTGGCAATATGACCGGATCTATTGCAATTGTGGCAAACAACATTTCTTTGCATTTTTGACTGATATCCTCTTGATCTGCATTGATTAGCCATATGTCCCATTCTATTGCATGCAAAGCATCTTCCATTGAATGAATTGTTCATTTGCATATTTCTACATTCATGAGATTTGTGACCATACCTTTTGCAGTTGAAACACTGTCCGAAGAAGGATGAATTTGTCTGATTCATTCTCTTTCTACACTGATTTGCTTTATGACCAAAGTTATTGTAGTTGTGGTAGTATCCATTGAAGGATGGATATCTTTGAGCATTAGGTTGCCTTACCAGAGGTCTTCTAGGCCTGTTCCTTTGATTTCCTGATCCAAAATTCTTTTGACTGGATCCAGAGCTTTCACCTTTCTCAAATCCCAAACCATGCTTGTCATCTACCCTCTTTTGACTTTCAAGAAGAACTTCAAGTTGAGTAGAGCTTATCTTGAATTTATCTTTGTATTCATTTGTTGTTTGGAGATCCCTTTTAAGAGTATCTATTTGATTCTCAAGCTGTTCTTCATTATCTCTAGCATCTTCAAGACCAGATTCCAGATGCCTGATTATTCTGTCCATTTTGTGGCATTCTTCTGACTTCTCCTTGAGAGATTGATTTAGATTATCTTCAATTTTTCTTTTCTCTTCAATTTCTTGGGTAAATTTTATAACCCCTGATTCCATTTCATGTCTCACCATAATGACTTCTTTTGATAGCTTCTCACATAACATGTTTTTCTCATTCAATTCTTCATTATTATCATTGGCTTCACTTTGATTTTCTAATTGTTGAAGTAGTTCCTTTCTCTTTTTCATAGAGATACTTAATTTTTCTCTGAGTTCATTTATGAAGTCATCAGCTTGTTTGACTCTTTCCTTTAGGGTATTGACTTCAGAATGAGATTGCTCAAGATCATCTAGGGCAGACTGAAGTTGCTCCCTCATACCATACATATCCATTGAGATTCCCAGATCTTCCTCAAGCTATTAGGCTCTGTTTGGAGGAAATTAGCTCTGATACCAATTGTTGATAACTGAGAGGGGGGGTGAATTAGTTATCTTAATTATTCAACTTTCTTTTCTTCTTAGACAATTAGTGCAATATCAAAACTTATATGCATAAATGAACATGAAAGCAAAAATGAAATCAACACACATAACACAAGGATTTTTACATGGAAAACCCTGTTAAGGGAAAAACCATGGGGTGACTAACCCAAGATTGTATTCTTTGTTAAAAGAATAAGATAGTACAAAATGGCACTTGCCAATTAGGGCTCACTGCCCGAACACACTGCTCACAAGAGGCTCACTACCTACAATAGTTTATAGAAGGAAACTAGATACTTGAACTGATGAGAAGCATCCACATGTGCTTAGGTTCAATTTTGGTTAAGCTCAATATATTGATCTACTACACTTCATTCTTCCTCTGCCTTAGTGCTGCTGTTCTGTCACATACCGGACTTCTATCTCTGTTCCCACACTGTTCTCTACTTTTCTTCTCACAACACAACACACCACACACTCCATACCGAAATCAATCTGGTATATATATCCACATCAATGAATTCAATCATCTTTCTAGTCAGCATCCGGAAAACTCAAGATATTTCCAAACTCTGGTCTGTCGACTGAATCCATGCTTACTAAGTGATGCGTATCCAAAAGATAGTTATATAAGTCATCAAACATGTCGGCCAATCATGAATGATACCTTAAGAACCTTGATCACCATCAATATCTCATCCGGATTGAGGTCTGATGCTCTGCCGGTCAGTTCTTCCTCTGTCTACTCTGCCAAACAGGAACCCAATACTTAGGTGCTCATATCTCTCCACTCTTTCATCACTGGAGGCTCAATATCTAGAATCTATCAGTCAAGGTACTCCTCTTGACTTCCCCAAGTCTGCACTATATAGAGATACTTCCTCTGAGAGATCCAGATCTGATTGTCAGACCTTGCTGCATGCTCTGTTCTTGGTCACCAGACTAAAATACTCTTCAATCTGACTTTCGATATAGACACACCATGTCCTGCGGATGTGTGGGATGATCTTTGTTGCCATCAATGACAACACCCATGAAGCCACATAGTGTCTCTTGCCAACAACATCCCCCAAACGATGATGGATCAAATGTCCTCTATATGCAAAATAAAAAGGCCGATGCCTCAGCCTATCTTGCACCATCAATGACCAGGTCACTAGTATGTGTTCCCACTCCCAGATATGCAGCAAAGTCACACCACATCCCAAGCTACCAGATCGCTTGTACACCACTACATCCATATCATGATATAAATGAGCCAGTACACATGGCCCCCATGCATAGACCACGCCATCCTTGATCATCCGGAGCAGTACCACTCTCAAGCGCACTGGAAACCCATGTGACCTCCTGTCCGGGACCAAGGTCCTTGCTATCAATCCTGCCAAAAATAGGGCCAATCGATACATGCCCCTATCCATTGCTCACCAATCTACAATCTTTGATCCATCATAGCCATACAACACCTGTCTTGGGGCAAACACCTGATCCACATATGTTTCTCTCTATCCATGATCATAGACCACTCTCTCGCCATGTATGGGGATCCGTAGGATCGTCCATATGTCCTCCAGTGTGATCGTCGCCTCCCTTGTGGGCAATAGGAAGGCACAACCTCTCTATCTAGCACCACTCTACTAATGCGATCATCATAGCTCTGTCTGCACATATGCGCGACATCTCTGTGATGTATCGCAGTCCCACCATTTGCAAGAAAAACTTGTTAGTCCCATCTGTTGTGACCAAATCACACATCGCCCCATTGCAAATGGGGACCCCCTTTTTTTTGAATTCTAGTGCTTTGCTAAGTCCAGGATGATGTCCTTTGCATGATGAAGTTAGTGGTCTTTGAGTCCCGTAGTCCCTTGATGACCTGATCCTGATGTTTGAGATCTTGAAAATGACTAAGTCTGGTATCCTGATCCCGAAGATCCTGAAAATTGGCTAAGTCTGAAATCTGGTGGATCCTCAAAAATCTAGAATCTGCATGTTAAATCCAGTGGATCTGAGACCTATCTCTCAACTTATACTTAAATATATTTTTCAATATACCTTACCTCAGGCACTGTCAGTTCTGGGCACAAAATTGCTTTAGGATCACCTCAAAACTCCGCCTAGAACTTAGGGCACCTTTCATCATCTAGACAACCTCAAGATTGTGCCTTGGGCAAGGAAGGCTTCAAATCAAAGCACCTTGATTGAAGTTGATGTCAGAAAGTTTGAAACACTGCAAATTTGACAAGGAAGAGGCATTTAGGTCTAGGCACCCATTGCATGTTCAGATGATCATAAGAATTGCGCCTTAGGTTAAAGTGAATGAGTTTAGGCACCATTTAGTGTTGCTTTTGCCATTTAGGTGCCTTGGCAATAGTGTGGATGAACAAACTCCAAGTTGCGCCTAAGGATGATCCAGCCTCCCAAGGGTGTAAACAACTCCAAATGAGCAAACAAGTGCTAGGCGCCCTTCATGCATTAAACTACCTATTCTAGGTGCCTAGCATGAAATCATGATTGAATCAATCAATCTTAAGGCTATTGGAATTAGATAAGTTCACACGAGTTTATACAAGTCATGGAGATCATGAAACTTAGAAGTGAGCACCACATTAAGCCTAGGCGCTATATCACACTTTGAACATCATCAAAGGGCGCCTTAGAGCTTTGCCAATACCTCAACTATGTTAGGTGCACTTTGCTAGTCACTCCCACCTCCATGAGCGCCTTGGAAAAATTGTATCAAAACATCTTAAATTGGTGCCTAAAGGGAGGGGAGTCATCCCACAACCTTCCAAATGATTTACTACTGTTTAGAACATGAAAATGACAAGGATAAAGCCTAATGAAAGTAGGCGCTCATGCTTACCTCTGCCACCTAGATTGGCGCCTAAGGAAGAAATTGCATTGAACGACATTTTTTGAATGAACCTCTTAAGTGAGAGAAGTTATTTTAAAACCATTACAATTGCTAGAAATTGTTTGAAGTAATGAATGTGGGACTATCTAAAGTTAGGCGCCCCTTTGTTCCTCTTTTGACCTATATAAGCGCCTAAGTTTGAAGTGGCATTATTACATGTTTAAAGTTGTTTTTATCTTATGAAGTCATTGATTTATCGTTTACCTTGTCTTGTAGGATCATCAATAATGCTAAGGAGTTATCCAAGGAATCACCTTCAAGTGAGGAGTAAGGAGCATCATGCTAGCTATCTTTGAAGATCATCAAGTTGCATCATTGAGAGGAGTGTTGGTGAAGTCAAGGAATCATCAAGAGCAAGTACCTGAGTCACTTTCAAGTTACAGAGTGAACACTACTCTAAAGGATCATACCTCAAGTCTTCTACATCAATGTTATCATGTTAGATCACTTCATCAACTTCTACATCAAGCAAAGACACTTCATCTATTCCACTTCAAGTTCCAGTAAACTTCAAGTTTAAGAGAGTCTCCTACTCCATGTCATAAATGAAGCATCATCATTTACTCTACTTCAAGTCTTCATCATCTATTCCAATTCAAGAATGAGGTCATCATCATCTACATCAAGAAGCTACAAAGAAGATCATCATATATCTTACCTGCAAGAAGAAGAAACATTACAAAGTCAATCAAATGAGTAACAAGTATCATACATCCAGTTGCAAGGAGATGTACAAGGCAAAGATCAACAAGTTGTATTCCCAAACATACAAGTTCAAGCAATCACATTGAATACATCACTACAAGATGATACAATTTTCAAGATATGCTAAGGTGGCATCTATGTGGCGAGTACACATCATTTTAAATGTATTAAATGTATCATTTAATAAAAGAAGTCAAAGGGATTCCTATGTGGAAGATATTTTAAATGATTTCGCCTTACCTTATCACATTGGAAAATGTGCCTTCATTGCCTCTCTCTTTTGTGCTAAAAATAGCAAATTGTTGTAACTGCCTCTAAGGTGGCACGATCTAGACCCTTGGCTATTGAATTAATCTTAGCCATTCATTGTAATCTGGAGCACTATATAGAGGCCTTGTTGCCTCATTTGTAATTCAGTAGATCGTTAGTAGTAGTAGAGAGTAGATTTTAGGAGTAGAATAGAAGACTCTCAAAATTCTCTGAGAGGATTTGAAGCTGTTGTAAATATTTCTCAAGGTTAATGCAAAAGGCATTGGAAGTTTATTTGGTGTTTGAGTGTTGTCTTGTGGAATCGCATGGTTTCTTGTACTTAATGAAATGGAGAGATGTTTCAAATAAATTAGAAATAGATTAGAGCTCATTGTTGTAATGTATGTTGTATTGAATATTTGATCAACTCTTAGCTCATGCTTTTAACATTCATCACTGGTGAAGTGTTGTGTAAAGCTAGTCTGAGCCTCATTTGTATAAGTTTGATTATGGATGCTTGTTTGAGTTATGCCATTTAATGGGTGCTCATATGGACCTTCATGATTTGAAAACCATTCGCATAACCTTAGGAGATTGCACCAACTTCATGTAGTTGTAGGCATCCTTGGCGAAGTGAAGTTAGGTTTAATTCGGGAGTTTGTCTGTTCAATACATCATCATTCCTTCATTGACCTTAGATAGTTTCCTTTAACTTTACCTTTTTTCATTTCTTTATCATTGAAGCCTTGTATAGAAATCATCCACATCAAAGGAGGAATCAACTGAATGAAAGAAGAAGAGTCTGCGTAAGTCCCTTTGTGTTTAACAGCAAAATCATACTTAGTCACTGAGCTATCTCTTACAAAATCATAAGAAAGGAACCTTGGAGTCATCTTGTTTGATCACTTCGTTCAACATTCAAGAGGCTTTGCTCAAGAGGGAGTTAGATACTTTGTATTTCACTCTAATTGTTGACTTGTCTAAAAACAAGCATCAACACCATCTAACTGTTCCCACAACTTGAACATCGGTGGCTGCCTCTCCCGAGACTGAAGTACATACTCATCATCCTGCACCATCACGAAACCATTTCGTCAGCCTCTATTTTAACATCATTCCCATTTTTGTCACAACCCCCGACATGCCCATTCCTAACCATTCACACATCCCAAACTCTTGGCACGCCATCAACGCGCCCCCTTTCCCAAACCTGGCCGGCGCCACTGTGCCTGACCCCGTACTCTTAATCTGGCTGGGTGCCCCTGCACCCAGCCACGCCAACTTCTCCGGGTCAGGCGCCCCTACACTCGGCTGCTGCCCCTTTCAATGACCGGATGCCCCTACGTCGGCCCAAGCGCCCCAATCCCGGGTCGGGCACCCCTGCGCCCGAACCTGACCCTGCCTCTTGGTCTGCGCCCCAATCCTGGGCCGGGTACCCTTGCGCCCAACCTCGACCCTGCCTCTCGGCTGGTGCCCATGTGCCAGCCTGCGTGCCCCAATCCCGGGCTGGTGCCCCTACGTCTGGCCTTGACCTTGCGTCTCGGTCGGAACCCCTGCACTGGCCCCCTTGCCCCATCTCCCTGTCGGGTGCCACATGGCTCCGGTGAGTGCACCTCCCCCATCCCCCCACTGGGCGCACCTCACCCCTAGGTAGGGCGCCCCTGTGCTGGCCCCCGCGCCTCTCTCCCTGGCCAGGTGCCCCTGTGCCCAACCCTTGATCCTCTCCCCAGGCTGGGCACCCCTGCGCTAGCCCCTGTGCCACTTCCCCCCACTGGGCGCCCCTCAGCCTCGTTGGGTGCTCTATCCGTCCCGCTCTGCCAGGCGCCCCTCGGCCCTAGCGGGTGCCCCTTGGCCCTGGTGGGGGCTTTGTTCGCCCCGCCCTTCCCCTCCAGGTGCCCCTGGGCCATGGTGGGCACTGCTTGCTCGCCCCCCACCGGGCGTCGCTTAGAGCCGGCGGGCAACCCTTACCCTCTCCCAGTGGGCACTCCTCCGCCTGCACCCCTATGTGGGCCAAGCGACCCTCCGCTCGGGCGCACGCCACTTCTCCCACGAGCACGCCACTCCGTCCGACACAGCACTACGCCACCTACAACTGCGCTTCACAAACCCTTGACACACCAATTCAGGCACTACCCTAACTAAAAAATCACAAAGATGGTATGATGAACTTATCGGGTCGCCTGTTGCCACTGGTCGCAGGAACTCCCTCACTCGCTCCAATCGGTGCTCCTCTAGTGGAATGCCTGACATCACTTCACTCTCCCTTTGCTTTCCTCTACTCACACATGAATCACAAAACACAAATGAGCTTTATGGGCCCTTTTTCACACACATATCCCCCCAACCCTAACTTTCTTTTTCCCCACCCCATTTTCTTCTTCTTTTTTTGCGTTTTATTTTTTATTTTTCCCTACCCACCCTATTTTTTTCATCATTTTCACATATTTTCCTCCGCTCTTTAGTCTCAGGATCCCTTTTCCTTCTTTTATGTCACCTTTTCTCCTTTTTCGAGAGATTGCCAAAAAAATTATTATTTTCGCCGACCTCTCGAGGGGGCATCACCTGGTCATCCATTCCCCTTTTATGCACTCACTAGAGCATATTTATCAAAAAAATTATATTCTTTGATATCCCGCCAACCGCAACAGCTATGACATCATATCAAAAAGGGGCAAAATGTAGACATCTGAAAATGGTCACAGCCACTTCCTACGCAATCTGAACCTATTTCACCTGCATCTTTCTATCTGGTCCAATTATTAATTAAATAATTTTTAATTATTTAATTAATTTATCCTGCATCCTTTCCCTTTCACAAAAATCAAGTTCCTCTACTATAGTTCAAAAATTAAATATTTTTTACTATAGTTCATAATGCACACTTTAAAAAATTAAATAAATGACCATACTTATTTAATTCCTATTTTGTTCACTTTTGATTATTATTTGTAATAATCATTATTTTCTTCTAAAACATGTGCACACGAATTAATTTTAATTAATTCCTCATTACAAACCCCCATGTTTCTAGAAGTCCACTTGTCATCCCATGTACATGACAAGTGGTAATATGGAAGCATGGCCAAATCTTCCAAAATATGTACATTTGTCCTATTTCTTCCACCCCACTCCATGTGTCACTATTCATGCAAATTTAAAATTACATGTGGCACTATTTGGACACTCTTCATCCAATTTTTAATTCCACTTGTCCTCTCCATTCAATTTAAATTTTTTCACTAAATCCAAACATTTTCATAAATGAATCCTTACATGTCATACACCTACCCAATCCTAACCATCCATCCATTCAAACTTGCAATCTCATCTATTGATTATCCCTTGAATCTTGGAGAGAAATTCTCATCCAATCCAATCATGTCATTTGTCCAATTCTCCTTGTTTGAGGATCCTCAAGCAATCTCAGCCTTGATCTCCCAATTCAATCCTAGCCCTTCAATTCCATCCCCAAAAATCATATCATAGAACTACTAACTTCCTAATACATCATATAAATCTATATATATATCATCTCCAAGCTTAAGGAATCCTCCACATTGGCCAAGAAAGGTTACAAACTTCAATGAAGAGGTGTAACGAGAAGAACAAATAGGTTGGCCTTCAATCCTCTGGTATTGCTCTGCAAATGAATGAAACTTAGTGCATACCTCAAGGAAGGTGTATCTGATCATTAGGTGCCATGTGATATGCTTTATTTAGCTCTGCAAGTCATGGAAGTGCTCTGCAAACCTTCTCCTTTGCTGACTGTCTGAATGCTCTATTTTTTAAAAACAAGTGATCTTCTAATAGTGATATCTTCTAGCAGATAAGTCCAAATGACCTAAATTTTGGATATGATGTAGCTAATGATGTCTAAATGCTAAGTCCTGCTCTATGAGCTCTAAAATGAAAATGCGACAAAATGCAGTACAAAATGCTGAAACTATTTTTGACTGAACTGGAAAATGAAATAAAAACAAAATAAAACAAATGTTTTTGGTTGATGCAAGATTTCTCTGCAACCTGGGATGCTCTTACATCATACATAAACCCTCTTTCATGTCATTCCTCAAACTTTATTGAACTTGCTTCTACTTAGCCTGCGCAAGAGATTAACACTGATCAATCTGCTTCTCCTTTCTTAAAGATTGTAGGAATGGTGGACACTCACCCCTGGATCCCTTGGGGGTGGCCTGTTCTTAAGCCAATCATTTTTTTCTTTCATCGGTGTGCCCGTAGACATAAATGATGGGCCTCTATACATTTCTGCTCAGGTTAATGGAAAACCCATTTGTGGTGTTCTCATTGACCCTATAAGCACAATAAATGTAGTCACAGAGGAGTTCTTATATGTACATGAGTCATATAGAGATCATTATGATAAATCAAAAGTCTTTATACAAACGCATGATGACTTGTCTAAACCTACCTTAGGTTTGCTTACCCTTTTTGTCCAGGTGGGACCCAAATCCTTAGACATTCTCTTCTCTATGATCCCAACTTTGGATCATTTTTTGTTGAAGTTGGGCCACCCTTGACTCAATTCCATCTGGGTACTCCCCTTTGTTGTTCATACGTACCTAAAGTTACCCATGACAAAGTAGTGCACACAATCCACCATAGTGGATTCCAGCCTCTCTCTGCATGGTGACCTCTCTTTGGATTATTTCTGGCTAACCCTAACTGAGCCTCTTTGGCCTTGTAATGACTTTTTACTCAAATCATATCAAAAGTTCAAAGCAAGTTAGATTATGCTCTTGTTTAGTGGTCCTTCTTCCTCTTTTGTGACTACTCCTTTAGCCTCCTAACATATAGTGTCTGCTTCTATTCCTCACCTTGCCTCTTTGATAGCTAGAGGAAAGCAATCTATGCTAAGAGACCCTCCATACACCCCTCTGATTTCCTAGTATTTGGCTATTCCTCCTCCTTCTATCCATTTGGTAACTCGAGGAGATCAACCCATACTACATAAACCTCCCACTGCCCCTACGGTTTCTCAACCTAGGGTGGTTGCTTCAATTCCCTCGACCTCTTTAATGGCTAGAGGAAAATAATCCATGTTGTAGAACCCTCCTCCTTTCTCTGTGGTTTCCCAGCCTTCAATGGTTTCTTTTGTTCCTCTTCTTGTCCCTTTGACAAAGGAATGAAAGCAACCCACATTGATAAACCCTCTTTCTCCTTTAGAAAAGTCTCTAACTTGCAATAGACAAGATGAACTTGTGATCTCTTGCAAGCATTGTCAACGTGTAGTAGCTAGAGAGTGCATTGCTCAACCTAATCGCATTCTTGTGTTCCCCCTCTGATACAACCACCTCCCAATTTGAAACCTCCTTCTAAGACTCAACCTCCTCTTTTTGAGCCTAAGCATCTCCCTTTCCTAACCCCTCTATCTCCTCAACTAAACCCAAATGAATGAAACCCTAAAAGGGTTTAGGTTATCTTAGCTCCATCCACTGAGGATCCCATCATTCCTCTCATTTTAGACCAGCCTCCCTGGTGTAGTCACAGTTAAGAGGGTCCACAAAGGGAACAGTCTAGGTCGTGCAATAAGAGTAAACACAACGGAAGCAACTCAATTATAGAATGCAAATGAAGATTCAGTCATTTAGTATATCATAGATTCAAAATACCAACATGCCGGCAACATGTAGGCTTACAGATTAGGGTTCATAGGCCTGATTCTCCAGTTACAATATATGTGCAAGATATAGCTTTGAAGCGCCTTACAAAAGAATTCAAACTATCTAACTATCTCTAATCATGAACTATGCTAAATATCCCTAACTGACTTCCTAGGCATCTATTACATTAATACATATCATCTCTGGATCACAAGATTCCTCTGCGTCAGCCAAATAGAGTACAAACTCCAATGTATGAGATGTAATGTGTGTACATGGATAGGTTGGACCTAAACATATCGAAATCCTCTGCAAGTGAATGAATCCATGTGTGGTTCTCAGGGAAGGTCGGCCACGTCCTAAAGTTCCTTGAATGATGTGTCTTTTAGCTCTGCAAGTCGTGGAAGTGTTCCGCAAGTCTTCTCCTTTAGCTGATTATCTGAGACTATCTGAATGCTTTGCTCTAAGAAAAAAATCAATCTTTGATAGCAATATCTTTCCAGAAATTGATCCAAATGATTTGAATTTTGGATATGATGTGCATGAAGATGTCTAGATACTAAGTCCAGCTCTGCAAGATCTTAAATGAAACCGTGACAGAATGTGGACCAATCTACTAAAACTGCTACAGACTGAACTGACTGCACTGAAATGGAAAATGAAAGAAAACAAAATGAAATGCAAATATTTTTGGTTGATGCAAGATTTCTCTAAACCAAGGATGCTTCCGCATCAGATACTTGGGGTTGTTTAAAAAGTGAGTCCCTCACTTTGCTGGGGCTAGAGGAAAACTAAGACGGTCCACCTTAGCCTAAGAAATCCAAGATGAGTCTTCTTCCGATCTACCTTTCCACTTTACCAAATATTCCTTGTATTCCTTTCCTTTGGTACTGTGTCCAATTCTGCTGTCCAAGATGTCTTCAATTTACTCTGGTGCTTGTTGTGGTAACTGCTTCTTTAAGTCTTCTTCAATGACTGTCACTAAACTCTACTTCATGATACTGATATAGGTTTGCAATATTAAAAATAGGTGATATGCCCAATGTCTCCGGCAGCTCCACTTCATATGCATGTCCTGAATCAAACTGTCTGAGTATCCTACATGGTCCAAACTTCTTCATCTTTAACTTGTTATATGTCCCAACTGGAAATCTTTTGTTTCTCAAGTATACCATAACTTCATCTCCCATTGAAAATTCTTTGTGTCTTCTCTTCTCATCTGCTTGTCCCTTATACTTACTATTTATCTCCTTCAAATTTTTGTTAACTTGATTATGCATTGTCTCCATGTGTACTACAAATTCTTTTGCTTCTGCACTCCTCTTGTCCTCCATGCTGATATCTCTCAATTCTACTACTCTTCTAGGGTTGGTTCATGTCACAACCTCAAATGGTGTTCCTCCTATGCTCCTATTCACTGAGTTACTATATGCTAACTCTGCTTGTGATAGAATCAAATACCAATTTCTTGCCTTCTCTCCAACCAAACATTTCAACAAGTTTCCCAAAATCCTATTTACTACCTCTGTCTATCCATCAGTCTGTGGATGAAATGTTGAACTGAACTTCAAATCTGTCTTCATCTTCTTCCAAAGTGTCCTCCAAAAGTATCCAAGGAATCTTGTATCTTTGTCTGAAATTATGCTCTCAGGTAATCCACGCAATCTCACAATCTCTTTGAAAAATAGGGCAGCCACATGTACTGCATCAGTTGTTTTCTTACAAGGTATGAAATGTGTCATCTTTGAAAATCTATCCACCAATACAAATATAGAATCTGTTGGAATTAAACCAGACAACTGAGAGAGGGGGGTGAATCAGTTGTCCCAAAAATTAACCTTTTCTTCCTTTTAATCTTCTTTGACAATTTGCAAATTGATTAATGATGTAAACATTAAAGCATGAAACCACATCACATAAGAAGAAACATAATCAACACATTTGACACCAAGATTTTTGACATGGAAACCTGGTTAAGGGAAAAACCACGGTGGGTGTTAGCCCACAAGATTCGTACCGTGTTAAAAGTACTTAAAAAGAATGGGAAGGCACTTGCCTTCGGGCTCATTGCCCAGAGCTCACTGCTCAAAAGAGAGGCTCACTGCCTACAAGAAATTTAAGTTTAACACAGAAGGAATTAACTGAGAAATAGCATCTACTTCATGCCTGGTTCAATTTCATTGAATGCTCATAAAACTTCTATTTTGCTTCCAAACTCTTCTTCACTAACTTTTCACTCTATTCTGCTTTTGCTCTTCTGCTCCTCCTCTTCTTTGCTCTGCTCCTGATCCTTTCTTTGGATTTATTATTTTCTCTCAAGGATGATTTTCAATGACTCAATGACACTCCTTTATATGCTTCATCAACCTTGGAATAAACATCAAGGTCCGCACACCAAACATCTTACTTAATGCGAATCACTAAGCTGTTGGCCAAACATTGCTAAGACTTGAATTTTCTTTCAACAACATGCCACGCTCTAGAGAATTGCTTCTAGAACATCCGCAATAAGCTTGAATCATCTGGTCGGCTAGGACTGGGAAGAACAACAACACCAAGAAGGAAATCTTCACCAACAAGCTCAAACTTCAATGCAAACCTCCAACACAATAGTCACACGATCCAGAGAGCTCCACAAGCACAATGAATTCTACAAAAACATCCGCACTCCTCCAAATCATTAGAATTACTTGCATCTTCATCTGAAACCTCAAGAATAATATCTACCATGACTGTCATCTTAGAAAGATTGCTTGCGGACCTCCAAACCATGAACCACTTGAATAGATGATACACACTGACTTCCCAAACATGCCTTTAGATCTGCAGATCATTATTTGACATATCCAGAAGGATCTAGACCACTTCTCTGATGCTCTATCTCTTCTGAATACTGCAAAACTGGTACTACTCAGATGACCATAGTTTCTTCAAATCTTCATGCAGACCTCTCAAATCCTGAATGGAGTTACTTCATACAATCCTCTGTACTACCATAAGATCCGTATCCATTGAGATTTATTAATTTTCTCAATATCCTCAACATTCCAGTCTTCTAGTTAGGCAACAAGATAGGATATAGTTGACACCAATGGCAATAAGAATATGTTGACATCAATGACAACACTGATTAGGCACATATTTTCAATAGAATCATGTCCTCTCCATGTCTTCAACAATCCCAATATGAAATCCATGCTTATGTCTTCCCAAGGTCTCTCCAGTACTATTAAAGATTTGTACAATCTAGTATTCTGACTACTTCCCTTTGCAACTTGACATACTCTACAACTCTGCACAAACTTCCTAACATCCTTATATATTTGAGGCCAAAAGTAATTTTCACTCACCAAAGCCACTATCTTGTCAATTCCAAAATGTCCTGCCAATCCACCACTGTGCTTCTCTTTTATTAGATTATCTCTCATTGAACTCCTAGGTATGCATAACTAATTTCCTTTGAACAACATATCCTCCTGAGTGAAATAATCCAACCACTTCTATCTTTCACAACAGGTTCCTTATATGCTTTCCAAGGTTCTACAAAATCAAGATCTTCTTTAGACATGTTCTTCAATTCATCAAATCTCAACACTTCAACTCTTATCTCTATCAGCAAATTCCTTCTTCTACTCAATGCATCTGCAACATTGTTTGATTTTCCACTCCTATGCTTCAATAAAAAAGTATAACTCTGCATGAACTCTACCCATCTCATATGTCTCTGATTCAACTTTCCTTGACTGTTAAAATATTGCAGAGCTTGATGATCTGTATACAACACAAATTCCTTAGGCAACAAATAATGTCTCCACTTCTTCAAGGCTTGAATTATGACATAGAACTCCTGATCATAATCTGAATATCTTCTTCTTGCATCATTCAACTTCTCACTGAAATATGCTATAGGCCTACCTTCTTGACTTAACACTGCTCCTATTGCATTTCCACTTGCATCACAATCTACTTGAAATACTTTGTTGAAATCCAGTAATGCTAACACAGGTTACTTTGTCACTTTCTGCTTCAACAACTCAAAACTTTTATCTGCTCTTGATGTTCACTTAAAGTCTTTTCTATAACCTCTCATTGTCTCCGTCATAGGGTTAGAAACTAGCTAATCCATGAAATGATCCGACTTCTCCAATGCTCTAAGGTGTAGGCCACTCAATAATTGCTCTAACTTTCTTAGGGTCCATCTTCAATCCTTCCGTAGAAATCACAAATCCCAAGTATACCAATTCTTCCTTCATGAAACTACACTTCTTAATGTTTATCAACAATTTCTCTTCTCTCAGTCTCTACAATACTTGTCTCAGGTGCCACAAATGTTCTTCTCCTGTCTTACTGAAAATCAGAATATCATCCAAATATACAATAACAAAACTTACCCAAAAATTTCTTCAAGACTTCATTCATCAACCTCATGAAAGTACTCGGTGCATTAGTCAATCCAAAAGGCATTACTAACCACTCATACAATCCTTCATTTGTCTTAAAAGTAGTCTTCCATTCATCTCCTTCTCTGATTTTGATCTGATGGTATCCACTCTTCAAGTCTATCTTTGTAAAATATTTTGCTCCACTCAAACAATCCATAATGTCATACATCCTAGGCAAGGGAAATCTATACTTAACCGTGATCTTGTTGATTTCTCTAGAATCTATAGACATCCTCGATTCTCCATCCTTCGGTTCTAGCATTGCAGGTACTACATAAGGACTCAAAATTTCTCTGATCAAACCTTATCTCAACAATTCATGTATTTGTCTATTCAGTTCTTCATTCTCTGCTGGTGTCACTCTGTGTGCTACTTTGTTAGGCAAACTAGCTCTAGGTATAAGATCCATGTGATGACTGATACTCTTGATTGGTGGTAATCCTTTAGGTACATTATCTAATATGATGTCTTCATATTCTATCAGCTATTCAGTTATCTCCTTTGGTTGTGATTCTTCAGTCTTTGTCTTTAGGGCTTTAAGCTTCTTAGGAATCAAAGGATAACACATATTCTCATGTCTCAAACCATCCATAAATTTTCTTCCATCTACCAAATAGATTCTAGCATTCACACATACTTCACCCTTAGGTTCATCTTCCAAAGGAATCAAAGTAATTCTCTTTCCATTTGATGTTATAGTATATGTATTCTTTCTCCCACCATGTATAGCTTTTCTATCATATTGCCATGGTCTACCCAACAATATATGACATACATCCATAGGCATAATATCACACAATACTTCATCATGATAAGATCCAACATGAAATTTCACCAAACATTGTTCACTCATTAGTACTTTATGATCATCCTAAATCCATGCTATCTGATATGGCTTAGGGTGTTTCAATCTTTCTAACTTCAGTTTAATCACCATCTCCTATGAAGCCAAATTATCAGAACTACTACTATCAATTATAACTTTACAACATTTACCTCCTGATTTGCATCTAGTTCAGAACAAAATTTTCCTTTGCGGTGGTTCCTCATTTGTCTCTACTTGAAATAGTGATCTCCTCATGACTAGTGATTCTCCTTTCTCATGTTTACCAACTGAACTAGGTGATCCAACAGGTTCTTCTACATAGGCTGCTCTTCCACTGTTCTCTATCTTCTTTCTTGTACTTCCTTGATGACATTCAAATGCTCTGTGTCCTTCACCTCCACACTTAAAACAGGTTCCTTTGAATGTTCTCTTATCAAGTCCTCTTCCATCTCTTCTGTATCCTTCACTTTGGTATGAATTAGGGTTTCCTCTGCGGTAGAAAGTTTTATCATCTCTCTGGTATGAATCACTATCTCTGTCTTCCTTCTTGAATGTGTTATCTTGTCTACTCTGCTCCACAAAAGATCTTTCTCCTCTGCAAAATGTTCTACCTTAAAAAATTTACCTCCTCTACCTCTCTGTCTCTGCTCATGCTTCTTGTTCAACTTTTCTTCAACTTTCAGGGCAAATTGATATGCTTCTTCCAATGTTGTCATCCTTACCAAACTCAGTTCTTCTTGAATGTTCAATCTCAATCCATTGATGTATCTAGCCACTTTTTCCTTTCTTGCTTCACTATGTATTGTCCTTATAATCATCTTATGAAATTCTTCAGTGTACTCCTTCACATATTTCTCCTTTTGTCTCAATTTCTGCAATCTCTTCAACAATTCCAACTCATAGTCAGCAGGTGTAAACTCATTCTTCAACTTTGTCAGCATTCTATCCCACTTTATGATCTTTTCTTTCCCTCTTCTGTTTCTATCCAACTGAACTTATTTCCACCAAATAGAAACATGTCCTTTCAACTTAGTCTTTGCAATTTTCACCTTCTCTAGATCTTCAATTTCTTCATATTCAAAGTATTCTTCTAGGTCATTTATCCAATCAATGAGCTCCTTAGGATTCAAATTGCTAGTATAATTTGATGCCTCCACTCTAGGTCTTTTCCCAATCTTTGAAATAGCTCACAACATCTTTACTTGATCTGATTCTTATTCTCCTAGGGTTTCTTTATTTTGATCAGCAAATTGAAATTCATCATCATCACTTTCAGCATTAGGTCTAGGTGTAAGTCCTCTTCTTCGATCTTCTTCAATAGCATCCAAGCGAACTCGCATTGTTTTCATCATCTCCATCATCTCCATCATCTCATCCATTCTTCCATCCATAGTACCAATAGTAGGTATTTTCCTCAGTGGCATCTCTTCCTAGGATCAAGTGTAACTGCCTCAAATTCAACAATTGGGCTACAAGGTGACAACTGCCTCACAATCGGTGATCAGTTGACAACACAAGTAGTTTGCCTTGGATTTGGCGATCTATTCACAACATGATCTTATAGAATGCCTTCGCAAACTTTACTCAACTTTGTTCCCAAAGGATTCAAACTTTGCTCTGATACCACTTGGTGCAGTCATGGTTAGGAGGGTCCACAAAGTGAACAGTCCAGGCCATGCAAAAAGAGTAAACACAACAGAAGCAACTCAATTATAGAATGCAACTACATATTCAGTCATTCAGTATATCATAGATTCAAAATACCAACATGCCCACAACATGCGGGCTTATAAATTAGGGCTCACAAGCTTGATTCTTCAGTTACAATATATGCGCAAGATATAGCTTTGAAGTGCCTTGAAAAAGAATTTAAACTATCTAACTATCTCTAATCATGAACTATGCTAACTATCCCTAACTAACTTCCTAGGCATCTATTACATGAATATATATCATCTCCAGATCATAAGATTCCTCCACGTCGGCCAAACAGAGTACAAACTCCAATGAAAGAGATGTAACATGTGTACATGTATAGGTTAGAGTTAAACATATGGGAATCCTCCTCAAGTGAATGAATTCATGTGCAGTTCTCAAGGAAGGCGGCCACGTCCCAAAGTTCCTTGAATGATGTGTCTTTTAGCTCTACAAGTCATGGAAGTGCTTCGCAGGTCTTCACCTTAGCTAATTGTCTGAGACTGTCTGAATGCTCTGCTATGAGAAAACAATCAATCTTTTGATAGCGATATCTTTCCAGAAACTGATCCAAATGATCTGAATTTTAGATATGATATGCATGAAGATGTCTAGATGCTAAGTCCAGCTCTGCAAGATTTGAAATGGAACTACGATAGAATGTAGACCAATCTACTGAAACTGCTACTGACTGCACTAAACTAGAAAATGGAAGAAAACAAAATGAAATGCAAATATTTTTGGTTGATACAAGATTGCTCTGAACTAGGGATGCTCCTGCATCACTCCCATTTCAGAGACCTTTGATCTTCCTAATATCAATGTCATTTCTAGCACTATCCTTTCATTACTTGTGCCATTCTAGCACACCCATCACTAGATCTTTCTAGATATCCTTCACCCTATAACCATTGATATTGACATTCCCTGCCCTCCACTAAAATGCAAACCTGAGCATTGCCTGCCACCACCTTTTTTGCAAGCCTATAAATAACCCTCCATCACCACCCCCTCTATGCCCTTCTTCATCACTTCTTCCTACTGTGGAGGATGTTCCTCCACTTGAAAATATCACTACTCACATTCTTATTGGCAGTAGTGAGCAATCACGACTTGTTCAGTATTTAGATAGTGATTTGCATGACTCCTTTTCAGTGGAGTGCATATTTGAATCATTCATGGACATTCTATCACCATCTTTAATCTTCATAAAATCACTATCCATCATCCCCATGGATGCTTAGGAGGATGTTGCTCCCACAACTAATCCTCCATATCCTATTGGGGATGATTCTCCCAATACCGCTCTTAGCATGGCTCCTTTATCATCTAAACCTCCCCCCCTACAATCAAGATTGGGACTTGGATGATATGATGGAGCCTAACCCATGAGAGAAGTACCTTCGTTTCATGTGTATATATGTGTATTTGCCTATTTGTCTTGTTTTCCCCATAATGCTACTTGATATGTATCTTTTAGTTTCTTTTGGAGGACCCATGCTACCATTGTAGGTACATGGATATAGGGGGAACAAAATGTTATCTCATTCTTCTATTTGTATCTACATTCTTGTATTTGTCTTTTACTCTGCTTTTTGACATTTTGGGGATGATGCAAAGCATTGGGAGATTTATCTTTCTTCCACGTTGACCCAAATTTTTTATTTTTCTTTAATCTCGTGACATTCTTCCTTTGTGTTCGTAGTTCTACATGCTTGGGAGATGATGACAATTTTATCCTTCTCCCTTGACGTTTATTGCTCCTTTATATTTATACTAACCCCAAGCATGTAGATCCCTTAGTGTTTTGTTTGATGTTGCTTGATTTATATGTGACACATCTTTTCTTTGCTTGTTGTCATTCCATGTTTATACAAGCTTTTGTGTATCATGCCTACAACATTTTGTGTCTATCTCCTTGGGGGAACCCCTTTTCGAGGGTGACTTTGGGAACATATATTCTCATATATGTCTCCTAAAGATCTTTCACCTTCTCCCCTTTTCTAACTTAAAATCAATTGCATACTCTTGGTTTGTGCAATTATTTTAAGGGGGGGCATACTTTGTGCTTTTCACATTTGTACACACCACATTGATGGTACACTCCCTACAATGTCAATAGCTTGTGGTGCCAAGTACATGCATTTGCTTAGATTGACCCCATTATCAGGGTTAGCTAGCCATGCTAGCCCATATAATCTTTGATATTATATTGGCATGTGAGCCCCTAGGACACAATGCTAGACTATGTGCTCCATTTGTGGCTACCTTTTGATACTTTTTGTGAGTCACCTAGCAATGTAGTTTGCTAGTGCTTGTGATTCAGAAGAGTATTGTATGATTCCTAGCCCTCGTAGTGCACTAGTCCTAGAAATATACTCGACATCCTTTTTGGTAGCACATAACTGCAAATGCCTTCTTCATCTTCCCTTTCTCTCTTCTTGTGTGTTCTTCGTGTATGTTTGTTTGTGTTTTCCCTTATGTTTCATGTTTAATGTGTATTAGATTATATGATTTTCTAACATATTTGTTTTGTAGATTATATTTGATCGAATCCTCCTCTTTTGCAAGTTTTATATGTTGTTATGATGTTTCCTTTTGTGGATGCTTTTATTGTCTAATACTGTGATTTTGCAGGTTTTCATCCTAGGGAAATGATTCCTTTGCTTGAAGAGCCCTTTGCATCCTATACAATATCCTTTTTGGGTATCTTTTATGATGTTATTTCTTTTATGTACTTTAGCATAGCATATCACCTAGTGTCATAAGCCCACTAAAGTGGGGCAAGATGTAACATAAAAAATTGCACACCCTTATAATTTCACAATGCATTTTGTGCTCACTTTGGTGTCCATCTCCATAGTATGTTTTTACAATCTTTTTATCCCTTGTCCTAGCCTTTTCCCACCCATAGTGCCGAGCTTGTGTTTTTATTCTATCCTTTGTATTTATTTTCATAAAATTCTATTTAAGTGTTTTATTTTATTTGTTGTCCTAAAGTGTTTTAAAGATTTAGGAACCAAAGTCACCTGAATGCGATCATGACACACTGACGTCCATGTGTCACACTAGCATCCCATGACAATCTATCACCCAGTGACCATTTCTGAGCATTTTCTACCACCTTTTTTTTGCATGTGTGAGTTTTGGTAATGTGCTTGAACAACTCTTTTGACTTAGCTTTTCATTTTCTTCCCTCCAACCTTGCATTTTAAAAAATCTTCTAGTGAAATCTTAAAAACTTCTTGCATTCTCTATTGTTCCTCTCATACTCTTGGCAATCTACAACACTCTTTTATGGCTTCCTTTTAGCAATCTTCTGTAAGTAGCAACATTATTGTGATTCTTCAAGCTTCATGTGAATAACTCTTTAGCATTTGACATCTTTGTGAGGTTTTGGAACCGCTATATCCAGTTGGACCTTCTTTCTTGGGTCTTATTTATTGGCTATGTAGCATTCACTTCTCTTCTTGGAGGTGAATGAGTTCCTCTTCCTCTCTTTTACATTATTCTCTTTGTGTAAATCTATTTGTGTAGAAGGTACTTTGTGGGTTTCTCATTTTTTCTCTTTCTATTACACACATAGTTTGCTTGGTTTATGTAGACCTTAGTGTAAGCATTTGTAGCATTAATACTCTTGTTGGTGTTGTTCTTATTTTTGTAGGTGCACATAAGATTAAGAGCACACACAATATATTTATTCCTCTTTATCATATTGGCTATTGTGGAGGTCAAAAGACCAAAGCAGGGGTTTGATCATTCTTAACAAACTCCTATACAACCCCAACCATTTTCTATTTTCTTGCAGCTCTACAAGTTTTTCTTGGTGAAGACATCTAGTCACATGAGGGTTTTGTTGATTTCTTCTTATCTTGTCATTTTTTGTTATTTCCTTATGAATAGATAGATAAATCTTCCCAATTTGTTTTATGTTATTACTTGAGAATCTTCTCGATCTTCTGTTGCTTATTTCCATACAGGCTGGGCATAGTTCTTGAGAAGAAGGATTTAAAGTTTGTGATTTCATGTCATACAGACTACAATGCGATGTGTTGGTGTCTTGGGTAGTCATCTTAGAACTTTTGTGCTAGGTTCTTCACTCTATGTTTAGTTTATTAAATCTACATTTCATAATTCTATAAATTCAACAGTTTTTAGTTTGCATAGTGTTTTGACTTGTTAGAAAAGTTAAAATTCTCAAGGATAAAACACATTAGGTACAACTAGTTTAATTTGCTCTTTCTATTAGATTAGTAGCAGATTAGATTCATCCTTAAATAAGCTAGTTGTTCCCAGTGTAGTGCCATTGAGACCATTTGGTGAAGAGAAGTACACTTTTCTTTGTCGAATCAAATTTCATACACTACACACAAAAGCATGTATAGATTAGGTTCTTCACCAAAATCTTAACCAAGATGAATCCAATCCCATCACACATGCTAGAAATTGTTGCTGCTCATATATGTTCTAAGTATTGGTGCCTTGCAAAGAACATCAACATGGAAAGTCTTACAAGCGTGGGACCTTGAGGTGTAAGACAATCTTTTGGGCTTAGAAGGCCGATTCCTTATATATTTTAGATAATTTATCTTGAATAGAGAAAAGGGATAGGAAGACTTGGGAGTAAAATATTATAATGAAGTAAGGCGTTGTGTTGGAATAGATTTTTCTTACTATTCTCTCACAAAGTGTTTTGACATATATTTAATAGTCAATAGAAACCAAATTTAAGTATGATCACATATATATAAAAGACAACCATTCATCCATAAACAACTATAGAAGGAGGATAAAAATAATCACTTCTCATATATTGATTAGTTCAAGTTCTACATAGTATATAATCCATAAAAAGCCAAAACTTCTGGACACATAAATAAAGGCCACTCCAAGGCTTAAAAACAAGAAAATTGAGAAATTATTTTGCATACAAAGCTCATTAAGCATGAGCTTACAAAGCCAAATCTAACCTAAAGAATTAGCCCAAGGCTATTATTTATACAAAATATGAGAGACAAAAACTAAGAATAATGGTAGAATAAATGCTCTATCAGTTGTGTAGGACTATTCTCTAGAGGATCATATGATCCAAGAGATATTATCAACTTAAAGATATCTTGGATCTTGCGATCCTCTAGAGAATAGTCTTGTGCAATTGACATGGCATTTATTTTGCCATTCTTATCAATTTCAGTCTCTCACCTTTTGTACAAATCAGAGTCTTGGGCTCATTATTTAGGTTAGATCTATCTTTGTAAGGTTAGGCTAAGTGAGATTTGTATGTAAATGATTTCTCAATTTTCTCACTTTTAAGCTGTGGAGTGGCCTTCTTTTATGTGCTCAAAACTTCTGGAATAAATTATGAATTGTAACTATGAAAAACTTAAAGTAATCACTATATGAGAAGTTATGATTATTTCTATCCTCCTTCAATAATTGTTTATGGATGAATGGTTTCCTTTTATATATTTAATATGATCATGCTCAAATCTAGTTTCTATTAACTATTAAATATTGTGTCAAAACACCTTGTGAGAGATTAGTAAGAAAAATCTATTTTGGTGCATTGCTTAATTTCATTTCAATATTTTACTCCTAATAATTCCTATCCCTTTTCTTTGTTCAAGATAAATTAGCTATAACAGATAATGAACTAGCCTTCTAACCCTAGAGAATGTCTTACACTTAAAGGTCCCACACTTGTAATAATTTTTATGTTGATGTTCTCTATGAAGTGTCGATATTAATCTACATATATGGGCATCAATAATGACCATTTACCATGTTATTTTTATTTTGGCATGGCGTGGACCTGGCATAGTTTGGTAGTGACAACATAGCCAATCATCTTTTTATTATTTTGGTGGCAATAACATAGCCAACATCATCACGCTCAATCTTCTTATCAGATCTCAGAAGCTATGAAATAACCAAAACCATTTTCCTAGATAGCATTCTTCTATGTGATCTTGTTGCAACTTATTTTATCCCCCTGGGTTCTTTTCCTATCTTCTTCTTCTTGAGTGCTATCAGAATAGCGACATGGAATAATGGTTATCTGTGTACTTAGATTTTCATTTGCACCATTGTTATGCTTAGAATATCATTGTTCATTTTTATTATGTGTTTATGTTAGTTTGTCTAATGTTTTAGTCACGTTTATTGTCTTGTTGTGTAGTGTTCATTTCATATATATATATATATATATTATATTGTAGCATTATTTTTTCATATAGTAACTACGTTTCTTTAATGTGGTGAATTATCGAAACAAGTGCATATGCATAGAAGCAAAGGAAGAGAGGAAGACTTGTATCCTTTACATTAATGCAATGTTTTATTATTATTATTATTGAATTTTACTTTAGCATGCTTATTCACTATAGTGTCATTAGTTCATTAAGTAGGGGTAAAAAGTAAGGTAAAAAATTGCATACTTCACAATCTCCACCTTATGTTTTTGTGCTTATTTTAGTGTCAATTCCCCCAGTTTATTTTAGGACCACTTTTGCCTATTTTTGGCTAACCTAGTGATCACATAATGATTTTGCGAACTCCCTAGATCATAGAAATGCATCCTTAGTCACCCTATGAACTTTGAGTTGCAAAGTTGCCAAAGGTCACTAGTGTCCTCACACTAGTGGCCACCTTTAGAAAGCATAAAAGAGTTTCCCACCCTTTGTGCTCTAATTCTTGCTACATTTTTATTGGTCACACATCTAAAAACTTATTAAGGGTTCATATTTCAGCCTATTCATTCCTTCATTCACTCATTAGACATCCATGAGAAAAATTAGTAAGAACTCTACTCCACCAACACAAAAGAAACTTGTAGGAATCACCATCAGAGCTAGAGGGTAGAATATTAAAGAATTGTAGGTCAAAGCTTGAGAGAATCTCACTTGAGCATTAACCATGGAATTCTTGTAGTTTAACCCCCTCTCTTTCCATCTAGCATGTTTATTTCCCCATACCATCATTCCATTAGGAAGCCATTATAAACCCTTTTCCTCCTCCACAACCATCCCAAATTTTTCATACATCCCCCCATTGTTTCCCTCATCAAATATGATCATTTTATCCTATTTGTACATCTTTTGTGATCCTTTTCATGTCCCCTTAACTCCATCACAAGAACACACCACTTGTCATATATTTTCTACTTGGGTTTTGACTATATTTTCACAATTGTTGCTCACACATCACTGCCACCAAGTCACATAGGTCTTCACACATCCCTTTTCCAAATCAGTGCTATTGTTGGGCTAAAATAAACCACCCAGGGGATTCATTGAGGTAGTCTTCCATACAACACAATGATTCCTTCATGTCTCCCAATCTTCAGCTTAGGTTTTTTAGGCTTCTAAAGTGAACATGACTATTCTTCAAGTAGAAATAGGACTAACAGATGGAGGCAAGCAACTTTTTGAAAGTTGTAGATCTATTAGAGAAAAAGTTACCAATTCACAGGAGGGGTTGTAACACCTTCCCTTCACTACTACAATGTCTAGATTACCAAAAACTCATTTGACAATGCCTAGATTCACAATAGAGTACTTCCCAGTCCTATCCAACACATTTTCAATTCTAGATCCAATCATTACAAGGTGCATACGTTTCTACCTTTCATTTCCAATAATCACATATAGTTTTATGACCAATCTCCATTTCCCAACTCTTATAATGATTAATTTAGATTAGATTATAATAGTTTAATTTTATACTTTTATGTTTAAATTTGATTTATATGTTGATAGGTATACTAGAAAGAATTTAGTATCTCTTATGCCACTTATACAACTTAGGGGGTCCATAAACCTTTCTTTCACTCGGCTCAACTCATTTATGTTAATTTAGGATCCAATTTATTGATAACCATTTATTTATCTTAGATTACCCTAAATTTAGAAGAGGGTTTTGAGGGCTCATTTTTATTGGAAACTCTCCTAACATTTCATATTAAACATTTTTTAATAAGAATAATCTAAGAAGGTTTACAATAAAAAAATGTTCACCCAAAAACAAACGAGTTCACAAAATTCAAGACAATTAAAACAAACTACACACAAGCAACAACTCTAAAGGGTGGAGGTGAATGATGATCATACCCCAAAACTACTTAGTGAGCATGCTCATCAGGCAATCACAAAATTCAAGACAATTAAAACAAACTACACACAAGCAACAACTCTAAAGGGTGGAGACGAAGGATCATCATACCCGAAAACTACTTAGTGAGCATGCTCATCAGACAATTTAAGTGCCTCCCAACCATCCTACCATTCCTACACAAGCAAACATGCCCAAATTGCATTTTCATGAGTTGCTTTCTTTAGGGCTCCTTTTTATTCCTCTCCAATCATAAAATATCTTAAAATGTACAATCCTACTCCCTTGGCATTCTAAGAAGGTTTGCAATAAAAAAAATAATCTAAGAAGGTTTACAATAAAATATCTTAAGAATAATCTAAGAAGGTTTACAATAAAAAAATGTTCACCCAAAAACAAGCGAGTTCACAAAATTCAAGACAATTAAAACAAACTACACACAAGCAACAACTCTAAGGGGTGGAGGCGAAGGATCATCATACCCCCAAAACTACTCATTGAGCATGCTCATGAGACAATTTAAGTGCCTCCCAACCATCCTACCATTCCTACAAAAGCAAACATGCCTAAATTGCATTTTCAGGAGTGCTTGCTTTAGGGCTCCTTTTTATTCCTCTCCAATCATAAAATATGTACAATCCTAATCCCTTGGCATTCTAAAATGTCACCTCCATTATGAAATATCCATACCTCACCTCGAGATCAAGCAAGCTTGCAACTACACATGTTAATCGATCCCTTAATCCCTCCCCAACTCACTTCAAACATCTGAGAGACCAACACTTAGATTTACCCAACTCTGGTTACTAAGAAAACTGGCGGTGATTTTAATACTGGTTATGCTGCTCTATATTTCAGCTAATTCTGGTTTTCTCTCTCTATTTTATCCATTTCCTTGTTGGGGTTTGGGGGATCATCTAACATAGCATTATACGACAAGGAAGAAAATTCTCTAGAGCAGCAAACCTAATTTGAAATAATCTATTTCCCGTTACTGTGCTGGTCATCTAAGAAACAACGTACCGTTTCTGGTGCAGGCCAATGAATTCAAATTCAATTTTTTTTTAGCAGGAAACGTTTTACCTGATTGGAGGTGTAAAAGGGTCCAACCGTCAAAGAGGCTGAACACAGATTTCAGAGTATGCTCAGTCCTCCTCACCCAATCATATTAACTTCATCACATGCAAAGGCGCCGCCATTGAGGCAATTTTACATGCAAAGTCACGTGACTGGGTAGATAAACAAATCTGACCCGTCCACATCGCCAGCTCAATGACTCTCAGTCAAACCCGGTCAACGTTAGACTAACAGTTAATCTGTCACAACGTCGCTTTCGCAGAATCTTCGTGGTGTCCTCCCATTGGTCCATGTTCCAAAAATGTTGGAAACTGCAACATAATGCATTTCATATCGGTTCCCAATAAATGGACAGCTTGGAAGTCTTATCATCATCTTTTTAGCTCACTTTGCTATGAAAAAAAATGGTTAAGAAATGGAAAATTTCACTTTTCTATGCAGAAAATCATAGTTTGAGAAATTAATAAGAACTGAGAAATAGAAAAGAACATACTTTTTCAAGTTTTTCTTCATCATTATGATGTATCTGGTCTGCTCTGTTCTATCTGAATAAGTAGGCCTGCATTTGAATCTGTTGTGGGATTGCATGTCCCCTTTCTTCCCATCTGATCTCTGCAACTTTTTTTTTGTTTTTTCTTGTTGGACTTCAAAGTAAATTAAGTTTTTCAGAGATTTGAATAGTTAGTAGACTGACAGCAAGGACAGTCAGTTTGAATATATCTTTTAGCAGACCGATGCTGCAAAATCCACACTGGCCCATCATTGCCCAACACACTGGAAGCCCACTGGAAATCAGTTAGAAGATTCCTTTCTCTTCATAAAAGAATGTTGTTTGGTCTGTATTTAGCTTAGGAGATTGTTGGGTTGGATTTCAATCAAAGAAATTTTCAAGAATTTGAAGGCACCATGGCATGCACAGAATTGCTAGAGAGCCCCAGGATTTCATTCTCCAGGGATTTTTCAGAGTTAGATTTGGTGGTGGAGAGGAGGAAGAAAGTTGATAACAAAGAGTCAATGGCTAATGAGGATTTTGAGTTCTGTATGGGTTTGTCTGAGGGTAATAAGCCTACAATGCTGCCTGCAGAGCTGCTCTTTTCTGAGGGCAAGATTCTTCCTTTTCAGTTTTCTCAATCTGGAAATGGAAAATCTATGTTACCTACAGGTGTCACTGAAATCTATACTGCTAACGAAAAAGCTAACAAGGTAGAGAATTTCTGCAAGGGAGGTTCGATCAAATCGAATGTCACTGCCACTGAGCATTCCTGTAATCTTTCCCCCAAGGCGCCCAAGTGCTCATGGAAGGAGCTTTTGGGCCTTAAGAAGCTGCAAACCCAGAAAAATTCCACTTCCAAGACAACACCCAAATTGCCCAAGAAGCTTAATGTTACTGATAGGATCCGGTACACTAATTCTGGTATGACTACAGAGGCCTCCTCTATCTCTCAACCCTTGCTGCTGCAACCTCGTGACTCTGATGCAGATTCTGCATCGGCCCGGTTTTCTATTTCTTCAAATCAGTCCGATCTGGAGGAATTGCCAAGGTATTCTGTAGATTCCATCAATGAAGATGCTGTTTTACACAAGCCCTTGAGGGCTGTTAATATTATTAGGCCTGCAGAAAAGAAGGGCTCAAAGTGCAACAGCCCCAGGACAAGAGGGGCCTCCTCTGGTAAGGTTGTGTTCAGGGGTCTTGAGAGAAGCTGTAGCAGTCCCAGTAGCTTTAGGAAGAGGGATTCTCAGTACAGAATAGAAAGGTCTTATTCTGCAAATGTAAGAGTAACTCCTGTGTTGAATGTGAATGTGCCTTCTTGCATTAGAAATGGGAAGGGGGCATCCAAAGGAGGAGGAGGAGGAATGTTCGGTCTGACCAACTTATTTTCTTCTCCTCAGAAGAAGGATTCCAATAAGCATATCAGGAATCCTTCTCAGTCTCACTTGGCATCCACCAAAATAAAACCCACTGAAGGATGAAGGATGATGAATTTAAGTTATAGGGAATCCAAGAACAAAAATCCTTACTTCCACAATAATGTGGAAGAAGGGACAAAGGTTTATTTTGGAGAGTTGTAAAGTTTTTCTATCTTGGTTGGGTTTTGGTTTTGAAGGTGCTCTTATCCATTGGTTTGGAGTGGATCTGCAATGCAGGCTATTTTCTTACAGTTCTAACTTCTTTTTGCTTCTGTTGGTTTATATATTGAACAAATTTGTCCACTGATCATCTTAAGCTGGCAATTGATTTTTATTTTTTATTTTAAATATAATGAATACTTTCATTACGTTCAGAGTAAGAGCAGTATCTTTGAAAAGATAATTTCATTTAGATCAATGGACAATAAAGAGGGGTACTATACGGTTCTAATGTATACTTACTACAAATGTTCACCTGGAGAAGTCACAAAGATCTAAGATATAATGTGATCTTGAATCTTGATCACGATCCACTGGAAATCTTGTACATATAGGAAATGCAAAAGAAACGAAAATTTTCTATGCTGGTTTCTTGTGAATTCATTTTTACCGGTATCCTATCTATTCAAGAATAATATCTTTTCAGAGTGCTGATTAAACAAGGGGTCAGGTAAATGTAAACCACTGACGTCGAATCAGGTAGGGATTGGGCTTTTGCTGTTTTGCAGGGTTGAGATGCATACCTCGCTGTCCGAGAGAACACAACCTAGCTTTGAACTTGGGCATCATAGTAAGAATGGGGTATCCCTGAGCTTCACTAGCACACAATCAAACTGTAAGGATCACAAATTGAAGCTTGGGTGTTACTGGGAGATGGAGTTCCACATGGATATATTAAATCTTGTTCTCTAGATACGGTGGATCTGTAGATAACTTGCAACTTTACTGAAACTAAATGAATGATTAGTTCATAATCTTTGTCATTAAGTGAGAGTGCTTCTGGATTCAACTGTGTATGTTTTTGTTTTGAAGTTTTGGATCATACTCAATGATAACTCTCTTCCGAAATGTCGAAACAAAAACATACACAGTTGAATCCAGGAGCACTCTCACTTACTGTCATGGACTGTGGAAAACTCATGCCTACTATAACCTTTGTCATTTTTTATAGAGAAGTACAACCACCCAGGTTGCTGCATAGAAACCAACATCTGGATTTCCTTTAGAAAATTGTTCAGTCCATGTTAGGTATTAGTCCTAACATAAATGAGCACAGCTACCTGCCAACATAGGGTGCCCAATTACTGGGTCCTCCACCCTGTTAAGGAAAACTTGTTGCAAAGAAACTAAGACATCTTTCTCTGTCTGTTGCCATCAATATTGCCTGTTTAACTCTTTTCAATAGTTCCAAGTTCCTTTAACTGTCATATTAGTTGAAAATGAGAGTAGGGATTTTACAACGCAGAAAGATTAAGCACCTAAGTTTTGGTATTCATGCTACGTACATTTGCGTTTAAATTGTGGGTTAAACTAAACTGATCTGGTATGGATAAATTAGAGAAGAAATCAGATATGCCTAAAAATTTGAAAATTTGTTTTGGAATTGCTTCTATGACTAAAAAAATCTTCATATCGAATGGTAACCCATTGTAGATCTTAAGCATACGATTGAGAGTTCTGAACAATGTAGACATTCATCAAGCCTTTTCCTAATTAGGTTGTATCTATCTAGGACGAGTTAATACGTGCATGGATTATAGTTGTTGAAAGGCAAAATATTGTTACAACTGGGAGTTCATTCAATTTATAGCTTTCAGGATATAAAATAGATTTCAGATTATCGCACGAGAATTAGCTGTCATCTCCTACTAGTCACTTATAAGTCCTAAAATGAAGCTAAACTAAGAATCTTAAAAGACATTGAATAAGTATCTATTCCACTAAGGATATAATAGAAAGTGTTACAGAGCAAGCCTCCACCTACAAGTGTGAATAACTTTCCGTGTACTGAAGACACCAAATTTGAACCGTAAAAGCTGGAAAGTCATCTGTTTTGAGCTATCTCCACTGATAACTGTTGTCATTCATCCAAAATCTCTGCTGTAAGAACTTAATTGCATCACTGGCTGTCTTTTAACACAGAATTAAACCCCAATCTCTCGTAGCCTATGGAGATAGATGTCTTTTAATACAGAGAATTATACCTGATCACTTGTAGCCTATGGAGATAGGTATCAATAAGGATTTCTTCATCTTGATTGTGATTTGTTAGTTGGGCTAGACAGGCAGAAGCTTATGTTGACATACTGCAATTAACATGCCCCCGGGCTACCTGAATGGGTTTTAAAACCCTTTAAAAATTCTTGAGAACTGAATCAACTAAATGGGTTACCAAGCAAGCATTGAATCAACTGAAAACTCTCACCTCTTCAAAACCTTGAGTGGAACAAAAAATTACCGTCATAAACAATAAAAAAGTGGTTAAAACTCCGAATAAAACCAAGCTGATACAGATTAAATACAGAGCATGCAAATGCCAGAATGTTGAAGACTTTACCATATAACTAGCAGGAAACTCAAACTTCCACATAAAAAAGTTGCTGAGAAAGACCAATCAAAGGATTAAAAATTGGTAAAGGCCAACTCTTTCCTGTGACTGACCTCCTAGATTAAGATTCTAACTCAATCAGAGTTAACTAAAAGAGGATTTCAAAGCCCCTTGTGGATGTCCTTTGTATACGAAAAGTGAAGAAATCAATCACCTCCTTCTGCGTTGTACAAATGCCAATCAAATCTGGTGTGATTTGGTAAATTAAGTTCTGTCAGTCTGGGCTACCCAGAAATGCTGAAAGATGCGCTCCATTCTTGGAAATGCAAAAGCATTCTCCCTGCTATAATTTGCTGGAATTTGTAGCTTGAAAGGAATATGAGGATGTTCTCAAGAAAAGAGATGGCCCCTAATAGATTTTGTGATAAGATTTCCTGGAGTATCAAGGAATTGATTTAACACATGGCCCCTCAAGAAAGGGACCATTAACCCTTTAGATTATAAGGTGTTTCTAATCCAGAAAGCAAGCCTTCAAAAAATAACTACAAAGCAGTCGGTAGAAGTAGGAAAAAAGGAAAGTGAAACCACGCATGAAGACAACGTTGAATATGGGAAGCTCAAGTTTGGTGGAGCCTCAGAAGGAGATGGAGCAATGACAGAGCTGGCGGAATATTCAGAGTTCACCATGGCACTCTAGTTATGCCGTACCAAGAAGATCTAGGGAGTTCAACAAACCTTTGTGGAGTTGGGTGCAACTTGTGAAAGAGAAATGACTGTAGAGAATTAGAGTTGAAGGTGATACCGACTAATTATTAATTCCAATGTTAAACGGAGAGGAAAACATCCACAACTCAATAAAATCATCAAAGAAAGTAAAGCTAAAATTATGTGCACATTAGAAGCACTGTTAATTGGATGTGATAATGATTTGATGAATTTGAAAGCTAATTTGCTCAAGGCCTAGTTTTCAATTTGATATATGTTCTGATCTCCTTGCTTGATGACCTTTTCTTAGAAAATATTCTTTCTTACATGGGACCATTTTTCAGATTACACAACCCCTTCACTCTTTGGACCTCTATTTTCTTTACTCGCCTAAATAATGTTTAGCATGACCACCTTCAATCTCCCTCTTCCCTCTTGTTGGAAGCCTTTTGGCTGCACTCCCCATCCTTCCCATTGTCAATCTTTATCTTTTGCCAGGTGGCAAGCCTTATACTATCTCTCTTAAACTAATAAGTCTATTTGATTATTTTCTTTTCAATTGGTCCCATGTTCTTTGAGAGGTATTTTCCCCTCCACTTTGAGAAAACTCCTTTTTCCCTATCCTATTCTTTCTCTCTGCATTTTCTTGTTCTAAATATGCTTTCCATTTTTGCTCTCCTTTCTTAAAATTCTTTGTGGCTAGTTTGTTTTCTAGAAGTTCTATTTCATTTTATGCTAACGATAGTAGTTGAAAGAGGGGACTTTTCATTCAAATTGAGTGTAATTACCATTACAATCCTATTTAAGGGATTAAAGGATGTGAGAATTTTTTAAAATTATTTTTTTGAGTGTTTATTTAAGTGGTGAAGGTTGTTAGGATTAAGGTGCCATCAACCTTATAAATCATATGCAATTTATTATTTCTATTATTGCTTGTAAATCACTCATAAGGGATGAAAGATTTCACCAAGTAACGATCTTGTTTCAGTCACATGTTTAATTCCGGTACTTGACGGATGTTGGTTATGGAACACATTTCATTTCGAGGCCCCCCTACAGAGAGTCTGGGGGCTGCGTGCCCCAGTGAAGGTTCAGGGGCAGCGCCCTCGAAAGCCACATTTTATATATATATTCATTGTAAATCTGAGCCATTCATCATTAGGTCACAAATTTGACGATAGATGCTATGTTAGCTTTTCTTGCCCTCGAAGACTACCCCTTTATGAGGATATTGTATTACAGCTGTGAAAGAGTAGAGTAGAAAGTTGAGACTGAAAAACAAACGTTGCTGGATTGAAGACTAAAGAGAAGATTGATAGTGTTGTATTGTAAACTCTATTGAAGTTAATACATATTGGTTCATCTCTTCTTGTGTGGAGTGTTTTCCTAAAAGGGTTTCTTCACGTAAACACCATGTTATGTGTTTGATCTTCTGTTCCGTTATTTCTTTGCATCGATTTCATACTATTTCTATTTTGGTTCTGCACAGTTAAATATCTATATTACAATTGTAATTAGATTTTCATTGATACTTGATGCAGGAGCATCCCAGGTTGTAGAGCAATCTTGCATCAACCAAAATATTTGCATTTTTCTTTTGTTTTCTTTCATTTCAGTTTAGTTCAATCAGAAGCAGTTTCAGTAGTTTGGTCCACATTTTGTTGCATTGTCATATCAGCTCTTGCAGAGTAGGACTTAGCATCTAGACATCATCATGCACATCATATCTAAAATTTAGATCATTTGGATAAGTTTCTGGAAAGATATCGTTATCAGAAGATTAACCGTTTTCTTAGGAGAAGACTTGCGGAGCACTTCCATGACTTGCGGAGCTAAATGAAACATCACTCAAGGTACTTTGGGACATGGCCGACCTTCCCTAAGATCTGCACCTTGTTTCATTCATTTGTGAAGGATTTCCATATGTTTTAGGCCGACCTATTTGTTGTTACATGTTACATCTCTTCCATTGGAGTTTGTAATCTTTCTTGGCTGACCCAGAGGATTCTTAGTCTAAAGATGATATATAATCATGTAATAGATGCATAGGAAAGTAGTTAGTTATTGTTAGATAGTTCTAGAGTTAGATTTTCTTATATAAGGCGCTTCAAAGCCATATCTTGTGCATATGTTATAACTGGCGAATCAGGCTTGTGAGCCCTAATTTGGAAGCCCGCATGTTGCTGGCATATTTGCATTTTAAATCTATGATATATCGAGTATTTGAATCATTCTTTGCATTCTATAATTGAGTTGCTTCCATTGTGTTTACTCTTGCTGCACGGCCTGGATAGTTCACTCTGTGGATCCTCCTAACTGTGACTACACCAAGTGATATCAGAGTGAAGTTTGAATCCTTTGGGAGTCAAGTTTGTGAAGGCATTCCATAAGATCTTACTATGAACAGATTGCCAAACCTGAGGTAGACTACATGTATTTTCAACCGATTGTCGATTGTGAGGTAGTTGTCACCTTGTAGCCCAATTGCCGAATTTGAGGCAGTTACACTTGATCCTAGGAAGAGATGCCACCGAGGAGAATACCTGCTGTTGGTACTATGGCTGGAAGAATGGATGAGATGATGGAGATGATGAACACAATGAGAGTTCGACTGGATGCTGTTGAAGAAGATAGAAGAAGAGGATTAACACCTAGACCTAATGTTGAAAGTGATGATGATGAAGAATTTTAGTTTGTTGATCAAAATGAAGAAACCCTAGAAGAAGAAGAAGAATCATATCAAGTGAAGATGTTGAGAGCTATTTCAAAGATTGGAAAGCGACCTAGAGTGGATGTACTGAACTATACTGGAAATTTGAATCCAGAGGAATTGATTGACTAGATAAATGACCTAGAAGAATACTTTGAGTATGAAGAAATTGAAGATCCGAAGAAGGTGAGATTTGCAAAGACCAAGTTGAAAGGACTGTTTAGGGTAAAATTGGATTTGTTGATCTTTTGTGGTTTAGATGTTAAAATCCTCCTTTTACCTTAACATTGAAGGATCTAGGGTCGAGTGGCGAGCATTATCATACCATAGGTCACTTGCAAATGAGGGGAAGCTTGGATTAGGGAATTAATTATCAATTTTTCTTTCTCCTATGTTCAATTGACCATTAAAACCTTAATTACACAAATACGACAACAAATTAATGAATTACGGAAAAAGCTCTTATAGATGAGAGTAAAATACCAAATTACATAATACCTATTTTTGGGGTTCCGAAGCGGAACAGTTGGGGACACTGGAGTGGGCGCCCAAGTCCAAGGTACCTTCTTTTTCAGGGAATCTGGACCTCCTTTGGACACTGATCAGCCCTGTAACTTCTATTTTCCAGAATTAGTCTGCGGAGGACACTAGAGTGAGCGCCCTAGTCTCGGAAGTGCTCCTTTGTTTGTCTTTTCTTCAGATCCCGAATCCCTGATGTCTTTCCAGCCTTCCTACAACTCCACTTTTCTTGGATGTGATACCTGTAACCTGCAATCACAAGAGTTGGTTTGGGGGTTGTGGTGTTTAGAGGTTTGCCTCAGTCAAACCCTGAAGGACATGTCACCTCCAGGGGGCATGGGTGCATATAAGGTAAGCTGTCTGTTATAGATGTTAGCAATGTGTTTGACCTTAGATGTAGAGACTTGCGCCCCAGAGTAGTGCATCGTGCATCCTGATTTTGTTTGCAATCAATCAGTGAATCATGTAAGCCCTCTGCCGAGGCAGGATATCGCGTATTTCCTTTTTCTTAAGCCCTCTGCGGAGGCGAGGATGGTGTATTTCTCATAGCAGATTGCATCATCCTGTCATTTTCAAAAGTCCTCTGTGGAGGCGGGGAGTAGTTCTGTGACTAACTCAACCCTTAAGCGTGTCTTCAGCGATTGTTGTGGCGAAGCCCAATCGTCGGTGTGTACCTGTAATGTGCCTGAGATGGTGATGAGCCTAGAAATAGGGAACACACCATCGCTTGTCTGCCATGTTTTCTCCGTGTCTTCAAGTGTGGGTGTTTTGGCGTGCTTGTTTTTGTATGGCATGTTTGTTGCCACATATGCAGTGACCAGCACTCTTGGGGAGTGCTTCATGCATTTTGAGAGGTTTTACGTGTCTTGCATGTGTGTTTCCCCATATACAGAGACCTGCACCCTTAAGTGGTGTATCGTGTATTATGGCAGGTTTGTTTGCTTTCCAGTATTTGCATTTGCATTAGATATATATGAGAAAAAGAAAAGAAAAGATATCATTTATGTCTTCCATGCATTAATGTGTCTTCCATACATTAACTGTCTGCTCTGTGTTCTGCGTGACTGTAACTGTCTTCTCCATGTTTTACATGCTTGTTACTGCCTTTTATGTGGTTGGTGTGTCTTCTCCGTGTTTGGTGTGTTTTCTATGTTTGTGACCTTATTTTAATACATGTATGGGCCTCGTGTTCATACATACATTAAAGTAGGGGCTAAATGTAACGTCAAAAAAGTCCCCTTGGGGGCTTTTCACTCATAAGGTTTAGCTCCCAGGTCTTTAGAGTGCATTTAGGACATTTTAGTTCATATATTAGCATCCCGAAGGAATGAGACCTAAGTCCCATGACAAATAGGACCTAGGAGGACCCCTTGAGTTGTACCCTGCCTAAAATAGGGGGGAGGACTTGGGCACCTGCACCCTAGTCCTGTCCTATTTTTGGGTAGCCTCAATTTCTGGGTGTCAGTTAGTGACCGTTATTGGGCCCCTTTGCCGACACGGTAAGTTTGAATTTCAAATATCTTGGCGGGAGTGCTTGTAGATGCATATATAAACATGTGTAGGCATTCATTTGTAAACTAGATTTCAATGAGATTGTTATTGTGAACTCTAGGCATTCTCAAGGTGATTCAAGGCTTTTTATTGTGTTGCAAGAGCAGACTTGTATGTTTTGTGTGTTGATATTTGCAGATTTGAGCATCAATTCCTTCATGGCATGAAGAGCATCTTCCTCCATGAAAGCTTCACTACAAGGTGACATATCATTGTGTTTTTATCATTAATTCCTTTTGTTTTTGGCCTTTGCCTCACAAGGGCACGCCCTCTTTATCTGACAATGGTGTTTAGAGACTTAAGTGTCCTTCGGGGTTTGACTGAGGCAAACCTCTAAACACCACAACCCCCAAACTAACTCTTGTGATTGCAGGTTACAGGTATCACATTTGAGAAAAGTGGAGTTGCAGGAAGGCTGGAAAGACATCAGGGATTTGGGATCTGAAGAAAAGACGGACAAAGGAGCACTTCCAGGACTACGACGCTCGCTCTAGTGTCCTCCGCAGACCGATTCTGGAAAACAAAAGTTACAGGGCTGATCGGTGTCCAAAGGAGGTCCAGATTCCCTGAAAAAGAAGGTACCTTGGACTTGGGCACCCACTCTAGTGTCCCCAACTGTTCTACTTTGGAACCCTGAAAAATGGGTATTATGTAATTTGGTATTTTATTCCTGTCTGTAAAAGCTTTTTCTGTAATTCATTAATTTGTTGTATGAACACAAGGCCCATACATGTATTAAAGTTAGGTCACAAACATAGAAAACACACCAAACATGGAGAAGACACGCCAACCGCATAAAAGGTAGTAACAGGCATGTAAAACATGGAGAAGACAGTTACAGTCATGCAGAACATAGAGCAGACAATTAATGTATGGAAGACACATTAATGAATGGAAGACAGAAATGATATCTTTTCTTTTCTTTTTCTCATATATATCGAATGCAAATGCAAGTATTGGAAAGCAAACAAACCTGCCATAATACACGATACACCACTTAAGGGTGCAAGTCTCTGTATATGGGGAAACACACATGCAAGACACGCAAAACCTCTCAAAATGCACGAAGCACTCCCCAAGAGTGTTGGTCACTGCATATGTGGCAACAAACATGCCATACAAAAACAAGCATGCCAAAACACCCACACTTGAAGACACGGAGAAAACACGGCAGACAAGCGATGGTGTGTTCCCTATTTCTAGGCTCATCACCATCTCAGGCACATTACAGGCACACACCGATGATTGGGCTTCACCACAACAATCGCTGAAGACACGCTTAAGGGTTGAGTTAGTCACAGAACTACTCCCCGCCTCCACAGAGGACTTTTGAAAATGATAGGATGATGCAATCTGCTCTGAGAAATACACCATCCCCGCCTTTGCAGAGGGCTTAAGAAAAAGGAAATACACGATATCCTACCTCGGCAGAGGGCTTACGTGATTCACTGATTGATTGCAAACAAAATCAGGATGCACGATGCACTACTCTGGGGCGCAAGTCTCTGCATCTGAGGTCAAACACATTGCTAACATCTATAACAGACAGCTTACCTTATATGCACCCATGCCCCTTGGAGGTGACGTGTACTCTTCCTTAGCAATATCCAAGGTATATGAACAATCAACTAAAGGAGCAAGATTGGTAGGATGATCCATAGAGGTTTCATGCACTGTAATAGAGTTTTTATTGTTGTTAGATGAAATCTCATTGTCTACCCATGGAATGCTCTTTGTTGAAGGGAGTTCTCCATTAACTAATGCTTCCTCTTTGGCAGGGAGAGAGTTGGAATGGAAAACTGGTGATGGCTCTTCATTTGCTAACGCTTCATCCTAGCCAGAGTGAGCATTAGAATGCAGATTTGATGATGTGATGTTAATAGATGTGTCAATGAAATCATCCTCTTGCATCAAAGTGTTCTCATGAGGGGTACTAACCTTTGGAGAGGGATCATAAGGTAAACCAAAGTTATCATCACATGTTTTATCAATAGGTGCCATAGTAGAATTTCCCATAAAATCATCCAAGGCTTCATCTAACATTTTAAGATCATCACTAGTATATGTATTATTGATCATGAATTTAGTGAGATCATCCAATATCGAAGGGTATAGTCCCATGAGAGTTGTGAAGCTATCAAAGTCACCTATATGGCAAAGAATTTCATATGTGGAGCACATAGAGAGATCAACATCATGAATGTGTGCTATTTGTTCCAGAACTTGAGGATATTTATCAATGAATTTAGAGAAATGATCCATGTCTATGATGTATGCAAACAATTTTTCCAAAGAAGTAGACATGATATATGTCTCCAAATGAATGTAATATTAGATTTTGACATTTTTTCAAAAGTACGCAAAAGACAATTGCAAAACTATATGCAAAAAGTGACCTAGATGCTTAAATTTTTGATACTTTTTCAGTGCCAATGAATGAAACAAAGGATGTTGTAAGGATTTTGATCAAGGGAAACAAGTTATAAGTTTGATATCAGTCCAAAACAACAATATAGTCACTCTCAACAAACTCTTGATTCAAATCCAAGATAATGCCAAGTCAAAATATAGTGAAATTATATCAAAATAGGCACTTTTTCACCAAAGTTCAATGCAAAAGAGCATAACAAAGGTTGTTGCAAGGAAAATTATGATGGAAAAAAATAATATCAGATATAATAGCCACTTGATGCAAAATAACCCAACACAACACGATTGTAGCGCCACTTAAGGTAAAACCTTAGTGAAAATATAGCAAAATATTCAATTTTTCACGATTTTTCAACTCCAAGACCTAGAAAAAGGGGTGTTGTAAGGAATTTTAGGAGGTGTAGAAACTAATATCAATAATATCAGTCACCTAAATCCATAAAATTAATCACAACACGCTTGGAGTGCAAACTAGGCCAAACCCTAGGGCAAAAATAGCCAAAATGTATATTTTTTTCAAAAATTTCACTAGAAAAGCCCGTTAAAGGGGTGTTGTGAAGATTTTTATGAGGGGAAACAAATTATTACCCTGATAACAGTAAATTAATGCAAAAATATCTTTCACAACACACCTATGGTGCAAATTTATGAAGTCAATAAGGCCAAAATTAGTGAAAATTATCGTTTTCGAAGCCCTAGGTTTTAGATTTTGGAACAAAATGCTATGAAAATGATTAAATGTCTGATTTATGATGGAAATTAAATAATCTCAGATCTGAAAATAATTTTCAAGCTTAATCATGCAAAATTCCCATGTAAATTTAATGACATTGCACCAAAATTACTAGTTTTTGTTGAAATTTTCAATGCAAAAATGCAAATAATTTAAATTTAAATGCAAATTCACACTAAAATGCAAGACTACAGCCAAATTAAAATTTGAATGACCCTTTAAAATCAATAGAAAAATTTGATAAAAGATTTTGCCTACGAACCCTAGATTTTGGAATTACTAGGTTATCTAAAAATTGTCAAAATTTCCACAAAACCCTAGCAATTAAATGATGAAAATGCAAAGCAAGATTTTGAATTTTCATATTTTTCTGTAGTTTATATCAGATCTAATGCAAAAATCATGAATTAGGAAAATTTAGGAAGAATTGACATAATCTAGTAAGCCCAACAATGCAATTTTTTCGTATTTATCAATTTTCCAATTTTTTTGAAATTTTCTCAATGCAATAAATTAGATGACCAAATGAATGAATGAAATCACACCAAATCTGTAGACAAACACTCAGCAAGTTGCAATTAAATTTCAAAGACACGGGTTCACCAAAATGTTTAGGGTAAAATTAGATTTATTGATCTTTTGTGGTTTAGATATTAAAATCCTCCTTTCACCCTAACATTGAAGGATCTAGGGTCGAGTGGCGAGCACTATCATACCCTAGGTCACTTGGAAATGAGGGGAATATTAGATTAGGGAATTAATTATCAATTTTTCCTTCTCCTATGCGCAATTGACCATTAAAACCCTACTTACACAAATATGACAACAAATTAATGAATTACGGAAAAAGCTCTTACAAACGGGAGTAAAATACCAAATTACAGAATACCTATTTTCAGGGTTCTGAAGTGAAACAGTCAGGGACACTGGAGCAGGTGCCCAAGTCCAAGGTACCTACTTTTTTAGGGAATCTGGACCTCCTTCAGACACTGATCAGCCCTGTAACTTCTATTTTTTGGAATCAGTCTGCAGAGGATAATGGAGTGAGTGCCCTAGTCCCAGAAGTGCTCCTTTGTTCATATTTTCTTCAGATCCTGAATCCCTGATGTCTTTCCAACCTTCCTACAACTCCACTTTTCCCAGATGTGACACATGTAACTTGCAATCACAAGAGTCAGTTTGGGGGTTGTGGTGTTTAGAGGTTTGCCTCAGTCAAACCCTGGAGGACACTTAAGTCTCCGAACACCATTGTCAGATAAAGAGGGCATGCCCTTGTGAGGCAGAGGCCAAAAACTAAAGGAATCAATGATAAAAACACAATGATATGTCACCTTGTAGTGAAGCTTTTATGGAGGAAGATGCTCTTCATGCCATGAAGGAATTGATGCTCAAATCTGCAAATATCAACACACAAAACATACAAGTCTGCTCTTGCAACACAATAAAAATCCTTGAATCACCTTGAGAATGCCTAGAGTTCACAATAACAATCTCATTGAAATCTAGTTTACAAATGAATGCCTACATATGTTTATATATGCATCTACAAGCACTCTTGCCAAGATATTTGAAATTCAAACTTACCGTGTCAGCAAAGGGGCCCAATAACGGTCACTAACCGACACCTAAAAATTGAGGCTGCCCTAAAATAGGACAGGACTAGGGCACAGGTTCCCAAGTCCTCCCCCCTATTTTACGCAGGGTACAACTCAAGAGGTCCTCCTAGGTCCTATTTGTCATGGGACTTAGGTCTCATTCCTTCGGGATGCTAAAATATGAACTAAAATGTCCTAAATGCACTTAAAGACCCGGGAGCTAAACCTTATGAAGGAAAAGCCCCCAAGGGGACATTTTCTGACGTTACAACGACATGCTGCTATTTGGTGGAAGGAAGTTCAATTGGATAGAAACAAGAGAGGAAAATAAAATATTACAAAATGGGATAGAATGGTGACAAAGTTGAAGAATCAGTTTATACTTGCTGACTATGAGTTAGAACTGTTGAAGAGATTGTAAAATGTAAGATAAAAGGAGAAATCTGTGAAGGAGTATACTGGAGAATTTCATAAGATGACTATAAGGACATGACATAGTGAAGCAAGCAAGGATAAAGTGGTGAGATACATCAATGGACTAAGACTGAACATTCAAAAAGAACTGAGTTTGGTGAGGATGACAACACTGGAAGAAGCATATCGGTTTTCCTTGAAAGTTGAAGAAAAGTTGAATAAGAAGCATGAGCAGAGACAGAGAGGTAGAGGAGGTAAATTTTAGAGAGGTAGAACATTTTCCAGAGGAGAAAGATCATATGAAAAGAAAAATAGACAAGATAACACATTCAAGAAGGAAGACAGAGATGGCAGTTCACATTGGAGAGATGACAAAAACTTTCTTCCACATAGGGAATCATAATTCATACTGGAGTGAAGGATATAGGAGAGATGAAAGAGGGTTTGATAACAGAACATTCAGAGGAACTTGTTTTAAGTATGGAGGTGAAGGACATAAACATTTGAATGTCATCAAGGAAGTACAAGCAAGAAGACAGAGAATAGTGGGAGAGAAGCTTATGTAGAAGAAGAACCTGTTGGATCACCTAATTCAGTTGGAAGACCAAAGAAAAGAGAATCACTAGTCATGAGGAGAGCACTCTTTCAAGCAGAGACAAATGAGGAACGACAACAAAGGAAAAGTTTGTTCCAGATCAGGTGCAAATCAGAAGGTAAATGTGTAAGGTTGTAATTGATATTGGTAGTTCTGATAATTTGGTTTTAGAGGAGATGGTGACAAAGCTAAACCTGAAGAGATTGAAACACCCTAAGCCATATCAGATAGCATTGTTGAAGGGCACACCACAACTGAGAGGGGGGGTGAATCAGTTGTGTCAAAAACTTTAACTTCTTTAATCAAAACACACTCACATTAACTTTTTAAACTGTATTCTAGATTAAACATAAAAAGTAGATTCAAAACATGAACACATTAATATCATACACACATGAACACCAGATTTTACGTGGAAAACCCTAAACAGGGAAAAACCACGGTGAGTGTTATCTCACAACATAATATGTAGTAACAATACTGAAAATCAAACGCTCACTACCTTAGGGCTCACTGCCCAAAATAAGTGCTCACTACAAGAGGTGGCTCACTGCCAAGGGTTGAACTGATTTAGTAGCATCTATATTATGCTTGAGTTCAGTTCCCTTGAAGCACAATAAATCTCCTCTGTTTTGCTCTACTTTTTTAATTCACACTTATCTTCGCATCTTCACATCCTTATCCATCATTCATGACTTCATTACATGTATTTATACAATTCATCAACCTTTCAATGAACATCAAGGTCGGCAATACAAGCATCAACCATTGGAACAATCTCCAAGGTTGGCATACATACATATTTAGCCAATATTCAAATTAGGTCTGGACCTAAACAAATTTGGGAAGAAGAGAAATGAATGCGGACCATGCCGATTCTTAGCTAGGACTCAAATGTAATCTTCCACGCAACAACATGCTTTACAAACTTTGAAGCATAACCACAAGTAGTGAGAACAACCAAGTCGGCTAGAACTAGTGTCAACACTAAGACCTATAGAAACACGCTTCATGCACGATCTGGATTACACTTTGTGGACCAATCAAAAGGTAGGAACATGATCTAGAGACATCCACAAGCATGTTGCAATCACCAAGAACATCCACACAACCTCAAAACACTTTATCTTTAAGATTCTTCAAATTGAAGCACTTGAACATTACTGTCAACCACTGTCATGAAGGAAAGATCGCTTATGGAGCAAAAAATCATGAACCATTTGAATTGAAGGCACATAATATCATTACAAACGTAATTCTAGAACCGCAAACTATGAAACTTAAATGTAGAGAAATGCAGAGTAGAATACATTCTTCTTGTCACCATTAAATACATAGAAAACAATTTTTACTCTAGTGAACAAAACTCGCTCAAATCTTCACACCAGAGGCTCAAACTTGAAACATAGCATCTACGAACATCCCTTAACATTGCTTCCAATCTGCAGACAAAGATATTCAATCTACATGATATGCAGAGCAAAACACTGCACTGTTCTGATAGATAAAGTAATTCTGCACTTATACTAATTCCTCAAATACTTGTTCAGACTTATTCAAATAACTTCCTTAGGTGTTGACCTTAGGTGTTGTCATCAATGACAAAACTTACTACTCATACTTGCAACAATCTCCTCCTTTTCCATTGATGGCAACACATGATGTGAAAAACCATCAAGACATACAATCTTGCTTTGCTTCTTTGCTCCTTACTTGAAGGCTACCTCTTAGGGGGAGCAGGTAAGTGTTGCAGTGTTCATGATAAGGGGAGTTGTGCAGTAAAGAGAAAGAAAAGGTCTGGTACCCTTTTCTATTGATGTCAAAAGGGGAGAGAAGTTCATGAGAAAAACCTAAGAAGAAAGTTGCAGACATAGAAAGCATCAAGTAAGGGGGAGCAAAGAAGCAAAGCAAGATTGTATGTCTTGATGGTTTTTCACATCATGTGTTGCCATCAATGACAACACTTACTGCTCATACTTGCAACAATCTCCCCCTTTGTCATTGATGGCAACATATGATGTGAAAAACCATCAAGACATACAATCTTGCTTTGCTTATTTGCTCCCCCTTACTTGAAGCTTTCTCTGTCTGCAACTTTCTTCTTAGGTTTTTCACATGAACTTCTCTCCCCCTTTGAAATCAATGGCAAAGGGTACCAGACCTTTTCTTTCTCTTTACTGCACAACTTCCCCTATCATGAACACTACAACACTTACCGCTCTTTATCAAGAACTCATATCAGCAACTTCTACCTACTCCCCCTACGAAGTAGCCTTCAAAGCATCAATCCAGATCAAAAGATGAAACTTTGGACACCACTGGACTGATGCATTTCTTATGCATCTTAGTTAGAGTAGGAGGGGTAGTAACCCCTAACTTCTCCCTAAGAAACTCAAAAGTATCCTTAGGCAGAGGCTTAGTGAAAATATCTACAATATGATCCTTTGTAGATACATACTCCATCTTTACTTCATTCTTTGTTACCTTTTCTCTCAGAAAGTGATACCTTATTGATATATGCTTTGTCCTCAAGTGCATCACTGGATTCTTTGAAATGTTTATAGCACTTGTATTGTCACAAAAGATTGGGATTGGTTCTTTATACATAACTCTTATGTCCTTCAGTGTTTGCTTCATCCAAAGCATTTGAGTGCAACAACATGCTAGATCAATATATTCTACTTCTGTAGTAGACAAAGGAATTGATTCTTGCTTCTTTCTTAGCCATGAAACCAATCTATTACCCAAGAGGAAAGCACCTCCACTTGTACTTTTTCTGTCATCGGCATCTCCAACCCAATATGCATCTCTAGAGGCACTAAGAGTGAAATCAATATCTTTGGGATACCATAATCCATAGTCTGAAGTGCCTTTTAAATACCTCATGATCCTCTTGACTGCCATCACATGTGACTCTTTGGGATCTTCTTGATATCTTGCCACAAGACAGACTGCACGCATTATGTCACGTTTGGTATGGGTTAGATAAAGTAGTCCTCCAATCATAGACCTATACTTTTTCTGATCAGTCTTAGGTGATTCATCATTCTTGCTCAGCTTGCAACCAGTTACCATAGGAGTACATACCAGCTTAGAATCCTCCATTCCAAAATTCTTTAACAACTCTTTCACATACTTAGACTAAGAAATGAAAATTCCTTTTTCTAATTGAGTAATCTGCAATCCTAGAAGGAAATTCATTTCACCAAATATAGACATCTCAAACTCCTTTTGCATTCCTCTACAAATTTCTTACACATACCTTCATTGCCTCCAAAGATAATATCATCAACAAAGACTACAACAATCAGAATTTGATCCTCATTAATTTTGAAATAGAGATTACTATATGCAATACCTTTAATGAACCCTAATTGTAGTGAATACTTATCCAACCTTGCATACCAGGCTCTAGGAGCTTGCTTGAGTCCATACAAGGCTTTCTTCAATCTGCACACCATGTCACCTTGGTCTGATGACTGAAATCCTTCTGGTTGTTCAATGTAAACCTCTTCTTCCAGATCTCCATTCAAGAATGTAGACTTCACATCCATCTGATACACCTTGAAATCTTTGTGTGCTGCAAATGCCAAAAAAAAACTTATTGCTTCAATCCTTGACACAGGAGCATAAGTTTCCTCAAAGTCTATACCTTCAACTTGAGAATATCCTTTGCATACTAGTCTTGATTTGTTTCTTACCACTTCTCTAACTTTATTTAGTTTGTTCCAGAAATCCCACTTTGTTCCAATCGCATTCTTGTTTACAGGTCTGGGGACAAGTTCCCAAGTCTTGTTCTTCTCAATCTGTTCATCTACAATTCTTCTTCTTGTCAATACACCTTTGTTCTTATCACCAGTGATCTAGTCTTTAGTGTGATGCTTTTGCACAAACCTTAGGAGTCTTAGGAATCCTTTTCAGAGCTTCTTCATCTCACACTTTCTTCATTCTTTTATTCTTCATTGCTTGAAAACTCATCTGATGAAAATTGCTCTAGAGTGGAAACAACTATGTTCTATCAACCCGAACTTCTGGTACTCATTACTCTCAAGCCAATTATCCAAATCAGACAAACTTCTGGATGTAGATGTAACCAATTATCAAAAATCATATGTTAGAACCGTAGAGCTTTATCTTCAACAAAAGACCAATGTGGACCAAATTACCGGAACACTGTATCTTGATTCTATCAGATGGATGCTTAGCCAAAATTCATAACCTGTCTTTTTTCCTGATCAATTTTTTTTGCATAGCAGACTTCTACACAATTCTTCCTTTATCCTTTATAAACACAATCTCTAACTTGACTTAAACCTTTGTTGCTAATCCTTGACCTTATCTCTTTGTGCTGAGGCATCAACACCAATCCTTTGGAGGGGGGAAGAGATTTTGATAGGACTCGCCCTCAGCCAAAGCTCTAATCTCAGTTTTCGAAGGGAACATCTACACTAGATACTGGTATAGGCTCTTCCTTGACCTCTGTTACATCCTTCTTCACCCAAATTTCATTCATTTCCTTCTTAGTCTCTGCCAGATCAACCTTGTTCTTTCCCTTATCTTCTCTATGCTTTGTTTTCCTCTTTTTTGCAGAATAGTTTCTTTTCACGTTCTTGCTTCTGTAGAACTTTGCAACATGTCCAGGTCTATTGCAATTATAGCAAACAATATTCCTCTATCTTTGGTTCCTTCCATTGATTGGATTTATTCTTGATCTGCATTGATTAGCCATATGCCCAAATCTATTGCATGCAAAGCATTTTCTATTGAAAGATTGAGTGTTTCTTCCATTGTTGAAACCATTTCTTATCTGACTTCTACATTCATTTTCTCTATGACCAAATCTCTTGCATGTAAATCTATTACCTCTGAAAGTTTGAGCATTTCTTCCATTGTTATAACTATTCCTTATCTGACTTCTATATTCATTAGCTTTATGACCTATTTTATTGCAAGTGAAGCACTGACTAGAAAATGATGGAGTATTTTGATTCACTCTGCTCCTGCATTGAGTAGCCTTATGACCAAACTTATTGCATGAATTACAATAACCATTGAAAGAGGGGTACCTTTGAGCATTTGGTTGCCTAACTGATGGTCTTCTAGGCCTATTTCTTTGATTCCTGATTTGCTTGCCTTTGTTTGTCTTGTTCTCATCATCCACTGCTTGTCCTGAATTAGAACTTTCACCTTTCTCAAATCCCAAGCCTTTTTTGTCATCAAGGCTTTTTTGGCTAACAATCATCTCATCAAGCTTTGCGGAACTTATCTTAAACTTATCTTCACAGCTCTTTGCCTTCTCCAAATCTGATTTGAGGTTCACAACTTCTTTTTCAAGCTTAGCACATTCTTCTGATTTTTCTTTGATTTGAGGTTCACAACTTCTTTTTCAAGCTTAACACATTCTTCTGATTTGTCTTTCACCAGTAGATTTAGGTCTTCTTCTACTTTTTCTCTTTCTATAACTTCCACTTTCAAATCATTTAAGGTTTCATTTGCTGTTATCAATTGTTCACTAACCTCCTTATATTTTTCTTTGAACTTCTTGACTTGTTCTCTTAATTTTAAGATACCTTCATCTGCTTCTTTGACATTCTCCTTTAGATCTTTGATTTCTTCTTCAGTTCTTTCTAGATCTTCAAGAGCAACCTTCTTGTGCGCCATCCTGAATCTACCTCGAGCTGTTAGGCTCTTTTCTGAGGAACCCTTACTCTGATACCAATTGTTGAAGGGCACATCACAAATGAGAGGGGGGGTGAATCTATTGTGTCAAAAACTTTAACTTCTTTAATCAAAACACACTCACATTAACTTTTTAAATTGTATTCTAGATTAAACATAAAAAGTAGATTCAAAACATGAACACATTAATACCATACACACATGAACACCAGATTTTACGTGGAAAACCCTAAACAGGGAAAAACCATGGTGAGTGTTACCTCACAACATAACATGTAGTAACAATACCAAAACTCAAAGGCTTACTACCTTAGCGATCAATGCCCAAAATAAGTGCTCACTACCCAAAATAAGTGCTCACTACCAAGGGTTGAACTGATTAAGTAGCATCTACATTATGCCTGAGTTTAGTTCCATTGAAGCGCAATATATCTCCTCTGTTCTTCTTTGCTTTTTCACTTCACACTTATCTTCACATCTTCGCATCCTCATCCATCATTCATGACTTCATTACATGTATTTATATAATTCATCAACCTTGGAGTGAACATCAAGGTCGGCATTACAATCATCAACCATTGGAACAATCTCCAAGGTCAGCATACATACATATTTAGCCAATATTCAAATTAGGTCTGGACCTAAATGGATTTGGGAAGAAGAGAAATGAATGAAGACCATGCCAATCCTTAGCTAGGACTCAAATGTAATCTTCCACACAACAACACACTTTACAAACTTCGAAGCATAACCACAAGTAGTGAGAACAACCAAGTTAGCTAGAACTGGTGTCAACACTAAGACCTTTAGAAACATGCTTCATGCACGATCTAGTTTACACTTTGTAGACCAATCAAAAGGTAGGGATATGATCTAGAGACATCCACAAGCATGTTGCAATCACCAAGAACATCTACACAACCTCAAAACACTTTATCTTTAAGATTCTTCAAACCAAAGCACTTGAACATTATTGTCAGCCACTGTCATGAAGGAAAGATCGCTTGCGGAGCAGCAAATCATGAACCATTTAAAATGAAGGCACATAATATCATTACAAATGTAATTCTAAAACTGCAGACTGTGAAACTTAAATGCGGAGAAATACAGAGCAGAATACATTCTCCTTGTCACCATTAAATACATAGAAAAATAGTTTTTACTCTGGTGAATAGAACTCGCTCAAATCTTCACACCGGAGGCTTAAACTTGAAACATAGCATCTACAGACATTCCTTAACATTGCTTCCAATCTGCAAACAAAGATATTCAATCTATAGGATATGCAGAGCAAATCACTGCACTGTTCTGATAGATGAAGCAATTCTACACTTGTACTAATTCCTCAAATACTTGTTTAGACTTATTCAAATAACTTCCTTAGGTGTTGACATCAATGACAACACTTACTGCTCATACTTGCGACAAAAATGGATTCAGGATGATCACAAGGTACTAGTGAGTGAACAATGTTTGGTAAAATTTCATATTGGATCTTATCATGATGAAGTATTGTGTGATATTATGCCTATGGATGTATGCCATATATTGTTGGGTAGACCATGGCAGTATGATAGAAAAGATATACATGATGGAAGAAAGAAAACTTATACTATAACATCAAATGGAAAGAGAATTACTTTGATTCCTTTGGAAGATGAACCTAAAGGTGAAGTATGTGGGAATGCTAGAATCTGTTTGGTTGATGGAAGGAAATTTCTAGATGGTTTGAGACATGAGAATATGTGTTATACTTTGATTACTAAGAAGCCTGGAACCCTAAAGATAGAGACTGAAGAATCACAACTGGAGGAGATACCTAAATTATTGATAGAGTATGAAGACATCATATTAGATAATGTACCCAAAGGATTGCCACCAACAGAAGTATCAGTCATCACATGGATCTTATACCTGGAGCTAGTTTGCTTAATAAAGCAGCACACCAGATGACACCAGCAGAGAATGCATAATTAAATAGATAGATACAAGAGTTGCTAAAGAAAGGTTTGATTAGAGAAATCTTGAGCCCTTGTGTAGTACCTATAGTGCTACCACTGAAGAAGGATGGAGAATGGAGGATGTGTACAGACTCTAGAACAATCAACAAGATCACAGTTAAGTATAGATTTCCATTTCCTAGGATGGATGACATTATGGACTGTTTGAGTGGAGAAAAATATTTTACAAAGATAGACTTGAAGAATGGATACCATCAGATCAAAATTAGAGAAGGAGATGAATGGAAGACTGCTTTCAAGACAAATGAAGGATTGCATGAGTGGTTAGTGATGCCTTTTGGATTGACTAATGCACCAAGGACTTTCATGAGATTGATGAATGAAGTTTTGAAGAAATTCTTGGGTAAGTTTGTTATTGTATACTTGGATGATATTCTGATTTTCAGTAAGACAAAAGAAGAACATTTATGGCACCTAAGACAAGTATTGCAGAGGTTGAGAGAAGATAAATTGCTGATAAACATTAAGAAGTGTAGATTCATGAAGGAAGAATTGGTATACTTGGGATTTGTGATTTCTGCAGATGGATTGAAGATGGACCCTAAGAAAGTTAGAGCAATTGTTGAGTGGCCAACACCTAAGAGCATTGGAGAAGTTTGATCATTTCATGGATTAGCTAGTTTCTACCAGAAGTTCATCAGAAATTTTAGTTTAGTATGCACAGCTAGGATAGAAACAATGAGAGGTGACATCAAGGACTTTAAGTGGACATCAGGAGCAAATAAAAGTTATGAATTGTTGAAGCAGAAAGTGACAGAACAACCAGTGTTAGCATTATCATATTTTAATAAAATATTTCAAGTAGATTGTGATGCAAGCAGGAATGCAATAGGAGCAGTGTTAAGCCAAGAAGGTAGACTAGTAGCCTATTTTAGTGAGAAGTTGAATGATACAAGAAGAAAATATTTAGTTTACGATTAGGAATTCTATGCTATAATTCAATCCTTGAAGAATTGGAGACATTATTTGTTGCCTAAGGAGTTTGTGTTGTATACAGATCATCAAACTTTGCAATATCTAAACAGTCAAGGAAAGTTGAATTAGAGACATATGAGATGGGTAGAGTTAATGCAAAGTTATACATTTGTACTAAAGCATATGAGTGGAAAATCAAATAAGGTTGTAGATGCATTGAGTATAAGAAGGAATTTACTGACATAGATGAGAGTTGAAGTATTGGGTTTTGAAGAGCTGAAGAACATATACGCAAAAGACCTTGATTTTGTAAAACCTTGGAAAGCATGTAAGGAAATTGTTGCGATAGATAGGAGTAAGTGGTTGGATTATTTCATTCAAGAGGACATGTTGTTCGAAGGAAATCAATTGTGTATACCTAGGAGCTCAATGAGAGACAATTTGATAAAGGAGAAGCACAATGGTGGATTGGCAGGACATTTTGAAATTGACAAGACAATGGCCTTGGTAAGTGAACATTACGTTTGACCTCAAATATATAAGGATGTCAGGAAGTTTGTGCAGAGTTGTAGAGTATGTCAAGTTGCAAAAGGAAGTAGTCAAAATTTTGGATTGTACAAATCTTTGACAATACTAGAGAGACCTTGGGAAGACATAAGCATGGATTTCAAATTGTGATTGCCGAAGACATAGAGAGGACATGATTGTATATTTTTAGTGGTGAATAGATTTTCAAAGATGGTACATTTCATACCTTGCAAGAAGACAAGTGATGTAGTTCATGTGCCTGACCTATTTTTCAAGGAGTTTGTGAGATTGCATGGATTACCTAAGAGCATAATTTCAGACAGAGACACAAAATTCATTGGATACTTTTGGATGACACTTTGGAAGAAGATGAAGACAGATTTTAATTTTAGTTCAACATTTCATCCATAGACTAATGGACAGACATAAGTGGTAAATAGGAGTTTGGGTAACTTGTTGAGATGTTTGGTTGGAGAGAAGGCAAGAAATTAGGATCTCATTCTATCACAAGAAGAGTTTGCATACAATAATTCAATGAATAGGAGAACAAGAAAGACACCATTTGAGATTGTGACAGGAACTAACCCTAAAGGAGTAGCAGAGTTGAGAGATATCAGTATGGAGAACAAGAGGAGTGTAGAGGCAGAAGAATTTACAGGACACATGGAGAGAATGCATAATTAGGTTAAGAATCATTTGGAGGAGATGAACAACAAGTATAAGGAGCAAACATATGAGAAGAGAAGACACGAAGAATTTTTAGTTGGAGATGAGGTAATGGTATATCTAAGAAAAAATATATTTCCAGTAGAGACATATAAGAAGTTGAAGATGAAGAAGTTTGGGCCATGTAGGATACTCAGAAAGTTTGATTTAGGAAATGCATATGAAGTGGAGCTACCAGAGACATTGGGTATATCACCTATTTTCAACATTGCAGACTTATATTAGTATCATGGAGAGATTAGTACATCAAAGACAATTTGAAGAAGTAGTTACCATAGCAAGCACTAGAGTAGATTGAAGACATCTTCGACAACAAAATTAAATGTAGTGCCAGAGGGAAGCAATACAAGAAATATTTGGTAAAGTGGAAAGGAAGACTGAAAGAAGATTCATCTTGGATTTCTCAAGCTGAGGTGGACTGCCTTGGTTGTCCTCTAGCCCCAACAAAGTGAGGGACTCACTTTTTCAACAAACTCGAGTGTCTGATGCAGGAGTATCCAAAGTTGTAGAGCAATCTTGCATCAACCAAAATATTTGCAATTTTCTTTTGTTTTCTTTCATTTCAGTTCAGTTCAGTCAGAGTTTAGTTAGAAGCAGTTTCAACAGTTTGGTCTGCATTCTGCTGCATTATCATATCAGCTCTTGCAGAGTAGGACTTAGCATGTAGACATCATCATGCACATCATATCTAAAATTCAGATCATTTGGATTAGTTTCTGGAAAGATATAATTATCAGAAGATCAATTGTTTTCTCAGAACAGGGCATTCAGATAGGTAGCTGAAGGAGAAGACTTGTGGAGCACTTACATGACTTGCAGAGCTAAATGAAACATCATTCAAGGTACTTTGGGACATGGCCCACCTTCCTTGATATCTGCACCTTGTTTCATTCATTTGCAGAGGATTTCCATATGTTTTAGGGTGACCTATTTTCTACTACACATTACATCTCTTCCATTGGAGTTTGTAATCTTTCTTGGCCGACCTAGAGGATTCTTGCAGTCCAGAGATGTTATATAATCATGTAATAGATGCATAGGAAAGAAATTAGTTATTTTTAGATAGTTCTGGAGTTAGATTTTCTTTTGTAAGGTGCTTCAAAGCCATATCTTGTGCATATGTTGTAATTGGAGAATTAGGCCTATGAGCCCTAATTTGGAAGCCCGCATGTTGCAAGCATATCTATATTTTGAATCTATGATATATTGAGTATTTGAATAATTCTTTGCATTCTATAATTAAGTTTTTTTCATTGTGTTTACTCTTACTGCATGGCTTGGATAGTTCACTCTGTGGACCCTCCTAACCATGACTGCACCAATACTTCACTAGTAGAGAAAGAGCAATATACAACTGCAAAAACTACTAAAAACTACTTATAAATGACCAAACATGGTCACATGACAATTAGTAGTTTATTGTCAGTCATTTATAACATGACCAAATTGATGACTAAACCATTTTTAGTCATTTATTGGTTGTTTTGATTGATCGATTTGGTAGTATATTGAGTCGTTGATTTAGTCATTGATTGCTATAATTTGGTCACTTATTTAGTCATTTTTCTCACTGATATATTTACTCATTAATTTAGTCATTGATTGTTGTTAACTGGTCACTTATTTAGTCATTTTTTTCACTAATTTTTGTCCATTGGTAGTGTATTTAGTCATTAATTTTAATCATTATTTTGATCAATTTAGTAGTATATTTAGTTATTTTTATTCACTGATTTAACATAAATGACCAAACATGGTCACGTGACCATTAGTAGTTTATTGTCAGTCATTTATAACATGACCAAATTGATGACTAAACCATTTTTAGTCATTTATTGGTTGTTTTGATTGATTAATTTGGTAGTATATTTAGTCGTTGATTGCTGTAATTTGGTCACTTATTTAGTCATTTTTTTCACTGATATATTTACTCATTAATTTAGTCATTGATTGTTGTTAACTGGTCACTTATTTAGTCATTTTTTTCACTAATTTTTGTCCATTGGTAGTGTATTTAGTCATTAATTTTAATCATTATTTTGATCAATTTAGTAGTATATTTAGTTATTTTTATTCACTGATTTAACACTGGTCATATATTTAGTCATATTTATTCACTGTTCACTGATTTCTGTCAATTGGTAGTATATTTAGTCAATTTAATGATTAATTCACATCAATTAGTAGTATATTTAGTCATTTTGAAGCTTGCAATCTATGTAGATTTCCATTTGGCATTAGATGTTGGCTTCGCACATGTCTTTTTGATTTTATTCATTGAATGCTCTATAAGAGGAATGTTATGAGCTGAGCAATATAATCCAATTTGGATCTCATCTACCTTGGTTTTATTTCCCCACCGACTTGAATGACTTCAATTCATTATGTTGGCTCGTGCGATTCTCTTTTTATGCAAGAGACGATGGTATATGTGTCATTAATTATTTCACTTTTGCCTTTTCATTTTGCTCTTGCTGTGTATCTGTAATGTCTATCTATCCCAATAATTGTTGACTTCATTTGCCTATTCAATCATTGGAACAACCAATGCATGAAAGCATCAACTCAGATTTCATGGCTAGGGCCTTCAAATTGTTTGATGAAGAGCCAGTGGAGGATGCTTTGATAGATGTATGTGATAGATATTTTCTGTTGCAATCCAGGGTATGTTATGCTTCACATTTGGTATCTCATTTTCTCTCAAATACGATGGACTTATTTCATCAGGTTGATAAGGTTAAAAGGATAGCGTCAATGTTTGTTCATGACTATCTAGTCCCAGATGTCAAGCTATTTGAAGCTTTTGCTATTTATAATCTCCATGATGGCTCAGCCTTGGTAGGGGGACTCTTTGATGCAGAGGTAGGAGGACTAAAACTATCCTCAATAACATTAACAAATCAAAGAACTAATCCAATTTCTTTGGTCAGGTTTAAGAGAACATTAATACATATTTTTCCTCCAATTTTCATGAAGATCCAAGAAAATTATGACTCTTTTCCCAAAACTACAAACCCTAGGCAGCGTTCAGAGCTGCCCTCACCAAAATTGCAATATCTCTCACAAAACTTATTGAAGTTATACCAAAATAAAATAATTGTAAACTAGAAACACATATCTTTCCATCCATCTATTATATGCATCAATGTGAGGCCGTACCAAGTCGTACCATGCATATTTTCAGACTGTATTTTCAGAAAATTAAACTCTGCAAACCTACCCTCAATACAAATGCCATAACTTATTCAAATTTTAATGAAATTTGATGAAACAAAAAGAAATGGAAAGTAGACTCAATAATCATTCCAACCATATATGGTTTTCTCCTGTATATATCCGTACAAAACCGTACCAAATGCTGCAATGGGACTGTTGCAGGAAAAATCAGAAAATTACAGTCCATAAAACACTCATATCTTTCACAAAACTAAATAAAAATGCATGGGCTAAGAAGCAAATGGAAGGTGGTTGAAGGATATAACATTTTAAATCTATTAGACATCTATTTAATTCCATACAGGGCTGTACAATAGCAAAAGATAGCAAATTTCTGAAGGAAAATACAGGAAACATTATTTTTTCTCATTCCATGCTCAAATCTTCAACCACCCACGAATTCTTCATGGTTACAAGGCCTTTTAAAGGCATTAAAACATGTCTCTTTAGTTCATAACTGATTTGGAGCAAACCAATAGCCAAATGACTCTTCACCTTCCAACTTTGCATCTTTTTTCTAATTTTACATTGACAACCTTTACATGGTTTGCAATATTTTGCATTTTTGAAACTCCTAATGACCTAAACACATAAAAATGACTTGATAAACCTCATTACAATGTGAAAGCATACACATTTAATCAAACTCAAAGATTTTTCTAGGGCAATATTAATTTGCCAAGGTGCTCCTGCACCATACAACCAACCAACAAAATTTCTAAGTTCCTTGGAAATGTATCTGTAACAAAAGTCTCTTTCCTCTGTCTTTATCTTCAATCTTCTCAGCTACAATCTTCCAATCAATAGAAATGGTGACCAACCAACCAACAAAACAAACTACCATCTTCACAGAGCTTCCTCAGGCTCCTTCTACTCCCATCAGTGGAGTACTCTTCAGGCTGCAACATCAAGTGCTTCTTCAGGTATCCATCTCTCTCACTGCTTCACAACAAACCAACTCACCAAACCATTCATCTCACCCAACAGCAGATCCTGGTGATGCACCTACCACTCTCTCCTCAGTGGTTTCTCTATGCATCCTTCTCCAACCAAATCTCTATTGGAGAATGGTCATGACAGACCTCATCTTGTCTGCCCACACACAATCTCAGAAAACATCCTTCTTGCAGCTAGATGGAACAAGCACCTGCAACCAAACAACTGAGCAACACAAAATCCAAAAGGTGTAGATTGCCTCCCTCGGCGATCTATCTACACAATCAAGATCTTCTCGCTCTTCACCTGCCTTCTCAGTGACAGAAAAAAAAATACACACCACCCAAATCTTTTGCCAGCTCTGATACCAAAATGATGCAGAGGTAGGAGGACCAAAACTATCCTCAATAACATTAACAAATCAAAGAACTAATCCAATTTCTTTGCTCAGGTTTAAGAGAACATTAATACATATTTTTCCTCCAATTTTCATGAAGATCCAAGAAAGTTATGACTCTTTTCCCAAAACTACAAACCCTAGGCAGCGTTTAGACCTGCCTTCACCAAAATTGTAATATCTCTCACAAAACTTAATGAAATTATACCAAACTAAACAATTATAAACTAGAAATACATATCTTTCCATCCATCTATTATATGCATCAATGTGAGGCCGTACCAAGTCGTACCATGCATATTTTCAGATTGTATTTTCAGAAAATTAAACTCTACAGACCTACCCTCAATAAAAATGCCATAACTTATTCAAATCTTGATGAAATTTGATGAAACAAAAAGAAATGGAAAGTAGACTCAATAATATTTCCATCCATATATGGTTTTCTCTTGTATATGTCCATACAAAACTGTACCAAATGCTGCAATGGGATTGTTGCAGGAAAAATTAGAAAATTACAGTCCATAAAACACTCATATCTTTCACAAAACTAAATAAAAATGCATGGGATAAGAAGAAAATGGAAGGTGGTTGAAGGATATAACATTTTAAATCCATTAGACATCCATTCAATTCCATATAGGGCTATACAATAGCAAAAGACAACAAATTTTTCAAGGAAAATACAGGAAACCATTGTTTTTTCTCATTCCATGCTCAAATCTTCAACCACCCATGAATTCTTCATGGTTACAAGGCATTTTAAAGGCATTAAAACATGTCTCTTCAGTTCATAACTAATTTGGAGCAAACCAAGAGCCAAATGACTCTTCACCTTCCAACTTTGCATCTTTTTTCTAATTTTACATTGACAACCTTTACATGGTTTGCAATATTTTACATTTTTGAAACTCCTAATGACCTAAACACATAAAAATGACTTGATAAACCTCATTACAATGTGGAAGCATACAAATTTAATCAAACTCAAAGATTTTTCCAGGGTAATATTAATTTGCCAAGGTGCTCCTGCACCACTCTTCCTCCATGGAGATATCATTAACAAACCCAGTTTTAACTGTGTTTATCAAGCGATGATTTCAAGTTTGCAATCAGGTAACAAAGCTCTTTGATAATTCATTGCAGGTTCACAAATCTACATTTGGAAGGTCCAAGAGGGAAAGGATAGAGGAAGTATTCAATGCATGGAGCTTTTTGTCAAATTTTCAACCACTGATAGTTCCCTTCACCAATGATGACAAGTCCTTTCTCAAGAGAATCCAATTGGGGGTTCATGGCTTTAGGGTTGCAGATTTAAATATGGATAGCATGTGAACCACTCGTTCTATTTTAAGTTTTTGGCTTCATTGTAACTTTGGTTTCCTTTTTGGCTAGAAAGGGCATTTTAGATCTGTAGCTCTATTCAGGGCTCTTAGTTAAAATGCTCTGCATATGTTATCTTTTTGGCTAGGAAGGGCCTTTTTTGTAATCTGTAAAAATGTTTTTATTAATATTAATATATTATGATGCTCTAAGCATCCTTACTGATTCAAAAAAAAATGTCAACCCTGGTTCATGTGTTGTCTTAGTAAAGAGCTACACCATGAAAGAATCCATTAATTATACATAAATTCCAAATTAAGTTGATGAGAAAAGATCTTTGATATCCAACTGGGAAGCCTTAACATCCAAAAATTACTAACCTGATGTTTCACAACAAGTTTCCCAACTGTGACATCATCTATACTTAAGAAACCAGATATTGATCCACTGCCATATTGGATCTCATAGGATTCTCCTTCACAAACAACAAATGATATATATTAATTGTTTATCAACTTCCTTAATATCCCCATGTAAGCATACTAAACTATGTGAGGTTGAGGGTTTGAAGTAGAGTACCATCTTATTGGTATGTGCTTGACTTTGATGACTTGTATCTTGAATGAAAATAACAAGCTAGCTGCACTGTAAAATCATTGTTACAAAAATAACCACAAAATCCTCTTTAATTAAAATAATCCTTCTAGATATTTCAAGACAAGATATTTTAGTTAATTTCTAAGAAAGCTAATAATTTCACTATCCAAAAAACCATCAATCTATTTACTGTATATAATTTCCCAGAATTCAGAATTTGAATGTAGGCTATATTCCAACAACACTACTTTTTTAGTTGGATCCTAAAAATGCCGCAACTTATGTTCTTCTCTAAAACATCTGTGCAGAAGTAGGTAGGTGTGGTGAGGTTCAAATAGTAAGGAGATTGATGAAAGATAGAGGAATTAAAAAGATACTTGCATGTAGTTGGATAGAAGGGCATAAAATGGTACATGCTTTTTTGTGTAGGAGACAGATCACATCCACAAACATGGGAGAGCTATGCAAAATTGGAGAAATTGGCTTTGCAAATGAAGGCAGTAAGGTATTTCCAGATTCAAGACTTTTACTTAATATTGTGGAATAGAAGAAAAAAGAATCATTTATCTACCACCATAGTGAAAAGTAAGCAATTGCATTTGGTTTGTTAAACATGGCCCCTGGTACAACCATTAGAGTTGTTAAGAACCTTCGAGTATGTTCTGATTTTCACATTGCATCTAAATTCATCTCCAAGATTGTTGCAAGAGAAATTGTTCTAAGAGATGTGAACCATTTCCATCATTTTAAACAGGGACAATGTTCTTGTGGAGAATATTAGTGATGCTAAATGAAGCAATCTAAAAAATAGGCTTGCACTATAATAATGTGCACTACATCAGACATCCATTAGTAACGAAGGGACATCCATCAAAGCATAACAACAGGGATTTTTTTTGTCATTATATGTTGTAGTTACAAGTGCCCTGCTAGACATACATGAAAATGTGGAACATAGACAAGGCAAGCGACCTGTTTCAAAAAATGCTTCAAAGAAATGTGATATCATAGAATGCCATGATTAAAGGATATGTTTAAAATGGGTTTTTTCTAAAAAGTCCTCAGAAAATTTTAAGAAAATACAACCAATGGGTATAAAGCCCAACTCCTCAACCTTTGAAAGCATCCTTCCTCCCTGTGTGTGAATTGGAGCTTTGGATGAGGATATGAACATCCATCAAAAGCATATTTGGAAGTAGATTTTTATCAAATATTGTAGTTGGAAGTTCCACTTTGGATCACCAAAGCCTTCGCAAAAAATTCTACACAAAATTTAATAATGAAGAATTTATGCACAAATTCTCTTTTGAATGATGCACAAAGCCTCCACCGCAACACTGCACAGCTTGTTGCTAGGCCTTGCAGTGATGTGGGAATCACCTGTATCACCACAAGGCCCATCAACAGTGCGGTGTTGTGGTGGAGGCTTTGTGCATCATTCAAAAGATAATTTGTGCATAAATCCTTCATTATTGAATTTTGTGCAGATGTTTTTGTGAAGGCTTTGGTGATCCGAAGTGGAACTTGCAACATTTCTACTTGAATAAATAGGAAGATAAGGTACACCCTCCATTCCACCAGCTCTGCTACCTCCAACTAGACCTATGACAAGTGATTGAAGGAATAGATTACAAAAAATATCATCCTATCTATTTATGATGTTTTTCTAAGCATCAAAAAATTAAACAAACAAAATACAAAGCACACAAGTACATCTCTTAATTGTATAGACTAGGACAGTTCAACCACCATTATACCACTCAATGAATACTAACCATTTCCTAAGTCATGATCCAGATGACTCCTTTGGTGCTTTGTAGGTAGTCTTGCATATGAAAGCTCTAGGTCCTAACAAAAAGCCACAAAATCAAGGAGTTCAAACCAAGAATAAATAATATACAAAAAATAACCTACAATAAAGATACCTTTGTTGAAATGTGCTAGACAATTGAGAGGGGGGGAGTGAATCAGTTGTCCCAAAAACTCAATCGCTTCCACACTTAAACATTAATCACTTATCCACAGTTATTATGATTAAATAATGAATGCATGAAATTAGAAACTTAAACACAGATGCAACATTAAACACAAGAGACACCAAATTTTTACGTGGAAAACCCCAAGGCAAGGAAAAACCACAGAGAGGATTAGCTCTCAAAATATATTGTAATCTTTGAAAAATGATGTTCAGGCTTGGTCACTCCACGAGCCTAGAACATAATGGCTCACTTCCATGAAGTACAACTAGGTCTAGCAGGCTCATTGCCTCAACCCTAAACCTAGAAAGATTACAATAAGGGTTGTTAAACCCTACTGGCAAATCACTGCCAAGAACAACATCTTCTTCATGTCTGAGATTAATACATTGAAGTAAAATAGTTCCTCTGCTCTGCTCTACCTTTCCACCTCTAACCTTATCTTTCCATCTTCACACAAGGACATCTTTTCCATGACTCAATTACAAGTATTTATACACTTCATCAACCTTGGAATGATCATCGAGGTCGACATTACAATCATCAACCATTGGAACAATCTCCAAGGTTGGCATTACAAACATTTACAAAATAGGTCTTGACCTAATACAAAATTATTCTATGGATTTGTAGTATAGATGTATGTGGATCACGCCATGCCTTAGCTAGGACTTAAACACGATCATTCATGCCACAACATGCTTCCATAATCTTCAAGGGATCTCTGCAATCACTGGAATTAACCAAGTTGGCTAAGACTAGTTACACGCTACATTATCTGGGAATAAACTTCAAACATGATCTCAATTCCTTAACATGGACCAATGTAAAGTAGGAACATGATCAGGAGGTATCCACAAGCATGTTGAGATCACCAAGAGTAACTGCACAAACTCAAACTACTTTATTCATGAGATTCTTCACATTGGAGCACATGAACTTCACTGTCTTCAACTGTCATAAAGGAAGGATAGCTTGCAAACCACCGAAACATGAACCATTGCAATTGTATGCACTTATCATCATCCCATACTTCCCTTTAGAACTACAGAGCAAAACACTTTAATGTAGAGGAATGCGGAGCAAAATACTTTCTCTTAGGCATCAGTGAATAATCAGAAAAAAGTAGGTTTTACTCTGGTGAATGTAACTCACTCAAGTCTTTATACTGAAGGCTCAAACTCAGGATTTAGCATCTTTAGCCATGCTTATAAATAACTTCCAATCCGCAGACCAAGATCTTTAGTCAGCGAGAAATGCGGAGCAATCTTCTAGACTATTTTTTAGTATGCAACTCACTGTCTTCACTATGATTCACTGTTTACTTTCTAATTCTTCTAGAGGGGCTAATTTTCTCAATATCCTCAACATATAAAGCTTCTAAACAAATAATAAGATAGGATATAGTTGACACCAATGACAACAAAGATATGTTAAAATCAATGAAAACACCGATTAGGCACATACTTGCAACAATCTCCCCCTTTGTCATTTATGGAAACATATGATGTGAAAAATTGCAACAACCATCAAGACAAGATTCTCCCCCTATCTCTTTACACATCTGCACTCTTCAATAGCCATCAAGAAAAGATTCTCCCCTATCTTTTTACACATCTGCACTCTTTCCCTCTGAGTTTTTCACATGATTTTTCTCCCCCTTTGACATCAATGCCAAAGGGCACATACTTGCACTCTTCTGCTCTGATCCAATCTCTCTTCTAAACTCTCTAACTACTCCCCCTGCAAAGTAGCCCTAAAAGAATCAATCTAGATTTGGAGAAGGAACTCTAAGCACCATCAGACTGATGCACTCTTGTGCATCTTAGTTTAGAGTAGGAGAGGTAATAACCCCTAACTTTTCTCTAATATACTCAAAAGTATCCTTAGGTAGAGGTTTGGTGAAAATGTCTGCAATCTAGTCTTTTGTAGATACATATTCCAACTTGACTTCATTCTCTGTCACTTTTTCCCTCAGAAAGTGATATCTTATGGATATGTGCTTTGTCCTTGAATGCATTACTGGATTCTTTGATATGTTTATGGCACTTGTATTGTCACAAAAGATGGTAATTGGATCTTCATACACAACTCTGATGTCCTTCAATGTCTGGTTCATCCATAACACTTGAGTACAACTAAATGCTGTTGCAATATATTCTGCTTCTGTAGTGGACAGAGATATTGAATCTTGTTTCTTGCTTATCCAAGATATCAGTCTTTTTCCCAAGAAGAATGCACCTCCACTTGTACCTTTTTTATCATCCACATCTTCAACCCAATCTACATCAGTGTTTGCACTGAAAGTAAAATCATTGTCCTTTGAATACCGCAAACCATAATCATTGTGCATTTCAAATATCTTAGAATTCTCTTGACTGCCATCACATGTGACTCCTTAGGTTTTGCTTGAAATCTTTCCACAAGACAAACTTCATTGTCTCCAAAGATGATGTCATCAACAAAGACTGCAACAATCAAGATTTGTTCATTATTGATCTTGAAATAGAGATTGTTGTCGATAGTACCCTTGCTAAATCCTAACTTTATTAGATACTTATCCAACCTAGCATACCAGGCCTTGGGGGCTTGTTTTACTCCATACAATGCCTTCTTCAATCTACATACCATGTCACCCTAATGTGATGACTGGAATCCTCCCGGTTGTTCAATATAGACTTCTTCCAATTCTCCATTCAAGTATGCAGACTTCACATCCATCTGATATACCTTAAAATCTTTGTAGGTTGCAAATGCCAAAAACATTCTTATAGATTTAATCCTTGCCACTAGTGCAAATGTTTCCTCAAAATCTATTCCTTCAACTTGAGAGTATCCTTTGCATACCAACCTTCCTTTGTTTCTTACCACTTCACCATTCTCATTCATCTTGTTTTTGAAAACCCACTTAGTGCCAATTAAATTTTTATCTGCTGATCTGGGAACAAGATCCCAAGTCTGATTCTTCTCTATTTGCATCAATTCTTATTTCATAGTCTTTACCCAATTCTCATCATTGCAAGCTTCATTCATAGTCTTAGGTTCAATCTTGGAAATCAGACAAAAATTTACTTGTTCTTCTGCAGCTCTTCTTCTGGTCAAGATTCCTTTTCTCTTATCTCCTATGATTTGATCTTCAAAATGAATAAGTTTTACATACCTTGGTGTCTTGGTAGCACTTTTCAGAGCTTGTTCCTCTTCATCTAAGTTGTCTTCATGCTGCACCACTTCTGAAGCATCTGGTTTATCTGATTCATATCCACTTAATTCTGGAGACCTTTCCTTGCTTTCATCAACTTTGATATTTTCACTCTCAATGATCTTATTCAGCCTCTTATTATAGCATCGGTAAGCCTTGCTCTTGGTGGAGTAACCAAGGAAGATTCCTTCATCACACCTAGCATCAAACTTGCCTAGATCTTCTTCTCTTTTTATATAACATTTGCTACCAAAAACTTTGAGATATTTCACAGTAGGAACTTTACCATACCACAATTCATAAGGAGTCTTAGAACTGTTACCTTTGACTTGGACTTTGTTTAGGATATATACAGCAGTGTGAATTGCCTCTCCCCAATATACTTCTGGAAGATCAACTTCCTTCATCATGGTTCTAGTATCTTCTTGAATTGTTCTATTTTTCCTTTCAACAACTCCATTTTGTTGTGAAGTTCTAGGTGCAGATAATTGTCTCTTTATCCCATGTTCTTTGCAAAAGAAATTGAATTCATTTGATGTAAACTCTCCTCCTCTATCAGACCTTAAACATTTGATCTTCAAATTCATCTCATTTTTAACCATTGCCTTAAATGCCTTGAACTTATCTAGAGCTTCTGCTTTTTCTTTCAAAAAGGTAACTATTGTCACATAGAATTGCACTCTGCTTGGAGAGAGTCCAAGCATTCTAATGAAACAATGGGAATGATCTCAAAGTGTGGGACCTTGTGAACTGAGATCAAACCTCCAGAGAAGGCTGGTTCCTCATTCTAAGCCTAATGCTTAGAGAAAACTATCTAAACCTAGTGTTAATGCTTGCAGGGGAAAAGGGTTAGAAGGAAACTAAAATAAAAGGGGTGATACACCAGATTTAGTGAGCAATGGTGATCTTGGTGTAGACACAACAATGATCTCAATCGTGAACTTATAGGGTTGATTGAGGCTTCAATATGAAGATCTAATCTATAGAGGAGCCACTTTACTCACATAATAGATTATAACTTCAAGTAAAACACAGAAATCAAGACATAAGAGAGGCAAGAAATCATGCATATATTGATCATGAAGGTCAGAAACCATTACAATACAAAATAACCAGTAGTAGGAAAAGACACAGTATAGCTAATCACATTCATTGGTGGATAAATAGGAAGACAACAGAGGCCAGATTCAAGCACAGTGAGTCACATTCCCTTACCCTGTAATTACACTAAGATGTCTGACTACAAGAAATTTGGCAGCATAACAACCCAAAATTTACCATCCTCCTGAATAATGAGGTCTTATATAGGTCAAGTTCTTGTGCAGGGGACACTGAAGTCGCTCCACAGGATCTGAGGTCATCAATGCAAGAATAGGGGCACATGGGTAAGGGCATGGTGAAAGGACAGGAACCATGTTGTTGGCAGGTCTACAACCTAAAAAATGGTTGCACGCAAAGGAGGACAAAATATGAAGGAAGGAACACAAAAGTCATCGCAGACCACAGGGATGTCTTCTAGCGAGCCAGAGGAACCCATATGCATTGAAGAATAGACAATCCACCATGAATGCACCTACAAAGCTCACCAACTAGAGTCACTGTGAAAATATCAGCCTCTGTACACACCAAATTGGTCGCTAAGACGTCCTATCGGCCAAACATGCAAATCTAGACCATATTTTGAAAGTGAGAATATTCCCTCAAAAGCTCGCCAGATGAAAGAGGAGGCAAAAATAAGCACTTTTGCCTTTTGAAGCATGTTGAAATTCCTCAGGATGCGGAAGATATTCACCGTCAAAGTTATGGTCAATTGCATCTTGCACTTGTATTTCGCTTTGCATATGCAATTGTATATGCACTTTACACTGCTAGGTTCTATTTATACATTTATGCAATTTTCTTTCCTTTCACATTTTGCATATTCAATTTTTGTATATTGTTGGATTTAAGGCATACAACTTAGAGGAGGGGGGGTGAATCAGTTGTATAAAACTTCTTGTTCTTTCAAACACTTGATTCTTCGTTGTTAGTTAACAGCATATCAATTAATCATCCATGAAAGCATAATACATAAACACAAGAGCAGATAACATCAACACATTGAACACCAAGATTTTGACGTGGAAAACCCAGTTAAGGGAAAAACCACGGGGTGATTAACCCAAGGATTATTCTCTGTTAGAAGAATAAAAAAAAAAATGGCACTTGCCAATTAGGGCTCACTGCCCGAGCACACTGCTCACAAAGAGGCCCACTGCCTACAAGGAGACACACTGTCTACAAAGTGATAAGAATCACAATCTTGAACTGGAGAATGACATCTCTACCATGTCCGGATCAGTTCCATTTAAGCCCAAAAACCTCTGCTCTGCCTTTCACACTTCTCTTCGCTATGCCACACTCATCCACACAATCCACACTACGAAATGAACTCACAAACCATTATTTATACAAGACATCGACTTAGGAACAAACATCTAAGTCGGCAAACAACCATAAGAGTATCCGCAAGATGAATAACACATCCGGTCGGCCACCACAAGAACATTCGCAGGATGAACAACTCATCCGGTCGGCTAAACAGAGCAAGAACTTCATCCTGAAGAATAACTTCAATTCCGGGCTCTACTATCAATGCGGACCAACAACACAACCTCAACATGATCCAAGAACCTTCACAAGCCTGCCTGAATGACCAGGTACATCCGCACTTTCTTTACTTACTGGAATCTCTTCTCTTCCTTATCCGGAACTTCAAGAACACTGTCTGTCGCCACTGTCATAATGCAAGAGGTACTTCCGGACCTCCAAATCATACACAACTTGAGATGGCACATCACAAGGACATCCCAAAGACTCCTTCCAATCTGCAAATTAGGATTATACAGTTCCGGACCTCACCGGACCTTTTTGTGATCCTCTGTCACCTCTGAATACTTGCCGGAACCGGTTCTACACCGACAGCCACAACTCCTTCAGATCTTCATGCAGACCTTTGAAATCTTAACTGAAGCATCTCAAGACTCATATCTACAAACCCTTTAATCCGTATCCTCTGGTTCTCAACCTATACAATACATTTGCCTTCTTCTCATCACGGTTCTTCACTGTTCCTGACTGAGGCTAATTTTCTCAATATCCTCAGCACACAGCTCATCCAATCCTTCTTGTCAATGCAATATGAGTATGTTGACATCAATGACAACACTGGCTCACCTCATACTTGCAACAATCTCCCCCTTTGTCATTGATGGCAACATATGATGTGAAAAACCATCAAGACAAGAACTTCTCCTTTCTGTCACAGCTCCCCCTATCAACAACAACTTTTCACATGTCTTCTCTTCCTTTACTACTCCCCCTTTGATCATCAACCACTTGTTTTTCACATGTCTTCTCTCCCCCTTTGACATCAATGGCAAAGGGCTCATACTTGCAATTCTCATACATCAGAATCATACCAGCTGCTCCCCCTTAGTTGCAGCTCCCCATCATCAATCCGGATCACAAGATATGACTGTGATATCCACCGGACTGATGCACATCAGTGCATCCTAGTTCATCACCGGAGGGGCCATGACCCCTAACTTCTCCCGGAGATATTCAAAAGAGTCCTTGGGAAGAGGTTTAGTAAAGATATCTGCAATCTGATCCTTTGAGGGAACATACTCCAATCTGACTTCTTCCTTGTTCACTTGTTCTCTCAAAAAGTGAAACTTGATAGATATGTGCTTAGTCTTAGAATGCAATACCGGATTCTTAGAAATATTAATTGCACTTGAATTATCACAGAAAATTGTGATAGGCTCCTCATATTCAACTTTAATGTCTCTTAGCATCTGCTTCATCCATAAGATTTGAGTGCAACTACCTGCTGCTGCAATGTATTCTACTTCAGTTGTAGACAGAGATATTGCATCTTGTTTCTTGCTTAGCCAAGAAACCAATCTCTTCCCCAAAAAAAATGCTCCACCACTAGTGCTCTTCCAGTTATCCACATCTCCTGCCCAATCTGCATCTGTGTAAGCATGAAGAGAGAAATCCGGATCTCTAGGGTACCATAGACCATACTCAACTGTTCCTTTCAGGTACCTAAAAATTCTTTTGATTGCCATAACATGAGATTCTCTAGGATCAGCCTGGAATCTTGCCACAAGACCAACAGCCTGCATTATATCTGGTCTAGTCTGAGTGAGATACAACAATCCACCAATCATTGATCTATACTTTGTCTGATCTGCCTTTGGGGAGTCATCATCTTTGCTCAACTTACATCCGGTTGCCATGGGAGTGTTCATTGGTTTTGAATCTTCCATACCATATTTCCTTAACAATTCTTTCACATATTTGGTCTGAGAAATGAAGATTCCTTTCTTTGTTTGAGTAATTTGCAGACCCAAGAAGAAATTCATTTCACCAAGCATAGACATTTCAAACTCACTTTTCATCTGATTTGCAAAAGTTTTGCACATACTATCTCTTCCTCCAAAAATGATGTCATCCATAAACACTTCAACAATCAAAATGTTTTCATGAACAATTTTGAAATATAAGTTACTGTCAGCAGTACCTTTGTTGAATCCAATCTGCACAAGATGCTTATCCAACCTTTCATACCATGCTCTTGCGGCTTGCTTTAGTCCATACAATGCTTTCTTCAACTTGCAGACCATATCATCATTATCAGACAATTGAAATCCATCCGGTTGTTCAATGTAAACTTCTTCTTCCAGATCACCATTTAGGAAAGCAGACTTGACATCCATCTGATATACCTTGAAGTCTTTGAAGGCAGCAAATGCAAGAAATAATCTGACTGCTTCAATTCTTGCCACCGGAGCAAAGGTCTCTTCAAAGTCAATTCCTTCTATTTGAGAGTAGCCTTTGCAGACCAATCTAGCTTTGTTTCTGATAACTTCACCAGCTTCATTCAGTTTGTTCCGGAAGACCCATTTGGTTCCAATCACATTCCTGTCTCTAGGTCTGGGAACAAGATCCCAAGTATGATTTTTCTCAATTTGCATTAATTCATCTTTCATTGCTTTAGTCCAGTTTTCATCATTGCAGGCTTCATTTACTGTTTTAGGTTCAATCTTTGAAATCAGACAACATTCATCCTGATTTTGAGCAACATTCCTTCTAGTTTGCACACCTTTGCTTCTGTCACCTATGATCTGATCTTCAGAGTGGTTTAGTCTTACATACCTTGGAATTTTGGGAATATCCTGCACTGTTGCTCCTTGATCAGGTTCATTCTGACCTATTTCTTCTTCCTAATTTACTGGATCAAATTGATTCTGACTTATCGGAGGGGATTGAGTCCCTTGAACCTGAACACCATCTTGATCATCTTCATCAAACTCATAAAATCTTGAAGGCTTCTCAATTCCTTCATCAACTTTCACATTGGTGCTTTCTATCATCTTCCTCAATCTCTTATTGTAACACCGGTATGCTTTGCTTTGAGTGGAGTAGCCCAAGAAAATTCCTTCATCACTTCTAGCATCAAACTTTCCTAGATCTTCATCTCTTTTAATATAACACTTGCTACCAAATACTCTGAAATATTTCACAGTAGGAGTGATGCCAAACCAGAGTTCATAGGGGGTCTTACCGGTGTTGTTTCTGATTTGAACTCGATTGAGAGTGTAGACTGCAGTGCTGATAGCTTCTTTCCAAAACATCTGAGGAACATTTTCTTCCAACATCATTGTCCTGGCAGCTTCCTAGATGGTCCAGTTCTTTCTTTCAACTACTCCATTCTGCTGTGGAGTCCTAGGAGCAGACAATTGTCTCCTTATACCCTGCTTCTCACAAAAGTCAATGAACTCACCAGATGTAAATTCACCACCTCTATCAGACCTTAGACACTTTAGTTTCAATCCAGTTTGATTCTCTACCATAGCTTTGAAGATTTTGAACTTCTCAAATGCTTTTGATTTTTCTTTTAGAAAGGTAACCCACATCATCCGGGAATGATCATCAATTAACCACATGAAATATCTATCACCTTGCAGACTCTTGATTCTTGTCGGACCACAGAGATCAGTATGTACTAATTCCAACAATCTGGTAGAAGACTGATCTTTGCTTTTGAAAGAGACTCTGCTCTGTTTACCTAGCTGACATTCTTTGCACAAACTATTTGTAGGTTTCACCAATTTTGGAAGGTCTCTTACAGCCTGAATATTGCTTATCTTGATGATGTTATCAAAATTCACATGACACATTCTTCTATGCCATAACCAACTCTGATCAACTTGAGCAAACAGACAACTTTTGTTTGAACCAACCAGAGGAAAGATATTACCTTTTGTTTGAGCACCGGATGCAATTTCAGTTCCGGAGCTTGTAAAGATTCTGCATTTTCCATTCTTGAACCGGAGATCATAGCCTTTGTCCACTAACTGACCAACACTAAGAAGATTGTGCTTCAATCCTTCAACATATAGTACATTACCTGTTTTGCTGTTTCCATCAAAGGAAATAGTTCCCCTACCTCTGATTCTGCCAGCAGAATTGTCACCAAACTTTACCATTCCTCCTTCATACCTTTCCAAATCTAAGAACTTATTCTTGTCACCAGTCATATGGTGAGAACATCCACTATCAATAACCCAATCATCCTTTTCTTCCACTTGAGCAGCCAAAGCTCTTTCCACAACCTTGTGATTGACAGATTCAGAGGATATTGAATCTTCTTCCTTGATGGCAATAAACACCCATTCATTTCTAGATTTGCTTTCTAGTTCTGATTCATCATCTGTTACTCCTTCATTGTCATCTTCTTCATGAACATAATAGCAGTTCTTTTGAAACCTTTGTCTGTTAGTATTAGACCTTGCAGATCTTTCCGGACATCTTGAAGCAAAATGACCAATCTTATTGCAGTTGAAACACTTAAAGGGTAGTTTTCCTTCATACTTACCAGATCCTCTTGGCAGTCTCTTTGCAATGAGGGCTTCAAGTTGAGCTATTTCTGCTTCTTCTTCTTCCATGTCTCTTCTTGCTTGATCATACCATGACATCTTCCTTGATGAGTTTTCTCCCAGATCAAATCTCTGTTTGCCTTTCACATAGGCACTGGCTTTGAAAGCAGATTCAGTCTTGGGAGGATCATCTCCAAACTCGGTCATTTCAAATGCAGCTAGTTTGCCAGCCAGTTGTTCTCTTGTGACAGTTGTGTGGGCTCTGAATTCATCAATGGCAGCAACCTTGATTTTGTAGGCAGCAGGAAGGGATCTTAGGATTTTGCAGACAATCTCATTTTCATCTAGAGTTCCACCAGCATTTCTAATTCCACATACCAGCTCATTCACTCTTGGCATAAAGGTAGTGATGTTTTCATCATCTCTCATCTTTAATCTTTCAAATTTCCCTTTCAGACTTTGCAACCTTGCACTTTTGACAAACTCATCTCCTTCATACAGAAGTTCCAGTTTAGTCAGGATCTCATATGCAGTTGGTAGGTCAATAACATTTGAGAGATCTGAATCATTCAATGCGCTTAGTAGGGCTTCCTTGGTCCGCAGATTATTTTCAGCATCTGTGATTTCATTCAGAGTTGTCGGACCACCTTGTGGAGGTACATATGGTTTTGAGACCATAGCCAAGTATGCTTTTCCCATACATTCCAAGTGACACTTCATGCGACCTTTCCAGAGAGTGAAGTTGGTTCCATCGAACTTCGGACTATCCTTCTTGTATGACGACATCCTGGATCTCCTTAAGCGGTTAAGCTCCTTTCAGAGGAACCTGGCTCTGATACCAATTGTTGGATTTAAGGCATACAACTGAGAGGGGGGGGTGAATCAGTTGTATAAAACTTCTTGTTCTTTCAAACACTTGATTCTTCGTTGTTAGTTAACAGCATATCAATTAATCATCCATGAAAGCATAATACATAAACACAAGAGCAGATAACATCAACACATTGAACACCAGGATTTTGACGTGGAAAACCCGGTTAAGGGAAAAACCATGGGGTGATTAACCCAAGGATTATTCTCTGTTAGAAGAATAAGAAAAAGAATGGCACTTGCCAATTAGGGCTCACTGCCCGAGCACACTGCTCACAAAGAGGCCCACTGCCTACAAGGAGACACACTGTCTACAAAGTGATAAGAATCACAATCTTGAACTGGAGAATGACATCTCTACCATGTCCAGATCAGTTCCATTTAAGCCCAAAAACCTCTGCTCTGCCTTTCGCACTTCTCTTCGCTATGCCACACTCATCCACACAATCCACACTACGAAATAAACTCACAAACCGTTATTTATACAAGACATCGACTTAGGAACAAACATCTAAGTCGGCAAACAACCATAAGAGTATCCGCAAGATGAATAACACATCCGGTCGGCCACCACAAGAACATTCGCAGGATGAACAACTCATCCAGTCGGCTAAACAGAGCAAGAACTTCATCCGAAAGAATAACTTCAATTCCGGGCTCTACTATCAATGCGGACCAACAACACAACCTCAACATGATCCAAGAACCTTTACAAGCCTGCCTGAATGACCAGGTACATCCGCACTTTCTTTACTTACTGGAATCTCTTCTCTTCCTTATCCGGAACTTCAAGAACACTGTCTGTCGCCACTGTCATAATGCAAGAGGTACTTCCGGACCTCCAAATCATACACAACTTGAGATGGCACATCACAAGGACATCCCAAAGACTCCTTCCAATCCGCAGATTAGGATTATACAGTTCCGGACCTCACCGGACCTTTTTGTGATCCTCTGTCACCTCTGAATACTTGCCGGAACCGGTTCTACACCGACAGCCACAACTCCTTCAGATCTTCATGCGGACCTCTGAAATCTTAACTGAAGCATCTCAAGACTCATATCTACAAACCCTTTAATCCGCATCCTCCGGTTCTCAACCTATACAATACATTTGCCTTCTTCTCATCACGGTTCTTCACTGTTCCTGACTGAGGCTAATTTTCTCAATATCCTCAGCACACAGCTCATCCAATCCTTCTTGTCAATGCAATATGAGTATGTTGACATCAATGACAACACTGGCTCACCTCATACTTGCAACATATATGTGATTGTATGTGCCTTTGTATATACTTTTGTATATGCAAATATATATACAATACAATTGGCAACATACAAAAGTGGGCCTTAACTTTGTATCACCTTTTGCATCGGACCTGAATGTCCCTGACACGTGTCATCATTTAATTTGATCTCCATCTGTGGCTCTATCATTGCAAAATAGACCGCTGAGTTACTGGGACCCACCACTGCACTATATCTGCTCTTTATTTTGCATATATCAGGCTATCAGGGAGACTAAGTTGAGTCTCTGATATGCAAGGTCTCACTGAAAACCCCTTGCATCTTCCTTTTGAATTGGCCTTTGAATATATGATACAATCACATGTGCATACAAGAGCAGATCTCAACATTTTATGAAGCAAATTGGAACTGGGTTTGGGTTCGGGACTGCATCCTACTCCTTTGTATATCACTTTGTATATGTGATATACAACCGTGGACCTTATATTAAAGTCCGCCAGAATTAATTCTCCAGTAGCGTCCGGATTGTATCTTCCCCTTTTTACATATTGCACATACATGCAATCATACATACAAAAGATGTTTGACTTTTCTACCTTTCGGCATGTACAAATGCACTTGTACCTTTTGATTCTTTATCGGCATGCGTGACTGCATCTGTAATTTTGTATATCTCATTTGTATCTAACTTTTTATATCACATATACAATGCAATATACAACCATGGACCCCATCTTGAAGTTCACCAGGATTAAAGTTTTGGTCACGTCTGCATTGTATCTGCTGAAACTATATTACCTTTTATATATCGCATATACATGCATCTGATACATACAAAACTACATACAATCGCCCTTTGAATTCTCAAACCGATTGCATTTTCCCTCGAGTTTGCCCCTGTACATTCACCTACATGTATCCTGCCTTGTATATTGCATATACATCGGACTGTCGGGGAGACCTTGGATTTATCATACCGATAGGCCAAAGTCTCGTTGATGACCCTTTGTATATTCTTTTTGTATATCACCTTGCATCTGCATCGGCCTATTGGTGGGACCACAAACCAAGTCCTATCGATGCACAAAAGTGTCACTGATATGTCTTTGTATTTCCCCCTTTTGTATCTGCCTTTGTATATGCACTTGTATCTATGAATGTATATGCAAATATACATACAAAAAATGCATACAAAGATACATACAAAGAGACTAAGTATGAAACTGAGAAATCCTTGCGATGGAAGACACTTGAAGCTTAAGGATTTCTAGGTTTTTCTGGGATTTCTACAAGGATACTCCAGGGAAGATTTAGGGAAATTTTGCAAGGCAGAGCATGAGGAAATGTAGAATTTATGTCTTTCTCCTTCTATTTATGCTTTCTCTGATCGGATTTCTTTGATAGGAGGGGAACAAGAATATTTTGTGGTCAAGCAAAATATGACAACATTTTTGGTGACCTCTTGCAGATGTTTGCCTGCTAAACAAATTGATCAGTGGCCTTAAGCATCCATTGGGCATGGAGTCAAAAGAGACTGCAACAAGAACAGAGGAGCTACAACATCGAGCAAGCTACCAAGCCAAAACAAAAAATAACAAGCAAGCATGTATCTCCTAATGAGAATACAACAGAGTGCAAGACACTTATTGAAAGGAAACCTAAAACTAAAATAAAACCTACTCTAATCCTAAACTAACCAGTCAGAGGTGACCTTAAACAAAGCCATTAATTGGTTCTTGGAAGTAACTGTCCTTCCTTAATAATTTACAATGTTTCTCATGCATGTGGGTAGCTAAAAAGAGGTGAGGGAGGGATGGGCATATAACAAATTGACAAAACACCCCCCCAAAAAGGGAATAAACTTACCTATCCACCTGGACTGATTGATGATGTTGCTAGCTTGTGGTGAATAAATGGGCTGATCCCACTCATTTTGAAGTTCAATTTCATGCTTAGAGGTAAGCATGACAAGTGGTGACTCCTCTTGATGTGTCTCTAGCTGGGCTAGATGCCTGATTGGGCATCCCCTTGAAGTAACATGCAAATCATCACTGCTACATGTATATCTATGCTCTGATCCTACAACCTTTTGTTGTTGATCTAAATATTCTAGTTCTTGGATCTCCAATGGAGGAATTACTACCTCCTTCATCTTCTCAAACTGCTCATAGTTTACCTCATCTAGAGGCATTGATTTACTATCTAGGTTTAAGAAAAAAACATCAAGCTCATCGCAAAAATGAGCCTCCTCCAAGTCCTCTGTACTTTCTAGTACACGACTACTCATATTGATGCAGGAGCATCTAGCGGTGTAAGGGCAATCTTGCATCACCCAAAAAAAAGACGTGTTTCAAAATTGTTGATGTTCTTTTCATTTCTTTCAAAATTTGTGGTTCTAGTTCCATAATCGATTGAATAATGATGTAGAACTTTTAGTTTTTCTAAACTGCTAAAAATAGCAACCTGCTATTTTTAGAAAGTTTACATTTGGGCACAGAATGAAGTGAAATTTTACAGGAAGTTTCATAATTAAAAAATAAGACCTTTGCCAAAGGAATCATGCAAAAATCATTTGCGAGCTAAAAGATATTAAAGTTTCCGTTTCTTGAAAAATGCCTGAAAATTATTCAAACTTGGGTTTGAGGCACTAAACGGCCCCATACAGGCCTGAAAATGGCTAGAACTAGCAGAGCGGGTTCTTAGCATATAGAGCACTTCACGAGATTTCTGATGCATCAAATGGTTTGTCAATCGAACACCCGGATCAAAAGTTATGGCTCCCGGAAGTTGACCTATTTTTGGAGGGAGAAGCAAATTTTAAAATTAGGTTGTTGGCCGCCAAAAAAGGCTATTAATAACCATTTTTGGGAACCCCGGGTAGTAGTTAAGGGGGGAATTTTAGAGTCAAGAATAGGTGGGAAAATAGAAACCCTAGCTGATTTGGGGTTACAGAAGGCAGATGATTCTAGAGTCTGGGGATAAGAAGCTGTAATGTGTTGCAGCCTGTGGAGGGTTGATTCCTCTGATTGTAATTGAGCTTCTGTAATGTAATGAGTTGTTTAAATCAATAAAAGAAAGTTCTATTTTCCATATGCAATTTCTATTGTTGTGTATTTTATGATTTACCCCCTTCATCCCAAAAAATATTAAGCTCATCCCACAAATGAGCCTCCTCCAAGTCCTCTGTACTTTCTAGTACATGACTACTCATATGCTCTTCTTTATGGGTTGGAATTTCACTGTCAGGCTAGGTCTCAACCTGCAACAATTTGTCATTATTTTCATTATTCTCTTGTTGCTGCATATCCACAACTAGCTACTCATCCTCCTTATCTTCATCATAACCAGGTAGCTCATGAAGCAAGGCAGCATCATCCACCTCTAGAGTAACCTTAACAACTTTTTCCCCTATGCCTCCATCCTTTGACTACAACTCCATTGGATTCTGTTTAAGTTAAATTTGCAGCTGAAGGTTTTCCCCATGCGCTCTTTGCATTTCAATCTTGTTTGCTTGATTGGGTGCATGAGAAAAGGCTTCAAAAGAACTAAAGTCTAGAGGATTCAATCCCTTATTTGGGTTAACAGTACTCACAGGTGCAATAGGTTCAAACAATTTCACCTCTGTGAGTGTAGGAACAAACTGTTCCTCATTAGTTTTATTTTCTTCCACCTCCTCCTTTGGCTCATCTTTCCAATTAGCTTGACAGACAACAGGTCCAACCTTGACGATTGAAAAAGTATCAGGGGAAGAGGCCTGGAAATCTTCATGAATTTCTTGGGTGGAGGGATATAGGCTTTGAATCCTAGAAACTTGTGGAGCCTAGGTTGCTCTTCTATAGGCCGAACATGTGCAAACGAAAGGGATTTCTTGAATTTTGGGATTGTAAATAGATGCTCTTTCAACTTAACAATTTCATCATAACTATCCATGCTAGGTCCATCCAATAAGGGGAATTGAAGGGGCTACAAATAGGAGATAGGGGGTTGAATTTGTGCTGGAACATGCTCTTGTGAAGGTTTAAGGCCTCTGAAACTTGGGATTTTAAAATTAGGAAGCAGTTTTGGAGGCATAGAGGAATTTCCCTACCTGAAGCTTGGAATTTTATGTTTAGGGGCTACCTCTGGAACAAATTGAACATGTGTAGAGAACAGGGGTTGCTTGAAGCTGGGAACAGGCAGAAATGCTTGGGCTAGTTGCCTCATCTGATGCTCATGAGACGCCATCCTTATAGCAAGGTATTCTTGAAAAACCCTTTCTTATGCTTCTTGTTGTATTTCACATTCTAACATTTCTACAAATTCATCAGCCTCCCTATTTAGATCTAGGGATAACTTCTCGAGACCATGCATGCTTATGATGCTGAGATCATAAAACCGCTGAGGCCGGCCATACCCCATTTTTCTTTTCTCATCGTCTAGGCGTCCGTCTAGCTTCAGGAAATTGCTCATGAGCTTATTGAATGCATTAGCATTCATAGGGTCAACATCTTGGGATGGATTAGGAGGGTAGTTGCACTAGCTAGGATCAAAGTAGTCTTTCTAGGGTTGATAATAAGCATTATCAGGCTGCCTTGAAGATTGAGTAGGGGTGGGAGGGAGGTAAGCATCATGAGGATGCTGATATTTTGCAGTAGCAGGGCTATATGGCATAAACTTAGAGGCATTTGGGGCTTGGTATTGCTGATATGGGGGCCAATAACCTGTATTTGGATTAGGGGAAGGGGAATAGCCATGATTCCCATAAAATTTTGACATTTTATAGCATCTAAATGCTTGATAATCATAAAAATATCAGAATTAGAGTAAAATTGGTCTGCAACCATAGAGAAACTAGATACATAGCAGAGAGGGAGTCACCGGGTGATTGAGATGCTTTTGGAAGCTAAATAGACCAGAAAAACCACCAAAATCTTGATCTTTGATGAAATTTTCGGTGCTTGGGATGCTTTCACCAGTAATTTTGTTCAGTAGAGTGACCATGGTGTTGGAGAGATTTCCCTAAATGACAAGATACACTAAAGAGTACACCAAAACTCTTCAATGGATGATAAGGATCATCAAGTTGGTCCCACCGGGCATGCCAGAAATTGTTGTCATAGAGAATTGCACCCTACTTGGAGAGTCCAAACATTCTAATGACACAATTGGAATGATCTCGAAGTGTGGGACCTTGCAAACTAAGATCAGACCTCTAAAGAAGGCTGGTTCTTCATTCTAAGCCTAATTCTTAGAGAAAACTATCTAAACCTAGTGCTAATGCTTGTAGGGGAAAAGGGTTAGAAGGAAATTGAAATGAAAGGTGTGATACACTAGATTTAGTGAGTGATGGTGATCTTGGTGTAGACACAACAATGATCTCAATCATGAAGGGAATTCACATAGACTTATAGGACTAATTGAGGTTTCAATATGAAGATCTAACCTGTAGATGAGCTGCTTTACTCACATAATAGATTATAAATTCAAGTAAAACACAGAAATCAGGACATAATAGAGGCAAGAAATCATGCATATATTGATCATGAAGTTCAGAAACCATTATAATACAAAATAACCAGTAGCAGGAAAAGACATAGTATAGCTAATCACATTCATTGGTGGATAAATAGGAAGACAACAGAGGCCAGATTCAGGCACAGTGAGTCACATTCCCTTACCCTGTATTTGTTGATAACTGAGAGGGGGGGTGAATCAGTTATCTTAATTACTTCAACTTTTTGATCTTTGTTAACAATTTATGCAACATCAAATCATATAAGTAAACATAACCATGAAATGAAAATAACATCAATACACATGATACAATGATTTTGACGTGGAAAACCCTGTTAAGGGAAAAACCACGAGGTGATTAACCCAAGATTGTATTCTCTGTTAGAAGAATAAGATAGTACAAAATGGCACTTGCCAATTAGGGCTCATTGCCCGAGCACACTACTCACAAGAGGCTCATTGCCTACAATAGTTTATACAAGTAAACTAGATACTTGAACTGATGAGAAGCATCCACATATGCTGAGGTTTAGTTCTGGTTAGGTTCAATACACTGATCTACTGCACTTCATTCTTCCTCTTCTTGGTGCTGCTGTCCTGTCACATATCAGACCTGCCTTACTACTTCCACACTATTCTTCTACTTTTATTCACACACTTTACAACACACAACTCAACCTTCATACTGAAAATAATCTGGTATATATATCTGCACCAAGCATTTCATCCACTTTCTAGTCGGCATCCAGAATACTTATTATTTTCCCAAACTCTTGGTCTGTCGGCTGAATCCTTGCTTATCAAGTGATGCGTATCAAAGAGATGCTCATAGAAGTCATCAATCATGTCAGCCAATCATGAATGATACCTTAGTAAGCTTGATCACCATCAATATCTCATCTAGATCAAGGTCTGATGCTCTACCAGTCAGTTCTTCCTCTGTTTACTCTGCCAAACAGGAACCCAATACTTAGGTGCTTATATCTCTTCATTCTTTCATCACTGGAGGCTCAATCCCTAGAATCTATCAGTCAAGGTACTCCTCTTGACTTCCCCAAGTCCGCACTTTACATAGATACTTCCTCTAAGAGATCTGGACCTAATTGTCAGACCTTATTGCATACTCTGTTCTTGGTCACCGAACCAAGTTACTCTATAATCTGACTTCTGGTATAGACACACCATGTCCTACGGATGGGTGGGATGAACTTTGTTGCCATCAATGACAACACTCATGAAGCTATAATGTGTCTCTTGCCAATAATCTCCCGCTTTGGCATTGATGGCAACACTTAGTGAAAAATTTTACCAGAGCTCTGTTCTAATGTACATTTTACCGGAGCTCCCCCTTAGCTAGATTCCACATTTTTCACTACTCCTCACTCCCCCTTTGACATCAATGGCAAAGGGTAGGGTCCGCACACCAAAATTTCCAAAAACAAATCTATACTTAGCCACAAAAACATATATACATCAATATACATGTTTTAGTTTTATATACTTAACTATATCTGCAAAAGTGGTTTTCAACTGTACCACTTCTGTTGCCCAACTCTTCTTCTTCCTGTCCAAAATTGAGATGTGACCACTCAACAGGAATGCAAAAGCTTCTATCCTCTTTAGATCTGTTGGATCATTGGTCCGGGCTATAGTTTGAGCATCACTTAGGGCCTCATGCATGGCTTCTAGCTTAGGGATAATGACCCCTCTAAGTTCACTCAACTTGTTTATTCTATTTTTCTTCTCCTTCTCTAGCTTCTTTATTTCATCTAAGACTACAATAGTCTTACACTCTTGATTTACTATGGAGAAGGAGAGAGGATCAAAACTTTGAGACAAACTTAGCAGTTTATCCTCTTGCTCTTTTACTTTCTTCTCAATATCCTTGGTCACTTTAGGCCAGGATAAACAAAATTTATAGATATCTTTGCCATCTTTGAGAGCATTTTCTAAGCTCTTTATTCCAATATCCATAACTCTCCTATCATTTTTTATTAGACCCTGCACTTTGGAGAATCTTTTTCCCAAAAACTCCTTCCAAACCTTTTCTTCAGCTGACTTCTCCAAAGAATCAAAATGTGTACTAATTGAATTGACAAGAGATTTTAAGTTACTGGATGTGGAGGCTAAAGAATCCTTTTGAAAGGATGGCATGATTTTCTCTAATGCACCAGATGCAATCTCAATTAGCTCACAATCTTCTATGTGAGATTTTAAAAGTTTTTCTTTTGCCTTTGCTGAAGTAAAGGATGCTAGCTTCATGGATTGAATCGGGGAGAGGGAGTCAAAACTGAACGGTCCTTGAAGAAGTTTTGGTTCATCAAATTCCATCATTTCTTTGGTTAAGAAATCTTTTACTGCTTTTGCTGTGTCTCTTGCCAGAGACATAATTTTCTCCCCTTCTGTAGCCTTACTACTATCATTTGTGGCCTTCTCTGTTGGAGTTTTCTCTCCCTCTGTAGCCTTACTATTGTCATCTTCTTTTTCTTTCTCCTCTACTTCTTGATTGATCTTCTCTTCTACTCTTTCTTTCACTTCTTCTTTTTCCTCTAATCTTTCTTCTCCTTTAGATCCAGAGACTGCTGGGGAATCCGAATGAGAGATATTTTCTTCTTCTTGGACTTCTTCCGGAATAGAGGAATCATGGTCCTTGGACTTCTCACCTATCTCCTTTGTTTCTTCTACAATCTTTTCAGTAGGATCTTTCTTTGATGCACTTTGCCTTTCAACATTAGAAGGTTCATCACTTACATCCTCTATAATGGGAATGTTGAATCTTTTCTATGCATTCTAAAGGATCTCTTATGTCTCTTTTGCTACTTTGTCAGTTTCTCCGAGCATAAGCTGATTCATTCTAGCTTTTCTCCAAAACTCATCCTTGCAATCTTTGAAGATCATATTCATTTGCTTCAGAGTGATTGAAGGATATAGCTAAATAGCTATCTGTTCTCGTATCTCAAGATCCTTTGCCTTGGCATTATTCTTCCTTATTTCTAATTCCTTCTCTAGGATTTTGGGAATGAGAGATATGATTTCAATAAAAGCCTTATTGTATATATTCAGATACCTGACTGTAGCTTCTTGCAGGATCTTCTGGTCACCTTCATTGTACTCATCATAGAACTCAGTCATTGGTTTTAGATTCCCATCCACAATAACTAATTTGATGATATCATTAATGCGAAGAGTGGGCTTTTCAACAAATTCCTCTACCTTCTTTTCCTTGTCTTAACCGGTAGAGGGTTCACCGAATGTTTTCTTCTTCTTCTTCATTTTCTTCATCTCTTCATCAGATTCAGTCTCTTCATCATCCTTTTGACTGGCATAAGATCTTGTGGCCTTTGTCTTAGTTCTCTTCTCTCCTTTACTGGATGATTTTGCTTCCGGTTTTGATGCCTTTGAGCTCTTAGCAGTGGTAGGTACAAAGGTCTTAGAGGATCTGGTCCAGGAGGGAACTTCCACCAGAGCACCTTCTTTCTTTGCTTTTTCTTTTTCTTTTTTTTCCCTTTCTATCTTCTCTCTATTTGCATCAAGTGCCTCTTTTGAGATGCCATACCTTTTTGCAACATTCTCTACTTCTTTTCTTACTTTTCTCTTCATCTCCGGTTGTCTGAGCTCCACATGAATCTTTATACTCAATTCTTCAAAGGTTCCAAACCTTTTTGCCTTAGGATCCTTGGGATGACTTAGCATGTGCTGAACATGCAGCTCTACAATTTTCTCATCCACTTCATACCCCATTGGCATGATCCACACTGTTCTTGGTTCCACAGCCTCCATTAGACACTGATCAGTTTCTACCATAAAGCACACTGTATCTTTGTATTTCTCAACTAGAGATTGGGGGATTCTTTCTCTAGCTTGCATCATGCATTGGAAGTTTTTGAAGTAGCCCCATAGCACTGTGTTTTGTTCCTTGGCATCACCAAGCCCATGCAAGTAATCTCTGATCTGAATTGCAACCGATCTGTTATTTTTCCATACCCATCCATTGGATCCGGGTAGCTCATTCATGTAGTAAAAGAATAGACAGAGTATCATACCACTATATTTGAAAGAATTCTTCTTATCCTTCTTTATCTTCTGTAGATTCTCCAAAAGTTGGTTCAGAAGGAGCTCACAAAGATCATAGTCTGCATTCTTCCTTAACATTTCATAAGCAGTATATACAGTAGTTCTAGATACTGAATTCTCCCTGCTGGAGTGATATATCTTGTATCCAATTATCATTGATGCAAACTTGATATCCGGATCTGTGATATCCTCAATTGTCATTGCTCTTTTATCAAATTTTGATCTGGTAGCCTCACTTACAATTTGGTTTTTGATAGATTTGAGAGTAGGCATCCCACCAGTTGAGTGTAATCTAGTTACTGCCCTAATGGCATCCTTAGTGATTTCAAATGGCCTATTCAACCACATGAAGTTGTCATGCATTATGCTCAAAATATACCAGACCCATTCATCTTCTACAAAATAGGGGAAATGGATGTATTGTGCAAAATGCTTGTCCCGAATGGCTTTGTACTGAGGTTTTGGTTCAAATGATTCATCAATTAGCTACTTGTAATATATATCCATCAACTTAGATTTCCCAAACTCCTCAATATTCGCATGAATGTATGCCCTAACATCTTCAACATGTAAAACCCCATGCGAAATGCTAGAAAATGCCCCTAAGGGATCCACTTCTAGAGATTTGTAGGGATGTTTCTTAAATTTGGGGCGAGGCCTATCAGAAATCTTTACAACATTCGAAGTAGCCATCTTAAAGATTTAGAGAGAAAGTTTGATCAAGAACGAAGAATACTTTTTACGCTTCTAGGTTTCACGATGAGTTGGATTGGATTGCTAGAAGAATTGTCTTTTGTGGTTGATCTTTGAGAGGCTTGAGATAATCTGTTTATAGAGCTCTTTTTCTCTTCTTGAGTGCAAATGTACAAGTGACAAGCAAATAAACCCTTTTATCTCTAAGCAAACCCTAATTCCATATTGCAATAAATGTGCAACTTAAGTTATTCCGATTGCCTTGTTCTCCTTGTTCTGAGAAGGATCTTTTCCAGATCACTGAGATTCATTTATGGTTATTATCGGTGATTGATGACAATCTTGTTGGCAAGAGACACTATATGGATTCATGGTTGTTGTCATTGATGGCAACAAAGGTCATCCCACATATCCACAAGTCATGGTGTGTCTCTACCGGAAGTCAGAATGAAGACTATTGTGGTCCGGTGAACAAGAATAGAGCATGTGGCAAGGTCTGACAGACTGGTCCGGATCTCTCAGAGGAAGTATCTTGGTGCAGTACAGATTTGGGGAAGTCAAGAGGACTACCTTGAGTGGTATATTCCAAGGATTTAGCCTCCGATGATAGATGAGGAAAAAGATATGAATAGATGAGTACCAGATTCCTGAGTGACAGTGTGAACAGAGGAAGAACTGACTGATAGAACATCAAACTACCTTCCAGATGTGTTATTGATGGTGTTAAAGGCTATGAAGGCATGAATCATACTTGGCCGACATGATTAATGATTTCTACAAGTATATGCTTGATCCGCATTACTTGATGTGGTAGGATTCAGCCGACAGATCAGAATTAGTGAAAAGATTGACTATTCCGGAAGCCGACTAGAAAGGTGATGAAATTACTTGTGCGGATATATATGCATGATGGATTTAGTTGTGAGAGGCGTTGTTGTGTGATGATATATGTGAATAAGTGTAGAGCAGATCAGAAGCAGCAAGAAAGATCCGGTATGTGAAAGGAAAGCAAAATAAAGAGAAGAGGAAAGATGAAGTGCAGCAGATCAGTGTACTGAGCCTAACCGAAACTGAACTCCAGCATATGTGGATGCTTCTAATCAGTTCAAGTATTGTATAACATTCTTTTGTAGACAGTGTGTCTCCTTGTAGGCAGTGTGCCTCCTTTGTGAGCAGTGTGCTCGGGCAATGAGCCCTAATTGGCAAGTGCCATTTTGTAATTCCTTATTCTTCTAACAGAGAATAATCTTTGGGTTAATCACCCCGTGGTTTTCTCCCTTAATAGGGTTTCCACATCAAAAATACTGTGTCATGTGTTTTTCATTTCATGGTAATGTTTGCTTGTTTGAATTAATGCTGCATTGATTAATAAGAAAGTTCAGAAGAAGAAATAATTAGGATAACTGATTCACCCCCCCTCTCAGTTATCAACAATTGGTATCAGAGCTAAGTTCCTTCCAATAAGAGTCTAACAACTTGAGGAAGATCTGGGAGCTAAAATGGATGCATATGGTTTAAGGGAGCAACTCAAGACTGCCCTTGAGGATCTTGAACAGTCAAACTCTGAAGTCAATGAATTAAAGGAAAGACTCAAACAGGCTGATGAATTCATGAGAGAACTAAAAGACAAATTAAGTCTCTCTATGAAAAAGAGAAAGGAGCTACTCCAGCAATTGGCAAGACAAAGTGAAGAAAGTAATGCAAATGAAGAGTTAACTGAGAAAACTAAGTTATGTGAAAAGTTATCAAAATAAGTCATCATGGTAAGACATGAAATGGAATCAGGAGTTATAAAGTTTACTCAAGAGATTGAAGAGAAAAGAAAAATTGAAGACAATCTAAGACAAACTCTCAGAGAAATCAGAAGATTGCCACCAGATGGATAGGATTATCAGACATCTTGAATCTGATCTTGAAGATGCTAAAGATAATGAAGAAAAACTTGAGGATCAAATTGTCTCTCTCAAAAGGGATCTTCAAACAGCAAATGAATATAAAGAAAAAATCAAGATAAGTTCTGCTCAACTTGAAGTTCTTCTTGGAAGTCAAAAGAGGGCAGATGACAAGTGTGGTTTGGGATATGAGAAAGGAGAAAGCTCTGGATCCGGTCAGAAGAATTTTGGATTAGAAAATCCAAGGAACAGGCCTAGAAGACCTCCGGTAAGACAGCCCAATGCTCAAAGATATCCATCTTTCAATGGATACTGCCACAGCTGCAATCACTTTGGTCACAAAGCTAATCAGTGCAGAAAGAGAATGAATCAGACTAATTCAACCTTCTCTGGACAGTGCTTCAACTGCAAAAGGTATGGACACAAGTCTCATGAATTCAGAAATATGCAAATGGACATCATTCAATGGTAGATGCTTTGCATGCAATAGAGTAGGTCATATGGCTAATCAATGCAGATCAAGAGGTTATCAGTCAAATATGCAAAGAAATGTTGTTTGCCAAATCTGTAATAGGTCTGGTCATAATGCAAAAGTCTGCAGAAGCAAGAATCAGGACAAAAGAGGTCCGGTATATAATCAGAATCAAGACAAGGGAAAACAAAAGATGAATGCGGATGAAGTTAGGAATGAAATGAACAAGATTTGGGTGAAGAAAAGTTTAGAGAATGTAGAGGTTGGATCCGCACCAGACTCTGGTGCTGATATTCCTTCTAGAAATTAAAAGATGAGCTCTGGCTCAGGGGGAGACACAAAGAAAACCCTGTTCCCCCAGCCAATCAAGTGGTGCCAGATTTGGCACAAGATGCGGAGTAAAGGGTTTGTAGATGAGTCTTAAAATGATTGAGCTAAGATTTCAGAGGTCCACATAAAGATGTGAAGAAGTTGTGATCGATCAAGTAGAACCTGTTCCAGGAGATGCTCCAGAATGACAGAGGATTACAAAAAGGTCCGGAGAGATCCGGAAGTGAATTGTCTTATTCTGCAGATTGGATAGAGTGTTTGGGATGTCCTTGTGATGTGTCATCTTTATTTATTCATAATTGAAAGATTCGCATGATGTTCATAGATCAGGACTAATCCGGTTCTTCAAGTCATTCGAATAAGGCAAACCAGAATAATGTAGGTCGAGCATTTATTGCAAACAGATATTAGGGTTTGTGAAGCAATATAAGGGATTTCTCATAAATCACTTGTTCATTCTACACTCAAGAAGAAGCGAAAAGTGGAGCTCTGCAACAAAATTCATCAAGTTCACTGAAGATCACTTGCAGAAGTTATTACACACAGAAATCAATCCAACCACTCTGTATAACCAAAGGCGCATAAGGTATTTTCCATTTTCAATATCTCACTGCAAATCTTTGAAAAATGGCTACTCCGAATATAGTTAAGATCTCTGATAGACCTCACCCCACATTTAAGAAACATCCATACAAATCTTTGGAGGTAGATCCCCTAGGAGCCTTCTCTAGTGTTCCGCATGGTGTATTGCATATGGAGGACATTAGGGTTTACATACATGCAAATTTTGAAGACTTTGGAGAATCAAAATTGATGGATATCTATCACAAACAGTTGATCGATGATTCCTTTGAGATTAAACCTCAGTACAAAGCCATCCGGGATAGGCACTTTGCACAGTGCATTCATTTCCCCTGTTTTGAAGAAGATGAATGGGTCCGGTATGTACTAAGAAGAGTGCATGACAATTTCCTATGGTTGAACAAGCCTTTCAAGATCACCAAAGATGTAATTAGGGCTGTAACCAGTCTACACTCATCCAGTGGAATACCTATTCTCAAGTCTGTCAAAAATCAGACAGTTAGTGATGCAACCGGATCAAAATTTGACAAGAGAGCTATGACAATTGAAGACATCACTGAACCGGATGTCAAATTTGCATCTATGATAATTGGTTACAAGATCTATCACTCCAGTAGGGAAAATTTAGTACCGGGAACTGCAATTTACATAGCTTATCAAATGCTAAAGGAGAATGCAGACTATGATTTGTGTGAGCTTCTTCTAAACCAACTTTTGGAAAATCTGTAGAAGATCAAGAAGGACAAGAAGAACTCCTTCAAGTATGGTAGTTTGATCCTTTGTCTATTCTTTTATTACATGAATGAGCTTCCCAGATCCAGTGGATGGATATGGCAGAATGACAAACCAGTTGCCATCCAAATCAGAGATTATTTGCATGGACTTGGGGATGCTAAAGCAAGAAAAATAGCCCTATGGAGATATTTCAAGAACTTTCAGAGCATGATGCAAGCAAGAGAAAGAATTCTCCAGTCTCTTGTTGAGAAGTACAAAGACATAGTATGCTTTATGGTAGAAATAGATCAGTGCCTAATGGAGGCAGTAGAACCAAGAACTGTGTGGATCATGCCCATGGGGTATGAAGTGGATGAACAGATTGTGGAGCTGCATGTTCAACACATGCTAAGTTAGCCTAAAGATCCAAAGGCAGAAAGGTTCAGAACCTTTGAGGAGCTGAGTATAAAAATCCATGTTGAACTCAGAGAACCAGAGATCAAGAGGGAGGTTAGAAAAGAAGTAGAACATATAGCACAAGGCCTTGGGATCTCAATGGAGGCACTTGATGCTCACAGGAAGAAGAAGGAAGGGGATGAGAAAGAGAAGAAGAGGGTAGAAAAGAAAAGTGAGGAAAGTGTTCTGGTAGAAACCTCCACCCGGACCAGATCATCAAAAAGATCTGCACCTGCCACAGCCAAAAGCTCAAAACTGGAAGTCCAGGCATCCGGCAAAAGATCCAAGATAAAAGCCACAAGGGCTTATGAAAGTCAAAGAGATGAAGAGGAAATTGAATCAGATGAGGGAGTAAAGGAAATAAAGAAGTAGAAGAAGAAAGGATCCGGTAAACCCTCCACAGGCCAAGACAAGGAAGAAATGGCAGAGAAATTTGTTGAAAAGCCCACCCTGTCTCTAGAGAGTGTAATCAAATTAGTCACTGTGGATGGAAAACTTCAACCAATGGCCAAATTCTATGATGACTACAATGAGGCTGACTAAAAGATCCTGCAGGAAGCTACAATCAGGTATCTAAACATTTACAATAAAGCTTTTATTGAAATTATCTCCCTAATTCCTAAGAGTCTAGAGAAGGAGTTGGAAATGAGAAAGACCAATGACATGGCAAAAGACCTTGAGATCAGGGAACAGATAGCTATTCAGCTATATCCTTCAATTGATCACAAAACAATGAACATGGTATTCAAAGACTGCAAGGATGAATTCAGGAGCAAAGCAAGGATGAATCAGCTTATGCTTGGTGAGATCGACAAGGTAGCCAAGGACACTGAAGAGATCCTCCGGAATACATTCAAAAGGTTCAACATTCCTATTGTAGAGGACTTGGGTGCAGAAACAGCTGTGGACTTGGAATCCTCTGCTCCGAAAGAAGTGGCCCTTGAACAGACTAACATCTCTCCTCCGGTTTCCCCTACAGTCTCCGGATCCAAGGAAGAAGAGAAATTACAAGAGAAAGAAGCAGCGGTGAAGGAAAAAGAAGGTGACAGTGCAAAGATTGCAGAAGGACAGAAGACTTCACCAGAGAAAAACCCAACTGCCAGTGGTGGGAATGTAGAGGGAGAGAAAATTCCAAAGGATAGCTCCAAGACTGCAGAAGAGAAGAAGCATCTATCTCTGGCAAGAGACACTGCACAAACTGTCCAAAAATTTCTAAGCAAAGAAACAATAGAGATTGATGAACCAGAGCTTCTACAAGGTCCATTCAACTTTGATTCCCTCTCTCCAGTACAGACAATGAAGATAGCTTCATTTGCAAATGCTAAGGCAAATGAAAAACTCCTAAAGTCTCATATGGAAGACTGTGAGTTGATAGAAGCTACTTCCGGAGTGCTTGAAAAGTAATGCCATCAGTCCAGAAAGATCTGACAGCCTCCTCTTCCGGTAATCTCAAAACCTTAGTCAACAGTGTTGGTACACATTTTGATTCTCTAGAAAAATCAACTGAAGAAAAGGTCCGGAAGGAGTTTTTGGATAAGAGATTCTCAGAGGTACTAGGATTAATCTCTCATGATAGGAGAAATATGAGTATTGGGATAAAGAGCCTAGAAAATGCTCTTAAGGATGGTGGTGACATTTACAAATTTTGTATCTCCTGGTCAAAAGCAACAGTAGAAATTGAGAAGAAAATAAAAGAGGAATAGGACAAACTACTAAGTTTGTCTCAAAGTTTTGATCCTCTCTCTTCCTCCATAGTAAATCAAGAATGTCAAACTATTGCAATCACAAATGCAATAAAGAACCTTGAGAAGGAAAGGAAGAATATAATTAACCGGATGGGAGAACTTAGAAGTATTATTATCCCTAAGTTAGAAACCATGCATGAGGCCATAAGTGATGCTCAGACTATCGCCCAAACCAATGATCCGACAGATCTCAAGAGGGCAGAAGCTTTTGCATTTTGGTTGAGTGGTCACATTTCAATTTTGGATAGAATGAAACAAAGTTGGGGTACAGAACTGGTCCAATTGAAGACATCCTTTGCAGAAATTCTTCAGTTTATGTAAGTATGTAATATGCGGCTAAGTATAGTAAAAATTTTGAAAATTTTGGTGTGCGGACCCTACCCTTTGCCATTGATGTCAAAGGGGGAGTGAGGAGCAGTGAAAAATGAGGAATCCAACTAAGGGGGAGCTCCAGAAAATGTATATAAAGATAGAGCATCAACCAAGGGGGAGCATAGTGTAAACACTTAGTCATTTTTCACTAAGTGTTGCCATCAATGCCAAAGGGGGAGATTGTTGGCAAGAGACACTATATGGATTCATGGTTGTTGTCATTGATGGCAACAAAGGTCATCCCACATATCCGCAAGTCATGGTGTGTCTCTACTGGAAGTTAGAATGAAGATTATTGTGGTCCGGTGAACAAGAACAGAGCATGTGGCAAGGTCCGATAGACTGGTCCGGATCTCTCAGAGGAAGTATCTTGGTGTAGTGTGGATTTGGGGAAGTCAAGAGGACTACCCTGAGTGGTATATTCCAAGGATTTAGCCTCTGGTGATAGATGAGGAAAAAGATATGAATAGTTGAGTACCGGATTCCTGAGTGACAGTGTGAACAGAGGAAGAACTGACTGACAAAACATCAGACTACCTTCCAGATGTGTTATTGATGGTGTTAAAGGCTATGAAGGCATGAATCATACTTGGCCGACATGATTAATGATTTCTACAAGTATATGCTTGATCCGCATTACTTGATGTGGTAGGATTCAGCCGACAGATCAGAATTAGTGAAAAGATTGACTATTCCGGGTGCCGACTAGAAAGGTGATGAAATTACTTGTGCGAATATATATGCATGATGGATTTAGTTGTGAGAGGTGTTGTTGTGTGATGATATATGCGAATAAGTGTAGAGCAGAGCAGAAGCAGCAAGAAAGATCCGGTATGTGAAAGGAAAGCAGAATAAAGAGAAGAGGAAAGATGAAGTGCAGCAGATCAGTGTACTGAGCCTAACCGGAACTGAACTCCAGCATATGTGGATGCTTCCAATCAGTTCAAGTATTGTATAACATTCTTTTGTAGACAGTGTGTCTCCTTGTAGGCAGTGTGCCTCCTTTGTGAGCAGTGTGCTCGGGCAGTGAGCCCTAATTGGCAAGTGCCATTTTGTAATTCCTTATTCTTCTAACAGAGAATAATCTTTGGGTTAATCACCCCGTGGTTTTCTCCCTTAACAGGGTTTCCATGTCAAAAATACTGTGTCATGTGTTTTTCATTTCATGGTAATGTTTGCTTGTTTGAATTAATGCTGCATTGATTAATAAGAAAGTTCAGAAGAAGAAATAATTAGTATAACTGATTCACCCCCCCCTCTCAGTTATCAACAACTCTATCTTCCTTTCTCCAAACATTTGATCTATTAATAGATCAAGATACCTTAAATTGGAATCATCCTAGATTTGACTGGGAAAAAAACTGTTCTTACCGGATGACTCTTGAACTGGATTAATCTTAGATGATTAAACCTCTTCAAATTCATTGCGGATCTTCCATATCTTCCCAAAGGGTTATTTAGACGTTTCTCTGAGAGCCCTTTTAGTCCACAACCTTTCATGTGCAACTTTCAGGCACCTATTGACTAGCTAGGGGAAAATGTTTTTCTTTTGTTACTCCCCCTGAGCCAGAGCTCATCTATTCAGTTTTCGGAAGGAATATCAGCACCAGATTCTGGTACAGATCCATACCCATCATTTTTTGTACCTCTCTTTACCCATATCTTGTTCATCTCTTTTTAAATTTCATCCGCATTCACTTTTCCTTTTCCTTTGTCTTGGTTTTGATTATGATGTACCGGACCCTTTTTGTCCTGATTCTTACTTCTACAGAATTTGGCAATATGACTGGATCTATTGCAATTGTAACAAACAACATTTCTTTTCATATTTGACTGATATCCTCTTGATCTACACTGATTAGCCATATGTCCCATTCTATTGCATGTAAAACATCTACCATTGAATGAATTGTTCATTTACATATTTCTGCATTCATGCGTTTTGTGACCATACCTTTTGCAATTAAAGCACCGTCCGGAGAAGGATGAATTATGCATAAATCTTTTGGATTCAACTATGTGTGTTTTTGTCTCAAAAACACACAGTTGAATCCAAAAGCTTTATGCACAATTACTATGGACTGTGGAAAACTCATGCCTACTAAGGATAAATTAGTTTGATTCATTCTTTTTCTACACTGATTTGCTTTATGACCAAATTTATTGTAATTGTGGTAGTATCCATTGAAGGAAGGATATCTTTGAGCATTTGGTTGTCTAACCGGAGGTCTTCTAGGCCTATTTCTTGGATTTTCTGATCTAGAGTTCTTCTAACCGGATTCGAAACTTTCACCTTTTTCATACCCCAAGCCTTGCTTGTCATCTACCCTTTTTTGGCTTTGAAGAAGAACTTCAAGTTGAGCAGAGTTTATCTTGAATTTCTCTTTGTATTCATTTACTGTTTGAAGATCCCTTTTAAGAGTGTCAATCTGATTCTCAAGTTGTTCTTCATTATCTCTAGCTTCTTCAAGATCAGATTCTAGATGCTTGATTATTCTATCCATTTTGTGGCAATCTTCTGATTTCTCCTTGAGAGATTGTCTTAGATCATCTTCAGTTTTTCTTTTCTCTTCAATTTCTTGAGTGAATTTCATAACTCTTGATTCCATTTCATGTCTTACCATAATGACCTCTTTTGATAATTTCTCACATAACTTAGTTTTCTCCTTTAGATCTTCATTTGTATCATTGGCTTCACCTTTACTTGCCAATTGCTGAAGTAGATATTTTCTCTTTTTCATAGAGATACTCAGCTTCCCTTTTAGTTCATTTATGAAATCATCAGCCTGTTTGAGTCTTTCCTTCAATTCATTGACTTCAGAGTTAGATTGCTCAAGATCATCTAGGGCAGACTGAGGTTGTTCCCTCATACCATACATATCCATTTGAGTTCCCAGATCTTCCTCAAGCTGTTAGGCTCTATTTGGAGGAACTTGGCTCTGATACCAATTTTTGATAACTGAGAGGGGGGTGAATCAATTATCTTAATTACTTCAATTTTCTGATCTTCCTTAACAATTCATGCAGCATTAAATCATATAAGCAAACATAACTATGAAATGGAAATAACATCAATACACATGACACAATGATTTTGACATGGAAAACCATGTTAGGGGGAAAACCACGAGGTGATTAACCCAAGATTGTATTCTCTGTTAGAAGAATAAGATAGTACAAAATGGCACTTGCCAATTAGGGCTCACTACTTGAGCACACTGCTCACAAGAGGCTCACTGCCTACAATAGTTTATACAAGGAAACTAGATACTTGAACTGATGAGAAGCATCCACATATGCTGAGGTTCAGTTCTGGTTAGGTTCAATACACTGATCTGCTACACTTCATTCTTCCTCTTCTTGGTTCTGCTGTCCTGTCACATATCAGACATGCCTTACTACTTCCACACTATTCTTCTACTTTTATTCGTACACTTTACAACACACAACTCAACCTTCATATCGAAAATAATCTGGTATATATATCCGCACCAAGGATTTCATCCACTTTCTAGTCAGCATCTAGAATACTTATTATTTTCCCAAACTCTTGGTCTGTCAGCTGAATCCTTGCTTATCAAGTGATGTGTATCAAAGAGATGCTCATAGAAGTCATCAATCATGTTGGCCAATCATGAATGATACCTTAGTAAGCTTGATCACCATCAATATCTCATCCGAATCAAGGTCTGATGCTTTGTCAGTCAGTTCTTCCTCTGTTTACTCTGCTAAATAGGAACCCAATACTTAGGTGCTTATATCTCTTCATTTTTTCATCACCGGAGGCTCAATCCCTAGAATCTATCAGTCAAGGTACTCCTCTTGACTTCCCCAAGTCTGCACTTTACATAGATACTTCCTCTAAGAGATTTGGACCTGATTGTTAGACCTTGCTGCATACTCTGTTCTTGGTCACCGGACCAAGTTACTCTACAATCTGACTTCTGGTATAGACACACCATGTCCTGCAAATGGGTGGGATGAACTTTGTTGCCATCAATGACAACACTCATGAAGCTACAATGTGTCTCTTGCCAACAGTAATTACACTAAGAGGTCTGACTACAAGAAATCTGGCCGCATAACAACCCAAAATTTACCATCTTCCTGAATAATGAGGTCACAATGTCTTATATAGGTCAAGTTCTTGTGCAGGGGATACTAAGGTCGCTCCACAGGATCTGAGGTCATCAATGTAGGAACAGGGGCACATGGGTAGGGGCGTGGTGAAAGGATAGGAACCATGTCGCTGGCAGGTCTGCAACCTAAAAAATGGTTGCCCACATGCAAAGGAGGACAAAATATGAAGGAAGGAGCACAAAAGTCATCGCAGACTACAGGGATGTCTTCCAGTGGGCCAAAGGAACCCATACGCATTGAAGAATAGAGTCATCCACCATGAATGCACCTGCAAAGCTCACCAACCAGAGTTACTGTGAAAATATCAGCCTCTGCACACACCAAATTGGTCGCTGAGACGTCCTATTGGCCAAACATGCAAATCTAGACCATATTTTGAAAGCGAGAATATTCCCTCAAAAGGCCATTGGATGAAAGAGGAGGCAAAAATACACACTTTTGCCTTTTGAAGTATGTTGAAATTGTTGGATTTAAGACAGACAACTGAGAGGGGGGGCGTGAATCAGTTGTCTCCAAAACCTATTCTTTATTTACTTTAAGCCTTCTTATATTTCAACAGCATATCAAAGATTCAATCATAAAAGCATAATGCAAAAATTCATGAGCAGAAACAAATTCAACATATATAACACCAAGATTTTGACGTAGAAAACCCGGTTAAGGGAAAAACCATGTGGTGACTAACCCAAGATTGTATTCTCTATTAGAAGAATAAAGATGAATAAAATGGCACTTGCCAGATAGGGCTCACTGTCTGAGCACACTGCTCACAAGAGGCCCACTGTCTATAGGAGACACACTATCTACAAAAGAATATAAGTATTACATACTTGAACTGGAGATAAGCATCTTGACTATGCTTGAGTCAGTTCCATTTAAGCTCAACACCTCTGCTCTACTTTTTTATCCTCTTCACTACGACTTCCTCATTATTACGAAGACACCTTTGAATGACTTCACAACTCTTATTTATACATGACATCGACTTTGGAATGATCATCAATGTCGGCACAACATACACTTATTTTATTACAGATTAATTACAAAAATCCAACTTGACTTATTTCAAAATGTTCATGCGCATTACTCCATTGTTGGCCACACATAACTAGGACTTCAATCTTCTTCGAGGATCACGCCCTACTTTGTAAAACATCTTTTAGATCATCCACAACATACGCAAATCATCCGGTCGGCTAAGACTAGGAGGAACACCATCACTCAAAGGTAAGTCTTCAATTATGAGCTTAATCTTTAATGCGGACCGCCAACACGAACTGGACACAATCTAGAGACCCCCACAAGCTTGCTTGAATCACCAAGAACATCCACACCACTTCTACTTACTGTAATGATTTGCATCTTCATCCAGAATGTCAAGAACATAGTTGCCCATCACTCTCACATTAGAAGGATTGCTTTGTGGACCTCAAACCATGAACCAATTGAGTTGTCAATTCACATTAGCCTCCCAAACATGTCACTAGATCCGTAGAACATGATATTATGTTTCTTGATCTCACCAGACCTATTTGAGTCATTCTATCACCTCTGAATAGTTGCTCCAACTAGTTTTACTCTCATGGCCATAACTCCACATTTTCATGCAAAGCTCTCAAATCTTGACTAGATCATCTTTAGACACATATCTACAAACCCTTTCATGTGCATTTTTTGATCTTCATCTAGTTGGGATCTTTACTTCATAGAGCTTCACTAATCTTCTTTGTTTCTGATAGGACTAATTTTCTTAATATCCTCAGCACATAACTTATCCAATCCTTGACATCAATGCAACATGAGTATGTTGACATCAATGACAACATCGGTTAGGCCCATACTTGCAACAATCTCCCCCTTTGTCATTGATGGCAACATATAATGTGAAAAACTATTTTAACCATCAAGACAAGAACTTCTCATCACTGATTGACATAGCTCCCCCTATCAACAACAACCATTCACATGTATTCTCTTCCTTTACTACTCCCTCTTTGATCAGCAACCACTTTTGTTTTTCACATGTCTTCTCTCCCCCTTTGACATCAATGACAAAGGGCACATACTTGCAACTAGTTCTCATACTTCAGTATCATACAGACTACTCCCCCTGAGTAGCAACCTCCTTACATCAATCTGGATCACAAGATATGACTGTGGAATCCACCGGATTGATGCACATCAGTGCATCTTAATTCATAACCGAAGGGGTAATAACCCCTAACTTGTCCCTGAGATACTCAAAAGAGTCCTTAGGTAGAGGTTTAGTAAAAATGTTTGCAATTTGATCCTTTGAGGGCACAAACTCCAATCTGACTTCATTCTTGTTCACCTGCTCTCTCAAAAAGTGGAACTTGATGGATATATGTTTTGTCTTTGAATACAACACTAGATTTTTTGATATGTTTATTGCACTTGAATTATCACAGATGATTGTGTAGGTTCCTCATACTCTACTCTGATATCTCTTAGCATTTGCTTCATCCACAATACTTGAGTGCAACTACCTGCTACTACAATATACTCTACTTCTATATTGAACAGAGATATTGCCTCTTGTTTTTTGCTTAGCCAAGAAACCAACCTTTTTCCCAAAACTAATGCACCACCACTGGTACTCTTTCAGTCATCCACATCTCCTGCCTAATCAACATCTGTATATGCATGAAGAGAGAAATCATGATCCTTAGGATACCCTAATCCATACTCAACTGTTCCCTTCAGATATCTGAGAATTCTAGTGATTGCTATGACATGAGACTCTCTAGGATCAGCTGGGAATTTGCCAACAAGACCAACAACATTCATAATATCAAGTCTAGCTTGAGTAAGGTAGAGCAGCCCTCCAATGATTGACCTGTATTTTTTCTGATCAGCCTAAGGGGATTCATCATCTTTACTCAACTTACATCCAGTTGTCATGGGAGTATTCATTGCCTTTGAATCTTCCATCCCAAATTTCTTCAATAATTCTTTCACATATTTGGTCTATGATATGAAGATTCCTTTCTTTGTTTGAGTGATTTACAGACCTAAGAAGAAATTTATTTCCCCAAACATAGACATTTCAAATTCACTTTGCATTTGATTTGCAAAAGTTTTGCACATACTATCTTTCCCTCCAAAAATGATATCATCAACAAATACTTCTACAGTCAATATATTTTCATGATCAATCTTAAAATACAGATTACTGTCAGCAGTACCTTTGTTGAAGTGAATCTTCAAAAGATGTTTGTCCAATCTTTCATACTAGGCTCTTGGGGCTTGTTTGAGTCCATACAATGCCTTCTTCAACTTGCAGACCATATCTCCATGATCAGACAATTGGAATCCATCCAGTTGCTCAATGTATACCTCTTCTTCCAAATCACCATTTAAAAAGGCAAACTTGACATCCATCTAATATACCTTGAAATCCTTAAAGGCTGCAAAGGCAAGAAATAATCTGACTGCTTCAATTCTTGCCACCAGAGCAAAAGTTTCTTCAAAGTCAGTTCCTTCTACTTGAGAATAACCCTTATAGACCAATATGGCTTTATTTCTCACTACGTCACCTTCTTCATTTAGTTTATTTCAGAAGACCCACTTAGTCCCAATCACATTTTTGTCCTTAGGTCTGGGTACAAGATCCCAAGTGTGATTTTTTTCAATCTGAATCCATTCTTCCTCCATTGCTTTAGCCCAACTTTCATCATTGCAAGCTTCACTTATTATTTTTGGTTCAATTTTTGAAATCAAACAATACTTCACTAAATCTTGAGCAATTTTTCTTCTTGTTTGAACACCTTTGCTTCTATCTCCTATAATTTGATCTTCAGAATGATTTAGTCTTACATACCTGGGAGTTTTGGGATTTTCTTGCATTTCTAATTCTTGGACAGGTTCATCCAAACTTGTCTCTTCTTCTTGTATTTTAGGATTCTCCATATCAGTCTAAATCTGAATTGGAGTTGGAACTTGTTCTCCTTGGTCTGAGGCATCATTCTAATCATCTGCTTCATACTCATAAAACCTTGAGGGATTTTCCATGTCTTCATCAACCTTCACATTTGTACTTTCTACAATCTTTCTCAATCTCTTGTTATAACACTGGTATGCTTTTCTTTGAGTGTAATATCCCAAGAATATTCCTTCATCACTTGTAGCATCAAACTTGCCAAGGTCCTCATCTCTTTTGATGTAGCATTTACTACCAAAGACTCTAAAATACTTCACAGTAGGAGTGATACCAAACCAAAGTTCATAAGGGGTCTTACCAGTATTGCCTTTGATTTGTACCCGATTAAGAATATAGACAGCGGTGCTTACAACTTCTCTCTAATAGATCTAAGGAACATTTGCTTCCATCATCATGGTCTTAGATGGTCTGGTTCTTTCTCTCCACTGCTCCATTCTGCTGTGGAGTTCTTGGAGTAGATAACTGTCTCTTTATCCCATGTTTCTCACAGAATGTTATGAACTCACCAGATGTGAATTCTCCACCTCTATCAGACCTGAGGCATTTTATGTTTATGCCAGTTTCATTTTCTACCATAGCCTTGAATATTTTGAACTTCTCAAGAGCTTCAGATTTCTCTTTTAAGAAAGTTACCCACATCACCCAAGAGTGGTCATCAATTAGCAACATGAAATACCTATCTCCCTACAGACTCCTAATTCTTGCTACACCACAGAGATCAGTGTGCACCAAGTCTAACAATCTAGTTGAAGATTGTTCCTTATTTTTGAATGTGACTCTGCTCTGCTTACCCAACTGACATTCTTTGCATAAACTGTTAGTAGGTTTCATCAGTCTTGGAAGATCTCTTACAGTCTGAGTGTTGCTTATCTTGATCATATTATCAAAATTCACATGACACATTCTCCTATGCCACAACTAACTCTGATCAATTTGAACAAATAGGCAACTTTTTCTAGTACCAACCAATTGGAAGATGTCACCTTTTGTCTGTGTACCAGATACAATCTCAGTTCTAGAGCTTTCAAAGATCTTGCATTTTCTATTTTTGAAATGGAGATCATAGCCTTTGTCCACCAACTGTCCAACACTGAGAAGATTATGCTTCAGACTTTCAACATACAAAACATCACTAGTTTTGTTCTTTCCATCAAAAGAGATGGTTTCTTTGCCTCTAATTCTGCCAGTAGAATTATCTCCAAACTTTACAACTCCACCTTTATATCTTTCCAAGCTTAAGAACTTGCCTTGTCGCTAGTCATATGGTGAGAGCATCCACTGTCAATAACCCATTCATCTTTTTCTTCAACCTGAGCAACCAAAGCACTTTCTATCATCTTATGATTGGCAGATTCAATAGGCATTGGATCTTCTTCTTTGATGGCAATAAACACCCAGTCACTTCCGAGTTTGTTTCCTATCTCAGATTCATCATCTATTACTCCTTCATCATCATCTTCATGAGCATAGTAACACTTCTTTTGAAACCTTGATCTATTAGGGTTTAGCCTTGAAAACCTTTCCGAACATCTTGAGGAAAAATGACCAATCTTATTGCAAGCAAAGCATTTGAAAGGTAATTTTCCTTCATACTTACTGGATCCTCTTGGTAGTCTTTTTGCAATAAGGGCCTCAATTTGTTCAACTTCTAACTCATCTTTTTCCAAATCTTTCCTTGCTTTATCATACCAAGTGGATTTCCTTGAGGAATGTTCACCTGGATCATATCTATGTTTACCTTTTGCAGAGGCACTAGCCTTAAATGCAGATCTAGTCTTGGGAAGTGCATCACCAAACTCAGCTAACTCAAATGTAGATATCTTACCAACCAATTGATCCCTTGTGATAGTTGTTAGAGATTTGATTTCCTCAATGGCAGCAACTTTGTGTTTATATGCAAGAGGTAAAGATCTGAGAACTTTAGCAACAATTTCATCTTCATCCAGTACTCCACTAGTACATCTGATGCCACACACAAGCTCATTTACTTTTGTCATATATAAAGTGATAATCTCATCTTCACTCATCTTTAAGTTTTCAAACTTTCCTTTCAGACTTTGCATCTTGGCACACTTAACATATTTGTCTCCTTCATATAGATTTTCAAGCTTTGTCCAATTTTCATAGGTAGTCTTTAATCCCATAACATTTGTCATCTCTGAATCAAACAAGGCACTTAGTAGGGTTTCTTTAGCTCAAAGATTATTTTCTCCATCTTTGACTTCATCCAGAGTTGTTGGACCATTCCTTGCGGGAACATATTTAGTTGAGGTTATGTTCCAATACTGATATCCCATGCATTGTATGTGACATTCCATGTGGCTTTTCCAGGCAGTGAAGTTTGATCCATCAAGCCTTGGACTATCCTTCTTGTAGGTCGACATACTAGATCTCCTCAAGCGGTTAAGCTTCTTCTAGAGGAACTTGGCTCTTATACCAATTGTTGGATTTAAGACAGACAACTGAGAGGGGGGGTGAATCAGTTTCTCCAAAACCTATTCTTTATTTACTTTAAGCTTTCTTATATTTCAACAGCATATCAAAGATTCAATCATGGAAGCATAATGTAATAATTCATGAGTAGAAACAAATTCAACACATATAACACCAAGATTTTGACATAGAAAACCCGGCTAAGGGAAAAACCATGGGGTGACTAACCCAAGATTGTATTCTCTATTAGAAGAATAAAGATGAATAAAATGACACTTGCCAGTTAGGGCTCACTGCCCAAGCACACTGCTCACAAGAGGCCCACTACCTATAGGAGACAGACTGTCTACAAAAGAATATAAGTATTACATACTTGAACTGGAGATAAGCATCTTGACTATGCTTGAGTCAGTTCCATTTAAGCTCAACACCTTTGCTCTGCTTTTCGCTCCTCTTCACTACTACTTCCTCATTATTACTAGGACACCTTTGAATGACTTCACAACTCTTATTTATACATGACATCGACTTTGGAATGATCATTAATGTCAGCACAACATACACTTATTTTATTACAAAGCAATTACAAAAATATAAATTGACTTATTTCAAAAACTTCATGCGCATTACTCCACTATTGGTCACACATAACTGGGACTTCAATCTTCTTTAAAGAGCACACCTTGCTTCACAAAACATCTTCAAGATCATCCACAACATTCGCAAATCATCCGGTCGGCTAAGACTAGGAGGAACACCATCACTCAAAGGTAAGTCTTCAATTACGAGCTCAATCTTCAATGTAGACTGCCAACACGAACTGGACACAATCTAGAGACCCCCACAAGCTTGCTTGAATCACCAAGAACATCTGCACCACTTCTACTTACTATAATCATTCACATCTTCATCTGAAACCTCAAGAACACAGTCGCCCATCACTGTCACATTAGAAGGATTGCTTTGTGGACCTCAAACCACAAACCAATTGAGTTGTCAATTCACATTAGCCTCCCAAACATGTCACCAGATCTGTAGAACATGATATTGTATTTCCTGATCTCACCGGACCTATTTGAGTTACTCTCATGGCCATAACTCCTCCACATTTTCATGTGGACCTCTCAAATCTTGACTGGATTATCTTTAGACACATATCTACAAACCCTTTGATGCGCATTTTTTGATCTTCATCTAGCTGGGATCTTTACTTCATAGAGCTTCACTGATCTTCTCTGTTTCTGATAGGACTAATTTTCTCAATATCCTCAGCACACAACTTATCCAATCCTTGACATCAATGCAACAAAAGTATCTTGACATCAATGACAACACCGGTTAGGCCCATACTTGTAATAGAAATTCCTCTGGATGTGGAAGATATTCACGGTCAAAGTTGCGGTCAATTGTTTCTTGCACTTATATATCTCTTTGCATATGCAATTGTATCTGATCATGCATATGCAATTGTATATGCACTTTACACTGCTAGGTTCGCTCTATGTATTTATGCAATTTTCTTTCCTTTCACTTTTTGCATATTCAATTTTTGTATATGCTATTGTATCTGTCCTTGTATATGCTTTTGTATATGTAAATGTATATACAATACAATTGCCAACATACAAAAGCGGGCCTTAACTTTGTATCGCCTTTTGTATCAGACCTGAATGTCCCTGACACATGTCATCATTTCATTTGATCTCCATCTGTGGCTCCATTGCTGTAAAATAGACCGCTGAGTTACTGGGACCCACCACTACAATATTTTCTCTCTTTATTTTGCATATATCAGGCTATCTGGGAGACTATGATTTGAGTCTCTGATATGCAAGGTCTCACCGAAAACCCCTTGCATCCTCCTTTTGAATTGGCCTTTGAATATGCGATACAATCGCATGTGCATACAAGAGCGGATCTCAATATTTTATGAAGAAAATTGGAACTGGGTTTGGGATCCTGCTCCTTTGTATATCACTTTGTATCTGACTTTGTATATGTGATATACAACCGTGGACTCCATCTTGAAGTACGTCAAAATTAATTCTCCAGTCGTGTCTAGATTGTATCTTCACCTTTTTGCATATTGCACATACATGCAATCATACATACATAAGATGTTTGACTTTTCTACCTTTCGACATGTACAAATGCACTTGTACCTTTTGATTTTGCATTGGTATGCGTGACGACATCTTCAATTTTGTATATCTCATTTGTATCTGACTTTGTATATCACATATATAATGCAATATACAACCGCGGACCCCATCTTGAAGTTCACCAGGATTAAATTTTTTGTCACGTCCGCATTGTATCTGCTGAAACTATATTACCTTTTGTATATCGTATATACATGCATCTGATACATACAAAGCCGCATACAATCGCCCTTTGCCTTCTCAAATTGATTGCATTTTTCCCTCGGGTCCGCCCTTGTACATTCACCTGCATGTATCCCACCTTGTATATTGCATATACATCAGACTATCGGGGAGACCTTGGACTTGTCATACCAATAGGCCAAAGTCTTGCTGATGACCCTTTATATATTCTTTTTATATATCGCCTTGCATCTGCATCAGCTTATCGGCGGGATCACAAACCAAGTCCTGTCGATGCACAAAAGTGTCGCCGATATGTCTTTGTATCTCCCCCTTTTGTATCTACCTTTGTATATGCACTTGTATCTGTGAATATACATACAAAAAATGCATACAAAGATACATACAAAGAGACTAAGTATGAAATTGAGAAATCCCTGCGATGGAAGACATTTGAAGCTTAAGGATTTATGGCTTTTTCTGGGCTTTCTACAAGGATAATCTAGGCAAGATTTTGGGAAATTTTGCAAGGCAGAGCATGAGGAAATGCAAGATTTAAGGCTTTTTCCTTTTATTTATGCTTTCTCTGATCGGATTTTTTTGATAGAAGGAGGGGAACAGGAATATTTTGTGGTCAAGCAAAATATGACAACATTTTTGGTGACCTCTTCGGGATGTTTGCCTGCTAAACAATTTGATCAGTGGCCTTAAGAATCCATTGGGCATGGAGTCAAAAGAGACTGCAACAAGAATAGAGGAGCTGCAACACCGGGCAATCTACCAAGCCAAAATAAAAAACAACGAACAAGCATGTATCTTCTAATGAGAATACAACAGAGTGCAAGGCACTTCTTCAAAGGAAACCTAAAACTAAAATAAAACCTACTCTAATCCTAAACTAACTGTTGATAACTGAGAGGGGGGGGGGTGAATCAGTTATCCTAATTATTTCCCTTATTAAACTTTCCTTTTAATTGAAGCATCATAAAATCAAACACAAAACATAAACCATGAAATAAGAAACACATGACACAGTATTTTTGACGTGGAAACCCTGTTAAGGGAGAAAACCACGGGGTGATTAACCCAAGAATTATTCTCTGTTAGAAGAATAGGAAATTACAAAAATGGCACTTGCCAATTAGGGCTCACTGCCCGAGCACACTGCTCACAAGAGGCTCACTGCCTACAAGAAGACACACTGTCTTACAAAGTGATTAGAATCACAGTCTTGAACTGATTGGAAGCATCTGCATATGCTGGAGTTCAGTTCCGGTTAGGTTCAGTATACTGATCTGCTGCACTTCATCTTTCCTCTGTTCTTTAGTCTGCTGTCCTTTCACATACCGGATCTTTCTTGTTACTTCTGCTCTACTCTGGACTTGTTCGCATATCCTCTCATGCATTCACACACTTTACCACTAAATCCATCCTCTATATATATCCGCACAAGTACTTTCATCATCTTTCTAGTCGGCATCCGGAACAGTCTAGTTTCTTACAAACTTAGTTCTGTCGGCTGAATCCTTGCTCACCAAGCAATGCGGATCAAGCATATACTTGTAGATATCATCAATTATGTCGGCCAAACATGATTCATGCCTCCGCAACCTTTATCATCATCTGTAACACATCCGGAAAGTAGTTTGATACTCAGTCAGTCAGTTCTTCCTCTGTTTTCACTGTCTCTCAGGAATCCGGTACTCAACTATTCATATCTTTTTCCTTGTCCATCTCCGGAGGCTAAATCCTTGGAATATACTACTCAAGATAGTCCTCTTGACTTCCCCAGATCCGCACTGTGCCAAGACACTTCCTCTGAGAGATCCGGACCAATCTGTCGGACCTTGCCACATGCTCTGTTCTTGTTCACCGGACCACAACAATCTTCAATCTGACTTCCGGTAGAGATATATCATGACTTGCGGATATGTGGAATGACCTTTGTTGCCATCAATGACAACAACCATGAATCCATATAGTGTCTCTTGCCAACAATCTCCCCCTTTGGCATTGATGGCAACACTTAGTGAAAAATGACTAAGTGTTTACACTATGCTCCCCCTTTGCTGATGCTCTGTCTTTATATACAATTTCCGGAACTCCCCCTGAGTTGGATTCCTCATTTTTCACTGCTCCTCACTCCCCCTTTGACATCAATGGCAAAGGGTAGGGTCCGCACACCAAAATTTTCAAAAATTTTCTATATATAGCCGCATATTTACATACTCACATATACTGCAGAATGTCTGCAAAGGATGTCTGCAGTTGAACCATTTCAGTAGCCCAACTAAGCTTCATTCTGTCCAGGATTGAAATGTGACCACTCAGCAAAAATGCAAAAGCTTCTGCCCGCCTGAGATCTGTCGGATCTTTTGTATGGGCGGTGGTCTGGGCATCACTGATGGCCTCATGCATCGTTTCCAACTTAGGGACTATAATCCTTCTAAGTTCTCCCATCCGGTTGGTAATGTTCTTCCTCTCCTTCTCAAGATTCTTTATTTCATTCAAGACTGCAATAGTCTGACATTCTTGATTTATTATAGAGGAAGAGAGAGGATCAAAACTTTGAGATAAGCTTTGAAGCTTGTCCTGTTCTTCTTTTATTTTCTTGTCAATTGCTGTTGTTGCCTTTGACCAAGATATACAAAATTTGTAGATGTCACCGCCATCCTTAAGAGCATTTTCTAAGCTCTTTATTCCAATGCTTACAATCTTCCTATCTTTAGAGATTAATTCTAATATTTCAGAAAATCTCTTATCCAAAAATTCCTTCCGGACCTTGTCTTCAGCTGATTTTTCTAGAGAATTAAAATGTGTATCAATACTGCTGACTAAGGTTTTTAGATTACCGGAAGTGGAGGCAGTCGGATCTATTTGGATTGATGGCATGATCTTTACAAGTACTCCGGAAGCAGCCTCTATCAACTCACAGTCTTCCATATGAGACTTCAGGAGCTTTTCATTTGCCTTGGCATTTGCAAATGAAGCTATCTTCATTGTTTGTACCGGAGAGAGAGAGTCAAAATCAAATGGACCTTTTAGAAGCTCCGGTTCATCAATCTCTAGAGTTTCTTTGCTCAAAAATTGTTGAACAGTTTGTGCAGTGTCTCTTGCCGGAGACAGATGTTTCTTTTCTTCTGCAGTCTTAGAACTGTCAACCTCTTTGTCTGTCACCACTGCTTCCTTCTCCTGCAATTTCTCTTCTTCTTTGGATCCGGAGACTGTAGGGGAAACCGGAGGAGAGATGCTTGCTTGTTCATGGGTCACTTCTTCTGGAGCAGAGGGTCCCAAGTCCTCACTTGTCTGTTCAGGGCTCACTTCTTCCGGAACAGAAGATTCCAAGTCAGCAGCTGTTTCTGCACCTAAGTCCTCTACAACAGGAAGATTGAACCTTTTGAAGGCCTTCCGGAGGATCTCTTCTGTCTCTTGTGCCACTTTGTCAGTCTCACCAAGCATGAGCTGATTCATCCTGGCTTTACTTCTGAACTCATCTTTGCAGTCCTTGAAGATCATGTTCATTGTCTTGGGATCAATTTGAGGATATAGCTGAATAGCTATCTGCTCCCGGATCTCAAGATCTTTAGCATGAGCATTATTTTTCCTCACTTCCATTTCCTTTTCTAGGCTTTTAGGAATAAGAGATATTATTTCAATGAAAGCCTTATTATATATGTTGAGATATTTCACTGTGGCCTCCTGCAGGGTCTTTTGGTCTGCCTCACTGAAGTCATCATAGGATTCAGTCATTGGTTGAAGGTTTCCATCCACCGTAACCGACTTGATTATGCTCTCTAGTGACAGAGTGGGCTTTTCAACAGTTGCCTCTGCCATTTCATCCTTGTCTTGGCCTGTGGAGGGCTTACCGGATCCTTTCTTCTTCTGTTTCTTTACTTCTCTTACTTCCTTATCTGATTCTGTTTCCTCTTCATCCTTTTGGCTTTCATAAGCCCTTGATGCTTTTGTCTTGGATCTTTTACCGGATGCCTGGACTTCCGGTTTTGAGCTTTTGGTTGTGGAAGGTGCAGATCTCTTTGATGATCTGGTCCGGGTGGGGGTTTCAACCGGAGCACTTTCTGTGCTTTTCTCTTCTTCCTCAGCCTTTCTCCTCTTTTCCCGGCTGGCATCAAGTGCCTCTTTTGAGATGCCTAGGCCTTGAGCAATGTGCTCTACTTCTTTTCTCACTTTTCTCTTAATCTCAGGTTCCCTGAGTTCTACATGTAATTTCACGCTCAGCTCCTCAAAGGTTCCAAACCTTTCTGCCTTAGGATCTTTGGGCTGACTTAGCATGTGTTGAACATGCAGCTCTACTATCTGTTCATCAACTTCATACCCCATGGGCATGATCCAGACAGTCCTTGGCTCCACTGCCTCCATTAGGCACTGATCAGTGTCAACCATAAAACATACTGAGTCCTTGTATTTCTCAATGAGAGACTGGGGAATTCTCTCTCTTGCTTGCATCATGCTCTGAAAGTTTTTGAAGTATCCCCATAGAGCTGTATTTCTCGCTTTTGCATCCCCAAGTCCATGCAAATAGTCTCTTATCTGGACTGCAACAGGTTTGTCATTCTGCCATATCCATCCACTTGTTCTGGGTAGCTCATTCATGAAGTAAAAGAATAGACATACAATGAGAGTACCATACTTAAAGGAGTTCTTCTTGTCTTTCTTGATTTTCTGTACATTTTCCATCAATTGGCTTAGTAGTAGTTCACAAAGATCATAATCTGCATTCTTTCTTAGCATTTCATATGCTGTGTATATTGCAGTTCCGGATACAGAATTCTCCCTGCTGGAGTGATAGATCTTGTATCCTATTATCATTGATGCATATTTGATATCCGGATCCGAAATATCTTCAATGGTCATTGCCCTCTTATCATATTTTGATCCGGTGGCCTCAGTTACAACGTTGTTCTTGACAGATTTGAGGATAGGTACCCCCCCGGAAGAGTATAGACCAGTTACTGCTCTAATTGCTTCTTTTGTGATCTTACAGGGTCTATCTAGCCAAAGGAAGTTGTCATGCATCCTGCTCAGTACATACCGGACCCATTCATCTTCTTCAAAGCTGGGGAAATGAATGAATTGCTCAAATTGTTTCTTCTGGATACCCTTATACTCTGGTTTGAGCTCAAAAGCATTGTCTATCAGTTGCTTGTGATAGAGGTCTCTTAATTTGAATTCCCCAAATTCCTCAATGTTTGCGTGTATGTAAACCCTAATATCTTCAGTATGTAAGACTCCGTGGGGAACACTAGAGAAGGCTCCTAGTGGATCTACCTCCAATGATTTGTAGGGATGTTTCTTGAATGAGGGGCGAGGTCTATCAGAGATCTTAACTATGTTTGGAGTAGCCATTCTTCAAGGATTTGCAGTGAGGCAATGAAAAACGAAGAATACCTTATGCGCCTTCGGTTTGCACGGAGTGGTTGGATTGATTTCTTTATGCAATAGCTTCGGCAGGAGATCCTTGGTGTGCTTGATGAACCTTGTTGCAGAGCTCCACTATTCGCTTCTTCTCAAGTGTAGAATGAGCAGATAACTTATGAGAAATCCCTTATATTGCTCCGCAAACCCTAATATCTGTCTGCAATAAATGCTTCACCTGCATTATTCCGGTTTACCATGTCTGGACAGCTTGGAGTATCCCGGATTAGTCCTGATCACTGAATATCATCCGGATCTTTAAATCATGAATAAATCTAGGTAACATATTACAAGAACATCCCAAATACTCTGTCCAATCCGCAAGACAAGATCGTGCACTTCCGGATCTCTCCGGACCTTTTGTAATCCTTTATCATACCGGAGCACCTCCCTGAACAGGTCTAGCTTAATCGAACACAGCTTCTTCATAACTCCATGCGGACCTCTGAAAACTTGACTGAAGCATCTCAGGAGTTATATCTACAAACCCTTTAATCCGCATCTTGTGCCACATCCGGCACAACTTGTTTGGCTGGGGGAACAGAATCTTCTTTGAGTCTCCCCCTGAGCCTGAGCTCACCTTTTAATTTCCGGAAGAAATATCAGCACCAGAATCTGGTGCGGATCCAACCTCTACATTCTCTGAGTTTTTCTTCACCCAAATCTTGCTCATCTGATTCCTAACTTCATCCGCATTCATCTTTTGTTTACCCTTGTCTTGATTCTGATTATACACCGGACCTCTTTTGTCCTGATTCTTGTTTCTGCAGACTTTGGCATTATGACCGGACCTATTGCAGATTTGGCAAATAACATTTCTTTGCATATTTAACTGATATCCCCTTGATCTGCATTGATTAGCCATATGACCTACTCTATTGCATGTAAAGCATCTACCTTTGAATGATTTGTTTACTTGCATAATTCTGCATTCATGGGATTTGTGTCCATACCTTTTGCAGTTGAAGCACTGTCCGGAGAAGGATGAATTAATCTGATTCATTCTCATTCTGCACTGATTAGCTTTGTGACCAAAATGGTTGCAGCTGTGGCAGTATCCATTGAAGGATGGATATTTTTGAGCATTTGGCTGTCTTACCGGAGGTCTTCTAGGCCTGCTCCTTGGATTTTCTGATCCAAGATTCTTCTGACCGGATCCGGAGCTTTCTCCTTTCTCATATCCCAAGCCATACTTGTCATCTGTCCTCTTTTGACTTCCAAGAAGAACTTCAAGTTGAGCAGAACTTATCTTGAATTTCTCTTTATATTCATTTGCTGTTTGAAGGTCTCTTTTGAGAGAGGCAATTTGATCCTCAAGTTTTCCTTCATTATCTTTGGAATCTTCAAGATCAGATTCAAGGTGTCTGATAATCCTGTCCATCTGGTGGCATTCTTCTGATTTTTCTTTAAGAGATTGTCTTAGATTGTCTTCAGCCTTTCTTTTTTCTTCAATCTCTTGAGTAAACTTTATAGTTCCTGATTCCATTTCATGTCTTAACATAATGACTTCTTTTGATAACTTTTCACATAACTTGGTTTGCTCAGTCAATTCCTCACTTGTATTGCTTTCTTCACTTTGTCTTGCCAACTGTTGAAGCAGCTCCTTTCTCTTTTTCATAGAGAGACTTAATTTGTCTTTTAATTCTCTCATGAATTCATCAGCCTGTTTGAGTCTTTCCTTTAATTCACTGACTTCAGAATTTGACTGTTCAAGATCCTCAAGGGCAGTCTTGAGTTGCTCCCTTAAACCATATGCATCCATTTGAAATCCCAGATCTTCCTCAAGCTGTTAGGCTCTATTGGGAGGAACTTGGCTCTGATACCAATTGTTGATAACTGAGAGGGGGGGGGGTGAATCAGTTATCCTAATTATTTCCCTTATTAAACTTTCCTTTTAATTGAAGCATCATAAAATCAAACACAAAACATAAACCATGAAATAAGAAACACATGACACAGTATTTTTGACGTGGAAACCCTGTTAAGGGAGAAAACCACGGGGTGATTAACCCAAGAATTATTCTCTGTTAGAAGAATAGGAAATTACAAAAATGGCACTTGCCAATTAGGGCTCACTGCCCGAGCACACTGCTCACAAGAGGCTCACTGCCTACAAGAAGACACACTGTCTTACAAAGTGATTAGAATCACAGTCTTGAACTGATTGGAAGCATCTGCATATGCTGGAGTTCAGTTCCGGTTAGGTTCAGTATACTGATCTGCTGCACTTCATCTTTCCTCTGTTCTTTAGTCTGCTGTCCTTTCACATACCGGATCTTTCTTGTTACTTCTGCTCTACTCTGGACTTGTTCGCATATCCTCTCATGCATTCACACACTTTACCACTAAATCCATCCTCTATATATATCCGCACAAGTACTTTCATCATCTTTCTAGTCGGCATCCGGAACAGTCTAGTTTCTTACAAACTTAGTTCTGTCGGCTGAATCCTTGCTCACCAAGCAATGCGGATCAAGCATATACTTGTAGATATCATCAATTATGTCGGCCAAACATGATTCATGCCTCCGCAACCTTTATCATCATCTGTAACACATCCGGAAAGTAGTTTGATACTCAGTCAGTCAGTTCTTCCTCTGTTTTCACTGTCTCTCAGGAATCCGGTACTCAACTATTCATATCTTTTTCCTTGTCCATCTCCGGAGGCTAAATCCTTGGAATATACTACTCAAGATAGTCCTCTTGACTTCCCCAGATCCGCACTGTGCCAAGACACTTCCTCTGAGAGATCCGGACCAATCTGTCGGACCTTGCCACATGCTCTGTTCTTGTTCACCGGACCACAACAATCTTCAATCTGACTTCCGGTAGAGATATATCATGACTTGCGGATATGTGGAATGACCTTTGTTGCCATCAATGACAACAACCATGAATCCATATAGTGTCTCTTGCCAACACTAACTAGTTAGAGGTGACCTTAAACAAAGCCATTAACTGGTTCTTGAAAGTAACTACCCTTCCTTAATAATTTACAATGTTTCTCATGCATGTGGGTAGCTAAAAAGAGGTGAGGGAGGGATGGGCATAATAACAAATTGACAAAACACCTCCCCCAAAAAGGGAATAAACTTACATATCCACTTGGATTGATTGATGATGTTGCTGGCTTGTGGTGAATAAATGGGCTCATCCCACTCATTTTGAAGTTCTACTTCATGCTTAGAGGTAAGCATGACAAGTGGTGACTCCTCTTGATGTGTCTCTAGCTGGGCTAGATGCCTCATTGGGCATCCCCTTGAAGTATCATCACTGTTGCATGTATATCTATGCTCTGATCCTGCAACCTTCTATTGTTGATCTGAATATCTTGGTTCTTAGATCTCAAATGGAGGAATTACTGCCTCCTTAATCTGCTCAAATTGCTCATGGTTTACCTCATCTAGAGGCATTGATTTACTATCCAGGTTTGAGAAAAAAACATCAAGCTCATCCCAAAAATGAGCCTCCTCCATGTCCTTTGTACTTTCTAGTACATAACTACTCATATGCTCTTCTTTATGGGCTAGAATTTCATTGTTAGGCTAGGTTCAACCTGCAACAATTTGTCATTATTTTCATTGTTCTCTTGTTGCATATCCACAACCAGCGTCTCGTCCTCCTCATCTTCATCATAACCAGGTAGCTCATGAAGCAAGGCAGCATCACCCACCTCTAGAGTAACCTTAACAACTTTTTCCCCTATGCCTCCATCCTTTGACCGCAACTCCACTAGATTGTGTTTAAGTTGCCTCTGCAGTTGAAGGTTTTCCCATGCACTCTTTGTATTTCAACTTTGTTTGCTTGATTGGATGCATGAGAAAAGGCTTCAAAAGAACTAAAGTCTAGAGTACTCAATCCCTTATTTGGGTTAACAGTACTCACAGGTGCAATAGGTTCAAACAATTTCACCTCTGTGAGTGTAGGAACAAACTGTTCCTCATTAGTTTTATTTTCTTCCACCTCCTCCTTTAGCTCATCTTTCCAATTAGCTTGACAGACAACAAGTCCACCCTTGACGATTGAAAAAGTATCAGGGGAAGAGGCCTGGAAATCTTCATGAATTTCTTGGAGGGGAGAGGGTCTTAATAAATTTGTTCCTGGGGAATGATAATCTGAGCTTGCATAGGAACAAGGGCTTGTGGAGGGATATAGGCTTTGAAGCTTGGAAACTTGTGGAGCCTAGGTTAATCTTCTATAGGCCGAACATGTGCAAAAGAAAGGGACTGCTTGAATTTTGGGATTCTAAACACATGCTCTTTCAACTTAGCAATTTCATCATAACTGTCCATGCTAGGTCCATCTGATAAGGGGATTTGAAGGGGTTGCAAACAGGAGATAGGGGGTTGAATTTGTGCTAGAACAGGCTCTTGTGAAGGCTGAAGGCCTCTGAAACTTGGGATTTTAAAATTAGGAAGTGGTTTTGGAGGTGCATAGGAAATTTCACTCCCTAAAACTTGGAATTTTATGTTTGGGGGCTGCCTTTGGAATAGGCTGAACATGTGTAGAGACTAGGGGCTGCTCGAAGCTGGGAATGGATGGAAATGCTTGGGCTAGTTGCCTCATCTAATGCTCATGAGCCGTCATCCTTATAGCAAGGTTTTCTTGAAAAACCCTTTCTTTTGCTTCTTGTTGTATTTCACATTGTAACATTTCTGCAAATTCATCAGCCTCCCTATTTAGATCTAGGGACAACTTCTCAAGACCATGCATGCTTATGATGCTAAGATCATAAAACCGCTGAGGCCGGCTATACCCCAATTTTCTTTTCTCATCGTCCAAGCGTCCATCTAGCTTCAAGAAACTACTCATGAGCTTATTGAATGCATTAGCATTCATAGGGTCAACATCTTGGGATGGATTAGGAGGGTAGCTACACTGGCTAGGATCAAAGTAGTCTTTCTAGGGTTGATAATAAGCATTATTAGGTTGCCAAGAAGATTGAGTAGGGGTGGGAGGGAGGTAAGCATCATGAGGATGCTGATATTCTACAGTGGTAGGGATGGATGGTATAAACTTAGAGGCATTTAGGGCCTGGTATTGCTGATCTGGGGGCCAATAGCCTGTATTTGGATTAGGGGTAGGGGAATAGCCATGATTCCCATAAAATTTTGACATTTTATAGCATCTAAATACTGGATAATCATAAAAATGTTAGAATTAGAGCAAAATAGGTCTGCAACCAGAGAGAAACTAGATACATACCAGAGAGGGAGTCACCAGGTGATTGAGATGCTTCTGGAAGCTGAATAGACTAGGAAAACCACCAAAATCCTGATCTTTGATGAAATTTTAGGTGCTTGGGCTGCTTTTACTAGCAAGTTTGTTTAATAGAGTCACCATGGTGTTGGAGAGATTGCCCTAAATGGCAAGATACACTAAGGAGCACACTATAACTCTTCAATGGATGATAAGGATCATCAAGTTGGTCCAACCAGGCATGCCAGACACTATTGTCACATAGAATTGCACCCTTCTTGGAGAGAGTCCAAGCATTCTAATGACATAATGGGAATGATCTCAAAGTGTGGGACTTGATGAACTAAGATCAGACCTCTAGAGAAGGCTGGTTCCTCATTCTTAGCCTAATGCTTAGAGAAAACTATCTAAACCTAGTGCTAATGCTTGCAGGGGAAAAGGGTTATAAGGAAACTAAAATGAAAGGGGTGATATGCCAGATTTAGTGAGCGATGGTGATCTTGGTGTAGAGACAACAATGATCTCAATCATGAAGGGAATTCACATAGACTTATAGCTCTGATTGAGGTTTCGATATGAAGATCTAACCTATAAAGGAGCCACTTTACTCACATAATAGATTATAACTTCAAGTAAAACACATAAATTAGGACATAAGCAAGAAATCATGCATATATTGATCATGAAGCTCAGAAACCATTACAATACAAAATAACCAGTAGCAAGAAAAGACACAGTATAGCTAATCACATTCATTGGTGGATAAACAGGAAGACAATAGAGGCTAGATTCAGGCACAGTGAGTCACATTCCCTTACCCTATAATTACACTAAGAGGTCTGACTACAAGAAATTTGGCAGCATAACAGTCCAAAATTTACCATCCTCTTGAATAATGAGGTCACAATGTCTTATATAGGTCAAGTTCTTGTGCAGGGGACGCTGAGGTTGCTCCACAGGATCTGAGGTCATCGATGCAGGAACAGGAGCATGGTGAAAGGACAGGAACCATGTTGCTGGTAGGTCTACAACCTAAAAATAGTTGCCCAAACATAAAGGACAAAATACAAAGGAAGGAGCACAAAAGTCATCGCAGACCATAGGGATGTCTTCCAGCGAGCCAGAGGAACCCATATGCATTGAAGAATAGAGCCATCCACAATGAATGCACCTGCAAAGCTCACCAACCAGAGTTACAATGAAAATATCAGCCTTTGTACATGCCAAATCAGTTGCTGAGACGTCCTATCGACTGAACATGCAAATCTAGACCATATTTTAAAAGTGAGAATATTCCCTCAAAAGCTTGCCAGATGAAAGATGAGGCAAAAATAAGCACTTTTGCCTTTTGAAGCATGTTGAAATTCCTCAGGATGTGGAAGATATTCATGGTCAAAGTTGCGGTCAACTGCATCTTTCACTTGTATATCGCTTTGCATATGCAATTGTATCTGATCATGCATATGCAATTGTATATGCACTTTGCGTTGCTAGGTTCACTTTATGCATTTATGCAATTTTCTTTCCTTTCACTTTTTGAATATTTAATTTTTGTATATGCGATTATATGTGCCTTTGTATATGCAAATGTATATACAATACAATTACCAACATACAAAAATGGGCCTTAACTTTGTATCACCTTTTGCATTGGACCTGAATGTACCTGACATGTGTCATCATTTCATTTGATCTCCATCTGTGGCTCCATCGCTGCAAAATAGACCACTGAGTTACTTAGACCCATCGCTGCACTATTTCTTCTCTTTATTTTACATATATTAGGCTATCAGGGAGACTATGAGTTGAGTCTCTGATATGCAAGGTCTTGCCAAAAACCCCTTGTATCATCCTTTTGAATTGGCCTTTGAATATGTGATACAATCGCATGTGCATACAGGAGCGAATCTAAACATTTTATGAAGCAAATTGGAACTAGGTTTGGGTTCGGGACTGCATCTTGCTCCTTTGTATATAATTTTGTATCTGACTTTGTATATGTGATATAAAACCGCGGACCCCATCTTGAAGTCCGCTAGAATTAATTCTCCATTCACGTCTGGATTGTATCTTCGTCTTTTTGCATATTTTACATACATGCAATCATACATACAAAAGATGTTTAACTTTCTACCTTTCAGCATGTACAAATACACTTGTACCTTTTGATTCTGCATTAGTATGTGTGACTGCATCTTCAATTTTGTATATCTCATTTGTATCTGACTTTGTATATCACATATATAATGCAATATACAACCACAAACCCCATCTTGAAGTTCACCAGGATTAAATTTTTGGTCATGTCCACATTGTATCTGTTGAAACTATATACCTTTTGATATCGCATATACATGCATCTGATACATACAAAGCCGCATACAATCACCCTTTGCCTTCTCAAACTGATTACATTTTTCCCTCGGGTCTGCCCTTGTACATTCACCTGCATGTATCCCGCCTTGTATATTGCATAGACATCGGACTGTCAGGGAGACCTTGGACTTGTCATATCAATAGGCCAAAGTCTCACTGATGACCCTTTGTATATTCTTCTTGCATATCGCCTTGCATCTACATTGGCCTATCGGCGGGACCACAAACCAAGTCCTGTCGATGCACAAAAGTGTTGCTGATATGTCTTTGTATCTCCCCCTTTTGTATCTACCTTTGTATATGCACTTGTATATGCGAATATACATACAAAAAATGCATACAAAGATACTAAGTATGAAACTAAGAAATCCCTACGATGGAAGACACTTGAAGCTTAAGGATTTCTAGGTTTTTCTGGGCTTTTTGCAAGGATACTCCAAGAAAGATTTTGGGAAATTTTGCAAGATAGAGCATGAGGAAATGTAGGATTTAAGGCTTTCTCTGATAAGATTTCTTTGATAGAAGGAGGGGAACATGAATATTTTGTGGTCAAGCAAAATATTACAACAATAACCCAAGTCATTCTAGAATAATCATCAATAAGAAACATGAAATACCTGTCTCCTTGCAAACTTCTTACTCTGGTAGGTCCACACAAATCTGTATGCACAAGTTCCAGTAGTCCATCAACTGATTGGTCCTTTCTTTTGAAACTTGTTCTTATTTGTTTCCCAAATTGACACTCCTTGCAAATAGGATTAGCAGGCTTCACAAGCTTAGGCAAATCTCTAACAGTCTATGCAGTACTTATCTTCATAATGTTATCAAAATGGATGTGACACAACCTTCTATGCCATAGCCAACTTTCATCAGTCTGAGCCAACAAACAATAGTTATCAGTTCCTTTCAAGTGATATATATTACCTCTGGTCTTCTTACCAGTTGTAATGATTGTTCCAGATCTTTTCCTGATCTTGGATCCATTGTCCTTGAAGCTTAAATCATAACCTTTGTCACACATCTAACCCACACTCAAAAGATTGTGCTTTAATCCTTTCACATACAAGACATCTTCAGTATTATGCTTTCCATCAAAAGAGATAGATCCTTTTCCACAAATCTTACCAGTTGTATCATCTCCAAACCTAACCAGTCCACCATCATATCTTTCCAAACTCACAAACTCACTTTTGTCACCAGTCATGTGGTAAGAGCGGCCACTATCAATAACCCATTCATCTTTGTCTTCAACAACCTGAGCAGCCAAAACACTTTCCACAGGTTTTTCTTCCTTCACACAGCTAGTAGGATTAGTAGACACAGGTTCTTCCTTAATAGAAATAAACAAGCATTCATCACCTGAAGTACTAGCATTATCTGGTTCACCATTATCTTATACTCCTTCATCATCATTAAAATCTTCAACATAATAACATTTCTTTTGGTTCCTAGGCTTGTTCTCATATCTTTTTCTATTGCTTTCAATTCTTTCAGGACATCTAGAAGCAAGGTGGCCTACTTTACCACAAGAAAAATATTTAAAAGGTAATTTACCTTTAAACTTACCAGATCCTCTTTGCAGTCTATCCACAAAGTTGGCTTCAATTTCATCAAACTCATCATCAGATTCTAGCTTGTATTTTTCTGATCTGGAGGTTTTCCCAGAAGTACTGGCTTTGGAGGCAATCTCGACTTTTGGCAGGGCATTGCCAAACTCTCTCATTTCAAAGGTAGTAAGCTTACCATGTAACTGATCTCTGTCAATAGTTTTTACTTGCATAAATTCTTCAATTGTAGCTACCTTGTGACTGTAGGACTTAGGTAGCAATCTAAAAATTTTCATTACAACTTCCTTATCACTGAGAGTCCCCCCCATGTCTTTTATCTTGGTGACAAGTTCATCAACTCTTTGCATAAAGGCTGTTATTTTTTCATCTTCATTCATCTTCAAACTCTCATATTTCACTTTCAGCCTTTGTAGCTTGGCCTCCTTCATAGAATCATCTCCTTCATACAGATTTTTTAGCTTCTCCCATACCTTATTTACAGTTTCGAGATCCACAACTTTTGCAGTACTGAGTCATTTAATGAACTTAATAGATCATCTTTTGCTTTGACATCCACCTCATATTCTTTGATTTCATCTTCATTCATCAAACCATTTTGAGGCATGGTGTATTTTGCTTCTGCAACTTTCCATACTTTGTGACCAAGACAAAGAAGATGGCTTTTCATTTGTGCCTTCCAAAGAGCATAATTCATCCCATCGAAATGCGATGCTTCCTTCTTATAAGACATTTTGGATCTTCCTCAAGCTGTTAGACTTTCTTTAGAGGAACTTGGCTCTGATATCAATTATTGAAATGTGCTAGACAACTAAGAGGGGGGGTGAATCCGTTGTCCCAAAAAGTCAATCACTCTTGCACTTAAACATTAATCACTTGTCCATAGTTATTATGATTAAACAACGAATGCATGAAATTAGAAACTTAAACACAGATGCAACATTAAACACAAGAGACACCAGATTTTTACATGGAAAACCCCAAGGCGGGGAAAAACCATGGAGAGGATTAGCTCTCAAAATATATTGTAGTCTTTGAAAAATGATGTTCAAGATTGGTCATGCCATGGGCCTAGAACATACTGGCTCATTGCCATGAAGTACAGCTAGGTCTAGCAGGCTCACTGCCTCAACCCTAAACCTAGAAAGATTACAATAAGGGTTGTTAAACCCTAAGTGCTGTTAAACCCTACTAGCGGCTCACTGCCAGGTTCACTTCCAAGATCAACATCTTCTTCATGTCTGAGATTAATATATTGAAGTACAATAGTTCCTCTACTCTGTTCTGCATTTCCACCTCTTTCCTTATCTATCCATCTTCGCACAAGGACATCTTTTCCATGACTCAATTACAAGCATTTATACACTTCATCAACCTTGGAATGATCATCAAGGTTGGCATTACAATCATCAACCATTGGAACAATCTCCGAGGTTGACATTACAAAAATTTACAAAATAGGTCTTGACCTAATACAAAATTATGCTAAGGATTTATAGTATAGATGTATGTGGATCATGCCACACCTTAGCTGGGACTTAAACATGATCTTCCATGCTACAACATGCTTCCACAATCTTCAAGGGATCTTTGCAATCACTGGAATTAACCAAGTCAGCTAAGACTGGTTACACACTACGTTATCTCAGAATTATCTTGAAACATGATCTCAATTCCTTAACACGGACCAATGTAAAGGTCAGAACATGATCAAGAGGTATCCACAAGCACATTGAAATCACTAGGAGCAACCGCACAAACTCAAACTACTTTATTCATGAGATTCTTCACATCGAAGCACATGAACTTCACTGTCTTCAACTGTCATAAAGGAAGGATAGCTTGCGGACCACCAAAACATGAACCATTGCAATTGTAGGCACTTATCATCATCTCAAACTGCTCTCTGGAACCATAGAGTAAAACACTTTAATGCAGAGGAATGTGGAGCAAAATACTTTCTCTCAGGCATTAGTGAATAAGCAGAAAAAATAGGTTTTACTTTGGTGAATGTAACTGACTCAAGTCTTCATACCGGAGGCTCAAACTCAAGATTTAGTATCTTTAGCCATGCTTATAAATAAATTTCAATCCACAGATCAAGATCTTTAGTCAACAAGAAATGCAGAGTAATCTTCTGGACTGTTCTTCAGTATGCAACTCACTGTCTTCACCGTGATTCACTATTTACTTCCTGATTCTTCCAAAGGGGCTAATTTTCTCAATATCCTCAACATATAAATCTTCTAAACAAATAACAAGATAGGATATAGTTGACACCAATGACATCAAATATATGTTGACATCAATAACAACACCGATTAGGCATATACTTGCAACAACCTTCATACATTTGATAAAAGAACATTTGATAAATCCATAAATCCGTGCAAATTTCCTTCCATAAATCCATCTTAGGGATCTATATTTCTTTTAAAATTATTCTGGGAGTCATTCATAAGCACCCCATACCAAGTCCATGTGAAAGATATTTGTATTTTTGACCATTGATGTGTTTTTGTCTCTCATCGCAGTCCTGCAGGTCACTCAAAAGGTCTTGGTAGGTGTGTAGGAACCAAGGATAACAAGGAAGCAATTATCGCTATCCCGCAGCATGAAGAGATTGCACTTGCAGCATTGTAGGATGCAGAGATCGACTACCACAACCCTGCAGCAGTCTCAAAATGAAGTGGTAGGCAGGTGGTATAAATTTAAGTGGCATATGATACTTCATCACGGTCCTGCGACAGTCAAGAGAATAACCGGCGGTAATGCGGTAATAAAGAGTAGAGGAAAATTGTACACCATGCCCCCGTGGTGGCCTCAAGTGAGGCTTACAGTATGGTGGTAAGAAGCAGTAGAGGAAAATAGTACACCGCATCCCTGTGGCAGCATCAAGTGAGGCTTGTGATATGGTGGTAATAGGGAGCAGAGGAAAATAATACACCACGTCCCCACAGTGGCCTCAAGTGAGGCTTGCGGTATGGCGGTATAAGGATTTTAAGTTATTTAAGTGTTGAATACCATGGCCCCATGATAGTTTCATTGAAGGAGTATGGTAGTGTGGTGAAAGGCTTCAAGTGATGTTTAGTATATCACGGTCCCACAATGGTCAAAGAAACAGTTTACAATATTGTGGCAGGGAACAAGTCATGGTGATATAGTTGAATTTTTGAGACAATATTTCTGAAATGGAGATGAACAAACTATGAACTTTCTTAGACACAACCAAGCCATGACTTAAACCCTCTACATGTTCCATAGAGTTGTCTTTATGGTAGAGATAAGTCAAGGGATAGTAGTTTGCAGTCATTACATTTCATGAAGGAGTGGGATCCTAAATAATTTTTGGTGCTGAGATACCCTTGCTACCAAGATAAGAATCATGTGAGGATCTACCTTAAGGTAATAAAGTGATACAGAGCCATGCCATGACTTACACCCCCTTGACAACTAAACAAATATAATTAGAAGCAACAAAATAAAAGATCATTAACCATGCTTAGACATTCACTTTAATTTTGCATCTATGGCCCATTGGCTCCAATAGTTGCCATCCTATCTTATTTCTATTGTTGATTGTGTGTGTTCCTTAGATTCATAAAAGCAAACATGGCAGGCAACTCCATCACAGACGTTTGATAAAATCATGAGCCCCCAAAGCCAAAGCATTGGAAGGCCTCATTTGGTTCAAAATTGATAGTCATGACTTAGAAAATGACAGTCAATAGAACGGTAATAAACTGCTTGGTTGACACTTCACATTGTAAACTTGTTTGTTAAAAAGTCAAAACAACAGACAATCACTGCTAATCTCATTTTTTCAATGCCTATTGGTATCCTAGACAATATTACCATTAATAGCATTTTGTGGATTGTGTCTAGATGTATGATTTATTTTAGCTTTTGGTATTATCCCATCTCCGGGGTCATATGTGTAAGGAAAGCACAGGTGCGGAAAATAGCTTCCCTAATGTTAATTCCCAGGGGACAGTGTAGACTAGTCACTTTTGAAAATAAATAACTCAGATAAGTACATGAGAGAAACCAAAAATAGACAATATTCAAAACACAGACACACAGTATTACGTGGGAAAACCCTTACGGGTAAAAAACCCACCACCACAGAATAACCCTCTTTATTTCAGTAAACAAAAAATTACAAATAAAGAAATCTACTCAACTGTTCTTCTGTTCCTATGTACTAGAACGTTTATTTCATCTACACACTCTACAAGAAATAAACTGTACAAAAGAATTTCATCATCACACCTCACTAACGCCAAAAGATTAGTTTTAACTTCAGTCTGCAAGAGCATCGGTTACCCAACTGTCGCCCTAATTGAACGTATCGGCTTCTTCCAGCATCGTGGCATGTGTAACAGTCATAACCGTTCATATTCCCATAGGATCAATAATCCCACATGCATCAGGTTGCAAACGCTATTCCGGTTTAAAACCATCAATGAACCAAAGAGTATTGTCGGCAATTTTGTTGCTGACAATACCAAGCCTTCAAGTCCATCAGCATAACAAACCCCATCAGCCATCAGACTTCATCTCCCACTGATTAGCATAGTCTCCCTGATCACCAAGGTTACCATCAGAATGACTTTCACCATCGGCAAAAGATACAGCTCTCGCTCCGACAGTGCTTCATCTCACCGATACCAACAAAACCTCCATCGGGATGACCGCAGTACATTGGCTCAAAACCTTTAGGCTATGCCGACAGGTATCCTCTCGCCGATGTCCTAAAGCACCATCGGTATGATAACTCATATCGGACAAGATCTCAAAAGTCACACCGAACCCCAGACTCCCGCCGATAGGCATAAGTCATTGGAGTGACTACTCCTGTCAGAGTAACTCCACATAGCTTGGCTGAAAAGGCCTTGTCTCACCGATGATTCGTTGAATGCTTCCATTGGGGTGATACTCGGCATTAGACAAACCTTCGATGCTTACTCCGACACACTTGTCTTACCGATGCCAAACCAAAACCTTCGTCGGAGTGACTAGTGTCCATCGGCCCAAAGATATAAAGCTTCGTCGATGGTCTTCGTCTCACTGATGGTCACTACGTAATAAGTCAATGGTGGTCTTCATCAAGGTCCTGCCGATATCACTTCGTCATAGTGATGCCAACTTCGCATGTCCTCGAACCAATGAACCAAGGAACCGTTGAACTAAAGTCGTTGAACCTACCAAATGAACTCCAGAAAGGTTCAACGAAGAGGTTCAAAGAATAGGTTCAACGAAGAGGTTCAAGCAGTAATTTGAGACACATGTTCTCTTCAATCTCCCACTTGTCGAAGAGATTATTGCTACCTCTTAGTCCTCATTCGATTATTGAGAACTATGGGCCCGAAGACCCATTTCATCTGAACACCATTTGAACTTGGTCGTGCTCACTGGTTTAGTTAAGGCATCAGCAACATTTTCCAAAGTGTCAACATTTTCTAGCTTCACCTTCCTGTCTTCCACCATATCACGAAAAAAGTGATATTGGACATCAATATGTTTTGTCCTAGCATGAAAAATAGGATTCTTTGCCAAACATATGGCACTTTGACTATCACAGTGAATTTGTATTTGCCCTGCATTAAAACCAACATCAGAACACAACCTCTTCAACCAAACGACTTCTTGGCATGCACGAGTAGCTGCCATGTACTCTGCCTCTGTTGTGGACAAAGCGACTACAGCCTGTCGCTTGCTCATCCAACTGATAGCACCACCATATAACATGAACACGTATCCACTGGTGGATCTCCTACTATCAATGTCCCTTGCCCAATCAGAATCAACATATCCTTGAATGCTAACAGATCTCTTAGACCCTTCTGAGTTTCCATGATAGCAAATAGCATAGTCAGAAGTTCCCTTCAAATACCTCATAACTCTTTTCACAGCATCCCAATGTGATCTGCCTGGATTCGCCATAAACCGGCTCAAAACTCCCACTACTTGGGCAATGTCTGGTCTGGTACAGACCATTGCATACATTAAACTGCCAACAGCACTTGCATAAGGTACTCTCTTCATGTCATCAATGTCATTTGAAGATTCTGGACAATCTTCAACAGATAATTTCGTTCCCTGTAAAACTGGAACAACTAACTGTTTAGAATCAGACATATGAAACTTATCAAGAACATTGGTAATATACTTCCTCTGGCTGAGCCAAATTTTTCTCTTAGATCTGTCCCTTTTGATCTCCATTCCTAGAATGTACTTTGTTGCCCCCAGATTTTTCATTTCAAATTTCAAGGACAACTGAGATTTTAATTCTGAGATCATCCCCTTACCATTGCCAATGAACAACATATCATCCACATATAGTGCAATTATAAGAATCTGATCACCTTCAGTTTTATAATAGACACAATGATCAGATTTAGATCTCACATACCCCAAGGATAAAACATATGTATCAAACTTTTGATACCACATTTTGGGAGACTGTTTCAAACCATAAAGAGACTTTTTAAGTTTACATACCAGATGTTCTTTACCTTTTTCCACAAAATGCTCTGGCTGGGACATATAAATTTCTTCTTCAAGGTCTCCATGAAGAAACGCTGTTGTCACATCCATCTACTCAATTTCAAAATCATATGCTGCTACAAGTGACAACAGAAATCTAATGGATGTCAACTTAGCTACAGGGGAAAAGATTTCTCCATAATCAATACCTTCCTTTTGGGAATACCCCTTAGCAACTAGTCTTGCCTTGTACTTCTCAATACTACTATCTGGACCATATTTCTTCTTAAATACCCACTTACAGCCTACAGGTTTTCTTCCTTCAGGCAAGGGCACCAGATCCCAGGTTCCATTCTTCTCCAATGATGTCATTTCACTATGCATGGCTTCCAACCAAGAATCTGAATTAGGTACACTAATAGCTTCTTTCACACTCCTAGGTTCATCAGTATCAGTAAGTAAAGCATAGGCACAAGTTGAATCAAGTACTAAAAATCCATACCTATCTGGTTGTCTTATTTCACGTGTAGATCTCCTCAAAGGTTGAGGTGCAGGTTCAGGTTCTTGCTCTGGATCTGAATCTTTGGAGCTACTCGAACTCACATCTGAACCATCTACACTTGGTGTTTGTTGTTGTTCCTCTTTTACAGAGGTTAGAGGAATATTCACAACACTCTTTTCTTTCTTCTCTTTTATCTTTTCTAGCTGAGAAATACTAACCACAGGTTTCAGCTCTTTGAAAATTACATTCCTGCTGTAGATTACCTTTTCAGTTTTAGGATTCCAAAGCTTGTACCCTTTAATACCAACTCCATAGCCAACAAAGATACATTTAACTACCTTGTTATCCAACTTAGATCTTTTAACTTCAGGAATATGAGCATATGCCTCACAGCCAAAGACTCGAATATGTCTTAGAGAGGGCTTCTTACCAGACCATGCTTCCATAGGTGTCTTATCAACCAATGCTGATGTAGGAGAATGATTCAGCAAGTAACACGTTGTAGCAACTGCCTCAGCCCAGAACTTCTATTCAAGACCAGCATAACTCAACATACTTCTTGCTTTCTCCATCAACGATTGATTTAACCTTTCAACAACTCCATTCTGCTGTGGAGTATAAGGTGTAGTTTTATGTCTTTTAATTCCATGGTCTACACAATACTTATCAAAATCCACATTGCAATATTCACCACTGTTATCTGTTCTCAAACATTTTAGTTTTCTACCAGTCTGATTTTCCACAAGAGTTTTAAATTCTTTAAAACGACTGAACACTTCTGATTTATTTTTCAAAAAATATACAAATGCCCTTCTTGAATAATCATCAATAAATGATATGTAGTATCTTGACTTAGATAAAGAAGGAACATCAACTGGACCAAAAACATCAGAATGCACATAGTCTAGAACACCAGAAGATTTATGAGAACTAGAGTAAAACGAAACACGGTTTTGCTTTCCATATATACAATGTTCGCAGAAATCGAACTCTAGATTACAATCAATCAGCCCATCTACCAGTTTTTTGTTTTTCAAGGTTTTTAAGCCTTTTTCACCTATGTGACCAAGTCTATGATGCCAGAGCATTGTTTTCTCTGCAGGAAGTTTAACTTCCATAGAATTTACATCATGTGTTACAATAGTAGCTTTTCTAGATTTTACAGAGACATTATTATAGCACACTGATTTAGCATCTAACCTATACAGAGTTCCAATGCGTTCACCTTTTGCCAGAACAATAGAACCTCTAGTCATCTTACAGCCACCATCCACAAAAGTAACTTGCACTCCAACATCATTAAGCTTACTAACAGAAAGTAAATTTCGAGCCAGACCTGGTATATGAAGAACTCCATTCATTCCCTTTATTCTGCCATCTGGGAACTGGATTCTGACTCGACCTCAGCCAACAATTTCCAACGTTGAATCACTAGCCAGGAACACCTTGCCACCAACATAGGGTTCATACTTAGTGAACCACTCTCTATGAGATGTCATATGAAAAGATGCTCCTGAATCAATCAGCCAAACATCTTCAGAAGCAGGTGTTGCTAGAGCAGCAATGAAAGCATCAGCATCACTGTGTGAAGACTCAGAGTCAGAGAAGTTCTTCTTCTTCTTCTTCTCCTCTTTGCAGTCTTTCTTGACGTGACCTTTCTGCCCACAATTCCAGCACTTCACCTTGGAATTCTTGCCAGGAGATTTTGATTTCCCCTCTGATTTGGACTTAGACTTCTTGTCCTTTTTCTTGCCTCTTTCCTTTGATCTACCACGAACTGACAGAGCCTCTTTGGCCATTCCAGAAGACTTCCTCCGCATCTCTTCAGACAACAAAGAGGCAACAATAGTTTCCTGTGAAAACGTAGTTGTTGTACTTCCAATAGCCATCACCAGATGGTCCCACGAGTCAGGTAAGGAACATAACAGAAGCATACAGTGATCCTCCTCTTCTATTTTTACACCTATAGAAGTCAACTGAGTAACAATCATATTGAATGCACTTAGATGTTCTGCTATAGATGCACCTTCATCCATCTTCAGAGAATAAAATTTCTTTCTGAGGAAAAGTTTATTCACCAAGGACTTGCCCTGATAAATATTATTCAACTTCTTCCACAAATCACTTGCAGACTTCTCCTCATGGATGTTTAATAGAACAAAGTCAGATAAACTCAATCTTATCAGTCCTTTGGCTTTTCTACATATCAGATCCCAATCTTCTTGCTTCATGCCTGTAGGTTGAACTCCAGACACAGCAACCCAAAGATCTCTATAGACTAACATGTCTTCAATTTTAAGTTTCCACAACTCAAAGTTTGTGCCATTGAATTTCTCAATGTCTATTTTGTTTGATGTACTAGCCATCTTTATTTAATTTTAAAATAACACTCTACAGAACTCCCACACACCAGAATTAACACAAAAAACCCAAACTCCCGACAAGGATAACACAACGGGCCAGGCTCTGATACCACTTGTAAGGAAAGCACAGGTGCGGAAAATAGCTTCCCTAATGTTAATTCCCAGGGGACAGTGTAGACCAGTCACTTTTGAAAATAAATAACTCAGATAAGTACATGAGAGAAACCAAAAATAGATAATATTCAGAACACAGACACACAGTATTACGTGGGAAAACCCTTATGGCTAAAAAACCCACCACCACAGAATAACCCTCTTTATTTCAGTAAACAAAAAATTACAAATAAAGAAATCTGCTCAACTATTCTTCTGTTCCTATGTACTAGAACGTTTATTTCATCTACACACTCTGCAATAGATAAACTATACAAAATAATTTTATCTTCACACCTCACTAACGCCAAAAGATTAGTTTTAACTTTAGTCTGCAAGAGCATCGGTTACCCAACTGTCGCCCTAACTGAACGTATCAGCTTCTTCCAGCATCGTGGCATGTGTAACAGTCATAACCGTTCATATTCCCATAGGATCAATAATCCCACATGCATCGGGTTGCAAACGCTATTCCGGTTTAAAACCATCAATGGACCAAAGAGTATTGTTGGCAATTTTGTTGCTGACAATACCAAGCCTTCAAGTCCATCGGCATAACAAACCCCATCGGCCATCAGACTTCATCTCCCACCAATCAGCATAGTCTCCCCAATCACCAAGGTTACCATCGAAATGACTTTCACCATCGGCAAAAGATACAACTCTCGCTCCGACAGTGCTTCGTCTCACCGATACCAACAAAACCTCCATCGGGATGACCGCAGTACATCGGCTCAAAACCTTTAGGCTATGCTGATAGGTATCCTCTCACCGATGTCCTAAAGCACCATCGGTATGCTAACTCATATCAGACAAGATCTCAAAAGTCACACCGAACCCCAGACTCCTGCCGATAGGCATAAGTCATCGGAGTGACTACTCCTGTCGGAGTAACTCCACATAGCTTGGCCGAAAAGGCCTTGTCTCGCCAACGATTTGTTGAACGCTTCCATCGGGGTGATACTCGGCATCGGACAAACCTTCGATGCTTACTCCGACACACTTGTCTTACTGATGCCAAACCAAAACCTTTGTCAGAGTGACTAGTGTCCATCAGCCCAAAGATATAAAGCTTCGCTGATGGTCTTCGTCTCACCGATGGTCACTACGTAATAAGTCAACGGTGGTCTTCATCAAGGTCTTGCCAATATCACTTCGTCACAGCGATGCCAACTTCGCATGTCCTCGAACCAATGAACCAAGGAACCGTTGAACTAAAGTCGTTGAACCTACCAAATGAACTCCAGAAAGGTTCAACGAAGAGGTTCAACTAGTAATTTGAGACACAAGTTCTATTCAATATGCATGTCTTAGTAAGATATATCATTTCTCTTTGTCAAGCTATCTTAGTGAAGCCTCAAATCAATTTTTATTTTTTCCCATAATGCTCTTCATTTGTGTAATAATGTTGGCCAAGGTATTGGTAACGAAGTTGCCAAAGACATGGTGATATAGTTGAATTTTTGAGACAATATTTCTCATTGGCCCAATCAAATCAAAGAACACTTTTTCTACCTTTTCTCCACTATTCCTTTATGAGCTGAGTAATTTCAAATTTGATTGTTATCATTTACAATTCAATTGGATTTCTATTGCATTTCAATCTGAAACATTTGATCCATTGTTGGATTTTTGTCACCTTTATAGACATAAAAATATACCTGTTCTAATATTTTGAACTTATGACAAGTCAAAGTTGGTTGTGCTCATTTAGCAGCTGGTTGAAATTTAATTTGAATGTACTACTTTTTGATGTTTCCCTTGACTCATTATCATTTTTGTTCATCATCTTGCTTTTTGGCTAGCAACAAACATGTGATGCATCTGTTGTGATGTCCTATGGATGGTGGATTTTTCCAAATTATTTTCAAACTATTTTAAGTTCTAGATGTACACCTTGTGGAGACTTATGGCATATTTCTATGCTTAATTTTTTTTCCAAGGTTACAGTGAACTAATAAATGCAATTATTCCAAAGGTAGTGGAAATAATTTTGGAACAATTATCTAAGTTCTCTCTTAATGTTCATATTTGTATAATTTTTGATTTTGTAGATTTTTAATAGCCTTGTTTGATGAGTCTTGGAAATTGGTTTCAATTTATAGGGTAAAGCTTCCATATGGAGCTAAGAAGATTGTGCCAAGTAGTTGTAGAGCCATGATTAGTCTGGTTACTGGTGGTGGAAGGACAGAAAAGCTAATGCTCCAAGCTGGCAATGCATATCACAAATATAAGGTCAAAAGAAACTATTGGCCCAAGGTTTGTGGTGTGGCAATGAATCCTATTGAGTATCCTTTGTTGGTAAGAGACACTATATGGATTCATGTATGTTGTCATTGATGGCAAAAAAGATTATCCCACACATCCACAAGACATGATGAGTCTCTGCCGGAAGTCAGATTGAAGAAGTGTTATGATCCAGTAAGCAAGAACAGAGCAGTCAACAAGGTCTGACAGTCAGGTCCAGATCTCTCAGAGGAAGTATCTTAGTGAAGTGTAGATTTGGGGAAGTCAAGATGAGTACATTGACTAATAGATTCCAAGGATTTAGCCTCCGATGATGGAAGGGTGAAAAGATATGAGCACTTGAGTGTTGGGTTCCTGTTTGGTAGAGTAGACAGAGGAAGAACTGTACTGACAGAGTGTCAGACCCAAATCCAGAAGAGATATTGCTGATGACTAAGTTTCTTGAGGTATCATTCATGATTGGCTGACATGATTGATGACTTCTTCAAGCATCTCCTAGATCCGCATCACTTGGTAAGCAAGGATCCAGCCGATAGATCAAAGCTTGGGAAAATATTGACTATTCTGGATGCTGACTAGAAAGGTGGTAAGATTACTTGTACAGATATATATATATATACCAGATGAATTTAGATATGAAGGTGTGTGGTGTGAATGTGTAATTGTGTGAATAAAAGCAAATGAGTAGTGGGAAGGTAGGAAGACAGGTCTAGAATGTGACAGGACAGCTGAACCAAAAGAAAGTAAGAATGAAGTGCAGCAGATCAGTTTATTGAGCTCAACCGGAACTGAATCTTAGCATGTGTGGATGCTTCTCATCAATTCAAACATTATGTTATCTTTCTCTCTTGTAGGCAGTGAACCTCTTGTGAGCAGTGTGCTCAGGCAGTGAGCCCTAAATTGGCAAGTGCCATTTTGTACTTCTATTCTTCTAACAAAGAATACATTCTTGGGTTAATCACCTCGTGGTTTTTCTCTTAACCAGGTTTTCCATGTCAAAATCATTGTGTTATGTGTATTGACTTTGTTTCTACTTTCATGCTTGTTTGCTTTGATGCTGCACTAATTATTAAAGAAGAACAAAAACTTCAATAAATTTAAGATAACTGATTCACCCTCCCCTCTCAGTTATCAACAATTGGTATTAGAGCCAAGTTCCTCCCAACAGAGTCTAATAGCTTGAGGAAGATCTGGGAATTCAAATGGATGTGTATGGTATGAGGGAGCAACTTAAGTCTGCCCTTGATGATCTTAAGCAGTCAAATTTTGAAGTCAATGAATTGAAGGAAAGACTCAAACAAGCTGATGATTTCATAAAAGAACTAAAAGAGAAGCTAAGTCTCTCTATGAAAAAGAGAAAGGAGCTATTTTAGCAATTGGCAAGTCAAGGTGAAGCCAATGATACAAATGGAGATCTGAAAGAGAAAACCAAGTTATGTGAAAAGTTATTAAAAGAAATCATCATGGTAAGACATGAAATGGAATCAGGAGTTATGAAGTTTACCCAAGAAATTAAAGAGAGAAGAAAATCTGAAGATGATCTAAGACAATCTCTCAAGGAAAAATCAGAAGATTGCCACAAGATGGATAGAATAATCAGACATCTTGAATCTGATCTTGAAGATGCTAAAGATAATGAAGAAAAACTTGAGGATCAAATTGTCTCTCTTAAAAGGGATCTTCAAACAACAAATGAATACAAAGAGAAATTCAAGATAAGCTTTGCTCAACTTGAAGTTCTTCTTGAAAGCCAAAATAGGGTAGATGACAAGTGTGGCCTGGGATATGAAAAAGGTGAAAGCTCTGGATCTGGTCAGAAGAATTTTGGATCAGAAAATCCAAGGAACAGGCCTAGAAGACCTTCGGTAAGGCAGCCTAATGCTCAAAGATATCCATCCTTCAATGGATACTGCCACAACTGCAATAACTTTGGTCATAAAGCTAATCAGTGCAGAAAGAGAATGAATCAGACTAATACATCCTTCTCCAGACAGTGTTTCAACTGCAAAAGGTATGCTCACAAATCTCATGAATGCAGAAATATGCAAATGAACAATTCATTCAATGGTAGATGCTTTGCATGCAATAGAATGGGTCATATGGCTAATCAATGCAGATCAAGAGGATATCAATCAAATATGTAAAGAAATGTTGTTTTCCAAATTTGCAATAGATCCGGTCATATTGCCAAATTTTGTTGAAGAAAGAATCAGGACAAAAGAGGTCCTATACATCATAATCAGAATCAAGACAAGGGAAAATGAAAAGTGAATGCAGATGAAGTTCAAAGTGAGCTGAACAAGATTTGGGTGAAGAAAAGTACAAAGAATGTAGGGGATGGATCCGCACCAGACTCTGGTGCTAATATTCCTTCCAGAAATTAAAAAGTGAACTCTGGCTCAGGGGGAGACACAAAGAAAACCATTTTCCCCCAGCCAGTCAATTGGTGCCAGAACTGGCACAAGGAGAGTTGTGGATTAAAGGGTTCATAAGAGAAACATCTAAATAAACTATGGTTAAGATATGGAAGATCCGCAAGATGTTTAGATCAAGATTGATCTGGTTCTTCAAGTCATCTGAATAAGGCAAACCAGAATGACTTAGGTTGAGCATTTATTGCAACTTGGTATTAGGGTTTGTGGAGTAATATAAGGGTTCTTCTTATTAAACATTTGTTCATTCTACATTTAAGAAGAATGAAAAAGGAGCTCTACAACAAATTTCCTCAAGCCCATCAAAGATCATTTGCAGAAGTTGATTCATCTAGAAATCGATCCGGCTCACTTTGTGAAACCTAAAGGCGCAAAAGGTATTTTCCGTTCCTAAATATCTCTCTACAAATCTTTTTAAAGATGACTACTCTGAATATTGTGAAGATCACTGATAGGCCTCACCCAAAATTCAAGAAACATCCCTACAAATCCTTGGAAGTAGATCCCCTAGGAGCATTTTTGAGTGTTCCGCATGGTGTCTTGCATACAGAAGATATTAGGGTTTACATTCACACAAATATTGAAGAATTTAGAGAGTTCAAATTGAGGGATATCTACCACAAACAACTAATAGATGATTCATTTGAGCTCCAACCCTAATACAAGGCCCTTCAGGACAAGCACTTTGCACAGTGTATACATTTCCCCTACTTTGCTGAGGATGAATGGGTCTGGTATGTCTTGAGCAGAATACATGACAACTTCATGTGATTGAATGGACCATTCAAGATCACAAAAGATGCCATTAGGGTAGTTACCGGTTTGCACTCATCCAGTGGGATACCTATTCTCAAATCTGTCAAGAATAAGACTGTAAGTGAGGCTACCGGATCTAGGTTTGACAAAAGAGCAATGACAATAGAAGATATCACTGATCCGGATATCAAGTTTGCCTCCATGATCATCGGATACAAGATATATCATTCTAGCAGGGAGAATTCAGTACCTAGAACTGCTATCTACACTGCTTATGAAATGTTAAGAAAGAATTCAGATTATGACCTTTGTCAGCTCCTTCTAAACCAACTCTTGGAGAATCTGTAGAAAATAAAGAAAGATAAAAAGAATTCATTTAAGAATGGTGGGTTAATATTGTGCTTATTCTTCTACTTTATGAATGAGCTACTGGATCCAGTGGATGGGTATGGCAGAATGACAGACTGGTTGCCATACAAATCATGGATTATTTGCATGGACTTGGTGATGACAAAGCACAAAACACATCTCTCTGAGGTTTCTTCAAAAACTTTCAGAACATGATGCAAGCTAGAGAGAATTCCCTAATCTCTAGTTGAGAAATACAAAGACACAGTATCCTTTATGGTAGAGACTGATCAGTGCCTAATGGAGGCAGTGGAACCAAGAATAGTGTGAATCATGCCAATGGAGTATGAGGTGGATGAGAAAATCATAGAGCTGCATGTTCAGCACATGTTGAGTCAACCAAAGCATCCCAAGGCAGAAAGGTTTGGAACCTTTGAAGAATTGAATGTGAAGATCCATGTTGAGCTAAGGCAACCAGAGATGAAAAGAAACACAAGAAAAGAAGTAGAAAACATTGCCAAAGGCTTTGGCATCTCAAAAGAGGCACTTGATGCCAATAGGGAAAAGAAGGAAAGGACTGAGAAAGAGAAGAAAGAGGCAGAAAAGCAAAGTGTTTCGGTAGAATCCTCCTCCCGGACCAGATCTTCTAGGAGCTTTGCTCCTACCACTAATAAGAGCTCAAATAAATCAAAACTGGAAGCAAAATCATCCGGTAAAGCAGAGAAAAGAACTAAGACAAAGGCCACAAGGTCTTACATCAGTCAGAAGGATGATGAAGGGACTGAGTCAGATGAGGAGGTAAGGAAAATGAGGAAAAAGAAGAAAGTATCTGGTGAACCCTCTACCGGTGAAGACAAGGAAGAGATGGTAGAAGAGTTTTTTGAAAAGCCCAATCTATCATTAGATGATGTCGTCAAATCAGTTACTGTGGATGGAAACCTTCAACCAATGGCTGAATTCTATGATCATTATAATGAGGCTAACCAAAAGATCTTGCAAGAAGCAGCAGTCAAGTATCTAAATATCTACAATAAGGCTTTTATTGAAATTATATCTTATTCCCAAAAGCCTAGAGAAAGAGTTAGAAATAAGAAAGAATAATGCTATGGCAAAAGATCTTGAGATCTGAGAATAGATAGCCATTCAGCTATATCCTTCAATTGATTCAAAGCAAATGAATATGATCTTCAAAGATTGCAAGGATGAGTTCTAGAGAAAAGCAAGAATGAATCAACTTATGCTCGGAGAAACTGACAAAATAGCAAAAGAGACAAAAGAGATCCTCCGGAATGCATACTCAAGATTCAACATTCCTATTATAGAGGACTTGGGTGTTGATCCCTCAGCTACAAGTGTTGAAAAAGAATCTACTGAGGCAATGACAGAAGAAGTAATGGACACCGGTGAAGAAAAAGATAAGGACTTGGAATCCTCTGCTCTAGAAGAGGTGGCCCATGAACAAACAAACATCACTCCTCCAGTTTCCCCTGCTGACTCCGGATCCAAAGGAGAAGAAAGAATAGAGGATAAAGAAAAAGGAGTGAATGAAAAAGAAAATGACAGTACTTAGGTTGCAGAAGGAAAGAAGACTTCAACAGAGAAGACCACAACTGTTAGTGGTAAGAGTGTAGAAGGAGAGAAAGCTCCAAGAGACAGCTCTAAGACTGCAGAAGAGAAGAAGAATTTGTCTCCGGCAAGAGACACTGCAGAAACTGTCAAAGAATTCTTAAACAAAGAGACAATAGAGATTGATGAACCGAAACTTCTACAAGGGCCATTTGATTTTGATTCTCTTTCCCTGGTACAAACAATGAAGATAGCTTCATTTGCTAATGCAAAGGCTAAAGAAAATCTCCTGAAGTCTCACATGGAAGACTGTGAGCTAATAGAAGTTGCATCCGGAGTATTAGAAAAGATCATGCCATCTTTTCAGAAGGATCCCTTAGCCTCCTCATCTAGAAATCTCAAATCTCTAGTCAATAGTGTTAGCACACATTTTGATTCCCTAGAGAAGTCAGCAGAAGATAAGGTCTGGAAGGAATTTTTGGCAAAAAGATTATCAGAGGTATAAGGGTTAATAACTAATGATAGGAGGAATATGAATATTGGGATAAAGAGCTTAGAAAATGCTCTTAAAGATGGCGGGGAAATGTACAAATTTTGTTTATCATGGTCCAAAGTAACATTGGATATTGAGAAGAAAGTGAAAGAACAGGAGGACAAACTGACAAAACTCTCTAAGAATTTTGATCCTCTCTACTCTTCCATAATAAATCAAGAATGTTAGACTATTGCAGTCTTGAATGAAATCAAGAAGCTTGAGAAGGAAAAGAAAAATAGAATAAGAAGGTTGGGTGAACTTCGAGGGATAATTATCCCTAAGTTAGAGGCCATGCATGAGGCCATAAAAGAAGCTCATATCACAGCCTGGACCAGTGATCCGACATATCTAAAAAGGGCAGACGTGTTTGCATTCCTATTGAGTGGTCACATCTCAATTTTGGACAGGATGAAGCAAAGTTGGGCAACATAATTCGTCCAATTGAAGACAACTTTTGCAGACATACTTCAGTATATGTAAGTATGCTATATATATATATATTTATGCGGCTAAGTATAGTTGACTTTTTGAGAATTTTGGTGTGTGGACCCTACCCTTTGCCATTGATGTCAAAGGGGGAGTGAGGAGCAGTGAAAAATGAGGAATCCAGCTAAGGGGGAGCTCTGGAAAATGTATATAAAAACACAGCATCAACCAAGGGGGAGTATAGTGTGACACTTAGTCATTTTTCACTAAGTGTTGCCATCAATGCCAAAGGGGGAGATTGTTGGCAAGAGACACTATATGGATTCATGTATGTTGTAATTGATAGCAACAAAGGTTATCCCACATATCTACAAGACATGATGAGTCTCTTCCGGAAGTCAGATTGAAGAAGTGTTATGATCCTGTTTGGCAGAGTAGATAGAGGAAGAACTGTACCGACAAAGTGTCAGACCCAAATCCAGAAGAGATATTGCTAATGACTAAGTTTCTTGAGGTATCATTTATGATTGGCCAACATGATTGATGACTTCTTCAAGCATCTCCTAGATCCACATCACTTGGTAAGAAAGGATCCAGCCGACAGATCAAAAGCTTGGGAAAATATTAACTATTCCGGATGCCAACTAGAAAGGTGGTAAGATTACTTGTACAGATATATATACCAGATGAATTTAGATATGAAGGTGTGTGGTGTGAATGTGTAATTGTGTGAATAAAAGTAGAAGAGTAGTGGGAAGGCAGGAAGACAGGTTTGGAATGTGACAGGACAGCTGAACCAAAAGAAAGTAAGAATGAAGTGTAGCAGATCAGTTTATTGAGCTCAATCGGAACTGAATCTTAGCATGTGTGGATGCTTCTCATCAGTTCAAACATTGTGTTATTTTCTCTCTTGTAGGCAGTGAGCCTCTTGTGAGTAGTATGCTCAGGCATGGAGCACTAAATTGGCAGGTGCCATTTTGTACTTCTATTCTTCTACCAGAGAATACATTCTTGGGTTAATCACCTCGTGGTTTTTCCCTTAACTGAGTTTTCCATGTCAAAATCATTGTGTTATGTGTATTGACTTTGTTTCTACTTTCATGCTTGTTTGCTTTGATGTTGCACTAATTATTAAAGAAGAACAAAAAGTTGAATAAATTTAAGATAACTGATTCACCCCCCCTCTCAGTTATCAACATCCTCATGGTGGTGGTAATAATCAACACATTGGGCATGCCAGTACTGTGCATCGTACATAGAAGGCTTAGCATGTACACATACTTAATCATAATTAAACAATTATAGAGCTCTGATTATTTAAAAATGTCATCTTTTAGTTTCTTTTTTCTTTAGGTTGCTTTGTGTCAATAATTTATGGGGACTGGGTTGTAAACCATGTTTCCTATTGTTGTTTCTTATCATTAGTGGTTTACTCTTGATTCAAAATTTTGAGAAAGACTTCAAACTAGGTTGTAATCCTTGTTTCCTTGTATTGTTTGAGGCTTATTTTAGGCTACCATATTAATTGACTTTGTTATTTTTGATTCTTTCTTGAGTGCTTGTTATTTTCTTTCAGATCATAGAATTGGCAAAAAGATTGATGATTTCTTAGTATTATAAACTATGAACTTTCTATTTAAAAAAAAGTAATAATCATCATGCTAAAAGGACATTTTAGTTAAACAATCATCAGGGAGAGAAACATCTGAAAGGGTGACTTCCATATCACAGAAAAAAAGCTAGAAACCCTAGATTGATCTGCAAGCTCATCACTTGGGCATTTTAAGCCAAGATGAACCACCTAATATGACCCTAATTAAGAAAAATCAAACCCCATTTTAACAATAGAGCATATTGAGTACTCTTTAGAATACACCAACACTAGTATTAATAACCAATATTTCAACACAATAATGACTATTTAGGGGACTAAACTGCGATAGGGCTAGCAAAAACTGAAATGGGTATTAAGCAATATAAGATTATTTGTTATTTTCTTTTTAAAAAGTTTGCAAGGTTGAGGCAGTTCTTCTACAATTAGGTGAAACCCTGATCCTTCACAACTAAGATTTGAAACCCTAGTCCCTAATAAGAGTGGGGTATTGTTTGAGTATTAACAGTCAACAGATTGAATTAGATTTTGGTGCTTGTATTTATAGCATCTAGTAAATGGGCATAACTGGAACAAAGTACCAAACACAACAAAAAATTATAGTTTAAAAAACACATGAATACCAGACTTGCTAGTAAGGTTCCTCAGTGATTGAATGCAATGCATCTGGCCATGCCCTTCTCCAGAAACTCTTTTATCACTTCCAGGAAATCATCCTGAAATGGGTCTGCCCAATACATAATTTAACAAACTACAATAAAATTAACATCTTCAAGCGATTGTGTTCCAATTCATCAATGTAAAAAGAGGGACATCAATGAGCCTTACCTATTTTGAGCGCAAATTCAACCCTGTACAACACGTCCAATGCATGAATAATGTCTTGAGCGTAGAGGCAGTCAGGTTTCTTTTGTTTGAATTATTTTTCATGGAAAAATTTCCCTCTTTTCAATTCAAAATATTATTTTAATTTCCCTCTCTTTCTATTTTTTACTTGTGTGACTAATTATTTAGTCATTTATAGATGTGTTTTTTACCCACCATCAAATTAGTCATTTATTTAGTCATTTATAGCTGTGTTGTAAAACATGACCAGAATTTAATTTTTTTAGCTATTGTGACTAAAAGTTTTAGTCACCTAGTCATTTATTTGCCAAAATTCTACTAGTGCTTGTTTACCTTCATTTCTAATAAGGGTTTGTGTAGGTGGAAGTGTTGAACACAATAAGGTAATGAGTTGGGGGTGAATCGGCACACAATAAAACATAAACAAATATTTGCAGATAAAATTGAATAACTTAAGGAGCAAAAAGTAAATCATGCAACACAAGAATCGACACAAGAACACTAGGATTTTTACGTGGAAAACCCTAAAACAAGGAAAAGCCACAGTGAGTGTTAGCTCACAATATATTATGCTCACTGCAAAAATATTACAACTTTATTTTTGGGCTGCAACCCAAGGAAGCTACTACTCTCTGTATTTTGTGCTTACAACAATTACAACTTTGATTTAGGGTAAAACCCAAGGAAGCTACTACTCCCTAAATATTATGCTTATTGCATTTAGGATTTAGAAGGATAGATCTATGGATTTTTGCAAAGTAAACATCTGCCTTATGCTGATAATGCAATCTTCTTTTTCTGCTCAAAACATGCCTTCAAACTGATTCTGTACACTTCATATCTTGCCCTCTGCTCTGTTCAAATTCACACTCACTTCACTACCTCACAAATGAATTTAATCTTCTCTAAATATCCTCTGCAACACTTCAAAACATCGATTAGGTTAGCATCATAAACATCATTGGATGAAACGTGTAACTCTTCAAAGGTTGGCCTCAATACATACAATATGATAAGAAAACTTGTTATGGACCTCAAGACTTCATGAAGGTATTCAAAACATATCTCTTCACATCTTCCAAAGTCAAAGCAATAGGTCAGGATCTACCGCACATGCCAGAGACTTAACCTGTCAGCTCAAATTGCTCAAAACTGCTAACTGTTCATCTTCACACTATCGAGGAGAAGCCAAAATCTTTTGTTGACCAAGAATTCAATCATGTACAATCTCAACATCCTCCATTCACCTTTCTGCTGAAGTATTATATCAATCTATACATCCGCAGAATAATAAACATGATGAACTGTAGGAAATAGAGCATTCCAGACCACATGTGACACTTCATAACTCAAGCTATAGCATTGCAGTACAGAAAAATAAGGAATATTTGCATGTTGATCAAACCTCAGATATATTGGAACATGTAAGACCTCCACACAAACTTTTAAAGCTGATCCACATATATTTCATCTTCCACAAAAGCTCAAACATGTGTATTTAGGCTCTGAAACAGTATGTATTTCCTTTATCACTTGATTGTAAACTTTGCAGATCACCAGATCACTTAATATTTCATGATAGTACACCTTAGACATCTCTGATCCTATCCTTAGAACATCATGACAAAATAATGTCTTCTAGAGGAATGCAGAACATCCCATTAAGTCTCCATCATTGCTTTGCCTTGTCTAAGTAGTAATCGGTACTCTGTCCCTTGTAAATTTTTCTACTGAAGATGTGAAGACCTGAAAAATTGGATATATCATTTCAATACCTGGATAAACTTGTATTTAGAATGACAAGATCAAATCTTTCTCTATAGAGAAATGCATACCAAAATAATGTTACTCTACCTTGGGATATGCACTATGAATGCCTTAGACATATTTTTGGTATTTATCATTAAGTGCGGTACTCCAAACTAATGAGATTTACATGTAGGAATACTAGAAACATGCAAGGACATGACTATTTACCTTCACATCATGCTTATACAAAAAATTGATCACCTCACCATACTTAGACTATTTTCTCTTCTCCCGGATTGGTTTGCCTTGACCATGCTGACTCTACCTCTATACAAGTTTGTCCTTATATTTCCATATACTAAGTTGACATCAATGACAACACATATTGCCAAAAATCTCACCCTTTATCATTGATGGCAACATATACTCCCCCTTAGATATATATTTCTCTCTCCCCCTTTGACATCAAAGACAAAGGGCTCTCAATGTCAAGTGTTTCAAATTACTTCAATTGATCTAACTAATCCTCCTTACTACTTCACTCGTATACTCAATACTTCTTCAATAATTTATATTAGGGAGACTCCCCCTAACAATGTTATCCAACAAAATTGGCCAAAAATGTACAACACTTTCTAATACTTCTGCGTATGTACAAAGAAATCAAAATTGCATAAGTAAAACAAAAATGTACATTTTCATCTAGAAGAGGGAAAAATACTCTTGTAAGACACCTTTAATTTTGCAAGGTGTGTCTCCCAATCCTTCTTCCCAACTTCCCAATCCTTCTTAGAAAAGGCAAGCAAACTGCACTATCCCTCAATCTGATCAAGGAGATCTTCTCCTTCATCTAGAGGATAGGGTATTGGATCCTTCTGTGCCCTCTTTTCTACACTTGCTAATACACCCGTCAAGGAGGTAAGCCTTGTACTTACCAGATCTCTAAGTTGGAAATACTATATAATGATCTTTTCTTTTTGTTCTTTGTTGGCCCCATTATATTATCCAAATTTTAAACTTTTTCGCATATCAAAACCCCTGTGCCAAGTCATCCTTTTAGTTGCAATTCCGCAATATTGTACTTCTTGTGTCAATCATGTCAATAACTCATTAACAAGATGTCATACGTTGTCTTGTTCATTCTATCTCTCTCCATTGAATCTTTGTATAGAAATATTATCCTAAGTCAAAATTTACGTTGCATCGGCTTAGTAATATTATTCTTTGAGTCCACTTTCATTTCACACTAAGCTCGTGCCAACTTTTATTTTTTGCAAAAGTCACATCGGTTTTCATTTTCCGCAAACTATGCATCAGCTTTCATTTTCCACAAACCTTGCGTCAACTTTTGTTTTCCGCTAAGTTTGCGTTAAGTTTCAAGTTTGGCTAAGTTTGCTCGCATTTTGGCTTTTTGCTAACTAAAACCAATGCATGTAACTTTTTAAGTTTGGAGAAATAAAAAGTGGGGAAGCCATTTCTTTTTGTCTTTTAATAACACCTCCACATCCATTTATCTCTCCTACATTTTAGGGAGTCCTCTTTAAAAAGATTGTTTTTATTTCCTATAGTCTTGCAATACACAATGCAGATAAGGTCTAGATCTCTCAGAGGATGTATCTCAGCAAAGTGCAGACTTGGTGAAGTCAAGAGGAGTACCATGACTGCTACATTCCAGAGATTGAGCCTCCGATGATGAAAGAGTGAAAAGATATGAGCATCTAAGTGTTGGGTTCCTGACAGGCAGAGTAGACTGAGGAAGAACTGACCGGCAGAGCATCAGACTTTAATCCGGATGCGAAATTGATGGTAGTCAAGCTATTTTAGAGATCATACATGGTTGGCTGACATGAATGATGACTTCTATGTCTATGTCCTTGATACACATCACTTATTAAGCATGGATTCAACCGACAGATCAGTGTCTTAGAAATATCTTTCGTATTCCGGTTGCCGATTAGAAAGATGTTGAAATCCCTGGTGCGGATATATATACCAGATGAATTTTGGTATGAAGAAGGGTGTGTGTGTTGATAGAATGTGCGAGGAAAGGTAGAGAGAAGTGTGGAAGTAGGAATACAAATTTGGTATGTGACAAAATAGCAACATTAGAGCAGAGGAAGAATGAAGTGCATTAGATCAGTTTATTGAGCGTAACTGCAACTGAACCTCAGCATATGTGGATGACTCTCATCAGTTCAAACACCTGGTTACTTTCTATATACCTTGTAGATAGTGAGTCTCCTATAGGCAGTGTGCCTCTTGTGAGCAGTGAGCCCTAATTAGCAAGTGCCATTTTGTACTTTTTATTCTTTTAATAGAGAATACAATCTTGGGTTAGTCACCTCATGGTTTTTCCCTTAATAGGGTTTTCCACATAAAAATCCTTGTGTTATGTGTGTTAATTTTATTTCTACTCTCATTATTATGTATGCTCTTATGTTTTGATGCTACATTAATATTAAAGAAGAAAAGAAAGTTAAGATATTTAAGATAATTGATTCACCCCCCCACTAGTTATTTGCCTTGTTTCCAACACAAAATACCCAACACAACACAATTTTAATGCCACTTAATGCAAAACCCTAGTGAAACTATAGCAAAATATTGAATTTTTTTCAAGGTTTTTCAACTCCAAGACCTAGAAAAGGAGGTGTTGTAAGGAATTTTAGGAGGGACAGAAAATAATATCAATAATATTAGTCACCTCAATCTATAAAATTGATCACAACACGCTTGGAGTGCAAACTAGGTCAAACCCTAGGGCAAAAATATATTATAACAAACAGCGACGGAGGCTGACGGCTGAATGGTTACGGCTTTTGATATTACTTAAATACAATAGCTTATAGAATCACAACTTATATGCAAGATATTTCTGATATCTCAGATCGCACTAAGCATAGAGATAGAGTGTACTCAATCTTTGCAAATCTAAGACTCTAGACTCTCTCAAACTCTAAGACTAGAAAACCCGATACCCACAATGCTTCTGCAAAGGCTTATTTATAACAATTTCTTGACTGGGAGAGAAGGTGGAAGAGAATCAAACTGATAATACCGGGTGAACTGGTTAACCAAAAAGGAGGTTTATCATGCCAAGATGGCCGATAGTGACTTTCCTTTTACAACTTTATCGTGTCAGAAAAGATTTTACAAAATCCTTACTAAAAGATAAAAAAATAGTAATATACATGAGTATGGACAACGCATCCACCACACTGGGCTGTAGTGTATTAACCATGGTCAAAAGAAGACTAGAGAAGCTGACTCCTTGAGTCTAAAAGATTGAAGGCAGACATGTCTAGTGGAGTTGAAATAGGAGAAATATATCGGTAAGCATATGAATGCTTAATCTTCTTTTGCCATAAATAAAGCATTGTAGGATAATACCATTCACCAACCAGGGTAGTGCAGGTGTGACATATATGTCATTCAAGGAAACACTGGGGAAATTCAAGACAGAGATCAATAATATGAGTCAAAGTGTCATTTTGTGTTCTGCCTTTGAATGGAGTGAGCTGAGATAAGGATGGAATCCATATGGAAAATCCATCATGATAGCTCTGCAACTCATGTTGACAGTGATAACCTTATACTTTCTGGAGAAGGCTTTGATCAAAAGAATATTGCTCCCTGTAACTGCTGAAGTCTAGACTATAATTTCTTTGTTTTCAGGGTCAACTGATAAGTTATCCCATGCATAATGGTCATCCAAAATGCAAGGATAATCATGGTGGTAGAGATATTTCTCAATGATCAATTTTTGGCACTCCTGGGGAAGATCCTTGATTCTTCTCAAAGTATAGGTTGTCGGATCTTCAGGAAGAAGATTGCCTGTTGGCTCAAAGCTTCGTATCATATAAACCGAAGGCAGAAATGATGTATGAATAGGGATGAAAGGAACTTTATCAGGTATCCCATGGAAGGTGAGCATGACATGGTCATGGTAAATGGTCACCACATATTATAACAAATAGCGACAGAGGCTAATGGCCGAATGGTTATGGCTTCTAATATTACTTAAATACAATAGCTTACAGAATCACAACTTATATGCAAGATATTTCTAATATCTCAGATCGCACTAAGCACGGAGATAGAGCATACTCAATCTTTGCAAATCTAAGACTCTAGACTCTCTCAAACTCTAAGACTAGAAAACCCGATGCCCACAATGCTTCCACAAAGGCTTATTTATAGCAATTTCTTGATCGGGAGAGAAGGTGGAAGAGAATCAAACCGATAATACCTGGTCAACCGGTTAACCAAAAAGGAGGTTTATCATGCCAAGATGGCCGATAGTGACTTTCCTTTTACAACTTTATCGTGTCGGAGAAGCTTTTACAAAATCCTTACTAAAAGATAAAAATAATAGTAATATACATGAGTATGGACAACCTATCCACCATGCTGGGCTGCACTGGATTAACTAGGGTCAAAAGAAGACCAGAGAAGCTAACTCCTTGAGTCTAAAAGATTGAAGGCAGACATGTTTGGTGGAGTTGAAACAGGAGAAATATATCGGTAAGCATATGAATGCTTAATCCTCTTTTGCCATAAATAAAGCGTTGTAGGATAATACCATTCACCAACTAGGGTAGTGCAGGTGTGACATATATGCCACTCAAGGAAACACTAGGGAAATTCAAGAAAGAGATCAATAATATGAGTCAAAGTGTCATTTTATGTTCTACCTTTGAATGGAGTGAGCTAAGATAAGAGAATCTTGTAGTGAGGGGTAAGCATGCTGATAAAAGTACTATAAGTATGGACTCCATATGGAAAATCCATCATGATAGCTCTGTAGCTCATGTTGATAGTGATAACCTTATACTTTATGGCGAAGGCTTTAATCAAAACAATATTGCTCCCTGTAACTGCTGAAGTCCATACCGTAATTTCTTTGTTTTCAGGGTCAACTAATAAGTTATCCCATGCATAATGGTCATCCAAAATGCGAGGATAATCATGGTGGTAGAGATATTTCTCAATGATCAATTTTTGGCACTCCTGGGGAAGATCCTTGATTCTTCTCAAAGTATAGGTTGCCGGATTATTAGGAAGAAGATTGCCTATTGGGTCAAAGCTTCGTATCATATAAACTGAAGGTAGAAATGATGTATGAATAGGGACGAAAGGAACTTTATCAGGTATCCCATGGAAGGTGAGCATGACATGGTCATGGTAAATGGTTAGAGGAAAGTAAGATTCTAGCATATCAAGACCTAACAAAAAATCATACAGAATATTATTGGATTGCCATAAAGTACAAGGTATATGGAAGGACTTAATTTGGACTAGGATATTAGAAGCGACATGAGTGAGATTATGAGGAATACTAATAGTAGCAATCTTGAGAATTCTAGACTGCCAAGAAGAAAAGGGGAGAACTGTTGGCAAGAGACACTGTGTGGCTTCATGAGTGTTGTCATTGATGGCAACAGAGTCCATTCCACACATTCGTGGCACATGGTATGACCATTCTGGAAGTTAGATTGAAGAGTATTTTTGTCCGGTGAGCAAGAATAGAGCATGTAGCAAGGTCCGACAATTAGGTCTGGATCTCTCAGAGGAAATATTTTAGTAAAGTGTGGACTTGGGGAAGTCAAGAGGAGTACCATGACTGATACATTCCAAAGATTAAGCCTCCGGTGATGAAAGAGTGAAAAGATATGAGCACCTAAGTGTTGGGTTCCTATTTGGTAGAGTAGACTGAGGAAGAACTAACCGGCAGAGCATCAGACCTTAATCCAGATGAGAAATTGATGGTGATCAAGTTTCTTAAGGGATCATTCATGGTTGGCTAACATGATTGATGACTCCTATAACTATCCATTTGATACACATCACGTAGTAAGCATGGATTCAGCTGACAGACTAGAGTTTGGAAATATCTTGAGTTTTCCGGATGCCGACTAGAAAGGTGTTGAAATCCTTGATGCAGATATATATACCAGATTGATTTCGGTATGAAGGTGTGTGGTGTGTTGTGTTGTATGAAGAAAAGTAGAGAGCAGTGTGGGAGCAACTATACAAATATGGTATGTGATAGAACATCAGCACTAAGAAGAGGAAGAATGAAGTGTAGCAAATCAGTATATTGAGCCTAACCAGAACTGAACCTCAACATATGTGGATACCCCTGATCAGTTCAATCACATGGTTACTTTCCTTATACCTTGTAGACAGTGAGTCTCTTGTAGGCAATGAGCCTCTTGTGAGCAGTGTGCTTGGGCAGTGAGCCCTAATTGGCAAGTGCCATTTTGTACTTCTATTCTTTTAATAGAGAATACAATCTTGGGTTAGTCATCCTGTGGTTTTTTCCCTTAACAGGGTTTTCCACGTCAAAATCATTGTGTTATGTGTGTTAAGTTTATTTCCGCTATCATGTTCATGTATGCTTATATGTTTTGATACTGCACTAATCATTAAAGAAGAAAATAATGTCAAATAATTAAGATAACTGATTCACCCCCCTCTCAGTTATCAATAATTGGTATCAGAGCCAAGTTCCTCCCAACAAAGCTTAACAGCTTGAGGAAGATCTGGGAATCTCAATGGATATGTATGGTATGAGGGATCAACTTCAGCCTGCCCTAGATGATCTTGATCAATCTCACTCTGAAGTCAATAACTTGAGGGAAAGACTCAAACAAGCTGATGATTTCATAAATGAACTGAAAGAGAAACTGAATATCTCTATGAAAAAGAGAAAGGAGCTACTTCAACAATTAGCAAGTCAAAATGAAGCCAATGATACTAATGAAGATCTGAATGAGAAGAACAAGTTATGTGAGAAGCTATCAAAAGAGGTCATTATGGTAAGACATGAAATGGAATCAGGGGTTATGAAATTCACCCAAGAAATTGAAGAAAAGAGAAAAATTGAAGATAATCTAAAACAATCTCTCAAAGAGAAGTCAGAAGACTACCACAAAATGGATAGAATAATCAGGCATCTAGAATCTGATCTTGAAGAAGCTAGAGATAATGAAGAACAACTTGAGAATCAGATTGACACACTTAAAAGAGATCTTCAAACAACAAATGAATACAAATAGAAATTCAAGATAAGCTCTACTCAACTAGAAGTTCTTCTTGAGAGCCAAAAGATGGTAGATGACAAGCAAGGCTTGGGGTATGAGAAAGGTGAAAGCTCTGGATCTGGTCAGAAGAACTCTGGATCAGCAAATCCAAGGAACATGCCTAGAAGACCTCCAGTAAGACAACCAAATGCCCAAAGATATCCATCCTTTAATGGATACTGCCACAATTGCAATAACTTTGGTCATAAAGCAAATCAGTGCAGAAGAAGAATGAATCAAACTAATTCATCCTTCTCTGGATAGTGTTTTAACTGCAAAAGGTATGGTCACAAATCTCATGAATGTAGAAATATGCAAATAAACAATTCATTCAATGGTAGATGCTTTGCATGCAATAGAATGGGACATATGGCTAATCAATGTAGATCTAGAGGATATCAGTCAAATATGCAAAGAAATATTGTTTGCTACAATTGTAATAGATCTGGTCATATTGCCAAATTCTACAGAAGTAAGAATCAAGATAAAAGGGGTCCGGTGCATCATAATCAAAATCAAGACAAAGGAAAAGGAAAAGTGAATGCGGATGAAGTTCAAAGGGAGATGAACAAGATTTGGGTAAAGAGAAGTACAGAAAATGTTGGGGATGGATCCGCACCGGAATCTGGTGCTGATATTTCTTCCGGAAACTAAATAGATGAGCTCTGGCTCAGGGGGAGTCCAAAAGAAAAATAAATTCCCCCAGCCAGTCAATTGGTGCCTAAAATTGGTACATGGAAAGTTGCGGATTAAAGGGTTCTCAGAGAAAGATCTAAATAAGCCTTCGTAAAGATATGGAAGATCCACAAGAAGTTTTGAAGAGGTTAATCATCCAAGATTGATCCAATTTAACAGTCATTCGGTAAGAGCAGGATTTTCACAGTTAGATCCGGTATGATTCAAAATTGAGGTATCTTGATCTGCGGATAAAGGGAATGATTGGAGAAAGGTAGATAGATTGTCAATATTCACCGAGAATAAATCTAAGTGCATCTTAGTGATCCGAAAAAGATCTCTTAGGACAAGGAGAACAAGGCAACCAAAATAACTTAAGTTGTGCATTTATTGCAAAATGGAATTAGGATTTGCACAGAGATAAAAGGGTTCTTTTGTTCATCATTTGTACATTTGCATTCGAGAAGAAGGAAGAAAGATCTCTGGAACAAGATTGCTTCAACTCTCTCTCAAGGATCAACCACAGAATTTGACTCAACCAGTGATCTTTTCGGCTCTTATCGTGAACCCTAGAAGCGTAAAAGGTATTTTCCACTCTTGAATCTCTCTCTCTGAATCCTTTGAAAGATGGCTACTCCAAATGTTGTTAAAATCACTGATAGACCATGCCCTAAGTTCAAGAAACATCCTTACAAATCCCTGAAAGTTGATCCCCTAGGCGCATTCTCTAGCATTCCGCATGGGGTTCTACATGTAGAAGATGTTAGGGTATACATTCACGCCAACATTGAGGAATTTGGAGAATCCAAACTGATGGATATCTATCACAAGCAATTAGTAGATGAATCATTTGAACTTAAACCTCAATACAAGGCCATCCGGGATAAGCATTTTGGACAGTGCATCCATTTCCCCTGTTTTGCAGAAGATGAATGGGTTAGGTATGTTCTGAGCAGAATGCATGACAACTTCATGTGGTTGATGAAGCCATTTAAGATTACAAAAGATGCCATTAGGGTAGTAACCAGATTACACTCATTTGGTGGGTTGCCTACTCTCAAATCAGTCAAAAACCAAACTATAAGTGAGGCTACTAGATCGAAATTTGATAAGAGGGCAATGACAATAGAAGACATCATAGATTTGGATATCAAATTTACCTCTATGATAATTGGTTACAAAATCTATCACTCTAGTAGGGAGAATTCAATATCCAGAATTGCTATATATACTGCATATGAAATGCTAAGGAAAAATGTTGACTATGATCTTTGTGAGCTTCTTCTGAGCCAACTGTTGAAAAACTTGCAAAAGATCAAAGAGGACAAAAGAACTCATTCAAATATGGTGGTCTGATATTATGTGTCTTCTTTTACTACATGAATGAGCTCCCTGGATCCAGTGGTTGGATATGGCAAAATGATAGACTGGTTGCCATACAAATCAGAGACTATATGTATGGGCTTGGTGATGCCAAGGCACAAATCACAGCTCTCTAGGGTTACTTCAAAAACTTCCAAGGCATGATGGAGGCCAGAGAGAGAATCCCCCAATCTCTAGTTGAAAAATACAAGGATACAGTGTGCTTCATGGTAGACACTGGTCAATGCCTAATGGAGGGAGTGGAACCGAGAATAGTGTGGATTATGCCAATGGGCTATGAGGTGGATGAGAAAATTCTAGAACTGCATATCCAACACTTACTAAGTTAGCCTAAGGACCCTAAGGCAGAAAGGTTTGGAACCTTCCAAAAGTTGAGTGTAAAAGTTCATGTTGAACTGAGATAGCCTGAGATCAAGAGAAAAGTGAGAAGGGAAGTAGAAGAAGTCACCAAGAGATATGGAATATCAAAGGAGGCAGTTGATGCCAACAGAGAGGTGGAAAGGGCAGAGAAATAAAGGAAAGAAACAGAAAAAGAAAGTGCTCTGGTGCAAGCCCCCTCCCAGACTAGATCCTCCAAAAGCTCTGCACCAGCCACCTCTAAGAATAAAAAAGCCTCAAAACTGGAATCTAGGACATTCGAAAAGGGAGAGAAGAGAACTAAGACAAAGGCCACAAGGTCTTACACCAGCTAGAAGGATGATGAAGAGGCAGAATCAAATGAGGAGATCAAGAAAATGAAGAAGAAGAAGAAGAAAACATCCGGTGAATCCTCTACCAGTCATAACAAGGAAGAAGAGGCAGAAGAATTTGTTGAAAGGCCTACTCTCTCCATTGATGATATCATCAAATCAGTCACTGTGGATGGGAATCTGCAACCAATGACTAAATTTTATGATGAATATAATGAAGCTGACCAGAAGATCATACAAGATGCTATAGTCAGGTATCTGAAGATCTATAATAAAGCATTCATTGAAATCATATCTCTAATTCCTAAAAGCCTAGAGAAGGAACTTGAAATGAGAAAGAACAATGCTTAGGAAAAGGATATGGAGATCTGGGAATAGATAGCTGTAGACACCTAAAATTGACTTGCTCTACAAACTAATTTATCCCTCCTGTTAATTGAATAAATTCAATTAATCCCTAACCATCTGTCTATCCCTTGTGATCAATTAATTTATTTAATTTATCACTAGACCTTACAACACTATCCTCATCTATTAAATAAATATTTATTATATTTATTTGGCTATTTCGTCCATCTCCTGAATCCCTATTAATTAGATAAATCATTCTTATCTAATTAATCTAGCCTACTAATTGACCTACCCTACCCTACCCTAGCCTACCTCATCCTAGCCCTAGGATTAATTAAACAAAACCTATGTTAATTAATCCTGACCTCTCATTTGGGTGGTCAAACCTAGTTTAACACCCTTCCCCACATCCTTCAAATAAAAAATTGAAACATATCACACATCACATTTACTTCTCTTACAAACCCCTTACCACCCCCATATCTCATTTATCACCTCTTATCCCCAAATGAATTTTTAATTCATTTGCCATTCCCCATATGAATCTTTAATTCATAAATATTCCTTCACACCCATGCTCATTTAATCACCCCTTTCCCCAAAATGAATAAAAGATTTACTTTTATTCCTAGCCCTTGATCTCATCTTTTGATCCTCACCCTCCATCCTCATTTCCAAAACTCTATAAATAAGACCCCTCTCTAAGCCATATAGGGGGACTTCTTCATGCATAAAACCTCTGCCAAAATCTCTCCACAATCTCCTCATCATATCATCATAATGTCAAAATTATCCCTCATCTCCATCTCAATCTATATTTGAATCCACTTGTCTCTCATCCTATTGTGTTGAAAAGCATTAAGCAATCGACATACATTCTAATCTTGGGTAAAATCTGAGGAGGTATCGGGTGCAACTCCTTCCCTCTCTTGGATTTGTGAGTCAAAAGGAAGGTATAATCGTTGTTTTGCATTTGATTTATGTTTTGCCTTTCATTTTGTTCTCATTGATCACATTGGCATGCCCGGTCTCGGATCTAATCATCAGTTTGTGCAAGTTTTGTTGTCAAAATCTTCATTTTCTAACAATTTTTATGAAGTTTTGGGGCTTAAGTGTTGCAAGTTGCATCCTGGACAAAAACAGACTGCACTGTTGAGATTAGAAAGTTGTTTCTGAGTTTTTTGACAGTAAACTTGCCTATATTGGGTGACTGAAATTTTTGAATTTTTTTGAAATTTTTTTAAGGTGCAATCCGTACCGTATGGATCCGTACGTACGGACTATCCATACTAATCCATACAGGGGCTGGTGTTTGAGGTTGAAGGCATTTTTAGGTTGCAGGTTTTAAAATATTTGAATTGGAAACCTCTGTCGCCACCTCTTTCCCGCTGTCGCTGCCACCCCTGCCGCTATCACCGCCATCCCCACCACCCTCACCGTTGTCAAAACCCACTTCTGCCGCTCATCAAAACCTAACCATCTCTGTCGCCAGCTATTTCCCGCTGTCGCCACCACCCCTGCTGCTGGCGCTGCCTCCCCCGTAGTCCATTCCCCTACCTAATCTCTGCCTCCAAACCCAAGTCTTCTCCCGCTGCTTTATTCCCTATCGCCGCTCCTTATTCCCCTTCGCCTAGCCTCCTAACACCCACTCTGCCACCATTTATCTCCTATGTCACCTCCCCCACAGGTCCCGTCGCCACCGCTTCCTATACTCCACCGCTCACCTCTGCATCGACCTACCTCCACCGCTCACCTCTGCGTCGACTGCCCTCCGCCTCTCACATTACCGTCCCCACCTACTCTCTGCTCAAAAATAACTCTTCCTCCCTCCATCACTGCTTCCCACCCTTCCCTACTCTCCCAGCCACCACTCAACCCCCAGTCGCAACGTCTCTCCACCTGGTCACCATCCAACAACGGCCCGACTCCATCTGCTCAGCCCCTTTCCTTTGTCGTCGATCCTTCTAAGTCCTACGCCACTGCCTGAGCTCCTGCTACCCTCTGTAGGTAAACCCAAACCCTAAACCACCTTGTGCCATCAGGCTTTAAGCCCTCCTTCTAAAACTTGGCATCTTGGTCACATCACAACCGCAGGGTAAAAGGGGTAGGGGCTAGTAAAAGCCCCTTATTTTGTCTTTTTTTTCAAAGGATTACACCCCTGGTCATATCAGCAACTAGGGGCCCCCTTTTTTCTTTAACCATCAGACTTAATTGATAACTCTAGCTGCCAGCATGTGACTGGGCTCATTCAAACTGTCAATAGTCAAGTTAATAGTCAAGTGACCTCCTAGTGCCTTCTACATACGAAAGGAGGCATTTTTTTTCTCTCGCTCACAACTTTCACATACGGAGTCAAAAATTTGCAAACAAGGACTTGCTAGAAAGTTGACAAGGAAAACTACGTAGTTGTGAAGAAATTTTTAGGTGACTGTACCTTTTTCCAACCTTTTTCATCAGTCAAAGTCAAACCTACTTGCAAACTTCAAATGCTCATATCTAGTGCAAATTTGATCCTTTTTCAGTGAATTTTTTTTTCAAATTGCATAGAATTTCACATAGAATCTGATTATGCACTTCATTTTTCTATATCAATTAATTCTTCATCATATTTTATCAGATTATCAATTTTCGCATAACAATCTCCTATTCAAGTCTACTTGCTTTGTTTTTCAATTTTGTGACTTGCAGGTGATTCTACGAGGTTGGAACAACATCAAAATCGGCAAAACACAGAAGCTTGGATAGCAAAAACAATCCAGGTACATCCATTTTAGTCTTTCATCTTCAATCTTGTTTTCATCATACATTTCGATTTGGGCTTCTAAAACGAACATTGTTTGATCACACATCACTGAAAGTGGGCATAAAATCAACCAATGTCTTCAATCACACCTTGAAATTGGGCTAAAAGGAACCATTGCTTGAAGTGTCTTCATCACATTTCAATTTCTAGGGGCAATTAACCAAGTGTGAGTGTGAATCAAGTGTGAGTGTGTATGCTCTTTCCTCGCACCGCAAGGTGACCTTGGAGATCAAAAACACCTCACTTGATTCGCTTTTGTCTACCCTTTCCTAGGAGGCCTGCTAGGGGATTTCATCAGCCCTAGGGATGACCTCATCCGAGGCTGAATCAAAAGACACCCTCATTGAAATCAGAATCTTGTCACTCTTGGCTAAGCCCCAAAGAACTTTCTACCTTTGGGAAGTGAAGGTGAAGGGTGGGTTACCCCGTTCTCCTGGCTGTGTGAAAGGCTTTCACTTTCAATTTTTAGTCAACCTCATGTAAACATTGCCCAAACCTAACTGGCCATACCCCATCAAACTAGACATTAGGGCTTGTTGATGTGTCTTGCACATATGCTTGTTTAATCATCATCATATTCTTCCAATTCAAAATTCAAAATTGCTTGTGTCTTGTGTGAGTGATTCATGTTTGTACAAGTGTGATCATTTCATTGAACATTACCAAATCAAGATAAACATCAAACACATAAGACAAGTCATTCACCTCATTCTTCCAACACATTCAAATCCAATCACTCATCTATCCTAATCATCCTAATCACCTATCTTATCCACATCATCATCCAAATCATTCAATCTAATCTTATCCTAATCAATCGCATCATCCTTAATCCAATTCATCAACATCATTCTAATCCCATCTCATCCAAATCCAAAATCCAACATCAATCATCCCTTCTCCATTATCCACTCCAATCAAACATTCTAATTCCTAATCCTTAATCAACAAATCATCCTTGGCACATCAAACTTTGGTTAAGGACCTAGTCTCCTTCATCCTCCATCAATCCCCTCATCCAAAAGCCCAACCAAAACTATCCACATCATTATCAAAATCCCTCAACATCATTATCATCCCAATCCAAAATCCAAATCAACCCAATCAAAAAAATCAAGACCTTAGTCAAACACATCAACCCTCTTGCTTAAGATCATTAGTCTATCAAAAGCATAGAGAACCATCCAACAAAAAACAAATCAAATCAAATCATCTTAAGGTCTTGAAATTTTGATTCCCAACATCACAATCATCCATCATCCCCCATCATCCCATACTATCTCCCACAAAATGGATCCTTATGAAGCAATGCAACATTTACAAAGACTTAGAAAAGTCTATGAGAACATGGATCCTAATGCTAAGGAAAAATGCAAAAATGACATTAAGGATATACCCTTACCAGACCTCATCATTGGAGAATCCCATGTCCCTACCCAACCTTCATCATATCAACACACATCCTACATATCACCCCCATCCACATCACATCACTCTTCATTCTTTCAACCTTCATCATACCTACCTTCATCCTATATACCCACACTATCAACCTTCATCATATCAACAAACATCCTACACATCATCCCCATCCACATCATATCAATCTTGATTCTTTCAACCTTCATACCAACCTATATCTTACATATCCACTCCATTAACCTCATATCAACCTTCAAAAACATACCAACTTCCATCATATCAACCGTTACCCTCATATCAATCACCATCCCCTTACACATCCATGCCATCATACTTATCAAACCAATCAATACCTCCACCTTATCCATCCCCCAACCTTTGTCATGCTAACTTTGATCAAGGGAACACCAATCTAGCACACCTTATATCCGAAATCCAAACCTTCTTTCAACAACCAAATCCCCCATCTCATAATCCCCATCCTCCAATCCCCCCATCACAATATCCCTCCAACCTTAATCCATCACCTTATGTATCTCCCAATCCACCAATCCCTATCACCCATCCACCATCTAATCCACCATCAAATCTTCCAAGTCCCAACACAATCACATCCAAAGAATCCTTGTGGGATTTCCTCCAAAGAACATCACCTAAAAATAAAAGCAAAGTAAAGGAATCCCCCACCCCTCCAACACCACCATCTAGTCTAACACCTATCCTTGAACCCATCCATGAACCATCACTACCTAATCCCATCACCCACCTATCCAATCCCAATCCTAATCCCACATCATCCACCATCATTATTCATCCATTATATTGTTCTTCAACCCATTCACTCATGAAGGATGCCATCCATTGGCTATTAGCAAGGAATCAAACACCCTCATGCAGTCCAACACCCACCAAACCTCTTGAACAATCCCCTATCATAAGTCAAGAACCATCATGTAGCCATGTTCAAGAACCCATAAGTCAAGCACCTATCACATCCATCCAAGCACCTATCACATCCATCCAAGCACCCACCACATCTATCCAAGTCACTCCCACTTCTATCCAAACACATGAGATATGTCAAGAATCAAATCCAAAGCATGTTGTAACATCAACCCCTTCTCCTAATCAAGATCTAACCATCCCATCTAATCCCATCCCCGATCTCCTCCCATCTATTGGTCAACTTATTGATTTCACACCATCTTCTACCACCCCTTTACCATCCCCCATGAATCCTTCATCTCCATCTACCAATCCCATCCCAAATCTATCATCCTATTCACTTGGAAAAAGCACCTTCATCCGTGGTAAACCCCTTATAGGAGGTGAACAACTTCCATCCACCACCTATCTTTCTCCAACAAATAATGGACTCGCGTCTTGTTTCCAAAGCACCAAACATCCCATTGCATGTCGCATGCTCCAACATATGAACTATCAAGGCAAAGGCTTAGGCCTTCACGAACAAGGCATCTTGGAGCCCATCCACACCACATTCCATCCATCTTCGCATGGCCTTGGCTATACATTCCAAGAAAAATAAAATGAACATGTTGGTACCACCCACACACCTAAAATCCATTCATCCAATCCCAAATATGGTGCATCTCATCGCACCCCCAAAGCATATGTTGCCATCCCTCCTCCATCATCATATCATTTGCAAAAGCATGTGACCATCCATTTTCCTCCATCAAATTTACCTCCACTACTTCCAACTCCAAATATCCCTATCAAATCCACTTTACCTCCACTCCTACCAACTCCTAATATCCCCATCCTCAAGTCTCCTCATCCATTTATCCATAAATCCACCTTTTACCCCTCCACCCATAAATCCCCTAAATTTCCCGATCAAGACCAACAAAAGCACACATCTGTCAAACATGAAGCTTCCCCCAAATCCATGGGATTCAAAAGTAAAAATTTGAATGCCTCAACTCATAAAGCACAAAAGCCTAAAGATCTTATCCCTTTCAAGGAAAATCAAAAATCCAAAAGGCTATCAAAGCCCACACCATCACAAGAAAAAGAAAAAACAAAAATGGTGTGGGTCCCTAAGCAAAGATCAATCAAAACAAATGAGGCATCCACCTCCCAATCTACCGTAAAATCCCAAACATCATGCTCCCCATCTAAAAATCCCATAAATCCTAAGTCCATTTGGGTCCCTAAAACCCCAAATCAACCATCCAAAAATCCCCCATCCCGATCCCCATTACTCCCAACTCCACATCCAAAATTCAAGCTTCTGAATACATCACAGTGTGTGCAACCGTTGGTCTTGGTTCCCCTCCACCACATGACATTCCCACATTCCCCCATTTCTCCATCTTTCATCCACTATCCTACATATCTTCCCCATCACATTCCTATGGTTCATGCTTTTGCATAGTCGACATCATAATCCACATAGTCCACATCATAATCCGCATAGTCCACATCATAATCCACTACCCACCATACATTCCATCTTCCCCTATCTACCAACAATCCATGCAATCATCATCCAAAAGGCTATCCAACATGGGACCATCTCCTCCGTGCTATGGAAACAGACGCTAGAGTCCCCACTCCATCAAAAAAGCAAAAAAATCAAAAAATCAAAAAAAATAGTAAAGAGAAAAAATCCATCCAATGGTGAAAACCACTCCTCGTGGTGCCTTGGGCAAATATCATGATGAAAACCCCTTGTGGGCGTCATGTGTAACCCCTTCTCCATCCATTTTGCATCCCTACACTTGGGGGCAAAACGATCTAATCATCCACATCCATAACATCCTTTTGCATATCCTATCATTTCCCATCCATCCTATCCATTATATCTTGCTTTTCCCATCTCCCACTTTAGATCTTGATAAAGACAAGGGGCAAAATATCAACAACATGCTTTGGAGACCTCTTGGCATACTCCCTTTATAAGTACATCCTCCATCCATCTATTGCAAAGACCATCCTTTCAAACATGAGCCCATCATGCAAAATTCTTTAAGCATTGGGGCATATGATTCCTTGCAACCTAGCCCTTGGAGAAAATCCTTAACCCCATCTCCTATCCATCTATCTTGCATCCATATCTCTATCTTCCAATCCATCTATCATGAATCTCCTCCCTCTCCAACCCCATCACCCTCACCTCTAGACTTGGTGTTCCCTTGTCATTGCTATTGAGTGTAAAGGTTACCCACACGAAAGCGAATGCAACCATCTCATAATAAACCATTCCTTTTCCAAATTCCAAAAACATCACAAAATCAAAAAATCTAAAAACATCACAAAAAATCAAAAAACATCACTAAATCAAAAAATTCAAAAACATCACAAAATCAAAAAATCCAAAAACATCACAATTTTTTTTTTTTAAATACCAAAACAATAGAAAACACACAAAATTCCAAAAATAATTCATCTCATCATCTTCCAACATCATCACATCTATCATCATCCCACATCATCATCACAAATCAGAACTACATATCATAACCACTTGCATCTTAATGTGCCTTGATCACGTGGATACAAGGTATGTAGGCAGTCTGGGATATGAAGGATGTTTCCAGTACTTAGGTGCATAAGATGTACCCATTCAACCCACTAAGCTTACACTAGATCCAAGCATCGCATCACCTATCAAAGCATCATCCCTTAACAAAAGTCATCAACTATCAAATCAGCATCAACCACAACTTGTCACCATCATATCTTGAGCCAATCTTACATCAACAAAATATGATCCAATCATCAACCGATTCCTACCTTAGGATATATCTTTCCTACAATAGGTAGAATCTATCAAATCATCATCCATCTTGGCAAGAGATACAATGATTACTTGTTTGGTTCGTTGGCCTTTTTGTTTTTGATTTTTATCTTTTGTCCTATTCGAAGATCACATCAAAGCTACCTTGATCTTACTATATCATGGTATGTGGCGAAAACATCTAGAATGGGGCATAGTCTTGCTTTTCTATGCTATGCTTGTGGGTTGTTTTCATTACTCCAAGCTAGTATTCATATCTTGTTGATCATAGGGTCAGTTCTAGCATATTGATCCCCTTATGCATCTAAGGTTCGTCATACCTTTTGTGTACTAAGGACTTATGCTATGAGTCCCCTTCCCTCATCAAGACAAGGTTGTACTATCTTGGGCATGCATGGGATCATCCCTTTGTTTGCGTGTCTAGTCCATGCAAATGTTCGATACACATCATCACCCTGGTCTTCTATACCTTGGTGAAAATATCTACTTTGCTATATCAAACCTAGGATTGCTCTAAATCATTTTTCAACACAATGATCATCCACAAATCAATCTCCCACCATCATCATTCTTTCATCTCACCCCTTATCCTCCAGCCAATTCTACCAATCTATTCCAACCATTTTGAGAGCACAACCATGTTCTCGCAACCCGCCTATCCTCTCGAGGGGGCATCACCCTTACCAATTATCCCCAAACCTTACCCTATTCTTCTAAGTCAAAATCTTTTTTTATCCAATCCAACTCTATGTTTTAACTTCTTTGAAATGATGTTACTTAGCCACAACACCATCTCAAAGAGGGGCAAATGTAGACACCTAAAATTGACTTGCTCTACAAACTAATTTATCCCTCCTGTTAATTGAATAAATTCAATTAATCCCTAACCATCTGTCTATCCCTTGTGATCAATTAATTTATTTAATTTATCACTAGACCTTACAACACTATCCTCATCTATTAAATAAATATTTCTAATACTTATTTGGCTATTTTGTCCATCTCCCTAATCCCTATTAATTAGATAAATCATTCTTATCTAATTAATCTAGCCTACTAATTGACCTACCCTACCCTACCCTAGCCTACCTCATCCTAGCCCTAGGATTAATTAAACAAAACCTATGTTAATTAATCCTAACCTCTCATTTGGGTGGTCAAACCTAGTTTAACACCCTTCCCCACATCCTTCAAATAAAAAATTGAAACATATCACACATCACATTTACTTCTCTTACAAACCCCTTACCACCCCCATACCTCATTTATCACCTCTTATCCCCAAATGAATTTTTAATTCATTTGCCATTCCCCATATGAATCTTTAATTCATAAATATTCCTTCACACCCATGCTCATTTAATCACCCCTTTCCCCAAAATGAATAAAAGATTTACTTTTATTCCTAGCCCTTGATCTCATCTTTTGATCCTCACCCTCCATCCTCATTTCCAAAACTCTATAAATAAGACCCCTCTCTAAGCCATTTAGGGGGACTTCTTCATGCATAAAACCTCTGCCAAAATCTCTCCACAATCTCCTCATCATATCATCATAATGTCAAAATTATCCCTCATCTCCATCTCAATCTCTATCTAAATCCACTTTTCTCTCATCCTATTGTGTTGAAAAGCATTGAACAATCCACATACATTCTAATCTTGGGTAAAATCTGAGAAGGTATCGGGTGCAACTCCTTCCCTCTCTTGGATTTGTGAGTCAAAAGGAAGGTATAATCGTTGTTTTGCATTTGATTTATGTTTTGCCTTTCATTTTGTTCTCATTGATCACAATAGCTATTCATCTCTATCCTTCCATCAGTCCTAAACAAATGAACATGATCTTCAAGGATTACAAAGATGAGTTCCAGAGCAAAGCTAGAATGAACAAGCTTATTCTCGGAGAGACTGATCAATTGGTAAAAAAAACTAAAGACATCCTCCGAAATGCATACAAAAGATTCAATATTCCTATTATAGAGGACATAAGTGATGAACCTTCTGATGTTGAAGGATTAGGTGCATCAAAGGAAGACTCTACTAAGAAAATTGTAGAAGAGTCAAAGGAGATAGGTGAGGAGAACACTAAGGACCTAGATTCCTCTGCTCCGGAAGAGGAAGTCCATGAAGAAGTAAACATCTCTCTTTCGGATTCCCCAACAGACTCCAGATCTAAAGGAGAAGAAAGAATAGAGGAGAAAATTAGTCAAGAAGAAAAGGTAAAAGGAAGAGAAGAAGATCAAATAGAGAAGACCCCAGGAGACAGTTCTGAGGCTGCAGAAGGAATGAAGACTCTGTCTCTGGAAAGAGACACTGTAGAAACAGTTAAAGATTTCTTGACCAAAGAAATGATGGAGATTGATGAACCGAAACTGTTTCAAGGACCATTCAATTTTGATTCCCTCTTCCCAGTTCAGACAATGAAGATAGCATCCTTTGCCCAAGCAAAGGAAAAAGAAAAACTTCTGAAGTCTCACATGGAAGACTGTGAGCTGATAGAGATTGCATCCGGTGTATTGGAGAAGATCATGCCATCCTTCCAGAAGGATCTTTTGGCCTCTTCATCTAGTAATCTAAAATCTCTTGTTAATTCTGTTAGCACACATTTTGATTCCTTAGAGAAATCAGCAGAAGAGAAAGTCCAGAAAGAGTTTTTCGGTAAGAGATTCTCTAAAGTACAGGGGCTAATAGCAAATGATAGAAGAAATCTAAACATTGGAATAAAGAGCCTAGAAAATACTCTTAAAGATGGTAGAGAATTATACAAATTTTGTTTATCTTGGTCCACAGTAACAGCAGACATTGCAAAGAAGGTGGAAGAACAAGAGGGCAAACTATCAAGTTTATCCCAGAGTTTTGATCCTCTCACCTCATCCATAATGAATCAAGAGTGCTAGACTATTGCCACCATAAATGAGATAAAGAGGCTTGAGAAGGAGAAGAAAAATAGAATAAGCAGGCTAAGTGAACTAAGAGGGATATTTATCCCCAAGTTAGAGGCAATGCATGAAGCCCTAACTGATGCCCAGACCACAACCCAAACCAGTGATCCGGCAGACCTAAAGAGAGCAGAAGCTTTTGCATTTTTGCTAAGTGGTCACATTTCAATTTTGGACATGATGAAGAAGAGTTGGGCAATAGAAGTGGTACAGTTGAAGACCACCTTTGCAGATATACTTTAGTATATGTAAGTATAACATGTATATATACTTATGCGGCTAAGTATAGGTTGATTTTTGGAAAATTTGGTGTGCGGATTCTACCCTTTGCCATTGATGTCAAAGGGGGAGTGAGGAGCAATGAAAAATGTGGAATCTAGCTAAGGGAGAGCTCCATAAAAGTGTACATTAGAACACAGCATCAACTAAGGGGGAGTGTAGTGTAACACTTAGTCATTTTTCACTAAGTGTTGCCATCAATACCAAAGGGGGAGATTGTTGGCAAGAGACATTGTGTGGCTTCATGAGTGTTGTCATTGATGGCAACAAAGTCCATTCCACACATCTGCGGCACTTGGTATGACCATTCTAGAAGTCAGATTGAAGAGTATTTTGGTCTGGTGAGCAAGAACAGAGCATGCAGGAAGGTCTGACAATCAGGTCTAGATCTCTCAGAGGATGTATCTCAGTAAAGTGTGGACTTGGGGAAGTCAAGAGGAGTACCATGACTGATACATTCCAAAGATTGAGCCTTCGGTGATGAAAGAGTGAAAAGATATGAGCACCTAAGTGTTGGGTTCCTGTTTGGCAAAGTAGACTGAGGAAGAACTAACCGGTAGAGCATCAGACCTTAGTCTGGATGAGAAATTGATGGTGATCAAGTTTCTTAAGGGATCATTCATGGTTGGCCAACATGGATTCAGCTGACAGACCAGAGTTTGGAAATATCTTGAGTTTTTCGGATGCTGACTAGAAAGGTGTTGAAATCCTTGATGCAGATATATATACCAGATTAATTTTGGTATGAAGGTGTGTGTGGTGTGTTGTGTTGTGTGAAGAAAAGAAGAGAGCAGTGTGGAAGCAACTATACAAATCTGTTATGTGACAGAATAGCAACACTAAGAAGAGGAAGAATGAAGTGTAGCAGATCAGTATATTGAGCCTAACCGGAACTGAACCTTAGCATATGTGGATACCCCTGATCAGTTCAATCACATGGTTACTTTCCTTATACCTTGTAGACAGTGAGTCTCTTGTTGGCAGCGAGCCTCTTGTGAGCAGTGTGCTCGAGTAGTGAGCCCTAATTGGTAAGTGCCATTTTGTACTTCTATTCTTTTAACAGAGAATATAATCTTGGGTTAGTCACCCCATGGTTTTTTCCCTTAACAGGGTTTTCCATGTCAAAATCATTGTGTTATGTGTGTTAATTTTATTTTTTCTCTCATGTTCATGTATGCTTATATGTTTTGATATTGCACTAATCATTAAAGAAGAAAAGAAAGTCAAATAATTAAGATAACTGATTCACCCCCCCTCTCAGTTATCAACAAGAACATGGCTTTTACAGAGACTTATAGAGGAGCCTAAATCAATTGGGCACTAAAACTGCGGGTTAAACCAACAATATAGACACTTATGATAGGAAAAATAGACTCAGTAGTATACTTAACACCACGACTGATATGTTTTTGGAAAGACAAAAAGGTGAGAAGTGTATACATAAATAAATATAGACAAAAGGCTTTATACAAAAAGGCATCTCGAATAGAGGGTTTAACAAGATGGACAGTAGGGCTTTCATGGATATGTACCTATTGGAAAGGAAAAATGCAGACAGTTGGGTTAATTGGATATGAACAATTTTCTACAATAGATATATTATAGCTACTCACTGCTTCATCACTATATTCTTCAGACAAATCATAGCTACAACCATCAGACAAATCACAACCATAGCTATTAGAAAAATAGGCATCAAAATCATCATCATCTCTTTCAATCCCAGTATGAGGATGAGAAATCCTTGAAATTCTACCATTTCTTTTAAGAAAGAGAAGTTTGGTAAATCTAAGACAACTTACAGGGGTTTTAAAGGAGAGATAACAGAACCCTTAATCAACCAAAGACACAGATGGGTATAAATTCTCAAATCCCAACACCGAAGTGAAACCCTACAGAGATAACTCTTCGCTTCTTAGATAACTTCTCCAATTCTTTACTCGAAATTAGATAGACAACAGATTTCTTTCCCCAAAGAACCGTCAGAGGCTCTGATACCACATATTATAACAAACAACGACGAAGGTTGACGGCCAAATGGTTAGGGCTTCTGATATTACTTAAATACAATAGCTTACAGAATCACAACTTATATGCAAGATATTTCTGATATCTCAGATCGCACTAAGTGCAGAGACTCAATCTTTGCAAATCTAAGACTCTAGAGTCTCTCAAACTCTAAGACTAGAAAACCCAATGCCCACAATGCTTCCGCAAAGGCTTATTTATCTTTTAGTAAGGATTTTGTAAAAGCTTCTCTGACATGATAAAGTTGTAAAAGGACAGTCACTGTCGGCCATCTTGGCATGATAAAGCTCCTTTTTGGTTAATCGGTTTGCCCGGTATTATCGGTTTGATTCTCTTCCACCTTCTCTCCTGGTCAAGAAATTGCTATAAATAAGCCTTTGCGGAAGCATTGTGGGCATCGGGTTTTCTAGTCTTAGAGTTTGAGAGAGTCTAGAGTCTTAGATTTGCAAAGATTGAGTATGCTCTATCTCTGTGCTTAGTGTGATCTGAGATATCAAAAATATCTTGCATATATAGGCATTTGTTTCATAGCAAAGAAGTTACATTTGAACTGCCTACCTTCAACTTGTAGGACGTGTTGATGGCTATAGATGTCTTGCTAGGAGGTAACTTCATTGATAGATTTACTCCTTATGGATGCACAAAGAAAAGCATTATGTTCTCACTCAATGGAGAAAAGATTAGTAGTCCTTGACTAATCCATGCATCTGAGAAATATCAAGCTATCCACAGGATCCAGACTATTAAGCCATTGCCAGAATTAAAAGCAGCACTTATTGAAGCAGTCTGTTCAGAAGATCCACAAAAATTTTGGCAAAAAGAGATGCCTGAGATGGAGATCAGATTATAGCATGGAGGAAAGATCAAGACAAGAAAAAGGATACCTATCCCTACTCATGACTATCCAGACATGGCCCAAGCCATAGAAGAGCTCAAAAAAGGGAAGTACATCAAACACTCTCAGTATGAATATAATTGTTATGGTTTCATGGTATGTAAAGAAGCTGAGAAGAGAAGGCAAAAGAAAAGGATGGTCATTAATTATAGGCCTTTAAATGCTATCACTCTTCCTTTTCCTTACCCCATTCTTGATAAGTCATATCTACTTGAGAAAGTTGCTAATTCAAAAATATTCTCTCAATTTGATTGTAAATCAGGATTCTATCAGATACGCGTCAAGGAAGATGACCAGTACAAAACTGCCTTCAGTTGTCCATTTGGTCATTATGAATGGCAAGTCATGCCTTTTGGCCTGATGAATGCACCTGCATATTTTCAAGAAAGGATGGACAAAATCTTCAGTGGCTGTGAAGATTTTCTTTGTGTTTATATTGATGACATTTTGATTTTTAGCAAAAACTTTGATGAGCATAGATCTCATCTTGAAACTTTTTATAAATTAGCTTTAAATTCTGGGATTGTTCTGTCCCTGTCAAAAATTCAATGGTGCACAGACTCTTGTAAGTTTTTAGGGATGATTGTTAAAGGTGGACAACTTGAGGTTCAGCCTCATATCAAGTCTAAGATCCTTGAATTTCAGCCTCCTCTAAATACTAAGGAGCTGCAAGGATTCTTAGGAATTTTAAATTATGTAAATAATTTTTATCCTGGTGCAGGTTTCGATTGAGAACCCTTATAGAAACTTTTGATGAAGAAGAAACCTCAATGGTCTCAGATGCTTCAGATTATGCTTGGGGAGGACACTTGTGCTTTGTAAAAGATGGAGTCGAATTACTTGTAGAATATGCTAGTGGCACATTCCCTGCAGATGTTAAGAAATGGATTTCCTCTGATAAGGAAATTTATAGTGTGATTAAGAATTTGAAGAAATTTGCTCTCAAGTTAATGCATCTGAAACATTTTATTATCAAAACTGACTGTACCAGATTCCTTACTTTCAAGGAGAAGGATCATGGTAGAAAAGATGGTAGAGGTAAATACCTCCAATGGCAAGAATACCTGAATCTCGACAATTATGAGGCTCAGCATATTTCTGGTAAAGACAATGTTGTAGCAGATGTCCTTAGTAGACCTTCTTTACCAGGAGTTTACATGTAAAATCCTGGTTCTTCTTCTAGTATTCCAAGATTCATAAAAGATAAAACATATGATGCTTCATTCCGCTAAATCAACTAAATAGTGCAAAGAAATATCCTCACAAAAGGACTTAATAATCATTATGTTGAAAATGCTATCTCTGCTGTTGAAACATTCGAACACACTGGATGCATCTCTACTCCTGATCTCTATGAAGAAGGATATGGTCAGTTTGAGATTCTCCATATAAATTCTAACCATATGTATCATCTACTGCTAAACCTTGTCAGAAAACCATTCTTCACTTGGTCTATTAAATGTTCTGCTCCTATCTCAAAACAGGTTGAAGACTTTTTCAAGTTTGTTGACATTCTGTTGCTAATCCTGATGAACCAATAAGTCAAGATTTGGTCACTCACATAGTGATCAATATGAGATTAAGGTGGGAATCATATTTTTCTCCCACTATGCATTTTGATAATGACCAACAGGATTGGAATATTCGACAAAGGTTTCAAATTCATGCCAGATGGAAACCAGTTGGATTGCATGAAATATATAAGTATGGATTTGACAAGCCTTCCCATCCATCACCATCAAATAGTTCTAGTTCACATGGGAGTTGGGATGGGGCCAACTATCATATCGAAGATGGAACAGGACAATAAGATTCTCCGACAAATTAAAAGTTGTAAAGGATAGTCACTGTCGGCCATTTGGCACGATAAACCTCCTTTTTGGTTAACTAGTTCACCCAATATTGTTGGTTAGATTCTCTTCCACATCCTCTCCCAGTCAAGAATTTGCTATAAATAAGCCTTTGCGGAAGCATTGTGGGCATCAGGTTTTTTAGTCTTAGAGTTTGAGAGAGTCTAGAGTCTTAGATTTATAAAGATTGAGTATGCTCTATCTCTGCACTTAGTGCGATCTGAGATATCAGAAATATCTTGCATATAAGTTGTGATTTTGTAAGCTATTGTATTTAAGTAATATCAGAAGCTGTAATCATTCGGCCATCAGCCTTTGTCGCTGTTTGTTATAATATGTGGTATCAGAGCCTCTAACAGTTCTTTGGGGAAAGAAATCTATTGTCTATCTAATTTCAAGTAAAGAATTGGAGAAGTTATCTAAGAAGCAAAGAGTTATCTCTGTAGGGTTTCACTTCGATGTTGGGATTTGAGAATTTATACCTATTTGTGTCTTTGGTTGATTAAGGATTATGTTATCTCTCCTTTAAAACCCCTGTACATTGTCTTAGATTTACCAAACTTCTCTTTCTTAAAATAAATGGCAGAATTTCAAGGATTTTCTCATCCTCATACTAGAATCGAAAGAGTAAATGAGGCATTCATTGAAGGAGTGTTTGAGCTTCCTCTTGTAAATCCGATAGAAGGTGATCTGATAGCGGAAGAAGTTCCTAATATAGACACATCTGAAGATGTTATAGAAAGGCAAGTAATTATAGACCTCTTCTTACAGCTGATTCTATATACAAGAAGAGTGTTTTAAAGCCTAGTTTGCTTAAGAATATCATATTCAAGTCTAATTTCAAACCTTTTGTCATTCCTAGAATGAAAAATGTGGAGTTAACCCTTGAATATAAAGATGTTGTATGTTCTTCCTGCTGAAGAAATTGATTATATTAGGAGTCATAAAGATGTGAATTTTGTACATTTTGGTGCTATTAGGGTCCTTATAGGTTCCTATGTCCCTGATAATATTAATCCTGTTTCATATCTCGTTTTATTTGACCGTCGTCAAGTTGACTATTCCCATGCTTGTCAATTGTCTAGCCTTTCTCGCCTTACTAAAAATTTAGTTTGTTTCACCTATTATCCTAATCTTACTGTTGCTGCAAGGGATAAAGGTTGTCAAGAGGTTAAAAAAGATTCTTTAAATTGTTAGGGAGTGTTTAGTTCACTGTATGGTTTAAATATGTTTGGGAAATTTAAATATGCTTCAGTCCAAGTCCAAGTATTGTATTCCATGACGAATACAAATAATCCATATATTATAACAAATAGCGATGGAGGCTGATGGCTGAATGGTTATAGCTTCTAATATTACTTAAATATAATAGCTTACAGAATCACAACTTATATGCAAGATATTTCTGATATCTCAGATCGTACTAAGCGCAGAGATAGAGCATACTCAATATTTGCAAATCTAAGACTCTAGACTCTCTCAAACTCTAAGACTAGAAAACTCGATACCCATAATGCTTCTGCAAAGGCTTATTTATAGCAATTTCTTGACCGGGAGAGAAGGTGGAAGAGAATCAAACTGATAATACCGTGTGAACCAGTTAACCAAAAAGGAGGTTTATCATGCCAAGATGGCTGACAGTGACTGTCCTTTTACAACTTTATCGTGTCGGAGAAGCTTTTACAAAATCCTTACTAAAAGATAAAAATAACAATAATATACATGAGTATGGACAACCCATCCACCACGCTAGGCTCTACTAGATTAACCATGGTCAAGAGAAGACTAGAGAAGCTGACTCCTTGAGTCTAAAAGATTGAAGGCAGACATGTCTGGTGGAGTTGAAATAGGAGAAATATATCGGTAAGCATATGAATGCTTAATCTTCTTTTGTTGTAAATAAAGCATTGTAGGATAATACCATTCACCAACCAGGGTAGTGTAGGAGTGACATATATGCCATTCAAGGAAACACTAGGGAAATTCAAGACAGAGATCAATAATATGAGTCAAAGTGTCATTTTGTGTTCTACCTTTAAATGGAGTGAGCCGAGATAAGAGAATCTTGTAGTGAGGGGTAAGCATGCTGATAAAAGTACTATAAGAATGGACTCCATATGGAAAATCCATCATGATAGCTCTGCAACTCATGTTGATAGTGATAACCTTATACTTTCTGGTGAAGGCTTTGATCAAAAGAATATTGCTCCCTGTAACTGCTGAAGTCCAGACCGTAATTTCTTTGTTTTTAGGGTCAACTGATAAGTTATCCCATGCATAATGGTCATCCAAAATGCAAGGATAATCATGGTGGTAGAGATATTTCTCAATGATCAATTTCTGGCACTCCTAGGGAAGATCCTTGATTCTTCTCAAAGTATAGGTTGCTGGATCTTTAGGAAGAAGATTGCCTATTGGGTCAAAGCTTCGTATCATATAAATTGAAGGCAGAAATGATGTATGAATAGGGATGAAAGGAACATTATCAGGTATCCCATGGAAGGTGAGCATGACATGGTCATGGTAAAAGGTTAGAGGAAAGTAAGATTCTAGCATATCGAGACCTAACAACAAACCATACGAAATATTATTGGATTGCCATAAAGTACAAGGTATATGGAAGGACTTAATTTGGACTAGGATATTAGAAGCGACACGAGTGAGATTATGAGGAATACTAACAGTAGCAATCTTGAGAATTCTAGACTGCCAAGAAGAAAAAGGGAGAACATGGCTTTTACAGAGACTTATAGAGGAGCCTAAATCAATTAGGGCACTAAACCTGTGGGTTAACCCAACAATATGGACACTTATGATAGGAAAAATAGACTCAGTAGTATACTTAACACCACAACTGATATGTTTTTGGAAAGACAAAAAGGGGAGAAGTGTATACATAAATAAATATAGACAAAAGGCTTTATACAAAAATGCATCTTGAACAGAGGGTTTAACAAGATGGATAGTAGGGCTTTCATGGATATGTACTTGTTGGAAAGGAAATATGCAGACAGTTGGGTTAATTGGATATGAACAATTTTCTGCAATAGATATATTATAGCTACTCACTACTTCATCACTATATTCTTTAGACAAATCACAGCTACAACCATCAGACAAATCACAACCACAACTATTAGAAGAATAGGCATCAAAATCGTCATCAGCTCTTTCGATCCCAGTATGAGGATGAGAAAATCCTTGAAATTCTGCCATTTCTTTTAATAAAGAGAAGTTTGGTAAATCTAAGACAACTTATAGGGGTTTTAAAGGAGAGATAACAGAACCCTTAATCAACCAAAGACACAGATGGGTATAAATTCTCAAATCCCAACACTGAATTGAAACCCTACAGAGATAACTCTTCACTTCTTAGATAACTTCTCCAATTCTTTACTCAAAATTAGATAGACAGCAGATTTCTTTCCCCAAAGAATCGTCAGAGGCTCTGATACCACATATTATAACAAACAGCGACGAAGGCTGACTGTCGAATGGCTATAGCTTTTGATATTACTTAAATACAATAGCTTATAGAATCACTAAAACATATTATAACAAAGAGCAACGGAGGCTAATGGCTAAATGGTTACGGCTTCTAATATTACTTAAATACAATAGCTTATAGAATCACAACTTATATGCAAGATATTTTTGATATCTCAGATCGCACTAAGCCCAGAGATAGAGCATACTCAATCTTTGCAAATCTAAGACTCTAAACTCTCTTAAACTCTAAGACTAGAAAACACAATGCCCACAATGCTTCCGCAAAGGTTTATTTATAGAAATTTCTTGACTGGGAGAGAAGGTGGAAGAGAATCAAACCGATAATACCAGGTGCACCGGTTAACCAAAAACGAGGTTTATTGTGCCAAGATGGCCGACAGTGACTGTCCTTTTACAACTTTATCGTGTCGGAGAAGCTTTTACAAAATCCTTACTAAAATATAAAAATAACAGTAATATACATGAGTATGGACAACCCATCCACCAATACTATTAAGATTCCTGCAAGTTGGAAGCTTGACTGGATGCAACATGTCACACCCAAGTTGTTAGAAGCCACTCGCCCTGTGCATGAGATACAACAAAATCAGATTAATATTATTCCTAGAAGTCTTTCTTCTAGAAGGTTCAATAATCCATTTGAAGATTCTTTTGCTACACCCAGATCTTCATTTAGCAGTTCTTTAAAGAAGAAAGCTCAACTCTATGTTGGGGTAGAAGATGAGCCTTTAAACACTGGCCCTGAACCAATACAAATTGAGTCTAGGCGTGGAAGGCAAAAGGATAAGGGTAAAGCTATAAATATTGATCATCCCTTTTGCAACATGGTTCATACACTGCCACGAGCAGAAACTTTAGACTGGTATAAGGAGCAAGAAGTTGCATATTATACCAATGGGAGATGGCCCCCATTAAAAAGAAATTATAAGTCTCCTAAAGGGAATATCAGTATGTTCCAGTATGCATTTCAGCCTAGAACCACTGAAGAAAAAGAGCCTTCTTTAGAATCTAAACAAAAAAATTATATTACAAGGTTCTGTGCTCATCTACAATAGAATGTTGATGATTTCTATCAAGATATCTTAGCATTAAAGGAATCTGTTGCCACCATTCACCATAATGTCCATGGGATAGGAAATATTGTTATGGAAAATAATGCTAAGATAAAAGATTCTAAAAATTCTTTGAAGCAACTCCATACTAAGTTAGATCAAGTCTTATCTGACTTACATAAAAATGATAATGATTTGTCTACACTAGTTCACCTTGTACAGCCTTTAGGGAATCAGGTAGAATCTGTAAATAATATTGTCAATTTAAGGTGTGATAAAGTAGATGATTCTTTACACGATTTAGCCCAATCTTTAGATTGGTTAGTAAACCATGAACAAAAACTAGTCTCACATGCTATAGTTGTTCCACAACCCCTCCAATCAAAAGAAAAGAGAGCAAAGAAGACCTCAGATTTAGTTCTCATGATGCAAACAACTTGTCCAGTTACTCCATGGTATTTAGACATTGATCAATTAGAAGATCCTTACCATTTGATCAATAAATGGATAAATACCTTTATTATCATAGCATCTTTATTAGGTAATCCACAAGAAAACATAGCAAAAATGGTTGTTACCTATTTTTGGGGTATCTTAGCTGATTGGTGGAATGGTATTTCTAATCAAGAAAAGGAAGCTAGAGTTTTTAGGAATATTGTGATCACAACTGACACTACTACTGGCCAACAACACCAACAACAGCTCCCTACTATGAATTGTTTATTAGAATGGTTGACTGATGAGCTATGTCCTGAATTTGTATGTAGAAAAGAGAGATTGATGAAAGATATTCTGTCTATGAAATGTTGTGATTTAAAGGATTTTAAAAATTACTCCATACATTTCAGACAGTTGATTTATCAACTGAAAGATCCAAAGAAAATTGAATTTTCTAAGAGAAAATATTTGGAAGGCCTCCCTTATAATATTGATGATCGTGTTATAAGATATCTGGAAATACGAGAAATCTCTCTCGAAAGCTCTCCCAGCCAAAATCTGTAGTTTTTTGCAAAATTTTCACTACAAGAGCCTATTAAAAGGGTGTTGTGAAGATTTTTATGAGGGGAAGAAAATTATTACCCTGATAACAGAAAATTAATGCAAAAATGTCTTTCACAACACACCTGTGGTGCAAATTTAGAGAGTCGATAAGGCTGATTTTAGTGAAAATTGTTGTTTTTAAAACCCTAGGTTTGAAATTTTGGAACAAAATGCTATGCAAATAGTTTGAAGTCTGATTTATGATAGAAATTACATACTCTCAGATCTGAAAATTATTTTCAAGCTTAATCATGCAAAATTCCCATGCAAATTTAATAAAAATGCACCAAAATTGCTAGTTTTTTGTTAAAATTTTCAATGCAAAAATGCAAATAATTTAAATTTAATTGAAAATTTACACTAAAATGCAAGACTACAGCTAAATAAAAATTTGAATGGGCCTCTAAAATTAGTAGAAAAATCTGATAAAAGATTTTGCTTACAAACCCTAGATTTTGGAATTACTAGGTTATCTAAAAATTGTCCAAAATTCCAGAAAATATTAGCAATTAAATGATGAAAATGCAAAGCAAGATTTTGATTTTTTGTATTTTTCTATAGTTTATATCAGATATGATGCAAAAATCATGAATTAGGAAAACTTATAAAGAATTGACATAATTTAGTAAGCCCAACAATACAATTTTTTGTATTTTTCCAATTTTTTCAATTTTTTTAAAATTTTCTCAATGCAATAAATTAAATGACCAAATGAATGAATGAAATCACCCCAAATCTGTAGACAAACACTTAGCAAGTTACAATTTAAGTTCAAAGACACGGGTTCACCAAAATGTTTAGGGTAAAATTGGATTTGTTGATCTTTTGTGGCTTAGATGTTAAAATCCTCCTTTCACCCTAACATTGAAGGATCTAGGGTTGAGTGGCAAGCACTATCATACCCTAGGTCACTTGAAAATGAGGGGAAGCATGGATTAGGGAATTAATTATGAATTTTTCCTTCTCCTATCCTCAATTAACCATTAAAACCCTAATTACGCAAATACGACAACAAATTAATGAATTACAGAAAAAGCTCTTGCAGACGGGAGTAAAATGCCAAATTATAGAATACTTATTTTTAGGGTTCTAAAGTGGAACAGTTGGGGACACTGGAGTAGGTGCCCAAGTCCAAGGTACCTACTTTTTTGGGGAATCTAGACCTCCTTCAGACACTGATCAGCCCTATAACTTCTATTTTCTGGAATCAGTTTACGGAGGACACTGAAGTGAGCACCCTAGTCCTGAAAGTGCTCCTTTGTTTGTATTTTCTTCAGATCCTAAATCCCTAATGTCTTTCCATCCTTCCTACAGCTCCACTTTTCCTGGATGCGACACCTTTAACCTGCAATCATAAGACTTGGTTTGCGGGATGTGGTGTTTAGAGGTTTGCCTCAGTCAAACCTCGGAGGACACTTAAGTCTTTGAACACTGTTGTCAGATAAAGAGGGCATGCCCTTGTGAGGCAAAGGCCAAAACCAAAGGAATCAATGATAAAAACACAATGATATGTCACCTTGTAGTGAAGCTTTTATGGAGTAAGATGCTCTTCATGCCATGAACAAATTGATGCTCAAATCCGCAAATATCAACACACAACACACAAGTCTGCTCTTGCAACACAATAGAAAGCCTTGAATCACCTTGAGAATGCCTAGAGTTCACAATAATAATCTAATTGAAAATCTAGTTTACAAATGAATTCCTACATATGTTTATATATGCATCTACAAGCACTCTCGCCAAGATATTTGAAATTCAAACTTACCGTGTCAGCAAAGGGACCTAATAATGGTCACTAACCGACACTTGGAAATTGGGGCTGCCCTAAAATAGGTCAGGACTAGGGCACGAGCGCCCAAGTCCTCCTCCCCTATTTTAGGCAGGGTACAGCTCAAGGGGTCCTCCTAGGTCCTATTTGTCATGGGACTTAGGTCTCATTCCATCAGGATGCTAAAATATGAACTAAAATATCCTAAATGCACTCTAAAGACCCGGGAGCTAAACCTTATGAGGGAAAAGCCCCCAAGGGGACATTTTCTGACGTTACAAAATTAAGGATTCAAGTTCCTAGAAAGGTTCCAAAATTTCCAAGCTCTCAATAGTCAATAATTTCCCCCACTATTTCATATTAAGTTCTTTTTTAGAACAATTGCCAATTTCACTCTACCTATTCCTTTCATGCCCTCTTGATTAAAGATTCAACTCCATAATAATATGATACAACACTCTTGAAGATATTGATGGGGTCTTTGGTGGAATTTTTAGTTTGATTCCTACTTTGGAACACTCTTGACGATGTTCAAGCATCAAGATCATCTACATTAGCAAGAGCATCCATTCTAGGAAATAACCATCTTGGAAATTCACTTGGTACAACTTGCTTTGATTTAATTTTAGGTTTCTATGGTGTATTCTAATCTTCTTAGTCTTACAAATTTTCATCAAGAATTCATTGAAGTGATTATCCTCTTCTTCATTTTGTCAGTTTTTAGCACTACCATTTACATGTATTTTACATTTTACAAATCATGAGTAACTAAATAACTCTTCTTCCTTGTTTTGAGAGAAATGAAGTAGAAGCTCCCTTCTTGATATCCTTCATTTGTATTTCTTTTCTCTTTTCTCTCTTACTTACATTTGGTACCTCTTTTGAATTCCCCATTTCTTTTATTTCGAAAAGGAGATAACATAGTTCACACATATTTTACATTTTACTAATTGTAGTCACAAATTTAAGTGCACACACTTAAACCAAAATATACATGGCTGCTTGAAAAAGTCAAAAGAACAACATAGGGTTTTGACTAGTTTGGAAAGCTCCTATGTAGCCACCCATTTCTCTTTGTCCTATACATAGGTGTTAAGATCATGATATTTGAGTCCATCACAAGGCCCTTTTCACTCATCAACAATTTGAGAATCAAGTTATTTAATCATAGTTATAATTCATCTCATTATCATACTATTTTCCTTTTATTAGTACCACTATCATGCTTGTGTTGTTCTGCTCTATCAATGTGTAGGTTACAATTGCTATTTTTTATTTTTCTATACATAGAGGATAAATACATGGTCATGTTGATGTCCCAATAAGTACACCAACATCCTAATTGTAGTGTCAGACCTAGTTCCTCCAAACAATATCCTAAATTTCAATTGTGCAACTCTCCTCTAGGTTCCTACTTCAACTAGCCTATCTTGGTTCCATCTCTATTTCTTTTATCTTTGTATCCTTCATACATTTAATTGCCAAAAACTCTAATCAATCAAACAAAAACTATTTCTTGTATTTGTTTCGCATTTCCCATATCTGTCTTATTTTAGATTAGGAGCCTAGTCTAATTAGGACACATTTTAGTATCCTAAACAAATAAATGTACAATATGAATTGTATTGGGTAAATTGGTTATTTGTGATTACTTGGTTTGAGTAGACTCTTTTACATTAGATTCCTAATGGAATGTTAGGATAGGCAATTAAAAATAATTTTTTAGACACACCAGGATATTGAGAGGGGGGTGAATTAGTATCTAATGAATCTTCAACTTTAACATATCTAGAGCAGATCTGAACTTAAGCATCACAACATTAATATGAACATGAAATATTAACACAATGCATCACAACACATAACACCAGATATAATGGAAAACCCTAGAAGGGAAAAACCACAGTGAGGATTAACTTACAATATATGAATCTCAAATAATAAATTTGTTTTAGGGGCTTTAACCCAAGGAAGTTAATACTCCCTAAGTAACTTTGATTTAGGGTCACTCCCAATGAAGCTTCTACTCCTTGATGACTTAGTTTTAGGGTCATTCCTAAGGAAGCTTCTACTCTCTGACGACTTTATTTTAGGGTCACTCCCAAGAAAGCTTCTACTCCCTGAAAATAATACAAAAGATTACAGTATAACAGTCTTTTCTTACTGTCTAAAAACTATCATTGAAGCTCACACCTTGATGATTGCACTTCTACCTCCACACACTTTCTTCTGAAGATCTGATCAATCAGGCACACTCTATACTTGATTACTATCACAAATATGTCTTCAAGATGAATCCAGACAACATCAACAACATTTGATCTTTCTTCTTCAATCACACATCAATAATGCATTTATTCTTCTTTTTATCTTCTTGTGAACCTTTCACAATCAACTTGCAATCATGTCTTCCTAACTCAATTTGATTCACTATTTATACATGGTAGTACATTGATTACATTGCTTGTCGACTAGATACAACATGAAAAATACATTTACAAGACGACCAGACAACACACACTATGAAACGTGTAGAAGATAGGTCCTAATTGAAACAACACGTTATACCAATAGAAGACTCAAGCCTTGTGGACCCTAACACTTGCTTAACCAGGTTGAAAACAACCTTAATAGCTTCAAACATCAAGGAATTGCCTCTGCACGCTCCACTCATTTGAAAATAGGACAGCTTTAAGGAAAACCTATGAAAACTTGAAGAGTAACGACCACATTAATTTGAAAACCTTGTGCAGTACTGGAAACAAGAAAGATCTTCATGAAAATTTTCTAGATGAGTTCACATGGCTCATAAAATGCCCCCATACACTGCTTTGCCACCACACATCAAAGAATTGTGCCACACATCTTCACATTTACTCTACAAACACTCTATCATCTGGAACACACTGCAATGTATGTTGTCAATTGAAAAACTAAGCTACAGACCACCAAGAAGATTGAAATAGGAAAGAGGCATGCAATGCACATCCAAGAACATATCCATAAAATTGCAAGGTCAAACATTCATTTCCAGAGGAATGCAGAGCATTCCAGTGAATCTTCAACACTGTACCATTCTGACAAAGCACATACCAGTGTTCTATCATACATAACTTTCACAGTGGAGGGAAGTATGATTTGAAACTTTGGAAATAACACCTTCACTATCTTCTTGACACAAGTTTAGAACCACATAGCCACATCTACAATTGTAGAGGAATGCAGAGCTTTCCATCACCTTACTAGGAATCCTTTTACAAAACCAACTCTATCTTCAAGCTGTCAATAGAGACATTTCTTTCTGGTGATCAAAACATCATGAAACTTGGAACATACATAAAATAACATTGTATGAAGCTATGTTCCAAACTGCAGAACCTCAATAGAAAAATGATGAAAATGCGAAGCAATCTTCTAGACAATCTTCAAAGAGCAGACATTCTAAAACAAGGACTATCATCTTCTTCTGGATCCCAAGTCTTCTTTGCATCACCATATACAACTCAGGAATAGTAGGAGGACCATACAACATGCTTCAAACCATCAAACATCCTTATATAACATCTGATTCTTTTAGTGCTTCAAATTCTCAAACTCAACTCAAAACATCCTTACATAACATCTGATTCTTTTAGTCCTTCAAATACTCAAACTCAACTCTGCTTTGATTAGCTTTTATGAATTCAATCATGATCTTCCTCTTTCTTAGGAAATGTACAACCAATAACAATATCTTACTTTCCCGACCTCGATGTATGCATCAGTGTATGCTATGTTGACATCAATGTATGCTATGTTGACATCAGTGTATGCTATGTTGACATCAATGACAACACATATAGCCAACATAATTTACCTCACTAAAAATAAGTAGGTTATATATTTTCTATCCACATGAAGGTTTGTTGCAATATTTGTTTAATTAGTTTCAGTGGGAGACTTTTGAAGGATTTTGTAAAATATAGAGAACGTGTCTTGTTAGATACATAGTTGGAAGATCAAGGACCATTGATATTGAATATTTTAATTATTATAACTTTAAGTTATGGAATTCAAAGGTAGAAGACCTCTTGGTAGAGAAATATTAATAAACTAAGATATCTTTCTTTGTTAAAAGATATAGGTATGCCTGATGAGGACTTAAGTAGATAATATATGAAAGATAGAAATACTATTAATTTATATTTTTTAGATTTTGTGTTAATGAATCCATTAGAAGATTCATTTGCATATTTGTTGTGGAAGAATATAGGAACCCTATATTAGTACAAGAATCTTGTGAGCAACTTTTTATTGAAAAGGAAGTTATATTCCTTAAAGGTAAAAGAAGGAGACTCTGTAAATGATCATCTCAATGCCTTCAATCTAATTCTAAGTCAATTAGTTTCATAAGAGTCAAACTAGAAGAGGATAAGTGCATACTACTACTTTGTTCCTTACTTGATTCATGGGAGAATCTAATTATGATGACTAGTGGTAACTTTTCTTTACCAAAATTGGAGGACATTATAGGTGTCTTGTTAAGTGAATAAATTTAAAGAAAGTCCATGGATGATTCCTCTAGCAATTCCTTGGTTTTAATGGATAGGTCAAAGGATAGAGGGGATAAGAAGAAGGGTGCTGGAGATAAAAATTTTAAGAAGGATAGGTCTAGGTATCCTAGCAAACCTAAAGTTTAAAGTGTTGGAATTGTGGCAAGAGAGGTCACATAAAGGAGTGCAAGTCTAAGAAGAAGGATGATTACTTTGATAGATCATATAACATTGATGAGTATGCTAGTGATGCTTTTGTATTTGTTAACATTATTGGTGATGATTCTTAGTTGATTGACTTAGGTGCATCATACCACATGAACCCTCATAGGGAGTAGTACTCTAAGTACAAGGAGTGTGATGAACAACATGTTTTCGATGCTGATAACAGTACTCTCTTTAGGTAGTTGGTTAAGGAAAGGTGAAAGTGTCTTTCATATATGGGAGAGTGATGACACTAATGTTTTGAATATTTTAGGTTTGCTAATAAATCTTATTTATGTTTCTAAGATGATTGACTCTTGGGTGCATGCTACCTTTGATGGAAAGGGTTGTATGTTGGCTAGAGGAAATTTGGTTCTACATAAAGGTGTGTGGATGGAAGGCCCTTTAGGATAGAGGTATCAATAATATGTAGCTTAGTCAATTTTACTGCCAGATTTAGGGTTATTGTGGCACCACTAGTTGGATCATATAGGAGAAAAAGGCCTAAAAACCTTAGTAATTAAAATATGGTGGAATGTGAAAGGGGTTGGGCTAAATGGAAATACCATAAGGTTCTCAAGATGGAGATCCAAATTCAAATCTCCCAAGTAACATCTATAGTTGGAACTTCAAGATGTGGCTCTTGGACTTCCGTGGTGGTTCCGTTGGTAGTTTCTAGTGTGGTTCTATGTGGTGACTCTTGGTCTTCCAGTGGCTCTCGAGTGGATTCATGGCTCTTATACATCCGTGGTGGCTCTATTGGTGGTTTCTAGTGTGGTTCTATGTGGTGAATCTTGGTCTTCCAATAGCTCCTAAGTGGATTTGAAAGTGTGTGTGGCTCTTAAGTGGATTCGAAAGTGTGTGTGGCTCTTAAGTGGATTCTAAGCTATAAGTTGAGATTGATGGGGAGGAGGTCCCCTTGTGACCTCTGCTGGTGTGGGGCCAGCCTAAATAATCCTTCCTTATGAATAAAAATAAAATAAAATATGGTGGAACATCTTTTAGATTATTCTACTGGGTTTGAGTTTTGTCAATATTGTGTGTTTGGAAAGCAAAGTAGGGTGTAGTTTCTTTAGGAATTACTAGAGCAAGGGAGATATTAAAAGTGATTCACAATGATGTCTTTGATCTTCTGGATGTACATTGTATTGGCAAGTCTTGATATCATGTCTTTTTCATTGATGATTATTTTACACACGTTTGGATGTATTTTCTTAGGAAAAAGTTTGAGATGTTTCACAAGTTTAAGGAGTTTAAAGAACTTTAAAAAATTAGAATGGTAATAAGATCAAAGTGTTAAGGTTAAATAATTTTGGGGAGTTTTACTTTATGGAGCTTGATAAATTTTATAAGTTGTAGTGTAGGAAAAATGATTTAACTAAGAAAAGTATTGTTTTCTAAGCTAAATGTTCTCTTATGACACTAGTACACTAGGAACAACTAGCTCTTTTTAAGAAAATAATTTTCTACTATTCTTATTAGAAAGAACAAATTAAACTAGAAGATCCTAACATGTTTTAATCTTTCAAAATAATGTTCTTTATCAAGCTAAAACACAAATGCTAACTAGAAAATTATTGATCAACAAGAATCTACTACACAAAATTAACAAATCAAGTGTAGAACTATAAATAACAAGTAGTGGGGAAACTGGAAATAAAATCTAGAGCTCTTTGTTAATGATACCAATGTGATATGTGGACATCTACGTGATGTGTTGTCTTTTGTACGGTTGATACATTAGAAACTCTAGTAAATATTCCTTTTTCTTGAAATTTATTTCTAGTCTACACAACAAGGAAACAAAAACAAGAAAGAAATTCTCTAGGTGATAACAAAAATGACATAAAATTATTTAACCTAAGAATTTCAAGAATAGATATGAAAATGAAAAGAGGAGGAAGATACTTGCAAGCTTTCATACGATTGAATATCTCCCAACAAAAACCTATAGCTAAAACAAAGAAGAAAAGGTTGGGCTTACAAAGGAGCTTGCCACGAATGGTAAAACCCCTATTTTGGTCTTTTGACCTCCATGGGTAACCAATAAAATGATGTAGAATTGTGTGCTCTTAGCCTAAATGTGTCTAGAAATAAAATTAGTGACAAGAACTATGAATATGTCTCTTAGGTCTACAAAAAGAAATAAAGTAGAGTGCATGTGAGTGAATAGAAAAAGAGATGTGAAAACCCATAAATGATAAGGACACTAAATGGATTCTACAAACAAAATAGCAATTCAAAAGGAGGTAAGAACACTATCACCTCAAATGAGAAGAGATGAATCTTACAAAACCAAGAGTAAAGGTGTGAATAAAATCCTACTCAGATGTAGTGTGCTCAAGACCTCATGAAGAGTGATAGAATACTATTGTGTCGAATCACATAGAATATTTGAGAGCCAAAAATCAAAAGAGAATGTTATAATATGCCAAAGAGTTGTAGATTGTTTCTAAGCTCTTTATCCCAATGTTCATGTTTCTCCTATCATTAATGATCAAACCTTGTACCTCGGAGAACCTTTTATCCAAAAACTCCTTCTGGACCTTTTCTTCAGTTGATTTTTCTAGAGAATCAAAATGTGTACTAACACTACTGACTAAGGTTTTGAGATTACCGGAAGAGGAGGCTATGGAATCCTTCTGAAAAGATGGCATGATCTTTTCCAGCACTCCGGATGCTACCTCCATAAGCTCACAGTCTTCCATGTGAGATTTCAGTAGTTTCTCTTTGACTTTCTCATTTGCAAATGAGGCTATTTTCATTGTTTGCACCGGTGACAAAGAGTCAAAATCTAATGGTCCTTTTAGTAGGTCCGGTTCATCAATTTCTATAGTGGCTTTTGTCAAGAATTCTTGAACAGTTTGTGTAGTGTCTCTTGCCAGAGACAGATGTTTCTTCTCTTCTGCAACCTTGGAGTTGTCCTTTAGAGTTTCCTTTCCTCCTACACTCTCACCACTAGCAGTTGTGGTCTTTTCTATTGAGGTCTTCGTACTGTCATCTTCTTTTTCTTTTACCTCTGCTTCTTTCTCCTGTGATTTTTCTTCTCCTTTGGATTCAGAGACTGTAGGGGAAATCGAAGGAGAAATGTTAGTCTGTTCGGGGGCCACCTCTTCTGACATTTTCTCAGGAGTTTCTTCTGCAACATTTGTTGTGGAGGGGTTAGTACCCAAGTCCTCTATGATAGGAAGATTAAATCTTTTGAAGGTTTTCCAGAGAATCTCTTCAGTGTCCTTGGCTACCTTGTCGGTCTCACCAAGCATAAGTTGATTCATCCTTGCTTTGCTCCTGAATTCATCCTTGCAGTCTTTGAATACCATGTTCATTGTCTTGGGATCAATTGAAGGATATAGCTGAATAGCTATATGTTCCCAGATCTCAATGTCTTTTGCCATGGCAATGTTCTTTCTTATTTCTAATTCCTTTTCTAGGCTCTTAGGAATTAGAGATATAATCTCAATGAAAGCCTTATTGTATATGTTTAGATACCTTATTATAGCTTCCTGCAGGATCTTTTGGTCAGCCTCATTGTAATCATCATAGAATTCAGCCATTGGTTGAAGGTTCCCATCCACAGTGACTAATTTGATTACACTTTTTAGAGACAAGGTGGGCTTTTCAACAAATTCCTCTGCCATTTCATCCTTGTCTTGGCCTATGGAGGGTTTACCGGATCCTTTCTTCTTCTGCTTCTTTATTTCCTTTACCCCCTCATCTGATTCAGTTTCCTCTTCATCTCTTTGACTTGCATAAGCCCTTGTGGCTTTTGTCTTTGATCTTTTCTCTCTTTTGCCGGATGCCTGGACTTCCGATTTTGATGTTCTTGAGCTTTTGGCTGTGGCAGGTGTAGATCTCTTTGATGATCTGGTCCGGGTGGAAATTTCTACCGGAGCACTTTTCTTGCTTCCCTTTTCTGCCTCTTTCTTCTCTTCCTCATCTTTTTGTCTCTTTTCTCGGTTGGCATCAAGTGCCTCCTTTGAGATGCCAAGACCTTGGGCAAAATGTTCTACTTCTTTTCTCACCTTTCTTTTCATCTCTAGCTCTCTAAGTTCCACATGAATTTTTACACTCAGCTCCTCAAAGGTTCCAAACCTCTCTGCCTCTGGATCTTTAGGTTGGCTTAGCATGTGTTGAACATGCAACTCCACAATCTATTCATCAACTTCATACCCCATGGGCATGATCCAGACTGTCCTTGGCTCTACTGCCTCCATTAAGCATTGGTCAGTGTCTACCATGAAGCACATTGTATCCTTGTATTTCTCAACCACTGATTTAGGGATTCTTTCTCTGATTTGCATTGTATTCTGAAATTGTTTAAAGTAACCCCATAGAGCTATATTCCTTGCCTTTGCATCCCCAAGATCATGCAAGTAATCCCTGATCTGAATTGCTATAGGTTTGTCATTTTGCCATGCCCATCCATTTGATCCAGGCAACTCATTCATGAAGTAGAAAAATAAACATAGTATCAGTCCACCATATTTAAAGGAGTTTTTCTTGTCCTTTTTGATCTTCTGTATGTTTTCCATTAGTTGGCTTAACAAAAGTTCACAGAGATCATAATTTGCATTCTTTCTCAGCATCTCATAGGCTGTGTATACTACAATTTCGGATACTGAATTCTCCCTACTGGAATGATATATCTTGTATCCTATTATCATAGATGCATACTTGATATCCGGGTCAGTAATATCTTCAATGGTCATTGCCCTCTTATCAAATTTTGATCCGGTGGCCTCAGTTACAATGTTGTTTTTGACAGATTTGAGGACAGGTATTCCTTCGGAGGAGTGTAAACCAGTTACTACCCTAATTGCTTCCTTGGTGATTTTGCAAGGTCTGTTCAGCCATAGAAAGTTGTCATGTACCCTACTCAATACATACCGGACCCATTCATCTTCTTCAAAGTAGGGGAAATGAATGAACTGATCAAAGTGTTTTTCCCAGATGCTCTTATACTAAGGTTTGATCTCAAAAGAATCATCTATTAACTACTTGTGGTATAAGTCTCTTAGTTTGAATTCCCCAAACTCTTCAATGTTTGCATGTATATAAACCCTAATATCTTCAGTGTGCAAAACGCCATGCGGAACACTGGAAAATGCACCTAGGGGGTCTACCTCCAAGGATTTGTATGGATGTTTCTTAAATGTAGGGCGAGGTCTATCAGAAATCTTTACAATATTCGGAGTACCCATTATCAAGAGATTTGTAGTGAGATATTTGAAAATGGAAAATACCTTTTGTGCCTAGCGGTTTCACGAAGTAGGTTGGATTGATCTCTAGAAGTAATGACTTCTACAAGTGATCTTCGATGAACTTGAGGAATTTCATTGCAGAGCTCCGCTTTTCGTTTCTTCTTGAGTGCAGAATGAACAAGTGATTAATGAAAAACCCTTATATTGCTCCGCGAGCCCTAATATTAGATTGCAATAAATGCTCGACCTACATTATTCCAGTTTGCCTTATTCAGGTGATTTGAAGAACCGGATCAACCCTGATCTTTAAACATCTTGCAGATCTCCCAAATCTTAACCACAGTTTGTTTGAACATATCCCTTATGACTTCTTCAATCCGCAACTCTTCTTGTGCCAGTTCTGGCACCAATTGACTAGCTGGGGGAACAAGGTTTTCTTTATGTCTCCCCCTGAGCCAGAGCTCACTTTTTAGTTTTCGGAAGGAATATCAGCACCAGAGTCTGGTGCGGATCCAACCTCTACATTCTCTAAACTTTTCTTCACCCAAATCTTGTTCATCTCATTCCTAACTTCATCTGCATTCACCTTTTGTTTACCTTTATCTTGATTCTGATTATGATATACCGGACCTATTTTCTCCTGATTCTTGCTTCTACAAAATTTTGCAATATGACCAGATCTATTGCAGATTTGGCAAACAACATTTCCTTGTATATTTGATTGATAACCTCTTGATTTGCATTGATTAGCCATATGACCTATTCTATTGCATGTAAAGCATCTACCATTGAATGATTTGTTCATTTGCATATTTCTGCATTCATGAGATTTGTGACCATACCTTTTACAGTTAAAACATTGTCTGGAGAAGAATGAATTTGTCTGATTCATTCTCTTTCTGGACTGATTAGCTTTGTGACCAAAGTGATTGCAGCTGTGGCAGTATCCATTGAAGGATGGATATCTTTGAGCATTGGGTTGTCTTACCAGAGGTCTTCTAGGCCTGTTCCTTGGATTTTCTGATCCAAAATTTTTCTGACCGGATCCGGAGCTTTCTCCTTTCTCATATCCCAAACCACACTTGTCATCTACCTTCTTTTGACTTCCAAGAAGAACTTCAAGTTGAGCAGAACTTATCTTGAATTTCTCTTTATATTCATTTGCTATTTGAAGATCCCTTTTGAGAGAGACAATTTGATCCTCAAGTTTTTCTTCATTATCTTTAGCATCTTCAAGATCAGATTCAAGATGTCTGATAATTCTATCTATCTGATGGCAATCTTCTGATTTCTCCTTGAGAGATTGTCTTAGATTATCTTCAGTTTCTCTTTTCTCTTCAAGTTCTTGGGTAAACTTTATAACTCCTGATTCCATTTCATGTCTTACCATGATGATTTCTTTTGATAAATTTTCACATAACTTGGTTTTCTCAGTCAGCTCTTCATTTGCATTATTTTCTTCACCTTGTCTTGCCAATTGCTGAAGAAGCTCCTTTCTCTTTTTCATAGAGAGACTTAATTTGTCTTTTAGTTCTCTCATGAAATCATCAGCCTGTTTGAGTCTTTCCTTTAATTCATTGACTTCAGAGTTTGACTGCTCAAGAACATCAAGGGCAGTCTTGAGTTGCTCTCTTAAACCATATGCATCTATTTGAACTCCCAGATCTTCCTCAAGTTGTTAGGCTCTGTTAGGAGGAACTTAGCTCTGATACCAATTGTTGTTAACTGAGAGGGGGGGTGAATTAGTTATCCTAATTATTTCTTCTTTTTGAACTTTCTTATTAATCAATGCAGCATTAATTCAAACAAGCAAACATAATCATGAAATGGAGATACACATGACACAATATTTTTGACGTGGAAACCCTGTTAAGGGAGAAAACCATGGGATGATTAACCCAAAGATTATTCTCTATTAGAAGAATAAGGAATTACAAAATGGCACTTGCCAATTAGGGCTCACTGCCCGAGCACACTGCTCACAAGGAGGCACACTGCCTACAAAGAGGCACACTGTCTACAAAAAAATGTTATACAATACTTGAACTAATTGGAAGCATCCACATATGCTGGAGTTCAGTTCCCGTTAGGCTTAGTACACTGATCTGCTACACTTCATCTTTCTTCTTTCCTTATGCTGCTTTCCTTTCACATACCGGACCTTCCTTACTGTTTCTGCTCTGCTCTATTTTTATTCGCACATCATATATCACACCACACCTTCTCACAACTAAATCCATCCTATATATATATCCGTACAAGTGATTTCATTATCTTTCTAGTCGGCACTCGGAACAGTCAATCTTCTCACAAACTTTGTTCTGTCGGCTGAATCCTTGCACATCAAGTAATGTGGATCAAGCATATACTTGTAGAAATCATTAATCATGTCGGCCAAACATAATTCATGTCTTCATAACCTTCACCACCATCATAAACGCATCTGGAAAGTAGTCTGATGTTCTGTTAGTCAGTTCTTCCTCTGTTTACACTGTCACTCAGGAATCTGGTACTCAACTATTCATATCTTTTTCCTTGTCCATCACTGAGGCTAAATCCTTGGAATCTATTACTCAAGGTAGTCCTCTTGACTTTCCCAAATCCACACTTCACCAAGATACTTCCTCTGAGAGATCTGGACCTATCTGTCGGACCTTGCCACAGGCTCTGTTCTTGTTTACCAGACCACCACATTCTTCATTCTAACTTTCAGTAGAGACACACCATGTCCTGTGGATGTGTGGGATGAACTTTATTGCCATCAATGACAACAATCATGAATCCATATAGTGTCTCTTGTCAACAGATCTAGGATCCTTTCCATTCACATTGGAAAGTAATATTATGCATATATCAGGCTTTAATCACTACCCAATTCAATTAGACATTCAAGAGGAAAGAAAGACAATTATTTGTCCTTTCAAATTTGAAATAATATGGTTCAGAGATGAGAATTTGATGCTTCTAATTCATAAGTGGTGGGGTGAAGTGCATACAGAGGGATCAAAAATGTTTATCGTGACAACAAAATTGAAAATAGTGAAACAACAATTGAAAAAATGGAACAAGAGCAATTTCAAAAATATTTTTGAAGAGAAAAAAAAGATTAAAGAACAATTGGTGAGTTTAAATGAGGATGTGATAGCTAATGGCGTGGATGGAACACAATATATGTTGGAAAAAGAGTTCCTAAGCAAACAAGAGGACATTTTAGCAAAAGAAGAGATCTATTGGAGACAAAAGTCTCGGGACCTTTGGATAAGAGAGGGAGACCAAAATAAGAAGTATTTTCATAATGCAACAAAATCCAGGAGGGAAGCCAACATAATTTCAAGTATCAAGTCTGTAGAGAGTAGGAATCTTGAGAAAATGGAGGATATTTTTCTGAAGTAGTAAATTTCTTCCAAAATCTGCTTAATAATTGGAATGGCTCAAGGAGGCAAGAACAACAACAAATTCTGGCAAACATCCCAAAATTCTTGACAGATGGTCAAAATAAAGTGCTAATGGAGAGGTTCATAGAGGTAGAAATCAAAGAAGCTTTGTTTCAACTCCATCCGGATAAGGCACCTAGACTAGATGGTTTTCAGGCTTTTTTTTTTCAAAAATGTTGGGAGTTTATAGGGAGTGAAGTAATTGAAGCAATTGAGGACTCAAGGAGGTCAGGTAAAGTATTAAAGGAAATAAACAATACATTCATAGCTCTAATACCAAAAAACAAAAATCCAAGCTCTCTAGATGAATTTAGGCCAATAGCCCTTTGCAATACAATATACAAAATTTCGGCCAAAGCTGCAACAAATAGATTAAAGAAGGTTCTTCCAGACATAATATCTGAAGACCAAATGGGGTTTGTGCCTAGGAGGTCGATTCTAGATGGGGTGATAATAGCACAAGAGGCTATCCACTCTACAAAAAATCTAAGGAAATCGAATATGTTGATAAAACTGGATATAAAAAAAGCCTATGACAGGGTAGATTGGTGGTTCTTATTCAAAGTGATGGAGGCATTTGGATTTAATAAGAGCTAGTTGGATTGGATCTTCAATTGTGTTGCCAGTCCAAGATTCTCAATTCTAATAAATGGTTCTCTGGAAGGCTTCTTTGGGGCCTTAAGAGGCCCAAGACAGGGAGATCCACTATCTCCTTTCTTATTTATCATAATGGTAGAAGCCATGGGGAGATCTATAAGCAAAGCTTCGATGGAAGGAAAAGTGAAAGGAATTCAAGTGACCAAAGAGTTGCCTACTATAACACACCAAAAATTCACTAATGACACAATGTTATTTGGGGCTACTCAAATAAGAGAAGTGTGAAACTTCAAAAGAATTTTGGATGACTACACAACGACATCTGGATAGGAGGTTAACAAAGAGAAATCATAAGTGTTTTTCTTCTTCACAAATCAAAGAATAGAAACTCAGATCTTGAGAGTGATAAACTTCAAAAAGGGAAACCTACCAAGTAAGTATTGTCTTCCTTTGGCAGCTGGACTACAATCAAGTAAACTTTGGGATTCTTTGGTGTCAAAAGTAGGTAACAAGTTAGCATCATGGAAAGGCAGATGGCTTTCCTGGGCAGGTAGGATAACGATGCTAAAAGCTATGATAACTGTTGGCAAGAGACACATTGGATATTCATGATTGTTGTCATTGATGGCAACAAAGTTCATCCCACACATCCGCAGGACATAGTGTGCCTATACCAGAAGTCAGATTGAAGAGTGTTATGGTCCGGTAAGCAAGAACAGAGTGTTGTGGCAAGGTCTGACAATCAGGTCCGGATCTCTAAGAGGAAGTATCTTTGGAAAGTACGGACTTGGGGTAGTCAAGAGGAATACCTTGACTAGTAGATTTCAGGATTTGAGGCTCCGGTGATGAAAGAGTGAAGAGATATAAGCATTCAAGTATTAGGGTCCTGTTTGGCAGAGCAGACAGAGGAAGAACTTACCGGCAGAGCTTTAGACATTATTCTGGATGAGATGTTGATGGTGATCAAGATTATTAAGGTATCATTCGTGATTGGCTGACTTATCACTTGGTAAGCAAGGATTAAGTTGACAGACTAGAGTTTGGGAAAGACTGACTATTCTGGATGCCGACTAGAAAGAGGATGAAATCCTTTGTGCAGATATATATATATATATATACCAAATAGATTTCGATGAGGTGTTGTTGAGTAGTTGTGAAGTGCGAAGAAAAGTAGAAGATCAGTGTGGAAGCAGTAAGGTAGGTCTGGTATGTGAAAGGACAGCAGCTCTAAAGAAGAGGAAGGATGAAGTGCAGTAGATCAGTATACTGAGCCTAACCAGAACTGAACTCCAGCATATGTGGATGCTTCTCATCAGTCAAGTATCTTGTTACTCTCTTTATAACTTGTAGGCAGTGAGCCTCTTATGAGCAGTGTGCTCAAGCAGTGAGCCCTAATTGGCAAGTGCCATTTTGTACTTCTATTCTTCTAATAGAGAATACATTCTTGGGTTAGTCATCCCTTGGTTTTTCCCTTAACAGGGTTTTCCACATCAAAATCATTGTGTTATGTGTATTGACTTTGCTTCTACTTACATGCTTGTTTGCTTTGATGTTGTACTAATTAATAAAGAAGAACAGAAAGTTGAATAAATTAAGATAACTGATTCACCCCCCCTCTTAGTTATCAACAATAACTGCATTACCAATATATATGATGTCATGTTTTCTAATGCTAGTTCATGTAAGTACAAAGATTAATCAAAAAATGAGACAATTTTTTTGGCAAGGGAATAGTGATCAGGATAAGTACCCTCTCATTAAGTGGGACAAAATTTGTAAGGCAAAGAATGCAGATGGAGTAGGATTGAAAAATTTACTTCTTTAGAATAAGGCTCTTCGAGCAAAGATGGTCTAAAAGATATATGCAAACCAAGATCTAAAGTAGGTCAAGATAATGAAAGAAAAGTATTTAGATGAAGGGAAATTAAGTATTTTCAAGTCACAAACTCTTCCTTCGGGATCAAGTATCTGGAATTTTCTGAGAAGTTGTAGAGATCTAGTCACAAACTTTCTAACATGGGGCATAAAGGATGGTAGGACTGCTCTCTTTTGGGAAGACTCATGGGGGGTTTCAAAGTTTGGATAGGAGAAGGGAATTGGACCAAGTTAGGGAAACAACAAAGCAAATATGGGGATGTCATGTAAGGGACTTCCTTCATGAGAGAACTATTGATGGGCTAACACAATGGAAATGGAAAGATGTGAGAAGGTTAGGCTTTTCAAATAAGGTGGTAGCTGAGTTTGAAGCAGCGATGCATGAGAGAATCATCTTCATCAGGGATAGTAGAGATTGTCTAAGATGGAATGGAGCCAAAATGGATGAGTATAATGTTAAAGATGGATACAAAATCCTAGCAAAAGCAATGGAATCTTCTTTTTAGATACCAGTTAATATCTTCTAGAACAAATGTTGTTTACCCAAGGGTGCTGCCACAATAATGGGTTACACTTTGTAGGACATCCTAAGTTTTGCTGAAATCACATATTTTTAGAAAATATAATGATTTAAGCCTTGAAATTTTCCATTTAAAGGATTTTAATTGAAGAGGGTTTGATCAAATCCCCTTAGATTCAAACCCCTTGGATAGAACCCCGCTAGTTTTAAACCATACCTATAATGGAGTCTCCTCTACACCTATCAAAATGCTAATAAAAAACCACTTTTGATTTACCTTTTGGGGTATCAAATGAATTCATTTAAAAAAAAATTGTAAGTATGTAGTCCTTATTATAAGCTTCCAAAAAATTATAATTTTAAATATATTTAATTAGATTATTATATTTATTTTTTATTTCTTGTGAATGTATGTTTTTTACCGAACATCAAGTTCTCTGTTCTACACACATGGAAAATTAGTAAATTAGTGAAAAAATTTTTTTGAAAAATATCTATGCCTTAGGTATTGATGTCCTTGTTTCAACCAAAAAAATTTGAATTTCGATACATACAAAAAAAGTTATGTTTTACAGAATATGCCTATGTCTAAATTATAATTGGTTTGACTTCAAAACTTAATTAAAAAAATATATAACAAAACATTATGAAACCAAATGCATGCCCTATATATTAGTGTTACCAATCTAAATTCAAAAGAATTAGAATTTTATCCTTTGTAGAAAAAAAGTTATGTGCTACATAATACACATCACTTTAAAAAAATGTTGTTTACTATTAAAAACTCGTTATCAAAGGAGACGCAAAACATTTTACAATTTAACTCCAATTTAAAAATATATATAAATATATATTTAGAATCTAAAAACAAAATCTCACAAATCACCAGTTCGCATCATCTTCAAATTTCTAACAGTTTAGCGGCTATAGGTGTCAGAAAGTGAAGATTTAGTTCAAAATGTTGATTTCAATGTCAAGTTTGGCCAAAAAGTGTAAACCATTATTGTGGGATGACCCCCAAGGCATGATCTTTTGCTTGGGCAGCCATTCAAAACAAGATTGTGACAGTGGAGAGATTTATAAAAATGGGTTATCATGGTCCATCTAGATGCACTTTATGTAAAAAAGTAGAGGAATCAAGAAACCATTTGTTGCTTAATTGTACCCTTTCCCACGAATGTTGGCAATGGTTGTGTGCCAAGCTTGCTTGGAAAAGTGAATTGCTAAGAGATATCCTTAGTTTGTTCCAAGCTTGGCTAGTATTAAACAATTCTGCATTGTTCTCTAGTTTGTGGGTGGTCAGTCCATCCTTATTGATTTGGGAGGTTTGGAAAGAAAGAAATAGAAGAATCTTTCAAGAAAAAGAACTGTCGATTTCTTCCTTGTTGAACAAGCTAGAGGCATCCATTGTGGAGGTGGTGCATAATAGAGCAAATGATCATAGTCAGAGAAATGCTAACTTTACAAAATGGGATGGTTTAATGAGGAAGTCTTGGCATGGGTTAAAATTGCCTTCTTTCTTGGGAGGAGGGAAAAAAGCTAAGGAAGCCAGGAAGAATGTGGAATGGAAGGCTCTAGGATTTGGCTGGTATAAATTAAATTTTGATGGGGCTGCCAGGGGCAATCTAGGCTCATCCAGAGCAGGTTACATCATAAGGGATTGGAATGACAAGGTGATTGGAAAACTAGCCAATGCTCTTCCCGTTGGCACCAACAACGCAGTTGAACTTCAGGCACTTTTGCAAGGAATTAATTTTTGTCGTGAATTGAAGATAGATCAGGTGATAATAGAAGGAGACTCTTCACTAGTAACAAATGCAATTAGGTCTAGACAAATACAGAATTGGAAAATCAAGAGCATTCTAGAGGTGGTAACAAAACAACTAGAAGGATTCAAAAGTTTTATGATAAATCACACTTACCAGGAAGGGAATAGAGAGGCAAATGTATTGGCTAATATGGGAGAAGATGGAAACAATTTAAAAGAATGTTGGCCTTTAGACTCTAATTAAGTAGAATCAAAGGAGAGTCACATTGAAACTAGTTGGAAGTATGAGAAATTATTGGAACAAAAACCAAGTCAAAATCATATGTCTTAGGAAGAACAGGTAGTTTAGCTTTCCACATCGTTGTTGTAGAAAGCTAATTGGTGAGAATAGATAAATTTAGTGGTGACTTTTTTGGCAGAGAATTTGATTATAATCTGGTGGCTAATGATTACACAGCAATCAAGTGAACCCATAGGTGAAATTTTTTGAAAATTAAGAAAGAGTATTCATTTCATTAATTAATGATTTTCTTTGGGACATTTTAGACCAAGCAGATGGGACCTTTGGTAATCATTAATCAAAATTGCAAGCGAGGATACATGACTTACCAAGTCAGGTTAATAAATAATTGATAGATTTTGAGATTTAGGGAAGATTTAAATCAAGAAAGAGGACGGATATGGTCATCACTACCCGGATTCTGCTAAACTAAGTGCGTGGTAACAATTAAATAAGTACTAGTGATTGAACCAAAGAAGCTCATTTCTTCTATATAAGATTGGAAAACCCTGGATAAAATGACGGAAAGGTCAAAATGTGTTATGTATATGTCTACTAACAATGTTGTTTGTGGTGGCATGGATACTTTGATCTGTTTGGTGAGCAAGATGTGACAAATGACATTCTTGGGTGAGGTAACTGAGTTGCAACTTAAGAGAATTCTGTTGGAAAATGACTTCCTGATGATTGGAGCTACAAAGATGATTCTGGGAAGGGTATTTTTGGAAGATGGAGAACACTACAGAGTAGATACAAATATCACTTCTAGTTTTGTCACTTCTCTTCTTGATCTGAATATTCCCAAAACAAAGGTGGAGTCCATGGCTCGAAGGATGCTTAAACTGGAATTATTGGGCGGCCTAGAGGAGGTGCTAGTGGTTGCTACTTTGGGAGCTAGGGTGCCTCAACCCCGTGATATGGAACTACTGAATATCCCAGGGGAAGTTGTGGAATATTACCCCTTCATCCTTGATATTAGGGGTGTTGATCTACTAGTGCACCATGAAAAGGCAATGGTTGGTGTCAATTTCTTGAAGAAAATGCTTCAAATGGTTCCTGTGCAAGATTTCGGTTGGATTACAGAGTTTACACAATACATTCAAGAGAATGGTGAAGTATGAATAGCTATTATCTAATTAATATTATGTAATGGTTTCTGGTTTTAGTTGGTTATAGGGTTGGCGCTTTCAATTTTCAATATGAAAGGTCAGCATAGTATTGAATAGGGGTGTAAAAAGACTTTTTGGCCCTATGTGGCCTTTTTTATAAGAAAATTATGTAGCTGGTTCATGATAGGTGGTCTAGGGTTTCACAAGGAGAAGCTTGGTGGCTATAGATATGTTATTCATACTTTCTTCCAGATAGGCAAAAGGCAAAAGATGTAACTCTTTTGAATATTTAATATAATATAAATACTAGCTCTTATGAATAAAAAAAGAATATAAATCTAAAAAACAAAATGAATCTTTATTATTTAGAAAGATGGTTGAGATAGAATAGGATATGTAGAGTTAAATTAACCATCACGAGTTAATTCATAGAATTTTAGAAAGTTTATTTATAAAATAAATATTTTTATTTTTATTTTGGATGATGTCACCATAACGGATGATGTCATCGTGTAGTTGATTTTTGATAGCTCAATATTTTGATAATGTCATCCTTAGGAGACCCATTTTTTATGTAAATTTCCCCTAATTTAGCATGTCACAATGATTGGCACTTTATAAATTAGTACAATTACAAAGTTGTAGCTGATTTTCTAAAGTTTTATAATGTTTGATGGGGACCAAAAAGATGAAAGTAAAATCAAATGATAGCATGAGAAAAATATAGCACCAATATGTAGTGCATGGAAAATAATCACTTAAAAAAATGAAACACAAATTTGAGTCTGTTTGTGAAAGTTATGAGGCTTGGAAGTTCAAAATTTTGAGATTATTTAGCACTTTTTGTAAGAAAACTAATTTTCTAAAAAAATTGGGAGTTGTAGAAAAACCAATTACATCATTGTGAAGAGAATGGAAAATATTCCATTTCAAAAATACACTAAAAAATACTTGTGTATGATGAAGATATGGCCTTTTGAAGTTGCCCTTCAAAATTGAAGACTACATTAAGAGGTAGGGTCTTGGCCTATTGGTAAATGAGTGGCGCTAAGGTAGTCAAATTGTGATGTTGCTAGGTAAGGTGGCTCTTGGGAGGTGTTTCTAGGCACATATATATTATTTTATTTAAAAAATGCTTTTTATTAATTAAAAAAAATTGGGGTAGGGCCCAAGGCCCATGTCTCCCCCCATATGAGGTGGGCCATAGCCCAATGTGCCTACCACCCCTTGTAAAAGAGGACAAGGTGTATGGGGATCCTACTTCCTATCACTTCTCTATCATGGCAGGGGGTATAGCGTACCCCATAATGCCACAAATTTTATTCTAAAGAAAAAAAGAAAACTTTGTACCACTAGCCATTAGCATTTTTAAAAGAAAATCAAAATAAAAAATTACAATTTATAATATAAAAAAACACAATACACTTCTTAGGTCGTATGACAACTTATGTTCCTAGGCAAAAAAAATCTTTTCTTGCATTTTTTTCTAAATTGGAAAAACTTTATATGGATTTATATGTTTTAACACCTTTCAAACATAATGGTGAGGTCTTTTATGCTAAGGTACCTCAAAAACCATGTTGTTCAAAAAGATGCCAAAAATACATACTTGACCAAAAACTAAAATAAAATGACTTCTAGGTGTCCAAATTGGATGAAATCAAAGGAAAGCCTTCATTTCTTGGTTGCTTTGGAAATTATGGAGGGCTTTGATTTGATCCAAGAACCACTAATGTGAATCTTTCAATGTGAAGGTCCTGATGAAACCCTCTCCTTACTAGACATGAACAAACTCCAAACACCAATAGAGCTTTTATATATGATTAGATGGGAATCTAATCACATGAGCCTAGATCTAGGTGCATGAATAAAGTTATAATAGCTGCAAGCAATGATATAATATGCAAGAATACAAGCTATTCCAAAATAGAGGAATCAATAATTAAATCAAATCAACCATCAAATGAATAGATGAAGTACATATAAATAGGGCACCTATATGCATGACTCAAGGAAATGACATGTCCAATTGTCACAAGTTTAAATCTCAATCACTCCCAATCAAGAGGTGTGTTAACTTAGTCTAATTGAGATAGAGGTGATCTTAACTAAATAGAGGTGGCACCTAACTACTACCAATCAAGGACTGATAAAGTAGTGGCAGAACTTTTGTACCTCAAGTAAAGGTGAGCGTATGCCATTATTAGTTACTTATATGAGGAAAATTAATTATTTCTGATATCCTAAGTAAACTTATTAAATAGGTGCAATATCACACATAGGATAAAGACATATCCAAGGTGAATAAAATGTTACACCAATAGTATGTAAATCCTAATGTGTACTTGTGAAGGAAAATGATGGATTAATCATGTTATGTCATATTTTAGTTGTTGTTAATGTATGGAAATTAATAGTAATATGTTTATGTCCTCAATGCTTGAATTTGGAAGTTGTACATGATTGCATGTTCCTTGTTTCATTTTGAGTAAATGAATGCTTGCTCGTTGTTACCTTTTTGAGTCGCCCTTATTTATTCATTCATTGGTAATATTTCCTGAAAAAGAGCCAGTTTACTGTGTTATATTTTTGGTCATGCCTTTGTTTTGTAAATCGACTCTTGGTCCTTCAATTTTTATCCGCGTGTTGCCTTTATAGACAAAGTTACTTAAGGTTTGAACCTTTGAACTTGAACCATTCTCAAAAGTTCAAAGTTCAAATGGTTCAACATGTCAAAAGTGTCTCATAAAGCAAATTGTCGTTTTCTATGTCTTGCGTCTTTGAACTTTTGGGTTGAACTTGAACCTTCCGCTTGTACTCAGTAGCGGGGTTCAAGGTTCAAGGTTCAACGGTCTTAAAGTGCAACACTCACTGCCTCCTTATAAGTTGGATCACATAGTTACCTTGTGTAATTATTGAACTTGAACCTTCCGCTCGTACTCTATAGCGAGGTTCAAGGTTCAAGGTTCAAGGTTCAACAGTTCACTGTTTCATAGTCAAAAGCCTTTACCAAAGCCGCGCAACTTTTGTTGGTCTACATAACACTTGCGTCTTTGAACCTTCATATTGAACCATGTCCTTACAAGTTCAACGGTTCATGAGTTGAGTCCCTATTTCAGTAAGTCAATCCTTTGCTTACCCATATGGTCCGATTGGCATGTTTGAACCACCATATTGAACCAACGCATTGAACCATGTCCTAAAGGTTCAATGGTTCAATAGTTCAAAGATTTGGTGAGTTTGGTCCCATTTGTTCCCGCGGCTTCCTAAGTCAAACTTAGCGGGAAAGTTGGAGGAAATTATGTCAGAAACTCATTATGAGACCGAGAACTCAAATTTAGCGGAGGCTACGGATAATCATTATACTTCATGATGGCGCGTGAATACTACTTGCTATTAATGAAGAAATCAGAGTTCACGTCTTTTTCAGATATTTTTGGCATGTTTTGTTCCGAGCAATAATTATTCATTCTGGTTAGTGCCATTATTAACCAAAAACAAGCCAAGTTTAGCAAGTAAACATACTGTGCAATGCGGAAGAGGATAGCGCCGGAAGTGTAAGGCTCCTTTTATTCAAGTTTTCATAGTGAATTCAGATATCCTAAAGGTGAGTTCTGTTTCCCATATGCTATTCCTAGTTCTTATGCTGGAAAGAAGAATCTCTAGAATTTCTGTTGTTTTCAAAATTCCAAGTGTTTTACTGTAAACCTCCAACTATGTCTTTGAAATCTACATGTTTGGGGGATGAACATGGTCCTGGCCTTACTTATTCCCACTCAGAATTTGGAGATACTGCACTGGTTCAATATGATTTAGAGGAATTTAAAGAAAGAACTAGAAACCCTGTCCAAACCCCTACAATGAAGAAAATTGTAGAAAGCGGCTTGGTTGAGGCCGCAGCTTTTCCTCAGGCTATACTATGCCCAGAATTAGTTCAAGAGTGTATAAATAGATACGACCCCCAGGCTAGATGTGTCAGAAATGTAAACGGCGATGTGTTATTTTATGTCAACAGACAAACCCTCATGTCTGTGATGAAGATACCCCCTAAGGAGGTGTATTCCAGCCTTGACATTACTTCCTCCTATGGGTATTTCTTAGAAAAGAAAGTGACTTATAAAAGTGTGATAGCGATGAACTAGCTGCTCAAGTTCCAGAAGGGTGGTTCAAGGTTACCCAGGCCACTTACCAGAGATCATTTTATAATAGAAGTAAGGGATATTGTGGTATTGTTACACAGACTGAAGGGCAGCCAGCATGCCTATTATTGGGAGGACTGGATGTACTTTTTCATACAAGTCACCCTTCAAGAGGAACAATATTTGGATTGGGCCGAAATAATAGTTGACTGTCTACATCAGGGTTTAAGTAATTGTCTGGGTGACAAAGATTTCTATATGTCTTCTTACCTGTTCTATTGTCTAGCATCTACAAGAGATTGGTTTGACCTACCCCATGCACCCTTGTCTCAGAATAGTAAAGTCTATGAATATTATTCATAGTTGCAAAGGAAAAATTGCTATGAAAATTACAAAAGGGTTAATGATGTCTTCACTCGGAAAATGACTTATAAATTGGTAGGGAACCCAGGTAAGAGAATGTCCAATGAAGCAATGCAACTGATCAGTATCTATGGTAGCTTCTTCATCCAATTTTCTAAGTTCACTTATATCAGAGTTGGAGGATTTGATGGTGAACCTGTAAAGTTACCTAGATATGTGTTTGATCGTTTCGTGCTGATGGAGGTATGTAGGCAACTGGCACATGTTGATAAGAAATTTCCATCAAAAAGGGGTTGTGGTATTTCTTTTCCTGTTGAACTTGGGCATTATTCATGTCATTCAAAATCTGATGCCTTGAATTTGGAGGTGAACCTCAAAAGGTTCAATTTTCAGTCCTTCGCTGCCAGGTCTCAATTTGACAGTAAAAGATTTGTCAAAGAGAACCTAGATTCTGGAACAGGGCATTCACACCTTCCTAAACTGGAAGATTACTAGGAAGACTGTCCAGATGAATTTGAGGTTAGAAGAAGGCTGTGGTGTAGATTTTCTTTAGGGCAAATAATTACACTCAATCTAAACATGGATATTTCTGGTATTTCTGATGATGGGGAACAGTTGGTTGACCCACAATTTGAAAGAGTAGAACACTTACCTATTCCAGAGGTGGACTGGAGCAAAAAGGAAGAAGACAGAATTGAAGTTAAAACTCTTCCAGTAACAAGAAGAATTGAAAAATGGTTGAGAGAAAAGAGACAGGAAGGGCTGCAGGATAAAAATGTTCAACAATTCTCTTCAATGGTTGAATCCTCACCTCCCATAGACTCTTCTAATCAAGCTATTGCTATCTGTGGTGCAGGTGCTTCCAAGCCATCAACTAAGAGAAGCCCTGCCACTAAGAGATCCAGAAGTGTCCTCACAGATATTCTGCCATCTCGTGTTACCAGGTTAAGGACTAAAGGGAAAAGAAAGAAACAGGTTTCTGAGGCAATAATTATCGATTTAAATTCAGAGGAAGAACCAGAAGAACCTATGGGTGATAAGGAGCTGAGCCCACAGAGAACAGAGTAGGTTGACGCCGGGTCATAGTCAGGGACAGTTCTGGAGAGCCCTGAAGTACTAATGATTTCAAATGTATCCTCTGATGTAGTGAACCCCGAAAAGACAACCTCAGCCCCTGCACCAAAGTGGCTAGAGAGTTCTATCTCTGATAAGAAAAAGGTGATTCCTTTTGTTGTCCCTTTAGAGGACATGGTAAGTAAGTGTTTGGGGAAAACCCCCAAGTCCAAGAGACTCAAGACAACATCCAGAATAGATATTGACCCAAACACTGGTAATTGGAGTGCTAAAATTGCTAAGCCAGTGACTGAAGAAGAGGTGCAAAATCCAACAGTGCACGATTTCACTGTGGAGAGAGTGGATCTTGGCGTTGCCTCCAGAGTTGCAGATGTCCACCACCTTGAAGCTTCTACAAAGAGGATGGTCAGTCGAACAATGAAGGATGAAAAGGACAAGAGGGAGTTGAAACAAACTCTGCGCTCAATGGCAGAGTACATTGAAGCTATTAACAATCTTAACCCACAGCCGATCTCATAGCTTCCCCTGTCTTTTGACCCAACATCACCTGTCAACCCAAGGATGTTAGATCAGGTCCATAGAAGCAAAATGGTGACAAAAACGTTTGACAGCTGGTTAAATAACATTGAACAAAAAGGGACTGAGTACATTCATGAACTCAAGACCATATACGATCTGACTGCTACCACAATCGAGGATCTTAAAGCACAGGTTGCTATCTGGACGAAAGACGAAGGTAAGTGGATGAATGTGATAAATCAAATAGATGAAGTTCAAAAATATGGGCTAGCTAATTTTTTGACAGAGAAAAGCATGACTAGTTTGGATGAGGATTTGTTGTATGTGAACAAAAGGAATATTGAATGGAGGAACTCCATATCTTGGCAAGGTTGGTTTGAACTTTCAAAGTTAATTAAGGAAATAACAGAATTTACTCAATCGTTGCAACATGACTTGCAATGTATTGATATTAAATACATTAAGGATGATGGAAAGCTAGTAGAAGACGTCAATGCAGTGGTCCGATCTTTCAAAGAAAAAATGAGCTTCGTAAGAGAAAATGATAATATTTTAATTGAGGACTTCTCCAGGATTTCTAAAGTTGAATCATTACTTTACCTCTGCATCGACGCACTTCCAAAATACAAACAAAAATTTGATAAAATGAGAAGGGAAAAGGAGGTTTGGAAATCAAGAATGAAGCATATAGGCATTCCTAACTTCCCGAAAATTCAGGAGTTCATTGCTGCTTTTCAGGAATGGAAGACCCAACGTGCTTCCCAGGCCACCGACAACAAATCCAGAGATACAAACCCATCGTCCCAGTCATGACTTCATGGGCCCGCTTTCTTTATTTCAGTTCCTCTGTTATGTTATTTTTTAGCAATCTTGATTTTTTTTAAATCAGTTGTTAAAAAACTAAATCCCGTACGGGTTAGAGTTATGTTAACTCTGGGTTTGATTTACTCATGGACATGATTAAAACATTGGTATATATAGGTTTTTAAAAATCTAGGATGGATATAGACGTTTAGGAAAAGAAAAGAAGAAGGGAATTTCTGGCTAATTGTTTGATAGTTTTACATTATGCGATGATTGTCTGAATAATTTTCATCTGTGAATGAGAAGAAGAAACAATTACTGTTATTTGGATCTATGCGTCTGAATGTGTGGAATCAGATTTTCTGTGTGAAATCTCCTTTTCATCTGGTAATTGTTCTTTATTTGGACAGCTCGTCATATGTGTTTCATTATTTATCGGTTCAGCAAGTTCATGTGAATGTATTCATATATCTGAATGTATCAAAAAATGGGATCTGTGCATTCTATTGCTCATTAATATTGTATAAATCTATCGCATTCATGACATGGTTATGTATGAATGTTAGTTTGTCTTAAGCATTTTCTGGTTAAAAATGCATGTGGATAGTAGAATAGATTAAATTCATAGAAAATCTTAAGGGAGCTGTACCTAAATTCAGAGGGGAACTAATTCAAAAGGTTCGCCCATTTGTTGCTTAACTTATTTGTTCTTCAAAAGAGGGGTATAGAGTCAGAATAAATTATTTTCAGAATAAGGACAAATCTGTTAACCAACACTCGTGAATCATGTATTTTTTGTAAAATAAATATTAGTGTTTTGTGAGTTTTAAGGATGTCATAATGTAGCTTATTTAATAATTATAGTTGATTTTTCCAAACCATTTTTAAATATCCCTTAAAATAAGAAAGATATATAATGTTTGCAGATGCTGGTTAGGCTTGTCTAGGCCTAGTCCTTCACTCATTTTGGACTTTTGTGCCTCATTTCTTGTCTTATGATGTTGTAAATTAGTGTTGACTATGTAGGATGGTTTTAGGCTTGTAGGGACCCTTCATAGTGCTTCCGAACAAATTTCTAGGTCTTTGGGAAGCTCGTTGTCTGTCCAAAACCTTTCCACAAATTTTAGGTCACCTATTTTACTAGGGACAACCTTAGAATAGCTAGGGGAAACCTCAAGAAAGGTAGGGGTAACCTAGAACTATTAGTATGTTTGATTTAGTCTAGAAAGGGGTGACCCTCAAACAATGAGTACTTCCCACAGTTTTTTGGAAAAGTTTCCTACATGAAAGATGTTCCCTAAGGTTTGCTCTACTTTCTTATCCTCTAAGTTTGGTTTTATCTTTTGTCTTTTGTTAGTTTCAATCATTTTTTTGTTGTTATTGTGTCCCTAATCATGCTTGATTAGTCTCTAATGAGACTTAAGTGAGTTGTCACATCTCCCTAGTGATCAACCATTCATGGCTTATTGTGAGGATGTTTGAGTGTTGTGCAATATTTTTTTAGTGGTGGTTTTTGCCAAATGGTGAATAGTTTAAATTGAGGATTCAACTTTTGGTGAATATTACATGTTGTAAGGCGACCTGAATCACCACATTTTTTATGAAATTTTAGTTTAGTCTTGGTTAAATTACTCGAGCATTTATTTTATTAAACCTTTAAAATCAACTATGTTTCCATAGTACTTGATTCATAATTAGATCTAATTCACCTAAAATTTATAAGTTTAAAGATAGATATAAATTGATTTTCCAGTAATATTACATAATTCTTAGTTATGTAGGGCCATATCACCAATTTTCATTTCCCATTGTTGATTTTGTTTATAATTTAATGGTTATCATTTCTTTTTGGGAGATAAAATGTATTGCACTTTCAAATGTCCGTGAGGTCTAGAATTACTTTTGGATCAATAGTCCAAAAGTAATTCTAGGCCTGGTGGACAAATTTGAAAGTGCAAATACATTTTAGCTCCTAGAAATTAATAAGAACTATTTGATTGGAGGATATCAATAGTTCAAAAGGAATTTTGGGCCCTATGAACATTTGAAAGTGTAAGTATATTTTAGCTCCCAAAAAGTAAAGGTAATTGGTATATTAGAGATGAGTTTATAACTTTGAGTAGGGACATTATATAAGCATTTTCTTTATATGGTATTGATTTAAAATGTTCATTTTGTGTGAGATCCAATGCTTTTTTATAGTAGATTTGTTCTTGGTGTCAAGGGGCACTACCCCCTTGACCCCTGCATGCAACACTGCCCCTTGACCCCGCGAAGGGGTGCTACCTATTAGGATTAAGGTGCCATCAACCTTGTAAATCCTATGCATTTAATTACTCCTAATATTGTTTGCAAATCATTCATAAGGGATGGAGTATTCACCAAGTAGTGATCTAGTTTCAACTGCATGCTTGATCCTGGTACCTAACAGATGATGGTTATCCTGGGGCTACAGGGGGTACCCCCTATAAGTTCTAGGGGACTCATCCCCTTAGAGGGAGGTCTGGGAACTGCGTGTCCTAGTGGGGGTCTGGGGGCAATGCCCTCAAAAGCCACATTTCATATATAAATTTCCATTGTAAATATGGATCGTTCATCAGTAGATCACTGTACGCTCAAAATCATGACTCGGTGGCCTCGGGGGCAATTGAGTCAATTTTGGCGCACACATGGACCCTCTCTCCTTGCCACAAGGTGAACTACCATGTCACTCTCACTCTTGTGGAAGTAGCCAGTCAAGAGGAGACAAGACATGAGGGTGGTCTGGCTTGTTGGAGAGCTGGACTTCGCAGAGAGGGGCTGGCACGTCTTGGGGCTAGTGTTGTTATGTGCTTGTGTAGATACGGTGTCCTGTGACCATGGTTGTAAAGGTAACTATATGACCTGAACGGTCACTAGTCACTATCATCTTGTTCGGGTTTCTGATATTCCACCGTTGTGGGGGTAGGCTATTGTTTTCGTTGATGCTTTGTTCAAGTTGGCATTGTCTTTCAAACTATTGAATGGATGCTTTTTGTACTAAGAGTTGTCTAAACACTTCTTGTTGTTGAATGACTAGTGGCTCTTGTTGCGGTCTTGGGTGGATTTCCTCTATCTCATCAAGGATTGCCCTCACCCACTCACCTCTCTATCCAGGGCACATTTGTGATCTGAGACAAGAGATAGGATGATTAGGCTAACCTTGACTTGACTTAGTATTTTGACTTAGGGTTTGTGTGACCTAAGGTTTGACTATACGTTGACTTTATTTGACCTAGTGATGGAATCAAGGGTTTTGACTAATGTTTGACCGTAGTTGACCTTGTGTTAGGACCAAGACTTTATGAACCTTCCATTTGAATAATGTTTTTGTTCTTTTTGGATTTTATGAATGCAAGCCTGAATGAATGCAAAACTTCTTTTTGTGCTTTTTTAGGTTTTAGAAATTGAAAGTGCTTTTTCTTAATCTAGGAATTAGGAAATGTATGCAAGCTATGATGAAAATATCTAATGCAATGTAACCTATTTTTTTATTTGTTTTCTAAAGAGATGGATCAATTAATCTAAGAAAGAGAAATTTCTTTTAATCTATGAACTTTGAAAGGGAAACTAATTTAATAATGCAAATCTACTTAGCCTATCAAGGAAAACGCAAACATGTATTTTACTATTTTCCAAGAACAAAGTTTGGATTATCTAATTACTATGAAATGAAAAGAAAGCATAAAGGAACCTAGAGATGCGTGAGCTTCCACTACCCTCAGAAATCCTTATAATGGCAACCTCAAATCCTCTTGTAGCAACGGGGTGATCCTCTTGGCGACAAGATGAAAATAGAAGCAAAAGAAGCTTTGAAGCTTTGAAAAGAGAGCTCAATGAGAGCTTTGATGAACATTGTGGATTGATATGAGTAGTGTATGGGCGCGAATGATCTTTTAGAAAAGATAAGCAAGATAACAAACAAAAGCAAAAGGCTCCTATGTCCTGTATGAGCATGAGAATGATTGATTTGGAGAGCAATAACCTGCAAGAGTTGTGTGCACAAGTGAAATTACCTTCTAAAGGGAGAGCTTTGAAGCTATGCAACAATGAAAGCTTTGAATCTTTGGAAAACTAAAGAAAGAAATGAAGAAAGAGGGTCAAAGGCCTGTGAAGAAGCTTGAAAAAGCTTGTGAAGAAGGGAAGAGCATTCTCCAACTTGGAAAATAATAAAGAGAGGAGGGGTATTTATAGGTTTGAAGAAGGGATGAGAGGTGAAGAAGAAGAAGAGTTAACTAAATTTGATTGAAGAGTTAACTTAGAAGACACAAGAGTGATCTGGGCTAAAATTGAAGTGATCTACCAAGTAAAAGCTTATCACTCAAGAAGTGAAGAAAGAGGAGTACATGAGAATGCAAGGGAATGCATGAATATGTTAACTAAAAATGAAATAGAGCTAATTATGCATGTGTGGGTGCATGAAATAGTTAGCTCTATCTTTAGCATGAAAATCCATGCAAACAAGAAGAAAAACAGGCAAAAATAGAGCTATTTTGGTCAAAAACTTGAGTTAATTCACGGCTGAAAAGATGACTGGGTCACCCATAGGTCATCCCTTTCACCAGTCAGACTCACCTGAGGGAGATCCTATTGCACAGTGTTTAAGGTGAAAACTGGCAGTTGGAGAATGATTTTGTAGGGATAAGGAAGCCATCAGGTTCTAGAAACAAATCAAAATGATGCAAATGATGTGGATTGCCCTTTTCATCAGTCCAAATTTCCCAGGGACAACCCTGGTTCACTTGGGGGTGACCCTGAAATAGTTTTTCTAAATTGGTCATAGAACTTCCAGGGGTTCGTTTGGGCACATACAGACTCCTTTTTTAGTGTTGTTTTTTGAAAGTGCGTGATTTTTTGAGAGCTATGCAATGGTGCCATTATTTATTCTTGAAAGTGTCATGAAATCATACCTTTAGACCATTTTTCTTAGGGTATCTTGTCAGTCTCTCAAGCCCTAAAAAGTTTGATAGCCAATTAGAAGGTGAGTTAGATGGATGAGGAAGAAAGAATGGATGGGAAAGGCCAATTACAACAAATAGATGAATACAAGGCTTAGGGACTAAGTCACAAGCATAGGAAACAAGAGTCGACAAGTGTCAAAAAGTGTTGAAAGTGAAGAGAGAGAGAAAACAACAAAGAGGAAACAACACAAGGTAAAAGAAAAGACACGACACCAAGAGAATTGCTGTTGAGAGGATGTTATTTCATGCTTACATGTACATGACAAGGATTATGACTCATCATCAGGGTCCTCGTGGAGGCTATGCGTGATTTTGGTGCTTATAGTCAAAGATTTGATGGTGGAGATTATGTTGGATTTTCTTACCCTAGAAGGCAGCCCCTTTATGAGGATATTTTATTATGGTTGTGTCGTAGTAGAGAACTTAGAGACTGGAAAAACAAGCACTGCTAGATTGAATAAAAAAGAGGAGATTGATAGTGTTGTATTGTAAACTCTTTTGAATTTAATATAGATTGGTGCATCTCTTCTTGTGTGGAGTTTTTTAAGCAAAAGGGTTTCTCCCTGTAAACATTGTGTTATGTGTTTGATCTTCTATTCCATTATTTCTTTGTGTTGATTTCATACTATCTCCATTTTGGTTTTGCACAGTTAAAAATCTATATTACAGTTGTAATCAAATTTTTATTGATAATATTTTACCTTCATTTCTAACATTTGGTATCAAAGCCTGGCTAGTTCTATGTCTTGGGTGGAAGTGTGAGGGATTTTTGAGTTGTAGTGGGAGTTCTGGTTGAACTTAATTTGTAAATTATGTAGAAGCCATGGATGCATCCTCATCCCAATTGGATATTTAAAAATTCAATGTAATGGGTTATGAACTGTGGAAGTTGAAAATGGAGGATCTCCTTGAAGAGAGAGAACAATGGTTTGCCATATCAAGAGAAGAGAAACCCGATGATGTCAGTCAAGATGAGTGGAACAAATTGGACAAAAAGGAAAGAGGAACAATTCGGTTATGCCTTTCAAACTTTGTCCTGTTGAATGTCTCTGTTGAGAAGACTGCACATGCTTTATGGAAGTAGTTGGGTTAAATCTATCAAGCCAAGAGCCTGTTAAATAAAATGTATCTCAAAAGAAAGTTATTTTCCCTTAAAATGAAGGAGGGCGATTTGATAGCTGAGCACTTGAATACATTTAATTTTATTCTGGGTTAGTTTGCTTCTATGGATTTTAAGATAGATGAGAAAGATAAGTGTATTATGATTCTTTATTCTTTGCCAGAGTCTTGGGAGAATTTCATTCTTTCTATCACTTCTAACCTCGAAGATCCAAAGATGGATGCTCTTGTTGCAACTTTGTTGTCATAGGAAATGAGAAAGAAGGATATGGATAGCTTGGTGGATGCTCTTAATGTCAGGGGGAGGTCTAAGGAAAGAGGATCAAAAGGAGATCAGAAGGGGCCTAAGGAATCAAAAGGTCGATCTAAAACTCTTGGGAAGAAGAATAGAGTTAAGTGTTGGAACTACGGTAAGAGGTGGCATGTGAAGAAAAAATGTAGAAATCCAAAGAAACAGTGGGATTCCTCTACCGAAAAGTCTTCAAATGTAGGTGATGAAGTTTTACTTTCTACATGTAATGTTATGTCTAATGAATAGTGATTGATTGACTCGAGTTGCTTGTACCATATGACTCCTCATGAGGAATGGTTCTCCACATATGAGAAATATGATGGAGGTAATGTTTACCTTGGGGACAACTCTACATATCCGATTGTTGGTTGGGGAAGGTACAATTGTGTTTTAGTGATGGGAGGATTAAAATCCTCCTTGGTGTTTTACATATTCTTTGATTGGCTAGAAATCTTATCTCTATTTTGAAGTTGAATGATTCGGGAATGCATGTAACATTGAATAAGCATGGTTGTAGATTGGTGAGAGGAAGCTTAGTGGTGGCTAGAGGAACAAGGATGGGAACTCTGTTTAGGCTTGAGGCCACTATAGTTTGTAGATCCACTAATGTAACTGAAACTACTAAAAATACATGTATATTGTGGCACTGCAGATTGGGCCACGCAAGTGAAAATGTTTTAAAAACAATTATGAATAATTTTTTTTGGATGATTTCTCCTATTTTGATGAGCACTTTGATTTCTATGAGCATTATGTGTTTGGTAAACAAAACATAAATTCTTCTCCTTTAGGAAGCAATAGAGTGAAAGAGAAATTAGAAATTATTCGTTCAGATGAGTTTGGACATGTGGATAATGATTCTATTAGAAAATCTCAGTATTTGTTATCTCCATTGATGATGTATCTAGATTCACATGGATTTATTTTGTGAGGACCGCCCTTTTTACTACTGTTGTTATGACTATTTACAGTACTGTTATTGTTACTTTCATATTTGTGGGATAGCAGTTCCCAAAATTTGTCAGACTATTTAACTTTATTATGTTTTCGGAAAAACTAATTGGGTGATGTTTGGATAAGTTACTTTTCAGAAAAATGAATTAGGGATGATGGAAAATTGTAATATGATTTTTAATTATGTTAAATTGTACTAAGGCATGAGAATGCATGTGTTATTTAAGTTGCTTCGGCTATGATGAATTTATGTGGTTACTGATCTTGTAATTGAGTGTGCAGGGACTACTAATCAAACCACAGATTTCGGAGATCATTCCACACCTTGTTATTTGTTATTCTCTGTTAAGCCGATCTGGTTCCACGAGGAACCAAGATCTCTTTGTGTTTGATGTCATGATGTAATGTGGTCTTTCGTATGGTCGAGTGGGTTAGGTTACCCTCATGTGACATTATTTTTTTTAAGTAAGTGTTGTAAAGAGATTGAATTTGAAATTTCTATTTTTATTTAATTTATGAGGCCCTTTTTCTTGTGCTTTACCTTGACCTGGGGTGTCTTGTATGGGTTAAAATTGACCCTGGGTTCTACCCCATGGGTCCAGGGGCCCATTTGGCATGGGTAACCCTTGAGTAACCTCCATCTAGTCAACTTAACCTTCCCCTGAAGTTAAGTGGCGAAAATTGGAGGTAGGAGGGGACATGATGGGTTGTACCAACACTCAACCCATCCCCTCTACTTTTCCCTAGATAAGAGATGCCATCCATTAGTGAAAGTTACCCCTTCTTTAGTAAGATTCCCCCATGTACTATGGGGACACCCATGTGAAGAAAGGAGAAAGAGGCATGGGTCACCTGTCTTGTTCCCATTTAACTCTTTTTTTTATTTCTCCCATGAGAAAGTGGAGTCACATGAGAGGAATAAGGAGTACCCTTGGGAATGGAGAGTGACATAAGCCACCTGGACAGAATAGTGATTTTTGGGAAGGGTGAGGAGGTGACAAGTGTCACTTCCCCATTTCTCAAAATTAGAAAGAAAGAGAATTTTGGGTTATTTATTTTGAAATTTTGGGATGAGAGGGAGTTAGTTGAATTTTGGGGAAATCTTTCATTTTGGCCTTACCAAAAATAGAGAAGTTAGTTTGGAAGATAGAGAAGGGAGAGGGAGTTGGTGGTTAAGGTTGGAAGTGAACTCTGTGGACTCTGCAACAACTTCATTCCAGGAGGGCTTTGCAAGGTTGGTCTGAATTTTACCTTTGTTTTGGTAGAATTGAAATGTGTGTGAAATATGTGTTTAAATTTGTGTTCTGTGGGGTTCTTGTCGGGTTGTTTGACAGAGCGTCTCCCACTTGGGAGAAATGCTCATCAAGTTTGGGGTAGGGGAGGAGAGATCCTCCTCGGGTGCATACCTGTTTCCATCTTTTGGGATGTTGAAAGCCTTGAGGGCATGTATCTGTGACTGTATTTTTGACTTGAGAGTCATATACAGATTTCTTACAAATTGTGATCACACTTGGTTGAGACCAAGAGAAATTGATATGAGTTCATTTATCTGTCAGGGTGACACTCTGGAGTCGAGTGTGTCCACTCTCCTGCCCCTTATGAAACTCACTGTAGTTGAGTTTCCGTATTGTGTAAAATAACCACGGGTGTATGTGTGCTTTGGGATTGTTGTTGTTTCTGTTGTGAAGTGGAGTGTTTGAGTACCCAGGTGTGAGTATGGTCTCCCTAGCTCGGGGGTGACCCTCTTGCGGGTCTACGGTAGGGAGGAGAGCTAGACGAGTGGTCTTTTCTTCTTGTTTGTCTTTGATACGCAGGTTTTTCTCTTGGAGCTTCTGGTTGGCTATTTATGAAGAAACAGTTCATCTTCTTGTCATGTGAATTAGGCCTGGTTCATTTCATAGAGATGAAGAGAGAACACCTCTCTTGTTATTGTTGTAAATTAATGATATTCTGGGAGTGAAGAAAATCACCTCCCTGATCTTGTTATTATTGGACTTTTATTGGTTGTCATAAGTTTTCAGTGGTATACTGTTTGGGAGGAGAAAGTTCATATCTGGAAAGTTGGTATTCATGATTGAGAAGCTGTAATATGAATGTGCTTAAATTTTTAAGTTGATGTTTGCAACCTTTGTTCAATAGCAATTTTTGTGTTTCAAGTATTACTGAAAAGAATAAGTTCGTTTTTGCAACTAAATCTGAGTTGTTTACATTGAAAGTTTGGAATTGCTTCACTAGTTGAAATGCTAATTTTCTTTTCAATGTTAAAATGGAAAAGACGGTTTTAAATATTTGAGTTATTCTCCATATTAATGGATTCTGTTAATTTAGAAGAATTAGAGGAAATCTAGCATGTAAATATAATCTGTTGTAAATATACAAGTCTTAAATGTTTATAACAATGGAAATTTATACTTATAATAAGGGAATAGCTATTTACCATTTGGTGAAATTGGGATATATATATATATATATATATATATATATATATATATATATATATATATATATTTATATCTAATTGTTATGACAATTTCTTTCTAACAGGTTGATTTGGAGAAAATGCATAAAGTAGTGAATTTGAGAAATTTTAGGAATTGGAATTATACAAATACATAAAGAATATTTTTTTAAAAAATAAATATCTCTATTTCTCTTTTTGAGTAATTCTCATTTTATAGAATAATAGAGAAATTGAAAGTAATTATAATTGTTATGAAATTGATTGTTTTATTCAATATAAAAAAAAAAAGGGGGATATATATATATATATATATATATATATATATATATATAAAATATATATATATAAATATATTATCGTTGTTATATATACATATACATATATATATATATATTTATATATGAATATATAAATATATATATATATATATATGTGTGTGTGTAAATATATTATTATTGATAAAAATTAAAGAATTGTGAAAAACTGTCAAAGGTTAAGCCGCGGATTAGAAGACAGTCGCGGTTTTAGAATAGGCGGTGGGGAGAAATCCCCACCGCAGACCCTCTTGCATATATATGAAGGTGTGGAGTTGGGCGGAGCCCCACCCACACCCCACGTCGTGGGAATGTGGGTGGGGCTCCGCCCCACTCCACATCCCCCCCCCAATCCCTTATGCCTCCCGCGGCCTGCATCAGGCCTGCCGCTCTGCGGCCACCGCAGGTCTTACCCGCCGCTCTGCGGCCACCACCGGCCCTGCTCCTCTGTCGCGCCGCCCATGGCCGCCGTCTGCTGTGAATCTAAAGCAATAAAAAATGTTAGGGCTTGGGCCCTAACATATGAGTGGTGTATTTGTAATATAAATACTGTTTTTTTTTTATATAGCTTTATATATATAGGCATATATATATACTATATATGTCTATGTATATAGCTATATATATAATATAATAATGATTATATTTATATATATATATATATATCGTGGTAAACCAATTTCGTCTATGCATAGACTTTAAAATAAATATATTATATATATATATATATATATATATAGATATATAGATATATATATATATATATAGATATATATATATATATATATCATATCGATAGGAGTAAATCTATGAACCATATTGTTGGACCCTCGTTTCAAATCGTTATAAACTATGTCTCATGGATAGAGAAAAACAAATATATATATATAAATTATATTCTCACAGTAGATGTTATTAAGTGTTGAACACAACAACCAAAGAAGATATATTACCATGAACAGAGTTTTATAAAGTGGTGAACCACCTACATCTATTGACAACGTCATACGAGTCACAATCAGTGTATGAATCGTAATTAAGAGTAACAGTAACAACAGTAATTCTAAACAAGAGAAAATAAAATTATAATGTAAAAGAGAGTTTAGGAATATGCAGTGATACTCTGGAAAGAGTTTCTCGGAAGTTTCAACTATTAACGTACTAATAATCACCTGGAAATTGAAGAGGAAAATTACACAACTCTTTGCTCAAAAGAACACTGGAAATAAACTTAAGAAGACACCACTGACAATCCATGTGGCCATATTAATCTCAACTGTAGCAAACGATCTCATATGTAAACCTGTAAGAGGCTCCGAAGAAGAAAAAAAAAAACTAACATTGGAAAACACAGAGGAGAAAATGCGCGACATTTCTCACACGGGATAAGAGAACTAAGTTGACGGACCCTTCTGCCAGTTTTGCTTAGGAACAAGTTGACTAAGTATTTACGAAGAGGAGGAACCTAGATCGGGAAAGATTAGGAGACCGAGTCCAGCGAAATAGTAAACCAGCCTTTGTGACCTAGATCATCCTGAAATTAGGTTTAATATCAACAATAGCTGCAGTAATAACCCTGATTGACGTAAATCATGAAGAAAGGTCAGGATGCACATAAAGAAAGCATAGAAAATGAAAGAGAGAGAGAGACCGAAATATAAACACACTAAATGAACTAAGAAATAGTTAAGGTAAGGGCGGTAAAGATATAATCAGAATTAAGAACTTGTGAAAAGGGAAGAGAGGGCAACCAAACCGCCTTGTTGAAAATGCTAAGTCATAGGAGGGGTATGTTTCAGGAAACAAGAGAGGAGACAGACAACCGTGCCTGGCTGAAAAATGACTAAATAGGGAGATCACTAGCCGGTTTAGTCGGAACAAGGCGTCGTGGGGAGTGGTTCTTCTATCAGCGAACCACGTGCGTAAATGAGTGCAGCGTAATTCCCACTAACGCCGTAAGGCATTCTGCTACCGAATAATGCCGAGGGTTCGATTTAAGAACTTTGGTAATCTCACTCTTGCAATGACGTTAGCAGCGTTGTATAGACCCTCTTGTTGATCTATATGCTTCTGGTTGCACGCCATTGTACTTGTATTCCACCGAAGAGTATAGTGTTTCGCCATGAGAGAACACCGTTGAGCATGCGTACGCATGCGAAAGGGGTTTTTAGGATAGTGTGAGAAAAGTTTTTCATATCTCGTGTCACAACCACATGACAGATGTGGTTATGACACGTGCGATGTGTGTTGTGACCACAAGGAAAATGTGGGCATGACATATTTTATGAAGCATAAATCTGAATTTTTCACTAAGTTTAAGGAATTTAAAGTCTTAGTAGAGAACCAATCAAGACTTAAGATAAAAATATCAAGATTTGACAATGGAGGAGAATATATTTATTTTTTATGGGTAAATTGCAGTCTTGGGGACTGCTCCCTTTGTATTAATATAAAAAGAAATACAACATACAGTTTAACATTTTGGCTTAGCTATAATGCTTGAGCTTTACATAAACCAAGTAGCAAACAAAAACCTGGTACTATTCTATCTATTCCTATCATCTATGCTTATCAAACAAGGAAAAATACATTATATTATGCATTTGGATCCCTCTAGTAGTACTCTTCAATAAAATCCTACATCCAATTAGAGTTTTCAACCAGGCCCAAGACCTTAAAAAAACTAGCTCCTATGATAGCCTTCCTCCGACACCCCTATTCCTTCTCTTCTTGAGACACAATAATAAACAAATTCCATTTAATCGTATCTCCAACAACATTCATACAATGAAAATCATCCAGCAGGGCAACTCCAATTCCACATCTCACAATGGCTAAGGTCTCTTCAAATCCCTCGGTGAACTCCTCATCTACAAATGCTTCCACCATCTAGCTAATAACACCATTTTCCTTGCCCAAATCCAGCAGCGGTGCAACAAATGTTGACGCCATATCTAAATTTACTCTTTAACGATTTGAAGATAACATAAACTCCTCCCCAAGCACCCACTCAATAGCAAATGGCACAATGCCACTTTGAGTTTTGAATACTTTTTGCATCCTTTTATAAGAAATCTCCCCCATAAAAGCCATATGGTGCTTGCTTCCTTTCAATTGAATGGGAGTTTCCATCCTACCTAGTTCTCAATTCTCCAAAGAATTAGAAGGAATACAATGAAAATTCCTAATTTCTCATCCTTAAATGGATGTTTTAGTTCATTCACCTTACTCATTAATGAGTTCTACATTGGCCATCCTATTCGTCACTTCAACTTACCGAAATGATGGGAGATACAATCCTTTCAATCACCTTGATTAATTGCCACCTCATGTAATAACTCACTCGATGCCCACAACATAACTCCTTAGACCTTCCAATTGCTAAGTTGGCCAAAGCATCTGCTTCGGCATTTTCCTCCTTGTAGATATGATTTAGAGTATATCTTTCAAGTTTGGCCAACTTGTCCAATGCTTCCTCTAGAAGTAATTTTAATTTCCAATTGTAGATCTCATTTTTCCTTATGGCATTAACTACAATTAGAGAATCTCCTTCAACTACCACCTTGCTCAATCTTATTTTCAAACACCCTTGCAAACCCAAGATTAATTCTTGGAGTTCTACTTCGTTATTCGTACCTAATTTTAATCTCTTCGATGTCTCTCCAACCATTATCCATGTCTAGTCCCTAATGATGCATATAGCCCTAGATTCACACGGGTTGTCTTTTGAGGCCTTGTCAAAGTTCAACTTATGCCATCCCTCTGCCAACGGGTTTCAATTCACTTCTAATCTCTTCTTTTAGGATTCATCTCCCCAGCCCCATTAACGAGGGACAATGGAGGGGAATATTGCTCTAAGGAATTTGATGAGTTTTGTAAGCATGCAGGTATCATAAGACAAAAGACAACTCCATATACACCACAACAAAATGGTGTTGTAGAAAGGATAAACCGAACAATAATGGAAAGATCCAGAAGTATGTTAAGTGATGCACAGTTGGATAAATGCTTTTGGGCAAAAGTTGTGAGTACCACTTGTTTTATGGAAAATGTTCTAAGATCACATTGTAACTTGTTGGGTCTTTTGAGATCCTAGATAGCATTGGTCCTATCACGTATTAGCTTGCCTTATTGTCTAGTCTCTTGCACATCCATGATACATTTCATGTTTCATTTCTTAGATACTATATTTTGGATGTAACACATGTTCTTGATTGGGGTGCCTTGCAAGTCAAGGAGGGTGGGTATCTTTCTTTGGAGCCCATATTTATATTGTAGCATCGGAAGCTAAGCCTTTGAGGTTGAGACCTAGATCAAGTAAGGATCTAGTGGGACCATCATGTGCTATAATAGTGAGTTGGGAGGATGCTATTTTTAGGAGTAAGCCTAGTCTTAGTGGAGGGGGATGGAATGCCCACATGTGCATGTGCCTTGTCTTATACTATTTGATTCTAATTTTGATATTGATACAATATTTTATGAATGATGTTTTGAATTGAAATCAAGACATTCAATGGTGTGTTAAATTGGATATATCTATGATGATTTCATGTTTGAATCTATAGTTGTATTTTATCTTTACTATTTTTTGTTATATATGGATATATGGATTACTGATTATATTATCTAGTTTGACATTATTATGGTTATTGATTTCTACATATGTGATACCTAAATCATGTTATCCTTATATTATTTTTAGTCTAATGTAATTCATTAGTATATTTTATTAGATTATATCACATTGGATGTTTTATGATGCACTTTGACTATCCTTGTGTAGATATGCCTAATGCTTTAATTGAGTTTGCATGCACAAGTTTCCCCAGTGGTGGTTAGTTTGAGATGGCCAGTTTAGGTAAATATGTTATGTTTGAACTCCTTGCTCACTTGATTTGAGTTGCAAGATGAGTCCTTATGTAACCCTGTGAAACCATGAACTAAATTATTATTGATTTTGTATCCACGTGTTTGAATAAACCCATAAAGTGTATTATTACTTTGTATGTGGTTATTTATCTCTTGTTGCACTTGCATTTAATTAGTTTTTTAAATAGTTGATTTGAGTGTTTGTAGAATATCTATTATGCTTGCATCATTTTTCAATATACCTTATTGAAAAGGTCTTATGCATTTTTAATATTGAAGGTTAAAAAGGAAATGCATTAAGGTTAAGAGAATTTATTTAAAATAAAATTTTGTAGTCAATTGAAATGAAACTCCTTTGCATGTTTTTGGTGGCTATCACCATTCTCTTTGCATGAGTATTGGTGGATCATCATATACTCATTGCATCTTGTTAGTAGTCATCACCATTCTTGTCACGTGATTATTGGTGGATCGTCATTCATTGCATAGTGTTGGCAATTATCACCACTCTTTGTGTGCTATTGGTGGTTAATGCAATTTCCATTGTATGTCATTGTTTGACCATGTTTGCAATGTGTATACTCATTGGATATATTATGTAAGCAATGGTTTTGTATCATACTTGCATTCTTTTATGTAAGTTTGTGTTATTACCTAATCAATTATCTCACAATATAGAGTGGTGGGACTTAGGGTCTCACATGGTTGGGTGGTGTTGATCACCATTGGGGTTAGATGGATCAATGATGATGCTTTGGAGAGTGTGCAGAGGTCTCTTGGTGATTGGGATGTTGTAGACTTTCATTGATGCATTTTTGAGAAATGTATTATCAACTACTTTTGACATTCTATGGTTCAAATTGTATTATAGATATGAATTAACTTTGTAAACTTATGCAAATTATACATATTTGGGATCCAATAGTACCATATTATATTCTCTCAAATATCATCATTTGGATTAACAAGGTATTGTGATTTGAAATGGAATCCTATAATGTGCCAAGTCCTGATTCACAAATATGTAGATGTAGTTTGATTTCAATTTTAGAATGAACTTATGAATTATATGTTACTATTTTATGCTATGAATTAGATTATGTTCATTAGTGAATGTTATGCATCTACTTTATGGATAGGAGTTAAGATCACTCATGTATGCTCATGTTGCATGGAAGGAAAATGGTAATTACTTGTGAATAATAGCATTTGGGATTAAAATGAATTTATGGTTGTTATGCATGTCAAATGGTATCCTAGGAATATTTAAATTCATTACCTCAAATCATTTTAAAACAACACTCAAATCGAGTAAGTTATGCTTGATTTAGTGGTAGGTGGCTTAAAGCTTGTATAGGATTAGTCCTCTCAGGTGTTGGGTCTCATGACTCTTATTTTGGTCTTTGAGGATTGAATCTTAGTATTTGATGTTTATTTGGGTTTTTGACGTCTTTAAGACCTTCTAGCTACCTTCAAAATCTATTTTGAATCCTTCGGGAACCCTATAATGCATCTTTGGGCCTTCTAGTATTGCCCATTTCCCTAAGGTGAAATTTTCACTATCAATTGGGGAAATCCCAGGATAGCTAGGGTGATTTGCATTGGTATATGGGGCATTTTAGATTAAAGGGGGTGATTTTCACTGGTAATAGTTGTGATTCTTAGAAAATGAGCACTTCCTAAACTTTTTCAAACAAAAATTCTAAATGAAAGTTGCTCCCTATTGTCTATCTTGTCTTACTATAATCTTGGTTTGGAGATGTTTAAGGTTTATTGTATGTTATTCACCTTTATGTGTTGAAGGTTGTGCCCTTGCATGAAAATGATTAGTCAACTAGTTGACTAGGTAAGGTCTTAGATATCTCAATCATCTTACCTCATGAGTAAGTAATCCTTAAGATTTAATGTCATTTCCACTACGTTGTGGATGCTTGGGCATGTCTTTATTGTGTTGAGAGATGAGACAACATGCCACTCTCATTATAATCCTTTAGTTCATGAAATAATGGGATCGTGGTCTAATGTTCGATCACTATTGCTGGAGACAACTCTATCCTCTCATATGGTTATCATAGTGAAGTTATCATGCAGCAAAGTTAAGGCTTCTACTTGTGCTATCATGCTTGGTGCATTGGTATTGTGTGCCTTGAGTGTCATTACATTGTGATGTGGCATCTCTAGTGTGTAGGTGTGCATTGTGGCATGCTGACATCACATTTGTATTGCAAAAAATTATTCATCCATTCTTTGACTATTAATGTCTTGAGAAAAAGCTTGGGGCATTATAGTTGTAACTATAGCAACACTAGACTAAGACAAGCCTCCATGCTAAACTGTAATGTCTAAAACTCACTGCAACTTATTGCATAATTTTTGTTGTTGTTTACTTTTTTGATCAAACACTTCAACATGAATTGAACAAGTTCACACATTTTCTCTCACTAAGATCTCTTTGTAGGTGAATAGCACACCAAAGTTCTAATGTTGAGTCCATTTTGATGGAATGCATTAATATGATTATATAGAGACAAGTAGCACATGCTTGTGCTAAGTTGGCTCCTTACCCTACCCTTATCCATCTCCATTTGCTCTCACCCTCACACATGTTCATATAGTTAACATTCTCCTAGACCCATCTACACTATTTCCACACATTCACTCCATTATTATCCCATACTTCTATACATTTATTTTGTACTTTGAAATTTCCATTTCTCTATCCTAGGTCAATCTTATGGAACTTAGGAAATATCTCAAGCCCCTTAAGATTGACCCCAAATTCAATTTTCAAATTTAAAAAAAGTCAATTCTTGCCCTTTTCCACTAGCCATTAGGAGATGACTTGGTACACATTTGGGGAACTATTTGTTATGTCTTGGTATTTAAATACAATTATTTGTGCAATTAAACACATTTAATCTCAACAAGGAGCAATTGCATTAGAAGAAGCATTCATCATAGGAACACTTCAATTAGAGCACTGAAAGGAATGTGTTTGCATGGATATCTACATATAGGTCATTACACACTTGAGTTTATTGTACTCAATCATTAACCCAAGGTCATAAATCTAGTCTATCAAGGGGTTTGATTGAGGAGTGCTTGACCCTCACAATCCAATAGCTTCCCTAAGATATTTTTAAGTACTACTAGTCCTTATGCATCATTAGATAATAGATAAAGTAAGCTAGGTCATGAAAGTCTTAACATTGCCAAATCAAGATTGTGCTCTAGAGGTCATTTCTACAATGTTTGGGATCATTCGCGAGCTACTCGAGATCGACCCACAAAGAATTTTCAATTTGTGTAGGGTTCAAGACAGTCAACACATCAAGGACATTAATTTTCTATATTGTGACGAATGATTCTACAAGTCTCCAATATCCATATTCTACCACCAATTTAAGAGCTAAGTACACCTATCTCACATTTAATTTTTGAAAATAACATTTCAAATTATCAATTCCTAGCTCCTTCATTAAGTCTAAGGTAATTGTACTTTGTTTGTATACATTTACTAAATTAACCTAAATTAATGTAAAAGGTGTTCTATTCCCTTACACACATGCATATTATTCTATGCTTTTTCTTTTAAAAGGTTGGTATTTATGCCTTGTAGTGTGGCTTGGACAAAGAATTGATCTCTTGCTTTTGAATTATTGAAGTGCTCTAGTTAAAAGCACTAATGGCAACATTTGCTTCGGAAAAATCTTGGACTCCGATTGTTGAGAGTAAGCAAAGCATCATACTAGTACATATTGCTTTTGATACAGTTTTTATCGCTTCTCATTCAAGGAAAGAATAAAGTTAGGCTTGCCTTTGAAAAGCATGATGCCTATTTAAAGTGTCCCTAAGAATTAAATTGGATCTAAAGTTAAAGAGGCGAGCAATTTATTCGGGGACCTTGATTGGAATATTTCATAAATTTGCCAAGTATTTATATACATTGCAAAATTTGAATGCAGACATCCATCATCTGCTGCTATTGCTCTAATAATTAGATTATTGTGAGGCTCTGTTTGTATTGGGCTTTGAAGGGTTGAAATTGCAATTGCAAATGGGTTATGATCTATTTATAGTAGTGTATGCAGACAAGGAGATCCCAAGCAGGCTCTTCGTTTTAGATGCTCTCACCACCCAAATTCTTGGATATCTTGATATTAATAATCAAATTGTGTTTGCTTCATCCAAAGGAAAGGAGTTTCAAAGTGTTGGTTGACAAGCAACAGGAATAGATGTGCTTTTGTGGGATGCGTGCTGCCTCTCAAAGGAGATGGAGTAATAGAGATGAACTTCGTACATTGTGTTTGGTGTTGAAGAGGGGATAGGCTCTTACCTAAGGCACAGTGTGTGGCCTGTTTATTTTCAAGCTAATAATACTGTTGGGCCACATTGTTCTTTCCTGTCTGTTAGAAGTCATCCAACATAAAGAGTCTGCATGATGTGTTCAGCATACCAGTCATTTATGTGGAGGCTTGATCCCTTAATAAACGACTGGCATGTTGAGCACAACTTGCTGACCCTTTTGAGATTAGAAGTTTCAAGTGTGATAGTAAAATATACAAAGATGGAAAGAGGCATTGTGGTGAGTGCACTCTTAAAAGAGCTAGTCACAGATGGAGACACCCATTTTGAAAAGATTGAACAAGTCTCAAATTCCAATACAAATCAGAGCACAAATATATGAGGGTGATAATGTAAAATCTGGTATTTGATGAGAGTTGTGCCTTCCAAATGGAGATTTAATGGTCAGTAGTGTATGTTATTTTAGGCTATTTTAAACCATACTCAAGTCAATGGTCAAAGGTTAATCTTGGTCAATAAAAATAGGACAATTATTTAGCACTTTTTGGTAGGAATGAGGTGTAAAATTGCTACTAATTGTTTGACTGTTGAAGAAGGGTATTTATGTAGAGTGGTTATTTTAATTCTTTTAATCATCCTACCACTTGTAAGTCTAAATTTTGAATACTTTGACAACTCCTCTGTAAAGAGGCAATGCTTCTCTAGTAGATGCACTTTTTACCAAAATAAATATTATTAAAATTAAAAAATAATGTGTATTAGCTTTTAACAAATTAATAATTATTTTTGGTAAAAAGTGCACTCAATGTTCTAGAGACATAGGTCTAGAGATGTATTATAAATAATTGTAATTATTTATTCATTTTGTTTTGATTAAAATTTATATTTTAAATTATAGAATATTTAAGTTCTTCTAATTTATAATAATTTATGTTAAATTATTTAATAATTATTTTTAGTTTATTATTTTTTATTAAAGTCAAGGCATCAAGCCAACCCATTAAGCACATTCATCTACACCATGAGTAGGTAGAGGTTGATTATCCTGTTGTGGAACCACCCATAGGGAAGGTTCACCAAAGGGAGGAGCCTCCCAACCACCTTAAGAATCCTAGACCATGAGCCAAACCAACACAACCCAACCAAGAGTTAGAGGTGAAACAACAACTTTGATAGCCCCAACATAGGATTATTAGATTTCCCCCATAGTGAATTGTTGTGATGTAATCACACATCGCCCCATTGCAAATGGGGACCCCCTATTTTTTTTCGCTTTCTGGCTTTTGCTTGCTTTAGGGTTTAGGTTTTTCTTGAGTTTGTAGATTTGGAAGTGTAGATTTGCCCATGTCTCGACAATTTCTTACCAAGAGGTCTATATGCCTTCATCCTGATGCATGTCACTGAGACCCTGAAAATGACTAAGTCTGATATTCTGAAAATCCTGAAAAAATGACAGTCTAAAATCTGGTGGATCCTTAGAAATCTAGAATCTGCATCCTAAATCCTATGGATCCAGGACCTATCTCAAACATCCTGGAAGTATATTGATAAATATTTAAAGTATAAGAAACTCAATATCTGACTTATACTTAAACATATTTTCAATATACTTCCATTCAGGAAATCCAAAATTTGACTAAGGCAAGAAATCCAAGGGTACTGTCCAAACCCGCCCAGACTGGGCGGCCTCACAAGGTCCTCTTGGACAGTGTCTTCACCATTAGGAGAGCTTGTCCAGACAACACCTTCAAACCTACGCAAGGAAAGTTGGGATGTTTTCACGAGTTTTTGCTGACTGAAGGAAGTTAGGGAGTGATGATGGAGTCTAAAACTAAGATTTTGATGAAACTTCCATGCCTCACCTCCAAACCCGCCCAGACTGAGCAGCGTTGGCATGGGGTCATGGACTCAGCCTCCTGCACATGCATTTGTCCAAACAGAACCATCAAATCTGCCCTAGGAGAAAATGGTTAAGTTTAGAAGGTTTTCAAGCACAAGGCACTGAGAAATGATGAATTTCAAGCAAGGTTTGCAAGTTGGAGGGAAGTTAAGTAGTTTACAAGCAACATTCCATGCATCATCTCCAAACCAAGCATTACTTAAACTCCTCACAACAAGGATGAAATAATTGGAAAGAATGATAAAAAATCACTAAGCCTGATGTCCTGATGTCCTGAAATCCTGAAAATTGGCTAAGTCTGAAATCTGGTCGATCCTCCAAAATCTAGAATTTGCATGTTAAATCCTATGGATCCTAGACCCATCTCAAACATCCTGGAAGTATATTGATAAATATTTAAAGTATAAGAAATTCAATATCTGACTTATACTTAAACATATTTTCAATATACTTCCATTCAGGACATTTCCGATATGGCGACAAGAATTGCACTCCAAGCACACCTTCTAAACCCGCCCTACCTAGGCGGCCTTGGCATGGGGTCTTGGATTCAAGGTTGTGATCACCCACTTTCTCCAGACTCAGTCCTCAAATCCGCCCTAGGAGAGAGGTTGCAAGTTTTTAAGAGCTTTTCAAGGTAAATTCCATGCATCACCTCTCAACCCGCCCATGCTGGGCGGCCTCATGAGGGAGTGATGGACAATGTCTCCTGCCACATCAATTCCTCCACACACTGCTCTCAAACCCGCCCTAGGAGGAAAATGGTTAAGTGTTGAAGTTTTTGCATGCATAGAGCACTGAGATGTGATGGTTTGTAGGCAAGGATTGAGTTCAAGTAAGTTTCAAGTCAAAATCCAAGGGTCATGTCCAAACCCGCCCTACTTGGGCGGCCTCAGGAGGGGGTCTTGGACAATGTCACCTGTCACATGAAACTCTCCACCTGCTGCCTCCAGGACCGCCCAGGGGTTTAGATGACATGATTTGTAAGTTTTCTTAAGGAAGGATGTAGATAACATTTAGGAGGTGAAACGATGTAGATTGACATGAATGAAATGCTTTAAGTGTGAAAATCCAAGGGGCATGTCCAAACCCGCCCTTCCTGGGCGGTTTCACATGGTGGTCTTGGATCGTGTCTCCTGCACATCAATCTCTCCACACACTGCATCCAATCCCACCCTAGGTGAGAATGATCAAATTTTGAAGGGTTTTTAAGTATAAAGCACTAGAGGGTGAAGATATTTCAATGGAAACTTGAAAGTTTAGGAGGATTAATTGAGTTTGAATGAAAATCCAAGGGGTACCCTCAAACCCGCCCTACTTGGGTGGCCTCAAGAGGTTCCTGTGGACAATTTCACCTCCTCCACATCAATCACTCTAGACAGTTCCTCCAATCCCACCCTAGGTAAGATTGTGCAAGTTTCAAAGTGTTTCAACACAAAACATTAGAAGGTGATTAAGTTGGATGGAGATTTGAAGGTTTTTGAAGGCATTAAGTGAGTTTGGAATGAAAATCCAAAGGTCACCCTTAAACCCGCCCTTCCTGGGCGGCCTCAAGAGGCCTTTGTGGACAATGTCTCCTGACACAATAAGTTCTCCAGACACTTGCTTCAAAACCGCCTAGCGAGAAGAATCATGCAATAAGCAAGGTTTGTGTGCTAAGTATAGCCAAGATGATATCACAAGGAAAGGAGATAGTCAAGTTTAAGGCATGAGAGGTGTCTAAGTGCCAAAATCCAAGACCTACTCCCAAACCCGCCCTACCTGGGCGGCCTAGGGAGGTCAGTTTGGAATTTTGATGTTAAAGCAATGCAAATACTCTTTTTGACTTCCTAAATCATCATGAAGCTTCACATGTTTGAGAAGATCATCCTAGAGAGACAAACTTGGAGACATGATTGCAACTTACCTCACATCTTAGAGAGAGAGTCATTCCAAAAGGAGTGAAGTTTGAAAAGTTGACTAAGTCTTAAGAAGCAAGGAGAGGGAGACATCTCCATGAGGAGAAGGCTTTAAATGACAAAATCCAGACATCTCCAAACCCGCTCATGTAAGGCGGCCTTGACCTCTATGTTTGGACAACTTCACCTCTTGCACAACACACTCTCTAGACATCAACCTTAAACCTGCTCAAGGAGAAAACCCATCCAGTTTGCAATGTTTTGAGTTGAAATACAGTGATATCATGTAAATTAGAAGAAATTGCATAAGATTGAATGTTTTTTGAGGCATTTTTGAAGGATAATCCAAGGGGTACCCTCAAACCCGCCCTACTTGGGCGGCCTCAAGGGGTGTCTGTGGATTATACCTTCTTCCACATGAAATATTCCATACATTGCCTCTAAATCCGCCATCCACTTGGAGACATGTAAGTTTACTTAGAAGAAGATGAGATTGTCAAGGAGGAAACAAGCATCAAATGAAGGTTAGAGTTGAAGAATCCAAGCCTACCCTTGAATCCCGCCCTTCCTAGGCGGCTTTAGGACCTTCACTTGGATAGAGTCATCTCCTTCACATGAAATACTCCGCCTAGACCCTTGAAATCCGCCCATCCTCTCATGGCTTTTCATTGCATTCAAAGAGGTCAAGTTATCAATCAAACAAGTGTAAAAGGTTTTAGACTATCAAAACTAAGCAAAAAATCACTAAGTCGTGAAAAATCCAAGCCTACCCTTGAAACCTACCCTTCCTAGGCGGCTGTAGACCCTCCATTCGGACAATCTCATGTCTTCACATGACATCCTCCATGCACTAACCTCAAACCCGCCCAGGAGAAATGACATGAAAAATTACAAGTTTTGAGAGTCAAATCCACACATCACCTTCAAGGTTGCTCATCATAGGCAGTCTCCACCATTGCACATGGAGAATACCTCAAATGTCATTCATATCACTTCTTGACTTCACTCAAATGAAGGTAATTTACATGAAGAACATGAAGAGAACACTAAGTCATGCTAAAGAGTCATCAAAAGAACATCGAATGAAGTCTAAGTGATGAAATCCACTCACCACCTCCTAGCCCACCCTTCCTAGGCGGCCTTCACCACCTTGCATGGACTCCACGTCCCTCACAATACACTCTCTGGATGACATCCCTAAACCCGCCCAGCCTGGGCGGCTTTCACACCTTGACATGGAATTCACATCAAATAATCCATACTGCCCCTCTAAACCCGCCTAGGCACTTAGGCATGGATTTTACACGAAAGGATATGTTTTGAAATGTCATTTTTTTTTAATCCCACATGCATAAGATGAATGTAATTTGTTATTGAAAATCCTTCATATCAAGGCTTAACTTGATGTGTTTCTTTTTGTAGGTGATGGAGGATCCAAGGAGGTGAATGGCGAGAGCTCATACATGAGAAGTTTGGAAGGTGAAGGAAAGCTACTCAAAGTTGTCATTATCACCACACGAAAGAGCTCCTACATCAAGACTTAATATGTTTGGAGGAGGAAGACATCGACGCCATGTGGAGGGGAGCTAGTCTAAGATGATCAAGGTTACAAGTGTAGTTCATCATCAAGAGCATCATCCATTCGAGGTGAAGATCAGTGGAAGGTTGTCACTTCACCACGCATACCTTGAAGGAGGTCATCATCTAGAAGCTCACATATCATGTGCCAGACAAGAAGAACTCCCATCAGGCACTAGTCTACTCCATGAGTCCATACAACTATCCAGAGGCATGACCCTGCACAAGCACAACAACATCACAGGATGAGAGATGAGCATGATCATCAAAGCGATCCATGAGTTACATCAAGACAACAAGAAGAAAATATTCTAAGTAAAGTGAACATGAAGTGAATCACACTAGTTCATTCAAAGATGCTGAGGTGGCACGTACACATCATCAAGCTAATAGCATTTTGCCATGTAAGAGGGCCCACCATAAAGATGCTCCAGAGATGCTTATCACATTGGGAAATGTGCCTTCATTGCCTCTTTCATGTTCCAAAAATAGCAAATTTTGTAACAAACTGCCTTGTTGTCTCAATCTCGGCCGTTGATTGTCAAATCAATCTTGGCCCTTCATGTAATTTCTGGAGTCTATAAAAGGCTCATTCTTCTCATTTGTAAGACAATAGATATAGAGAGGAGATTAGGAGTAGAGTTGTTGTAGGAGAGTAGAATAGCAAGTAGAGTAGAGGAAACTCTTCGATGTCATTGAAGAGATATTGTGAAATTGTTGTAAAAACACTTCCTGGATCAATACAAGCTCATTGTTGATTTTTCATGGTGATTTGTGTGGTTGTGGGAAGTTGGCATGGTTTCAAATTCTCGCGGATGATTGAGAAATGTTTCCAAGTAGAGTTAGATTAGAAATTTATTGATGTGATGCCAATATGTTAAGATATTTGATGAATTCCTTAATGGTTCATACTTTTTGTGGATTGTCGATGGCAACTCACTTTGCAAAGTTAGCCTGAACCTTTACATGCTTTAGTTCGGTTGTGAAGATTGTTCAAGCTGCGCCAGCTGTAGGTGTTTGGATGAATGCTTTGCAATTTGAAAATCTTTGAAGTACCTTAGAAGATTGCACCGAACTTTGTGTAGTTGTTGGTCCTCATGGCGAAGCGGAGTTGGGTTATATGAGGAATTTGTCTATCTTGACATCATCCATCACTTCATTGTCCTTAGATTAGCTTCTTAAACTCTTGCCTTTTGCCTTTTCTTTTCATAGTTGATTAGAAGTTCCATTTCACAAGGAAAGAGTACATAGTTGAATGAAGTAAGGAGCATATTCAGTGTAAGTCCCTTTGTGATTACCAGCAAATCACATCACACCACCGAGGCTATCCGTTGCAAATCACGTACAAGGAACCTTGGAGCGTTCTTGTTTGATCACGTAGTTTAGCATTCGAGACGCTTTGTTCAAGAGAGGATAGAACACTTGGTGTTTTATTCTAATGTTGTTGTTGTCAAGAAAACATCATCAACATGAATGAATTTAGCTCCTCTGCTAAGGAGGTGATGAGAAATGGCTTCAATTATGTGATTGACACCATTGTTTGGGAGATGATAGTGACATTCCTTGTGTATGACCATCAAGTCAATTTTTTCTCATAATACAAAGTGCACTCCCCCAATGGTTGAGAAGGTCCTAGAGATGTTGGAATTCAGAAGTGACTTTTTGCCTATGCCTAGATATGGAAGTCTATAGAGGTACGCACATGAATTTTCTCGCTAAGTGAAAAGGAACAAACAATAGCTTCCACATTAAAGAGAGCATTATTTCAAGATTTACAAAGTTGAAACATATTGGAGCTCTAAAATAATTCTAAATTTTAGCAAATATGTAATAACCAAGAAGCAAAATCCCCGAATAGAACAATTTTCCAAGAAAAGAACCCTAGTAAAAGGGCAAGAGAAGGTTGTACATCTACTTCCAATAATCCTAGGCTCAAGGGCAGGGCTAGCACAGATGCTTGAAGGTCTCTCTACTTTGTGATAAGCAACACATCTTGGATGAGCTATCCCAATATGAAAAGTCTTTATCCAAGACTTGAAGCCCTTGGTAGACTAGACACCATAAAAAATGAGCAACTTTAGGTCACAATTTGGACTGCCAAACACATTTAAGCTAGGATAGCCAAGATTGAGGGGAGGAACTCAATCCCCATTATTTGTTGAGCTTACAGCTGTAAGAGAAAAGGGCTGAGAACCTTCTAAAGAAGCTTGGAAGTGTAATTTTTAAAAGTGGTGTCAAAATTTCACTATTGGGCCTTCCACCAAGCTAGAGGAGGTTAAAGCACCAGTCTATGAAGCATAACATTAGAAACAAGCTCCTAAATGTGAAAGTTGGAAGGCAAGTCAGCACTAGAAAGTCAAAAAAATTGTTGTCAACACTAGCTATGGGTCCAGTCTCTAATGGTATGGATGCCTTTGCAATAGAGCCAAATAGTTTTGATCCTAGGTATTTTTGCCAATGGCAAACTCAAACTATTGATAATAGGAGACCACCAAAGGTTATGGTTGTTGAAAGAGAGACAAGTTCTAAACCCCATCTCCAACTCTTCTTGAGAAAGGGTTTAACTATCTTGAAGACATTCCAAATGCTCTAAATCACAAAAGAACGCTTATCTTGACAAGGGTACTCGTAATAAGAAATGTGCGGAGGTCAATACCTTGCCAACATTTTTTTCCATAAGGCAATACAATGTCTAAGAAGAATCTTCTAGGGCTTTGAGCCATCAATTGCCCAAACCACCCACTTAACACAAAGCACAATGATTTCTCTGTAAACATCAATTATGCCCATCCCATTCTTTTCCTAGGGCAGACAACAAATGTCCCAAGCAACTCTATAGAACCCTCAGGTCTGTCTGGCATTGGCCTAGAGGCATATTTAGCATTTTGGATCTACTAATGGGCACTCTTTTTTGCCCAATGTTTTGTGGAAACTCTATATGCTCTTTAAAATATCAAACAGATGGCTGATTTTCTTCTAGACCATCATTGCAGCTTACATATGATGCTAACCCCAACAATGCATGTCCAATTTGAATTATCTAATGAATCTTTGCCGAGTTTACAGATTATAGGACTTGATAAGATGCAATTTATATCTATGGCTGCAAATGATAGATTGTCCATATATCAAATTTCTTTGCTCTTGCCTGCTCAAGTGCTTTTCTTCTTAACGTGCAATAATATCTATTTTCTCGTAGATTTGGTAGTGCAACTTTCTCTCCTCTCACAAGGCTCAAAACAAAGCTATTTCAACTTATTTTAACTACAAATGTTTCTCACAATATACATATTAAGATCTAAAGTACCTCTAAAAGAAATTTTATTTTCAGATATATAGTGGAAAATATTGCTGAAAGAAAATTTGAAAATTGAACTTGTCACCAAAAATAAGATTGAAAGATAAGGGCACACGTCAAATTCTAAACCTGGTTTTGATGGATGCTCCACAAGGAGATTGTCAACAACTTTACTAGGAACTATATCTTTCTTTCTGTCCTACCATCATTAATATTCACAGAAATATAGCCCCTCTATCGAGTGTTGGAAGTGAGGGACATCATTAATTTTTCTGCCATACCATTTATAGAGTTTTCATGAAAATTTAATATTCGAATTCAAAAGATGATACTGTCTTATTCCAGTGGCAGCATCAAGAATGTTCCTTCAGCTCATGCTCCATGTCATAGGGTAAAAATTTGCATTTGTAAAATGTCCAACCTTCCCTCTCAGACAGCTCATCCAACCCTTCAGGATTTCTCTTTATTTGAAAATGCAATCTGCCTTCACGATAAAAGCATGCACCCCTTTTATGGAGTTCAAACCAATTACAACCTATCCTGCTTCCTATCTCACACTCCTCTCTTTCATCACCTTTCTCATTCTTGCTCTGTCATCCTGTCTTCTGGTTGCCATGAAAGTTTGGTGATTTTTGCTTTTTGCTGAAGACTATTAGTTGTAGTTCAGATCTATAATGGAAAACAATGATGAAAGATGACGTGAAAACTGAAGTCACCAAAAGTAAAATTCATAAAGAAGGGCATTCATTGAAATCCATGCCTGGTTGTACTTGTGATAGTTGTTCAACAAGAAGATTACCAACAACTTGACTAGGACATTACATCTTTCATTCCAACCTATTATTATTCATATTCACATTCAAAAGTAGAAGATCTACCGAATATTGGAAGTGACTGACATCACCTGATCTTTTGTCATACCATTGGAGAGATAATCTTGGCCAGAGTGCAATGGCCCCTGCACAATCCTAGGTCCCGATGATTTTTGAGAGAGATTCCAAGAAGTTATGCTAATCATGTCCAAGAGTTGGTACTGGCTTCTTTGAAACAGTGATTCTTCTTATGCCACATCATATAGTGTAAAACTGGCATTAGCAACATGCCCAACCTTTGTCGTTCACTTGGCCAGTTCATCCAATCATTCACAAATTCCCTTTATTTGTGGATGCAATCTACTATCCATGACAAAAGCGTGCACCTTGTTATTGACTTCAATCCAACTACATCCTACTTCCTTTCTCACTCCCCTGTCTTTCATCAGCTTTCTTACTCTTGCTCTATCATCCCATCTGCCAGCTGCAGCATAAATGTTGGACAGAAGCACATACGTTGCAGCATCTTGTGGATTCAAACTAAGCAGATGTTCAGCAGTGCGAATTCCTAACTCTATATTACCACAGCTTGTACAAGCACCAAGCAATGTCTGCCACACCATAATACCAGGTTTAAATGGCATGGAGTTGATAAAATCTTCAGCCTCAATTAACCGTCCAGCGCGTCCAAAGAGGTCAACCATGCAAGCATAATGCTCCTCTCTTGGTATGATACCATGATCCCTACTCATCAAATGAAAGTAGTAATGACCTTCTACTACAAAACCCTTATGGCAGCAAGCATGAAGAACTCCAAGAAAAGTTATATGGTCAGGCTTCACTTGTGCTATTTGCATTTGTTCAAAAAGTTTAATAGCATCCTTGCCTTGTCCATGCTGTGCACATCCTACAATCATTGAATTCCATGACGTTGAATTTCTCTGAAGCATTCTTTCAAAAATTTCTTGTGCATTGTCAATGCATCCACATTTTGCATACATGGTAACAAGGGCATTCCCTACCGTGACAACCCACTCTTGCCCAATTTTCTTTACATGAGCATGGACTTGCTTCCCTACTTCTAAAGACAAACTGGCACATGCTGTAAGAACGCTGGAAAAGGTGAATTCGTCTGGATCAATACCCACCTTTCTCATAGTGCAGAAGAGCTCCAGAGCCTTTACTCCAAAGCCATTTTGCACATATCCTCCAATCATTGCAGTCCATGATACTGCATCATGCCTGGGCAACCTTCTGAAGGCTTTCTCTGCGTCATCCATGCTTCCACACTTTGCATACATGTCAACAAGAGCACTACTAATATACATATTGGATTCTACAAGTCCCGCTTTGAGCACAACAGCTTGGATCTGCTTCCCCTGTCCCAAAACCTTAGTACTCCCACATCCCTTCAGAACACTAGCAAAGGTCAAAGCATTGGGCACAATGCCAACGCTTTGCAATTGGGAAAAAAGGTTCAAGGCCTCATATCCAAGTTCATTTTGGGCATATCCTGCAATAATAGCAGTCCACGAAACAACATTTCGCTGAGGCATTTTGTCAAACACTTTGCGTGCAATCTCTAAATCACCACATTTACAATACATAGTCACAAGGGCGTTTGCAATAGGAATATCTAATCGAAAAAGAAAAGTTTTAATGATGTGAGTGTGGACCTGTTTTCCCTGTTCAATGGCTTCTGACACAGAACACGAACTAAGCACACTCGTGAAGGTTTTGGAATCTGGCTTAAGGCCTTCGTGTTGCAGGTGAGAATAATGGTCCATAGCCTCTGTAAATTGTCCACTCTGAGCATATGCTGCAATCATAGCGTTCCATGATACTAAATCTCTGTTGGGTATTCTCTCAAATACTCTTACTGCATCATTCAGTCTTTGGCATTTAAAATACATTGTAATGAGGGCATTATATACAGACACATCTGATTTTATTTGGCTTTTGAAGATAAGAGCCTGCAGAGACTGGCCATGGTGGAGCAATCCAAGCTTTGCGCAGGCGATGAGAACACTGGTAAATACGACATGGTTTGGTTTCAGGCATGCAGACTGCATTTGACGGAATAGTTTGAGAGCTTCGTGGCTGAAGCCCTTTTGGGTATATCTTACGATGGCTTTGGTACATTGTAGTGTATTTGGCTGAGACATTTCGTTAAAATAGTTAGTTTAGATTCTATGAAATTCCGGAATTACTTGTAATCCCTCCAAAATGTGGCTTCTGTCAAGCATTTGTCAATATTGTTCAATTGGTAAGACTGTAATACATTTATAAAAACAGAGAGATGTCTTTAAAATATAATGTAGCGCTAGCCAATTGATGGAGGAGCATTCTAGGGGTTGGGTAATTTTGTATCATCTAAAAGAATTTTCAGTTGGTGTGTCTTGATTTAAAGTGTCTGTTGTGTGTTTTTGTGCATAGTTTTGTTTTTTAATGTTTGGGAGCCTAAATAATTTATAATTTATGATGTTATTATGAAGACCATTAGTTGCAATAGTGGCATCGCATGGAGTACACAGGGTAAAGAAGACTTGTCTTTATAAAGATAGAGAGAACACTCATGGAACTGCACAAAGCAAGGTTGGTCATCAAGGCGTCACATGTTGCCACTGTTCGACCACTGGTGGGTGAATTAGTGGTCTATAAACTTTACAAGCTTTTGCGATTTTTAACCCACAGGATAGAGAATAAGAAAGATTTCAATGATTTATCAAACACATATGCACAAGATGATGAATAGTATGAATCAAGACCTTAAGAACAAAGCATTAGGACACTGTTAGAAATGAAAGCAACACTACTTCAATAGAAATCTGATTCAAGATAAATTTCAGCAATCTTTAACTGTGTGTTATTAATGGAGATTGTAACATAGAAACAAAACTATGCTTCACAGAAATGCAAAATCAAGAATATGAACTCATAACACAATGTTTAACGTGGAGAAAACCCTTTCGGATAAAAAACTCCACACAGGAAAGAGGCCCAATGTTTTTATTAATCTGAAAATGATTTACAATACAACACTTCAACTCTCTCCACCAGTCTTCAATCTGACAGCATTCTGGCAGCACTCGAGTACCTAAAATTTGTTTATGTAGCAACTAATACATGGCAAATACTTATAGAAACATTTTCTAACTCATCTTAGGTGTTCACCTTCTCTCTCCTAAGATTCTCCAACCTGTAAACATTAATTACCATCTTACAAGCATCTTACACTTGTCCAAAAATAGTCATGCAAAGGTTGAAGGCCCAAGACTAAATATGGCCTCTTACAGCATCTTATGACGCATCATAACCGTCATAGATTCCACAAAAGAGTATCTTTCCAAAATAGGAACCTTGGGCTAAATATAGAAAATATACAACTAACATATCCGTCATATGCGTCATAGTATCACAAAATCTTATGACAACTTGCAGCTATCATAGATTCACTCACCAAACATTATAACAGTTGTCATACATGCCAAAAATAGTATATTCCTCAAGGGAGCACGCCTATCCTCATTCACTATGAGTTTTTACATTTGCTAACTATAAATGTCACTCTGTAACTGCCGCCGGTAACTCTCAAATTACAACTGTCAATTAGACTACCTCATTCTCTTATGGGTAATTACAAATAACAAATAATAAATGGAATAAAATACAATATTAGAATTTACAAGGTTATTGGCACCTTATTCCAACATTCTCCCACTTGACATTATACATTATAAATCAACCCATAGGAAATCAAATGAAATAATCAGGCACTAGAAACAAGGCCAATGGCCTCTGCACCACATGAACTTCTCTGTGCTCATAGGCTTGGTCAATGAATTTGCAACATTCTCCTGAGTGTCTATCTTATTCAACTCAATCTCTCCATTCGTAACCAACTCTCGAACAAAGTGATACTGAACATCAACATGCCTAGTTCAAGCATGATACATGGGATTCTTATCCAAACAGATAGCATTCTGGCTATCACAACCAATCTGAATATTCCTGCAGTCAAAACCAATACCTATACACAATCTCTTCAACCAAACTGCCTCCTTAGAGACATGAGTTGCAACCATATACTCTACTTCTGTGGTGGACAAAGCAACTATGGGCTGCCTCTTACTCATCCAACTCACTGCACCTCCAAACAGAGTAAACACATAGCCACTAGTGGACCTTCGACTATCCAAGTCACCTACCCAATCTGCATCAACAAAACCCTGTATGTCCAAAGATTTATCATCACTATCAGTACTAGAATAAACCAAACAATGATCAGGAGTACCTGCAAGATATTTAAACACCCTCTTCGCATAGTTCCAATGTTGTCTACCAAGGTTAGACATAAATCTACTCAAAACTCCCACTACTTGGGCAATATCTAGTCTAGTACAAACCATTGCATACATCAAACTCCCTACAGCACTAGCATATGGCACATTAGACATATCCTCAAGATCATCCTCAGTCTTTGGACACATCTAATGAAAGCTTAGTACCAATGGGTAAAGGAACTCTAACTGAATTACAGTCCTGCAAACTAACCTCTGCAAAATAGTATTCACATACTTACTTTGTGACAACCAAAGCTTTTTGTTAACTCTATCCCCCCTGATCTCTATTCCCAAAATATACCTTGCAGTACCAAGATCCTTCATCTCAAATGCACCTAAAAGTTGGGTTTTAAGCTCACTGACCATACCCTTAGTATTGCTGAAAAACAACATGTCATCAACATACAAAGCAATAACCAATATAGAATCATCAACACAATGAATGTAAACACAATGATCCTCCTCACTTCTAACAAAACCCAATTTCAAAACAAATGAGTCAAACTTTTGATACCACATTCTGGGGGACTGTTTCAGACCATAAAGAGACCTCTTTAACCTGTAAACCCAATGTTCTTTTCCTTTTACCTCAAAATATGTAGGCTGTTGTATATAAATTTCTTCTTCAAGGTCTCCATGCAAAAACGCAGTCTTAACATCCATTTGCTCAATCTCCCAATCATAAGCTGCAATAATGGATAAGAGAAATCTAATAGAAGTCAATTTAGCAATAGGAGAGAATATCTCACCAAAATCAACTCCCTCTCTCTAGGAGTAGCCCTTGGCTACCAGTCTAGCTTTGTACTTCTCCAATGACCCGTCTGCTCCAAATTTCTTTTTGAAAACCCACTTACATCCTATGGCCTTTGATGCAGAGCCAAACACCCTAACCTGCATTACCCTAACCATTAACATACATTTGCCTTTGTATGTCTATGTTTTACTTGCCTATTGGCTAGACATTATACTATCGGCCGAACAAAATGCCTTTACTCCGATCACACCCCTTACTCCGACAGCTCTCTCTCTCCGCTGTGACCCACTTCCATCGGTCGAGTGACCAACTGTCACCCCACTCTACTACTCTCCCCGATGAAGCTTTACTCCTCACGACCATCGGTATAACATTTACAATCGGCTAACATTCGTCTCCCCACACCGATGTACCGATGACTCTCTCCATACATGCAAGGCTTGACTTGCTGCTACCGGTTTCCCTTACCGTTGATGCCGGTCACCTCTTGCACCCAACACAATGTATCTACACAATGCATATGTGCAACATACATTCGAAACATGCAACCCGATTATGCATTCAAAAGATGCAATCAAAACATGCATTCAGAATATGCTTTGCCAAATATACATTTGACCGTTGACTTCCTTGTATGCTGATCAGAAGCTTTAGCTTTCTCTCTCCTTTGTATGCTGATACACTTGTACATTCACAATGTACATCTATGACATACAACTGCGATGAACATCTGCGAGATACACACAAACATGCAACTGCAATATATACACAGGATGTATATCTGGCATACAATTGTGATATACACACAAATTATATGTCTGGTGAAACAACTCGAAACTTCACCAATTTGATCCGCTGTAAATTTGATAACTTCACAGATCCGTTTCTTCGACTACACAAATCTAATCACAGATCTTTCACTCTGCCAACCTGGCACCTAACAATGCTAGGATCTATCAATTCATCTGTACGTGATCCTGCAAACATGAGCACGAACAAAACATAAAACAAAACAAAAACACTGTACATCCATTCCACCAATTTCGAAGAAATCTAACAGGTGGAATGGGCTAAGAACCCATCTCGACCTCATATCAGGAAAATTGATTGCACAAAGGAAACTAAGGAATCGAAAGACAGAAAGATGCACAATACAAAATTTTATTTATGCCTTTCAGAATGCGTATATAGATGCTCTGTTCTCATGATTGCACAACCCAACTTCACAACTCAACTGATTACATTCACTCTGCTCTGGGGTATTTATCTACTCGCCTTGAGTAGTACTAACCTGACTCCAAGCGGCTGGGAAACAACCTCCAAGCGGCTGGGAGATCTAACAACCTCCAACTGCCTAATTTAACATTATTGTTATTTTTAGCATTATGTGATTACAATTAACTAATGTCACTTGGGACTTACAACATAAGCCTAGATACAACCTAAATTAACATGCATTGGTCAAACAGACCTTATTATATTGAATGGTCAGCTTAGAACCTTATTGGAAATATCAAAATGAACTATAAACAGTTAATGCCTTATGGAGGCCACTGTGGGTTGGGTGTTCCTGCACCATACACCCCACCGGGAAAAGAACTCATGCCACATGAGTTAGGTCTTTGTCTTGCTCCAGCTGTATATTCTGATGTCTCATGCCTTCCCCATGTTCTCTAGACTGCAACCTGCTGCCTTGAAAGTAAATACTCATGCCTAGCATTGTAGGCTCTTTTCACACCTATCCTTTGCTTGCCATTCTTTCTTACTATCATATCTATTTGAACACCTACATACAAAACCTGGTTTGATGCTTCTTGTATTACTGTTATGGCAATATATGTTTGCCTTTCAACTCTTGTTGGCTCTAGAGGACAAACAATGGTCCCTACTATGATAACATCCTTGTCTTTCCAATCAACTTATGGCTGCTGACAACCTTTCTCCTAGACCTTCTGTTGATTCATCTGAACTCCATCAGTCAAAACTGAAACCTTCTTCAAACTATGATCTCCATTCCTTGAGATATCCTCAATTGTCTGTCTCTGCTTCAGTGATCTGCACAAACTCTTTATTTCCCATCAAAATAATTTTGCCTGCCTTCTTTGCTTCAGCATCCTCTTGCAATGGTGTCATCACAAAAGTTCTCCCGTCCTTCTTGATGGTGTATGTGTTAGCATATCCATCATACAATGCTCTCCTATCAAATTGCCATGGCCTACCCAAAAGTAGGTGACAACATTCCATGGGCAATATGTCAGACAAAACCTTATCCTGATATTCTCCAATCTGAAAATTAACATATGTCTATTCATATACCAAAAGTGATTGACTATCACTAACCCAAGATGCTTTGTAAGGGGTTTGATGTGGAATCCTTTCCAGTTTCAACTTATCCACCATTTCTTGAGATACCATATTATCTGTTAAACCAAAATCTATTACTACCTTGCATTTTTTACCTTTGCTTTTGCACTTGGTTCTAAAAAGTGCTCTCCTTTGTAACATGTCCTTGGATGTCTTCAAGATTGTTCTCCTTAGCATTAATGATTCTCCATCTTCAACTGGGTCTGCACTTCCTATTGGAGAGTTAACACTTTCATCTACCTTCTCTTCTTGCACAAATTGAACCCTCTTGTCATTCTTTGTATCATCTCGTGATGATGAACCTTGCCTTTCTGGACATTTGAATGCTGTATGACCAATTTCATTACAATGATAACATCTTCTAGTGAAAACATTAGAACCTCTACCACTTCCAAATCTGCCTATTTTTGCTTTCCATCCACCTCTGAGATCAGACTGCTCTTGTCCTTTACTAGTCTCTTCCAGGTTAGACTCACCACTAGGCCTCTGGTTAGGACTTCTTCCTCCAAAACTACCTCTAAAATTTCTGTCACCTCTTCCTCTATTGTTCTGCTCACTTTTCCTCTTCAGCTTCTCTTCAGCTCTTAATGCCATTTAGAAACACTTGTTCACTGTTTCTGGTGCTAAGATGTTGATCTCATCTTGGATGTTCATTCTTAGGCCATTTAAGTACCTGGCCACTTTCTCTGACTCTTCTTCTTATCCCTTTGACCTAAGACTGAGTTTATGAAACTCTTGTGTGTATGCATTCACATCAAGGTCTCTCTATCTGAGGTTCTGTAATTTCTTATACATCTGCACATCATAGTCCAAGGGTAAGAACTATGCCTTGAGTTTGGTCTTCATCCTTTCCCAAGAGGTTATCATATTCTTCCCCTCCTTGACTCTCTCTCCTTGTTCATAATTCCACCATGCAAGAGCAAATCCCTGCAACCTTGCCTTTGCCAACTTAACCCTCTTATCATCAGGGATTTCTTTATATTCGAAATGATTGTTCAATGTCTCAATCCAATCAATCACCTCTTCAGCTTCCATACTTCCACTATACATAGGTAACCCATCTATGGTGTCCCTATTGACTGACTTTAATGCATTTAAAAATGCCCTCTGGTCTGCTAGTATCTCCTCTATCTTTTTACTGGTTTCGACAATTTCTGCATCGCCTTCATCACTGTCACTTTTAGCTTCCTTCTCTTTGCCTTTGGACTGCTTGAACTCTCCCAACTTGGATGCAAGTATCTCCTCAATCAACTTCTTGATGGTGTCCTGCAACATACTTTTGGGAGGCATCCTCTCCACCTCTATATCGCTTTCTTTGTCTAACATAAACATACACAGACAACACCCAAATGCTAATACTCCTGCAGCCCCTCAATTCGACCTGCCGCCTAAATCTTTTACTAAGCTCTGATACCACTATGATGCAGAGCCAAACACCCTCACTTGCATTACCCTAACCCTTAACATACATTTGCCTTTGTATGTCTATGTTTTACTTGCCTATCGGCTAGACATTATGCTATCGGCCGAACAAAATGCCTTTACTCCAATCACACACCTTACTCCGACAACTCTCTCTCTCTCTGCTGTGACCCACTTCCATCAACTGAGTGACAAACTCTCACCCCGATCTACTACTCTCCCCGATGAAGCTTTACTCCTCGCGACCATCGGTATAACATTTACCATTGGCTAACATTCATCTCCCCACACCGATGTACTGATGACTCTCTCCATACATGCAAGGCTTGACTTGCTGTTGTTGGTTTCCCTTACCGTTGTTGCCTATCACCTTTTGCACCCGACGCAATGTATCTATGCAATGCATATGCGCAACATACATTCGAAACATGCAACCCGATTATGCATTCGAAAGATGCAATCAAAACATGCATTCAGAATATGCTTTGCCGAATATACATTTGACCGTTGACTTCCTTGTATGCCAATCAGAAGCTTTATCTTTCTCTCTCCTTTGTATGCTAATACACTTGTACATTCACAATGTACATCTGCCACATACAACTACGATGAACATCTGCGAGATACACACAAACATGCAACTACGTTATATACACAGGATGTATATCTGGCATACAATTGCGATAGACACACAAATTGTATGTCTGGTGAAACAACTCAACACTTCACCAATTTGATTTGTTGTAAATTTGGTAACTTCACGAATCCGTTTCTTCAACTACATAGATCTAATCACACAGATCTTTCACTCTGCCAACCTAGCACATGACAATGCTAGGATCTGTCAATGCATCCGTACATGATCTTGCAAACATGAGCACGAACAAAATAGAAAACAAAATGAAAACACTGTACAACCATTCCATCGGTTTCAAAGAAATCTAACTGGTGGAATGGGCTAAGAACCCATCTCGACCTCAGATCAAGAAAATTGATTACACAGAGGAAACTAAGGAATCGAACGACAGAAAGATGCACAATACAGAATTTTATTTATGCCTTTGAGAATGCGTATACGGATGCTCTGTTCTCACGATTGCACAACCCAAGTTCACAACTCAACTGATTACATTCACTCTGCTCTGGGGTATTTATCTACTCGTCTTGAGTAGTACTGACCTGACTCCAAGTGGCTAGGAGATCTAACAACCTCCAGCTGCCTAATTTAGCATTATTGCTATTTTTAGCATTATGTGATTACAATTGACAAATGTCACTTGGGACTTACAACATGAGCCTAGATACAACCTAAATTAACATGCATTGGTCAAACAAACCTTATTACATTGAATGGTCAGCTTAGAACCTTATTGGAAACATCAAAATGAACTGTAAATAGTTAATGCCTTATGGAGGCCATTGTGGGTTGGGTGCTCCTACACCAGCCTTTCTTCCTTTGGGCAAACGAACAAGATTCTAGGTGTTATTAGAATCTAAAGCCATCATCTCCTCCTGCATGGCTAGCTGCCAAGACTCGCTATCATCTGCAGAAATAGCTTCCCTGTAGGATCTAGGTTCATCGTTAGTACTCAATAAAGCATATACATAATAAAAATCTGGTGGGCTATACCTATCAAGTGGATTCCATTGTCTTGTGTATCCCCTCAAGGGTGGAGAAAGAGACTCTACTCATTCTTTTGCATGATTATCTGTACCAACTTCTGTCACAATAGATTCATCTTCTTCAGAACTACTCAAATCTTCTTCTTCTTCTTCACCCCCTAATCCATCATTCTATTCTTCCTGAGGTGCATCTTGTTGCTCTAACTCAAAGTGCACTCTCTTTACCTTTTCATCTTTTTCTTTTGGCTGCTTAGGTTCAGAAATAGCTCTAAGTTCCCTGAAAATTACATCTCTAGAAAAGATAATCTTGCGGGTTAGTGGATTCCAAAGCTTATAACCTTTTACATTATCACCATATCCAATGAATGTACACTTTTTAGCCTTTGGATCTAACTTAGATCGCTTTTCCTTAGGCACATGAACAAAAGCCTCACAACCAAAAACCCTTAAATGTGAAATAGGAGGTTTCTTACCTGTCCACACTTCATAAGGTGTCAAATCAAGAGCCTTACAAGGAGATCTATATATCAAGTAGCAAGCAGTACACATATCCTTTGCCCAAAAACATTTATCCAACTATGCATCACTAAGCATACTTCTGGCTCTTTCCATAATTGTTCGGTTCATCCTTGCTGCAACACCATTCTGTTGTGGTGTATACGGAGTTGTCTTTTGTCTGATTATACTTGCATGCTTGCAAAACTTGTCAAATTCCTTAGAGCAATATTCCCCTCCATTGTCAAATCTTAATATTTTTATCTTTAAACCTGATTGGTTCTCTACTAAGACTTTGAATTCCTTAAACTTAGTGAAAACTTCAGATTTATGCTTCATAAAATAAGTCCATGTAAATTTGGATACATCATCAATGAAGGTGACAAAATAACGAGATTTTCCAATAGATTCATTATCCACAGGTCCAAACACATCTGTATGAATAATTTCTAATTTGTCTTTTGCTCTATTGCTTTCTGAAGGAAATGATTTTCTGTTTTGTTTACCAAACACACAATGCTCATAGAAATCAAAGTGCTCATCAAAATAAGAGAAACCGTCTAACAAATTTTTATTCTTAATAGTTTTCAATACATTATTACTTGTGTGGCCCAATCTACGGTGCCACAACATACATGTATTTTCAGTAGTGGCCTTAGATACATAGGAGGGATTACAAACTATAGTGGCTTCAAGCTTAAACAAGTTCCTGAATCTCTTCCCTTTCACTACCACCAAGTTCCCTCTCACCAATCTACAGCCATGCTTGTCAAATGTCACATGCATTCCCAAATCATTCAACTTCGAAACTGAAATCAGATTTCTAGCTAATCTAGGAACATGCAAAACACCAGGGCGAGTTTTAATCCTCCCATCACTGAAACACAACAATACCTTTCCTTTCTTGACAATCGGATATGTAGAGTTGTCACCAAGGTAGATATTACCTCCATCATATTCTTCATATGAGGAGAACCATTCCTTATACGGGGTCATATGAAATGAACATCCTGAGTCAATCAACCAGTGATCATTAGAAACAAGATTACATGTAGAAAGTAAAACTTCTTCACCTGCATTCAAGGACTTATCCGAAGCACCCTCCCACTGTTTCTTGGGATTTCTACACTCCTTCTTCACATGTCCCCTTTTACTACAGTTCCAACACTTAACTCTATTCTTTTTACCAGGAATCTTAGACCGGCCCTTGGACTTGTCCTTAGCCCCTTTCTGATCTCCTTAAGGTCCTCTTTCCTTAGACCTTCCCCTGACACTAAGAGCATCCCCTGAACTATCTAAACTCTTCTTCCTCAATTCCTATGATAGTAACACTAAAACAAGAGCATCCAACTTCGGATCCACAAGGTTAACAGTGATAGCAAGGATAACATTCTCCCAAGACTCAGGTAAAGAACAAAGAAGTAAGATACATTTATCTTCCTCACTAACCCCAACATTTACTGAATCAAGCTGACTCAGAATCTTATGACAACTTGCAGCTGTCATAGATTCACTCACCAAACATTATGACAGTTGTCATACATGCCAAAAATAGTATATTCCTCAAGGGAGCACACCTATCCTCATTTACTATGAGTTTTTACATTTGTCAACTATAAATGTCACTCTGTAACTGCCGTCATTAACTCTAAAATTACAACTGTCAATGAGACTACCTCATTCCCTTATGGGTAATTACAAATAACAAATAATAAATGGAATAAAATACAATATTGGAATTTACAAGGTAATGGCACCTTATTCCAATAGACACACATACAAAGACAAATAATATGAACCATAACACAATGATTTTCATGAGTGGAAAACCCTCATAGGGATGAAAAACCACTCTAAAAATGCTTCACTGGCTTAGTAAAAAACATGCCTCACTAGCTATACAGAATGCCTCACTGGTAAGAGAACCTCACTGGCAAATAGGTGCCTCACTGGCAAAGTGTTTCACTGACAAGAATGTGCCTCACTGGAAAAAACACAACAAAGATTTTAATGAATAAGTTTATACAGAGGGTTACTCTATTTCTCTGTAGTACAATACATCTTATGTCTTCCTTATCAGGACCAAAAAGGTTAACTCTTCAATACATTCCACCTATACAAATATTCTCCTCCTTGCATACACAAATACTTTGATGTCATGTCACAATCCATATGCTCCTGAATACAAAAGATATTCAAACCTAAAGCATTTTCACTTTACATACATCCATATAACTAATCAAATTTGACAAGGTTTCTCCTGCATATAGAGATAATGTGTTTCTTTTACACATCCTGCAAGTCACCCATACAAACCCTCCTTATACAAGTTAGAATTACACTGAAAAACATTGACAATCATAAACACTTTTCATACCAGTGTGTAGATGTTCCTCCACAAAACTCAAATCATCAAATCAAAGATTCCACTTTCTTTGCAGTTAAAACATGTAACATCATGTTTCATTTTTCCCATCTTTTAAACAAAACCCTTTGTTATACACTAGAAAACATCCTTCAACTTTAAACTATTCAAAACCCCTGTCTCCCTTGACAAAACTGCATAATCTCAATATGAGTGGATAGAGATCACCTCCTATAATACATCCATCTAAGTCTCACTAAAAAAATGTCTTCAATGCTTCATATATTAGTCCTCCAATCAATTTCATAATGCACCTACAATAAAATAAAATAAAAAAACCTTCCATATTCCTCCTCTCTTCATATTCATTTTCCCCTTTCAAAAACAAATCTTCAATAATCTCCAATCACCATTCACCTGCAAAAATAATCTTTAATAATATTTTAAACAATCTACCCTATCAGAGAAAAATAAAAAATATTTTCATATTTGGACCCCACTCCTCAATCCATCTGCATGAAGCCTTCAAAAGAATTCATTAAACCCCTATGTACAACTTAAAAAGAATTTAATGCTTCACTTTCCCAACTTTAGAAAAAAAAAAAGAAACTCCTCCTTTGTCTTCAATGCACAAGTGGAGTTCAAAAATAGAAAAAAAATCTCCTTGAAAAATATTGCTTTAAAACTCCAAAAGAATCTGCCTTTTTAAGTGACTAAAAATAGCCTTAAAAAAACAAAACACTGCAGTCTTAAGATGTTTGACGGCCTTCTGCATGTCAAAGTGCATGCACGAGGGAGAGGAGTCAAAATTTAAATATATACTGCTAATCTTAAATAGCACGCCCTCCAAACTTTTAAAACAAGCCATTGATTATGTATTTGGTGCCCCGCGCCCATGAAGAAACTGAAGATGATGGTTGTGCAAGGTGGAGGGGCCGGTTGTACCACATCACCGACACCCTTAAGGATGTCACTTAAGTGACACCAACCTACAATAGTGGGTCAACTAAAAATGAAAACAAAAATTGCAGAGGGGTCATGACGGGCAAAGATAGTTCTATAGGATATATAGCATAGGATTTAGGTTTTAGGGTTTTAAGAGTCTTTAAAACATTAAGACTTTTAGGAATAAGGACATCAATAAAAAAAACTAATTTTTCAATCATCCTCACTGTCAAGAGTGACTTTATTACAGAGAGCTTTATAGAGGCTTTAAAGAACTTCACAAAAACTAAATGAAGCACCTTCTCATAAGGTCCACTTAAGCTTGCACATGATCATTTTATGAATTTGATATTGATGACTCCAAAACCAACTCTTTTGATGACACCTCCTGTAACATGATTAACTGATGCAAAAACTATAGTATCATGGCAAGTTTCAGTAACAAAGCTAATCAAAGAATAAATGCAACATGTGACGATCAACATCATCAACAAACAAGTACCAATTTTGCAACATGTCATGTGTGACCAACATACTCTGCCAACCTGCATCAACCTGCAACATGTGCACTTTCCAACAATCTCCAACACAATGTGCCATTGAACACCTCTGAATGAACACCTCACAAGAATCATATTGATTTGTCATAAGAAGTGCCTCTATCATAAGTAACAATAAGGAGTGAACAAGTACCTTCATTGTTGCTTGTACCACCATAAATGACAACCCAATGATTTGTAAGAACAAATCAATCACCAACTTAATGGACAACATCAAGTCACCATATGAACACCATGTGAAGCATAATTATCAAGACATGAAGCATGATTATCAATAAGAACATCATATGAATATGAAGACACACTGAACTTCTGAAAAGAAGCAGGATCCTCTAAAATAAAACATGAGAACTCTTGAAGCATGGCATCTTGAAGTATGAACTCATGAAGCAATACCATCAACTCAATTAACCTACAAAGATCATGCAACATTGTACCTTTGACATCAATGACAAGCTCCATACCTTTGCATTATCAAAAAGCATGAACACAACACCTTTGACATCAATGACAAACACATTTCCAACAAACTCCCCCTTTGTCATTGATGGCAAAATCTTCAGCACTCTCTTTCTTTCTCCCCCTTTGACATCTAATGACAAAGTGCAGCAAATAAGATCCCCCTGTAAATGATTTTGAAGCTTCATAAAGTGCAACAATAGTCATATTTTCTACATATAGAGAAAGAACATAAGCTCCCCAACCTCATACAAACTTGATGAGCTAATTATGCCACTGTTGATCATATCATGATTGTCCATTAGACTACATTTCTTGAAAGAAATTTGCCATAAAACTCATGTACCTTGCCTACTTACATCACATGACTATCCTTTCATAGTTTGATCATGATTGATGAATGCCATACCCTGTTTAAAAAATTACAGATTCTGATTTCACACCTGTCCACTATATTTTCCACTAATATGTAGATCACTGTCCTCTATAAATATTATTATTTTTTGTAAAAGTTAAAAATAATGGAATGCATATGAAAATAACATTGTTCTTCAACCATATCACTATCTAATACTTTATGTTTGCAAGACACTGTCCAGTATGATTGTTATAGTGTTGTTAACAAACCAAATAAAGACAGCCAAGTGCATACAAATACTACTGTCATATCAGGTCTGCAACAAATGAGCAACTTGTCAATTAGCGTTGTTCAATCATATTGGAAACCAATCACAACATGAATACCACAACTACAATCATGATATTATCTTGAGGAGAGAAGAAGGAATATGAGCATTGTATCATTTTCAAGGCATATATGATGTTGTCATTGCAAATAACTAAATCACTGTCATTCATTTGACTGTCTTGATCAATACTGTATTCATGTCCTGTCTCATCAAGGTCAATCTAAAAACCATGCTCTATCTCTACTATGGCCCTGAGAACAAGTTGCATAGCTTTTGATCTCTCACAAATGTGCAGGCATCTTCATGCATGATTGTTTCACTATTCTACTTGGTGAAATTACTTACCAACAACACCCTTAACACTCTGATATCTTGAATGAAATGACATTGAAATGTTTCTCTATTTTTTGCAACATGCATGGTCTTCTTTGAAGAAGTGAATGTCCATTCTACTACATATTTGCATGCAAGATTATCAAGGAACTTAATAGAAGAAGTAATGAAATGTGTTGCAGCTTGATAGTCCTTATGTCCTTACAAATTGCTATTGAAGGCTATCTCTATCTCTTCTTACTCCTAATGTCTTTTGAAATACAATCACCATACATTGATTGATTCCTCCAAACTAGATTCAAGGACATCTGTTCATTTGGTACTAAGAAACACTCAGAGAAATAAGAACAAAAGGGATTAACACAATCACTGACAATGCTTATAGGTGTACCTAAATTTTGAAGAAAGAAGAACTTGATTGCTAATCATGCTGATATACTTCCACTTGCTTCTTGACTGCTACAACCTTCTAATTTTTATGAACAACTCCTCCTATCCTCATGCTACATCTCATGCAATTGATGATGTGACTTATACAAACTGCACAAGTTTAGGATCTATCTTCTCTTGGCTTTGTTTCAGTCTCCAAATTTTCACAGGTTCATTCTTTTGTTTAGGTTTCCTCTTCCAGACTTTTCACCCTCTTTCCTTTTCCAACTTTTCAAACTAGGTGATGCTTTTCTGCAACTATGTGCTTTGTGACCAAGAGAGTTGCACATATAACATACTATATTGTAATCAAGATCAAATGAATGATAGTTCCTTTTTGACAGCCAATGGCCACTTCTATTGTGATTCCATGCATGATCATACCTTCCATACATTCTACAATTTGTTTGTATGTGACCAACATTATTGCACTTGTAACACATTGGATCAACATTAGATTGACTCCTTCTGCAATCAACTGCTTTGTGTCCAAAATGATTACAGGTAAAACAATAACCAAAAAATGAATAATTACACCTGTGCATATATGCTTTCCTTGTTGGAACAGTTCTTCTAAGATTTCTCCTTTGGTTGTGCATTTTGACAAACTCATCTTTCATTTTCATCTCAGCTTCAGTCTTCATAGCTTGCTTGAGTTTTTCTTCTGAATCTTTACCATTCAACTTTGATGTTTCAGCAGTGAATTCAATCTTCTTTTTGCCTTTAGGAGCAGCAGCATGATGACTTAGATCAAATTTCTTTCTAGTAGTCTCTCTAACCTTAGATGTCTACCCCTTTTCATAGCCTAATCTAGTGGTGTCCCTATGTTGTTTTTGCTTACCCAGCATCTCATATAACTTGGTGGTGCTCTCTTCAAACTTCTAATTTCTCTTTGACATACTCTTGAGATGTTCAATATCTTTTCTCAAGATGACAATTTCAACCTCTAGTTTTAGGCATTCAATAGATTTGACTTCACATTCAGACTTAGTAACATATGTTATTCTCTTGGCCTCTTTAATCTCAGTCTTTAGGCTGATAATCAATTTGACTGAATCATCAACTTGTGTCCTTAAATTCACAATTTGATTTCTTGCCTCTTCAAGATCTGAAGATACTCTTTCAAGGTCTGAAAGTGCTTTTTACTTGAAATCTTTTTCTTGTTGAAGTTGGTCTTTTAATTTCTGATTTTCTTTTTTGATTTTCTGAGTTGCTTGATTGTATCCAGAGCACACAAGAGTTCACCTTCTATATCAACCTCACACTCATGTTCATCATACTCCTGTTCATAGTCACTCATAATGTGATCTCCTTCTTCTGGATCAAATTGGATCTCATCTCCTTCATGTGAATGTGTAACATGCCACTTGTTACGAAGATTTACCAAGTTTAACTTAGAAAGTAAATAGATCAAGATACTGATAGCGGAAGCAATAAAATTATTCTTTTAATTCCTTTGATTAAATGCACATTTGAAACATATTCCAAACTCCCATTGCATAAATCAAATTTCATTTCTTCAATAAAAGAATTGAATAATCATCTTTATAACTTTTTTTCATAATATACATACAAGCTTCAAGAGTTTAACTGATAAATAGAGATACATGATTGTATACTTGTATGTCTTCAATGTTCCTGGCCACCAACTGCATGAGGGCAAGCATTACTCAAGTGATTTACCTCCAACCACAGACTAACTATGGTCCCCTGCACATTTACCAAACTAGTAAACGGCCCTACCCTTCAACGAAAGGATTGGTATGGTAATCCCAAATAAAATAGGCCTAATTTGAGCAAGGTGTTGTGTCCTACATTAACTAGTACTATCATACTATGGCTACAACCATCAAAATATGAAATCCCTACTAGAAATGCAAACCTGGATCACAGTGAACCTAGACAGTGTAAATGTTGGCAATTTACACCACTTTGGCCAAAGTTTTCTTGTCTCATATTCACCCACCCTTCTATCTCGATTGGGAAAGACAACAATCTCTATACAATAGTTATTCCCTTACCCATGGATCAACAAATCCCAGGAATAACCCCACTTAACAAATGCATCATTCTCTACACATAGGATATTCCCTTTCCCATGGATCAACAAATCCCAGGAATATATCTGCTTAACAATTACATCAAACTCTATTCTAGGTTATTCCCCCCTCTTCCATGGATCACATATCCCAAGGTTAACCTATTACATACTTTACTAGGATACATATATCGAAGTAATACCACTTGAATCCTATTCTCACTATCTTTCCCTTTGTACAACTTTCCTATATAAATTCCAATCAATGATTGGTTCACAATTCCATCTAGGTAAAAACCAAACCATAGACACAATCTCACATTCACAATACAATTTTGCTAACTAGATATATGTGTGTGTGTGTGTGTGTGTATATATATATAAACTATTATACAATCAAAAGACATTAATAACGATAATTCAATATTGCAATCACTTAACAATAATACATCACATAATATTTTGAAAACAGGAAAAACATAGAGAAGGAGAAATAAATCCCATGCCTGATAATATAGCTCTAAATGGATCAGATACTCTTCTGCCAATGGCCTTTCAATACTCTAGATCGCTCTTCCAAATAAAACCACTTATAAAAACAAAACGATAAATTTTTGACATAAATGCAAAACTCATATTTGAAAAGGAAAAACTCTTGATTACAAAATGGTGCCATTCAAAAAAAATGAGGGAGAGTACCCCCTTTTATACCGCAACCAATTTAAAAATGTCGATATAATGTCGACATACTTAACCAACTCAACAATGTCGACATATGAAGACATGCTTATCAAAATCTAAATTTAGTTCACAAATCCAAACAACCTTCTAAAAATAGGTGTTAGATAAAAATTTAAAAAATAAATAAAATAAAATATATAAAAAAATTATTAACTATTCACAGATTTTAAGGGGCCCGCATACCTAAATAGTTGTAAAGATTTACAAACAAAACTTAAAAACTTAAGGTGGGGGCCATGTGCCTTAAAGTTTAAAAACATGCTCATTCGTTTAAACATAAGAAACATTTCCCTTATTTAAAAAGCACTTAAAAAAAAAAACTTTAAACACCATTCCTCTAAAAAAAGATATGTATCCCTTTTCTAAAAAGAACTTTAAAGCTTAGATTTATTATAATAATATTATCACCTTAAACTTTAATAATTATTATTATTTATTTTATTATCTTTATTATTATTATTTTTTATAAAACTAATCTTTTATTATTATATTTTTTTTATTAAATCTATTATATATATAATCTTATTGTTTTACTTACCATAAAACAATATTTACGAAAATCCAATTCCGCAAAATAATAAAATTATATTTCCTCAATTAAGAGAAAAATAATAATAGTATTTATATTAAATACATATAGAGAGACTATAGATATATAATTATATATATTCGCATATATATAAATTTATCATCGTAAAATCAAATATAACTCATAATCAAAATGCATATAAAGTCATAAAATCTTCATAGACTTATCGTTAAAGAACACAAAAGAGACGATAATTCATGCATAGCCCAAATCGACATCTCCATATCTATGAGTAATATGCTCATGAATATACATAGGTACGTCTACCTACATAAGTTCATGCTCATATCGACTCATGTATAAGAACGTATCGTGAACTTGCATGAGCATTAATTAACTCAAAGAAACCAAACATTTAACAACATGTAGGTTCAAACATCCAATCAAGACTTAAGATACATAACTCAAATTACTTACCACTACCCACACTGACTTGACTCAACCTAGGTCAAATTAGGGTGTGTGTGTGTGTGTGTGTGTGCTGCTTAGTTTAGGCTTCTCTTTTACGTTTACCAGACCAAGTCCTTCTCCTGAGTGATACCTCCCCTCTTTTCTGGAGGGACAACCTATTCCTGCATCCACTTAGATCATCGCAAGAGTAGTTAACTGATCAAAACATAATCATTAATTAACAATAACACATTTAATACAAGACATTGCATTGTTCTTTTTCTCATCATATTGCATTCAAGATAGATAACACACATAGATGCAAAGATTCATAAATACTTCAACTTTCACAAAATATCCAATCTATAGTAAATGGATAAAAACACATACAGCTTCATAAATCCATAATCACTCACTTTCCAAACAAATTAACCAAACTAGGTAAATAGTAAGTAGATAGAAACACATGGGGTGTAACAGAATGTCTCCTTTCATTGTCAATTTCCTCAGACACCAAGTTGTCCTTTCCTTCAAGTGCATCACCTTGATAGATTCAAATCAACTACTTCCACACATCCTGAGTTGTCCAAAACCTCTTCTATAGGTTCTCCCAAGCGTGTGAATTTCCTCCTAGGGGTGTTATTTTGTTTGGGTGGTCCCTTGGGGATATTGACATTGTTAGCGGTGGGTGTGCCTGGTGGTGCTTGCTTTTGTACATTTTGAACGGCCTTCACATCAATGACGCCATCATTAAGGGTGTTCTTGTTCTTGCCCCAAAAGTGAGGTTTCTTGTTTGACTGTGTGTTGTTATTTGTGTTTGGGGTGTTGATGTTGACTTTGTCATCGTTGTTGTTGTAGGTTTTGTTATCATAGAGTTTAATCGAGCCCTTGGCAATAAGGGCTCTCTCAATGGTCGTGCCCTTGTCAATGACCTCTTCAAAGGTAGATGTGCATTGAATTTATAAGTGGAATCCCATTTCTTAACTAAGATTAGCCACAAACATGGTGACTAGTTGTTTTTCGGGGATTAGCCAAGGGAGTTTGCTTGCTAAGCCTCTCCATCTTTGCAAGAAGGCAACAAAGGATTCTCCATTATTTTGTTTGGTATTGCAAATATTTGCCATGGATATTTCATGTTTAAAATTATAGGAGAAATGATTTACAAACTTCTCTACTAGTTCAAGGAAGGTCCTAATTTTGAGAGGAAGATGTGCAAACCATTCGGTGGCTTGACCACCGAGGCTTCAAGGGAAAAGTCTCATCAAATAAGTATCATCAAATGAGACTTTGAGGTAAGCGATATCGAAATCCCTAAGGTGTTCCCTAGGGTCTTCCTTTCCTTTGTATTTGTCAAATTTGGACGTTTCTAAATTTTTGGGAAAGGGGGGCATGAATAATGTCATGTCGATTGGGTAAGGGCAAATATCCTTGAAAGAATATTGCTTTTGTTTGTTTCCTTGTTGCATGTTATTCACTTTTTGGATTAGGGTTTGCACAACACTCGTTAAATCTTGTGTTGGGGGTGGTTGCAGGATGTATGTTTGTTGATTGATGAGTTGTTGGAGGTGAGGGGGAATTTGGTTTTGTGAGATGAGGTTTTGATTTTGTGGGACGAGGTTTTGATTTTGGTTAAGTTAGGCAAGGTATTGTTGATAGGCGTGAAGTTGTTGTAGAACATGGGGTGGTATTTGATTTTGATTAGGCTTTTGTTGTAATGTTTGGATGGAGGAAGTAATGGGTTTTTGGGATATTGATGGATTTACATATGTGAAATTAGACACACTCATGGAAGCACTCCTATGCACAGAGTTGTTGGGAATAGTGAGAGTGATTTGTGGGATAGATGTGGTTGTCTTTGATGTGCCGACGGGGTTGATGTTGGTGGGGTTTGTTATGGTTGAGATGTTGGTGGGATTTGTGGGATTTGTGGATGTGGTTTGAGATGTTTTAGGGTTAGTGTGCGACGTGGAGTGGTGCAGGAGCACCAAGGGCTCGGAGCCCATGTATATACTACACATTTTTGGTGTGATGTTGTGAAATTTTCTTATCGTTGCATTTTGGCGTGATATGGTGAATTTTCTAATAAGCCTTGGCGGGAAGAAGTTTTTACTTATCCAAAGTGGGTCATCGGTGTGAGCCTTGGCATCGGGCTGAGGAAATAATCGTGAGCCGATAGTGTATCATCTCACCGATCGGGGTGATAAACATCGAGTCTCACCGATGTGGAGTTGGCGGAAGACATCGGCGTGAGTATAAGTATCGGGCCGAGGATTTGATCGTAGGCCGACGGTTGAAGGTCTTACCGATGTGTGATGTCCATCGGCATGAGGGTGGTCATCGGCGGAGCCTGTGGTTGTGTCTCCGATTGCTTGGTGTTACCCCGATGGAGTGGTAAAGGTTGGTGAAGTCCATCGGCATGAGAATCACTATCGATGAAGAATGTGGGTGTCACTCCGACAGCTATGTGTTACTCCGATGGAGTTGGACGTCGGTGAGAGGACATCTATCGGTTGAGCCTTGTGAAGTCTTCCCAATGGGAATGGTCTCACCGATGGTGGAGTCCCGGTTGATCGGCGTAAGGATCACTGTCGGCCCAGCTATGAAATGTTACTCCGACTGCTTGTGGTCACTCCGATGGATGTCTTTGGCTTGGGCGTCGGCGTGAGAACAACTGTCGGTCCAGCGAAGAGAAGTTTTTCTGATGATGTTGGTTACTCCGATGGGACTTACCTTGGAGTCAGGCGTCGGCGTGAGGATCTCCATCGGGCAAGCCTAGGAATGTCGCTCCGATGTCAACTGTCACCCCGATGGAAGTTGGTGAGGGGTTGGCATCGGCAGGAGGAACCTTATCGGTGAAGAAGGAAGAAGTCACTCCGACGGTTCGTTAGTGGTTGACAGGCTAGGGTCATCGGCAGCAAAAGTGCCGATGGTAAACTTACCGTGTGTTCATGCATATATGCAGTTGATGTGTCAGTCGACGGATGTATGTGGGACTAAAGGTTCTCACGAATGTGAAACGGTTTGGACAGTTGGATGTCAGCGATGCTGGGCAGTTAGAATATGAAATGTCTGGTAGTTGAACTGTCCTGTAATGGACATGAGCAGAGATATAAAATGTAGCATTCTTTCTGTAGAGGAGTTCAGCAGAAGAAGAATCGAAGAAGTGAATTTTGGTGTGTGAAGCATTTTGATGTAATCAAAATTTTTGAATAAAAATAAAGTACAGCAGTTCGATCATCTGCGTATTTTCTTTTCTATTTTCAGTTTACCATTCTGAAGTAGATTAGTCTTTCTGTTTCTGCAATTTTGTTTTTTTTTGCAAACCATGACTCTGTTTTGATGACTCCTCAAGTTCCACTGTACAGTATGGAGGTCATCAAGCAGAGCCATGATTTTTGTTTGTTTTCCTTTTATGGGGTGGTCGGATCACCGGTTAGAGGCAATGCATGCTTGTTCTAGGCGAGCTCAGTGAGGAGTCCAGCTAGATAAACAAGTAGGAAAAATAGATTTGTAGGGGTGGAAAAATAGAGAGAAGGAAAGTGAGCACCAAGCAGTCCAGACCCTTGAACAGAGTGAGAAGGGTGGGCAACGAGCTCAGAAAGTTATGTGCCATTGAGGCAGTATCTTGGAGGTAGTGAGGACAAGGTATGTGTCCCACACCAAGCAGAAAAGTAGAGTTTTCCATCTCTGCAAAGAGTATGTCTTTTAGCAATTTGAATTGGTAGGAAGGCCAGTGTTGTCAAACAGTCTTGTACACCTACAGGATGCAGAGCAGGCAGCCTAGAGTCCTCCCTATCAAATTGGTATCAGAGCAGTAAGATTTGGGTTTATTCCTAGATAGGAATAGAAGAGTTGTATGTCATCACTGAGTTCAAGTGAGTCTGTTAGTTCATCCAAGACAATGGTGACTAATGCAGAGTTAGCAAAGAAAGTTGAAGATCAAGAGGAGGAGAATAGACTCCTACAAGAAAGACTAGCAGAAATGGAGAGTAAGCTAGGCTTAATGTTGCAAAAGACTGAAGAAGTCAGCCAGAGAGTTAAATATTCTGAGGATAAGGGAAAAGGTGTACCTATAGAAGATGAAGAGCCCACACCTGATCCTAAGTTGGAAGAAGAACCATTCTTGAAAGCTTTGAAAGCAATGAGTGGTAAAAAATTGGAAGGAGTACCACTTTTCAGTGGGAAAATGGACCCAGATTTGGTCATGGAGTGGATAGAAGGACTTGAAAATCACTTTGAATGTGATGGTGTAAGTGAGGCACATAAAGTAAAGGTGGCCAAATCTAGACTCAGGGGAGCTGCCTTAACCTGGTGGAAATTTGTGCAGACTGAAAGAGCAAAAGAAGATAAGAAGCCCATAGCTACTTGGAAGGGAATGGTAGCTAAAATCAAAGAAGCATATATGCCAGAAGATTATGAAATATAGCTACACAGGGAGAGACAGAATCTGAGACAAAAGGAATTAGATGTCAGTGCATACACTGAAGAATTCCAAAAGTTATGCTTAAGGTCCAAAGTAATGGAGGATGAAAGCATAAAGGTAGCAAGGTACCTTAACGGTCTGAAGTGGAATATACAAGAAGAAATCAGTTTGTTGTGTCCTACAATAGTGCAAAAATGCTATCAGCTGGCACTAAAAGTGGAGGAAAAGAATAAGAGGAAACAAGACTCAAATAGTAGAGGAAGAGGAAGAGGCAGAGATAACAGAGGACACAGAGGAGGTTTTGGTGGAAGGAATGCTGACAATAAATCCCAAGCAGAATCCAAACTCACAGAGCAGAGTGGGGAGTCAAGTGGTAAAGGAAACCACAGAGGAAGAGGATCTAACAGAGGAAGGTCAGGAGGATCAGGTAGAGGATCCTATTTCACCAACATGAAGTGTTACAACTGTGGCAATCTTGGCCATCCAGCATATAGGTGCCCAGAAAAAGCCACATCCTCTTCTCAAGGAGGTGATAAGAGGAATCACTATGTCCAAGACAATGCATCCAGCAGCCAGTTACCTGAGGTCAATCTGAACTCAGAAGATGGAGAGAACCTAATGATAAGGAGAACCTTGATGAAGGAACCAGTAAAGTCTGAACCAAGCCAGAGGAGAGCACTATTCAGAATCAAGTGCAAGATTTTGAATAAGGTATGTAAAATTATCATAGACTCAGGATCTACTGATAATATTATTTCTGATGAAGCAGTTAAGAAACTGAATTTGAAAAGAATTACTCATGCAAACCCATATAGAGTCACATGGTTGAATAAGGGTCAACATGTGGTAGTGAATGAACAAAGTTGGGTAGAGTTTAGTATAGGTGGCTATAAGGATAAGGTATTATGTGATATACTAACCATGGATGCATGCCATCTCTTATTGGGCAAACCATGGCAGTATGACCGAAAAGCAGTACATGATGGTGAGAAGAATGCTTATTCTTTTCAGAAGGATGGTGTCACCTATAAAATTCAGTCATTGGAAGATGAAGATGCAGTTTAGACAAAAAGCCCTAGTATCTTGGTTGTGAGTAGAAAAGAGTTTCTAAATACTCTTAAGGAAGATGGTATTGGTTATGCCATCATAGTAAAACCAAAAGAAGGACAGCAGGATAAGAAGACAGAGATTCCCAAAGAAATGCAGCCTATACTGGAGAGAGTATAAAGGCATAATTAGTGATGGTACACCAGCTACATTGCCTCCATAGAGAGCAATAAGCCATCAGATAGACCTGATTCCAGGGGCATCTTTGCCAAACAAGGCACCTTACAAGATGACTCCAGATCAACACAAAGAGATTTCCAGGCAAGTGCAGGAGTTGCTAGATCAAGGATTGATCAGGAAGAGTATTAGTCCTTGTGCTGTGCCCATAGTATTGGCACCCAAGAAAGGAGGATCATGGAGATTATGCACAGATGCCAGAGCCATAAACAAGATAACTATAAGGTATAGATTCCCAATTCCCAGAATTGAAGATCTCATGGACTGTATTGGAAAAGCAAAGTATTTCACCAAGATAGACCTGAAGAGTGGTTACCACCAAGTAAGAATCAAGGAAGGAGACGAGTGGAAGACAGCCTTCAAGACCACAGAAGGACTGTATGAATGGCTTGTTATGCCATTTGGTCTATCAAATGCACCCAGTACCTTTATGAGACTCATGAATGAAGTCCTAAAGGATTACATTGGTAAATTTGTTGTTGTTTTTCTAGATGATATTCTAATTTTTAGTCAGACCAAGGAAGAACATCTAGAACATGTAAATACTGTTTTACAAAAATTACATGATGAACAACTAACCATCAATCTGGAGAAGTGTGAATTCATGAAGCAGGAATTGGTATACCTTGGTTTTGTGGTGTCCCAGGGAGAGTTGAAGATGGATAAGTCCAAAGTAGAGGCCATATTGAGCTGGCCTACTCCCAGAGCAGCCACAGAGGTGAGAAGTTTTCATGGCTTAGCCCAGTTTTACAAAAAGTTTATTAGAAATTTCAGTGGAATATGTGCACCCATGTTGGATACAATCAAGGGTGGAATGAAAGCAAAATTCAGATGGACACCAGCTGCAGATAGAAGTTTTGAAAGGTTGAAGAAAGAGGTAGCAACACAACCTATTTTGTTGTTGCCTAGTTTTGATAAGCTATTTACTATTGAATGTGATGCAAGTAATATAGCTGTAGGAGCAGTGCTAAATCAGGAAAACAGACCTGTAGCCTTTTTCAGTGAGAGGCTGAATGAAGCAAAGAGTAAGTACTCTTCGTATGACTTAGAGTTGTATGCTCTAGTCCAAGCATTGAGGAAGTGGAGACATTATCTCCTGCCTAAAGAATTTGTTGTCTACACAGATAACCAAGCTCTGAGTTTTCTAAACTCACAGGATAAGTTAAGCAGCAGGCATATCAAATGGATGGAGTACCTGCAATCTTATACCTTTACAATTAAGCATAAGAAGGGGCAGCTGAACAGAGTTACAGATGCTTTGAGCAGAAGATTGCTCACAGTGCAGGAAGTGCAGTTGAAGAGCATTGGAATTGAAGATTTCAAGAATCTTTACCAAGATGATGAAGATTTTGCTGAGGCATACAAGGTTTGTCAAGATTTTGAGAATCACTTTCACAGTGAGTTTGCAGATTTCACCTTACAGCAGGGATTGCTATTCAAAGGTGGACAATTATGTGTGCCAAGAGGATCTATGAGAGAAAATCTCATACAGGAGAAACACAATGGTAGTCTGAGTGGCCATTTTGGTCTGAATAAGACATTGGAGCTAGTCCAAAGGTTCTATTATTGGCCAAGGATGCACAGAGACATCAGAAGGTATGTACAGCAGTGTATCGTATGTCAGAAGGCCAAGGGAACCACTTCAAATGCAGGACTGTACCAACCCTTACCCATTCCTTCCAAACTATGGGAATGTGTAAGTATGGATTTTGTAGTTGGTTTGCCTAAGACTAAGATTGGTTATGATAGCATATATGTAGTTGTGGATAGGTTTAGCAAGATGAGTCATTTCATTCCCTACAAAGTGACTCATGATGTCAGTCATATAGCACACTTGTTTTTCAGAGAAGTGATCAGAATTCATGGACTTCCAGCAAGTATTGTGTCTGACAGAGATGCTAAATTCATGGGGCATTTCTGGAAAACATTGTGGTAGAGATTGGGAACAAATTTGTCATTCAGTTCAGCATATCACCCACAGACAGATGGTCAAACAGAGGTGGTAAACAGGACATTGGGCAACCTGTTAAGGTGTATAACCAAAGAATATGGACAGAGTTGGGATCTTGTCATTCATCAGGCAGAATTTGCCTATAATGACAGTGTGAATAGGACTACTGGTAAGAGTCCATTCGAAATAGTCTATGGAATGCATCCCAGAGGTATATGTGAGCTCAGAAATATGGGAAACATGGAGAACAGAAGTGGACATGCAGAGGATTTTGCACAATCCATGAAAGAAGTGCATGAGCAGGTGAAGAAAACCTTAACAGAGAACACACAGAAGATCAAAGATAGAGTAGATGCCCACAGAAGGGATATTCAGTTTAAGGTTGGTGATCTGGTTATGGTACACTTGAACAAAGCCAGAATGCAGAAAGGAATGCTAACCAAACTGCAGATGAGGAGAATTTGTCCTTGCAGAATACTGAATAAGTATGGAAATAATGCATACAGAATTGAATTGCCAGAAGATTTGGTAATCTCACCAGTGTTTAATGTCCAAGACCTGGTGCAATACAGGGGTCCTCAGTCAGCAGCAGATGGATCCATTTCCGAGAAGGAACAGACAGCAAAAGATGTGACTTTGCCCCTAAAACCCAAACTGTAGGCAGAGAAAATACTGGATTTAAGAGTACAAAAGTAGCCCAGACATGGCGTCTACATGGAGCATTTGGTCAAATGGAAACAGTTGCCTGAAGCAGAAGCTACTTGGGTTGCAGAGTCAGAATTCAAAAAGAGGGGCATTGATTTTGCCTCATTGTCATCGGAGGTGACTTGACTTCTTCCGCACAGGGGGAGTATGGTGTAGGAGCACCAAGGGCTCGGAGCCCATGTATATACTGCACATTTTTGGTGTGATGTTGTGAAATTTTCTTATCGTTGCATTTTGGCATGATATGGTGAATTTTCTAATAAGCCTTGGCGGGAAGAAGTTTTTACTTATCCAAAGTGGGTCATCGGTGTGAGCCTTGGCATCGGGCTGAGGAAATAATCGTGAGCCGACAATGTATCATCTCACCGATCGGGGTGATAAACATCGAGTCTCACCGATGTGGAGTTGGCGGAAGACATCGATGTGAGTATAAGTATCGGGCCGAGGATTTGATCGTAGGCCGACGGTTGAAGGTCTTACCGATGTGTGATGTCCATCGGCATGAGGGTGGTCATCGACGGAGCCTGTGGTTGTGTCTCTGATCGCTTGGTGTTACCCCGATGGAGTGGTAAAGGTTGGTGAAGTCCATCGGCATGAGAATCACTATCGGTGAAGGATGTGGGTGTCACTCCGACAGCTATGTGTTACTCCAATGGAGTTGGACATCGGTGAGAGGACATCTATCGGTCGAGCCTTGTGAAGTCTTCCCGATGGGAATGGTCTCACCGATGGTGGAGTCCTGGTTGATTGGCGTAAGGATCACTGTCGGCCCAGCTATGAAATGTTACTCTGACTGCTTGTGGTCACTCTGATGGATGTCTTTGGCTTGGGTGTCGGCGTGAGAACAACTGTCGGTCCAGCGAAGAGAAGTTTTGCTGATGATGTTGGTTACTCCGATGGGACTTACCTTGGAGTTGGGCATCGGCGTGAGGATCTCTATTGGGAAAGCCTAGGAATGTCGCTCCGATGTCAACTGTCACCCCGATGGAAGTTGGTGAGGGGTTGGCATCGGCAGGAGGAACCTTATCGGTGAAGAAGGAAGAAGTCACTCTGATGGTTCGTTAGTGGTTGACAAGCTAGGGTCATCGGCAGCAAAAGTGCCGACGGTAAACTTACCGTGTGTTCATGCATATATGCAGTTGATGTGTCAGTCGACGGATGTATGTGGGACTAAAGGTTCTCACGAATGCGAAATGGTTGGGACAGTTGGATGTCAGCGATGCTGGGCAGTTAGAATATGAAACATCTGGTAGTTGAACTGTCCTGTAATGGACATGAGCAGAGATATAAAATGTAGCATTCTTTCTGTAGAGGAGTTTAGCAGAAGAAGAATCGAAGAAGTGAATTTTGGTGTGTGAAGCATTTTGATGTAATCAAAATTTTTGAATAAAAATAAAGTACAGCAGTTCGATCATCTGTGTATTTTCTTTTCTGTTTTCAGTTTACCATTCTGAAGTAGATTAGTCTTTCTGTTTCTGCAATTTTGTTTTCTTTTGCAAACCATGAATCTGTTTTGATGACTCCTCAAGTTCCACTGTATAGTATGGAGGTCATCAAGCAGAGCCATGATTTTTGTTTGTTTTCCTTTTGTGGGGTGGTCAGATCGCCGGTTAGAGGCAATGCATGCTTGTTCTAGGCGAGCTCAGTGAGGAGTCTGGCTAGATAAACAAGTAGGAAAAATAGATTTGCAGGGGTGGAAAAATAGAGAGAAGGAAAGTGAGCACCAAGTAGTCCAGACCCTTGAACAGAGTGAGAAGGGTGGGCAACAGGCTCAAAAAGTTATGTGCCATTGAGGCAGTATCTTGGAGGCAGTGAGGATAAGGTATGTGTCCCACACCAAGCAGAAAAGTAGAGTTTTCCATCTCTGCAAAGAGTATGTCTTTTAGCACTTTGAATTGGTAGGAAGGCTAGTGTTGTCAAACAGTCTTGTACACCTACAGGATGCAGAGCAGGCAGCCTAGAGTCCTCCCTATCATGGAGGGTTGTGAAGATGTGGTGGGGTTGTTAGAAGCAAATGCATTATGAGGTATGTTAGCAACATTTTTGAGGAGGAACTCAAGATATCTATTGGGATCCAATTTTAGGACTCTATCAAGCATATCCATGGAATCGGGATCTTGTGTGAACTCTAAGACATCTTGGTCTACTTGATTGGTGGTGATTTGTGTTAGTTGTGGAAAGGAGAAGGGGTTTACCATTACGTTGGCGTCATATGAGGGTATTTATTGGATTGTGGGCATGTTGTTTTGGTCAGTTTGGGGCATTCCTAGGCCAAAGTTATTTCCAAGGTTTGCCATTTCTTGATTTTTCTTGGATTAGGATCTTTTTATGGGCATACAATGATGTGGATTTGATTGGGGACGGATGAAGGTCGAGACCTTAGAGAATTGGTTTGGTTTATTGGACCTAAAGATATGTGGTGATGAAATGGGATAAATATTTAGGTTCAAGAGTGTATACTCCCTAAAATCTAAACCCAAGGAGGGATGAGGTTATGGTGTGATTTTAATTATAGGTGTAGACCTTTAGGGAATAAATCTCAAAAGGTGACAACCTAAGGGTGATAAATGTCAAGGATATTGATTTTCAAAAATTTTGGACCAAAAGGATGAAGGATGGAATGGATTTGGAAAGATTGATTTGGTGAGAGATTTGGGGATGGGTTGGATGATGTTTCAATTAAGGAGAACCTTAGGTGATTTAGATGTTTTGGAAGATAGATTTTGATGATGTTTAGAAAGGATGTTCAAATGAGCTTAAATAGGTCTAGAATTTTGGATGTTGTAAATGGATGTTTTTTTCTTACTCAAGGTAGACTTATGACCTTAAGAAAAAAGGGAAGATTATTCTACTTGAAGGTAGACTAATGACCAACAAGAAAAATAGGATGTGAAAGGATAAAATCTATATTCAATTTTTGGCTCAAAAGTTGATTTGGGATATGATTTTTGGTATTGATTGATGTTTTGATTATGGGATTTTTGGATTTGTTTGATGTAGAAGAGATGGATGAATTGGGGATGGAATTTGTAGGATGATGAATTAAGGTCCAAAAGAAAAAATCAAAGAGGATGAAAAATTTATGGAAGGGCATGCATTATGGTTGGGTTCAAAAGTATGATGAAGGGTCCAATAGTGAAAATGGTTATTCTCTAAGGTACAATATGAGAATTATGGATGAAAATTTTGGGTCAAAATGGTTATGGTTTTGATGGATTTTTGGCAAGGTGGATATGGATTATGGATGTGCAGGTTTAAAAGGTCCCAAAACAATTTCCTAGGCACGTGTGCAAGTTGTTCTGGAAATGGCTCCAAAACAATGAGAAATGGTGCCAGGGATATGCAAAATGGTGCCAAAAGTGGGCATTGGTTGTCAATTCTTTGGCAAATGTGTGTTTTGATGGCAAATTTTGATTTTGTGAAGGTAAAATGATTGTCAAATGTTTTAATGGTGGTTCAATGATATTGATTCTTGGAAAGTATTGAAAACACTTCAAACAAAGAGAACACAATGGCCAAAGGTTTTGTTTGTGAAAAATGTGAAGATTTATCAAGCATGTACAACCTAAGGCGAGGCAAGGACAATACTTTTTGGATTCGCACTTGGATTTCTCCAGCTACACTTACTCAAAGCAGATAACTTAGAAGCTTGGTGACACTAGCTCCCCCTTACACGTCACTCACTTCTCGAGCACACCAAGCTTCGAATTCCTTAAAGATCTGAAGATCCCAAGAAATTTGTTATCTCTACTTTGAACTGTGAGAATGTGGGACAACTCAAGAGGTCTATCTTCCAACCCCCTGTGCCAACAAGTAGAAGGTTTTTGGATTCTAAAACAAATGGTATTTAGTGGGGGAAGATTCGGGGGATCAGAACGTTACGAGCATCTGATAAACCACTTAAGGTTTTGACTAGCTCTACTAGGAGTATCATATACACAAGGTAATACTTCCTTTCAAGCTAGCACCGAATGGTAAGCGCTAATACTGATTCAGACTTGGCTTTCGCCTTATCCTAATTTATATAGCAGACCAAATGAAATTACCACTTAAGGTCACCAATGAGTTCTCCTTGTGGATGTGTCTCAAGGGTAGGCCCACTTCCTAAAAAGAAAAAGAGAGTAGAACCATTTCTCTTCACCCAAGATCCTTTTGAAGGCAAGGGGAGAGGATACTTTGATTCTATCCTTTTGGGTGACACAAAGTGTGCAAGTGCACAAGACATGACAAACAATTGCTAATGTTCTTTTTAAGCCCCAAAATGAAATATGCCTAATGGTTGTTTGCAAACAATTGTTAATTTTAATGCACCAATTCCAAATGTTTTCTAAGCTAAAAAGCAAAGGTTTGTTTTAGGTGCACCAAGATAAAATATTTTTCTATGCTAATAAATCCCTGCAAAAACATTAGTAGTTTTTAGATTTAGGTCTTGGACAAATGACATTAACCTGCAGAACATAGCCAACAACCTACACAGATCCCAAAGTCAGTACAGGGAATAACGCCACCACAGTAAGATAAGGAGCCTCAAAAAAGTCAAATGGCACTATAGAACCACTAAATGGCACTATAGACAGAAGACCCCTATTTCCTAACTATTACAGAATATGGCACTTCAGTATGCCAAGATGGCGCTACAATGACAAAAGGTGCTACAATTTAGAGAAATGGTGCCACAATATTTACTACTGATTTTACACAGAAAATGGTGCTACAGCGAGGGAAAATGGTGCCACAGAACAGGAAGGCACTACACAACTGGAAAATGGTGCCAAAGTGGGTTTTGAACACTGTGTCTCTTGTCTATTGGACTAGATGGTGCTGAACTAGGCACTGATAGCGCTAAAATGGCACAGTGTTGGTCAAAGCTTCCAAAAAGACAAGTTTTAGTTGCAAAATGTTCATGCAAACAAGGTTAGTGGTTGTTTCTTCACCCAATAACACCAAAATACCATAAATAGTGAAATAAGAGGAGTTAAGGACAAGAAAACAACACTAGATTTGAAAAAACAAGTCCTTAGATAAACCCTAGAGTGATTTTGCCATAATGTCCCTCTATACTTGCATATTTCCTATAAAAATTGAGAGCAAAAGATGCCAAAAATGAAAGGAAGCTAGGTGTGCAGAAATCGCTTCCTACACTAATCTAATGAGGAGAGATGTATGCAAATTCAATTTTAATTCTTACAACTACAACAACATAGAACATCTAACAGAGATATTATAGCAATACACATACACATAGAAAGTAGACAAAAGAGAGAGAGAGAGAGAGACAAGATATACGTGGGGAAAACCCTTACGGGTGAAAAATCCCACACTCTAAAACAAAGCTCAAATGTATTACAGTAAACAATAACATATTACAATACAGTTTTAGAGCCAATGCTCTTTCAAGAGTCTTCAAATGTCGAATCTGGAGATATTCCAACAGCATAACAGTACTTGTAAAACACACTGCTTATCTCCCATCCAAGCACCTGATTTTATAGAGTTTACAAGGCAAATATGGAACCTTCTAGAGATGGGTGTCCATCTTGGACTCATGCCCCAAAACCTATGCCTAAGGACACTTGTCCAACATCCCATCCCAATGTGGGCACCTTGTCCCAAGATAGGCTATGATAGATGCTCTTACGCACCTTACAACTGTCATAGAATCCATCATAACTAACAACACTTACAACTGTAAGAGAATCTGTCATACACTAACCAAAAATATCTTATTCCTCTTACAACTTGTCATAACCTCCCTTGACTACCCAAAGATGCCTTTCTCTCATGTAAAGATACTCACTGACACTCATCATTAAATAAAAGTTGGTTGAGGTTTTGGGGTCGTTGCCCCCGAGCCCCCACGGGGGCATTGCCCGTCGACCCTGCCCTGTACCACGACAGGGAGCGTGCCAAGGGTGCTACCTCTGGACCCCGCAAGGGGCTCCGCCCTTTGACCCCATCTTGGGGGCACTGCCCCCAAACCCCCATTAATTATTCAAGGGGGAAACCGTGGCTGCCAAAGTCACCAAAATTTATCTTGCTGCATGTACACAAGGTGCCGACTATGCCAACTCAACATGGGATAAATAAATACAACATTAGGAATTTGAAAGGTTGAGACACCTTAATTCCCAACAAAAAACACCAGAAAACAAGAAAAACACAAAGATTCAAGTCTATGGTGAGTGGGTTTGTCGTGCAAGAATGATGCCAAAATAGTCAGAAATAGCGCCACTGTCCACGGAAATGGCGCCACTACGCGAAGGAATGGCACCAAATAGAGAGTGTTTAGCGTCAGGACCTGCAAAAGCACATTTTCTACAAAAGCACTCACAAATAATGTTAGATTTGGACCTTGTGGGTCCCACTAGGAGTGCCAATGTAGTTTATGGAAAACCAAATGAAAGAAAATACAAGAAATTGCAATGAAAACAAATATTATACCTTCCAATGTGATTCACAAACCCTAGATAGGGTGGAGAGTGTTGCACCCAAACTCTAGCTTTACCCCAAGATGATAATGGACAATGTGAAATGCTCTCAAAACCTATGCAATTCACTAATAAAACTAGCTCAAGAGGATTGGAGAAGAGATTGTGGCATGATAACTTTGCTCAAATTATGGTTGATAAAATGGCTTGGGAGAGGCTCTATTTATAGGCTTTTTGGGAGAGGATCGGATCTAAGGGTGGAGATTTAATTTGGGGATCAATGGTTGTGAATGCGTATGATGTGGAGGGCCTAGATTTAATCTCCAAAAATGGAGGGTTGTGAATAAAGATGAATTTTAAATTCATCTTAGGAAAGGGGTGGATTAAATGAGGTTGGGTGAGATGGATTAGATGTGAATTAAAAATCCACATGGGGAAGAAAAAATGAATTAAAAATTCATTTGGGGAAGAGTGGAAATAAATGAGGTTGGCATTAATAAGGGATGTAAGAGGTTATTAATGAGATGTTTGACATATGTGTATAAATTTTTTTTTATGTGGCATAAATATCAATTTTTTATTTGGAGGATGTGGGGAAGGGTGTTAAGTTAAGTTTGACCATTTTAATCGGGGAAATTAGCCTAATTAATATGGCTGGAAAAAGTAGGGAATGGGCTAGTAAGGGGTTAATATTAATTAAATAATATTTTATTTAATTAATCTCAGGTCTAGAGTCATGTAGGTTAGGATAGGCAATTAAATAATTGATATTTAATTAACTAAGGTAGGGATAGGTTAGTTAGTAGGTTAAATTAATTGGATAAACATGATTTATCTAATTAATTGGGTTTAGGGGAAATTAATCAAATAGATGTTTGCACATTTATTTAATTAATTGGATAAGTTAGACTATTGAATTAATTAAATTAATTCAATTTTAAAGGATGAAATGATGGGAAACCAGGTGTTGAAAGGGACAATTAATTAAATAAAAATTTAATTAATTAATTAGAAGGGAAATTGATGCATTTGGTGATTTCAGAGGTCAGTTAGATGGTAAAGACATTTTTAGGTGTCTACAGGTAGTATACCTTAAACCAGCCCTCCAGAATGAAATACTTCATAATCATTAGACAGATTTGTCCCCATGGCTACGACAGCTTCTCCCATTCAAAACCCCCATGAAACTTCACAGCGGCCTCACCATTGCAGAAGAAAATTCCCATATTCTTCGAGTCTGGAACCTTGCTACGGTGACTATGTTTTTTTCCTTTGGTGGGGAGGCACGTGGCTTGTCCTATCACCTCTCGGAGACTTGGATGCCAATTCCCCCCAGCCGGACTTGTCTAGGATCCTCATCCCAGGACTCAGCAAACTGGCGAGATAGATTTTCATCATGCCCAATCATCACCTCAAGGAAGGAAGCCACCTCCCCCTCTTGAATTATATGCCAGGCCATAGGTTCATGGTGGAATTCATCAATCGAGGTCGATTCAATTTTCACAATTTCTCCACCATCCTCACTCTCAGAAATCTATGTAACGAGAGAAATTCAAAGTGTCTAAGGCAGCATGCATAGAAATGTTTAACTAAACACTCTGTAGAGTAATAAAACCCATCCGTGCACAATTATCTAATCAAAGGCTGCAAGATGAGATCTTCATTATGGTTTTGTTGATAAGTGACGCCTTTGCTACCCTAGAACCCCTCCTTAGGAGAAGATCACACTTGCCACCTTGTGTGAAAAATAGTATCCCTGGCATCGATGACAGAAAGGAAATAATTTCCCTTGAGCCACTTAGACCATTGATTATTCCACCCTTTCGTCATATGCCACTTCATCAAACTGTTAGGCCAGCATGTCCACTCCTTTTGAGCACCTTTTTTGTGCCACCTCAACTTCTTTCCTAGCCAGCCTGTTGTCCATTCAACCTGCCACCTCAGCTTGCTACTAAATCAACTCATCCTCCGAATCTCCCTACCACTATTCTCATGCCACCTAGGAGCCACCGCATAGTACCTAGTCATCTCCTTCCACCACTTTTCCTTGTCACACCAAGACATTTGAAAAACTTTTACACTTCTCCTGCCTTCTTGTATTTGAATATCAATGGCTACAGTTTTGAAACCCAACCACTCATAATTAATACCCTTAATATCCATAGCGTCGCCTCCACCAATCTAAGGATACAAAAGGCAAAGAGCCCATAGTATCTATTCAGTGTTCTTGTTTCCATCATTCTTAATAAATTCTTGAATCCCACTAGGTAGCCTAGAGACATGTCTCCAGCACCTCCAACCATCATCATTACTACCTAGGTTTGCCATAGCATCGGCTATAGAATTGCCTTCCCTATAGATGTGGGAAACCTTATATTCCTCCAGGGCATTGAGGAGCAAACAGATTTCACCAATTATGTCTTCTAGCTTCCAACCTATGTTCACTGAACCTAGAGCAGCGTTCACAATTAACTGTGAATCCCCTCAACATGAAGATGTCTAATGTTCAAGGAAATAGCCAGTTTGATGCCCCATAGCATAGATAAAGCCTCGGCCTCATTGTTGCTTTTGATACCAAGACCTCCAGAGTATGCTACCACAAACCTCTTCAAATCAAATCTAATAATTCCTCCTCCACTAGCAATCCTGAGATTCCCTTCAATTGCCCCATCAAAATTGAGCTTGAACCAATATTTTTTAAGTAGGGTCCAGATAGTTTTATCTCTGGCTAACTTTTTAGAATTGTCAATCTGACAAATATTTGGGTTGATAGTCCATTGTTTTAGAATATTAAGCTCTTCCCTTCCTGGTGGGTTCTCCATAGTTTTGAATTTACAGGAGTTGATATTCTCCATTAGTAATTTGGCAAAGGACTGGAACACTTCAAGAGGAGTTCTACATTTCTCCTTGAAAACCCTATTATTTCACTCCTTCCACTAATTCTAAGCCACATGTGGGGGGATTTGAAGCCATAGTTCCTTGATAATATGGAATTTAGACTTGAAAGGGGATCTCTGTGCCCTAAGCAGGGCCACCACATTCTCATTAACAACCCAACACAAGGATAGCCTTTGCATCACAAGACTCTAGACCTCTCGAGCAAAGTTATAGTATGGGACAAGATGATTTACAGTCTCTTCTTCTTCATTGCAAAGAGCACACCTATTGGGCATATGAAATCCTCTCTTTTTCAAATTATTAATAGTCAAAATTTTATTGTGCATAAGGGTCCACTAGAAGAAGTTAATCTTAGGTAAAAGTTTGGGTAGCCATAACTTCCCCCCACAATTTATCTTCACCAGGGTCGAACAATAGACCATAAGCACTCTTAATGATAAACCTACCAATTTTGTTCTTATCCCAAATCATCTGATCTTGTTTAGGAATGATGGAAATCCTGAAATTGGCCAAATCCTTCTAAAGCTGAAGGACCACCTTTTTATCCTCATCCTGATCAATGACGCATTCTATGATACCCCTCCAACATCTAAGGTCCCCATAATTTTTGATGTAGCTTGCCACTTTATGGCCAAAGAATCAACAAGCTTTATTTGCAAGTCTACCATAGTTCATCTCTTGTAAGGCAATGTCCTTCAACCATCTATCCTCCCAAAAATTGACATTTCTGCTATCCCTAAACTTCCATCTAATACCTTTTGACAAGGATCATTGGTCCTTGGCATTTAATCATGTTTCATGTGTCAAATCCAGGGCTGTGTCCTAAGCTATCTGCAATAAGGGGTTCCATGGTTACTAATCCACTAACTACTTCTACTAATCTATTTGCTTCAAAGATTAATACTGCTAATTTTTTTGTTGTGAAAGGAAGTTCTGAAAATACTGAAAACAAAGATGAAATAGTAAGTTGTTGGCATTGACCTATTCTAATCCATACAACTGAAAATATACATTTACTAGAAACAACTATATAAATAGAAATAAATCTATCTTTATGAATGCAGAAAACTATCTCCCTAATATAATCTGAAACAAGACAATGAAACAAACAAATACTAGCCTCATGTCTTGATGGTAGGAGTGGGCCCTTGCTCCTCGCCCTTAGGACTGATGACTAAGGAAAAAACTTAGTACATAAATATGATAACATAGTCTTTCTTTAGTCTAATTTCATCTGCATGCTTGTATTCAAAAAAATATGTCCAATCTAGAAAATGGAGATTACAATAACCTAATAGTAATCATCTATGTTTCTTTGCTGCTTCTACCTTTTATATATCAAATCAAGCAATGAGATATTAATCTATTCTAACTATCATCTTTTCTATGAGATATCATCAATCTCTTATTTAACAACTATTTAACTACAGAGTAAAATCATGCAACTGAAATAGATATTAGTGGTACAACAGTCCTACTAAATCTAGATTCTTAACTTGAATAACAACTGGGTAGCGAGGCCTTAAAATATAGGTATTTAATAAGTCTTTTAGGAACTCATGCAAAATTAATAAAAGAGGAATTAGACCCCTAGCAATCAACTAGAGTCTTTACCTGATCATTTTGGTGCTAGTTGAGTAACCTCCAAAGCACTCCAATTGCCTTTGAAGGTGCAGACTGATAGTGGCGCTGGAGACTCTGCACTATCGATAAGGGGATTCAGAGATGTGTGCTATCACCAGGAGCTCCAAAGATGCACCCATGACTCCTATATAGCTCTGAAGATGATCCACCCTTCAGTCCCCTGCTTCAAAATACTTCCAACATATTAGGAAAATGTTAGAGTCTAGTGTAGTATCCTTCATATCAGCTCCAGAGATTGCTAGGACCATCTTCAAAGATGCTCAAAATTGTCTTTTCCCATACAACTGCACCTATAGATGCAAAAAGAGAGACTTATCTGTACCTTTTCATCAGTTTGATTCACATTAGTCCTTCAATTGAAAATCATGACCTTTGGCAATTCATCTCTCATTAATGTTGTTTAAGGTAAATTTTGATGAAGAGGATCTTTGTGTTTATTTTGCTAGTTTGTGTTGATCCTCCTTTCACCACTAAACATTCAAGGACTTCCAGCCGAGTAGGAAACCTATTATTAGGGCTTCAGTCACTTAGAACATTAGGGAAAATTAGAATTGTGTGATTTAGTTGTTCAATAAGTCCAATTATGCTCAAAACCCTAATTATACAAATTCAAAAGCAAACAGACAAATTACAGAAAATGCTCGCACATAGAGATATCAAATGACAACCAAATGCATACCAGATTTCAAAGTTCAAAAAATAGAAAAGTCAGAGACTAATGAGCGGGTGTCCTAGTCTAGTGCCATGCTTTTTGTTGGGATCTAGGAATCTTGTCTGCAACTTGTTCCTATTGTTCTGGAGATTCTTCAGTTGCGGGATCTAAAGGACTAATGAGCGTGTGCTCGATTCTAGGTCCCTATTTTCTCTTTTGATCTGTAATTCTGACAGTCTACAATTCTTCCTTGCAACTCCACTTTTTCTACTCCTACAACCTGTAACCTGAAATTATGGAAAAATGGGTTGGGGGTTGTGGAGTTTAGAGGCTTGCCTCAGTCAAGCCTCAGAGAGACATTCAAGTCTTCCAAACACCATTGTTAAATAAAGAGTGTATATCCCTACGGGATAGAGGTGAAATCCAAATGATAAATGATTGAAAACACAAATGATATCACCTTGTAGTGAATATCTCATGGAAGGAAGATGCTCTTCATGCCATGAGGAGATGGATGCCAAATATGCAAATATAAACACAATAACAATGCTCTTCTCTACAACACAATGAATATTTTGAATGCTCTAATCACAAGAATACATAAAGTTCACAATTGCCATCTAGTTTACAAATGAATCACTAATCATGCTTATATATGCAACTACAAACATTCCTGCTAAGAATTTCGTAATTGAAACTTACCGTGTCGCCATAGGACCTAATAACGGTCATAAACTGACACTTTGAAATTGGGCCTGACCTAAAATAGGGTAGGACTAGGGCACGGGTGCCCAAGTCCTCCCCCCTATTTTAGGTAGGAATCATGTCAAGTGCATCCCCTGAGTCCTATTTATCATGAAACTTCAGGGTTTTCTCATCGGGAGTCATCAAAATCATGCAAAATGTCCTAAATGCATAAACAAGACTTGGGAGCTAAACCTTAAGAGGGAAAAGCCCCCAAGGGGACATTTTCTGATGTAACATTTAGCCCCCACTTTAATGTATGTATAAATGCAAGGCTAATACATGCATTAAAGTATGGTCAACAAACACAACAAACACGCCAAGCATGGAGAAGACACACCAATCATAGAGAAGATAGTAACAAACACACAAAACATGGAGAAGATAGTTATAGTCACGTAAAACATGGAGAATACAGTATTGAAGACATGCAAAACACAGATAATATAGTATTGAAGACATGCAAAACATAATGAATGCAGTGAAGATAGTAATTATTTTCTTTTTTTTTTTCTCATATATATATGAAATGCAGATGCAAGTATAAGGAAAGTAAACACACCACCCATAATGCAGGAGGGACTCATCGCCACCAGTCTTTAAGACTGCATATGGGGCAACACACACACCAAACATTCCATACAAAGCAAGCATGCCATAAAAATCTCAAAGCATAGGAGGGACTCATCGCCACCGATCTTTGAGACTATGCTTGGGAACAAACACACAACACACACACACTTGGAAGATACGAAGAAAACATGGCAGACAAGCGATGGAGTATTCCTATTTCTAGGTTCATCACCATCTCAGGCACATTACAGGAACACACCGATGATTGGGCTTCACCACGACAATCGCCAAAGACACATTTAAGGGTTGAGTTAATCACAAAACTGCTCCCCACCTCCATAGAGGACTTTTGAAAATGATAGGATGTGCACTCTCCACGAGAAATATATGATCCCCACCTTCGTAGAGGGCTTAAGAAAAGGATGTGATATCCCGCCTCCGCAGAGGGCTTAAATTATTGCAAGTTGATTTTAAATAAATCTCAGAGTGCAAGAGGGACTCACTGCTACCAGTCTTTAAGACTACACCTGAGAACAAACACATTGCTAACATCTAGAACAAACAGCTTACCTTATATATGCCCCCACCTTAAGGTGGTTGCTATCAGGTATCAATATCAAGCACATTAAGGTAGGAAGAAAACACACAAGGGAACACGATCTCTCACAAAACCCATGCCCCGCGGAGGTGACATGCACTTTACGATCACCAAATGTTCCCACAAACACGTCCCTGCAAGAAAAGTGTTAGTGTCCATATAATCATGATAAACAACAATATCAATGCATGAATGCCTATGATCAACAACATAAAGAACTGTGGAAAGCAAGATTCAAGATAGATAAAGTGCACAGAGCAACAGTTTTGTTATATTTTGTAAGTGCGATAAGACACCATCAAGATCGCATGAAGTGTTTCTACTAGCCAAGCGTCGGATAAAATATAACAACCCCATCGTCATATAGGAACTAAGTCTAATTTTTTATTTCTCGCTAAAGGGACACTAGGTCCGCATTAGTATAAAATGTTTTTTGTCATTTGCCCACTAGATAGAAACACTAGAGGAAGGGAAACAATAAATTGAGAGAGGAGAAACAAGTTCCTTAATAACAGTCACATAGGAGGGTACCCGCAAGTCACCAACCGCAATGCTATGTTCGTAAGACACGACACACAACAATGAAAATAGAGAAACAATGTAGAACAATGATGATACAAATAGAAGAAGGGTCACAATAGAGGCGGTCTCCTGGTATCCTGGACCTTACAAGAGTATCAAGGGTCATCCTAGGAGGCCTAAACAACACATAACACATGATGGGGGAAACATATCACGAGAGATAAAGGGTTAGAAATACTTACTTGTAGGGACCATCATATAAAATTTTAGAACTTGTAAACCTCTTGGAGAGGTATTCGATCAAGTTTATTGCAAAGGTCAAGTGGTTCTTTTGAGAGTCTTGTTTGTAATCAGAATATCCATGTAACATTTGTTTCTCAAATCCTTGTGTAAGTGAGACCTTTTGTTGCTTGTGAGGAGGAGAACCACTATTATTTCCAACCGATGATAGTTGTCTTACTCTTTTCTGATTTTTAGCTAACTTTCTTTATTGAGTTTGTCTACCATAGTGATAAGAATCATCTTGTACTATCTCACTCTTTTGTTTTGTTAGAGTCTCTTATTTCGGTTGGTCTATTTGTTTTTCTGATGCCTTTTGGTTATCTCCCGATCCTTGTAAAGATAATGGAGGAGGAACCTCAACATAAATTCTATTTCTGTGTGGATGAAGTGGGTTATCCAACTTTTCCTTATCCACTTCTATTATACGCATGATGTTATCATATTCCAAGTAATCATCATCATCTACTTCCACTATACCCTGTTCCATCATATTATTATCAGTATGCTTAGGAAAAGGATTAGTAAAGATTTGTAAATTTTGAATCGGCGGAGCAACCAACTTATTTCCATTGTCATTCACACCCGATACCTGTATCACATTCGATTCGATGAGGTCTTGTGTTTCATGTTTAAGATGCATACATTGTTCAGTATCATGTCCTTGTGTCTGATGAAAATGACAAAAGGCATTAACATTGAAGTAAGGTCCTGGAGGTTTTTTAGGATCTAAAGGTTTAATCAAGGGAAGCTTCATAAGATTATTACTCATAGCTTGATTCATGATAGAATGATAAGACTCAGATATCGAAGTAAACTTTCTTTGTTGATATGGTGCCTTCTTCGGATTAGTGATAGCAAACACCTGAGAAAAGTTATTCAAATTTAGTCCATTAATCTTGATGAAACTCCTATTATTATTCCTCTTAAAGTTGTTTTGTGATGGTCCAACCATGGATTGACCAACTTGAGCCAATGAGTTTTGGCTTTCATACTGACTAGACGAAAGTTGATAATCACAAAGGGCAGTGCATAAATGTTGAAAGGAGTTATACTTCATCAAGAGGATCTTATCACAGATGTTAGGTTGTAGATTTGTAATAAGCACCTTCTGAACATCCTCATCTTTCATCTGATATTGGATTTGTTCATAGAGAGATTGATACTGACTAATAAACTTAGTTAACTTCTCTTTCGGACCTTGCTTGCAATGAACTAAATTAGTCAAAGACACTTGAGGTCTAATGTTTGCTTGAAAATGTTGAAAAAATTGATCAACCAACTACAAAAAGGAGTGTATTGAATTTGGAGGTTAAGAGGAAAGCCATTCTAAAGCAGTACCTTTGAGAGATTGTGGGAAAAGTTTTGCTAACAAGTCCTCTTCAAAGTAGAAATCACTACACATAGGCGTGAATGCTGCCACATGAGTATTAGGATCACCTTTTCCACCATATTTTTCAAAGCAAGGAGTCTCAAACCTCTCAGGCATAGGAGTTCTCAAAATTGCATAAGATAGGGGATTACGGGCATGATAAGTTGGTATATTAGGTTGTGAAGAATTTGTCAAATTTGTCACTTTTTGTTGTAAAGTAGTCATGCCTTGCAAAAGTTGGTTTAAGAGGGCATCATTGGGAAATGTAGTTTGCTGCGAGGAATTAGAACCAAGGTGAGGAGGTGATTGAGCCTGAGTTGTTATAGACAGAGGTTGTGAATAGGTCAATGGTGGTTGGACATATTGATAGGTCGAGGGTGGTTGTGAATAATTATATGAAATCGGTGGCTGAAAATAGGTGGAATGGAGAGGTGGTTGAGAGTAAGTATTCAAAGAAGAGGTCCCCTTAGAAACCAAGTTATGATAGTTAAATCCCACAACTTTGTATTTTTGTGAACTAGTTCCATTAGATACTCCAATACCCGTGGTAGCATTACTAATAGCATTTGCATTAGTTGTTAAAATTGTCGATGTAAATGTAGACAATCTAGTGGTCGGTATAGGTGCCAATACTTGCGTATGAGACAATGACGATATGTTTTTGATATCATTTGCACATTTAGTCATCGTCATGACATTATTGTGTAAAATATGTGTTAAACCTTGAACAACATTAATGCCATCTTTTCCTTCTTTTATCAATTCTCTTATGTGGTAGATCACAGGGACGACTTCTTCTATTATTCTTTCAATTCCCATAAATGCTTGGAAATCGGCTAACTCTTTATCAAGTTTATTTATTTGCTCATCAGGTACATGTACGACCACTTAAATAGTGTTTCCAACATCATGAAATACTTGATCATCCATAGTGGTTGTTGTAGTTAGGGTAAAATTGCAAATCAGGGCAAATGAATAAATAGCAATGATAAAAACCCTAGCAATGCACAATGAAGCACAAGACAACATGAAAATCAAAATAACAAATGTAAATGCAAACCGATCTCCACGCTATGCTCGATTTATCTCCATTGCTCTTCTCCGCCTCGCATGAGCATGCAAGATTTTAAAGGATTATTGTTGGAATAATGTTGGGTGCTCACTTCTGCAGCATAACATTAAAATGAAGATGCTAGAATGAATGATAGATGAAGGATGCAAAGGCTCTAACGATATTTCGACAGCATGTGGATACTTGAGGATCAATGTATCTTAGAAAATTTGACAGAATAAGGGTACTTGAGGCTCAATGCATGCTAATGGCTTATGAGGGGGTTGATTTATAGAAAAGGCTTGGTTCAAATGGATGGTTGAGATTAAAAAGCTAAATGATTGATGTGGATAGCTAGGATTGATTCGGTTATCCCACTCTTCAAGGGAGTTGTAGTCATTTGACAAGTGTCAAGGAGAATAGGGCTCATGTGTGCTTGTGTACATAAAAAGTACTACATATGAAAGATATTAAATAAAAGGTTATAGTACCACTTATCTTTTTAAATGAAAGAGGCACACATGTCGGCTAAATGATAATATAAATTAATTAAATAAATAAAATTTATTTAATTAATTAGATAGTGGGGAACTTAATTCAAATAAAATATTTGAATTAGTTGGGATATGAGTTGGATATTTATTAAATAAATAAAATTTATTTAATTAATTGGATAGTGGGGAACTTAATTCAAATAAAATATTTAAATTAGTTGGGATATGAGTTGGATATTAATTAAATAAATATAATTTATTTAATTAATTGGATAGTGGGATTAGGATATGATGTGGAAATTAATTAAATAAATAAAATTTATTTAATTAATTGGCTTAATGGGATAAGTGGGATTAAGAGTGGGATTTAGGACAAAATGCTACATGATTTCTAGGATAATATTTTTGACAAGGTGTTGCGAGACATGGACAAAGTTGGGACAATTTTAGGTGTCTACATTTTGCCCCTCTTTGAGATGATGTTCGAGATGATAAGCTTTATGTCGAGTAACATCATTTCAAAGAAGCTAAGCTATGGATAGAGGAAAAGGATAGGGTGATGGAAAGATATGATGATGATGTAGGATGAAAAGATAGGATGATGATGCCCTCTCGAGAGGATAGGCAGGTTGGACAAACACGGGTAGGCTCTCGAAAAGAAATGGCTTGGCTGGAAAAGAAAGATAAGGGGATAGATAGAAGAAATGATGATGCGTTATGCTGCAATGAAAGTGAGCAACCATAATGTTTGATATAGCACTAGACGTTATGCACCAAGGTATAAGGAACCAAGGGGATGATGTGTCTCGTGCCCCAGCATAATACAACCTTGTCTGGATACAAGATATGAATATTAGCTAGAATGATACTGATGTGATACAAATGCAAGATAAAAAATAACACACACAAGCAAGTAAGCAAGCATGCACAAATGATTCAAAAACAAACAAGGTATTGCCCCTGTCAAGCTGTAAACCAATGATTGGTTGTTTGATGATGATAGTTGAGAGTGTTGTCATTGCGGGGAAAGCTATATCCCTAGATCAACACAGGGTTGTTTGTTGAGTTGGTTGGCTGATTGGCTAATTGATTTGGCTTACAACAAGGTTAGGATCAAGACCATTGATTGCGTTTGGATAACTTGACTTGATTGATTAACTTGATTGGTATAGCTTAATGATGACTTGCATTTGGATCTTTGTTTGGAATGGTTGGAAGATGATGAAATGTTGATTAGATTGATGAAATGATGATGATTGATGATATGTGGTGGATTGAGCTACTTTTGATTTGTTGGAGTGATTGGATTTGTTTTGATGGTTGCTTGATAGTAATGGTGTGATGATTAGAGTGTCCACTCAATCTAAGCATAAGCAAGTGTTCTCAGTATGCTCAAAGGATGTAAAACAAACAAGGTATTGCCCTTGTCAAGTCATAAACCAATGATTGATTATTTTATTGATGATGATAGTGTTGTCATTGCGGGGAAAGCTATATCCCTAGATCAACACAAGGATGTGGGAACGCTATATCCCATTGATGCTAATTGATTTGGTTCATGATAAGATTAGGATCAAAACTTGTTGATTTGATTGGATAATGTTCCTTAATTGATTGGCTTGCTTGATATGGATTAATATGACTTGGATTTAAGATCATTGCTTAGATTGATTTGATTGATATGATTGGAAGAAGTAATTGATTGAAATGGATGAATGAATGTTATTGATAGGAAGAATTGATGATGATGATTTGATTTTGATTGAATGTTGGTGGAGTGGATTGTTTTAGATGATGTGATTGGTTTTATTGCTTGGATTTTTTGTTGGATATGTAATTTTTTGGATTTTTTTAGCATATTTTAATTTTTTTTTTGTGTTTTTTTTGGGAATATTTGATTTTTTTTTTTTTGGAGTTTTGTTTGAAATGTTTTAGAAAATGCCAATGGATTTACAATTCGGGTAGCCTTTGTGCTTGATACCAATGACAAGGGAGAAAACCAAGTCTAGGTGCAAAGGATGGATAAAAGGATGGGCTCATAGTAAATGTGATGGAAGGATCATGATATATGGGTGGATAAAGGGATAGGCCATATAAGGGATGGATGCATGCCTCATGATTAAATGGATTGGTAGGCTATAGTGGAAAGCTCATGATAAATAGATGGGGATAAGCTATAAGATGAAAAGCTCATGATAAGGATATGCCATAGTGGATAGATCATAAGGGAGCTAGGATGTGATCTCCAAAGGCTATGTTGCATAGGAAGAATAACTTGCCCCATTCTAGGTGGTAATGCTTAGGATTCTTATATGACAAGGCTCATGATTAAGGGATGACATGATAGATTGGCTTGAATGGGATGGATAAATGGTCAATGGATAAGACTTGGTTTGGAAAGAAGGTATGTCAAGAAATATCCAAACATGTTTCAACATTTTGCCCCTATATCTTCATCAAGATCAAAAGGCAAGAGGATGGATAAAAGGGGTTCAATAGGATAGGCATGTTTATGTAATGGCGAAGGATGGTAGGATGGTATGGTAATATAGGATATGATAAGATGGAAAATGATAGGTTGGATGAGACAATGTGCCCCCAAGTGTAAGTGACATAGAAGATCAATCTACACATGACGTCTGTTTGCCAGGTTTTCATCATGGTACTTATCCAAGGTGCCTGTTTACCAGGTTTTCATCGTTGGACGAAGGGATTTCTCTTTACTATTTTGAATTTTTTTTTCTTTTTTTTGCTTTTAGATGGGTTGACAATTACACATGGCACCTGTTTGCCAGGTTTTCACCATGGTAATGGATAGGAGGGACTCAAGTGTCTAGTTCGATGGATGTTGTTAGTCTCGTTGGATATGGATGTCATCGCATGGACCATGTTGTTATGCTCATAGATGTTGATAAGGGATTGCATGGATGGGAGATGGATTAGGTAGATAGTGGATGATGAAATGGATTATGAAAGGTTCATGCAAGGATAGATGGATGGGGATATTGGATTATGATATGGATTATATAGGCTTATGGAATGAAGATGGATGAAAAGTTTATGCCAAAGCATGGACCATAGGGATAGCATGGGGGAGATATGTAGGATAATGGATGGAAGATGGGGTGATGTAGTTATGGGGAGGTGCTGCGGAGTGGAAGGGAATCATGACCAATGGCTGCACACACCGTGATAAACATTGAAGCTTTTGATGAGATGGTGGTGTAGGAAGCAATGGAGATGTTTTCTTAGGAGATGGTTGATGTAAGCATTTGGGGACCCACATAGATTTAGTATTTTTAGTGCTTTTTCTTTGCTTGTGGGATTTTTGAAGGGAATGGAAGTTTTGTATGGAAGTAGGCTTTTGGATGGATATAAGTGATTGGGATTCTTGAGATGTGGATGAGGATGCCTCATTTGCTTTGCTAGTTATTTGCTTAGGAACCCAAACTATTTTGCTTTTGTTCTTTGCATTTGGAGGTAAGGGTTTAGATGGCTTTTTGGATTGCTTTGCTTTGATGTTGATTCTTTATGTCCTAAGGTATGAAGACCTTTAGGATTTTTTGTAGGATTTTTAGCTTTATAGGTAGAGGCATCAAAATTTTTGCTTTTGGATCCCATGGGGTGGGTGGAGTGGATGGAATGATTGGAAGCTTTATGCTTAGACAATGTGTGCTTTTGTTGGTCATGATTAGGGATGTAAGGATACTTATGAATGCTAGGTATGTTAGGTGTTGGAAGCAACAGTGGCAAGATGGATGGAGGGATATTTGGAGTTGGTAAAAGTGGAGGTAAAGTGGATGGAGGAAGATGTACGGTCACATGCTTTTGACATTTATAGGATGATAAAGGTGGAGTGGCAACATATGTTTTGGGAAAATGATGTGGGGTGCGATGGAAAGTGGTAGGTTTAGGATGCATGAAGGGATTGTCAACATCTTGGCCTCGTTTACCTTGGGGTGTGTATCCAAGGCCATATGAGCGTGGGGGCATCTTGACATGGTTTGGCTCCAAAATACCTTTTTCATAAAGGCCTAGACCTTTGCCTTGGTAGTTCATGTTTTGGAGTATGCGATGGATAATGGGACTAGGTGTGATTTGAACATTAGACTTGAGCTCTTTATTGGATGGAGAAACTGAAGTGGATAAAGGTCATTGTTTTCCTAAGGAAGAACACTCATGTATAAGGGTGGATAGACCAATAGGACATGATGGATTTGAAATGGGATCGATGATGGATGTGGAAGGGGGATCATTAGGATCTTGATTAGCATTATGTTCACTAAGATCCAAGTTATTTGTTTTATCTTTTATGCTTACTTGGGGGACAAGTGTCTCATCATGACAAGTGGATGTTTGTTCATTATGGATAGGGCTAGATGGCAGATGACTAGGAGCAATGTGGATATCTTGCTCATGGATAGATATAAGATTATGGATAGGATCAAGGTGCTCATGGATAGCTTCTTCATAGGTATCATCTTGATCATAAAGAAGGTAAATGTTATGGATAGGTTGAATGGAAGTGTTTTGATCTTGAGTTGGACTAGGGTTTAATGTTTCGACATGCTTAGGATTAAACCTTTGACATACCTCTTGGGTTGCTTGAATGGAGGTGGAAGGCTCTTGGTCAACAACATAAGAACATGATGACTCTTGACTTGGATTAATGATAGAATATTCACAAATAGGCTTGATGGCTTGTATGTCACATGATGGGCTTGAAGGGCTAGGTATGTTAATGGAAGGCTCTTGGATAGGCTCAAGGATAGGTGGACCACATGATGAGATTATAAGATTGGACATGACCTTTGGAAGTTCTTTGGTAGGCTCATGAATGGGTGTTTGACATAGAGATAGTTTATTCCTAGCTAGTAGCCAATGGATCACATCCTTCGCAAGGGTATGAGTGGATGGGCAATATAATGGATGGATGATAAGGGTAGATAGGGTTGGAAGCTTAGGATTATGATTAGGTTGAGGGATAATTGGATTTGATGGATTAGGATTAGAGAGGGGTGACACATGGGATTTGAATGATGTGGCATGATTTCCCATTATTGTATGTCGATACACCTTGTAAACAATTGGGAAAAACATGGGGCATGTATTTGTATCATGGCCTTTGGTCCTATGGTATGCAAAATAATCATGTTCATCATATGGACTTTCTTCACATGGTTTGACTTCAGGAAGTTCAATGAGTTTTGCTTCAAGCATTCGCATCCTTTGGTGAAGGATTAGAATGACATGATGATAAAGGTAATGGAGGGCTTGGTGGTTTGGAAGATGGAGGGATTAATGGACTAGGGGTAGGATCACATAGTGGTGTTGGGATAGGAATTGTTGGCTCTTGTGTTGGCATGTGATTGGATGATGGAGGCCACTCTAGATTGGTATCTCCCTTGTCAAAGGTTATTAGATCTTGCATAGGATAACTTGGGCTTGTTTGATTTATGTACAAGGGACCACTTAGACTTGCATGTGCTTCTTGTTGCAAAGGTGGACTTAGGTCTATCAATGGTGCTTGGTGGTATTGTTGAAAAGGTGTACTTGGACTTGCTTGATTTATGTACAAGGGACCATTGGGACTTGGATGTTGTTCTTGTAATATCACTTGATTGCTTTGTGGATGGGCTTGGTAGTGCATTGGAATGTTAGCATGAGGGATTAGATAAGCTTGAGGTGGATGTTCATAGGTTGATGTGGCATTGACTTGGTGGATAGGTGGATTAAGTTGATATGAAGTGGATGGATATGACATGTGGCTATGAGGTGGATTAGGTTGATATGGAGTGGCTAAGGATTGATGTACTTGTCGAGATTGACTAGTGGCTAAAAGGTGTTGGACTTGGGCTATGAAGTGTTGTAGTTGAGGTGATTGGCTTGCATGGGGTTGAGCTCTTTGGAGGAAGAATTGTAATATTTCAATGGCATCTTGGTTTAGGGGTTGTGATCCTTGATAAAGATTTTGGAGGAATCTTTGGAATTTGTTTTCTAGGTCCTCTAGTGTAGACATGTTATCACCCAAGTGTTTGTCTTAAGTCTTTTTAGAAGTGCTTGTTTAGTGATTTGATGATGATGTGGCTTATTTGGATGACTTGGCTATGAAAGGTTGGATGATGACTAGGCTACGTTTGGGATGAAAGTGATTGGGTTTGAATGTTATTAAAAGAACGTGTAGGATGACTTATCTTTATGTTTTTGGGTGTTTAGAGCTTTATGTGGCAATATTTAAACAAATGATTATGCGTATACACACATGAATCACTCACACAAGACACATAAGCAAGTTGTTAGTTTGGAATAATGTGATGATGGTTAAGCAAGCACATGAAGACACTTCAACAAGTCCTAGTTAAGGCAAGGCCACTATCACAAGGAGGTTCTAGTGAAAATCCGGGGGACCGGCACCCCACGAGCATCCAACCAGCCACTTAAGACTTTAACTAACCCTACTAGGAGTTTTAATATACACAAAAGTACACCTCCTTTCGAGTTAGCACTGTATGGTGAGCGCTAATACCGGTTAGACTTGGCTTTCGCCTTATCCTCTAATTTTTATAACGGACCGGATGAAAGTACTGCTTGAGGTCATTCCCTTAGGGTGGATACCAAGGCAGGCCTCTCTAAGGCTAAACAAAAGAAACACAAGTAAATATTTTTGATCTCCAAGTTCGTGTTGGGATGTGAGGAGAGAGCATACACATTTACTTGGTCACACTCGCATGGGGTTCATTAACCTTAGAAATTCAATGTATAGAAAACAATGCAAGCACTTGTTTATTTTAAAACTCAAATCTAAATGTGATGAAAGACAATGGTTTGTTTTAGCCCAATTTTTTGATGTGATAGCAAACAAGTTGTTCGTTTTAAGCCCAAAATCTAAATGTGTTTGCAAACAGTGATTAGAAGATGAGAAATGAAATGATTGCACCTGGTTAATTCGCTATCCAAATTGTTGTAGATTTTGATGTCAATGTTGCTCCAGCTCCTTATGTTCACCTACAACATAAAAAAAAATGATATTATAATGCAGGGATAAAAAATAGGCTCATCAGGCAAGGAAAATTATAATTTTAGATGCATAGCTAAATTAGATTTGATTATTTAGATATATTTTTAGTTTGAAAATTAAAAGATCAAAGAAGAGACTCCCATTAATTTTCAGAGAGCTTTCTGAAAATGTAAAGAAATCAGAAAAATTCCCTGATTTACGCCTAGAAATGTGGATTTATGAAAACAATACAGTCGACAAAGATCTAATTTTTTCGCACTGTAAACAACCTGCAAATTAAATCTGTAAAACATAGACCCCCATTAAAATTTTGAGAGCTTTACGAAAATGTAAATTTTTTTGAAAAATTTGTTGATTTGCGCCTAGAATTGTGATTTTATGAAAAACCATAAAAACATGATAAATCCCGCAAAAATCATGATAAACCCAAACTTTTTCTGCTGTAGCTTCTTTATATCATGGACAAACTTCTACTAAAATCTTGTAGAAAAATTCATAGCCGTTTGGAAGATATGATGAAATCTTTAAAACCTAGGGTTTTGTCCAAAAAGTAGCAGATCTGCAACAAAAAGTTAATTAAACCTGCAAAACTCAACAATGGGGGTTATATGAATGCAAATTTTTACTACGAAAACCTACAAAAAAGATCAAGCGAAGTGAGTCCCACCGGGCGTGCCAAATGTAGTTAGGGTAAAATTGCAAATCAGGGCAAATGAATAAATAGCAATGATAAAAACCCTAGCAATGCACAATGAAGCACAAGACAACATGAAAATCAAAATAACAAATGTAAATGCAAACCGATCTCCACGCTATGCTTGATTTATCTCCATTGCTTTTCTCCACCTCGCATGAGCATGCAAGATTTTGAAGGATTATTGTTGGAAGAATGTTGGGTGCTCACTTCTGCAGCATAACATTAAGATGAAGATGTTAGAATGAATGATAGATGAAGGATGCAAAGGCTCTAATGATATTTCGACAGCATGTGGATACTTGAGGATCAATGCATCTTAGAAAATTTGACAGAATAAGGGTACTTGAGGCTCAATGCATGTTAATAGCTTATGAGGGGGTTGATTTATAGAAAAGGCTTGGTTCAAATGGATGGTTGAGATTAAAAAACTAAATGATTGATGTGGATGGCTAAGATTGATTCGGTTATCCCACTCTTCAAGGGAGTTGTAGTCATTTGACAAGTGTCAAGGAGAATAGGGCTCATGTGTGCTTGTGTACATAAAAAGTACTACATATGAAAGATATTAAATAAAAGGCTGTAGTACCACTTATCTTTTTAAATAAAAGAGGCACACATGTCGGCTAAATGATAAGATAAATTAATTAAATAAATAAAATTTATTTAATTAATTGGAAAGTCGGCTTATAATGAGAACTTAATTCAAATAAAATATTTGAATTAGCTGGGATATGAGTTGGATATTAATTAAATAAATAAAATTTATTTAATTAATTAGATAGTGGAGAACTTAATTCAAATAAAATATTTGAATTAGTTGGGATATGAGTTGGATATTTACTAAATAAATAAAATTTATTTAATTAATTGGATAGTGGGGAACTTAATTCAAATAAAATATTTGAATTAGTTGGGATATGAGTTGGATATTAATTAAATAAATATAATTTATTTAATTAATTGGATAGTGGGATTAGGATATGATGTGAAAATTAATTAAATAAATAAAATTTATTTAATTAATTGGCTTAATGGGATAAGTGGGATTAAGAGTGGGATTTAGGACAAAATGCTACATGATGTCTAGGATAATATTTTTGACAAGGTGTTGCGAGACATGGACAAAGTTGGGACAATTTTGGGTGTCTACAGTTGTATGAGGTATAATATCTTGCAAAATTTGTCTCTCCTTTTGTAAAGAAGGTATTCAATGGATTTTTAGAGGTGGAAATGTCAACTTTTTATGCTTCTTTTTAAAGGTATATTTCTATTAGGGTAGTGAGTTATAATACTTATATAGAGGCATGCAATGCTCAATGCACAAACTAATAGAACAAACCCTAAGAGAAGGATATTTTTAAGATCCAAGAAATGCTTGATTTTTTATTCTTCAATGTAAATCACTAGGAGAAAAGGTGTTGTGAAAATTTTCAAGAGAGAAAGAAAATAAGATGCCTGATATCAGCCCAATAAATCAATAATATCCTTCACAACACACTTTTGATACAAATCTAGAATGATGAAAAGTCAAAACCTAGTGAAAATGCACTAAAATATGTGATGTTTCACAATTTATCAATGCCAAGACCCAACAAAAGGGGTGTTGTAAAGAATTTTAGGAGGTGTAGAAGATTATAGTAGTAATATCATTCACCTAAAACCATAAAATCTGTCACAACATGCTTGGAGTGCAAATCTAGGTCAAACCCTAGGTCAAGTATAGCTAAAATATGCAATTTTTTCACCAAATTTCAATGCAAAAGAGTATGACAAAGGGTGTTGTGAGGAAAATGATGATGGAAAACAAATTATAACAGTAATAATTGTTGCAAGTATGGCTCTAAATGATGTTGTCATTGATGTCAACATACTCCTGTTGCATTTATGTCAAGAATTGTATGAGGTATGTGCTGAGGATATTGAGAAAATTAGTCCCATCAGAAATAGAGAAAAGTGAAGATAGTGAACTTCTATGAAGCAAAGATCCCAAATAGTTGAAGATCAGAGGATGTGCATGAAAGGGTTTGTAGATATGTGTTTGAAGGTTGTCCAGTCAAGATTTCAGAGGTCCGCATGAAGATCTGAAGAAGTTATGGGTATATGAGTAGAACTTGTTCCGGTAGTTGTTTAGTTGTGACAGAGTGGCACAAATAAGTCCGGTAAGATCTAAAAATGTAATATCCTACTCTGCAGATCCGGTGGTATGTTTGGGAAGCTAACGTGAATTATCAACTTGATTGGCATATGATATGGGGGTCCGCAAGTGATCCTTCTAGTATGACAGAGATGACTGGCTGTGTTCTTGTGATTCTGGATGAAGATGCAAATGATTATAGTAAACAGAAGTTGTGCGGATGTTCTTGGTGATTCAAGAAAGCTTGTGGAGGTCTCCAGATTATGTCTAATTCATGTTGGCAATCCACATTGAAGATTGAGCCTGTAATTGAAGATTTACCTCCAGATAATAGTGTTCTTCCTAGTCCTGGCTGACTGGATGGTTTGCACCTGTTGCGGATAATCTAGAAGATGTCTTGTGAGGTGTGGTGTGTTCCTCAAAGAAGATTGAATTCCCAGCTATGCGTGGTCGACAGTATAGTAATTTGCATGAAGCTTTTGTAATAAGTCAAGTTGTATGTTTGTAATTGCTCTGTAATAAAATAAGTATATGTTGTGCTGACTTTAATGATCATTCCAAAGTTGATATCATGTATAAATAAGAATTGCAAAGTTGCTCAAAATGTATCCAATGTGGTCATGATGAAGTTGTGGTAAGGAAGAGGAGCGAAATAGCAAAGCAGAGGTGTTGAGCTTCAATGGAACTAAATCAAGCATAGTAAAGATGCTAACTTCCAATTCAAGTTGGTAATACTTATTTTTTTCTATAGACAGTGAGTCTCTTGTAGGCAGTGTCTTCAGGCAGTGAGCCCTAATTGGAAGGTGACATTTCATTTCTCATATTCTTTTAATAGAGAATAAAATCTTGGGTTAGTCACCCTGTGGTTTTCCCTTAACCAGGTTTTCCATGTTAAAATCTTGGTGTTATTTGTGTTGAGTTTGTTTCTGCTCTTAAATTATTGCATTATGCTTTCATGATTGAATCTTTGATATGATATTGAAATGTAAGAAGGTTTTAAGTAAATACGGAACAAAATTTTGTGACAACTGATTCACCCCCTCTCAATTGTCTATCCTTGAATCAACAATTGGTATCAGAGCCAAGTTCCTCTAAAAGAGCCTAATTGCTTGAGGAGATCCAGGATGTCTTCCTACAAGAAGGATAGTCAAAGGTTTGATGGAATTAATTACACTCTTTGGAAAAGCCGCATGGAATGTCACTTGCAATGTATGGGAATGCAATATTGGACTATGGCTGCAAAAAGGTATGTTCCTCCAAAGAATGGTCTGACAACTATAGATGAAATCAGAGATGCTAAAGACAATCTTTGAGCTAAAGAAGCCTTACTTAGTGCCTTCTCTGATTCAGAGCTAACAAATGTTATGGATTTAAAAATTGCATATGAGATTTGGGCAAAGCTGGAACTTCTACATAAAGGAGACAAATATGTTAAATGTGCCAAGCTACAGAGTCTCAAAGGAAAATTCAAAAATCTAAAGATGAATGAAGATGAAAATATCGCTACATTTATGCCAAAACTAAATGAGCTTGTTTGTGGCATTAGGTGTGCTGGTGGAACTTTGGATGAAGATGAGATTGTTGCCAAAGTTCTCAGATCCCTTCCTCCTACTTACAAACACAAGGTCACTGCTATCGAAGAATTCAGATCTTTTTCAAATATCTCAGGAGATCAATTGGTTGGAAAATTAGCTGCATTTGAACTAGCTGAGTTTGGAGATGCACCCCCCAAGACTGAATCTGCATTCAAAGCTAGTGCCTCTGTAAAAGGAAAACAAAGGTATGATCCCAGAGAGAACTCTTCAAAGAAACCATCATGGTATGAAAAAGAAAGAAAATATATGGAAGAAGATGAATCAGAAGTTGCACAACTGGAAGCCCTTATTGCCAAGAGATTGCTAAGAGGATCTGGTAAGTATGAAGGAAAACTGCCTTTCAAATGTTTTAATTGTAACAAGATTGGTCATTTTGCCTCAACATGTCCAGAAATATTTTCAAAGCCTAACACTAATAGATCAAGATTTCAAAAGAAGTGTTACTATGTTCAAGAAGATGATGGAGTAACAAATGATGAATCTGAGATAGGAACCAAATCCAGAAGTGACTGGGTGTTTATTGCCATTAAGGAAGAAGATCCAATGCCTATTAAATCTGCAAATCATAAGATAGAAAGAGCTCTAGCTACTCAGGTTGAAGAAAAGGATGAATGGGTCATCAACAGTGGATGCTCTCATCATATGACTGGCGACAAAAACAAGTTCATAAACCTAGAAAGATATGAAGGTGGAGTTGTAAAATTTGGAGATAATTTTGCTGGCAGAATTAAAGGCAGAGGAACCATTTCTTTTGATGGTAAGAACAAAACCGGTGATGTTCTATATGTTGAAGGTTTAAAGCATAATCTTCTTAGTGTTGGGCAGCTAGTAGACAAAGGTTATGATCTTCGGTTCAAAAATGGAAAATGCAAGATCTTTGAAAGCTTCAGAACTGAGATTGCATCCGGTACTCAGACAAAAGGTAACATCTTTCACTTGGTTGGTACTGGCAAAAGTTGTTTATTTGTTCAAATTGATCAAAGTTGGTTGTGGCATAGGAGAATGTGTCATGTGAATTTTGATAATATCATTACGATAAGCAGCACCCAGGCTGTAAGAGATCTTCCCAGATTGGTGAAACCTAATAGCTTGTGCAAAGAATATGAGTTAGGTAAGCAAAATAGAGTCTCATTCAAAAGTAAGGATCATTCTTCATCCAGATTGTTGGACTTGGTGCACACTGATCTATGTGATCTAGCAAGAATCAAGAGTCTACAAGGAGATAGATATTTCATGTTGTTGATTGATGACCACTCCCAGATGATGTGGGTGACTTTCTTAAAAGAAAAATCTGAAGCACTTGAGAAGTTCAAAATATTCAAGGCTATCGTAGAAAATGAAACTGGCATAAAAATAAAATGCCTCAAATCTGACAGAGGTGGAGAATTCACATCTAGAGAGTTCATTGAATTCTGTGAGAAACATGGGATAAAAAGACAGTTATCCACTCCAAGGACTCCATAGCAGAATGGAGTATGGGAGAGAAAGAACTGAACCATCCAAGAAGCTTCTAGGACCATGATGATGGAAGCAAATGTTCCTCAGATCTATTGGAGAGAAGCGGTGAGCACAGCTGTTTATACTCTTAACTGGGTACAAATCAAAGGCAAGACTAGTATGACTCCTTATGAGCTTTGGTTTGGCATCACTCCTACTATGAAGTATTTCGGAGTCTTTGGTAGCAAATTCTATATCAAAAGAGATGAAGACCTTGGCAAGTTTCATGCCAGAAGTGATGAAGGAATATTCTTGGGTTACTCTACTCAAAGCAAAGCTTACCGGTGCTATAACAAGAGATTAAGGAAGATTGTGGAAAGCACAAATGTGAAAGTTGATGAAGGCATGGAAAATCCCTCAAGATACTATGAGTATGAGGCTAATGATCAAAATGTTATCTCAGACCATTAAGAACAAGTTCAAACTCCAGTCCAAATTTAGATTGATCGAGAGAATCTAGAAACACAAGAAGAAGAAACAAGCTTGAATGAACCCATCCAAGAATTAGAAGTGCAAGTGATTCCCAAGACTCCCAGGTATGTAAGACTAAATCATTCTGAAGATCATATCATAGGAGATAGAAGCAAAGGTGTTCAAACAAGAAGAAATATTGCTCAAGATTCAATGAAGTATTGTTTGATTTCAAAAGTTGAACCAAAAATAGTAAGTGAAGGATGCAATGATGAAAGTTGGATTAAAGAAATGAAGGAGGAATTGATGCAGATTGAAAAGAATCACACTTGGGATCTTGTTCCCAGACCTAAGGACAAAAATGTGATTGGGACTAAGTGGGTCTTCCGGAACAAACTAAATGAAGATGGTGAGGTAATAAGAAACAAAGCCAGATTGGTCTGTAAAGGCTATTCTCAAGTAGAAGGAGTTGACTTTGAAGAGACTTTTGCTCTGGTTGCAAGGATTGAAGTAGTCAGACTATTTCTTGCCTTTGCTACCTTCAAAGATTTCAAGGTATATCAAATGGATGTCAAGTCTGCTTTCCTAAATCATGATTTAGAAGTATACATTGAGCAACCAAATGGATTTCAATTGTCTAATAATGGAGATATGGTCTGCAAATTAAAGAAGGCTTTGTATGGACTCAAACAAGCCCCAAGAGCCTGGTATGAAAGGTTGGACAAACATCTTCTGAAAATTAGTTTTAACAAAGGTACTGCTGACAGTAATCTCTATTTTAAGATTGATCATGAAAATATCTTGATAGTTAAAGTATTTGTTGATGATATTATTTTTGGAGGAAAGGATAGTATATGCAAAACTTTTGAAAATCAAATGAAAAGTGAATTTGAGATGTCCATATTTGGTGAAATGAATTTCTTCTTGGGTCTGCAAATCACTCAAACAAAGAAAGGAATCTTCATATCTCAGACCAAATATGTGAAAGAATTATTAAAAAAAATTGGGATGGAGGATTCAAAGGCAATGAATACTCCCATGGCTACCGAATGTAATTAGAGTAAGGATGTTGAATCTCCTAAAGCTGATTAGAAGACATATAGGTATATGATTGGAGGATTGTTGTACCTCACTCAAACTAGACCTAACATTATGAATGTTGTTGGTCTTGTTTCCAGATTTCAAGCCGATCCTAGAGAATCTCATGTCATGGCAATCAAGAGAATTCTTAGATATTTGAAGGGACCAGTTGAGTATGGATTGTGGTATCCCAAGGATCATGATTTTTCTCTTCATGCTTATACTGATGCTGACTGGGCAGGTGATGTGGATGACTGGAAGAGTACCAATGGTGGTGCATTCTTTTTGGGGAAAAGATTGGTTTCTTGGCCAAGCAAGAAACAAGAGGCAATATCTTTGTCTACTGCAGAAGCAGAGTATATTACAACAACGAGCAATTGCACTCAAGTATTGTGGATGAATCAAATATTAAAAGACATCAAAATGGAGTATGAAGAACCTATCACAATCTTTTGTGATAACTCAAGTGCAATAAACATATCAAAAAATCCAATGTTGCATTCAAAAACAAAACATATATCTATCAAGTTTCACATTTTAAGGAACAAGTGAACAAGAATGAAGTCAGATTGGAGTTTGTGCCCTCAAAGGATCAGATTGCAGACATTTTTACCAAACCTCTATCTAAGGACACTTTTGAGTATCTTAGGGAGAAGCTAGGGGTTATTACCCCTCCAGTTCTGAATTAAGGTGCATTGATGTGCATCTGTCTGGTGGAGCTCACAGTCATATGTTGTGAACCGGATTGATGCTAGGTGGCTACTACTTAGGGGGAGCAGTCAGTATGATTCTGAAGTATGAGAAGTGGTTGCAAGTATGTTTCCTTTGCCATTGATGTCAAAGGGGGAGAGAAGAGATGTGAAAAACAAAAGGTGGTTGCTCATCAAAGGGGGAGCAGTAGAGGAAGAGAAGACATCTGAATGATTGTTGATGTTAGGGGGAGCTATATCAGTCAGAAAGGAGAAGTGCTTGTCTTGATAGTTAAAACAATTTTTCACATCATATGTTGCCATCAATGACAAAGGGGGAGATTGTTGCAAGTATGGCTCTAAACGGTGTTGTCATTGATGTCAACATACTCCTGTTGCATTGATGTCAAGAACTGTATGAGGTATGTGCTGAGGATATTGAGAAAATTAGCCCCATCAGAAATAGTGAAGATAGTGAAGTTCTATGAAGCAAAGATCCCAAATAGTTGAAAATCAGAGTATGCGCATCAAAGGGTTTGTAGATATGTGTCTGAAGGTTGTCCAGTCAAGATTTCAGAGGTCCGCATGAAGATATGAAGAAGTTATGGGTATATGAGTAGAACTTGTTCTGAAAGCTATTCAGTTGTGACAAAGTGGCACAAATAAGTCTGGTAAGATCCAAAAATCTAATATCCTGCTGTACGGATCCAGTGGTATGTTTTGGAAGCTAACATGAATTATCAACTCGATTAGCATATGGTTTGGGGGTCTGCAAGTGATCCTTCTAGTATGACAGATGATCGGCTATGTTCTTGTGATTCTGGATGAGGATGCAAATTATTACAGTAAGGAGAAGTGGTGCGGATGTTCTTGGTGATTCAAGTAAGCTTGTGGAGGTCTCCAGATTGTGTCCAGTTCCTGTTGGTGATCCACATTAAAGATTGAGCCTGTAATTGAAGATTTACCTTCAGATAATAGTGTTCTTCCTAGTCCTGGGTGACCGGATGGTTTGCACCTGTTGTGGATAATCTAGAAGATGTCTTGCGAGGTGTGGAGTGTTCCTTGAAGAAGATTGAAGTCCTAGCTATGCAAGGCTGATAGTGTAGTAATTTATATGAAGCTTTTGTAATAAGTCAAGTTGTATGTTTGTAATTACTCTATAATCAAATAAGTATATGTTGTGCCGAGTTTGATGATCATTCCAAAGTTGATATCATGTATAAATAAGAGTTGCAAAGTTGTTCAAATAATATCCAATGTGGTCATGATGAAGTTGTGGTAAGGAAGAGGAGCGAAATAACAGAGCAGAGGTGTTGAGCTTCAATGGAACTGAATCAAGCATAGTGAAGATGCTAACTTCTAGTTCAAGTTGGTAATACTTATTTTCTTATGTAGACAGTGAGTCTCTTGTAGGTAGTGTGCCTCTTGTGAGCAATGTGCTCAGGCAGTGTGCCTCTTGTGAGTAGTGTGCTCGAGCAGTGAGCCCTAATTGGCAGGTGCCATTTCATTTCTCATATTCTTTTAACAGAGAATAAAAGCTTGGGTTAGTCACCCCATGGTTTTTCCCTTAACCAACTTTTCCACGTTAAAATCTTGGTGTTATTTGTGTTGATTTTATTTCTTCTCTTAAATTATTGCATTATGCTTTCATGATTGAATCTTTGATATGCTATTGAAATGTAAGAAGGTTTTAAGTAAATACGGAACATAATTTTGTGGCAACTGATTCAACCCACCCTCTTAGTTGTCTATCCTTGAATCAACAATAACAACCACCTAATGCCAAAAAATCTGTCACAACACGCTTATAGTGCCACTCAAGGTCAAACCCTAGGGAAAATATAGCCAAAATATGCAAATTTTCACCAATTTCCATGGTAAGAGCCCAATAAAAAGGTGTTGTAAGGAATTTTTGGAGGGGTAGCAGATAATAACCCTGATAACAGCAAATTAGTGCAGAAAAATCCTCTACAACATGCCTATGGTGCAAATCTGGAGAGATGATAAGGCCAAAATCTAGTGAAAAATCAAGGTTTTCAAACCCTAGGCATGAAATTTTGTAAAAAAATCACTATGATGAAACACTATTGTTGACTTATTTCTCCTCTGTCTAGAGTTAAATAGCTCGCCTTGTATTTTCCTTGAAAATCCTTCAGAAAATAACCCTACAAGGCTTAAATCATTCAAATACTCATGCTATGCCTTGCCAAAAAGCCCAAAATCTCACCTTGAGAATCCTTACAGAAAACCCAGAAAAACCCAGAAATATTTTGTCTTTAAACGCCTTCTATCGCAGAGATTTCTCAGGTTTATACTTAGCCATTTTTACATGTATATGATGATGTCATCCTTGTTTTGAGTTTTCTGTCTTTTGGTCGAATTGTATCTTAGATACAATTGTATGTCGTATCTTAGCCATGTGCAAGGGTGAATGTACATCGGGTCCTTTGTATGTATTGTTGTATGTATTTTAAATATGCAAAGGCAGACATACAAAGGTTTTATCGGCGTCATAATGACCATCGGCAGCCAAGCTAAAGATCACTCCGATAGACCGATGCAGATGCAAGTCGACATACAAGGGTCATATACAAAGGTGAATGTATATTGGCAAATATGCAAAGGTAGATATACAAAAGGGTCATCGCCAAGACAATCCTCATCGACAGCGATGTCCAAGGTTTCCCCGATCGGCCGATGAAGATACAAAGGCAATTGTATCTCATATACAAGTTGCACATGTGCAAAGGTCTGGATACAAAGGTGATTGTATATCGGGCGATTGTATCTTACATACAATCGCATATACAAAACACACATGCAAGGCAAGATACAAAGGGTGGGGTCCACCAATTGTATTTATACAATTGTATGTTTGCACATACAATCGAATATACAAGGGCATATGCAATCCTGAGATGCAAAGCCTAGACCTGAAATGAATATACATTTTGGTTGATAAAGGCAGAAGTCCGATTGTATGTATGTTTTTCTTGTATATTCGCATTGTATATGCAAGGCAAAGATACAAGGGAGGACAACCCGGACACGACTGGAGAATCAAATGCAGCAAATAATCATTTTGGGGTCCGCAGTTTGCATGTTGAAGTGCTTGTATATTTGCACATACAAAGAGGAAAAGATACAAAGGCTAGACCTGTTCTAGGTTCCAATATAGTTGATAGTCTCCTTTGAGTTCAGCATTGTATGCATGGTCAATTGTATCTCAGATACAAGCATATACAAAGGCACATGTAAGGGGATTTTTGGTGTGACAACGACCATTAGCGGCTCGACTCATAGTCCCTCCGATGGCCAATGAAGTATACAATGCAATGATACAATGCATTTCGGTGAGACAATGCACATTGGTGGCTTAGTTTGAGGTCTTTCTGAAGGCTGATAGGGAAGATGCAATATGCAGCGGTGGGTCCCAGTTTCAACTCAGCGGCAAATCAGAGTGCCACATGTCAATGCTGATTCAAAGGCCGATTCAAAAGGGGCCTACTCTTGTATGTAGTCATTGTATTGTATATGCAAATGTATATACAAATGATATACAAAGGCGATTTCAAAGGTCGATTTAGATGCAAAATGCAAGCGCACATGCAATGAACATTTTGGCAAGACTTAATGCATTGGCAGCTCAGCTGGAGTTCGCCCCAACAACCCGATGCATACAAAGAAGTTTGCATATGTAGTTTGCATATGCAGATATAGATGCAGTTTGACCATAACTTTGACCGTGAATATCTTGTGCATCCTGGCAAATTTCAACATGCTTCAAAAGACAAAAGTGCTTATTTTTGCCTCCTCTTTCATTTGGCTAGCCTTTGAGTAGGGTATTTTCACTTTCAAAATTTGTATCTAGATTTGCATGCTTTGGCAACTAGACATTTCAGCGACCATTTTTGCATATGCAAATGCATATATTTGTGGCATTGTTGGGTGCAGATTGATGATTCAACAGCTTACATTGAAGACTCAAAATATCTTCCATCTGCCCCTACTCTAGATATTTTTATGCCATGAATTCTTGCAGATGGACGTCCCTTTAGATGCAGATATTTTCCTGATGTAGCCTATGGGGTGAATTATTGTAGCCGCCTTAGGTCAAATTGAAAATGCTATATATGCATAAGCTTGAGAGGTGGCAAGGGTTGGAAATTTTTTAGCATTCTATCTTTTCTGTTTCTAAACAGAACTTTCCTCTACTGTAACTATTCCTTCTTATTGAATATATGCAAGTTATTTTTACCTCTTTTACTGATTTTTAGTTTAGTGTGAATCTGCAAGTGATTGTCTGTGAACATCTTTATTCCTTTCAATCATTTTGTTTCTTATCTCTACTAGAATCATCTAAATCTATGTATATCTACTTGCTATATCTGGTTGTGTTGTGGATTTTCTTAGTTCTGTGAAGATTCTTTTATTCAACTTGGTGAATCACCCTTTATTTTCAAGTTTTCCTTGTTCCATCTTTCATTTAAAAAGCATTCCTTCTCCCTTTTCCTTTGCAAATTCAGTAGATTTTAGGTGATAACCAGTTAAGGAAGCCGGCCTTCTCTGGAGGTTCTTTCCAAACACAGGTGACCCACAGACCTTGGAAAGATCCCATGTTTCTCCAAATTGTTAAAGTTTTATAACTGCAGGAAGGGTACAAATCTAGGTGATAACAACTACAGTTAGAAATCAGTCATAATGAGTATTTTAAAAAGGGTAGTAAAATCTAAAACAATATTTTGACTACAAACCCTAGCTAATGCAAAACTAGGTTATATAAAAAAATGCACAATTTTAAGCAATTTTTATCAATTTAAGCATGAAAATGCAATCTAAATGAATGATGACTGAAAAATTTCTATATTTTAAATCAGATCTGGTGATAATGATAGAATTTTATTGAAATTAAATGCCAATTAATCTAAATTATGTGAAAATGCAAGCTAAAAATGCTAAAATTTTCAATTTTGTTTTGTGATTTTTCAAATGCAATAGGATGAACAATGATATGAATGAATGAAATGAATATAAATTTGAAGCACAACACTTAGCAAGGTGCCAAAAAGTCCAAAAACACAGGTTCACCAAAATGTTTAAGGTAAAATTTGATGAAGAGGATCTTTGTGTTTATTTTGCTAGTGTGTGTTGATCCTCCTTTCACCACTAAACATTCAAGGACTTCCAACCAAGTAGGAAACCTACTATCAGGCCTTCAGTCACTTAAAACATTAGGGAAAATTAGAATTGTGTGATTTAGTTGTTTAATTAAGTCCAATTATGCTCAAAACCCTAATTATGCAAATTCAAAAGCAAACAGACAAATTACATAAAATGCTCGCACATAGAAATATCAAATGACAACCAAATGTGTACCAGATTTCAAAGTTTGAAAAATATAAAAGTCAAGGACTAATGAGCAGGTGCCCTAGTCGAGTGCCATGATTTTTTTGGGATTTGGGAATCTTGTTTAAAACTTGTTCCTGTTGTTCCAGAGATTCTTCAGTTGCCAAATCCAAAGGACTAATGAGCAGGCGCTCGAGTCCAAGTCCCTATTTTCTCTTTTGATCTACAATTCTGATAGTCTGCAATGCTTCCCTGTAAATCTATTTTTTCTTCTCCTACAACCTGTAACCTGCAATCACAGAAAAATAGGTTGGGGGTTGTGTTGTTTAGAGGCTTGCCTCAATCAAGCCTCGAAGAGACATTGAAGTCTTCCGAACTACGTTGTCAGATAAAGAGTGTGTATCCCTATGGGATAGAGGTGAAATCCAAATGATAAATGATTGAAAACACAAATGGTATCACCTTGTAGTGAATATCTCATGGAAGGAAGATGCTCTTCATGCCATGAGGAGATGGATGTCAAATTTGCAAATATAAACACAATAACAATGCTCTCCTCTACAACACAATGAATATTTTGAATGCTCTAATCACAAGAATGTATAAAGTTTACAATTGCCATCTAGTTTACAAATGAATCACTAATCATGCTTATCTATGCAACTACAAACATTCCCACTAATAATTTTGTAATTGAAACTTACCGTGCCGGCATAAGACCTAAATAACGGTCATAAACTGACACTTTAAAATTGGGCCTGACCTAAAATAGAGTAGGACTAGGGTACGGGCTCCCTCTCCCCCTATTTCAGGTAGGAACCATGTCAAGTGCATCCCCTGAGTCCTATTTGTCATGAAACTTTAGGGTTTTCTCATCGGGAGTCATCAAAATCATGCAAGATGTCCTAAATGCATAAACAAGACCTAGGAGCTAAACCTTAAGAGGGAAAATCCCCCAAGGGGACATTTTCTAATGTAACAAATGTAATTAAAATGAATCTTATCAGTCTACTATGGTGCAATTACCAGGACACAATAAAAGGGGTGGAAAAGAGAGGTAAAAAGGTGTATTATTCTGGGTGCTACCTAACACTCATCATTCCCTGCAAACTTGAAGGTTAGCAAGTACTCCTACACTTCACAACCTAGACTTATTGAGGTGGAATATACTATCAGTCAAATTGAACTCTTTTTCATATGTGGACCAAGTAGTGTGGTTTGTATTGCTATTCCCCCTGATGCTATTCCCCCTGACGCTCAACCTGTCTCAGCCATTCCTGAAATCTGGCATCTTCCATATGTTCTGCTCATATAGGCAGGCTCAATAATGAGAGGAGGTTTGGAATAGCCACCTATCCAATCTTGTTTGTATTTGTCCATTAGTTTGGACACTACTCTGGCTTTCCTCATAAATAACTTGAGGTTGGAATGGGACACTACTTCTCTCATTCTTTGCTCCGTAGTTAGAGTATTCCACCTTTTCTTTGTTATTGGGAGCATTTGATTGGATAAACTGTGCATGGGGAGACCAAAATAAACAACACACTCATGTAGGTGTTTTTGATATAGACGCAAAATCTTTGTTCTACCTTATAGGGAGTAAATTTTTACTCTGAAATGAATCTCAAAATCCATGGGATTTGGACATTCCCTCTTGTGGAAGAGGCTTGTTTCTACATCTTTCTTTATGTAAGCTTCCATCCTTTGATTCCAAATCTGATGATTTCTCATTAGTGACATGAATGCCCTGAGTTGGCATTCCCTCACAAAGTAGTTGATAAATAAAGTATGATCTTTGATGTAGAAACTATATTAGGAGGAAAAGATCTAGATCAAACAATGAAAACCAGATAAAACCCTAACATCTTCAAGATATTCAATCTAAGTGACTAAAATGACATGCAATAGAAACAAGATCACCCAGATGCTTTAACTCCTTGGTGAGGATGTAGATTGCTTCTCTGAATTAACAACCATGTTGAATGAAGCTGCCATTGATATGCTCAAGTGCTCAAAAGATGAGATGCATGCAGAGATGATGATGATATTAATGAAGATACCTATCAATTCGAATAAAAGATAATGTAGATGTTAATGGATTTGAACCCCCAAAATGGAAGAATGAGAGGGTTTCTATAGAATGGAAAGATAAACGATCAACGGTGGAGGGTAAAAGGAAAGATCAACGGTTGAAAGATATGGGTGAACATGCATGCGACAAGTCTCCTTGAAAAAGGCATCTATTTAGAGATTTTAGGGAAGTTGCTTATTAGAGATAAGATTGCCTTTTCGAAAAATAAGATATTTCTATTTTTTGGTGGAGATAAAAAAAATTCTATTTTGAAAGTTTCCCATATCTTGCTTTTTGGTTTGTTGCCAATTTGAAAGTCATGTGCACGTTGAGGGGAAAATAGAAGGTGGGCAAATAAATTAAATAAATGTGTTTATTTAATTTATTATTTAGATAGTGATAATAGAAAGTGGGTGAGTGGATAATAAATTAAATAAATATGTTTAGTTAATTTAATATTAATGTTGGAGTGATAAAGCATAAATTAAATAAATTAAAATTTATTTAATTTATTTGTATGATGGGCAAACAAATAAAATATAGATTTTATTTATTTTTTAGAAGAAAGGTGACATAATTAAATAATTTAAGATTATTTAATTCATAATGTGAAATAGAAGAAATAAGAAAGTTAATTGAATAAATAAAATTTATTTAATTAATTATGGAGAAATAGAAGAAAATGGGATTTGTGTTAGAGGACATTAATGTGGCCAATTTTGGGTGTCTACATTTTGCCCCTCTTTGAGACAATGTCTGTTAGGGCGTTGTTTCAAAGAAGATATGATATGTTAGATAAATAGGCTATGCCCCTGTGAAACTGGTGGATGATGCCCCCTCAAGAGGAAAACTAGACGACTGGGAAAAGGCTGGGTTGACTCGCGATAAGATGACAGAAGGATGAAAAGCTAAGTTTGATGGGAAGGAAACAGGGATTGGGTGGGTGAAAAAGGGGATAAAACAAAAGAATTAGGGTTTTTAGTTCAGAAGAAAAGGATTAGGATGATGTATATATAACACACTTGTTTGGCAAGATGAAGATGATGATGATGAAGATTCAGAGGATGATGATTAGAAGAATGATGATGAAACCTTCAATCAATCAGGTGAAGAATGGATGGTGAAAGGTAGCTTCATATGGTTGCATATAAAATTAGAGATTTGCAATCCTTATGTTTGATATAGCACTAGATATTATGCACCAAGGTATAGAGACTAAGGTGTCGAGCATCTAATGCGCTACAGACTAATACAACCTTGTCAAAATACAAGATGTGAATATTAGTTGTAAAGATACTGATGTGATACAAATGCAAGATAAAAATGATAACACAAACAAGCAAGCATGCATGCATGCACAAATGATACAAAAACAAAGAAGGTATTGCCCCTGTCAAGCTATAAACCAATGATTAATTGCTAATTGATAGATTGATGATGATAGTGTTGTCATGGTGGAGAACGATATATCCCTAGATCAACACAAGGATGTGGGAACGATATATCCCATTGATGATGATGATGATTGATTGATGATTGATTGGGTTTACAACAAGGATAGGATCAAGACCATTGATTGCGATTGGATAATTTGACAAGCTTGATTAACTTGTTTGGTATGGATAAAGGATAACTTACATGTGAGTTTATTGGATGAATGATTGAAAGAAGTGATGGGTTGATGATTGGACGAAGTGATTAAAGAATTGATTGATGAAGATTGATTGGAACAATTGTTTTGAAAGATTGATGGATTGATGAAGATAGTGATGGTAACTGATTGTCATTGATGTCAAAAAGGTTGACCACATGGGTCTAATGCAGAGTTGAATGCAGTTCTGATAGATACAAGACTCATGGTTATGATAGTCTTGTTTGATCTACTTGTTTACATTATTTGTTGATTCTCACATATTATGGATAGGTTGAGAGGATCTCAGTTGAACTATATATGATGCTTGTGCTTCAAATATTGAATATTCACAATATAGGATCTCAGTTGAACAATATATGATGCTTGTGCTTCAAATGTTGAATATTTACAATATAGGAGTTATTTCATTCACATTCAATATTCTCACTCTCATTGGTGTGGTTCTCATGGTGTGTAGTTGGTGTTGGATTGAGTTGAATGCAGTTCTGATGATCTTGTTTAAGGTTGTCTTCATCATCAAGGATCTTCATTAGAGGATAGATGTTGTGCATTGCATATGTCAATGGTATTAAGGTTTGATCATGGTAGATGGAAAAGTTAAGGTTTGTATTATAGATGGAAGATGGTAGAGCACATCATATGACTATGTTAGATTTTGATTGATAAAAAGTTCAAAACAATAATCTAAATCTCTCGAAGTTTTCACAAGGTTCAAAGTTTATGCATAGTATTGAGGATGTTCTTAATGTCTGATACTTCTTGATATGATCTTTGAAGGTTCACGGGGTAGAAATGATAACACTTGTTGATGGGAGCTCTAGTTCTATATCTTATTCTTTGCCTCTAAAGACCTATTTTATAACCTTCTTTATAGAAATCACTTTTTGATTTAATTTGCTGTTGACCTGTTACACAGGTTAGTCACTTAAAAGTGACTTGTTAAAGGGTCTTTGCATCGTGAGGTTGACTGAACCCCCTTTCCTAGCTACCATCCACATCGGTTACCTCATAAGGAGTTTGAGCGGGAAAACAAGTCAAAAGATTTCTTTTAAACTATGTGGAGTGGGCATGTTTCATGCCTTTAAGGAAACAAAACAAGGTTTTTTAAGCCCAATAAAAGATGATCTCCATTTTATTTTAAGGCATCGAATTGCCTTCTTAAGGGGAGCATACAATATGTTTATTAAAGTTTCATTGTGGATGCCAAATCACTAAGCCTTTTATGGCTTTAGGTTTTTTTATAAGAAACTTTGTTTAAATACTAAGTGGTCGGCCCATACCACGTTTATGCTTTTTAAAAATGGAGAGTTTTATTTTTTTTAAAAGAAAAAGCTATCAATTCTTTTTTGTGGTGATAAGTTTTTTTAAAATTAGAAATTGTTTTTTTTCTAATTTAAGAACTCCAAGAGATGATATTAGGATTTTTTGAGGAGATTTTTTGTAAGGGAAATATTTATGGAGAATTGAAGATTGTTTTTGAAAGGATTGCTTTGACAAGAATATAAAAAAAATATAATGTAGAGTGATTATATTTTTGAGAAGATATATTATGAAATTTGTTTGGAGAACAAAATGGTTTTTGAAGAAATGTTTTATGAGATCTTGAAAAAGAAATATCAGATGATTTTATTGCAGAGAAGTTTGATTGACAAATTAGTGAAGTTATTTTTGCAGATTGAATTTGCACGGGCAAAATAATTTTTTTAAAGAGATATATTGAAAGATTTTTTGAAGAAGACAAAGGAGATTTTCTTTTGCAGAGCAGATGAAAGTTCTTAGAGATTTTATTGATCAGATTTTATTGAAGATGTTTGGACTTCTTTCATGATTTTGTTTATGCAGGGTAGATGAAAGAATACAAGGGCAGATTGAAAAATAAATTGTTGAAGACATTCAATTTGATGAAAATTGAAGAGAAGATGAAAGGTTTTGAAAAGAGGATAATGAAAATTTGTTTGAAGGAATTTGTAGGCAAAGAAGATAATCAGATTGAAGGGTTTTGTGATTTAGAGAATATGAAAGGTCATGAAATTGATTTTGTAGAATGCAGAGGGGGATGTTATATTTATTGGCTTCACATGAATATTGATTGTGTGAGTTGTTGAGTGAATCAGAATTCAGGGTTGTATATGTCCTCTTGAAAAGAAAATTTAGATGATAAGTTTATGATTTGGGTTGATGAGAAGAATTGTCATAAGACAGACACATGTGAAAGAAGAAGTGTTTTGTATTGAAACAAAGAAACCCTATGAGTTCTTGTTTTTAATTTGTTTTGTATTAGGGGTTGGTGCTCCTTGAAGTTGGTGCTTCTAAAAATATTAGGGGTTGGTGCTCCTGGAAGTTGGTGCTTCTAAACATTGTAACCAGTGAGGTTTTCATTTAAGCCAGTGAGGCAGTTTTGAGTGGTTTTTTACCCAAGAAGGGTTTTCCACTCGTGAAAAGCATGTGTCTTGTTTAATGTTGTTTTCATCTATATATTAGTGCTTTGCTTATAAATTTTTGTTCACATCTTTCATTATTAATTTTGTGCACAAATCATTAATGTATTCCTCTCTATTTGTTCTGTAAGAGAAAGTTTGCAAAAAGATTTGAAAATTCTCACAACATTGATTCACCCCCCCTCTCAATGTTGTCCTTGACTCCTACAGATAGATGAGAGAAGAAGATGAGAGATGTAAGAAAGAGGAATATCGTATGTGCTTGAATCTGGGCACTTCCTTCGTACTCTAGACTGCCTACATACCCGTGTCCATGGGATCAAGGCACTTAATGATAGAGATGAGATGTAGTTCTGATTTGTTTTATTTATAATGATGATGAGGGTAGATGGATTGATCAGGTTATGGATTGATTGGATGCTTGACAACATGGGATTGATGTGATTTTGATTGTTTGATAGATTGAATTGGATTGATGTGATTGATTTGATTGGATTTTTTTCAATGAATTGATGTGAAGAAGTAATTTGAGTGGTTTATTGGTTGAATTGGATTGATGTGATCGATTTGATTGATTTGATTTTTGATTAAATGGTTGGAAAAAATTGGCTTGGTGAATTGATTTGGCAAGATTGTTTGGATTTTTGTTAGATTTGATGATTTTTTTGTATTTTTTTGGGAATATTTATTTTTTTTTGTATTTTTGTTAGGACTTTGTATAATTTTTTTGGAATTTTTTCAGGGCTTTTTATGATTTTTTTGAAAATTTTTGAGGAAAGTTTATGATTTTTTTGAATTTTTTCAGGACAGTTTATGATTTTTTTAGATTTTTTCAGGACTTTTAATGATTTTTTTTTAATTTTTGGAATATTTTTATTTTTTTATATTTTTGGTATGTTATGGGATGTCAAATGGATTTACAATTTGTGCAGCCTTTTGTGCTAGATACCAATGACAAGGGAGAAAACCAAGTCTAGGTGCAAGGACAAAGATAGGATTGGATTTATGGATAAAAGGGTGGGCGATAAGGAATGAATGTACGCGTAAGAGAGCAAGGATGTGATCTCCAAAGGTTATGTCGCATAGGAACAACATGCCCCATTCTAGGTGCAGTACTTAGGATTTTACATGACAAGGCTTATGATGATAGGATAGTGATAGGATTAGGCTTATGACAATGGGGTAATGATGGGATGATAAGGTGGACTGGTTTGGAAAGGATGGAGTACATCAAGAGATAACCAAAGCATGTTTCAACATTTTTCCCCCATCTTTATCAAGATCAAAAGGAGGATGGGAGGATGAATGGATGCAATGGGATAGGTGCATGTATGTGGATTGGATAAGGATAGTAGGAAATGGTATGGTAAGCTAGGTTGAAAATGATATGGTGGATGAGACAAGGTGACCCCAAGTGTAGGTGACATAGAAGATCAACTTACACATGATGCCTATTTGCCAGGTTTTCATCATGGTACTTATCCAAGGCGCCTGTGTACCAAGTTTTCACCATTGGACAAAGGGATTTCTCTTTACTTTTTTTTTTGTTTTTTTGTTTTTTGAATTTTTGGATGGGATAGATGGATATGGACAGGAGGGACTCTAGTGTCTAGCTCCATGAAAGGTGATAGTCCCGCTAGATGGATGTCATTGCATGGACCATGCCAAGTGTGCTCATAGATGTTGGTAAGGGAGATTGCATGAAAGATGGATTAGGCAGACAGAATAGTGGATTAGGATAGAAGGATAGTGGACTATGACATGGATTATGGATAGAAGATAGTGGATTATGATGGATGAAAGGTTTATGCAAAAGTATGGACCATAGGAAAGTGATGGGGGAGATATGTAGGATAATGGATGAATGATGAGGAGATGAAGGTATGTGGGAATGTCATGGGATGGAAGGGGACCATGACCAACGGTTGCACACACCGTGATAAATATTAAATATTTTGATGGGATGGTGGTGTAAGAAATAATGGTGTTGTTTGCATAGGAGATGGATGACGTAAGCATTTAGGGACCCACATAGACTTAGTATTTTTATGATTTTTGCTTGTCATGTGGGCTAGAGGAATTTGAGGCTTTTGGATGGAATGGGATTTTTGGATGAAAGTGGATGATTAGGATTCTTGAGAGGTGGATGCTTCATTTGATTTGCTTGTTTTTTTCTTAGGAACCCATACCATTTTAGTTTTTGACTTTGCTTGTGGATGTATGGGTTTGGATATATACAGCTTTTGAGGCAATTACTTGTTTCTTGGGGACCCACACCTTTTTCATTTTTGCTTTGAGGTGTGTGGGTGTATGTAAATTTTGAGATGGATTTTTCTTTGATTCTTTGCTTTTGTACCCTAATGCATTAGGATTTATAGGATTTTTGACCTTATAGGTAGAGGCATCCAAATTGTGGTTTTTGAATCCCATGGGTATGGTGGAAGTGGGGTTGGTGGAAGCTCCTTGTTTAGACACTGTGTGCATTTGTTGGCCATGATTGGGATTTTTAGAGGATTTATGGATGGATGGATAAGATGTTGGAAGTAGTGGAGGTAGATTCGATGGAGGGATATTAGGAGTTTGAAGTAATGGAGGCAAAGTTGATGGTGGAAGGTGTACAGTCACATGCTTTTGACGTTTGTAAGAGGATGGAGGTGGAATGGCAACATATGTTTTGGGAATATGATGGATTTGCGATGGAAAGTGGTGGACTTAGGAGGCGTGGAGGAAGTACCAACATCATTAGATTGTTGTCCTTGTGGTGTGTATCCAAGGCCGTGTCAGTGTGGAGGGATATCGACATGGATTGGCTCCAAAATACCTTGTTCATGAAGGCCTAAGACTTTACCTTGGTAATTCATGTTTAGGAACATGCGATTGACTATGGGATTATGTGTAGGTGGAACACTAGACATGAGCTCCTTATTAGGTGGAGAGGGTGAGATGGTAGACAATGGTTATTGTGTTCCTAGGAAGAAACACTCATGGATAAAGGTGGATAGACCAATAGGATATGATGGTGGATTTGAAATAGGGTTAATAGTGGGTGATTCCAAGGATCATTAAGATCTTGCTTGTGTTCATTATGATCCAAGGTATATGTTTGATCTTCTATGCTTATGTGTTCTTGGGAGGCATGTGGCTCATCATGATAGGTAGATGTATGTAGATCATGGATGGGGCTAGATGGAGGATGGATAGAAGCAACTTGGATATCTTTCTCATGGATGATCATGGGAGGAAGGATATGTGGAGTGATAACTTCATGATCATGAATTACATAAATTTTGGCTAAGAGGCTCATCGTGGTTCTCATGATCATACATAGAATCTTGATCATAAAGGTGAGCATAAAAAAGATTAATTTGGCTATGAATGGGATCACTTTGCTCATGAATAGGGTCATGATCATAAGTAATATCTTGATCATAGAAAACATAAAATTCATGGATTGGTTGATCTTGGAGATGCTTTGATCTTGACTTGGTTGAGGGGTTGATGTTTCCACATGCGTTGGATTATACTCTTGACATACCTCTTGGGTTTCTTGAATGGAAGGGGATGACTCTTGGATAGGCTTTTGTCAACAACATGAGGGTATGATAGGTCTTGATGTGGACTTATGGGAGAAGTCTTTTCAATAAGCTCAATGGTTTGTGGACCACATAGTGGAGTTGGAGGAATAAGCATGGCATTCAAAGATTCTTTGATAGGCTCATGAATGGGAATTTGATGACATGGAAATGATTTATTCCTCACTAATAGCCAATGGATCACATCTTTTGCAAGTATATGGGTGGATGGATAATATAGTGGATGGATGATAAGGGTAGATGGTGTTGGAGGCTTAGGAGTAGGAATAGGATTGGAGGGAGGGATAATGTGATTAGATGGATTGGGATTTGGATTGGATGAAGAGATAATGTGCTTGGATGGATTGGGATTAGGATTGAATGGAGGGATAGTAGGACTAGATGGATTATATGGTTGGTAGGTCAATAGACTAGGAATGGGATCACATGATGGTGTCAAGATGGGACTAGTAGGCTCATGAGTTGGCATGTGATCGGATGGTGATGGAGGATGTTCATAGGATGCAGTGACTAGATTGGTATCTCCCTCGTCAAAGGATATTAAGTCTTGTAGCATAGGCAGACTTAAGGATAATTGATTTATGTACAAAGGGTCACTTAGACTTGAGTCAAAGAATATTAGGTCTTGTAGCACAGGTGGATTTAAGTCTATTAGGTCTTGCTGCAAAAATGGACTTGGGTTCACTTGATTTATGTACAAAGGGCAATTTGAACTTGCATGTGCTTCTTGTAGGGATACTTGGTTGCCTTGTGAATGAGTTGGGTGATGTGTAGTAAGGATAGGATATGTAGGTAAAAGGTTTTGTGATATATATTGTTGTGGGTAGTGGTTGATATTGGAAGAAGTAGGGTATGGTGATGTGGCATTGTTATGGGAAGGTGTGAGATAAGGTGATGTGGAGTTGTTATGGAAAGATGTAGGATAAGGTGATGTGGAAGTGATTTTAAATACAGATGGATTAGATTGATAAGGAACAAGATAAGTTGATGTGGAATTGTTATAATGTGGATGGATTAGATTGGTGTGAAATGGAAGGGGATGCCGCATAGGAATGAGGTGGAATTGGTTGGTGTCAAATGGATAAGGGATGATGATGTACTTGTTGGGTTTGTGATTGGTAAGTGTTCATAAGGTGTTGGGCTTGTGCTATGAGATGGTGCATTTGAGGTGATTGTACTGCTTGAAGTTGAAGTTGTTGAATCATGCTATGGACCCTCTAAATCATTTGTTGGCTTAGAGGTTTTGGTGCCTGGAAAAGTAGGTGAATGAACTCTTGTGCTAGGTCCGCTATTGTTGACATGGTGTAGAATGATGTGGGTTGGACTAGAAAGAGGATGATGTGTAATGATGAGGTTAGATGACTTGGGTTGATTAAGATGTGGTTGATTGGATGACAAGGATGATTTGGTTTAGAAGGATTGGATGAAGTGTAATGATTGGGAAATATGTTATGACAAGTGGATTGAGGATGATGTGGCAATATTAAACACAATATCTCACATGTACATGCATGCACACCAAACACAATGATCAATGTGTACACCCTAAGCCAGGCCAGAAACACTACAGGCTTTCACTTTTACCTTGAAGCATAAGAAAGGGGTTAAGAACAAAGTTGCAGATGCTTTGAGCAGAAGAGTTCTCACAGTCAATCAGATTCAGTTAGAGAGTGTTGGTATTGATTCACTCAAGACCATGTATGAGTCTGATGCTGACTTTGGAGAGATATATCAGGTCTGTACTTCTTTTGGGGAGAAATACCATGCTGAGTTCTCTGAATTCCTGATACAGGATGGATTGTTGTTCAAGGGTGGACAGTTGTGTATCCCAAGGTGTTCTATGCGGTTGAATATAATCAAGGAGAAACATTGTGGAGCAATGGCAGGTCATTTTGGTCTAGACAAGACTCTTGATCTGGTCAGGAGGCATTATTTCTGGCCTAAGTTGCAGTCAGATGTCAGGAAATTTGTAGAAACCTGTGTAATTTGTCAAAAGGCTAAAGGCAGGTCAACTAATGCAGGGTTATATCAGCCCTTACCCATTCCTTCCAGACCATGGGAAAGCATCAGTATGGATTTTGTTTTAGGTTTGCCAAGGACCAGGAGAGGATTTGACAGTGTCTTTGTTGTAGTGGACAGGTTCAGTAAAATGGCACATTTCTTGCCATGCAAAACCACTGCAGATGCCTCATATATTGCAGATTTATTCTTCAGGGAAATTGTCAGAATTCATGGGTTGCCTTTGAGCATAGTTTCAGACAGGGATGTGAAGTTTGTGGGTCACTTTTGGAGAACCCTTTGGAGGAAATTGGGAACCAATTTATCTTTTTCCTCTGCATATCATCCTCAAACGGATGGACAAACTGAGGTTGTGAACCGTTCCTTGGGGAATCTACTTAGATGCTTGACAAAACAGCATGGAGAGAAGTGGGACAATATTCTGTCTCAAGCTGAGTTTTCATACAATGATACTGTCAACAGGAGCACAGGAAAATCGCCTTTTCAGGTAGTGTATGGAATGCATCCCAGAGGTATTTTAGAGTTGCGAGAGCTACCTACAGCAGATCCTGTTAGTGCAGATGGAGAAGCTTTTGCTGAAGCAATCAAAGAAGTTCATGATCAGGTTAAGACCCAACTCCAGCAAACCACTTTGAAATATAAGGAGTATGCTGACAAGAAGAAGAAGGATGTTCAATTTGCTGTTGGAGATTTGGTTTGGGTTCACTTGAAGAAAGACAGGCTTCCTAAGGGAAAGTATACTAAGCTCATGCAAAAGAAAGTTGGACCATGTCAGATTTTGCAAAAGCATGGACAAAATGCTTATGAAATCCAACTCCCACCTGATCTCGGTTTATCTCCTATCTTCAATGTATGTGACTTAACTCCATACAAGGCTAATCCAGATGCAGATCAGGATATCCTACAGGATACAGTTGCTGAAGACATTCCTCAACATGATCCTCCACAGATACAGCAGATTTTGGACACTAGAGTGGTCAAACAGACCAGGAACAAGAAGTACTTGGAGTACCTCGTCTCTTGGAAGGGACAGCCGAACTCTGAAGCAGTATGGATGACTGCAGAACAGATACAGAAACATGGTGCCGACCTGGATACTCTCATCTCAAGTGGACTTGAGATTTCTTCTTTTGGGGAGTATGGTGCAGGAGCACCGGGACATGAGCAGGATATAGGTCCGCATGATGACATACATGATCAGGATATAGGATAGTTATCAGCATGATGACAGGGCAGTAGGCTATTTTTAGTATGTTTGACTTTAGCATGTAATAAGGTCCATTTGACCGATGCTATGTAATAGATCAGCATAGGAGTATGTGTAGGCAGTTAGAGATCGGGATAAGATAGTCTGAGTTGTCCTCTCTCCCAGCCGCTTGGAAGCTCCCAGCCGCTGGGACGTGAAGTTGGTAGTACTCGACGGATTTGTTATATATACCTTCGATCTGTTAGGGTTTAGAGACATTGAGTTCATATTGATAGTTCTTATTGAGTTTGATAGGTGTTATGTTCAGGAGAATAGTACTGGTGATATGCTGTACTGGTGATCAGTCCAGATATTGTGAAGTAGAGTTGTAAAAGCAGGACTTTTGAATTTCAAGTGAATAAGATCTCATCTTTTGCAGCATTTGAGTTGATCAGTTGTATTTGTGTTGATTTCCTTTTCTGTTTGCAAAGTTAATGGGCACTTTCAACCCTTCCACCGGTTGAACCTGCAAATTGGTGGAATGGTTCTGTATCATAGTTTAGTTTGCATTTGTGTTTTCTGTTTCTGCATTGCATTGTTCAGGAGATCAGTCAGGAGCATGCTGTGAATCAGCCTAGCATCCTCATGTGCTAGGTCTAGAAGAAAAGTTGTTAGATTTTGGTTTGAAGGTGATCCGGCCCGGTCGTCACATGATCTTTGTGAAATTATGCGGTTTTGAGTGTTTACATGCAGCGGACTGACACACAGGAGTCTGCAGGTGTGTTTCCAGCCGGAACAAGCCGCATCGTCATCTGTGAATGCATCGCCTTCAGGATCAGGTCGTGAAGTTGTTGAAGTTTGCATGTTGCAGGTGCATCATGATGTTTTGAGTTGGATATATACTCAGTGTATATATCGCAGTCAGGATCATCTCTCGAAGAAGCTCACCATCCGCGTATCGCTAACTGATGCGGGTGTGAAAGTTAAGTTTTTTTTTGGCTAAGTGTTGAAGAGTTCATCAGGATGATGTGTGACGTCATCGTCATCAGGATATGACGTCATCGTCATCAGGATATTAAGAAATCCCTCAATGCGAGTTTATCCTGTTGTTGCTAAGTGGTTGAGTATCGGCGTAGGCAGGAAGTTGTATTAGCATCATCAGGAGGTTTCGAGGAACCGGATGAACAATATCATGATGCTGTTGCTTGTATCGTCGGGCAGTGGAACATCGAAGGCAAATTGTTGAAGTGCAACATCATCAGGATATTTGGAGCAACCGGATATTGGGATATCCTGCTGACGAAGGTGATATTGAATATCATGATGATGCCGCTTGTATTTGGCACCCGATGAACAGTGCAACCGGAGGATGTTTGCGCCCGTTGATTATCATGATGATGATGATAGGCGACAAACGGAGGAGGTAAATATTAGTCGACAGGAGGATATTTGCGATCATCCGAAATATGATGATGCTGTTGAAATGTGATGATGCTGTTAGTGTTAGGAAATATGATGATGATGTTCAGCCGATAGACATTTTTATCAGGTTGTTTGTATTATTGGCTACTCCTTCCTGTTAGTTAGCCTCCGTTGCGTCCCACTCTGCATCAACTTGGATTTCTCCAACCGCACCTACTTATAGCGGATGGCCTAGAAGTTTGGTAGCACTGGCTCCCCCTTACAGTGCACTCACTTCTCGAGCATACCAGACTTCAAATTTCTAAAGATCCGAAGACCTCCAAAAATTTTCCATCTCTACTATAAGCTTCCGAAGTGTGGGACATCTTTAGAGGTCTGAACTCCTACACCAATAGATAGAGGGTTTTTTGGCTTCTAAACATGGTTTTTAGTATGAGATTCCGTTCAAGTGGCTATACATGTGGCGATTCACTCTGTTAAGGAGGCCCCCAGCCTGTAGAAGGTTAGTCTCTGTAGGGTTTCACGTATCATATGGTACTGTGGGAAACATTCATCGGTATAGCGGAACAACACTTGTTTGCGACTTTTGACACAAATGCATTATTTTATATAGCGGTTTGGAATGGTTTGGCTTTAACCTATTGCTACTTGGGTCATACCCTTCTCACAGTGGGAAGACAGGCCCTCTAGAGTTAGAAACAATTTCTCTTGCACCCCAAACCGTTGGTTAGGTGGGGGGAGAGGATACTCTCGTTGCTAAATCGGGATACACACAAACTAAGACAAGCAAACAATAAAAGTAAAAGTAGACACAGAGAAAACAAAGTTCATTTTAAATCCCAAATCAAAATGTGCCTACTCTAGTGATAAAGATAATGAATCCTTTGACCACTCGATCCTGCAAAAGATATGTTAGTAGTTTGTCTTCTCAATTCTTTGACAAGCGTATTTGACAAGCTGCATAGATAAAACATTAGTATCCAAGAAAAACCATAGATTAACGTTTAGAAAGTAGCTGAACTTTGACTGTAAAAAGAGATGATAAAATGATAAAATTACCTGATAATTTCTACACCATTGCGAAGTTCCTCAAATTACCTTTCCAATGACTATTTGTTTGTGCGATTTGGAGCTTGTAGGCTCCTGTTATGAAGAAAAGAAAAAAATAGCCTCCTTTGACAAATGGAAGAAAATAGGTTGACTAAAGGTGACTATTGTTGACTTTTGACTTTTAGAGGTTGATTGTTCACTTTTGGTGGTTTGTTGTTGATTACATATTATAATTAGAACTTAGACAGTTACATATTAACCGTTTGAATTAACCCCAAACCATTTTAAAAAGTTCAAGACTAAAACTTCAAAGCTTTAAACCTAAGACTTAAGAATTGCAATTAAAGGCTATTTAAAAAATGCTCTTAGCTTAAAGCTTATGAAGACTGCGACCATGAGATTAACTGCGACTTTTGATTGCCTGTGACTTCGACATGAGACAATGACCATGTCATTTGGCTGCGACCTTTGAGATTTGAACAGTGAGTTTAGATTTGGGATTTTGACCGCTGACCATGAGATATACCACCGACTTTAGATTTGAGATTTTGATTTTGGCCATTGACCTTAGAGTTTTGGAATACTCCTTGCAAACATTCAACCGATGATGAAAGGCGATCGGGGAGGTGTATATAGTAGTCGGCAGTCGACGGTTTGACAAAGGCAATCGACAGTGCTTTTGGAATCATCGAAGGCTGATGGAATGGAGGCGACCAAAGGTAATGGCTGCAACTAGGTGCTACAAACCAAGACTGCAACTTAGGAAGTAGTGGTGGTGACCCACGGATTTAAAAGGAACAACGACTACGATAAGCAGGATGTCGACTATTTGAATGGTGGCGGCAATGACATAGACATCATCGACAAAATTTTTATGTGGCTTCAAATGAGAAACGACTGGTAAGTTCCAAGTGGTAGGCTATGAAAGGATGGTCGACAGAAGTTGAAAGAGGCGGGGATCAAATTTCAAAAAGGTAGCGATGACAGTTTACCACATTGGCATATGGACTGTGATAAAAGATTTCGACGGGAGCTCAAGGTTTATGGTTGTAGTGTAGTCACCACCAAAGGTGGCAGAAGATGTTTGAAAGGAACCAGATGCAAACCTTGACCAAGCCTTTATTTAAAATGTTTAGGTAGGCTGATAATAGAGAGCATAAGGAAGAATATACTGAATCATACTTCAGCAAAGACTGCCATAACAATGGAGGTTACTTTAATGTTTTAAGGGGTCAATTATATCAACATGGTTGTTTAAATAATTGCTAGAGGGTTGATTAAAATAGGTTGTAGATATTCAAAGGCCGACCACATGAGACTAGCTAGATTCAACCAATTAGAGGCAAATTAAAAGATAAAAGGGCCATATTAATTCTTAAAAGTTGATTTAAGAGTTGTGAGGCCGATCTACATGCCGTTTTGAGTATAGAAAGGTTGGTGGCTTCCAAATACAGGTGGTATGGAAATACAAAAAAAAAAAGTCGAAGACAATAATGTAAATAGCTAAAAAAAATAGATAAAAACAAGTCGATTATATAGTTGGGGGCCGATCAAAGCTTAAGAGTAAAAAAAACCTTTGAAAGGAACCGGATGCAAACCTCGACCAAGCCTTTTGGCTATTGATAGGTACAAGGTAGTTGGGAAATATGGAGTGCAAGGGTCGAAAAAGCTGAGGGTTCTAATTGGATATAAGGAAGTGTGAATGCACATGAGGTAGAGTAGTGGAGAAATAAAGGGGATGTGGAGTGTCGATTACCTGAGGGGTTGGCGACCAAAACTAGTGTAGGGTTTTATGCAGGGAATGGAGAATGGGATCTTGACCAAGGGCTTTCAACCAGCAACAAGAAAGACTTAGGGTTTTCTCAGTCAATAATCCTACAACATGAAACACAAAACCTGCAATAAATAATACCCTACAAGAAAACTTCGTCAAAGATTGATATGATCAGTTTGTACAGTACGAATCAGCCCCACCAGGTGTGCCATTTTGTATTAGGGGAAAAAGATCGAGATCAAACAATGAAAACCAGATAAAACCCTAACATCTTCAATAAATTCAATCTAAGTGACTAAAATGACATGCAATAGAAACAAGATCACCCAGATGCTTTAATTCCTTGGTGAGGATGTAGATTGCTTCTTTGAATTAACAACCATGTTGAATGAAGATGCCATTGATATGCTCAAGTGCTCAAAAGATGAGATGCATGCAGAGATGATGATGATATTAATGAAGATACCTATGGATTCAAATAAAAGATAAAGCAAATGTTAATGGATTCGAACCCCCAAAATGGAAGAATGAGAGGGTTTTTATAGAATGGCAAGATAAATGATCAACGATGGAGGGTAAAAGGAAAGATCAACGGTAGAAAGATATGGGTGAACGTGCATGCGACAAGTGTCCTTGAAAAAGGCATCTATTTAGAGATTTGAGGGAAGTTGTTTATTAGAGATAGGATTGCCTTTTCGAAAAATAAGATATTTCTATTTTTTTGGTGGAGATAAAAGATTTTTCTATTTTGAAAGTTTCCCATATCTTGCTTTTTGATTTGTTGCCAATTTGAAAGTCATGTGCACGTTGAGAGGAAAATAGAAGGTGGGCAAAGAAATTAAATAAATGTGTTTATTTAATTTATTATTTAGATAGTGATAATAGAAAGTGGGAGAGTGGATAATAAATTAAATAACTATGTTTATTTAATTTATTATTAATGTTGAGAGATAAAAGCATAAATTAAATTTATTTAATTTATTTGTATGATGGGCAAACAAATAAAATATAGATTTTATTTATTTTTTAGAAGAAAGGTGACATAATTAAATAATTTAAGATTATTTAATTATTAATGTGAAATAGAAGACATAAGAAAGTTAATTAAATAAATAAAATTTATTTAATTAGTTATGGAGATATAGAAGAAAATGGGATTTGTGTTAGATGACATTAATGTGGCCAATTTTGGGTGTCTACAGAAACCATGCAAATACAACTCACACAAGAAGTCCTTATCTTCGTCAGAACTTTTAATGCATACCTCCATGAAATCTGCCTCTGTTTGTATATCCTCAAATAAATCAGACAAAAATAATGATATCTTTTTTTGGAGGATTTGCTCCTGTAAAAACAAAGCATAGCTGCCATTGGGAGGTCTGCAAGATAGGATCTCAGTAGAGAGAGTGGCTACCTTGATGACCTTTTCTTCTAAGGCACGTACTTTTTGTGACATGGCAATCACTACCCTTTGCAGCTGCAGCATTGGATTGGATTGCTCAGATTCCTGACATCTCCTTCCCCAGTGAAACAAGACCTTGGGGATGTTTATTGGAAGCACCCCTAGGTATGCGTCTATTTGAGTCTCCTGTTCCATGGTAGCAGCCAGAATGGTTAGCTCATGAATGGCCTCTTCTTGGTCATCCATCTTGTTGTTGGCCCATGTCAACTACTTAGCCTGACTCTGTGTCTTTTCAATGAGTGTTGCAATTAATGTGAGACTATTGTCTCTGGCTTTAACAATGTCAAAAATATTTTGTGCTGCTTCATCTTCTTTTTCTCTAATTTCAGCCTCTTTCTTTTGAATTATCCTCTATTTCTCTTTGATCTCAACTTATAGCTCTTCAATTACCCACTTCTATTTTGTTTCTTTCTCCTTCGTGACCTTTTTGAGGTTAGTGATGATTAGGTTTTCCCCCACATCAGTGTCTTTAGATTGTCAATCTCTTCTATCAGTTGTTGTTCTCTTGGGACCTCTACATCCTCTTGATTAGATGGGTGAGAGTAACTTCTTGTTTCTCCCCCTTCTATTCTTTCCTCATCAAGTGTTTCTTTGTCTCTTTGCCCCTCATTATTAGCTGCATCCCCCTGTTCATCCTCATCATCCTCTGAAGTCTCCTTTCCCTGAGCTTCCTCCTGGCCTACTTCTGCAAATGTTGGGGCTGATGAAGGTCCAGCCTCCTCCATGGAAGTCTTGAAGCCCATGAGGACCTCAGCTACGAGAGCAGTGTCATGTTCAGCCTGAGTAGGCTGTCTCTTTCTCTTGCTTCTCTAGAGCACTAGTGGATCCTGTGTCTCTGGAGCTAGTGCATTACCCTTAGATTATGAAGAAATGGTGAGGGTTTCTTTTTCTTCTGTCTCCAGAGCTTGAGTTTGTTGCTTTCTCTCTCCCTTGTATATTTACAATGTATGTTCCCCACATACAATTGTGATATACACAGGAACATGTGATAGCGATATACTCATAATGTATATCCTGCATGCAAAAGTGATATATACACAAATTGTATGTCTATTGAAAACACACGGATTTTCACTGTTTTGACTTGCTTTATACTTAGCGATTGCATGGAACTGTCTCTCTTGCAAACATACAGACTTTTGTACTTTGCCAGCCTAGCACATGAGGATGCTAGGGTTTATCCAAGCATGCTACAAATGATCTTGCAATCATGGAATGAACAAATAGAAAGTACAAAACAAAACACAAACTAATATATACAACCATTCCACCGATTACGAAGTAATCCAACCAGTGGAATGGCCTAAGAACCCATTTCGATTCCAAAGTAGAAAATTGATTACACAGTGAATTCGAAAACCAGAAAGATAACACAAACAAGATCTTCTTATTGCTTTCAGAAATGTATAGAGATATTTGATTCCACAATTCCACAATTTAATCTCACAACTACTGCTCTGTCTAACATCTTCTCTCTTCTCAATCTATTCTCTATATCTCAAATCAATCTCAACTAGGTTATTTATCCACTCACTATGAGTAGTACTGAAATGGTTCCCAGCGGCTAGGAGATAACAACCCTCTAACAAACTCTAACTGACTAACAACCTTGTCATTCCAGATCGACAAGTGTCCTAGGGACTTACACATAAACCTAGAAGCAACTACAATAACATGTACTGGTCAAACAGACCTTATTACATTTAATATAGAAAAGCATAACATATTGAGACCTTAGCCTTCTCCTTTAGATGTGTAATTAGCTTGTTGAAGGGGTGCTCCTGCACCAGACATGTGTCTTGCTCTATTTTGCATGAGAGGAATTAATAAAATAGAAGAATGAGTTAACTGAAGAGATAAATCAATTAAAAGAATAGATCAATCAGTTAAGAGAATAGAACTAGAAGAATGGAAATTGTATGAGGATGAGAAGATATAAATTAGCTCAATTAAATATTTAGAATATTCAATTGCATGTGCACAAGGATTGAATTATATTTAGAGATAACTCAATTTAGAAGAAATGAACAACTTAAATAACTATTTGATTTATTTAAATTTAGAGAAGATTTTATTGGAAGAAACAATTAAATAATTAGTTTTATTTAATTTAGAATGGACTTTAGAAGAACTAATTAAATAATTGGGATTATTTAATTTGTTGGAGGAATTAGAAGAATTTAAGAATTTAATTAAATAAATTGATTTTATTTAATTGTTGGAAGAATATGAATCATATAAATAAATTTGTTTGTTTATTTATTGATAGAGGAATTAGACTTAAGTATTAAGAATATTTATTTGGATAGAGCTGTGTGATTTTTAGGTGTATACATTTTGCCCCTCTTTAAAGCAATGTGTTTTATCATGTTGTTTCAAAGAATAAGATTTTTGATAATGATACTTGCCCCAGTTTGCCCCTGGTACCAGTTTAACGACAATAAGATGCCCCCTCAGGAGATTGGACAGGAAGAAGGCAGAAGGCATGAGACGGACAATCTCATGATGAAGAAGGTAAAAATAGGTTAGGTTTGAAGGAAACGGGTTGTGGTTCAGAGAAATGGGAAGAAATGGGCTTGGGAAGTAGTCATAGTCATCACATAGCTAGTTAGGGTTCACATGCTATATATAGGAGCTGGGTCCACAAGACAAGTCATTTGCACACTTGGCTTTAGTTGATTGGTCTTTGAGAGCATAGGAGCATAGAGCAGTCGGCATTGAGATGGATATTCTGCATGAGGAGCACCGCTTTGAGCGAGTCCAACGATTTGGGTGGCCAGCCGAGGCAGGACCACCGGTATGTAGCTCAAAAAAATTCCCTTAGGGTCATTTATTTGTGCAATAAATGATAGAGAAAGTTAGGTTAGACAAAAGCGTAGGATCACAGTTCGACGCATATGCTATTCGGATCTGTGCATCCCTTTTTCTATAGTGCATTTAGGTTACCAAACTGCACATGCACCAGTGATGCGTATGCATGTTGCAAGTCGATGCATGCATGAGGATTGTGTGCATTTGACATGGGAATTAGTGCATGCAGCTATGCTACGCATACATGGTATGAATCAACACATGTGATATGGTTTGGCATATTTAAGAAATGTTGCAGCGCATCTGCTAGAAGTAGCACATTTACTGTGAAATTGTGCATTTACCTTCTGGTTTGGCACATACGATATAGATAGTTAGTTTACTTTAAAAAATTGACTCGATTGGCATCTTGCTCAATGTGTCAATCGATAAGCTATCTTTGAGATTGCAAGAATCTAGTCAAGATATGTAGTATGTTGTTTTGATCAATTAGATATGTTAAGTTAGTGATATGATGCTTTAGATATGTTGAGCAGATTTGTAGATTAGGTTGATGCGTTGCTTTGCTTTCTTGCAGGAGGACATTTGAGACATACTTATGTTGCAAGAGCAATTTTTTATGCCTATGTTGCAGAGGTACATGCTTACAGAGATCAATTGTGAGGCATTAGGTGCCATGGGCCTTGATTACGTTTGCTTTATGCCTGAGGTTCGAGTGAACCTTGATTTGCTAACAACGGCTGTGGAGCGATTCCACAGCAAGGATGGGACTTTTCACTTGCCGACTGGCGAGATGACTATCACTTTGGAGGACATCTACAAGATCATGCACTTGCTGATCCAGGGTGAGCTAGTAGAGTATGATCCCCAACGAGATGCAGGACTAGCAGAGTGCAGGCGAGTGTTCGGTGATCCTGAGCTGGAGGGACAAGTTATCTCGTGGCAAGATCTATATGACTATTATGACTACTTCCCAGGTATAGTAGCTGGGTTCATTGGAGGCGTTGTATGCCCTAATAGGAGATTGCATGGGTTACTGATTGGATGGGGATGGATCATGGAGCAGATGATTACAGAGGGCACCTGATATGCATGGGGTGTCTGTGTTTTGGCGCACCTATACCACGATATGCATCAGGTGGTATACCATAGGAAGTGGATGATTACAGAGGGCACCTAATATGCATGTGGTGTCTGTGTTTTGGCACACCTATACCATGATATGCATCAGGTGGTATACCACAAGGGTGCTAGTCTGTCAGTAGGTGTATCTCTTTTACAGTTTTGGCTTTGGGAGCACATTGCTATCACACGGCAGATGTGTGTGTTTTTGAGACAGAGGGGAGAACCTTATAGCTATGGGTACGTAGGAGTGATTTCCCAGCACAAGCTAGGAAAGCTTGAGTAATGGAGGCACGCACTAGACAATGTAGATAGAGTTGTCTAGTGACCATATCTAGATAACGAGCCCTAGCCCTAAGACAATGAGGATGATGAGCTAGCTTATTGCTTTTAGACTCGATGGCTCATCGGGCGGACATGGTTTATATTTTGGAGAGACAGATTGTGAGTAGGGTGCAGAAATAGTTTGGCAAGAGACAGGGGATGCCACAGGGGTAGGCCCAACTTACACAGACACATACCAAGAGGTTCAGATGGGGACCAATAGCATCATATGAGGAGGCATTAGTCAAGTTCTGTCAGATTCCCTATGTAGCATGGTCGATGAGGAGGGAGGTAGAAAATGCAAGGGTGACTCGATTATGAGGAGTCGCTGGTGGCTCATCCATTTATGAGGTACTCGGGACTAGGAGAGTTGGTTCCTCGTATAGACAAGGAGGATTTAGATGATGAGGATGGGGTTGGCAGGAGGAGGAGGAGATGAAGGAAGGGTAGAGGAGGACAGGGAGACGGAGATGATGGAGGCAATGGATGTGGAGGAGGGGGTGGAGATGGACAGAGGCAGAGGAGGAGAGCTAGGGAGGGACCTTCCCAGCAGTAGCAGGTAGTGCAGCCACAAGTTGCATAGCAGGCGTAGATGCCACCACCACAGCAGGTGGCCCAACAGGTACATGGGTAGCAAGTTCCACAACAACAGGTGCCATAGGTTCCTTAGGGTCCGGTCTAGCCAGATGCACGCGAGAAGGCTATTATGATGTTTAGGGGACAAATTATAGGGCTTAGAGAATAGCTTAGGATGGCAGAGGCTCAGAGAGACACAGATGCAAGAGTTATATCAGAGCTCACCAGAGAGTGAGACTTAGCCTTGGAGAGGGTGTGGACTATCAGAGTAGAGAGAGACTCGGTAGTGGCAGCTCTAGGGACAGATGGTACCACTAGCTTCCTAGTTACATAGGTGCAGCAGGCACAAGCACAACTTGCACATGTACATGCACAGTTGGCACAAGTACAGGGGCAGCTAACATAGGTACAGGGTGAGCTTGCAAGAGCACATGCTCAGACGTAGTACTATCAATGGTTGTACCATGGCACAGTACCAGTAGAGTAGAGGGCTCCTAGCTATCAGAGCCAGTCTGTGGCCTTGCAGAGAGTAGGGGGATCATGATCAGGAGCCTTGGTGAGGGGCCCCCAATAGTTACAGGATGACAGAGGAGAGGACAGCGCAGGGAACAGTGTTCCCCGACAGCAGGGATAGCTGTTAGACCTGTACCTACCTTGGCTCATGTACACATTTTTGATGGCTTGGATAACCTGACATGTATATACTTTTGTATCATTTTGATCGAGACATGTATCATTATTTATGCGATGTATACACTTTATTGATTTGACTCAGAGATGGATGGACTTTGATATATTGTACATGTGGACATGTTTTATGTTTATTGATATGAGGATGCAACTATTGATCTTTATATGTAGTTTATTGATGCTATATGTCATGGATGCACTTTCCTTTATGATGTTGTACATGTAATGCATACTATTATGATGTCTATGTGATGTTGTGTGATGGTTATCTAATGTAGACCGAGATGTTTACTTGATGCTATGTGATATGATCTAATACAAACTTGGATGCTTATTTTGATGTTTTAATATGCAAAATGTGTTATGTGATCTATATGATGATGTAGTTTATGTTATGATCTACATGCCTTTGCCTATGTTCTTTATTTTTTTGTGGATATTATGCTATGTATGATGTAAATGGATATGGATGATCTAATGCACCTATTATGTATGCAAATGATTTAATCATGTAAGATGACTATCTCATGTGATATGATATGCAAACTATACAATGTTTTTGTTATGTCCAAATGTACTCAATCGACACAGGAATGACACAATGTTAGATAGAAGACTGGCTGATGGAAGGATTCCAAGCTTGTACTTGTAAACATTAATACTCTGCATTGTTGGATCTTTATTTGCATGGGATACGGTATGGATACTGATGGATGTGAATGGTTTCTTGACAGCTTGATATTGCAAGTATTTTGAAGTGCTTATTTCATCATTGGGAATTTTTTTTTGTGTTTTCAAAATGTTGTAAGAAAATGCAAGCATCTAAGTATAATTGAACTGAGATGACCTAAGCATCGCTTACATGGATTTTGATTTAGCAAGTTAATACAAGCGTCTAGGTATAACTGAACCGAGATGACCTGAGTATTCCTTGCATGTCAATAGACAAGGATTGCCCCTGTTCATGTTTAGACCTTTAATGTCCTCGATGATCTTTGGTTGATCATGTCTTTAGATAGGGCATCACATTACTAAAGTTAGATCCACAAGCAGCAAACAAAGAAAATAATCATGCCCCCATCATAGCATCTCTAGATTTTGGCATCCTTGAGTAGCATAGGAAACATGATAACAAAAAGTGAAGACGTTAAGATACAACTCTAAATTTTTAAGCAAAACACTCTTGTATTTAGGTGTATCTTTCTTGCCATAAGTTGATAGAATCATTTGGCTTGGTTTGTTCTTTCTTTTTATTTTCTTTGGATAGGTTGATATCATGTTTTAAAAACCTTTTTTGCTTGGAAACGGGCTTTGCTTGTGCTTTCTTGCATCTGGTGAAAAGTTTCACAATCCTAATTGGGGAAAAACGGACCCTAAGGGACTGACCTAGTGCCTCAGGGGCACATTGATAATGGCCTTGCCTACGTGACGACGCATAGGCAATGTAGTTCGGGACTTGGACCATGGATGGACTAGAGGAAACACGACAAGATATGGAATGGAAGGGAAAGCCTTGGGGGCGTATTGAAAATGGCCTTGCCTATGTGACAACGTAGAGGCAACGTAGTTCAGGATTGACCCTATGGTACTGACGACAAACACTAGGCTAGGCTGACACTGAGGATAGGATATGGGATAAGACCTTGGTTTACAAGGCGACAAAAGAGATAGAGTATCAAGCCACGATATGTTATCGTTAGGTTTTTATTATGAAACAGATATGGATCGAATCAGACACTTGTGGTAGGAGAAAAGGGCACAAGGTGATTGGTTTCCCAAAGATGGAGGAAGTGATTTATCATAAGTAGCACCTACTTTGCCAGGTTTTCACCACTTGCTTTTATTTGCACGAAAGATAGAAAGTACACATGATGCCTAATTGCTAGGTTTTCATCATGGTACCTACCCAAGGCACCTGTTTGCCAGGTTTTCACCAAAGGATGATTTTTTTTTGTTGTTTTTCCATTTTTTGATTTTTTTTGCTTTTTTTGATATATTGCCCCCCTTACATTGGGGTTCTCTTAGGTATAGAATCGACAAAGATGCATGTTGTTGATTGGGTCATCGAACAACTCACCCTCTAATGTTGCTAACTGATATGCTCCTAACCCATAGGCTGCAATGATGACATAGGGACCATGCCAATTGGGTTCAAACTTACCTTTCTTTTCCTGATCCTGCTAATTGTGGGGATTTTCTTTGAGAACTAGATCACCAACATTGAATTCCCTTGGACAGACCTTGTGATTGTAGCTTCAATACATTATCTATTGATATGCTTTGAGATGGTTGAATGCATTATGTCTCTTCTCTTCTAACAACTCTAGCTCTTGAAGTCTGGAAACTCTGTAGTCTTCATTTGTGATAAGACCTTTTAATGACACCCTTAGGGATGGTAACTCAACCTCGATGAGAAAAATAGCTTCTAATCCATATACAAGAGTGTAAGGGGTAGCACCTGTGGGAGTGTGTATACTGGTTCGATAGGCCCATAGAGCAGGGTTCAGTTGAATGTGCCAATCACAACCAGCATCGTTGACTATGTTCTTGAGGATCTTCAAAATAGTTTTGTTGGATGCTTCTGCTTGGCCATTGCCTTGTGGATAGTAAGGAGTAGAAAAATGGTGTTGGATTTAGAATTTGTTACAAAGTTCTTGTACATCCTGGTTTTTGAAAGGTCTTCTATTATCCATGATAATGGATGAGGGAATCCCATACCTGCAAATGAGGTAATTGAGGATGAATGAGGAAATTTGTTTACCTATGATGGTGGTTAGGGGAATGACTTCAATCCACTTGGTAAAGTACTCTGCGGTAGTTATTATGAATTTATGGTCATTGTATGAGGGAGGGTGAATTTTGCCCACAAGGTCAAGTCCCCATTGACAAAAGGGCCAAGGTATCGTTAGAGATCGTAGCTCTTAAGATGGTGCATGAATTAGGTTTCCATGTCTCTGGCATTGCTTGCACTTCTTCACAAACTGATATGAATCAGTTTCCATGTTGGGCCAATAATATCCCAAACGCATGAGTTTCTTAGCTAAAGAAGGACTGCTAGAGTGTGTTCCGCAAATCCCTTCGTGTATGTCCCACAAGGTGGTTTGATATTCTTCTCATTCTAAACAATGGAGTAAAGTACCATCTAGACCATGTTGTTATAGAGTATTAGCAATAATGGTATATCGAGAGGTTTGGCGAATGAAGGTTCGACCTTGGTTTGAAGACAAGTCAGGCTGGAGGGTGTTATCCTTGAGGTAAGTGTAAATCCTACCATACTAACGTGAATCAGATCTGACTAGCAGGCATATGGAATGGGTTTCAGGAAGATCATAAGCTAGTTGTTGAATTGACTCTACCAAGAACTCATACCGTGACTCATTCTCTGGGATCTCGATGAGCAAGGCGATGGTTGCCATGGCATCTGTTGTTTTGTTCTTAATGCAAGGTATTTTCTCAAAGGATTTGAGCACAAATTACTCTTTAAAGTCATTGACCATCTGCTTATATGGGATAAGCTTCTCATCTTTGGTTTGATAGTCATCGTTGACTTGATTGATTACTAATTGGGAATCACCATAGACATGTAGCTCTTTTATTTTCCATTCTGCTTCCAGTTTGAGGCTAATGACCAAGGCTTCATACTCATCTATGTTGTTTGTGCATGGGAATAGCAGACGATAAGACTTAGGTATGGTGTCGCCATGAGGAGTGACCAACAAGATTCTTGCCCCTGATCCATGGTTTGTGTAGGAGGCATTGAAATAGATTTTCCATGAGTATGCTGTGACACTGAAGATGGATTCATCTAGGAAATCAAACATCATTGTACATAGAGCATTAATCATAAACCTTATTAAATTGATCATCAAATTCTGATAGCAAAGGCACTAGTGTTACATGGAATCGGTGCAACAAAAAAGCATTACAACTTCATAAGTAATCTGTGATCTAAAGCAAACTCATATACCCTCAATTCAAAAGCAATAACATTGATAGATTCAATAGTAGAAGAGATTATCACAATTGACACCCAAAACATAGTAACATAATATATTTTGCTAAGAAATCTTTTATTATGAACATCAACAACAAGGTTGATGTATGATTAAATCAAACTAGAAATTCACAATACAGAAAACTAAGAGCTTTACCAAACTCAACATTGAAGATCTGAACCAATATACTTGAAATCCATATTTGAAAAATGAGCTTATAAAAATTGAGAACTTTAAACTCCTAAATCACTGCAACCGCAATCTGAATATTGGAAATGTTTGAAACTTGATAGAACAGTGACCAAATAACCAACCTATATTTAGAGATCTCAACCTTGGCTTGAAGTCCTAGTCGAATAAAGATGAAATTCGTCAACCAATAGAGGAATGTTAACAAACTGCAACAAAAAAATATCCCTAAATCGAGTGGTTTTAACATTTGACTAGGGTCAAAGATGCCAGAGAAGAAAAATGTCAAATTCTTCAACCTATATTTTGTGGAACTTGTATCATTGCAACTTACAAAACTTCCAAACTCACAAAAATAGGGCTAGATTACCGTGTGTTCCAGAATGTGAAGCGTAAATTTGTACACAAAGATAAATTAAAGAAAATAAATGAAATAACAATTATACCTTCCTTCGCAAGTAAATTTGACCTCATTGATTGAGTGTATTGAAGTGCACCTGAACTCCAATGGATATGCTCCTCTGATCTCTGTGGATATGTTGATTGCTAATCTCAATAGCATAACTTTTATCTCACAAAACAAATGAATTAAATTTAACAATGTAAGTTTACGAAAATGAAAGATGTGTAAGGGAGCTTGGGAAGAAGTTTTATTAATAGATTTCCTAAAATGAATATCTATTGGAGAGTTCAATGATTGAAATGGAATGAGAGAATTAAACAGATGAGAGAATGACTGACGGAGTGTCATCATGTTCCCTCTAATTTTGGTTTGCATTTATTTTTAAGTGTGGGGTTTTTGTTTGCTATGTTCGTGCAGCCTATGATGATCTTCCTGTCGCCGGAGTGGCAGAATATTCTATTTATCTCTGATGACCGTTTCTAAACTTATATTTGGCATATTCCTAAAGAAATTGTGGTCGGCAGTTTAGGACAGATGGAAAAGCAATTAAGATTAATTATAATCTTTACTCCATTCTTGTGCTCGGTCAAGTATAGAAACAACAATTGGGTAAGTGCAAGAAGATGGGGGGCCAAAAAGGGGTCTTAAGTGGCCACTTTTTTTCTGAAATCAGGAAATACTGGCCTTGGATGAGAAATTGAGCATAGTTACACTCAAAATTTGGAGATGCAACCAAAACAATGTTCGTAGTGCTCCGAGTCTACTTTCTAAACTACTATTTTGTTTTGAAAATGGCATAGATTAAGGGGTTCAAAAGAGGGAGCCACAGAAATTGGTGTTGTTTCTGTCAAAAAAACATAACATAGCATGTTTTGTGGCTCCCTCAAAAGGTCAACTTTTTTTTGGTATTTTTAAAATCGCTTCAGTGAGAAATTATCTAATAGCATGTAGTTTATGCCCGATTTTTCTGATAATTTTTTGATGAATATTTGATTTTTTACTAATTTTTAAAGTGGACACATCCTAAAAAACAGAATTTTGGCCGTGCTACCCCTATAAATTTTGAAAACTAATTGAAAATTATTTTTTTATTTTTTTAATATTTGTAGAATGGAGTCTAGTTTCTAAATATGTAATTTTTTTGAAATTTGAATGAATAGTTATTTTACAATGAAAAAAAGACCAAACAGTGGTTTTTGCATAAAAACGGACACACAAACAAAAGAAATTAAAGATGAAAGGCTTAACATTGTTAAAATGTGAAAAAAATCACATCGTCAAATAGCTAAGAGAAAGCCTAACATTACCCATGTGTTCGATTTGTTCAACCTTGAAACACGTGCAAATCTGAGGGTTAGCATGAACGAAATTATGTGAAATTTTGAAGAATATAAAAAAACACGTCTGTGACTGTTCATAAGGCACTCCAAGCCTTTGGGTTGGAAATCCAAAGCAAATCCCAAGCCCAAGGCTTGGGATTCCCAAAGCAAGAAATAACGTGCTCGCGTTATGTTTTGCCTTACATTTTTTCCCGCAAGTCTGTCTTTTGCCATGTTTGACATAACGCGAGCGCGTTATAACGCGCTCGCGTTATGTCCCACTCAAATTTTTTTACATTCAAGGCTATTAATCATGAGGGTTAAGGCATAAGGGATAGAGTTGGAAGGTTTACGGATAAGGGATTAGCGTTTAAGGTATAGTATCGAGCCCGTTGAGGGTCTAGGAATAGGGATAGCGTTTAAGGTTTAGGGATGAGGGATGACAGATTACGGTTGAGGGTCGAGGGATCAAAGTTAAGGGTTGAGGGATTAGGGTTTGACATTAAGGGTTGAGGGTTGAGGTTCAAGGGTCAAGGGTTTAGGGATAGGGTTTAGGGTCGAGGGATTAGGGTTAAAGTAGAGTGTGGAGGGTGTAAGGATTAGGGATAGGGTTGGAGGGTTTAGGGATAAGGGATTAGGGTTTAAGGTATAGTATCAAGTCTGTTGAGAGTTTAGGAATAGGGATAGCATTTAGGGATTAGGGATGAGGGATTATAGTTGAGGGATGATGGATTAGGGTTGAGGGTTGAGGGATTAGGGTTTAGGGATAAGGTTTAGGGTTGAGGGATTAGGGATTAGGGTTTAAGGTATAGTGTTGAGGGTTGAGGGTTGAGGGTTTAGGATTAGGGTTTAGGGTTGACGGATTAGCATTTAATGTCGAGGTTAGGGTTAGAGTGTTGAGGGTAGAGGGATTAGGGATAGGGTTTAGGGTTGAAGGTTTAAGGATTGAGGGTTGAGGCTTTAGGGATGAGGGTTTAAGGCTTAAGATATAGTGTCAAGTGTTGAGGGTGTAGGGATAGGGTTTAAGTTTTAAGGGTTAAGGGTTGAGGGGTATAGATTAGGGTTTAAGGTATAGTGTTGAGGGTCGAGGGATCAGAGTTAAGGGTTGAGGGATTAGGGTTTGACGTTGAGGGTTGAGGGTTGAGGTTCGAGGGTCAAGGGTTTAGGGATAGGGTTGAGGGTCGAGGAATTAGGGTTAAAGTAGAGTGTGGAGGGTATAAGGATTAGGGATAGGGTTGGAGGGTTTAGGGATAAGGGATTAGAGTTTAAGGTATAGTATCGATTCTATTGAGGGTGTAGGAATAGGGATAGCATTTAGGGTTTAGGGATGAAGGATTAGAGTTGGGGGATGACAGATTAGGGTTGAGGGTTGAGGGATTAGGGTTTAGGGATAAGGTTTAGGGTTGAGGGCTGAGGGATTAGGGTTTAAGGTATAGTGTTGAGGGTTTAGGGATAGGGTTTAGGGTTGAGGGATTAGGATTTGACGTTGAGGGTTGAGGGTTTAGGGTTTAGGGTTAGGGTTGAGAGATGAGGGATCAGAGTTAAGGGTTGAGGGAATAGGGTTTGACGTCGAGGGTTGAGGGTTGAGGTTCGAGGGTCAAGGGTTTAGGGATAGGGTTGAGGTTGAAGGGATTAGGGTTAAAGTAGAGTGTGGAGGGTGTAAGGATTAGGGATAGGGTTGGAGGGTTTAGGGATAAGGGATTAGAGTTTAAGGTATAGTATCGAGTCTGTTGAGGGTTTAGGAATAGGGATAGCATTTAGGGTTTAGGGATGAGGGATTAGAGTTGAGGGATGAGGGATTAGAGTTGAGGAATGAGGGACTAGGGTTGAGGGTTGAGGGATTAGGGTTTAGGGATAAGGTTTAGGGTTGAGGGTTGAGGGATTAGGGTTTAAGGTATAGTGTTGAGGGTTGATGGTTTAGGGATAGGGTTTAGATTTGAGGGATTAGGGTTTAGGGTTGATGAATTAGGGTTTAATGTTGAGAGTTGAGGGTTGAGGGTTGAGGGTTGAGGTTGAGGGATAGGGTTAATGGTCAAGGGATTAGGGTTAAATAAGAGTGTCAATGGTAGACGGATTAGGGTTTAAGGTATAGTATCGAGCCTGTTGAGGGTCTAGGAATAGGGATAGCGTTTAGGGTTTAGGAATGAGGGATTAGAGTTGAGGGATGACGGATGACAGATTAGGGTTGAGGGTTGAGGGATTAGGGTTTAGGGACAAGGTTTAGGGTTAGGGTTTAAGGTATAGTGTTGAGGGTTTAGGGATAGGGTTTAGGGTTGAGGGATTAGAGTGAAGGGTTGAGGGATTAGAATTTGGCGTTGAGGGTTTAGGGTTTAGGATCAGGGTTGAAGGTCGAGGGATTAGAGTTAAGGGTTGAGGAATTAGGGTTTGATGTTGAGGGTTGAGGGTTGAGGTTCGAGGGTCAAGGGTTTAGGGATAGGGTTGAGGGTCGAGGAATTAGGGTTAAAGTAGAGTGTGGAGGGATGACGGATGATAGATTAGGGTTGAGGGTTGAGGGATTAGGGTTTGATGTTGAGGGTTGAGGGTTTAGGGTTAGGGTTGAGAGATGAGGGATCAGAGTTAAGGATTGAGGGATTAGGGTTTGACGTCGAGGGCTGAGGTTCAAGGGTCAAGGGTTTAGGGATAGGGTTGAGGTTGAAGGGATTAGGGTTTAGGGACAAGGTTTAGGGTTAGGGTTGAGGGATTAGGGTTTAAGGTATAGTGTTGAGGGTTTAGGGATAGGGTTTAGGGTTGAGGGATTAGAATTTGGCGTTGAGGGTTTAGGGTTTAGGATCAGGGTTGAAGGTCGAGGGATTAGAGTTAAGGGTTGAGGGATTAGGGTTTGATGTTGAGGGTTGAGGGTTGAGGTTCGAGGGTCAAGGGTTTAGGGATAGGGTTGAGGGTCGAGGAATTAGGGTTAAAGTAGAGTGTGGAGGGATGATGGATGATAGATTAGGGTTGAGGGTTGAGGGATTAGGGTTTGATGTTGAGGGTTGAGGGTTTAGGGTTAGGGTTGAGAGATGAGGGATCAGAGTTAAGGGTTGAGGGATTAGGGTTTGACATTGAGGGCTGAGGTTCGAGGGTCAAGGGTTTAGGGATAGGGTTGAGGTTGAAGGGATTAGGGTTTAGGGACAAGGTTTAGGGTTAGGGTTGAGGGATTAGGGTTTAAGGTATAGTGTTGAGGGTTTAGGGATAGGGTTTAGGGTTGAGGGATTAGAGTGAAGGGTTGAGGGATTAGAATTTGGCGTTGAGGGTTTAGGGTTTAGGATCAGGGTTGAAGGTCGAGGGATTAGAGTTAAGGGTTGAGGGATTAGGGTTTGATGTTGAGGGTTGAGGGTTGAGGTTCGAGGGTCAAGGGTTTAGGGATAGGGTTGAGGGTCAAGGAATTAGGGTTAAAGTAGAGTGTGGAGGGATGACGGATGATAGATTAGGGTTGAGGGTTGAGGGATTAGGGTTTGATGTTGAGGGTTGAGGGTTTAGGGTTAGGGTTGAGAGATGAGGGATCAGAGTTAAGGGTTGAGGGATTAGGGTTTGACGTCGAGGGCTGAGGTTCGAGGGTCAAGGGTTTAGGGATAGGGTTGAGGTTGAAGGGATTAGGGTTTAGGGACAAGGTTTAAGGTTAGAGTTGAGGGATTAGGGTTTAAGGTATAGTGTTGAGGGTTTAGGGATAGGGTTTAGGGTTGAGGGATTAGAGTGAAGGGTTGAGGGATTAGAATTTGGCGTTGAGGGTTTAGGGTTTAGGATCAGGGTTGAAGGTTGAGGGATTAGAGTTAAGGGTTGAGGGATTAGGGTTTGATGTTGAGGGTTGAGGGTTAAGGTTCGAGGGTCAAGGGTTTAGGGATAGGGTTGAGGGTCGAGGAATTAGGGTTAAAGTAGAGTGTGGAGGGATGACGGATGATAGATTAGGGTTGAGGGTTGAGGGATTAGGGTTTGATGTTGAGGGTTGAGGGTTTAGGGTTAGGGTTGAGAGATGAGGGATCAGAGTTAAGGGTTGAGGGATTAGGGTTTGACGTCGAGGGCTGAGGTTCGAGGGTCAAGGGTTTAGGGATAGGGTTGAGGTTGAAGGGATTAGGGTTTAGGGACAAGGTTTAGGGTTAGGGTTGAGGGATTAGGGTTTAAGGTATAGTGTTGAGGGTTTAGGGATAGGGTTTAGGGTTGAGGGATTAGAGTGAAGGGTTGAGGGATTAGAATTTGGCGTTGAGGGTTTAGGGTTTAGGATCAGGGTTGAAGGTCAAGGGATTAGAGTTAAGGGTTGAGGGATTAGGGTTTGATGTTGAGGGTTGAGGGTTGAGGTTCGAGGGTCAAGGGTTTAGGGATAGTGTTGAGGGTCAAGGAATTAGGGTTAAAGTAGAGTGTGGAGGGATGACGGATGATAGATTAGGGTTGAGGGTTGAGGGATTAGGGTTTGATGTTGAGGGTTGAGGGTTTAGGGTTAGGGTTGAGAGATGAGGGATCAAAGTTAAGGGTTGAGGGATTAGGGTTTGACGTCGAGGGCTGAGGTTCAAGGGTCAAGGGTTTAGGGATAGGGTTGAGGTTGAAGGGATTAGGGTTTAGGGACAAGGTTTAGGGTTAGGGTTGAGGGATTAGGGTTTAAGGTATAGTGTTGAGGGTATAGGGATAGGGTTTAGGGTTGAGGGATTAGAGTGAAGGATTGAGGGATTAGAGTTTGGCGTTGAGGGTTTAGGGTTTAGGATCAGGGTTGAAGGTTGAAGGATTAGAGTTAAGGGTTGAGGGATTAGGGTTTGATGCTGAGGGTTGAGGGTTGAGGTTTGAGGGTCAAGGGTCGAGGAATTAGGGTTAAAGTAGAGTGTGGAGGGATGACGGATGACAGATTAGGGTTGAGGGTTGAGGGATTAGGGTTTGATGTTGAGGGTTGAGGGTTTAGGGTTAGGGTTGAGAGATGAGGGATCAGAGTTAAGGGTTGAGGGATTAGGGTTTGACGTCGAGGGCTGAGGTTCAAGGGTCAAGGGTTTAGGGATAGGGTTGAGGTTGAAGGGATTAGGGTTTAAGGTATAGTGTTGAGGGTTGATGGATCAGAGTTAAGGGTTGAGGGATTAGGGTTGAGGGTTGTAAGGATTAGGGATAGGGTTGGAGGGTTGACGGATTAGGATTTGACGTTGAGGGTTGAGGGATTAGGATTTGACATTGAGGGTTGAGGGTTTAGGGATAGGGTTGAGGGATTAGGATTTGACATTGAGGGTTGAGGGTCAAGGGATCAGAGTTGAGGGTTTAGGGATTAGAGATCTATAGCAGGACAAAACACGAGCGCGTTATAGCGCGAGCGCGTTATAACACGCTCGCATTTTGTATTTCTACTGAAACGGTAAAAAAGTGGTTACCCCCATGATCCAAGCCCACATGCTCTATTTTCTTACTGATTCTGTGCGTGCTCCGACAAAAAAGAAGTGCTTTCATGCTATTGGGAAGTTCACATGCACATTTGACACATTGTACCACCTTTGCATGATCTTTCCACCACCTTTTCTGCTTTGCCAACTTGAGAAGGAGGAAATAACATAGTTTTCAAACTAAATTTGATATATATCTATACAAGTTTCAATTTTTGTAGTATTGCAATGTTAATTTTGATTCAATTTTAAGAATTTAACATTGAAAAGGAAGCAAGTGGTGAAAAACTCAAATTGTTGAGGAGTTTGATGGAAGAAGATAAAAACACTACATAATTGGGTACTCTCTCCATTCAAATCTTCATTTTTTAGGTATGTCAAGTCTTTACATGCATGTTCTTTACATTTTCCTTATTTCGGATTGAATTACTTTATCATGCTTTATCATACATGTTTAAAATAGACACATTCCCAATCAAGAAAGCAACCTACAATCTCACATGATGCCATGTATATTTTCTACACTTGGGCTCTTTAATAATTATGTGTAATAAACAAACCTTAGTTCATACCATGATGTCAAACTATACAAGAATAAATCCTTACAACATAAAAAAAATACAATCCCACTATTATCATGTATTCATTTCTTAGGAACTAATATTGGTCTCTTTATCATGCTACAGACAAATTCTCCGTCATGCTGAGGAAACGATCAAGAATTAAACCAACACAGGAAGAGATAGAAGCTAAGAATGCAAAGAAAGCAATGGCTATGAGGGAACTTCGTGAGAAGAGGAAATTGGACACGATAAATGAAGACATACCAATTGAAGAGGAACCACAACCATCACAAAGAGATATGGTATTGGCGGCACAAAGAGAACGAATGCAAAAACTTCGTGGTACGGGAGATTTGAATACCATAGTTGGAGACACATCCTTTACCGCAAGACAACATGTAGGGACACCATCTACCACATCTCAAGTTGAGAGTACATCATCACTCACATGTGATGAAGGAGGTACGCCATCGTTCCCACCTCAACCTCAAGGTATGTCATCTATTCCATCTTCGATCGAAGGTATGCCATCTAACCCATCTCATTTAAATATTGATGAAATTCCTAATGTTGAGATGAATTTACCTAACTTGACACCACCTAGAATTTTGCATAGAAAGCCAAAGTATTTGATTGATATTGATGAGAATATTTTGCAGCCAATGGAAGGTAAGATTCCAAAACGCACTTGTAGAAGATATGCTAATAAGATTTGGAGATTGTTCTTTAAAAAGTTAAATGAGACTGCAAGATGTCAACTATTCGTTGAAATGATGCGAAGTATAAAGTATAGGTCTATCATGAAGATTCTTGGGTTGAGAACATCAGAGGCTTCAAGTGAAAAATCTATTGTCAAGAATCTAATGAGTGTGTATGAGAGTGTGGGTAACACCTCACGCACAAAAGATAGTAATGCAACACGGCGTGTGATTACATTGACTATAGTAAGTAGTCAAACGAGGAAAGCTCATCTCATTAGAAAGACAAGTCAAGAATTGAGAATTAATAGGAAAACTTTATCAAGAGCCGTTGGAAGACGCCAAAGAATTGAGGACACTAATGCTAATGAATTATGGGCGTTCTCGGGGAGACTACCACAAAAAGATAAACCAATTGTTGAAGCATTGAGATCACTAATTGAAGACTTTTGGAAGAATTACACAAGGGTATCTCCGAATCAAAGGGATGTGGTAAGAAGGAGAATTGGTAGTCAGAACCATGAGCCACATCTAAAGCATTTTTTGGATGAGACTCAAACACAGTTTTATGGTAAATTTCTAGAGAAGTATCCTCAAATTAAAATTTGTCAAAGATATTTTGAAATGCTAAAACCTTTCTATGTTAAGATAAATCACACACGCACTACTTGTTGTTGTAGATTACATATTGAATTTTCTAACCATTTTGATGCTTATAGGTCTATATGTTTAGATATGCATACTAACAATGATTTGCAGGGTTGTGCCATATGTGCCCCACCAACATCTTCAAGAGACTTCATATCAAGAATTTTATGTGAAAGAGAGGAAGGTCAAATATTCTACAAGAAATTATGCTTGGATGGCACATGTCATCGTTGCAGTGGCTTGCAACATTTGCCAATATGTGAACATATAGAAATAACACATGCGGTTGGAAATGAACTAGTAGAGTTTGGCAAGTATAAAACAGTGGCATACAATACAAAAGATGGTAAAGAAGCAAAGAGGTGTGAATTAGTTATTGAAAAGATTCCAGTGTATCAGTTTATGCCTATATTTCGTGACAGCATAGTCAGTCGTCGACTTTGCAGAGAACTACAGTCTACAGCCATAGTGTGAGGTGCAATCACAATATTACAACTCCACACAGGTTTCTATATTTGTGCACATCGCATTCATTCATGCGAATGATAGTACAGAGGATGACAGAAAGATCATAAGGGAGTATCATTTCTATATTAGTGATGATCGCACGCATTCTACGGAGTTTGTGCAAGGTTGCTTTCAGGTGTTCTACAATGATTTGGCTAGAAGGGGCATATCGTTCAGTCAGCATATCATATGGTCGGATAATTGTGCATCACAATTCAAGAATTCGTGAAATTTCTATTGGCTGAGTAGGAGGCATAATTTTACAGGTATTCAACATATGTGGAACTTTTGTGAGGCCGGGCATGGAAAGGGGGAGCATGATGGTGCAGGAGCATGTATCAAAAGAGCCATAGCACGAGAAGAGTTAAAGTATAAAGACAATGCAAAGTTGACAGATGCAAAATTGATTGTCGAGTGGTGTAATGCTTCCATGGGTCTAGGTAATGAAGGTAAGTCTTTAGTTCGTAGATTTTTTTGGTTGATAGATGATACTAACATCGCACCATATGAGGATTGTTGTACACTGATAGGATCAAATGAGATGCACTCTTTCAGAAGCTCAATTGCAGGTTCATGGAGTATCCATACACGAAAAATGTCATGCTTTTGTTCTTCCTGTACAATTCAAGTCTGGGATGAGTGTGAGTCAAAGGAGTGGGTTGATGAATGGCAGTTAAGTTATCTTAGCCCACTTGACACGTATCGACCCCCGACGGCACTGGAACTAACACAGATGGAATCATCAGTTGACTTTGACCACATATCAGATTTAGTTCAACCAGGTAATATAGGGCACATATATGCATCCAATTTCATCTAGTTCAACCAGGTAATGTCATCTTACTTTGTAGTGTTTTTGTAATGTTGACTAATTTCATCTAATTTGCTACACATATCAATGTAGGACACGTATATGCAGTTATTGCAGATGAAGATAATGAAGAGGGAACAGATTATTACTTATGTCGTTGTGTTGAGGCCAAAAAGAAATTGGAGGCCCCTGTTACAGATGGAGAAAACATCGAATACCCTATAGGATCAGTGGTTATTACTGGAACATGGCTTAGAAGGTACCCACATAAGAGTGTTAATATTTGGCTATTTCAGGACTTTGACATGCATCGAAAGATTCTTCATTACTCGAACCTTGTCGTGGCATCCAATGTTCATTTGATAAAGTATCGGGGTAGACCTTTGAACAAAATATTGTGGAAGGTGCGTGAGTCTGACCATGAAGCAATAATTGACACAATAAAGAGTAGAGCAGATCCAGATGGTTCATTGGATTAATTTGTAAGTATTCACATTGATTTTGTAAAGTTATGTTACATTGAGTTGTAAGTATGCACATTAATTTGTAAGGTTTGTCTTTTTTTATTTCCTCCTACATTTTTACACATATGTACACATTTTTACATCATCATGTTATGCATTTTTGGTGTCCTGCTCCTGATGCGACCAAACTCATAACTCACCCTACTAGACACCATTTGATGATCTCTCCAACACTCTGGATCCAGGGTGCCCAATCATGATGATGACCTATATACCATTCTCCCAAGGCGCTCATAATGAATGAATGATAAGGAGTGCCTCGACCTCTATAATCAAGGTGATTTTAAGTCACTTTGAGTCATTTGGGGTCAGTTTGAGTCTTTAAGTCATGTTGCAAAAAAGTGTTAATGTTGTCAAGTTGCACAAAGCAACTTTTGCATTTTTGGTGTCCTGCTCGTGATGTGACCAAACTGACTGTTCCAACGCATTCGGATGGGTACATTTACGCTAGGCATGGTCCTGTTTTTCACCCAAACATGTCGAAACAGTCTGAGCTACATTGTACCAACGATATCCCTGAAGAGTCCAAAGTGCAAAAAGGCTGCAATCTTTGATGAGATGTTACTTGAAAACTGTGTCACTTAGAAACATTCCGTCTGAGGCAACGCTATCATGTAGAGTGCCTCTACAATAACCTCTCTCAGTTTTTTATAGCTCTGAGGCATTTACCCGTGGTGAAAGGTTTTCTGCTGCCCCAAAAATCATCAGAAGGAGGCAGTGTAAAGTTGCAAAGGGGTGTAACTTTTGTCCTGCTCCTGATGCGACCAAACTGACTATTCCAACGCGTCCGAATGGGTATATTTATGCTAGGCATGGTCCTATTTCTCACCCAAACATGTCGAAACAGTCGGAGCTACATTGTACCGACGATATCCCTGAAGAGTCCAAAGTGCAAAAAGGCAGCAATCTTTGATGAGATGTTACTCAAAAATCGTGTCACTTAGAAACATTCCGTCTGAGGCAACGGGATCACGTAGAGTGCCTCTACAATAACCTCTCTCGGTTTTTTATAGCTCTGAGGCATTTGCCCGTGGTGAAAGGTTTTCTGTTGCCCCAAAAATCGTCAGAAGGAGGCAGTGTAAAGTTGCAAAGGGGTGTAACTTTCGTCCTGCTCCTGATGCGACCAAACTGACTGTTCCAACGCGTCTGAATGGGTACATTTATGCTAGGCATGGTCCTATTTTTCACCCAAACATGTCGAAACAGTCGGAGCTACATTGTACCGACGATATCCCTGAAGAGTCCAAAGTGCAAAAAGGCAGCAATCTTTGACGAGATGTTACTCGAAAATCGTGTCACTTAGAAACATTCCGTCTGAGGCAACGGGATCACGTAGAGTGCCTCTACAATAACCTCTCTCGGTTTTTTATAGCTCTTAGGCATTTGCCCGTGGTGAAAGGTTTTCTGTTGCCCCAAAAATCGTTAGAAGGAGGCAGTGTAAAGTTGCAAAGGGGTGTAACTTTCATCCTGCTCCTAATGTGACCAAACTGACTATTCCAACGCGTCCGAATGGGTACATTTATGCTAGGCATGGTCCTATTTCTCACCCAAACATGTCGAAACAGTCGGAGCTACATTGTACCGACGATATCCCTGAAGAGTCTAAAGTGCAAAAAGGCAGCAATCTTTGACGAGATGTTACTCAAAAATTGTGTCACTTAGAAACATTCTGTCTGAGGCAATGGGATCACGTAGAGTGCCTCTACAAAAACCTCTCTCAGTTTTTTATAGCTCTGAGGCATGTGCCCGTGGTGAAAGGTTTTCTATTGCCCCAAAAATCGTCAGAAGGAGGCAGTGTAAAGTTGCAAAGGGGTGTAACTTTCGTCCTGCTCCTGATGCGACCAAACTGACTGTTCCAACACATCCGAATGGGTACATTTATGCTAGGCATGGTCCTATTTTTCACCCAAACATGTCGAAACAGTCGGAGCTACATTGTACCGACGATATCCCTGAAGAGTCCAAAGTGCAAAGAGGTAGCAATCTTTGACGAGATGTTACTCAAAAACTATGTCACTTAGAAACATTCTGTCTGAGGCAACGGGATCACATAGAGTGCCTCTACAATAACCTCTCTCGGTTTTTTATAGCTCTTAGGTATTTGCCCGTGGTGAAAGGTTTTCTGTTGCCCCAAAAATCGTCAGAAGGAGGCAGTGTAAAGTTGCAAAGGGGTGTAACTTTCATCCTGCTCCTGATGCGACCAAACTGACTGTTCCAACGCGTCCGAATGGGTACATTTATGCTAGGCATGGTCCTATTTGTCACCCAAACATGTCGAAACAGTCGGAGCTACATTGTACCGACGATATCCCTGAAGAGTCCAAAGTGCAAAAAGGCAGCAATCTTTGATGAGATGTTACTCGAAAAATGTGTCACTTAGAAACATTCCGTCTAAGGCAACGGGATCACGTAGAGTGCCTCTACAATAACCTCTCTCAGTTTTTTATAGCTCTGAGGCATTTGCCCGTGGTGTTAGGTTTTCTGTTGCCCCAAAAATCGTCAGAAGGAGGCAGTGTAAAGTTGCAAAGGGGTGTAACTTTCGTCCTGCTCCTGATGCGACGAAACTGACTGTTCCAATGCGTCTGAATGGGTACATTTATGCTAGGCATGGTCCTATTTTTCACCCAAACATGTCGAAACAGTCGGAGCTACATTGTACCGACGATATCCCTGAAGAGTCCAAAGTGCAAAAAGGTAGCAATCTTTGACGAGATGTTACTCGAAAACTGTGTCACTTAAAAACATTCCGTCTGAGGCAACAGGATCATGTAGAGTGCCTCTACAATAACCTCTCTCGATTTTTTATAGCTCTGAGGCATTTGCCTGTGGTGAAAGGTTTTCTGCTGCCCCAAAAATCGTCAAAAGGAGGCAGTGTATTAAGTCAGGATGAAAGCCTATTCACTCTAGGCACCTGTTTTTGACCAAATCACACATGCACCTTGAACAACTCTGTCTTCAAGGCGCTTTTCTCTAATCTCTGTAACTCTCCAAATCCACTAAGGCGCAAATTTTACCTCTTGGGCTCAAGATATAGGTTCTTCATCCAAGGCGCCAGAATGGTCCAAAGGTGCATTTCACCTCTAACCTCACCTCTGACCTTTCTTGGAGGCGCTAAACCTTTTGACATTTCAAGTAACTTCAAGAGAACTATTTTTCCTTAAGGTGGTTCACTCCTTGCAATTGGATGTATGGTACTTGTAACTCATTTGATTGACTTTGTAATGTTTCTTCTTCTTGCAAAGTAGATAAGGATGATATAAGCTTACTTCATGAATCAGAGTAGAAATCTCTCTTGGACTTGCTAGGTGAAAGGACTTGAACTTGAAGGACTTGAAGTTGATGAAGTGATCCTTCATGATGGCATTTGACATTACCTTCTCGGAGTGTAGATGATAACACCTTCCTTGGATAAAGTGGATAACCTCTGACCTAAACTTTGAAGCTTGATGAATCTTGAAGATTGGGTTTCCTCCTACTCCCCTTCTGGGCTCCACTCCATCAAAGGCGTATTTAGTTGTCCAAGGCGCCAACATTCACTCAGGGGCGCCCAAAGAGAAAGTTTACAACTCTAAGGCGCTAAACTCTTATGCAAAAATGGTCATCATCAAAGGCACAAAAATGGGTCTCTGGGCGCCAATCTCTACAAGACATTCCATCTCATTGCTCTCCTCCATTACAAGCGCTCACTTACCTCAATCTTGGGCGCATACCAACATCCCAACATCCAAATCACCTAGGCGCTCAAAACCTTCAAGACTCAAGGCGTATTTTATGATCAAACAAGGTATCTCCTGAACAAGGCGCTCATAGTCTCATCAGGGCGTTAATCATCATCATGAGCGCTCATATTGTTCTAGGCACGCAGTTATCTCTGGAATGCTCAAGGTGCTCAAGGCGCACATACCCTTCTCTAGGCTAGTTTACACTTATTCAAGGCGCTCATTCCAAACTTACATGAACTCCTCATTACAAGACGCACAAACTAGATGATCCTAGGGCATAAGGGCGCTCATAGGAGTTGTTATGTGTCATTTTGGCCAAGGTTTTCCAGAGCAGTGAAGACATTAGGAAGGGGATGATCGTTTGGATAGTTTTGAATGCTTTATTTCTCCTTGTTTAAACTAGGTGCTCACTGAGGATTGGAGTAGCCTTTGCACACTCACATCACGTTAATCGGCGTTTCCGAGGCAATCATAGTATAGGAAGATTTGCGCCTTGAAGAAGAGAGTTATCTGGTGAGCGCTTAGGAGTTCTGGCGCCTAGGGGAAAGGTCTAGGTAGAGCGCCTTCAAACTTTGACAGTGAAGTGCCTTAAGGAGTTGGATGATGTTTTTGCCTAGAGTGGAGATGATGTTTTTAGCGCCTTAAGGATGATGATGGAGCGCCTTGGAGTCAGGTTAGTCTGGAGCACCTTAAGAAGGTAAAGCACTTCAAATGTAAACACAAGTGTTTTGAGCGCCCTAATGAGAAGTTGTCTTGGCACCATAAGTTGTTCAAACGAAGATATGTGCCTTGGATAGTTGCAAAGACCTAATTTAGCGCCCAAGGTTGGAAGACTCTTTGTGAGCGCCCAGTGTTTGAAATCTCTTTGTGTTTGGTGCATTAAAATGAATTTGGCACCTAAGTAGTATTGAAACACTCAACTAAGCACCTAAAGCCCATGAGAGAAGTGATATGCGCCTTGATAGGAATATCATGGAAGATGAGTTTACTGAATGGCGCCTTGAATGACTTGGTTGATTAAGTGTTTTAGCGCCTAGATATGGGATGAATCATTGAGCGCCTTTGGTTGAGATGATGTCAGCACCTTTGAGATTATAACACCTTGGAGTCAAGTTCGAAGGAGCACCTTGAGAAGGTAAAACACTTCAAATGTTTTCAAGGAATTGGAGAAGTCACTTAGTGCCTAGAAGGAATTCCAGAGCAAGAGGGTTGGAGCGCCTTGAGCTTCAAGTCAGATATGTGCCTAGATCTCTACCCTTTAGCAAGTTGAAGCCCTCTGAGCCTTGACAAAGTGAGAATGCCTTATAGTGAATATGCGCCTTGGGCAAGGTTGAATACAAAGTTGAGGAGTATATCATTATGAGTAAGTGCACTGTAGGGTTAGATGATAAAGACTAGTGCCTTGAGTGTCTTGGTCAAAATTTTGACGTGAGAAGTCTTGCAAGATCAAGCCCTGGAGTGAGCCTTAGAGAGAACCTATTGATCCTTTGCTTTGACAAGATTTGGGCGCCAGAATGATCCTTAATAAATGGAATGTATCTACACCAATTTTGCGCCTTTAGGGAAGTGATGGTGGCCAGAATGATCCTTAATCTCATGTTTGTGCGCCTAGGTCTAGAAGCAAGATTTGAGCGCCTTAGGATAGGGTTTTTTGCACCTTGTCTTGGAGAGTGAATTTGCGCCTTGGATGATGTTGAAGCGCCTTGAGATGAAATGCGCCCAAACTTACAGAGGGCCTTCAGTGAGGGAGTTGAAGAGAGTGCTTAGAGGAAGGATAGCCTTAAGATCAAACTAAGTACTTAGAAACCTATTCTGGCGCCAGAGAGTGAGTTTGAGTGTGAAGAAGTGAATGTCTGCGCCTTGAAGGGGATACAAAGGGAAGATGATGCACCTTGATGGGTTGATGATGGAAATTTGCGTTTTGGAGCTAAATGTGCACCTTGAATCTAAATGATATTTGAGAGCTTAGAGGTAAATAGGGGCGCCTTTGAGAATTCTTTGTGCTTTAAGGAATGGATTGTGGCGCTTTGGACTAAGGTAAGTCCTGAGCACTTCCAATGATTTTAAGGAGCGTCTTGAAGGAGATAGTGCATAGAGGTATAATGAATCTTCCGGAGAACATGGATAGACAACTAAGTCTCCAACTTGAGTCTTCTAAGTGAATTGGATGATGAAGAGAGTCTAGTCATTTTGGGCGCTAGTATCAGGATGAATCATCCAAAATGGGTGCCTAGAACTAGAAGGCACCAATGCATGAGTTCAAGGATCCTCCATTGGAGCGCCTAGCCCAGATGGCTATAGATTGAAAGTTTTAAAGCTAAGTGATGTCTCTTAGGTGAATTCCTAGCCCAGGTGCATGTGTTGGGAAAAACTCTTTGGCTCTGGCGCCTAGAATTGGGAGCTTTGTAAGATGCACCAATTGATGAAACATTTCCATTTTGCGCCTAGAATAGAACTCTCTCACATAGTTGAAATTGACTTGATAGAAGGAGATAAGTCTTAAGGACTAGTTTGGCGCCTCACTTGCCTATCTCACCTTTGAAATGCGCTTTGGTTGATGATCATCATTGATGTCGCCTAGTGAAATGTAAAGCTATTTGCATCTCCAGAGGATCAAAATTGGATTAGGAGATCATCCTTGCAGTTGAGATTGACAGAGAAGTGTTAAAGGAATCACTTCAAATGGGTGCCTAAGCTAGTTGAGGCGCATATCAATTCCACTGTAACTCCAGACTGACACTTAGGATCCAGTCATCTCCTAAGGCGCAGTTCCATTCACCCATGACCTCGCTTGGCGTCTAAAACTTGGAAACTCCTTTGGAAAGCTCCTATTGCGCCTAGAAGATGAGTTTGGGATATCAACTTGCAAAAGGCTTAGAAACTCTTCAAAGATGTTAGGCACAATCCCATGGCACTGGAGCTCAGTTTTAGCGCCTTCAAGGAATAGCACATGAAGGAACTTGGGAGGTTAGGTGCTTGTAAAAGGGAACACCTTGGAACATCTTCCAGGGGTTGAAGTAGTAAGAAAACATCAAGTGACTCTAGGCGCACTCCCTTGTGTGAACAATTTAGCTCTGGCGCCTAGCCACAGAGTGAGCCAGAAGAAGTAGTTTGGACATTAGAAGATAGGCGCTCATTCTACAATGAAGCATTCCACCTTCCTAATCAACAAAGACTTGCAAGAATTGACAAAGGAAGCTAAGGCGCACCTTCTACTTGTTTCCACCTCCAGAATGCGCCTAACCTTGAAAGGGGGTTCAAAGATGTTTGTTAGACCTTTTCACTCAAGGCGCTCACCTTAGGCACACTTTCTAAGTCATTGTCACCTCAAGGAAACACCTAGTTTGGAAGGCGCTTGCCCTGTTCTCCACTCCTTTCAATTGGCGCCTAGAACACAGAATGCATGAAAGGAGCACCTAGACTCCAGAGGGCTCATTTGGGCGCCTAGCATTTAAAACACTTTCATAATGATGATGTTTTGGTGCCTACTCTTGGAAACAATCCAGAGCATCCATAAACTCTAATTGGTGCCTAATGTTGACAAGGTGCAACTTCAGGAGGAGGTCACCTCAACTTGGCGCCCAAGTCAGAAAAACCTGTAAATCCTTCAAATATGCGCCTACCTTGTGAGGTGATGAGTTGAACATTCCAAATCTTCAAATGTTGCTCAAGTAAGGAAGACATTGTAACATCAAGGCTTCAAGGCCTGTCCTTGTATTTCCATTGAATGAGTTGTACTTCATGCTATTGAAAGCATTTTCCATGTAATAAGACATTGCAAGTTGATTGAATCAAGTAACAAGACAAGTACCCAACTCTAATGTTGTTTCATTCAAATAGTTATCTTGATGTATATCTTTATGTTATTGAAGTAGTTGATGAATTGTTAGCAAGTAAAAGTGTTTAAGTAAGGAAAATTTTTCATAGAACTAGTTGGGTATCTTACACTTACACCATGCCTATCCATCAAACATCACAATGCAATCAAAATCCTAACAACATGCCCATGATCCAAGATCAAGTGCAATCATGCAAAGATATTATCAATCACAAGCCTATTAAGAATGAACTAGAGTCTTCTAGTACCATAATTTTCTATCAAACACCATCATGTAATCCATGGCCTATCAAGCCTATCAAAGAAAATGCAAACATCCTATGTAATACAATCAGACTTTAAATATTTGAAGTAGCCATCTACAAATATCCATTCAAAAGTGGATTTATAATGCAAGTATGGACGCCATCAATAAAAAAGATTTGTATTAACCAAATATCCATATACGCATACATCAATATCTGTCGATATAAGTATAACATATATACAAAATAGCCATATAGGCTTACAAGAATGCCATATAGGCATACAATGTCAACTATGTACAATACAAAATATATGTCCACAAATGCCATATAGGCATACAACAGAGGAACACAATAAAAAGTCATTCCCCTCTAGCTGGTGAAGAGAATAAATCACGAGCAGCCTTTGATCTTCTAGGGGATGGAGACATGCATGTGGGTGGTCTACTACGAACCCGAGGGCTACTCCTCCTATTTAGTTCTTCCTGCACCTTTACCTGTTACAAAAAAAAAGTATAGATATTAATATATAGAAATTACATGTTATAAAAAAATGAAACATTTAACAAAATAATCACTTACCGCTAACATATAATCTGTCTCCTCGCTTGCCTCAGTAGCAGGAATAGGCCCTGGTGATGTCATGTCCTATAGAAACCATCCAGATAGAAATTAAACTTCAAATCAATAATCTTTTGATTTTTCAAAAATAGACAACTATAACAATGAATGTAAATTGAAATTTACTAATCTGCCTCATACCCCTGTCAATGCCATAGAGCTATGAATCGCAGAGGCCACACCTTGCTCCATTGCCCTATGAACATGGGGAGGTGTATCCGCAGCCTGCATCATCTGGAAATAAAACAACATTATTCAATTACGAAAACTATAATAGTGATGCAAATCATGGCTCCTAACATACACACACGCTCATCTAAACATGGAAGTACACACAATAAAACACACAAATCACATACAAAAATTTAGTAAGTACAATTCATTCATTAAACTATTTATTTTATTACCTCCGTAAAGCTTTGAAGTCCACCACCGCTGGCAGGTGTTGCCATGAAATCTACAGTGTTAACCTATTCAACATCTAAAATTAGAAATTAGAATACCATTCATATAACGATGCTATTCACATGTAATATTTATAATTGTTTACTAGTTACATACCTCGACAGTAGATGATCTAGTGAAAAATGTAGGTGGAGAACCACTGAAAACTGCATCGACGCTATGACCCTGAAATTTCATTAAAATCATCAATTTAAATTAGTTAATCTTGTATTTCAAAAATAAAATTTAATAAATTAAATTCAATAAACTTGCTAATATTTACCTGAGTATCAAGGCCGAAAGTCTCACTCAGGAGGGTATCTGTCATCACCATCTGCTCAGCTGCAGATGTAGCCTGTGCACCTGTGTCCTGACTGTCCATGGGGTCTTAACCACAGGCTGACCCGCAAGCCTGGCAAGTATGTGGTGGGACCCTACTCCTCGCACTATCTCCCAACCCACTCTGTGTTGCAGGATCGGCATGCTCTATGATGCTCAGGGTCAAGGCACTAATCGACCTCAGTGTATCGACCTCAACACTCTCCTTCACAATGGAAGGGATAGAAACATGCTCGTGGGCTGGTCTACTGATTACTCGTCTCACTACCTGCTGTGGGTCAAGACGTGCCCCTGGTCTATCCTGTGCTGAGCCCCCACCTCTACCCTGGAAGTCCTGCATATCAAAATAGTTTGGCACTTTATTGAGGACAAACTCGGAGTAGAGTTTCCTCAAAAAGTATTGCAGGAGCTCATTGTTATTGCATGGAGGATGGTCAAAAACCATCCACCACCTCTGCCCGAAATTGTCCCTTATCGCTTGGTTGTTGCACCAATGGATAGGGAACCTCTTGCATGTAATGGGTGGAGGTTGATTTGTTTGTGGGTTTGTGAAAATTGAACACAAGTCTACTTTTGTAATTTATAATTTTTTGACATCTTGGTATGACAATTTATCTACATAGTAATCTCTAAACTCTCTCTTTTTATCGGTCCAACTAGTTATTTGCTTGCTAATTGAATTTACATTTGATAACATAGACTCAAGAGATTCGGCAAGCGTGGACCTATGCAAGGTTGAAGTGGAAGGATCTTTCAACCTTGCAATTATATCTTCAATTTGTTTTTTGTTGTTTTCAATTTCCCCCATTATATTATCTTGTGTTCCAGGGGCATGTCGAGGAATGAATGGAGGAGGTTGTTGTTCTGCAGGTATTTCTTCCTCAAGATTTTGTGGATTTTGAGGAGGAGGAGGAGGTGCATTAACATCAAAAATCAACAAAAACCTACCTATTTAGGAAGAAATTCAAACAAAAAAACAAAGATAACTCACCCCTTTGGCGTGCTCGACGTCGCAGCGGCATTTCGGCGATGAATCGACAAATCTTTTGTGTTGAATGGCGTTTTGTAGAACGCAAGCGCGTTTTTGAAGGGTTTTATGCCGCGGGCGGAGGAAAAACTCATTGAAATGAAATGACAGTGGGTTTTTTTTTTATAAATAGCAGTTTATAACGCGAGCGCGTTATAACGCACTCGCGTTATGGCTCGGCAATGACGAGCCTAAGGCTTGTCATTGCCAAGCCATAACGCGAGCGCATTATAACGCAAGTGCGTTATAACACGCTCGCGTTTTGCCTTAAATTTTTTTGAAAATTTTTTGGCCACTTTTTGGCCCCCCATCTTTTTGCACTTACCCAATTATTTATCATTAAAATCTTGGCATTGATGTGTGCATGGCCATATCTTTGGCATTATGGATATTCTTCTCTGGCAGCGACGGTTTTAATTTCTTCAGCGGCAGATATCAATATGCACATCGTGGGCATCGTGGTATATCCCCAACAGCAACAACGTGGTGAAATTTTCATTATTTCTACAGAACTTTAAAACCCATTGGAAGATATATTGAAGAGGACAACATCGATGAGGGGGACAACTAATAAAGGTAGAGAGAGTTCGATAGCAAGAGGATGAAGGAGTTCGATAGTGTTGGTGGAGTGTTGAATTTGTTTAGAGAAGTCGAATGCTTAGAAAAATATGAAGGAATTAGAATTAGGGTCTTGAAAATAAGTTTGTGTAAGAGGCCGATTGTGTGAGGCCAGATTTCTAGTATATGCAAAGTCTAGTTTGATAATAGAAAGGAGTCATGAAGAGTCTGTGAGTGAATATTGTCTATTATGATTTTTGGATAATAAAATTGGCATTTTCTATATTCCTCCTGTTATATGTGATGTCTGTTAAAATCTATATTGATGATCACATTATCTCCTATCAATGTGAAGGAATTATCTTGTGTTTCCTGTCATTATTCCCGCATATCACTTTGATTTTATTTTCTATAAATGGGTTTTGGTTCTGAATATGTAAATTCTCCCACCAAGTGGTATTAGAGCATGGTGGTTCTATGTGCATGTGTAGAACACCAATAGTGAGGCAACCTATGCTAGGACTAGTGGGTGTGGGAAAAGAGTCAAGTGGTTGTGTCTCAGGTAAACCCTAGGAAATTGTTGTAGAGGGTAGAGGAGGCGTGAAAGATTGGTTGTAGAGTGTGAGTTGGCAAAATAGTGAAGAGGATGAAGATTGGAGTTAGAAGACCTATTGTTATACCATCATGGGATAGATATTGGGATGGTGTGGAGAAGAGAAAGTTCAATGAGGAATTACAAAAGATTTCAAGTCAATTGGATGCATTGGAAAAATATTATTTTTCCTAATGGTGTTGTGATTGCAAGAAATAAGAAAGTAGAGGATAGCAAACCGGCAATAGACATAGCAGAAGTTGATAGCAAGCATGCAGAGGATGCTGAGAAGGACTACAAACTTTTTGGTAAGGAAGAATATTATCAAGTGACAGAAGCTAGTGTAAACATTAATTCTCTGAATCTAGTAAGTTCATATTTTGGTTGTTTTTGATAATCAGAGGAAAGATGATGCTCAAAATAATTCTGAGCCTGATGATGAAAAAGATTCTGTTCCTATTTTCATTTCTATGACAAATGTAGTAAGGATGAGGAGAAATCTGTGGTTGCAAAGGAGAATCTAGAAGTAGAGGAAATGTTCAGTTTGGAAGAGTATTTTGAAGGAGAAAATATAGACCTAGTGAAGGAGGTTGCAGATGAGAAAGAAAGTGCAGAAGGTTCAATTGAGATTACAATGAAAGAACCAGAGGATGTAGAAGAGACATAAGACTTACTGTTACCAGATAACATTGCAGTCATAAAGATTCTGGAGGTAATTTCTTTTACACCTAGTAAAGATGATGTTTTGTTTGAGATGATGCTAATGAAAGACTATGATGATGAGTCAGAATGGTGGAGATTTGGAGATAATAAAGAAAATCGACAGAGCAAGTATGCACAGAGAGAAAGAAGCTAACAAATGTAGACAACAAATTTTTGATGGCAACAATGCAAGTATGGAAGTACAAAATTAAGAAATTAGAAAGCGAGGAAAAAGAAAAAAATGGAATCATGGACCTCATGAGTAGGAGCTCATGAAATTTTTTGCCTATGGAGTCTAATGCAATGTCATCATGTTCCCTCTAATTTTGGTTTGCATTTATTTTTAAGTGTGGGGTTTTTGTTTGCTATGTTGGTGCAACTTGTGATGATCTTCCTATCGTCGGAGTGGCAAAATATTCTATTTATCTCTGATGACCATTTCTAAACTTATATTTGGCATATTTCTAAAGAAATCGTGGTTGGCAGTTTAGGACAGCTGGAAAAGTAATTAAGATTCATTATAATCTTTACTCCATTCTTGTGCTCGGTCAAGTATAGAAACAATAATTATTTATCATTAAAATCTTGGCATCGATGTGTGCATGGCCATATCTTTGGCATTATCGATATTCTTTTCTGGTAGAGAGAGTTCGATAGAAAGAGGATGAAGGAGTTTGATAATGTTGGTGGAGTGCTGAATTTGTGTAGAGGAGTCGAATGCTTAGAAAAAACTGAAGGAATTAGAATTACGGTCTTGATAATAAGTCTGTGTAAGAGGCTGATTGTGTGAGGCCAGATTTCTGGTATATGCAAAGTCTAGTTTGATAATAGAAAGGAGTCATGAAGAATTTGTGAGTGAATATTGTCTATTATGATTTCTGGATAATAAAATCAACATTTTATATATTCCTCCCGTCATAGGTGATGTCTGCTAAAATCTATATTGATGATCACGTTATCTCCTGTTAATGTGAAGGAATTGTCTTGTGTTTCCTGTCATTATTCCCGCATATCACTTTGATTTTATTTTCTGTAAATAGGTTTTGGGTCTGAATATGTAAATTCTCCCATCAATGACAAGTGTCCTTGTCCTCTCATGAATCAGGGGAGTTAACAAGCTTGATTGGTGGGTTGACTGAATTGATTGATTAGTTAACTGATTTGATTGATTAGTTAACTAATTTAATTGAATTGTTAACAGAATTGATTAATTAGCCAACTGATTTGATTGAACTATTAACTAATTTGATTGAGAGAGTGATGGAGTGATGAGAGAGGATCATGGTGAGACAAGAGTGAATTATGGTATGAGCAAATTATGGAGGAAATTAGATAATTTAATTATTTAAATTTTGGTGCACATGGATAATATTAGAAAAGTGGAGAAAATAGAAATTGATTTGTTTATTTAATTAATATTAGAAGAAATGAAAGATTAATTAAATAATTGTAAAAATTATTTAATTAAGATGAAGGTATGGAGATAATAAACTAATTTAATAAAAGGATATATTAAAAGTTAGTAGAATGTAATAAAGTAAATTTGATTCTCAAGAAAAAATCCAAATAAAATATACTTATAAAATATTATTAAATAGTAAATAAAATAATATTTCATTAAAATAAATTTAAAAGTAGCATTTTGAGTGTACTTTGCTCCTTTATATTTGATGTAAAATATTTTGCTCCTTTATGGCCGTATATTTTTTTAATAAATAAAATATGTATTAAAAGTTAAGTAAAAACCAATAAATCTAATTTGATTGTGAAGAAAAACAAAATGAAACCCTAATAAAATATAGTGATATAAAATATTAGTTTAGGAAACATACTTGATTGTGAGAAAACAAATCCAAACACTAATAAAATATAGTATTATAAAATATTATTTTAGGATAGTTTATAAAATATAATTTAAATCCTAATAAAATGTATTTATAAAATATTATTTTATCGCATTTAATTTCTATAAAACAATAGCTATTAAAAAGTAAGAAATTAAATTTCATTCTAAGGAAAGAAAAGAAAATTGATATGATAAAATCCTAGTAGAATATAGTTATAAATTATATAATGCACTTACGCGAATAAGCAAAAATGACCCTCACAAAATATAATGCATTTAGGCCAATACATTTTCTCCTTCGATATTTCATATGACAAAACCCTGTTAAAATATAGTTATAAAATAAATTATTTTACAGTAAAGAAAATATTATTTAACCACATCACTCCTAAAAACCCAAAATTAGATTTCATTCTACACAAAAGAAAAGAAAATGAAATTGAAACCTTTATACAAAAATATATAAAATATAATGTTATTGTATAGTAAATCAAATAAAACATAAAACAAAAGGTGATCGTATCAAAATATAATGCACTTACACTTGCTCAATACATTCGGTACTTTTATATTTCATATGACAAAACCCTTATAAAATATTATTTAAGGACAGTTAATTTTTATAAATCAGGAATGAATAAAAACTTAAATTAAATTGAAACCCTTATACAAAATATGTAACTATTTTATTTACTATATTATTTTTATTATTAAACATTAATATTAAATGGCAAGAGATATTAATTTTCTTTTATTTCCTTTCAAGTTATTTTCTTTTATTTCCTTTTAAGTTATTTTAATTTATTCAAATTGATATTTGTTTTTTTTCTTCACTCAATGGTATGTCCATCAATTTCTCAACTATAATTAACAAATTAAAAAAATCTCAAATTAAAAAATCCAAATATTTTATTTCTTAACCCATAACTTTTTAAAAAATTGATTTCATTTAACAATATTTAATTTTCTAACATTTTTTTTTGCCGATGATGGCATGGTTCGGTGGTTAAGTTGTTTGGTTGTAGTGGTGGCCACCAGAGTTCAAACCCCCGCTGGGCCAACGAGCTGTGTGTCGCACCGTCGTCGGTCACTATCAATTTTAAGGTAAAAGGTAATAGTTTTTTTAACACACTCACACCATTACACTCCGCCCCTTGGTGCCATTGTAGAATACCTCTTGGCATTAAATATAATGCAATTACCTTCAAATAATTCCTAGGCTTCTTCAATATTTTTTTACTTTACCTTATTTGAATTCATATTTTTGTGATTTATGGTTGTGCTTTCATTTTTTGGTTATATATTTTTTACATATAAAATAGTTACTTTATAAATTTTGCGCCTCTTTTTAGTTTTTATGAACAAGGTCACAATCATCCCCATCCCCTTAATGCCTCTAGCATAATAAAGATGTCAAAATATTTTGGGAGTTACAATATCCTCTTTTCATAATTCCCACATCTCGAATTGAACAATTAATAATATTTTAATATTTGTTTGGCCTAATAATTGAGGCTAAAATTTAAATATGGGAATGTGTTTTTGTCCAAAAAATAATAATTAAAGAGGGGACATTACAAATCTTGTGTTTACATATCATTTCATTTACTTTTGTTAATGTTGTTAGATATATTGACATTAGTTTATTATTTTTTTGATGACATAATTTTAAGTTTTATTTATCTAACTTATCAATTATATTAGATGGAGAGATTTAAAATAATTGATTAATATCATTAATATCTCAAATACATTATTCAAAAAATAATAATATAATTAAAATATTCTTAAAAACAGAAAATAGCTTTCACCTCTTTATCATGCATACATTAACTTTGGGATTGTGAAGAGAAAAAGAATGCCAATTTTATGAAAATATTAAACCTGTTGTCACATATATTAGAGCTGCTCTTTACAGTGATAAAACAAAATACATACTTTATTTCCCCCTTAAAAACAGAGTTGCAGCTCTTACATACACAGAATAGAAAAGAAAAAAAACATTCCTCTTTTAACACAAGAAAAACAGTGACTTGACTGCATTTAGATTTTAGACAAAATCCTGCCCTTTAAACCATGCGTTACAGAATTAATGGAAAACAGGATGGAGGGAGGAGAAAAGAAAAAGACTTAAAAACAAAGTCATTTTCATTAAATGGAGCGGTGAGACCATTCTGGGAAATTAAAAGAAAAACAGGACACAAATATAAAGATTAAGTCAAGTCTGAGCAGTAATTCAATTAAATCCAGGCTCAACAAACAGTCAATTCGGCATTTGGAACAAGAAAAATCATACAACCATACGCGATTGCAACTCGTAATCAAAATCAGTTTTTGTTTCACAAAATGGCAGTGACAGAAGCCGTCATTTCGTCGTCGGCGAACTGGCGGTAGGATTTTGTAGGAGTTCTCCGCCAGGTCGTATACCGCTACTCTCTGGGAAAAGTAGAGAAAACAAATGCGCTGCTCGGAAATCTTTAATCTTTTTCTTTCTTGATAAAAGCAGGGGCTGTTCAATTCGGCATTCCAGCTTTTGCACACCCGCCTCAGTTTGTGATGATTGTTCAACTTCACTCTCAGCAGGCATTCCCTCCCAATTTCATCTGGAAGGCCAGGAAACAGGGCTCCCATTGTAATGGCAGACGACATATATTTGTGCGCTTTAGAGAAGGGTCTGAATCTTCTCTTGTTGATATTTTTTGAATACCCCATCTTCTATATTAATAAGCATGTTTCTAAAATTATATTTTTCGTTTTCTCTTTTGTTTGCCGACAAGGTTATCAATTCCTAGTGCAAAAGAAAAAAATCTTTTTATAAATTTAATTTAGCCTAATTAAATCAAAATGTAGAGCCTAATTAAATCAAAATGTAGAGAATATAGATATTAAATTTATGACATATGGGTATTTTTGATAGATGCATTTAATGAATTATTTTATTACTTAAAAATTATTATTTTTACTTTATTTTAGAATTATAACCTCTACGCTTCTATTTATATGAACTTACTCGTGGAGCCATTTTCCTTATATTTCAATGGTTTAACTATCTAGTATACATTGGGCGTGGTTTGGTGGTTAAGTCACTCGGTTGTAGTGGCGGCCACTAGAGTTCAAACCCCCATTGGGCCAACGAGGTTGCAGGTTTTGAAAAAACTATCTAGTATACACCACGTGACCTATTATTTTATAGTTACTTTATTTAGTTAAGAGTTATTTTATTTTATTTTTGATATCTTTTGAAAAAACATTACTTAAAACAAAAAAAAAAATTACAAATGAAGAGTACAAACTACAAAGAGGCCTTGAACATGGGCATAAATATAGTCTAAAACAATAGCTAATTACACTACTTTAGAACTATTTAAAAATGATTTCATTTTATTTTATTTATTTAAGAGTTATTTTATTTCATTTTATTTACTTAAGAGTTATTTTATACTTTTAGTTTTTTCCTAAAAATAATTTAGCAATATACAATATTATATAAATTTAAATATAGTGTACAAAAGTAGTAGAGACGATGGCAAAAAGTAGAAAGACTTGGAAAAAAAGAAAAATGAGAATTCAGTACAGAAGGGTCAAGGTGGTGAGTTTTTGAAGGTGGATTTCAAGGTCGAGTGGTTGACACTCAATGTGTAGAATAGTCAAGCCCTAGGTAGGATCATGGAAGAGGCAGAAAAGGTGGTGGAAAGTAGTGAAACTCAAGTAGTATGTAGGATCTTAGTTTTTAATGGAAATCTAGATATTAAATCAAAGACCATCCATATTATAGATAATCTTCTAAATTTGATAATGGAGGTTTTAAGGAGGAAGGCTATTATCATGAAATTTGTAGGTATCTAGCCTACGTCAGCCCATGTTAAGAATTGGATGGACCAACAAAGAAGATTCCAAAGAGCCACCAAAGAAGACAAATGAAGAAAAACTGAAGATTCTCTAAGATGGCTATGTGAGACGGGAATAGATGCAATAACTCCAAAATGGATATGTGTGCAGGTGTTTTATGGATTTGGTCAAGGATGTTGTATTGGTTCGATGTGGAGGATGACTTGGACAGAGCCCCTTGGAGAGTAATGTTTCCACGATGAGTGGTGACATTATAGTCGGGGTTATTATTGATAGTGATTACATTGATGTGTGAATCACTTTGTGAGATATGATTAACATTGTACTCGTAAGAAACATTATTATAGTTTACTTTATCTGCATCATTGTTGTTTTGGTTAGATGATCCTCCTTTCTCATAGTGAGGAAGAGGAGTTTTGAATGCTATATGCTTGTCATTAGATGGATGCCCTTCAATTGATATTCATTTTTTATCAAGTAGGTCTTGAACGACATGTTTTAGTCCTTGGCAATCATTAGTTGTATGCCTTGTGCTTCTGTGATATTCACAAAAGTTAGAATCACTCCACCAAGAGGGTTTAAATTTTGGTTCATACTTTCGCATCGGTGGAAGTGATATGAGGTTGCCCCCTATTAACTTTCAAAGGGCGGATTTGAGTGACTCCCCAAGGGGTGTGAACTTTCTTCTAGGAGGAAAGTTGGTTGGTCTTTATTTATTGCTTTGAGGCTTGGTGGATGGTGTGTTATTTTGTGGGTTTGATAGATTGAAGATCAGTTGTTTTTGCACTACACGTTTAGCATCCACGACACCATCATTCACAATGGGTTTGTTCTTAGTCCAGAATCGCGACTTGTTTGCATTGTTGTTTGAACTAGGGGTGTCTTTGTATAGCTTAATTTGCCCCTTTGCTATCAAGGCTTTCTCAATGAGTGGCCCCATTTCAATTACCTTACTAAAAGAAGTTGGACATTGTATTTGGATTTGATAGCTTAGTTCCGTGGATAGATTCTGAACAAACATTTCTATCATTTGCTTCTCCAATATGTGGTAGGGACACTTGCTTGTAAGTTGTCTCCATCTTTGTAGGAAAGAGGCGAAGGATTCTCCCCCTTTTTGTTTGTTATTACAAAAATCCAACATTGAGGTTTCATGTTCGATATTGTATGAGAAATGTGTGACAAATTTGTCTACTAGTTCATCAAAAGTGCAGATGCCAGGAGGTAGGCGTGAGAACTACTCCATAGCTTGTCCTCCTAAGTTTCTTGGGAATAGTCGCATAAGATATGTTTCATTGTGTGCAACTTCTAGGAATGCGACAATAAATTCCCTTATATGATCTCTTGGATCACCTTTTCCTCTATATTTGTTGAACTTTGGAACCTCAAACCTTGAGGGAAAAGGTATTATAAGCAAATATTTATCAAAGGGATAAGGTGAGATATCCTGAAGAGAGTAGTGTTTTGTGGTTGTCCCACTTTGGATGTCCACCAACTGTTGTTGCAAGGCTTGAATTTATGTTGTTAATGTGTCCAAGGGATTGGGTGTATCCTTAAAATGCCCTCAGTAGAGAGGGGCAAGTCATTTCCAATTTGTACCGATGAGATCTGCATAAAATGACCTCAGTAGAGAGGGGCAAGTCATTTCCAATTTGTACCGATGAGATCTGCATAAAATGACCTGGTGGACCTACCTTAACACCACCTACACTTACACCTACACTTGCACCTACACAACTCTTTATATTTAAGCAACTGCAACTCATCACTCACTCACTCCGATATCTAAAGCTAATCATAAGATTTCAAATCTAATCATATGCATGCAAGCCACCCGGTTAGGACAGTAACAACCGAACGTGGAAACGAAGGATGGAACGAAGGATGAAGGAAGCAAGCAGGGAAGGATGCACACCAAGCATTGATCCATGCAGGGAAGCACCGAAGCAAGGAATCCAACAAGGATGATCGAAGGATGGAGGGAAGCAGGGAACGAAGGAAACGAAGAACGAGGGACTGTCAAAATCTTATCAAATCAGCCTTTTCTGATTTAGAAGAATCTTTGTCATTTTTGGAGGCATCATTGTCATTTTTGGATCCATCTTTCGAAGACTCAGCTTCATTTGAGGAATTGTTCTCTCTTAGATTTAAGATATCAAAATCTGAGGACAACTTAGCTCCTTATTAAGCTAGCATAAGAAAATATTTATGAGGACCCGTGGCAATGACCCTATCCATTATCTTTTGAAACTTTGGATCTTGGAGGTGTTCAAGGATTTCCTCTTCATCAAAATCGTTCCCACCATTGTGAATGGAACTCATTTTTTTCTTTTGTTTCACTTGGGACCTAGTTTGAACCATGCAAGTTTGAGATGTGGGTGAAGTTGGATTGTGAGACTTGGTGGACTTGGTTTGATGTTTTGGATTGATATGATATGACGTTAACTTGATTGGATATGTTTAGACTAGATTTTGCTAAGGTTTTATATTGATTCTATGTTGTCCTTACAAGGTGCTCTTGAGCTATAGTGGAAATAGCAATCGAAGTGTCGATATAGAAGGTAGTCAAAATAGGGATAGATGATCTCCACTATTGATGTAGACTATTCTTTTATCAAGATACACAAGTATAGTTTCGATGTGAAGGATGATTGGAATCCTATTATGCAACTAGTTAGATATTGTTTGAATTTGGTAGAGTATCAATTATGCCTTGATGCAAGTTTTGGTTTTGGTTTGATGTGTTTGGATAGTAAGATAATGGTATGAGGATTTGACTACAAGGTTGAATTTATTTTCCAAGTGTATACAAGAGCAAAAAGGGTATCAAGAAATGGTTTCACTTTTGTCTCAAATTATCAATTTGTGGATGTGTAGCAATGCAAAAATTTTGCTTTTTGTCTCAGTTTGTCAGTTTGGCTTGTTTCGCACATTTTCCTAAGTTTCTCTAAAGTTTAGTGGTATTGTCTTGACTCAAGTTATTTCCAGAAAACACAGTAAACAAGAAGTTTCCATGGTTATTTAATACAATTTTTGAGAAATGTAAAACAAACAAGTACAATCATAAGGATGGCAACGACAATATTTGTCAAATTCCAACTTCGATTTTACATTACTTCAGCCACTTACATAAAGGCGAATAGTTAGAAACTTGGTAGCATCGGCTCCCCCTTACAGTGCACTCACTTCTCACACATACCAAGTTATCTGGGATGCCACGACCTACAACCTTTGAAGATGATTGCGTCGTTTGGACTATGTGTCCTACAAACTATAAAGACCATCAACTAGAGACCTATTAGCAAGAGAACAATGACAAGATAGATTAAACCACCATTTTAAGGTGTCCTACAATGTTTGAACCTCCCGCTTAGGGAAAATAGTAAAAAACATCCAAGAATTGGACCTCGATCTCGAGATTGAATTCGCCCTGTTGACAAAACTGCCAAGAACTGTGAAATTTTGACCAAATCATACGTGGTGATTTGAATAGAGATATCGATCTCTAAAAACAAGACCCAAAACTAGTTGCAATATTTAATGGTGGAGGTGACAACAGTCAAAGATGGCATGTATCAAGCAATAAAATGAGCGAACGATTGTAGATGAAGATCACTAGTGAGAGCACCCACAAAATGAATCTGAGATCTAATAGAACAGAAACCAGGTGGCTTGAAAACGGGACCATGGAGCCTGATAAGAGCCCAAGATCAAGCTTACATGGTGGCTTGAGTGGCCTATATGGGCAGTGATGAAGACATAGAGGCCGAATAAGGAGGGGTCGATGAACCACAAAAAGAAGTGCTTGGAAATGAGACTGCTAGGGCCTGTGATGAATGCCCATTAGGATGAATGAAATGCTCGAATGGGCCTAAGTGCGGCCTACACAGTGGACAAAAACAAACAAGGGCATGGATACCCTAACTATTGGATTAGGTCCAAATAACTGAGAGGGGGGGTGAATCAGTGGTCACACATTTACAACTTTTTCTACGTTTGATCTTCCTTTAGAACTTATAATCAAATTAATGAAATAAACATTTCAGCATCACATAAGAAGAAACATAAATAACACACTTGAAACCAATATTTAGATGTGGAAACCTAGTTAAGGGAAAAACCACGGTGGGAGTTAACCCACAAGAATTAATACCTTATTAAAAGTATTTTCAAAAATGGGAATGTACATGCATTCGGGCTCACTGCCCGGAGCTCACTACTCAAATCTAGGCTCATTGCCTTATGAAAGTATTACAAGAGAACAATAGAGATTTGAACTAATCAATAGCATCTACCCATGCATGAATCTCAGTTCTGGTTAATTATAAAAACTGATCTTACACATTTCATCTTTTCTCTACTCTTCTTACTGATCTGCCGTCATTCGCACTTTGGATTTCTTCTCTTTTCACACATACACCTTATTCACACACCACACACACTTAATCATTCAATTACATTGACTATATATATCCACAACATGATCTACAATCATCCTGTCAATCGGCTTCAACAACACTTAGAACTTTTATGAATGCTCTGCTCTGTCGGTCATATCTATGCATAACTTAAGGTGCAGACCAAAATTTTCTCTTGGAAATCATTACTCATGTCAGCCACAATCACTGATCACCACCATTTGTCTAACACACAACTTCCCTACATCCGGAATCAAGATCTTTTGCAAGGTCTGCTTATTCTTCTTCTATCTGCTCTATCATACTGGAACCTGGTAGTCAGATGTTAATATCTTTTGAATCCTTCATCACTGAAGGACAAAACTCTAGATTTAGAGTGTCTTTGAAATGTTGTCAACTACCTTAGGTCCACAGCAAACCATGACTTTCCACCGGAGAGATCCGGATCAAGATACCGGACTCTGTTACTGCTCTCTTCTGTACTGCCCAGACTTAGACAAATTCTGATTCTGACTTCCAGTATGAACAACTTGTGTTATATAGATGTTTGGGATGATCTTAGTTGCCATCAATGACAACACCTATCAACTCGAAGCAGTGCCTCTTGCCAATAATCTCCCCCTTTGGTATTGATGGCAACACTTAGTGAAAAATGACTAAGTGTCTTAGAGCAACTCCCCCTTTGTCTGTACATTCGTGCCCTTCACTTAATCTGGTGCTCCCTGTTGGTCATGATGTTAGTCATAAACAAGCATAGAATAAAAGTACACATTAACCTTTATTCATCTTGAAAGATACGATGAATTCAAAGAATTCATGATCCCAAGTCTCCGGTGATTAGGTCTTAATCATCTGACATTACTCAGAGGTTAATGTGTGTTGTTGTTTCCATTTTGGGGCCTTACATGAAGTTCATCATCATGACACTGCTTCTGCAAAGATTCTTCACAGAGAGGTCATTTTATACAGTAGTTTGATCAAATGATGCAGTTATATTCAAATCTTTGCATGATATTTTCAATTATCTACGAGATGTCCACATATTTTGTGTTATTTGCTTGAGATTATCAGTTATTTGCAATTATGATGGTGAAATGTTCTAAAATTTAAAAGAAATTGAAAGAAATGCTTCAAATTAATGTTGAACCTTTAGCTTTTGAACCACATGGACATCAGATATAGTTATGAAGAGAAGAAAACCAAACCATATGTTCACCAGGACATTCCATAGCTAGATACAGTTGATGCTAACCTCAAAGGAATTGTATGAAAACAACATATGCAAGTAGATATGCACTCCAAGGGACGCAACAAATCACAGCATATATCTAGAATTCACACACTGATTACTCAAGATTTACTATGAATTGTAATCAAAACAAGTCTTCTCATTCATTAAGTATGCAAAGATATAGATGTATACAAAAGCTTTGAAATGAGCCCTGAATATTTCAGCAGACGGATTTCAATTAAGTTTCGAATGTTTTTAAATGGGGCATTCCAGCACCTTTTATAGAACAAGGTGAGGAATCTATTACAAAAAGATCTCAGATCTTGATTTGTATATGAATATCTACGGTCAGTCTTTCTCTTTGATTTTGTCAACTCTATCAAAATGGCACAAGTTGCCAGCTGGCAACTATCTGGAGTACTTATTTTCACTAAGTATTAGATGCTTATATCTCCTTCTATGATGTATCCTCATCATGTTCCTCGTCTGACTCATGAGCCTCATCGTCAGGTGCATCAGTTCCCGAACTTTCATCATCCTGATGAAGAAGACCCTGCATATGAGGTTGCATGCTGATCCTGACCTATTCATACAACTACACAATTTTATCTATTTCTCTGCCATCCTGGGTCTTTGCTTTGATGATGGTGTGCTTATGTGCCTGATATTTATTTTTGATGCTATCCAATTTATTTTTCCTGTTGTGCAGTGTCTCATTGTAGTTTTCCATCTTGACCTTGATTCTCATTATCTTATCTATGACTTCCTCCATCAAGTGAACAAGTGGATCATCAGCTACTGATTGGAAGTTGCCATGTAAAGCTTTGATGGCAAACTCTTCATCCTGATTCTCTACTTTCCCTTCCACTTTTCCTTCCAAGGTTTCCAAAATCTCTGCCTCAATAGACATCATATCATGCAATTTCATGTTGATATCTCTCAGTTTATTATTGCATCTTTTAAGTACTCCACATTCAAATTGAATGTCCTGATACCATATGTCTACTACTAATGCAGTGTTATTATCCAGTACCTGTTTATTTTTTAGCAGCTGAGGATTTATCCTCCTTATTTCATCTAAGGCAGACAATGTCTTCTCCAATTGGAAAGACCTCTTCCCTGTCTCCATTTGTAATTTGTCTACCTTCTTCCTGGAGATACTGAGGGAATTCCATCTCTTTAGAGAGGCTTTTATTACTTCTTCTGCTACATCCAATGTGGATAGCATCCATTTCCGCAGTATGGACGACTCATGTTTCATGAGATCCAACTTATTTACTTCCTCCTAGGAAATAGTAGTCAATGGGACTGCATGTTCAGTTGAAGTATCTTCATTATTAGTCAACCTCCCTATATAGGCATGCAACTGAGAAATGTGCTCTTTGTGTTGCTTATTTTTCTCCTTTCCTCTTTTCACTTTTTGAATCAAAGAATCTATGATATCTTTGCCCTCTTGACCCTCCTGGTCTTCATTTGCAAATCCAAAATCTACTGTGCTGATCTGAAATTCATCTAAGGTAATTTTACCTTTCTCCTTCTCCACAGTAGGGCTTGCTACCTGTGCTATTCTTCTACCAGTTGTAGGATCTCTCTTAATGGCCGAAGTTATTCTGGCCTTCCTCTTTGGTTTTATTATATTTTCAAAAAATAAGGTAGATACATCGAATTCTTGAATTACAAAATCTACCTCTGTGTTTACCTCCTTTTCTAACCATGGAGGTACCTGATCATGTTTCTCTGCATCACCATGTTGTTCACCCTGGTCTCCTGTTTCTGTCAACATATGTGATGGAGAAGGTGATTTCCTTGTCTCTTCTTCATGATGCTCGTCCTGAGGGTGATCCTGTGGTACATCCTCCTATTGAGGAACTTCTTTTTCTGGAGGAGCATCATCTTGAGGTGGAGGATCTTCTACTACATCCACATGATGATCATGATCCTTTTCTGTCATTACCTCATCCTCCTTTGCCTTTTCTTCTTCATGAGGCACATTCACTGCACTGGATATTGCGGAATCCTCCTTAGGTGCTAGCGTTTATTCTAAAGCCATTATCTGTTCTGCACCTGTGCTACTTACTTCTTCAACTTTGGCAGCAGGATCTTTAGATACATCCTTCTCCTCAGCCTTCTTTTCCTGAACCTCTACTATAGCAGGTTCTGTTGATGCATCCTGTGAGCCTTGTTGGCTTATTTCTAAAGCATGATCCTCTGGTTCTTCCATCTTCACTTCTGCATGTCGCCCTTTGTTAGGTGTACCTACTGGATGTTCAGGACTTGCATCCTGTTTATCTGTCAAATCTACCACTACAGGACTTGTCACCTGTGCAACCAGTGTATCCAGCCCTATTTCTTGGGCTACCCTTTCTAGGCTCTTTTCCTTTTCAGCTTCCACTTGCTTCATCTCCTCCAGTATTGTTTGAACTTTTGGAGTCTTATGAGGGGTCATTTACGTACCTACAGCAAGGGTTTCCATCTTTTGTGAAGATACCTCCTTCACAACCTCATCATCCGATAGGTTAATTGTCTCCTCTAATGAGATATGACCTCCTGGCGAGGTTTCTTTCACCTGTTCTTCTGCAAGTTCAGTTTTGAACTTCACAATGGTAGGAAGTGGAACATTGTGCTGAAATTCCTTATGCACAACTTCACTACCTGCCCCTTTCACTAGTGCAGGGGATTGCCTTATTTCTCCCCTCATGGAGGTTCTTGGTCTCTTAGGTGGGGTAGCTACCACCACGTGTGGGGCTCTTCTCTTTCTTTTGAACAGCAAGGGGGCCTCCTCTTCTTCAAGTTCTTCCTCCATGAGGACATCTTCTTCCGTTGGTTGCCGTGAGGACTGACCCTCCTCTTGGGCCTCAGTAACTTTTGCCTCCACTGTCTTATCTTTCTTGGACTTCAGTTTCCTTGTCCATGGAGGTGATACTGATACTGATCCTGATCCTGATGCTGTTGCCTCCTCAGCTAGAAATACTACCTTTTCAATGATCACCCCTTTGGGTTCACTGCCAGTTCTCTTACCCTTACAGAGCCTTTTGCTTTGTTGTTGTTGTGGTGGCAGTCTGTCTCCTTTAGATTTTCTCTTTTCATTTATAAAGTCATCATATTCCTCACCAAGAATATCCTGCCCTTTCTTCTTGTTGTCCACAGTAATGGCAACACCTTTCTTCTTCAATGCCTCAATCTATTCATCAACCCAAGCTTGGGTTAGCTGTAATGTCCTGGCAATGAAAGGGTCCAAGGATATGTCCTCCTGTATGGTTAGGTGCAGATATGGTATCATTATATATCTTCTTTTCTTCATACTCATCTGCCATTATCCTGCCATCATCCTTCTTCAATTGTTGAGGAATAGGGATGCAGTCAAAGGTTTTGACTTGATTCAGTGTCAGCCTTTGGTATCTTCTTCTTCTAGATTCTGCTTCATCTTCACAATCAGCCTAGAAGTCTTCTAGGTGCCTCTGATGAATAGGCTTCCCTACTATTTTCTATATCCTCCCATAAGGATCATATGGTCTTATTAGTGGAAATGGCTGCAATTGCATTTTATTTAAGCTAACCATCACCTTCTTGATGCTTTCTGAATCTGGGCACATGTACCAGCCAATGGTGACTGGAAACAAGATTGGAGGTAGCTTATGAGCATCCTTGTATGTCTTCAGCATGGTGGAGCTCTGCCTTATGAATTCCATCAATATCACTACATCAGTGGGGTATCTTGGCAGCATGAGGGGAGGTCCTTCAAATCCCTCAATCCTCATGTAAGAGAATGTGGCAAATTGAATGTACCAGGCTCCATGCCTGTAGATTATTTCTTGAGCCTCCATGCTCAATCTCTTTGTTCTATCCTCCTCCATGGTCCTTACCAGATGCATAGAGAATGCATCATTGACCAGTTTGTAATCTTGGAGGTAGTTAGCTCTCTGTAGCTGGGGATGATGATCCCAAATGTGCACAGCATTGACTGTGCATGTAAGCTTTCCATCTGTAACTAATGCATCAAATGTGCCTTTGTATGCACAGGAGTAGACAATGTATGATGTCATGTACAATGAACAATTTGAACCTCCTAGGTTCATCAGCTGCTCATGAAGAGCATCACTTATCAGCTGGCCCCATAGTGGCTTGATGTCTGCATATATGCACATCATGATTACACCATACATCCAGTCCTTGAAACTACCAGTATCAAGCTGGCTTGTCACCCTGCTAAGTAGTGCAATCATGTATTGATACTCTTCATCAAAATCATATTTAAACAGGTGTACAAGAAGTTTGGCAGCAGTCAGATATGTGCTATTCTGGGCCCTCCATTGATACATATTCTTCCTGGCCTGTTTCTTGTTATTTTCATACTCAACTTCTGATTTCTTTAGGTTAACACTATTAACCTTCTTGCCCAATGGCAGTCCAAATGTCTTGGAAAGACCTTTAATGGATAGGTCTACATACACTCTTCCATGTTTCACCACCTGTCTGGTCTCTGGATTGTAATTCTGTGCACACTCGACCACCAGCTCAGGAGACTCCATAGAGTACGGAAAACTGACCACATTCCACAATCCAGACACGAATACTACATCTAGCAGAGGGCTTCTATTCTTCTCATCGTTCATCTGGGTGGACCAGGCCTCCAAATCAGTGCTTCCTTGATGGGTATCTGTAATTGCACCATACTTGAACAAGATTCCTCTTGGAGATGAGAACATGGGCTTCTTGAATTCAGCCTCACACTTTGCCAACCTCTTGTCAGCCATAGATATCTGCAATTAACACAACTTTGTCTTACAATGGGTACTCACATGCATGCAGATAACAATTATCTTTACTAACACCATGCATACTATATTCATCAAGCATTAACCTATCACAGGATGCATAAACTAAAACTTCAAACCAGCAACATCATACCTGACTATGCAGAAGCAACAAGATGATGGTTTCAATTACTTACCTGGTTATGCAAATCCCTTTATACCAGTGGTTCTCCAGAGAATGCTCTTAATCCTGCTGATGATCACGTGCTTCCTCCTACCCGTGAGCTCTGTTCGTACAAGTGTCACCTGTATGGGGGGGTTGGAAGCTGGTGCTCTGTAGAAAATGATTTTCTCGCAAGGTAAGTCTGAAATGGCGGTGAATTTACCTTTTAACCTTGCAATTAGGGTAAAATTAGGGCAAATCCTGACAAATTAAATCTTATTCGTTGAATTTTCGCATGGAAACTTAGGATTTCGCCAAGTGTTCAATCAGGTTTAATGGTTGGCGGGAACTACCTACCACCTCTGCGCGCATTAAATGTCAATGGCGGCAACGAGAGCGGTGATGACTTCTAAATTCTTTTGCAATGCTTCCAACTCATGATCTTCTAACAATGTTCTTTGTACTGCTTGTAGCTCATCCTCAAGGATCTCTTGATGTAATGTAGAGGTATACTCCTCAAGAAACTTATCTTCATCAAATTCAGGTTCTTGCCACAAGCTTGAACTTCTTTCTTCCTCAATTGCCGCTTCAAGTGCTCTAACTTCTTTCAAACCCTGCTTACAATCCTCTAATGTTTTTGATAACTTCTGTTCAAATGCTTCTACTTCTTCTGTGATATTCGAATGTCAGGATGATATATGAATATCAGGGTGATATTCGAATGTTAGGATGATATATGAATATCGGGGTGATATTCGAAAGTATCATCCCGAGTGCAATGTGATCATCCTCCCCAAGAGGAAAAAACTATCTTTGACAGATCGGGTGATAAACAGACCCTCAGGTCATACCTAATACATCAGGAGGATATTTCAATATGTCGGGTGATGTTACGAAATGATGATGACCGGATAAAACATAACCTCTCAGAATATCGGGGTGACGTCACCCAGATATTGACTCAGTGTATCGCTAAGGCATCATGACGTCATCGTCATGTTATGGGAGCAAGATCATGTTTAGGAGATATCCTGCCGAGAGGTAAATGTGATGATGATGTCATCATCATGTTAGTTTCTTTGTTTATCAGACTCAAATGACATCATCAGGATAATGGCTTAGGGTGATATTTCGCGTCAGGAGGATATTGAGAAATATCGGGTTACATTGAGAAATATGATCCTCGCGGGAAACATAAGGCAGTTGACGGGTAAGGGTTACTATCACCTAAAATTGACATCAGGATATTTGGACCGCATGAATTATCAGGTGATAAATTAGATCGGGGTGATCTTTTGTAATATGACTGATGTCACAAAATATGATCCTCCCCCTTATGAATATCAGGTTTGACCAGGACTTTGACCGTTCATAACTTTCACATCCTGACGAATATGAGGGTGATGTAAAAGGCAAACCTGCATGAAATTTGATGCTCTATCTAAATATGAGGTTATTGGAATGAAATATGGACTTTGACAAAATGACCTCATGATGATGACTTACCCAGCCTTTCTTGCATGATTATCTGCATGACTTACTTTTACCAAACCGCCAGAAAGCACAGAACAAGCCAAGCAAAAAGTTGGGTCCCTATTTTGCCAAGTCAAAATGGGGCATGTTGTGTAACCACACAACACTCCCCTATGTTGAATACCTCATTTTTCACTATCCTTCACTCCCCCTTTGACATCAATGGCAAAGGGTGGGATCTGCAAGCTAAAATTCTCCAAAAAATTATGTTTATATTGTTGCATATGTTCAACAAATTTTTAAAATCCTATTTACATGAACTTGAGAATGTTTGCAAAACAAGTTTTTAATTGCACAAGTTAACAGGCCCAAGTACTCTTCATTCCATCCAAAAGTGAGATGTGCCCACTCAGCAAAAATGCATATGATTTTGCCTTTGCCAAATCCGGAGGATCACTTGTCTAAAGTGCATTTTGGGCTTTGGATAAGGCATTATGCATGGATTCCAACTTGGGGGCAATCAATCCCTAGAGTTCACATATCCTCTTCATAGTATTGATTTTCTCTTTTCCAAGTCCCTTTATTTCATTTGTCAAGCTAATGACCTGACATTCTTCGGTTATAGGAGAGGTAGTTAGAGGATCAAAATTTTGAGATAGAATTGATATTTTCTATTCTTGTTCCTTTATCTTCTTCTCAACATCCTCATTGACTTATATATATCTCCTCCATCACTTAGAGCATTTTGAATGCTTTTTATGCTAATGCCTAGTATCAACCTATCACTCCTTATCAGATTCTTAACTTGACTAAATTTCTTATTTACAAATTCTTTCTGAACTTTTGCCTTCACAGACTTTTCAAAAGACTCAAAATGTGAGTTTACTGAACTTACAAGATGTTTTAGATAGCTAGATGGGGAATCATTTTGATTCTTCTAATAGGTTGGAATTAATTTCTACAGAATTCCAGTTGTAAGCCCAAGTAACTCATTGTCCTCCATGTGGGACTTTAACATCTTTTCTCTAGCCTTTACTTGGGTTAATGATGCTATTTTCAACAGTTGAATTGGAGAGAGAGCATCTAGATTGGCTAGACCTTGGAGTAGCTCAGGTTCATCAAGTTCAATCATTTCTTTTTCAAGAAGACCTTTTACTGCATCTGCAGTGTCTCTTGCAGCCATTTTAGAACCATCCTTTTGTTCATCTGATTTCTCAACATCTGCTTTAGGTGCTTCAACATTTGCACCATCTTCTTCTGTCTTATCTTTCTTTCCTTTTTCTTCCTCTTTCTCTGTTTTATTCTTCTTTGTGTTCTCACCGGAGGGACTCTTTCTTGTTTGTTCACCACTTGCTACCTGATCCAGAGGGCTCTGTGTGGTAGCAATATCCTCTTCTTTTCCAGTTTGATCAAGTGGTGGAGTAATCCCTACATCAGCTATTTTATCTACCATATCTATGTCCTCCTAATTGACATGTTCTTTTTCCTGAACTTCTCCAATATTTGGATTTGATGAATCAAGTCCATCATTGGTCTCCTCATGGATTAGTTTTAGAGGATCTAGAGTAGTATTTTGGTCATCAATTCTCTTGTTAGCTTCTTGTTCTAAAGCAGGAGGATTGTCTTCTTCCACTTTTTTTTTTCTGAAACAATATAGTATTTATTTTTATCCAAAGCCTTTCTCAGAATTTCCTCTATTTCCTTTGCAATTTCCTCAGTCTCACCAAGCATTAGCTTGTTCATCCGGACTTTGCTTCTAAATTTATCTTTAACTTCTCTGAGGAATTTATCTGCCTCTTTTCTGATCATTATAGGGCATAAAGAGGAGAGAACATACTCTCTGAGTTCTATGTCTTTATCCTTGGCTGCTTCTTTCCTCATTTCCATTACCTTCCTTAAACTTTTAGGAAATTCTTGTAAGATTTCCAATAGGGCTCTAGGGTAAGTGCAAGAAGATGGGAGGCCAAAAAGGGGTCTTAAGTGGCCACTTTTTTTTTGAAATTAGGAAATGCTGGCCTTGGATGAGAAATTGAGCATAGTTACACTCAAAATTTGGAGATGCAACCAAAACAATGTTCTTAGTGCTCCGAGTCTACTTTCTAAACTACCATTTTTTTTTTAAAATGGTATAGATTAAGGGGTTCAAAAGAGGGAGCCACAGAAATTGGTGTTGTTTCTGTCAAAAAAACATAACATAGCATGTTTTGTGGTTCCCTCAAAAGGTTAACTTTTTTTTGGTATTTTTAAAATTCCTTTGGTGAGAAATTAGCTAACAGCGTGTAGTTTATGCCTGATTTTTATGATAATTTTTTTACGAATATTTGATTTTTTACTAATTTTCAAAGTGGACACATCCTAAAAATAAGAATTTTGGCCGTGCTATCCCTATAAATTTTGAAAACTAATTGAAAATCATTTTTTCTTTTTTTTAATATGGTGTAGAATGGAGTCTAGTTTCTAAATATGTATTTTTTTTGAAACTTCAATGAATGGTTAATTTACAATGAAAAAAAGACCAAATAGCAGTTTTTGCCCAAAACCAGACACAAACAAAAGAAATTAAAGATGAAAGGCTTAACATTGTCAAAATGTGAAAAAAATTACATCGTTAAATAGCTAAGAGAAAGCCTAACATTACCCATGTGGTCAATTTGTTTGATCTTGAAACACGTGCAAATCTGAGGGTTAGCACAAACAAAATTATGTGAAATCTTGAAGAATATGCAAAAACACATCTGTGGATGTTGAAAAGGCACTCCAAGCCTTTGGGTTGGAAATGCAAAGAAAATCCCAAACCCAAGGCTTGGGATTCCCAAAGCACAACATAACGCGAGTGTGTTATGTTTTTTTTTTTTGCTTTTTTGCATGTTTGCTGGTGTTCTCCCAGTTCGACATAACGTGAGTGCGTTATGTCTTCCTTTGAATGAGATATGTTCAAATTTCATAAGTATGTTTCATGGATGTTTATATCTATTCTTGTAGGTATGTATGCATGCTTGTATGTATGCATGCTTGTATGTATGCATCTTTGTATGTATGCATCTTTGTATGTATGTATGTTTGTATGTATGCATGTATGTATGTAAGTGTTTTGGATTTAGTGTATATAAGGACCTAAGCCTGTATAGTTTTGAGGGTTGAGGGTTGAGATATTAGGGCTTAAGTAATAGGTAGAGAGTAGAGGATTGAGGGTTACAGTTGAGGATTAATATTCAGGTTGTTGAGTGTATAAGATTAAGTGTGTAAGGCAAGAGGATTAGGGTTTAGGGTTTATGATATGAATTGAGGGTATATAAGGCATAGGGTGACTTGGGTTGAGAGCACGTACGGTTTAGGTCTAATTTAAGTATAGGGTTGAGGAACAATATTTGAGGTTTAAGATATAAGGGTGAGGTTATATGGTCTAGGGATGAGGGTTTGAGGGTGTAGGCTTCAGGTTTAAGGTATAGGGTTGATGATTGAGGTATTAGGGCTTAAGTATATTGTTGAGGGTATAGGGTTGAGTGTTTAGGGATAGGTTTTAGGGTTTAAGGTTTAAGGGTTAAGGGTTGAGGGATAGGGTTTAAGGTTTAGGGGTAAGGGATTAGGGTTTAGGAATAGGGATAACATCTAGGGTTTAGGGATGAGGGATTAGGGTTGAGGGTTGAGGGATTAAGGTTTAAGGTATAACTTGCTGAGGGTTGAGTATTTAAGGATAGGGTTTAGGGTTTAGGGTTTAGGGATCAGGGTTTAGAGTTGAGGGATTAGGGTTTAAGGAATAGTGTTGAGGGTTGAGGGTTTAGGGATAGGGTTTAGGGTTGAGGGATTATGGTTTAGGGTTGATGGACTAGGGTTTAAGGAATATTGTTGAGGGTTGAGGGTTTAGGAATAGGGTTGAGGGATTAGGGTTTAGGGTTAATTTAATGTTGAGAGTTGAGGGTTAAGGGTTGAGGGTTTAGGGATAGGGTTGATGGTCAAGGGATTAGGGTTAAAGTAGAGTGTTGAAGGTAGAAGGATTAGGGATAGTGTTTACGGTTGAAGGTTTAAAAATTGAGGGTTGAGGCTTTAGGGTTGACGGTTAAGGGATTGGGGTTTAAAATATAGTGTTGAGCATCGAGGGTTTATGGATAGGTTTTAGGGTTTAAGTTTTAAGGGTTAAGGGTTGAGAGATAGGGTTTAGGGTTTAGGGATAAGGGATTAGGGTTTAAGGTATAGTGTCAAGGGTTGAGAGTTTAGGAATAGGGATAGTGTTTAGGGTTTAGGGATGAGGGATTAGGGTTGAGGGTTTAGGGATTAGGGTTTAAGGTGTAGTGTCAAGGGTTGAGGGTTGAGGGATTAGGTTTTAGGGTTGATGGATTAGGGTTTAAGATATAGTGTTGAGGGTTGAGGGTTGACATATTAGGGTTTAGGGTTGATGGATTAGCGTTTAATGTCGAGGTTAGGGTTAGAGTGTCGAGGATAGAGGGATTAGGGATAGGGTTTAGGGTTGAATGTTTAAGGATTGAGGGTTGAGGCTTTAGGGATGAGGGTTTAAGGCTTAAGATATAGTGTCGAGTGTTAAGGGTGTAGGGATAGGGTTTAAGTTTTAAGGGTTAAGGGTTGAGGGATAGGGATTAGGGTTTAAGGTATAGTGTTGAGGGTTGATGGTTTAGGGATAGGGTTTAGGTTTGAGGGATTAGGGTTTAGCATTGATGAATTAGGGTTTAACGTTGAGGGTTGAGGGTTGAGGGTTTAGGGATAGGGTTGATGGTCAAGGGATTAGGGTTAAAGAAGAGTGTCGAGGGTAGAGGGATTAGGGATAGGGTTTAGGTGTAAAGGTTTAAGGATTTAGGGTTAAGGCTTTAGGGATGAAGGTTAAGGGATTAGGGTTTAAGATATAGTGTTGAGTGTCGAGCATGTAGGGATAGGTTTTAGGGTTCAAGTTTTAAGGGTTAAGGGTTGAGGGATAGTATCGAGCCCGTTGAGGGTTTAGGAATAGGGATAGTGTTTAGGTTTTAGGGATGAGGGATTAGGGTTGAGGGTTGATGGATTAGGGTTGAGGGTTGATGGATTAGGGCTTAGGGATAGGGTTTAGGGTTGAGGGATTAGGGTTTAAGGTATAGTGTTGAGGGTTTAGGGATAGGTTTTATGGTTGAGGGATTAGGGTTTGCGTTGAGTGTTGAGGGTTGAGGTTTTAGGGTTGAGGGTTTAGGGATAGGGTTGAGGGTCGAGGGATCAGAGTTAAGGGTTGAGGGATTAGGGTTTGACATTGAGGGTTGAGTACATTGAGGTTCAAGGGTTGAGGGTTTTGGGATAGGGTTGAGGGTCGAGGGATTAGGATTAAAGTAGAGTGTCAAGGGTATAAGGATTAGGGATAGGGTTGGAGGGTTTAGGGATAAGGGATTAGGGTTTAAGGTATAGTATTGAGCCCGTTGAGGGTTTAGGAATAGGAATAGTGTTTGGGGTTTAGGGATAGGGTTTAGGGTTGAGGGATTAGAGTTAAGGGTTGAGGGATTAGGATTTGACATTGAGGGTTGAGGGTTGAGTCTTTAGGGTTTAGGGTTTAGGGATAGGGTTGAGGGTCGAGGGATTAGAGTTAAGGGTTGAGGGTTGAGGGTTGAGGTTTGAGGGTCAAGGGTTTAGGGATAGGGTTGAGGGTTGAGGGATTAGGGTTCAAGTAGAGTGTCAAGGGTATAAGGACTAGGGATAGGGTTGGAGGGTTTAGGGATAAGGGATTAGGGTTTAAGGTATAGTATCGAGCCTGTTGAGGGTAGGAATAGGGATAGTGTTTAGCATTTAGGGATAGGACTTAGTGTTGAGGGATTAGAGTTAAGGGTGAGGGATTAGGATTTGATGTTGAGGGTTAAGGGTTGAGGCTGTAGGTTTTAGGGTTTAGGGATAGGGTTGAGGGTTGAGGGTTGAGGTTCGAGGGTCTAGGGTTTAGGGATAGGGTTGAGGGTTGAGGGATTAGGGTTCAAGTAGAGTGTTGAGGGTATAAGGATTACAGATAGGGTTGGAGGGTTTAGGGATAAGGAATTAGGGTTTAAGGTATAGTATCGAGCCCGTTGAGGGTTTAGGAATAGGGATAGTGTTTAGGGTTTAGGGATAGGGTTGAGGGTTGAGGGATTAGAGTTAAGGGTGAGGGATTAGGATTTAATGTTCTAGGTTGAGGGTTGAGGCTTTAGGGTTTAGGGTTTAAGGATAGGGTTGAGGGTTGAGGGATTAGAGTTAAGGGTTGAGGGATTAGGGTTTGACATTGAGGGTTGAGGGATTAGGGTTAAAGTAGAGTGTCTAGGGTATAAGGATTAGGAATAGGGTTGGAGGGTTTAGGGATAAGGGATTAGGGTTTAAGGTATAGTATCGAGCCCGTTGAGGGTTTAGGAATAGGGATAGTGTTTAGGGTTTAGGGATAGGGTTTAGGGTTGAGGGATTAGAGTTAAGGGTTAAGGGATTAGGATTTGACGTTGAGGGTTGAGGCTTGAGGCTTTAGGGTTTAGGGTTTAGGGATAGGGTTGAGGGTCGATGGATTAGAGTTAAGGGTTGAGGGTTGAGGTTCGAGGGTCAAGGGTTTAGGGATAGGGTTGAGGGTCGAGGGATTAGGGTTCAAGTAGAGTGTCGAGGGTATAAGGATTAGGGATAGGGTTGGAGGGTTTATGGATAAGGGACTAGGGTTTAAGGTATAGTATCGAGCTCATTGAGGTTTTAGGAATAGGGCTAGTGTATAGGGTTAAGGGATAGGGTTTAGGGTTGAGGGATTAGGATTTGACATTGAGGGTTGAGGCTTTAGGGTTTAGGGTTTAGGGATAGGGTTGAGGGTCGAGGGATTAGGGTTCAAGTAGAGTGTCGAGGGTATAAGGATTAGGATAGGGTTGGAGGGTTTAGGGATAAGGGATTAGGGTTTAAAATATAGTATCGAGCCCATTGAGGGTTTAGGAATAGGGATAGTGTTTAGGGTTTAGGGATGAGGGATAAGAGTTGAGGGTTGAACGATTAGGGTTTAGGGATAAGGTTTAGGGTTGAGGTAGACAAGGAGCGACTGAGAGACATAGAGAGGGAAGAGGTAGAGAGGTGAGGGGGAGAGATAAGTGAGATATAGAACATGAGCTAATGGAACTAGAGGTGAGATATTGTAAAGGTGCTATCGAAGGTGAGATAGACACAAATATTTATGGATCAATCTATAGCAGGATAGAATGCGAGTGCGTTATAACGTGCTCACATTTTGTCCTGCTAGAGAAACAGCAAAAAGTGTTGACCCCCGTGATCCAGGCCCACATGCTCTATTTTCATGCTGATTATGTGCGTGCTCTGACAAAAAAGAAGTGCTTTCATGCTGTTTGGAAGTTCACATGCACATTTTACACATTCTACCACCTTTACATGATCTTTCCACCACCTTTTCTGCTTGCCAACTTGAGGAGGAAATAACATAGTTTTCACACCAATTTTGATATATATCTATTCAAGTTTCAATTTTTGTTGTGTTGCAAAGTTAATTGTCATTCAATTTTAGGAATTTAACATTATAGATTGGTTAATAGTATTGTTGTTAGTAATTATATTTGAGTGTTATTCAATTTAACATTGAAAAGGAAGCAAGTGGTGAAAAACTCAAATTGTTGAGGAGTTTGATGCAAGAAGAAAAAAACACTACATAATTGGGTACTCTCTCCATTCGAATCTTCATTTTTTAGGTATGTCAAGTCTTTACATGCATGTTCTTTACATTTTCCTTAATTATATTTGAATTACTTTATCATGCTTTATCATACATGTTTAAAATAGACACATTCCCAATCAAGAAAGCAGCCTACAATCTCACATGATGTCATGTATATTTTCTACACTTGGGCTCTTTAATAATTATGTGTAATAAATAGACCTTAACATACCATGATGTCAAACTATACAAGAATAAATCCTTACAACATAATAAAAGTACAATCCCACTATTATCTTGTCATATTAACAAGTTAAAATACAAATGAATAGGTGCCAAGATCATACAAGTATGCACATGACATGATGATTTGTATGCACATATCTTGGGCTAGGACATTCCTTATGCACCTATTCATGATGATTTGTACATGCACATGACACAACAATTGTTGTCTATTCCTTCACAAGCCACCCAAATCCTAGTATCCCTAGTACCAACAAAACACCTTCTCAATTCCAAATCCTAGTAGCCCTAGTAACAACAAACATGTCAAATTGGGTCTACCTCAACCTTTTCAAGCATGAAGTCCCATGTACTCTTTTCATGGCTGCAATAATTTGCTTTGTATGCTTTGTACCTATTTTGGTTGAGTGACATTTACTCTTTTACATGATGATTGTATGTACATTTACTATGAAGGGTTGAATGACATATATTTTAGTTATTTGTATGGATTCATTTCTTAGGAACTAATATTGGTCTCTTTATCTTGCTACATACAAATTCTCCATCATGCCAAGGAAACGATCAAGATTTAAACCAACACAGGAAGAGATAGAAGCTAAGAATGCAAAGAAAGTAGTGGCTATGAGGGAACTTCGTGAGAAGAGGAAATTGGACACAATAAATGAAGACATGCCAATTGAAGAGGAACCACAACCATCACAAAGAGATATGGTATTGGCGGCACAAAGATAACGAATGCAAAAACTTCATGCTACGAGAGATTTGAATACCATAGTTGGAGACATGTCCTCTACCGCAAGTCAACATGTAGGGACACCATCTACCACATCTCAAGTTGAGAGTACATCATCACTCACATGTGATGAAGGAGGTACACCATCATTCCCATCTCAACCTCAAGGTATGTCATCTATTCCATCTTCGATCGACGATATGCCATCTAGCCCATCACATTTAAATATTGATGAAATTCCTAATGTTGAGATGAATTTACCTAACTTAACACCACCTAGAATTTTACATAGAAAGCCAAAGTATTTGATTGATATTGATGAGAATATTTTGCAGCCAATGAAAGGTAAGATTCCAAAACCCACTTGTAGAAGATATGCTCATAAGATTTGGAGATTGTTCTTTGAAAAGTTAAATGAGACTACAAGATGTCAACTATTTGTTGAAATGATGCAAAGTATAAAGTATAGGTCCATCATGAAGATTCTTGGGTTGAGAACATCAGAGACTTTAAGTGAAAAATCTATTGTCAAGAATCTAATGAGTGCGTATGAGAGTGTGGATAATGCCTCATGCACAAAACATAGTTGTTGATGTGTAAAATTGCACAGGGTTCAACACCAACATGGGAAGTTTCAGATATGTGGGTCTTGCTACCTAAAACAACCTCTAGATTTTAAAGAAGTTGGCTCTTCTCTATCTTAATTGGGTTTTGACAAAAGGGGAGAGAATTGATAGAATTACAGTTACAATTTAAACCAAACTAACTATCTATGGTGATGTGCTTGAATAAAAATATTCCTCTCACACTAAGCACAGTGAAAACTATTCTCAAGATTTAGTTATGTTAAAGAGCAGATATTGCATGATTAACATAAATGGATGCTATGAATAAAATCAAAGGCTCATAAACAGACACTTTTGCAAATGACACAGAAAATAACAACCAAGGCACAGAATAGAGTTCTTCGTATAAATTTTCAGTGACATAGAAGGTATAGATACATGCACAGGTATATTAACCCTTCACCTAAAAGAATAACAAAACAAAGGCAAATGCTATTAACTAGTCACAACAAACTGTCTGTCTAAATCTTGAATCTATATCTGTATGTCTTATGTATATTGCACAGACCCCTTTCTCATTACAAACGTCACATATTTATAGTATCAGATCAGATTCAAGATTGTCTGCAACAATTGAATCCCAACAGGTCAAACAGAACTGAAGATAACTGGAGGTCCCTGGCGGTTTAGATCCTTTGAATCTGCAACTGTTTCTCTTTTCTTTTCGCAAGTTCATTGGCTAGGCCGAAATATTTATGAAAAACCCTCCTTCCATAAACGGACAGACACTTGGCAACTTCCGCAGTAGTTGCAACCTCTACGTGTCATCTTCCACAAGCTTCCTCAAAACTGTGCCTTTCTCTTCGAATGGCCTCCACAGGTGACAACTGTCGCAACCCGCAACACTTGAAACATCTTCATATAAAAATGGGACCCACGGCTTTATCACTTGTGAGCTTTTAAAAGAGAAGAAACTAGGATAGATGGCAGCTTCTGCAAGCTTATCTTGAAACACGTGGCAGCTTCCGCACAACTTACAGAAACTTTATGAACCATCTGAAACATCCATGGAGAGTGACACTTGGCAGCTTCCACACTAGTTTAGAAAATTTTGGGGCTATTGCAACAACTCCCTCTTTGGAGAGACCGAGACCATCACAGAGACAATAATAAACTTTGACGATAATAGAAGTTAAACCAATGAATGATGGAGCCCACAGACCATAGAAACCTTTTTGAAACTTATGCGAACCTCAACACCTATTAGCTTCTTCATTAAGCATAGAAACCTTTAGCATTTTGAAACAACCCTGCGGAGAGCAACACTTGGCAGCTTCCACGCTGCTTGAAAACTCCTCATTGTGACCCACCATCCTCCTTTACTCGGCGTCTATAGAAAATAGAACTGGACACGCCGCAAACTCCGCAGCATTTGAAAGGGACACACAGTAGTGTCCACGACACTATGGAACTTTATGAAACTGTCTCCACACTCACCACGTGGCATGCTCCGCGGCAAGCTTTGGGATGTTTATGAAACATTAAGCGGTACTTTATCGGGTAGAAATATTTGAATCGAAGAAACTAAGGCAAACCTTGCCGATAGATAGGAGTTAGGCCGAACATCTTTAACAACCATGGGGCTCGACACTTGGCAACTTCCACATGATTTTACAATCATTTTGGTGCTTAACATGAAACTCTCTTATATGAAACTCCCGCACCACAACCTTTGAAACAAAATGTAGAGTTTTTCTAAAATACTCTACAATAGTAATGCAACACGACGTGTGATTACATCGACTATAGTAAGTAGTCAAACGAGGAAAGATCATCTCATTAGAAAGACAATTCAAGAATTGAGAATTAATAGGAAAACTTTATCAAGAGCCATTGGAAGATTCCAAAGAATTGAGGACACTAATGCCAATGGATTATTGGCGTTCTCAGGGAGACTACCATGAAAAGATAGACCAATTGTTGAAGCATTGAGATCACTAATTGAAGACTTTTGGAAGAATTACACAAGGGTATCTCTAAATCAAAGGGATGTGGTAAGAAGGAGAATCAGTAGTCAGAACCATGAGCCACATCCAAATCATTTTTTGGATGAGACTCAAACAAAGTTTTATGGTAAATTTCTAGAGAAGTATCCTCAAATTAAAATTTGTCAAAGATATTTTGAAATGCTAAAACCTTTCTATGTCAAGATAAAATCACACATGCACTACTTGTTGTTATAGATTACATATTGAATTTTCTAACCATTTTGATGTTTATAGGTCTATATGTTTAGATATGCATACTAACAATGTTTTGCAGGGTTGTACCATACGTGCCCCACCAACATCTTCAAGAGACTTCATATCAATAATTTTATTTGAAAGAGAGGAAGGTCAAATATTCTACAAGAAATTATGCTTGGATGGCACATGTCATCGTTACGGTGGCTTGCAACATTTGCCAATATGTGAACATATGGAAAGAACACATGCGGTTGGAAATGAACTAGTAGAGTTTGGCAAGTATAAAATAGTGGCATACAATACAAAATATAGTAAAGAAGCAAAGAGGTGTGAATTGGTTATTGAAAAGATTCTAGTGTATCAGTTTATGCCTATATTTCATGATAGCATAGTGTATGAGTATGAAAGACATGCCCATAGAGCTCGATGGTTGGACTTGCAATTCAAGTTATGAAAGGACACATTTATGGTTGGTAGCATTGTTTCAGTCATCGACTTTGCAGAGAACTATAGTCTACAGCCATAGTGTGAGGTGTAATCACAATATTACAACTCCACACAGGTTTCTATATTTGTGCACATCGCATTCATTTATATGAATGATAGTACAAAGGATGACAGAAAGATCTTAAGGGAGTATCATTTCTATATTAGTGATGAGCACATGCATTCAACAGAGTTCATGCAAGGTTGCTTTCAGGTGTTTTACAATGATTTGGCTAGAAGGGGCATATTGTTCAGTCAGCATATCACATGGTCGGATAACTGTGCGTCACAATTCAAGAACTCGCAGAAATTATATTGGCTAAGCAAGAGGCATAATTTTACATGTATTCAGCATTTGTGGAACTTTTGTGAGGCCGAGCATGGAAAGGGGGAGCATGATGGTGTAGGAGCATATATCAAAAGAGCCATAGCATGAGAAGAGTTAAAGTATAAAGATAATGCAAAGTTGACAGATGCAAAATCGACCCTCAAGTGGTGTAATGCTTCCATGGGTCTACGTAATGAAGGTAAGTCTTCAGTTCGTAGATTTTTTTGGTTGATAGATGATACTAACATTGCACCATATGAGGACTATTCTACACTGACAGGATCAAGTGAGATGCACTCTTTCAGAAGCTCAATTGTAGATTCATGGAGTATCCATACGTGAAAGATGTCATGCTTTTGTTCTTCCTATACAATTCAAGCCTGGGATGAGTGTGAGTCAAAGGAGTGGGTTGACGAATGGCAGTTAAGTTATATTTCTTGAAGCTAAGGGAAGCTCTTTTTCTTAATAGGAAAACTTTATCGACTTCAATTGCACTAATGGTGCAGAGGCACCTAGGTTGTCATGCCTCCAAGAGGGGTCAAAAAATGAAAATTTATTTTGATTGAGTCAATTGTATGTAATAAGGTCTTCTAAGACCATTTCATTTGTCTTTAAGTCACTTTGAGTCTTTGAGTCATGTTGCAAAAAAGTGTCAATGTTGTCAAGTTGTACAAAGCAACTTTTGTATTTTTGGTTTCTTTCTCCTGATGCGACCAAACTGACAATTCCAATGTATCTGGATAGGTACGTTTAGGCTAGCCATGGTTTTATTTTGCACCCAAACATGTCGAAACAGTCCGAGCTACAGTGTACCAATGATATCCCTGAAGAGTCCAAAGTGCAAAAAGGTAGCAAACTTTGACGAGATGTTACTCAAAAACTATGTCACTTAGAAACATTTTGTCTAAGGCAACGTGATCATGTAGAGTGCCTCTCCAATAACCTCTCTCAGTTTTTTATATCTCTGAGGCATTTTCCCGTGGTGAAAGGTTTTCTGCTGCCCCAAAAATCGTCAGAAGGAGGTAAAGTTGCAAAGGGGTGTAACTTTCATCCTGCTCTTGATGCAACCAAACTGACTGTTCCAACACATCCATATGGGTACATTTACACTAGGCATGGTCCTTTTTTTCACCGAAACATGTCGAAACAGTCCGAGCTACATTGTATCGACGATATCCCTGAAGAGTCCAAAGTGCAAAAAGGTAGCAATCTTTGACGAGATGTTACTCGAAAACCATGTCACTTAGAAACATCCCGTCTAAGGCAACACGATCATGTAGAGTGCCTCTACAATAACCTCTCTATGTTGTGCTGACCTCCCACCTCTACCTTGGAAGTCCCGCATATCAAAATAGTTTGGCACTTTATTGAGGATAAACTTGCAATAGCGTTTCCTCAAAAAGTATTGCAAGACCTCATTAGTATTGCATGGAGAATGGTCAAAAACCATCCACCACCTCTGCCCAAAATTGTCCCTTATCGCTTGGTTGTTGCACCAATGGATAGGGAACCTCTTGCATGTAATGGGTGGAGGTTTATTTGTTTGTGGGTTTGTGAAAATAGAACACAAGTCTAATTTTGTAATTTGTAACTTTTTCAAATCTTCATATGATAGCTTGTTTGCATAATAGTCTCTAAACTCTCTCCTCTTATCCGACCATCTAGATATTTGCTTGCTAATTGAATCTACATTTGATAACATAGATTCAAGAGATTGAGCAATCGTGGACCTATGCAAGGTTGAAGTGGAAGGATCTTTCAACCTTGCAATTATGTCTTTAATTTATTTTTTATTATTTTCAATTTACCCCATTAGATTTTCTTGTGTTCCAGGGGTATGTCGAGGAATGGATGGAGGAGTTTGTTGTTTGGCAGGTATTTCCTCTTTAGGATTTTGTGGATTTTGAGGAGGAGGAGGAGGTGCATTAACATTTCCTGACAATTAACGAAATTTACATCAAAAATCAACTCAAACCTACCTATTTAGAAACAAATTCAAACAAAAAACCAAATAAAACTCAATCCTTTGGCCTGCTCAATGTCGTGGCGGCATTTTGGCAAGGAATTGGTAAGATTTTGGTGTTGAATCAAGTCTTCCAAAACGCGAGCGAGCTTCTTAGGGTTTGTAGGCCATGGGTGTAGAGGAAAATAAAGAAATGAAATAAGTAGAAATGCTCTTTATATATATATATTCATAACGCGCTCACGTTATAACGCGAGCGCATTATGGTTTGGTTTTGTCGAGCCTAAGGCTCATCATTACCAAAAAATAACACGCTTGTGTTATGTATTATTTTTTTTTAAAAGAATTTGGCCACTTTTTAGCCCCCCAACTTTTTGCACTTACCCTCTATTGAATTTATTCAGATATACGATAACGACATCTTCTAAAATTTTCTTATTTGCTTGATCAAGATTATCATAGTAAATTTTGATAGGTTTTAAATTTCCATGAATAGTGATTATTTTTAAAATTTCATTAATAGTCATGGCGATGTTACCGGTTACTTGCTTTTTACTAGACTTAATGCTTCCGGAAGGCTGATCTTTAGAAGTCTTCAAAGTTTTAACCTTCTTGGATCTTATTTCTTTCACTTCTCCATCTGTCTCTATCTCCTCATCACCTTGTGTGCTCTTGTGGGTTCTTGTTGCCTTGGTTTTCTTTCTTTTCCCTCCTTCACCAGATGGAGTGGCTTTCGACTTCTTAGTGGAAGTGGACTTGAGTGGCTCAGCAAGAATTGCAGAATTCCTTATCTTTCTTGGGGTTTCCGGGGGGACTACAGACTCACTTTTTGCTTGCTCAGTGCGCTTCTTTATCTTTTCAATCCTTTGTCTATTTTCTCTCATTACTTCTTTTGTAATCTCAATGCGTTATGCATACATCTCTACTTGCTTGTGTACCTTTCTTTTTGTTTCCAGTTGTCTAAGTTCCACATGCAACTTTAAGCTTAGTTCCTTGTATGTTCCAAACCTTTCAATAGAGGTGTCTTTGGCTTTTCTTAGGAGATGTTGAGCATACATGTCTAGAATTTCCTCATCCACTTCATAACTCATTGGCATTATCCAAATTGTTCTTGGTTCTACAACTTCCATCAAACATTGATTTGTGCCTACCATAAAACATATCTCATTTTCGTACTTTTCTACAACTGAACAAGGGATTCTTTGCCTTGAATACATCAGACTCTGAAAGTTTTTTAAATATCCCTAGATTGTAGTCATTTGTGCACCTAAATATCCAAGATTATGTAAATGGTCTCTTATCTGGATTGCCACTGGTCTGTCATTTGTCTAGTGCACATCTTACACTCTAAGCACCTCATTCATAAAATAAAAAAATAGGCATATGATCAAGGAACCATATTTGAAGGAGTTTTTCTTATCTCTTTTGATTTTTCTCACATTCTCTATCAGCTAATTTTGTAGAATTCACACAGATCATAATCTACATTTTCCTTTAACATCTTATAAGCTGCATATATTACTGTCTCAAAAATTGAATTTTCCCTACTGGAGTGATAAATCTTGTACCCGATCACCATAGAAGCAAATTTAACATTCAGTTTTGTGATATCATTGATGGTCATTGCCCTTTTGTCAAACTTGGCACTGGTAGCAGTAGTTACTATCTAGTTTTTAATGGCTTTCAACATGGGTAATCTGCCGGAGGAGCTTAACCCAGTTATAGTCTTGATAACATCCTTTGTGATCTTAAATGGTTTCATTAACCACAAGAATTCATCATGTATTCTACTTAGGATGTAACAAACCCATTCATTTTCATCAAAAGATGGAAATTCAATCATTTGCATAAAGTGTTTGCTTTCAAGGGCTTCAAATTCAGGTCTCAGCTTGTAGTTGTCATCTTTCAGATGGTTCTTAAACAACTCTATCAGTTTTAGATTCCCAAATTCTTCTAGATTGCAATGAATGTATGCCCTAATGTCTTCAACATGTAAAACCCCATAAGGAACACTCGAGAAGGCACCTAACGATTCGACTTCAATAGATTTATAGGAATGCTTCTTGAATTTAGGACAAGGCCTCTCAGTGACATCGACAAGTAAAGGTGTAGCCACTTGCAGATATTGAGAATTTAAGAAGTTTCACAGAAAATAGAAATACCTTGTTATGCAGATTAGGGTTTTGCTTGGAGATCCTCTTTGCACTTCAATTCTTGGGAATTCTCAGCTCTGAACTCGTCCACTTCTCCTCTTCTTTCTTTCTTCTAATGTAAAGTGATCTAAATGAGGAATGAATGATCCTTTTATGTTCCACAACACCTAATTTGTCTTAGTAATAAATGCTCTACCCTAATACATCCGGTTACTCTGTTTGTTGAACAGTTTCACATAAGTTACTCCGCAATTTGCCATCTCCACATTTTTTTTTTCGAAAATCCTTTCAACAGTTCTGATTCAATTCAAGGTACCTTTTCTTATTGTGCCAGATCCAAGCACTCACTTACTGGCTTGGGGAATTTAATTTATAATGCTGCTACCCCTAAGCCAAGGCTCTCAAATCAATTACCAAAGGAATTTTTAGCACCAGATTCTGGTACGAATCCATTACTGTCATTCATATTTGTTTTATTGACCCATATCTTATTTATTTCATTCTGAGTCTCATTTGCATCAATTTTTTCTTTGCCTTTGTCTTGTCTATTCTCATCCAGTTTTCTCTTTACCGGACCTTTTCTTCCATTAGTTTTATTTCTACAGAATCTTGCAATATGACTAGATTTATTGCAATTAAAGCACACAACATTTTCTTTCTTATAACCTTGATTTCCTCTTGATCTGCATTGATTAGCCATGTGTTCAAATCCATAGCACGAAAAGCAGTAGCCATTGAAGAAATTACCATTAGAGTTATTCATTATCATACTTCTACATTCATTGGATTTATGACCATACCTCTTATAGTTGAAGGATGGACCATTTTGATTTTCTCTACTTCTGCACTGAGTAGCTTTATGATGAAATTTATTGCAATTGAAACAATTTCCATTTAATGATGGATATCTTTGAGCATTAGGTTGTCTTACTGGAGGTTTTCTAGTTCTGTCTCTCCTATTTCTTGGTTGAAAATTTCTCTGTCCAGATCCAAAGCTTTCACCTTTCTCATATCAAAGACTATGCTTGTCATCATCCTTTTTTTGTCCTTTGAGCAATGCTTCTAGTTTTGTTGAGCTTATCTTGAACTTTTCTTTATATTCATCTGCAACTTCTAGGTCATGTCTGAGTATGACAATTTGCATTTCAAGTTCTCTCTCATTGTTTCTACTTTCTTGTAGATCAGACTCTAGTTCTCCAGCTATTCTATCCAATTTGAAATATTTTTTAGTTCTTTCTCTTAGTTTTTGATTCAACTCTTCTTCAATTTTCTTCCTATCTTCACTTTCTTTGGTTTGCGTCATCACCCTGAATTCCATTTCAACTTTCAGAATAGCAACTTCTTTTGACAACTTCTAACATTCCTTTGTCTTTTCTTCCAAAGCTTCATTCATGCCATTTTCTTCAGGTAAACTGGATAGTTGCAGAAGTAGCTCCTTTTTCCTTTGCAGAGATTTCTTTAATTTATCTTTTAGCATTTCAATGGTGTCATCAGCATCTTTGAGTTCAACTTTCAGATTACTAATTTATGCTTTAGACTAAACAAGCTCTTCCAGGGACACTTGAAGTTGATCTTTGAGTGAACCCATTTGAAACTTCTTCCAAGATCTTTTCCTCAAGCTATTACGCTTTTCAAAGGAACCTTGCTCTGATACTAATTGTTGGATTAGGTCCAGACAATTGTGAGGGGGGTGAATCAGTTATCGCACATTTACAACTTTTTCTACTTTTAATCTTCCTTTATAACTTATAATCAAATTAATGAAATAAACATTTTAGCATCACATAAGCAGAAACATAAATAACACACTTGACACCAATATTTTGACATGGAAACCCGGTTAAGGGAAAAACCATGGTGGGGGTTAACCCACAAGAATTAATACCCTATTAAAAGTATTTTTAAAAATGGGAATGCACATGCATTCGGGCTTATTAAGGGAATATTAGATTCAAATGAATAATCAATATAATATATCAATAATACCCAAAACTCAATGAAATAATGAACAAAGAAGGTCAATCAAACAAAGAACAATACAATGCAAACCTCCTTTAATTCTCAGCTTCCATTGATCGCCTATCACAAATGATCTTGTCTATGAATATGACCCTCATAAGGTGCACTTCCTTGCTATGATTCCAAGATTGTCAATTGGGAATGGCTATGATAGTGTAATTGCAATGAAGATGAGCTTCACAACAATGATAAAGATATGGTAACAACTTGATCACAAGCAATGAAGGAATTGGTGCCAAAGGCGCACTGTGATTCCTACAGAGTAACAATACTAAAAGCTTGGATGAATGAAATGGAGGAATAGGTTTCAATTTATAGACTTGAGAGAATGAAAATCAACAGTATAGAAAGAATGAGAAGATCAACGGTATAGAACAGTTGAGGAATGTGCACGAATAGGAAGAAGACATGTGTCCTGCTCTATTTTGCATGAGAGGAATTAAAAAAAATAGAAGAATGAGTTAACTGAAGAGATAAATCAATTAAAAGAATAGATCAATCAGTTAAGAGAATAGAACTAGAAGAATGGAAATTGTATGAGGATGAGAAGATATTTTAGCTCAATTAAATATTTAGAATATTCAATTGCATGTGCACAAGGATTGAATTATATTTAGAGATAACTCAATTTAGAAGAAATGAACAACTTAAATAAATATTTGATTTATTAAAATTTAGAGAACATTTTATTGGAAGAAACACTTAAATAATTAGTTTTATTTAATTTAGAATGGACTTTAGAAGAACTAATTAAATAATTGGGATTATTTAATTTGTTGGAGGAATTAGAAGAATTTAAGAATTTAATTAAATAAATTGATTTTAGTTAATTGTTGGAAGAATATGAATCAAATAAATAAATTTGTTTGTTTATTTATTCATAGAGGAATTAGACTTAAAAGTAAATATTAAGAATATTTATTTGGACAGAGTTGTGTCATTTTTAGGTGTATACATTTTGTCCCTCTTTGAAGCAATGTGTTTTAACATGTTGTTTCAAAGAATAAGATTTCTGATAATGATACATGCCCCAATTTGCCCCTGGTACCAGTTTAATGACAATAGGATGCCCCTTGGGAGATTGGATAGGAAGAAGGCAGAAGGCGTGAGACAGACAATCTCACGATGAAGAAGGTAAAAATAGGTTAGGTTTGAAGAAAACGGGTTGTGCTTCAGAGAAACGGGAAGAAATGGGCTTGGGAAGTAGTCATAGTCATCACACAACCAGTTAGGGTTCGCATGCTATATATAGAAGCTGGGTCCACAAGACAAGTCATTTGCACACTTGGCTTTAGTTGATTGGTCTTTGAGAGCTTGGCAGAGTATAGGAGCATAGAGCAGTCGGCATTGAGATGGATATTCTGCATGAGGAGCATCGCTTTGATCGAGTCCAACGATTTGGGCGGCCAGCTGAGGCAGGACCACCAGTATGTAGCTCAAAAAATTTCCCTTAGGGTCATTTATTTGTGCATTAAATGATAGAGAAAGTTAGGTTAGACAAAAGCGTAGGATCACGGTTCGACACATATGCTTTGCGAATCTGCATATCCCTTTTTTTGCGGTGCATTTAGGTTACCAAACCATGCACCAGTGATGCACATGCATGTTGCAAGTCGACACATGCATGAGGATTGTGTGCATTTGACATGGGAATTGGTGCATGCAGCTATGTTGCGCATACATGGTTTGAATCAGCGCATGTGATATGGTTCAGCGTATTTAAGAAATGTTGCAGCACATTTGCCAGAAGTGGTAGATTTACTTTGAAATTATGCATTTACCTTCTGGTTCGGCACATACGATATAGATAGTCAGTTTACTTAACAAAATTGATTTGATTGGCATCTTGCTCAATGCCTCAATCGATAAGCTATCTTTGAGATTGCAAGAATCTAGTCAAGAGATGTAGTATGTTGTTTTTATCAATTAGATATGTTAAGTTAGTGATATGATGCTTTAGATATGTTGAGCAGATTTGCAGATTAGGTTGATGCGTTGCTTTGCTTTCTTGCAGGAGGACATTTGAGACATAATTATGTTGCGAGAGTAGTTTTTGATGCCTATGTTGGAGAGGTACATGCTTATGGAGATCGATCGTGAGGCATTAGGTGCCATGGGCCTTGATTACATTTGCATTATGCCTGAGGTTCGAGCGAACCTCGATTTGTTGACGGCGGTTATGGAGCAATTCCACAGCAAGGATGGGACTTTTCACTTACCGACTGGTGAGATGACTATCACTTTGGAGGACATCTACAGGATCATGCACTTGTTGATACAGGGTGAGCTAGTAGAGTATGATCCCCAACGAGATGCAGGACTGGCAAAGTGCAGGCGAGTGTTTGATGATCCTGAGCTGAAGGGACAAGTTATCTCGTGGCAGGATATATATGACTATTATGACTACTTCCTAGGTATAGTGGCTGGGCTGATCGGAGGCATTGTATGCCCCAATAGGAGATTGCATGGGTTCCCGATTGGATGGGGATAGATCATGGAGCAGATGATTACAGAGGGCACTTGATATGCATGGGGTGTCTGTGTTTTGGTGCACCTATACCATGATATGCATCAGGTGGTATACCACAGGGGCGCTGGTCTATCAACAAGTGTGTCTCTTTTACAGTTTTGGCTTTGGGAGCACATTGCTATCACACGACAGATGTGTGTGTTTTTGAGACAGAGGGGAGAGCCTTACAGCTATGGGTATGCAAGAGTGATTTCCTAGCACAAGCTAGGAAAGCTTGAGTAATGGAGGCACGCACTAGAAAATGTAGATAGAGTTGTCTAGCAACCATATCTAGATTGCAAGCCCTGAGATGATAAGGATGATGAGCTACCTTATTGCTTTCAAACTTAGTGGCTCATCGGGCGAACATGATTTATTTTGGAGAGACAGATTGTGAGCAGGGTGCAGCAACAGTTTGGCAAGAGATAGGGGATGCCACAGGGGTAGGCTCAATTTGCACAGACACATGCCGAGAGGTTCAGATGGGGACCAATAGCATCATATGAGGAGGCATTAGCTGAGTTCTGTTAGATTCCCTATGTAGCATGGTCGATGAGGAGGGAGGTAGAAAATGCAGGGGTGACTCCCGATTACGAGGAGTGGCTAGTGACTCATCCATTTATGAGGTACTCGACACCAAGAGAGTTGGTTCCTCATATAGATGAGGAGGATTTAGATGATGAGGATGGGGTTGGCAGGAGGAGGATGAGACGAAGGAAGGGAAGAGGAGGATAGGGAGACAGAGATGATGGAGGCAATTGACATGGAGGAGGGGGTAGAGATAGATAGAGGCAAAGGAGGAGAGCTAGGGAGGGACCTTCCTAGTAGCAGCAGGTAGTGTAGCCACAGGTTGCATAGCAGGTGCAGATGCCGCCACCATAGCAGGTGGCCCAGCAGGTACATGGGCAGCAAGTTCCACAACAATAGGTGCCATAGGTTCCTTAGGGTCTGGTCCAGCCAGATGCACGTGAGAAGGCTATTATCATGTTTAGGGGATAGATTATAGGGCTTAGAGTACAGCTTAGGATGGCAGAGCTTAGAGAGATGCAGATGCAAGAGTTATATCAGAGCTCACTAGAGAGCGGGACTTAGCCCTGGAGAGGGTGTGGACCATCAGAGTAGAGAGAGACTCGGTAGTGGCAGCTCTAGGGACAGATGGTACCACTAGCTTCCTAGTGACATAGGTACAGCAGGCACATGCACAGCTTGCACCGGTACATGTATAGTTGGCACAAGTATAGGGGCAGCTAACACAGGTACAGGGTGAGCTTGCAAGAGCGCAGGCTCAAACGCAGTACTACTGATGATTGTACCATGGCACAGTACCAGTAGAGTAGAGGGCTCCTAGCTATCGGAGCCAGTCTGTGGCCTTGCAGAGAGCAGGGGGATCACGATCAGGAGCCTTGGTGAGGGGCTCCCAGTAGTTAGGGGATGACAGAGGAGAGGATAGCGCAGGGAACAGTGTTCCCCAAAAGCAGGGATAGCTGTTAGACCTGTACCTACCTTGGCTCATGTACACATTTTTGATGGCTTGGATAGCCTGACATGTATATACTTTTGTATCATTTTGATCGAGACATGTATCATTATTTATGCGATGTATACACTTTATTGATTTGACTCAGAGATGGATGGACTTTGATATATTGTACATGTGGACATGCTTTATTTTTATTGATATGAGGATGCAACTATTGATCTTTATATGTAGTTTATTGATGCTATATGTCATGGATACACTTTCCTTTATGATGTTGTACATGTAATGCATACTATTATGATGTCTATGTGATGCTATGTGATGGTTATCTAATGTAGATCAAGATGTTTACTTGATGCTATGTGATGTGATCTAATGCAAACTTGGATGCTTATTTTGATGTTTTAATATGCAAAATGTGTTATGCGACTATATGATGATGTAGTTTATGTTATGAACTACATGCCTTTGCCTATGTTTTTTATTTTTCTGTGGATATTATGCTATGTATGATGTAAATGGATATGGATGATCTAATGCACCTATTATGTATGCAAATGATTTAATCATGTAAGATGACTATCTCATGTGATACAATATGCAAACTATACAATTTTTTGATTATGTCCAAATGTACTCAATCGACACAGAAATGACACAATGATAGATAGAAGACTAACTGATGGAAGGATTCCAAGCTTGTACTTGTAAACATTGATACTCTATATTGTTGGATCTTTATTTGCATGGGATACGGTATGGATTCTAATGGATGTGAATGGTTTCTTGACAGCTTGATATTGCAAGTATTTTGAAGTACTTATTTCATCATTGGGCATTTTTGTTTTTTTCTATTTTCAAAATGTTGTAAGAAAATGCAAGCATCTAAGTATAATTGAACCAAGATGACCTAAGCATCGCTTACATGGATTTTGATTTAGCAAGTTAATACAAGCATCTAGGTATAATTGAACTGAGATGACCTAAGTATTCCTTGCGTGTCAACACACAAGGATTTCCCCCATTCATGTTTAAACCTTTGATGTCCTCGACGATCTTTGGTTGATCATGTCTTTACACTGGGCGACACATTACTAAAGTTAGATCCACAAGCAGCAAACAAAGAAAATAATCATGCCCCCATCATAGAATCTCTAGCTTTTGGCATCCTTGAGTAGCATAGGAAACATGATAACAAAAAGTGAAGACTTTAAGATACAACTATAAATTTTTAAGCAAAATACTCTTGTATTTATGTGTATCTTTCTTGCCATAAGTTGATAGAATCATTTGGATTGGTTTGTTCTTGCTTTTTCTTTTCTTTGGATAGGTTGATATCATGTGTCAAAAACCTTTTTTGCTTGGAAACGGGCTTTGCTTGTGCTTGCTTGCGTCTGGTGAAAAGTTTCACAATCTTAATTGGGGAAAAATGGACCCTAAGGGACTGACCTAGTGCCTCTGGGGCGCATTGATAATATCCTTGCCTACATGACGATGCATAGGCAACGTAGTTCAGGACTTGGACCATGGATGGACTAGAGGAAAGATGATGAGATACAAAATGGAAGGGAAAGCCTTGGGGGTGCATTGAAAATGGCCTTGCCTATGTGACAACGCAGAGGCAACATAGTTCAGGATTGACCCTATGGTACTGACGACATACACTAGGCTAGGCTGACATTGAGGATAGGATATGGGATAAGACCTTGGTTGACAAGGCGACAAAAGAGATAGAGTATCAAGCCATGATATGTTATCGTTAGGTTTTTATTATGAAACAAATATGGATCGAATGAGACACTTGTGGTAGGGGAAAAGGGCACAAGGTGATTGGTTTCCCAAAGATGGAGGAAGTGGTTTATCATAAGTACCACCTACTTTGCCAGGTTTTCACCACTTGCTTTTATTTGCACGAAAGCAAGAAAGTACACATGATGCCTAATTGCTAGGTTTTCATCATGGTACCTATCTAAGGCACCTGTTTTCCAGGTTTTCACCAAAGGACGATTTTTTTTTGTTGTTTTTCCATTTTTTTTATTTTTTTGCTTTTTATTTTTTTGCTTTTTTTGATATATTGCCCCCCTTACATTGGGGTTCTCTTAGGTATAGAATCAGAAAAGATGCATGCTGTTGATTGGTCATCGAACAACTCACCCTACGATATTGCTAACTGATATGCTCTTGACCCATAGGTTGCAATGATGACATAGGGACCAAGCCAATTGGGTTCAAACTTACCTTTCTTTTCCCGATCCTGCTAATTGTGGGGATTTTCTTTGAGAACTAGATCACCAACATTGAATTCCCTTGGATAGACCTTATGATTGTAGCTTCAAGACATTCTCTGTTGATATTCTTTGAGCTGGTTGAATGCATCATGTCTCTTCTCTTCTAACAACTCTAGCTCTTGAAGTCTGGAAACTCTGTAGTCTTCATCTATGATAAGACCTTTTAATGACACCCTTAGGGATGGTAACTCAACCTCCATGAGCAAAATAGCTTCTAATCAATAGACAAGAGTGTAAGGGGTAGCACCTGTGGGAGTGTGTATACTGGTTCGATAGGCCCATAGAGCAGGGTTTAGTTAAATGTGCCAACCATGGCCAGCATCGTTGACTATTTTCTTGAGGATCTTCAGAATAGTTTTGTTGGATGCTTCTGCTTGGCCATTGCCTTGTGGATAGTAAGGAGTAGAAAAATGGTGTTAGATTTAAAAATTTGTCACAAAGTTCTTGCACATTCTGGTTTTTGAAAGGTCTTCTATTAACTGTGATAATGGATGAGGGAATCTCGTACCTGCAAATGAGGTAATTGAGGATGAATGAGGAAATTTGTTTACCTATGATGGTGGTTAAGGGAATGACTTCAATCCACATGGTAAAGTACTCTGTGGTAGTTATTATGAATTTATGGTCATTGGATGAGGGAGGGTGAATTTTGCCCACAAGGTTGAGTCCCCATTGACAAAAGGGCCGAGGTGTCGTTAGACGTCGTAGCTCTTGAGGGTGCATGAATCAGGTTTCGATGTCTCTGGCACTGCTTGCACTTCATCACGAACTGATATGAATTAGTTTCCATGTTGGGCCAATAGTATCCCAAACACATGAGTTTCTTAGCTAAAGAAGGACCACTAGAGTGTGTTCCACAAATCCCTTCGTGTATGTCTCACAAGGCGGTTTGAGATTGTTCTCGTTCTAAACAATGGAGTAAAGTACCATCCAGACCACGTTAGGATAGGGTATCAACAATAATGGTAAATTGAGAGGTTTGGCGAATGAAAGTTCAACCTTGGTTTGAAGAAAATTCAGGTGGGAGGGTGTTATCCTTGAGGTAAGTGTAAATCCTATCATACCAATGTGAATCAGATCTAACTAGTAGGCATATGGAATGGGTTTAAGGAAGATCATAAGCTGGTTGTTGAATTGACTCTACCAAGAACTCATACCGTGACTCATTCTCTAGGATCTCGATGAGCGAAGCGATGGTTGCCATGGCATCTGCTACTTTGTTCTCAATGCGAGGTATCTGCACAAAGGATCTGAGCACAAATTACTCTTTAAAGTCATTGACCATCCACTTATATGGGATAAGCTTCTCATCTTTGGTTTGATAGTCATCGTTGACTTGATTGATTACTAGTTGGGAATCACCATAGACATGTAGCTCTTTTATTTTCCATTCTGCTTCCAGTTCGAGGCCAATGACCAAGGCTTCATACTCATCTATGTTGTTTGTGCATGGGAATAGCAAATGATAAGACTTAGGTATGTTGTCACCATGAGGAGTGACAAACTAGATTCTTGCCCCCGATCCATGGTTTGTGTAGGAGCCATCGAAATAGATTTTCCATGAGTATGTTGTGACACTGAAGATGGATTCATCTAGGAACCCAAACATCATTGTACATAGAGAAAACTCATATGCCCTCAATTCAAAAGCAATAATATTGATAGATTCAATAGTAGAAGAGATTATCACAATTGACACCCATAACACAATAACATAATATATTTTGCTAAGAAATCTTTTATTATGAACATCAACAACAAGGTTGATGTATGATTAAATCAAACTAGAAATTCACAATACAGAAAACTAAGAGCTTTACCAAACTCAACATTGAAGCTCTGAACCAATATACTTGAAATCCATATCTGAAAAATGAGCTTGTAGAAATTGAGAACTTCAAACTCCTAAATCACTACAACTACAATCTAAATATTGGAAATGTTTGAAACTTGATAGAACAAGGACCAAATAATCAACCTATATTTAGAGATCTCAACCTTGGCTTGAAGTCCTAGTCGAGTAAAGATGAAAGCCGTCGACCAATAGAGGAATGTTAACAAATTGTAACAAAAAAATATCCCTAAATCAAGTGGTTTTAACATTTGACTAGGGTCAAAGATGCCAGAGAAGAAAAATGTCAAATTGTTCAACCTGTATTTTGTGAAACTTGTATCATTGCAACTTACAGAACTTCCAAACTCACAAAAATAGGGTTAGATTACCGTGTGTTCCAGAATGTGAAGCATAAATTTGTACACAAAGATAAATTAAAGAAAATAAACCAAATAACACTTATACCTTCCTTCGCAAGGAAATTTGACCTTACTGATTGAGTGTATTGAAGTGCACCCGAACTCCAATGGATATGCTCCTCTGATCTTCGTTGATATGTTGATTGCTAATCTCAATAGTATAACTTTTATCTCACAAAACAAATGAATTAAATGTAACAATGTAAGTTTATGAAAATGAAAGATGTGTAAGGGAGCTTGGGAAGAAGTTTTATTAATAGATTTCCTAAAATGAATATCTATTGGAGAGTTCAATGATTGAAATGGAATGAGAGAATTAAACAGATGAGAGAATGATTGACGCAATGTCATCATGTTCCCTCTAATTTTGGTTTGCATTTATTTTTAAGTGTGTGGTTTCATTTGCTATGTTCGTGCAGCCTATGATGATCTTCCTATCGCCGGAGTGGCAAAATATTCTATTTATCTCTGATGACCATTTCTAAACTTATATTTGGCATATTCCTTAAGAAATTGTGGTTGGCAGTTTAGGATAGCTGGAAAAGCAATTAAGATTCACTATAATCTTTCCTCCATTCTTGTCCTCGGTCAAGTATAGAAACAACAATTATTTATCATTAAAATCTTGTCATCGATGTGTGCATGGCCATATCTTTGGCATTATGGATATTCTTCTCTGGCAGTGATGGTTTTAATTTCTTCAGCGGCAGATATCAATATGCATATCGTGGGCATCGTGGTATATCCCCAACGGCAACAACATGGTGAAATTTTCATTATTTCTGCAGAACTTTAAAACCCATTGGAAGATATATTGAAGAGGACAGCATCGATGAGGGGGACAACTAATAAAGGTAGAGAGAGTTCGATAGCAAGAGGATGAAGGAGTTCGATAGTGTTGGTGGAGTGTTGAATTTGTGTAGAGGAGTTGAATGCTTAGAAAAATCTGAAGGAATTAGAATTAGGGTCTTGATAATAAGTCTGTGTAAGAGGCCGATTGTGTGAGGCCAGATTTCTGGTATATGCAAAGTCTAGTTTGATAATAGAAAGGAGTCATGAAGAGTCTGTGAGTGATTATTGTCTATTATGATTTTTGGATAATAAAATTGTCTATTATGAGTTTGGTTATATATTTTTTACATATAAAATAGTTACTTTATAATTTTTGCACCTCTTTTTAGTTTTTATGAACAAGGTCACAGTCATCCCCTTAATGCCTCTAGCATAATAAAGATGTCAAAATATTTTGGGAGTTACAATATCCTCTTTTCATAATTCCCACATCTCGAATTGCACAATTAATAATATTTTAATATTTGTTTGGCCTAATAATTGAGGCTAAAATTTAAATATGGGAATGTGTTTTTGTCCAAAAAATAATAATTAAAGAGGGGACATTACAAATCTTGTGTTTGCATATTATTTCATTTACTTTTTTTAATTTTGTTAGATATATTGACATTAGTTTATTATTTTTTTGATCACATAATTTTAAGTTTTATTTATCTAACTTATCAGTTATATTAGATGGAGAGATTTAAAAATAATTGATTAATATCATTAATATCTCAAATACATTATTTAAAAAATAATTATATTATTTTAATATATGTTCTTAAAAATAGAAAATAGCTTTCACCTCTTTATCATGCATACATTAACTTTGGGATTGTGAAGAGAAAAAGAATGCAAATTTTATGAAAATATTAAACATGTTGCCACATATATTAGAGCTGCTCTTTACGATGATAAAACAAAATACATACTTTATTTCCCCCTTAAAACAGAGTTGCAGTTGTTACATACATAGAATAGAAAAGAAAAAAAACATTCCTCTTTTAACACAAAAGAAAAACAGTGACTTGACTGCATTTAGATTTTAGACAAAATCCTACCCTTTGAAAGGACTGCAAGACTAGAGCTCATGGCCTGGGATAAATAGAGACCTGCAATACCCTCAAAGATCAATGATGATAACCATGGATGCCCTCAATAGTGGATAATGGCAATGCCAATTTCTTCAAGATCAGATTCTACAGTGACTTTTTAATCACGAGTGAGCCAACCATTATCTAGGATGCCATGACCTAGTACCTTTGAAGATGATTGTGTCATTTGGACTATGTGTCCTACAAACTATAAAGACCATCAACTAGAGACCTGTTAGCAACAGAACAATGATAAGATAGATTAAACCACCATTTTAAGGTGTCCTACAATGTTTGAACCTCCTGCTTAGGGAAAACAATAAACAACATCCAAGAATTGGACCTTGATCTCGAGATTGAATTCGCCCTATTGACAAAACTGCCAAGAACTATGAAATTTTGACCAGATCATATGTGGTGATTTGAATAGAGATGTCGATCTCTAAAAACAAGACCCAAAACTAGTTGCAATATTTAATGGTGGAGGTGACAATAGTCAAAGATGGCCTGTATCAAGCAATAAAATGAGTGACCGATTGTAAATGAAGATCACTAGTGAGAGCACCCACAAAATGAATCCGAGATCCAATAGAACAGAAACCAGGTGGCTTCAAAATGGGACCATGGAGCCTGATAAGAGCCCAAGAACAAGCTTACATGGTGGCTTGAGTGGCCTATATGGGCAGTGATGAAGACATAGAGGCTGAATAAGGAGGGGTTGATGAACCACAAAAAGAAGTGCTTGGAAATGAGACTGCTAGGGCATGTGATGAATGCCCATTAGGATGAATGAAATGCTTGAATGGGCCTGAGTGCGGCCTACACAGTGGACAAAAACAAACAAGGGCATGGATACCCTAACTGTTGGATTAGGTCAAAACAACTGAGAGGGGGTGAATCAGTTGTCACACATTTACAACTTTTTCTACGTTTGATCTTCCTTTAGAACTTTAATCAAATTAATGAAATAAACATTTCAGCATCACATAAGAAGAAACATAAATAACACACTTGACACCAATATTTAGATGTGGAAACCTAGTTAAGGGAAAAACCACGGTGGGAGTTAACCCACAAGAATTAATACCTTGTTAAAAGTATTTTAAAAAATGGGAATGTACATGCATTCAGGCTCACTGCCCAGAGCTCACTGCTCAAATCTAGGCTCACTGCCTTATGAAAGTATTACAAGAGAACAATAGAGATTTGAACTAATCAATAGCATCTACCCATGCATGAATCTCAGTTCTGGTTAAGTACAAAAACTGATCTTACACATTTCATCTTTTCTCTGCTCTTCTTATTGATCTGCCTTCATTCGCACTTTGGATTTCTTCTCTTTTCACACATACACCTTATTCACACACCACACACACTTAATCATTCAATTACATCAACTATATATATCCGCAACATGATCTACAATCATCCCGTCAGTCGACTTCAACAACACTTAGAACTTTTATGAATGCTCTGCTCTGTCAGCCATATCTATGCATAACTTAAGGTGTGGACCAAAATTTTCTCTTGGAAATCATTACTCATGTCAGCCACAATCACTGATCACCACCATTTGTCTAACACACAACTTCCCTACATCCAGAATCAAGATCTTCTGCAAGGTCTACTTGTTCTTCTTCTATCTGCTCTGTCATACTGGAACCTGGTAGTCAGATGTTAATATCTTTTGAATCCTTCATCACCGAAGGACAAAACTCTAGATTTAGAGTGTCTTTGCAATGTTGTCAACTACCTTAGCTCTTTAGCAAACCATGACTTTCCATCGGAGAGATCCGGATCAAGATACTGGACTCTGTTACTGCTCTCTTCTGTACTACCCAGACTTAGACAAATTTTGATTCTGACTTCCGGTATGAACAACTTGTGTTATACAGATGTTTGGGATGATCTTAGTTGCCATCAATGACAACACCTATCAACTTGAAGCAGTGTCTCTTGCCAACAATCTCCCCCTTTGGTATTGATGGCAACACTTAGTGAAAAATGACTAAGTGTCTTAGAGCAACTCCCCCTTTGTCTGTACATTCATGCCCTTCACTTAATCTGGTGCTCCCCTATGTTGAATACCTCATTTTTCACTGTCCTTCACTCCCACTTTGACATCAATGGTAAACGGTGGGATCTGCAAGCCAAAATTCTCCAAAAAATTATGTTTATATTGCCCCATATGTTCAACAAATCATCAAATCCTATTTACATGAACTTGAGAATGTCTGCAAAACTAGTTTTTAATTGCACAAGTTAAGAGGCCCAAGTACTCTTCATTCCATCCAAAAGTGAGATGTACCCACTCAGCAAAAATACATATGATTTTTCCTTTGCCAGTTCCAGAGGATCACTTGTCTGAAGTGCATTTTGGGCTTTGGATAAGGCATTATGCATGGATTCCAACTGGGGGCCAGTCAATCCCTAGAGTTCACACATCCTCTTCATAGTATTGATTTTCTCTTTTTCAAGTCCCTTTATTTCATCTGTCAAGCTAATGACCTGACATTCTTGGGTTATAGGAGAGGTAGTTAGAGGATCAAAATTTTGAGATAGAACTAATATTTTCTATTCTTGTTCCTTTATCTTCTTCTCAACATCCTCATTGACTTTAGTCCATGATAGGCAAAACTTATATATATCTCCTCCATCACTTAGATTATTTTGAATGCTCTTTATGCTAATGCCTAGTATCAACCTATCACTCCTTATCAGATTCTTAACTTGACTAAATTTCTTATTTACAAATTCTTTCTGAACTTTTGCCTTCGCACACTTTTCAAAAGACTCAAAATGTGAGTTTACTGAACTTACAAGATGTTTTAGATAGCCAGAGGGGGAATCATTTTGATTTTTCTAATAGTTTGGATTAATTTCTCCAGAATTCCAGCTGCAAGCCCAAGTAACTCATTGTCCTCCATGTGGGACTTTAACATCTTTTCTCTAGCCTTTACTTGGGTTAGTGATGCTATTTTCATCAGTTGAATTAGAGAGAGAGCATCTAGATTGGCTAGACCTTGGAGTAGCTCAGGTTCATCAAGTTCAATCATTTCTTTTTCAAGAAGACCTTTTACTGCATCTGTAGTGTCTCTTATAGCCATTTTAGAACCATCCTTTTGTTCATCTAATTTCTCAACATCTGCTTTAGGTGCTTCAACATTTGCACCATCTTCTTCTGTCTTATCTTTCTTTCCTTTTTCTTCCTCTTTCTCTGATTTATTCTTCTCTGTGTTCTCACCAGAGGGACTCTTTCTTGTTTGTTCACCACTTGCTACCTGATCCAGAGGGCTCTGTGTGGTCGCAATATCCTCTTCTTTTCCAGTTTGATCAGGTGGTGGAGTAATCCCTACATCAACTATTTTATCTACCATATCTATGTCCTCCTGATTGACATGTTCCTTTTCCTGAACTTCTCCAATATTTGGATTTGATGAATCAAGTCCATCATTGGTCTCCTCATGGATTAGTTTTAGAGGATCTAGAGTAGTATTTTGGTCATCAATTCTCTTGTTAGCTTCTTCTTCTGAAGCAGGAGGATTGTCTTCTTCCACTTTTTTTTTTTTAAACAATATAGTATTTATTTTTATCCAAAGCCTTTCTTAGAATTTCCTCTATTTCCTTTGCAATTTCCTCAATCTCACCAAGCATTAGCTTGTTCATCCAAACTTTGCTTTTGAATTTATCTTTAACTTCTCTGAGGAATTTATCTGCTTCTTTTTTGGTCATTATAGGGCATAAAGAGGAGAGAACATACTCTCTAAGTTCTATGTCTTTATCCTTGGCTACTTCTTTCCTCATTTCCATTACCTTCCTTAAACTTTTAGGAAATTCTTGTAAGATTTCTAATAGGGCTCTAGGGTAAGTGCAAGAAGATGGTAGGCCAAAAAGGGGTCTTAAGTGGCCATTTTTTTTTAAAATTAGGAAATGCTGGCCTTGGATGAGAAATTGAGCATAGTTACACACAAAATTTGGAGATGCAACCAAAACAATGTTCTTAGTGCTCCGAGTCTACTTTCTAAACTACCAATTTTTTTTTAAAATGGTATAGATTAAGGGGTTCAAAAGAGGGAGCCACAGAAATTGGTGTTGTTTCTGTCAAAAAAACATAACATAGCATGTTTTGTGGTTCCCTCAAAAGGTTAACTTTTTTTTTGGTATTTTTAAAATTGCTTCGGTGAGAAATTAGCTAACAGCGTGTAGTTTATGCTTGATTTTTATGATAATTTTTTTATGAATATTTGACTTTTTACTAATTTTCAAAGTGGACACATCCTAAAAAATAGAATTTTGGCCGTGCTACCCCTATGAATTTTGAAAACTAATTGAAAATTATTTTTTCTTTTTTTTAATGTGTAGAATGGAGTCTAGTTTCTAAATATGTAATTTTTTTGAAATTTCAATGAATGGTTAATTTACAATGAAAAAAAGACCAAATAGTGGTTTTTACCCAAAACCAAACACACAAACAAAAGAAATTAAAGATGAAAGGCTTAACATTGTCAAAATGTGAAAAAAATTACATCGTTATATAGCTAAGAGAAAGCCTAACATTACCCATGTGTTCAATTTGTTTGATCTTGAAACATGTGCAAATCTGAGGGTTAGCACGAACAAAATTATGTGAAATCTTGAAGAATCTGCAAAAACACATCTGTGGATGTTGAAAAGGCACTCCAAGCCTTTGGGTTGGAAATGCAAAGCAAATCCCAAACCCAAGGCTTGGGATTCCCAAAGCACAACATAACGTGAGCGCGTTATGTTGTGTTTTTTTTGATTTTTTGCATGTTTGCTGGTGTTTTCCCAGTTTGACATAACGTGACTGCATTATAATGCACTTGCGTTATGTCTTCCTTTGAATGAGATATTTTCAAATTTCATAAGTATGTTTCATGGCTGTTTATATCTATTCTTGTAGGTATGTATGCATGCTTGTATGTATGCATCTTTGTATGTATGCATCTTTGTATGTATGTGTGTTTGTATGTATGCATGTATGTATGTAAGTGTTTTGGATTTAGTGTATATAAGGACCTAAGCCTGTATAGTTTTGAGGGTTGAGGGTTGAGATATTAGGGCTTAAGTAATAGGTAGAGAGTAGAGGGTTGAGGGTTATAGTTGAGGGTTAATATTCAGGTTGTTGAGTGTATAAGATTAAGTGTGTAAGGCGTGAGGATTAGGGTTTAGGGTTTATGATATGGATTGAGGGTATACAAGGCATAGGGTGACTTGGGTTGAGAGCACGTATGGTTTAGGTTTAATTTAAGTATAGGGTTGAGGAATAATATTTGAGGTTTAAGATATAAGGGTGAGGTTATATGGTCTAGGGATGAGGGTTTGAGGGTGTAGGCTTCAGGTTTAACGTATAGGGTTGATGATTGAGGTATTAGGGCTTAAGTATATTATTGAGGGTATAGGGTTGAGGGTTTAGGGATAGCTTTTAGGGTTTAAGGTTTAAGAGTTAAGGGTTGAGGGATACGGTTTAAGGTTTAGGGGTAAGGGATTAGGGTTTAGGAATAGGGATAGCAACTAGGGTTTAGGGATGAGGGATTAGGGTTGAGGGTTGAGGGTTGAGGGTTGAGGGATTAAGGTTTAATGTATAACTTGCTGAGGGTTGAGTGTTTAAGGATAGGGTTTAGGGTTTAGGGTTTAGGGATTAGGGTTTAGAGCTGAGGGATTAGGGTTTAAGGAATAGTGTTGAGGGTTGAGGGTTTAGGGATAGGGTTTAGGGTTGAGGGATTATGGTTTAGGGTTTAAGGAATATTGTTGAGGGTTAAGGGTTTAGGAATAGGGTTGAGGGATTAGGCTTTAGGGTTGACGAATTAGGGTTTAGGGTTGATAGATTACGGTTTAATGTTGAGAGTTGAGGGTTGGGGGTTTAGGGATAGGGTTGATGGTCAAGGGATTAGGGTTAAAGTAGAGTGTTGAGGGTAGAAGGATTAGGGATAGGGTTTAGGGTTGAAGGTTTAAAAATTGAGGGTTGAGGCTTTAGGACTGAGGGTTAAGGGATTGGGGTTTAAAATATAGTGTTGAGCATCGAGGGTTTATGGATAGGTTTTAGGGTTTAAGTTTTAAGGGTTAAGGGTTGAGGGATAGGGTTTAGGGTTTAGGCATAAGGGATTAGGGTTTAATGTATAGTGTCAAGTGTTAAGGGTTTAGGAATAGGGATAGCGTTTAGGGTTTAGGGATGAGGGATTAGGGTTGAGGGTTGAGGGATTAGGGTTTAAGGTATAGTGTCGAGGGTTGAGGGTTTATTGATAGTGTTTAGGGTTGAGGGTTGAGGGATTAGGTTTTAGGGTTGATGGATTAGGGTTTAAGGTATAGTGTTGAGGGTTAAGGGTTTAGGGATAGGGTTTAGGGTTGACATATTAGGGTTTAGGGTTGATGGATTAGCGTTTAATGTCAAGGTTAGGGTTAGAATGTCGAGGGTAGAGGGATTAGGGATAGGGTTTAGGGTTGAATGTTTAAGGATTGAGGGTTGAGGCTTTAGGGATGAGGGTTTAAGGCTTAAGATATAGTGTTGAGTGTTGAGGGTGTAGGGATAGGGTTTAAGTTTTAAGGGTTAAGGGTTGAGGGATAGGGATTAGGGTTTAAGGTATAGTGTTGAGGGTTGATGGTTTAGGGATAGGGTTTAGGTTTGAGGGATTGGGGTTTAGCGTTGATGAATTAGGGTTTAATGTTGAGGGTTGAGGGTTGAGGGTTGAGGGTTGAGGGTTGAAGGTTTAGGGATAGGGTTGATGGTCAAGGGATTAGGGTTAAAGAAGAGTGTCGAGGGTAGAGGGATTAGGGATAGGGTTTAGGGTTAAAGGTTTAAGGATTTAGGGTTAAGGCTTTAGGGATGAGGGTTAAGGGATTAGGGTTTAAGATATAGTGTTGAGTGTTGAGCATGTAGGGATAGGTTTTAGGGTTCAATTTTTAAGGGTTAAGGGTTGAGGGATAGTATCGAGCCCGTTGAGGGTTTAGGAATAGGGATAGTGTTTAGGGTTTAGGGTTGAGGGTTGATGGATTAGGGTTGAGGGTTGATGGATTAGGGCTTAGGGATAGGGTTTAGGGTTGAGGGATTAGGGTTTAAGTTATAGTGTTGAGGGTTGAGGTTTTAGGGTTGAGGGTTTAGGGATAGGGTTGAGGGTCGAGGGATCAGAGTTAAGGGTTGAGGGATTAGGGTTTGACGTTGAGGGTTGAGTACATTAAGGTTCAAGGGTTGAGGGTTTTGGGATAGGGTTGAGGGTCGATGGATTAGGGTTAAAGTAGAGTGTCAAGGGTATAAGGATTAGGGATAGGGTTGGAGGGTTTAGGGATAAGGGATTAGGGTTTAAGGTATAGTATTGAGCCCATTGAGGGTTTAGGAATGGGAATAGTGTTTAGGGTTTAGGGATAGGGTTTAGGGTTGAGGGATTAGAGTTAAGGGTTGAGGGATTAGGATTTGACGTTGAGGGTTGAGGGTTGAGTTTTTGGGGTTTAGGGTTTAGGGATAGGGTTGAGGGTCGAGGGATTAGACTTAAGGGTTGAGACTTGAGGGTTGAGGTTCGAGGGTCGAGGGTTTAGGGATAGGGTTGAGGATAGAGGGATTAGGGTTCAAGTAGAGTGTCGAGAGTATAAGGATTAGGGATAGGACTTAGTGTTGAGGGATTAGAGTTAAGTGTTGAGGGATTAGGATTTGATGTTGAGGGTTGAGGGTTGAGGCTGTAGGTTTTAGGGTTTAGGGATAGGGTTGAGGGTCGAGGGATTAGAGTTAAGGGTTGAGGGTTGAGGGTTGAGGTTCGAGGGTCTAGGGTTTAGGGATAGGGTTGAGGGTCGAGGGATTAGGTTTCAAGTAAAGTGTTGAGGGTATAAGGATTACGAATGGGGTTGAAGGGTTTAGGGATAAGGAATTAGGGTTTAAGGTATAGTATTAAGTCCATTGAGGGTTTAGGAATAGGGATAGTGTTTAGGGTTTGGGGATAGGGTTTAGGGTTGAGGGATTAGAGTTAAGGGTGAGGCATTAGGATTTAATGTTCAGGGTTGAGGGTTGTGGCTTTAGGGTTTAAGGTTTAAGGATAGGTTTGAGGGTTGAGGGATTAGAGTTAAGGGTTGAGGGATTAGGGTTTGACATTAAGGGTTGAGGGATTAGGGTTAAAGTAGAGTGTCTAAGGTATAAGGATTAGGGATAGGGTTGGAGGGTTTAGGGATAAGAATTTAGGGTTTAAGGTATAGTATCGAGCCCATTGAGGGTTTAGGAATAGAGATAATCTAATACTAAAAAGATTTCATGTGTCCACCAGGTTAAAAGATTTTATGCAGATTTCATCGGTACAAATCGGTCGAGCAAGTCAAAAGAAGCTGCCTATGTACAGTCAAAATCTTATCAAATCTTTTCACTTTATAGGGCTAATATAGCAAGCATGATAAGACTGCTACTTCAAATTGGACATGCTAAGACTGCTACTACTTCTGCTAGTGCTGACATGATAAGGCTGATACTAACAATAGAATTTTTAAAAAGAAAATGAGTATAGATGCATTAAAATGACCCTCGGGACAACAAAATTTTTGCAAAGAAAATGAGTATAGATGCATTAAAATGACCCCCAGGACAACAAAATTTTTGCAATATCATTTTGTACAAGACCAAATTATTAGCTCTCCCTCCCCCCCGGTCAAAGCGATCACAAGCGGATGGACTGGGCCGACCTAAGGAAGAATGGTCCAGAAGCGATCTTGTGCACTGGACAAATACCAAAAGTACTCATACGAACAAATCTATGAGGGATTAGAGTTAAGGGTTGAGGGTTGAGGGTTGAGGTTCGAGGGTCAAGGGTTTAGGGATAGGGTTGAGGGTCGAGGGATTATGGTTCAAGTAGAGTGTCGAGGGTATAAGGATTAGGGATAGGGTTGGAAGGGATTAGGGTTTAAGGTATAGTATCAAGCCCGTTGAGGGTTTAGGAATAGGGATAGTGTTTAGGGTTAAGGGATAGGGTTTAGGGTTGAGGGATTAGAGTTAAGGGTTGAGGGATTAGGATTTGACATTGAGGGTTGAGGGTTGAGGCTTTAGGGTTTAGGGTTTAGGGATAGGGCTGAGGGTCGAGGGATTAGAGTTAAGGGTTGAGGGTTGATGTTCGAGGGTTGAGGGTTTAGGGATAGGGTTGAGGGTCGAGGGATTAGGGTTCAAGTAGAGTGTCGATGGTATAAGGATTAGGATAGGGTTGGAGGGTTTAGGGATAAGGGATTAGGGTTTAAGGTATAGTATCGATCCCATTAAGGGTTTAGGAATAGGGATAGTGTTTAGGGTCTAGGGATGAGGGATTAGAGTTGAGGGTTGAGGGATTAGGGTTTAGGGATAAGGTTTAGGGTTGAGGTAGACAAGGAGCGACTGAGAGACATAGAGAGGGAAGAGGTAGAGAGGTAAGGGGGAGAGATAAGTGAGATATAGAACATGAGCTAATGGAACTAGAGGTGAGATATTGTAAAGGTGCTATAGAAGGTGAGATAGGCACAAATATTTATGGATCAATCTATAGCAGGATAGAATGTGAGCGCGTTATAATGTGCTCGCATTTTGTCCTGCTAGAGAAATGGCAAAAAGTTTTTACCCTCGTGATCCAGGCCCACATGCTCTATTTTCATGCTGATTATGTGCGTGCTCTGAAAAAAAAGAAGTGCTTTCATGCTATTGGGAAGTTCACATGCACATTTTAGAAAAAAGTGTCAATGTTGTCAAGTTGTACAAAGCAACTTTTGCATTTTTGGTGTCCTGCTCCTGATGTAACCAAACTGACAGTTCTAATGCATCTAGATGGGTACATTTAGGCTAGGCATGGTTTTATTTTTCACCCAAACATGTTGAAATAGTCCGAGCTACATTGTACCAATGATATCCCTAAAGAGTTTAAAGTGCAAAAAGGTAGCAAATTTTGACAAGATGTTACACAAAAACTGTGTCACTTAGAAACATTTTGTCTAAGGCAACGCGATCATGTAGAGTGCCTCTACAATAACCTCTCTCAGTTTTTATATCTCCGAGGCATTTTCCCGTGGTGAAAGGTTTTCTGCTACCCCAAAAATCATCAGAAGGAGGCAGTGTAAAGTTGCAAAGGGGTGTAACTTTTGTCCTACTCTTGATGCGACCAAACTGACTGTTCCAACACATCCATATGGGTACATTTACGCTAGGCATGGTCCTTTTTTCACCGAAACATGTTGAAACAGTCCGAGCTACATTGTACCGATGATATCCCTGAAGAGTCCAAAGTGCAAAAAGGTAGCAATCTTTGACGAGATGTTACTCGAAAACCATGTCACTTAGAAACATCTCGTCTGAGGCAACACGATCATGTAAAGTGCCTCTACAATAAACTCTCTTAGTTTTTATATCTCTGAGACATTTTCCTGTGGTGAAAGGTTTTCTACTGCCCCAAAAATTGTCAGAAGGATGCAATGTAAAGTTGCAAAGGGATGTAACTTTCATCCTGCTCCTGATGCGACCAAACTGACAGTTCCAACACGTGTAGATGGGTACGTTTAGGCTAGGCATGGTTCTTTTTTTCACCCAAACATGTTAAAATAGTCTGAGCTACATTGTACTGATGATATCTCTTAAAGAGTCCAAAGTGCAAAAAGGTAGCAATCTTTGAAGAGATGTTACTCAAAAACTGTGTCACTTAGAAGCATTCCGTCTAAGGCAACACGATCATGTAGAGTGCCTCTACAATAACCTCTCTTAGTTTTTTATATCTCTGAGACATTTGCCTAGCAAAAGATAGCCTCATATTTGTCATTTTAATGACCTCAATCAATTGTAGATGTCTTAGAATGGTTTTCTTCTTCAAGGAACACAATCATATGTGCCATTCTTATGTAATTTCTTCCTGGGCACTCATTTAGGTGTGTAGGGAGTCAAAGTGCACCTAGATGAACTTAGCCCATTCCTTAGCCCTTCAACACTTTCAAACAAGGTGAGGTCTTTTATCCCTGATTCTTACCTTGTTCACAAGACTAGGCGCTAGTTGAAAGTTGCTCAAGTGACAATATGCACCTAGATTCTTTGGCTTATTTTCTTCATTTTTGAATCAAAGTAACATCAGATTTCATAGTTTAAGATTCCTCATGTTTAGGTGCTGATATGTGATGTTCTGAGCATGAAATATCGCCTTGATGCTAATAGGTGTTCTCTCCAAGTTAAGCGCTCATCAAAGGTAAAATGAGTTGAAAATTACGCCTAAGGTTTTCATGTTTGTTAATCAATGCTTAAATATTTAAGAAAGTCCCCTTCATTTTAGGTACAAATGTAAGGTTGTTCAGAGTTGAATGGGCACCTAAGCTAGATGAAGACTTTTTACCCACCTCATCCTTTAATCATTATAATTATTCTCAAAAGACATCATCAAAACATGAAAAAACTCCAAGACTTGTAGTTTTAAGTTGATTTCCTCCAAGGTGCCAATGTGAGGTTGTTTTGATGGCAAAGGGTGCCTTGATTCATGATGTTGAATCTCCTTCCTCCTAGGCACCAAAATGGATAGTTTAGATAAGAAAAGGCGCCTTAGTATACTTAGCTCATTTCTTGTCAATTTGATGGCTTCAATCACTTGTTCAAACCTATAGGAGACCATTTTACACTTAGGTGCTAGATCTTAGGATTTAGAACATCTTCCTTCAAGGTACCAAAATGAGGTTATTTAGACACAAAAGTGCACCTCCATACAAGATGCTTATTCTCCTTCCACTTAGGTGCTCATTCATGATGATCCAAGTGACAATAGGCACCTAGACTTCCTTTGGTAATATTTAGTCATTTTGAAGGTTCTAACACTAGGTGCTACAGTTGGAAGTGATTTGAAGTTCATTTTCCTCTAGGCACCCAAAATGGATGGTGGAGACAAGAAAAGGCGCCTAGGCTTCTTTTGACGATTTTCAAAGTCTTCTTAAGTTATATTATGTTATATTGATGCTTAGGCGCAAATGGATGATCTAGGATGACTCTAGGCGCATATCCAAGGTGATATCTTTCTAGGTGCAATCTTCACTAAGTTTAGACTTCACTTTACATCAAGGCGCCAAAATGGATAGTTTAGAGAGAGGCAAAAATGCGCCTAGAGGTATGATGCTCAGTTTGATGTGTTTGATCCAATCCTTTTTCCTGCCCTCATATCAATTAAATATGACCTTCGATTATGATATGGCACTTGAGCTTATGAGAGTTTACCAGAGACGCTGGTTGAGTTAGGTTGAAGGGCCGGTGAACTAATGACTTAAAGACCCTTTAGTAGGTTGATTTAAGTGATAGTAACTTTTGATTATAAGTCAATATTAAATTAAAACAAAAGTGCACTTTACACACGACAAGCAATTGAGGGTTTTAAAGTCTTAAGAAAAGTAGATTCTTTTTAGGGTTTAATGCCCATCATGCAAACCCTAACTATCAATAAGATTATGATTATGAAAGCTTGTGTCTTCTCTAACTTCTTATTACAAGAACAAAACCACATCCACCATGAATATGAACCTTGCATCATATCAACCTTTCAAGATAGACCTTATAATGAAAACCATATTCACAACAAAACCTTGCATGAACAAAACCACATCCACCATGAACATGAACCTTGCATCATATGAACCATGTTTGTCTTGTGCAACATCAACATGAATTGAGAGACCTTATCATGAAAACCATATTCACAACATCATGCACCTCATGACCATCACCTACCTTGAATCATTGTATCACCTTATCAACATCATGGCATCAACCTTGACATCAATGACAAACAACCTTGACCCTTTGACTTCAATGACAACCTTGAACCTTGATTATTGATGACTTATGGAAGCCTATAGCCCCAATGTTATGTTGCATACTAAAATTAGGTAAGACTCAATGTAATCTCATAACCTCACCTTATATGCAAGAGGAATTAATTTTAATAACCACAATGGTCATCAGGTGCTCATAAGCATATGATTTTGACTATCTTATTCAAAATAACAAACATACTCTTTGCATCCCAATATGGTATAATAACAAGAAATTAAGAAACATTTTCAATTGACCAACTCATAAAGAATATGGATCAGCATACTCATTTGAATATTTTCAATTGAACAACTCATAAAGAATATGAATATTTTCTGTTCAACATGATGATTCATTTTTATTTTAAATACAACTCTTATCTTTTAGTTCCAAAATGAGGTTTAGGTGATACTTGAATAACAATAGCTAGCTTATTGGATCAACAAACATCCTATGTAATACAATTGAACTTTAAATATTTGAAGTAGCCATCTACAAATATCCATTCAAACATGGATTTATAATGCAAGTATGGACGCCATCAATAAAAAAGATTTGTATTAACTAAATATCCATATAGTCATACATCAATATCTATCAATATAAGTATAACATATATACAAAATAACCATATAGGCTTACAAGAATGTCATATAGGCATACAATGTCAACTATATGCAATAAAAAATATATATCCACAAATGCCATATAGGCATACAACAAAGGAACACAATAAAAAGTCATTCCCCTCTGGCTGGTGAAGAGAATAGATCACGGGCAACCTTTGATCTTCTAGGGGATGGAGACACGTATGTGGGTGGTCTACTACGAACCCGAGGGCTGCTCCTCCTATTTAGTTCTTCCTGCATCTTTAGTTGTTATAATAAAAAGTATAGACATTAATATATAGAAATTACATGTTATAAAAAATGAAACATTTAACAAAATAATCACTTACCGCTACCATATAATATGTCTCCTCACTTGCCTCAGTAGCAGGAATAGGCCATGGTGATGTCATGTCCTATAGAAACCATCTAGATAGAAATTAAACTTCAAATCAATAATCTTTTGATTTTTCATAAATAAATAACTATAACAATGAATGTAAATTGAAATTTACTAATTTGCCTCATACCCCTGTCAATGGCATGGAGCTATGAATCATAGAGGTCACACCATGCTCCATTGCCCTATGAACATCGAGAGGTGTCTCTGTAGCCTGCATCATCTGAAAATAAAACAACATTATTCAATTATGAAAACTATAATAGTGATGCAAGTCATGGTTCCTAACATACACACACGTTCATCTAAACATGGAAGTACACACAATAAAGCACACAAGTCACATACAAAAATCCAGTACGTACAATTCATTCATTAAACTATTTATTTTATTACCTCTATGAAGCTTTGAAGTCCACCACTGCTGGCAGGTGTTGTCGTGAAATCTCCAATATTAACCTATTCAACATCCAAAATCAGATATTAGAATACCATTCATATAACGATGCTATTCACATGTAATATTTATAATTGTTTACTAGTTACATACCCCGACAGTAGATGATGTAGTGTAATATGCAGGTGGAGAACCGTTGAAAACTGCATCAATGCTCTAACCCTAAAACTTCATTAAAATCATCAAACTAAATAGGTTAATCTTTCATTTCTAAAATGAAATTTAATAAATTAAATTCAATAAACTTGCTAATATTTATTTGAGTATCAAGGCCAAAAGTCTCACTCAGGAGGGTATCTGTCATCACCATCTGCTCAGCTGCAAATGTAGCCTGTGCACCTGCGTCCTAACTATCCATGGGGTCATAACAACAAGTTGACCCGCAAGTCTGACAAGCATGGGGTGGGACCCTACTCCTTGCACTATCTCCCAACCCACGCTATGCTGCAGGACTGGCATGCTCTATGATGCTCTGGGTCAAGGCACTAATGGACTGAAGTGTATCAACCTCAACACTCTCCTTCACAATGGAAGGGATAGAAACATGCTCATGGGCTGGTCTGCTAATTACTCATCTCATTGGCCATTGTGGGTCAACACGTGCCCCTGGTCTATGTTGTGCTGACCTCCCACCTCTACCCTAGAAGTCCCGCATATCAAAATAGTTTGGCACTTTATTGAGGATAAACTTGCAATAGAGTTTCCTCAAAAAGTATTGCAGGACCTCATTAGTATTGCATGGAGAATGGTCAAAAACCATCCACCACCTCTACCCAAAATTGTCCCTTATCGCTTGGTTGTTACACCAATGGATAGGGAACCTCTTGCATGTAATGGGTGGAGGTTGATTTGTTTGTGGGTTTGTGAAAATAGAACACAAGTCTAATTTTGTAATTTGTAACTTTTTCAAATCTTCATATGATAGCTTGTCTGCATAATAGTCTCTAAACTCTCTCCTCTTATCCGACCAACTAGATATTTGCTTGCTAATTGAATCTACATTTGATAACATAGATTCGAGAGATTGAGCAACCGTGGACCTATGCAAGGTTGAAGTGGAAGGATCTTTCAACCTTGCAATTATGTCTTTAATTTCTTTTTTATTATTTTCAATTTGCCCCATTAGATTTTCTTGTGTTCCAGGGGCATGTCGAGGAATGGATGGAGGAGTTTGTTGTTTGGCAGGTATTTCCACTTTAGGATTTTGTGGATTTTGAGGAGGAGGAGGAGGTGCATTAACATTTCCTGACAATTAACAAAATTTACATCAAAAATTAACTCAAACCTACCTATTTAGAAACAAATTCAAACAAAAAAACAAATAAAACTCACTCCTTTGGCCTGCTCGACGTCATGGCGGCATTTTGGCGAGGAATTGGCAAGATTTTGGTGTTGAATCGAGTCTTCCAAAATGTGAGCACTCTTCTTAGGGTTTGTAGGCCGTGGGTGTAGAGGAAAATAAAGAAATGAAATGAGCAGAAATGCTCTTTATATATATATATATATATATATATATATATATATATATATATATATATATATATATAATTATTCATAACGTGCTCATGTTATAATGCGAGCGCATTATGGTTTGGTTTTGCCAAGCCTAAGGCTCGTCATTACCAAACCATAACACGCTTGTGTTATGCATTATTTTTTTTTGAAAAAAATTTGGCCACTTTTCGGCCCCCCAACTTTTTGCACTTACCCTCTATTGAATTTATTTAGATATACGATAACGACATCTTCTAAAATTTTCTTATTTATTTGTTCAAGATTATCATAGTAAATTCTGATAGGTTTTAAATTTCCATGAACAGTGATTGTTTTTACAATTTCATTAATAGTCATGGCGACCTTACCGGTTACTTGCTTTTTACTAGACTTAATGCTTCCGGAAGGCTGATCTTCAGAAGTCTTTAAAGTTTTAACCTTCTTGGATCTTATTTCTTTCACTTCTTCATCTGTCTCTGTCTCCTCATCACCTTGTGTGCTCTTGTGGGTTCTTGTTGCCTTGGTTTTCTTTCTTTTCCCTCCTTCACCGAATGGAGTGGCTTCCGACTTCTTAGTGGAAGTGGACTTCAGTGGCTCAGCAGGAATTGTAGAATTCCTTGTCTTCCTTGGGGCTTCTAGGGGGACTACAGACTCACTTTTTGCCTGCTTAGTGCTCTTCTTTATCTTTTCAATCCTTTGTCTATTTTCTCTCATTACTTCTTTTGTAATCTCAATGCGTTATGCATACATCTCTACTTCCTTTTGTACCTTTCTTTTTGTTTCCGGTTGTCTAAGTTCCACATGCAACTTTAAGCTTAGTTCCTTGTATGTTCCAAACCTTTCAATAGAGGTGTCTTTAGGTTTTCTTAGGAGATGTTGAGCATACATGTATAGAATTTTCTCATCCACTTCATAACCCATTGGCATTATCCAAACTGTTCTTGGTTCTGCAACTTCCATCAAACATTGATTTGTGCCTACCATAAAACATATCTCATTTTCGTACTTTTCTACAACTGAACTAGGGATTCTTTGCCTTGAATGCATCAGACTCCAAAAGGTTTTTAAATATCCCTAGATTGTAGTCGTTTGTGCACCTAAATATCCAAGATTATGTAAATGGTCTCTTATCTGGATTGCCACTGGTCTTTCATTTGTCTAGTGCACATCTTGCACTCTAGGCACCTCATTCATAAAATAGAAAAATAGGCATATGATCAAGGAACCATATTTGAAGGAGTTTTTCTTATCTCTTTTGATTTTTCTCACATTCTCTATCAGCTAATTTTGTAGTAATTCACACAGATCATAATCTAAATTTTCCTTTAACATCTTATAAGCTGCATATATAACAGTCCCAAAAATTGAATTTTCCCTACTGGAGTGATAAATCTTGTACCCGATCACCATAGAAGCAAATTTAACATCCGGTTCTGTGATATCATTGATGGTCATTGCCCTTTTGTCAAACTTGGCACCGGTAGCAGTAGTTACTATCTGGTTTTTAATGGCTTTCAACATGGGTAATCCATTGGAGGAGCTTAACCCAGTTATAGTCTTGATAACATCCTTTGTGATCTTAAATGGTTTCATTAACCACAAGAATTCATCATGTATTCTACTTAGGATGTAACGAACCTATTCATTTTCATCAAAAGATGGAAATTCAATCATTTGCATAAAGTGTTTGCTTTCAAGGGCTTCAAATTCAAGTCTTAATTGGTAGTTGTCATCTTTCAGATGGTTCTTAAACAACTCTATCAGTTTTAGATTCCCAAATTCTTCTAGATTGCAATGAATGTATGCCCTAATGTCTTCAACATGTAAAACCCCATAAGGAACACTCGAGAAGGCACCTAACGATTCGACTTCAATAGACTTATAGGGATGCTTCTTGAATTTAGGACGAGGCCTCTTAGTGACATTGACAAGTAAAGGTGTAGCCATTTGCAGATATTGAGAATTCAAGAAGTTTCATAGAAAATAGGAATACCTTGTTATGCAAATTAGGGTTTTGCTTGGAGATCCTCTTTGCGCTTCAATTCTTGGGAATTCTCAGCTCTGAACTCGTCCACTTCTCCTCTTCTTTCTTTCTTCTAATGTAAAGTGATCTAAATGAGGAATGAATGATCCTTTTATGTTCCACAACACCTAATTTGTCTTAGTAATAAATGTTCTACCCTAATACATCCGGTTACTCTGTTTGTTGAACAGTTTCACATAAGTTACTCTGTAATTTCCCATCTCCACCTTTTTCTTTCAGAAATCCTTTCAATAGTTCTGATTCAATTCAAGGTACCTTTTCTTATTGTGCCAGATCCAAGCACTCACTTACTCGCTTGGGGAATTTAATTTATAATGCTACTACCCCTAAGCCAAGGCTCTCAAATCAATTCCTGGAGGAATTTTCAGCACCGGATTCCGGTACGGATCCATTACTGTCATTCATATTTGTTTTCTTGACCCATATCTTATTTATTTCATTCTGAGTCTCATTTGCATCAATTTTTACTTTGCCTTTGTCTTGTCTATTCTCATCCAGTTTTCTCTTTACCGGACCTTTTCTTCCATTGGTTTTATTTCTACAGAATCTTGCAATATGACCAGATTTATTGCAATTAAAGCACACAACATCTTCTTTCTTATAACCTTGATTTTCTCTTGATCTACATTTTATTAGCCATGTGTTCAAATCCATTGCACAAAAAGTAGTAGCCATTGAAGAAATTACCATTAGAGTTATTCATTATCATACTTCTACATTCATTGGATTTATGACCATACCTCTTATATTTGAAGGATGGACCATTTTGATTTTCTCTACTTCTGCACTGAGTAGCTTTATGATGAAATTTATTGCAATTGAAACAATTTCCATTGAATGATGGATATCTTTGAGCATTAGGTTGTCTTACCTGTGGTTTTCTAGTTCTGTCTCTCCTATTTCTTGGTTGAAAATTTCTCTGTCCAGATCCAAAGCTTTCACATTCTCATATCAAAGACCATGCTTGTCATCAGCCTTTTTTTGTCCTTTGAGCAGTGCTTCTAGTTTTGTTGAGCTTATCTTGAACTTTTCTTTATATTCATCTACAATTTCTAGGTCATGTCTGAGTATGACAATTTGCATTTCAAGTTCTCTCTCATTGTTTCTACTTTCTTGTAGATCAGACTCTAGTTCTCCAGCTATTCTATCCAACTTGAAATATTCTTCAGTTCTTTCTCTTAGTTTTTGATTTATCTCTTCTTCAATTTTCTTCCTATCTTCACTTTCTTTGGTTTGCCTCATCACCCCGGATTCCATTTCAACTTTCAGAATAGCAACTTCTTTTGACAACTTCTCACATTCCTTTGTCTTTTCTTCCAAAGCTTCATTCATGCCATTTTCTTCAGGTAAACTGGATAGTTGCAGAAGTAGCTCCTTTTTCCTTTGCAAAGATTTCTTTAATTTATCTTTTAGCATTTCAATGGTGTCATCAGCATCTTTGAGTTCAACTTTCATATTACTAATTTATGCTTTAGACTAAACAAGCTCTTCCAGGCACACTTGAAATTGATCTTTGAGTGAAACCATTTGAAACTTTTTCCAAGATATTTTCCTCAAGTTGTTAAGCTTTTCAAAGGAACCTTGCTCTGATACTAATTGTTGGATTAGGTCCAGACAACTGTGGGGGGGGTGAATTAGTTATCGCACATTTACAACTTTTTCTACTTTTAATCTTCCTTTATAACTTATAATCAAATTAATGAAATAAACATTTTAGCATCACATAAGCAGAAACATAAATAACACACTTGACACCAATATTTTGACATGGAAACCCGGTTAAGGGAAAAACCATGGTGGGGGTTAACCCACAAGAATTAATACCCTGTTAAAAGTATTTTTACAAATGGGAATGCACATGCATTCGGGCTTATTAAGGGAATATTAGATTCAAATGAATAATCAATATAATATATCATTAATACCCAAAACTCAATGAAATAATGAACAAAGAAGGTCAATCAAACAAAGAACAATACAATGCAAACCTCCTTTAATTCTCAGCTTCCATTGATCGCCTATCACAAATGATCTTGTCTATGAATATGACCCTCAGAAGGTGTACTTCCTTGCTATGATTCCAAGATTGTCAATTGGGAATGGCTATGATAGTGTAATTGCAATGAAGATGAGCTTCACAACAATGATAAAGATATGGTAACAACTTGATCGCAAGCAATGAATGAATTGGTGCCAAAGGCGCGCTGTGATTCCTACAGAGTAACAATACTAAAAGCTTGGATGAATGAAATGGAGGAATAGGGTTCAATTTATAGACTTGAGAGAATGAAGATCAACAGTATAGAAAGAATGAGAAGATCAATGGTATAGAACAGTTGAGGAATGTGCACGAATAGGAAGAAGACATGTGTCCTGCTCTATTTTGCATGAGAGGAATTAATAAAATAGAAGAATGAGTTAACTGAAGAGATAAATCAATTAAAAGAATAGATCAATCAGTTAAGAGAATAGCACTAGAAGAATGGAAATTGTATGAGGATGAGAAGATATTTTAGCTCAATTAAATATTTAGAATATTCAATTGCATGTGCACAAGGATTGAATTATATTTAGAGATAACTCAATAAAGAAGAAATGAACAACTTAAATAAATATTTGATTTATTAAAATTTAGAGAACATTTTATTGGAAGAAACACTTAAATAATTAGTTTTATTTAATTTAGAATGGACTTTAGAAGAACTAATTAAATAATTGTGATTATTTAATTTGTTGGAGGAATTAGAAGAATTTAAGATTTTAATTAAATAAATTGATTTTATTTAATTGTTGGAAGAATATGAATCAAATAAATAAATTTGTTTGTTTATTTATTGATAGAGGAATTAGACTTAAATAAATATTAAGAATATTTATTTGGATAGAGTTGTGTCATTGTTAGTTGTATACATTTTGCCCCTCTTGAAGCAATGTGTTTTATCATGTTGTTTCAAAGAATAAGATTTCTGATAATGATACATGCCCCAATTTGCCCCTGGTACCAGTTTAACGACAATAGGATGCCCCTTGGGAGATTGGACAGGAAGAAGGCAGAAGGCATGAGACAGACAATCTCATGATGAAGAAGGTAAAAATAGGTTAGATTTGAAGAAAACGGGTTGTGGTTCGGAGAAACGGGAAGAAATGGGCTTGGGAAGTAGTCATAGTCATCACACAGCCAGTTAGGGTTCGCATGCTATATATAGAAGCTGGGTCCACAAGACAAGTCATTTGTACACTTGGCTTTAGTTGATTGGTCTTTGAGAGCTTAGGAGAGCATAGGAGCATAGAGCAATTGGCATTGAGATGGATATTCTGCATGAGGAGCACCGCTTTGATCAAGTCCAACGATTTGGGTAGCCAGTCAAGGCACGACCACCAGTATGTAGCTCAAAAAACTTCCCTTAGGGTCATTTATTTGTGCAATAAATGATAAAGTTTAGTTAGACAAAAGCGTAGGATCACGGTTCAATGCATATGCTTTACGGATCTGTGCATCCCTTTTACTGTGGTGCATTTAGCCTACCAAACTGCGCATGCACCAGTGATGCACATGCATGTTGCAAGTCGACACATGCATGAGGATTGTGTGCATTAGACATGGGAATCAGTGCATGCAGCTATGTTGCGCATACAAGGTATGAATCAGCACATGTGATATGGTTCGGCGTATTTAAGAAATGTTGTAGCACATTTGCCAGAAGTGGCACATTTACTGTGAAATTGCACATTTACCTTTTGGTTCGGCACGTACGATATAGATAGTCAGTTTACTTAACAAAATTGACTCGATTGGCATCTTGCTCAATGCCTCAATCGATAAGCTATCTTTGAGATTGTAGGAATCTAGTCAAGAGATGTAGTATGTTGTTTTGATCAATTAGATATGTTAAGTTAGTGATATGATGCTTTACATATGTTGAGCAGATTTGCAGATTAGGTTGATGCGTTGCTTTGCTTTCTTGCAGCAGGACATTTGAGACATACTTATGTTGCAAGAGCAGTTTTTGATGCCTATGTTGCAAAGGTACATGCTTGCAGAGATCGATCGTGAGGCATTAGGTGCCATGGGCCTTGATTACATTTGCTTTATGCTTGAGGTTCGAGCGAACCTCGATTTGCTGACGGCGGCTATGGAGCAATTCCACAGCAAGGATGGGACTTTTCACTTGCCGACTGGTGAGATGACTATCACTTTGGAGGACGTCTATAGGATCATGCACTTGTTGATACAAGGTGAGCTAGTAGAGTATAATCCCCAACGAGATCCAGGACTGGCAAAGTGCAGGCGAGTGTTCGGTGATCCTGAGCTGGAGGGACAAGTTATCTCATGGCAAGTTATATATGACTATTATGACTACTTCCTAGGTATAGTGGCTGGGCTGATCGGAGGTGTTGTATGCCCCAATAGGAGATTGCATGGGTTCCCAATTGGATGGGGATAGATCATGGAGAAGATGATTACAGAGGGCACCTGATATGCATGGGGTGTCTGTGTTTTGGTGCACCTATACCAAGATATGCATCAGGTGGTATACCACAGGAGTGTTAGTCTATCAACAGGTGTGTCTCTTTTATAGTTTTGTCTTTGGGAGCACATTGCTATCACACGACAGATGTGTGTGTTTTCGAGACAGAGGGGAGAGCCTTACAGCTATGGGTATGCAGGAGTGATTTCCTAGCACAAGCTGGGAAAGCTTGAGTAATAGAGGCACGCACTAGACAATGTAGATAGAGTTGTCTAGCGACCATATCTAGATTACGAGCCCTGAGACGACAAGGATGATGAGCTACCTTATTGCTTTCAGACTCAGTGGCTCATCGGGCAAACATAGTTTATATTGGAGAGACAGATTGTGAATAGGGTGCAACAACAGTTTGGCAGGAGACAGGGGATGCCACAGGGGTAGGCTTGATTTGCACAGACACATGCCGAGAGGTTCAGATGGGGACCAATAGCATCATATGAGGAGGCATTAGCCGAGTTCTGTCAAATTCCCTATGTAGCATGGTCGATGAGGAGGGAGGTAGAAAATGCAGGGGTGGCTCCCGATTACGAGGAGTGGCTGGCAACTCATCCATTTATGAAGTACTCAGGACCAGGAGAGTTGGTTCCTCATATAGATGAGGAGGATTTAGATGATGAGGATGGGGCTAGCAAGAGGAGGATGAGACGAAGGAAGGGTAGAGGAGGACAGGGAGACGGAGATGATGGAGGCAATGGACGTGGAGGAGGGGTGGAGATGGACAGAGGCAGAGGAGGAGAGCTAGGGAGGGACCTTCCCAGTAGTAGCAAGTAGTGCAGCCATAGGTTGCATAGCAGGTACAGATGCCGCCACCATAGAAGGTGGCCCAGTAGGTACATGGGCAGCAGGTGCCCCAACAGCAGGTTCCACAACAACAGGTGCCACAGGTTCCTTAGGGTCCGGTCCAGCCATGTGCACGTGAGAAGGCTATTATCATGTTTAGGGGACAGATTATAGTGCTTAGAGCACAACTTAGGATGGCAGAGGCTTAGAGAGACGCAGATGCAAGAGTTATATCAGAGATCACTAGAGAGTGGGACTTAGCCTTGGAGAAGGTGTGGACCATCAGAGTAGAGAGAGACTCGGCAGTGGCAGCTCTAGGGACAGATGGTACCACTAGCTTCCTAGTGACATAGGTGCAGCAGGCACAGGTACAGCTTGCACAGGTACATGTACAGTTGGCACAAGGACAGGGGCAGCTAACATAGGTATAGGGTAAGCTTGCAAGAGCGCAAGCTCAGACGCAGTACTACCAATGGCTGTACCATGGCACAGTACCAGTAGAGTAGAGGGCTCCTAGCTATTGGAGCTAGTCTATGGCCTTGCAGAGAGCAGGGGGACCACAATCAGGAGCCTTGGTGAGGGGCTCCCAGCAGTTAGGGGATGATAGAGGAGAGGACAGCGCAAGGAGCAGTGTTCCCGACAGCAGGGATAGCTGTTAGACTTGTACCTACCTTGGCTCATGTACACATTTTTTATGGCTTGGATAGCCTGACATGTATATACTTTTGTATCATTTTGATCGAGACATGTATCATTATTTATGCGATCTATACACTTTATTGATTTGACTCAGCTATGGATGGACTTTGATATATTGTACATGTGGACATGCTTTATGTTTATTGATATGAGGATGCAACTATTGATCTTTATATGTAGTTTATTGATGCTATATGTCATGGATACACTTTCCTTTATGATGTTGTACATGTAATGCATACTATTATGATGTCTATGTGATGCTATGTGATGGTTATCTAATGTAGATCGAGATGTTTACTTGATGCTATGTGATGTGATCTAATGCAAACTTGGATGCTTATTTTGATGTTTTAATATGCAAAATGTGTTATGCGATCTATATGATGATGTAGTTTATGTTATGATCTACATGCCTTTGCCTATGTTTTTGATTTTTCTATGGATATTATGCTATGTATGATGTAAATGGATATGGATGATCTAATTCACCTATTATGTATCCAAATGATTTAATCATGTAAGATAACTATCTCATGTGATATGATATGCAAACTATACAATGTTTTTATTATGTCCAAATGTACTCAATCGACACAGAAATGACACAATGATAGATAGAAGACTGATTGATGGAAGGATTCCAAGCTTGTACTTGTAAACATTGAAACTCTACATTGTTGGATCTTTATTTGCATGGGATACGGTATGGATTCTGATGGATGTGAATGGTTTCATGATAGCTTGATATTGCAAGTATTTTGAAGTGCTTATTTCATCATTGGGCATTTTTGTTTTTTTGTGTTTTTGAAATGTTGTAAGAAAATGCAAGCATCTAAGTATAATTGAACCGAGATGACCTAAGCATCGCTTACATGGATTTTGATTTAGCAAGTTAATACAAGCGTCTAGGTATAATTGAACCGAGATGACCTGAGTATTCCTTGTGTGTCAACAGATAAGGATTGCCCCCATTTATGTTTAGACCTTTGATGTCCTCGACAATCTTTGGTTGATCATGTCTTTAGACCGGGCGTCACATTACTAAAGTTAGATCCACAAGCAGCAAACAAAGAAAATAATCATGCCCCCATCATAGCATCTCTAGCTTTTGGCATCCTTGAGTAGCATTGGAAACATGATAACAAAAAGTGAAGACGTTAAGATACAACTATAAATTTTTAAGCAAAACACTCTTGTATTTAGGTGTATCTTTCTTGCCATAAGTTGATAGAATCATTTGGATTGGTTTGTTCTTGCTTTTTCTTTGCTTTGGATAGGTTGATATCATGTGTCAAAAACCTTTTTTGCTTGGAAACAGGCTTTGCTTGTGCTTGCTTGCGTCTAGTGAAAAGTTTCACAATCCTAATTGGGGAAAAATGGACCCTAAGCGACTAACCTAGTGCCTCCGGGGCGCATTGATAATGGCCTTGCCTTTGTGATGATGCATAGGCAACGTAGTTCGGGACTTGGACCATGGATGGACTAGAGGAAAGATGACAAGATACAAAATGGAAGGGAAAGCCTTAGGGACACATTGAAAATGGCCTTGCCTATGTGACAACGCAGAGGCAACGTAGTTCAGGATTGACCCTATGGTACTGACAACATACACTAGGCTAGGCTGACACTGAGGATAGGATATGGGATAAGACCTTGGTTGACAAGGCGACAAAAGCGATAGAGTATCAAGCCACGATATGTTATCGTTAGGTTTTTATTATGAAACAAATATGGATCGAATGAGACACTTGTGGTAGGAGAAAAGGGCACAAGGTGATTGGTTTCCCAAAGATGGAGGAAGTGGTTTATCATAAGTAGTGCCTACTTTGCCAGGTTTTCACCACTTGCTTTTATTTGCACGAAAGCTAGAAAGTACACATGATGCCTGATTGCTAGGTTTTCATCATGGTACCTATCCAAGGCACCTGTTTGCCAGGTTTTCACCAAAGGATGATTTTTTTTTTTTTTGTTTTTCCATTTTTTGATTTTTTTTGTTTTTTATTTTTATTTTTTTGCTTTTTTTGATATATTACCCCCCTTACATTGGGGTTCTCTTAGGTATAGAATCCAAAAAGATGCATGCTGTTGATTGGGTCATCGAACAACTCACCGTCCGATGTTGCTAACTTATTTGCTCCTGACCCATAGGTTGCAATGATAACATAGGGACCAAGCCAATTGGGTTCAAACTTACCTTTCTTTTCCCAATCCTGCTAATTGTGGGGATTTTCTTTAAGAACTAGATCACCAACATTGAATTCCCTTGGACAGACCTTTTGATTGTAGCTTCAAGACATTCTCTATTCATATTCTTTGAGATGGTTGAATGCATCATGTCTCTTCTCTTCTAACAACTCTAGCTCTTGAAGTCTGGAAACTCTGTAGTCTTCATCTATGATAAGACCTTTTAATGACACCCTTAGGGATGGTAACTCAACCTCGATGAGAAAAATAGCTTCTGATCCATACACAAGAGTGTAAGGGGTAGCACCTGTAGGAGTGTGTATACTGGTTCGATAGGCCCATAGAGCAGGGTTTAGTTGAATGTGCCAATCACGGCCAGCATCGTTGACTATTTTCTTGAGGATCTTTAGAATAGTTTTGTTGGATGCTTCTACTTGGCCATTGCCTTGTGGATAGTAAGGAGTAGAAAAATGGTGTTGGATTTAGAATTTTTCACAAAGTTCTCGCACATCCTAGTTTTTGAAAGGTCTTCTATTATCCGTGATAATGGATGAGGGAATCTTGTACCTGCAAATGAGGTAATTGAGGATGAATAAGGAAATTTGTTTACCTGTGACGGTGGTTAGGGGAATGACTTCAATCCACTTGGTAAAGTACTTCGTGGTAGTTATTATGAATTTATGGTCGTTGGATGAGGGAGGGTGAATTTTGCCCACAAGGTCGAGTCCCCATTGACAAAAGGGCCAAGGTGTCGTTAGAGGTCGTAGCTCTTGAGGGTGCATGAATCAGGTTTCCATGTCTTTGGCACTGCTTGCACTTCTTCACGAACTGATATGAATTAGTTTCCATGTTGGGCCAATAGTATCCCAAACGCATGAGTTTCTTAGCTAAAGAAGGACTGCTAGAGTGTGTTCTGTAAATCCCTTCGTGTATGTCTCGCAAGTCAGTTTGTGATTCTTCTCGTTTTAAACAATGGAGTAAAGTACCATCCAAACCATGTTAGTATAGGGTATCAACAATAATGGTAAATTGAGAGGTTTGGTGAATGAAGGTTTGACCTTGGTTTGAAGACAAGTCAGGTGGGAGGGTGTTATCTTTGAGGTAAGTGTAAAACCTACCATACCAATGTGAATCAGATCTGACTAGTAGGCATATGGAATGGGTTTCAGCAAGATCATAAGCTGGTTGCTGAATTGACTCTACCAAGAACTCATACTGTGACTCATTCTCTAGGATCTCGATGAGTGAGGCGATGGTTGCCATGGCATCTACTACTTTGTTCTTGATGCGAGGTATCTACTCAAAGGATCTGAGCACAAATTACTCTTTAAAGTCATTGACCATCTGCTTATATGGGATAAGCTTCTCATCTTTGGTTTGATAGTCATCGTTGACTTGATTGATTACTAGTTGGGAATCACCATAGACATGTAGCTCTTTTATTTTCCATTCTGCTTCCAGTTTGAGTCCAATGACCAAGGGTTCATACTCATCTATGTTGTTTGTGCATGGGAATAGCAGACGATAAGACTTAGTTATGGTGTCGCCATGAGGAGTGACCAACAAGATTCTTGCCCCCGATCCATGGTTTGTGTAGGAGCCATCGAAATAGAATTTCCATGAGTATGTTGTGACACTGAAGATGGATTCATCCAGGAACCCAAACATCATTGTACATAGAGCATTAATCATAAATCTTATTAAATTGATCATCAAATTCTGATCGCAAAGTCACTAGTGTTACATGGAATCAGTGCAACAAAAAAGCATTACAACTTCATAAGTAATTTGTGATCTAAAGCAAACTCATATGCCCTCAATTCAAAAGCAATAATATTGATAGATTCAATAGTAGAAGAGATTATCACAATTGACACCCATAACATAGTAACATAATATATTTTGCTAAGAAATTTTTTATTATGAACATCAATAACAAGGTTGATGTATGATTAAATCAAACTAGAAATTCACAATACAGAAAACTAAGAGCTTTACCAAACTCAACATTGAAGCTCTGAACCAATATACTTGAAATCCATATCTGAAAAATGAGCTTGTAAAAATTGAGAACTTCAAACTCCTAAATCACTACAAGCACAATCTGAATATTGGAAATGTTTGAAACTTGATAGAACAGGGACCAAATAATCAACCTATATTTTGAGATCTCAACCTTGGCTTGAAGTCCTAGTCGAGTAAAGATGAAAGCCGTCGACCAATAGAGGAATGTTAATAAACTGCAACAAAAAAATCCCTAAATCGAGTGGTTTTAACATTTGACTAGGGTCAAAGATGCCAGAGAAGAAAAATGTCAAATTCTTCAACCTGTATTTTGTGGAATTTGTATCATTGCAACTTACAAAACTTCCAAACTCACAAAAATTGGGTTAGATTACCGTGTGTTCCAGAATGTGAAGCATAAATTTGTACACAAAGATAAATTAAAGAAAATAAACCAAATAACACTTATATCGTCCTTCATAAGCAAATTTGACCTCATTGATTGAGTGTATTGAAGTGCACCCGAACTCCAATGGATATGCTCTTTTGATCTTTGTGGATATGTTGATTGCTAATCTCAATAGTATAACTTTTATCTCACAAAACAAATGAATTAAATGTAACAATGTAAGTTTACGAAAATGAAAAATGTGTAAGGGAGCTTGGGAAGAAGTTTTATTAATAGATTTCCTAAAATGAATATCTATTGGAGAGTTCAATGATTGAAATTGAATGAGAGAATTAAATAGATGAGAGAATGAATGACGCAATGTCATCATGTTCCCTCTAATTTTGGTTTGCATTTATTTTTAAGTGTGGGGTTTTTGTTTGCTATGTTCGTGAAACCTATGATGATCTTCCTGTTGCCGGAGTGGCAGAATATTCTATTTATCTCTGATGACCGTTTCTAAACTTATATTTGGCATATTCCTAAAGAAATTGTGGTTGGCAGTTTAGGACAGCTGGAAAAGCAATTAAGATTCATTATAATCTTTACTCCATTCTTGTGCTCAGTCAAGTATAGAAACAACAATTATTTATCATTAAAATCTTGGCATCGATGTGTGCATGGCCATATCTTTGGCATTATGGATATTCTTCTCTGGTAGTGATGGTTTTAATTTCTTCAGTGGCAGATATCAATATGCACGTCATGGGCATCGTGGTATATCCCCAACGGCAACAACATGGTGAAATTTTCATTATTTCTACAGAACTTTAAAACCCATTGGAAGATATATTGAAGAGGACAACATCAATGAGGGGGACAACTAATAAAGGTAGAGAGAGTTCAATAGCAAGAGGATGAAGGAGTTCGATAGTGTTGGTGGAGTGTTGAATTTGCGTAGAGGAGTCGAATGCTTAGAAAAATCTGAAGGAATTAGAATTAGGGTCTTGATAATAAGTTTGTGTAAGAGGCCAATTGTGTGAGGCTAGATTTCTAGTATATGCAAAGTCTAGTTTGATAATAGAAAGGAGTCATGAAGAGTCTATGAGTGATTATTGTCTATTATGAATTTTGGCTAATAAAATTGTCTATTGTGAGTTTGGTTATATATTTTTTACATATAAAATAGTTACTTTATAATTTTTGCACCTCTTTTTAGTTTTTATGAACATGGTCACAATCATCACCTTAATGCCTCTAGCATAATAAAGATGTCAAAATATTTTGGGAGTTACAATATCCTCTTTTCATAATTCCCACATCTAAAATTGCACAATTAATAATATTTTAATATTTGTTTGGCCTAATAATTGAGGCTAAAATTTAAATATGGGAATGTGTTTTTGTCCAAAAAATAATAATTAAAGAGGGGGCACTACAAATCTTGTGTTTGCATATTATTTCATTTAGCTTGGTGAAGGGGTGCTCCTGCACCATACTCCCCGAGAGAAGAAATCTCAAGTCCACTTGAGATGAGAGTTTGAAGGTCTGCACCATGTTTTCTGATCTATTCTGCAATCATCCAAACTGCCTCTGAATCAGGTTTCCCTTGCCAAGCCACCAAGTATTCTATGTACTCTTTGTTCCTTGTCTTCTTTACCACTCTTGAGTCTAAAATCTTTTGCAATTGTGGTGGATCATGCTTAGGAATATCATCATCTGTTGTACCCTGCAATGGTTCCTGTTCTACATTTGCATTATGCGTGTATGGGGTTAAATCACATACATTGAAAATAGGTGACAATCCAAGATCAGAAGGAAGTTGGATTTCATAAGCATTTTGTCCACTTTTCTTCAAAATCTGACATGGTCCAATCTTCCTCTGCATTAGTTTGGTATATTTACCTTTTGGGAGCCTTTCCTTCTACAGATGAACCCACACCAATTCTCCAACAATAAATTGTACATCTCTCTTCTTCTTATCAGCATAGGCTTTGTACTTCAATGTAGTTTGTTGGAGTTGGTTCTTGACTTGAACATGCACCTCCTTGATGGCTAATGCAAAAGCTTCTCCATCTGCACTAATAGATTCTCCAGCAGGTAGATCTCTTAACTCCAAAATACCTCTTGGATGAATACCATAGACCACTTGAAAATGTGATTTCCCTGTACTCCTATTGATGGTGTCATTATAGGAAAATTCTGCTTGTGGTAGGATGTTATCCCACTTCTCTCCATGTTGCATTGTCAAACATCTTAGCAGATTTCCCAATGAACGGTTAACCACTTCAGTCTGTCCATCCGTTTGAGGATGATAAGCTGAGGAGAAGGATAAATTGGTACCAAGCTTCTTCCAAAGAGTCCTCCAAAAATGGCCAATAAATTTCACATCTCTATCTGACACTATGCTCAATGGCAATCCATGTATCCTTACTATTTCCTTGAAAAATAGATATGCAACATATGAAGCATCACAAGTGGTTTTGCATGGCAAGAACTGTGCCATTTTACTGAATCTGTCTACTACAACAAAAACACTATCATATCCCTTCCTTGTTCTAGGTAAACCAAACACAAAATCCATGCTTATGCTCTCCCATGGCCTAGAAGGAATGGGCAGTGGCTGATATAAACCTGCATTAGTGGATCTCCCTTTTGCTTTTTAAAATATCACACATGCTTCCACAAATCTCCTCACATCTGACTATAACTTAGGCCAATAGTAATGCCTCTTCACAAGATCAAGAGTCTTATCCAGACTAAAATGTCTTGCCATGGCCCCACAATGTTTCTCCCTAATGATATTCAGTCTCATAGAACACCGTGGAATACATAATTGTCCACCTTTGAAAAGTAATCCATCTTGGATCAGAAATTTAGAGTACTCAACATGATATTTATCTCCAAAAGAAGTACATACTTTGTAGATCTCTCCAAAGTCTTCATTAGCATCATACATAGTTTTTAAGGAAACAATACCAACACTTTCTAATTGGATCTAATTTATGGTTAGAGCCCTCCTACTCAAAGCATTTGCTACCTTATTCTTGACCTCTTTCTTGTGTTTGAGTGTGAAGGTGAAAGCTTGAAAAGTCTCCACCCACTTCATATGCCTATGGTTCAGTTTCTCTTGACTATTTATGAAACTAAGGGCCTAATTATCTGTAAACACTATGAATTCTTTTGGCATCTAGTAATGCTCCACTTTTTAAGTGACTGGACTAGAGCATACATCTGCAAATCATATGATGAGTATCTCTTCTTAGCATCATTTAGTTTCTCACTGAAAAATGCAATAGGTCTACCTTCTTGACTGAGTACTGCTCCAATTGCCATGTGACTTGCATCACATTCTACTTGAAAAATCTTGTTGAAGTCAGGAAGTGCAAGGACTAGCTGTTGTGCCACCTTCTTCTTCAATGTTTCAAATGAATCATCTGCTTCCTTTGTCCAAGTGAATCTGCACTTCTGTCCTCCTTTTATGGTGTCAAGCATGGGTGCATAGACATGACTAAACCCTTTTATAAACTTCCTATAGAAGTTTGCTAACCCATGGAAACTTCTGACATCATTCATGGTTCTAGGAGTTGGCCAAGACAATATTGCACTTACCTTCTCTTGATCCATTTTCAGTTTGCCATGTAAGATGACAAAACCCAAGTAGATGATCTCCTCCTATATGAACAAACACTTCTCCCAGTTGATCATTAGCTGCTCTGCATGTAACCTTTTGAGAACTAGGTCTATATGTTTGAGATGCTCTTCCCTCGTATTACTAAAAATCAGGATGTCATCTAGATATACTATGACAAATTTGCCTATAAATTCTCGCAAGACCTCATTCATCAGCCTCATAAAGGTACTGGGGGCATTGGACAAACCAAAAGGCATGACCTTCCATTCATATAACCCCTCATTGGTTTTAAATGCAGTCTTCCATTCATCTCCTAGCCTAATCTCGATCTGATGATAGCCACTCTTTAAATCTATTTTTGTGAAATATTTGGCACCTCCCAAGCAATCAAGCAAATCTTCTATCCTAGGTATTGGGAACCTATACCTGATTGTTATCTTGTTGATAGCCCTTGAATCAGTACAGAGTCTCCAAGTACCTTCCTTCTTTGGTGCTAGGATAACCATCACTGCACATGGGCTTAAACTCTTGCCAATTAGGCCTGTCTCCAACAACTCCTCAATCTGCCTTGCTACCTCTACATTCTATTTTGGGGTAAGCTTGTATGCTGCCTTGTTTGGAAGTGTAGATCCTGGGATCAAATCTATGCAATGGCTGATGTCCCTTATAGGTGGTAGGGACCTTGGCATTCCATCAGAGATGATGCCTTTGTACTTGTCCAATAGCTCTTGGACAGCGAGATCTATGAATCTTTGCCCTTTTTCTCCCTTGACTTCTTGCTGTTGCTCCTTGTTCACCTTTAGGCATGGAATTAGAGCATATGCAACTGCACCTTCTTCTACTATCTCTTTCGTGAATTGTTTGCCTTCTACCATCATCACCTTAACTTCTTTCCCTTTTGATTCCACCTCATTCTCCATCAATGGTAGCAACTCTATTACCTTACCATCCTTGGTGATTGAATATGTGTTCCTAACTCCATCATGTTGTGCTCTCAAGTCATATTGCCAGGGTCTTCCAAATAGGAGATGGCAAGCATCCATTTGAGCTATGTCAAACAATAATCTATCCTTGTATGGTCTAATTTGAAATGCCACCCAAGCCTATTCTTCGACAACTATTTGCTGACCTTGAGTGAGCCATGAAATCTTGTATGGACAAGGATGTGGTAGTCTTCTAAGCTTAAGCTTTTCTACCATTTCAACAGACACAAAATTTTCAGTAGATCCAGAGTCAATCAGAACTTTACATAGCTTTCCTCCTACCTTGCAAGTAGTTTTGAAAAGAGACTTTCTTTGTGGGGGTTCTCTGTCAGGCACCTTCATGGTGGTCATTGCTCTCCTAATCATCAGAGATTCTCCTTTCTCAGGATACCCATAACCATCAGGAGCATTCACACTTTGACAATCAGATTCTTGGATCAGATTTGTCCTCCTTTCTCCCATTGAACTTGTTGCTTTGTCTGGACATCTGCTAGCTATGTGGCCTTCTTGATTGCAATTGTAACATCAGAGAGGTCCTCTGCCCTGGGATCTCCCTCTGAATGGTGGTCTTTTGCCCCTAAAATTTCCTTTCTGATTGTAACTTCCCCCTTGAGTTTGACTATTGTCTCCTTTGTTGTTCTCTGGATTGGATTCACCTTGGTGTCCAAATCTGTTACCTCTACCTCTGAAAGGACTCTTTCCTCTTTGTTGTCTTCCTCTTCCTCTACTGTTTTGTTCTTGTCTTCTCTTTAATTTCTCTTCCACTTTGAGTGCCAGTTGGTAGCACTTTTGGACTGTATCTGGATTATGCAGATTTAGGTCTTCTTGGATGGTAAACCTCAAACCATTGAGATACCTTGCTAACCTCTCTTCCTCATTCTCTTTCACCTTTGTCTTGACACATAGTTTCATGAACTCTTCAGTGTATGAACTGACATCTAACTCCTTCTGCTTCAAATTTTGTCTTCTCTTATATAATTGGATGTTGTAATCCAATGGAACATAGGCTTCCTTCACTAAAGCCACCATCTTCTTCCAAGTAGCAACTCTGCTCTTTACTTCTTTCACCCTGTCATCTTGGATGAAATTCCACCAAGTTAGTGCAGTCTCTTTCATTTTGGATTGAGCCATCTTCACCCTTTGATGTTCTGGTATTTCCTCTATTTCAAAGAAATTATTCAAGGAGTCTATCCACTCCATCACTGAATGAGGATCCATTTTTCCTGTGAACACTGGAAAATCTAGTTTCATATCCATGGTTCTTCTCTCCATGGATTTGAGGGCGTTGAGTAAGGGTATCTGGTCTGTAGGAACCTCTTCCCGTTTAGGGATCTCCTCTTCATCCCTGTCTTCCTCACCAGAATCTTCCTTTCCCTTTCCTACTTTGTCCCTCAACTTCTCTAACTCATCTTTCAAAGCGTGATTCTAAGCTCTAACTATTTTGCTCTCTACAATTTGCTTCTTTACTAGGACAACTAACTCAGCATTGGTCATCCTTGCTGGGAACTCTTGTGACCCTTCTTCGTCTGACATCTTGGTTGCTTCTTCTACCCAAAGGATACTCCTTTCCTCTGATACCACTATGATGCAGAGCTGCCAATGGAAATGTTCAACACAGGTATACATTGCTCACTAACATACATTTACCTTTGTATGTTTACCCATCGGCGAGACTATCTTCATCGACCAACCAAATTCCTTTCACACCGAAGTCCTATTTCTTATTGATGTGTCTCTGACACTACTATTGCCAAGACTTCTCCCGTCAGTGTAGCTCAAAATCCTTCCACCGATTGCATACTTCATACGGATGTATGCACTTAGCATTTGTTACCTATCGGCAACATATATGCTATCGGTCTCCTCAATAGGTTTCACCCTGATTCTTACAGTTACTCTAATACATTCAGCTTTGTACATACAACCACTAACTGGCTGTGCCGGTTTCTCCTACCGCTCCTACTGGTCACCTCCTGCATATAACTCAATGTATTTGCGGAATGTATATTCCAATATACATTCAAAAACATACAACTCGAACTTGCATCCAGAACATGCATTCGCCGAAGTCAGCCGTTGACTTTCCTTGTATCAATCAATTCACATACAATCTGCCATATACATCTGTGAGATACACAGGGAATGAACCTGATATACATTAGCGATATACATAGAGATTGTATATCCTCAATATACCTCCACAACTTATATTTCGATTATGCATCCAAAGGGTTTAACCGACATTGACCACTTTGCATGTACCGAAGCTTTCTCTCTCCCTTGTATATTTATGATGTATGTTCCCCACATACAATTGCGATAGACAATTGTGATATACAAAGGAACATGCGATAGCGATATACTCAGAATGTATATACTACATGCAAAAGCGATATATACACAAATTGTATGTCTATTGAAAACATGCGGATTTTCACTGTTTTGACCCACTTTATACTTAGCGATTGCACAGAACTGTCTCTCTTGCAAACATACAAACTTTTGCACTTTGCTAGCCTAGCACATGAGGATGCTAGGGTTTATCCAAGCATGCTACAAACAATCTTGCAATCATGGAAGGAACAAACAGAAAGTACAAAACACAAACTAATATATACAACCATTCCACCAATTACAAAGTAATCCAACCGATGGAATGGCCTAAGAACCCATTTCGATTCCAAAGTAGAAAATTGATTACACAGTGAATTTGAAAACCAGAAAGATAACACAAACAGGATCTTCTTATTGCTTTCAGAAATGTATATAGATATCTGATTCCATAGTTCCACAATTCAATATCACAACTACTGCTTTGTCTAACATCTGCTCTCTTCTCAATCTATTCTCTATATCTCAAATCGATCTCAACTAGGTTATTTATCCACTCACTATGAGTAGTACTGAAATGGTTCCCAGCGGCTAGGAGATAACAACCCTCTAACAAACTCTAACTGACTAACAACCTTGTCATTCTAGATTGACAAGTGTCCTAGGGACTTACACAAAAACCTAGAAGCAACTACAATAACATGTACTGGTCAAACAGACCTTATTACATTTAATATAGAAAAGCATAACATATTGAGACGTTAGCCTTCTCCCTTAGATGTGTAATTAGCTTGTTGAAGGGGTGCTCCTTCACCAGAAATGTGTCCTGCTCTATTTTGCATGAGAGGAATTAATAAAATAGAAGAATGAGTTAACTGAAGAGATAAATCAATTAAAAGAATAGATCAATCAGTTAAGAGAATAGAACTGGAAGAATGGAAATTGTATGAGGATGAGAAGATATTTTAGCTCAATTAAATATTTAGAATATTCAATTGCATGTGCACAAGGATTGAATTATATTTAGAGATAACTCAATTTAGAAGAAATGAACAACTTAAATAAATATTTGATTTATTTAAATTTAGAGAACATTTTATTCGAAGAAACAATTAAATAATTAGTTTTATTTAATTTAGAATGGACTTTAGAAGAACTAATTAAATAATTGGGATTATTTAATTTGTTCGAGGAATTAGAAGAATTTAAGAATTTAATTAAATAAATTGATTTTATTTAATTGTTGGAAGAATATGAATCAAATAAATAAATTTGTTTGTTTATTTATTGATAGAGGAATTAGACTTAAGTAAATATTAAGAATATTTATTTGGACAGAGTTGTGTGATTTTTAGGTGTATACATTTTGCCCCTCTTTAAAGCAATGTGTTTTTATCATGTTGTTTCAAAGAATAAGATTTCTGATAATGATACATGCCCCAGTTTGCCCCTGGTACCAGTTTAACGACAATAGGATGCCCCCTTGGGAGATTGGACAGGAAGAAGGCAAAAGGCGTGAGACAAAATAATCTCATGATGAAGAAGATAAAAATAGGTTAGGTTTGAAGGAAATGGGTTGTGGTTTAGAGAAATGGGAAGAAATGGGTTTGGGAAGTAGTCATAGTCATCACACAGCCAGTTAGGGTTCACATGCTATATATAGGAGTTGGGTCCACAAGACAAGTCATTTGCACACTTGGCTTTAGTTGATTGGTCTTTGAGAGCTTAGGAGAGCATAGGAGCATAGAGCAGTTGGAATTGAGATGGATATTCTGCATGACGAGCACCGCTTTGAGCGAGTCCAACAATTTGGGTGGCCAGCTGAGGCAGGACCACCGATATGTAGCTCAAAAAACTTCCCTTAGGGTCATTTATTTGTGCAATAAATGATAGAGAAAGTTAGGTTAGACAAAAGCGTAGGATCACGGTTCAACGCATATGCTATGCGGATCTACGCATCCCTTTTCTGCAGTGCATTTAGGTTACCAAACTGCGCATGCACCAGTGATGTGTATGCATGTTACAAGTCAATGCATGCATGAGGATTGTGTGCATTTGACATGGGAATCAGTGCATGCAGCTATGCTGCGCATACACGGTATGAATCAGCGCTTGTGATATGGTTCAGCATATTTAAGAAATGTTGCAGCATCTACCAGAAGTGGCACATTTACTGTGAAATTGCGCATTTACCTTCTGGTTCGGCACATATGATATAGATAGTTAGTTTACTTAAAAAAATTGACTCGATTGGCATCTTGCTCAATGTGTCAATCAATAAGCTATCTTTGAGATTGCAGGAATCTAGTCAAGAGATGTAGTATGTTGTTTTGATCAATTAGATATGTTAAGTTAGTGATATGATGCTTTAGATATGTTGAGCAGATTTGTAGATTAGGTTGACGCGTTGCTTTGCTTTCTTGCAGGAGGACATTCGAGACATACTTATGTTCCGAGAGCAGTTTTTGATGCCTATGTTGCAGAGGTGCATGCTTACGGAGATCGATCATGAGGCATTAGGTGCCATGGGCCTTGATTACATTTACTTTATGCGTAAGGTTCGAGTGAACCTCAATTTGCTGACGATGGCTGTGGAGAGATTCCACAGCAAGGATAGGACTTTTCACTTGCCGACTGGCGAGATGACTATCACTTTGGAGGACGTCTACAGGATCATGCACTTGCTGATACAGGGTGAACTAGTAGAGTACGATCCCTAATGAGATGTAGGACTGGCAGAGTGCAGGCAAGTGTTCGGTGATCCTAAGCTGGAGGGATAAGTCATCTCGTGGCAGGATATATATGACTATTATGACTACTTCCCAGGTATAGTGGTTGGGCTGATCAGAGGCGTTGTATGCCACAATAGGAGGTTGCATGGGTTCCTGATTGGATGGGGACGGATCATAGAGCAGATGATTACAGAGGGCACCTGATATGCATGGGGTGTCTGTGTTTTGGCGCACCTATACCATGATATGCATCAGGTGGTATACCACAGGGAGCAGATGATTACAGAGGGCACCTGATATGCATGGGGTGTCTGTGTTTTGGCACACCTATACCTTGATATGCATTAGGTGGTATACCACAAGGGTGCTAGTCTATCAGCAGGTGTGTCTATTTTACAGTTTTGGCTTTGGGAGCACATTTCTATCACACGGCAGATTGTGTGTTTTCGAGACAGAGGGGAGAGCCTTACAGCTATGGGTACGCAGGAGTGATTTCCTAGCACAAGTTGGGAAAGCTTGAGTAATGGAGGCATGCGCTAGACAATGTAGATAGAGTTGTCTAGTGACCATATCTAGATTGCGAGCCCTGAGACAATGAGGATGATGAGCTACCTTATTGCTTTCAGACTCGGTGGCTCATTGGGCTGACATGGTTTATTTTGGAGAGATAGATTGGGAGCAGGGTGTAGCAACAGTTTGGCAGGAGACAGGGGATGCCACAGGGGTAAGCTCGATTTGCACAGAGACATGCCGAGAGGTTCAGATGGGGACCAATAGCATCATATGAGGAGGCATTAGCTGAGTTCTATCAGATTCCCTATGTAGCATGGTCGATGAAGAGGGAGGTAGAAAATGTAGGGGTGACTCCCGATTATGAGGAGTGGCTAGCAACTCATCCATTTATGAGGTACTTAGGACCAGGAGACTTGGTTCCTCATATAGACGAGGAGGATTTAGATGATGAGGATGGGGCTGGCAGGAGGAGGAGGAGACAAAGGAAGGGTAGTGGAGGACAGGGAGACAGAGATGATGGAGGCAATGGACGTGGAGGAGGGGGTGGAGATGGATAGAGGCAGAGGAGGAGAGCTAGGGAGGGACCTTCCCAGCAGTAGCAAGTAGTGCAGCCACAGTTTGCATAGCAGATGCAGATGCCGCCACCACAACAGGTGGCCCAGCAAGTACATGGGCAGTAGGTTCCACAATAGCAGGTGCCATAGGTTCCTTAGGGTCCAGTCCAGCCAGATGCACGCGAGAAGGCTATTATCATGTTTAGCGGATAGATTATACGGCTTAGAGAATAGCTTAGGATGGCAGAAGTTCAGATAGACACAGATACAAGAGTTATATCAAAGCTCACCAGAGAGCAGGACTTAGCCTTGGAGAGGGTGTGGACCATCAAAGTAGAGAGAGACTCGGTAGTGGCAGCTCTAGGGACAGATGGTACCACTAGCTTCCTAGTGACACAGGTGTAGCAGGCACAGGCACAGATTGCACATGTACATGCATAGTTGGCACAAGTAGAGGGGCAGCTAACATAGGTACAGGGTGAGCTTGCAAGAGCGCAGGCTCAGACGCAGTACTATCGATGGTTGTACCATGGCACAGTACCAGTAGAGTAGAGGGCTCCTAGCTATCGAAGCCAATCTATGGCCTTGCAGAGAGCAAGGGGATCATGATCAGGAGCCTTGGTGAGGGGCCCCCAACAGTTAGGGGATGACAGAGGAGAGGACAGCGCAAGGAGCAGTGTTCCCCGACAACAGGGATAGCTATTAGACCTGTACCTACCTTGGTTCATGTACACATTTTTGATGGCTTGGATAGCCTGACATGTATATACGTTTGTATCATTTTGATCGAGACATGTATCATTATTTATGTGATGTATACACTTTATTGATTTGACTCAGAGATGGATGGACTTTGATATATTGTACATGTGGACATGTTTTATGTTTATTGATATGAGGATGCAACTATTGATCTTTATATGTAGTTTATTGATGCTATATGTCATGGATGCACTTTCCTTTATGATGTTGTACATGTAATGCATACTATTATGATGTCTATGTGATGCTGTGTGATGGTTAACTAATGTAGACCGAGATGTTTACTTGATGCTATGTGATATGATCTAATGCAAACTTGGATGCTTATTTTGATGTTTTAATATGCAAAATGTGTTATGTGATCTATATGATGATGCAATTTATGTTATGATCTACATGCCTTTGCCTATGTTTTTGATTTTTCTGTGGATATTATGCTATGTATGATGTAAATGGATATGGATGATCTAATGCACCTATTATGTATGCAAATGATTTAATGATGTAAGATGACTATCTCATGTGATATGATATGCAAACTATATAATGTTTTTGTTATGTCCAAATGTACTCAATCAACATAGAAATGATAGAATGATAGATAGAAGACTGACTGATGGAAGGATTCCAAGCTTGTACTTGTAAACATTGATACTCTGCATTGTTGGATATTTATTTGCATGGGATATGGTATGGATGCTGATGGATGTGAATGGTTTCTTGACAGCTTGATATTGCAAGTATTTTGAAGTGCTTATTTCATCATTGGGCATTTTTTTTTGTGTTTTCAAAATGTTGTAAGAAAATGCAAGCATCTAAGTATAATTGAACCGAGATGACCTAAGCATCACTTACATGGATTTTGATTTAGCAAGTTAATACAAGAGTCTAGGTATAATTGAACTGAGATGGCCTAAGTATTCCTTGCATGTCAACAGACAAGGATTGCCCCCGTTCATGTTTAGACCTTTGATGTCCTCAATGATCTTTTGTTGATCATGTCTTTAGACAAGGCATCACATTACTAAAGTTAGATCCACAAGCAACAAACAAAGAAAATAATCGTGCCCCCATCATAGCATCTCTAGATTTTGGCATCCTTGAGTAGCATAGGAAACATGATAACAAAAAGTGAAGACGTTAAGATACAACTATAAACTTTTAAGAAAAACACTCTTGTATTTAGGTGTATCTTTCTTGCCATAAGTTGATAGAATCATTTGGATTGGTTTGTTCTTGCTTTTTCTTTTCTTTGGATAGGTTGATATCATGTGTCAAAAACCTTTTTTTCTTGGAAACGGGCTTTGCTTGTGCTTTCTTGCATCTGGTGAAAAGTTTCACAATCCTAATTGGGGAAAAACAGACCCTAAGGGACTGACCTAGTGCCTCGAGGGCACATTGATAATGGACTTGCCTACGTGACGATGCATAGGCAATGTAGTTCGGGACTTGGACCATGGATGGACTAGAGGAAACATGACAAGATACGAAATGGAAGGGAAAGCCTTGGGGGCGCATTGAAAATGGCCTTGCCTATGTGACAACGCAGAGGCAACGTAGTTTGGGATTGACCCTATGGTACTGACGACAGACACTAGGCTAGGCTGACACTGAGGATGGGATATGGGATAAGACCTTGGTTGACAAGGTGACAAAAGAGATAGAGTATCAAGCCACGATATGTTATTGTTAGGTTTTTATTATGAAACAGATATGGATCGAATGAGACACTTGTGGTAGGAGAAAAGGGCACAAGGTGATTGGTTTCTCAAAGATGGAGGAAGCGATTTATCATAAGTAGCGCCTACTTTGCCAGGTTTTCACCACTTGCTTTTATTTGCACAAAAGCTAGAAAGTACACATGACACCTGATTGCTAGGTTTTCATCATGGTACCTATCCAAGGCACCTGTTTACTAGGTTTTCACCAAAGGATGATTTTTTTTTGTTGTTTTTCTATTTTTTGAGTTTTTTGCTTTTTTTGATATATTGCCCCCCTTACATTGGGGTTCTCTTAGGTATAGAATTGGTATAGATGCATGCTGTTGATTGGGTCATCGAACAACTCACCCTCTAATGTTGCTAACTGATATGCTCCTGACCCATAGGTTGCAATGATGACATAGGGACCAAGCCAATTGGGTTCAAACTTACCTTTCTTTTCCTGATCTTGCTAATTATGCGGATTTTCTTTGAGAACTAGATCACCAACATTGAATTCCCTTGGACAGACCTTGTGATTGCAGCTTCAAGACATTCTCTTTTGATATGCTTTGAGATGGTTGAATGCATTATGTCTCTTCTCTTCTAACAACTCTAGCTCTTGAAGTTTGGAAACTCTATAGTCTTCATCTGTGATAAGACCTTTTAATGACACCCTTAGGGATGGTAACTCAACCTCGATGAGAAAAATAGCTTCTGATCCATAGACAAGAGTGTAAGGAGTAGCACCTGTGGGAGTGTGTATACTGGTTCGATAGGCCCATAGAGCAGGGTTCAGTTGAATGTACCAATCACGGCCAGCATCATTGACTATTTTCTTGAGGATCTTCAGAATAGTTTTGTTGGATGCTTCTACTTGGCCATTGCCTTGTGGATAGTAAGGAGTAGAAAAATGGTGTTGGATTTAGAATTTGTCACAAAGTTATTGCACATCCTGGTTTTTGAAAGGTCTTCTATTATCTGTGATAATGGATGAGGGAATCCCATACTTGCAAATGAGGTAATTAAGGATGAATGAGGAAATTTGTTTACCTGTGATGGTGGTTAGGGGAACGACTTCAATCCACTTGGTAAAGTACTCTGTGGCAGTTATTATGAATTTATGGTCGTTGGATGAGGGAGGGTGAATTTTTCCCACAAGGTCGAGTCCCCATTGACAAAAGGGCCAAGGTATCGTTAGAGATCATAGCTCTTGAGATGGTACATGAATCAGGTTTCCATGTCTCTGGCACTGCTTGCACTTCTTCACGAACTGATATGAATCAGTTTCCATGTTGGGCCAATAGTATCCCGAACGCATGAGTTTCTTAGCTAAAGAAGGACCGCTAGAGTGTGTTCTGCAAATCCATTCATGTATGTCTCGCAAGGCGGTTTGAGATTCTTCTCATTCTAAATAATGGAGTAAAGTACCATCTAGACCACGTTGTTATAGGGTATCAGCAATAATGGTATATCGAGAGGTTTGGCGAATGAAGGTTCGACCTTGGTTTGAAGACAAGTCAGGCTGGAGGGTGTTAACCTTGAGGTAAGTGTAAATTCTACCATACCAACGTGAATTAGATCTGACTAGTAGGCATATGGAATGGGTTTCAGGAAGATCATAAGCTGGTTGTTGAATTGACTCTACCAAGAACTTATACCGTGACTCATTCTCTGGGATCTTGATGAGCGAGGCGATGGTTGCCATGGCATATGCTGCTTTGTTCTCGATACAAGGTATCTGCTCAAAGGATCTGAGCACAAATTACTCTTTAAAGTCATTGACCATCCTCTTAAACGGGATAAGCTTCTCATCTTTGGTTTGATAGTCATCGTTGACTTGATTGATTACTAGTTGGGAATCACCATAGACATGTAGCTCTTTTATTTTCCATTCTGCTTCTAGTTTGAGGCCAATGACCAAAGCTTCATACTCATCTATGTTGTTTGTGCATGGGAATAGCAGACGATAAGACTTAGGTATGGTGTCGCCATGAGGAGTGACCAACAAGATTCTTGCCCCCCGATCCATGGTTTGTGTAGGAGCCATTGAAATAGATTTTCCATGAGTATGTTGTGACACTGAAGATGGATTCATCTAGGAACTCAAACATCATTGTACATAGAGCATTAATCATAAATCTTATTAAATTGATCATCAAATTCTGATAGCAAAGGCACTAGTGTTACATGGAATCGGTGCAACAAAAAAGCATTACAACTTCATAAGTAATTTGTGATCTAAAGCAAACTCATATGCCCTCAATTCAAAAGCAATAACATTGATAGATTCAATAGTAGAAGAGATTATCACAATTGACACCCATAACACAGTAACATAATATATTTTGCTAAGAAATTTTTTATTATGAACATCAACAACAAGGTTGATGTATGATTAAATCAAACTAGAAATTCACAATACAGAAAACTAAGAGCTTTACCAAACTCAACATTGAAGCTCTGAACAAATATACTTGAAATCCATATCTAAAAAATGAGCTTGTAAAAATTGAGAACTTCAAAATCCTAAATCACTACAACCGCAATTTGAATATTGGAAATGTTTGAAACTTGATAGAACAGGGACCAAATAATCAACCTATATTTAGAGATCTCAACCTTGGCTTGAATTCCTAGTCGAGTAAAGATGAAAGCCATCGACCAATAGAGGAATGTTAACAAACTGCAACAAAAAAATATCCCTAAATCGAGTGGTTTTAACATTTGACTAGGGTCAAAGATGCTAGAGAAGAAAAATGTCAAATTCTTCAACCTGTATTTTGTGGAACTTGTATCATTGCAACTTACAAAACTTCCAAACTCACAAAAATAGGGTTAGATTACCGTGTGTTCCAGAATGTGAAGTGTAAATTTGTACACAAAGATAAATTAAAGAAAATAAACCAAATAACAATTATACCTTCCTTCGCAAGCAAATTTGACCTCACCGATTGAGTGTATTGAAGTGCACTCGAACTCCAATGGATATGCTCCTCTGATCTTTGTGGATATGTTGATTGCTAATCTCAATAGCATAACTTTTATCTCACAAAATGAATGAATTAAATGTAACAATGTAAGTTTACGAAAATGAAAGATGTGTAAGGGAGCTTGGGAAGAAGTTTTATTAATAGATTTCCTAAAATGAATATCTATTGGAGAGTTCAATGATTGAAATGGAATGAGAGAATTAAACAAATGAGAGAATGACTGACGAAGTGTCATCATGTTCCCTCTAATTTTGGTTTGCATTTATTTTTAAGTGTGGGGTTTTTGTTTGCTATGTTCGTGCAGCCTATGATGATCTTCCTATCGCTGGAGTGGCAGAATATTCTATTTATCTCTGATGACTATTTGTAAACTTATATTTGGCATATTCCTAAAGAAATTGTGGTTGGCAGTTTAGGACAGGTGGAAAAGCAATTAAGATTCATTATAATCTTTACTCCATTCTTGTGCTCTGTCAAGTATAGAAACAACAATTATTTATCATTAAAATCTTGGCATTGATGTGTGCATGGCCATATCTTTGGCATTATGGATATTCTTCTTTGGCAGCGACGGTTTTAATTTCTTCAGCGATAGATATCAATATGCATGTCGTGGGCATCGTGGTATATCCCCAACGGCAACAACATGGTGAAATTTTCATTATTTCTACAGAACTTTAAAACCCATTGGAAGATATATTGAAGAGGACAGCATCGATGAGGGGGACAACTGATAAAGGTAGAGAGAGTTCGATAGCAAGAGGATGAAGGAGTTCGATAGTGTTGGTGGAGTGTTGAATTTGTGTAGAGAAGTCGAATGCTTAGAAAAATATGAAGGAATTAGAATTGGGGTCTTGATAATAAGTCTGTGTAAGAGGCCGATTATGTGAGGCCAGATTTCTGGTATATGATAATAGAAAGGAGTCATGAAGAGTCTGTGAGTGAATATTGTCTATTATGATTTTTGGATAATAAAATTGGCATTTTATATATTCCTCCTGTCATATGTGATGTCTGCTAAAATCTATATTGATGATCACATTATCTCCTGTCAATGTGAAGGAATTGTCTTGTGTTTCCTCTCATTATTCCCGCATATCACTTTGATTTTATTTTCTGTAAATGGGTTTTGGTTCTGAATATGTAAATTCTCCCATCAAGTGGTATTAGAGCATGGTGGTTCTGTGTGCATCGGTAGAACACCAATAGTGAGGCAACCTATGCCAGGACTAGTGGGTGTGGGAAAAGAGTCAAGTGGTTGTGTCTTAGGTAAACCCTAGGAAATTGTTGCAGAGGGTAGAGGAGGCATGAAAGATTGGTTGTAGAGTGTGAGTTGGCAAAATAGTGAAGAGGATGAAGATTGGAGTTAGAAGACCTATTGTTATACCATCGTGGGATAGATATTGGGATGGTGTGGAGAAGAGAAAGTTCAATGAGGAATTGCAAAAGATTTCAAGTCGATTGGATACATTGGAAAAATATTATTTTCCTAATGGTGTTGTGATTGCAAGAAATAAGAAAGCAGAGGATAACAAGCCGGCAATAGACATAGCAGAAGTTGATAGCAAGCATGCAGAGGATGCTAAGAAGGATTGCGAACTTTTTGGTAAGGAAGAAGATTATCAAGTGACAGAAGCTAGTGCAAACATTAATTCTCTGAATCTAGTAAGTTCACATTTTGGTTGTTTTGATAATCAGAGGAAAGATGATGCTCGAAATAATTCTGAGCCTGATGATGAAAAAGATTTTGTTCCTATTTTTATTTCTAACTATGACAAATGTAGTAAGGATGAGGAGAAATCTGTGGTTGCAAAGGAGAATCTGGAAGTAGAGGAAATGTTCAGTTTGGAAGAGTATTTTGAAGGAGAAAATATAGACCTAGTGAAGGAGGTTGCAGATGAGAAAGAAAGTGTAGAAGGTTCAATTGAGATTACAATGAAAGAACTAGAGGATGTAGAAGAGACATAAGACTTACTGTTACCAGATAACATTGCAGTCATAAAGATTCTGGAGCTAATTTCTTTTACACCTAGTAAAGATGATGTTTTGTTTGAGATGATGCCAGTGAAAGATCGTGATGATGAGTCAAAATGGTGGAGATTTGGAGATAATAAAGAAAATCAACGGAGGAAGTATGCACAGAGAGAAAGAAGCTGACAAATGTAGACAACAAATTTTTTAAGGCAACAATGTAAGTATGGAAGTACAGAATTAAGAAATTAGAAAGCGACCTGAAAAAGAAAAAATGGAATCATGGACCTCATGAGCAGGAGCTCATGAAATTTTCTGCCTGGGGAGTGTGATGCAGTGTCATCATGTTCCCTCTAATTTTGGTTTGCATTTATTTTTAAGTGTGGGGTTTTTGTTTGCTATGTTGGTGTAGCCTGTGATGATCTTCCTGTCGCCGGAGTGGCAGAATATTCTATTTATCTCTGATGACCATTTCTAAACTTATATTTGGCATATTTCTAAAGAAATCGTGGTTGGCAGTTTAGGACAGCTGGAAAAGTAATTAAGATTCATTATAATCTTTACTCCATTCTTGTGCTCAGTCAAGTATAGAAACAACAATTATTTATCATTAAAATCTTGGCATCGATGTGTGCATGGCCATATCTTTGGCATTATGGATATTCTTTTCTGGCAACGGCGGTTTTAATTTCTTCAGCAGGAGATATCAATATGCAAGTTGTGGACATCGTGGTATATCCCCAGTAGTAGCAATGTGGTGAAATTTTCATTATTTTTGTAGAAATTTAAAACCCATTAGAAGATATATTGAAGAGGACAGCATCGATGAGGGGGGATGGCTGATAAAGGTAGAGAGAGTTCGATAGAAAGAGGATGAAGGAGTTTGACAGTGTTGGTGGAGTGCTGAATTTGTGTGGAGGAGTCGAATGCTTAGAAAAAGTTGAAGGAAATAGAATTACGGTCTTGATAATAAGTCTGTGTAAGAGGCCGATTGTGTGAGGCCAAATTTCTGGTATATGCAAAGTCTAGTTTGATAATAGAAAGGAGTCATGAAGAGTCTGTGAGTGAATATTGTCTATTATGATTTCTGGATAATAAAATCAACATTTTATATATTCCTCCTGTCATATGTGATGTCTGCTAAAATCTATATTGATGATCACGTTATCTCCTGTCAATGTGAAGGAATTGTCTTGTGTTTCCTGTCATTATTCCCGCATATCACTTTGATTTTATTTTCTGTAAATGGGTTTTGGGTCTGAATATGTAAATTCTCCCATCAATGACAAGTGTCCTTGTCCTCTCATGAATCAGGGGAGTTAACAAGCTTGATTGGTGGGTTGACTGAATTGATTGATTAGTTAACTGATTTGATTGATTAGTTAACTAATTTAATTGAATTGTTAATAGAATTGATTAATTAGCCAACTGATTTGATTGAACTATTAACTAATCTAATTGAGAGAGTGATGGAGTGATGAGAGAGGATCATGGTGAGACAAGAGTGAATTATGGTATGAGAAAATTATGGAGGAAATTACATAATTTAAGTATTTAAATTTTGGTGCACATGGATAATATTAGAAAAGTGGAGAAAATAGAAATTGATTTGTTTATTTAATTAATATTAGAAGAAATGAAAGATTAATTAAATAATTGTAAAAATTATTTAATTAAGATGAAGGTATGGAGATAATAAACTAATTTAATAAAAGGATATATTAAAAGTTAGTAGAATGTAATAAAGTAAATTTGATTCTCAAGAGAAAACCCAAATAAAATATACTTATAAAATATTATTAAATAGTAAATAAAATAATATTTCATTAAAATAAATTTAAAAGTAGCATTTTGAGTGTACTTTGCTCCTTTATATTGGATGTAAAATATTTTGCTCCTTTATGGCAGTATATTTTTTTAATAAATAAAATATGTATTAAAAGTTAAGTAAAAACTAATAAATCTAATTTGATTGTGAAGAAAAACTAAATGAAACCCTAATAAAATATAGTGATATAAAATATTAGTTTAGGAAACATACTTGATTGTGAGAAAACAAATCCAAACACTAATAAAATATAGTATTATAAAATATTATTTTAGGATAGTTTATAAAATATTATTTTATCGCATTTAATTTCTATAAAACAAAAGCCATTAAAATCCTAGTAGAATACAGTTATAAATTATATAATGCACTTACGCGAATAAGCAAAAACGACCCTCACAAAATATAATGCACTTAGGCCAATACATTTTCTCCTTTGATATTTCATATGACAAAACCCTGTTAAAATATAGTTATAAAATAAATTATTTTACAGTAAATAAAATATTATTTAACCACATCAATCCTAAAAACCCAAAATTAGATTTCATTCTACACAAAAGAAAAGAAAATGAAATTGAAACCTTTATACAAAAATATATAAAATATAATGTTATTGTATAGTAAATCAAATAAAACATAAAACAAAAGGTGATCGTATCAAAATATAATGCACTTACACTTGCTCAATACATTCGCTACTTTTATATTTCATATGACAAAAACGTTATAAAATAAATTATTGTACAATAAATAAAATATTATTTAAGGGTAGTTAATTTTTATAAATCAGAAATGAATAAAAACTTAAATTAAATTGAAACTCTTATACAAAATATGTTCAGAGATATCAATTTGAAGTTATTTTATTTACTTTAGAACTATTTTATTTACTATATACATAATTTTGGATAATTATTTAATTATTTAAGGTTTATATCTTGCCCATCAAATTAATTAACAAATCAAATTTAAACTATTTTGATTATTTCTAACAGCCTTTTTCTTTCATGTTCCATTTTCTAACATTCTTTTGAGAAAATTACAACCATTTTCAAACATTTTTTTGAGTTTTATATCTTTCATGTTAGTGTTGATGATGGCATATTTTTGTTTTACCTCCTTATTTGAAAATATTATTTTTATTATTAAACATTAATATTAAATGGCAAGAGATATTAATTTGAAGTTATTTTATTTTATTTCCTTTTAAGTTATTTTAATTTATTCAAATTGATATTTTTTTTTTTCTTCAATGGTATGTCCATCAATTTCTCAACTATACTTAACAAATTAAAAAAATCTCAAATTAAAAAATCCAAATATTTTATTTCTTAACCCATAACTTTTTTAAAAATTGATTTCATTTAACAATATTTGATTTTCTAACATTTTTCTTAAGTTTTATTTTACTTTCTTGGTACACTTTGAAAATGAGAAGAATGATGATTATCCAAAGTTGCCTATTAATGAGTTATTACTAAATATTAATAATTTGACATTTAAATCACTGTCAATTTTAAGGTAAAAGGTAATAGTTTTTTTAACACACTCACACCATTACACTCCACCCCTTGGTGCCATTGTAGAATACCTCTTGGCATTAAATATAATGCAATTACCTTCAAATAATTCCTAGGCTTCTTCAATATTTTTTTACTTTACCTTATTTGAATTCATATTTTTGTGATTTATGGTTGTGCTTTCATTTTTTGGTTATATATTTTTTACATATAAAATAGTTACTTTATAATTTTTGCGCCTCTTTTTAGTTTTTATGAACAAGGTCACAATCATCCCCTTAATGCCTCTAGCATAATAAAGATGTCAAAATATTTTGGGAGTTACAATATCCTATTTTCATAATTCCCACATCTCGAATTGCACAATTAATAATATTTTAATATTTGTTTGGCCTAATAATTGAGGCTAAAATTTAAATATGGGAATGTGTTTTTGTCCAAAAAATAATAATTAAATAGGGGACATTACAAATCTTGTGTTTGCATATTATTTCATTTACTTTTGTTAATGTTGTTAGATATATTGACATTAGTTTATTATTTTTTTGATGACATAATTTTAAGTTTTATTTATCTAACTTATCAATTATATTAGATGGAGAGATTTAAAATAATTGATTAATATCATTAATATCTCAAATACATTATTTAAAAAATAATTATATTATTTTAATATATGTTCTTAAAAATAGAAAATAGCTTTCACCTCTTTATCATGCATACATTAACTTTGGGATTGTGAAGAGAAAAAGAATGCAAATTTTATGAAAATATTACACCTGTTGTCACATATATTAGAGCTGCTCTTTACAGTGATAAAACAAAATACATACTTTATTTCCCCCTTAAAACAGAGTTGCAGCTCTTACATACACAGAATAGAAAAGAAAAAAAACATTCCTCTTTTAACACAAGAAAAACAGTGACTTGACTGCATTTAGATTTTAGACAAAATCCTGCCCTTTGAACCATGCGTTACAGAATTAATGGAAAACAGGATGGAGGGAGGAGAAAAGAAAAAGACTTAAAAACAAAGTTATTTTCATTAGATGGAGCGGTGAGACCATTCTGGGAAATTAAAAGAAAAACAGGACACAAATAGTAAAGATTAAGCCAAGTCTGAGCAGTAATTCAATTAAATCCAGACTCAAAAAACAGTCAAAGATCCATTGTGACAGCACCATAAACAATGCTCTCAATGTCAGTGTCAATGCCAATGCACTTGAATTCCCCACCTGTCTCAGTTGGAGGTACAAGCATATAAAATCCACTTGGTTCGTGTAAAGGCCCTGTACCCACAAAGATGTTATGGCCAACTACTACAGCCCAATAAACAATTGGTTTGTGTAAACGCCCTACAATGTTCCATTTATCTTGGCTATACTCATATTCAATCAATTGACCCATCTGAGAAAAGCAATACACGCGCCCAAATGCACTTAATATATGTTCACCATTGAATCTATTCTCAATGATTTTCCAGCTTCTGGTGTAGGAATCAAAAACCTCAAAACCGGTGCAATGCCAAGACTGTGAGCCCATCACATAAAACTTGCCGTCAGCAAAAGCACCATTACAGTTCTGCATGTTGGTCTTCATGTGAGGGAGATTATCCCATGTGTCTTCCTCCACATTGTAAACTGAAGCGCTAAGGACCGGCTTACGAAATCTGTTGCGGAGGCAAATTGAGACCGCCATTTGGGTCTGGATCTGGGCATTTTGGCACCCTGCCGCCATTTGGAACAAGAAAAATCATACAACCATACGCGATTGCAACTCGTAATCAAAATCAGTTTTTGTTTCACAAAATGGCAGTGACAGAAGCCGTCATTTCGTCGTCGGGGAACTGGCGGTAGGATTTTGCAGGAGTTCTCCGCCAGGTCGTATACCGCTACTCTCTAGGAAAAGTAGAGAAAACAAATGCGCTGCTCGGAAATCTTTAATCTTTTTCTTTCTTGATAAAACCAGGGGCTGTTCAATTCGGCATTCCAGCTTTTGCACACCCGCCTCAGTTTGTGATGATTGTTCAACTTCACTCTCAGCAGGCATTCCCTCCCAATTTCATCTGGAAGGCCAGGAAACAGGGCTCCCATTGTAATGGCAGACGACATATATTTGTGCACTTTAAAGAAGGGTCTGAATCTTCTCTTGTTGATATTTTTTGAATACCCCATCTTCTATATTAATAAGCATGTTTCTAAAATTATATTTTTCGTTTTCTCTTTTGTTTGCCGACAAGGTTATCAATTCCTAGTGCAAAAGAAAAAAATCTTTTTATAAATTTAATTTAGCCTAATTAAATCAAAATGTAGAGCCTAATTAAATCAAAATGTAGAGAATATAGATATTAAATTTATGACATATGGGTATTTTTGATAGATGCATTTAATGAATTATTTTATTACTTAAAATTTATTATTTTTACTTTATTTTAGAATTATAACCTCTACGCTTCTATTTATATCAACTTACTCATGGAGCCATTTTCCTTATATTTCAATGGTTTAACTATCTAGTATACATTGGGTGTGGTTTGGTGGTTAAGTCACTCGGTTGTAGTGGCGGCCACTAGAGTTCAAACCCCCATTGGGCCAAAAAAAACTATTTAGTATACACCATATGACCTATTATTTTATAGTTACTTTATTTAGTTAAGAGTTATTTTATTTTATTTTTGATATTTTTTGAAAAAACATTACTTAAAAAAAATTTAAAAAAAAAATTACAAATGAAGAGTACAAACTACAAAGAGGCCTTGAACATGGGCATAAATATAGTCTAAAACAATAGCTAATTACACTACTTTAGAACTATTTAAAAATGATTTCATTTTATATTATTTATTTAAGAGTTATTTTATTTCATTTTATTTACTTAAGAGTTATTTTATACTTTTAGTTTTTTTCTAAAAATAATTTGGCAATATACAATATTATATAAATTTAAATATAGTGTACAAAACTAGTAGAGACGATGGCAAAAAGTAGAAAGGCTTGGAAAAAAAGAAAAATGAGAATTCAGTACAGAAGGGTCAAGGTGGTGAGTTTTTGAAGGTGGATTTCAAGGTCGAGTGGTTGACACTCAATGTGTAGAATAGTCAAGCCCTGGGTAGGATCATGGAAGAGGCAAAAAAGGTGGTGGAAAGTAGTGAAACTCAAGTAGTATGTAGGATCTTAGTTTTTAATGGAAATCTAGATATTAAATCAAAGACCATCCATATTATAGATAATCTTCTAAATTTGATAATGGAGGTTTTAAGGAGGAAGGCTATTATCATGAAATTTGTAGGTATCTAGCCTACGTCAGCCCATGTTAAGAATTGGATGGACCAACAAAGAAGATTCCAAAGAGCCACCAAAGAAGACAAATGAAGAAAAACCGAAGATTCTCTAAGATGGCTTTGTGAGACGGGGATAGATGCAATAACTCCAAAATGGATATGTGTGCAGGTGTTTTATGGATTTGGTCAAGGATGTTGTATTGGTTCGATGTGGAGGATGACTTGGACAGAGCCCCTTGGAGAGTAATGTTTCCACGATGAGTGGTGACATTATAGTCGGGGTTATTATTGATAGTGATTACATTGATGTGTGAATCACTTTGTGAGATATGATTAACATTGTACTCGTAAGAAACATTATTATAATTTACTTTATCTGCATCGTTGTTGTTTTGGTTGGATGATCCTCCTTTCTCATAGTGAGGAAGAGGAGTTTTGAATGCTATATGCTTGTCATTAGATGTATGCCCTTCAATTGATATTCATTTTTTATCAAGTAGGTCTTGAACGACATGTTTTAGTCCTTGGCAATCATTAGTTGTATGCCTTGTGCTTCTGTGATATTCACAAAAGTTAGAATCACTCCACCAAGAGGGTTTAAATTTTGGTTCATACTTTCGCGTCGGTGGAAGTGATATGAGGTTGCCCCCTATTAACTTTCAAAGGGCAGATTTGAGTGACTCCCCAAGGGGTGTGAACTTTCTTCTAGGAGGAAAGTTGGTTGGTCTTTATTTATTGCTTTGAGGCTTGGTGGATGGTGTGTTATTTTGTGGGTTTGATAGATTGAAGATCAGTTGTTTTTGCACTGCACGTTTAGCATCCACGACACCATCATTCACAATGGGTTTGTTCTTAGTCCAGAATCGCGACTTGTTTGCATTGTTGTTTGAACTAGGGGTGTCTTTGTATAGCTTAATTTGCCCCTTTGCTATCAAGGCTTTCTCAATGAGTGGCCCCATTTCAATTACCTTACTAAAAGAAGTTGGACATTGTATTTGGATTTGATAGCTTAGTTCCGTGGATAGATTTTGAACAAACATTTCTATCATTTGCTTCTCCAATATGTGGTAGGGACACTTTCTTGTAAGTTGTCTCCATCTTTGTAGGAAAGAGGTGAAGGATTCTCCCCCTTTTTGTTTGTTATTACAAAGATCCAACATTGAGGTTTCATGTTCGATATTGTATGAGAAATGTGTGACAAATTTGTCTACTAGTTCATCAAAAGTGCGGATGCCGGGAGGTAGGCGTGAGAACTACTCCATAGCCTGTCCTCCTAAGTTTCTTGGGAATAGTCGCATAAGATATGTTTCATTGTGTGCGACTTCTAGGAATGCGATAATAAATTCCCTTATATGATCTCTTGGATCACCTTTTCCTCTATATTTGTTGAACTTTGGAACCTCAAACCTTGAGGGAAAAGGTATTATAAGCAAATATTTATCAAAGGGATAAGGTGAGATATCCTGAAGGGAGTAGTGTTTTGTGGTTGTCCCACTTTGGATGTCCACCAACTGTTGTTGCAAGGCTTGAATTTATGTTGTTAATGTGTCCAAGGGATTGGGTGTATCCTTAGCCTTTTCCGATTTAGAAGCATCTTTGTCATTTTTGGAGGCATCATTGTCATTTTTGGATCCATCTTTCGAAGACTCAGCTTCATTTGAGGAATTGTTCTCTCTTAGATTTAAGATATCAAAATCTGAGGACAACTTAGCTCCTTATTGAGCTAGCATAAGAAAATATTTGAGGACCCGTGACAACGACCCTATCCATTATCTTTTGAAACTTTGGATCTTGGAGGTGTTCAAGGATTTCCACTTCATCAAAATCGTTCCCACCATTGTGAATGGAACTCATTTTTTTCTTTTGTTTCACTTGGGACCTAGTTTGAACCATGCAAGTTTGAGATGTGGGTGAAGTTGGATTGTGAGACTTGGTGGACTTGGTTTGATGTTTTGGATTGATATGATAAGACGTTAACTTGATTGGATATGTTTAGACTAGATTTTGCTAAGGTTTTATATTGATTCTATGTTGTCCATACAAGGTGCTCTTGAGCTATAGTGGAAATAGCAATCGAAGTGTCGATATAGAAGGTAGTCAAAATAGGGATAGATGATCTCCACTATTGATGTAGACTATTATTTTATCAAGATACACAAGTATAGTTTTGATGTGAAGGATGATTGGAATCCTATTATGCAACTAGCTAGATATTGTTTGAATTTGGTAGAGTATCAATTATGCCTTGATGCAAGTTTTGGTTTTGGTTTGATGTGTTTGGATAGTAAGATAATGGTATACAAACGTGATGTTGTGAAAATGGTATGAGGATGTGACTGCAAGGTTGAATTTATTTTCCAAGTGTATATAAGAGCAAAAAGGGTATTGAGAAATGGTTTCACTTTTGTCTCAAATTGCTAGTTTGTGGATGTGTAGCAATGCAGAAAATTTTCTTTTTGTCTCAGTTTGTCAGTTTGGCTTGTTTTGCACATTTTCCTAAGTTTCCCTAAAGTTTTGTGGTATTGTCTTGACTCAAGTTATTTCAAGAAAACACAGTAAACAAGAAGTTTCCATGGTTATTTGATACAATTTTTTATAAATGTAAAACAAACAAGTACAATTGTAAGGATGGCAAGGACAATATTCATCGAATTCCAACTTGGATTTTATAGTAGTCTAGCCACTTACATAAAGGCGAATAGTTAGAAACTTGGTAGCATCGGCCCCCCCTTACAGTGCACTCCTCACACATACTAAGTTACAATCCCTCCTAAGAGTTGGATTTTTCCGTCTCCACACTAAATGAGTGTATGATGTTGGACAGATTCAAAGGATTTTCCTCCTGCATCAACAAATAAGGGTTTTTGGCTTTCTAAAACAATGGGCTTTTTAGTTTGGGCTTCCATTTGGGTGGTTATACGTGTGGCAATTCGCTCTGTTATGGAGGCTTCCAAGTCTGAAGAGGTTAGGCTCAATAGATTTAAACGCACCACAAGGGTACGAGGGGAAACATTTGTCGGTATAACACAACAACACCCATTGTTTGTGACTTTCGTCACAAACACAATTTATTTTAAGTGGCTTAGAAGTGGCTTGGCTTTAGCTTGTTACCGCTCGAGGTCATCCCACTTAGAAGAAACGCAATCCCAAGGGCAAACCTCTTCTAAAGGTTACACAGATAAAATGACGAGTTTGGCATTTTGATCACCCAAAAAGGGGAGAGCATAGTCCTATCACTGTTTTCAAACATAGAATACACTGGTTCTTTATCCTCCTAGAGTTAAAACTAAGTGTGTTTTACTCTACCAAGCACAAGAAATTGACATGATAGCAATAAACTTGAAAAAGATTGTTAATTTTATCCTCCTAAATAAACTATTGTGAAGATTGTTGTTGAAGAATGAAACAAGTTACTTTCTCCTATTTAAGTTAGATGAGAGTTTGTAGTGCAAGATAGCAATGAAATATTTGTTTAGTTTTATCCACCTAGGTTGGGACTATGTGAAAGTTGTATGCAACAATACAATTTACTTCCTTCTAATTAAATCTAGATGAAAATTTGCATGAAGATGTCAAATTACTTCCTCCTAATTAAATCTAGATGAAGATATGATGTAACTAACTGACTAAACCAGATTCTACACCTGCAAGATCATTGTGTTAAAAGCCTCCATTTGATGATTAAAATTCCTACAACAAAAGTTAGTAAAAAAATTTATCTAGCAAATTTAGGGATCGATTGAATTTGATTCTTAATGGGACAATGACCATGTCAAAAGGGCTGTTGAAAGGACTACAAGACTGGAGCTCATGGCCTGGGATAAATAGATACCTGCAATACCCTCAAAGATCAATGATGATAACCGTGGATGCCCTCAACAGTGGATAATGGCAATGCCAATTTCTCTGAGATTAGGTTGACGCATTGGTTTTCTTCTTGCAAGAGGATATTCGAGACATACTTATGTCATGGGAGCAATTTTCGATGCCTATGTTGCAAAGGTACATGCTTACGGAGATTGATTGCAAGGCGTTAGGTGCCATGGGCCTTGATTACATTTTCTTTATGCCTGAGGTTCAAACGAACCTCGGTTTGCTGACGACGGTTGTGGAGTGATTCCACAGTGAGGATGGGACTTTTCACTTGCCAACTGGCTAGATGACTATCACTCTGGAGGACATCTACAGGATTATGCACTTGTCGATACAGGGCAAGCTAGTAGAGTATGATCCCCAAAAAGATGCAGGACTGACAGAGTGTAGGTGAGTGTTCGGTGATCCTGAGCTAGAGAGACAAGTTATCTCGTGGCAGGATATATATGACTATTATGACTACTTCCCAAGTATAGTGGCTGGGCTAATCGGAGGTGTTGTATGCCCCGATAGGAGATCACATGGGTTTTCAATTGGATGGGGACGGATCATGGAGTGGATGATTACAGAGGGCACCAGATATGCATGGGGTGTCTATGTTTTGGTGCACCTATACCACGATATGCATCAGGTGGTATACCATAGGGGTGCCAGTCTATCGGTAGGTGTGTCTCTTTTACAGTTTTGGCTTTGGGAGCACATTGCTATTACGCCCCTGATATGCATGTTTTCGAGATAGAGGGGAGAGCCTTACAGCTATGGGTATGCAGGAGTGATTTCCCAACACAAGCTGGGAAAGCTCGAGTATTGGAGGCACGCGCTAGACAATGTAAATAGAGTTGTCTAGCGACCATATCTAGATTGCGAGCCCTGGGACAACGAGGATGATGAGCTACCTTATTACTTTCAGACTCAGTGGCTCATCGAGTGGACATGATTTATTTGGAGAGATAGATTGTGAGCAGGGTGTGGCAACAGTTTGGCAGGAGATAGGGGATGCCACAGGGGTAGGCCCGATTTGCACGGACACATGTCGAGAGGTTTAGATGGGGACCAGTAGTGTCATATGAGGAGGCATTAGCTGAGTTATGTTAGATTCCCTATGTAGCATGGTCGATGAGGAGGGAGGTAGCAGATGCAGGGGTGACTCCTGATTACGAGGAGTGGTTGGCGACTCATCCATTTCTGAGGTACTTGGGACCAGAAGAGTTGGTTCCTCATATAGACGAGGAGGATTCAGATGATGAGGATGGGGCTGGCAAGAGGACGAGGAGATAGAGGAGGGGTAGACGAGGACAAGGAGACGGAGATGATGGAGGCGATGGAGGTGGAGGAGGGGGTGGAGATGGATAGAGATAGAGGAGGAGAGCTGGGGAGGGACCTTCCCAGTAGCAGCAGGTAGTGCAGCCACATGTTGTACAGCAAGTGCAGATGCCACCACCACAGCAAGTACACAGGCAACAGGTGCCCCAGCAGTAGGTTCCACAGTAGTAGGTGTCACAGGTTTCTCAGGGTCCGGCCCAGCCAGATGCACGTGAGAAGGCTATTGTCATGTTGAGGGGATAGATTAGAGGGCTTAGAGCACAGCTCAGGATGGCAGAGGCCCAAAGAGATGTAGATGTAGGAGTTATATCAGAGCTCACCAGAGAGTAGGACTTAGCCTTAGCGAGGGTGCGAGCCATCAGAGTAGAGAGAGACTCGGTAGTGACAGTCCTAGGGACAGCTGGTACCACTAGCTTCCTAGTGACACAGGTGCAGTAGGCACAGGCACAACTTGCATAGGTACAGGTACAATTGGCACAGGTATAGGGGTAGCTGACACAGGTACAGGGTGAGCTTTCCAGAGCATAGGCTCAGACACAGTACTACCGAGGGTTGTACCATGGCACAGTACCAGTAGAGCAAAGGGCTCCTAGCTATCAGAGCCAATCTGTGGCCTTGTAGAGAGCAGGGGGATCATTATTAGGAGCCTTGGTGAGGGGCCCCCAGCAGTCAGGGGATGACAGAGGAGAGGACAGCGCAAGGAGCAATGTTCCTTGATGGTAGGGATAGCTGTTAGACTTGTACCTACCTTGGCTCATGTACACATTTTTGATGGCTTAGATAACCTGACATGTATATACTTTTGTATCATTTTGATCGAGACATGTATCATTATTTATGCGATGTATACACTTTATTGATTTGACTCAGAGATGGATGGACTTTGATAAATTGTACATGTGGACATGCTTTATGTTTATTGATATGAGGATGCAACTATTGATCTCTATATGTAGTTTATTGATGCTATATGTCACGGATGCACTTTCCTTTATGATGTTGTACATGTAATGCATACTATTATGATGTCTATGTGATGCTATGTGATGGTTATCTAATGTAGATTGAGATGTTTACTTGATGCTATGTGATGTGATCTAATGCAGACTTGGATGCTTATTTTGATGTTTTAATATGCAAAATGTGTTATGCGATCTATATGATGATGCAGTTTATTTTATGATCTACATGCCTTTGCCTATGTTTTTGATTTTTCTATAAATATTATGCTATGTATGATGTAAATGGATATGGATGATCTAATGCACCTATTATGTATGCAAATGATTTAATCATGTAAGATGACTATCTCATGTGATATGATATGCAAACTATACTATGTTTTTGTTATGTCCAAATGTACTCAATCGGAACAGAAATGACACAATGATAGATAGAAGACTGACTAATGGAAGGATTCCAATCTTGTACTTGTAAACATTGATACTTTACGTTGTTGGATCTTTATTTGCATGGGATACGGTATGGATGCTCATGGATGTGAATGGTTTCTTGACAGCTTGATATTGCAAGTATTTTGAAGTGCTTATTTCATCATTGGGCATTTTTGTTTTTTTGTGTTTTCGAAATGTTGTAAGAAAATGCAAGCATCTAAGTATAATTGAACTAAGATGACCTAAGCATCGCTTACATGGATTTTGATTTAGCAAGTTAATATAAGCGTCTAGGTATAATTGAATCGAGATGACCTGAATATTCCTTGTGTGTCAACAGACAAGGATTGCCCCTGTTCATGTTTAGACCTTTGATGTCCTTGATGATCTTTGGTTGATCATGTATTTAGATAGAGCATCACATTACTAAAGTTAGATCCACAAGCAACAAACAAAGAAAAGAATCGTGCCCCCATCATAGCATCTCTAGCTTTTGGCATCCTTGAGTAGCATAGGAAACATGATAACAAAAAGTGAAGACGTTAAGACACAACTATAAATTTTTAAGAAAAACACTCTTGTATTTAGGTGTATCTTTCTTGCCATAAGTTGATAGAATCACTTGGATTGGTTTGTTTTTGCTTTTGCTTTGCTTTGGATAGGTTGATATCATGTGTCAAAAACTTTTTTTGCTTGGAAACAGGTTTTTTCTTGCTCGCGCTTGCGTCTGGTGAAAAGTTTCACAATCCTAATTGGGGAAAAATGGATCCTAAGGGACTAACCTAGTGCCTCGGGGGCGCATTGATAATGGCCTTGCCTATGTGACGACGCAGATGCAACGTAGTTTGGGGCTTGGACCATGAATGGACTAGAGGAAAGACGACAAGATACGGGATGGAAGGGAAAGCCTCGGGGACACATTGAAAATGGCCTTGCCTATGTGACAACATAGAGGCAATGTAGTTCGAGATTGACCCTATGGTACTGACGACAGACACTAGGCTAGGTTGACACTGAGGATAGGATATGGGATAAGACCTTGGTTGACAAGGTGACAAAAGAGATAGAGTATCAAGCCATGATAGGTTATCATTGGGTTTTTATTATGAAACAGATATGGATTGAATGAGACATTTGTGGTAGGAGAAAAGGGCACAAGGTGATTGGTTTCCCAAAGATGGAGGAAGTGGTTTATCACAAGTAGCACCTACTTTGCCAGGTTTTCACCACTTGCTTTTATTTGTATGAAAGCTAGAAAGTACACATGACCCCTGATTGCTAGGTTTTCATCATGGTACCTATCCAAGGCACCCGTTTGCTAGGTTTTCACCAAAGGATGATTTTTTTTTTGTTTTTTCTATTTTTTGATTTTTTTGTTTTTTTTTGATATATTGCCCCCCTTACATTGGGGTTCTCTTAGGTATAGAATCGGCGAAGATGCATGTTGTTGATTGGGTCATCGAACAACTGACCTTTGATGTTGCTAACTAATATGCTCCTGACCCATACGCTGCAATGATGACATAGGGACCAAGCCAATTGGGTTCAAACTTACCTTTCTTTTCCCAATCCTGCTGATTGCGGGGAGTCTCTTTAAGAACTAGATCACCAACATTGAATACCCTTGGACGGACCCTATGATTGTATCTTCAAGACATTCTCTGTTGATATGCTTTGAGATGGTTGAATGCATTCTATCTCTTCTCGTCTAATAGATCTAGCTCATGAAGTCTGGAAACTCTGTAGTCTTCATTTGTGATAAGACTTTTTAATGATGCCCTTAGGGATGGTAACTCGACCTCGATGGGAAAAATAGCTTCTGATCCATAGACAAGGGCATAAGGGGTAGCACCTGTGGGAGTGTGTATACTAGTTCGACAGGCCCACAAAGTGGAGTTCAGTTGAATGTGCCAATCATGGCCAGCATCGTTGACTGTTTTCTTGAGGATCTTCAGAATAGTTTTGTTAGATGCTTCTGCTTGGCCATTGCCTTGTGGATAGTAAGGAGTAGAAAAATGGTGTTGGATTGGGAATTTGTCACAAAGTTCTTGCACATCCTAGTTTTTGAAAGGTCTTCTGTTATCTATGATAATGGATGAGGGAATCCCGTACCTGTAAATGAGGTAATTGAGGATGAATAAGGAAATTTGTTTACCTGTGATGGTGGTTAGGGGAACGACTTCAATCCACTTAGTAAAGTACTATGTGGCAGTTATTATGAATTTATGGCCGTTGGATGAGGGAGGGTGAATTTTGCCCACAAGGTCGAGTCCCCATTGACAAAAGGGCCAAGGTGTCATTAGAGGTCGTAGCTCTTGAGATGGTGCATGAATCAGGTTTCCATGTATCTAGCACTACTTGCACTTCTTCACAAACTAATATGAATCAGTTTCCATGTTGGGCCAATAGTATCCCAAATGCATGAGTTTCTTAGCTAAAGAAGGACCGCTAGAGTGTGTTCCACAAATCCCTTCATGTACGTCTCGCAAGGTGGTTTGAGATTCTTCTCATTCTAAACAACACAGTAAAGTACCATCTAGACCACGTCGGTATAGGGTATCGACAATAATGGTATATCAAGAGGTTTGGTGAATGAACGTTTAACGTTGGTTTGAAGACAAGTCAGGCAGGAGGGTGTTATCCTTGAGGTAAGTGTAAATCTTACCGTACCAAGGTGAATCAGATCCGACTAGTAGGCATAGGGAATGAGTTTCAGGAAGATCATAAGCTGGTTGCTGAATTGACTCTACCAAGAACTCATACTGTGACTCATTCTCTGGGATCTCGAAGAGCAAGGCGATGGTTGCCATGGCATCTGTTGCTTTGTTCTCGATGCGAGGTATTTGTTCAAAGGATATGAGCACAAAGTACTCTTTAAAGTCATCATCCATCCACTTATATGGGATAAACTTCTCATCTTTGGTTTGATAGTCGTCGTTGACTTGATTGATTACTAGTTGGGAATCACCATAGACATGTAGCTCTTTTATTTTCCATTCTGCTGCCAATTTGAGGCCAATGACCAAGGCTTCATACTCTTCTATGTTGTTTGTGCATGGGAATAGAAGATGATAAGACTTAGGTATGGTGTCACAATGAGGAGTGACCAACAAGATTCCTACCCCCGATCCATGGTTTGTGTAGGAGCCATCGAAATAGAGTTTCCATGAGTATGCTGCGATACTAAAGATGGATTCATTTGGGAACTCAAACATCATTGGTGTGTTGTCCTGCAATGGTGCTTCTACTAATTGATCTGCAATGATTTGACCTTTGATAGCTTTTCTCTCTACATACTCAATGTCGTATTCACTTAATAGCATTACCCACTTAGCTAGGCAACCTGTGAGAGTTGCTTTGTTTAATAGGTACTTGAGTGGATCTATTTTTGCAATGAGCCTGACTGAATGTGCTAGCATGTAATGTTGTAGTTTTTGTGAAGTAAAAACCACATCAAGGCATGATCTTTCTATCTGGGAGTATTGCAGTTCATAGCCCACCAAGGTGCGATTGATATAGTAGATGACCCTTTCTTTTCCTTCATAATCATGTTGTGCTAGTAGGGCTCTGAGAGCTGTTGGCATAGCAGATATGTAAAGTAATAGAGGTTTGCCTTGGGTAGGCGGCATGAGAATAGGTGGTTTCATAAGGTACTCCTTCAATTTGCCAAATGCTTCTTCGCACTTCTCATCCCATCGAAATGGAATGTTCTTGTTGATGCTTAAAATTGCACTGATTCTAACACCAACATGGGAAGTTTCAGGAATATGGGACTTGCAACCTGAAACAACCTCCAGATTTTAAAGAAGCTGGCTCTTCCTTATCTCAAATATATTTTGGGAAAAAGGGATAGAAATTAAACAGAATCACAAATGCAATGAAAGAAAATTTAACTATGGAGATGCGCCTGAGTATGATTCGTTCCTTAATACTAAGCACAGTGAAGCTATTTTTAGGATTCAGTTACATTAAACAGCAAACAATGCATGATCAATGTAAAAGATGAAAACAAATAGAATCAAAGGCTCACAACTTAGAAGATTTTGCAATAACACAGAAAATATCAGCAAAGGCACAAAACTCAGTCTTCTTATTAATTTTCTAGTCACATAAAAGGCACTGATATATGCACAGTTATACAAACTTTCTGAATCAAGAAAACATAACAAAGGCAAATGATATTACTGGCCACAGCACAGGTCTCCCAAAAACTTCTCGTAAATCTCTGATAACAATCTATATGCAGAAAACTCTCTATATCCTGAATCTGCGATCTGGACCCATATTTATAGCATAGGACTGGCTCAAGATTGCCCGCACGATCAAATCCCAACGGTCTAACCGAACTGAAACTTAACTGGAAGTGTCTGACAGAAGATATCTTTCGGATCTGAAACAGTTAGCCTCTCTGCAAGTTCATTGGCTAAAATAGATACACGTAACGCTCCTTCCTGTGAAACAGGTGAGGACCCTTGGCAGCTTCCACTAGTCTTTGCGACTATAAACGCTAAAACAAATAGCATAGTCTGCACTCTTTACTTGAAACTCCTTCATCTTCCTGGAAAAATAGGAACTTAGCACGTGGCAGCCTCCACTGCAATTGAAACATATACGTGGCAGCTTTTGTTACATTGAAAAATAAAACCCTTGAGACAGATGGCACCTTCCGCGTGCCTTACTTGAAAACTGTCTCATTCTTCAGGAGACACTAGAAAATGACACTTGGCAGCGTCTGCGGTACTTGCAAATAGATACGTGGTGACATCCGCAACATCATACTCTTTACCGTGTCTTTGTATTGGGAGTGCTCCGCCTTTGACATCTGTCACAGTCCGCTGCCTCGAAACTCTTATCACTTACCGAAAATGGGACCCATAACACTTCTTGCCCAAACAACTTCAAAAGGGGACAGGGATAGATGGCGCCTTCCACGCAATTACCAAGTGATACGTGGCGGCTTCCGTTCAACCTTGAGAAACTTTAGATACCTTTTGAAAGTCCTACAGAAGATGACACATGGCGGACTCTGCCTTGCCTTAGAAACACTATAGAAACATTTGGGACTCATTTAGATTCATGCAGACGATGACACTTGGCATGCTCTGCTTAACTTTGAGCAACTCACTAGGGCCCACCACAGTCTTTACTTAACAATGAAACAAAAGGAAGAACCTGCGGATGTCGACACTTGTCATGCTCCGCTTAACTTTACAAGAGACACACGGCACCTTCTGTGTAACTTAAAGAAACTCATTGAAACCTTTCGCAGCTGCCACTTGGTGCCTTCTGCGCAGGGAGAAACTTAGAAACAGGGACCCGCCACAGTCTTTGAAACATTAAAAGGGGCTTGAAACTCAACACGGAAGATGACACTTGGCATGTTCCGCGTAAATGCAAAAAGACACTTGGCATGTTCTGCGATAGTTTGAGACTTCTCAAAATGTGTCTCGGCTAACGACACATGGCATGTTCTGCTTAACTTTGAGCACTTAGGCAAAAACCCTTACTGTCAATCTTCGCGGCCAAAACTGAAACCCTTACTATCAAAACCGGAACCCACACAGTCGCATTGATACACTGCAACCAAAACAAAATGTAGAGTAATTTACTCTACAGTTCTTGGCGACCCCGAGGACTTTTGAGCCTGCTTAAAAAGAATCCAAAGAATATGGAAAAGAATGTGTATAAAATACAGCAAAATTAGAGATTCTGTAGAGCCGTCTAATAAACAAACCATTCAGCATCAGAGAGGCCCTGCTTATTTTGTAGATCCTAGAAAGCCAAATCGAGGTTGATGATGTCTCTGTGTGAAAACCTCTACAAAACATAAACCGCAGCCTTCAGTTGGAACTCAAGTTGGGCCATGGGTATTAATATAGCTTCTACTTCTTGCACTGATGAAGAATCTGTCAAACCTTGGAAAACTGACTAATCATTTTGTCTGGCTAACAATAAAGGCTTGATTTCAACAATCATTAGCATAGTGTTACTATTAGGAAAAGGAGAGGGAAGCCCCAAATGCACCAAATCTTCAATATGCTTCTTCATGTCTTTCACTCCCTCCTTGACCACATCTAGGAGCTCTTTGCAATTAATTGCAATAGAGTTGCAACTGAGAACTTCGTTCACCCTTTTTGCAGCAATCATTCTGTCACTAATCCCTACTGCTGATAATGTTTCATCAGTTGTGTCATACAGCTTCTTCAGCAGCAGTTGAGAATTTGAAACTCTCAAGGAACAGTGGATAGGGTGGCTTGAACTGAAGTCTCTACCTTCTCACACAATTGCTGTGCATTTAGCAGGAAAGTTAGAGAAGGTTTGAGCTAAGTAATCTCCTCAGAGATCCTTTTCCACACTAATACATATAGCTCCCTGACCAATTTCAGAACTCCTACATTCTTTGGCCTATTAGCCAACTCAAGTGTTAACTGTTTTGATGTTTGTTGCTCAGCTTGAAGTTGGGCCTGCATGGCAGCAACATTGTTTTGTTCATTCAACAGCTTCTGCTAAAACTGTGTGACTTGTTGCAGGTTTTCCTGATATTTTTTCTATAGTGTGGCCTTTTCCTGCCTTAGGGTTGTCACTACAGACTTTACTTGTACTAGCTCTTCTTTCAAAGAAGCATTTTGGCTCTATGTAACTTGATGAATCTGACAAGAAACAATATTTTGCAACTATTTATTGAGATTCTCTATTTCATCATTTTTTGATTTAAGCTCTGCAGCAAGGTTGCCACAATGTGCCTTTTCCTGAGCTAAATCAGCTTCCACCTTCTGCAACTTCTTTGATAGTTTCAAATAATCAGTAGCTACAGTAGAAGTGGTTTCATTCAATAGCTCGACCCTGTCCTGTGGCCTAAAAAGTGACATATCCATAGCCATTGCACTCATTGTATAATCCTAAGGCTGCATCTACTCATTTGGCCTGACTACATTAGGTGACAAATGAGTCACAGTTACCTGCTGCTGGATTGGGTCAAAGAGTGACCTCATGTGTGGTACAGCCTGAGCTTTATTATCTTTCTTCCTCTTTTTATCCATCTAGGCTTCCCTAGCCTTCTTAGCAGTGTCTGCTTGAGCTTGGAAGGTAGGGGGAGAGGCAATATACCCGCCCACAAAAGGATGACCCTTTGGCAAGCCATAGGGAATAGCCAAATGCTGGCTAGGGGGAAACTGGGGAGGTAGTCTCTTTGGAAAAGAGGGGGAAAAGGGAGGCAATGATGTGGCCTGTGATGACATGGCCTGAGTAGTAATAGGTGGGGCAAATTGGGAAATTGGCACAACAGAGGTGGCAGGGGCTAATGATGTTTGGACATTTGGGATTACCACCCCTATAGAAGAAGAAAAAGACTGGGAAGAAGAAGGAGAAGTAGCACGTACCTGAGGAGCTGCAGATGTCGCTGGTGGTTTATGTTGTGATGGTTTTGCCTCTTCATCTGAATTAGGTGGCAGGTTTAGGTTCCTATGTTTCCTTAGCCTCTCTTCTTCTTGTTGTGCCTCCTTCTCTTCAACGTTTACCACTGCTGCTAGTGGCAATTGCACAAAACTGGAAACCCCAGTCACTAAAACTGATGGAGAAGCTCTGGGTGGTGATGATACCACATTCTTTTATTTTTCTATGGCACTGAGAGATTGGGGCCAGACAGTTACAGTGGCTGTAGATGAGGCTTGTCCTGGGGCCTGCACTGTATGAGTGGACTCAGGTTCTTCTTCAGACTCCTCACCCTTTCTATGGATTCTGCTTGTATCAGGGCTAGAAACTGGAGAGGGATGCCATTCGTCCCAAATGGACTCCCATTTTTCATCTGTGTCAACCTTGCCAAAAGAGTGAGTTGTCTTAGATATTTCCTGCCTATATTTCCAATAGGCTTCAATTTTATCTAGCTTCCATTCCCTATCCCTTAATAAATTTTTCTTCAATCCAGTGCCCATTTTGAGCTTAGGGTCATAGATCTTTTGTTTATTATAAAATATATCCCATGGCCTAGGCCCCTCAAAAGGTAAATCTGTCAGTTCTACATATAAATCAGGAATATCCTCCTTAGGGTTTCTTCCGTCTTCCCAAAAGGGGCAACCCTCATGCACAATTTTGGCACCAACATTGTTGTCTTTAACCCATAAAGTTATGAAACTGCTTGGGTCATATTTCCATTTATCTTCTACAAGAAAGAAGCCTAGGACGGCTAGTTTCCTTAGCAACAAGTGCTCAGCATCCCTGACCACGAGGGCCATGTTTTTTCTTACCCACGGGATATCATACATTTTCTTTTTCTTCTTTTTTGTGCCATAGTCATTGTCAACCACAGACACTTGCCGGGTGACATCTAGAAAAGCTAACCTAGTAGTCAAAATCTTAGGTAGCAGCATTGGCTCTCCATTAAAACCATGGACCCTAATGATGGTGTGATGGGACCCAAAGAAATAATCACAGGGAATAGGGCAATTTGCCATGAGGCCTTTGATGCTTGGTGTTAACCTATTTTCTACAGACTCGGGGCTTAGGTGGCAAAAAGCAGGGGCAACAAAAAGTTCCCAAAATTCATAGGGATCAGATGCTTCGGATAAGACATGTGTCCATGCGGACACAGGAATGGTCCTATTGTGACCGAAACTTGGGTCATACATATTCACATGCATATATTGTGAAAAGATGGTAGGGTTTTGATATAACATGAGGTGAAACAAATAAGAAGAATACCTGAAAACCCCTGTTGATTTGAAGTGGGTGAGTTGGTCAACCATTGAATAGGTAATCTGCTATGAGAAATCTAGCCGAAACTCCTGAGACTTGTCCACGGTCTTTAATCTGAACAAAATGGCAATTTGCCAGTCATATACAGTAATGTCCTCCTTCATTCCAAAGATAAATGCCATCATAGATAATGCTTCCTGGCTAGCCTAAGTGAATTGTGCCCTTCCTGTTGGTAGCACTGGCATTTGGGTGTTTTCATCTCCCAGCTGCAACTTTGAATTGAGAAACCTCAATTGATTATTGACGTTTGCCCATGTTTTCTACATTTTGGCAATGGTGGGAAATGTAGTTGTCTTGTCATGGTATAGGACCAACATGTCCCTGATAGCCTTTGGTGTAATTTGCACCATGAAGGGACCCTTTTGTATGGTGCTTGAGGGCGCATGAAACACTTCTGCGCACATCTCAATCAGGTCGGGGCATAAATGCACACTTGGGACAATAAATTTTGCCAATTGAGAGGTCCATATCCTCATTCTGAATGTTTCAGATTGTCCAGCCTTGGCCTTCTGGATACATCTTTGGTGTGCCCCTTCTCGCAGAGCTTTGCCAGGCTTTTGAAGTGTTGGGTCCATGATACCGTCCGTGAAATCTCTCACCTTCGCTGAGTCGACTGCATAACCAACCTTGGGGACCCTAGTCCTTGGATAGGTCCTTAAGGGTTGTGCAGGGGCCGAAGCATATGATTTGCTGGTGAGAAGCTTATCAATGGACTTGTAAATCCCCAGCCCCTGCTATGAAGACTGTGCCAATGCCATATCTGTGTCTATACTGGAAACTAGTGAACTTATTGTAACAAGGATGAAAGCTTTGCAACAGGGAAGACACTCTTGCTAAGCAGGTTTCGCTAGGAATTCACGAGCAACAGGGATATACTTAGCAGAAGTAGAAACAAATGAGACACATTTAAGCCTTAACTCCAAATATTGTGGTATTTAATGACACATCAAGTCTCATAAATGGCATTAAAGCCAAAAAACTGTTTGTAAATCTTATGAAATTTGTATGGGACAGAGTGTCAAACACGTCATAAAAGTGGCTACATATGGTGGTACCTTAGGGAATTTTGGGGATTGGAAAAAGATTTAGTGAATGCGAGAGTTTAAAAAAATTAAGAGACTTGAGTCGTGGCCACGTGTTCATATAACACTTATTTAAAAGAAAAAGCAAGAAAACAAAGCAACAATGAAAAGGGAAACTAACTAACTATAATACACAGGAAAGACTATCTAATTGAAATGTTTCAGATAGATCCCATTCACAGGAATCTCTTCAGGCTCGCCTTCCATTGTTTCAAGCTCAAATGAATTTTGTTGTTTACAGGAATGAATTTTGTAGGGGCTAGTCCATAGTGATTCAAATTTGCTATGTCGACCCGACTTAACAGATCTCTCGTCCCACTTCAGAACAACTAATCCTACTTCAAAATGGGGATTTGCAGTCTTCTTATCGAAACAGTCTTTGATTATTTTCTGATGTTTCATTAATGACTCATGTGCTCTTTCCCTTTTTTCTTGAACCTCCAGGAGTTCAGCAAGTCTGACCTGCATGGGGCCATTCTCTTCAATCTCAATCTATTTTAATAACTGGAGAGCAGGAATTTCCAAGCTCAAGGGCATCATAGTAGGCTTGCCATAGACCAATTCATACGGGGACATCTTTGTCACTTGTTTAGGTGTAATTCTATTAGCCCATAGTGCTATATTAAGCACTTTGTGCCACTCTTTGTGATGATCAGCCCCTATTCTCTTAATAAGTCTAATCAGATTCTTGTTGGTTGATTCTGCCAAACCATTACCCTGAGGGTAATAATTTGAGGAAGTTTTCAGATAGATTCCATATTTTAGTGCAAAATCAGATAATTTTGCCCCCAAAAATGCCTTAGCATTATCTGAAATTATGGTACGAGGGGGTCCAAAATGAACAGTGATACCTTCCAGAAAATCTAGGATCACCTTTTCCATTGCTTCCTTTAGTGGTACTGCTTCACTCCATCTGGTAAAGTAATTTGTGGCAGTTAGAATCCACTTGTGTCCCATACTTGACACTGGATTGATCATTCCAATGAAGTCTAGACCCCATTGAGCAAAGGGTTCATCAACAATTATAGGACTAAGGGGCATTGCTGCATTCCTTCTCTTCCCCACATAATACTGACAAGATTGGCACTCTTTGACCAGTTGATAACAATCTATAAATAAAGTGGGCCAAAAGTAACCTGCCTGACTTATTTTTATAGCTGTGGTTCTTACAGAAAAATGTCCACCTGAGACTCCATGGTGCATTTCATGTAGTATTCTTTGAGCCTCATCTTTCTCTATACATCTTAGGAGTATCCCATCAGTATTTCTTCTGAAAAGAACTTGGTCAATTAAAACAAAATGGACCCCTTGCTACCTATAATATCTCCTCTTGTCCTGAGAGAGCTCTTTTGGGAAAATCCCATGTTTCATAAACTGGATTCTGTTTGTGACCCAGGAGTTCTAATCAATTTCTTGTATCCTCAATACATTTTCTTTCTCTGTTTCTTCAATTATCATTTTCTCCATGTCTTGGGCCATGTATTGGCACAATCCCTTGCCTCTGACAAGTTTAGTTGGTCTGACTTCCACACCATATTCAAGAATTTTTGTTATCGAATTAGCTCTTTTCTCAGTGATCTCTCCTTCCATAATGTATTCTCTGACATTTAGATGAGCTACTAGTATCAGAATCTTATTTCCTGTGACCATGTGTTTGAATTTTTTGAGGTCTTTTACCATAGCATATGCATGTTTCTCCACAAAGTTGTATCTGGCTTCATACTCCCTAAGAGTCCTTGAGAAAAAGGCTATTGGGTGTTCTCCCTCTTGTTGATCATCTTTCTGTGTTAGGACAACAGCAACACTGAACTCTCCTCCATAGACATACATTATAAAAGACTTAGAGAAGTCTGGGTTCTTAAGAACTGGGGCTGTTGAAATTGCTTTTTTGACTTCCTCAAAAGCTTGTCTCCCTTCCATAGTCCATTTGAAAACCAGGTCTTTCTTCAGTAGCAGTGTCATTGGTCTTATTAGGCCTGCAAAGTCTGATATGAACCGACTGACAAAATTAATCTTTCCCAAAAAGGACTGAACTGCCTTCTTATTGACTGGCAAGGATAAGTTTAGTATGGCAGTGACTCTTTCTGGGTCTATAGAGACCCCTTCTTTTGACACTATATGTCCCAGTAGTTTGCCTTGAGGTACTACAAAGATGCACTTCTTGGGATTCAAGGATATTCCAAACTCTTGACACTTCTTAAAAATAGATTCCAAATAATCAAAATGATCGATAGCATTCTTGGAAAAAATAGTGAGGTCATCAAGATAAATCAGAATGATTTTATTTATGAGTTCTCCAAATGCTACATCCATTGCTCTTTGAAAAGTGGCTCCAGCATTTGACAGGCCAAAAGGCATCTTGGCGTATGCAAACGTTCCCCATTTGGTAGTAAATGTAGTCTTGTGTTGGTCTTCATCAGCCAACCAAATCTGATTGTATCCAAAGAAACCATCTAGCAAGGAAAATCTCTCTGATCCAGCCACAGTTTGTAAAATTTGTTCCATAGAGGGTAGGGGGTAGTGATCTTTCAGAGATGCCCTATTTAGGTCTTTGAAATCCACACAAAGCCTTATGTCCCCATTCTTTTTTCTGACTAGTACTAGATTGGATACCCAAGTTGAGTGTTTGATTGGGAAAATTATTTTAGATTCTAAGAGTTTCTGCAACTCATCCACCATTAGAGGTTCAATCCTTGGATTCACTGGCCTCTGCTTCTGTCTGACTGGCTTAGATCCTTTAGTCAGTTCTATGGTGTGCTAAATGATGTCTCTGTTATAGCCATGAAGGTCTTCATAGGTCCAGGCTATTACTCTGTCATATCTTTCACACAAGTTACTTAGTCTTTCCCTTTCCTGTTGGGTTGTGGAATTTCCAATCTTTAGTTTTCTCCCTTCACTCACTTGTATCTCAGAATAATCTGCTTTATTTGCTTGAAACCTCTTCTTCTCTAGGCTTACATCTTCTGGATCAAATAGGTTTTCTAAAGTAATCAAGCCTTTGGGAAGCTTATTGGTCTTTAATTGAATAATTTGGTCTCCATATGCTTCTACAATTTTGGGTTGCAATTGATCAGCAAACTCCCCTGACTGTTGCAAAAATGAAAGTACCTGAAAATCATTTTCAAAGACTTGCCAATTTTCATCATTGTCTGGGATAGTTGGCCTTACTATAACTTTGACTGACTCATTGTTGACTAATAGATCAATTGCTGGGTCAAACTGTGAGCCAATTTGTGCCATCCTATCTGCTTCAGAATTTTGGGTTCTAGGAACTACTTCAATATTGAAAGCTTCAAAATCATCTATTAAGTCCCAAATTCTGTGTCTATAGGATCTCATCCTTACATTTTTGGCTACTGCCTTTTCTCTGATTTGTTTCACCACTAGTTCTGAATCTCCTTTGACTATCAGATTCTTTACTCCCTTTTTCTTGGCTAACATGAGCCCATGTACTAAGGATTCATACTCAACATCATTATTAGTACAAGCAAATTGGAAATGGATAGCTCTTAAAATTTTCTCACCATTTGGAGCAACAAGACAAATTCCTGCTCCAGCACCATTCTTACTTCTAGCCCCATCAAAATTTAGAGTCCAAATTTCTGAGTCCTTTTCAGATTGCTGAGTCTTTGGTGCTTCTTCCCTTAAAACATTTGGGATTTCATGGTCTTCATCAAATATGACATAAGTGCCCAGACCAGTAGAGTCATAATTTCCATATGGGTCACTTTGCATCATAGTCAACAACTGATTATTTTCCTCCTCTTGGTCATGTTTAGTCCAGTCACCTAACTCTTCAACAAAGACGCTTTCTTCTTTATTCAGCATAGCATGAGCTGCCTCTAATTTTGGGGTTGGTTCATTTGTGATGTGATCCTTAGATAATGACTCGGATAGTATTTTCATTTTTGTACCATATTTGGTTCCTAGAATGAGGTGAGACCAATCAAGTGACATATAACCTCCTATCTTGGCTGTAAAATCTCTGGATAGACATAAACCAAAAACATGAGGAATATCTATGACTACCACATCCTAATTCACAACTATATTAGGGCAAGTATACAATTGCAATGGGAGTTGTTTAATTTTCCCTATTGTTTGCACCGATTTCCCATCCAGCTGCATAACTCCTCTAGTAAGTGGCTCATACTTTATCTTTAAAGCATCTGCTATTTGTTTAGGCATTACTGTAGTACTAGCCCCAGAGTCTATCATTGCATTATGTAACAGTTTCTTCCCAACTATCAAAGTCAAATAGAAGGGCTCTGGTTTGGATTTGCTTACCTCTAGTGCATTGTTCAAAAGGGCTGTTGTCTATAGAGGAACAGTGTCTTTGAGCTTTTCTTTATCAGCAGGTCCTCCTTTGGTACTAGTATGTTTAAGCACTGCTTGGCCTTGCAGAGCTTCTTGCAACAGTGTCTTTTGCTCAAGAATAGCTAACATGTCCCATATTGACACGTGGGCTGGGGTCCTCTTTAGCTGATCCACCACATTCACAGGTCCTAGTGTTTGGGTTCTTGGATAATAAGGGTACCTTGCTTTTTCTTGAACTTGTCCAGAAACTACTTGGTTTTGCACTGGCTGAGGTATTTCTTGTCTAGCAGCTGTGTTTTGATGATCTTGAAATGGAGGAATCCCCATAATTTCATTATTTGTGACTTCAGGCTATTCCATCATCCTTCTCTTGGCTCTAGTGTAGTAATTTGATTGTACCAATGGCTTCTTGGAAGTAGAAGCTTCATTCAAGAATACTTACTCTTCATCTTCAATCCATGAAAACAAAGCATGCTTAGGGCTATTTCTTCTTCTTGCTATAAGGACATCCCTTGCATCTGAGCCACTAGGAATGAATTTTACATACCAAGGGATTGGTAGGGTTGAGTGTCAGAAGTATTTGCAAATTATCCATCCACTCTTCTTTGCTCTACTATCTTCTGCTGTAGATTACCCTTGGGACAATATCTGGGCATATGAGCATTATTACAAGGGAAACACCAGGCATTGGTGCCATCTACATAATTATTCTGCCTTGGGACAATCTCTCTGTTTGGATTAGGAGGAACAGTCTGCAAGGGTGTAGGAACTGTAACTAATTGGTTTGATGGCTGAGGGTTAGTTTGCCTTTGAGGACCCTGATACTGATTTGGCTGTGGTGGAGGTCTATTTCCTTGGTAGCCTTGATATTGGGGTCTAGGATAAGGATTCTGTTGTCTTTTTAGGTTAATTATCTCATTAGAAAATGTCCTTAAGATGTTCTTGACATCATCCATCTCAGATGACTGGACATGGACAACTACTTTAGCAGGTTGTTGAGGAAATGTATACATAGACACAGGTGGGGCTATGGGATTAGGGGCTTCTTGAGGCAAAGGTAAGGTAATCTCTGGAAACATGGCCATGGGAGGCCTTGGGGGCAACTTTCCAGCATCTATTAAGTTATTTTTAGCTCTGACTGCATAGTCATAGGCTTCTAGCAGAGTCTGACCTCCAAGTGACTGAATCTTTACTGATATATCTGAATTTAGGGCTTTAAGATAAAATACTAGAGCCATACCTAGTAATGGTCTTGCTGTAGCAGGAATCCTTTCCCAAGTCTTTTGAAATCTTGAATTGAAATCAGTCTTTGCTTCTTGTGGTGCCCTTTTGATAGTAATCAATTGTTGCAACAAAGAAGATTTATCACCCTTTTCTTTAAATCTTGCAAAGAAAGCATCTCCAAGCTGATCCCATGTAGATATTGTATTTGGGGTCAAAGATCTGTACCAGTCTAGAGTCTTTCCCTTAAAAGAAGCTGCTAACAATCTTATAGCCACATTCTGCTGAGTGATCACATGTATTACACAGACATCAGACACATCCTGTAGATGCTCTTCAGGTGTTTTGAAATCCTCCCCACTGAATTTGGGCAGAGCCTTCAGGGCATTTTCTGGAATAGGATCCCAAGTGGCTGGTGGTACTGGGAGGATTAGGGGACTGCCAGTGTTCCAATTTACATAATTCCTTGGGGCTACAGGTGCTCCCATGTTTGCTCTTGGTGGTGCTATAAACTGATTCACTCTTCTACTTGGATTAGCTCCTAAGGGCAGTGAAAGAATACCTGGGTTAGCAGCAGATTGGGCTCTAGTTACTGGTCCACAACTTTGACTCCTAATAGCTCTCTGGTTCATACAGTCTTGACAGAAGCTTCAAGAATGGTCCCACCGGGCGTGCCAAAAACTATTGATGCTTAAAATTGTGCTGATTCTAACACCAACATGGGAAGTTTCAGGAATATGGGACTTGCAACCTGAAACAACCTCCATATTTTAAAGAAGCTGGCTCTTCCTTATCTCAAATATATTTTGGGAAAAAGGGATAGAAATTAAACAGAATCACAAATGCAATGAAAGAAAATTTAACTATGGCGATGCACCTAAGTATGATTCGTTCCTTAATACTAAGCACAGTGAAGCTATTTTTAGGATTCAGTTACATTAAACAGCAAACAATGCATGATCAATGTAAAAGATGAAAACAAATAGAATCAAAGGCTCACAACTTAGAAGATTTTGCAATAACACAGAAAATATCAGTAAAGGCACAGAACTCAGTCTTCTTATTAATTTTCCAGTGACATAAAATGCAATGATATATGCACAGTTATACAAACTTTCTGAATCAAGAAAACAGAACAAAGGCAAATGATATTACTGGCCACAGCACAGGTCTCCCAAAAACTTCTCGTAAATCTCTGATAACAATCTATATGTAGAAAACTCTCTATATCCTGAATCTGTGATCTGGACCCATATTTATAGCATAGGATTGGCTCAAGATTGCCTGCACGATCAAATCCCAACGGTCTAATCGAACTGGTACTTAACTGGAAGTGTCTGACAGAAGATATCTTTTGGATCTGAAGTGGTTAGCCTCTCTGCAAGTTCATTGGCTGAAACAGATACATGTAACGCTCCTTCCTGTGAAACAGGCAAGGACACTTGGCAGCTTCCTCTAGTCTTTGAGACTATAAACCCTAAAACAAATAACATAGTCCGCACTCTTTACTTGAAACTCCTTCATCTTCCCAGAAAAATAGGAACTTAGCATGTGGCAGCCTCCGCTGCAATTGAAACATATACATGGCAGCTTCCGCTACATTGAAAAACAAAACCCTTGAGACAGATGGCACCTTCCGCATGCCTTACTTAAAAACTATCTCATTCTTCAGGAGACACCAGAAAATGACACTTGGTAGTGTCCGCGGTACTTGCAAATAGATACGTGGCGACGTCTGCAACATCATACTCTTTATCGTGTCTTTGTATTGGGAGTGCTCCACCTTTGACATATGTCACAGTCCGCTGCCTCGAAACTCTTATCACTTACCGAAAATGGGACCCACAACACTTCTTGCCCAAACAACTTCAAAAGGGGATAGGGACAGGTGGCGCCTTCCACGCAATTACCAAGTGATACGTGGCGGCTTCCGCTCAACCTTGAGAAACTTTAGATACCTTTTGAAAGTCCTGCGAAAAATGACACATGGCGGACTCTGCCTTGCCTTAGAAACACTATAGAAACATTTGGGACTCATTTAGATTCACGCAGATGATGACACTTGGTACGCTTCGCTTAACTTTGAGCAACTCACTGGGGCCCACCATAGTCTTTACTTAACAATGAAACAAAAGGAAGAACCTGCGGATGTTGACACTTGTCACGCTCCGCTTAACTTTACAAGAGACACACGGCACCTTTTGTGTAACTTAAAGAAACTCATTGAAACCTTTTGCAGCTGTCACTTGGCACCTTCCGCGCAGGGAGAAACTTAGAAACAGGGACCCACCACAGTCTTTAAAACATTAAAAGGGGCTTGAAACTCAACACGGAAGATGACACTTGGCATGTTTCGCATAAATGCAAAAAGACACTTGGCATGTTCTGCGATAGTCTGAGACTTCTCAAAATGTGTCTCAGTTGACGACACATGGCATGTTCTGCTTAACTTTGAGCACTTAGGCAAAAACCCTTACTGTCAATCTTCGCGGCCAAAACTGAAACCCTTACTGTCAAAACTGGAACCCGCATAGCCGCGTTGATACACTGCAACCAAAAAAAAATGTAGAGTAATTTACTCTACAATTCTTATGTAAGAGATGACTAAAAGGTTCGTACTTGTCTATTAGTTGTGATATGAACCGCTTGATAGACTGTAGCTTGCCTTGTAGGGACCTCAATTGAGTGATATTCTTGGGTGGCAACATTTCCATAATAGCCTTGACCTTGGCAGGGTCTACCTCTATTCCATTCACTGAGACAATGAAGCCTAGGAGCTTGTCTGAGGTGACTCCAAACACACATTTCTTTGTGTTCAACCTGACCTTGAATTGCTCTAGTCTCTAAAAGACCTTCTCTAGTATATCCAAGTGTGAGTCTCTTGTGAGTGACTTTGCAAGGTATCATCTACATAGTCCTCCATTGTGACATGCATCATATCATAGAAAATAGTGGTATAGCTCGTTGACATGTTGCCCCAGCGTTCTTTAGCCCAGATAGCATGACATTCTAGTAGAAAGTGCCCCATGGACATGTGAAAGCTATCTTGTGTTGGTCTTCTGGTGCTATCTTGATCTGATTGTATTCGGAGAAGCCATCCATGAGAGATAACATGGTATGCCCTATTGTCAAGTCGACAATGATATCTATGTTGGGCAACGGAAAATTATCCTTACGGCAAGCTTTGTTTAGATCTCTGAAGTCATTGCATAATCTGACTTTGCCATCAAGTTTGGATACTGGCACTATGTTGGATATCCACTCCAGATAGTCTATTGCTTTGATAAACCCCACATCCAACAATTTCTTGAGTTCTTCCTTCACTAGTAGTGTTATGTGTGGATGCATCTTTCTAAGCTTTTGTTTAACTGGTTTCACTCCTAGATCTAGTGGGAGATGATGTAGGATCAAATTTGGATCTAGACCAGGTATATTTGCATATGACCAAGCAAAGTTTCCTCGCTTTTTCTTGAAGAATGGTACAAACTTGGTCTTTTCTGGTGGAGTTAAAGACTTTGCAAAGTAAATGATCTTAGGTTGTTCCTCTGTTCCAATATTGATCGGCTCTGTAGGTTCCACAACAATCTAAGACTTCTCCTGGTGCATGTCATTAGGGAGAGTGTCAAGCCTTCCATCGTCAAGTGCCATAGTTGGGTTTTCACCATCGGATGCGTCCTTTATTTTTACTTGTTTGGGATCTGATACTGCTGCAGAGCAGTTTTCACCATCAGATCTAGTTTTGATTTTGATATTTTTGTGACTAGAAGGCTTCGTACCCTCTCCAAAATAAGCCACGGTATTGAGTTCAATGGCGAAGCCAACTTTATGATCTCCTTGGGGTAGGTGGTCCCTAAGTTCCATGTAATCAATATAGGCATCATCATTTTGAAACATGTCTAATTGCGAGGTGCCTCGTAGGTCCCAATAGATAAGTTCAGGATGCACAAGGGGCAGGGAGTTAGAGGATAGATCTAATTCGTTGATATGTTGAATGGATATGTGAAGAGTGTTGGTAGGGATAGGATCCGGGATGGTACTTTCCTCTGAATTGTTTATCGTGATAAAACTTGAACCTTCCTCGAAAGTTGTTCTCTCAGGAATTGGCAAATCACACTCTAACGGTCTATGCGTCAGTGTTTGTCCCTCATGGTAGGGGCTCTAGGTTTGAATGGTACCAACTCCCTTGTCCTCATAGGAGAGCTCTATGAGTTCCTCCCACTCATATTCATTGGAATTTGTATCACTACCATCTTGGAGTGCATGAATCTATTCTACAAAACAAGCATTTGTCTTAGCCTTGCCTTTGTCTTAGAAGCCTAGTCCTCTTGTATTTATTGTTAATGAGGATGAAGAGGGTTGGATGGGTTCCACTATGCCTTCTTTTCTTAGATCAATGAGGCCTTGTCCTTTGTAGCCCATCCTATGCAAGATAGTCTCGCCACGCCCATGGAGTTCAGTTGGGATCCTAGGTGGTTCTTGTGGTGTGTCATCCTCTTTTGTGTAGACCCATTATAGAACATCTCTCTCTTCAGTTTCATCTGATAAGGTCCCCCATTTTACAAAAGGAGTTGTGGGAGGTGCAGGAGGAGTAGATGGTTTTGGAAAATGCTTAGGTCAGCCAAAGGATCTTGGGGATAAAGGCATTTTGGCTAGATTGAGGTTGTGCCTGATGGAGTATTCCCCAATTCCAGTTTCTTTGATGGTAATCTTCTGCTCTTTGGGCTTCGATGAGGAAGCTTTGGAGGAGTGATCATGCTGTGGGATAGGGGATGTATAGGCTCTGTTGTTAGGAATGATACAATTAGGTTTTGAGCGGATGGTATTGCAATGTTGGAAAGGATCAAGATCACCTTGGATGGTGATCTGTTTGCCATTATGTGGAAATTTTATGCATTGATGATAGGTAGAGGGCATAGCTTTCATGGCATGAATCCATGGTCTACCTAGAAGGATGTTGTAGGCTAGCTCCCTATCAAGGACTTGGCAAACAATGTCCTTAATAACTGGTCCAATCTGTATGGGTAAAACCACTGTTCCCTTTGTAGTCCTTTCTTCCTCATCATAGGCTTTGATAGTGATCTCTTTTCTAGGATCCACTGCTGCTTCCGAGAACCCCAATGTAAGGACTAGCTTGATTGTGCAAATATTTAAACCAACTCCCCCATCAATGAGAACCCTCTTGATGTGGTGTTTATGGATGAAGGCAACTATATGCAGAGGTGTGTTATGAGGTTGGGAGACTGCTAAGTCATCTTGTTCGGTAAATGACAAGGTGCTTGAGGAGGTTAGATTTCCTACCATGGATTGAAACTTCTATTGGGCCAGGTTTGTGGGCATACTTGAACATTCCACTAAGGCTTTGTCAAGAATTTCCTTGTGTGAGGGAGACAAACACAACTCTAGGATAGATATGTGGGCAGGAGTCTTTCGGAGTTGGTCTATGACACTATACGTGTGGGGGTTAGACGAAGAATGCGACAACCTTGGAGGTAGAGTGTTCAAAGTGACCTTACCATTGTGGGTGATGATGCTACAATCATTCTTGTTAGGGCCTGATTGTTGGTTGGAAGTGATCATGTTGACTTGGGATGTGTACTCTGATATGCAGTTGACAGTGTAGTCGAACAACACGTTTGCATAGTTGACATTGTTTTGACCATTGTTCTGATTTTGCCTGTTGCGGTTGTTATTTCTGTTTTTGCTATTGTTGTTGTTATATGGCCTGTCATGGTTTAGGAGTGGATCCTTGTATGCCACGTGCGTCTCATTCGAGGTATGTTGTTGAGTACCCACTTGATTTTGGTCAAGTATGTCTTGAATGACATGTTTGAGATGGATACAGTTGTTGGTTGTATGACCTCTTCCTTTGTGATACTCGTAAAAGTTCGTGTCTTTCCAATAGTGAGGTTTCACTTGAGGTTCATAATCACTAGTGGGAGGAAGAGTGATCTCATTGTTAGCTAACAACTTTCTTAGCACAGATTCTTGAGACTCTCCTAGGGGTGTAAATTTCTATCTAGGATTTGAAGTGAACCATTGTCTGGGCTCGCAAGAGAATGTTTTGTTGGGCGTAGCATTACTTGCCTCTCCTTTGAGAGTGAAGATAGGTTATTATTTCTTGGGAGCTGCTACCTTGGCATCCACCACTCCATCAATGACTACATTCTTGTTCTTAGTCCAAAATTTTGACTTGTCCATTATGTAGTTTGACTTAGGTGCATCTTTGTATATCTTGATTTGCCCCTTGGCAATCATAGCTTTTTCGATAAACAATCCTATCTCAATAAATTTCATGAATGAGTTAGGGCATTGAATTTGTATTTGGTAACTAAGATCGGGGTTGAGATTGTGGACAAACATTTCTGTCAATTGTTTCTCTGGCACGTGATATGAGCACTTGCTCACAAGTTGTCTCCACCTTTGTAGGAAGGTGGCGAAGGATTCACCACCCTTTTACTTTGTGTTGCATAGGTCTAGCATGGAGACTTCGTGCTCTATGTTGTAAGAGAAGTGTGTGACAAAAAAGTTTACTAACTCATTGAAAGTTTTAAGACCTGGGGGTAGTCTTGAGAACCACTCCATCGCTTGACCACCTAGAGATTTAGGGAAAAGTCTCATTAGGAAAGTTTCATTATGAGCCACTTCAAGGCATGCTACGCTAAACTCTCTAATGTGGTCTCTTGGGTCCCCTTTCCCTTTGTACTTGTCAAACTTAGGAACTTTGAATCGAAAGGGGAAGGCTACCATGTTCAAACTTTTATCAAAGGGGTACGGTGCAATATCTTCCAAGGAATAAGTCTTAGTGGGTGGCCCTATTTTGAGTTCTGCATACTGCTGTTGTAAGTCTTGAATTTGTTTTGCCATCGTGTCTAGAGGCATGTTTTGGTCTGTTGTTTGCTTACTTTTGCCTTTGTCGATGGGGTTTTCCTTGGTTGTGCTCTTTTCAAGAATTCTTTCCTCTCCTTGTTCTTTTAATGCATCGATGTCAAAGTCAGAGGGGAGTTTAAGTCCATGGCTCGCAAGATGCATAAAGTACTTTTGAGGGTCCTCATTGAGGATTTTGTCCATCATGCACTGAAACTTCATACTTTGGAGAGCCTCTTGGTATTCTTCTTGGGAGATTTTTTATCACTGTCATGAGAAGACACAATGTGTTCGAATGTTTTAGCCATTTCGGTTTACTTTTGGTACTGGGATCTAGTTAAAACCATGCAAGGTGATGTGGGACAAAGTGGGATGAGACTAGAGATTTTGGAAAAGTGCCTATGGAGATTGGTGAGAAGAGGATACTTGCTTTGACAAGATTTGAACAAGGGACTCTTTAGATCAATGATTCCAAGTAAGACAGTCGATACAAGATGGTAGCCACTAGTAAGGGTACTCGATACCCGTTTACTGTGTAGGGACTAGTCATGCACCAAGACCACTAGCGAAGTTCTGTGACCTACTAGGGTTACTTGAATCCAAAGTGACCTGAAAAAGATCTTGTGCTAATTTGATATGGGATACTATGACTCTGTTTAGGAATACCTGGTAGAAGGTGGATGAGACGACCGATAAAAGAGAGGGTATGCTATGGAACGAATGGAAAAAGTGACTGCAAGGTAAAATTTGATCTTAGAAACCTAAACAAGGCTGAAATGGGTATCCAGAAATGGCAAAAAGACTCTCTCAAAGTATGTGGAAGTGCTCACTATTACGCATGCGTAGGAACAAATGTGCAACATAATAGGACAAAAGCGCAGAAAGTCATTACGAATGTGCAGGATTGGTGAAATTCAAATGTGCAATAACAGGTGATAAAAGCATAGCAAGTTAGTGCAAATGCGCAGAAAGTCGATGTGCATGCGCAGCTCTAGTTTTCTTCAATTTTTTTACAAATTTTGACACATTTTTTAGTATTTTTGTGGTTTCTTGGTTGCAAGATTGTCTTTTTGGTCTAATTTTGTCAATTACGGTAAGAAGACACAGCAAACACAAAGAATATTTTCATGGTTTTTTAGATTCTTTTTTTGTGATTTTTTTACTCTTTTTTCGACAAGAAAGCAAGTACAAATCCTAGGCTGGTTGTGACAATATAAATTGAATTCTCCCTATTTCTAGGTGAGGCATCTTCAGGAGGTAATAATTGCCCTTCCCTGCACCAGCTTATAGGGGTTTTTGGCTACTAAAAATAAAGGTTTTTAATAAGTGCAACCGTTCGAGTGGTTATACGTGCAGCAACACTACTCTCCGTTATGGAGTCTCCCAGCCTACAAGGGTTGCGCCTTAGAGGGTTTTGGGGGAGGTTGGCTATTAGTATAACATAACTTCACTCGTTGTTTGAAGCTTTCACTCCAAACATAATTTATTTATAGTGTCTTGGCAGAGCTTGGCTTTAACTTGTTACCACTTAAGGTTGTTCCCCAAGGACGAACGAGTATCTAAGGGCAGGCCTCTCTAAAGGAAAAACACATGCGAAAATGATATGTCTGGCATTTTGGTCACCTAAGATAGGGGAGAGCATAGGCCTAGTATCATTCCCAAAAACACAAAAGACAATGGTTATTCTTCCCTAGTTAAAAAGGAAAATACTATATGAGCTATCTACTTGGGCACGCACAAATATTTGTTAACTTTGAAGTGATAACAAGATAGCAATGGTTCAATTTTACCAAGATAGCAATGTGTCTTACTTTGAAAGATAGCAATATAGCAATGATTCAATAATATGCAAGATATCAATGATTTAGTTACCACCCTCCTGGTTAGAGCTACGTGAGTTTTGCATGAACATCCATTTACTTTCCTTTACAAATCGAAGTGTAAGTTAACAAATGCAGCTATATGACTAAACCAGTGCCTAGCCTGCAAATAAATCCAAGAGTGTTCCTACGAAAAAGTGTTAGCGTTAGCGAAAACCACAAGAAAACCCTAAAAATCACTGCTTAGACTAGATGCATAGCTTCAGAGCTTGAATGGGCAGAAACATAGCTCAGAAGCACAGAAGTACATATGCGCTAAGACAAAGGTCAAAAGCATAGGAATACAAGATATATGCACCGAATAAGTGTATGCGCAACAACAGGGGTTAAATGCGCCAAAAGATTGGATGCATCAGAACAGACCTTAGATGCACATTAGGATGAGTCAAATGCGTAGAATCTCCCTGTGTATGGAACCTAAACTCACAAAAACTCAGTTTTTGGGTTAGATTGGGGCAAGGCCCCACAATGGGTGCCAAAAATGTTAAGGGAAAATTGGATTCAAATGAATAATCAATATAATATATCAATAATACCTAAAACTCAATGAAATAATGAACAAAGAAGGTCAATCAAACAAAGAACAATACAATGCAAACCTCCTTTAATTCTTAGCTTCCATTGATCGCCTATCACAAATGATCTTGTCTATGAATATGACCCTCAGAAGGTGCACTTCCTTGCTATGATTCCAAGATTGTCAATTGGGAATGGCTGTGATAGTGTAATTGCAATGAAGATGAGCTTCACAATAATGATAAAGATATGGTAACAAGTTGATCGTAAGCAATGAAGGAATTGGTGCCAAAGGTGCGCTGTGATTCCTACAGAGTAACAATACTAAAAGCTTGGATGAATGAAATGGAGGAATAGGGTTCAATTTATAGACTTGAGAGAATGAAGATCAATGGTATAGAAAGAATGAGAAGATCAATGGTATAGAACGGTTGAGGAATGTGTGTGAATAGGAAGAAGACATGTGTCCTACTCTATTTTGCATGAGAGAAATTAATAAAATAGAAGAATGAGTTAACTGAAGAGATAAATCAATTAAAAGAATAGATCAATCAGTTAAGAGAATATAACTAGAAGAATGGAAATTGCATGAGGATGAGAAGATATTTTAGCTCAATTAAATATTTAGAATATTCAATTGCATGTGCACAAGGATTGAATTATATTTAAGATAACTCAATTTAGAAGAAATGAACAACTTAAATAAATATTTGATTTATTTAAATTTAGAGGAGATTTTATTGGAAGAAACAATTAAATAATTGGTTTTATTTAATTTAGAATTGACTTTGGAAGAACTAATTAAATAATTGGGATTATTTAATTGTTGGAGGAATTAGAAGAATTTAAGAATTTAATTAAATAAATTGATTTTATTTAATTGTTGGAAGAATATGAATCAAATAAATAAATTTGTTTGTTTATTTATTGATGGAGGAATTAGACTTAAGTAAATATTAAGAATATTTATTTGGACAGAGTCATGTTATTTTTACGTGTATACAGGGCTCATTGCTCAAATGTAGGCTCACTACCTTATGAAAGTATTACAAGAGAACAATAGAGATTTGAACTTATCAATAGCATCTACCCATGCATGAATCTCAGTTCTGGTTAAGTACAAAAACTGATCTTACACATTTCATCTTTGCTCTGCTATTCTTATTGATCTACCTTCATTCATACTTAAGATTTATGCTCTTTTCACACATACGCCTTATTCGCACACCACACACACTTAATCATTCAATTACATTGACTATATATATCCCAACATGATCTACAATCATCCTGTCAGTCGGCTTCAATAACACTTAGAACTTTTATGAATGCTCTGCTCTGTCGGCCAGATCTATGCATAACTTAAGGTGTGGACCAAAAATTTCTCTTGGAAATCATTATTCATGTCGGCCACAATCACTAATCACCACCATTTGTCCAACACGCAACTTCCATACATCTAGAATTAAGATCTTCTGCAAGGTTTGCCTGTTCTTCTTCTGTCTGCTCTATCATACTGGAACCCAGTACTCAGATGCTAATATCTTTTGAATCCTTCATCACCGAAGGAAAAAACTCTAGATTTAGAGTGTCTTTGCAATAATGTCAACTACCTTAGGTCCGCAGCAAACCATGCCTTTCCACTAGAGAGATTCGGATCAAGATACTGAACTTTGTTACTACTCTATTCTTTACTGCCCAGACTTAGACAAATTCTGATTCTGACTTCTGGTATGAACAACTTGTGTTATGTGGATGTTTGGGATGATCTTAGTTTCCATCAATGACAACACCTATCAACTCGAAGCAATGTCTCTTGCTAACACTAACTTGGTCATAAATTGACCTAAATGTTGGCGATCAAATGCATAAACCAGAGGTGGCTTGATAGGAAACAAATGTAGAAGCAAATGATGACATTCATGATAGTAACTTCACAAAAACACTCAAATGAAGATTAAAAATAGTGGGCACCAAAAATGTTAGAGGAAATTATGAACAACAATTTTAAACAACTAAATATCCAATAACTCAATGGAAATGATGCAAATATAATAAACAAATATATTACCTTCGTAGACCGATTCACCTCGTAGCTTCCATTGTTGCCTATCTCGTATTGATCTTATGAATGAGTTGAGCTCTCAGAAGTGTGTACTTCCTTGCTGTTGAAAATGACAATAAGAGAATAGTTGTAGATGGATAATGCAATGAAGACTACACTACAATGCAACTCTATGAAGATGGATAATGGAGATATGGAGACATGTTTGGATGATTGTGATGATAACGATATTATGCAAGTGCAATGAGGATACTTTTCCAAAGGCACACTGGTAGAATTTCTATAAAGTAAGATTACAAATCTCTTGGATTGTTGAAATGAGGGAATGAGGGTTCCTTTTATAGGCCAAGGAGGGGCCAATTCCAAGTGTCACGATCTCAATAGGGGAGAAGAAGCCTTATGATGTGTACGATTCAAATTTGGTTGGTTGGGATGAGGGAGAGAAATATGGAAGATGTTCCTCTCACCTTAACAAGGTGGAGAGAAAGGTGTGAGCAAGTGGCCACTTGTAACAATGCTCTCAAAGACCAAAGAGTGAAGGTCAAAGAAGAAGTCCTTGTTTCTAGGATGGTTGGAAGGAATATAGGGACTTATGGGACAAGTGTCTCAAGGTGTCTTTTGACCAAGATAACATGGAGAGACCATATCCATGTTAATAGGGATGGTTACAGAAATAATATGACATGTGGGTGAGGGAAATTAGATAATTAAATATTAAAATATTTAATTATGTGTGCAACATGATGAGGTGGATTGGATGAGGGAGATAATCATGGGAAATGTTCCTACTACGTTTATAAGGTAGAGAAATATGTGGATCCATAAGCCACATGTCATGATGCTCACAAAGACCTATGAGTTAAAAGTGGAAGACTTTGAGAAGATTGTGGAAGGACTCCTGGTTGTTGGAATGTGAGAGATAAACTAGGATTTTGAAAAACAAGTGTCTTTGACTTTGGAGATGATTGAGAAATCATAGGAAACATGTGGAGAAGAAATAGGGCACATGTTGAGGGGATAATTACATAATTAAATATTAAAAATATTTAATTATTGGAGCAACTTGGTGAGGTGTCCAATATGACATGGAGGGGTGACATGGATTAGGTGACATGGATTAAAACATAAGACTTAGACTTTAGAAGAAATAATTAAATAATATAGAATTATTTAATTAGATAATACTATAGAGGAATTAGGGTATTTTAATTAAATAAATTGATTTTATTTAATTATTAAAGGCAGAAGATAAATGTGAACCATTTAAATAAATTAGGATATTTATTTAATTGATAGAGGAATAGGAATAAAATAAATATTAAAATATTTATTTAATTCGACTCAAGCCATTTTTAAGTGTATACACCTTCAAATAACTCCAATATTCCTTTGCTCTACCATATATCATTTCATATTTTTGTGATTTATTTTTGACTATTACTTGTATGTATATAGATTTGTTTTTCATTTCATATTTTTGTGATTTATGTTTGACTATTATTTTTTTAATAAAAAGAGGGTAAAAACTTTATTGAGCGATGAAAACAGTACAGAGCCAGAAATTACAAACCACCCACCGAGGGTCACAAACCAAGAACAGAGACATCAAGTAACACCTAGAACACATCTCATGTCTTCCGTGACCAAGTCCTCAAGCTCCCAAGAAATTATTTTTCAAATATGTTCTCTTATAATATTTGCATGCAATAGCTAAATATTTTGTAAATAGAAAAACTATTTCAGTTCTCATTGGTTTCCTTGCCAAAACTAAAAATAACATATAAATATATATAAGTAATAACAAAACAAAAGAATAAGAATGGTGGCTTTTCCAAAAATAGAATTAAAAGCTCCATCCAAAGAATAAAACAAGTGAATGTGAACAATGTAAATAAGATAAAATAATTTTTAGATAAAAATTATTTAAAATAATTTTTAGATAAAAATTATTTAAAATAATTCTAAAGTAAAATAAAATAACTCTTAAACAAAGAAAACAAAAACTGATCTCAACATTTTTTAAGTAGATGTATTTAAGATATGTATATGAGTATATCCTTAATATATCTTTATCTATATATGGATCTATATATGTAAATAAAACATATAAATTTATATATTTTTTCATTAAAAAATACATACAACAATACTTGCCTTGTAGTGTTGTTATTATAGTATTCGTTTAGTTGTAATATTTTTGTTGATTAGCTATTGGTTGTATATAGTATTTGTTTAGTTGTAATTTTTTTGTTGATTAGGTATTGGTTGTATAGACAAATTGCATTCCAATAATTGAAAAATTAATTTTTGAAGAGTGTTGAAATGTCTTAGAATAAAATTGAAATCTCAAAAATAATCTAGGACTAAAATATTTTCTTAAGTATAAAACTAAACTTTACAAAGCCTATTAAATAACACAAATATGTTCTTAAAATGTAATAATACTAATACTTTTATAATTTAAAATGCATTAAAATATTGTAAGTTTGAAGAATAAAATAAAAAATGTAATAACATGGCTAAATATTTTTCGTGATACTAGATTTTTAACTTTTGACTAAATAAAATTGAAATCCTAGATTTTTAACTCTTGAGTAAACAAGTGCCACGTAGTGGCCAGTACCTGTCTTGTAGTATTGTTATTATAGTATTTGGTTGTAAGTTTTTTGTTAATTAGGTATTAGTTTTGTAGTATTGTTATTATAGTATTCGGTTGTAAGTTTTTTGTTGATTAGGTATTAGTTGTATAGACAAATTGCATTCCAATAATTCAAAAATTAATTTTCAAAGAGTGTTGAAATGTCTTAGGTAAATAAAATTAAAATCTCAAAAATAAGGACTAAAACATTTCCTTAAGTATATAAAACTAAACTTTACAAAGCCTATTAAATAACACAAATATTTCCTTAAAATGCATTAAAATATTGTAAGTTTGAAGAATAAAATAAAAAATGTAATAACATCGCCAAATATTTTTCGTGATACTAGATTTTTAACTTTTGACCAAATAAAATTGAAATCCTAGATTTTCAACTCTTCAGTAAATAAAATTGAAATCCCCAAAATAATCTAATTTCATAAAATAAAATGTGTAGAACCCTAACCCTAGTTGGGTGTGGAGAGATTTGAAATGTCTGCCTAACATATTAATTTTATCTTAGTCACTTTGTTTAAGTAATAATAGTAAGTACTTAACTAAATTTATAAGGAAAAAATTATGTGAACTCGTTTTGAAATGTCTTGGGTAAATAAAATCGAAATCTAAATTATTTGGTAAAAATAAAATAACACTAAAATATTTATTTTGACTAAATAAAATTGAAATCCTAGATTTTTAACTCAAAATTGAAATCCCCAAAATAATCTAATTTCATAAAATAAAATGTGTAGAATCCTAACCCTAGTTGGGTGTGGAGAGATTTGAAATGTCTCCTAACATATTAATTTTATCTTAGTCACTTAATTTTTTGTTTAAGTAATAATAGTAATAATGATTTTAATTATTTTAATTAATCTAATATTGTGGTTTAGTAATATTTTTTTCTAAAAATAAAAAATTGTTTATCATTTCAAATAAATTTGTAACTATTATATTTCCACAACTAAATTTATAAGAAAAATTTATGTGAACTCATTTTGAAATGTCTTGGGTAAATAAAATTGAAATAAATAATTTAATTTGGTAAAAATAAAATAGCACTAAAATATTTACTGAGCTATAAAACTAAACTTTACAAAGCCTATTAAATAACACAAATATGTCTTGGGTAAATAAAATTGAAATAAATAATTTAATTTGGTAAAAATAAAATAGCACTAAAATATTTACTGAGCTATAAAACTAAACTTTACAAAGCCTATTAAATAACACAAATATTTCCTTAACATTGAAAAATATTTTTCATGGTACTGTAGATTTTTAACTTTCTAGTAAATAAAATTGAAATACTAGATTTTTAACTCTTGAGTAAATAAAATTGAAATCCTAAAAATAATTTAATTTCATAAAATAAAATGTGTAGAATCCTATATTTTAAAAAGTAATGTATACGTTTATTTAGCTAATGAATCAAAAAATTAAATTCATAAAAACTAGTGGGAGACAAAATTTGTGTTCATAATAAAAAATTAGTGAGAGACAAAATTTGTCTTCATAATTTGTTTAACATAACTAGTGGGAGACAAAATTTGTGTTCATAATTTGTTTACTTGCCACATCCTCCCCTAAAACCAAAATTCTCTCTGCATTCATAGCTTTTTGTTGGACTCTCGGACAATACAGAGAAGATGTATTTTTTTTCAGCTAATGACAATAAGATAAATCATTTTTCAATAATTTTTTTGTTAAAAATTTATCATGTTGACATAGGAAAAATACAAATTTATATCAAATTTACCCGACAAGAAAAATAATCTTGTCTTTTGATTGGTTTGCAATCAATAGATTAATAATTAAATATGTGCGAACTCATTGCAATAGGTACTAATAAAATTGAAATCCCCAAAATAATCTAATTTCATAAAATAAAATGTGTAGAACCTTAACCCTAGTTGAGTGTGGATAGATTTGAAATGTCTTCTTAACATATTAATTTTATCTTAGTCACTTAATTTTTTGTTTAAGTAATAATAGTAAGTACTTTTAGAGAACATGATTTTAATTATTTTAATTAATCTAATATTGTGGTTTAGTAATAATTTTTTTCTAAAGATAAAGAATTGTTTATCTAATTTCATAAAATAGTGGGAGACAAAATTTGTATTTATAATTTGTTTAACTTAACTAGTGGGAGACAAAATTTGTGATCATAATTTGTTTACTTACCACATCCTTCCCTCAAACCAAAATTCTTAACTTTTTGTTGCACTTTCAACAGTCCAGAGAAGATGTTTTTTTTGCATTCCAATAATTGAAAAATTAATTTTTGAAGAATGTTGAAATGTCTTGGGTAAATAAAATTGAAATCTCAAAAATAATCTAGAACTAAAATATTTCCTTAAGTATAAAACTAAACTTTACAAAACCTATTAAATAACACAAATATTTCTTTAAAATGTAATAATACTAATATTTTTATAATTTAAAATGCATTAAAATATTGTAAGTTTGAAGAATAAAATAAAAATGTAATAATATGGCCAAATATTTTTTATGATAATAGATTTTTAACTTTTGACTAATAAAATTGAAATCCTAGATTTTTAACTCTTGAGTAAATAAAATTGAAATCCCTGAAATAATCTAATTTCATAAAATAAAATGTGTAGAACCCTAACCCTAGTTGGGTGTGGAGAGATTTGAAATGTCTGTCTAACTTATTAATTTTATCTTAGTCATTTAATTTTTTGTTTAAGTAATAATAGTAAGTATTTTTATAGAATATGAATTTTTTGTTTAAGTAATAATAGTAAGTACTTTTAAGAATATGATTTTAAATATTTTAATTAATCTAATTTTGTGGTTTAGTAATAATTTTTTCTAAACATAAAAGAATTGTTTATCATTTCAAATAAATTTGTAACTATTATATTTTCAGAACTAAATTTATAAGAAAAAATTTATGTGAATTCATTTTGAAATGTCTTGGGTAAATAAAATTCAAGTCTAAGAAATAATTTAATTTGGTTAAAATAAAATAGCACTAAAATATTTACTTAGCTATAAAACTAAACTTTACAAAGCCTACATATTTGCATTATGTGGATATTTGAAATGTCTGCTTTGTTAGTGATTGTAGTTATGGGAGGCATTTTATAAAAGAAAAGTAATGCAAAAATAGCCCTAGCAGCAAGTTCACCAATTTGGTATATATAGGAGATAGAATCTCCTTATTTGTATATATTCAATACAATTCCAATGAAGACTTATTTTCTATAGTAGCAGGTTCGCAACAAATCTAAAGGAGAAGCATAATTATTATTGTAACCAAGGAAATCACACTATCTTCAAGTGCAAAATTATTGTATGTGATTCTGCCCTTTTAGGGCCTAATTGTGAGTGTCATTTCTGCACTTATATTTCTGATTTATAAGAGAATATCTTGCTAGGTTTTTCTCCCTCGAGTAGGAGGGTTTTCCTAGGGTAAAATACTGTGTTCATTGTTCTATGTGTTGTATTTTCTGCTTATATATTTTTGTTCTATAAAAACTAACATGGTATTAGAGTAGGTTTAGAAAAGATCTGACTAGATTTGGCTAAGCAGTATATTTTAGTATATCTTAGATCAGACTTGGAGAAGGTTTCATTTGGAGACTTTTTACATCACTTGATTGAGGATTTTTAACCCTAGATTGGAGCGCCACAATATAGGAGGAAGGTGATTTGTGTTGGAGGCTGAAATTGACACTTTGGAAGGATTTTTGGATGACATTTCACTTCATCAGCTGATTAGACTTGCTTGCCATGATTGGAGCAACATTTGAAGGGTTTGGAGACTGCATTACATTGAGGAGTCTTTTGGTGAAGGCTTTGACACTCTTGGAGTAGCAAAACCCTAGCTGTATGATGCAGATTTGAGCGCCACAAATTGGAGCAGCAAAGTGATATTTTTTGTGTTTAATTTCACTAGGATTTCAAGCCCTAATTTTGGTGCCATCATATTGGAATCATAATTATCATTGGATTGTTATGTTGAAGCCTATATCCAGATCTAATGTGTAACAACAGTGGTATTGGAATGAATTCTGCCATGTATGAGCCTACAAACTTGATTATAAGAGACAATCCTACAGACAGAAATTGGAATAGAAGGCAATGGTAAAACAAAGATAGTGGATAAGGATGATTGGAGGATGTTCATGAAAGTAAATCACTGACATGGGTCTTGGATGCATAGCTGTTGGATGCAGAAAGTTGTAGACTCTGAATCTTAAGTGGTGTGTAGAGGTCATAGACCTTGGAGTTGAGTTTGTTGCTTTCAAATGCAAGGAGCTGCAGAATCTTGATCTTTCTTACTTACAGGTATGAATCTGACTTAAGCCTTAGGTATGATCTATTTTTTTTCTACATTTATGGTTAGGTCTTGTTCATTCTAATTGTGTGGTCCAATGTCTGCAGCATCCTTGAGTGGTTTTTGGTATTATGTGATTTTCATTGATGACCATTCTAGAATGACTTGGATTTATTTTTGAAGTCTAAAGAGTCTGAAGAAGTACTTGATAGATTCAAAGAATTTAAAGCTCTACTTGAAAATTTGTCCAGGAAAAGGATCAAGGTTCTGAGATCTGATAATGGAGGAGAATGCACTCCTAGAGGTTTCTGTAATTTTTGCATTGAGGTAGGGATTAAGAGGGAGTTTTGTGCATGGACATCGATCATACTCCTGAGATTCAGAGGGAGTCTACTGAACCAGAAGAGGCTAGTGATCCAAGGGATATTTCTATAGACCTCTATGAGCTAGACAAACTATGCGAGATGCAGAGGCACATTTAGAGAAAGCAAAAGACCACAGAAGTTTCCAAGCTATGTAGCATTGATGAGTCATTGAGTCTAAGCCTTCTAGTGTTGAGGAAGCATCAAGTCAGCAGATATGGAGAGATGCTATGGCCGAAGAATATTAGTCTATTATCAAGAATGATGTTTGGGATGTTGTACCAAGACCTGAAAGGAAATCAGTTGTATGAGAGGATTGATCAATACTTGATGAGCTTGGGATTCTCCAAGAATGATGTAGATTCAAATATTTACTTCAAGGTAGTTGATGATGAGGTTTTAATCTTGGTTCATTATGTTGATTTCTTACTGGAGCAGAATATCTCATTGACAAATGCAAGAAGGAGTTAGCTTCTGAGTTTGAGATGAAGGATTTAGGTCTTATGCATTACTTTCTAGGATTGGAAGTGTGGCATAGACCCAATGAGATTATTCCAAGTCAAGGAAAATATACCATAGATATCTTGAAGAAATTTGGATGAAGGATTGCAAATCTATGTCTACACTAATGGAAACAAATTTGAAGAAATTGAGTGATTCTACAGCTAGTTCAGATTTGGTAGATCCCACCATGTACATGTAGTTGATTGGATCATTGATATATCTAGTCAATACTAGACCAGACATTTGCTATGCAATGAGTGTTCTCAGTCAGTTCATGTGTGAACCAAGGCAAATTCATCTAGTTGAAGCATGTGTAGAAGCTCGAGAAGCAGTGTGGCTTTGGAAGCTCCTTGCAGGATTGTTTGGACAATCATTGGAGCCAATTGTTATTCATTGTGACAATCAAAGATGTGTGAAGCTATCTATCAATCCAGTGTTCCATGATAGAACAAAACATGTAGAGATCAAATACCATTACATTAGAGATATGGTACTGAGGAAAGCTATTCAATTGAGGTATATTTGCACTGATGATCAGTTGACTAATATTCTCACCAAGCCCCTCTCTAGGGTGAAGTTTGTACACTTTCGAGACAAGCTTGGAGTTGTGGAGAATGAAGCCCTTACTGAGAGGGAGGCTCAGCATCAGTGTTCTGCTATCATGTATATTTTTCTGAGATAGAGAAATATGAGGTGAAATCCTTTGTAGTGTATATTTTTTTGAGACAAAGAAATATGAGGTGAAAGCCCTTGTAGTGTATATTTCTCTAAGACAGAGAAATATGAGGTGAAAGCCCTTGTAATGTATATTTTTCTGAGACGGAGAAATATGAGGTGAAAGCTCTTGTAGCATATGTTTCTCTGAGACGGAGAAACATGAGGTGAAAGCCATTGTCCATCTCTGAGACAGAGATGTGGTTCTTTCCACCCTCTAGAAGTAGCCATGGTGGATGCCATGTTGAGAGATTCCATGACAAAATCACGTTGAGAGACTCCATGATGAATCCTTTATACTTGTGTTTATCCACACATGGGAGTAGCCATGGTGGACGTCATGTTGAGAGACTCCATGATGACATCATGTTGAGTGACTCCGTGATGGACACTTGTACACATGTTTCTTTCCACCCTCTGGGAGTAGCCATGGTGGACCTTATGTTGAGAGACTCCATGACGACATCATGTTGAGTGACTCCGTGATAGGCACTTGTGCACATGTTCCTTTCCACACATGGGAGTAGCCATGGTGGACGTCATGTTGAGTGACTCCATGATGATATCGCATTGAGTGATTCCGTTATGAACACTTTTTCACAAATGGGTGTAGCCATTAAGGGTATCATGTTGAGAGACTCCATGACATGGATATCTGGAAAAAATACCTTCCTAACTAAGAGGGAGTGTTAGTGATTGTAGCTGTGGAAGGCATTTTATAAAAGAAAAGTAATGCAAAGACTAGTCGGCCCTAGCAGCAGGTTCACCAGTTTGGTATATATCGGAGATAGAATCTCCTTATTTGTATATATTCAATACAATTCCAATGAAGACTTATTTTCTATAGTAGCAGGTTCGTAGCAGGTCTAAAGGAGAAGCATAATTATTATTGTAACCAATGAAATCGCACTATCTTCAAGTGCAGAATTATTGTATGTGATTCTACCCTTCTAGGACCTGATTGTGAGTGGCACTTATATTTCTGATTTATAAGAGAATATCTTGCAGGGTTTTTCTCCCTTGAGTAGGAGGGTTTTCCCAAGGTAAAATACTGTGTTCATTGTTCTATGTGTTGTATTTTCTTCTTATGCATTTTTGTTATATAAAAACTAACATGCTCAAGATATTATAATGTAATAATATTAATACTATCATAATTTAAGATGCATTAAAATATTGTATAAATAACACAAATATTTCCTTAACTATTAAACTAAACTTTACTTGTATTATGTGGAGATTTGAAATGTCTACTTAAAATATTATAATATAATAATATTAATACTATCATAATTTAAAATGCATTAAAATATTGTATGTTTGAAGAATAAAATAAAAAATGTAATAACATCTTCATGATACTGTAGATTTTTAACTTTTTAGTAAATAAAATTGAAATACTATATTTTTAACTCTTGAGTAAATAAAATTGAAATCCCAAAAATAATCTAATTTCATAAAATAAAATGTGTAGAATCCTATATTTTTAATAGTATTTTCAATATTATAACTTTGTCTATTTGACAAAAAAATAATTTTTATCTAACCAAAATTCTCTTCGCATTTATAGCTTTTTGTTTCCGACAATCCGCACCTAATGACAATACAGATAAATCATTTTTCAATAATTTTTTGTTGAAAATTTATCATGTTGACATAAGAAAAATACAAATTTAAATCAAATTTACCTGACAAGAAAAATAATCATGTCTTTTGATTGGTTTGCAATCAATAGATTAATAACTAGATAAGTGCGAACTCATTGCAATAGGTACTAAAAAGTTACAAACCAAACTAAACAACATTATTAGCAACAGTCACTAATATACAACCAAAAAACTGATAAAACAGCCAACAGGGACATGGACCAAACCACCTCCAAACCACATCACACTATGTATATATATATATATACTTTGATATGCACATTAAAAAATAAATATTTTTGGACAAAATAGGCAGACCGTCAAATTTAGGCCTAACAACTCATACCGATTATTGATTGATTTCATTGCCGTATAACCTATGTCTCTAACCGTAACTGATAATCAATTATTGTCTGCATAGGCAGATAACCCAACAAAATTCAAGCCAATTGCCACCACGAAGTGACGTAATACAAAAGATTGGATAGAGGATCAAATAACTAAGAATAGAAAACTGATTTGATTCTGAACGTGTATAAATAAACATCACCGCGGTAGGTCAAGGGATTATAGTTTCCATCTCCTTGTCGGTGTCTGAATTCTGAATTCCTTCCAGCTTGGTTTGCTGAGGAATTATATTGGCCCTCGGAATTTTCTTTCCCTGGTTTTTTGGGCTGGAAGGCTACTTTTAGTGGAGATGGAGAAAGTACGCATCAGACAGAATGTGTTGTTGAATCATCTCAGACCCGTTGCCTTCCCTAAGGCTTCAACTGATCTGGTGGTAAGTCATATAATCGGATACCTAAATAATCTTTTAGGTTTTTTTTTTGAGCCCCCAAAAATATATCTAATAGAAAATCGGAAATTTTCCCTTTATGCTTTAAAATAAAAAATCTAATGTAAGATCCAAATCCTGGGTAGTGAAAATCTATGTACATGATGATTTAATTCAGGAAATTCAGTTAGCTCATAGCAGAAGTTGGTGATGCTCTTTGTTTTCTGATTGAGCCACAGTGCTATTGCTAGTTAATTAATTTTTTTAATAAAATGGGTTTGCGTTACTATTTAACAAAACAAAATTCTATGTCAAAAAATCTGACTGAAATGAAATCTGTTTTTGTATTTTTGTATTTTTAATTATTATTAAAATATTTTTATATAATGTGTTGCTTGGGTAAAGAAAATATTCTCTCTTCTCTGTTCTCCTAATGATGAATCACGAAACGTTGAGGGGAAAAAACTCCAACACAGTTTAATCCAGAAGCACTCAATACAATAAAGAAAATATTGTTCATGCTCCATTGTGATTCCAGCTTATTCAATTCACAACTCCACATGTCGATGCTTCTTTCCTTGTTTGATTAAGCCGAAGGGCTAAATACTTATGCTCAATGATTTTTCATGAAATGGGATTCAGCTAGTAATATATTACAGTCCAACTTGAATACATATATATTTTTTTTAATCTGTGGGGTTCAAAGCCACATTTCCAGGGTTCCCATGAGCTTCGTGCCCTTCTGTAAATTTGGGCCATTAGAGTTTTTTTGGGTTTGATAAGTTGCCCCCTTGCCGAGAAACCTGTTTTGTCAAACCCACCCAGGTGTGTGTACTGTCCAACTCACTCAGGATGACAGCCAGAATTGGGTACTTGTGCTAGGGGTTTCTATCATGCCAGGTTAGCAAATTCACATGGACTTGCACCCGGTCTCTTCTTGATACAGGGAGTCAGTCCAGCAGGGCTTCAACCCAAGTCATTGTAATGCCAATCGCTTTGCCTTGCCAATTAGATCATGCCCTGCTGGATTAGTTGGGTATTGTTCTTTATTTTTGTTTTCCTAGTGTTGTTGTTTTGGAAGTATAAAGTGATTAGAGGAAATTCGAAGGACTAGCAGTTGCTGAAGTTTAGGTGCAATGAATTTGCCGATAGGTTTTTAGAGTGCAAGGAATAATAGTTCAGTATAAAATTAAAAGGTATATACATTCATTTGATCTCTACTACCAATGTTGGTTGTCCATCATGATTCCTTCCTTTAAGTGTTGAACAAATATTTAACACCCATACTTCCCTATACAAAGTATTGATGATGAAATAAATGGGTCATTACTTTCTTTTTTGCTAAGAACAACCTTGTCAGAAAAATGATGATTGAGCTGCAACATTATAAAATATAAAATTGGTTGCTATAGATACATTATAAATCATTATAGTTAAATTAACCATTTATCATTAAGTGTGAGGTGGGTTTTAAAAGGATCTTGACCTAAATAAGGTTTATGAATCATTCATTATCTAGCTCCCTAGATCCATTGATTTTTCACAAGTGATATTTTGGCATGCATCAAATTATGTGATGATTTTTCTGACTGTATACTTTCAAGCCAAATCTCTCATGAGACAAATACTAGGTGATGCTCACATAATGGTTCCTTTGCCTTCTATTTGAACAATTGTGTATAAATTGAATTAGAGAGAAAAGAGAGTTGAGGCAACCATTCATCTTCATTAAGAGAATGTCATGTATTGGAAATTTGAATCAATAAAATTTTGTTATAGCTCTTCATAATTGGGTGAGCCCTAGTGAGTCCAGCTTACTGGACTCGGGGAAACTATCAGTTACCCTTCCTGAAATGAATTGAAATTGAATCAAACAAGTGCTGTGGTCCAGACTCCAAATAATATCTAGATTTTGGAAGCAGATCCATGCTACAAACTTTCCAACTAAATTTGGGTATTGAGGCCTCTGTTGATATCTTCAGGCGTCCTCTTTCAAATTTTAATAAGCATTAATTTTTTATTGGATTAATATTTAGGTGTCGGCAACTTCTAATGATGACTGGTTTCATGAATGTGCATGTGCTTGTGGCACATACCAAGGATTGATCAAGAGCAAAGTATATGATTGTAGTGGCAAACAGACAGATTAAATTTATAAAGTATAGATATTTGTGCAATTCGTGAACAAGAAATTGTATTTGGTCTAGTGGTAAGAGAAGTTGCATTTTGTAGCTGGCAATGGAAGTTAGAATAACCTACAGCCACTAAAAGTGCAGCGCATTGAATCCTGATTCGTAGAAAAACTTATAATACGAATGAGGCTGATGCCAGTGACACAATGAAAGAATAAAGATAAGCAATAGCAATTCAGCAAATTCCCCCGATATGTCAATGGGATGGAAAAGTGGGCAGGGCGTAAAGTGCAAACATTCTATCAACTCAGGTAGTGGCATTATTTGCAACCTCTCTGTCATCAATGCACCTTCCATATATACATCACTTGCAAAAAATTATAGATCTACTCCTTGAGAGTGGCATACAAGTATGTTAGAAGCTCAATTGTAGTGTCAAAAAGATGCTACTGTGCTCTGCCTGTTACTTATTGGACCTTAAATGGGTACCAAGCCTGCCACAACATAATAACCCTCCGCTTAAAAAAGCCAACCAAAAATTCACACATCTAGAAAGTCAATTCCTCTGTGACTTCAAACCAGGTCCATTGAAATGCAAATTGTTTCAACTTATTGCTAGACCAAAGCCCAGAGGGCAGCTTCAATTATTATTTTAGACAATTCACATTATTTCAACCAGAAGAGCGGAGGATGCAGTGGCAAAAAGTAGTAAAAGTCAAACAACAACCCTTTCACATCCGTAGAAGCTAAAATTCTCGTATCTGCGCGACTCACGAATTTCTCCAGAAAATCTCTGCCTCTACACAAGCCACCCTAACAATTGAAAAACATTCCTAGCAGCGAGATGGGAGGAAATGAGAATGGAGACAGAGGTCTAGAAAGATCTGGATTATCGTTGAATCCAATGAGGAGGGAGATTGTATTGCAGATAATGGGAGGAGTGACGATGAATCAGTTTGGTTTGAATGCCTAGAGCAAATACTTGAGAGCATGTTTTCAACCCTATTAGTGGAGTTTAGTTCCCGTTTTCCCATTGTATGTAAAGATTGGAATATGCTCTTATCATCCAACAGATTTCTGTCTCTAATCCCAGACAGGAAACAATGGTTGCTCCTCTGCAGTGAATTGCATGCCATGGCCTAATGCTTTCTCATGCACTCATGGAAGAGTATTTCCCTTTCTTTCTTGCCAAGCCCAACAGCTCAAAATCCCTCACAAGGCTATATGAGAAAATTCATAACAAATCAGGTGCAAGGTCACTGCTAATCGAAATCCCAGAGCCTCAGAAAATGTATATTTAACAAAGTTAAAATATATAAACATAATAAAAATTGGCAATACACAAGTAGCGTGTGGCATGACATTCATTTCTTACTTAATGTTCTTTGCAATTGATGTGAGTTCTTGTGCCCAGGAAAGTAACACGTCCAAAACAGAGGCGGCAATGCTGAATGGTCATAAGGCAGTGATGCCAAACGCTTCCAATGTTCTTCCCAAATAATCTGTGCCCATCAAAATAAACTCAGCTACTTATGAGACAAGTTTCAGGGAGTTAAAAAGATTCGCCGGCAGCTTTCTCCACATAAATAGCCTATTGGCTAAAGATAAGAGGTTCAATGTGATTGATCCAATCAGGCATTTAGTAATTTTTTATTTTTTGATGAAATAATGCCATTTATATTAACTGTATAAAGTTTCTAAAACCACACTATAACCCCAAAAAAGGTGGGTGGAAAAAGTCACGTCCCCTAGTCGATGCAAGGAATGGCAGAGCCTTAAACAATATATCTATAGAGAAAAACATAAAGATGTCAAGCAGCAAGAGCTATTGATCCTGTAGCAAGAGGCGGATCACCATCATCTAGTTTCCACACATCAAGATTATCCTGAGCATCTGGGATAGGCTTCCAGCCTGTAAGAGCACCATCATTAGAATGTTCATCATTTGGAGGTTGATCAGCACCCCTACGAGGAGAAATAGCCCAAGGCAAGACAGGGAAATTTGCCACTGTTTGGCCAACCATAGGCACCTATATCATGGGGTGAGAAGAAGATGAAGGCTGATTGGAGGCTTGGGACCATCCATGAGCATTGTGACCATGAACTCTGCATTGAGAAGCATGAGAGTCATGAGAATCATGCCCACGGGCATTATGACTCCTTACCACATTGACCTCCTCTAGTAGGGGATTGGCCCTTGTTGGAAGGAGAGGTCAGCAGTACTTTAGCAACCATAGAAGGTGCATTGCATGAGAGTCATGAGAATCATGCCCACGAGCATTATGATTCCTTACCATGTCGACCTCCTCTAGTAGGGGATTGGCCCTTGTTGGAAGGAGAGGTCAGCGGTACTTTAGCAACCATAGAAGGTGCATTGCCCTAGTGGTCAAGAAGCACCTATAGGCGAGCAACTTCAACTGCAATTTTATTAGCTTGCACTTGTATCTGCATTAGCACTTTAGAACAAATCATAGATTTAGAATACATTAGAGAAATTTAAATTATTATCAATAGTACATCCTGAAATTTAGTAAGGTTTTGTTTATCATATAATATAATATGTTTGAAACTACTCTGTGATCTTAATTTAATGATTTTGGGGGGATTACAAAGCACCTCTGGATCTCCTGAATTTTGTTAGCTTAAATACTCTTGTACATTAACTCATAGGTGCTTATGATTCATGACATAAGACCTCAAGTGGAATTTGAGTTTTTTGGGGGTTGTGCATTTAAGTTGGTCAATTTAGGGTTTAATGACCCCACAGCCTCCACGTCACATGCACTTTCTCAAATCGAATTCTTGATGCATTTACTGCACAACAGGGGCAAGCTAAGCGGTTCCTGGGGGGATCTGAATCCAGGTCTTCATTGTGGCAGCTCTCTAACTTTACCTCAGTCATGCCCACTGGACATGCCTTTTTGTTGTGTATTGGAGATTGTGTTTTGGTGTTCAGGGTTTGCAATGTTACTAGTTTGTGCTTGACATTGTTTTGAACTGAGGATTTGGATTTTGTATGTCTGAATTTTGAATGAAAGATGAATGATGGAGTTCTTTTTTTGGTCTGTGGTGGCGGAGGGGGGTTTTGTAGATGCCTGTTTTTCTTGTTGTTTCTTATATGAGATTCTCCACATTTATTGTTTCAGAAGCTCATACATTCAGGGAATTGTCATGTAATTTATGATGCTTTGTATTGTGGTTACCCAGGTACTCTTGTACTCGGTTCCAGTTTTCAAAACATGAGGTATTTTGCATCGGTAATATAAAGCCTTTGGTGGGATATGATTTTCTTTTTTGAGTTTGTGCACTTTGCTGTGTCATGTATTTTGTGTGTCAAAATGATGTTCAGGGTTTGTAATTCACGAGGCTATCCTTTCTGCTGTTTTGAATCTTTTGGTCAAAGACTTTGGATGTTCTATGCTTGAAATTAATTATGACAAATGAAGTCAGGTCATTTGACGTTTTGAGGGTTTGTGGATACTTCATCTGGTATTGAGTTCTCTGCTCTGGTCTATATGCCTGTAAACCTTTGTTTCTTTAATGCCATGCAAGTGTATTTACATATATACAAGCACTAAACAAATATAAGTGTGTACCTCGCCAAAGAGTCTTGTTTGGTCTCAAAAATTAAGGTTCTACATCCACGATTAGGAAGTGTTATGCTCTCCAGATTCATCCCTTAAATTTAAGATTTCTTGTGATGGTTTGACACAGTTTTTAATTTTGTTTTTCTCACACTTATTATGAAAAAGAAATGGCGATTGAAGCAATTTTTTGTACTAGAAAATACATGTAACGGTTGGGTGGACTTAATCCATTTTTAGTGAAGTCTCATACATGGGGTTTAGTTAAAGGTAAATTTGATGATTGCCTTTGTTCCCTTTTTAACAGGCTACAGTATGTGCTGCTGGAGACAGCGCTGCCTATGAACGAGCTACTCTATTTGGTGACGATGTTGTAATTGTTGCGTAAGTTTGTGCCTTTTTGTGCTTATTTGCTGGCTGTTTTTGAGATCATTTTGGAAGCTCTGATCACTCACATTTCATCAGTTTTCAGTACAAATTTTTTGTTCATTCATGTTATTTGTCATAATGCTCTACTTGTATTCATCTTCTTTGTTCAATTCTTGTTGATTTTCTGATCATCACCTGATCTCTGTGGTGTTGGTGATTATTTCTGCAGCGCATATCGCACCCCTATATGTAAGGCTAAGCGTGGAGGTTTTAAAGATACTTTTCCTGAAGACTTGCTTGCCCCTGTTTTAAAGGTCTGGACTGAGAGTTATCTTAATATTTGGTTTGATGCCCTTCATTTGACTCCACACAGCATATGAAAACATGGGCAGTTCAGAAATTCAATTTTAATCATTATTGTTCCTAAGCAAGGGAATTTGTCTCTGAATGTTGTTTATCTTCCTGCAGGCAGTGATTGACAAAACTGGAGTCAGTCCAAATGAAGTTGGTGATATTGTTGTGGGAACTGTTCTTGCCCCTGGTTCTCAAAGAGCCAGTGAATGCAGGATGGCGGCTTTCTATGCTGGATTCCCAGGTGTTTATGCTGCTACTTTGTCAAGTCAATTTTGTCATGAGATTTGTAGTTTCTCTGACATTTATCCGTTTCTTACTTTGTCACGCCTTCAGAGACTGTACCTGTTAGGACTGTCAACAGACAATGCTCTTCAGGCCTTCAAGCAGTTGCAGATGTTGTGGCTGCAATTAAATCTGGATTTTATGACATTGGTATATAAATTTGATTTCTACCAGTGTATTATGATGGTGGCTTTGAATTTAAACAGGGTTCTGATTTTGGCATATGTCTGCTTTAGGTATTGGTGCAGGGTTGGAGTCTATGACTGTCAATCCTATGGCTTGGGAAGGCTCTGTTAATCCAAGGGTAACAATTCAAACAACTATAACTGAATTGTAAAGAGAAGGCTATTGTCTTTTAAGTGTTTTAATTTCACGTCTCTGTTTCTCCTATTCATAGCTGTTGATTTGGTGCCTTGCAATAGGTTGAAACCCAAAAGCAAGCACAAGATTGTCTTCTTCCGATGGGTATCACCTCAGAAAATGTGGCTGATCGTTATGGAGTTTCACGTCAGGAGCAGGACCAGGCAGCAGTATGAAAAATATTTTGAGGGTTTATATTTGATTTATGTCAAAGCTCTTGTATTAAATAGGAACCTATTGAGTTAAAGAAACATGGAGGACAGAATACGAGTGGTAATGACAATAAGTGTAATTCAGGTTGAATCTCATAGGAAGGCAGCAGCAGCAACAGCCGCAGGAAAGTTCAAAGATGAAATCATCCCTGTTGAAACTAAGGTAAGAAGGATCAATATTTTATAATCTGTGAAGTCTTGTGGTTGAAATGTTGTTCATATAAAGATACTGACATGATCCATGTTGTTGTTCTTATTTTTATGTTTAAGCTCGTTGATCCAAAAACTGGAGATGAAAAACCTGTGATAATTTCTGTTGATGATGGTTTTCGTCCCAATGCATCTTTGTCTGATCTAGCAAAGCTCAGACCTGTATTCAAGAAGGATGGTAGCACCACTGCTGGTATGTTGTTTCTGATAATATAGTTTGTTAAGAATGGATTTTCATTTATTGTTTCTATAGAAAATGTTGGACATTGTAATAGATCACAGACTTATTAACTTTGCTAAGATTTTAGACTATCTGTCATTGTATACTATGGAATCTTGAATTTTTGTCCATTTCACTTAATTGAAACTCTTGATGCAACCCTTGCAGGAAATTCAAGCCAAGTCAGTGATGGAGCTGGTGCTGTACTGCTCATGAAGAGGGCAGTGGCCATGCAAAAGGGTTTACCTATTCTGGGTGTTTTCAGGTTTGAAATGTCAATTCGATTTTGCTTTACTACCATCATGGTTGAAATTAATTCCATTTCATTTTGTCCTAAATTAATTGCTTTGAAATATCTGCTTTCTAGGAGTTTTACCGCTGTTGGAGTGGACCCAGCTGTTATGGGAGTTGGTCCAGCTTTTGCAATTCCAGCCGCAGCAAAGGCTGCAGGTTTAGAAGTTGGTGATATTGATCTCTTCGAAATAAATGAGGTAAAACATGACAAAGTGGAACTTAAAATCTGATCACTTTAATTTATTGAAGCATGCCCTTTGCTGACCATAACTTGTTTTGCTATGTATGCACAATTTTTGTGCTAGGCTTTTGCCTCTCAATTTACATATTGTAGCAAGAAATTGGAACTGGACCCTGAAAAGGTGAATGTTAATGGAGGAGCTATGGCTCTTGGTCATCCCCTTGGAGCCACAGGTAATATAATATGAATTTTTGCTGAAATTTCTGAGATTAGCCTAGGGTTTATTCACACAGGGATATGTTTGAAATGTAATTAAATTGTAAAGCTACTGTTGCCTTAGTTCCCTGCCAAGGATACTGTTTGAGAAATCCATTTCAAAATGTTATCTTGGTTCTGTTTTCCTTGTGTGTAAGGACATTAGTTGGAAGCAAATGAATGATACGGTAATAAGTGTTCATTTAGTCTATACAATCAAATGTCAATGGTAACAAATTTGTTCATTGTGGCTAATAAAAAGAGAGATGCATGTTGATGTGTACACGTTTGCATGCATGTGTGGATTTATGAAGCCTGATTGGTTAGCACACACTCTTTATTTTATCCATAAAAAAAAACTGTTATTAAGTTTGACAGAAATTCTTAGTTTCACCAGTAAGGTTTGTTACTAGATTTCTGTTAAAAATATGCAACATTAATCTTCATATCAATGTCTTCAGGGGCTCGTTGTGTAGCAACATTGTTGCATGAAATGAAACGCCGTGGCAAAGACTGCAGGTTCGGAGTTGTCTCAATGTGTATAGGTAAGAACATATGTCTATTATTTGCAGTTTGAATGATTTTGATGAAATTGTTTTATGTATTTTTAAGTATAGAGCAGTAGTTCCATGGAGGGGGAGGGGGTGGTTGGGGGTTGGGCACCTGAATTTCTCGGCAGATGCTTCACAGCAAAATGCAAAGCTACTCGCAGCAAAGTGGTCCCTTGAATTACAAGCTTTTATTCTCTAGGATTTAGTTTTAAGGATTTAAAAAATGAACTAATATCTGTAAACAAATTCACCAACTATTACTAGCCATTTGGCAACAAATCTTCTTACAAATTCTCTGTACATGCTGAAAATTTCTAACCTTCCCAGTCTCTGCCTCTCCCCCCTCCACCTTTCACCCCACCTCATGGTTTCTGTCTGAGAGTTTCGTAAATTCCTCCTAAAGTTGTGGTCCCTCTGCATTCGTGGAGATTCTATTTAATCCTGATTCACATTTGAAACATTTTTTGGTGCCACTACCAAAGAATAAATTGGAGCTGTATCCCCCTTCATGGGACTCCATTCTAAGTGAGGGATTTCCTTTTTGTTATTATTGACTATTTTTGGGTTTCTGGTGCTGCTGTTAGGGACTGGAATGGGTGCCGCAGCAGTATTTGAACGTGGTGATTCTGCCGATCCACTTTGCAATGCTCGGCCAATAAAAGATAATAGCTTACTTTCAAAGGATGCAAAATAGAAGACGAGCGTCTCTTCAAAGGTTATGAAGGGCAACAGGGGTTTTGTTACTGGTGGATATTCATTTGGCAGCTCCCATCTAAAATTTTCACCTTTGTGACAGAAGTTCTTTTTCATTCAAGAATATGGTTTTTTCTCTAGGATGCATTAGGGAAGTATTTAATAAGCTCCTTGGTAAATATTTTATAGATAATATAATATATATAAATTCCTGTAAGTGAGACAAAATTGAGTAATGCGATACCACAATTTGCTTTTATGAATCTCTATACTGTTTGAATTTTAAGTTTATTACTGATTGTGCTTTAGTAGAAGTTGAAGAAATGATCGAGGCTTTTTCTCCCTCTTTGGCATTATTGTGCTGTACACTTGGTTTTTTCAGTGTAAACGTATTGGTTTTTCATTGTTATAGTTGAATGTTCTTTGTCACAGAGATAAAAATAGTTGCTTATTTCCCTTATTTATATCAAACTGGAGTAATTATACTTTTTTGTCATTGCACTATTTGTGTGTCACATCTAGATAATTAGTTTTTTAATATTTATTAATCCAAGCAGATCATCAAGGGCAATGCCCCTTGAATTGCCTGCAATTAGAGGTTTAGAAAACTCAAAGTAATCTGCAAAGTTAAAAATGACTATAATCTAGTACTGTGTAACCACAATGACATCCTAGGCATCTTCTTTCCAAATCCCATTGAATTTGTTGACCAACTTAACATAAGGATTTAGGAACACAGAAAGAATTAAATAGTAAATACAACTATCTTGCCACTTTGTCTCTGTATTAGGCTTCATCTCTTGAAATTCTTGCCAATTCATCAGTTTTAACTTTGTACAGTTGGGAAAAACCCAACCTTTCCAAAGAACCACAGAGGAAATGCCTCAAACCTTTTTGTGGAAAGAGAGCTAAATCTCAGTGTAATTATTGTAGAAGACAGGTGTGTATGTATTATGTGGATGTGGAACACCTCCATTTGCAATTACTGAGGGAATGCTGCAAGTGTTTAGTACTACTACTATTACATGGGACTCTGTCCTAAGGAGTACAATATTTGTCAAAGAATCCTAGGGGACAAAGGTACAATGGCTAAGGTGTCTTGGACATATCACATCGCCATTATATCTTTATATGAGAAAAGTGATTGTCGAATGGCCTTTACAGCAACAAAATCATGCCTTTTTGGTTGTTTGCCTTCTGAGACCATTGTCCTGTATTTTCAGGCGCATGACCTGTTCGGTGGCATCTAGACCATTTCTTCCTACTGTAGAAAAAATATATCATTTTCTTAGCAGATCTTTTGCCTATAGTACAAAATGTTTTGATTGAATTAAGTGGTTATGATTTGAGTAAAGAGGGTGACAAGTACCATTATGTGATCTTAAATGTCTGACATTTTATACCCCAAGAAGAGGGTTGACATCTGCCATATGTCTTTGTTGCAGACCTTTGCTTTACCTCGTTCTATGTCATATTTTGTATGATTGTTTGTTGTTATGTTTTTGGTTTGGCCCATACTTGTAATAATAAATACATGGCACATAGATGGGATGATAATAGAATATTAACGTGGAAGGAAATTCAAATACAGGGATATACCACTGTGGTGATTAGATTGTAGATTATGAATATGCATAAATAACAACCATAAACTAGAGAGCGTGGGCATAAGAAATAGCCTTGAGGACAGTTATAGCAAATGACCAATTGAAATGGTTTTGGTTTTGTATGTTGATGGCAAGGGGGTTCTAATGGTTTCTGCTCACTTATATTCACTTACTCATGGATAGGTTTGATTGTATACATATAGTAAGGGGGCATTTTTGTTGCCGAGAGGCTGGGATGGATCAGAATATCCTTGGGGTTTTGTGGTATATGATATCTCCCTTAATATTTTTGAGTGCATGCCTGATTTGTAAGAATGGTCACTTTGTATATTCTAGTGGTATGAGAAGATTGGTTCTCCTGTACGTTACTAGCCTTAGGCTAAACATTCCGGCCCCATCTCTTATTGTGTCAGGGGCCTTGCACTCAACAAGACTTGATTCCTGGTGGATTCATTCAGAACCTTTCAACTTCACCAGTAGATAAGGGTTCTTTGACAGAGAACCTTTTTTAATACAGGAATGTTGATTTATTTTTAGGGACTTACAACCTAATTGGGCATCAAGTAAAATCTTGTCATCGTAGCCATTGGTTTTGGTTGGTTCTTATTAAAATCCTACAGACATAAGGTAGAACGGTGAATGTAATCTCCGCTTTGGGTTTTCCCCCGTTTGGCATCTTTCCACACTAGCAAAGCTTTTGGAACACGTCAATGTGAGATTAACCCGAATATTGAATGTTCTCATAGATGTTTCAATTTTTTTTTTTGGAATTTTGATCCATAAAGATTTGGAAAAGATAACACAACAGCAGGAGGAATTACTTTTGAAGTTGTGTGCTTAGAAAAACTCTAGAACCAATGGTTTGAGATTGCGGTACTACCATCGTGTGACGGTTTGAAATTGCTAGTTCCATTAGGGTATGGGTTGGAATTGGAGTTCCATCAGGGGATGAGTCCGAAACCACCTTTTGCATAAGGGGTAGATATGAAATTGTCAGTGCAGTTACAAAACTGTTAAGTCAGAGAAAGGGGCAGTTTCGATGCGTTTCAGTGTATGAGAAGATGAAACCAACAAATTGACTAGACCACTCGAATTCCCATTCTAGATCCTTACCATATGCGAGGGGATTCCTTCAACTCTTTTAGGACACAAGGACGATGAATTGGACCATCAAAGGCTTAGGAGGACAATCCAATCTTTCAGTTTCAAAGTACGATAGAGGAGGAAGTTTTAGACATGGTATAGAGCTCAAGGGGTTAGAGGTACTTAATGATAGAAAGCATAAGGAAGATAAGAAATATATGGAGTGAGTTTTTCACGATTGTAATTGTTAAGTATTTCAAGGAAGATACGTTAACGATAGAAAGTAATAGGAAGATAAGAAACATATGGAGTGAGTTTTTCACAATTGTAATTGTTTTAATATTTCAAGGAAGTTTTGAAGGTGTGCAATTGTCACTTCCAACTAGTTTTCTTGGCTTTTAGATTTCCAAGGTAAATTTGTCTCTTTGTGGTGATTTGCTTATATCAATGCTTGTTTTTGAAGTGTAAATCATCCTTCCACTTTGAATGCACACTCTAATTCCAATTTAAAGGAATTCTATTATCATTTGAATGAAAATTTAAACAGTAGTATATGATTGAAAATTAATTTGGATTGTTAATTTGCAAAAGCATAATCTTGTATTAAAAAATGGATTGAATTTGGTGTCATGTTTTAAAGTTACCTCAAGATTATCTTCATGAGTAGCCATTTACACTAATGACATTTTATTTGCATTTGTTGATGAAGGAACAGCCAATCATGTATACGTGTGTTTAGTATTGATGGCTTTCTCAAGTTATTTTTGATAAATTCTTTATTTTCTTGTGTATAATTGTAATAAGTTAAGGGGACCCATATAGTACACAAACACGTAAGCTTTAGGGTATTTATACTTTCGCCATTGGCATAGCTTTTGGAGCATGTGATGTTTTATAACTCACCCTTATATGACAATTTTAATCAATGCAAAATTAGTCTAAGTACCACATAATTATTTTCAATATTGAAAGCTCTTTTTTTTTAAATTGATGATCTATAACTAATTAAGAAAGACAGGTAACAATATAGATGTGGAGAAATCACATCAGCCCCACCAGGGGGCTATAAATTAGTTCAGGCCAATATAAAAACATGGTATGTACCACCATCAAAATCTAAGGAGCATCAATTTACTTACATTAGTATCAGTTGTATATAATGAAGAGATATGTTGAACTTTTACATTCTAATATCTATTGGTTAAACCTATTGAAAATCTACCTCTGCTCTTCGAGATTAGGATCTAGATTAGGAATATCATTAGCAACATCTTTATTGCTCTCCTTGTAGGAGTCCAACTCTTTGAAGGTACCAAGTGGAGGAGAAATGTTCTCTCGATTGCCACTTTTATTGGAGTTTTGATTTGTGAATTCCAAATCTTTGATTGCTTCATGCATGAGAAGTTCATACACTAACAACCCTCCTTAAGCATAGCTTAGGTGGGCACAATAAAGATGGGTCCCGACAACTAGGCCTGATCAGGTATCCATATACAAAAGCATCTCTCATAAAGCGGAGAAAGAAAGAAAACCCTGTGGGAAAAAAACTTTCCTCAAAAATAGAGAAACAAAGAAAGTGTACTAGACACAACTCGATGGAAGTGCACTTGACACAATACAACTGAAAGTAATAGTCTTGCAATATTTGCAAGATCCATGTTTGGAATGCCAATTGCATGCCATATGGCTACAATTCAAATCCAATGTGAAGTCTTGCTTTGAAGGATTTGTGGAAGCCTTCTGTGAAGCAACTCTAAAATCTGTAGAAGCAAGGAAATTTATATATATATTCTGCTGTGATGAATCTCTGGAAGTCCTTGAAGAATCAACTCTGGATGCACATGTAGCATTAGGTGATAGTGGAAGTGTTCGTGACACATCTCAATACAATGCGGGAAAAAAATGTTGAAGAATGATGAAGTAGTGGTGGAAGTGTACTTGACATATCTTTGTGGAAGTGCTCTTGGCACAACTCTAAAATACTCTTGACACAACTCTATGAACCCCTCATAATTCAATATTTTTATCCTAGATATTATTTTGTTGTTCGAGAAACTTCCCTGTGACTCAATATTTTATCCCCCCCAAATTTTGGCACTTTCTAATGATAGTGCATTAAACAAGGCTAATTGGAATGAAAAATGACACTTTATAATGATAGTGCAAAATCACTTTCAATAGATTACTCTTAAAAAAATACACTTTCTAAAAAATGACACTCAATTTCAAGTTGTCAATCAAAAGATACAATTGTTTTTCGAGTTTTTAACTTGCATAAAAAAGGGTTTTTTTTTTTGAGAAAAATGGGACAATTCCCAAATCGTCTCGACGCAACTTTGTTGGTGTCTGAACCAGCTTCACATTGATTATAAATATGCCCAATTTTTCCTTTGTGGGTGAAAGTTACGGCAAAATGAAAAAAAAGCCCCTCTTTGCACAAACATATGCAAAATTAAGGTTTTTCAAGGCAATCTCTTTTTTGGAAAATGCAAATTTTCTCTAGACCATGGGACTTGGCATAAAAGAGTTTTCTCTAGCAAAAATGTTTTGGTTTGGACAATTAACTAACCTCTAGGGGTTAGCATAAACTACTAATGGACACAAAGTTAATGGTGCCTTTACAATAGTTGTTAATAGTTAACATGAAATGTTAACTTTACAATAGTTGTTAATGTTACAATATTTGTGACATTTACATTATATGCTTAGATGTGGCACTAATGTCTTTAGTTAGCATTGAATTACTTTAGAACCTGCAAAATGTTGATTTTGCAAAAAAAATTTGCATTTTCAACAAAAAACTATGTTATGCCCTTACTTCCATAGCGTATATGGTTATGAATAGTCAGCTTGTGGCTATCTTAACTCTTAATTAAGTCATATTATCATTAGTATATTGTTATTTAGTTGTTTAGGTCGACCTAAGGCTTCTATAGGGCTATCTAAGTCGGCCTGGGTGATATCCTAGGCATAAATAGGTATATATAGGAGGTAGTGAGTCTCATTTCATATCATATTGAGTATTCTGTTCTCATTGAAGACTATTGGAGGTATCCCCCTCGAAGTGGATTAGGAGGTTGCCCCCTTGAAGTGGCATATTATTATCAAGTATTTGTAGCATATTTACTATTATATTTAGTTATTGTGCAAGTTGTTTCATTACAAGTGGTATCAGAGCATGATCTTGGCACCGTGAAGGCAAAAATAATGTGATTTTTTTTTTCTAATTTTGGAGGTCATTTTGGAAGGTGCATATCTCTCAGATTTTGGAGAATTTTTTTTTTCTGAGTTTTAAAGGGTTTTTGAAGACCATATTAAAGAAGCCATAGTCCATATTTCAGAGGAATTGGAGCATAATTAAGCGAATTATTGTAGAATTAGGGTTTTTATACAATTTATTTGGAATATGCATATCTCTCACCTCCTACCGAATTGGAGCCAGATTTTTATTGGGTTTTTGAGGACATACTAGAGGAGCCTACAGTCCAAAATTTGGAGAAATTGGAGTAGAAATAATAGAGTTATTTCAAAATTAAGGTTTCCACAAAATTCACTCTAAAGGCTGTAAATTTGCTAATATTTTAGAGTTTTTTTTGGGTAAGTGGTATCTTGGCTATAGTAAGTTACAATAAAATTTTTAGAGAATTTAAATTTCATTTGTGTGATTTATTTCAAAAATATTGGTTTCCATTATGACGGGGCTTGCAACAAGAGGCATAAAGAATGTTGTCACACCAGGGAAATCCCCTGATAAGGATGGGGAAACAATAGAGGATATTAATCCCAATGAGGAAGTAAGGTGAAGGAAGACATTTCCTCAATTAAGTTGGAGATGTGTGGCCTAAGAGGAGATATATCGGACAGAAGAAGAAGAAGAAGAAGAAGAAGAAAAAGACGATGAAGAAGAAGTGAAAGAAGAAGTTCCTAATCAAGCTATTCAACCAATGCAAGGGTACCATGTACTATTCCTCATCTCTTCCTCTATGGAACATCAAAAGGTTCAAGTAAAGGAAGAACACATTCATCACCATCAAGAGCTAGATGCAAAGGGAAGACACATCTTGGAGCTGAAGTTAATTTTCTAGACACGCATGAAGAAGCTGAGGACATAAACAATTCCAAGTTACCTCATTATAAGGAAATATTTTCTAGTTGAAGTTACCACATGGGATGATGAAGATTATATGAAGAAACTACCACAATTGTTTAGTGTTGAGGACAACGCTTTTGTAAAGGTGGGGGGCATGTTATGCCCTTACTTCCATAGCGTATATGGTTATGAATAGTCAGCTTATGGCTATCTTAGCTCTTAATTAAGTCATATTATCATTAGTATATTGTTATTTAGTTGTTTAGGTTAGCCTAAGGCTTCTATAGGGCTATCTAAGTCGGCTTGGGTGATATCCTAGGCATAAACAGGTATATATAGGAGGTAGTGAGTCTCATTTCATATCATATTGAGTATTGTGTTCTCATTGAAGAATATTGGAGGTATCCCCCTCGAAGTGGATTAGGAGGTTGCCCCCTCGAAGTGGCATATTATTATCAAGTATTTGCAACATATTTACTATTATATTCAGCTATTGTGCAAGTTGTTTCATTACAAACTATGAAAGAGAACTTGCAAAATGTCAAATTTATAATTTTTTTTTACATTTTTTACAAAAAATTCCGTCGAATAGGAGATTTTTTCCTCCAAATGAACTAACAAGCTAATTAGCGTAGCTCTGATACCATGTTAGAAACAAGATCAGCTTGCGTATTGTTGATTACTAATTGGAGTAATTTGATTATGAACAAGGTAGTTGTACATATAGGGTAGAGAGGTTGAGTCAAGTTAGGAGTCAACTTCAACACTCAACTAGAGGTGGAAGAAAGAGTGTCGACAAGTGGCTTGGAGAGTTGTGTTGGACTCTCCAAGTAGACACCTAACCACCTAAGGTGGCTTAAAGCCATGTGGGGAATATACATATAATTACTTATTTAAATAATAAGTAATAGTGTTAATATTCCTACACTAACACCCCCCTTAAGCACAACTTAGGTGGGCATAATAAAGATGGGTCCTGACAACTAGGCCTGATTAGATACCCATATACAAAAGCATCTCTCATAAAGTGGAGAAAGAAAGAAAACCCTGTGGGAAAAAACTGTCCTCCAGAAGAGAGAAACAAAGAAAGTGTACTGGACACAACTCGATGGAAGTGCACTTGACACAATACAACTGAAAGTAATAGTCTTGCAATATTTGCAAGATCCATGTCTGGAATGTCGATTGCATGCCATATGGCTACAATTCAAATCCAATGTGAAGTCTTGCTTTGAAGATTTTGTGGAAGCCTTCTATGAAGCAAATCTGAAATCTGTAGAAGCAAGGAAACTGACATCAATCTTCTGCTGTGATGAATCTCTAGAAGTCCTCGAAGAATCAACTCTGGATGCACGTGTAGCATTAGGTGATAGTGATGTTGTAGTGGAAGTGTTCGTGACACATCTCAATACAATGCAGGAAAAAATGAAAAAGAATGATGAAGTAGTGGTGGAAGTGTACTTGACATATCTTTGTGGAAGTGCTCTTGGCACAACTCTGAAATGCTCTTGACACAATTCTATGAACCCCCCCATAATTCAATATTTTTATCCTAGATATTATTTTGTTGTTTGAGAAACTTCCCTGTGCCTCAATATTTTATCCCCCCTGAATTTTGGCACTTTATAATGATAGCGCGTTAAACAAGGCTAATTGGAATGAAAAATGACACTATAATAATAGTGCGAAATCATTTTCAATAGTTTACTCTTGAAAAAAATATTTACTTTCTAAAAAATGACACTCAATTTCGAGTTGCCAATCAAAAGATACATTATTTTTTGAGTTTTTAACTTGTACAAAGAAGGAATTTTTTTTTTGAGAAAAATGGGACAATTCCCAAATCATCTCAACGCAACTTTGTTGGTGCCTGAACCAGCTTCACATCGACTATAAATATGCCCAATTTCGCCCTCGTGGGCGAAAGTTACGGTAAAATGAAAAAAAACCTCTCTTTGCACAAACATATGCAAAATTAGGGTTTTCTGAGGCAATTTTTTTTTGGAAAATGCAAATTTTCTCTGGACCATGGGACTTGGCATAAAAGGGTTTTCTCCGACAAAAATGTTTTGGTTTGGACAATTAACTAACCTCTAGGGGTTAGCATAAACTACCAATGGATACAAAGTTAAGGGTGCCTTTACAATAGTTGTTAATAGTTAACATGAAATGTTAACTTTACAATAGTTGTTAATGTTACAATATTTGTGACATTTAAATTATATGCTTAGATGTGGCACTAATGTCTATAGTTAGCATTGACTTACTTTAGAACCTGCAAAATGTTGATTTTGCAAAAAAATTTTGCATTTTCAACAAAAAACTATGAAGGAAAACTTGCAAAATGTCAAATTTCTAAAAAAATATTGCATTTTTTTACAAAAAAATCTGTCAAATAGGTTATTTTTGCCTCCAAACGAACCAACAAGCTAATTAGCATAGCTTTGATACCATGTTAGAAACAAGATCGACTAACGCATTACTGATTACTAATTGGAGTAATTTGATTATGAACAAGGTAGTTGTACATATAAGGTAGAGAGGTTAAGTCGACTTAGGAGTCGACTTCAACACTCAACTAGAGGTGGAAGAAAGAGTGTCAACAAGTGGCTTGGAGAGTTGTATTGGACTCTCCAAGTAGACACCTAACCACCTAAGGTGGCTTAAAGCCATGTGGGGAATATACACATAATTACTTAATTAAATAATAAGTAATAGTGTCAAATATTCCTACACTAACACTTATGTCATGAGGCCAAAATTTTGCATACTTTATATCAAACCTATAGATGGTGGTTGAACCCTCATCTATAATCTTTATGAATCTTTTGGTGGGGATCTCTAGAGTCATGGTAACCTGTTCAAGAATTTTCAAGATGGCGAGTCTACTAAAACACTCCATAAGGTACCTTCTCTTGTCTTGGTATAAGTTCTCATTTTTCATTTTCCATAAAAACCACAAAATGTTAGTAGACAAGTCAATCCAAAAAACATTAAATTTCATACTTAAACCCTTAACATATCAACATAGAATTTCTTGCCATGTCACACTATCCCTTACATCCCCCCCAAGAATATTACCCACAAAAACAAACCAGATGGACTTAGCATACAAACAATTAAAGAAAATATGCTCAAAATCTTCCTTGCAGTTACAAACAGAACATTGGTTAAAGCGTCGAATACCAACAACAAAGTTTTTTGAGTAAAAGAAGCCATATAAAGCAACATTTATTGAGATTTATAACTCTAGACCAACAAGCTTTAAGGGACTCAGACCAATCTTTATTATCACTTAGACTAATATTCCAGATAATATTAACATGATTAAGCACCTCTTGAGAATCGATCAACATTCTATATAGCTTTTGAGAATTTATTTTCATGAAACTTGTGCCATCACTCCACTTAAAATTATCCAAACACTCAATATTGAATTTCAACTTGACAGGAAATTGGATTTGTGACAAGGCCTTTTTAACAGTGGAGTAAGTTCTTTTTTGGGTATCAAGTAGATCAAATTCAATACTAAGATGAGACCAAAATTTCAACTCACTTTTATTGAAAATATTTTGAAATTCAGTGATTCCTTTTCTGTTCCAATTATTTGTTGAGCAACCTTGAAGCAGACCCAATGGTTTATTATTGCAAGATAGATTCCACCAAATGGATCTGAAGCTATAGACCTCATTAGTAGTCTTGTTAAAGGCTTCTTTGCCCACAATGAGGTTCCTTATTGCTTCCCAAGCTTTCCAAATAATGTTGAACACAATAGAAGTTGATGACTTAAATTAACCTTCCCAAACATGATATCATGGGGATGCAAATTTCTCCACTTTCTAGCTTTCTTAAGAATTGCATCTTGAATATTCCTCTTGACCAAGGTTTTCCAAGGCTCATTGCAATCAAAGGATTTGATTATCCACTTTGTGGAGAGTACCACACCTTGGATCCTCAAATTCTTTAGACCTCCATACAACACCATTCCCATCTCATAGCATGTCTTTTCTTATTCCTTTTACCATCAGACCATAAAAAATCACTAATCAACTTTTGAACATTCTCAACCTGGTAACTAGCAAAAAACCACAAAGAGGCATAATAGATATAGTATGAGGATAAAATCTTTTGGCGCACTTGCACTCTTCTAGTAAGGGAGATAGATTTTATTCCAAATTTTTAGCTTTTTTTTCAATCTTAGTATACATCCAGTCTCACATGTCCTTTAAGGATGGTCTGAAAACAAAGGGAATCCCTAGGTATCTCACCTATTTGGATGGACCTCCCATTGCTAAGAATACTTATTAAACTAATTAGGAGGCTCATCCAACCAACTTAAGAGAATAGATTTATTCTCAAAAAAGTTTTCCCTTGAAGCATCACAAAACTTTTAATCTTTCCACCATATTGTTAAAATTATTTTCCTCTAGCATAGGAAATAGAGCTGTATCATCTACAAATTGAATATTCAATAATTCATCATTATTGGAAGGACAACCCCTTTTACCTTATCTCCAAGGATGTCAGTTCTCACCATGCAGTGCAGGGATTTCGAGGTAATCACAAATAAAGCAAGTGCAAGAGGGCACCCTTGTCTGATAGACCTTTCAAGCAAGAAGGGTTCAAAAAGTGAGCCATTAACATCAACTTGAGTAGCATCTTGAAACAAGACTTTTAACATGTTACAAAATTCATTAGGAAACCAAAAAGCCTCCAAAATAGAGATGATAAATGACCACTCTACTTTGTCATAAGCCTTTTCAAAGTCAAGGAGCAAAATTGCCACATTTTGATTAGAATTATTGGCCCACTCCAGGGCTTCCTAGCTGGTAATCAAGTTTTCAAGTATATACCTGTCCTTGATTAACCCTGTTCGGGTGCTATTTATAATCCTAGGAAGAATATCAATGAGCCTCAAAGTAAGAGCCTTGGCAAGAATCTTGTATGAAACATTCAATAAAGTGATTGGTCTCCAATTCTTCATGTTATTCTTCTCTCCCTCTTTTGGAAGGAGTTTTATGGTGCCTCTATTCACCTTGCTCCCCAAAGAACATCTATGTATTGCTTCTTTGTACATTTCAAATAAATCATCTACCACCCATTCAATATTAGCTATGTAGAATTCTATTGGAAGACCATCAGTGCCTGGGGATTTCCTATTCTTGAAGGAATGAATTGCATTTACAATTTCATCTTTTGCGATATCTTGCCTCAACATGAAAGCTAATTCTTCATTAATATTTTTGGGGATTATCTTTTTATAGAGCTCTTGAGCTTGCTTACACCTGGTCTTATTGTCATTGGTAGTAAAGAGATTTTTATAAAATGTTCTAAAGATCTTGATATCTTCATTGCTTCTGTACCTATTATCATTTTCCAAAATTAGGCCTATAGACTCCATCTTGTTCTTAATCCTCAACGTGTTGCAAAAATATTTGGACCTTTTGAAGAGTAATTTCATTTCCCACTAAACCTAATGTAGCTAAGGCATGCATATAACTTGACAGATGTCACCATCCCTAAATCAAGCATTCCAATAGGTGAAGAGATTCTACATTTAATTATCAACCCAGGGACATGTTTCTTGAAATGATGTCTATACTATATGTACAGTTGAGGAATACTGGGTGCTTAGTTGTGTATATAGTTCAACCAAACAAAGCTCAAAGCAGTGCTGAAATAAAATCTAAGTAATGCTGAAAGGAAATCACAAGTATAGAAAGTAAACTCTATTACTTTTGAAATATAAGAGCATAATAACTATAAATTGAAACATACATCTAGTTAATAACTGAAAACCAATTCATAATCTAATATGAGATCTCCAAATCTACTCACATAAGATTGAAGCTAATAGGGAATAGCCTAACCCCAAGTGGACCCTTGCTTGGGTTGACTTTCTTCCTTTACTGAATAAGTATTAAATCAACACATTTACTTTCTAATCTTAAGATAAAAACAAGAACATAACGATATGCAAATGAAATGATATATTTTCTATTGACTGGAATCAAAACTGAATGCAAAACTTCTAAGAAAATCTACGTGCTAGATATCTGGACAAAAGAAGATATATAGACGCCAACTAAAGTTCAAACATTAATTGAATAACCATAACAAATGATCCACTTTCCTTCATAGAAGGAGAGGATTCCTTATTCTTGTAGAGTTATAACTAAACTAGGATACATAAGCTTTGATTAACTAGAAAGAGAATTCTAACTAAAACACTTGATATAGAACCAACATGTCCCCAAAAGCATGGAAACAATCATCTCAGCTTCACACATCTTTACTTGAAGTGTTATTATCCTATCATGATGGCCCCTTTCATCTTATCTTGGTATTTTAAAGAAAGCAGGTCACTGCGGGTCAGATGTTCAATAACTGCGTTCTCTATTGCAAGAATCAACCTTTGGCTGCATGAACTCTTGTAGGTGTGACTGTAGAAAACTCTGCGCTTTGGTTGTAGGAACTCTGTGACATGGCTTCATGATAGTGATCTTGGATGCTGCATGAAGAGTTAATCCCATAAAAGTATCTAACCATAAAGATTATTTCAAACATACTTATTCATCCACATTGCATATGAAAATTATCATTTAACTACACAATATCCATTAAACATTATACAATTAATATAGTATTTAATCAAAGTATAATATCAAGTCTTATCCATAATATAATAAAAGTATCAGTAGAAGATACTTGGAAACATGAAAAGAGGAGATAAAAGAGGCAATTATGGGGCTCATCACACCCCCTAACTTAAGGGTTTGCTTGTCCTCAAGCAATCAAGGAACTAAACAAATTAAACATTAAGGTCTAGAGTTGAGCATGAGTGCAATCCACTTAAAGTCATCCAGGTCAGCATGTCCTTTCTCCTTAAGAAGAATCCTCTTTGAGCTTCTATGTGCTCCCACCTGTTGTTTTCATCCTCTACTCTATATGTTCTCTTGCCAATCCACTGGGGAATAGGATACCAAAGAAGAGGTGGATGAAATGTAAGTGGCAACCATGCTAGTCCTTGTGCTTTGGCTAAATTGATGTACATGTGGCATCTACTAACTATTGCATGGAAATTATATAAGGAATATGACTCCTTCTGCTTCAAATCTACTGTTAGTTCTTACCACCTAGCTTTACAACTGTCAAATGCATCCTTTCCTTTTTATCTTAGTACTTTCTGGTAAGTTGCATTGATGGTCCTCTGATTTCTGAAAAGCTTCATGAGCACACTTGGAATCTTCTGCAAAAAAACCATTCATCATCAATTTCACTAGGGTCCTTTACCTCTGCCCTGATCACCAAAGCCATAGATTTTTCTTTTTCCTCATAACATCTCATATGAACTCCTCTATCATACTCATTTCTAATTAATGATGTGAGTGCTCTGATTTGTAAATCCCCTGTATAGAGAATGAGGTTCCATTATAAGTCATAAGGAACAACTAAATCATGCAAATAAAACTCACAAAGGTGATCCTGCAACTTTGGAGAAGATGTCCTAAAGATCCAGAAAAATCTTTGTGTAGTGTCTACCAGAAATGGAAGATTACTTACAAGTTGCATAAACTCAAAAATTAGAAAAAATTCTCTTAAAAACAATGTATCTACTCTAGAAGGGGGTCTGCATTGTATTATTTGACTAGTGAGTTCTGCCATTTTCTCTATTCTTCGTATCAATTCATCAATTTCTTTTTCTTTTTCCTCCATCTTTCCTTCAAGTTGTTTCTCCATTTATTTCTTCTCTTCATCCCACTTCCTCTTCATCATTCTTATCTCCTTATCCCTTCTCCATAAAAAATAATCAATTGAAGGACCATTTGTATTTATGGTTGTATGACGGTTGAAAGGACTAGTTGAAGTGGAAGGGATATCAAGCCCTATAGCCAACAATGTCTTATGCTTATCTATCTCTGTTTCTTCATTCATTTCCTCCACAACCACTTTGGCTAATATGTCTAATTCATTGCTTCCATGTTCTTTTGCCCTTAATTTTTCTTGCAACTGTTGATTGGTAATTACTTGCTCCTCAAGTTGTTTGCTTAGTAAACTTGTCTTTCTAAGGGAAGCCTAGACTTCTCCCTCATCCTCTATTTCATCATCAATGGGGACCATCCCCTGACCTATATTGTGACCAGTGAATTCAGAGGAAGATGGAGTGGAATCTCCTGTAGGGTCAAATCCTGGGGTACTTGACACATTTTGTTCATCTATATAGAAAAACATGTCTTCCCTTTCAGAGTCTGTGTCAGTCTCTAATAGCACCACTTTAGGTTTTGAAATGGTAGGTTTGGTTTGTAATCTTTTTTTAAGGCGGTGTGAATGCCTAGGATTTTGAGTTAGTGGAGGCTTAGCTATTTTGACCTTATTTTTACTTGCTTCAGGCAAAGAAGGGAATAATTTATGTTTACTTTTTGATTTAGTAGCATAAGAGGGTGAAGGTTGCTCTTAAACAGGTGAAATATCTTAAGACAAAGGTACTTGTTCTTCACATACAGGTGAAATGGGTTCTAGTGGGGTTTCAACTATAGTAGATGGAATTCTATGTTCAGGAGATGAAGTTTCATGTATAGGGGTTCTTACAGGGTCAAGTGCAGGTACTGCAAGACTCTTTGAGGGTGCTGCAGGGCCAGAGGTTGACATTGAATTCCCTTTAGAAGAGGCTGCATGCTTAGCAGTTGATGTTACATGCTTAGAAACTGATGTTGCATGTTCTTCAGATAGTGCTACATGAACACAGGATGTGAATGCATGTTTAGCAGAAGGTGCTACATGTGCTTCTCCCAAATTCTCTCCCCTTTCTTCTTGTACATCCTCTATTTCTTGCACCTTATTTCTTTTCATTCTAAGCCTTTGACCATGTGGCCCTACATCAGGCATTTCTCTAACATGACACAAACCTAAAAATACTTCTCATGACACATGAGGAAACCAGTGATTTGAAAACTTGTCACTCAAACGCTTTTTTACTAACAACTGAATAAGCCTGTGGTGGGACAATGTAGTTGTAGTCCCTTTCTGATATTCATTTGTCATTTTCTTCAACAAATTAAATAGCAAATTGGGAGACAATTCTTCCATGTTGTAGATGGTTCAACAATTTAAAATGTACAACATGAAGATCAGATTGCCTACCTTTGCAGGTTAAATCTTTGATGATACACATGGCTGCTTGTGCCCATTGCGAATGGAGTGATAGGCGTTAAGCCCCTGCAAAGTGACTTTCAACTGCTCACTAGCTTCAGCAAAATCATTCTTAGCAGCCACTGCATCACCTCTTTGTGGGAAATTCTCTCCTATTGTTAGAAGACCTGTTACCTCAGCTATGGCCGCTTCTGAAGCATCCACACTCAACCCTTTGACTACTACTTGCCCATTATTCCAGGTGCTTGCAAATTTGGCAGCCATGTCCTCGTCATGCCCATTTAGTCTCTAAAAGTAAGCTAACAATCCATCTTTTCAGGATATGACTAGAGAGTTTGCATTATTCATCAAAACTGTATGATTTGTAGGCTCTCATCTTACTAAATCACCCCCCATTTCTTCTGTCAACCACAGTCAATTTCTTAGTAGTTCAAATACAGACACAATTCTCATCAACTCAATTATAGGAAAAGGGTTTGGACATAGATAATTCTAAGATACAATGTGGTTTTCTTAAAACTTGGAATGCTATAAATGCTATGGGTTTGTTGCTTGATAGCAAATGTAGAAATTTGAACATTAAGTTCAAATGATGTTATATGCTTGAACATTAATGTCAAATGATGTTGCATGCATACGAACATCCACGATTTACAAGGTGATGATGTAGGCAGGTAATGGATCATACAATATGATTTGGCTTAGCATACGCCAGTTAATGGTTGATAAATAGGCTTAAATAGCTGAAAAGACTACTACCACCCCCTAATTGAGCATAACACGTGTCCTCATGGTTGAGTAGGCTGGAAATGACAGGAAATGACAGGAAATGACAGGAAATGACATGTTGAGATAGATTAGGTAAGTTGTAATGATAAAGCACATTATTAATTAATATGTTACAATAAATGCTTCATAAAAAATAATTACAATCTAATGCAAATGGAAGAAAAGTAGTTACAACACTTCGTACGACGTGTTGCAATGATGTATTGATGTTGACTGGTGATGACGAAGATATTGACAAGTTGGTGGTCATGCCGTTTATTGATGAAGACCGTTGATGGGTGTGATAGATGTGATAGGTTTGTCAATGAACAAGTACATGTTTATTGAATGTGACGATGGAGGTACATGTGGTGGGATGTGTTGTATTAGAGCTACATGAAGTGTGTCAAAGAAATTGGACAAGACTCCCAAGTAGTGATGCTGCAGGAATCTTGTTGTAGAAATGGATGTTGTGTTGTTTTAGGAAAGTATGTATACAAGTTGCAGGAGTGAATCTGTGGATGGTGTAGGAGCATAAGTAGTTGTACTACAAATTGTAGGTATTGATGTTGCAGGAAAGAACACCTGTTGCTGCAGGAAAACAAGTATGAAATGTTGTAGGCTACAAGTACTGATGTTGCATGGTGCAACAAATGGTGCTACACGAAAAACAAATGACAAAATATTGACACAAAAGAAGGTGTGCAAGCAAACTTGCATTGTTATGGAATAATTAATGACGCCCAAAGGGTTTTCACTGTCAATTTGAAGTTTCATTTTTTTGGTGTGTGTGTGCATAGTGAAGAGGTTATACCTGAGAGAGGACATGGTGTGAGCTGTAAGGCTCATTCTCTATATGATGATGTGCTGGTGTTATCTCCATTTGATTGTCTTGTTCTATCTGTTGCATGAATTGATCCTTGGTGAGTGGATTTTTGTAGAGCTTGAGGCGATGGCCATTGACCATCAAAGAGAATCTGACAGGGTCAATGGTAATTAACTTGATTGCTCCATTTGGAAACACTTCAATTATCTCATAGGGGCCTAGCCATCTTGTTTGTAGTTTCCCTTTGTGATCTTTATAGCGAGAATCATATAGAAGTGCCCAATCAGTGGGCTAAAATGCTCTAGTCTTGATAACATTATCATGCCACTTGATTCGCTGCTTTTGCACAATTTATGTATGATGAAAAGACTTTTTTGAATTCATCCAGGGCATTGAGTTGAGTTATCCTTTCTTGTTGTACAACTAAAAGATCTATTCCTAGTTCCAATGTTGTCCCTAAGGCATGCTGTTCAAATTCAATATGTAAGACTACTATTTTACCATATACCAACTCATAAGGTGTAAATCATGTGGTAGTCTTCCATGTTGTTCTATAGGCCCAAACTACTTCAAGAAGGCTGCTCACCTAATCTTGTCTATGCAGAGCTACAATTTTGGTTAGAATGGCCTCAATTTCTCTGTTGGTGACCTCTACTTAACCATTGGACTATGGATGATAAGGTGTATATTTCCTGTGATGAAGTGCATATTCTTTGATAAGTGCAACAATCAACTCAAAAGTAAACTGCAGTCCTTGGTAAGTAACAAACTCTTTAGGCATTCCATATCTGGTGAATATTTCCTCATAAAGGAATTATGCCACCTTCTCAAATCTTGCATGTGTCAGAGGCTCAACTTCCACCCATTTTGTTAAGTAGTCAGTGCATACCAGAATGTATACTTTGTAGTTTGACTTTGAATCAATGGGCCCTATAAAATCTAGACCCCATTTGTCAAAAGGTTCTTGCACTAGCTGAGGTTGCAAGGGCATTTCATCTATCTTAGTTGGTCTCCTCATCCTTTGACAATGGTCACATCTTCTGGTGTAGACAACTGCATCCTTATGCAATGTTGGCCAATAATACCCAGTCTTCAAAATCTTGAATATTGTCCTCTTTGCTACAAAATGCCCTCCACAAGGTTCATCATGGAAGGCTTTCAAAATATCATAAACCTCATCTTCTCTGATACATATTCTCATGATGTTATCAAGGCCCATGTAGAATAGGTATCTAGTAATCTATGAGAATGGAAGACTCTTTTCTACCAGTTTTTTCTTCTCTCTTGATGAGAAATGAGGTGGTGTTTTTCCTACAACCAAATAGTTAGCAATATCTACATACCAAGAAAGTTGCACAATTAATGCAAACAAATGCTCATCCAAAAATTACTTTTCCTGGTATATTAATAATTGTTCTATCAAATTCTTGAAGTAGTAGCAGTGACCTGACCAATCTACCACTAACTATGGGTTGTTCATTAAGTACTTGATGTTAGAATTAGAACAGACAACTGAGAGGGGGGGTGAATCAGTTGTCCCACAATATTAACCTTTTATTCATTGTAATCTTTCACAACCTACAAACAAATTGATGATGTAAACATTAAAGCATGAAACAATAACACATGAGCAGAAACATAATTAACATACTTGACACCAAGATTTTTGAAGTGGAAACCCAGTTAAGGGAAAAACCACGGTGGGGGTTAACCCACAAGATTCGTATCCTGTTAAAAGTACTTAAAATGGGGAAGGCACTTGCCTTCGGGCTCACTGCTCAAAGAGAGGCTCACTGCCTACATAATTTATGTTTAATACAGAAAGAATTAACTGAGAAATAACATCTTCTTCATGCTTGGTTCAATCTCATTGAGTGCTCATAAAACTTCTGCTCTTCTCCCAAATAATTCTTCACTATCAGTTCATCCTTTACTGTTCTTGCTCCTCTACTCCTCCTCTTCTCTATTCTACCTCTGATCCATTCTTGGGATTTTATTATTTCGCACAAGGATGATTTTCCACAATTCAACTACATGCCTTTATATGCTTCATCAACCTTGGAATACACATCAAGGTCAGCATTACAAACATCTAACTTAATGTGAATCACTAAACTATCGGCCAAACATAACTGGGACTCAAATCTTCCTTGATCAACATGCCACACTCCATAGAAATGATCTTAGATCATCCGCAACACGCTAGAATCATCTGGTCGGTGGGAAGAATAGCAACACCAAGAAGAAAATCTTCAATAACGAGCTCGGTCTTTAATGCGGACCTCCAACACAACAAACACATGATCTAGAGACTTCCACAAGCACATTGAATTTAACAAAGACATCCACACTCCTCCAAATTATCAGAATCACTTGCACCTTCTTCCGGAACCTCAAGAACACTGTCTTCCATGATTGTCACACTAGAAAGGTTGCTTGTGGACCTCTAAACCATGAATCACTTGAGTTGATGATACACACTGACTTCCTAAACATGTCTTTAGAACCGTAGATCATAATATTTCAATGCGGAGCAATCCGGACCAATTTACTGTCACTCTGTCTCTTTTGAACACAACAAAACCTGATTCTACTTAGATGGCCATAGCTTCTTCAAATCTTCATGCGAACCTCTCAAAACTTAATTGGAGCTACGTAAGACAATCCTCTACACAGCCATATGGTCCACATACATTGATCTTCATTAATTTTCTCAATATCCTCAACATTCTAGTCTTCTAAATAGGCAACAAAATAAGGTACAATTGACACCAATGGCAACAAGGATATGTTGACATCAATGACAACACCAATTAGGCACATATTTGCAACAATCTCCCCCTTTGTCATTGATGGCAACATATGATGTGAAAAATTGATTCAACCATCAAGACAAGAACTTCTCCCCCTTTCTCTTATCACTTTTACAACTACTTTCTTCACTGCTCCCCCTTTCATCAGCAACTTGTTTTTCACATGACTTCTCTCCCCCTTTGGCATTAATGACAAAGGGAACATATTTACAATCTTTTCTTCCCTTTTTTGTTTCAGACTGATCTAAAAATTTGCATATTGACTACTCCCCTTGAGTAGTATCTCCTTAACATCAATTTGGATCACAAGATATGACTGTGAATTCTACCAAACTGATGCATCTTAATGCATCTTAGTTTTGATCATGAGGGGTAATAACCCCTAACTTCTCTCTGAGATACTCAAAAGTATCCTTGGGTAGAGGCTTGGTGAAAATATCTGCAATTTGATCCTTTGAAGAAAAAAACTCCAATCTGACTTCATTCTCATTAACCTTCTCTCTCAAAAAGTGAAACTTGACTGATATGTGCTTTGTCTTTGAATGCAACACCGGATTCTTTGAGATGCTTATTGCACTTGAATTATCACAAAAGATTGTGACAGGCTCCTCAAACACAATTCTGATATCTTTTAGCATTTGCTTCATCCACAAAACTTGAGTACAACTGTTTGCTGCTGCTATATATTCTACCTCTGCTATAGATAGGGATATTGCCTCCTACTTTTTTCTCAACCAAGAAACCAATCTACTTCCCAAGAAGAATGCACTATCACTAGTACATTTTCTATCATCCACATCTCCTGCCCAATCAACATCTGTATATTCATGAAGAGTTGAGTCATTATCCTTTGGATACCATAAGCCATAAACAAGTGTCCCTTTGAGATACCTAAAAATTCTCTTGACTGCTACAACATGGGATTCTCTAGGATCAACTTGAAATCTAGCAACAAGTCCAACTGCATTCATGATATTAGGCTTGGTCTGGGTCAGATAGAGCAGTCCTCCAATTATTGATCTATACCTTTTCTGATTTACCTTAAGGGAGTCATCATCTTTATTCAGCTTACATCTGGTTACCATGGGTGTACCCACCAACTTTGAATCTTCCATTCCAAACTTTTTCAACAATTCTCTTACATACTTAGATTGAGATATGAAGATACCTTTATCTAACTGAATGATTTGCAGACCTAAGAAGAAATTCATTTCACCAAACATGGACATCTCAAATTCACTCTGCATCTGATCAACAAATGTTTTTCACATACTCTCATTTCCACCCAAAATGATATCATCAACAAATACCTCAACAATCAGCATGTCCTCATGATCAATCTTGAAGTAAAGATTACTGTCAGTAGTGCCTTTGCTATATCCTAGCTTTAGCAGATACTTATCTAATCTTGCATACCAGGCTCTTGACACTTGTTTAAGTCCATACAATGCTTTCCTCAACCTGCAGACCATATCTCTCTAATCAGACAACTAAAATCCTTCTGGTTGTTCAATGTAGACTTCTTCTTCCAACTCTCCATTTAGGAATGTTGACTTGACATCCATCTGATAGACCTTGAAATCTTTATAAGCAGCAAATGCAAGAAATAATCTGATTGCGTCTATTCTTGCCACCAGAGAAAAGGTTTCTTCAAAATCAATTCCTTCCACTTGAGAATATCATTTGCAGACCAACCTTTCTTTGTTTCTTGCAACTTCACCATCTTCATTTAGTTTATTCCAGAAGACCCATTTAGTTCCAATCACATTTTTGTCTTCAAGTCTAGGAACAAGATCCCAAGTGTGATTCTTTTCAATTTGCATTAATTCTTCTTCCATGGCTTTTACCCAATTTTCATCATTGCAAGCTTCACTTACTAAATTTGGTTCAATCTTTGAAATCAAACAAATTTCCTCTTGCTCTTCAACAATTCTTTTCCTAGTTCGAACACCTTTGTATCTATCCCCTATAATCTGACCTTCAGGATGATTCAGTCTTACATACCTAGGAGTTTTAGGATTTATTTGGACCTCTGTTTCTTGAGCTTGTTCTTCAACATCTGTATTAACCTCTTGAGTCACTTGATTTTTTGGATCAATCTGAATCTGAGTCTGGGTTTGAACTTGTCTTCCTTGACTTTGACTTTCATCTTGATCATCTAATTCATATCTGCAAGACCTGGAATCTCCTTCTTTGCTCTCATCAACTCTAACATTTGCACTTTCAACAATCTTTTTCAATCTTTTGTTAAAGCACCGGTATGCCTTGCTCTGAGTAGAGTAACCTAGAAATATCCCTTCATCACTTCTTGCTTCAAACTTGCCTAGATCCTCATCTCTTTCGATATAGCACTTACTACCAAAAACTCTGAGGTATCTCATAGTAGGAGGATGACCAAACCATAGTTCATAAGGGGTCTTACCAAATTGCCTTTGATCTGCACCCAGTTGAGAGTGTAGACAACAATACTCACATCTTCTCTCCAATAGACTTGAGGAACATTTGCTTCCATCATCATGGTCTTGGTAGCTTCTTGAATGGTCCAGTTCTTTCTTTTCACAACTCCATTTTGCTAAGGAGTCCTAGGAGCAGATAACTATCTTTTTATTCCATGCTTTTCACAGAATGTATCAAACTCACCAGAGGTAAACTCTCCACCTTTGTCGGATCTCAGACACTTTATTTTTTCACCAATCTCATTTTCCACCATAACCTTGAACACCTTGAACTTGTCAAGAGCTTCTAATTTTTCTTTCAAAAAGGTTACCCACATCATCCAGGAGTAATCATCAAGCAACAATATAAAATATTTGTCTCCTTGCACACTCCTAATTCTAGTAGGGCCACATAGATTAGTATGCACAAGTTCTAGCCATCCACTTGAAAATTGTTCTTTACTCTTGAATGAAATTTTTTTCTGTTTACCTAATTGACATTCTCTACACATGCTATCGACAGGTTTCACAAGTTTTGGAAGATCTCTCACAACCTGAGTAGAACTTTTCTTGCAATGTTATCAAAATTCACATGACACATTCTCCTATGCCATAACCAACTCTGATCAATCTGAGCAATCAAACAAATTTTTCTAGAACTACTTAAATGAAAGATGTTACCTCTAGTCTGAGTACTAGATGCAATTTCAGTTTCAAAGCATTCCAAGATTCTACATTTTCCATCCTTGAATCAGAGATCATAACCCTTGTCAACTAACTATCCAACACTAAGAAGATTATGCTTCAATCCTTCCACATATAGAACATCATTAGTGTTATTCTTACCATCAAAAGAGATGGATCCTCTGCCATGGATTCTACCAACTGAGTTGTCTCCAAATTTCACAATTCCACCTTCATATTTTTCAAAGCTTACAAACTTACTTTCATCACCAATCATATGATGAGAACATCCATTATCAATTACCCATTCATCCTTTTCAGCAACCTAAGTAGCCAAGGCACCTTCCACATTTGTACAGCTAGCAGATTCAGTAGGCACTGGATCTTCTTCTTTGATAGCAATGAATACCCAATCATTTTCAGTGGAACTTCCATGATCAGATTCATCATCTGTGACTCCTTCTTCACCAGCTTCTTGGACATAGTAGCATTTTTTTTGAACTCTAGGTCTGTTAGGGTTTGGCCTTGAACCCCTCTCTAGACACCTTGAGGCAAAATAACCAATCTTATTACAAGCAAAACATTTGAACGACAACTTTCCTTCATACTTAATGAATCCTCTTGGAAATCTTTTGGCAAAAGGGGCTTCAAGTTCATCAAACTCAGTTTCATCACCTTCAAGATCCTTTCTTGTCCTATCGAATCTGTTAGATCTTCTTGAAGAGCTTTCACCTGGATCATATTTTTGTTTTCCATGAATACTGGCTTTAAATGCAGTTTCAAACTTAGGAAGAGAATCACCAAACTCACTCATTTCAAATGCTGAAAGTTTACCAACCAACTGATCCCTTGTAACAGTTGTCACAATCCTGATTTCTTCAATGGCAACAACTTTATGCTTGTAGGTCGGAGGTAAGGATTTGAGCACTTTGGCAACAATTTCTAATTCTTCTGATTTTCACTAGCACACCTTATACCGCTCACAAGTTCATTCACTTTTAGCATGTAGGATGTAATATTTTCATCTTCAATCATCCTTAAGCTCTCATATCTATCCTTTAGACTTTGTAGCTTGGCACATTTGACATGTTCATCACCTTCATGCAGTGTTTCCAACTTCTCCCAAATTTCATGCGCAATTTTCAATTCCAATACATTTGTCATTTCTGTATCAAACAGGGCACTCAACAAGGCTTCTATTACTCAAGTGTTGTTCTCAGCATCTTTGATTTCATCTAGAGTTGTAGGACCTTTTTCTGGAATCTTGTATTCATTCTTAGTTATCAACTAGTAGGCATCTCCCATACATTGCAAATGACATTGCATGCGCATCTTCCATAGAGAGTAATTTGTTCCATCAAATCTTAGACTTTCTTTCTTGTAAGTTGACATTCTAAATCTCCTCAAGTGGTCAAGATTCTTTCAGAGGAACTTGGCTCTAATACCAATTGTTGGAATTAGGACAGACAACTGAGAGGGGGAGGTGAATCAATTGTCCCACAATATTAACCTTTTCTTCATTTTAATCTTCTTTCACAACTTACAAATAGATTAATGATGCAAACATTAAAGCATGAAACAATAACACATGAGCAGAAACACAATTAACATACTTGACACCAAGATTTTTGACATGAAAATCTGGTTAAGGGAAAAACCACGGTGGGGGTTAACCCACAAGATGCGTACCCTGTTAAAAGTACTTAAAAAGGGGAAGGCACTTGCCTTCGAGCTTACTGCCCAGAGCTCACTACTCAAAGAGAGGCTCATTGCCTACAGGATTTATGTTTAATACAGAAAGAATTAATTAAGAAATAACATCTTCTTCATGCCCGGTTCAATCTTATTGAGTGCTCATAAAACTTCTACTCTTCTCCCAAATACTTCTTCACTATCACTTCATCCTTTATTGTTCTTGCTCCTTTGCTCCTTCTCTTCTCTGCTCTACCTTGATCCTTTCTTGGGATTTTATTATTTCGCACAAGGATGATTTTCTACAATTCAACTACATGCCTTTATATGCTTCATCAACCTTGGAATACACATCAAGGTCAGCATTACAAACATCTGACTTAATGCGAATGACTAAGCTGCCAGCCATACATAACTAGGACTCAAATTTTCCTTGATCAACATGCCATGCTCCATAGAAATGCTCTTAGATCATCTGTAACATGCTAGAATCATCCGGTCGGCCAAGACTGGGAAGAACAACACCAAGAAGAAAATCTTCAATAATAAGCTCGGTCTTCAATGCAGACCTCCAACACAGCAAGCACATGATCCAGAGACCTCCACAAGCACATTGAATTTAACAAAGATATCCGCACTCCTCCAAATTATTAGAATCACTTGCATCTTCTTCTAGAATCTCAAGAACACTGTCTGCCATGACTGTCACACTATAAAGGTTGCTTGTAGACCTCTAAATTATGAACCACTTGAGTTGATGATACACACTGACTTTCCAAACATGCCTTTAGAACCGCAAATCATAATATTTCAATGCGGAGCAATCCAGACCAATTTACTATCACTCTGTGTCTTCTAAACACAACAAAACCTGGTTCTACTCAGATGACCATAGCTTTTTCAAATATTCATGCGGACCTCTCAAAACTTAAATGGAGCTACGTCAGACAATCCTCTACACAACCATATGGTTCGCATAGATTGATCTTCATTAATTTTCTCAATATCCTCAACATTCCAGTCTTCTAAACAGACAAAAAAATAGGATACAATTGACACCAATGGCAACAAGGATATGTTGACATCAATGACAACACCAATTAGGCACATATTTGCAACACTTGATTGTTGCATGATCAGTGTAGACAAAAATAGGATAACCTATTATATAATGCCTAAATTTATTAATTGCATAAACCACAGCCAAGAGCTCTTTTTCAGTGACAGTATAATTCATCTTTGCTTCTTGGAGTTTTTTACTGATAAAATAGATGACATATTATATAGAACTGTCCTTTTGTCCTAAAACAACCCCTAAAACATAACAGAGGCATCAATGTGGATGTGGAAAGACTCTTTCAATGATTGAAAAGTGTCTTGACATGCAGGTGTCCAATCAAATTTAGCATCTTTTCTAAGCAGAGTAAACAGAGGTGCAATTGTTTTGCTGAAATGCTTTATAAATCTACGGTAATAGCCTGCATGGCCAAGGAAGCTTCTAATATATTTTTGTTTTTGGGGTATGGGTAGATTAGAAATGACATGTATCTTGGATGGGTCTATCTAAATACCTGCCTGCAAGACATAACACCCCAAAACTATTCCGTCTTCTATCATCATAGACCATTATTCATTGATGAGGGAAAGGTTATGGTCTTGACAACACTGCAGGACTTTTTTTAGATTGGCTAAGGCTTTAGTGTAGCTATTACCATGAGTTGTAAAGTCATCCATGTAGACTTCCAAACAATCGTGGGTAAGATCAGAGAAAATGCTAAGAATTGCTCTCTATAAAGTAGTAGGGGCATTACACAGTCAAAATGGAAGGACTACATAAGCATACGTTCCCCAGGGATAAGTAAATGTTATTTTATCTTGGTCCTCAGGTGCAATTCTTATTTGGTTATATCCACTAAAACTGTCTAAGAAGGAAAAGTATTTCCTACTAAGGAATCTAGAACTTGATCAATAAAAGGTAAGGAGAAATGGTCTTTTCATGTGGCAGAGTTAAGTTCTCTATAGTCCATGCAGACACACCATTTTCCATCTTTTTTTGGCACTATCACCAAAGGAGAAACCTATAATGGCCACCCTAGTTTGTTCCTGGTGTGCTTTTTGATTCATGTGTTATATGTTGTTTTGAGTGTTTATCAGTGTATTATGTGATTATTATTCTTTGATGCATTGTATCGAACTTACCAATGAGGTCTATGGTGCAATCGATGGGTTCTGATGGTGTATTCTGCATGACTATCGAGGTGTTTCTGATGGGGTTGTGCTTTATTATTTGGTTTCCAACTATGCACTATGGGACACATACGTTGTGATTGTGCATGTTAGATTATTCCAGTACTTTAGCTTCACTATTTTCACTATACTTGTTATAGTTGTGATTGTTGTATTATTCCTGCATTGTGAAATGTTTTTGTTTATGCATCATGTTCCTAGATCATGTTAGTCATAGATGATTATAGTGGATGTGATTATTTTATACCATGTGTGATTATACCACATTGCAGTGGATTATGTTGCTTTGGCTATTATATGTGGATCTGATGGTTGACTTGAGTGTGTAGGTAATTACAGGTATTAACTAATGTGGGAAATGTGGAGAAGGTTGACATGGGATGCTAAGCCATCTCACCCTTATCTTTGTGTTGTGGAGACCCGTGATGTGTGTTTGGAATCATTTGTGTGTGTTTCCTTAGCATTCTTGCATTTTATTTTCAAATGGTTCGAAAAATGTGTTTTCCGTGTTTTCAGATTAAATTAATGATTTTAATTTGAAGATTGCTATTTCCTTTTTAGAGAAAATGTTTGTTGCATCATTATATGCTTGTGGAACAAATTTGAGTGATTTCGGTTTAATTCCAAAATTTGATATTTTTCTATAAAAAGGTAGAAATTACATTAAATGATAAAATGAAATGCCTAGTATGGTGTGTTTTAACTTTTTGGAATGAGACTGAGTTAAATGACAATAACCTATTTGGAATAGTTGAGTTTGTTTGACTAACTATTTCCCTGTTATTCTTACTGAATTATTTGGGTGTTTTCAAGGAAAATTAAAATATTAATGCATTTTGATTAAATGCTTATGTGATTTCAAATGAAATATTGCAATTATTTATTATTATTATTATTATTATTATTTTTAAATGCGCTTGGTAAACTTTTTAACGTGACTGGCGATGCTGGTGCAACATGCCCTCTAGCTCCACGTGAATGCTTTTGCTCAGAGCAATGAACCGGTAAGGCCACAACACGGGGGACCTCATCCCCTAGCAAGAACACTTCAAACCCGCGAGCTCGTTGGCCCAGCGAAGGCGTAAAGCCTGTGAGCTCATTGGCCCAATGGGGCTTTGAACTTTGGTGGCCGTAATTATTTATTATTTCAAATTAATGAATTAAATGATTTAATTATGCAAAGGCTATAATTTTGAATTGATTGATTAAGTCACTTAAGATAAATATTTTATTATGAAAAAAAGAATAGTGTCTTTGGAGGCATAAAAGGAAAAAAACATGTATTTTGAATTATTCTTTTTCTCTCTAAAATTTGCTCTCTCATTTGTTTGAAACCCTCTTGCTTGAAAAATGGATATCTAATTGCTTGGAAGGGAGTTTTGCTTGGGATTGCTTAGAGTTTGGATTGGATTCACGAGCTTGGTGTTTGCTTGTTGTGTGTGGATCAAATTTGACATTCAACCTCATTCTTTTCCTTGGATTTTGCTTGTATTGGAAGATAAGTTTCTCCAATCTTCTCATTTAAATTGTTTTATTATGTTTCCTTCATGCCACACCATCTAGAATGGTTGAAGATGGCTTTGCTTAGTTGTAGGAAACTTAGAAAATTTATTTCAGCTGGTTATTTATTTATTTCATGTATTTTACTTTTTGGAAACATAGAAATACAAATAGAACCCTGGCAAAATTTCCCTGGAAATACCCAACGCATTTTTATTGCATATATTGGTTGTTGGCATGTTATCTATAATGGGTAGTTGTCAAATCATCCATAGCTATTGAAAAACAAAAGTTAGAAAATTGGTCAAACTTTGGTCAAGGTGCCAAAGAGAGCTCCAATGGAGTTTTTAGGGCCTTATGGTTGTTTTGCACTTTTAGAAAACATGAAAACTAAATTCTATGCATTTCCTTTATGATTTGCTTTGAGGGATGAGTTGACTCCTTCATATTATGTGATTCTACATCTTGTGAGACTATGTCGTGTTTTGGGATATTTTGGTGCATTGAAATCCATGCCACTTATTTCTCCATTTTTGAAAACCTGAAAATTGCTTTGTATGCATTTCTTTGATGTTTTCTTTTGTGGGATGAGTTGTCTCCCAATTAGAATGGTATTTTGCATCTTTGAGAATATGTTGTGTTTTTTTGTCAAAATTGTGATTTTGCCACCTCGAAATCTGTGCCATGCCCAATTGGTCAAATTGGTGCTAGGGTGTTTAGGAAGAGGTCTAGGGGTAGGAAAGGAGTGGCTTCCATCGTGCACCATGGCCCAAAGAGGTCATTGGAATTTAGCGAATGTAAGTTTTAATCAAGAATAACATTTAAACACATTGGGTTATAAAATTTAATAATAAGATCATCTACACCAAACTGCATGTCCTGGTGAAGTGTTGGACTTGCTTGGGTTTGGTTGTAAAGAGCAATCTTTAGTGTAGTGTCTGGTTGCTATGAGGAGGTTATGCCCTCATGTTCTACCACGAGGTGAGTATTACCCTCATTTGAAACTCCTTGTCCTAACTACCTAGGTCTCTCTTCCTTCTTCCACTGTTAGAGTTTGACTCGAGGTGTGATGTTAAACATGTGATTGCATGTGCATTGTGATGCCTGATTCATGTGTCTATGATGGACTATGATTTATGCCTTGTTTGATATGCATTGAAACCTGGTGTAATTATTTCCCTTATGCTTGAATGTTGTGATGTCATTCTATTATGCTTTGGCAAGTGTGCCATATGTTACTTGAATGCAATTGGATGGTAGTTGTACCATGTGTTGTTTATATGCATTGTATTGGTAGTTGTGTCATGTGTGTTGTGTGTATTGATTGGCATGCATGCCATATGTTGCTTGTATACCCTGGATGTGTGAGATGCTTGTTGGCCTCCTATAATGATTTAACAACTAAGCCCATAAAGCTGTGACTCAAAGATTGGATATCTAACCTGAATAGCTGTCTTAATCACTATGAAGGTGCATTTAACTTGTCAACCCAGGGACGTGAACTTGAAATGGGTTAGCACGGTATGTGCACTAGGAATTCCAAAGTAGCCACATTCATTCTACGGCTAAGAAAGACATAATGCTGAAAGTAAATTGCTTGGAAAGAAATAACATAAATGCTGAACATCAACCAACAACTATACTAGCCGAAGTGCATGACAAAAAATAAAAATCTGGGCAAACAAACAGGAAACTACTCTGTCTGCAGGAACAGACACATAATGGAGTTCTAGTGGCTGCAGGAACATACAGTGCCAGATTTTAACTAACTGCTTAATAGAAAATAACAACTAAACTAAAGGATGGAATGCTCACCAAGGGGGGCCCCTTGGATGAGTATCCCTTAAGACAAATGTAAACTCAGAGATGCGAACTTATAACTTCATTTTATTCATTGGAAAACATGAGTACAAATGAGCAACATAACTGTATTACTAAAAAAATTAATCATGCAAGTACAACCTCAGATTAATCAACCCTTATGAAAGAACATCTGAGTCTTATTTATAGAAAGAAAAGCTACAAACCAACTACCTAGCAAGGCAGTCAACTCCAACAGATTAGGAGGATGCCACTTTAGGGAAAGCATAGAAAGTGGAGAGGAGGTTATGCATGTGTGGAATCTCATCAAGCATGTTCGCTTTGACGTAGATCTAGCACAATTGTAACTCCTATATTCACTCAACAAGCAATTAAGACCAGTTACAAGGTGGTTATCTTCCCTCCATTTGACATTTGAATGATCATCTTGTTGACTTTGATGGCGAGTAACCAACTGACAGAATCTTCCTCGATTTTATAGGTTGCTAATTATATTTGCATAACAATATTAGTATGCCTATTAATTGCATATCTATAACTATCTTAGAGTAACATTCATTAATCCACATGTAAAATTAACATAGATAGTTCATATAGCATGTCAATGTCATTAAAGATTATAGGACATAACCTATGCCCAATATCTTATGGTTTTGAGGAAATATCATGAAAATATCAAGATCTAGGTACCAACATCCATGATAACTACATCAAATGGATAATAAATTCTAACAAAATTGAGTCATAAACTAGACTCATCAATGCTCTTAGCGGGTTTGTCATGATCACCTTCTCCGTAGCTCGGGGGTTGCCTAGAGTTGCATAGACAGCTATTGCGCTCGACGATGGCAATATGGTTGGGAGGCGAGAAACATTTCCCCATTGGTCCTTCATGATGATCTTCAAGTGTTGGATGGTTTCCTTATCTTCTTGTAGGTTGATTATGTCATGCTTTGTGTCTTGTTGCACCTTGGAGAGCGTGTTGGTTTTTGGGTGGTTTATGCACTTGTATATTATCATTATTGATTATTGTAACCTTTGTAATGTAGGTCTTTTGAGACCCTTGTAATAAGATGTAATTATTTCTTTGAGTTGATTTATGATGTTGGCTATGATTCATCTATGTTTAGGATGAAGCCCTTCGAATATTGTAATTATTGGATATCGTCTTGTATTTTTCCACACCTCAATTTGTGAGGATGTTGGCATGTTTTGCTAGATTTTACATGTTAGAATCTAGCTATGTTAGCATGTTTAGACTCAGTTATTTGATGTTTATGGATATGTTTGTGTTGGATTGTATTCATCACACATAGGTGGTGATGATCCTATCTTTGCTTTTGGCATGTGTCGATGTTGGTGTTGAACATGCGTAGCCTTTTGTATCGCTTATGTCTTGTTTTGCCTGTTCAACCCTTTTGTGAAGTTTGTTGTCGTAAGGTGCTTGTTTGACCACGTAAGTGTATCCATGGTGTCATTTCCATGATGTGATATTCACTCTTGGATTATTCCCTCTTTTTCTTTGGGAAGTGTGCCTTTGCATGAGGTTGACTAGTGACCATTCCAGTTCGTTGAGGAATCATACCTCCTAGTTGGACTATCCCGTGGGTGAGAATTACACTTGTGTTTGGGATGTCTTGAGTAGTCATGGAATGGACTGAGGTGGATTTCACCCTCATCCTACTTCATGTGTTCACGAGGGAACAAAGTCATGGACGTGTATTGGATCCTTGTCATGGAGTGAGCCCCACCTCTTGCTTGGTCATCATGGTGAGTTGTCACATGATGGGTGAAGTCTTCTGCTTGTGCCATCTTGCATTATGCAATGGTGATGTCATTTTATGTGTTTTTGTCCTTGTTGCAACACCTAGTGTGTTCGTGAGTATAATGCAACATGTAAATGTCTCACTTGCAAATGCAAAAAAAATGTTGGTTCAGTGTTTGTTTAGCTAATGGTTTGGGTGAAAACCTTGGGCATTACAAAACCCATTGGCTATCCGATATGAGGTAGATAAAGCCAGCATCCAATAATTTTTAGAGTTCCTCTTTCATAATGTTTTGGATTGCTGGATTCATCCTACATTGTGGTTGTCTAACATGTTTACAATCATCCTTGATATAAATACGGTGTGTGTAAAGATTTGGGTCTAATCCTTTCATGTCATGGTAGTCCCATGCAAAAGTGATTTTGTGAGCCTACATCATAGGGACCAATTCATTCTGTTGCTGTAGGGTCAATTGATTATTGATGTTCAACATTTGACCTAGGGTAATTTCTACTTGTTTCATTAGAGATTGCATTGTGGATATGTTGTAATATGACATTGTGAGGTAACACTTATGGGGTAACAAGTGGTGAAATGTGTTGATATTGGAATCATAGTTAGACAATTGTTCCCTTGGGAATATATTCTACAAAGGGTAGTATATACAAGTCAACCATTCATCCATTAATGTGTTTTCTCCATAATTGTTCTGCAGTATATTTGCAATCACATTGTCCTCATCTTCATTGACTAGTAAATAACTTTTCTCTATCGTCATAAGCATTTGATTGGAGTATTGGTCGTTGTCTTTTGGGTCTGGCCATACACATTGGTCCATATCAGAGAAAGGTTGGGCCAGAGGGTATAAGACTAGTTTTTTCATGACATTGCCATTAGATATGATCATGTTTCCTGATTTGCAGCTAATGAAGGAATCATCAATCACAAACCATGGCTGCCCCAGAATAAGTGGGTATCTGCCTAGCGTAGTGTTTGGTTGCAGAACCAGGAAATCAGTAGGGTATTCCCAATAATCCAATGTGATAATCAAATCCTCTATTACACCCTCAAGTTTGACTATTGATCTGCCTGTTAGCTGTAGGACAGTAGATGTTGGCCTTAAATTCAGTAGTTGCAAGTGTGCTATTGTTTCTCACATTAATGGCTTCCCCAAGATCAATCAATGTGTTTTTGATGAGAGTACCATTAATCCATACTTTGGTCATCACGTTAATGGCTTCCCCAAGAACAATCAATGTGTTTTTGATGAGGGCACCATTAATATGCACATCTACAACATGGCTTCTAGGGTCTGCATATTTTGGGACCACCACATGACCTAACATAATATCAACAAGCTGTCCAATTACTTGAATAGTTTGGGGGTCTTTGCATTTCCTACCTGGCTTTTTTAGACATAGTTCTTTCATTGTTTTGTTGTAAATGGGTACGTAATTAATAGCCTAGAATAAGGGACTCTTAATATAGACATTCTTTAATTGACCTAGAAAATCAAATTTGAGTTCCGACACTTGTTTTTGTATGGTTAATCTCTTAGGAAATGGGGGATTGTTAGTTTCCACCTTTGTTTGCAGTGCTAGTTGCTCATGATGGGTAGATTGGTTATTGATATGTATGTCGATATTACCAGTATTTTCTTCTTCTAGAAGTTTTGTGATGAGCGGTGAAGTTAGTCCATCTAACATTCTTCCTGAATGTAATTGCACATTGCTAACTTCAACTACATAGGCTGAATATTGCAGAGGTTTGTTAGAATAAGCCTGTTGGGTAGGCTTATTGTTTGGGTTAGGTGCAGGTTGAGCAGGCAATTGTGTTTCTCTATGCAGAGTGGGTGTAGTTGCAACAATATTTGAAATTAATGCTAGTTGTTGTGGTATAATCCGTGGTGGCTGTAGGTAACCTGCATTGGGGTTTTGCCACTACTGGTTTCCTCACCATTGTTGGGACCATGGGTTTTGTGATATCTGTCACTACTGGTTTTGTGGTTGAGGCTTATAAGGCTGTTGTGGCCATGCTCCTTGTGGGTTCATTCTAGGTTGTAGCATATTTTTCCAAGGTTGAGTTTGCATGTTGTTCCATGGTGTTTTATACTAATTAGAAAAACTTGAGGAAGAATTTGGAAATGATGTATTATAAGATAGAGGATCTTGAGGCATACCTTGTCTCTGCTACCATGGTTTGCACTAGGACAAGTATAATACATGACCTACAAGATCTTCTAGTTCCCAAAATTTTGACTTCTCCCTCTCGTCTTTAGTGATGCTGACCAACATTTTGCATTTACAATTAACTCTTCTCTGCCTACAATAAGGGCAATATACTTCCAATGTTGCATCTACTTCTTGTTTTTCTTTATACATAAGGTATCTAATTGAGTATCCAAGTGGCTAATGATGTCTTGCTTCATGTTTCTTAGTAGGTAACTGAGTTCTACCCGAGAGACTCCTATAGTAGTCTTGGTGGTTGATAAAGCCCTAAGGCCACGTGTTTTCTTCATGGTAGACCTTGAATAATTTTTGTAAACCTTACAGAGTTCATCAAAGCTAAGCTAAGAGACATATCCTCCTCCTATTAAGTCCATGGCATCCATGCAGTCCTCATTTAGCCCTCTCAAAGATACTAATTTTTGAGATTCTGGAGTAAGTCTGTTCTGTCTTGATTTCTGAAGGCAGAACAAAAATATTTGCACATAGTCTTCAAGAGGCTCATCTTCTTTTTGTGAGATTTTGAAGATGCCATCTGATCTCATGTTAATGTCTCTGCAATAATCTTGGTACTTCTTAAGAAATTTCTCCTTCATTATTCTCTAGTTTGCAAAAATATCTCTTCCCAATCCCATGAACATCGTAAGGAAACATCTTTGAGAGTGGCTGGGAAGAGTTTTAATTTGTGAGCATTGGTTGTGTAATCATAGTTGTGGTAGAGCATGTCAAAATTGAACAAGAAAGTATTAGGATCTTCAGTGATCAGACCATGAAATTTAACAATACTGAAGGAGGTATATTTTTCATGGTGGCTACTTGTTCTTGATCAATAATGGGAAATACATATGTAACTGGTTATGTCGGATTCTCCACTTCTTCATCTGTCATTGTGTCTTGGAACAAAGATGCTAAATCAGCTAGGTTTTCAATGTATTCAATTACGGTAGTTGTTGCACCTTCTTCTTCTATATCTATATTTTTTGTCTCAATGAGATTCCAATCTATCAGAAGAAATCTCCCTAAGGAATCTCTTCTTCTCCGCATGCAGTCATATTCAAGTTAGTAATTTCTCTCTTGCACAATGTTAGTTGATATTTCTATTATTGATTGGATAATTTACTCCTAAATACTAAGAATGAAATTTATATGCTAAGAAAATAGAGGAATTATATATATATTTTTTTTAGAAATGCAAAAGCTTGACACCATCCCTGACAACAATGCCAAAAATGAAGAGCAATTTCATTTCCCACTAAACTAATAGCGCTAAGGCATGCATATAACCTGACAGATGTCACCATCCCTAAATCAAGAAGTACAACAAGTGAAGATATGCTACATTTAATTATCAACCCATGGACGTGTTTCTTGAAATGATGTTTGTACTATATGTATATTTGAGGAATACTAGGTGCTTAGTTGTGTATAGTTCAAACAAACAAAACTCAAAGCAATGCTGAAATAAAATCTAAGTAATGCTGAAAGGAAATCACAAGTACAAAAAGTAAACTCTATTACTATTGAAATAGAAGAGCCTAATAACTATAAACAAAATCATACATCTAGTTAATAACTAAAAACCAATTCACAATCTAATCTGAGATCTCCAAATCTACTCACATAAGACTAAAACTAATAGGGAGCAGCCTAACCGCAAGTGGGCCCTTGCTTGGGTTGACTTCCTTCCTTTACTGATTAAGTATTAAATCAACACATTTACTTTCTAATCTTAAGATAAAAACAAGAACATAACAATATGAAAATGAAATGATATATTTTCTATTGACTGGAATCAAAACTAAATACAAAACTTTTGAGAAAATCTGCATGCTAAATATCTGGATAAAAGCAGATATATAGACTCCAACTACAGGTCAAACATTAATTGAATAAACATAACAACTGATCCACTCACCTTCATAGAAGGAGAGCATTCCTTATTCTTGCAGAGTTATAACTAAACTAGGAAACAAAAGCTTTGATTAACTAGAAAGAAAATTCTAACTGAAACACTTGAAATAGAACGAACATGTCCTCAAAAGCATGGAAACAATTATCTTAGCTTTACACATCTTCACTTGAAGAGTTATTATCCTATCATGTACCCTTTCATCTTATCTTGGCCTTATAAAGAAATTAGCTCACTGTAGGTCATTTATTCAATAACTACATGCTCTGCTATAGGAATCAACCTTTGGCTACATGAACTCCTGTAGGTGTGATTTTAGAAACCTTTGCACTTTAGCTGCAGGATGTCTATGGTGTGGCTACAGAAACTCTGTGGCATGGCTTCATGATAGTGATCTTGGATGTTGCATGAAGAGTTAGTCCCATAAAAGTATTTAACCATAAATATTATGGCAAACATACTTATTCATCCACATTGCATATGAAAATAACCATTTTAACTATACAACATCCATTAAACATTATATAATTAATATAGTGCTTTAATCAAAGTATAATATCAAGTCTTAGCCATAATATGATAAAAGTATTAGTAGAAGGTACTTGGAAACATGAAAAGAGGAGATAAATGAGGCAATTATGGGGCTCATCACCCTCCATCACCATCTTTGATCTAGTTGAGTTTGGATCTCACTTTAGCTCCTTGGGCTTTCTTGGTCTAAAGACATCTGAGCTTATGTTTGATGTTTCTATCAAGAGACCAAATGAGTTTTTGAATATTCTTATCATTCTGCATGTCATCCTTAACCCTCAATGTTCATTTTATAGGGCACATTCATACTTTCTACTATCAATAGCATATTTCTTGCCAATTGTTTGGAACAAAGTTTTGCAACTACTAACTAGGTTTTCCCAAAAGAAGATAGCTGACTCCTTAGAAAAGAACATCTTGTTGATATTCTTAAGAGTAACAATCCCATCCATACAATCTTTTCTTTTGAGCAACTTAGTAATTAATTTGAACAAATTATCTCTCCTGTTGACATTGACATGACTTAAATCCTTTTAGGATGATGGTCAAAAAGAGTACTTGGGATGAATTGGATGCAGTTTTGAACATTTTTGTTCTCAAAGAAGAAGGTGTTCTCTTGAATATAGAGTCTATCTATCCTACAATAAATTCTTTTCCCATCTTGTTGGCTATTACACCAAGTGTACCATATGCTCTATCTATCTTTCTTCTTACCTTCCATTTGATCAAATAATTTCAACAACTTTTTCAGGCTTGGCCAAAAGAACTGTTCATTTCCTTTCCATGCCATTTGAGTTCCACCATATTTGTCTTCTTTTTGTTCTACCATATGAAAGTATCCACCAAAAATCCATGGGACTTCTGGAAGATTAGAATCCCATGACTTCCAAAGTTCAATTCTATCTCTATGATCATTGGGGGCATAAATTGAGTAAATTCCAAATTTGTTGTTGTTCCTTTCAATAATCACCCATAGACATCTGTTGCAAGGTGAACATCTATTTTATACAATATATTTGGCCCATTTTTTATTGATAAGGATTGATGTCCCTCCTTTATCCTTCTCATGATTAGAAGTGAAGAAAGTTGCATCTTTCCAAACAAATATCAAGGTATTTTCAAGTTGAAAACCAATGACTTTCACTTCTTGAAGTAAAAAACAATCAACATCTTTCTTATATTTCAAAGAGCTCTTAGCACGTATTTTCTATCAGGGGATTCTAATCCCCTTATATTCCAACTAATGCAGTTTATATTCATTTATGGAGGGGATTAATCTATTTTTTATTCTTGTATAGCTTGTCAAAGCATTTGGGAATTTTTTCTCCTTTCATTTTTTTCCCAAGCTTTTGTGAACTATGACCCCTATTTATCTATTTTCTTTTCTTTTTGTCATCTTCTCTACTAATAACATCCATATCAACTTATTGATCAACACAGTCCTCCTGAAACAGAGGGTTGATACAATCCATGTTCTTACATTTCCATTATTTGGAACACTCTCTTCCAGGGGGTTTCAACACTAAGACCTGTAGAGTCTGTTGAGTTCAAAATATTGGGAGGATCCTAGGGTTTTGATTCTTGAGAAATTTTCCTCTCCCTTATTTGTTGTTTAAGTTTGCCTAGATAATTTCTTGGGCATTTTTCTTGTGTTTATTGAACCCCTACTTAAGGAAGTTACCCTCTTTATTGTTATCCCCTTCCTTTAGGGGGCTTACTTCTTTTGGGAGATCAATATTAGAGTGTTTCTCAATTTCCTCATTTTCTACAATTAACATTTCCACATCCTCATTCTTTATTTGCTTGACAGGAGACCCTCCCCTTGGTTTTTCTTTGGAGATTTTTAATCCCTCTTGCTCCTTTTTCACTCCATCTTGGTAATTGTGACCCTTATTGGTGCAGGAGCACCAAGACATCAGGGTTTTGTTTGATCTTCAAGTAGTTGTTTGGTTTATTAAGGACCTTGAGACCATTAAATGTTGTATAAGGCTTGAAGCCATGCATGTAATTGGACTATGTCCAAATGTCTAAAAGAATCTATTATCTTGTTGTAAGTCCTAAGAGGACTGTCTTGTGGTAAAAAGGCAGTCATAGGTAGTCATTTAAGTTTGTAGCCCTCCTAGGATATGTAGGAGGCAAACCTTTTGGATTGTTAGCATGTAGAAGGTTAGGAAGACATGTTTGAACCTTGTCCAAGGTGAATGAGCATCATTTAAACCAAAAACTGTCGATGCAGTCCAAAGATAGGATAGTTACAAACTATAATCTTGTGCAGATCGGGCAGTTGATGGCTTGGGGACAGTTTTCCACACCCCCCTCCATTGGTTCAAATTCCTCCAACATGAAAGAGGCTTCAAGGCAGGCTTAAGAAGGCCAAGAACCTTTTCATTTTGTAAGGAAAGAAGTTTTGAAAATAAATAAACAAAAGAAACCATTTTTCTACATTTTCTGAGTTTATATGTATTTGAACCCGTACTACTGTACAGTACGGCTCTGTCATGGAGTGTTGAATGCTTGGAAGTGAAGGTGGATAATTTGACTATCCATTGAAGCAAGTTTGGGCTCTTGACATTGAGTGAAAAGCATAATATGACTGTAGAACTCCATACTGCCCCTTGAAATTGTTGTCTCCATAAGTTATTCGCTGTTTTCCTGAGAAATTCGTACCTGTACGGAACTGTCATAGCACAAGGGCATGTTGGGTGGATAGTAGATTGAAATAGCTTTGTGTTGAATCTTGTTTGGGCTCTTGACATTAATCTTGGTGTGAGAAATCATTGTTCTATTGTTGGCTGTCCTAAAACCTAGATTAGGGTTCTTCTGAACAACCCGATGGAGATCTCCCCATTCTATTGATTTTGTTCTGTTTCTACTCAATGGAATGGGTTGTAGGATAGTTAGTCCATAGTCTAGTGAAGGTTTTGGGAGGTAGGAGGATGGTTTGGTCTGAGTTCTCCATGCAATTAACTCTGCAAATACCATATGTTGAGACTTGGTGAAGGACAGCAGCAGCTTGGTGATTATCCTTGACTGTATTCAGTGGTCAACCAGAGAATGCCATACATTGAGAACAATACAAAGGGCTCCTAATCTTGCAATGACCTTGTGCCAAGAGGTAGGAAGAGACCTCTCTGAGAAACCCATTCATTGTGCCTTATGTTGTCTTGACAGTCATATCTGAAGACAGTCACCACAAGGGAGGACACTAGGTATGTTTGGCTTGTAATTGATTGGTCAAAAAAAGTCATTAAATGTTTGGCATGTTATTGGTTTGGTTGGTTGTATGAGATAGGGTTTGTCTCATTAGGGATCATCCTATGAAGGCTATTGTGACTGTCTCTCTAGTGAAGCAGAGATGTTGTGACTGTCTTAGAAAGGCAGAATAAGGATTGTTGTCCTGTAGAGTGGGTTAGATGAGTCTTGATTGGAGTTGGGCATCTTGGAAGGTGTGCCCTGAAGTCCTCTCTCTCTCTCTCTGATGCCAAGAACAAGTTGTTAGGGTGTTGAAATCCTTCCTTGTAAGAAGGCTGATCTCAGTTAGAGACAGTGAGCTTGGTGAGTTATGGCATTGAAGGTTTGAACTGTCCTTCGACAGAGATAGGTTGTTGGTATCTTATGAAGTTGTCTGCATCATTGTGGTATCAGAGCCACTAGTAGGTCCTTGAGGGAGTAAAGGATCTTGTGAAATAGTAAGGGTTTGTGAGAAGTGTAAGGATGCCTCCTAAGAATTAGATGGCTAGGGAGGACAATGAGTTGAGAGAAGCCTTAGAGGCTAGAGAAAGAGAGTTGAGGGAAAGAACAGAACAAGATGCTACAAGAGAAAGAGAGTTAAGGCAAGTAAGAAGAGAGAATGCATCGATCTTGGCTAGATTGGAAGCATTGGAGAAGAATCCTAGAAGGGATGAACAAAATGATTCAGAAGGAGATGAGGATGCAAATGAGAATCCTCCTGAGGATGAGTTGGATGCTGAAGAGAAGAAATTTGTGAGATTGCTGAAGGTAGTCCAAGGAAGTGGAACCAAGGCAAACATAGAGTTACCTATCTATCAGGGGAAGATGGATAGTGAAGAGGTATTAGGGTGGATCGATGCCCTAGAAATTTTTTTGAGTATGAGGAGATGAGTGATGAGAAGAAGATCAAATTTGCAAAAACAAAACTGAGAGGAACAACACTTACATGGTGGAGTAGTGTGCAGATAGAAAGAATGGCTAGAGGTGCATCAAGAATCACTTCTTAGGGTAGGATGAAGGATATGATGAAGGATCAATTCCTTCCATCTGATTACTCCATTCAGACAAAGAGGATGAGGCAGAACTTGAAGCAGAAGGACATGGATTTTATGTCCTATACTGAGCAATTTCATAAGCTTAGTATTAGAGTAGGATTGGAAGACGACGAAGAGAAAGTGGCAAGGTACCTTAATGGGCTTAGGTATAACTTGCAAGATGAGATTGGTTTGACCATACCAAAATCACTTGGAGAATGTTTTCAGTTAGCCATCAGGGCTGAAGAGAGGGTAAAGAGGAAGCAAGAAAGACAAGGTAGTGGTAGAGGTATAGAGGTAGGGGCAGACCTACAAATGAAGTACATAACATCAATGAGAAGGGTAAGGAGATTTCTGCAGATCAGAGAGGTGGATATAGAGGTGGAGCTAGATTTGGATCAGGAAGAGGAGTGTTTACAGGTAGAAGTTTTCATTGCAATGAAGTAGGACACACATCTTTCAAATGTCCTAAGAAGGATGATGCTGATAAGAGCAAGGATAGAAGGGTTCACTTGGCACAAGAGGAGGAGAAGCTAGAAGAACCAAAAATGTCGTCAGCCTCTCCAATGATGGTTGGAGAAATGCTCATGGTGGAAAAAGGTAAAATGCAGCAAGCACCACAGGTATCTATTTTCAAAACTAATTGTTTAAGCCATGGAAAGATATGCAAGTTAATTATAGATTCAGGTTCTCATGATAATTTAGTTTCTTGGGAAATGGTGCATAAGTTGGGATTGAAAACATTTGATCATCCTAGTCCTTACCATGTCACTTGGGTCAGTCAAGAACAACAAGTAAGGGTTACTAAGAAGGCATATGTTGATTTTACAATTGGTCCATATTAGGATTATGTTTTGTGTGATGTCATTCCAATGACATGTGGGCATATTATTTTGGGTAGACCATGGCAACATTTAAGAAGGACAATTCATGATGGTTACACTAATAACTATTTGGTGCATAAAGATGGTAAGAAGTTCAAACTGATGCCTTTACCTTGTGAAGAGAAGAAGGAACATGTTACTATTTGTTTTGGGGAGAAAGTGCAGGTTAAGGATGATTGCAAATAGTAGGAACAGTTGCAGCAGAAGAAGGTGGATGACAGTCCTGAAGAGCAGCAAGTTTGGGACTTGAGTTATGTCAAGGTTGGAGACATTGATTGCCCTATAAGGAGGCAGAAGAAGGAAGGCAAACAACAGATAGTACAGGGAGGAAGAAATCAGAACCTCCAGTTGAGAAGATCAGAAGTATTGCAGCAGCAAGGTCCTAGACAAGGACACCAAAACAGGTTTTATGGTTCTAACACTGTTTACAGGAGCCATGCAGGTTGGAGAAGGAGGAAGATTACTCTTGGAGAGTTTATGTTTCCTAGTTAGAGGAACATCTCAACAAGGTTGAAGAATGGTTGGAGCAGATCCCCTAACTCTTGGGACAAGAGTTTTCATTATGCCGGGGAGTATGGTGCAGGAGCACCAAGACATCAGGGTTTTGTTTGATCTTCAAGTAGTTGTTTGGTTTATTAAGGACCTTGAGACCATTAAATGTTGTATAAGGCTTGAAGCCATGCATGTAATTGGACTATGTCCAAATGTCTAAAAGAATCTATTATCTTGTTGTAAGTCCTAAGAGGACTGTCTTGTGGTAAAAAGACAGTCATAGGTAGTCATTTAAGTTTGTAGCCCTCCTAGGATATGTAGGAGGCAAACCTTTTGGATTGTTAGCATGTAGAAGGTTAGGAAGACATGTTTGAACCTTGTCCAAGGTGAATGAGCATCATTTAAACCAAAAACTGTCAATGCAGTCCAAAGATAGGACAGTTACAAACTATAATCTTGTGCAGATCGGGCAGTTGATGGCTTAGGGATAGTTTTTCACACCCCCCTCCATCGGTTCAAATTCCTCCAACATGAAAGAGGCTTCAAGGTAGGCTTAAGAAGGCCAAGAACCTTTTCATTTTGTAAGGAAAGAAGTTTTGAAAAGAAATAAGCAAAAGAAACTGTTTTTCTACATTTTCTGAGTTTATGTGTATTTGAACCCGTACTACTGTATAGTACGGCTCTGTCATGGAGTGTTGAATGCTTGGAAGTGAAGGTGGATGCTTTGACTATCCATTGAAGCAAGTTTGGGCTCTTGACATTGAGTGAAAAGCATAATATGACTGTAGAACTCCATACTGCCCCTTGAAATTGTTGTCTCCATAAGTTATTTGCTGTTTTCCTAAGAAATCTGTACTTGTACGGAACTGTCATAGCACAAGGGATGTTGGGTGGATAGTAGATTGAAATAGCTTTGTGTTGAATCTTGTTTGGGCTCTTGAAATTAATCTTGGTGTGAGAAATTGTTGTTCTATTGTTGGCTGTCCTAAAACCTAGATTAGGGTTCTTCTGAACAACCAGATGGAGATCTCCCCATTCTATTGATTTTGTTCTGTTTCTACTCAATGGAATGGGTTGTAAGATAGTTAGTCCATAGTCTAGTGAAGGTTTTGGGAGGTAGGAGGATGGTTTGGTATGAGTTCTCCATGCAATTGACTCTGCACATACCATATGTTGAGACTTGGTGAAGGACAACAGCAGCTTGGTGATTATCCTTGATTGTATTCAGTGGTCAACCAGAGAATGCCATACATTGAGAACAATACAAAGGGCTCCTGATCTTGGAATGACCCTGCGCCAAGAGGTAGGAAGAGACCTCTATGAGAAACCCATTCATTGTGCCTTATGCTGTCCTGACAGTCATCTTTGAAGACAGTCACCACAAGGGAGGACACTAGGTATGTTTTGCTTGTAATTGATTGGTCAAGGAAAGTCATTAAATGTTTGGCATGTTATTGGTTTGGTTGGTTGTATGAGATAGGGTTTGTCTCATTAGGGATCATCCTATGAAGGCTATTGTGATTGTCTCTCTAGTGAAGTAGAGATGTTGTGACTGTCTTAGAAAGGCAGAATAAGGATTGCTGTCCTGTAGAGTGGGTTAGATGAGTCTTGATTGGAGTTGGGCATCTTGGAAGGTGTGCTTTGAAGTCCTCTCTCTCTCTCTTTGATGCCAATAACAAGTTGTTATGGTGTTGAAACCCTTCTTTGTAAGAAGGTTGATCTCAGTTAGAGACAGTGAGCTTGGTGAGTTATGGCATTGAAGGTTTGAACTGTCCTTCAATAGAGATAGGTTGTTGGTATCTTATGAAGTTGTCTGCATCACTTATTATTTTCGTATTTAGCAATGATAGGACAATCTTTTTCTGGTGTCCATTTTTTCATAAGAAATAGGGATTTATCCCTCCAATCCCTTCAACCTCACGAGAGTAAGTTTTCCTGTCAAGTTGGAATTCAATGGCTTTCAAGATTTGAATTCTTTTATTAAGAGAGAGTAGAACTCTGGAATTCATATTGACAGCTTTTGCAAAATTTTAAATGAGAATTTTATTCTTTATGGAAGTTTTAATAATTATATAACAGTTCGATCCACTTAACCTACTAACACCTCTAGTTTTTAGGAAACAAGGATGAACATTAAATATACTCACAAATTTGAGCTTTCCACCCTCAACCTTCTTTTCATTGCCAAAAATTTTATAAAACAATTTCTTAGTCACTAAAAGATATTTTATCATTTTTAATATGAAGATTAAGCTATCTTTGTTAGGAATTGCATGTAGAAGATATCAATTAAATGCAAATAAAGATTAAATAGAGGAATGAAAAATACACAGAAATAATAACAGCGAGATACAATTTTTAACGTGGTTCACCCAAACTCAGGCTACATCCACCAATAGAGAGTCCAATATTATTATCCAACAAAAAAAATTGATTACAACTAGCAATCCTTGCAACTCAATAACACTACATATGCTACAATACAATATCAATAGAAACCCTAACCCTTAACCATTTTTATCAAGACTTATGTCGGTTACAAAATAGGGTTTTTTTTATGTTGGCCAATAGAAAAAATAACTCCCGATGCCTTTATAAAATAATAAAATTTGTTTGAAGTTTCGGGGCCGCTGCCCTTTGACCCCACCCTATATCATGACAGGGAGTGCACTAGGGGCGCTACCCTAGACCCCGCAAGGGGCGCTGCCTCTAAACCCCCGTTAAATAATTTGGGGGGGAAACTGCACCAATAAATGTGGGAAAAATTTAACCTCCAAGTCTGATTAGGCTCCATATAACAACAATCTTTAACTTCTACATTACATTCATATGAGTTGAGTAAGAAAATATTATTTTACAGAAAAATAAAGTACATAATTGAAAAATTGAATTTAGAATTGTAAATTATAGAAATAAAGAAACCTGACACTAAAAAATAGGGTTGCTATCTTCGATGCTAGCGTGATGTGTAGATGTTTATGCTAAGTGTTATTGTCTATACAACCAGAATACACAAGAGTTTCCAAAAAACATGAAAATCATATTTAGCCTACATAGAAGTCAAAACAAGAAAAAAAGACCAGGTTGTTTCTAGATAATAACAAAGCTGAAATCAATAAAGATTTAATTAATCTAATAAATACAAATGAAGAAATAACAAGGAGAGAGGGAAGATGTCACCAAGCCCTCAAGTAAATAGATATTTCTATCGAAAGAAACTTGTATTTGAAAAACAAGAAAAATTGTTGGGATTGTTTGAGAGTTTGCCTTTAGGTCAAATTCCTACTTTGGTATTTCTACCTCCACAATAGCTAGTAGATAGATAGATAGAAAATAATGTGTATTCTTAATCTAAGTGCATTTAGAATTAAGAATAGTGACTAAAATGATAGATTGTAGGATGTGAGTATCCCAAGGTGCTTAGGGGCACAACAAAAGAAATTCTTACAATAACAAAGAGAGAACAATATCACCTTGAAAGGGCTTGAAGAAGACAAAGAGAAAAAGAGTTAAAGGATAATGCTAGAGAGTTGCAGAGGGTTGCTAACAAGGGTCGTTGGTCCTCGACATTTAATTATATTTTCATGTGTCAAATCTAGGGCTATGTCCTTGGCTGTCTGCAATTAGGAATCCTACAGTAGCCAGTTTATCTAACTAACTCTAATGATCTCTACTAATTGAAGAAATTAATGCTACTAATCTATCTGCTATGGAAATGAATTCTAGGAATATTGAAAACAAAGTTGAAACAATGAATTGCTAATGTAGATCTATACTATTCCATACAATTGAAACATACATTTATCTATGAGAAAAATAGTAACTATCTTTCTAAATAGAATCTGAAATAGAACAACAAATAACATAATCTGAAACAGAATAATAAAACAAACAATACTAGCCTTCCACCTTGGTGGTGGGAGTGGGGCCTTGCTCCTCACCCTTAGGGCTGAATACCAAAGAAATGTATCAACACAAGAAGATAATATCACAATTCACTTTTAGTCCAATTCCATTAGCTTTTGTATTCAGAAAAATGTCTATATCAAAATGAGATTACAATAACAATAATTCACTATCTATTCTGCTGCTACCTTTGTAAGTTTATATCTAATCCAGTGATGAGATATTACTTACACTAACTACTAGTTCATCTATGAGATAGTAAAAATCTCTTTTTCTACTAACTTTTTAACTACAGAGTAAAAAGTCATGCAATTAAAATAGATTTAGTGGAACAACAGTCTCACTAATATCTGAGTCTTAGTTTCAAATACAACTCGGCAGCAAGGCCCTAAAATATAGGTATTTAATCAGTTTGTTGAGAACTCATGCAAAATAAAAAAAAGATAAAACTTCCAGCAGTTAACTATGATCTTCATTCGATTACTCAGGTGCGGATTGAGTAATATCTGGAGTACCCCAATTACCACTGAAAGTGTTGACTAGCAGCAGCGCTGGAAATCTACATTTGTGTTGAGGAGACTCTGGAGGTGTGTGCTTCTGTCAGTAGCTCTAGAGATATGCTTTATGGCTTTCTGTTCAGCTTCAGAGATATGCTCATGACTTTAGTCCATCTCTGGAGATGAGTCACCCCCTTTATCTCAAAATCTCTCCAATCATATTGGAAAATATTGGAGATTGGTGCGGTATCCTTATGTCAGCTTCGGAGATTATTAGGACTCCCTCCTCTGGAGATGACCAAATTGTCTTTACCTAAACATTTGTACCTGTAGATTCAAAAAGGAGAGAATTTCTGCATATTTCCATGAATTCAATGCACATTAGTCCTTCAATCAGAAATCATGATTTTAAGTAATTCATCTCTCATTAAACATAATTAGAACAATCTTGTTGATCTACTTTGGTGCAGTCATCAGGGCAATGGAATAAGAAGGAAGGAAAAAGAGGGGTAAAAAAGGTGTATTTCATGGGTGCTACCTGGCACTCATCATCCCCCCATACTTAAAGGTTAGCAGGTCCTCCTACTTTTCATAATCTGGACTTATTCAGGTGGAATATTCTATCAGTCAAGTTGTAGTCTTTTGCATAAGTAGACCAAGTGGTGTGGTCTGTATTACCATTTCCTCTAAATTGATCAACTTGTTTCATCCATTCCTAAAATTTATCATCTTCCATTTGTTCAGCCCAAATAGGTAGTGGCTCAATGATGAGAGGAGGTGTGAAATGGCCACCTATCCACTCTAGTTTGTATTTATCCATCATTTTGGACACTAACCTAGCTTTCCTCATAAACAACCTAAGGTTGGTAGGGGGCACCACTTCCCTCATCTTCTGTTCTATAGTTAAAGTGTTCCACCTTTTCTTTGCCACTGGAAGCATTTGATTAGATAAATTGTTTATGAGGAGACCAAAATCAATGGAGCATTCCTGTAGATGTTTTAGATATAAAGGCAAAATCTTGGTCTTACTGTCTGGGTGGTAAATGTATGCCCTAAATTAGATCTTAAAAGCATTGGGATTTGGACATTCTTTTATGATAAAAAGGCTTGTTTCTGCATCCTTCTTTAGATAGGCTTCCATCCTTTCATTCCAAATCTGATGATTTCTCATCAGTGACATGAATGCCCTGAGTCGACATTCTCCTACATAATAGTTGATAATGAAGGTAATATCATCAATGCAAAAACCATGCAAATATAACTCACACAAAAAATCTTTATCCTCATCAGAACTTCTCACGTATGCCTCCATGAACCCTATCCTTGTCTCTATGTCCTCAGTCAAATTAGACAGAACCAAAGATATTTTCTTTGTAGGATTCTTTCTTGTAGAAACATAGAATAACTTCCACTTGGGGGTTTGCAAGATAGGATCTTAGATGAAATAGAAGCTACCTAAAGGACCTCTTCTTCCAAAGTTTGTACTCTTTTTAACATGGCAGTTACTACCCTTTGTAATTGCAACATGGGTTTAGAAGCCTCATATTCCCTACATCTTCTTTCCCAATGGAACAGGGCTTTAGGAATATCTATTGGAATTGAGCCTAAGTATGGATCTGTTTGCACCCCTTGTTCCATGGTTTCCCCTGGGCCAATCAACTCCTGAATGTACTCTTCTTGATTATCTATCTTATTGTTGGCCCATGTTAATTGTTTGGCTTGATTTTGTACTTTCTCAACAAGTGCTACAATTATTGTGAGACTATTGCCTCGAGCCGTTGTAAGATCAGAAATACTTTGTGCTACCTCTGCCTCCCTTTCCTTGATGCTTTGGGCTGCCTCTGTTTCTTTGTTTCTCATCTCGGCCTCTTTCTCCTAAATTATTTCTTGTTTATTCTGGAGCTCCGCTTGCAGTCCCTCAATCACCTATTTTTGTTCCATTTCTTTGTCTTTCATGACCTTCTTGAGGTCAGTAATAATTAGGTTCTTCCCCCATAGTAATCTTTTCAGATTGTCTATTTCCTCTAGCACCAGCTATTCCCTTGAAATCTCAGCGTCCTCCTAATTAGAGGGGTGAGAATAAGTCCATGTTTCTTCTTTTGTCTGTTCCACTTTAGAGTTTTCAACAGCTCTTTGCTCTTCACTGCTAGTTGCATCCACTTGCCCTGTTTCAACTTCCCTTGCAATCTTCTTATCCTGAGCTTCTTCTTGATCTCTCTTTAATTATTAGTGCTGATGAAGGCCCAGCCTCATCTACAGAAGTTCTAAAACTCAAGAGAACTTTAGCTAGGAGAGCAGTATCCTTTTCAGCTTGGGTGAGTTGCCTTTTTCTATTGCTTCTCCATAGCACAGGTGGAGTAGGTGCCTCTATAGTAGATATATCATCCTTAGAGTTTGAGGAAATAGTTAAAGTGTCTCTCTGTTCTGTCTCTGGAGCAGGGGAATGTTGTGAAGTTGGACTATGGGAACTTGGATGAACAAATTGTTCTGGGGAAACTTCTCTTTGTTTCTTCTTTCTCACAAGAGGAATTTTATCTAAATCATGAGATGCTTCCTCAACCTAGTAGTGTATGCTGGAGTCATCTTTCTTTGAAGCTCTTTTTGTTTTCTGACCCTGCCTTGTCTTCTTCTTTTGCTTCTTGGGGTCAGAAGTTTGGGTGGAGGTCTGCTCTATAACAACTGTTTCCCCGGTTTGTTTCATTGGAATAGACTCCTCAACTAAGGTCATCTTCCATTTTGTTAAGTGAGTCATATAGGGGGTTTGTTCCATAACAGGTTCTATAACTTCCTTCCATTTTCTTTTTCTGCCAGTAACAGGGGCAGCAGATGAAGTTGCCTCCAGTGAGGGCTTTTGACCTTTACCTCTCTTAGTAGCTGGAGAGGAAGTTGTAGACTCTGCCTCCTCCTCCTACTAGGTAGAGGAAGCCTCATCCATTCTCTGTGCCCTCTCTGGTGTTATGTCCTATCGTTTATTATTTAAAAATGTTTGCCATAATGCTTCCCCATCAGCTTGAGATAGAAAGTGATGTTTCACAATTAGAAAAATGAGGCCATGGTTTTTCATAGGACCTTTCCCTTGTTGATACTTGTTTGCAGATGCTTTAATGGCAGAATACAAAAAGTTTGGAATGTTTATGCTAAATTTTGGGTGAGCATTTCCATGCCTCAGAAATATTAACATTTTCATTATTGGTCCTAAAACTATGGAAAGTTGGCCATCACATGTAAAGTATTTCATCAACCATAATGCTATAGATTGCCATGGGTGTGGAAGTGAAGACCTAACAATTCCTTTAACCTCATTTTTGCTTAAATGTAATTGTATTGCAGGTTCACCTTCTCTAGAGAAATTTTTAATTAAATCAACATATAGGGTTTTCAAATGGTAAAACCTCTCACCTTGTTCTGGTAATCCAGAGATATGACTGATGATGGTGGCAGAGATATTGACCTGAACCCCTCTCACAATTGTTTGATTATCTCTTAGGTTTCATAGGAAGTCATCAACAATATCCTCCTGAAAACCTTCAAATTTCTCCAAGAACTCTAACCACCCTGCATTCCTTAGAATGTCTACCACAGCTTCATCCTTCAGCAGACCTATTATATTTTCTAGCTCTAACTTCTTTTTAACTCCCATTTCTCTGTCCCATTCCTCGTTCTGTGGCTAAAATTCTTCCTACTTCTCTCTGTGGTCTATTTTTTTCTTTTCACTCCAGAGGACTATGGCAGCAGACTTGAATATTACACTCAAAGATTTGAATGTAGTTGATATGTCGGTTTGTTTTTGCTTCCTAGATTATGGGGAGGATGTTTGAGACTAGTTTAGCGTGTTTATATTGTCATAATTGCAGGAGGGTGATGGGACACTCCGTAGACAGGTCGACAATGTGGCAAGTATGGTGGCATACATGAATTAAGAAGGGAAATAATGGCAGGGAGATGTGGCCTGATAACGACACCTAAAAATAGAATTGACAAGACAGTTACTAATTAAGTTAATTAAAGAGAATTACCTGAATCAATCTTAATGATGATGATCTGATGTACTTGGCTGCAACGCCGTGAACTTTATGAGACCCGACATGTGAGCAGCTCCTGTGCAACTTTGAACTGGCATCAACATCTGTGTTGTCACATATTCTACAATTATTCCTGCTGAGTGGTCTGGGAATGACATGGTGGCAAGTGACGTTGGTACAACAATTCATGATGACTTGCGCATGTGAGAGTGATGGATTTTTGATTGCTGATGCTATGCATGCTGACTTCATCTTTGTTTTTGTCATAAAGTGGAGGATGAGTCATACTGACCTCATCAAATGACATCTCCACTTTATTACCTAGAGAGGTGGGTTCCCTCTTTATTTATTATATTAAAAATTATCTCTTTATTGGTGGAGTACTGGAGGTGCTCCTAGTTTATGAAACGCCGGAGGTGCTCCAAGTTTGTGAAGCACCGGAGGTGCCCCTAGTTTGTTAGAGAGATGTGTTTTAGTAACTCTTGGCACCTGATTACCTCCATAGCTTGATTATTCTTATCTGGCAAGAAGAAGGGAACCACCATTTACTAGTTTTCAATCCCCTTGGTCGAGAAAGACAACCATTTACTGGTTTTCCATCTTTCTCTCTCTCTTTTTTTAAGAAGGCCACCATTTGTTGGTTTTCAACCTTCTTTTTTTTATTTTTTATTTTTATTTTTTTTAGTCCAAATCTATGACAGAGGATGTGTCCCCTATACCCAAGCACAAATCTTTAATGAATTCTTCATTAGTTGATGGCCTTTTATAGAGTCAAATTTTGTAGCCATTCACTAAGAATGTATCTGTGCTTCCATCAATGGGTGCTAGCAAAATTGTTTCATTCTCAAAAACTTCCTTTATCTAATAAGGACCCATCCAATGAGTTTGTAGCTTTCCCTTGAATTCCTTGAACTTAGAATCATATAGGAGAACCCAATCACCCTGCTGAAATGTCCTCCTTTTGTTGTGCTGGTCATGCCATTTCTTTCTTTGATATTGAACAAGTTTTGTTTGTTGTATGGCCTCTGTACAGATTTCATCTAACTCATTGAGCTGAAGAATCCTGTTATGTTGTGCTATAGACAATGGTAGACTGATATCTAATGAAGTTTTGAGTGTTTGCAGTTCAAATTCTATAGACATGATGGGTTTCTTTCCATAAACCAATTCATATGGTGAGAATTTGGTTGTGGACTTCCAAGTGGTATTGTAAGCTGAAACTGCTTCAGGTAATCTATTAGCCCAATCCTTTCTATTCATGGCCACTGTCCTTGTCAGGATATTCTCCAATTCCCTATTAGTCACCTCCACCTGCCCATTGGCTTGGGGATGGTAGGGTGAAGATTTCTTGTGCTTAACTTGATATAAGTCTATGAATGCTCTGATTACTTGGGAGGTGAATTGAGGTCCCCTATTTGAAACTATTGATCTTGGGGCTCCAAACCTTAAGAAAATTCTGTTATAAAGGAAATCAGCAACTTTCTCTTCTCTTGCAAATTGCAATGCCTAAACTTCAGCCCATTTAGTCACATAATATGTGCATACCAATATGTACTCTTTACCTGATGATGGTGGAGAAATTGGTTCCACAAAGTCTAGACCCCATTACTCAAATGGTTCCAACATTACTTAAGGAAGAAGTGACATTTCCTGGGTGAAAGTTGGCTATCCCATCCTTTGGTACTGATCACACTACTGCACATACTTCTTGGTATCCTTATGAATAGAGGGCTAGTAGTAACCAGCTCCCAGAATTTTGTGGATGGTTTTGTGTGAAGAATAGTGCCCACTAGATGGTCAATCATGATATGCCCTTAAGACATCAAAAATTTCATCAGCTTTTAGACACATGCGTAAAATGAAATTAGGACCACATTTAAACAGTAAACCATTTAACCATTTGTAAGATAAGCTTTCTTTAAGTAAGCGTTTCTTTTGTTTTGAGGTAAAATGGGATGGAAACAAGCCTATAGCTAGGAGATTAGCTATGTTTGCAAACCAAGGTGCAGTAGAGGAGATAACAAAAAGATGTTCATTTGGAAATCTATCCTCCACTGGTTGGTTCTCTCCACATGTATGCAATATTGATAGAAAGTCACCAACCAAATTAAATTTGCCTGGATTATCAACTATGGTAATGTCAAATTCCTATAGTAGCAATAACCACCTGATTATCCTTGCACCCACTACTGGCTTATTCATTAAGTAGTTGATGGATGCATGATCAGTATGTACAAATATTTTGTATCCAGTGATATAATGCCTGAATTTGTTTATAGCATATATGACTGTCAAGAATTCTTTTTTAGTTGTGGTATAATTTCTTTCTACAGAGGTAAGGTTTTTACTGATGTAGTAGATGGCATGCATACCTTCTCCTTCCTCTTTCTGTCCTAAGACTACTCCAATAGACTCATTTGAAGCATCAGTTTGTATGTGAAATGGTAGAGTCCAATTGGGTCCTCTTAAAATAGGTGTGACAGTAAGTTTCTCTTTAAGGGTTTCAAATGCTAATTGACAATCCTCTATCCATGAGAATTCTATGTCTTTGTTAAGCAGGGTAAACAGAGGAGTAGCTATTTTGCTGAAATTTTCTATAAATCTCCTATAATACCGTACATGACCCAAAAAACTTCTAACATCTATTTGATTTTTAGGTGAAGGTAACTGTTTGATCACTTCTATTTTGTTTTGGTCCACTTTGATCCCATTTATTGAAATGTGGTGTCCCAATACAATTCCTTCCTCTACCATCATGAAGCACTTTTCATGGCTTAGGGATAGTTGATTTTTTTCACAGCATTTTAATACCTTCTCTATTTTTATGAGAGCTTCTTCAAAGTTGTCCCCATACACAGTAAAGTCATCCATGTAGACTTCCATGCACTCATTAGCTAGTTCAACAAAAATGGCTAAAACAAGCCTTTGAAATGTAGCTGGAGCATTACATAGTCCAAATGGAAGAACTTTGTAGGCAAAAGTTTCCCAAGAACAAGTGAAAGTGGTTTTATCCTGATCTTTAGGTGCCACTTGGATTTGGTTATATCCACTGAACCCATCTAGGAAAGAAAAGTACTTCCTTCCTGCAAGGTTGTCCAACACTTGGTCAATGAATGGTAAGGGAAAGTAGTCCTTCTTTGTTGCTTTGTTTATCTCTCTATAGTCAATACACACTCTCCTATTCCCATTTTTTTTAGGTACTATGACTAAGGGTGAGACCCATTGACTATCTGAGATTGGATATATAAACCCTGCTTGCAGCAATTTTTCTATTTCAGTCTTAACAATGTCTTTTAAAGCAGGATTTAATCTTCTCTGGGGTTGTCTGACAGGTTTGACTTCTTTAGTGTATATATGATGAGTACAGATCTTAGGAGGAATGCCCTTCATATCTTGGTATTCCCAAGCAAAAGCTACTAAATGGGAAATTAGGAGTTTGATAAGTGCTTCTTCCTATTTTTCTGCTAACTGGGTATTGATATTCATTGTTTTCCCAGGTAAAATCATAACCTATTTTATGATCTGATCCATAGATGTATTCAATCCATATCTTGGAGTCATGGTATTGAGGGGGTAAGAATGTGGAAGCAACATGTGAAATGTGGCTAAGTCTTTGTAAAAGGTTTCTCCACAAGGAATAATATTTGCTAGGGTACAATGAGCAGAAGTGAGAAGTTCTCTCCTTGAATCTTGGGCTAGCTCCATTATATCCTCCTTAATAATAATGTGGGTGATTTCTTCCATTGTATCATAGTGGATTTATTCTTCCAACTCACCCAAATGTTCTTTGATGGTAACCATAGCTACTAAGACACTGTTTTCCATGTTATCAGGCTCATCTACCCATACTCTTCTTGAATAATGTATTGATGATTTAGCTAGAGGATACAAAGATATTTTCTTCAAATCTATTCCATTAGAAATGACCATATCCACAGTTCAACAATTAATAGATGTTGTTGCTATAGCTAGCCATGGTCTTCCTAATATCAATGGATAAGCATTTCCTTGGTTTTTTGGTTCTAATATCAGGAATTCTACTGGGAATTCTCATGATTCTATCACAACTGGAACATTAGTAATCACCCCTTTTGGAATAGCTACTGACTGGTCAACAAGTTGAAGGATTGTAGATGTGGATTGGATACTTGTTAGGGCCAATTTGTCCATTGTGTGAACTGTCATTACATTTATTGCTGCTCCCAAATCAACCAAAACATTTCAAATTTTTGCCCCTGAGATGTAAACTGTTATGACATGATTTCTAGGATCTCCATATTTTGGGAGGAGCATTTCTCCCATTAGGAGGTCTACTACTTTTCCTTCCACCTAGATGGTGGAAGGAAAGTTTTTCTTCCTGCCCTGGGTCTTAAAACAATGTTGTTTGATGAATTGGTTCAGTTTAGGCACATCCCTAATTGCTTGTAGGAGAAGAATTTTAATGTTCAATTATCTAATTTCTTGTAAAAGTTTTGATTCTAGGGTAGATTGGACTTATTTTTGTAAGACCTTTTTCTGGGGAACATGCTCTTTGAGCCGTTCTGGGTATGGTGCTAGTTTTTCTATCTCCAGAGCATCTCCAGAGTTCTTATCAGAAATGTTTCTAGGGGTGTTCTCCGGAGTCATTCTTTTAGGAGGAATTTTAGAGTTATCCAAGGATGATTCTTTTAGCACTGTTTTGATAGTAATCTCCTCTAAAAGCTGAGTGGATAGATTTTCAGGTTCCTCATCATTGGTTACTTCAACTATAGTTGGAGGAGATGGTCTTGGAAGTGCTTTCCCAGAACGTAGATGGAGATTATTGGAATATATGGCATTAATACCAGCCATGTTTTCTTGTTCTATCATGTAAACAACTGCTCCTTTCTTATTCCGTGGGTTTGGTATAGGTTGAGTTGGTAAGGGTGGTTGGCTAACTGGTTTGTTTTGTGACTGTCCTTGTGTGTTGGGGGTCCAGTTAGCAATGCTTGTTGTTGAGGTTGGAAACGTCGAGGTTGTCCCTGGTATTATTGATTATATCCTTGTTGAGGACCCTAATGAGGCTGCATGTTTTGTGATCCAAACTGTTGTGGCCACTGTTGATTCCCCCAGGGCTGATTTTGCCAATGTTGGTTTTGCCATTATTGGTTTGGCCAATCTTGTTGTCCCCAAGGAGTATTATTCTGAGGCCCATGCCAAGTTGGATTCCATTGATTATTTCCCCAATTAGAAGGACCCCTATAAGAAGCCTAGTTTGGATACTGATTATAAGGAAAATTCCTAGCTTGTTTTTGTCCTACATAGTTCAACTCCTCCTCTATAATGGCATTCTTTTTACTTAGCCTTTTTAAGGCTAGGAGTTGACTGCATTGATTGGTAGGATGTTCCCTATCATAGATCTGATAGATCTCTAATTTATCTAAAGGGCATTCTCTTAATAGAGGTTTGTTTCTACACCTAGGACAATAGATGGAGAGTGGTTCAATTGTTCTACCTTGATCAGTTGTTCTAGTTTTTGCCTGAATCCCATCTAATGTGGTATTCAGTTGGACTAGAATATCTATTTTTAGATTTGCAATCTCTTCCATTAACTGTCCTATTTCATTCTTCCCTTTGAAGGTTTTGGGTGTTCTCACTCCATCTTGGGTTCTGGAATAGTTCCTGCAGATTTCTTCTATAGCAGACATATCCATTTTATTGATATTCCCTTTTCCCATTAGATCCAGTTCTTATTTTGATTCTTTGTCTAATCCTTTTACAAATAGGGTTCTAGCCAAAGAGTGATTTGCAGGATTGCCATACCTTCTCAAAGCAAAGTTGAACCTATCCACATAATCTTCTAAGGTCTCTTCCTCTCTTTGTTTAATTTTGAATAATTCCTCATTTTTGTCACTCACTCTATAGTAGTCCTGGTATTTTCCCAAGAATTCTATCTCCATCTGATCCTAGGAATGGATGGAGCTTTGGGGCAAACCCATGAACCATCTCATTGCAAAATCCTTTAGGGTTGAGGGAAACAGTTTGAGTTTTTGATTATCTGATCCATAATCATAAGTCTGGCATACCACTTCAAATTCAAATAAAAACTGATCTGGACCCTCAGAAGCAAGACCCCTAAAATTTGGCAAGTGTGTAGGTGAAATATTTTTCATAGGGGCATTATCTCTAGCAGCCAGAACAATGGGATATGAGAAGGTTCTTGGAGCTTGATTATTCTCCTCTTCATGATTATCATGATTATTATCCATGTCTGATACTGGTTATTCTCTTTGAATTTCTGCCTGGTTTTCTATTGCAATTCTTGGATATAATCAGTGAGTAGAGGAATCAGAGGGTCTAAGGGATTATTGAATTGAGGTGTAGTTTCCAAGGTAGGTTCTAGGTGTCTCTCTTCAACAAGATCTTGTGCCACCCCACTGCTTTCTCCTATAGTTTGTTAATGGGGTGTCTATTTTATGTATCTTCCTTTTGAATCTCTATATCTAACCATACAGATTCAATCTATCCTAAAACTGTTTAACTAAGTTTCCCTAATTAACACAGAGACCCCTGGCAATGGCGCTAAAAATGACAAGGGTCGTTGGTCCTCGACATTTAATCATATTTTCATGTGTCAAATCTAGGGTTGTCTCCTTGGCTATCTGCAATTAGGAATCCTATAGTTGCCAGTTTATCTAACTAACTCTAATGATCTCTATTGATTGAAGAAATTAATGCTACTGATCTATCTACTATGGAAATGAATTCTAAGAATATTGAAAACAAATCTAAAACAATGAATTGCTAATGTAGATCTATACTATTCCATACAATTGAAACATACATTTATCTATGAGAAAAACAATAACTATCTTTCTAAACAGAATTTGAAATAGAATAATAAAACAAACAATACTAGCCTTTTGGCTTGGTGGTGGGAGTGGGCCCTTGCTCTTCACCCTTAGGGCTGAAGACCAAAGCAATGAATCAACACAAGAAGATAATATCACAATTCATTTTCAGTCCAATTCCATCAGCTTTTGTATTCAGAAAAATGTCTATATCAAAATGAGATTACAATAACAATAATTCGCTGTCTCTTCTACTGCTACCTTTGTAAGTTTATATCTAATCCAGTGATGAGATATTACTTACACTAACTACTAGTTCATCTATGAGATAGTACCAATCTCTTATTCTACTAACTGTTTAACTACAGAGTAAAAAGTCATGCAATTAAAATAGATTTAGTGGAACATCAGTCTCACTAATATTTGAGTCTTAGTTTCAAATACAACTGGGCAGCAATGCCCTAAAATATAGGTATTTAATCAGTTTGTTGAGAACTCATGCAAAATAAAAAAGAAAGATAAAACTTCTAGCTATTAACTACGGTCTTCATTCAATTACTTAGGTGCTGATTGAGTAATATCTGGAGCACCCCAATTACCACTGGAAGTGTTGATTGGCAGCAGCACTCAAAATCTTCATATGTGTTGAGGAGACTCCGAAGGTGTGTGCTTCTGTCTGCAGCTCCAGAGATATGCTTTATGGCTTTCTGTTTAGCTCTAGAGATATGCTCATGAATTCAGTCCAGCTCCGAAGATGAGTCACCCCCTTTATCTCAAAATCTTTCAAATCATATTGGAAAATATTGGAGACTGGTGTGGTATCCTTATGTCATCTCCGAAGATTATTAGGACCTCCTCCAGAGATGACCAAAATTGTCTTTGCCCGAACATCTACACCTGTAGATTCAAAAAGAGAGAATTTCTGCATATTTCCATGAATTCAATGCACATTAGTCCTTCAATCAGAAATCATGATTTTAAGTAATTCATCTCTCATTAAACATAATTAGAACAATCTTGTTAATATACTTTGGTACAGTCATCAGGATAATGGAATAAGAAGGAAGGAAAAATGTTAGAATTTGAAAAGATTATTAACCTAGAAAACTAGTGCAAAGAATAGATATCTAAATTATGAATGCAAATGCTACAAAATCAAAATAGCAACATAGAGTTAGTCTCCAAGAGAGTAATGCAAATGCTAGAAGCAAAAGAGCATTAAGAGGATGCAAAAGCAAAAGATACAAAATACAAGCCAGGTAGCATGCTTATATAGACCAGGGAGAGGGAGGAGGTGACAACACCGACTAATGAGGAGCAACCATCTATCAGACTAAAGATAGCAAAGTATCTTCCCAAGATAGCTAATGGATGCTCACATGTAGGAAGGTGACACCTCGCAACCACTCACCTAATAAGACATGCTTTATTAACCTAAGCGAGATTAATAGAAGTGTAGGAAAAACTTAGGAATATAGGGAAAAATAAATAACCCAACTAGGAGATAAAAACCTACACTAACACCCCCCCATAAGCAAAGCTTAGGTGGATGTAGAAATGGGTCCCGACAAATCAAGCTTGATGAGGTACCCATGTACATAAAATTCCCCCCCAAAGAGAGAGAAAAGAGACCCCCCCAAAAGTAGAGAGAGTTAGGACTCTAAGTGAGAGGAAGAAGCCCCCCAGAAGATGAAGCATCCTGCACCCCCAGCAAAGCTCGCAAATCAAGGAACTTGCTCTCAGTGAAGGGTTTGGTGAAGATATCTGCAACCTGCTCAGAAGTTAGATAGTAGCGAAGGTCGATGACATAGCCATGGATGAGCTCCCGGATGTAGTGCATGTGGATCTCTATGTGTTTGGTCCGCTGATGATGGACTAGATTCCATGAGATCTAAATGGCACTCTGGTTGTCACCAAATATGACTGATGGCCGTGTGATCTAGATACCAAACTCAGTGAGAAGATTCTGAAGCCAAATGGCCTCAGTGGCGGCATTCACAACCCCTTGATACTCGGCCTCAGTAGAAGATAGAGCAATAGCAAACTGCTTCTTGCTCGACCAACAAATAGGACCTAAACCAAGTGAGAAGCTATAACTTGAAGTAGACTTGCGATCCTAAGAATCACCTGCCCAATCTGAATCTGTGTAGCCCACCAAGTCAAGCTCAATGCCCGCTGCGTAGTGAATCCCAAAACTGTGAGTACCCTGAATGTAGTGAAGGATCCGCTTGGCTGCTTTCCAATGTAGCTCATGAGGCTTCTACATGAATCGAGAGACCATGCCTATAGCATATGAAATGTCAGGTCTCGTATGAGTCAGATAAATGAGACTCCCAATAAGCTGTCGGTACAAAGTGCCATCAACAAGTGGAGAAGAACACTGAGCCTCAAGTTTGACTCCAGAAAGAAAGGGAGTTAAAGTAGGCTTATAGTCAGCCATATGAAACCTCAAGAGCAAATCTAGAGTATACTTGGACTATGTGATGGTGATCCCGGAAGAAGACTAAAATATCTCAATCCCGAGAAAGTAATGCAACAAGCCCAAGTCAGTCATCAAAAACCTGTCATGAAGGGCAGTTTTGACAGCGCCAATGGTGGATGAAGAACTCCCTGTGATCAACAAGTCATCAACATACAGAACCAAAAATAGGAGTGAATCATCCTGCTGTAGAATGTAAACATTGGGATCAGAATGGCACCGAGTGAACCCAACTGATAGAAGGAAGGAGTGCATCTTGGCATACCAGGCCCAAGGAGCCTATTTGAGGCCATAGAGAGACTTCCGAAGACGGCACACAAGTGAAGAATCTTGAAGGAACCCCTGTGGCTGCTCCATGTAGATCTCCTCCTAAAGGTCACCATGAAGAAAAGTACTCTTCACATCCATCTGGTGTACTTCCCAACGATTAGTTGCAGCAATGGCAAGAACAAGTCAGATGGAATTCATTCGGGCAACTAGTGCAAATGTCTCAGAGTAGTCAATCCCAGGAACCTGGGAGAATCCTTTGGTGACCAAGCGAGCCTTATGCTTGTCAACTGACCCATCTGCTACAAATTTTGTCCGATAGATCCACTTACATTGAACAAGTTTTCTTCCCTTAGGAAGAGGGACAAGATCCCAAGTGTGGTTCCTCATCAAGGAATTATACTCCTCCTGCATAGCTGTATCCCACTCAAGAATCCTAGAAGCCTCATGAAAAGACTATGGATCTAAGGTAGTACCAATGAAGACATGTGGAGCATCCTGGAATTGTGAACGAGTTCGCCTGGTATCTGATGGATCCCCAACCCAATCACCTGCAGACTGTAAGGTTTGTCTAGCCCAAAGTGGACTAGAAGATGGAGAATTTGGAGGAGAATCATCAACCTGTGAATGATGACTAGGAGAGGAAGGAGGTGAGTCCTCTGAATCACTCTCTACATCAGAAGTGGAGGTAGAAGACTGCTTAGGTGAATCTGACTCATCAAAAGATCTATCATGTATCCCAAGTGACTCCAATGTCAAAGTAGAAGGAGTTGGAGAAGTGATAGAAAGTGAGCTCGAAGAGCCCTCCTCAAACTGAACACTCCTCTCAATGAATAACTCATGTGTAGTAGGGTGGAGCAACCGATAACCCTTCACACCATCAGGATAACCTACAAATATGCAAGGTCTACTCTGCGGATCCAAGGCCTTGCATTTCTCTATAGGAATGTGGGCCCATCCAGGAGAACTAAAAACTTGAAAGTGCTTAACTGATGGTTTTCAACTACTCCAAGCTTCAAAAGGAGTGACTCCCTTCAAGGCTCGGTGAGGAACACAGTTCTGGATATAACATGCACAGTTAATGGCCTCTGCCCAATACTGTGGTGCAAGAGATCTGGAGTGAATCATGCAGTTCGCCATTTCCTTCAAGGACCCATTCTACAACACCGTTATGCTGAGGATTGTATTGAACTAAATGCTGCAAATCAATCCCCCCCAAAGTGCAAAACTTCTCAAACCAATGGTTGACGTACTCACCACCATTGTCAATGCGCAAAACTTTGATGGCTTTCCCGGATTGCTTCTCTACAAAAGTCTTGAAGTCTTGAAAGTGATCAAATACCTCAGACTTCTATTTGAGAAAGTACACCCAAGTATATCGAGAAAAGTCATCAATGAATGTGAGGACATATCTAGCCCTACTAAAAGAAGGATGCTGAAATGGACCAACCAAATCACTGTGAACTAACTCCAGTATATGTGAAGCTCTCCATGCCTTACCTTTGTCAAAATTTTCCTTAGGATGCTTACCAAGAATGCAACCTTGGCAAACACCACCTGAAAACTGAACTGAAGGCAACCCTGTGACCATGCTCTGTTGGTTGAGCTGCTGCAAGTAACAGAAGTTAAGATGGCCAAACCGCTCATGCCATAATCTACTCACATCATCAGAATGAGTGAGCAAAATAGTCAAAGGAGGATTAGGAACAAAGTGAGAAAATAGATAGAGCCATGATTGATGATCTGCTCTCCCAATTGCAATTGTAGAACCACTGTGCAACTCACGAATCTCCACTAAATTGGGAGTGAACTTAACCTGCTTGCCTGAACCTGTGTGAGTGATCTGGTATACCGATAGGAGATTAGTTGATAATGAGGGCACACAAAGAACATCATGGAATGTGCCATCCCCCACATCAACAGACCCTCTCCCACACACCTCAACAGGAGTCTCATCACCCATCAAAATAGAAGGCATAGTACACGGCTCCAAAGATGCAAGTTCTTCCTTAGATGAAGCCATGTGGCAAGAAGCACCTGAATCAAGAACCCAAGTGGATGGTGAAGAAGCAACTACAACAAGGGCCTTGCCCTTTCCTTTCCCTTGCTATTTTCTTTTGCCTTATTAGACCCCTCATTAGAACTCTGTTTGATAGACTCAAGAACACTGATATTATTCTTCTCAAGAATGTGTGTCAAGTGATCAATTTGTTTCTTCAAACATTTATGTTCATCATGACCGGGTCTTTTACAATAGGCACATTGGACCCTCTCTTTCTTAGGTTTGTCACCCTTGGAAGATTGGGTCTCACTAGTTGCTTTTGAAGCAATCGGTATCTGATCCTTCTTCTCCTTGCTATTCTTATGTTTCTTATCCTTACTATTATTGCTACTATTTTGTCCTTTTTGTTCTTTTGTGCCTTGGTTGGCAGCCAAGGCATGTGACTTAGAGGACTTAACAGTGCCCATTTGGATTAGCTTGTCCTGTTCCCGAGTGAGATTGACAGCAAAATCATCTAAAGATGGCATGGTGAATTGAGTACCAAGTGCACCCTTAGTAGCTTAGAAAGTAGAAACAAACACAGAATATTCTAAACTTAGCTTAGAGAGAATACTAAGAATTAGTTGTTCATATTTTTTTTCAATTCCACATTGTTTTAACTGCAACCTTAGTGATTTCAATTTAGTGAAGAAATCCTAGATTGTGTTGAAATTGTTTGGACTTAAACTAATTAGTTCATTTTCTAACATATGACCTCTTATTGAATCTTGTGTGCCAAATAGTTTTTCTAGATTTGTCCAAATTTCATTTGGTGCATTCAAAGACTCAATGTGAAAGAGCAAATCAGGAGAAACAGACAAACACAATATTTCATATGCTTCATCACATTTGTTAAACCACTTAGGCTTATCTTCATCTTTAGCAAGTTTAGTTTCAAGTCACATAGTTATCCTATTTAATCTAGCTTTCCTTAAGTGAATTGTCATCATGATTTCCACTCAAAGTAATTGTATAGAGTTAGGATGGGTAGATTTGTTTGATCCATGATGAAGAAATGCAGAGAAGAAATGTCGAAAAGAAGATAACCCAACCAAGACAACCCCCCCTTTTCACTCAATCAAAGAATCCCCCCAAGAAAATATGATTTGGGCACTTTATATTAGTGCTTATACAACTGCCACTAGCAAGAAATACTAAGTGGTCTTGATTTCAATGCATTACAAAACCCTCATAAAGAGCATATGCTGAAAATACAAGTTTGGCACAATATCTAGAGAAATAAATAGCACCACTGCGATCTACTCGAAAGATCATGCACTTTCAAAAAAAGAATCACCTCGATACGAGGTCGTATGTGAAAGTTATGATTCTCTAAAGTTCCCAAAATGAGAACTGTGCAGTGTCACAACTGAGAATATGCAATTTCTGAAAAATCTCTGCTTCAAAATCAAAAAAATGTTTGCACTAGTGCATAGAGCACAGAAAAATAGCCAAAATAAAAAAAAAAATCGTGGGAAAAGGAGTCCGTATGAGCAAGAACGGAGCATTTGAAAACTGCCTTCAAAACTGCAACTGCCATCAGAGAGGGGTCCTGCTGTAGCTTTCTAAGCATGTTTCTGCAAAATATATAGATTGCATGCAAAAACAAAAAGATACCCAGATGGTTTTTCTATGCTGCAAACAAAACCCAGAAGGTGTTTTTCTTGTTGATGTATAGAAGATGTAGTTCTAATGTAAATAGAACGCCTTTAGCAAAAATAATGACCCCAGCAACCAAAAAATGACATGTAAAGGATGAATTAGCTACCTAAGACAAGAAAAGGCATGCTGGAACCTACAATATTGATTGAAAACACCAAATATGTAAGTTGGTTGTTAGATTTGAGCTTGAAAACCCCGGTTCCGCAACTGTGTATGACGATCTCTGATTTCAGTGAAACGAAAGCCAAATCTAACTTTCTCAAGCCTCCCAGACACATTGGAATAGCTGGAAATGCTGCTAGTATAACCAGAAATGCTGCAATCACCTAGATTTCATAAAACACGTGCAAACCCCAGAGATTAAAAAAGTTTCCGTCAAACTTTTCTGATTCTCAAGATCATCCAAAGATGCAAGAGAAGAGCATACTGGGTTTTTTGAAAAACTACAATAAGCTTAATTAGCCCCCCCCGAATCTCTCAAATAAGGAAACTAAAATCTACTCTTGCACATAGCAAGGCTCTGATACCATGTTAGAATCTGAAAAGATTATTAAGCCGGAAAACTAGTGCAAAGATTAGATATCTAAACTATGAATACAAATGATACGAAATCAAAATAGCAACACAGAGTTAGTCTCCAAGAGAGTAATGCAAATGCTAGAAGCAAAATAGCATTAAGAGGATGCAAAAGCAAAAGATATAAAATACAGGCCAGGTAGCATGCTTATATAGACCAGGGAGAGGGAGGAGGTGGCAACATCGACCAATGAGGAGAAACCATCTATCGGACTAAAGATAGCAAAGTATCTTCCCAAGATAGCTAATGGATGCTCATATGTAGGAAGGTGACACCTCGCAACCACTCACCTAATAAGACATGCTTTATTAACCTAAGTGAGATTAATAGTAGTGTAGGAAAAACCTTGGAATATAGGGAAAAATAAATAACCCAACTAGGAAATAAAAACCTACACTAACAAAAAAGAGGGGTAAAAAGGTGTATTTCATGGGTGCTACCTGGCACTCATCAGTTGCAAAGCTTGAGAGTGCAAAAGAGTTCCAAGAGAGTTGAAAAGATGGCCAAGAGAGGTGTAACAATGAAAAGATAGATTGAAGAAGAGAGGAGGGAAGAGGAAGAGGTTGATGAACCATTTCAAATTGTTCCAAGCCATTACCACTAACTCACAAAAGTGACAAGTGGTGAGACACTCAGAAATGACCATGAAATGAGAAACTATCATAGGGTGCTAGCGCATCATGTGATGTTTGACAAAGTACTAGTGTCCAAATAGTTTGGGATCAAAATTGATGAGACACTAGAAAATCACAAGGATAACACAAAAGTGACAACAAAACTTGACAAAAGGATAACACAAAACAAGACCTAAGCACCACGGGAAGTAAAAAGACTAATGCAAGGGCTAAAATGGTCCTACAAACAAACTAATGGAATGAATGCTAAAACGGGTGAAAAACATAGTGTGAAATTGCAAGGGTATGCAATTTTTGACATTACATTTAGCCCCCACTTTAATAGGCTGACACTACGTGAATATGCATGCTAAAATAAAATGAAAGCACTAATAAATAAATGACATCACAACACAATAAGGATACTATAGAGGACACAAACACTTTGAATGGAGGAACTATGCCCCTAGGTTGAGAACCTTCAAAATAATTATGTTAGCAATAAAAGCATGAAAGACAATAATATTGTTAGAAAGAATTAAACCTACAAACCTCACAGTGTTAGAACATCACAAACACACACACATAAACATAAACAACACATATATAGAGGAGAAAAGTAAATAGCAAGCATAGACAAATTTTGAGTTAGCAAAGTAAAAGAGACCTCAATGTGAAAGGTTGTCTCAATACCATGTATCATCCCCAAAATGCAACAAAAATAAAGAAAACAACAAATAGAGGAATTCTTAAGAAAAGAATATAATGAGTCAATTGATTGCTTCAAGGAGAGAATGCATACAAATGGATAGGAAAGCAATCAATACAAATGAAAGAGAGTACATGACTCAGACACTAGTTTGCTCTGTCACTTGGGGTCATGCAAATCATAATACCCTCATGGATCACAAACTAGCAAGTTGTATTATGCTAGGTGACCATGGGTGTAAAAATATAAGTCATATGAAACAGACAAGCTAGTAAGATGTACTATGCTAGGTGGTTCATAGACTACTAGCACCTTATAGAGTGTATAAAAACCAACATCATAGGGTGAACACTTTGGGGAGCATAAAAATAAATGTCGTAGCGAGTGATTAATAAACAAACCCTTAAGGGGCACAAATAAAGAAAGGTGCATGTATGGATGCACATGTGAGTAGAGTATATGTCCCTATTTGCATTTATAATATACAAATATTTTAAGGTAAAGAAAAGGGGAGATCCTCAAAAAGAATGCACACCCCTAGAATAAGTTGTCCCTGCCCCCTAGAATATGGGTGAGGACAACCATGAAAATGAATATTGTGTTATTACAAAAGTAAAATATGGTTGCACATGAGATTGTACCACCATGGATGTCAATGAAAAAATAAAGCTATAGGTGCCACATAGTGGGTAGCAACAAAATAAAAGAAAGGTGTGAAAACTTCATGAGAAAGTATAATAAAGCAAGATAGAGGTGAACTCTATGCTGTACCATTTTATAAGAGTGTCAGAGATAAGCACAATGTGATGACAGAGGAAGAAGATTGTTTATTATGCAAAATGATTTGGAGAGAGGTGAACCTCAATGTCACTTGTCATACAAAGAAGAGATAGGTACTTCATCAAAAGGAAGAGTGAGCACCTGTGTCAAGCAGGTTTTTAATTTTATATTTCACGGCTCGACATTCAGATGTGGAATCATTGAGTGCTCAATCATATGCACAAAAAAGAAGCATTGGTTGAATGTGTTGTGGAAAATTTTTGCATGTAGGAGGAGAAAAAGTGATCAAGTGGGCTTTTAGAAGCCTTAACAAAATACACTCTTGTTTAGATAGAAGAGAAGAAGTATCTGAGGTGGGAAGTAACCCTTTCTGCTATGGAGAAAGGTTCAATTTTTGAAAAAAAAACCATAGAGACCTCCAATTATGGAAGAGGAGATGTAGACAAAGGGGAAGGATGGTAACCTAAACCCACTATAGAAAAGTGTAGCGTAGGTTCCACAAGGACATTAATTCCTTGTTACATGCACCCTAGACCATTTCCATTGTATCCATGTTTAGAAATAATTTTGTACCCAAGCCCATAACATGTCTCCAAATTAGAAAGAGGAGGAGAATCAACATTACTAGCCTTGTTGAAATGAGATGGGTATATGGAGGATTAGTGGCTGAATTTACATAAGATGAAGGGTTGATTCTAATACAAGAATGTAGATCCTTATTGAATGTGGGAATGTCAGAGTGAGAAGGGTTGATTTTGTATTCTTCCACAAAAGAAGGTGTAAAATCCAAAGAACCCTAATCATCACCTGGACATGCATTAGAAGATGAACTTAAGTATTTATCAGGCTTAGCAACAGGAGTTGATGATAGTGAATCATCTTTCAGTGAAGAAGAGGGAATAAGATTGTGAAGTGTTAGAGAAGAATCATGTTGATTCATGGGATCCACCTGTTGACAATATTATAGCGGATCCAAATCAGCTTTGATTGTGTAAGTTTTTTTTCCATGAACAAATTTTATTGATTTATGCAAGATAGATGGAATGACGCCCATGAAATGAATCCATGGTCTACCAAGAAGGATATTATTAGAAATAACTCTAGGCATGACCTATACAAAGTAGGCAAAGTAACAGGGCCCAATTCAATAGGCAACATGACTGTACCAAGGGTTTTTCAACCTATGTTGTCAAAACCAAGGATAAAAAGATTTTTTGGAGATATGCAAGTTGTATTAATATTGAACTAGTTTAACAAGTCTACTCTGCAAATGTTTGGACCTCAACCATTATCAATAAGTGTACGCTTGACACTGATGTAATTAATTTTGATAATAATGAGAAGGGAGTCATTTTGTTTTTGAACCTCCAAAGATGGTAACTCATATTGTTGGAATATTATATCAGTGGAATCTGTGTATATGCAATCGAGTAAGGCAACTACATCATTCGGCCTAACAAAAGATGCTACTAGGATCTTTTATAAAGCTTCTTGGAGCATGCTATGATATGTTGGTGAAGTTTGAATGATCTCCCAAAAAGAGATCTTAGCTTGTGTAGCCTATAGCTACTTAACAAGATCATACTCTTTGGTATTCTTTACAGAAAGATGAGGAGGTGGTGGAAGAATAGGATGTGGTGGAGTAAGGGAAATAGGGACATGAATAACCTATTTGTTTCACCAAGTGTTATATGTGTGGGCTATTGTATGGTAATTAGTATTAGCAAGCACATTATACTTCATATGTTGAACATATTGAGAGAAAAGTAAAAGGTCGAGGAGCATCAGGAATACCTCGAATAGTGATCATGGGATGAGAAGGTAGGGGGAAATAAGGGACCCCATGCAAAATGATTTTAGGCATAGAAGAAAGAGTTTGAACATTAGAGGACTTATCCAACATCCTCTTAGTGAGTAGGATAAGTCTATTAACAATTATTGAATTAACATTATTATCTTCTTTATATGTAGGAGAAGAGATATAAGAAGTATGCTCAACATCTATCCGTGGAGGCTTTAATGTGAGTTGAGACTCTTCATCTCTAGAAGGGAGAGCATCGACATGAAGAGAAGGTAAAGTAATGTTAAGAAAAATATCAATGATTTCATTCTCTTGCACCAAAATATCATTTTAAGTAGGATGAATTTTAGGAGAGGGATCCAAAGAATAGAGTGGCATAAGAAGAGCTAAGTCACCATCATATGCATGAAAAGGAAGATCTTGGACTTTTTGAGCAAAGCTAGAAAGTGATGTAAGAAAAGAAGAGAACATGTCCATTGTGAAGAATAGAAGGAGAGGATTAAGAAAGGTATTGACAAATTTCATTGAAGGCTGCCATTTTTCTCTTTTAGGACTATGGAATGGGGTTCAGGGAAGTGCCTCAATTTTTTTTGAGGAAATAATTTTTTTATTTTTTATTTTGGAAGAAAATGGAATGAAAAAGAAGGTGTTTTATGTTAAATCTTCCGATTCACCAAAATGTAATATGAAAATTAAGCTATCTTTAACTTCTATATTATATTCATATGATCTAGGTAGGAAAATGCTAATTTATAGAAGATAAAGTACATAATCAAAAAATTGAATTCAAAATTGTAAATTGTAGAAATATAGGAACCTGGAACTAAAAAATGGGGTTCGTTGTCTCAGATGCCAGTGTGACATGTGGATATCTGTGCTAAGTGTTGTCATTCATATGATCGAAACATGCTATGCATCGTGATGACATCCACATGACCAGAATATGGAAGAGTTTCTAGAAAATATGAAAATCAAACCTAGCCTACATAGAAGTCAAAACAAGAAAACACCAACTAGTTTCCAAATAATAACAGAGTTGTAAGCAATAAATATTTATTTATCTAATAAATAAAAATGAAGAAATAAAAAGGAGAGACTTCCAAAAGATATCACTAAGCCCCCAAGTAGCTAGATATTTCCACCAAAATAAACCTATAGTTGAAAAGAACAATAAAAATTCTCGGGGCTATTAGGGGTTTGCTTTCAAGTCAAACCTTTGCTTTGGTATTTCTATCTCCACAACATCTAGTAGATAGATATATAGAAAATAGAGTGTGTTCTTAATCTAAGTGAATTTAGAAACAAGAATAGTGACTAAAATGAGAGATTGTAGGATGTGACTATCCCAAGGTACTCAGGGGAACAACAAAAGAAATGCTTACAATAAAAAAGATCAAGAACAATATCAGCTTGAAAGGGATTGAAGAATCCAATGAGAGAAAAAAATTGAAGGAGAATGCTAGAGAGTTGCAAAGAGATGTAGAGCTTGAGAGTGCAAAAGAGTTCCAAGAGAGAGTCCAAAAGAGAGCCAAGAGAGTTGTAACAATGAAAAGATAGATTTAAAAAGAGAGGAGGGAAGAGGAAGAGGTTGATGATCTGTTTCACATCATTTTGAGCCATTACCATTGACTTTGAAAAGTGACAAGTGGTGAGATGCTCATAAATGCCCACCAAATGAGAAATTATCATGGAATGCTAGTGTGTCGCATAAACGTCCACGTGAAGTACTAGTGTTTGGACAGTTTGGACTATAATATGATGAGACACTAGAAAATCACAAGGATAACACAAAAGTTACAACAAAACTCAACAAAAGAGTAACACAAGAAATAAGGCCTAAACACCATGGGAAGGAAAAAGGTTAATTTATGGGCTTAAATGATCTTACAAACAATCTAAAGGAATGGATGCTAAAATGAGTGAAAAACGTAGTGTGAAATTGTAAGGGTATGCAAATTTGACATTACATTATTTTCATTGTATTAAGACAATTGAATTGAATCTTGATATAAGATAATTACAATAGCCAATAAAATATACTATATTATCATAGCCATGTGAAGATCATTGAGTTAAATCTTGTATTTGTTGAACATTTAGCCTTTAATTTTCCTCCAAATAGGAAACTTGTGGGCTCATCATGAAGCCTACCAAGATAACCTATTAAAAATAGGTTAAAATTTAATGTAGTTGGGTACTCTCCTAGTAAAGAAGGATTGTTGCCTTTTTATGTTATCCACGATATTTACTCTAATGGTATTGTATTTGAAGAAGAGAAATAATTGCATGTAATGACTCCAAAGAAGAGAAATAACAACTTTGTATGGATATTTAGGCAATTAATTAATATAGCAATCAATATCACAATTAACCTAGATAATTTTGTTGAGTTTAGACACATATTTAGGTTTGGAACTAAAACAAAAATAAAATGATTAAAATAAATATGTACCTTGATGTTGGAGAGAGGGAGGTTGATTTCCTTGTGACCAATATATGATACCTAAAATATAGACAACATAAGGTTTGTGAAATTTGATACCAAGACTAGATTTGAAAATAAACAATTTTGTTTAATGTGCTTTTTGAAATTTGGAGTTGTATGGAAACTTAGACTAAGAATAGAGAGGTAACCTTGAAGTTCCTAAGTATGGCCTTGACCCTATAAAAAATGGCCTCAAATCTTTTGGTTGGACTTGACCACTGATTACTAGCATAAAAAATAGACCATTCAAACATACATCTATAATTAGACTTTACTATCATAATTAATAATTATTGTCAAAATCTATATTTAATAGATGCATGTGCAAAGATGTTTCTTCACATAAAACAATGTATTGATATATATTTAGTGTTGTGTATGTGCACAAGTTTTCTTGCACATGAAGTGATTTAAGTGTTTTAGGATAATTATAGATGAATTTTTATTTTGATAATAGGAGACACTCATGTATAAAAAAGAAAGCTTCCCATGTACAAGTTAGAACATAGTGGATATATAAAGAGAATGAGAGGAGAGTCCATATTCCTAATAGGTTTAGGAGAGTAAAGGAGGAACTTTAAAGTTTCAGTTGTTAGGCAATGACAACATGCATATGTAATTTGTTATTTGTGATGTTAATAGAAGATTTAGTATTGTTTCAATCATGTGTTTATGTTTACTTGTATTTGTGCATAAGGTATTTATCTATAGGCTTATATGCAACATTTCCATAGCAAGAATCAAGAATTGGGTCTTCAAATCCAAGTGTGTTTTGGGTGTGATTTTTCTTCAAGGTGGTTGTCATTGGAAAGCTAGTGCACATGGATTCAATGTTTGATTAGAAGGTTACAGTGCACAAGAAGAGGAATATACAATCAACACTAGTAAAGTAAGGTTTCAATGTCTGTAGAAGTAATTTACTTGTGTTTGCACCTACAAATGGAAAACTTGGTGGCATTTAGGAGAATTGTTGAAACTTTCTATGGAAATGGAGAATCCTTGAGACTTAATTCATTGTTGCACAAGCCAAGCCCACAATAATATGTCCCACTTGTGGAACATCTTGATTTTTGCTTGAAATCACATGTTTTAGAAAAATTAATGATTTAAGCCTAGAGGGGTTCCATCCAAGGGGGTTAGATGAAACCCTCTTATATCAAACTCCCTTGGATAAAAGACCCCTAGGCTTAAATCAAACCTTTGACTGAGTCTTCTCCACACCTATCAAAATAATGACAAAAAAAAAATTGGTTCACATTTTGAGGGATCAAATGAAGTCATTTGGAAATGTCATTTTTGTTGGGAATTAAGGTGTCTCAACCTTGGTAATTCCTTGCATTATTATATTTGTATTTATTAATTAATTGCCTATGTTGTATATTTGTAAATTCCATATTGTCATGTTGTGGGATGTGGCACGGTGATGTGTCATCCTACATGGAAGATGATAACTTGTAATTTTGTCCTCACATGAGGAGATAGGCGTCCCACTTAGTGGTAGGAGAATTTTGCCATGTGTCAGCATCTTGGATGTTGTGTAAGGGAATGTTTGACCAAAACGGTTATGACGGATTCCTATGACGAAGTTATGACATGTAAGAGTCATAAATAGAAGGTTGTAAGACAGGTGAAGACATGTGTCATGAAGCACTTTGAAAAAGGCATATTTGGGCGCCCCAAGGTGGACTATGACATGTTGTAAGAGAATATTCTATATATAGCCTGTGTATGATAGATTCTCTTACAGCTGTAAGTTGTAACCGCTATGACAGATTCTATGACGGTCGTAAGTGTCGTAAGAGTATCTGTCATAGCCCATTTTGGAAATAGGTGACCTCTTTGGGATGGGAGCTATGGACAAGTGTCATACACATTCTACAATGTTGACCAAGTGTCCTTAGGCATGGGTTTTGGGCCATGAGGCCAAGTTGGACGCCCATCTCAAGATAGGACCAATTCTGCCTTGTATATTCTATATAAACAGGTGCTTGGAGGAGGAGATGTATTACAGGTTTTACAGGTACTGTTATGTTGCCAGATTGACTCCAGACATGAGCGTCGAAGACCATTGAAGCTTGCATTGCAAGTATATTGTAAACCTTATTCAGTTTTGATAATACATTGTGTAGGTTTCTGAGTGTGGGGTTTTTCACCTGATAAGGGTTTTCCCCACTGTATATCTTTGTCTCTCTTCTTATGTCTTCTTTCTGGTTCATGTGTATTGCTGCAATATCTCTGTTAGATGTTCTATGTTGCTATAAATGTAAGGATTAATTTGAATTTGTATAGATTTCCCCTCATTAGATTAGTGTAGGAAGCGATTTCCGCACACCTAGCTTCCTTTCAGTTGGTATAAGAGCTTGATCACCTTTGGTCCTAGTTGTTGGGTAGGGGTTTTTTGAGCTGATCTTAAGTTGAGTGGGAGTCTGTGCAGAGTATTCTAAATCTTATTGCAGCAAGGAGATGGCAAGCGCATCCGGAAGGATAGAGGTGGAGAAATTCAATGGCACTAATTTCGAGCTGTGGAAGCTCAAGATGGAAGACATGCTTGTAGATCGAGACCTCTGGGAAAATATCAGTGGCACTAAACTAGCTGCAATGTCACAAGCTGATTGGGATCTCAAGGATCAGAAGGCTAAGGGTCTCATAAGACTTAGTCTTGCTGATTCTGTTTTGTTAAATGTCCATGAGGAGGCTGCTGTAAACTTGCTTTGGAAGAAGTTGGGAGATGTGTATCAAGCCAAATCCCTAGTTAACAAACATTTTCTGAGAAAGAAGTTGTATTCTTTTCAAATGGAGGACGGAGGATCTGTTGCCGAACATATGAATGCTTTCAACATGCTCATTGCACAATTAACATTCATTGGTGTGAAGATGGAGGAGGAGGATCGCTGTATGACCTTTCTTTGTTCTTTGTCAGACTCATGGGATCATCTTGTCATGGCTATTAGAAACATCACATCCACATTTAAAATGGATGAAGTGGTTTCTTCACTATTGTCTGAAGAGATGTAGAGAAAGTCTTCTGAGGCAGCCAAAGAGGCTCTTGCGGTTCGTGGAAGACCCAAGGAGAAAGGGAAAAAGAAGGACAAGAAAGCTGAGAAGGGTAGATCCAAATCTCGTGGGAGATCCAAATCTCCTGGAAAGTCCAAGGCTATTTGTTGGAACTGTGGTAAATTTGGGCATTTCTGAAAGGAATGCAAAGAGGAAAAGAAAAAGAAGAAGAACCTAGATTCAAATTCTAACAAGTCACAAGATGATGGTGATGCTTTCATCATAGCCCTAGCAACCCATGCATCTGATGATGTGTGGCTGATTGACTCTGGTGCATCATTCCACATGACCTTGCATCGAGACTGGTTTACCAAGTATGAGGAGTTCAATGGTGGAAAGGTGTATCTGGGTGATGACTCTTATCTGAAGATTGTTGGTTGTGGAAGAGTCTCTATCCAATTCCCTGATGGATGAGTGAGGGGGATCTCTGGGGTTATACACATCCCAGGCTTAGCACAGAACCTGCTTTCTATAAGTATGTTGAATGATGTAGGTGTGCAGGTTGTCTTTTAGAAAGAAGGATGCAAGATGACTAGAGGAGCTATGGTGCTTGCTAAGGGTACTAGGAGAGGTACTCTATTTCAGCTGGAGGCATGCATTTCACAATGCAATAGTTCTTCTAACTCAAGGAAGAGGGCAGCGGTCAGTTCATCCCCACCATCTGAATGAGTAGTGAAGAAATCTATTGTATCTAGTCCTGATGGTTGTAATTATGCATTGGAAGTTAAGCTTCTTGCTGAAAAGACAATGTTATGGCATAAGAGATTTGGCCACATTGGTGAGAAGGGTCTGCATACCCTAAAAAATAAAAACCTCATTGAGGGGTTAGATGATTGTAATCTTGAGTTTGACTTTTACGAACATTGCATTTATGGAAAACAAAATCGTGTTCAATTTTATTCAAGTTCTCATAAGTCTTCTTGTGTATTGGACCTTGTTCATTCTGATGTATTTGGTCCTGTTAATGTTCCTTTGTTATCAAAATCTATATATTTTGTATCTTTCATAGATGATTATAGTAGAAGGACATGGATTTATTTTCTCAGAAGCAAATCTGAAGTCTATAGTAAGTTTAAGGAGTTTAAGGCCTTTGTTGAAAATTAGACTTGTAAAAAGATTAAGTGTTTGAGAACTGACAATGGTGGTGAGTTCTGTTCTACAGAATTTGATAAATATTGCAAGGAACTTGAGATTGAAAGACAAAAGACAACTCCATATACCCCACAGCAAAATGGAGTTGTAGAGAGGATGAATAGGACATTGATGGAGAAGGTAAGGAGTATGCTTAGTGGAGCTGGCCTAGAACAAAAGTTTTGGGCTGAAGCTATTGCCATTGCTTGCTATCTGGTAAACAGATCTCCTACATTAGCTCTTGTTGGAAAAACACCTATGGAGGTGTTGTCTGGTAGAAAGCCTTCAATAAGGCATCTTCATATTTTTGGTTGTGGTGCATATGCACATGTGCCTAGGGAGAAGCAGTCAAAATTGGAGAACAAGGTTGTTAAGTGTATCTTCATTGGCTATGGTGTCAGTGTAAAAGGATACAAGCTTTGGGATCCTGTGGCTGAAAAAGTGTTGATAGCAGAAGTGTCATCTTCAAAGAGCTTACACCTTCTTCCACTATTTTACAGCCAAAAGAAAAAGAGAAGAAAGAGGATGTTGTTCAGTTTCCTCCTACCCCTGAGAAGACTGAATAGAAAGACAATGTTTGACCTGATGATGAGGAGAGCTCTTGCAGCTTTGAAAGATCAGATGAAGAAGTTGAACCTTAACCTTAGCTCTTGAGGAGGTCTACACGGATAAGAAAACAACTTGAAAGGTTTGGTTTTACATTGCTTGATTCTAGTTGTGCTTTTGCTTTGCTTACTAACCGTGATGAACCTAGAACTGTATTAGAGGCTATGGACATGCAATATGCAGGTTCCTGGAAGGAGGCCATGGAGGATGAAATGGTTTCTTTTGAAAAAAATCAAACTTGGGACTTGGTACCTTTGCCTCCTGGATGAAAACCCATTGGATGTAAATGGGTGTTCAAGAAGAAATTTGGTGCAGATGGGAGTGTTGAGATGTATAAGGCCAGATTGGTTGCAAAGGGGTATTCACAAGTGGAGGGTATAGATTATGGTGAGATCTTCTCTCCCGTTACAAAGCTGACATCCATTTGATTCCTGTTGTCTCTTGCAACAACTTATGACTTAGAGGTAGAACAAATGGATGTGAAGACACCCTTCCTTCATGGTGATTTGGAGGAAGAAATCTATATGTCACAGCCAGAGCATTACATGGTGAAAGGTAAAGAAAATTTGGTTTGCAAATTAAAGAAGTCTTTATATGGTTTGAAGCAGTCTCCTAGAAGGTGGTACTTGAAGTTTGATGCCTTTGTGTTGTCTATTGGATTTGTGAGATCGAAATCAGATCTCTGTGTGTATGTTAAGTTTGATGGTGATTGTATTCTCATTGTTGCACTATATGTTGATGATATGTTGCTCATTGGGAAGGGTAAGAATATGATTTCTAATTTCAAATCTCAGTTGTCAACACAGTTTGAAATGAAAGATTTAGGGGCAACTAGGTACATTCTAGGGATGGAAATTAGAAGAGACGGAACCAACAGAAAACTTTGGTTAAGCCAGAGTAAGTATGTGAAGACTGTGTTGGATAGGTTTAGCATGGCATATTGTAGACCATTGTGTGTTCTTGTTTCTTTGGGGACAAAGTTGTCTATTGAGGATTGTCCAAAATCTCCTAGTGAGGTGGAGGACATGAGTAAAGTACCTTATGCTAGTGTTGTTGGTAGTTTGATGTATGCTATGGTCTGCACAAGACTAGACATTGCCCAAGCAGTGGGATTCCTTGTTGATAACTGAGAGGGGGGGGTGAATCAGTTATCCTAATTATTTCTTCTTTTGAACTTTCTTATTAATCAAAGCAACATTGAATCAAACAAACAAACATTACCATGAAATGAGAAACACATGACACAGTATTTTTGACGTGGAAACCCGGTTAAGGGAGAAAACCACGGGGTGATTAACCCAAAGATTATTCTCTGTTAGAAGAATAAGGAATTACAAAATGGCACTTGCCAATTAGGGCTCACTGCCTGAGCACACTGCTCACAAAGAGGCACACTGCCTACAAGGAGACACACTGTCTACAAAAGAATGTTTATACAATACTTGAACTGATTGGAAGCATCTACATATGTTGGAGTTCAGTTCCGGTTAGGCTCAGTATACTGATCTGCTGCACTTCATCTTTCCTCTACTCTTTATTCTGCTTTCCTTACACATACCGGATCTTTCTTATTACTTCTACTCTACTCTGCACTTATTCACATACCCCATAACACAACTACTCTTCTCACAACAAAATCCATCCTCTATTTATATCCGCACTAGTGATTTCATTATCTTTCTAGTCGGCACCTGGAATAGTCTATCTTCTCACAAACTCTGTTCTGTCGGCTGAATCCTTGCATATCAAGTAATGCGGATCAAGTATATACTTGTAGATGTCATTAATCATGTCGGCCAAACATGATTCATGCCTTCACAACCTTTACCATCAATAGTAACACATCCGGAAAATAGTCTGATACTCTGTCAGTCAGTTCTTCCTCTGTTCTCATTATCTCTCAAGAATCCGGTACTCAACTATTCATATCTTCTTCCTTGTCCATCACCAGAGGCTAAATCCTTGGAATATACTACTCAAGGTAGTCCTCTTGACTTCTCCAAATCCGCACTGCACCAAGACACTTCCTCTGAGAGATCCGGACCAATCTGTCGGACCTTGCCACATGCTCTGTTCTTATTCACCGGACCACAACAATCTTTATTCTGACTTCCGGTAGAGACACACCATGACTTGCAGATATGTGGGATGACCTTTGTTGCCATCAATGACAACAACCATGAATCCATATAGTGTCTCTTGCCAACAATCTCCCCCTTTGGCATTGATGGCAACACTTAGTGAAAAATGACTAAGTGTTTACACTATGCTCCCCCTTGGCTGATGCTCTATCTTTATATACAATTTCTGAAACTCCCCCTTAGTTGGATTCCTTATTTTTCACTGCTTCTCACTCCCCCTTTGACATCAATGGCAAAGGGTAGGGTCCGCATACCAAAATTTTCAAAAATTTACTATACATAGCCGCATATTACATACTCACATAAACTGAAGAATGTCTGCAAAGGATGTCTTCAATTGGACCAGTTCTGTAGCCCAACTTTGCTTCATTCTATCCAAAATTGAAATGTGACCACTTAACAAAAATGCAAAAGCTTCTGCCCTTTTGAGATCTGTCGGATCATTTGTTTGGTCGGTAGTCTGAGCATCACTGATGGCCTCATGCATAGTTTCTAACTTAGGGATTATAATCCTTCTAAGTTCTCCCATCTGGTTAGTTATATTCTTCCTTTCCTTCTCAAAGTTCTTTATTGCATTTGTGATTGCAATAGTTTGACATTCTTGATTGACTATGGAGGAAGAGAGAGGATCAAAACTTAGAGACAAACTTTGTAGTTTGTCTTGTTCCTCTTTTATTTTCTTATCAATTTCTACTGTTGCCTTTGACCAGGAGATACAAAATTTATAAATGTCACCGCCATCCTTAAGAGCATTTTCTAAGCTCTTTATTCCAATACTCATATTTCTCCTATCATTAGAGATTAATCCTAGTACTTCTGAAAATCTTTTATCCAAAAATTCCTTCCGAACCTTTTCTTCAGCTGATTTTTCTAGAGAATCAAAATGTGTACCAACACTGCTGACTAAGGTTTTGAGATTACCAGAAGAGGAGGCTGTCGGATCTATCTGGACTGATGGCATAATCTTTTCAAGCACTCTGGAAGAAGCCTCTATCAACTCACAGTCTTCCATATGAGACTTTAGGAGTTTTTCATTTGCCTTAGCATTTGCAAATGAATCTATCTTCATCATCTGTACCGGAGAGAGGGAGTCAAAGTTGAATGGACCTTTTAGAAGCTCCGGTTCATCAATCTCTATTGTTTCTTGGCTCAGAAATTTTTGAACAGTTTGTGCAGTGTCTCTTGCCGGAGACAAATGTTTCTTTTCTTCTGCAGTTTTGTCCTTTGGAGTCTTTTCTCCTTCCACATTCTTACCACTTTCAGTTGTGGTTTTCTCTGTTGGAATCTTCTCTTTCTCTGCATCCTTGGTGCTGTCAACCTCTTTTTCTTTTACTGTTGCTTCTTTCTCCTGTAGTTTCTCTTCTTCTTGGGATCCGGAGACTGCAGGGGAAGCCAGAGGAGAGATGTTAGTCTGTTCAAGGGCCACTTCTTCTGGAGTAGATGATTCCAAGTCCACAGCTATTTCTGCACCTAAGTCCTCTACAACAGGAAGATTAAACCTTTTGAAGGCCCTTCGGAGGATCTCTTCTGTCTCTATGGCCACCTTGTCAGTCTCACCAAGCATGAGTTGATTCATTCTTGCTTTACTCCTGAACTCATTTTTGCAGTCTTTGAATATTATGTTCATTGTCTTGGGATCAATTTGAGGATATAGCTGAATAGCTATCTGCTCCCGGATCTCAAGATCTTTTGCCTGAGCATTATTCTTTCTTATCTCTAATTCCTTTTCTAGGCTTTTAGGAATTAGAGATATGATCTCAATGAAAGCCTTATTGTATATGTTCAGATACTTGATTTTGGCTTCCTGCAGAATCTTTTGGTCAGCCTCATTGTAGTCATCATAAAATTTAGTCATTAGGTGAAGGTTTCCATCCACCGTGACTGACTTGATTACACTCTCTAGAGACAGGGTGGGCTTTTCAACAAATACCTCTGCCATTTCTTCCTTGTCTTGGCCTGTGGAGGGTTTACCGGATCCTTTCTTCTTCTGTTTCTTTATTTCTTTTACCCCCTCATTTGATTCTGTTTCCTCTTCATCTTTCTGACTTGTGTAAGCCATTGTGTTTTTTATTTTAGATCTTTTCTCTCCCTTATCGGATGTCTGACCTTCCGGTTTTGACATTTTTGAGCCTTTGGTTGTGACAGGTGTAGATCCCTTTGATGATCTGGTCTGGGTTGAGGTTTCCACCGGAGTACTTTTCTTGCTTTTCTTTTCTACCTCTTTCTTCTCTTCCTTAGCCTTTCGCCTCTTTTCCCGGTTGACATCAAGTGCCTCCTTTGGGATGCCTAGGCCTTGAGCAATATGCTCTACTTCTTTTCTTACCTTCCTCTTGATCTCCGGTTCTCTGAGTTCAACATGGATTTTTATACTTAGTTCCTCAAATGTTCTGAACCTTTCTGCCTTTGGATCTTTAGGCTAACTAAGCATGTGTTGAACATGCAGCTCCACTATCTGTTCATCCACTTCATACCCCATGGGCATGATCCACACAGTTCTTGGTTCTACTGCCTCCATTAGACACTGATCTGTTTCTACCATAAAGCATACTGTGTCTTTGTACTTTTCAACAAGAGATTGGGGTATTCTTTCTCTTGCATGCATCATGCTCTGGAAGTTCTTGAAATATCCCCATAGAGCTATTTTTCTTACTTTGGCATCCCCAAGTCCATGCAAATAATCTCTGATTTGGATGGCAACTGGTCTGTGATTCTGCCATATCCATCCACTAGATCCAGGAAGCTCATTCATGTAATAAAAGAAGAGACAAAGGATCAAATTTCCATACTTGAAGGAGTTTTTCTTGTCCTTCTTGATCTTCTACAGATTTTCAAAAAGTTGGTTTACAAGAAGCTCACACAAGTCATAGTCTGCACTCTCCTTTAGCATTTGATAAGCTGTGTAAATTGCAGTTCCCGATACTAAATTTTCCCTACTGGAGTGATAGATCTTGTAACCAATTATCATAGATGCAAATTTGACATCCGGTTCAGTGATGTCTTCAACTGTCATAGCTCTCTTGTCAAACTTAGATCCGGTTGCATCACTAACTGTCTAATTTTTGACAGACTTGAGAACAGGTAATCCACCAGATGAGTGCAGACCAATTACAGCCCTAATTGCATCTTTGGTGATCTTGAAGGGCTTGTTCAACCATAGGAAGTTGTCATGCACTCTACTTAGTACATACCGGACCCATTCATCTTCTTCAAAATAGGGGAAATGGATGCACTGTGCAAAGTGTTTATCCCGGATGGCTTTGTACTGAGGTTTAATCTCAAAGGAGTCATTTATCAACTATTTGTGATAGATATCCATCAATTTTGATTCTCCAAAGTCTTCAAAATTTGCATGAATGTAAACCCTAATGTCCTCCGTATGCAATACACCATGCGGAACACTAGAGAAGGCTCCTAGTGGATCTACCTCCAAAGATTTGTATGGATGTTTCTTGAATGTGGGGCGAGGTCTATCAGAGATCTTAACTATATTCAGAGTAGCCATATATTTTCTTTAAAGATTTGCAGTGAGATATTGAAAATGGAAAATACCTTATGCGCCTTTGGTTTCATGGAGTGGTTGGATTGATTTCTGTATGTAATGACTTCTGCAGGAGATCTTTGGTGAGTTTGATGAGTCTTGTTGCAGAGCTCCACTTTTCACTTCTTCTTGAGTGCAGAATGAGCAAGTGATTTATGAGAAATTCCCTTATATTGCTCCGCAAACCCTAATATCTGATGGCAATAAATGCTCGACCTACATTATTCTGGTTTGCCTTATTCGGATAACTTGGAGTACCGGATCAGTCCTGATTTATGAACATCATGCAGATCTTCCAACTATGAACAAATCAAGATGACACATCACAAGGACATCCCAAACATTCTATCCAATCCGCAGAATAAGATAATGCACTTCCAGATCTCTCCGGACCTTTTTGTAATCCTTTGTCATTCTGGAGCATCTCCCGGAACAGGTCTTACTTGATCGATCACAACTTCTTCACATCTTCATGCAGACCTCTGAAATCTTATCTGGATCATCTCAAGACTTATATATTCAAACCCTTTACTCCGCATCTTGTGCCACATCTGGCACCACTTGATTGGCTGGGGGAACAGGATTTTCTTTGAGTCTCCCCCTGAGCCAGAGCTCACTTTTTAATTTCTGAAAGAAATATCAGCACCAGAGTCTGCTGCGGATCCAACCTCTACATTCTCTGAACTTTTCTTCACCCAAATCTTGTTCATCTGATTCCTAACTTCATCTGCATTCATCTTTTGTTTACCCTTGTCTTGATTCTGATTATACACCGGACCTCTTTTGTCCTGATTCTTGCTTCTGCAGACTTTTGCATTATGACCGGACCTATTACAGATTTGGCAAATAATATTTCCTTGCATGTTTGACTGATAACCTCTTGATCTGCATTGATTAGCCATATGACCTACTCTATTGCATGCAAAGCATCTACCATTGAATGATTTGTTTATTTGCATATTTCTGCATTCATGAGACTTGTGTCCATACCTTTTATAGTTAAAGCACTGTCCGGAGAAGAATGAATTAGTCTGATTTATTCTCTTTCTGTACTGATTAGCTTTGTGACCAAAGTGATTGCAGCTGTGGCAGTATCCATTGAAAGATGGATATCTTTGAGCATTGGGCTGTCTTACCGGAGGTCTTCTAGGCCTATTCCTTGGATTTTCTGATCCAAAATTCTTTTGACTGGATCCGGAGCTTTCTCCTTTCTCATATCCCAAACCATACTTGTCATCTGCCCTCTTTTGACTTCCAAGAAGAACTTCAAGTTGAGTAGAACTTATCTTGAATTTCTCTTTATATTCATTTGCTGTTTGAAGATCTCTTTTGAGAGAGACAATTTGATCCTCAAGTTTTTCTTCATTATCTTTGGCATCTTCAAGATTAGATTCAAGATGTCTAATAATCCTATCCATCTGGAGGCAATCTTCTGATTTCTCTTTAAGAGATTGTCTTAGATTGTCTTCAGCTTTTCTTTTCTCTTCAATCTCTTGAGTAAACTTTATAACTCCTGATTCCATTTCATGTCTTACCATAATGACTTCTTTTGATAACTTTTCACATAACTTGGTTTTCTCAGTCAATTCTTCATTTGTATTACTTTCTTCACTTTGTCTTGCCAATTGTTGGAGTAGCTCCTTTCTCTTTTTCATAGAGAGACTTAATTTGTCCTTTAGTTCTCTCATGAATTCATCAGCCTATTTGAGTCTTTCCTTTAATTCATTGACTTCAGAGTTTGACTGTTCAAGATCCTCAAGGGCAGTCTTGAGTTGCTCCCTTAAACCATATGCATCCATTTGAACTCCCAGATCTTCCTCAAGCTGTTAGGCTCTATTAGGAGGAACCTAGCTCTGATACCAATTGTTGATAACTAAGAGGGGGGGGTGAATCAGTTATCCTAATTATTTCTTCCTTTTGAACTTTCTTATTAATCAAAGCAACATTGAATCAAACAAACAAACATTACCATGAAATGAGAAACACATGACACAGTATTTTTGACGTGGAAACCCGGTTAAGGGAGAAAACCACGGGGTGATTAACCCAAAGATTATTCTCTGTTAGAAGAATAAGGAATTACAAAATGGCACTTGCCAATTAGGGCTCACTACCCGAGCACACTGCTCACAAAGATGCACACTGCCTACAAGGAGACACACTATCTACAAAAGAATGTTTATACAATACTTGAACTGATTGGAAGCATCTACATATGCTGGAGTTCAGTTCCGGTTAGGCTCAGTATACTGATCTGCTGCACTTCATCTTTCCTCTACTCTTTATTTTGCTTTCCTTACACATACCGGATCTTTCTTATTACTTCTGCTCTGCTTTGCACTTATTCACATACCCCATAACACAACTACTCTTCTCACAACAAAATCCATCCTCTATTTCGATCCGCACTAGTGATTTCATTATCTTTCTAGTCGGCACCCGGAATAGTCTATCTTCTCACAAACTCTGTTCTGTCGGCTGAATCCTTGCATATCAAGTAATGCAGATCAAGTATATACTTGTAGATGTCATTAATCATGTCGGCCAAACATGATTCATACCTTCACAACCTTTACCATCAATAGTAACACACCCGGAAAATAGTCTGATACTCTGTCAGTCAATTCTTCCTCTGTTCTCACTGTCTCTCAGGAATCCGGTACTCAACTATTCATATCTTCTTCCTTGTCCATCACCGGAGGCTAAATCCTTGGAATATACTACTCAAGGTAGTCCTCTTGACTTCCCCAAATCCGTACTACACCAAGACACTTCCTCTGAGAGATCCGGACCAATCTGTCGGACCTTGCCACATGCTCTGTTCTTGTTCACCGGACCACAACAATCTTTATTCTGACTTCCGATAGAGACACACCATGACTTGCGGATATGTGGGATGACCTTTGTTGCCATCAATGACAACAACCATGAATCCATATAGTGTCTCTTGCCAACATTCCTTAGTTGATTTATGGCTAATCCTGGACGGGTTCATTGGGATGTAGTAAAGCAAGTGTTTAGATATTTGAGGGGTACTTCTGAGTATTCCAGATGCTATCATGGTAATGTTAGAGGACCTTCACATTCTATTGATATTCATGGATTCAGATTGGGCAGGTGGCATTGACAGCAGGAGATCCACTAGTGCTTATGTGTTTACACTGTTTGGTGGTATTATTAGTTGGATGAGTAAGAAACAACCTGTAGTTGCTTTATCCATGACAGAAGCTGAGTATATGACAAAAACTCATGCTTGTAAGGAAGCCATTTGGCTTAAGAGATTGTGTTTAGATATTGGTGTTGATGCAGGTCAGATCACGATCAATTGTGACAGTCAGAGTGCAATTTGCCTTGCGAAGAATCCAACTTTCCATGCCAGAACAAAGCATATTGATGTTTAGTTTCACTTTGTGTGAGACATGGTAGAGGATGGGAAGGTAAATTTGGAGAAGGCAGATACTTTGAGGAATGTTACAGATTCATTGACGAAGTCAGTGAGCATAGAGAAGTTCAGATGGTGTTCGGAGTCTATGGGCCTCTTGGCCTATAGCAGTTAAATCTTGTTATTCTATTGGCTCTTACAAGGTGTTTGACAAGTGGGAGAATGTTGAGAATTAAGGTTTCTCAACCTTGGTAATTCCTTGCATTATTTATATTTGTATTTATTAATTAATTACCTATGTTGTAAATATTTGTAAATTCCATATTGTCATGTTGTGGGATGTGGCATGGTGATGTGTCATCCTACATGGAAGATGACAACTTGTAATTTTGTCCTCACATGAGGAGATAGGTATCCCACTTAGTGGTAGGATAATTTTTCCATGTGTCAGCATCTTGGATGTTGTGTAAGGGAATGTTTGACTGAAACAGTTATGACAGATTCCTATGATGAAGTTATGACATGTAAGAGTCAAAAATAGAAGGTTGTAAGACAGGTGAAGACATGTGTCATGAAGCATCTTTGAAAAAGGTATATTTGGGTGCCTCAAGGTGGACTATGACATGTTGTAAGAGAATATGCTATTTATAGCCCATGTATGATAGATTCTCTTATAGCTGTAAGTTGTAACCACTATGACAAATTCTATGACGGTCGTAAGTGTCGTAAGAGTATCTGTTATAGCCCATTTTTGAAATAGGCGACCTCTTTGGGATGGGATCTATGGACAAGTGTCAAGCACATTCTAAAATGTTGACCAAGTGTCCTTAAGCATGGGTTTTGGGCCATGAGGCCAAGTTGGATGCCCATCTCAAGATAGGACCAATTCTGCCTTGTATATTCTATATAAATAGGTGCTTGGAGGAGGATATGTATTACAGGTTTTACAGGTACTGTTATGCTATCGGATTGACTCCAGACATGAGTGTTGAAGACCATTGAAGCTTGCATTGCATGTGTATTGTAAACCTTATCCAGTTTTGATAATACATTGTGCCGGTTTCTGAGTGTGGGGTTTTTCACCCGATAAGGGTTTTCCCCATCGTATATCTTTGTCTCTCTTCTTCTATCTTCTTTCTAGTTCATGTGTATTGCTGTAATATCTCTATTAGATGTTCTATGTTTCTATAATTGTAAGGATTAATTTGAATTTGTATAGCTCTCCCCTCATTAGATTAGTGTAGGAAGAAATTTACGCACACCTAGCTTCCTTTCAATTTTGTAGGTATGTAGCTCTTAGTATTAGCTTTACAAAAGTTATAATATGTATTATGTTTTCTCTAATATTATATTTTTAATTTTTTTATAACGAATGTAGGTCCATTATGAGAAAACAATGACCTCTATTCAAGATACTAGGAAAACTAACAAACATTGTTAGAAAAATCTCAAAAAATGCATTGCACTCCACTTAGATACATCCTTGTTTAAAAGAAAAAGAAAAAAATATTTTTGATATATATTCTAAGAAAAATGTGTTGACCAAATAATATAGGTTTAGAATTTTTGTGAGTACTAATTTAAAATTTAACAATAAATAAAATATCTAATAAAAAATTAGGATGTTGATAGGGTGCTTGAGGCTCTGCAAGTTGTTTGAGGGTTCTGGTTCCCCTCCATGAACAATTTGTAGAGTTTCTCCATGAATAGAAAATTGGTCCTCTTTGTGCTCTTCTTTCTGCATTGTTTGTAAAACTTCTTTGTGCATGCTTTCTGGAATATTAGTTTGTAACGGTCCTCTTTTTATTCATTGTAGTCTAACTATAGCCTTTTCTGGAATTCTGTTTCTATTTTTGAATTTATTTTTTTTGGATTCTCCCGCCAGGGTGGGTTTGGGGGTTGTATAAGCCTTGGCACATGTGAGAAGTCTCTCACAATGCATGGTGCCAGCCGAGGCATTTACTCCTAGGCTGGGAGAGTTAATGGCCAAGCATATAGATCCTAGTGGCTCAGTAGAGAGTAGTGATGGGAGTTCGGTTGCAAGAAAAACCTTTAAGGAGGCTTTAGATATCAACCATGCTGCCCCTCCACCTGAAGATGCAAGCTTTCAGGTGTGGGAAGAGGGAGAAGAGGGAAGTGGAGGTTGCAGGAGCAGCAGTGGCAAAGGCCAGGAGGACTCTGGGAAAGCAGAAGGTAAGGATTCTAGTTTGCCAAGAAAGTTGATCCTTCAGCCTAATTTTGGTATGCAAAATGTAGTAAATTCCAAAGAGAATAGACTTAACAATGTGGCACTATTTTTTGTTTGCTTGGATGTGGAAAAACTGCCTGCAAGAATTTTTTTTGATAATTGGCTTTACTATGTGTGGGGAAAAAAGATGGGGGTTTATGTATCCTTCTGCAGAATGATTTCAAAAGGGCTTTTTGTTATAATCTTAAAAAATCATACCATGCAAAAAAAGATACTAGAAAGAGAAATGTGGAATGTAGGTAGATCTTTGTTCAATGTGTTTCAATGGAGCCCCGGGGCTTCTATGCATGATATCAAGTTTTGTTCTATTCCCAGACGGCTTCTGATTAGAGACTTGCCTATACAACTATGGGCTTTTCTGCCCAATTTACTTGAGCCTCTGGGAAAAACTTTGAAAGTGGAAGACTCTAAAATGATGTTGCCCCATTTGGATGCAAGGGTACTAGTGTCCCTCAAACTGGGAATGCATATACCCAAAGTGCTTTAGGTGCTTCTTGAAAAAAAAACTGTTGAATGTGTAGTTGTAGGTCTTGGTGGCCTTAATTCTTGTTTCTTATGTAAAATTGATGGGCACTAAAGGAAGGATTGTCCTGTGTTAAAAAAGAGGAATGCCAATAATCATTTTGAACTTGGTGAACCGGTTAAAAATGTTTCTGGCTTGGGAGGAGGTGGGCATAGAAGTGTCCCAGTCACTGTGGCAGAGGAGTCTGTCCCTAATGTGGTCGAGCCTTTTCTGTGCCCTTGGCCTTCCCATCCTAGACCCGGGTCTCTGGAAGGTGCCTTGAAAGAAGTTAGAAATAGTATGGAAAAATTGCACTTAGAGGATTTCTCGTCGGGTGATGGCGTGCTTGGCTCTACTGAGATGGTTGAGCTATCATCCTTCCCATCTCCTTCTACTACTAAGCAAAATGTGGTTTTCAATGATACTAGTGTTAATGAGGTGGGTGAGTCTCCTCCAGATAGCTTAACTCCGCCATTGTTGCTACGGCAATGGAAGCTTCAAAATTGGAGACTGGTGTGTCCTCTCTCTGATGAGGATAAAGCAATCTGGGATTTAGTCCTGGTAGGAGTGAGTAATTCAATTTCAAAAAGCCTAGATGAAGCTACCTCTGGTAGTAGTCCCGACATTAAAGGGACGACTTTGATAATTTTTAATGGAGGAGCCTCGGTGCTGGTTCCTGACAAGAAAAACACCCAACAACTTGCTCTGATGAAAATTAGAGAAGATATGTTGGCAAGGAAAATGTAAGATCTTGTGCAGGAGATTGGACTCCCTTCTCTCTCGGGAATCCACCCAAAGGAGGCCGAGGATGCTAAGGCTGGAATGGAAGAAGTAGAAGAGATTGAAAACTATCCTAAAGGGGATGGGGGAAGAAAAAAGAGGAAGTATGTCAAAAGGAAATTTGTTGATTATAAAAGGGTGAAAGGAGGGAAACTCCCCAAGTGCTTTGATAACATGGGTATTTCTAAGGAGTACACCCAATAACCAGTGGTCTTTGCCTTAATCTTACTGTTCCCTATGAAATGCATTAGTTGGAATGTGAGGGGTTTCAAATCCCCAGACAGGAAGTACATTGTTAGAGATCTGGTTAACAAGCATAGGAACTTGGACTTCCTTATGTTGCAGGAAATTAAAGCCACTAACTTCTAGTTATACAATGTGCTTAGATTTATCTAGAAAGATTCCTTTAAAATTCTTACCAAGCATCACAGGAGTAAAGGAGGCACTTCTATCTTATTTAACCCGGTTTGGGGACAATTCTTGTCCCAATATGGGTTCTCCCCCTGCAATAGGGTGGCATGGGCATGTTTTGACAAGAATGGTGAGAAATTTGGCATTTACTCTCTGTATGCTTCAAATGATCATAGAGAAAGAGGGGAGCTCTGGGAATGGCTTACTATTCATCTCCCTAAAATACCATGGATTTTTGCAGGGGACTTCAATATAGTTGAGAATAGAGAAGACAAGATAGGAGGTATCAATGTAGACTGGAAAGGAAATGAAATTTTTTTTGGCTCATATTTAAGAAGTCTCTTAGGTTGTTAGATCCTCTGAAAGGTGCCAAAAACATAAGTAATGGAATCTGGTTCTCTTGGTGCAATTCCCAAGTTGGTACTAGAAGAATATATAGTAGACTTGATAGAATGTATGTACATAAAGAATTTTTCTAGTTCAAGATTTCTAAAGGAGATAATGCAGTCAAAGTCCTACCAAGCTCTCTCTCTGATCATCATTTGATTTGTGCAAATATATTCCTCATTGATCATAACATGGTTTCTAAACCCAAAGCTTCTAATTCGTTTAAGCTTAATATCAGGCTATTAGAAAATGATGACTGCATGCAAGGAATTTTTTTAGTAAGGAACATCATCAAATTAAACCATTTCCATGATAGTCCTATAAGGTACTGGTCTGAGCTCATCAAGGCATGCCAAGAAGTATTTCAAATTTGTGGAAAGAAATGTACAATGGATAGAAGAAAGGAGGAGCATGAGCTTCAGAAAAATTTTCTAGACTCCGAGAAGAAATTACAAGCAGCCCCATCTGATAAGGAATTGAACTCTATTATGAGTGCCACTAAGCATAAGCTCAGATGGTTTGAAATCCTTAGAGCCAAAAGTGCCAAAAATAGGGCCAGGTTGAATTAGATTAAAGGAGGGGATAGAGGATCTAAGTATTTCTTCAATCTCTTGAGGAGCAAGTTTAGACAAGAGCACATATATTCTATTGTAGAAGAGGGCAATTCTTATGCAGATCTGGATGACATTAAGAACCTTTTTAAAAACTTCTATGAGAATCTCGTTAAAGTAGAGGATGGTAAGGAAGAATGTGATGATGCACAAAGGCTCTGTTCCCTGATATGTCCTAGGAAAATTGATGAGGCAATGACAGAGAAATTGAATCAAAACTTATCCAAAGAGGAAATTAAAAGTGCCATTCAATCCATGAGTAACTGCAAATCTCCTGGGATTGATGGGCTTCCTGTAGAATTTTATAAAGCCAATATTGACTGGGTTGTTGGTGATCTTTTCGAGGTGTATCAAGAAGCCATTAGTATGGATCCTTGGGGAAGGACATTAATAGAGGTATAATTAAACTATTGCCCAAAGGGGGTGATAAAACTAATTTGAGAAACTGGAGGCCTATTACTCTGCTTAATGTTACATACAAGATTATTGCCAAAGTATTGGCAAGGAGACTGGTCAACATACTACCCTCAATAATCAATGTGACTCAAACAGGCTTTATCAAAGGCAAATATATCCTTGAAAACCTTATAACTAGCTGGGAAGCTATGCACTGGGCTAAGGAATCTGGACAGAATTTAGGGATTTTACTGTTAGATTTCAAAAAAGCATATGACAGGGTGGAATGGTCTTTTATAATCTGTGTTCTCAAGGCTTTTGGGTTTCCATGGAAGTTTGAAAGAATGGTAGAAATTTTTTTTAGAGATGCTTAAGCTCAGGTTGAAGTCAATGGTGTTCTTTCCTCTTCCTTCCTAATGAGGAGATCCATTAGGCAAGGATGTCCTTTGGCCCCTGCTTTATTTGTTATTGCATCTAAAGCCTTGTTCTATATGCTGAGAACTAACAAAATCCCAGGTAGATTTGAAGGTACTGAGCTCCAAGTTGGCAATCCTTAGCTTAACATGCAGTTTGCAGATGATACTACATTGTTTCCTATTTTAGAAAAAGAAAATCTAGAAAACTTAAAGCTCAGATTGAATAAATGTTTCTCTACCTCAGGTGCTAACGTCTCCTTCAATAAATCCTTTCTCACTAGCTGGTTTGATTCCCCCCGTGATTGGCTTGGTGAGAATGAATGGCAATGGGGAGGTCTGAAAAAGCTAGTTAGGTTTCTTGGCATTCCTTTTGCTATTGATACCTCTCTCAAGTAGATGTGTGAATGGCTATTCACTAAAATTGATGTTAAGCTTAAAAGTTGGAATAGGCAAGCCCTATGCCTAGCTGGGAGGTTTCAAGTTTGCCAAAAAAAATTATCTGAATACACTATGTACTATGCATCCATGTGGCTATTCTCTAACATGCAAATAGAGAGCATTCAGAAAGTAATCAAATTTTTCTTATGGTTTGACAGAAAAGGGAAAGGAAAAAAACATTGTCAACTAGAAATGGTGTTGTATTAGCAGAGATCATGGAGGTTTAGGGTTAAAGGATTTGAAGTTGCATGGGATAGCACTAGTAGCTAAATGGATTATAAACTCAATGGAGGGCAATGAGCCATGGAAAGTACTTGTGAGAAATAATATTAAACTCACTAGGCCAAAAGGATCCCTAGGCTGGAAAAAATTGCATCCTTTAGACCTCCTTTTTGGGGATTTCAAAATGAATCCCTTTGGGACAGTAGTCTTTGCTTCCATTTAGAAGGCTTGGGAACTTTGCAAATCTCTTATTACCTTTCCTGGAAGAGACAATGCCTTGGTCCATTGAGAAAAACACAATTCTATATGGTGGTCCCTGGAATATAATGAGAAGCCCTTGACTCTTATCCAAGGTTGTTCTGATCTTAAGTGGCACAAACTGGGTTTGTCTTCCTTTCAAGAAGTGATCACTTCTAGTGGCTTAAAAATTTGGGAGACTCTAAAATCTGAATTCAGATTAAAAGATACTCAAAGGAGAACTTATTCTATGCTGGTTTCTGCATATTCAATCAATCTTGCCCAGCCACATCTTTTGTGTGAGTAAGACTGGGTGAATATGCTAAAGTGGAAAGACGGAGGCAATTTGAAAAGTTGTGTTTCCAAAAGGATCTATAAGCTTCTTGGGGACTCAGATGAGATTTTTGAGCATTGTGTCAAGGATTGGGATTGTGATGTAAACCCTAGAGACCTAGGTTGCTTCTTTAAGTCCTTCTGGTCTAAGCCATTGGAACCCAAGAAGGGATGCTTTAGATGGTTATCAAGTTTGAAGAAATTGCCATTAGGTTTCAACAACTACATTTGTAGTTTATGCAATGTCCATGAAAGTTGTGATCATATTTTTTTTATTGTCCTTTTACCTGTTAGGTTTGGGATATCTTTTTGAACAGTCTTCCTAACTAGTCTTTATTTGATTCTAATTGCAAAATTAGAATTCTTTTTGGTCATGTTGTTGGTCTTGACTATAAAACTAAATTGTTTTGGTTAGCTCTAACAACTAAAGTTTTATAGATTTTGTGGAAAAAGAGGAATGAGGACCAATTTCAAGGCAAGCCTAGAATTCTTAATGGGTTTGACTCAAGACTCACACATGTTGACATTTATATGCAGGTGGCAATTTTAATGGAGGATCCAATGGCCAATCTGTCCAAGATGGCTAAAAAGGAGTTCTCGCTACAAGATATTGAGTCTGATCTTTCTAGAGTGAGACCACTAGACATTGACAAGGCTTTCCAGTCTTTCAACTCGAGGCTGGAAGAATTGCATATTAAGTTCAAAGACTTGCATCTTTCAGAAATAGAGATTGATGATAAATCTTAGGATGATAGACCTTGGGACATTAGTCTGCTTCATGTTACTCCCATTGCTTTTGAAGAGGAAAAGATATATATGGATAGAGATGGAGTGGGCCATGCAGAATATGAACTAGAACGTGAATCAGATCTTGATCCTGCAGAGATTGACCTATCAAATGATGAACCAATAATGGAATTTTTTCCCAGAGTCATAGAAGAAAGTTGAACAGATAATTATCTAGTTTTTTTCTGGAACAACACTTTGGTATAATGAACAATGTAGTGTATATGATATTTTATCTTTGTAAGTTGTAAACTGGATATCTTTTTGTTCTAAGCTATATAGATTTGAGTTCTGAGATGGTGGCCAGCTTGGCCACAAAATATGTAATGATACAACTTTTTTTTGGTAATATGATTTAACTATCCTTAATCCAAAAAATAAAAAATAAAAAATAACCAAAAATCCATACACTAAACATTGAAGTCAATGATCTAATTCCAATAAATCATAGAATTTTTTATTTGTAGTGGAAGTTATGCATGATAGAATAATGTCACTAAATAAAAAATAATAGAAAAAAAAAATTTGAATACAGTATAAAAAAAAAATGATAGAAATAATTATTAAAAAATATATATCTTGAATCTACATGAAAAATTCCATAACTTATTAGTTTACATCATTCTTAAATTCTTGACCATTTGTTCCCTATAATTGACACAAATTGGAAAATGTTGAAAAATGTTGATTTTGAGCATCCCACTTAGGCCAAAAAGTGGGACACACTATTGTGGGATCACCCTGACATGAAGACTTGTTAATTGATTCAAAGATTTTGTAACAAGTTGAAAGACACAAGTAGTGTGCAACAAATGCATGTAATTGGCAATTATGTGTTACAATGATAATGAGTGCTTGAGATAATAGAATGGAAGAAGTGCAATGAATGCCATGATAGTAGATCGAGTACAAGAAATAGGGTTTTGAAATCTGTTGATGCAAGATTTGATGTAGTTGAGATGATTGATGCAAAAATAAAGGTGTGATTGCTAAGTGAACCTTTTTTAGGTGACAATGGATGCAAATGGATTGTTCTAATTAGAATGGATGAGTAAAGGATGATTGAAATGACTTAGGGATAATGTCCTTTTATTTAAGTCCTAGATGCACACTCTAAACTTTTTGGCACAAGTTGGTTAGTAATGGTAACAATAGATTGAGTTGGCTTGGGGCCACAATAAAATTTGAATTTGAAATGAGAGGGTTAAAGTTGCACATGCAACCATAAATTGGGTCAGGGTTGCCTAATACATCTTGACCTAGGAAAAGGAAACATTTATCTAAGATCTAAGTGAAGGTAAAATGAAAATTTTAAGTGTAAGTCTAGGGCTAGTGAGTGCACCACACTGAACAAAATCATGTGTTAGGACTATGCACTTAGTATACCCATGCAAAATGGTGTAAAATGAGAGAGGAAAGTGCAAGGGACGCACTTTTCACCTCTACATTTTGTCTCCACTTTGGTGTGCATGCAAATATACATGAGCAAACACACCAAAGTAAAAAGAAAAATAAAAGACAAGAAACAACTAAAAATTAAATAACTGGCATAACAACCAAATTAACTTATGAACAACTTATAAATCCAGAATGTAATTAGTAATTATATGCCCTCCTTCATTTTGTGTGTTCTACTAAGGGTTGCACATAAATCAAGGAGAAAAAAATGGAAAAAAACTAAGCTAGATGACATGATAATTAGTTGATAGGCTTTTATATGTGAGCATTATAGTGCCCGGAATTGTCTCACGCTGTAAAAAAATTTATGCCAAAATTTTTTCGAAACTTGTCGGTTGTTCTCATGCTAGGAAAAAATCGTGCCAGAAATAGTCTCATATCATTTAAATGTTCCCATGGGATACTCTAGGGTTTCTATTTTTTTTCAAAGGAAAAGGAAAAGGAAAATAGTTGAAAGCAAATAACTCAAGTAAGCGTATCAAATTGCAAGATATGAGGTGAGCTGAAGGGGAGCGTGAACAGAAAACAAAAGAATTAGCTTTCGAGGAATCGATCGAAGGCCGTGGAGGAAATTTTTTTTTAAAGGTATATGGATTAGTTCTTTGTTTTTCTAGCACAAAAACTAAAATCTGTTTGCTTGTTGCAATTTCATTAAGCAGAGAAAAATTGAAACCCCATTACTGCCTTTTGAAATGTTCTGCTATATCATAGAGTTGGGAGTTGAAAAAAAGAAGTCTTTTTTTTTGGCATTCTTTTTATTTTAGGGAAATAATAGAACTTTTTCAAGTTGACAATTCATTAAATTTAGAAGACTTGCCTATACTGTTGGCCTCAAATTTTAGATTTGTGGCAAGGAAAATTTGCATCAAGAAAGAGAACAAAAATAAATAATAGATTGGGCATTTTTAAATTACATAATGCCATTCAACAATGCGTGTTTACTAGAGAATCCATCTACTGACACTAAACAATGGGCATTTAATAATAACCTAAAAATTGTTGCAATGAATTCAATTGTTAGATGGGGGGAGGGAAATCAACCTGCAAAATCAATTTATCTCAACTAAAGGTCACGGAGGAGAAAAAGTAATCAATTGGATTCTTTTTTTTTTTTTTTGGGGGGGGGGGGTTATGAACCTTTCTTCACTTACAATTATTATCAATATGGTAATATTTGTTTTATTACAAATATGGGATGATATATATATATATATATATATATATATATATATATATATATATATATATATATATCATCCCATATTTGTAATAAAACAAATATTACCATATTGATAATAATTGTAAGTGAAGAAAGGTTCATAACCCCCCCCCCCCATATATATATAGACACTTAAAGGAACTTTTACATAAATTCCCATAAGACCTGGATGCGATACATATTTAAAGTCAAAATTACAAGTATTGTAAGTTTCTTCACAAACATCAGTAGCGACAAGAACAACATGGTTCCATTAATTCACATCGCAAGATAACAATCCAATTTCAAATTGTAGCTAATTTTGCTTTATAAAAGACTTAAAAATAGTATGTGTTCACACATAGTCCTGTAACAAGTGTTTAACTAATAATGAATTAGATATTATAAAAGACTTGCAAATAGTGAATGCTCACACATGGTCCTCTAACAGGTGTTTAACAAATAAAACTTACCAATTTCTATTGCAAATTTTTGATCTTAAAAACCTTGTATTGGAATTTAATTGCTTAAATGAAAGAGCATGATAGTAAAATTGAGCATTTTACTTCTTCTAAGTGTTAGTGTCAAAAACAGAATAATAGTTTCAGATGCTTTTCAAGTAGTTTCCACTAACTACCATAACAATTTATTATAGCTAAGAATATTGGCCTTTCTTGAAACAAAATCTTGTATGTTTCCAGTGTAGAAGGGAAGAGAGAAATGGAAATTTGCCACACAATCAAACTACATGACCTAAAAAGTATATAAACAGAGATTTTGATGCCTATAGATGAAAGAGAGTATGCAAGACATTTATAATAGTTTAGATGCACATTTGGGACACCTCATATGATAATGAAATTTAAGTGTTTAAGCTAAACATTATCTTTCATTCAACATATAAAGAATCTAGACATGGTCACTGTTGTTGGCATTATTATATGATTGGGAAAGAGAATGTTGGATGGTCAATCTATCCATTATAGTTCACTCTATTTTAAATCATAAACATTTTAATTTATATCTCTTAAACATATGCTTATTATTAAGCATACCCAGATATGATTCTAAGCCACTTTTGATTTAAATTTGATGTTATCCCTTAAGCTGTCCAAATTGTAGTCTCAATGGGAAGTAAAGTGAAATGCTACATTTGGACTTCTTTGGTTGCCATCTCCATAACATAAGAACATATTTATTGTTCAAGCCTAGTTATTTGCAATGATTGGAATTCTGCAACTCTATAAATTATATCTTTAGTAAATATCTCAAGCACATGTTAACATGGAGGAAAAGCCTCTATAATGGAATTGCCTTGTGAAAATATTTTGGGAATATCAAGGATATGGGAAAATGGATCACCTTACTTGACACACAAGTCTTTGGAGGGTTGAATAAATAGATGCCATTACTTATCAAAATACAAATTTGTAGTCAAAGCATGTATAACTTTATTGTTATATAATTAATTATGTAATATTAAAACATTAATTCTTAATATTTATAAACTGACTTAAAAAATATATTTAAATGTTACTTTCAATTTCCTATCAGCATATCCCTTGAACCTCCTATGGGTGCAAGTGCTAGTTTATGTATAGAAAACATAGTATAAATGATACATTGAGTATGGAAAGTTTGAGCATAAATATGCGATAGGAAATGCATATCTAAGATAATTACCCATGTTATCATTGTGAATAAAGATGAAAGATGCCTCCATTTATGCTCCTTAATTAAAGCAATCATGAATACATGCAAGTTGCAAAAGAAAACAACAACCTTGCCCCCTAGGTGAAAATATCAACTGAAACACATAGAAAGGAAAACAAGACAATATGTGACATGAAGTAAAAGAGATATGTAAAGAGACTAACCAATGAATTCATTCCCATTAGGTGTGTCTATCTCAATGTGACCAAAAGTTGTTTCACATAAATCCATGTCCCCATGAGGCTATGTATTAGAATTCCTTAGCGCATAGAAGATGATGTATGGTCATGAAGTGCTTTTCTATGAATAGAAGTATTATAAAAAGGTGCCAAGTGTGATATATGCTTTGAAGGAATTGGTTTAGATGATGCGTTATATCATTCATTACATTCTCTTGAGATGTATTAGTGAGTATTTGTTTTTGATATTGGTAAAAGTGGGTTTTTGAAAGGGCCCAAACCCTTTTACATTTTAACAACCCAAGGAAAGAAAAATAAGTTCAATGAGAAATAGAACCAAAAGGAATAGGAACAACATAGTTGTAGCCAAGCTGTCATGCACAACATGACACCAAAGGATCTAGCCTAAAGTATACCTAAACTATGTGAGTATTTGTTTATGTATGTTTCCTTGATGTACATTATGTGATAGTCTCATGTGCAACATCAACATATGGTGTACTATTGTCATAAAACCAACATTCTCGTTATCACTATCATTAGAAGAATCCTCATCATCCCTTCCCATTTGACCAAATTATCATGTGAAGGTGGCGTATGTGCATGATCATGAATATCCTCAACTTGTATCATCCTTTTGTCTATAAGATCTTGAACTTTATGTTTTAGTTGTGATGCATCTATCTATAGTATGTCTATGTATGTTGTATAATCCCAAAAATATTTAGCCTTGAAATGTAGTGTAATCCCTTTAGATTCATCCATTGGATTAGCAAGAGAAAAGTGACTAGTTTTTATTGCATAAGTTGATTCAATATGATATGTGGAGGATCCTCCAATCTAGTTATCTCTTTAAATACTTTTGTTTTGATGTTTTGTTGATGATCACCATAATGTTTGACATTAAATTCATCATCATTGCCTCCATTTTCTAAATTTGACATTGATTGTAACTCATGGGAATGAGTGTTGGGATAGGTGTGTCATAAACCTTTCAATTCTAACATTGAATTTATTTATTTATTATTAATTATTTGTGAGCCTTCATGGAAAAATATATCCCTCTATGATGGCCATTTTTCTCTACATATGCATTGGTTGACGTGTGTAAGAGAATCTCTTGTCATGTATGATGTGTAAGAGCATCTATGACAATGAAAGAATGTGTAACATACCCTGAATTCTACCAAATAAATTTTACTAAATTTAACCCAAAAGTAAATAGTTCACGATACCAACAATATGAGAAATAAAATTTTTCATTCTTTAAAATGATATGATGCACATTTGAAACATATTTCAAACTTTACCATTGCATACTCAAATTACATTTCAACATTACAAGTATTGAATATTTCCCATTTACAAAATTCCATAAGAAAGTTACAAACAAGTTTCAAAGAGCTAAAGTGAAAGTAGAGATACAAATGGTTCTGATGTCCTTCAAATCATGGCTGCCAATTGCATGAAGAGAAGCATCACTCAAGCGCTTTTTCGCCAACCATGAACTAACTGCGGTCCCCCCACATTTACCAAACTGGTAAACGACCCTACCCTTCGACGAAGGGATTGGTATGGTAACCTCAAAGATTAGCCTATTCTGAGCATGATGTTGTGTCCTACATAACTAGAACCATCATACCGTGGCTTCAAACTACAAGTATGATTATCCCTACCTAGTATGTAAACATGGATCATAGTGAACTGACAGTGTAAATAGTGGCTACTTACACTACTTTGGCCAAAGTATTCATCACCCCTAATTCAGAATGGACATCACACATTCACCCATCTTCCTAGCTTGATTTGGTATGACATCATTCTCTATACAAAGGTTACTCCCTTACCCATGGATCAACTAATCCCAGGATTAACCCCACTTAACAATTCCAAGTTTACTATGACACTTCTACCAAAGTAATACAAGTTGTAATACATAGTTTCCATAACTTAACCTTTCATAATGTAGCAATAACTATTCATACTTAACTTAATATGGTGCATAATTCCAATATAGATACTAATCTCTACTATGGAGATTATTCATACATTCAATACATAATACTTTTTCCCATACTAGATATATACCTCTCATTGAACATATAAGAAAATATCCAATTCAATAAAGAAAAGGAACCCAAACTTATTTCCAAACAAACAATCAAGGACATAATATTTTCAAACATAAAATGCACAAAGTAGAAGAAATTAGCATGCTTGTTAATGCTATGCTCTGATAGTTCAACTAGATTCCTTGCTCTTAATTCCTCCAGCTGGCTGAATATCTTCTCCTCCAAGAACAACTCAATTCCCCCTCTTTACTTCTTACTAATTTCTCTCAAAATCTCAAGACCAAAATAACAATGCACACTCAAAACACTAAACTCAGAAAATTACAATAGAACAACATAAAGCAACTTAGATGGAAAATTGTGTACCAAATGAATGGAAGAGCTCCTCTATTTATACAAAAATCTGAGCATGCCAAGGCTAAAAACAAGTACTCGGATTCACCACAACTCCCACTCAGAAATTTGACTCAATAAAAAGAATTCAAGGTGGTAGCAAAAATTATTGCACAAAGAACACATAAGTGGACAACAAGAACCAAATTCAAAAATGCAAGGAAATAGATCGACCCATATTGGCCACCTTATGCTTGACTAATTCCTATAGGAATTCATAATGTAGATTCAAGACTCCAATTTGGTTTGTACAGTTCAAGCATGGCGCCACTTAAACACCACGCCTCTTATTCTCATGCTTGCAGTTTGGAAAGAACAGGTCAAAGAATTCTCATGTTGGTTATCATATAGCCATCTTACATATAATGACAAAGTCAAGAACAATTATCCTTCATGTTGGAAATTAGTTACCAAGCGCCTTATGGAGCACTGCCCATATTTACATAGTATTGCACTTTATGTGTTTTAATCCCCAAACAATATAAATGCATGTGTTTCCTTTCTAGCGCAATAATCATAGTAAATATGTTCCACAATAGTCTTATAAACTATGTGATATGGTTAACATTTACATTGGTTACAAAGCTACGTGTTATGGTATCAAATCATCACTAAAGAAACATTAATATATACATATACATATACATATACATATACATATATATATTGTAGACACCCAAATTTGTCCCAACTTTGTCCATGTCTAGCAACACCTTGTCAAAAATATTATCCTAGATATCATGTAGCATTTGTCCATGTCTTGCAACACCTACTCAAAAATATTATTAAGACATCATGTAGCATTTTGTCCTAAATCCCACTCTTGATCCCATTAATCCATAAGCCAATTAATTAAATAAATTTTATTTATTTAATTAAAATCTCATTTAATCCCATCCTTATCATACTTAGCCAATTAATTAAATAAATTTTATTTATTTAATTAATTTCCACATCATATCCTAATCCCACTATCCAATTAATTAAATAAATTTTATTTATTTAATTAATATCCAACTCATATCCCAACTAATTCAAATATTTTATTTGAATTAAGTTCTCATCATAAGCTGACTTTCCAATTAATTAAATAAATTTTATTTATTTATTTAATTTATCTTATCATTTAGCTGACATTTGTGCCTCTTTCATTTAAAAAGATAAGTGGTACTACAGCTTTTTATTTAATATCTTTCATATGTAGTACTTTTTATGTACACAAGCACACATGAGCCCTATCCTCCCTCCACTTGTCAAATGACTACAACTCCCTTAAAGAGTGGGATAACCGAATCAATCCTAGTCGTCCACATCAATCAATTAGCTTTTTAATCTCAACCATCCATTTGAACCAAGCCTTTTCTATAAATCAAACCCCTCACAAGCCATTAGCATGCATTGAGCCTCAAGTACCCTTATTCTGCCAAATTTTCAAAAATGCATTGATCCTCAAGTATCCACATGCTATCAAAATATCATTAGAGCCTTTGCATCCTTCATCTATCATTCATTCTAGCATCTTCATCTTAATGTTATGCTGCAGAAGTGAGCACCCAACATTCTTCCAACAATAATCCTTCAAAATCTTGCATGCTCATGCGAGGTGGAGAAGAGCAATGGAGATAAATTGAGCATAGCGTGGAGATCGGTTTGCATTTATATTTGTTATTTTGATTTTCATGTTGTCTTGTGCTTCATTGTGCATTGCTAGGGTTTTTATCATTGCTGTTTATTCATTTGCCCTAATTTGCAATTTTACCCTAACTACATTTGGCACGCCCGGTGGGACTCACTTCGCTTGATCTTTTTTGCAGGTTTTTGTAGTAAAAATTTGCATTCATCTAACCCCCATTGTTGAGTTTTGTAGGTTTAATTAACTTTTTGTTGCAGATCCGCTGTTTTTTCGACAAAACCCTAGGTTTTAAATATTTTATCATATCTTCCAAACGGCTATGTATTTTTTTACAAGATTTTAGTAGAAGTTTGTCCATTATATAAGGAAGCTACAACAGAAAAATTTCGGATTTATTGCAATTTTTGATGGATTTATTATGTTTTTATGTTTTTTCATAAAATCAAAATTCTGGGCGCAAATCAGTGATTTTTTTAGAAATTTTTATATTTCTAGAAATCTCTCAAAATTCTAATGGGGGTCTATGTTTTACAGATTTAATTTGGAGGTCATTTACATTACAAAAAAATTAGATCTTTGCCGACTATACTATTTTCATAAATCCATATTTCTAGGCGCAAATCAGGGAATTTCTCTGATTTCTTTACATTTTCAGAAAGCTCTCTAAAAATTAATAGGGGTCTCTTATTTGATTTTTTAATTTTTGAATAAAAAATGTATCGAAATAATCAAATCTAATTCGGCTATGCATCTAAAATTACAATTTTCCTTGCCTGATGAGCCTATTTTTTATGCCTACATTATAATATCATTTTTTTTATGTTATAGGTGATCATAAGGAGCTTTAGCAGAAGAAATATCAATCATTTACAACAACTTGGAAAGCAAAAATAATCAGGTGCACTCATTCTAATCTTTCATCTTAATCATTGTTTGAATCACACATTTTGATTTGGGCATAAAATGAACAATTGTTTGCAAATTCACATCAAAAAATTGGGCTAAAACGAACCATTGTCTTTCATCACATTTGGATTTGGGCTTTAAAACAAACAAGTGCTTGCATTGTCTTCCACACATTGAATTTCTAAGGTTAATGAACCCCATGCGAGTGTGACCAAGTAAATGTGTATGCTCTCTCCTCGCGTCCCAACACGAACTTGGAGATCAAAAATATTTACTTGTGTTGCCTTTGTTTAGCCTTAGAGGGGCCTGCCTTGGTATCCACCCCAAGGGAATGACCTCAAGTGGTACTTTCATCCGGTTTGCTATAAAAATCAGAGGATAAGGCAAAAGCCAAGTCTAACCGGTATTAGCGCTCACCATACAGTGCTAACTCGAAAGGAGGTGTACCTTTGTGTATATTAAAACTCCTAGTAGGGCTAGTTAAAGTCTTAAGTGGCTTGCTAGATGCTCGTGGGGTGCCAGTCCCCTGAATTTTCACTAGAACCTCCTTGTGATAGTGGCCTTGCCTTAACTAGGACTTGTTGAAGTGTCTTCACGTGCTTGCTTAACCATCCTCACATTCTTCCAAACTAAAACTTGCTTATGTGTCTTGTGTGAGTGACTCATGTGTGTATATGCATAATCATTTGTTTGAACATTGCCAAATCAAGCTCTAAACACCAATCACATAAAGACAAGTCATCCTACACATTCTTCTAATAACATTCAAACCCAATCACTTTCATCCCAAACATAGCCTACTTATCATCCAACCCTTCATAGCCAAGTCATCCAAACAAGCCACATCATCATCCAAATCCCTAAACAAGCACTTGCTAAAAGGACTTAAGACAAACACTTGGTGACAACATGTCTACACTAGAGGACCCAAAAATTAAATTCCAAAGATTCCTCCAAAATCTTTATCAAGGATCACAACCCCTAAACCAAGACGCCATTGAAATATTACAATTCTTCATCCAAAAAGCTCAACCCCACGTAAGCCAATCACCTCAATTGCAACACTTCATAGCCCAAGTCCAACACCTTTTAGCCACTAGTCAAGCCCAACAAGTACAACAAACCTCAGCCACTCCCTATCAACCTAATCCACTTCATAGCCACATATCATATCTATCCACTCATCAACCCAATTCAATACCAACTTATTCCATTTCTTCTAATGTTATCCCTTATCCACATCAACACATCACTTCACAACAACCCATTCAACAATTCCAACAACAACAAATCATATTACAACAACAAATCCAAATGCCATCCTAACCTCAACAAATTCCACCTCAATCCTATGTGTCATCCACCTTAACTTCATACCAACCTCATCTATCTACACATCAAGTCAATGCCACATCAACATATCAACCTCCACCTCAAGCTTATCCAATCCCTCATGCCATCGTTCCAATGCACTACCAAGCCCATCCACAAAGCAATCAAGTGATATCACAAGAACAACATGCAAGTCCAAATAGCCCTTTGTACATAAATCAAGCAGGTCCAAGTACACCTTTTCAACAAGACCATCAAGCACCATTGATAGACCTAAGTCCACCTTTACAACAAGAAGCACATCCAAGTCCAAGTGGTCCCTTGTACATAAATCAAAGCCCAATTTATCCTATGCAAGATCTAATAACCTTTGACAAGGGAGATACCAACCTAGCTAATTCATCCTATGAGTGGCCTTCACCATCCAATCCCATGCCAACACATGGACCAACAAGTCCTATCCCAACACCACCATGTGATCCCATTCCTAGTCCATTAATCCCTCAACCTTCCAAATCACCAAGCCCTTCATTACCTTCATCACCATGTCATTCTAATCCTTCACCAAAGGATGCGGCTGAGATAGTTTTACAAAGGATGCTTGAAGAAAAACTCATTGAACTTCCTGAAGTCAACCCATGTGAAGAAAGTCCATATGATGAACATGATTATTGTGCATACCATAGGACCAAAGGCCATAATACAAATCAATGCCCAATATTTGTCCCAATTGTTTACAAGGTGTACCTACCTATAATGGGAAAACATGCCACATCATCCCAATCCTATGTATCATCCCCCTTTAATCCTAATCCATCCAATCCAATTAGCTCCCAACCTAATCCTAGTCCTAAGCCTACAACATCATCCGCTATTATTGCTCATCCACTATATTGTTGTTATACCCATACCCTTGCGAAGGATGTGATCCATTGGCTACTAGCTAGGAATAAACTATCTCTATGTCAAACACCCATTCATGAACCTACCAAAGAACTTCCAAAGGTCATGTCCAATCCTATAATCCCATCATGTGGTCCACCTATCCTTGAGCCTATCCAAGAGCCCTCAATTAACATGCCTAGTCCTTCAAGCCCATCATGTGACATACAAGCCATCAAGCCTATTCAAGAGTCTCCTATTATGAATCCAAGTCAAGAGTCATCATGCCCTCATGTCGACAACTATCAAGGGTCTATCAAGTCCACTCAAGAACCTTCCACTTTCATCCAAAGCCAAGAGGTATTTCAAAGGTTTAATCCTAAGCATGTGGAAACATTAAGCCCTAGTCCAACTCAAGATCAAAACACTTTTATGCAACCCATCCATAACATTTACCTTCTTTATGATCAAGATAATACCTATGAAGAAGCTATCCATGAGCACCTTGATCCTATCCATAATCCTATATCTATCCATGAGAAAGATATCCACATTGCTCCTAGTCATCTGCCATCTAGCCCTATCCATAATGAGCAAACATCTACTTGTCATGATGAGACACTTGTTCCCCAAGAACACATAAGCATAAAAGATCAAACAAATAATTTGGATCTTAGTGAACACAATGCTAACCAAGATCCTAATGATCCCCCTTCCACATCTACCATCGATTCCACTTCAAGTCCACCATCATGTCCTATTAGTCTATCCACCCTTATACATGAATGTTCTTCCTTAGGACAACAACGACCTTTATCCACTTCAGTTTCTCCATCCAATAACAAACTCAAGTCTAGTGTTCAAACCACACCTAGTCCCATTGTCCATCACATACTCCAAAACATGAGCTACCAAGGCAAAGGTCTAGGCCTTTATAAACAATGTATTTTGGAGCCAAACCATGTTAAAATTCCTCCAAGTTCATATGGCCTTGGATACACACCCCAAGGTACACAAGGCCAAGATGTTGGTAATCCCTTCATGCATCCTAAACCTACCACTTTCCATCGCACCCCCCATCATCTACCCAAAACATATGTAGCCATTCCATCTCCATCATCCTATAAATGTCAAAAGCATGTGACCATACACCTTCCACCATCCACTTTGCCTCCACTTTTACCAACTCCAAATATCCCTCCATCCACCTTGCCACCATTGCTTCCAACACCTAACATACCTATCATTCATAAGTATCCTTACCTCCCTAATCATGGCCAACAAAAGCACACATCGCCTAAGCATAAAGATTCCAACCATTCCCTCCACTCCACCCACCCCATGGGATTCAAAAGAAAAAATTTTGATGCCTCTACCTATAAAGCTAAAAATCTTACCAAAAATCCTAAAGGTCTTCATACCTTAGGACATAAAGAATCAAACTCAAAGCAAAGTTCATCTAGGCAGCCATCTAAACCCTTACCTCCAAATACAAAGCCCAAAAGCAAAATGGTTTGGGTTCCTAAGAAAATAGCTAGCAAGTCAAATGAGGCATCCTCCTCTACATCTCAAGAATCCCAACCATCCACTTCCATCCACAACTTCCATTCCCTTCAAAAATCCCACAAGCAAAGCAAAAGCACTAAAAATACTAAATCTATGTGGGTTCCTAAATCACTTCATCAACCATCTCCTAAGCAAACATCTCCATTGCTTCCTACACCACCATCTTACCAAAAGCTTCACTATTTAACATGGTGTGTGCAACCATTGGTCATGGTTCCCTTCCACTCCACAACACCTCCACATACCTACATCTCCCCATCTTCCATCCATTATCCTACATATCTCCCCCATGCTAACCCTATGGTCCATGCTTTGGCATAAACTTTTCATCCATCTTCATTCCATAAGCCTATATAAATCCACATCATAAGTGACTAGCCTACCCTACCATCATTCCCTTCATAATCCATTATCTACCTAATCCATCTCCCATCCATACAATCCCTTATCAACATCTATGAGCATAACAACATGGTCCATGTGAAGACAACATCCATCTCTAACAAGACACTACCAACATCATAGCACTAGCCACTTGAGTCCCTCCTATCTATTACCATGGTGAAAACCTAGCAAATAGGCGCCATGTGTAATTGTCAACCCATCTAAAAGCCAAAAAAAAAAAAAAAGTAAAGAGAAATCCCTTCGTCCAACAGTGAAAACCTGGTAAACAGGCGCCTTGGATAAGTACCATGATGAAAACCTAGCAAACAGGCTGTTAGGACAGTAAAAATTTAAAATTTTTACTATCTTCTCTCTCCACCATATTTGAATAAACCCTAAAAAATATCCCAAAAACCCATAGTAAAAATCTAATGTATCTCACAGGATGTCTATAGATGAGCAGTGCTAAAATACTTAAAGGTCAATCCATCGGCAAGAAATGAATAATCGGGACGAGAAACAAATAAGTCTCCAATACTCAATGTCTTGGCAAAAAGAGAGCTTTCGGTAAGACTCACAATGATACAGATATCTATCGGGATGACTCAACATATCGGGACAAAGGAATTAGGTCTTGCCGATTTACTAGTCACGGCGATCAAAAGGTGTCGGTGACACTTTAATAGACTCTATCCGATAAGGAATATGAAATGACCATAGGGGAGATGATTGGGATCGGGTTATCTTTTAAAAGCTATCCCGATAGTATATCTCATTCTAATGGGGATAAACTCATACCTGTTGATGAGAAGTTTTAATTATAGCGGCAAGACATTAACAGAGTCATTCCGATCCAAAGTAAAAATGACTATCGGTAAGACAACAAAGCTCGGGGAAACATAAATATGTTATCCCTATAGTATTGATCACCCCGATAAACAAAATACTATCGGCGAGACTCTTACCGATAGTTATATTGGTAAAACTCATTATGTCAGAGGGAAATCTAAATCACAAGGCGATGAAACAGGTCCTACCGATGGTCACGCCGATTGATTGTTCGCGCCATAAAAAGCATTAGGGTCACCCAGACATTTTAAAAATCACGTCGATAAGAGGAGTTATGGCGATGTGACACTTCACAGCGATGAACATTGAATTAATCAAACAATTAAATACAAACGGCTACAAAATCTTTTACGATCATCGTAATTGCAAGGTCGTTTGAGAAGAGAATACAGAGGAATTCTTAAAGCAAAAGCAGAGGATTTGGACTACAGCCACCGAATGACAGGTACATACATACAAACCATTGTGTAGCCTGTGTTTAAATTCTCTGCCAAAGTTTTAAATATGGAGACTCCGGGAAAGGGAAAAGGAAGAAAATCACAAGGGGAAACCAGTAAGTCTAAAAAACATAAAACTGAACAAACCCCTAAGGAAAAGGTAAAAGACAGAAAACTCAACCAGGATTTAATTAACCAATTGCCTGGGTCAACTCCCAAGGCCAGAAGGTCTGCTGAACTTAGGGCAGAGGTTGAGAAATTAGAAGATAAACATAAGCGCCTGGGAGATATCTGGACCCCAATCAGGGGATATGAGCTTTTTAGATTCCATTATAATAGAAGGTTTAGGAATGCTCCTGTGTCAAACCCATGGCACTTGAATTTGGGAAAACTAGTTGTGCCTAATGTATTCCTGAATGTGGAACTCCTCCAACTACTTGCCAAACATTACAATTCAAGCCTGAAAGCCCTCTGCAACCCACAGGGAGAACCAATTGTGCATTTGTCAAAAAATGCTATTTGTGAGGTGTTTGATCTAGATGATTTATGCACTGTCCCTATTATTTATGAAGATCTGGAGAAAGAATATTGGAGAATGGATACAACTTACAATGGATGGAGGTTGCCCATTCATAGGCCCAGGGTTGAAGGAGAAGTGATGCCCTTAACTGAAAATGATGGTCCTCCCTTTCATGTAGCCATATTTGAACCATATATATAGTATACCTATTATTCTGTGGGCCAAGTCCTTGGTTCAGAAGTCCCTGAGTTCATGACTATCCCTCTAATGGTCATAGCCTTTGACATTCAGCGTCACAATGCGAGGCAGTTTGATTATGCTTCCTATATTGCTAATAGAATGGATTCTAGCTTATCTGCAATAAAAAACAATGCCCCAGCATGCTCTTTTGAGCATTACTCAATGCTTATGCACATGGTGTTGTATTTCGGCCAGGAAGTAGGGTTATGGCCAAGTGAGCTTAAAGTTGTTACTGTAGATAAGAAAGGGGAAAAGATACCCATACAAATGTGGACTAGAATATGGGATAGTAGATATGCCCACTCCAGCTATACCCAATTTGAAGAACACTTTGTAAAAGTTTTGTACAGGTATTTTAACCACCCCTGTGAATATTCAATCTCTACTGAAATAAAAAGATTCCTCAGGCCAAAAGATTTTGGTGGCCCCCCTACTATCACTCATAATTGGGGAGACTGGTATTACTTTGAGGATGCGACTATGATCAGGGTTTATGGTTTTGAGGATACTCCATTCATATTGCCCAAGACTATTCCTGACAGGCTTGCATACTTAGAAATAATCAGGCAAATGTATTGCTCAAATGTAATGCATCTAAGTTCACATGATAAACAATCATTTATGCCCAGCACTTTATGTTTTGGAGATTTTACTGTGGTTTCAAAAGAAGGTTACAATCTCATTTTGGATAAATTAATGCACTATAATATGAGGAGTGTTGAGGCCAGGAAAGGGTTTGACCCTAAAGGTTTTATTGACTATGCACACAGGAAACAAAATCTTAGTGGATACATGCACATACATTATCCACATGACGATGTTATTAGAAACTTAGAAGAGGCTGAAGTTGAGTTGGTTATAGAAAAATATAATAGGGATTTAAGTGAAAAGAAAAAGCAACTAGCAGAGATTGAAGTTGTATCCTCTGAGAATGAAGAAATGGAAGATCAAGAACAGCCATAGGACAAAACAACAAAAATGTCCAAGAGGAAAATGCTACAATATCAGCCTCTTGTTGAGCTACATGATGAGGAGGGGACTGCTAATGAGGATCCACGCCAAACAGCTTATGATTCTTTTATCTCTGATGATAAATTTATTCAGTCAAAAGAATTTAAGTCATTCTTATATAAATACAAAGGGAAAGAGATCAGAGAGTCAGTAGATGATGTTTCTGCTGATAATGAAACACAATTGTTAGATATGTTGAAGGTAACAGTAGATAAAGAGATGTAGGACATGACACCTAGCAGGGGTAGACAGTTGCTTAAGGATGTAGGGGTTATGATTTTTCCTGGCCTTGATCTAAATTTTGCTTTGGTTTTTGACAGTTTTTTGAATAGTTCAAATGATAAATATAAACTTACTCCAGAAGGAGTTAATGAAGTGTATATGGGAACAAGATATAATAATGATGAAAATTCCTTAATGATATGGGCATTATATCCTCCCCATCAGAAAACGGCCATCATAGATACTGAAAAGACTTTTGGCCATGTCATGACTTTGAAAGTAGGGGAAACTGACCCTCTGATTACTGCAGACATTGGTATCAATGTTGCAAAATTGAACAAAGCACAAGCTCAAATGTTGATCAAAGAGAGAGATGCATACAGATTGAGCTGTGAAAGATTGACAAAAGAAAATGATTACTTGAAGGATGCTGTTAAGAGTACTTTTGGCCAATCCATAAAAAGAATAACTCAAGGTGAGAGCTCACAAGGCATTCAAGCACTATCCCCTGACCAGGCAACACAAATTCAGATAGATGCATTTGTTACAATACTGTAGAGCAAGTATGCAAACATGGTGCGGTGGTTAAACTAGTTTTGGGATAACTACTCAGAAAATCACAAAACAGTTAAAGAACATGAAAGACTTGGAAAGAGAATACAGGAAAAATTGATTGAGATACAAAGCAAAAGTGCTACTAATAGCACAGATATCTCCGATGCAGGAGCATTGCTCAAACAACACCAAAAATACTATGACAAACTTAAAGCTGATTCTAAGGAAGGTACCGATGCTTCAAATGTAGGAGTGCCCATGTTATTTAAAGACAATGGAGAGGTAAAGAGCAAAGAAGAATGGATTGTTGATTGTCAACTCGTATTACATGAGGCCACAGGAGCTCTCAAAGACAAAATTTCTGCATCTGGAGAAGCTTGCAGACACCTGGAAAGAATGGTCACACTTGATATGATTACCAGAGATGCTATTGACCTCACTGATTCTCACCGTGATCAGGAGTATTTAGATCACTTGGCTAAAGTTTATTTATGGCTGAATAGAGCCTAATCATGATTATGTAATAGTTTTTATTGTTTGTTAAGTTCCCAAAAGACTTATTGAAGAGTTATGTCTCTTCATAGAAACATCTATATAGGTTCAAACAATTGATGCTGAAATATCATCAGCAATAAATTATATCCATATACAGAAGATACAATGTTTCAAAATGACTATGTTGCATATTTTATTTGAAGAAGAAGTTTGAAGTTCTCTGATTCAGTGGTTTTACTTTGGTATCAGTTGTTTGTTTTAAAATTATTCAATTGTGTGGCTGTCTCCATTTCTGCATTTCCTTATTATTCAGATTAATGTATCAAGTATATATTTAATCTGCCAATACACATTTGCTGTATCTGTGTGATTAAATAGGTTGGTGTCCATTTGAGGAATTAAACCCTTCTGATTTAGTCACAGTAACCTGGAAGTATTAATTTTGGATTACTAAGTAAGGCCATATAATTAGGATTGCCATTCTGTCTCCAAGACAATATTATCTGTTAATCTTGCTCATTCATTTCATTTGGTTCCTTCAAGTAAGGATTAAAATACCTTCTGGTGAATTATAAGATATCTGATTATATTGGTTGGATTATCAAGAAGAGTTTGTTAGTCATTTCCTTGCACGTTTATACAAGTTATAAACTAAAACTGTGTCAAACAATTAGAATTATTACCATTAGGAAACCACTAGTTCTGGTCCTTCAATTGACTCTATTACCCAACAAGGCACTAGTGTTATTTAACTCATTATTTAAATCCTTTTACCTTGATATTGCTTATACAATTTCTACCAATCACTTATTAGACATTAGACATAAAATCAGTTAGCAAGCTTTTCATCTATCCTACATCCTATGCCATTGTAGATAGATTTAATTAGTCCACACATTCACATTCAGACTGTTTTAAATTTCCAAGGTTTACCCGCCTAGGTGTAACAGGACCTGAAGCGTAGGAAATCATCAAACCTTGATGGTTGATTTCGTCAAGTTAGTTCAAAAACGTTGCAAGTCTAAACATAGAGCTTGGCATCCTCTTAGGATTAGCAACTTGCATTTTTGAGACCTAAAAAATTGGTGACTCTACTGGGGAACTTAGTAAAAGACCTTAGAAATTAATCCTTTCTTCCATAGAGTCATTCCAGAAAATTTAATTTGGTAACTCTGCTGGTGATAAGAACCCTATAGATAAAATATAAACTTTTCCTATTTAATAAATAGGTGGCGACTCTAGTTACAATTATAACAAAGAATTCAATATCAAATGGATGGTAGGAGATCAAAGATGGAAGGTAAAAAATTGTAGTCATCTTCACCACTTAGAAACATTTCCAAAAGAAATGGAAATTTAAATTATTCTCACCAAGATAACAATCTGGATATCCAAGAAAATGATTCAGAGCAAAATATTTCAATTCACAACAAATTCACACCTCTGCATGATTCAAATGAGAACCTCAGTGGAGCAACTAATGATATTTTGGCAAGGTACAGACCCACTCCTCAAGAACAGCGTGATTATGATGCAAAGATCATGAGGGAGATTGATCAAAACCAAACTAAAAATGACTTCAAGATGTCATTACATCAAGGAGAAGAGATGGGATATGAATTTTCAAACCAGGGAATGAATGATAATCCAGAACATCAGGAAATAAATAACAATGCAGAGAATTTAAAAGACATGAGTGAAGAGCAACAGGAAATACTCATGCTCCGGGAAGAACTTGAAAGGTACAAGATACAGGAAGAGAGAGAGTTGTTACAGCAAGAAATTCAACAGATGAAAAGTAAATTCAAAACAGCTCCCCCAAAATATGTACCTCCACATAGAGGAAACATTTCAAGAAATACACAGCAAAATACAGGTGGTGTTCAAAACTCACATGTCCGGAAGTCATTAGAATACTATTCCCCAAAACCCTAGACCTCCTCCTATACGTAATGCATCTCAACATATGGAAAATATTTACCCACCCCCTGGTCAACAATATTATAGACGACAAAACAATTACACAAATCCCCACATGAACCAACATCAACAATATGCATATCATCAGCCACCAGGTGGATATAATTACTATCCCAACCCACCACCTTTGAACTTCCCACCTCAAAACCTTGCAAATATATGTAGTCAATTTGACTTAATTGGATATCAGTTGTATCCATATCCTATGGATAGTACTTGGAAAAATATGGTTCCCAAGTTTACTGGAAACAATGCAATATCTGCGGAAGATCATATCAGAAGTTTTAATGCTTTTGTACAGGATATTGGTATGGATTGGGAAGACATTAGAATGAGGTTATTCATGATGTCCCTCACTGAAGATGCCAGAGATTGGTTTAACAGCTTGCCTGATGCCTCGATCAATTCAATAACTGACTTCCATAACCAATTTAAGGATTAGTATGGCAACCAATATGCTCCTGAGTTTGCATTACATGAATTGATAAGTATACAGAAGTATCAAAATGAGTCAGTATTTGATTTCAACTTGAAATTTTCCAAGTTACATAATAAGGTACCACATGGAGCCAAGTTATCTGACCTGACAGCACTGAGTATCTATATGAAAGCATTTGACCCCAAAACAGGGTACGAGCTTAGAAACAGGTGTCCTGCAACCTTGGCCGAGGCACAAAAAGTGGCCCTAACTATTGAAAACAATAGGAAGGCTGCAGGAATGGTCAGTAAAAGGGATAATCATAGAAATCCTCAGAATCCAAATGTTCAACAGACTAAACCAGAGGGTCAGCATAGGCCTAAAAGACCTAGGTTGCATGATATGCTCTACAATACAAATTGGAAGGATGGAAGACCCATCGATAACAGTAGAAAGCAACCATATGGAAAGGATACTCCTGATCCCCTAAAAAGAAACATGGCACATATGGCAAAAAATAAACCTTGGTGTTTTGTGTGTAATTTACCACATTTACCTGAATACTGTGAGGTAGCTAAATCAATACAGCAAGAGGAAATGCTATATAGCTATAATAGAGATAATCACACCATAAATATGATGCAAGATACACCTTGTGTGGTCACAAAAGATTACTCCTCTTCAGAAGAAGAAGGATATGAGTATGATGTAGGGAACCAAAGGCATCATATCAACATGGGAGAACAAGAAATATTCTCAGACCAGGACAATAGTTGTGAGCAACCTATTTGTTATAACAACCAGTCATATGGTCAATGGAGAAAGCCTACTGAGGATGAAAGAGAAGCTCTCACAGTGGCTGCAGTGGCTCAAGCTCGAAACACTTACAACTTAAGGAATAGAACAACAAATGTTGGGCAAGGAATTCCTGGGAGTGTATTTATAAAAGACTAGAATAACAAAGGGAATAATACAAAATCACTGTCCAAAGAACCAGAAAAGGGGGATAAAAGTAAAATGAAAGAAAATCAAGAAAAAGAGAACACAAAAACAGAAAAGAATGACCAAGCCATGGCCCATTCTTTTGACATTGCTCATGTAGTGTCTCAGGTGAAGATATCAGTCCCACTCCTAGAGATGATGAAAATAGATAAATATAGGAGTACAGTTGTCAAGATGATTTCTAATACACCAAATCCGAAACATAAAGGTTTTGAAAAAACAACAAATAATGTGCATCAAGAAAATTTCAAGATGCCTGAGGTATACCTTGGTGACACACTTACAAAAAATCCCTCACAGGTAGATCCATTCTATACTACACTAGTAATCAAGAACAGGATAGTCAGGAATTGCATGATTGATTTAGGTGCTGCCATGAATATCATGCCTATAGCAGTTATGAAAGAATTGGGAATGTGGGTTGATACTATGTATGGCCAGTGTTATGCAATGGATAACAGATCTATTCCAGTAGTTGGTATTATGAAGAATGTAGAGATAAAACTTGCCTCACATCCTGAAGCAACTTATAACATTGATATTACTGTGGTTGATATCCCACCATATTATGGAATGCTTCTATCAAGGCAATGGGCTGCAATGGCAGGAGGCAATGTTCAGTTGGATTTATCATATGCCACCATACCAGTGGGTGGCAAGGAAATCAAGCTGTGCAGAGAGCCAAGGTATGACAATATTATAGAAAGAATGGATCGGCATCAGATAAATTTCTTTTGTGATATAGATTTAGGAGTTTTCAAAGTTGGAGAAACTACACCAGAATTGCATAACACTTATCCAATACACGATGAATCTATGAAAGAAGAAAATGATTTGTGGAAAATGTATTTTGATGGTGCATGCAGCAAAATAGGAAATGGGGCTGGAGTAATTTTCATTTCACCAGGAGGTAAAACTTTCAAATACTCTTTCCTATTGACATTTGAATGCACAAATAATGTAGCTGAGTATGAAGCCTTGCTCATTGGCCTAAACATAGCCACTAAACACAAAATAAAAAAATTAGCTGTCTATGGTGACTCTGAATTGGTCATATCCCAAGTAAGAGAAAAATATTTATCAAAAAATAAAAGATTAAGACAGTACGGAAATGCAGTTTGGGATGATATTGAATTGTTTGATGCCTTTTCAATCAACTGGGTTGATAGGTCTAAAAACATTATGGCAGACTTTTTAGCAAACATAGCATTAAAGAGAGATGATGTCACACTAGGAGGGATTACGGAAGTTGAATTTAAAACTAGACCTACTATCCCTAATAATATACAAAACTGGAAAGTGTTTGATAGCGATGCTGATATAATCAATTTCTTACATTGTGCTGACTATTATGAAAATCAAGAAATTGATTTTAATGCATTTGTAGAGGAACATGATGGGAAGGAAACCCTTTTTGGCCAAGAGGTGGTTCAGTTGAAAACGAACAAGATACCCAAGGGACTTATTGTATTAGAAAAAGCATTTGATGGCCACGACAGATATAAAAAGAAAGACACACCAGTGATACCTAATGACCTTGAAGAAATCAATTTAGGGACACAAACAACCCCAAAGAATGTCTACATTGGAAGAAATCTTGACCAAAAAATCAGGAGCAGACTCATCAACCTACTCAGAAAGTATAGGCATGTGTTCACTTGGTCATATGATGATTTAAAGGCATATAGAGAGGATTTATTTCAACATGAGATACCACTGAAGCCAGATGTTAAACCATTCAAACAGAAACAGAGGCCGATCAATCCTACATTGGCCCCTAAGATGCTAGAGGAACTTACAAAGTTAAGGGATGGAGCTATAATCAAACCTATTAGACATTCTTCCTGGGTTTCAAATTTAGTACCTGTCAGGAAAAAGAATGGTGACATTAAACTGTGTGTGGATTTCAGAAACTTAAATAAATCTTCTCTCAAAGATAATTATCCTCTCCCTAATATGGAGGCAATATTGCAGAAAGTCACTGGATGTGAATTGTTATCAATGATGGATGGTTTCTCCGGTTACAATCAGGTAAAAGTCAAGGAGTCAGAACAATTTAAGACTGCATTCACCACTCTGTGGGGAACATATGTGTACTTGAGAATGCCATTCGGATTAACTAATGCTGGAGCAACATTCTAAAGAGCAATGGATGTGGCTTTTGCTGAATTGATCAATAAGATTATGATAGTATATCAAGATGACTTGACAACATATTCAAAAAGGGCTGAAGATCATTGCACACACTTAGAACAAATATTTATCAAAGCCCTAGAATATGGGATATCATTGAACCCTAAAAAATGCCATTTTGCAGTAACAAAAGGAAAGTTGCTTGGCCATATAGTCTCGAAGGAAGGAATTAAAATAGATCCTGAAAGGGTAAAAGCAATCGATCAAGTCCCTATTCCAAAAAATGTAAAAGATATACAATCATTTTTTGGTCAGATAAATTTTGTCAGAAGATTTATACCAAATTTTGCAGAAATTGTTTGTCCTATATCAAAAATGCTAAAGAAGAACTCAGAAATGAAGTGGACAACAGAAACAATAGAAGCATTTGCTAATATTAAGAGGGCAATCAAGCAAGCCCCAGTTTTAGTATCCCCTGACTTCAGTAAATCATTCCAACTGTTTTCATTTGCTTCCTATCATACAGTTGCAGCAGTGTTATTACAGAAAAACAATGATGGATATGAACAGCCTATCTCTTTCTTCAGCAAGTCTCTTCAGAATGTAGAGTTAAAGTATGACATTATTGAAAAACAAGCATATGCATTGGTAAAAGCAGTAAAAAATTTTAGACCATATTTGGTGAGGGCTAAAATCACAACATATGTTCCTAATGCTACAGTGAAGGATGTATTGGTCCAAACTGAAGTCACCGGTAGGCGATGTAGGTGGATCAATAGGATTCAGGAATTCAATATTGAAATCCAAATCACTAAATTGGTGAGGGGACAGGGTCTTGCCAAATTGATGGCTGAAAGTAATCTTGAAGCCTCTCAGATATGTAATGTTGATGCAAGTACCAGTATTGAACATACTACATGGTATACTGATATAATATATTATCTAAAACATATGAAGTGTCCTGAAGGGTATGATGATAACAAAAGGAGGACACTCAAACTACAAGCTTCAAAATATGTACTCATCGATGGGGATCTTTATTGGAAAAATAGAGATGGGGTTCTACTATTATGCTTGGATGAATACCAGTCAAAACATATTATGAAAGAGTTGCATGAAGGCATGTGCGGAGGTCATTTCTTAGCAAAGACTACAGCCCACAAAATCCTGAGGGTAGCATACTATTGGCCTAAAGTTTTTAATGATTCATACCATTACACTAGAAAGTGTGAAGCATGCCAAAAGTTCTCAGGGAAATTAAAATATCAGGGAGCACTACCCTTAAAATCTATGCAGGTTGAGGCTCCATTGTATTAGTGGGGTATTGATTTTATAGGTGAAATCTCAAAGAAATCAAGTGGGGGGTACAAATGGATTTTAGTGGCTACTGATTACTTTACAAAATGGGTAGAAGCGATCCCAACTAAACAAGCAACAAGTAAAGTTGTGATTAACTTTCTAATGGAGAATATTATATGCAGATTTGGTACTCTAGTAAGATTGATTACAGATAATGGGATGTGTTTTAGATCTGATGAATTCAAAAGATTTTGCAGTACACATGGTATTACTGTTTCTTATGCTGCTCCCTACCATCCACAGGCCAATGGACAAGCAGAATCAAGTAACAAGAGCATCTTGAAAATCATAAAAAAGAATGTTGGATAGAAACAAGAAGGCTTGGGATTCAAAATTAAGAATGGCAGTATGGGCTAATAGGATTACTGTAAAAAGAGCAATTGGGAGATCTCCTTATGAGTTGGTGTATGGAACACAGGCAAGATTACCATTGGAAAATCTTATACCAGTATACAAATTCATTCTCCAGGAAGATTTGAATATTCCTGAACCAATGGAGGAAAGGTTGGAACAACTGGCAGAGCTTGATGAAACAAGAAGAATAGCTCAGAGGCAGAATGTTAAATTACAATCACAAGTAAAATATCTCTTTGACAAGAAGGCTAAAGATGAAAAGTTTGAAATAAATGATCTAGTACTGATGTGGAATGCAAGGTGTCAGGACAAAGGAAAACATGGAAAATTTGAAGCCCTGTGGTTGGGTCCTTTCGTTATCACTGGCAAGGGAGGTGATGACTCTTACTACATACAAAATATGTCAGGAGAAGAACAGGAATTGCCTGTACATGGGCAATACTTGAAGCAGTTCTTTTCATAAATATGTACAAAGAGAATTAAGTGTTACCAGTGCATGGACAACCCTCAAATAATTCTCAAAATATTTTATTCCATGCACAGTAGTCTAGGAATCATTCCCATTCCCCATCATTTGTTACTTTCCTTTTCCCATCTTCATAAAAACATCACCCCAAAATAAATAAAATATGTGGTCTACTTCCCCAAGAGATCTGGATCCTTGTCATACTCATAGGGAGTATACATCCCAGACAGAGCCACTGTTAGGACAGTAAAAATTTAAAATTTTTACTATCTTCTCTCTCCACCATATTTGAATAAACCCTAAAACTATCCCAAAAAACCATAGTAAAAATCTAATGTATCTCACAGGATGTCTATAGATGAGTAGTGCTAAAATACTTAAAGGTCAATCCATCGGCAAGAAATGAATTATCAGGACGAGAAACAAATAAGTCTTCGATACTCAATGTCTTGGCAAAAAGAGAGCTTTCGGTAAGACTCACAGTGATACAGATATCTATCAGGATGACTCAACATATCGGGACAAAGGAATTAGGTCTTGTCGATTTACTAGTCACGGCGATCAAAAGGTGTCGGTGACACTTTAATAGACTCTATCTGATAAGGAATATGAAATGACCATCGGGGAGATGATTGGGATCGGGTTATCTTTTAAAAGCTATCTCGATAGTATATCTCATTCTGATGGGGATAAATTCATCCCTGTTGATGAGAAGTTTTAATTATAGCGGTAAGACATTAACAGAGTCATTCCGATCCAAAGTAAAAATGACTATCGGTAAGACAACAAAGCTCGGGGAAACATAAATATGTTATCTCGATAGTATTGATCACCCCGATAAACAAATTACTATCGGGGAGACTCTTACCAATAGTTATATCGGTAAAACTCATTATGTTGGAGGGAAATCTAAATCACACGGCGATGAAATAGGTCCTGCCGATGGTCACGCTGATTGATTGTTCGCGCCATAAAAACCATTAGGGTCACCAAGACATTTTAAAAATCACGCCGATAAGAGGAGTTATGGCGATGTGACACTTCACAGTGATGAACATTGAATTGATCAGACAATTAAATACAAACGGCTACGAAATCTTTTACGATCATTGTAATTGCAAGGTCGTTTGAGAAGAGAATACAGAGGAATTCTTAAAGCAAAAGCAGAGGATTTCGACTACAACCACCGAATGACAGGTACATACATACAAACCATTGTGTAGCCTGTGTTTAAATTCTTTGCCAAAGTTTTAAATATGGAGACTCCGGGAAAGGGAAAAGGAAGAAAATCACAAGGGGAAACCAGTAAGTCTAAAAAATAGAAAACTGAACAAACCCCTGAGGAAAAGGTAAAAGACAGAAAACTCAACCAGGATTTAATTGACCAATTGCCTAGGTCAACTCCCAAGGTCAGAAGGTTTGCTCAACTCAGGGCAGAGGTTGAGAAATTAGAAGATAAACATAAGTGCCTGGGAGATATCTAGACCCCAATCAGGGGATATGAGCTTTTTAGATTCCATTATAATAGAAGGTTTAGGAATGCTCCTGTGTCAAACCCATGGCACTTGAATTTGGGAAAACTGGTTGTGCCTAATGTATTCCTGAATGTGGAACTCCTCTAACTGCTTGCCAAACATTACAATTCAAGCCTGAAAGCCCTCTGCAACCCACAGGGAGAACCAATTGTGCATTTGTCAAAAAATACTATTTGTGAGGTGTTTGATCTAGATGATTTATGCACTGTCCCTATTATTTATGAAGATCTGGAGAAAGAATATTGGAGAATGGATACAACTTACAATGGATGGAGGTTGCCCATTCATAGGCCCAGGGTTGAAGGAGAAGTGATGCCCTTAACTGAAAATGATGGTCCTCCCTTTCATGTAGCCATATTTGAACCATATATATAGTATACCTATTATTCTGTGGGCCAAGTCCTTGGTTCAGAAGTCCCTGAGTTCATGACTATCCCTCTAATGGTCATAGCCTCTGACATTCAGCGTCACAATGCGAGGCAGTTTGATTATGCTTCCTATATTGCTAATAGAATGGATTCTAGCTTATCTGCAATAAAAAACAATGCCCCAGCATGCTCTTTTGAGCATTACTCAATGCTTATGCACATGGTGTTGTATTTCGGCCAGGAAGTAGGGTTATGGCCAAGTGAGCTTAAAGTTGTTACTGTAGATAAGAAAGGGGAAAAGATACCCATACAAATGTGGACCAGAATATGGGATAGTAGATATGCCCACTCCAGCTATACCCAATTTGAAGAACACTATGTAAAAGTTTTGTACAGGTATTTTAACCACCCCTGTGAATATTCAATCTCTACTGAAATAAAAAGATTCCTCAGGCCAAAAGATTTTGGTGGCCCCCTACTGTCACTCATAATTGGGGAGACTGGTATTGCTTTGAGGATGCGACTATGATCAGGGTTTATGGTTTTGAGGATACTCCATTCATATTGCCCAAGACTGTTCCTGACAGGCTTGCATACTTAGAAATAATCAGGCAAATGCATTGCTCAAATGTAATGCATCTAAGTTCACATGATAAACAATCATTTATGCCCAGCACTTTATGTTTTGGAGATTTTACTGTGGTTTCAAAAGAAGGTTACAATCTCATTTTGGATAAATTAATGCACTATAATATGAGGAGTGCTGAGGCCAGGAAAGGGTTTGACCCTGAAGGTTTTATTGACTATGCACACAGGAAACAAAATCTTAGTGGATACATGCACATACATTATCCACATGACGATGTTATTAGAAACTTAGAAGAGGCTAAAGTTGAGTTGGTTATAGAAAAATATAACAGGGATTTAAGTGAAAAGAAAAAGCAACTAGTAGAGATTGAAGTTGTATCCTCTGAGAATGAAGAAATGGAAGATCAAGAACAGCCACAGGACAAAACAGCAAAAATGTCCAAGAGGAAAATGCTACAATATCAGCCTCTTGTTGTGCTACATGATGAGGAGGGGACTGCTGATGAGGATCCACGCCAAACAGCTTATGATTCTTTTATCTCTGATGATAAATTTATTCAGTCAAAAGAATTTAAGTCATTCTTATATAAATACAAAGGGAAAGAGATCAGAGAGTCAGTAGATGATGTTTCTACTGATAATGAAACACAATTGTTAGATATGTTGAAGGTAACAATAGATAAAGAGATGCAGGACATGACACCTAGCAGGGGTGGACAATTTCTTAAGGATGCAGGGGTTATGATTTTTCCTGGCCTTGATCTAAATTCTACTTTGGTTTTTGACAGTTTTTTGAATAGTTCAAATGATAAATATAAACTTACTCCAGAAGGAGTTAATGAAGTATATATGGGAACAAGATATAATAATAATGAAAATTCCTTAATGATATGGGCGTTATATCCTCCCCATCAGAAAATGGCCATCATAGATACTGAAAAGACTTTTGGCCATGTCATGACTTTGAAAGCAGGGGAAACTGACCCTCTGATTACTGCAGACATTGGTATCAATGTTGCAAAATTGAACAAAGCACAAGCTCAAATGTTGATCAAAGAGAGATGCATATAGATTGAGCTGTGAAAGATTGACAAAATAAAATGATTACTTGAAGGATGCTATTAAGAGTACTTTTGGCCAATCCACAAAAAGAATAACTCAAGGTGAGAGCTCACAAGGCATTCAAGCATTATCCCCTGACCAGGCAACACAAATTCAGATAGATGCATTTGTTACAATACTGTAGAGCAGGTATGCAAACATGGTGCAGTGGTTAAACCAGTTTTGGGATAACTACTCAGAAAATCACAAAGCAGTTAAAGAACATGAAAGACTTGAAAAGAGAATACAGGAAAAATTGATTGAGATACAAAGCAAAAGTGCTACTGATAGCACAAATATCTCCGATGCAGGAGCATTGCTCAAACAACACCAAAAATACTATGACAAACTTAAAGTTGATTCTAAGGAAGGTACCGATGCTTCAAATGCAGGAGTGCCCGTGTTATTTAAAGATAATAGAGAGGTAAAGAGCAAAGAAGAATGGATTGTTGATTGTCAACTCGTATTACACGAGGCCACAGGAGCTCTCAAAGACAAAATTTCTACATCTGGAGAAGCTTGCAGACACCTGGAAAGAATGGTCACACTTGATATGATTACCAGAGATGCTATTGACCTCACTGATTCTCACCATGATTAGGAGTATTTAGATCACTTGGCTAAAGTTTATTTATGGCTGAATAGAGCCTAATCATGATTATGTAATAGTTTTTATTATTTGTTAAGTTCCCAAAAGACTTATTGAAGAGTTATGTCTCTTCATAGAAACATCTATATAGGTTTAAACAATTGATGCTAAAATATCATCAGCAGTAAATTATATCCATATACAGAAGATACAATGTTTCAAAATGACTATGTTGCATATTTTATTTGAAGAAGTTTGAAGTTCTCTGATTCAGTGGTTTTACTTTGGTATCAGTTGTTTGTTAAAATTATTCAATTGTGTGGCTATCTCCATTTCTGCATTTCCTTGTTATTCAGATTAATGTATCAAGTATATATTTAATCTCTCAATACACATTTGCTGTATCTATGTGATTAAATAGGTTGGTGTCCATTTGAGGAATTAAACCCTTCTGATTTAGTCACAGTAACCTGGAAGTATTAAGTTTGGATTACTAAGTAGGGCCATATAATTAGGATTGCCATTCTGTCTCCAAGACAATATTATCTGTTAATCTTGCTCATTCATTTCATTTGGTTCCTTCAAGTAAGGATTAAAATACCTTTTGGTGAATTATAAGATATCTGATTATATTGGTTGGATTATCAAGAAGAGTTTGTCAGTCATTTCCTTGCATGTTTATACAAGTTATAAACTAAAACTGTGCCAAACAATTAGAATTATTACCATTAGGAAACCACTAGTCCTGGTCCTTCAATTGACTCTGTTACCCAACAAGGCACTAGTGTTATTTAACTCATTATTTAAATCCTTTTACCTTGATATTGCTTATACAATTTCTACCAATCACTTATTAGACATTAGACATAAAATCAGTTAGCAAGCTTTTCATCTATCCTACATCCTATGCCATTGTAGATAGATTTAATTAGTCCACACATTCACATTCAGACTGTTTTAAATTTCCAAGGTTTACCCGCCTAGGTGTAACAGGACCTAAAGCGTAGGAAATCATCAAACCTTGAAGGTTGATTTCGTCAAGTTAGTTCAAAAATGTTGCAAATCTAAACATAGAGCTTGGCATCCTCTTAGGATTAGCAACTTGCATTTTTGAGACCTAACACAAGCATCATGTGTAGGTTGATCTTCTATGTCACTTACACTTGGGGGCACATTGTCTCATCCAACCTATCCATTTCCAAACTATCTATCCCATTATATCATTTTCCATCCTATGATGCTACATCCTACCATCCTTATCCATTACATAAACATGCCTATCCTATTTATCCATCCTTCTGCCTTTTGATTTTGATGAAGACATAGGGGCAAAATGTTGAAACATGTTTGGATCTTTCTTGGCATACCTTCTTTCCAAACCAAGTCTTATCCATTGACCATTTATCCATCCCATTTAAACCAATCCATCATGTCATCCTATCATCGTAAGCATCATGTAAAATCCAATCATGTAAAAATCCTAAGCATTACCACCTAGAATGGGGCAAGTTATTCTTCCTATGCGACATAGCCTTTGGAGATCACATCCTAGCTCCCTTATGATCCATCTGCTATGGCGTATCCTTATCACGAGCTTTCCATCTTATAGCTTATCCCCATCTGTTTATCACGAGCTTTCCACTATAGCCTACATATCCATTTTTGATGAGACATGCATACATACCTTATACGGCCTATCCTCTTATCTATCCATCTATCATGAGCCTTTCATCCCATTTACTATCATCCATCCTTTCATCCATCCTGCACCTAGACTTGGTCTTCCCTTGTCATTGGTATTAAGCACAAAGGCTACTCCAATTGTAAATCCATTGACATCCCAACATATCCCCCCCCCCAAAAAAAAAAAAAATCAAAATATGTCAAAAAAATCTAAAAAATTAAATCTCCAACGAAAAATCCAAGCAATAAAACCAATCGCATCATCCAAAACAATCCACTCCATCAATATTCAATCAAAATCAAATCATCATTATTCAATCAATTCTTCCTATCAATAACATTCATTCATCCATTTCAATCAATCACTTCTTCCAATCATATCAATACAATCAATCTAAGCAATGCTCTTAATTCTAAGTCACACTAATCCATATCAAGCAAGCTAATCAATCAAGGAACATTATCTAATCAAATCAACAAGTTTTTGATCCTAATCTTATCATGAGCCCAATAAATCAATCATCAATCTGTTACAAGTATGAGGTGAACCAGTGTTGTCATTGATGTCAACATACTCATATTGCATTGACAAGAAGGATTGGGTGAGCTGTGTGCTAAGGATATTGAGAAAATTAGCCTCAGTCAGGAACAGTGAAGAACAGTGATGAGAAGAAGGCAAATGTACTGTATAGGTTGAGAATTGAAGGATGCGGATTAAAGGGTTTGTAGATATGCATCCTGAGATGTTTCAGTTAAGATTTTAGAGGTCCGCATGAAGATCTGAAGAAGTTATGGCTGTCTGTGTGGAACTGGTTCCGGCAAGTGTTCAGAGGTGACAGAGGATCACAGAAAGGTCCGGTGAGGTCTGAAATTGTATAATCCTAATCTGCGGATTAGGAGTGTTTGGGATGTCCTTGTGATGTATCATCTCGAGTTGTGTATGATTTTGAGGTCCAAAAGTACCTTTTGCATTTTGACAGTGGCGATAGACTATGTTCTTGAAGTTTCGGATGAGGAAGAGAAGAGATTCCAGTAAGTAGAGAAAGTGCGGATGTACCTGGTCATTCAAGCAGGCTTGTGAAGGTTCTTGGATCATGTTGAGGTTGTGTTGTTGGTCCGCATTGATGGTAGAGCCCGGAATTGAAGATATTCTTCCGGATGAAGTTCTTGTTCCGACTAGCCGACCGGATGAGTTGTTCATCCTGTGAATGTTCTTGTGGTGGCCGACCGGATGTGTTATTCATCTTGCGGATACTCTTATGGTTATTTTCTAACTTAGATGTTTGTTCCTAAGTCGATGTCTTGTATAAGTAACGGTTTGTGAGTTCATTTCGAAGTGTGGATTGTGTAGATGAGTGTGGCATAGCAAAGAGAAGTGCGAAAGGCAGAGCAGGGGTTTTTGGGCTTAAATGGAATTGATCCGGACATGGTAGAGATGTCATTCTCCAGTTCAAGATTGTGATTCTTATCACTTTGTAGACAGTGTGTCTCCTTGTAGGCAGTGGGCCTCTTTGTGAGCAGTGTGCTCGGGCAGTGAGCCCTAATTGGCAAGTGCCATTCTTTTTCTTATTCTTTTAACAGAGAATAATCCTTGGGTTAATCACCCCGTGGTTTTTCCCTTAACCGGGTTTTCCACATCAAAATCTTGGTGTTCAATGTGTTGATGTTTATCTGCTCTTGTGTTTATGCTTTATGCTTTCATGGATGATTAATTTATATGTTGTTAACTAACAAAGAAGAATCAAGTGTTTTGAAGTAAGAAGCAAGCTTTTATACAACTGATTCACCCCCCCTCTCAGTTGTATGCCCTAGATCCAACAATTGGTATCAGAGCCAAGTTCCTCTGAAGGGAGCTTAACCGCTTGAGGAGATCCAGGATGTCGTCATACAAGAAGGATAGTCCAAAGTTCGACGGAACCAACTTCACTCTCTGGAAAGGTTGCATGAAATGTCCCTTGGAATGTATGGGAAAAGCATACTTGGCCATGGTCTCAAAACCATATGTACCTCCACAAGGTGGTCCGACAACTCTGAATGAAATCACAGATGCTGAAAATAATCTGCGGACCAAGGAAGCTCTGCTAAGTGCATTGAATGACTCAGATCTCTCAAATGTTATTGACCTACTAACTGCATATAAGATCCTGACTAAATTGGAACTTCTGTATGAAGGAGATGAGTTTGTCAAGAGTGCAAGGTTGCAAAGTCTGAAAGGGAAATTTGAAAGATTGAAGATGAGAGATGATGAAAACATCACTACCTTTATGCCAAGAGTGAATGAGCTGGTATGTGGAATTAGAAATGCTGGTGGAACTCTAGATGAAAATGAGATTGTTTGCAAAATCCTTAGATCCCTTCCTGCTGCCTACAAAATCAAGGTTGCTGCCATTGATGAATTCAGAGCCCACACAACTATCACAAGGGAACAATTGGCTGGAAAACTAGCTGCATTTGAAATGACCGAGTTTGGAGATGATCCTCCCAAGACTGAATCTGCTTTCAAAGCCAGTGCCTATGTGAAAGGCAAACAGAGATTTGATCCGGGAGAAAACTCTTCAAAGAAGATGTCATGGTATGATCAAGCAAGAAGAGACATGGAAGAAGAAGAAGCAGAAACAACTCAACTTGAAGCCCTCATTGCAAAGAGACTGCCAAGAGGATCCGGTAAGTATGAAGGAAAACTACCCTTTAAGTGCTTCAACTGCAATAAGATTGGTCATTTTGCTTCAAGATGTCCAGAAAGATCTGCAAGGTCTAATACTAACAGACAAAGGTTTCAAAAGAACTGCTATTATGTTCACGAAGAAGATGACAATGAAGGAGTAACAAATGATGAATCTGAACTAGGAAGCAAAGCTGGAAATGAATGGGTGTTTATTGCCATCAAGGAAGAAGATTCAATATCCTCTGAATCTGTCAATCACAAGGTTGTGGAAAGAGCTTTGGCTGCTCAAGTGGAAGAAAAGGATGACTGGGTTATTGACAGTGGATGTTCTCACCATATGACTGGTGACAAGAATAAGTTCTTGGATTTGGAAAGGTATGAAGGAGGAATGGTAAAGTTTGGTGACAATTCTGCTGGCAGAATTAGAGGTAGGGGAACTATTTCCTTTGATGGAAAAAGCAAAACAGTAATGTATTATATGTTGAAGGATTGAAGCACAATCTTCTCAGTGTTGGTCAGTTAGTGGACAAAGGCTATGATCTCTGGTTCAAGAATGGAAAATGCAGAATCTTTACAAGCTTCGGAACTGAAATTGCATCCGGTACTCAAACAAAAGGTAATATCTTTCATCTGGTTGGTTCAAATAAAAGTTGTCTGTTTGTTCAAGTTGATCAGAGTTGGTTATGGCATAGAAGAATGTGTCATGTATATTTTGATAACATCATCAAGATAAGCAATATTCAGGTTGTAAGAGATCTTCCAAAATTGATGAAACCTACAAATAGTTTGTGCAAAGAATGTCAGCTAGGTAAACAGAGTAGAGTCTCCTTCAAAAGCAAAGATCAGTCCTCTACCAGATTGTTGGAATTAGTACATACTGATCTCTGTGGTCTGACAAGAATCAAGAGTCTGCAAAGTGATAGATATTTCATGTTGCTAATTGATGACCATTCCCGGATGATGTGGGTTACCTTCCTAAAGGAGAAATCAGAAGCCCTTGAGAAATTCAAAATCTTCAAAGCTATGGTAGAGAATCAAACTGGATTGAAACTGAAATGTCTAAGGTCTGATAGAGGTGGTGAATTTACATCTGGTGAGTTCATTGACTTTTGTGAGAAGTAGGGTATAGGAAGACAGTTGTCTGCTCCTAGGACTCCACAGCAGAATGGAGTAGTTGAGAGAAAGAACCGGACCATCCAGGAAGCTGCCAGGACAATGATGTTGGAAGCAAATGTTCCTCAAATGTTTTGGAAAGAAGCTATCAGCACTGCAATCTACACTCTTAATCGAGTTCAAATCAGAAACAACACCGGTAAGACCCCTTATGAACTCTGGTTTGGCATCACTCCTACTGTGAAGTATTTCAGAGTATTTGGTAGCAAGTGTTATATTAAAAGAGATGAAGATCTAGGAAAGTTTGATGCTAGAAGTGATGAAGGAATTTTCTTGGGTTACTCCACTCAAAGCAAAGCATACCGGTGTTACAATAAGAGATTGAGGAAGATGATAGAAAGCACTAATATGAAAGTTGATGAAGGAATTGAGAAGCCCTCAAGATTTTATGAGTTTGATGAAGATGACCAAGATGGTGTTCAAGTTCAAGGAACTCAATCCTCTCCGGTAAGTCAGAGTCAGCCTGATTTGGTAAATCAGGAAGAAGAGATAGGTCTGAATGAGCCTGATCAAGAAGCAGCAGTGCAGGATACTCCCAAAATTCTAAGGTATGTAAGATAGAACCACTCTGAAGATCAGATCATAGGTGACAGAAACAAAGGTGTGCAAACTAGAAGGAATGTTGCTCAAAATTAGGATGAATGTTGTCTGATTTCAAAGATTGAACCTAAAACAATAAATGAGGCTTGCAATGATGAAAACTGGACCAAAGCAATGGAAGATGAATTGATGCAAATTGAGAAAAATCATACTTGGGATCTTGTTCCCAGACCTAGAGACAGGAATGTGATTGGAACCAAATGGGTCTTTCAGAACAAACTAAATGAAGCTAGTGAAGTAATCAGAAACAAAGCTAGATTGGTATGCAAAGGCTACTCTCAAATAGAAGGAATTGATTTTGAAGAAACCTTTGCTCCGGTGGCAAGAATTGAAGTAGTCAGATTATTCCTTGCATTTGTTGCCTTTAAAGACTTCAAGGTATATCAGATGGATGTCAAGTCTGCCTTCCTAAATGGTGATCTGGAAGAAGAAGTTTACATTGAACAACTGGATGGATTTCAATTGTCTGATAATGATGATATGGTCTGCAAGTTGAAGAAAGCATTGTATGGGTTAAAGCAAGCCCCAAGAGCATGGTATGAAAGGTTGGATAAGCATCTTGTGCAGATTGGATTCAACAAAGGTACTGCTGATAGCAACTTATATTTCAAAATTGATCATGAAAACATTTTGATTGTTGAAGTGTTTGTGGATGATATCATTTTTGGAGGAAGAGATAGTATGTGCAAAACTTTTGCAAATCAGATGAAAAGTGAGTTTGAAATGTCTATGCTTGGTGAAATGAATTTCTTCTTGGGTCTGCAAATTACTCAAACAAAGAAAGGGATCTTCATTTCTCAGACCAAATATGTGAAAGAATTGTTGAGGAAATTTGGTATGGAAGATTCAAAGCCAATGAACACTCCCATGGCAACTGGATGTAAGTTATCCAAAGATGATGACTCCCCAAAGGCAGATCAGACAAAGTATAGATCAATGATTGGTGGATTGTTGTATCTCACTTAGACTAGACCAGATATAATGCAGGCTGTTGGTCTTGTAGCAAGATTCTAGGTTGATCCTAAAGAATCTCATGTTATGGCAATCAAAAGAATTTTTAGGTACTTGAAAGGAACAACTGAGTATGGTCTATGGTACCCTAGAGATCCAGATTTCTCTCTTCATGCTTACACAGATGCAGATTGGGCAGGAGATGTGGATGACCGGAAGAGCACCAGTGGTGGAGCATTCTTTTTGGGGAAGAGATTGGTTTCTTGGCTAAGCAAGAAACAAGATGCAATATCTCTGTCTACAACTGAAGCAGAATACATTGCAGCAGCAGGTAGTTGCACTCAAATCTTATGGATGAAGTAGATGCTAAGAGACATTAAAGTTGAATATAAGAAGCCTATCACAATCTTCTGTGATAATTCAAGTGCAATTAATATTTCTAAGAATCCGGTATTGCATTCTAAGACTAAGCACATATCTATCAAGTTTCACTTTTTGAGAGAACAAGTGAACAAGGAAGAAGTCAGATTGGAGTATGTTCCTTCCAAGGATTAGATTGTAGATATCTTTACTAAACCTCTTCCCAAGGACTCTTTTGAATATCTCCGAGAGAAGTTAGGGGTCATGGCCCCTCCAGTAATGAACTAGGATGCACTGATGTGCATCAGTCCAGTGGATATCACAGTCATATCTTGTGATCCGGATTGATGATGGGGAGCTGCTACTAAGGGGGAGCAGCTGGTATGACTCTAATGTGTTAGAATTGCAAGGATGTCAAAGGGGGAGAGAAGACATGTGAAAAACAAGTGGTTGATGATCAAAGGGGGAGCAGTAAATGAGGAGAAGACATGTTGCTGATAGGGGGAGTTGTGACAGAAAGGAGAAGTTCTTGTCTTGATGGTTTTTCACATCATATGTTGCCATCAATGACAAAAGGGGAGATTGTTGCAAGTATGAGGTGAACCAGTGTTGTCATTGATGTCAACATACTCATATTGCATTGACAAGAAGGATTGGGTGAGCTGTGTGCTGAGGATATTGAGAAAATTAGCCTCAGTCAGGAACAATGAAGAACAGTGATGAGAAGAAGGCAAATGTACTATATAGGTTGAGAACCGGAGGATGCAGATTAAAGGGTTTGTAGATATGCATCCTGAGATGTTTCAGTTAAGATTTCAGAGGTCCGCATGAAGATCTGAAGAAGTTATGGCTGCCTATGTGGAACTGGTTCCGGCAAGTGTTCAGAGGTGACAGAGGATCACAGAAAGGTCTGGTGAGGTCTAGAATTGTATAATCCTAATTTGCAGATTGGAAGGAGTGTTTGGGATGTCCTTGTGATGTGTCATCTCGAGTTGTGTATGATTTTGAAGTCTGGAAGTACCTTTTACATTTTGACAGTGGCGACAGACTATGTTCTTGAAGTTTCGGATGAGGAAGAGAAGAGATTCCAGTAAGTAGAGAAAGTGTGGATGTACCTGGTCATTCAGGTAGGCTTGTGAAGGTTCTTGGATCATGTTGACGTTGTGTTGTTGGTTCGCATTGATGGTAGAGCCCGGAATTGAAGATATTCTTCCGGATGAAGTTCTTGTTCCGACTAGCCGACCGGATGAGTTGTTCATCCTGCGAATGTTCTTGTGGTGGCCGACCGGATGTGTTATTCATCTTGCAGATACTCTTATGGTTGTTTGCCGACTTAGATGTTTGTTCGTAAGTCGATGTCTTGTATAAATAACAGTTTGTGAGTTCATTTCGAAGTGTGGATTGTGTAGATGAGTGTGGCATAGCGAAGAGAAGTGCGAAAGGAAGAGCAGGGGTTTTTGGGCTTAAATGGAACTGATCTAGACATGGTAGAGATGTCATTCTCTAGTTCAAGATTGTGATTCTTATCACTTTGTAGACAGTGTTTCTCCTTGTAGGCAGTGGGCCTCTTTGTGAGTAGTGTGCTCGGGCAGTGAGCCCTAATTGGCAAGTGCCATTCTTTTTCTTATTCTTTTAACAGAGAATAATCCTTGGGTTAATCACCTCGTGGTTTTTCCATTAACCGGGTTTTCCACGTCAAAATCTTGGTGTTCAATGTGTTGATGTTTATCTACTCTTGTGTTTATGCTTTATGCTTTCATGGATGATTAATTGATATGTTGTTAAATAACAAAGAAGAATCAAGTGTTTTGAAGTAAGAAGCAAGATTTTATACAACTGATTCACCCCCCCTCTCAGTTGTATGCCCTAGATCCAACACAATCATCATTAATGGGATATAGCGTTCCCACATCTTTGTGTTGATCTAGGGATATAGCTTTCCCCGCAATGACAACACTATCATTATCAATCAAACAATCAATTATTGGTTTATGACTTGACAAGGGCAATACCTTGTTTGTTTTACATCCTTTGAGCACACTGAGGACACTTGCTTATGCTTAGATTGAGTGGACACTCTAATCATCACACCATCACTATCATCATTCAAAACAATCCAATCATCAAAACAATCAACCCAACAATAACAAACATCACAACCAAAGCACATCAAGCCGACCATCAAAACAAATCCTATCAATCATCACCAATCATCAAAACCAAAGAACATCAAGCCAACTATCAAAACAAATCCAATCACTTCAACAAATCAAAAGTAGCTCAATCCACCACATATCATCCTATCAACATTTCATCAAATCAATCTTCATCCATCATTTCATCATCTTCAAATCATTTCAAACAATGATCCAAGTGTAAGTCACTCCTTAAAGCTATACCAATCAAGTCAATCAATCAAGCCAAGTTATCCAATCCCAATCAATGGTCTTGATCCTAGCCTTGTTGTAAGCCAAAGCAATCAGTCAATCAGCCAACCAACTCAGCAAACAACCCTGTGTTGATCTAGGGATATAGTTTTCCCCACAATGACAACACTCTCACCTATCATCATTATCAGCAAAATAATCAAAACAATCAATTAATCATTGGTTTACAGCTTGACAGGGGCAATACCTTGTTTGTTTTTGAATCATTTGTACATGCTTGCTTGCTTGCTTGTGTGTGTTATCATTTTATCTTGCATTTGAATCACATCGGTAACTTTCTAGCTAATATTCATATCTTGTGTATGTTGGAATAGCTTTTTGCACTATCCTTTGCATCTAAGGTCATATCATACCTTTTGTGCATTAGGACTTTAATGCTCTAAGTTTACTTCCTCATACGTTAGACAAGGTTGTATTATGCTGGGGCACAAGACACATTGTCACCCTGGTCCTTATGCCTTGGTGCACAACATCTAGTGCTATATCAAACATCATGGTTGCTCACTTTCCATTGCAGCATAACGCATCCTTCATTTCTTTTATCCATACCTTATCATTTATCTTTCTTTCTTAGCCAATCCATTTCTTTTGAGAGCCTACCCATGTTTGTCCAACCCGCCTATCCTCTCGAGGGGGCATCATCATCATATCTTTTCATCATCATTATCCCTATCGATTATCCATACCTTAACTTCTTTGAAATGATGTTACTTGACACAAAGCTCATCATCTCGAACATCATCTCAAAGAGGGGCAAAATGTAGACACCCAAATTTGTCCCAACTTTGTCCATGTCTAGCAACACCTTGTCAAAAACATTATCTTAGATATCATGTAGCATTTGTCCATGTCTTGCAACACCTAGTCAAAAATATTATTAAGACATCATGTAGCATTTTGTCCTAAATCCCACTCTTAATCCCATTAATCCATAAGCCAATTAATTAAATAAATTTTATTTATTTAATTAAAATCCCATTTAATCCCATCCTTATCGTACTTAGCCAATTAATTAAATAAATTTTATTTATTTAATTAATTTCCACATCATATCCTAATCCCACTATCCAATTAATTAAATAAATTTTATTTATTTAATTAATATCCAACTCATATCCCAACTAATTCAAATATTTTATTTGAATTAAGTTCTCATCATAAGCCGACTTTCCAATTAATTAAATCTTGCATGCTCATGCGATGTGGAGAAGAGCAATCGAGATAAATCAAGCATAGCGTGGAGATCAGTTTGCATTTACATTTATTATTTTGATTTTCATGTTGTCTTGTGCTTCATTGTGCATTGCTAGGGTTTTTATCATTGTTGTTTATTCATTTGCCCTGATTTGCAATTTTACCCTAACTACATATATATATATATATATATATATATTCCATCAACTACATATGTTTACGTATACCGTAAATGATTATATATATCTATATGTATGTAAATGCAAATATATATATGTATATACACACACACACATACGTTCCCATTAACGTCTATATATATTAATATATATACATACTATACACAGACATTTATTATCGTTACTTGAAAACAACATAAAACTCATTAACCCACATATCCACCAATGACGTATGTGTATGAAATACACATATACACACATACATATAGATATCCCTCATCCAATCGATACTCTTATGCCTATGAGCAATACGTTCATGAGCATGCGTAGATACATCTACCTACGTATACTCATGCACGTATTTTCTCATATATATGAGTTTATCGTGGATATGTACTTATATATGTGTATATATTCATTTCACATTTATACCTTGTCGTTTGCAATTCTAAACTTTATCAAAGAATACTTCATTTGACACTCAAACTAAATCACATTCCTTATTCAAAACACTCATAAAATCATATCCCAATAAGTATTCAAGATCATTACCACAAATTACTTACCTTTACCCACACAGACTCGACATAACCTAGACCAAGTAGGATAGTGGTGTGTGCTTGCTCAGTTTAGGCTTCTCTAAGGATTACCACACCAAGTTCTTCTCTCAAGTGATACTTCCCCTTGTTTCCAGATGATCAACCTATTCCTACATTCAACTTACATCATCACCACAATAGTTAGCCGATCACAATATAATCATATGCTTCGTACATTTCAAAACTAGAATCACTTATAATACATCACATTGCATAATTCAATCTTTCAACATATTCCATTCAAGATTCACAGTACACATTAATGAAAAGATTCATAACCCATTCATTTATTCAAGCAAATTAACCAGTCAAGGTAAATAGTAAATAGTTAGAAACACACGGGATGTAACAAAATGTGTGAGAGGCTTAAGAGATTCTATGACATGCATAAGAGCATGTAAGAGGGAAGTGTTAAGTGTAAAAAGAGATATTACCTAGTTAGTCATTTTGTAGGTCTTCTTCACACTAGCCTAATTAAGATTACTTAGGTGTCATTAGGTGCATTCAATAATGTACATCTAGGTGCATTTAATATTTTTGGACTAGTTGTCTCATGTCATAGCATTAAGACACTTGTCATATTACAAGTTGTCTTACATGCATTTATTAATTAGTGGTGTCTAGGTGCATTTATTGTTTGTGTCATCTAGTTAGTTTTTCCACTATGTCGGCCTTGTGCCTTATCACTCTTCCTTGTCTATATAAGGAAGGTATCTCATTGTAAATTTCATGCATTGTATGTTGTATCAAGTCAAACTTTGCATCTTGTAAATGTTATGCATCATTATTCTTGGTAATATTGCTTTTCTCTCTTGTTGTGGAAGATTGAATTGATTGTAGGTGATCCTAGGAGTTCTTGAGTCCATTATTAACTCTGACATGGTATCAGAGCTCGTCTAGCAACTCTTACATGGTATTAGAGCTCATTTGCAATCAATTCAATCTTTCACAACAAGAGAAAAAACAATATTGCCAAGAATAATGATGCATAACATTTACAAGATGCAAAGCTTGATTGCAATTGAATTGCATACCATTGCATGAAATGTACAATGAGATACCTTCCTTAAATAGGCAAGGTGATAGGTGAGGCACAAGGTCGGCATAGTGGAAATGACACAAATAATAAATGCACCTAAACACTACTAATAAATAAATGCATGTAAGACAAACTTGTAAGATGACAAGTGTCTTAATGTTATGACATGAGACAACTAGTGCAAAAATATTAGATGCACCTAGATGTACATTATTGAATGCACCTAATGACACCTAAGTAAGCTTAAGTAGACTAGTGTAAAGAGGACCTAGGAAATGACTAACTAGGTAATATCTCTTTTTACACTAACACCTCCCCTTAAGTGCAACTTAGGAAGAAGAAAACTAGGCATGAATACATGAATGAGTCCCAGCTATGAGATCATGTTAGGTACTCATGAACAACAAATCTCAAGCGGAGAAAAGGAGAAAACATCATGGGACAAAACTCCTCTCCAAAAGTGAGAATGCAATAACAAAATGTATAAATGATGAAAGGCTGGAAGGACTCAATACCCCCCAAGTATACTATCCATCACAAATATACAATCAATAGCCCCCCATAAGAGGGAAAGAATGAGACAAGATGTCCCCCCCTAGAATGAAGTAGCTCCCATGCCAATGATGAATGCTTGAAGAAGAAGACCAAAGAGGATCCAAAACCTACAAACAACATTTCTCCCCTTGGGAAGAAACCAATCCATTGGTAGATGTAGAAGAAACTCTAACTCCAAAACAAGAGATGAGGAAGGAAGTCTCATGAAGTATGATGTCTCTAAAAGTTGTTCATGTGTCTCCATGTCAATGTCGAAAGATGCCACAATCAAATCAGGAGTCCCAGGCCTAATTGATGAAAGTGACAAACCATAACCAAGTGGAAGCTAAAAAATCATCAAGCTCTAAAGACAAAGGTGAGATGAAAAAAACTGTGTTATGACTATCATCCAAGAGGAGAGAGAACCCCTCAAATGTGTCCTCCAAATCAGAAATGTGAGACTCCACAAAAAAGAATGATATGTCTACAAGATAAGAGTCCCAATGAGGTGGATCTAGAAAACAATAAACATCCTATTGCAAAGAAGCGTTGGAAGCTTGCAAAGAAGAATCATTGGACTCAGATGTAGCAACAGGTGTTGGATATGGATTTGCACATGTTGGATTAGAAGAATTAGCAAAACTAATGCCATTGGCAATACACAACTGTCTCAACTGATGAAGCTCAATTTGCAATCTTAAATCATCAATTTGTTTTTGTATACATTCATCATCAATATGCCTTTTTCTCCCACAGTAATCACATTTTAATTTCCACAAACTAGGAGACATGATTCCTCTAGCAAGGTACTTAGTGAAATTATAATTTACACAAGACAAAATAACAAAGTGGTCTTTGATCTTAGTACATACAAATGCCAAAATTAGGCTATAACTAAAAGTACAATTTCTAAGAAAAATCAGATCAAACAGATTACAGTTCTGAGAAGTAATAAAAAAGTATGCACTTTCAAAAAAAATCACCAAAAAATGTTACCATATGAGCCCGAACGGAGTGCTAGAAGTTCCAAAAATGGGAACTACTCAACAATAGCAATGAAGATTTGCACTTTCTGGATAAACTAGGTACCAAAACCAAAATCTGATTGCACCACTACGAAGCCTACAAAATTCTAGCCCAAAAAAATTGCTTGAAAAAAGGAGCAAATATGAGCAAGTTACAGGCTTGCAAAGATTGATTACTAAAATCAAAATGCCAATGGAGAGGGGGCTTGCCGAAAGTTTTTGATTAAGTTTGCACATGATTAGTTTGTTGCATGCAAAAACTAACAGATACCCAAATAGTTTTTTGGTGCAACAAACAAAAATCAGAAAACATTTTCTGATCCGATGTACAGAAGATGTGGATCTAATAAAAAAATACCTCCAACAACAAAAAACAACATATAGAAGTTGAATCAATCACCTAAGTCAAGCAAAGGCACATTGAAACCTGCAAGATTGCACCAGGATGTACCATAAAATATTTCTTGGTAGAAACTCTCCAAAAAGAGTTCCAAAGGAGATCGTAGATTTGAAGCTTTGATACCATGTAAGAGTCGATAATTGTTAGTATAAAAAGAGATATTACCTAGTTAGTCATTTCCTAGGTCCTCTTTACACTAGTCTACTTAAGCTTACTTAGGTGTCATTAGGTGCATTCAATAATGTACATCTAGGTGCATTTAATATTTTTGCACTAGTTGTCTCATGTCATAGCATTAAGACATTTGTTATCTTACAAGTTTGTCTTACATGCATTTATTTATTAGTGGTGTCTAGGTGCATTTATTATTTGTGTCATCAAGTTCATTTTTCCACTATGTCAGCCTTGTGCCTCACCTCTCACCTTGCCTATATAAGGAAGGTATCTCATTATGCATTTCATGCAATGGTATGCAATTTAATTGTAGTCAATCTTTGCATCTTGTAAATGTTATGCATCATTATTCCTGGCAATATTGCTTTTCTCTCTTGTTGTGGAAGATTGAATTGATTGCAGGTGATCCCGGGAGTGCTTGAGTCCATTATTGTAAGAGTAGATAATGGACTCTGATTATAGATCTGGGAAGTACTCAAAAAATTATGCACTTTATTTTGTTGGTGTAATCATGTCTCCTAGTTTGTGGAAATTAAAATATGTTTATTGTGGGAGAAAAAGGCATACTAATGATGAATGCATACAAAAACAAATTGATGATTTAAGATTGCAAATTGAGCTTCATCAATTGAGACAATTGTGTATTTTGAATGGAATTAGTTTGCCAAATTCTTCTAATCCAACATGTGTAGATCCATATCCAACACTTGTTGCTACATTTAAGTCCCATGATACTTCTTTGAGATATTCAATGATTCCTTATAGCAGGATGTTTATTTTTCTCTAGATCCACCTCATTGGGACTCTTATCTTGAAGACATACCATTCTTGTTTGTGGAGTCTCACATTTCTAATTTGGAGGACATGTTTGAGGGGTTAAAACTCTCCTCTTTGATGAAAGTCATAGCACATTTGTTGTCACCTCATCTTTGTCTTTGGAGCTTGATGATTTTCAGTTTCCACTTGATTGTCACTTTCATCAGTTAGGCCTGGGACTCCTGATTTGATTGTGGCATCTTTCGGCATCGACATGGAGACACATGTGTATCCTTTAGAAACATCATACTTCATGGGACTTCTTCCCTCACTTATTTTTTGGAGTTAGAGTTTCTTCTACATCTACCAGTGGATTTGTTTCTTCCCAAGGGGAGAAATATTATTTGCAAGCATTAGATCATGTTTTGTCTTTGTGCATGCGCCATTGGCACATGAGCTACTTAATTATGGGAGGGATATCTAGTCTCATTCTCACCCTCCTATGGGGGATATTGATTGTATATTTGTGATGGGTGGTGTACTTGGGGAGTATTGAGTCCTCCTTTCATCATTTCATCACTTGTACATGTTGTTATTGCATTCTCACTTTTGGAGAGGAGTTTTGTCCCATGTGGTTTTCTCCTTTTCTCCAGTTGAGATTTGTTGTTCATGATTACCTAACATGGCCTCGTAGTTAGGACTCATTCATGAATTCATGCCTAGTTTTCTTCTCCCTAAGTTACATGTAAGGGGGGGGTGTTAGTAAAAGAGATATTACCTAGTTAGTCATTTCCTAGGTCCTCTTCACACTAGTCTACTTAAGCTTACTTAGGTGTCATTAGGTGCATTCAATAATGTACATCTAGGTGCATTTAATATTTTTGCACTAGTTGTATCATGTCATAGCATTAAGACACTTGTCATATACAATTTGTCTTACATGCATTGATTAATTGGTGTTGTCTAGGTGCATTTATTATTTGTGTCATCTAGTTAGTTTTTCCACTATGTCGGCCTTGTTCCTTATCACTCTTCCTTGTCTATATAAGGAAGGTATCTCATTGTAAATTTCATGCAATGTATGTTGTATCAAGTCAAGCTTTGCATCTTGTAAATGTTATTCATCATTATTCTTGGCAATATAGCATTGTTATTGCTTTTCTCTTATTGTGGAAGAATGAATTGATTGTAGGTGATCCTGGGAGTGCTTGAGTCCATTATTGACTCTTACATGGTATCAGAGCTCATATATCAACTCTTATAGGAAGTTACATTATTGACTTGACTTGTTGACTAACTTATGATGCATGTTATAATGCATCATAGAGAATATTTGAATACAGATAATGGAGCCAAAATGGAGCTCCCAAGTTGGTGAATGGATTATGACAACATATGACAAGTGTAAGGAATATGTTATTTTTAGCGTATGGACTCATCTTGGGATTTGGGAATTGGATTTTGACTTAGGATATGAGCATCATTATTTGGGTGGTTTTAGCTTATGGTCTCCCATTTAATCTTTAATAGTTTCATGTATGATTTCTCCTATTTATTTGATGCTTGAGATGGAGATTTCATAGTGTATTTTTGGGTACTATTATGCTATCGAAAACTCCTTAGATAAAGTTAGTGATGCATGAGGGTGGAAGTTTTTGGATTGTATTGTAATCATATTTTTAATAAATAATACAAAAGACAAATACCTTTGCTACTAGTTTTTTCTTGAAAGGGTTTTTCTATGATTTTTTTTGCTATGTGATTGTACTTCAATGTGTTATTTTTTCCTAAAACTATTTATATTATATTTTTTGTACATCTCGCATAGATTAGCATACGAATTATTTCTATTATCATAGCATACTTTTAGTTGGTATTAGAGCTTGATCAACTTGAGTCCTAGGTGGTAGGAAAAAAAGACTTTTTGAGCCACCCTTGCTTTGAGTTGAAGTGTGTGTACATAGGACATCTTTATTTTAGGGAAGATGACAAGCACATCTAGAATGGATATGGAATGTTTAGTAAAATAATTTTTGAGATTTGAAATATTAAAACGAGTGTATCCATGTATTCCTTAAATTTTTGTGAGATGGATTTGATAGTGGTGTTTCCATGATCTTCTTCTCCATACCTCGGGGGTTGCCTAGAGTGGCATAGACATCTATTATGCTCAATGATGGTAATATGGTAGGGTGGTGGGTAACATTTCCCCATTGGTCCTATAGGAAAATATCTTGGGAGATGGAAGAGTTCCTTGTGCATTATTTCATATTGTGATCTCATGTTGTATTTCGTGATTATTGGAGCACCTTGGAGGTGGCTTATTATTGATGTATATTTATTCTTTGTATATCATTTATTTATTGGGATGTGATCCTTACATGTTTGGGAAGTATCCTCTATCATATTATTGTTTTATATGACTGTTTGGTTGGAAAACAAACCTTGTTTTGGAAGGAAATTGTCATGTTGAGAAAGTTGTCTTGTTGTTGAAAATGATTAAATTGGTATGTTGGAGCCATATTTTATATATGATTTTATTGATCCATGTTATGTTTATGACTTGGGTTGTATTTTTTACACATTATGGTTGAGTTTCACATAATTGTATTTGTCCTGTCTTGACATTAGTGCTGACGAGCATGGCATTTTTTGGCATTTCTCATATTTGGCATATATGTTTGTGAATTGGGAAATGTATATTATTCTATATTTGAAATGTAATCATGCTTTTGAGTTAGTTAGAATTTTTTTAATTCTTAGTGAGTAGATTCATTGTGATTTGAATAAATGTTAGATGTTTCATCCTTGCGAGGCATCGTGATCGATCCTCCCTTTGGCTTGTTAGCAATTTGTCTATATCGCTTGGCTTGTGGGCCATTTGTCAACATTGGTTGTTCTCATCATTTGGAGAAGTGAGTTTGTGCCTTTGTGTGGAACGTTGGTGGTTTTTCATGATTTAGTGTGCAATTATGACATGTGAATGCTACAATTGTATTACAAAAAAAATTCATCCAATTTTTGTCAGTTAATGTCGTAGTGTAAAATCTCGGGCATTACATGAATTCCAAAATGAGTGGTTCCCTAAGTTTACCTCAAAATACACTTGGATTTCTTCTAATTAATATCACGAAGGTCATGGGAAAAATGGGAGACAAGCCCAATAGTGAAGTGATATTAGGACACGTGTGGGTCAAATACAAAAGATTGCCAACTAACTGTCTATACAAAGTAGCATCAACACTAGGTGTGGTGCAAGTGACAATCAAAGTGACCCCAAACTAAAATGGTTTGGGAAAAGTCTTACAACCATCCATGTTAAATTGATGAAGTAAGTCAATGTCATACTTTTGTTGGTATATAAAGATCCCCTTAGTAGACCTGAAGACCAACAAAATAGTGCAAAAGCTTGAGATCGGTCATGTCAAAGTTCTCCATCAAAGTGTGTTGAGTATCATAAAGCATGGATGAGGAGATACTAGTGAAAAAAAATCATCTACACACAATACTAGTATCAAAATCTTATCTCTATGTCTCTGAATATACACTGTGTGATTTGATTGGCAATGAATGAAACTAGAAGCAGGTATGAAGCCATCAATCTTCTCATACCAAGCTTGAGGTGCTTGTTTGAGACCATACAATGAATGCTAAATCCTACAAACAAGTGAAGAGTCTTGCATAAATCTTAGAGGGTGCTCCATGTAGATCTCCTCATAAAGATCATCGTGCAAGAAAACACTCTTCACATCCATCTAGTAAACTCTCCATCTTTGAGATGCAACATATAAAGGACAAGGTGAATAGTTTACTAGATTAGAGTAGTCAATACATCCATCTTATAGGGGAAAGTATCTTAGAGTTGTCAATACTCTCAACTGTGAGAAACCCTCAAATACAAGACAGGCCTTGTATCTTTCAATAGAACCATCAACTACATACTTCATGCAATACACCCACTTGCACCAAACCATATTTCTTCCCTTATGAAGAGAGACCAAATTCCATGTGTTATTTTTCATCAAAGAAGAATACTCCTCTACCATAGCATAATCCCACTATAGAATACCAGAAGCCACTAAAAAACTCTATGGATTAGTAGATATAGCATGATTCAAAAGACTAGTGCCAAAAGTTTGTGAGAGTGTGGCAAGAAATCATAGGATCACCAACTAAAGGTCCATCCTCCTTAATAGTACTATAGGCCCATCTAGGAAAAACATTAGTAGGAGGAGGTGGAGGTGGTGGTGGAATAACATGACCATCATATCAAGTATCCTAAAGTGATAAGGTAATTTCATGTGATGAAGAAGTGTATGGAGTATCAATATGTGTGAAGTACACATCAAACTAGACATATCATTGAAAGTAAACATCTCTAGTGGTTGGATCAACCAATCAATAAGCCTTCACATCTTCACAATAGCCAACAAAAATGTGGTGGACTCTTCTCCATTGGATTATGCTGACCATCTGGTATGAATTCACAAGCCTCACTACCAAATACCTTGAAGAAGACATCATGCTTGATTAGGACCAAGCCTTCTCTAGAGTGATATTTTGAATTGCATTATGGGGAGTGCAGTTTTGAATATAGTTGGAACAATTGATTGCTTTAGCCCCAAAAGATAGGGCCATAGATTGTGATTTAAGCATATAATTTTCCATCTCCCTTGGTGTTATGTTCTTTCTTTTAGTGACACCATTCTTTCAAGGATAGTAGGGAACTAAATACTAATGAAGAATGCCATGCTTAATGTAATAATTCTAAAAGGCCTAGTTCACATATTCCCCACATTATATATACATCTTTACCAAATAGAAGAACCTAATTGATTCTCTACTGACATTATGAAGGTCCTAAAAGTGGTAAAAACTGTTGTATGGAAAAGAGAGATCTAGCCTAAAAGGTTAAACCTTGTCAAACTCTCTTCCACTTAACATTGAGACACAAACCGAGCTTGGCTTCTACCCACGAAGGAGAGCCAAACTATAAGGGTTTTGTCCCTTTTTTGTATAGATGAGTGTCAACCAAATTCAACCAAAAATAACCAACCAAACTAGGGTGAAAGATGAAACCCTAATTGACCAAGATATGCTAATAAACGACAGTCAGAAACTTAAACTAAAATTTTGAAAGTGCAACATAGATTAGGAGACAGAGAAGAACCTGGATCTAAGTTTGGAAGCACAGAAGTACCAGGGAGATGGGTGCCCTAGATCCTAATTAGGGTTTTGTAGAATGTCTAAACTTTGCCTATCATGTACCTGCAAAACCTTCCTTCTTCCTACATCTTATTTTTCAAAACTTGTACATCTTCAACTTGCACACAATAAAAGAGGGAAAAGGTTATGTTGTGTTTAGGGGCTTGCCTTAGTCAAACCCCATCTTGGTGTTTCCACCTCCACTACAACGATGATTAGTAATCCAAGAGTGCATGCCCTAGGAGGGCAGAGACAAGATCAATAATACATGATGAAAGTATGAATGAAAGTGATAAAGATTACCACAAGATGTGAAACCCTAGTTGGAGTAGATAATGCAAGATCTTGCACCAACAAGGAGATAGATAAATATACCTTGAACTTCCTTTAAAACCTACAAATGAGCATGATAACATCCACAAGCATGTAGCAATTCCAAGCATGAAGATCACTTGAGCATAGGAGATCAAATATGTAAGCAATTATAATTCTTCTCTTGTCATCTAGTGTATGAAATGAATTGTAAAACTCCTTTATATATGCATTCTCACTCACCAATGATGAATAAAACCAAATTGGGCCGACATGTAAAATCTAAGGAGTTGTTCTAAGCCAACACAAAAAAATAGGGCTAAAGTAACCATTTGGGACCAGGGTGCTAGGCACCCTAGTCCTTTAGCCACACAAACTCTAGGGAGTGTTTTTTAAGGTGGGCTTAGACTAGTCCTATCTTTACTTTGTCAGGTTTATTCATCAGGATCAATATTTAATCATTGAATGTTCAAAAAGGTGTTAAAATAGGTCTTGATTAACAAGTGTACACACTTTTTTGCATAACATTTAGCCCCCACATTAGATTGGTTGTGAACTTACATTTGAACTCACATTAAAGTATGGAGAAAATAGATTTCCAACATGAAAACATAGAAGCCGAAGAATTCCGCCAAGTTGTGGACTATAGTAGTCCCCAAGCTTAGGATTCTAAGGTTGCAAACACATAAGAAAAAAGATTTTCAAACACGCAAGAAATTGTCACATAATTCACACATACGTTGAGTACTAAAAGCATATATAGGATTACACACAAGAGATACACAATACACAAAGGTAATTCATGCCATACACAATGCATACATGCTTGAAATCCTAGCTTTGAAGTTGGTACCATTCCAAATGAGCCATGACTTGATTGCCTCACAAGCAGGCCAGATGCTCTTGGTGACAAAGATGCCTTGAATTCACATAGGTTCCTTCATGATGAGGATGGTCTGAATTCCTAGACCATGTCAAGTACTGCAACTAGAGGGAATACCATAAGTGATACAATGTCAGAATTTTTTTTCCAAGCATCCTAACCCTCCAAGGCATGATTGATTAGGGGAAATTTAGATATAAAATGGGACTCCTAAGGATGACATCATCAAAATTATAAACTAACAAAAATTAACTAAAAGATGACATCAACCGTTATAGTGACATCATCTAAAATAAAAATATAATCATTTATTTTATTAAATTAAACTTTTTAAAACCCTATGAATTAACTCACTAAAGTTAATTTGACTCTACATATCTTACTACATCTCAATATCCTTTTAAAAACTAAAGACTTTTTTTTTTTAGTTTTTTAAATTTATCAATAATTAAAAATTATTGTGCTTTCTAAAAAATAAATCTAAAAAATATTTCAGATAATCTTTTCTCCATAAAAATATATAAACATTAAAAATTATAAAAATGATTTTATAAAAAATTTAAATAATACATACTTTTATATGTGTATATACTAATATAAAAAAATTAAAGAATTATGATTGCATATAAAATTAAATTAAATTCAAGAAGCTAATTAAAGAAGCTCAACTTTTGTGGGTGGAAGGGTGGGCACCACCTCATCCTTAGGTGAGGTGGTTGACTTGGCAGGTGGCAGTGAGCTTGAGGCTAGGTTAGTAGGTGATAGCGGTATAGCAGGATTCACTAGGGGAATTGGAGCACTTCTAGTCATAATTCTATTGCACATTAGTGGTAACCTCACAGCGGGATGAATTGAAAGTTCACACGCCGAATTAGTCTCGACTTTCGGGGAGCAGGATGAAGGACAGGATGGGGTATTCATTTTTAGGTGGTCTCATGGAGCTTCTCATTTCTCGGCGCAAACGAATAGTTAAGTCATGAGTTGGTGGGGGCTAGAAGGTGTGAAGAACACGTTTTGAGGACACAGGCTTCCTTTCATCTATTTATTCGCAAGGTTTTGTTGGTAATTATGCATCTTGTTTCACTTTTTATTTAATGGCAGCCGCTCCCCCACCTTACATAGTTTTCCATCTTCTGGCTGACCAACTCACCTGTGGTGGAATGGAATCCCCCATCTGCCTAACTAGTAGGGTTAGGCAGATGGCGTTTCTTGGTAAAATTACAGACCAAAGGCTACATAGGGTGCTAAGGCAAAATGATGCCTTTGTCATTGGAGCTACAAAGCTTATTTTGGGGAAAGCATTCGTTAGTAGTGGAGAACGCTACAGGGTTGATTCTGATATAGCCTTGAGGGTGGTGGATTCTTTTCTAGACGTGTTGACGACAAAGGAGGAGGTCCAGTTGCTAGTCCTGAAAATGTTTAAACCTGCATTGTTGGAAGGTCTCGATGGAGTGTTGGAGGCAACTAAGAGAGGTGTTGGGCTTCCAAGACCAAAGGACCTGTGCAAAATCAACCAGCCTGGCAAAGTGGTAAGGTATTTCCCTTTCATTTTGGACATCAGAGGAGATGAATTGCTAGCTCATAGGGTCAAGGTTCACAGAGGTAGGGATTTCCTCAAGAAAATGTTTGACCTAACTCCGGTTGACGATTTCACTTAGATCGGTGAATTTAGAGACTACCTATTCGAGGTGGGGGAAATCTGATTGTCATGTGGTGTCTATTTTTATTAGTTTTTGCTTGTTAATTTCTTCTGCTTTTTGTGGACTTGGAAGGGTGTTTGGTGTTTGTAGTCTGCTTCTTGATATGGTTGGGCATCTGGGTATGGGGTGTTTATAGTTAATTTAGTAGTAGCCTTGCATGGCATTTTGCCGGTAGACCCTACATGGTCATTTTGTAAAGATTTTTAGGGGATGGGTATGGTATACAACTCATGGAACTCTCCCAATGTACTCCTTTTTTGTTAATTCAATATATAATACAAATGTTACTTATCAAAAAAAAAGAAGCTCAACTTTTTTTATTTTTAATTTTTAATTTTAATCTTTTTTATAATATTAATATTAATCTATATTATATAACATATATTATTTAATTTTTTTCAAAATTATTACGCTAAGAGGCGTTCAGTCATATGGGGGTGGAGAAGAGCTAAAAGATTGCAAATTCCCACATAAAGTTATAACCAAAATATACTGGACTCTAGAATCCTAAAAATTAAAAAATTAATTCAAATAATAGAAATAGTCACTCACACTTCAATGCCACTCCTTATTGTGCATACTATAATAGAAAAAACTATTTATGGTTTCTAGGCAGTTACAAAGTGAAATCTTTATCATGTTTCAAGAATATCAAAAGTCACGTCTGCATAGTCAGGTGAGCATATCAAATTACAACACTGAGGTGAGTTGAAGGGGAGCTCAAAGAGGAATCGATCCAAGGTTGTGGAGGAAATATTTTTTTAAAAAGGCATTTGCATCAATTTTTTGTTTTTTAGCACAAAAACTAAAATTTGTTTGCTCACGCATGCAGCCTGTATAATGCTCACCTCCACTTTATTTTTATCACTGTGGGTTGTGACCAATTAGGTATCTATATATTTAAAAGGTATTTTCATTAGTTCTTTAGCACAAAAAATAAAACCCATTACGATATTTTTAAATGTTTTGCTATATGATAATGGTTTTTGTGGCACTTCTAGGAATGCTCTTAGCCTTGATTTTAATTAGGCGAGCATATCAAATTACAACATATGAGGTGAGTTGAAGGGGAGCTTGAAGAGAAAACAAAAGAATCGCCTTTAGAGGAATCAATCTAAGGCCATTGAGGAAATCTTTTTATTAAAAGGTATTTGCATCAGTTATTTGCTTTTCCAGCACAAAAACTAAAATATGTTTGCTGCAATTTCATTAAGCAAAAAAAATTGAAAACCCATTATTATCTTTTTAAATGTTCTACTATATTAAGGAGATACATGTTTAGATGAATATTTGTGAATAAGAACAACAAAGTGGAAACTATGGAACTTTAGGTAAGTTGTGTAAGTTTACACTCAACTACACTACTTTTTCATATGCAAATAATATGTAAACATATATCTTACATCTTTTGCATGCCAAGAGACCACTACCATATACTTACCATTTTATAGACAGACTTTAAACAATCTTCAAGCTGAAGAAAACATCACAATTCTTGTCATTATAGTGTTTGGTGCCTGAAACATGTGTTGAATGAGTGGAAAAAGGATGGGAAAGGTAAGGTTTATAGGATTGTTACTAGATAGGTCACTCTCCTTTCCATCTCTTCTAATTTAATAATTATTGTATTCCAAACTTAAAGTCACCCCCATGGATGCTACATGATAAGATTTTCTATTAATAAAACTCGTGAATGGTTAACCAAATTGGTCGAGCTTTCTCTCATAAAGTATGATGGTATGAGGTCATAGTTGCCCCATGTTAAACTTTCCCTCTCTCTCTCTCTCTATATATATATATATATATAATACATGGATTCATTTATAATACATATCCCATGCCATGGGGCGTAAGAGATCATGTGCTCATTCTAGGTGGCTTCACTACCCTCTAAACTCTCATATATATATATATATATATATATATATAAAATTGTTATAATACATGGATTCATTTATAATACATATCCCATGCCATGAGGCATAAGAGATCATGCACTCATTCTAGGTGGCTTCACTACCCTCTAAACTCTCATATATATATGGATTCATTTATAATACATATCCCATGTCATGAGGCGTAAGAGATCATGTGCTCATTCTAGGTGGCTTCACTACCCTCTAAACTCTCATATTGATGACCATGTTCAATGTTAAATTATGCCCTTCAAAGCACACTAATGACACAATTTTAATGGAGAATGAGATGTGTACAAAAATACCAACATAGCATTGTAATAGTTCAATCATTGTCTCTTTCTTTGAGGATTGAAAGATTGTTTGGCTTAAAATCAAGAGACAAATTAGTATATATATTTATATATTTTCCTTCAACACAATAAAATCAATGCAAAAATTATTATGTAAATTGCTTATCTTTTATTGGTTCATGAGATTGTTGTTTACTATTTCTTATGATTGATTTGGTTAATTCTTCTTATAGGGTAATCTTTGGTTTATATGGCATATAAGGTGTGATGGAGTGGGCTACCCCTCCTTCCTATCCTCATGGTAGGGAAATTTGCAGATTTAGGGTATTAAAATGTAAAATTATTCTAAATATTAGTAGATTTTTTACGAGATTTAGAAGATTCTAGGTCTGAAACTTATAAATGGTGTTTCATTTCTTATTTATGTTTTTATTATAATTGTTTAATTGTATTTCTTATTTTTTAAATATCTTTTAATTTAAATATATTATTAATATTTATATGAATATGATTCTTTGAATATAAATTAGAATATTTTTAGTATACTATTTAATCTATTCTATATAACCTATGAATTATATAAATATTAATTTAGATTATATGATTATTATATTAAATGCATTTTCCATATTTCTGGTATCTTGTTTAATTTTTTATTGATAATAACTATTTGTAGATCTCTTTCTTATAATTTTATTTTTAGCTTAAACTTAAATTTAATTTCTAATTTGGCACTATGTTTTTTGTAGTGCTTATCAATGGCAAAAAGGATAGAGAAGAATCCCATCATAGAGAAAAAGGTCATGACTGAGAAATCTCTACAAAGAAAAGAAGGTCCCTAGAAAAGCTGAAGATGAGAAAGGTACAAAAAAAAGAACAAGTAGATCTTCAAGATCTACTTGTTTAAAATGCTCAAGCAAGTGCACCCTGATATCAATATTTCTAGCAAGGCTATGAGAATTATGAACAAGTTTATCAATGACATGTTTGAGAAAATTGCTAGTGAGGTAGCCAACTTTGCTCACCACAACAATAAACATGATCAATATACGAGAGATTTAGACAGTTGTGAGGCTTTGTCTTTCTCAGGAGCTTGGAATTAGGTTTCATCAATACTTGATCTTCTTCTCTCTATTTTGAATTAGGTTTTCTAATGTCCCCTTCTAGACTCATGGTTAGTCCATCATAGAATTCCTGTGGACTAGCCGTTTAGTTAAGTGATGAAGAATGAAATATTTAAAAAGTCACTTAACTCATTTTATGGAGCGCTCACATTGGGAAATATTAAAAAGTGAAATTAAAAGAAATATTTCCCTCCAAAGTAAAACACCCCCTCTAAAGAGGGGAAAGTGCCTCATTTGAAATATGCTTGAATATATGAATTTGTTGGCTATTTGCTCTGCTAGGGTTTTCCCTGAGAGGGTTTGAAGAGGATTCGAACCAGAGGCTTGTGGAGATAGAAACCTCCATAGGTAACGACATTCTATAGGTGTGAAAGACCACCCAACGGTGCCATTGTGAGTGGATGCATTCAGCATTCACACATGTGCTTCAATGGAGTTCGTTTGATAAAGATTCGACATAATATTGAGGATTTCTCTTGCATTTCACTCAAGTTCTTCATAGCAAATTGGAGAGCAGTTCATTGGAGATCTGAGGCAAAATATACATATTTGGGGACTGTATTTTATTGTAGTGAGCTGAGCGTACTACCCAGCCCAGTCGTACCATGCTTGAGGGCATTTTGAGGTTGTTTCTTGCATAAATCTCTTCCAAATCTGATCGTCCCTCCTTGTTGACAGCCAACAACACTTCGCAAAGATATTTTAGTGGCTTGTGACATTTCTTTCTACTGTTCTATCCTTCTAGCTATGGCCGTACACCACTAGGCTTGATGGGGGAAGTAGGAGCTTGTTTCTCATTGTGGGAAGTGTTTGTTTTGCATTGTATGAGGCCTCCAAGGCCTATTGTATTGCTGTTAACAATGAATGCATGATACTCTATGATTCTTGATGATTTGGAGCAATAAATTATAATATCAAGTGGCTGGTTCGGCAGTAGCCACAAATTGAAGTTTCAAATCTGCATATGGGTATGCGATAGAACCTCTTTATTTGTTGATATATGGACTGGGTCTTTCATATTTCTCTTGCATTCCTTGTATATTTTCTAGGTTTGCATTCTATGCTCTATATTGTATGCTCCGACAACACATCTGCAAGAAAACTGAAAACCCCTTCTGCATTCTTCTATCTAGTCTATAAAAACACAAAAATAAAATTAAAATAAACACATAAAAAGATTTTAAAAAAATATACAAATAGGTACGGCACATTACAGTGGTATCAAAGCTATGATCTTGCCATCCTGTGAGGTGAAATAGACATGCAGAAGTGAAAATGAGATATCCGACCGGCAGATAGATATTCCTTTAGGAATACTAGAGCAAGGCAAGGAGCACAGATTCCATAGTTTATAGTTCTAGAGAATCCAGTACCCATAACAAATCCTTTTGAGTCAGACCTAGAGATAGAGGTAGCAGCTGCAGAGGATGATTCTTAGGTTTCACGGACAGACCCCTTTTTTGGAGAGTTACCTCCATTTACAGAGAATATGGGGGAAATGGGAGATATGGAGATTGAAGAACTAAGCACACGAGATATCCTCAATGACTTGGCTAGAGGTCAGCACCAAATCGTGGCTAGCCTGGTGATGCAGAGGTAGGAGGACCAAAACTATCCTCAATAACATTAACAAATAAAAGAACTAACCCAATTGCTTTGGTAAGGTTGAAGAGAACATTAATACATATTTTTCCTCTAATTTTCATGAAGATCCAATGGTAGGAGAGAAGGTTATGATTTTTTTCCCAAAACTGCAAACCCTAGGTAGCGTTCAGACCTGCCCTCACCAAAATTGCAATATCTCTCACAAAACTTAATGAAATTATACCAAACCAAAATAATTGTAAACTATAAACACATATCTTTCCATCCATCTATTATATGCATCAATGTGAGGCTGTACCAGGTCGTACCATGCATATTTTCAGACTGCATTTTCAGAAAATTAAACTCTGCAGACCTGCCCTCAATAAAAATACCATAACTTATTCAAATCTTAATAAAATTTGATGCAACAAAAAGAAATGGAAAGTAGACTCAATACTATTTCCATCCATACCACATTCTAGTCATATAAAATCTATACAAATCCATACCAATCTCTGAAACAACAGTTTAACATTTAGAAATGCAGAAACAAGGGTATCTTTTATTGATATCACATCAAAATAACAACCCACATTATCCAACCTTCTCCCCCCTGCCTTCACAAATGGATACAAGGCCTTTTAAAGGCATTACAACATGACCTTTCAGTTTATAACTTCCTTGGAACAAACTAAGAGCCAAATGACCCTTCAACTTCCAAGTTTGCATCTTTTTTCAATTTTACATGACAACCTTTACATTGTATGCAATATTTTGCATATTTAAACATCCTAATAACCCAAACACCTAATAGTGACTTGATTAACCTCATTACAATGTTGAACCATTAAAATTTAATCAAACTCCTATGGAAGTATCAATTTGTCAAGGTGCTCCTGCACCATACAACCAACCAACAAAGATTTCCAAGTCCCTTAGAAATGTATCTGCAAAACAAAACTCTTTTTCTGCATCTCTGTCTGTCTCTTCATCTTTAGCTTTAGGTTTCAATCTTCACACAAATAGAAAGGTGACCAACCAACCAACAAAATCTGAACTACCATCATCTTAGAGCATCTTCAAGCTCCCTCTACTCCCATCAGTGGAGTACCCTTCAGGCTGCAACATCAAGTGCTTCTTCAGTTAGGTATCCATCTCTCTACTGCTTCACAACACCAACTCAACAAACCATTCATCTCACCCAATAGCAGATCCTGGTGATGCACCTACCACTCTCTCCTCAGTGGTTTCTCTATGCACCCTTATCCAGCCTAATCTCTACTGGAGAATGGTCATGACAGACCTCATCTTGTCTGCCCACACACACAACCTCAGAAAATATCCTTCTGTAGCTAGATGGACCAAGCACCTGCAACCAAACAACTTAGTAAACAAAAACAATGGTCACAAATACAATCTTTCCTTCATTTCTTCACCTGCCTTCTCAGTGACAGGAATAAATACAACACCTAAATCTTTCGCCAGCTCTGATACCAATATGATGCAGAGGTGGGAGGACCAAAACTATCCTCAATAACATTAACAAATAAAAGAACTAATCCAATTGCTTTGGTAAGGTTGAATAGAACATTAATACATATTTTTCCTCCAATTTTCATGAAGATCCAATGGTAGGGGAGAAGGTTATGATTTTTTTCCCAAAACTGCAAACCCTAGGTAGCGTTCAGACCTACCCTCACCAAAATTGCAATATCTCTCACAAAACTTAATTAAATTATACCAAACCAAAATAATTGTAAACTAGAGACACATATCTTTCCATCCATCTATTATATGCATCAATGTGAGGCTGTACCAGGCCGTACCATGCATATTTTCAGACTGCATTTTTAGAAAATTAAACTCTGCAGACCTACCCTCAACAAAAATACCATAACTTATTCAAATCTTAATGAAATTTGATGCAACAAAAAGAAATGGAAAGTAGACTCAATAATCTTTCCATCCATACCACATTATGGTCATATAAAATCTGTACAAATCCATACCAATCTCTGAAACAGCAGTTTAACATTTAGAAATGCAGAAACAAGGGTATCTTTTATTGATATCACATCAAAATAACAACCCACATTCTCCAACCTTCTCCCCCCTGCCTTCACAAATGGATACAAGGCCTTTTAAAGGAATTACAAAATGACTTTTCAGTTTCTAACTTTCTTGGAATAAACTAAGAGCCAAATGATCCTTCAACTTCCAAGTTTGCATCTTTTTTTCAATTTTACATGACAACCTTTACATTGTATGCAATATTTTGCATATTTAAACATCCTAATGACCTAAACACCTAATAGTGACTTGATTAACCTCATTACAATGTTGAACCATTAAAATTTAATCAAACTCCTATGGAAGTATCAATTTGTCAAGGTGCTCCTGCACCACCTGGACAGGTCTCAGCAGGCACTTGGGAGGCTTCTTGGCTGATTATTTCCTGAGCTAGATGAAGATGAGGAGAATATAGGTCGAAACAGATATAGGAATGATAGACATGGAGACCGGCATGACAGGAAATGGAGATAGGAATGGTGACTGAAACATTGGTGATAGAAATGGGCACATGAATCATGATGGAGAGGCTTCAGAGAATAACTGGGGTGCTACACAGCTCACGGCTGCAGATAGACCAGGCATTCTGACTTTCAAGCCAAGGGATGAGATACCAGACAATGATGCTACATAGTTGGAGTTTCAGGAAGAGATTGTTAGGGATTGGCAGGCTTCCAGTGAAGAGTTTAGAGCTGAAATGACTTTCAGAGACTACTCAGATCTTTGGATGAGACATAGACCCAGAGGGGGTAATAGACAACAGAACAATGAGCTGCAGAAGAAGGTCAGCAAGATGACCTTACCATATTTTGATGGTTCGGAAAAAATTCAGCAAGAGCGTGGGTACAAAAGTTGGACAGTTACCTTCAAATTAGCCCTATGCCAGAGACAGATGCCATCACATACGTAGCCTTACACTTGGAGGGTAGAGCACATAAGTGGTGGAGTAATGGGAAGGTGACTCTGGGACATGACCAGATCACATCTTATGTTGAGGTCACAGCTAGACTCATAGACAGGTTTGACAAGAAGGATCCTGAATTGCAGTTCAAGGAGCTAGCACAGTTGAGACAGAGTGGATCAGTGGACTCGTACATTGCTGAGTTCTAGGATCTCTCAGTCATGGTTTCAAATATATCAGAGAGGAGGTTAATCATGCTCTTCATTGATGGGTTGTCTGATCCTTTAAGAGGATGGGTGAAGGGTTTAGACCGTATGACATTGGAGGAGCCATGAAGAAGGCCTGTGATATGGAATCGTCTGCATGGAAGAGCAAATTTCAATTAAGAACTTTCAGCATAGGAGAGATAAGGAGAGAGATAGAAGACCTTTCCACAGGGGCTCGGGAGACCAGCTACATAAGAGTTCTTCCAGGTTAGATAATGATCAACTGAATGATCTCAGGACGAAGAAGCTTTGTTTTCACTACAGAGAGCCTTGGGATCCTAAGCACAAGTGTGTTGCCCAAGGGAAGGCAAAATAGATTGAGTACTTCTCAGCAGATGAGTCTGTGGAGTCAGACACGCATTTAGAGCAGCATACAGAGGATGATGATTCTGGGATAGATGTTACATCTAAAGTACCAGATAAGGATAATGATACCTCCTTGCCCACAACCCACATTTCTAGCATTCAGAGAGAAGGGTCATTCAAGATTCGAGGAGTATTGGGTGGACAGAGGTGCATTACCTTGCTAGATATAGGTGCCACTCATAACTTCATAGATGAGGGCATGGTTGCTAAGAGGGGGTTACAAATAGAGGAGTTTGTGAGATTTAAGGTAAAGGTAGCCGATGGGTTTGTACTCACTTGCACTAGGAGGATTCCCAACTTGACGATCCAGCTAAACCATTATACTTGCTAGTCAGAGTTTTATGTGGTTAGCATGGGTGACATGGATGTTGTGCTGGGAATGAAATGGCTTCATGAGATAGGGGAGTTCACTATCAATTTGAGGACAATGGAAATGGAGTTTGAAGTGAACGGAGTTAAGCATGTGCTCAGGGGAATTTCAGATGGTGGATTGAGAGTTGTTTCTCTCAAGCAAATGGAAAGATTGATTCACCATGATCAGGTACAATGGGCAGCAGAGATATTGGTGATGCCTGAAATTGTAGAGTAGTGGAAACATGAGTATCCACCTGACATATAGGCTCTTCTAACTAAACACACCAAAGTGTTTAGTGATATTCCACTAGGTAGACCGCCCGACAGGGGTATCGAGCATGTGATCGAGTTGGAGGAGGGTGTAAAACCGGTGATCACCACACCATACGGGCACCTAAAGAGATCCAAAGATGAGATTGAGAAAGCTATCAAAGAGCTTCTTGCCATGGGACACATAAGACCGAGTAAGAGCTTGTTTGCATCATCCGTTGTGTTAGTAAAGAAAAAGGATGGGACTCTTAGGATGTGCATTGATTATAGGGAACTCACTAAGAAAACAATCAAGAATAGGTATCCCATACCCAGGATAGATGAACTGATTGATGAGCTACATCGGGCCTATTATTTCTCCAAGATAGACTTGAGATCTGGGTACCATTAGATTCAGGTCAGAGATGAGGATGTAGAGAAGACAACATTTAGGTGTCACTATGGGCACTTTGAGTTCCTAGTCATGCCATTCGGCTTGACTAATGCACCAGCTACTTTCTAGTCTTGCATCAATAGAGTCTTCAGAGAGTAATTGAGGAGGTTTGTCCTGATATTTTTTTATGATATCCTGATTTACAGCAAGACATGGGAAGAGCACATGAAACACATTGACATTGTGTTGAGTATTCTAGAGAGGGAATCTTTATATGCTAAGATGTCAAAGTGTGAGTTTGGGGTGACCGAGTTGCTATACTTGGGTCACATCATTAGTGTTGGTAACGTGAAGGTAGACCTAGAGAAGATTCAGGCAACAGTAGACTAGCCACCACCAAAGAATCTTACTCACCTGAAGGGATTCTTGGGTTTATGTGGATATTACCCCCAGGTTCGTGAAGGGGTTTTCTTAGTCAGCTGCTCCCCTCACAGATTTGACTTGCAAGGATGCATTTAGTTGGACAGGGGGTACATAGGAGTGCTTGGACAGATTCAAATAGATTATGAGTACATGTCCTGTATTGGCCATGCCAGATTTCAGCAAGCCCTTCGAGTTGCAGTGTGATGCTTCAGGGGAAGGCATTGGTGTGGTAATTATGCAGGATAATCACCCCATAGCATTTGAGAGTAGGAAGTTGAGGGGTGTGGAACACAGCTATAGCATTTATGACAAGGAGATGTTAGCCATAATGCATGCATTAGCTAAGTTTAGACAATACCTTGTGGCCAGTAAGTTCGTAGTCAAAATAGATCACAACAGTCTGAAGCATTTCCTTGGCTAGAAAGACTTAAATGAGAGGCAACAGAAGTGGGTTAGCAAGCTACAGGCCTACGACTTTGACATTGTGTATGTCAAAGGAAAGAAAAATGTTGTTGCCGATGCTCTATCCAGGAGGCCCCATTTAGGTGCACTCGGAGCCATTGCAGATGATTGGAGGGAGATGATATCAGCTGAGTATGCAAAGGATGCATGGGCTACTGGGATAATTGATGGCACCATCAAGGACGACAGGTATACAGTGGTAAATGATTTAATCATTTACAAGAATAGAATCTTCTTGGTGTCAGATTCTCAGATGAAACAGAAGGTTTTGAGGGCATTCCATGACTTGCCAATGGCAGGACACCCGGGGTACTTCAAAACTTATAGGTAGGTTAGAGAGAGGTTCACCTGGAAGGGCCTCAAGATGGAGGTGATGCAGTATGTGAGAGAGTGCCCGATATGTTAGCAGAGCAAATAAGAGAACTCATTCCTAGGAGGTTTATTGCAGCCCCCACCCATTCCTGAAAGGAAGTGGGATAGCATTTCTATGGACTTTATCACAGGTTTACCAAAAGTCCAAGGTAGGGATTGTATTTTCGTGGTAGTGGACAGGTTAACAAAGTATACACACTTCTTTGCCATCCCTACCACTTTTACTGCAACACAGGTTGCATAATTGTTCTTTCGTGAGGTATTTCGACTCCATGGGTTGCCTCAGAACATTGTTGGTGATAGGGACAGCAGGTTCCTTAGTAATTTTTGGCAAGAGCTCTTCAAGTTGACAGGGACAGAGCTCACACCCAGTATGAGTTACCACCCTCAGACAGATGGTTAGATAGAGATAGTTAATAAATAGGTGGAAGGATACCTCTGAAACTATGTTTCAGGGTAGTAAAAGGCATGGGTTAAGTGGCTTCACATGGGAGAGTATTGTTACAATTCCACATACCACATGTCTATCCAGATGTCACCATTTATGGCCCTGTATGGGTATGAGGCACCGAACTATGTTGATTTGTTGTTTGGTGATAGCAGGGTGCCGAAGGCCAAAGACCTTCTCCAGGAGAGTCAGGACATCATGAGGTCTTTGAAGGAGAACATACAGAAGGATCAGAATAAACAGAAGCTGTATGCAGATCAGCAGAGGACTGAGTGGTCTTTTGAGGTCGGTGACATGGTGTATCTCATGTTGTAGCCCTATAGACAGTCCACTCTCAGAAAGAGTGGGGCAGAGAAGTTGAAGCCACGCTACTATGGACCTTTCCAGATCTCCAAGAGGATTAGAGAAGTGGATTATGAGTTGGAGCTTCCAGCAGGTAGTAGGGTACATAATGTGTTTCATGTATCTCACCTCAAGAAGGCGTTGGGGCATAAGGTGACACCATCAGTGGAGTTGCCTCCTCTTGATGAAGAGGGGAAGTTGATACCAGTACCCGAGGCTATAATTGATACTAGGGAACGCAATTTAAGGAGGTGGATCATCAGAGAGTACTTGGTTAAATAGAAAAACCTGCCAGTGGAGGATGCTACTTGGGAGAATGAGTAGATATTAGAGCATCCTGACTTGAGATTGCTTGAGGCAAGCAATCTTAGGGAGAACGGACTGTAATGTCCCCTTCTAGACTCATGGTTAGTCCATCATAGAATTCATGTGGACTAGCCATTTAGTTAAGTGATGAAGAATGAAATATTTAAAAAGTCACTTAACTCATTTTATGGAGCGCTCACATTGGGAAATATTAAAAAGTGAAATTAAAAGAAATATTTCCCTCCAAAGTAAAACACCCCCTCTTGGAGAGTTTTAAAAGAGGGAAAAGTGCCTCATTTGAAATATGCTTGAATATATGAATTTGTTGGCTATTTTCTCTGCTAGGGTTTTCCCTGAGAGGGTTTGAAGAGGATTTGAACCAGAGGCTTGTGGAGACAGAAACCTCCATAGGTAACGGCATTCTATAGGTGTGAAAGACGACCCAACAATGCCATTGTGAGTGGATGCATTAAGCATTCACACATGTGCTTCAATGGAGTTCGTTTGACAAAGATTCAACATAATATTGAGGATTTCTCTTGCATTTCACTCAAGTTCTTCATTGCAGATTAGAGAGTAGTTCATTGGAGATCTGAGGCAAAATATACATATTTGGGGACTATATTTTATTACAGCAAGTTGGACATACTACCCAGCCCAGTCGTACCATGCTTGACGGTATTTTGAGGTTGTTTCTTGCATAAATCTCTTCCAAATCTGATCGTCCCTCCTTGTTGACAGCCTACAACACTTCGTAGAGATATTTTAGTGGCTCATGACATTTCTTTCTATTGTTCTATCCTTCCAGCCATGGCCGTACACCACCAGGCTTGACGAGGGAAGTGGGAACTTGTTTCTCATTGTGGGAAGTGTTTGTTTTGCATTGTATGAGGCCTCCAAGGCCTATTGTATAGTGCTTAACAATGAATGCATGATACTCTGTGATTCTTGATGATTTGGAGCAATATTGTAATATCAAGTGGCTGGTTTGGCAGTAGCTACAAACTAAAGTTTCAAATCTGCATATGGGTATGCGATAGAACCTCTTTATTTATTGACATATGAACTGGGTTTTTCATATTTCTCTTGCATTCCTTGTATATTTTTTGGGTTTGCATTCTATGCTCTATATTGTATGCTCCGACAACACATCTCCAGGAAAACTGAAAACCCCTTCTGCATTCTTCTGTCTAGTCTATAAGAACACAAAAATAAAATTAAAATAAACACATAAAAAGATTTTAAAAAAATATACAAACAGGTACGGCACATTACAGGTTTTATCAAATGTTTTAGTGTTAGGGAATTCATTTGTTTGAAGGTTTCTAATCCTTAAAAGTTTTGTATAGGGGAAGTTTTCACTAAATATTGTCTTCTATGATGGTTTGAAATAGCAAATAAGAGGATAAATAGTTATTCCAAAAACAACATCCATGGTGTTTTATGGTACATTTATATAATCTCAAATCATAAATATTATTTATTAAGGAATTTTTGGTTTTAGATTACTGAATGTTGATATTAACATTTTACATTGGGAAGCCAAAGTATTTGAATATTATGTGGATAAATACTTGATTCTTATGTGTACAACTATTAGGGTGACACTATACATGCATTGGGATACTTTATATTATATGTTTGTCTTATGATGTCAAATGATGTTTTTAAAAAGTTACTCCATACCAAATTTTTTCTCTGTTATTCTATCTTCCTTTTCCCTACCTTGACAACTTTGGCAATGTATGCACCACCTAAACAACATAATTCTGATAGCAATTTTGTCAAAGTGGCACCATTTTTATACGTTGTTTTGTATGTAGTCTTTAATGTTTCTGTCAAGGAGGTAACTTTTGTGGAGAAATTAAGTGAAGGTTTCTCTTAACATTTTTTTTAGTAACTTAAGATATCTCTTCACACATCAAGCATTCTACTCTGCACAACAAATATTGTTTTTTTCAATTTATTTTCATAAAAAATTAAGTCTTGATTTCAGAAAATGGAATTTTAGTAGTCCCCTACTTTTAATTCTTTTTTTGATAATAGTGATTCGTGAATAATATTGACACACATGCATTACTAAGTGTATTGGAGACATCCTTTTGGCATTCTTTTAGTTATTAATGTAGTCCATGTATTGTACTTAATTCATGTATATATTAAAGTTTAAACATGTTTGGATTCAAGTTGAATTACATTTTAGGTTTCTTAATGTATGGTAGTGTTGTGAATTTAGTTTATGTGTGTTCATTCCAAGTTTATTGGTATATGCAAGATGTAGGCTACAATTCATGGCCTTAATATTTCAACTCAACAATCACGAATTCCTCTTAAATTTCCAAAATTTTCTATCTTTTGGAGTTATGCTACATCTATTAATCTATCTTAATTTTTAGAGTTTTAAGTGTTGGCAAGAGACATTGTGTGGCTTCATAAGTGTTGTCATTGATGGCAACAAAGTCTATCACACACACCCGTAGTACATAGTATGCCTATACCAGAAGTCAGATTAAAGATTGTTTTGGTCTAGTGAACAAGAATAGAGTATGTAACAAGGTCTGACAATCAGGTTGGATCTCTCAGATGGTGTAACTTAGTAAGTTGAGAACTTGGTCAAGTCAAGAGGGGTATCATGACTACTGTATTCCAAATATTTAGCCTCTGGTGATAAAGCAAGAAAAAGATATGAGCATCTGAATGTTGGATTCCAATCAGGTAGAGCAGACAGAGGAAGAACTGACCGACAGAGTATTAGACTTCAATCTGGATGTATAAAAGGTCATGATCAAGCAATCTATGATATTATACATTATTAGCTGACATGATTTATGACTTCTATGCCTATGTTTTGATACGCATCACAAATCAAGCATGGATCCAGTCGACAGACCAATAACTTGCAAATATCTTGAGTGTTCTTATTGCTGACTAGAAAGTTGATGAAAATCCTTGATGCAGATATATATACCAGATGGATCCCAGCATGTAATTGTGTGGGTTGAAGACATGAAGAAAGAAGGTGCAAAGAAAAGTAGGGATAAATGTGAGAACAACAAATCAAGTCCGGTATGTGACTGAATAACAACATTGAATAGAGGAAGAATAAAGTGCATCAGATCAGTATATTGTGCCTAATTGGAACTAAACTCTTGCATTTGTAGATGCTTCTCATCAGTTCAAACACTTGATTATCTTCTGAAAGTTTTGTAGACAGTGAGTCTCTTGTAGGTAGTGTGCCTCTTGTGAGCAGTGTGCTTGAGCAGTGAGCCCTAATTGGCAAGTGCCATTTTGTACTCCTTTATTCTTTTAACAAAGAATACAATCTTGGGTTAGTCACCCTGTGTTTTTTCCCTTAACAGGGTTTCCACATAAAAATCCTTGTGTTATGTGTGTTGATTTTATTTCTGCTCTTATGAATACATATGCTTTCATGTTTTGATATAACACTGAATATTGAGATAACAAAAAGGAAAATTAAGGAAATTTTGAGATAACTGATTCACCCCCCCTCTTAGTTATCTGCCTTGTTTTTCAACAATTGGTATCAGAGCAAGGTTCCTCTGAACAAAGCCTAACAACTTGAGGAAGATCTGGGAATCTCAATGGATGCATATGGTATGAAGGAACAACTTCAGTCTGCCCTAGATGATCTTGAACAATCCCATTCTAAAGTCAATAATTTGAGAGAAAGACTCAAACAAGCTGATGATTTCATAAATGAGCTAAAAGAAAAACTTAGTATCTCTGTGAAAAAGAGAAAGGAATTACTTCAAAAATCAGCCAATCAGAGTGAAGTCAATGATACTAATGAAGATTTGAATGAGAAAAATAAGCTATGTGAGAAGTTGTCTAAAGAAGTCATTATGGTAAGGCATGAAATAGAATCAGGGGTTATGAGATTCACCCAAGAAATTGAAGAAAAAAGAAAGATTGAAGATAATATAAAACAATCCCTCAAGGAGAAAACAGAGGACTGCCACAAAATGGACAGAATAATTAGGCATCTTGAATCTGATCTTGAAGAAGCTAGAGACAATGAAGAACAACTCAAGAATCAGATAGACACTCTTAAACAAGATCTTCAAACTACAAATGAATACAAACAAAAATTCAAAATAAGCTCAACCCAACTTGAACTTCTTCTTGAAAGACAAAAGAAGGTAGATAATAAGCATGGCTTGGGATATGAGAAAGGTGAAAGCTCTAGATCCGGTCAGAAGAACTTTGGATCAGGAAATCAAAGAAACGGGCCTAGAAGAGCTCTAGTAAGGCAACCAAATGCTCAACGATATCCATCCTTCAATGGATACTACTTCAATTGCAACAATTTCGGTCAAAAAATAACTCAGTACAGGAGGAGAATGAATCAGAATAATCCATCCTTCTCTAGACAATGTTTTAATTGCAAAATGTATGGTCACAAATCTCATGAATGCAGAAATATGCAAATAAACAATTCATTCAATGGTAGATGCTTTGCATGCAATAGAATGGTACATATGGTTAATCAATACAGATCAAGAGGATATCAATCAAATAAGCAAAGAAATGTTGTATGTTACAATTGCAATAAATCTGGTCATATTGCCAAATTCTGTAGAAGCAAAAATTAGGATAGAAAAGGTCCAATGGAACATGATCAGAAACAAGATAAAGGCAAAGGTAAAATAAATGCGGATGAAGTTCAAAAGGAGATGAGCAAGATTTGGGTAAAAAGGAGTACAATGAATATTGGGGATAGATTTGCACCGGAATCCGGTGCTGATATTCCTTCCAGAAACTAAAAAGGTGAGCTCTGGCTAAGGGGGAGTCACAGAGAAAAATAATTTCCCCCAGCCAGTCAGCTAGTGCCTAAATTTGGCACATTGAGTAAACATCTGACACTACGGATTAAAGGGTTCTCAGAAAAACCTCCAAATAACCTTCAGTCAAAATGTGAAAGGTCCTCATGGAATTTTGCAAGATTTATAACCGCTCAAGTTAATTTGGTTCTAATAGCTATCCGGCAAAGCAGAATTTCACAGACAGATCCGGTATGATTCAAAATTGAAATGCTTTGATCTACAAACCCATGACATGATTGAAGAAAAGAAGATACATTGTCAATCCTCCCAGACAATGATTCTAAGTTCTGCGCAGTGATTCAAGAAAATCTCTCTCAAAACAGCGCAACCGGATAACTTAAGTTGTGCATTTATCACAAAAGGAAATTAGGGTTTGCACAAGGATAAAAGGGTTCTTTCACTCATTATTTACACACTTGCACTAATGAAGAAGAAAAGAAGAGCTCTGCGAAGAAGATTCTACAATTCACTCAAGATCAACTGAAAATTGAATTCAACCAGTGATTCATTTTGGCTCCTACTTCAAACCCTAAAGCGTGAAAAGGTACTTTCATTCTAAAAATCTCTCTCCAAATCTCTTGCAAAATGGCTACTCCAATGGTTGTCAATATTTCTAATAGGCCGAGACCTAAATTCAAGAAACACCCTTACAAATCTCTAGAAGTTGATCCCTTGGGCATGTTTTCTAGCATTCCGCATGGAGTGTTGCATGTAGAAGATGTTAGGGTTTATATCCATGCAAACATTGAAGAATTTGGAGACTCAAAATTGATGGATATTTATCACAAATAGCTAATAGATGAGAATTTTGAACTCAAACCTGAATTCAAGGCCCTCTGGGACAAACACTTCGGACATTGCATACAGTTTCTGTGTTTTGCAGAAGATGATTGGATCTGGTATGTTCTAAGTAGGATGCATGATAATTTTATGTGGCTAATGAGGCCATTCAAGATAACTAAAGATGCCATCAAGGCAGTGACTGGACTACATTCATCAGGTGGGTTACTTGCACTCAAATCTATGAAGAACCAAATAGTAACTGAAGCCACCGGATCAAAATTTGACAAAAGAGCAATGACCATAGATGACATCACAGATCTAGATGTCAAGTTTGTCTCAATGATAATCGGCTACAAAATCTATCAATAGAGCAGGGAGAATTTTGTGTCTGGTACAACAATCTATGCTGCAAATTAGATGTTGAGGGAAGATGCAAATTATGGTCTATGTGAGCTTCTTCTAAATTAGTTGTTGGAGAACTTGCAGAAGATCAAAAAGGATAAGAAAATTTCCTTTAAATATGGTAGTCTAATACTGTGTCTATTCTTCTATTATATGAATGAGCTACCTAGATCAAATGGCTGGGTCTGGAAAAATGATAAACCCGTTGCAATTTAGATCAGAGATTACATGTATGGACTTGGTGATGCTCAAGCCCAAAACATGGCTCTCTGGAGTTACTTCAAGAACTTCCAGAGCATGATGCAAGCCAAAGAGAGAATACCATAGTCCATAGTTGAGAAATACAAGGACACAATTTGCTTTATGGTTGACACTGGTCAATGTCTAATGGAGGCAGTTGAGCCAAGAACCATATGGATAATGCCTATGGGATATGAGGTCGATGAAAAACTCTTGGAGCTGCATATTCAACACCTGCTGAGCCAGCCTAAGGACACTTCAACATAAAGATTTAGCACCTTTGAAGAGCTAAGTATAAAAATACATGTTGAGTTAAGACAACTAGATATGAAGAGGAAAGTAAGAAAGGAAGTTGAAGAAATTGCCAAAAGATTTGGCTTATCAAAAGATGCAGTAGATGCAAATAGAGAGAAAATGGAGAAGGCAGAGAAAGAGAGACAAGAAGCAAAGAAAGGAAACGTTCCAATGCAAGTCTCCTCTCAGACTAGATCTTCCAAGAGCTCTGCACTTGTCACTCCTAAAATCTCAAAGGCTACCAAACTGGAAGTCAAGCCATCTGGCAAAAGTGAAAAGAGAATGAAGACCAAATCCTCAAGAACATATACAAGCCATAAGGATGATGAAGAAATAGAATTAGATGAAGAAATCAAGAAAATGAAGAAGAAAGGAGAACATCCAGAAAGTTCTTTGCTAGCAGAAATGAGGAAGAGAAGGTAGAGGAATTTGTTGAAAAGCCCACTCTTTCCATTGATGACATCATCAAGGCAGTTACTATGGATGGGAACCTGCAGCCAATGACTGAGTTCTATGATGCATACAGTGATGCTAACAAGAGAATTCTAGAAGAGGCTATTGTCAAGTACTTGAACATTTACAATAAAGCATTCATTAAAATTATATCATTAATTCCTAAGAGCCTAGAAAAGGCACTTGAGCTGAGAAAAGAGAATGCAATGGCAAAAGACTTAGAGATTCAGGAGCAGATAGCAATTCAACTTTATCCTTCCATCACTCCAAAACAAATGGACATGAATTTCAAGGCGTGTAAAAATGAGTTCCGGAGCAAGGCAAGAATGAACAAAATCGTGCTTGGAGAAACTGACCAAGTAGCAAGAGAAACAAAAGATATCCTCTGGAATGCCTTGAAGAGTTTCAATCTTCCTATTGTAGAGGAAACAGATGAAGAACTTTCTGACAAGGATGTCGAAGGATTAAAGAAAATAGATGAAGAGAAGTCTGAGGACTTAGACTCCTCTATTTTGGTAGAGAAAGTTCATAAAGTAGCAGACACTGGTAATATCACTCCTCCAGATCCCACAACTGGCAAGACAAATCTTTCGGGCACTGGAGAAAAAGAGGAAGAAGAGAAGAAAAGGAGATGCAAAAGAAGAAGAACAAGTAGAAACGGTTTGCAATGACACATCCAAACCGGACAACCCTAATATCTCTGAAGGAAAGAAATCTAATTCATCAACAAGAGACACTATAGAGATAGTGTAAAATTTCCTGAACAAAGAGGTTGTGGAGTTAGATGAACCGGAGCTGCTTCAAGGGCCTCTAAGTCTGGACACTCTCTCTGGTACAGATGATGAAGATTACATCATTCGCTCAGACCAAGGCTAAAGAGAAACTTTTGAAATCACAAATGGAGGATTGTGAGCTATTGGAGAGTGCATCTGGGATATTGGAAAAGATCATGCCAACCTATCAAAAGGATCCTTCGGCCTCGCCATCCGGTAATTTGAAAAACCTAGTCAATTCTGTTGACACTTATTTTGAATCTTTAGAGAAATTAGCAGAAATAAAGGTCCGAAAAGAGTTTTTGGGGAAAAGATTCACTGAGGTGCAAGGGCTTATTGCTAATGATAGGAAGACTCTAGATATTAGAATAAAAAGCCTTGAAAATGCTCTCAAAGATGGTGGGGACCTATTCAAATTTTGTCTGACTTGGCCTAAAGTGACAAAAGACATTGAGGAGAAAGTAAATGAACAAGAAGAAAAACTATCAAGCCTAGTTCAGAATTTTGACCCCCTTTCTTCCTCTCTAATGAATCAAGAATGCCAGGCTATTGTTATCATAAACGAAATAAAGAAGCTGGACAAAGAAAAGAAGAACATAATGAACAAAATGGGTGAACTCAAAGGGATAATTATCCCTAAGTTAGAGGCAATGCATGAGGCCTTGACAGATGCTCAGACCACAACCCGGACCAGTGATCCAGTAGATTTAAGAAGGGTAGAAGCATATGCATTTTTGTTGAGTGGTCACATCTCCATTTTGGATAGGATGAAGAAGAGATGGGCCATAGAGTTTGTATAGTTGAAGACTACTTTTGTGGATATACTTAAGTATATGTAAGTATAACATATGATTTATATATACTTATGCAGCCATGTATAGAATAATTTTTACAAAATTTTGGTATGTGGATTCCACCCTTTGCCATTCATGTCAAGGGGGGAGTGAAGAGTAGTGAAAAATGTGGAGTCTAGCTAAGGGGGAGCTCCGGTAAAATAGTACAAAAGACAGAGCATTGACCAAGGGGGAGTTACTGCGACAGTTAGCCATTTTTCACTAAGTGTTGCCATTAATGCCAAAGGGGGAGATTGTTAGCAAGAGACACTATGTGGCTTCATAAGTGTTGTCATTGATGGAAAAACAGTCTATCCCACACAGCCACAATACATAGTATACCTATATCGGAAGTGAGATTGAAGATTGTTTTGGTTTGGTGAACAAGAATAGAGTATGTAACAAGGTCCAACAATCAGGTCCAGATCTCTCAGATGGTGTAACTTAGTAAGTGGTGAACTTGGTCAAGTCAAGAGGGGTATCATGACTACTGTATTCCAAAGATTTAGCCTTTGGTGATAAATCAAGAAAAATATATGAGCATCTGAATGTTGGGTTCCAGTCAGGCAGAGCAGATAGAGGAAGAACTGACTGGCAGAGTATTAGACTTCAATCCGGATGTGTAAAAGGTTTGATCAAGCAATCTGTGATATTATACATTGTTAGCCGACATGATTTATGACTTCTGTGCCTATGTTTTGATACACATCACAAATCAAGCATGGATTCAGCCAACAGATCAATAACTTGCAAATATCTTGAGTGTTCTTGTTGCCGACTAGAAAGTTAATGAAAATCCTTGATGCAGATATATATACCAGATGAATCCCAGCATGTAATTGTGTGTGTTGAAGATATGAAGAAAGAAGGTGTGAAGAAAAGTAGGGATAAGTGTGAGAACAACAATTCAAGTCTGATATGTAACTGAATAACAACATTGAACAGAGGAAGAATGAAGTGCATCAAATCAGTATATTGTGCCTAACCAGAATTGAACTCTTGCATTTGTATATGCTTCTCATCAGTTCAAACACTTGATTATCTTCTGTAAGTTTTGTAGACAGTGAGTCTCTTGTAGGCAGTGTGCCTCTTGTGAGTAGTGTGCTCAGGCAGTGGGCCCTAATTGGCAAGTGCCATTTTGTACTCCTTTATTCTTTTAACAGAGAATACAATCTTGGGTTAGTCACCCCGTGGTTTTTCCCTTAATAGGGTTTCCATGTAAAAATCCTTGTGTTATGTGTGTTGATTTTATTTCTACTCTTATGACTACATATGCTTTCATGTTTTGATATAACACTGAATATTGAAATAACAAAAAGAAAATTAAGGAAATTTTGAGATAACTGATTCACCCCCCCCCCCAGTTATCTACCTTGTTTTTCAACATTAAGGCCATAGGAAAAAGCTTGCGTGCTTCAATACAGGTAATTTTATATTAATCTTTATCATTGGAAACAATATTTGTCCATGCCTTGTTCAACTTCTCTTTCATGAATCTCCAAATATACTACTCTTTGTCATGGAAACTATGGCCAACATTGTAAAGTATGGGAATTATAAAGAGATTGTGAATGACAAAGTACTCTTGTGTATTGTGGCAATCATTTCAAGTGGTGACAAGAGAGATTTGAACACAATGAGGTAGCTTCATATGGAGATTTGTTGGTTAATCTTCAATATCACAATACTCACCCAAGATGACATTGAGCATACAATTAACATAGGATTAATTTTGGCACTTGTGAGGCTCCTTGCAGAGTTAATAGATTGTATAAAAGAAGAAGCAACTTATGCTATTGTTAGTGGTATTATAGGCGGCAACAATGAGAAAGTGGAATACTTTGTGGATCTTGTTGGTGAAAAATCATATTTTCACTTTTACATAAGTTAATTAGGGAGATTCTTTTTCTATTTTGAGCCTTATGACATGTGTCATAGGCTTTCTTTTCTCTTGAGAGCATTGTGACATGTGTTGCATGCTTTCTTTCCCCACTTTGTCTATTCTTGGACAATGGTTGTGTATATCCTTTGTATTTATTTTTGAATAATGCAATGGGAATGTGAAGCACTAATTCACGCATGCATTTGGCTTTTGCAATATTTTCTTGCAGCTCTCTCTTGTAGAAGATTTCCAACAGATGATCTTGGCTCTTGTGAGTCCTTGTATGACTCTAATAGATCTTGATTGTATAAATCTCCTTACTAATTTGATTACACCTAGCAACCAAGGCCTTACACAAACTTGCCTTAAAGTCCTAGAGAGGATGTTGAAGCTCACAAAAGAGATAAAAACACCCACATCTTTTCCAAACTACTGAAAGGAAGCAAGGTGTACAGAAATTGCTTCCTACACTAATCTAATGAGGGGAGAGCTATACAAATTCAAATTAATCCTTACAATAACAGAAACATAGAACATCTAACAGAGATATTACAACAATACACATGAACCAGAAAGAAGACAGAAGAAGAGAGACAAAGATATACGATGGGGAAAACCCTTATCGGGTGAAAAACCCCACACTCAGAAACCTGCACAATGTATTATCAAAACTGAATAAGGTTTACAATATACTTGCAATGCAAGCTTCAATGGTCTTCAACACTCATGTCTAGAGTCAATCCAGTAGCATAAAAGTACCTGTAAAACCTATAATACATTTCCTCCTCCAAGCACCTGTTTATATAGAATATACAAGGTAGAATTGGTCCTATCTTGAGATGGGCGTCCAACTTAGCCTCATGGCCCAAAACCTACACCTAAGGACACTTGGTCAACATTGTAGAATGTGCCTGACACTTGTCCACTACTCCCATCCCAAAGAGGTCACCTATTTCTAAAATGGGCTATGACAGATGCTCTTACGACACTTATGACCGTCATAGAATCTGTGATAGCAGTTACAACTTACAGCTGTAAGAGAATATGTCATACACAAGCTATAAATAGCATATCCTCTTACATGTCATAGTCCACCTTGGGGCACCCAAATATGCCTTTTTCAAACATGCTCCATGACATGTCTTCACCTGTCTTACAAGATTCTATTTCTGACTCTTACATGTCATAACTTTGTCATAGGAATCCGTCATAACCGTTTCGGTCAAGATTCCCTTACACAACATCTAAGATGTCGACACATGGAAAATTTCTCCCACCACTAAGTGGGATGCCTATCTCCTCATGTGAGGACAAAATTACAAGTTTTCATCTTCCATGTAGGATGACACATCACCGTGCCACTCCCACAACATGACAATATGGAATTTACAATTTATTTACAACATAGGCAATGAATTAATAAATACAAACATAAATAATGCAAGGAATTACCAAGGTTGAGACACCTTAATTCCCAACAACTACTAAACTCAAGGATTTCATTAAAACACAAGCATAAAGCACTCTTATCAATTATTTTGATCAATGGGTAGATTCAGAGCATTATACTTTTATATTCCCTCCTAAGAAGCCTTGTACTGGTTTGGCAATGCCATATAAATTTTGAACTCAATTTTTCTTGAAACACAAAGGTTCAATGGTGTGGAAAAGTTTGAGTAGGATTTAGTTTGTATATTGTACCTCTTTTGTTCTTTTCAATGAGTTATGTAACTTTTCATGTTGACTAAATAGTTCCGGTTGAAATATATATAACCTTTATATAATGCTTTATCTATATAATTCCCTCTATCTCTCTCTCTCTATATATATATAATCAATTTTTTCTATAAATATATATAACCTTTATATATAATCCTATATAACCCCCTCTATATATATGACATTTTAGTGTATAATTGAATTATTTGAAAGTTTAAGTTGGCTCATAGCAATCACTTGAAGAGAAAACAATTAAAACCAATAATTAAATTTGACTTTTTAAAAAGAGTAATTTTCATTCTTATGGAGGTGATCTAAATTACTTACCCAAATACAAATCTAATTCAAAATAAAGAATTAGGGTTAGGATTAGGGTTAGGGTTAGAATTAGGCTCAGTTAAAATTATGATAGAGTTAGGGTTAGAATTCGGGTTAGCTCTACGGTTACAATTAAGGTTACAATTAGAATTAGGGTTAGGGTTAGAATTATGGTTAGCATTGGGGTTATGGTTAGAGTTATGTTTATGGTTACCATTAGGGTTACAGTTAGGCTAAGGGTTTGAATTAGAGTTAGGGTTAGCTTTAGGGTTAGAGTTAGTATTAAGGTTAGGATTGAAATTAAGGTTGGAATTTGAGTTAAAATTATGGTTTGGGTTAGAATTAGGGTTAGGATTAGACTTAAGGTTACAATTAGAATTAGGGTTAGGGTTGAGTAGAAATAAATTTAAAATTAGGGTTACAATTAGAATTAGGGTTAGAAATAGAATTAAATTGTTAGAATTGTAGTTAGTGTTAGGGTTAAAATTAGGGTTAGAAGTAGAATTAGAGTTAGGGTTAGATTACAATTTGAATTAGGGTTAGAGTTGGGGTTAAAATTAGGGTTATGGTTAGAATTATATTTACATTTAGGATTGTGGTTAGAGTTAATGTTAGGGGTAGAATTATGTTTATAGTTAGAATTAGGATTAGAATTATGGTTAGGGTTAGAGATAAAATTAGGGTTAGGGTTAGTGATAGAATTAGGGTTAGGGTTATGGTTAGTGATGGAATTAGGGTCAGGGTTATGGTTAGTATTGTTAGAGTAATAGGTTCTTTACTTAATTAATTTAATCATATTGATTAATTAATTAAGTCACCTTTACTTTTTTTCACTTAAGCTAACTTAGGAATCCCCTTTTAGGGTTTTATAACTTACTAATATAAAAATAAGTTCTCTCATGTAATTCATTAATCCATTTCATTAATTGCATCCTTTTTGTGCAAATTGCTCTCTTTACTTTTTTTTTTTTGTGGAAGGTTTCTTAAGTTTTGTAAGTGTTCATTGGGATCTGTGAGGTTGGTTTATCAAATTCAACATGGTATTCGAGCTCTAGATTTGCAAGCCCCTTCTCAGTTTTGGAGAAAATTTTGAGTAAGAGCTTTTTTCTTGGTGCATTTTTGTGTAAAAAAGAATATTCCATTAGATTCAGAGTAGTCAAAATAGTCAGATTCACCTTTTATTTGGTTTGATTTGAGCTTTGTAGGCCAAATCTGCAAGGGTTTCAGCGGATGCTTTTTTTCTAGATCCAGAGGGTACTTACAATTTCGGAGCATTTTGGGCCCAAATGGACCTCACCATTGTGCTTAGAAGGCCCAAAAACCTTAAGATCGACTGTCAAATAGTTGAAATTGGCCTCAGGCTCATCTGGGCACACAGTACGAGGTATTTTTTTCAACTAAAAAGAAATCAATTTTTCTGTAATTTTATTAAAAAAATCAAAACACAAAAAAATCGTAGTTTTTTTTATGTAAAGTTTGTTTTTTAAAAGAAATTTTTTTTTTTAAAAAAAGCAATGGTTTTACCCTGCGTAGGCTCGTACAGGGTACCTGCGTAGGGTACCTTGCTGTAGGTACTGCCATTTTTGGGTTGATGTGCAGCCTTTAATGGCTGCATATGGGGGTGGGGGCTTTGACCCCTCCACCTCCTTATATTTTTTTAAAAAAAAATCTTTGTTTGTTTTAAATAAAAAAAACATACATGCACTTTTTTACATGTAAATTTTTTTTTTAGCTTTTTTTATTAAAAAAAAATGCAAACTGTACCTTGCTTGCCTTGGGATCTGTGCCATTTGGTGGCCTTTTATTAGCACCTCTAATTTAGAGGTGAATTTGGTTATTTCTTCAAATTTGGAGGAGCTCTACATTTGTCTGGAGGAGTTTTATTTTTGCTACAACTAACTAGTTTGGCAAAGGTCTAAATTTGGAGGCAGTTTTGGTAAATTTGGTAGAGGTGGACTTTTTGCCAACTCTACCCTTCACCATTGAAAATTTCACTTTTGCACCTGATTTTCAAATGGCAATATCTTGGCCATACAATCAATTTTTCAGTGCAATTTTTTTTGAAACAGGTAGAATTTCGTTCTCTTTGTATTGGTACAAGTGGTTTTTTGTTTTGACTTCTGGTTTTTTACCATAAATTAGTTTTCTCAGTGTTATTGTTGTGCGGTTCTCATTTTGGAGACTTTGATAGGCCATATCTTCTACATCCAGAGTCCTTTTTGGGTCCCATTTTTTTTGAAAGTGCATATTTTCCTGTGTACTTCATCATGGTGCTATTGGTTTCCTCCTTTTTGTTAGAGAATTATATTTTCAGCATGTGGTCCTTTTTTGGACATTGTGAGCTTCCATTGTAAGCACTTATCTTATGTAAACGCACTGAAATAAAGTGCCATTAGTGTTGTACATTTATTCTTGAGATCTTGGACATCATTTTGTGCCTTATTGTACTTGCACTATGATATAAAGTGCCATGGGGGATTGATGTTTGCCTTTTGTCTTGCCATCACACATTTGTCAAGTGAGTGTCCCTTCCATGACAGCAATGAATCACATTGATTCTTGCCTCATGCGTGTGTGCATTGGTTTGCACACCCTTTTATTTGCTGGTACTTTCATGTTGCACATTCAGATGTTCTTATTTCTTCTACATGCACTTCTTGCATTCACACAGTTTCAGTGTACCTGTCATGGCTCTCCTTTGTCCGCATTATGGGGGGTTTCTACTGTTGGTGCTAATGCTTCCTTGGTTGGAGTGAGTTATGTATCTAGTATTTGTTCCTATGTACTAGGCGGATGCAACGACTGGTTACCCATGCATTTCGGTGAGATGGAGCATTTACCATATGGACACCCTTGCATTCCTTTTGTGGAGATGACCTTCTATTTTCACTTGATCAGGTCATCATACTTTTGGTACCTATGCCATTTGTATCTTCGAGTTCTAGACGTTTTGCCTTTGTTTTCCATCTGATTCGAGTAGTGTCGTTGGGGGCACTCATGCAGATTCTTGTCTTCTTGATCCTGATCTTCATCTTGTTTTAGAGGAGGTTCTTCTTTCAGCACTATAGTAGTTAGTTTTTGATAGTGTTTGCAACTTCTTCATGCTTTAGTGGAGTTCTTCATGTTCCTATTCTTTTGGGACATCTTTTGTGAAGACTTCTCTCTCTCTCTCTCTCTCTGTCTCTCTCTCTCTCTCTCTCTCTCTCTCTCTCTCTCTCTCTCTCTCTCTCTCTCTCTCTCTCTCTCTCTCTCTCTCTCTCTCTCTCTTGTAAGGGAGGTTTGTTCTCTCTTTTGGGGAGAGTTTTTCCCACGTGGTTTTCTCCTTTTCTCTATTTGTACATGGGTATCTCATCAAGCCTAGTTACTGGGACCCATCTTTGCTTTCATCCATTTGTCCTTAGTTTTTTAGCTTCTCCCTAAGTTCATCTTAAGGGGGGGTGTTAGAGTAATAGGTTCTTTACTTAATTAATATAATCATATTAATTAATTAATTAAGTCACCTTTACTTTATTTCACTTAAGCTAAACTTAGGAATCCCCTTTTAGGGTTTTATAACTTGCTAATATAAAAGCAAGTTCTCTCATGTAATTCATTAATCTATTTCATTAATTGCATTCTTTTTGTGCAAATTGCTCTCTTTACTTTTTTTTTCTTGTGGAAGGTTTCTTAGGTTTTGCAGGTGTTCATTGGGATCTGTGAGGTTGGTTTATCAACTTCAACAAGTATTAGGGTTGGGATTAGAATTAGGGATAGGGTTAGGGTAAGAATTAAGGTTAGAGTTAGAGTTAGATTTAAGGTTTGGTTAGAATTAGGGTTAGGGTTAGGGTTAAGCTTAGAATTGGGGTTAAAGATAGAATTAGGCTTAGGATTAGGGTTAGGATTAGAATTGGGGTTAGCAATAGAATTAGTGTTAGGGTTAGGGTTAGAATTAGGCTTAAAGTTAGAATTAGGGTTACATTTTGAATAGAATTAGAGTTAGAATTAGTGCTACACTTAGAATTAGGATTAGGATTACTAGGGTTAGCATTAGTGTTAGAGTTAAAAATAGGGTTAGATTTATGTTTGTGATTAGAATTAGGATCAGGGTTAGGGTTAGAATTATGTTTATGATTAGAATTAAGATTAGGGTTAGAGTTATGAATTATTATTGTTAGGGTTAGGGTTAGAATTAGGGTAATGGTTAGTGTTACAATTATGGTTATGGTTATGGTTAGGGTTAGGGTTAGAATTATGTTTAGGGTTAGAATTAAAGTTAGGGTTAGGGTTAGAATTGAATTTAAGGTTAGGGTTATAATTAAAGTTAGGGTAAGGTTAGTATTATTATTAGGATTAGAATTATTGATAGTGTTAGGGTTAGTATAAGGATTATAATTAGAGTTAGAATTAAGGTTTGGTTAGAATTAGGGTTAGGATTAGAATTAGGATTAGGTTAGGATTAGAATTAGGGTTTGGTTAGAATTAGGGATGTAATTAGTGTTAGAGTTATGGTTAAGGTTAGAATTAGGGTTAGGGTTAGGATTAGGATTAGAATTAGAATTAGGATTAGGGTTCGGGTTCTAATTTGGGCTACAATTAAAATTAAGGTTAGGGTTAGAATTAGGGTTACATTCATGGTTAGGGTTAGGGTTAGAATTATTGTTAGGTTTTTGAATAAGAGTTAGGGGTAGAAATAGGATTGAATTAGGCTTTGGGTTTAGAATTGGGATTAGGGTTATAAATATACTAATTAGATCATAACTATAACCCTAACAGTACATGGAACCTATTGGCACCTGCAAAAATCAGTCCTCAAAATGCCCATTTTACCCCCAAAAAATCTAAGAGTCCTATGCAAATTTTTTAGTAAAGGTCACCATTAGATAGAGAATTAAATTCTGAGCAGCTCTACCTTTTGAACCACATCGAAATTCCTTGAAATGAAGAAGTTATGCTTGTTCAAAGTTTGGTTTTAATGTTTTTTGCCTTGGTCAAAAAATGGTTTCTCCCTTAGAATATTTTCCATTTTGCCTTTGATCGGCAAATTGACTTTTTCCTAAACTTACTAACTTTTTAGGAGTTTGGTGGTTTGTTGATTCGCCGACAAGGCGATAGATGAAAAGAAAGAATCGCGCTAAGGAACAAAGAAGTGGTTCTTGGCAAGATTGTTTTGGTTCAAATTTCTTAAAGTTTAATGATATGTGGTTCAGTCGATGGCCTTTTCACCGACAGAAGGGAGCAACGGAGTATGCAAAAGTTTCTAAGGCAAAGGAAGAAGACAAAGGAAAGCTTTGTTGGCAAAGTTGGAGGTTCGCGAACCTCCAAGTTCATTGACAAGAGGTTCAACCAATGTAGGATTTGTCGATAAAGGGCAACAACGAGGCTTTGACGAGGGAAGAAAATAAAGTTTGCCAAAATTCAATTTTGCCAACAAAGGTAAAATTGGGTAAGGCAGAAAAGCTAAAGGAAAGGCTTTGTCGGGGAAGTTGGAGGTTCATGAACCTCTAGGTTCACCGACAAGGGGTTTCACCAACAGTGGAGAAAAGAGGCAAGGTTTGAAAATGTGCCTTTTTGCTGATAAGGCAAAATGCAAATAAAATGACAAGGCAGAATTGGTTCTAAAATTCAAGAATTCACCGATAAGGAAGTTAGTTCGAAGAAATGCAAATTTTTTGATAAGGCAAATTGAGGTGATATAACTATCTAAGACATTAGACAAAAAGTGATGCTTTGTCAAGGAATTTGTAGAAGGCCAAACTAATGAAATAGTTCAATTTTTTGGCAGTTTGTCGAAAGGTGATTTGGCCGACAGGGTCAAAAAGAAAGTAAAGTTGGTTTGGCAAATGGTGGTTTTGCTGATAAAGTGGCAAAGTGCTTGGTTAGAGAAAACAAGTTTTTGTTGACTAATGAGATAAAATTGGTTCGGAAAAATGTATTTTTGTCAATAAAGAGAAGGAGGGCTAGCAAGTTTGAAAAAGTTTGGATTTGCCGACAAGGTAATTCAAAAAAGGAGATCAAGTGTTAAGTTCGACAAGCGACATTTTTGCTGATAAAGGAGAAGTGGCGCCCAAGACCTTTGGCTCTAAAAGGGGCCAGTTTGCTGATAAAGAGAAAAGAGACTAAGGCATAGATTATTGGCAAACCGGCTAAAGATTGAACTTTTCAAAAGTTCTCATTTTTCATATTTAACCAATAAGGCGATAATAGAGAGCTAAAAGGGGTGATAAAAGGTGTACTTTTCTCTAGGTTTTGAAAATCAAAGATTCACCAATAGGGTAAAGATAAAGAAGAAAGAAGCCAAAGTTCCTAAGGTTCTGAATAGAGAATTTTCTGATAAAGGTGAAATAGCTCAAGTTCGGCAAAGGTGAAAGTTGCCGATAAAGCATGAAAAAAAGCACCAAGTAAGTAAAGTTCAAAAATCACAAGATTTGCCAATAAAAGGAAAATAAGGCTAAGTTCGAAGAGGGTAACTATTGCCGACCAAGAAGGAGAAACATATAGTTTGACAAATATGGAATTTGTTGACAGAGGTGATATAAAGAGAAAAGTTGCCTAAGTTCTGAAAAAGTGGGTTTCACCGATAAGGCGTATAAGGAAAGAATGAAAGTAGCGAAAAGAAAATTTTGTGAGTACAGAAAATTCCCGATAAGGCAAGATAGTGAAAATGAAGAAGGAAGGCCTAGTTTGAAAAGTAAAAATTTTTCGACAAGGGAAATATAAAGGGAAAGATGTTTAAGTTTCTAAAGGGGTGGTTCAGCTAGAGAGGAAATTGGTGACAACGACAGAGATGAGTCAAGCTTCATAAGGTAAATAAAAGAAAAAGAAAAATGCAGGAGCTCGTGATAAGATCTGACAAGGAGACTAAGTCAAATTTTTTCAGAGTATGGTTTCTCAGCTTCCGAACTCCTCCAACCACTTGGTAGCGTTCCAACTACTTCCAAGAGCTCCATCAATCTGAAGTGATTGGATGACATCAAGACAAATGTAGTTAAGGTGATTGTTGAAGATTTTTATTGCAATTATGGGGGTTGTTGAAGATTTTGGCACCCAGATATTTTTTAGATTGACTTAGGATGGCTATCAAGGCAAGATTAGATCTCTTGTCAAGGGTTGGTCTCTAAGCCAATTATCTGGTTTGGGATTGCCTAAGGAGTTTCTCTGGCATCAACACACGATCTGTTTGGTTTGTTAGTGAAGGGATTTATTTAGCATAGAGTAGGAAGATTATGTAATGTAGATTTGAATGTTATGGTATGTCTCCACAAGAGTTTGTATTGATTTTGGTAAATATATAATCACAGTTGTATATTTTCCCTTGCCACATTTGCTGGTATGATTGTAACATAGGTTTGGAGGTGTGTGACAACATTTAAGTTAATACAAGTCTTTGAATTTGCCATTTCTTTGTTGCATATTAGTCATTTTAGTTCTCTTTTGGATTGTTAAGTATGGCCATTATAGGAAGATCTATTTAAAAGTCATATATGTAAATGTATGACTGGTTTTGTTGATCCTTCGCTATGTATTTCCTTTCCTCCTTACATTTTATGACTCTATTGCCCAATAGAATAGGAACCGGTCCATATTGGAGAGGGATCAAACACTTTTTATAAATCAAACAAATCTTTCACCCGTGGTTCAGGGAAAAAACCATCTTTCATGTGCATGTACATTAGAATAGTTGAATCGACTTAATGAGAGGCTTGTGCAGCCAGTTTGTCTTGATCTAGTGACAATTTTGGGATCAAGTGTACAATTGGGTATGGTTGTGTATATTTATTAGTATTTCATTTCATGCCTCTAGGAATATCCCTCCTAGGTCTAGCTAAGCCTGAAGTGCAGAGGAGTTTACCCACTCTTGTAGTTGGCCAAAACCCATCTTAACTTGTTGATAACCTCTTCCTTTCACCTTGGCAAAAATCCCTGGCTTGGGTGTTTTAGGAATGTTTTAGAGTTTTGGGTTGCAGTTATTTTGGGAACCAACATTTTGGCATTGTTGCTAGGGATGATTTTGAAAAGACAAAATTTTTGAAGATCCCTGTAGAAGTCATTGCATGGTGTAGTTTGTTGTTGTGTGTAAGTTGGCAGCCCGTCAACTTACACCAACATTCTGGCGCCATTGTCAGGGATAGTGATTCTTTGTTTAGATTTTTAGACCTTTGTTTGCACATTGTAGTTGTGCAGTATGTTGTTGTGGGTAAGTTGGTATCCTTTTAACTTACACCAACAGACTAGCACCAATATATTGTTGGGTTATAAATATTTGAAGACTCTATTGGTGTGAGCAACCCAGAATCAGTTTTGAAGCCTTGAAGATCAGTCATGCTTCAAGGCATTTCCTCATTCATTGAGGTGGAAAATCTGATGTCAAAAGAAAACAAAGTGTTGCTGCTGTGTGCACGTTTCAAGGAGGTTGTAGTTGGTTAAGGTACAAGTTTTGCTTTCTACCTAAACCATGATTTCTTTCTCAGTAAAGGAACATGTTGTTTGCTTTCCTTTGTCTTGCACAAGTGGTTTGTAGTTGGTCATGGCCAAGTGGTATGAATATGGATACCCTAGGGAGGACTCTTCCTATGCATCTTCTTATGTTGGAGACCCTAGGAACTATATGGCCTTTGACCATCCTAGTAATGAATTTTTCGATCGTAGCCCTGCCAATTTTACAAACCCAGACTTTTTTGAGCCTTTGCATAATAGAAATGAGTCATCTAGGTTAAAAAAGAGAAGCAATTGTTAGAGTCTTTGCTGCATCAAGAAAAAGAATTAGAAGGTCGAATCAAGCTACATCAATCCATGCTAGAGCCTGATTCCCCTCTTGTTGTTCCCAATCGTTCTTTTCCTTGGCCTCCCCCTATTGAAAATGAGAACACTTATAGACAACTGGACCTCTCATGGGCTAGTTATGAGCAACAATCCATGCCCAAAAATATTTACAATCAGATGCCATTATTTGATGGGTGTGAGATTTTCAATGGGAAGGCACATATTGATGCATTTTTGGACTTCATGGATAATTTTTAGTTTGGAGATGAGGATATGTGGATGAGATTTTTTGTAAGATCTCTATGTGGAATAGCATAGAAGTGGTTGGTTAGTTTCCCTGACCAACATTTTGCTTCCTGGGATTAGTTGGTGGTTGCCCTTTGATGACTATGCAAGTAGTCTAGACTTTGTTTTTCTTGTCCAAAAACTAGTAGATATTAGAATGCAAGAAGGAGAGTCTACCATGGAGCTCAGCCACAGATTTGCATTGGCCTTGTCTCACATCCCATAAAATTTTAGACCTGATCTTCCTGTGTGTGTTGATATGTATTTGAGAAGTTATTATGATTCTATAAGCTCAAGTTCTATACGGGAGGAATTCAATCTAGTGGGTTTGCAATAGGCCTATGTATTCATTGATTATGTTGACAAAGTTAAGCAGGATATGATAGCAAAATCTATATCCTCAGATGCAGAGGTAGCTGATAATGAACAGGTTGTTGTAGATAGCAGGGATGTTGATGTTTCATATGATCCAAACACTATAAAGTGATGATTATGTATGCGGAAGGGTAGAGGAAGGTGCTGGTACAATATACGACATTGATTTAGATGAAAATAGTAGTGATTGCACCTACCTTCAATCAGATCAGTCATCAATGGATGATGAAAATGAACAAATCGATGATGGCTTTCAATCTAGTGAAGAGAATTTTGACCCTACTACCTATTGTAGTATTGTAGATCGCTAGGAAGGTATGTATGTGAGTTGTTGGGAATTAAGGTGTCTCAACCTTGGTAATTCCTTGTATTATTTCATTGTATTTATTTATTTATTGCCTATTATTGTAATTAGGATGCAAATCCTTATTGTCATCTTGTGGGAGTTGGCACGGTGATGTGTCATCCTACGTGGAAGGTGACCACATGCAAATTTTGTCCTCACATGAGGAGATAGGCATCCCACTTAGTGGTAGGAATATTTTGCCATGTGTCAAAATCTTGGATAGTGTGTAAGGGAATATTGACTGAAACAGTTATGATAGATTCCATGACAAATCTATGATGCGTAAGAGTCATAAATGGAAGATTCTATGACAGGTGAAGACATGTGTCACAAGGCATCTTGGAAGAAGGCATCTTTGGGTGCCCCAAGGAGGGTTATGACAAGTTGTAAGAGAATATGTTATTTTTAGCCTGTGTATGATAGATTCTCTTACAACTGTAAGATATGACAGCTATGACAGATTCTATGACAGTCGTAAGAGTCATAAGAGTATCGACCATTGCCCAACTTTGGAATAGGTGACTCTTTGGGATGGGGTGATATGACAAGTGTCATGAACATTCTACGATGTTGGACAAGTCTCCCTAGGTGTGGATTTTGGGTCATGAGGCCATTTTGGATGCCCATCTCAAGATAGGCTCATTTTTGCCTTGTAACTTCTTTAAAAATAGGTGCTTTGAGAGGAGATGTAGTATGTGATTGACAAGTACTGTTATGCTGCCGGATTGTCTCCAGATACAAGTGTTGAAGACTCTTGAGAGCTTGCATTGCAAGTGTATTGTAAACCATTACAGTTTTGATAATACATTGTGTAGGTTTTGGAGTGTGGGGTTTTTCACCTGATAAGGGTTTTTCCCATGTTATATCTTGCCTCTCTCTTCTTTTGTCTTACATTCTTGTGTTGTGTATTGTTGCAATATCTCCATTATTGTGTTAAACATTTTATAATTGTAAAGGTTAAAAAGAATTTCCATTCATCTCTCCTCATTAGATTAGTGTAGGAAGCAATTTCTGCACACCTATCTTCCTTTCAGTTGGTATCAGAGATTGATCACCTTTGGTCCTAGTTGTTGGGTAGGGTTTTTTTGAGATAATCTTAGGTTGACTAGGAGATTTGTGTAGAGTATTCTGTAATCTTGTTGTAAGAAGGAGATGGCAGGCACATCCAGAAGATTATAGGTGGAGAAATTCAATGGCACAAATTTTGAGTTATGGAAACTTAATATGGAAGACATGCTTGTTAATCGAGACCTATGGGAAATTGTATCCGGTGTAAAACCAACCATAATAGCACAAGCTGATTGGGATCTCAAAGATCAGAAGGCTAAGGGTCTCATAAGACTCAGTCTAGCTAATTCTGTCCTGTTAAATGTCCACGAGGAGAAGACCACGAAAGACCTTTGGAAGAAGATGGGAGATGTTTATCAGGCCAAATCCTTGGTGAACAAGCTTTTTCTGAGAAAGAAGTTGTATTCTTTGAGGATGGAGGATGGAGGATCTGTTGCAGATCACCTGAATGCTTTCAACATGTTAGTTGCACAGGTAACATCTGTTGGTGTGAATATGGAGGAGGAGGATCATTGTATGATCTTGCTTTGTTCTTTTTCAGACTTGTGGGATCATCTTGTTATGGCTATTGGGAGCACCACATCCAATTTCAAAATGGATGAAGTGGTATCTTTGTTGTTATCTAAAGAGATGCAGAGAAAGTCTGCTGAAGTAGCCAAAAAAGGCTCTTGCAGTTCGTGGAAGACCCAAGGAGAAAGGGAAAAAGAATGACAAGAAAGCTAAGAAGGGTAGATCCAAATCCCGTGGGATATCCAAATCTCCTAGAAAGTCCAAGGTTCTCTGTTGGAATTGTGGCAAAACTAGGTATTTTCGAAAGGAATGCAAAGAGGAAAAGAAAAAGAAGAAGAAGAAGAATGCCCCATATTCAGATTCTGACAAGTTACAAGATGATGGTGATGCCTTCATCACAGTCCTGACCACCCATGCATCTGATGATATGTGGTTGATAGATTCTGGTGCATCATTCCACATGACCTCGCCTCGAAGCTGGTTCATGAAGTATGAAGAGTTCGATGGTGGAAGAGTGTACTTGGGTGACAATTCTCATCTAAAGATTGTTGGTCATGGAAGAGTCTCAATCTAATTCCCTGGTGGACGAGTGAAGGGGATCAATGGAGTTATGCACATTCCAGGCTTGGCATGGAACCTACTTTCTATAAGTATGTTGAATGATGTAGGTGTGTAGGTTGTCTTTTCGAAGGATGGATGCAAGATGACTAGAGGATCTATGGTGCTTGCGAAGGGTACTCAGAGAGGTACTCTGTTTCAGCTGGAGGCATGCACATCATAGTGCAATAGTTCTTTTGACTCGAAGAAAAGAGTTGCAGTCACTTCATCCCCACCATCTGAACAAGCAGTGAATAAATCTGTTATAACAAATTCTGATGGTAGTGCATCTTGTGTACCCAAGGGTGCTCATGCTTTGGAAGTTAAGCTTCCCGTTGAAAAGACAATGTTATGGCATATGAGATTTGGCCACATTTGTGAGAAGAGCCTTAGAACCATGAAAAATAAAAACCTCATTGAGGGGTTAAATGATTGTAATCTCGAGTTTGACTTTTGCAAACATTGTATACATGGAAAGCAAAACCGTGTTCAGTTTTACTCTAGCTCTCACAAGTCTTCTGGTGTTGGACCTTATTCATTGTGATGTGTTTGGTCCTGTTAGTGTTCCTTCGATTTCCAAATCTGTATATTTTGTATCTTTTATAGATGATTACAGTAGAAGGACATGGATTTATTTTCTCGAAAGCAAGACTGAAGTCTTTAGTTGGTTCAAAGAGTTTAAAGCTTTTGTTGAGAATTAGACTAGTAAAAAGATTAAGTGTTTGAGAACTGATAACGGTGGTGAGTTTTGTTCAGTAGAGTTTGATAAGTTCTGTAAAGAGCAAGGGATTAAAAAACATAAGACAACTCCATACAACCTGCAACAAAATAGAGTTGCAGAGAGGATGAACAACACACTGATGGAGAGGGCTAGGAGTATGCTTAGTGGAGCATGTTGGGATAAGGTGCCATTAACCTTGTAAATCCCAATATTGTATTTATTCTATTTATTATATGTAATTTGTAATTATCCATAAGGAGATGTACTAGTTTCATCGGTAGAAGTAAAAATTATTTACTGTCCATGGTAATTACGAAGTTACTACATGGTAAGTCCCAGAGTTACTGTCAGTAGTTACGGGATGTCATTTACTATGGTAAATGGTAATTGGTCAAAGTAGGGTACATATGTGGAGGAATAATCTATTTTTAGTATGATGATGCACGTCATAGATGTTGTAAGAAGGTGTAAGAGATTCTATGACAACTGTAAGTTGTCATAAGAATTTATGACACTTATAATAGCATATGACACATCATAAGATGTTGTAAGTAGCTATTTTTGGCCCCAAGGCATTCAAGCTTGCATGGGCACATTTTTCCATGTGTAGGATGCATGTATGACAACATTTATGACCCCGTAAGAGCCTATTCTTGGCCATGGACGCCCAAGGTTGTATTATTGACTCTTGACAAGTGTTATGGGCTTGTAAGAAGTCATTTAATGTCTTGAGGTTGTGTAAATTCTATATAAACCATAGCATAGTAGATGAGATTTATAACAGTTTACAGGTACCTAGGTTCTGCCAGAGTGAAGGTTGGAGGAAAGAGGAAGTGAATGTATTTGTAATCTCCTTTTGTGAAGATAATACAACTTAACCTCTTTTCTTGGTGGAGTTTTTCACCTGAAAGGGTTTTCTCCACGTTAAATACTTGTGTTATGTGCTTCATTCTGCTTCTGGTATATTTCTGTATTGTGGGTTTATGTTTTGTTACAATCTCCATTGTTAATAGCACATAGTTAAAGATTGTTGAAATTTATCTCAAATTAGATTTCCATTGAAGTAGTGTTGCTTTCATTTCTAACATTTGGTATCAAAGCCTGGCCAGCTTTGACTCTTGGGTGGTAGTGTGGAAGCTGTAGCTGTAGTGGGAGATTTGGTTGTGTTTGTTTTATATATCTTGTGTTTTTATTATGGCTGCATCCACTGTTGCATCAACCTCTTGATTGGACATTGAGAAGTTCAACAGAATAGGGTATGAGTTGTGGAAACTAAAAATGGAAGATTTGTTGGAAGAAAGAAACTAATGGTTGGTTGTTTAAAAAGAGAAGAAACCTGATGATGTCTCTCAAGATGAGTGGGATAGACTGGATAAGAAGGCATGGGGAACCATTCAGTTGTGTCTTTCAGACTCTATCCTGTTGAATGTCTCATAGGAAGAGACTACATACAAGTTGTGGAAATGGTTGGGTGAGATCTATCAAGCCAAGAGTATGGTAAATAAACTTTATTTTAAAAAAAAATTATTTTCCATGAAAATGCAAGAAGGTGAATCAGTTGCAGAGCATTTAAATTCTTTTAATTTGTTAGTGAGTCAGCTTGATTTAGTAGATGTTGAGGTTAGTGAGGAAGATAAATGTATCTTACTTCTTTGTTCTTTACCTAAGTCTTGGGAGAATGTTATCCTTGCTATCAGTGCTAACCTTGCAGATCCAAAGTTGGATGCTCTTGTTTCAGTGCTACTATCACAGGAATTGAGGAAGAAGAGTTTGGATAGTTTAGGTGATGCTCTTAATGTCAGGGGAAGGTCTAAGGAAAGGGGACCTAAAGGAGATCAGAAAGGGGCTAAGGACAAGTCCAAGGGCTGGTCTAAGACTCCTGGTAAAAATAACAGAGTTAAGTGTTGGAACTGTGGTAAAAGCGGACATGTAAAGGAGTGCAAAAAATCTAAGAAATAGTGGGAGAGTGCTTCAGCTAAGTCCTCGAATGTAGGTGAAGAAGTTTTACTTTCTGCATGTAATCTTGTTTCTAATGATCACTGGTTGGTTGAATCAGGATGCTCATTTCATATGACCCCGCATAAGGAATGGTTCTCCTCATATGAAGAATATGATGGAGATAATATCTACCTTATTGACAACTCTTCATATCCAATTGTCGGGAAAGGAAAGGTATTGTTGTGTTTCAGTGATGGGAGGATTAAAACCCTCCCTAGTTTTTTGCATGTTCCTAGATTAGCTAGAAATTTGATTACAGTTTCAAAGTTGAATGATTTGGGAATGCATGTGACATTTGACAAGCATGGTTACAGATTGGTGAGAGGGAACTTGGTGGTAGCGAAAGGGAAGAGATTCAGGAACTTGTTTAAGCTTGAAGCCACTACAATTTGTAATGTCTCCTATGTGTCTGAGGCCACTACTGAAAATACATGTATGTTGTGGCACCATAGATTGGGCCACACAAGCAATAATGTATTAAAAACTATTAAGAATAAAAATTTGTTGGATGGTTTCTCCTATTCTGATGAGCACTCTGATTTCTGTGATCATTATGTGTTTGATAAACAAAATAGAAAATTATTTCCTTTAGGAAGCAATAAAGCAAAAGAGAAGTTATAAATTATTCATACGGATGTGTTTGGACCTGTGGATAATGAATCTATCAGAAAATCTCGTTATTTTGTAACCTTCATTGATGATGTATCCAGATTTACATGGATTTATTTTATGAAGCATAAATCTAAAGTTTTCACTAAGTTTAAGGAATTCAATGTCTTAGTAGAGAACCAATCAGGTTTAAAGATAAAAATATTAATATCTGACAATGGAGGGGAATATTGCTCTAAGGAATTTGATGAGTTTTACAAGCATGCAGGTATAATCTAACAAAAGATAACTCTGTATACACCACAACATAATGGTGTTGCAGAAAGGATGAGTCGAACAATTATGGAAAGGGCCAGAAGTATACTTAGTGATGCACAGTTGGATAAATGCTTTTGGGTAGAGGCTAGGTGTACTGCTTTCTACTTGATAAATAGATCTCCTTGTAAGGCTCTTGATTCGACACCTTATGAATTGTGGATAGGTAAGAAACCTTTTGTTTCACATTTAAGGGTTTTTGGTTGTGAGTCTTTTGTTCATGTGCCTAAAGAAAAGTGATCTAAGTTGGATCCAAAAGCTGAAAAGTGTACATTCATTGGATATGGTGATAATGTGAAAGGTTATAAGCTTTGGAATCCACTAACTCGCAAGATTATCTTTTCTAGAGATGTTATTTTCAGGGAACTTAGAGTTATTTCTGAACTTGAGCAGCCAAAAGAAAAAGATGAAAAGGTAAAGAAGGTGCACTTTGATTTAGAGCAGCAAGATACACCTCAGGAAGAACATAATGATGGATTGGGGGGTGAAGAAGAAGAAGATTCGAGTAGTTATGATGAAGATGAGTCTGTTGTTACAAAAGAAGTTGTTTCAAATGATCATGTAGAAGAATGAGTAGAGTCTCTTACTCCACCCTTGAGGAGATCCACAAGACAACATAATCTAGTTGACAGGTATAGCCCACCAAATTGCTGTTGTGTATATGCTTTATTGAGTACTAATGATGAACCTAGATCCTACAAGGAAGCTATTTCTACAGATGATAGTGAGTCTTGGCAGTTAGCCATGCAGGAGGAGATGATGGCTTTAGACTCTTGTAACACCTGTGATCTTGTTCATTTGCCCAAAGGAAGAAAGGCCATAGGTTGTAAGTGGTTCTTCAAGAAGAAGTTTGGAGCAGACAAGTCATTGGAGAAGTATAAGGCTAGACTGGTAGCCAAGGGCTACTCCTAGAGAGAGGGAGTTGATTTTGGTGAGATATTCTCTCCTGTTGCTAAATTGACTTCTATTAGATTTCTCTTATCCATTACTGTAGCTTATATTTGGGAGATTGATCAAATGGATGTTAAGACTGCATTCTTGCATGGAGATCTTGAAGAAGAAATTTATATGCAACAACCTATAGGTTTTGAGGTAAAATGAAAAGAACATTGGGTTTGCATGTTAAAGAGGTCTCTTTATGGTTTGAAACAGTCCCCCAGAATGTGGTATAAAAAGTTTGATTCATTTATTTTGAAATTGGGTTTTGTTAGAAGCGAGGAGGATCATTGTGTTTACATTCATTATGTTGATGATTCTATACTGGTTATTGCTTTGTATGTTGATGACATGTTATTTTTCAGCAATACTAAGGGAATGATTAGTGAGCTTAAAGCCCAACTTTCAGGTGCATTTGAGATGAAGGATCTTGGTGCTGCAAGGTATATTTTGTGAATGGAGATTAGGAGGGACAGAGTTAACAGAAAGCTTTGGTTGTCACAAAGTAAGTATGTGAATACTATTTTGCAGAGGTTTAGTTTGTAGGACTGTAACCCAGTTAGAGTTCCTTTACCTATTGGTATTAAGCTTTCATTAGATATGTGTCCAAAGACTAAGGATGATCTTGAGAATATGTCCAATGTGCCATATGCTAGTGTTTTAGGGAGTTTGATGTATGCAATGGTTTGCACTAGACCAGATATTGCCCAAGCAGTGGGAGTTTTGAGCAGATTTATGTCTAACCCTGGTAGACAGCATTGGAATTATGCGAATAGGGTTTTTAAATATCTTGCAGGTACTCCTGATTATTGTTTGGTTTATTCTAGTACTGATAGTGCTGATAAATCTTTGGACATACAAGGTTTTGTTGATGCAGATTGGGCAAGTGACTTAGATAGTCGAAGGTCCACTAGTGGCTATGTGTTTACTCTGTTTGGAGGTGCAGTGAGTTGGATGAGTAAGAGGCAGCCCACAGTTGCTTTGTCCACCATAGAAGTAGAGTATATGGCTGCTACTCATGTCTCTAAGGAGGCAGTTTGGTTGAGGAGACTATGTACATGTATTGGTTTGATTGCAGGATCATTTAGATTGGTTGTGATAGCCAGAGTGCTATCTATTTGGCCAAGAATCCCATGTATCATGCTCGGACTAAGCATGTTGATGTTTAGTATCACTTTGTTTGAGAGTTGGTTGCAAATGGAGAGATTGAGCTGAAGAAGATAGACACTCAGGAGAATGTTGCAGATTCATTGACCAAGCCTGTGAGCACAGAGAAGTTCGTATGGTGCAAAGAGGCCATGGGCCTTGTTTCTAGTGCTTGATTATTTTTCATTTGATTTCCTATGAGTTGATTTACAATGTATAATATCAAGTGGGAGAATGTTGGGATAAGGTGCCATTAACCTTGTAAATCCCAATATTGTATTTATTCCATTTATTGTATGTAATTTGTAATTATCCATGAGAAGATGTACTAGTTTCACTAATAGAAGTAAAAATTATTTACTGTCCACGGTAATTACGAAGTTACTGCACAGTGAGTCCCAGAGTTACCAACGGTAGTTACAAGATGTCATTTACTATGGTAAATGGTAATTGGTCAAAGTGGGGTGCATATGTGGAGGAATAATCTATTTATAGTATTATGACACATGTCATAGATGATGTAAGAAGGTGTAAGAGATTCTATGACAACTGTAAGTTGTCATAAGAATCTATGACATTTATAATAGCATATGACATGTCATAAGATGTTGTAAGTGGCTAGTTTTGGCCCCAAGACATTCAAGCTTGCATGGGCACATTTTCCCATGTGTAGGATGCATGTATGACAACATTTATGACCCCGTAAGAGCCTATTCTTGGCCATGGACGCCCAAGGTTGTATTGTTGACTCTTGACAAGTGTTATGGGCTTGTAAGAAGTCATTTAATGTCTTGAAGTTGTGTAAATTCTATATAAACCATAGCATAGTAGATGAGATATATAACAGTTTACAAGTACCTAGGTTTTGCCAAAGTGAAGGTTGGAGGACAGAGGAAGTGAATGTATTTGTAATCTCCTTTTGTGAAGATAATACAACTTGACCTCTTTTCTTGGTGGAGTTCTTTATCCAAAAGGGTTTTCTCCACATTAAACACTTGTGTTATGAGCTTGATTATGCTTCTAGTATATTTCTGTATTGTGGGTTTATGTTTTGTTACAATCTCCATTGTTAATAGCACACAGTTAAAGATTGTTGAAATTTATCTCGAATCAGATTTCCATTGAAGTAATGTTGCTTTCACTTATAACAGAGCAAGCCTCAAACAAAAGTTTTGGACTGAAACTATAGCCACTGCTTGCTACCTGGTAAACAGGTCTCCTACATCAGCTCTTGTTGGTAAGACACCTATGGAGGTGTGGTATGGTAAGAAGCCTTCAGTTAGACATCTTCATGTTTTTGGTTGTGAGGCATATGCACATGTGCCTAGGGAGAAATGGTCTAAATTGGAGAACAAGGTTGTTAAGTGTATTTTCATTGGCTATGGTGTCGGTGTGAAAGGATACAAGCTTTGGAATCCTGAGGCTGAAAAAGTGTTATATAGCATAAGTGTTATTTTCAGAGAGCTAACACCTTCTCCCATTGTTCTACAACCAGAAGAAATAGAAAAGAAAGAGGATGTGGTTCAGTTTCCTTCTACCCCTAAGAAGACTGAACCAACAGACCCTGTGACCCCTGATGATGAGGAGAGCTCTAGTAGCTCTAAAAATTTAGAAGAAGCAGAACCTCAACCTTAGCCATTGAGGAGGTCTACACGAACATGGAAGCAACCTGATAGGTTTGTTTATTCATTGCTTGATTCTAATTGTGCTTTTGCCTTTCTTACTAACACTGATGAGCCTAGAACTGTGACAGAGGCTATGGGCATGAAAGATGCAGGTTCCTAGAAGGAGGCCATGGAAGATGAGATGGCTTCTTTGGAAAAGAATAAAACATGGGACTTGGTGCTTTTGCCTGAAGGATGGAAACCTGTTGGATACAAATGGGTGTTCAAGAAGAAATTCGGTACAGATGGAAGTGTTGAAAAGTACAAGGCCAGACTGGTTGCGAAGGGGTATTCACAAGTGGAGGGAATTGATTATGGTGAAATTTTCTCTCCCATTGCAAAGTTGACATCTATTCGATTCCTTTTATCTCTTGCAGCAGCTTATGACTTAGAGGTGGAGCAGATGGATGTGAAGACAACATTCCTTCATGGTGATTTGGAGGAAGAGATTTACATGTCACAGCCAGAGCATTACATAGAGAAAGGTTAAAAAAAATTGGTTTGCAAGTTGAAAAAGTCTTTGTATGGTTTGAAGTAGTCTCCTAGGATGTGGTACTTGAAGTTTGATGCCTTTGTGTTGTCGGTTGGATTTTTGAGATCAAAATTAGATCATTGTGTGTATTATAAATTTGACAATGATTGCATTCTCATTATTGCATTGTATGTTGATGATATGTTGTTAATTGCGAATGGTAAGAATATGATTTCTGATTTGAAGTCTCAGTTGTCAGCACAATTTGAGATGAAAAATCTAGGGGTAGCCACGTACATTCTGGAAATGGAAATCAGAAGAGACAGAGCTAATAGAAAACTTTGGTTAAGCTAGAGTAAGTATGTGAAAACTATGTTGGATAGGTTTAGCATGGCAAATTGTAGACCATTGTGTGTTCATGTTTCTTTGGGGACAAAGTTATTTGTTAATGATTGTCCAAAATCTCCTAGTGAGTTGGAGGACATGAGCAAAGTACCTTATGCTAGTGTTGTTGGAAGTTTGATGTATGATATGATCTGTACAAGACCAAACATTGCCCAAGCAATGGGAGTCCTTAGTTGATTTATGGCTAATCCTGGACAGGTACATTGGGATGCAGTAAAGAGAGTGTTTAGATATTTGAGGGGTACTTCTGAGTATTCCATATGCTATCATGGTAATCCTACAAGACCTCCACATTCAGTTTGTATTTGTGGATTTGTGGATTCTGATTGGGCAGGTGACATTGACAGTAGGAGATCCACTAGTGCCTATGTGTTCACTATGTTCGGTGGTGCAATTAGTTGGATGAGTAAGAGACAACCTATGGTTGATTTGTCCATGACAAAAGCTGGGTATATGGCAGAAACTCATTCTTGTAAGGAAGCCATTTGGCTTAAGAGATTGTTTAGATATTGGTGTTGATGTAGGATAGATTACGATTTGTTGTGACAGTCAGAGTGCGATTTGCCTAGCAAAGAATCCAACTTTCCATGCTAGAACAAAGCATATTGATGTACAGTTTCACTTCGTGTGAGACATGGTAGAGGATGGGAAGTTGAATTTGGAGAAGGTAGACACTTTGAAGAATGTTGTGGATGCATTGATGAAACTAGTGGGCACAAAGAAGTTCAGATGGTGTTCGGAGTCTATGGGCCTCTCGGCCTATAGCAGTTAAATCCTATTATTTCCATTGGCTCTTACAAGGTGTTCGACAAGTGGGAGAATGTTGGGAATTAAGGTGTCTCAACCTTGGTAATTCCTTGTATTATTTCATTGTATTTATTTATTTATTGCCTATTATTGTAATTAAGATGCAAATCCTTATTGTCATTTTGTGGGAGTTGGCATGGTGATGTGTCATCCTACGTGGAAGGTGACCACATGTGAATTTTGTCCTCACATGAGGAGATAGACATCCCACTTAGTGGTAGGAATATTTTTCTATGTGTCGGCATCTTAGATAGTGTGTAAGGGAATATTGACCGAAATGGTTATGACAGATTCCTATGACAAATCTATGACGCGTAAGAGTCGTAAATGGAAGATTCTATGACAGGTCAAGGCATGTGTCACAAGGCATCTTGGAAGAAAGAATCTTTGGGTGCCCCAAGGAGGGTTATGACAAGTTGTAAGAGAATATGCTATTTTTAGCCTGTGTATGACAGATTCTCTTACAGCTGTAAGATATGACAGCTATGACAGATTCTATGATAGTCGTAAGAGTCGTAAGAGTATCTGTCATTGCCCAACTTGGGAATAGGTGACCTCTTTGGGATGGGGTGATATGATAAGTGTCATGAGCATTCTACAGTGTTGGACAAGTGTCCCCATGTGTCGATTTTGGGCCATGAAGCCATGTTGGACGCCCATCTCAAGATAGGCTTATTTTTGCCTTGTAACTTCTTTAAAAATAGGTGCTTTGAAAGGAGATGTAGTATGTGATTGACAGGTACTGTTATGTTGCCAAATTATCTCCAGATACGAGTGTCGAAGACTCCTGAGAGCTTGCATTGCAAGTGTATTGTAAACCATTATAGTTTTGATAATACATTGTGTAGGTTTTGGAGTGTGGGGTTTTTCACCCGATAAGGGTTTTCCCCACGCTATATCTTGTCTCTATTCTTCTGTCTTACATTCTTGTGTTGTGTATTGCTGCAATATCTCTATTTTTGTGTTAAACATTCTGTAATTATAAAGGTTAAAAAGAATTTGCACTCATCTCTCCTCATTAAATTAGTGTAGGAAGCAATTTCTATACACCTAGCTTCCTTTCATGAGTGAGGCATCAGATGAATCAACTCAGATAGATGATTATGCGGAGCATGCATATATTGATGAAGCAAATGATGATGGAGAGATAAGCATAAGGGATAGTGCCCTCTTTGAGGAGCATGCAAGTCCGTCAGGTAATGGCATTGTTTATGATTATCACTCCAGTGCATGGATAATCTTCTTTTTGAAGATGACTTTGGGATCAATGAATTTGATCTATCAGCTTTGGAGGTAGAGAGTCATATGTTGTATGACACAGCTACCTATGGACAACAAGTGGAAAGAGAGGGATGTATACAAAATGATGTTGAGGGTGAACAAGAGACTAGTCTCTTGTTTGGTATGTTACCCTCATTTATCCCTGATGATGACAATGAGGTCATTGACATTTGTTTACATGAGGATGATGTGAGTTATGCTTCAACTAGACATCATGAGGGCAATGCTACAACTATAGGCGATTCTGAGGTGATTGTTTCCCACTTTGAAGACCATGTAACAGATGATTTTCTAGAACTTTGTTTTGGGAAGTTATCTCTGATTAATGCAGATCATGTTGAGACCACATTTTTAGGCTCATTGGCTGGGCCTAGTGACATTCAGGTTGGTTGGCCTAGTGTGGGTCAGGTTTTTGATCTGCAAGGTGATGAGGAGAAAATCATTTCTGATTTTCTTAGCAACAAATTTTACATAGTAGTGTGTGCCAAGGAATCTAAAATAGAGAGACAAATTAAAGATTGTGAGTCTTCACTTGAAGTGCCTCAAATTTTAGATTTATATGCTAATGGTGTACGTTTAAATATGAATCATGTTTTTAATTTAGTCATGGAGGAGCGCATTAGCATCAGTGCAGCTGGGCCATAAGAAATTGAATAGTCTTATGAGATAGCCCAGTATGAGATCACGCCTGGGCTGGATGAGTTTTAGCTTGATAGTCTCCTTCGTGCTGATATTTATGTAGGCCTAGAAATGCATCATGTTGACATAGGACATAAAGGGGAGTGCTTATATGTGAGTCAACATGATGATGAATCATATTATTTATGGCTGCCTTAACCTGGTAATTTTTTTTCGTCTCCAGCATGATGATATGAATGTCTGTATTTTGTATGTGCATGGATGCAAAATATTTTTGTTGCTGATGTTGGGTGATCAGTGCAGCAAAGGATTGAGGGAGATTAGCTCCTTCAATATCCTTGTCTTTAACAAAGACAAGTAGCTTCATTCAGTTCTCTGTAGGGGTGGCCTGCAGTGTCCCAAAATTTTGGCTGCAGTCTGTTGATTGTGTGTTTCTTTATAAATATGTTTTGTGTGTGAGTCCCTTCTTGTGTTTTGTGTGTTGGTCTACCTAGAGATATTCTAGATCCTCGCTGTGATATTGCTTGTCACACGTCCCCAACCAGAGCCAGTCTTTGTACGTGCAAAAATTAGTCCTCAAAATGGCTATTTTGCCCCCAAAAAATCAAAGATTCCTATGTAAATTTCTTAGCAAAGGTCACCATTGGATAAAGAATTGAATTCTAGGCAACTTTGCCTTTTGAACCATGTCAAAATTCCTTGAAATGAAGAAGTTATGCTTGTTCAAAGTTTGGTTTTTATGTTTTTTGCCTTGGTCAAAAAATGGTTTCTCCCTTAGAATATTTTCCATTTTGTCTTTGGTTGGCAAATTGGCTTTTTCCTGAACTTACTAACTTTTCAGGAGTTCAGCAGTTTGTTGATTCACTGACAAGGTGATAGATGAAAAGAAAGAATCACACTAAGGAACAAAGAAGTGATTCTCTTTTGGCAAGGTTGTTTTGGTTCGAATTTCTCAAAGTTCGTTGATATGTCATTTGGTCAATGGCCTTTTCACTGACAAAAGAAAGTAGCACGACATGCAAAAGTTTCTAAGGAAAAGGAAGAAGACAAAGGAAAGATTTGTTAGTGAAGTTGGAGGTTCATGAACCTCCAAGTTCGCTAACGAGAGGTTTAGTCGATGGAGGATTCGCCAATAAAGGGAAACAAGGACGCTTTAGCGAGGGAAGAAAAGAGAGTTCGCCAAAATTCAATTTTGTCGACAAAGGTAAAATTGGCTAAGGTAGAAAAGCTAAAGGAAAGGATTTGTCAGTGAAGTTGGAGGTTCGCAAACCTCCAGGTTTGCAAACCTCCAGGTTTGCTAACAACCATTTTGTCGACAGTGAAGAAAAGAGGCAAGGTTCGCAAATGTGCCTTTTTGCCGATAAGGCAAAATGCAGAGAAAATGACAAGGTAGAATTGGTTCTAAAAGTCAAGAATTCATCGATAAGGAAGTTAGTTCGAAGAAATGCAAATTTGTCAATAAGGCAAATTGAGGTGATATAATTGTCTAAGGCATGATAGGAAAAGTGATGCTTTGTCAGGGAATCAACAGAAGGCCGAACTAATGAAATAGTTTAGTTTTTGGCAGTTTGACGATAGGCGATTTGGCCGACAGGGTCAAAAGGAAATTAAAGTTTGTTAAGAAAATGGTTTTTTTGCCAATAAAGTGGCAAAGTGCTTGGTTAGAGAGAACAAGATTTTACCAACTGAGGAGATAAAAGTGGTTCGACAAAATGTATTTTTTCCGATAAAGAGAAGGAGGGCTGGTAGGTTTGAAAAAGTTTGGATTTTCCAACAAGGCAATTCAAAAAGGAGATCAAGTGTTAAGTTTGGCATGCGACATTTTTTCTGATAAAGGAGAAGTGGCGCCCAAGCCCTTTGGTTCTAAAAGGGGCCAATTTGCCAATAAAGAGAAAAGAGACTAAGGCATAGATTATCAGCAAACTGGCTAAAGACTAAACTTTCCAAAAGTTCACATTTTTCATATTTTTCCGATAAGGCAATAAGAGAGAGCTAAAAGGGGAAAAATCAAGGGTTCGGATAAAGGCAAATTCATTGATAAGGCAATAAAAGGTGTACTTTTCTCCAGGTTTTGAAAATCAAAGATTCGCCAATAGGCTAAAGATAAAGAAGAAAGAAGTCAAAGTTCCTAAGGTTATGAATAGAGAGAATTTACTGATAAAGGTAAAATAGCTCAAGTTCAGCAAAGGTGAAAGTTGCTGATAAAACATGGAAAAAAGAACCAAGTAAGTAAAGTTTAAAATCACAAGATTTGCCGATAAAAGGCAAATAAGGCTAAGTTCAAAGAGGTTGAGTATTGTCAACCAAGAAGGAGAAATATATAGTTTGACAAATTTAGAATTTGTTGATAGAGGCGATATAAAAAGAAAAGTTGCCTAAGTTATGAAAAAGTGGGATTCACTGATAAGGCATATAAGGAATGAATGAAAGCAACGAAAATAAAAGTTCATGACTATAGAAAATTGCTAATAAGGCAAGATAGTGAAAATGAAGAAGGAAAGTTTGGTTTGAAAAAGTAAAAATTTGCCGACAAGGGAAATATAAAAGGAAAGTTGTTTATGTTTCTAAAGAGGTGGTTCAGCCAAAGAAGAAATTGGCGACAACGATAGAGATGAATCAAGCTTCACAAGGTAGATAAAAGAAAAAGAAAAATTTAGGAGCTTGTGATAAGATCTGACAAGGAGACTAAGTTTAATTTTTTCAAAGTATGGTTTCTCGGCTTCCCAACTCCTCCAACTGTCTGGGAGTGTTCCAACCATTTCTAGGAGCACCATCAATATGAAGTGACTAGCCGACATCAAGACAAATGCAGTTAAGGCAGTTATTGAAGATTTTTATTACAGTTATGGGGGTTGTTGAAGATTTTTGCGCACAAATTTTTCCCAGATCTTTTTTAGATTGACTTAGGATGGCTATAAAGGCAAGATCAAATCTCTTGCCAAGGGTTGGTCTCTGAGCCAATTGTCTAGTCTGGGATTGCCTAAGGAGTTTCTCTGGCATCAACACATGATTTGTCTGATTTGTTAGTGAAGGGATTTATTCAACACAAAGTAGGAAGATTATGTAATGCAGATTTGAATGTAATGGTATGTCTCCACGAGAGTTTGTATTGATTTTGGTTAATATATAATCGCAGTTGTATATTTTCCCTCGCCACATTTGCTGGTATGATTGTAACAGAGGTTTAGAGGTGTGTGACAACATTTAAGTTAATACAAGGCTTTGTATTTGATATTTATTTGTTGCATATGAGCCATTGCAGTTTTCTTTTGGATTTTTAAGTATATCCATTATAGGAAGATCTATTTAAAAGTCCTATATGTAAATGTATGCCTAGTTCTGTTGATCCTTTGTTGTGTATTTCCTTTCCTTCTTGCATTCTATGACTCTATTGCCCAATAGAATAGGCACCAGTCCATATTGGAGAGGGATCAAATACTTTTTATAAATCAAACAAATCTTTCACCTATGGGTCAGGGAAAAAACCATCTTTTATGTGCATGTACATTTGCACAGTTGAATTAGCTTAATGAGAGGCTTGTGCAGCCAGTTTGTCTTGATATAGTGACAACTTTGGGATCAAGTGTACAATTGGGTATGGTTGTGTATGTTTATTAGTATTTTATTTCATGCCTCTAGGAATATCCCTCCTAGGTCTAGCTAAGCTTGAAGTACAAAGGAGTTTACCCACTCCTGTAGTTGGCCAAAATCCCCCTTAACTTGTTCACAAACTTCTTCCTTTCACCTTGATGACAATGCTTGGCCTGGGTATTTTAGGAATGTTTTAGAGTTTTGGGTTGGAGTTATTTTGGGAACTAACAGAACCCTAACCCTAGCCATAATTTGGTACATGAATAAAACATTAAGTGTAATGAGAAATTTATAAATATAACCATAAACCTAATTAGATTAAAGCCTTATTCTATTCCTAATTTTAAGCATAAACCTAATTCTAACCATGATCTAAACCGTAATTGTAATCACGACCCTAATTCTAACCCTAATTTTAAGCATAACCCTAATTCTTACCCAAAATATATAACCTTTATATATAATCCAATATAATCCCTCTATATATATGACATTTTAGTGTATAATTGAACTATTTGACAGTTTAAGTTGGCTCATAGCAATCACTTGGAGAGAAAACAATTAAAACCAATTATTAAATTTGACTTTTAAAAAAAGAGTAATTTTCATACTTGTGGAGGTGATCTAAATTACTTCCCCAAATACAAATCTAATTCAAAATAAAGAATTAGGGTTAGGCTTAGGGTTACAATTAGGGTTAGGGTTAGGATTAGGGTTAGAGTTAGGGTTAGAATTAGGCTTACAGTTAAAATTATGATAGGATTAGGGTTAGGTCTATGGTTACAATTAGAATTAGGGTTAGGGTTTGAATTAGGATTAGAATTATGATTAGCATTAGGGTTATGGTTAGAATTATGTTTACGGTTACAATTAGGGCAAGGGTTTGAATTAGAGTTAGGGTTAGGTTTAGAGTTAGAGTTAGTATTAAGGTTAGGATTAGAACTAAGGATAGTGTTAGGATTGAAATTAAGGTTGGAATTTGAGTTAGAATTATGGTTTGGGTTAGAATTAGGGTTAGGGTTAGACTTAAGGTTACAATTAGAATTAGAGTTAGGGTTGAGTTAGAATTAAAATTAAAATTAGGGTTACAATTAGAATTAAAATGAGGGTTACAATTAGAATTAGGGTTCTAGAGTTAGAATTAAATTGTCAGAATTGTAGTTAGTGTTAGGGTTAAAATTAGGGTTAGATTATGATTTGAATTAGGGTTAGGGTTGGAGTTAAAATTAGGGTTAGGGTTAGAACTATGTTTACAATTAGGATTATGGTTAGAGTTGTTGAAAATGAAGGTAGAACTGTTGCTATAAACTTTAAAATTTTTTGTATGCAAAGATGAAATAAAGATTAATCTGTAACAATTAATGAACAATTGATTTGCACATTAAAACGTTTTCTTTTTCCTTTGAAGTCTTTTTTCCTCAAATCAACTCTCTGGAAAATGTATGGGGTTTGCAATTAAATCAAAAACCCTTTTAACTCAAAAGCTTCTTAATTCAAAAGCTTGAAACTCAAATTACAATAAATTATAATTAATAACATAGCTTCCAAAGCTCATGCAAAAATCAAGCTCACTTAAATTGAGAAGACTAAACTCAAACAAAGTCCAAGCTTTGAGTTAACTGCCCCTTCATGATGTGGGTGCCCAAGATGGCTAAATATAGTTGTCCCAACATCAAACCTATCACCAAATAAAAACAACATCAAAAACTCCTCCATTTGGGTGTCCATATTTGCCCAATGAGTTTCTGATAACTGAAGTGACCAAGACACATCAAAATTTCATGCAAACAACATGCAATATTGATGTCCCCAAGGTTATTCTAAAATATCTTGTTCTGTACATGCAAGTGACATGCAAACATCGGATCCAACATGCAACTGATACCCATTACCTGAGACACTGAGATGTACCATCCTGCAACTTTTAGGAGTGGGAGTGTCCTGCAAGTAAAGTCTTAAAACTGACATGCAATTGACATGCACGCATTTTCAACAACATGCAACTGATACCCATTTCCTGAATCACTGAGATGTACCATCCTGCAAGTTTCTGGAGTGGGAGTGTTTTGCAAGTAATCTCACAAAACTGACATGCAACTACATGCAAGGTCATATAACTGACATGCAAGAACATGCAAGGTCATACAAGTCCATAGAAATGATATGCAACAAAATGCAAGTGACATGCAACAATATGCAAGGTCATACAAGTCCATAGGAGTGACATGCAACAACATGCAAGCACATGCAACAACATGCAAGTCAATATGAGCAACATGCAACAACATGCAAGTACATGCAAGTAACATGCAACAACATGCAACTACATGCAAAAACATGCAAGTCCATGCAAGCTATTTTGACCACATGTAAGCAATATCCAATTCATGCATCTCTAACACTATAGTTAACTCCAACATTATATCCATGCAAGGTGTCTCAACATTATCCACTTATGTACATAAAAAAATACTACTCCAAGTCTAAAAATAAGTCCCAAGACTAACTCCCACTCACTAGGAGTTATCAAACTCTATTTTAAGACTTAGGAGAAGTTCACATGGTTTTCATGGCTCCCATCTCAAAGTGGGCACCCAAGTTTGGCTTTATCCATTTAGAACTTAATTCCAAAAGTCAAATTGATGTAATTAATAAATAATTAATCTCTCAAAGTCCTAATATGTTGGGGAACACATTCCAAGAACTTTGGAGACACATGAATTGGTTAGGATTGCAAGTTAATGGCAACTTATCCAAATATTCTCCCACTTGACATTATACATTGCAATAACTCTAAATGATATAATTCAAACTCTAAATCAAATACAGTGATCAAGGCTAATGACCTTCCTACACCAAGAGAACTTATCTGTAGTAACTAGCTTCATAAGATAATCTGCAACATCAACCAAAGTGTCAACTTTTTCAATCAAAATGTTACCATTCTCAACCATTTCTCGCACAAAGTGATACTGAACATCAATATGCTTAGTACAAGCATGATACATAGGATTTTTGGCTAAACAAATAGCACTCTGACTGTCACAATTAAGTCTTACTGTCTTGCAATCAAAACCAATATCTTTCCCAAGTCTCTTTAACCAAACTGCCTCTTTGGAGGCATGGGTAGCAGCCATATACTCTACTTTTGTAGTACACAAAAAAACTGTGGGTTGCCTCTTACTCATCCACCTTACTGTAGCTCCAAACAAAGTAAACACATAGCCACTTGTGGACCTTCGACTATCCAAGTCACCTACCCAATCAAAACCAGCAAAACCCTGTATGTCCAATGATCTGTCAACACTATCAATACCATGATAAACCAAACAATAATCAGAAGTTCCTTGCAAATATCTAAACACCATCTTAACATAAGTCCAATGTTCTTTACCAAGGTTAGACATAAACCTGCTTAAAACTCCCACTGCTTGTGCAATATCTGGTCTAGTGCAAACCACTGGATACATCAAACTACCAACAACACTAGCATAAGGAACATTAGACATCTCTTCAAAAGCATCATTAGTGGTAGGACACATGTCTAATTTCAGCTTAGTACCAACAGGAAAAGGAATGCTAACTAGTTTGCAATCATACATATTAAATCTTTGCAAAATTGTATCAACATACTTACTCTGACTTAACCATAGTTTTTTGTGAACACAATCCCTATTGATCTCCATTCCAAGAATGTATTTTGCAGCCCCTAAGTCCTTCATATCAAAAGATTTAAAAATCTGAGTTTTAAGCTCTCTAATCATTTCCTTGCTTTTCCCAATAAACATGTAATCAACATACAAGACAATGATTAGAACCTGATCATCAATAATCTTAAGATAAACACAATGATCTTCTTCACTTCTAACAAAACCAACTTTCAATGCAAAAGCATAAAACTTCTGATACCACATTCTAGGTGACTATTTCAAACCATTCAAAGATCTTTTCAATTTGCAAACCAAGTCTTCCTTCCCTTTAACAACAAAACTATCAGGTTGCCTCATATAAATCTCCTCTTCAAGATCCCCATGCAAGAAAGTAGTTTTACCATCCATTTGCTCTATCTCAAAATCAAAATTTGCAGCAATAGACAAAAGGAATCTAATAGAAGTTAATTTAGCAACTGAAGAGAAAATTTCATTAAAATCAACACCCTCTCTTTGGGAGTATCCCTTGGCTACCAATCTAGCCTTGTACCTTTCCAGATTACCATCTGCACTAATTTTCTTTTTATAAACCCACTTACAACCAATGGGCTTTCTTCCTTTGGGCAAATGCACAAGATTCCAAGAGTCACAAGTGTCCAAGGAATTCATTTCCTCATGCATAGCTTGTAACCAAGACTCACTTTCTTCTGAAGAAAGAGCCTCTTTGAAAGATCTAGGTTCATCATTAGTACTCAATAAAGCAAATATACAATGATAATCAGGAGGGCTATACCTGTCAATTGGATTCCATTGCCTTGTGGATTTTCTTACAGTAGGAGTAAGAGGCTCTGTATGTTCTTCTGTATGCTCATCCTGAACATCATTATCTGAACTTCCTGAACTCTCTTCTTCTCCATTCTCAAACCCATCTAGTTGTTCTTCAACATGTGCATCTTCTTGCTTATTTGTAATTGTTTCAAAATGTATTGTTTTTCCTTTTTCTTGTTCCTTTGGTTGTTCCTCACCTTCATAAGCTCTAAACTCTCTAAAAATAACATCTCTTGATAAAATCATTTTCTTGGTTAGAGGGTTCCAGAGTTTGTAACCTTTTACATTCTCACCATAACCTATAAAGATGCATTATTGAGCTTTTGGGTCCAATTTAGTTCTTTTCTCTTTAGGCACATGAACAAAAGCCTTACAACCAAATATCCTTAAATGTGAAACAAAAGGTTTTCTTTTTAACCACATTTCATAAGGAGTCTTATCTTCAAGAATAGAGCAGGAGATCTATTAATTAAATAACAAGAAGTACTTACAGCCTCAGCCCAAAAACATTGATCTAGCTTAGCACTGCTTAACATGCTCATAGCTCTTTCCATTAAGGTTCAGTTTATTCTTTCTGCTACCCCATTTTGTTGGGGTGTATAAGGTGTTGTTTTCTATCTCACAATACTTGTATGCTTACAAAATTCATCAAATTCCTTTGAACAATATTCACCACCATTATTTGGCTGAAGGCCTACATGTGCTCTAGCATGACAAGGCCTAGAATCGAGCCTTTTCTAAATATATGTAAGCTCATATTGCCATATAGGTAGGTTTTTGTAAGAATTTTTGATATAATATAAAGGGAGCTACCCCCTATGGTAGCACTTATTTAGCAAAAAAAAATTATATATTCAGCACCATTATCATCAACACCTTTATTTTACAATTTGTTTGCTTCTCGACTAAGGATTTAAATTCCTTAAACTTAGTGAAAACTTCAGATTTTGCATTCATAGAATAAATCCAAGTGTATCTTGATACATCATCAATGAATGTGACATAATATCGAGATTTTACAGAAGATTCAACATCCACTGGTCCAAAAACATCTGAATGTATAATCTCTAATAAACTCTTTGCATTATTTGTTCCACTAGGAAATGAAGATCTACTTTGTTTACCAAACACACAATGCTCAGAAATCATTTTTTCCAACAGACTAATCTGAAATATCGTCAACCAATTTTTTATTAATAATGGTCCTAAGACATTTTTCACTGATGTGGCCCAATCTATGGTGCCACAACATATATGTATTTTCAGTGTCTGTCACATTGGCTGAATTATTCAAAGTAGATGCATTTAATCTAAACAAGTTTCCCATCTAAGATCCTTTAGCAACCACCCAATTCCCTCTCACCAACCTACAACTAGACTTATCAAATGTCACATTCATTCCAAAATCATTTAACTTTGATATGTAAAGTAAGTTTCTTGCTAGTCTTGGAATATGCAAAACATCATGAAGGGTTTTAACCCTTCCATCACTGAAATACAACTTTACCTTTCCTTTGCCAATTATTTGTTTTGTACTATTGTCACCAAGGAAACCTTCACCTCCATCATATGCTAAATATTCTAAGAACCACTCCATGTTGCGAGTCATATGATAGGAGCAACCTGAATCAATAAGCCAAGCATCATTACTTATTGTGTTAGCTGAAATAATTAATGCATCATTGTCACCATCGTCTGAGGATTTTTCAGTGGAAGAATCTGAGCTTTTTTTCTTGCTCTTACAATCTTTCTTCACATGTCCTCATTTGCCACAGTTCCAACATTTTACCTTGATTTTACCAGATGGAGTTTTGGAATGACCTTTAGACTTACCCTTCTTCTTATCTCCTTTGGGTGTCTTTTCCTTAGTTCTACCCCTTACATTTAAATCACCTTGGGATCCACCATTTTTGGATTTTCTTCTCATTTCTTCTGAAAGAAGTGTAGCAATGAGACTATCCATCTTTGGATCTGTACCACTACCACTGATAGCAACAATTAGATTTTCCCAAGATTCTGGTAAAGAACATAATAATAAGATACATTTATCCTCTTCCTCAAACTTAACACCTACAGATGCAAGTTGACTTAAAATCAAATTAAATGCATTCAAATGGTTTGTAACAGAATCACCATTCTTCATTTTAATGAATACAACTGTCTTTTGAGGTATAACTTGTTAGTTAAACTTTTGCTTTGATAAATATCACCTATCCTCTTCCCATAGCTTGTATGTTGTTGCTTCAGAAGAAACATTCAAGAGGATGACATCTGCAAGGAACAACCTTATGGTTCCTCATGCTTTTTTTATCAAGTTTCAACCATTCTTCATCTTTCATAGTTGTAGAAGGATTCTTTTCATTTGAAACAACAACCCATTGTTCTCTTTCTTCCAAGACATCTTCCATTTTCAATTTCTACATCTTGCAGCCTGATCCATTGAATTTCTCAACATCCATACAAGAGGTAGAACCCATTGTATACAATCTCCTTCATAGATTTGCAAAACCTACAAAACAAAAGCTCCCACTGCAACAAAAAAACCTTCAACACTTTAAGAGAAAGGCGTCCCTCACTCTACATAACCGTTAGCTCTGATACCAAATGTTGAAAATGAAGGTAGAACTATTGCTATAAACTTTAAAATTTTGTGTATGCAAAGCTGAAATAAAAATGAATTTGTAACAATTAATGAACAATTGATTTGCACATTCAATCCAATGTAGAAGAGAAGAGAAGAGAAAAGAAGAGAAGAGAAAAGAAAAAGATTGCATAGTATTTACGTGGAGAAACCCTTTCAGGTAAAAACTCCACACTCAAAGATGTTTCATGCTTGTATTAAATCTCTTTGCAAAATATTACTGAAATTTCTCTAAGTCCCTGATGCACTTCACAAAAAAACTTCTTGTTTTTTCTCTAAGTCTTTTACAAAAACTTTTGCTTTTTTCTTCTAATTCTTTTTTCCTCAAATCAACTCTCTGGAAAATGTATGGGGTTTACAATTAAATAAAAAAACCCTCTTTTAATTCAAAAGCTTGAAACTCAAATTACAATAAATTATAATTGATAACATAACTTCCAAAGCTCATGCAAAAATCAAGCTCACTCAAATTGAGAAGACTAAACTCAAACAAAGTCCAAGCTTTGAGTTAACTACCCCTTCATGATGTGGGCAACCCAAGATGGCTAAATATAGTTGTCCCAACATCAAACTTATCACCAAATAAAAGTAACATCAAAAACTCCTCCATTTGGGCGTCCATATTTGCCCAATGAGTTTCTAATAACTAAAGTGACCAAGACACATCAATTTCATGCAAACAACACGCAATATTGATGTCCCCAAGGTTATTCTAAAATATCTTATTCTGTACATGCAAGTGACATGCAAACATCAAATCCAACATGCAACTGATGCCCATTACGTGAAACACTAAGATGTACCATCTTGCAAATTTTGGGAGTTGGAGTGTCTTGCAAGTAATATCTTAAAACTGACATGCAAGCATTTTCAACAACATGCAACTGATACCCATTTCATGAATCACTAAGATGTACCATCCTGCAAGTTTCTGGAGCTGGAGTGTTCTACAAGTAATGTCACAAAACTAACATACAACTACATGCAAGGTCATCTAACTGACATGCAAGAACATGCAAGGTCATACAAGTCCATAGGAATGACATGCAAGCACATCCAAGTGACATGCAAGTCAATATGAGCAACATGCAACAACATGCAACAACATGCAAGTACATGCAAGTAACATGCAACAACATGCAAGTACATGCAAGTTACATGCAAGTACATGCAAGTCCATGCAAACTATTCTGACCACATGCAAGCAATATTTAATTCATGCATCTCTAACACTGTAGTTAACTCCAACATTATATCCATGCAAGGTGTCTCAACATTATCCACTTATGTACATAAAAAAACACAACTCCAAGTCTAAAAATAAGTCCCAAGTCTAACTCCCACTCACTAGGAGTTATCAAACTCTATTTTAAGATTTAGAAGAAGTCAACAAGGTCTTCATGGCTCCCATCTCAAAGTGGGTGCCCAAGTTTGGTATTATCCATTTAGAACTTAATTGCAAAAGTCAAAGTGATGTAATTAATAAATAATTAATCTCTCAAAGTCCTAATGTGTTGGGAAACACATTCCAAGAACTTTGGAGACACATGAATTGGTTAGGATTGCAAGTTAATGGCAACTTATCCCAACAAGAGTTAGTGTTAGGGTTAGAGTTATGTTTACAGTTAGCTTGAGAGTTAGCATTAGGGTCAGAATTAGGGTTAGAGAAAAATTAGGGTTAGGGTTAAGATTAGCATTAGGGTTGGGATTATAATTAGGGATAGGTTTAGGGTAAGAATTAGTGTTAGAGTTAGAATTAAGGTTTGGTTAGAATTAGGGTTAAGGTTAGGGTTAGGATTAGAATTGGGGTTAGAGATAGAATTAGGTGCAGGGTTAGGGTTAGGATTAGAATTGGGGTTAGCGATAGAATTAGTGTTAGGGTTAGGGTTAGAATTAGGCTTACATTTACAATTAGGGTTAGATTTTGATTAGAATTAGAGTTAGAATTAGTGTTACACATAGAATTAAGATTAGGATTACTAGGGTTAGCATTAGTGTTAGAGTTAAAAATAGGGAACTAGACTTATGTTTATGATTACAATTAGGATTAGTGTTAGGGTTAGAATTATGTTTACGATTAGAATTAAGATTAGGGTTATAGTTATAATTATTAGTGTTAGGGTTAGGGTTAGAATTAGGGTAATGGTTAGTGTTACAATTATAGTTATGGTTAGGGTTACAATTATAGTTATGGTTAGGGTTAGGGTTAGAATTATGTTTATGGTTAGTATTAAGGTTAGAATTAAAGTTAGGGTTAGAGTTAGAATTAAAGTTAGGGTAAGGTTAGTATTAGGGTTAGGATTAGAATTATTGATAGCATTAGGGTTAGTATTAGGATTATAATTAGAGTTAAAATTAAGGTTTGGTTAGAATTAGGGTTAGGATTATACTTAGGGTTTGGTTAGAATTAGGGATATAATTAGTGTTAGAGTTATGGTTAAGGTTAGAATTAGGGTTAGGATTAGGGTTAGAATTAGAATCAGGATTAGGGTTAGGGTTATAATTTGGGTTATAATTAGAATTAAGGTTAGAGTTAGAATAACGGTTACATTCATGGTTAGGGTTAGGGTTAGAATTATTGTTAGGTTTTTGAATAAGGGTTAGGGTTAGAATTATGTTTATGGTTAGTATTAAGGTTAGAATTAAAGTTAGGGTTAGAGTTAGAATTAAAGTTAGGGTAAGGTTAGTATTAGGGTTAGAATTAGAATTATTGATAGCGTTAGGGTTAGTATTAGGATTATAATTAGAGTTAAAATTAAGGTTTGGTTAGAATTAGGGTTAGGATTATACTTAGGCTTTGGTTAGAATTAGGGATATAATTAGTGTTAGAGTTATGGTTAAGGTTAGAATTAAGGTTAGGATTAGGGTTAGGATTAGGGTTAGAATTAGAGTAAGGGATAGGGTTAGGGTTATAATTTGGGTTACAATTAGAATTAAGGTTAGAGTTAGGATAACGGTTACATTCATGGTTAGGGTTAGGGTTAGAATTATTGTTACATTTTTGAATAAGGGTTAGGGTAGAATTAGAACTGAATAAGGCTTTGGGTTAGAATTAGGATTAGGGTTATAAATATACTAATTTAAATCATAAATATAACCCTAACCATAATTTGGTACATGAATAAAAATTAAGTGTAATGAGATTTATAAACATAAGCATAACCTTAATTAAATTAAAACATCATTCTAACCCTAATTTTATGCATAACCCTAATTCTGACCCTAACCCTAATTCAACCATGATTCTAAATTTACACTTAGCATAGATATCTCTAAAGATAAATATCCTAACCTCATAACTCTAATCCTAATCATAACCCTAACTCTAATTCTAATCCTTACCATAACCATAATTTAAAACATGGTTAAAATCCTAAATCTAGCCCTATTTATAACCCTAACCCTAACTGTATCCCTAAACAAAATCTTAAATCTAATCTAACCTTGGTTCTAACCCAAACCCAAACCCTAATTGTAATCATAACCCTTAATCTAACCCTAATTCTAATTCTAATCATAACCGTAAGATTACACTTAGCATTGGTTAATAAGCCTCACCACATATCTAACCCTATTTATAAGCCTAACTTAACCCAATCCCTAAACAAAACCATAATTATAAATCTATCCTTCATTCAAACCTTAAAAAATCAATATATAATTATAATTATTATATAATATATTATAATATTATAGTATATTATATAATTAATAATTTAATTATTATAATTATATAATATAGTTATATTTAAAAAATATATGTAAAATACTTTAAGAGATATCCTTCTCTAGCATTATTTTTATATTTTTTAAATATAATATGTTGATACCCTAGTTGTTTTATATTTAAAAAATTTATATCTAAAATAGGTGGAGAGATATGTAGGGCCTAGTTTTATATTTTTTAAATATAGATATGCTAGGTGTTTTATATTTAGAATATATTTAGAAAAATCCAATTAAGGAATTATAATAGAAATATGTGTCCCACTCGTAGTTAAGTAATTTATATTTATTTATATTTAAGTAATTTATATTATATAAAACAAGTTTTTACTTTTTTAAGAGTTTTTTAGAGGCCCATTTTTATGAATTCAAAGTAAACAATGTAGATAAAACAAAAATAATTTTTAAATAAAATAAAATACTTCTAAAGTAAAATAAAATAACTTTGAAGGTATCTATACTTTTTAATATAATTAATAAGAATTATTTATGAAAATATTTTATTTTTATTTTATTTTTTTCCTTTTTTGTTTCATCTCTTCACATCCTTAACTTTGGATCCTTTTTGAGCCCTTGAGTCTCCAATCTAAATCATAATTCTCTCTTTAACTTAATGATGAACTATTCAATGTGATCCTAAATAATTTTGAAAATTTTGATATAAAAATCTAAAAGCACTTAAAATTAATTTCATAAACTATAAAAAACTAATACATAGAGTCAACTTCATATTTCAAAAATCATTATATACATTTATATTTCTTACACTATATTCTTGATAATTGAAATGATCTATAATAATAGATTCAAAAAAATCTATATTCTTGATAATTGAAATGATCTATGATAATAGATTTAAAAAATTAAACATATTATCTTCTGACTAAAATAATTAAAGTTCCTTCAAAACCTCTTTTTAACCCTTTACTAAAAAGGGTTCTATATCATAACCTAATAAATAATGAAGAGATACTATTACCAGATATCTCTTCTACAGCAGCCTAGCTAAATTGAGTGCCACCTTTACGTCCATCTCTCTGCCACGTGTCCTTCTGATCACCATTAATAATTACTAAATCCAAGAACGATAACTACTCGGCCAGATGGACTTCTTGAAACTGCAAGACAAGACCTTTTTCTTTGAACTGTCAGAAAAATTGTAAATTCCCGACATGTATGGGATTCCATATAATAATACTAGCAGCTACCATTTATATCAATAAAATGTGGTCCTGTTTCCCTCTTAAAAGGCCTTAAGTTCTATTGGGTTCATTTAGATCTGGAATCAGGCCAACTAGATACTAGTTGGGATTCCCACCTCTACATTTGGCAGAGTGCATGCTAACCTAGCAGAAAATCATGTCATATGGTTATAAATTCTTTCTTCTTCATGCAGGTGTTCTTGACGGTGGTGCTTGATTTCCTAGGTCAGTTAGGTGGTTAACAGATTGAGAAGAAAAAGTCGTGTGTTTCTATTGGTCTACTGTTTCCACCATCTTGGAATCAGTCCTCCTTTGGGTAATGCATGCATGATGAGTCATGGGTTCAATCCTTTGGTGGCTGAATAGTTTGTTGTGTTATCGTGTCCTATTTAGGTCTTGGTGGGTTCTCATCAATTGCTCAGCCATGCAGTGTTGATCATTTTTATTGGATTTGCATGGTCTTCCCCTGTGAGCAAGGAGATCTGATTATATGGGGGCGGTGCATCTTCTTGAATTTTTATTTTCATGGCTGATTTAGGTGGTGGGTTCTTGTGAGCTGATAAGCTATCACTTGGGTATTTCTTGCATTTTATGTAGTATAAACCCATAAGATTTTCCTGCAGTATTATTGCTGTACATGCACATGGAATAGTTTCCCTTCTTGGAGCAAGGTGGTGGTCAAGAACTAGCAGATGAAAAAGGAAGGAAGAGAGATTGTGCTCAGTATAGAGGTGTTACAGGAAGTTGGGTTGGTTGTTAGGTTTGTATAGTCTATCCATATTAATAATCTATTAAGTAACTACATAGCAGTTTTCGGTGACATGGCCATGGAGATGATGAATTTTAGGGCTTCTGAGATGGAGTCTGGTAACAAGGATGTGCCAAGCCCTATTCTTGTGAGGTCCATCAGTAGGGATGATGATGGCCACCCTAGGAGAGCAGGTATCCAACCATTGGTGCTTTTTAGAATTTTTTCTTTCTGAAAATGTATACCAATACATAATTTATGAGCATACACCCACATGAAATCCTATGAATGAATATGCATATTCCTGTTATTTTGAATTTATCATTTCTGCCCGGCTCTTTGGTTTGGAGATCAACACTGTTTTTTTATTTATTTCATAAATGTTTCATGACACTTTGGTTTGGAGTTTAACAGTTCTGTGGGTTTTGCTTTTTTCCTACTTGGTGCTCCAGGCAATGTATGGACCGCTTCTTCTCATGTGATAACTGCTGTTATTGGGTCTGGAGTGCTGTCTTTGGCTTGGAGTATGGCTCAGTTGGGATGGTCGGCAGGGCCAGTTGCTCTTGCTTGTTTCTCCATTGTCACCTATTATACATCCCTTTTGCTAGCTGACTGCTATAGGAGCCCAGATCCAGTCACTGGGAGACGAAACTATACATACATGGATGCTGTCAAGGCCAACTTGGGTCAGTTTCTTTCATAAGAAGAATTTTGTTTTTGGTCTCAACTGTTAACTTTTGAAATTACCAAGATGAGAAGCTTCTATTTACCATAAATCTGGATTTATGCTATTTTACTTTAAATCATAGATCCAGATACATAAAACAAAATGGAGGTTTGATTAGCTTAGCAGTGAAATAAAATTCTGACTTTTCTTTGAATGATCTATTGATACATTGTCATATATGTTGCTATTATTGATCAACTCCTCCGAAAAAAAATCAGATTGAGGATATGTGTTGTCTGAGGATTTCTATTTTTAACATTTTTCATGTAATAAAGCATTTATTAGAGTTCAACTGAAAAAAAATTTAATCCTTTTTGACCAATTTGTTGGATGTTTTTTCCTTGTCTTATTATTATTGTTTTTGGCCATTTAACAAGGGAGGAGCAATATCAAATGGTGATCTGCTTTAATTAATCTTTATTTTTCTTTGTTTTCCATTAGGCGGCGTGAAGGTATTCTTATGTGGGCTGATCCAGTATGCAAATCTATTGGGCACATCAATTGGATATACCATCACTGCTTCAATAAGCATGGTGTAAGGGATCATGCAACACTATAAAACTTACTGAGAAATTACTTAACAATAAGTAGAACTACACAAATTCAAGAAGTTTGGTTTGGTTAGAACACTAAACATATTTTCTTTTCTTGGTTAAAACAGGGCTATTGGAAGATCTAATTGCTTTCATAAGCATGGGCAACAGGCTCCTTGCCATATTTCTAATAACCTCTACATGATCATTTTTGGGGTGATTCAAATAATATTTTCTCAGATACCTGATTTACATCAAGTTTGGTGGTTGTCAATAGTGGCAGCTGTCATGTCATTCTCATATTCATCTATTGGACTTGGTCTGGGAATTGCCAGAGCTGTAGGTATGTTATTAAAAAAAAGTGTTCTCCAATCAACATTGTTTTTCAAGATATTTCCCAAAAATATTGACGAGTATAAAGAGATTTCTCATATTTCATAACAAACTCTCATCTTTCTGTGAATGACAATATTTTTATGTAGAAATTGCTTGAAATCTTAAGGAGGAAATGTTACTCACATGAAATTAAACCCTAAAAACCTCATCTAATCTTGCAGAGAAACATACCGATTATGGTTCCCTGAAAGGAGTTGGAGTCAGAGATGCATTCCACGATGCGAATAACACTTGGAGTGTGTTTCAGGCTCTGGGCAATATTGCATTTGCGTATTCCTTCTCCATGGTTCTGATAGAAATACAGGCAAATATTTGCTCGTTTTCTTGCCCCTTCAACAATATTTGATCACTTATCAATTTCTTAAAAAGGAAATTTCTATACTTGTGCAGGACACCATCAAATCTCCACCTGCAGAGAACAAAACCATGAAAAAGGCAACAACCATTGGTGTAGCAGTCACAACAATATTCTACATGTCTGTGGGCGCTGCGGGCTATGCAGCATTTGGAGACAAGGCACCTGGAAACCTTCTCACCGGGTTTGGATTCTACAACCCATATTGGCTGGTGGACTTTGCCAACATCTGCATTGTAGTACATCTCGTGGGAGCTTATCAGGTAGTTATTTCAATTACCATTATTTCATCCGAAAGATCATAAGTAATATACCATCAAACTTAGATAACTTTTCTGCTTAGATTTTTTTTAAAAAAAAAACTTTTCTGTTTAGATTTCAATGACACAAAAAATTGGTATTATTTTTCGAGGTATCCAGATTATTTTTTCAATTGCTATTTTTAATTCCTAACCAGTTATAAGAGTTGCACCAACAAATTTAGATCACCTATCTGCATGGATTTCAATCACTATAGAAAGTTGGTAATGTTACTTTTGGCTTATCGTGTAATTATTTCCATGGTGGTTAATTTTTTCCCCTAACCAATAGAGAATTCATTGTCAAGCGTATATAAGCATCCTCTGATTTCAATCACTATTATAATTAGTATTGATTTTTAGCTTGTCAGTTACAATTATTCAATCACTGCTTTTTCCTTAGATCTAACCAAACATAGGGAATACAGCATCAAGCTTAGATCACCTTTATGCTTAGATCTCAATCACTATTGGAGCTGCTACAAATTTTTAGCTTATCCATAATGAGGTTTATGCTTAGATCTTAATCACTATTGCAGCTGCTACAAATTTTTAGCTTATCTATAATGAGCTTTATGCTTAGATCTTAATCACTATTGGAGCTGTTACAAATTTTTAGCTTATCCATAATGAGTTTTATGCTTATATCTTAATCACTATTGGAGCTGCTACAAATTTAAGTTATTTTTCTGCTTAAATTTAAGCAATTGGAGTGGTCCCATGGAAAATATGCCATGTGGCTGCATATATTTCCTTCCCTCCTTTTTTTAAATTAGATAACTTGTTTTTATTTTTTTAATAAAATCTACAACTTAAAATAACTATAATCAAATAACTATAATCAAGCTCCACAAATATCTCCTAAAAAATTAAGCAGTGACTGTTAGCCAAAATAGCTCCACAAATATCTCCTCAAAAAATTGAGCAGTGACTATTAGCCAAAACAAGCTAAGCAGCACTTAGATCTCAATCACTAGTGGAGCTGTTACAAATTTTTAGCTTATCCATAATGAGCTTTATGCTTAGGTCTTAATCACTATTGGAGCTGCTACAAATTTTTAGCTTATCCATAATGAGCTATTAGGTTAGATTTCAATCACTATTTCAATTAGATTTGGAAAAATCCTTCTGAGGGTGCTTGTTTTCTCAAATCCTATTTCACTGAATATTTCTACAGGTCTTCACTCAGCCTCTGTTTGCATTTGTTGAGGAGTGGTGCTCCACTACATGGAGTAACAGCAATTTCATACACAGGCAATATACAGTGAAAGTTCCAGGCTATGGTCCGCTGGAACTGACCCTCTTCCGCCTGTTATGGAGGACCTGTTTTGTTATTGTCGTAACACTGGTATCCATGATTCTTCCTTTCTTCAATGATATAATGGGCGTCTTAGGAGCTCTTGCATTCTTTCCTCTCACAGTATATTTCCCAATAGAAATGTACATTGTTCAACACAAAGTGAAGCCATGGAGCAGGAAGTGGGTGATTCTGCAACTGTTGAGTACTGTGTGCTTTTTTGTATCACTGGCTGCCCTGGTGGGCTCCGTTGCAGGTGTCGTTAAAAGACTACAACAGAATTACAAGCCCTTCAAAACCACTTACTAGAAAGTAAGTTACATATATATTTTTCTTTCAGTCTTCAGAAATTATTATCAATTTACTAGTTCCAAATATAAGTACTATTATAAGATGAATGAAAACCAATTTAATTCATTCACTTCCACCATGTGATATTGTGCAGGTCAAATCTCTTTTTCACCACAAATATGGATAACTGAAGAGGACATCACCGCCTTGTTTAAAAAGAATATGGTGGATATGTCATCTATATCTTCCGAGCAATAGCAATGTATCTTTGGAGATAAATTTGAACTTTCATTACTGTGGTGCATCTTAATTTAGTTTTGTACTCACAACTTTTGATCTTTATTACTAAAGAAATTTGTGCACCAAGCATATTATTGATTGTAAATATGTGATGTTTAGTATTGTATTTGTTGTTTGATTTTATTATTGACTGTAAATATGTGATGTTTGAGATTGCATCGTTGTTCCATTTAAATATTAAGGTATTTGGAGTTAGGCATTCACTATGAGGGCCACATTCTCTTTCTATGGCCTTTAATCTTTTAATGAAAGGCATTGAATGATTTAGAGTAATTTAAGGTAGAAATCAAATACAAAAGAGCTTATTGTCACAATTCTAATAGTAGATTTTGGACTCACATATGTGATGTTTAATATTGATATTTGTTGTTTGATTACATTTGTGTTCCATTAAGTATATTATGGTATTTGGACTTACACATTCACTATGAGGGCCACATTCTCTTTCTATGGGCCTTTAATCTTTTAATGAAGGGCATTGAATGAAATACATCACAATTCTAATAGTAGATTTTGGACTTATTAGTTGTATCAGCTATCTTTGTTAAATCTTCTTTTCAAAATTGTATGATGTAATGTGTAATATTTTTTACAATTTTTAAATTATAATAAATTAAGATATATAAATATACAAATATATTTTGTTAAACATTTATTATGGCCAAATCAAAGTTGAAATTCAAATACAATTTAAAAGGATTGTGGAATAATGAATAATGTTTATTTACATGTTCTATACAAAATGAATTATGTTCCATACAATCTAGTATATTTCATTTTCTAAATATTTTTACTTAATAAATATACATCCCAACTTTGCAAAATAATATTTATTTGAATATATCTAACATATAATTAAATACAAACAATAATAAATTAGAACTCCATCATTATACTCCTCCCTAACCCTAAATCTATTACTATCCCTAGTCCTTAACTCTATTACTATTCCTAATTCTAACCCTAACCCTAACCGTAATTGTATCTCTAATACTAACCATGATTCTAACTATAATCCTAACCCTAATCAAAACATAATTCTAACCTTAACCCTAACCTTAACATTTAGGCCAATATTAACCCTAATTCTAACCCCAACCCCAATCCTAATTCCAACCTAAACCCTAACCCCAACCCTAATTCTAACACTAATTCCAATTGTAACCCTAACCTTAACCCTAATTCTAACACTAATTCCAATCGTAACCCTAACCCTAACATTTAGGCCAATGCTAACCCTGACCCTAACCCTAATTCTAAAATAAAGTAGTTCTAAAGTAAAATAAAATAACTCTTAAAGTAAATTAAAATTTATGTGTCCACACACACACATATATATACTTCTAAAATAAAATAAAATAATTTTAAGTAAATAAAATACATTTAATAATATCTATACTAGTTAATATAATACTAATAAGAATTATTTATGAAAATATTTTATTTTTGTTTTGTTTTTTCTATCTTGCTTTTCCTTTTTAGTTTCACCTCTTCACATCCTACCTGGATCCTTTTTGAGTTGTGGTGTCTTCAATCTAATTCACAATTCTTCTCTGTAACTTGATGATGGACTACTCAATGTGATCCTAAATGTTTTTGAAAAAATTGATATAAAAATTATACACAATTAAATCTAAAAACATTTAAAATGAATTTCATGAACTATAAAAAGAGTCATACATACCATCAACTTCTGATTTCAAAAATCATTACATACATCTACATTTCTTACATTTGACCATGACACCTTTCATATGAGGTTTTAAGAAAAATAATAAATTGTCAAAAAATTGAGTGCCGTGATCATGTTTTTATATTATAACATCTTTGGGTTTGGACTATGGGTGGAATATTTTTTTTCTTTTTAGGATGAGAAGAGATTAAGTAGTATGAGCTTTTAATATTTTACAATGCTTACAATTTTATTGCAAAATTGTCTTCTTTGATAGCCCCATTTGGCAATGCCTAATTTGTTTATTAAATGAGAATTATTATTATTAACTACTGCTCTTGAATTGAAATCGAATCTATAATTATAGAGTTTGCAGTAAGTATACATTCATCTATTATGGTGATTTTAAAAAAAATATAGCAAAAAATTAGATCTTTTTAATTATTAAACTATTAAAAACCATTTTAACTATTCAATTGAATATACAATAAGAAAATCTCAAGAAACCATTAAAATAAATAATAATAATTAGATTGTTGGATAAGTATGAAGGGATTGGTAAAATTGAAGCTCTAACTTCACAAATTATTGTGTTACTCTTTGGCTTTAAGCTTTAAGCACCTATCCAAGCAAAGAAATCAAACATGGCATTTCAATCACCATGATTTTTCATTTACAAAAGTTTCTTTCTCCAATCCACATATATATAGTAAATCAAAACATTAAAAATATAAAAATATGATTGTGTTACAGGTTACTTACAATTATAGAGCAGCAACTTCTTTTTAATTTTAGACAAAGCAAAAATTTAAATTTGTTTCTAAAGATAAACATTCTAAAAAAACCATTTTAAATTAATATATAATTATATATCAATTTAAAAAAATGTTGAAGATAAATATAATAAAACAAAAGATCATTTATATTAATTTTGAAAATATTTATATTATTTTAAATTGTAAAATATGATCTAAAATTGAAAAAATCATATGAAAACAGCAAATCTTTTAGATTTGTTTTTTTTTTAAAAAGCACAATAATTTTTACAATAGATTTTTTTGGGGGGTTAATCCTTTGGTCACTGAATAGTTTGTTCATTGTTGTATTGTGGTGTCCTATATAGGTGTTGGTGGGTTCTATCAATCGCTCAGCCATGTTGTGTTGATCATTTTTATTGGATATGCTTATGGCCGGATTTTCATGGTCTTCCTCGTTGGGCAATGAGATCTGATTATATGGGTACAGTGCATCTCCTTGAATTTTTATTTCCATGGGTGTTTTAGGTCGTGGGTTCTTGTGAGCTGATAAGCTATCGCTTGGGCATTTCTTGCATTTTATGTTGTATAAACCCATAAGAATTTCTTGCAGTATTATAGCTCTACATACACATGGAATAGTTTCCCTTCTTGGAGCGAGGTGGTGGTCAAGAAATAGCAGATGAAAAAGGAAGGACTAGAGATTGTACTCAGTATAGAGGTGTTACAGGAAGTTGGGTTGGTTGTTAGGTTTGTATAGTCTATCCATATTAATAATCTATTTATGGATTCTAGGATCTCTGAAATGGAGTCTGGTAACAAGGATGATGATGGCCGCCTTAGGAGAACAGGTATCCAACCATTGGTGCTTTTTAGAAATTTTTTCTTTAGAACTTCAAATGTATACCAATACATAATTTATGAGCATAAACCCACATGAAATCCTATGAATGAATATGCATGTTCCTGTTACTTTGAATTCATCAATGGTTTGTAGTTTAACAGCTCTGTGGGTTTTTCTTTTTCCTACTTGGTGCTCCAGGCAATGTATGGACAGCCTCTTCTCATGTGATAACTGCTGTTATTGGGTCTGGAGTGCTGTCTTTGGCTTGGAGTATGGCTCAGTTGGGATGGTCGGCAGGGCCAGTTGCTCTTGCTTGTTTCTCCATTGTCACCTATTCCGCATCCCTTTTGCAAGCTGACTGCTATAGGAGCCAAGATCCAATCACTGGGAGACGAAACTATACATACATGGATGCTGTCAAGGCCAACTTGGGTCAGTTTCTTTCATAAGAAGAATTTTGTTTTTGGTCTCAAGCATGCTTGAAACTGTTACCTTTGGCAATTACCAGGATTAGAAACTTCTATTTACCATAAATCTAGCTTTATGCTATTTTACTCTAAATCATAGATCCAGATACATAAAATAAAATGGAGGTTTGATTAGCTTAGCATTGAAATAAAGTTCTTCTGACCTTTCTTTGAATGACCTATTGATACCTTGTAATATCTGTTGCTATTATTGATCAACTCCTCTCAGAAAAAATTCAGATCTAGGATATATGTTGTCTAAGGATTTTTACTTTTAATATGTTTCATGTAATAAAGCAGTTTCTTAGAGTTCAACTTTTCCCCCTTTAACTACAGAATTTGAAATTTGTTGGATGCTTTTTCCTTGTCTCTTATTATTATTTTTGGCCAGTAGATTGTTTAACAAGGGAGGAGCAGGATAAAATGATGCACTGCTTTAATTAATCTTTATTTTTCTTTGTTTCGATTAGGCGGTGGGAAGGTATTCTTATGTGGGTTGATCCAGTATGCAAATCTATTGGGCACATCAATTGGATATACCATCACTGCTTCAATAAGCATGGTGTAAGGGATCATGCAACGCTATCAAACTTACTTACTGAAAATTAGGAACAATAAGTAGAATTACACAAACTCAAGAAGTTTGGTTTGGTTAGTAAACTAAACATATATTCTTTTCTTGGTTAAAACAGGGCTATTGGAAGATCTAATTGCTTTCATGAGCATGGGCAACAGGCTCCTTGCCATATTTCTAATAACCTCTACATGGCCATTTTTGGGGTGATTCAAATAATATTGTCTCAGATACCTGATTTACATCAGGTTTGGTGGTTGTCAATAGTGGCAGCTGTCATGTCATTCTCATATTCATCTATTGGACTTGGTCTGGCAATTGGCAAAGCTATAGGTATGTTGTAAAAAAAGTTTCTCCAATCAACATTGTTTTTCAAGATATTTCCCAAAAATATTGAGAGTAGAAAGAGATTTTCTCTGTGAATGCCAATATTTTTATGTAGAAATTGCTTGAAATCTTAAGGAGGAAATGTTATTCACATGAAATTAAACCCTAAACACCTCATCTAATCTTGCAGAGAAACATACCGATTATGGTTCCCTGAAAGGAGTTGGAATCAGAGATGCATTCCACGATGCGAATAAAACTTGGAATGTGTTTCAGGCTCTGGGCAACATTGCATTTGCTTATGCCTTCTCCATGGTCTTGATAGAAATACAGGCAAGTATTTGCTCGTTTTCTTGCCCCTTCAACAATATTTGATCACCTAACCATTACTTAAAAAGAAAATTTCTATACTTGTGCAGGACACCATCAAATCTCCACCTGCAGAGAACAAAACCATGAAAAAGGCAACAACCATTGGTGTAGCAGTCACAACAATATTCTACATGTCTGTGGGCTGTGTGGGTTATGCAGCATTTGGAGACAAGGCACCAGGAAACCTTCTCACTGGGTTTGGATTCTACAACCCATTTTGGCTAGTGGACTTTGCCAACATCTGCATTGTAATACATCTGGTGGGAGCTTATCAGGTAGTTATTTCAATTACCATTATTTTTCCATAATCAATAGTACGGAACACACACCATCAAGATTCGATCACCTTTCTGGGTAGATTTCAATCGCAATTGAACTTTATAGTATCTTCTTTGGTTCCGGCTTTCATCTTTTTTTAATGACACAAGAAATTGGTATTGTTTTTCTATGTATTCAAATTATTTTTTCAATTGCTATTTTTTTATCCCTAATCAGTTATAAGATTGCACCAACAAATTTAGGTCACCTATCTGCATGGATTTCAATCACTATGGAAAGTTGGTAATGTTATTTTTAGCTTATCGTGTAATTCTTTTCCATGGTAGTTTCTTTTTTTCCCTAACCAATAGGGAATGCATTATCAAGCGTATATAAGCTTCCTTGATTTCAATGACTACTAAAATTAGTATTGATTTTTAGCTTACCAGGTACATGCCGCAATTTTTAGCTTAGCTTAGGCATGTCTCCATGGGCTGCTTAGTTTATTTTGATTAGCAGCCACTGCTCAACATTTTTAGGAGTTATTTGTGGAGCTATTAGCCTCATTTAAGCAGTTATGTGAAATTGTAGTTTTTTACTATGCTAAAAAAACAAAAGAAAAAATTTATTAATAAAGAATTATGTATTAATATAGAAAATTTACAGGATAATAGAAGAAAATAAAAAAAAGGGAAGGAATTATTTGTAACCACATGGCATATTTTTTATTTTGCAGTTGCTTCTTATTTGCAGTCCCCTTTTTTTTTTCCACAACTTATTTGCTTATTTTATTTTGGTCATGAATATTTTATTTTTCTGCTTATTAACAGTTATGTTAATTTTTAGTTTTTACTATATAAAAAAATAAAAATAAATTATCTTAATTATTAAGGAAGAAAATATATATATATATATATTTCATTATGCAGTGGCTACTTATTTGTGGCCTCTTTTTTCCACAACTTATTTGCAATTTTTAAACAGTAGTTGCTCCACAAAAATAGGGAAAGATTCTATATTATTCTTTTCCCATAATTATAAATTTCCATGGGGCCACTTCAGCTACTTAAATTTAGTTACTCCACTATAACAAGATAGATTTTCTAAATTATCCTTTATGCATAATTTAGAATTTGTATAGGCCACCTCAATAAATCCATTTAAACAGTCACATGAGAAAATGGAGTTATCCATAATGAACTATTAGGTTAGATTTCAATCAGTATTTCAACTGTTGTTTTTCCTGAGAACCATGGTGAAGTTTTAATTTATCTGGCAGACTCCTTCTGAGGGTTCTTGTTTTCTCACATCCTATTTCACTGAATATTTCTACAGGTCTTCACTCAGCCTCTGTTCGCATTTGTTGAGAAGTGGTGCTCCACTACATGGAGTGACAGCAATTTCATACACAGGCAATATACAGTAAAACTTCCAGGCTATGGTCCGTTGGAACTGACCCTCTTCCGCCTGTTATGGAGGACCTGTTTTGTTATTTTCGTAACACTGGTAGCCATGATTTTTCCTTTCTTCAATGATGTAGTGGGCATCTTAGGAGCTCTTGCATTCTTTCCTCTCACAGTATATTTCCCAATAGAAATGTACATTGTTCAACACAAAGTCAAGCCATGGAGCAGGAAGTGGGTGATTCTGCATCTGTTGAGAACCGTGTGCTTTTTTGTATCACTGGCTGCCCTGGTGGGCTCCGTTGCAGGTGTCATTAGAACACTACAAGAGAATTACAAGCCCTTCAAAACCAATTACTAGATATATATTTTTCTTACAGTTTTCAGAAATTATTATCAATTTACTAGTTCCAACTATAAGTACTATTATAAGATGAATGAAAACAAATTTATTTCATTCACTTCCACCATGTGATATTGTGCAGGTCAAATCTCTTTTTCACCACTTTGTTTAAAAACAATATGGTGGATATGCCATCTACATCTTCCTAGCAATAGCAATGTATCTGTGGACTTTTATGTGATAAATTTGAACTTTCATTACTGTGGTGAATCTTAATTTAGTTTTGTACCCATCTCCTTTTTGATCAAATCTTGGCATTGCACCATATTATTGATTGTAAATATGTGATGTTCAGTATTGTACTTGTTTGATTTTATCATTGATTTTAAATATGTGATGTTTAGTATTGTATTTGTTTGATTTTATCATTAATTTTAAATATGTGATGTTTAGTATTGTACTCGTTGATTTTATCATTGATTGTAAATATGTGATGTTTAGTATTGTATTTGTTTGATTTTATCATTGATTGTAAATATGTGATGTTTAATATTGCATTTGTTGTTCCATTTTAGTACTCATTAGTTGTATTGCCTATCTAGTTAAATCTTCTTTTCAAAATTGTATGGTGTAATGTGTAATATATTTTTTGAATATAAAATATTAATTTATTAAAAAAAATTACATAATATAATATTTACCTATTATATATATTTTTGTAAGATAATTAATTATAGTGGCAATATTTTTTTATTAATTTTGAATATATATATATATATATATATATATATATATATATATATATATATATATATGCATGCATACATACATACTATTTTTTTATAATAAATTAAGAGATAAATATACAAATATGTTTTATTAAAAAATTTATTATGACTTATTCAAAATTAAAATACAATTTATAAGAATTGTGGAATAACTAATAATGTTTATTGAACATGTTCTATACATAATGAATTATGCACCATACAATCCAAATTAATTATACAATAGATGGATTAAGTTCAAGAAAAAGCATCACAAAATTTATCAAAACTCTTCTACAAGAAATTAAAATTCTTCAAGTTAACTAGAACTCAAAAGACCCTTCTACAAGAAATTAAAAATCTCCAAGCTAAGTACAAGACTACAAAGTATGGACTAATGGAACAAAAGAATTTCTTTCCATTTGAAAATGCAAGAGACTAACTAAAAAGGAATTAAGTAGAAGTTTTTACCCCCTTTGAAAATGCAAGAGACTAACTAAAATGGAATTAAGTAGAAGTTTTTACCCCCTTTGAAAATGCAAGAGATATTTTACAATTGTTAGTTTTACAGTTGTTAGGCTTCAAATCCAAATTGGATCTTATATCCCCTTTTTAATGGACTTTTGATCTCATATAAAGAAGGATGATATAGAGGATATTAAGATACATGCCTAAAAATGTAGCCTCTATGGATTTTTCCATTCCACCATCAAGGTAAACTAAAGTGACTTTTGGAGTTCACCAAGATAATTACTTAAATGCAATAAAAGATTTCACCTAGTTTCATAAGATTAGTTGTGTTTAATTAGATATCAGAGAGAAACCTTCAAAAATATAGGAAAAAAATTAAACTAATTTGAAATGAATTAAACGCCAAAAGTGACTCTTGGGGTTCACCAAGATGATGCAATAAAATATTAGATATGCAATAAAAGATTGGTCATGTTTGATTAGATATTAGGGACAAACCTTCAAAAATATAGGAAAAAGAAACATTAAACTAATTTGAAATCAACTAAATGATAGCACAAGGTATCAAAAACTCATGCACATGCTCAGCTTCCTTTGTTGGCTGCCTTACCAAGCACAACTTAAACTCAATTCCAGAAACTCAAACAAGAGTCAATCAGAAATAACAATAGGCATTCGAAGTATTTTCTTGCACTGATTAAATACAAAAATGATAGGAGGTTAAGAGATCTTCTACACGGACTTAAACAACCAAATAATAAAATGACAGGAAAATGAAAATATGCAGCTCAACGACAATGTCATGAAATAGACTTCTCATATTTATCTCTTATTGACAAAAAACATGTCTTTACATCTAACATCGGCCTGCAACAAATGTGAAGAAACAAAAACTTCTTAACTCTTCCTATCCTCCCTTGTTCTATGCTACTCTCAAACATGACAACACATTTCCTATTGGCCTATGGCTATGGGCCTTCATTCTTCTTTGCAACTAGACTATCTAATGGCCTCCATTTTCAATGCTTGCAGCTTCCATCTCTATCTTTTTGGTCGTCCTCCTTCTCCTCCTTTTTCTTTCTTTTTTTTTGGCTACGTTACACCTCTCTTATTTTCAGCATGCATTCCTTTGTGTAACTGTCGGCCTACATTTTCTTTGTTATCATCGATTCGCTTTCCCCCTCTCTGTCTCTGCTTTCCGCGCAGATCACTCTTTTATTGATTGCCTTCACTCTACCTTTTTCCTACGAGGATATCAATTCACCTCACCTAAATATTCTTCAGTAACTGTCGTTGCTTCCTCTCCTTATTGGCAATGCTTTTCTGCCGTGAATGGATGTCTTTTCATTTCCTCCTGACGACTCTTACAGAAAGAATAATGGTTCACATTCCCGTCTCAACTGGTTTGGCCACCAACACAGAGGAATATCTATTGTTTGTTTACATTTGTCTTCCAACCGTTTCCCTCGAACCTATTCACAGAAATCATGCACTCCTTCGCTGGTTGTCCTTTGCTCTACATTCGTTCCAATCTATGTGACCCTTCAACTTCTCTTAGCAGGCAATGTTGGGTATAGAAGAGTAATGATCGACTTCCTTACAAAACTTGGCTTATTAACTGGTGACATGAATCACTTGGTGATACGAGCTATGCATGCTAGACTCAGATTCATACTGGTAAGCTACAGGAATTGCATTCGTGACAAGAAGTTACACCTGCAACACTCAAACCACCAAAGCACACCCAGAAAACCCAAAACTGAACAAAGAAAGTAAAACCAAAATTGTTGAAGCATGATGCCCCTGCATCACTAAACAAAGGTCTACTAGAGGAAATTGAATCCAATGGGCTATTTCATCCAAAAGGTTATTCTTGTAATGTCTAATGTGCTTGTATTGTATGTTTGTCTTATGTGCTTTCCTTATGTGTCATTGTTTTATGTGTGTGGCTTATTTATTTGAGATGTGAATGTTTGGATTGTATGACTATTGTATGTTATTGTTTTTGTGTGTGTTTGTGTATTTGAATTGTTGTTATATTTACATTTGTATGCTTGTGTTGTGCTAAGGTTAGAATGCATGTAGTATTGGATGCACGCAGTCCTAGACCTTGGGCATGTATTCTTAGTAAGACATATAGCATCTCATGAAGAGAGATTTTTTAGTATGGGATGCAAGTAACAATTCATGTGGATGTTGTACATGGTCTTGGATGTGTTGTACTAAGCCAAACCTTGTGGGGTTGAAAGGACTGCTAGTCTTTATTGATGGTCATTTTTGGCTTGTTCATGTCCTTGCATTCATTTTTGTAATTAATGCTAGAAAGAATGTGTTGATGTGTGTTGTAAATCTATTCTAAGTAATTGAGATGCTTTTGATCTATAGTTTCATGTGTATGATTATATGTTAATAAAGGAATGAACTAAGTAAGATAATCACAAGTATTATATTGTACCACTCTTTGGATCATGGATGGTGCTTCTTTGCATTGATTAATGGATAGGGAGGAAAGGGGCATCTTCATGGTAGGTTCAACCTCTTTGTAAATCAGCAACAAGAGCATGGGAGTTTAGAGAAATAGCTTGCAAAGTTGAGCTTGGAGTTCTTTAGAGATTGTTCATGATTTACATTGTATATGACCACTTGTATATGTGGTGTTGGGTTCATGGCCTATTGTATTCATTATCATTGATGAGGGTTGTGTTGGCAAGAGACTCTATATGGACTCATGAATGTTGTCATTGATGGCAACAAAGGTTATCTCACACATCCGCAGGACATGATGAGTCTTTACCAGAAGTCAGATTGAAGAAGTGCTGAGGTCCGGTAAGCAAGAACAGAGCAGTCAGTAAGGTCCGGCAGAAAGGTCCGGATCTCTCAGAAGAAGTATCTCAGTGAAGTGCGGATTTGGGGAATTCAAGAGGAGTACCTTGACTAATAGAATCCAAGGATTTAGCCTCCCGTGTTGGAAGGATGAAAAGATATGAATACTTGAGTGTCGGGTTCCTGATTGGCAGTGTGGACAGAGGAAGAACTGACTAACAAAACATCAGACATTATTCTGGATGTGTTACTGATGATGGTAAAGGTCCTCAAGGCATAAGTTATGATTGGCTGACATGATTGATGACTTCTACAAGTATATCCTTGATCCGCATTAATTGGTATGCAAGGATTCAGCTAACAGATCAAAGTTTGAGGAAAATATTGACTAGTCCGGATGCCGACTAGAAAGGTGATGAAATCACTTGTGCGGATATATATACAAGATGGGTTTAGATGTGAAGGTGTGTGTGGTGTAATGTGTAGTGTGAAGAAAAGCAGAAGAACAATGTGAAAGCAGAAAGGAAGGTCCGGTATGTGAAAAGACAGCAGTACAAAAGAAGAGGAAGGATGAAGTGCAGCAGGTCAGTTTATTAAGCCTAACCGGAACTGAACTCCAGCATATGTGGATGCTTCTCATCAGTTCAAGGATCTTGTTATTCTTCTTACAACTTGTAGACAATGAGTCTCTTGTAGGCAATGAGCCTCTTGTGAGCAGTGTGCTCAGGCAATGAGCCCTAATTAGCAAGTGCCATTTTTGTATTTCTATTCTTCTAACAGAGAATATAATCTTGGGTTAATCACCTCGTGGTTTTCTCCCCTAACAGGGTTTCCATGTCAAAAATATTGTGTCATGTGTATTGCCATATCATGGTTATGTTTGTTTATTTGATTTGATGCTGCATTAATCATTAAGAAAGTTCAGAAAGCTAAAATAATTAAGATAATTGATTCACCCCCCCTCTCAGTTATCAACAATTGGTATCAAAGCTAAGTTCCTCTAAACAGAGCCTAACAGCTTGAGGAAGATCTGGGAATTAAAAATGGATATGTATGGTTTGAAGGAACAACTTCAGTCTGCCCTAGATGATCTTGAACATTCCAACTCTGAAGATAATGAATTGAAGGAAAGACTTAAACAGGCTGATGATTTCATAAATGAATTACAAGGGAAACTAAGCATCTCTATGAAGAAGAGAAAGGAACTTCTTCAGCAATTAGCAAGTCAAAGTGAAGCAAATGATACAAATGAAGAGCTAAAGGAGAAAACTCAATTATGTGAAAAATTGTCAAAAGAGGTTATTATGATAAGACATGAAATGGAATCAGGAGTTATGAAATTCACCCAAGAAATTGAAGAAAAAAGAAAGACTGAAGATAATCTAAGACAATCTCTCAAGGAGAAATCAGAAGACTGCCACAAGATGGATAGAATAATAAAGACTGAAGATAATCTAAGACAATCTCTCAAGGAGAAATCAGAAGACTGCCACAAGATGGATAGAATAATCAAACATCTTGAATCTGATCTTGAAGATGCCAAAGATAATAAAGAAAAACTTGAGGATCAAATTGACTCTCTTAAAAAGGATCTTCAAACAGCAAATGAATACAAAGAGAAATTCAAGATAAGCTCTGCTCAACTTGAAGTTCTTCTTGAAAGCCAAAAGAGGGTAGATGACAAGCATGGCTTAGGATATGAGAAAGGTGAAAGCTCTGCATCCGGTCAGAAGAATTTTGGATCAGGAAATCCAAGAAACAAACCTAGAAGACCTCCGGTAAGACAGCCCAATGCTCAAAGATATCCATCTTTCAATGGGTACTGCTACAACTGCAATAACTTTGGTCATAAAGCTAATCAATGCAGAAAGAGAATGAATCAAACTAATTCATCCTTCTCCGGACAGTGCTTCAACTGCAAAAGGTATGGTCACAAATCTCATGAATGTAGAAATATGCAAATGAACAATTCATTCAATGGTAGATGCTATACATGCAATAGAGTAGGTCATATGGCTAATCAGTGTAGATCAAGAGGTTATCAGTCAAATATGCAAAGAAATGTTGTTTGCTACAATTGCAATAGATCCAGTCATATTGCCAAAATCTGTAGAAGCAAGAATCAGGACAAAAGGGGTCCGGTGCATCATAATCAGAATCAAGACAAAGGAAAAGGGAAAGTGAATGCGGATGAAGTTAAGAATGAAATGAACAAGATTTGGGTAAAGAGAAGTATAGAGAATGTAGGGGATGGATCCGCACCAGAATCTGGTGCTGACATTCCTTCTAAAAATTGAATAGATAGGCTTTGGCTCTGGGGGAGTAACAAAAGAAAAACCAATTTCCCCAGCCAGTCAATTGGTGCCTGAAAATTGGCACTTGAAAGGTTGCGGATCAAAAGGATTTTCAGAGAAACATCATAAGAAGGCTTGGTTAAGACTGGGAAGATCCGCAAGAAAATTTGAAAAGTTTAATCTATCAAGACTAATCTGGTTTAACAGTCATCCAGTATGAATAGGACTTTCACAGTTAAATCTGCTACGACTCAAACTTTGAGATACCTTGATCTGTGGATAGATCAAATGGTTGAGGAAAGTAAGAAAGCTCGTTGTTAATCACCAAGGACAACTCTAAGCATATTACAGTGATCCAGAAAGAGATCTACTTCAAAATAAGAAGAACAGTGCAACTGGAATAACTTAAGTTGCGCATTTATTGCAGTAGGAATTTAGGGTTTATCTGGCAAATAAAAGGGTTTTGTGCTCGTCAGTTGCACATTTGCATTCTAAGGAAAGAAAGGAGAGCTCTGCAACAAACTGCTTCAAACTTCTCAAAGGCAAACCATTAGAGTAGATTCAATCAACAAATTATTCAAGTTCACTCCGTGAACCCTACAGGTGCAAAAGGTATTTTCCATTATCAAATATCTCTCTGTAAATCCTTGAATGATGGGTACTCTGAATATTGTGAAGATCTCTGATAGGCCTCACCCCAAATTTAAGAAACATCCATACAAATCCTTGGAAGTAGATCCCCTAGGAGCATTTTCCAGTGTTTCGCATGGTGTGTTGCAGACAGAAGATATTAGGGTTTACATACACGTGAATATTGAAGAGTTTGGGGAATTCAAACTTAGAGACATCTATCACAAACAATTGATAGATGATGCTTTTGAACTTAAACCACAATATAAGGGCATCCAGGAGAAACATTTTGATCAGTACATCCGTTTCCCCTCCTTTGAAGAAGATGAATGGGTCTGGTATGTATTGAGTAGGGTGCATGATAACTTCTTATGGCTGAACGGGCCTTGCAAGATCACTAAGGAAGCAATTAAGGTAGTAACTAGTTTACACTCCTCCGGAGGGATACCTATCCTCAAATCTGTCAAAAACCACATTGTAACTGAGGCCACGGATCAAAATTTGATAAGAGGGCAATGACCAATGAAGATATCACTGACCCGGATATCAATTTTGCATCTATGATAATAGGGTATAAGATATATCACTCCAGTAGGGAGAATTCAGTATCTAGAACTGCAGTGTATACTGCCTATGAGATGCTAAGAAAGAATGCAGAGTATGATCTCTGTGAACTCCTTCTAAGTTAACTGATGGAAAACATACAGAAGATCAAAAAGGACAAGAACTCCTTTAAATATGGTGGACTGATATTGTGTTTATTTTTCTACTTCATGAATGAGTTGCCCGGATCCAATGGATGGGTATGGCAAAACAACAAACCGGTAGCAATTCAAATCAGAGATTACTTGCATGAACTTGGGGATGCCAAGGCAAGGAATACAGCTCTATGGGGGTACTTTAAGAACTTCCAAAATACTATGCAAATCAAAGAAAGAATCCCAAAATCATTGGTTGAGAAATATAAAGATACAGTGTGCTTCATGGTAGACACTGATCAATGCCTAATGGAGGCAGTGGAGCCAAGGATAGTTTGGATCATGCCTATGGGGTATGAAGTTGATGAACAAATTGTGGAGCTACATATCCAACACATGCTAAGCCAGGCAAAGGATCCAAAGGCAGAAAGATTTGGAACCTTTGAAGAACTGAGTGTAAAAGTTCATGTTGAACTCAGACAACCAGAAATAAAGAGAAAAGCAAGAAAAGGGGTTGAAAACATTGCCAAAAGCTTTGGCATATCAAAAGAGGCGCTTGATACCAATAGAGAAAAGATGGAAAGAGCAGAGAAAGAAAAGGAAGAAGCAGAAAAGGAAAGTGCTCCGGTAGAATCTTCCACCCAGACCAGATCATCAAAGAAATCTGCACCTGCCACTGCTAAGAGCTCAAGGGCATCAAAACCGGAAGCAAAATCATATGGCAGAGGAGAGAAAAGAACCAAAACAAAGGCCACAAGGTCTTATGTCAGTCAGAAGGATGACGAAGAAACTGAATCAGATGAGGAGATAAAGAAAATGAAGAAGCAGAAGAAGAAAACATCCGGTGAACCTTCTATCGGTCAAGGTGAAGAAGAAAAGGCAGAGGAATTTGTAGAAAAGCCCACTCTGTCTTTAGATGATGTCATCAAATTAGTTACTGTGGATGGAAACCTTCAACCAATGGCTGAATTCTATGATGACTATAATGAAGCTGACCAAAAGATCTTGTAGGAAGCAGTAGTTAAGTATCTAAATATATATAATAAGGCTTTTATTGAAATTATATCTCTTATTCCCAAAAGCCTAGAAAAAGAGTTAGAAGTAAGAAAGAATAATGCCATGGCAAAAGATCTTGAGATCTAGGAGCAGATAGCTATTCAGCTCTATCCTTCAATCACTCAGAAACAAATGAATATGATCTTCAAAGATTGCAAGGATGAGTTCCAGAGTAAAGCCAGAATGAATCAGCTTATGCTTGGAGAAACTGATAAAGTGGCAAACAAAACTAAAGAGATCCTCCAAAATGCCTTCAAGAGATTCAATCTTCCTGTCTTAGAGGACTTAGGTGTTAATCCCTCGGCCACAGGTGTTGAGGAAGAGTCTACTGAGAAAATGGCAGAAGAAGTAATGGACACTGGTGCAGAAAAAGATAAGGATTTGGAATCCTCTGCTCCGGAAGAGGAAATCCTTGAACAAGCAAACACCTCTCCTCCAGTTTCCCCTGCAGTCTCCGGATCTAAAGGAGAAGAAAGAGTAGAAGAGAAAATCAGCCAAGAGGTAGAAGTGAAGGAAAAAGAAGATACCAGTACTAAGGTTGTGGAAGGAGAAAAAGCTCCAAGAGATAGTTCTGTGACTGCAGAAGAAAAGAAGAATCTGTCTTCGGCTAGAGACACTGCAGAATCTATCAAGGACTTCTTGACAAAAGAGACTATGGAGATTGATGAACTGGAGTTGCTAAAAGGGCCACTTGACTTTGACTCTCTTTCTCCGGTACAAACAATGAAGATAGCTTCATTTGCTAATGCAAAGGCTAAAGAAAAACTCCTGAAGTCTCGCATGGAAGACTGTGAGCTTATAGCAGCTGCATCCAGAGTGTTAGAAAATATTATGCCATCTTTTCAGAAGGATCCCTTTGCCTCCTCATCGAATAATCTCAAATCTCTAATTAATAGTATTAGTACACATTTCAACTCTCTAGAGAAATCAACTGATGAGAAGGTCAGGAAAGAGTTTTTGGATAAGAGATTCTCTGAGCTGCAAGGGTTAATAACAAATGACAAAAGAGTTATGGGTATTGGAATAAAGAGCTTGGAAAATGCTCTCAAGGATGGAGGAGATGTATATAAATTTTGTATAACCTGGTCTAAAGCAACAGTGGAGATTGAGAAGAAAGTAAAAGAACAGGAGGACAAACTAACAAAACTTTCCCAAAATTTTGATCCACTTAGCACATCCATAATAAATCAAGAATGTTAGACGATTGCAGTTTTGAATGAAATTGAAAAGCTGGAAAAAGAGAAGAAAAATAGAATCAGTAGGTTGAATGAACTTAGAGGAATAATTATCCCTAAGTTGGAGGCCATGCATGAGGCCCTCAGTGATGCTCAAACTACAACCAAGACAAATGATCCGACAGATCTGAAAAAGGCAGAAGCTTATGCATTCCTGTTGAGTGGTCACATCACAATTTTGGACAGAATGAAGTAGAGTTGGGCAATAGAATTTGTCTAGTTGAAGACATCTTTTGCAGATATCCTTCAATTTATGTAAAGTATAGCATGTATAAATATCTATGCGGCTAAGTATAGAAGTGTTTTTGAGAAATTTTTGATGTGCGAACCCCACCCTTCGCCATTGATGTCAAAGGGGGAGTGAGGAGCAGTGAAAAATGAGGAATTCAACTAAGGGGGAGCTCTGGAAAATGTACATAAAAATAGAGCATTAGCCAAGGGGGAGTATAGTGTGACACTTAGTCATTTTTCACTAAGTGTTGCCATCAATGCCAAAGGGGGAGATTGTCAGCAAGAGACTCTATATGGACTCATGAATGTTGTCATTGATGGCAACAAAGTTTATCCCACACATCCGTAGGACATGATGAGTCTTTACCAGAAGTCAGATTGAAGAAGTGCTGAGGTCTGGTAAGCAAGAACACAGTAGTCAGTAAGGTCTGGCAGAAAGGTCCGAATCTCTCAAAAGAAGTATCTCAGTGAAGTGCGGATTTGCGGAAGTCAAGAGGAGTACCTTGACTAATAGAATCCAAGGATTTAGCCTCCCATGTTGAAAGGATGAAAAGATATGAATATTTGAGTGTCAGGTTCCTGATTGGCAGTGTGGACAGAAGAAGAACTGACTGACAAAACATTAAACATTATTTTGGATGTGTTACTGATGATGGTAAAGGTTCTCAAGGCATAAGTTATGATTGGCTGACATGATTGATGACTTCTACAAGTATATCCTTGATCCGCATTACTTGGTATGTAAGGATTCAACTGACATATCAGAGTTTGAGGAAAATATTAACTATTCCGGATGCTGACTAGAAAGGTGATGAAACCACTTGTGCGGATATATATACAAGATGGATTTAGATGTGAAGGTGTGTGTGGTGTAATGTGTAGTGCGAAGAAAAGAAGAAGAACAGTGTGAAAGTAGAAAGGAAGGTCCGGTATGTGAAAAGACAGCAGCACAAAAGAAGAGGAAGGATGAAGTGCAGCAGGTCAATTTATTAAGCCTAACCGGAACTGAACTCCAGCATATGTGGATGCTTCTCATCAGTTCAAGGATCTTGTTATTCTTCTTACAACTTGTAGACAGTGAGTCTCTTGTAGGCAGTGAGCCTCTTGTGAGCAGTGTGCTTGGGCAATGAGCCCTAATTGGCAAGTGTCATTTTTGTATTTCTATTCTTCTAATAGAGAATACAATCCTGGGTTAATCACCCCGTGGTTTTCTCCCCTAACAGGGTTTCCATGTCAAAAATATTGTGTCATGTGTATTTCCATATAATGGTTATGTTTGCTTATTTGATTTGATGCTGCATTAATCATTAAGAAAGTTTAGAAAGCTGAAATAATTAAGATAACTTATTCACCCCCCCCCCCCTCTCAGTTATCAACAAGTTGTAGTATTTGACCCCTTGTATATCTTGGTTATTTAATGATGTTATCTTCATTGATGAGTATTATATATGTACTTGTGAGACTTTCATATTGTTGAGATGTAATTGAGATGTACTTATTGTTGTGCTTTCTTATTGTACTTAATGAGTGGGAGTTATATATTGTGTGATCTTACTAGATATCACTTGCATGTTTTGCACATCGTTACATAATATTGTATCATGGAAGTTAATAGAAGTTTTTGGAAGTTTAATTTGTTAACATTGGGTTGTTTGTTTGTTGAGGTTGTATTTTGAGGTTTACATTGGTAATAGAGAAAAGGTTCAAACACTAGGGAACTTGATCCTACTAGTGAATCACAAAAGGAATAGTGTTTCAAAACACTTGAGAATATTTCATGAGTTTTTTCTTGTACGATTGGAAGAGTTATAAGTGCAATTATTATTATGAACCTTGGGAAGGTACAACCACTTGGAGTTAAAGATGAATGTTGCAAGATAAGATTAGCTATTGGAGAATATGTTCTTGAGGGAGAACCAATTCAGTATAAAGTACGAAGGATAAGTTTAAGTGATAAATGGTTGAGAGTGGTCATGGAAGAGGACATAACCATTGTTTTGAGTCTTGTGAGAAGTGTTGGATCAAATTTGTGTGCCTTTGATAAAGGACGGGTTGGTAATATGGAATTTATGCTTGTATAATTGTTTTCCTAAGGAGGGAAGCTTGAGTGTAAGTTATGTTCTTGGAAGAAGTTTTATAACCCTTGTGAGAAGAAGGAAATTGAATATTAAGAGGTTTTTGGCCTATCTTTTCAAATGTCAAGGAGCTACATTACTGTTCAAGGATGAATTAGTGATTCATTGGGAACTTCGAAAGTTTTTGGGCCTAGTTGGAACTTGTGCATGATGTTTAATGAATGGCTAACATTAATTGAATCTTAAGTTTCAAAAAAAAAGTCCTTGCTTGATTTATGTATTATCATGTGTTATTCTTTGTGTGAAGCATGGATGGGACTCCATGTGATTATGTTGAGAACTACTATTTGAGGTGTATGTTTGTCTTATTGGATAATGATTTTTAATGACTTTCTTATATGTTTCCATGTATGGGTTTTGGCTGAATCTTGATGACTTATGTACATGATGCCATTACTATGGTACATTTGCATTTGGGTGATGAAATATTTTGTGATGTTGTGTATGAACGATTTTTAATAGTATGAGTTTTCCTTATGACGATTGTGGATATAACTTTCTTGTGGTTAGTAGTTAAGGATTGTGATCCTTATATAGGAATTGAACTTTTTATGCGATGCTATATTTGTTTGAACTTTTTGTGCAATTTAATTTTGTTTATGTTATGCAGCCTTGACGTAAGTTATCATATTATGTGTAGTAAATCTTTTGTTTATTGAGATTATTTTTTGTTAATATGATTTTTTTAGGAATGTGACATACTTGTGGATAGTTGGTTAAGGATTTAGGATCCTAGTGTGTTGGTCATCTTCTTGGTTGAGTTTATTTAATACTCTTGATAGACAAGTATGAATGTTTTTAAATACTCTAATTAGTGAAAAGTTTATTTCCTTTGGTGAAGTCATATTTATTATTGTGATGAAATTTGGTGGCTTGGGATATTTTTATTGTTGTCTATTATACTTACTATTGTGATTTGATATTATTTATTTTAGAACCTTGATTCTTAATTTAGTGCTGAATTATTGCCTGAAATTTGGAATTTATTTGAGAAGCTTACTATATTTAAGATTGTTTTTATTGTTGAGTTTTGTGAGAACATGTTTATTGTTCCAATAAATTGACTGGTGATTTGTGAACTTTATTTTTGGGTGATCAATAGATTGATTTGTTATTATTGTGAGAAAATTATAGGTCTTATTGTTTTAAGGAAAAGAAATTTGATGTCAAGTTGTTGAATCCTTGTTATTTGTCAGTTTGATTTAAATTTGATTAGTGAAGCCTTAGGAGAGCAGTTGACTTGTGGATCTAGTACTTAATCTTGATCATTTATGTTTGGAAAATTGCTTAACAAGTCTTGAATGGATAATAGTTGAACTTGTGTTTGAGATCTCTTTTATTTTATTTTGATGGTTGAGTTTATAAATTTTTATTAAGGAATACATGGTCATTTGATTGATGCCCTAAGTTTTGTGTTTCTTGTGATGTTTTGATGAAACATTATTGATTTGATGGACCTTTTTAGAGATATTTCTTGATTTTTCTTTAATGTATTTTTTTATGGGAATGCTGTTTGAAAATCTGTGTTATAAATTCTCCTATTGATGTGTATATATGGATTTGTCATTGCTTGATTTAAATCCTTGATGGTGTAATAATTGGATTAGTTAGAATTTTCTTAGTTGAGTGCTTTGCATTAGTGTGGTGTATTTCTAAATATAAATAATTTTAGGGCCAAGTTGAATGCTTTGCATTAGTGTGATGTATTTCTAAATGTAACTAATGTCGGGGCTGACATTAGTCCTAGGGGGAAGGATGTAATATCCCTCATTTCTAGTTCCTTTGTGAATCGATGATGTTTTATTTTATGGTAAAATTAGATGAGCTCTATTGACTTATGTTGAATGTAAAGTGTTGATTTAATGCATTTTGTGCATAATGTGTGATTTCATTGTCAAGGTTAATTATCTAAAGGTGATTATATGATTATATTATTTCCTAACAATGCTACTAAGGTATTTGTGGCAAGATTATGTTGTACAATAGGTACTAGTATCAAGGAAGGCAAACTAGGTTATGGTGCTGAAATGTCTTGAAATAAACCAATTGCATGGGAAATTAAACAATAAATTAAATTAATTAGTGGCTTGGTTAATTTATTTGAATGCATAGAGGTAATTCTATTTATTTATTTCCCCCATTAATAGGACACTTGGTCCTATCCACCACCAACAACAAGGTTGATGCCAGATGGATCACTCTTGATAAAGGATGACATAAACCATTAGGGGAAATTTACATATAAAATGGGCCTCCTAAGGATACATCATCTGAAATAAAAATATAATCATTTATTTTATTAAAATAAAATTTCTAAAATCATATGAATTAACCCACTAAAAAAATATTGTGTTTTCTAAAAGAATATTTCTATTCTTTAGAAAAAACAAATCAAAAAATATTTTAACAAATCTTTTCTCCATAAAAATATTTTTTTATTCTTTAATAAGTGAGTGATTTTAAAAAATTATAAATAATAAATTAATATATTTGTGTATATATTAATATAAAAATTAAAGAAACATATAAAATTAAATTAAATTAAAGAAGCTAATTAAAAAAGCTCCACTAGTTTCATTAATTAATATTCTTTAATAAAGAAAAGGGAACCATTGAATTAAAAAAAAAAGTGATGTCTAACGCTTCCGCAAATTCTCCAACTCCTATGGCCCCTGCTCGTACCTCCCTCGTTGTGCCTTCAACGCGGGTCTGCACTTCTTCAACGAGTGCTTTTAATCCTGCCACGCTCTTTCTCCCTACCACAGAGGGGGTTCTGTTGCTAGGAAAGGATGCAAAGACCTCAATTCCACCGAGGGTGTGCCCTAGATCAACTAGGGTTTTAGAACATCAAAGTGCCAAAAACTTCTGCGTGGGCAACTCAACGCCTCTCAGCCCTACAGCTGGCTCTAAGGGGTCAGAAGACTAAAAAACTGGGCATAGTCTGTCCTTCCATGATATGCTTGTTGGTTCAAATTTGGGGAAAAAGTTTAAGTCTACAACTTGGGATGCTCACCCTATGAAGGACAACTCAACTTCTATTGAGAATGGAACCCCTAAGAACTACCCAAAAATGTGCATTAGGAAGGCATCCTCCTCACCTATTTTGGATTTTTCAGAAAAGCTTAGAAAGGAGGTTGATGCTGGTGACTAGTATTTTGCCTCCAACGGATTGATTGGCTAGTTCAACCGCCTATGGCCAAAATAATTAGATCTGCATGAATGGATATCATCGGCATGGCTGCCCACGCTCAAAGGTAATATAGAGGTCTACCCCTATGCTCAAGGGTTTTTTATTGTGGTGTTTGATTGCATTCAAGATAGGGATGCCATTCTGCAAGAAAAATGGTGTTGGGGGCAGAGCATCCTCCTTCTTAAACCATGGTTTCAATATTTTAACCATGCTACTACATCTTGCTCTGTAAAACCTATTTGGATCCATCTTCTGAACCTTCTATTGCAATTTTGGTTTTCAGACTATTTTCAAGCAATTGGTGATTCTCTAGGAAGTTTCCTGGCAGTGGATTCAAACACAACCAATTTCAGTCACACAACCTTTGCTCACATCCTTGTAGACATTGATGTAACAAGTGATCTCCCAGCAGATATCACATTCAAGTTTATAGACCGCAGTTGGATGCAGCTTCTAGATTACAAAGGTTTACCCTTCCGATGCAGGAAGAGTTTTGATACAGGCCATATGGCCAACTCCTACTCTAGAATTATTAAAAATTCTTATCAGTAGTCCTGGTGGAAGGACACTCTACCTCATCATTACTCAATCATAGCATCCTCAAAGATGAGGGAGGAAAAGGTTGTACCCTCCCAAAAGCCTGTTGTCCCCCCAATGTCTGAGAATGGGTAAGGCTCAACACACCTAGCTAAGGAACCTTGTCCAGAAACATGTTCGGCTCAAAGGCAGCCACAACAACCAAGCAACCCATCAAAGTCAAGCCTCAACCTTCAGTCGCAAACCCAATTGTTGTTTCTTCTTCAACTATTGTTGGGAATTCATCTGCAATGAATGGTGGAAGCAATTCACAGGTTTCATCTCAAATCACAGTCCCCATAGAAATGCAAAAGTAGGAAGATGGTGAAGATTGGCAAGAAGTATAAAACAAGAAAAAGAAAATCCTCTTGGCAAAACTGAATAGGATTAAAATGGATTTGCAATCTTACACCAAATTTGGTGGATAACTGTAACTCAAAATGAGCTGGGGTTTTTTTTTGCACCCCTCTGTTGCATTACTGCATGCTGGCCATAGTTGGCCATTTATGTAATTTTTAATTTTAATTTTAATCTGCAACACACATATATATTTGATAATATATATCATGTATATGAAAATGAGGGAGAGAGAGTTGTTTATATATTGATCCCAAATACTTTTTAGGGGCCCGATTGGGTAAGTCTGATAAGGTGCGTCGCTCAAGGCAATAAGGTCGACATTCAAGTTTAAAATATTTTAGTACCAATGATTAGGACGCTAGCGTGGGGTGCTAGTGTCCTAGTGGGATTTGTCCTCGCAAGGCCCGTTAACAAGGGACTTAACCCTGTTTCTTAGCAAAGTAGTGAAATATGCACATTGCAAGCAGAGATAAACACACACGCTAAACTGAGTGCTAAACCTAGAGTGAAATTGTAAGAGGCAATAATTTACAATGCTATAGGGGATATAGAAGAGATAGATGGAGAGATAAATCTAGAGAGATGGACATGTATAGAAAGAGTAGATAGAGAGATGGAGTAGGAGAGAGGGAGAGGGATCAATAGATAGAGATATAGAGAGGGAGAGAGGGGGTGAAATAAAGAGATAGAGAAAGGGAGACAGAGATGGAAAGAGGGAGAGAGAATTAAATAAGCCTTTACAAAAAGTGCTTCAAACTTTGAAAATTTATACTAAGGCTTATTGAACTCTCTCTCTCTCTCTCTCTCTCTCTCTCTCTCTATATATATATATATATATATATATATATATATATATATATATATATATATATATATATATATATATATATATCATGCCCCTCTCCCTTTCTATATCTCTATCTATTGATCCTTCTCTCTCTCTCCCTCTCTCCCTATCTCCCTCTAAATCTCCATCTCTCTCTATCTCTCCCTCTGTCAATCTCTCCTTCTCTCTCCCTCTCTCTCCCTCTTTATCTCTATCTCTCCTTCACTCTCCCCCTCTATATCTCTATCTCTATCTCTCCCTATCTATATCTATCTCTCATTGTCACTCTCCCACTCTATCTCTCTATCTGAGTAAAAGAACGAAGTTGAGTCCACTTCTCGTGGAAGTTTCAAACTTAGCCAAAAACCTAAAATTGGGCAAAACAAAATGGGATCCCATTATGGATTGGGATCCTGAGCCTAAATTTAAAATGGGGTCCCATTCTATAGCGCGATCCCAAGCCTGGGATCATGAAACGGGATCTCATTTCGTAAATTTTTTTTTTTAAATGGCCTACAAGCTCATTTTCACCAGCGGCCAAAGCAAAAATAGAATGGGATCCCGAGTTTGAGAGAGCTATTTCTGGACATCAAACAGTCTAGGTGAGTTATTTTTTCCATTTTATTTTCATTTTCTAGTATTTTGTTATTTGTATTTAAGTTTATTTTGTAAATTAGGTTGATATATTTGGTTTGAATCTTCTTGCAAAACATATAAACCCTACATTCATTTTGTTGGTTTTTTCCCAGACTGGATGCTTATTCCCAGATTTCCCTACAAGGTAGCCATCAGTGATCAACAGGATCTCTGGGCCAGGGGCCAACAGTGTAGGAGATAGACTCTATATTTTATCTCCTCTTCTTCTTCAGGCTCTACAAGACCTAGGGGGGTATTCCCTACTCAACATCCATGAGGATATGCATACAAGGCTGGGATGCTAACAGAAAGCAGATAAGTCCTCCTGTAAGTAGACCAAAACTGAAAGATAAGAGCAAAGGGGCTAGCTTTGGGCCTATTTACAGTTGTAGACAGAGGACTGAGGTTCCTAAAACTAACTCTAATGTCCTAATGGTTGTTTTAGATTTTGACTTGGAGTTTAAGTTTGGATGCAAAGCTGGACATGGTTATAACACAAAAACAAAGCATGATTGGTGCCTATCCAGGGCCTGGAGTCAGTAGACATACACCTGTGAATGATCAGCATGAACAGCTAAAACTGGATTTCAGGGGGATATATGTGATATCTGCCTTACAGATATCTCCCAATACAAAGTGTTAAGTTATCTCTACTTATGGCATCCCTACTGCAGTATACCCTTCCCAATGTTCAACCTGAAAACGATTTAATCTACCCCTTGAGCATAAGTTAAAAGATCAGACATTCAACATAGGAATTCTATGCTCTAGAATCTAAACATTACCCAAATATCCAGATTCAGAAGAAGAATACATGCAATACTGGAGACAGAATTAACAAAACACATGCTAAGATAGCATTTCTCATATAAGATTAATCATGAAATCAGTGGGTTCATGCCAAAAACATACAACAAGAGATACATAAACTCACAGGTTAAGCTATACAGAACAACCAGATCAGCTTGTTTTGAATTACAGAGCCAAAAATCTTCAACTTTCAACAACCACAAATGAGTAACACTTCCTGCTTATAACAGCCAGGTAGTGTACCACAGCAATTAATTACATGGTTGACCAAAAATCCCGCCAGATACACAGTATCAGGAAAATGGCGCTCAAACACTACCAGATTGGCGCCCAAACATGAATGCAGCAGGTAGGGGAGGAGACAGGAAGAAATCTCGAGCCCTGCACCACTGTCCGCTGATGTACACCTTCAATCGGGTACCAGATCCGCCCATACCTCTGCAACCTTCGCCATTAATGGCGCACCAACCCGCGGCCTCGGGAAAACGTCAATTCTGCATCGCAACCATTTCCCACCGAGATTCATCATCATGATATTTGAAAATATGCAGGATATCAATTATCCCACATGCACCCCGCGATGACCTCTTTAACACTTTATATACTAGGTCATGAGCATATATGATGTCGGTGCTTTTGCTCCTGACGACACTAGTATAAGACTTCATCATCATCATCATCCTCCAGCAGCATGATATCCTGTTGTTTGAAATATCACCCTGACGTCAGCATCATATTGCAATATAACTGCATGATAATCGCCTTCATCCGCACAACCTGATCCATCGGAGGAACATCCTCCTGCTGAGCTTATACCAAAAGTCTGGCCGATGAACATCCTGATGACATCATCATCATATCTTGCTGACGTCATCATCATATCTACCTACTGCGCACCTCCTCATATCCGGATGACGTCATCATCATGTTTGCAAATATCGGGGGATCTCCACAAGATGATCTGTGTTAGAAATATGACCCCCCCGGACCTTGATAACGTCATCATCATATTAACATCAGGATGATATCCGGAAGACAACCGGATATTTGGAAATATCATCCTGATGTACAAATATTAGGTTGCACTGTAGCTCCACTATAAGATCGGGGCGATAGATGAATATGATGATGCTTGAAAAGATCACCCCCACTAGATAATGCACGAAGCCGGCAGGCGGATATCTCCTTGATATCAGCATCATCATGACGCTGGAACAAACATACACCCGAGTGATATGAAAATATCATCCCCTCCTTCGGAAATATCATGATGCAGATAGGCAGAGAAATAGATATCACCCTGACATAAGAATGACGTCAGCATCATCAGGATGACAAAACAACGAACAAGAAGTGATACAACATCATCAGGATGATATTGACTAAGATCATCCTGACGTTCAAAATATGATGACCCCAGTGAATATCGGGTCGCACTTAGAACTCTTCAACAACATTATCAGGATGATCATAACCAAGATCACCCGATGATAAAAATATCACCCCGGCGAAATATCATGAAGGCAGAAAATATGATGACCCCCGCAAGCAACACGGTGATAACTGGAAATATGATGATGATGATGACGACCCTTAAGAAAAAACAAGTTAGGTCGAACAACTCAAAGAATAACCCCTTCAGAATATCGGGGCAACATCATCATCATGTTTGGGCAAGGTGATAATTGGAAGATCACCGGATACTTGAAAAATCACCCCCGCAAGCAAATCAGGGCGCACTGTAGCTCATTAGCAGGATCAGGATGATATCCAGACATCACCCGATATTGAAATATGATGATCCTGATGAAAAACAAGTCGATAGAAAACATGATAATGCAAACCATCATCGAAGACAAGATGATGATGATGATCTCCTCCTCAAAGAAAATATGATGCTGCAGCTGAAAAATGCTGAGGAGGTCCAACACTTAGGAAAATGGGCAAGAAGATAAAGGGTTCAAATGAAGAAACCCCCTGATCATGAAAAATCAACCCCAGGTCAAAATGAGTGCTAACAGTGGCTCCGAATGGGGACGTGCAGGTGAAAACCTGCAGCGAGAACCAGATCTCCGGGCAGACCAGACAAAAAGCCAAAAAGCACGAGCTGTACAAGGCATTTACACTACATACATGTTTTTACAAATGTGCAACGCAACAAGTCATTTATGCAAAATAGAACTTAAGGAATTGGCCATGCACAGGCAATTCCAGAACTTCACCATCTAGGGCCTGGAGGAAATAAGAATCCTCCCCATGAGTATTGCAAACCTGATATGGGCCCATCCATAAGGGTTCAAATTTACCATGTTTACCCTTTTCCTGACCTTTAGCATTCCAAATGAGCACCGGATCATTGACTTGAAACTTCCTTTTTGTAGTTCTCCTGTCAAACTGATATTTCACATCTTGTTGTCTTTTGAGATTGATCTGGTGGGCTTTCCTTCTGTCTTCATCCAATGCAACCAGCTGATTCACTCTTTCTGTCATGGAATCTTCAATCTCCTCATCATTTTCCTGAATGAATCTGTAAACTGGTAAGAGATTGTTTATGGGCAATCTGGCTGATGCACCATATACTAGTTCAAAAGGTGACTTCCCAACAGCCCTTTTCACTGTCACTCTGTCAGCCCATATTGCTAAGTTCAATTTTGAGTCCCAAGCTCTCTTGTTCTTGTCCAGTATCCTCTTGATAATTTTCATAATGCTTTTATTTCTTGATTCTGCTTGACCATTTCCTTGTGGGTGATATGGTGATGTATATGACAGATTTATCCCATACCTATTGCAAAAATCAACAAATTCACCTGATCTGAAGCACATAGCATTATCAGTGACTATCTTAAATGGTACTCCAAACCTGATGATGATGTTTTCTAGTATGAAATCTGTCACCACTTTACTTGTAGCTCTCTTAGTTGGAATGGCCTCAATCCATTTGGTAAAGTAATCAGTTGCCACCAAAATCCAACTGTGTCCCCCACTTGATTTGTCTGCAATTTCCCCTATGAAGTCAATTCCCCATTGCTGGAATGGAGCATCCACAGTTACAGTTCTGAGGGGTAAAGCACCATTATATTTCAGCTTTCCTGAAAATCTTTGGCAAGGGTCACACTTTCTCACTAACTTTTGTGCATCTGAAAAGAGAGTAGGCCACCAATATCCTGCCCTGAGAATTTTATGAGCTGTTGTTTGGGCAGTATAATGTCCACCACACAATCCTTTATGCATATCAATCAAAACATTGTTAGCCATATCCTCATCCACACATCTCAGCAGCACACCATCAGGGTTTTTCCAGTATAGCTCACCTTGAACAATAACATACCTGATTGCATGTAACTTTAAAGTCCTCTTTTGACTGTCACTGAAATGGGAAGGACAATTCAGATTTTACAAGTAGTAGATAATATCCTTGTACCATTCAGATCCTGATACATTTACACTCTCATCTTGGACTGCATTAACTTGGCATGCTTCCAAGTTTGACTATGCCATCATCTTGGCTAATCCTTGTCCTCTTATCAACTTAGTAACTTGTATGTCTATGTTGAACTCTTGCAGTTTGTTTATCCATCTGCACCTTCTTCCAGTCACCTCCTGCTGAGTGAATATGTCTTTGACTGCTGCATGAGGTACATATGCAATTATATGTGATCCTACCAAGTATGGTCTGAAACTTTTGATGGCTCTGACTAGTGCATATGCCTATTTTTCTATAATATCATACTTCAACTCAGAGGCCTGCAAGGACATACTGAAGAAAGCGATGGGCTGTTCAAAACCATCTTCGTTTTTCTGTAGCAAACATGCAGCAACAGTATGAAAGGAAGCAAATGAAAATACTTGGAATGGCTTAGAAAAATCAGGAGATTTAAGAACAGGGGCCATCTTGATTGCCTCTTTGATACTCTGAAATGATTCTATTGCTTCCCTTTCCCAGTTGACAGTTGCATCCTTCTTCATCATCTTGGAAATGTTCCTTGTGGTTTCTGCAAAGTTGGGAACAAATCTCCTAACAAAATTTATTTGTCCAAAGAAGGACTGAACTCCTTTTACAGTTTTTGGCATTTGAATCCTGTCAATAGCAGCCACTCTCTCTGGATCTATCCTGACTCCATCCTTGGAAACAATATGTCCCAGGAGCTTTCCTTCAACTACTCCAAAGGCACACTTCTTTGGATTTAAAGAAATACCATACTCTAGTGCTCTTATGAAAATCTGCTCCAGATGCAAACAATGCTGCTCTTCTTTCTTTGAGTAAGCAGTCAAGTCATCCTGATATACAGCAAGGATTGAATCAATCAGCCCTGCAAAAGCAACATCCATTGCTCTTTGAAATGTAGCACCTGCATTGGTTAGTCCAAATGGCATTCTAACATACACATAAGTTCCCCATGGAGTGGTAAAGGCAGTCTTATACTGTTCTGATTCCTTTACCTTCACCTGATTATATCCTGAAAATCCATCCATCATGGATAGGAGTTCACAACCAGTCACTCTCTGCAACATAGCTTCCATATTAGGTAGTGGATAGTTATCCTTTAAAGAGGATACATTCAAGTTCCTGAAGTCAACACAAAGCCTAATATCACCATTCTTTTTTCTGACTGGGACAAGCTTAGACACCCAAGTTGAATGTCTGATTGGCACAATTATTCCAGCTTCCCTGAGCCTTTTGAGTTCTTCTTGCATCTTGGGAGCTAAGGTAGGGTTAATAGGTCTTTGCTTTTGTCTAAATGGCTTAGCTCCAGGCTTCAATGGGATCTCATGCTGGAATAAATCTTCCCTATAGGCTTTTAGGTCCTCATATGACCAAGCAAAAACATGTTTATACTTTTTCAGTAATGCAATCAGCATACTCCTAATGTGTGGTTTGAGCTATTTACCAATGTATACCTTCTGAGGGGCCTGAGATGTCCCCAAATTTATCTCTTCTAAATCTTCCTTATTTGTGGGAGATGTCCTTGTGACCAGTTTATCTCTACTGTCAAAAGCTCTTTCCAAAGCTACCAACCCTCTAGGGATTTTATTAGTCTTCAATTGAATTATCTCTTTTCCCACAAGAGTTTCTTTTCCATCTACAGTCTCTACAAAAGCTTGGAAATCAATTTCTTGATTCTCATATTCATCTATGCAGTGCAAAAATTTCAACAAATCCCTATCATCATTAAACACTTGCCAACTGCATATATTTTCTGGTACTGCAGGCCTAATTTTAATTTCTACATTTGTAACACCTGACAGAGTGATGTCATCTGGCCTTATTGCAACATTGGCTAAGAAATCAGCCATAACATTTTTTGACCTCTCTACCCAGCCTATTGAAAATGCATCAAATAATTCAATAGTATCCCAAACAGCATGCTTGTATTGTTTCAGTCTTTTATTTTTTGCAGCATACTTATTTCTAATTTGGGATACAATCAGCTCAGAATCCCCAAATACTCTTAACATCTTAATTCCATGTTTGAGAGCAATATTTAGGCCTAAGAGTAAAGCCTCATATTCTGCAATGTTGTTTGTGCAATCAAACCTCAGCAAGAAAGAGAATTTGAGGAGCTTACCAGTTGGAGACAGGAAAACAACTCCAGCTCTAGAGCCTTCTTTTGCACAAGCTCCATCAAAAAACATGGTCCATAAGCCCTGCTGATCCAACTCTCCAATGCATACATTTTTCTCTTTATCTTCAGTATCATCTGAGACAACCTTGAAGTTATCACAGTCAGTGTCTACAAAGCATACTTGTTCATTTGCTTCTTGGTTTTCCACTGTCTCTAATGATCTTTGCTCTCTGATTAGCTTGACATCCCTGCCATTCATTGGAATCATGGCATATGACAGGTCCAGCTGCATACTTCCACCAATTAGTGCTGCCCATCTTCTTGACAACAACATACCGTACTGTGGCTTGATGTCAACCACTGTTATATTCATTTTATATCTCTTTTCAGGAAATGCTGCTAGTTTGAAATCTACATCCTTCATGATTCCAATAACTGGTACCTCTCTGGCATCCATAGCATAACATTTTCCACATGCCTTGTCAATTTTTAATCCAGTTTGTTGCATGATGGCCAAAGGCATGACATTTGTAGATGCTCCAGAGTCAAGCATACAATTTCTAATTATTTTTCCATTTATAACCAGGGAAACATAAAATGGTTCCACTTGTGAAGGACACTTTGTCATAGTCACTCCTAAATAGACTTCAGGAGTCTCATCTTCTTCATTACACATGATATGTTTCTCACCCTGGGTCTGAACATTTTGTTTAGCTTGAAAAGGTACCCCTGAGATTAGGGATATTGTCCTATTCTTGATCTCTTCCACTTTCATGAGTTCCATAAGTGGAACAGAGACCTTTACCTGAGAGAGGATCTGAGCTATATCAAATGGAGCACAATTTTGTATAACAGTTGTAGCTTGCTCCACAATCTTGTTTTTATCCTGAGCTGATTTAGCTTTCATTTTCATAGTTCCCTGATCATCATTCTTGTCTTGGGAACCTTTACTTTAATCTTCAGCCTGAGGGATTTTGTTTTCTAGTCCTTGAAATTCATGACCTGTTCTGTGTCTAAAGTTCTGTTTATTATTTACCCACTGCCTTTTTTGTGGTTCAGTTCCTTTATGACCATGCACTAGCTGACCTGCAGAAATATCTTCTGGCTGATGTGGGCTGCCTACTTGATTTTTACCTCTGAGATTGTAGTTGCTTTTGACTTGAGCAACTGCTGTAGCTGTGAAGGCTCTAATTTCCTCATCAGAAGGTCGTTGTAAGTTACTCAGAAAATTGTGTGAGTTCTGAGCATACACATAGTTATCTTCATTATCTTCATCATGTGGGAGCTGTTGGCAGGCCTGAATTTGATGATCTGTATTCTCATCAGCATCATAAAGAGTATATCCATTGCCTATGGACATCATATTAACATCATCATCCTGCACATGATGTGGCTCATTGCATTCATTACAAGATGTAGCATTATCATACAAGGATTGAGCAATCATACACTGTGACTGTGAATGTGGCATCTGACAAATTATACACCACGGAGCATCATCAACAATATTTATAGCTTTCTTTAGAGGATCAGGAGTTTCTTTGACATGTTGAGCCCTCTGATTTGTGTTGTTACGTGGGAATACAGGCTTACCATCATGCCAATTGGTGTTATAAGGCATATCATGTAATGATGGCCTCTTTTCCTGCCTTTGATAGACTTGCCTATCAGGACCCATCCCTTTTTCACTTCTAGCTAATCTATAGCTTAGGTCCTTAACAACATTTGCCAATTTGTCTATCTTATCTTCAGGGGCAGATGTACTACCTTGAGTGTTCTGAGGCTTATTTGGGTTCTGCAGAATTTTTATATCATCCCTTCTATTTGTCTTGCCCGATGCTTTCCTGTTGTTTTCAATATTCACTGCAATTCTGAAAGCATCCCTGAGAGTAGCAGGACCTTTATCTCTTAATCCATATGCAGTCTTTGCATCAAAGGCATTGATATACAAAATTATGCACATTGGTTCATTTGGCCTCATGTGATGTGGCAATTTGTTCAACACTTTAGTAAATCTTGCATTAAAATCTGCAACCTGCTCATATGACCCTTTAGTGATACTGGTGAACTCATTTACAAAAAAGCTAGGGTCAGTTTTATCACCATATTGCTCCTTGAACATCCTTTTAAAATCATCCCATGATGAAATACTCCGGTCAGGCAGATTCTTGTACCATTCTCTTGCCTCATCTATTAAGGATTGCATGAATGACTTCATGAAGACATCCTCATGCTCAACCTCAAAGTTATCCATGACATTTTGAAAGGCTTTTAGATGATCTTCTCCTGACACTGTGTTGTTTCCTGAAAATTTAGGCACTTGCAGCCTCAGATGCTTGTCAATGGGGTTAGGATACCCAGGAATACCATCAAACACCAGCTGCCTGAATCTATCTAACTGCATGGGCTGTCTGTTTAGCTGATTAACATTAACATTTCTGTTTGCATTCTGGTTTCCTGCATTGTTCAGTGGTATCCTAGCATCATTCACATTTTGTCTCTCATCATGATGCTGATGTTGCACTTCATATCTTTGCTAATGTCTCTGCACATTTGCATTCTCTAGGGTAGGAACTGAATCATTTTGGGCAGTTCTTAAGGCTTGCACTTTCTGCTTCATATCATCTCTGATTTTCATGGCTTGTAGATATTCTAGTTCTGCTCTTAGACTTCTGATTTCTTCAGCTAACTGTTCATCCTTAGGCCTGGAGGTAGATGGTCTCATACCATTCTGGTCATCATCTTTCAGAGACTCTGCCTCCTCAAACCTTTCACTTGGGTCTAGAAAAGGGCGTTCTTGGAACACCTCTGACCTCATTCTCATGCTACCACCCTGTTGCCTCTCATATGCACCTTGAATATCAGCTTCTGCATTTGAAAAGTAAGGCACATGCTGTCCTGATGGCCTAGGGTTATCTTGTACATCATCACTTTTTCTGGGGGAACCCTCATGACTAACTGAGACAGTTCCCTTTCTTCTGTACATCATTCTTTTTGTTACTGGTAACTCTTCAAATAAAGGATTTTGTTGGGATCTTCTCCCCTGCATATAAATTTTACTTTGACCGGTTGGGAGATTACTTCAGAGTCGCCACCTATTACTAGGAACTGTTTTCTTCTGAAAACCAGGGTTCTTTCACAAGGTTCCCCAGTAGAGTCGCCAATTTCTGTTGGTTTTTTCCCAGACTGGATGCTTATTCCCAGATTTCCCTACAAGGTAGCCATCAGTGATCAACAGGATCTCTGGGCCAGGGGCCAACAGTGTAGGAGATAGACTCTATATTTTATCTCCTCTTCTTCTTCAGGCTCTGCAAGACCTAGGGGGGTATTCCCTACTCAACATCCATGAGGATATGCATACAAGGCTGGGATGCTGACAGAAAGCAGATAAGTCCTCCTGTAAGTAGACCAAAACTGAAAGATAAGAGCAAAGGGGCTAGCTTTGGGCCTATTTACAGTTGTAGACAGAGGACTGAGGTTCCTAAAACTAACTCTAATGTCCTAATGGTTGTTTTAGATTTTGACTTGGAGTTTAAGTTTGGATGCAAAGCTGGACATGGTTATAACACAAAAACAAAGCATGATTGGTGCCTATCCAGGGCCTGGAGTCAGTAGACATACACCTGTGAATGATCAGCATGAACAGCTAAAACTGGATTTCAGGGGGATATATGTGATATCTGCCTTACAGATATCTCCCAATACAAAGTGTTAAGTTATCTCTACTTATGGCATCCCTACTGCAGTATACCCTTCCCAATGTTCAACCTGAAAACGGTTTAATCTACCCCTTGAGCATAAGTTAAAAGATCAGACATTCAACATAGGAATTCTATGCTCTAGAATCTAAACATTACCCAAATATCCAGATTCAGAAGAAGAATACATGCAATACTGGAGACAGAATTAACAAAACACATGCTAAGATAGCATTTCTCATATAAGATTAATCATGAAATCAGTGGGTTCATGCCAAAAACATACAACAAGAGATACATAAACTCACAGGTTAAGCTGTACAGAACAACCAGATCAGCTTGTTTTGAATTACAGAGCCAAAAATCTTCAACTTTCAACAACCACAAATGAGTAACACTTCCTGCTTATAACAGCCAGGTAGTGTACCACAGCAATTAATTACATGGTTGACCAAAAATCCCGCCAGATACACAGTATCAGGAAAATGGCGCTCAAACACTACCAGATTGGCGCCCAAACATGAATACAGCAGGTAGGGGAGGAGACAGGAAGAAATCTCGAGCCCTGCACCACTGTCCGCTGATGTACACCTTCAATCGGGTACCAGATCCGCCCATACCTCTGCAACCTTCGCCATTAATGGCGCACCAACCCGCGGCCTCGGGAAAACGTCAATTCTGCATCGCAACCATTTCCCGCCGAGATTCATCATCATGATATTTGAAAATATGCAGGATATCAATTATCCCACATGCACCCCGCGATGACCTCTTTAACACTTTATATACTAGGTCATGAGCATATATGATGTCGGTGCTTTTGCTCCTGACGACACTAGTATAAGACTTCATCATCATCATCATCCTCCAGCAGCATGATATCCTGTTGCTTGAAATATCACCCTGACGTCAGCATCATATTGCAATATAACTGCATGATAATCGCCTTCATCCGCACAACCTGATCCATCGGAGGAACATCCTCCTGCTGAGCTTATACCAAAAGTCTGGCCGATGAACATCCTGATGACATCATCATCATATCCTGCTGACGTCATCATCATATCTGCCTACTGCGCACCTCCTCATATCCGGATGACGTCATCATCATGTTTGCAAATATCGGGGGATCTCCACAAGATGATCTGTGTTAGAAATATGACCCCCCCGGACCTTGATAACGTCATCATCATATTAACATCAGGATGATATCCGGAAGACAACCGGATATTTGGAAATATCATCCTGATGTACAAATATCAGGTTGCACTGTAGCTCCACTATAAGATCGGGGCGATAGATGAATATGATGATGCTTGAAAAGATCACCCCCACTAGATAATGCACGAAGCCGGCAGGCGGATATCTCCTTGATATTAGCATCATCATGACGCTGGAACAAACATACACCCGAGTGATATGAAAATATCATCCCCTCCTTCAGAAATATCATGATGCAGATAGGCAGAGAAATAGATATCACCCTGACATAAGAATGACGTCAGCATCATCAAGATGACAAAACAACGAACAAGAAGTGATACAACATCATCAGGATGATATTGACTAAGATCATCCTGACGTTCAAAATATGATGACCCCAGTGAATATCGGGTCGCACTTAGAACTCTTCAACAACATTATCAGGATGATCATAACCAAGATCACCCGATGATAAAAATATCACCCCGGCGAAATATCATGAAGGCAGAAAATATGATGACCCCCACAAGCAACACGGTGATAACTGGAAATATGATGATGATGATGACGACCCTTAAGAAAAAACAAGTCAGGTCGAACAACTCAAAGAATAACCCCTTCAGAATATCGGGGCAACATCATCATCATGTTTGGGCAAGGTGATAATTGGAAGATCACCGGATACTTGAAAAATCACCCCCGCAAGCAAATCAGGGCACACTGTAGCTCATTAGCAGGATCAGGATGATATCCAGACATCACCCGATATTGAAATATGATGATCCTGATGAAAAACAAGTCGACAGAAAACATGATAATGCAAACCATCATCGAAGACAAGATGATGATGATGATCTCCTCCTCAAAGAAAATATGATGCTGCAGCTGAAAAATGCTGAGGAGGTCCAACACTTAGGAAAATGGGCAAGAAGATAAAGGGTTCAAATGAAGAAACCCCCTGATCATGAAAAATCAACCCCAGGTCAAAATGAGTGCTAACACATTTGAAACTAAAAAATTTACCCTACACACAAAAAAATTACCCTAAACTAAATTGAAACAAAAATATTTACCCTTCAAACAAAAATATGAACCCTAAACTGAGATTCAATCACGCCTGCAAACCATTGTTGAGTCATCAGAAAACAAGTTTTAGTTACCATTTAATGGTAAACCGACTACCATTTTAGTTTTAGTTTTATTTTTTCATTTGCATTGCTTTATGTTTTAAATTTGTATGCAAATATTTCAAAATTAGATAATGCTTAATTTCTTTGAGAAAAAAATCTAGATTTTTCTAAGTTTATTTCATTCCATTACTTAGCACTTATTATTAATTGTTTAATCTAGCCACATACAATTAGAATTTGCAGCACATGGCATCCATGTGTACCCATGCACAAACACCTACTCTCTAACATATTAACATACATATAGTTTTCTATATGCGTAATCCTTGAACCTCCTTTAGGTGCAAGTGCTAGTATATATTCCTTTTTTATAATCGTAATCCTTATGAGGTTTCTAGATATGTTGAATTATGAATAAGATAGAAATTATTCAAACCTGTAGACTAATTACTTAGTTTCACATTAAAATATAAAATTAGAATCATACATTGCCATAATCTTATCGTTCCCTAAATATACTCAGTCCATATCATTAGGATCACACATTAGATCCAAGATAGAAAAATAAAATTGATAGAAACCATGATCTAGGAATATGTTAGCATGATCATATTGATAATGGAGCATCTAATACTCCCTCCTAAAATATGATTGTTCATTGAGGTTATCCTCCTCAAATGGCTTAAGGGGATTAAATTTACCTAGAAATTTACATATGATATTCATGTGAGATATTTTATTCCATGTCATTAATGTAATATATCCATGTGGTTCAATTCGAATTATACGAATAAAATGTCAATCCATAGCTAACCAAATTTCATCCTAAATGAGAAACTATAATGTATTTATAAAAGTTGTATCTGCTCTAGGAATCATATCTTTTTAGACTTGAATATTTCTATCTATAATTGTAATTACTAGATAAGGAAACATTCATCCTAAATATGCAACAACCAATAAAATAATACTAGATATTAATAACTTCAATTAAGAGGGAACATTCAAAATATAGCTATCCTCAAAGAAATAAATGACTTTGACTAAGAGAGAACATTCAAAATATAGCTATCCTCTTTGTAAAATCCAATTTGATTTGAGAGATTTATGGGGAAAAAAATGGATGAGCATGAGGTAAGTAATAAAGACTAACCTTAATTTATATCTTCCATCATCAAATAATTTCATGTTTAAAGAGTTTCTTAGGGCATATCTATAAATTTAATTCTCATCATTTAATTTATCTCATAAATGTCTTCCCTTGTGTGTCTAATCCCTACCACCCAATCTATAAATTTAATTCTCATACTTGTGAGGACCTTGAGAGTTTGGAGGATTCGAATGAGTTCGTAAAATTAATCCATTCTAATATGGATTATTATTTTTAAGCCTCAATGGTTCAAACTAATTGATAAAATGGTATTTCATTGAGAGTAATAGGATAAATGCAAAATTTTATATTTTAATGGCAATCAACCCCTTAATGATGTCCAATTGCTTAAGGAGGTAGATGAAAGAATGCTTTACATATGGGAATGATTCTAGATATGAATAGGTAGATTATGGGGGGCATAGAAATAAAGGATAAAATCAATAGCATTGAAGGACCTCTATGTGGCAAGGTATGTTAGAGTATAGGGAAAGAATTGAGAAACTTGAGTAGGAATTTAAAAGGATACTAAAGAGGCTTTAAATTTGGTAGTGCATGTAAGTAGAGAATCATTTAGAATAGTTCTTTAAATGGCTATAGAGATTAAGGAAGAAGTATCAATTTTTAAAAATCTTTCTATAAAATTTATCAATAGGAGTCCATACACAAGTATCAATAGAAATCAATAATATCTCATCAAACTGGTAATTTTATAGTTATTCATTAACAATAGGAGGCCATCATATGTTATTAATTACCTCCTAAATACATTTTAAAAAATAGGATATGTAAAATGAAAAGTGTACTATCAATTAATTATTGGTAGGGGGTTGAAACAACCAATAATTAACCTAGAACAATAGTTCATCAAAATGTGGCCCTACAAAACTAGATTTCACATCACATTAACAATTATTTGTTTTTTAAAAGGTAGACAAACCACATCTCATTTTCAAGGGATGATCATAAAATTCATATCATGATCTCATACCACATTTTCTCTTTACACAATTAGGTCACATAAGAGGGCTACACCAACATAAAACACATTATTTCATCAATTGGTTTGAGTGAGATTTCACATAAATATTTTATATGAAGTTCCATTCTCCATCTAAAAAGCACAAAATAAATTTCATTATCATCATAACCACAAGCATAGTTTATAAAGTCATAGTTTTATCATCCAATACGAGCATTGTGAAGATGGTTGAGGGGTGTTAAATTTTACACTAACATTGATGACAGAGTGTAAAATAAATAATAATAACTTTGACATTTTCCCCTTACACATGGATCCATATATTTATTTTCCCCTTATACATGGATCCGTATAAATGTAGCCTCTTCATGCAATAGATTAAGAGGATTTAAGAAAATGGCTTAGGACAAAATCATTCCATTAGAATGGTTTATGGACCTAGGAAAGATGACATGGATTAAGGGGATTTAATAAAATTGCTTAAGGCCCGTCCTAAGAGGATGTAGATGGTACAACTTGAAATCTACTCATTAATCCCCTTAAGCCACTAATAATAGTCAAATTGATCATTCACATTTGATCAATTTGTATAATGTTAGATGCTTCAAGTTTTTACAAACTTCTTAAAGATCTATATGTTAAACTTGGTCAACTTAGGACAAAATCATTCCATTAGCATAGTTTATGGACCTAGAAAAGATGACATGGATTAAGAGGATTTAAGAAAATTGCTTAAGGCCTATCCTAAGAGGATCTAGATGGTACAACTTGAAATCTACTCATTTATCCCCTTAAGCCACTAATAATAGTCAAATTGATCATTCACATTTGATCAAATTTGTATAATGTTAGATGCTTCAAGTTTTAACAAACTTGTTAAAGATCTATAAATTAAACTTGGTCAACTTAGGACAAAATCATTCCATTAGCATGGTTTATGGACCTAGGAGATGACATGGATTAAGGGGACTTAAGAAAATTTCTTAAGGCCCGTCCTAAGACGATGTAGATGGTACAACTTGAAATCTACTCATTAATCCCCTCAAGCCAATAATAATAGTCAAACTGATCATTCACATTTGATCAATTTGTACAATGTTAGATGATTGAAGTTTTTACAAACTTGTTAAAGATCTATATATTTAACTTGGTCAACTTAGGACAAAATCATTCCATGAGCATGGTTTATGGACCAAGGAAAGATGGCATGGATTAAGGGGATTTAAGAAAATTGCTTAAGGCCCATCCTAAGAGGATGTAGATGGTACAACTTGAAATCTACTCATTAATCCCCTAAAGCCACTAATAATAGTCAAATTGGTTTTTCACATTTGATCAATTTGTATAATGTTAGATGCTTGAAGTTTTTACAAAATTGTTAAAGATCTATATATTAAACTTGGTCAACTTAGGACAAAATCTGTAGTGCCCCTCCATTCTCACCATGGATGTGTAGGTGGTCTGGCTAAGGAGCATGAAGGTGAGGGTAAAATAATAGGAATACTTAGGGTATGTTAGACAGTTGATGTTTTACGTTATATGATGTTGGTAGATGCTACATTCATGTTGGTGATATTCTTGATTATCCTCATGTGGTTTCATATGACAATTAGTATGTTTTAGTGATAATCTTTGTTGCAACACTGATAATTCATATGCTCTGACATTGTTTTACATTCAGGTGATTATGATGTTGACCTTTCTATGATTGTTATATGTTATAATTGATTGTTATGTGACTAATTCTATATCATATGATGTTATGTTGTGATGTTTTGTGTGGATCAATCTTATTATGTGTATCATGCGATTATCTGATGGTGGTTCTTATTTAGTCATTCAGTAACTAATTGCTATGTGTGTTGTGATTACGTGTTTGATGTGTTAGTGAAAGGGACAGTGTCGCATTACTCATGCGTGAGTACCCTACTACGCTGTGATTCTCTTCCATGGTGTAATTGACTATATGATTATATATATGTGTGTCTATTTGTTTGACTGTTTGGTTGCTGTAGGATGCAGGTATTAGGCATCGACTCCACCTAAATTGACAGGTCTGAGCATGCCTTAAAACTAATGGAATTGTTGAACGGAGATAACATATTGTCCCCTAGTTAGCCATCATCCTTGAAAAGGATGAGTATTCAGTTTTGCACCTAGTCAGTATTGTTGGTATAGGCATGATAGTCAGTCATTATTGTGGTGGTCTTGCTTTCTGATCGTGCATAGTGTTAGGTATTGTTCAGCATTTGTGTTATTTAGTTTGGAATTGTTTGATTAATACTTTGGTTAATTGTTGCATTAAAATAATATTATTAGTTATGAAGGCATTTTTGATAATTAAATAAATACAATTGTCTTTATGTAAATTTAGTTTATGGAAAATATATTATATTAGAAGTTAAGTTAATAAATAATAATAATAATAAATGTAAATGCTAGCTAAAGATAAATAAATTAATTAATATAATTAAATGTTGTGTTAAGTGGCAATAAAAAAATATAATATTTATGAGTTGTCATAAAACTCATATATAGTAAATACTAAATAAATAAGAATAAAAATTATTCTTGTCTAGTTGTAAAGGAAATAAATAAGATAAAAAAAAATATTGTCTGGTCTGGTTGTAAATGATAAAAATAGCAAATTGTAAGAAAGGGATTTAGGCAAAATTTATTGACTTTAATGGGAGGAATCTTCTGGAAGATATTGGGGGGATTTCTCTCTCATAATAATCTTCAATAAATAGAACTTTTGGGGGGAAAGAGAAGATGGGAGAGACTAGTTTGCGGCTGCAGCAGTTGAACTTGGCATCGAATCTTCAGCTCAGTCAAGCAAGCGAAATCAAGTTCCTTTGGTTCTAATTTTTGTCTCAGTTTTCTATTGAAGCAAATGTTAGATTTATAATTTTTCCTGTCGATTGTAATTTCTTGAGAGGTTAAAAGCCTTTTTATCAAATCCAATTGTGCATGTCTGTATCATTGCATTTCTGGGAATTACCGATTGAAGTGACTGTCTATCTCTCACCCATTTCATCTCTATTTTTTTTCAATATGTTGCGTCAGCCATAACTTTATTATTACAAACTGGGTTCCTCTAATTTTTTATATATGGTGCATGACTTAGTTATCCAAATTATATCTGACAATCAGTCTTACCCAGTTTGTCATTTTAGAGATATAAATATTTTGTGACTATCTATTTCTCACTGATTTCATCTCTATTTTTATAGTCTGTTGCGGTAGCCATAACTTTATTTTTACGAACTGGGTTCCTCTAATTTTTTTATATATGGTGTATGACCTAGTTATCCAAATTGTATCCAAAAATTAACCTTACCCAGTTTGTCATTTTAGAGATATGAATATTTTGTGACTGTCTATTTCTCACCATTTCATCTTTATTTTTACAGTCTGTTGTAGTAGCCATAACTTTATTTTTATGAACTAGGTTCCTCTAATTTTGTTATATATGGTGCATGACCTAGTTTTCCATATCATATCCAAAAATCAGTCTTACCTAGTTTGTCATTTTAGAGATATGAATATTTTGTGACTGTCTATCTCTCACCGATTTCATCTTTATTTTTACAGTCCATTGCGGTAGCCATAACTTTATTTTTACGAACTGGGTTCTTTTAAGTTTTTTATATATGGTGCACAACCAATTTATCTAAATCATATCTGAAAATTAGCCTTACCCAATTTGTCATTTTGGAGATATGAATATGTTTTGATTGTCTACCTCTCATTTGATTCGTCTCTGTTAAAACAGTTAGTTGCGTCACTAATAACTCTACTTATTTTGGTTGTTTGTTAGGTTATAAAAAGGCTATTAAATCTATATAGAATAGAAGTAGAAGAATTCAATTTGGATAGAGTGATTGTATATTAATGTTGATAAATCTAATTTAAATTGATATTGATTTTATTACGATTTATTAGTAGAAATATGATAAGTAGGTTTGTAAACAATGTATTTAAGATTCGATTTATAAGTCTTGATAATTATTAGTTAAAATATTGATACTCATGGATACTTATATCTTATGATCATATTATAACTTCTACTGGTGATTAGAAAGTTGTAGTTATGTATTATTGAGATAGATTCACTTTATAATTGTTAGATGGTTGATCATGCTTGGATTAATGTTACATTCCTTAAAAATATTGTTGAAGGGTATTAGTTTATGATGTGCTTTAAAAGTGAATGTGATGTGAAACTATTGTGTTTTTAATGGTGTCAAGTGTTGTGTCATTTGGGGAAGTTGTTTCCAGAGGCCTAGGAGGGTGTGATTGTGTGGGGGTTGGCTATGTGTGCATCATGTGAGTTGAATGAAATGCATTCTTGAAATATTGTCTCCTATTCATGTTAGTATGATACATGTGCAAGATGGATAATGCCTTGCTCAATGTACCTATTCATGTGGTTATGATGACTATGTAAGATAGATAATGCCTTGCTCGGTGTACCTATTCATGTGGTTATGATGACAATGCAAGATGGATAATACCTTGCTCAGTGTACCTATTCATGTGGTTATGGTGACTATGTAAGATGGATAATGCCTTGCTCTGTGTGATGTGAAATGATGTGTGTTCTATGTTGTAAATGCAACATGATGAGAATATGGTAGTTCATGCTTGGTTTATGTTTTGGGAAAAGAAAGTCTCTATGATTATGATATGTATGCAAGAAGGTAAATGACTTGCATTGTATATGTTACTTGTCATTGTGATGGTAATTGTATTGCTTGATGGATAGGGTCTTCTAGATGCAGGTAGGGGAGTGGCTTTCAATGTGGGGCCAGTTCCCAAAGTGGCTACTAGAATAACCCATTGGAAGTTTTTAATCCAGTGATAATAATAAATTTAGAGGGTTGGGTAGTTTCCACACTAATAAGATAATTGGATGCCTCACCCATGTCTGTAGTGCTCGTTCAAGCTAAGGATGGGATGAGAAAGCCATGGTTGGTAAGATTAACTTCCTTGTCCTCACGAAAGGAATGTTGGTTCTGCATGTGTCAACCTATGGGGCCGGCATCTAGTGAGAGACTGCTAGGATAACCATAGATGGGGGCTGGCGTCTGGATTGCCAGGATAACCCATGGATGGGGGTTGATGTTCGGTGAGAAACTGTCAGGATAACCCATGTTAGGACCATGCGATGACACTCTTCCCTACTATAGCCTAGCATTCCCTAAGTGTGTTTTCCTCTTTTATTGTGTGATTGCCTCTGGAAGTGTTGTTTGAGTTGCTTGTGATGTTCATATTGACCAGTGGTGTATTGGAGTTATGTGTAGTCCTTGCACCTGTTAACCTATTGTCTTCTTGACTGTTTGCTTAGTGGGACCTTATTGTTATCTCCTAGCACGGGGGTGGACCTTCAGGTTCCACATGGTCGGGTGGTTGTTCTTTTATCTCCATTGGTTTCCCATGTTGTTACTCGTGTGCAAGAAGGATGTACCTCTTATATCAGATTACAGATCTTGTTCTAGCTTGAGGAGACAAATACTTATGTTCATGTTCTAGTCTTGTATATCAGTTGAATCATGTGTTTTTTTCTTGATGTATGTACTCCAATGTAATCAGGAAAGCGATATTGTAAGCAATGTAATGGTGTACCCTCATGTAAAGGGAATTGTATATGTACTTGTAATCCTTTATATAGGACATTAATGATTACTTATCTGATGTTATAATATGGAAATGTATGTGGTTATTCATTTAATGCAATTAGACTTAGAATGAAATGTGGTTGTTAGTTAATTCATAATGTTGGTTATATCTTGTTTTAGTTCATTAGTAATGCAGCCATGGAACCCTAGAGGATAAAGCTTAACTTGATGTTATGAATAAATATGATTTACATTTCTTTGTTATTTATTTCCTTAAAAAAAAATTGTCCTTTGTGTAAGTTTAGTTATGTTATCCTCTGGGCTCCTTGGCCAGGCGTTACAAAATCATTCCATTATCATGGTTTATTGATGGGGAGCGCACAGCGGAAAACGCAGAACAGGTCCCACCCTACCCACAAACGGCAACCCTTCTGATCAGTATGACAACAAGGGTCAAAAATACTTTCTTAAGTCTTACCATTGTCCAAACTTACACCAATAACTAACTTTACCTTATCTTCGGCAAGATAACATAGGGCTCACGACGAGTCATTCACTCTCCATCATCAGTGAGACTTCTTCTATCGGCTAAGTCTTTCGTCCTTCTATTAATACCTTGATGCTGGTTAAGTCCCCCCTTGCCTTAACCATGATGGATTCAATGCCAATCAAACAAGACCGTGTCGGTATGACTCTTCTCGTCGGCGTAACCTTTGACTTGGCTCCTGATGTCACAACTCTTCCCAATGGCATTTACCTTTGGTGTGACCCTCCTCGTCGGTGAGCACTTGTAGACCCTGGCCGATGCACCGTTAGACCAAACACCCTCAGCAAGATTTGTTCTGTCGGTGAACACTCGTAATCTTTGACCAATACGCTGATCACTCTGATGTCACCTTTGACCTTCTCTCGTCGGCATGACAATTACTATCGGCCACCTTAGGGTTTACTTCGCCAATACGCTGTTGCATAGTCTATCTTTCCCAAACCCTAGCACATGGAGATGCTAGGTCAACCTATTGTGCACCTCACATTGTCTGGATCCTCTAAATCACTGAACAATGAAACAAAACAGGGAACAAACAAATATTGTACAATAAAGCCATTCCACTAATTTTGACAGAAATCTCACCAGTGGAATGCTTCACATCAACATTTTGCAACAACAGAAGTATAGAAAGGAAAAGAAATCTACAACTATGCAATTTGTAATTACAGAGAACAGAAAACAAATTTATGACACAGAATAGTTTGATTTCTCCTTAAAACAATGCACGATTACATTCAATATCCTCTTCGATTTGATTACCAGTTTGTATGCATTTGGTTCATTCCTCTGGGTTTATAAACTCACCCTAAGGAAAACCAACTGATTCCAAGTGACTGGGAGAACAACCAACTGATTCCAAGCGGTTGGGAGAACAACCAAACGATTCCAAGCGGCTGGGAGACCAACCGTCTTGTAACTAACAATTAGACAAATGTGACCTAAGTCACTTGGAGCTTACAAACAGAAATGAAAATGCATTGGTCAAATAAACCTTATTACAACACAAAACATGATTTTCTAGGTGCTCCTGCACCATAGATGGACCTAGGAAAGATGACATGTGGATTAAAAGGATTTAATAAAATAGGATTTAAGGGGAAACTTCACTATTCATTGTAAACACTTTAAAGTACATCAAGCCACAAAAGTTTACATGCCTTAGACATAAATGAGCCATACACATTTTGTTAGAAATTTACCTTTTTATGTATGTTTTCAGTTGACACGACCATGAGGATGGGTATTGTACACCTGAATGATCCAAGCCAATTTTAGAAGTCAGCTGCATTTCAGGTTGTTTAAAAAAATTTCTATGTGTGCACAATTTGTAGGTCTTTTAAAGAGATTAAAACAAAAATTGGGTACACAAGTGAATATATATGTTTTAACCTAATTTATACACATGTGCTTTATTTGACCTTGTAAGACCTTGTTAGTGACACTTTTCATCCTAATGATGTCATACCACCTACAACAAAACATGCATTTAGCTGGACGACAGAGGAGATGAGCAGCCTCATACGGTAATTTACATTTTAGATTTTATTTAAAGTCAATTATATTATACATTGTGAATGAATTAAAGTAAATTTCAATTGAATATATGCTCATGTGTTAAATTATTTTTCTTTTATAGCATGAGACAGGTCATATAGCAAAGCATGCAAAGTAGGTCATCAGAGGAGATGAGTAGCTTCATACGGTATTTTTTATGATTTTATAAATTAAAATGGATTAAATCATTTTTAAACATTTTAAATCTAATTTCAAGTTTCTTTCTCTTGTATAGACTGATTCATATCATCCTAGTCCATGTGGAGTGAAGAGGTCTCTTGATTATAGAGATGATATATATATATATATATATGTTTTAGTACATTCCATGAACTCTATATATGTTTCAGTACATTACATACAAACTCTTTATACATGTTTCAGTATTTTAGTATTTCATGGACTAGGTCTATATATGTTTCAGTATTTCATGGACTCTATATGTACATGTTTCAATATTTCAGTATTTCATGGACTAGATCTATATATATGTTTCAGTATTTTCATGGACTTTATTAATTTTAGTATTTTATGGACTATTATTGTTTTAATAATTTACACATGTACATTTATGCATTTTAACTTGAACAAATTAGTTATCCTTATGAGACCATATTTTATCATTAGATTTCAATATTTTCATACATTATTTAAATTAGGAGTTAAAAATAATTTAACACTAATTTTATCTAAGGTCACCACCTTATTCATTTGCAATAAGGTTCTTATATTTAGATTATGAAATTTAATTACTTATAGTAGTGATAATAATAATAAAATATTCACAAATTTGCAAAAACATAAGCATTTCAAATATTTTTACTTTACATTTGATTCATAGTCAAAACATTCAATAGTATTAGAATAGGATTAGGGAATTATACAAATGTGAAGCACATTATATATAATTTTTTTCCATAAAGGAGGGGTAAAAATTTATTAAAACGAGAAGAAGTACAAAGCAAGAGAATTACAAAGCCCTATCAAGCTCCACTAAGTGAGCCAAATGTTGAGACAGATCTGAGGGTAAATGACATCGGTCCATCAAATTTCAATCATGAATATGTTCAGAAGCCCATTTAGCCAAACAATCAGCAACACTACTCCATTCTCTAGGAATATGAGTAAAAGTAACATACTCCAAAGAAGCACAGAGGTTAAGAATCTGACCAACAATCAAAGCCAAATGCCAACTGACATCATCTAAATGCCTCCTATTCAACAAGTTCACCACAACCTGGGAATCAGACTCACATATGATCATTTGCCACCCCAATTGACTTCCACACTCCACAGCCGTTAAAATAGCCTGAGCCTCCATTAGATTATTAGTATGAAGACCCTTATAAACAAAGAAGATAAACTGAACATCTCCAGAGCTATCCCGACCAACACCACCAACTCCAGCATGACCAGGGTTCCCTCGAGAAGAGCCATCCGTGTTGATTTTTAGGGTACCTTGAGGCAGAGGAGACCATATCCCCTCCGTATTCACCTTCGAGGTTGGATGTCTACATCTGTTGCGCATGAACTGACATTGCGGAGGCAGAAAATGAAGATGATGACAACAACCAACATCACAAGGGTCCACTAATGCCGTAAGATCACAATTAGCCACAACAGTTTCTCCCAATGAATGCAGAATTTTCCACCACAAGTGAGGGGCCACCAACATCACCTCCTGAAAATTCTAATGATTCCACTCCAACCAAAGGTTCCAGATAATAAAGGAAGGGCCAATAGCCCAAGCAACCTGAAGAAAGGAAGTAGAAACAGGGGCCTTGCCCCACCGATCCACAAACTCAGCCAAAGAGGAGACATGCCAACAGGGCATATTCCACACCATCCACCAAAAATGTCAAATCTCCCTACCATAGGAACATTGGAAGAAGAGATGAGAGACACTCTCCTCATAGTTATGACACAAAACACACATAGAAGGGCCTTGGAAACCACACTTACACAAATTATCCCAAGTAAGACATCGGTTTTGAGCAACTAACCACAAGAAAAAATTGCACTTGGGCCACGACAACTTGTGCCAGACATGCTTCCACCAAGGGACCTCAATAGCCCCAAACAACTACCTACCAAGCTGCTTATAACCAGCAAACACAGAGTACTTCCCAGATAAATCAGGACCATCCCAAGCCAAGACATCAAGTCCCTTCAAAGAATTACAAGCACGGGAAGCTAAAAGCTGAGCAAGCTCACACTTATCCTCCTCAGACCCCCCAAGAGGCCACTCAGAGGGAAGCTTCCAACAAAAGCTTACAGCTGATCCACAATGTTGTGCAAACTTATAATGCTCAACAGTATCCTAGCCAGTTGTAGTAAAAACCTCAGAAAGTGACTGGAGGTGAGGAAGAGAAGAGAGAATAGGTGGTTGGCCATCCCAAGAATCTAACCAAAAAAGAGCTTGACCCCAAATGACAAATCCAAAAAAGCACACGCTTAATCAACTGAGCCCCAAATTTTAAAGTATGCCAAATCATAGAACCACTCCCCTCCAGAGGATAGCAAGGGACTTCATAAGAGGCAACACCCCTAAGATATTTATGGGTGAGAATACGGGCCCATAACTGATGTTGATTGGTACACCAACGCTAGTAAAGCTTAGCAGCAAGAACTTGCCCATTCAAAATAGCAGAGCGTAAACCAAGACCACCCTCCTGCTTTGGTCTACACACAGAATCCCACTTAACAAGGCTCCACTTAGTAGACAGTAAGTTACCACTCCAAAGAAATTGACGAGAGAGGGCATCAAATTCCCTAAGGAAATACATAGGGGCCACTTGAACAAAGCATCTATAGATAGGGAGGGTCTGGATAACCAACTTGAGAAGAGTCACTCTAGCAGCTGTAGATAACCATCGATGAGTCCAATGAGTTACCTTCTGCCTCAGCTTGTCAAGCAACATCTTCCAGGAGGACCTAGGCTGACGCCCAACAGCCAGAGGAATACTCAAATAGAAAAATGGAAGAGACCCAATTTGAAACTACAAAATAGCTACAATCCGTCGTTGGATAGCCTGAGGCGTATTAAAAAAGAAAATAGAAGACTTTTTCTCATTGACTTTCTGACCCGAAGCAACAAGGTCAGCTTCTCGAATATAATTACTTTTGATGCTATACATATATTATTTTTTATATATAATCATTAATATGAGATGCATTAATGTTACATATATGTGCAAGAATATAAACCATTCATTAGACCAAAAACTAACCAAAACCATTCAAGATCATGATAATCAACAATATACAAGAATTCAAAATTTGCTTAAGGGGATAAAAGAATTCAAAATTTTCTTAAGGGGATCAAAGAATTCAAAGTATGTCTCATGTTCAATCACAATTAATATAATTAATTAGGATAGATATGAATTAAGGGGTCCTAGGAGAAATGGTGGCTTAAGGGGTCCTCGTAGGATGGCCTAAGGGGTCCTAATAGGATGTCTTATGGGGATCAAAGAATTCAAAGTTTGCTTAAAGGGATCAAAGAATTCAAAGTATGTCTTGTGTTCAATCACAAATGATATAATTAATTAGGATATATATGAATTAAGGGGTCCTGGGAAAAATTATAGCTTAAGGGGTCCTCATAGTATGGCTTAAGGGGTCCTAATAGGATGTCTTAAGGGGATCAAAGAATTCAAAATTTACTTAAGGAGATCAAATAATTAAAAGTATGTCTCATGTTCAATCACAATTGATATAATTAATTAGGATATCTATGAATTAAGGGGTCCTAGGAGAAATTATGGCTTAAGGGGTCCTCGTAGGATGGCTTAAGGGGTCCTAATAGGATGTCTTAAGGGGATAAAAGAATTCAAAATTTTCTTAAGGGGATCAAAGAATTCAAAGTATGTCTCATGTTCAATCACAATTGATATAATTAATTAGGATATATATGAATTAAGGGGTCCTAGGAGAAATGATGGCTTAAGGGGTCCTCATAGGATGGCTTAAGGGGTCTTAATAGGATGTCTTAAGGGTATCAAAGAATTCAAAATTTGCTTAAGGGGATCAAAGAATTCAAATTATGTCTCATGTTCAATCACAAATGATATAATTAATTAGAATATATATGAATTAAGGGGTCTTAGGAAAAATGATGGCTTAAGGGGTCCTCATAAGATGGCTTAAGGGGTCGTAATAGGATGGCTTAAGGGGATCTATGAATTAAGGTCCTAGGAAAAATGATGGCTTTTAAGGGGATCAAATTTGGTGAAGTTGCCCAAGACAAACAAGTTTAATAGTAATATACATGACAAAGTGATTATACATTCAAATTCTAAGTTTCAAAGTAGGAAAACATGCACATAACAAACAAAATATATCGAATATCAATTTTTATATATAAAAGTGTAGAGTAATTGTGTATGTACATATACAAATTTGGCATATATACCAACTCAAAACAATATTTACAAAATGTGGCTATGCCATCTCAAGGAAATCCAAAACTTGTGGCGGATCATCAAAATGTAGCGTTTTCATGCCACTAATATCAAAATGACAATAAATCAATTTTAACTGTGTATATAAGCAATATCAATTTATCATAAAAACATGTATTTAAATTTATATAAAACTATATATATACTTACCTGTATTTACAAGTATTCCATTGTAGGTCATCTACATCCTCTCTTTTTTGTCTCAAAGTATGTGATGAATGTGATGATGGCTTAAGGATACAAAATGACAATAAATCAATTTTAACTATGTATATAAGCAATATCAATTTATCATCAAAACATGTATTTAAATATATAAAACTATATATACTTACCTGTATCTACTTATTCCACTGTACCATTTACATCCTCTCTTTTTTGCAATGCATCTATGATTGTCTCATGCTCTTCCATAGAAATTATCCATAACTCTTTATTAGCAGGTCTTCCACGATACCTCACTAATTTTATATTTGTTGCCACCACCAAATGCGAGTAGTGTATAATCTTCTTATGTGTTTCATAATTTTCAAATGCAAGCAAACCATTCTTCCTTGTTGGTGCAGGAGCACACTCTCTGTAGTGCAGGATCATCTTTTCTTTTGTTGTCTCATAAGGCTCTTAAGCCATTTCATTTTGTAATAAGGGTCAATTTGGTCCCATGAATGTAATTGTGCAAGGCACACATGTAGTTTTGCTTGTATGACGGGTAAACCAACGGCTAACTGATTTGAAAATCAGTTTGCACGGTTGGAGGGGATAACTGCTGTCTCTACATCTTCTTTAGAGGCAGGTTGTATGTCACACGGAGCAGAGAGGGAAGTGTGTATTACAACAAGTTTTTGATAATTGAATGAAGAGAGTTCTGGGTATGATCTGTGTTGATTTTATTGGTTGTTCTTAGTGATCTGATATCTTTATCCTGATTTTGTAAATAGAACCTAATCGGATGCTATCCGTCAATCCATAGTGACTCTGTAGTGTGCAGACGGTGTAAAACCCACGGTTCCATAGTGGCTGGTTCGTAACCTAGGAGTAGGGTTTTGATTCATACATGGAGGCCCTTTCCTCTGTCCACTGAAGCCCTGTATAGTAACAGTGGGATGGGGGGAAGATTTCTCACGTTTGTTGTTGTTGAATTCTTACCCAGGAAGCCAGCGAACTCAGTCAAGTTCGACTAGACATCATCATGTGGCTAGTCGGGAAATCGGAGTGAAATTGGATAGTTTTGATGTGGGATCAGATTGCTACAAGTGATCAAGGGTTTGATAAATGAAACGGCTAAATTCCATTGTTCTGTCGAAGGGAATTCTGGTTCGGCGCCTCTGAACAGTTGGAGATCCATCGGCGTGAAAGGCTCTCCGTCTTGCCGAAGATTGGTATAGTGCCGGAGACACATACCTTTGTGTTCGCATCGGTGAGAGAAACGATATCGGGCTAAGGAAAATATACCTAGCCGACGGTATAAAGTTTCACCGATCGGTGAGACATCCTCGGAGTGTTGCCGATAGAGAGTATCGGCGCGAGGAACCTTGTCGGGGGCAGCCGAAGAAGTCACGGCGACCGTTAGAGTCCCACCGATAGAAGTTCATCGGAAGGAGTTCGAGAAGTCTCAGCGACAAAGGACTCGTCGGAGTGAGATGAAATATCGGGACTACGAACCGGAGTCTTACCGAAGCAGGAGGTCTGGCCGATGGGCCTGACGATATCGGCGAGAGACAAAGCGTCGGTGTAGGTGAAAGAAGCTTCACCGAAGGAAGAAGTCTGGCCGACAAAGAGTGGTCATCGGGGTGACGAAGGAAGAAGTCTGGCCGAAGGAACTTTATCGTGGTCCGATAGTATGAGGTGTTGCCGATAGGCAACTAACCGTCACGGAGTTTATCGGTGAGAACTTAGCCATCGGGATATAACAATAAGACCCAGCCGATAGTTCATGTCTCACCGATAGAGAAGTCATTCTTGGCTTCGGAGAGACATTGGGATACCTCTTGCCGATAGGGAAGATATAGTCAATCTTCATCCACTTCTGCTGGCACTCTGCATCAAATTGGTATCAGAGCCAATATTCTGAATCACAGCCGTGTATGTCAGACGAAGAATTGGAGATAGAAACAGAGGCTAGCACAATGCCTCCCAAGACGATGAGTAAAGCAGCCATCCAGAAGATGGTGGAAGAAATGCTCGAAGAGAGACTGAAGGAAGAGAGATCCAAAGAGAAGGATGGAAGCACTTCTGAGTCAGAGGAGAATGAAGAAGGAGAAACTGGGGAGAATCCTCAAGGAGAAGGTATGACTGCTGATCAAAAGGCATTTCTGAATGCACTCAAGGGTCATGGAGATAGTGGTGATCCGAAACTGGATGTTCCCACGTTCAATGGGAAACTGGATGGAGATACTCTTGTGGACTGGATTGAAGCCATAAGTAATTACTTTGACTTCAAAGAGTATAGTGACAGTAAGAAAGTAAAGTTTGCAAAGACCAGACTGAGAGGTTCTGCATTGGTTTGGTGGAACTACACTCAATGTGAAAGGGAGAAGGTTGGAAAGAGTCCAATCACCAAGTGGAGCAGAATGGTGGCCATGCTGAGAGCCAAATTTCTACCATGTGATTATGATCTGCAGACTATCAGAAAGTTTAATCATCTTAGGCAGAAAGATATGGACGTGGCTACATACACTGAAGAATTCCACAGATTGAGCATGAGAGCCAATCACAGAGAAGAAGAAAAAGAGATGGTGGCCAGATACCTGGATGGACTGAGGTACAATATACAGGATGAGTTCAGTATGGTGGTTCCCAAGACTGTGGATGAATGTTTTCAGTTAGCCTCTAGGGCAGAGGATAAACTGAAAAGGAGAAGTGATCAAAATAACAGAGGAAGAGGTGGCAGGAACAATAGAGGAAGAGGTAATTTTGGCAGAGGACAGCCAAACAAAGGTGAAAGTTCTAGTCAACAAGAATCACGTTCTGATACAGAACAAAAAGGTGGTGGTTTCAGAGGTTGGAGAAGACCTAATGGCAGAGGAAGAGATGGTGGTGCAGGCAGAGGACGTGGAGTCTTCACTGGAAGATGTTACAACTGCAATCAAGTAGGCCACACTGCAAGTAAGTGCCCTGAGAAGGCGTCTAGCTCCCATGACGGTGGGAGAAGGAACCAACTATTGCAGGAGGATGATTGTCAAAGTGTAAACTCACCAATTGGTAGTGCTGCACCAGTGCTTGAAGGAGAGAATATGATGATTAAGAGGACCCTCGTGAAGATGCCATTGAAGCAGGAGCCCCCACAAAGGAAGAATCTCTTCAGAACCCAAGGAATAGCATATGGTAAGCTCTGTAAAATCATTGTTGATTCAGGTTCTACTGAAAATGTAGTGTCTACTGAAATGGTAGAAAAGTGTAGACTGAAAAGATTACCCCATCTTAATCCTCACAAAATATCTTGGTTGAATAAGAATCAGAACTATTTGGTGGAAGAACAAACTTGGGTAGAGTTTGAACTAGGTGATTATAGGGATAAGGTGCTGTGTGAAATTATTCCTATGGATGCTTGTCATCTTCTTCTTGGACGACCTTGGCAGTATGATGTGAAGGCACTGCATGATGGTGAAAAGAATACATATATGATCACCAAGAATGGTAAGAAGTTTCAGATGGATCCCTTACCAGAGCAGGTTGGAGAGAAGAGCAATGACAACAGTGTCATGTTAGTGAGTGGCAAAGAGTTCCTACAACTCATGAAGGAGAAGGATACCCAAGGGTATGCACTGATGATGAAGCCTGTATCCAATCAGCAAAGCAAACAGCAGAAGGAGATCCCATTGGAAGTGCAACAATTACTGGATAAGTACCAAGATCTTGTGGTAGAGGATACTCCTAACTCCTTACCACCTATGAGGGACATAAGTCATCAGATTGACTTGATTCCTGGAGCCACATTACCCAACAAAGCTGCCTACAAGTTGACACCACAGCAGAATGAAGAAGTAGGTAGACAGATTCAAGAACTTTTGGAGAAAGGTTTGATTAGGAAAAGTCTTAGTCCATGTGTAGTCCCTAGTGTACTTGCTCCTAAGAAAGATGGCAAATGGAGATTATGCACAGATTCAAGGGCTATCAATAAGATCACCATAAGGTATAGATTTCCTATGCCAAGAATTGAGGATCTGTTGGACTATCTTGGTGGTTCATGTTACTATTCCAAGATTGATTTGAAATCTGGTTATCACCAGATCAGAATAAGGCAGGGAGATGAATGGAAGACTGCTTTCAAAACAAATGAAGGTCTCTACGAGTGGCTTGTCATGCCATTTGGTCTCAGTAATGCTCCAAGCACCTTCATGCGGTTGATGAATGAGGTACTTGTAGAATTTATTGGAAAATTTGTTATTGTTTATCTTGATGACATATTGATTTTCAACAGGACCAAAGAAGAGCATGTGAAGCATCTTGGACAGGTGTTAAAGAAATTGCATGAGAGTAAGTTGATGATCAACTTGGATAAATGTGATTTTATGAAAACTGAACTAGTGTATCTTGGATTTGTGATTTCCAATGGCTGTTTGAAAATGGATCCTACAAAAGTTGAGGCTATTCTCAATTGGCCTACTCCTAAGACAGTAGGAGATGTAAGAAGTTTTCATGGTTTGGCAACTTTTTTCAGGAAGTTCATTAAAGGGTTCAGTCACATAAGTGCTCCTATTCTCAATACCATCAAGGGTGGAGTGAAGTGTAAATTTCAATGGACAAAACAAGCAGATGATAGTTTTGAACTGTTGAAACAGAAAGTGGCCGAGTTACCTACGTTGGTACTCCCTGATTTTGACAAAGTATTTGTTGTGGAGTGTGATGCAAGCCAACAGGCTATAGGTGCTGTTCTTAGTCAGGAAGAACATCCAGTAGCATTCTTTTCAGAGAAGTTGAATGAGGCCAAACAGAGGTATTCTACCTATGACCTAGAGTTGTATGCAATGGTGCAAGCTCTAAAAAAATGGAGACATTATTTACTGCCAAAAGAGTTCATTGTTTTTACTGACAACCATGCTCTTAGCTTCCTAAATAGTCAAGAAAAGTTGAATCATAGGCACGTTAAGTGGATGGAACAATTGCAGGCCTATACCTTCACTATTAAGCATAAGAAAGGTGTTGCCAACAAAGTGGCAGATGCTTTGAGTAGGAGGATACTGGTCATACAGGAAGTACAAATGGAACATATGGGTCTAGAGTGTCTGAAGGAGTTGTACAAGGATGATGCAGATTTCAAGGCTGCCTATGAAGTGTGTGCAAGTTTGGCTAACACTTTTCATGGCGAGTATTCTGATTTTGTGCTGCAAGAAGGGCTCCTATTTAAAGGTAATTTATTGTGTGTTCCTAAATGTTCAATGAGGGACAATATCGTCAAGGAGAAGCACAATGGAGCCTTAGGAGGACATTTTGGGTTGGACAAGACTTTGGAACAAGTCACCAGGTTCTATTATTGGCCCAAGGTACAGACAGATGTAAGGAGATATGTTGCAAGCTGTACCATATGTCAAAAGGCCAAGGGTATGTCTTCTAATGCTGGTTTGTACCAACCACTGCCCATTCCCACCAGACCTTGGGAAAGCATTAGTATGGACTTTGTGCTTGGTCTTCCTAGGACAGCAAGGGGTGTAGACAGTGTTTTTGTCATTGTGGATAGATTCAGTAAGATGGCTCATTTTGTGCCATGCAAATGCACAAATGATGCATCTCAGATTGCTGGTCTCTTTTTCAGAGAGGTGGTCAGAATTCATGGTTTACCCCTATCAATTGTTACTGATAGAGATTCCAAATTTGTTGGTCATTTTTGGAGGACCCTATGGAGAAAATTGGGCACTCAGTTGTCTTTTTCATCCGCCTACCATCCCCAGACTGATGGTCAGACTGAGGTTGTTAATAGGTCCTTGGGAAACCTTTTGCGATGCCTTACCAAACAGCATGGATTAGCATGGGATTTAGTGATCAGTCAAGCTGAATATGCTTATAATGATTCAAGAAACAGAAGTACTGGGAAAAGCCCTTTTGAAATAGTTTATGGTTTCCACCCAAGAGGACCACTTGAACTCAAAGACCTCCAAGGATGGGATAAAAGGAGTGCTCTAGGAGAAGACTTTGCTGCTACCATGAAAACAGTACATGATCAGGTCAAGCTTCAGTTGGAGAAAACTGTCTCCAAGTACAAGGATAGAGCAGATCTGAAGCGAAGGGAGGTATAGTTCCAGGTAGGAGATTTGGTGATGGCCTACCTCAGAAAGGAAAGATTACCTAAGGGGCAACCAACCAAATTGTCGATGAAGAAGATAGGACCTTGTAAGGTAGTGCATAAATTTGGTCCAAATGCATATGAAATAGAATTACCATCTGGCCTTGGTATCTCTCCCATTTTCAATGTTGCAGACCTGTTCCCTTTTAAACCTCCATTACATGCTGACGATAGCTCAGATGCTGTGATTGAAGATGAAGACTGGATCAAAGACTTACCTCCAAGTAAGCCTTTGCAATTGGAATGCATTTTGGATTCCAAAATTGTCAAGAAGACAAGAAAAGGGGTATACAAAGATTACTTGGTCAAGTGGCAGGATCTTCCTGATTCAGAGGCAACCTGGATGAGTGAAGCCGATATTCTAAAGCATGGGAAGACACTTCAACAGTTAGCAACTCAAGGGACTTGAGTCTTTCCTGCAGGGGGAGTATGGTGCAGGAGCACACTCTCTGTAGTGCAGGATCATCTTTTCTTTTGTTGTCTCATAAGGCTCTTAAGCCATTTCATTTTGTAATAAGGGTCAATTTGGTCCCATGAATGTAATTGTGCAAGGCACACATGTAGTTTTGCTTGTATGACGGGTAAACCAACGGCTAACTGATTTGAAAATCAGTTTGCACGGTTGGAGGGGATAACTGCTGTCTCTACATCTTCTTTAGAGGCAGGTTGTATGTCACACGGAGCAGAGAGGGAAGTGTGTATTACAACAAGTTTTTGATAATTGAATGAAGAGAGTTCTGGGTATGATCTGTGTTGATTTTATTGGTTGTTCTTAGTGATCTGATATCTTTATCCTGATTTTGTAAATAGAACCTAATCGGATGCTATCCGTCAATCCATAGTGACTCTGTAGTGTGCAGACGGTGTAAAACCCACGGTTCCATAGTGGCTGGTTCGTAACCTAGGAGTAGGGTTTTGATTCATACATGGAGGCCCTTTCCTCTGTCCACTGAAGCCCTGTATAGTAACAGTGGGATGGGGGGAAGATTTCTCACGTTTGTTGTTGTTGAATTCTTACCCAGGAAGCCAGCGAACTCAGTCAAGTTCGACTAGACATCATCATGTGGCTAGTCGGGAAATCAGAGTGAAATTGGATAGTTTTGATGTGGGATCAGATTGCTACAAGTGATCAAGGGTTTGATAAATGAAACGGCTAAATTCCATTGTTCTGTCGAAGGGAATTCTGGTTCGGCGCCTCTGAACAGTTGGAGATCCATCGGCGTGAAAGGCTCTCCGTCTTGCCGAAGATTGGTATAGTGCCGGAGACACATACCTTTGTGTTCGCATCGGTGAGAGAAACGATATCGGGCTAAGGAAAATATACCTAGCCGACGGTATAAAGTTTCACCGATCGGTGAGACATCCTCGGAGTGTTGCCGATAGAGAGTATCGGCGCGAGGAACCTTGTCGGGGGCAGCCGAAGAAGTCACGGCGACCGTTAGAGTCCCACCGATAGAAGTTCATCGGAAGGAGTTCGAGAAGTCTCAGCGACAAAGGACTCGTCGGAGTGAGATGAAATATCGGGACTACGAACCGGAGTCTTACCGAAGCAGGAGGTCTGGCCGATGGGCCTGACGATATCGGCGAGAGACAAAGCGTCGGTGTAGGTGAAAGAAGCTTCACCGAAGGAAGAAGTCTGGCCGACAAAGAGTGGTCATCGGGGTGACGAAGGAAGAAGTCTGGCCGAAGGAACTTTATCGTGGTCCGATAGTATGAGGTGTTGCCGATAGGCAACTAACCGTCACGGAGTTTATCGGTGAGAACTTAGCCATCGGGATATAACAATAAGACCCAGCCGATAGTTCATGTCTCACCGATAGAGAAGTCATTCTTGGCTTCGGAGAGACATTGGGATACCTCTTGCCGATAGGGAAGATATAGTCAATCTTCATCCACTTCTGCTGGCACTCTGCATCACTTGTTAGGTATTTTCAAATCCAAGTGCGAACAACCACCACTGAACCTGTTGGATAATGATAGCCATCATCATTTTCCTGAGGTGCTATTAACTTGTTTAGTCTCCACACATATAGCCAACCAATATTTGGTTTCCTCTTCATTATCCTCAGGTGCAACAACAGCATACACATGTCCTACAAACAAAATTTAATTCAATAACTTGTGTGACATAATTTGACCAATCTACATACATGCATTTATACATAATTAAATATATTATAAAATAGTAATAAAGTGAAATAAAATGAAATAAATTGAATTAAATTACCTTCTTGTACAAGGTTTGAAACACGGTCATAGTCATCCGATGCAAACACTTGATCATTGTCTTCAATTGTTGTTTCATATTGATTGTGTGTTTGTGCAAGGGTCAACGATCATTGCTTCCACTCTTCAACCCATTATGTATTCACACATGCTTCCCAATCTCCTGAAATACAAAACTAACAAAAAAATGCAAGCTCCCTTCTCCAGATAGTCCACGTGCTTGCATTCAAACTCTTAAATGAATGCCATTTACTACATCCACTGATTGTCTCACGATCAACTCTAGGTAGAATGTTTTCTTCAACTAACCAAAAGAATCATTGAATTGTAGAATACTCACTTGATCATGTAGCTAATTTTGTATTCCACCAATCCACAAATGAAAGTGCATCTTAAAATTTTACTATATCCTCAAATTTTAATTGCTCCCTAGAAAGAATTCTTTTAACACATGCATCAGCTCCATCATCTTCTCCTTTACCATGTCCAGCTTCAAAAAAACTCCACATATGTTGGACATTATTTTCCTTGTGAACCCTAGTTAACAAATAAAACATTTGAGCATTCTTGAATTGTCCTGTATAATTATCTGATCATATGAGATATTCTTTCATCTGGATTCCTCTTTCTCTTAAATTTGTATAAAATATATTGAACCAATATTGAACAAACTCTAATGAGTGTAACTGGTTGTCACTCAAATAGAAATGATATTCCCTCAAAACATTCTATCATCCTCTGTACTATCATCTGCATGCATGTATACAATATGAGCAAACATAGCCACCTACACTGAATTGTAATATTGTGATTAGATTTCCTCTTGTGGAGAAAAAGTATAGTTTTCTGCAAAATCAACCACTGATAGTATAGTTCCAATTGGAAATGTGTTTCTACATGTGCAAAATTGTTCATCAAGCCATCGATCATGTTAAAAGTGTTTGACATATTTTTGTACAATCTTACTCTTAAATTCTGATATGAATGCATGTACACTAATTTTTTATGTGATTAAATCACAATGCTTTCCAATTTTTCCATCCTTTAAAGAATACTCAACATTCTTAAATATTTTAACATCCACTAATTGTTGTCCAAAATTATTTTCAACACTTTCATGCATACAAATTCCTAAGAATTAAAGATTGCCACAACTAGTGCATTGTCCAGAAATACATGAACTTAAATAAAATAAATGCCCATTAGATCTTTCACAAAACAAACCTGCTATAAACTCCTTGATTGTTTTAGGTGACATATTAATACCACATTCGTTCATATATCGAAAAACACCATAATAATAATAAAATTGCACATGCGTTTTACAACAACAAGAGATTCGTTGCTTATTAATTTTGACATACCAAAGTTTACATTTTTCAAATGATCTTTGACTTATGCTAATATTTTTAGATAACACTGAAACATCTAATTTTTTTATAAAATTCAGTTTGAGTTGTGTCTAATAGGTGTTTTGGATGAGGATCACAAATTTTGGACCCCACTCTTAATTTCAAAACATCTCTAGCATTAGATGATACCCTAGTATTATCATGCCAATATTTTTCAACCAAAGATTTGATTTCAATATTCAATTTCATGTTAGACCTTGGGAGTTGACCACTAAAACTCTAACATTGGTTGATTGGATCATTTTCTATACTTTCTCTTCTCTTTGCCGCTCTTACCAATGTTTTAGGATGTATGTTTAGAATTCCACTAATGTTGCTTAACCTTCTTTTATCTAAAGTTGTTTTATTAATTATAGTAGTTGTTATAGCTCGTCGTGTTGTGTTCTTATCTTTAGATTAACTCTTCTTTCCAATAGACTCAATGACACTAGCGGCAGTAGATATAGCATGTTTAAGTGATTCATCTTTTCTTTTTGGTTTCACAAAAAATGCCTTTTTCATTACTTTTCTCATTTTCCACATTCTCATCAATTGCATCATGAGTTGACATTAAAATGATATTTTTTTCGATAAACAAATTGTTTGTATAATCTATTGGCATACATTCTTATTTGTCTCCAAGAAATCTTACCACAAAGATTATTCAAAATAGTACTTTCAATTTTTTTTAAAAATATTTTCGTTTTCAACAACACAAAGATTTTCATTTTCAACAACAAAAGGATTTTCATTTTTATCAACACGAGGATTTTCATTTTCAACAACAAAAGGATTCTCATTTTCACCAACACAAGGATTTTCATTGTCAACAACAAAAGGATTTTTATTTTGACCAACATAAGGGATTTCATTTTCAATAGTCATTTCTACAACTTGTCTACGAATAAAATGGATCTCAACATTGTTATATCTAACTTCTTTTAAATGATCAATACGAATATCATCTATAATCACATTTTCCATATCATTCAAAGGTGGATTTGAAGACGTACCTGGATTCGTGCCTATTGTCACATTATCCATAGCATTGAAAGGTGGATTTCAAAACATACTAGGATTAGTTTTTATAATCAAATTATCTTCCACATTCACCTCTTGCAAATTTGCATCATCTACATCCATGGTCTCTTCAATGTTTTTATCTTCAATAGTCATGGAACCGGATGCTTCAACATTATTCATTGCTCAAATCATCATTCTTCTATCTCTTTGTCATTTTGCCTCCTCTCTCTTTTCTTGAATTTCTTTAGGGGTCAATACCTTCCTATCTTTCCTCTTTTGATGACATTGTGATCCTATGATTACAAAATTCTGAAGTACAAATAAATTTCAATAGTAAAAGTCTTTCCTTTTTACTCATCCTTCAAATGACCAGAAAATGAATACAATTGCACTCCAAAATTGTCCCAATGTTGCCTCCTTCCAAAATTCAAATGAAATTACAAGTTCAAGAGCATGTAGAAGACAAGATTTGATAAAAAAAATACAGAATTAGTCACTTTCGACCGTACACAGTCATGTAAGATGTCAAGTTGTAGAAGACAATATTTTTTTATTAGTAAAAATTTTAAAAATGGTCAAAAATGAAACGGGGTCCCGTTTATGAAACAAGATCCCATTTTATTTTCCACCACTTGAAATAATAAAAAATGCAAACGAGATCCCATTTCTTAAAATTTGGATTCTAGGCATGGTTTCTGCTATGGGTTTCGGGTCGGGAAAAGGCTTGGGGACCCAACCCTTAGCTTTGGACCTACTTCGACCTGCAACTTGAAGGTCATGTCAATGTCACTAGAAAAGAGTAACTTTGGACATATGTCTAAAGACATTTTTTACAAAAAAATTTGACGAAATTAAAACACATTATAGATGAGATTGTGTATATTCCAAATTTGTAATGTTTTTTACAATTTGATTATTTTTTCTATTTTTCAAATATTTTTTTATGAAACTAGTCCATAAACTTGAAATATCAAGTTTTCTTATTATTTTAATAACTTTTTATTAAAATAATTTTTTGAAAAACAAATTATATGTGAACAATCTTCAGACAATTCTTTTCAATTTGAAAAAAAAAATCAAAAAATGATAATTTTAGGTCATCTTATTTGTGGTGTACACGAGGGATTTTCAAAACAACAATTACGGCCAATAAAAAATTAATTAAAAAAATTACAAAAAATATTGTGAACAATCTTCAATGTGTTACAGATCTTTTCCCAAAAGGATTCATAAAAATACAATTATTTAGGTCAAAATATGGTTGACATACATGTGCATGGTATGGTTAAAAAAAGTGACTTTTAAACAATGGTTTTTAGACATTCCTATTGAAAATCAATTTGTATCATCTGGGTATTAAAATAAATTACATATTTGGAAACTAGACTCTGATTACTACATTTCATATTACTGATTTTTTTTAAGATCTTTAACTGCTTCAAATTTTTAAGTCAAATGTGACAAATTCTGAAAATTAGGGAAAACACTAAAGTGGACTCAACTTCTTGCACACACCCATCTATCCCTATCCCTATCTCTCTCTCTCTCCCTCTCTATCCATATCCCTCAATCTCCCCCTCTTCCACTCTCTATCCATATCCCTCAACTCCCCCCTCTGTTTTGCCTCTCTCTATCCCTTATATATGTGTGTGTGTGTGTGTGTGTGTGTGTGTGTGTGTGTGTGTGTGTGCACTTTTGCATTTTGCATGCATGTCTATCCCCTTTCCATTATGCTTTGATGGATGTCCATCCACTATTTCAAACCTCCCATTTTCACATAGTATGGATGTACACTGGAAAAATTAATCAGTCAAGGTCCTCTCCAATTATCAGCTACAGATATCTTCCCAGTTCCATCTAAAGATGCATATTGTTTTCTACAAATGTCTAGAATATGATCAATTTCAAAGTCATAGACACTCAATGTTTCTATGGAAGACCTAAGAGATTGCCCCAATCTCCTTGCACACTTAGCAACATTTTTAACACTTGAAAAATCACCCATCCATTTCTTGATACTATGGGCACTAACCTTAGCATTGGAAGCAATCATCCATACAAAACTTTCCCTGAGCTAGTTGGTTGAAAAGGTAGAAACTCAAACTTTTTATTACCTATCAAAATACCCTCTCTCAAAACTAAGATAACCTGACTATATAACTTTGTAGGTTTTCCTTGATCATTATTCATCGTCATCCTTTACTGAGACGGATCAATTGCATAAATCCTATCACCGTTCACGTCAACAAAGGTAACCCTAAGAAATTTATCAATATTCTTTACAAGTTAACAAGCATGAGCCCACCATCCAGACCAACATTTTCTATTGAATTAGGATAGTTATACCATCTTGATGTCTAGAAACTAATTTATTCCTTTTGCAACAATTTAACTAGATTGTATCTAGGGCTCGTCATAATTTTAAACCTTGTCCGATCATATCATCCTATGTGTCGTGATCATGTCAATTTCAGTCACTTGTCCTTGAATCTTTCACCTCTTATGCAATGGTGGAATTATGGTCAAGGTGGTGTTAAAGAACACCTTTCAGAGCTTGCTTTGGTAGGATTGAAGTATTAGACTTCCTTAAGCCTAAGTCAAGCCCCTTGTTATTGCTTCCATAATTTGTATGAGAAGATTCCAAGTATACATGAGATGTAAGATCCATGATGAAAAAATGGTTATTGCTAATGCAAAGTGCTTAGGTTTAATGCTCTAAAATGCCCTTGAATTGCTCTAGGATGTTTTGAATGAATGCTATGCAATGCTTGAAATTGATGATTGCAAATGTTATAGGACTTGCCTTTAAATATGTAATCTTGGTTGCTAATTTAAAAGATTTGTGCAAAATTTGACAAGCAATGTTCCAATATTGGATAAAAGCCCACTCAAGGAAAGTGAAAACAAAATTTGAATAACCAAGAGATAAAATTGAAATAAATGGTTTAAATTTCAGTGGATTTTAAAATTAATGGAGACATTGTATTAGCGATTGATATTGTGAACAATAACCAGGAAAATGAAATAAATGATTTAAATTTTAGTGATTTTAAAATTAATGGAGACATCGTATTGGATTTTTGTGTTACTTGTATTTGGTTTCATTTGTTTTTGCATACATGTTGTATGGACACTGTATTTTGAGACTCACTATGTGTGCATTGTGTAATATACCAAAATATATAAAAATGTGTTATCTTATGATTTTGAACCTATAATATTTTCCTTTATATCACTTGTTTGCATTTTCCTTTTATTTAAAATTTCATCTATGGATGTGGTGCCCATTTATGAAGTCTTTGTAGCACAAAAGTGAAATTGTGTCAAATTAACCAAAGCTTATTTGTTTACTTCTATTTAATGAATCAGGGACCTAGCAGTCTAGTTCCCATACAAGAAAATATGACTCTCTAACAATAGATTGATCTAACACTATGCAGACTGGCAGCTCATTTTCACCACATGGCCGGGCAGTGCAGAGTCCTATTCAAGTAAGACTAAATTTATGGCAATTTGGCCAAATTGAAAACACCACTGTTATTGAGCGAAGAAAAAACAATAAAGACAAGAGCAAATAAATAAATCAAATGCATACACAAAAAATAGATGCAAGAAAAGAAGAGCCAAGTTTTTTAACGTGGTTCACCAAATTGGCTACATCCACATAGAGTAGGGGATAGCTCTGTTTCTATTAATCCAGAATGAAAATTCTCATACAAAATATATCTACAACTATTTTCTATTGTATACACCTAAAATTGGCTCGGGTCGAATTAAGTAAATATTTTAATATTTATCTTAATTCCTATTTTCTTCTGTCAATTAAATAAATATTATAAATTTATTTAATTGGCTCATTATCCCATAATTAAATAAAGTCATTTTATTTAATTAAATTCTCTAAATTCTTCTAATGTCTCACATAATTAAATAATCATACATTATTTAATTAATCGAAAATTCCTCTATCCTAAAGTCCTAATTCCATAAAATCCACCTCACCAATCCACCTCATCAATCCACCTCATCTCTTCCACCTCACCATGTTGCACATATAATTAAATATTCTTAATATTTAATTAGCTAATATCCTCCATTTTCCAAAATAAATCTTAAAATCAATTATCCTCCACCAAATTGAATATTTTATTCAATGTTCCCCACTAGCTTTCACAAATTGAATATTTTATTCAATGTTCCCCACTAGCCTTCACCAATTGAATATTTAATTCAATTGTCATAATCCACTGTCCTCCACTATTGAATATTTAATTCAATGTTCCCCACTCCTCTTCACCAATTGAATATTTAATTCAATTGTCATAATCCATTATCCTCCAATTGAATATTTAATTCAATTGTCATAATCCACTATTTTCAAATAAAAGATTTTTAATTCACCCATTATGAATTAAAGATTCACTTTTATTCCTAGCCATTGATCTCATCTTTGGATCCTCACCCTCCATTCTATTTTTCAAAAAATCTATAAATAGAACCCTCTTCTAAGCCATTTGGGAGATTCATTATTGCATCAAATCTATACTCAAAATTCTCTCATTCTTCTCTTCTCAAGTCCATTCTCAAGTATCCTCCATTATTGTGTGTTGAAGCTCATCTTCCATCACACAAGGTATCAATAGCCATTCTTCCTTTGGCATCTTCAAACAAGCAAGCAAGCTAAAAAGAGCTTCTGAGGGCTTCAATCAAGATCAAAGCAAGATAGGCAACAATGGAAAATGATAGGTAAAAGGGGTTTTTGTAAGTATTTCTACTTGTTCGGTTTGATTCCTCTTTACTTTCAACTTCTATTGTGTTTGGGTTTTATTGTGTTTTCATTCATTTGAATCTAACTCATTCTCTCCCTCACATCTATATCACCAGCATCTCACTATCAATAATAAATCTCTCTGTTGTTCCTATAGCTATATCCATTTAACTCCACTCCAATACTAACAATAGTCAATACATAATAACCTGCAAAAGGTACTAACTTTAACCTCATCGTGGAAGATAAAGCATGTAGTGGTCGATACAATAAGAGGGAGTAGTGGGAGGCATTACACCACGAAAGAGGATTGGGCTGTAATAAATGTGTTACACCAACAATCTCCCACTTGAATTCCAATCCTAGCTACAAGAGACTTGTGCAGAGATATCCCCCACTCCAGGTTTATTGTCAGAACTTGACAATGCCAAGAGAAGTCCTACAAAACTCAAACTTCTCCCTTGGAACAATCTTCGTCAAAGCATTCGTTGGATTCACTTTCATGTCAATCTTCTTTACCTGCAACTTACCCTCTTCAAGTACCTATCGAATGAAATGATATCTCAACTCTATTTGTTTGGTTCGATTATGAAAAGCAGAGTTCTTTGCCAAGTGAATAGCGTTGTTGCTATCATAAAACAGAGTAAAAATAGATTGTTTACACCGCAATTCACCCAATAACCGTTGTAGCCATATCATCTCCTTTGCTCCTTCGGTGAGAGCAATGTATTCAGCCTCAGTGGAAGAGAGTACAACTACCTGTTACAAATGTGAAATCCAACTAATTGTAGCCCTGGCAAAAGTATACACTTACCCTGTTGTAGACCTCCATTTGTCCAAGTCTCTAGTCATATCAGAGTCAGCATACCCCCGCATCTAAGTATCCTATCCTCCAAAACACAAAGAATGATCTGATGTACCTCTGAGATACCTAAATATCTATTGTACTACCTGCCAATGAGGTTTGCCTGGATTGCTCATAAATCTACTCACAACTCCCACTGCATGGGCAATATCCGGACGAGTACAAACCATAGCATACATGAGACTGCCAACTGCAGATGAATAAGGAACACTCTTCATGTGTTCTTGATATTCTTGAGTTTGAGGACACATAGCTGATGACAGCCAAAAGTGATCAGCCAATGGAGTACTAACAGGTTTTGCATGCTTCATGTTGAACTTGTCCAAGATTTTGTCAATATATGTCTCTTGAGACAATCTAATTTGTCTCGTATGTCTATCCCTGATTATTGTCATGCCAAGAATCCTCTTGGCTACCCCTAAATCTTTCATAGCAAACTGCCAAGCTAAATGTTGCTTCAATTCCCTAACAACCCTCATGTTGCTACCAGTGACCAACATGTCATCAACATAAATTAAAAGTATGACAAACCCACCATTTTCAATCCACTTGAAGTAAAGACACGGATCAGATTCACAGCGAATGAAGTTATGCTCAGCCATGAAGCTATCAAACTTGCGATACCATTGCCTTGGGGCTTGCTTGAGCCCATATAAACTGTGCTTTAGTTTGCAATATAAATGTTCTTGCCCCTATTTTATAAAACCTTCAGGCTGCTCCATATACAAATCTTCTTCAACATCTCCATGTAGAAAAGTCATCTTGACATCAAGTTTTTCAAGCTCAAGATCCCATATAGCTGCCATACCTAGGACTGTGCGAATGGTGGTTATTTTGACAATGGGTGAGAAGATTTCATTGAAGTCAATCCCCTTTTGCTGATCAAAACCTTTCACTACCAATCTGGCCTGGTAGCGATGTTTGCCTCCATCTTCCTCTTGCAGCCGATATACCCATTTGTTCTTCAAAGGTCTCCGATTAGGCGGGAGCTTCCCCATTGGCCTACAAAGAGGCCATTTCTTCTTGCATATCCTCCATCCACTTCACCGAGTTTTCATCTTTGCAAGCTTGTTTAAAAGTTGTAGGCTCTGACTGATTGGAAAGCAAAAGCTCATAATCATCCAATTTAGTTGGAAGCTTCTTCTGCTTGGTTGACCTCCTCAATTGAGTTGCTAGCTCCCTCAAGTTACCCTGTGTTGGTAAACTCTCATGTTCCTCATTATTGCCTTGTTCTGGTAAAAGATTGTGTTCAGGCATGGTGCTCTATGCCTTATTACCCTGTGCCAAACTAGAATCTGCACATTTATTGGTTTGTGTTGAAACTCTAAGGGACTAAGATGAATTTTTATCATGCAAAGCCTTTTCCAAAGGCTGTATTGGAGTAGTGAAAGGCAATGATTGAGGGAAAAGAGGCTACGTGGCCTTTTCTAAGTTTTCAAACTGCAATGAAGGATTACCAATAGGAGGCTGTGAATCATGTGACAAAGGCTGTGTAATAACATGCACAGGCTATGTATTAACTTGTACAAGTTGTGATGAAGTTGGAATTGAATATTCCAAAGTGTGCGTGCACTTTTGAAAAAATAGCATTGGGATGTGAGGTTGTTGCATTGGACTAAGTTGGGGCAGCGAGGCACTGCTATTGGAGGCTTCAAAAGAGGGTAGCATTGAAGGGTTAAAGAGTTGCGTGTGACCCTGCACATGTGCTTCAAACAAAATATGCCTTGTATTTCTAACAGGTAGTGTTTATCACCAAAAGGTTGCGAATCATATTTCAAAGGCTGTGTGTAACTTTCATCTGGTAGAGTTCTTAAGAGCTAAGTAGATTTGGTTGTGAAACATTTACACTCCCCTGGGCAACATGCACATTATTTGTGTTTTCAAACATATCAACCTCTATAAATTCATTTGAAGAAGTCCCCTAATTTTGTGAAGCTAGGAAAACTTTCTCATTAAACATGACATCACAACTGTGAACAAGTTGTTTGGTGACTGGATCCCACATACGAAACCCATACTACTCTTCACCATAGCCAACAAATATGCAGCGTTATGACTTAGAATCCAACTTCATACGCTTTTCCTTGGGGACATGAGTGAAAGCTTCATAGCTGAAAACACGTAGGTGAGAATATGAAATCCGTTTGCCCAACCAAACTTCTTTAGGGATATCAAAATCCAATCTGGATGAGGGGCTTCTATTGATTAGATATATAGTTCTATTGACTGCCTCTGCCCAAAACTCCTTGCTTAGGCCTACATTGGACAACATGCATCGAGCCCTCTCAAGAAAGGTTCTATTCATCCTCTCGGCTGTGCCATTTTCTTGAGGAGTGAATGGGACTACTTTAATCCATCTAATGCCATTATTTGTACAAAAACCATCAAACTCCAAGGAGCGAAACTCTCCGCCATTGTCAATTTGCAAACATCTGATTTTATGCCCAATTTAATTCTCAACCAATGCTTGAAATTTTTAAATTTTGAAAAAACTTCTAATTTTCTATTCAGCATGTAAACCCACACTTTACGAGTATAATCATCAATAGAGTAGACAAATTAGTTAGCACCTCCAAAAGATGTTACCTCCGTAGGTCTGAAGACGTTGGAATGCACAAGCTCCAAGGGTGATGTTTTCTTGTGATGACCAGTCTTCTGGAAGCTGATTTGCCTTTGTTTTCCATGGAGACAATGCTCATAAAACTCCAAATCCACAGATTTTAGTCCTAGTAGTTATCCCTTTGAAGCATGACTTCAAGTCCCTTTTGGCTCATATGGCCGAGCCTCTTATGCCAAATATTTAAACCGCCATTGCAGCTCTCACTTCATCATGACATTCTAACACATAAAGACTACCCATTTTGCAGCCTTTTGCAAGCACCAATACACCCTTGGTTACTTTCCAAGTGTCTAAAGAAAATTTGACATCACACCCTTGTGCATAAAGCTAACTTACAGATATGAGATTTCATTTCAACGTGGGAACATGTCTCACATCTTTCAAGATCCATTTATTTCCATTTTTCAAAGACAATATCACATCACCTTTTCCTACTATTTCACATTCTTTATTATCACCAAGAAAAACTTTTCCTAACATACCTTCTTGATATTTTGTGAAAGCACCCCGGCATAGAGTAGCATGAAAAGAGGCACTGGAATTGAGCACCCACGAGTTTGTGGTAGTGTCACTCGCTGACAAAACCAGAACTCCTTCATCTTTGTCATATGTAGTGTTGGCTTCATTATTGCTCACCTTTTCTTGTGCCTTTTGTAGTTCCAATAGTTCTTTTTTGTGACTCGCTTTGCCACAAAACCAACATTCTCCATTTATGCCCCTGGACTTCACAGTCAAGGCATCACCGGATGAGGGTTCTTAATTTTTTCTCTGCATGTCTTCACTGAGAAGAGTGGCTACAATATCATCAAATTTTAATGTACTCTTGGTAGCCACTGAAGTGTTAATTGTCATCACCACTCCTTCCCAATTGTTAGGTAGAGAGCATAATAACATAATTGCTTCAATTTCATCATCTAATTTTATACCCACTGAAATCAATTGAGTGACCAAAGTATTAAATTCATTTAGGTGATTAGACATGATTCCACTTTCTTTCATTTTTAAATTGTATAACTTCTTCATGATGAATACCTTGTTTGATGTTGATGCCATCTCATACATATCTGAAAGCTTATCCCATAGCTCTTTAGATGTCTTCTCAGCTGAAGCGTTGAAGAGGACATTGCTTGACAGCGAGAGAAGCCCTTACTTTCTTATCCAACATCTCCCACTCTTCGTCCAACATCTAACCTTTTCCTTTGGTTTTCCCTACTAGTGCAAGTGAGAGATCCTGCTTGATCAGTAGCGAATCCATCTGTACCTTACACAACCTGAAATTTTGCCCTGAAAACTTCTCAATTTTCCATTTGTCTGCTTCATCCATTGCTTTTGGAAATTCTTCACCAATTTCCAACCAGCTTCACCACCAAGCTTCTTAACCTGCTCTGATACCAATTGTTGAGCGAAGAAAAAACAATAAAGACAAGAGCAAATAAATAAATCAAACACATACACATAAAATAGATGCAAGAAAAGAAGAGCCATGTTTTTTAATGTGGTTCACCAAATTGGCTACGTCCACATAAAGCAGGGGATAGCTCTGTTTCTATTAATCTAGAATGAAAATTCTCATACAAAATATATCTGCAGCTATTTTCTATATCAACCCTGTGAAAGGCACTAAATTTAACCTCATCATGGAAGAGAAAGCATGCAGTGGTCGATACAATAAGAGGGAGTAGTGGGAGGCATTACACCACGAAAGAGGATTGGGTTGCAATAAATATGTGTTACATCAACAACTGTTTGTTAAACTTATCTATTTAACAGATGGGGTTCTAAAATTGTACTATTTAATTACTCCAAAGAGGTCATATTGTAGAGGTTTCTTAGAAAATTCAATCATGTTGGACCTCCCATGTTACAAATTGTCTCAATATATCCATCACCCTTATTACAGTTTCTTCTGTTCTAATTGTTGATATTTATAAATAAAAGTCAGCTTCTATCAAACATTTATTTCCATGGTCTTGAATCTTACCAAATAATCTACTTATTAAAACCGGTTTGTGTTATAGCACTGCAACAAACCATACAGGGAACACTTGGCATGTCTATTACCATGTCTGAATATTCTTGCAACGAACATTTGTTGGAGTAAACGCATTGTAAAAGGGCTTGTAATGATCATATTTTGTTTATCTTGGTTTCTCGTCTTTTCATATGCTTTTAACGATTTTTTTTTTATAATTTTAATATTAATATTTTTTTAAATATGAATTAAAAACATATTAATTTTAATACTACCCTTTTTTTATTCAACATGGGTAAATGATTTTGACTGGAGCTATCAGAAGATGGAGCTGCCTTTTTTTTAAATAAGAATTAAAATTGTAGTTTCAATTTATTTTAAATTTAAGAGATTATAATGAAATTGATATGTATTATAGATATTTAATTATGATTTATTCTATATATTAATTTTAATATTAATATTTTAAACATTAATAAAATTTTAGTTAAAATTTATTTTCAATTTAAATATTAATATATATCAATTTCATTATAATCTCTAGTATTAATGTTAAATAAAATATTTAATTTGAATTTATTTTAAATTCAAAATCAATTATAATAATAACTATGACTACAATTATTTTATTTATTTAACTTTATAATTATTTAAGAAATATTTTATAATCTCTAGTATTAATGTTAAATAAAATATTTAATTTGAATTTATTTTAAATTCAAAATCAATTATAATAATAACTATGGCTACAATTATTTTATTTATTTAACTTTATAATTATTTAAGAAATATTTTATTTCAAAAATAATATTATTATGTCATTATATTAACTATTATTACATTATACCATCCATAATATATTTATATTGCTTGATCCATAGAAGATGGAGGTGTAAACAATGTTGGTTCCTTGCCCGATTCCCCGTCTTAAAAAATGAGGAGTTTTATCTTAGAAAATGAGGAAAATGAGGTGTGGCCTTTATCTCAAACAACATCTTAGAAAATGAGGAGTTTTATCTCAAACGATCCAATCTCCACAAATGGATCATGTAATCATACCCATAAATGGGTCATGGAATCATGGATGTCATTTATGAATGGAAATCCACAAATGGGTCATGTAATCATCTGCTTAAATGGGTCATGGAATCATGGATGTCATTTATGAATGGAAAGATCGAGCTGGATTCTTATGGGGTGAGCATTCTCTCTCCATCAAACTATGGACTTGTTCCTTCAATCCTCTCATTGAGCCTTGGCTCCTGAATCTCCCCCTCCAATTTTGGGAGGATTCATGCTATGAGGACATTCATTCGCAATGTCATAGGTCACTTCTTGACATTCTACGATTGCCCACATTTTAGTGGATATTGACATTTCCAAACCCCTTTCATGGAGATGTGGTTTTGATGGTAGATGATAGGCCTGAACACAACAGTTAGACTATGAAGGCCTTCCCTTCAGATGCAAACGATGTTTTGCTATTGGTCTCTTGGCTTCTAGTTGTACTCACGATGTTTTGCTATTGGTCACTTGGCTTCTAGTTGTACTCACGATGTTTTGCTATTGGCCACTTGGCTTCTGGTTTTACTCTCTCTGGTAAGAAAGGGTGCTACAACTTGGTGGAAAGATGCTCTCCTTGATCACTTGACAACTTGGTGGAAGGATGCTCTCCTTGATCACTTTACCCATCTGCGACAAACACGATGACTTCTCTTGCTTTTCTAGGTTGATTGCTTTGCATGGTATCTCCTCTTACTTTTCTAGGTTGATTGCTTTGCATGGTACCTCTAGGTTGATTACTTCTCTTGCTTTTCTAGGTTGATTGCTTTGCATGGTATCTCCTCTTATTTTTCTAGGTTGATTACTTCTCCTGTTTCAGTCAACCCCTGAAGATTTGTTGTTTAGATCCTTATTTGTTTTGTTTGTGACCCATTTACACTATTATGGACCCTTATTTCCTACTTAATCAAAAACATATTTATATTCAAAAAAATATCATTATATTAATTATTATTATATTAAACTATCTACTCGAAGAAATTTATACAACTATTTAACTTTCTATTATAAACTTTTCACTGTATTAATAGATTTATTATTTGTAATTGCTTTTTCTCAATACAAACAAATATACTATATTAATATTATACATACAAACATCATTAATTTACATATTCTTCAATCCACACAAAATTTTACAAATTTTAAACAAAATTTAAAATTTAATTATAGACTTCTACACCAAAATAATTTAAGTATTATTACAAGACAAGTATGGGCCACACTTATTTATTATATGATATGATAAACAAAGTACATATAGATCAATTAATGTTTTTTTGGTATGTTGATATATGTGTTATTTAGATGACACTTTGATTGTCACATGAAGGGGTAACTAGGATTGTTCCTTAACGTCATCTCAATAATGGACATAGCCATATAGCTTCATAGATCTACCAAAGAAATATCATTTTAGGGGAAATTGTACCAAAGTTTATATTGAAATAAGCAACACAGAGAGTACAAGAGCAACAAAGCAACCTACAGCTGACCATACTGCACATATACAAATAATGCAGAGCAATATGGTAGACATGCAATCATCAATATGGCCTTGCCAATTCATATTATTAGTGAAACCCACAAACCAGACCAAACCTCTGAAAATAAACTGATCCAAAAATTAGCATAGATGTCCCATTACACAATCTACCAACATTCGTTCATTATTATTCAATATGTAAATTGCATACCTTGCATGTTTTACATTTCTTCTAAACCATGTACGCCCATTATTTTTGAGCCCTTATAGATAGTTTTTGGCCCTTCAATTTATATTCACTGTACTGTAATATTAAGGAATAAAAATAACCAGAATAATTTTCTCTGACGGCTAGCTAATGCAGATCACTCCAACATGAAAAAAGAGAAAACAGACAGATTCAAAAACAAGCCTAAAGAAACCAGGCAAATACGATTTGGAGAAAAAAAATAATTAAAATACAGAAACCAGCACAACCGCTTAACAAAAGTCCCTCAGGCGAAATCACATGCATAACAACAAAATCAACTAAACAGGTAAAATAACATTGAAAAACTGTAATGTTGTTCAAAGGAGCACAGTGATGGAAAAAAAAAACACCGCTGATAAAAATGGCTCCGACAAACCCTTTTGGTTTAGTCACCTTCAGAGGCAATGCAGGCAATAGATATCCTGCCTTGCTTTGGGGATGACAGATCTTTAACATAAACAATGGAGTCACTGAATATCCTGCCCAGATCTGAAACACAGAAGAAGATCAATGAGAGCAGCCTTTCATTCCCACCGCTTGCTTGCCCTTTTAAAAACAACCCTAAGAATGAGCTTCTTACAAACCCTAACTTCACGATTTTCCACGTAAGATCCTTACAATCTTTATCTCTTGAAAATGCCACTTCCATCCATAGGTATTCTAGGGGAGAGGACCCAATAGTGGTTTACCTTAACTTCATGCCTCTCAAAATCATATGTGGCAATTTTGAATCACTTCAAAAATTTTACAATAGCTTACTTGGCAACACTCCTGTGTATAACTAAGGTTTCAGGGTCACATCATCAAATATGATGCCACATCAGCATGCTTTTTGTTGAGGTGTCAAATAGTTCCCAAAAAAAAAGGGTGGACCAATAGGTGTGCATTAAGACTTCCTTTGTTGGTGCGCTGTTGCTTTTTAAATCTAAAGGGCACATTTCATTCATTTATTAGTACTTATAGTAACACTAACAACCATAAAGTCACAACTACTAGTACTAAACCTCAAAAAATATTGGGCCTTGAATGCACATATACTATCTCAACCAAACTATCTCACCCATTGGGTCTTTTCCTCTAGCCAATGGAGGAAATACTATGAGGTACTTAACATTCCTTAAGTAAGGATGGGGACATAGAATAAGCATTTGGTTATATTTGAAATGATACTTGGAAGAGATTGTAAAAATTGATATCAAACTCTTTTCATGTGCTTTTTCCATTATCATCTATCAAAAGGAGGTTATTAGAAAATCCATTTTTGGAAGAAGGGCAATCCACATGAAAATTAAGATGGGAACTAACAAAAGACTTTAGAGCTCGTCCTTTTGCTTCCATGGCACTAAATATAGTGTACAATTAATGTATAGTTATAATTATATCTCAAAAAGAGTGACACTTAGATTTTGAAATGTTATGATCTAATAATATTATCTTCTTTTAGAAATAATATTATTTTCTTATAATATTATCTTTTTCCCAACTAATTTATAGTTTATTGTCTATGTTGGTTAATGCATTATCATTTTGAATGTCATTCTTCATTTGGTTTTTCTATGGTATCCTTATTGAGGATGGATGAAGAGAATCACACAAATTGCTCCCTCCTTTTGATTTACCAATCATGAATTAGGTCATGTAAGATTTATGGTTTATAATGATATTAATTTGCTTTGCATAGTGTTATCCATATTTAACTATTGGAACAAACATCGATATATTTTAAAGCCTAATTGTATAGATCAAAGGCAAGTAGGATGCGGCCATAATGATGAAGAAGGTAGTGGAAACTATAAATGTAATCCTAAGAATTCTTATTAATTCTTCTCAATTCTATTTGTACAGTGAGTATTCTTATTAATTTATTTTTATATAGTTTACATCACAGTTTAGAATTAGACTAGGTTTATTTTAGAATTAGACTAGGTTTGATTTGGATGAAATTAAGAAAGATATACATTCAAAGTTCTGTGAAGACCTACCTAATAATTAGTTTAGTAAGAATAAGCTAAAAAAAGTTTTAAAAAAACTCGTGAAATTAACCTCCTAAAGATTATGTTGAGCTCAATTTGATGGACTTGTGGAAGGAGATTAATAATTAGTAGATAGAGGACAAATCATTAAATATGATGATGGACAACCTTTTTTAATATTTTCAATTCACTTGGGCTGCATACAAATAGTACTTGCAAAAGCAATGGACCTCTTATAAGGAATAAGGTTGGCTAAGGAAAATAGAAGTGTTAGAATATTTAGGTCAAAAGAGAGTCAATGTTAATTATTGAAGAAAAATAGAAAAGGGGTTGTGCCATGACAAATAAATAATATCACCTAGAAAGTTAAGATGGAAACTAAAATTTTGGAGAGCTCATCCTTTTGCTTCCACGACATTAAATCTAATGTACAAAGAATATGTCGATACTAAATATAATTGAATAACAACATGCAAATATTGTTTCAGAACACTATCATTGCTATCTTGTGGGGCAAGGCTTTAGTAATACAATTTCAAGACAAATCAACCAAAATTTAATTTGGTAGATCTTATATGTTGAACAATTTGGGAGTTCATGCAAGAGGGTTGGTTTCTATTACATTTAGAGCCACAAAAGCTAGTTTGTATGTGTATATTTATACCTAATTTTGGTGTTCTCTTAGTGAAATAAATTATGTCATATGAGTTAAATACATATTTTCTATGTCTAGTTTTAAATTAATTCATTCTTCCTAAAATAACTTTAATTTCTTCCCAACTAATTTATAGCTTTTTTGTCTATATTGTTATTTAACATGAGTTTGGTTAATGCATTGTCATTGTCAAACTCATTTCATGATTTGGTTTTCTTTAGTATTTCTTACTGAGGATGGGCAAAGAGAATTAGACAAATCAACCCCTCCCTTTCCTAATGATATCAATTTTAAATTAAAAAAGTAGTAATGCTAATGTGTTTGATATACTAGTGCAATTTTAAATTTAAAAAGTAGCAATCGTTCCACATCCCCTTCTATCCAACTCAAAATTTGGATTTCAACACCAAAGATGGTGAAATGAAGCCTACTAGTAAGTAGCTAATACAAAATGCCCTTCCCAGTTTTGTTCATCTAATGTAACAAATTATTTTTTAAAACAACAACCAATCAAAATTGTGACCAAGGACTGTTTTTAGTAAATATTATTTCCTTCTTTATTTCATTTGTTATTTGTTTAGATTTGTTTTGGTTTTGTTTTTTTCATTTAAATTAGACAATGTTAGTTGAGTTGAATGTCATAGAAAAAGCATATGCAAGAAACATGCATCTCTTCTTTACCTTACAATCAAGGTATCATAATTTTTGATATAGATTATTATAGTAAATTGGCATTTTAATACAATATACATTTTATAAAGAATTAAAATAGTGAAATGAAACCTACCAGCGAGTAGATAATACAAAATGCCCTTGCCAATTTTGTTCATCTAATATAATAGAGTTTTTGCAACAACTAATGTTATGATGTTTCTTGGAAATAAATGTAAAAAATCAGTAAAATAGCAAACCACCTCAAGGGGGTGACCTCCAATAATCTAAAAATAAAATGTGAATTCAATATTAGAAGATATGATGGTTTGGGAGAGTCTCTCTCTTCTTCTTTATATCCATAACTATGTAGGGACACACCCCTTCATCCTATCTAAGTTATCTTAAGGAATAACTAAGACTAATAAACGAAACTATTAAGGTTAAGCATGTCACAAGTGCTTAACTTATAATAATTGGGAATATATCATATTAGAATCATAACATTCCCATCCCCTTCAAAAAAGTGTTTCCCTCAACGCTTAGTAACTCTGGAGTATTTTCTATCATTCCATGTTTTACTATAGATGAAGATGTCACCAAAGAATACCAACACCAATTTTTGAACAAATGGGTGGAACACTAAATTTATGAGTCTTTGAAATTTTGACTGGGTATTAGTGACACCAAATAATAATTCATAATGACCCTCACATGCTCTAAATGTAGTCTTAATGTAAATCTAACTTAGTAAAGAAAACTACAATATTAGACTTATCTACCAATTCATCAATACAAGGAATAAGAAAATTATATTTAAGAGTGATCTTCTTGAGCTCCATGTAATTTGGGCACATTCTCCATGACTCATCCTTCTTGTTAACCATAATCATTGGGGAAAAATAGGCACTTTTGTTGGGATAAACAATACTTCTTGGTATTAATTCAATGGCTTGATCATGGTATGTGATTGGAGGTAGACACTTGGGTTCTTGAAAAACATGTTGATGGTGTTGAATGATCTCTTGAAGTTTTGGTCAATCTTGAGTTTTCATGTCTTGTGCTTCTATAAAATTTAGTTGTGCCCTTGTGTTTGTGTTGTGCCCTTGTGGTGATTGTATCCCTATAAGTTTATACTTTTCCCCATGTCTATTAAAAACCATGGATAAGTCTTGAAATTTGAAAGTCATTGTTCCTAACTGTCTAAGCCATTGTACACCCAAAACTATGTCTACTCCCCCAATTGAGATAGAGAACATTTCTAAATCTATTTGATAATTTCCCATTGAGAGTTTTATATGATGGCATTTACCACCACAAGAGAGTTGTTTCCCATCAGCTATCATGACCTAAAAATTAGATATTGGATAGACAAAAAAATGAGCTCATTAGCTAATCTTCTATCAATGAAGTTGTGTTTACAACCTAAATAAACCAACACTATCACCTTTCTCTTTTTGATATAACTAATTACTTTGAGTGTTTCTGGTGCACTTGTGCCATTCAATTTATGTAGGGAGATTGTAGTACATTCCACTTCCTTATAATTCTCATGCTCAAGCTCCACATTTGGTTCTTTTGTAGCTACTTCTTTCTCTTGTTCAACCTCATTCTTTATAGTCATTAGTGTTTTCTCACAATTAGTACACTTTTGACTTCTAGGCCATTTCCTAGATCACCATTCCAACAAGAGGTAGAGAGCTTACTAATCTGTCTTGGGTTAAATAAGTTGTCCCCATTTCTTTCAATAGAGTTACGTTTGTCCTTTAATCCCATGGTTTGACCTTGAGTGGAACATCTAGTGGTGGAGTTTTGTTGCTCAAGTTCCAAGTTTGGTCATATTGTAGCCACTTCTCTCTCTTCTTTGCTATCACAATTTGAGCACAGATATTTTTCTCTTTTATTTTCCTCTTGTTAAAGAGAGTGCTTACTAATTTTTCTTAGGTTAAATAAGTTGTCCTCCTTTCTATCAATAAGATTAGTCACAATTAAATTGTCTTCCAATCCTGTGGTTTGACCTTGTGTGGAACTTTTGGTGGTGGATTTATGTTTCTCAATATACAATTCTATTTGCATAGCTCTCCTAACTGTGCAAGGTTCTGTTGCACGTATGTGCTATTGGTGTTGTCATTGATGTCAACAAGCTTGTGTTGTCATTGGTGTCAACTGTGTCAAGAGTATGAGTAGTTTGTGTTGAGCAAAGATCAGAGATAAGGTTGAGCAGAGATGAGGATGTTGCAATGATATGAGCTTGAGTAGTTTGTGTTGAACAGAGATCAGAGATAAGGTTGAGCAGAGATGAGGATGTTGCAATGATATGAGCTATTTAATTAAGTTGCCTTGTTGAAGTTGATTTGGTTGCTTTGTAGAGGTTTTGAAGATGTTAGGAATATGCTTCTGATGGTTGGCTTCCAAGTGCTTTTGAGAAAATTTGATTAATAAAGGAAACAATGTGTTGAAGATGTGTTTTGGCTTAACAGAGTAGTATTCTAGTAATTTTCTCCGCATTTCTTCCTTATTAAAGATATGTTTGTGCGGTTTGGATATGTTGTTCAAAGGTGCTTAGAGATGTTATTTTCCAAATTTGGTGCTTCAGTTCATTGTGCAAAGAAAGTTGTGTTCACCAATGTGTGGACTGTGTTTATAAGTTGTGCAGAGGAGTCTAGGAGAAACCGTTTTGCTCCGCATTTCTCTGCAAAGAGGTTTTAAGTCTTACGGTTTTGGATTTGTGATTATAAGGTTCACATCTTTCTTATGATAAAGTGGTTCATGATTTGGTGCTCTGCAAGTTGGTTTCTTGAGTAGCAATGTATGACTGAGTTGGTTAAGTGCTCCAGTGTGAAGTTTCTTCAAGTGAAAGTTGTTGCGGAAGAGTTTGTTGATTTTAAGGTTGCTTCGAGATGTTTGTGGAAGACTCTAGAGTGTGTTCAAGTGTTGTGTGTGGTTCGTGAGCCGTATCCTACCTTGAGGAAGCATGTACTTGAAAATTTCATGGTGTTAGCACAAGTTTGGCCGAATTGGTTATTTACACTAATTGTGGATGTGCTTCAGTGATTGTGAAAGCATGGTGGAGCATGTATGTGTATTTTTGGGTCCAAGCTAAGGTGTGTTGTGGTCAACATGCATTCCTTTCCTCCGTGAGAATATTTAGGTCCAGACCTAATTTGAATTTTCTTGGTTAAGATGTGTTGCCAACCTTGGAGAATGATTTCAAGGTTGATGATGGTATAACAAGTGTCAAGAATTCGTGACTGGATAGATGCACGATGGATATGATGTCTGTGATGTAAATTTGATCAGTGTAGTGAGAGATTTCATGTGTTGAGATACTAGATGCAGTGAGCAGAAGGTGTCTACTATTTTTCAGTGTTGCTGCGAAGGTGATGTTTGTGTTGTGGTGAATATTGAGCTTCATTGGAACCATACTCCATGCATATGTTAGATGCAATTATATCAGTTCATCCTTGGCAGTGATCCACCTCTTCTATCTCTTTCTTCTACGTAGTGAGCCCTAGATAGTGAGTCCTCTGGTAGTGAGCCTTTCTTTCTTTCTTCTGGGCAATGAGCCCTCTAGCAGTGAGCCTCTTGTAATTCAGTGTTGTTACTACTTTATATTGTAAGCTAATCCTCACTGTGGTTTTTCCCTTCTTGGGTTTTCCACATAAAAATCTAGTGTTATCTTGTGTTTGATGTTGTTATGATTCAGTTTATGTTATTTGCTTTTCATGCTTAATCATCATAACAAGTTTAAAGGTTAATGTGGATCTGAATGTTTGTGAGGGTTTGAAGTTTATGATACAAATTATTCACCCCCCCTCTCAGTTGTCTTGTGCATTTAACAATTGGTATCAGATCCAAGTTCCTTGGAAGAAGCTTTACCACTTGAGCAAGATCTTGGAGGTTGAACACATGGCAGCTAGAAAGTTTCCTACTCCTCCGGAAGAGATTCCTGATGTTGAATCTTTAAAAGATGAGTGCATGTCTGTTAATAATGAAGAACTTGAGGTTGCTTTTAAGGACCTATAGAGGACTGAAGAAGAAATCAAAGATCTGAAGGAGAGTTTCAAAGAAGCATATGGATGTATTAGAAAATTGAAAGAGCAAGTTAAAAAGTTCAAAGAAATACATAAGGAGATCAGTGAATAATTGAGGCTAGCAAACAAGTATATGATTGGTCTAAAAATGCAAGTTGAAGAAAAGGCAAGGATTGAGGAATATCTGAACCTAATGGTGAAAGACAAATCTGAAGATTGTATAAGGCTTGAACAAGAAGTTGTGAATCTGAAATTAGATATAGAGAAGGCAAATAATTATGAAGAAAAATTCAAGATAAGTTATGCAAGGCTTGATGAGATGTTTGCAAGCCAGAAAGGTCCAAATGATAAAGAGAGTTTAGGCTTTGAAAAGGGTGAAAGATCAAATTTAGGTCAGTCATCAAGTGCTGAAAACAAAAGGGAAAATAGCAAGCAGATCCAAAATCAAAGGAATAAAGTTAGAAGACCACAGGTCAGACAACCAAATGCTCAAGGGTACCTATCTTTCAATGGTTTTTGTCATTTATGCAATAAGTATGGACACAAAGCAATAGAATCTAGAAGTAGAAGGAATCAAAATGTTCCATCCTTCTCTAGTCAATGCTTCACATGCAATAAAGTTGGTCATAGAGTTGTTTTATGTAAAAGTAAAGTGAGTCAAAACTCTATTAGGTGTTTTGCATGCAATAAGATGGGACATATAGCTAATGAGTGCAGAAGTCAAATGAGAAATGGCTATGGCAAGGATAGAATAGTTAAATCTTTCAATGGCTACTATTATACTTGCAAAACATTTGGGCATAAATCTAACCAATGCAGATCCAGAATGAATGGAAGGAATATTGGTCAAAGGAATGTTGTGTGCTACAATTGCAATAGATCTGGATATACCACTAAGTTTTGTAGAAGCAGAAGCATAAAGAAGGATAATCTAGTCGAGAATAACAAACTAGTACAAAAGGTTGATCCGACAGAGACTAAGAAGGAGATGAGTAAGATTTGGATTTTAAGAAGGATGCAACAGAGGCTAAGGAGGTGCATGTACCAGCTTTTGGTGCAGATGTTTCCTCCAGAAACTAAGATGAGAGCTTTGGCTTAGAAGGAGCTTTAAAGAAAATATTCCCCCCTTTCTAAAGAAATGGTGTTGATGCCTCAACATGAAGATATAAGTTGTGTATTGTCATACTTGATCCATTAGTGAAGACTGCGGTAGAAAATCTCCTAGTGCAGAAGTTTACAGAGGCATCACTCCAAAGACCAGATCATTAGTGATAAGAGCAAAGGTGTATTGACAAGGAGAGTTGTTGAAGAACAAGTAAATCTATGTTTACTTTCTAAAGTTGAACCTAAAACAATGGTTGAGGCATGTAAGGATGAGTATTGGATTAAGGCTATGGAAGAAGAACTAATGCAAATTGAGAAGAATCAAACTTGGGAACTTGTCCCAAGACCAAAGAATAAAAATGTGATTGGAACTAAGTGGGTATTCCAGAACAAATTGAATGAGAATGGAGAAGTGGTAAGGAACAAGGCAAGACTTGTGTGTAAAGCCTACTCACAAGTGGAAGGAATAGACTATGAGGAAACTTATGCTCCAGTGGCAAGAATGGAGGCCATTAGGATGCTTTTAGCTTTTGCAGCACACAAGGATTTCAAAGTTTATCAAATGGATGTGAAATTTGCTTTCTTGAATGGTGAGTTGGAAGAGTAAGTGTACATAGAACAACTAGAAGGATTTCAGGTGTTAGATAAACCAGATATGGTCTGCAGGTTACAGAAGGCACTATATGGATTGAAGCAAGCCCCCAGAGCTTGGTATACAAGGTTAGACAAGTATTTATTACAACAAGGATTTAGTAAAGGTACTGCATATAGTAATATGTACATCAAATTAAGTGAAGATCAAATTCTAATTGTGGAAGTGTATGTAGATGATATATTTTTTGGTGCAAATGAAGGTATGTGTAAGAGTTTTGCAAATTGAATGAAGAAAGAATTTGAAATGTCAATGTGTGGGGAAATGAACTTCTTCCTTGGGTTACAAATCAATCAGATAGATAAGGGTATTTTCATTTCTTAGTCAAAGTATGTAAAAGAGTTGTTAAAGAAGTTTGGAATAAAAGATTCTAAACCAGTTTGTACTCCTATGGTTATTGGTTGTAGGTTGAGCAAGAATGATGAATCTCCTAAGGTTGATTAGAGTAAGTACATATCAATGATTGGAGGATTACTATATCTGATTGCTACTAGACCAGATATTATGCATGTAGTCTGTCTTGCACATGGCTAGATTTCAAAAAGATCCTAGAGAGTCACATGTTATGGCAGTGAAGAGTATTCTAAGATATTTAAAGGGTGCTCCAGATCATGGCTTGCGATATCCAAAATATATTGAATTTACTCTAAGTGTTTACACAAATGCAAATTGGGTTGGTTGTGTAGATGATAGGAAAAGTACAAGTGGTGGTGTATTCTTTCTTGGATGCAGATTGGTGTCTTGGCTAAGTAAGAAACAAGATTTAATGTCTTTATCTACTGCAGAGGCAGAGTATATTGTTGCAGCATCATGTTGCACACAGGTGTTATGGATTAGACAAAACTTGAAGGATATCAGAGTTTTGTATGATGAGCCAATTTCTATTTTCAGTGATAATATAAGTGCTATTAACATTTCAAAGAATCCGTTGATGCATTCAAGGACAAAGCATATTTTGATCAGGTATCACTTTCTGAGAGAGAAGGTTGCAAAGAATGAAGTAAAGCTTGAGTATGTGCCTACAAAGGATCAAGTTGCTGACATATTCACTAAGGCTCTTCCTAAGGATACATTTGAGTATCTCTGGGAAAAGTTAGAAGTTATTGCCCCTCATTCTTTGAACTAGATGCATAAGGAGATGCATTAGTTCAGTGTGTGTCAAGATTCATTCTTTGTTATGGAATTATGTTGGAGGCTACCTCTCAGGGGGAGTAGGTAGTGGCTTTGTTGGTTGTTACAGTCAGGGGGAGCAAAAAGAGTAGTAAAAGAAAAAGATGTTATAGAGCAGTAGTGAGCAGTGCAAGTATGTGCAATATCATAAAAAGGGAGAGAGTAAGAAAGAGTTGTGTCACCCTTTACCATTGATGTCAAAGGGGGAGAGAGTTCAATGTGAAAAACAAAGGGGGAGAAAGAGAGATTGGTGTGGAAAAGATAGCCAAAAGAGAATAGCAATCTGAGGGGGAGTGAAAGAGGAAAGAAAAGAGTCAATGCTAATGATTTTGTTGTCTTGATGGTTTTTCATATTAAGTGTTGCCATCAATGACAAAGAGGGAGATTGTTGCAAATATGTGCTATCAGTGTTGTCATTGATGTCAACAAGCTTGTGTTGTCATTGGTGTCAACTATGTCAAGAGTATGAGTAGTTTGTGTTGAGCAAAGATCAGAGATAAGGTTGAGCAGAGATGAGGATGTTGCAATGATATGAGCTTGCGTAGTTTGTGTTGAGTAGAGATCAAATCTATAAGGTTGAGCAGAGATGAGTATGTTACAATGATATGAGCTATTTGATTAGGTTGCCTTGCTAAAGGTGATTTGGTTGCTTTGTAGAGGTGCTGAAGATGTTAGGAATATGCTTCTGATGGTTGGCTTCCAAGTGCTTTTGAGAAAATTTGATTAATAGAGGAAATAGTTTATTGAAGATGTGTTCTAGCTTATCAGAGTAGTGTTCTAGTTTTGCTCCGCATTTCTTCCTTATTGAAGATCTGTTTGTGTAGTTTGTATATGTTGTTCAAAGGTACTTAGAGATGTTATTCTCTAAATTTGGTGCTCTGATTCGTTGTGCAGATAAGGTTGTGTTCACAGTTGTGCAGAGGTGTTTGGGAGAAACTATTTTTCTATGCATTTCTCTGCAAAGAGGTTTTAAGTCTTGCAATTTTGGATTTGTGATTATAAGGTTCATATCTTTCTTCTATTAAAGTGGTTCATGATTTGGTGCTCTACAAGTTAGTTTCTTGAGTAGCAATGTATGACTGAGTTGGTTGAGTGCTCTAGTGTGAAGTTTCTTCAGGGGAAAGTTGTTGCGGAAGAGTTTGTTGGTTTTCAGGTTGCTTCGAGATGTTTGTGGAAGACTTTAGAGTGTGTTCAAGTGTCATGTGTGGTCTACGAGCCATATCTTTCCTTGAGGAAGTGTGTACTTGAAAAGTTCATGGTGTTAACACAAGTTTGGCCAACTTGGTTGTTTACACTAATTACGGACGTGCTTCGATGATTGTGAAAGCATGGTGAAGCGTGTAGTGTAGATTTGGGACCAAGCTAAGGGATTTTGTGGTCATCATTCATTCCTTTCTTCTGCGGGAATGTTTAGGTCTAGACCTAATTCAAATTTTCTTGGTTAAGATGTGTTTCTGACCTTGGAGAATGATTTCAAGGTTGATGATGGTATAAATAAGTGTCAAGGATTCATGATTGGATAGATGTGCAATGGATATGATGTATGTGATGTGAATTTGATCAGTGTAGTGAGAGCTTTCATGTGTTAGGCTACTAGATGCAATGAGCAAAAGGTGTCTACTATTTTTCAGTGTTGCTACGAAGGTGATGTTTGTGTTGTGGTGAATATTGAGCTTCATTGGAACTGTACTCCATGCATATGTTAGATGCAATTATATTAGTTCATCCCTGGTAGTTAGCCACCTCTTCTATCTCTTTCTTTTGGGTAGTGAGCCCTGGACAGTGAGTCCTTTAGCAGTGAGCTTTTCTTTCTTTCTTCTCGGCAGTGAGCCCTCTGGTAGTGAGCCTCTTGTAATTTGGTGTTGTTACTACTTTATATTGTGATCTAATCCTCACTGTGGTTTTTCCCTTCTTGGGTTTTCCCGGTAAAGCTTTTTTGTCTTGTGTTTGATGTTGTTACAATTCAGCTTATGTTATTTGATTTTCATGCTTAATCATCATAACAAGTTTAAAGGCTAATGTGGATCTAAATGTTTGTAAGGGTTTGAAGTTTACATACAAATGATTCACCCCCCCTCTTAGTTGTCTTGTGCATTCAACAGGTTCCACCAAACAAACATCATGCTTAATTTGATCATTAAGTCCATTGATGCAGAGTTGTAGCATTTGATAAGATGTCACCTCATGAGATCAAATTGTCAATCTCATATGCTTTCATTCCATGGTTGCTCATAGAGTATTGCTAAATCATTACTAAACTCTTTTCAACTAAGTATTTGCCCTTGCTTGTTATCAATCCTCGATTGGTACCATAGATGAGGTTTTGATTCTAAATATCATGTGAAGATATGCCAACCATTGCATTGTCTAGTATATTATGAAACTTAAAGTATTGTTCCATGAGACTTATCCATGAAGTTACATTAGTACCATCAAATTTAGGGATATTTATTTTGGGTACCCACCTAGGTGGTTTTGTTGGGACAATTCATATAATAGTTCTTGTTTCAAACTATGTAATGGTTTTGTTGGGACTTCAATTCATATAATAGTTCTTGTTTCAACCTATCTAAACCTTTATTGAAAGATGATGCAAATGGGTCAATGAAATTATCCTTAATAAAATTAACCATTGTTTCACATCCCGGAGGTTTTTTATAAAAGTATTTGAATCCTAAAGATGACATGGCTTTAAAAAATTTGACAAATTATGTACTATATTTTATCTCTAATAATAAAATAGAAAGAATTGATCCAACCTCATTTTTTGTTAACTTTCCAAAAATGTAAAAATGTTAAAAACATAAAATGAAAATAAATAACTTGCCTAAAACTTATGATAGAAGTATGATTTTTTATATACCTCAAAACCCAAAAAAAAAAGTCCAAATTCACAATGGTTTGAAAGTTATGATGGAAACAAAAAACTTGGATAAAAAAAATCAAGTCTAAATTCACAATGGTTTGAAAGTTATTATGGAGCCCAAATCGTAGCTCTGATATCACTTGTTATGATATTTCTTGAAAATAAATGTAAATATCAGTAAAATATGATGGTTTGGGAGAGTCTCTCTCTCCTTAGTGGACACACCCCTCCATCTTAACTAAGTTATCTTAAGTAATAACTAAGACTAATAAATGAATCTATTAAGATTAATTAAGAACATATCATATTAGGATCATAACAACTAATCCAAATTATGACAAACAACCATTTTTTATAAGTATTTTTTAAAGCTTCTCGTAAATAATTGTGTATAGTTTTTTTAGTATCAACATTTTTGATCACATTGTGTGATAATCCAAAACATTGAGACTACAATGTGATCCAAAATGTTGAGACCAAAAAAATCTATACATAATTATTTACTAGAAGCTTTACAATACACTATCATGAACTTTGGAAATATCATGTCTTCAAACATACCTAACCTCCTCAATGACCACAAAGGTAGCAAGGTTAGCCTTACTTCCCAAGGAATGAGGTCTTCGTTGGCTTATGGAGAGAGACACTAAGAAGTGATGTCAAAATAGAAGCATTTTCCCACTTCCCATAAAAGCCTATTTTTAGCCAACAAAATGTACTCAAATAAACTGCCCAAATAAAACAAACCAAAGCCACCTCTCCACGTCTCTCCACTTACTATATATGCATATCTTCTACCTACAATGAAGATAACCAATGGCTTTGGTGGTGCAAGGCTTGTTTGATGAAACTTCTATATATATGACCTTAGTCAATCTCTCATGAAGGGGGTAAATCATAAAACACACAACAAAAATTGCACACAAAAAATAGAACTTTCTTTTATTGATTTGGACAACCTATTACATTACAGAAGCTCAAATAGAATCAGAGGAATCAACCCTCCACATGCTGCAACACATTACAGCTTCCTCTCGCAAGACTCTGGAATCATTTGCCTTCTGTAACCCCAAATCAGCTAGGGTTTCTATTTTCCTGCCTATTCTGACTCTATGCTTCCCCCCCTTAACTCTTCTACTGCCCAAGGTTCCCAAAAATGGTTATTAATAGCCTTTTTGGCAACCACCAACCTAATTTCAAAATTTGCATCTCCCTCCAAAAATAGGTCAACTTTCGGGAGCCATAACTTTTGATCCGGGTGTCTGATTGACGAACCGTTTTATGGGTCAAAAAGATCGCAGCGTGCTCTATGTGCTAAGAACTCACTTTGCCAATTCCTGCCATTTTCAGGCCCATACGGGGCTATTTAGTGCCTCAAACGTGAGTTTGAATAATTTTCAAACATTTTTTGGGAAATAGAAACTTTAATATCTTTCAGATCGCAAATGATCTTTGCGTGATTCCTTTGCCAAAGGTCTTATTTTTCATTTACGAAGCTTCTTGTAAATGTTCACTTCAATCTGTGCCCAAATGCAAACTTTCTAAAAATAGCAGGTTGCTATTTTTAGCAGTTTGGAAAAACTGAAAGTTCTTCATCATTATTCAAGCGATTATGGAACTAGAACCACAAATTTTGAAAAAAAATGGAAAGAGCATCAACATTTTTGAAACGCATCTTTTTTGGTGTTATGCAAGATTGCCCTTACACCACTGGATGCTCCTGCATCAATTTCATACCTCTAAATTTTCTTAGACCATGCTATGTGAAAACCTTGGTCTTCAAATGTGGTCCTATGAGGAAGTTGGGCATTAAGAAATCTAAATGAAATCTAAGTGGGTAGTGAATATGACTAGAAAGGAGTGGTTTTTGTCTTACACAACTTATGATGGTAGTGAGATGTTCCTTGTGACAATAATTCACATTAGATTGTTGGTAAATGGAATGTGTGTGCATTGACCAAACTTTTTTGTGTATATAATGTTTCTAATTACATTTCTTATAATGTTTACCAATTCTGTTAAAGTATCTTCTTTGCAATCAATAAATATTGAATTTCAAAATTGAAATTATTGGAAAAAATTTGCATATTTATAATATAGAATTTTTAATATTTTATAATAATTTTATTAGATTGATATATTGTATTTTTTAGATTTTAAAATAATACTCTTCATATTTTTTAATATTCTAATTTTATAATTATATTTTTTTATAGATGTTTACCAAACAAAAATATATTATCTACCATTATATAGATATTTAATGCAAAGTTTTTTAAAATATTATGTATAAAACATCAAAAAGATTAATAGTTTCAAAAATTAAAAAATTTATATTAAAGAATATAAGGTGTTAAAATATATGTAAATTCGATATATTAAACCACTATTCTTTTATACAAAAATTTATAAAATAAGACTAATAAAATTCACACAAACATATAAAAAATATAAATAAACAAATAAAAAATAAACTAAATTAATTAATAACAAATTGCACTCCAATATCATCCTCTATTTATTAAAAAATAATAAAAGGAGATAAATATTCTCTAATAAGACCTAGTAGAAAGTAACTAAGAAATATGCATGTAAAAAAACACATTCAAAAGATGTAATATAAAATATTGACCCAAGAAATTAAAAAACTAAACATTTCTAATTTAACAAAAATAATGGATGAGTACTAGAAAACCTCTTTATTAATATCACCCTTTACTATCAACTTGGGAAATTGGAAAAAGGAGGTAGAACTAGTATATTTATATTTTAAAAAAATATCTAAAGTACACCGAGCGATATCTCTTTTCCATAGTTTATTTTTTCCATCATTTTTATTTTTTAATTTATTTTTTTTAATATTTTTGGTGATTTAAAAAGAAATTGGAAAAAACAAAAAATAAAAACCAAAAAAGCAATTCAAAAAAAAAAAACTAAAAACTAAAAAAGAAATTGGAAAAAATAAAAAATAAAAAGCAAAAAAGAAATTGAAAATAAGAAAATCACAAAAACTATGGAACCAAAAAAGAAATTGGAAAAAATAAAAACTAAAAACCAAAAAAGAAATTGGAAAAATAAAAAAGAAATTGGAAAAATAAAAATAAAAACCAAAAAAGAAATTGAAGAAAAGTAAAAAATAAAAACCAAAAAAGAAATTGAAAATAAGAAAATCACAAAATAAAAACTAAAAAAAATTGGAAAAAATAAAAAATAAAAACAAAATAAAAAATTGGACAAAATAAAAAATAAAAACCAAATTTTAATAAAGATTCTAGGAATCTTATAAGTTTACATAGAAATTCCAAAATCTTTCAGCTCCCATTCGTGGTGTGAATGTAGGAACGCCTCTCGGCGTAATTATAGACTATTCCTCTCAATGATGACTTTCGTCATTTCTTTTGCATTGACTAAAGATGAACATACTTGGCCATTAAGTTAATTGTTTAGTAGAAATGTTTGTAACTTCATCTTTTTATGAGGATTCCACTTATTAGTCCCTGTCGTAGGCAGGGTAACTCTTGTTTCCGCTTTCATACAATGCCAAAAACATAATCTTTTATCTATGCTTTTTTATTTTTTGTAGATTTTTGTATTACAGAAATTAACAAAACTCGATTTTCTAATTTGTCAATGGCTATTTTAGCCCATTGGTAATTAATTTTCTAATTTGTGTAAATTTTGTAAATAAAATCTAGGGCCGGTTGTAAAATTTCATGTTTATAATTTTTTTACATAACTGTTGTTTTCACTTGCGGTAATTAGTTGGCTCTTGGAATATGTGCAATGCTAAAAACATAATCTTTTACCTATGCTTTTTTATTTTTGTAGATTTTTGTATTATAGAAATTAAGAAAACCTGATTTTCTGATTTGTCAATGGCTATTTTAGCCCATTGGTAATTAATTTTTGTAGTATAAACACTTGTGCCTCTAAGATACCGAAGCACCCATTTCACTAGTGCCCAAATGCTCTATAATGCCCCGGGCTTTTGCCCAAGACATTAGTCAAACACAAGGATAAAACAATTTTTTTTTTGAAATAAAGGATAACACAAGTGTTGACATGCATTGTGCATCAACAAGGAATGATGTGACACAACACACACACTGTGAAGCACATACATGCAACGATGTCAGCAGAAGACTGTCTAGTTGCTCAATGCTAGTCTCACTTCCCATCACAACATGGGAAACCATAGAGGTAAGAACACATAGGGGCATGTGCAAATCATAACAACACATCATATTTAACTATTACAAGCAAGAATTGATTCATTTTAAGCACCAAAATACAAATGTATGTTTTCACCATTTACCACATGTATTTACAAAAAAAGGAAAAGTAAAACAACCCATAGCGTGCATTTGACACCAACGTCGAAGCACCAAGCTAGAAAGAAATACAACACCACTCAGAAGGTGGGTTTACATATCCTCCAACATTGAGGATCAAATAATAACATGTCTTAAAAAAGATTACATTACATAGGACACCAACGTCCTTCCAAAGTTATACAAATTTGCACTTGAATTGAAACAATAAACTAAAGCATAGAAAAGGATATCCACGCCATCACGTGAATCCAGGTCCATTCTAATCAAGCTAGGAGAACCTATAGTCCCCAACGGTGGTGATAGCGCCACCCAACCATGTGGTACCCTCAGGCCCACCCCACTGTACTAAGGAGATGGTCGCATGGGAATAATACACATTCACGCCATACAAGGAGATAAGGCTTACACACACCATACAACATATATCTAACAACACCATAGAATCATGAGCAACATCACAATGCATAAACTAATCTCATGGAAAACATCACACGTCGAGCCAAACTCTGACGATGGAAGAAGGAAGAGAGACCTAGGTAGTGAGGACAAGGAGTGTCATACGAGGGCAATACTCACCTCGTGGCAGAACATGAGGGCATAAACTCCTCACAGAAATCGGACAATACACCAAAGATTGCTCTTTACACCCAAACCCAAGCAAGCCAGACACTTCACCAAGACATGCAGTTTGGTGTAGATCTTTTTATTTTATATTTTATTACCCATGTGTTTAATTATTAATCTTGATTAAAACTTCCATTCGATAATTCCTACAGCCTCTTTGGGCCATGGCACACGATGAAAGCCACTCCTTTTCCTACCCTTAGACCTCTTCCTAAACACCCAAAGCTCCAATTTTACTAATTGGGTTTGGCACGGTTTATGACGTAACAAAAATCTAAATTTGACAAAAATACAATATTTTCTAAAAAATATGCAAAACATCATTTCCTATGGTAAGGAACTCATCCCACGTCAAAATTAATAAAGGAAATGGTTTTAAAATTGAAATTTTATTTTTTTCTATTTGTATGGAAAAACCATAAAAACTCAAATTCTCCATTGTTTAAAGCTTGGCTACCTTGGGCAATTTTCTAACTTTCATGTTTCAAGTTCAAATGTGAATCTGACAACTACCCATTGTTTATTATATAAACAACACCCCAATTATGAAATAAAAACAAGATGGACATTTCTAAATAAATTTTGCCATAACTTTCTTTGTTTCAGCTGGTTTTCACAAATGAAGAACACACAATTTTTCAACTTTCATGTTTTGAACTCAATTGAAATTTTGACAACTACCCATTGTTTATTATGTGAACAACAATTCAATTATGAAATAAAATCAAAATGGACATTTCGAAATAAAATTTGCCATAACTTTCTTTGTTTCAGTTAGTTTTCACAAATGAAGAACACACAATTTTTCAACTTTCGTGTTTTGAACTCAATTGAAATTTTGACAACTACCCATTGTTTATTATGTGAACAACAATTCAATTATGAAATAAAATCAAAATGGGCATTTCTAAATAAAATTTGCCATAACTTTCTTTGTTTCAGCTCTTTCCAAATGAAGAACACAACAGAAATGTAAATAAAATTCAAAAATTAATTTTAAACTTTTTTTTCTATGCATGAATACCATAGCAATCCATTTAAGATGGTCTGGCAATGGATATAACAAACAAAACTAAATAAGGAAGAGAGTTGTGAATTCATACCTCTTCCCAAGCACTCCAAGAAGAAGGTTTTGAAGAAAAATAGTCTTTGATCACTCCCAACCAAGCACAATTCAATTCCAATCCTCTTCCACAAGCAATTCCAATCCTTACTTCAAACAAGCAAATCCAAATCCTTCCATTCCATGGAGAAAAATCAATCTTTCCAAGCAAGCAAGGGTTTTGTGAAGAGAGCTATTTTGAGAACAAAAGCATGAATAATAATACCATTCCTTTTTTTTTTCTTTTTCTTTTTAAAACACCCAAAAGCCCCAAATTCCAATTACAATAAAATATTTATTTAAATTCTTTTTTTTAACTCTTTTTGAAAATAATGGAATAATTGATATTCATTTAAATATATCATTTAAAACATATCAAATTCATTCCATTTCACTAATTTAAATAATTTAATAAAATAGCTTAAAACATTAAAATTTATTTTAACAATATTTTAGTTTCCCACTATGCTAATTTCTTTTCATACGGAAATAAAATAAAGTAATTATTTTTCCTACCATAGGCAATTAATAATGTATTAAGGAATATCAGATATTCCTAATTTAAATAAAAACCATTAAGCATATAATATACGCAAAAAAATGTTAAACTACGCAAACACTCATTAAACATTCATCAAGTTACAGGTTTGCACAAGACATACGGAATCCTAAATCGCCACCGATTTGGATCCAAAAACACATAAGGTTAAGTAGATACATCCCATACTCAATACGAGTGGGATAAACAAGGCTAACCAATACACAAATCCCAGTGCGACATCTCCATATAACCACCGTTGGGGAACAATAATACCTGCACACTCAATGAAACATCAGGCGTACCTGCTCAATGCAATATAGCCGAAGCACAACATATAATACCCAACGTGGCATAATAACACACACAACATAAACATCTCATAAACATGTATCATTAGCAATGATTGATTAATAATCCACAACATGATAATCACGGATACATACATAATATAAGCATAAACAGTGAAAACACGCTAGATGATCGTCTAATAATGTCATAACATAAACAGAGTCATAGTGCTTCTGGTAAACCTGTGTGTTGCTTTTTTGCCTCAACGTTTCGGATCACACTCCGTGATCCATCATCAGGAGGAAAAGAAGGAAAGTAACTGAATTGCAATTGCAGATAGAGTATCTTAAAAGGATACAGAGAGGGTTGGGTGTGGATTACAATGACAGTCTAGGGTAAGGAGACTAGACTTGGAGGGGCTAAGAGTAGCTAGGAGAAGGGAGAGAAAAATTAAAGAGAAATAGATAGGAAAAAGAGTAAAAAATCAGGTGAGCAAACTCATAAAAGACTAATAAAACTAAAGCCAAATTAAATTCTGAAAGAGGAAACTATATAAAATTATATGCAAGTTTATATAATATATATGTATAATATATTACTATAAAAGATGGGACCTAAGTGAAGAGAAAAGAAAAACAAATAAAGGAAGAAAATGTAAAAAATAAAAAGTATAGATAAAGTATATAAGAGAGTATGCACAATTATTAAAATTTCAAAGAAATAGAAAAAGAAAAATGTATGCATATCAAAAGAAATAAGATATAAATCTAAAGAGAGTATATAAACCAAAAAGCGAGGAGATATAAAGAGCAACAAGCAAGGAAAAAAGTATATGTTAAAAAACGAAAAATGAAAGCAAGGAACATAGATATAAAATAGATATAGATAGAGAGAGAAAGAAAGAAGCAATAAGCAAGAGTATCAGTATATATCAAACAAAAGACGATGTAAAAACAAAAAGTGTAGATCTACATAAATATATGGACGGTTTTTGAAAAGTTTAAGTTATGGGAGGCAATAAGTGTAGATAACAATATACAACAATAGAAAGAAAAACTAAAAAACAATGAGTATAGATATAAGTAAATATATATAAGCGGGAAAATATAAAAACAAGAGTGTATAATTACAAGTAGAAATTATAAAGGGAAAGATAAAAACTTGAGCTTCAAGAGGGATAAACACAAGAGAAAAGGCGAAAATATATATAAAGGTATATTTATATATATTTTGGCAAAAATATGCACATCTTTAAGCATTAATGCATTTAAGACTATCTAAATGCATTGATGCTAAAGATGACCCAAAAAGGATAATCCAAAGAGGATCAACCACAAAGAAGAAGGATAACAAGGGTTAAACAAATAGAAACCAAGGATAAGAAACGAACGAAAGACCAGGATGGGAACCCGGATGAAAGAGAAGCAAAAGAAGATAGGAAAAGACACAAGGAGAGGCACAGGAGTGAGGGTAAGAAGAGGGGGGCAGGAGGGAGGTCGCGAGGAAGGGTAGAAGGTGGGCTGTAGGATAAGACGAAGGAGGGAAGAGAAAGGAGAGGATGGAAAAGTGAGGGAAAGAGGACTAGCAGAGATACAGCCCAATGGCAAGCGCGGGAGGGGTAGGGGATCATGGAGGAGGATGGTGGTTATGAAGAGAATTAAGAAGAGGATTCCAGGTTTGACTAAGAGTCCAACCATCATCTCTATTCAAGTTTAAGGGGTGGTTGCGAATGAAAATAGCTTCTTTAAGTTTTCTCTTAAAGAAATTATCTTCTTTGGCTAGGACAAGGGTGTCCTCTAGACAAATGTGGTGTTTAGTACTAGAGGAGTGGTCCGCTAGGGCCGATTTGGAAACTCGCTCATGACGAATATCTGTGTAGTGCTCTTTGATTCTCATGTGGATAGATCTCCCCATCTCACCAATGTAAGGGGTGCCACATGAGCAGTCTATTTTATAGATGCTAGAGTTTGAAAGGACAGTGCTCTTTGATTCTCATGTGGATAGATCTCCCCGTCTCACCAATGTAAGAGGTGCCACATGAGCAGTCTATTTTATAGATGCCAGAGTTTGAAAGGATAGTGCTCTTTGATTCTCATGTGGATAGATCTCCCCGTCTCACCAATGTAAGGGGTGCCACATGAGCAGTCTATTTTATAGATGCCAGAGTTTGAAAGGACAATGCTCTTTGATTCTCATGTGGATAGATCTCCCCGTCTCACCAATGTAAGGGGTGCCACATGAGTAGTCTATTTTATAGATGCCAGAGTTTGAAAGGACAGTGCTCTTTGATTCTCATGTGGATAGATCTCCCCGTCTCACCAATGTAAGGGGTGCCACATGAGCAGTCTATTTTATAGATGCCAGAGTTTGAAAGGACTCTGGAAATATCATGAATACTATAACATAAACAGTCATAATAAAGTCTAAAAGTCAACCAACACCCATTGAGATCACCTCGATGTCAAAATAAAGTGTCATCGCTAATAATAGTAGCGGAAACCAAAGTAGTGATCAAATCAAAAAAAGACACAAATGCCAGAGGCATTACATGCTCTTTACCTGGATTTGCCATGTATCTACTAAAAACACCAACTGCATGTGACATATATGGTCTTGTACATATCATTGCATACATTAAACTTCCTATTACATTTGCATATGGTACATGAGACATATAATCCTTTTCTTCTTTATTACTAGGACATAAACTTGAAGACAACTTAAAATGAGAAGCTAAAGGGATATTTACTATTTTCACATTCTCCATACTGAATCTCATGAGAATCTTCTCCACATACTTCTTATGTGATAACCAAAGCTTACCATATTCCTTGTTTCTGTGTATCTCCATTCCCAAAATTTGTTTTCCTGCTCCTAGATCCTTCATATCAAAATTCCTAGCCATCTGAGCCTTTAACCTGTTGATCTCAACTATGCTTTTGCTTGCTACAAGCATATCATCAACATATAATACCAAGATGATGAATAAACCATTTTCCAAAATTTTAAAGTAAACACAATGGTCGTACTCACTCCTTGTAAAATTTTGGCTCACCATGAAGGAATCAAACTTCTTGTACAATTGCCTGGGAGACTACTTCAAGCCATACAATGATTTTTTGAGTTTGCAAACAAATTTCCTGTTGCGATTTTGAACAAACCCTTTTGGTTGTTCCATTTATATCTCCTCATCCAAATCTCCATGTAAAAATGTTGTTTTAACATCTAATTGCTCCAACTCAAGATCAAGTAAAGCAAAAAGTACTAAAACAACCCGAATAGAAACTAGCTTAACAACTGGTCAAAAATTTCATGAAAATCAATACCTTCCTTTTGAGAATACCCTTTTGCTACCAGTCTTGCTTTGTACCTTTCAACTTTATCATCAACACCCTTCTTCAATTTGAAGACCCAGTTGTAACCAACAACTTTCCTACCCTTTGGAAGTTCTACCAGGTCCCATGTTTTATTCTTCTCCAAGGCATCCATTTCTTCTTTCATTGCTATTTTCCATTTAGCATTTTTAGCACCATCCACTGCTTCCTTATAACAACTAGGTTCCCCATCATTAGAAATCAAAGCAACAGATGAAACATAATCATCATCCCTTTAGGTGGATTTTTGACCCGTGTAGATCTCCTTAGATCTAGTTGTTGAAATTCCAAATTTTCTTGGAGATTTTTTGCATCCTCGTCTTCTTCTTCAGAAGCTTCTTCTTGCTCCCTATTTTCTATAGATGGATGAGTTTCCAATTGAACTTGTTGATGTTGAGGTACTTGTTCCTATTTCAAATCAACTTTTACAATATCTGATTTTATGAGAGAAGATTCACCACCATAACCAACAAAAATATATTTCTTGGACTTGGGATCTAATTTAGAACATTGATCTTTTGAAATAAGAGCATATACATCACAACTAAAAATTTTCAGATTTGAATAATCACAAGAATGACTTGTACATACCTCTTCAGGAATCTTACAATCTATTGCAACTAATGGTGACCAATTTACCAAATAACAAGCTGTAGAGACTACTTATGCCCACAACTCTTGTTGCAACTTGGAATTACTAATCATGCTCCTTGCTCTCTCTAGAAGAGTCCTATTCATGCGTTCAGCAACACCGTTTTATTGAGGAGTGTGAACAATGGTTTTATGTCTTTCGATCCTAGCTTCCTTACAATAATTTTCAAATTCCAAAGATGTGAACTCGCCTCCATTATCTGTTCTTAAACACTTGATTGATCTGCCAATTTTTTTCAACCAAAACTCTAAACTGCTTAAACGCACTAAACACATCATCTTTTCTTTTAAGAATATAGACCCACACCTTTCTAGAGTAATCATCTATAAATGTGACAAAATATGATGATCCTCCAAAAGAAATTGTAGGGGATGGTCCCCAAACATCAGAATGAATATAATCTAGAATACCCTTACTTGTATGGCTACCTGTTTTAAACTTCTATCTAGATTGCTTCCCATAAACATAATGCTTGTAGAAATTCAAATTCAGAGATTTTAAACTTGGGAGTAACTAATGGTTTAATAGCACCTTCAACCCTTTCTCACTTATATGACCCAGCTGCTAATGCCATAAATGAGTAGATTCATTTTCTTCCTCAGATACCACTGTCGCTTCATTTATTACCGTACTCCCTTCTAGCTAGTAAAGGTTTCTAATATTTGTAGCCTTCATGACCACCAAAATGCTCTTGGATACTTTCATTGATCCACCCTGACTTGTAAATTTATAACCTCCAGAATCCAAAATTCCCAAGGAAATTAAATTATTTTTGATTTCGTTAATGTTCTCACAACACCATTGAACATTTTGATCTTAAAGCTCCCAATCCCAACAGTCTTACAGGAAACATTTTTTTCCCATAAGAACGACACCGCCATCAATAGCTTGGTAAGAAGAAAACCAATTCTTATGTGGACACATGTGATTAGAAGCACCAAAATCTAATAACTATTCCTCATGATACTGCAAAGAATTACAAACAGATAAAACTTCATCAACTATACCTAAACTTGTCTCAACTAGATTTGCTTCCTTTTTGGAGTCACCATTGTCTTCTTTCCTCTTCCAACAATCTTTCTTGAGATGCCCTAATTTATTGCAATACCAACATTTTCGCTTACCCTTTTTGCCTTTTGACTTAGATCTAGATGTACCTCTCGAATCTTCCCCTTTTTCTATGGATCGACCTCTAACCACCATTGCTTCTAATGTGGAGGTTTATGTCTTAGATTTACTTTGTACCTCTTCAGACAACAAAGCTCCCACAACATAATCAAATTCAAGGGTGTCAATTGTGCTAAAGCTAATAGAAGGGACTAAGTGATTCCAGGATTGAGGCAATGAACACAATAGTGTAATTGGCTTGTCTTCATCTTCGACTTTTACACCCATACTAGCTAATTGACATCTAAGAGTATTGAAAATATTTAAATGATCAACAATTTTTATACCTTCCTTCATTCGCAAACTATACAACTGTCTCTTCAAGTAGATCCAATTTGTCAAGGACTTTGTCATATAAAAGACTCTCCATTTTACTCCATAAGCATGTTGTCGTTTCCTCTTCAACAATATTAAAAAGAACTTCATCTGCTAAACACAACCGAATTGTGCTAAGTGCTCTTGTATCAAGATCCTTTCAATCTTCATCAATCATATTTGCAGATTTCTTTGACTTTCCAACCAATGCTTTGTACAATCCTTGTTGCACTAATAAATCACGCATCTTGAGCTTCCAAAGGTCAAAATTATTCTTCCCATTGAATTTCTCCACCTTGAACCTTGCATTCGAAACCATTGTCATCTAATGCTACAAAACAAACACCAAATCCTAACATAGATGCTGCAAAATAATTGCTCTGACACCACTTGTGTTAACAGAAATATAAAACCCACAAACTCTAATAATTGCAGCACAAGTTAGATGCAAAGAAAATACAGAAGAATAAAATGGAAAACAGAAGAATAAACAAGACATAGAATTTACGTGGTAAAACCTTGACAATATGCCAAGGAAACATCCACGGGGCAAAGTATCGGTATTCTTATTGCTCAGAGAAACTGATTGCAACCTTCACATAGCTGCTACTCTTGAATTACTATTCTTTACAATCATAATTTAACCTTTAAGGTAGCAAGATATATAATATCTTCATCAGTGTTAAACATAGAAAAACAAGCTTTGTTTTATTGTTTTATCTTTTGTTTTAAATCTTTATCTTTTCCAAAAGATTTCAAAGATAAGATTTCCAAAGATAAGATTTGCTTTGATTCCCTTATCTTTCCAAAATATAAAATCTACTTTCTTTCTAATTTTGTTGTTGTCACAATCTAACAGAAATTAAAAAATAGAGAATACAAGAGTAACAAAGCAACCTACATTAGACCATACTACACAAATACAAATCATGCAGAGCTGCAAATTGTACCAAAGTTGATACAATGGTAATGGATAGTGGACTTGCAATCATCAACATTGCCTTGGTAGTTCATATTATTAGTGAAGCCCACAAACCAGGCCAAAACTATTAAAATAAACTAATCTCAAAATTAGCATAGATGATCCATTACACAATCTACCAATACAAATCTTGTTGGGAATTAAGGTGTCTCAACCTTGGTAATTCCTTACATTGTTAATTTTTGTTATTATTATTTAATTACCTATGTTGTAAATATTTGTAAAATTCCATATTGTCATATTGTGGGATGTGGCACGGTGATGTGTCAATCCTACATGGAATATGACAACTTGTAATTTTGTGTAGGAGCATTTTGCCATGTGTCAACATCTTCCATGTTGTGTAAGGGAATGTTAGACCGAAATGGTTATGACAGATTCCTATGACGAATCTATGACATGTAAGAGTCAGAAATAGAAGCATGTAAGATAGGTGAAGACATGTGTCGTAAAGCATCTTTGAAATAAGCATATTTGGGTGCCCCAAGGTGGACTATGACATGTTGTAAGAGAATATGCTATTTGTAGCTTGTGTCTAACAGATTCTCTTACAGCTGTAAGTTGTAACCACTATGACAGATTTTATGAAGGTCGTAAGTGTCATAAGAGCATCTGTCATAGCCCATTTTGGAAATAGGCGACCCCTTTGGGATGGGAGCTATGGACAAGTGTCAGGCACATTCTACAATGTTGACCAAGTGTCCTTAGGTGTGGTTTTTGGGCCATGAGGCCAAGTTGAATGCCCATTCCAAGAAAGGTCCAATATTGTCTTGTATATTCTATACAAATAGGTGTTTGGAGAGGGAGTTGTATCACAAGTTTTACAGGTACTGTTATTCTATCGGATTGACTCCAGATACGCGTGTCGAAGACCATTGAAGCTTGCATTGCAAGTGTATTGTAAACATTCTTTCATATTTGTTAATACATTGTGCAGGTTTCTGAGTGTGGGGTTTTTCACCCGATAAGGGTTTTCCCCACCGTAAATCTTTGTCTCTCTTCTTCTGTCTACTTTTTGGTTCTTATGTTTTGCTGCAATATCTCATGTTAATGGTTTAACATTACTGTAATAGTTAGGATTAAATTGAATTTGCATAGCCCTCTCCTCAGTAGATTAGTGTAGGAAGCAATTTCCGCACACCTAGCTTCCTTTCAAATCTTACATTCATTGATTATCATTCAATATGTGAATTGTATACCTTAGATGTTTTACATCTCTTATATACCATATACTCCCATTATTTTTGAGCCCTTATAGATAGTTTTTGGCCCTTCAATTCATATCTATTGTACTGTAATAATAAGGAATAAAATAAACTAGAATAATTTTCCTTGACGGCCAAGTAATGCAGATCACTCCAACATGAAAATAGAGAAAATAGATAGATTCAAAAACACGCCTAAAGAAAGTAGGCAAATACAATTTGGAGAAAAAAATAATTAAAATATAGAAACTAACACAACCACTTAACATAAGTCCCTTAGGTGAAATCACATTGCATAGCAACAAAATCAACTAAATAGGAAAAATAACATTGAAAAATTGTAATGTTGTTCGAAGGAGCACAGTGGTGGAAAAAAAAAACACTATCGATAAATATGGCTTTGGCGAACCCTTTTGGTTTATTCACCTTCAGAGGCAATGTAGACAATAGATATCTTGCCTTGCTTTGGGGATGACAGATTTTTAACATAAACAACACATGCACTAAATATCCTGCCCAGATCTGAAACACAGAAGAAGATCAATGAGGGCAGCCCTTTGTTCCCACCGCTTGCGCTTGTGGTTTCTTTCTTTCCCTAAGGATGAGCTTCTTACAAAACCTAACTTCATGATTTTCCACATAAGAGACTTACAATTTTATCTCTTGAAAATGCCACTTCCGTCCATAGGTACTCTAGCCAATGGAGAAAATACTATGAGGTACTTGAACATTCCTTATCCAACAATGGGGACATAGAATAAGCATTTTGTTATATTTGAATGATACTTGAAAGACATGGTACAAATTGATATCAAACTCTTTTCATGTGCTTTTTCCATTATCATCTAAGGGAGAGGGACTAATGGTGGGTAGGGCAATGTTGAGCGAGGGGTCCATGCCAACAGTGTCTGAGTCAAAAAAAAAATTGTCATATCCCTTGATAGTCGAGCTGGCCCCCCCATTTTTTTCTTGGTGAAAATTAAGCACGTTTATCAATGTTTTCAATGCGTTTTTCAAAAATCACCAAAAAAGTAGTAAAATGTGTCATCGACTGATATTGGACATGTATATTGCCCTTTATGGGTTGGCGCCATGCTAGTACTGGCTCTGTTTACTACTGGTTAATGCACATTAACTACCCAACATTCTATCGCTGTCAGTCTTAATGCCTACCACATCGGCATGCACACCATTCTCTTAGTCTTGCTTTAGCTTCACAAAAACTCCATTCATGGGAACAATTTGCACTTTGAGCAATTGCATTGATGACCAGTCCTGGTTCGGATGGACACTGACAGTGGTGAGGCCATGGACGAATACTGGTGATACATTTCTTGAACTTATATAGGTGTTTATCAACACCACATTTGGCATAAGGAAACCATTTACCTTCTGGTTACACAGGTGAGGTTGTGTTCCAACCTCACATAGGCAGTAACTACGCATTGCAAGATGTTTTTCATATTTTCATGCAATCTTTTTTGTGTAAATAGCTTCAGTGTACAAGTAATGATATGCTCGTATAATGAAGCTTTATTGCAGCTTTATCATGGCACCTATATTTTGCAGCAATATTGCACCTATTTTTTGGTGCAGTGTCTCTTGTCACAATTTCTGGACTACCTTCCTTTTCTTGAGTTTTCTCAGTATCAGGACTATTTTATTTGGTTGCATCAATATTTGCACCATCTTCTTCTGCTTTATCTTTCTTACCTTTGACTTCTTCTTTCTCTACTTCATCTTTTTCTATGTTATCTACAGGAGGATTCTTTCCTTTGTCCTCACCATCTGCAATCTGTTCCAGAAGATCTTGAGTAGCAGTAGTATTCTCAACACTGTCTTCAGTACTGAATTGATCAGGAAGAATTAGAGTATCTCTTGCATCATTAGTTTTATCCACCATCTATGTATCTTCCTTGTTTATTTGCTCCACTTCTGAAATTGAGGAGTCATCAACCTTGGTCTGCTACTCATCAATTTTTATTTCTTCAATATCCGAGATTGATGAATCAATCCCATCATCAGTCTCTTCTTCAACAAATGGAATATTGTGTCTCTTCAATGCACTTAGAAGTATTTCTTGTGTTTCTTTGACTATTTTATCTAATTCTCCAAGCATCAGTTTGTTCATTCTCTTCTTGCTTCTAAATTCATCCTTCACTTCTTTGAATATCATATTCATTTGAACTTGAGTGATCTGAGGGCATAGTTTTATCAATATATGTTATCTAAGCTCTATATCCTTACTTTTTGCATTTTCTTTCCTCAACTTCAAAATGTTTGTAAGACTTTGTGCAATCTTAGAAATTATTTCAATCAAGGCTTTATTATAGATATTCAGATATCTAACAATTGCTTCCTCTAACACGCTCATATCTGTATCACTGTATTCATCATAGAATTCAGTCATGGGTTTCAAATTTCCATCCACATTGACTAATTTTATTACATCTTCCACAGAAAGTGTGGGCTTCTCAACATATGTATCTGTCTTTTGCCTTTTGCTTGCCCTTTTGCTTTCGGAGGGCTTCTCCTTAGTCACCTTGGCAGCTTTTGTTCTAGAGGCTTTCAGCTCCTTTACCTCAACATCTGAATCTATTTCTTCTGCATCAACTTTTGTGCTCTTATAGGTTGTTGTTGCCTTTGTTTTTACTCTTTTCCCTTCTTTTCCTGATGATTTTTCTTTTGGTTTCTTAGGATTGACAGGTTTTGGGGGAATAGGGGCAGTAGTAGAGCTTCTAGTAGTCCTTGATGTGGAAGAGGATCCTACCAGAGCACTTCCTTGTTTCTTATCCTACTTCTCCTTCTCTACCTTTTTAGTTCTTTCCCTAAATTGCCTTACGACTTCCTTTGTGAGACCTAGATTCTCGGCCAACTGCTCAACTTATTTTCTTACTTTTCTGTTGGTTTCAGGTTCTCTAAGCTCAGTATGCAATTTTAGACTTAGCTCCTCATATGTCCCAAATCTTTAAATTGTTGTCTTTTGGCTTGCTCAGAAGATGTTGAGCATATATATTCAAGATTTTTTCCATCTACTTCATACCCCATGGGCATGATCCAAATAGTTCTGGGTTCCACTGCTTCCATTAAGCACTGATCAGTGTCAACCATAAAACATATTTCATTCTTGTACTTATCAACAATCGATTTAGGGATTCTTTCCCTTGAATGCATCATGCTCTGAAAATTCTTGAAGTATCCCCAGATTGCAATTTTCTAAGCTTTATAATCACCAATGCTTCGAAGATGATCTCTGATCTGAATGGCAATTGGCTCATCATTAGTCCAGTGAACACCCATTACTCCAGGTACTTCATTCATATAGTAGAAAAACAAGCATAGAACCAATGTACCATATTTAAAAGTGTTTTTCTTATCTTTCTTGATTTTGTTCAAGTTCTCAATCAGTTGTTTCTGTAACAACTCACATAGGTCATAATGTGCATTCTCCTTCAACATTTGATATGTTGCATATATGGCAGTTCTGGAGACAAAATTCTCCCTGCTGGAGTGATATATCTTGTAGTCATTCACCATGGAGGCAAACTTAACATCTGGTACTATAATGTCATTGATGGTCATTGCCCTCTTGTCAAACTTTGCACCGGTTGCATCGGTAACAGTTTGGTTTTTCACAGATTTCAACATGGGTAATCCACCAATTGAGTTTAACCTAATCACAATTCTGATAACATCCTTGGTAATCTTGAATGGTTTTAGTAGCCATATGAATTCATCATGCATCCAACTCAAAACATATTGGACCCACTCATCTTCATCGAATGTTGGAAACTCCATAATCTGAATAAAATGTTTATCAAGTAGTGCCTTATACTCAGGTTTAAGGTCATGATTTTCATTCCTGAGATGACTCTCAAACAAATCTACATACCTTGAGTCCCCAAATTCATCTATGTTCACATGAATATAAACCCTAATATCTTTAGTATGTAGCATACCATATGGAACACTTGAAACTGCACCTAATGGGTCAACTTCTATTAACTTGTGTGGATGCTTTTTAAATTTTTGTTGAGGCCTTTCAGTAATATCAACAACTAAAGGTGTAGCCATTGCAAAAAGATTACAAGTTCAAAGCTTCGCAGATAAATACCTTTTTCATGAAATTAGGGTTGACGGATAAATTCACCGGTCACACTTCAATTTTTTGTAATCTCAGCTCAGACACTATTCTTCTTGCTTTCTTCAGGTGCAAAGTGACTCAAATGAGGAATGAATGACCTTTTTATGCTTCGTAAAACCTAATTTGCCTTTGTAATAAATGCTCTGCCCTAACACCTCTGATTACACTGTTTCTGCATACAATCGATCTTCAATTGTTTCACAAATCGTCATATCCACTTTTTATCTTCTAGAAATCCTTTCAAATGATGTATAGTAATCCAAATTATTTTCTCTCATTGTGCCAAATTCAGGCACCCATTTACTGGCTGGGGGAATTTAGATTTCATTACAACTCCCCCTGAGCCAGAGCTCCTAATTCAATTCCCAGAGGAATTATCAGCACTGGATTCTGGTGCGGACCCATTATTATTATTCACAACACTTTTCTTGACCCATGTCTTGCTCATTTCATTCTGGATCTCATTCACTTCAATTTTTCCTTTGCCTTTGTCTTGTCTCTACTCATCTGATTTTTTGTTTGTCGGACCTCTTCTTTCATTATTCCTACTTCTGCAAAATCTTGCAATATGACCAGATCTATTGCAATTAAAGCACACAACATTTCTTTGCTTATATACTTGATTTCCTCTTGATCTGCATTGATTATCCATGTGTCCAAATCCATTGCAAGTAAAGCAGTAACCATTGAAAGAGTTTCCATTTCCTCTAGAGTTATTCATTATCATACTTCTACATTCATTTGATCTATTTGAAGCATTGACCAGAGAAGGATGGACCATTTTGATTTACTCTACTTCTGCACTAAGTAGCTCCATGACCAAATTTATTGCAGTTGAAACAATTGCCATTGAAGGATGGATATCTTTGAGCATTTGGTTGTCTTACTGGAGGTCTTCTAGATCTGTTTCTCCCATTCCTTGGTTGAAAATTTCTTTGTCCGGATCCGAAGCTTTCACCTTTCTCATATCCAAGACCATGCTTGTCACCATCATTTTTCTGTCATTCAAGCAGTGCTTCAAGTTTATCTAAGCTTATCTTGAACTTCTCCTTGTATTCATTTGCAACTTCTAGGTCATGTCTGAGAATGACAATTTGTCTCTCAAGTTCTTTCTCATTGTCTCTACTTTCTTGTAGATTAGACTCTAGGAGGCCAATTATTCCATCCAATCTACAGCATTCTTCAGTTCTTTCTTTTAGATTTTAATTTAGGTCTTCTTTAGTTTTCTTCCTATCTTCAATTTCCTTAGTTAGCCTCATCACCTCAGATTCTATCTCATGTTTTAGGACAATAACTTCTTTAGCTAACTTCTCACATTCCTTTGTTTTCTCCTTCAAGGCCTTGTCCTTGTCGTTGTCTTCACAATGATTTCCCAACTGAAGAGGTTGATCCTTCCTCTTTTCATTGGATTTGCTCAATTTTGCTTTTAAAGTCTCAATGAAGTCTTTAGCATTTTAAGGTCCTCTTGTAGCTCTTTCGCTTCTGCTCTAGACTACTCAAGATCTTCTAATGCAAGTTTAAGTTGTCCTTGGAGATTATATTCATCCATTTTACTACCCTCCCAGATCTTCCTCAAGCTGTTAAACTTTTCAAAGAACCTTGCTCTGATACCAATTGTTGGAGTGAGGGCTAACAACTAAGAGGGGGGGTGAATTAGTTGTCTTGAAACTTTTAAAGCTTGCTGCAACTAATTCTTCTTTACCACTTATTAACAGATTAATGACATAATCATGAAAAATAAGAATTAATAAAACATGAGCAAAAACATTAATAACACACTTGACACCAAGATTTTGACGTGGAAACTCGGTTAAGGGAAAAACCATGGTGGGCGTTAACCCACAAAGATTATACTCTGTTAAAAGTATTACAAAGAGGGGAATGCACATGCATTCGAGCTCACTGCTCAAGAGAGGCTCACTACCTACAAGAATGTTTACAAAAGGATTACAGATTGTTGAACTGATAAGTAGCATCTACCAATGCAAGAATTTAGTTCAGGTTAAGCACATAATACTGATTTTACACACTTCATCTTTATTCTACCCTGTTTACTGCTCTATCATAATCTGGACCTCAGATCTCTTCTCTTTCACACTTTTGTCTATCCTTTTCATACTTATTTCATATTTGCATCACTAACTCACACCACATCACTCGAATTCATCGATTATATATATCTGCATCAACAAATCCAATCACCTATCTGTCGGCCTCAACAATACAAGTACTCTGTTCTGTCGACCGAATCCATACATCAATATTGATGCATACCAAAAATAAAACTTGCAGGTCACCATTCATGTCGGCCAGTAACATTATATCCCATACACAACTCACCAAAACACTTCTACTAGATCCACACAAGGATCTAACACAAGTTGGCATGTTCTTCACTGAACTATCTTGTCATATTAGGACCTAGTATTTAGATGCTCATAACTTTTAATCCCTTTGTCATCAAAGGTTGAAATCTTGGATTTGGATTGTTTTGACATTCCTCTGCACTCCCTCAAATTTGCAACATGCAATGATTAACTAGAGAGGTCTGCTGACCAAAATACTGAACTCTGCCATAAACCCTGTTCCTATCTATCCGGACTAGATAAATCTTAGAACTGACTTTCGGTATGATCTGATACTGCACTGCGGATGTGTGGAATGGACTGAGTTGCCATCAATGACAACACATGGCATGCCTTGCAGTGTCTCTTGCCAACATTAGTAAAGACTCGTTTAAAATTTGCAATGCTTGAGAATGTATTTTCCAATAGTCAAACTAAGTTTAAAGAGGAGATACTCTCTTCCCTCGGCCTTAGCATGGCCTTTCTTGCTGAGAGTCGGTGTGTTCAAGAAAAGAGATTGGTTTAAAAACTAGGCTTGTGGCATTTTGAAGTTCCAACCCTTGAGAGGCCTTTAAAGATTACATAGTCTTATAGACTTAAGACTTTTTAACACAGATACATGATAACTATGAAATATCAGCCTTCCATCATCCATTATATACAATTTAAACACTTAAAGTCTCTTGACCTTCTTACAAAAAATTAAAGGAAATATACTCATTTGGTCCTACAAAGTGGTTTAATACAGACCAAATTCTAAATGCTTAGTCGATAACCAATTATTTGACATATGTAAGTGTTATCCTTGAATTTAGCTGACTCAATTCATGGGATAACCCCTACGAAACTTGTCCATTTTGTAGCCCACGACCTCTATGCATGCAAAATGAGGAAAATTTGAAATGGCCTCATGCATGGTTGAACCCCTCAAAAAGTCATTTTGAGTTGTGTTAGTTTTCACCTTTTGAAAAATGTAAAAAATCAAGTTTTTACAACTTAGCATTTTTTCTTCTTGTGCAAAGTCAGAGTTTTTTAGCGACTTTGAATTTTTGTGAAGTTTAACACATATGTCATTACAGAGAATTTCTCCGCAACGACATACCAATCTAACATGCTCGGGCATTAATGGAAATTTATGCAGGGATTATATTTACTATATTGAATTTAATCTATTTTAACCCTTTATTTTTACCATTTGATTTTTACTTTTGTGCTCTCACCATTTTCGAGTCAACCTACATCCCTACCTACCATGTGATCACCTGTTTATTCCAGATTTGATCGAAGATTTGCTTTGGATTTCCTATCATAGGTGTGTCATCTTGTTTCTTCCATTTGCTACTTACTATTTACTTCTACATAGTTTTCATTTGTTGTTTGGTATTTGTGTATTTTTGTTTTTATTTTCTTAAACCCTAGGTTCTTTACTCTGTTGTCCCTGTCAAAATGAATGGTTCACGGGGAGGTTGCAGATCCTAACTCCACCTCCCATAGATAATAAACAACAGACTATGTGTTGTTCAGAGATTATTCTCCGAATGACATAGTCTAGTAAGCATTGTTTTGAAATCTTCATTGAATAGTTAAAACCTTGAAACATGTTTGTTTTCAACATCAAACACCACAATGTGTTGTTCGGAGATTTTTCTCTGAACAACACCAATGGTCTTTAAAGACTGGTGTTGTTTGGAGAAAAATCTTTGAACAACACCATTGGTCTTTAAAGACCGGTGTTGTTCAAAGAAAATCTCTGAACAACACCTAAACATGTTACCCCGTCCAAAACCTAATGCTCTGCCTAAGACAAAGGTAAGTAAAATGTGACTTTCAGAGAAAATTCTCTGAAAGTCATAAAATTGAGTTATACCCCATATTACTTTCAGAGAATTTTCTTTGAAAGTCACGTAGACTTTGTTTACCCTCATGCACTTCAGAGAAAATTCTCTAAAGTGCACCCAAGTTACCTACCCTGTGTACTTCAGAGAATTTTCTCCAAAGTGTATAAAATCTGCACTAAGATGTAAGTCAGAGAATTTTCTTTGACTTGCATCAAAATGATCTACCCCCAAAGGGATGCAATTTAGAGAAAATTCTACAACTTGCATCATCCATGTTTAAACTACCTAGTGCAATTCGAAGAATTTTCTCTAAACTACACCTAAAGTGAAACCCTTCATGTAATGCTGAAAAATTTCTCTGACCCTACACTACTATGATGATCTCTCATCTAGTTTAGAGAACTTCCTCCAAACTACATCAAACACTGTTCTAAGATGCTGAGGTGTAGTTTTTCTCTAAAATTGCATAATTCCTAATGAATGAAAATATTCTAACTCTAGAGGACTTCAAACTCATTTTGTAGTTTCTCAGCAAATGTCAAAGCCTTCTCCCAAGAAGAAAAACATGAAGTACAAGTATCAAGGGGTGATTCTCATGTCCTCTATGGAATCTAATGTGGACAACATCAGAGACACAGAGATTGGTCACATTAATATGTCTAAATTTCTAGAGAGACTGAATAAACAACTCGTTGCATCAAACATGCAGGTTGTCCTTGATAGTAGTATCCACTTGGTTTTTGCTTTCCTGGTATCAGTACAGAATTTGGAGTTTGTTTTGGCATTAGCTACTCATTTTGACAAAGAGAGAAAGAGTATAAAGGATGTTGATGGTAAAGTGGTAATTGAGCATGATGAAGAGTTCTTTGATAAGATATTCAAATGTCCTAACATTGAAGAATATTTAGATGTAACAATAGAGTCAGATAAGAATATGGAAAGATGTAAGAAGAATATCAACTCTTGGTGGCTCAAGACTCCTAGGCCTACTATTGCAAGGTGGCCTAAAAACATCTATTAGAGTGAGTTCAACGAAGAAGTAAGTGATCTGATTAGTCTTTTGAGTTGAGTCAAGGGACTTCCAACATCCAATACTTTTCAGGAATGGATGTACCAGTATATAGTCATCATCAAGAAAGGCAATCAGTAGATATACTACGGCAAGCAAATCAATGATTTTATTTGTCAATAGTTCTCCTAGGTATCAAATTCATTAAAATTCTATATGACTTCGTATTTGGTATATGTTGCTACTTGCATGAGAACTTTCCTTGGCTTGTCTTCAGTAGGTGATAGAAGACATATAACAGTGTATGAGTACTATCCTCAACCAATCCTGAAAGAGAGTATCAAACATTTCAGAAGGGTTAATGATGTCTTCTTTTACAGGTACATTTGTATGTTTGAGAAGATCTTGATAAGAAAAGAGTTTCTGATGTTGCCTAGGAACAAGTGAAAAGGTTTGGTTGCATATTTCCATAGTTTTCAACCTTTACATATATCAAAATTGGGTGTTTTAATGGGCAACCCTATATGTAGCCAAGGTATCCAAGAGATAAATTGATACTGATGGAGTTATGTAGATAGATAATGAATGTGCATAGTAAACAAGTAGAATCCCATAGGTCCAATTTCAAGTTCCCAGTTACCATTGGTTGATACACAGTATCAACAACTCTAAAAGCTAAGGCAATGGAACTGAGATGCAATGGATAACCCTCAAGAGGTATAAGAAACAAAATGATTTTGATTATAGGGGTATGAATGACAAACTCAAGGGTAACTACACTCACGTACACAAAATTGAAGATATATGGGCTGAGTGCAGAACTGATGAAGAAGTAAGGAAGCTAAACTACAATCGGCTTACCTTAGAACAAATCATAAATTTTGAGCTTGTTGATGTTCCTGATGATATGCAAGAAGAGGGTGATATATTGGACCCTTCATATGTGGGTAATAAAATTGTTGACACCCCTCTTCTGCCAATTCAATGGTCACAAAAGGAGTCCACTTCTATAAGGGAAAGGTTCCAACTTGTTCTGGTAAACACCAATTTCTGGTTGGAAGGGAAAGGGATAAAGATAAAACTTTTTAAAATAGGATCGGAAGAGGAACATGTTGAAGGAGCTTCTGGAAAGAGAGAGGAATTGAGAACTAAGAACAAAGAAGATACTCCTAGTTCCAACAAGAATCTAAAAATTTGTTTCAAGAACAAAGGAGAGAAAGGAAAAGGCAAAGAAAAAGAAGGAACATTTGCTCAGGTAGATGTTGAAGAGAATCCTACAACCTCCGAATCACAAGACCCTCCTGTCACATCTTAATTAGAGTCTTCTCGGGTAATACCTCCTTCCTCACCTCCTGTGGTTTCAATAGTGTAATCCCCACCTGTGGTATCCACTACCCCTACTGTGTTTGTCCACACCATTCACTCATCTGCTTCCTCACTAATGAGCGAATCATTATTTTAAAGTCCTCTTCATGGAAATATGGAACATATATTTGGTTCACTTTCTTCTTTGCCTAGTCCATCAAGTTTGTCACCACCAATTACTGATACATTCATCACTACTCAGTTTGACTTTGATAAGTTCATTTCTACCTCTACACCTAAAGTGTCAAGTAGTATGACCCGTATTAGGACAGGAAAATTTAAAATTTTCTTGTAATCTTACTCATCCATATTTGACCAAATCAGAAAAGATTATGCCCAAAAGTCATGATGATAACTGGTGTATTCCATTAAAATCACAATCTTTCACCACAAGTGAGTGTATCACTCACTAAATTACACTAAAATGAAGGGCTTGAATTCCTAAGTTTCGGCAAGACATCCCCTTTCGTCATACCAATCCATGTTCTACGAGGAACTTATTGAAATAGCTATCGGCATAAGAATAAGCATCGGTGAGAACATTTCAAGAATCACCAACGGAGAAAGTGGCACCGATGACCTTTCATCAGGGAGAAAATGCATGGTCACGCCGATCGGCATAAGGAAACACTATTGGGTAGTATTTTACAAACCCTCCCGATAGTATAAGTCATGCCGATGGTGAAGTCGGTAGGACTCTCACCGAAGCATCCAGTGGAACAAAGGGAGCATTCGAGCATATATACAAGATATAAAAATGAACAGTCAAAAATTTTGCATATTTGTTAGTATTTATATAAAATACAAATGCATAAAATGTGTGATACAAAAATGCAAGTACATGAAAATGCATATACAATACGCAAGCACTGAAGATGCATGCATCGGCCCCACCACAAATGGATATACAAAAAATTGTAGATGCAAGGCCAGACTCGATTAAAAAATTAAACATTGTGAATTCTAAGTTGGGTCCACATTGGTATATCATGATGCATGTATTCGATGAAGTTACGGATTTGAAAAGAATTAATTGATTTGTAAATCCATTGGCATCGAATTTGTATACATAAGCATATACAACAAAATGTGCATAGCGAACAGTGAAAAGTGCATGTATATGATATGCAAGGGATAATACAAATAGAAATGCATACAAAGCCAGATGCAATCAAAAAATCAAGTATTTATGTGGGACCCGCATTTGTGTATAAGGGATAAGTATATGATGTACAAAAGATGATAAAATTCCAGACCTGATTAGAAAGTCAAATTTTGAGAACTTTGTGTGAAGTCCGCACTTGTATATTATAATGCATTGTATCTAATATACAAAAGGAGAGATGCAGTTGTGGATTGTATGTATATGATATACAAAAGATGCATACAATGGTGGATCCGAAGATAATTCTAATTCATTTCATAAATCCAATGAAGTCCATGATTGTATAAAAAGTGTATGCATATGATATAAAAGGTGATACAAACGAATAGATACAAATCTGGATCCCATTGAGAATTAAGATTGGGAGAACTTTATTTGAAGTATGTGATTGTATATTGCATTGTATGTATACAAGATACAAAGACAAATGCATATGAGATACAAAGGAAATGTATATACAAATGCACGAAACACCACATGGGCCCCATCGCCAATGGATATAAAAGTTTATACAAGCCCAAATTTGAATGACAGAATAAATATTGTGAAATTTAGCTAGGGTCCGCTATTGTATATAAAGCACATGCATTCGATATACAAAAAGGTGATACAAATGCGGATTCGAAGGAGATTTCAAATTCATTTCATAAATCTGGTTGGGCCCACTCTTGTATATGGAAGAAAATGTATGCGATATACAAAAGATTTGTATATATAGAGTCACAAATCTGGTGATTCCTCAGGTGTATGTTGCAAATACATAAGATATACGGATACACTACAATACAAAGGCAAAGGGCATCCCACCTACAACGACCAAAGCATTTTAACAGTAAGAAGGTCATGATTAAAATTTTGTTATTGAAGGAGATTAAAATAACAAAAGGTTGCATCGGATGTATGAAGAGTCATAACCCTACAACTACAAAACATATATAAGGGGAACCAAGTGTGGAAATCAAGATGATCAGTAGATTAAGGAAAAAACATCATGATTAGAAGTAGGAGTTAGATAGCTAGATGGATTGATCAGTTGCCAAAATAAAATATTATGTTGTATATTGTAAAATCTTTTAAAATTATATAATGGAGAAGAATGCATAAATTGGTGATTTAATACTAGTGTCTATTGTTTGTTATACTGAACAATTATTTGGTTGTCTCCACATTGTTATTTCTCTGTTATTAGAACTTGAGTTTCCAAGTTGATATTTCAGTTTTGTCAAGACACACTTGTTGTTTTTGTGTAATCAAATTAATTGGTTTCTATTAAAGATATAAAATCCTTTTGATTGATTATAGTAACTTGGAAGTAACATTTGGATCAATAAGAAGAGCCCTATAATTGACAAGATTGTCATACTGTCTCCAACTCGATATTGTCTTGTTATTCAAATTAAGGATTTACTCCATTTGTCAATACACATTTGCTGTCATTGTGTGATTCTGTTGATTGGTTCCTTCAAGCAAGGATTAAAATCCTTTCAATAAGTCACAGTAACCTGGTAGGATCGAGGGGATCAATAAGTAGAGTCTGTCAGTCACATTCTTGCACTTTTATACAAGGTATAAACAAACACAAGTGCCAAACAATTAGAATTGTAACCAATAAGTAAATCATATATCATATACACCTTCAATCCATTAGCCCAATTGAAATAGGCACTAGTCATACCAATTCCACTCTACGATTCCATGAAATCTTATTCAAACAATTACATCTCAGACCTTAGTATTATGAGTAGAAGTAGTTTGCAAGCTTTCATCTATTCCACACTTTATGCCATTGTGGGTAGATCCCTAAATTCATTTGAGTCATACATTTCTTTTATCTGCTTCAGCTTTCAAGGTTCACTCGCCTAGGTTTAGCAGAGCTTGAAGTGTAGGGAGCCATCAACCATTTAGGTTAACTCTGTTAGTTGGTTCAAAAACATTGCAAGTCTGATCATAGATCTTGGCATCCTCTTAGGGCTTGAAACCTGTATTTTTGAGACCTAACAACCCCTACCACTATGTTAACTCAAACACCACCAATTGTTACCTCCACTTTTGTTCCACCTGCTATTCCATCCATTTCAAAACCCATTGTTACTATCACCCTATCATCACAAACTTTGGTGATAGAAACAGAAAAAGATTCATCCATTCTTCCCCCTTGGTTGATATCTCAAAAACAAAAGAGGAAGAAATAAGCTATATCCCCTGATGATTTTGAGTTGACACCCAAATCAATAAAGAAGGCCAAAAAAATATCAAGGGTGATTGTTGATTCATCCAGAAACAAGTATACTAAGGTTGCCATACCTCGAAAGGACAAAAGTATTGAAGAAGTTCAAATTTCTGACTATGCCATTTCAAGGATAGAACTTGGTAAGAAAACACATGAAAGTACAAAGGAGGATTTACAAGCAACATTGGATGCATTGCTTGAAAGGTATGTCAAAAACAAGTTGATCAAGGATCAACTGAAGATACAGGTGGAACAACTAACTTTTGTTTTGCTTAAGATAGCTCAATCTTCAGAGCAAGTAGAACCTATTGACACATGTGTTGATGAAGAAGCCATCAAAAAGGCTAAGAATGTTGGAGCTCAAGGTTAGGCAGTCAGTGCCTGGATAGAGAGACTATTGGACCAAGGTACTTAATGGATAAAGTCTTCTATCGAACTTTACAACTTAGGTGAAGTAAAGGTAGAAGTAAACCAGACACTTGATACACTTTCACAAGACATGTAGATAGTAGAGCAAGATATTCATACATGGACCAAGCCATAGGATTTCAAATTAGAAGTGCTATTTGAACACGGGGTGATCCCCAATAGAAAAATGTTTGTGGAATATAGGGAGGTGATGATAAATAAGAAAGAAGTCATTAAGAGCTTGATCAAATATCTCAAGGAAGCCCTAGATGTGGGCATAGACAAAGGATTAGATATTTTAGATAAGATTGTGGAGCTTCCTTTCCAAATGTTGGATGATAGTCAGAAAACCCTCCTTGTGGATACATTTGTCCAAGAATTAACTACACTAGTACACACTGAGATAGAGACATAAGCTTTCACATTAGCTTCGATTGACAAGCTAGTGGATTTTTAAGTAACTCTGGATAAGCTGCAAAGGATCATGAATAGACACAAGAGCAGGCCTATCACCATAGCGAACTCCATCACAAGAGTCCTCACCATCTCTAGGTACACACTAGGACTGGACGATAATGAAGTTCAAGTGGCCTTGAAGAGATATGAAGATTTTCTAGAGAAGGATAAAGAGGAAGAAATTCCTATATCTTCAGACACTTATATTATTTTCTATGCTTTCCTTATGTAGTTTTGTTATATGTAAATGACATCTTATGTCTTTTTCTAATATGTAATTTGCATGTAGGAGAAGTACAAAGTCCCAAACAAAATTAGACTCTGTCTTGAATAAGTCAAAGTAGTTGTAACTTTCCTATTTTTGCTCATAGCTTCCCTTTATAAATAAGAAGGGGATCTTTTGTAAATATTATCTTTTAGTTATTGAAGGGAAATGCTGCTGCATTGAGAAGCATATTGAGACTTTGTGTTCAAATTGTAAATCTTTATTCAATCAATCTAAGAAAAGAAAGTGGGTGTTCAATCTTTGTCTTGGAACAAGCTTGTGATGTATTGGGAATGTTCTTACATCTTTTCCATTTCATTTTCTTGTGCATTTGATCAAATCGTGGTGTGGATCTATATAATTAAAAGGTGTTCTAAATCTGATTTTGAAGTCTTTAGGCTGCAATATCACTTTTAGATTTGTGTCTTATGTTCATGATTGGAGGTGACTTGAAAGACTTTGAGCTACAAGTTATCATTTGAGATTGTTTAATCTTCTTTTGACATACGGTGAAGACTTTGGGATGCACTCTATTCCATATCTTTTAATTTTCCAATTAGTGTAAGGAGCAACAAAAGACTTTGGGCTTTTGTGGGTTTCTTGTTGTTGACACATCCTGGTATCATTTCAGTTACTCTTATGTTTAGATAATTTGGATATCATTTATTATTGCTCCAATAGGTATTTTTATGGTTTATCATATATTGTAAGCATCAAAAAGGGTTATTGTTATAAGTTTGTAAGTGAACATCAATTCTAAGAAAAGAGAATTGAATGATATGGAAACACCCATGTGATAGTTTTAGTGTAAATAAGCATAGTTAATCACTTGTTGATCATAGTTAGCAATAAGAAGGAAGCCTCCCCTTTCTGAGAGGAGAGATATAATCTCATTATACTGTGGTTGATATAACCATTTTGTTATTAGTTTGTTGATAACAAAATATTCACCCAACAGTAAGAATCTTTAACAGATAACCATGCATGAAGCTAGTTTGAAAGAACCTGAGTCGAAGATTGAAGATTTTCTACAAATAATGTAGATATGGGAGCTCCTCTTCACTAGGAACCTCTCTTCTCACACCAATAATAATCAACAAGACTAGCAATAACAATATTTCTAAACTTTCTATTCTCTTCTCCAAGAAAATGAAAAAGACTTCAAAGGAAAGTGAAAGAGACCCTTAAACAAATCTCGTTCTAAGCCTTTCAAGCTCAGCCTCCCAACTACCTGTGGCCATGCCTACATTTAGCTTAGTGGAGCTGGCTGCTCCTTACCTCCACTCTCCCTAGATTTTAGGGGAGTGTTCGATGAGGTTTATCCATAAGGGTATTAGATAGATTTAAAACTTTTATTTGCAAAGCCTTTGATTCAAATGATATTTATTAATAAACTTTGACAAGGCATTAAAAAGAATTTACTAAATATTTGCTTGCATATTAACAACTCTAGTGTTATGCAAAACTAACTTGCTCAACTAAATTATTACGACCAAGATGGATAAGATAAGTCAATTCCTCAGGTTGTCTAGACAAACGGAGAACTCAACCAATGAGAATGTTGGCATGGAGGATAATGTCATCAGCACGATGATTAACGACTCCACATAGACACGAAAATAACTACAACATAAAAGTAATAATATCATGACCAGGAAAACATGCAGACTAAGACACTCACCAAAACAATGTAACCTCTATGTGATTATGTGTGTGTTTTCTTTGATGGCATGCTAATCACTCAGTTCTTGTGATCTGTAACCCTCTCCCTAGTGATGCTCTCCCTCTTCTTCTGAAGGAGATAAACTTTGTCCCTGCATACACCTCATGTACACACAAGTAGTTAGTCCATCACATAATCATCAAATTTCATAAATAACATTTCAAATATCACTTCATTTCATTACATTCTCAAAACAAATATTTAATAAACTCATTTTTTCTAAAATATTGTATCTTCATAATCTTCGTAATTATTTCTCTTAACTAGCGATTACTGAAATAAAAGAGAAATAAGTTTGTTTTTTAAAATGGGGTGTAACAACTTTGGCTACATGCATGAGTACCTCCTGTAGAAACCCAAAATTGACCTAGTTATCATTAGTATCAAATATCACATCTGCATTTGTCTAGCACACTTGAGTAATTTCCCTATTTTATCAAAATCACCTATTTCTTCTATTAATTAAATAAATTTATATTTATTTAATTAATTCATTATCTATTTCTTCTAATCTATAATTAAGTAATCTTTAATTGTTTAATTATCTCTTCATTCTATCTATTTTAATTAAATAAATCTTATTTATTTAATTAAAATTCCCTTCATAATCCCACTTTCTAGATAATTAAATAAATTTTATTTGTTTAATTAATTTCTCTTATCACTTATCTTTATCTTTTATCATGAGCCGACATGTGTATCTTTTATTTTAAAAAAATGTGTGGTACTACATCTTTTATTTAATATCTCTCACATGTAGTACTTTTTATGTACATGGTCACACATAAGTCTTATCTTCCCTCCACTTGTCATTTACACATTCACCTATGATTATCAATTCATCTCAACCGTTCACATATCCATCAAATCTCTATCGTTGATTGATTTTGGTTGAGGTCTATATAAACACCCTCTCATTCCATACTACATCTATCCATCATTTTCATATAGCGTCTACATTATCATCTTGAGCATATTGAGCATTTTAGCATCCATCTAGCATATTATCATTATCATCCATCTATCATGGCAACTTTGATCTTCATAATTGTTCATTGTTGAGAAGTAATCCACATCACAAACAACGAATCATACAATCTAGGTGATTTTGTTCTTGAATTGCATGCTTTTGATTTCACTTGGATTCCATTCTTTGATGGTGGTAGGATTAGGTTTTCAATTATATGCTTGATCTTATTAACCTAATTTTTACCTATAACATTTTGGCATGCCTGGTGGGACCCACATCCTTGATTAACTTTGTTGTTTGAAGTTGTTTTTTGTGAAGATCAAATTTTTTGAGCGCTTACAGCAAATCATGGTCGCTTTTAAGCGAAAACCAGTTGCTTCAAAACATTTGCATCGCTTTTAAGCTACCAGTCACCACTTTTAGTATTTTTGGGATCACTTTTAAGCCAACAGTGGTCGCATCTATTATTATTCACATGCTTTTAATCTGAAACTAATTGCTTCCAGCTATCTGGGTCACTTCCTACAATTTAGGGTTTTTTCTACTAACATCTGATTCTTGTAGGGAATTTTACACATCTGGTAGAAACAGTTCACTTTTGAGCATTAACAATTTGCATCTAGATTTTTTGCATCGTTTTTGAGTAGTAACAGTTCACTTTTGGTAGAATTCAGATCGCTTTTGAGCAGCAGTCAGTCATCTCTAGTAACTATGTGTCGCTTTCAGTTTTATCATTCATAGTTGGGTTTTCTTAGTTATTAATCATTTCTTTGTGTAGCATCTTATCGATTGTCCAAGAAAAGGAGGTTGTGAAACTACTAACATATCTGTTGCAGCTCCGATTAGTCCAAGACATTGCATTTTATCACTAATTTAAGAACATTTAGGCTTGGTGCTTAAAAAGAATCATTGCTTGCTTCGTGCTTCATTTATGTTTTTTTGGATTGCTTGTTGTGCATGTTTGTAACCCAAATTTAATAGCAAAAGTATCCTCTCCCCTTGCCTATCAAATGGATCTTGGGTGCATGAGAACTTGTTATTATCTTTAGAGGGCTTGCCTTCTCGGTGTGGGAAGGGGTAGGACCCAAGCAGTAATGGGCTAAAGCCAAGTCCTTCCAAGCCGCTATATAAGAAAAGTGTTTGTGTCAAAAGACACAAACAATGGGTGTCATTGTGTTACACTGACGAATGTTTCCCCCCAAACCCCTTAGAGCATAACCTCTTTGGGCTGGGAAGCCTCCATTAACGAAGTAAATTGCTGCATGTGTAGCCACCCGAATGGATGCCATTACTAGCAACCTTGTGTAGTAGCCAAAATCCTTCTATTTGTTGATGCAAAAGGTGGGACCTTTGAAGCCACCTTGATTCTCATGGTTCTTAGTAGAGATGGCAAGGACAATCACAAGGTTTGGTGGGGGACAATCCTTGGGAAACCCAGATCTTGGTATGCATGAGAAGTGAGTGCCATGGAGGGGAGTCGGTGCTACCAAGATCATGAAGCTATCTGCTTTGAATAGGCACAACAAGGGGACTCAACAAATACAGTCCTTTCCTAGCCTAGGTTGTACAAGTTTGTGATTGTTGTGAGTGTGAGTGACTGAAATTACTATTTTCTTGTCAAAACATCATTCAAACACACCCTCTGTCAGATATAGATCACCTTTGAACAATAACCGCTCACTTTTAGAAACCTAGATCACTTTTTATCAACAACTGCTTGCCTTTAGCCAAACCAGATCACTTTTAAACAGCAGTTATTTTCTTTTGGAAGAATTTGCATTGCTTTTAAATGATAGTCCTTCGCTTTTGGCAAAATCTGTGTCACTTTTAACCTAAAACTGATCACCTCTGGCAAACCTACTCGCCTCTGGTTAACACTGTAGCATGTCACTTGTAACAAAACTAGATCACTTTTGAGCTATTAGTAATCACTTTTGGCATCTTTTGAATCATTTCTGAGCTATTCCCTATCCTTTCTAGTCAAATATCAGTAATCAATATCAACTCAGCCAAATCAGTTGCATTTTCAAACTTTCTTGGCTCTGTCATCAGCTTTTAGATAGTCCTCTGATCATCTGCAGTTACCTAAGCATTGTCTCCTATCTTGAACATATCAAACCATTGGACCTTTTGAGCTTTCCATCCTTTTGAGATCCCAAAATAGCAACCAACCAGCAAACAAATATTATCCTTTTGGCTTTACTTAGCCCTAGCAATACCAGAAAACAATAGCAACAACCAACTTTTCCCTTGAGCATGTGAGCTATCCTCTAGGGAAGTTTATCCAACAATCCAAAAACAACAATCAACAACCAACAAAACAACCCAACAACCCATTAGCAAACCAAGCAACCAATAAACTAGCAAAACAAACCAACACCAAACAATCAGCCAACCATCACCTTTTAAGTCTCAACCTGTTTAGTGGAAAATTGGATTTGTCAATATTTTAATGTTTAGGTGTTTAAATCTGCCTCTCCACTATACATTGAAGGATCTAGGGTCAAATGGCAAGCACTATCATACCCTAGAGTCACTTTCAGATGTAGGGAAACTTGGATTAGGGAATTAAATATCAATTTTTCTTTCTCCTATGCTCAATTGACCATTAAAACCCTAATTATGCAAATACGACAACAAATTAAAGAATTACGGAAAAAGCTCTTGCAGACAAGAGTAAAATACCAAATTATAGAATACCTATTTTTAGGGTTCCGAAGCAGAATAGTCGAGGACACTAGTGTGGACGCCCAAGTCCAAGGTACCTACTTTTTTGGGGAATCTGGACCTCCTTCGAACACTGATCAGCACTGTAACTTCTATTTTCCAGAATCAGTCTATGGAGGACATTGGAGCAAGTGCCCTAGTCCTGGAAGTGCTCCTTTGTCCATCTTTTCTTCAGATCATAAATCCCTGATGTCTTCATAGCCTTCCTGCAACTCCACTTTTCTTGGATGTGACACTCGTAACCTACAATCACAAAACTTGCTTTGGGGGTTGTGGTGTTTATAGGTTTGCCTCAGTCAAACCTTGGAGGACACTTAAGTCTCCGAACACTGTTTTCAGATAGAGAGGGCATGCCTTTGTGATGCAGAGACCAAAAACTGAAGGAATCAATGATAAAACCACAATGATATGTCACCTTGTAGTGAAGCTTTCATAGAGGAAGATGCTCTTCATGCCATGAAGGAATTGATGCTCAAATCTACAAATATCAACACACAAAAACACACAAGTCTGATGTTGCAACACAATAGAAATCCTTGGATCACCTTGAGAACACAATAACTTGCTAGTAATCCTCTAGTTGAAATCTAGTTTACAAATGAATTTCTACACATGCTTATATATGCATCTACAAGCACTCCACCAAGATATTTGAAATTCAAACTTACTGTGTTGGTAAAGGGACCTAATAACGGTCACTAACCAACACCCAGAAATTGGGGCTGCCCTAAAATAGGGCAGGAGTAGGGCGCGGGTGCCCAAGTCCTCCCCCTATTTTAGGCAAGGTACAACTCAAGGGGTCCTGCTAGGTCCTATTTGCCATGGGACTTAGGTCTCATTCCATCGGGATGCTAAAATATGAACTAAAATGTCATAAATGCATACTAAATGTTGGGATAAGTTGCCATTAACTTGCAATCCTAACCAATTCATGTTTCTCCAAAGTTTTTGGAATGTGTTCCCCAACACATAAAGACTTTGTGAGATTAATTATTTATTAATTATATCACTTTGACTTGTGCAATCAATTCCTAATTGATAAGTTTAAACTTGGGCATCCATTTTTAGAGTGGGGGCCATGAAGACTTTGTTGACTTCTCCTAAGTCTATTTTGAGAGTTTGATAACTCCTAGTGAGTGGGAGTTAAACTTGGGTGTCCCCTTTTGACGGGGACTTATATTTAGACTTGGAGTTGTGCTTTTTTATGTACATGAGTGGATAATGTTGAGACACCTTGCATGGATATAATGTTGGAGTTAACTAAAGTGTTAGAGATGCATGAATTGGATAATGCTTGCATGATTTCATAAAAGCTTGCATGGACTTGCATATTTTTGCATGTACTTCCATGTTGCTTACATGTACTTCCATGTTATTGCATGTTACTTGCATGTGCTTGCATGTTGTTGCATGTTGCTTATATGGACTTGCATGTTGTTGCATGTCACTTGCATGTGCTTGCATGTCACTCCTATGGACTTGTATGACCTTGCATGTTGTTGCATGTCAGTTTTGTGAGATTGCTTGCAGAACACGCCAACTCCAGAAACTTGCATGATGGTACATCTTAGTGTTTCAGGTATAACACTCCAACTCTAGAAAGTTGCAGGATGGTACATCTCAGTGATTCATAAAATGGGTGTCAGTTGCATGTTGTTGAAAATTCTTGCATGTCAGTTTTAAGATATTACTTGAGGAAAAAGACTTAGAAGATAAAAGCAAGAAGTTTTTTGTAAAAGACTTAGAATAAAAAAGCAAAGAGCTTTTTTTGACTTAGAATAAAAAAGCAAGAAGCTTTTTTATTGAAGAAGTTTTTGAAGAAAAAAGCAAGAAGCTTTTTTAAAGTTTTTTACAGGTTTGAAGATTGAAGAAGCTTTTGAAAGTGCATAAGCACTTGTTCATTAATTTTTACAGATTAATCTTAATTTCAGCTTTGCATACACAATTTAAAAGTTTATAGCAACAGTTCTACCTTCGTTCTCAACATTTGGTATCAGAGCTAACGGTTGTGTAGAGTAAGGGATGCCTTTCTCTTAAAGTGTTGAAGGTTTTTTGGCTACAGTGGGAGCTTTCTTTTGTAGGTTTTGCAGATCTGTGAGATTGGAAGCCATTGTATTTTTTTCTCTTAGATGGATATTGTCAAAAGAATCTTTGTTGGGCTCTTGAGGCTTAAGGTTATGGATCTTTATGGAGTTGATCTTGTGGTAGTGATTTGGAGCTTCATTTTGACAATATGTGTATATTCTCTTGTTTGGTGATTTTATTCCTTTACCTTGTGGTCATGTGCAGTGAAAGGGTGTTTATGTTGGATGGTTACTTCTGGTACCTTAATCACATGGAAAAACACTCATCTCTTGGACTACAGTTTGGAGTGCTTATGTTGGGTTCATAGTTTTAGTCCATGTTTACATGAAAGCACTGGATGATTTATCACTGGTTGTATGGAGGTTGTGGAGTTGGTATTTTTATGATATGGACACTCCTGAACAACCTGGATTCTCCTTTCTCATATTTATGATATTTTGAATATGTAGGTTTTCACAGTTTTCATGTTTCAAAAGATTGTGGGTTTGTAGATGTGTGATATTCCATTATTTCAGATGACTTATTTGATGGTGTTCATTGGTGTGAATGTTTGGATGTTTAAATGGTCTCAGATTTACAAAGATATGGTTTTGCAAGTTTTACATCTTAATCAAAATCTATGGTTTGTAGATTTGTGGAAAATTGTGTTCAGACACTTCTTGAATGGAAACAATTTCAGATTTTCAAGGTTGCTTGTTGGGTTCCTATGATCTATGGTTTCTCCTATGTGGATTTATTTGGAAAATCATATTTAGAGTTGATTCTGGTGTTTGATTCTTGGAAGTCTACATGTTATACCTAATTACTTTTGTTTTACATGTTACTGAGGTGGAGTTAAATCTATTTTTTAGTTATTAAAGATTGAAGCACTGATCATGTTCTTTTCTCCTATAAGATGTTGCATGTGTGCAAATCTTGTGAATAAGCTAATGAGGGTTCTACTTGGTAGGCCTCTTCTTAGTCACCTTAATTACATTGGTATTTTTGTATTGAGACAAAAGGGTAGTTTGGAGTACCTGATATATTTATTCATTGGAATCTATAGCAGTAAAGTTATGTTGCATAAGAAGCTTTTCTCATTTTTAGTGGAGTTTTGGTAATGATGTTGATCATGATACCATGCATTACTTGGTATCACTTTCAGTGGGAGTTTTGTGCAGCTACATAATGTGTTCTATCTTCTTTGTTTAAAGATATTCGTTCTAAACTATTGTTGTTGCAATGTTGTGAGCCATGCAAAATCTTTGATTAGAATATGGATGATCTTTTGCAATGGTTGTTGGTGTCATAAGAAGCTCTTGGATTATGCCTTTAGTATGCAGTAAGGGTTCATTGACATTTTTGGTTCTATTGACAGAGGATGCTAGATCTTCATATTTTTTCAAGAGGTGTTGACATCTTGGTTTTCCATGGAGGACTCTTGGAGTTTTTGGTGAGGTGTTGAGTTTATAACTTATCAATTTTTGATATATGATCCTTGTTTTAGAGGATGTATAGTATTATGTCATGATGCACTCTTGATCATGAGTTAGAGTTTTTTGGCATAATACAGGTGCTCTTAGAAGCGAGATATGTTCATTGGAGCATATGATCTTCTTTTTGAGAAGATGTTAGATCATGATGTCTTGATATGTTCCTGATTCTATAGTTGGAACTTTGACAATGGTTTGGTTAAGTTCTCTTTGGTTTTGAAGTATTAATCATTTGCTTGGAGCTTCATGATTGTGTAGATTGCATTTGAAGTTGGCATGGATTGATTGTTGAAAACTCATGGATACTAGAGAGACTTGGGTGAGGCTTGATATCTCTTGAACTTAGAGATATGTGTTGGAAAGATTTCTCATTATGAGATGTCAATAAAAAGATCGAGAAGCCTACACTTGGAAATGGACATGAGTCCATTATAGACCTTATGAGAAGGTTGTCTTTATTATAAGCTTGTATTGCTTGGTGTTATATGCAAGGACAATCTTGTATCCCACTCTTGGTCTACTTGGCAGGTAAATGATCTAATAGGTGTTGCCCATGTGATTATTAGATGCATTCTTTATATGTATCTTGTCTTCTCTTTTACACTAGTCTTGAAAAGGATTGTTGAGAAGTAGATGCATGGGTTTATGGATTTCTGTTGTTCTCATTATTATTTGATCTTGAGCTATGGAACTAGTTCTGAGGATTTATTTTGGAGAGGTACAGAAATGGTTTGTGGTTTTTGAGCTTATTCCTTTTGTTGTGGGAATGTTTGGTTAGTTTGATCTACTTTCAATGAGAGGTTAACATCTATTGCTGCCATGTTTTCATCATAATTTAGATATTAGATGTTGATACCTTTTCAATTTGGGAGTGTTGAAAGAGATCTTACTTTACATAGTTTGGCACAGGTTAGTGTGGTATAAAAACATGGTATGATTTTGCAGTTTCTCTTTTTCCTGGTATATTTTCTTCTTCTTGAAGGTTCTCGTGTTTATAGAGTTGAGGTTTGCATTGGATTCAAGTGTTATTGTTGTTAACAATAATTTGGTAACTCATTGATCTTTTTCTTTATTGGTTAAGAGGACTTGGGAGAGTTATTCAGAGATTGGTAAAGAGAGATGTTTTATGCATATCATTATATGTTTTGACACTATATGGTAGAGGAGTTAGCCACATCCTCTAAGAGAAGTGCTATAGGAGGATTTGTAAATGCCTTGATCTTATTTTCAAATTTGACATTACCCATGCAGTGGGAGTTCTTGGATCTATATGCTCTTTATTGTCATGATATCTTCTTGGTTATCTTAGTTTGCAGGTTATTGATGTGAAGATGATTTTGCATGTTTCACTATTTGGATCTACGAGTTGTGCAGGTTTAGTGGGTTGTCTTTACCTATTAGTTGCATTGAAGACTTGGATGTGGACTATCAATATCCATAGATCTGTTCAGTGTTATTGCGGATTTTGTTTGTTGGCCTTATCTTTGGTCATTTGTACATTGGTATGTTGCATTAAGATTAGAGGATGGATGATTATCAAGATTTTTTTACAGGGACCTGATTGCAGTTTTGGGTTGGTATGTTGATGGCATGGATTTCTACCTATGATGGTTTTGTTTACCCAAGTTTTGAGGTATGAATATTTTGGATGAGCTAACAACTTGTTGTGGTTTCTTTTTCATTTGGTATGAGTGTGGCAGACACTCAAAGTCTTATGTTATCATATGATTTGATGCTTGTGTTCATGTTGATATTAGTGTAGGTTTCAATGGCAGTTGATATGTTTCACCTTGGCATGTTTCTTATTTATCATGGATGACATGATGTAAGGAGTTCTTGTTTCAGATGATGGTTATCAAGGTTGCTTTTACAGGTATCTTGTTGGAGTACAAAAGTATGTTGAAGAATCAATGGTACATTGATGGCAAGGGATGTTTTTCCCTGTGATTTAAAGTTTGATTATATCATTCAAAGTTATTGCAATGTATAATGTCAAGTGGGAGAATGTTGGGATAAGTTGCCATTAACTTGCAATCCTAACCAATTCATGTTTCTCCAAAGTTCTTGGAATGTGTTCCCCAACACATAAAGACTTTGAGAGATTAATCATTTATTAATTATATCACTTTGACTTGTGCAATTAATTCCTAATTGATAAATTCAAACTTGGGCATCCATTTTTAGAGTGGGGGCCATGAAGACTTTGTTGACTTCTCCTAAGTCTATTTTGAGAGTTTGATAACTCCTAGTGAGTGGGAGTTAAACTTGGGTGTCCCCTTTTGATGGGGACTTATATTTAGACTTGGAGTTGTGCTTTTTTATGTACATGAGTGGATAATGTTGAGACACCTTGCATGGATATAATGTTGGAGTTAACTAAAGTGTTAGAGATGCATGAATTGGATAATGCTTGCATGAGTTCATAAAAGCTTGCATGGACGTGCATATTTTTGCATGCCACTTGCATGTACTTGCATGTTGTTGCATGTTGCTTGCATGTACTTCCATGTTGTTGCATGTTACTTGCATGTGCTTGCATGTTATTGCAAACTTACAGAACACTCCAACTCCAGAAACTTGCATGATGGTACATCTCAGTGTTGCAGGTAATGGGTATCAGTTGCATGTTGTTGCAAATGCTTGCATGTCAGTTTTAAGATATTACTTACAAAACACTCCAACTCCAGAAAGTTGCAGGATGGTACATCTCAGTGTTTCAGGTAATGGGTATCATTTGCATGTTGTTGCAAATGCTTGCATGTTAGTTGCATGCTAATTTTAAGATATTACTTGTAGAACACTTCAACTCTCAAAAGTTATAGGATGGTACATCTCAGTATTTCAGGTAATGGGTATCAGTTGCATGTTGGATCTTGTGTTTGTATGTCACTTGCATGTACAAAATGAGGTAATTCAAAATAACATTGGGGACATCAATTGTGCAAGTTGTTGCATGAGAATTGGTGTGTGTTGATCACTTTAGTTGATTGAAATAGATTGGGCTAACTTGAGCACCCAATCTTGGGACTTTTAGTTGTTGCTTTTATTTAGAAATATGTTTGATGTTGGCAAAGCTAATATTAGCATACTTGTGTGCACACATCATGAAGGGGCAGTTAACTCAAAGTTTGGACTTTGTTTGAGTTCAGTTTTCTCAATTTAAGTGAGCTTGATTTTTGAATGAGCTTTGGAATCTATGTTATCAAATGTAATTGATTATATTTTGAGTTTTCAAGCTCTTGTTAAGAAGTTCTTGAATTAAAAGAAGTTCTTGAATTAAAAGGAAATTCTTGAATTAAAAGAAGTTCTTGAATTAAAAAGAAGTTCTTTAATTAAACAGAAGTTCTTAAATTAAAAGAGGGTGCTTTTATTTAATTAAAAACCCCATACATTTTCCAGAGCATTTTTCTGAGGAAAAAGACTAAGAAGATAAAAGCAAGAAGTTTTTTGTAAAAGACTTAGAATAAAAAAGCAAAGAGCTTTTTTTGACTTAGAATAAAAAAGTAAGAAGCTTTTTTATTGAAGAAGATTTTTTATTGAAGAAGATTTTGAAGAAAAAAGCAAGAAGCTTTTTTGAAGTTTTTTACAAGTTTAAAAATTGAAGAAGCTTTTGAAAGTGCATAAGCACTTGTTCATTAATTGTTACAGATCAATCTTAATTTCAGCTTTGCATACACAAAATTTTAAAGTTTATAGCAGTAGTTCTACCTTCATTCTCAACACTAAAGACCTGAGAGCTAAACCTTATGAGGGAAAAGCCCCCAAGGGGACATTTTCTGATGTTACACAACCTTGACAAGCTAAGTCTAATTCAAAACATCAACCATCATGCCTCAAACTAGGGGCCAATATAGAGCTGAAATGGAAGCAAAATTGCAAGCTGAGATGGAAACCAAAATGCAACAATCTCGATCAATGCTCCTTAGAGATGCAACTCAACTCACAACCGGTATGCCTTCTTACATGTTTGTGTGCAAAGGATATACCATTGGACCATCATCTTCACAACAAGTGCAACCTCAAACATTTTTAGAGACCTATGAAGAGCAATCCCAAGATGACTTATCAGAATTTCAAGACACACACGTATGGGACCAAGTTGAGAAGCTTGTTTTATCTGATCATAATTGCTACTTCTTGCAATTAGACGGTATGGGAGCCAAATTACCAAGTGACTTTGACATATCCGCTATTCGAGAACATGAGCCAAACACTCCCGTTGTTGCAAAGGGACCATCCACTAGAGCCACACCATCTCACACCATATCCATCGTACAAAATCCACCCTCCAACCCATCTCTTTCATTGCCTATTGCTACCCCATCAAACCCACCACACTCGAAGTACACTCTAGAACCTTTGATAACTCCAACTGAGGTACTTCCTTTCCTTTCGCAAAATCTGAGCCTTCCACATTTTCATGTTCCACAACATACTCCTCCTACCATGACCATATCTTGACCTCAAGTATCACAAGATGTCCATGTTTTACAAGTGCCAACTCCCAAAATATCACAAGCTATCCCAATATCGCAAACTTTGCAAGTTTCACAAGCTATCCAAACACCACAAGCCATACAAGTCTCGCAACCATTGCAAACCCCTACTCCTATTGCATCACATGTGGAAACCACACCCCACACTCATATTCCTATCACCTCTAATATGGTCTCCATGATTTCCATGAATCCATCCAACACACCATATAACCCCAATGTTAGTCTCATTGACATGACTGACCCACCTATTGTATCACAAGCCAATCCTAGCGTCGTTGTCTCTTATGTTGATCAACTTACATTCTTTCCTCCACTTCCATATAGTCCTTCACCAACCATCAATCCATCTTATGCAACCCAAGGATTACCCATCGTCACCCAACACATGACGTGTACCAATCCTCATGTTGTCCAAAACACAAACCCAAATGTCCATCCTTCTTCCTCATCCACCAATCCTTCCATCGCTTACCATATTGTAAATCCAACTCCGAATCCACAACCATTGACCAACATCAATCCATCCCCTACTTCCCATGTGATGCAAAATCTTGGAGCTAATCCATCGCACTATACCCAACCACCACTTGTATCTCAAGGACAGCAATCCTCAAACACATATGTGTCACATACCAATCTTTTGACATATAATGTGAGCATGCAACCTCAACAAACAGTCATTCCCTCTACATTTCGCAACAACAACCACAATATACACCATATTACATTTCACCTCCAAACCATCAACCCCCTTTGCAACAACAGCAACTCTCTCAAACAGATGTTAAACAAATGATTAACAAGGTGGTAGGACAAAACAAGAAGACATTTTCCTTAGGAGATATATGCACTTATCCATTTGACAAGTCACTTCATATGACACCTTTTTTGCCACATTTCAAAATTCCACAATTTGACAAATACAAAGGGAAAGGAAATTTGAATGACCATCTTAGAGCATTCTATGTTGCATGTCTCGATGTCACTCAAGATGATACATATCTCTTGAGATTCCCCCAAAGCTTAGCAGGACAAGCTCTTGAATGGTTCTCTCATTTATCTCCGGGAATCAAGACTTTTGTAGAATTAGCAAACAAATTTTGATCCCAATTCACTTTTAACATTAAACATGAGGTGAACATGAATGACCTTGTCAACAACAAACAACACAATGGTGAAGCTTTCTCCTCATTCACTCAATGATGGCATAACATGGCTAGCAAACTATCATGGCAAATACCCAAGAAATAGCAGCTCGATATCTTTGTCCAAAATCTTCATCCTGAGTTTTCATTCCAACTACAATTGCAAAGTGCTAGCACCTTTGACAAACTTATCTCCAAAGGAACCACCATTTAATGAGCTTTAATTGCTAAGGGCACTATCAATATTTTTTAGAGATAACAAAGACAATCCTCAATTGTCAAATAATAAATCCTGCTTTTGGAACAAAAACAAAAATGTCATTAATGACGGTATTGTGGATGCAAAGAACATACAAATAGTGAAAGCTCCTATTAATATCCAAGCCGCATCTACAGCAAATCAACCTTTTCAATGAAATCAACTAAGAACAAATCCAGCACCTCGATGACAATTTACTCCTTTAGCGGAACCTATGGAGGTAATCTTTCAAAAACTTACCCAAGCGGGAGATATCACATTACTTGAAGCACCACCCAATGGTGAACCAGTCTTCAAAGCTCCTTGGTATAAAGAGAACAAATATTGTGAATACCATAGAGTCAAAGGACATAAAACAAATGGTTGTATGCGCTTAAAACATGTCATTCAAGATTGCATCGATCAAGGTCTAATTAAAATCACACTACCAACATCACAACCTGCACATCAACCAACATCGAACTATGATATAGATGCCTTCAAGAATCCACTTCCATCTCATGACAAGACAAGTAACCCTCATACTGGGAATGCTATACATTATAACTGTGAGTCATCCATGATTGGCTGCATTGACCAAGCTCACATTTCTACCATTACTATCCAAGGCAAAGCACCCGATTGCGCTGTAACTACTAGAAGAGGCCACATTACCATTCAAGGAGCACCTGTCAATCCTCCTTGACTGTCTTCTAGCTATAATATCCTTGATCACTTTGGTAAAACACCCGCTCATATCTCCATCCTAGAATTGCTTCGCATATCCCCTGCCCACAAAGCTATCCTTGATAAAGCATTGCAAGAATATTTGGTGCGCACTAATATTGATACCACACAATTTCAATCTATGGTAGCTAGCATTGCGGCCCCTTGCCATCTTACCTTCTCTGACAAAGATCTTCAACCATCCATCAACCCATTACATAAGGAATCCCTCCACATAGAAGTGTTTGTAAACCAACGCTGTATCAAACGAATCTTAGTGGATGGTGGAGCTGGTCTTAATATCTATTCTTTAAAACTAATAAAACAATTGGGATAGTTTGAGAAAGATGTTGACACTTCCAAGGTCATTACTATCAAAGCATATGATGATGCTGAGAGAGATACTGAAGGAATTATCCATTTGCCTATCCAAGTTGGTCCTGTCACTACTGACACCCGCTGTCAAGTCCTTGATATTGACCTTCCATATAATATCATCCTTGGTTGTCCATGGATCCATGCCCTCAAAGCAGTTCCTTCCACATACCATCAATGTCTCAAGTTTCCATATAACGGTGTTGAAGTTACCATCCATGTCGATCCCAATCCATTTGAGTTTTTTCACACCTTTCAAGCCAAATAACAAAGTCCTAACCGTATTCCTGTAAACACTGAAGCTTATCCATCTTCATCCTATGTGGACCCATCTGCCTTGCTCAAGCCATCATCTAGCAAAGCCATTCCGAATCTTCATATCAAGTACACTAAACAAGGTCTGGGTGAATACACACTGCAAGAATCTCCATCCACATCCGTTTCTGATATAGAAGCTGGACCTTCTTTGGTAGGAGAGACTTCTAATTCTGATACCATCGGTGATTCCTCCTTTCATATTACCAACCTTTTTGAAGGAACCTCCATCTTCATGATTTCAATCACCCCTTCTTCTCCATCTCATGATGAACTTGAGTCTAGTTCCCAAGACACACCTAGTTCCATTGTCAATCGCATGTCTTCCCAAGTTAAAGATGTTTGTAATTCCTTCATCCCTCCTAAGTCCACCATCTCCCATCAAAAGCCACATCGCGTTCCCAAAATGTATGTTACCATCCCTCCTCCATCAAACTGTAAAGGTTAAAAGCATGTGACCATACACCTTCCACCATCAGATTTACCTCCCCTTCTTCCAACTCTTAAACTCCCACCATCCACGTTACCTCCATATCTTCCACTTCCACATCCGCCAACCTATAAATTACAAAAGCATGTGAGCATATGGTGCAGGAGCCCTAAGGAGGTCTCCATTCATCTTGCATTGTTAATATTTTATGTTTATGATGTTGTAATAAGGTCTTGGAAGACCATCCCCATGTTTGTAATAAGGACCGTGTCCAAAAGTCATCATGTTGATGTCATAGTTGAGGCAGTCATAAAGATTCATGTTTGTAAGCCTTTCTAAGGCATGTAGGGAGGTGTCAAGAGGTCTAATGCCTTGTCAAAGGCTCATTTATCTTGTACTAATGTTTGAAAGCCTTGTAAAGTCTAAAAACACTGATGCATATAATAAGACATGTAGTTAGGAAGAAAATAAGACAAAAAAATGTAAACAGATCAGTGGTTGCAGAGTAGTTTTCTACCCTCCCACCGATCCAAACTACTTGAAACTACTTCCCTTGGTCGAGGCAGACTTCTTGTAAGCCTTCCAAATGATGGTTGCATGGTATTCAATTAATTCAAGGAGAAATAAGGAAGTAAAACCCTATTTTCTGCCCATTTTGTTGTTCTAGTCACTGTTCCAGGCCGCCTAGTACGACTGTACGGACGAGTGGTGACTTCATGAGATGATTGATTGAAAGTACTATGAGTAACCTTTCAAATTGTTGGTTAACAGATTTAGCTTGGTCTAATAATACTTTTGTTCTAACTCTATAACCCTTTTTTTTCAGAGCAAATAAGTTAAACAACAATTGGGTGAACTATCAGGGATAATTCCCCTCTGAATTAAGGTACAGCTCCCTTTTAAATCTTCAATGAATTTGAACTATTCTAATATTTGAATATACTTTTAACCATACATCATTTAAGGAAGACTAGCATTCACACATCACTATGTCATGAATGCGATATCTTTTCTTTCATATAACATCATTCAGTGATAGAACACACAGATTCCATCTTCAACAATAATCAAATATATATAAATATATGCATGTATCACTGAACTAGCAAATGATAAAACATATATGATGAGTCATCCAGTGAAAGAATAATTACCACATAAAAGAAGAGCTCACACAGAAACCTGATTTCAAGCACTTAAACACACAGATTTAAGTCTGTAGCAATCATTTCTTCTTCTCATTCACAAATGAAAAATTTTCAGACAAACATCACATACATTGTAAACATAAAGGTTCAGCTCAAAAATTTCTTGTCTCTTATTCTATCCCCTTAGTTTTAAAACCAAACATATATATATATAGCTTACCTCTATTAACTGTCCTTTAAACCCAGAGTTAAACCAACTCTGACCCTTAGCGGGATTTAGTTCCTTGAAAACTGATTAAAAGATAGAGTTTTTAAACATAATTCCCCAACTAAATAACTAAATAAAAAGATTATATAAGCACAATCATGACTAGGATAGCACGTTGGAATCTCCAGATTTAGTCTGTTCTGCCAAAGAGACACATTACATCTTCCATTTCTAGTATGCGGCAACAAACTCCTGAATTTTTGGGAAGTTAGGGATGCTAATATGCTTAACTTGTGCCTTCCAAACATCCTTTTCTTTTCAAATGTTCGCTACCTTTTCTGCATGCTCTGGGAGTGCATCGATGTAAAGGTGAAGTAGTGATTCCACTTTTGATATCCAGGAGAAATCATCAATTATCAGATTATTATTTTCTTTGACAAAACTAATTTTCTCTTTGAAGGATTGTACAATAGTATCAATATCTTTTTCTGGCTCACCATCATCTTTTAGGTACTTCACATTGATACATTCTAAATCATGTTGTCGAGACTGAGTAAACTCAATTATCTCTTTAATCATCTTTGTAAACTCCATTCGTCATTGTCTTGACACTAAGTTTCTCCATTTGATGTTTCTCCTGCTTACATACATCATATTGTCGTTCAGGCTTGTTATGTTCTTTTCTGATAGAAACTTTTCCACCCCATACTTCTAAATTTCAACCATTTGATTTATTACACTCATCCATTTTGCTTCATCCTTTCCCCACAAGGTATTCTGTATTTTTAATTCTTCAATAGTAGCCATGGTTTCATCATATATACCTTTCAAATCATTAATATATTTTGTACCTTTTTGGATGATACCATCCAGCTAGTCATCGAACACTTTAGTCACCATCTTGTTTCTATGTATTTGATAAAGCATTTTTTGATTAACTGGAGATTTTGGATCAAAAGATAGAGGTAATTGAGAAACACGTTGTGGAACTAGATTGTGAATGGCATCAATACATTTTGCCATTGATCATAATGCTTGTTTGAACTCCCTCTTATCTTTTTCATCTTTCCATGTACGACTAACTATCTTTTTAGTAGATGCCTCGAGATGGTGCATGTCTGCAGCACGCGATGCAATTCCAAGGTCTATTCTTTCTATTGCAAAATCCTGGACTGTGGGGTTTTGAACTTCTTCATCAACTATTGGCTGAGCTATCTCTACACTCCAATTTCTTGTATTGGGAACAATGTCCACCCTGGAAGTGGTTTTCAGCTTTTTAGATTTTGGAGCCTTTCCCAAACATTTGCTAACCATATCTTCAAATGGTAAAGAAAATGGAACTATTTTCCTTTTATCATTAATTGAATTTTCCAACCATCTAGGCGCAGTGACTGGAATCTCTTTATTAGGAGTAAGCTGTTCAGAAGGCACATTTGGTAATATCATTAGATTGGTAGAATCCAAAGCAATCTCTACCTATTGGTTCATATTGATTTCTTCTACCATTGGTGAATCAAACCCTTGATCACTCATTATTCCTTCTGAATCTTCTTCAGTATTTAGGTCCACAATTATTCTTTTTGAAATTTCCTTCTTCTTCCTACTCTTAGTTCTTGACCTGGTGGTGCAAGAAGGTAGAATAGTCACAAGGGTTTTCTTAGACTTTTTGGTGGCAGAACCCTTTTCAATTTTTGACTTTGGAGTACCTGCATCATAGATATTAATAAGATGATTAGAAGAGCTTACATGAGATTGTGATTCATCAATGGGTGCACACCGTTGGAAATCTTCATTTTGAACCTTTTTCAATCTTCGTTCCCTTAACCATTTTTTAGTTCTTCTTATTACGGGAAGGGTTTTAACTTCGATCTAGTCCTCTTCATCTCTATTCCAATCAACTTTTGGAATAGGCAGTTGTTTTATTTGTTCAAAGTGAGAATCGATCCCCTATTTCTCATCATCTATTATTCCAGTAATATTTATTTTTAGGTTAAGGGTGACTATTTGCCCTAAGGAAAATCTGCACCAAAGCCTTTTTCTAACTTCAAATTCATCTGGGCAATCTTCCCAATAGTCCTCTATTTGGGGAATGTGTGAAAATCCCTCTCCAAAATCCAAATTGTCTCTAGAAAACCTTTGCTATCAAACTTGGGTCTGGCATTATAATATTGAAAATTGAACTTCTTTAGGCTCACCTCTAGATTTAAAGCATCAGAAACTGGTTGACATGAATAGTGACCAAGCTCAATAGGGAAAGATATACCAAACTCTCTTTTCATTGAAAATTTCTTATCTATATGAGCTAACTACCTGTAGAGTTCAATTAGTACAAAGCGGTCAAAGACATATCTGCGCAGTTTCACAGGCTCACCTTCAAAACTGCCAACTCTAAAGTAAGTGAATCTAGGAAACTGAATGAAGAAGATGCCATAAATGTTGATTAATTGCATGGCTTCATCAAACATCCTTTTATTAATATTGCCTGTCAATTCATAAACCATCCTACCGGTGAAAACATCATTAACTCTTCCATAATTTTCATAACACTTTTGCATTTGTAAATGAGAGTAATAATCATAAATTCTGATATCTTCAACTAAGGATGCATGAGGTAATCCTCTCCACTCCCTTGTGGATGCCAGGAAGTAAAAGAGATATGAGGACATGTAAAAGTTTTTATTTCCTAGATAATTACTCAAACCCTGATGTAAACATTCAACTATGATTTCTGCCCAATCCAGATATTGTTCTCCTTGAAGGATCACTTGATTAAAGAAATACATCCAATCCTCCCAATAGAATGCTTGAGAACTACCTTTTAACATGTGTAACAACACCATGATATCCTTTATTTTTGGTATCATATGTTCCCTTGTTAGTGATCTGGGCAGCCTCAAACCTCCCTTTTGGAATTTTAATAGCCAATTCCTTGCAATTACACTCTTATAATTTGCCTTCTTCAATGAAAAATAACTATAAGAGGAAGTAATATCAAGATCAGAGTATGGCTGCTTAGGTGGGATTTTCATTATGGCCATTAGGGTTTGTCTATTAATAGGCAATAACACATTTCCATCAGAAGCTCTAATGCATCTATTTTGAGGGTCATATTTGCTCATGCATTCGAGAACTAACTTAGGGCATTGCACTGCCATAGGAAAAGTTACAGCTCCAATTAAACCACTTTCCACTATCCTTTCCATCATAGGGGTAGACATAGGATTTTTAGCCATTTCCTTAAAATCGTCTAAATCATACTAAGCTAAAAAGGTATCTCCATATTCAGGAAGAGAACAAACAAGGCTAGAACCATGTTCAAAACCAAGATAGGCATCTTTCATGACTACAGTTTGGATAAATAGAATGGAAAATGCTTGAGCTGCTTTAACAATACCAGAAACTCAAAATGATTCTCTTTTTCAACAAAGTAATGGGAACAACTATAAGAAAAGTTGAAACTCACCTTCAACAAATCTGAATCACTGTCAAACTAGGCAAGAAAATTCTTTTACCTCCAGCATTGTTTCCTTTTTGTATCACCATGTATGTTTCACTGCCAAAATTGGCCTGTTCCTTCTTGATAAAAGGCATAAAATATGGTCGAATAATGACTGGATCAATTAATTCATGTTGAATTTACTTGATAAGACATAAATTTTGATAGATGCATTAATTATAAGTAATTCTTGCACACGACCTTGATGTGTAATCATTACCCATAACCTCTTGAAAGTTAAAACTTTCCATTTCATAAGGTGTTCTGAATATATTTCCCTCTAAATGATTTTTTCCATTAAAATCTCCCTCAATTTTGACTTAAAGAAGACTTTTTGGAAAAGTGAGACTAATTACATAGGTACATTTGTTATGAAACATTTCGTGACGAACTATTGAACCTTTGAACTCCGATATGAGGTTCAATCGGGAGGTTCAAAGATACAAATTGAGTTACGCAAGGGGACCAAGGGTAAATGACTTCTCTAGAAACATTGAACCATTGAATTTTTTTTTAAAAAGGTTCAAGTTCGAAGGTTCAATACTACAATTATTTTGCACATAAGACAACAGGCGAATGATTTCTAATAACAAAGAGTTGACCTAAGGAGTAAACATATTGACCAATAAGGGAAAACAGTAGATCAACCTTTTGCTTAGGGAAGGATTATGAAAAATTGAATAAGGGTGAATGAAAAGGTAACACAAATGAATGTAGTTTGAGGTTTTGAAACTTGTCCATTGAAAGGTTATAGGCATTTTTTTGTAGGTTGGTAGATAAACCCTACTTTAGGGTTTTAACAGCAAATTGTATGTTTTTGCCCATTCCACTAATGTAAACCCATCTAGATTAATGGAATGGATTGTTTTACATCTATTTCAATGTGTTATGTGAGGTTCATGGGCAGAGAAGTGGATTTGATGAAGTTTGTCTAAAGAACCTAGCAAACCCATGTGCTAGGTGCTTGCTAAAGGGAACAATAGTGTGAAATTCAATTACAGTCGACTGTAGAAGCAAACAAACCCTGGATTATGTGGTTTTGCCATGCCCTTGACATGCTCAAGTAGTTTAGAAAGTTTTGACATTCCATTCAAGAGTACTTGCTTCACAAAACATGCCTAATTGGCCAAGGGTTGTTAGGGGATAGTTATAGGTTAGGGTATATGTGCCAAAACAAAGTACCCCAAGTTTTTGATATGTGGTAGGGCATCCAAAAGGGTATCTTAGGATTATCTAAGATTTAAGTTTGCAGGCCACTAGAAGAAGTTGTTGCTGACTGTTCTCATTTTAAGGGCTACAAGGATCCTAATAGGTTTATGAAGGAAGTCCTAAACCCAAAATTGTCAAACCTTAACCAATGGTCTGGATGGATCCTATGGTATGCCAAACAAGCCTTTACATGATGGTTCCAAATAAACTAACTGATGTTCCCACTTTTTCATGTTGATCCATGAATTAGGTTCTTGAATGTTTGAAAGAAGGTCTTGTCAAACTATGGAATCCTCAAACTGTCTTAAGTCCTCTACATCACCGTACACCTTTCACCATTTGATTTACCTCCACTACTTCTAATTCCAAATATCCCTCCATTTTCCTTACTACCAACACCTAATTATCCATTTATCCATAAGCACCATTACATTCCTAATCATGACCAACAAATGCACACGTTGTATAAACATAAAGCTTCCACGTATTCCACCAACCCCGCTTCCATCAAATCCAAGGGATTCAAAAAGAAAAATTTAGATGCCTCTACCTCTAAAGCCAAAAATCTTACCAAGAATCCTAAAGATTCTCATGCCTCAGGGCATCAAATCAAAGAATCTAAGCCTAGCACATCTAAAACGCTATTTGAGCCTATAACTCCACAAGAAGAGTCCAAAACCAAAATGGCATGGGTTCCTAAGCAAACAAGCAAGCAAGCCGAATGAGGCATCCTTATCTACCTTTCAAGAATCTCAATCATCCCTTTCCATCCAAAAATCCTATTCCATACAAAAGCTACAACTTCCTAAATCCCAGAAGCAAACCAAAAATCATAAAAATACTAAGTACATGTAGGTACCTAAATCGCTAAGTCACCCATCCCCTAAGCAAACATCCCCATTACTTCCTACACCACCTTCCCATCAAAAACTTCAATGTTTCTTATGGTGTGTGCAACCATTGGTCATGGTTCCATTCCATTCTACAACATTTCCACATACCTCCATCTCCCCAACCTTCATCCATTATCCTTCACCATTCTATATCTATGGTCCATGTTTTTGCATAAGCCTTCTCTCCATACATCCTAGTGGTGCCCGCCTAGAATTTGGGTTTCAAGTATTCATCTATAGGCATTTTCAGAAAAAACCCAAAAAAAAATTTCTAAGTCCCTCGGTGGTGCAGGAGCACCCCTTCAATAGGATAAATATGCACAATAAGGTTTTAATAAGGATTAGACATTTCATGTTACTATGTAGCATTCTTATGTCTAAATCAAATGTAACATTTTATGTTGGCATTTCATGTTTGTAAACATGAAAATTTACATTTCAAACATATTGGGTGATGTGAAGGGTAAAACAATGTGTCTTGTCATTAGGAGTTTTGCTATCTTATGCAAAATAGATGTCATGGGATTAATTAGGGTTTCTGTAAATGATCATTGGTAAATTCAAAATCTCAAAAATAGAGGTGACGGGGTTAACAAAAATGGGGAGAGATGGTCGAGAAAGAGAGTCTTTTCATTTTTCTTTTTCTAGAACTGATCAAATGTAAGAAGCTGGAACGAAAGAATAGAAATTCTACAAATTATGTTCTGTAAATTTTGAATCTTGTGTGAAATCTTGGTAAATCAAATTGTTCTGTGTATTATTTGTATAGAACCGTTGCATTTTAATTTTAGTTATTCTGTTACCGTAATGCACAATTAAATCCATTCCACTGGTGGATTTCTGTGAAACCAGTGGAATGGACTTGTAAAATAGTTTTCCATTTTTTTGTTTCATCCTTTTGTTAGCTAAACATGGAAATGTAGAAATTACAGAATCTGTCTCAGAGAAAGTCATCGGCGGGAAAATTCAAATATACATTTGAAGTATATACATGAAATGTATGTCGGAGATAGTCTATGAATATATCGCACCTGCTGCGAGCCTCATTCTGTGTATGCACAGTAGAAAGTGGGATGTATGAAAAGTCTTGTTTGGTCAAGTTTGTGTTATTCGGTGAATATACATTTCCTGTATATATCGCAACTGTATGAAGGTACTTTCTTTGTATATATTGCTAAAACATATTCTATGTTAACTCTGGTATTTGTCAAAATTGGTTGAGGATATACATTTTGTGTGTATATGCCCAATGTATATCATAGACAGTTTGTGAATATATCACTATTGTATGTGTGCGTCAGTTTGTGAGTATACTACAATTGCATATAACTGTGGTATGCTGTGAAGATGCATAGGATGACTGGCTGAGGTGGTAGCTCGCTCGTATATGGGATGGATGTTTGTCTAAAGATACAATGGGTGACTGGCTGTGACGGTCAAAGTAATGAAGATGAAATGGGAGACCGGTGGTAGAAGGTCAGGAATTGCATATACAAGACGAAGTCATTGGCGTGAGGAGAACCCATCAGGAAAAGTATTGGGAGTCACAACGAAGGCAGAGTGTCACCGATAGAAAAGCATTGGGTGAACGAAATATTGTCAAGCTGATAGTATATGTTCTTGCTGATCGGGGTGACAACTAAAAGTGTCACCGATGGAGAGTATATCGGTATGAGTCTTATTATCGGGAGACAAGAAGAAAGCTATGCCAATGGTAGGAAGTCTAAGCGATAGTGTTAAGTCATCGGTGTGAGCGGTGCATTGGTGGGAGAAACCTTGAGTGACTCGATGGTATAAGGTGTGGCCAATGAATAGAAGAATTCGGTGAGACATTTGTATGTTCTTGCCGATATTGACAAAAGGGATTATTTTGTGACTATTTCCGCTGTGTCCACGCTCTGCATCATAGTGGTATCAGAGCGAAGGAGTGTTCTTTGGGTAGAAGAAGAAGACAAGATGTCAGAAGGAGAAGGATCAAAAACGTACCCAACAAAGATGACCAATGTTGAGTTGACGGCCTTAGTAAGAAAGCACATGGCAGAGAGCAGAGCAGATAGAGCTCAGAATCAGGCATTGAAAGAAGAACTAGAGAAGTTGAGGGACAGAGTGGAGAAAGGAGAAGAAGATTCTGGTAAGTGAGAAGACAAGGATGAAGAGGAGATCCCTAAGTAGGAAGAGATAGAGGTTCCTGCAGACCAGAGACCCTTACTCAATGCCCTCAAGTCCATGGAAAGAAGGACCATGGATGTGAAAATAGACCTGCCAATGTTTGCAGGAAAAATGGAACCTAATTCTGTGATGGAGTGGATAGACTCCTTGAATAATTTCTTTGAGACCGAGGAAATACTAGACCACCAAAGAGTGAAGATGGCTCAGTCCAAAATGAAAGGGGCTGCACTGACATGGTGGAATTTCATCCAAGATGACAGGGTGAAAGAGGGAAAGAATAGAGTTGCAACATGGAAGAGAATGATGGCTTTGGTGAAGGAGGCCTATGTCCCATTAGATTACAATATCCAATTACATAAGAGGAAACAAAATTTGAATCAGAAGGAGCTAGATGTCAACTCGTACATAGAAGAGTTCATGAAACTATGTGTAAAAACAAAGGGAAAAGAGGGTGAGGAAGAGAAGGTAGTAAGGTTCCTCAATGGATTGAGGTTTAACATCCAAGAAGACCTAAGTCTGCATAATTCAGATACAGTTTAGAAATGCTACCAATTGTCACTCAAAGTGGAAGAAAAATTAAACAGAAGGCATGAGCAGAACAATAGAGGTAGAGGAAGACAACAAAGAGGAGGAAGAAGTCCTTTTAGAGGCAGAAGAAATGGATTTGGATACCAGGGTGAATCCAATCAAGAGAATAGCAGAGGAGACAGCAGTCAGAACCAAGGGGGAAGCTACAATCAAAGGGGAAACTTCAGGGGTAGAAGACCACCATTCAGAGGAAGATCTCAGGGTAGAGGGCCTATCAGATGTTACAATTGCAATCAAGAAGGCCATATAGCCAGCAGATGTCCAGCAAAGGCAACAAGTTCAATAGGAGAAAAGAGGATCAATCTGATCCAAGAATCTGATTGTCAAAGCGTGGCAAGCTCAAGCACTAATCAAAATGTGAATGCTCCCGACAGTTATAGGTATCCTGAGAATGGAGAATCTTTGATGATTAGGAGAACAATGACCACCATGAAGGTGCCTGGAAAAGAACCTCCACAAAGGAAGTCTCTCTTCAGAACTACTTGCAAGGCAGGAGGAAAGGTATGTAAAGTTCTAATTGACTCCGGATCCACTAAAAATTTTGTGTCTTGTGAAATGGTAGAAAAGCTTAAGCTTAGGAGACTGCCACATCCTTGCCCATATAAAATTTCATGGCTCACCCAAGGTCAACAAACAGTTGTGGAAGAACAGGCTTGGGTAGAACTTCAAATTGGACCATACAAGGATAGGTTACTGTTTGAAATTGCCAAGATGGATGCTTTCCATCTCCTATTTGGAAGACCATGGGAGTATGACTTGAAAGCATACCATGATGGAGTTAGAAACACCTATTCAATCACCAAGAATGGTAAGGTGATAGAATTACTTCCATTAATGGAGAATGGGGTGGAATCAAAAGGAAAAGAAGTCAAAGTGATGATGGTAGAAGGAAAACAATTCATGAAAGGGATAGGAGAAGGAGTAGTTACATATGCTCTAATTCCTTTCCTAAAAGTAAACAAAGAACAACAGCAACAAGTCAAGGGAGAGAAGAGACAAAAATTCATAGACCCAGATGTCCAAGAGCTATTGGACAAGTACAAAGCCATTATCTCTGATGGAATGCCAAGGTCCCTACCACCTATAAGAGACATCAATCATTGCATTGATCTAATCCCAAGATCTACACTTCCAAACAAAGCAGCCTACAAGCTTACCCCAGAATAGAATACAGAGGTAGCAAGGCAAATTGAAGAGTTGTTGGAGACAGGCCTAATTGGCAAGAGTTTAAGTCCATGTGCAATACCGGCTGTCCTAGCACCAAAGAAAGAAGGCACTTGGAGGCTTTGTACTGATTCAAGAGCTATCAACAAGATAACAATCAGGTATAGGTTCCCAATCCCTAGGATAGAAGATTTACATGATTGTTTGGGGGGTGCTAAATACTTCACCAAAATAGATTTAAAGAGTGGCTATCATCAGATTAGGATTAGACCTGGTGATGAGTGGAAAATTGTACTTAAGACTAATGAGGGGTTATATGAGTGGAAGGTCATGCCTTTTGGTTTGTCCAACGCCCCTAGTACCTTTATGAGGTTGATGAATGAGGTCTTGAGGGAGTTCATGGGAAAATTTGTCATAGTATATCTAGATGACATCCTGATTTTCAGTAATATGAGGGAAGAGCACCTCATCCATATAGACTTGGTTCTCAAAAGGTTATATGAAGAGCAGCTAATGATCAATTTAGCAAAGTGTCTGTTTATGCAGGAAGAGATCATCTACTTGGGATTTGTTATCTCACATAACAAACTAAAAATGGATCAAGAGAAGGTAAGTGCCATATTGTCTTGGCCAACTCCCAAAACCTTGAATGATGTTAGAAGTTTCCATGGGTTAGTAACCTTTTATAGGAAGTTTATAAAGGGATTTAGTCATATTTGTGCACCCATGCTTGACACTATAAAGGGAGGACTGAAGTGCAAGTTTACATGGAAAAAGGAGGCAAATAATTCCTTTGAAACATTGAAGAAGAAGGTGGCAGAGCAGCCAGTTCTTGCATGTCCTGACTTCAGCAAGAATTTTCAAGTAGAATGTGATGCAAGTCATATTGCAATTGGAGCAGTACTCAGCCAAGAAGGTAGGCCTATTGCATTCTTCAGTGAGAAATTAAATGATGCCAAGAAGAGATACTCATCCTATGACTTGAAGATGTATGCTCTAGTCTAATCACTCAAGAAATGGAGGCATTACTTAATGCCCAAAGAATTCATAGTGTTCACAGACAATCAGGCCCTCAGTTTTATAAACAGTCAAGAAAAGCTGAACCATAGGCATATGAAGTGGGTGGAAACTTTGCAAGCTTTCACTTTCACACTCAAGCATAATAAAGGGGTCAAGAACAAAGTAGCAGATGCTTTGAGCAGGAGGGTTCTGACCATCAATCAAATCCAATTGGAGAGTGTTGGGATTGACTCTTTGAAGACAATGTATAACGATGATGAAGACTTTGGGGAGATCTACAAGGTATGTACTTCTTTTGGTGACAAGTATCATGTTGAGTTCTCTGAATTTCTAATCCAAAATGGACTACTTTTTAAGGGGGGACAATTATGTATTCCAAGGTGTTCTATGAGACTGAATATTATTCAGGAAAAACATTGTGGGGCCATGACAGGACATTTTGGTCTAGACAAAACCCTTGGTCTTGTAAAGAGGCATTACTATTGGCCTAAGCTATAGTCAGATGTGAGAAGATTTGTGGAGACATGTGTGATATGTCAGAAAGCAAAAGGGAGATCCATGAATGCAAGTTTATATCAGCCACTACCCATTCCCTCTAGGCCATGGGAGAGCATAAGCATGGATTTTGTACTAGGTTTGCCTAGGACAAGGAAAGGATATGATAGTGTTTTTGTGATAGTAGATAGATTTAGTAAAATGGCACATTTCTTGCCATGTAAAACCACTTGTGATGCTTCATATGTTGCTGATTTGTTTTTCAAAGAGATAGTGAGGATACATGGTTTGCCATTGAACATAGTATCAGATAGGGATGTGAAGTTTATTGGCCACTTCTGGAGGACTCTTTGGAAGAAGCTTGGAACTAATTTGTCCTTCTCATCAGCCTACCATCCTCAAACAGATGGGCAGACTGAAGTTGTTAACCGTTTATTGGGTAATCTACTCAGGTGTTTAACTAGGCAGCATGGAGAGAAATGGGATAATATCCTCCCACAAGCAGAATTTTCCTATAATGACACCATTAATAGGAGTACAGGAAAATCACCTTTTTAGGTAGTATATGGAATTCATCTAAGGGGTATCCTGGAACTGAGAGATCTGCCTACAGGAGAGCCTATTAGTACAGATGAAGAAGCGTTTGCTTCAGCCATCAAAGACGTACATGATCAAGTGAAGAACCAACTTCAACAAAATACATTGTAGTACAAAACCTATGCTAACAAAAAGAAAAGAGATTTACAGTTTGATGTTGGAGATTTGGTGTGGGTAAATCTAAAGAAGGAGAGGCTCCCAAAAGGTAAGTATACCAAGCTAATGCAGAGGAAGATTGGACCATGTCATATTTTAAAGAAGTGTGGGCAAAATGCTTATAAGATCCAACTTCCTCCTGATCTTGGATTATCACCTATTTTTAATATCTGTGATCTAACCCCATACAAGAAGCAAGCAGATGTAGAACCGGAACCATTACAAGATGCAACAAATGATGATATTCCTAGGCATGATCCACCAAAGTTGAAGAATATCTTAGACTCAAGAGTGATAAAGAAGACACGGAATAAAGCATACCTAGAGTATTTGGTGGCTTGGCTAGGAAAACCAGATTCAGAGGCCATTTGGATGACTGTAGATCAGATCACAAGCCATGGTGCAGACCTCCAAACTCTGATCTCAAAGGGGCTTGAGATCTCTTCTCCCAAGAAGTATGGTGCAGGAGCACCCCTTCAATAGGATAAATATGCACAATAAGGTTTTAATAAGGATTAGACATTTCATGTTACTATGTAGCATTCTTATGTCTAAATCAAATGTAACATTTTATGTTGGCATTTCATGTTTGTAAACATGAAAATTTACATTTCAGACATATTGGGTGATGTGAAGGGTAAAACAATGTGTCTTGTCATTAGGAGTTTTGTTGTCTTATGCAAAACAGATGTCATGGGATTAATTAGGGTTTCTGTAAATGATCATTGGTAAATTCAAAATCCCAAAAATAGAGGTGATGGGGTTAACAAAAACAGGGAGAGATGGTCAAGAAAGAGAGTCTTTTCATTTTTCTTTTTCTAGAACTGATCAAATGTAAGAAGCTAGAATGAAAGAATAGAAATTCTAAAAATTATGTTCTGTAAATTTTGAATCCTATGTGAAATCTTGGTAAATCGAATTGTTCTGTGTATTATCTGTATAGAACCGTTGCATTTTAATTTTAGTTATTCTGTTGCCGTAATGCACAATTAAATCCATTCCACTGGTGGATTTCTGTGAAACCAGTGGAATGGACTTGTAAAATAGTTTTCCATTTTTTTGTTTCATCCTTTTGTTAGCTAAACATGGAAATGTAGAAATTACAGAATCCATCTCAGAGAAAGTCATCGGCGGGAAAATTTAAATATACATTTGAAGTATATACATGAAATGTATGTCGGAGATAGTCTATGAATATATCGCACCTACTGCGAGCCTCATTCTGTGTATGCACAATAGAAAGTGGGATGTATGAAAAGTCTTGTTTGGTCAAGTTTGTGTTATTCGGTGAATATACATTTCCTGTATATATCGCAACTGTATGAAGGTACTTTCTTTGTATATATCGCTAAAACATATTTTGTGTTAACTCTAGTATTTGTCAAAATTGGATGAGGATATACATTTTGTGTGTATACGTCCAATGTATATCATAGACAGTTTGTGAATATATCACTATTGTATGTGTGTGTCAGTTTGTGAGTATACAGCAATTGCATATAACTATGGTATGTTGTGAAGATGCAATGAAAATATACATTTCATAAGATGCATAGGATGACCGGCCGAGGTGGTAGCTCGCTTGTATATGGGATGGATGTTTGTCTAAAGATACAATGGGTGACTGGCTGTGACGGTCAAAGTAATGAAGATGAAATGGGAGACCGGCGGTAGAAGGTCAGGAATTGCATATACAAGACGAAGTCATTGGTGTGAGGAGAACCCTTCGGGAAAAGTATTGGGAGTCACAGCGAAGGCAGAGTGTCACCGATAGAAAAGCACATCGTCGTAAGAAAAGCATCGAGTGAACGAAATATTGTGAAGCTGATAGTATATGTTCTTGCCGATCAGGGTGACTGATGAAGGGGTAAATCACAAAACACACAATAACAGATATTGAACACAGCAAAGAACTTTCTTTTATTGAACTAGGCAACTCATAACATTACAGAAGCTCAATTACAATCAGAGGATGAATCCTCTACTAGCTGCAACACATTACAGCTTTCCCAACCTCAAGACTCTAGAATCTTCAGCCTTCTGTAACCCCAAATCAGCTAGGGTTTCTGTTTTCCCCCTATTCTGGACTCTACACTAGCCCCCTTAACTCTACTACTGCCCAGGGTTCTCAAAATAGTCATAAATAGCACTTTTTGGTGGCCTCCAGCTAAATTTCAAAATTTGCAACTTCCTCCAAAAGTAGGTCAACTTCCGGGAAGCATAACTTTTGATCCGGGTGTCTGATTGACGAACCGTTTTAAATTCTAGAAAGCTCATGATGTGAACTATCACACTAAAAATTTGTAAATGGATTTTTGTTAAATTTTCAAGATGTTATGAGAAGTTTTAGTGCCTCATATCTCGTTCCGTAAATTTTTAGGGGCTTTTTAGAAAACAAAAACTTTAATATCTTTCAACTCACAAATGATCTTTGCCTGATTCCTTCGCCAAAGGTCTTATATTTCTATTATGTAACTTTTTGGAAGTTTTTGCTTCATTACATGCCCAAATGCAAACTTTCTAAAAATAGCAGGTACACTTTCCTAAATAGGCAGGTCACTATTTTTAGCAATTTTGAAAAAACCTGAAAAAAATAGCAGGTACACTTTCCTAAATAGGCAGGTCACTATTTTTAGCAATTTTGAAAAAACCTGAAAGTCCTACATTATTATTCTGGATATTATGGAACCAAAAACACTAATTATGGGAAGAAATAAGAACAACTACAATGGTTTTGAGTTAACTTCTTTTTTTTGGGTGATGCAAGATGGGCCCCTTACACCTCTGGATGCTCCTGCATCAGACACCCAGGGTAATTTGAGAAGTGACCCTGTCACGTCTCAAGTGTTTGTGTGAGGAAAAATCAAATGGTCAACCTCTGCCTTAGACAACCAAGAAGAATCTTGAATAGGCCTTCCTTTCCATTTCACTAGATATTCTTCGTAATGCTTGTTTTGAGTGCTCCTTCCCACACAGCTATCCAAGATCTCTTCTATCTCCTCTATTGAAGTAGATGCTAGAATACTCCACTGCACTTCTATTGGTCCATCCTCTGTTCCACCTTCATGATATTCTAATAAATCGACAATGTTGAAAACAAGGGAAATATTGATCCCACTCGGCAGCTCTACTTCATATGCATTTCCTGAATCATGCTTCTTCATGATTCTGCATGGTCCAAATTTCTTCATTTTCAACTTATGGTATGTTCCAATTGGGAACCTTTCTTTTCTCAGGTGAACCATGACTTCATCTCCTACTTGGAATTCCTTATATCTCCTCTTCTGATCTACCTTAGCATTGTACTGAATATTCATTTTATTAATGTGCTTTCTCACCTCTTCATGCAAATTCTTCAGATGTTCTACAAAGTCTTCAACTTCGGCACTTGTCTTTTCTCCGTTGTCCAGCTTCCTTAACTCTAAAGCATTTCTTGGACTATTCCAATATATAATCTGGAATGGTGATTTACTAGTACTCCTATTGACAGAATTGTTGTAAGCAAATTCTGCCTGTGGTAAAATCAAATCCCATCCCTTGGGCTTATCTCCTACCAAGCATCATAGTAGGTTACCCAAACTCCTATTCACCACTTCAGTTTGTCCATCAGTCTTTGGATGGTGTGCAGAACTGAACTTCAAGTCTGTCTTCAACTTCTTCCACAATGTCCTCCAAAAATAACCAAGAAACTTGGTATCTCGATCTGAAACTATGCTTTTTGGTAGACCATGTAGTCTCACCACTTTCCTGAAAAATAACTCTGCAATATGAATAGCATCATTAGTCTTCTTACAAGGAATAAAATGTGCCATTTTTGAGAATCTATCCACCACCACAAAAATAGAATCAGGTCCTCTCTGTGTCCTTGGTAAACCAAGAACAAAATCCATGCTAATATCATCCCATGGCTTCTCCGGTACAGGTAATGGTTGATACAACCCTGTATTCTGGCTTGTTCCTTTTGCCATCTGACACACTTTGCAACTCTACACAAATTTCCTCACATCCTGTTGCAACTATGGCCAATAATAATTTTCACCAATAATAGCAATGGTCTTATCTCGACCAAAGTGTCCAGCCAATCCCCCACTATGCTTCTACTTAATCAAGTTCTCTCTCATGGAACTCCTTGGAATGCACAACTGGCTTCCTCTAAACAACATGCCATCTTGGATAATGAAATCCAACCATTTTGTCCTATCCAAAGTAACAGGTTCCAAACAAGCTTTCCAAGCCTCTACAAAATCTGGATCTTCAGGATTAAAACTTTTGAGCTCATCGAACCCAACAACCTCTATCTTCATTTCTATCAACAAATTTTGCCTTCTGCTCAAGGCATCTACAACTCTGTTGGACTTCCCACTCCTGTGCTTCAAAACAAAAGTATAGCTCTGCAAAAACTCAACCCATTTTAAGTGCCTTTGATTTAACTTTCCTTGACTATTAAGATATTGTAAATCCTGATGATCAGTATATAAAACAAGCTCCTTTGGCAACAAATAATGTCTCCATTTCTTCAAAGCCTAAACTATTGCATAAAACTCCTAATCATAAACAGAATATTTTTTCTTGGCATCATTAAGCTTCTCACTAAAATAGGCAATGGGCTTACCTTCTTGGCTCAAAACAGCTCCTATACCACTACCACTAGCATCGCAATCTACCTGAAATACCTTATTAAAATCTGGAAGTGCCAAAACAGGTTGTTCTATGACTTTTTGTTTCAATGTATCAAAGCTCTTGTCTGTTCCTTTAGTCTATCTAAACTCTTTTCTATCCCCTCTCATTGTCTCAGTTAGAGGTGCACAAATGCTACTGAAACTCCTGATAAACTTTCTATAAAAACTTGCCAAACCATGAAAAGATCTTACCTCTGTGACACTCCTTGGCGTAGGCCATTCAATGATAGCCCTTACTTTTTCTAGGTCCATCTTAAGACCTTCTTCTGAGACAACAAAACCCAGGTACACCAACCCCTTCTTTGCAAAACTACATTTCTTCAGATTAATCAACAACTTCTCCTCCCTCAGCTTCTCTAGAACTCTTCTGCTATGCATCAGATGCTCATCCCAAGTCTTACTGAAAATCAAAATATCATCCATATAAACAATAACAAAACTTCCCAAAAATTCTTTCAATACCTCGTTCATGAGCCGCATGAATGTGCTCGATGCATTGGTTAGCCCAAATGGCATGACTAACCACTCATACAAACCTTCCTTTGTCTTGAAGGCTGTCTTCCATTCATCTCCTTCTCTAATACGGATCTGGTGATATCCACTCTTTAGGTCAATTTTTGTGAAGTACTTGTCTCCACTCAAACAATCCATGATGTCATCCATTCTTGGCAATGGAAATCTATACTTGATTGTTATCTTATTGATGGCTCAAGAGTCTGTACACATCCTCCATTCTCCATCCTTCTTTGGTGCTAGTACTGCAGGTACCACACATGGACTTAGGCTCTCCCTTATCAGTCCCTTCCTCAACAACTCCTGAACTTGTCTGTTCAGCTCTTCATTCTTTGCAGGGGTCATTCTATGGGCTGCCTTGTTTGGCAAACTGGCTCCTGGTATCAAATCCATTTGATGACTTATCTTCTTTAGTGGTGGTAAACCTTCTGGTACATTATCAAAGATAATGTCTTGGAACTCTTCCAACATATCTAAAACTTCTACTGGTACATCTTCATAGTTCTCTTGACTAATCTTAGGAATCAATGCAAAGTAATGATGCTCATGCTTCATACGCTCCAAAAATTTCTTACCATCTACCAAGCAAATTCTGGCAGTACTACATACCTTTTCTTCCACCTCCTTCAAGGGCTTCAACTTATGATGAACTCCATCCTTTGTCAGGGAATATGTGTTTGCATGTCCATCATGGACAACGCTCCTATCATACTACCACGGCCTCCCCAACAACATATGACATGCATCCATTGGTATGATATCACACAACACCTCATCATGGTAATCACCAATCTTGAACTTCACTAAACACTACTCATTGACCAAAGCTCTATGGTCCTTCTGCAACCATGCAATCTGATATGGATGTGGATGCTTTCTTCTTGTCAACTTCAACTTGTCAACCATCTCCTCTGAAGCAAGATTATCAGTGCTTCCACTGTCAATAATAATATCACAACACTTACCTTCACATTTGCACCTTGTGCGGAATAAACTCTTCCTCTGATTGGGTTCTTTCTCCTCATTCAGCAAGGTTCTTCTGACAACTAGGGTTTCTCCCCTTTCAGCATCTTCAGAATGCTTAGAATGATCATCTTCATCTACATGCGCAACTCGTGCATTGCCTTCAGGTCTTCTATTTGTCCTTCCTTGATGTTACAGACACTCATATGCTCGATGCCCTTCTTCTCCACATTAGAAACAGGTTCCTCTGAAACCTCCTCTTCTAGGTCCTTGCCCAGGTCTGCCTCTTCCTCTTCCTCTTTGCTCACCATTGTTCTGGTCACGAGGGCGATAGGCGTTATCTCCTCTCTGATTTCGAATGGTGCCAGCTTCTTCACTTTTCTTTTGATCTTCATTACGGCCTCCATAGGGCCTTCCACCAGTCCTTCTGCCCTGACCTCTTCCCCTTTGTTTTCTGTCAAATCTTTTATTTAGCTTCTCTTCCACCTTTAAGGAAAACTGGTATGCATCTTCTATGATGGTCATTCTGACCAGGCTCAGCTCCTCCTGAATACTCGGCCTCAACCCATTAATGTAATGGGCTACCTTCTCCTTGTTGGGCTCTGCATGGCCTGTCCTGATAGTAATCTTATAAATCTCTTCTGTATACTCCTTGACAGACTTGTTACCTTGCTTTAGTCCTTGCAGCTTCTTCAACAACTCCATCTCATAGTCCATAGGAATGAACTGCTTCTTCAGTTTCTTCACCATCCAATCCCATCTGGTGATCTTTTATTTTCCTCTTCTGTTCCTCTCTAATTGGACTTCCTTCCACCAAATACTGGCATGGCCCTTCAACTTTGTTTTTGCAAACTTGACCTGATCTGGGTCCTCCACATCTTCATACTCGAAATACTCCTCCATGTCATTGATCCAATCAATAAGTTGTTCCAGATTCAAATCTCCAAAATATGTGGAAATTTCAATTCTGGGCCTCTTCCCAATCTTCGAAATGGCCCTCAACAACCTAACTTCTATGGGATCTCCTGCAGCTCCTTGCTCTTCCTCAGATAGCTCTTCTTCAGCTTCATCTTTGCTTTATTCTCTTGTTCTCGGATCAAACCCTCTTCGCAGCTCCTCTTGCAATGCATCGATTTGCCTTTGTAGGACTCTAAAACCCTCTTCTGTCAAAGCATTCCTTCCAACACGATTTCTTCATGGAGGCATCTTGATCTTTGCAGCAAACCCACAACCTCAGGTCCTGGTGCAAACTGCCTCACGGTCGGCGATCTATTTTTACACTCAGGAACCCTTGCTCTGATACCACTTGATGAAGGGGTAAATCACAAAACACACAATAATAGATATTGAACATAGCAAAGAACTTTCTTTTATTGAACTGGGCAACTCATAACATTACAGAAGCTCAATTACAATCAGAGGATGAATCCTCTACTGGTTGCAACACATTACAGCTTTCCCAACTTCAAGACTCTAGAATCTTCAGCCTTCTGTAACCCCAAATCAGCTAGGGTTTCTGTTTCCCCCCTATTCTGGACTCTACACTGGCCCCCTTAACTCTACTCCCGCCCAGGGTTCCCAAAATAGTCATAAATAGCACTTTTTGGTGGCCTCCAGCTAAATTTCAAAATTTGCAACTCCCTCCAAAAGTAGGTCAACTTCCGGGAAGCATAACTTTTGATCCGAGTGTCCGATTGATGAACCGTTTTAAGCACCGGAAAGCTCGCGATGTGAACTGTCACACTTGAAATTTGTAAATAGAATTCTATCAACTTTTTGAGATGTTATGAGAAGTTTTAGTGCCTCATATCTCATTCCGTAAATTTTTAGGGGCTTTTCAGAAAACAAAAACTTTAATATCTTTCAGCTCACAAATGATCTTTGCCTGATTCCTTCGCCAAAGGTCTTATATTTCTGTTATGTAACTTTTTGGAAGTTTTTGCTTCATTACCTACCCAAATGCAAACTTTCTAAAAATAACAGGTACACTTTCCTAATAGGCAGGTCGCCATTTTTAGCAGTTTTGAAAAAAACTGAAAGTCCTACATTATTATTCTGGATATTATGGAACCAAAAACACTAATTATGGGAAGAAATGAGAACAACTACAATGGTTTTGAGTTAACTTTTTTTTTTTTAGGTGATGCAAGATTGCCCTTACACCTCTGGATGCTCCTACATCAGTGACAACTGAAAGTGTCACCAATGGAGAGTTTATCGATATGAGTCTTATTATTGAGAAACGAGAAGAAAGCTACACCGATGGTAGGAAGTCTGAGCGATAATGTTAAGTCATTGGTGTGAGCAGTGCATCAGTGGGAGAAACCTTGAGTGACCCGATGGTATAAGGTGTGGCCGATGAATAGAAGAATTCGGTGAGACATTTGTATGTTCTTGCCGATATTGACAGAAGGGATTATTTTGTGACTGTTTCCGCTGTGTCCGCGCTCTGCATCACTCGGCCTCCATAGTTGTATTCATATGAATTGTATGTTGTATCTTGGCCATAACAAATGCAAATGTACATCGAGTCCTTTGTATATATTGTTGTATGCATTTTGAATATACAAAGGTGGACATACAAAGGTTTTATCGGTGTGACACAGTGCATCGGCGGCCCAATTCATGTTCCCATCGATAAGCCGATGGAGATACAAATGAACATCCAAAGGGGATCATCGCCGAGACCTTGCCTATCGACAACCAAGCTAAGGGTCCCTCCAATGGCTGATGAGATATACGAGGATGGACTTCAGTGTGACAATGATGATCGGTGGCTCTGTCCAAACGCTCTCCGATGGGCCGATGCATATACAAGGCAAAAGATACAAAATGCATATCAGCAAGACTTCGCTTATCGGTAGCCAAGTCCAAGATTTCTCCAACGGGCCGATGAAGATACAAAAGACACATGGAAGGAACATGTCAAAAGAGATACAAATCCTCGGGCCCACTAGTTGTATGATATGCAATTGTATCTTTGCACATACAACCTCATGTACAAGGTGAAATATACAAGCAGGTAGGTGCAAAGTGGATGCGACCAGTGAGTTAACTGCATTTATGAGTTGGGTGAGATCCACAATTGTATATTGGGATTGTATGTTCCCAATATACAATCGAATATATAATGGGCATATACGAAGAAATAAACAAAGCGGGAGCAGTCAAAGTCAACGATGTTCAAAGAACCTGGTGGGGCCCGCACAGTTGTATGTCCCGGATTGTATGTATGTCCATATATAATGCAAGATACAAAAGGCACATATACAATCCAAACTTGAAAAGTGAGTTTGTTGTGGCAGATATGTGGCTGGGGTCCAAGGGTTGTATATTGCACATTGTATGTATGTGCAATATACAATGAGTTCAATAAAACACCTGGACCCAATAGTGATTGTAATTTGTTTTATGATGATTTGGGGTCCGCCCTTGTATGTGGTGATTGTATGTATATACTATTGCACATACAATTTCAAAAGAAAAAATGGATACAATGGCTCGTCGGCAGGACAATGCCTATCGGCAAATACTTCCAAGGTCTTTTCGATGGCTGATGGAGAATGCAAAGGCACAGCGATAGAGATCCAACCAGATGCTACCACATGTCCAAATACAGTTGTATGTATATGCAACTATATATATACAAAATTTAAATGTATTCATGCTATGAAAGTCGAAAGGGAAAAAGCTACCTACGTGGCACGTTTTAATTGGCCAATGACTTTTCAGTACGATTTGAAGCCATTGATCTTAGCGATGAGCAGGAAATTGGCGGCCCTGTTTCAAAATTTCACAGGAGGATCTTCTTATGCATTTGCAGTCGCATTTCAGGCGGGAAGAATTGCAAAACACACGAACCGTTGTTGTAGCCATGGGTAGTTTGGCCATTAATGGCAAATTTGCAAAGGTATGGGTCGAATGGATGGGTCAACTACCATTTTTAAGGCAAAAATCTCCAGTCAGCTGCACATTCCCCAATTTCACCTATTTTTCCTTCTTTGCTCTACCTGGAACATTGAATGTTTTAGGCACCTTTCAAAAGGTGCATTGTATCTGGCAAAATTTTGAAGTGACCTTGCATTTAATATTGAGTACACATTCTTGCTATATAAGCGAACTGTGTTACTCATTTTTTTGATTGTTGAAGACTTGGGCAAATTTTTTGGAGCAATAACAAAACAGATCATTTCTTTAGCTGTTCTATCTCTTTTGTGAGTTTATGAGTTGCATTTGAATGCACGTTGCACATATTTGTAGTTTCATTGTTGTTTTATATGAAAAATGCACTGTTACATGTGTTTAATTGTTTGTCTCCATTGTTGTATGCATCGCTTCTTCTAAATCTGGTTGCTAAGGGTTCCTCAGATTCTAGAATATAGACTTTATGTATTGCATGCTTGATCTGTGACTTCCATTCAAGGAGTGGATTAAACTATTTTAGGTTAAGTATAAAGAAGATTATATGGAAGCAAGGATGTTTGTAAGTAGAGATAGTTAAATACTTAGTCTTGGGTGGTGTTTGTAAGGCAAATACCAGTCCTAACTCCTTGAAATTTGAATGCTAGTGCAAATCATTCATTTGTATATGTCTAGTTGACTCCTTGCCCTGAGATAGGCACCAGTATGTTTCTTGTGTTGTGTTATGTTTCCAAAATCCCTATCTTGCACCCAAAACATAAATACAAATTATATCATCAGTCCAACTTGTTAGTTTATAGAAGTAGAAATAGGATCCTTGCATACTCTCATCCTCAACCAGTTAGATATGTCCAAGAACATTGCCAAACTTGTGATTTATCATGCAAATCTTGGTCCAAATATGAGAGTATTCTGCATTTATTGTAAAGCCAAATCTTTCTATTGGGAGTCAGTCAAAGACAAATCTTTAGCAAATAGGGATACCCCCTTGGTGCGGCAGAACCAGAAGTGAAGGGGAGGTATCTCACGCAACCTTCTGTATTTGTTGGCTGAATCTGCCCATGCATTGGAACTAGCAAACCCTTTGCTAATTCAGAGAGGAAAACCCAACACATCCTTTCATAATCCATATCATAATCCATTAGCATTCCATCCACCATCTACCTTATCCATCTCCCATCCATGCCAACATCACCCTTACCAACATCTCTGATCATAATGACATGGTCCATGTGACGACATCCATCTCCAATAGGACTACCAACATTCATTAAACTAGCCACTTAAGTTCCTCCTATCCGTTACCATGGTGAAAACCTGGCAAATAGGCGCCATGTGTAATCATCATGCTATTCCAAAAAGAAAAATCCATGCAATAGTGAAAACCACCTTGTGGCACTCTGGATGACAAAAAAATAGTACAAGATAAATAATTCATCCTCTAGTGAAAACCTGGTAAATAGGCACCTTGGATAAGTACCATAGTGAAAACCTGGCAAACAGGCACTATGTGTAGAGACCAGCCTCCATCATTTACTTAGTTTGTTTGATCATAGCTTTCTATAACATCCATCCACTATCTTGCCATCATAATCCACTATTGCCCCTATCTAAACATCACAAGCCGTTATCCCTTATACATTCATAATAAAAAGCCTTTTCACCCTTACCTCTACCATGCTAGCTCTTGTAGTTTGGACTTCGTTGGGGTTAAGATATCATTTGGCATCTTAGTACACTATTCACATGAACACATTCATCACAGCATCTTCCTAATAAACTTCATCCCACACTAGGGGCACCTATTGAACCTTATTTGGAAGTGGCTACCCGCAGCTCTAGCTCATATCATTTCAGCAACCAAAACACAACATCTAAAACTAAAACACATCAAACATCCAAAACCAAAATATAACAAACATCCAAACCAAAACACAGTGAACTTTCAAAACACAACCAAATATCCCAAAATCCAAAAAAATCAAAACATGTCAAAATCCAAAAAAATCAAAACATCACAATCCAGGCAATAAAGTTGATTCTTTAACATCAACCATCAACATAATAAACAAGAACTACATCTCATTTCTATAGTTAAATGCCTTGATCTCGTGGATACAGGGTATGTAGGCAATCTAAGATGTGAAGGAAGCACTTTGATTCAGGCATAGAGAATAGCCGCTTTCTCATCATCCATCTTTCATCTTTCTTCTAATCATCCTCCAATATTTCATCTCCTTTTCTTCTATCTTTCATCACTTACATCATCAATAAACCTAGAACTACATATTCATCATGTCTCATCACTATCGTAATGTGCTTTGATCCTGTGGAATATGAAGGAAGTATCTAGTACGCAAGCACAAACGATCCACCCAATCTTCATCTTTTTTCATTATCCAGTACGCAAGCACAAATGATCCACCCAATCTTCATCTTTTTTCATCTTCCATCTTCTTCTCTTTAACCAGCTCTAGCAAGAAGCAGACTATGCACATCAATGAAAGCTCAAGCACTTTAACAAATCAGGGATAAGCTGAAAGCTAATTATCTGCATGCCTTAAGCCAACATTTGCTATAGCATTTTATCAACATCTTTAGCCTTCAATAGGATGCAGCTTTCCTCTCAACAAGGCACCAACTTAATCCATCCAAGAGCACTTTAATTTGGCAAGAGGATAGATGAAATTATCTTTTGATTTATTTTTTGTCCTTCTCCTATGCCTAGTCAAGGTTGCCTTGATCTATTATATCTTGGTATGTTGCGATGAAGTACAGAATGGGGCATGGTCATATTGCTTTCGTATGTTGTGTATGTGGGATGATCTTATTTTCTTCCTATGCATATTGGTATCTTGTACATGTTGGGATTAGCATCTTGCATATCAATATCTTTTGCATCTGAGAAGCTAAATAGTCTCTTATGCATCAAGACTATTATATGCTAAGACTAGCTCCATACATATAACCAGCAAGGTGTCATTATGTGTAGTGGAGATAAGACTCAAACCTTTTCTTGTAGCGTCAAAGTCTATCTCGAAACACTAGTTGCTATTCATATCTTGTGTATGTTGGTTCAACATCTTGACCTCATGCATTTAGACAAGATTGTAGTATGCTAGTTATGCATTGGATACCTCGACACCTTGGTCTTCTATACCCTGGTGCATAACATCCAGATGCTGTATCAAACATAAGGATTGCATTTTTTTAGTTTTGAGCAATTACTTTAAAAGTTTTCATACCACCTATCCATTCCATCATAATCCTATATAGTCCTCAACCAAGATCGATCAACCAAAGCCTATTTTCTTCTATACCATCCCCATTTATCCCTCCCACCCCTGTTTTCTTCGTGTCAACCTTGTTTCTAGCCTTTCATCTTATTGCAAGTCAACCCATCCCTTCCTAGTTAACCTGGCTTACCTCTTAAGGGGGCATCATCTACCAGTTACACTAGGGCATAACCTTGTTTATTGAGCGAATCATCATATCTTCTTTGACACAACGTTCTATTGAACATTGTATCAAAGAGGGGCAAAATGTAGACACCCAAAATTGACCTAGTTATCATTAGTATCAAATATCGCATCTGCATTTGTCTAGCACACTTGAGAAATTTCCCTATTTTATCAAAATCACCTATTTCTTCTATTAATTAAATAAATTTATATTTATTTAATTAATTCATTATCTATTTCTTCTAATCTATAATTAAATAATCTTTAATTGTTTAATTATCTCTTCATTCTATCTATTTTAATTAAATAAATCTTATTTATTTAATTAAAATTCCCTTCATAATCCCACTTTCTAATTAATTAAATAAATTTTTTTATTTAATTAATTTCTCTTATCACTTATCTTTATCTTTTATCATGAGCCGACATGTCTGTATCTTTTATTTAAAAAACATGTGTGGTACTACATCTTTTATTTAATATCTTTCACATGTAGTACTTTTTATGTACATGGTCACACATAAGCCTTATCTTCCCTCCACTTGTCATTTACACATTCACCTATGATTATCAATTCATCTCAACTATTCACATAGCCATCAAATCTCTATTGTTGATTGATTTTGGTTGAGGTCTATATAAATACCCTCTCATTCCATACTACATCTATTCATCATTTTCATATAGCATCTACATTATCATCTTGAGCATATTGAGCATTTTAGCATCCATCTAGCATATTATCATTATCATCTATCTATCATGGCAGCTTTGATCTTCATAATTGTTCATTGTTGAGAAGCAATCCACATCACAAACAAGGAATCATACAATCTAGGTGATTTTGTTCTTGAATTACATGCTTTTGATTTCACTTGGATTTGATTCTTTGATGGTGGTAGGATTAGGTTTTCAATTATATGCTTGATCTTATTAACCTGATTTTTACCTATCACACCTCCTCCTTTTGGATAACCTATGTCAAGCTCTACAAGATTATGACATGGAAGTTGGCAATGCTTCAATTGGTTGAATCTTCACATATGAGCAAGTTAGGTCTTCCCCAATTGTTGCATGAGTGTTCCAAGCCTTTCAAAAAGGATTGTGGACTAGGTGTGCGATATTACTCAACAATTCATTTGACTCCCACCACTTCCAACTATCATTTGCACTAGTCATGAGTGTCACGGGCCTGCCTTGGCAACCTCGCACGATACTGTGCTAGGGCTGACGACTTGCCTTTGTGGTCCAAGCCCGCCACTAGTATGGACTACGCCTCACACATATAACACATCCATTCATCCATTATACAAACTAAGCAATGTGAAATATCCACACAATGCAACACAACAAGTAAGGGGTAAAGATAGTATTTCATTCCAATTCGACAAACATAATTACATCATGTCCATTTCCTTGAAAACCGTCCCTCAATAACTAGGTCAGACTCTGTCGATAATGCATGGAGTTGTTACATTCACAATCATCAATCCCCTAAGTCAAACCCAATAGCTCTCCATTCATACATCCATCCTTCAAGCCATTCCATGAACTTCATGCCATTTCGGTCACTCCTAAACCTTGTTCGCTCAGTGATCATGTCCATACCCAACTCAATCTTAGCTCATGTTCCAACCCAACTTAATGTGTCTTCCTTGACCATGCAATTCCTCTAGGGAAAGTAAAGCATCCGCCCAACTCGCATCTATCCATAAATTGCACACCTCTACAAATCCTCCAAGACCCTTTCCATAGAGCTTGTCTTTTGTAGTGGGACTGCGCTTGATGCATCCCTACGATTCTTGCAGTCCACCATAGCCATCCATTCTATTGCTCCCCTTTACTCAAGTCTTTCTTAAACTTAGACAAGGTTGCACATGAACTTGGCCATGATCCCACAACCATGACTCCAAGTCCTCACACAACCATCTCCATCCATAGCCAGGAAACCATCTCACCTTGTCTTCCCAACACAACCCTCAAATCTTATGCAGGTTAGCTACTCCCAAAGCCACCTCAAGGTCTATCAAAAAGCACCACCCATTCTTCATGCTCACTTGCCATAACCTTACACTATCCACCATGTCTGCTTAGCTCGATAGTCTGTGACCCAGTCCAGTCCTACTCACCCGATGCGCCATCCCAGCAAATCCACAAAGCCACCTCAACAAGGAATTAGGCAACTCAGCTTGCCAATACTTCAGTGTCCATATTTTGTCCAAAACTAGAATAAAGACTCTGATTCGTATTTCCCCATCCATGACTCACCCTCCTTGAGCCTTCACCACCATTATCCTCGTAGTCCCATTAGTCTTTGCAATCAAAGTTACAAAACTAACTCTATTGACATCCAAGATCCAAGCTCCTCGGTCCAACTCAGCTCAGCTCTGATCATTCAGAGTCACCCTTTTCCAATAATCTTTGCTCCTAGAGATGCCCTCAGACAACTTGATCCAATGCCAATGACTCCCGGATAGGTTTTCACAAGTCTTCGCCTCGTGTTGCAGTCTTGATCCACATAGGACTTAACTCAACATCACTTTACCAACTGCTACACAATTGATAAGAGCTCACACAAGTCTTCGATCCCATCAAAGATCCATGTGTGCCCAAAGCAACTCACAACACCCCCGATGCTACGCTTGTTCTATGCACCCAACAAGTTCCACGAGCTCGGCCTTAAGTAAAGCAAACACCCAACTCGACCACCTCACTACTTAACACACAAAAGTGGCCAGATGTTTGTCTATCTCCTGTAAGACACCACAAGAACTTAGCTAGTTGTTCCGGCACAAAGGTCGCACCCAGTCCGCTTCTCCCAATAATAGTCAAACTTATCCTTGTGAAACCAGTCCTACCCTGCACCTCATTCACTGCACCACTGGACTCATATACTATTTCTGTGCACTACATCAGTACCTATGCTTCACTATCACAATCCTGCAATCTTAATTCCCTTCTCGTATGCATGGTCAGGCACTTGTCACACTCTCTCCTACCTTCACCTAGATGTGATAGTCCATGTTCTCTCCTTCCATATCACAATCCCATGTGATTAATTCTACCTTAGTGCTTCACAGCTCTCATTCTCTATCTTTAGCTCTGTCCATGCAGAGTATTTATAGTTCTTGGCATACCCAACCCCTTTTGTGTCGGCCTTGCCAACTAAAAAAGATCAATACGTCCAAGCCTGCCAGAAAGGCTATTTTTAGACTATCCGCATTTTATCCATAATGGACACTCTTTGTCCCCTTTATCCATTTCCATCATGAGTTCCTTTACTCTCTGCGGTGTTAGCACGGGTCAAACCTATCTGAGCACACTCACATAGGATGCTAGGTCATCCACATCCCTACTCATATCTCCTGAAGATCAACTACACATCCACTTTATTAAATGTCATCCCCTAAGTGGCATGCCCTTATAAGTCAGGACCTGTAAGTCTGCCCTCTTCATTAAATCACATTTACTTTCAATGCAACATTGGCCTTCTTTAGGCTTAGGCATTATACCCAAGGCAACAACATTAAATCCATCCACCTAGGATACTCCAACAATACTATGACCACAAACTGACCATCCTAAGGTCTCACTCGGCCAAGTCGGCCTGAGAGTGTTGACCCCACCTCACATAAACAATGCGGCACAACCACCACCCTAAGCCAACCCAATCGAGCTCACTAGCATTGAATATCATACAATGGCCATGCCCCTTTATTAAATAAGACCAGTGTGGCATAACCAACCTTGCATAGTATAAAGGCAACCTAAAGAGCACTTTATTTTGTTTAGCACTTCGAACTCAGAATTCCGTAGACAACAATGCAATCCCAGTCTACAATGTTTGACATCAAGACAAAAATCCAGCCAACTCAGGTTCCAAGCTCAACAGAGAACATAGGCCCTTACATCCTCCCCAACTCAATCTAGGTGACACACTCAGTGCTTGCATTCAAACTTATTCCACTGCAGAAAACAACTTGTCCTACAACTCTGTCAAACCTCAACCAAAAGCCTTCTTCTACCCTGTACCGCAGACACTTTCTCGCTACTTTCCCTAGAACTCTGACTCTATCCTTCTCCTAGTTCTAACTTGAGAAGTAGCTCCTCCCAAAGTTTTGGACCAACTGTCATACAACATCACAGTGAATCCAACAATCCTCTATTTGTTGTTCCCCCTTATGAAAAGAGGTATCTTTTAGAGGGAGATATCTCTATTATAGAACTACCATCATCTCTAAAATCCCAACTATCGTAACTCGAGACTCCTTATCCAGACCAAGACCTATATAGATGGATACCAACTACACTGTAGAGTGCCAACCTACATAGTCCCAATCTAGCTCTAGCACCTTGCCTGCATCACTTGTCACTAGTCGTGATCCAGCACAAGACTTATACCATCAACACACCCAGCTTTGTTCAAGATTTTTGAACACTCACGCATTGGAACCCTACCTTACCTTTGTCTCCACAGTCACCAAGTCCCTATAAATGCCCAAGTGATCAATCCACACACTTTCAAGACTCGGCCCAATGTCCACATCAACAAGAAACCTCAAACACACGTTGTTCCATCTACTTGAACTTGCTCTTATTCTTGGCTTATAGAAAACTCAAGGTTCAACCAAAAGCACATGCAATACTCATTTCAATTCCTTGTCTCCTTCTACCATGAATCAAGCTAACTCAGGTCCTTCCAAGATCAGCAAAGCTCCCTTCAAGACAACTACAACCTCAGCCTGCATACTTAAAACACAACCAATCTTCCCGATTTAGGACATTTATACCAACTCGAGCACCAACTGTTGAACCAACTCGGTCAGTTGGCCCCAATTTTTCTATCAACTTTGTACAGGACCAACTTATCCAGGCCTATCCCCACCTTCGCGAGCTCTACAAACTCTCTCTAATACCAACTATCATGAGGCTGCCTTGGCAGCCCCGCGCGGCACCATGCTAGGGCTAACGACTTGCCTTTGTGGTCCAAGGCCACCACTAGTATGGACTATGCCTCACACATAGAACACATCCATTCATCCATTATACAAACTAAGCAATGTGAAATATCCACACAATGAAACACAACAAGAAAGGGGTAAAGATAGTATTTCATTCCAATTCCACAAACACAATTACATCATGTCCATTTCATTGAAAACCATCCCTCAACAACCAGGTCAAACTCCATCGATAATGCCTGGAGTTGTTACATTCACAATCACCAATCCCCTAAGTCAAACCCAATATCTCTCCATTCATGCACCCAGCCTTCAAGCTATTCAATGAACTTCACGCCATTTTAGTCACTCCCGAACCTTGTTCATCGGCGATCATGTCCATACCCAACTCGATCTTAGCTCATGCTACAACCCAACTCAGTATGTCTTCCTCAGCCATGTAATTCCTCCAAGCCAAGTAAAGCATCCACCCAGCTCGCATCTATTCAAAAATTGCACACCTCTGCAAATCCTCCAAGCTCATTGCCATAGAGCTTGGCTTCTGAAGTGGGGCCGTGAGACGCATCCCTATGGTTCCTGTAGTCCACCATAGGCATCCATTCTATTGTTCCCCTTTACTTAAGTCTCACTTCAACTTGGATAGGATTTCACATAAACTCGGCCATGATCCCACGACCATGACTCCAAGTCCTTGCACAACCATCTCCATCCATAGCCACAAAACCATCTCGCCTTGTCTTCCCAATGCAACCCTCGAATCTAACTCAGGTTAGCTACTCCCAAAGCTACCTCAAGGTCCATCACAAAGCACCACCCATTCCTCATGCTCGCTCATCATAGCCTTACACCATTCACCATGTCTGCTCAGTTCAACAGTCTACGACCCAGTCCAGTCCTGCTTGCCCGATGGGTCATCCCAGTAGATCTTAAAAGCCACCTCGACAAGGAATTAGGAAACTCAACTCACCAATACTTTGATGTCCATATTTTCCCCAATACTAGAATAAAGACTCAGACTCTTATTTCCTCATCCATGACTCACCCTTCTCGAGCCTTCGCCACCATTGTCCTCACAGTCCCATTAGTCTTTGCAATCAGAGTTGCAAAACTAACTCTGCCCACATCTAAGATCCAAGCTCCTTGGTCCAACTCGGCTCAGCTCTACTCGTCTAGAGTCTAGCCCTTTTCCAATGATCTCCTCTCCTAGAGACACCATCGGATAGCTCAATCCAATGCCAATAGCTCCCGAAGAAGTTTTCACAAGTCTTCACCTCGTATTGCAATCCCAATCCACATAAGACTCAACTCAGCATCACTTTACCAAGCGTTGCACAATTGACAAGAGCTCACATAAGTCTTCAATCCCAGTAAAGATCCTTGTGCACCCAAAGCAACTCATAACACCCCCGATACTACACTCGTTCTATGCACCCAGCAAGTTCCACAAGCTCGGCCTTAAGTAAGGTGAACACCCAACTCAACCACCTCACTACTTAACACACAGAAGCGGCTAGATGTTTTCCCATCTCCTATAAAACACCACAAGAACTCGATCAGTTGTTCTAGCACAGAGGTTGTGCCCAGTTCGCTTCTCCTAGGAATAGTAAGACTTATCCCTACGAAACTGGTCATGTCTTGCACCTCATTCACTGCACCACTGGACTCATATACTATTTCCATGCACTACAGTAGTACCTTTGCTTCACTGTCCTGCTCCTACAATCTTAATTCCCTTCTCGCATGCATGATTAGGCAATTGTTAAACTTTGTCCTGCCTTCGCCTAGATGTGATATTCCATGTTCTCTCCTTCCATATCACAATCCCATGTGATTTATTTTGCCTCAGTACTTCATAGTTCTCATTCTCTATCTTTAGCTCTATCCATGTAGAGTATTTATAGCTCTCAGCATACCCAACCCCTACTATGTCAACCTAGCCAACTGAAAAAGATCAGTTACGCCCAGGTTGACCAGAAAGGCTATTTTTGGACTGTCTACATTTAATCCATAACAGACACACTTTATCCCCTTTATCCATTTTCGTCCTGAGTTCCTTAACTCTCTGTGGCATTACCATAAGTCAGACCTATCTGAGGGAACTCACATTGAATGCTAGGTCATCAACATCCCTGTTCATATCTCCTAAAGATTCGTTGCACATCCACTTTATTAAATGCCATCCCCCAAGCAATGTGCCCTTATAAGTCAGGATCTATAAGTCTAGCCTCTTCATTAAATCATATTTACTTTTGGTGTAACGTCTGCCTTCTTCAGGCTCAGCCGATATACCCAAGGCAACAACATTAAATCCGTCCACCTGGGATACTCCAGCAATACTATGACCACAGACTTACTGTCCTAAGGTTCCACTCAGCCAAGTTGGCCTAAGAGTGTTGACCCCGCCACACATGAACAATGTGGTGCAACCACCACCCTAAGCTGGCCCAATTGAGCTCACCAGCATTGAATATCATAAAAAGACCATGCCCCTTTATTAAATGAGGCTAGTGCGACATAACCAACCTTGCATAGTATAAATGCAACCCAAGGAACACTTTATTTTGTTTAGTACTTCGAACTCAAAATTTCACGGACAACAATGCAGTCCCAGTCTGCAATGTTCAGCATCAGGACACAAATCGAACCAACTCAGGTTCCAATCTCAATAGAGAGGATAGGCCCCTACAATAAGGGTGAGGGAGGTGTTCTGGAAGGAATCAAGGTACGTGAAATACGCTTCCTACAACAATCTAATGAGGGAAGTAGGATGTAAATTCTTTAAAATCCTTACAATTGCAACAATGTTAAACATATAACGTAAAGATTATAGCAGAAACACAACACAAGAGTACAAGAGAGACACAAGATATATCATGGGGAAAACCTTTTGAGGTGAAAAATCCCAAACTCCAAAACCTGCACAATGTATTATCAAAATGTAAGTTCTTCCAGGAGTCTGCAAATGTCATTTCTGGAGTGATTCTAGTAGCATAACAATATTTGTACAAACATTATGCAAAATACAACTCCAAACACCTCATTATATAGAGTTACAAGGCAAAACTGAGATGCTTCTAGAGATGGGTGTCCATCTTGGCCACATGGCCATTTACACACCCAAAGAACACTTGTCCAACATGCATACACCTCTCTTACATCTGTCATAGCATGGCAGATTTGACTTCCTAAGATGGAGCACTCTAGGCTAAAAATGGGCAATGACAGATGCTCTTACACATCTTACAACTATCATAAAAATCTGCAACATGACAACACTTAATGTTGTAAGAGAATCTGTCATACAAGACTAAATATAGCATATTCCTCTTACAACATGTCATAACCCAAATTGGGCACCCAAAGATGCCTTCTCCACATGCAAAGATGATCTCTGACACTTGTCTTCACTTGTCATAGGAATCTCTATACTTGGCTCTTACATGTCATAGATTCTATCATACATAATAACACTTCTGTCATACCACAAGATGCTGACACATGGCATATTAGTGCCACCTCAAATGGGACACCTATATCCACATGGAATGAGTTGACCATCCTAGTCACCTTCCAAGTTGAGTGACAACTCACCATACCACTTCACACTAAATGACAAAACAGGATGTGCAACGTAAATTACATCATAGGCAAATAAATAAATAAATAATTAAAAAATCAATGTTAGGAATTGCAAGGTTGAGACACCTTAATTCCCAACATTCTGCCACTTGTCGAACACCTTACAAGAGCTAATAGAATGACAAGATTTAACTGCTAGGGGTCAAGAGGCCCATAGACTCCAAACACCATCTGAACTTATTTGTGCCCACGGGTTTAGTCAATGCATCTGCAACATTCTTCAAAGTGTCAACCTTCTCCAATAGCACCTTCCCATCTTCTACCATATCACAACCAAAATGATACTGAACATCAATGTGCTTTGTTCTGGCATGGAAAGTAGGATTCTTTACTAAGCAAATCACACTCTGACTGTCACAACAGATAATAATCTATCATGCATCAAAACCAATATCTGAACATAATCTCTTAAGCCAAAAGGCTTCCTTACAAGCATGAGTTGCTGTCATGTACTTTGCTTCTATCATGGACAAAGAAACCATAGGTTGTCGCTTACTCATCTAACTAATAGCTCCACCAAACATAGTGAACACATAGGCATTGGTGGATCTTCAGTTGTTAATGTCACCTGCCCAATCAGAATCCACAAATCCATGAATACTCATAGAATGATGAGGTCCTATAGGATAACCATGATAACATAGGGAATACTTGGAAGTACCCTGCAAATATTTGAACACTCTCTTCACTACATCCCAATGTACCCATCCAGGATTAGCCATAAACCAACTAAGGACTCCCACTGCTTGGGTAATGTCTGGTCTTGTACAGACCATAGCATACATCAAGCTGCCAACTGCACTAGCATAAGGTACTATGCTCATAGCCTCTATCTTAGAAGGAGACTTTGGACAATCATTAAGAGATAGCTTTGTCCCCATTGTAACAGGAAGAATCAATGGTCTACAATCCACCATACTGAATCTCTCCAATACAGTGTTAACATACTTACTCTGGCCTAACCAAAGTTTTCTATTTGCTCTATCTCTTCTGATCTCCATCCCCAAAATGTACCTGGCTGCCCCTAAATTTTTCATTTCAAATGGTGCTGACAACTGAGACTTCAAATCAGAAATCAAAACTTTACCATTTCCAATTAGTAACATATCATCAACATACAATGCTATAATGAGAATGCGATCATTGTCAAATTTGAAATACACACAATGATTTGATTTCAATCTCAAAAACCCAATACTCAACACAAAGGCATCAAACTTTTGGCACCACATCCTAGGAGACTGTTTCAAATCATACAAAGACTTCTTTAACTTGCAAACTAGATTTTCTTTACCTTTCACCATGTAGTGCTCTAGCTGTGACATGTAGATCTCTTCCTCCAAGTCACCATGAAGGAAAGTTGTCTTCACATCCATTTGTTCCACTTCTAAGTCATAAGTTGTTGCAAGAGATAACTAGAACCAAATAGATGTCAACTTTGCAACGGGAGATAAAATCTCACCATAATCAATTCCCTCCACCTGAGAATACTCCTTTGCAACCAATCTAGCCTTATACTTCTCAATACTTCCATCTACAACAAATTTCTTCTTGAACACCCATTTATATCAAACAGGTTTTTGTCCATCAGGCAAAGGCACCAAGTCCCAAGTTTTATTCTTTTCCAAAGAAGCTGTCTCTTCTTCCATGGCCTCCTTCCAAGAACCTGCATCTTTCAATCTCACCATAATCAATTCCCTCCACCTGAGAATACCCCTTCGCAACCAATCTAGCCTTATACTTCTCAACACTGCCATCTACACCAAATTTCTTCTTCAACACCCATTTACATCCAACAAGTTTTTGTCCATCAGGCAAAGGCACCAAGTCCCAAGTTTTATTCTTTTCTAAAGAAGCCATCTCTTCTTCCATGACCTCCTTCCAAGAACCGGCATCTTTCATACCGATAGCCTCTTTCACAGTTCTAGGCTCATCAATGTTAGAAATCAAGGTAAAAGCACAACTAGAATCAAGCAATGAATAACCAAACCCGTCAGGTTGCTTCTTGATTCATGTGGACCTCCTCACAAGCCGAGGTGGTGGTTCTTCATCTTCTTCTAAACTTTCAGAGCTACTAGAGCTCTCCTCATCATCAGGTCCAACAGGGTCTTTCGGTTTAGTCTTCTCAGGGGTAGTAGGAAACTACACCACATCCTCCTTCTTTTCTTTCTCTTATGGCTATAAAATAACAGGAGAAGGAGTTACCTCTCTAAAAATAACACTTCTGCTATACAACACTTTCTCAGCCACAGGATCCCAAAGCTTTTACCCTTTCACACTGACACCACATCTAATGAAGATACACTTAACTGCCTTGTTCTCCAATTTTGACCTCTTCTCCTTAGGCACATGTGCATATGCCTCACAACCAAAAACATGAAGATGTCTCAATGATAGCTTCTTACCAAACCACACCTCCATGGGTGTCTTATCAACGAGCGCTAAAATAGGAGACCTGTTAACCATGTAGCAAGCAGTGGCTACAACTTCAACTCAAAACTTCAGTTCGAGGCTAGCTCCAATTAGCATACTCCTAGCCTTCTCCATCAATGTTTTGTTTGTCCTCTCTGCAACTCCATTTTGCTGAGGGGTATATGGAGTTGTCTTATGTCTTTCAATCCCATGTTCTTTACAGAACTTATTGAACTCTATGGAACAAAACTCACCACCGTTATCAGTTCTGAAACACTTAATCTTTTTGCCAGTTTGATTCTCAATAAAAGTTTTAAACTCTTTGAACTGACTAAAGACTTCAAATTTGCTTTTGAGAAAATAAATCCATGTCCTCCTACTGTAATTATCAATGAATGATATAAAATATAATGATTTAGAAATCGAAGGAACATTCATAGAACCAAACACTTCATAATGGATTAGATCCAATACACCAGAAGACTTATGAGAACTAGAGTAAAACTAAACACAATTTTGCTTTCCATATACACAATGTTTGCAAAAGTCAAACTCAAGATTACAATCATTTAACCCCTCAATAAGGTTTTTATTTTTTAGGGCTCTAAGACCTTTCTCACCAATGTGACCAAGTCTCTCATGCCACAACATTGTCTTCTCAGTAGGAAGTTTCATTTCCAAAGCATGAGCACCCTTAGGTACCCAGAAAGCACTACCATCGAAAGTTGAAGCAACACACTTTTTTGCTACGGGTTCTAATGGTGAGGATGAAGAATCTGAAGGTCTTTCCTTCAAAACAAAAGAACTATTACACTGAGTAGTACATGCATCCAGTTGAAACAGAGTACCTCTCTGAGTACCCTTAGCAAGCACCATAGCTCCCCTTGTCATCTTGCATCCTCCACCTGAGAAGACAACCTACACACCTGCATCATTCAATTTACTTATAGAAAGAAGGTTTCGTGCTAAACTGGAGATGTGCATAACCCCATTGATCCCCTTCACTCAACCATCAGGGAATTAGATCAAGACTCTTCCACAACCAACTATCTTCAGGTGAGACCCATCACTTAGGTACACCTTCCCACCATCGTATTCTTCATACTTTGAGAACCAACCTCGATGTGAGGTCATGTGAAAGGAAGCACCGGATTTAATCAGTCACACATCTTCTGATGCATGGGTGGCCAAGGCAGCAACAAAAGCATCACCATCATCTTGTGATTTGTCAGAATTTGAATCAGAGAAGTTCTTTTTCTTCTTCTCCTCACACTCCTTTCAGAAATGCCTAGATTCACCACAGTTCCAACAGAGTGCCTTGGACTTTCTAGGAGACTTAGATCTCCCACGAGATTTGGATCTACCCTTCTCAGCTTTCTTTTCCTTCTTTTTCCCTTTATCTTTGGGTCTTCCACGAACCGCAAGAGCCTCCTTATCCATCTCCGAAGACTTTCTCCGCATCTCTTCAAATAATAGCAAAGAAACCACTTCATCCATCTTGAAGGTGGTAGTGGTACTCCCAATGGCCATGACAAGGTGGTCCCATGAGTCTGGCAAAGAACAAAGCAAGGTCTTGCAACGATCCTCCTCCTCCATCTTTACACCAACGGAAGTCAACTGTGCAACTAGCATGTTAAAGTCATTCAGGTGATCTACAACTGATCCTCCATCTTCCATCCTCAGAGAATATAGCTTCTTCCTCATGAATAACTTGTTTACCAGGGATTTAGCCTAATAAACATCACCAAGTTTCTTCCATATCTCTTTTGCAATCATCTCTTCGTGAACATTTAACAGGATGGAATCAGCTAAATAGAGTCTTACAGGACCCTTAGCTTTTCAATCTTGGAGATCCCAATCTATCTGAGCCATTGTTGTTGGTTTTGTGCCAGATATAGCTTCCCATAGATCTCTATCAACAAGCATGTCTTTCATTTTGAGTTTTCACAACTCAAAATTGCTACCATTAAACTTTTCCAAATCTATCCTTCTAGATGTGCCTGTCATCTCCTTCCTACAACAAGATTATAGAATATTCTACACAGACTCCCACTCAATTGAAGATTAGTTTAAAAAAACCCTACCCAACAACTAGGATCAAAGGTGATCAAACTCTGATACCAACTAAAAGGAAGTAAGTTATGCAGAATACGCTTCCTACACCAATCTAATGAGGGAAGGAGGGTGTAAATTCTTTAAAATCCTTACAATTGCAGCAATGTTAAACATATAACATAAATATTATAGCAGCAACACAACACAAGAGTACAAGAGAGACACAAGACATATCGTGGGGAAAACCTTTTCAAGTGAAAAACCCCACACTCCAAAACCTGCACAATGTATTATCAAAACAAGATTGTTTACAACACACTTGCAATGCAAGTTCTTCTAGGAGTCTGCAAATGTCGTTTCTAGAGTGATTTTGACAACATAGCAGTACTTGTACAAACACTATGCAAACTACAACTCCAAACACCTCATTATATAGAGTTACAAGGCAAAACTGCGAAGCTTCTAGAGATGGGCATCCATCTTGGCCACATGGCCATTTAAATACCCAAAGGACACTTGTCCAACATGTATACACCTCTCTTACATATGTCATAGCATGGCAGATTTGACTTCTCAAGATGGAGTGCTCCAGGCTAAAAATAGGCAATGATAGATGCTCTTACGCATTTACAGCTGTCATAAAAATCTGCAACATGACAACACTTAATGTTGTAAGAGAATCCGTCATACAAGACTAAATATAGCATATTCCTCTTACATGTCATAACCCAACTTGGGCACCCAAAGATGCCTTCTCCACATTCAAAGATGCTCTCCGACACTTGTGTTCACTTGTCATAGGAATCTCTATACTTGGCTCTTACGCGTCATAGATTTTGTCATACACAATAACACATCTGTCATACCACAAGATGCCGACACATGGCATATTAGTGCCACCTCAAATGGGACGCCTATATCCACATGGAATGAGTTGACCATCCTAGTCACCTTTCAAGTTGAGTGATAACTCACCATGCCACTTCACACTAAATGACAAAACAGGATGGGCAACATAAATTACATCATAGGCAAATAAATAAATAAAAACTCAATGCTAGGAATTGCAAGGTTGAGACACCTTAATTCCCAACATGTTCAACACGTCAACAACTCTACCACCACACTCCAAACCAGGCTTCTCGTCCTCCACCGAGAACCCCTTATCCTCCTGCGCCAACTCTACAACCACCTCCAGTTGATAGGGAAAGGCAACTCCACCTCCAATTGATAGAGAAAGGCAACTTGTCCTCCAATGGCTAGCACAGTTCCCCCTTGCTTTCTATCTTTGTCCTATTAAACATCTAACTTTAATTTTTCATTTTTGGCTTTCGTCACCGTAGTGCCTGAAATCTTTTAACCATTTTTTTGGTAATACAAGTATAAGGGCCTTTTGGGCCTTTTTTGACCAAATAATTTTACACTAAGAAGCACAAGTCATTGACGGATAACTAATGCCACTCCAAGATGAAAACAAAGAAAATAGACAAATTCAAGAGCACACCTAAAAAATGCAGCCAAGTACGATTTGAAGGAAAAAATAACTAAAAAACAAGAAACTAGTACAATCGCTTAACAAAGTCCCTTAGGCGAAAATACATTGCATAGCACTAAAGTCAACTAAAGAGGTAAAATAGCATTGAAAAAAGTAATGTCATCCGAAGGTGGTAGAATAAAATACACCACCGATAAATATGGCACAGACCTTTTTAGTTTAGTCACCTTCAAACACAATGTAGGCATTAAATATCTTGCTTGCTTTGGGGATGAAAAATATTAGAGTAAACAAAGTAACAAAATTGTTTATCCTGCCCAAATCTGAAACACAAGAAAGATCAAAAAAAAAATTGTTAAGCTTCTGCTTGCTTTCTTGCCCTTTTAAGAAATCTTAAAGGATGAGTTTGTTACAAACCAAAACTTCATGTCTTTCCACGTAAGACCCTTTTTACAATCTTTATCTTGCTAAAATGTCACTTCCGTCCAAACTTTACCAAATGGAAGAATCACTAACGATAAGAGACACTACCTGCACTGTTAAAAAGTCTAGAGTTGCACCGATAGGTAAAGTTAAGTAGAGGATGTTAAACAGAGCTACCTTTGCATGTGTGCAACTAAAAACTTTATCATGATCTACAAAATAACTCTCCAACTGGAAACTTTATTATGATCTGAGAAACAAATAGCTTAAGGGAAGAAAATTGGTGCTTCCTAGATCTATTAATAACTAATAGAGTATTCGTAGGCAAAACTAGTCTTCTATTCTCAAAAAAATATCAATCCATATTAACTATATAATAGTTTTTTTTATAGGAAGAGGGGAGAGGAAGTCATATATACAAAATAATGAAAGAAAAGGTGAGAGGGAATCCAATCTCAATGCTATTATTTTGTAGATTTTGTAGTTACTGCTTATAAATTTGGACAATAGGCGCCTAACCGTACATGGGTCTGAGAATGAACCTAATTTAGATTTATGTCACATGTGTTAACTCTTTGTATGAAGACTTTAACATGATCAACAAAATAATGGCTTACCAACAATTAAAATGTAAACAGGTGAAAGAAGAATTGAATACAATTTTCAGAATGCAAACAGATGAAAGAAGAATTCAATACAATTTTCAGAAGAATTCAATACAATTTTCCAAGATTTCTGTAATGTATATTATAATTATCTTGAAATTCTTTAAATTTCTGTAATGTATATTATAAATATCTTCAAATTATTTGACATTAGTTGCAATTTATTTCTTCTTAAAACCAAATATCTTAATAAAACAATAATTTAAAAAATCATATATATAAATTAAAATACGGCCAGATATCAATCACAAGTTAAAATTCTACAATTTTTCTAGGTTTTCTTTCCTATTGAGAACAGAAACAGCTGACGAAAAAAATTTTAGTGTCATATAATTAAAATGTTAGGCCTTAAAGAGCGATTTAAGCAAAGAAAGTAAAATTTTAGGGAGAAATTGTTGGGAAATAAAGTGTCTCAACTTTGCATATTTCCTGTAACAGTTATCCTCATTTAATATTTTCCTACAACTATTACACATTGTCGATGCTTTGAAATTTGGTTTATTAGGTGTCAAAAGATGCCCACATGGTGGTATATTATGGAAGGCCTATTTTTAGGCATATTATGATAGATTCTATGACATCTGTAAGGGTCAAAAATAGGGGAATTCATTTTGGACGTGAGAGCTTATTTTTAGATTGGTATCTTGGCTGAGTAGCTTCGCACATGGTTTTGTAAAACCACAGATGGTTTCCTGTATAGCCAAAAGTCTATAAATTGGAGGCTTGAGGAGTAGTTTGTATGTGTTGAGTTTGAAGGTATTGTTATTATGTCGGAATGCTGTCGGAATTCTTCCAGAATTGTTTACTGGTAATACTCCTGTAATAAACTTACTCTGTAAGTGTATGTAATCTTGTTGTTGGATTTGGAATACATTGAGCAGGCTTTTGGAGTGTGGGGTTTTTCACCCGAAGGGGTTTTCCCCACGTATATCCAGTGTCTTGTGTTTCACTGTTTATTTCATGTTTTGAATGTGCCTCTGGATTTTTTGTAATTGTTAGATCAGTTTTTTAAAAGTTTTGCATAATGTTTCTCCTCAAGATTGGTGTAGGAAGTTGTTTTCGCTACTTTAACTTCCTTACAAGTGGTATCAGACCCTGATCACCTTTTGTTTCAGTTGTGGGTTGTTGGGCTTTTTGTGCTAATCAATGTTTGAGTGGGAGATTGTGCAGAGGATACTTTGTGATCTTGTTGCAGATATTTTTCATATGGCGAGCACATATGGGAGGATTGAGGTAGAGAAGTTTTCTGGCACAAACTTTGAAATGTGGAAGATGAAGATGGAAGATTTGTTGATTGATTGGGATCTATGTGATGCAGTGGATAAAAAGGTCCATAGGCCTGTGGATCCAGATTTGGCTGCAAAATATGATGTAATGGATAGAAAAGCTAAAGGTCTCATAAGATTGTGCCTTGCAGATTCGATTCTAATAAATGTCCATGAAGAACCCACTTCGAAGAAGCTTTGGAAGAAGTTGGGTGAGATATATCAAGCTAAATCTCTAGTAAATAAGATTTTCTTGAGGAAGAAGTTGTATTCCTGGAGACTGGAAGGTGGATGGATTTCTGAGCATTTGCAAACATTCAATATGTTGGTGACTCAGTTGACCTCAGTTGGGGTGAAAATGGACGAAGAAGAAAGGTGCCAAATTTTCCTATGTTCACTGCCAGACTCATGGGACGGCCTAGTTATGGCTATTGGGAGCATTGCAGTCATCTTGACGATGGAGGATGTTGTTGGTTCTCTACTTTCCAAAGAGATGAGAAGGAAGGTCTCTCTGAATGCCAAAGAGGCTTTGAGTGTTCAAGGAAGTCAAAAAGAATGAAGCAAAGATGAGAAGCAGCGTGGCCGTTCCAAGTCCAAGAATAAGGGGAGATCAAAATCTCCTAGTAAGTCCAAGGCAATATGTTGGAACTGTGGCAAATCTAGATACTTCTGAAAGGAATGTAAAGAAGAGAAGAAAAAGAAGAAGAAGAAGAAAGATTCTGATTCTAAGTCCGAAAAGAAAGATGGAGATGCCTTTATTGCAGCCTTGGCCACTCGTGTAGGTGATAATGCATGGTTGATAGACTCGGGTGCATCTTTCCACATGACTTCAAACATAAATTGGTTTAGTAAGTATGAAAACTATGATGGTGGTAAGGTGTATTTGGGTGATAATTCTTTCCTTGACATTGTTAGCCATGGTAGTATTCAAGTGAAATTTTTTCATGGTAGAGTTAGACAATTTGATGGTGTCTTGCATATCCCAGGACTAGCAAAAAATTTATTATCTGTTAGCAAGCTAATAGATGCAGTTGTGCATGTACAGTTTTCTAAAGCAGGTGTGAAAATGGTGAGAGGTGCTATGGTGATAGTAAGAGGAAGTAGATTGGGTACATTGTACCAACTCGATGCATGCACAGTTGAGTGCAATAGCACTTCTGATAAAATTAAGCTAGAAAATACTTCGCTAAAAAAAGAGATGGTTTCCTCTTCTGCAGATGGTCGTGGCTTCTGGGTACCCAAGGGTGCTCTGTCTACCGAATCAAAGTTGCCTGTAGAGAATACCATGTTATGGCACCAAAGATTGGCCACATTGGAGAGAAGGGTTTGAAAGCCCTGAAAAATAAGAGCCTTGTTGAAGGTTTGAATGATTGCAATCTAGACTTTGATTTATGTGAACATTGTATTTATGGCAAACAGAACCGTGTTCAATTTTACTCGTCTTCTCATAAGTCTTCATGTATTTTGGATCTAATCTATTCAGATGTATTTGGTCATTGATGTTGCTTCTATTGGTAAATATGTTACTTTTATTGATGATTTCAGTAGGAGGACATGGGTATATTTTTAAAGAGTAAATCTAAAGTTTTTGGTCATATTAAGGAGTTTAAGGCTATGGTAGAAACTCATATTGAAAAGAAAATTAAATGTTTGAGGACTGGCAATGACGGTGAATATTGTTCTGCAGGTTTTGATAGATTTTGTACAGATTGCGGGATTAAAAGACAAAAGATGACTCCGTGTTCTCCTTAGTAGAATGGAGTTGCAAAAAGAATGAACAAAATGATGATGGAGAAGGCTAGAAGCATGTTGAGTGGAGCTAGTCTAGAACAAAAGTTCTGGGTTGAAGCTGTTGCCACTGCTTGTTATTTGATCAATAGATCTCCTACATCAACGCTTGTTGATAAAATGCCAATGGAGGCGTGGTCAAGGAAAAAACCTTCACTTAGACATCTGAGAGTTTTTGGTTGTGAGGCATATGCACATGTGCCCAAGGAGAAGAGAACAAAGTTGGATTCTAAGGCTGTCAAATGTATCTTCATTGGCTACCACTATGGTGTGAAAGGATACAAGCTTTGGGTGCCTGTTGCACATAAGGTAATCTATTCCAGAAGTGTTGTTTTTAGAGAGACTAAATCTTCTCCTATTACTTTTCAGCTAGAACAGCATAAAGAAATTGAACAGAAAAAGGATGTGATTCAACTTCCTTCTATGCCTTAGAATGTTGAATCGAGGCCCCAAGATAGACAAGAAGTTGAGGAGAGCTCATCAAGTTCTGAATCTTCAGAAGAGGGAGAAGAGGAGGAAGAAGTGGAAGAACCTCCACCTTAGTTTCTTTGAAGGTCTACAAGGCATAGGCAACCACCTGAAAGGTATGGGTATTCACCTAATGATTGGAAGTGTATATTTGCTTTGAGTACTAACATTGATGAACTGAGATCTGTGCAAGAGGCTTTGGGTATGAATGATGCAAAGTCCTGGAAAGTTGCCATGGATGAAGAGATGGCAGCCCTTGAAAGAAATGATACATGAGACCTAGTATCATTACTTGAAGGATGAAAACCTATTGGATGTAAATAGATTGGTTCAGATGGAATTGTTGAAAAGTATAAGGCACGGTTGGTTGCAAAGGGATACTCTCAGGCTGAGGGTATTGATTACGGTGAGATCTTTTCTCCTGTTGATAAAATGACATCCATTTAGTTTTTATTATCTGTTAAAGTAGCTTATGACCTAGAGGTTGAATAAATGGATGTGAAAACTACTTTCCTTCATGGTGATTTGGAGGAAGAAATCTATATGACACAGCCAGAGCACTACGTGGTGAAAGGTAAAAGCAAGTTGGTTTGTAAGTTAAAGAAATCTATGTATGGCCTTAAACAAAGTCCTAGGATGTGGTACCAGAAGTTTGATACTTATGTGATGATTTTTAGATTAATGTGGTCTAAATCTTATCACTATGTATATTTTAAATCTGATGGTGATTGATTCCTGGTAATTGCTTTATATGTTGATGACATGTTGTTTATTGGGAAAGGCAAACTTTTGATTACAGAATTGAAATCTTAGCTCTCTACAAAATTTGAAATGAAAGATCTTGGTTTAGCAAAACACATACTTGGGATGGAGATCAAAAGAGAACGTGAATAGAAAGCTATGGCTTGGCCAGAGTGAGTATGTTTGTTCAGTTTTGCAAAGGTTTAACATGCATGATTGTAAACCACTTTGTGTTCTCGTTACATTAGAAACAAAGCTCTCTATTTCACAATGTCCTACATCCCCAATAGAGATGGAAGACATGAGCAGAGTGTCTTACTAGAGTGCAATTGGAAGCTTAATGTATGCTATGGTCTATACAAGACCAGACATTGCCTAAGCAATGGGAGTTCTTTCTCGTTATATGTCTAATATTGGAAGAGTGCATTGGGATGCAGTTAAGAGGGTCTTTAGATATTTGTGGGGTACAACAAAGTACTCTATTCATTTTCATGGTATAGGAGATCAACATTCCATGAGTATTCATGGTTTTGTGGATTCAGACTGGGCTGGTGATGTCGATAGTAGAAGGTCCACCAATGCATATGTTTTTACTCTTAATGGTGGTGCAATCAATTGGATGAGCAAGTGACAAGCTATGGTTGCTTTGTCCACTACTGAGGCAAAGTACATGGCAGCTACTCATGCCTGTAAAGAATCCATTTGGCTAAAGCATTTGAGTTTAGATATTAGATTGAAATAGGGTGCAGTTATAGTTTATTATGACAGTCATAGTGCAATCTGTCTTGCGAAGAATCTGTCTTTTCATGCTAGGACCAAACACATTGATGTTCAATATCACTTCGTGAGAGATATGGTTGAGGATGGCAGGGTGAAGCTGGAAAAGGTAGAGACTGTGGCGAATGTTGCAGATGCATTAACTAAGCCCGTGAGCACAGCAAAATTCAAGTGGTGTTCCGAGGCTATGGGCCTTTTGGCCCCTAGTAGTTGATCCATGCTAGTGTTATTCCCATAGCTCTTGCAAGGTATTCGACAAGTGGGAGAATGTTGGGAAATGAGGTGTCTCAACCTTGCATATTTCCCATAATAGTTATCCTCATTTAATATTTTCCTACAACTATTACACTTTGTCAGTGCTTTGAAAATTGATTTATTAGGTGTCAAAAGATGCCCACATGGTGGTATATTATGGAAGGCCTATTTTTAGGCATATTATGACAGATTATATGACATCTATAAAGGTCAAAAATAGGGGATTTCATTTTGGACGTGAGAACTTATTTTTAGACTAGAATCTTGGCTGAGAAGCTTCGCACATGGTTTTGTAAAATCACAGATGGTTTCTTGTATAGCCAGAAGTCTATAAATTGAAGGCTTGAGGAGTAGTTTGTATGTGTTGAGTTTGCAAATATTGTTATGCTGCCAAAATTCTTCTAGAGTTGTTTACTGGTGATACTCCTGTAATAAACTTGCTCTTCAAGTGTATGTAATCTTGTTGTTGGATTTGGAATACATTGAACAGGCTTTTGGAGTGTGGGGTTTTTTAGGTTAGATCAGCTTTTTAAAAGTTTTGCATAATGTTTCTCCTTAAGATTGGCGTAGACTTCCTTACAAAAATTTGAAGATTGAGAATTTGAGATAACAAATGGTAAAAATGCAACAAAAACTGTCTAAAATAATTGTGAATTTTGAAAAGGCGAAAATCTGGAGTGGAAGAATTTGTTAACAAGGTAATTACAGAAGATAAATTGCTTTGTTCGCATGCACTTCATACTCCATCAACTTCCATTTTCTCACAGCTCATCTTGTCATTTGCAAGGTGCCTTTGATTCATCTACGGGAATTTGGAAAAACAAAATAGCGCAATAAGAATATTACACCGAAAGAAATCTAGAAATAAAAATTTGAAGCAGATCTAAAAGGTAGAGAAGAAAATCTCAGTGAAACGCATAAATATCTGTAAACTATATAAATCTTCAGGGCCTGCAGTCTAGAGGTGAGTTATACTGTAAATTTTAGCATTCCAATAAAAATGTAAAAACAAAAACAAGTAGGAATTTATATTCGCAACCCCCTGTATAGATGCAATTCTTTTTTAAAAGGGAAATTATTTTACAGAATCACAAATTAGAAACTATATTACACTACTGCTTGAAAACTCGAACAATTCCCAAAGTAAATAATCCTGCACACACAGAAGGAAAAAACGAGAAAATTTGCAAACAAAAAGTAACTAAGCATTTACCCAGAAATGGAAGTTTATCTATTTATTTTGATCTCTGTGCTCTTAAAATAATGGTAGTTAGTTGTCGTAAAATGTAAATGCATGTATATATAAGTTGGAACTATTTCAGACAGGTGGGAGGTGCTGGCAGGTGGATTCGTATACTTGAGGCATCTATTTCTATGGAGAAATGTGTCAAAATCTTCTGAAACCGCTTAAACCGTTCACTCTCAAACACATCCACAAATTAACTGGGTTGTTTATCCTCCAGGCACAACAATTTTTTGAGCTGATTTGAGTATCATACAAGTTTGGAGGTGCATCATACTGGTTTATTGGCAATATTGGCAAAGTGATGTCACATATAGCTACAAAACCCTATTGGAAACCAGCACCTATTTATGGAGGGATTCTACAGTGGCATTAATGAAGCATCATGTTATTTATATAAATAAAAAAAATTAATAGCGCAAACCAGATGATCTAGACCCTCCTCCTCCTCCTCCCAATGCTATAAATCTTGTAGCGTAGTGGCCTCTTATTGTTTTGTTGTTTTGTGGCCCAGTTTGGACTTCAAAGTATGACTCTTTCCAACTTCTTTTTTTAATATGTGTGATATTATTTCCTAATTAATGATCTAGACACCTATTCAAACCATAGAACAACTCTATACTAGTTTTTATAATATTTGTTTATATAATATTATAGGAGTGTTTTTTTTTTCCTATTTTCTACTTTCTGTTGATGAATAAGAAGAAAAAGCTTGAGCTAATTAAAATACAATAGACTACGTTTTATTTGAAAATAATTTTAAGTGATAAAAGTTTAGGCTAATTAAATTATAACAAGGTGTATTTTATTCAAACAAGACTTATTAATTATTGTATTTTATTTAAAGGAGATTTATTTATTGTTAATTACAAATAATTTTGGACAAGTTAAAAAAGTTTCAACTAATTACACCGAGAGGCGTTCTACACTCACAGCAAGCGCTGCAAGATTCAGATTCCCGTAAACAATTAAGATTCAGATTCCATGTAAACAAAATTCATAAAATGTGTAAATAAATAAATTCGTGGAAGCCAAATGGATAGAAAAATAGAAAACTTGGGCAATTATAGAGTGAAATATTTATCATGTTAAACAAAAAATAAATTAATTAAAATAGAAAAATTCGCGTAGTTATGGAATGAAATTTTTATTACAATTGAAGAATATGAAAAGTCTTGAGCATAGTCTCTTTAAATTAAGAAGAATATGAAAAGTCTTGAGCATTGTCTCTTTAAATTAAGAGCATATCAAATATTCTAACTGCAAGTAATTTATAAATGCCAACAAATTGGAAGATATTTCTCGGGGTACTGTAGATATATTTTTTTAAATATAAATATACTAGTTAAGTTATAATAGTGTATGCTTTATTCAAACAAAATTTATTTAGAGTTGAATAAAAATAATTTTAAATAAGTGTTTTGAAATATTCTAGGGAGAAAGTATAGGTCTTTCATTTAATTTATGAGAACTAAATAAAATCATTCATTTTTGGCAAAGGAAAAAATAATCTTATCTTAGTTTTTCTAATAATATGTTAGGGTAGAAGATAGGAAAAGAAATTATTTTTAAGAGTTTTTATTGGTGACAATAAGAGTTTTGGAGGGGGAAAAATATAAGATTGATTTATGAAAATTTAAAGTGAAAACTAAATGTTAATAGTCTATATTTTTTTTCATATCAAATATTCTACTATATTACTAGTAATATAGTTTAATGTTGAAATGATCATGATTTGGGGGTATCAAATAGTTTTTTTATAAACTTTACCATAGTAGAAAATTATGGCAAAAAATATTTTGGGCATCTTGGAGTAACAAAGTTACTTGCTGATGTGAAACCCCTATATTTCTGGAAGGGAATGAAGAGGGATGCTACAAATTTTGTAGCTACGTGTATGGAATGCCAGAGGGTGAAGGCAGAACACCATCACCTAGTAGGATTATTATACCCTCGTGAAATAATAGAGTGGAAATGGCAAATTATAAGCATGGACTTTGTGCAAGGGCTTCCTGTGTCAAGGAACAAGCACAATGCTATCTTGGTTGTGGTGGATAGACTCACCAAAGCTACCCATTTTATACCTGGGAACTTGATGGATAGGGCACCTGTCATAACTCAAAAATTTGTTCAAGAGACTTTCAGACTGCATGACATTCCTAAGAAAATCATCTCAGATAGAGATGCGTGAATGACATTGGGGTTTTGGCAAACCTTATTCTCTTCACTTGGAACCCAGTTGAATATAAGCTCTGCTTATCATCCTGAAACGGATGGCCAAACTGAGAGGGTCAACCAAGTGCTAGAGGATTTACTGAGGATATATTGCATGGATCAACAATGCAAGTGGGAGGATTATCTTCTTTTGGTGGAATTTGCTTACAATAATTCCTATCATTCTACTATTAAGATGGCTCCATTTGAGGCATTATATGGACGGAAGTGCCGAACCCCTATAAGCTAGGATAAGCTAGAAGATAGGGTTAGCCTTGGTTCAAAAATGTTGTCGGAGATGGAAGAGCAAGTCCATCTGATTAAGAGAAGGCTAGCGGAAGCCAATGATAGACAAAAGAGTTATGCAAATGCTAAGCATATTAAAAGGCATTTCACAGTGGAAGAAAAAGTTCTCCTAAGGGTAAAACCTCATAAGAGTTCCATTAAATTTAGAAAGATGTCCAAACTGACACCAAGATACGTGGGTCCTTTCGAAGTTCTCGAAGAAGTCAACCCAGTAGCATACAGAATTGCTCTACCGCCAGCCCTTGCCATGATGCATAATGTGTTTCATGTTTCATATTTTAAAAAGTTTAATACTACTGATAATCAAATTCCTATGCTTGATTAGAATGTTATACATGTGAAGGACCCAGGGGTGGTGGTAATCGAGCCCATCAAGGTGCTCAAAATGCACAAGTTATGCTTACATAACAAATAAATAACACAATGCAAGGTCCAGTGGGACCAATATGCAAAGAAAAATGCCACCTTAGAAATCTATGATGACTTTCATGCTAAATTTCCTCATCTTTTCTGAAAAATTTATTTATTATACTCTTGAAACATTTTCTTATTATGTTGATTAAATTTTAAGACAATTAATCATCAGGGACGATGATTCTTATTGGGGGAGATATGTTGCATCCCTAACTTATAATTAGACCTAATCTTAACCTTGCATGGTAATCAAGAGGATTAATCATAGTTAACTGATTTGATATTGTAGAAATATTTAAATTTATCTTTGATTATGAGGTTAATGATTGATGATAGTGTAATGTCCATTTTTTGGCACATTAATTTTTGTGCGCATTAAGCTTGTTCCTAATTCCTCGAAGGTTATCTGACATGAACTCCAAAGTTCTTGGAGTGCTTTGGTTCAGTTGCATTATGGATATCAGATGTTGGTTTTGAGCTCTGTATTGTGTCAGGATGCCTTTGCAACTTTCTAAAATGGATTTGGCTTCTTGGATTGCTCTCCAAGAATCTTGGAGGAGCCGTCTTTTTTTGAAAGTTCCCCGGAAGACATCATTTTGCATCCCTAACCTCTCGGAGTGTGTTAGCACAGTTTATTTGGCATTCGGATGTAGTTTGCAATTTTTTGCAAAAAAAGTAATATTTAATGAGCTATTTTAATTATTATTTTCACTTATGTTCCCAAGGTGAAAATAATTAAAAAGGATAGTAAGTGTTATAGCTCATTAAAAAGGGAAAAACATATTCTTTCATCTAGGCACTTAAAAATGAGCACTTTAGTGGAGTTAAAATGGATTTATTATAAGTTGAGAGAAAAAAAGTATTATTTCCAAGAAAGAATTAATTTCTTGTGTAACTCTCCAAGTGCCTATAAAAGATATGTGAGAGCTCATTGTGAGGGTATGCTTGATTTGTTATTATTATGCTACTAAGGTAGAACCAGAGGGTTCATCATACCTTCTTGTGGATAGAAACCCACTCGAAGAACCTCAGTTTCGATGGTGGAAGATCCACCCTAGCTGGGAAATTTGGTGACTTCAATATAGGAGTTACATTGAGCATGGAATGATGGGATTTTTGGAGGGACTGATTAAATATTATTTTGGGTTTGTTTAGTGTGATGTTTAATGAATTTTTTAGAAGTTTATATTGGTAGTTTTGGTGAGATTACTGTCATTTAGTTTTGGTCGTACAACAGGAGCCATACATGGTCAAGGAACCAATTTCATTATGCTACCTCATTCTATATGTTATATGGTGAATAGATGATTGGAAGTTCTCAATATTATTTTGGGTTTGTTTAGTGTGATGTTTAATGAATTTTTTAGAAGTTCATATTGGTACTTTTGGTGAGATAACTGTCATTTAGTTTTGGTGGTACAGCAGGAGCCATACATGGTCAAGGAACCAATTTCATTATGTTGCCTCATTCTATATGTTATATGGTGAATAGATGATTGGAAGTTCTTTGTCTTGTGTGGATGATGCATTCTAGTCTTATGGCAATGGTTTTTTTAAGTCTATGAATATATTTTAAATGTTGAGTTGTACATAATGTAGTCGTACCCTTTCTTGGTATGATTTATTTATGAGCTCTCATTATTATCCATTTGGACAGTTTGTTTTGTGTATTCTCATTGTTATGACTAGGTGCCACCTTGTCATATATAAAACTTGTATTTTGTTCAGTTATGAACATTATGAAATGCATCTTGAAGGAACAAGTCGTACGGCTCTGTATGAGAGGAGATTGATTTTTGATACAGATTTATAATGTTTGGAAAATCTTCATTACTTCTATGTGATTGCTGCAGAGAATAGAAACATGTATGGCAGATTGGGTGAGAATAGTTGATATTATTTTTTTCCATATAAAGATTGAATTACTCCAGGGTGTCGTACAACAGGAAAAAGATTCTTGTTTGCATATCTTGTTTTTGAGTTGTGTGGATCAATTTGGTGCATAACAATCTATCTTGAGCTGCAACCTTGTTATAAGTTTAGTGGGGTTTTTCTTGTATTGGGTGCCATTCTTTCCTAATAAGGTGGTATGTACCACTGAGCTTAAGACAACATATTCATTGTATTACCTTCCTTAATCAATCTCAGATTGGTATTAGCTGGGACATCAAATATATTATGATCTTATTTGATATTGTTCTATGATGTAGGTGGTTTTAATGATTCCAGACTTAATTGGCACTTGTTCATTAACTCGATTTATGTTTCTGATTTCTGAGTTGCATTTTACAAACATTGTAATCAATTTGTTTAATTGTAACTCACTAAAGAACCCCTGGATGGTTCAACCGCCGGTGTGGGGAAAATTGGACTTTATCTTTCTTGTTTCCACCCACTGAATAAGTGGATGATTTATAATTTTCATTCTTGCACTCACACCCACTGGAAAGTGGTAAATTCCCACATCTTGTGGATGCCCTCCCCAGTGGATGAATTGTACTTTGCTTATTGCATAAGTTGTTCATTGTAAGCCAAAATCATTGTATGCTCTCACCTTACCCGTCTGGGGATCTGGGTGATCAGAAAGTGTGAGGCCTTTAGTTGGCTTTGATATTTTATGTTGGCATTGTTTATCATTGTATTTATCAGTTTGAAAAAGAAAAAAAATAGGGTAGATTGCTACAGTGGTATCAGAGCTGGTTTATGCTTGCTAGCTTATTGGGTGATAGCTTTGTGCAAAGTGCATGTTCAAAAGTTCTAGTTGCTTGTCAGAAAATTTTAGTGGTTTGATGAATTCATTTTCGCCAATCAGGATGGATAAAACTTTATCTTAGAAGAAGACTGTGTCAAGAGAGGATCAGAGTAGAAGTTCACTTTCTAAGCACTTCAAGGATTCTTTCATATATGACCAACCTAGTAACTTGCAGAAAGGAGTAGCGAGAATCTCGCTATTTGCATTAGGAAATGAATTAGAGCTATTGTACATGTCTAAGTATACACTCCTCAACAAGTTGGGAAAATTTGAGAGTCATTTGACCAAGATCAAACAATCAAAGTGTAGGAATTTGAAGTGGGTTTTGAAGCCATTAATGATTGCTTTGGTTCAACCTAAGCTGATGAAACATCCTTGTGAAGATGTAAGACTTGTAGTCACTTTTTGTATATGTGAAATCACAAGAATCATCACTCCTAAAGTTCCTTACAGAAAATCCATAATAAAGGAAATTTTTCAAATGATTATTGAAAGTTTTAGTAGATTGGCTGATATAGAAAATCCTTCCTTTGTAAAGAGAGCTGCAATATTGAAATTGTTGCAAATTTTGGTTTTGGGAACATCATGCTAGATATAGAGTGTGAGGAAGATATTCTGCAACTTTTTCATTATTTCTTTTCTACCATTAGCATGTTTCATGAAGACCAAGTTATAACAGCCATTCAAGCCATTATGTCCCTGATCATTAATGAGAGTGATGAGGTATCTCAGCCACTCTTGTCTATTTTATTGGCTAATCTAAGAAAGAATGATCAAGAATCCTTATCAATAGAACAAGTATTACCTGAAATGGTGTTAAGTCAATGTGAAGAGAAATTAAGACCTTATTTGCCAAAGTAGGAAGAGGATAATTCTACGAGGATGGAACGAGCTGATGGGAAAGAAATTTATGCTGTGTTTGATGGAGATGACAAAGCATTTACTTTGGAACAAGTTAGTGAAGCTTGTGAGAATCTTGTTGACCTTGAAGACACAAGAGAGTATGATGAATTTTCAAATGTGATGGTTGGAAATCCAATGGCAATGGATGAAATTGAAGGTTGGAATTCTCTTGCTGAAATCAGTAAAAAAGAAAGAGAAGATTTTGCAAGTCCTAGATTTGATGAAGAGGTTGAAGATTTTGAAGATTACTTTTCTCGCGAAGTAGAGATGAAAATGATTAACAAACTATTAGATGGTGATTCTTCATGCAAGCCTACGTTGTTACCAGCAGAATGCCTTGTTGAAGACATGAATAATAAATATATTACAGCCGGTAAAGAAATTGAAGCTGCTGAAAATTGGGGAACAACCCTTAATATTGAGCATTCTCATCATCCTGAAGAAGGTAATGCTGATTTCACATGGGAATATCCTATGCAAACTGTAGGACCAATTGTTATTTCTGAAGTTTTAGTGGTAAAGCATGATGATGTGGAGTTTGTTGAAGATGTTAAATCAGCCCTTAAGGATGTCTGTGCTTGAAGATGGAGCTGCCATAATTTTTTATCAAAGTGACAGTGAAGAGGAGACCACTTTTGTGAGACTGAATGGTCATGAAGAAGATAACTTAAAAGTAGTTGATTTCAAGAGTCATGCCTTTAAAGATATAAAAGAAAATTTGTTGTGTTGCTGATTTGGATTCTAAAAATCAGTTGTTAGTCACAGAAGATAAGATTGTACAAGTTTTAATATATTTGGACAGCACCCATAAGTTTGTTGAGGATCACTTTTGGAAGGCACAAGTTGTGAAGAGACAGAAAGGTATGGAAGAAGGATATTCACTTGATGATTGGCATGTTGTCAAAGGGGCTTTAGAAACACTAAAATCAGATTACTTGAATCTTCTTTCTGATTGTGATTATGTCATTAAGTTTTCTGATCGTACCAATGATAGCATTGAGAAGAAAAGAGGTAGAGGTTGATAAGCTCACATCTGAGCTTAAGGCAACTGTGATTTCTTTGGATTATACTCAAAGGGCTCTCTTAGAAGTTGAAAATCAGTTTGAAGTTGCACATCAATTAAGGGAGCAAGAAAATATTGTATTGGCAAACAAAATCAAGCTGGTGATTGAAGAGCTTGATTCAATTCAAGAAGATTTTGACTTAGGACAATTTCTTAAGTATGCAGATATAGAGTTGGAGCAATATGAAGATCCATCTGAGCATGGAAATGAAAACAACTCCCAATCAATTGATAATCCTTTGTTTGATATAGAAGTTGAGTTAACTTTTGATAATCCTTTATTTGTGTTGAATGATGAAGACCATTTTGATGATAGCAATACGAAGGAGGATAGTAACAGGATATGGGATCCAGGTGAGGAGCACTCACGGAATATTACTTTCCACAAAAACTTCTTCAATTGGAAGTTTTCATCACTTGTTAAAGATGGGCATATGGTTCAAGTATACAATGAATTAAGTTCAATGATGGCTTACTTTCATAATGGAGTTTATTTTCAAGGTTCTATGGAGGATAGTGGTGTTGGTAAGTTTGTTTTATGGATGGGTTGGGAGTCAAATTCCTGTCATGAAGTTGTTGTCCTTACTCCTATCAGCCATCATAAGTTGTCAATTGCATATTTTTTTATGGATTGGAGAGAAATTTTGGTAAGGACTTTGATGTATGTTGGTTGGAGATGGCCTAAAACTCTTGTTGTTTTCATAAGATTTCAGTTTGGTGATGGTTGTCCCATTATTAATTTACTGAAATTAGAATTTTATGAAGTTATATCTGATTTTTGCAGCCATGAGATTACATTTTTTATTGTTTCTAGCTCTTTTTGGATGGATGATAGAAGGTTTTGGCTGAAAGGGACAAGTGTTTCAACTAATTTTGCTATTTTGGATGATGAAAATTAGATGATTCATGGTTGTTTGGAGTTACTTCTAGCTTGTGTTTAAGCTGATTTGTGTTCTTCTTTGGAGGAACATTTTAGTTTTTGGTTCCCATCTGTTGTTTCAGGTTAGATGAATTGCATTGATGACTTGTTGGAAAATGCCAACTCCTTCACTTTCATGGTTAAGTATGAAAAAGAGGTTTGGGATCCAAAAGGTTGGGTGATTGGTAGAATGTTTTATAGTATATTACAGAGTATCAGTTGTGCAATTGCTAGATATATCAAAGTAGTGCAGCAGAAATGGTGTGGAACATTCTTGAGGTTAACTTGGGATCCAGGTATATTATTGCTAATCATATAGATTTCTTTGTTGGATGGCATGGATTGCTTGAGGACAAGAAATCTTGAGCGGGGAGGACTATAATGTCCCTTTTTGGCGCATTAATTTTTGTGTGCAATATTCTTGTTCCTATTTCCTCAAAGGCTATCTTACATGAACTCCAAAGTTCTTGGAGTGCTTTGATTCAATTGCATTATGGATATCAGATGTTGGTTTTGAGCTCTGTATTACATCAGGATGCCTATGCAACTTTCTAAAATAGATTTGGCTTCTTGGATTGCTCTCCAAGAATCTTGGAGGAGCCGTCCTTTTTTGGAAAGTTCCCCGAAAGATATCATTTTGCATCCCTAACCGCTCGGAGTGTGTTGGCACAGTTTATTTGGCATTCGGATGCAGTTTGTAATTTTTTGAAAAAAAGTAGTATTTAATGAGCTATTTTAATCATTATTTTCACTTATGTTCCCAAGGTGCAAATAATTAAAAAGGATAGTAAGTGTTATAGCTCATTAAAAAGGGGAAAACATATTCTTTCATCTAGGCACTTAAAAATGAGCACTTTAGTGGAGTTAAAATGGATTTATTATAAGTTGAGAGAAAAAAAGTATTATTTCCAAGAAAGAATTAATTTCTTGTGTAACTCTCCAAGTGCCTATAAAGAGATGTGAGAGCTCATTGTGAGGGTATGCTTGATTTGTTATTGTTATGATGCTGAGGTAGAACCAAAGGGTTCATCATACCTTCTTGTGGATGGAAACCCACTCGAAGAAGCTCAGTTTCGGTGGTGGAAGATCCACCCTAGCTAGAAAATTTGGTGACTTCAATACAGGTGTTACATTGAGCATGGAATGATGGGATTTTTGGAGAGACTGATTAAATATTATTTTGGGTTTGTTTAGTGTGATGTTTAATGAATTTTTTAGAAGTTTATATTGGTAATTTTTGGTGAGATTACTATCATTTGGTTTTGGTTATACAGCATGAGTCGTACATGGTCAAGGAACCAATTTCATTATGCCTCATTCTATATGTTATATGGTGAATAGATGATTGGAAGCTCTTTGTCTTGTGTGGGTGATGCATTCTAGTCATATGGAAATGGTTTTTTTAAGTAAATGAATATATTTTAAATGTTGAGTCATACATAATGCAGCTGTACCCTTTCTTGGTATGATTTGTTTATGAGATCTCATTATTATCCATTTGGATAGTTTGTTTTGTGTCTTCTCACTGTTATGACTAGGCACCACCTTGGCATATATAAAACTTGTGTTCTGTTCAATTACGAATATTATGAAATGCATCTTGAAGGAACAAGTTGTACGGCTCTGTATGAGAGGAGATTGATTTTTGATACAGATTTATAATGTTTGGAAAATCTTCATTACTTTTGTGTGATTGCTGTGGAGAATAGAAACCTGTATGGCAGATTGGGTGAGAATAGTTGATATTATTATTTTCCATATAAAGATTGAATTACTCCAGGGTGTCGTACAACAGGAAAAAGATTCTTGTTTGCATATCTTGTTTTTGAGTTGTGTGGATCAGTTTGGTGCATAACAATCTATCTTGAGCTGCAACCTTGTTATAAGTTTAATGGGGTTTTTCTTGTATTGGGTGCCATTCTTTCCTAATAAGGTGGTATGTACCACTGAGCTTAAGACAACATATTCATTGTATTACCTTCCTTAATCAATCTCAGATTGGTATTAGTTGGGACATCAAATATACTATGATCTTATTTGATATTGTTCTATGATGCAGGTGGTTTTAATGTACCAGACTTAATTGGCACTTGTTCATTAACCTGATTTATGTTTCTGATTTCTAAGTTGCATTTTACAAACATTGTAATCAATTTCTTTAATTGTAACTCACTAAAGAACCCCTGGATGGTTCAACCGCCAGTGTGGGGCAAATTGGACTTTATCTTTCATGTTTCCACCCATTGAATAAGTGGAGAATACCCACTGAATAAGTGGATGATTTGTAACTTTCATTCTTGCACTCACACCCACTGGAAAGTGGTGAATTCCCACATCTTGTGGATGCCCGCCCCAGCGGATGAATTGTACTTTAATTATTGCATAAATTGTTCATTGTAAGCCAAAATCACTGTATGCTCTCACCTTGCCCATCTAGGGATCTAGGTGATCAGAAAGTGTGAGGCCTTTAGTTGGCTTTGATATTTTATGTTGGCATTGTTTATCATTGTATTTATCAGTTTGAAAAAGAAAAAAAAATTAGGGTAGATTACTACAGATAGTTAGCTATGAAACTATCTGTGCATATGAATATTTAATTAATTTGAATTGTGAAATAGATGATGATGCATTGATCATGGTTTTATGGTCCTGAGTGTGAACAGGAAAATGCAACGTCCTTTGAAGAAAGAAGGAGAGTATCATCCGGGCGGAAGAGATAGATGTCGAGAAAAGGGGTTAATTAGCCATTTGAGTATCAGACTTTGTCCATTGAACTCTTGCTATTAGGGTGAGTTACATCCTTTCTCTTGACTAGTCAATTAGACTTTACTCAACATCTTTATTTTTGAATTGTCAAAAAGGCATTGGTTGCAAGGACGTCATGTTGAGTTGTCTGTCGATATCAGCAAAGTTGCCAAGGACCCTTTGGTTCCATGCTCTTTTTCAGCATTTTGTTTTGTGTCTATGTCTATTTGATTATCTATTTTTTGGGGTGAACGATGCTTTCTAGGGGAGCAATGCTTGACCCCATAGTCGCATCGTAAGTATAAGACCCTAACTAATAGAGTTGATATTATTAACACTTATGTATATCCCTAAACTCTTAGATAAGGGTGTGTAAGTATATTTATATACATAATTCATTTGGTTGAATTTTGTTTTTGAGGTCGAATATGATTAATACTCATATTATCTTTTTATTTAATGTTGTTATAAGTTGGTGGGGGCACTTGGCCAGTCATCACCCACGAGGAGTGGGAAGGAGGGTAGCGGCTGAGTAAACCCTATTTCCATGCTTTTATCCTTGCCAACCAATCAAATGATGGAAAGGTGGTAAGCCAAATCTTAGGAAAGATAATCTTGGTTTGCATGCATGCGAAAAGAATCGGTTATTACCGATTGGATAGAAAGAGACTTGACTCTCTTTTTTTTTTGGTAAGTATTGTTTTTTCAGATGTTCTTGGTGTGTTGTTGGGAGATACGACTCTTGAAGGTGAGATATAGATAGTATTCTTCTTGTAGGGGTATCGTGATTACACCAAAAGCTTGGGGAGTTGAGCTAAGATCTGCGTATGCTTTGAGCCAACGATTACATTTGAACAAACTCTTGTTCAAGTACAAGTTGTAGCTCAGTATTTTATATTCAATATCATACTTATTATTATAAGTATTTCATCGTGCATATGAAAGCGTCGACAATGTCGACATGAACGAGAATCCATTACTATATTGTGGCTTACTAAGCCATATTGGTCACATAGTTGTTTGTTGTGTTTTAAGAAGGTGATTAAGTGTTTCTTTTATCATTGTATAGTCACATATACACTACTGTGTATATGTATAACCCACAACCACTTGAGTATGCATTACATGCGAAATGCATATGCAAAGCTCATTGTGTGCCATAAGGCAGAGAGATAAACTTTATTTTAACTCTTATTTGTCATGTCATCGTAGGATGAATGTGACAATGGGTTCAATGGTATCAATGACTACCTGTGATAAAACTTGATAGAGTTAAAAAAAAATTAAAAGGCTTTCAAGCCATGAAAACTATTATGATGTCTCATAATGTCGTCTAACATCTACGAAGGCTTAGACTGTATGCTATTTATAAATCCAAATAAGGCAACTATAGAGTATTGAAGTAATAGTCGAGAGTAATGGCTCATATACTCGATAGAGGTATGATAAGAAGTGAGGTCAAACTAATCAACAATGAAGAAAGATTATGTACAAAACTATTGTTCTTTACATTAAAAATTGATGACCTTGAAATACTAGAAGTAGAACTTCATATGTGGATAAAGTTTTTTTTTTTAGTTTACTATGAATATTAACACTAAGAAATTCTCATGGTAATGAGGAGTACATGGACATATTATTGTCTTATGATTCTTATAGTTTTGAATCATATTCCCATAAGAGAAAGATATTCTTTGAACATTCTTTTACAAGAAAAGAACCTTGTCTCTTTATATTTTGTTGTATAATAGTACATGCATACCTTATTTTCAAAAGGTTGAGTTATTTCTTTATGAGTCACATTCAAGAAGGTCTTCTAAGACTAAACCTTGTAAAGGGAAATTGATTCTATGAGTCACTATAAGTTCAACCATAGACTTTATGAACTGAATGTAAACCATGGACTAAGGAAAATAAAGTAAACTCCTAGCCAATAAGGTAGATGTGGAGAACATGATAAAACCTTTTTATTTCTACAACCAAGTGTAGGACAAAGTGACATGGAGTCACTAGTTCCTAGTTGCTTGAACAACTAGAACCTTAAAGATAGGTTATCAAGACAAATTCAAATGTCCAAGGAATGGACTAAGACGATTTTGAGCTTAATTGTTCTAGACCGAGAAGGGTCAAACTATGTTACTGTAGGACATGATAGCTTATAAGTCAAGTCGAGGTGGTGGACATACAACAACATTCATTGCCTAATGTTTATGTATGTAAAACTTTGGCCAAAGTAATTCATCCATCTCTGCATGCATTGTCGGTCCACAGTGCTCCAGATGGCATAGTGTCTCCAGTAGTGTCATACATAGTTAAAGTGGATCTATAGTTTTGTGACCGAGAGGCATTATGAAGGATACAACACTAGATACTCAGATGGCTAACCTAACTGTTCCTAATATGTATCCCTTCCACGAAGGGTAGGAACACTACTAGTTAGGAAGTTGAGCGGGGGACCGCTGGTCCGTGGTTGGTGGAAAAGCACCAAGATGATGCTCTCCTTCCCAAGCATGAGACAAGCCGAGGCTTATGAAGATGGATGTCATATGTTCCAAATACAGTGCTTTTCATTTTATGACTTGATGGTCAATTGTTATGTATAATTTGATATTTGATGCCTTGAGCATAACTTGTACATGCATAGTGAAAGTTATTCACTAAGAATATGTAATTGATTATTGTAATTGTAAGCTTTGTTATATTCTATTTAGAATAATATGCTTAGTTGTTGAAATGATAATGAATCATTATTGTTTAACTTTGTTTCGGATAATCATGTTGATAACTAATCTCTTGATTAAGATGAATACATTTATGTTAATTTTTGAGCATTATGGAATGAGATGTTACAGGTTCTTTCAAATCCATGCATACTATCACAGCAATATGTCATGCAACCCTAAATGCCCTCTAGCTATACATGACATCTGACTACTATGCAATCTTGCAAGTATCGTGAACTAACAATGCATGTAGCTACTAAACTACTTTGGCCAAAGCATTTATTTAATCACATTTTGATTCATGGATATGCAAGTTATATGTTCACACTCTACTATCTCTTGCTTGACTCAATATAAAATCATACCATATTTGTAAAAGTTCGGGAACAACCAAAACACAAATCTCTAATCAAACTGCATCATTTCATAAACTTTTAGCATTCATTTCCTGAAAGTGGAATAACATAAAAATATAACATATACAAGTTATATGTTCACACTCTACTATCTCTTGCTTGACTCAATATAAAATCATACCATATTTGTAAAAGTTTGGGAACAACCAAAACACAAATCTCTAATCAGACCGCATCATTTCATAAAATTTTAGCATTCATTTCCTGAAAGTGGAATAACATAAAAATATAACATATACAAAATAGTTTATTCATTGTTCAAATTAGGTAGAACTCATTTTTTCTATCATCATAATGATTATATAGTTCTATACATGACTACATACTACTCACCTACTTGAGGGCAGCTAGGTATAAAACTCTCATAACCATAATATTATGAATTTGACTATAAATCAACCATGCATATAATAGGTTTTAAAAAGGCAAGTAGTCATATTAAGTTATATTTTATATCTAGACACTAAAAGAAGTCAACACTAGTTTTTTATCATGCAATGCGTAATCAACCACATTAATATTTATGTATGTATAATGATAGATACTACAGTAAAACATTTAATTCTAGAGTTTTGAAAGTAAATATCATAATTTCTTACATAGACAGCCATTTTGTTTGTCTTTAGCATATGAATATAGCAGCCATAACTATTTAAATAGTAGACATATAATAGGACAGTGTAACCCCTATTTTATCAATATATATGTAAAAATATAGGTAAACACATATGTGTTAATGCAATACATGGCAAGTGAAACTTGAGTATATAAAGACTATGTCAAACTTCATGATTGTCAAACAATAGTATAGATTGAAAGGCTTCCAACTCTATAATATCAATATATGGATTGATTCATTGCATTAAAGGTGGATAATAGTACAAAATTAATATCAAGACTCATGGTGCTTCACTCAATAGTAGGACAATGTAACTTCTATTATTTTATCAATATATATGTAAAAATATAGGTAAACACATGTATTAATACAATACAAGGAAAGCAAAATTTGAGTATATAAAGATTATGTCAAACTTCATGGTTGTAAAACAATAGTATAGATTGAAAGGCCTCTAACTCTATAATATCAATATCTATGGATTGAATTCATAGTTGTGCATTAAAGGTGGACAACAGTGAAAAATTGATATCAAGACTTATAGTGCTTCACTCAATAGTCATGCAACTTATAATAGTGGTACATAAATACTAATATATGAATGTATAATAAAAAATAATTACTTAAATCTTTAATAACAAAGTTCACTTATAGCCACGATACACCTGATTAGATAAAATAACTAGTAAAATTATTTAGCAATCCCATTAATCAACCCACTTAGGAAAAAAACCTTTTTGAGTCCTAGTTCCCGTTTTGAGTCCTTTGGGTGAGTTTTGTGGTTGTGGTAAAAAACCTTTTAAGTAGCCTACCGATTGGCCCCAGTTACAAAGGAACTCCTGAAATTTAGTTTGTTGTGCAATTTCCGATGATAGGGTGAGGATTGAAATTGAATATCATTTCACCCTAGAGGTTTTCGTAGCCTCTGGATCCAGTCTCAACTCGTACCACAATTTCCATCTTTTCCATAGTGGTGTTTAAATGCCGACATTAAAACGGTGAGAATTAAAAAATTAAAACAATTTTAATTATTTTAATTTGGGAATTTAAATTAAAATTATTGTTTTAAGTAATATTTTAATGTCAAAGTCAAAATGCAAGGTGGAGAAGTTTTATTTTAAAATTCTCATGCAAAGAGAATTGGGGAAAAATAAAGTTTAAAAAATGTGAGATGGGAATTTTTAAAAAATCTCTGGCATCTTCTAAAGTCTCAAAGGCATCAAAATTGGAGGTGAGAATATTTGATTTTCCCATGAATTAAAGGTGAAGTGAAAATTATGAAGTTCAATTTCTTCATGCACCTGCGCATCCTTTCAAAGTGTCATCCAACCCAAAGCTGCGCTATGGTAAATGGATGTGCTACTTTTCTTTGATTTGGCTCTCCAATTTTTGAGGTCTGGAGGGCATTGTATGCATTATTTTTAATAAAGAAGGATTACACTTCAAACTTCCATCGCACGTCGCAACTTCTCCAAAAATTATTCTTGCCAAAGTTGCGATGAAGGAAATGTGTGAGTTGCAATTAGATACAACCACGTGTAGGGCATTTCAACATTATTTGTTGTTGTTTGATGAGGGATCCACGTTCAATGGTGCCCAAGGAGGTTTTCTAATGCCCAAATAGTGTTTCCTCAGCTTGGAAATGATGTAAAAATGTCTCTGCAACCATAAAAAGCCTTGTGGACAAAAAAAATACCCCAACTATTTGAAAAATGACTCCAACACTGTAAAAATGTGTCTACAATAATAAAAAATGTCCTACAACCTTTGTAAACACCTAGAGATGGTTTTGAATGCCTAGGAATGATTTTTAAATGCCCCTGCAACCATGAAAACAACCTGCACTTGTTATAAACACCCCAACAACACTATTTCCACCCAAGAATGGATTTAAAATGTTCTGGCATGATTTTAAAATGTCTTGACATGTCAAAAACGCCTCCAGCAAGTTTTTAAACACCATGGCAAAGGGGAAAATGACCCTAGCATCATAAAAATGCCTCTGCAACACTAAAAAAACATCCTGCAAATTTCATTGGGAATTTTGGAGGGTAAAATGCTTGGTAAAAGCATTATTTTACTACCAGTGAAGTGGGTAATTACCCAAGGTTAATTATTTTTTAAATTAATTTGCACGGGATTTTCAAGTAGAGGCAAAATGGAGAGGTTAGAAATCCCATGGCATATTCTTTTATGCCATTTTGTTGTAGAATCAAGGGGCCAGATCATGCCAGATGTCATGCCTCAATCCAATCTAGGTCTTCTTCTTTCTCATAAAATGTAATTTTTTGTCATTTGTAATATGGGAGGTTGGATGCTAAAGGAGGGGATATAAGGAGTCAGTCCAAGTTGGTAGGGAAAGCATATTAGCAATGTCTATGTATTCAAGTGGTAATTGCACTTCTATTTCTGGTCTGATTTAGATGAATACATGTTGATTTGTACAGTTGTCTCCAGCCTGCAATGTAAGTAATTTCTTTGAACAAAGCAATCAAGGGTTGTTGAATTCTTCATTTCTCATTTGCAGTAATGAATTATTTTCTTTGTTGGTAAAACATCTTTTAGGAAAATAATAGGAATAGTTACATTGTGGATGGATTATTAACTAGAATTGTCTGGTTTGACCATTAGCAAGTCATTTTTATTGTAAGGCAATAACATTAAATCAATTGGTATTGTAAGGCAATAACATTTGATTTAATTGAAATGGCCATTAGAAATGTTTTGGTGTCAATACCAATGATGCATGGAATTGTGACTTTATAACCCTATAAGGCATCGGTCTGTCTCTACACATCCTAGCAACCTCACAAACAATTTTTAATTACAAATCTTAAGCCATGTGTAAATTATTTGTAAGTTATTTCTTCCCTGCCCTTATGCACAAAGTTCAATATTATAAATATTGTCAAACCCTGTGCAAACTTGCAACTGATGCTTATCATTAGAGAACTTGTGCATACTATATTTGTCTAGGTTAATGGTGTTGTAAAAAACCATTAATGAATATATCTACAAGTATTATGAATTAGCTTATCATATGTTGGCACCCTTTTAACCTAGTTGCCTTAGATAGAGATCTCCCTTATTGTTTATCCTTTTTTAAATCTTTCAGAGATCTCTGGGAACACCCTCCCAAGCTTAGAAAGGCTCAAAGTGTAGACGAGGTTCATTTACTTTCATGTTCATTGTCTTTTCTTCACCTTAATTTGTCCATAGATTCTTTCTCTCAATCTGGATTATTTGGATCCTTGTGTCTAGATGTTGTGGGAAACACCTTAGAGTTGAGGGATTGCAAGAAAAAGAACCAATAGATTGGCGACTCTGCTAGGGACAAGACTACAGAAGCATGTTTCTATTTGGGAGAGTCAAATATTTTTTAAGACCTTCATACTTTGGTGAATAAATTGTTACAGCACATATGAAGATTTGTGAAATAGTGGTGCTTTGTTGGTGGAATGAACTCAGGCAGTATTGGATCTTTGAAGAGCTTCCAGTTCTTTGAAGGTTTTATCATGTTTGATTAGGTGCCAACTCTGTGAATGAACCTAATAAATTATTGAAGAATTGTTTCTATTTATACAAGTGTATTGCACAAATCTACAAGGTTTTGAGTCATGGGAAGAAAATTTTTGAAGTCTACAATAAATTCCAGGTATTTGGTCCTTCATTCTTGTTTCATCTTCAAAGTAGAACAAATCAGGTGTGTAAAAGTTATTTGTGAAGGAATGTTATTCCCATATTGAATGAATGTTTACTTTGAAAAGAGGGAATTAAGATGAACAACGTAGGCTTGCATATTTCAATAATGTTGATTATGACATATATGTGCTAAAAAATATGCATGGTAGATAAAAGGCATATTGATTGATGTAAGATTGCACATGTTGTAAAGTGTAAGTGGTCTTTATAGACCTGTGAATCTTGTGCAACTAGCAAAAGGGTATAAACATTTTATGTTAAATTCTAGAAATAAATAATGATTAGACATTGGAGAAATAAAAATTGTATTGGGAAGACTTAAGGTCTTATTATGTTGAGAGAGGCTATGAGAAAATAGTCATAATGGGATTAGGATTTAACTAAAAGCATACTTGAGGATGTATTGTTATTCTAGTTGTTCCCTTACAAATTTAAATGTGGCAATGCAAAGTTCACAGCAACATCATTCATATCCTCAAAGAAGGGTTTTCTTTGTTGAAAGATATAGAGCACTAGATTTTAGTGGTATCCAAAACCATCCAAATTCCATTCCTAATGGGGTTAGAGAGCATTTTCCAAAGCTCAGTGGACAAAGTTTTGAAGCAGCAAATAAGCATTTGCAAGATTTCAGTGATCTAATGGGAGATTATGAGGTTGATGCAAAAGTTATTGTCATGAAGTTATTTTTTCAATCACTTAAAGATGATGCAAGGGATTTGTTCATAGACTTGCTTGTGCACTAGATATTTCTTCATGGAAAGAATTTAGAATAGCATTTATTGATCAATTTGGTGAAAGAGTTGATGTAAGTTCATTGATCAATACACTTGTTGACATTTAGAAGGATGAAGAAGTGTTGGTTCCAATTTTCAACCTGAGGTTTGCAAAGACAATAAGAGATATTCCAGATAATGTCAGTCCACATGATGCAATGTATCTGGTTATATACCTAAGTGCATTTTAAGAAGAGATAAGCTTCTTACTAAGAGATAAAGATCCTACATCAGTCCATCAAGCATATTCCATAGCTATGGATATTGAGAATAATTTAAAGTATTCCATGATGAAAGGACATATGTCTACAAGTATTGATCATGTTAAAACAACTCATGTGGATGAAAAGTGTAGATCAGAAAATAGAAATGATGGCCAAGGTAGCAAAAATTGTACTATTATAGTTAAATCATCATTTCATCATTCAAATCTTAGTGAATTCCATGCACAGTGTGAGAAGTATACAGGCAATGTTGATCATATGTAATGCAGACAAGACTACTCTTGCCCACAAATTGCACAAACTCAAAACCCTCAAGCATAACACACAGTCACAACACAACAAAGATTGTAGCTCACTAAATCTTTTCTAATTTTATTCAATTTCAACGATATAAACAAGTCCACAATTTATTTACAAAAATTTGGGCCTTCAATGGCCTCTCCCACATGCACAACATCTCACATCTACACGTTCTCCTCTATAACTCATTCACATCACCTTCTTATTTGCGACTCTCACACTCACTCTAATGGCAGCGAACTTTGTTTATTGGGTTCAATTTCAGAAAGATCCTAACCCCAAATCAACCCCCTTCATCATTAGAGTTTAACTTCACACCCCAACTTCAAAGGGCCATAGCTCAACTATCTAGAAGCCTATTCAAGTGCATTTTTTTATTCAGGCTATTTTCTCATTGGTTGCATGCTTGTGTGGTTAGTTTTTAGTTTTGACACCCCAAATTTTTAATATTTTAATTTTATCATAGATGTTATTGTTTAGTCATTTTTTAGACCTAAAATACTCATAACTTTCACAAACAAGCACCTTTTCCAACCTCATTTTTTTAAAAGTTGATATTTTTTCAAGCTCTACACTTTTGTATTTTTAGTTCCTATTCTATAAGTATTATGTACTTTTAGCACAATTTTCCATTTTGGGACTATGTAAAACAAACTATATTATTAGGTTCTTGCATTTTAAATGCACTACAACTAAAGTACTAAAGTCTATAATTGTTGGGGGTCATTGCACCAATTAATAATAGGAGGGTTACACTTGTGTCTTCTTATTTTTTAACACTCACAATTTCTTTCTACGTTATGGATCAATTGTCAGTTCCTCTCCTTACACCATATAATTGTTGGTGTGAATGGGGTATATTACCTAGCTGGTTCCAAATTAGTTCCTATTCACACTTGTCTAGGTTAAGTTTACTTATGAAATTTAATAGTTGTGTCTCATGTCATAGGATTAAGACACTTGTTATTATCACATGTTGTCTTAGGTCTCAACCTTTCCTATATAACCAAGGGCTCGCATTGTACATTGTGTGTGGGTTGGATACATTGCAGATCTTGTGTATCATGTGTATCTTGTATCTTCTATGCATCATTATTATTCTTTGGCAATATATCATTTGTGTTGCTTCTCTCTTTTTGTGGAAGTTTGTTTCGGTTGCAAGTGATTCTAGGCATCTCTTAATTCTATTATGTGAATCTTACAATAATCATTTTGAATGTAAATCTAAAATACTAATCATGAAAAATAAAAGATTATTTAGAATTACTATGGGTACAGAGGTAGATCCTACTCTAGATGTAGAGAAAATTAAGTGGAATAACTAATGTGATGAAGCATATAGTTTTTGGTGTTTATTTGTATCCCCTGACCTACTCTTCCACATTGAGTCTTTGGATTCACCTAATTAGATCTTCACTACATTGGCTAGTTTCTTTTGGCAACAAGATGCTTTCAAAGTTCATCAATTAGAGAATGAACTCATTAGTTTGAGCCCTAGAAACTTTGACAATATAGAAGACTCCTTCACTAAGTTCAAATCCTTGAGATTCTAGTTGAAACAATGTGGGACTGAGAAACAACACACTCAAGTGGTCCTTAGTATTATCTCTAAACATGATCTAGATTACTAATTTTTTATTTTTGTACTCCATGCCACTAAGGGTGTCCTTGAGGATGCATGGACTATGTCATCTCTTAATTATATTGCTACCTCACTCACTAGGGAGAAGGATAAGCTCATTCAATGGGAATTCTAAAGTCTTCTAAGTCAAAGGCCTTGGTTGTAGACCAAAACATAAAAGAACAGAAGGTTTCTAGCAATAAGAAAAAGAAATAGAACAAAGATCAAAAATCATTCACTATTTCTAAAGAAACATTTGAGACCTCCTCGTCAAAAGGTGGCAAGCCTAAGAAAGAGAAGCTCAAATGTTCGTATTGTAAGAGACCTGGTCATGATGAGCACAAATGTTTGAAGAAGTAGATTGATCCTTGACACATTTTTTAGAAGAATAACATTAATGTTCCTAATTCTAAAAAAAAAAAATCAAATGGGGGATCTTGTAAAACATGACAATAGCAAGCGGAAAGGAAAGGGAAAGGCCCTTGTAGCACTTACATCTTTACCTTCCACTTGGATACTTGACCTGGTGCTTCACACCACATGGATTCATCATAAGATTCCTTCACATCTTTGGAGACTTGTTCTATTATGCACACATTGATGGGTAACGACATTCTAGTTGAGGTATGTGGGAGAGGGTCTATTGATGTAGGTAATAGGAGATTTCATGATGTTCTTTGTGTGCCCTCATTGTCAACTAATCTTCTTTTAGTTTATTAGATCGTTAACACTAGTTCTGGCAAATGAGTTGAGTTCACTCCTAATTTAGTGGTTATCCAAGATATGCATAGCATTTCTACAATGGAAGTTGGGAGAGAAAATTGGCAATCTTAGTTGTATGTTTTTTTCTCATTTTGTTCTCGATTCTCCTTTGACCGCACTTTCTACTCTGATGAGTTGAGCAAGTTGTGGCTAACCAATTTGTTCATTTTAACTATCTCTATTTACAGCAACTAAGATAGCAAGGCATGGTTATAGGTTTGTCTTCTATCTACTTTCTAATGGAGTTTTTCAGGGCTACGTCCTCAGCAAACATCCTAAAGAGAAGTTTGACAAGGGCAAGGAATGGAGGGCTGCTCAAATTCTAGAGTTGATTCATAGTGACTTATTTGGTCCATTTTTGCATCCTTCATTCAACAAGGCTAGATACATCTTGACCTTCATTGATGACTTTTATAGGGATACTTGGGTCTACTTTCTTTGAAAAAAGTCTAAGGTCTTTGAGCATTTTCAATAATTAAAATCACTTGTGAAGAAACAAACAAGGAAATCCATCAAGGTTCTATGCACTGAAAATGGTGGTGAATATGTCAACCATCATTTTGATTAGTTTTGTACTTTAGAAGGGATTGATTTTTAATATATAGTTCCACACAATCCTCAATGAAGTGGTGTGGTAGAGCATAAGAATAGATATTTGAAGGAAATGGATAACTATATGATTCACTCTAGAGATCTCTTGCACTATAATACTAGACGAAGGCCATTATCTATGTGAGTTATATCTAGAACTACATTCCCAACAAGGCCTTGAAGGGAGTCACACCTTTTGAATCTTGGAGCAGTCAAAAACTCATAGTGAAGCATTTTAAAGTTTTTGGTTCTCTAGCATGGGACCACATTTCAATAGAGAAATGTAAGGCTATGGATTCATAAAGCATGCCTTGCATCTTTGTTGTCTATTATAATGATGTTAAGAGATATTGGCTTGTCTACTCTACTACACATGAGATATTTATTGAGAGGAGTGTTCACTTTGAGGAGGGCTATTTGAGTTATACTCTTAACACTTCTCCACCATCTACATTTACATTGGATTCACTTGGTATTGATGACAACATTTTTGAGGATTCATATCCACCTATACACATTCCTTATGATGAGGATTCTTCTTCCTACACTTTGACTAACAAGAGTGATGATGAGGATTCACATCCTTCCTCTCCTAGTCATTATTTTGAGGTTGAGGAATCTTCTCCTATTTATTTGACTTTAAGTCCACTTTGGGATAGATAGACTCTGTAGGTTGCATTTGATTGGATTGGGTATGGTCATAGTTCCAAAGACATCCACATATTCTCATCACCTCTACTTTTGATCCACAATATTTTCAAGAGGAGTCTAGCATTCTTGAGTGGGATGCAGCTAGGTAGGAGAACAATTCCTTGGTTAGGAACCATACTTGGTATTTTGTCCCCCTTCTAAAGGGAAGGAAGATTGTTTGATGTAAATGGATATATCAGACAAACTTTGTAGTGGATGGATCAGTAGATAAGTTCAAAGCACAATTTGTTGCAAAGGAGTTTTCACAACTTCCTAGTATTGACTTCACTAAGACCTTTACACTAATTATAAAGATGAACTCTATCCATCTCACACTTTCTATTGTTACAACACACCATTGGTAGGTTCATCAAATGGACATGAAGAGTGCTTTTCTTCACAAACATCTTGAGGAGTAGATATAGATGGAGTAACCATAGGGTTTTCTACAAGATTCTTTGTTGATTTGTAGACTTAGGAAATATGTGGCTTCAAAGAGACCCCTCGAGCTTGGCATGCCAAGATGGATTCCTTCCTTTTCCTAGTTGGATACTCTAGATGTCATTCTAATCTAAATCTCTACATCTTATGGTAGGATGATTCTCTTCTACTTCTAGTTTTGTATGTCGATGACTTATTGATTATAGGGAGTTCTTCATCCTCCATTGTAGTTGTGAAAACTATTCTCATGATAGGTTTTCCATGATTGACTTGGGTTTGTTGCATTATTTTCTTAGGATTGAGATGTCTTAGTCTACTTTTGGGATTAACTTAGTACATAATCCAAGTGTGTACTTGAATTGCTCTTACAATTCCACATGGTTGACTACAAGCCTGCTTTGGCTTCCTCTCTTACTAGAGTCAAACTTGAGGCATAGTGTTCAACATTGATTGATGTTACTTTATATCAACAGCTTGTCAGCAACCTCATATATTTGACTAACACACCACCTGACATTTCATATTCCATTGGCATTCTCTCTTGGTTTATGTAGGAGCCACATGAGTTGCAATAGAAGGTAGCTAAATGGATTCTCCACTACAAGGTACTCACAATTATGGGATCCATTATGCAGTTGGTCTTGATATTGACTTGGTTGGGTATATTGATTCAAACTAGGTAGGCAATTCTCAAGATCATAAGTCCACTCCATGTTATAGCTTCTCACTTGGTCCTAGTTCTATTTGTTGGTTGAGCAAGAAATGTGTTATTGTGGTATATTCTACTAAGGTCAAGTATTGGGAAGTTGTGAATGTTGCCACTGAGGCTATTTAGCTTCAACATATTCTCACCATGTGTGGTGTCCAATTTAGATGACCATCTATCATATTTTGTGACAATTAAAGTGTTATTCTGATTTCACATTACCTAGTCCACCATCATAAGACCAAGCACATAGAGGTTCATATGCACTATATCAAGGAGCTTATTCATGGATAGTCCATTGATCTCAATGATTTTCTAACTTCTTAGCAGATCACCAACATCTTCACCAAACCCTTTATAGAAAGAAAGCATCTTCATCGGTGAGCTTTACTAGACATGCAAGAGGCTACTTCTTTTGGAGGAGCTACCTAGTCCTCTCTCTTCTCTCTACTTTGAGGGAATCTTTTCTCTCTCTATCTAGGAGGCTTATCTTTTTTTATTGGGGGCTCTTCTCTATAGAGGGTTTCTATGTACATGGGTACCTCATCAAGATTCATTTGTTAGGATTCATCTTTTTACCCACCTATGTTATGCATTTGGGGAAGTGTTAAGTGTAGGTTTTTATTTTCCTTTATTTGGGTATTATGTATTTCTTCTACATGCTTGTTAAGGTTTCTAAGGTTTTTAGAAATAGGTCATAATAAGAGTAGATGGCATCTTCCATCAGAGTAACTCCCACCTATTTTGAGTAGTTGTAGATATTTCTCCTATTGGTTGTATTTGCCTCCCCTCTTCTCTACACATACTCGCTCACATTTCATGTTTCATTATCATGTCATTGTAATCTTTTGGTTTATGCATATTTCTTTGAGCCATTCTTGACTAGCAATCTTTTTGTTTTTATTGTTTATGAAAGCTCTCTCTATTCTATTATTTTAGTTCAAGGAGCATTTGTCAAATATGGTTTTTGTGGCTATTCTTACATCTTTATAATTAGTGTGTTGGAATAATAGAAGGATAGATAAACAGGGGACCAAAACTAGTCCCTAGGAATGAGTGCATATGAAAACATATTACATTCGGGTTATGTGTTAGCTTTTAAGTAGAAATTGTGTCACGTGTACACTAGTCATTGCATAAAGTATAATCAAAACTTCCAAATAAATTTTATAATGATTTGTCTACAAGATGCAACAACCATGTTCTTAGAAACTCAAAGGCCTAGAAGTGCATACTTTTAGGACCAATTGTGGGATAAGAGGGCCAAGAGAGATCTAAGGAGTTTTCCAAATCCTTTTGGTTTTCTAATAGTGCCAAAAGGAACTTTTAGCAGATTCATATTGGTAGCAATATGGCCAATGTGGGAGGTGGTTGAATGAAGCTAAGATGGGATCCTACAAGAAGCTTGGATTGGGAATCAACCTAAGATTTCCACAACTAATGATGAAGCTTATTCCATTTGACATTAGAAAACTTACTTTTCCATTTTTCAATAAGTTGGTTTGCAAATGAGTGTTTGGTAAGGATTCCTCTGTAGGTTGCAAAAGCATGAAAAATCTAATATTGTAGGCTTATGTCCAATGCCAATCTTTTAAAAAATTGCACTAATAGAAAGCAAAGAACTACTTGAGATAGTCCCACTTCTTCCATTGCAATTATGGAAGATCCAAAAGGTCCTTGAAGACTTGGATACTGAAATGTCCCAAATGATATTTAATTGCAATTAAATCTATTTTTTAATATGCACCCAAATATTTCAGATGTTCACACCAAACTACTTCAAAAATATTAACAAATTTTGGGGCAAATAAACAATAACTTAACATGCAACCCCAAATCTAATTTTTATTTATTAAATAACTGATTACAATAGAAATATGAATGCTACAACATCAAATATGCATGCATGAACTTCTTCAACAATCCCACAACACCAATCTTCAACTACACTGCAGACAGGTTGAAATACATAATGTGCAATTCACCTGAAATTGCCAGAAACACAGAGAAACCCTCAAACTAAAATATTCTTGATTTTTCTATTACAATAATAGAAATAAGGTCTAATACAACAAGAAGCAACAGCATCAATCTCTTGTAGAAACCCCACAACAAAAAGGCAAACTAGCAAATTATGCTAAAAAAAACATTTGTCGAAAACCCCCGAAATTGATTAAATCGCACAGAAACTTCACCACACATGCATCAAATGGGCTATGGAACCTGAGATGATGTTACAATAGCAAATACACAGTAACTAAATGGCATGCAACAATAGCAACCAACAATACTCCTAAAACTACACAATTAAATACTAAAAAATACACTGCCGACACCGCTGAAACACTATAAACCCAACTCAAACTAATAAAGCTGATCTCTAATGCCTGGGATGGATGTGCTATAGCAAATACATGGTTATCCATGTGCTACACAACAGAAACACCATACATTTCTCCAAAAAACACTGAAACAACATCTACAAACACCTGCAAACCAAAACACTCAAACTGCCAAACTCCTCTGAATCTTTTAATGCAAATGTAACCTCTAGGTGAGATTACCCTATAATATCCAAAGATAAATATCCTTAGACAATCTAAAACCCTTAAACAAATGCCCAAGAGTCACTAGCTTCAATGGCTACATCACCCACTGAAGATACATCGCCCACTAAAGATACACAAGCTAAACAGCTCTATGAAGAGAAATGATCAAATAGAAATAATCCCCAAATGAAAAATGCCTTTGCTTTTTAACATAGCTCCAAAGGAGGTGCCAAAATCCCAACTCTTTGCATGTGAAATCCTCATTATTGATTTTTCCCAAAAAATTGCCTTTTGATTCCAATAATTAGATTTGTCCATTATAAGAAAGGCAATAATAAATTGCAAGATTCCCATTTCCAAACTGCCTAAAAAGACTCCAAGAAATCCCACGCTTTATTTGAGCATTAATAATATTTAATATCTATTTATTTAATAGTCATTTGTTCTAATTTTGGAATTTGCACCGACACAAATAAGATATTAAATAAATATTATTTCCCCAATTCTATCCCATGATCCTGATTTACTATTTTTGGATAGTGGGAACTTACTATATTTAGTAAGTGCTATTTTTGGAAAGGGGGCATGACAGATACGCTTTTCAAAAGAAATGTTTACCAAGAAACCTAGGGATGGCACCCAAGAGAGTATCATTCTTGAATCATTTAGTTCCACCAAATGGAGCGGGTGGAGAAACTTAAATCATACATAAGCGATTGGTCATATTAGGTGAGATTTTGTGAGTTGTTAGGCTTTCCAAATGTTGTTGAAGGGTATAGAACCATTATTGTTGAATTATGGAGCTAGCAAGATCTTATCTCTCTAGCTAACATTTTACCATGGTTTACCAATAGAGGCAATTTGGATTCTAAATTTGATCAACTATTTTCAAGAAGTATTTCTTTCCAAAGCCTAAATGATATATTTGGCTATAAGGTAGATGTTGGAAAGATGCATGCAACCATACAGAGGTGGACTAAATGTTCATTCAAAGGAGCAAACCTAGGAAACCTTTAAAACCAAAGAACCATTCACAAGAAAGTACACAAAACAAGACATTCACCAATGAACAATGTATTGAAACAAAGAGAGAAATGTTCAAATGGAGAAATGTACAAGCATGCACAGTGATCCTTGATTTTCCTAGACTAAATCTCTAACAAACCATTCTACAAAATTGAAGTAAGAATATACATAAGATGTTCAAAAAAACTCCTAACACATGATTACTATTGAATCACCAAGTGAGTCACTATGTAAGGAGACCAAGTAAACTATAACTTACTAAATATAGAAGATTCTCTCAACAAGATAACACCTATGTGTGAGAGGACACCTAAGAAAGATTATCATGTGTATAATAAGTTAGGATAATAAAACAAATATGCATAATATAATGCACTCTAACACCCTCATAAGTATAGCCTAGGTGTAGTGATATGGAGATAATAATAATGGATCCTAGCAACTAGGCCATGTTGAGTACCCATATACAAAAATTCCCCCATAAGTAGAGAAAAGGGGGAAAACCAAAGAAAAAACTCTTCTCTGAAAGAGAGAAAAGAGATCTTGCTTGATCAAATATAAAATCCCACAACAAAAATACTTGTTATAGAAGTGTCTGCAAAAACAATTACAATGCTATAGAACCAAAGAACCTCCAATGAAATTAGTATCAAAGAAGCCTGCAAATTTGATTAGGATCAAAGAGAGCTATGAATCCAATGAAGCCAAAATCAAAGATTAGGATCAAAGAGATACAACTATACGTGAGTGAGGCACGGAAACACTACTCAAGCAATAAAAAATTAGAAGCATGTCGAAGATGCAGATGGCACAATATCAACATTCTCATAAACATTGATTAACTAACAAAGATGTCTTATGTAAACAAATATTCAAAAAATTATAACTAAAGAACTTACTTCCACAAATAGGAAACCAAATGTGAAGCTTCCATAAAAAGGCATCCAATAAGTGTATATATGGTATGTGCTTTATCTCACTAGTATGCATGGGTAACCAATTGCTACATATGCAGGGCCTAGTATATAGACATAAAGACTAGGTACATAGCTCACTCAAAATTAAACCAAGGAAGCATTAGATATAGTACAACACACCTCCAATAATTCTAAATAGAGGGGATTGTATCCAACTAGACTGGAGAAAAAAAAAACAAGAAGCTACTGAAAAAGAAGAATCCCAAAAAAACGAAGGACGTGAAATTGTGCCTTGCAAACCCCCCATTACACTAAAATTGAAGGAAAACCACCTTAGACACAAAAAACACCAATCTAAAGGAAAAACCACCCAAGGACAAGCAAAAACCATAGTGTAAAACTATCATATTGGAAAAACCACTTTTGGCAAAAGAAGAAACCACAAGTTGAACAAAAAACCACCAAACTTAGTGAGAAATAAACTATGCCAAAAGGCTACCAAAAAAGAGGTGTGAGTCCCAGGTAATCAACCTACCTACATATTGTTAGAAGGTTTGGCACTACAAATATTAAAAGAAGACCAAGTTTAAAAAGGCTAATGCCTTTAAAAATAGGGGTGAGTTCATGAATTAGCAATTTAATATAGAAAGGGACAAGAGTATCAGGTTGGTGCCCAGGGCACCTACCATCCCATGGTAATGGAGCAAGGTCCAAGGAGTGTCTTGCCCTATCATGGTAGGTTCATGGTAGGGGCAAGGACCCCATACTACCCAACCACTATGGCATGGGAAAGGGATGGGGTGGAAACCCCTCATGCCCCACCCACTTGCAACAATATTTGTTCAAAAAAAATTAACAAAAAACACTTTTATTGGGTAATGGGGTGAGGTTGTGGTTGCCCCAACCCCCTTCCCCTAAAAAAAAATTATTTAAAGCTTGTAATTTTTGGAGAAAAAATTACAACACTACATCTAGGTATAAGTCTATATAGACTTGTACCTGCAAATTTTTTAATTACAAAAGTAGACTTTTTAAAAAATGTAAAAACAAAAATAAAAATTGGCAAACCAAAGGTGTCCCTTGGGTTTTTTCATGTTGTGGATGTAAATGAAAACATTAAATTGGCTTTCAAATGCCCTAAAGATGTTGAACAAAGAAAAGCTTGAGGAGAGGCTTGTGAACTAAAGGCTCTAATACCATGTTGGAAAGATACATGCAACCATACAAAGGTGGACTAAGTGTTCATTCACATGAGTGATTTCATAAAACATCTGAAGCCAAAGAACCATCCATAAGAAAGTACTCAAAACAAGAGATTCACTAAAAAACAATGTGTTGAAACAAAGAAAGAAATGTACAAATGGAGGAACGTGTAAACATGCACAATAACACCAAAGATCAAGGGGTGATCCTTGGTTCTCTTAAAAGACTACATCTCTAACAATCCATTCTACAAGATTATGAGGTAAAAGGGAGCATATATAGAAGATACTTAAGAAGAGTCTTAACACATGACTACTACTAAGTCACCAAGTCAATATGTGATAAGACCAACTAAATTATAACTTGTTAAATATAGAAGATGCTCTCAACAAGATGACAACAATATGTGAGAGAAGACCTAAGCAAGCTTATCATGTGCATAATAATTTAATATAATAAAGTAATTATGCATAAATATAATGCACTCTAATAGCAACTACTTTGGGAGGGAGGGTCAATGATACCGATTGATAAACAAATTTGTCGCTACGATATTTTGTTGAAAATAGCTTGACTCACCCGATGAGCAACAACAAAGTTTACAATAGTTGGGAAGATTGTTATTAGATGTAACAATCTTTCTCTGCGTTTGAGAGGGGGGGCTCCCTCTTATGATAGAAATTTAAGTTTTTGAAGGGGTATGCTTTTAACCATAAAGCAAGAAAGGCACATAAACTAAAACTCAAACAAAAAGAGAAAATCTTAGATAAGGCTAACATGGGTCCAATAATCTAGTTTTTCCCATAAGATAATGAAGAGATTCAAAAAATGAGAGGAACAAACACATAGATTCATTTCCCAGGAAAGATAATTTGAAAGAAAACGCATGCAACTAAGGTTTAAAAGACAGAATGTTGTCCAACATAAGAAATATACACTCACATAGGGTTTTATGACTCATACTCATAAAATAACCTATTATCTCATCCTAAATTGCATGAAACTAATTGCATTCACCACATGATGGAAAATATTTTAAGAATAACTACAAATTTGACATAAGAAAAACTTACAGCATAAAGATTAACACATAGACTCATACACCAGTAATATCCTTCTTTATTGATTTTCAAAAAGAAAGCTCATAGACTCTATACTCCTGTACAATGTGTGTGAACCAAAAAAACCCCTCTTTTCAATCTAACCTTGTATATATAAGCTTTCATTTGTAACTAATTCTTTAAATGACTTCTCATTTACCACTTAATGACATTTTAAAAGGTCATTATTTTACAACTTAAGTTATAAACAAATGTCACTTTATTAAGTCATATTAAAATGACTTAATTTACAAACTGAAAAGCAACGATAAAGAGAAAAAGGACAAAGTCTTTAGCCTTGTTGATTTGAATTTTTTCTTTGCGAGCTTCGAACTTAGGTGATTATGATTGCTTGGATAATGACTTCCCCTTTTCCAACTCTACTAAACCGGCACAAGCATTAAGTACACTTGCAGGAACAAAATCATCTATATCCATATTGAGCTGGTGCATTTCTCCAAAAAGCTTCAGGGCTTTCTCACCATAACCATTGAAAGCATATCCTCCAAAGTGTGCTTGTAACTACATTATCTAACTAAATTCCTCCATTCATTCGACTTTACAACTGCCAAATGCATTTGCTTGAAAGTGTCTAAAGCCATTTCAACAAATCTGCATTCAACAAACCTATGATCACTGTGTTCCATATGATGGCATCGCTCTAAGGCATTATGTTAAACAGTTCACATGCCTTGGCTATACTTCCACATTTTGTGTACATGTATCAGAGCACTTGAAATAACATCTAAAAAATTCATTTATCCTATATGCTTTGATAGATGTCAACAACCTATTCCAGCTCTCATGTGCACGTAGAAAAGGAGGATGTTGGCAATAGGCATGAAGAATGTGTAGAGCAAACCATTTTGCCTCTCCATTTTAAGGCAAACCCATCTATCAAAAATTTGACGGATTCGCTAACCTTCTAACTCATTGACAAAGGTATTTTGGTGATTTGGGGAATTAACAAACTTGGTAATTTGCCAAAATATTTGCAAGTTTATAAAAATGTTGATGAAAGTATGTGTCAGGGTTTTAGAAGGTTTGCTACCTTTTAAAAATGTCACAAGAATTTTGAACGTGTTAGAGGTTCGATGAGTTTGTGAACTTGCTGACAAAAGGAGCATTTCGACATTTTAAAGGTTCTGCTAACTATGAAATGAACGCCTCTTTCATTTTGCTCTTGGAATTCTTCTCTTTAAGCTTTGTCAACAATTTCAGCAAACCTTTTCTCACCACTTCATAACTTTGAGGAACTTTGTTTGTTGGCATTTCAGAGAGTTCATGAACTTGCCAACTCGCTGAAATGTCTTCTTTCTTTCCTCCTTTCTCTTTGTCATCTTCTTTCTGTCGCCATTTTGATGAATTTGCAAACTCACAAACTTACTGCAAAGCTTTACTTGTACTTTGTTTCGTCTTCTTTCAAAGGCTTGTTGATGTTTCGGTAGGTTCGCGAATTGGCAAACTTGCTGAAAGGTTTTTCTTTTTGCAACTCTTGAAATCTGTTTTGAACCTTGTGAGAGAGAGATTCATTGGCAATTACAGAGGTTTGCTAACCTCTAAAAATGTTGACAAAGCTTAAGGAAGAGTGTCTTGTTGGGGTTTCGGCAGATTTACGAACTGGCAAACCTATGGCAAAGTTCTTAAAAGCCTAAAATTGTCAATACAAAGGAGAAAAACTTGTATGAATAAAACCTTGAAACTTCAAGAAATCCTTTGCAGTTAAGTTGTGACCAAGAACAATCTGAATAAAGTGAAAGGTGACAAAGGAATTTAAAAAAAAAATTGAGCAGAAATTTTACAAGGCAACAATACCCAAACCATCTTTGTCTTTTAGTTGAATGCAATGTAACCAAGAAATTGTGGGCAAACCCTTCTTATTACCCCACTTGGCCTAAAGGAAACCCCTGATCAATTTGGCAAGTTGGTTGTAACACGCCTTAGAAGGAAGCTAATAGGAAGAAATGTAGACATAACTAGGTAAAAGAATTTTGTTGGCAACTTGAATTATGTCCACCAACAAGACGAACGTGTTTCTCTAGTTCATCAATTTAGCTTTGATTTTCTTGATAAACTAGTTCCATGTCTTTGAGTGATACCCCAAGCCCAAAGGGAATGCCAAAGTATCTAGTGATGCTACCATGCTTGATTTCATGCTAGTTAGTAAGGATCCATGCAGAGTGAGGGTCGAGTTTGGTCATGAACACAATTTTGAGAAGGGTTAGGTGGGATCCCAAGACTAAGCAATAAAGATCTAGAAAATCCAAGGTGTTAGTAAACTCATTAACAAAGTTTTGAATGAATAGCATACTATCATTAGCAAAGTGCGAATTGAGGCCAACCTTGTTGGAAAAAACAATTCCTTTGATGAGGCAATTGGATAGAACATGTTGGAACAAACAGTGAAGAGCATCAACAAGGACATAAAGGAAAGAGGCTAGGGAAAAACCTTGACAAATGGATCTTTGGAGAGAAAATTGTAAGGACAATATACCATTGATGACAAGCCTAGCATTAGCATCCATGAAGAGCATCCTTATTGGGCTAATGAGTTCAGGCTCGTAGCTTAGCCAAGTCAACATATTGAGGATGAAAGGTCATTTGATAGTACCATACATCTTTTCAAAGTCCAACTTGATGATCAAGGCATCCTAAGAAAATTTTTGGACCCATTCAATAGTCTTCCAAGCAAGGACCAGGTTGTGAAGAATTAAACGTTGACGGAGGAAGCCAATTTATTTCATTTTAACAATCCCCTGGGTGATAACTTTGATCTTGTGGGCAAAGGCTTTGGTTATAATCTTGTAGGAAGTATTTAAGAGAGGTGAGTCTTCACCCACCAATAGAGTCTTCATTATTGCCTTTGGGAATCAACTTTATAAAATCCTAATTGAACACAAGTCCCAACATGTCTATTTCAATTCCTTCAAAGACATAGTATTAGTCTTCTCTGATATGCAGCCACAGGCTTTGTAGAACTCAATAGGTAAGCCATCCATACTAGGCCTTGTCTTAGCAACCATGCAATTAAGAGCTTCATCTAGTTCCTTAATATTTAAGAGTTTGTCAAGCTATTTCTTGTACTCTTGATCAATTTTCTTAGAGATGCAATCCCCCACAATATCTTCCAAGACAAGAATAAGGGGATCGTTCTTGGAGGGGTCGATAAAGAGTGAGTTGTAATGATCATGGAAGATCCTCGTAATCTCATATTGGCTTTTGTAGAAAAGAGTATGCTCACCTCTTATCACAGAGATGTGCTCTTTTTGGTGTTTATGTTTGAGGTACGAGACAAAGAACTTTGACCCCCTTATCACCATATTTTATCCAATGGAGGCAAGCTTTGATTTGGGCACCCCTTCCTTTGCAAACATCTAGGGGTTTGATGAGATCCTCAGTGCAATTCATGGACTATTGAATACTAATGTTATGGTGTAACATCTAGGAGGGATCTACCCAATTTAAGTTGTCCTTTAAGGGATTTCTCCAAGTCACCTTCTCTTACCAGCAACCCTTTTGCCATAGTTTCTTATAAAGTTGGTGTAGTATGAGATGGCACATTCCCACCAATGAATTCATCTAACCTAATAGGGTCTAGATTAAGTATTACAAGAAGCAATTAGGCTATATAGTCTTCATTCTCGAGGTGGGACACACTGAGTTTGAAAGGGTAGATCATGACTTTAGTAGGAAGTGTGAACTACGAAGATGGTGGAAATGATGGGTAAGTGGTCAACAAGGGTGGTAGCAAAAGCAAAGAAGACGAGAAGGCTAGAGGGTTTTGGGGGAAACAATAATGTTGGGACAAATGTAGAACCTATCTATCCTACTCACTTTCTTGAGAAAACCTTATTTGTAATTGCTCCAAGAGAACTGGTGGGGTTTGTGGCTAGTAACTTTCCAATGGATAGGATCAAACACCCCAAGATTGTTTCAAGCAAGGGCCCAAGCATCACGCTCTCACTGAGATAATCAAGTGTTGCTCATCCAACTTCAATTTGGAAAATGCTCAAACATGTCAAAGTCTCCCTCTATAATCCATCAGTAGTAGGGAGGTTGGTTCTCATTGAATCCTAGAGTTGGGTCCTTTTAGTGGAGGTATTGGAGGCATACTCCAAGGGAAGCCATAAAGACTTCCTCCGTATAGGAGGGTGACCCACACAGTTGTTATTTGGGTACACTCTTGTAACAACAATGGGTTTGGAGAGCCAAGGTGCTAAGCCAAGATCAGCTTTGCCATTTCCTTCATTATGATTAGTATGTAAGAACCTAGCTTCCTTCCAAATGCCATTAAGAGTAATATCCAATTTAATATCATTGACTTTTGACTTCTTGTAGCATCATGACATCAATCTTGGGAAGCATGAGAGACTATTTGACCTTATATTTCCAAGATGGGATAGATAATCCCTTTACATTCCATCATTAAATGGTGTGCTTTATTAAGAGGAATGTAAAATGGATTCCTCCACTAAATGTAGGGTGTTGGATTGATTCTCCGAGAGTAGGGATTGGGATTCCATAGGGGTTCTCTTAAGGAGGGGACCTATATCACATCCACAAGGGGTTGTTGAGCTAGGAGAAACTATCTAAGCACAATTCCTTAATGATAAAGGGAGGCAAAGTTTCCTATCTTCACTTTGCAATTATTCGTTCTCATCAAGGATAGTGGGTTTATAAGATTGAGGGTAAGGGGAAGAGGGGGAGTGGAGAGGGAGTTTGGGTAAGGAAGAGGAGGGTTGGGTTAAGGATGGTGTGGATACTCAAGGGTTGGACAAACATTGAGTAGGGTATATAGAAGGAGAATCCTTAAGAGGCACTTGTTGAGGTTAAAGGGATGGGTTTGGAACAATTGAAAGATCTGGGAATGGGACAAGGCTTTGGTATAGGGCAACTTTAAATTAGTTGACCTTCATAGTAAAGATAGAATAAGAAAGCAAGCTTTTCTATCTAAAATAAATTCAATGATATCAAAGTTAAATAAAAATAACCCTGCCTCATTCATCGTTTTGTAGATTAGGGCATTTGTCGACAATCTCCCCCTTTGACCTTAGTGTGTTGGGTGTCACCTCCTAGCCTTTAGCCACTAATGGAGTGAACAACATAATCACCACACACAAAGTGGTGATTTTGTAAAGTGGGCAAGCATTCAGCAATAGAAGTAGACATTGGCAAAATGGGGGGTTAGGGTTTGAATATAACAAGTGGGAGCTTGGATTTTTTGAGGGAGTTGCAACAGTGGTGGGATTAGGGTTAAGATCTAATGATGTGTCATCCATGGAATGCAATTAGGCCCTATCGTCCTTGGGATCTACAACGTGAAGACCCTAGTCACGCACTTTCTTTTTCATAGTTGTGTGTTTGGGGTTAAGGGTTGGATGAATGCCAGCTAGGTTACCTGACCCAACTGCATAAATAAACTTAAGCGTGCAGCATGATGTCAAGATCACATCACAAGTAGAGGCAGCAAGTGCAAATGGAGGACAGAGGTCCCAGAACGTAGGGGGCTGCACTGAACCAATCACGATCATCATTCTCTCTCTATGAAGTCTTCACACATCAATCAATTAGACTTCAAAGATTCAACTAGTATGGTCCAGTTCTCCCTATCTTTATTGATCTCTAATATCCATTATGGTCTTCAATGTTAAACGTCTATCTTTTAGCAACACAGCCACATTTTGTTACTAAATTCAATTAAAAGATGTAGAAATGAGCATTTAACTGGATCTAAAAAAAATTATTTCCAGCATAATATATTGAGCAAGACTAATGCACGTTTTGTCTTTACAGATTTACTTACGTGCCTATCATACCTGATCCATTGGAATAATCTTGTCCATGACAATCTAAATCATTGTGTTGCAACATATCTTTAAATATTTCCTTCAGTAACTATTTTTTGCATCAACACCGCCTTTCCCAGTTTCCCTTCTCTATTTTCACATTTTGAAGCAAAGCATTGTAATTGTCCATAGGTTTCTGAGGGATGGCCATTGCATTCATTCTCAAGCAGAGTTCAAATTCTCAACTAAATTAATACGCTTGACACAAACCACAACTTTATTATGCTTCCCTATTTTCAAATCCTTTGGGCTTATCCAAACAGCTCTACATAACAATCATATTACTGGCAAGTTGTTAACAATTGACTGGGCAACCCATTTGATCTTCTTTTTTATTTTTTAAAATGTGCAAACATAAGTGATTAATAAGCCCTTCCTACACATACAAATTCTATTGTGAATTCACACCAGCCATATGAGCCCTTCCCGTGAATTCGGCTTTGATGTTTTATCTCTACAACTTGAGGATGTGTAAGATGTAAGTGAGCTTTGTTATAGATTGAAGTGTAACATTGCTGCTCAAAAAAATGTATGCATCTAGAATAACAGATTTTCCATTCAACTGCTTCAAGAATCCCAAGAAGATTTTCATGATATCGTGACTGTACACCTCATAAAGCCATTGTGCCACACATATCTAGTGTCATATGATTATATTTAGGACATGACATTAGTTTTCCTTCCCAAGGTAGTTTTCTTTCTTCGAGTTAAATTTGCTGAATAAGATGTTGACACGATGAGAGGAGCATTCAGATATGACATCCTCTTCTTGTTCCACTTAATTTATCCCACCTAATTCTCTGAAATCTTCAATGGGTGAGATTCATCTTCCACTGTGAGATCATTTACATAGATCTAAACAAGCAAAGACAAGACTGCTAAAATCAAAGTCGTGTACCAAAAGGAACGAATGACACGAGAAGAGATAAGATACAAGTTGAACCTTAAATTGAAGATTCTGAAATTGTTATGACAATAATGAGATAAACAGAGAAAATGCTGAGAAGGCAAAACTGATTTGAAAATTTGTTAAGCAACAGATTAATTTAGTAGGCCTAATGCCCAGATATTGGATAAATTGTTAACCAACAACTAGCACGATTAAATTTCTTTAAAATAAGATTTCTACAAAACTTGGCTGACATTTATGCTTATAATCGGGATTGAGGCCAAAATATAATAATTTAAGCTGCTTAGCAAGGTTATTATGACATCCACTGTTTTTTTTGGATTTTTGCCAAAACCTATTAATTCAAGCTACTTAGCAAGGTTATCATGATATCCAGCATATTATTTTTATAGGCCACCTAAATAGTACACACTATGAGAGATGACATATTTTAGACAAAGCTATCTATCAATGATTTTCTCATCTCATCGACTATAGCACTAGGCTGTGATTCTCTCAATTTGAAAACGCTTTCAATAACTGACAATTCAGTTGCTGTTGTGTCCAGTCCACAGAAAGCAGTCCAATCATTTACAATCATTCCAGCAGCCACAACTTCACTTCCACGATTGACAGTGCCTGCTACAAGTGGTACTTGGAGGAGTGTTGATAGCTCATCTAGATCTTCAATGGATGTGTGTGGATGAACCTATCGGACAACAACAAAATTGAGCTGGTAAATATCTCAAATGTGCGTTTCAGTTCATCTCTAAGCTACTAAACATGAACACCAACACAATCATTTACAAAATGACGACTTCAAAGTTTGAACAAATCCATAACTAAAAGTAATAATTTCTCCATTTGGGAAGCCAAATTTAAGTGTTAGATGTTGTTTGAGCAAGAGAAATATCTATTCTTACCAGCCTCCCTCAGTTAGAAAGCACAATCATATACAAAATGATGATTTCAAAGTTTGAACAAATCCATAACTGAAAGTCGTAAATTTCTCCATCTGGGAAGCCAAATTTAAGTATTAGATGTTGTTTGAGCAAGAAAAATGTTGATTCTTACCATCCCGCCTCGATTGGAAAGGACAGCATAACTGCCAACAAGAATATTTCCAGCAATAGTTTGCCTAAAAACCTCAACTCCTAGAACATCTGCTATCAGTTCTTCTGTCTCCTGGATAATAAAATGCCAAATCATGTTAAAAATGGAACGAGGCATCATAATGTTACACTACATTGAAATATGACCAAACAATAAAAACTCATTCAATATCCCATGACTATGAAACACTAATCATAGTCATCTAGGAATGATAATGGAACAAAGAAGGATAGAACATGCTATATATGATAAGAGCATAGACAAAGCATGCTACCAATTATTACTTCCCGTCATGCATCCTTAATAACCAGCTTTCTTAACTCCATTTAGACCAAGGGAAGAGGCACCAGAAAAACGTATTATCATCCAGACCCAACAAATGACATGCTCTTCAAGTCGACAAATGAATAGAGTTGCAAAGACCTTTGAATTGCCTCTAACCCACCATTTTGTTCATTAAAAACTTCCATTTTATGCACCTCTTCTTTTTATCATTAAGATACTTCGAACAAGATATTTGGAAATGTATTTGACTGTATTACTGCACAAACGCCTATTAGATTGCCTCCCATAGTGATGTCAGTCTCTATGAATTCACTAAAAATTCCAATTTTTCAAGGCTTTTCAAAAAGCAGGAGTAACATTTGCAATATTATTTAATTCAGGTCAGTGCAAAAAAAATCAAATAACGGGTAACATACAATAACATTTCTCAGAGGCAAAGCCAAAAAATCAATTGGCTTTAAATCTACCTCTTCAATATCTCAGAGTAGACATGTATCAAGAACAATGGCATAGAATCAGGCAAAAATATGCCCAACCATAATTGTTCTGCAATTATTAGAAAAAGAAGCATCCCAGATTTATGAACAAGATAAATAATATATCAAGACCAGGAAGTCAGAAAACTAGAGCAACTATATCTTTGAAAGTTTGAAGAGATCCACAAGCAAAAAAATTCATATAAACTTCACTATAATTCAGCAAAGCAAATAACCTCCCAAATATTATAGTTCTGATATTAAACTTCACAATCTCTTATTCAACAGGGAGATCTTGAACAGGATGACTAGAAATACTATGTTACCAGAACATGTCCTGGGCGCCCAGATCCCCATCTGATTCGTTTTGGGGCCGGATCCAGATTTGATTCGCCAGCGGGAGCGTCCAGGGAATGTTTTTAAATTTAGCCTACGGATCCGTCCCGAACGAACTCGAGCGAATCTGGGGCAAATCTGCCAAGATCCGCAGCATTTGAAGGGTCAAACCGAGTTTTTTTGCATTTTTTAAATAATATAACTCCTTTGACCACCGTTTGACTTCGCCCTAACCCTAGAAAACTCATTCCAATGCACATTTTAAAGACCAAAAACACATATAAAACTCATTCATTTTGGATTAACTTCCACTCTTGCTTGGCAACAAACAAATAGAGTTGACGATTGATCGTTGAAGATTCCCAAGTGATCAGGTTGCAATTCCTATGCATGTGCAACAACTCATTTGCAAAGAAGGAGATTCTAGAGGAAGATTTCTACAAGAAGGGTTGGTGTTTTAGTTTTTCCTTACATTTTTGTTTTGTTTAGCGTTTCCTAGTGGAGGTATACAAGAAATAAACATTTACATATGGACATTTACTTCATTATACTTTAAGTCATATTTTATGTATATAGTTTCAGGATGTTTGAGAATGGTTTTGGATTTCTAGGAGTTATAATGCAAATTCTAGGTTTTGGAGAATCCTATAATTCTTCAAACTTAGTCAAATTTCAATGGGTACAACAATTCAAATGGCATATGCTTAAATTTTTTAAACTCAATTCGGTTCTATATAATTTTGTTTGCTTTTATTTGTTTCAATTTTCAAATGTGTTGTTTATTAAATTTGTTGCCATAGGGATTACAATGGCAACCAGTCCATCCTTCGTGGGCAAACCCCATTTCAAAATAGACCCAAATTCACCCCTTTGGAGACATGTTAATATGGTGCAGCAAGTAAAAGGTGGTGCGTGTTATATTTGGATTTGAAATGGAAGTGATGTCTAGTACTCAAGCTCATACAGTCAGGTGAAAGCCCATTTATGTAACATCCCCGTGCAGGGCATCAAAGCTTGCCCAAGAAAAAAAGATGCACCCATTCCACCAGAGCAAGTATTAGCCTATATTCCTGAGCACGAGAAAGCAGAGGAAACAATAGGTTGTAAATCAAATCATCCTTTGGTAAAGAAAGGGTTTCAAGGAATGAAGCCCCCTTCATTGCCATCCAATTTTCAACCTAAAGAGGGCCACCCATTTTTAGACATACCTCAAGCTCAAAGTGAAGAACCTGTTGCACATAAGAGATTAAAGGGCCCATTCGAAGTGGCATTTCAAAATGAGTCTCGTGAGATTGCCAATCAACACATTGCAAGACGTGTGTATGCAAATGGATTGGCTTTAATGTTGCTCGCTCACCATATTGGCAACAAATGGTGCAAGCAATTAATGAAGCTCCAAAAGAGTACAAGGGCCCAAGCTATGAAAAGTTGTGTACTACCTTGTTGGAAAAGGAGGTGCAGTTTGTATAGGAGTCATTGAAGCCCATAAGGGATTCTTGGGTCAAGACAAGTGTATCCATCGTTTCCGATGGATGGAAGGATGGAAAAAAAGGCCATTGATCAATGTTATTGCAGTGTCCCCTAAAGGAGCAATATTTCTGAAGGCAATGGATTGTGAGGGGGAGGTGAACAGGGATAACTTTAAGGAACCCCCCCCCCCAAAAAAAACCTATAAAATCCTGGCAAATCCTAGCTAAGTGCCATAATTTTCCTGGGAAATCTTTCCTTTTTTTTGAAGAAAATATTAATTTTCTTGGCAAATCTATGCACATTATTAGAAATTTTAAAAAAATCCTGGCAAATCATAACGAATGATAGACAAAAAAATTAATTACAATGGCGAATCCTTCCTTTAAAATTTTACATAGTGGGTCGGCGCAGTCCCCCCATATATTCTTTTATTTTTTATAATTCTAAAGCAGGGGCTCAAGGGCGGCAACCACCGACGAGGTCAAGGGGGCAGCGCCCCTTGCGGGGGTCTAGGGGTCAGAGCCCCCTCGCGGGGTTCGGGGATAGTGGCCCCGGCGCGCTCCTATCGTGATACAGGCAGGGTCGAGGGGCAAAGCCCCTCGCCGCCAAGCACAAATCCATTATTGAGAAGGCATTGGAATACGTAAAAATTAAATATTTTTAAAAATCCCAAAAAGAAATTCCACGAATCGAATCCCACGGCCCAAAAGCTAAGCCCGGAATTGGTTTTGGGCCGTGGGATTAGGATCTAATCCCACGGTGGGATCCCACGGCCCAAAAGCAATTCCGAACTCAACATGCCTTTTTAAGGCACATGCTTAAATGACCCACGTAATTTAATTACAACCGTCAGATTAAAACAGAAATCAATGGATATAAATACAATACGAACCCTTATTCCATAATATAAGCAGGAATTTAATACAACAATGGCAAAATCAATCCTCATACACGGTGAACTGTTTAATGTTATTGGCGAATATGTAGGTGAATTAAAACATGCCTCCGAAATTTCAGTCGAATCACTGTTAAAACTGCATCGAATACTGTGGCAAAAATAATAATTATAAATGCGTCATAAATAAATTGGTGGCAAATTAAAATGCATCCGACCGAAAGTTTGAAAAATCCGGGCGAATTGGCCCCCCACCAATTGCAATGTATTCGCCAAATCACAATTTGAAAATATAAACTATTCGCCAATTGGCCAAGATTCGTCACTAAAAAAATCCCTAGAGGTGAAGGATGGTGCATTTATTGCTAATATTCTTTGTCAAGCCATTGAGGAAGTGGGCCTCGAAATGGTGTTCAAGTCATTATGGACAATGTCAAAAATTGTAGAGCAACTAGTTTAATGGTTGAGGAGCGTTACTCACACATCTTTTGGACACCTTGTGTGGTCCACTCCCTCATCCTTATGCTACAAAAAATTGGCACCAAAATTGATTGGATCAAACAGGTGTACGATGAGGCTGAAGACATCCAAATGTTCATCACGAACCACCATATGTTGCAAGACATATTCAGATCATTCTCAAAATTGGAGTTGTTCAAGGTAAGTGAAGTAATAAAATTTAAATTTATAATCATTTTATCATTTATGTTTCAATTTAGTAATTTTGTTTTTTTTTTTAATTTATGTTTTCTAAATTTTTCTTTAAGATTCAATAAGTTAAGAATCTTTATTTTCTAATTTTTTAATTTGAAAACCAATGTTAAATAGGTTGTTGAGACTCATTTTGCCTCCAATACAATTGTCTTATGACGACTTGTGAAGGTTAAATAGGCACTTTCTAGCATGGTCATCAATCAAAATTGGTCCATATAGAGGCAATCTAGCACTGAAAGGGTAACAAAAATTAAACAAATGATCTTAGATGACACTTGGTGGGATCACGTTGAATATCTCCTCAATTTCACCGAGCCCATATTGAGTATAATCCGTTATACTAATATGGATAGGCCTTGTTTGGGAGAGATATATGATGGCATCAACTCAATGATTGAGAAAATGAAAGCCCTCATAAATGCAAAAAATAAAGATCCTCAAGAAATTTTCTTCAAACTCCACAAAATTATCAAAGAGAGATGGAACAAAATGACCACCCCACTGCATCTTCTTTCCTTTGCATTGAGTCCCAAATATTATAGTGTTGAGGTCCTTTTTGTGCCAACAGAGATTGCCCCCATATAGAGATGTTGAAGTCACCCATGGGTAAAAGGCAATGTTTCATAGACTCTTCATTGATCCTGACATGCAGGCTGCAGCTAGACAAGAGTTTATGGATTTTGTACGCTCCAATGATTGTAGTCTTGATGCTCTTCAAGTCAAGTTTAGGGTTGATGTTGTAAATTGGTGGTGCTTCCATGGCCAATCATTCAAACACCTACAACCTCTTGCAATGAAAATTTTATCACAAGTAAGTTTTCTAATATTTATTAAAAAAAAATTATCTTTTAGTTTTAACTTTTAAGTTTCATTTATAATTTTATATTTTATATTTTATATTTATAATTCTAACTCTCCAATTTTGTCTTAATAGGTTGCTAGTTCATTTGCATCTGAAAGGAATTCGAGCACATACTCTTTCATCCACTCAGTAAAGCGTAACCGGTTGCACTCCAAAAAGGCAGAGGACTTAATGTATGTGCATTCCAACTTGTGCTTGATTACACAAAAAGAAAGTGGCTACAAAGAAGGGGGCACAAAGAAGTGGGATACGAGCCAAAGCTTACTGACTTGGATTCTACCTTTTCCCACCTTGCTGCACTTGATGTTGAGGACAAGTGAACTAGCGAGCATGAGAGTGCTAGTGCCAGTGCTAGTACCAGTGCCAGTGTTGGTGCCACTGTTTGTGGTTCTTTTAATATACCACTACCTATGTCATCTAATATGGATGATGATGATGATTTTTTTGAAGACCCATATGACGCTGATGCCTGATCAGTGATGGCTGAGTGTTGACACTTGACATTATTATTTTTAATTTTAATATATATCATGACATTCGATTTTGACTAATTGACATTGTAGTATTTTTAATTTTTATTGTTTTATGGAGGTTTTGTTTATTATAATTAAATGATCATAATGGTATGTGGTATTCTGAACTTAATTACTGCTGCAGATATGTATATATTTCTGATTTTTATATGTTTTTGTATTAATGAATCCACACCAAATAAACATTTGACCGAATCCACGAATCGAAACCGTGAATCCGATTCCAAATCAGTATCAGGATCGGTAACTTTGGTTTTTATTAATTTTTTCCTGGGCATGGTCTATCTAGGTATGCTCAACTACATCCCAGGACTGTGGATCCAGCTCAGTTATGCTCATACTGGGTACACATCCCAGTCCAGATATGCCTTGGATACAGCCTGAAACTGTAGATCCAACACAGTATGGTAGAAAAAATCAGGATTTAATCAGGCAAAAATCAGGAATCCAAAAAACGCATAAAAAAGAAAAAAAACTGCTGAAAACTGCTGTTTTTGATATTTAAGTCAATTTAATTGCATAGCAATAGAAAGAGTGAAGGGAAATGAGAGTTCACACCACGAATTTGGAATATAGTTTTTTTTCATTGAGTTTCAGATCACTGATTACATTGCACAATGCATGCTACATTACTGTGTTGGGTTGAGATTGGTACTTTGCTGAAGGGCTCTGACAGTTGTCCAATTGCAACATCTATGAAGAAGTATTTTCATTATTTTCTCAGTTGCAGTTTTCTAATGATGCTCTGACGTCTAGCATCATCACTGCACAGGAAGCTGAGTTCCTTCTGCAGGTTTATCCTAGGGATGCAAGTGTTTGTTTCTTCTACCTCACTCCTAAGGTACGTGAGGAAACTCTTGCTGGGAGGCCCATCTGCTCCTAACGTGGTTTTATACTAGATCCTGCCTCCATGTGGCTGCATCACACTCTGCTCCCCATTTTGCTTCATCAAAGAAACCACCTCATGGATTCTCCAACTTTGATTAAGGATCTTCATGATCTTCAATTTCCTCTAGATGTTCTTCTCTTTACCTTCGATGTGATTAGTCTATAGCCAAGCATTCCTACTGCTGCTGAATTGACTGCACTAAGGTTGTCATGATGTCTTACCTCTTGCAAAATGTGGCTTCATTGTTCATCTAGCAGAACCATTTGGAATTTAATAGCAGATTCTTCCATCAATGCTCTGGTACAGCCATGGGCAGCAATTTTGCTGTTGTCCATGCATGTTTATTTGTGCTTTCTGGAGGGTCAAATTGCTAATTCTCTTTGCTTAAACTATCTCTTGTATTTTGAACCTAAGTCATAGGATTCGCTGAATTTCGGCCAAGAGGTTCGAAATTCGGCGTATTTATAAATAGTATATGAAATTCCTTCAGATTCGCCATAAAGTCGCACGTTAATTTTTTTAATAAAATGTATTAGGATAAAGTGTTTTTTAGGTTTTGTTTCACTTAAAAGTTAAAACCACAGTCAAACATTATCCATTTATTCTTTTGCCGCGCCGCTTCCATTTGCAAACCCATCGTCGACCTGCAACCCAACTTCCATTTTTGGGTGCATCATCCTTGATTCCTCGTGATATATTCCAGACGTTCGTTAGCTGGTTCGTTAGTTGGAGCCTGGCGCAATTGCAGACTTGCAGTTGCAAGATATCTTCCAGACTTCCACGCACAGGTAGGCGCCCGAGCTGCTTAAGGTTCTTTAATAAAATTTAATATTTATTATATTTTGTTTTTTTTTTATTTCAAGTTTTTTAAATAAAATTTAGATTTTTTATCCAATCCTTTAAACTTTAAAGTTAAAACGTATATGTAATATATTTTATTTTTATCTTTTTAAAATGAAATTAGTATTTCTTTTATTTTGATTTTTAAAATAAAAATATAAATTTTAATATGTTTTTAAAAATAAAAAATATAAATTTTAATATATTTCTAAAATAAAATTACTAATTATTTTATTTTATTTTTTAAGTTAAAATACAAAATAAATTGTGAAAGGGGTTGTGCTTAAATGGCAAGGCCATAAGGTTCTCAAGATGGAGATCCAAGTTCGAATACCCCAAGTAACATCTATGTGGTTTCTATGTGGCTTCTAAGTTGAATATGTGGATTCTAAGTTAAGTATGTTGATGGGGAGGAGGTCCCCCTTGTGACCTCCAGTTTGGGGCTAGAAATAGCTCCTCTTACAAACCAAATAAATAATAATAAAAATAATACAAAATAAATTTTTATTTTTTTTTAAGTTTTTTTTTTTTTAATCGGTAAATTGCAGTCATGGGGATTGCTCTCTTTGTATTATAATTTAACCAAAATTTAACAAGTTTTAACATATACTGCTCAGCTAAACTGCTTGAGCTTCCTACATAACAATCCATCAACCTATTCAAAAACTACCAAGGTATATATGAACAAAAACCTTGCATAATAAACCAGGAAACAAAAACCTGGTGTTATGCTATCTATGCCTATCAACTATGATTTTGCTCCTGGAGCCTGCTTACCCATTTTATCATGGGATCGCAGGGTCATCGAAAAAGACAGTTTATTCTTCTTCCCCCGCTTAACAGGAGTCCATTCATCCTTGTGAGGATCTTTAGTGTCTGAAATTTGGCTTGTTATCTCCTCCATGCAAGGCTTAACACTACTAGACTTTGCTTCAACACTATCATTGACTTTCTTTGAATCTGCAGAAGCATCAACGCCATTAGGAGCCTTGCTGTCTATCTCTGAACTATTTGTAACAGCAGGCTCCAATAAATCAGATTTGCCTGAAGAGGTCAAGTTTGCTACAACCTTCATTTCAGAATTTTGAGACAGAGAAGGGGCTTTGACATCTCACTCCAACTTACTAGACTTAGCAATGGCAGCGACATCAGCGCCCGCCTGAATCAGCGGATAAATGTGTTGATGACTGAGATTAGCCCCTTACCCACTAGGTTGCTTGTTTTTGTGATTCACCAAAATTTGACAATTTTTTTGAACAATCCTCTACTCTATGTCCTGTGGCATAACAACATCTACACCTAGACGCTATCCCTTCATAATCAATCATTTGATTCCAAAACTTGGAGCCCGCTTTGATTTTCACCTCAGCAGGAAGGGGATTTGCAAGATCCAATTCCACAAGTATACACACATATGTGAAGGAGGATCGTAAGGTAAAGGATGTATGATCTTCAGTGGAACTCAATCCAGAAATGTATTTCCCAATGGAATTACCAATGGATCGCAAACATGAAGATCCCCAAAAATGTAGAGGCAAATTCGGAAGCCTCACCCATACTAGAGTAACAGAGAAAGTTTCAGTAAAGGGGTTGAAGTCTAGTAACCAAGGCTTCATTCCCAAATATGATTTATTCCATATCTAGGGACCTTTCTATAAAAAAGCCCTTTGCACATGGACCAATGCAAAGTTCACCCTCCAGAACAAGCTGCCAATGCTCCAATACCCATTTGTTCAAATCAGCCAGGGTTGGCCAAAAATTATGAAAACAACAAATAAGGGTATGAGTCTTGTGAAGATTGTCCTCCTCAGAAGTCGCCTCTCGCAAATCAACCAAGGGAGATTGATCACATCGGATCCATGTGTGTTTTCTGTCTGAATCCCCCGTTACCTCCAGGGCATTAATCCTCCCCTTCCCGCTTCTACTATTTGTTGAAGCATTCAAAACTTCTGTACTGTCACCTTTGCCTGAAGCAAATCCCTGAAGACTACCATTTCCAGGAGAAAATCCATGCGAGGCGCTTAGGGTTTCAACAATGTGGAGAGGAGACTGCGAAGATGCCGAAGCGTCGCCATCCCCAAACATTTATTTAAATTTTTATTTGTTAAGTTGATATACAAAATTTAATAACTTTTTATTTTTATGTTTTTAAATAAAATTGGTATTTTTTTAATTTTGTTTTTTAAACATAAAATAAAAATCGGAAATCTATAATTATATTTTTTATGTTTTTAAAAATAAAATTACTAATTTTTTAATTTTTTTTAAATATAAAAAATAAAATTTTAATATATTTTTATTTTTTTGGTTTTTTAAAATAAAATTTAATATTTTTTTATTTTGTTTGTTAAAGATAAAATAAAAATTTAATATATTTTGTTTTAATGTTTTATTTTTGTTTTTAAAAATAAAATTTAGTTAATATTTTAAATATTAAATATCATTTGTTTTTTGAAACATGCAGAATGGCTCCCAAGAAATCAAGTGTTGAAGGATGGAAACATGTAACCCGCAATGATACCGAGCTCAAATGCAACTTGTGTCGGAAACCATTTACGGGAATTTTAACAAGGGTAATGGACCACTTGCTTGGCATTTCAAGGGCTGCGAGGAGGTGTTACTCCATATGAGAAAATGACAACAGAAATTAGAGTTGCTCTAGAGAAAGAGCAATCCTCTTACATTGTAGGAAAGATGAAGCAGGCACAAAAGAAACAAAGAATCAAAGAGGATGTGTCTAGATTCACATTTGTTATGTCTTCCTCTCCCACTGTGCCCAAGGTCATGATAGGCGAATCTAAAGAGAGTAGAACATTGAACAACATTTGGAAACCAACAAAACATGTGGATGATGCATTGGCTGATCTGTTTTATTCACTTGCCATTCCATTCAATGTAGCCATGAATCCACATTTTCGAAATGCAATTCAAAGAGTTTCAAAGTTTGGCAAAAGGTACACACCTCCCTCTTCAGAGGCTTTCAGAACAACTCTTTTGCAGCAGTCAAAAGATAAGGTGACTAATTAATTCGCTGAGATCAGAGCCTCTTGGAAGGCAACAAATTGCACTATATTGAGTGATGGATGGTCAGATATATGTCAGAGGCCATTAATTAATGTTTTGGTGGCTTGTCCTCAAGGTGTTGTGTTCTTGAAGATGATTGACACAATGAACCATAAGAAAACTTCAAAGTATGTTTTTAAAATATTAGAAGAAGCCATTCTTGAAGTGAGGGTGGAAAATGTGGTTCAAATGGTAACTGATAGTGCAGCAAATTGTATGCGAGCTAGGAAGTTGATAGTAGAGAAGTACCCACAAATATATTGGAGCCCATGTGCAGCCCATTGTTTAGATTTGCTACGTCATGACTTGGCTAAATTCCCATGTGTGATTGAAGCAATTGATAGAGGAAGAGCAATTGCAAATTTCATTAAAAATCATCATCTCACATTAAATCTTTACAGGTAGTAGGCATCTAGGGAGTTGTTGAGGCCTTGTGACACAATTTGCTTCATTTTATCACTTCGAAAAGAGTGGTTGAAGAGAAAGCAGCTATAAGGTCTGTTATTTGCAACAATGAGTGGGAGAATTCAGCTCTTTCTAAAGGTCCTAAGGGGAAGATGATAGAGCAAATCATTTTAAACAGCAATTTTTGGGAAAGTGCAGCAAAAGTTTTAAATGTATGTGAACCGATTGGTGATGTGCTCTGTATGGTTGATGGTGACACCCCCTTGTCTTGGCATGCTTTGTGAGAGCATGGACCGTTGTAAGGAAGTTATTCAAAAAACACTCGATAATGTGGAAGCAGACTACATGGAGATATGGGAAACAGTTGATTCTAGATGGAAAATGATGCACACACCTTTACATGTAGCGAGCCTAAGCTATTTGACATTGATAGACAAACTGATTGTGAAAGTATGGCAGGGCTTTTAGAAGCCATTGAGAGGCTCGAACCAGATCCACAATTTGCAAGTCTAATTAGAGACCAATGTTGGAAATACAAGGCAGCAGAAGGGATGTTTGGAATGGCATTAGCTAAATATGACAAGACACAAGTGGACATACTTGGGTATAGATGGTGGATGACCTATGAAGCACATATACCTGAACTACAACGCTTTGCTATTCGAGTTTCAAGTCAGGGAGCAAATTTATCAACTTGTGAGAGGAATTAGAGCTGCTTTGACCACATTCATTTCAAAAAGAGGAACAAGTTGCTGTCCAAAAAGTTAGGAGATCTTGTTTTCATTCGTAGTAATTTACAATTGTTTATGAACAAATCAGCAAAAGACTCATCTTCTTCACAACAAATTCCATAAGAAACGGCAGTTGCAGCAGATGAACCTGACTTTTTGGATGATGAATTGAGTAGTGCATCTAGTGATGATGATGCTACATCATCTCACCCAAGTCTTCTTGATGACTTGGAACGTTTTTGAAGTGCTCATGATGACTTGGAACATTTTTGAACTTTGAAGTGCTCGTGATGATTTGGAACTTTTTTGATGTTTTAGTTTGTTGACTCTTGATTGTCATTTTTGACAAGAAAAACATTCACAATCATGCTTTCATATGTTTCTTATGGTTTAAGGTTTACCATGGTTTACTATGGTTTATAAATGTAGCATTTATTTAGCAATATTTTGTGTATTTATTATTTATATTTAAAAAAATCAAATTTATGCTAAGGCAAATTTAATCACAATTTTTTTTTCCAAATTTTTCTTTGCCGAATTTATTCCGAATTTCATCCTTGCCGAATTTGAATTCAAATTCAAATCTTGTGACTTAGTTTTGAACAGTTTATAGATGATGCTGTAAGAACATTGAAAAGCACCTGATCTGATCTACAAATATTTTTTGGATGCTTATGCCTCCACTTGAAAGCCTCAAAATTACTTGTAATGTCTCAGAAACAGATGTCAACATTTTGGATGTTGTCTTCTTTAAGGAAACTGACTTTGCTTCAAAAAGGTTTTTTAAGCACTAAGTGCTTTCAGAAACCCCTTTTCCCTCACATATCCCAAGCATCAACATAAGTCTTTTATTTTGAGAGAGTTGAATAGATATCTTGTTCAAAGCAACAAACAAGATTTTCCAACAGTTGAAGCACACTTTCTTCCATTGACTCCTTGCCAAAGTTTACCCTGCAAATTTCCTGATTCCCTTATTTTCTCAAGACAGCTTCAATCAGTGTCTTGTTTTGCTTGCTAAGGTAATGGCAGTTGAAGCAAAGCACACTTTCTGCCATTGACTCCTTGCCAAAGTTTACCCTGCAAATTTCCCGATTCCCTTATTTGTTGAAGTCCGCTTCAATCAGTGTCTTGCTACGCTTGCTAAGATAATTGGCAGTTGAAGCACTTTGATTTTAGTATAAATAAGGGCAGCCTTGTCCATTCTGTAGGCGCTACTTTTGTGATAGAAAATTTGTTGTGCCTATTGTAGCCTGCAAATTTTGTTATTTCAAGTGTTTGTTCACTCTGTGTAACCTGTTCTCTAGTGTTTGATCGTTTGTTGTATATCTGCCTTTTGCTACAGTATTGCTATCCTGGAGTTGTGTTAACTTTATGATATTGAATAGAAGTCTCATGCCTATTTTTGCTCTGATATTCTATCTCGGATCATCAAGTTTTGTCGTCAGATGTGTGGTTTGTGTAACTTTTATTTCAGCTTTCATCATTAAAGTAGAATGAGTTTTGTGATGTAAATCTGGGAGAAATTTACTTAAGTTTTTTGTTAAAACAATCATTCCTTGTCCACTTTTAATCCCTTTGCTCTGAATTTACTTAGGTGATTAAAAGCGTCATTAGTTTAAGCCTAGTTGTAGTAGAAGTTTTAAAAAGGAAAAAACATCTTCTGCAGCGTTTAAAGTTTTATAACCTTGTGCTCGCAGCTGAGAATCAAAAAGAAGATAGATGAAATTTGTTTTATTTATCTTCAGCGAACATCAACAAAAAGGGAACTCCCCTTCCATCGACTCCTTACTAAAGTTTGCCCTGCAAATTTCCTGATTCTCTTATTTGCTCAAGTCAGCTTCGATCAGTGTCTTGCTTTGCTTGCTAAGGTAATCGGGACAGTTGAAAGTCTACTCCCTTCGTTTTCAAGCTGGACAATAGTTATTTTATTTTAGGTTTCGCATAGGACAAGACGTCATTACCCCATGCACAACCATTGGAAAAATGACATTCAGCTGTGTCACATTCCTAGGGGTTTGATCTGCATGAATAGGGTTTAACCTTCCCTTGTGGAGTGTTGTTATTTTGCTCCTAAATTTTCACCGCATAGATTTTCAGCTGATTTTTTGCTGATTTTCTGCATTTCCCCTGAAAGTTGGAGAAACTCAAACCTCACATTCAACTTTGCCTTGCGGGTTAATTTTCTGTACTAATATGGCCAGACTTGGACCTCTTGGCTTAGATTATTCTCTGCCGCCAAGACTTTACTGATTGGATATTGTCCTGATTTTCCAGGATAGTTAATCCTTCAGCACCTTTAGAGATGTTATTATTTAAATCCTTTGCAGGGCTCAACTTACTTTACCGTGCTGATCATCTCTGAAGAATGAAACGTGTTTACAGTTCTATGTATTCTCTACTTTTGACTTTATAATATATTTTTCTTTCATCTCGCAGTGTCTCTTATATTCGCTTGTCTTAACATTTAAAGCACTGCTATGTCTTATTTATTAAATTGGAAAAAATTGGAAAAAACGATTTGTGATTAAATTCGACTAATATAAATCTAATTTTAATATATTTTAAATATATTAAATTAAAATTATTAAAAATTTAATGTACTTATTACAAATAAACTAATATTATATAATAAATTTATTACATTTAAATTTAAAAAATTCAATGTACTTATTACAAATATATTATAATAAATTTAAACATTGTATATATTAAATCCAAATTTGTGCCCGCACCCTTTGCAGGGCCCATCCTACAAGTCATCCTGTGGATTTCAATTAAATAATCATATATTAAATTAGCTCACAATATCATATATTGAATTAATTCATAATAACTAATAAAAAGAGAAGAAATTTTTTAAATTTTAACATTTAAATTTTAGAGTCATTCTCATAAGCTTCAGGATTAATCCCAAGCCACTTGAAAATAAACCCAAAATCTTTTACAAGATTCCACAAAGTGCGCACAAAACTAAATAGGAAATGACGGGAGTAAAAACTTATAGCAAATTCGTGGTTGATGTTGGTTGGGTTAAAATTGTCAGTGATAAAGCATACTCAAAAAAAACTCCATTCAAAGGTTGTTGCATGTTGGACCCACCAAGATATCCTGTAGCCATTGCATATATTTATGAGCACGACCGTATGCAGTCCTCCTTACCTATGACTTGAAAATAAGGATTAACAGTAACATGAAAGTCAATTACACATTAGTGATTTCCCTATAAATATTAATAAAAATCCAATCAAACAAACAAGTCACCCAATTTCACCATGCGGATTCGGTATATTTTATTAAAAAAATGAAAGCCCTTATCCGTACGAATTAAGGGTGAATTTCAGCGAATTCTTATTATTGTTTAGAAGTCTGAGGATTTTCGAACTTCATAGCCAAAATTCGGCGAACCCTGTAACTTAGGCCACAGTAAATAAATAGCAAGAAAATTGGGAGAAACTGCCAGAAATTAGAATGTGCAATTTTTTCCGGATTTTATCACTAAAATTGCCAAAAAACTGTTCATTCTAATTTCATTGGAAAAATCACATTTATGATTTTTCCCACATGGCCAATTTTCCAATTTATGGCAATTTTTTGTGCATATATGTTACTATGCTACACAGGTTGAGGCCATAACCAGACAAGACCCACAGTTCTCAGCCATAACCAGGCAAGACCCGCAATTCTAGCCCATACTCAGATCACAACTGTACCCAGTACAGATACAAACTGGGTACATGCAGGCCTCCGTAACATAGAAATACCATGATTTAAAAACTCAAACAATGGTACTTCACTTCAGACTCGGCTATAGACAGTCCTAGATCAAGGTTAAAAAAATCAAAGGAAGAAAGAGAAAAAGAAACACATACATAGGGAGGTAAAGCGCGTCCTAAAATCCATGGATCTGTGGTTGGGAGTTATTATAGGACAACGGCACTTTCCATGGAGAGAAATAATGCCAAGTCATCTTTAGCGATGAGTGAAGGGCAGTCATAAAATCATTCCTTCTTGATAAAAGAAACTTCTGCTTCATCCAAGAGACATGATACTCCCTATGAACAACAATAATGAAAGCACACTGGAACTATTTGTTGATGGAGCTTGGCCCCAAAGAGTGGAAGGTTTAGGTAATACGAGTAATGAGTCCAAGGCAAATTCACAAAAAATGCATGAAATGAAGCCAACTTTCCCAATGAAATTAGTAAGTTAAAAAAAGGATAAGCAAGAAGTATCTTCTATAAAGTAAGACCAATGGATGTTATTAAGTGACATGATGAGTATTTGATTAAGTTGACAGGGAGAAAAAGATGAGAGGACTGGTGCTAGATACTCCTCTGAAATATGCATTCCCCTGGCTCTGATACATGTCTGAATCAGACATGGCCCAAATATGGCCTTCTAGCTTTAGCTACTTTACTTGCCGAGAAAATTCTTCCTCACATATCATAAGGTCTGCTCAACGATTGGGGATATATTCATTGATTAGCTTTTGGTTGGACTAGTGTTCAGCAAGTGTTAGAATGAGCTAGACCTCCTGTTCAAAGGGTTATCAGCTTGTTTTCTTTTAATGTTTGCTTCCTCCAGTGGCAATACTTATGGCTGCCTCCAGCTTTGTGATTCTCTGTTCCTACAAGTGCAATAGTTTTGATATCTGTGACAACCAATATCCTTTTGAGTTGCCTTCGCATTGATGTTACAATCTAGGTTGCTGCTTTGAATTCAGGTATGGTGTTTCACCAATTTTTTACCCAGGTTAAGTGCAACTTGGGTACAGCCATAAAATTATATATATATATATATATATATATATATATAAATTAATAATTTGCACAAATTATACAAGATTAAATAGAACACACAGTTGATAATTAATAATCCGGTATCAAATGTTTAAAGATAAATCAAAAACAATACATATATTATATATGTTCAAAATACAGTAATACTGCCATTAAGGGCATGGTGTGTTGGTTAAAACTTAGTATTATTGTTGTTGCCACCAAGGTTCAAACTCCCACTGGGATGCTCAGCTCGCAAGCTTTGTGCCCCTGCTGGGCCATTGAGCTTGAGAGGTTGAACCACTTGCATTAATGCAGGCAAAGAGTTCCCCCTTGTGAACTATACCGGTATGGGCCAGCCTAAGTATTCTCGACTTCACCAACCAAATAAATTAAACAGACAAAAAATACAGTAGCACTCAATGGTCATACATGCAACTGCACATGAAATTAGAAACTTAATATAAATCGCCATGTTGCTGCTCAGTGAGAGCATCAACATCATCATTAGATCATTAGAACCACAAGCAGCACAAGTGCCACTCCCACTAGGTGCACTGTACATGCCATGTGCTAGTTTCATGCCCCTCATTGCTGATCAAGACTAAGAAAAGTTATGAAACAATAGAATACAAGTCAAGATGCTCAGGTGTTACATCCCAATGCCTCCTCACCACTGCCTACTTAGACTCAACTTGCTTGTGCAAAAACACAATATTTCAACATAAATCAAACTTGCAGCACTAAGCATGGGCTAGAATTGAAGGTAGGAAATGGTGTTTGCTTTTGTTTTTGTGTAGTTAGTGTAGTTAGGTAGTTGCTTTGAGGATTAGTTTAGGTTTTTTAAATTACAATTTTTTTATTTTATGTTTTATTCACTAAAATAATTGTTCTATTTTTGAGTGTGGGATACCTGGGTATGCCCAAATATGTCCCAGGATTGTGGGTCATGACAAGGTTTGTCTGAGCCATACTCAGGCAGGACCCATAATACTAGGCCATACCCAAGGCACACCAAAAGTACACAAGCGCAGATCCCCACAAAGTAAATTTACATTAGCTTTGTTACAAAACACATTAGCATAGTGGGGGTCAACCTTAGTCCTTATTGAGATTTGTGAATTTCTTTCTTAACTTTGGCTTTAGTTTTGGCTTTCGCCACAATAACCAATGTCCTCCTCTACTACGGCATGAAGAAACCACAAGAAAAAGAAAATTGACAAGTAGAGTTACGAGCAATGATGAAAAATTAAAATATTCACAGCAACAAAGTCAAGTCATTGTTATATTCTGTCTGATTCCATCTTACTACTCCAAAGTGATGCTACTTCATTTTTGGTTTAGCAATCAAAATTTTTCTTCTTAGTCTGATTAGCATTAGTTTAGCCTGTAGGTGCCAATTGTTACCAAAAATCACACCTTTTTTCATAATGACCATCTCCTCCCAGGCTGAAGGAAACAATTAGCCCCAAACACACCAGCCTGGCTTTTCTCTCCAATTCGAGGAAACTAGGATCATTTCCCCATTCCTCCCCAATCACCAACAACCAAAAAAATAATGCTGCCTTCAGACCCAAGGACAGCATCCCTATCCACCCCGAAGAAGGAAGAGCAAAAAGTGGTTTCGTTGTTGTCATGATTGCATAAACCCTAACTTCAAAAGCATATTCAAGAAACATCCTTCATGGTCACACAGGGTAAAAGCAATGATGGTTGTGCCAAAAACGAAAGAGATTAGCCTTTTAACACTTTTTGCTTCAAAAGAAATTCTCTTGTTAGATAACAATTTTTTCCAGAACTCAATTTGTTTTATTTTCCATTTTACTTCGCCATTTCCATGGGCATAAGCACTTCGAAACTCAGTTATCACTACAGGACCTGGATTGTGCTGAGTTCCTATCCAATAAAATCAATCTGGGAGAATGCTAGAATAGTCAGTTAGCAGATAATAGTTGGACAGTATGGTACTAGTAATAATATTTGCTTAGCCGCATCAATATCCTACAAAAAGTGGGTCTTTTCTAAATAGCATGGTGAAGAAAGAAGCGCATACCCTGTCCAAGTCAGTATGAATTAGGCCTACATGATCATTGCAGACCACACAATTGCCAAGAGCAGACAATCTTTCGTCAACTCTTTGCACCACAACTTGATCAGGCAAGCTATTCCTCAAGTGCTGAAGCTCTGGTAAAATTTGAAAAAATAATTGTTATGAGATTTACTGTTTACAAGTTGCAATAAGACATGTATCTCAGGAATGACCAACAACAAATAGAACACCACAATCAGATGAAAGTAGAGCTGCAACTACACAACAATATCTGAAAACCAAACTCAAAAGAAAATCTGATTACAAAATAGCTTGAACCCCCAAATACAATGAGAAAAATGTACCTAAAATTTTGAGGGTTGGTATTTAAAAAAAAAATGCTCTAATTCTACATATGATTCAATAGAATTATAATTCAAGAAAGAGGAAAATCTAAAATAAGCTATAATATACAGATGTACCTAAAAAACTATTCATTGAGTATTTATGATGTCATGGCATTCCAAATTCTCTGTAGTCCAAGATGTCTTGTTAAATGCCATATATTGCAATGCATTTACTTAAGGTCAGAAGCTGGAGTTTTCCTACCTTTTGAACTGGATAGTGAAAAGTGTTGCGAACCCAAATACAGAGAACACATTGTCACACCTAGCATTTTGGTTCACATCGAAACATATTGGTTCACCTAGAAGTTTTGAGAAAAATAAGAATGAGAAATATACTATTGTAAGAAACTAATGAAATAGACCTTTAACTCTGAAGCTAAAAACAGCATCAACACATCCCCGCTATTTTGAACTAAAAAATATAATTTGATTTATGCACATAACGAGCCTTTATGGGTGAGTTGAGATCTCATTTTAACTCGTGCTCCTTTTCAGTATCCAATGGAAGAAATAAGTTTCCAACCCTGTATATTACATGGGAATGATCTGTGGTAAATGGATGAATCCCTTGATCTCATGATAAAACAGGTGCCAACTCTTTAAAATTTTGGCTATTACTTCCTTAAGAAGAAACAGACTGCAAATCCTTTTTTCAGAGACAATCTCAACATACGGCTGAGAAGAGTAGAGCCTGAGCTGTTCAAGAGGAAAGCTAAGCTCATTTGACAAAAAGTACCATACTTAATCAGGAAGAACAATCATCCTGTAAAAAACTAAGAAATGATCAAAAGAGAATATCAATTTACTACTTGCGACAAGGGGAATGAATTGAGGAGTTTTCTTGCAACAAGGGGAAAGAATTTACTACATCATATTTTTTATCAGTTTAAAGGAGACAAGCATCCAGCAAGATCAAATATTCAGAAAGGCAGTCAAACAAAACACTCATATTTTTTTTTGAAGGGAGGCCTAACACACCTCAAAACAATATTACATCCAGAATAAACCAAAACCAACTCGGGTACACCTAAATAGCATTACCAAGAATTTTCTGTTACTAAAATTATAAATTTATTATTGATTATAGTATTTGCTATTGTTCATCCATGGACAGGAATTAATGCTAACAGTTTGTATAATTCACAATGTTAGATAGGTTTATTATAATTTTGAGTTTTAAACACATCTCCTTTGAATATGTGAGTTAATGACATGTGATCTTTCAAATACATACTAAAGTGAAAGGTGGCATTTTGTTTATGCTCTGTCTGCAGTGCACTATACTTATTCCATTCTGTATGCAATAGAAATATCATTATTATATCTATTGTGTGTAATCTATTGTAAACTTTACTGAAGCAAATACACCAAGAAATTCACCAGACAAAAATAAGTCTCGCTGATAATGAGCTTACCTTGATCAGTAGTTGTATTTGGCAATAGCAGACCATTTTTATTCCCTGTGAACAGAAAAACAAAGGTTCAGAAAAGACAAAAAACCTAGCACAGATCCAAAATACGCATTTCCTAATGCATAGTACACATACCAGCACAGAGTCGTCCAATTATTCTGGTTCCAGCTATTGATGTCTTTACAACAGGAATGACACCAGCTAGCTCAGATTCAAATGTACTGGAACAAGGTAGGACCAAGAGATGAATAAAAATATCCCAAAAAACTTGTCCAGATTTGTTTTAATATTATTATGTCAAAATACCACATTGCAAGAAGAAGGTTCTTATACTGAAACCTAAACAAACCACTTCAATTGTCATCTCTGAAAATATTTGTGTGGGCTTTCTGTAATGTAACCTGTAAAAGTTCTCTGATCCACCAATGGCCACCAGACAGTATGCATTTGTAAGCTTTGAAAAGACACCGACTTCAGAAGAATTTTCAAATTGAGTCCCTACATTGAACCAAATTCAAAATCACATTACTCAAAAGAAGAATTTATAAGTAAGTACCCTTCAGAAATGCAGTACACACAATCACCCCCATGTAAGATCTCATTCACTTACATATATAAATGTATACACAGATATTTTTGAATGTAGATTGACATAAATGATCATTTCATTCAACCTATACTGTTATACCCTGAAAGGGCATTACATAGTTCCAAGTCCTGATAGAGCATTGGCATAGTGCAAACTTTGCAATCAAGATGCTTGCAGTAATTGAAACACAAAATGACTGATCTACAGCTCGTGCCCCGAGTATCACCACCTCAAAAATAAAACCTACCACAGTAAACATCTACCTACAAAAAAACTAGTTGCTCTTGGGATAATAGAACAGACATTTGCTAGGCCATTGCTGGTTGGATTTATAAAACAAAAAGGCAACGATTGAATGTTTTCTCTAGATCTCATATGTGCAAGAAGAACCAATCCCATCAAATGTAACACTTATGCAAACTCAAAATAACTACTGCACTTGCTATAAACCCCCAAAATTATCTTGACAAACTACATAAAAACAGCATTCATGATATTCTAGTCAGTCTTAGAGAAAACCCAGGTTTTCATTGCATCAGGTATTCCTTTAATAAGTGTTTAAAGACACCATCAGAGAGCAACCAACATCAAATAGGGTCTCATAAATCTCCGGGGTGTTGTGGAGTAATGGTATCAGACGTTTCTTTAAAGGGCATGGGCCAGGTTCAAATCCACGAGACAGCTATAGCCTATAATGCAGCCCACTGCTCTTAGCCATGGTTTTGACACTCTACCGGTCTTGATAAAAGTCCCTGAGAGCCCCAACCTAGTGAGTCCAGCTGACTTAATTCATAACTCATCCACCCCTAGTAAAGCATTCAAAACTAAGGAAAATGATACGCAAAGCTGGCAAACTACTACTCTGTCCCTTAAATTAACATCTAAATTAATGTTTTACAGCACCCACACAAAGAAAAAATAGGATTTGCAGCAAAGCAGGCTCAGTTTAGGTGATTTTGGCTAATTTTCAAAAATAAAGGGAAAAAAAGCTTAAAGCTGGCAAACTACTCCTCTGCAACTCAATTTGACATATAAATTTCTGTTTAACAGCACCGACACAAGAAAAGCCGAGATTTGTAGCAAAGAGGGCTCATTTTAAGCGCTTTTAGTTAATTTTCAGGGGAACTTGATTGAATTTTTACCAATTTAGTTTGATGTAATTAGCCTTGACTTTATTTTGATGTAATATGCGCAGTTGCACTGATTTGCAAGATTTACAAAAACATCGAAGTAGATGTTAAAGCCTACAAACATTTCATTTCAACACACTTGTCACTGGGGATAGGAAGAATAACTTACTTGTCGCCATGATGCAAAGCCAAAAGAGGTCCCTTCTCCTTCAGCACAAACCCTAAATCCAAAAATGAACTAATTAAATTCACACAATTTTCTTCTCCCTTACAAATGAAATCCAAACAGCAGAACTCGAAATAGTTAACGCCAATACCATAAAACATAGGCTAAAAAGTGAACAGCCAAAATCTTCTAGAAGCTTCTAGAAACCCTAATGAAATGCGAAAATAAAACCTGGAAATACTGATTTTTGAATGCACGAACCCGCTTCTATCTGAAAAAAAAGCGTAGCCGGGCAAACGAAGGAAATGAGGAGTTCAGAGAAGAGAACTGAGAAAAATCTGTATGAACGCAAACGAAATGGCCGATTATTCTGCTTACACTCAATAAAGGCGGCTAGGTTTATTATTACGTGGCTGGAATCATGTTGGATCTCCATTATTTTAAAGGCGGCTAGGTTTATTATTACGTGGCTGGAATCATGTTGGATCTCCATTATTTTAATGAAATGTGATATGGACTTTTATCTATTTAAAATTAAGGTTTGGAGGTATAATTCATCCTACAAATTATTACATCTCCATGCTAATCCCTGTCTTTAAAAGATTTGACCATTTTTTTTAGCTAGATATATTATTTTGCTCCCACTTAGTATGTTGGGGCCTTGGCTAGATATTTTGTTTTGTTTTTTGTCATTGTGGGTTATGCTTAACTATAACAACTTACATATTCCCTATCACCTCATGCACGCCTACATATGCTAAATATTCATTATATTTTAAAAAGGTAACAAATTATAAATTATGTGCTAGTTACGCCTTCCTACATTCACAGATGGGAGCTGAAAGATTCCAGAATTTCTATGTAAATTTATAAGATTCCAATCTAGAATCTTTATTAAAAAAACCAAATAGTCACTCCACAAATTAAAAAAACCAAAAAAACAGAAGGTGAAAGGAATTAAAAAAAGAAAGAAAATAAATAATCGATGGAAAGAAAGGTGGATGGCAGTTTCAAAGAAGTCATCACTATGCACTAAGATGAAAGAAATAAACATTACGGAATGGCATATGAAAAGACGCACATTCAATCTATTTATATTGTCTCCTTCTTCAAAGATGTTGTCTCCTTCTTCAAAGATGCTTTTGCTATTTTAAACCAAAATACGTATAAAAAATAAAAACCAAAAACCAAAAAAAAAAAGAAATTGGAAGATATCTCTCGCGTACTGTAGATATAATTTTTTAAATATAAATATACTAGTTAAGAATAGTCATTTTTGTGTGAAGACTTAAAGGAAAGTTTTGGGAAGGTTCATGATAGATATGTTTAGGTGGCATTAGACATATGGGGCTACTTCTAACACCTCCTCTCACATGGATATAATCCCTAGCGCTTCAAAACACTTGTTCCACCTTAGTTCTCAACTTTTGTGCTGCTCTAGTTATCTATGCAATGTCTTCTAAATAGGAATGTGTGGTAGCATCTTGTGAATCCAAATGTATCATTGCTTGCCCAACACCTACCTTTTCATGATTGCTAAGCTCTAATTTACCTCCAATAGTCAAGTTGGACCCATGACTACTTGTTTAAGTGGTTGGACAAAAATAGAAACCAAGCTAGCACCTCCTACACACATACTCTTTTTGGGCATTCAAATTTTTAGCAACCTATGGATTCCTCCATTGTTGTACACACCATCTACCTCCATGCTATAATCACCTACACCTACAACTAGAGCCATACATACACAAACCTACTCCATATTACTTTTATTGAGTTAGCCTAAGGATCTAACTAAGGTAGGTTCCTAAATGTGCCTCAAGCACCAAGTTTACCATTTTTAGAAACTTGCAACTTGTACTAGAGCAAGAGCATAATGTGCTAATAGCCACAAAGAATTTTATGTTGGAAAGTATAGAGGACACAACCACACTAGTATAAGACATTGTCACATCATACAAGACACTAATGTACAAAAATAAATAGAATCACATGAAAACAAATAGAATTGCACAAAAGAAAAAATAAAAATGTGTGATCTAGTCTCTAATAATGCTTTGATAGTACACAAAAAAATGATTTTGGCCCAACAAAATAGTCCACTCCTACCTTTCTTCTAGCAAACCATACAACAATAGACATAGATAGGCTTATTTTTCTCTCTCCTCTTCTTCACACATTCCACTTATTATGCTAGTTAAATATTATATTTGTGTTCAAAGTATATTTTGAATATATTAGATGGTTTTATTTATCATTGTAAATCAAATTTACGATGAATGAGCATATTTAGTAATTAAAAGTAAAACATATACAACTAGATGTTTTATTGTTAGTTATAATTATAGTTTCATCTATGCAATTTGCATTTGTCTTTTGTGTATTCGATCATTGCAAGTCAACAAAGGGTTTGATTCATTATCAAGGAAGTTTCAAAGTTTTCTTTTTGGATAGCAAACCCTTAGGTACTTTTCAACACCCTATTTTCTCATATATAATTACAACTGAAGGTAATAGAACTTGAAGAGTATTTTAGCATGGGGTAAATCCATGTGATGCAAAGGCATCCAAAGACTAAACCACAAATGTGACCTAGTCTTGAGTAGGCCTAAATTCATAGTTTAGATTCATCGTAATATGGCAAGTGCAAATACAATCTAGAATCCTAGTCCTAATCGTTAAGTGTGATATACATCAAAATCTTTATCATCAATAACCTTAAGTTGATAAATGCCTAATATTTTCTAACCCTCTCAACTTTATTTACATTTTCAATATTTGATTTGTGTTAAATTACTAATGATTGATTTATTATTAGTTAGACACTAAATTATTATAAGGTGTGATTTATTTCTATACAATGGTGTGAAAATATTTTTTTTGATCTGTAACGATGTTATGCATCATAATATATTATATTAAAATATTATATGTTTTTACAAAAGGAGGGTCCAAAGACCAGATATTACATTGAAAGAACAGCTCAAAATTTGCTCACAAATATTCCATGATTTAACAAACCCTAGAGTAAAGGAAAAAAAACCAGTATAAATTTGAATTACAAGTTCATAACATTAAGATCTACCACCTTAAAGCTATGAAACCCTACTGGTTCTTCTTCGACATCATTTAGAGAAGCATCATCAGGAACAAATGGAACTGGGGGTTGGAAATGGATCAAAAAGGTCCAAGCATTATATGCATCTTCAATCTATTCCTTTGTCATTACCAAATTACCTCTTATGGGCACGTAGAGAGCAGCCAAGAGTCTCACTATTATTATTCTGGAGACTAAGAACCAAATCCTGATAAACATAGTTAACATAGGGCTTTTCCACAATACCAGACCAAACAAATAACCCACCAATATCTGTCGCTCCCAAGTGGAGATCATAGTTTGCAAAAGAAAGATGTAATTTATCAGCTAGAAGTAGAAAATCATGAACAAAATTCATTGCCAAACCATTCACCAAGTCGACATTCTAGATCACATCCATTACATTGGACAAAAAAATGTGAAACTAAACGGGAAGTGTTACACCCCATGTGTTTCTATCTACTTACTATTTACCTATATTGGTTAATTTGTTTGGAAAGTGAGTGATTATGGATTTCTGCATCTATATATGTGTTTTTATCCATTTACTATAGATTGGATATTTTGTAAAAATTGAAGTAATTATGAATCTTTGCATCTATGTGTGTTATATATCTTGAATGCAATATGATGAGAAAAAAAATAATGCAATGTCTTGTATTAAATGTGGTTATTGTTAATTAATGATAATATTTTGATCAGCTAACTACTATGATCTAAGTGGATGCAGGAACAGGTTGCTTCTCCGAAAGGGAGGGGAAGTATCACTTAGGAGAAGGACTTGGTCTACTAACCTTAGTAAAACCTAAATTGAGAAATCGCACACACAACCCTATCTTGACCTAGGTTTTGTCAAGTCAGTTGGGTAGCGGTAAGTGATCTATGTTATGAATCTTGATTGCATTTTGGATGATCATGTGAGAACTATGATTTAATTTGCATGTTGATAAGTTTACGATTGCATAGACAAGGTTTATTGTGAAACAATTTTATGTTATGCATGTGTTTATGTGGTTGTCGTTCATGTCACCAATGTATGTGTAGATTATATTCATTTGTGTCGTCAGTATGTGGGTCATGAGTTTATTTGGTTTTGAGTGAAGTCGATATACCTATTTATGCATATATATATGATACCTATTACTATTATAAACATATATATATATATATATATATATATATATATATATATATATATATATATATATATATATAGTTATTTATGATTTGTGAAATACTGATGAATTGGTGAGAATGTTATCATGTCTATGTGGATTTCATGTTGATTTTATTGTAATATGTGAATGCATGATCAATATGTTAGAAGTGATTTTATTTATGATTTATAATAATAATAATAATAATAATAATATCATTATTATTATACTCCTATGTTTTTAGAAAATATGTAATTATAATACTTTTGGAAAAATGATATTGTTTTATTAATATTATCCATGTGATATATATATATATATATATATATATATATAATTAAAAAAGACACGTATCCCTTAAAAAGGGGAAGAACTTTATTAAAGGTGATTAAAACATACTAGAATAAAATTAAGGATTAAAAGTTCTTTTAAAAAAAAATATGTTTTATTGAATGGTGATAGTCTTTAGACTATCGATGGGCATGTTTTAAACTATAGAGGGTGGTGGCCTAAGGCATGCAGGCCCTTAAAACAATGACTGGCAGCGCATAAAGTGCTTAGAGCTCGAGGGGTGATCGATAGGGAGGGACCACTCCCCTCTTAAACTTCGTGCCTTAAACCTTATCAACAGCATGTAAAACACTTAATTCACATGCTTAGGATATTGACTAATAATATATTTAATATTTTACTTTTTAATTTTTAACAAACACTTTTTTTTAGAAAGTTTGTTTTAGTTTTATGAAACTAATTTTAGATTTTTGTTAAGAATGTCATCATTGTGTCGACATTTTTACTAATTTTAGATTTTGTTAAGAATGTCGCCATTGTGTTGACATTTCTTTGCTTATTTTTGGCAAGACCACACCTTAGGTTTTAGTATAAAAAGGGGTGCTCTCCCTCATTTTTGTGGGCACATTTTTCAATCAAGATCCTTCTCTTCTTGCTTTTGAGTTTTGAGTTAGTTTTGAGAGCTTTGTCATATTGCTTTTTGTGAGTTGTTCTATTTAGAGGAGCTCTCTCTCATTCGAATACACACAAGTTTTGCTAAGAGCATTCTTATTCTACTATTTTTATTTTTGAATTAGCATTGAGAGTTTTTGTCATTTTTGCTTTGAAGTTGTGAGGAAAGGTTTTGGGAGTTTAAAAGGAGAATTGTTTTACTTGGAAGGAGGTTTTAGTTCATTGGAAGGAGCTTAAGCAAGGGAATCTTGTTGATTCATTTGGAAGCTTATATCACAGGCATGGGGATTTCTCTTTTATTATGTTTTTCTATTTTGAAGGCATTTTGTGTCGAATGCATTGTTGTTTATCAATGTGATTGTCAACTTGATTATATAATAGCATTTATATTTATATATATCTAAGTAAGTGAAAATTGTGTTGTGAAAGTAAAATTAATCCCAGTAATAGGGATATGTGTCTATATGAGACTTTATGTATATTTATCAGTTTGAGTATGATTAGTTGATTGTATAAGGGGAAAGATAGTAAACTGTAATTTTGCAAGTAGAGTTATTTCAACATAGGTGTCATAATGAAACTTGGGATAGGTTAACCTTGGGATATGTGATCCATAGAAGAGGGGGAATAACCTAAAATAGAGTTTGATGTAATTTTTAAGCGGGAATATTCTTGGGATTTGTTGATCCATGGGAAAGGGAATATCCTATGTATAGAGAATGATGCATTTGTTAAGTGGGGTTATTCCTGGGATTTGTTGATCCATGGGTAAGGGAATAACTTTTGTATAGAGATTGTTGTCTTTCCCAATCGAGATAGAAGGGTGGATGAATATGAGACAAGAAAATTTTGGAAAAAGTGGTGTAAATTGCCAACGTTTACACTGTCTAGGTTCACTGTAATCCAAGTTTGCATTTCTAGTAGGGATTTCATATTTTGATGGTTGTAGCAATAGTATGATAGTACTAATTAATGTAGAACACAACACCTTACTCAAGTTAGGCCTATTTTATTTGGGGTTACCATACCAATCCCTTCGTCGAAGGGTAGGGCCGTTTACCAGTTTGGTAAATGTGCGGGGGACAGCAGTTAGTCCATGGTTGGAGGTAAATCACTTGAGTGATGCTTCCCCTCATGCAGTTGGTGGCTGGGAATATTGAAAACAGACAAGTATACAATCATGTATCTCTATTTATCAGTTAAGCTCTTGAATCTTGTATGTATATTATGAAAAAGTTGTAAAGATGATTATTCAATTCTTTTATTGAGGAAATGAAATTTGATTTATGCAATGGGAGTCTGGAATATGTTTCAAATGTGCATTTAATCGAAGGAATTTAAAGAAAATTTTTATTACTTCCGCTATCAGTATCTTGAACTATTTACTTTCAAAATTAAATTGGTCAATCTTAGTTGGTAGAACAAGTGGCATGTTACACATGGTATCAGAGCTAACCAAGTTCAGCTCTGGAACCTATGTGCTCACTATGCTATGAGAGTCCAAAATTGAAATTGGTTTTATGCGAGAATGGCATAGTAGACTAACCAAGAAAATTATCAGAAGGACTATTATTCAACACTTATCAAGTCAATGGTTAAGAGTAAACCAACTAAGGAATTAAGGAATCCATGAGTCAATTTAACTCTATTGAGGATGCATAACGGAAAGATTTCGAGACTTGGATTAAAAAGGTAAAACCTTGATCAAACGTTATTAGACTAAGAGCTCAGGAAGAGCAGTGTCTATGTGAATTCAAGATCACTTTTATATCTCAAGAAATTAAGGATGGGAAGATCCTAAAATAATCAACCAGGTGCAGAAGCAACTGAGTTTGGAAAATTTTAGAAATTGTATCAAACGATGTGTAGATAAATTGGGTTCTTGTCTAACCCTAGAATGGATTGGAATGAGTCAAGAGAGATAAAGGGATCAATGAAAGACAAGTAGTGATGTATTGGCGTATAATGCTTGGAAAGATAGTACAGGACTTGGAAATGCTTTTTGATTTCTAACATTTATGAGAAAATTGATTGCCATATACAAAGAATTATGCATAATTAGAGGAGAATAAGAGTTCCTTACAAACTCATGAAGCCTATTTGAAAAAGGTGACAATGATTAGTTGAGGACGTAAATGAAGAGGATCCTCTTAGGGAATATTTTGATGAAAGGATTGGGATTAGTAGCATTCTTTTGTTAAGAGTCTGCATTAAGTTGCAAGATAATTCGTAGCAGTTGTAGGAGAAGTTATAAGTTATTTCATAGCATTTTTAGACAAAAGTTGAGAGCTATGTATTTGTCTCTTGGTGGAGATATAAAGAATAATTACAATGAAGAATGAGATCATCACCAAGATATTTAGACAAGTTTGATTAACTAAACTATTCCGAGAGCTAGGGAATAGAGTTTTGTAAATAAAAAAGAAGAAGTGTGTGTTCCAACTGAAGTTCGTGTGTGTCATTGTATCACCATCTTTGAATATCTTCTATGTGATGAACGATAAATTTTCCACGATGAAAGGGTGGATGTGTTTTAATCTTTTGATTTTGAGTATAGTGAAAGTCTTAAAGGACTTATTTATTTTATTGTGCTAGTAGCATGGTCTCTAAACCACTGTAAGTTTTTGGAAAACTCGAGTGTAATACAACAATCTACTCCCTTGTTAGTGACTTAGATAGTCACGTAGTGCATAGTCAGTGTATCTTTTGACTTTGACACTTCTTGAATTTTTGGTGGAATTTTTTTTTAATACTTGCAAGAATTTTTCATTGTTTTATTCCTTTATTCTAGAATGGTCTAGCCACCAAATTTTGAAGGTTATTCATTTATGACCAATTGGTCAAAATTTGATTTATTGAGTTCAATCTTTTGACCTATTGTTGAAAATGAAATTGCTTATACTTTGATATTGACTTAAATTATTTTGGTGGCTATACTAGAAAATTTTTGGGTTGTTCACTATGTTTTTTGTACAAATGTTCACCTCTATCATGTCCTGGATGGGCCTTTGATGGATTGTATAAGGGAGTAAATTGTAGAAAAAGCACTTAGTATATTCCTAACTTTATGGATTTTAGAAACCTTGTGAGATAAGAAATTCTTTTTAAATCATAATTGGGTCATCTAGGAGTAACTAAATTCCTAGTCGATATGAAATCTATTTATTTTTGAAAGAGAATGAAGAGTGATAGCAAGTTGTCTAGAAGGTGAGAGAGTCAAGGATGATTAAAAGCACTCTATAGGGAATTGGTATCTCTATGATGTTCCAAGAGTGGAAGTGGCAAATCATTACCCTGAACTTTGTAAATTCTTTAGCGCTAGAAGCTTAGCTTTTTATAACTCAACTTATCACTTTGAGAGAGGCTGTCAACTTTAATTGTCTGCTTTTGGTCTCTCCAACCAAATCAGAAGCCTTACCACTTTCTAATGATATGTCCTCAGAGTATAGTGTGAGTTCTGCCATGTTGTCCTCATGTTCCTCCTTTAGCAAAAGTAATTGTAAAATCTTTAAGTGAAGATTTGAAGGAATATGTTTCCCCGAAATTATGTATCTGAGGATAAAAACTAAGGTTTATTAACCATTCAAGGATAATCATGGACTAGAATTTGAGGGATATACTCGACTCAGTTGTAACTAAGAGGGTATTCAAATCCTTTTGATTTAAAGGAAAGAAAAGTGTTTTATCAAAAGCTTTTATATATGAAATCTTTCTTGGGAAAAAGTTTTGAATAAAGAATGGGAGATTCTATTTGGAAATGTTAAATGTTTTTTTTAGAACATTGGATAACATTCGTAGAATTTAAATTTTTATGGAAACCCACAGGGTGAACTATCTTGTTAAGATGGTTAGAACAAGAATTAACTTTGTGGGGAAGAGAAGAAGTATGATAAAGAGTTGAGAGTATGGGTACTAAGTTAGATCAAATCCTTGCAATGTTGATAGAACAAGAGAGAGTCGGAGTATTAGAGCAAGGAAAGGTTAAAGCAGAAAAAGAAGTACCTAACAAGGAAAAGTTTCCAGTAATGAATGAAGGAGAAAATTCTCAAGCTAGTAAACATGGGGAATGAAGGATCTCAATCTCAATCGGGTTCTGAAAGGATTAAGAAGAGGAGAATGGCAAAAGAGTTATTCCAGGACATGAGAAAAATTTACTCCTCTAAAGTTCGAAGGGAGTACCAGATGTCCCAGGAGAAGGTGGAGTATTAAAATAGAAAAGGCAAGACATAGCCTATAAATCAAGAAGCAAAAAGCTTATGTTTCGTATGATTTGAAGTTAGCAATAGTTGTTCATGCATTACATATATGGAGACACTATCTGTTGGGAAAACCATTTGAATTGAAAATAGACCATCATGGTTTAAAGTATTTATTTATTCAACCTAATCTAGATGCAAGGCAAAGGAGGTGGTTAGAACTGATATCGGATTAATATTTCAACATTAACTATGTCAAGGGAAACAAGGATAGAGTTGCTAATGCTTTAAGTTGAGGAAGGAATATATCTTCATTAGTAACTATCCAAACTGACTTTAGAAGCTAAGCATTGAAAGGATCCAAGAGTGATGAGTTTTATGAGCAAGTTAAGCAAGTACTCTTAGATAAATTGCAAGATAACAGTTAGAAGGTTTTTGTTTTGAACCTAGGGTAAAAGCAGAAAGCTGTGTCACACTTTTATAAAGGAAACAACCAACGCTGATCCAACTTTTAAACTTGAATCATTAAAAAGTGACATATATGTTTTGAATTTTGAAATAATGTAAACTAATAAAATATTTATTTTTTAGTATATCTTATGTTTGTATTTTTTGAAAAAAATAAAAAAATTATTTGAATATAGTTTTTAATAAATTGACACTATAATTTAGTTGCTGATAAAATGCTGAAAAATGAAGTTACATGAGACGTCAATCTTTATATAGTAATTTTTTTTTTCTTCAATTTTTTTGTGTGTATTTATAATTTGAAACTTTAGTGCATGGATATATTTTTTTTTTCCAATTTTGATAAATATATATTTTTAAATAAATAATAAAATGTACATGTATTAAAACGTAGTTGTTTCCATTCAACACCAACTTTCATATTAACTATTTATCTAAAATAGAAAAAAAATTATACCATCTTGATATAGATTCTTTTATCTAGTGTATCATATTTTTTTCATGTTTTTTAGTAAGTTTTACTATTTTTCCTTGACATGGTAATTGACCTAATGTTTTGTGTTGATAACCTACTTTTAGTAAAAATAGAAAGCAAAATATAAATAATAATTAAACTATTAAAATATATATTTTTGAAAACTAAACTTATAAATCTACAAAAGGGTATTTTTATATTTTTTAAAAATTGTTATTTACACGAGTAGAAGTTGTTGAAATATCAAGTTTTTCAAATAATTTTTTTTTTGGTAAATTGGCCTCATAGTGGTGCTACATACGCATTTATCCAACAATTTTAGTTGAAAAAGTTGTGGACATATCTAACTTAGCTAGAATGAATCTTACAAGATCATATGTTTCACCAAAATTGATTTTTATTTAAAAATACTTAAATTCACTTGTGTTGATAAGTCAATTGAAAGTGTGTTATAGTTTTGTGCTTTTACCCCCTAATGGATTATTGTGATTTAATGGAAGAATTTATGTACCTTATTATGGTGAATTAAGGAATTTGGTATGGGAGGAAGTACCTAATGCCTCATATTCAGGACATCCTTGTGTCACTAAGATGTTAGTGAATGTTTGGAAGGGATGAAAGGGGATGCTGCAAGATTTGTGGCAAGTTGTTTAAAATGTTAAAGAATAAAGGCAACACCTTTTATATCAGAGAATTTATCTAGTGGAGCACAATGTTAGCTTGCAAAATTGTGTAGGAAGTGTTTAGATTACACAGAGTTCTTGAGGAGAATATCTCAGATAGAGATACACATGTGACAATGGTTAAACTGTGAGAGTTAACCAGGTTTTGGAAGAATTGTTTGAATATATTGTATGGATCAACATTATAAGTGGGGAAGAATATCTACCACTGGTGGGCTTTGATTATAAAAAAATTCCTATCTTTCTGCTTCAGACATGGGACAAAAGAAGATGTCGAACTCCTATAAGCTGGGTAAGCTAGTAGATAAGATTAGCATTAGTCCAAAAATGTTGTTAGAAATGGAAGAACAAATCATGTTAATTAGAAAAGATTGGCAAAAAAATAATTAGGAATAGAAAAGTTACGCTAATGCTAAATGTATACTGAGACAATTCTCGAATAGAAAGTAAAAGTTCTATTGAGGATCCAACCCAAGAAAAAGTTTCATTATACTTGGAATGTATTCCAAACAAGCTCCTAGATGTAAAGAGTTCTTCGAAGTTCTCGAAGTTAACAAATCAATTGATTGCAGAATCATTCTAATAATAGCTATTGCCAAGAGGCACAATGCTCTTAATGATTCAAATTTGATATATTTATATATTTACCTGATGATTATTATACCCATAGAATGTATACAAGTATAGAAACCAGGTATGGTTTTGATCAAGCATTTGAAATGCTTGAAGTTTGCAAGCTCTGCTTGCATAAAAAGAAAAGTTATGTAGTACAAGATCCAATGGGATCACTATGCAGAAGATTCTACAACTTGGGAAGAGTATGCGGAAATGAAGCAAAAATTTCTTCAAGTTAATATGAATTATGAAAGCACTTGATATCAATATGTTTTGTAGTATGATACTTTTTATGACTTAAGTATGTGGTGATAATACTTGATACTTAAAAATCATCAGGGACGATGATTCACAAGGGGGGAAGTATGTTACACCCCATGTGTTTCTATCTACTTACTATTTACCTAAATTGGTTAATTTATTTGGAAAGTGAGTGATTATGAATTTCTGCATCTATATATGTGTTTTTATCCATTTACTATAGATTGGATATTTTGTAAAAATTGAAATAATTATGAATCTTTGCATCTATGTGTGTTATCTATCTTGAATGCAATATGATGAGAAAAATAATAATGCAATGTCTTGTATTAAATGTAGTTATTGTTAATTAATGATAATATTTTGATCAGCTAACTATTATGATCTAAGTGGATGCAGGAATAGGTTGCTCCTCTAGAAGGGAGGGGAAGCATCACTCAGGAGAAGGACTTGGTCTGGTAACCTTAGTAAAACCTAAATTAAGCAATCACACACACAACCCTATCTTGACCTAGGTTATGTCGAGTCAATTGGGTAGCGGTAAGTGACCTATGTTATGAATCTTGATTACATTTTGGATGATCATGTGAGAACTATGATTTAATTTGCATGTTGATAAGTTTACGATTACACAGAGAAGGTTTATCGTGAAACAATTTTATGTTATGCACGTGTTTATGTGGTTGTCGTTCATGTCACCAATGTATGTGTAGATTCCATTCATTTGTGTCGTCAGTATGTGGGTCATGAGTTTATTTAGTTTTGAGTGAAGTCGATATACTTATTTATGCATATATATACGATACCTATTGCTATTATAAACATATATGTGTGTGTGTGTAGTTATTTATGATTTGCGAGATAATGATGAATTGGTGAGAACCTTATCATGTCCATGTGGATTTCGTGTCGATTTTATTGTAATACGTGAATGCATGATCAATATGTTAGAAGTGATTTTATTTACGATTTATAATAATAATATTATTATTATTATTATACTCCTATGTTTTTAAAAAATATGTAATTATAATACTTTTGGAAAAATGATATTGTTTTATTAATATTATCCATGTAATATATATATATATATATATATATATATATATATATATATATATATATATAGTTTATGAAACTAAAAAAAGGCATGTATCCCTTAAAAAGGGGAAGAACTTTATTAAAGGTGATTAAAACATAATAGAATAAAATTAAGGATTAAAAGTTCTTTAAAAAAAAAGGAATATGTTTTATCGAATGGTGATAGTCTTTAGACTATTGATGGGAATGTTTTAAACTATAGAGGGTGGTAGCCTAAGGCACGCGGGCCCTTAAAACAATGATTGGCAGCGCATAAAGTGCTTAGAGCTCGAGGAGTGGTCGATAGGGAGGGACCACTCCCCTCTTAAACTTCGTGCCTTAAACCTTATCAATAGCACGTAAAACACTTAATTCACATGCTTATGATATTGACTAATAATATATTTAATATTTTACTTTTTAATTTTTAACGAACACCTTTTTATAGAAAGTTTGTTTTAGTTTTATGAAACTAATTTTAGATTTTTGTTAAGAATGTCATCATTGTGTTGACATTTTTACTAATTTTAGATTTTGTTAAGAATGTCGCCATTGTGTCAACATTTCTTTGCTTATTTTTGACAAGATCACACCTTAGGTTTTAGTATAAAAGGGGGTGCTCTCCCTCATTTTTGCAGGCACATTTTTCAATCAAGAGCCTTCTCTTCTTGCTTTTGAGTTTTGAGTTAGTTTCGAGAACTTTATCATATTATTTTTTGTGAGTTGTTCTATTTAGAGGAGATCTTTCTCTCATTCGAATACACACAAGTTTTACTGAGAGCATTCTTATTATGCTATTTTCATTTTTGAATTAGCATTGAAAGTTTTTGCCATTTTTGCTTTGAAGTTGTGAGGAAAGGTTTTGGAAGTTTAGAAGGAGAATTGTTTTACTTGGAAGGAGGTTTTAGTTCATTGGAAGGAGCTTAAGCAAGGGAATCTTGTTGATTCATTTGGGAGCTTATATCATAGGCATGGGGATTTCTCTTTTATTATGCTTTTCTGTTTTGAAGGCATTTTGTGTCGAATGCATTGTTGTTTATCAATGTGATTGTTAACTTGATTATATAATAACATTTATATTTATATATATCTAAGTAAGTGAAAATTGTGTTGTGAAAGTAAAATTAATCTTAGTAATAGAGATTTGTGTCTATATGAGATTTTATGTATATTTATCAGTTTGAGTATGATTAGTTGATTGTATAAGGAGAAAGACAGTAAACTATAATTTTGCAAGTAGAGTTATTTCGACATAGGTGTCATGATGAAACTTAGGATAGGTTAACATTGGGATATGTGATCCATGGAAGAGGGGGAATAACCTAGAATAGAGTTTGATGTAATTGTTAAGCGGGAATATTCCTGGGATTTGTTGATCCATGGGAAAGGGAATATCCTATGTATAGAGAATGATGCATTTGATAAGTGGGTTATTCCTGGGATTTGTTGATCCATGGGTAAGGGAATAATATTGGAAGGCTAGCACTCATAATCAAATCCATATGATGACTTATGCTTCTAATAGGAGGCAATTCATTAGGCAAATCATTTGCAACAATATCCATATTCTCGTTCAACATATCCTGTATCTCAATAGGCAAATCATCCAACTTTGTAGAAGTCATTACACATTGTGGTTTAGGAACCAAAGCAAAACCAATTTCTTCATTCTTCATATCTTTCAAAAATTCTTTACCACTCACCATCATTACCTAACTATTGCTTTTGTCCTCTTCTTTCTCCTTTATGGGTAGCAAGGTATGCTTCACTCCATCCTTAATAATGGTATATGTATTCTCCTTTCTATCATGGACTGAATTTCTGTTAAATTGCCACAGTCTTCCAAGCAAAACATGGCACACATCCATGGGAATTATATCACACAAAACACATTCTTTATAACTACCAATCTAAAAATCAACATAAGCCTACTCACTAACCAATATTTGATGGCCTTTTTGTAACCAAGTTACATTATATGGAGTTGGGTGTTTAATCTTTTTAAGATTCAGCTTCTCTACTATTTCAGTGGCAACAATATTGTCAGTACTACCACTATCTATAATGAGCTTACAACATTTACCATGTGACTTACACTTTGTTCTGAACAATGCTCTCCTTTGAATTGGCTCTTGACTTTCCTTCTGTGGCTTTAACAATTCTCTCTTAAGCATCAGGGACTCTCCTGATTCTACTCCATCCTTGTGATGTACTGGAGATCCCACACTTTCTTGGTCAGCCTGAACAACTTGATTGCTTCTTTCAAATTTGGAGTGTCCTCCTTGTGATGATTCAATATAGTCCTAACTCTTGTGTCCAAATTGATTGCACTTGTAACATTTTCTAGCAAATCCTCTTCCTCTACCTTGCGAACCACCTCTTCCATAAGATCTTCCTCCTCTATTTTGAAGACCACCTCTATCATTGTTGACTGTCCCACTGGAACTTCTGGCTTCTTCTCCTTGATGATGTTGTTGTCCTCTACCAGATTGACGTCCCCTTCCTCTAAAACCTCTTCCTCTCTTCTTCTCTTGCTAACTTTGCTTCCTTTGTAGCTTCTCTTCTGCCTTTAAGGCAAGTTGATAAACCTCTTCTAGGCTTTTAGGAGACAAAAGACTCATTTCATCTTGTAGACTGTATCTTAGACCATTCACATAACGGGCTATCTTCTCCACATCTTCTTCAACATGCCTAGATCTGATTATAATCTTGTAAAACTCTTCTGTATAATCTTTCACAGACATATCTTTTTGCTTCAAATTTTGTAATCTCTTAAAGAGATTTGCTTGATAATCACCGGGAAGAAATTTGGCCTTCAACTTCGCCACCATCCTATCCCATGAGTTTATCTTTTCCTTATTTCTCTTTCTTATTTAATTTTGGATAAAGTCCCACCATGATGCAGAGGCAGGGGCAGCTCACAAATGCAAGGATTCATCCACCACTTGACTGTTCACACATTGTCTTGACTGTCCTCTTAGAGTGCATTGTTTTAAGACTAGGAAAAGATGTCATTTCATGGTTTGAATGCATAAGCTACCCACCAAACCTCCCAACCACCTTGGACCACACTAAAATGACCAGGGGATACTCACCAAACTCATAAAACAACTTAGTAACTTGTTGTTCCTACTGTCCCTTCAAACTAGGTCAACTTTGTTTGTAGCCCTTGGAATAGAGTTTCTAGGGCATAACTTGTAGAATCTATGACAAACCCATGAAAAAATTATCTCTTTGAATACCCGTTAAGCTCCTCCACAACATATCTAACATATAGGGTATGTTTCTTTGGACCAAAAGCCTCAAAAATGGACTATACTTGTTGTTCCTAGGCCTAATTAGGACAACAAATGAAGTATTTTTGGCATAAATTTCATAAAATGACTCAAACCCATGAACTAAAACCTGTTTTGAGTACCCATTATCCCCTTACATAACATATATTTTATGCAGGTATGATTGTTTTGTAACATAAGGCCTTAAAAATGACTGGTAATTCTAGTAATTTGCCTAATTAGGTCACTTTTACAAAGGAGGTGCCTCAAGATCACCAAATTTTTACCAAAACTCAATGTAAAGTCTTTAGTTATGTATTAAAATAGAAGAATCTACCATTTGTTTGATCAGGAAACTCACTTATCTCATCAAATTCAAACATGCAAACTAGAAACCCTCATTCTTCAGGAAATTGCAGCAATAAGAACGTTTCAAAACACCAAGAAAACTCATTTTTTTGCTCCACAAGTGAATAAATATTTTGAAGGACTTAAAAATATTTTATTCCACCATTTTGTGTCATTTTGGCATGGTCATGGCACTCAAAAACATAAAATTTCTCTCTAGGACTGTCAAATCCTAGGTTATTGGACTGTTTTTAGTAAAATGAGCATAAAAACCACAAAACATGAGACCAGACCATAAACTTATATGCAAAAGAAAGGAAATCCAATACCCCATCCAACCATGTACATTTTAGGGTGCTATAGGGCTTTTCCAGGCTGTACAAGTGCAAAAAACAACAAAAAAAAGTAGAAAATTTGTGAAAAACAAAGCTAGAATAGCAAAAAAAATCATTTTATCTTATTTCCTTCATTCCAAAAGCTTCGTGTCCTTCTTCCACGACCTGTATATCATGTAAAAAATATGTTTTACAATATATAACTTCACTCCACTCCATCTAGAAAACTCAAAAATAAAGGCTAAAAAATAGCCTCTACACTAAGGCTACCAAAATAGAAAATACTAAACTTAAAGACCCTAGTCCTATAATTACCCCCACTACAAAAATGCCTCAAATAGGCTTTATTACAATAATAAATGGTCTTTTAAGACCTTATTTTATGCAAAACTCAACACTAAAGCCTAGATTTTAATAATTGTCCATTTTTTACAAATGGTGCTCCTGCACCATACACCCCAATTTTGAAGTTTTCCAAGTCTCGATGAAAAAGTACTACATCTTGTGCTCCTTTTTATTCTTCATGGCTCTGACCTTCACTCTTGCCTATAACAGGTTCACTGTGTACTTGACTATGATTGTCCTTGGCATTCTTCCATTTAGCTTCCCTTGAAACATGCTCTAACTGTGTGTACTATTTTGTGGGGTGCTATTCCACCTTATCACCAAACTCTGATGTCAAATCTCCCCTTACTTCTGTATACAAGCTTTCCCCTACTGCCATCACTTCCCTCTTCTCTTCTTATTTAGACCATTGTCCAATGCTCGTGCTATTTGCATATTTTTCACTGTCAACTGTCCTTTCTTCTCTGCCAGTCTCCTTAACATCTGTAGCAATGTATTTGGTGGTCTTTGTCAGATCTGCACCTACCTTTTCCATTGTCCAACCAGCATCCCAATCCACTGTCCTTCTATCCTCATGATTCATTATCCTCTCTTTCACTGCCCTACAAGTTTCAACATCACTAGGTTGCCTTACCACAGGACACATGATTGTCCCTATCAATATGCCTTCTTGTACTTCAAACTTGCTCTCCTCTTTCCATACAAGAACATTCTTCTTCATCTCTGTCTGCACATTGTGTTTTTCCTTCTTATTTGATGTCCCAACAGCATCAAACTGTGACTTGGTTGCAAATTTCACACTCTCACCTTCCTCATTGCTCACATATTCTTTTCTCCCTATCATGATGATCTCACCTTGCTCTCTTACCTCTTCAACCAATGGAGTTAGAATGAATGATCTCCCATCCTTTTCAATGTTATATGTATTTTGTCTCCCATTATACATTGTTGACCTGTCAAACTGCCAAGGCCTTCTAAGTAAAACATGGCAACAACTCATAGGTAGAATATCACAAACGACTTTATCTCTATATTGACCAACTTGAAATTCAATAGTAGCTTGTTCACTCACCAAAATGGTTTGATTTTCACTAACCCAAGACACTTGATAAGGTTTTGCTATAGGCACTCTTTGCAAGTTTAATTTGTCCACCATATCACTAGATACCATATTATCAGTGCATCCAGAATCAACTACTACTTTACATACCTTATTTTTGCATCGGCAGGCTGTCCTAAACAAGCCTCTTCTTTGAATTAGCTCTTTCTCCCTGGATGTCTTCAAGAGTTGTCTTCTCACTATCAATGATTCACCCACCTCTGGTGCAGCATGAACACTTTCTCTTTCATCTTCCTGTACAATTTGGACTCTCTTTTCACCTCTTCTTTCACCTCCACTTGAAGTAGTACCAATCTTGTCAGGGCACTTATAGGCTAGATGACCAAACTCACCACAGTGATAGCACTTTCCAGTAAACACATTTGAGCCTCTTCCTTGATCTGCATATCTGCCCCTAAAACTTGTTCTTCCACCTCTCCATCCTCCTCTAGACTCAGGTAATTGTTCTTTACTCTTATCAGCATCTTCAAAAACATCGTTGGATTGTCTTGGTGTTGAAAATGTACCTCTGCCCCTAGAAGTACTACATCTTCCTCTTGTTGCCTTCTCTTGTCTCCTCTTGAGTTTTTCTTCTACTCTTATTGCCATTTGAAAACATTGTTCCACTGTTTTTGGTGCCAACAAACTGATTTCATCTTGAATGTTATACCTTAGGCCATTGAGATATCTAGCCACTCTTTCTTCCTCATCCTCCTCATGCTTTGTCCTTATACTTAACCTATAAAACTCCTTAGTGCATGCTTGCACATCTAAGTCCTTTTGCCTAAGATTTTGTAATATTTTCAGTAATTGAACATTATAGGCACCAGGAAGGAACTTACCTTTCAGTTTTGCCTTCATTTTCTCCCAAGAAGTGATCTTGTTCTTCCGTTGTTTCTGTCTTTCCTCTTGCACAAAGTTCCACCATAGCAAAGCATGTCCTTTCAGTTTGGTTTTAGCCTTCCTCACCTTGTGATCTTCATCTATCTCTTCACTTTCAAAGTAATTATCCATGGCTCGTATCCAGTCTAAGAGCTCTTCACAGTCTAGTTTGCCTCCATACATTGGCAAATCCATTTTGTTATGTCCACCACCTTTCACAGCTTTCAAAAACTTTACCATCCTCACATCCTCTGGATCCAACTCTTCTTCTTCACTAGAAGTTTCTTCTTATTCTTCAAACTCACTTTCACTCATGGTGCCTCCAGCTTTAGACTTCAATGCAACAATCTCCTTCTTTAAGGCTTCTAGCTCTCTAGCCTGCTGATCAATCTTTCTTGCAATTGAACTTCCTTTAGGAGGCATCTTGACTTCTCAGATTCCACTTTGCTCAAACTCCAACCTTCAACTCTCAAGAGACCTACTTCCTATGCTCTAATACCACTTGATGTAGAGGCAGGGGTAGCTCACAAATGCAAGTATTCATTTACCACTTGACTGTTCACACATTGTCTTGACTGTCCTCTTAGAATGCATTGTTTTAAGACTAGGAAAAGATGCCATTTCATGGTTTGAATGCATAAGCTACCCACCAAACCTCCCAACCACCTTGGACCACACTAAAATAACTAGGGTATACTCACCAAACTCATAAAACAACTTAGTAACTTGTTGTTCCTACTGTCCCTTCACAACTAGGTCAACTTTGCTTGTAGCCCTTGGAATAGAATTTTTGGGGCATAACTTGCAGAATCTATGACAAACCCATGAACAAATTACCTTTTTGAATACCCATTAAGCCCCTCCACAACATATTTAACATGCAGGGTAGGTTTCTTTGGACCAAAATCCTCAAAAATGGACTGTACCTGTTGTTCCTATGCCTAATTAGGACAACAAATGAAGTATTTTTGGCATAAATTTTATAAAACGTCTCAAACCCATGAACTAAAACCTGTTTTGATTACCCATTATCCCCTTACATAACATATATTTCATGCAAATATGATTGTTTTGTAACATAAGGCCTTAAAAATGACTGGTAATTCTGGTAGTTTGCTTAATTAGGTCACTTTTACAAAGGAGGTGCCTCAAGATCACCAATTTTTTACCAAAACTCAATGGAAAGTCTTTAGTTATGTATTAAAATAGAAGAATCCACCATTTTTTTGATCAAGACACTCACTTATCTCATCAAATTCAAACATGCAAACTAGAAACCCTCATTCTTCCTAAAAAACAGGAAATTGCAGCAATAAGAACATTTCAAAACACCAAGAAAACTCATTTTTTTTTCTCCACAAGTGAATAAATATTTTGAAGGACTTAAAAATATTTCATTCCATCATTTTGTGTCATTTTGGCATGGTCATGGCACTCAAAAACATAAAATTTCTCTCTAGGACTGTCAAAACCTAGGTTATTGGACCATTTTTAGTAAAATGAGCATAAAATCCACAAAACATGAGACCAGACCATAAACTTATATGAAAAAGAAAGAAAATCCAATAACCCATCCAACCATGTACGTTTCAGGGTGCTATAGGGCTATACCAAGCCGGACAAGTGCAAAGAACAACAGAAAATGTAGAAAAACTGTGAAAAACAGAGCTAGAACAACAAAAAAAAATTATTTTATCTTATTTCCTTCATTCCAAAAGCTTCATGTCCTTCTTCCACGACCTGTATATCATATAAAAAGCATGTTTTACAATATATAACTTCACTCCACTCCATCTAGAAAACTCAAAAAGAAAGGCTAAAAAATAGCCTCTCCACTAAGGCTACCAAAATAGAAAATACTAAACTTAAGCAAAAATTTAAAGACCCTAGTCCTATAACTACCCCCACTACAAAAATGCCTCAAATAGGCTTTATTACAATAATAAATGGTCTTTTAAGACCTTGTTTTATGCAAAACTCAACACTAAAGCCTAGATTTTAATAATTGTCCATTTTTTACAAATGGTGCTCCTGCACCACACCACATGGTGGCATGACCTTTCAATCTTGTGCATGCAAAATTTACTTTTTTCTCTTCTGCTACACCCTCATATTCAAAATATTTATCCAAGTCATTGATCCAATCGATCAAGTCTTCACCATTTAGGCTTCCAACATAAGTTGGTATATCGATCTTGGGTTTGGAACCCAAACTCATGACTGACCTTATCAGTCTTTCACCAAATTCATCTCCTAGATCTACCTGTCCTTCCTCATTTCCTTCTCTTTTGGGTTCTTCTTCCTCATCACTTAAATATTCAATATCAGGGTTTCCTCTTCTCTGTGCCCTCTCAAGAGCATCCAACCTTGCAATCAGATTCTGGATCAAGTCAGGGTCACCATGGTCTCTTCGGCCTCTACCCATCCTTCTCAGAGGCATATTGACCACTTATCAATACCCAATCTCAACCTTGCTCTGATACCAAACTGATGGCATAGCCTTGCCAGTCACTTCACAAATCCACTTTCAAAAATCAACCACAATGAGAAATGCAAGAAAATGACAAGAGATTCAATACAAGAGCAACAGGAAGAATGGAGTCTTTTACAAAAATAATGACAAAGATATATGCTTTATTAATTGATATTTCTATTTATTACAAAATTCATATATCGGCCATACAGTTGGCCTCTCCCATGCAGAGATTTAGAAACAAAAGCAAAAACCTATCTTCTTAGTCCTGTCGACCTTCTACTATCAGTTCTTCTTTATGCAGAAAATTGGTTACAGAACCATCGGCCTCTCTTTCCTTTCCTTACGACTCTCCTCTATACAACCAAACGGCCTCCTCTTTCTCTTGAACCCTTGGCCTCCTCTTACCACTGACTTCTTCTCTTTTCCTTTCTATATGCTTCTCACACTTGAATTGTATCATCCTCCACTTTAAATTCTATAGAGAGAGATGGAACTGCAAACGTCGCTGCCATAATGAAACCGACACCACCACAAGGATAATGGAATCACCAGCAACCATGCATGCCAAAGAATGTAGAGAAAGAAAACATTTTTGCCAAGAAGCACGAATGCCATGACATGCCAAGATTTAATGCATACTTAATGTTGTTTCTAAAATGATCGAGCCACCAAGAAGGAAAGAAAATCATATCGAATCCTTTAATTGCCTTGCCAGTTGGTCCACCTTTAATATGCACGATTGGAGGCTTTTATTCTTTGAAACTAAACACAACTGCCAGCCACGACCCCTTATAAATATGAAGATTAAATGTTTTAGAAATGGTTGACAAAAATAGTAAGGCCAACAAGTTTCTGCCATACGACGACAGGAGGTACAAGGGAAAAGCGACAGGAGCTTCAAACACACCAAAAATTGCCGAACAAGAATCTTGCTTTATTCACAAAAGAAAACCAAAATATCAAAGCAAATAAAACCAAAATTGGAAAGAGGCAAGATGCCCCTGCATCACTAAGGGTGGCAATGATTGACTAGTTTAAGGTGTAGTTCTTGTGTCTATAATTCCTTAATTCCTTAATATTTTAAATCAAACATTGAATATTTTAAATCAGTCCTAAATTATTTTTCACCACCCTTGATTTTATTTATAATCTAATGGTTTGGGTTCTATTCCATGGGCTAAAATGTACCTGTGAAGCTCCAATGCCCATGGGGCCGGGCCCGAAATTGCATTTAGGTCGTTGATCTCAATAGAGATCAATGGCCTAAATGCAATGTTGGGCCCCATGGGCATTGGTGCTCCGTGGGTACAATTTAGCCTGCAGAATTTAACCCCAACCATTAGATTATAAATTGAGATCAATGGCCCAAATACAATCTTTGGCTCGATGGGCATCGAAGATCAGTGGGTACATTTTAACCCATGGAATATAACCCCAATCGTTAGATTATAAATAAAATCAACGGTGGTGTTTAAAAATTGGCAATATGACCCTAATGTAACCAATAATTATATAATATTATTGGCAAATTAATTTCATTTTCTACTATGACTTATAAAATTTAGGTGAATCTAATCTAATCAGGTATCGAATATTGTGGCAAATCTTTGAGTTTAAAAGTTTAATAAAATAAATGTTCTGGCGATTTAGCTAGGACTAAAATAAAATTTTGTAAAACTATGGTGATTCACATTGCATTACAATTTGTACTATTAGCCAAATTTTGAATCCGCAATTTCAACTTACCATACTTTAAAATTTCACCTTACTCACATGTAGAATGGTCATATCATAAAAATAGAACAAATTGCATGCTATATGGAGTAAGATGTTCATTTTTAGGACAAAGGAATAGTTTATAGACAAACTATTTTTGCCAAAATGTCAAAGTCAATAATGAGAAGAGCTAACTTAACTTCCCTATGCTTATTGCATACTAGCTTACGGTTATTTTAGTTTATTCTTGGTAAGATTATTTTGGGCAACAAGACTCATTAAAACCCATTTAATATTGATCACTGCTTTGTATTTAAGGCTGTAACTAGTACTACTAATAGGTTCATATGGGGTGGTTCATGCTTATCCCATTAGCTCTACTTGTATTTATTTCAAAATATAAGACTTCATATTCCTTTTTTCCACAAATTTAGACTTTAGGATTATAGTATAATCTATTTCATCCTTTAAACTCTAAGTTTAGGTCTTAGGATAGGTTACACCCCTAGCAAGTTCTTAGGTCCAAGACATATATCATAAGTAAAGACTCAGGTTAGAATATATCAACACTAACAATGTAATCCATATAAACCCAATTTAAAACCATAGACTACAACACAACAAAAGCATCAACACAAATGTTATACAATACAAACACTTAACAACATGCCTTAAAGATTAGTCATATAAAAAATCCACATCACACACATGTCAAATCTATAACCAATAAAAAATATGCCAAGTGGTGGTTTCATCTCTCATTATAACCCCCAAGGAAAGTGTTGGGTCTCAAAAATGCAGGTTGTGGGTTCTGAGGGGATGCCAAGCCCTATGGTCAAATCCACAATATTTTTGAACCAATGATTGGAGTTTGACCTTATCGATCAATTTCTCTCTGCGCTTTAGGTCCTGCTACAACCTAGGCAGGTGAACCTTTGATTATCAAAGCAGGTTGTATGATTAAATCAATGTTGGTTTGCTGCTAGTTTATCCGATTACAATGGCATACTTGTAAATCAGATGAAATATTGTAAACTATTTCTAAAGAAAGCAAATGATTTAATCTAAATTCTAACAGAAATAAACAACTAACATGAAAACAGAGTAAAGATTTTAAACATAAAATGAATCAATAATTGGACTGGTGCTTTGTCCATTTGGGCAATGGGGTCAGGATGTTAGAAACAAATAACTTGTATCAGGTAATAACTCGATCTGATTGGCACATATAACTGTTTGCAACTTGTACAAATGTGCAAGGAAGAAATTATTAATTCATTCTTAATAATCCAAAGGACATAATTGTATTAAATGCAAAACATTAAAAGGATTTTAATCTTTCCGGAAAGAACCAATTTAACTTTGCAAATTAATAAATCAGATCAACTCTGGAGACAAATTAATAACCCTAATCAATTAATCATACTTAGTAATCCATTCAACATTCTAAGATTACTATAATTGCTGAGAAAGGATTTAATTCTCTCTGAGAAACCAATCAAATCAACTATACTGAATTAGCAAATGTAACCAGACAATTTGAACATATCCTTAACATATTCAAATTGAATAATCAAAAAATGAATGACATGGAGATAATTAAATTGATTGAATTAAAAAACAACAAACAGATGATACCGTCACTGTAGTGCCCTCACCTTATCGTCTGTCTGATTGATAGTCGCTTACTAGGATCTGACATTTTGACAGTGTCTTGGATCATTTGATGATGGATTCCTTGTTATTTGCTAGTTTGACTATGGAACTAATCATGATGATAACAGTTGTTGATGTTGGATTATGTTATTTTATGCTTTACAGTTGATAAATAAACTAGATGTTTCAGATGTTTTGATGATTAATTGCTATATTTGATTGTAAGATAATGTATTGATTTATGTTGTTGACTAGTAATCAGAAATCTTGTTCAAGTAGTGATTTGTTTATATAGGGACGTGAATGGAACAGTGCCGTATTACTCGCTCTCGAGTACCCTACCCCACTGCGATTTCCATTCACTATATGACTGCATCTGGATGTATATCTTGTATGTTTAACCGTGTACTTGCTGCAGGATGCAGGTACTAGGCACCGACTCCACCTGATTTACCAGGTTTGAGCATGCCTTCGCCAATGGAATGGTTATATGGAGTTAACGTGGGGTCCCCTGTCATTGTTGTCTAGTCACCAGTTTACCTTTGACTGCATCTGGATGTATATCTTGTATGTTTAACCGTGTACTTGCTGCAGGATGCAGGTACTAGGCACCGACTCCACCTGATTTACCAGGTTTGAGCATGCCTTCACCAATGGAATGGTTATATGGAGTTAACGTGGGGTCCCCTGTCATTGTTGTCTAGTCACCAGTTTACCTTTGTGGTCATAATTGTCACTTGATCGTGTCTTGCAAATAGGTGATGTTACACCCTCATGTCTTCCTAGGTCAGAAGGTGTTTTGTGTGTAAGGGAGCATTGTGCATTAAATAGAATTATTTTACGGAAAATATAAGGTTGATAACTAGATATATTGTTTAATGTCGATAATTGTTGCGGTAAATAAATTATGGTTTTATAGACATAAGAAACTTTATATTATTAAATATAATATCTGATTTGAATATTTAATGAGTTGTAAATTAAATTGTGAGATTTAACTAATAAAATAAAATTATTTCTTTGAGCTGTTTAGTTGGTTGGTTGCAAAGGTTTAATTTAATTAATTAAACTACCCTCATTGTGGAATAACGGGTTTTTAACGGATCCGAGAAGAGAAGAGTTATAAAAAGGGGAAAAAGAAGGTTTTTGGGGGGGGGAAAGGAAAGGGAGAGGACGCTGGAACTACAACAAGATTAAACAGGCTTCTCGATTCAAACGTCGCAGCCAGGTTCTTTAGATTGCTTGATTCTTTTTCTATTTTTCTTTATGAATCTGTGCATGTTCGTGATGATTGCTCTTTTTTTTTATTATTGCAAAATGGATTTGTTATAGTGAAATGTTTCTGTTGGATCATGTTGTATCCCTGCATACCTCCCTCTCTCTCAGACGTTAAAATTTCTGCATCATACAACAGTTTCTTTCCTTCCCTATTTTGCAATCTCTTATCCGCTTCTATGTAATTGATTTAATTTGCCATAACGTTGCCATGATGAGGGAAAATGCCTGTGGAGTCTCATCGACCTCTTTTGCATAACATTGACGGTGTATTTGCTGCCAAATCCTTGGTTGGCAATCTTGGACCAGCGTACATATGATAGGTGTAGAGCATATAGTTCAAAAGTTTTCTCATACCCCACTTGTAAATCCCTTACACAGACTTAACTATGTAGTTTCTTCTATCTATTGCCTTATTCTCTTTCAAACATTAGCTGTTTGCAAAACATTCATCCGGCACTGCCATTTCCCCTTGTCATCATGAATCGCTTTGGAAATGGCGGCTATCCTTGAGCGGGGATATGTCGTCAACGAACCTTGGATCGGACTTTATGCTATTTCCAGATTAGTCACACTTAGTAGATATCTGTTCATACATGTTCGGCTTAGGTAGATGGTGCTTCCCCACGTTGGTGTTTGTTATGAATATCATCCTTTGCACTGTTATCCCTATGTTGCTGCTAAGCCTATCGCACCTTTCTTCGTACGTTTCTGACCTATCCATTTTACCCACGGTGGTTGACTTATACTAATCTCTCCGTTAGCAATGAGTGTAGCCATCATTCCAATTTCCAGCTTGTTGTGTTCAGCATCTGGTTAGGAAAATTGCATAAGCATATAAAATCTCTGCTTTTAAACTCTATTGTTGTTCATATCACAACGTCAACTGCTAGCTAACTCTCAGTTCAATAGATTCACATATGTAGAAACTTGTCAAACTCATTTAAGAAATTCCTGAGTTCAATATTATATATCAGCATTGTGCTTATGTATATTTTGTTGTCTTTGTTGTATTAGGACTCTAAGACTATGATTAGAACGAGCTAATAAGGGAACAATCCCCTTCTTAAATGAGTCGATGTCATGCCATAGAAGGTGGAGAATGGCATTAGAAATAGTTATTTTGGTACCCCTCTGTCTGTGACGTGATGGTCATTTCTTTCTTTCAATTGATGAATATCTATAACTTGTCCCCATGCTCCACGCTAGTTGTGGCTAGGAGAACGTTGGCAGAGGTGGAGAATTTGGCTTTAAACCTACCAATCGTATGGCTTGAAAGTTCCTAACGCCTTCTCAACAAATCCATTTTGTGCACACGTTGCTACCATTTGACAGTGCAGTTTTCTGAGAGTTTCCATAGTTGGACAATGAGTTCATTTGTGCATTTCTGCAATCATTGCATTCCATTAGATGACAAACCAGTTTGTGCAACAGCGTACCCTTCTACAATTATCATTCTTGCTCAACCAACCAGTTAGGTATGATAGCAAACTCCAACTCCACAGTGCTTTATTTCGCAAACTGTAGCATTAGGTTCAGGGTTCATGTTCATCAATAAGGATAAAATGCTCAGATTGCGAAACATTTAAATACTTAGATTATTACGAAGTTAGAATGGTTTGTGAAATGTCATTCATAAGATGTTACTAAGTTAGGGTTGTAATATGTAGGATTTCTTGAGAAAATTATAATAACCACTTGTGTCAGTTATTTTAATTTAGGTTACAAGTGCAACTTTGATGACTCATTAATTTATTATAATGCAACATTATTGAACTAAAAGAGTAATATACAAATCTAAACAAAAATTAATATACATTTAAAATTTGCCACATGTTGGCATTAATATAGGTAATAGATTTAAGGAGATGTTTCGATTGAGGAATGAATGCCTTCACACTTATATCTAATTAATGACAAGTAAATAAATTATTAATATAGTTCTCTAACTAGTTATTAGTTAAATAATATTTTAAATAATTAGATAGTTTAAAATACCATAGTTGGAATGTAGGGTCGTGTAGGTAAATTCATAATAAGGATTCTAGTAAATTCAATTTATTAAGGAGATGTAATAGGTGTTGAAAGGATTGAGGTAGAAATTGTTTTGAAATATTTATTTATAGAGGGTTCAAGTAAGAATATTAGTCGATTCATTGCATTGGTTTAATGTGATTAACCTAAATTTAGCTTGATTAAATATTTATCGATAAGGAGTTTAATGTAAGTCAGTTTATGGACATTGTAATTGATTTCCGACCTAGACAAGATGAGTGTCTTTCCTACGGATGTAGTGGCATCCGTTTAGTCGTACTTGTCTTGTTTTGAGCCTCAATATGAGTCTTGGAATAGAGAGACCTATGAATCCTGAAGGTCCAATAAACCTGTGTTGCTGTGGACAATGAAGTTAAGAGGTTACCTCATGATTACGTTGGTATGTAAGTGGGATACCGCCTTGTTATGATTGTATGTATCTGTAGGATGATGTTATCTGTCTTACTTGATGGTTAAGGCTTACTAGGTGTTAGCAAGGAGAGTGGCTTTCAATGTGGGGCCGGCGCCTGGAGAGGCCATCAGGGTAACCCGTTGAAAGTAGATTAATCAAGTGATAACCTAAAATGAATTAGGGGGATTCAGGGTAGTTTCACATTAAACAAGATTAATGGATTTCCTCACCCAGGCCTGTAGTGCTCGTTTAGACTAAGGATGGGTTGAGAAGGCCTGGTCGGCATGATCGACTTCCTTGTCCTCACGAAAGGAAGGTTGATTCCACATGTGTCACCCTATGGGGCCGGTGCCTAGTGAGAGGTTGCCAGGGTAACCATAGATGGGGGCCGATGTCTAGTGAGAGACTGCTAGGGTAACCCATATTAGGACCGTGCGATGACATTCTCCCTACTGCTACCTAGCATTCCTTGTATGGTCTCTCCACATATGTTATGTGTCACCTCTGGAAGTTGTGTTGTGTTGTTGTCATGTGTTGTACTGGAGTTTGGTCACCCTTCATTCATGTTAGGCTTTGTCTACCTGACTGTTGTCATTTGGGACCTCATGTTAACTCCTAGCTCGGGGGGTGGACCTTATGGTTCCACATGGTCAGGTGGAAGGGCTATCTTATCCATTGGTTATTCCTGGTCAGAGTTCATGTGCAGAAAAGGGATTATCTCAGTTTTCAGACAATTGTACTTGCACCAGTTGAGGAAGATAATTGTGTACCTGACTTGCGTACCAGGTCATTCTTATTGTCTGTAATTTGATGTAGGCAGAAGATGCCATTAATGTAATGGTGTAGCTATGTGTAAGGAAAAACATTCAGTTATGTATTTGATCACGAAGGTTATATTTTGATGACATGCAGTGAATATGAATACATTATTTATTTATGCATTTGATTTAGATCAGATACTGATGTTAGCAATATATGTTAAGTTATGTTAATGTGTAAGTAATGCATCCTTGAATCCTTAGAGAGCATGTCGTTAGTTCAATGGTGTAATTAGTTAAGTTGACATTACCTTGTTATCTTAATCAAAAAAAAAAAAATTTGTTTCTTTTAGCATAAATGTAATTTTCTCTAAGGGTTTCCGAGCGGGGCGTTTCATCTGGTATCAGAGCCCGGGTTTCTAACACTGGGTACTCGGGTTTATATGAGCCCATTAAGCTATACTAGTTGCTTAATCTCTGAAAAATAATTTTCATTAGTAGTCCTCGCCTAGCAACCTGAAGTTGTTCTTGGGTGTGCAGTTAGGGAGATGCCTAGGGGTCGAGGTCGAGGACGTGGGCGAGGTAGGGGACGTGGAAGAGGGGGTGCTAATAGTCCTCCTCCTAGTACCCCTCATGAAAGTACTCAAGAAGGTGGGGGCGAGAATCAGGAGATTCAGGGTTAGCCAGAGGGTGCTCAGCTACGCCAGCTTATTGAAGAGGTCCTTGCTCATCTAGGTCCCAGGCAGGAGAGGGATCAGTCAGAAGTGAGAGATAGAGAACGATCTCCTAGAAGGAGAGAAACCACAGCCGAACAAGAAGCTATTCTTGCAGGCCACATGCGAGACCTTATGAGGGCTCACCCTCCTACTTTCGATGGGTCTGGTAGTGGGATGGAAGCAGAGACATGGCTAATTGATTTAGAGAGGTGTTTTGCTATGCATCCATATGGTAGCAACACTAAGGCAAGGTGTGCCATCATGCATCTTAGAGGCTTCGCCTCTACTTGGTGGCGACTAGAGGAACAGAAGTTGCATCTAGATATTGGCACAGTATCTTGGGAACTATTTCTAGAGAGGTTCAGAGCTTGATATTTGTCAGACCATTGGAGGCAATGTCGAGCAAATGAGTTCCATGGGTTGAGACAGATGGCCATGACAGTGGAGCAGTACGAGCGCAAGTTTTATGAACTCAAGCAGTATGCAGGCATTGGAAACGATGAGGCTATGTTGGTTCAGCATTTTATTAGAGGTCTGAATGCACGTATCAGTGGAGGAGTCTGGGTTTTTGAGCCGAAGACCATGGAGGTGGCAGTTGAGAAGGCTCGACTGGTGGAGGAGAATTTGACCATGGCTTTAGGGGGTCACACAGGTGTGCAGATTGGTAGTGATTCTCGAGCAGGTTCTGGGTTCCGAGGTGGTCAGTCCCATGCAGCGAGTAACTCAAGGAATCACTATATACCTTCTAAGAGTGGACAACAGCACCAATCTTCCCAAACAAAACCAAAGTACCCTCAGTCTCTACAGAGTAATAGGTTCTAGTCTAAGAAAGATCGGAGTTGGCTAAGAAATAAACGCCATCGTCTTGATCAGCCAACTCAGAGCACACAATCTGCAGCAAGTAGAGGAAGTTTTCATCAGTTGAGTGCTACTACAGGCAGTGGAAGTTTTGGTAGGGGAACAGGATGTTTCTCTTGCGGCCAGCAAGGCCATATTGCTAGACTATGTCCGCATAAGAATACTACAGGATTTGGTCAGAAGCCCGCAGCTTTAGAGCCTACTGTGGGAGATGCAGGCAGGTCACATAGGGTGTTTGCGGCAGTAGATAATCGCCAAGTAGAGCATCAAGGCACCATTGTGGAGACTACAGGTGTCTTGCGAGGTATTACAGTTTCTATTCTTTTTGATTCAGGTGCTTCAGATTCTTTCATTTCCCCTTCTATAGTGGAGCGTTGCAAGTTGGTGGCAGCAAAGCAAGATGTTAAGTGGCAGGTGGAATCGGCCTCTGGATCTAGGGTCATAGTAGACTCGCTGGTGTATGGTTGTGAGTTGAGGATAGGTCCTTTACCTACCACGGTGGATCTGCGCATTATACCCCTAGGATCCTATGACATAGTGTTGGGTATGGATTGGTTGGTTGCTCATCAAGCAGTGATAGATTGTCGCCGCAAGTTAGTGAGGTGTGTTGATGAATCTGGTAGTGAGGTAGAAGTGGTTGGTATTCAGAGACCCATCTCTTTGCGTATGATTTCTGCCATGCAGTTAAAGAGATGTATGCGTCAAGGATGCAAGTTGTTTGCCGTAACGGTTAATGACTTATATTTTGAGGAGAATAGGGAGACATCCTTTGATGATCATCCTATTCTCAAGGAGTATGCGGATGTCTTTCCTAGTGATATTCTGGGTATGCCACCTAAGCGTGATATTGATTTTAAGATAGAACTTGTTCCTGGAGCAGAACCTATTTCACGAGCTCCATATCGAATGACCACCCAGGAGCTTAAGGAGCTTCGGTTGCAGCTAGAGGAGTTGTTAGCAAAGGGGTTCATTCGTCCTAGTGTCTCTCCATGGGGAGCACCAGTTATTTTTGTGAAGAAAAAGGACGGATCACTTCGATTGTGCATCGATTATCGACAGCTTAATAAGGTGACTATTAAGAACAGATACCCCTTGCCACGAATTGATGGCCTTTTTGATTAGATCAAGGGGGCTAAGGCGTTTTCAAAGATACACCTAAAATCAGGATATCATCAATTGTGCATCTTTGAGGCTGACATCAACAAGACAGCATTTCGCACCCGTTACGGGCATTATGAGTTCACTGTTGTACCTTTTGGGTTGACGAATGCACCATCTGTGTTTATGAGTCTGATGAATGGTGTATTTCGCACCTATCTTGATAAATTTGTTCTTGTATTCTTGGATGATATATTGATTTACTCAAGGTCTATGGAGGAGCATGAAGAGCATTTGCGATAGGTTCTGCAGTGTTTAAGAGAAAATCAGGTATATGCAAATCTGGCTAAATGTGATTTCTTTCAAACTGAAGTGAAATATTTGGGACATGTTATTTCTGACAAGGGTATTGCAGTGGATCCTTCAAAGATACAAGCCATCATGGATTGGCCTGCTCCCACCAATGTTTCAGAGGTTCGTAGCTTCATGGGTTTAGTAGGCTATTATCGACGATTTGTGCAGGGATTTTCTAAGCTAGCTCACCCTATAACTTCTCTTCAGAGAAAAGGAAAGAAGTTCATTTGATCAGATCAGTGTCAAGCAGCGTTTCAGACTCTTAAGGAGTGGTTGACTAGTGCACCCATTCTAGCAGTGCCTGATCCTGCCGGAGATTTTGTGGTATGTACGGATGCATCCTTGGAAGGGTTAGGAGCAGTCTTAATGCAGGAGGGTCGTGTGATAGCCTATGAGTCCTGCAAACTCAAAGATCACGAGTTGAACTATCCTACACACGACCTAGAGTTAGCTGCTGTTGTGCACGCATTAGTGAGATGGAGACACTTCTTATTGAGGCATCGGTTCGAGCTACACAACGATCACCAAAGTTTACAGTACATTTTTACACAACCAAACCTGAATGCGAGATAGAGGCAGTGGATGGAGTTTCTATGTGAGTATGATTTTGAGGTAAAATATATCCAAGGTAAGGAAAATGTGGTGGCAGATGCTCTTAGTCGGCAGAAACATGAACTTTCATCAATCACTCTTGAAGTGGATTTGAGAGGTCAGATCCTAGCAGCACTCTTTGCAGATGGATGGTATCAAGAAGTGAAAGCAGAAGTTGAGTCTGGTAGAACCTTGGAGGGCAGATATGTCAGATATTCTATCGAGTCAGATGGCCTCTTGCGGCATTTAGGTCGCATTTATGTTCCTTCTACAGAGGGTCTCCATACCTTAATCATGACTGAGGCACATCGGGCACCTTATACTGCTCATCCAGGTGTCAAGAAGATGTATGCCGACCTCCGTCAAATATATATTTTTGGGCCGGAATGAAGAGGGATATTGCTGATTTTGTTTGGAGATGTCTAGAATGTCAGAGGGTTAAGGCGGAACACCAACATCCCGCAGGTTTTCTCCAGCCACATCTGATTCTAGAATGGAAATGGGACATCATTTCAATAGACTTTATAGTTGGGTTACCCATGTCCTCTCGTCGACATGATGCAATAATGGTCACTGTAGACAGGCTTACGAAAGTAGCACATTTTTCCCCAGTCCGATCTTCTTATAATGCTTCATCTGTAGCCAGAATTTTTATGGAGGACATAGTCAGATTGCATGGGATTCCTCGCAATATTATCTCTGATTGTGATCCAGTGTTCACTTTAGCTCTTTGGACATCCCTTCAGCACACATTGGGAACTCAGTTAAACTTCAGTTCAGCTTATCATCCGGAGACTGATGGGCAAACTGAGAGGGTCAATCAGGTCCTCGAGGATATGCTCAGAATGTATGTCATGGATTAGCAAAACCGTTGGGAAGATTATTTGTATTTGGTGGAGTTTGCGTACAATAATGGGTACCATAGTTTGATCGACATGTCTCCTTTTCAGGCTCTTTATGGTCATCCTTGTCGTACCCCACTGAGTTGGGATCATCTTGAGGATAGGGTTCTCCTTGGACCTCAGATGCTCCAAGAGATGGAGCAGCAAGTCGATCACATTAGAGAGCATCTGGTGGCAGCGCAGGATAGACAGAAGAAATATGCAGATGCTCACAGACTTGATCATCAGTTTTTAGTGGGTGATTAGGTGTTCTTGCGGGTGCATCCGCAAAAGAGTCTGATCCGTTACGGAAAAGGCTCTAAGCTTGCACCTCGCTTTGTAGGGCCATTCAAGATTTTGGAGAGAATTGGTCCTGTTGCGTACTGTCTTGCTTTGCTGCCTAGCTTGTCATGCATCCATGATGTATTTTATGTTTCTTTTCTTAGACCCTATCATCCAGATATTTCTCGTGTCCTTGATTGGAATGCCTTACAGGTAGAGGACGGGCAGCTAGCTTTGGAGCCTGTAGGCATTTTGGAGCACAGGAGACTTGCTCTCAGGGGCAGACTCATAGAGCAGGTAAGGGTCCAGTGGGATCCTAGTGATGAGACTTCAGCTACCTAGGAGGATACATCCCGAATGCGAGAGCTATATCCATATTTGTTTATAGGTTTCTAGGAGTAAGCCTGATCCTAGGGGGGAGGATGTAGTGCCCTCGCCTTATCGTCTGTCTGATTGATAGTCGCTTACTAGGATTTGACATTTTGACAGTGTCTTGGATCATTTGATGATGGATTCCTTGTTATTTGCTAGTTTGACTATGGAACTAATCATGATGATAACAGTTGTTGATGTTGGATTCTGTTATTTTATGCTTTACAGTTGATAAATAAACTAGATGTTTCAGATGTTTTGATGATTAATTGCTATATTTGATTGTAAGATAATGTATTGATTTATGTTGTTGACTAGTAATCAGAAATCTTGTTCAAGTAGTGATTTGTTTATATAGGGACGTGAATGGAACAGTGTCGTATTACTCGCTCTCGAGTACCCTACCTCACTGCGATTTCCATTCACTATATGACTGCATCTAGATATATATCTTGTATGTTTAACCGTGTACTTGCTGCAGGATGCAGGTACTAGGCACCAACTCCACCTGATTTACCAGGTTTGAGCGTGCCTTCGCCAATGGAATGGTTATATGGAGTTAACGTGGGGTCCCCTGTCATTGTTGTCTAGTCGCCAGTTTACCTTTGTGGTCATAATTGTCGCTTGATCGTGTCTTGCAAATAGGTGATGTTACACCCTCATATCTTCCTAGATCAGAAGGTGTTTTGTGTGTAAGGGAGCATTGTGCATTAAATAGAATTATTTTACGGAAAATACAAGGTTGATAACTAGATATATTGTTTAATGTCGATAATTGTTGCGGTAAATAAATTATGGTTTTATAGACATAAGAAACTTTATATTATTAAATATAATATCTGATTTGAATATTTAATGAGTTGTAAATTAAATTGTGAGATTTAACTAATAAAATAAAATTATTTCTTTGAGCTGTTTAGTTGGGTGGTTGCAAAGGTTTAATTTAATTAATTAAACTACCCTCATTGTGGAATAACGGGTTTTTAACGGATCCGAGAAGAGGAGAGTTATAAAAAGGGGAAAAAGAAGGTTTTCGGGGGGGGGGGGAAGGAAAGGGAGAGGATGCTGGAACTGCAACAAGATTAAACAGGCTTCTCGATTCAAACGTCGCAGCCAGGTTCTTTAGATTGCTTGATTCTTTTTCTATTTTTCTTTATGAATCTGTGCATGTTCGTGATGATTGCTCTTTTTTTTATTATTGCAAAACGGATTTGTTTTAGTGAAATGTTTCTGCTGGATCATGCTGTATTCCTGCATACCTCCCTCTCTCTCAGACGTTGAAATTTCTACATCATACAACAGTTTCTTTCCTTCCCTATTTTGCAATCTCTTATCCGCTTCTGTGTAATTGATTTAATTTGCCATAACGTTGCCATGATGAGGGAAAACGCCTGTGGAGTCTCATCGACCTCTTTTGCATAACATTGACGGTGTATTTGCTGCCAAATCCTTAGTTGGCAATCTTGGACCAGCGTACATATGATAGGTGTAGAGCATATAGTTCAAAAGTTTTCTCAGACCGCACTTGTAAATCCGTTACACAGACTTAACTATGTAGTTTCTTCTGTCTATTGCCTTATTCTCTTTCAGACCTTAGCTGTTTGCAAAACATTCATCCGGCACTGCCATTTCCCACGGTCATCATGAATCGCTTTGGAAATGGTGGCTATCCTTGAGCAAGGATATGTCGTCAATGAACCTTAGATCAGAATTTATGCTATTTCCAGATTAGTCACACTTAGTAGATATCTGTTCATACATGTTCGGCTTAGGTAGATGGTGCTTCCCCATGTTGGTGTTTGTTATGAATATCATCCTTTGCACTGTTATCCCTATGTTGCTGCTAAGCCTATTGCACCTTTCTTCGTACGTTTCTGACCTATCCATTTTACCCACGGTGGTTGACTTATACTAATCTCTCCGTTAGCAATGAGTGTAGCCATCATTCCAATTTCTAGCTTGTTGTGTTCAGCATCTGGTTAGGAAAATTGCATAAGCATATAAAATCTCTGCTTTTAAACTCTATTGTTGTTCATATCACAACGTCAACTGCTAGCTAACTCTCAGTTCAATAGATTCACATATGTAGAAACTTGTCAAACTCATTTAAGAAATTCCTGAGTTCAATATTATATATCAGCATTGTGCTTATGTATATTTTGTTGTCTTTGTTGTATTAGGACTCTAAGACTATGATTAGAACGAGCTAATAAGGGAACAATCCCCTTCTTAAATGAGTCGCTATCATGCCATAGAAGGTGGAGAATGGCATTAGAAATAGTTATTTTGGTACCCCTCTGTCTGTGACGTGATGGTCATTTCTTTCTTTCAATTGATGAATATCTATAACTTGTCCCCATGCTCCACGCTAGTTGTGGCTGGGAGAACGTTGGCAGAGGTGGAGAATTTGGCTTTAAACCTGCCAATCGTATGGCTTGAAAGTTCCTAACGCCTTCTCAACAAATCCATTTTGTGCACACGTTGCTACCATTTGACAGTGCAATTTTCTGAGAGTTTCCACAGTTGGACAATGAGTTCATTTGTGCATCTCTGCAATCATTGCATTCCATTAGATGACAAACCAGTTTGTGCAATAGCGTACCCTTCTACAATTATCATTCTTGCTCAACCAACCAGTTAGGTATGATAGCAGACTCCAACTCCAGAGTGCTTTATTTCGCAAACTGTAGCATTAGGTTTAGGGTTCATGTTCATCAATAAGGATAAAATGCTCAGATTGCGAAACATTTAAATACTTAGATTATTACGAAGTTAGAATGGTTTGTGAAATGTCATTCATAAGATGTTACTAAGTTAGGGTTGTAATATGTAGGATTTCTTGAGAAAATTATAATAACCACTTGTGTTAGTTATTTTAATTTAGGTTACAAGTGCAACTTTGGTGACTCATTAATTTATTATAATGCAACATTATTGAACTAAAAGAGTAATATACAAATCTAAACAAAAATTAATATACATTTAAAATTTGCCACATGTTGGCATTAATATAGGTAATAGATTTAAGGAGATGTTTCGATTGAGGAATGAATGCCTTCACACTTATATCTAATTAATGACAAGTAAATAAACTATTAATATAGTTCTCTAACTAGTTATTAGTTAAATAATATTTTAAATAATTAGATAGTTTAAAATACTATAGTTGGAATGTAGGGTCCTGTAGGTAAATTCATAATAAGAATTCTAGTAAATTCAATTTATTGAGTAAGGAGATGTAATAGGTGTTGAAAGGATTGAGGTAGAAATTGTTTTGAAATATTTATTTATTAGAGGGTTCAAGTAAGAATATTAGTCGATTCATTGCATTGGTTTAATGTGATTAACCTAAATTTAGCTTGATTAAATATTTATCGATAAGGAGTTTAATGTAAGTCAATCTATGGACATTGTAATTGATTTCCGACCTAGACAAGATGAGTGTCTTTCCTGTGGATGTAGTGGCATCCGTTTAGTCGTACTCGTCTTGTTTTGAGCCTCAATATGAGTCTTGGAATAGAGAGACCTGTGAATCCTGAAGGTCCAATAAACCTGTGTTGCTGTGGACAATGAAGTTAAGAGGTTACCTCATGATTACGTTTGGTATGTAAGTGGGATACCGCCTTGTTATGATTGTATGTATCTGTAGGATGATGTTATATGTCTTACTTGATGGTTAAGGCTTACTAGGTGTTAGCAAGGAGAGTGGCTTTCAATGTGGGGCCGGCGCCTGAAGAGGCAGTCAGGGTAACCCGTTGAAAGTAGATTAATCAAGTGATAACCTAAAATGAATTAGGGGGATTCAAGGTAGTTTCACATTAAACAAGATTAATGGATTTCCTCACCCAGGCCTGTAGTGCTCGTTTAGACTAAGGATGGGTTGAGAAGGCCTGGTCGGCATGATCGACTTCCTTGTCCTCACGAAAGGAAGGTTGATTCCGCATGTGTCACCCTATGGGGCCGGCGCCTAGTGAGAGGCTGCCAGGGTAACCATAGATGGGGGCCGGTGTCTAGTGAGAGACTGCTAGGGTAACCCATATTAGGACCGTGTGATGACACTCTCCCTACTGCTACCTAACATTCCTTGTATGGTCTCTCCACATATGTTATGTGTCGCCTCTGGAAGTTGTGTTGTGTTGTTGTCATGTGTTGTACTGGAGTTTGGTCACCCTTCATTCATGTTAGGCTTTGTCTACCTGACTGTTGTCATTTGGGACCTCATGTTAACTCCTAGCTCAGGGGGTGGACCTTAGGGTTCCACATGGTCGGGTTGAAGGGCTATCTTATCCATTGGTTATTCCCAGTCAGAGTTCATGTGCAGAAAAGGGATTATCTCAGTTTTCAGACAATTGTACTTGCACCAGTTGAGGAAGATAATTGTGTACCTGACTTGCATACCAGGTCATTCTTATTGTCTATAATTTGATGTAGGCAGAAGATGCCATTAATGTAATGGTGTAGCTATGTGTAAGGAAAAACATTCAGTTATGTATTTGATCATGAAGGTTATATTTTGATGACATGCAGTGAATATGAATACATTATTTATTTATGCATTTGATTTAGATCAGATACTGATGTTAGCAATATATGTTTAGTTATGTTAATGTGTAAGTAATGCATCCTTGAATCCTTAGAGAGCATGTCGTTAGTTCAATGGTGTAATTAGTTAAGTTGACATTACCTTGTTATCTTATTCAAAAAATAAAAATAAAAATTTCTGTTTCTTTTAGCATAAATGTAATTTTCTCTAAGGGTTTCCGAGCAGGGCATTTCAGTCACAATGTATTTCGAATTCAAATCCTCAACTGCTGCCTCAGAATGTATCATGCACCATAGCCTTTCTCAGAACGAAATTGCATAGAAGGATCAAATTTGCATCAGATTGAATCAAATCTAATCTAATCCTAAAATGTTTCAATTATTTTTGTGTAAAAAATATCTATTTCTAATCTAATTCTAACATAATTCTAACTTCCTTCTCCGGGTCCTGGGATCTCTATTTAAAGAGATGCAACAAGCCTCAGACCCGTTACATTCATTTTGGTGACAGTTAATAATTGGTTGAACCAACCATAAGAACTGACCTTATTCATTACATAAATTAAATGACTTGATTTTGAAAGACTTAATAATCCTCAGAAGTTGGGATAAAATATTTAATCTTCCATGATGAGATCATTTAACCGCCAGTCGAGAACCATTTCATTGCATTCAACACAACCCTAATCCTGCAAAGAAAACAAATTAATCATTAGATAAACAGTATATAAACAATATATGATTTGAATTGTTGTGAACCTTAGGACTTGTGTCGTGAGGTATCATTTCCTTGTATATTTTCTCATGTATTTAGGGTTTTATCATTTCCATAGAAATCCGTAACGTCTTTTCCTTTATGTTGAATGCCTTTGGCAGAAAATAAAATATTCCATATTAACCTTCATTATAGTATCATCGTGAAGAAAATAAAATAATTATTTTATTTCTTCTTTGGCGATTAATCTTTATTTTCACATTTGCTAGTTATATTTTTCATATTTGTTGTGAAAATAATTACCCTTGATTAGGGTTTGACAATAACCTTCATGAAAATAATAATAATTATTCCTCTTTACCTTCCCTTAATTATTATTTTTCATTTGTATTAACCCGCATATCTTTCACTTAAGTTGGACAAAATTACTTCAAAAACTATTACTCCTCCCTAGCAAAATATTTACTGGCCTTTGTATGTTCTTCCGTAATATTTTCTAGGTGAAATAGTTACCTATTGAATTAATCCCTTCGATATCTTATTCCAAGATAAAAATATCAAAAATCTTTCCTTGCATCGGGTTAAATCTTCCAAAATAATTCACCTCTGATCTGAAAATAATTTCCCATTTTAATCTTGTTGTATATGAAAGATATCCTTAAAGTTAAAACTACAACTTTGATGTAATAATTCTCTCGGGGATCTTGAAGGAGACCCTAAATGTTGGAATTAAAAAACCATTAGACAATTGTATCCAAGAATATGATATTATGTTTATCCTTGAAAATCTCAAATCTTTTGGAGTTTTGTTTTTCTTTGGGCGCCTTCACAAGTTTTCATGATATTTTCCTTTGCTAGAAAACCATGTTTAAGTGAAAGTGAAAGTTACATTTGACAGGCATCCTCAAAGAACATCCTTGTGGAACACAAAATACTGCATATGCAATTATTGTATTGTGCATTCTCGTGTGATGAAGTGCATTTAATGTTAGGGTACGATGGCATTTGGTAAACATTGTCTCACTGTTTGTAAATGCTCCGTCTATGAATTACCTACCTTGACGTTTGGAGGCTACAAGTGATATTTTTCAATTTGTAAATTGGGACATGCATCTTATGGGGTTCACTATCTGCTTGTAGCATTTCATTGGAAGTCACAACCTACCAGCAAGCTGAATATCTGGTCTAGATCTTGGAAATTTAAAGCTGCACATTCAAACTTATTAATAATTTTTTGGCTTTAATGAGCATTTTTTCTTGCAATTTTAAGGGGATTAATAAGTTCTTTTTATTCAGTTTTGACTTCTGTTCTCTGCTAGAACGAGCTTTCTTATAACTGTCATCATTCATGAATTAACATGACAGATATGGATTGCTCTTCATTCCATTATGCTTAGGTGGGTATCTATACTCGTTCCCAAAGCTTCCAACCTTCCAGTTGCCTCCATGGACATACTCTATTCTTTGCAGACAAAAATAAAGGTATACTCTTCTGAAAAATCACCAAATCATGGAGGCACCTATGAAAACGCAACAGTAAAGCTGTCCATATTTGAAATTTGCGATGTTAAATCTTTTAACAAGGAGTGACGTGTTATCAAATTTAAAGCAGACCTCCAAAGCCTCTTAAGCAAATTCATTTCAAGTATATCCTGCTATAGCTGCATTCAATGGGATTTATTTCTTGGAAGTGTGCTGTCAAACTGTTCAAATGCTACATTTGTATTTCTATACTTTGCATTGATCTGGTAGAAACTTGTTTCCAATATGCTAAGATGGATGTTCAAATCCTTCTTGAAGCTCTCATGCAGCTCGAGCTGGGAATCGCTAGTGGATTTGGAGGAAGATGGAGAGACACACGCCAATCGCATTTGCATAACAGTTTTGAGCCTTTTCTATCAAATCCAATTTATGCATACATTTCTAGCTATAATATCTAACAAGCTTCTATTCTAGGGTGTCACTGCTATTATGGCATAGGCTGGAATGCTTTGTTACCACTGGCAATTTACTATCTTCGGAGGAGGGTATATCAATGAAGTCGGCGGGGTTTTGATTCTCATCTGGCAATTACATTCACTTGAGAGATTTCAAACCATTTTACCAGATGCGTTTTGTGCCACTTTCATCAAAATAACTTTGGAGGCACCTACTGCATATCCAACTTCTACAAGGTATTGACTCTGTTTATATATATTTTTTCACTATCCGTTGTTGGTGTTCATCCTTATCATCCTCATTGCAAACATGAACAAAGAGCTTTTTCAATGTTTTGGAGTAGAGCTATGAGTAGTGGTAGTGGCAGAGGGTGAACTAGAACATTTGACTCAATCGATGCTGATGGATGTTAGTAAAGAAGAATAGAGAAATATATTGATATCACAGCTTGAATCTTTTCAAAGATATTTATTCCTAAACACTTCTTTGACTTCCACAACCTAATACCTCAAGAGTGGACCTTTTCAAGATGTTCCTTCAGCTCCCGGTCCATTGCAGGTCAGGTCTTGCACAATGCTGGAATGTGTGCTCTCATAGGCTATTCCTTGCCATGTTGCTACCACATTGCTTAAACCCTTGGCATATTTGTGAGGCAAACCTACGCTTTCTGTGTGTACGATGTCGAAGCCCTTAACTCGGCGGCTTATGTTTTGAAACTTGGACCAGGTTTCCTCTTTGTTGATGAACCTGTTCACTGGGTTGATGTAGTTGGTGAAGTGAAAGTGCATGGATTTATCACTTGTGATGGCTGCAGTGGGATCAGTGGGGAGGCTTGTGAAAATGTGCACTTGGTTACCTCGTTTTGCCAAGACCCGGTGGAGGGTGAAAGCATGGCGTTCTAAGCCTCCCACTTTGTTTTTGGCCGGCCATTTTTTAACAAAGAGAGCAATCTTCAGGTGTTTTTGAGAGGGCTCTGAGCCTACTAGTTTGAGGTGCATGCCTACTATTTTGAGGTGCATGCCTACTGTTTTGAGGTATGCCAGTCATAGGGAAGAACACAGTTTGAAGAGCTAGTATTGATGTGCAAAATCAAGTTCAAATGGAGCACGTGAGACTATGTTTTATTGCTTTGACATGCTAAAATAGTCAGCTTGACTGTAAGTTTCCAATTTTCAGGATGAAAATGATTGCTACAGTACCTATAATAAGTATAATCCACCTAGTAATGATGTTTGCAATTATGGTTGAGTGAATTATTTGAACATAAACCTAAAGTGGAACTTACAAACCACCAATATCCATGAAGGAAAAATAAAAACTAAGCAGAGATCTTGAATCATTCAATGATATGCTTGAGCAACTTTGTAATTCTCGTGTTATTTCCTTAAAATGGTACGCCTCTTCACAAATGGCATCCACAGATTCCTTACACCTCTATTTTCTAAGATGAATCAGCCATATACAAGAATAAAACAAACACCAATGTCCTATAAAGTACAGTTATTTCCACCATGAGAATGTTTTATAGTCACAAAAACCCTAAAATCAACGATATATAACTTGCACTTGTATTAATAGGATGTTCACCAAATACATTGATTGGATCAAGAATAGAACAAACACGTGTGCAGAAGTAAGGGATATAAATATAATTGCAGAGAGAGATAGCCGATAAAGTATCAAAAATAATTAAAGGTTTCTTAAACTGCACTAAAAGAAACTTGCGCTGCCACCTCACACTTTAGGAAGCAAAAACAATAAGCAGTTACACTAATGGTCATGATAATAGTTTGGATGAAAAACTATCAGGTGAATGGCATTTAGCTTTTTTGGGTGAAGTGAGAAGAAATCTTAGAAAGATCACAGGAAATCAAATCTTTATATGGAAATAGCACTAACAATACAGTTAGATGATAACATTAAAAACACCCATATAACAAAAGCTAAATCCAAACCTGTAATGTTGATTTCTTAAGAGCAAATTGATTTTAATAAAAATGTATAGATAAACCTCCCAATTCTCAAATGAAAGACTTTATAGATTTTTGTCAATGGTGTTCTTGCAACAGATGAAACGTATAATTAAAATGAATGTAACTTTTAGCCTACAAAAGTCAATCTCCACGACCTATTTACAAATGCACCAGTTTCATGAAATTTTTAGGTACTTCACTCAAGTTAATCATCATGGAACTTTAAAAAAATTTGAAAGAATTTACTGGAAATTTTTAGTTCCAACAGAAAGCACCATCACATTCCCAAAATGGGATTTTAGATCTTGGACCCACACATACTCAATTTTCTATTAGCAACATCTATCCAATGCCAAATAAACCAAAATCAACAATACCAACATCAATCATTAGATCCACAATAATATCAACATAATATTAAATATAGTATTCATCAATATCCTATATGCACAAGAATAATTAGGTTCCAAGTTTGGGATATCATAGTACTATATGTCATTGATGATCTATGCATGGTTTACAATGTTCATCTTGTCACATGCATGTTGCTTTCATTTATTTCTTAAAAGATTGCATCAATGGAGTATTCAAGTTGTGGTTTACTAATTGATACTTTGATGGGTTTGAATACTTTATCGGGAGGCTTGGAAACTAGTATTAAGATTTAGATAAATAGGCTCATTCTTATCCCTTTCTTTCTATCCCTTTAAATCTTTTGATCTTTTTTGAAGTTGGTTAGTTTAGGTGTAGCTTAAAAGTGAGATTAAATTTATGTTATTTTAAATTGAATTGAAAATCAATTGAAGTGCTTGCTTACTAGATGTGCTTGAAATTGTAAATCTCATGTTTTCTTTTAAGCATTGAATGAAATATGAGGATTTGAATCAAATAGATTAGAACTATGTATTTGAAAGTCTTGGATCACCAACAAGGCTTCTTGTGTGTTGACTCAGAGCTCTCCTTCATAAAATTGTCTTAGTAGCCTTGATTAAGTAATTGAAGCCTTGGGGAAATTTATTTCCTTTCAAGAGAATTGTTAACATATACTTGGTTGGCTTGTCTTAAAAATACATCAGCAATCTCATTACTTCATGGCGTAGAGCGAGAGAGTTGGTGGTCCCTGACAATCCTCTAAACATGTAATTTCCTACACACTCAGTCTGTAAATCCATCATGGTGATACATAGCCAGCACTACCATAAATATATGTGATGTTAATAAGATAAGTACACAATCATTGTTCACATAAAATTGCTATTCATTATGAAATCTCAAAACTCATCCACTATTTATAATTCATTTAAGATCAACATTTAATCTATTATTTAAATAATTCTAAATCAAGTAGCTCATCAACATCTATGTAAATGTTATAATTGACCACCTAATTAAATAATATTTAAATCAAGTAATTAAAGATCATCTTATTACTCTTTTGAATCAAAAACAAAAAATTAACACTAATGATCAATACACCAAGATGCGCAACAATTAAGTATTGCAACACACTAGAAGCAACGATTGAATGAAGTAGTAAATATTTAACCCTATTTCTAACATCATCCAAGAACACAACACACATACAACAATTAACATAGAATTCATATCAAAATTACAATGATTACACTGAGAGGCGTTCCAACTTCCTACATTCAGAGCAGGGGTGGAGTTGAAGAGCTCAAAGATTCCAAGATTTCGTGTAATTTTATAAGATTCCAATCTAAAAATTAAAAAAACATAAGATTCCAATCTAAAAACAAAACAAAAAATTAAAATTTAGTTTTTATTTTTTTTATTTTGTCCAATTTCTTTTTTGGTTTTTATTGTTTACTTTTTTCCAATTTCTTTTTTAGTTTTTATTTTTTATTTTTCCCAATTTCTTTTTTGGTTTTTATTTTTTGTTTTTTCCAATTTCTTTTTAGTTTTTATTTTTTATTTTTTCCAATTTCTTTTTTGGTATGGAAAAGAGATGTCCCTCATATATATTTTTAAATATAAATATATTAAAATCTAAATACTAGCATATTAGGATCATAACTGAAATCACATCATTGGAAACAAAACCTAACCAGGCCACACTAGCATCATTACTAAATCTAATATAATTATTAGAGCATGGTTTACTATAAACATGATTAAGGGGATGTATGAATTCCAATCATGGAAGTACAAATTCACATGATGCATAAGCAAGACTATAACTAAAACAAAAAGTAGTGTAAGCTAACTCTAGGGTTTTAGATAGGTATGATATCTAAGGAAAACAAATTAACATAGACCACCTACTTGACACCTTGGAACAATAACAAGAGTGTGGAATGTGACACAATACTATGCAAGATAGCACATGGATCTGTATTCTATCATAATAAGACTTATTTCAATCTGACAATTCAACAATAGAAGGGAAGCTTGCAAGAACCTTAATCATGATCAAACTAACAACCACTTAACCATTCATAATTATGCAATTTATAAATATAAAGAGAAACAAACTAATGACATCAAAATTAGACAACAATGTTAAATATGATCTACCATTGCTTAATAACTATCAACACAAAAATCCATATAATGTATTAATACCTTATCACAATAAAAACAAACAAACTCAAAAGTTACAATGATACCATCACTAAAGTACATCCAAACCATAAAATATAAAATAGATTAAAAAGTACAATTCTAATCAAAACATAATAAAACCTTACAAATCAACATATATAACCTTTGTACAAAATTATCAATTATAGGTTTTTGTAGCTACCTAAATTAGCACACAAACTTTTCATATGCCATGCCAATAGTAGTATTAAACCTTCGGTGGAGAGAGGCTAAAACAATAATAAAAATGAAAGCCCTTCATGGAAGACAACATTTTGGTTTTGTAGCATGGATTTTACGTGTTAAATGATTAACTTCTAGGAAACCTACATACAAAATTGCAAACCCCTAGCTTGTATTTAAAAAATGGGTTATGCAATTTACTCGGTGGTTGTAACTTCAGGTGCTTATAATCAAATGCCTAATTTGCTTCAAAAAATTCATGAGTACTTAACCTCCAATTCACTTCAAGAATTGGATTGACTTATATTACACAAGTTTCTACACAAACACATGGGGACCACTATAATGTGAAACACTACACTATTGAAAATGAGTTCCTTGGCAGCAGAGCACAATTGGTGAGGATGATGGTATGTTACTTGATTACGCCATCCACCAAGATTCAAATTCCACAGAGGTACGATATATAAGGGATGAGGCTGGAGATTGTTAAAAATCGATATCTATGTTTAAGAGGTCACTCATTCCCGTATAATAGGAAGAGTGAATGGCAAGAAGCTTTCCATTAGGCTGCATCCAGCAAGAAGCTTTAACTAGTGTTCTTCTGTTAGAGATTTTTAGCTGAATAGTTGTTGATTGCCTACCTCGGGGGCATAAAATTTTGTATATTTGGCCCATCTTTATATATGTATAGAAAACTTGGGATGCCAATTAGAGATCAATCGCAATAATTGCAAATTTATGAGAGAAGGAAGGCAAAAGAAACCTCCAAAGCATGCAGCAAGTCCACAACCAATGCAAGCTATTATATTTGCATAGAAATCCAGGAGGATCAAAAGAGGAAATCTTAACTTAGATCAATACAACATTTCACAGTGTTCATTTTTTTATTACATGCATAAATTGGTCTCACAAAATGTTGTAATGAGAAAATAATCAAGAAGACAAGTGTAGCCAAGCCAGGGTGATAAATGTCTACAGTTCTTTTAAAAGAAGAGAGGACAGTATGAAGCAGGCAGGGAATAGATCAATCCACCAGGAAAGCAGAAACACGTGTTTGGAACCACCCCAATTGACTTTATTTTATCTATTTGAAACCCGTAACTCTGGTATGGTACAATTATCAATTGACTGTACTGTATTTACTTGAAACCCAAGTATAACCAGTATCATACAATGCAGAATGTTTATGTTTACTTGAAACCCAGGTATACCAATATGATACAATTACCAATTGATGTTCATATTACATAATGAATGCAAATGGACAATGAAAGAAATAATGATCACATCAAAGAAATGGAGTTTCACAATCATATTAAAACAGAGCAACATTGTTGTTAATGACGATAGTCATCTCCAGACTTGGGGGTATGGGTAAGGGAACATGGATAGGGACTCCATTTCAAATGAGGGTATCGGAATAAATGAAAAAGAGCATGTCTATGTTCTATATAAATATAGTCATCAGAAGATGTGGGTATGCGACACAGAAGCAGTTGTGGCCCCAATACCAGAGTTCCTTGGCGACTATACTAATGATAGAATGAGAATCTTGTGATCTGACAGATTTCTTAGTTTAACAAATCTACCAAAGGAGATCCAGGATGCTCAGATGCTCAGATTGGTGAGTTTAATTTCAGTACTTTGCTTCTTTGGGAGTCTCTAACCTGTAATAAAACAGTACTTATAGTCAGCTAAGAAGTGTAGAAGTGAACCTCTATGAAAAGCCATATTGAAGAAAATAACTCCTACAATCTTCCATGCAAAAAAACAAAACCCAAACTTCAAAGACACTGCAAGTTAGAGTTTGACCTACCAAGGGCATTTGTTTTTGATGTTTTCATGATCCTTAACCGCTTGACTGTGTTGACAAACATTCTGCCAAAAGACAGTTCTGTTATCCAAAAATTACAGACTTCAAAATTGCCACGAGAAAGAATACAGAATCAACAATCTTTTGGACAGTTGTACTAGAATCCATATCGGAACAAAACAGGGACATTTTCAGAAACCTAGAGATCAAAACTTACTTCCATGGAATGTCCCCTACAAGCATGCAATCTCCATCTTTGTCTTCATAGGTCAGAACCATATCAGAAGTGCGGTCCAAAAGCCGCATTGAACTACTTCTAGCCCCATACTGAATTCCCATGGGGGTTCGAGATCCATTCTGACCTGAGAATCACATGGACAAACAGCTAAGCCTCCATTGCTACATGAATTGGAAACAAACACATAAAGAAAACTATTGAGATGCTCACTTTCAGTGATTGGTTGAAACATATTTTCTAAATATTGAACAAGACCCTCGTAAGATTCATGGGAATTCAGGTCCACTTTTCTACCAATGGCTACACCATCCATGTTCACCTTGACATATCGTGAGTTGCCTTTAAGACAATTAAATAAGGTCTGTCTGCAGAGTACAATGAAATGCAAATCTGTGTAAAGACTAAAAAATGACTACCTAAATACACATCTTCAATCCAGAAACCTTATCCAAACAAAGGAAAAAATAACTAGTCCTTACTTTGTAGGAGGTTCACCAGCAACTGGACGAGGGTCAGAACCAGAAAGTTGATGGTCTGCTTTATCCTGGCTCAAGTTGCAGAGGGCATTTACCAAATCCATGCCAGATTGTTTCATCTCAAACGGTTGAGACCGACTACATGTATTCCAGTACAACGACAGAGAATTAGCTTTGTTCCTGTCAGAGAAGGTATCAGTACAGTGAAATTCTCTTTTTGTGTGAATTTCTGCATGTTGCATTGTTCCTATGGAATCAGGAACATTATACTTTTTCTCTACATCACCAACCCAAAGGCTTAAATCCAAGCTTAATTTGAGATCACCATCTTCGCAGCCTCCACATTTATCAGTGTTTTCCTGCCTGTTCTTCTTGAAGAAGGCTGGAGCACTGAACTTAGCTTGCCTCGTTCGGCCTACAGTAGGTGTAATGCCACTTGCCACCCCATTATCCTGACCTCTTTGTTGTGCATTAGACCCAATTGCTTCATTATATCTCCTCTTGAACCCAATCAATCCTTTTATCGGGCTTCTATTGTCTCTTTTTGTGAGAATTTCTGCATGTTGCATTGTTCCTATGGAATCAGGAACATTATGCTTTTTCTCTACATTACCAACCCAAAGGCTTAAATCCAAGCTTAATTTGAGATCACCATCTTCGCAGCCTCCACAGTTATCAGTGTTTTCCCAAACAGATGATACCTCAGTGAGACCGACATAGTCATACCCCTCGTTGTGTTTTTTGGCATCTGTGCAGCTCAACTCTGATCCCAGAGGCCTATTCATGCATGACTTGTCCGAATGGTCCGGGCTCAGACTACCTTTACTGAAAGGGTAACTCTCAGGTTTGTTTGACTTCTTATTGGCGGCAGAAAACACAGGGCTGACAATTGAGAACAATTGTTCCATTCTTAGATACCTTGATGAGAATGTTTGATCTTGGTGTGATCAAAACAAACAATTTTGAAAGATTGCTTGTCAATCCAATGCAGAAACAGAAATCTTTTGTATATTCAGCATATAAGAATGTCCTATGAGAGTGGTTGTCCTTAATGTGATGAAAACAAGGCAAGTTTGAATGAATGCTTGAAAAATGCAGAAGTGTGGCCCTCATGCGATCAAAACAAGCCAACTTGAAAGAGTGCTTGAAAATCTAATGCAGAAGCAGCAATCCTCTGTATATCCAGCATAGACCAAGATACCTTCATGAAAACTTCTGGCCTTAAATGTGATCCAAGCAAGCAAGTCTGAATGAATGAATGAGATTTGAGAACCCAATATAGAAACAGTATTGCTAAGTATATCCAGCACAGACTAAATTAGAATTTTGGGCCTCAATGTGATCAAAACAAGCAAGTTTGAATGAATGCACAACTCAATATAGAAACAGCAAATCCTCAATATATTCGGGTTTTAGAGCAAGATGCAATTTCTTCTACAATGTCGAGAAAATGCTCGTTCTTTTTCTTGAAATATTGAGAACCGACATGGCAGGCCTGGATTTTGATGGTCCGTTTTTGCCATTTTAGACAGTATTTTACGACTTTAAAATTTAGTAGCCCCTATAACTTGACTTGCTATAAACTCTAAAATTTTATTATAATTAATATAACATAATATTTTTATTTAAAATATATATTATTTTATAATAATTTGTTATACAAAGTTTTTTTTTCAATGTTTATCCTGAACTTTATTTTAAATTGATATAGAAATATATATTAAATTAGAATATTTTCAAAAAATGTTTATCTTGAACAAATTTTAAAAATCAATTTAGAAACAAATCTTTGCTTTATTGTATTTTTTTTTATTTTTAAAAATCAATTTAGAAACAAATCTTTGTGTAAAGAAGACCTCCAATAAGAATTTGAGGATTAGCTTCCAACTTGACAACATTAAAATTCAAATCCTCCATCCTTATCATGTTGTATGTACGTGTTTTTATGCATGGTAGTGGTACTATTATTTTAGGTTGTGTAGGAGTTTGGTGCTCTTTGATGGTCTTACTTAGACAGTGTTCCTATACAACTACTGGTTTCCAACTTTATGGCCTATTTTTGTCTTGGTTTGGTGAGATGGCCTATTTTTGGCAGTCCATTGACTGTTCTTTATTTTATCGTGAGAACGTCAATGATTAGCTTTAAGAATCCTCTGTATCCAAGGGAAGAATAGTACAGTTGTGAATGTCAAGGTGAACCACTTGAAACAATTGATCTGAGCTTATCACGGTGAAGTTTCTCCAAAGGAAGAGGTCTTACTGTTTGTAGTTTTGTTTGTGACTATGTTGTTGATTGCTGCTCATTTTTGCAGTCTTTAGACTACTTTTTGTAAGCTGCATTTTTTCACTATAAAAAAAATCACTTAACATTTTTTTTGACTACTTATAGTTTTCTTAAAACATCAATTGAAAGGTAGTTAAATGAGCAAGCCGTCATTAAAAGTGTGGCGTGGAAGGGATTAGGCAACTACCATTCAAATTCAAATCTCCATATTCCAAGCGTCTTGTGCATCTCCATGTACAACTCTTGTTCATATAATGAGGTGTAGCAAGCTATATTCATATGCTATATCTGACATATTCCTTTGTAACCATCTTGACATGAATCAACAACTGGTTGGCCTTCGATTAGGGCATGCAGAAGAAATTCTCTTGACTCCCACCTTAAGCCTTCAGGAGAAAAGCAATCCATAGGTTGGCCTCCTATTCAGGCATATAGGAGAAATTCTCTTAGTTCCCATCCCAAGTCTTTTGGACAAAATAAAGGGGCCCAAGGCAACTCACGATATGTCAAGATGAACATGGATGGTGTAGCCATTGGTAGAAAGTGAACCTGAATTCCCATGAGTCTTACAAGGCTCTTGTTCAAGATTTGGAAAATATGTTTCAAGCAATCACTGAAAGTGAGCATCTCAATAGTTTTCTTTATGTGTTTGTTTCCCATTCATGTAGCAATGGAGGCTTAGCTGCTTGTTCATGTGACTCTTGTTGGGAAATGAGGCGTCTCAACCTTACATATTTCCCGTAGCATTTATTTGTATTTAATATTTTCCCACGGTCAGTTATTATTTTTATTGAGCTCCAAAATAATGTAGGGGCATTTGAATTCTTAATTGGCACTTTTGCCACATGTCGGTGCCTTGAAAATTGAAATATTAGTTGTCAAAAGATGCCCACATGATAGTATATCATGGAAGGACTATTTTTAACAATATTATGACAGATTATATGACAACTGTAAGGGTCAAAAATAGGGGAGATTGGATGCGAGAGTTTATTTTTAGATTGGAATCTTGGCTAAGAAGTTAAGCACATGGTTTTGTAAAACCACAGATGATTTCTTGTATAGCCAGAAGTCTATAAAGTGGAGGCTTGAGGAGAAGTTTGTGAGAGGAGAGTTTTATGCAGGGTTATGCTGTTAGTTTTTCCTCCAGAGGAGCAAGATGTAAATCTCCATGTTAAGGCTTTGAGCCTACAAGTGTATTGTAACATGTTTGTTGTTGCAGATCAATACATTGGTTCGATGCTTTGGAGTGTGGGGTTTTTTACCTGAAAGGGTTTTCCCCATGTATATTGGTGTCTCTTCTCTTTTGTCTATCTTTCTTTTTTTCTTCTTCTTTTCATGTTCTTAAAGTACTAATTTATATGCCGTTATGCTGGTGAAATTTATTTAGATCTGTAAACTACATTATCTTTCCTCTAAGGGTTAATGATATGGGAAATCAACTATGTCTGTTTCCGCTTTAAGGGCATAGTAGTATTTGCTTGCATCAAGTTATTGAATATCTGTTTAAGTAAAATATAAGATGCTGTAAGGTGCATTCTGGGTTCCTCTTTCCCTTTCAATTGGTATCAGAGATATGGTGGTTCCATGGTTGCATGAGATTGCATGTGTTGGTTCCATGGTGTTTAAGGTTCTGGGTATTTCTTCTGTTTGTGATTTCTTAGCTTGGAAAGCTTGAGAAATCTGTAGGAAGGAATTGGCTAATTATTAATCCTTGTTTGAGTGGAAGTCTTGTAGTTGATCTTATTTTCAGGTTACAATAGGCATTTGAAGGATGAAAAAGATGGAGTATTATGGAGTTGATCATGTGGTTACGTTTAATATGATATTGATATGGAGCTCTTGTTTGATAGTATGTAATAACCCTCATGCATGGTGGTTATTTTCTTTCATTCTACGGTCATTTGCAACAAAGTATTCATGTTGAGTGTTTGTTCTTGGCTCCCTGATCACATGGAGAAACTTGGGTTGTCATGACTATGGTTTGGTGTGCTTATGTTGGGTGCTTAGTTTTTGTCCCTAGCATTGGAAGGCATTGTTTTGTTAACCTTGAATGCATGTAGGCTGTGGAGTTGATCATTGGATGATCTGAAAGCTTCTGGATTAACCTAGCTCCTCTGTATGCTTGTACATGGTGGTGGTTGTGGAGTTGGCCTACAAGCGGGCCTAGAGTTCCTAGACCTCTTCTTCCTTTTGGTTGGTTGTACTTGCATGTCTCAGTTTCATGTTAGTTGGATTTGAGGGTTTTGTAGATTTTCATTCAAAATCTATGGTTATGCTTATCTATGTTATTCCATTATTCTAGTATAGCTGTTGTGGTAATTTTATAGACTTTTGGGTCTTCCAAATGGTAAGTGGATATGGATTTGCATGTATGTCAGTGACATGGTGATTTTGCAGGTTTTACATGGTTAATCAAAACTTGTGGTTTTGTAGATCTGCGGATACACTATTTTTTAGATTATGAATCCTTATGGTTGTTTTTGGATGTCAGATAGTTGTAGGTTTGCATGTATGCTTCATGCATGGTGTGAGGAGGTTTGAAGATTTCTCAGTGTGGAGATTTTGGTATGTGATTAGTCACTCATCATTTCTACAGTATTTTCTTGATGGGTTCCTTGACTATGGTTACTCATATGTGGACTTGTTTGGCAAATTAAATTTGTGGTTGATTTGGTGTTCGAGTCTTGTGGTCTACATGTTATTGTATACACCTAAAAATGACATGACTCTACTTAAATAAATATTTTAAATATTTATTTCACCTTCATATTGCTCTATCAATAAATAAATTTATTTATTTATTTATTTGATTCATCTCCTCTCATTTAATTAAATAAATTACATTTATTTAATTAATTAATTTCATCTACATCAACTTCATTCTTCTAAATAATTAAATAATTTTAATTATTTAATTAAAATCTTTTATTCTTCCAAATTTAAATAAAATGCAATTTTATTTAAATAAAATCTTAACTCTCCAAAAATAAAATATAATAAAATATTTTATTTATTCTTCCAAATTATCTACAAGTAATTAAATAAATTTATTTATTTAATTATGCTTTCTTATCTTCTGAAAAATCTTCATATCTTCTAAAAATAAATTCCTCTTGTCATACAAAAGCAAAAGCTGAGTTAAAGCAACTTTATTTTTAAATTAGAAAAATATATTCTAATTTAAGAAAAACAAAAACTCATCCTCATCAAGAAAGCAGTTAACTCAACAAAGCTTCTTTTTGAATGACACATGTCCTTCTATTCGTGCACGTTCTCTCGAACATTCTCCTCTGTTGATCTTCTTAATTCTTCTCCACCATTGATCTTCTCTCACACAACTCTATAAATACAACCCTCTTCTTCTTCATTTGATAATCCATCTTTCAAGTAAACTTATGTTGCAGAAACCATAGCGCGCCATTGGCACCACCACTATCATCACTTCATCATCCATCCATTTCATAGTGTGTTGAAGCTCATCTTTAACACACCAAGTATTCGAGCCACTTCTCCTTGTCATCTTGAGAAATCGAAGCAAGGAAGTGAGTTTCCTGAGGGCCATCTTCATCACCACAAGATCAAGAAAGAAAAGGCGAACAATGGAAGTCGCAAGGTAAAAGGTTGTAAGTATCTTCTTTATTTTAAATCCTTTTTATCTTCATATTTCATTGATGTTTGGGTTTTTAATATTCAATTGATTATTCCCATTTTTACCCTTACAGTTATCTTCTTGTTATCTCAGTTTATAGGTTACTAATGTGATGATGAGTTTGCATGTTTCATGCTTGGAATCTACGAGTTATGCAGTTTTGTGGGCTAATCACCTATTTGATTGCAGTGAGATGACTTGGATGTGGACTGTCGATATCTACAAGATTGATTCGGTATTTATGCAGACTTTGTTAGTTGGCCTTGTTTGTGGTCATTTGTGCATTGGTATGTTGCATTGGGATGAGAGGATGGATGATTAGAGTGCCTGGATAGTTGGTTATTGGGACTTATAGCATGTTTATCATGATGTCATAGATAGCTTGGTTACACAATTTAGTGTGAGCTTTTGACAGTGATGGTTTTATCTTCTTGACTTGGAGATCTTGGTTCTACTTTATTCTTTTGTATTGCTCATGTTGTAGGTGAAGTATTTGATTGTGTTAGAGACATGGATTATCTTCATTAAGAGGATGGTTTTCATAATGCCTTGATAAGCTTGGTATCACAGTTTTAGTGGGAGCTTTGGCAATGATGTGGATCTATCACTTGGTGATGGATGATCTTCTACAGTGGTTGTAGGTGTCATGGTAAGGCTTTTGGATTATGATTCTTATATGCTGTGAAATTATTTTGACATCTTGAGTTCCATTGTTAGAGGATAGTTATCTTCATGTGATTGGAGATGGTATTGTGCCATGATGGATTCTTATTTCGAAGATTGGAGTTTTGGCATGATGGTGCCCCTTTGGCAAGATATGTTCATTGGAGCAGGTAGTGATCTCCTAGGAGGAGATGTTAGATCATGATGTCATGTGTGTTCCTAGATTTTGTAGACATGCAGTGGGAGCTTTGACAGTGGTCTGGTGAAGTTCTATTTGGTTTTGAGTATTAATCATTTTCTTGAAGCTTCATGATTTTGTAGGATGCATTTGAAGTAGGCATGTACTGGTTGATGGATGGTCATGGATACTAGAGAGACTTGAGGTGAGGCTAGAGATCTCTTGTTGTGGGGATCATGTGTTGGAATGGTGAAATTTTAGCAAAAAGATTGAGGAGCCTTTCACTTGGGTATGGACATGAGTTCATGTTTGAACTTGAGAGGAGTTTATTCTTAGAGAGATTCTATTAGGCTTGGTGTATCCCAGTGGATCATTCTCATTCCCCACTCTCAGTTCACTTGGCAAAAAATGATCTGATAGGTATTGCCCATGTTTTTTTAGATTCATTTTGTTTTATGCTTTTATTTCTCATGGATATGGATCTTGAGCTATAGTTTCTAGTTCTGGAGGGTTCATTTGAGGGTTACTTGGCATGGTTATCTCCTTAGATATATGGTTTGATTTATGAGAAGTTTTGGAGATGTTAGTGGGTTGTATTCCTATTTTTGGAATGGATTTTTTCTTTGAGTTTGATCTTCTTTGGTTAGAAGCTTACATCCATTTTGGTTATATGAGATATATATGTTTTGTTTGATCTAATGAGATTGAACAGATGGGTGTTGTTAAGGCTTTTCAGTTGGGGTTTTGTGAAGGAGATCTTACTTGACACAGCTTGGCACTTGGTGGTGTTGGTAGAAACATGATATGGTTTGCAGTTTCTCTTTATGATCTCATGTTTCTTCCTATCTAGGTTCTTATTCATCTAGTATGATCACTGGGTTTGTGGTCATCTACTGTTGTTATACAAGTTATTGTTTTTTAGCAATAGTATGTGTTCTTTTAATGTATATCATTTGAGATGTGGAGGACTTGGGAGAAGTGGAGGAGATCAAAGGTGAGAGAGTGAGCAAAAAACTGTTTGTGGAAGTATGCTCTATTTTACAGCAGTTGGTTGCAGTTTGCAGATCATTGTGATTGTTCTTTGTATTACATGATTTAATGATAAGCCACACTTTTATGTAAGTGCCGATTGGTAGACTTTGTGTTGCTTTGGTTGATATTACTCATGTAGTTTGATTCCTAGGATGTATGTTTGTCTTTGGTAGAATGTTTTCATTGCACTGCAGTATCAAGGGTCTTCAGATTTTTTGCACATCAATGGTTTTGGTGTGTTTGTTATCATGGGAGATGGTAACTTTGAGCAGGACAGTGGATTATACAGGGATGAGAGTTACAGTATGGGCTGGATATGTCATGTGCAAAAGTTCTATCAATGGTGGGTTTTTAGTTGGATGTAAACAACTAGTTGTGGTTGTTGTTCTAACTGTTCTAGAGCATTCATGCTCGATCTTGTTTTGGAGGTGTTTGGACTTCAGAGTTGTGTTCTGGTAACGGGTTTGAAGCTGGATATATTGGTGTGTCTATGTGACATTTAGTGTTTCATCATGTTTTTGGAATTCTAATCTTTTTGTCATGTTGGTGATCACTTGGAAGATGTTACAAGTGCTTCTGTAAAGCTCATGAACATAGTGGAGTTTAGTTGAGGTAGTATGGTAACCTTGGTTGTTCACAGACTAGTTGTGTATCCCCTGGCTCTTGCAAGGTATTCGACAAGGGGGAGAATGTTCGGAAATGAGGTGTCTCAACCTTGTATATTTCCCGTAGCATTTATTTGTATTTAATATTTTCCCACGGTTAGTTATTATTTTTATTGAGCTCCAAAATAATGTATGGGCGTTTGAATTCTTAATTGGCACTTTTGCCACATGTCAGTGCCTTGAAAATTGAAATATTAGTTGTCAAAAGATGCCCATATGATAGTATATCTTGGAAGGATTATTTTTAGTGATATTATGATAGATTATATGACAACTGTAATGGTCAAAAATAGGGGAGAACATTTTAGACGTGAGAGCTTATTTTTTGGTTGGAATCTTGGCTGAGAAGTTAAGCACATGGTTTTGTAAAACCACAGATGGTTTCTTGTATAGCCAGAAGTCTATAATCTATAAATTGTAGGCTTGAGGAGAAGTTTGTGAGAGGAGAGTTTTATGCAGGGTTATGCTGTCAGTTTTTCCTCTAGAGGAACAAGATGTAAATCTCCATGTTAAGGCTTTGAGCCTGCAAGTGTATTGTAACATGTTTGTTGTTGTAGATCAATACATTGGTTCGATTCTTTAGACTGTGGGGTTTTTTACCAGAAAGGGTTTTCCCCACGTATATTGGTCTCTTCTCTTCTGCCTATCTTTCTTCTATTCTTCTTCTTTTCATGTTCTTAAAGTGCTAATTTATATGTTGTTATGCTAGTGAAATTTATTTAGATCTATAAACTACATTATCTTTCCTCTAAGGGTTAATGAGATGGGAAATCAACTATGTCTATTTCCACTTTAAGGGCATAGTAGTATGTGCTTGCATCAAGTTATTGAATATCTGTTTAAGTAAAATGTAGGATGTTGTAAAGTGCATGTTGGGTTCCTCTTTCCCTTTCAACTCTCAGGTCAGAATGGATCTCGAACCCCCATGGGAATTCAATATGGAGCTAGAAATAGTTCAATGTGGCTTTTGGACTACACTTCTGATATGGTTCTGACTTATGAAGACAAAGAAGTAGATTACATGCTTGTAGGGATACTTCATGGAAGTAAGTTTTGATCTGTAGGTTTCTGAATATGTCCCATTTTTGTTCTGATATAGATTCTAGTACAACCGTCTAAAAGATTGTTGATTCTATATTCTTTCTCATGGCAATTTTCAAGTCTGTAATTTTTGGATAACAAAACTATCTTTTGGCAGAATGTTTGTCAACACAATCAAGCAGTTAAGGATCATGAAAAGATAAAAAACAAATGCCCTTGGTAGGTCAAACTCTAACTTGCAGTGTCTTTGAAGTTTGGATTTTGTTTTTTTGCATGGAAGATTGTAGGAGTTATTTTCTTCAATATGGCTTTTCATAGAGGTTCACTTCTACACTTTTTAGCTAACTATAAGTACTATTTTATTACAGGTTAGAGACTCCCAAAGAAGCAAAGTACTGAAATTGAATTCACCAATCTGAGCATCCTAGATCTCCTTTGGTAGATTTGTTAAACTAAGAAATCTGTAAGATCACAAGATTCTCATTCTATCATTAGTATAGTCACCAAGGAACTCTAGTATTGGGGCCACAACTGCTTCTGTGTCCCATACCCACATCTTCTGATGACTATATTTATATAGAACATAGACATGCTCTTTTTCATTTATTCTGATACCCTGATTTGAAATGGAGTCCCTATCCATGTTTCCTTACCCATAGCCCTGAGTCTAGAGATGACTATCATCATTAACAACAATGTTTCTATGTTTTAATAGGATTATGAAACTCCATTTCTTTGATGTGATCATTATTTCTTTCATTGTCCATTTGAACATTAATTGGTAATTGTATCATATTGGTATACTTGGGTTTCAAGTAAACATAAACATTCTACAATTGTATGATACTGGTTATACCTGGATTTCAAGTAAATAAAATACAGTCAATTGATCATTGTACCATACTAGAGTTATGGGTTTCAAAGAGATAAAATAAAGTCAATTGGGGTGGTTCCAAATAGGTGTTTCTATTTTCCTAGTGGATTGATCTATTTCCTGCCTACTTCATACTGTCCTCTCTTCTTTAAAAAGAATTGTAGACATTTATCACTCTAGCTTGGATACACTTGCCTTCTTGATTATTTTCTCATTACAACATTTTGTGAGACCAATTTATGCATGTAATAAAAAATGAACACTATTAAATGTTGTATTAATCTAAGTTAAGCTTTCCTCTTTTGATCCTCCTGGATTTCTATGTAAATATAATATTGTAATGTCTCCAATTATGTTATGGAGCTTACATTGGTTGTGGACTTTCTGCATGCTTTTGAGGTTTCTTTTGCCTTTTTCTCTCATAAAATTATAATTATTGTGATTGATCTCTAAATGGCATTCCAAGTTTTCTACACATATATAAAGATGGGCCAAATGTACAAAATTGTATGCCCCTGAGATTGGCAATCAACAAATATTCAGCTAAAAATCTTTGTCAAACAAAAGAACACTAGTTAAAGGTTCTTGCTGGATGTAGCCTCATGGAAAGCTTCTTTTCATTCACTCTTCATATTATACCAGAATGAGTGACCTATTAAACATAGATATCGATTCTTAAAGAGCTCCAAAGGATTCTCTGGCAAGGAACACTTTTTCTCTTTTTTTTTGTTGGAGGGTTTTATATCACCCACAAGATTGTTTTGATACCTGATATGGGAGCATGAGTGAATGCTAATATGTCTTTGTCTGAGAGCCAAGGACTGAGGGGTATCCATTCCACTAAAGTTGTCAAGGGAAGTTGTCAAGGGCACAATCCCAGTCTCATCCCTTATATATCGTACCTCTGTGGAATTTGCACCTTAATGGATGATGCACTCATTAAATGGACATGAAGTACTCATGAAGTTTTTGAAGAAAATTAGACATTTGATTGTAAGTAGCTAAAGTTACAACCACCCATAAATTGCAGAACTAGAGGTAATCCATTTTTTAAATACAAGTTAGGGGTTTGCAATTTTGTATGTAGGTTTCCTAGAAGTTAATAATTTAACATGTATTTAAATCCATGCTATAAGACCAAAATGTTCTCTTCCATGAAGGGCTTTCATTTTTATTATTGTTTTAGCCTCTCTCCACCTAAGGTTTAATACTACTATTGGCATGGGATATGAAAAGTTTTTGTGTTAATTTAGGTAGCCACAAAAACTTATAATTGATCATTTTGTACAAAGGTTATGTATGTTGATTTGTAAGGGCTCATTATGTTTTGATTATAATTGTACTTTTTAATCTATTTTATATTTTATGGTTTGGATGTACCTCAGTGATGTCATCATTGTAACTTTTGAGTTTTTTTTTTAAATGTGATAAGGTATTAACACATTATATGGATTTTTGTGTTGATAGGTATTAAGCAATGGTAGATCATGTTGAACGCTGTTGTATAATTTTGATGTCAAGGGTTTGTTTCTCTTTATATTTATAAATTGCATAATTATGAATGGTTAAGTGGTTGTTAGTTTGATCATGATTAAGGTTCTTGCACACTTCCCTTCTATTGTTTGAATTGTCAAATTGGAGTAAGTATTACTACAATAGAATATAGATCCATGTGCTATCTTGCATACTATTGTGTCACATTCAACACCCTTATTATTGTTCCATGGTATCAAGTAAGTGGTCTATGTTAATTTTTTTCCTTTGATATCATAATTATCTAAAACCCTAGAGTTAGCCTACACTACTTGTGGTATTGTTTTAGTTATAGTCTTGCTTATGCATCATGTGAATTTGTACTTCCATGATTGGAATTCATATATCCCCTTAATCATGTTTATTAGTAAACCATTCTCTAATCATTATATTAGATTTAGTAATGATGCTAGTGTTTCCTGGTTAGGTTTTGTTTACAATGATGTGATTTCAATTATGATCCTAATATGCTAGTATATAGATTTTAATAAATGTGAAGGATAAATTATAAATCATTGTAATTTTGATATGAATTATATGTTAATTGTTGTATGTGTGTTGTGTTCATGGATGATGTTAGAAATAGGGTTAGATATTTACTACTTCATTCAAATGTTGCTTCTAGAGTGTTGCAATGCTTAATCGTTGTGCATCTTGGTGTATTGATCATTAGTGTTAAATTTTTGTGTTTGATTCAAAAGAGTAATAATATGATGTTTAATTGCAACTTGATTTAAATATTATTTAATTAGATGGTCGATTATAATATTTACATGGATTATAACATTTTCATGGATGCTGATTTAGAATTATTTAAATAATAGATTAAATGTTGATCTTAAATGAATTATAAATAGTGGATGAGTTTTGAGATTTCATAATGAATAGAAATTTTATGTGAACTATGATTGTGTACTTATGTTATTAACATCACATATATTTATGGTAGTGCAAGCTATGTATCACCATGATGGATTTAATGTGGTGCAGTCATGGTAGGAGGGTTCACAGAATGAACTATCTAGACCATGTAGCAAGAGTAAACACAACGGAAACAACTCAAAGAAATGGAAAAAATGTAGATTCAGTCATTCAATATATCGTAGAATTCAAATAGAGATCGGCCGGCAACATGCGAGCTTACAATTAGGGCTCACAGGCCTGATTACATACATGCGCAAGATAAATCTTTGAAGCTCCTCACATAAATCTAAACTATCAGATACTTCTATGTGAACCACTACTTGATAACTTCTGAACTACTTTCCTAAGGATCTATTACATCAATATATATCATCTTCGAAACAATAGATTCCTCTACGTTGGCCAATGAAGGTCACAAACTCCAATGAAGAGCTGCAATGTGTGTACACGGATAGGTCAAACCTAATTGTTTAGAACTCTTCTAAAAAAATTAATGAAATGATATACGGATCCTCGGGGAAGGTCGGCCACAAACCAATGATCATTGAATGATGTGTCATTAGTCTTCACAGATCAGGAAATGCTTCTGTAGGTTTCTCCTTCAACTGGTTGTTTGTGATTATTAGGATGCTCTGTTATGAGAAATAATTGATCTTCTAATAGCAATATCTTTTTGGTAATGATGTGCGGATCTCTAAATACTAGATATGATGTTGATAAATGAATGTAGATGCTAAGTCTAGCTCCGTAAGGTCTGAAATGCAACTGTAGTAAAATACGGACCAAAACGCAGAAACTACTTCTGACTGAACTGCCTGAACTAAACTGGAAAATGAAAAGAAACAAACTGAATTGCAAAAGAAATGAAATGCAAATGTTTTGGTTGATGCAAGATTGCTCTTGAACTAGGGATGCTCCTACATCAGACATCTGGGGTTATTGAAAAAGTGAGTCCCTCACTTTGCTGGGGCTAGGGGAGAACCAAGACGGTCCACCTCAACCTGAGAAATCCATGATGAATCTTCCTCCAGTCTGCCTTTCCACTTCACAAGATACTCTTTGTATTGTCTTCCTCTAGTGTTGCGTCTAACTCTATTGTCCAAGATGTCTTCAATATGCTCCGGTGCTTTGTGTGGTAACTGCTTCTTCAAGTCTTCTTCCACGCTGTCATTGAACTCTGCTTCATGATACTGATAAAGGTTTGCAATGTTGAAAATAGGTGATATACCCAAGCACTCTAGTAATTCCACTTCATATGCATTTCCTAAATCAAATTTCCTGAGTATCTTACAAGGTCCAAACTTCTTCATCTTCAACTTGTTATATGTCCCAACTGGAAATCTTTCTTTTCTCAAGTACACCATCACTTCATCTCCAACTTCAAATTCCTTATGTCTTCTCTTCTCATCTACCTTTTCCTTATACTTACTGTTCATATCCTCTGAATGCTTCTTCACCTGATTATGCACTATCTTCATATGATCTGCAAATTCTTCTGCTTCTGCAGTTCTCTTTTCTTCCATGCTGATATCTCTTAATTCTACTACTCCTCTAGGATTCACTCTGGTCACAATCTCAAAAGGTGTTCTTCTGGTACTCCTATTTACTAAATTATTGTATGCAAACTCTACTTGTGAAAGAATCAAATCCCAACTTCCAGCTTTCTTTGCAACCAAACATCTCAAGAAGTTTCCCAAACTCCTATTCACTACCTATGTCTGTCCATCGGTCTGTGGATGAAAAGTTGACCTAAACTTCAAGTCTGTCTTCATCTTCTTCCAAAGTGTCTTCCAAAAGTATCCAACAAACTTTGTATCTCTGTCTAAAACTATACTCTTAGGTAATCTATGCAATCTCACAATCTCCTTGAAAAATAGGTCAGCTACATGCACTGCATCGGTTGTCTTCGTACAAGGTATGAAATGAGCCATCTTTGAAAATATGTCAACCATTACAAATATTGAATCATGTCCCCTCTGTGTCTTAGGCAATCCCATTACAAAATCCATGCTTATGTCTTCCCAAGGTCTCTTTGGTACTCTCAAAGGTTTATACAATCCAGTATTATGACTACTCCCTTTTGCAACTTGACAAACTCTACAACTCTCTTTAAACATCCTTATGTATCTAAGGCCAAAAGTAATTTTCACTCCCCAAAGCCACTGTCTTATCAATGCCAAAATGTCCTGCCAATCCACCACTATGCTTCTCCTTGATCAAATTATCTCTCATTGAACTTCTAGGTATGCACAACTGATTTCCTTTGAACAACATATCTTCTTGAATGAAATAGTCCAACCACTTACTCCTATCTGTCACAATAGGTTCCTTACATGCTTTCTAAGGTTCTACAAAATCAGTGTCTCCCTCTTACATGTCCTTCAATTCATCAAAACCCAACACCTCAACTCTCATCTCTGTCAACAACTTTCTTCTCCTACTCAATGCGTCAACAACTTTGTTTGATTTTCCACTCCTATGCTTCAACACAAAAGTATAACTCTGCATGAAGTCTACCCATCTCATATGTCTTTGAATCAACTTACATTGACTGTTCAAATACTGCAAAGCTTGATGATCTGTATACAACACAAACTCCTTAGGCAACAAGTAATGTCTCCGCTTCTTCAAGGCTTGAATTATGGCATAGAACTCTTGATCATAAACTGAATATCTTTTCCTTGCATCATTCAACTTCTCACTAAAATAAGCTATAAGTATACCTACTTGACTTAACACTGCTCCAATTGCATTTCCACTTGTATCACAATCAACTTGAAATACCTTATTAAAATCCGGTAATGCTAAAATAGGTTGCTCTATCACTTTCTGCTTCAACAACTCAAAACTTTTATCTTCTCCAAATGTCCACTTAAAATCCTTTCTGTCACCTCTCATTGTCTTTATCATAGGGTTACAAACTGAACTAAAATTTCTGATGAACTTCTGGTAGAAACTAGCCAACCCATGAAATGATATGACTTCTCCAATGCTTTCCAGTGTAGGCCATTCAATAATTGCTCTTACTTTCTCAGGGTCCATCTTCAATCCTTCCGCAGAAATCACAAATCCCAAATATACTAGTTCTTTCTTCATGAAATGACACTTCTTGATGTTTATCAACAATTTCTCTTCTCTTAGTCTCTGTAATACTTGTCTAATATGCCACAAATGTTCCTCTTTTGTCTTACTAAAAAGCATAATATCATCCAAGTATACAATCACAAACTTACACAAGAATTTCTTCAAGACTTCATTTATCAATCTCATGAAAGTACTCGGTGCATTTGTCAATCCAAAGGGCATCACTAACCACTCATACAATCCTTCATTTGTATTAAAAGTAGTCTTCCATTCAACACCTTCTCTGATTATGATCTGATGGTATCCACTCTTCAAATCTATCTTTGTGAAATATCTTGCTCCACTCAAACAATCCATGATATCATCCATCCTAGGTAAAGGAAATCTATACTTAACTGTGATCTTGTTTATGGCTCTAGAGTCAGTACACATTCTCCATTCTCCATCCTTCTTCAGTGCTAACATTGTAGGTACTGCACAAGGACTCAAGATTTCTCTGATCAAACCTTTCCTTAACAACTCTTGTATCTATCTATTCAATTCTTCATTCTCTACTAGTGTCATTCTGTGTGCTGCTTTGTTAGGCAAACTTGCTCCTGGTATAAGATCCATGTGATGATTGATACTCCTTATAGGTGGCAATCCTTTAGGTACATTATCTGATATGATGTCTTCATACTCTGTCAGTAACTCTCTTATCTCCTCCGGTTGTGATTCTTCAGTCTCCTTCTTCAATGTTTCAGGCTTCTTAGGAATCAAGGCATAACACATATTCTTATGTCTCAAACCATCCAGAAATTTTCTTCCATCTACCAAACAAATTCTAGCATTCCCACATACTTCACTCTTAGGGTCATCCTCCAAAGGAATCAAAGTAATTCTCTTTCCATTTGCTGTTATAGTGTATGTATTCTTTCTCCCATCATGTATAGCTTTTCTATCATACTGCCAAGGTCTACCCACAAGATATGACATACATCCATAGGCATAATATCACACAAGACTTCATCATGATAAGATCCAATATGAAATTTCACCAAACATTGTTCACTCATTAGTACCTTATGATCATCCTAAATCCATGCTATCTGATAGGGCTTAGGGTGTTTCAATCTTTCCAACTTCAGCTTAGTCACCATCTCCTCTGAAGCTAAGTTATCTGAACTACCACTATCAATTACAACTTTACAACACTTACCTCCTGATTTGCATCTAGTTCTGAATAGACTCTTCCTCTGTGGTGGTTCCTCATTTGTCTCTACTTGAAATAGTGCTCTCCTCATCACAAGTGATTCTCCTTTCTTAGGTTTTCCAACTAAATAGGGATCACTCAGTTCAACAGGTTCTTCTTCAACATATGCTGCTCTTCCACTATTTTCTATCTTCTTACTTGTACTACCCTGATTACACTCAAATGCTCTATGTCCTTCACCTCCACACTTGAAACAAGTACCTCTGAATGTTCTCTTAACAAATCCTCTTCCTTCTCTTCTGTATCCTTCATTTCGGTATGCGCTAGGGTTTCCTCTCCGGTAAAAATTTATGTCATCTCTTCGGTAAGCATTGTTATCTCTGTCATCCTTCTTAAATGGGTTGTCAAACTTGTTCTACTCCAGATATGTTCTGTCTCCTCCAGAAAATGTCCTACCTCTCTGAAATTTACCTCCTCTGCCTCTCTGCTTCTGATCATGCCTTTTATTTAGCTTCTCTTTGACCTTCAGGGCAAACTGGTATGCTTCTTCCAAAGATGTCATCCTTACCAAGCTTAGTTCCTCTTGAATGTTCAATCTCAGTCCATTGATATATCTAGCCACTTTCTCCTTGTTTGCTTCACTATGCCCTATCCTTATGATCATTTTATGAAATTCTTTAGTGTATTCCTTCACATATTTCTCCTTTTGTCTTCAGTTTTGCAATCTTTTCAACAGTTCCAACTCATAGTTAGCAGGTATAAACTGATTCTTAAACTTTGTCACCATCCTATCCCATTTTGTAGTGTTTTCTTTTCCTCTTCTATTTCTTTCCAACTGAACTTCTTTCCACCATATAGCAACATGTCCTTTCAACTCTATCTTTGCAAATTTCACCTTCTCCAGATCTTCAATTTCCTCATATTCAAAGTATTCTTCCATGTCATTTATCTAGTCAATCAATTCTTCAGGGTTCAAATTACCAGTATAGTTTGGCACATCAACTCTAGGTCTCTTTCCAATCTTTGAAATAGCTTGCAGCATCTTTACTTGATCTGATTCTTCTTCTTCATCACCTCCTAGGGTTTCACCAGTTTGTTCCATAGATTGAAATTCTTCTTCATCATCACTTTCAACATTAGGTCTCAGTGTCAATCCTCTTTGCCTATCTTCTTCAATAGCATCCAATCAGATTTGTATTATTTTCATCATCTCCATCATCTCATCCATTCTACCAGTCATTGTTCCAACAACAACAACTCTCCTCGGCGGCATTATTCCTAGGATCAAGTGCAAACTGCCTCAAGTTCAGTGATCAGGCTACAAGGTGACAACTGCCTCTCAATCAGTGATCGGTTGTGACATAAGTAACCTGCCTCAATTTGGCGATCTATCCACAACAAGATCTTACGGAATTCCCTCGCCAACTTCGCTCAATTCACTCCCAAAGATTCAAACTTTCTCTCTGATACCACTTGGTGTAGTCATGGTAGGAGGGTTCATAGAATGAACTATCTGGACCGTGCAGTAAGAGTAAACACAATGAAAACAACTCAAATAAATGGAACAAATGTAGATTCATTCATTCAATATATCATAAAATTCAAATAGAGATTGACCGGCAACATGCAGGCTTATAATTAGGGCTCACAGGCCTGATTACATACATGCGCAAGATAAAGCTTTGAAGCTCCTCGTAGAAATCTAAACTATTAGATACTTCTATGTGAACCACTATTTGATAACTTTTGAACTACTTTCCTAAGGATCTATTACATCAATATATATCATGTCCAGAACAATAGATTCCTCTACGTCAGCCAATGAAGGTCATAAACTCCAATGAAGAGCTGTAACATGTGTACACGGATAGGTCAGACCTAATTGCTTAGAACTCCTCTAGAAAATGAATGAAATGATGTGCGGATCCTCAGGGAAGGTTGGACACGAACCAAAGATCATTGAATGATGTGTCATTAGGCTTCACAGATCAGGAAATGCTTCTGCAAGTTTTTCCTTCAGCTAGTTGTCTGTGATTATCAAGATGCTATGTTCTAAGAAACAGTCAATCTTCTGATAGCGATATCTTTCCAGTAATGATGTGCGGATCTCTAAATTCTGGATATGATGTTGATGAATGAATGTAGATGCTAAGTCCATCTCCACAAGGTCTGAAATGCAACTGTAGTAAAATACAAACCAAAATGTAGAAACTGCTTCTGACTGAATTGCCTGAACTAAACTGGAAAATGAAAAGAAACAAACTGAACTACAAACAAACTGAATTGCAAACAAACTAAAATGCAAATGTTTTTGGTTGATGCAAGATTGCTCTTGAACTAGGGATGCTCCTGCATCATAATGTGTATAGGAAATAACATGTTGTCCAACAAGAAACTAGAGGATTGTCAAGGACCACCAACTCTCTTGCTCCACACCATGAAGTAATGAGATTGCTGATGTATTTTTAAGACAAGCCAACCAAGTGTATGTTAACACTTCTCTTGAAAGGAAATAAATTTTCCCAAGGATTCAATTACTTAGTCAAGGCTACTAAGAAAATTTTATGAAGGAGAGCTCTAAGTCAACACACAAGAAGCCTTGTTGGTGATCCAAGACTTTCAAATACATAGTTCTAATCTATTTGATTCAAATCCTCATATTTCATTCAATGCTTAAAAGAAAACATGAGATTTACAATTTCAAGCACATATAGTAAGCAAACACTTCAATTGATTTTCAATTCAATTTAAAATAATATAAATTTAATCTCACTTGTAAGCTACACCTAAACTAATCAACTTCAAAAAAGATCAAAAGATTTAAAGGGATATAGAGAAAGGGATAAGAATGAGCCTATTTATCTAAATCTCAATACTAGTTTCCAAGCCTCCCAATAATGTAACAACACCCATTTTAGCCCTAATAAAGTAATATAAGATTTCTACATCTAATATCATTCTATCATTTAAAATCCCTTTAGACACTATGTTAGGTGAGGTTAACAAAGTATGAACTAATCAATAATAGATCAAACTATGCTCATTTTCCATAAGTACATCATATGAAGAAACACAAATGTTAAAACATCTTTGTGATCACACAACTTGCATAAATATTTCATGTAGCTTCACTGTTTAATTTCCACCATAGAACTGTTGGCCCATGATTGCCGTTAAACCAAAAGGTCAACCTGTTAATTTCTGATACAAGCGTTGGAGTTAATGAATCCATGGGAGGCGGTTAGTCCATGTCACGAATCCCACGGAGAGTGCTGACCATCTTCCAACAAACTCCCCCTAGCATTACTTGGGGGGATTTGAACCCATGACCTTTCATTCTGATACCAATTGTTGGCCCACGATTGCCGTTAAACCATAAGGTTGACCTATCAATTTCTGATACAAGCGCCAGAGTTAATGAATCCACGGGAGGTGGTTAGTCCATGTCACGAATCCCATGGGGAGTACTAACCATCTGCCAACAAGAACAATACAAGAATACTACATCATGCATTACTCTAATTTTAAAACTCATTTAAATCCAAGTCCATGTAAAAGAAGCATAAAGGTTAATTTAACCATCTTAAGGTTAAGCTATATTCAACCTCCTCAAAAATCATTAGGTGTCAAAAGGTATGATCCAATATACAGATACACAATTTCTATCTACATAATTTCAATTCTTATAGGAAAGTAAAACATATTATTGCAATTATGAGTTACCTCTAACCTCTTATGAGCATAGAGTCATACATCTCTATAGTATCATTTGGGTTCTATATCAATCAATGTTGATCACAATTTCTTAACTCATAGTGGTCTCTGTTATACATATAACATTGTCATGATGATGATAAATACACAACAACGGAATAGATTACAATTTAAATCATTTCCATTTAATCCATTCATTTTTAATGTAATAAGTACTAGGAATTATCATAGCATCTCAGTGCAATCTCTCACCTTTAACTCCTTCATAACCCAAAGACGAGAGAGCATCACAGAGGCAACTTCCATCCTACCACGAAGCCAAAGGCTTCCCTGTGCTATCCCCAAGAAATTAGTTCTTCAAGGCCGACATACATGAAAGTGAAACTGGGTTTAACTAATGCATTCTACCTATTGCCCACAAGCAAACCATAGATATGCAAACTATAAACCCATGTGATGGTATACAAGCTAAGATTCCAACCTCCAGAACTCACTATACCATGCATGCTTTGACTTATTAATTATTTGTTTACCATAGTATCAATAATGTGTAAGCCAACCCAATTAATATTTAACACAAGTAAATATTAATTTCAAATCACAAATAGATAATTACACTGTAATTATTAATTCCAATCACAATTTAATTACGTCGAGAGGCATTGGTGCAGGAGCACCCCTACAAGACAGGATATAGGTTCATTGTCCGCATGACAGGACATCAGTCTAGTTTTAGCATGTTTGACTTCATAATGTAATAAGGTCCATTGGACCAATGCATATGTATTAGATCAGCCTAGGAGAGTGTGCAGGTAGTTAGAGTTCGTTATCAGGTTGTCCGAGCTGTCTTCTCCCAGCCGCTTGGAAGCTCCCAGCCACTGGGAATCGAGTTGGTAGTACTCGTAGGATATTGCTATAAATAACTCAGATCAGTTAGGGTTTGAGATCAGAAGGAGAGAGTAGTAGTTATGTTATGTTGTACTGGTGATTAGAGAAAGAGAGAGTAGTGGTTATGTTATGTTGTACTGGTGATTAGAGAAAGAGAGAGTAGTGGTTATGTTATGTTGTACTAGTGATTGAGTGAGATCGAGAGATCAGGCTAGACATTGTGAAACATTGTTGTTCGATAGTATTGTAGAAACAGGACATTTGTGTTTCATCTAAATAAGATCTCATCAATTGCATTATCTGGTTTATCAGCTGTTTATGTTTTGATTTCTATTCTGATTACAGGTTAATGGATTCTTTCAACCCTTCCACCGGTTGATTCTGTGAATCGGTGGAATGGTCATGCATGTTAGTTTAGGTTGTATTTTAGTTTTCTGTTTATGCATTTCATTGTGTGGGAGATCGATTGGTAGCATGCTATGAATCAACCTAGCATCCTCATGTGCTAGGGTTTAGGAAGATAAACTGTTAAGTTTTGATCTGAAGGTGATCCGGCCCGATCATCATATTTTCTTTGTAAAATTGTGCGGTTCTGTGAGTTTGCATGCAGCTGACGGATATACAGGGATCTGCATGTGCTTTTCCAGACGGAGTGAATCGTATCGTCATCTACGAGTATATCACTATCAGGATCAGGTTCTGAAGTTGGCAAAAATTGCATGTTTCAAGTGCATCAGGATGATATAGGTTGGATATATACTCAGTGTATATATCATTGTCAAGATCACCTTTCGTGTGTATCCATCGTCTGCATATCGCTATCGCATGCAGAAGTGAAAGTTCACTTTTTGGCGAAGGACCGGAAAGGTCATCATCAGGATATTGAAAAGATCACCGGATATTCATTATCATGTTGCGGAGGATATAAGTGTCTTATATCCTGTTGACATCATCATCGGGTGCAAGTGACGTCATCGTCATCAGGATATTGCGAATATCACCCTATGCAAGTTTATCCTGCTGTCGCTAAGTGTTTTGGCATCGGCGTAAGTCATCGGCATAAAGTTGAGTATCATCATCAGGATGTTTCAATATGACCGGATAAGTCATATCCTGATGCTGTTGTTTGAGTAGTCGGATATCGGGGTGACATAAGCATCGAAGGAAAGGTGCTTGAAGTTGTCGTCATCAGGATATATGGGAGGAACCGGATATTTTATATCCTGCTGATGAAGATGATGTCGAACATCATGATGATGAAGATAGAGTTTGGCGGTAAGATGAACAGTGAACATCAGGAGGATGTTTGCGCTTGCCGAATGTGATGATGCTGCTGACAGGCGAAAGGCCGAAGGTGATAAGGAAGTGAATAGTAGTTAGCAGGAGGATATTTCATGCCTCTTCGAAATATGATGATGCTGTCTGTGTTAGCAAGAAATATGATGATGATGATAAGCCGATAGGTATTACATACTGCATGTCCAGGATTTTAACATGCTGGTTGTGTTAATGACTCCTCCTTCCCATTTGTAAGCTTCTGTTGCGTTTCCTCTGCATCATAGTGGTATCAGAGCAAAGGAAGGATCTTCTGGAAAAGATCAGGATATAGCAGGATGTCAGATGAAGAAGGAACATCTGAGATTCCAGCAAGGATGACCAACGTTGAGTTGGCAGTTCTGGTAAAGAAACAGATTGCAGAGAGCAAGGCCGTGAAGGCTCAGAATCAGGAATTGAAGGATGAGTTAGAGAAGTTGAGGAACAGAGTAGGTTCTGGTAGAGAAGAATATAGGGAAGAAGAAGAGATCCCTAGTTGGAATGAGGAGGTCGTTCCTACAGACCAGAGACCACTGTTGAATGCCCTCAAGGCCATGGAGAGGAGAACCATGGATGTGAAATTGGATTTGCCAGTGTTTACAGGAAAGATGGAACCTGATTCAGTGATGGAGTGGATAGACTCCTTGAACAATTTCTTTGAAACGGAGGAGATACCAGAACAACAGAGGGTGAAAATAGCCCAGTCAAAAATGAAAGAAGCTGCCTTGACATGGTGGAATTTCGTCCAAGATGATAGAGTACAGGAAGGAAAGCGTAGAGTCACTACATGGAAGAAAATGATGGCATTAGTAAAGGAAGCTTATGTCCCATTGGATTACAGTATCCAATTACACAAGAGGAAGCAAAACCTGAAGCAGAAGGAGCTAGATGTCAGCTCATATACAGAAGAATTCATGAAACTTTGTATGAAAACAAAGGTAAAGGAAAGTGAAGAAGAGAAGGTAGCCAGATACCTTAATGGATTGAGGTTCAACATTCAGGAAGATTTAAGTCTGCATAATCCAGATACAGTTCAGAAATGCTTTCAGTTGGCATTGAAAGTGGAAGAGAAGTTAAAGAGAAAACAAGAACAACACAATAGAGGAAGAGGAAGACAACAAAGGGGTGGAAGAGGTCCTTTTAGAGGTAGAGGACATGGACATGGATATCAAGGAGAATCCAGTCATGACAATAGTAAGGGAAACAATAGTCAGAACCAGGGGGAAAATTATAGTCAGCAAGGAAACTTCAGAGGTAGAAGACCTTTCAGAGGAAGATCCCAGGGCAGAGGATCCATCAGATGTTATAACTGTAACAAAGAAGGCCATATAGCCAGCAGATGTCCAGAAAAGGCCACAAGCTCAACAGGAGAAAGGAGAACAAATCTGATCCAAGAACCTGATAATCAAAGTATGACAGGCTCTAATTCTTTTCAGAGTGTGAATGCTCCTGATAATTTTGGATACCCAGAAAGTGGAGAGTCTCTAATGATGAGAAGAACAGTGACTACCATGAAGGTACCTGACAAAGAATCCCCTCAAAGAAAGTCTCTTTTCAGGACTATTTGCAAAGCAGGAGGTAAGGCATGTAAAGTTTTGATTGATTCTGGTTCTACTGAAAATTTTGTGTCTGAAGAAATGGTGACAAAGCTTAAGCTTAGGAGATTGCCTCACCCATCCCCATATAAAGTCTCATGGCTTACCCAAGGTCAACAGACAATTGTAGAAGAGCAGGCTTGGGTAGAATTTTAGATTGGAGCATATAAGGATAAGTTGTTGTTTGACATTACCACGATGGATGCTTGCAATCTTTTATTTGGTAGACCATGGCAATATGATTTGAAGGCACAACATGATGGTGTTAGAAACACCTATACAATCACTAAAGATGGTAAGGTTATAAAGTTACTACCATTGATGGAGAAGGAGGAGAAATCTAAAGGAAAAGAGGTGAAGGTAATGCTGATGGAAGGTAAACAGTTCATGAAAGAAGTAGCAGCAGAAGGTGCAGTTGCATATGCCCTAATCCCATGTATGAGGGTGAATAAAGAACAGCAGCAAGAAGTCAAGGAAGAGAAAAAACAAAGGTTCATAGACCCAGCTATCCAAGAGCTATTGGATAAGTACAAAGGTATCATCTCAGAGGGAATGCCAAGATCCCTACCACCTGTCAGGGATATTAGTCACTGCATAGACTTAATTCCAGGGTCAACACTTCCAAACAAAGCAGCCTATAAACTAACTCCAGAACAGAATGTAGAAGTAGCCAGACAAATTGAAGAATTATTGGATTCAGGTCTGATTGGGAAAAGTTTAAGTCCATGTGCAGTACCAGCTGTACTAGCACCAAAGAAGGAAGGTACTTGGAGGCTTTGCACAGATTCCAGAGCTATTAACAAGATCACAATCAGGTATAGGTTTCCAATCCCTAGGATAGAGGATTTACTTGACTGTTTGGGAGGTGCTAAGTATTTTACAAAAATAGATCTAAAGAGTGGATATCATCAGATCAGGATTAGGCCAGGAGATGAATGGAAAACAGCATTCAAAACTAATGAAGGGTTATATGAGTGGAAGGTTATGCCTTTTGGTTTATCTAATGCACCTAGTACTTTTATGAGGTTGATGAATGAGGTTTTGAAAGAGTTCATTGGTAAGTTTGTCATAGTATATCTAGATGACATTCTAATTTTCAGCAACACAAAAGAAGAACATCTCAGACACATAGATTTGGTTTTTAAGAGGTTACATGAAGAGCAGCTGATGATAAATTTAGACAAGTGTTTGTTCATGCAAGAGGAGATCACATATTTGGGTTTTGTCATTTCACAAGGAAAGTTACAAATGGATAAGGAGAAGGTAAGTGCCATATTGTCTTGGCCAACCCCAAAGACTATGAATGATGTCAGAAGTTTCCATGGGTTAGCAACCATCTACAGGGAGTTTATAAGAGGGTTTAGTCATATTTGTGCACCCATGCTTGATACCATCAAAGGAGGACAGAAGCGCAGATTTGTTTGGACTCAAAGAGCAGATGATTCTTTTGAAACATTGAAGAAGAAGGTGGCACAGCAGCCAGTCCTTGCACTTCCAGACTTTAACAAAATCTTTCAGGTGGAATGTGATGCCAGTCACATGGCCATTGGAGAAGTACTCAGCCAAGAAGGTAGACCTATTGCATTTTTCAGTGAGAAGCTCAATGATGCTAAAAAGAGGTATTCCTTATATGATTTGGAAATGTATGCTTTAGTCCAGTCACTCAAGAAATGGAGGCATTACTTGATGCCAAAGGAATTCATAGTATTCACAGATAACCAGGCTCTGAGTTTCATAAACAGCTAGGAAAAGCTGAACCACAGACACATGAAATGGGTAGAAACCTTACAAGCTTTTACTTTTACATTGAAGCATAAGAAAGGAGTCAAGAATAAAGTTGCAGATGCTTTGAGCAGGAGAGTTCTAACAGTCAACCAGATTCAGTTAGAAAGTGTTGGCATTGATTCACTAAAGACCACGTATGAGACTGATGAAGATTTTGGGGAGATATATCATGTATGTACTTCTTTTGGAGAGAAATATCATGCTGAATTCTCTGAATTTTTCATTCAGGATGGATTGTTGTTCAAAGGTGGACAGTTATGTATTCCAAGGTGTTCTATGAGGTTAAACATCATTAAGGAGAAACATTGTGGAGCTATGGCAGGTCATTTTGGTCTAGATAAGACTCTTGATCTTGTCTGAAGACATTACTTTTGGCCTAAGTTACAATCAGATGTCAGAAAGTTTGTAGAGACATGTGTGATATGTCAGAAAGCTAAAGGCAGGTCGACTAATGCAGGTTTATATCAGCCCTTACCCATTCCTTCCAGACCATGGGAAAGCATAAGTATGGATTTTGTCTTGGGTTTACCAAGGACAAGGAAAGGGTTTGACAGTGTTTTTGTTGTAGTGGATAGATTCAGCAAAATGGCACATTTCTTGCCATGCAAAACCACTGCTGATGCTTCATACATTGCAGATTTGTTTTTCAGGGAGATTGTCAGGATCCATGGATTGCCATTGAGCATAGTGTCAGATAGGGATGTGAAGTTTATTGGTCGCTTCTGGAGAACTCTTTGGAAGAAACTTGGAACAAATTTGTCTTTTTCCTCTGCATATCATCCTCAAACGGATGGACAGACTGAAGTAGTGAACCGTTCCTTAGGAAATTTGCTTAGATGTTTGACAAAACAACATGGAGAAAAGTGGGATAATATTCTATCTCAAGCTGAATTTTCCTATAATGATACTGTCAATAGGAGCACAGGGAAATCACCTTTCCAGATAGTTTATGGTGTGCATCCAAGAGGAATTTTGGAATTGAGAGATCTACCTACAGTAGACCCTATTAGTGCAGAAGGAGAAGCTTTTGCAGAAGCCATAAAAGAGGTTCATGATCAAGTCAAGACCCAACTACAACAAACCACCTTGAAGTATAAGGAATATGTTGATAAAAAGAAGAAGGATGTACAGTTTGATGTTGGAGATTTGGTATGGGTTCATTTGAAGAAGGACAGACTTCCTAAGGGCAAATATACTAAACTCATGCAGAGAAAAGTTGGACCATGTCAGATCTTGCACAAGCATGGACAGAATGCTTATGAGATACAACTCCCCCCTGATCTTGGTTTGTCCCCTATATTCAATGTATGTGATTTAACTCCATACAAGTCTTATCCAGATGCAGATCAGGATCTCCTACAGGATACAGTCCATGATAACATTCCCAAGCATGATCCTCCACAGTTGCAGAAGGTTTTGGACACCAGAGTGGTCAAACAGACCCGGAACAAACAGTACTTGGAGTATCTAGTCTCTTGGAAGGGAAAACCTAATTCTGAAGTAGCCTGGATGACTGAAGAGCAGATTCAGAACCAGGGTGTAGATCTCCATACTCTCATCTCAAGTGGACTTGAGATTTCTTCTTCTGGGGAGTATGGTGCAGGAGCACCCCTACAAGACAGGATATAGGTTCATTGTCTGCATGACAGGACATCAGTCTAGTTTTAGCATGTTTGACTTCATAATGTAATAAGGTCCATTAGACCAATGCATATGTATTAGATCAGCCTAGGAGAGTGTGCAGGTAGTTAGAGTTCGTTATCAGGTTGTCCGAGCTGTCTTCTCCCAGCTGCTTGGAAGCTCCCAGCCGTTGGGAATCGAGTTGGTAGTACTCGTAGGATATTGCTATAAATAACTCAGATCAGTTAGGGTTTGAGATCAGAAGGAGAGAGTAGTAGTTATGTTATGTTGTACTGGTGATTAGAGAAAGAGAGAGTAGTGGTTATGTTATGTTGTACTGGTGATTAGAGAAAGAGAGAGTAGTGGTTATGTTATGTTGTACTGGTGATTGAGTGAGATCGAGAGATCAGGCCAGACATTGTGAAACATTGTTGTTCGATAATATTGTAGAAATAGGACATTTGTGTTTCATCTAAATAAGATCTCATCAATTGCATTATCTAGTTTATCAGCTGTTTATGTTTTGATTTCTATTCTGATTACAGGTTAATGGATTCTTTCAACCCTTCCACTGGTTGATTCTGTGAATCAGTGGAATGGTCATGCATGTTAGTTTAGGTTGTATTTTAGTTTTCTGTTTATGCATTTCATTGTGTGGGAGATCGATTGGTAGCATGCTATGAATCAACCTAGCATCCTCATGTGCTAGGGTTTAGGAAGATAAACTGTTAAGTTTTGATCTGAAGGTGATCCGACCCGATCATCATATTTTCTTTGTAAAATTGTGCAGTTCTGTGAGTTTGCATGCAGCTGACGAATATACAGGGATCTGCATGTGCTTTTCCAGACGGAGTGAATCGTATCGTCATCTACGAGTATATCGCTATCAGGATCAGGTTCTGAAGTTGGCAAAAATTGCATGTTTCAAGTGCATCAGGATGATATAGGTTGGATATATACTCAGTGTATATATCATCGTCAAGATCACCTTTCGTGTGTATCCATCGTCCGCATATCGCTATCGCATGCAGAAGTGAAAGTTCACTTTTTGGCGAAGGACCGGAAAGGTCATCATCAGGATATTGAAAAGATCACCGGATATTCATTATCATGTTGCGGAGGATATAAGTGTCTTATATCCTGTTGACATCATCATCGGGTGCAAGTGACGTCATCGTCATCAGGATATTGCGAATATCACCCTATGCAAGTTTATCCTGCTGTCGCTAAGTGTTTTGGCATCGGCGTAAGTCATCGGCATAAAGTTGAGTATCATCATCAGGATGTTTCAATATGACCGGATAAGTCATATCCTGATGCTGTTGTTTGAGTAGTCGGATATCGGGGTGATGTAAGCATCGAAGGAAAGGTGCTTGAAGTTGTCGTCATCAGGATATATGGGAGGAACCGGATATTTTATATCCTGCTGATGAAGATGATGTCGAACATCATGATGATGAAGATAGAGTTTGGCGGTAAGATGAACAGTGAACATCAGGAGGATGTTTGCGCTTGCCGAATGTGATGATGCTGCTGATAGTCGAGTATCATGATGCTGCTGACAGGTGAAAGGCGAAAGGCGATAAGGAAGTGAACAGTAGTTAGCAGGAGGATATTTCATGCCTCTTCGAAATATGATGATGCTGTCTGTGTTAGCAAGAAATATGATGATGATGATAAGCCGATAGGTATTACATACTGCATGTCCAGGATTTTAACATGCTGGTTGTGTTAATGACTCCTCCTTCCCATTTGTAAGTTTCTGTTGCGTTTCCTCTGCATCAGGCATACTACAATTGCAGTAGGGTGGAGAAGAGAGGACACATTTTTTTGTTGTAAACAAAAACAAAAAAAATAATGAAAACTAAATTAGAAAAATATTCTTAAAAGTAAATAACTTACAATGAATTTTAAAGATAAAAGTAACTTACAATGAACTCCACTCATTAATAAATAAATTATAACTAAATCAAATAAATTATTAAGTAAATTAAATGTAGGTAATAAAACTAAATTAATTCATAATTTAAAGTGCATGTAAACTAGTATATTTATATTTTAAAAAATATATCTACAATATGCGGAGAGATATCTTAGATGCCTATTTTTAATGGATTTAAATAGCTCAAGTTATGTTTTAAATCTTGTGTTATGTCCATGCTTTTTCCATTTTCCATAGTTTTTGTGATTTTCTCCACCTTTTTTTCCTTCAACCATATCCAATTTCTTTTTTGGTTTTTATTTTTTTATTTTTTCCATTTTTTTGTTTTTATTTTTTTAATCCTCCATTTTGTCTGTGCTTTTTGCATTTTCCATAGTTTTTGTGATTTTCTCCACCTTTTTTCCTTCAACCATTTTCGATTTCTTTTTTGGTTCCATAATTTTTGTGATTTTATCCACCTTGTTTTTCCTTCAAATGTTTCCAATTTCTTTTCTGATTTTGATTTTTTATTTTTTCCAATTTATTTTTTTGGTTTGTATTTTTTTTTTTGCTATATATTTACATGGAAAATGAGTGCTCTCATCTCCACCCCGCGGTGACTATAGAATGCCACTTGGCATAATCAAATAAATTATTAAGTAAACTAGTATATTTATATTTAAAAAATATATCTATAGTATGCCCAGAGATATCTTCTAGGTTATGTACTTGTTTTTTGCATTTTCCATAGCTTTTGTAATTTTCTCCACTTTTTTTCAATTGTTTCCAATTTCTTTTTTATTTTTTTCCAATTTCTTTTTTTTTTGGTTCCATATTTTTTGTGATTTTCTCCACCTTTATATCCTTCATAGTTTTTATTTTTTATTTTTTTCAATTTCCTTTTTTGCTTTTTATTTTTAATTTTTTCCAATTTTTTTTTTAATTTTATTATTTTTTCTATATATTTACATGGAAAAAATTGAGTGCTCTCATCTCCACCCTATTATGACTTACCCCATGTCCCCATGCGGTTGCTTAAGTTGATTTTTTATAGTTGGAGTGGCCCCATAGAAATTTATAATTGTGGGAAAAAGATAATATAGAATCTTTCCCTATTTTTGTGGAGCTACTGTTTAGGAATTGCAAATAAGCTGTGGAAAAAAAGGGGTGTTGGAAATAAGCAGCCACTGCATAATGAAAAATATGCCATGTGGTTGCATATATTTCCTTCCCTCTTTTTCTTTTTATTTTCTTCTAAATTAACATAATTAAGATAATTTATTTTTTGCTTTTTTATATAATAAAAAACTACTTTTTTATAACTACTTAAAATAAGTAGAAAAATAAAATTTCACAGGGTCACTAGCTCCACAAATATCTCCTAAAAAAATTGAGCAGTGGCTGCTAGCCAAAATAAGCTAAGCAATGACATGGGGACATGCCCTTAGAATGCCTCTTAGCTCTCGACATAATTAAATGTAGGTAATGAAACTAAATTAATTCACTAGTATATTTATATTTAAAAAAATATATCTAGAGTATGTTGAGAAATATCTCTTGACATTTTGTCCTTAATTTTGGTGTTTTCTATAGCTTTTGTGATTTTCTCCACTTTTTTCCTTCAACCTTTTCCACTTTCTTTTTTGATTTTTATTTTCATTTTCCGTGTATTTTTTGGATTTTTCATATTTTTATTTGTTTCAATTTCTTTTGGTTCCATAGTTTTTGTGATTTTCTCCACCTTTTTTGTCCTTCAAGGTTTCCAATTTTTTTTGTTTTTATTTTTTCCAATTTATTTTTTGGTTTTTATTTTTATTTTTTTTCAATTTCCTTTTTCAGTTTTTATTTTTTATTTATTTTTCTATATATTTACACGGAAAATGAGTGCTCTTATCTCCACCCCGCTGTGACTATAGAATGCCTCTTGGCATAATAATTTAAAGTGCATGTATGACATTTTTCTCTCATAGGCTTCTTATTTGTCTTTTTTTTTTTTCCATGAATAAGAACTACAAAAATCATAGAGTCAAATTAGAAACTAAATTCAAATTTAAACTAAAAATAAAATTAAGAGCTATTACAAAACTCTAAAAATTTTAATTTTAATTTTATAAATAATAGGAAAACTTATAAATAAAATTAAGAGCTATCACAAATGGAAACATATTAGGTTCCGGTGGTGCCAACTGAGGTAGTGATGGTGGAAGTTGGTTTGAGTCAAGAGCCCTCATGCCTACCTTCAACAAAGCCAGATCAATCTCCTTAGGTTGGTAGCAATGCCCAACCCCCCTTGGGATTCAGCAAAAGAATCTCAAAAAGGCTGACTGGGAGATGCCCCCTAAGTTGAGTCAGAAGAAAGATCACCTGAGTTCAAGTTAAGTTGACAGGTGAGAATTTGGTGGAATTGTGGTCAGTTAAAACCATTGACTCCCACTTTGCTGCTTCTCATAGATGATCGTGCTTTCATGGAATGTACGAAGGTTGAACAACATCCCTAGACAAAAGGTTGTTTGTGAGTTGGTTTGTGTTCATTCTCTTGATTTGGTCTTTATTCAGGAATCAAAGTTGTCGGTGGAAGGTATGTCTAACATAGCTTCTAGTTTGTGGGTTAGAGGTTAGTGGCAGTGTATTGGGGCCTAGGGTAGTGCTGGTGGAGTTGTTTGTTTACAGGACCCACACAAGTATTCTCCTTCCTGGTGGATTTCAAGTAGATTCTCTATGTTGGTGGTTGCAACTTGCGACTAGTTATGAATCGGGCGAGGCTATTATTTTCACCAATGTGTATGCACCGATTAATGCTTGGGGAAAGTCTTCTCTTTGGTCTTATTTTTGGTATGCTAGGTCCTTAGCCCTTTTTTTCCTTGGATTATGGTTGGGGATTTTAATGCAATTATTAGTTTGGATGAGAAGAAGGGGGATTGGACAAATTGGATCCTTCTTCTATGATGTTTATGTTGCAAGTATGTGCCTAATCGGTGTTGTCATTAATGTCAACATATATTTGTTGTCTTTGGTGTCAAATGTGTTCTATTCTATTACTTGTTTAGAAGCCTTGTGTGTTGAGGATACTGAGAAAATTGGCCTCTCCAGAAGAATCAAGTGAGTTATAGTGTAGTATAGATAGAGAGTTGTATGTTGAAGAATAGTCTGGTAAACTACTCTGCATCTCCTGCTGGATGAAGATCTTGGTTTGCAGATTGGAAGTTATTTAAAGAGATGTTTGAAGATGCTAAATCCAAAGTTTGAGCTTCCGGTGTGAAGCTGTGAGAAAGTTACATTCACTAGAGTAAAGCTTGCTCCTTCTGACTATTCTCTAGTGACAGGGAGAAAGTATTATGCTCCGCATTCCTCTACAATAAAGTATTTTTCTTTGGGGTTCTAGAGGAAACTCTGGGATGATGATAAGTGCCTACAAATGTACTGGTTCATGTTTTGGTGCTCCACAAGCTATCTTTCTTTCATGTCAATTGAAGATAGTGAAGTTCATGTGTTCCAGTGAGAGGATTCCTATGGATAAAGTGGTTAAGGTTCGTGCAGTTACTCCTGATGATTGCAACGTGCTTGTGGATGTCTCCTAATCATGTTCCTATCTTGACATTGGTCCACATTAAGGAATTGAGATCATGTTTGAAGATTGTTCTAGGATAGTCTAACATGTAACCAATCTTAGTTGACTTGGTTAATTCCAGTTATTGTGGAGATTCCTTAAAGATTGTGGAAGTGTGTTGTGGCATGGAAGATCGTGTTTGAGTGCCACCTAAGGCATAGCGTGATTTGCATACATCTTTACTTCATTTCCTTTGCATAATATTGTAATAGGTCAGGACCTATTTTGTGAGTGTTTGTAGTGCCGACCTTGGAGATTGTTCCAATGGTTGATGCCGACCTTGATGATCATTCCAAGGTTGATGAAGTGTATAAATACTTGTAGTTGAGTCAAGGAAAAGATGTCCTTGAGAGAAAAAGGAAAGATAATAAGACAGGTCCAAAAGGCAGAGCAGAGAAGAGGTAGAGCTGAGAAGAGATAGAGTAGAGTAGAGGCAGAGCAGAGCAGATGAATCATTGTACTTCAATCATAGACATAAAAAGGTGTTGATCGTGGTAGTGAGCTGCCAGTAGGGTTTAACAACCCTTATTGTAATCTTGCTAGGTTTAGGGTTGAGGTAGTGAGCCTGTTAGACCTAGTTGTTCTTCATGGCAGTGAGGCAGTATGTTTAGGCCCATGGAGTGACCAAGCCTAAACATCATTATTTCAAGATTGCAATATATATTGAGAGCTAATCCTCTCCGTGGTTTTTCCCCACCTTGGGGTTTTCCACATAAAATCTGGTGTCTCTTATGTTTGATGTTGTATCTGTGGTTAAGTTTCTGATTTTATGCATTCATTGCTAAATCATAATAATTGTGGATAAGTGATTGATGTTTAAATTGTAGAAGTGTTTAAGTTTTTAGGACAACTGATTCACCCCCCACCTCTCAGTTGTCTGGGGTATATCAACAATTGGTATCAGAGCCAAGTTCCTCAGAAGAAAGTTTAACATCTTGAGGACGATCCAAAATGTCTTACAAGAAGGAAGCACCACATTTTGATGGAATGAATTATTCTCTCTGGAAGGCTCGGATGAAAAGCCATCTTCTTTGTCTTGGCTACAAAGTATGGAAATATGCAGAAACAAAATACACCATGCCTCCAAATGGTCTGATGAATGAAGATGAAATCAAAGATTATGATATGGATGTCAAGGCAAAAGATGCTCTACTAAGCTCATTAACCGACTCAATATTGACGAAAGTTGTGGATCTTGAAACTACAAATGAGGTATGGGAAATGTTGAAAAATCTGTATGAAGGAGATGATTCTATGAAGGAAGCCAAGCTACAAAGTCTGAAAGTGAAAAATGTAAGTTTGAAAATGAATGAAGATGAAAATGTATCAGCCTTTATGCAAAGAGTTGATGAGCTTGTCATAGGGATAAAAGTCATGGGGGGAACTCTCGACGATAAGGAATTTGTGATGAAAATTCTCAGATCTCTGCCCAAGTCCTACTATCACAAGGTAGCTGCAATTGAAGAATTAATGCAAGTAAAAGAAGTTGATAGGGATTAGCTGCTTGGTAAGCTTACTGCCTTTGAAATGAGAGAGTTTGATGATGCTCTACCGAAAGTTGAGACATCTTTCAAAGCCAATACTCCTGGAAGGACTTCCCGATCAGAAAAGTACAAGGTAGAATCTGATGATGAGTTTCACGAAATTGAAGCAAACTTTATGGATAAACTGCAAAGAGGATCCGGTAAGTATAAAGGAAAATTACCTTTCAAATGTTTCTCTTGTGGTAAAGTAGGTCATTTTGCTTCCAAATGTCCTAAAAGAATTGAAAGGAATAGAAAAAGATATGAGAATAGGCCTAGGACCCAAAAGAAGTGTTATTATGTTGAAGATTTTGATGATGATGGAGTATCATATAATGGTGAACCAGATAATGCTAGTACTTCTAGAAATGACTGCTTGTTTATTGCTATTAAAGAAGATCCTGTGTCTACTAATTCTACTAGCTGTGTGAAGGAAGAAAACCACTGGTAAGTGGTTTGGCTACTCAAGTCATTAAGGACAAGGATGCATGGGTTATTGATAGTGGCTGCTCTCACCACATGACTGGTGAAAAAAGTAAGTTTGTGAGTTTGGAAAGATATGATGGTGGACTGGTTAGGTTTGGAGATGATACAAATGGTAAGATTTGTGGAAAAGGATCCATCTCTTTTGATGGCAAGCATAATACTGAAGATGTCTTATATGTGAAAGGATTAAAGCACAATATTTTGAGTGTGGGTCAGATGTGTGACAAGGGCTATGATTTAAGCTTCAAGGACAATGGATGCAAGATTAGGGAAAGCTCTGGAACAATCATTGCAACTAGTAAGAAGACTAGAGGTAATATCTTTCACTTGAAAGGAACTGATAACTATTGCTTGTTGGCTTAGACTGATGAGAGTTGGTTATGGCATAGAAGGTTCTGTCAAATAAATTTTGATAACATTATGAAGATAACTATTGCATAGGCTATTAGAGATTTGCCTAAGCTTGTGAAGCCTGCTACTCCTATTTGCAAGGAGTGTCAATTTGGGAAACAAACAAGAACAAGTTTCAAAAGCAAGGACCAATCAGTTGGAGGACTACTTGAGCTAGTGCATATAGATTTATGTGGACCTACCAGAGTAAGAAGTTTGGAAGGAGACAGGTATTTCATGTTACTTATTGATGATTATTCTATAATGACTTGGGTCACCTTTTTGAAAGAAAAAGCTGAAGCTCTATATAAGTTCAAGGCATTTAAGGCAATGGTTGAAAATGAGATGGATTTAAAAATCAAATGCCTGAGGCCAGATAGAGGAGGAGAGTTCACATCAAATGAATTTAATTCTTTTGTGAAGAATATGGAATAAAGAGGCAGCTATCTGCACCTAGAACTCCACAACAAAATGGAGTTGTTGAAAGGAAAAATAGAATAGTTCAAGAAGCTGCTAGAACCATGATGAAGGAAGCTGATCTTCCAGAAGCATATTGGAGAGAGGCAATTCACACCACTGTATATATCCTAAATAGAGTCCAAGTAAAAGGTAACAGTTCTAAGACTCCCTATGAATTGTGGCATGATAAAGTTCCTACTGTGAAATATTTCAAAGTTTTTGGTAGGAAATGTTATATTAAAAGAGAAGAAGATTTAGGCAAGTTTGATGCTAGATGTGATGAAGGAATCTTCCTTGGTTACAACACTAAGAGCTAGGCCTACCAGTGCTATAATAAGATGCTGAATAAGATCATTGAAAGTGCAAATGTTAAAGTTGATGAATGTAAGGAAAGGTCTTCAAAATCAGGTGGATATGAATCAGATGAACCAGAAGTTTCAAAAGTGATGCAACATGAAGACAACTCAGATGAAGAAGAACAAGCTCTGGTAAGTGCTACCAAAACTCCAAGGTATGTAAGACTTAGTCATTCTGAAGATCAAATCATAGGAGATAAAAGCAAAGGGATCTTAACCAGAAGAAAAGCTACAGAGGAATAGGTAAAATTTTGTTTGATTTCTAAGATTGAACCTAAAATTGTGGATGAGGCTTGCAAATATGAGAATTGGGCAAAGGCCATGGAAGAGGAATTGATACAGATAGAGAAGAATCAGACTTGGGATCTTATTCCCAGACCAACAGATAAAAATGTTATTGGCACAAAGTGGGTTTTCAGAAACAAGATGAATGAGAATGATGAAGTGGTAAGAAACAAAGCAAGGTTGGTATGCAAAGGATACGCTCAAGTTGAAGGAATAGATTTTGAAGAAACTTTTTCTCCAGTGGCAAGGATTAAAGCAATAAAGATGTTTTTGGCCTTTGCAGCCTACAAAGATTTCAAGGTTTATCAAATGGATGTGAAGTCTACCTTCTTAAATGGAGAGTTGGAAGAAGTCTATATTGAACAATCGGAAGGGTTTCAGTCATCAGATTAGGGTGACATGGTATGTAGATTGAAGAAATCTTTGTATGGATTAAAAACAAGCCCCTAGGGCATGTTATGCATGGTTGGACATGTATGTGATACAGATAGGGTTCAGTAATGGTACTACAGACAACAATCTCTACATCAAAATCAATGATGAACAAATCCTAATAGTTGCAGTCTTTGTTGATGATATTATTTTTGGAGGCAATGAAGGTATGTGCTTAGTTTTTGCTGGAGAAATGCAAAGTGAATTTGAAATGTCCACATTTGGAGAGATGAACTTCTTTTTAGGTCTACAAATAAGTCAATTAGATAAAGGTATCTTTATTTCTCAGTCTAAGTATGTGAAAGAGTTGTTAAAGAAATTTGGAATGGAACACTCTAAACTAGTTTGCACACCTATGATAATTGGTTGTAAGTTAAGCGAAGATGATAACTCACCCATGGTGGACCAGAAAAGGTACATATCTATGATTAGAGGATTACTTTATCTAACTCAAACTAGACCTGACATAATGCATGCAGTATGTCTTGTGGCAAGATTTCAAGTAGAACCCAAGGAATCACATGTGATGGAAGTCAAGAGAATTCTAAGGTATTTAAAAGGTATAATGGATTATGGTTTGTGGTACCCTAAGGACAATGACTTTACTCTTAGTGCATATACTAATGCAGATTGGGCTGGAGATGTGGATGAGAGAAAAAGTACAAGTGAAGGTGCATTCTTCTTGGGAAAAAGGTTAGTATCTTGGTTGAGCAAGAAACATGATTCAATATCCCTGTCTACTACAGAAGAAAAATACATTGCAGCAGCATGCAGTTGCACTCAAGTGTTATGGATGAAGCAGACTTTGAAGGACATCGGAGTTATGTATGAGTATCCAATTGCAATCTTTTGTGACAACATAAGTGCCATAAAGATATCAAAGAATCCAGTGATACATTCAAGGACAAAGCACATATCCATTAGGTATCATTTTCTGAGAGAAAAGGTGATAGAGAATGAAGTCAAGTTGGAGTATGTTTATACCAAAGATTAGATTGAAGACATTTTCACCAAGCCTCTGCCTAAGGATACTCTTTAGTATCTCAGAGAAAAGTTAGGGGTCATCACCCCTCTTCTAAACTAAGATGCACAAAAGTGCATCAATCCAGAGGTGCTCAGAGATCCATATTGATGCCTTTTAGGGCTACTTCTTAGGGGGAGTAGTCAGAGAGTTTAGAAGAGAGATTGAATCAGAGTAGAAGAGTGCAAGTATGCGCCCTTTGCCATTGATGTCAAAGGGGGAGAGAAGTCATGTGAAAAACTTAGATAGACAAAGAGTGCAGATGTGTAAAGAGAAAGGGGGAGAATCTTGTAGAAAGAAAGAGTGCAGGTGTGTAAAGAGAAAGGGGGAGAATCTTGTCTTGATGGCTGTTGTAGTTTTTCACATTATATGTTGCCATCAATGACAAAGGGGGAGATTGTTGCAAGTATGTGCCTAATCGGTGTTGTCATTGATGTCAACATATCTTTGTTGTCATTCGTGTCAACTATGTTCTATTTTATTACTTGTTTAGAAGCCTTGTGTATTGAGGATATTGAGAAAATTAGCCTCTTCAGAAGAATCAAGTGAGTTACAGTGAAGTGTAGTATAGACAGAGAGTTGTATGCTGAAGAACAGTCTGGTAAACTACTCCACATCTCCTGCTGGATGAAGATCTTGGTTTGTAGATTGGAAGTTATTTAAAGGGATGTTTGAAGATGCTAAATCCTGAGTTTGAGCTTCCAGTGTGAAGTTGTGAGAAGTTACATTCACTAGAGTAAAGCCTGCTCCTTTTGATTATTCTCTAGTAATAGGGAGAAAGTATTATGCTCCACATTCCTCCACAATAAAGTATTTTTCTTTGTGGTTCTAGAGGGAAGTCTAGGATGATGATAAGTGCCTACAAATGTAGTGCTTCATGTTTTGGTGCTCCGCAAGCTATCTTTCTTTCAAGTCAATTGAAGATAGTGAAGTTCATGTGTTCTAGTGAGATGATTCCTATGGATAAAGTGGTTAAGGTTTGTGCGGTTTCTCCTGATGATTGCAATGTGCTTGTGGATGTCTCCTAATCATGTTCCTATCTTGACATTGGTCCACGTTAAGGAATTGAGATCATGTTTGAAGATTGTTCCAGGATAGTGTAACGTGTAACCAGTCTTAGCTGACTTGGTTAATTCTAATTATTGTGGAGATTCCTTGAAGATTGTGGAAGTGTGTTGTGGCATGGAAGATCATGTTTGAGTCCTAGCTAAGGCGTAGCGTGATCCACATACATCTTTACTTCATTTCCTTTGCATAATATTGTAATAGGTCAGGATCTATTTTGTAAGTGTTTGTAGTACCGACCTTGGAGATTGTTCCAATGGTTGATGTCGACCTTGATGATCATTCCAAGGTTGATGAAGTGTATAAATACTTATAGTTGAGTCAAGGAAAAGATGTCCTTGAGATAAAATGGAAAGATAATAAGAAAGGTCCAAAAGGTAGAGCAAAGAAGAGGCAGAGCTGAGAAGAGGCAGAGCAGAGTAGAGGCAAATCAGAGTAGAGGAATCATTATACTTCAATCACAGACATAAAAAGGTGTTGATCATGGCAGTGAGCCTGGCAGTGAGCTGCCAGTAGGGTTTAATAGCCCTCAGGGTTTAACATCCCTTATTGTAATCTTTCTAGGTTTAGGGTTGAGGCAGTGAGCCTGCTAGACCTAGTTGTTCTTCATGGCAGTGAGCTAGTATGTTTAGGCCCATGGAGTGACCAAGCCTGAACATCAATATTTCAAGATTACAATATATATTGAGAGCTAATCCTCTCTGTGGTTTTTTCCCACCTTGGGGTTTTCCACATAAAATCTAGTGTCTCTTGTGTTTGATGTTGTATCTGTGATTAAGTTTCTGATTTCATGCATTCATTGTTAAATCATAATAATTATGGATAAGTGATTGATGTTTAAATTGCAGAAGTGTTTAAGTTTTTGGGACAACTGATTCACCCCCCCTCTCAGTTGTCCAGGGCATATCAACAGTTTAGAGATAATATTTTTGGGCTAAACCTTGTGGATGTTAAGCCCTCCAATGGTTTACTTACATGAAGTAATAGAAGATGTGGGGAAAATTGTATCTTTGAAAGGTTGGACGGGTTTTTGGTTTCTAATTTTTGGATTGGCAATAATTGGACTACTAGTTCTGACATTTTGGATTGGCGGGGATCAGACCATTAGCCTATTAAACTTTCAACCTCCCTGTTTGGATCAGCTAAGAATCCATCCTTTAAGTTTCATCCAATGTGGATCCTAGATCCTTCTCTTCAAAAATTTATGGTTGGTTGGTGGAGTGAAGGAAAGTCAACTTTTGGTACTGCTATGTACTCTTTTGTTAAGAGGTTGTAGTATGTGAAGTTTCAGCTTAAGAAGTGGAATAGGTACTATTTTGGTAACGTCTTTCAGGCTAAGGTAATTGCTCAATCCCAGTTAGATCTTATTACTCATTAGATTAGATATTTTGGTCTCACTATAGAGAATCAAAGGATTGAAACAATAGCTTTGAAAGAGTTAGCAGAATGGGAATTGCGTGAGGAATTTTTTTAGAAGCAAACTTTGAGGATTGATTGGCTCTAGGTAGGCGATAGAAATACATCTTTCTTTCATAATGCCGTCAATGATAGGAGACATGGGAATGGGATTTCTTCCTTGGTGTCCTCTCAAGAGGTTCTACTTTCTTCTGGTCAGGAGATTTCAGCAGAGGATTCTCAGTTCTTCTCTTCTTTGTTTACGGAGGACTCCCCCTTAGTTGTTGAGGAGGAAAATTTGGTTCTGGAGTGCATTCCTCCTTTGGTGTCTAATGAGATGAATGAGGCCATTTATTGAGCCATCTCTATGGATGAATTGGAGAAGATTTTTTTTAGTTAAAAAGAGGGAAGGCCCTTGGACCAGATGGCTTCCTACTTGAATTCTTTTAGGAATTTTGGGAGATTATTAAATTTGGTCTTTTGGAGGTGGTTAGGGAGTCACACAGGAGCAAGCTGATGTTGAAAGCTTTGAATGCTACTTTCCTAGTTCTTATCCCTAAGAGGGAAGGAGCTAGCTCATTGAATCGTTTTAGGCCAATAGCTCTATGTAATGTTGTTTATAAGATCATCACCAAGATGATTGTAGAAAGACTTAAACCATGGCTCAACATGTTGATTTTAGAAGAACAGGGGGGTTTTAATCCTAGTAGGCAAATTTTGGATGGTGTGATTATGGTGACGGAGGCTATTCATTCAATGGCAGTGTCCAAGGAGAAAGCAATGTTCATTAAGCTGGATATGGCTAAAGCTTATGATAGAGTTAAATGGACTTTCCTTCGAAAGGTCCTGTTGACTTTTGGCTTTGATACTGCCTAGGTGGATTGGGTTATGAGATGTGTTACGTCGACTTCCTTTTTTATTTTTATTTATAGTAATCCTATTGACTAATTTGGTTCTTCTAGGGGTCTTCAACAGGGGGACCCCTTGTCTCCATACTTGTTTATCCTCTTGCCTGAGGGACTGGGGAGGCTTATAAAATCTCATGTGGGTCAGGGCTTGATTCAAGGCTGGAGTTGGGGCAACAACTTGCCTCCTCACTCTCATTTACAATTTGTAGATGACACTGCTCTGATGGGTTTAACTAAAGTCAATGAAGTGGTTAACTTAAGGAAGGCTTTCGATATTTATCTAGCTACCTCAGGTCAGAAAATTAATGAAGACAAGTCCATCTTCTTCTTTAATACTCCTCAGATTATTCAGAACATGATTGCAAGGATTCTCAGATTCCAAATTGGGACTCTTCCTCTTGTCTATCTTGGTATCCCCATTCATGTTGGCACTTTGTCTAGGGGTTTTTGGTAGGATATCCTTGACAAGTTTTGTAAGCGGGTTAGTCATTGGACTTGCAGATGGTTGTCCTCAACTGGGAGAGTTGCTTTATTAAAATTAGTGATTCAATCTCTTCCCATCTACATGTGTTTTGTTCAAGGGGCTCCCTCAAGCTTTATTGATGAATTTAATGCTCTGTCCAAACAATTCTTATGGGTTGGGAATTTGGAATCTTTGAAGTGGAGTCTGGTCAAGTGGGAATCTGTCTATAGGCTGAAATAAGAAGAGGGTCTTGGTCTTCAGCAGGCTAGTCTTACTGGGCAGACCTTGGCTACCAAGTTGTATTGGAGGTGGTGTACTTGTCAGGATTAGGATTGGGCTAAGATCCTTAACTATAAGTACTTGGGGGGAGTTGAAAGTGTTTACATCCCTCGGATTACTCTATCTGATAAAGGATCCATGGTTTGGGGCACTCTCGAAAGGGGGGCCAACATAATTAAGCAAGGGTTGTTTTAGATTTGTAATAGGGGTTCTGAGGCATTGTTTTGGCATGATTCTTGGGATGGCCACCCACCTATCTTGTCTAAGTTTCCACATTTACAATCTTTGTGTAACCTCTTTCTTGATGTGGGGTGGAGTCATTTGGAGCACTTCAAATTGGTTCAGTCTTTGGGTTTGGTGGAGGTTTACAGATGGAAAGACTCTGTGGAGTGGCTGCCAAGGGACCACAGGGAGGAATTATCTTGGATTCTTGATGGTAGATTTGTAGTTCACTGAGGGAGAGTGATTTTGTATCCTGGGGTCTAAACCAAAAAGGTGTGTATTCTGTTGCTTTTGGATATCATGTGTTGGACATACAAAATTTTGGGGAGATCAGCTCCCCTTGGTGGAAGTTTGTTTGGAATAAGTTTGGATGGCCTAAATGTAACTCTTTCCTTTGGTTGGTTGCTTGTAATTATTGACTCACTTGGGATAACCTACAAAAGAGGGGCTTTCTAGGTCCTTCTATTTGCTTCCTCTATCATAACAATGAAGAGTCTTTCTAATTTGTTTTTTCAGTGTCCCCTGGCCATGTAGATTTGGCACCTTTAGTGGGGTGCTTGGAAGCAAGGTTGTGTACATGCCTCTTCTCTGGTCAATTTTTGGAGAAACTTGGGAAGAGCCATGGCTAAGGCCTCTTTTCTTCAGGTAGCTTGGACTATTGGTCCTTCTTTCATTGTGTGGCAACTTTAGCTGGAAAGAAATCGAAGAATTTTTCAAGGGAGGTAGTTGGTGGTCCAACATTTGTGGTAGAGGGTTCTTAGTATGCTCCAAGAGACTTTAGTGGAAGGAGGCCTATGGCCTCCCTGGCCTAGTAAAAGATGCCACTCCAAGGTAAGATTTAGAGGGAAGGAAGGTGGACTCCACCTCCAGGTGTCTTTAAGATTAATACAGATGGCTCTTCTAGAGGGAACCCTGGCCATGCTGGGATTGGAAGATTAGGGAGGGATAGTTCAGGAACTATGTAGTTTTTCTTTTCAATTTATAAGGGGAAACAATCGAACAATTTGATGGAGGCCCTAGCTATTCTTTGTGCTATGGAGAGAGGGTGTGCATTAGATTGGAGAAGGGTTATTTACGAGTCTGACTCCCAGATTGTTATTAATATGTTGAATGAACAACTTGTGGAAGGCATGCAATGGCAACTTGTGTCATTGGTTAGACAAATTCTCCGTTTGAGTCACTCGATGGATTTTGTCTCCTTTGTCCATGTCCCTAGGGAGTGGAACAAAGTGGCTGATTGTTTGGCTAAGTGGGCCTCTAATTAGGTGGGGGATTTGAATATTAGGGAGTGAGCTCTTTTGTCCCAGGATTATATTCAAACTTTGTAAAGGTTGATCTCTGAAGACATGGATGCTTAGCTATGGTCCCTTTTTGGGGCCTTGGAGTGGAGGGATGCCTGAGTTTTGGTTTGCTTGGTTGGAGGTTCTGTGATTTTGTTTTTGCTTTCTATTGTTTCTGTAGACTGTTGCTTTCTTTGTTATGTACTGATAGTTTCTTTTATAATAAAATTTTACCCCTCTTTTTAATAAAAAAATAGGAAAACTTAAATTTAAATTTAATTTAAAAAAAAAATCTAAATAAAAACTTAATTTGGTTCTTTCTAATGTGAAACTCAAGTTATTTTTGATATTATGGAGTATGTTTTCCCAATATTTTTCATCACAAGTAATGACTTAGCATTGTGTATAAATATATGATCAAAATAGCTTAACTCAAGTAATAATAAATTAAACAAAAGTAACATTATTCTATGGTAAAAAAAATTAAACTAACATTATTCTATGGTAAAATTTTTTAAAAAGTAATAATAAATTCTATAACTTTTATTAAAAAAAGATAAAATGATTTAAGGATATATTTTGTTTAATATTATATAAACCAATGCATATTAAATGTACTTATTAATAATATCTTGGTAATAATAAAAAGTACCTCCATACAAAAGGCTTCATCATTAGTTTCATTCTAGCATATTTTTAGAATTATTAAAATAGGTTAAAAATATATTTAATTATTGTAGAATTACCCTCTTGTAAGTTTCATAATTAGAATATAAATATATAATAAGGAATTATGCTCGAACTAGTATATTTATATTTAAAAAAATATATCTATAATATGCCCAGAGATATCTTCTAGAGGTTATGTACTTGTTTTTTGCATTTTCCATACCTTTTGTGATTTTCTCCACCTTTTTTCAATCGTTTCCTATTTTTATTTTTATTTTTTTCTAATTTCTTTTTCTCGTTCCATATTTTTTGTGATTTTCTCCACCTTTCTATCCTTCATGGTTTTTATTTTTTATTTTCTCCAATTTATTTTTTGGTTTTTATTTTTTATTTTTTTCAATTTATTTTTTGGTTTTTATTTTTTTATTTTTTTCTATATATTTACACAGAAAATGAATGCTTTCATCTCCACCCTACTGTGACTATAAAATGCCTCTTGGCATAACTAGTATATTTATATTTAAAAAAATATATCTATAGTATGCTAAGAGATATCTTTTCCATGTTTTGTGGTGCTTTTTGTGTTTTCCATAGCTTTGCCTTTTATTTTCGTTCTTTAAGTTTTCCATGGTTTTTGTGATTTTTTCTTTTTTGGTTGCATTTTTTTATTTTCTCCACCTTTTTTCCTTTCCAATTTCTTTTTTCATTTATTTTTCATTTTTTATTTTATTCCAATTTCTTTTTTGGTTTTTATATTTTATTTCTTTTCTATATATTTACATGGAAAATGAGTGCTTAGGCGCTCATCTCGACCTCGTTGTGACTGTAGAATGCCTCTCAACATAAAAATAAGAAAATCAACAAAAACTAAAATTTAAATACTAAAATCATATAAATTTAAAAAGCAACTCTTAATTAAAAGAGATGAGCACTTTTCTATATTTAAACTCATTTTAAAAAAAATTAGCTATCATTACGGTCTACAATTTAAGAGTTGATTGTGCACAATAATTTTAAAGATAAAAATAACTTACAATGAACTCCACTCATTTATAAATATATTATAACTAAATAAAATAAATTATTAAGTAAATTAAATGTAGGTAATAAACTAAATTAATTAAGTTGTAGATGGGGTCGCATGGGGACAACTGGTGCGGTTTAAGGCACGCTTGAGCACTGCCCTAGATGCTATTTTTTCTCCTATTTTTTGTGATTGCACGTGGATCGTTGAGGATTGTTTGGAGTCACTGGGGTTTGCAGTGTATTGGGTGAATTTTTTTGAGTTTGCGGGGGGGGGGGGTATGCTTAGGTGATACATGTTGTTTGGAGGTAGGTTTTTATATATTTTTGGGAGGCAATTTTTTGGGGAGTGGTGCTGTAGCTTGGTTTTGACACTCCTTTGTAGGGTTTGTTGCCCTTTGAGTTTGAGGGTCATTATTAGGGCTTTTTTCTTTTAGCTAGGGTTTGGCTTTTTCTACCTTGGTGCCATGGGGTTTGCTAAGAGTCCGCTTGATGGACCTAAGGTATCTTTTTGGGAGGCTCTCAATAGGGAGGATCCCTCTTCTTCGAAGTCATTTCAGGATTTGCATGGAGAGCACATGGATTTGTTCGGAGGCCCTCATGTTTCCAAGGTGAATGGTTGCCTCAAGAGGAGCTAGGAAAGACCTATTTTGGTAATTCAGTTAGATTCTGTGGAGGAGGATGTGACTTATTTGGCAAATCATGCCTTAATTTACAAATTTATGGGGATCCATGTTTCTCTGCCCTTTAAATCGAATCCTGGATGAGAAGTACCTGGAATCCTAAAGGTGATATCGAGGTAATGCTAGCGGTAAATAATTACTTTATGGTGGTATTCTCAAAATTTTTAGACCGTAATAAGGCCTTTGAGGGAGACGTACTTCCATAATTAGATTGGGCTTGACATGTAGGGTTTAATTTGGTAGAGGAACTCCCTTCTAGGATACTAGTGTTAGTTTGTCTTTCTTAGTTCCCACTAGAATTCTGGAGGAATGATATTCTTCATATGGTTGCAATGTTGCTGGGTAAGCCGGTGGACCCTTCGCAACAGACGCTGGATAAAAAGGTAATTTCTTTTGCTCACATTTGTGTTGAAATTAATTTAAACAATCCTTTGCCAGACTCTCTAGAGATTTAGTTAGGATCTTTCTCTTGGACTCAACATTTGGATTATGAGGCTCTCCCATTTTGGTGTCATATCTACCATGAGTATGGGTATTTGCAAAAGAAGTTCCCTAGAATTAATCATGCAGGGACCTAGTCTGATATGCCTTCTAGGCCTGCTCCTAGGATGGATAAGGGGAAAACCCTTGCTACTGTAGGTGTGATAGATAAGGAGGGGTTTATTTCAGCAAAGCCTTGCAATAAAGGTAGAGGCTATAAGAGGACTCTCAAAGATAGGCAGATTAATGGATTGTACACCAATGTTGATGCCTTAGGTGCGGAAGATTAGTAGGAGATGATCATAGAGGAGCTGTAAGAAGGTCTAGGCTCCATAGGGATGACTCAGGAAGGCCTAAAGGAGGTTGACATTTGTGATATCATTTAGGAAGTGGTTGTAGGCTCACAGATGGAAACAAATTAGGTCCCGATGGTGCTAGCTGATGTAGTAGTGGTGGAAGCTAGTTTGAGTTAGGAACCCTTAAGCCTACCTTTGGAAAAGCTAGCTCAATCTCCTCAAGTTGGTAGTAGTGCCCAACCCTCCCTTGAGATTCAACAAAAGAATCTCAAAAAGGCTACTCGGGAGATGCCCCCTAAGATGGGTTGGAAGAAAGATCAGAAGAAAGTTAAGTTGATAGGTGAGAATTTGGTGGAATCAGGGTCAGTTAAATCCATTGATTCCCATTTTGTTGATTCTCATAGATGATAGTACTTTCATGGAATGTAAGGGGGTTGAACAACATCCCTAGACAAAAGGTTGTTCATGAATTGATTCGTGTTCATTTTCTTGATTTGGTCTTCATTTAGGAATCAAAGTTGTCAGTGGATGATATGTCAAACATAGCTTCTATTTTATGGGCTTGAGGTTAGTAGTAGTGTATTGGGGCCCAGGGAAGTTTTGGTAGAGTTGTTTTCTTATGGGACCTATGCAAGGTTTCTCCTCTCTAGTGGATCTCTAGTAGATTCTCTTTGTCGGTGGTTGTGACTAGTTATGAATTGGAAGAGACTATTCTTTTCACCAATGTGTATGCTCCGGTTGATGCTCAGGGAAAGATTTCTCTTTGGACTCATATTTTATATGTTAGGTCCTTAGCCCCTTTGTTTCCATGGATTATGGCTGGGGATTTTAATGTGATTGTTAGTTTGGATGAGAAGAAGGTGGGATTGGACAGACTGGATCCTTCTTCTGTGATGTTTAAAGATAATATTTTTTACCTAGACCTGGTGGATGTAAAACCCTCTAATGGTTTGTTTACTTGGAGCAACAAAAGATGTAGGGAAGATTGGATCTCAGAAAGGATGAACATGTTTTTGGTTTCTAGTTTCTAGATTGGTAGTAATTGGGCTTCAAGTTCTGAGATTTTGGATTGGCGGGGATTGCATCATTGACCTATTAAAATTTTAATCTCCCTGTTTGGAGCAGCTAAGAATCCTTCCTTTAAGTTTCAGCTAATGTGGCTCCATGAACCTTCTCTTCACAATTTGATGGTTGGTTGGTGGAATGAAGAAAAGCCAACTTTTGGTACTGCTATGTACTCTTTTGTTAGGAGGTTGTGGTACGTGAAGTTCCAACTTAAGAAGTGGAACAAACACTATTTTGGTAACATCTTTCAGGCTAAGGCAACTGCTCAATCCCAGTCAGACCTTATTACTTGGCAGATTAGAGATTTTGGTCTCACTATGAAGAATCTTAGGGCTAAAACAGAAGCTTTAAAGGAGGTACCAGAATAGGAAATGCGTGAGGAAATTTTTTGGAAGCAAAATTCAAGGATTGACTAGCTCCAGGAAGACAATAGAAATACCTTTTTCTTTCATAATGTTTTCAAAGACAAGAGGCATGGGAATGGCATTTCTTCCTTGGTGTCCTCCCAAGGGGTTCTTCTTTCTTCTGGTTGGGAGATTGTTGTAGAGGCTTCTCGGTTCTTCTCTTATTTGTTCAAGGAGGATTCCCCCTTAGCTGTTGAGGAGGAAAATTGGGTTCTTGAGTGCATTCCTCCTTTGGTGTCTAATGAGATGAATGAGGCCATTTGTAGAGCCATCTCTATGGATGAATTGGAGAGGATTGTTTTTCAATTAAAAAGGGGGAAGGCCTACGGATTGGATGGTTTCCCAGCTGAATTCTTTTAGGAATTTTGGGAGATTATTAAATTTGATCTTTTGGAGGTGGTTAGGGAGTCGCACAGGAGAAAGACGATGTTGAAATCTTTGAATGATACTTTCTTAGTTCTTATCCCTAAGAGGGAAGGAGCTAACTCTCTGAATATTTTTAGGCCAATAGCCCTGTGTAATATTGTTTATAAGATCACCATGAAGATGATTCTTGAAAGACTTAAACCTTGGCTCAATAGGTTGATTTTTGAGGAACAGGGGAGGTTTGTTGCTGGTAGGCAAATTCTAGATGCTGTGATTGTAGTGATGAAGGCTATTCATTCAATGGGAGTGTCCAAGGAAAAATCAATGTTCATTAAGTTGGATATAGCCAAAGCTTATGATTGAGTTAAAAGGATTTTTCTTCTAAAGGTCCTATTAGCTTTTGGCTTTGGTACCAACTGGGTGGATTTGTTGGAATTAGGCCAGAAAACTAAGAGGGGGGGGTGAATCAGTTGTCCACAAAATTAACCTTTTCTTCCTTTTAATCTTCTTTCACAACTTATAAACAGATTAATGATGTAAACATTAAAGCATGAAACAATAACACATGAGCAGAAACAAAATTAACAAAATTGACATCAAGATTTTTAACCTGGAAACCTTATTAAGGGAAAACCACGGTGGGGGTTAACCCACAAGATTTGTACCCTGTTAAAAGTACTTAAAAATGGGAAGGCACTTGCCTTTAGGTGCACTGCCCAGAGCTCACTGCTCAAAAGAGGTTCACTGCCTATAGAAATTTGTGTTTAATACAGAAGGAAATAACTGAGAAATAACATCTTCTTCATGCCTGGTTTAGTCTCATTGCTCAAACTTTTGCTCTGCTTCCAAATACTTCTTCACTATCATTTCATTCTTTACTATTCTTGCTTCTCTGCTCTACCTCTAATCCTTTCTTGAGATTTGATTATTTCACTCAAGGATGATTTTCCACAACTCATCAACAAGTATTTATATGCTTCATCAACCTTGGAATGAACATCAAGGTCGGCACTACAAACATCTGACTTAATGCAAATAACTAAGCTATTGGACAAACATAACTGGGACTCAAATCTTCCTTAATCAACATGCCATGCTCCATAGAATTGCTCTTAGATCATCTGCAACACATTTGAATCATCCAATCGACCAAGACTGGGAAAAACAACAACACAAAGGAAGAAATCTTCAACAACGAGCTCAATCTTCAATGCAAACCTCCAACATAGCAGTCACACGATTCAGAAACCTCCACAAGCACATTGAATTCAACAAAAACATCCACATTCCTCCAAATCATCAGAATCACTTGCATCTTCTTCCAAAACCTCAAGAACATTATCTGCCATGACTGTCACACTAGAAAGATTGCTTGCGGACTTCCAAACCATGAACCACTTGAGTTGATGACACACACTGAATTCCCAAACATGTCTCTAGATCCACAAATCATAGAGTTTCATAAGCGGAGCTATCCGGACCAATTTCTTGTCACTCTTTCTTTTATGAACACTACAAAACCTGATTCCACTCAGATGGCTATAACTTCTTCAAATCTTCATGCGGACCTCTCAAATCTTAACTGGAGCTACTACAGACAATCCTCTACATAGCCATATGGTCCACATACAATGATCTTCATGAATTTTCTCAATATCCTCAACATCCCAGTCTTCTAAACAGGCAACAAGGTAGGATATAATTGACACCAATGGCAACAAGGATATGTTGACATCAATGACAACACCACTTAGGCACATATTTGCAACAAGATTGGGTTATGAGTTGTGTTACATTGACTTCCTTTTCTATTCTTATTAAGAGTAAGCCTACTGAGCTATTTGGTGCTTCCAGGGGCCTTTGGCAGGGGGACCCTTTATCTTCATACTTGTTTGTCCTCTTGGCTAAGGGTTTGGGAAGACACATTAAATCACATGTGGCTCAAGGATTGATCCAAGGCTGGAGTTGGGGTGGTCGATTGCCTCCTCACTCTCATTTACAATTTGTTGATGACATTGTTCTGATGGGTTTAGCCAAAGTCAATGAAGCAGTTAACTTAAGGAAGGCTTTGGATATTTATTTGGCTGCTTCTGGTTAGAAGATTAATGAAGACAAGTCCTTCATATTTTTCTTTAATACTCCTTGACTTATTTAGGATAGGATTACTGGGATTCTCAGATTTTAGATTGGGACTCTTCCTCTTGTCTATCTTGGTATGGCCATTAATATTAGCACCTTGTCTAATGGTTTTTTGCAGGATATCTTGGACAAGTTTCATAAGTGGGTTAGTCATTGGAATTGCATATGGTTGTCCTCAGCTGGTAGAGTTACTTTACTAAAATGAGTGATTCAAGCTCTTCCCATCTATAGGTGTTTTGTTCAAGGGGCTCCCTTAAGCTTTATTGATGAATTTAATGCTCTGTCTAGAAAATTATTATGGGATGGGAATTTGGATTATTCTAAGTGGAGTTTGGTCAAGTGGGATTTTTTTTTAGGCCAAAACAAGAGGAGGGTCTTGGTCTTCGACAGGCTAGTCTTACTGGGCAAGCCTTGGCTACCAAGTTGTATTGGAGTGGTGTACTTTTCAAGATCAGGATTGGGCTAAGATACTTAACTATAAGTACCTGGGGGGAGTTGAAAGTGTTGATATCCCTAGGATTAGTCTCTCAAATAAAGGATCTGTGGTTTGGGGTACTCTCAAAAGGGAGGCCAACCTAATTAAGCAGTGGTTGTTTTGGATTTGTAATAGGGGTTTTGAGGCATTATTTTAGCGTGACTCTTGGGATGGCCACCTGCATATCTTGTCAGAATATCCACACTTACAACCTTTGTGCAATCTCTTTCTTACTGCGGGGTGGAGTCATGTGGAGCACTTCAAATCGATTCAGTCTTTGGGTTAGGTGGAGGTTTATAAATCGAAAGACTTTGCTCAGTGGCCATTGGGGGGATTGCAGACAGATTGAGAGGAAATAGCTCAAATTCTTGCTAGTAGAGTTTGTATTTCCTTGAGGAAGAGTGATTCTGTGGCCTAGGGTCTGAACTTGAAAGGTGCACGTATTCTGTTGCTTCTAGATATCATGTTTTGGATAGGCAGAAGTTTGGGGAGATTGACTCTCCTTAGTGGAAGTTTATTTGGAATAAGTTTGGGTGGCCCAAATGTAACTTTTTCCTTTGTTTGGTTTCTTATAATCGCTGCTTCACGTAGAATAATCTAAGAAAGAGGGGATTTCTAGGTCCTTCTATTTGCTTTCTCTGTCATAACAGTGAGGAGAGTATTTCTCATTTGTTTTTTCAGTGTCCCCTAGCCAGGGAGATTTGGCACCTTTGGTGGGGTGCTCAGAAGTAGGGCTATGTTCATGCCTCTTCTCTGGTGGATTTTTGGAGAAGCTTGGGTCGACCTCCAACTAAGGCCTCTTATCTCCAGGTAACTTGGAATATTGGTCCTTCTTTTATTGTGTGGCAACTTTGGCTAGAAAGAAATCAAAGAATTTTTCAAGGGAGGTAGTTGGGGGTTCAACAACTGTGGTAGAGGGATTTGAGTATGCTCCAAGAGTCTTTATCAGTGAAGTGTGATTTTTCTTCTAGGTTGGATGGTGGGGAGTTGCAGTTGGACCAAAATTTGTAGTTAGTGGATGCATACCTTTGGCCTCCCTAGCCTAGGAAAAGGGGCCAATCCAAGGGTAAGATTTAGAGAGAGGGAATGTGGACTCTTCCACCTCCAGGTATTTTTAAGATTAACATGGATGGCTCCTCCAGAGGGAACCCTAGTCATGTTGGGATTGAGGGATTAGGGAGGGATAGTTTCAGAAATATCATGTTCTTCTTTTCTATTTATAAAGGGAAACATTCAAACAATTTGATGGAGGCCCTAACTATTCTTTGTGCTATGGAGAGAGGGTATGCTTTAGGTTGGAGAAGGGTTATTTGTGAATCTGATTCCCAGATTGTTATTAATATGCTCAATGAGCGGGTTGTGGAAGGCATACAATGGTAGCTTGAGTTGGTGGTTAGACAGATTCTCCATTTGAGTCACTTGATGGACTGTGTCTCCTTTGTTCATGTCCCCAGGGAGTGGAATAGAGTGGCTAATTGTCTAGCTAAGTGAGCCTCTGATCATGTGGGGGATTGGAATGTTAGGGAGTGGGATCTTTTCTCCTAGGTAGATATTCAAACTTTGGAAAGGTTGATCTTTGAAGACATTGATGGTTAGTTGTGGTCCCTTTGGGGCCTTCAGGTGGTGGGATGTTTGAGTTCTAGTTTGGTTGGGTGGTGGTTCCGTGGTTTTTTTGGTGCCTTTTGTAGGTTTTGTGGTCTGTTGATTTTTGTGTTATGTACTAGTGATTTCTTTTATAATAAATTTTTACCCCCTTTTAAAAAAAAACTAAATTAATTTATAATATAAAGTGGATGTAAATATAATTAAAACTAAATAATTTCTCAAAATTAAATCTTAATTTAGTATCCATGAATGCTAAATTTAAAATAATTGTTATTATAATTTGGATAAGTTAGCTACTTTTAAGGATTGTGATGCACTAATTTAAGAAAAAAACAATCTAAATAAAATAGTAAAGGCATATTCAAGCCATTTTATTATTATTATTGTCATGTCTTATTAATTGTTTACTGTATTCATTATTTTGTCTACAAGTGAAGGGATTTTCTCAAGAGCGTTGAATGCTCTTTCCACAGTTCCAGTGAACCCAAAAATTGTAGAAAATGCAATTATTTCCTGTGTATATATAATTTGAAATTTCATGGATTTGATATAGGATTTTTACATATTTTAAAATTTTCATAAAATATCACAAATTTACCTTTATGTCGAGCTATAGATTTTTTAGGGAATCATTCAAGATTATGTAATGAAGGATTCATTTTCAAAGAAAGAAAACTATAATTTTATTTTAAATTTTATCTTGATAGAAAATAGGATTCCATTTGAAAAAAAAATGATTTTTTTGGAGAGCGTTGAATGCTCTTCCCACAGTTATAGTGAACCCAAAAAGTGTTAAATGCACAAGACAACTAAGAGGGGGGGGTGAATCAGTTGTATCTTAAAACTTCAAAAGCCTCACAAACATTCAGATCCACATTAATATAATTAACCCTTAATCTGTTAAAATGATTAATCATGAAAGAATATAACATAAACATAACCAGATCAATAACAAACACAAGGAAACACTAGATTTATGTTGAAAACCGAAGAAGGGAAAAACCACGGTGAGGATTAGAGCACAATATAAAGTAATACCAACATCAAATACAATAGGGCTCACTGTCCAATAGAAAGAAAGGAGCACTACCAGAACATAAAAGAAGATAGAGAAGAATGTTACAAAGAGAAAACCATCTCAATGCAATAGAGAAGTCCACCACAACATCACCAACACCTTTGTAGTCTGACTAATGAATTGTAGACACCTTTTTCTCACTGCATTCAGTAATCTAACACATGAAAGCTTGCAATGCACTTTACAAATTTACACTTTACAACTCTGCAATTCGGATCTTGCTCATCACACACATCTACTTCACATCCCTCAAAAACTCAACACTTATTTATACTATCTTCAACCTTGAAAACATTCTCCAAGGTTGGCAATGCACCTTAAACATGTAAATTCAAATTAGGTCAGCACCAAAACATTCCCATGGTTGAAAGGAATGAAGGCAGACCACAACACACTTGAGCTTGGACCTAAATCCACTCATACATGCCACACCACACTTCCACAATCACCGAAGTAGATCCACAATTAGTGTAAACACCCAAGGTAGGCCGAACTTGTGTTAATGATGTAGAGGTGTTAGGTCTCCAAAGATAATCTAACAAGATCAAAAGGTTTCAATAGTTTGTGGGCTTCAACCAATAAGACTTCTCTAGCCTTCCTCGTGTCCTAAACTCCACCAAAGGGCTCAAGTTTGGATTCCAACTTCTCAGATGAATTCTAGCACCTTCTAGGGTCTCAACCTACCCCAACCAACAAGGTTCCAAAGGTTTCACAAACCAATTTGATAGATTCTTGACAATTCCCCTTAAACAGGCCTAATCCTTGTAGTCTTGTTCAGCGACTAAACTGTACTTTTCTCCAAACTTTCCCCAAACACTCTTGAAACAAATGACTGATTTGGATTCCCTCTATTGAGTTTTAAAACATATCTCAAACTCACCTACTGTTGTTTTGGACGAAATGTGACTGTCCTAACACCCTGCTGCCTTCCTATAAGGCCTAAATTGACCATTTTACAAAGGAACCCTATGACAAACTTGTCCCACACACTTCAAACCTAAAAAAAGTCTTAGGAAAGGGTTCAAAACCAAGGATTTTCTAGGTCTTATCAGGAGGTTTGCTCATTTAGATGTTCAAATACAAAAAACCTCATATCTAGGGCCTAAAACCTAGGGCTTCCTAGATCTCCCACTTCCAATCACTTCCAGACCTCATTCAAAGGTCTAACACCATCTCCATGATCATATTAGATAGTACCAAACATAAAAAGGTTACCTTGTTAAGACGGATCTCCGGCTGCTATAACCGTGCCACCATTTCAATGCTCTTCCACAAGCAATCCTTGACTTTAAATGGTGATCACCTCTCCCATTTACACTCCTCCTGCTTTGTCAGGGTTAGAAACATATGTTACATGTTAATAAGGACCTATTCCATGAGAATCAGAATCCTACATTCACGGAAAGGTCCAAAAATGCATTGCAAACCCTCAAAATCCCTGTTTTCACAGTCAAACAGGCAGTTCCAGAAAAAACGTGATATCTCCCTCAAAATTCACTATAAAAACCTCAAACCAATTGCAAATGAAAGTCAACTCAATCCCCTACCACATCCAATTGGTTTTAGATCAAAACAGTTCCGTACAAAGAAATGGTATGGCCTGCAACAGCAGATTTACAGAAAAAATCAGAAAATTCTATTTTTTATTCAATTTTTGCACCTCTAAACTCCCTCCAAGGTACTTGTCCGTACATATCATGCCTTCAACAGGCTTATATAACCTCTCCCTAACTTCTACAACCAATTCCCATCAGTTAGGGGTGGTTAAACTTTCAAAAACTAATTAAAAAGGCTTTTCCCACCTAAATGCATAATTCAGAAATTTGAATTTAAAACATTGGTTTAAAGGATTTCTACCTTATTTAATGAACTCCTACCTTATTAATTCACTATGTATGATCTTCTTAGGTTCATTATACCTTCTTATTGATCTTAGACACCTCTATTTGACTCTAGGGGCACTATTGGCCCAACTTACATCATTTTTGGTCCTAGGGTCTTTACCAGGGCCCTCAGGATATTTGACTATTACGTCATTTTGAATATTGCAACATGCCATAATTGGTTGTAAGGTGTCCCAATTGACTTGATTTGTTCCATAGGTTCCTTCCATGGTCATTTTTGTCTTCTTGCTCCAAGGTATTATCTTAGGTGCTCCTGCACCAGTTAACACCATAATCATTTAAGTACACACTTCCTCAAAACCTAAGATGACTTGTGGACCACATACCATGCTTGAACACAATCTAGAATATCCCACAAACATCTTGACATCCAACAAATTCCTTTGCAACAAATTTCACCTGAAGAAAGTACACACCCAATATACTCAAACATCTCTGCCAAACATTGCAACTCAAGTAATCAACTTGCCGAACACCAAACCACAATCAACTTCAACTGAAGGTAAATATGAACCTTATAAACACACTTCTAGAACTGCAAGACCTGAAACCACTTTGCAGAGAAATGCAGAGGAAAAATATTTTTCCCAGACACCTCTACAATACATAGTTCACACATTGGTGAACACACCTTCCTCTGCACAACGATCCAGCATGGCAAATTTTGAATGTAGCACCTCTGAACACCTCTGAAAAACATATCCAAACTACATAGGAAGATCTTCAACATGGAAGAAATGTGGATCCAAACTAGAACACATCTACAACACACTGTTTCCTCTTTTATTCAAATTTTCTCAAAAGCACTTGGAAACTAAGCATTAGAAACATATCATCAACATATTTAGCACTTCCTCATTACCACCATACTCAACCATACATACATAGACAAAAGCTTATCAAAGAAAGACTAGAGGTTGACACCAGTAGCTTACTAATGACAACATAATGCAACCAATCAAAGCATCATCAGAGACAACATCAACTCAATACCAACTGCTCACACTCTTGCAACAATCTCTTGCTCATATAGTTCACACCAATGACAACACAAACTTGTTGACATCAATGAAAACACTAACTGCACATACTTGCAACAAAAAGAAGGTTGTTTCACAAATGTTTTGCAAGCTAGTTAAAAGAAGCATGTGTCTGCCTTTATCGTCTTCGCATAATAAATTCATAATTATTTCTATTTTTATTGTTTCTTTACAAATATCATCATTAATATATTTCAAAATTTCCAAGGTGTGAATGCCCATGCAAATAAATATATTTTGTATATCTTAACATAACATAGTGATAAAAAGCATTAAGGCATGTTGGAAAAAAACATAAGATGCAGCAGCGGCGAACAAAGGGTAGAAGGGAATAGGGGAATGGGAGCAGTGGGAGAAATGTAGTGACCCCTACTCTGAGTGGGGAAGAGAGTAATTACAATGAGTGAATAGTGAAGAGGACGATGATGAAGGAGGCTCCAAAGATGACGGGGATGGTTGGTACTTTCCCAGTGAAGAAGTTGAGGATGAGATTCTCTCAGCCCTTTGGTTGGAGGCTTAGAGAACTATGACTAGTGCTAGGGCAAAGCCCTCTAGTGAGGAATATGGTTGGAACTCTCCCAGTGAAGAAGATGAGGAAGACAGTCTCTTAGTGCTCTAGTTGGAGGCTCAGAGAACTGTGTCTAGTGCTAGGGAAAAGCCCCTAGTTAGGTAGATAGTGTGGGAGAGCTTTGCAAGGTGCTGAGATGGGGATTTATTTCCCCCTCAATTATTGCTGGTTCTTCCCTTATCACAAATAATTTACTTTCTTTGCTAGACAAAGAGAATTCAAATGGTCTAGAGTTGAGGACTCAAATTTTTCTGGATTTACTGGGCAGGATCCCCAAAGATTGATGGCTTCTCCTCCTTTAGAGGCTATGGCTAGGGATACTACAATTTCTGGTGCCCCTCCCTTATTCCTAGATTCTTCAAGCGCTTCTCATTAGGGGTGGATTCTCATCCCTAATTCAATCTTTGTAGATGGGCTAAAGCCCTAGTTAGAAAATTTCTTGGTTACAGGCTGAATGTGGATGTTGTTAGGGCTTGGATTGAAAGAAAATGGAAATTAAGTGACCCTCTAAAAATCATAGAGATGATGAAGGGTTTCCTCCTGTTTTCTTTCTCTCTAGATGAAGATAGATTGCAGATCCTAAAGAGTCTAGTTGTGGTTCTTTGGTAGATCTTGCTTATTTCTCAAGAGCTAGGAGCCAGGGCCAGACCTTGGAAAAGTTTTCTTTGATAGGGTGCTTGTTTGGATGAATCTCCTAGAGTTACCTCTTGAATACTAGGATGAGGAAGTTTGGGTAGCCATTGCTGGCTCCATGGGGAATCTCATTATTGTTGATGAAATGATCAAATAGAAGAAAAGATATATGTAAGCTAGACTGTGTATCAATACTATTGTTGACAAAGTGCTCCCTTCTTCTATCACACTTTCTTCAAGATTGGGTGACTAGGTGTAGAAAATAACCTATGAGGAATGTCAAGTGATGTGTCTTAACTGCCGCAAGTCAGGGCATGCTTCTACAGGTTGCGGTGTTTTTGATCAGCAGAACAAAGAAACTATTAAACCTTAGTCTGAAGTTTGGAGGGCTCCATTAGTTGTGGAGTTAGACAAGCAAGAGCATTATTTACAGAAAAGTGGCAATGAGGAGTCCACTAATCATGTTGAGACTTATTCTAAAAAGAAACACACTAACCCTTCTATGCTGGACATAAGTGGGATTTCTTCAAAATCTTTTGGTCCTGCCCCTTCTATTGAAAGGAATATTTTAGGATATGAAACAAAACAAATCTCTTTAATGCTGTTTGGGTTCAAAACACCTTGAGTGGTTCTTTTGTGTTGGTTTTCCTATTTCCTTTCTCACCCCTTGCATGGGGTATTGTTGCTGGTCTTTGAGTTGTTTTCCAACATTCCTTGTTTGTTTTGAGCTTGGTCCTTCTGGTTCTAGTAGGTTCGTTATTGGCTAGTCTCATGTCTTGTGAGATTCACAGCTTCTAGTTCTCTTGGTTCTTTCTTTGTGTTATCTTTTAGCTCCTCGTGTAGTTTGTATATTTCACCTTTTTGGCTTTTTGTAATGGGTTCAGGCCCTTCCCAGTTATCTTAATCAAAACATAACATAGTGACAAGATTTCCAGAGTCGACGATATTTTTTTTATTCAACCATCCATTTTCTTTTTTTATTTTTACTTTTGAAAAATAACATTTGCTCAAGAATTTTTCATAGGTTTTGATGCAGTAGAATGGGAAGGATCATTAATCACCATTAAAAGAGTGATAGTTATAGCTTACAGGTGTATTCAATTTTACCCTTGACATTTGTTGTTTTGCATGCATTTGGTGTTTTGTAGCATTATATATTGAATTGAAGCAAAGAGAATTTAGTTTTTGTGCTAGAAAAATAAAGAAATGATGCAAATACCTTTTAAAAAATTTCCTCCATGGCCTTGGATTGATTCCTGAGAAGGGGATTCTTTTATTGTCTATTCGCACTCCCTTTCAACTCACCTCAAATCTTGCAATTTGATATTCTTGCTTGAGTTATAAAGGTGATTCTTTTTTTTTTTCGGTTCAAACTCTACTTCAACTCACTTGAAATTTATACTGCCCACCATGATATAGCTAGGCCATAGCCTTTTGGAATATGCCTTTCTAGTTGCTCTATCATATTGACTAAAAATAGTCAAATTTCTTTTATTTTTTTAAATGAGCACTCTCATTTGCAGTTTCAAATTCAACATTCACTCTCACATTAACATTGTGTGTAAATTTGGCGGTAGTTACATGTTAAGGCAATAGTAGCCATGAATGTTGTGCCACGTATGTTGCAAGTGGAATCTAAAGCATTTAAATCTTTAAATATAATTTGCTATATTTGTTTGTGGTAGCAGAAGTGATTCAATTCATATTTTCTTTTTCAATTTAATTTTTTTCTCCATATAATAAAAGTTCTCTTTTTTCTAATATAGTTTACATAGAAATTAAGGAATCTTTCATCTCCTCTCCTGCACCCATGTTGTGACTCTAGAAATGCCTCTCGACATAATCAATATTTAATTTTTATATACAAATATATATAAATATTTCAATTTACTATGTTATAATAAATTTTATTAGAAAATAGTATTAATTATATTATTTTATTGATATTTAAAAATATTATAATTCATATATAGCCATTATATTTTTGTATAAATATTAAATATTAATATATATATTTTATGGTAAGTACTACAAGAGGGGGTGGCTCTCTTTTATTGATCAAGAAAAACATTACATTGCAAGCGAGATGGTATTAATCCCATCCGCAAGTACATTAACCCTCTCCAATTGTTGAGGGGAAAAAAGATCTCCAAAGACACTAACATAGTTAGCAAATGCAATCATCTCAGAATTCTCCAGACCATCACAAAATATCTTAAGTGCTTCTAAAACATTTTGTTTCTTTTTGACAGCTTCAACATCGAAGAATTCAGTAGTGAATTCTTTCTTAGGATTGATATTGATCTTTGTAATAGACATCATTACCTCATGTATTATTTCGCCACTCATCACAAATCTAGCAAATCTTGATGCATAGTGTATTGCTCTTGTGGCCTAGGCCACATTGGTGCAGAAAATCCCCAACAGTTCCTCGTCATGTGTGTGATCTTCTTGCATAGCCTTTTGCCCAATGATATTTTTGATTGCTTGCCTAACCTGCTCGTCCTATATTTTGAAGAGTCTCCTAGGTTGGAGCTCTGTGTTATCATCTTCGTACTTGCATTTCAGCCCAAAATGTCATTTGTCTGCCATCACTGCTGTATGGAGGTCTGCGACCCCATCTTCAATTTATAAGCATTCAACCACTTCAACCACAACTACTAATGCACCTTTCCCTATGGTTGAGCGGGTACCTTCAAAGTGTATCTCAAAGCAAAATTTTCTTCTGTAGTAAAAATTGGTCCAGCTCCTCCAGTTTTATCCGACCTAACTCACGAGTTCCAATCTTTCACCTCCCAAGAGGACTGAGGAATCCCGAAGTAGATTATATTAAGATTTTGGTCTATTTTTCTTTTGACCAAAGCCAACAATTTCTTCCACATATCAAATCAAACTAATCCAAGATCGACCAACCTAATCTGTCACCTAACCTCAGATTAGGTCTGCTCACAATTTACAATTCCTCCATGCCTTGGAAAAACTTGTCCTTATTAACGGAGCCTTTAGCTAATCTAGGAGAGTACCAATGAGGATAATGCATAATTAGTTGCATGCCTCTGCCCATGGGTAGTACCTCCCTTACTTTCCTTGAGACTCTATAGCCCCTTCTTTCTTGATTATGGAGTTGAATCTTGGCCATCTACATGAGTCCTCATCTATAATTGAATATTCACTTTGGTACAACCCATGATTTTCTAGAATGTCTGCTACCATGTTGGCTTCCTTATAGATGTGGGCAACCATGAACTCACCTAGCTCACTTAGAATAGACCAAGCCTTGTTTATCCAATTTTTGAGTTTCCTATTTGGAGTATCTTTGTGTAAAATAGCTTGAGCACACAGTTGTGAATCCCCTTCAATTTCTACATTTTTAAACCCATTCTTCTTACAGAATTCAAGTCCCATGGCCATCACCTCAAACTCTACCTCATTGTTGGTAGCATACCCAACTTTTTTTGAAATTGCCCCCAGACATTTACCACTACTGTCTCTAATGATACACCCAACACCAACCAAGCTCGAGTTTCCTTTTGCGGCTCCATCAAAGTTTAGCTTGACTCACCCTGGAGCTGGAGGATTCCACTTGACCTCTCTTCTTGTCCTTCTCTTACCCTTAAACTCTCCCGCGGGTCTTCTTAGTTCTCTCCAGTTAAGTTATAATTCCCCATCCCAAGATGAAAAGTTTGTTTCTACCTTGACCTTGCATTGAGTTTTGGGATATAGTTGAGGGAAGAGAGCCAAGGTTGACTGAAGCATGTATCCTCCAATCATTGATCTATTCCTTCTCTGATCAGCCTTAGGAGTTTCAACATTCTTTCTTAGCTTGCAATCGGTAACCATAGGGGTACATAATAGTTTAGAATCTTTCATTCTAAACTTCTTCAATATTTCCTTGACATACTTTGATGTGAAATGAAAATACCTTTATCTGTTAAATTGATTTGAAGCCCAAGGAAGAAATTCATCTCCCCAAACATTGACAATTCAAATTCTTTCTACATCTCTTTTGCAAATTTCTTACACATAGCTTCATTTCCTCCAAAAATAATGTTATCAAGAAACACAACTACAATCAAGATTTGATCATTTTCAACTTTGAAGTAAAGATTACTATCTGCGGTACCTTTATTTAATCCTAGCTATAACAAGTACCTATCTAACCTTGCATGCCAAGCTCTAGGAGCTAGCTTCTATCCATATAGTGCCTTCTTCAATCTGCAAACCATATCTAGTTTATTTTATAACTGAAATCCTTCTAGTTATTCTATGTATACTTCTTCTTCCAATTCACCATTCAAGAAATTAGATTTCACATCCATTTGATATACTTTGAAATCCTTATGTGTTGCAAAAGCCAAAAACATTTTGATGGCTTCCATTCTTGCCACTAGAGCATATGTTTCCTCAAAGTCTATTCCTTCTACTTGTGAGTAGTCTTTACACACAAGCCTTGCCTTGTTTCTTACCACTTCTCCATTTTCATTTAGTTTGTTTCAAAATACCCACTTAGTTCCAATCACATTTTTGTTTTCTGGTCTTGGGAAAAGTTCCCAAGTCTGATTCTTTTCAATCTGCATTAGTTCTTCTTCCATAGCCTTGATCCAATACTCATCCTTGCATGCCTCAGTCACTATTTTAGGTTCAACTTCAAAAAGTAAAAATAGATTTACCTTTTCTTCAATAACTTTCCTTCTTGTTAGTACACCTTTTCTCTTATCACCAATGATCTGTACTTCAAAATGACGCTTCTACACATATTTGGGAGTTTTAGGAATCTTTTTTGGAACTTCTTCCTCTTCAATCTGCACTTCTTTTTCCTTATCTTTTTCTTCTTCTCTACAAGAAGACTCATTTGATTCATATCCATTCACTTCTGAGTTCTTCTGTAGGTCTTCATCAACTTTGACATTTGCACTCTCAATAATCTTTCTTAGCCTCTTGTTGTAGCACCGGTAAGCTTTGCTTTTAGTAGAATATCCAAGGAAGATACCTTCATCAGACCTTGCATCAAACTTTCCTAGGTTTTCTTCATCTCTTCTGATGTAGCATTTGATTCCAAATGCTCTAAAGTATTTGACAGTAGAAATCCTTCCATACCATAGCTCATAAGAAGTCTTTGTGTTGTTTTCTCTTGCTTGCACTTTGTTCAATATATAAATAACAGTATGAAGTACTTCTCTCCAGTAGACTTCCAGTGGATTTGCTTCTTTCATCATTGTCCTTGTAGCTTCTTGAACAATCCTATTCTTTCTTTCAACAACTCCATTCTACTGTGGAGTCCTAAGGGTAGATAAATGCCTCTTTATTCCATGATTCTCACAAAACATGTTAAACTCATTGGAGGTGAACTCTCCACCTCTATTAGACCTCAAACATTTGATTTTCATATCTATTTCATTCTCAACCATAACTTTGAATGCTTTAAATTATCTAGGGCTTCTGATTTTTCTTTGAGAAAAATAAACCATGTCATTCAAGAACAATCATCAATTAGTAGCATGGAATACCTGTCACCTTGAAAACTCCTTACTCTAGTAGGGCCACAAAGATCTGTATGCACCAATTCTACCAGTCCGGTAGAAGATTGATCTTTGAATTTGAAGCTTCTTCTTGCTTGCTTTCCAAATTGACATTCCTTACATACATCATTGATAGGCTTTGTAATCTTTGGCAGATCTCTCACAACTTGAACTGAACTTATTCTCACTAGGCTATCAAAATTGATCTAACACATTCTTCTATGCCATAGCCAACTCTCATTGATATGAGTCATGAAACAATAACCATTAGCACCTTTGAGCTGATCGACATTTCCATATGTCCTCCTTCCAACAACAATCACAGTTCTGAAATCTTTTCTGATCTCACAACCATCATCCAGAAACATAAGATTGTATCTCTTGCTACACATTTGTCCAACGCTCAAGAGATTATGTCTTAAACCCTTAACATAAAGAACATCATCAGTGTTATGCTTTCCATCAAAACTGATTGAAACTTTTCCACATGTCTTAGCAAATGTATCATCACCAAACCTAACTAGTCCTCCATATTTTTCAAGTTTAACAAACTTACTAATCTTATCACTGGTCATATGATTAGAGAATCCACTATCAATGATCCAATAGTTCTTTTCCTTTCTAGCATGAAAAGTAGACATCAAGGTGCCTTCAACATTAGTACTTGCTTCCAGAGTCCTTTCCTTCACACATCCCTCAGAGTTAGGAGAAATCGTATCATCTTTTAAAGCTATGAACACACATTCACCATCCTTATCATCTTCATAATTAGATTCATCATCAGATATGCTTGCATCTTCTCTAACATAATAACTATTCTTAATCATCTTACCTTTGTTCTCCCTATTCTTGTTATTCAGATCTCTGTTTGGACATCTTGAAGCATAATGACTTATCTTTCCACAACTAAAACACTTGAAAGGAAACTTACCATTATACATTCCAGTACCCTTTTTCATTCTTCTCACAAAGTTAGCTTCCACATCATCGAAATCCCCCTGATCTGATTCCACATTCTTCTCTAATTTTCTGCACTTAAAAGCAGTCTCAACTTTTGCACTACTTGTACCAAATTCTCTCATTTCAAAAGCAGTTAAAGAACCATACAACTGATCTTTGGTATATTGATCCAGATTTTGTAATTCTTCAATAGAAGAAACTTTATGACTATAAGATTTGGGAAGAGTTCTAAGCACCTTCTTTACCACTTCTTTTTCATCCAGTTCTCTACCAAGACCTCTAATGCCATTGAAAACTTCATCCACCTTCTACAAGTATCTTGTGATGTTTTCATCTTCAGACATTCACAGGGTCTCAAACATGATCTTTAGATTATGCATCTTAGCTTGCTTGACCTTATCATCTCCTTCATAAATGCTTTTTAACTTTTCCCACATTTCATTAGCAATTTTTAGATTAATAACTTTCACCAATTCAGAATTAGTAAGACCACTTAAAAGAGCATACCTTGCTTTACCATTGTTTTCATAGGCCTTGATCTCATTAGTAGTACCCAGACCATTCTCAGGTATAGTGTATCCAGACTCAACAGACTTCCAGATTTCATATCCAAGAGAAACCAAAAAACCTTCCATCCTTATTTTCTAGAATGCATAGTCTAATCCATCAAACAAGGGAACATGTTTCTTGTGTGCCATCCCAGATCTACCTCAAGCAGTTAAGCTTTCTTCCAAGGAACCTCTCTCTGATACCAATTATTGAATGCACAAGACAACTAAAAGGGGGGCTGAATCAGTTGTATCTTAAAACTTCAAAACCCTCACAAACATTTAGATACATTAATTCAATTAACCCTTAATCTGTTAAAATGATTAATCATGAAAGAAGATAACAAAAACATAACTAGATCAACAACATACACAAGGAAACACCATATTTATGTGGAAAACCCAAGAAGGGAAACCACGGTGAGGATTATCTCACAATATAAAGTAATATCAACATTGAATACAATAGGCATCACTGCCCAAAAGAAAGAAAGGCTCATTGCTAGAACATAAAAGAAGATAAAGAAGAATGTTGCATAGATAAAACCATCTCAATGCAATAGAGAAGTCCACAACAACATCACAAACACCTTTGCAGTCTAACTAATGAATTGTAGACACCTTCTGCTCACTACATCCAGTAATGTAACACATGAAATCTTGCATTGCACTTTACAAATTTACACTTTACAACTCTATAATTCACATCTTGCTCATCACACACATCTCCTTCACATCCCTCAACAACTCAACACTTATTTATACTATCTTCAACCTTGAAAACATTCTCCAAAGTTGACAATGCACCTTAACCATGTAAATTCAAATTAGGTCGGCACCAAAACATTCCCGCAGTGGAAAGGAATGAAAGTGGACCACAACACACTTTAGCTTAGACCTAAATCCACTCATACATACCACGCCACACTTCCACAATCACTGAAGCAGATCTGTAATTAGTGTAAACACCCAAGGTCGGTCGAACCTGTGTTAACACCATAATCATTTAAGTACATGCTTCCTCAAAACCTAAGACAACTCACAGACCACACACCATGCTTGAACACAATCTAGAATATCCCATAAACATCTTGACATCCAACAAATTCCTTCACAATAAACTTCACTTGAAGAAAGTAAACACCCAATATACTCAAATATTTATGCCAAACACTGCAACTCAAGAAATCAACTTGCAGAGCACCAAACCACAATCAACTTCAACTGAAGGTAGATATGAACCTTATAAACACACTTCTAGAACTGCAAGACCTGAAACCACTCTGCAGAGAAATGTGGAGCAAAAACATTTCTCCTAGACACCTTTGCAATAAATAGTTCACACACTGGTGAACACACCTTCCTTTGGACAAGATCCAACACACCAAATTTTGAATGTAGCACATCTGAACACCTCTAATCAACATATCCAAAATGTATAGGAAGATCTTCAACATTGATGTAGGAGCATCCCTAGTTCAAGAGCAATCTCGCATCAACCAAAAACATTTACATTTCAGTTTGTTTTCTTTCATTTTCCAGTTCAGTTCAGATAGTAGCAGTTTTAGTATATTGGTACGCATTCTACCATAGTTTCATTTTAGACCTTGTGGAGTTGGACTTAGCATCTAGACACATTCATGCTCATCATATCCAAAATTCATATCATTTGGATTAGGTATTAGAAAGCTATCGCTATCAGAAGATTAATTATTTTCTCAAAACAGAGCATCTTGACAGTCTCAGACAATCAACTATAGAGAAGACTTGTGGAGCACTTTCATGACTTGCAGAGCTAAATGACACATCATTCAATGTTGTTTGGATCATGTCTGACCTTCCATGAGATTTGCACGCTATTCCATTCATTTGCGGAGGAGTTCTATATGATTAGGTCTGACCTATCCGTGTACACACGTTAAAGCTCTTCATTGGAGTTTGTGATCATCCTTGGCTAACGTGGAGGAATCTTATGTTTTAGAGATGATATATATTCATGTAATAGATGCCTTGGAAAGCAGTGATTGATAGTTAGAAGATTCATAAATTAGAATTTCTACAAAGCACCTTCAAATCTATATCTTGTGCATATATTATAACTGGAGAATTAGGCCTGTGAGCCATAATTGTAAGCCTGCATGTTGCTGGCCTATTTGCATTTTACTGAATGACTAAATCTGCATTTGCATTCTATATTTGAGTTGTTTTTGTTGTGTTTATTCTTGTTGTATGGTCTAGACTATTCACTTTGTGGACCCTCCTAGCCGTGACTACACCAAGTGGTATCAGAGTGAAGTTGGTGAAGGAATTCTATAAGATCTTGTTGTGAACAGATCACCGAATCTGAGGTAGACTACTTGTGTTTTCAACCGATCACCAATTATGAGGTAGTTGTCACCTTGTAGCCCAATCGTTGAATTTGAGGCAATTACACTTGATCTGAGGAAGAAATGTCACCAAGGAGAATACCTGCTATTGGTACTATGGTTGGAAGAATGGATGAGATGATAGAGATGATAAAAATAATGCGAGTTTGCTTAGATTCTGTTGAAGAAGATTGGAGAAGAGGACTTACACCTTGACCTAATGTTAAAAGTGATGATGATGAAGAATTTCAATCTGTTGATCAAAATGAAGTAACCCTAGGAGATGAAGAAGAATCAGATCAAGTCAAGATGTTGCGATCTATTTCAAAGATTGGGAAGAGACATAGAGTTGATGTATCGAACTATACTGGTAATTTGAATCCTAAGGAATTGATTGACTAGATAAATAACCTAGAAGAATACTTTGAGTATGAGGAAATTGAAGATCCAGAGAAGGTGAAATTTACAAAGCCAAAGCTAAAAGGACATGCTTCTATATGGTGGAAAGAAGTTTAGTTGGATAGAAATAGAAGAGGAAAAGAGAATATTACAAAGTGGGATAGAATGGTGACAAAATTGAAGAATAAGTTTATACCTGCTGACTATGAGTTGGAACTATTGAAGAGACTGTAAAACCTGAGACAAAAGGAGAAATCTATGAAGTACACTAAAGAATTTCATAAGATGATCATAAGGATAGGACATAGTGAAGCAAGCAAGGAGAAAGTAGTTAGATACATCAATGGACTGAGATTGAACATTCAATAAGACCTAAGTTTGGTGAGGATGACAACGTTGGAAGAAGCATATCAGTTTGCCCTAAAAGTTGAAGAAAAGTTGAACAGGAGGCATGATCATAGATAGAGAGGTAGAGGAGGTCAATTTTAGAGAGGTGGAACATTTTTCGGAGGAGAAAGATCATATGTGGAATATAACAGACAAGAAAGCACATACATGAAGGAATACAAAGATAATAATGCATACTAGAGAGATGACAGAACCTTCTACTACAGAGGAAACCCTAGTCCATACCGAAGTGAAGGATATAAAAGATATGGAAGAGGACTTGATAGGAGAACATTCAAAGGAACTTGTTTTATGTGTGGAGGTGAAGGAAATAAAGCATTTGAATGTAATCAAGGAAGTACAAGCAAGAGGATAGAGTAGAGTGGAAGAGCAGCCTATGTGGAAGAAGAACCTGTTGGATCACCTAGTTCAGTTGGTAAAGCTAAGAAAGGAGAATCACTTGTCATGAGGAGAGCACTATTTCAAGCAGAAACAAATGAGGAACCACCGCAGAGGAAAAGCTTGTTTAGAGCCAGATGTAACTCAGGAAGTAAATGTTGTAAAGTTGTAATTAATAGTGGTAGTTCTGATAATTTGGTTTCAAAGGAGATGGTGACTAAGCTGAAGTTGGAAAGATTGAAGCACCCTAATCCATATCAGATAGCATGGATTTAGGATGATCATAAGGTATTGGTGAGTGAACAATGTTTGGTGAAATTTCATATTGGGTCTTATTATAATGAAGTATTGAGTGATATTATGCCTATGGATGTTTGTCATATATTGTTGGGTAGACCATGGTAGTATGATAGAAAAGATTTACATGATGGGAGGAAGAATACATACACTATAACATCAAATGGTAAGAGAATTACTTTGATCCCTTTGGAAGATGATCCTAAGAGTGAAGTATGTGGGAATACTAGAATCTATTTGGTAGATGGAAGAAAATTTTTAGATGGTTTGAGACATGAGAATATGTGTTATGCCTTGATTCCTAAGAAACCTAAAACATTGAAGACAGAGACTGAAGAATCACAACTGAAGGAGATAACTGAGCTTCTGATAGAGTATGAAGACATCATATTAGATAATGTACTTGAAGGATTGCCACCAATCAGGAGTATTAGTCATCATGCATGGATCTTATACCTAGAGCTAGTTTGCCTAACAAAGCAACACATAGAATGACACTGACAGAGAATGAAGAATTGAACAAATAGATACATGAGTTGTTGAGGAAAGGTTTGATCAGAGAAAGTTTGAGTCCTTATACAATACCTACAGTGTTAGCACCAAAGAAGGATAGAAAATGGAGAATGTGTATAGACTCTAGAGCAATAAACAAGATCACATTTAAGTATAGATTTCCTTTACCTAGGATGGATGACATTATGTATTGTTTGAGTGGAGCAAACTATTTTACAAAGATAGACTTGAAGAGTGGATACCATCAGATCAGAATAAGAGAAGGAGATGAATGGAAGACTACTTTTAAGATAAATGAAGGACTATATGAGTGGTTAGTGATGCCTTTTGGATTGATAAATGCACCGACTACTTTCATGAGATTGATTAATGAAGTCTTGAAGAAATTCTTGGGTAGGTTTGTTATTGTATATTTGGATGATATTCTAATTTTCAGTAAGACAAAAGAAGAACATTTATGGCACTTGAGACAAGTATTGAAGAGACTGAGAGAAGAGAAATTGTTGATAAATATCAAGAAGTGTAGTTTCATGAAGGAAGAATTGGTATACTTGGGATTTGTGATTTCTATAGAAGGATTGAAGATGGACCCTAAGAAAGTTAGAGCAATTGTTGAGTGGCCTACACCTGAGAGCATTGGAGAAGTCAGATCATTTCATGGATTAGCTAGTTTCTATGAGAATTTCATCAGAAATTTTAGTTCAGTATGTAACCCTATGATAGAAACAATGAGAGGTGACATAAAAGACTTTAAGTGGACATCAGGAGTAGATAGAAGTTTTGAGTTGTTGAAGCAGAAAGTGACAAAACAACTTGTTTTGGCATTACTGGATTTCAATAAGGTATTTCAAGGAGATTGTGATGCAAGTGGAAATGCAATAGGAGTAGTGTTAAGTCAAGAAGGTGGCCCTGTAGCATATTTCAGTGAGAAGTTGAATGATGCAAGGAGAAGATATTCAGTTTATGATCAAGAGTTCTATGCCATAATTCAAGCCTTGAAGAAGTGGAGACATTACTTGTTTCCTAAGGAGTTTGTGTTGTATACAAATCATCAAGGTTTGCAATATTTGAACAGTCAAGGAAAGTTGAATCAGAGACATATGAGATGGGTAGATTTCATGCAGAGTTATACTTTTGTGTTGAAGCATAGGAGTGGAAAATTAAATAAAGTTGTAGATGCCTTGAGTAGAAGAAGGAACTTGTTGACATAAATGAGAGTTGAAGTATTAGGATTTGAAGAATTGAAGAACATGTACAAGGAAGATCTTAATTTTGCAAAACCTTGGAAAGCATGTAAAGAACCTGTTGTGATAGATAGGAGTAAGTAGTTGGACTATTTCATTCAGGAAGATATGTTGTTCAAAGGAAACTAGTTATGTATACCTAGGGGTTCAATGAGAGACAATTTGATCAAAGAGAAGCATAGTGGTGGATTGGCAGGACATTAAATTGACATTGATTAGACAGTAGCTTTGGTGAGTGAAAATTACTTTTGGCCTCAGATACATAAGGATGTTAGGAAATTTGTGCAGTGTTGTAGAGTTTGTCAAGTTGAAAAAGGGAGTAGCCAGAATACTGGATTGTACAAACCTTTGATAGCACCAGAGAGACCTTGGGAAGACATAAGCATGGACTTCATAATGGGATTTCTAAAGACACAGAGAGGACATGATTCAATATTTGTAGTGGTGGACAGATTTTCAAAGATGACACATTTCATACCTTGTAAGAAGATGACTGATGCAGTTCATGTGGTTGATCTATTTTTCAAGGAGATTGTGAGATTGCATGGATTACCTAAGAGCATGATTTCAGACAGAGATACAAGATTTCTTAGATACTTTTGGAAAACACTTTGGAAGAAGATGAAGAAAAACTTGAAGTTTAGTTCAACATTTCATCCACAAAATAATGGACAGACAGAGCTTGTAAATATAAGTTTGGGAAACTTGTTGAGATGTTTGGTTGGAGGGGAGGCAGGAATTTGGGACTTGATTCTATCACAAGTAGAGTTTGCATATAATAATTCAGTAAATAGGGGTACCATAAGAACACCATTTGAGATTGTGACAAGAACTAACCCTAGAGGAGTAACAGAGTTGAGAGACATCAGTATGGATGAAAAGAGGAGTGCAGAAGTAGAAGAAATTGTAGGACACATGGAGAAAGTGCATAATCAAGTTAAGAAGCACTTGGAGGAGATGAACAGTAAGTATAAAGAGCAAGCAAATGAGAAGAGAAGACTTCTAGTTGGGACATATAAAGATCAAGTAGATGAGAAGAGAAGACTTCTAGAAGAGAAGAATTTGTAGTTGGAGATGAACTGATGGTGTATTTGAGAAAAGAAAGATTTCTAGTTGGGACATATAATAAGTTCAAGATGAAGAAGTTTGGACCATGTAGGATACTTAGGAAGTTTGGTTTAGGAAATTCATATGAAGTAGAGCTACTAGAGACATTGGGTATATCACCTATTTTCAACATTACAGAACTATATCAGTATCATGAAGCAGAGTTCAGTGACAACATTGAAGAAAACTTGAAAAAGTAGTTACCACACCAAGCACTGAAGCAGATTGAGGACATCTTGGACAATAGAGTTGGAAGCATCACTAAAGGAAGACAATACAAAGAATATCTTGTGAAGTGGAAAGGTAGACCAAAAGAAGACTCATCTTGGATTTCTCAGGCTGAGGTGGACCGTCTTGGTTTTCCTCTAGCTCCAACAAAGTGAGGGACTCACATTTTCAACAACCCCAGATGTCTAATGTAGGAGCATCCCTGGTTCAAGAGCAATCTTGTATCAACCAAAAACATTTGCATTTCAGTTTGTTTTCTTTTATTTTCCAGTTCAGTTTAGTCAGTTCAGTCAGTAGCAGTTTCAATAGATTGGTCTGCATTCTACCGTAGTTTCATTTCAGACCTTGTGGAGCTAGACTTAGCATCTAGACACATTCATGCTCATCATATCCAAAATTTAGATCATTTGGATCAGGTACCAAAAAGATATTGCTATCAGAAGATCGACTGTTTTCTCAAAACAGAGCATCCTGACAGTCTTAGAGAATCAGCTAAAGGAGAAGACTTGTAGAGCACTTTCATGATTTGTGAAGCTAAATGACACATCATTCATTGTTGTTTGGATCGTGGCCAACCTTCTCTAAGATCTGCATGCTATTCCATTCATTTGCGGAGGAGTTCTATATGATTGGTTAGACCTATCCATGTACACATGTTACAACTCTTCATTGGAGTTTGTGATCGCCCTTCACCAATGTGGAGGAATCTTATGTTCTAGAGATGATATATATTCATGTAATAGATGCCTTGGAAAGTGGAGATTGATAGTTAGAAGATTCATAAGTTAGAATTTCTGCAAAGCACCTTCAAAGCTATATCTTGTGCATATATTGTAACTAGCGAGTCAGGCCTGTGAGCCCTAATTGTAAGCCCACATGTTGCTAACCTATTTGCATTTTACTGACCGACTGAATCTGCATTTGCATTCTATCTTTGGGTTGTTTCCGTTGTGTTTAATCTTGATGCATGGTCTAGACTGTTCACTTTGTGGACCCTCCTAGCTGTGACTGCACCAAACATGGAAGAAATGTGGATCCAAACCAGCACACCACTCTGTATGCCAGAACACCTCTAAAACACATAGTGTTTCCTCTTTTATTCAAATTTTCTCAAAAGCACTTGGAAACCAAGCATTAGAAACATATCATCAACATATTCAGCACTTCCTCATTACCACCATAGTAACTCAACCATACATACATAGGCAGAAGCTTATCAAAGCAACACTAGAGGTTGTCACTAGTAGCTTACTAATGACAACATAATGCAACCAATCAAAGCATCATCAGAGACAACATCAACACAATACCAACTGCTCACACGCTTGCAACAATATCTTGCTCATACAGTTGACACCAATGACAACACAAACTTGTTGACATCAATGACAACCATATGTAACATCACATTCCATAATACTCATTAATTAACATTAATATTCATCTTAATCATGAAATAGAGATCAACATGATGTTGGAAACAAGGTAGATAACTGAGAGTGGGGGTTGTTAGGGTTAGCCGGCAGAAGATATCAATTAAATGCAAATAAAGATTAAATAGAGAAATGGAAATACACAGAATTAATAACAGCGAGAGACAAGATTTAACGTGGTTCACCCAAACTCGGGCTACATCCACCAAACAGAGAGTCCAATATTATTATCCAGTAAATCAAACTGATTACAATCAGCAATCCCTGCAACTCAATACCGCTGCAAATGCTACAATACAATACTCAAACCCTAACCCTTGGCCGCTTTTTATCAAGCCTTTTTGTCGGTTACAAAAATTAGGGTTTTCTTATGTCGGTCATAAAAAATAGGATTTTTTAAGTCGGCCCTAAAAAAAATTTTCTCAGGGGCTACCGCCCCTGAACCCCCGTTTCTCGGGGGCTGCCGCCCCCGAACCCCCGCTCGGGTCCCGGCCCGGCCCCAAACCCCGGCAAGGATACATGGCTAGTGTACAGTACTTTCCTGATCAGTCGCCACCTACCAACAATCTCCCACTTGGAGACTGATCAAGCTCCACACCAAAACAATCTCCCACTTGGAGACTGATCCTGGACGACACCGCTGCGCCTGCAGCTCCCACTGGAAATAAGCACCCTGGACTCTACTATTTAATTTTTATTGTGTTCAGTCTAGAAGACCAATCGAAGCTGAAGAGGAGCTCAGCTTCTCCCTTGTCACTGCCTTTGTAAACATATCCGCTGGATTTTCATCTGTATGTATCTTTTCCAACCTTAACTGTCCATTATCCAACACCAACCGAATAAGGTGATACCTCAACTGTATGTGTTTGGTCTTTGAATGCAAGGTAGAATTCTTTGCAAGATGTATGGCACTCTAACTGTCTGTATACAAAGAACTGTTAGCCTGTTGTTTACCCAATTCTTCCATGAAAGATTGTAGCCATATCATCTCCTTGCTTGCCTCTGTTGCAACGACATATTCTGCCTCTGTGGTGGATAAAGCAACCACCTTTTGCAACCTAGAAATCCAACTCACTGATGTTCCACCTACAGTAAAGACATAACCTGTAGTACTCCGCCTGGTATCAATATCCCCTGCCAAATCTGAGTCTACATAACCTGCTAAATCAGTATTAGAGCCCCCAAAACATAAGTGTTTATTAGATGTACCTCTCAAATATCTGAGAATCCATTTGACCGCATTCCAATGCTCAAATCCGGGATGACTCATATACCTACTAACGACTCCGACAGCATGTGCAATATCCGGTCTTGTGCATACCATGGCATACATTAAACTTCCTACAGCTGAAGCATAGGGTATCTTGGACATTTTCTCTTCCTCCTCTTGTGTCTTTGGACACATCTCCTTAGTCAATTTCAAATGACTAGGCAAAGGTGTACTGATAGCTTTGGCATTCTCCATATGGAATCTCTGCAACACCTTTTCAACATAAGCAGCCTGAGATAGAGTCAATTTTTTGTTCTTCCTATCTCTGCAAATTTTCATACCAAGGATTTGTTTTGCTGCCCCCAAATCCTTCATATCAAATGATTGTGATAACTGATGTTTTAACTCTCTGATGTGATCCATGTTAGACCCAGCTACAAGCATGTCATCAACATATAAACATAAAATGATGTAGTTGTCATTATCCAACCTCTTAAAATAAACACAATGGTCAGAATTACACCTACTGTAGCCTTGCTCAGCCATAAAACTATCAAATTTCAAATACCATTGCCGAGGTGCTTGTTTTAGGCCATACAAGCTTTTCTTCAATCTGCACACTTGTTTCTCCTTACCTTTGACCTCAAATCCCTATGGTTGTGCCATGTATATCTCCTCCTCCAAATCACCATAGAGAAAGGTAGTTTTCACATCTAGCTGTTCCAAATGCAAATCTTCAGTAGCCACAATACTTAAAACAGTACGAATAGAAGTCATCTTGACAACCGGAGAAAATATCTCATCAAAATCAATGCCCTGTTTCTGTGCAAATCCTTTTACAACTAACCTGGCCTTAAATCGTTTCTTACCTCCATCTTCCTCTTTCAGCCTGTAAACCCATTTGTTTGGTAAAGCCTTTTTACCTACAGGGAACTTACATAATTCCCAAGTCTGATTTTTCAGCAAGGAGTCCATTTCTTCTTGCATGGCAAGCTCCCACTGAACTTGTGTATTCACCTGCATAGCTTCATCATACCCTTCTGGTTCACCAGCATCTGTTAAAAAAATAGAATACAAAGAGGGAGAAAACCTTTCAGGAGGTCTACTTATCCTTGTTGACCGTCTAACATTCACTGGAGTGTGTGGTATTTTTGGTTGCTGTTGCGGAGCATGAGGAGCCACTGGAACATCACTATTTGGAGTATCATCCAGCACCACATAATCCTTTTCTTTCTTCTCATGCTGCTGCAACTGATCTTTGTACAACACCTTCTCATTGAATATAACATCCCTGCCTCTCACAATTTTCTGATTTTCAAAATCCCAAAGCCTATAAACAAATTCATCAATGCCATATCCAACGAAGGTAAATTTTTTTGATTTCGCATCCAGCTTGGTTCTATTTTCAGAATCTATATGTGCAAATGCTTCACAGCCAAAGGTTTTCAGAAAAGAATAACTCACCTTCTTGCCAGTCCATGCTTCCTCTGGAATACCACAGCTGAAAGGAACTGAAGGACCTCTGTTAATTAAATATATAGCAGTGTTGACAGCCTCTGCCCACATATTTAAAGGTAGTCCAACATGCAATCTCATGGTCCTTGCACGCTCCATTATTGTCCTATTCATGCGTTCAGCCACTCCATTTTCCTGTGGAGTCCCTGGAACCGTTTTCTGCCTACGAATTCCATTAAAGGAACAATAGTCTTCAAATTCTTTGCTGCAATACTCACCGCCATTATCAGATCTGAGACATTTTAATCTTTTACCTGTCTCATTTTCAACCAAGCTTTTCCATTTCTTAAATGTTTCAAATACATCAGATTTCTGTCTAAGGAAATAAATCCAGACCTTCCTAGTTGCATCATCTATGAATGTAACATAATACCGAGAGCCACCAAAAGAAGATACCTGAGCTGCTCCCCATACATCTGTATGCACAAGCTCCAACTTTTCATTTTTCTTTTGCTTCCCATCTCTAAGAAAACTGACTCTCTTTTGTTTTCCATACACACAACTTTCACAGAAATCCATATTAATACATTTCAGACCTGGTAAAACTTTCTTAGAATGAAGTACCTTCATACCTTTTTCACTCATATGCCCAAGTCTGTTATGCCACAGTGTTGTTTTAGAACCTGCAGCAACTTTTCTAGTCTCTTCCTGCAAACCTGCAGCAACTGTTCCTAAACCTGTTTGTTTTTCCTCTATAAAATCTAAAGTAGAAGGAACAGTATGACCTGTACAAAGATATAAGGTGCCTACTTTTACACCTTTTGCTACTACTAAGGCACCTTTTGAAACCTTCCAATTTTTATCAGTAAATGTAATAGTGCAACCTTGTTCAGTTAGCTGCCCTGCTGAAATTAAATTCCTACTGAGCCTTGGAACATGCCTCACCTCTTGTAGTAGCCAATGATTCCCATTCTGCAACTTAATCTTGATTCTTCCCTTTCCAACAATCTGACAGGGTTCATTATCTCCCAAATAAACCAGCCCAAAATCCCCTTGGACATAATCAAGGAAATAACTTCTATGGGGCGTAGCATGAAATGAGGCCCCTGAATCTAAAACCCATGAATCATCAACATTATCTAGGGAAAGAATCAAAGCATCATCTTCAGACTTATTGCTTACCACATTTGCTTCCTTATTGCCTTCTTGTTTGTCTCTTTCTTTATTTTTCTGAGACCAACAATCTTTCTTCAGATGACCTGGTTTTCCACAGTACCAGCAATCCTTCTGTCCTCTGGTTTGGGATCTTTTGTCTTTTAATTTTCCTCGTGACTTCCCATGACCTCTAGAACCTTTTCCTCTCTCCTTTGATCTACCCCTGCTTTCTGCGTTCAAAACACTGCCTGATTTGGATCCACCTGAGCTTTTCTTACGAATTTCCTCACTCAGAATAACACCAACAACATCATCAAATTTTAGGGTATTTGAACTAGAAACAGAGTTACTAACCGCCATTACCAAACTATCCCAACTTTCAGGCAATGAACATAATATCAAGAGAGCTCTAACTTCTTCATCAAATTTTACATTTACAGAAGTCAATTGACTGACAATCGTATTAAATTCATTTAAATGACCTGTCACAGATCCATCTTCAACCATTTTCAAATTAAACAACTGCTTCATGAGAAATACCTTATTTGAGGCTGAGGGTTTTTCATACAACTTAGCCAAAGCTTTCATCAGACCATCTGTTGTCTTCGCTTCCGTTATATTGAATGCTACCGACGGTGCCAGGCACAACCGAATGGTTCCCAGTGCCTTTCTGTCAAGAAGATTCCAATCCTCACCAGACATTGTTGCCGGTTTCTTGGCTACTCCTTCCAACGGCCTCCATAAATCCTTTTGATAGAGGTAATCCTCCATCTGCATCTTCCATAACTGATAGTTCTGCCCATTGAATTTATCAACCTTCATTTTACCCTCGTCCGCCATTGCTCCCACTCAACCGTGAGACTTTCCTGCAGACGATAATCGAACACAACCTGCTCTGATACCACTTGTTAGGGTTAGCCGACAGAAGATATCAATTAAATGCAAATAAAGATTAAACAGAGAAATGGAAATACACAGAATTAATAACAGCGAGAGACAAGATTTAACGTGGTTCACCCAAACTCGGGCTACATCCACCAAACAGAGAGTCCAATATTATTATCCAGTAAATCAAAGCGATTACAATCAGCAATCCTTGCAACTCAATACCGCTGCAAATGCTACAATACAATACTCAAACCCTAACCCTTGGCTGCTTTTTATCAAGCCTTTTTATCGGTTACAAAAATTAGGGTTTTCTTATGTCGGTCATAAAAAATAGGATTTTTTAAGTCAGCCCTAAAAAAAATTTTCTCGGGGGCTACCGCCCCCGAACCCCTGTTTCTCGGGGGTTGCCGCCCCCGAACCCCCGCCCCCGAACCCCCACTCGGGGCCCAGCCCAGTCCTGAACCTCGACGAGGATACATGGCTAGTGTACAGTACTTTCCTGATCAGTCACCACCTACCAACAGGGGTGAATCAGTTATCTTAAATAATTTAACTTTCTGTTCTTCTTTAACAATTAGTGCAACATCAAAACATATAAGCATACATAACCATGAGAGTAGAAATAAAATTAACACACATAAGATAATGATTTTGACATGGAAAACCCTGTTGAGGGAAAAACCACAGGGTGACTAACCCAAGATTATATTCTCTGTTAAAAGAATAGAAGTACAAAATGGCACTTGCCAATTAGGGCTCACTACCCAAGCACACTGCTCACAAGAGGCTCACTGCCTACAATAGTTTATAGAAAGAAACCAAGTTCTTGAACTGATTAGAAGCATCCACATATGCTGAGGTTCAATTCCAGTTAGGCCCAATATACTGATCTACTACACTTCATTCTTCTTCTACTTTAGTGCTGCTATTCTGTCACATACCAGACCTGTATTGCTGCTTCCACACTGCTCTCTACTTTTCTTCACACTTCACAACACACCACACACACCTTCATACCAAAATCCATCTGGTATATCTATCTGCATTAAGGATCTTAACATCTTTCTAGTCAGCATCCAGAATACTCAAGATTTTCCCAAACATTGGTTTGTTAGCTGAATCCATGCTTACTAAGTGATGCGTATCAAAAAAATAATTATAGAAGTCATCAATCATGTCGGCCAACCATGAATGATCCCTCAAGAAACTTGATCACCATCAATATCTCATCCGGATTAAGGTCTGATGCTCTACTGGTCAGTTCTTCTTCAGTCTACTCTGCTAAATAGGAACCCAACACTTAGGTGCTCATATCTTTTCACTCTTTCATCACCGGAGGCTCAATCTCTAGAATGTAGCAGTCATGGTACTCCTCTTGACTTCCCCAAGTCTGCACTTTGCTGAGATACATCCTCTAAGAGATCCAGACCTGATTGTCAGACCTTATTGCATGCTCTGTCCTTGCTCACCGGACCAAAACACTCTTCAATCTGACTTCCGGTATAGACATCCCATGTGCTACGAATGTGTGGAATGGACTTTGTTGCCATCAATGACAACACTCATGAAGCCACACAGTGTCTCTTTCCAACAATCTCCCCTTTTGGCATTAATGGCAACACTTAGTGAAAAATAACTAAGTGTTATAACAGACTCCCCCTTGGCCGATGCTCTATCTTATGTACATTTTTACCGAAGCTCCCCCTTAGCTAGATCCCACATTTTTTACTACTCCTCACTCCCCCTTTGACATCAATGGCAAAGGGTGAAATTCGCACACCAAAATTTACAAAAAGTAGCCTATACATAGCCGCATATATACAAGTTATGCTTACATAAACTTAAGTATATCCACAAAAGTATTCTTCAACTGTACAACTTCTGTCACCCAACTCTGCTTCATCCTATCCAAAATTAATATGTGGCCACTTAACAAAAATGCAAAAGCTTTTGCCCTCTTAAGTCTGCCAGATCACTGGTCCGGGCTGTAGTCTAAGCATCAGTTAGAGCTTCATGCATTACCTCTAACTTAGGGATAATTATCCCTCTTAGTTCACTTAGCCTTCTTACTCTATTCTTCTTCTCCTTTTCAAGCCTCTTTATTTCATAAATAGTGGCAATAGTCTGACACTCTTGATTTATTATGGAAGAGGTGAGAGGATCAAAATTTTGAGATAAACTTGACAGTTTACTCTCTTGTTCTTCCACCTTCTTGGCAATGTCTGCTATCACTGTGGACCAAGATAGACAAAATTTGTATAAATCTCCACCATCTTTAAGAACATTTTCTAAGCTCTTTATCCCATATCCAAATTTCTCCTATCATTTGTTATAAGTCCCTGTACCTCAGAGAATCTCTTTCCCAAAAATTCTTTCCGGACCTTTTCTTCTGCCGCCTTTTCTAAGGAATCAAACTGAGTATTGATAGAGTTTATCAGAGATTTAAGATTACAAGATGGAGAGACCGAAGGATCCTTTTGAAAGGATGGCATGATCTTCTCCAACATTCCAGAAGCAATCTCTATCAGCTCACAATCTTCCATGTGAGACTTCAAAAGTTTTTCTTTTGCCTTTGCTTGGGCAAAGGATGCTATCTTCATTGTCTGAATCGAGGAGAGGGAATCAAAATTGAGTGGTACTTGGAATAGTTTTGGTTCATCAATCCCCATTATTTCCTTGGTCAAGAAATTCTTTACTGCTTTTGTAGTGTCTCTTGCCAGAGACTTCTTTCCTCTTGCAGCCTCAGAGGTGTCAATAGAGATCTTCTCTGTTTGTTCTTCTTCTCTTCCCTTTTTCTCCTCTTCTTGACTTGCTTTCTCCTCGTCTTTCTTCTCCTTCAGTTTCAGAGTCTGTTGGGGGATCCGTAAGAGAGATATTTACTTCTTCATGGACTTCCTCTTCCAGAGTAGAGGAAACTAGGTCCTTAGTCTTTTCCTCACCTAACTGCTTTGACTCTTCTGCAAATTTCTCAATAGGATCTTCCTTTGATACACTTAATCCTTCGACATCCATGGCAGAAGGTTCATCACTTATGTCCTCTATAATAGGAAGATTGAATCTTTTATATGCATTCTAGAGGATGTCTTCAGTCTCTTTTGCCACCTGATCAGTCTCTCTGAGCATAAGCTTGTTCATTCTGGCTTTGCTCCGGAACTCATCCTTGCAATCCTTGAAGATCATGTTCATTTGTTTAGGAGTGATGGAAGGATAGAACTGAATAGCTATCTGTTCCTGGATTTCTATATCCTTTTCCTTAGCATTGTTCTTTCTCATTTCAAGTTCCTTCTCTAGGCTTTTGGGAATTAGATATATGATTTCAATGAAAGATTTATTATAGGTGTTTAGATACCTGACTGTAGCATCTTGCAAGATCTTCTAGTCAGCTTCACTATATTCATCATAGAATTCTATCATTGGTTGCAGATTTCCATCCATAGTGACTGCCTTGATGACATCATCAATGGAAAGAGTAGGCCTTTCAACAAATTCTTTTGCCTTTTCTTCTGTAAGTTTCCCGGTAGAGGATTCCATGGATGTTTTCTTTTTCTTCTTCATTTTCTTGACCTCCTCATCAGTCTTTGTCTCTTCATCATCCTTTTGACTTATGTATGACCTTGTGGCCTTTGTCTTTGTTCTCTTTTCTCCTTTTCCAGGTGTCCTTGCTTCCAATTTTGAGGCTTTTGGGCTCTTAGTAGTGGCAGGGGCAGAGCTCTTTGAGGATCTAGTTTGGGAGAGGGCTTGCACTGGAGCACTTTCTTTTTCTGTTTCTTGCCTTTCTTTCTCTACCCTTTCTACTTTCTCTCTGTTGGCATCAACTACCTCCTTTGACATCCCATATCTCTTGTCAACTTCTTCTACTTCCCTTCTCACTTTTCTCTTGATCTTAGGTTGTCTCAGTTCAACATGAACTTTTACACTCAACTCTTGAAAGGTTCCTAACCTTTCTGCCTCATGGTCCTTTGGTTGACTTAGCAGGTGTTGAACATGTAGCTCCAGAATCATCTCATCTACCTCATAGCCCATTGGCATAATCCAGACTATTCTGGGTTCCACTGCCTCCATTAGGCATTGATCAGTGTCTACCATGAAGCACACTATATCCTTGTATTTTTCAACTAGAGATTGGGGGATTCTCTCTCTGGCTTGCATCATGCCTTGGAAGTTTTTGAAGTAACCCCACAGTGCTATATTTTGTGCCTTGGCATCACCAAGCCCATACATATAATCTCTGATTTGTATGGCAACCGGTTTGTCATTCTGCCATACCCAACCACTTGATCCAGGTAGCTCATTCATAAAGTAAAAAAATAAACACAGTATTAGCCCACCATACTTGAATGAGTTCTTCTTGTCCTTCTTGATCTTTTGCAGGTTTTCTAGTAGTTGGCTCAGGAGAAGCTCGCATAGATCATAGTCTGTATTTTCCCTTAGCATCTAATATGCAGTGTATATAGCAGTTCCGGATACTAAATTCTCCCTGCTGGAGTGGTATATTTTGTAGCCAATGATCATAGAGGCAAATTTGATATCCAGATCTGTAATATCTTCTATTGTCATTGCTCTCTTATCAAACTTTGATCCAGTAGCCTCACTTACTGTCTGATTCTTGACAGATTTGAGAGTAGGCAACCCACCGAATGAGTGCAATCTGGTTACCGCTCTAATAGCATCTTTTGTGATCTTAAATGACCTCATCAACCATATGAAGTTGTCATGCATTCTGCTCAGAATGTAATAGACCCATTCATCCTCTGTAAAATAGGGAAAGTGTATGCATTGTCCAAAATGCTTATCCCAGATGGCCTTGTATTGAGGTTTAAGTTCAGATATTTCATCTATTAATTGCTTGTGATAGATATCCATCAGTTTGGATTCCCCAAATTCCTCAATATTTGCATGTATGTAAGCCCTAACATCTTCTAGATGCAAAACTCCATGCAAAATGCTAGAGAAGGCACCTAAAGGATCAACTTCTAGGGATTTGTAAGGATGTTTCTTGAACTTAGGGCGCGGCCTATCAGTAATCTTAACAACATTTGGAGTAGCCATCTTGCAAAAGATTCAATCAAGAATAGAAATACCTTTTTACGCTTCTAGGGTTCATGATATCGGCCGGAAAAGATCACTAGTTGAATCAGATTCTGCGGTTGATCTTCGAGAGGGTTGAAGCAATCTTGTTTACAGAGTTCTTTCTTTCTTCTTCTTGAATGCAAATGTGCAAATGATGAACAAAAGAACCCTTTTATTTTTATGCAAACCCTAATTCCATTTTGCAATAAATGCACAACTTAAGTCATTCTGGTTGCCTCGTTCTCTTTGTCCTCAGAGAGATCATTCTAGATCACTGAGATGCACTTAGGGTTATTCTCAGTGATTATTAACAATCTTTCTTCCTTTCTCCAATCATTCCATTTATCCACAGATCAAGATATTTCAATTTTGAATCAAACCGGATCTAACTGTGAGAGTCCTACTTTTACTGGATGACTGTCAAACTGGATCAATCTTGGATGATTAACCTCTTCAAAACTCCTTGCAGATCTTTCATATTTTTGCCAAGGGTTAATTAGATATTTCTCTGAGAACCCTTTTATCCACAAATTTCAGGCACCAATTGACTAGCTGGGGGAATTTATTTTCCTTTGTGACTCCCCCTGAGCCAGAGCTCATCTATTCAATTTCTGGAAGGAATATCAGCACCAGATTCTGGTGCGGATCCATCCCCAACATTTTTTGTACTTCTCTTCACCCAAATCTTGTTCATCTCTCTTTGAACTTCATCCACATTTACTTTTCCTTTTCCTTTGTCTTGATTTTGATTATGATGCACCGGACCCTTTTTGTCCCGATTCTTACTTCTACAGAATTTGGCAATATGACCAGATCTATTGCAATTGTAACAAACAACATTTCTTTGTATATTTGACTGGTATTCTCTTGATCTACATTAATTAGCCATATGTCCCATTCTATTGCATGCAAAGCATCTACCATTGAATGAATTGTTTATTTGCACATTTCTACATTCATGAGATTTGTGACCATACCTTTTGCAGCTAAAACACTGTCCGGAGAAGGATGAATTAGTCTAATTCATTCTTCTTCTACACTGATTTGCTTTATGACCGAAGTTATTGCAATTGTAGTAGTATCCATTGAAGGATGGATATCTTTGAGCATTTGGTTGTCTTATCGGAGATCTTCTAGGCCCATTCCTTAGATTTCCTGATCTAGAGTTCTTTTGACCGGATCCGGAGCTTTCACCTTTCTCATACCCCAAGACTTGCTTGTCATCTACCCTCTTTTGGCTTTCAAGAAGAACTTCAAGTTGAGCAGAACTTATCTTGAATTTCTCTTTGTATTATTTGTTGTTTGAAGATCCCTTTTAAAAGTGTCTATTTGATTCTCAAGTTGTTCTTTATTATCTCTAGCTTCTTCCAGATCAGATTCCAAATGCCTGATTCTTCTATCCATTTTGTGGCAGTCTTCTGACTTCTCTTTGAGAGATTGTTTTAGATTATCTTCAATTTTTCTCTTCTCTTCAATTTCTTGGGTGAATTTCATAACCCCTGATTCCATTTCATGTCTTACCATAATGACCTCTTTTAATATCTTTCACATAACTTGTTCTTCTCATTCAGATCTTCATTAGTATCTGTAGACACCTAAAATTGGACTGCTCTGCAAACCAATTTTCCGTACCTCTGCACTAATCTATTCCCCCAATCTGCATATCCCTGGTGATCAACTAATTCACCTAATAATCCATTTAACCTTACAACCCTATCCTATTAATTGAATGAATATTCCTAATATTCATTTAATTGATTTATCCATTTCCCTAATCCTTGATTAATTAGATAAATCCTGATTATCTAATTAACCTAGACTTAAGTTAATTAAGATGCCACTTAATTAACCTTGTCCCCCACTCATCCACTCACTGAATTTAATATTCAGATGTCTCCCACTCATTGAATTTTAAATTCAGATGTCTCCCACTCACTGAATTTTAAATTCAAATGTCTCCCACTCACTGAATTTTAAATTCAGATGTCTCCCACTCACTGAATTTTAAATTCAGATGTCTCCCACTATCCCCCACTCTTCCCAAAATGGGAATTTTTAATTCATCCACTAAGGAATAAAAGATTCACTTTTATTCTAGCCCTTGATCTTGTCAACTGAATCCTCACCCTCCATTCTATTTTCAGAAATTCTATAAATTGGACCTTCTCTAAGCCATTTGGGGAGACCACTTGAGGCATCAGAACTCTGCCCAAATCACTCCACAAATCTCCTAATCCTATCAAACCTCTGCCAAAATCTTGGCACAATCCCATCCAATCCATCATCTAATCTCATCTACATTGTGTTGTGAGCACTTGAGCAATCCACATTCTCCACATTTAGTCATTCTAATCAAGGGAAACATCTAAGGAGCTCTATTGGGTGCAAGCTCCTTCCCGCATGGATTTGTGAGATCTTCATGAAGGTATAATTGTGTATTTATGCATTAAATTAGTTATTATCTTCATTTGATTTCACGTATTACATTGGCACGCCCGGTCTCGAATCCAATCGTCAATTTTTGCAAGTTTTGTTGTCAAAATCCTCTTTTTCTAACAATTTTTATGAAGTTTTGGTGAGGAAGTGTTGCAGGTTGCATCCTACGCAAAAATGGACATCATTTTCGCGCTCAGGACGTTGATTCCATGAATTTTGACTATAAACTTCAATATATTTTTTGAAAATTTTTTAGGGGCCTTAGGCCGTATTGTACGGATCCGTACCGTACGGATCCCGCGGCCCCTGCTGCATTGATCATTGACTGGCTATGTCGCAGGGATTTTTTTCGCTAGTTTGCAGGTTTGACATGTTTTGCTTGCAGGTTAACGGTTACGGTTAACATTGAAGGTTTTTTGTTCGCCGCTGCCTGCTAAATCCTCCTCTTCTCTCTTCCCACCGACCGCCAGCAACCACTCCCTACTCCTGCGACCACAGGTCACCACTACCTCCCGCAACAAATCCCATGACCGCCGATCTCCCATGCCACTCCATCCAACACTTCCACAACCCTTATATCTCCCCCAACACCGGCACTCAAGCCCAAAACCTCACGCCACCACATCCCTCCCTCCCGCGGCTTCACCACCCCTCATCCATCCCTCCGAGCCCCTTCTCTGCGGCGGTCCAAACTCCCGTCGCCACCGCCTGCACTCTCGCGCTCCGTCGACCCTACTAACCACCTCCGTTCCCTACCTCAGCCACCACTCCTGCTTCCACCTCCAAACTCCCACCCTCCACAAACCCTCGTCCCCTGCAGTCGACACCATTCCCGTCCGCCTGTGCGCTGCCCGTAGAACCTCGCCTGAGCCACCTGCCGCCCACACCTCCCACTGCTGCTTCACTCCCACCTCCATGCCCTAACTCCAAACTGTTGATCCCACACCTCTCACACCTCATGCCAATACCCTCTCCTCACAGTCACGAAATCTCCCGCCCAAACAAAACAAAAACAAAAACCCTAAACCACGGGTGCAAAAAGGAGGGAAAGGGGCTTATAAGCCCCTTTCATTAAATCTTTTTTTTTAATTTTTTGTCCAGTTCTAGCCCCTGGTCATATCAGCAACCAGGGGCCTCTTTCACATTAACTGCTAGTCAACAGCAAACCGCTGGAGATGTAAACAGTCACATGTGACCAGAAAATTCCAAACTGTCAGCAGTTAAACATTAACAGCCAGTTAACCTCTAGTGCTTTCTACACACCGAAGGAGGCATTTTTTTCTTTTGATCATAACTTGGCCACACGATGTCAAAATCGCACAAATGAGGACTCAATGGAAATCTAACAGGACAAACTATGCAGTTGTGAGGTTTTTATGAAGTGACTGTACTTTTTTCTCACCTTTTTCATTAGTCAAAGTCAAATTTGCTTAAAAATCTTCAAATCATCATATCTTTTGCAAATTTGATCGGTTTTCAATGATTTTTTTTTTCAAATCACATGGAATCTCCTGACAAATCTATTTATGCAATCTGATTTCCTATATCAGTTCTTTTTTCATCAAATTTTCTCAGATTATCAATTTTTTGCATCACAATCTATTTGGCTAGTCTACTTGCCCTGTTTTTGTTTCGTGACTTGCAGGTGATCATTCGGGACTGAAGCAACATCAGGAGCAGCAAACACATCAATTTGGATAGCAATTTAATCAGGTGCATTCATTTTCATCCTTTATCTCCTAATCTTGTTTTCATCACACATTTCAATTTGGGCCTTTAAACAATGAACATTGCCTTCAATCACACATTGAAATCAGGCTTAAAATCAATCAGTGTCTTCAATCACATTTTGAAATTGGGCTAAAAAGAACCATTGCTTGATTTATCTTCATCACATTTCATTTTTCTTAAGGGTCATTTAATCAACTGTGAGTGTGAATCACGTGGGTGTGTGTATGCTCTCTCCTCGCACCGCAAGGTGATCTTGGAGATCAAAAACACCTCACCTGATTCACTTTTGTTTACCCTATCCTAGGAGGCCTGCTAGGGAATTTCATCACCCCTAGGGAAGACCTCATCTAAGGCTGAATCGAAAGACACCCTCTTTGAAATCAGAATCCTGTCACTCCTAGCTAAGCCCCAAAGAACTTTCTACCTTTGGGAAGTGAAGGTGAAGGGTGGGTTACCCCCTTCTCCCGGCTGTGTGACAGGATTACCCTTTCAAATCATTAGTCAACCTCGTCTAAACATTGACCAAACCTAATTGGCCATACCTTACATCAAACTAGGCATTAGGGCATGTTGTTTTGTCTTACACATGTGCTTGTTAATCAGTATCCTATTCTTCAAATTCAAAATTTAAAATTGCTTGTGTCTTGTGTGAGTGATTCTTGTTTTTATCTGTGATCATTTGCTAAACATTGCCAAATCAGAATAAACATCAAACACATAAGACAAGTCATTTCATCACATTCAAATCCAATCACACTCTTAACCACCTCAATCCTAATCACATCCAAGTCATCCATAATCAATCCTACTCACATCCTTGTCACCCTACATCATCAAATCATCACCCTTCTATCTAAATCATTATCCTACCAACATCATTCTAATCATTTACACAACATCATTCTCTCCATCCTTCTCAAATCAACCTCCATCCCAATCATCCATAAGCACATCTTAGTCACCTTCATCCTAATCAACTTCATCCAAACAATCCACATCATCATCAAATCATAACCAAGCACTTGCCAACAAGGACTTAAGATTTAACCACTTGTGTGACATCATGTTAAACTTAGAGGACCTCCAAAAGCTCCTTCATATGCTTCACCACATGCAGGCAAACTAATCCCCTCTAGAGGAGCGAACCTTTCAAAGCATTCAAGAATTGATTCAACTAGGTCGAACAAGCAACTCCTCACACATACAATACCTCGTGGAAGAAATTCAACACCTCTTGGCCCCTTGCAAAGTCTAACAACCATCATATCTATCACCTATCCCATCATATCCATCTCCACATCAAACCAATTCTGCATCAACTTATCCCCCTTCATATCCACCAAACTCATCCACATGTCCTATCAACCCTTTCTCAACTTATCACAACCCTTATCTATATCAATCCATATCATGACACTCATTATCCTATGCAACCCCTCCATCATCATCCCATCAATACATTTACCAACATCAACAACAAACCATATCACAACAAGAAGTCCAAACACCATCTTCAACATCATATCAACCTCCATCACCCTCATATCAACCTTCAACCTCATATCAACTTCCTTCATACCAACCTAATTCATCCCCCTATCATGTCAATGCCACATCAACAACTCAACCTTCACCCCAACATTACCCGATTTCTCATTCTAACATTCCAACATACCACCAAGCCCATCTACAAGACAACCCAGTGTCATCACAACAAGCACTAGTGAGCCCAAATCCACCTTTGTAACAAGAAGTACCTACAAGTCCAAGTGGTCCCTTGTACATATATCAAATGAGTCCAACTTACCCTAGGCAAGATCTAATAGCCTTGACAAGGGAGATACCAATCTAGAGTGCCCTCTAACACCATCAACTAGTCCAATACCAACCCTTGAACCCATCCACGAACCATCACAACCTAATCCCATCACCCCCATATCCAATCCCAATCCTAATCCCACACCAACCACCATCATTATCCATCCATTATATTGTTCTTCCACCCATACACTCATGAAGGATGTCATCCATTGGCTATTAGCAAGGAATCAAACACCCTCATGCAATCCAACACCCACCGAACCACTTGAACAATCTCCCATCATAACTTAAGAACCATCATGCAAACATGTTCAAGAATCCATCCAAACACCTATCACATCCATCCAAGCAACCACCACATCTATCCAAGTCAATCCCACTCCTACCCAACCACATGAGCTATGCAAAGAAACAAATCCAAAGCATGTTGAAATATCAACCCTTTCTCCTAATCAAGATCTAACCATCCCATCCCATCCCATCCCCAATCCCCTTCCATCTATTGGTCAACTTATTGATCCCACACCTTCTTCTACCACCCCTTTACCATCCCCCATGAATCCTTTACCTCCATCTCCCAATCCCATCCAAAATCCATCCCCTTATCCACTTGGCACAAGCACTTTCATCCGTGGTGACTCCCTTGTAGGAGGTGAACAACTTCCATCCACCACCTATTCGTCTCCAACAAATAATGGATTCGCGTCTTGTCTGCACAGCACCAAACATCCCATTGCATGTCGCATGCTCCAACACATGCACTATCAAGGCAAAGGCTTAGGCCTTCACGAACAAGGCATGTTGGAGCCCATTCACACCACATTCCATCCATCCTCGCACGGCCTTGGCTATCCATCTCAAGAACAACAATCTACACAAGTTGATACCATCCACCCACCTTCCAAAATCCATTCATCCAATCCCAAACATGGTGCATCTCATCGCACTTCCCAAACATATGTTGCCATCCCTCCTCCATCATCCTACCATTTGCAAAAGCATGTGACCATCCATCTCCCTCCATCCAATTTACCTCCACTACTTCCAACTCCAAAGATCCCTATCAAATCCACTCTACCTCCTATCCTACCAACTCCCAACATCCCTATCCACAAATCCTCTTATCCGCCCATCCTCCCAACTCCTAATATCCCAATCATCAAATCACTTCATCCATCTATCCAAAAATCCACTTTTTACCCCTCCATCCATAAGTCCACTAAAATCCCGAATCAAGACCAACAAAAGCACAGATCTTTCAAACATGACGCTTCCCCCAAATCCACGGGATTCAAAAATTTGAATGCCTCAACTCATAAAGCACAAAAGCCTAAGGGTATTATCCCTTCCAATCAACCTAAAAAATCAAAAAGGCTATCAAAACCCACACCATCACAAGACAAAGCAAAAACAAAAATGGTGTGGGTCCCCAAACAAAGATCACTCAACTCTAATGAGGCATCCACATCCCAATCCACCCCAACATCCCAAACATCCTGCTCCCCATCTAAAAATCCCCCAAAGTCTAAGTCTATTTGGGTCCCTAAAACCCCAAATCGACCATCCAAAAATCTCCCATCCCGATCCCCATTACTCCCAATTCCACATCCAAAATACAAGCTTCCAAATACATCACGGTGCGTGCCACCATTGGTCTTGGTTCCCCTCCACCACTTGCAATTCCCACATACCTCCATCTCTCCATCTTTTGTTCACTATCCTACATATCTTCCCCATCACATTCCTATGGTCCATGCTTTTGCATAATCCGCATAATCCACACAATCCATTACCCACCATCCCTTCCACCTTCTCCCATCTACCAAAATCCATGCAATCATCATCCATAATGCTATCCAACATGGGACCATCTTCTCCTTGCTATGGAAACAGACGTTAGAGTCCCTCTTCCATCAAAAAAGCAAAAAAAAAAAATCAAAAAATCAAGAAAATAGTAAAGAAAAAAAAATCCGTCCAATGGTGAAAACCACTCCTTGTGGTGCCTTGGGCAAGTACCTTGATGAAAACCCCTTGTGGGCGTCATGTGTAATCCCTTCTCCATCCATTTTGTATCCCTACACTTGGGGGCAAAACTATATCCTTCATCCACATCCATCATCTCCTTGCACATCTTATCCACTATCTTATCGTTATCCTATCTACCATCCCTTATGCATCCTATCATTCCCCATCCATTCTATCCTCTATATCTCTCACCCTAGATCTTGATAAAGACAAGGGGCAACATATCAACAACATGCTTCAGAGACCGCTTGACATACTTCCTTTGTCAGTATATCCTCCTTTCATCTATTGCAAAGTCCACCCATTCAAACATGAGCCCATCATGTAAAATCCGTTAGACATTGGGGCATATGATTCCTTGCAACCTAGCCCTTGGAGAAAATCCTCATCCCCATCTTCCATCTATCTAACATGCATCCCTATCACTTGTCCATTCATCTATCATGAATCAACTATCTAATCACCCTATCCAACCCCATCACTTTCACCTCTAGAATTGGTGTTCCCTTGTCATTGGTATTTAGCACAAAGGCTATCCACATGAAATCCAATGCAACCATCTCATAATAAACCATTCCTTTTCAAAAATCAAAAAATTCCAAAAAAACACAAAAATCCAAAAATCCAAAAACATAAAAAAATCACAAAATCAAAAAATCCCAAAAACATCACAAAATCAAAAAATCCCAAAACAATAGAAACACACAAAATTCCAAAAATAATTTATCCATCACACAAATAAAACCATCACACTCTCATCATCATTGCATTTATCATCATCCCACATCACCTCTATCATCCTCAATAAACTTACACTAGATCCAAGCATCACATCACCTATCAAAGCATTGTCCTTAATCAAAATCATCAACTATCAAATCAGCATCAATCATAACTTGTCACCGTCATATCTTGAGCCAATCTTACATCAACAAAACATGATCCAATCATCAATCGATTCTTGCCTTAGGATATGTCATTCCTGTGATAGGCAGAATCTACCCAATCATCAATTGATCCCTACCTTAGGATATATCTTTCCTACGATAGGCAGAATCTATCACATCATCATCCATCTTGGCAAAAGATACAATGGTTACTTGTTTGGTTCGTTAGTCTTTTAGTTTTTGATTTTTATCTTTTGTCCTATTCAAAGATCACATCAAAGCTAGCTTGATCTTACTATATCATGGTATGTGGCAAAAACATCTAGAATGGGGCATAGTCTTGCTTTTGTATGCTGTGCTTGTGGGTTGGTCTCATTACTCCAAGCTAGTATTCATATCTTGATTGATCATAGGGTTGGTTCTAGCATATTGATCTCCTTATGCATCTAAGGTTCATCATACCTTTTTGTACTAAGAGCTTATGCTATGAGTCCCCTTCCCTCATCAAGACAAGGTTGTACTCTCTTGGGCATGCATGGGATCATCCCTTTGTCTGCGTGTCTAGTCCATGCAAATGTTGGATAAACATCATCACCCTGGTCTTCTACACCTTGGTGAACATATCCACTTTGCTATATCAAACCTAGGATTGCTCAAATTTAGTTTCAGCACAATGATCATCCACCAATCATATCCCAACATCATCATCCTTTCATCCCACTGCTTATCCTTTGACCCGTTCAACCAATTTGTCTCATCCATTTTGAGAGCACAACCGTGTTCTCGCAACCCACCTATCCTCTCGAGGGGCATCACCCTTAACAATTATCCCCAAGCCTTATTCTTCCAAACCAAAATCTTTTTTCTATCCAATCCATCTCTATGTTTTAACTTCTTTGAAATGATGTTGCTTAGCCGCAACACCATCTCAAAGAGGGGCAAAATGTAGAGACCTAAAATTAGACTACTCTGCAAACCAATTTTCCATACCTCTGCACTAATCTATTCCCCCAATCTGCATATCCCTGGTGATCAATTAATTCACCTAATAATCCATTTAACCTTACAACCCTATCCTATTAATTGAATGAATATTCCTAATATTCATTTAATTGATTTATCCATTTCCCTAATCCTTGATTAATTAGATAAATCCTGATTATCTAATTAACCTAGACTTAAGTTAATTAAGATGCCACTTAATTAACCTTGTCCCCCACTCATCCACTCACTGAATTTAATAATCAGATGTCTCCCACTCACTGAATTTTAAATTCAGATGTCTCCCACTCACTGAACTTTAAATTCAAATGTCTCCCACTCGCTGAATTTTAAATTTAGATGTCTCCCACTCACTGAATTTTAAATTCAGATGTCTCCCACTATCCCCCACTCTTCCCAAAATGGGAATTTTAAATTCATCCACTAAGGAATAAAATATTCACTTTTATTCCTAGCCCTTGATTTTGTCAACTGAATCCTCACCCTCCATTCTATTTTCAGAAATTCTATAAATTGGACCTTCTCTAAGCCATTTAGGGAGACCACTTGAGGCATCAGAACTCTGCCCAAATCACTCCACAAATCTCCTAATCCTATCAAACCTCTGCCAAAATCTTGGCTCAATCCCATCCAATCCATCATCTAATCTCATCTACATTGTGTTGTGAGCACTTGAGCAATCCACATTCTCCACATTTAGTCATTCTAATCAAGGGAAACATCTAAGGAGCTCTATTGGGTGCAAGCTCCTTCCCGCATGGATTTGTGAGGTCTTCATGAAGGTATAATCGTGTATTTATGCATTAGCTTAGTTATTATTTTCATTTGATTTCACGTATTTGTTGGTCATGATGTTAGTCATAAACAAGCATAGAATAAAAGTACACATTAACCTTTATTCATCTTGAAAGATACGATGAATTCAGGGAATTCATGATCCCAAGTCTCTGGTGATTAGGTCTTAATCGTCTGACGTTACTCAGAGGTTAATGTGAGTTGTTGTTTCCATTTTGGGGCCTTACATGAAAGTTCAACATCATCATGACACTCCTGTAGAAATTCTTTACAGAGAAGTCATATTATACAGTTATTTGATGAAACGATGCAGAAATACTTCAATCTTTGCATGATATTCTTAACTATGCATGCTCTATATCCAAATATGCTAAATATTTCCATTTATCTACGAGATGTCTGCATATTTGTTTTATTTGCTTAAGATCATCAATTGTTTGCAATTATGAGGATGAAATGCTTTGAAATTTAAAAGAAATTAGAAGATATGCTTCAAATTAAAGTTGAACCTTTAGCTTTTGGGCCACATGTATATTAGATACTGTCATGAAGAGAAGAAAACCAAACCATATTTTCACCAGGACATTCCACAGCTAGATATAGTTGATGCTAACTTCGAAGGAATTTGTATGAAGACAACACATGTAAGCAAACATGCACTCCAAGGGACGCAGCAAATCACCACATATGTCCAGAATTCATACACTGATTACTCAAGATTTACTATGAATTGTAATCAACACAGTCTTCTCATTCATTAAGCATGCAAAAATATAGATGTTTACAAAAACTTTGAAATGAGCTCTGAATGTTTCAGCAGACGAATTTCAATTAAGTTTTGAATATTTACAATAAGGCATTCCATCACCTTTTATAGAACAAGGTGAGGAATCCGTTACAAAAAGATCCCCGATCTTGATTTATCAATGCATATCCACGGTCACCATTCTCTTTGACTTTGTCAAACTTATCAAAAGTGGCACAAGTTGCCAGCTGGCAACTATCTGGGTTATTTACACTTATATCTTCCTTTATGATGTATCTTCATCATGCTCCTCATCCGATTCATGTGGATCATCATCTTGTGCATCACTTCCTGAACTTTCACTATCCTGATGATGATGACGCCGCATATGAGGCTGCATGCTGCTCCAGATCTGTTCATATGACTGCACAATTTGATCTATTCCTCTGCCATCCTAAGTCTTTGCTTTGATGATGGTGTGTTTGTGTGCCTCATATTTATTTCTATTGCTATCCAGTTTGTCTTTCCTATCCTGCAGTGTCTCATTGTATTTTTCCATCTTGACCTTGATCCTCATTATTTTATCTATAACTTATTCTGTCAAGTGGACAAGTGGATCATCTGCTACTGATTGGAAGTTGTCATGTAAAGCCTTGATGGCACATTCCTCATCTTGATTTTCTATTTTCCCTTCCACTTTTCCTTCCAATGTTTCTAATATTTCCGCCTCAACAGCCATTAAATCATGTAACTTCATGCTGATATCTCTCAGTTTGTTATTGCATCTCCTGAGCACTCCACATTCAAATTGAATGTCCTTATACCAGATGTCAATTAACAAGGCAATATTACTGTTCAATACTTGTTTATTAATAAGCAGTTGAGGATTTATCCTCTTTATTTCTCCCAGGATGCGGACTTTTTCCAATTTATAAGACCTTTTTCCTATTTGCATTTGCAATTTGTCTACTTTGGTCCTGGAGTCACTGAGAATGCTCCACCTTTTCAAGGAGGCTTTTACCATTTCTTCAGCATCATCCAATGTGGATGACATCCATTTCCTTAATACAGATGCCTCATGTTTCATGAGGTCTAATTTATTTACCTCCTCTTGAGAAATAGCAGTCAATGGGACTGCATGTTCAGTTGAAGTTTCTTCGGTATTAGTTAGCCTTCTTATGTATGCATGCAACTGAGCAATGTGCTCTTTGTGTTGCTTATTCTTCTCTTTCTCTCTTTTCACCTTTTGGATCAAAGAATCGATAATGTCTTTGCCCTCCTGACCCTCTTGGTCTTCATTGGCAAAACCTAGGTCCACTGTGCTAATTTGAAACTCACCTAAGGTAATTTTACCTTTTTCCTTCTCCACAGTAGGTACTGCAATCTGTGCAGTCCTTCTTCTAGTTGTTGGATCTCTTTTAATGGCCGAAGTCATTCTGGCCTTCCTCTTGGGTTTCATTATATTCTCGGAGAACAAAGTGGACACATCAAATTCTTGAATCTCAAAATCTTCTTCTGCACTTACCTCCTTTTCCAACCACGGAGGCACCTGATCATGTTTTTCTGCATCATCATGATGTTCACCTGTGTCTCCTGTTTCTATCAGCAGATGTGGTGGAGATGGTGATTTTCTCAATTCTTCTTCTTGATGCTCACTTTGTTGTTGATCCTTTGGCACATCCTCCTGTTGAGGAACCTCTTTCTCTGGAGGAGCATCTTCTTGGGGTGGGGGATCATGTGTTGTATCTATATGTTGATCATGATGATCATGATCCTTTTCCGTCATTACTTCATCTGTTTTCAACTCTTCCCCTTGTTGAGGTTCATTTTCAATAATTGACCTTGTGGCATCCTTCTTTGGCTTTTCTATTTCTTGTTGCATATCCACCACACTGGATATTGTGGAGTCTGCCTGAGGTGCTGGCGTTTGTTCTGAAGCCATTATTTGTTCTGCACCTATACTGTCAGCCTCCTGAGATTTGGCGGCAGGATCTTCTATTATTTTCTCCTCATCAGCTGCCTTCTCTTGAACTTCTATTATGACAGGCTCCATGGATGCACCTTGTGCAATTGGTGGGCTTACTTCTGAAGTATGGCTCTCTGGTTCTGCCACCTTTATTTCTTCTGCAGGGTGTCCCCTATCAGGTGATCCTGCTGGATGTTCAGGATTCATATCCTGTTTCTCTGTTATGTCCACCACTACAGGACTTGTCACCTGGGTAATTAATGTTTCTAGCCATATTTCCTGAGCTATCTGCTCTGGGCTCTTTTCTTGTTCTGCCTCCACTTGCTTCATCTCCTCCAGTATAGTTTGAACTGGCAGAGGCTTGTGAGGGATCATGCTTGTACTAGCAGCAAGTGTTTCCATCTTTTGTGCAGTCACTTCCTGTACAACTTCATCATCAGACAAATTTATTGTCTCGTCAAGCGAGATGTGTTCTGCTTGTGCCTGAGAAGTTTCTTTCATCTGTTCCTCTGCAAGTTCAGTTTTGAACTTGACAATGGTAGGAAGTGGAACATTATGCTGAAGTTCCTTAGGTACTTCACTACCTGCCCCTTGTAACAATGTTTGGGGTTGTCTTATTTCACCTCTCATAGAGGTTCTTTGTTTCTTAGGTGGGGTGGACACCACCACCTGTGGAGCTCTTCTTTTCCTCTTTATTATCAATGGAGCCTCTTCTTCTTTAGGCTCTTCCTCCATGAGGATATCCTCTTTATCATGTTTCCTTGAGGATTGACCCTCTTCTAGGGTCCTAGTGATTCCAGCCTCTGCTGTCTTACTCTTCTTGGACTTTTCCTTCCTTGTCCTTGGAGGGGATATTGATTCTGATCCAGATCCTGATGCTGCTGCCTCCTCAGCTACAAATACTGCCTTTTCAATAATAACCCCTTTGGGTTCTTTATCTACCTTCTTGCCCCTTGGGGGTCTTTTGCTCTGTTGTTGTGGTGGAGGGAGTCTATCTCCCTTAGTCTTCCTCTTTTCATTCAGGAAGTCATCAAACTCATCCCCGGGAATATCCTGCCCCTTCTTCTTGTTGTCCACCATAATGGCAACACCCTTTTTCTTCAAAGCCTCTATCTGTTCATCAACCCAAGCTTGGGTTAGTTGCATGGTCTTGGCAATGAAGGGGTCCAAGGATATGTCCTCCTGTATAGTGAGGTCAGGTGCAGAGATGGTATCGTTATATATTTTCTTCTGCTCATACTCATCTGCAATTATCCTGCCATCATCTTTCTTCAATTGTTGGGGGATGGGGATGCAATCAAAGGTTTTGATTTGATTCAATGTTAACCTTTGATACCTTCTTCTTCTTGCTTCTGCCTCATCCTCACAGTCAGCCCAAAAATCTTCTAGGTGCCTCTGATGAATAGGCTTTCCTACTATTTTCTGCATCCTGCCGTAAGGATCATATGGTCTGGTCAGCAGAAAAGGCTGCAGATTCATCTTATTCAAGGTGGTCATCACCTTCTTTATGTGCTTTGAATCTGGGCACATATACCAGCCTATGGTGACTGGAAACAAAATTGGTGGCAGCTTCTTAGCATCTTTGTATGCTTTTATCATTGTGGAGCCCTGTCTGATGAACTCCATTAGCATCACTGCATCAGTGGGATACCTTGGCAGCATGAGAGGATGCCCCTCAAAACCCTCAATCCTTATGTAAGAAAAGGTGGCAAACTATATGTACCAGGCTCCATGCCTGTAGATAATTTCTTGAGCCTCCATGCTCAATCTCTTTATTTTTTCCTCCTCCATGGTCCTCAGCAGATGCATAGAGAATGCATCATTGACCAGTTTGTAGTCTTGGAGGTAATTGACTCTTTGCAGTTAGGGATGATGATCCCAGATATGCACAGCATTTGTACCTATAAGCTTTCCATCGGTAGCTAGTGCATCAAATGTGCCTTGGTATGCACAAGAATAGACAATATAGGATGTCATATAGAAAGCACAATTTGAACCTCCCAGGTTCATCACCTGCTCATGCAGAGCACCACTTATTAGCTGCCCCCACAGTGGCTTGATATCTGAATATAAACACATCATTATTATTCCATACATCTAATCCCTGAAACTACCAGCATCAGGCTGGCCTGTTACTCTATTCAGCAGTGCAATCATATACTGATATTCATCAGCAAAATCATATTTGAATAGATGCACAAGAAGTTTGGCTGCTGCAGGATATGTGCTATTTTCAGCCCTCCATTGATACATGTTCTTCCTGGCTAATTTCTTGTTGTTTTCATATTCCTTCTCTGACTTCTTCAGGTCCACACTTTTGACCTTGTTACCCAATGGCAATCCAAAGGTCCTGGATAGACCCCTGATGGATAGGTCGGCATATATCCTCCCATGCTTCATCACCTGCCTGGTCTCTGGGTTATAGTTCCGGGCACACTCGATGACCAACTCTGGAGATTCCATAGAGTATGGAAAACTGGTGGCGTTCCACATTCCGGATACGAAAATTGCATCCAGGACAAGACTCTTGTTATTCTCACCATTTAGCCTGACTGACCAGGCTTCCAAATTGGTACTCCCCTAATGGGTATCTGTGATTGCACCATACTTGAACAGGACACCCCTCTGAGACGAGAACATGGGCTTACTGAATTCTGCTTGACACTTGACGAACCTCTTGTCAGCCATGGGTAACGAAATCCCATCTTACAATGGGTCTATACATGCATGCCTATAACAATTTATCTTTAATATTCATCATGCATATTGCATTCATTCAGCATAAGTCCATCATGGGGATGCGTAAACCATACCTATAACATCATACCTGATTGTTATAGAAACAACATGATGAGGGTTTTATTTACTTACCTGGTTATGCTGATTTCTTTTTATACCAATGGAATTCTGAAAGTACTCTTAATTCTTGTTGATGATCACGCACTTTCTGCTGCTTAGAAACTTCGCTCATCGTAATATTGCTTGCAGAGGATATGGAAGCTATGCTCTGTAAAAAGTAATTTCTTCACAAGGTAAATGTGAAAATGGCGTTAGATTTACCTTTTAACCTTGCAATTAGGGTAAATTTAGGGCAAATCCTGACAGATTAGATTTTATTCATTGATTTTCTACACGGCAAGTCAGGATTTCGCCAGGTGTTCCATCGGATTTTAATGATCGGCGGGAACCACCCACCATGTCTACGTGCATTTAATGCTAATGGCAGCGACGGGAGTGGGGTGATATCTAAATGGCAGGATGATATTTGAAAACGTCGGGTTATGTTTAGATATTGGGTGATGTTCGCGCCATTAGGTTGTGCTTTAAACGTCGGGAGGATATTTGAAAATATCAGGCTGTGCTTTTGGATGATGATGATGACCGAAGTCATTCTTTTCTAACTCTCGGGATATCGGGGTGACGTCATCCAGATATTCGTTCATTATATCGGAAAGGCATCATGACGTCATCGTCATGTTATGCGAACATGATCATGTTTAGAAAATATCCTGCCGAGAGGTAAATATGATGATGATGTCATCGTCATGTTTGTTTCTTCATTTATCGGGGTTAGATGATGTCATCAGGATATTGGCTTAGAGTGATATTTCACGGCAGGAGGATATTAAGAAATACCGGGTTACATTTGGAAATATGTTGCTCGCAAAATATAGGGCTATTTGACGGTTAAGGGTCACCATCACTTAAAGTTGACGTCCGGATATTTGGACCGCATGACTTATCAGGTGATGTACTAAGATCAAGATGATCTTCGATAACATGACTGAGGTTATAAAATATGATCCTCCTCCTGCGAATATCAGGTTTGACCAAAACTTTGACTATTCCTAACTCTCACATCCTGATGAATATCAGGGTGATGTAAAAGGCAAACCTGCATTGAATCTAATGCTCTTTCTAAATATAAGGTCACAGAAATGAAATATGAATTTTGACAAACTGACCTCATAATAATGACTTACCTCATCTTGATTCTACATGATGATGCACATGACTTACTTTTACCAAACCGCCAGAAAGCAGACAACACAAGCCAAGCAAAAAGTTGGGTCCCTATTTTGCCAAGTCAAAATGGGGCGTGTTGTGTAACCACACAACAGTATTACAGTATCATTGGCTTCACTTTGACTTGCCAATTTTTGAAGTAGTTCATTTCTCTTTTTCACAGAGATACTCAGTTTCTCTTTTAGTTCATTTATGAAATCATCAGCTTGTTTGAGTCTTTCCCTCAAGTTGTTGACTTCAGAGTGAGATTGCTCAAGATCATCTAGGGTAGATTGAAGTTGTTCCCTCATACCATACATATCCATTGAGATTCCCAGATCTTCCTCAAGCTATTAGGCTTTGTTAGGAGGAACTTAGCTCTGATACTAATTGTTGGAAACAAGGTAGATAACTGAGAGGGGGGGTGAATCAGTTATCTTAAATAATTTAACTTTCTGTTCTTCTTTAACAATTAGTGCAACATCAAAACATATAAGCATACATAACCATGAGAAAAAAAATAAACTTAACACACATAACACAATGATTTTGACGTGGAAAATCCTGTCGAGGGAAAAACCACGGGGTGACTAACCTAAGATTGTATTCTCTATTAAAAGAATAGAATTACAAAATGGTACTTGCCAATTAGGGCTCACTGCCTGAGCACACTGCTCATAAGAGGCTCACTGCCTACAATAGTTTATAGAAAGAAACCAAGTTCTTGAACTAATGAGAAGCATCTGCATATGCTAAGGTTCAGTTCCAGTTAGGCTCAATATACTGATCTACTGCACTTCATTCTTCCTCTACTTTAGTGCTGCTGTTTTGGCACATACCGGACCTGTATTGCTGCTTCCACACTGCTCTCTACTTTTCTTTGCACTTCACAACACACCACACACACCTTCATACCAAAATCCATCTAGTATACATATCCGCATTAAGGATCTTAACATCTTTCTAGTCAGCATCTGGAATACTCAAGATTTTCCCAAACTCTGGTCTGTTGGCTGAATCCATGCTTACTAAGTGATGAGTATCAAAAAGATAGTTATAGAAGTCATCAATCATGTCAGCCAACCATGAATGATCCCTCAAGAAACTTGATCACCATCAATATCTCATCTGGATTAAGGTCTGATGCTCTGCCGGTCAGTTCTTCTTCAGTCTATTCTGCTAAACAGGAACCCAACGCTTAGGTGCTCATATCTTTTCACTCTTTCATCACCGGAGGCTCAATCTTTGGACTGTAGCAGTCATGGTACTCCTCTTGACTTCCCCAAGTCCGCACTTTGCTAAGATACATCCTCTGAGAGATCTGAACCTGATTGTCAGACCTTGCTGCATGCTCTGTCCTTGGTGACCGGACCAAAACACTCTTCAATCTGACTTCCGGTATAGACATCCCATGTGCTGCGGATGTGTGGAATGGACTTTGTTGTCATCAATGACAACACTCATGAAGCTACACAGTGTCTCTTGCCAACACATGATTATCCAAATCAAAGTTAAACAAGAATGATTCATTATCATTTCAACAATTAAGCATGTTATTCTAAATAGAATATAATAAATCTTACATTTATAATATCCAAATACATCTCAGTAGTGAATAATCCTTCACTATGCATGTACAAAATTATGCTCAAGGCATCAAATATCAATTTATACATAATAAATGACTAACAAGTCATATAATGAAAAGCACTGCATGTGGAACTTTTGACATCTATCTTCATAAGCCTCCGCTTGTCTCATGCTTGGGAAGGAGAGCATCATCCGAGAGTTTATCCTCCAACCATAGACCGATGGTCCCCCACACAACTTCCTACCTTGAAGAAGCCCTACCCTTCATGGAAGATATAGATAAAAGGAACCATTAGGTTCTCCATCTAAGTATCTAGTGTTGTGTCCTTCATAATGCCTCTCGATCACACAACTATAGATCCACTTTAACTATGCATGACACTACTGGAGACATTATGCCATCTGGAGCACTGTGGATAGACAATGCATGTAGAGATGGATGCATTACATTAGCTAAAGATTTACGTACATATAAATTTTGCAATGAACGTAGTCATAAGTCCACCACCCTTACTCGACTAAGAAGCTATCTCATCCTATAGTATGCTTAGTTCGACCTCTCTAGGTCTAGTAAAAGTGAATTCAGTTCATTCTTAGTCCAATTCTAGATAAATCATCTCCTATCCTAGGAGTACATTCAAATATCTTACGTTGCTTTCGCAATAGGGAACTTGTGACTCCACGTCACTCTATTCCCACCTTTTCAAAATGACAAAAGTTTAATCATGTTTTTGACTCGTGACCTAACCCAGTTGATGTACACATTGTAGCCTTATCTCAAGGTTTACTTTCAGTTAAAGTCATCTAGATGGGTAATTTCAAGGTCCAAAAGGTCACTTTTATTAAAAAGATTATATCTTGAGAACTCTATGTGAGTTCATAGCAATATATACTCCCTTCATGGAGTTTGGCCATTAGAAAGAAAATGGCTTCCATAAATACGCAATAATTCAATCACAAGTAAAGAAAAGGGTTTGATTCACATTAGAATATACATATAAGACTTGAGCTATTTATGCTTCCCATTTCTCAATGTTATCAATAGCAAGAAGAAAATCCTCTCTAATGATTCGGCTAGCATGCTAAGATGCCATAGAATAAAACAATGATCTTTTGTATAGCATACCTCCTCCTTTATCAAGGGGTTGGCAAGTACTGCCTTGTTTATCCTAATAATCCTTTTAACAATAGTTAGGTTCCATGTATGATGATACAAGATTGTGGTTAAGTGCTATAAGAACAGTTTAAAGTTAAAGTCTCACAAAACCATGACCATAGTTCCTGGTTTCCGCCTTGGCCACATGCAGGCTGAGCCTTTGAGTATATACATAATATACTAGTTCAACACATTTTGTGCCATGAGCACTATCATCTCGATTCATCATATGAGTCTTAGCACTATCTTTTAATTATTATTAAGAGCCACGTCAATAACCAACATACATTTACTATAGTGGTTATGTGCTTGGATTCAACAGCCTCAAGCTGCTGTTGTATTGAAAACTATAGAGGTTTCGAGCTTGGCCTTAACGGCCTCAAGCTATAATTACAATGAAGGCTTCAATGGATTAGAGCTCGGCCTTAACAACCTCGAGCTATTGTTATAAAGAAAGCTTCAATGGTTTAAAGCTCAACATTATCGACCTCGAGCCATTGTTATAAAGAAAGCTTCAATGGTTTAAAGCTCGACCTTATTGGCCTCAAGCCACTATTATAAAGAAAGCTTCAATGGTTTAAAGCTTAGCCTTAATGACCTCAAGCCATTGTTAAATAATGAAAGTATAAAGCTAATAACAGAGCAAGCGTACAATGAAGTAGTCAACACAGTTGACCCTTATAATTCTAGAAAGCATCATTGAAAATAAACAATGAAAAGTTATGTTGTCTCAGACTTCCATTCTACTTGAATGAAGTTGTTCAATATTATCTCCTAGTTCAGCCAACTGTGTTTTCCTTGCTCTACACTTCCTCCCGAGCACGAAGAGCACAACAATGGATAATGATAGTAAAAAAAATGGATAGCAAATGATAACAATAGACTTGCTATTGCTACCTTTCTTGGCATGTCACGCATGCTGGGAACTACCACCCGCACCCATGACATGGTGGGTAGTTTTCCCACTCATCCAACCTACAGTTTCTTAGGAGCCTATCGCCCCAATACTTGCTATCTGCAAGTCTTTGGTGAGCATGAAGCTCCCCATTGGTTCGAATAATCATTTTTATCACTCCACTATCATGGGTGATGTCAGCCCATAAACAAATAAATATCCATATTAGTATTGCAAGAAATTTGATAATAGATTTATATAATCATAGCATAATATTATTTCATGCATCTTCTTTGATGTATGTAAATACTTATATCAATCAAGATCTCATCTTTTGACATCACCATCTTCATGGTGGTAGGATCAACATGTGATTTAGGGGTTGGGCACTGCTCCCCCTTCTTCACTAAAACCCCAAGCATAACATACCAAGAATAATAGACTCATAATCCTGATTCAGGGATAAATAGAGTAAATAATAAGATACTCTACCACACGGTAAGGCTATCTCTCGAGTTGCATTGACATTCTAAGAATGTCGTTAGGTCGAGTTGATGCAACATTGTCGAAATGACTCGATCGACAAAACGACACAAATAGAAAATCAACTAGCAAAGAAAAGGCATAACTTACGCTAACTTACACAGGTTCATAAGGACATAAAGTATGACACTTAGATGGAAATTGACCCCATTTCTTGACATCTATCTCTTCCTCCTGAATGATACTCTCCTTCCATCTTCGAAGGATAATTACTTTCCTGATCAAACTCACCACCAAAAAATCATGATTAGTGTATCATCATATGATCGATAAATCATAATTATTAAATAATCATTTCAATCTTGAAATCTAATATCTAACTAGCATTAGTTAGTCTCATAAAAATGATTAATCTAACATTTTCCACGAACATCTAATCATTCAACTCTTAACTAATCATCCTGATTACCATGCAAAAGTAAGATTAAGCTAAATCACAAGTTGGGGATGTAACATATCTCCCCCCATAAGAATCATTGTCCCTGATGATTTAATGTCTCTTAGTCAATCAACACATTAATAGAAATGTTTCAGTGAGAGCACAATAAAAGTTTTTCAGAAAAGATGAGGAAATCTCGCATAAAAGTCATCATAGTTTTCCCAGGTGGCATTTTCCTCTGCATATTGGTCCCACTGGACCTTTCATTATGTTATCTCTTTGTTATGTAAGCGTAGCTTACGCATTTCAAGCACCTTGATGGGCTCAATCACCACCACCCCTGGGTCCTTCACCTATATAGCATTCCAATCAAGCATAGGAATTTGATTATCAGTAGTATGAAACTTTTTCAAATATGAAACATGAAACACATTATGCATCATGGCAAGAGCTGACGATAGAGCAATTCTATATGCTACTGGGTTGACTTCTTCAAGAACTTCGAAGGGACCCACATATCTAGGTGCCAGTCTGGACATCTTTCCAAATTTAATAGAACTTTTCTGAGGTTTTACCCTTAGGAAAAGTTTCTCTCCCACTGTGAAATGCCTTTTGCTGTGCTTAGCATCTGCATAACTCTTTTGTCTATCATTGGCTTCTACTAGCCTTCTCTTAATTAGATGGACTTGCGCTTCCATCTCTGACAGCATTTCTAGACCAAGGCTAACCCTATCTTCTAGCTTGTCCTAGCTTATAGGAGTTCAGCACTTCCATCCATATGATGCCTCAAATGGAGCCATCTTAATAGCTGAGTGATAGGAATTATTATAGGAAAATTCCACCAGAGGAAGATAATCCTCCCACTTCTATTGCTGATCCATGCAATACATCCTCAATAAATCCTCCAACACTTATTTTACCCTCTTAGTTTGGCCATCTTTTTCAAGATTATAAGCAGAGCTTATATTTAACTAGGTTCCAAGTGAAGAGAATAAGGTTTGCCAAAACCTTGATGTCATTCATGCATCCCTATCTGAGACAATCTTCTTAGGAATCCCATGTGGTCTAAAAATTTCCTGAACAAATTTTTGAGCTATGACACGTGCCCCATCTGTCAAGTTCCCAAGTATAAAATGAGCGGCTTTGGTGAGTCTATCCACCACAACCAAGATGGCATTGTGCCTGTTCCTTGACATAGGAAGCCCTTGCACAAAGTCCATGCCTATAATCTGCCATTTTCACTCAGGAATTTCATGAGGGTATAATAATCCTGCTCGGTGATGGTGTTCCGCCTTCACCCTTTGGCATTCCATATACGTAGCTACAAAATTTGCAGCATCCCTTTGAAAGGGAAAGAGAGCCTAGTATGCACCTTCCAGTATCCTATAATTATCTTAAACATATATTTAATAAGTTGATACAAGCACGTACTACTATACCCTTAAAGAGGAAATAGACATAGTTGATTTCCCATCACATTAGCGCTTAGAGGAAAGATAATGTAGCTTATAGATCTAAGTAAATTTTGGTAGCATAACGGCATGTAAATTAACACTTTAAGAATATGAAAGAAGAAGAATAGAAGAAAGATAGACAAAAGAGAAGAGACACCAATATACGTGGGGAAAACCCTTTCAGGTAAAAAACCCCACACTCCAAAGCATCGAAACAATGTATTAATCTGCAACAACAAACATGTTACAATACACTTGTAGGCTCAAAGCCTTAACATGGAGATTTACATCTTGCTCCTCTGGAGGAAAAATTGACAGCATAACCCTTCATAAAACACTCCTCAATGCCTCCATCTCAAGCCCTCAATATATAGACTCATGGGCGCCCAAAATACAACCATAAGACATTACCATGGGCCTAAACAAGGTCCAAAAATACCATGGTAAAAATCCATACGACCCACATTTCCATGACATAAAATTCCAATGCCTAGGCTAAGTTTGGGCTTCTAGACTATTCTTAGAATATTCCTTACACATGTAAGATAGTGTCATATGTCATAGTCAACCCACCAACTTAGGCACCCAAAATATAGCATTTACCTCCTTTAGAAAGATGCCTATGACATACGTCATAAATTGTCATAATGCTAGTCAAGATTCTTAGTTCACAATTAGGAACTCCCTGTAATCATGCTCTTACGTGTCATAAGAATCTGTCATAAAATGTCATAAGAATCTACTATAAATAAACCTTCTGATGACACATTACAACACACCACAAGATACTGACACATGACAAAGATTCCACCTTGGAAATCCCATGCCCGATTTTGGTGGAGCACAATTATTAAATAAAATATATTATAATAATTTCCAAATAATTACGGGAAAATGAATAATTGTAAATAAATAGATTCAGGAACTTGCAAAGGTTGAGACACCTTAATTCCCAACATTCTCCCACTTGTCAAACACCTTACAAGAGCAAAATAGAAACACAACCAATTTGTGAACCACCAAGGTTACCATACTGTCTGAACTGAACTCCATTGTGCTCACAAGATTTACAAGAGCACCTGCAACATCTTCCATGTGATCACCAACATGACAAAATATTAGAAAGCCAAAAACATGATGAAACACTAAATGTTACATAGACACACCAATGTATCCAACTTCAAACCTGTTACCAAAACACAACTCTGAAGTCCAAACTTCTCCAAAACAAGGTCAAGCACGAATGCTCTAGAGCAGTCAAAACAACAACCACAGCTAGTTGTTTACATCCAACCAAAAAAAAAAACCCACCATTGATAGAACTTCTGTACATGACATATCCAGCCCATACTGTAGCTCTCATCCCTATATAATCCACTATCCCGCTCAAAGTTACCATCTCCCATGATAACAAACACACCAAAACCATTGATGTGCAAAAAATATGAAGACCCTTAATACTGCAGTCCAATGAAAAACAATCTACTAAAGACATACATACATCCTAGGAATCAAACTGCATGAGTAATGTCAACCAAAGCAACACAATGTCTACCAATCAACGCTTACATGAAAATGTGCCTTATAATCAAATCATGTAATACAAAGAACAATCACAATGATTTGCAAACTGCAACCAACTACTGTAAAATAGAGCATACTTCCACAAACAGTTTTCTTCTCACTCTCTCACATTTGATCTCCTCCACTTCTCCCAAGTCCTCCACATCTCAAATGATATACATTAAAAGAACACATAATGTTGCTAAAAAACAATAAAGTACAACAACAGTAGATGACCACAAACCCAGTGAATAAGAACCTCTAGGAAGAAATATGAGACCATAAAGAGAAACTGCAAACCATATCATGTCCTTCTGCCAACACCACCAAGTGCTAACTTGTGTCAAGTAATATCTCCTTCACAAAACCCCAATTGAAAAGCCTTACCAACACCCAAACATTCAATCTCATTAGATCAAACAAAACATATATATCTCATATAACCAAAAAAGGATGTAAGCCTCTCTAATCAAGGATGATCAAACTCAAAAAATCTATTCCAAAAAATAGGAATACATCCCACTAACATCTCCAAAACTTCTCATAAATCAAACCATATACCTAAGGAGATAACCATGCCAAGTACTCCTCAAATGAACCCTCCAGAACTAGAAACTATAGCTCAAGATCCATATCCATGAGAAATCAAAGCATAAAACAAAATGAATCTAAAATAACATGAACAATACCTATCAGATCATTTTCTGCTAAGTGAACTAAGAGTGGGGAATGAGAATGATCCACTAAGATACACCAAGCCTCATAGACTCTCTCCAAGAAAAATTTCCTCTCAAGTTCAAACATGAACTTATGTCCATACCCAGGTGAAAGGCTCCTCGGTCTTTCTGCTGAAATTTCACCATTCCAACACATGATCCCCACAACAAGAGATCTCTAGCCTCACCTCAATTCTCTCTAGTATCCATGAGCATCCATCAACCAATTCATGCCAACTTCAAATGCATCCTGCAAAATCATGAAGCTTCAAGCAAATGAGTAATACTCAAAACCAAAGAGAACTTCACTAGACCACTGTCAAAGCTCCCACTGCACATCTACAAAATCTAGGAACACACATGACATCATGATCTAACATCTCCTCCTAGGAGATCACTACTTGTTCCAATGAACATATCTTGCCAAAGGGCACCATTATGCCAAAACTCCAATATTAGAAATAAGAATCCATCATGGCATAATACCATCTCCAATCACATGAAGATAACTATACTCTAACAATGGAACTCAAGATGTCAAAATAATTTCATAGCATATAAGGATCATAATCCAAACACCTTACCATGACACCTACAACCACTGTAGAAAATCATCTATCACCAAGTGATAGATCCACAGCACTGCCGAAACTCCCACTGAAACTGTGATATTGAGCTTATTAAGGCATTATGATAACCATCCTCTTAATGAAGATCATCCATGGCTCTAACAAAATCTAATAATTAACTTGTGCAATATGAGCAACACAAAAGAATAAAGTAGAACCAAGATCTCCAAGTCAAGAAGATAAAACCTTCACTGTCAAAAGCTCACACTAAACTGTGTAACCAACCTATCCATGATATCATGATAAACATGCTATAAGTCCCAATAACTGACTATCCAGGCACTCTAATCATCCATCCTCTTATCTCAATGCAACATACCAATGCACAAATGACCACAGACAAGGCCAACTGACAAAGTTTGCATAAACATTGAATCAATCTCATGGATAAAGACAGTCCACATTCGAGTCATCCCACTGTAGCTAATGGGTAGCTAATCCACAAACTACATAACTCAAAGATCCAAAAAAAATGTAACATTCAAACCCATCATTACATTAGTAACCTGCAAACTAAGATATCAAAGAAGACAACCTGTAGACTTCAAGACTCAAACACCAAATCATCACTAGATTTAATTTGCCAAACAAGTCCACATATGAGTAACCATAGTCAAGGAACTCATCAAGCATATACTATAAAAATGATGAGTGACTAATCACATACCAACATCTCCACACTGAGAAAGCTACAAACCTCCTCACACCATGCACGGAGCATACATGCAAACCTGCAACTATCTTACATCCAGAAACACCCCCAAGGAATCATAATCAGAAAAATAGTTTGTTCATAGATCTACAAAACCATAAGTTTTGATTAACCATGTAAAACTTGCAAAACCACCACGTCACTGACATACATGCAAATCCATATCCACTTATCATTTGGAAGACCCACAAGTCTAAAAACCACCAAAATAGTTAAACTAGAATAATGGAATAACACAGATAGGCATAACCATAGATTTTGAACAGAAAATCTACAAAACCTTTAGATCAAATCAATATGAAACTGAGACATGCAAGTACAACAAACCAAAATGAAGTAGATGTCCAGGAACTTCAGGTCCACTTGTAGGCCAACTCCACAACCACCATGTACAAGTATACAGAGGAGCTAGGCTATTCCAGAAGCTTTCAGATCATCCAATGATCAACTCTATAGCCTACATGCATTCGAGATTAACAAAACAATGCCTTCCAATGCCAGGGACTAAAACCAAGCACCCAACATAAGCACACCAAACCATAGTCATGACAACCCAAATTTCTCCATGTGATTAGGAAGCCAAGAACAAACACCCAACATGAATACTTTGCTGCAAACGGCCATAGAATGAAAGAACATAACCACCATGCATGAGGGTTATTTCATACTATCAAATAGGAGCTCCAGATCAATATCATATTAAATGTAACCACACGATCAACTCCATTATACTCCATCTTTTCCATCCTTCAAATGCCTATTGTACCCTGAAAACAAGATCAACTAAACAAGATCAACTGTAAGAATTCCACTCAAACAAGGATTAATAATCAGCTAATTCCTTCCTACAGATTCCCTCAAGCTTTCCAAGCTAAGAAATCACAATAGAAGAAATACCCAGAACTTTAAACACCATAAATCCATCACATGCAAGCACATGCAAGAAACATGCAAGTACATGCAACTCACATGCAAGCACATGCAAACACATACAAGCACATGCAAGCCATGGAACAACCTTAAGCTCTGATACCAATTGAAAGGGAAAGAGAACCCAGTATGCACCTTCCAATATCCTATAATTATCTTAAACATATATTTAATAAGTTGATACAAGCACACACTAGTATGCCCTTAAAGTGGAAATAGACATAATTGATTTTCCATCACATTAACCCTTAGAGGAAAGATAATGTAGCTTACAGATCTAAGTAAATTTTGGCATCATAACGACATGTAAATTAACACTTTAAGAATATGAAAGAAGAAGAATAGAAGAAAGATAGATAGAAGAGAAGAGACACCAATATACATGGGGAAAACCCTTTCAAGTAAAAAACCCCACACTCCAAAGCATCGAAGCAATGTATTAATCTGCAACAACAAACATGTTACAATACACTTGTAGGCTTAAAGCCTTAACATGGAGATTTACATCTTGCTCATCTGGAGGAAAAACTAACAGCATAACCCTGCATAAAACACTCCTCAATGCCTCCATCTCAATCCCTCAATATATAGACTTCTGGGGGCCCAAAATACAACCATAAGACATTACCATGGGCCCAAACAAGGTCCAAAAATACCATGGTAAAAATCCATACGACCCACATTTCCATGACATAAAATTCTAATGCCTAGGCTAAGTTTGGGCTTCCAGACTATTATTAGAATATTCCTTACACATGTAAGATGCTGTCATATGTTGTCATAGTCAACCCACCAACTTAGGCACCCAAAATATAGCATTTACCTCCTTTAGAAAGATGCCTATGACATACGTCATAAACTGTCATAATGCTGGTCAAGATTCTCAGTTCACAATTAGTAACTCCCTGTAATCATGCTCTTACACCTCATAAGAATCTGTCATAAAATCTGTAATAAGAATCTACTATAAATAAACCTTTTGATGACACCTTACAACACACCACAAGATGCTGACACATGGCAAAGATGCCACTTTGGAAATCCCATGCCCGATTTTGGTGGAGCACAATTATTAAATAAAATATATTATAACAATTTCCAAATAATTACAGGAAAATGGGTAATTATAAATAAATAAATTTAGGAACTTGCAAAGGTTGAGACATCTTAATTCCCAACACCCTTTTCATTCCTTTCTAGAAATATAGGGGTTTCACATCAGCAAGTAACTTTGTTACTTCAAGATGTCCAGAATATGGTGCAGAATGAACCTCTTTCCATACCATATTCCTTAACTCTATAGAGTTAGGTACATAAATCCTTCCTTTAAACCTTAATAACCCATTTGGTTCAAGGTTGAATCCCTCATATCTTGGATTCTAGGGTTTTCCTCAAGGGCCTGTTTTACCTGCTCGTAAAACTCATTTCCCTTAGATTTATGTAATACATGATTCCTAAAATTAGAATGTATAGAGATCATTGAGGAGATGTGTTTTCTCCTACTCAAAGCATCTACCACTCATTTTTCTTTTCCTTGTATATATTGAATCGCAAAATCATAATCCAAGATGAATTCTAACCATCTTCTTTGCCGAGCATTAAGATGTGGTTGAGTGAACAAATATTTTATTCCTTGATGATCTATTTTTAACTCAAAAGGCTTCCCAAGTAAATAATGTCTCCACATTTGTAGTGCATGAATGACTACTGCCAGTTCCAAATCATGTGGGGCATAGTTTTGTTCATGGTTTTTCAGTTTACATGATTCATACACAATGACTTATCCATCTTGGACTAGTACACCACCTAAGCCTTCCCTTGAGGCATCGATAATGACTACAAATTGACCCTTTGGGTCAGGTACCTTCAAAATTGGTGCTGAAGTCAATTTTTCCTTCAGTAGGCCAAAGGCCTCTTGGCACTTTTCTGAGCACTCAAGTCTCTTGCTTTTTCTCTACAAGGAAGTTATATGGTGTGTAATTTTAGAAAAGTTTTTCACAAACTTCCTGTAATAACCAGCAAGGCCCATGAAACTTTGGACCTCATGAACATTTTGTGGTATCAACCATTCTAAAATAGCCTTAATCTTAGCTAGGTCCACAGCTATTCCCTTAGCTGAAATTATGTGACCCAAATACTGCACTTCCTTCTAAAAGAAAGTACACTTAGAGAGATTGCCATATAATTTATGCTCTCTCAACCTTTGAAGAACAATTCTTAAATGCTACATATTCTCTTCTTCATTCTTAGAATAGATTAAAATGTCATCAAGAAACACTAGGATAAACTTGTCTAGACAGTCCCTGAACACATTGTTCATAAGATTCATAAATGTTGTCGGTGCATTCGTCAACCCAAAAGGTAGGACAGTGAATTCATAATGCCCATACCTTGTTCTAAAGGTCATCTTATGGATGTCCTCATCCTTCAACCTCAATTGGTGATATCCAGACTGAAGATCGATCTTGGAAAATATAGTTGCACCCCTCGTTTGATCGAAAAGATCATCGATGTGAGGTAACAAGTATTTATTCTTAATAGTTGCTTTGTTCCACATGCTGTAATCTATGCATAACCCCAAGGTACCATCTTTCTTTTTCACAAAAATGACTGGTGCTCCCAAGGGTGACACACTGGGTCTAATCAACCCTTTTTCTAACAATTCCTATAATTGAGGTTTTAGCTCCATTAGTTCTGTAGTGATCATTCTATAGGGGTCTTTAGAAATAGGTTCTGACCCAGGAATTATATCAATGGAGAAATCAAAGGCTCTTTTAGGAGGTATTCCAGGTAGCTCATCGAGAAATACATCTTCAAAATCTCTAAGGAAAGGGTACCTATCCATATTTGATCTTTCCTGATCTATGGACTCCTTCCAAACTTCATTAAGTTTCTGAGATTCATAAAGCATTAAATCATCTTCGAAATTGGTTTCCTCAACCTCATTTAGTTTTTTGATTTTGACAGTGAAACGTTGGCATCCTTTTCTTTGAGCTCTTTTCATTTGTAGGGCAGAAATTTGCCTTAGTTTGATTTCCCTAGGGTTCCCTTGAAGAAAGACTTGGGTTCCTAAATCATCCAGACACTCTACTATTTTGGCATAACAATCCACTTTGGCTTGATGTCTCCATAGCCAATTTATCCCTAGGATAACATCATATGAGCCTAGTGGGGCTACATAAAGATTTACTTCCATGGAGAAACTCAAAAGTTCAACCCTAGCCTCAAACATGCATTGCTCTACTTGAGCCTTGGTTTGATTTGCATATTCTACAGACCATGTGTTTGCCATGAATCCAACCTTTCTAGGAATTTTGCTTACAATTCTAGGAGAAACAAAGCATTCAGTAGCACGAGTGTCAATCAAAACTAAAATTGGAAGACCAGATAAAATATTTGTTGTCTCAATGGGTGTTATTTGGTATTCGGATTGCCTATTGTCCAAGGATGCATGAATGTGTTGCTGAAACGCCGCTTGTTGAGAGGGTAGAGGGTTTCCCTTTGGTTGTGCTCCCTGTGTCTTGTTAGGACACTTGTTAGCATAATGATCTCTGCCACATGTGTAGAACCCTCCCACTGGTCCATGCCTCTCCTGAGGTTTTCCATAATTGTCTTCATTCTTCTTGAAGTAGTTATTGCCCTTTTTCTCTCCCTTAGACTCAGTTTACTTATGCTTGGTCCCCTTATCATTTTTCTCAGTAAAATCCTGTTTCTTCCTCTTTTTCTTAGAGGATTGCAAGGATTGGGACCAATTGTATCTCTTTCGGTTCCTTTCTCTATAAGCTGACATAACTTTTAGTTTTTGTTACTGTTTGATGACCTTTTCATATACCTGGTCCATTTTAGTAGGACCATGAACATCGACCTCGCCCCAATCTGGGAGTTCAATCCCATTATAAACTTTTGAATATAGAATCTCTCATCTTGTTGGTATTGCAGCACATATTTAAGCAAGTGTGTGAACTTTTCCCAATATTCATTTACAGACAGATCAACCTATTTTAGATTCTAAAAGTCTATAAGCTTCTAATCATAGAATAGCTGTGGCAACCATCTTTGCCTAAAAATTTCCATGAACCCGTCCCATCTAAGGCTTGTTGACCTCAATCCTAGTTCCATCTTTGATTCATCCACCATGTGGATGCTTCACCTACCATCTAGAATGCCCCCCATACTACTTTAGTGACCTCATTATAGTTCCTAATTTCAAAATACTTTTTCATTTCTGAAAGCCATGCCTCCACGGCATCTCCGCTTACAGATCCATCAAATTTAGGAGGCATAACCTTTTTCATGTCTTGGGATAGTTCTATAGCCATATGGCTCCTTCTATCCACTTCTTGTCTAGCCTCAGAGTTATTTTCTCCGTAATCACTTTGGGTGGTATCATTATGACATGTCTTGTCATAACCCCCATCATAGGCATCCCGCCAGGGTCCTTGTCGACCCCTAACTTCCTGTTCAAGAGTTCCTACTCTTGCTCTTGTGTCTTGAAGCAAGGAAATAATCTAGTCAAGTTTAGTTTTAGAGTGCCCTAAAGGTTGCCCTTCATCCTAGCTTTCTCGCATCCTGGTAGTTATCTGAACCTTTGCTACAATCTACTTCATGCAGTTTGCAGGTTAATCATGGATTAATTTTTTTCCATGTCATTGAATTCATCCATACCACAATTGTATTCTCATTCATGTAATCTTTAATAAGAAAGGAAAGATTGTTAGAATTTTTCAATTGCATTATAGTTTTCATTGAATTACATATAATCCATCAAAAATACAAAATTTTGTTTACAGCTTGCTACTACAAGTCATTTACAATTTGGGATAACTTCCCATTTTTCTTTTCTCAACCTTGAGTTTTATCGTTTTAGTTTTCAGGAGGTGGAGGTACACATAGGTAATCCTTCACAACCTCCTTGGGTACATCATAATCCCTAGGATTATTATCCACAACTGTTGCTTTAGGTACAGAGGGTCCTGCTGATGCATTAGTAGAGTTAGGGGCATCCTTCCTATCTTCTTTCCTTAACTCCTGGTTGGTGCATTTCATGGCATGAACGAAGGTCTCCTCATTAGTCAACCATGCTCCTACTAAGTAGCTAGTCTGTTAAAGTCTTCTCATTCTTGAGGCTCGTTCCATCAAGACTTTTTGATGATGTAGGTAACAACCATGTTCCATTAACTTCTTTCGGGGTGTGGTTCTAATTCTTACCATTTTGGCATAGAACTGTTGGCAAGAGACACTATATGGATTCATGAATGTTGTCATTGATGGCAACAAAGTTTATCCCACACATCCGTAGGACATGGTGTGTCTCTACCGGAAGTCAGAATGAAGAATGTGGTGGTCCGGTAAACAAGAACAGAGCATGTGGCAAGGTCCGACAGACAAGTCCGGATCTCTTAGAGGAAGTATCTTGGTGAAGTGTGGATTTGGGGAAGTAAAGAGTACTACCTTGAGTAATAGATTCCAAGGTTTTAGCCTCCGGTGATAGATGAGGTAAAAGATATGAATACTTGAGTACCGGGTTCCTGAGTGACAGTGTAAACAGAGGAAGAACTGACTGACTGAACATCAGACTATTTTCTAGATGCGTTTCTGATGGTGGTAAAGGTTATGAAGACATGAATTATGTTTGGCCGACATGATTAATGATTTCTACAAGTGTATGCTTGATCCGCATTACTTGATGTGCAAGGATTCAACCAACAGAACAGAGTTTGTGAGAAGATTGACTGTTCCGGGTGCCGACTAGAAAGATAATGAAATCACTTGTGTGGATATATATATAGGATGGATTTAGTCATGAGAAGTGGTGTGGTGACATGTGATATGCGAATAAAAGTAGAGCAGAGTAGAAACAGTTAGGAAGGTCCAGTATGTGAAAGGAAAGCAGCATAAGAGAAGAGGAAAGATGAAGTGCAGTAGATCAGTGTACTGAGCCTAACCGGAGCTGAACTCTAGCATATGTGGATGCTACCAATCAGTTCAAGTATTGTATAACACTCTTTTGTAGATAGTGTGTCTCTTGTAGGCAGTGTGCCTCCTTGTGAGCAGTGTGCTCGGGCAGTGAGCCCTAATTGGCAAGTGCCATTTTGTAATTCCTTATTCTTCTAACAGAGAATAATCTTTGGGTTAATCACCCCATGGTTTTCTCCCTTAACAGGGTTTCCATGTCAAAAATATTGTGTCATGTGTATCTCCATTTCATGGTTATGTTTGCTTGTTTGAATTAATGCTGCATTAATTAATAAGAAAGTTCAGAAAGAAGAAATAATTTGGATAACTGATTTACCCCCTCTCAATTATCAACAATTGGTATCAGAGCTAAGTTCCTCCTAACAGAGCCTAACAGCTTGAGGAAGATCTGGGAGTTCAAATGGATGCATATGGTTTAAGGGAGCAACTCAAGACTGCCCTTGATGATCTTAAACAGTCAAACTCTGAAGTCAATGAATTAAAGAAAAGACTTAAACAGGCTGATGATTTCATGAGAGAACTAAAAGACAAATTAAGTCTCTCTATGAAAAAGAGAAAGGAGCTGCTTCAGCAATTGGCAAGACAAGGTGAAGCTAATGATGCAAATGAAGAGCTGACTGAAAAAACCAAGTTATGTGAAAAGTTATCAAAAGAAGTCATTATGGTAAGAAATGAAATGGAATCAGGAGTTATAAAGTTTACTCAAGAGATTGAAGAGAAAAGAAAAACTGAAGATAATCTAAGACAATCTCTCAAGGAGAAATCAGAAGATTGCCACCAAATGGATAGAATTATCAGACATCTTGAATTTGATCTTGAAGATGCTAAAGAAAATGAAGAAAAACTTGAGGATCAAATTGTCTCTCTTAAAAGGGATCTTCAATCAGCAAATGAATATAAAGAGAAATTCAAGATAAGTTCTGCTCAACTTAAAGTTCTTCTTGGAAGTCAGAAGAGGGCAGATGACAAGTGTGGTTTGGGATATGAGAAAGGAGAAAGCTCTGGATCAGGTCAGCAGAATTTTGGACCAGAAAATCCAAGGAATAGGCCTAGAAGACCTCCGGTAAGACAACCCAATGCTCAAAGATATCCATCCTTCAATGGATACTGCCACAACTGCAATCACTTTGGTCACAAAGCTAATCAGTGCAGAAAGAGAATGAATCAGACTAATTCATCCTTCTCCGGACAGTGTTTTAATTGCAAAAGGTATGGTCACAAGTCTCATGAATGTAGAAATATGCAAATGAACAAATCATTCAATGGTAGATGCTTTGCATGCAATAGAGTAGGTCATATGGCTAATCAATGCAGATCAAGAGGATATCAGTCAAATATGCAAAGAAATGTTGTTTGCCAAATCTGTAATAGGTCCGATCATAATGCAAAAGTCTGTAGAAGCAAGAATCAGGACAAAAGAGGTCCGGTATATCATAATCAGAATCAAGATAAGGGTAAACAAAAGATGAATGTGGATGAAGTTAAAAATGAGATGAGCAAGATTTGGGTGAAGAAAGGTACTGAGAATGTAGAGGTTGGATCCGCACCAGACTCTGGTGCTGATATTCCTTCTGGAAACTAAAAAGTGAGCTCTGGCTCAGGGGGAGACACAAAGAAAACCTTGTTCCCCCAGCCAGTCAATTGGTGCCGGAACTGGCACAAGAAGAGTTGCGGATTGAAGGAGTCATAAGGGATATATTCAAACAAACTGTGGTTAAGATTTGGAAGATCCACAAGATGTTTAAAGATCAGGGTTGATCCGGTTCTTCAAATCACCCGAATAAGGCAAACCAGAATAATGTAGGTCGAGCATTTATTGCAATCTGATATTAGGGCTCGTGGAGCAATATAAGGGTTTTTCATTAATCACTCATTCATTCTGCACTCAAGAAGAAATGAAAAGTGGAGCTCTACAACAAAATTCCTCAAGTTCATTAAAGATCACTTGCAGAAGTCATTACTTCCAGAGATCAATCCAATCAACTCCGTAAAACCGATAGGCGCAAAAGGTATTTTCCTTTTCAAATATCTCACTGCAAATCTCTTGATAATGGGTACTCTGAATATTGTAAAGATTTCTGATAGACCTCGCCCTACATTTAAGAAACATCCATACAAATCCTTGGAGGTAGACCCCCTAGGTGCATTTTCCAATGTTCCTCATGGTGTTTTGCACACCGAAGATATTAGGGTTTATATACATGCAAATGTTGAAGAGTTTGGGGAATTCAAACTAAGAGATATCTATCACAAACAACTGTTAGATGATTCATTTGAGCTCAAACCCCAATACATAGGCCTCCGGAACAAGCACTTTGCACAATACATACATTTCCCCTGTTTTACAGAGATGAATGGGTTAGGTACATTTTGAGCAGAATACATGACAATTTCATGTGGTTAAATGGACCATTCAAGATCACTAAAGATGCCATTAGGGCAGTCACCGGATTACACTCATCCAGTGGGATTCCTATTCTTAAATCTGTGAAGAATCAAACTGTGAGTGAAGCTACCGGATCCAAGTTTGACAAAAGAGCAATGATAGTAGATGACATCTCTGATCCGGATGTCAAGTTTGCCTCCATGATCATTGGGTATAAAATATATCATTCTAGCAGGGAAAATTCTATACCTGGAACTGCCATCTACACTACATATGAAATGCTAAGAAAGGATGCAGACTATGATCTTTGCCAACTTCTCTTGAACCAACTCATGGAGAATCTGTAGAAAATAAAGAAAGATAAAAAGAATTCATTCAAGTATGGTGGATTGATATTGTGCTTATTCTTCTACTTTATGAATGAGCTTCCCAGATCTAATGGCTGGGTATGGGAGAATGATAGACCGGTAGCTATCCAAATAAGAGATTATTTACATGGACTTGGTGACGACAAAGCACAAAATATAGCTCTGTGGGGATATTTCAAGAACTTTTAGAACATGATGCAAGCAAGAGAAAGGATTCCCCAGTCTCTTGTTGAGAAATACAAAGACACAATTTGCTTTATGGTAGAGATTGATCAGTGCCTAATGGAGGCAATAGAACCAAGAACTGTATGGATCATGCCCATGGGGTATGAGGTTGATGATCAAATTGTGGAGCTACATGTTCAACACATGCTAATTTAGCCTAAGGATCCAAAAGCAGAAAGGTTTGGAACCTTTGAGGAGCTGAGTATAAAAATTCATGTTGAACTCAGAGAACCAGAGATCAAGAGGAAGGTGAGAAAAGAAGTAGAAAATATTGCTCAAGGCCTTGGCATCTCAAAGGAGGCACTTGATGCCCACAAGAAAAGGATGGAAAGGGCTGAGGAAGAGAAGAAAGAGGTAGAAAAGAAAAGCAAGGAAAGTGCTTCTGTAGAAACCTCCACCCGAACCAGATCATCAAAGAGATCTGCACCTGTCACAGCCAAAAGCTCAAAATCAGAAGTCCAGGCATCCGGCAAAAGAGAGAAAATATCCAAGACAAAATCCACAAGGGCTTATATAAGTCAAAGAGATGAAGAGGAAACCAAATCAGATGAGGGGGTAAAGGAAATAAAGAAGCAGAAGAAGAAAGGATCCGGTAAACCCTCCACAGGCCAAGACAAGGAAGAAATTGTAGAGGAATTTGTTGAAAAGCCCACCCTGTCTCTAAAAAGTGTAATCAAATCAGTCACTGTGGATGGAAACCTTCAACCAATAGCTGAATTCTATGATGATTACAATGAGGCTGACCAAAGATCCTGTAGGAAGCTACAATCAGGTATCTAAACATATACAATAAGGCTTTCATTAAGATTATATCTCTAATTCCTAAGAGCCTAGAAAAGGAGTTAGAAATAAGAAAGAACAATGCCATGGCAAAAGACATTGAGATCCGGGAACAGATAGCTATTCAGCTATATCCTGCAATCGATCCCAAAACAATGAATATGATATTCAAAGATTGCAAGGATGAATTCAGGAGCAAAGCAAGGATGAATCAGCTCATGCTTGGTGAAATCGACAAGGTGGCAAAAGAGACTGAAGAGATTCTCTGGAATACTCTTAAAAAGTTCAACATTCCTATCACAGAGGACTCCGGTAAGAGCTTTGAATCCCCTATTCTGGAAGAAGTGGCTCATGGACAAACAAATATCTCTCCTCTAGTTTCCCCTACAGCTTTCGAATCTAAAGGACAAGACACAATACAGGAGAAAGAAGCAGGAGTGAAGGAAAAAGAAGCTGACAGTACCAAGGTTGCAGAGAAAGAGAAGACCCCAACAGAGAAAACCACAACTGATAGTGGTAAGGATGTAGAAGGAGAGAAAGCTCCAAGGGATAGCCCTAAGACTGCAGATGAAAAGAAAAATCTGTCTCTAGCAAGAGACACTGCACAAACTGTCCAAGAATTCCTGAACAAAGAAACAATGGAGATTGATGAACCGGAGCTTCTACAAGGTCCATTCAATTTTGATTCTCTTTCTCCGATACAAACTATGAAGATAGCCTCATTCACTAATGCAAAAGTGAAAGAAAAACTCCTAAAGTCTCATATGGAAGACTGTGAGTTGATAGAAGCTACTTCCGGAGTGCTTGAAAAGATTATGCCATCGGTTCAAAAAGATCCCACAGCCTCCACTTCTGGTAATCTCAAAACCTTAGTCAGCAGTGTCAGTACACATTTTGATTCTCTAGAAAATTAGCTGAAGAAAAGGTCTGGAAGGAGTTTTTGGATAAAAGGTTCTCCGAGGTACAGGGTTTGATCATTAATGATAGGAGAAACATGAACATTGGGATAAAGAGCTTAGAAAATGCTCTTAAGGATGGCGGTGAAATATACAAGTGTTGTATCTCCTGGTCCAAGGTATTGAGAAGAAAATAAAAGAGCAAGAGGACAAACTACTAAGCTTGTCTCAAAGTTTTGATCCTCTTTCATCCTCCATAATAAATCAAGAATGTCAGACTATTGCAATCACAAATGCAATAAAGAATTTTGAGAAGGAAAGAAAGAACATAATTAACTGGATGGGTGAACTTAGAAGGATTATTATCCCTAAGTTAGAGGCCATGCATGAGGCCATAAGTAAAGCTCAAATCACAGCCCAGACAAATGATCTGACAGATCTTAAGAGGGCAGAAGCTTTTGCATTTTTGTTGAGTGGTCACATCTCAATTTTGGATAGAATGAAGCAAAGTTGGGCTACATAACTCATCCAACTGAAAACAACTTTTGCAGACATACTGCAGTATATGTAAGTATTCCATATGTATATACTTATGTGGCTAAGTATAGTAAAATTTGTTTTTGAAAATTTTGGTGTGCGGACCCTACCCTTTGCCATTGATGTCAAAGGGTGAGTGAGGAGCACTAAAAAATGAGGAATCCAACTAAGGGGGAGCTCTAGAAAATGTATATAAAGACAGAGCATTAGTCAAGGGGGAGCATAGTGTAAACACCTAGTCATTTTTCACTAAGTGTTGCCGTCAATGCCAAAGGGGGAGATTGTTGGCAAGAGACACTATATGGATTCATGAATGTTGTCATTGATGGCAACACAGTTCATCCCACACATCCGTAGGACATGGTGTGTCTCTACTGGAAGTCAGAATGAAGAATGTGGTGGTCCAGTAAACAAGAACAGAGCATGTGGCAAGGTCCGACAGACAGGTCTGGATATCTCAGAGGAAGTATCTTGGTGAAGTGTGGATTTGGGGAAGTAAAGAGTACTACCTTGAGTAATAGATTCCAAGGTTTTAGCCTCCGATGATAGATGAGGTAAAAGATATGAATACTTGAGTACCAGGTTCCTGAGTGACAGTGTGAACAGAGGAAGAACTGACTGACTGAACATCAGACTATTTTTCAGATGTGTTTCTGATGGTGGTAAAGGTTATGAAGACATGAATTATGTTTGGCCGACATGATTAATGATTTCTACAAGTATATGCTTGATCCGCATTACTTGATGGCAAGGATTCAGCCGACAGAACAGAGTTTGTGAGAAGATTGACTGTTCCGGGTGCCGACTAGAAAGATAATGAAATAACTTGTGTGGATATATATATATATATAGGATGGATTTAGTTGTGAGAAGTGGTGTGGTGACATGTGATATGCGAATAAAAGTAGAGCAGAGCAGAAATAGTTAGGAAGGTCCGGTATGTGAAAGGAAAGCAGCATAAGAGAAGAGGAAAGATGAAGTGCAGCAGATCAGTGTACTGAGCCTAACTGGAACTAAACTCTAGCATATGTGGATGCTACCAATCAGTTCAAGTATTGTATAACACTCTTTTGTAGACAGTGTGTCTCTTGTAGGCAGTGTGCGTCCGTGTGAGCAGTGTGCTCGGGCAGTGAGCCCTAATTGGCAAGTGCCATTTTGTAATTCCTTATTCTTCTAACAGAGAATAATCTTTGGGTTAATCACCCCGTGGTTTTCTCCCTTAACAGGGTTTCCACGTCAAAAATATTGTGTCATGTGTATCTCCATTTCATGGTTATGTTTGCTTGTTTGAATTAATGTTGCATTACTTAATAAGAAAGTTCAGAAAGAAGAAATAATTTGGATAACTGATTCACCCCCCCTCTCAGTTATCAACAAGAACACCCAATCATTAGCATATGTTAGCATTGGATACAAAGTAACCATCAAGTAGTGAGCTCATAGGTCCATGTATTGAACTCAGTAGCTCTAATACCATATGTAACATGATCACATTCCATAATGCTCATTAATTAACATAAATATTCATCTTAATCATGAAATAGAGATCAACATGATTATCCAAATCAAAATTAAACAAGAATGATTCATTATCATTTCAACAATTAAGCATGTTATTCTAAATAGAATACAACAAAGCTTACAATTACAATATCCAAATACATCTCAGTAGTGAATAATCCTTCACTATGCATGTACAAAATTATGCTCAAGGCATCAAATATCAATTTATACATAATAAATGACTAACAAGTCATAAAATGAAAAGCAGTGCATCTGGAACTTTTGACATCTATCTTCATAAGCCTCGACTTGTCTCATGTTTGGGAAGGAGAGCATCATCCGAGTGCTTATCCTCCAACCACAGATCGATGGTCCCCTACACAACTTCCTACCTGGAAGTGGCCCTACCCTTCATAGAAGGTATAGATAAAAAGAAGCATTAGGTTTTCCATCTGAGTATCTGGTGTTGTGTCCTTCATAATACCTCTCGGTCATGCAACTATAGATCCACTCTAATAATGCATGACACTACTGGATACATTATGCCATCTGGAGCATTGTGGACCGAAAACACATGTAGAGACGGATGCATTACTTTGGCCAAAGATTTACATACATATACGTTTTGCAATGAATGTAGTCATATGTCCACCACCCTTACTCAACTTAGAAGCTGTCTCATCCTACAGTATGCTTAGTTCAACCTCTCTAGGTCTAGTAAAAGTGAATTCAGTTGATTCTTAGTCCAATTCTAGAGAAATCAACTCCTATCCTAGGAGTACATTCAAATATGTTATGTTGCTTTTGCAACAGGGAACTTGTGACTCCATGTCACTCTATTCCCACCTTTTCAAAATGACAAAAGTTTAATCATGTTTTCAACTCGTGACCTAACCCAGTCGATGTACACATTGTAGCCTTATCTCAAGGTTTACTTTTAGTTCAAGTCATCTAGATAGGTAATTTCAAGGTCCAAAAGGTTGATTTTATTAAAAAGATTCTATCTCAAGAACTCTACGTGAGTTCATAGCAATACGTACTCCCTTCATGGAGTTTGGCCATTAGAAAGAAAATGGCTTTCATAAATAAGCAATAATTCAAAAACCCATATGTGTTTTTATTGATAAACATTCTCCTCACGGGGTTCAATCACAAGTAAAGAAAAGGGTTTGATTCACATTAGAATATACATATAAGACTTGAGCTATTTATGCTTCCCATCTCTCAATGTTATCAATAGCAAGAAGAGAATCCTCTCTAATGATTTAGATAGCATGCTAAGCTGCCATAGAATTAAACAATGATCTTTTGTATAGCATACCTCCTCCTTTAGCAAGGGGTTGGAAGTACTACCTTGGTTATCCTAATAACCCTTTTAACAATAGTCAGGTTCCATGTATGATGATACTAGATTGTGGTTAAGTTCTATAAGCACAGTTTAAAGTTAAAGTCTCACAAGACCATCACCACAGTTCAAGGTTGCCGCCTTGGCCACATGTAGGTTGAGCCTTTGAGTATATACATAATACACTAATTCAACACATCTTGTGCCATGAGCACCATTGGTTCAACTCATCATACGAGTCTTAGCACTATCTTTTAATTATTATCAAGAGCCACATCAATAACTGAAATGCATTTGCTACAGTGGTTATGTGCTCGTCTTCAATGGCCTCAAGCTGCTATTGTATTGAAAACTATAGAGGCTTCAAGCTCGGCCTTAACAGCTTCGAGCTACAGTTACAATGAAGGCTTCAATGGATTAGAGCTTGGCCTTAATGGCCTCAAGCTACTATTATAAAGAAATCTTCAATGGTTTAAAGCTTGGCCTTATCAGCCTTGAGCCATTGTTATAAAGAAAGATTCAATGGTTTAAAGCTCAACCTTATTGGCCTTGAGCCATTGTTATAAAGAAATCTTCAATGGTTTAAAGCTTGATCTTAACAACCTTGAGCCACTGTTAAATAATGAAAGTATAAAGCTAATAACACAACAAGCATACAATGAAGTAGTCGACACAGTCGACCCTTATAATTCCAGAAAGCATCATTGAAAATAAACAATGAAAAGCTATGTTGTCTCAGACTTCCATTCTACCTAAATGAAGTCATTCGATATTATCTCCCAGTTCGATTGACTGTGTTTTCCTTTCTCTACTCCTCCTCCTGAGTGCTGAGAGCACAACAATGGATAATGATAGTAAAAAAAATAGATAGCAAATGGTAACAATAGACTTGCTATCACTCCCTTTCTTGGCATGCTGCACATGCTGGGAACTACCACCCACACCCATGACGTGGTGGGTAGTTTCACACTCAGCCAACCTACGGTTTCTTAGGAGCCAGTCATCCCAATACTTGTTATCTGCAAGTCTTTGGTGAGCATGAAGCTCCCCATTGGTTTGAATAATCATTTTTATCACTCCAATATCGTGGGTGATGTCATCCCATAAACAAATAAATAACCATATTAGTATTGCAAGAAATTCAATAATAGATTTATATAATCATAGCATAATATTATTTCATGTATCTTCTTTGATGTATGTAAATACTTATATCAATCAAGATGTCATCTTTCGACATCACCACCTTCATGGTGGCAGGTCAACATGCGATTTAGGGGTTGAGCACCGCTCCCCCTTCTTTGCTTAAACCCTAAGCATAACCAACCAAGATTAATAGACTCATAATCCCAGTTCAGGGATAAATAGACTAAATAAGAAGATACTCTACCACATGGTAAGGCTATCTCTCGAATCGCATTGACATTCTAAGAACATCGTTAGGTCGAGTCAATGCAACATTGTCAAAATGACTCAATCGACAAAACAACAAAAATAGAAAATCAACTAGCAAAGAAAAGGTGTAACTTACGCCAACTTACACAGGTTCATAAGGACATAAAGTCTGACACTTGCAATTGACCCCATTTCTCGACACCTATCTCTTCCTCCTGACTGATACTCTCCTTCCATCTTTGAAGGATGATTACTTTCTTGATCAAACTCACCACCAGAAAATCATGATTAGTGTATCATCATATGATCGATAAATCATAATAATTAAATAATCATTTCAATCTTGAAATCTCATATCTAACTAGCATTAGTTAGTTTCCTCATAAACAATGATTAATCTGGCATTTTCCACAAACTTCTAATCATTCAACTCTTAACTAATCATCCTGATTACCATGTAAAAGTAAGATTAAGCTAAATAACAAGTTGGGGATGTAACAGAGGCTTAGAGTACTATGTGTAGTGCTAGGGAAAAGCCCCTAGTTAGGTAGATAGTGTGGGAGGGCTTTGCAAGGTGCTGAGATGGGGATTTATTTCCCCCTTAGCTATTACCAGTTCTTCCTGTATCAGAAATAATTTGCTTTCTTTGCTGGACAAAGAGTGTTCAAATGGCATGGATTTAGAAGAGCCCCACCCAATGGGGTCCAGAGTTGAGGAATCTAAGTTGGTTGGATCTACTGGGAAGGATCCCCAAAGATTGATGGCTTCTCCTCCTTTAGAGGCTATGGCTAGGGATACTACAATTTTTGTTGCCCCTCCCTTATTCTTAGATTCTTCAAGCGCTTCTGATCACTGGTGGATTATCATCCATGCTTTAGTCTTTGATAAATCTTCCAATAGATGGGCTAAAGCCCTGGTCAGAAAATTTCTTAGTTATAGGTTGAATGTTAATGCTGTTAGGGCTTGGACTGAGAGAAAATGGAAGTTAAGTGACCCTCTAAAAATCACAAAGATGATGAAAGGTTTCTTCCTATTTTTTTTCTCTGTAGATGAAGATAAATTGCAAATCCTAAAGAGTCTAGTCTTTGATTCTTTGGTAGATCTTGCTTATTTCTCAAGAGCTAGGAGCTAGGGCTGGACCTTGGAAATTTTTTTTTTGACAAGGTGCCTATTTGGATGAATCTCCTAGGGTTACCTCTTTAATCCTAGGATGAGGAAGTTTGGGTAGCCATTGCTGGCTCCATGGGGAATCTCATTATTGTTGATGAGATGACCAAATATAGGAAAAGAGATACATATGCTAGATTGTGTGTCAATACTATTGTTGACAAAGTGCTCCCTTCTTCTATCACACTTTCTTCAAGATTGGGTGACTGGGTGTAGAAAATGACCCATGAGGAATCTCAAGTGATGTGTCTTAACTACCGCAAGTCAGGGCATACTTCTACAGGTTGCGATGTTTCTAATCAACAGGACAAAGAAACTGTTAAACCTTAGTCTGAGGTTTGGAGGGCTCCATCATCTGCAGAGTCAGACAGACAGGGGCATTATTTACAGGAAAGTGGTAATGGAGAGCCCACTGATCATGTTGATACTTATTCTAAAAAGAAACACACTAACCCTTCTATGATGGACATAAGTGGGATTTCTTCAAAAACTTTCGGTCCTGCCCCTTTAGTTGAAAGGGATATTTTAGGATCTAAAACAAAACAAAGCTCTTTAATGTTGTTTGGGTTCAAAACACCTTGAGTGGTTCTTTTGTGTTGGTTTGTCTATTGCCTTTCTCACCCCCTGCATGGGGTATTGTTGCTAGTCTTTGAGTTTTTTTCTAGCATTCCTTGTTTGTTTTGGGTTTGGTCCTTCTGGTTCTAGTCAGTTCGTTATTGGCTAGTCTCATGTCTTGTGAGATTCGTAGCTGCTGGTTCTCTTGGTTCTTTCTTTGTGTTATCTTTTAGCTCCTCGTGTAGCTTGTATATTTCACCTTTTTGGATTTTTGTAATGGGTTCAGGCCCTTCCCGGTTATCTTAATCAAAACATAACATAGTGACAAGATTTCCAGAGTTGACGATAATTTTTTTTATTCATCCATCCATTTTCTTTTTTATTTTTACTTTAAAAAAATAACATTTGCTCAAGAATTTTTCACAGGTTCTGATGCAGCGTAATGGGAAGGATCATTAATCACCATAAAAAGCATGATAGTTATAGCTTGCAAGTGTATTCAATTTTACCCTTGGCATTTGGTGTTTTGTAACATTACATATTGAATTGAAGCAAAGATAATTTAGTTTTTGTGCTAGAAAAATAAAGAAATGATGCAAATACCTTTTAAAATATTTCCTCCATGGCCTTGGATTGATTGCTAAGAAGGGGATGCTTTTATTTTCTGTTTGCACTCCCTTTTAGCTCACCTCAAATCTTGCAATTTGATATTATTGCTTGAGTTATAAAGGTGATTCATTTTTTTCGATTTGAACTCTCCTTTAGCTCACCTCAAATTTATACTGCCCACCATGATATAGCTAGGCCATATCCTTTTGGAATTTGCCTTGCCAGCTACCCTGCCATATTGACTAAAAATAGTCAAATTTCTTTTATTTTTTAAATGAGCACTCTTATTTGTAGTTTTGAATTCAACATTCACTCACATTAACACTATGCCTAAATTTGGTGGTAGTTACATGTTAAGGCTGTAGTAGCCATGAATGTTATGCCACGTATGTTGCAAGTGGAATCTAAAGCATTTAAATCTTTCAAATATAATTTCCTATATTTGTTTGTGGTAGTAAAAGTGATTCAATTCATATTTTCTTTTTCAATTTAATTTTTTCTCCACGTAATAAAAGTTCTCTTTTTTCTAATTTAGTTTACACGAAAATTAAGGAATCTTTTAGCTCCTCTCCTCCACCCATGTTGTGACTATAGAAATGCCTCTCGACATAATTAATATTTAATTTTTATATATAAATACTTCATTTTACTATTTTATAATAAATTTTATTATAAAAATAGTATTAATTATATTATCTTATTGATATTTAAAAATATTATAATTCATATATGGCCATTATATTTTTGTATAAATATTAAATATTAATATATATTTTATGGTAAGTACTACCAAAGGGGGTAGGTCCCTTTTATTGATCAAGAAAAGCATTACATTGCAAGAGAGATGATATTAATCCCATCTGCAAGTACATTAACCCTCTCCAACTGTTGAGGGGAAAAAAGATCTCCAAAGACACTGACATAGTTAGCAAATGTAGTCATCTTAGAATTATCTAGACCATCACGAAATATCTTTAGTGCTTCTAAAACATTTTGTTTCTTTTTGACAGATTCAACATCGAAGACTTCAGTAATGAATCCTTTCTTAGGATTGATATTGATCTTTGTAATAGACTTCATTACCTCATCTATTATTTCACCACACTACAAATCTAGTGAATCTTGATGCATGATGTGTTGCTCTTGTGGCCTAGGCCACATTGGTGCAGAAAATCCCCAACAGTTTCCCATCATGTGTGTGATCTTCCAATTCGGAGTATCTTTGCGTAAAATAGCTTGAACACACAGTTGTGAATCCCCTTCAATGTCTACATTTTTAAACCCAATCTTCTTATAGAATTCAAGTCCCATGGTCATCACCTCAAACTCCGCCTCATTATTGGTGGCATACCTAACCTTTTTTGAAATTACCCCCAGACATTTACCACTACTATCTCTAATCATACACCCAACGCCGACCAAGCCCGGGTTGCCTTTTGTAGATCCATCAAAGTTTATCTTGACTCACCCTAAAGCTGGAGGATTCCACTTGGCCTCTCTTCTTGTTCTTCTCTTATCCTTAAACTCTCCCATTGGTCTTCTTAGTTCTCTCCAGTTAAGTTGTGATTCCCCATCCCAACATGAAAAGACTGTTTCTTCCTTGACCTTGCATTTTGCGTTCGCAACTTCACATATACTTTCCTTTGTCATTCTACAAAGTTCTTCCATGGATTTTTGTTCATCTCTAAAAACTCTCCTGTTCCTCTCTTTCCATAGTTGCCATACTATGAGAGCTAGTGAGATAATCCAGACATCTGCCCAAAGGGTATTTCTATTGATTCTTGGCCAACTTTGCATAACTCCCAATAAATTACTTTGACGAGGCACACTCCAGTTGAGACTCACTTGAAGCCAGTCCCAACACCTACTAGCTAATGGGAATTCCAAGAGGAGGTGGTCAATTGTTTCACCATTGTTACAACACAACAAACATCTTGAGGGACCATGGATCCCAATTGTTGAAAGTCAATTTGCTGTTAGAATTCTATTATGGAGAGAAGTCCATAGAAAAGCCCTAGCTTTGGGTAGGACTGAGGAGTGCCAGCAAAGGATTGAGGGCCAGTATTTTATCACTCAAGAGGCATTTTGAATCGCATACCTAGTTTTTACTATGTATTCCTCCGTCTTGGATTTGCACCATATAATTTCATCCTTCTGGTTGTTCAGGTTAATTTTCCTTTGCAGTAGTTCAATTTGGAGCAAATGTTTAATCTCATTGGGCATTGTCCATGTCTCAATGTTAAGCCATTCATATTTGTCCCCCGCCACATCTAAAATCTTGATGATGTAGTCTGCCACCTTCATGCCTACCAGGGCCTATATGATATCCACATGTTCCACCATGCCTCACAGATCTTTGAGGGGAAAATGGTCGTTCCAAGAGTCTGACCAAAAAATCTGCAGACCTATCATCGTTTATTTTCCACATTAGGTGATTGGTAATGAGACTTCTACTTTCCCAAAGGAATTTCCAGATCATTGATCCTCCCACTGAGTTAGCCATTGTAAGAATTCGGTTGGGCTCTAGTTCGTCTAGATATTTATTTTGGAAGATTCTACACCACAATCTATTCGGGCCCCTATACATTTTCTAGGTGAGCTTGGCACCCAATGATAATTTTGGTCTCTCATTTTTCTAAGCCCATCCCCACCAGCCACTTTGGAGGTACATGCCTTATCCTAGTGGATCAAGGGGATTTTCTTTTCTTCTTTAGACCCTTCCCAGAGGAACTGCTTGAGGTAGCTTTCCAAGTTAGCTTCAAACTTATGAGTCATCTGGTAGAAAAACATTACGTAAATGGGAACTGCACAAAGGACATAGTAGATCATCATTATTCTTCTAACCAGTGTGAGCCATTTGCTCTTCTAGGCTGTGGATTTGCTCCTGCAATTTTCCAATACCTCCTCCCAATGATTTGACCAACATATACCAACAAAGATCGGGGCTCCAAGATATTTGGTCAGGGGAGAGGAGATAGAGAACCCAAGTAAAATCATGATTTTCTTTTGTATCTACTTTTTGGTTTTGAAGAAAAATTTTCTATTTCTCATAGTTCATCGATTGGCCTGAAATTTTGGTATAATCTTCCAAAGTATCCTTGATTACTTCTTCCGTCATGGTGGCTTCTCCAAAAAGAATTGTGTCATCCGCAAACTAGGCATGGGTGATAGGATCAACATTGTCAGCCACCTTTATTCCTTTCCAAATTCCTTTAGCTCTCCATTTCTTAATGGATCTTCCCAATGCCTCTACCATAATTACAAAGAGGAAGGGGGAGATGGGTGTTGCAAGTATGTACCTAACCGGTGTTGTCATTGATGTCAACATATCAGTGCTGCCATTGATGTCAACTATGCTCCTAATTTGATAAGCTAGATGCTTTGTATTGGCTCATGGAAGTGTTGGAGAAAATGAGTAAGTGATCCAAATATTGAGTTTCCAAGTGCTTTTGAGAAAATTTGCTCCTCCGGTGGAAACAGTGTATGGAAGAGTATCTTTGTTTACTGAAGAATAGTATGGTAGATTGCTCTGCATTTCCAGTAGAATGAATATCTTTATCTGCGGATTGGAAGTTAATTGGAGGCATGTATGAAGATGATATATCTCAAGTTTGAGCCTCTGGTATGAAGATTTGAGTGAGCTATGTTCACCAGAGTGAAAACTACTTTTCTGTATGTTTGATGGTGACAGGGAGAAAGTGTTATGCTCTGCATTCCTCTGCATTGAAGTATTTTTGTCTACGGTTATAGAGTTAAGTCTAAGATGATGTTATGTGCCTTCAACTCTAATGGTTCGTGATCTGGTGGTCTGCAAGTGATCATTTCCTTATGACAGTAGTTGGCAGTGGTGTTTATGTGTTCTAGTTTTAAGAATCTTGATAGATTGGTTAGAAGTTGTGTGGTTGTTCCTGATGATCTTAATGTGCTTGTAGATGTCTCCTGATCGTGTTCCTACCCTTGGATTGGTCTGCAAAAAGAAAATTGGATCGTGGATGAAGAATGTTCTTAGTAGACCTAGTGTTCTCACCAGTCTTGGCCGACTTGGTTGATTTCACTATTTGCGGTGATGCCTTGAAGATTGTAGAAGTGTGTCATGGTGTGAAGGATTGCGTTTGAGTCCCAGCTAAGGTGTGGTGTGATCAACGTACATCTTTACATCTTTCCCTTAGCTAATTTCTATATTAGGTCCAGACCTATTTCTATGTATGTTTTTGTAATACCGACCTTGGAGATTGTTCCAACAGTTGATGAATGTATTGCCGACCTTGATGTACATTCCAAGGTTGATGACTTGTATAAAGACTTGTAATGTAATTGCAAAAAATGAGGAGTGAGTGAAAATGAAGAGATAAGTATGATGGTGTAAAAGAGTAGAGAAGAGGAGTTATATTATGCTTCAATGGAATTGAACCTAGGCATGGAGTAGATGCTACCAAATCAGGTCAACATCTTTTGGCAGTGAGCCACCCCTTGGCAGTGAGCCATTCTTGGCAATGAGTTGTTCTTTGCATTGAGCATTTTGGGCAGTGAGCCTTTATTTTTCAGTATTGATATAACTTATATTTTTCTGTGGGCTAACACCCACCGTGATTTTTCCCTTATAGGGTTTTCCACATAAAAATCTGGTGTCTCCTATGTCTCCTGTGTGATTGTGATTAAGTCTATGGTTTCATGCTTTCATTGTTAAATCTGATTATCAGTAATTAAGTAGTTGATGGTTTGATATTTATATGGAGTTAAGTTTTTGTGACAACTGATTCACCCCCCCCTCAATTGTCTTATGTATTTCAACAATGGGATCTCCTTGCCTCAGGCCATTCGTAGCTTCAAAGAAACCACAAAGGGACCCATTGACCAACACTAAATATTTGGTTGTAGATATACAAAAATGAATTGAATCCAACCAATGGTTATTAAATCCAAACTTACTCATTACTTCCCTTAAGAAATTCCAGTCAACTCTATCATAGGCCTTCTTAACATCCAATTTCAGCATCATGCCCTTTATCCTATCCTTCGAGATTGAGTGGATAGTCTCATTAGTGACTATAATACTGTCACTAATTTCTCTTCTAGGAACAAAATTGTTTTTCTCTTATGATATTATTAAATCTAGAACTAACTTGAGGTGATTAGCCAACACCTTGGATATTACTTTATAAATGATATTACATAAAGAAATTGGTCAATACTCACTGAAGGATTTGCATTCTAACTTTTTGGGGATGAGAGCCACTACGTTGTTGATATCTTTGACAAATTTATTCATTTTGGACTCCTCCACAGTCTTCCATACTGCATTTCCTATGAAGGGCCAACATTTTTGGTAGAAACTTGTGGGGAAACCATCTGGCCCAGGTGATTTATCAAGGTTCATTCGAAACACCGCTGCCTTGACCTCCTCCAATGAGATTAGAGCGGTGAGCATGTCATTATCCGCATCAGAGATGAGTATTGGGATATAGTTGAGGGAAAGAGAGCCATGGTTGACTGAAGCATGTGGCTTGTTCACCAACAATCCATGAAAATGCTTGATAGCCTCCACTTCTATTTCCACCTAACTTGACACTGTGGTACCATCCTATCTCAAAATTTCATCTATTCTATTTCTTGATCTTTTTTCTTTGGTTGATGTATGGAAGAACTTAGTATTGGAGTCACCTGCCTTTAGCCAGACTTCCCTAGCCTTGTCGCACCAATAAATCTCCTCATCCACCAACACCTCCTTGTGATCTTGCTTGAGCTTTTGTTCTAGATCAAAATCTTCTTTATACATGCCTACGACAATCACTCGATTATTCAATTCCTCCAACTCTTTCTCTATGCGAATCTTTTCTTTGAAGATGTTTTTGAAGTCCTCCTTACTCCAAAATTTCAGCTTACCTTTAAGGTATTGTAATTTTTTGATAAAACAAAAATTGACCATCCTAGACACTTAGCATTCTTTCCACCATCTTTCCAAATTTTTAACAATAATTTCATCCCACCACCACATATTTTTAAATTTGAAAGAGTTGCACCTGGGATGCTCGATTTCTATTTCCAATGAAATTGGAAAGTGGTCTAATACTGATAGTAGAAGAATCTTAGCTTCAACACTCAATGACTCATTTGGCCAATTATGGGAAATCAGGAACCTGTCAAGTCTTTCTGAGATGTTGGAGAAGCTAATGCATCTGTTAGTCCAGGTGAAGGTACCATTTGAAGTCTCATAGTCTACCACCCCCACATCTTCCACAAATGATCTAAAATCTTGTATAACTCTATTTTCCTTATTGAGGCCGCCACTCTTTTCTCTCAGATTAAGGATAGTGTTGAAGTCTCCACCCATGATGTATGGGGTGGAAGGAAGGTTCTTGATTTTAGTTTTGATTTCTTCCCAAGTGGCCAACTTGTCCTTTGTTTTGGTCAGCCCATAAATATTGAATAGAAAGAATTGGAAATTAGTGAAACAATTTCTTACTAGACATAACATCCAATTTGGTTGTGTATCAATTAAGTCGATTGAGACAGTATTATCTTTCCACATGATACCAAGTCTTCCCGCTGTACCACAAGCCTCCTAAAATAGGCCTACCTAGTTCATGTAATATTTGACAAATTTTGCTACCTTTGTACTCCCAATTTTAGTTTCTTGAAGAATGACAATGTCCACAAGTAGCTTTTTGAGATGACGCTTAACTAAGCATCGTTTGTCAGGGGCATTTAAGCCCCTGACATTCCATGTTAAGCATTTAATTGCTCACTAAGGGAGGCCTCTTTTCCCTTGGCTATCATGAATTTTTTGATACTGGTGAAGCTTTTTTCTATCGCTTCCTCTTCTCGCTTTTGTTTCTTTGATTTCCTTCCTTTGCCCTTCTTTGATTTTACCAACCCTAGAGCCTTCGAAGAAGATTGGATGATGCATCTTTGGTCTACAATTCCTATGTCATTGTGGCCCAACTCATCCCATTCATCCAAGTCAACTTCTTCATCCAATAGAATCTCCTCCAACTCAACTAGTTTCCCACAACTATTGTTCTCTCTAGTGCAATCAACCACATTCAAATTGTTCACAGTCTTCTCCACTGCTTCCATTGATCTTGATGGAGCAGGAATGGCCTGGCCATCTTTTTTAGGGGTCACCACCTTCTTCTTGTGGCTTGTTTGAGCCCCTTACTGACTATCTTTTATTTCTCCCACATGTACATGAACATCATCCTTCTTTGGTTCCACCACCTTTTGTGTTTTTTTTCTTGGCCGATCTCCTTCCTTTCTCGACTCTATTTTTTAGGAATCCATTTCTTAAGAATCCTAGTTTTGATTTTACATTTTTTTCCTTGTGGTCCCATTTTTGGTATCTCCCACAATACACTTTCTCCTTGTTTATTTCCAATTGTTGGATCTAGTGGCACCCATCTACACACAATCAAATCTCTTTAAGGATCTAAATGACCATTGCAATTTTTATTCAGGCATAAAGTTATGAATCTCCTTCTACAAAGTATCCATTGATGTCAATTAGGGTTCCAAGCAATCTTCTAATTTTCTCCAGGTAGGCTTGTGACCAATATTCAATAGGGAGATTATACAGACAGATCTAGAGAGGCTTGTCATATGGGCTAAGCTTTATCAGATTGCAATTGGATTACCATTTCTGCAAATGCAGTGACCAATTGCCCATCTCCAAAAGCCCGCCTTGAAGCACTTTCTCCCTTTCCTCTGTAGAGATAAAAATGACACAGAAGAAGCCTATGGGTAGAAATTTAATTAGGCATTCTGTCTTCTAGTTCTCTGTGATCCAAGCCCTAATTTTGTCCCTATCCATCCTTGGCCCAATGAATCTATCAATAATTGCACACTCGTCCAGAATTTTGACATCCTCTAGGGCTTCTTCTGCAACATCAATTGTTTGCAGACCTTCATAATTCTCCAAATGACCGCAACATGTGTCCAATGAGACTTTAGTTTTTGGCAGAGGATGTGAATGAGGATTCACAAAATAATGTACTTAAAAATTACTTGCAATATTTATTTTAAAAATCATATTTATGCCGAAGGCGTTCCCTCTATGAGGTGAGCCGGCCTGGTGGAGAGATCAAACGATTAAATTATCCTCTCAAACGATGCAAGACGATGAAAGTAATATGGACCGTTCAGATTCACGTCACTGTTTTCAAATTTTTGTCACTATTTTTTTCATTTTTGGTTTGACCATTCATTTTTTTGTCTATTTTCTTGTGGAGTGTTCTAATGCTGGGAAAAAATCATGTTAGAAGAAGTCTCATGTTGTTTAAATGTCCTTGGCAATTGTATGAATACCATCATACGTGTAGTAATGTAGCTCCCATCTTTTCAACATGAATTTGATAGGGAATTGATGTGATTGATCATGGTGCTTCTAGATAAAACTGTGTATTGCTCTTTTGCCTCTGATGTGTCACAAATGTACAAAAGCAGCTTAAATTCTCACTCATTTCAAAAGGTTTTTGGTCCTGGTTAAATTACAGCCATGAATGAATGTAAATCTGAAATAGGTCGTTCTACCTTTCCGATGGAACAGTTGGAATTTACCGTGTTTGTACATATAGTGTGAATGACCTAGTTACATAAAATATTCATTTTAGGTTTTACAACTGTTATTGGTAGTGCATCCAAACTTTATTTAATCTACATGAAATTAAAAAAATAATAACCATCTTAGCCAAGAGGGAAAAAACAAACTGCAAGATTCCACAAATAAATGTTGATGGTCACTTTAATAACAGCTGAAGTGAAAAAATCATAATTTTTTTCTTTAAATTTTAGAAATTATTTTGCACTAAATGCACTTAAATTTTAAAGTTTAGTAATATAATATTTTTTTGCTTTTATTTAGGTTTACTATAAATATAATAGAATAATAAATATATAGTTGAAATATAATTAAATTTATTATTATATACTATATTTAATATAATTTAAATTATTAAAAATACTTGGAATATAATATTTAATTATAGAATAGTCTATTTATATTAAATATATTTATTATTTATAAATATTTGTTATTAAATTATAAATTTATATTTATTATTATATATTATATTTTATATAATATAAATTATCAATTATAAATATAATATATATATATTTAGGCAAATGCCATTAGTGGGATGGCTCCATTGAATTAATAACCAAAACAAAACAGTACATAAGGGTTCTACTGACTCGAGTTTTTCATCAGCTCTGAGAGCGCCATGGATATCTTTCTACCTTACATCTATCTTATAATACTCCTAATAGAATTCTAAACTATTTCCTAATAATGATTTACATGTAATCATGCATAATAAACGAAATGCCTTCAGCCACCTCCGTGAGCCTTCCCATTTGTCCTGTCGAAAGTGATCCTGGATTTTCTTGGAGGAAAGTTCTGTAAGATGAAAGGTCTTTCTCCATAATTCCTTTTCGAAGTTCTGCCAATGCTTTCGCAGTTGCTGCTGACCCCACTCTACCCGCGAAGGCGTTCTTTATCACTAAGTCCGCTACGGCCAATCCTGTCTGAGGTATAGCTTCCATCACGGGATCATAGTTTGCTTGAATCAGCATTCAAGCACCCCAACCGATGCCCCAATGCGTGCCCCCCAACATCGCTGCTATGTTAGCAAAGAAGAGTTGATATACTCTTCCATCGTGCAAATGACCTCCATTCCAGGATCCACCACCAATAATTTTCAAAAACGCATCGCGCGCAGCTTCCTCTCTTAATTTGAATAGCCTCCCAACCTGTTGTTCTTTGCCTTCAATGAGGTAAGAGCACTCTATGCCCATGATCTGTTTGTTCACCATTTTTTGTTGAGTCCGCCAGATCGTCCTCATTTTAAAGCCCCACGACATTCTAGCCCATGAAGAGAACTGCATCATGGGCTAGATATGGAAAGATTATTTTCCGGCGAAGAGCCATTTCTTTGATACTTTCTGTGAGTACTTCCTACTTTTTGGGCCGCAAGATGCTATTTTGAATCCCAAACTTCCTGTCCTCCATTGTTATCAAGCTCAGATTGTCCCTCTCTGTTAGATTGCAGAAGATTTTCCAAATTTCCCCACTCCTCTACGTCCTTTTTGGAATATTTTTATGTCCTCCTTTCACTCCACTGTTTTCCAGTAAGTCCGCCACCTTTTTCGCTTCCCTATATACATGCTTGATGGTAAAATTAATTTTCGCCAACAATTCCCATATCCTTTTAATGCCTTTGTCCAAGTGCCAACTAGTCACTTGTTTTTTGCGAATGGTTTCGATAATCAGCATCGAATCTCCTTCTATATCAACTTCTGTAAATTTATTCTCCACGCATTCCTTAACTCCCCTTTCTACAGCTTCCATTTCGGCCAGATTATTTGTGGCTATTCCTAAAGGCCCCGAGATTGCTATTACTATCTCACCTTTATCATCTCTAATCACATATCCATAACCTGCAACTCCGGGGTTGCCCTTAGAGGCCCCATCAAAGTTTAGTTTTAGCCTGCCACTTGGAGGTACCTTCCATTTGGCTTTTTCTTTGGTTTTCTTTTTTCTCCCTGACACACCTCTAGGTAATCTGAGTTCTGGCCAATTTCTCATAATCTGGTCATCCCAACTAGTGAATTTTGATCCCCCTTGTGAGGTGGCCCAGGTATTCAGAACCTCATTTATACCTGCCTCAATCTTTTTCCATATCACCTCCACGCTGTTTTCTTTGCCTTCAAAAATCCTCATATTTCTCTCTCTCCAAATCTGCCACAGCACCATTGATGGAGATGTTTTCCAAATCATCCCCCAAAAACCTTTCTTCTCTAGCCTTGGCCATGTACACAGGAATTCCACTAGATCTTTATTCTTTGGAATTTTCCATTGTAGTTTGTCCATACATTTGTTCTAGCAACTCTCCATTATGGGACAATCTAAAAAGAGGTGATTGAAACTCTCTTCTTGCTGTTTGCATAATGTGCATCTGCTGGGGCCTTGAATCCCTAATTTTAATAATCTATCCTGGGTGAGAACACCCTTGTGTAGTACCACCCATGTAAACGCTCCTGCTTTAGGGAGAATTGCTTTTCCCCAACACAATTCCTTTGGCCACCTTGGCTCATTCATGGTTGAGCATTCCCATTGTAGTAATTGGTACCCAATTTTGACTGAATAATTTCTTGATTTCGCACCACTCCATATTAACTCATCTTCTCCCTGCGTTATTATCACTCTACAATTTTCCATTGTATTCCTGAATAAAGTTTTGGTTTCTTCTGGGACATCTATGTCATCTACCTCCATCCATGAGACTCTTCCTGAATCATCAATCGATCTGATATAGTCTACCACCTTCACCCCTCTTGCTCTAATCATCTTTTCTTTTAACTGTCCTAAACCTTCTATCAAGCTTAAGACTTCGTTACCTTCCCATGAGTCCATCCAGAAGTCTGCTTTTTCTCCATTATTGATACTCTAGGAAAGATGATTTGTGATAACATTTCTGCATTTCTTCTTGAAGTTCCATATCGCAGATCCTCCCCTAGGGTTTGCTACTGTTAGAATTCTTGATGGATCTAGGTCATCCAGATATTTGCGTTGCATGATCCTACACCACAGTTTGTTTGGCTCTTTTGCCATCCTCCACACCAATTTTGCTCCTAGAGCCTCGTTCTGTAATTTTATATCTCTGATGCCAGCTCCTCTATTTTGTATAGAATTGGCCACCTTCTTCCAGCCAATCAGTGGGATTCTCCTTGTCTCTTGTGCGCCTTCCCACATGAATTTTTTTCACATTCCTTCCAACTGTGCCAAAACTTTATTTGGAATTGGTAAGCTTGACATTAGGTATATCGGTACTGCCCCTAGCACCGCCTTCAGCATTGTAATCCTCCTTGCTAACGTCAGCCAATGTCCTTTCCAGTTTTCTATTTTGTTTCTAGAGTTCACTAATACATCTTCCCATAAATTGGCTTTTACCGCTCCCTCAAAGATGGGGCCTCCCAAGTATTTTGCTGGAATCTTGTCAATCTGGCATTCCAAAATTATCGCAATCTGTTTCTGCCACCTTTTTGAGACATTGAAGAAAAATATCCTTGATTTCTCCTTGTTTATTTTTTGACCTGTTAGTTTGCTATAAGCATCTATGGTCTTCTTTATCTCTTCCGCTTCTGTTCTTGAGGCTTCTCCAAATAGGAGAGTATCGTCTGCAAATTGAGCATGCATTATAGTATCCAAACCTCTTGCAACCTGAACCCCTTTCCACTCTTCCCTTGCCTTGCTTCTTGTAATCATCCCTCCCATTGCTTCTACCATTAGAATGAATAAAAATGGTGAGATTGGATCTCCTTGTCGTAGACCTTGTGATATTTCAAAGAAACCACAGAGAGAACCATTTACTGCAATTGACATTTTCACTGTTGAGATACATTGGTATATATTTTCCAGCCATTTGTTACTGAAGCCCATTTTCTTAAGGATCCTCATCAGGATACTCCATTTAACCCTATCATAAGCTTTACTTATATCTAATTTGATCAGCATACATCTTTGTCTTCCTTAATTTATGGAGTGTATTACCTCATTAGCCAAAATTATTGTCAACTATGTCTCTTCCTGGTGTGAATCCATTTTAGTTATCAGAAATTATCATACTTAGAACCTTTTTCAGCCTGTTTACCATTGCTTTTGTTAGGATTTTATATACTAAATTGCAAAGTGCAATTGGGCTGAAATCTGCTACTGTCTTGCATTCCGTCTTCTTTGGAATTAGAGAGATAACTATGTTATTTATTTCTTTTACAAATCTGCTCTTTTTTCGTAGTTCTTCTGCTATTTGCCATACCTCTTTCCCCACAATACTCTAGCATTTTTGATAGAATAGGTTAGGAAATCCATCCGGCCCAGGGGCCTTGTCCGGATGCAACTGGAAAGCCACTATCTTAATTTCTTCTTCTATGTATGGTTCTTCCAACATTCGATTGTCCTCTTCACTTACCATTCTTTCCACTCCCTCTGTCAGGTCTTGAATATTTATGTAATCCTTGTCTTCTTCTGGTGCCAGAAAGTTCTTGAAGTATTTTACTATCTCTTCTTCGATTTCTTCTGCCTTATCTAACTTGCTACCATCACTCCTTGATAATTCTGATATTCTGTTTAGTGTTCTTCTAGCTTTCACCGAGTTATGGAAGTATTTCGTATTTTGATCGCCACTTTCTAGCCATTATTCTCTGGCTTTGGCTTTCCAAAATGCCTCCTCTCTTGCTAAAACTTCTTCATATTCTTTAGTCAATTACTTTTCTCTAACAAAATCTGCTTGGTACATGCCTGTTATTATGACTTTTTAATTTAATTCTGCTAGTTCCTTTTCTATTTTTTCTTTTTCCTCAAAAATGTCCTTAAATGTTGTTTTGTTCCATTCTTTCAGTTTGCTTTTTAAATGTACTAATCTTTTGCAGAAAATGTAGCTTATAGACCCACCAGCTACTGGAATCTCTTCCCACCAACCTTTAATCGAATCCATCAAATCCTGGTGTCTCCACCACATCCTTTCAAATTTGAAATAGCTCTTCCTTGGTCGAGTTGATACTGAGAGTTCTAATTTCACCGAAAAATGATCTGACATATTATTAGGGATGATAAATGACTCTACTCCTGTGTCTCCTTCCCACCAATTCTTTGACCCTAAGAACCTATCTAGTCTTTCTGCAACAAAGGAATTTTCTTGCCTTTTATTCGACCAGGTATATAATCCATTTTTTGGGGGTATATCCACCAGTTTCCCTTCCTCTACGAATGTCTAGAAGTCTTTCATTATTGAGTTTACCATTCTTGTTCCTCCTTTTTTCTCTTCTAAATTTAGAATTGCATTAAAATCTCCTCCTATCAATATCCTCTCATGACCTATACTCCTCTGTTTTTCAATTATTGTCTTCCATAAATCCTTTTTTTCCTCTGCTCTAATAGGTCCATAAACACACATAATCCAGAAAGATAAATTTGAAGAAAAGCTAGTGATCTTACCTACTATCCATTACTGTTGTATCTCCAAGTGTTCCATACCCACCTTTGAAGGATTCCATAATAGTCCAACTCCTCCTGTTGATCTTCTAGGTTCGTTGAAAGCCCCTTTCAATTGTTTGCAATGATTTGTAAATCTTACTGCTTCTTCCTTACCTAATCTTGTCTCTTGAAGCAAAACTACCTCCGCAGACTCTTTACTTATTTGGTGCTTTGTCATGCACCTTTTGTTAGGGGCATTTAAGCCCCTAACATTCCATGTTATAAGCCTCATGGCTTCCCTTGGGAGGCGTTACCTCCCTTGGATCTCAGTAAGTAGTTTTTAATGTTCATCATTCCACTTTGAATTGCGTAGTCCTCTCTTTTTTCTTTATCTATCTTCCTTCCTAATTTCTTCCCAACTCCAGCCATTCTCTACCCAGATTTATATGCAGATTGACTAACCATCCTTGGTTCCTTGATTCCAATCTCTTCCCTGTCTTCATTTTCACTTCTTGGCCAAATCTCTTCCTCCTCTTCACCTTCCCCACCAGCCTGATCTAATAGCTCTTCCCTTGGGATGGACACTGCCTCTACTCCCTTCACCGATTCTTCCGATTCTGCACCGAGGTCAACAATCTGTTCCTTGTTTATTGCCAGAACCTCCGCCAACCTTCTGTCTACCTTTTTGATTTCTTTGGCCCTATCTTCCTTCATCTCTTCCTCTTGCTTTTGCTTTTGTTTCCCTACTTCGGCCGCTGTGGATTTTTCTATTGACCTCCCATCGCCCGCCGTGTTTTCCTCTTGCGGCCTTTTTTCTTGCCCGATAATTTTGTTTGTGTCCGCTCTTGTCTCTCCCACCTCCTTGCCAATAGCCATCTCTTTCGAAATCTCCTTATTCCTGCTAGGGCAGCGATCTTCCATGTGTCTTCTGCTTCTACATTGTAGGCAAAAAAATTTCTTTTCCTCTATCTCTACTTTTTGTTTCCACTCCCCTGCCATCGTTATTAAATTTATTTCCTTTGGGATCTTCCTTATTGCTATTATCTTAATCCTGGTGAAGAAGCATGATCCATTTCCTCCCATATCTAAATCTATTGTATTGCCCAATGCATCGCCAATCTGGTATAAGCAATCTCCTAACCAGTATTCGAACGGAAGATTATACAGTCTAATCCAAATCAGTTCTTTGTATGGATCAAAATTTTTAGGGTTAAAATTCAGCCGCCATTTTTGCACAAAGATAAAATCCCTTCCTATCCTCCACGGTAATTTTTCCACGATTTTGTTTCTCTGTTCCTCATTTTGAAAGTCTACTACAAAGAATTGATTCAGGAGGAAGTGCACTATTTCTGCTGCTGACCAATTTTCTGCAATCCATTCTTGAATTTGCTTTTTCTGTTTTGGAGATCCCATGATTCATCCTATTAATGCCATAGACTCCAATGCGCGAACATCCTTATCGACAATTCCTGCCACATTTATTTCCACCGGCTTATGCTCCTTGATTTTTTACCATTTCTGCATAAGTCTTCCTTTTCTCCCCTGATGGTATTGCATTACATCTTGTGCCTGGAAAAAAAAATTTCGCCCCTTTCGCCATCTTTTTCACTTCTGCTCTGCATTTTTAAACTAGATATTATATATATTATGAATAGGCATAAATATAATATAATATATAATATAAATAAATAAATAAATATTATTTTTATAGAAAAATATTTTTAAAATAATATTTTCTTAAAAAAATATTATAAATTAAAATAATATATCATATTCTGGTATATATTAAGTCATATTATTTAGTTTAATAAATTTTTAAATTATAAAAAACAAACATTAAATTGAAAAAATAAAATTCACATATAAATAAATTTGTTGTTTTCCTCTCTTTGTCTTTGTCTCACTCTCTCTCTTTGTTTCTCTAATTAAAATAATTTAATAATATATTATATAAAAAAATTAAATAATTTAGTATTAAATATAATATTCACATTTCACAATTATAGATAATTCTATAATAAAAAAACTAATTTTATCATAATTATTTAAAAATCTAATATTTGCAATTCATATAATACATAGCTCCATGATTCAAATTATTTAATTGTTTTAAATTTTCGATGAAGTCACACTCTAATATTCCTAATTAAATACACCTTACCTAACCCCTCTCTCTCTCTCATGCTATATATATATCTCTCTCCCATGCTATATCTCTCTCTCTTGATATATAAGAATTTTTCTACCATAAGTCTCTAATGCTTTAAAATCCAGTTATTTAGATCTAAAATCCTTGGCCAAAGTTGATTAAATCTGTAGATGATCCCCTTCTAAAAAAAATGATTTGTTATCTCTTAAGTCCTCCCCCAAAATGATAAAGGAGTAGATGAGGTGCAAGGAATCACAATCTTGGGGAGTAGAGAGATAGGGAAAATAGAGAATGAGAGAGAGAAAGAGAAAAAAAGATAAGGAGAGACATGGAGAGAGATGTCGAAGAGAGGAAGAAGAGAGAAAGGAGATAGACAGGGAGGAGGATGAAGACGAGGGGGAGAGATAGATAGAGAGATAGAAAGAGAGAGAGGGAGAGGAAGAGAGAGGGAGAGAAAGAGAGATAGAGAGAAAGAGAGGGATAGAGAGGGATAGAGGGAGAGAGGTAGAGAGAGAAGTAAGAGAGAAACATAAAGATAGAAGGGGGGAGAGATAAAGGCAGAGGGATACATAAAGGGGGAGAGGGAAGTAAAGAGAGACAAAGAGAGATATATAAAGAGATATATAGCAATAGATAAAGAGAGGGGGAGAGGGGGATATAAATAGATAAAGAGCTAGATAGAGATAATAGAATAGAGAGAAAGTTAGAGAGAGATAATGACAGAGAGATAGAGAGGGAGGGAGAAACAATTAGAGAGACAAACAAAGAAGTGGAGAGAAAAGGAAGAGAGAGGTGACAAAGAGAGAGATAGAGAAAAGAGAGAAAGAGATAGAGGAAGAGAGAGAGTGAGAGACACATGGAGGGAAGGAGAGGGAGGGATATTGACAGAGAGAGAAATAAAGAAAGAGTTATGATGGCTTGTCTACCCATCTTCCACATGTCATTTTCTATTTTTTTCTTTGTAATGGTTAATGTTAAGATTTAATAATTTGTATTTAATGCCTTAGTGTCCATATTTAGAGTTTTGGGTTCACATTTAGGTAACTTAGATTTGAACATTAAGGAAGAGGAAGGAAGATGGAGAGGGGGAGAGAGAAAGAGGGAGAAATAGAGATAGGAAGAGATAGAGTTAAGAGAGATAGGGAGAGAGAGAGAGAGGAAGAGATATACTTTTGTTGTGTGTTAGAATTAGGGCTATGGTTAAGCATTCTAATGGAAAACCCTACATTAAAGATCAGGCTACGGTACTTTTGTAATGTAAAAAATGGAGCTTGGTATGGGTTGGTCCATATTATCTAGCGAGATTGATATAGAGATGGGTATAAAGATATAGAGGGAGATAGATGTATATATAGAGAGGGATGGAGATAGATGGTGATCTTGAGAAAGAGAGAAACAAAGAGAGGGAAGGAAAAAAAACTTGATAGCTATAACAGAAAAATTGCTTCATAGGCCTGAAGGGTCAACTTTCAAATTTAGGCTTTGAAAATTTGAATCCCTTTAGTAATTTTTTTAACATTAAATGACCATCATAGAGAAAGAGAGATAAAGTAGGAAAGAAAGATAGATATAAGATATATAGAGGGAAAGACATATAGAGAAAATAAGAGAGACAACAAGATGGGTATAGGGATAGAGAGGGAGAAAGAGGTATAGAGATAGAGAGGTAAATAGAGATCTATGGTGAGAGAGAAGGAGAGGGAGGGACAAAAACCTAGAGAAGAGAGATAGTGTGATAGAGGAAGAGAGAATAATAGAGAGGGGAAGAGAGGATGAGAGATAGAGAAGAGAAAGAGAGAAATAGAGATAGAGATAGAGATAGAGAGCTCAGATGGAGATAAGGAGAAAGACAGAAAGAGGAAGATATAGAAACATAGATATATAGAAAGAGATAGAGAGAATGAGACAAAGAGATATAGAGAGATACAAAGATAGAGAGGGAGAGGGGGAGAGAGGGGAGAGAGATAGAGAGAAGGAGAAAAAGAGATATAGAGAGAGATAGAGTGATATAGAGATAAAGAGGTAGAGATGGAGATATAAAGATATAAAGAGAGGGATATTGGTAGAGAGGAATAGAGAAAGAGAGATAGAGATAAGAGATAAAAAGGGGGGGAGAGGGGTTGAAGAGTGAAATAGAGATAGAGGAAGAGAGAAGGGGAGACATAAAGAGAAAGAGAGAGGATAAAGGGAGATAGGTGGAGAGGGAGACAAAGATAAATAGGGATATATATAGTACATTTTACTGTGAATACCTTCGTCAACACAATTTAGATAAGCCCTACACATATAAAGGAAACCTTAAGACATTATCCACATTAGAAAGATTTAAGAGTAAATCAAATTTGATTTCTTATGTTCAGTATTATAATTAATAAGGCATATAACACTTCCATGTACATAAATTAGGTCTCCATGCTTATTGTCCAAGTGATAATTTTTAATGATTGAATTATATATTTATTTTTAGATAAAGTCTATATTATAGTTATATGAGAGAAAGAGAGAGAGGATACATAGAGTTAAACAAAAAGAGAAAGATTAGTAGAGAGGAGAGAGAGGGGGGGAGAGAGAGACAGAGATCTTTATATAGAGAGAGATAGAGATATCTTTATATATAAAATGAGAAAGAGACATAAAGAGGGGAGACAGAGTTAAACCTAGAGAGAGAGGGGGGGATATTGATATAGAGAGGGGAATAGAGGAAGAGGGATAGAGAAGAGAAAGAGAGAGATAGAGACAAATAACTCAAATGGAGAGGAGGAGAAAGAGAGAAAGAGGAAGATAGAGAAACATAGAGATATAGAAAGAGACGAAGAGAGAAGACAAAGCGATATAGAGAGAGGTAGAGTGATGGTAAAATTTTATAAATATAACATGATACTAAAGTGGCAACACATGGGCTACAACATTAGTGGAGTTTCTCAATCTATTGTAAGCTTATTTTGAAGGAATATATTAAGGTTTACTTTTGGTGCTGGGTTTCTTACTCAAATGGGATTTCCCAAGTATATATGGCATCTTATCTTCTCTATTTCCTTCACTTATTCTTCTATGTTTAATTAAGGTTACATGTGTTTTAGATCAACAAATTTTATTGCAGAGATAAGGTCTATGCAATCCAAATATGTCATGATTCAATAATGACTATGTGTCATTGTAGTGAATTAATAAAAATGGAACCAATTGATATCTTAAATGTGAGCATCACTTATAACCTTTATACATCTAAGACAATGTAGTTGCCTTAAAGAAGGTTTGGAATTTTTAGTAACTAATTTTAGAAGGATGTTTTGCATCCACGGATCTAATATTAGGTTGTGTCTTTCTAATTCGGTCTTGATGAATGTTTTAGTTCAAAACATTGTTAAGAGGTTATGAAATAAAATTATTGCATTATATCAAACTAAGTGTCTTGTAAATAAGTTATTTTTCAAAATAAATTTGTATTTTTTAAATATGTGTGGAGGAGACTTTATAACCAAACATTTAAATGATTTTCATGTACTAGTGAGTCAATTGGCTTCCATAGATTTAAAATTGTTCATTATAGTATACTATATTTTTGTTTTGAAGCCTATTTATCTAAAGGGGATCAATATCCTTTATTTGTTCTCTAGAATTAGGGGAGTAGAAGTTGCTTTGCATCGTTTGGGTATACCAGTCAATTATGTTGTATCTACAAAACATGGAGGTAGGAAGATATATATATATATACAGAGAGAGAGATGTACAAAGATAGAGAGGGAGAGAGAAAGGGGGAGGGAGAGAGGGAGAGATAGAGCAAAAGAGAGATGAAGAGAGAAAGAGATAGAACAAAAGATAAAGGTAGAGAGAAAGAGATACATCAAAAGAGAGGTAGAGAGACAATCAAAGAGATAATACAGATATATAGAGATTAGATTGATATACAGAGAGAGAGAGAGAGAGAGAGAGAGAGAGAGAGAGAGAGAGAGAGAGAGAGAGAGAGAGAGAGAGAGAGATTATGGTCAACCATTCCAATGGAAAACCCTAGATGAAAGATCATGCTATGGTGCTTTTACAATGTAAAAAGTGGAGCTTGGTATGTGTTGGTCTAAATATTCTAATCAAACTTTACTTACCACTATAGAACAGCAACACACATCATTGCATGGTTTCAATGTTCAAATGATGATCATGATTCAACAAATCAAAATAGACCCAAACAATTAATGTAAATGTTTTTTATTATTGTAAGATGCAAAACAAGGGTGCAAATCCCTTTTATAAAATAGCCTGAAGGGCAAACAAAGGCCACACACAGGCCAGAAACAGTGCTTTAATAGCAGACGGATAGCAAAGCCCAATAGGCTAAGTGACAAGAAGGCCACAAGGTTGCAAGGATTAACAACCTAAGCAATTGTAGAACTAGACCTCTCAGGTCAAACACCCTTTGCACGAGTACGGTTTTGTGAAACATGCTTGGGAAGACCACGCTTCCTCCTTTGGACAACAGTCCAAAAAACATCATCTCTGTCCACAAAAAAAGGAGGAGAAACTCCCTCCAACTCCATGGAAGGGGGCAGAGCCAGGGGCACTCCAACACTAACCCCAACAACATCCTATGTACCTAATATTTTAGTTCGAGACATAATAACATCAGCAGGTGAGACCTCAACAACAAACTTGGTAGTAGCAGCAACAGTAGGGGAGGTCCCAGTAGCAACTCCAAAAATAACAACAGCAGCAGGGGAGGACCCTGCAACACACCCAGCAACACCAACAATAGGGGAGGACCCTGCAGCACTCCCAGCAACACTAGTAATAGGGGAGGACCCTGACAACACAGTAGCAACCCCAAAAGTAGACATTGCCCCAACAACAACATTAGTAGAAACAATGTTAGAAGTCTCGGTAGTAGACCCAACAATAGAACCACCACCAGCAGCTACAGCCGCAGAATTAGGAACCACCTCAATATCAGGAGCAGACCCATCAACATCAGAGGAAGGATCAATTGCCACAAACCCAGGAATATCCTCAGCAACATCAACAGTAAGATGTTCAAGTGAAGTATTCTTCCACTAGGAGGAAGCATGAGGGGTCTTTAAGTGAGGGCACCCAAAAGCTAGATGAACGATAGTGAAGCACCTATGACACCTGAAGGGAATACCTTCATAGTTAAATAACTGTCTCCAAGAACTATGAGCAACCTGCAACACAATCTTCGTAGGGAGAGGCTTAGAGAGATTTAGATCCACAAGAATACAAGCATAAGTGGTATGAGAGAACAAGGTAGTCACTTGATCCACCATAATAAAATAACCCAAAGAATTACCAATACCCTCATAACAAGAATTGCAGCAAAGATGCAATGGAAGATTTGGGAGGTGAATCCAAACAGACATTCTATTGAAAGACTCAGTCAACGGGTTAAAGGAGGGAACCCAAGGCTTGAGAAGGAGGGCATGTTGGCCCCAAAACCAAGCATGAGTATCAATAACAACATTCTAATCAGAAACTAAATCAAAAACAACTACAAAGAAACCCTTTGCACAAGGGTAAATTTCTATTTTCCCTTTCGTGATAGGGTACCAATGCTCAGAAATCCAACGGTTTAAATCTCCAAGCCTGAGCCGGTCAAATCTGTAGATCAAACCCTGCTTAGAAAAATAGTCCACATTTTTTAAAACCTCATCCCCTAAGACCACTATAGGGGGAGGCAAATCAGATTGAAAAACAAATCTCCTATTAACTAGAGTATCAGCAGCAATAGTAGACCCCTCATGCCTTCGAGGAGAACCATTGCCCACTATAGTTGCATATGAGGTAGCAACACCAGTAGTAGTCTTAGTCACTAGCGGCGCTCCAACGACAATAGAGTCAGGAAGACCCTGCAAGCCCTCCACTGTAGTAGCCACACCCACAGTCGAATCTCCAGTAGGTAAACCCATAGACATGAGTGGCGCTCAGCCACACCAGTAGCAGAGGAAATCCTTGCAAAAGACTCAGCAACAAACGAAACTTGCGAACCTGAAGCATGGGCGAGAAGAGGAGTGGGAGACTCCATTTCAAATCTTTTATCTCTAATGTTAACAATTAATGTAAATGTTATATATACTCTCTTTTTTAGAATACTCATAGTACAAACAAATAAAAATTCCTCTTTACTACTCTTTCAAATATGCCCCTCTTATTTATTGCTCTTTTTGACTCAATTTTACAAACTATGTATACTTGAAGTTTCCCATATGCAAAATAATGTTTTCTTTTATCCACAAAGAACTCCTTTCCACATCCATTTTCAGCGTACCCATTACACACTAAAGTGCGATTGTTAGTAAATATTAATATATTATATTGTATAATATTCATATTTAATTTTTAAATTTTTGATTATACAAATAAATAGATTTATTACTAGTATATTTATATTTAAAAAATATATATCTATAGTATGCCAAGAGATATCTTCTACAGGTTATGTACTTGTTTTTTGCGTTTTCCATACCTTTTGTGATTTTCTCCACAATTATTTCCAATTTCTTTTTTTTTCCCAATTTCTTTTTTGGTTCCATATTTTTTGTGATTTTCTACACCTTTCTATCAGGGCTTAAATTTGACAGTCAACCTTGCTTGTCAAGCAATTTTTTTAGGACAGTTATCTATTCAAAGGTGCCCTTCAAATACTATGACATGCCTTAGTATAAGTAAATGATATAAAAATCAAATATATATATATATATATATTATATTATATATATATATATATATATATATATATAATCATAATCATAATCTTATATAAATTTTGATAGTTTGTCCAAAATCTCTCCTTTCATATGATACAGTCTTTTTTTAAAATTTGATTTTATTTTACAACAAAAATGACAAAATACAGCTATACAACTATCAAATTTAAGCCCTGCTTTCTATCCTTCAGGGTTTTTATTTTTTATTTTCTCCAATTTCTTTTTTGGTTTTTATTTTTTATTTCACCGAGAGGTGAACTACAGTCGCAGCAGGGGTGGAGATGAGAGCACTCATTTTTTGGTTGTAATTATAAATGAAAAAAATATGAAAAATTAAATTTCAAGAAAGAAAAAGTAAATAAAAATTAAAAAAATGTAGTAAGTTGAGTGGAAACTCTTTTCTCTTCATGGTTATGTTTCTATTCATGGGTGTTAATTCTGATGTTTCATTTATTTCTGACATTTCAACAATAACAATAAGGGAGTGGTGCAATAGGGCAACACCATGGTTGCAAGAGAGAATGTTGTTGCCATGCTTTTCAGTCTCTTTATGGTGGACGATTACAAGATTACCATTGGCACCAAGGCTGTGGCCATTCTTGCACTGGAAGCTGAGAGTCCAACATGAGGAAAGGTGCGAACATCTTAGATCGTGAAGTGTTTTAGAATGTATTAAGTCATGAATGTTTATTATGTGCAAATAGCACTATAAATTTGGTAGAGGTAACGCCTCAATGAGATGTTTAGTTGATGTCTTGAGGCTAATAACATCCTTAGAAGAAATTTCTTAAGAGCGCTGACGTACCATGCATGATAGCTGCCAAGTTAAATAATAATAAATTTAAATTTACGATGTCTAACATGTCATTCTCTTTTGTCTCCATAGAAACTTATGGAATCATTGTTCCTGACTATGGAAAGATTAAGGGATTGAAATACTTTGAAGACAAAATTTGTATAGGTAAACATAGATGTGGATAAGTAATGGACGATCTATTCAAAATCTATTTATTTTGAAGAAAAGAGGAGTTATTAAAAAAATTAAGTTTTGTACAAATTATATCAGTTGAGCTCAGGTGATAAGGAGTGGAACATGCATAATAGCTTCCTAGAAAGTTGTGTTGTACAGATTCTCATACAATGTAATTGTCTTCCAAACATCTAGTTGAAATAAACTTCTTTTAATATAAGGAAACTATTCAGATTTTATTTGATATTTAAATTATCTCTCTTTTGTTATTTTTTAACAGTTTCATAGAGAATAAGATTTCTTTTCACATTTAAATTTTTCTAGATCTGAAATTTGATCAAAGTAGTAAATTATTTAATTAATTGTTCACAATTGCATTAATTTATTTTTTATTTTCTTTTCATGCACAACAATTGCATGTTATAATAATTGATAACAAATTTAAATATTCTACTATGCCAATAACTCTATTTTCATCATATTATGAGATAGGGTATAGGTAACCTTACAAGATGCCCTTGCCTACATGAAAGCGTAGAGGATTCGTAATTCAGAACTTGGACTTCCCAACTTAATTTGGTTGTCTAATAAAAGATGCAATAAACTCAACATTTAACATCTCCACAAACATATATTTCTTTACACTAAACCACTCAATAAAAGAGGACAATAGTTGTAGGTGGAAGATTATCACATAGTTATCTCACAAGTTTAGCTGGGCTACACACACCTTTGGCATTGAGCCAAGATCTTGTTTTAAAACACTTGTATTTTGGTAGTTTAAGAATATGTCTTTTGTCTTGATTTATCAAAAAGATCATGTAAGGAATAAATATTTTCAACAATATTTGAATGGTCACTCAGAAATATATCTCAACAAGTTATGTCATAATCAAACAAACCTTTACATGTTTTTACAAAAATATATTCACTCCCATCATCTATTGAATTTCTATTGAATCTACTTAATCTACCAACTAACCCACTAGCAAGATATTTGAATTAACTCTTATTATATCATTCTATTCTAGTAATAAACTAACAACAAGGAGTGAGGTTGTGTGAAAGCTACACCAATAAGACAAACATAACCATTTCCTTCACAAACATTAGTACTAACAAAAAAATATAGAAAAGCTCCATTAAATCACATCAGAATAAAACAATCCAATTTTAGAAAAAGTGGGTAAATTTGCCTTATAAAAGACTCACAAATAGTGTATACAAGTATTTAACTGGTGACAAGTAAAACTCATCATTTCTTTCACAATCAATCTATCTATGAGGAGATAAACTTGTTTATGACACTTATTACAAGAGTTGTACAGAGTTCTACTTACAAGAGTCTCACAATATTATGACACAAGAAGTCTTTAACAATAGTTTAATAAGGAATAATATAAAACACAATCAATTTTCTACAAATCTAAAGATTTAATCAATGAACAAAACTCAATAAAAAAGTCAAGATACATATATAGAACGTGAGTGTGTTTTTCTAATGTCTAGACTCTAACTAGTACACAGTGACATTCCACATTTAAACCACCATGGATAGACTCAATACATTCATTATATCTATTCCATAAATACTTTGTTCCTACAAGGTTTATCAATAGTAGAACAACAATAAATCAAATATAATAGTAATAAAACTAGCATATTTATATTAAATATAATATATCTAAAGTACACAGAAAAAATGAATGCTATATGATTTTTTATTTTTTTATTTTTTATTTTTTTGCTATATATTTACATAGAAAAAATGAATGCTCTCGTCTCCACCTTGATATGATTGTAGAATGCCTCTCGGTAGAATTTTTTTATTTTTTATTTTTTTGTTGTATATTTACATAGAAAATGAGTGCTCTCATCTTCACCCCTCTCTGACTATAGAATGCCTCTCGGCATAATAAAGTATTACAATGCTATAGTAAAAGAAAAAGAGACTCAAGAATTGACAATATTAGACTAAAATTCACATTTTCTACATTCTCCAATGCAAACTCCATTGTAGTCTATGGTAACCAAATGAATATTAAATCAAACTCAAAATCAACTAATTAATTCATGTAGAGTATTTATGCCAAGAGGCATTCTATAGTTATATCGGGGTGGAGATGAGAGCACTCATTTTTTCCATGTAAATATATAGAAAAAAAAACTAAAACTAATATATTTATATTTAAAAAAATATATATCTATAGTATGCCGAGAGATATCTTCTAGGTTATGTACTTGCTTTTTGCGTTTTCCATACCTTTTGTGTTTTTCTCCAATTTTTTTCAATTGTTTCCAATTTCTTTTTTTATATTTTTTCAATTTCTTTTTTGGTTCCATATTTTTTTGTGATTTTCTCCAACTGTCTATCCTTCATGGTTTTTATTTTTTATTTTCTTCAATTTTTTTAATTTTTTATTTATTACTTTTTCTATATATTTACACAGAAAAAATGAGTGCTCTCATCTCCACCCCGTTATGACTGTAGAATGCCTCTCAGCATAATAAAAACCAAAAAAGAAATTAGAGAAAATAAAAAATAATAACCATGAAGGATAGAAAGGTGGAGCAAAAAATATGAAACAAAAAAAGAAATTGAAAAAATAAAAATAAAAATAAAAAAGAAAAAATAAAGAAATTGGAAAAAAAAAAAATTGCAAAAAAGTTGGAGAAAATCACAAAAAGTATGGAAAACGCAAAAAGCAAAGCAAACCTCTAAAGATATCTCTCGACATACTATAGATATATTTTTTAAAATATAAATATACTAGTTACCTTCCACACCAATATTAAACAAATATTTAATCTAAGAAAAAAAATTGAAAGAAAAAAATTTCAACTACAAAATGCATACTATTGTTACAACACTACAAGGAAGGTATTAGCCACTATGTACTCGTGGCACTTGTTATACTGACAGACATTCTATAGTCACATCAGGGTGAAGATGAGAGCACTCATTTTTTCCGTGTAAATATATAGCAAAAAAATAAAAAAATAAAAACCAAAAAAGAAATTGGAATACATAGAAAATAAAAACCAAAAAATAAATTGGAACACTTCAGGAAAAAAAGGTGGAGAAAATAAAAAAACTATCGAACCAAAAAAAAAATTGCAAAAAATAAAAAATGTTGAAGGAAAACAAGGTAAATCACAAAAGCTATGGAAACCACAAAAAACACTACAAAACTTATATCTCTTGAGTTTGGACATACTATACATATATATTTTTAAATATAAATATACTAGTTATTTAATTGTGATTGAAAACCTAGATATCTCACATACTATACATATATTTTTTTAAATATAAATATACTAGTTATTTAATTGTGATTGAATAAATATTTACAGGTAAATATTGTAGACACCTAAAAATGTCTTCTACCATCAAACTGACTCCCGACATCCCTAATCATGTCAATTTCCCTCCAAACCAGTTAATTAAATTTTATTTATTTAATTATCCCTTCATTATCCTATTTTTCATCATTTTATCCCACAAAATTGAATTAATTTCATTAATTCAATAGTCCAAACCTTAGCTAATTGATTTAATAAATATGCAATATTTATTAAATCTATTTCCCCTTTCTCACTAAATCTAATTAATTAGTTAAAACCATGTTAACTAATTAATTCAGCCTATTAATTGACCTATCCCTACCCTAGACAATTAAATAACTATTATTTAATTGCCTACCCTAGCCTACCTCATCCTAGCCCTATGATTAATTAAATGAAACCTATGATTAATTAATCCTAAGCCCTTCATTTGGGTGGTCAAACCTAGTTTAACACCCTTCCCCACATCCTCCAAATAAAAAATTGAAATAAATCCACATAAGTCAATTTTTTATTTAAAAACATCCCACATCACATTTAATTTTTCTTACAAACCCATACTCATTTATTTCCACTTCTCCCCAAATAAATTTTTAATTAAAAAATAATCCTTCACCCCCATGCTCATTTAATAACTCATTTTCCCAAAATGAATAAAAGATTCACTTTTATTCCTAGCCCTCCATTCATTCAAGATTTAATCTAGGCCCTCCACATCACTTTTATCCTCCACCATTGATCTTCCAAATCAATCTCCACCCTTGGATCAAAATCCCTTCCAAAAATCTATAAATAGAACCTCTCTCCATCCATTTTCATCATCCAAGTTTCATGCAAACATGTCAAAATTTCCATTGAGCTAGAATAGTGAGTTGCAAATTAGAGTAGCATTTCACATTCAAATATATTGTCTAGGGATTATCTTTGTCTTAGGAGTTCTTCAGTGCATGCTCCTACTTCCCTTGATGAGATTGGGTTTTGCATGTGAGGTATAGCTTCTTGTGTTTATTTGCATTTAGTTTGTGTTTCTATCTCATTTTATTCACCTAATCTACATTAGCACGCCCGGTGGGATGCACAAGGTCCAAGTCTAATCCATTTTGTGAGTATTTGGTGTGAGAAACGTGATTTTATAGGTCTGACGCCATCCTACCTACGCAGCGATGCCATCACTGGCTCCATTTAGCGCCATTCTATGTTTTAGCGCTATTTTGCACAGCATATTTCCATTTATTAACTCACTCACATCTCTTTTTCTTATGCTCTCCCTACCGTTTTGGGTGTTTAATTGCTCTTTGTTTTCATAGAGATCTTGAAAATACAAGGGGAAGTTATGTCAAAATTTTCGTAAAAGACTAAACATGCATTTTAGCTTTGTTTTTGTCTTGTTTTTCATTTATTCAGACTAACAACGCTAATGGGACATCTTGTATGTGCAGCATAATGCTCTGTTTTCTTAAGGAGGTCTCCATTTTACAGGTCAGACGCATTCAACCCCGTATCGACGCTATCCATCTAGATTGGTGCTATCCGCAGGTGTAACCAGATTGTCTGATAAGTTGCGCAGTGGCACATTCATAGACCTTGTTTAGCGCTATTCTCTACTTTAGCGCCTTCTCAATACTGTATTAGCACTATGTATTATAATAGTGCCTTATTTGTAATTTTGTAGCATGATCCTCTATTTTGGCGCTTTAGGGGTCTTTTATTGGCGCTATCTGTTGAATTAGTGCAATCGGTATAGGGTGTTGGGTTCTGTCTATTTTCTGTCAGTATCACCATTGTTCTGTCCGCAGTGGTGCTATTTCACCTCTGTTTTAGCGCTATTTAGAAAATTGACTTTGCTGTCTATGCAGGTACTGACAAGTGTTTTTGCAAGTTTTTACTATCATTTTACAGATACTAACAAACTTTTGCAGGATGTGTTTATCTTTAGTTTAGCAAAAACATTTCAATTGGAACTTAAAAAATGAACCCTTTGCATGTTAGTTACACACCATCTTGATTTGGTACTATAAAATTGAACAATAACAAACAAATCTTTTTGTGTGTGTGTGTGCCAAACATTTAAAATTTGGTGTTCTAAAATTTACAAATTGTGTGCCAACAACTATCAAACACTTCAATTTTGGGCTTTTAAAAAGAACCACAAATTGCATCAACCAAATCATTGGGTTAAAAAGAACAACAATTTGCATTTCTCACGCATGTAATCAAGAAAATCAAAGTAACTTGTGTGAAGTGTTTTCGTGGTTGTGTTAAGTAGTGTGAAGAGTGTATGCTCTTCCCTCGCACCATTTGGTGACCTTGGAAATCAAAAGCTTCTCACAAGACTTGCATTAATCACCCCCAACATAATCCAAAGAACTAAAATGAACCATGTTTAGTGTGATGCAAACACAAACAAAATTTATGCTTTCCCCTCGCATCTTTGTATGAACTTGGGGATCAAAAGTATTTTTGTGATTGTGTTGCTTTTGTAAATCCTTAGAGGGCTTGCCACCCTGCTTCGAAAGGTGGGAACGACCCAAGTGACATCAAACTAAAGCCAAGCTCTTCCAAGCCGCTATATAAAATAAGATGTTTGTGACAAAAGTCATAGACAATAGGTGTTGTTTTGTTATACTGATAGCCAACCTCCCCCAAAACCCTCCAAGGCGTAACCCTTGGAGGCTGGGAGACTCCATAATGGAGAGTAGCGCTGCCGCATGTATAACCACCTGAATGGATGCCCTTAATACGAACCATTGTTTAGCAAGCCAAAATCTTTCTATTTGTTGACGCAGAAGGGAAACCTTTGAAGCGGCCCTGATTCATGTGGTTCTTAGCCAAGGTAGCAGGGATAATCTAAAGGTTTGGTGAGGGACAAGCCTTATAAGAAAACTAGATCTTGGTATGCATGAGAAGTGTGTGCAATTGTAAGGAGGAGCCGGTGCTACCAAGATCCTTGAGCTACTCGCTTTGAATAGGCACAGCTAGGGGATTCAACAAATATTGTCACATCCTCACCCTAGGTTGTTCAAAGTGCTTGTTAAATAAAATCACACATTTTTCTTACAAAACAAAGTAAAATCTTGATTATTGTGTGATTATTGTGCTTGAATTGTTTGCAACAAACTTGCCAAGAGACAAACCAAATCATTTGATCACATTCCAAAACAAAGAAAATCCAAAATTGCCATAAAAAATTGTCTTTTTAGGACCTCGACAAACACTGTCTTGTTTTAGCACCATCTCAGTCTGACTTTGGCGCCATTTCACCTGTGGATTGGTGCTATTTTCAGATTAACTTGCCTAAAACTGAGACCTATCCAGTTGTGATCTTCACCATCTGCTCTGCCATAATCCATATTCACCTTCCAAAAATCTGACAATAGTCTATCCATTTTCTTCAAAATTTTCCAAAATCACACCTCTCTTTGACCTTAGAGGATCAATCACCACCATTGTTGGACCCCTTTTCTACATCATAATCAGCCCAAATCCATATCTATCCATCCCCCTTAAATATTTTTGCATATCTCCTTGGACCAAAACAAATCATTTCAAAAAAATCCAAATCCAAATCAAAACACCCATCAACAAATCATCAACCAAAGCTTGTCATCGTTTTGAGCCAAAGTTAGATCTAGACCTCATCATTAACATCACATTTTCCTTGAAAAGTCATTAGTCTACCTTTCAAGACAAACAAATCACCCCTCTTTGTGTAAGGTCATTAGTCTACCCCAAACAAAGAAAAACATCCATTTGTGCCAACACAAAAATCTAGATCTTGCCTAAAGCTCAACTTGTTGACCATCAAGTCATTCCAAAAACATCGTCCTAATCATCCTAATCAGTCAAAATCAACATCAAAATCAAAACCCCTTCCATCAAAATCATCCTCAAAACACACATCATCATCTATCTTTGGTCCAAAATTTGTGCAAAAAAATCAATATCACCCATCCGTATCACCCTTAGAAAGACATATCAATCTTCCACCACATCCTCTCTTCTACTCCATCTCGCTACCACAACCATCGTTGGGTCCAACATAATCAATCAGATTCTCTAAGGTCTCCATCCCCATCTCACTCTACTTCTAGGAATCAAACCCATATGCATGCATGCCCACCACGAGATCACAACACAAAAAGAATCAAGAAATGGCAGAACATTGGCAATATGGCATGCCTAACACCAATAGCAACAACATACCCATCTATCAAACATACAACCCACCTACATACTCTTACATCCCCCCATATGGTCCCAACGAAAATCCTTTTCATTACTTACAACAAATACAACAACCACCACCACCACTAACACCAACACAAAATGTCCCCACCATTTCCCAAGATGATCTAGATGTCTTGAGCTTTACACAAGATGCTGATAACATGGACCTACTTGATAAAATCCTAAGGTCGGACCCAAGTAGATATCTTGATCAGCTTCTCAAAATTGGTGCTCAACTCCCCCCATCACAACATCATCACAACCATCCACCTCTACAATGGTTCCTACCCTGTCAAATACCCAAGCATCTACATCACATACCCAACCCACCACCTCTCAAACATCAACACCTACCATATCTACCAACTCCACAAGCTCAACTGCTACCACATCTACAATCCCCACGAGTACCGCAATCCCTACCACTTCCCAACCCGTCATCACCTCTACTACCACAACTACCATAAACCCTTCCGTTCCACAAATCACCTTGGACATACACGAAAACATCCCACATGCAAGTACCTCTACGAGTGTGCCTCCACCCAACCCCCAAACCATAGTATACCTATGACAATTATTCTCACAACTACCTCACAATACATCCAACGTCCACCTATCCAACGTCAATCCATCCAATATCACGTATCCACATAACCCCATAACTTCATCAACACTACATCAAACCAATCCCCAAATACCACCACACATTCTCCAACAACTCCACGCATATCAACAACAATAAGCACAAATCAACCAAAACACCATCCCGCAATACCAAAACCTCAACCAAACAAATTCCCAACATCAAATCCCACCCCACCTCCAACATCTCACCAACCAACAGCCCTACACATTCCAACCACAACAACCATAGGATCTCACAACTGTTGTATAGTCCTTAATCCAAAAGGTAGATGACATGCAAACTGGAGGCAAGTGCAAACACTACTCCTTTGAGGACATTTGCCCCTATCCATTTGATTACACATTGTACATGCCCCCTTTCCCCAAAAACTTTGAAACCCCAAAATTTGACAAATACAAGGGAAAGGGAGACCCTAGGGATCACCTTAGGGAGTTCTACATCACTTGCTTAGAAGTCTCTAATAATGATACATATCTTATGAGACTCTTCCCAAGAAGCCTCGGCGGTCAAGCCGCTGAATGGTTCGCACATCTTCCCCCAGGCATTAGGACTTTCCCTGAGCTTGCGAAAAAAATTGTAAACCACTTCTCCTACAATTTTGAGCATGAAATGTCTATGACAGACCTTTGCAACACCAAACAAAAGAACGGGGAAGCCTTCGCTTCCTTCTTGTAAAGGTGGAGAGGCTTAGCAAGCAAACTCCCATGGCCAATTTCTGAAAAACAACTCGTCACCATGTTCGTGGCCAACCTCAATCAGGAATTAGGACTCCATTTACAAATCCTTTGTGCATCTACCTTTGAAGAGGTCATCGGCAAAGGTACCACTATCGAATGAGCCCTCATTGCTAAAGGCTCCATCAAACTATACGACCACAAATCCAACAAAAATAACAACAATAACAACTACAAATCCAATAACAACACCCCTAATACAAACAACAACGCCAACACGCAATCAAATGACAAATCATGCTATTGGGGGAAGAACAAGAACACTTTGAACGATGGTGTCATGGATGTGAAAGCCGTCCAACATGTACAGAACCAAACACTTGCTCATACATATGCAACAAATGTAAATAACCAGCGGACTCAAACTAACCACGCAAACCTCGCAGACAATTTACACCCTTAGGGGAACCCTTCGAAGACATCCTTGACAGGTGTCTCAAGCAAAGTTTGATCACGCTCCCACCTGTTAGACCTCGTCAAGAGAATGAACTCAAAGCCGCATGGTACAATGAAAATGACTATTACAACTACCACCACATTGTGGGCCATAAAACAACTGACTGCATGCAACTAAAACATTGCATCCAAGACCTTATAGATCAAAATCTAGTTAGCCTCGATCAAAGTGCCCAACCATCACCAAACGCCAAACTCAGAGCTTAGAAAGATCCCCTGCCCAACCATAATAAAGCTTCCTCATCCAACCAAGCATACAACATCACCCCACCACTCGCATCCTATGACTCCATCGTAGGTCGGATAGAACCATCATCCCACCATGTCAACACAGTCACCATTTAGGCACAAGCACCTGATTACGCTGTTGCAACCCGTCGTGGCCGTGTATCCATCTGCACAGCCCCTCCCACTGAGCAAACACCTGCATCCACATCTGATCCCCTACCTCCTCGCCCAACAACACGACCATCACCTACCCATCAGTATAACCTCCTAGAGCATTTAGGAAAGACACCCGCACAAATCTCCATCCTCGAGTTGTTCCGCACATCACCTCTTCACAAAGACGTCCTCGACAAAGCACTCTTACAAACTCAAGTCCTCGCCAACTTGAATGTAACTCAATTCCAAGCCATGGTAGGACACATCACCGCACCCCACCATCTCACCTTTTCAGAAAAGGACCTGCCTGCCTCTGAACACATACATAACGATGCCCTACACATCAAAGTCTGTATCCACAAACACACCATTAAAAGAGTCTTAATAGATGGTGGCTCCAGCCTAAACATATGCACTCTAAAACTACTAAAACACTTGGGGTACTCCGATGTGGTTGTAGACACCAGCGAGTGCATCACAATCAAAGGCTATGATGACACCGAACGGCTCTCTGAAGGCACTATCAAGCTTCCCATTCAAGTGGGACAGAAAATACTGGAAACAAAACGTCAGGTTCTTGATCTCAATCTCCCCTACAACATTCTTCTCGGCCGACCATGGATTCATGCCATGCAAGCCGTCCCATCCACCTTCCATCAATGCCTCAAATTCCCTCACAACAGCGCAGAAGTCACTGTCTATGTTGATCCCTGCCCCTTCCAATACTACAGTTTTGTGGAAGGCCACAACAAAACCTTCTACCCATACAATAAAGCCACCACTGAAGCCAATCCAACAGCATCAAACTCATATGTCGACCCCAAAAACATTGTACCACTTCATCCCAAGCACCTCCACCACCCGAGGTCCAGATCAAGCTAAGAGACATGGGATGTGGGGAATACGACCTGCACGGTACCTTTTGTGTGGGCACATTACCCAATCCTAAAACATTTGGCATCCCAAAAATAGAGGCAGCCAACACAGTCATCATCAAGTGCAAACCCTCGCCCATCTTTGAGAAGAAAAACCTTCTGGATCAGGATGTACTCAAAGATATCTCATCCTGGCTATACAAGGATGAAGAGCTTGAACAAGAAGCCCCCACCATCCCAACATAAATCTATGACAAAGGCTCTGAAATTGTCAAAAGCATGGGCTATAAAGGACAAGGCGGTATTGGCCTTCATGAACAGGGAATCGTAGAACCACTGCAAGTAACAAAGAATCCCTATACTCAAGGGTTAGGGTACGGTCAACCACAACGCATCCTCACTACCGGTGAATGTATCTTAGCTGAGGTCACTACGGTCTCCTTAGAAGTCGACAATGTTAATGAAACGGGCCTTCAAGACTCCTTTAGTGACTTTGCTGACTTCTTCGACTCATCCATTTGTACCATCTACTCAGTAACCACTCTCGCTTCACCATCCAATGATTTACCACTAGTTTACCTCAACCTCATTGATTGGGACCAACGGGGACCTCCTGTCTTCGACATCGCACCTAACGATGAGGCCATCACTAAAATGATGGGGGTAGGAGATCACTTCCCTTTGGGAGATCACAGAGCAAGATACATCATGGAGCTTGATTCACATGCCTATTTCAGGGAGACAACCCCTGCTTCCTGTCATAAAAACATAAAAATAAAAAATGGATCTGATGGTGAAACCCGTTCTGCGGCAGTGTCAGATCCTAAAAAAGTAAAAACAAAAGATGTATCTCCTGGTGAAAACCTCCACGAGGTGCTAGGAGATGGAAGCATGGGCCTTCCCAAAGTAGACAAGGTTTATCCAGACAGATCACCTATCCTAGTCGAGCCAGCCCAAGAGATGAATCTTGGGACATAAGAAGAGCTGAAAATTACTTTCAGGGCAGAATCTCTCAGCATACAAGAACAAGAAAATTTCCTAGCATTCTTCACACGCCGAAATCACAATTTTGCATGGACCTATGTAGACATGCCAGGGCTAGATCCCGCGTTGGTTGTTCATCACCTTACAGTATGCCCTGATGCAAAACTAGTCAAGCAGAAGCTCAGAAAAATGAATCCTTAGGTGGCTCTCCTAGTCAAGGCAAAACTAAAAAAGTTACTAGATGTTGGGTTCATTCACCCAATTGATTATCTTGAATGGGTTTCAAACCTAGTACCAGTTGCTAAACCAGATGGCCGAATCCGCTGTTGCATCGACTTCAGAGACCTCAATAAGGCTTGCTCGAAAGATGACTTCCCACTACCAAACATCGACATAATAGTGGACCTCACGACAGGACATGAAATGTTATCCCTCATGGATGGTTTCTTAGGATATAACCAAATCAAAATCACCGAAGAGGATCAGCATAAGACAGCCTTCATATGCCCATGGGGAACATACTGCTGGGTCGTAATGTCGTTTGGCCTGAAGAATGCTGGAGCTACATATCAAAGAGCTATGACTGTCATCTTCCATGACCTCTTCCACCACATCATGGAAGACTATGTGGATGATTTGCTAGGGAAATCAAAGACCAGAGAAGAACACCTAGATGTGTTGGCCAAGATCTTCAACTTGTTAGAGTAATATAATGTTCACCTAAATCCAAAGAAGTGCGTCTTCGGCGTCACCTCAGGCAAACTTCTGGGATAGATAGTCTCAAGAAGAGGAATTGAAGTTGATCCCACAAAGGTCAAGGCCATCACCGAAATGCCACCTCCAAAAACACTGAAACAACTGAGAAGTCTGCAAGGAAAACTCTAGTCTATTCGACGATTCATTGCCCAACTTGCTGATAAGTGCCAACCATTCCAACATCTACTCTGAAAAGATATAGCTTTTGCCTGGAACACTCAGTGTCAGGATGCCTTTGATCAACTAAAAGAATACCTAGCTAATCCTCCTGTTCTAACTCCACCAAGGCAAGGAGTACCCCTTCTGCTATACATCTCCACCATAGAGACAGCGATCAGAGCCCTGTTAGCACAACACAATGAGAATGGAAAAGAAAGAGCCATCTACTACATCAGTCGCACCTTGATCTCATATGAGCTCAACTACACACAAATTGAATGAGCATGTCTAGCCCTCGTCTTTACTTTGTAGACACCCTAAAATGACCGTGTTGTCAAAACACTTACATTCCGTTATCTGTCTCATCACCTGCATTGCAAACGTTAATTAAATAAATCTAATTATTTAATTAATTTCATCAAATTCTTCTAAATCTCCTAAATTCAACATTAATTAAATAAATCCTCTTTATTTAATTAATTAAATTAAATTCCTCTATTATTCTTCCACAATTAAATAATTTTAATTATTTAATTAGATCATTATCCTCTTTCCAAAAATTAAGTCTACATTAATTAAATATATCCCATTATTTAATTAATTCATCACAAATTCCTTCTTATCTAAAATTAAATAATTCTTAAATTATTTAATTAAATCAAAATTTATTCTTCCACAATCATGCATGACAATTAAATAAATTTATTTATTTAATTTGCTTTAAAATCTTCTAAATTAAATAATTCCAATTATTTAATTATTTCTTCCAAAATATCTTCTCTAAATTTAAATAAATCAATTATTTATTTAAATTGCTTTTTCTTCTAATTTGAGTTATCTCTAATATAACTCAAGCTTTCTTGCTCATCAATTAAATATTTCTATATTTAATATAGCAAAATATCTTCTTTTCTCATGCAAATCTCTTCTTCTTGTTTTAAATCACTTAATTGATTGCTTTCTTCTATTAATTGATTTATCTCTTCAGTTAACTTATTCTTCTATTCTTGATAACTCCTCTCATGCAAAAGCAAGCAAGACACATGTTTTCTTCTCATTCGTTGCACATTCCTCAACTTATCTCCTCCATTGATTCTTCTAAATTATCTGGACCATTGATCGATCTTTGATGAAACCTATATAAACCCCCCTCATCTCCTTCATTGACCCTCTCTCTTCGATCGTATTCTCAGGCATACTTAACAGTGCTTCGAGCATACAAAACATGTCGATTGAGTACTATCACGATCTTTTGACATTGATCTTTGAGCACATTGAGCACACTACTTGCTTGTTGCAGCTATGGCTTTGCAACTTCATTGAGCAATCCACATTCAATCCAAAGGAAACAACACAGATTTCAGTAAAAGTCTTTATTTCATTGAGTGTTTGTCATGGCTTTTATTTAAATTTGTTTCCTTTATGTTATTGGGTTCTTTGGTTTTATTTAGTTTAGATTTAATCGATTTTTTCTCATACACATTCTGGCACGCCCGGTGAGACCCACTAATCCCTTTGTTTCTTTGAGAAATTATTTTTTTTGAAGTCACAGTACGACACAGCGCAAACGATATTACACAGCACTTTTGGTAGCATCTTTCAGCGCTATTGGAGGCATAGTTCAGCGCCCTTGGGGGCACTGCAGCGCTTCTGGTCACACAGAGAAGCGCTATCGGCAACACAGAAAAGCGCGACCGGCAGTCTTCTACAGCACTTCTGACTTAATTAAGTTTTGACCGCATTCAGTATTGTTTGCAGGGTTTTTCTCATTTCACATCAGGGGATTGGTTTGACAAGCTGTTGTAGTTGTCTTTCCAAACCTACTTTTGATACCTCCTAATCTGATTTATTTAGGGGTATTTTCGGTAGTTGTGTTAATCTATTGTATTGCTACATTTTTTTGGGCTTTCTAGAATTCACTATTCAGATCTATTAGATATTATTGCTCAGAACAGCAGATTAAATATGAAATCCCATTTTGATCTAGTCCTTTGGACAAAAGTTAATCTTTTCATGATCTGAGACCGTGCGGCGCTTCTAGCATAACAGTACATCGCTTCTGGTTATTTGTCAGCGAGTCTGGTGGTATCTTACAACGCTCCCTCTATTCACGACATCGCTTTTGGTAGAACAGTGTCGCGCTCCTGGCTGCACAGTGCAGCGCTTCTGGTTATTTTGCGGTGCTTCTGGTAATATTCTGCAACGCTTCTGGTCTCTGTTACAGCGCTTTTGACAAACAGTAAGTCGCTTCTGGTAATATTGTGGAGTGCTTTTCGTCAAAGTTGATTTTTGGCTAACTTGTGAATTTTTTGGTGGAACTAACTCACTTGTTGCAGCTTCTTATTACTCACATAGAGCCAATAGGTGTTTTCTTAACATGTTCATGCAGGATGAGTGTTGAAGACCTCTTTTGATTTATCTCACTAAGTCTTAGAAACACATTGCATGCTTAAGAGGATAATTGAACAAATCTTTTCTTGCAATCTAAGTTTTAGGAACATACTGCTTTTCTTAAGGGACAATAGACATGTATGAACAAACACTTCAATTTTCTAAAGGACAATGGACATGAATGCCAAACACTTCATTTCATAAGGGACAATTTACAACTACAATCGTGTGTGTGCATAGCTTAGTTGCACCTTATTTTTCTTATAACGGGACAATTGAACCTTTGTTTGACGTGCTTGCTTTTACTTTTTTTGTACTTCCTTTAGAAGGGCCTGCTTTTGGATTGCGATTCATCCAAAAGGGACGACCCTAAGCGGAGTTTTCCTTTGAACCGCTATATAAGAGGGATAAGGCGAAAGCCAAGTCCTAACCGACGTTAGCCTTACCTTGTGGTGCCAAACTGAAAAGAGGTGTACTGGCTCTTTGTGGAAATGATTTTCACATTGAGCGAAGTGTTTGAAACTCTTAGTAGGATTGGTTAAAACTTTTAGTAGCTTGTCGCATTGCTCGTAAGGCATTGGTCCCTCAAAGTCACTAAGAACCATTTTAGATAGAGACTACCCAACCTACCTCCGAACATTGTGGTAATCATCAGTGCAAGGGAAATCGATTTAAAGCCTTAAGATACTCACCATTGGCTCCCTTGAGAAGAGATAGTATTCCCTTGGACATAAAGCTCTTGTGACCTACTTGAGCTTTCCAAGGGGAGGGTGAGATATCCCTACCTATCGTCTCTCGCAAAGATACTAAATATCTAACACCTTTATGGAATGATATTTTTATCAACGGAGTATTAAGCTGTGAGCTGATCTACTGCAATGAAACCTTGTCTCTAGGGATAAAAAGTGCTTGTTATTGATTGCAATTGTCTTAGACCTGTGGAAACATTGGGCTTGTTTGGAGCCTTGAACATACACTATCTGTTGTGTCAGTCCTTGTGCCTTTTTTGACCACTTGTTTGCTGTGTTTTCTCTTGCCAAACCAATCCAATCAGAAACAGAAAAATCTTGCCTTTGAAAAACATCAGACACTACTTCAACGCCCCTGGTATTACAGTAGCCTGCCTTTGGTAATACAGTAGATCGCCTTTGGTCAGCAGTAACCCGCCTCTGGCAAAACTCTACTTCAGCGCCCTTGGTATAACAGTAGCTCACTTTTGGTCACTATAGCTTGCCTTTGGCATAGTAGTAACTCACTATTGGTAGCTCAGTCCATCGCCTCTGGTCCACAGTAGCACACTTTTGGTAGCACAGTCCTGCGCCTCTGGTCAAACAGTATAGCGCTTTTGGTCCAGTACTTTGTGCATCAGAGTTTGTCCATTTCTTCAAAGCATCTCACAGATTCCCAGCATTACATTGTGTCTTAGTGTATCCCATGGTCACCACTAGGCTACAGCAAACTATGAAATCTAGGCAAGTTGTCCCTAAGAAGCACAAGTCACCTCCTCGCACGCCTCAATTCATTGCGAGGAAGTTATGATTGAGGATTTGATGACTACTACATATTTTAATGCGGAAGATGTTTTTCATCATGATGCACATGTTGCACATATGGATAGGCAAGACATGAATCTTACTACACAAATACTTATATCAGAACTTTACGAATTTGAGCAATAATGTTAATTATTTAAATTTGATTGATGTTCTTCATAACTTGTTAATGGATAATCCTTATGTGATGGAAGTATTAAGTGACATAGGTCAAAGGATAAGCTCATCAAGTTCCTTAAATAGTATGTCTCCTTCCCTTCCTTCACAAGTCTCTTTGTCTAGTGTGCCTCCTTCCACATCTTCTCCTGCATTAGACATGCCACATATTTCTTCTCTTCTTTGTATTGCTTATCAATTTTTCATAGCTCCTCTCATTGTACCTACTTCTCATATTGTACCTTCCACTCATCCCATGATTGTGTTTACTTCTCACCCACTACTCATGTTCCCACTTCTAGTATTGTCATTCCAACTTCATTCTTTGTCCCCCAATCAACCTACACTCCACCTATTATCTCATGTTGCCACTTCCACTCCCATTTTAATCATAACTCCTAATGTTCATCCTTCCAACATAGATGTCATCCTTAAAAGAATTGATGAGATGCAAAGTAAAGTTGATGCATTACCCCTAGTAATCAAAGGATATCATAGGAGAAATCAAGCATAATCCACTTTCATTTGAGTTATTTCTTATCCATTTCTAGTTTGTTTGGTGGCCCCTAGTTATGTAATGTATAGTGGTAAAGGGGACCTTATGACACAATTGGGAGTTTGTTTTGATTATGTTTATGATGATAAACTTTTTACAAATCTCTTCCCTAGAAACTAAAAGGATTATGCAATTGAATGGCTTTATTCTCTTCCTCATAGTTCTATTCATTCCTTCAATGATTTGGCCAATGCATTTGTACGTCACTTTAATGTCAATATTGGTTTAAAAGTTTAATTTTAGATTTAGTAGGATGTAAAAAAGGATCAAATTAGTGCAATCATGATTATGTTATTGGATTTCAAACTTTGTCAACAAAGATACACTATCAAATTCCTAATGATGAATTGCAAAGAATATTTGTTAAGGGCTTATTACCTACTATCCAAGAGACAATGTACCTAAACAACTATTATTCTTCCATGGATTTGTATGCAAATGTAAGAAACATTGAATTGAAACTTCTTAAGTCTAATGCACTTAAATATGGATCTCATCCTTCAAATTTTCAATAGGAAAATTTAGTTTTCAAAAGGGTGAAAATAAGAAAGAAAATCAACAAAATGCTCACCATGTTAATTTACTGTCAACTTTAGATGTTATTTAATCTAATTCCCAAGGTGAACTGAGGGACAATCCTATACTATCTATTAATGTAATAAGATCATAGAATACATAAAGGAAAATAGATATGTAAACCAAAACGCATTCAAATATAGAAGGGTTCTAACATATATGTCACTTCTATTCAAAATGAACAAAGGAAATATACAGAGAGGTAAGATGAAAATTTGTTATACCTCTTTTACTATAAAATGTACAAAGTATGCATTTGTTCAAGAATAGGTCATCAGTTATGCTCCATGTAGATGTTGACAAGTATCCACCATGTATGGTGCATTTCTTATGTGGATGGGATGAGAACAAATGTCAAACTTTTATGGTGCCAACTAGATCATTGTGGCATGTGGTGTGGACATCACCATGTGTCAGACATATACAGTGCCAATTATATGATCATGTTTTGCAGTACAAATGTCATTAGGTGGCACACATGTATGGAAGCATAACATGTGGTTGTCGATTTTCCATGTGTGTAACTAGACACCAACATGTGTAGCAATCTATATAGCCACACTATCTAGATCCTTGAAGCGAGTCCACATTGGAACACATGGTAGTGCCATATCTAGACTAAGTGAACACATTAAGTGTTCTACCCCCTTAATAAATTGTAGATGATTGTAAGATGCTACAAACCATTATGGTATCTAGTGAGATATAGTTATTTTCATTCTATAAATCCTTTGATGGTAACTATAGATGATGGAATAAATGAGAGAAGGATTGTAAAGACTTTCTTACAAATTTAAGCCCCTAAAATGAGCTTATTGAAGAAAATATACAACAAGAAAAAAAGGTTGTAGAACCAAATACTTTCTCAAAGAGTGGAAGGACCATTGCAAGTATTGGTAGGTCAAGGGCGCTATAGACCCGTGAAGTGTTCCTTCTGAAGATGCAACCATAATTGTCATCAACCTAAAATGTGAGGTGTGTGGTGAGTGTCATGACACTTTCTGTGTTTCAATTGTTGTCATGTAAGTATCTCATGAACACATTAGTGCACATGTTGGATGTGCTACATAAACTTTTATGCCTTGTTGATTTCCTATTCCTATGTACATGACTCTAATGTGGATGGTGTGCAATAGGATATGTCAAGGGATGCTTCCTATTGGAACCCAAGACATGTCTAGAGAGGACTATGCCTCATAGAGTTGTGTAGAGCATTTTTGTAGGAATGTTAAATGCAAAGGATGTTGTCATCTCAAGTGTGTAGGTGTGCACTATTATAGATGCACATTAGATGCACAACAATGCAGTTGACCACTTCTATTTATCCGTCTATCTATATGTGGAAATATATAAATTGATTTAGTTGCATATCTAATATCATCCACAAAATTTACCAAAAGTGACTAACAAATTGATGGTCATAGTAAAAGATAATGGATGTGGGTAAGATAAAATGGACCCAAACATGGGTGAATAAAAGTGCCACAATATTTGGCATGGTGAGACTTTTCTTGCAAGCAATCATGATGGTCATCTTGGAGAATTAATCTACCACAAGAAACATGGAGTTACACTAGTTCTTTGTCATAGGTAGTCTTCTTAATAAATCTAGGTTAATGATTCCCAAGGTGGTGTCAAAACTAAGAAAGGGGTGTAGAGTCCAAGCTTCCTATTTGCAATATTTTGTAATGCTACAAAGAATGAGATACTTGATGTGGTTCTCAATCTTTGCACATATGTGAGGCCACTAGAAGTGTTGTTCAAGTGTTGCTAGTGTTTTAGTAATGTTGAAGTGTTGAGTTATTTTGGCATAGTATGCTTCCTAGATGAGTCTCTAGTGTGGTGTGGTGTCTAAAACATAGAGATACTTGAGCTTGTAGAGAAGCTTGTTAGACATGTAAAATTCACCAACCTATTTGCCTTGTAAGAGCTTGGTGTAGATCTATGCAAAGTCCAAGTCTAGTGGGTAGAGAGGTTCCCGGTCAAAGAAGTTGTGACCACATGAGTCCAACATTGTGGTGAGTGCATGAACTAGCTATTAGCTTAGGTAGTCAAATACCTTTTTGTCTTTTCCCTTCTCGTGATTGATAACTAGATGGAATTGTTGCAGACATGTCATCCATTTCATGTGGTGCACATTTTCCAATTTGTTCTGAGTTTGCAAGAATTGGAGTGGCTTGTGATCAAAGTGGATGAATGGACCTCCTTTAAAATTGTTGTTGACTTTTCTTTCCATCTTCATCATCATAGTCCTAGTTATCCTATTTTGAGCCTACCATTTATCCTATCTTGTACTACTTCTATTCATGTCAATTTTAATGACCAAGCCAAATTTTCCATAAATTCTTCTCCACCAAACCCTAGACCCTCACCCAAATCCTTACTTTCCTAAGAAAAGCCCTTCCCCAAACATCATTTGATCATGTGGCTCCTTCCATCACTAGACAGGTGCCCCTACTTTCCATTATTCATCCAATACAATCCTAATGTCATAAATCACATTCCCACACCTACATTCATACACTCCATTCCCCCTATCAACACCATCATTGACAATCATTTAAGGAGTCTCCCTTGAATAATCATTAAACCATGGATTATCCTATATCCCCATCTTACACTTTCTTCACCTTTGAACCCTTAGAAGATGACATTTAGCTATCCCCACTATTACCAATCACACTTTCTAGCAATCCCACATAAGACACCTTACCCATCACTTCACCTAGGTCATCACCAATTAAATCACCTCATTACTCCATTCAACCATACCCATACCACCTCTTTCTTACTCCACAACCTGTATTAACACATGATTCACCCCATGATATGCTACAGTTACCACAATGCCAATTCACTCTACCATCATTCTTCATATTATCTTATGAATTGCCATCCTTTCTTCCTATTCCTTAAGACATCATACCATGACACACATCCATTCCTCCATTACATCCTCCCTAACCTTTTCCCAACATTGATAGCCCGCTACCCATGCCACCTCATTTTCATAACACATTTGACCATAACATTGCCACAACAATCATCACTCATCCTGACACCATCCTCCACCATGTGACATTTATCTAACATAGATAGGCATTAAATTAGGTGCACTTTGTACTGCCTTTGGCACCACAAAGAGATTACATTTAGGGTTAAAAGTTAGAGCTAAAGTCATGGCTAGAGTCAGTGCTAAAGTTGGCACTAAAGTTGACGTTAAAGTCGGTGCTAAAGTTGGTGCTAAAGTCAGCGCTAAAGTTAGTGCTAAAGTCAGTGCTAATTTGTGTCTAATTTAGTGGCTACTTGTTCTGATCGACGCAAAAAATGCCAAAAGTAGTGCTATCCAGATAAATAGCACCAAATTTTTCAAAAAATTGGAGAAAAATACATTAAAACAGTGGGTGGAAGCAAAAAATAGAGCAAAAAAGGGAGCTAATCACAGGGATTTGTTGTAGTGTTTGAAACATTTATTTGCTAAAATAGATCTTTCAGGTCGCCTTACTAAATGGGTTATGTTACATTAACTGAATTTGATCTCAAATTTATATCTCAAAAAGTGATTAAAGAAAAAGCATTAACTGACCATTTAGCTGAAGCACCCTCCCCCTTTGCTGTACAAAATCAGGAGACATTTCCTAATGATCAAATTTTAGCTATTGATAAGGATGATAAATGGGAATTGTATTTTGATGGATCAAGATGTCGAACTGGCTCTCGTGCTGGTATTATACTAGTACCCCCAATAGGTAAGTTGATTCCTATGTCTTAGCGCCTAAACTTCTCATGCACAAACAACATTGCTGAGTACAAAGCTCTTATTGTAGGACTTCGTGTCACCTTGGCTCTAAACATCAAAAACCTCACACTATATGGTGACTCACAACTAGTTTTAAGACAAATAAATGGATCATATCAAGCTAAACAAGACAAATTATCTCAATATCGTGATTTTTCTTTATCTCTGTTAAAGTAATTTACATACTTTTCAATTGATACTATTCCAAGGGAAGACAATCAACATGCAAATGCAATGGCAAGCACAACTTCCCTTATATCCCCAGATGATTCTCCTAATGAATTCACTTTTATTATCCATAATCTTAAAACACCAGCCATAGAAGATCCTATAATTGCAAGTACTGGTCTCTATTGTGATATAAGTTCTGATGAATGGTTCTCCCATATATTCAACTATTTGAACAATGGAACCATCCCTAATTCAATGTCTAAAAGTGCTCAAGTTTGTCTACATAAACTTGTAGCATGCTATATCATTCTATCTAATGTCTTATATAGACAAAGCTATAATGGTGTTTTTTGATGTCTGAGTCATTCATAGATTCTAATAGCTTTATAAGAAGCTCACTCTCGTGCTTGTGGAAGATATTTTGGAGGTAAATCATTGGTACAAAAACTAATATGTATGGGGTATTATTGGCAATGTATGGAACAAGATTCCTTCACTTATGTCAAGAAGCACCCGCAATGTCAACAATATCAACACTTAATCTGAGCACCCACCCAGGAACTTTGTGCCCAAGTTTCACCTTGGCCATTTTCTATTTGGGGCTTGGATCTAATTGGTAAAATTTCTCCACCTTCTTCTCAAGGGCATACCTTTATAATCACTGCTGCTGATTACTTCACAAAGTGGGTTGAAGCTAACCCTTTATGATCCATGACTGCTGAAGTAATTTGTTGTTTTATACAAGATAACATAATCTCTCGATTTAGTATTCCTTCCTCCTTGGTTTCTAACAATGGAACACCATTTATGAAGAAAAATGTGAAGAAATTTCTCAAAACGTATCATATTCAACAACACTTCTCTACACCTTATTATCCTCAATCAAATGGCCAAGAAGAAGCTTCAAACAAGGTTATTAGACAAATTTTACAAAAAAATGTTAACAAACATCAAAAAGATTGGCATACTCAATTATCTTATGCATTATGGGCTTATATAACAAGCATTCGTATGGCTACTGGAACTACTATGTATAATCTTGTCTATGGCGTTGATGTGGTAATGCGTTTGGAGTTAGAAATTCCTTCATTGAGAGTCTCCTTGAGAGATGTTATTGATGATGATACATAAAGAGAAAAGACATTACAACAACTTGAGATGCTAGACGAACAACATATTAATGCTCTCAAGCATCTCAAGGCCCATCAAAAGAGTATCCAATGATCATACAATGAACATGTTATAATGTATCATTCATTCGACGTTGGAGACTTGGTACTTTATGAGAATCAACATAATGTGAATGCACCTCCTAGAGAAAAAGGAAAGTTTATCCCTAATTGGCTCGGACCGTATGTCATTATTGAAGCCTTTGGATCAGGAGCATATAAGCTAGTCGATGAACAAGGTACACCACTTAAAGAACCTATTAATGCTGCACACCTCAAGAAATTTTATGCTTAAGATTATATGTTAGATGTTATTTTAAAAAGAAAACTTCCTAATTTGTTTAGCTTCAATTTTGATAAGATATGATTATTTTGTCTAAATTCATTTAACATAGTATCTTTTTCAGTTAATCATTTTTTTTTTCTTAAATGCACCTGGTAAACTTTTTAACGTGACCGGCGATGCTAGTGCAACACGCCCTCCGGCTCCACGCGAATGCTTTTTGCCTGTAGCAATGAACCGGTGAGGCCACAACACGAGGGACCTCATCCCCTAGCAAGAACAATTCAAACCCACGAGCTCGTTGGCCCAGCAAAGGTGTAAAGCTTGCGAGCTCATTGGCCCAGCGGGGGTTTGAACTCTGGTGGCCGCCACTACAACTGAGCGACGTAACCACTGAACCACGCCCTTATCGGCCTTTTTCAGTTAATCATTGTTCTATCTTGTTTAAACATGTTTTTATTAGAGATCACCTTTGTATTAACTAAGTTAAGAATAGAATAATGGTTATGTGTGAAATTCATTAATCATTATGATTTTTACTTTATGTTCTGCAAATAATTGTTTAAGTATCACATTAGTATTAATCACATTTCCACATAAGCATTTAACATTTATCACTAGTTGCATTTTATATAAATCACATGTGATATATTAGACAACATTAGAAACAATAATAGGAAAGCATCATAGATAAATCACCATTAGTTTACATATACATCAAAGTTGATTATCCCGCACAACAAAATGGGATGTCATAGTACATAATATACATCACATAGCTAAACCTCGGTCACCTATGCCCTTGGGACCTCGTGGTGTGCATGTGACGGAGGCATGACCATGAGTGGCTACGGATTGTGATTGACTCCTAGAGACACTCCGTGATTGTAAGCCCCTGACCTCTCCTCTCAGTCCTAGCTCCTCGTCATGTGAGTCTCTGTACATCTGCTGATATAGGTTTCTCTCAGAAATGGTTCTCTATAGCTCTGCTTAGATCCTATCTTTGTCAGCTCTCACCTGGTGTAACTTAGGAAGTAAGATCTCACTCGTGATAGGATCTCTCTCAGGTGTAGATACTGCTATAGCCTGATCTTGCTGTGCCCGGAGCTCGGCCTCTGTGCGCTTAGCCCTCTAAAGTAAATCCTCTCTCTCCCACATAGAGTGATCTATGATAACCTCTATGGCCACTCTATATCTCACAAATGGCATAAAAATCTCTACATGCCATCCTATGGATGCCTATGGCAAGTATCCCATCCACACTCACTGCTTGCCTACATCAGCTAGAACTATCTCTGCTATGACATGACTCACAAGGTTGCACCATGCATCCATCCCAAATGTAAAAAGAAAAAAAATAGATATCAATATCTCATATAGACATCATAAATAAATAATCAAACATAACTGCATCAATATAAAAAGTATCTACCTCGATCTCCATCTCACCAAGATGGATCTTGGATAGCTAATGATGTGTCTAGCTCTACAACTGACTCTGTAGCTGGGGGGGCATATGACTACTAGTCTCCCCTCGCTTGTGTCAACTTGATCTCCTCACATCCATAAGAGCTAGACCATGAGCCCTAGACCGTGACTGAGACTCAATCTCCTCATCGTTGCCTACCTCCTGTTGATCTCGTCACGGTCTTGCCTGAAGACGTACCATGATGGGACCTCCTCCTCATCATCATCATCCTCCTCCTCGTCTAGATCATAATATCTAGTGAAGTCACTAATATCATCCTCTACCCCTGTGTCACTAGCATGACTAGCCCAACAACAAGGATCATCTGTGGGATGACCGGGAGGATAGATAAGAGAGGGTCGCACTGTCTACCACCAGATCTAGTACACTCAGGTAACTTTGACATCGTTTGCATCAAATATCAGCTCTGCATCCTCTATATCATCATCACTAACCACTACATTTGCTACTGTCAGCCGTCGGGTGTTGTTCACCCTGACTTTGCTACATACAGAGTGTGCATAGCTCAAACACATCATAGGTACATCATATTGGCATCCAAACTGTTGTGTTATCCTATCAAAGTAAAACCATACCACAATGTGATCAAGGCGACCGACCATCAGCCGACCCCTCTGCATCCTCGCTAACTATCTTTGCTAACCTGGCCATGCTATATAGCCATGATATGGTATCTAGATGATATCACTGGGCTACAATATGTCAAATACAACTCTTTAGTACAATAGATCACCATGTCTCTAGCATCTGACAAGAGGATATGCGTGGACATGTGGATAGGTAAATGTTGGCTCTATGGGGAAACCTGTAGGCCACATGCATCTGATGTGCTCAAAGAACTAGACCTGTAGTAATGTGCAACACATCAATCTCTGTGCCTCATAATGGACATATCATCCTAACCCAGGGTAGAGGTGCACAAGCATACTGTACCCCCATGTGTAGACTGTCCCTTACTCCTCCATTACCCTGATAGTGTGAACAAGGCCTCCGTGAAGGTGAGTTCCTTGTCCATCCGATGCGACTGCTAATGCCACTGTAACCATGATAATCCTTCAAATTAGAGGGATATCAGTGCATCTCTACTCTAGTAATAGGAGCTGAATATGCCCTCACTCCACCTGAGTGACTATGCGACCTAGACACTATAACTGGCTCTCTCATGTGTATTCCACTGAGCAATGCTCTACGATCCTCATTATCTCTCCACGTACGGGTAGTCGCAAGATCCAGTAGACATCCTCCAGTGTGACAGTCATCTCCCCTGTGGGCAGATAGAATGTAGAAGTATCTACATTCCACCTCTCCATCAATGCCATAAGCATACTCTAGTGAAATTTTATCGTAGGCATGACAAACACCCACCAGATCCCTACTGACTGTAGATGACCCTTCTCTGCATCGGTCATGGTACCGATGTGATCTCAAAGAAGCAACATTAGGCAACCACCTGTATGCTCTCCCGTCTCAAGGACAACCTACATGACAAATCTCGAGAAGATTCAATACACAGCATAATATCATCACTTAACATCTGCAACATCAATTAGTGCCCTGTCCCTAGGGCCCTTGTCCTTTCTGGACTTGGGTGCCCCAGGAGGACTTGGGCACCCCTGTTGGGGACCCTTGTCCAGAATGTCCTCTGTGGCATGAATATCGATAAAATATAAACAATAACAGAAAGAATGATGATACAAGTAAGGATTAGGACCCTACCTCAACCTTGAAACATCTCTCTGCCACTCAGGCTTAGAGCATCTTCAGTCTTAGAACTTGGTATGGACATCGGGTCGACATCATCGATCTCTTCCTCCTCCTTCTCTCCTTTACACAATGACAAGTAAGAATTAATAGTGCAAAAGTGAAAACTCCCTTTACATATAGTAAGTGGATCAGAATTGCTATCACTATCTAGGTGCAAAATTGAATAGTTTTTGTCTTGAGCCTCTATCTTGAGTTGTCGAACTTAGATTTTCGCATCGTCTATTGCGTTGGAATCTTGTTTCCACTCTCTATCCTACCTAATATGTTGTTCTTGGGCATTGTTTGTTCAAACAACCCTCACAACACATTTCTCATCAAGATTCCTTGAAATCAATGCGTGTAGATATCTCCTTGTTTCTCCTTTTCGAACTAAGCAAGAAGAAACAAGGGGGGGCATATATCTCCCTTGATTTCCTCCATCATCACATTTCATCAATCAACCCCCTTAGTGTTTATGGACTAACTTATTGGTGTTGGTTGCAAGTTAATTTGATTTTTGATTTTCTGACAAGTGTTCCTTTGTAGGTTGTTCCTAACTTTGTGGTCTTGCAGGATTATAGACTTGGGGGCTTCTTCCTCTTTTGTGACAACACTTCAACATCCTCTACAATATCCTTTTGGGTATCCTTTTCATGATTGACGTATTTACTTTCCTTTAGTTGCATATGCACGTAGTTTCATATGGCCACTAAAGTAGAGGTAAATGTTATGTCAGAAATTGTCCTCCGACATGGAATGGTACAATTTCTCATAGTTTAGCTCCTCTCCTTTGGTGACCTCTCAACCTAGTTTATTTCAAACCTCCCTAAACCCTAATTGACCTATGTCTAACTGGAAGAATGTCACATTTCAGGATAACAAAAGACTGAAAGTGAAAAAGAAAGATTGGATTTGGGATTCTGGGACCCCCTTAAAGTAGACCTGATCAGGAAATCAGGGCTTGGACTTGGGTACTCAATCCCTTGTCCTACCCTATTTCTCGGGGTTTTGAATTTTGGTGGGATGTCAGCTCCTACCGTACATTCTAAATTCCATTTTTGAAATTTCATTTTCACGCAATGTCGACATCTTATTTCAAAATTTGAAATTCTTAAGGTTAGATATTTAAAGACATTTGAAAATCATTTTATTACACACAAGATATATGCAAGCTTTATGCCAAAACTCTTCCAAAATTACCATTGAAGATCAGTGATTTGTTGAATCTCTTGAAGTTATTTGAATTTGCTATCATGGAGACAATGGATGGAGATTAGGAATCAAGATCTTGAGACTATCTTGCACTTCCTAGGGTTTGTACACCTTTTGCATGATCGGGAGAAGGGTTGAAGCCTCTAACATCGAGCTTAGAATTCCTCCACAAAATGGCTGCCTCACCTTCTTGTTCTTGCAAATCTTCATTGCTTTCATCTCCTTGAGGTAAAGTTGTGTTTGTTCATTGAGTGAAGCAAATTGTTGATCTTTTATTGATGCTTGAGTCATCTAGGGTTTTATGTCTATGCATGCACATTTGTTAGATGAGCACACACATCTGCAGATATTTATCTTTGGCTATTGTTGAGGTAGGAATATCAAAAATTGGGCTTGACTAAGGCAAGCTCCTATATAATCACAACCATCTTTCTCCTCCGTTAGCTTTTGCAGGTTGAATTTGTCGAGATCCGGTGGAAAGGAGAGACAAGAAGATGGGTATTGCAGACATAGTTGCCGCAGAGTTTCAGATTTCAAGATTGCGAGAATTTTGGGACATTGCCCTAGGTGCCCTAGTCCAACTAGGTGATTTCTTTGGGATCTGGAAGCCTCTGAAGATTGTTAGATTGCTGGTATAGAAGATTCTGAAAATCAATAATTTCTGGGACATTGCCCTAGGCATCCTAGTCCATCAAAGCCTCTGTTTCTGAGTACATGTCCTCTGTACTGTTCTCTCTGCATTTCTGTAATCACTTTATCTATATCTGTGTCAGAATCTCAGTTATAACTATTTAATTAGAAATTTAGGGTTTCATGTTTAATGAGAGATATTAGCTTGTGAAAACTTGATCAAAGTAATTATACAAACCTAATTAGAAGGAAAATGGAACATAGGAAATCAATAGTTTATCCCTAAACTAATCCAAAGAGAAACAAACTATTAACATCAAAATTATACAATAGTGTTAAACATGATCTACCATTGCTTAATAACTATCAACAAAAAAATCCATATAATGTGTTAATACCTTATCACAATAAAAGCAAACAAACTCAAAAGTTACAATGATACCATCACTAAGGTCACACCCAAACATAAAATATAAAATAGATTAAAAAGTACAGTTATAATTAAAACATAATAAGACCTTACAAATCAACATATATAACCTTTGTACAAAATGATCAATTATAAGTTTTTGTAGCTACCTAAATTAACACAAACTTTTGATATCCCATGCCAATATTAGTATTAAACCTTAGGTGGAGAGAGGCTGAAACAATAATAAAAATGAAAGCCCTTCATGGAAGACAACATTTTGGTCTTATAGCATGGATTTACATGTTAAATGATTAACTTCTAGGAAACCTACATACAAAATTGTAAACCCCTAGCTTGTATTTAAAAAATGGGTTACCTCTAGTTTTGTAATTTACTGGGTGGTTGTAACTTTAGTTGCTTATAATCAAATGTCTAATTTTCTTCAAAATTTTCATGAGTACTTAACCTCCAATTCACTTCAAGAATTGGATTGATTTATGTGACACACATTTCCACACAAACACATGGGGACCACTATAATGTGAAACACTACACCATTGAAAATGAGTTCCTTGGCAGCAAAGCACAATTGGTGAGGATGATGGTATGTTACTTGATTACGCCTTCCACCAAGGTTCAAATCCCACAGAGGTATGATATATAAGGGATGAGGTTGGGATTGTGCCCATGACAACTTTAGCAGAATGGATACCCCTCAATCCTTAGCTCTTAGCCAAAGAGATATCAACATTGACTCATGCTCCCATATCAGGTAGCAAAACAATCTTGTGTGTGATATATTAGTGAAATGGATACCCCAGCCAAAGAGATATCAGAATTGACTCATGCTCCCAAATCAGGTAGCAAAACAATCTTGAGGGTTATAATAAACCCTCCAACAAAAAAAGAGAAAAAGAGTTCCTTGCTAGAGAATCCTTTGGAGATTGTTAAGAATTGATATCTATGTTTAAGAGGTCACTCATTCTGGTATAATAGGAAGAGTGAATGGCAAGAATCTTTCCATGAGGCTGCATCCAGCAAGAAGCTTTAACTAGTGTTTTGTTTGACACAGATTTTTAGCTGAATAGTTGTTGATTGCCTATCTCAGGGGCATAAAATTTTGTACATTTGGCCCATCTTTATATATGTATAGAAAACATGGGATGCCATCTAGAGATCAATCACAATAATTGCAATTTTATGAGAGAAAGTGATAAAATATGGAGGAAATAATAAACAGAACAAATATGACAACCTGTATTATTGATCAAAGAGATTACAATTTTATAATAGTAGACAAACTCAACAACTCCCTATAAATCTAGAATCTAACATGACAACTAACTCAGATTTATTGACACCTAACTAAACTTAATTGACACAACTAAAACTCTTACTGACAGCACAAAAGTAAACTGCCACCACATACAGTCTTCAGTTATTCATTATTTTCTAACATCCCCTCTTAATGAATAACTTAAAATAAATCCAACTCTCACATGAGCACAACATTGCTCCTTTGAAATCTCATGCACCACTCCTCCTCCAACACCATAAATGGAGGCATGTCAAGGAACCCATGTTTCCTCTGACAATCTTTTCTAAATGTGCTTTGATGATCCTATCTCATCTATCGTGTCAGCAAATGTTGTCACTAACATGGCAAGGCATCCTGCCATCAGAACTCTCACTCCCTTTCTCAAGAGAAGAGTGCCCAAAATTATCCTCCAATCGTGCCAAACATAATGAGCACCAAGCTTGAAACTCCAGCCAACATGCCAACCTGAATTATATAGTCAGTGATCAAGGCCCTTCGCCATCTCGCATCCACCCCCAACTATTATTATAGGGAAATAGATGGGCAAATTGTAGAGTATTGCAGTGGAGAGTAGACGCAAGTGCAACCCTAGTGTGAGCACAATCAACCAAGGTCATGATCTGATGGAAGAAGCCACAACACTCTGACTAATCCACGCTCCTCATCTCAATAGAGGCAGCCTTAACAGTAGCAGTCTACACATTTGACCTCAGACTCCACATGTGAAGCTCAGGTGCACCGTGGAACACCCTCAATCTCTCTAGTTCCTACGTTGGCAATTTCCCAACAGGAACATGCATAACAATCTGAACTTGAGCACCAACAACACCAAATGGAGTTTACACAACTACTGCTCAAAGGCAACTCGATGTAAACTCTCGCTTATTGCCAAGCTCTAATACCATAAAAGAGGAATAGCAGCTGTGTATCTCTCTTGTCCACACACCTCACTCACAGCCTTCTCAAAATGCTATCATCTACCTAGGCACTCCTATGATGGAGTCATGCCCAGTCTAGCTCTAATACCATGATAAAATATGGAGGAAATAATAAATAGAACAAATATGACAACCTGTATTATTGATCAAAGAGATTACAATTTTATAATAGTAGACGAACTCAACAACTCCCTATAAATCTGGAATCTAACATGACAGCTAACTCAGATTTATTGACACCTAACTGAACTTAATTGACACAACTAAAACTCTTATTGACAGCACAAAAGTAAACTGCCAGCACATACAGTCTTCAGTTATTCATTATTTTCTAACAGAAAGAAGGCAAAAGAAACCTCCAAAGCATGCAGAAAGTCCACAACCAATGCAAGCTACATAACATAATTGGAGACATTACAATATTATATTTGCATAGAAATCTAGGAGGATCAAAAGAGGAAAACTTAACTTAGATTAATACAACGGTTAACAGTGTTCATTTTGTTATTACATGCATAAATTGGTCTCACAAAATGTTGTAATGAGAAAATAATCAAGAAGACAAGTGTAGCCAAGCCAGAGTGATAAATGTCTGCAATTCTTTTTAAAGAAGATAGGACAGTATGAAGTAGGCAGGAAATAGATCAATCCACTAGGAAAATAGAAACATGTGTTTGGAACAACCCCAATTGACTTTATTTTATCTATTTGAAACCCATAACTCTGGTATGGTACAATTATCAATTGACTGTATTGTATTTACTTGAAACCTAAGTATAACTAGTGTCATACAATTGCAGAATGTTTATGTTTACTTGAAACCCAGGTATACCAATATGATACAATTACTAATTAATGTTCATATTACATATTGAATGCAAATGGACAATGAAAGAAATAATGATCACATCAAAGAAATGGAGTTTGACAATCATATTAAAACAGAGCAACATTGTTGTTAATGACGATAGTCATCTCCAGACTCAGGGGTATGGGTAAGGGAACATGGATAGGGACTTCATTTCAAATCAGGGTATTGGAATAAATATAGTCACTAGAAGATGTGGGTATGAGACACAGAAGTAGTTGTGGCCCCAATACTAGAGTTCCTTGGCGACTATACTAATGACAGAATGAGAATCTTGTGATCTGACAGATTTCTTAGCTTTAACAAATCTACCAAAGGAGATCCAGGATGCTCAGAAGCTGAGATCGGTGAGTTCAATTTTTGTACTTTGCTTCTTTGGGAGTCTCTAAGCTGTAATAAAATAGTACTTATTGTCTGCTAAAAAGTGTAGAAGTAAACCTCTATGAAAAGCCATATTGAAGAAAATAACTCCTACAATTTTCCGTGCAGAAAAACAAAATCCAAACTTCTTATATTAGAGCCGGTGATGGCTGATGGACAACTAGCTGATCTCAAGTGGAGGGTGACTTTGAGGGTATCAAACTCCACATTACAAAATGGAAAACCAAAGAAGACATGCAGCTTAGGGGTAGAGCACCCCTATGCAGATTGGGCGGTCCTAGATTAAAATCTTAGTTTGTTCATATTTTCTAACAATCACATGATCTGGACAAACTAGACCTAATAAGTATAAGATCTGGACAATGTATAGAATGAAGGGGGGAAATTTGCAGAAGACAAATTTGCAAATGAGGCCTTGCAAAAGCAAAGGAATCTTGTACTAAGGTCTTGAAGATAACCGCTAATGTTAAAAATTGACTACAATGAAATAATACATATAATGTGAATTCAAGACAATTAAACATGGTCTGTCTGCAGAGTACAATGAAATGCAAATCTGTCTAAAGACTTAAAAATGACTACATAAATTAACATCTTCAGTACAGTGAAATTCTCTTTTTGTGAGAATTTCTGCATGTTGCATTGTTCCTATGGAATCAGGGACATTATGGTTTTTCTCTACATCACCAACCCAAAGGCTTAAATACAAGCTTAATTTGAGATCACCATCCTCGCACTAAACTCTGATCCGAGAGGCCTATTCATGCATGAGTGGTCCGGAAAACTCATGCATGAATAGGCCTCTTGGATTAGACAAACTAAATTAGAATTTTCGGCCTCAATGTGATCAAAACAAGCAAGTTTGAGTGAATGCACAACTCAATATACAGACTGTAAAATTTTATTATAGAGTAATATAACACTACTATATATATAAATATATCTTCTTGAGGTTTTCTCAATGTTTTTTTTTGTGTTTTGTCAATGTTTTTTTTGTGTTTTCCATAGTTTTTGTGATTTCCTCCATTTTTTTGTTTCAACCATTTCCAATTTATTTTTTTGTTTTTATTTTTATTTTAGTTTTTTTTTGTGTTATGCTTTTGTGATTTTTTCCACATTTTTTTCCTTTGCAATTTCTTTTTTGGTTTCATAGTTTTTTATTTTCTTCCCCTTTTTTTCTCAACTGTTCCAATTTATTTTTTGGTTTTTATCCATTTTTTTTTAGGTTTTTATTTTTTACGTCTAGAGGCATTATAGAGTGGGGATGAGAGCACTCATTTTTCTGCCTAAATTTATAAGAAAAAATAAAATAAAATACCAAAAAGGAAATAAAATAAAACTTAAGAAAAAAACTAAAAAAGAAATTAAAAACCGTTGAAGGAGAAAAAGCTAAATCACAAAAATTATGGAACAAAAAAGAAATTGGAAAAAATAAAAAAATAAAAACTAAAAAATAAAAAATAAAAACCAAAAAGAAATTGGAAACTATTGGAAGGAGAAAAAGCTGGAGAAAATCATGAAAACTATGGAACCAAAAAAGAAATTGGAAAAATTAAAAAATAAAAACCAAAAAAGAAATTGCAAACCAAAAAAAGGTGAAAAAATGAAAGAAAATATTCAAAAAGGATATCCCTCAGCATACTTTTAGATATATTTTTTTAAATATAAATATACTAGTTTATACATTTACACGGAAAAAATGAGTGCTCTCATCTCCACCACCCCGTATTATGCCGAGAAGCATTATATAGTCACAGCCGGGTGGGGATGAGAGCACTCATTTTTTCTGCCTAAATTTATTATATATATATATATATATATATATATATATATATATATATATATATATATATATATCAAAAAGGAAAAAAAAAACTTAAGAAAATCAAAGAAAAAAACCAAAAAAGAAATTAAAAACCATTGAAGGAGAAAAAGCTAAATCACAAAAACTATGGAACCAAAAAATAAATTGAAAAAATAAAAAAGAAATTGGAAACTGTTGGAAGGAGAAAAAGCTAGAGAAAATCATGAAAACTATAGAACCAAAAAAGAAACTGGAAAAATTATAAAATAAAAACCAAAAAAGAAATTGCAAACAAAAAAAAAGTGAAAAAATGAAAGAAACTATGGAAAAAGGATATCCCTCGACGTACTTTTAGATATATATTTTTAAATATAAATATACTAGTATATTTAGTACGCCGAGAGGCATTCTACATGTTGGATATGAAACCCAACGGTCACCTCTTGTCTTTTTGTGGTGACTCTTTATTGTCACGTTCTTCCGGCTCTTATCTTCTCTTGCATATTGTAAACTATAAATTGACATGTATACGCTACTGTAAAGATATTGAATAGCTAACATAATACAGAGTATTCCCCTGCTTTTGTGGGCGTAGCCATATATATGGTGAACCAAGTTAAATTCTATGTCTGTGTGTTCTTGTTTTAATTACTGTCAATTGTTTATTTGCTCTTCTAAGTTTAACAATTGGTATCAGAGCTCGATTAAGGAGCTAATTGGGAATTTTGCAATGAATTTCCAAAGAAATGGAAGAAGCGGATAAATGGAGAATAGAGAAATTCTTAGGACAGAACTTTGGACTATGGAAGCTTCAAGTTCGCGCCTTGCTAATTCAAAAAGACCTTGCTATTGCACTAAAAGGAAAGACAGTGAAATCGGAACAAATGTCTAATGACGAATGGGATGTCTTGGATCAAAAGGTAGTTGCTACAATTATCCTTTCGCTGTCCAGTAATGTTCTCTTTAATGTTGCCTCAGAAACTTCAGCAAAACAAATATGGGACAAGATTTGTGACATGTATGAGACGGCTTTAGCAACCAATAGGGTTTTCTTGTTGAAGAAGTTATTCAATATGAAGATGAAAGAAGGAAACAGTTTCTCAAACCATTTGAACGAATTCAACACCATGATCAGCCAACTAGCTTCCATAGAAATCAACTTTGATGATGAAATGAGAGCTATGTTGCTCTTGTGTTCTCTTCCTGATAGCTGGGATAGCGTGGTGATGACTATCAGCAATTTGGTATCTAGAAGAAGAGGATCTAAAGACAAGGAAAAGAAAAAGGAAGCAATATTAAGATATGACGATGTCACTGCTACACTTCTCAATGAAGACATGAGAAGAGGACAAAATAAAACATCCAAACAAGCCTTGGTTTTAGGCAATAGGGGAAGAACCCAAGATCGAGAAAAACATAATAGGAGAAGACCTAAATCTACCAAGAGATCTAAGTCAAGAGGATGGAAAGAAGGTTGTTGGTTTTGTGGAAAAGATGGACACATCAAGAAAGATTGTTGGTGTTACAAGAAATCTCAAAAACAACTAAAAGAAAATAAGGTTAACACAACATATAAAGATGATGGAGGAGCTTTAATCTTGGCAACAAGTGAAACTACAGCTGACTCATGGATATTGGACTCCGGTGCCTCCTTTCATGAAACCTCAAATTGGGGTGCCTTTAAAAACTATCAAGAAGGAAAATTTGGCAAAGTTTATCTCGGTGACAATGAGCCATGTGAGATAGTTGGCAAAGGTGACATAATGTTACAACTAAAGAAGGGAAACAAGTGGCTATTGAGTGATGTAAGACATGTTCCTAAGCCAAAGAGGAACCTAATTTCCACGAGACAACTCGATGCTCAAGGGTGTAGCATCACCTTCTCTTCTAATATTTGGAAAGTGACCAAAGGAGCCTTAGTTGTTGCAAAAGGTAGCAAATCAGGATCTCTTTATGTGCTAGAGTATCACGTTGAAGTGGGAGCTGCGATGGCGGTAGTGGACAGCGGGACAAAACTTTAACATAAGAGGCTTGGGCATATAAGCAAGAAGGGAACGAAATTTTTTCTCAAAAGAGGTCAACTTTCAAGTTTACAATCAATAGATTTAGAGCTATGTGAGCATTGTCTTTATGGGAAACAAAGACGGGCCAACTTCTCCAAAACTGAACACGACAAGAAGTCAAGACCCTTGGAACTCGTGCATTCGGATGTGTTCAATCCCATGGAGGTAACCTCCATTGGAGGAGCAAACTATTTTGTAACTTTTCTAGATGATTGCACCCGTAAAGTTTGGTTCTATATGCTCAATAGAAAATTAGAAGTTTTTATAAAATTCAAAAATTTTAAGGCTGTTGTTGAAAATCAAATCGAGAGCAAAATTAAATGTCTAAAAACTGATAATGGGGGAGAGTTTTGTTCCTTGAATTTTGATAGTTATTGTGCAGATAATGGCATCCAATGCATCAAGGTTGTACCATTTACACCTCAAGAAAATGGTGCAGCCGAGAGGTTGAATCATACGATTCTAGAGAGGGCTCGTACTATGCTCTCTAATGCTAGTTTGAGCAAAGAATTTTGGGTTGAGGCAATTAACACAGCGGTCTATTTGATCAACATAAGTCCTTCTACTAAGCTAAATTTTGACATTCCAGAAGAAGAGTGGTTTGAAAAAAAGATCTCTTACAATCACCTTCGAGTCTTTGGCTGCAAAGCGTTCACTCACATTCCCAAGGAGAATTGAACAAAATTGGATTTCAAATCCAAATGATGTATCTTTGTCAGTTATGTGAAAGAGCCATACAGTTTCAGGTTGTGGGATCCTATTGCAAAGCAAATTGTTCGCAATCGCGACGTGGTCTTCAATGAAAAGTGTTTCCAGCCCTGCAAGCACAAAAAACACAAGCAAAGGAGTATATACCAATTGATGATATTGGGAGTGGATGTGATACGTAGTTTTCACATCCAAATGTGGCATCAAATTCAGATGGACATTCAAATCTAGCATTGGCACCTACTCAGTCACTTAGCTTGAATAGAGATATAAGTTCTTTTAATGCACATGATGCCTCAAATTTGAATAGGCCAAGTGTGGCGCTACAGCCTTCAGTGATGAATTCATGGTCTAGCTTAGATGGAAGTTTGGCGCAAGGTAAACATATTATTCTCTCGCACCTCCACACTAGTTCCATTTCTATATACATTGGCATTACTGAGCACTCAGTCTCACATCTGTCACAACATTCAGTGGTAGTTATTCCCACGCAGGCTAAGGATCACATATCTTCATCCATGCTTCAACATCTAAGGCCAAACAATCAACGAGTGTCTTGTAATGATTTTGACCCAATTGCACCACAAGACACTTTAAATCCACTGTCCCTGCCCTCTCAACATGACACGCAACCTCCTTTGCACCCAGCAATCCCACAGTCATTGCTAAATGACATCCTTGCTTTGCAAAATCTAAGTCGTTAATACCTGAATCCAACGCAGCATGCCAGAAATGCAATGGAACCTTTAAACTTGAACATACAACATCTAAATTCTCCCACACAGGCAGTAAGGGAGTTGCCAACTTATTAAGGGAGAAAGTAAATTCTCAAAGTGAAAATTCATTTGTGCCGCCTATGTTCTTCCAATTGTAGGAGATAGAGAGAAGTAATATTAATAATACTGGAAAATGTGTTGAGCAAAAGAGGAATGTTCCAGTCATAATATCTTATGAACAAAGCACTTCACATGAACAGGGCAGTTTACAAATTCCTCCGTTAAGGAGGTCTACCAGGGAGAGGAAACCTCTATCCAAATTGGATGATTATCAGTTGCTAATATCTAATCAATCAGAGCCAACTACATTTTGAGAAGCCTGCAATGATAAGGATAGCGAAAAGTGGATGGCTGCAATGAAGGAAGAAATGGAGTCACTCATAACCAATCACACTTGGGACTATTGCAAGTATGGGTCTAACTAGTGTTGTCATTGATGTCAACATACTCTTGTTGCATTAATGATAAGGATTGGATGAGCTGTGTGCTGAGGATATTGAGAAAATTAGTCTCAATCAGGAACAGTGAAGAACAATGATGACAATAAGGTAAATGTTCAAGATAGGATGAGGATCAGAGAATACGGATTAAAGGGTTTGTAGATATGTGTCTTAAGGTGATCCAGTAGAGATTTCAGAGGTCCGCATGAAGATCTGAAGAAGTTGTTGTTGTTCAAGTAAAATCGGTTCTGGTAGGTGTTCAGTGGTGATAGAGTGATGCAGACAAGTCCGGTGAGATCTGGAAATGGATTATCTTGTTCTACGGAATTGAGGGAGTGTTAAGGAAGTCTTTGTGAAGTGTCAAATTGATTGGTTCATGGTTTAAAGGTCTGCAAGCATCTATTCCTTTGTAACAGTGATGATAGACTGTGTTCTTGAGTTTCCCGATGAAGGAGAGAAGGATTTCAGTAAGTAGATGAAGTGTGGATGTTCTTGGTGATTCAGGCAAGCTTGTGGAGGTCTTTGTTCATGTTCAATTCATGTTGGTGGTCCACATTGAAGTTGGAGCTTGCAATTGAGGAATAACTTCTGGATGATAGTGTTCTTCCTGAGACTGGCCGACCAGATGAGTTTTACATCTTGCAGATGTTCTTGTAGATGTTTGCCGACTTAGATGATTATTCCTAAGTTGATGTCTTGTATAAATAGGGGATTGTGAAGTCATTTCAAAGGTGTCCTGGTGGAGATGAGTGTGTGGTAGCAAGGAGGAGAGAGAAAGGCAGAGCAAAAGTATTGGGCTTAAATGGAATTGATTCAAGCATGGTGAAGATGCTATTTTCCAATTCAAGTAGGTGATACTTATTTCTTGTAGATAGTGTGTCCCCTGTAGGTAGTGGACCTCTTGTGAGAAGTGTGCTCAAGCAGTGAGCCCTAATTGGCATGTGCCATTTTGTTCTTTCTATTCTTCTAACAGAGAATACAATCTTGGGTTAATCACCCTATGGTTTTTCCCTTAACCAGGTTTTCCACGTCAAAATCTTGGTGTCTCATGTGTTGATGTGTTTATGCTCTTGATTCATTGCATTATGTTTCCATGATTAATTTATTATTATGGTACTAAATTACAAAGTGGAGTTAAGTGTTCAATTGAAAGAAAGTTTTGTACAACTGCTTCACCACCCCTCTCAGTTGTCTGCCCTAAGTCTAACAATTGGTATCAGAGCCAAGTTCCTCTAAAAGGAGCTTAACTACTTGAGGAGATCTAGAATGACGTCTTACAAGAAGGATAGTCTGAAGTTTGATGGAACCAATTTTAATCTTTGGAAAGGTCGCATGAAATGTCACTTGCAATGTATGGGAATGTCATACTAGACCATGGTTACAACAAAGTATACACCTCCACAGGGTGGTCCGAAAGCCCCAAATGAAATCACAGATGCTGAAAACAATCTATGGACTATAGAAGCTCTTCTAAGCACATTATCTAATTCAGAGCTCTCAAATGTTATTCACCTACCAACTGCTTTTGAGATTTGGGAAAAATTGGAACTTCTGCATGAAGGAGACAAGTATGTTAAATGTGCAAGACTACAAAGTCTGAAAGGGAAATTTGAAAACTTGAAGATGAGAGAAGATGAAAATATCTCTACTTTTATGCCAAGAGTAAATGAGCTTGTTTGTGGAATTAGAAATGCTGGTGGAGTCTTGGATGAAAATGAGATTGTTGGCAAAATTCTCAGAACCCTTCCTGCTTCTTATTAAATCAAGGTTGTTGCCATTGAAGAATTCAGAGCTCATACAACTGTCACAAGAGATCAATTGGCTGCATTTGAAATGACCGAGTTTGGAGATGCCCCTCCTAAGACTGAATCTGCATTCAAAGCCAATGCCTCTGTAAAAGGAAAACAAAGGTTTGATCCAGGAGAGAACTCTTCAAGGAAACTATCATGGTATGAAAAAGCAAGAAAAGACCTGGAAGAAGAAGAAGCTGAAACTACTCATCTTGAAGCCCTTATTACAAAAAGACTGCCAAGAGGATCCGGTAAGTATGAAGGAAAATTGTCTTTTAAGTGTTTTAACTGCAATAAGATTGGTCATTTTGCCTCAAGGTGTCCGGAAAGGTTTTCAAGACAAAATCCTAATAAGCCAAGGTTCCAAAAGAACTGTTACTATGTACATGAAAATGATGATAATGAAGGAGTAACAGATGATGAATCAGAGATAGGAAACAAATCTGGAAATGAATGGGTGTTTATTGCCATCAAGGAAGAAGATCCAATGTCCTTTGTATCTGTCAATCATAAGACTGTGGAAAGAGCTCTGGCTGCCCAAGTTGAAGAGAAGGATGATTGGGTCATTGACAGTGGATGCTCTCACCATATGACAGGTGACAAAAATAAGTTCATAGATTTGGAGAGGTATGAAGGTGGAGTGGTAAAGTTTGGTGATAATTCTACTGGTAGAATTAGAGGAAGATGAACTATTTCTTTTGATGGAAGGAACAAAACTGGTAATGTACTGTATGTTGAAGGTTTGAAGCATAATCTTCTCAGTGTTGGACAGTTGGTGGACAAAGGCTATGATCTCTGATTCAAGAATGGAAAATGCAAGATCTTTGAAAGTTTTAGAACAGAGATTGCATCCGGTACTCAAACAAAAGGTAATATCTTTCATTTGGTTGGTACTGGTAAAAGTTGCTTATTTGTTTAAGTTGATCAGAGTTGGTTATGGCATAGGAGGATGTGTCATGTGAATTTTGATAATATCATCAAGATAAGCAATACTCAGGCTGTAAGAGATCTTCCAAAATTGGTGAAACCTACTAATAGCTTGTGCAAAGAATGTCAATTGGGTAAGCTGAGCAGAATCACATTCAAGAGTAAGGAACTGTCCTCTACCAGATTATTGGACTTAGTTCATACTGATCTTTGTGGTCTGGAAAGAATCAGGAGTGTGCAAGGTGACAGATACTTCATGTTACTAATTGATGACTATTCCCGGATGATGTGGGTAACCTTTCTGAAAGAGAAATCAGAAGCTCTTGAGAAATTCAAAATATTCAAGGCTATGGTAGAGAATGAAACCGGATTAAAATTGAAATGTCTGAGGTCTGATAGAGGTGGAGAATTCACATCCAGTGATTTCATAGAATTCTGTGAGAAGCATGGAATAAAGAGACAGTTGTCTGCTCCTAGGACTCCACAGCAGAATGGAGTAGTGGAAAGAAAGAACCGGACCATCCAGGAAGCATCTAGGACCATGATGATGGAAGCAAATGTTCCTTAGATCTATTGGAGAGAAGTTGTCAGCACTGTAGTCTATACTCTCAATCGAGATCAAATCAGAAACAATACCGGTAAGACTCCTTATGAACTCTAGTTTGGCATTACTCCTATTGTAAGGTATTTCAGAGTCTTTGGTAGCAAATGTTACATCAAAAGAGATGAAGATCTAGGCAAGTTTGATGCTAGAAGTGATGAAGGAATTTTCTTGGGTTACTCTACTCAAAGCAAAGCATACTGATGTTATAACAAGAGACTGAGAAAGATTATAGAAAGTTCAAATGTGAAGGTTGATAAAGGAATTGAAAAATCCTCAAGGTTTTATGAATACGATGAAGATGATCAAAATGGTGTTTTGACTCAAGGAGCCCAAGCCTCTTCTAAAAGTCAGATTCAAACTGATCCAGTAAATTAGGAAGAAGAGATGAGTTTTAATGAGCCTGATCAAGAATCAGAAGTGCAAGAAATTCCCAAAGTTCCAAGGTATGTAAGACTGAACCACTCTAAAGATCAGATCATAGGTGACAAAAGCAAAGGTGTAAAAACTAGAAGGAGAATTGCTCAAGATTCAGATATGTATTGTTTGATTTCAAAGATTGAACCTAAGACAGTGAATGAAGCTTGCAATGATGAAAACTGGACTAAAGCAATGGAGGAAGAGCTGATGCAAATTGAGAAAAATCACACTTGGGATCTTGTTCCCAGACCTAGAAACAAGAATGTGACTGGAACCAAATGGGTCTTCCGGAACAAACTGAATGAAGTTGGTGAAGTAATCAGAAATAAAGCTAGATTGGTCTGCAAGGGCTATTCTCAAATAGAAGGAGTTGATTTTGAAGAAACCTTTGCTCCAGTGGCAAGAATTGAAGCAGTCAGATTATTTCTTGCATTTGCTGCCTTCAAAGATTTCAAGGTATATTAGATGGATGTCAAGTCTACCTTCCTAAATGGTGACTTGGAAGAAGATGTGTACATTGAGCAACCGGATGGATTTCAATTGTCTGATCATGGTCATATGGTCTGTAAGTTGAAGAAGGCACTGTATGGACTGAAGCAAGCTCCAAGAGCCTGGTATGAAAGATTAGATAAGCACCTTTTGAAGATTAGTTTCAACAAAGGTACTACTGACAGTAATTTGTATTTCAAAATTGATCATGAAAACATCTTGATTGTTGAAGTGTTTGTTGATGATATCATCTTTAGAGGAAGAGATAGTATGTGTAAAACCTTTGCAAATCAAATGAAAAGTGAATTTGAGATGTCCATGCTTGGGAAAATGAATTTCTTCTTGGGTCTGCAAATCACTCAAACAAAGAAAAGAATTTTCATCTCTCAGACCAAATATGTGAAAGAATTGTTGAAGAAATTTGGGATGGAAGATTCAAAACCAATGAATACTCCCATGGCAACCAGATGTAAATTGAGCAAAGATGATGAGTCTCCTAAGGCTGATCAAAAAAAGTATAGGTCAATGATTGGAGGACTATTGTATCTTACTCAAACTAGACCATACATTATACAGGCTGTTGGTCTTGTTGTTAGATTCCAGGCTAATCCTAGAGAATCTCATGTCATGGCAATCAAGAGGATTTTTAGATATCTAAAAGGGACAGTTGAGTATGGTCTGTGGTATCGTAGAGATCATGATTTCTCTCTTCATGCATATACTAATGCGGATTGGGTAGGAGATGTGGATGACCAAAAGAGTACCAGTGGTGGAGCATTCTTTTTGGGGAAGAGATTGGTTTCTTGGCTGAGCAAGAAATAAGAGGCAATATCTCTGTCCACTACAAAAGAAGAATATATTGCAGCAGCAGGTAGTTGCACTCAAGTTTTGTGGATGAAGCAAATGCTAAGAGACATAAGAGTGGAGTATGAGGAGCCTATCACAATTTTCTGTGATAATTCAAGTACAATAAATATATCTAAGAATCCGATGTTGCATTCAAAGACAAAACACATATCCATCAAGTTTCACTTTTTGAGAGAGAAAGTGAACAAGAATGAAGTCAGATTAGAGTTTGTGCCTTCCAAGGATCAGATTGCAGATATCTTTACTAAACCTCTACCTAAGGACTCTTTTAAGTATATCAAGGAGAAGTTAGGGGTTATTACCCCTCCGGTGATGAACTAAGGTGCACTGATGTGCATCAGTCCGGTGGATATCACAGTCATATCTTGTAGTCCAGATTGATGATAGGGATTTGCTACTTAGGGGGAGCAGCAGGTATGATTCTGAAGTAGTGAAATTGCAAGTATGTGCCCTTTGCCATTGATGTCAAAGGGGGAGAGAAGACATGTGAAAAATGAGTAGTTACTGATCAAAGGGGGAGCAGTAAAGGGAGAGAAGACATGTGAATGGTTATTGCTGATAGGGGGAGTTGTGACAGTAAGGAGAAGTTCTTATCTTGATGATCAAAACAATTTTTCACATCATATGCCATCAATGAAAAAGGGGGAGATTGTTACAAGTATGGGTCTAACTGGTGTTGTCATTGATGTCAACATACTCCTATTGCATTAATGATAAGGATTGGATGAGCTGTGTGCTGAGGATATTGAGAAAATTAGTCTCAATCAGGAACAGTGAAGAACAGTGATGACAATAAGGTAAATGTTAAAGATAGGATGAGGATCAGAGAATGCGGATTAAAGGGTTTGTAGATATGTGTCTTAAGGTGATCTAGTAGAGATTTCAGAGGTCCGCATGAAGATCTGAAGAAGTTGTTGCCGTTCAAGTAAAACCAGTTCTGGTAGGTGTTCAGTGGTGATAGAGTGATACAGACAGGTCCGGTGAGATCCAAAAATGCATTATCTTGTTCTGTGGATTTGAGGGAGTGTTAAGGAAGTCTTTGTGAAGTGTCAACTTGATTGGTTTGTGGTTTAAAGGTCCGCAAGCATCTATTCCTTTGTAACAGTGATGACAGACTGTGTTCTTGAGTTTTTGGATGAAGGAGAGAAGGATTTCAGTAAGTAGATGAAGTGTGGATGTTCTTGGTGATTCAGGAAAGCTTGTGGAGGTCTTTGTATCATGTCCAGTTCATGTTGGTGGTCCGCATTGAAGTTGGAGCTCACAATTGAGGAATAACTTCCAGATGATGGTGTTCTTCCTGAGACTGGCCGACCGGATGAGTTTTACATCTTGCAGATGTTCTTGTAGATGTTTGCCGAATTAGATGATTATTCCTAAGTTAATGTCTTGTATAAATACGGGATTGCAAAGTCATTTCAAAGGTGTCCTGGTGGAGATGAGTGTGTGGTAGCAAGGAGGAGAGCGAAAGGCAGAGCAGAAGTATTGGGCTTAAATGGAACTGATTCAAGCATGGTGAAGATGATATTTTCCAATTCAAGTAGGTGATACTTATTTCTTGTAGACAGTGTGTCTCCTGTAAGCAGTGGACCTCTTGTGAGCAGTGTGCTCGAGCAGTGAGCCCTAATTGGCATGTGCTATTTTCTTCTTTCTATTCTTCTAAGAGAGAATACAATCTTAGGTTAATCATCCCGTGGTTTTTCCCTTAACCGGGTTTTCCACATCAAAATCTTGGTGTCTCATGTGTTGTGTTTATGCTCTTGATTCATTGCATTATGTTTCCATGATTAATTTATTATTATGGTACTAAATTGCAAAGTGGAGTTAAGTGTTTAATTGAAAGAAAGTTTTGTACAACTGATTCACCCCCCCTCTCAGTTGTCTGCCTTAAGTCTAACAGGGACTTGGTAAAACTTCCACCCAATCGAAAAGCATTGAAGAATCGGTGGGTATATAGACTGAATGAGGAAGGAGGCAATAAATGCTACTAGGCCAGACTAGTAGTGAAAGGGTATGATCAACAAAAAGGAGTAGACTTTAATGAGATCTTTTCACCAGTTGTGAAGATGAACACAATTCAAGCCATCTTGGGTTTTGGCAGCAGTTTATGACCTTGAGCTTGAGCAACTCGATGTTAAAATTGCTTTTCTCCATAGTGACATAGAAGAGGAATTGTATATGCATCAGCCCAAAGGTTTTGTCAAACAAGGGCATGAGAATCTGTATTGCAGATTAAGGAGGAGCTTGTGTGGGCTCAAACAAGCCCCAAGGCAGCGGTACATCAAATTTGATAACTTCATGATGGAGAATCAGTTTATATGCTGCGAATCTGATCCATGTCTATACTACAAGGTGTTGGGAAATGGTGAATTTATTTTATTGCTGCTCTATGTTGATGACATGCTCATAACCGACACCAACATGAGAGTTATTGGTGATTTGAAGCAACTTTTGGGTAACAAATTTGCAATGGACTTAGGGGCAGCAAAGAAGATTCTTGGTATGACCATAATCCAAGATAGAAGGAAGAAAGAAAAAAGATTGTCTCAGCAAAAGTACATTGAAAAGTTTTGGATAGATTCAATATGAGAGGTGCTAAGCCAGTTAGTACTCCACCTGCTGATCATTTTCACTTGTCTTCCGCATTGTGTCCCAAAACACAAGACCAAGACTACATGAAACACATTCCATATTCATCAGTTGCGGGAAGTCTCATGTATGCCATGGTGTGCACCTGTCCTGATATTTCCCATACAGTGGGAGTAGTGAGTTGGTTCATGAGTAATCCCGGTAAAACTCATTGGGAAACAATGAAGTGGATATTGAGGTACCTAAAAGGCACTTCTGATTATGCCTTATGTTTTGGTGGGAAAGTTGCACAACTACAAGGTTTTGTTGATGTTGATATGGTAGGAGACTTGGACAAATGAAGGTCTACAACAAGTTATACTTTCACATTTGTCGGGACAGCGATCAACTAGGTTTCAAGGTTGCAACAAGTGGTTGCTCTTTCCATTATTGAGGATGAGTACATTGCCCTCACCGAAGGTGTGAAAGAAATGGTTTGGTTGCAGCATTTGTTAACTAAGTTGGGATCCAAACAACAAGGCTACACACTCTTTTGTGACAACAACAACAACGCTATCCATTTGGCCAAGGATGGCATTTCATAACAGAACCAAACATATTAAGCTGAGGTATCACTTCATCCCTAGCATGATTGAAGAAGGGAAGTTGTAAGTTGAAAAGATTGATACAAAGATGAATCCAACTGATGCATTGACCAAGGTTGTACCAAGAGAGAAGTTCAAATTCTGTAGGGCTTCTTTCGGCATTGTCAAACTCTGACAATAGGCCTGAAAGTAGGGGAATAGCTCCGAAAGTTTGCAGCAGTCATTGGGTTTCAAGTGGGAGATTGTTGGATATGAAACCCAACGATCACCTCATCTTTTTGTGGTGACTCTTCATTGTCGCATTCTTCCAACTCTTATCTTCTCTTACATATTGTAAACTATAAATTGACATGTATACGTTGCTATAAAGTTATTGAACAACTAACATAATACAGAGTATTCCCCTACTTTTGTAGACATAGCCATATATATGGTGAACCACGTTAAATTATGTGTCTGTGTGGTCTTATTTTAATTACTGACAATTGTTTATTTGCTCTTCTAAGTTTAACACTATAGTCACAGCGGGGTGGGGATGAGAGCACTCATTTTTTCTGCCTAAATTTATAAAAAAAAATTAAAATACCAAAAAGGAAATAAAAAATAAAACTTAAGAAAATCAAAGAAAAAAAACCAAAAAAAAAAAGTGAAGGAGAAAAAACTGGACCCAAAAAAGAAATTGGAAAAAATAAAAACTAAAAACTAAAAAAGAAATTGGAAAAAATAAAAAATAAAAACCAAAAAAGAAATTGGAAACTGTTGGAAGGACAAAAAGTTGGAGAAAATCACGAAAACTATGGAACAAAAAAAGAAATTAAAAATTTTTAAAAATAAAAACCAAAAAAAGTGAGAAAGTCAAAGTAACTATGAAAAAGGATATCCCTTGACGTACTTTAGTAAAATATAAATATACTAGTATTTTAAAAAATATATCTAAAGTACGTCGAGGGATATCCTTTTTCATAGTTACTTTGATTTTCTCACTTTTTTGGTTTGCAATTTCTTTTTTAGTTTTTATTTTTTAAAAAAATTAATTTCTTTTTTGGTTCCATAGTTTTCATGATTTTTTTCTCCTTCCAACAGTTTCCAATTTCTTTTTTGGTTTTTATTTTTTATTTTTTCCAATTTCTTTTTTAGTTTTTAGTTTTTATTTTTTCCAATTTCTTTTTTGGTTCCAACTTTTTCTCCTTCAAAACTTTTTAATTTCTTTTTTGTTTTTTTTCTTTGATTTTCTTAAGTTTTATTTTTTATTTCCTTTTTGGTATTTTAATTTTTTTTTTATATAAATTTAGGTAGAAAAATGAGTGCTCTCATCCCCACCCCGCTATGACTGTACTAGTATATTTATATTTAAAAAAATATATCTAAAATACGTCGAGGTATATCATTTTTCCATAGTTTCTTTGATTTTCTCTTTCAATTTTTTTTTTGTTTTTATTTTTTAATTTTTCCAATTTCTTTTTTGGTTCCATAGTTTTCATGATTTTCTCCATCTTTTTCTCCTTCCAATAGTTTCTAATTTCTTTTTTATTTTTTATTTTTTATTTTTTATTTTTTCCAATTTCTTTTTAGTTTTTTATTTTTTTATTTTTTCCAATTTCTTTTTTGGTTCCATAGTTTTTGTCATTTAGTTTTTTCTCCTATTTTTTTTTTGGGTTTTTTTCTTTATTTTCTTAAGTTTTATTTTTTATTTCCTTTTTGGTATTTTAATTTTTTTTCTTATAAATTTAGGCAGAAAAATGAGTGCTCTCATCCCCACCCCGATGTCACTGTATAGCGCCTTTCGGTGTAATTAGAATATTTTCAAAGAATGTTTATCTTCAATAAATTTTAAAAATCAATTTAGAAACAAATCTTTGCTTTGTCTATACTTGTTATTTATTATTTGTTTTAAAATAGTATACCTATATTTAAAAAATATATCTAAAGTACGCCGAGAGATATCCTTCTTAAGGCACCTATTTTTAATCAATTTAGCACACATAGGTGGAATAGGTGCCTCGAGAAGGATATCTCTTGGCATATATATATATATATATATATATATATATATATATATATATATATATATATATATATATAACCCTCCCTGACATTGATCTTATTCAATTGTTATTCATCTGTATATATATATATATATACTCTCCAGATTTCTTCACCTGCACATACAAAAAAAAATTGCTTATGAGGATATATATTTATTTAGTTTGAGATAATTAATAGATCTTTAAATGCAATTGCTTTGTTCAAAAAAGAATAAAAATAAAAAATAAAAAATTGTTTTATTAATTAATAGTTTTAATTGCAACTATTGTTAAAAAAAAAAAATTTGTTCAAGAATCTTCTATTTTGGGGAATGAATAACTACAATAAGTTGTAGATTTATTCCTTTTAATATTGATATTTAGCTAAAAATAATGGTTGCATTATCTAACCTATATATTTTTTTTATCAATTAATTAAATTAAACTTGGAAATAGATTTTTAAAGAGTTAGAGAATCATGGTTATTTAGTAAGATGTTTGACTTATATTATCTTTTTTTTTTTAATTTAGTGCATAAAATCCCTATCCTTTAGCCTTTTGTTGGGATGTTAGTTGTACATTCTAAAATGTAAATTTTATCCATTAAGGCATGAAAATTATTATTTGTGAAACAATTATTTAGTAACATTTTAATTATATGTTGGGTGTCTTTTTCTCCCTAAGCGTGAGGGGGTTTTGTGCCTGGTTGGAGGCCGTGGGTGGGATTTTTGTACTTGGTTGGTTTGGGTCTGTAGTTCGAAGGTAGTGCTGGGTGGTGGGTCGGTTAAACCCTAATGGTGGTTCTTTTTTCTCGGGGGCCTGCATGCCTGCCTTGGGTCTTGTTTAGTTTCAATGCCGATCAGGGAGTCTTCGGGGGGTAGTCCCAAGATAGATTTTCGCTCAACAGCAGTTGGTGTGAATTCTCCTTCGCATGCTTCAAAGGTTTTTAATAATAACTTGTTCACACTAGATCCGGGGTTGGTTGGTTTAGGTTTGTCAGGTGGTACACAGATTACGAAGATCAATGGATGTCTTGAACGTTGTGAGGAGAGGCCAAAATTGGTTATCCCACTGGAGATGATTGCGAAAGATATTGACTATTATTCGAAACATGCATTGCTGTGCAAGTTTATGGGAATGCGCGTTTCATTACAATTTCTTGAATCGTGGACGCAACGGACTTGGATGCCAGAGGGAGAAATGGAGGTTATGCTTTTAGCAAATAACTATTTCATGGTTTCATTCAATTGCTTGGTGGATCGCATTAAGGCCTTTGAGGAGGCCCCTATTTTCATAATTAGATTGGGTTATTTATTAAACCTTGGCATGCGGGCTTCAATCCTGCTGAAGAGCTTCTAAACCAAGTTCCGGTATGGGTTTGGCTTCCGAGGTTTCCTATGGAATGTTGGCGGGATGATGTTTTGCACTTGCTGGCTTCGATGCTAGGAAAACCAATTGGTGCTTCATAGCAGACTCAAGTTAAAAAGGTGATGACTTTTGCTTGTATCTGTGTTGAGATTGATTTAAATAAACCTTTGCCAAATTTGATGGATATGTGTGCAGGTCCTTACTCTTGGGTGTAGCAGTTGGACTATGAGATTCTTACTTTTCGGTGTCGTCTCTATCATGAATATGGACATTTGCAGAGGAGATGCCCAAAGGCTAGGCCTGTGGATTCCCAGCCTTCTCAGCCTCCCCGCAATCCCCCTAGGGTTGAAAAGGGGAAGGAACCCATTCCTGGTGATGTGGATGGGGCTGATGGTTCCGTTCCTATCAAGACTCAAAACAAGAATCGTGGTCAAAAGAGGACGTTGAAGGAAAGGCACGATGAAGATTCTTTCAACAGATTTGAATTTTTAGATGATCTCAGCCAACACGAAGTGAATCTGGGCTTGGTGAATCTAGATCAGGTGCTTTGGGTACAGGACAGGAGGGCCTTCTTTCTGAAGCTACTCAGGTTTTACATGATAATAGGGCTTCGCAAATGGACACAGATGTTCAAATGGAAGTCCAGGTGGAATCGGTTCCTATTATAGTAGGGAAGAAGGGTGGTGAGGATGGATCTCCTCGTGTTTCGAATGCAGGTACTGAGGGGGTGAAGAATAATAAGTCTTCTTCTTCTCATTGGGTCTTCATCAAAAGGATCCAAAAAAAGGGGCTAGGGAGAAGTCTGCCAAGCTTGGTGGAAAAAAGGATTTGGAAAAGATTAAATTAATAGGGGAAACTTTGGTAGAGTCAGGGTCTGTTAAGACTTTGGATTCTCATTTTTTGAGCCCCTTGAAATGATTGTTCTATCCTGGAATGTAAGGGCCTTGAACAGTGGCCCTCAACAAAAAGTTTGTGATTTGGTTAGAAGTCAATCTCCTGATGTTCTTTTCCTACAGGAGACTAAGTTACCAGTGGAGTGTATGTTTGGTTTAGTACCCAAGTTGTGGGGGAGTGGAGAGTGCCAGTGTATTGGTGCTCAAGGGTCTATTGGGGGAGTGGCTTGTTTATGGAATCCTCAGAAGATCCGCCCTCTTTGGTGGCTATCCTTTCAGTCTTCTATCTCTATGATTGTGTCTTATTTTGAGACGGGGGAGTCTATTCTCTTCTCCAATATCTATGTGCCTACTGAACTTCAGGGTAAGCAACTTTTGTGGTCCCATATCTGATTTGTCTGAAGCATGGTTCCTTTCCATCCGTGGATTATGGTTGGAGACTTCAATGTTATTTCTGAGTTGGCTGAGAAGCGGGGTGGTATTGTGAGGCTTGAGCCTTCTGTGTTGCTACTTCAGGATAACATCTCAACTTTAAATCTTGTTGATATCAAGCCCATTAATGGCTAGTTTACTTGGAACAATCAGAGCATTGGGAATAACTGTAGTGCGGAACGACTTGACCGCTTTCTGGTTTCTTGCTATTGGGTTGGTGGGTTGTGGTCTTCTAGCTCTGAAATTTTGGATTGGAGGGGCTCAGATCATTGGCCTATCAAGCTGGCTATTTCTTCAGCTCGTGTGCCTCGGTCTCCTTCTTTCAAGTTCTAGCTTATGTGGTTGCGTGACTCCTCTCTCCATAACCATGTTGTTAAATGGTGGAGGTATGGTAGACCTGCTTATGGTACAGCAATGTATACTTTTGCTAAGTTACTTCAATTTGTCAAGTATCAGCTTAAATGTTGGAATTGACAATGCTTTGGAAACATTTTCCATGCTAAGACTGCTGCCCAGGCTGAGTTGGATGGTATTACAAGGTTGATCAGGGAGGATGGAGTGACTGAGGACCTGCTGCAGGAGGAGACTAGGGCATTGAAAGCACTGGAAGAGTGTGAGCTACGAGAGGAAGTTTTTTGGAAACAAAAGGCTCGGATTGAGTGGCTTCAGGAAGGAGATAAAAATACTACTTTTTTCTTCAACTCAGTGAAAGCCAGGAGACATGGCAATTCTATTTCTTCTCTAGTGAATGACAGGGGTGAAACTCTTTCTTCTTTTCATGAAATCACACGTGAAGCTTTGCAATATTTTGCTTCATTATTCAGGGAAGACTTGCAGGGGGGTTCTAATGAGGAAGCTCAGGTCCTTTCTTGTATCCCTTCTTTGGTATCGAGGGAGATGAATGAGCATCTTATGAGTGATATTTTGATTGAGGAGCTAGAGGGGATTGTGTTTCAAATGAAGAGGGGCAAAGCTCCTAGCCCTGATGGTTTCCCGATTGAGTTCTTTCAAGAATTATGGGAGATTATCAAGTTGGACTTGTTGGCAGTTGTTCAAAAGTCTCGTAAGAATAAACAAATGTTACGGGCTTTGAATTCTACCTTCCTTTCTCTCATCCCAAAGTGTGATGGGGTGGATAGGTTAAGTCAATTTTGTCCTATCTCTCTTTGCAATGTGATTTACAAAATTATCTCTAAATTGATTGCTGATAGGTTGAAAAAGTGGCTTAAAGTGTTGATCTCCGAGGAACAGAGTGGTTTTGTGGCGGGACAGCAGATTCTAGATGGGGTTGTTATCGCAACTGAAACCATTCACTCTATGGCCAGTTCCAAAGATAAGGTTGTGTTCATCAAGCTTGATATGGCTAAGGCTTATGACAAGGTTAGATGGTCCTTCCTTCAGAAGGTTCTTGGTGCTTTTGGTTTTGGGGATGAGTGGATTTATTGGGTTATGAGTTGTGTTACTTCGGTCTCCTTCTCTGTATTAATAAATGGTGAGCACTCTGAGCTTTTAGGTGCCTCTCGAGGTTTGCGGCGGGGTGACCCCCTCTCTCCTTACTTGTTTCTTCTTCTTGTTGAAGGTCTGGGATGTTTGCTAAGAAGGAATGTGGAGTTAGGTTTCATTTAGGGGTGGGGGTGGGGAGGTGGTTTACCTCTATAGTCTCACTTACAGTTTGTTGATGACACTGCTTTGATGGGTATGGCTACAATTAGGGAAGCTTCAAATTTGCGCAAGGCATTGGATGTTTATCTTGTTGCTTCGGGCCAATTGATTAATGAAGATAAGTCTTCCATATTTTTCTTCAATACTCTGGGTTCCATTCAGAGGAGAATTGCTCATATCTTGAGATTTCAGACAGGGGTTCTCCCTTTGACCTATCTTGGTATTTCCATCTCTGTTGGAAGACTACCTAGGGATTCTTGGCAGAATATCCTGGATAAATTTCATGTGAAAGTTAATCATTGGACCCATCATTGGTTGTCCTTTGCGAGTCGTGTTCAGTCGCTCAAGTTTGTGGTGCAGGCCCTCCCCATTTATAGATGTATAATTCAGGTGGCCCCTTTGGGTTTTGTTAGGGAATTGGATTCCTTAGCAAGACAATTTTTATGGGTTGGTAGCTTATTGTCCTCTAAATGGAGCCTTGTCAGATGGGACATTGTTTGTAGCCCGAAGCAGTTTGGCAGCCTTGGGTTAAGGCAGTCATCATTGTCAGGGATGGCGCTGGCTGCTAAATTGTATTGGTGGTGGTGTGTGGAGCAGGATGGGATCTGGGCCAGGATATTAACATAGAAATACTTCCCGGGGATCCTTGAAATTGATATTCCTCATTATCCCCTTGTGGGGAAAGGCTCGGTGATTTGGAGTACGCTCAAGAAAGGGGCTTCTCTAGTCAAAGATGGCTTATTTTGGATTTGTAAAAGAGTGACAAAAACTCATTTTTGGTCTGATTCTTGGGATGGTTTTCCTCCCATTGTTTCTTAGTTTCCTAATTTAGTCACTTTGTGCCAGTGGTTCTGTGAGGCAGGTTGGTCAAGGGTGAGTGACTTCAAGTCCTTTTCTTCTCATGGATAGTTGGTGGTGGTGAGATGGAAGAATCCTGATGAGTGGCATGTTGTTGGTATGGAGGAGTGTGCTAAGCTTCATAGTATCCTTTCTCATAGACGTTGTAGCTCCCTCCAGGAAGGGGATGTTCTTTCTTGGTCTCCTAATCCTAAGGGTGTCTATACTGTTGCTTCTGGATATTAGGTGTTGTTATCTCACTGGCTGGATGGGGTGGAGGTTCACTGGTGGAAGAAAGTGTGGAATAAGCTTTCTTGGCCGAAGTGTAACTACTTTATTTGGACTTTGGCTTGGAATAGGTGCTTGACATGGGATAATATTCAGAAGCGGGGTTTTCAGGGTACTTCTATGTGTGTTTTGTGTGGATGTGGGGAGGACTCCTCTCACTTATTTTTTCATTGTCCCTTGATTTTGCAGCTTTGGCATTTTTGGTGGGAAGTTTGGAAAAGCCCCTGTGTTCATGTTTCCTCCTTGGTAGATTTTTGGAGTAATTTGGGTAGACCTCCTTCTATGGCTTCTTTCTTGCAAGATGTGTGGTATGTTGGGCCTTCCTTTATACTTTGGCAGATTTGGTTGGAATGGAATCGAAGAATATTTTGAGGTGAGAAGCTGTTGATTCAACAAGTTTGGCACAAAATTATGGGTATCATTCGGGAGACAGTGGAAGCTAAGTGTGACGTGGTGTTCCCTTTGGAGAAAGGGGATGCTGAGCTGGTGGATAGATTGGGTATTCAGGGGTTGTCTCTAGCTTCTGCTTGTGTCAGGAGAGGAAGGCGGGTGAATAAGAAAGTTCAAAGGGTGGGGAGTTGGCTACCCCCTCTGACTGGCATTCTGAAGCTCAATACTGATGGTTCTTCAAGGGGCAATCCTGGGGCTACTGGGATTGGTGGGGCTGGTAGGGATTTTTTGGGATCGGTGATTTTTTTCTTTTATGTTCATGAAGGAGTGTAGACTATCAACCTTATGGAAGGTTTGGCGATCCGCTATGCTTTGGAGAGGGCTTATGCTTTGGGATGGTGCAAGGTTATTTGTGAGTCTGATTCACAAGTTTTGATTAATTTGTTGAATAAACAAAAGGTATCTGATGTTAGTTAGCAGTTGGCCATGATGGTGCAGCAGATTCTACAGATAAGTTCTTTGATGGAGATGCTGTCTTTTGTCCATATTCCAAGGGAGTGGAATAGGGTAGCAGATTGTTTGGCTAAGTGGGCCTCTGATCATTTAGATGGCTGGAAGATTGATGAGTGGGAGGAGGTTCCTCATGAGCTCCGACACGACTTGGAGAGGATTCTTGCCAAGGATGGGAATGGTATTGGTGAAGGATGATGTTGTTTCATGCTTTTTATGGTTGTTTCTTATGGATTCCTGGGGCCTTGACCCTTTGATGTTTTGTAATGTTCTTTTCTGAATTTCAATAAAGTTTTTACCCCTTTTATTAAAAAAAAACATTTTAATTATATGTTATTTCTTGTTTGTTTTAAATCAAATTAGAAACAAATCTTTGTTTAAAGAAGATCTCCAATAAGAATTTGAGGATTAGCTTCCAACTTTACAACATTAAAATTCAAATCCTCCATCCTTATCATGTTGTATGTATAGGGGTTTTTATGCATGGTAGTGGTACTATGATTTTAGGTTGTGTAGTAGTTTGGTGCTCTTTGATGGTCTTACTTAGACAATGTTCTTATACAGCCACTAGTTTCCAACTTTATGACCTATTTTTGTCTTAGTTTGGTGAGATGGCGTATTTTTGGTAGTCCATTGACTATTCTTCGTTTTATCGTGACAATGTCAATGATCCCTCTGTAGCCAAGGGAAGAATAGTATAGTTGTGAATGTCAAGGTGAACTGCTTGAAACAATTGATCTAAGAATAGATAAAATAAAGTTAATGGGGGTGGTTCCAAATACGTGTTTTTGTTTTTCTTTAAAGAAGAAAAAGCTAGAGAAAATCACAAAAATTATGGAACCAAAAAAGAAATCGGAAAAAATAAAAAAATTGGAAAAACTAAAAATAAAAACCAAAAAAGAAATTGGAAAAAATAAAAAAATAAAAACGAAAAAAGAAATTGGTAAAAGGAGAAAAATATGAAGAAAATTAAAAAGAGTTATGGAAAAAAAGATATCCCTCTTAGATATATTTTTTTAAATATAAATATACTAGTTAATCACCTTAATAATTATTAAATGTGCACACAATATATATTTGCAGATTAGGTGAACAAAATGAGATAGAAACACAAACTAAATGCAAATAAACACAAGAAGCTATACCTCACATGCAAAACCCAATCTCATCAAGGGAAGTAGGAGCATGCACCCAAGAACTCCTAAGACAAATATAATCCCTAGACAATAGATTTGAATGTGAAATGCTACTTTAATTTGCAACTCACTATTCTAGCTCAATGGAGATTTTGACATGGTAACTTTGCATGAAACTTGGATGATGAAAATGGATGGAGAGAGGTTCTATTTATACATTTTGGAAAGAATTTTGATCCAAGGGTGGAGATTGATTTGGAAGATCAATGGTGGAGGATAAAAGTGATGTGGAGGGCCTAAATTAAATCTTGAATGAATGGAGGGCTAGGAATAAAAGTGAATCTTTTATTCATTTTGGGAAAAGGAGTTATTAAATGAGCATGGGGGTGAAGGATTATTTTTGAATTAAAGATTCATATGGGGGAATGTAAATGAATTAAAAATTCATTTGGGGAGAAGTGGAAATAAATGAGTATGGGTTTGTAAGAAAAATTAAATGTGATGTGGGATGTTTTTAAATAAAAAATTGACTTATGTGGATTTATTTCAATTTTTTATTTGGAGGATGTGGGGAAGGGTGTTAAATTAGGTTTGACCACCCAAATGAAAGGGCTAGGATTAATTAATCATTGGTTTCATTTAATTAATCCTAGGGCTAGGATGAGGTAGGCTAGGGTAGGTAATTAAATAATAGATATTTAATTGTCTAGGGTAGGGATAGGTCAATTAATAGGCTGAATTAATTAGTTAACATGGTTTTAACTAATTAATTGGATTTAGTGAGAAAGGGGAAATTGATTTAATAAATATTTCATATTTATTAAATCAATTGGCTAAGGTTTAGACTATTGAATTAATGAAATTAATTCAATTTTGGGGATAAAATGATGGAAAATAGGATAATGAAGGGATAATTAATTAAATAAAATTTAATTAATTGGTTTGGAGGGAAATTGACATGATTAGGGATGTCGGGAGTTAGTTTGATGGTAAAAGATATTTTTAGGTGTCTACATTTGCCCCTCTTTGACGTGGTGTCCTGACCTAGGAGGGAAGTGGCATCAGGTCAAAGAAAAATATGCCCCAGCTACCGGGAAGGAATAAGATGGATAAGGGATGCCCCCTCGAGAGGTCGGCAGGAAAATAAGAATTTTCCAAGTGAGTTCTCGAAAGGATGTGACGGAAGTGAAAGTTGGATAGGTGATGAAAAAAGATGGCAGGATGAAAAATGAAGGAAAAAGGCTAAGATCTGCACCTTGGATGAAAAAAGAGGGGGTGAAAGTATGACATGGCCCACTATATTAGGAAAAGTGGGCCCTAAGAGTGCCACATTTGCACACTTTGACTTTAGAGAAGAAGGAGCGAAGGAGAGATGGCTGACCGCAACCCCTAGTTCACATGACTTTGACACATCTCAGAGCGGTTCTGAGAGTTTGGCCGGGCACCGGACACTGGACCCCAGGTAGGGCCTAACCCTGAGTTTGTGAATTTTTTATTTACGTGCATTTTTTTAGGTTCAAGATTTGGGATTGGAGCGTGTAGCGCCAACAGTAAGGTGGATTAGCGCCATCCTCTAGATTGGTGCTATCCACTAGAATAAGGTTAGGGCAGTTTGTCACCATTTAGATGGAATTTTAGCGCTATCATCCAGATTAGCGCAGTGTCAGAAAATATTAGGGTTTGGCATTTTAGCGCCATTCAGGCTTTATGGTAGTGCTATTTTCTGGAATAGTGCCATTTAGAGGAGTAGCGCTATTTGGAATTCTAGCGCAATGGGTTGTTTTAGCGCTATATAGAAATATCACGCTTTTGATAGAATTGGTGCTATTCTTTCGATTAGCGCTAGAAGGTAGATCGACGCTATTGGGCAAAATGGTGCTATGGATGCTGCGCAGTAGTGTAATATTTTGGATTGGCGCAAAGTCTATTGCACAGTGGCACAATGTTCTACAATGGCACCATTTAGAAGAATTATTAGCTCTATTCATGAAATGGCATGAAATATGATTTGTTTTAGTGCCAAGTAATTTGGGCTTTCAACATTAGAAGAAAAAGGGGGTGATTTGGAAGAAGATAGGTCGACATCTAACCAGAATGTTGCGTATACAAGATACCCACCGATTTATATTACAGTCACGAGAGCGACGGGTTCCATCCGTGATGGCACTATTCGATGGTTTTGATGATGCTACGCGGGCTCGACTGGTGAGGTTGGAGCTTCTGACGGTTGCATCGATGCAAGTTCTACGAGCTCATAGAGCTCTGATGACAGCGGTTGTGGAGCGGTATCGCTTTGAGACCTGTAGCTTTCTGTTGCTGACTGGTGAGATCACCATTACACTTGAGGATGTTTATCACATCCTCAAGCTACCTATTCGAGGCCGACGTGTTAGATATGACACAAGGATACTGCGGAGTGCCTTGATCAGAGTGTTTGGAGCGGACCACATTATTCTCTTAGCAGACAGGAGAGAGATGGACTATGAGGGGACACTGGCTGTGGGTGCAGATCCCTTTTCCTTATTCCTCTGTGCTTTGATTGGAGGTGTTATGATGCCTGACAGGTGAGGTAGGGGCTTTCTGGTTGGCTGGGGGGGATGATAGACGGGATGGTGAGGCATGAGACCGTCTATGCCTAGGGACCGGTGATGCTAGGGTAGTTATACCATGAGATGCATACAGTCACCTATCTACATGATAGAGCGTTGTCAGCTGGAGTTACTCTACTTCATGTATGGATTTGGGAGCACATCACTATTACCCAGCCAACATGCGGGTATTATCGGCGGCCTTTTGAGGCCTGTGTTTTTATATCGAGATGCAGAGTACACATATACTGGATAGGTACGGTACTGGAGGAGGATGTTAGATGATGTTATTAGTGTGACCTGGCGACCGTATATCGGCGTAGAGCCATGGCCAAATGATGATATTCATCTACCGTTTATGTTTCAGTAGAGGTACCTGATGGGTTGAGGAGACCATGCTATAGAGATGTATCTACCCTCGCGGGTCATGCGGCAGTTTGGTTTGAGACAGGACACTCCTCAGTAGATGGCCATATTTGCGCGCTCCTCGAGATGCACCCTTCTGGCCTGTAGCCATACAGCCACAGGTCACCTTAGCTGACTTTGCAGCTTTACGGCTAGTGTGGTGGGATTGGGGGAGCACTGTTAGAGATGCAGGTACTACACTTGCATATGATATATAGTGGCAGATGCATCGGCCCACTCAATTGACGGATCCAGTGGAGGAGGTAGTAGGTTCAGGGGGGATGATTCAGATGGTGATAGAGATGACCCAGATGGGGATGACCGCATGGAGGAGGGGGAGGAGATCATTGAGGACTACCTCATGGAGGTTAGAGATGATGGAGAGGAGAGATTGGTTGGTAGGGATGGCCAGCCGATAGATGTGCTAGCGGCGGTGGCAGCAGGATAGGAGCAGGTGGGGCAGTAGGTACCTGTGCAATAGGTTCCTATTGAGCAAGTGCAGGTTGGAGCAGGGCGACAACCTAGAGGACCTCGGCGGCATGGGGGATAGCCGAGGGTGGATATGGGTGATCTGTCCCCACCACAGGTAGGGCAGCAGCAGGTTATTGGGGGAGGGCAGCAAGTAGGCCCATCAGGGACAACTGGAGAGGCAGGGGGTGAGAGGCTTACACCTCGTCAGAGGCCATGGGATGAGGAGGAGATGGAGACCCTAAGAGCACAGGTGGCGAGCCTACATGGGGCATTGGAGAGCTGCGAAGCAGAGTTGGAGCAGCTGCGGGCCACAGTAGCTCTGTTGGATCGATCAGATGGGCAGGTGCCTGCATTGTAGGCACAGCTAGCACAGGCGCAGGGTGACATAGTCACGTTGACAAGGGAGCTAGATGTAGCACTTGCTAGGGCTCAGCAGGTAGAGACTACAGTGGGTAGTCTATAGGCATCAGGGGCTGGGCTAGCCCCAATTTTGACATTGATGTAGACACAGTTGTCCCAGTCTTAGATTCAGATGTCTTAGGTATAGGGAGAGTTGACAGAGACCAAGGGGTGGATGGAGTATTATCAGGGGCTATATTATGTGGCCGTGCTAGCAGAGCACCGAGCACCGAGCTATAGCCAAGTCAGTGGATCGAGGGCATCAAGATCACATAGATTGAGATCTATTCAGTCCATTTAGCAGATGATGCCTCCTCCCTCACACATGCCCCAGTAGGTTCCATAGGTGCAGGTACAACCATAGCCACAGCCGCCGATAGGATCACAGCCTTGACCAGGGTCAGAGTCTCCCACTCCCTCGGAGAGAGGATCCTCCATGTGATAGTTATATCATGTTAGCCCTTAGAGGCATTGTATCAGGACACTATATTTTTTGATGTATACATGAGCGATGTACATTTTTTGCGGTGATTTATATATGATACGATGCTTTTTTGATGGTTTATGATGACCTATTATGATACCTATGTGATGGATGCAGTATTCTTTATGGATTTATATGCTATGGATGTGTTATGTTTATGCAATTATGTTTTTGATTTTATGGATGCATTAATGATGGATTTATTGTGATATATGCATGGTGTTGTGATTTTATGGACTATATGATGTATAATGCAAATGAATGTTCAAACTAATAAACATTTATTATGGATGCAACAATGTGATGTAATGGAAATGTATGGAAATATGTATATGCCACTAGATGATTTAAATGCAGTTTCAATGATTATGATTGTGATGATGTAATATAACTAAATGTTTATGAGATGATATATATGGAATGTAATGTGATGATACTAGTTTTAATTTTAACATGTAGCTATGTGATGACAAACATAAATGAGTATGATATGATTTGTAATGATGTATAATGTGCAACTAAATGATTCTAAAATGAACCTAATGATTATGAAAATTAACAGCTTTTAATGGTGAAGCTAATGATATGATATACAATTTAAACTGATTCTAAAATGAACCTAATGATATGATATGCAATTTAAACTGATTCTAAAATGAACCTAATGATATGATATGCAATTTAAACTGATTCTAAAATGAGCCTAATGATTTGATATGCAATTTAAACTGATTCTAAAATGAGCCTAATGATATGATATGCAATTTAAACTAATTCTAAAATGAACCTAATGATATGATATGCAATTTAAACTGATTCTAAAATGAACCTAATGATATGCAACGGATATGTGATGATTTGGAAGATGCTAGGTGAGATGCAACGTGGGTGATATGTGAGATAATCGAGTCCTGATACACATGATGTTCTTTGTTTGACCCTGAGTGGTGAGACTGTGGGAGAGGGGATCAAGTGGGGAGAGGATAGGGGTGTGGGTAGGATTGGGAGTGTCTAGAGGATGGGGGTGGGGAGACGAGAGGATTGTTAGGTCATAAGACACCACATCATTGAGGGGAGATTTAATTTGGTTCAGGATGTGTTGAGTGGACATACGGTGGGGGAATGGGATTAGTGAGGGGATTGGATAGGTTGGGGGGGAAGTGATTATCAAATCTAGGCCGAGATGGGATAGTTGAATGAGTGATTAGGATGATGATTTTGAGCTAGTAACAGTAGTTGCAAAAGATTAATTGAGAGCATTTCTTAGTTTACTGTAGCAATGTAGGATACAGTTCACAAAGGTATGAAATGACCTAGGTGATGATGTATATCCTACGGTTGCAAGGACTAGACCCACAAACAATAGGTTGATTTCATGCATGCCCAAGGTAGTATAATCTTGCCTAGCCTGGGAAGGGGATGTCGCAAGTATGAGGTTAACCAGTGTTGTCATTGATGTCAACATACTCATATTGCATTGACAAGAAGGATTGGATGAGCTGTGTCCTAAGGATATTGAGAAAACTAGTCTCAATAAGGAACAGTGAAGAACAATGATGAAAAGAAGGCAAAAGTACTCAATAGGTTGCGAATCAGAGGATGCAAATTAAAGGGTTTGTAGATATGAGTCTTGAGATGATCCAGTTAAGTTTTCAGAGATCTGCATGAAGATTTGAAGAAGTTGTAATTGATCAAGTAGAACCGGTCCTGAGAGGTGCTCCGGAGTGACAGAACGCTACAAAGAGGTCAGGTGAGATCCGGAAGTGCATTATCCTATCTTGTGGATTGGATGGAGTGTTTGGGATGTCCTTGTGATGTGTCATCTCAATTTTCTCATGGTTTGGAGGTCCGGAAGCACATGTTTCAGTATGACAATGGCGGTAGACTTTTTTCTTGAAGTTCCAGATGAGGAAGAGAAGAGATTCTGGTGAGCAGAGGAAGTGCGGATGTTCCTGGTCATTTAGGCAAGCTTGTGAAGGTTCTTATATCATGTTGAGGTTGTGTTGTTGATCCGCATTGGTGGTAGAGCCCAGAATTGAAGATATTCTTCCGGATGAAGTCCTTGTTCAGACTAGCCGACTGGATGAGTTGTTCATCCTACAAACATTCTTGTGGTCGCCGGCCGGATGTGTTATTCATCTTGCGAATGTTCTTATGGTTGAGTGCCAACTTAGATGATCATTCCTAAGTCAATGTCTTGTATAAATAAAGGTTTGAGAATTCATTTCATGATGTGGTGTGAAGCAGATGAGTGTGGCATAGTGAAAGAGCGAAAGGCAGAGCAGGTGTGACTCAGCTTAAATGGAACTAATCCAGACATGGTAAAGATGTCATTCTCCAGTTCAAGGTTGTGATCCTTATGATCTTGTAGATAGTGTGTCTCTTTGTAGGTAGTGTGCCTCCTTGTGAGTAGTGTGCTCAGGCAGTGAGCCCTAATTGGCATGTGCCATTCATTTTTCTTATTCTTCTAACAGAGAATAATTCTTGGGTTAATCACCCTGTGGTTTTTCCCTTAACCGGGTTTTCCACGTCAAAAATCTTGGTGTCAAATGTGTTGATGTTTATCTGCTCTGGTGTTTATGCTTTGTGCTTTCATGAATGATTAATTGATATGCTGTCAACTAACAAGAAGAATCAAATATTTGAAGTAGAAGCAAAGTTTTTGTACAACTGATTCACCCCCCTCTCAGTTGTGTGCCCTAGATCTAACAATTGGTATCAGAGCCAAGTTCCTCTAAAAGGAGCTTAATCATTTGAGGAGATCCAGGATGTCATCATACAAGAAGGATAGTCCAAATTTCGATGGAACCAACTTCACTCTCTGGAAAGGTTGCATGAAATGTCACTTGGAGTGTATGGGAAAAGCATACTTGACCATGGTCTCAAAACCATATGTACCTCCACAGGGTGGTCCAACAACTCTGAATGAAATCAAAGATGCTGAAAACAATCTGTAGACCAAAGAAGCTCTTCTAAGTGCATTGAATGACTCAGATCTTTCAAATGTCATTGACCTAGCAACTGCATATGAGATCTGGACTAAACTGGAACTTCTGTATGAAGGAGATGAGTTTGTCAAGAGTGCAAGGTTGCAAAGTCTGAAAGGAAAATTTGAAAGATTAAAGATGAGAGATGATGAAAATATCACTACCTTTATGCCAAGAGTGAATGAGCTGGTGTGTGGAATCAGGAATGCTGGTGGAGTTCTGGATGAAAATGAAATTGCTTGTAAAATTCTTAGATCCCTTCCTGCTACCTACAAAATCAAGGTTGCTGCCATTGATGAATTCAGAGCCCATACAACTGTCACAAGAGAGCAACTGGCTGGCAAATTGGCTACATTTGAAATGACTGAGTTTGGAGATGATCCCCCCAAGACTGAATCTGCATTCAAAGCCAGTGCCTATGTGAAAGGCAAACAAAGATTTGATCCGGGAGAGAACTCTTCAAGGAAGCTGTCATGGTATGATCAAGCAAGGAAAGACATGGAAGAGGAAGAAGCAAAAATAGCTCAACTTGAAGCCCTCATTGCAAAGAGACTGCCAAGAGGATCCGGTAAGTATGAAGGAAAACTACCCTTCAAGTGCTTCAACTACAATAAGATTGGTCATTTTGCTTCAAGATGTCCAAAAAGATCTGCAAGGTCAAATACTAACAGACCAAGGTTTCAAAAGAACTGCTATTATGTTCATGAAGAAGATGATAATGAAGGAGTAACAGATGATGAATTAGAAATAGGAAGCAAATCCAAAAATGAATGGGTGTTTATTGCCATCAAGGAAGAAGATTCAATATCCTCTAAATCTATCAATCATAAGGTTGTAGAAAAAGCTTTGGCTGCCCAAATTGAAGAAAAGGATGATTGGGTTATTGACAGTGGATGCTCTCACCATATGACTGGTGACAAGAACAAGTTCTTAGATTTAGAAAAGTATGAAGGAGGAATGGTAAAGTTTGGTGACAATTCTGCTGGCAGAATAAGAGGTAGGGGAACTATTTCTTTTGATGGAAAAAGCAAAACCGGTAATGTACTATATGTTGAAGGATTGAAGCACAATCTTCTCAGTGTTGGTCAGTTAGTGGATAAAGGCTATGATCTCTGGTTCAAGAATGGAAGATGCAGAATCTTTACAAGCTCCGGAACTAAAACTGCATCCGGTACTCAAACAAAAGGTAATATCTTCCATCTAGTTGGTTCTAATAAAAGTTGTCTATTTGTTCAAGTTGATCAGAGTTGGTTATGGCATAGAAGGATGTGCCATGTGAATTTTGATAACATCATCAAGATAAGCAAAATTCAGGCTGTAAGAGATCTTCCTAAATTGGTGAAACCTACAAATAGTTTGTGCAAAGAATGTCAGCTAGGTAAATAGAGCAGAGTCTCTTTCAAAAGCAAGGATTAGTCCACTACCCGATTGTTGGAATTAGTTCATACTGATCTCTGTGGTCTGACAAGAATCAAGAGTATGCAAGGTGATAGATATTTCATGTTGTTAATTGATGACTATTCCAGGATGATGTGGGTTACCTTCCTAAAAGAGAAATCAGAAGCCCTTGAGAAGTTTAAAATCTTCAAAGCTATGGTAGAGAATCAAACCGGATTGAAACTAAAATGTCTAAGGTCTGATAGAGGTGGTGAATTCACATCCGGTGAATTCATAGATTTTTGTGAGAAGCATGGTATAAAGAGACAGCTGTCTACTCCTAGGACTCCACAGCAGAATGGAGTAGTTGAGAGAAAGAACCGGACCATACAAGAAGCAACCAAGACAATGATGATGCAAACAAATGTTCCTCAGATATTTTGGAGAGAAGTTGTCAGCACGGCAGTCTATACTCTTAACCAAGTTCAAATCAAAAGCAATACCGGTAAGACTCCTTACGAACTTTGGTTTGGTATAACTCCCACTGTGAGATATTTCAGAGTATTTGGTAGCAAGTGTTACATCAAAAGAGATGAAGATTTAGGAAAGTTTGATGCTAGAAGTGATGAAGGAATTTTCTTGGGTTACTCCACTCAAAGCAAAGCATACCGGTGTTATAATAAGAGATTGAGAAAGATGATAGAGAGTACAAATGTGAAGGTTGATGAAGGAATTGAGAAGCCCTCAAGATTCTATGAATGTGATGAAGATGATCAGAATGATCCTCTGGTGTAAGGAGCTCCATCCTCCTCTGAAATTCAGATCCAGACTGATCCGGTAAATCAGGAAGAAGAAGTTTGTCTGAATGAGCCTAATCAAGAATTAGTAGTGCAAGAAACTCCCAAAGTTCCAAGGTATGTAACTCTAAATCACTCTGAAGATCAGATCATAGGTGACAAAAGTAAAGGGGTACAAACAAGGAGAAGAATTGCTCAAGATTCAAATGAATACTGTCTGATTTCAAAGATTGAACCTAAGACAGTTAATGAAGCTTGCAATGATGAAAACTGGACCAAAGCAATGGAGGAAGAGTTGATGCAAATTGAGAAAAATCATATTTGGGATCTTGTTCCCAGACCTAGAGACAAGAATGTGATTGGAACCAAATGGGTCTTCCGGAACAAACTGAATGAAGTTGGTGAAGTAATCAGAAACAAAGCTAGATTGGTCTACAAAGGCTACTCTCAAATAGAAGGAATTGATTTTGAAGAGACCTTTGTTGCGGTGGCAAGAATTGAAGTAGTCAGATTATTTCTTGCATTTGCTGCCTTCAAAGACTTCAAGGTATATTAGATGGATGTCAAGTCTGCTTTCCTAAATGGTGACTTGGAAGAAGAAGTATACATTGATCAACCAGATGGATTTCAATTGACTGATCATGATAATATGGTCTGCAAGCTAAAGAAAGCACTGTATGGTTTGAAGCAAGCCCCAAGAGCATGGTATGAAAGGTTGGATAAACATCTTGTGCAGATTGGTTTCAACAAAGGTATTGCTGATAGTAATCTATATTTCTAAATAGATAAGGAAAACATCTTGATTGTTGAAGTATTTGTTGATGATATCTTTGGAGGAAAAGACAGTATGTGTAAAACTTTTGCAAATCAAATGAAAAGTGAGTTTGAAATGTCAATGCTTGGTGAAATGAATTTCTTCTTGGGTCTACAAATTACTCAGACAAAGAAAGGCATCTTTATCTGTCAGACCAAATATGCAAAAGAATTGTTGAGGAAATTCTGAATGGAAGATTCAAAGCCAATGAACACCCCTATGGAAACTGGATGTAAGTTGAGCAAAGATGATGACTCTCCTAAGACAGATCAGACCAAGTATAGATCAATGATTGGAGGACTATTGTATCTCACTCAGACTAGACCAGATATAATGCAGGCTGTAGGTCTTGTGGCAAGATTTCAGGCTGATCCCAGAGAATCTCATGTCATGGCAATCAAAAGAATTTTTAGGTACTTGAAAGGAACAGTTGAGTATGGTCTATAGTACCCTAGAGATCAGGATTTCTCTCTTCATGCATACACAGATGTAGATTGGGCAGGAGATGTGGATGATAGGAAGAGTACAAGTGGAGGAGCTTTCTTTTTGGGAAAAAGATTGGTTTCTTGGCTAAGCAAGAAACAAGAGGCAATATCTCTGTCTACAACTGAAGCAGAATACATTGCAGCAGCAGGTAGTTGCACTCAGATTTTATGGATGAAGCAGATGCTAAGAGACATTAAAGTTGAATATGAGGAGCCTATCACAATTTTCTGTGACAATTCAAGTGCAATTAATATTTCTAAGAACCCGGTACTACACTCTAAGACTAAGCACATATCTATCAAGTTTCACTTTCTGAGAGAACAAGTGAACAAGGAAGAAGTCAGATTGGAGTATGTACCCTCCAAGGATCAGATTGCAGATATCTTTACTAAACCTCTTCCCAAGGACTCTTTTGAGTTTCTCCAGGAGAAGTTAGGGGTCATGGCCCCTCCGGTGATGAACTAGGATGCACTGATGTGCATCAGTCCAGTGGATATCACAGTCATATCTTGTGATCCGGATTGATGGTGGGGAGTTGCTACTAAGGGGGAGCAGCTAGTATGATTCTGATATGTTACAAGTGCAAGTATGAGCCCTTTTCCATTGATGTCAAAGGGGGAGAGAAGACATGTGAAAAATAAGTGGTTTATGATCAAAGGGGGAGCAGTAAAGGAAGAGAAGACATGTGAAGAGTTGTTGTTGATAGGGGGAGCTGTGACAGAAAAGAGAAGTTCTTGTCTTGATGGTTTTTCACATCATATGTTGCCATCAATGACAAAGGGGGAGATTGTTGCAAGTATGAGGTTAACCAGTGTTGTCATTGATGTCAACATACTCATATTGCATTGACAAGAAGGATTGGATGAGGTGTGCTGAGGATATTGAGAAAACTAGTCTCAATAAGGAACAGTGAAGAACAGTGATGAAAAGAAGGCAAAAGTACTCAATAGGTTGCGAATCAGAGGATGCGGATTAAAGGGTTTGTATATATGAGTCTTGAGATGATCCAGTTAAGTTTTTAGAGATCCGCATGAAGATTTGAAGAAGTTGTAATTGATCAAGTAGAACCAGTCCCAGGAGGTGCTCCGAAGTGACAGAACGCTACAAAGAGGTCCGGTGAGATCCGGAAGTGCATTATCCTATCTTGCGGATTGGATGGAGTGTTTGGGATGTCCTTGTGATGTATCATCTCAATTTTCTCATGATTTGGAGGTCCAGAAGCACATGTTTCAGTATGACAGTGGCGGTAGACTGTGTTCTTGAAGTTCCAGAAGAGGAAGAGAAGAGAATCCGGTGAGCAGAGGAAGTGCAGATGTTCCTGGTCATTCAAGCAAGCTTGTGAAGGTTCTTGGATCATGTTGAGGTTGTGTTGTTGATCCGCATCAGTGGTAGAGCCCGGAATTGAAGATATTCTTCCGGATGAAGTCCTTGTTCAGACTAGCCAACCGGATGAGTTGTTCATCCTGCAAACGTTCTTGTGGTGGCCGACCGGATGTGTTATTCATCTTGCGAATGTTCTTATGGTTGAGTGTCGACTTAGATGATCATTCCTAAGTCAATGTCTTGTATAAATAAAAGTTTGAGAATTCATTTCATGGTGTGGTGTGAAGCAGATGAGTGTGGCATAGCGAAAGAGTGAAAGACAGAGCAGGTGTGACTCAGGCTTAAATGGAACTGATCCAGACATGGTAAAGATGTCATTCTCCAATTCAAGGTTGTGATCCTTATGATCTTGTAGACAGTGTGTCTCTTTGTAGGCAGTGTGCCTCCTTGTGAGTAGTGTGCTCAGGCAGTGAGCCCTAATTGGCATGTGCCATTCATTTTTCTTATTCTTCTAACAGAGAATAATTCTTAGGTTAATCACCCCGTGGTTTTTCCCTTAACCGGGTTTTCCATGTCAAAAATCTTGGTGTCAAATGTGTTGATGTTTATCTGCTCTGGTGTTTATGTTTTGTGCTTTCATGAATGATTAATTGATATGTTGTCAACTAACAAGAAGAATCAAATATTTGAAGTAGAAGCAAAGTTTTTGTACAACTGATTCACCCCCCCTCGCAGTTGTGTGCCCTAGATCTAATAGGGGACTCATAGCGATGCGTGCGAATAATACATATAAGGTTTTGATGCCTATATATGTAAATGGGACACATCATGCTAGAACCGACCCAGACTTCAAGATATGAATACTATTCCTGGAGTAATGAAACCAACCCATAAGCACAGCATACAGAAACAATGACTATGTCTACTCTAGGTGCTATCTGCTACTTACCATGATATAATGAGATCAAGGTAGCTTTGGAGGTAACCTAGAGTGAGACAAAAAGATAAAAATCAATAATCAAAAAGACCAACAGAAAGATACAAATAACCTTTGTCTGCTCTTGCCAAGAGACGTGATGATAGAATGATTGATTTTTGTCCATTGTAGGAAAGATATATCCTAGGATGCAGATCAGTTGGTGTTGATTGGAAAATTTTTGGAAGATGGGCAAAAGAACAGTCTGGCCAGATGTAGGATTATAGTTAGTATGTTGATTGATGATTTTTGCGCTAGGAACCATGTTTCAAGCATATACGTAGCGTGTGTATCATTTATTAGATCTAGAAAGCTCAGTGAATGGGGACCATCCAACGGGTTGGATGGGTGCATCTTATGTACCTGAGTACTGGAAACGTCCTTCGTATTCCAGACTGCCTACATACCCTATATCCATGGGATCAAGGTACTTTCAAGATGCGGGCAAAAAGAATATGTAGTTCTGGTATGACTTGATGATGTGGGAAAAGGTGGGATGGTTGTGATGGTGGGGATTTGATGTATGTTTTGATGATTGTGATTTGTAGCGAGATCGATGTATGGGGTGATTGTTTTGGATTTTCTGTGTTTTTCTACTATTTTTGGATTTTTTGATTTTGTATTTTTTTTGGATTTTCTAATTTTGTTATGTACAAAGGGGAGCTTACAAGGGTCCATGTTCCATGAGTCAGCCTTGGGATGGGACAGTGTGGGTTGGGCGATAGGGTTTGATGTTTCTCAATTCCAAGCCATGGGATGTGTGGGATATGGAGTGGTGTGCAGGAAAGAGGACTTATTAGATGGTGAAACCAGCCACTATGCATGGCACCTGAAACAGGTTTTTACCATGGTACTTATCCAAGGTGTCACCGAAGTGATTTTCAGCATTGGAAGTTTTTATTGCACTCGGGTTTTTTCTTGATTTTCTAATTTTTTGGTGTTTTTGATTTTTTAATTTTTTTAATTTTTTGACTTGGGGTACCAGATGGGTTATGCATAAAATTTCTTGAGATGCAGGATGTTCATCAGCTCATCTAGAGGTTGCCCCTCAGGTGTTGCAAGCTGATATGCTCCTGACCCATAATCAGCTAAGACGACATAAGGTCCTAGTCAATTGGGTTCAAACTTTCCTTGCTTAGGACGTCTTGTAGGTTCTTCTAATTTTCCATAAGGACAAGGTCACCTACTTCAAATTTTTGGGTTCTGATCCTCTTGTTGTAGCTTCTTCGGAGGTGGTTCTGATATGCCTGTAGGTGGTTCAACGCATTCAGGCATTTCTCATCCAGTAGTTCTAGTTGATGCAACCTTGCGACTCTGTATTCCTCATCAAAGATTATGTTTTGCAAGGATACTTGTAGAGATGGGAGCTCGACCTCGATAGGTAAAATGGCTTCAGATCTGAATACTAGTGAGAATGGAGTGGCTCCTATGGGAGTGCGAATGCTTGTGCGGTATGCCCATAGGGTAGGGTTGAGTTGGAGGTGCTAGTCATGGCCAGCTTCATTGACTATCTTCTTGAGAATGCAGAGAATGGTTTTATTAGAAGCCTCTGCTTGACCGTTTCCTTGAGGGTAATACGGCATGGAGAAATGGTGTTTGATATCAAATTTTTCGCACAAGGTGTGAACTTCTTGGTTCTTGAATGGCTTTCCATTGTTGGTGACAATGGAATGAGGGATACCATAGCGGCAAATGATGTAGTGAAGGATGAATTTGGAGATTTGGGTGCCAGTGGTAAAGGTGAGTGGTATTGCTTCCACCCACTTGGTGAAGTACTCGGTAGTAGCGATTATGAACTTATGGCCATTTGAGGATGGGGGATGTATTTTCCCTACGAGATCGAGTCCCCACTATGAGAAAGGCCACAACGTTGTGATGGGTTGTAGCTCCTGTGCTAGTGCATGGATGAGATCGCCATGCTGTTGACATGGGAGGCATTTTTTGATGAACTGATAGGCATCTCGGTCCATGGTTTGCCAATAATATCTAGTTTTGAGGAACTTTTTAGAAAGAGTGGGTCCACTTGAATGCGCCCCATACATACCTGCGTGTACCTCTTCTAAGGCTACTTCAACTTCCCTAGAGTCTAAACATCGTAGAAGCGTGCCATCAAGACTCCTTTTGTACAAGGTGTCGCCTACAAGGATGAAGCGGAAGGCTCGACGGATGAATGATTTTCTCTGTGAGGTGGATAGGTTAGGGGGGAGGATGTTGTCATGGAGGTATAAGTAGGTTTCTTGGTACCACAGGGATAGGGGACCAATGACTTCGCACACTAGTTCTGATTGAGGAACATCATATGCGGGGATGGGGAGTTCTTTGATCAAGAACTCACATTTCTTGCTGTCCTTCTTCATGTCGACTAGAGATCCGATGGTGGCCATGGCGTCTACAGCTTTATTATTGAGTCTTGGGATTTTCTTGAAGTGGATGTCATTGAAATAGTCTTTGAAATCATCGACCATCTTTTTGTAGGGCAGGAGCTTATCATCTTTGGTTTTATATTCATTATTTACCTGTTGGATGACCAATTGAGAATCTCCATACATAGTCAACTTCTCAATTTTCCATTTTATTGCCATGCAGAGACCTGTGATGAGAGCCTCATATTCTGCCACGTTATTGGTACATGGAAATGTGATTTTGAAGGACTTAGCGATGGTGTCGCCCTGAGGGGTAACAAATAGGACACCTGCCCCCGAGCCTCTGTGTGTGTACGATCCATCAAAGTACATCTTCTATGTGTCTGTAGCTAGTGTGATTGTCAAGATAGCTTTGTCAGGAAACTCTACTAGTGTAGGATGCTCTGTCAGAATAGGTGCTTCACCCAGCTGATTGGCTATAACCTGTCCTTTGAAGGCCTTTCTCTCTGTGTATTCAATATCAAATTCAGTTAGAATCATGACCCATTTTGCCATTCTACCAGTAAGAGCAGCTCTGTTTAGTAGATACTTGAGTGGGTCAATCTTGGTGATGAGCTTGGTCTTGTGATTGAGCATATAGTGTCTTAACTTTTGTGAAGTATGTGTATGAGGAAAAATTGATTAAATCTAAACTAAATAAAACCAAAGAACCCAATAACATAAAGGAAACAAATTTAAATAAAAGCCATGACAAACACTCAATCAAATAAAGACTTTTACTGAAATCTGTGTTGTTTCCTTTGGATTGAATGTGGATTGCTCAATGAAGTTGCAAAGCCATAGCTGCAACAAGCAAGTAGTGTGCTCAATGTGCTCAAAGATCAATGTCAAAAGATCGTGATAGTGCTCAATCGACGCGTTTTGTATGCTCGAAGCGCTGTTAAGTATGCCTGAGAATACGATCGAAGAGAGAGGCTCAATGAAGGAGATGAGGGGGGTTTATATAGGTTTTAGCAAAGATCGATCAACGGTCCAGATAATTCAGAAGAATCAATGGAGGAGATAAGTTGAGGAATGTGCAACGAATGAGAAGAAGACATGTGTCTTGCTTGCTTTTGCATGAGAGGAGTTATCAAGAATAGAAGAATAAGTTAACTGAAGAGATAAATCAATTAAAAGAATAAAGCAATCAGTTAAGTGATTTAAAACAAGAAGAAGAGATTTGCATGGGAAAAGAAGATATTTTTCTTTATTAAATATAGAAATATTTAATTGATGAGCAAGAAAGCTTGAGTTATATTAGAGATAACTCAAATTAGAAGAAAAAGCAATTTAAATAAATAATTGATTTATTTAAATTTAGAGAAGATATTTTGGAAGAAATAATTAAATAATTGAAATTATTTAATTTAGAAGATTTTAAAGCAAATTAAATAAATAAATTTATTTAATTGTCATGCATGATTGTGGAAGAATAAATTTTGATTTAATTAAATAATTTAAGAATTATTTAATTTTAGATAAGAAGGAATTTGTGATGAATTAATTAAATAATGGGATATATTTAATTAATGTAGACTTAATTTTTGGAAAGAGGATAATGATCTAATTAAATAATTAAACTCATTTAACTAACTCACTTGTTGCAGCTTCTTATTACTCACACAGAGCCAATAGGTGTTTTCTTAACATGTTCATGCAGGACGACCGTTGAAGACCTCTTTTGATTTATCTCACTAAGTCTTAGAAACACATTGCATGCTTAAGAGGATAATTGAACAAATCTTTTCTTGCAATCTAAGTCTTAGGAACATACTGCTTTTCTTAAGGGACAATGGACATGTATGAACAAACACTTCAATTTTCTAAAGGACAATGGACATGAATGCCAAACACTTCATTTCATAAGGGATAATTTACAACTACAATCGTGTGTGTGCATAGCTTAGTTGCACCTTATTTTTCTTATAACGGGACAATTGAACCTTTGTTTGACGTGCTTGCTTTTACTTTTTTTGTACTTCCTTTAGAAGGGCCTGCTTTTGGATTGCGATTCATCCAAAAGGGACGACCCTAAGCGAAGTTTTCCTTTGAACCGCTATATAAGAGGGATAAGGCGAAAGCCAAGTCCTAACCGACGTCAGCCTTACCTTGTGGTGCCAAACTGAAAAGAGGTGTACTAGCTCTTTGTGGAAACGATTTTCACATTGAGCAAAGTGTTTGAAACTCTTAGTAGGATTGGTTAAAGCTTTTAGTAGCTTGTCACATTGCTCGTAAGGCATTGGTCCCTCAAAGTCACTAAGAACCATTTTAGATAGAGACTACCCGACCTACCTCCGAACATTGCGGTAATCATCAGTGCAAGGGAAATCGATTTAAACCCTTAAGATACTCACCATTGGCTCCCTTGAGAAGAGATAGTATTCCCTTGGACATAAAGCTCTTGTGACCTACTTGAGCTTTCCAAGGGGAGGGTGAGATATCCCTACCTATCGTCTCTCGCAAAGATACTAAATATCCGACACCTTTATGGAATGATATTTTTATCGACGGAGTATTAAGCTATGAGCTGATCTACTGCAATGAAACCTTGTCTCTAGGGATAAAAAGTGCTTGTTATTGATTGCAATTGTCTTAGACCTGTGGAAACATTGGGCTTGTTTGGAGCCTTGAACATACACTATCTGTTGTGTCAGTCCTTGTGCCATTTTTGACCACTTGTTTGCTATGTTTTCTCTTGCCAAACCAATCCAATCAGAAACAGAAAAATCTTGCCTTTGAAAAACATCAGACACTACTTCAGCGCCCCTGGTATTACAGCAGCCCACCTTTGGTAATACAATAGATTGCCTTTGGTCAGCAGTAACCCGCCTCTGGTAAAACTCTACTTCAGCGCCCTTGGTATAACAGTAGCTCGCTTTTGGTCACTGTAGCTCGCCTTTGGCATAGTAGTAACTCGCTATTGGTAGCTCAGTCCGTCGCCTCTGGTCCACAGTAGCACACTTTTGGTAGCACAGTCCTGCGCCTCTGGTCAAACAGTATAGCGCTTTTGGTCCAGTACTTTGTGCATCAGAATTTGTCTATTTCTTCAAAGCATCTCACAGATTCCCAGCATTACATTGTGTCTTAGTGTATCCCATGGTCACCACTAGGCTACAGCAAACTATGAAATCCAGGCAAGTTGTCCCTAAGAAGCACAAGTCACCTCCTCGCACGCCGCAATCAGGTCGTATCAACATTACTCCCAAGGTGACTCCTAGTACACCCGCGGCAAAACCAATCAGCTCTCCAAGCATGCCGCACATAGATGAACCAAGCAATCCTCATGAGGATAGCACCCCTTTGATAAATGCGCCTCAGTATACCACAGGCTTGCCTCTGGATTTTGTCCCACAAGGTTATATTGTAGATCAAACCCCATCTCAAGAAGAGCGACACTTTGAAATAGGTCAATCCTCTCAAGAAGATGGGCAAGATCTTGATGAATTTATACAAGATCCTAGAGCTATAGCTGCCTTTGATAAAATCCTTAGTGAGAACCAGGATCATTTCTTTCGCTTGCTTGCAAAGCAAGGTGCCAAGTTACCTCAAGATTTTGATGTGTCCACTCTCAAGGAGAGCACCAACACCCAAGAAACCATACAAGCGGTGCAAACCATGTCCACAGTAACTACGCCCTTACCTACTCAAGGCTCACAATATAGGAATCCCCTTTTTCAAAGTCCAACAGAGGAGAGGCCCATATCACCACTTTTGACTCCTATGGAGATCTATCAAAACCAACAAGAAACTCTCCAACGTCAAGCAGAGTTAGCTAAGCAAGCCACCTTAGCTCGATCAAATGTGCAACCACCTCCTAAAGTGTCCACCCCAATCGCAAGTGGAATCTTGGTTACCCCATCACGCGTAGGTTTCCCACCCAATTACAATCCGGGGAACACTTATGTAGCCATGCAACAAGGGTCTCAACAAATGCCACCTCCTATATCATCACACCTGCATGTCTCTCAACCAATTAGAGTCACGCAACCCCAACCACAACATTCTTCTACTCTCGTCCTCAAGCAGCCCCAACCACAACATTCTTCTACTCTCATCCTCAATCAACCCCAACCGTCGCAAATCACTTCTAACTATGTTCCTCCTCCACAATGTTCATCCTCGCTCAACTTCTTTCATACATTGCCTAGCCACTCTCAACATTCCCAACATCAGGTTTCCCAAAGCTATGTGCCACCATCACAACCTAATCAAATGCACTTTAGCTTTCCTCCCCCCACTACTTTTCTTCAACCATCGCAAAGCCAACATTCTTACCTAGCGCCACCTCCACCTCTGCCTAATCAAGGCCTCCAATTCCAAACCAATCTGAACCAATCGTACAATCCATATGTTCCCAATCAATCTTACGACCCTTATAATACCGGTGCGCATGGCTTACACTATAATCTTCCATATGGGCAACACCAACCACTCTTTGGACAACAAGAGATGTTACCAACCCCTCCCACGACTATGGAGCTAAAGATCGCAGAAGTTCAATAGCAGCTCTCTAATCTCACGTTTGGCCACACCAAAAAGACCTTCTCTTTAGAGGAAGTGTGTCCTTATCCTTTTGATCAGTCGTTACCAATGATCCCTTTTCCTCAAAATTTCACTATTCCCAAGTTCGATAAGTACAAAGGAAAAGGTGACCCAAAAGACCATCTTAGGGAATTCTATCTTGCTTGCTTTGAGGTCTCTCACAACGACACATATCTTATGCGTCTCTTTCCTCGCAGTCTTGGAGGTCAAGCTATAGAATGGTTCTCGCACTTACCCACGGGTATCAAGTCTTTCAACGAGCTAGCAGAGAAGTTTGCCACCCATTTTTCTTACAACGCAGAGCATGAGATTTCCATGACGGACCTATGCAACAATAAACAGAAAAATGGTGAAACTTTCATTTCTTTCCTTCAACGATGGAGACAAATGGCTAGTAAATTCCCTTTCAAGATTCCGGAGAAACAGCTTGTTAGCATATTTGTGCAGAACCTCAACCAAGAGTTAGGTTTTCATTTGCAAATTCTTAGTGCTACAAGCTTCGATGAAATCACATACAAGGGTATCAACATTGAGAAGGCCCTCATTGCTAAGGGTGTGGTCAAAATCTTTAAGGAGACGAAAGATAGTACTTCTCATCAACAGTCGAACGATAAACCCAAATATTGGAACAAGAACAAAAATATGGTCAACAATGGGGTGGTTGATACTAAGCATGTCCAAACATTGCAAACACCGCTGCAACTCTCCAAACCAAGTCAAACTCCACCTCAACAACAGCAGCAACAAAGGCAGCCTTATCCCAACCAACAGCAACGACAACAAGAGCGGCCCCAACAAGATTACCCTCCGCGATGTCAATTCACTCCCTTGGGAGTTCCCATCGAATCGGTCTTACAACAAGCTTTGCAGAAAGGGCTCATCACCTTACCTGATGCTCCCCCATATGGAGAACCTGTCTACAAAACTACACGTTACAGAGACAATGAGTATTGTGATTTCCATAGGAGCAAAGGGCATAGAACTGCGTCTTGCATGAAGCTTAAGCACCTCATCCAAAATCTCATCGACGGTAATCAAATCACTTTTGAGGATGAATCACCAGCGCAACACACGAACAAGGATCTCGAAATGTACAAGGAACCATTCCCTCATCACGGTCCACCTCCTCCTCAGGATAGAGGTAAAGGTATCAATCACGCTTCCACATCTTTCAATTCCATTGTAGGTCATTTTGAAGAGAGTCAAGTGTCTACCCTCACCATCAAAGGCAAATCTATGGATTGTGCTGTTACTACGCGTCGAGGTCATGTCACCATCCGTGCACCTACACCTAGGCTTCCGGTTCAGTCTGATTATAATCTTGTCGAACATCTAGGGAGAACCCCAGCACAGATCTCTATTTTGGACCTTCTACGGTCATCACCTGCACATAGAGTGGTGCTAGAAAAAGCCCTCCAAGAGTCTTCCGTTCCTAACAACATAGTAGTCGCAGATTTCCAAGCTATAGTGGGTAATATTGCTTCACCTTACAACGTGGTCTTCTCTGAGAAAGACCTCCCCTCCCACGATCCTTGTCACAACGATGCCCTTCATATTGAAGTTCTCATCCATAAGCACAAAATCAAACGTATACTCATAGATGGTGGTGCTGGTCTCAACATCTGTTCTTTAAAGTTACTAAAGCAATTGGGATACTCTGAGGATCACGTCAACACTGATCATAGTATTACAATTGCTTTAGTAACTTTAAAGAACAGATGTTGAGACCAGCACCACCATCTATGAGTATACGTTTGATTTTGTGCTTATGGATGAGAACTTCAATATGAAGGGCATCGTTGTGACAAGGATCGTGGGAGGGGAGGTCTTTCTCAGAGAAGACCACATTGTAAGGCGAAGCAATATTACCCACTATAGCTTGGAAATCTGCGACTGCTATGTTGTTAGGAATGGAAGACTCTTGGAGGGCTTTTTCTAGCACCACTCTATGTGCAGGTGATGACCGTAGAAGGTCCAAAATAGAGATGTGTGCTGGGGTTCTCCCTAGATGTTTGACAAGATTATAATCAGACTAAATCGGAAGCCTAGGTGTAGGTGCACGGATGGTGACATGACCTCGACGTGTAGTAATAGCACAATCCGTAGATTTGCCTTTGATGGTGAGGGTAGACACTCGACTCTCTTCAAAACAACCTACAATGGAATCGAAAGACATGGAAGCGTGATTGATACCTTTACCTCTATCCTGAGGAGGAGGTGGACCATGATGAGGGAATGGTTCCTTGTACATTTTGAGATCCTTGTTCGTGTGTTGCACTAGTGATTCATCCCCAAAAGTGATTTGATTACCGTCGATGAGGTTTTGGATGAGGTGCTTAAGCTTCATGCAAGACTCAGTTCTATGCCCTTTGCTCCTATGGAAATCACAATACTCATTGTCTCTGTAACGTGCAGTTTTGTAGATAGGTTCTCCATATGGGGGAGCATCAGGTAAGGTGATGAGCCCTTTCTGCAAAGCTTGTTCTAAGACCGATTCGATGGGCACTCCCAAGGGAGTGAATTGACATCACGGAGGGTAATCTTGTTGGGGCCGCTCTTGTTGTCGTTGCTGTTGGTTGGGATAAGGCTGCCTTTGTTGCTGCTATTGTTGAGGTGGAGCTTGACTTGGTTTGGAGAGTTGCAGAGGTGTTTGCAACGTTTGGACATGCTTAGTATCGACCACCCCATCATTGACCACATTTTTGTTCTTGTTCCAATATTTGGGTTTATCGTTTGACTGTTGATGAGAAGTACTATCTTTCATCTCCTTAAAGATTTTGACCACACCCTTAGCAATGAGGGCCTTCTCAATGTTGATACCCTTGTATGTGATTTCATCGAATCTTGTAGCACTAAGAATTTGTAAATGAAAACCTAACTCTTGGTTGAGGTTCTACACAAATATGCTAACAAGTTGTTTCTCCAGAATCTTGAAAGGGAATTTACTAGCCATTTGTCTCCATCGTTGAAGGAAAGAAATGAAAGTTTCACCATTTTTCTGTTTATTGTTGCATAGGTCCGTCATGGAAATCTCATGCTCTGCGTTATAAAAAAAATGGGTGGCAAACTTCTCTGCTATCTCGTTGAAAGACTTGATACTTGTGGGTAAGTGCGAGAACCATTCTATTGCTTGACCTCCAAGACTGCGAGGAAAGAGACGCATAAGATATGTGTCGTTGTGAGAGACCTCGAAGCAAGCAAGATAGAATTCCCTAAGATGGTCTTTTGGGTCACCTTTTCCTTTGTACTTATCGAACTTGGGAATAGTGAAATTTTGAGGAAAAGGGATCATTGGTAACGACCGATCAAAAGGATAAGGACACACTTCCTCTAAAGAGAAGGTCTTTTTGGTGTGGCCAAATGTGAGATCAGAGAGCTGCTATTGAACTTCTGCGTTCTTTAGCTCCATAGTCGTGGGAGGGGTTGGTAACATCTCCTGTTGTCCAAAGAGTGGTTGGTGTTGCCCATATGGAAGATTATAGTGTAAGCCATGCGCACCGGTATTATAAGGGTCGTAAGATTGATTAGGAACATATGGATTATACGATTGGTTCAGATTGGGTTGGAATTGGAGGCCTTGATTAGGCAGAGGTGGAGGTGGCGCTAGGTAAGAATGTTGGCTTTGCGATGGTTGAAGAAAAGTATTGGGGGGAGGAAAGCTAAAGTGCGTTTGATTAGGTTGTGATGGTGGCACATAGCTTTGGGAAACCTGATGTTGGGAATGTCGAGAGTGGCTAGGCAATGTATGAAAGAAGTTGAGCGAGGATGAACGTTGTGGAGGAGGAACATAGTTAGAAGTGATTTGCGACGGTTGGGGTTGATTGAGGATGAGAGTAGAAGAATGTTGTGGTTGGGGTTGCGTGACTCTAATTGGTTGAGAGACATGCAGGTGTGATGATATAGGAGGTGGCATTTGTTGAGACCCTTGTTGCATGGCTACATAAGTGTTCCCCGGATTGTAATTGGGTGGGAAACCTACGCGTGATGGGGTAACCAAGATTCCACTTGCGATTGGGGTGGACACTTTAGGAGGTGGTTGCACATTTGATCGAGCTAAGGTGGCTTGCTTAGCTAACTCTACTTGACATTGGAGAGTTTCTTGTTGGTTTTGATAGATCTCCATAGGAGTCAAAAGCGGTGATATGGGCCTCTCCTCTGTTGGACTTTGAAAAAGGGGATTCCTATACTGCGAGCCTTGAGTAGGTAAGGGCGTAGTTACCGTGGACATGGTTTGCACCGCTTGTATGGTTTCTTGGGTGTTGGTGCTCTCCTTGAGAGTGGACACATCAAAATCTTGAGGTAACTTGGCACCTTGCTTTGCAAGCAAGAGAAAGAAATGATCCTGGTTCTCACTAAGGATTTTATCAAAGGCAGCTATAGCTCTAGGATCTTGTATAAATTCATCAAGATCTTGCCCATCTTCTTGAGAGGATTGACCTATTTCAAAGTGTCACTCTTCTTGAGATGGGGTTTGATCTACGATATAACCTTGTGGGACAAAATCCGGAGGCAAGCTTGTGGTATACTGAGGTGCATTTATCAAAGGGGTGCTATCGTCATGAGGATTGCTTGGTTCATCTATGTGCGGCATGCTTGGAGAGCTGATTGGTTTTGCCGCGGGTGTACTAGGAGTCACCTTGGGAGTAATGTTGAGACAACCTGATTGCGGCGTGCGAGGAGGTGACTTGTGCTTCTTAGGGACAACTTGCCTAGATTTCATAGTTTGCTGTAGCCTAGTGGTGACCATGGGATACACTAAGACACAATGTAATGCTAGGAATCTGTGAGATGCTTTGAAGAAACGGACAAACTCTGATGCACAAAGTACTGGACCAAAAGCGCTATACTATTTGACCAGAGGTGCAGGACTGTGCTACCAAAAGTGTGCTACTGTGGACTAGAGGTGATGGACTGAGCTACCAATAGTGAGTTACTACTATGCCAAAGGCAAGCTACAGTGACCAAAAGAGAGCTACTGTTATACCAAGGGCGCTGAAGTAGAGTTTTGCCAGAGGCAGGTTACTGCTGACCAAAGGCGATCTACTGTATTACCAAAGGTAGGCTACTGTAATACCAGGGGCGTTGAAGTAGTGTCTGATGTTTTTCAAAGGCAAGATTTTTCTGTTTCTGATTGGATTGGTTTGGCAAGAGAAAACACAGCAAACAAGTGGTCAAAAAAGGCACAAGGACTGACACAACAGATAGTGTATGTTCAAGGCTCCAAACAAGCCCAATGTTTCCACAGGTCTAAGACAATTGCAATCAATAACAAGCACTTTTTATCCCTAGAGACAAGGTTTCATTGCAGTAGATCAGCTCACAGCTTAATACTCCGTCGATAAAAATATCATTCCATAAAGGTGTCAGATATTTAGTATCTTTGCGAGAGACGATAGGTAGGGATATCTCACCCTCCCCTTGGAAAGCTCAAGTAGGTCACAAGAGCTTTATGTCCAAGGGAATACTATCTCTTCTCAAGGGAGCCAATGGTGAGTATCTTAAGGCTTTAAATCGATTTCCCTTGCACTGATGATTACCACAATGTTCGGAGGTAGGTTGGGTAGTCTCTATCTAAAATGGTTCTTAGTGACTTTGAGGGACCAACGCCTTACGAGCAATGCGACAAGCTACTAAAAGTTTTAACCAATCCTACTAAGAGTTTCAAACACTTCGCTCAATGTGAAAATCATTTCCACAAAGAGCCAGTACACCTCTTTTCAGTTTGGCACCACAAGGTAAGGCTAACGTCGGTTAGGACTTGGCTTTCGCCTTATCCCTCTTATATAGCGGTTCAAAGGAAAACTCCGCTTAGGGTCGTCCCTTTTGGATGAATCGCAATCCAAAAGCAGGCCCTTCTAAAGGAAGTACAAAAAAAGTAAAAGCAAGCACGTCAAACAAAGGTTTAATTGTCCCGTTATAAGAAAAATAAGGTGCAACTAAGCTATGCACACACACGATTGTAGTTGTAAATTGTCCCTTATGAAATGAAGTGTTTGGCATTCATATCCATTGTCCTTTAGAAAATTAAAGTGTTTGTTCATACATGTCTATTGTCCCTTAAGAAAAGCAGTATGTTCCTAAGACTTAGATTGCAAGAAAAGATTTGTTCAATTATCCTCTTAAGCATGCAATGTGTTTCTAAGACTTAGTGAGATAAATCAAAAGAGGTCTTCAACACTCGTCCTGCATGAACATGTTAAGAAAACACCTATTGGCTCTATGTGAGTAATAAGAAGCTGCAACAAGTGAGTTAGTTCCACCAAAAAATTCACAAGTTAGCCAAAAATCAACTTTGACGAAAAGCACTGCACAATATTACCAGAAGCGACTTACTGTTTGTCAAAAGTGCTGTAACAGAGACCAGAAGCGTTGCAGAATATTACCAGAAGCACCGCAAAATAACCAGAAGCACTGCACTGTGCAGCCAGGAGCGCGACACTGTTCTACCAAAAGCGATGTCGTGAATAGAGGGAGCGCTGTAAGATACCACCAGACTCGCTGACAAATAACCAGAAGCGATGTACTGTTATGCTAGAAGCGCCGCACGGTCTCAGATCATGAAAAGATTAACTTTTGTCCAAAGGACTAGATCAAAATGGGATTTCATATTTAATCTGCTGTTCTGAGCAATAATATCTAATAGATCTGAATAGTGAATTCCAGAAAGCCCAAAAAAATGTAGCAATACAATAGATTAACACAACTACCGAAAATACCCCTAAATAAATCAGATTAGGAGGTATCAAAAGTAGGTTTGGAAAGACAACTACAACAGCTTGTCAAACCAATCCCCTGATGTGTTGATCCACGTGAAGTCTTTTTGTAACTAATCATGTTGCTTTTATGTATTTACTCTATAATGTATACCGACTTGGATGGTTATTCCTAAGTTGATGTCTTGTATAAAGAAGGTGTTGTAAAGTCATTTCAAAAGTATCTTGTGGAGATAAGAGTGTGGTAGAGAGGAGGAAAGTGAAAGGCAGAGTAGAAGTATTGAGGTTAAATGGAACTGACTCAAGCATGGTGAAGATGCTATTCTTCAGTTCAAGTATGTAATACTTATTATTCTATAGACAATGTGTCTCCTGTAGGTAGTGGGCCTCTTGTGAGCAGTGAACCCTAATTGGCATGTGCCATTTTGTTCTTTCTATTCTTCTAATAGAGAATACAATCTTGGGTTAGTCACCTGGTGGTTTTTCCCTTAACCGGGTTTTCCACGTCAAAAATCTTGTTGTCATATGGGTTAATGTGTTTCTGGTCTTGAATTATTGCATTACATTTCCATGATTGATTTATTATTATGCTGCTGAATTAAGAAAAGAATTTAAGTGATTAATTGGAAAAAAGTTTTGGACAACTGATTCACCCCCCCTCTCAGTTGTCTGTCCTTAATGTAACAATTGGTATCAGAGCTAAGTTCCTCTAAAAAGAGCTTAACCGCTTGAGGAGATCTAGAATGTCGTCCTACAGGAAGGATAGTCTGAGGTTTGATGGAACCAATTTCACTCTTTGAAAAAGTCGCATGGAATGTCACTTGCAATGTATGGGAATGTAGTATTGGATCATGGATTCAAAGAAGTATACTCATCCTCAGAATGGTTCGAAATCTGTAGATGAAACCAAAGATGTTGAAAACAATCTGCGGACTAAAGAAGCTCTTCTAAGTGCCTTGTCTGATTTAGACCTGATAAATGTTGTTAACCTACAAACTACTTTTGAGATTTGGGAAAAACTGGAACTTCTACATGAAGGAGACAAGTATGTTAAATGTGCCAAGCTATAAAGTCTAAAAGGAAAATTCAAAAATCTAAAGATGAGAGAAGATGAAAATATCACTACATTTATGCCAAGAGTAAATGAGTTTGTTTGTGGTATTAGATGTGCTAGTGGAGTTTTGGATGAAGATGAGATTGTTTGCAAAGTTCTTAGGTCCCTTCCTGATTCTTACAAATACAAGGTTGTTGCTATTGAAGAATTCAGATCTATTTTAGGTATCACAAGAGATCAATTGGTTGGTAAATTGGCTGCATTTGAATTGACTAAGTTTGGAGATGCCCCCCTCAAGACTGAATCTGCATTCAAAGCTAGTGCCTTTGTTAAAGGAAAACAAAAGTTTGATCCGAGAGAGAGCTCTTCAAAGAAACTATCATGGTATGAGAAAGCAAGAAAAGACCTGGAAGAAGATGAAGTAGAAGCTTCTCAACTTGAAGCCCTCATTGCAAAAAGACTGCCAAGAGGATCTGGTAAGTATGAAGGGAAATTACCTTTTAAGTGTTTTAATTGCAATAAGATTGGTCATTTTTCCTCAAGGTGTTGGGAAAGATTTTCAAGGTCAAATCCTAATAGATCAAGGTTCCAAAAGAAATGTTACTTTGTTCATGAAGATGATGATGAAGAAGGAGTAACAAATGATGAATCAGAAATAGGAAACAAATCCAGAAGTGACTGGGTGTTTATTGCCATCAAGGAAGAAGATCCAATACCCTCTGAATTTGTTAATCATAAAATTGTAGAAAGAGCTCTGGCTACCCAAGTTGAAGAAAATGATGATTGGGTCATTGACAGTGGATGCTCTCACCATATGATAGGTGACAAAGATAAAATCATAGATTTGGAAAGGTATAAAGGAGGAGTGGTAAAATTTGGTGATAATTCTACTGGCAGAATCAAGGGTAGAGGAACTATTTCTTTTCATGGAAAGAACAAAACTAGTAATGTACTGTATGTTGAAGGCTTGAAGCACAATCTTTTCAGTGTTGGACAGTTGGTGGACAAAGGCTATGATCTCTAATTCAAAAATAGAAAATGCAAGATCTTTGAAAGTTTCAAAACAGAGATTGCATCTAGTACTCAAACTAAAGATAATATCTTCCACTTGGTTGGTACTGGTAAAAGTTGCTTATTTGTTCAAATTTATTAGAGTTGGTTGTGGCATAGGAGAATGTGTCATGTGAATTTTGATAATATCATCAAGATAAGCAACACTCAAGCTGTAAAAGATCTTCCAAGACTGGTGAAACCTACTAATAGTTTGTGCAAAGAATGTCAGTTGGGTAAGCAGAGCAGAGTCACTTTCAAAAGTAAAGAATACTCTTCTACCAGATTATTGGACTTAGTTCATACTAATTTATGTGGTCTGGCAAGAATCAGGAGTGTGCAAGGTGATAGATACTTCATGTTATTAATTGATGATCATTCCTGGATGATGTGGGTGACTTTTCTGAAAGAGAAATCAGAAGCTCTTGAGAAATTCAAAATAGTCAAAGCTATGGTAGAGAATGAAACCAGATTAAAATTAAAATGTCTTAGGTCTGATAGAGGTGGAGAATTCACATCTGGTGAGTTCATAGAATTCTGTGAGAAACATGGAATAAAAAGACAGTTGTCTGCTCCTAGGACTCCACAGTAGAATGGAGTAGTGGAGAGAAAGAACTGGACCATCTAGGAAGCATCTAGAACCATGATGATGGAAGCAAATGTTCCTTAGATCTATTGGAGAGAAGTTGTAAGCGTTGTAGTCTATACTCTCAATCGAGTACAAATCAGAAGTAATACCGATAAGGCTCCTTATGAACTTTGGTTTGGCATCACTCCCATTGTGAGGTATTTCAGAGTCTTTGGTAGCAAATGCTACATTAAAAGAGATGAAGATCTAGGAAAATTTGATGCTAGAAGTGATGAAGGAATATTCTTGGGTTATTCTACTCAAAGCAAAGCATACCGGTGTTATAACAAGAGATTAAGGAAGCTTGTAGAAAGTACAAATGTGAAGGTTGATGAAGGTATTGAAAACCCTCAAGGTTTTATGAATATGATGAAGATGATCAAAATGATGTTTTTATTCAAGAAGTCCAAGCTCCCTTTGAAATACAGATTCAGTCTGATCCGGTAAATCAAGAAGAAGAGATAAGTTTGAATGAACCTGTTCAAGAATCAGAATTGCAAGAAACTCCCAAAGTTCCCAGGTATGTAAGACTGAATCACTCTAAAGATCAGATCATAGGTGATAAAAGCAAAGGTGTACAAACAAGAAGGATTGCTCAAGATTCAGAAGAGTATTGTCTGATTTCAAAGATTGAACCTAAGACAGTGAATGAAGCTTGCAATGATGTAAACTGGACTAAAGCAATGGAGGAAGACCTTATGCAAATTGTGAAAAATCACACTTGGGATCTTATTCCCAGACCTAAAAACAAGAATGTGATTGGAACCAAATGGTTTTTCCAGAATAAACTGAATGAAGATGGTGAAGTAGTCAGAAACAAAGCCAGATTGGTCTGCAAGGGTTACTCCCAAGTAGGAGTTGATTTTGAAGAAACTTTTTCTCCAGTGGAAAGAATTGAAGTAGTCAGATTATTTCTTGCTTTTGCTGCCTTCAAGGATTTCAAAGTATATTAGATGGATGTCAAGTCTACCTTCCTGAATGGTGACTTGGAAGAAGAAGTTTACATTGAGCAACCAGATGGATTTCAATTGTCTAATCATGGTGATATGGTCTACAAATTGAAGAAAGCACTGTATGGACTCAAGCAAGCCCCAAGAGCCTGGTATGAGAGATTGGATAAGCATCTTTTGAAGATTGGTTTCAATAAAGGTACTGCTGACAGTAATTTGTATTTCAAAATTGATCATGAAAATATCTTGATTGTTGAAGTGTTTGTTGATGATATCATTTTTGGAGGAAAAGATAGTATGTGTAAAACTTTTGCAAATCAAATGAAAAGTGAATTTGAGATATCCATGTTTGGGGAAATAAATTTCTTCTTGGGTCTACAAATCACTCAAACAAAGAAATGAATCTTCATTTCTCAGACCAAATATGTGAAAGAATTGTTGAAGAAATTTGGGATGGAAGACTCAAAACCAACGAATACTCCCATAGCAACTGAATGTAAATTGAGCAAAGATGATGACTCCCCTAAGGCTGATAAAAAAAATACAGGTCAATGATTGGAGGACTATTGTATCTCACTCAAACTAGACCTGACATTATGAATGTTGTTGGTCTTGTTGCTAGATTCCAAGCTGATCTTAGAGAATCTCATGTCATGGCAATCAAGAGGATTTTTAGATATCTAAAAGGGACAGTTGAGTATGATTTGTGGTATCCTAGAGATCATGATTTCTCTCTTCATGCATATACAGATGCAGATTGGGCAGTAGATGTGGATGACTGGAAGAGTACCAGTGGTGGAGCATTATTTTTGGGGAAGAGACTGGTTTCTTGGTTGAGCAAGAAACAAGAGGCAATATCTCTGTCCACTGCAGAAGCAGAATATATTGTAGCAGCAGGTAGTTGCACTCAAGTATTGTGGATGAAGCAAATGCTAAGAGATATTAGAGTAGAGTATGAAGAACCTATCACAATCTTCTGTGATAATTCAAGTGCAATAAATATATCAAACAATCCTGTGTTGCATTCAAAGACTAAATATATATCCATCAAGTTTCACTTTTTGAGAGAGCAAGTGAACAAGAATGAAGTCAGATTAGAGTTTATGCCTTCCAAGGATCAGATTGCAGACATTTTTACTAAACCTCTACCTAAGAACTCTTTTGAGTATCTCAAGGAGAAGTTAGGGGTTATTACCCCTCCGGTTCTGAATTAAGGTGCACTGATGTGCATCAGTCCAGTGGATCTCACAATCATACCTTTTGGTCTGGATTGATGATGTGAAGTTGCTACTTAGGAGGAGCAGCTAGTATGATTTTGAATTGATGCAAGTATGTGCCCTTGGCCAATGATGTTAAAGGGGGAGAGAAGACATGTGAAAAATAAGTGGTTACTGATCAAAGGGGGAGCAGAAAAGGAAGAGAAGACATGTGAATGGTTGTTGTTGATAGGGGGAGTTATGTCACTAAGGAGAAGTTCTTGTCTTGATAGTTAAAATAGTTTTTCACATCATATGTTGCCATTAATGACAAAGGGAGATATTGTTACAAGTATGGGCCTAACCAGTGTTGTCATTGATGTCAACATACTCTTGTTGCATTGATGATAAGGATTGGATGAGTTGTGTGTTGAGGATATTGAGAAAATTAGTCCTAATCAGGAATAGAGAAGAACAATGAAGACAGTGAGGTAAAGATCACAACTAAGATGAAGACCAAAGGATGCACTTCAAAGGGTTTGTATATATGTGTCTTAAGATGATCCATAAAAGATCTCAGAGGTCCACATGAAGATTTGAATAAGTTATGACCACTTAAGTAAAACTAGTTCTGGTAGATGTTCAGAGGTGACAGAGTGATACAGATAGGTTCGGTGAGATCTAGAAATGCAATATCCTATTATGCAGATTTGGTGGAGTGTTTACAAAGTTAATGTGAAGTGACAACTCAATTGGTTCATGGTCTAGAGATCCGCAAGAATCTATTCCAATATGACAGTGATAACAGATTGTGTTCTTGAGGTTCCAGATGAAGGAGAGAATGATTTCAGTAAGCAGAAGTAGTGTGGATGTTCTTGGTGATTTAGGCAAGCTTGTGGAGGTCTTTTGGATTGTGTCCAGTTCGTGTTGGTGGTCCATATTGAAGATTGAGCTCATAATTGAAGATTTACTTCCAGATGATGATGTTCTTCCTAAGTCTGGCCAACCGGATGAGTTACACATCCTATGGATGATCTTGGAGATATTTTTGTGAAGAATGGCATGTTCCTAAAGGAATATTGAAGTCTCAGATTTGTGTGGCCGACAATGTGTTGATCTGTGTGAAGTCTTTTTGTAACTAGTCATGTTGCCTTTATTATTGGTAGGTGGCGACTGATCAGGAAAGTACTGTACACTGATGAAATTTTTTTAGAGCCGACATAAAAAATCTTATTTTTTGTGACCGACATAAGAAAACCCTATTTTTTGTAACCAACAAAAAGGCTTGATAAAAAGCGGGTAAGGGTTAGGGTTTTGATATTTGTATTGTAGCATTTGCAACGGTATTGAGTTGCAAGGATTGCTGGTTGTAATCGGTTTGATTTACTGGATAATAATATTGGACTCTTTGTTTGGTGGATGTAGCCCGAGTTTGGGTGAACCACGTTAAATCTTATCTCTCACTGTTATTAATTCTGTGTATTTCTATTTCTCTATTTGATCTTTATTTGCATTTAATTGATATCTTCTGCTGGCTAACCCTAACAAGTGGTATCAGAGCAGGTTGTGTTCTATTATCATCTGCAGGAAAATCTTATGGTTGAGTGGGAGTAATGGCGAACGAGGGCAAATTGAAGGTCGATAAATTCAATGGGCAGAACTATCAGTTATGGAAGATGCAGATGGAGGATTACCTCTATCAAAAGGATTTATGGATGCCATTGGAAGGAGTATCCAAGAAACTGGCAACAATGTTTGATGAGGATTGGAATCTTCTTGACAAAAAGGAACTGGGAACCATTCGGTTGTGCCTGACACCATCAGTGGCATTCAATATAATGGAAGCGAAGACAATAGATGGTCTGATGAAAGCTTTGGCTAAATTGTATGAAAAACCCTCAGCCTCAAATAAGGTATTTCTCATGAAGCATTTGTTTAATTTGAAAATGGTTGAAGGTGGATCTGTGACAGGTCATTTAAATGAATTTAATACGATTGTCAGTCAATTGACTTCTTTAAATGTAAAATTTGATGAAGAAGTTAGAGCTCTCTTGATATTATGTTCATTGCCTGAAAGTTGGGATAGTTTGGTAATGGCAGTTAGTAACTCTATTTCTGGTTCAAATACCCTGAAATTTGATGATGTTATTGGTGTTATTCTGAGTGAGGAAATTCATAAGAAAAGCTCAGGTGGATCCACATTAGGCAGTGTTTTGAATGCAGAGAATAGGGGCAGATCAAAGGAGAGAGGAAAAGGTTTTGGAGGTCATGGGAAGTCACGAGGAAAATCAAAGGACAAAAGATCCCAAACCAGAGGATAAAAGGATTGCTAGTACTGTGGGAAACCAAGTCATCTGAAGAAAGATTGCTGGTCTCAGAAAAATAAAGAAGGAGACAAACAAGAAGGCAATATGGAGGCAAATGTGGTAAGCAATAAATCTAAAGATGATGCTTTGATTCTTTCCCTAGATAATGCTGATGATTCATGGGTTTTAGATTCAAGGGCCTCATTTCATGCTACACCCCATAGAAGTTATTTTCTTGATTATGTCCAAGGGGATTTTGGGCTGGTTTATTTGGGAGATAACGAACCCTATTAGATTGTTGGAAGGGAAGAATCAAGATTAAGTTGAAGAATGGGAATCATTGGCTACTACAAGAGGTAAGGCATGTTTCAAGGCTCAGTAGGAATTTAATTTCAGCAGGGCAGCTAACTGAACAAGGTTGCACTATTACATTTACTGATAAAAATTGGAAGGTTTCAAAAGGTGCCTTAGTAGTAGCAAAATGTGTGAAAGTAGGCACCTTATATCTTTGTATAGGTCATACTGTTCCTTCTACTTTAGCTATTATAGAGAAAAAATAAACAGGTTCAAGAACAATTGCTGTAGGTTTGCAAGAAGAGACTGAAAAAGTTGCTGCAGGTTCTGAAACAACACTGTGGCATAACAAACTTGGGCATATGAATGAAAAAGGTATGAAGGTACTTCATTCTAAGAAAGTTTTATCAGGTCTAAAATGTATTAATATGGATTTCTGTGAAAGTTGTGTGCATGGAAAACAAAAGAGAGTCAGTTTTCTCAAGGATGGGAAGCAAAAGAAAAATGAAAAGTTGGAGTTTGTGCATACCGATGTATGGGACTGGCTCAGGAATCTTCTCTTGGTGGCTCTTGATATTATGTTACATTCATAGATGATGCAACTAGGAAGGTATGGATTTATTTCCTTAGGCAGAAAGCTAATGTATTTGAAACATTTAAGAAATAGAGAAGCTTGGTTGAGAATGAGACGGGTAAAAGATTAAAATGTCTCAGATCTAATAATGGTGGTGAGTATTGCAGCAAAGAATTTGAAGATTATTGTTCCTTTAATGGAATTCATAGGCAGAAAACAGTTTCAGGGACTCCATAGGAAAATGGAGTGGCTGAACGAATGAATAGGACAATAATGGAGTGTGCAAGGACCATGAGATTGCATTCTAGTCTCCCTTTAAACATGTGGGCAGAGGCTGTCAACACTGCTATATATTTAATTAATAGAGGTCCTTCAGTTCTTTTGGGCTGTGGTATTCCAGAGGAAGCATGGACAGGTAAGAAGGTGAGTTATTATTTTCTCAAAACCTTCAGATGTGAAGTATTTGCATATGTAGATTCTAAAAATAGAACCAAGCTAGATGCAAAATAAAAAAGGTGTACCTTTGTTGGATATGGCATTGATGAATTTGGTTATAGGCTTTGGGATTTTGAAAATTAAAAAATTGTGAGAAGCAGGGATGTTATATTCAATGAGAAGGTGTTGTACAAAGATCAGTTGCAGTAGCATGAGAAGAAAGAAAAAGATTATGTGGTGTTGGATGATACTCCAAATAGTGATGTTCTAGTGGTTCCTCATGCTCCACAACAGCAACTAGAAATACCACAAACTCCAGTGAATGTTAGACGGTCAACAAGGCTAAGTAGACCTCATGAAAGGTTTTCTCCTTCTTTGTATTCTATTTTGTTAACAGATGCTGGTGAACCAGAAGGGTATAATGAAGCTATGCAGGTGGATACACAAGTTCAGTTAGAGCTTGCTATGAAAGAAGAAATGGACTCCTTGCTGAAAAATCAAACTTGGGAATTATGTAATTTACCTACAGGTAAAAAGGCTTTACCAAACAAATGGGTTTACTGGCTGAAAGAGGAAGATGGAGGTAAGAAAAGATTTAAGGCCAGGTTAGTTGTAAAAAGATTTGCACAAAAAAAGGGCATTGATTTTGATGCGATATTTTCTCCGATTGTCAAGATGACTTCTATTCGTATTGTTTTAAGTATTGTGGCAGCTGAAGATTTGCATTTGGAATAGCTAGATGTAAAAACTACCTTTCTCCATGGTGATTTGGAGGAGGAGATATATATGGAACAACCCCAAGGATTTGAGGTCAATAGTAAGGAGAAACAGGTGTGCAGATTGAAGAAGAGTTTGTATGGCCTGAAACAAGCACCTCGGCAATGGTATTTGAAGTTTGATAGTTTTATGGCTGAGCAAGGCTACAACAGGTGTAATTCTGACCATTGTGTTTATTTGAAGAGGTTGGATAATGACAGCTACATTATTTTATGTTTATATGTTGATGACATGCTTGTAGCTAGGTCTAACATGGATCACATAAGAGAGTTAAAACAACAGTTAGCACAATCATTTGATATGAAGGATTTGGCGGCAGCAAAACAAATCCTTGGTATGAAAATTTGTAGAGATAGGATGAACAGAAAATTGACTCTATCTCAGGCTGCTTATGTTGAAAAGGTGTTGCAGAGATTTCACATGGAGAATGCAAAAGCTGTCAGCACACCTTTGCCTAGTCATTTGAAATTGACTAAGGAAATGTGTCCTAAGACACAAGAGGAGGAAGAAAAAAGTCCAAGATACCATATGCTTCAGCTGTAGGAAGTTTAATGTATGCCATGGTATGCATGAGACCGGATATTGCCCATGCTTTAGAAGTCATTAGCAGGTATATGAGTCATCCTAGATTAGAACATTGGAATGCAGTAAAATAGATTCTCAGATATTTGAGAGGTACATCCAATAAACACTTATGTTTTGGGGGCTCTAATACTAATCTAGCAGGCTATGTAAACTCAGATTTAGCAGGGGATATTGATACCAGGTGGAGTACTATAGGTTATGTCTTTACTATAGGTGGGACCGCTGTGAGTTGGATCTCACGATTGCAAAAGGTGGTTGATTTATCCACCACAGAGGCAGAGTATGTAGCTGCAACTGAGGCAAGCAAGGAGATGATATGGCTAATCTCTTTCATGGAAGAATTGGGTAAACAACAGGCTAATAGTTCTTTGTATACAGACAGTCAGAGTACCATACATCTTGCCAAGAATTCTTCTTTGCATTCAAAGACCAAACACATACAGTTGAGGTATCACTTTATTCGGTTAGTGTTGGATAATGGACAGTTAAGGCTAGAAAAGATACATCTAGATGAAAATCTAGTGGATATGTTTATAAAGGCAGTGACAAGGGAGAAGCTGAGCTCCTCTTCAGCTTTGGTTGGTCTTCTAGACTGAAAACAACAAAAATAGAACAATAGAGTCCAGGGTGCTTATTTCCAATGGGAGCTGCATGTGTAGTGATGTCATCCAAGCTCAGTCTCCAAGTGGGAGATTGTTGGTAGGTGGTGACTGATCAGGAAAGTACTGTACACTGATGAAATTTTTTTTAGAGCTGACATTAAAAATCTTATTTTTGTGATCGACATAAGAAGACCCTATTTTTTGTAACCAACAAAAAGGCTTGATAAAAAGTGGCTAAGGGTTTTGATATTTGTATTGTAGCATTTGCAATGGTATTGAGTTGCAGGGATTGCTAGTTGTAATCGGTTTGATTTACTGGATAATAATATTGGACTCTCTATTTGGTGGATGTAGCCCGAGTTTGGGTGAACCACGTTAAATCTTATCTCTCGCTGTTATTAATTCTATGTATTTCTATTTCTCTGTTTAATCTATATTTGCATTTAATTGATATCTTCTGCCGGCTAACCCTAACATTTATGTATTTACTCTGTAATGTATGTCGGCTTGGATGGTTATTCCTAAGTTGATGTCTTGTATAAATAAGGAGTTGTAAAGTCATTTCAAAAGTATCTTGTGGAGATGAGAGTGTGGTAGAGAGGAGGAAAACGAAAGGAAGAGCAGAAGTATTGAGCTTAAATGGAACTGACTCAAGCATGGTGAAGATGCTATTCTTCATTTCAAGTATGTAATACTTATTATTTTGTAGACAGTGTGTCTCTTGTAGGTAGTGGGCCTCTTGTGAGCAGTGTGCTCAGGCAGTGAGCCCTAATTGGCATGTGCCATTTTGTTCTTTCTATTCTTCTAATAGAGAATACAATCTTGGGTTAGTCACCTCATGGTTTTTCCCTTAACCAGGTTTTCCACATCAAAAAATCTTGGTGTCATATGTGTTAATGTGTTTCTGTTCTTGAATTATTGCATTACATTTCCATGATTGATTTATTATTATGCTGCTGAATTAAGAAAATAATTTTAGTGATTAATTAGAAGAAAGTTTTGGACAACTGATTCACCCCCCCTCTCAGTTGTCTATCCTTAATCTAACAGATAGGTATGAAGCAAAGATTCAGAAATTGAAAGAAAATGTCAAATATGCAAATGAATGTATCTTGAAGCTAAGAGAGCAAGTCAATAGATCAAAGGACATGAATAGAGAGCTAAATGAACAATTGGTTGAAGCAAGTAAAATCCTAAATAACTTATCAAGATTGGTTGAAGAGAAAGAAAAAGCTAAGAATCATTTGAGTCCAATATTGAAAGATAAGTCTGAGGAATGTGAAAAATTGGGAAAAGATATGTTACTTCTAAAATTTGATCTGGAAGCAGCTAATAGCTATAAAGAAAAATTCAAAATAAGCTCTGCAAAGATTGAGGAGTTGATTGAGAGTTAGAAGAGTTCAAATAACAAGAAAGGGTTGGGATTCAAAAAAGGAGAAATTTCTAATTCAAGTCAAGGAAACCTTGAGATGAAGAAAAATAAAGGCAACCAGTTCTAGAATCAAAGAAGAAGACCTAGAAGACCTTTGGTCAGGTAGCCAAATGCTCAAAGGTATCCATCTTTCAATGGTTATTGTTTTAATTGCAATAAGTTTGGTCATAAGGCTACTCAATGTAGAGGAAGAATGAATCAAAATATTCCATTTTCTGGTCAATATTTCAATTGCAAGAAAATTGGTCATAGATCAAATGAGTGCAGAAGTCTGGCAAGGAATAGTTTTAACTATACAAGGAATACTCAATACTTCAATGAGAAGTATTTTGCATGCAATAGATTTAGACACATGGCTAACTAATGCAGATCAAGAGTAAATCAAAGAAATCAAGGACAAAGGAATGTGATATGCTACATGGAGACAAGAGAAATCTTGGAGTTTAAAAACACCAATAAAATGCATGAAAACACACAAAATATACCTCAAGATCTTCTTACTCCTTGATAAGGTGGAGAAGAGTGCACCCAAGAGCTCTCCTAGCTTTACCCAAGTGTTGTTGAGAATGTGGATTGCTCTAGCTTTTAACACAATATGATGGGGATAGGATGATAGATTGGATGGACATTGGATATAGATAGAGAGGCTAGAATGATTTTGGCATGGTAAGGGTATGATGAGAGAAGATGAGAGAAATTTGGGCATAGTTTTGATGCAAGGAGTTATGAAAATGGCTTAGATGAGGGCTCCATTTATAGATTTTTGGTAAAATGATGGAGGGTGAGGATTGAAAGTTTAGATCAATGTCTAGGAATGCTTGAGTATTAGGGTTTGGATTAGAGTTGTAGCCTTGTGACAAGTGTCACAAGAGGGTTGGATGAGAGAGATCAAGGGTTAATATTTGGTCAATGAGATTGGATGGCTCCCATTATTTGTGAATTTTAAATTCACATTGGGAAGGATGAGAAATAAATAAAAAATTCATTTCTATGGGAGAGTGTGAGGATGGGAATAAAAATGAATTAAAAATTCATTTTGGGGGAAGATTTGGGTATGACAAGTTAAATGTGAATTTTTAATTCACATGGGGAAGAGTTCCATTAATGGAGACTAGGACAAGTGGGAAGGTCAAGGACACATGTACACTTACATGTGTAAGAGGAAGATGTGACCCTTTAAATAAAAAAAATGATTTTTATTCCCAGTGTGTGGGAGAATGGGTTAAGCAAGTTTTAATTAAGTGTTTAGCTTAATTAATTTAGGTCTAGGGGATAGGTAGGCTATGGTAGCTAATTAAATAATTGTTATTTAATCAACTAGGCTAGGTTTAGGTTGATTAGTATGGTAGATTAATTAAATAAGTATAGTTTATTTAATTAATAAGGATTAGGGAGATGGACAAATTAACTAAATAAATATTGAGAATATTTATTTAATTAATGAGGGATAGTGTTGTAAGGTATAGTGATAAATTGATGAAGGGGGTAAATCATAAAATACACAACAATAGAAATTACATACAGAAAATAGAACTTTCTTTATTGATTTGGAGAACTTATTACATTACAGAAGCTTAAATACAATCAAAGGAATCAACCTTCCATAGACTGCAACACATTACAGCTTCCTATCCCAAGACTCTGGAATCCTCCGCCTTCTGTAACCCCAAGTCAACTAAGGTTTCTGTTTTCCCACCTATTGTTGACTCTATGCTTCCCCCCCTTAACTCTACTACCGTCCAGGGTTCCCAAAAATGGATATTAATAGCCTTTTTGGTGGCCAACAACCTAATTTCAAATTTTGCTTCTCCCTCCAGAAATAGGTCAACTTCTGGGAGCCATAACTTTTGATCCGAGTGTCCGATTGACAAACCATTTTATGCGTCGGAAAGATCGCAAAGTTCTCTATGTGCTAAGAACTCACTCTACTAATTTTAGCTATTTTCAGGCTTGTACGGGGCCGTTTAGTGCCTCAAACCTGACTTTGAATATTTTTCAGGCATTTTTCAAGAAACAAAAACTTTAATATCTTTCAGCTCGCAAATGATCTTTGTGTGATTCCTTTGCCAAAGGTCTTATTTTTTAGTTATGAAGTTTCATGTAAATTTTTAGTACATTCCGTGCTCAAATGCAAACTTTCTAAAAATAGTAGGTTCTTATTTTTAGCAGTTTGAAAAAATTGAAAGTTCTACATCATTATTCAAACGATTATGGAACTAGAACCACAATTTTGAAAAGAAATGGAAGAACATCAACAATTTTGAAACACATCTTTTTTGGGTGATGCAAGATTTCCCTTACACCACTGGATGCTCATGCATCAGACACCAAGGGTAATTTGAGAAGTGACCTTGTCACGTCTCAGGTATGTATGTGAGGAAAACCCAAATGGTCAACCTCTGCCTTAGACAACCAAATAGAATCTTCAACAGGCCTTCCTTTCCATTTCACTAGGTATTCTTCATATTGTCTGTTATGAGTACTTCTTCCCACACGGCTATCCAAGATCTCTTCTATCTCCTCTGTTGAAGTAGATTCCAGAAGACTCCACTGTCCTTCTATTGGTCTATCCTCTGTTCCACCTTCATGATATTCTGATAAATGAGCAATGTTGAAAATAGGGGAAATGTTGATCCCACTCAGCAGCTCTACCTCATATGCATTCCCTGAATCATGTTTCTTTAAAATTTTGCATGGTCCAAATTTCTTCATTTTCTACTTATTGTATGTTCCAATTGGGAACCTTTCTTTTCTCAAGTGAACCATGACTTCATCTCCTACCTAGAATTTCTTATATCTCCTCTTTTGATCTGCCTTAGCCTTGTACTAAATATTCATCTTATTAATATACTTTTTCACCTCTTCATGCAAATTCTTTATGTGTTCTACAAAGTCTTTAGCCTTGGCACTTGTCTTTTATCCTTTGTCTAGATTCCTTAACTCTGAAGCATTTCTTGGACTATTCCCATATACAATTTGGAATGGTGATTTAGCAGTACTCCTATTGATAGAATTGTTGTAAGCAAATTCTGCCTATGGTAAAATCAAATCCCATCCCTTGGGCTTATCTCCTACTAAGCATCGTAGCAGGTTACCCAAACTCCTATTCGCCACTTTTGTTTGTCCATTAGTCTGTGGATGGTGTGTAGAACTGAACTTCAAATCTATTTTCAACTTCTTCCACAATGTCCTCCAAAAATAACCAACAAACTTGGTATCTCGATCTGAAACTATGCTCTTTGGTAGACTGTGTAATCTCACCACCTCCCTAAAAAATAATTCAGCAATATGAATAGCATCATTAGTCTTCTTGAAAGGAATAAAATGTGCCATCTTTGAGAATCTATCCACCACCACAAAAATGGAATCATGTCCTCTCTGTGTCCTTGGTAAACCAAGAATAAAATCCATACTAATATCATCCCATGGCTTCTCTGGTTCAACTTCCCACTCCTATGCTTAAAAAAAAGTATAGCTCTACAAAAACTCAACCCATTTTAAGTGCCTTTGGTTCAACTTCCCTTGACTATTAAGATACTACAAAGCTTGATGATCAGTATATAAAACAAACTCCTTTGACAACAAATAATGTCTCCATTTCTTTAAAGCTTGAACTATTGCATAAAACCCTTGATCATAAACATAATACTTTTTCTTGGCATCATTAAGCTTCTCACTAAAATAGGCAATGGGCTTACCTTCTTGACTCGAAACAGCTCCTATAGCACTACCACTAGCATCACAATCTACCTGAAATACCTTATTGAAATTTAGAAATGCCAAAACAAGTTGCTTTGTAACTTTATGTTTTAATGTGTCAAAACTTTTGTCTGCTCCTTTAGTCCATCTAAACTCTTTTCTATCCCCTCTCATTGTATTAGTCAGGGGTGCACAAATGCTACTAAAATTTCTAATAAAATTTCTATAAAAACTTGCCAAACCATGAAAAGATCTTACATCTGTGGCACTCCTTGGCATAGGTCATTCAAGGATAGCTCTCACCTTCTCCAAGTCCATCTTAAGACCTTCCTTTGAGACAACAAATCCCAAGTATACCAACTTCTTTGCAAAACTATATTTCTTAAGATTAATTAGCAACTTCTTCTCCCTCAGCTTCTCTAAAACTCTTCTAATATGCATCAGATGCTCATCCCAAGTTTTACTAAAAATCAAAATATCATCTAAATAGACAATAACAAAACTTCCCAAAAATTCTTTCAGTACCTCATTCATGAGTGGCATGAATGTGCTCGGTGCATTGGTTAGCCCAAATGGCATGACTAACCACTCATACAAACCTTCCTTTGTCTTGAAGGTTGTCTTCCATTCGTCTCCTTCTCTGATTCGGATTTGGTGATACCCACTCTTCAAATCAATCTTCGTGAAGTACTTGGTTCCACTCAAACAGTCCATTATGCCATCCATTCTGGACAATGGAAATCTGTACTTGATCGTGATCTTATTGATAGCTCGAGATTCTGTACACATTCTCCACTCTCCATCTTTCTTTGGTGCTAGTACGGTAGGTGCTGCACATGGACTTAGGCTCTCTCTTATCAGCCCCTTCCTTAACAGCTCTTGAACTTGTCTATTTAGCTCTTCACTCTCTGCAGGGGTCATTCTTTGGGCTGCCTTATTAGGCAGACTGGCTCCTGGTATCAAGTCCATTTGATGACTTATCTTCCTCACCAATGGTAAACCTTCTGGTACATTATCAGAGACAATGTCTTGAAATTCGTCCAACATATTAGAAACTTCTGCTGGTACATCTTCACATTTCTCTTGACTGATCTTAGGAATCAATGTAAAGCAATGACGCTCATGCTTCATACCTTCCAAAAATTTCCTACCATCTACCAAGCAAATTCTAGTAGTACTACATACCTTTTCTTCCACCTCCTTCAAGGGCTTCAACTTATGATGAACTCCATCCTTTGTTAAGGAGTATGTGTTTGCACGACCATTATGGACAACGCTCCTATCATACTGCCACAGCCTCCCCAATAGCATGTGACATGCATCCATCGATATGATATCACACAGCACCTCATCATGGTAGTCACCAATCTTGAACTTCACTAAACACTACTCATTGACCAAATCTCTATGGTCCTTCTACAACCATGCAATCCGATATGGATTCAGATGATTTCTTCTTGTCAACCATCTCCTCTAAAACAAGATTGTCAGTGCTTCCACTGTCAATAATAATATCACAACACTTACCTTCACATTTACACCTTGTGTGAAATAAACTCTTCCTCTGATTTGGTTCTTTTTCCTCATTCAACAAAGTTCTTTTGACAACTAGGGTTTCTCCCCTTTCAGCATCTTTAGAATGCTCAGACTGTGCATCTTCGTCTACATGTGCAACTCATGCATTACCTTTAGGTCTTCGATTTGTCCTTCCTTGATGTTGTGGGCACTCGTATGCTCGATGCCCTTCTTCTCCACATTAGAAATAGGTTCCTCTGAAACCTCCTCTTCCAGGTCCTTGCCCAGGTCTACCTCTTCCTCTTTTCTCACCATTGTTCTGGTCACGAGGGCGGTAGGTATTATCTCCTTTCTGAATTTGACTAGTGCCGGCTTCTTCACTTTTGTTTGAATCTTCATTTCGTCCCCCATAGGGTCTTCCACCAGTCCTTCTACCTTGACCTCTTTCCCTTTGCTTGCTATCAAATATTTTATTCAGCTTCTCTTCCACCTTCAAGAAAAACTGGTATGCATCTTCTATGGTGGTCATTCTGACCAGGATCAACTCCTCTTTAATACTTGGCCTCAATCCATTAATGTAATGGGCTACCTTCTCCTTACTTGGCTTTGCATGGCCTATCCTAATAGTAATCTTATAAAACTCTTCTATATACTCCTTGACAGACTTGTTACCTTGCTTCAATCCTTGCAACTTCTTCAATAGCTCCATCTCATAGTCCATAGGAATGAATTGCTTCTTCAGTTTCTCTACCATCCGATCCCATTTGGTGATATTTCCTTTTCCTCTTCTGTTCCTCTCTAATTGGACCTCCTTCCACTAAATATTTGCATGGCCCTTCAACTTTGTTTTTGCAAACTTCACCTGATCTAGGTCCTCCACGTCTTCATACTTGAAATACTCCTCCATGTCATTGATCTAATCAATAAACTATTCTGGATTCAAATCTCTAGAATATGTAGAAACTTTGATCCTAGGCCTCTTTTCGATCTTGGAAATGGCTCTCAACAACCTAACTTCTGTAGGATCTCCTCCAGCTTCTTGTTCTTCCTTAGATAGCTCTTCTTCAGCTTCATCCTCACTTTCTTTTCTTGTTCTCGGATCAAACCCTCTTCGCAGCTCCTCTTGCAATGCATCAATTTGCCTTTGTAGGGCTCTAAAACCCTCTTCCATCAAAGCATTCCTCCCAATACGATTTCTTCGTGGAGGCATCTTGATCTTTGTGGCAAACCCACAACCTCAGGTCCTAGTGTAAACTACCTCATGGTCGGCGATCTGTCTACACACTCAAGAACCCTTTCTCTGACACCACTTGATGAAGGGGGTAAATCATAAAACACACAACAACAGAAATTGCACACAGAAAATAGAACTTTCTTTATTGATTTGGACAACTTATTACATTACAGAAGCTTAAATACAATCAAAGGAATCAACCCTCCACAGGCTGCAACACATTACAGCTTCCTATCCCAAGACTCTAGAATCATTTGCCTTCTCTAACCCCAAATCAGCTAGGGTTTCTATTTTCCCACCTATTCTTGACTCTTTGCCAGGGTTCCCAAAAATGGTTATTAATAGCCTTTTTGGCGATCAATAACCTAATTTCAAAATTTACTTCTCCCTCCAAAAATAGGTCAACTTCTGGGAGCCATAACTTTTGATCCGAGTGTCCAATTGATGAACCATTTTATGCTTCAAAAAGCTCATAGAGTGCTCTACGCACGAAGAACCCGCTCTGCTAGTTCCCACCATTTTTGGGCCCGTATGGGGCCGTTTACTGCCTCAAACTTGAGTTTGAATAATTTTTTAGGCATTTTTTAGGAATTAGAAACTTTAATATCTTTCAACTCGCAAATGATATTTGCATGATTCCTTCGCCAAAGGTCTTATTTTTTAGTTATGAAGCTTCCTGTAAATTTTCACTTCATTCCGTGCCCAAATGCAAACTTTCTAAAAATAGCAGGTTGCTATTTTTAGCAATTTAAAAAACTGAAAGTTCTACATCATTATTCAAGCGATTATGGAACCAAAACCACAAATTTTGAAAAAAAATGGAAAGAACATCAACAATTTTGAAACATATCTTTTTTTGGGTGATGCAAGATTGCCCTTACACTACTAGATGCTCCTGCATCATAAATTAAATGAATTAATTGATCACAAATGATAGATAAATGGTTAAGGGTAGATGATTGGGGATAAATTAATTAAATAAAATGAATTTATTTAATTAATATGAGGGATAATTGGTGGTGTAGAGATATGGGAAATTGGTTTGTGGAGCAAGTCAATTTCAGGTGTCTACACTACAATTGCAATAAGTTTGGACATATTGCAAAATTCTACAGAAGCAAAAATATGAAAAGGAACAATTTTCCAAAAAGGAAAAATATAGAATAGAGGAATGATAAGGGAAAGGAAAAGGTTGATCCAGTTGAAACCAAGAAAGAGATGGAAAAAATCTGGATAAAGAAAGAAGTGATTGAAGTCAAGGATAAATCTGTACCGGCCTCTGGTGCAGATACTTCCTCCGAGAAGTAAATTGGGAGTTATGGCTCAAGGGAGCTGTATTAAAAACCCTAATCTCCTAGCCAGATGGTAAGTGCTAGAATCTAACACAAAGATATGATATGAAGAATTATTTGGCAGATCTTGTGAAAGAAATTTTGGTAGAAAAGGATCAAATATAGAATACTGCAGAGAAATTTGGATCAACTGTGCCTGACAGAGAAGTGGTTGACAACATTTTGAAAGATAGCATTTACGATGTTTAGGTTTTTAGCAAGTGAAGGTTAAAAGGATCATATCCAAAGGAAAAATCACTTTGTATTCAAGCTCTCAAGTGTCTAAGGCAAACAGAAGTGAAAATTCTAGTAACTATAGAGATTTCCAAGCAATTCAAAGCAAGTCAACTCGATCTCAAGAAAACCCTAATTCAATAAAAGAGGTATTTACAGCTTGAAACCCCTATTGTGAAAATTGAATTACTCTGAGAAAATGTTTACTCCTCAAGTAATCGAGATAGCAAATAAACCTCACCCCAAGTTTAAAAAACATTTCTTCAAATCACTAGAAAATGATCCTATGGGGGCATTCTCAATTACTCCACATAGAGTTATGCATATGGAAGATGTTAGAGCATACATTCATATTAGTCTATAGGAATATGATCACATGAATCTAGGAAAATTATACTTGGACGAACTGATTACTATGGATATTGTGTTGAAAGATGAATATAAAGTTCTAGGAGAAAAGAAATTAGACACTTGGTTGGATTTTCCCACGATCCTGAATGATGCATGGGTTAAGCTTATTCTAAGTAGAATTCACGATGAGTTTCTATGGCTTGATGAACCTTATATGATAACTAAAGAATCTATCAAAGTTGTAATTGGTGTGAACTCCTCCAGAAGGGTTCCAGGTGTAAAGAAAATGAAGAACAATGTGGTAATACAGCTAACAGGAGCAAAATTTGATAAGAATGCCCTTACAGTAAATGATATTAAGAATCTGACTGTCAGATTTGCATCAATGGTTATTAGATATAAAATATACTTTTACAACAAGGAAAACTCTATGTTTGCACCAGCCATATACAGAAAATATGACATGATAAAAAACAATATAGATTATGACCTATGTGAATTGTTCTAGAATGAATTGATGGAGAACTTGAAAAGAACAAAAGACTCAAATCATCCTTTCAAATATAGAACACTAATCACTTGTCTACTCTTCTACTTCTTGAGAGAACTACCCGGCTTGGGAAAGATTATTTGGCTTGATCACACACTAGTAGCCACTCAAATAAGAAAACACTTGCAAAATTTGGGAAATGCAGAAAAATAGAATGAAATCTTATGGGAATATTTCAAGAACTTTCAAAAGAAAATGTTATGTAGAGTCCAGATACCTGAAAATGTTGTAATAAAATATGAAAAATACATTGTATTCATGGTAGACAAAGACAAATGCTTCATGGAAGCAATGGAAGCCCTTGCAACAAGTCACAAAAGATAGAAAACCAAAGGTCGTAGAATTTGTATTAGCATAGGAGCAGATGAAGAAGAGACATAGTTAGATAAAGGAGTGAAGAAAATGAAAACTGAGGCCACCAAAGCCTTCGGGAGTAGCAAGAAGAAACCTTCTGGCAAGGGTAAAGCTGAGAAGAGGTCAAGACAAGATAAGTCTCAGATAAGAGAAGCCACTATAAGTCTTGAAGACGTCTTGAAAGCCAAAGTAGTTGATGGAAATTTGAAACCCATAGCTCAACTCTATGATGAGTATGATGATCTAGACAAGAGGATCATTGAGATTGATGTCATCAAATACCTGGACATCTACAACAAAGCCCTTATTGAGATCATTACTAATCTCCCAAACAGCCTGGGTAGTATAATGACTGCAAGAAAGGAAGTTGCTATGGCTAAGGATGTTGAACTTAGAGAGTATACACTAATAAAGTTATGTCCGGAGATCACACTGGAAGAAAGAGCAAAAGTCTCTAAAGTGCCGTACAAAGAATTTAGAACCAAGAAAAGGATGAACACTCTCATGTTAGATGACATTGAGAAAGTAGTGAAGGATACTGAGGAAATCACTTTGAGAGTGTTAAGGGATCATCATCTTCCAACTATATATGATAAAGCAGAAACAAATGTTGGAGTTGATACATTTATTCCTGAGGAGAACATGGATCAAGGATTGGAAAGAAGTGATGAAGAATCAAAGCAGAAAGATGATCCAGTCCTTGCTACTGATACTGTGGTTAAGGATCAATCCAAAACAAGTATTCCTTAGGAACAACAAATTGATGATCAAACAGACAAAGCAAAGAGTGAGGAACAAAACAAAGATGATCTAAAAGAGGAACAAGCTGAAGAAAACTCTTCTCTGGAACACAAGAATAATGCTAATGATGTCATGGATTTGGATCCTCTGAAACTAAACCAAGAAGAAGAAGTCTCTGATGTAGCAAGAGACACCGCAGAGTTTGTCAAGGAATTCTTAGAAAAAGAAAAACAAGTTGTGGATGAGCCTAAATTTTTGCAAGGACCTATAAATTTACACTCTATCTCCTGTGCAAAAATTCAAACTAGTGTCAATTGTTCAAGCAAAGGCACAGGAAGAGTTGATAAAAACTCATATTCATGATAATGAGCTCATTGGTGCAACATTTGAGGTACTGGAGAAGTTGGTGTCTGAATATCAAAAAGATACATCATTATCATCAACTGATCAACTTAAAGGTATGATAAAATCAATTGATAATCATTTTGAATCCTTTGAAAAATTTGCAGAAACATAAGTCAGAAAAGAGTTTGATGAGATAAGATTAGCTGAGTTGAAGACCATGTTGATCAATGATAAAACTTCATTAGACAATGGAATAAGTGGTATACAAAGTACCATAAAAGAAGCCTGTACAAATTTTGTTTATCATGGCCAGAAGCTACAAAGGAGTTAGAATAAAAGATCAATGATTTGAAACTGTAGCTAACAAATATTTCTAAGATATTTGAATTGGCAATTGAGTCAGTAAGTAGCAAAGAAATACAAGTGATCAATATCCATAACGAGTTAAGTAATCTGGTGAATAAGAGAGATCAAATGAAAAATAGGATGTGTCAATTGAGAGGACTAATAAGTCCCAAACTAGATTCAATGTCAAATCTTGCAACAGAAGCACTACAGGTAAGAGCACTAATTGACACACCTTCTGATATACAAAAAGTAGAGAAATTAGTTTTCCTAATAAGTGGGCATATTCAAATTTTGGACAATGCTAAGAAGATTTGGGATAAAGAATTAGTTCAAATCAAGAACATTTTCAATGACATTCTACAACCCACAACAAATTAAGTTAAAGATTGTATTTGTACATATGCGGCAGAATATGACAATGTTTGCAGTTTTTACAATTTTTGACACATTTTTTACCCTTGTACATACACCTTTGCCATTGATGTCAAAGGGGGAGAAGAAATTAGTGAAAAATGGACAAACACCTAAGGGGGAGAAGAAAAATAGAGTGTATATAGTAAGGGGGAGAAGAAAAATAGAGTGTATATAGTAAGGGGGAGTAGATGACTATTTTTCACTAAGCATTGCCATCAATGCTAAAGGGGGAGATTGTAGGCAAGAGACACTGCTATGATAAATGATTGAATGTTGTCATTGATGGAAACAAGGCAAAGGGATTCTACCAACAAGGCAAAGAGACCTTACTTTGGTAGATCAACTTGGTTTGACAAAAAGACATAAAAGGATTTTGGTCTAGAAGCCTAAAATGATTAAGTATGGGTAGTATGTAGAGTAAGTGTCAGAGATTGGGTCAGTATGCCTCCATAGTCAAAGATCATTACATACAGTTCAAATATGTTAATCATAGCTATTTGGTGATGATATGTTCCAGTGTTCAAGTCCTGACTTTCTCTGAAAGTCATATGGTGAAATAGTTAACTCTAGGTGAACAGAGTTAAGTCAGAAACAATGTACAGTACCAAAGAAAAAGGGTCTGCATTCCTCTGTTGTGGTATATTTTGTCTTTCCATTCTGAGGAAGCAAATATACATACCATGACTACCTAAATCTAGATTTATAGCTTCTAAAGCTCAACTAATTATTCTCTACAAGTTCTCCAGTATTGGCTTCCAGTCTAATAGTTTTCCACTATGACAGAGTGACAATTCTAAGATCTGCATTCTGCTATAAAGATCTATGATGTCATATGGTTCTAAAGGTATGTTAAGAGGTCAATAATAAATGTTGGATATGACTTTTAGAGTCTCATATGGTGTGCAGTGGAAGTTATGATATGACAGTTGAACTGGTTAAGTGTGTTCTTAAGGGACAAACCGACAGGCTTGTCAGATACATATGTAGAGAAGATATATTGTTGGAATAATTAATCTAAGTGGTTGAATGATTAGTACCAACCTATATGAAGATATATGAATATTTTTTTGGGTCCGCATTGTTGTTTGTACACAAGATCAAGCTGACAAGGTACAATACTTGTATACACGTTTCATGTCTGAGTTGCCGACCTGATTATGAGATGAATCCTATTGCGGATATGTATATATTAGATGGATTTTAATGTTGAAAGATATAGTGTGTGTGGTGTGAATGAGAATTTGATATGAGCATGATCTAAAGTAATTTGTAGAGCAGAAAAGGATTATAAGGGCAGAAAACAGAAGTAGATGTGAAGTAGACCAGAAAAATAGGGTAGACAGTATAAAGTCTTTTGAGTCTATATATTGAGCATATTAGTACTGCATTTTAGCATGTTATAGATGTGCTTGCAGTAGTCCTCTTCTGGAAATGAGCCAATCCGTCTTCTATTCTCTCTTCTATCTTTCTTTTGGCAGTGAGCCTTCATGTAATTTGGTATTGTTATCATAATATATTGTGAGCTAACACTCACCGTGGTTTTTCTCTTTTTTAGGTTTTCCATGTAAAATCCTGGTGTCTATGTGTTATGAGTTTGTGGTTGCTCTTCTCATGTTTACTTTGCTTTCATATTATTGAATTTGGTAAATAGATTAATGAATGTATAAATGGAAAGGTTTTAAGTATATTGATTCACCCCCCCGCTCTTAGTATTCTTTGCACTCAACAATTTGGCTATGAGGCTTATGTTCATGTGCCTAAAGAAAAATGAACTAAGTTGGATCTAGAAGCTGAAAAGTATACTTTCATTGGATATGGTGATAATGTAAAAGGTTATAAGCTTTGGAATCCTCTAACCTGAAATATTATATATTCTAGAGATGTTATTTTCAGGGAACTTAGTGTTATTTAAGAACTTGAACAACCAAAGGAAAAAGAAGAAAAGGTGAAGAGAGTGCATTTTTAATTAGAGCATGAAGATGCACCTCAGGAAGAACATAATGATGGATTGGGGGTGAAGAAGCAAAAGAAGACTTGAGTGAAAGTTCTGATGAGGAAGAATATGTTGTGATAGAAGAAGTTGGTATAGATGAGCATGTAGAAGAACTTGAAGAGTCAATTACTCCACCTCTAAGAAGATCCACAAGACAAAGGAACCGAGTTGATAGGTATAGCCCACCAAATTTCTGTTGTGTATTTGTTTTATTGAGTATTGACGATGAGCCTAGATCCTACAGGGAAGCTATTCATGTAAATGATAGTGAGTCTTGGCAATTAGCCATGCAGGAGGAGATGATGGCTTTAGACTCTTGCAACACTTGGGATCTTGTTCATTTGTCCAAAGGAAGAAAGGCCATAGGTTGCAAGTGGGTCTTCAAGAAGAAGTTTGGAGTAGATGGTTCATTGGAAATGTACAAGGATAGACTGGCAGCCAAGGGCTACTCCGAGAGAGAGGGAGTTGATTTTGGTGAAATTTTCTCTCCTGTTGCTAAATTAACTTCTATTAGATTTCTTTTATCCATTGCTACAACTCTTGATTGGGAAATAAAGAAAATGGATGTTAAGACTGCATTCTTGCATGGAGATCTTAAGGAAGAAATTTACAAGCAACAACCTACAGGTTTTCAGGTAAAAGGGAAAGAACATTGGGTTTGCAGATTGAAGAGGTCTCTTTGTGGTCTGAAATAATCCCCCAGGATGTGGTACCAAAAATTTGATTCATTTGTGTTGAAATTGGGTTTTGTTAGAAATGAAAAGGATCACTGTGTTTATATTCATTGTATTGATGATTCTATTCTGATCATTGCATTGTATGTTGATGACATGTTATTTTCCAGCAATACTAAGGGTATGATTAGTGAGTTGAAAGCCCAACTTTCAAGTGCATTCAAAATGAAGGATCTTGGAGCTGCTAGGTATATTTTGGGGATGGAGATCAAAAGGGATAGAGGTAACAGAAAACTTTGGTTATCTCAAAGTAAGTATGTGAACACCATTTTGCAGAGATTTAGTATGCAGGACTGTAACCTAGTTAGAGTTCCTTTACCCATTGGTACTAAGATTTCATTAGATATGTGTCCAAAGAATGAGGATGATTTAGAGGATATGTCTAATGTGCCATATGCTAGTGTTGTAGGGAGTTTGATGTATGCAATAGTTTGCACTAGACCAGATATTACCCAAGCAGTGGGAGTTTTGAGCAGATTTATGTCTAACCTTGGTAGACAACATTGGAATTATGCAAAGAGGGTATTTAGATATTTAGCAGGTACTCTTAATTATTGTTTGGTTTATTCTAGTACTGAAAGTGCTGATAAAACTTCAGACATACAGGGATTTGTTGATGCAGATTGGGCAGGTGACGTGGATAGTCGAAGGTCCACCAGTGGCTATGTGTTTACTTTGTTTGGCAGAGCAGTGAGTTGGATGAGAAAAAGATAGCCCACAGTTGCTTTGTCCACCACCAAAGTAGAGTATATGGATGCTACTGTGTACAGGTATTAGTTTTCATTGCAGGATCATTCAGATTGGTTGTGATAGCCAGAGTGCTATTTGTTTGGCCAAGAATCCTATGTATCATGCTCAGACTAAGCATGTTGATGTACAGTATCACTTTGTTCAAGAAATGGTTGCAAGTTGACATATTGAGCTGAAGAAGGTAGACACTTAGGAGAATGTTGTAGATGCATTGACCAAGCTTGTGAGCACAGAGAAATTTGTTTGGTGCAAAGAGGCCATGGGCCTTGCTTCTAGTGCCTAATTATTTTATGGTTTTCCTATGGGTATTTACAATGTATGATTTCAAGTGGGAGAATGTTAGGATTAAGGTGGATTAAGGTGCCATCAACTTTGTAAATCCTATGTAATTAATTACTCCTAATATTGTTTGTAAATCACCCATAAGGGGTGAAAGGTTTCACCAGTAGCGGTCTTGTTTCATCTACATGTTTATATTGGTCCTCGACACTAATTCATCTATGATGGGGGGTCGTAGGGAGGTTTCCCCCTTGTGAGGGGTCTAGGGGGATCATCCCCCTGGTGGGGGTTCTGGGGTCGTTAGGTCAAAGATCTGACGGTTGATATTATGTTAGTTTTCTTGCCCTAGAAGGCAACCCCCTTTTATAAGGATATTAGTACTACGTTTTTATAAAATTTTGAGAGTAACAGGTGCCACTAGATTAAAGACTAAAGAAATAGAGGAAGTACATGTATTGTAATCTCATATTTGAGGATAATAGAACTTGGAGCCTATTTTCTTGGTGGATTTTTTTTCTTGAAAAGGTTTTCTCCATGTTACATACTACATTATGTGTTCAGTTCTTAATGCATGTTCTTTTTGTGTAATGGGTTTTATTTCTATTGCAATTTCCATTGATTCTACATTGTTTAGAGGATATAAAATTTTGAGAGTAACAGGTGCCGCTGGATTGAAGACTAAAGAAATAGAGGAAGTACATGTATTGTAATCTTATATTTGAAGATAGTAGAACTTGGAGCCTATTTTCTTGGTGGAGTTTTTTACTTGAAAGGGTTTTCTCCACGTTACATACTACATTATGTGTTCAGTTCTTAATGCATGTTCTTTTTGTGTAGTGGGTTTTATTTCTATTGCAATCTCCATTGATTCTACATTGTTTAGAGGATATAAATAAGGTTTGAATCATATTTCCATTGTGTGGTTTGCACCTTTATTTCTAACACTTAACATATTTATTGTCATGCCCATATTTCCCATACGGTCACGACATGCATCACACGTGTCATGTCCACATTTGTCATGTGGTCATGACACAAAATATTAAAAATTTTACCACACTTCCCTAGAAACCCCCTCGCACGCGTAACCATGCTCAGTGGTGTTACGCATAAGGCGTAAACATGACAATTGAATGCGAGGTAATGCGTTCACTTGCGCATACCATTTCACAATGAAGGCCAACTAGGGGGTCGATACAACGTGGTTAACGTCGCCAATAGGGTTAGGATCAACGATCGAAACCCTAGGTTAACCTATGTGAATGATGGGATTTTGACGTAAGTCAAAATCAAAAGCCAAACTCTAGTGCATGAGAAAAATATGATTTATTATCAAAACCTAATGTTGTTAACTGGCAAAAACAATAATTTAATCCTAAGCAAGGTTAAATTTCACTAACCTAGCTAAACCCTAAATTCCAGAAAAATTCGGCAGCATAACACCTCACGGGCGTGATTAGGGTTTCTTGAAATAAAACTAAATTTGATCGAAAGTTTCCTGGATTGGTTTAAAATTACCTACGTTACACTAGTTAAATTGGTAGATCAGTTAAATAGATTAATTGTACATTTTTCAACAAAGCTTGATCAATTTGTTCTTCTTCACATTTTCTATCAATCAAAGTTATCACTACATCCTTTACATTATTCCTAATTTCTTGGTAGATCAGATCACGGAAACATGTTAAACTAACTTCATCTAAATAGTTTACTAGGTTTCCAAGTTGGTTTAAAAATGACTAGTTATTTTGCTAATTAATTCGCTCTAGAATAATTTAAAAAAAGAAATATTAAATTTAATTAAAAACGAACTAGTTTTATATTAACCACATCGAATTTGGTTTGAAAATGAAGGATTAACCCAATTGTTTGAAATAAATAGATCCCAATGAGTAAATTGATATAAGGTTAAATAAAATAATAAAATTCCCTTTTTGTAAAAGTCAATTTAAAAATCAATAAAATATAAATTCCCTCTAGCTATAAAAGAATACCCTATTTAATAATTAACCTTCCATCTAAACCCAAGATAATAATAATAATAAAAACATTTTACAAAAGAATTAAAGATTACCCAATTCTTTATTTATCTAAAAACCCCATTTGAAAAATAAGAACATAAAACAATTAAAGAGAAAATAAACAAATGAGTGGGAATAAATAAAACCAGTTTTTTTTTAAATACTCTTGCCCTAAAAGGCTCACAATAAAATAAGAATATTATTAAGGGATTGTAAATAAACCCTAGCCTCCTCTTGCCCTATTCTCCTCTTTTTTTTTCTTTTTTTTTTTTTCTTCTTTCTTACAAAATTGTTTTTGTTGTAGGTTTAATGGGAAACCACTCATGGCTGCGACATAGGGAAGGATTTTCAATAGGTATCCATGCTATATATATGTGTGTGTGTGTGTGTGTGTGTGTGTGTGTGTGTGTGTGTGTGTGTGTGTGTGTGTGTGTGTGTGTGTGTGTGTGTGTATTTTTATTTGTTTAAACCCCAAGTTTTATTTGTGGCAGGCAGGGAGAGGAGGGACGATGTTGTGTGAAGGCAGCAGTGTTGAGGAGGCGGTGGTGGAGTGGTGACTGTGGTGCGGTGGCAAAGTGCAAAGGGAGCCGTGGCGGAGGTGAGAGGGAGATGGGCGTAGGGCTTGTGGAGGAGTAAGGGAAGTCCGCGGGAGAGGGGGAAAGGGGGGAGTGTGGGGAGGGGGTGGAGCCCCCACCCACATCCCATGCAGGGCCTGCGAAGGAGTAAGGGAAGTCCGCGGGAGAGGTGGGAGTGTGGGGAGAGGAGGGAGCCCCCACCCACATCCCATGCAATGGGGTGTGGGTGGGGGCTCCGCCCCCTCCCCATACCCATGTATAACAAGCCACTGTGGGGGGGTTCGAACCCCCCCCCCCCCCCCCACCACATTTTTTTTTGCCATAAAAAAAAACTATGATTTGTATGAAATATAATCACAGTCTAATTTATGTTGCTTACACAACATTTTTTTTTTCATAAGTTATATATACACAACAAAATACAATATCAATATATATATATATATACAGTAGCCTCTTTTCTTTGTTTAATAGTATATTAAAAAAGAAATCTAAATTTAAATATATTAAATATAAACACAAATATATATATACACTTGAAATAACTGAAATTTCAATTCTATTTTCCATTCTAAAATCCACAAACTTTTTTTTTTTAAAACAATAGTAAAGATACATTTTTTTAAGAATTTATATAAAGCAAAGGAATATTATTTTTCTTGAAATAACATATTTCCACATAATCATTCCTTCAAAGAATTTATTCATTGTATTTTTTTTTTAAAGCAAACACATTTAGTTAAATACTTCAAATATATCAGCAAACAACTAAATTTCCTTTTCATAAAAAGAATGTAAAACTTTCATTTTTGTCTCTCAACAATATAACAACTTTCCTATTTTTTTTAAATAATAAACATACAAATAAAATAGCCATAAGCTCGTGTCTTTCTTTCATTAGTCTCTCTCTCTCTCTCTCTCTCTATATATATATATATATATATATATATATTAAATCATAAGCATTGAAATCAACAAAATTAAAATTTCTATTTCAAATGTAAATAGCTTGTACTCACAAGTAAAAAATATACTTTTACAACAAAATAAATAAATAAATGATACAAAATCCTAACTTGGCCATGCTCTCTCTCAAGAGCTAAAAATAAATAAGATAACAACTCCCAAAAACAATGATAATTTTTTTCAACCTCACAAAGCTCCCAATGTCCTACAATAACATAAAAATGGGAAAGAAGCCACAACAACTTGCTCTCCTCCTTACCATTGACTCACTCATGAGTCACCCCCAAGCTAGGAGGTCATATCCACACTAGGAAAACTCAAACTACAACACAACAATGCATTCAACAACCAAACACAAAATTACTCCCATGGCTAACACAACACAATAACTCACTCAGGGTGAGTTCAATGGGGTAAGGGAGTGGACATCACTCAACTCAAGAATGTCACTCCTAAAACTTCTCAATACAAATACCTCTCAAGGCCTCAAGCCAACACTTTTAAACATAGTTTCAAAAAGCTTCCATTTGGCTCTCAAGCTATTTCACATATTGCACATATTCAGATATTCACCTCAAATCTACAACTCTACAAAATCAAGGAAATAACCTCGAGGAGGTTCACTCCTACCCCACCCCACACATGTTGAGCATCTTCTCCCAAGTAGGAGAGGCTCTCAAAACTCCCATACAATTTTTCCCCAAAACAACAAGTAAAAATTCAAAATAGAAACTCACACATAACATCACACAAGTAAATAAAATGCATAAGGGAAGGCCTTAGCCTTGAAACCTACCTTAAAAAGCCCAATTGGTAGATGGTAGTTGAGTAGAGCTCCTCTAACTCCTTCTCCAAGTTGAGCCACCAAATTTCCTCCAACGTTTTCCCCAAAGTAATTAAAATCAATAAAATTGCCAAAAATTCAACAACCCCCATCCCTCTCTCCAAGAGGGATTAAAATAGGCTCTTCTCATGAGCCTTGAGGAATGGGGAGGTGACCTTGAGGAATGGGGAGGTGACACATGTCACCCCCACTCCTCCTCCCAACTACAAGCAAGACTCTTGAAATGGGGTGGTGACACGTCATTCACCCACCCCACCAAGTCTCTCTCCTCTCCACTTGTCCTCTCTTAAACATGTGGGAGAGAAAGGTGGAGCTTAAGAAGGAGTGGGTGCCACATGTGCCCCAATCCTCTCCTCGTAAGAAGGACCACATAGCCCCAAGGTACCCTCACCAATTGTTGGAGAGACTTGGAGTAAAGTCCTCCAGAATTAAGAGGTCTTGAAGACTCCCCCAACCTAGGGAAGAGGAGAGAAAGAGGTTGAGTGCTTGACCCACTCATCCTCCCCCTCTCAAGCTTCCATTTTCGTCACTTTACTTCAGGGTGAAGTTAAAATGACCAAATGGAAGTTTACCTAAGGTTACACAAGTCCAAAAGGTCCCTAGACCCAAGGAGTACAACCCAGGGTCAAGTTTAACTCATTTTGAGCACCAAGGGTTGAGTAAAAGCACATGAAAAGGGGTCTCAAAATTTATAACTCAAGAAAAGAAATTCAAATGACACTATACGTACAACACCAATTAGAATTCAAATAAAAGAGGGGTAGACCTAACCTGACTAACAACATGCAACAACATTACAAAAATTCATCATGCAACATAGTTGATCTTGGTTCCTCTTGGAACTAGATCAGCTTCACAAGGGATAACAACACTGTGTATGGGATGATCTTTGAATTTCTATGGCTTCGTTAAAAACACCTGCACACTCAAATGAAATTTTAATTCCACATGTATATAATAGACGAAGAAAATTGAAACATACAGTCGCATACAACATCATATGTTCATATAAGAATCAAGGAAGTCACATTACAATTAGATTCTAAATTCTGCATTTCAAACATCCATTCTCAAGATTGAATCACATAACAAATTTCTAACTAACATCACATGAATAGTTTCCCAATAACATCATCATATAAACCATATGTCTAACATCATTAGTGAATCAATATCCAGGTCTAAACACATCATAAACATGCTAACCATAACAAATACAAATACAACATAAAGTCTAATAGTCTAGAAATTTGGGATCAATAGTCCCATAAGTCTAAATGTATCACCAATAGTAAAATAAGTAGTCAAATATAAGGGAATGAAAAAGTAGGCCTCACATCCTCCCCCATAAGACTGTACTTCCTCCTAGAAGTCATCAAAGATGTGAGGACAAAGGGCCCTCAATCTCGCTGCATCCTCCCATGTTGATGTGACCTCATCATACATGTCCCATTGGACCCTAATCTGGTCCAGCTCTTGACCTCAAAGGCTCAGTGTCTGACGAGCCAATATGCGAATTGGCTCCAAAGCCAGCTGTTGATCTGCCTCTACCTAAAGAGCACTCCAATCCAATACATAAGATAAATCAAATATGTAACACCATAAAAATGAAACATGAAAAACATCATGGATACGTGACAGGCTAGGTGGCAAGGCTAGAGGATAGGCTACAGGTCCTATCTACTCCAAGATCTCAAAAGGTCCAACAAAATGAGGTGCGAGCTTAGAGCCTTTCTGTAATGTATTGGACTCTTGTGTGGTCGCACTCTCGAGAACACTCTGTCCCCAACTGAGAAGCTCTGATCTACCCTCTTAGCATCGGCATACTTCTTCTGTCGATCCTGTACCTTCTGAATTCTCTGCCTAATCAAAGTCACCTGCTGCTCCATATCTTGCACCAACTCTATGTTGCAAGTATGAGGTTAACCAGTGTTGTCATTGATGTCAACATACTCATATTGCATTGATAAGAAGGATTGGATGAGCTGTGTGCTAAGGATATTGAGAAAATTAGTCTCAATCAGGAACAGTGAAGAACAGTGATGAGAAGAAGGCAAAAGTACTAAATAGGTTGAGAATCAGAGGATGTGGATTAAAGGGTTTCTAGATATGAGTCTTGAGATGTTCTAGTTAAGACTTCAGAGGTCCGCATGAAGATCTGAAGAAGTTATGATCAATCAAGTAGAACCGGTTCCGGGAGATGCTCCAGAGTAACAGAGTGTTACAGAAAAGTCCGGTGAGATCTGGAAGTGCATTGTCCTATTCTGCAGATTGGAAGGAGTGTTTGGGATGTCCTTGTGATGTGTCATCTTGATTTGTACATTGTTTGGAGGTCTGAAAGAACCTTTTGCATTATGACAGTGGCAACAAACTGTGTTCTTGAAGTTTTGGATGAAGAAGAGAAGAATTCTAGTAAGTAGAGGAAATGCGGATGTACCTAGCCATTCAGGAAAGCCTGTGAAGGTTCTTGGATCATGTTGAGGTTGTGTTGTCAGTCCGCATTAGTGTTAGAGCCTGAAATTGGAGATATACTTCCAGATGAAGATGTTCTTGTTCAGGCTGGCCGACCGGATGAGTTATTCATCTTACAAATGTTCTTGTGGATGATTTCTGACTTACATGATTGTTCCTAAGTCGTTGCCTTGTATAAATAAAGGTTTGTGAATTCATTTTGAAGTGTGTCTTGTGGTGATAAGAGTGATATAGTGAAGAGAAGTGCGAAAGGCAGAGTAGGTGCTTTGAGCTCAAATGGAACTGATCCAGGCATGGTGAAGATGTCAAACTCCAGTTCAAGTTTGTAATACTTGTTATCTTGTAGACAGTGTGTCTCTTGTAGGCAGTGTGCCTCTTTGTGAGCAGTGTGCTCGAGTAGTGAGCCCTAATTGGCATGTGCCATCTATTTTTCTTATTCTTCTAATAGAGAATAATCCTTGGGTTAATCACCCTGTGGTTTTTCCCTTAACCGGGTTTTCCACGTCAAAATCTTGGTGTTTCATGTGTTGATGTGTATCTGCTCTAGTGTTTATGTCTTATGCTCTCATGAATGATTAATTGCTATGCTATTGATTAACAAAGTGGATTTAAGTGTTTGAACTGAAAGCGAATTAAGGATAACTGATTCATCCCCCCTCTTAGTTATTAACAATTGGTATCAGAGCCAAGTTCCTCTAAAAAGAGCTTAACCGCTTGAGGAGATCTAGGATGTCATCATACAAGAAGGACAGTCCGGAGTTTGATGGAACCAACTTCACTCTTTGGAAAGGCCGCATGAAATGTCACTTGGAATGTATGGGAAAGGCGTACTTGTCCATGGTCACAAAATCATATACACCTCCACAGGGTGGTCCAACAACTCTAAATGAAATCACATATGCTAAAAATAATCTGTAAACTAAAGAGGCTCTTCTAAGTGCATTAACCAATTCAGATCTTTAAAATGTTATTGACCTACCAACTGCCTATGAGATCTGGATTAAACTAGAACTTCTGCATGGAGGAGATGAGTTTGTTAAGAGTGCAAGGTTGCAGAGTCTCAAAGGGAAATTTGAAAGATTGAAGATGAGAGATAATGAAAATATCACTACCTTTATGCCAAGAGTAAATGAGCTGGTATGTGGAATTAGGAATGCTGGTGGAGTTTTGGATGAAAATGAGATTGTTTGCAAAATTCTTAGATCCCTTCCTGCTGCCTACAAAATCAAGGTTGCTGCCATTGATGAGTTCAGAGCCCATACAACTGTCACAAGAGAGCAATTGGCTGGCAAACTAGCTGCATTTGAAATGACCGAGTTTGGAGATGATCCCCTCAAGACTGAATCTGCATTCAAAGCTAGTGCCTATGTGAAAGGCAAACAAAGATTTGATCCGGGAGAAAACTCTTCAAGGAAGTTGTCTTGGTATGATCAAGCAAGAAAAGACATGGAAGAGGAAGAAGCAGAAACAGCTCAACTTGAAGCCCTCATTGCAAAAAGACTACCAAGGGGATCCGGTAAGTATGAAGGAAAATTACCCTTTAAGTGCTTCAATTGCAACAAGATTGGTCACTTTGCCTCAAGATGTCCGGAAAGATCCACAAGATCAAATTCTAATAGACAAAGGTTCCAAAAGAATTGTTATTATGTTCATGAAGAAGCTAATAATGAAGGAGTAATAGATGATGAATCAAAGATAGGAGACAAATCTGGAAATGAATGGGTGTTTATTGCCATCAAGGAAGAAGATCCAATATCTACCAATCATAAGGTTGTAGAGAGAGCTTTGGCTGCCCAAGTTGAAGAAAAGGATGATTGGGTTATTGACATTGGATGCTTTCACCATATGACAGGTGATAAGAACAAGTTCTTAGATTTGGAAAGGTATGAAGGAGGAATGGTAAAGTTTGGTGACAATTCTGCTGGTAGAATCAGAGGTAGGGGAACTATCTCTTTTGATAGAAAGAACAAAACTGGTAATGTACTGTATGTTGAAGGATTGAAGCACAATCTTCTCAGTGTTGGTCAGTTGGTGGACAAAGGCTATGATCTCTGGTTCAAGAATGGAATATGCAGGATCTTTAAAAACTCTGGAACTAAGATTGCATCTGGTACTCAAACAAAAGGTAATATCTTCCATCTAGTTGGTACTAATAAGAGTTGTTTGTTTGTTCAAGTTGATCAGAGTTGGTTATGGCATAGAAGGATGTGTCATGTAAATTTTGATAACATCATCAAGATAAGCAATACTCAGGTTGTAAGAGATCTTCCAAAGTTGGTAAAACCTACAAATAGTATGTGCAAGGAATGTCAGCTAGGTAAACAGAGCAGAGTTTCATTCAAAAGCAAGGATCAGTCCTCTACCGGATTATTGGAGTTAGTTCATACTGATCTATGTGGTCCAACAAGAATCAAGAGTATACAAGGTGATAGATATTTCATGTTACTGATTGATGATCATTCTCAGATGATGTGGGTTACATTTTTGAAAGAGAAATCAGAAGCTTTTGAGAAGTTCAAAATCTTCAAGGCTATGGTAGAGAATCAAACCGGATTGAAATTGAAATGTCTAAGGTCTGATAGAGGTGGTGAATTCACATCCAGTGAATTCATAGACTTTTGTGAGAAGCATGGTATAAAGAGACAGTTGTCTACTCCTAGGACTCCACAGCAGAATGGAGTAGTTGAGAGAAAGAACTGGACCATCCAGGAAGCATCCAGGACAATGATGATGGAAGCCAATGTTCCCCAGATGTTTTGGAAAGAAGCTGTCAGCACTGCAGTCTACACTCTCAATCGAGTTCAAATCAGAAACAATACCGGTAAGACTCCTTATGAACTTTGGTTTGGCATCACTCCTACTATGAGATATTTTAGAGTATTTGGTAGCAAGTGTTACATTAAAAGAGATGAAGATCTAGGAAAGTTTGATGCTAGAAGTGATGAAGGAATTTTCTTGGGATACTCCACTCAAAGCAAAGCATACCGGTGTTACAATAAGAGACTGAGAAAGATGATAGAAAGTACAAATGTGAAGGTTGATGAAGGTATTGAGAAGCCCTCAAGATTTTATGAGTATGATGAAGATGATCAGAATGATGTTCTAGTTCAAGGAGCTCCATCCTCTCCTGAAAGTCAGATTTAGACTGATCCAGTAAATCAAGAAGAAGAGATAGGTCTAGATGAGCCTGATCAAGAAGCAGAAGTGCAAGAAACTCCCAAAGTTCCAAGGTATGTAAGACTGAACCACTCTGAAGATCAGATCATAGGTGACAAAAGCAAAGGTGTGCAAACTAGAAGAAATGTTGCTCAAAATTCAGATGAATGTTGTCTGATTTCAAAGATTGAACCTAAGACAATAAATGAAGCATGCAATGATGAAAATTAGACAAAAGCAATGGAGGAAGAGTTGATGCAAATTGAGAAAAGTCACACTTGGGATCTTGTTTCTAGACCTAGTAACAAGAATGTGATTGGAACCAAATGGGTTTTCTGGAACAAACTAAATGAAGTTGGTGAAGTAATCAGAAATAAGGCCAGATTAGTCTACAAAGGATACTCTCAAATAGAAGGGATTGATTTTGAGGAAACCTTTGCTCCAGTGGCAAGAATTGAAGCAATCAGACTATTTCTTGCATTTGCTGCCTTCAAAGATTTTAAAGTGTATCAGATGGATGTCAAATCTGCTTTCCTGAATGGTGACCTAGAAGAAGAGGTGTACATTTAACAACCAGATGGATTTCAGTTATCAGAGCATGGTGATATGGTCTGCAAATTAAAGAAGGCACTGTATGGTCTAAAGCAAGCCCCAAGAGCATGGTATGAGATGCTAGATAAACATCTTTTGAAGATTGGTTTCAACAAAGGCACTGCTGATAGTAACCTATATTTTCAAATTGATCATGAAAACATCTTGATTGTTGAAGTATTTGTTGATGATATCATCTTTGGAGGAAGAGACAGTATGTGTAAAACCTTTGCAAACCAAATGAAAAGTGAGTTTGAAATGTCAATGCTCGGTGAAATGAATTTCTTTTTGGGTCTGCAAATTACTCAGATAGAGAAAGGAATCTTTATCTCTCAGACCAAATATGTGAAAGAACTATTGAAGAAATTTGGAATGGAAGATTCAAAGCCAATGAACACTCCCATGGCTACCGGATGTAAGTTGAGAAAAGATGATGACTCTCTTAAGATAGATCAGACAAATTATAGATCAATGATTGGTGGATTACTGTATCTCACTCAGACTAGACCAAATATAATGCAGGTTGTTGGTCTTGTGGTGAGATTCCAGGCTGATCCCAGAGAATCTCATGTCATGGCAATCAAAAAAAAATTTAGGTACTTGAAAGGAACAGTTGAGTATGGCCTATGGTATCCCAGAGATCATGACTTTTCTCTTCATGCATATACAGATGCAGAATGGGCAAGAGATGTGGATGATAGGAAGAGTACAAGTGGAGGAGCATTCTTTTTGGGAAAAAGGTTGGTTTCTTGGCTAAGCAAGAAATAAGAAGCAGTATCCCTGTCTACAACAGAAGCAGAATACATTGCAGCAGCAGGTAGTTGCACTCAACTTTTGTGGATGAAGCAAATGCTAAGAGATATTCAAGTAGAATACGAGGAGCCTATCACAATTTTCTGTGATAATTCAAGTGCAATAAATATTTCTAAGAATCTAGTATTGCATTCTAAGACCAAGCATATATCTATCAAATTTCACTTTTTGAGGGAACAAGTGAACATGGGTGAAGTCAGATTGGAGTATGTGCCCTCCAAGGATCAGCTTGCAGATATTTTTACTAAACCTCTTCCCAAGGACTCTTTTGAGTATCTTAGGGAAAAGTTAGGGGTCATGGCCCCTCCGGTAATGAACTAGGATGCACTGATGTGCATCAGTCGGGTGGATATCACAATCATATCTTGTGATCCGGATTGATGATGGGGAGCTGCTACTAAGGGGGAGCAGCTGGTATGATTCAGATGTGTTAGAGTTGCAAGTATGAGCCCTTTGCCATTGATGTCAAAGGGGGAGAAAAGACATGTGAAAAACAAGTGGTTGATGATCAAAGGGGGAGCAGTAAAGGAAGAGAAGACATGTGAAGAGTTGTTGCTGATAGGGGGAGCTGTGACAGAAAGGAGAAGTTCTTGTCTTGATGGTTTTTCACATCATATGTTGCCATCAATGACAAAGGGGGAGATTGTTGCAAGTATGAGGTTAACTAGTGTTGTCATTGATGTCAACATACTCATATTGCATTGATAAGAAGGATTGGATGAGCTGTGTGCTGAGTATATTGAGAAAAATTAGTCTCAATTAGGAACAGTGAAGAACAGTGATGAGAAGAAGGCAAAAGTACTAAATAGGTTGAGAATCAGAGGATGTGGATTAAAGGGTTTCTAGATATGAGTCTTGAGATGTTCCAGTGAAGACTTCAGAGGTCCGTATGAAGATCTGAAGAAGTTATGATCGATCAAGTAGAACCGGTTCCGGGAGATGCTCCGGAGTGACAGAGTGTTACAGAAAGGTTTGGTGAGATCTGGAAGTGCATTGTCCTATTCTATGGATTGGAAGGAGTGTTTGGGATGTCCTTGTGATGTGTCATCTTGATTTGTGCATTGTTTGGAGGTATGGAAGAACCTTTTACATTATGACAGTGGCGACAGACTGTGTTCTTGAAGTTCCGGATGAAGAAGAGAAGAATTCTAGTAAGTAGAGGAAATGCGGATGTACCTGGTCATTCAGGAAAGCCTGTGAAGGTTCTTGGATCATGTTGAGGTTGTGTTGTTGGTCCGCATTAGTGTTAGAGCCCAGAATTGGAGATATACTTCTGGATGAAGATGTTCTTGTTTAGGCTAGCCGACCGGATGAGTTATTCATCTCGTGAATGTTCTTGTGGATGATTGCCGACTTAGATGATTGTTTCGAAGTCATTACCTTGTATAAATAAAGGTTTGTGAATTCATTTTGAAGTGTGTCTTGTGGTGATGAGAGTGATATAGCGAAGAGAAGTGTGAAAGGTAGAGCAGGTGCTTTGGGCTCAAATGGAACTGATCCAGGCATGGTGAAGATGTCAAACTCCAGTTCAAGTTTGTAATACTTGTTATCTTGTAGACAGTGTGTCTCTTGTAGGCAGTGTGCCTCTTTGTGAGTAGTGTGCTCAGGTAGTGAGCCCTAATTGGCATGTGCCATCTATTTTTCTTATTCTTCTAACAGAGAATAATCCTTGGATTAATCACCCCGTGGTTTTTCCCTTAACCAGTTTTTTCACATCAAAATCTTGGTGTTTCATGTGTTGATGTGTATCTGCTTTGGTGTTTATGTCTTATGCTCTCATGAATGATTAATTGCTATGCTATTGATTAATAAAGTGGATTTAAGTGTTTGAACTGAAAGCGAATTAAGGATAACTGATTCACCTCCCCCCTCTTAGTTATCAACACTCTGGCCCTATCGCAACCCTGTCCTCAATATGGTCCCAACTTAAAGGTGTCCTACAAGGTCTGTCGTACAAGGCCTGAAAAAGAGGCATACCCAACGAGCTGTGATGCCCATTGTTGTAGGCAAACTCAACTAGATACAGATACTCCTCCCATCTACTCTAGTGATCCATAACATAGATATAGAGCATATCTTCAAGAACCTGATTAACTCTTTCTGTTTATCCATCAGTCTCAGGATGATACGCGGAACTAAAGTTGAGTTGTGTGCCCAACGCCTGTTGCAAAGCTCTTCAAAAGGCTGAAGTGAATGGTGAATCCCTGCCATAAATGATACGGTGAGGTACCCCATGTAATCTAACAATCTAATCAAAGAATACTCTTGCCATAGATGGTGCATTCTATGTCGTGCGTACAGGTGAGAAATGTGCCACCTTGGTCAACTTGTCAACCATCACCATGATGGCATCATGGCGGTGTGATGACATAGGAAGACCAATAATGAAGTCAATGGAAATGGTGTCCCATTTCCACTTAGGTATCTTGTGAGGGTATAAAAGACCCGCTGGATGCTGATGCTCGGCCTTAACCCTCTGGAACTCAAGGCAATGAGCAACATATTCTGTAATATCTCATCTCATACCTGCCCAATCATATAACTGTCATAAGTCGGCATGCATCTTCTTCACCCCTGGGTGTACTGCATAAGGTGCTTTGTGAGCCTTTGAAAGAACCACTACACGAAGGTCACCCACACAGAGTACATAGATGCACTATCGATGTCTAAGCAACCCATCTGACTCGAGGGAATATCCTGCGAATTTGTCCTTAAGGGCCCTCTATTTCTGGATCTCTTGCTGCACCTCAAGAAACCACTCATCCTCAGGCAGATGCTGAATGATGTGCTCTATCAAGTCCACACTCAAGGTCAAGGTCAGAATCTCGTGGCACCTCTGACTCAAAGCGTCAGTGACAACATTCTCCTTCCCTTTGAAGTAGTGGACATCAAAGTCATACTCGCATAGAAACTCCATCCAACGCCGCTGGCAGGCATTCAAATTTGGTTGTGTGAATATGTACTACAAGCTATAGTGATCTGAATGGAGTTCAAAGTGATGACCCAAAAGAAAGTGCCTCAACGAACAAGAGCATGTACCACTGCTGCAAGCTCTAAGTCGTGAGTAGGGTAGTTCAACTCGTGTGTTTTGAGCTTACGCAACTCATATGCAATCGCTCTACCACTCTACATAAGTACGGCTCCCAAACCCTCAAGTGATGCATCTGTGCAAACTACAAAATTCTCTGTAGGATCTGGAACCACTAATATGGGAGCGCTGACAAGACGCTCCTTAAGGACCCCAAAGGCACTCTCACACTACTCGGTCCAAGTGAAACTCTTCCCTTTCCGCTGAAGGGAAGTGATGGGATGTGCTATCCTAGAAAATCCCTCTACAAATCTGTGGTAGTAACCAGCTAATCCCATGAAACTCTTGACCTCTGTCACATTGGTGGGTGCTGACCAATCTCTGATAGCTCTGATCTTTAATGGATCTATAGAGATGCCATCACCTGATAAGATGTGCCTCAAGTATTGTACCTCTATCCTAAAGAAGGCACACTTCACCAGGTTGCCATAAAGCTGTTGCTCTCACAAGCACTGCAAAACCTGACGTAAATGATCCACATGCTCCTCCTTAGTCCATGAATAGATCAAAATATTGTCGAGAAAAATGATCACGAACCGATCCAAGTAAGTACGGAACACCCTGTTCATGAGACTCATGAACACTGCAGGGGCATTCGTCAAACTTAAGGGTACCACTGTGAACTTGTAGTGGCCATATCTAGTTCAGAAAGTAGTCTTATGAATATCTGCCTCTGTGATGCGCAATTGGTGATACCCAAATTTCAGATCAATTTTTGAGAACACTTTGGCTCCCTACATCTAGTCAAAAAGGTCATCAATCCTAGGCAAAGGGTAACAGTTCTTCACCATCACCTTATTCAACTGCCTATAGTCCATGCACAAGTGAAGAGACCTATCCTTCTTCTTTATGAAGATAACTGGAGCGCCCCAAGGTGAAATGCTCAGTCAGATCTGCCCCTTCTCTAGCAACTCCTCTAACTACAATTTGAGCTCTGTGAACTCATGTGTAGTCATCCTGGAGGGTGCATGAGACACTGGCTCTGCACCTAGCATTAGATCGATGTGGAAATCTATCTCTCTGCGTGGAGGCATACCTGGTAACTTTGGTGGAAACACGTTGGCAAACTCTCTCAAGATGGGGTGATCATCTAATGAAGCCTCAGGCTCATCCTCTGATCTGTCACTAACTGTGATAGAGAACATCTGACATCCCTTTCGCATGCAGTGCTTAAGCTACTGAGTAGAAATCATACGAACTATTGTGGGCTTCTGAATGCCCACTATCTCAACCGGTGCACCATGATCATCTAAGCAGCTAATCACCCTTCGGCGACAATCTAGCTTAGCTCTATGAGCCGCAAGCCAGTCCATACCCAAAACCACACCGTAGGATCCTAATGGCATAACTCTAAGGTCACAAGATGTAGTGAAGGACCCTAAGGAAATCTCACAATCCCGAACCAAGGTATCTATTGACATCCTAGCCCCAGGGGCCAACTCAACCTCCCACCTAATGTCCTACCTAGAAGCCACCAGCCTGCAATGCTCCACTAACCATGTAGACAGAAAAGAATCAGTAGCTCCAGAGTCAAAAAGAATAGAGATGGGGGCACCCCCGATCATACCTAATGTCTCAATCACAAATGCCTGATAGTCAGCCTGGCGGTTATCAACCACTGCGAACATGTGATGGGACTTGCCCACATCCCCTACAGTCTACTCTGACCCTCCTGAATGGGGCTGTCCCCCTGCCATAAAGCCTTGTAGGCACTCTCTGGCTAGATGTCCTACTGTCCCCCTGCCATAAAGCCCTATGGGCACTCTCTGGCTAGATGTCCTACTCCACCACACACATAGCATGGGCCTTGAGCTTGTAACTGTCCTGTCTGAGTCCTACCTGACTACTTTTGTCCAAACCTACCTGTGGAACCCTGTGAACCCCTATATGACTGTTGAGACCTCATGGGCCCCGCAGGTGGTCTCTGCTACCTCTGGTCTCTACATGGACCCTACTGCTACCATCCTCAGTTCTAACCTCCCTTTGCCCTTTGCTAGGGTCTAGACTTTGCTGATTCTGCTGCTGCTACTGTGGAGGTCTAGGAGGTAATGACGGAGAACTAAATCCTCCTTTTGTGGTGGTAGTGGTGGTCTGCGATAACTCTACTGGTATTGCTGCTACCCTCGATCCTAAAACTGGGGACGTGATCCCTGCCCTCATCCCTGAATCTCCTCTACAATATAAGCCTTCTCGGTAGCCTCACTCATAGTCTGAGGGTCTGCCATATGCACTGGTCCTGCTATCCCCTGATTCAAACCTCTGATGAATTTGTGCACCAGAAGTTTTCATCGTGGAGATACTCTACATAAAATGAAATCTTAATAAATTGGCTCTCATACTGTGCAACCATGAATCCTCTCTGCTGTAAGTCATGGAACTCATCTATCTGGTGCTACAATAATGGTCTAACAAGTAACACGCATTAAAGTAGTCTATGAATGTGTCCCATGTGAGTGTGTCTAATGAGAACTGACGCTTACACTCCTCAGTGCGCCACCAAGTAGCTGTTGCATCTCTCAAGAGGTGTACTACCATGCGTGCTTTCATGTTGCTCCCATAAGGTCGCAATGCAAAGCATCTGTCTAGACTGATGAGCCAAGCCTCAGCCTCGGCTCCCTCTGTAGCTCCTGCAAAGGTAGGTGGATTAAGCCTAAGTAGGTCTCTGATGGGATCTCCTCTGTCTCTATGTCCTATGACCAACTCATCCATACCATACTCATAGGGTCCATGATGTACTTGCTCTACCCTCACAGTCTCATCTCGTCTCGCATGTCACAGAGGACTCCTACTCCATGCTCTGTAAGTTGACCCTACCTCCTCCACAGTAGTATTAGGTATCTCTACAAAAGGCTCCACATGTGGCACCTCTCGCGGATCAACGCGGGCCTCTACACGTGGCTCAGCTCGTAACTCAGCATGCAACTCCTCACGTGGCTCCTCTCATGGATCAACACAGGGCTCATCATGTGGTGATGATATAACTGGCGGTAGCCTCTCTAACATGGCCTGTAATGTCTGTAAAATCTAAGGTCCTATATCCAGTTCTGGTGGTGCTTGCAGTACTGGCTGATCTGATAAGGCTGTTGGTACCTGACCCTCTGAAGAGGAATCACTGTGCACCTTGGCGGATGTAGTGTGACGTGCTCGCGCTCACCGAATTCATCAGAGAGGCAATCTACAAAACAAGGTAGGCACTAATTAATCAAAGTTACGGAATAAGTAACGTGCCCAAATAAGCCCAGTGTTTAAACTTGGCTCTGATACCAAATGTCATGCCCACATTTCCCATGCGGTCACGACACACATCACACGTGTCATGTCCACATTTGTCATGTGGTCATGACATGAAATATCAAAAATTTTACCACGCTTCTCTAGAAACCCCCTCGCACGTGTAAGCGTGTTCAGTGGCATTACGTATAAGGCGTAAACATGACAGTTGAATGTGGGGTAATGCGTTCACTTGTGCATACCATTTCGCAATGAAGGCCAACTAGGGGGTTGATGCAACACGGTTAACATTACCAATAGGTTTAGGATCAATGATCGAAACCCTAGGTTAACCTATGTGAATGATGGGATTTTGACGTAAGTCAAAATTAAAAGCCAAACTCTAGTGAATGAGAAAAATATGATTTATTATCAAAACCTAATGTCGTTAACTGGCAAAAATAATAATTTAATCCTAAGCAAGGTTATATTTCACTAACCTAGCTAAACCCTAAATTCTAAAAAAATCCAGCAACATAACGCCTCACGGGCGTGATTAGGGTTTCTTGAAATAAAACTAAATTTGATCGAAAGTTTCCTAGATTGGTTTAAAATTACCTACGTTACACTAGTTAAATTGGTAGATTAGTTAAATAGATTAATTATACATTTTTCAACAAAGCTCGATCAATTTGTTCTTCTTCACATTTTCTATAATTTAAAACATTTTTCAACAAATCTCGATCAATTTGTTCTTCTTCATGTTTTCTATAATTTAAAACATTTTTCAACAAAGCTCAATCAATTTGTTCTTCTTCACATTTTCTATCAATTAGAGTTATCATTGCATCCTTTACATTATTCCTAATTTCTTGGTAGATCAGATCACGGAAACATGTTAAACTAATTTTGTTTAAATAGTTTACTAGGTCTCCAAGTTGGTTTAAAAACGACTAGTTATTTCTCTAATTAATTTGCACTAGAATAATTTTAAAAAAATATTAAATTTAATTAAAAACGAACTAGTTTTATATTAACCCTGTCGGATTTTGAAAATGAAGGATTAACCCAATTGTTTGAAATAAATACATCCCAATGAGTAAATTGATATAAGGTTAAATAAAATAATAAAATTTCCTTTTTGCAAAAGTCAATTTAAAAATCAATAAAATATAAATTCCCTCTAGCTATAAAAGAATACCCTGTTTAATAATTAACCTTCCCTCTAAACCCAAGATAATAATAATAATAATAATAGAAACATTTCCCAAAAGAATTAAAGATTACCCAATTCTTTATTTATCTCAAAACCCCATTTGAAAAATAAGAACATAAAACAATTAAAGAGAAAATAAACAAATGAGTGGGAATAAATAAAACCAGTTTTTTTAAAATACTCTTGCCCTAAAAGGTTCACAATAAAATACGAATATTATTAAGGGATTGTAAATAAACCCTAGCCTCCTCTTGCCCTATTCTCCTCTTTTCTCTTTTTTTTTTTTTTTTTCTTCTTTCTTACAAAATTGTTTTTGTTGCAGGTTTAATGGGAAACCACTCATGGCTGCCACACAGGGAAGGATTTTCAATAGGTATCCATGCTATATATATATATATATATTTATTTGTTTAAACCCCAAGTTTTATTTGTGGCAAGCAAGGAGAGGAGGGACGGTGCTGTGTGAAGGCAGCAGCATTGAGGAGGCAGTGGTAGAGTCCACCCCCTCCCCACACCCATGTATAACAAGCCACGGTGGGGGGGTTCGAAACCCCGCCCCCCCTGCCCACCACATTTTTTTTTTGCCTTAAAAAAAAATTGCGATTTGTATGAAATATAATCACAGTCTAATTTTTGTTGCTTACACAACATTTTTTTAATAATTTTTATTTATATTTATATATATACACAGCAAAAAACAATATATTTAAAAATCACAGTTTATTTTATAATAAAATATCACAAATATATATATATATATATATATATATATATATATATATATATATATATATATATATATATATATATATATATATATACTTGAAATAACTGAAATTTCAATTCTATTTGCCATTCTAAAATCCACAAACTACTTTTAAAAAAAAAACAATAGCAAAGATACATTTAAAAAAAAAATTATATAAAGCAAAGAAATATTATTTTTCTTGTAATAACATATTTCCACATAATCATTCCTTCAAAAAATTTATTCATTGCATTTTTTTTTAAAGCAAATACATTTAGTTAAATACTTCAAATATATCAGCAAACAACTAAATTTCCTTTTCATAAGAAGAATGTAAAACTTTCATTTTTGTCTCTCAATAATATAACAACTACTTTCCTATTTTTTTAAAATAATAAACATACAAATAAAATAGCCATAAGCCCATGTCTTTCTTTCATTAGTCTATATATATTAAATCATAAGCATTGAAATCAACAAAATTATAATTTCTATTTCAAATGTAAATAGCTTATACTCATAAGTAAAAAATATACTTTTACAACAAGAGAGAGAGAGAGAGAACAAGGTTCTCCTCTTTTGAAAACTAAATAAATGATACAAAATCCTAACTTGGCCATGCTCTCTCTCAAGAGCTAAAAAGAAATAAGATAACAACTCCCAAGAACAATGATAATTTTTTTCAACTTCACAAAGCTCCCAATATCCTGCAATAACACAAAAAGGGGAAAGAAGCCACAACAACTTGCTCTCCTCCCTACCATTGACTCACTCATGAGTCACCCCCAAGCTAGGAGGTCATCCCCATACTAGGAAAACTCAAACCACAACACAACAATGCATTCAACAACCAAACACAAAATTACTCCCATGGCTAACACAACACAAGAACTCACTCAGGGTGAGTTCAATGGGGTAAGGGAGTGGACATCACTTAACTCAATAGTGTCACTCCTAAAACTTCCCAATACAAATACCTCTCAAGGCCTCAAGCCAACACTTTTAAACATAGTTTCACAAAGCTTCCATTTGTCTCTCAAGCCATTTCACATATTGCACATATTCACATATTGCCCTCAAGGCTACAACTCCACAAAATCAAGGAAATGAGCCCGAGGAGGTTCATTCCTCCCCCACCCCACATATGTTGAGTATCTTCTCCCAAGTAGGAGAGCCTCTCACAACTCCCATACAATTTTTCCCCACAACAACAAGTAAAAACTCAAAATGGAACTCACACATAGCATCACACAAATAAATAAAATGCATAAGGGAAGGCCTTAGCCTTGAAACCTACCTTAAAAAGCCTAATTGGTGGATGGTAGTTGAGTAGAGCTCCTCTAACTCCTTCTCCAAGTTGAGCCACCAATTTCCTCCAACATTTTCCCCAAAGTAATTAAAATCAATAAAATTGCCAAAATTTAACGACCCCCATCCCTCTCTCCAAGAGGGATTAAAATAGGCTCTTCTCATGAGCTTTGAGGAATGGGGAGGTGACACATGTCACCCCCTCACTCCTCCTCCCAACTACAAGCAAGACTCTTGAAATGGGGTGGTGACACATCATTCACCTACCCCACCAAGTCTCTCTCCCCTCCACTTGTCCTCTCTTAAAAATGTGGGAGAGAAAGGTGGAGCTTAAGGAGTGGGTACCACATGTGCCCCAATCCTCTCCTAAGAAGGACCACACAACCCCAAGGTACTCTCACCAATTGTGGGAGAGACTTGGAGTAAAGTCCTCCATAATTAAAGGGTCTTGAAGACTCCCCCAACCTAGGGAAGAGGACAGGAAGAGGTTGAGTGTTTGACCCACTCATCCTACCCCTCTCAATCTTCCATTTTCGTCACTTTACTTCAGGGTGAAGTTAAAGTGACCAAATGGAAGTTTACCTAAGGTTACACAAGCCCAAAAGGTCCCTAGACCCAAGGGGTACAACCCAGGGTCAAGTTTAACCTATTTTGAGCACCAAGGGTTGAGTAAAAGCACATGAAAAGGGGTCTCAAAATTTATGACTCAAAAAAAGAAATTCAAATGACACTATACTTACAACACCAATTAGAATTCAAATAAAAGAGGGGTAGACCTAACCCGACTAACAACATGCAACAATATTACAAAAATTCATCATGCAACATAGTTGATCTTGGTTCCACTTGAAACTAGATCAGCTTCACAAGGGATAACAACACCGTGTGTGGGATGATCTCTGAATTTTTGTGGCTTCGTTAGAAACACCTGCGCACTCAAATGAAATGTTAATTCCACATGTATATAATAGTTGAAGCAAATTGAAACATACAGTCGCATACAACATCACATGTTCATATAAGAATCAAGGAAGTCACATTACAATTAGATTCTAAATTCTACATTTCAAACATCCATTCCTAATATTGAATCACATAACAAATTTCTAACTAACATCACATGAATAGTTTCCTAATAACATCATAATATAAGCCATATGTCTAACATCATCAGTGAATCAATATCTAGGTCTAAATGCATTGTAAACATGCTAAGTATAACAAATACACATACAACATAAAGTCTAATAGTCTAGAAATTTGAGATCAACAGTCCCATAAGTCTAAATGTATCACCAATAGTAAAATAAGTAGTCAAATATAAGGGAATGAAAAAGTAGGCCTCACATCCTCCCCCCATAAGACTGTACTTCCTCCTGAAGATCATCAAAGAGGTGAGGATAAAGGGCCCTCAATCTCGCTGCATCCTCCCATGTCATTGTGACCTCATCGTAGATGTCCTACTGAACCTTAACCTAGTCCAGCTCTCCACCTCGAAGGCCCAGCATCTGACTAGCCAATATACGAATTGGCTCCAAATCTAGCTGTCTATCTACCTCTATCTGAAGAGCACTCCAATCTAATACATGAGATAAATTAGATATGTAACGCCGTAAAACTAAAACATGAAAAATATCATGGATACATGACAGGCTAGGTGGCAAGGCTAGATGATAGGCTACATGTCCTATCCACTCCAAGATCTCAAAAGGTCCAACAAAATGAGGTGCGAGCTTAGAGCCCTTTCTATAACGTATTGGACTCTTGTGAGGTCGCACTCTCAAGAACACTCTGTCCCCAACTGAGAAGCTCTGATCTACCCTCTTAGCATCGGCATACTTCTTTTGTCGATCATGTGCCTTCTGAAGTCTCTACCTAATCAAAGTCACATGTTGCTCCATATCCTGCACCAACTCTGTCCCTATCGCAACCTTGTCCTTAATATGGTCCCAACTCAAAGGTGTCCTACAAGGTCTATCATACAACGCTTGAAAAGGAGGCATACCCAATGAGTTGTGATGCCCATTGTTGTAGGCAAACTAAAATAGAGATAGATACTCCTCTCATCTACTCTGGTGATCCATAACATAGATACGGAGCATATCTTCAAGAACCTGATTAATTCTCTTTGTTTGTCCATTGGTCTCATGATGATATGTGGAATTGAAGTTGAGCTGTGTGCCCAATGCCTGCTGCAAAGCTCTCCAAAAGGTTGAAGTGAACACTGAATCCCTGTTAGAAATGATATGGCGAGGTACCCCATGTAATCTAACAATCTGATCAAAGAATACTCTTGCCACAGATGGTGCATTATACGTCATGCATACAGGTGAGAAATGTGCCACCTTGGTCAACTTGTCAACCATCACCATGATGGCATCATGGCAGCATGATGACATAGAAAGACCAACAATGAAATCCATGGAAATGGTGTCCCATTTCCACTCAAGTATCTTGTGAGGGTATAAAAGACCCGCTGGATGCTGATGCTCGGCCTTGACCCTCTGGCACTCAAGGTAACGAGTAACATATTCTGTAATATCTTGTCTCATACCTGCCTAATGGCATACCTGTCGTAAGTTGGCATGCATCTTCTTCACCCCTGGGTGTGCTACATAAGGTGCTCTATGATCCTTTGAAAGAACCACTGCACAAAGGTCACCCGCATAGGGTACATAGATGCACTATCGATGTCTAAGCAACCCATCTGACTCGAGGGAATATCCTGTGAATTTTCCCTTAATGGCCCTCTATTTCTGGATCTCTTGCTGCACTTCAAGAAACCACTCATCCTCAGGGAGATGCTTAATGATGTGCTCTCTCAAGTCCACACTCAAGGTCAAGGTTAGAATCTCGTGGCACCTCTGATTCAAAGCGTCAGCGACAACATTTTCCTTCCTTTTGATGTAGTGGACATCAAAGTCATACTTGCATAGAAACTCCATCCAATGCCGCTGGCGAGTGTTCAAATTTAGCTGTGTGAATATGTATTGCAAGCTATGGTGATCTGAATGGAGTTCAAAGCGATGACCCAAAAGAAAGTACCTCCAACAAACAAAAGCATGTACCACTGCTGTGAGCTCTAAGTCATGAGTAGGGTAGTTCAACTCATGTGTCTTGAGCTTACACAACTCATTTACAATCGTTCTACCACTCTACATAAGTACGGCTCCCAAACCCTCAAGTGATGCATCTGTGCAAACTACAAAATCCTCTGCAGGATCTGGAACCACCAATATGGGAGCATTGATAAGACACTCTTTAAGGACCCCAAAGGCCCTCTCACACTACTCGGTCCAAGTGAAACTCTTCTCTTTCCACTGAAGGGAAGTGATGGGGTGTGCTCTATTGGAAAAGCCCTCTATGAATCTGCCGTAGTAATCGGATAATCCCATGAAACTCCTGACCTCTGTCACACTGGTGGGTGCTGGCCAATCTCTGATAGCTCTAATCTTTGATGGATCTACCGAGATGCCATCGCCTGATAGGATGTGCCCCAAGTACTATACCTCTATCCTGAAGAAGGCACACTTCACCAGGTTGCCATAAAGCTGCTGCTCTTGCAAGCACTACAAAACCTAACACAAATGATCCACATGCTCCTCCTTAGTTCGCAAATAGATAAAAATATTGTTGAGAAAAATAATCACGAACCAATCTAAGTAAGTGCGAAACACCCCGTTCATGAGACTCATGAACACTGCAGGGGCGTTCGTCAAACCGAAGGGTACCACTATGAACTCGTAGTGGCCATATCTAGTTCGAAAAGTAGTCTTATGAATATCTACCTCTGTCATGCACAATTGGTGATACCTAGATTTTAGATCAATTTTCAAAAACACTCTGGCTCCTTGCATCTGGTCAAAAAGGTCATCAATCATAGGCAGAGGGTAATGGTTCTTCACCATCACCTTATTCAACTGCCTATAGTCCATGCACAAGTGAAGAGACCTATCCTTCTTCTTTACGAAGATAACTGGAGCGCCCCAAGGTGAAACGCTCGGTCAGATGTACCCCTTCTCTAGCAACTCCTCTAACTGTAATTTGAGCTCCGTACTCATGTGTAGTCATCATGTAGGGTGCATGAGACATTAGCTCTGCACCTGGCATTAGATCGATATGGAAATCTACCTCTCTGCGTGGAGGCATACCTAGTAACTCTAGTGGAAACACGTTGGCAAACTCTCTCAAGATGGGGTGATCATCTAATGAAGCCTCAGGTTCATCCTCTGATCTGTCACTAATTACGATAGCAAACATTTGACATCCCTTCCGCATGCAGCGTTTAAGCTGCTGAGCGAAAATCATACGAACTGTCATGGGCTTTTGAATACCCACTATCTCAACAGGTGCACCATGATCATCTAAGAAGCTAATTTCCCTTTCGCGACAATCTATCTTGGCTGTATGAGCTGCAAGCTAGTCCATACCTAAAACGACACTGTAGGATCCTAATGCCATAACTCTAAGGTCACAAGATGTAGTGAAGGACCCCAAGGAAATCTCACAATTCTGAACCAAGGTATCTATTGACATCCTGGCCCTAGAGGCCAACTCAACCTCCCACCTAATGTCCTACCTAGAAGCCACCAGCTTGCAACGCTCCACTAACCATGTAGATAGAGAAGAATCAGTAGCTCCAGAGTCAAAAAAGAATAGAGATGGGGGTACCCCTGATCATACCTGATGTCTCAATCATGGATGCCTGATAGTCAGCCTGGCAGTTATCAACCGCTGCGAACATGCGGTGGGACTTGCCCACATCCTCTACAGTCTACTCTGACCCTCCTGAATGGAGCTGTCCCCCTGCCGTAAAGCCATATGGGCACTCTCTGGCTAGATGTCCTACTCCACCACACACATAGCATGGGCCCCGAGCCTGTAACTGTCATGTCTGAGTCCTACCCAACTGCTGCTATCCAGACCTACTTGTGGAACCCTGTGAACCCCTGTATGACTGTTGAGACCTCGCGAGCCCCGTAGGTGGTCTCTGCTGCCTCTGGTCTCTATGCAAGCCCTACTACTGCCATCCTTAGTTCTGCCCTCCCTGTGCCCTCTGCTGGGGTCTAGACCTCTGCTGATTCTGTTGCTACTGTTGTGGGGGTCTAGGAGGTAATGAAGGAGAGCTAAATCCTCCTTTCTGTGGTGGTAGTGGTGGTCTGTGATAACTCTGTTGGTATTGTTGCTGCCCTCGATCCTAAAACTGGGGGTGTGATCCCTGCCCTTGTCCCTGAATCTCCTCTGCAATATAAGACTTCTCGGCAGCCTCACTCATAGTCTGGGGGTCTGCCATATGCACTGGTCCTGCTATCCCCTGATTCAAACCTTTGATGAATTTGTGCACCAGAAGTTTCTCATCGTGGAGATACTCTGTGTAATATGAAAGCTCAATAAATCGGCTCTCATACTATGCAACTGTGAGTCCTCTCTGTTGTAATTCATGGAACTCATCTATCTAACGCTGCCTATAATGGTCTGACAAGTAATGCACATTAAAGCACTCTATGAATGTGTCCCATGTGAGTGTGTCTAATGATAACCGGTGCTTGCACTCCTTAGTGCGCCACCAAGTAGTTGTTACATCTCTCAGGAGGTGTACTGCCACGCGTGCTTTCGTGTTGCTCCCATAAGGTTAAATAAAATAATAAAATTCCCTTTTTGCAAAAGTCAATTTAAAAATTAATAAAATATAAATTCCCTCTAGCTATAAAAGAATACCATGTTTAATAATTAACCTTCCCTCTAAACCCAAGATAATAATAATAATAGAAACATTTCCCAAAAGAATTAAAGATTACCTAATTCTTTATTTATCTCAAAACCCCATTTAGAAAATAAGAACATAAAACAATTAAAGAGAAAATAAACAAATGAGTGGGAATAAATAAAACTAGATTTTTTTAAAATACCCTTGCCCTAAAAGGCTAACAATAAAATAAGAATATTATTAATGGATTTTAAATAAACCCTAGCCTCCTCTTGCCCTATTCTCCTCTTTTCTCCTTTTCTTCTTTTCTTTTTTTTTTCTTCTTTCTTACAAAATTATTTTTGTTGTAGGTTTAATGGGAAACCACTCATGGTTGCCACATAGGGAAGGATTTTCAATAGGTATCCATGCCATATATATATATATATATATATATATATATATATATATATATTTGTATATATATTTTTATTTGTTTAAACCCCAAGTTTTATTTGTGGCAGGCAGGGAGAGGAGGGACGGTGCTGTGTGAAGGTAGCGGCGTTGAGGAGGTGGTGGTGGAGTCCACTCCCTCCGCACACCCATGTATAACAAGCCACAGTGGGGGGTTCGAACCCCCCCCCCCCCCCCCCAACATTTTTTTTTTTCCTTAAAAAAAACTACGATTTGTATGAAATATAATCACAGTCTAATTTATGTTGCTTACACAACATTTTTTTTAATAAGTTTTATTTATATATATATATATATATACACAACAAAATACAATATATTTAAAAATCACAGTTTATTTTATAATAGAATATATCACAAAAGAAATATATATATAGTAGCCTCTTTTCTTTGTTTAACAGTATATTAAAAAGGAAATCTAAATTTAAATATATTAAATATGAACACACAATATATATATATATATATATATATATATATATATATATATATATATATATATATATATATATATATATATATATATATATATAATAACTGAAATTTCAATTCTATTTGCCATTCTAAAATCCACAAACTTCTTTTTTAAAAAAAAAAACAATAGCAAAGATACATTTTTAAAAAAAAAATTATATAAAGCAAAGGAATATTATTTTTCTTGTAATAACATATTTCCACATAATCAATCCTTCAAAGAATCTATTCATTGTATTTTTTTTTTAAAGCAAATACATTTAGTTAAATACTTCAATTATATCAGCAAACAACTAAATTTTCTTTTCATAAAAATAATGGAAAACTTTCGGTTTTGTCTCTCAACAATATAACAACAACTTTCCTATTTTTTTAAAATAATAAACATACAAATAAAATAGCCATAAGCCCATGTCTTTCTTTCATTAGTCTATATATATATATATCATAAGCATTGAAATCAGCAAAATTAAAATTTCTATTTCAAATGTAAATAGCTCATACTCACAAGTAAAAAATATACTTTTACAATAAGAGAGAGAGAACAAGGTTCTCCTCTTTTGAAAACTAAAAAAATGATACAGAATCCTAACTTGGCCATGCTTTCTTTCAAGAGTTAAAAAGAAATAAAATAACAACTCCCAAGAACAATGATAATTTTTTTCAACTTCACAAAGCTCCCAATATCCTACAATAACACAAAAAGGGGGAAAGAAGCCACAACAACTTGCTCTCCTCCCTACCATTGACTCACTCATGAGTCACCCTCGAGCTAGGAGGTCATCCCCACACTAGGAAAACTCAAACCACAACACAACAATGCATTCAACAACCAAACACAAAATTACTCCCATGGCTAACACAACACAAGAACTCACTCAGGGTGAGTTCAATGGGGTAGGGGAGTGGACATCACTCAACTCAAGAGTGCCACTCCTAAAACTTCCCAATACAAATACTTCTCAAGGCCTCAAGCCAACACTTTTAAACACAGTTTCACAAAGCTTCCATTTGGCTCTCAAGCCATTTCACATATTGCACATATTCACATATTGTCCTCAAGGCTACAACTCCACAAAATCAAGGAAATGACCCCAAGGAGGTTCACTCCTCCCCCACCCCACACATGTTGAGCATCTTCTCCCAAGTAGGAGAGCCTCTCACAACTCCCATACAATTTTTCCCCACAACAACAAGTAAAAACTCAAAATGGAAACTCACACATAGCATCACACAAGTAAATAAAATGCATAATGGAAGGCCTTAGCCTTGAAACCTACCTTAAAAAGCCCAATTGGTAGATGGTAGTTGAGTAGAGCTCCTCTAACTCCTCCAAGTTGAGCCACCAAATTTCTTCCAACTTTTTCCCCAAAGTAATTAAAATCAATAAAATTGCCAAAAATTCAATGACCCCCATCCCTCTCTCCAAGAGAGATTAAAATAGGCTCTTCTCATGAGCCTTGAGGAATGGGGAGGTGACACATGTCACCCCCTCACTTCTCCTCCTAACTACAAGAAAGACTCTTGAAATGGGGTGGTGACACATGTCATTCACCCACCCCACCAAGTCTCTCTCCCCTCCACTTGTCATCTCTTAAACATGTGGGAGAGAAAGGTGGAGCTTAAGAAGGAGTGGGTGCCACATGTGCCCCAATCCTCTCCTCCTAAGAAGGACCACACAACCCCAAGGTACCCTCATCAATTGTGGGAGAAACTTGGAGTAAAGTCCTCCACAATTAAGGGGTCTTGAAGACTCCCCCAACCTAGAGAAGAGGAAAGGAAGAGGTTGAGTGTTTGACCCACTCATCCTCCCCCTCTCAAGCTTCCATTTTCGTCACTTTACTTCAGGGTGAAGTTAAAGTGACCAAATGGAAGTTTACCTAAGGTTACACAAGCCCAAAAGGTCCCTAGACCCAAGGGGTACAACCCAGGGTCAAGTTTAACCCATTTTGAGCACCAAGGGTTGAGTAAAAGCATATGAAAAGGGGTCTCAAAATTTATAACTTAAAAAAAAATATTCAAATGACACTATACTTACAACACAATTAGAATTCAAATAAAAGAGGGATAGACCTAACCCGACTAACAACATGCAACAACATTACAAAATTTCATCATGCAACATAGTTGATCTTGGTTCCTCTTGGAACTAGATCGGCTTCACAAGGGATAACAACACTGTGTGTGGGATGATCTCTAAATTTCTGTGGCTTCGTTAGAAACACCTGCGCACTCAAATGAAATGTTAAGTCCACATGTATATAATAGCTTAAGCAAATTGAAACATACAGTCGCATACAACATCACATGTTCATATAAGAATCAAGGAAGTCACATTACAATTAGATTCTAAATTATGCATTTCAAACATCCATTCCCAAGATTGAATCACATAACAAATTTCTAACTAACATCACCTAAATAGTTTCCCAATAACATCATAATATAAACCATATTTCCAACATCATCAGTGAATCAATATCCAAGTCTAAACACATCGTAAACATCCTAAGAATAACAAATACATGTACAGCATAAAGTCTAATAGTCCAGAAATTTGGGATCAATAGTCCCATAAGTCTAAATGTATCACCAATAGTAAAATAAGTAGTCAAATATAAGGGAATGAAAAAGTAGGTCTCACAGTTATACTACAATTTGGAGAGTAGTCACATATAACTCTTGTTGTAGAAATGTTTATGACATGAAATTCTAGAAACAACTTCTTTGCTAACTGCCAAACTTAACTCCAGAACCACACAACCAGATCATGTAATGCAGAGGAATGCGGACTAAAAAATAGGGTCACTGACTTAGGAAAATATGCAGTTTTTACCTTAGATAGCTTCTCTTAATCAACACAAGTATGAACAAAACCCCAAACTATCAAGTATCATGCTTCCAAATATCTTTGCATCTGCTAGGTCTTCCGGACTGACTTTCCCTAAACATGTTGACCCCATGTCTTAGTTGTGTCAAACCATCTCTCTCAAATCTTCCAATGTCCATTAACTACATCAAACTAATCAGCCTCTTCAACTTCTATACAAGATCTCTATATAATCATGACCTCAAGTTGACACATATTGAGTTGACATCAATGAAAACACATATTGCCAACAATCTCCCTCTTTGTCATTGATGGCAACATACATTTATCTACAAGTCTTCTCTCCCACTTGATAAGACAATCATCAACACATTCTCCCCTTTTGACATCAAAGATAAAGGGCATAATATCTTCTACTTATAACAATCCAAAAACTACATGAACTCCCCCTTACTGTATGATTTCTACAAACAACACTCCCCTTGAGATGGAGATGCCTCAAAAAATGATGCTATGTACATAGTATTTTAACCAAGAATGGCACTACAAGCCTCAGCAAGTCTATACAAAGCCAAAATTGTCTTATCTACAATACTTTTACAACTCACTTAGAAGGTAGAATGTTTTTGTATATTACTTTGAGAACTAGGCAAGAGTAGATACCCAGTTTGCTTTTGCTAAGGAACGAATGTGATTCTGACATTCAAATTGCATGCATAAATCCTTAGCCTCATCCACACTGCTTGGAGTCTTCATTTTTTGATCAATCTTTTTTGCTTTAGCTAGCAACCCAGATAACGAAGCAAGTCTTAAGTTGACTGCTTCCCTTAGCTAACCAACATGTTTCTTGTGCCCTAGTTGATCCATACTTGTCCTTTGACAAATCATATATCTCAACCAATTTAGTAATCTGTGACTTAATGGAGTCAATCTGATTTTTTATGTTCTTAGTGGAATTTGGCCATGTCAAGAAAAATAGGTATAATGCAATGACTTCATCAATACATTCCTTAAACATCTTCATATTTTCTTGCAATTTATTGTGTGCATTAGCACACCAGTCTGATGCATCAGTCATTCTTTTATCATTTATCTTCCTCAAGGCCTCTTGTTCTACCTTTTGCTCAATGTGAGAGGAATGATCTTTGAAAGAATCCATCAAAATATTCAATTTTTGTTTTGGAGGCAAAGAAGAATCAATGTTTATCTCAGGTAAACTCTCTTGAATAATCTTTATTGCATCATCATCTAATTTAGTCTTCAAATATTCTTGCAGAAACTCCTTCCTTGCAAAAGCATACAAAATATCACCAAGTTGTAATTTATGAAGAGAAGAAATATTTTACAAGTTAACTTGTCCCTCATGAGTAGGAATTTGCAGGAGCTGGGATGTCACCACAGGTTGAAACTACATCTGCAGCCCTAATAGGTCCTTGAATGAATTTGAAGATGAAGAATCCTAACCTACCTCCATAGAAGCAACTTGCTTCTCAACTGTCTTCTCTGTTGCATCTTGAATTTTCTCAAAATTATCGCTTTCTTTTGTTTATCATTTTTTGGATTCTCTGGAGGAGGAATATTATGTTCTTCACCAGGATTAGTGTTCCCTAGAGGGGGTACACCCACTTTACCTTGATCTCTTGTATCTTGTGCATCTGTATTCTCTAGAGGAGAAGTCTCCTCATTCTACTTATCATTTTTCTCTGTCACATCATCACCTGTCACATTGCCCTCAAAAGCTGATAAATATATGACTTGGGTAGACACATTGTAATGCCCACCCATATAAACACATACAAGTGGGCACACACTTATATAACTACAATTTTTTTTCTAACTTAAAGACATTGATCTAGACAAAAATTTAAACCTCCGTTTTCAAAGGATCTTTTAAATCACTGATTCTAACTTAGTGAAGAAACAATGTTCTTTAAAATAATTAATTTTTCATCCTAGAATAATTTCCTACTACAACAATGTAAATTTTCCACTACCTGATTAAATATAAAGAAACATTTATTTTCTATAACCTTTAAATATTCTAATTTAATCAATTCTAAATAAGTTAAATAGATAAAATACATTAATAATATTTATGAAATTTTAGACTAAAAGTTTAAAGCTTATCATTATAAATTAATTAAAAAACATTAAAGGATAAGAGTAGAAAGTATGCCAACAAAAGGTTTGGCCAACTAAAAGGTAGGGATTTATTGACACGAAAAAAAAGGATTAAATCTTACTAAATTGCACTATCATTTCTTGTTATTTAAAACTCATTTACTAATTTGAATAGATTGAATAAAATGACTAAATAAAATAATTTGTTCTAATTTGAAAATAAATTATTAAATTATAAATGCAAACAACTAAATCTTAAAATAATTATTGCATTCAAATAGTCTTAATAAAAATAGTTGAATAAAAACAATATGTTCATTTTTTTTAAAGAATATTAAATTAATAAATAAAGCACACTCACTAATTAATTTAGATTTCTCATTTAAAACATTAAATAAACTTACTAAACGATATGTTTCCAAATAAAGATAAATGGGAAAAAATTTAAACTAGTTAATTTTAAACCAACAATATTAGAAATCAAATGAACATTAATAAAATACATAAAAACTATTAGAATTGATTTGATTGCTCATTTAAACCAACCAATAAAACAAGCTTTATTTCTAAATTTACTTTTCAATTATTTTTGTTTTTCTATTGTTTTCTTTCTTTCTTTTTTTTTTTTCCATAAAATGCTTTGTCTTCTTTTTCTTTTAATTAAACTAAATATCCATGATTTTTCCTATTTTTAAAATGTGTTAGAAAAGGATGGGCCTCATATCCTCCCCCTTTTAGTATTAGGCTTCCTCCTGGAAGCCCTCAAAGAGGTGAGGGTATAAGGTCTAATCCATAACATCCAAAACTACAAGTACAATAACCATATAAATCTATCAAAAAGAGTAACAACATAATCAAATAACACAAATCATCCAAAACATAAATATCATAGGCTTGCATGCCTATCACTAAAGTATCCACACAAAAATAAAAGGGTTGGGTCTTACACACATCAGGTATATCCAGAGGAACTTGTTCCTCAATAGTCATCTCAACCCTCTTCATTTCTTCAATAATCTTGGTTGTCTTTTCTTCTATCTCTTTTTCTATTCTTTCTATCTCTTCTAAATATCTCTCCCCATTAGAGTATTTATCCTATGTTTGGTTCTAAATTCTTGTGCTCATCTTTGAGCTAATTTAATCCTTTCTTCGTGAGAGATAGATGAACCAACTTTCTCTAATGCTTGTTGCCTTATTTTGCCTTCTTCCACAACAACTTCATTCCTCTTATTACTGAGTGTCTCTACAAGACTTGCTGCAAGATGATCAATAATTTCATTTAGAGCCATATTAAAGCCCATCATATGCATAACTATAGCTTTCTAAATTGTAGATTTGTCAACAAGAGGCATCTCATCATAAAGATTTACAATCCCTTTTAGTGCACCATGTTGTGCAATAGCATTAATAGTAGCCTCAAGCTGTAGAGGGTCATGTTTAGGTGCTTTCAAAGGAGCCTTCTTTGTTTTCTTTCCTTTTTCCTTACCTTTTCCTTTAGATGTTTCTTCCTCTTCTCCTTGTCTTGTTCTCTTCATCAATACAAAAGATTCCTTTTCTTCTTCTTCATCCTCTTCATCATCATCCACATCCACCAGATTAACCTTTCCCCTTTTTTCTTTTTCTTAGGTCTTGGTTTTTTCTTCTCTCCAGTCTTAGTTTGCATCGGTGCATCAGTAGCATCCCTTTTTCTACTAGGAGGTGTTTGAGTAGGTTTGGAAGGTTTAGGAGAAGTAGTAGTGACAGAGGTAGACCTACTTGTCCTTCTAGGAGCAAGTGTGGTAGAAGTGGTTTGTGATTCTTCTGTAGGACCCTCAGGAGTATCAAAAATCTTTTCCAACTTTTTTTTCATCTTCTCCACCTTTTCCTCTACCTCCTTCTTGACTCTCTTGTTGGTTATCTCATCATATGTGCCAAACCTCTCCACAGTGGGATCCCTAGGTTTGATGAGTAAGATTTTAGCATATCCAGTTTAGTCAGGTCTGGAGACCTCATAGGGAAACATAGTTATCCAAACAATCCTTGGTTCAATTGCCTCCATGTAATAGTTGTCCTTATCCACCATAAAAGTGATATCACTCTTGTATCTCTCTACAACTTGTGATGGTATTCTATCCCTCATTTGTATTTCATTTTGGAATGTTTTAAAGAATCCCCAAAACATTGTGTCACATTGTTTGGTATCTAGAAAACTGCGCATGTGGTCCCTAATCTGATGTGCAATAGGAATATCCCTTCTCCAGACCACATTCTTCAAACCAGACAATTCCTTCAAGAAATAGAGCATAAGACAAATAATCAAAGAGCCATACTGGAATTTATAGCATGTCTCCTTGGTTCTCTATAAATTATCTAATAGTTGCTATCACAAGAGCTCACAAAGATCATAATTCTTTCCTTCCTTCACCATCTGATGAGTAGTGTATATGGAAGTGGTGGTAGCAAATCCTTCTTTGTTTGTGTAATAAACCTTATATGCAATACCCATTGTGGCATATCGAACCCCTAGGTTAGTGATGTCATCCACAGTTAGGGTTCTTTTGTCAAATTTTTCTCCCATAAGCTTCATAACCTCTTCATTCTTCATGACCTTTAGTGCTAGCATAGGTTTGGAGAAGCACAATCTAGTTACAACTCTGATAGCTTCCTTTATGATCATGTAGGGCTGATCAAGGCAAAAGAAATCTTCATGAATCCGGCTCAAGGTGATTCTGACCCATTCATCTTCATAGAAAAATTTGGGGAAACCCTTCCATACATCTAATCGTTTTGCCTCAACATTTGCATACTCTGGCTTGAGTTGAAAATCATCAGCCAAGAGATGATTGCTTCTAAATTGTTTCAACTTCAGATGGTTGTACTCATCTAGCTATGATTGAATATAGATGCAGACATCCTTTGTATGCAACACATTGATAGGAATGCTAGAAAACGCTCTATCCTTGTTGGTCTCAGTAGATTTGTATGAGTGTTTCTTGAATTTTGGCCTTGGCCTTTCCACAATGTCAACAACCACAGGTGTTGCCATGATAACTCTTTCTCAAAACTAGGGTTTTACAAACAAATCTAAGGAATACCTATGAATATTACCATTAGGGTTTGCACACAAGATTCACTGAAAACCTTCTTCTCTTCCTCGACTCTTGCACAAACTTGATATCATTCAAATGAGATCAATTTTGGTCAAGTAGGGATTAAATATGCGTCACACCTACCCTAGTTTCTCTACATTAAATGAATTTCTTTGTTCTTGACACAAGTAACTTTTTATTGTCCTAAGATAACACAAGGATCCATGATCATTCAACAAACTTCCGCAGAGAGTGTATTTTCTCCAAAACTTTGAGCAATCCTACACTGTTTGTTGCGTTGGAATCCTGGTTCCATCCTTCATCAAACCTAATGCTTTGTGTCTTGGTGTTATTTGAAAAAGTAACCTGACCAATGCATTCTTCATCAAGTTTTCCTTGAAATCCATGTGTGAAGATTACCACCTTGTTTCTCCTTTTCAGAATAAGTAAGTAGAAACAAGGGGGCATATATCTCCCATGATTTCCAACCTAATCATGTCTCATCACTCATCCCTTTAGTGTTTATGAATGACTTATTCATTTTTTGTTTGTAGGATGATCCGATGGTTTCTCTAACACATCTCTCTTTGCAGGTTGTGGTTCCTAACCTTTGTGATCTTACAGGATCACAAATTGGGGGCTTCTACCTCTTGGCAACATTTGACTTCCTCTATAGTATACTTTTGGGCATCCCTTTTGTGATTACTATAGTTACTTTCCTTTAGTTGCATATGTATGTAGTGTCATATGGCCACTGAAGTGGGGGCTCAATGTTATGTTGTAAATTGTGCTCTTGCTTGGATTAGCACAATTTCACTAAGTTTAGCTCCTACCTTTTAGTGTTCCTCAACCCCTTTCTTTATTGGACCTGTCTAAACCTTGATTGACATTTACCATATCGAGGAAATGTCACATTTCAGAGTAATTATTGACAAAACCCAAAAAGAGATTTTAGATTCTGGACATTTTAGACACCCTAAAGCTTGATTTGAAGTGAAATTTGGGGATGGACTTGGGTCTCCGCACCCAAGTCCTGCCCTAAATCTTCAGATTCCAAATTTCATTATGGTGTCAGCTTTTGTTGTGTGCTTCAGGATTTTGAATTCAAATTTTTGTTTCCACGTGATGTCGGTATATTATTTTGATTTATTTCATTTCTAGGGTTAGGTATTTAAAGAGAATTGAAAATCATTTTATCACACACAACTATGCTAAAAGTTTGCTACAAGTGCTCTTGAAAGTCTGCAAAGTATTGAAGCTCATTGAAGAATTTGAACTTTGCTATCATGGAGATATGTTGTGAAGATTAGGAATCAAGATCTTGAGTCTATCTTTCTCTTCCTAGGGTTTCTGAAACCTTTTGTACGATCGAGAGAAGGGTTGAAGCCTCCAACTTGAGTTTTGGAATCCTCCGCGGATATGGTTGCCTCACCTTCTTGTTCTACAAGTCTTCATTGATGTCATCTCCTTGAGGTGAAGTTGTTTCCTTGAGTGAAACATTTGTGGCTCTAATCCTTGATGTTTGATTCATTTAGGATCTTGCATTTGTTTATGCTTACACACTTGGTTTACAAGCACACACATCTGTATACTTTGACATTGGCTATTGTTGAGGTAGAAATACCAAAGATGGGGTTTGACTGAGGCAAACTCCTATATAGCCACAACCATATTTCTCCTTCTTTTGCTTGTGTAGGTTAGATTCAGGAAGATCAGATGGAAAGAAGTGAAGGAGGTGTTATAGGTACAGTTGTCATGGAAGTTATAGATTTTCCTTCAAAAAACCTATAGGACTTTGGAGCGGGTGCCAAATTCTAATAGGATCCTAAAAACTAGGATTTGGAACCCTTAATAGAGATACAGACACCTGGTGCAGACAATTTTGTTGACAGAAAATTTATAGGATGTTAGCAGGCCTCTAGTTTTTAGGTGCACAATCATTTTAACCTCTTGTTTGTATTTCTATGATCATTTTGTGGGTTATTGCTCTTGAAATCCATCTATTAGTGCATATCTTATAACTAGGGTTTGGTCTTTCCTTAGCTAGTTAGGGTTTGCAAAACTCTAGTTGAGACATCTTTTCAAGTACAACAAAGAGGAACAGGATACCTATAGCTTATCACTCTCATAGTGATTGATCTCGTTTCATAATTTGAATCTTAGTGCATGGAAAAGAGGGGCTTGACCTAGTTTGCAAATACTATCATTCTCTCTCTTTTCCCCACTAAACACTACTACGCCTCCTTTTCTACATTTGGGAACCAGTTATGATCTGTAGAGACAACTAATTTGAGATTTAGTACATCATTGGTATAGATAGATGATCCAAAATGATTAAAATACTAAAAGAGAAATAATAGTTAGGCATAAAGATCTCTGTGCTTTTTACTATAAGTAGAGGCTCTTGTGTGCATTATGTACACCATTTTCTTTCAAGAACATAATAAGGAATATTTCCCTTTTTGTTATGCTTAGTATACTACCCAGTCTCATAGGAAGTACCTCCCTGTTTTCATAGATGTTACTCTGTTCATATAGAGTCAAACATGAGAGGTATGTTTCTAGGGATGGGTGGTTCAAGTAAAAGGCTAGGTGAGAAGCAGCTGCAGGAAACTAGTTTTTATCTTCCTGCTTTTGCATAGTGTTATTCTAGTGGGGGAAAAGGTTGGTTGTCTAGAGACTCCAACAGCTTTGTGTTGTTGTGGGACTTTAGTAAGAGTGAAGAGGAGGATCTAACTCATTACTCCCTCTTCCCTTCCCTCATGTAGATGACACTCATCAAAGACCCAGTTGTGACAGTTGGAGGACATTTCATCAGGAGTGTCCAATTGGGGATGAGGAGATATAAGTAAGTTGACAACAATAGTTAGTTGTTTGTCAAGTTCATACTGACACCTGCAGCTGCTTCCTCACAAAGTTTCAGGGGCAAGTGGTTGCCTCAAGGACCTTTAAGGTTCTGGTAGTTGGCAACCCTAAATTGAAAGATGGGGGGTCATGCAAACCCATGCTTGAAGGGATGAAGCATAACAAAAATTGGTTGTATTTAAGTGCCTACGTGGTGTAATATGGCCCATGTTTTAGGAGGATAACAGAATGATTACTCCTTTACCACACTAGAAAGAAAGAGCATATAAGAAAAAATGCAGTTTTATCTTTTCACTATGGAAAATGATTTTGATTCCTCAAATGATGGTTTCCTCAACAAAATGTGGTTGCTCATGCTTTTTTCTCTTGGATGTAAGAGACCCCTTACTGTTATAAAAGGGTGTTCTCATTTGTATTAATGGTTCAAAGTTTCTGTATTAGTGGTCTTAGCATATTGGTTGGTAGTGTTATTTCAATGGAAATAGGAAGATTTTGATGTACCATATACCTTTTGTATAAATCTAAGTTCGATTAGAGCATGCAAATAAAATACATGAATTCTAGTCCATTTTGTCTCCATATATTGTACTTGAGCTCTTCTGGAATTAATGAAAAATCTTTTAATTTTGTTTTTGTGTGAAAGGCTCAATCTGATTTCTATTTTTAGCATTTGCTTAAGAAATGGATTAAATTTGTTGTTAGTAAAATCAAGAGTTTAAGTATAATGTTGTGGATCATTAAGTAGAATTTGGATTAGAATCCATAATGGGATGTATAATGCAAGGCGTTTACATTGGGAGTTTAGTGATTGAACCTTTTGATAAACTGGATGTATGTGGTATCTAAAAATTGACTCTGTGCCCTGGATAGGCACCGATCAAGAAGTTATCACCCTATCAGAATCAATCCATTCTTTAATAAATCATTATAATATCTTTTGTTTTTTTGTATTATCTAGTTTTAGAACACCTGCTCTCTAAGCCTATAGTTCATAATTGTCAAGAAACATTACTAAGTTGTTTTGAAATTCATGAGTTATTAATCTCAAGTGAAGAGCACATCTATTAAATGATACTCCAGTTGTAAGACCAGTGGAGAGATTTGAGTATTGTAGATAGGGCGAACCCCCTTTGGTCTAATAGAGACATAAAGTGTAGGGGACTATCATTGAATTGACTCTTGTTTGTTGGCCATTGCCCTAGAACCCTCAACCATGAGTATTTGGCAAATCTTTAGAGGATTTTAGGTAATTAGTTGGAAACACCAACAAATTGGCGACTCTACTAGGGAGTTGGGTAAATAGTTTTTTATCCTTAAAATTTTGAGTCATTTCAAGGTTTCAAGTGGTCTAGTATATCTAGATTCTGTAAGAGTTGAGAGTTTCACTTGTTATCTACATAACATGTACCATTCTGTGCGATTCATATTTTATTTCCCATTCTTCAGTGGCGAATCTGCATATCTTTGAGGTGGTGAAGACATATTTGAAATATTTCAAGTGAAACAACGATGCTCTAGTGACAAAATGAACTCAGACAAGTGTTTGGTCTTTAAAAGGATTTCAGTTGCTTGAAGTTTTTATTTCTTTTAAGGAGGTGGCGACTCTACAAATGAACCTGATCAATTATTGAAGAATTACTTTTATGGTGCAAGCATATTGCATAGATTTATAAAATTCCTAGTCATTGGGAAGGAAATTATGAAGTTTGTAGCATTGACTAGGTATTTGGTCCTTCACTCTCATTTCATCTTCAAGGTAGAATAAATCTGATGTGTAGAAGTTATTTGTGAGAATGCTTTGTGTAGAATGTTATTCCCATATTGAACGAACATTTACTTTGAAAAGAGGGAAGACTTAGGGTCTTGTTGAATGGTTGAGAGTTGTGAGCAAGTAGTTGAAAGAGGGGTAGCCTTTCATTTTTAAGCTTATTTGAAAATGGATTACTATTCTTTCCATCATCCTGCAAGTTCAAATGTCATGATGCAAGGTTCTCAAATACCTCTGTCATATCCTCAGAGAAATGTTTTCTTTATGGAAAGGTATCGACCAGTAGTTTTTAATGGTATCCAGGGGTATCCTAACCCTTTTCCCAATGAAGTCAGAGACTGTTTGTCCAAGTTTATTGGAAAGTGTTCTGAATCAGTAGATAAACACCTACAAGATTTTAGTGACTTAATGGGAGATTATGTTAACACTCCTCTTGAATGAAATATGAGGATTTGAATCAAATAGATTAGAACTATGTATTTAAAAGTCTTGGATCGCCAACAAGGCTTCTTGTGTGTTGATTTAGAGCTCTCCTTCATACAATTTTCTTAGTAGCCTTGACTAAGTAATTGAAGCCTTGGGGAAATTTATTTCCTTTCAAGAGAAGTGTTAACATACACTTGGTTGGCTTGTCTTAAAAATACATCAGCAATCTCAATACTTCATGGTGTGGAAGACAATCCTCTAGTTTCTTGTTGGCCAACATGCAATTTCCTATACATTTAGTCTGCACATTAAATCCATCATGGTGATACATAGCTGGCACTACCATAAATATATGTGATGTTAATAACATAAGTACATAATCATAGTTCACATAAAATTGCTATTTATTATGAAATCTCAAAACTCATCCACTATTTATAAGTCATTTAAGATCAACATTTAATCTATTATTTAAATAATTCTAAATCAACATCCATGTAAATGCTATAATCCATGTAAATGTTATAATCGACCATCTAATTAAATAATATTTAAATCAAGTAATTAAACATCATCTTATTACTCTTTTGAATCAAACACAAAAAATTAACACTAATGATCAATACACCAAGATGCACAACGATTAAGCATTGCAACACACTAGAAGCAACATTTGAATGAAGTAGCAAGCATCTAACCCTATTTCTAACATCATCCAAGAACACAACATACATACAAGAATTAACATATAATTCATATCAAAATTACAACGATTTATAATTTATCCTCAACATTTATTAAAATCGAAATACTAGCATATTAGGATCATAACTAAAATCACATCATTGTAAACAAAACCTAACCAAGCCACACTAACATCATTACTAAATCTAATATAATGATTAGAGCATGGTTTACTAATAAACATGATTAAGGGGATATATGAATTCCAATCATGGAAGTACAAATTCACATGATACATAAGCAAGACTATAACTAAAATAATACCACAACTAGTGTAAGCTAACTCTAGGGTTTTAGATAAGTATGATATCTAAGGAAAACAAATTAACATAGACCACTTACTTGACACCTTGGAACAATAACAAGGGTGTCAAATGTGACACAATAGTATGCAAGATAGCACATGGATCTATATTCTATCATAATAAGACTTAATCCAATTTGGCAATTCAAACAATAGAAGGGAAGCATGCAAGAACCTTAATCATGATCAAACTAACAAGCACTTAACCATTCATAATTATGCAATTTATAAATATAAAGAAACAAACTATTAACATCAAAATTATACAACAACGTTAAACATGATCTACTATTTATAACTATCAACACAAAAATCCATATAATGTGTTAATACCTTATAACAATAAAAACAAACAAACTCAAAAGTTACAATGATACCATCACTAAGGTACACCCAAACATAAAATATAACATAGATTAAAAAGTACAATTATAATCAAAACATAATAAGACCTTACAAATCAACATATATAACCTTAGTACAAAATGATCAATTATAAGTTTTTGTAGCTACCTAAATTAACACAAACTTTTCATATCCCATGCCCATAGTAGTATTAAACCTTAGGTGGAGAGAGGCTAAAACAATAATAAAAATGAAAGCCCTTCATGGAAGACAACATTTTGGTCTTATAGAATGGATTTACATGTTAAATGATTAACTTCTAGGAAACCTACATACAAAATTGCAAACCCCTAGCCTGTATTTAAAAAATGGGTTACCTCTAGTTTTGCAATTTACTGGGTGGTTGTAACTTCAGCTGCTTATAATCAAATGTCTAATTTGCTTCAAAATTTTCATGAGTACTTAACCTCCAATTCACTTCAAGAATTGGATTGATTTATGTGACACACATTTCCACACAAACACATGGGGACCACTATAATGTGAAACACTACACCATTGAAAATGAGTTCCTTGGCAGCAGAACACAATTGATGAGGATGATGGTATGTTACTTGATTAAACCATCCACCAAGGTTCAAATCCCACAGAGGTACGATATATAAGGGATGAGGCTGGGATTGTGCCCCTGACAACTTTAGCGGAATGGATACCCCTCAGTCCTTGGCTCTCAGCCAAAGAGATATCAGCATTGACTCATGCTCCCATATCAGGTATCAAAACAATCTTGTGGGTGATATAAAACCCTCCAATAAAAAAAAGAGAAAAAAGAGTTCCTTGCCAGAGAATCCTTTGGAGATTGTTAAGAATTGATATCTATGTTTAAGAGGTCACTCATTCTGGTATAATAGGAAGAGGGAATGGCAAGAAGCTTTCCATGAGGCTGCATCCAGCAAGAAGCTTTAACTAGTATTCTTCTGTTTGACAGAGATTTTTAGCTGAATAGTTGTTGATTGCCCATCTCAGGGGCATAAAATTTTGTACATTTGGCCCATCTTTATATATGTATAGAAAACTTGGGATGCCATCTATAGATCAATCACAATAATTGCAATTTTATGAGAGAAAGAAGGCAAAAGAAACCTCCAAAGCATGCAGAAAGTCCACAACCAATGCAAGATACATAACATAATTGGAGACATTACAATATTATATTTGCATAGAAATCCAGGAGGATCAAAAGAGGAAATCTTAACTTAGATTACTACAACATTTAACAATGTTCATTTTGTTATTACATGCATAAATTGGTTCACAAATAGGAAGAGTGAATGGCAAGAAGCTTTCCAAGAGGCTGCATCCAGCAGGAAGCTTTAACTAGTGTTCTTCTGTTTGACAGAGATTTTTAGCTGAATAGTTGTTGATTGCCTATCTCAGGGGCATAAAATTTTGTACATTTGGCCCATCTTTATATATGTAAAGAAAACTTGGGATGCCATTAGAGATCAATCACAATAATTGCAATTTTATGAGAGAAAAAAGGCAAAAGAAACCTCCAAAGCATGCAGAAAGTCCACAACCAATGCAAGCTAGCTAACATAATTGGAGACATTACAATATTATATTTGCATAGAAATCCAGGAGGATCAAAAGAGGAAATCTTAACTCAGATTAATACAACGTTTAACTGTGTTCATTTTGTTATTACATGCATAAATTGGTCTCACAAAATGTTGTAATGAAAAACTAATCAAGAAGACAAGTGTAGCCAAGCCAGAGTGATAAATGTCTACAATTCTTTTTAAAGAAGAGAGGACAGTATGAAGCAGGCAGGAAATAGATCAATCCACCAGGAAAACAGAAACACGTGTTTGGAACCACCCCAATTGACTTTATTTTATCTATTTGAAACCCATAACTCTGGTATGGTACAATTATCAATTGACTGTATTGTATTTACTTGAAACCCAAGTATAACCAGTATCATACAATTGCAGAATGTTTATGTTTACTTGAAACCCACGTATACCAATATGATACAATTACCAATTGATGTTCATATTACATAATGAATGCAAATGGACAATGAAAGAAATAATGATCACATCAAAGAAATGGAATTTGACAATCATATTAAAACAGAGCAACATTGTTGTTAATGACGATACTCATCTCCAGACTCAGGGGTATGGGCATAGGAACATGCATTGGAATAAATGAACAAGAGCATGTCTATGTTCTATATAAATATAGTCACCAGAAGATGTGGGTATGGGACACAGAAGCAGTTGTGGCCCCAATACTAGAGTTCCTTGGCGACTATACTAATGACAGTGAGAATCTTGTGATCTGACAGATTTCTTAGCTTTAACAAATCTACCAAAGGAGATCCAGGATGCTCAGAGGCTGAGATTGGTGAGTTCAATTTTTGTACTTTGCTTCTTTGGGAGTCTCTAAGCTGTAATAAAACAGTACTTATTGTCAGCTAAAAAGTGTAGAAGTGAACCTATATGAAAAGCCATATTGAAGAAAATAACTCCTACAAATTTCCACGCGAAACCACAAAATCCAAACTTCAAAGACACTGCAAGTTAGAGTTTGACCTACCAAGGGCATTTGTTTCTGATGTTTTCATGATCCTTAACCGCTTGACTGTGTTGACAAACATTCTGCCAAAACATAGTTCTGTTATCCAAAAATTACAGACTTGAAAATTGCCATGAGAAAGAATACAGAATCAACAATCTTTTAGACAGTCGTACTAGAATCCATATGGGAACAAAACAGGGACATTTTCAGAAACCTAGAGATCAAAACTTACTTCCATGGAATGTCCCCTACAAGCATGCAATCTCCTTCTTTGTCTTCATAGGTCAAAACCATATCAGAAGTGCGGTCCAAAAGCCGCATTGAACTATTTCTAGCCCCATACTGAATTCCCATGGGGGTTCGAGATCCATTCTGACCTGAGAGTCACATGGACAAACAGCTAAGCCTCCATTGTTACATGAATAGGAAACAAACACATAAAGAAAACTATTGAGATGCTCACTTTCAGTGCTTGGTTGAAACATATTTTCCAAATCTTGAACAAGATCCTCATAAGATTCATGGGAATTCAGGTCCACTTTTCTACCAATGGCTACACCATCCATGTTCACCTTGACATATCGTGAGTTGCCTTGGGCCCCTTTATTTTCTCCAGAAGACTTGGGATTGGAACCAAGAGAATTTCTCCTGTATGCCTGAATAGGAGGCCAACCTATGGATTGCTTATCTCCTGAAGGCTTAAGGTGGGAGTCAAGAGAATTTCTCCTGCATGCCCTAATCGGAGGCCAACCAGTTGCTTGATTCCTGTCAAGATGGTTACAAAGAAATATGTCAGATATAGCATATGAATATCCCTATAACAAAAATCTAGACAGGGCCTAATACAGCAAAGCAAACGGGGAAAGGATTGGAAAGGAAGACACACACTACCTCGTTCAGAACACCCCTAGCACTGTTGGAGGTACAAGATCATAATCTGGAAAAGAAGCCTAGAGAAGAGTTGCAGCTCACTGGTAGAGCTTTCCTCATCCAATTAGGTGGTCCTGGGTTTGAATCCTAGCTTGTCCATGCACTCTTATATTAGAGCCAGTGATGGCTGATGAACAACTAGCTGATCTCAAGTGGAGGGTGACTTTGAGGGAGACTGTTGAGGGTAACAAACTCCACCTTACAAAATGGAAAACCAAAGAAGACATGCAGCTTAGGGGTAGAGCAACCCTATGCAGATTGGGTGGTCCTAGATTAAAATCTTAGTTTATTCATATTTTCTAACAATCACATGATCTGGACAATCTAGACCTAATAAGTACAAGATCTGGACAATCTAGACAATGAAGGGGGAAAATTTACAGAACACAAATATGCAAATGAGGCCTCGCAAAAGCAAAGGAATCTTGCACTAAGGTCTTGAAGATTATCGCTAATGTTAAAAATTGACTACAATGAAATAATACATATAATGTGAATTCAAGACAATTAAACAAGGTCTGTCTGCAGAGTACAATGAAATGCAAATCTGTCTAAAGACTAAAAAATGACTACATAAATACACATCTTCAATCCAGAAACCTTTTCCAAACAAAGGAAAAAATAACTAGTCCTTACTTTGTAGGAGGTTCACCAGCAACTGGACGAGGGTCAGAACCAGAAAGTTGATGGTCTGCTTTATCCTGGTTCAAGTTGCAGAGGGCATTTACCAAATCCATGCCAGATTGTTTCATCTCAAACGGTTGAGACCGCCTACATGTATTCCAGTACAACGACAGAGAATTAGCTTTGTTCCTGTCAATGCCAGGGTTTTCCTGTCTGTTCTTCTTGAAGAAGGCTGGAGCACTGAACTGAGCTTGCCTCGTTCGGCCAACAGTAGGTGTAATGCCAGTTGCCACCCCACCATCCTGACCTCTTTGTTGTGCATTAGACCCAATTGCTTCATTATAGCTCCTTTTGACCCCAATCAATCCTTTTGCCGTGCTTCTATCGTCAGAGAAGGTATCAATACAGTGAAATTCTCTTTTTGTCAGAATTTCTGCATTTTGCATTGTTCCCATGGAATCAGGAACATTATGCTTTTTCTCTACATCACCAACCCAAAGGCTTAAATCCAAGCTTAATTTGAGATCACCATCTTCGCAGCCTCCACAGTTATCAGTGTTTTCACAAGAAGATGATACCTCAGTGAGACCGACATAGTCATAGTTGTGTTTTTTGGCATCTGTGCAGCTCAACTCTGATCCCAGAGGCCTATTCATGCATGAGTTGTCCGAATAGTCCGGGCTCAGACTACCTTTACTAAAAGGGTAACTGTCAGGTTTGTTTAACTTCTTATTGGCCTCAGAAGACACAGGGCTGACAACTGAGAACAATTTTTCCATTCTTAGATACCTTGATGAGAATGTTTGGTCTCGGTGTGATCAAAACAAGAAATTTTGAAAGATTGTTTGTCAATCCAATGCAGAAACAGAAATCTTTTGTATATTCAGCATATAAGAATGTCCTATGAGAGTGGTTGTCCTTAATGTGATGAAAACAAGGCAAGTTTGAATGAATGCTTGAAAAATGCAGAAGTAGCAACCTTAAGTATGTCCAGCAAAGGCCAAGATACCTTTGTGAGAAAGTGTGGCCCTCATGCAATCAAAACAAGCCAATTTGAAATAGTGCTTGAAAATCCAATGCAGAAGCAGCAATCCTCTGTATATCCAGCATAGACCAAGATACCTTTATGAAAACTTCTGGCCTTAAATGTGATCCAAAGCCAATTTGAAAGAGTGCTTCAAAATCCAATGCAGAAGCAGCAATTCTCTGTCTATCCAGCATAGACCAAGATACCTTTATGAAAACTTCTGGCCTTAAATGTGATCCAAGCAAGCAAGTCTGAATGAATGAATGAGATTTGAGAACCCAATATAGAAACACAGTTTCTAAGTATATCCAGAGCAGACTAAGACAAACTAAAGTAGAATTTTCGGCCTCAATGTGATCAAAACAAGCAAGTTTGAATGAATGCACAACTCAATATAGAAACAGAAAATCCTCAAATATATTCGGCTTTTAGACCAAGATGCAATTTCTTCTACAATGTCGAGAAAATGTTCTTCTTTTTTCTTGAAACATTGAGAACCCACATGGCAAAAGACATTTCCCTTGTTACACTGTACACAATACTATCTAGTATGCCAACAGATTTGAATACAATACACTCCAATTCCAAAGCTTGAGCAACACACAACAAATATAAATGCAATTACAAATATATAGTCATTGGTATTATAAAACCAAGGGAACATAATAACAGGTGCATTGCACTGCATTCATACACAACCTAAGGGACATTCCGACAAGAGAATCCCACCACCCCATAAGCCCGGACATTGATATATAAATTAGATTTAAAGAAACTCCATCCATGTGGTATGTAGTACCTATTCCAGTGGGAATTTAAACACGTTTCAATCCTATCTTATATAAAGATATGATTAGTATTTTTAATTATCCCACAGTAATCAAAACAAAAAATAAAGCTATTCTAACTGCACTAAATTTGGCATGTAGGCAAACAGGTCTTGTGTTTGCTCCACCCATTGGGCCACTTATCAAGGCAAAGTTGTCAATATTCCTACTGGTCCTTAGAATAGAAACCCTTTTTGCATTGCCTTGTTAAGGAAAATCTAAGTCTGCATTAAATACATAACTGTCCTCATAGGTTATTATACTACTTGCTCATCTCAAGACAATATGCTGAATCTTTCTTTCCATGTTATTATTATTATTCATGGAATTTATGGGTCTCACTCATCGTTTATAAAGAAAGTGGCTCCCTATGTTCCCCCTCATGAGGACACAGTGCAAAGTTTCATTGTCGTTAAAGTGTGGCATGGAAGGGATTAGGCAACTACCATTCAATTCAAATCTCCATATTCCAAGCATCTTGTGCATCTCCATGTACAACTCTCTTGTACATGTAGTGAGGTGTAGCAAACTGATCGATGAGGTTTGGTTTACTCTTGAGCTAGTCAAAATGTAATTAACACATTGATTGAGGTGTCGTTGAACTTAGTGGGAGTCTTCATTTGCAATTTAACATGGATTTTCAATGCAACATTGGTTTTTGGGTTCAACATGAGAGTCCATCGAGTTGTAAACATACATGCATCTTCAATTGAATTTGACATGTGTTAAAAAGTATTTAAAAGATTGGATTTATGAGTTTGTTTTTACACTTATATTCTGATATTTGATTTTGGGTTAAAAACATGTAAATTGTCATTTCAATGCTTTCTGGATATCTCTTTTTTTATGTTAGGTTTTATATTCTGTATTTGATTTTGGGTTAAAAACATGTAAATTGTCACCTCAATGTTTTCTAGATATCTCTTTCTTTATGTTAGGTTTTATATTCTGTATTTGATTGTGGGTTAAAAACATGTAAATTGTCACCTCAATGTTTTCTGGATATCTCTTTCTTTATGTTAGGTTTTATATTCTATATTTGATTTTGGGTTAAAAACATGTAAATTGTCACCTCAATGTTTTCTAGATATCTCTTTCTTTATGTTAGGTGGATGTTAACATAGATTTGTTTGGTAAAAGGTTATGTATTGGTCTTTATGTTTTTGTATTTAAGAAGTATGAATTCTTTAGATTGTAAAGTTGTGGGTATAAAAACATAGGAAATGACACATTGAGTCTTTGGGGAGTGTTTGTAGTGTAGCTGGCTCATAAGTAAAAGATGCAATGAATAAATCTTTATACTTTTACACATACAATGTAAAGTTCCTTTAGCAAGAAGATTATGGCTCTAAAAATATGAGATTTGATAGCTAAAGTATTTTAGATACTTCTTTGTAAATGTGATTTATGGGTTAAGGTAGGTCTATCCTAATTAATTTTATAAATCTCGATTTAATCTCATATATATATACTTAAACTATTGACATGTGTTAAAGTATTCAAAAGATTATATTCATGAGTTAGTTTGTTTTTACACTTATATATTGGGGTACTCAATTATGGGTATAAAAACATATAAATTGTCACCTCAATGTCTTCTAAATGCCTCTTTCTTTATGTTAGCTTTGAGTATTAAGGTAGATTTTTTTTAGTTCACTTGTATAAGTAAAAGGTGTGTATTAGTCTCTATGTTTTTGTATCTACCAAGTGTGATTTCTTTAGATTCTAAAGTTGTGGATATAAAAATATATAAATTGACATGTTGAGTCTTTTAAGAACATTTGTAGTATATGTTAAATTTGGGTGACAGATTTGTACTAGTTACATTGAGTCTTTTAAGAACCTTTCCAATATATGTCAAATTTGGGTGGCAGATTTGTACTAATTTATTAGTCAGCTCACTCACATTTAAGAAATATTATTACACTTTTGTACAGGCATTATAAAATTCCATTAACTCATAAAATTAAAAATATAAAATTTCATACCTTAAAACATTTTAAATTAGCTCTTTATAAATATATTAATTAAATGCTTCTATTATGTGATTTTGCTAGAATTGTAGCATTATGGATATACAATCATAAGAATTTACACGTTGGGATCTTTTAAATAATTCTATGTGAATATAAAATTTCAGCGTGAAAAAGGGAAAGGTGCTTTATGTTTGTCACACATTTCACTGCAATGATGAAAAATGTGAAGGTTTTTTAATCAGTCTCAACTCACTTATATTTAAGCCAGTGTATTGATTAGCAAAGGAGATCTCTTCTCTTCTCTTCAATTTTCTTTTCTAAAATTATAACGTCAATCTCCGCCCATAAATTCTCTCTCTTATAATTGTTTATTGAGACCATATCTTTGTGTATGAGTGATGAAGATATCTAGAAAGGCAAACACCATAATATATATATTTAAATAAATAAATATTCCTTAGCCTTCCACCTAAACTTTTGATTGGAAAAGAAAGGCAACGAGAATGTAAGTGGGTCACAAAAACGTACCCAATCTGACATCGTGAAAGCAAAGCATGTCTTCCAAGAAGAATAGTTGCACCTTTACACATGTAATATACGTATACATGGCCATACAAATCTCATATGTATTTTTTTTAAATTTAAATTATTATATTTAGTAATTGTAATTAAAAATTCTTTAATATGCTCAACATATTATAAGAGTTAAATAGAGCAAACAAAACAACAGTGTGCTGTGTAATTTAGCATAAGATTGTAAAGAAATCAATGGATTCTTTTTTTTAGTACCTGCACTTATCTAGTTATTAATCTATTGATTGTAAATCAATCGGGGCAAATTTGATTTAAATTTGTACTTTTGCTATGTCAACATGACAAATTTTTAACAAAAAATATTGAAAAATGATTTATCTTATTGTGATTGGCTGAAAAAAAATGACCTCTTCTCTGAGAGTGCAACAAAAAGCTATAAATGGGGAGAGAATTTTGGTTTGAGGGGAGGATGTGGCAACTAAACAAATTATGAACACAAATTTTGTCTCCCACTAGTTAAGTCATGCCTAAATGGATGGGGATAATTATGAGAGGGAAGAATCATGAGTTTTATGAATTTAATTTTTTGCTTCATTGGTTAAACGTAAAAATTAATTTTTGTCAAAGGAACAAAGTTATAATATTAAAAATATAGGGTTCTACACATTTTATTTTTTGTCAAAGGGACAAAGTTATAATATTAAAAATATAGGGTTCTACACATTTTATTTTATAAAATTAGATTATTTTTGGAATTTCAATTAAAAATATAGGGTTCTACACATTTTATTTTATAAAATTAGATTATTTTTGGGATTTCAATTTTATTTATTCAAGAGTTAAAAATCTACTATTTCAATTTTATTTATTAAAAAGTTAAAAATCTACAGTATCATGAAAATAATTTGCCATTTTATTACATTTTTTATTTTATTCTTCAAACATACAATATTTTAATGCATTTTAAATTATCATAGTATTAATATTATTACATTTTAATATCTTACACAGACTTTTCAAATCTCTATCCACTCAACTAGGGCTAGGGCTCTCCACATAATACAAATATGTAGGCTTTGTAAAGTTTAGTTTTATAGATAAGTAAATATTAGATAAACCACAATATTAGATAAATTAAAATAATTAAAATCATGTTCTCTAAAAGTACTTAAACAAAAAATTAAGTGACTATGGTAGTGATCTAAATATGAATATGTTTTTGATTAGATAAGCAGCAAAAGAGGGTGTGATCCCATAAGAGTAAAGCCAAAAAAGGCATGATCCCATAAATATGAATATGTTTTTGATTAGATAAGTAGCAAAAGAGGGTGCCAATCCCATAAGAGTAAAGCCAAAAAAGGCGTGATCCCATAAGAGTAAAGCCAAAAAAGGCGCACCAAAAACTATAATAGTTTAATCAGAGTTTAAGCAAAAGACCAGTAAGACGAAACAAACAAAAACCACAGAACCAGTAGTTCGACAGTAGACTAACAGAAGACACAAACAAGCCACTAGCGGCTAATTAAACATTTTGTCCCAATCATCAACCAGAAACTAGAAAATGTCTTGGTAGTCCTTGAGCTTCTTGCCTTTCTTGCCTTTGTCATCCAGCTCTGCCTCCTAAAGAATCGCAAGGGTCGTGGCAGATCTGTGCATCACCTTAGTGGAGAATTTAGCCAAAGCACTATATTTTTGCTCCAGCTTACTAACCCTCGCCGTCAGGTCTTCAATTTCTTTGTTCTTATTGATTTTGGCACCTTTTTTTCTGGTTACCTTTACCTTTACCTTTCTTCCCTTTCTCAAAACTAACCAAGTCCGAACCATGAACATTAAGTTCAGGGAAGTTGCTGGGTCCCTCGTCTTCCACCACAATCTTATCACTTTTCATTTCTTTGTTAACATAAATTTCACCACCCAAGAATTCAGTCTCCACCACCTCAATGTCAACCTTGTTATTTCCTTCAGAACCAGTGCCATGCTGCTCAATCGACCTTCTTTGGTTTTTTTCCTTCAACTCTTCCTCATCCTACTGGCCTCCCGAGTCTTCCTTATTCACTTCCTCAATCTATTCTTCCCCTGCTGCTCACTAGACACGATCTTCTGCATGTCCCCAGTCAACATAGCTTTAGTGGATTCCTTTTTCAAAGCCAACAACTATTAAGGCGTGGGGGCCGGTTTAGTAGCAAGTCTGGAGGATCTTCTAGCTGATGGAATCCTAGGTTTGCTTTCAGTAATGGTGTAGTCTTCATCCACACTGTCAGTATTCTCACTTTCCTCCTTCAAACTCACTTCCTCCACCACCATGGGCTTAGAAACCCTAGTACCACTACCAGTGCCCCTTTCATCAACCGTGCCACTGTGAATTTTCTTAAGGGGGTAACCTGAGTGGGAGAAGCATGCAGAGTTTTCCTCTTAGCAAGGGTAGCCGCCAGGGAATTAGGGGTCAGATCCTCAGTGGAGGGTTTAGGGCTAGTAATCATAGAGGGTTTCTTTTTACCAGCTTTAATATAGGAATCTGGGGTAATTTCAGTAATAATCACTGGATTGTAAATTTCCTTGGCAGCTTTGGGAGAAGGTGACGGGTCAAGTCTGACCAGGGTAAGGTTTTGGGAGGACAAAGAGCAAGGTTGAACTTATACAGCCTCATTATGAGCCCCTAGTGAAGAGGGAGTTCAGTTTTACTAGGGTCCAGAGCGTGTTGTTCCTTAGCAGTGATTATAGATAACTCGAGGGAGGAGAGGAGGTAAAACAGGACACTGATAATCTTACTGCGTCTGAAATGATTCAGGAGTGTGAAATAATAATAAAAAAACCTTCTAAACCTTCCCTCCAGAGTAAAGTATTTCATAATCATGAAACATACCTCGTCCCAAGGTTGAGGAAGCTTCTGCCTATTGAAACCCCCTTGAAGGCTATACAAGACCTCATCCTTCTTAAGAAAAGTCTTCATGCCCTCATTATCAGAGACTTTGCTTTTCCTAGGGTGCTTGGTGCCATCAAAGGGCATGCCAGTAGCCATACCATTCCCCTCCTCAGAGATGTCAAAAGTCACATTACCCACCTTAGCCTTTCTGTTATCATAAGAACACAGGAACTGAACAAAGAGGTTCTCGTCGAATCCTTGAAGGCACTCCGGATAGGAAGCAACACCCCCTTCTTGACAAATATGCTAGACAGACTCATTTTGTTTAAACTCTTCGCATGACTTCGGCTCTGTACGTGTTCTATGCCCCCATCACAGAGTTAGCAATCCTAAGTAAAAAAACCTTGGAAGTAACAGACTTAGTAGAGCAGGAAGTGAGAAAAACTTAGCAATTAAGCTTCTGCAGTTCCCATTCCCAACCATGCTGATAAAAATGGTAGCAATGATTTTCACAGCCTTCCCATCGGCCGAGGTGGTGTACTTGCTATAATTCATCTTATGCAGACTATCAAAACCTTTCTTCTCATAATGGGGGAACAATAAATGATCATTATTATTGTTCATGCTGTGTGGCATCGAGCAATCTCAGGACTTCACGTGCCTAGATAGGTGGAATGTCTCCACGGGCCTCCAACTCAGCATGACTTTAGTGCAATCTTCAATCTGTAGGTGATATCAAGTACAAAAAAGGAGCCACATCAGCGCCTTCGTAATTCTAAATATGAATATGTTATTATTATTATATTGTGTAATTATTCTTCAAACTTACAATATTTAATGTATTTTAAATTGTAATAGTATTTAATATTGTTACATTTTAATATCTTAGGCAGACATTGGTTCTAAGCATTTTATTTTATGAAATTAGATTATTTTTGGGATTTTAATTTTATTTACTCAAGAGTTAAAAATCTAGGATTTCAATTTTATTTAGTCAAAACTTATTACATTTTTTATTTTATTCTTCAAACTTACAATATTTTAATGCATTTTAAATTATAAAAGTATTAGTATTATTACATTTTAAGGAAATATTTGTGTTATTTAATAGGCTTTGTAAAGTTTAGTTTTATAGTTAAGAAATATTTTAGTCCTATTTTATTTTTACCAAATTAGATTATTTTTAAGATTTCAATTTTATTTATCCAAGACATTTCAACACTCTTCAAAAATTAATTTTTCAATTATTGGAATGCAATTTGTCTATACAACCAATACCTAATCAACAAAAAAAAATTACAACTAAACAAATACTATAATAACAACACTACAAGGCAGGTATTTGTTAGTATTTGCCTTGGGTAGACCATAAGAGTAAATCAAAATAAAGTATTATTTTTGATGTTGAACAAATTTTAATTTTTCCTAAGTCTATATGAGAAAATTTTAACAAAAATTATTTAGAAAATCATTTATCTTTGTTGTGATTGGTTCATAATTTGAGCTCATAAGGACGGATTTTGCAGATTTACTTTCTTTAGATATTATGTTTCCACTGTTTAAGGCCACAAATGCCCAATTTTACAAATTTACTATTTTTTTTAGATATTATGTTTCCACTTTTAAGAACACAAATGCCCAATTTTAGGGAATATTATACCAAAAATTTAACTGGATTTACCATGTGAACACGTGGCAACTATCACTCATGGCCCTTAGAACTGAACGAGGTGTTTTTTGGGCATAATAAATTAAATTGATGCATGAAATGAAAAAAATGAAGTCAAACACTACAAGCATTTTATCCATTTCCAATTACCTTTTAAGTATTTTAAAAATCAATGTCAATATTTATTTTTCCTATTTATGTGAAAAATTATTGGATGAAATATTTGGATTATTCTTAAAACCCAAACATAGATTTAAAAAATATTTATTTTTAACTTATTAGTTATTTATTTTTAAAAACTATTATCTATAAATTTTTATTTACTAGACATCACAAGTGTCAAGTCATTATTTATTTATTTATTTTAATTTAATATAAAATATTATATTAAATTTAGGGGCAGAAAAAACTAAAGAAAAAAAAAAATATGGTAAGAGATTTATTTTACGGGTTTGTTATTATACTATAACTATTATAACTAGGTTATAGTAATAACTAAATTATTAAGAATTTTGATATTTTACAATATTTATATATATTAATAACATTATATTTATAAATTAATTCATTTATGAAATATATAATTATTTCTAAGTAATTATATAATATTTTATTGTTATTGAAGTATTATCCAAAAAAATTGACAATTTAATAATTATTATAGAAGATTTTGATCTCAAAATCTAAAAAAAACTACTAACACAAAATTTAACTAAAACTAATTTTCAACCATACTTACTATGTGACACTTGTTATATGAACTTTCTTGGTAACTTCTAAAATTTGATATTACAAAAATAATATATGATCTATTCAATAAATCCAACTCATATAAATTTTATAATATAAATTTGTACTAATTTAAAAAATTTAAGGACTATAAACATAAAAACCTATAAGACAAATATGAAGATAAATATTTTAACTAAGTACTATACTTAACTTTTGATCTTTGTATATATTAATTCCTAAAATTTTAAATTTTAGAGCTATAATTAAGAAAAAACAAAAACATCATTACCTAATAACCACAACACACATAGTATTAGTACTACACTACAAAGGAAGGTACTCAGCCACTACGTGACACTTGTTAAAATTAGATTTAATAAATATGACAATTACATAATTTAATTTAAAGTTGTGATAGATATAATAATTTTTAATTTAAAGTTGTGATAGATATAATAATTTTTTAAACTTTGAAAATAGTAGGAAATAGTAGATATGAAAGCATTTGGTTGATTTTGGTAGTCAATAGATAGTTGTATTGTCTTGATCATAACTTTTTAACTGTAAATCAAAATTGTAACTTCTTATGTGTGTTGGAAGCAAACCCCTAAATCTGAACTAGTTTGCTCTCAAAATTTGATGGATCAATTCTAAGCACTCTACGTTCAATTTTGAGTGTCACGAATCTAATCTTTTACATGGATTTGATTTGTGTTGCACGAATTTGAACTAATACAAAGTGCACTTGAAAATGAATTTGTCTTTACCTTTTTTGATATCTAATTGTGTCAAGGTGATGTTTAAGGACACCTTTGAGCATATTGCTGACTCAATAACTAATCATGTCCTTCTAAATCAACCACTTGGTTGGCTAGATTAATGGTGGATTGATATAGAACACAACACATGAAAACATGCAAATGGCCTATATGATGATTCTAATCTAATAAGGGTATTTCCTTTAGAAAATAGAAGTGTGCTCTAATGATTTCTCCTTGTAATTGCCTATGAATTAATTTCTCATTTAATATCTTTAAATAGAAAAACATAACAATGTAGCACACACATGTACTAAGTTGGCTTATACCAACTAGTAGAAAAGAGTGAGAAAATTAGAGTTTAAATTTGATATTTAATCTCATGTGCCTGAGGATTGAACTGGGTTAGTTTTTGGCCACTCAAAAAATGAACCTTAAGGCTGAAATGATAATTTTGAGGTAGGGCAAAATTTATAGAAGTGTGAATGAGAGTGCAATAATGATGAGTAAATAATTACTATATGGGAATGGTGTAAATGGAAGTAAATAGAGATGGATGGGGATTGGGTCATGAGACAAGTTTAGCACAAGAGTGTGCCACTTATCAATATATAATTGCATTAATCCATTCCATAAAATGGAACCAAAACTAAATGGGAAATGGCACAAGTATGTAAATTTCACCAAATTACATTTCCCCCCCACTTTGATGTGCATGTGATTCTAACATGACCATGTATTTCAAAGTATATGGACATTCTTAATGAACATGAAAAGTAAATATTCAAACTCATAGAGGATATTATCTTTAAAATGGATATGACAATTCTTCTTACATCATCCTTGGTATGACCAATCCATTAGAATATGCAAAACAAAAAAAAGATATATGATGAGTAGCTTCTACCACACAATCTAAATAAGCATTAATTATTAGTTACTTTAATTTCCTATAAAAATGAGAAGAGATAAGGGATATAAAATTTTGCCTAATACAAAAAGTGATACAAAATTTTTGCATGATAAAGAAATATGATAAAACTCCATTTAATGTGGCAATGTGATCAATCTTTGTGTAATATAGTATTGTAACACACGATGTGGGCATGTAAGGTAGTATAGTTCCATCTAAATACAATGATGAATCTTTGTCTAGCACAATATGTTGTCTAAATCTTGACTATAAAAAGTGTTAGTGACAATAGATACTCCTCTCTAATTGGTTTCATAAAAAGTATGCATGGAATTAGAAGAGAGATCTCTAAAATGAAACATGATAATGATAATGATAAAAGACATAAGATAATCAAATAAGTTGCAAGTGTGTAAGCACATATAGCATGTTAAAATATATCTTCATATAATAAGTGTGTAATAACATAAATTGAAGATAAAAATCAAGGCATAATGTTGCCTCCAATATAGGCAAACCATAAGATAGCTCTAGAAGCATGATATGAAAATGTAATCACATAAATTACAACATAGGATATATGTGATTGATTAGGTATTGACATGAAATGAGCATAAGATAAAGGCAAGATAATGTTGATAACTGAGAAGGGGGGGGGTGAATCAGTTATCCTAATTATTTCTTCCTTTTGAACTTCCTTATTAATCAATGCAGCATTGAATCAAACAAACAAACATTACCATGAAATGAGAAACACATGACACAGTATTTTTGATGTGGAAACCCTGTTAAGGGAGAAAACCACGGGGTGATTAACCCAAAGATTATTCTCTGTTAGAAGAATAAGGAATTACAAAATGGCACTTGCCAATTAGGGCTCACTGCCTGAGCACACTGCTCACAAAGAGGCACACTGCCTACAAGGAGACACACTGTCTACAAAAGAATGTTATACAATACTTGAAATAATTGGAAGCATCCACATATGCTGGAGTTTAGTTCCGGTTAGGCTCAGTACACTGATCTACTGCACTTCATCTTTCCTCTTCTCTTTATTCTGCTTTCCTTTCACATACCGGATCTTTCCTACTACTTCTGCTCTGCTCTGCACTTATTCACATATATCATCATCGCTACAACTACTCTCACAACTAAATCCATCGTGCATATATATCCGCACAAGTAATTTCATCACCTTTCTAGTCGGCATCCGGAACAGTCTATTTTCTCACAAACTCTGTTCTATCGGCTGAATCCTTGCTCATCAAGTAATGCGGATCAAGCATATACTTGTAGATATCATTAATCATGTCGGCCAAACATGATTCATGCCTTCACAACCTTTACCATCAACAGTAACACATCCGGAAAACAGTCTGATGTTCTGTCAGTCAGTTCTTCCTCTGTTCTCACTGTCACTCAGGAGTCCGGTACTCAACTATTCATATTTTTTTCTTTGTCCATCACCGGAGGCTAAATCCTTGGAATATACCACTCAAGGTAGTCCTCTTGACTTTCCCCAATCCACACTGGACCAAGATACTTCCTCTGAGAGATCCGGACCAATCTGTCAGACCTTGCCACATGCTCTGTTCTTGTTCACCGGATCACAACAATCTTCACTCTGACTTCCGGTAGAGACACACCATGACTTGTGGATATGTGGAATGACCTTTGTTGCCATCAATGATAACAACCATGAATCCATATAGTGTCTCTTGCCAACAATCTCCCCCTTTGGCATTGATGGCAACACTTAGTGAAAAATGACTAAGTGTTTACACTATGCTCCCCCTTGGCCGATGCTCTATCTTTATATACAATTTTCGGAACTCCCCCTTGGTTGGATTCCTCATTTTTCACTGCTCCTCACTCCCCTTTTGACATCAATGGCAAAGGGTAGGGTCCGCACACCAAAATTTTTCAATTTTTTTTTTTTTTACTACACTTAGCCGCATATTACATACTTACATAAACTGAAGAATGTCTGCAAAGGATGTCTTCAATTGGACCAGTTCTGTAGCCCAACTTTGTTTCATTCTATCCAAAATTGAAATGTGACCACTCAAAAAAAATGCAAAAGCTTCTACCCTCTTGAGATCAGTCGGATCATTGGTTTGGGCGGTAGTCTAAGCATCACTTATGGCCTCATGCATTGTTTCTAACTTAGGGATTATAATCCTTCTAAGTTCTCCCATCTGGTTAATTATATTCTTCCTTTCCTTTTCAAAATTCTTGATTGCATTTGTGATTGCAATAGTTTGACATTCTTGATTTACTATGGAGGAAGAGAGAGGATCAAAACTTTGAGACAAACTAAGTAGTTTGTCCTGTTCCTCTTTTATTTTCTTATCAATTTCTACTGTTGCCTTTGACCAGGAGATACAAAATTTGTAAATGTCACTGCCATCCTTAAGAGCATTTTCTAGGCTCTTTATCCCAATACTCATATTTCTCCTATCATTAGAGATTAATCCTAGTACCTCTGAGAATCTCTTATCCAAAAACTCCTTCCAGACCTTTTCTTCAGCTGATTTTTCTAGGGATTCAAAATGTGTACCAACACTGCTGACTAAGGTTTTGAGATTACCGGAAGAGGAGGCTATGGGATCTTTCTGGACCGATGGCATAATCTTTTCAAGCACTCCAGAAGCAGCCTCTATCAACTCACAGTCTTCCATATGAGACTTTAGGAGTTTTTCATTTGCCTTAGCATTTGTAAATGAGGCTATCTTCATTGTCTGCACCAGAGAGAGGGAATCGAAGTTGAATGGACCTTGTAGAAGTTCCAGTTCATCAATCTTTATTGCTTCTTTGCTTAGAAATTTTTGGACAGTTTGTGCAGTGTCTCTTGCCGGAGACAGATGTTTCTTCTCTTCTGCAGTCTTGGAGCTGTCCTTTGGAATTTTCTCTTTCTCCACATTCTTACCACTATTAGTTGTGGTTTTCTCTGTTGGAGTCTTCTCTTTCTCTGCACCCTTGGTACTGTTAGCTTCTTTTTCTTTTACCGCTGCTTCTTTCTCCTATAGTTTCTCTTCTTCTTTGGATCTGGAGACTGTAGGGGAAACCGGAGGAGAAATGTTGGTTTGTTCAGGGCCCATCTCTTCTGTTGCTTTCTTAGAAGTTTCTTCTGTAGCACTTGTGGATGAGGGATCAATACCCAAGTCCTCTACAACAGGAAGATTAAACCTTTTGAAGGCCTTCCGGAGGATCTCTTCTGTATCTATGGCCACCTTGTCAGTCTCACCAAGCATGAGTTGATTCATCCTTGCTTTACTCCTGAACTCATCTTTGCAGTCTTTGAATATTATGTTCATTGTCTTGGGATCAATTTGAGGATATAGCTGAATAGCTATTTGCTCCCGGATCTCAAGATCTTTTGCTTGGGCATTGTTCTTTCTTATTTCTAATTCCTTTTCTAGGCTTTTAGGAATTAGAGATATAATCTCAATGAAAGCCTTATTGTATATGTTCAGATACTTGATTGTGGCTTCTTGCAGGATCTTTTGGTTAGCCTCATTGTAGTCATCATAGAATTCAGTCATTGGTTGAAGGTTTCCATCCACAGTGACTGACTTGATTACAATCTCTAGAGATAGGGTGGGCTTTTCAACAAATTCCTCTACCATTTCTTCCTTGTCTTGGCCTGTGGAGGGTTTACCGGATCCTTTCTTCTTCTGCTTCTTTATTTCTTTTACCCCCTCATTTGATTCCATTTCCTCTTCATCTTTCTGACTTGTATAAGCCCTTGTGGCTTTTATTTTAGACCTTTTCTCTCCTTTACCAGATGTCTGACCTTCTGGTTTAGATATTTTTGAGCTTTTGGTTCTGATAGGTGTAGATCCTTTTGATGATCTGGTCTGGGTTGAGGTTTCCACCAGAGCACTTTTCTTGCTTTTCTTTTCTGCCTCTTTCTTTTCTTCCTCAGCTTTTCTCCTCTTTTCCTGGTTGGCATCAAGTGCCTCCTTTGGGATGCCTAGGCCTTGGGCAATATGTTCAACTTATTTTCTTACTTTCCTTTTTATCTTAGGTTCTCTGAGTTCCACATGGATCTTCACACTTAGCTCCTCAAAGGTTCCAAACCTTTCTGCTTTTGGATCTTTGGGTTGACTAAGCATGTGTTGAACATGCAGTTCCACAATCCGTTCATCAACCTCATACCCCATGGGCATGATCCAAACTGTCCTTGGCTCAACTGCCTCCATTAGGCACTGATCAGTATCAACCATAAAGCAAACTGAGTCTTTGTATTTTTCAACAAGAGACTAGGGAATTCTTTCTCTTACTTGCATCATACTCTGGAAGTTTTTGAAGCATCCCCACAGAGCTGTATTTCTTGCTTTGGCATCCCCAAGTCCATGTAAGTAATCTCTGATCTGGACTGCTACAGGTTTGTCATTCTTCCATACCCATCCACTTGATCCGGGCAGCTCATTCATGAAATAGAAAAATAGACATAAGTGTACCATACTTGAAAGAATTCTTTTTGTCCTTTTTGATCTTTTGTATATTTTCCATTAATTGACTTCAAAGAAGTTCACAGAGGTCATAATCTGCATTCTTCCTTAGCATCTCATAGGCAGTATATACTGCAGTTCCGGATACAGAATTCTCCCTACTAGAGTGATAAATCTTGTATCCTATTATCATGGATGCAAACTTGATATCTGGGTCAGAGATATCTTCAATGGTCATTGCCCTCTTATCAAATTTTAATCCGGTGGCCTCAGTTACAATGTTATTTTTGACGGATTTGAGGATAGGTATCCCTCTGGAAGAGTATAGACCAGTCACTGCCCTAATTGCCTCTTTTGTGATCTTGCAGGGTCTATCCAGCCATAGGAAGTTGTCATGCATCCTACTCAATACATACCGGACCCATTCATCTTCTTCAAAGCAGGGGAAATGAATGAATTGATCAAACTATTTCTTCTGGATACCCTTATACTCTGGTTTAAGCTCAAAAGCATTGTCTATCAGTTGTTTGTGATAGAAATCTCTCAATTGGAATTCCTTGAATTCCTCAATACTTGCATGTATGTAAACCCTAATGTCTTTTGTGTGTAAAACACCATGAGGAACACTAGAGAATGCTCCTAAGGGATCTACCTCCAATGACTTGTATGGGTGTTTCTTAAATTCAGGTCGGGGCCTCTCTGAGATCTTTACTATATTCGGAGTAGCCATTTCTCAAAAGATTTGTAGTAAGATATCGAAAATGGAAAATACCTTATGCGCCTTCGGTTACACAGAGTGGTTGGATTGATTTTTGTATGTAATGACTTCTGCAAGAGATCTTTGGTGAACTTGATGAATGTTGTTGCAGAGCTCCACTTTTCGCTTCTTCTTGAGTGCAGATTGAGCAAGTGATTTATGAGAAATCCCTTATATTGCTCCGCAAACCCTAATATCTGATGGCAATAAATGCTTGACCTACATTATTCTGGTTTGCCTTATTTGGATAACTTGAAGAACCGGATTAGTCCTGATCTATGAACATCATGCGGATCTTCCAACCATGAACAAATCAAGATGACACATCACAAGGACATCCCAAACACTCTGTCCAATATGTAGAATAAGACAATGCACTTCCGGATCTCTCCGGACCTTTTTGTAATCCTTTGTCATTCCAGAGCATCTCCCAGAACAAGTCTAACTTGATTGATCACAACTTCTTCACATCTTCATGTGGACCTCTGAAATCTTATCTGAATCATCTCAAGACTTATATCTACAGACCCTTTACTCCGCATCTTGTGCCACATCCGGCACCACTTGATTGGCTGGGGGAACAGGATTTTCTTTGAGTCTCCCCCTGAGCCAGAGCTCACCTTTTAATTTTCGGAAGGAATATCAGCACTAGAGTCTAGTGCGGATCCAACCTCTACATTCTCTAAACTTTTCTTCACCCAAATCTTGTTCATTTGATTCCTAACTTCATCCGCATTCATCTTTTGTTTACCCTTGTCTTGATTCTGATTATACACCGGAGCTCTTTTGTCCTGATTCTTGCTTCTGCAGACTTTTGCATTATGACCGGACCTATTACAGATTTGGCAAATAACATTTCCTTGCATATTTGACTGATAACCTCTTGATCTGCATTGATTAGCCATATGACCTACTCTATTGCATATAAAGCATCTACCATTGAATGATTTGTTTATTTGCATATTTTTGCATTCATGAGACTTGTGTCCATACCTTTTGCAGTTAAAGCACTATCCAGAGAAGGATGAATTAATCTGATTCATTCTCTTTCTGCACTGATTAGCTTTGTGACCAAAGTGATTGCAGCTATGGCAGTATCCATTGAAGGATGGATATCTTTGAGCATTGGGCTGTCTTACCGGAGGTCTTCTAGGCCTATTCCTTGGATTTTCTGATCCAAAATTCTTTTGACCAGATCCGGAGCTTTCTCCTTTCTCATATCCCAAACCATACTTGTCATCTGCCCTCTTTTGACTTCCAAGAAGAACTTCAAGTTGAGCAGAACTTATCTTGAATTTCTCTTTATATTCATTTGCTGTTTGAAGATCTCTTTTGAGAGAGACAATTTGATCCTCAAGTTTTTCTTCATTATCTTTGGCATCTTCAAGATCAGATTCAAGATGTCTGATAATCCTATCCATCTGGTGGCAATCTTCTGATTTCTCTTTAAGAGATTGTCTTAGATTGTCTTCAGCTTTTCTTTTCTCTTCAATCTCTTGAGTAAACTTTATAACTCCTGATTCCATTTCATGTCTTACCATAATGACTTCTTTTGATAACTTTTCACATAACTTGGTTTTTTCAGTCAATTCTTCATTTGTATTACTTTCTTCACTTTATCTTGCCAATTGTTAGAGTAGCTCCTTTCTCTTTTTCATAGAGAGACTTAATTTGTCCTTTAGTTCTCTCATGAATTCATCAGCCTGTTTGAGTCTTTCCTTTAATTCATTGACTTCAGAGTTTGACTGTTCAAGATCCTCAAGGGCAGTCTTGAGTTGCTCCCTTAAACCATATGCATCCATTTGAACTCCCAGATCTTCCTCAAGCTGTTAGGCTCTATTAGGAGGAACTTAGCTCTGATACCAATTGTTGATAACTGAGAGGGGGGGTGAATCAGTTATCCTAATTATTTCTTCCTTTTGAACTTCCTTATTAATCAATGCAGCATTGAATCAAACAAACAAACATTACCATGAAATGAGAAACACATGACACAGTATTTTTGACGTGGAAACCCTGTTAAGGGAGAAAACCATGGGGTGATTAACCCAAAGATTATTCTCTGTTAGAAGAATAAGGAATTACAAAATGGCACTTGCCAATTAGGGCTCACTGCCCGAGCACACTGCTCACAAAGAGGCACACTGCCTACAAGGAGACACACTGTCTACAAAAGAATGTTATACAATACTTGAACTGATTGGAAGCATCCACATATGCTGGAGTTCAGTTCCGGTTAGGCTCAGTACACTGATCTACTGCACTTCATCTTTCCTCTTCTCTTTATTCTGCTTTCCTTTCACATACCAGATCTTTCCTACTACTTCTGCTCTGCTCTACACTTATTCACATATATCATCATCGCTACAACTACTCTCACAACTAAATCCATCGTGCATATATATCTGCACAAGTAATTTCATCACCTTTCTAGTTGGCATCCAGAACAGTCTATTTTCTCACAAACTCTGTTCTGTCGGTTGAATCCTTGCTCATCAAGTAATGCGGATCAAGCATATACTTGTAGATATCATTAATCATGTTGGCCAAACATGATTCATGCCTTCACAACCTTTACCATCAACAGTAACACATCCGAAAAATAGTCTAATGTTTTGTCAGTCAGTTCTTCCTCTGTTCTCACTGTCACTCAGGAGTCCGGTACTCAACTATTCATATCTTTTTCCTTGTCCATCACCGGAGGCTAAATCCTTGGAATATACCACTCAAGGTAGTCCTCTTGACTTCCCCAAATCCGTACTGCACCAAGATACTTCCTCTGAGAGATCTGGACCAATCTGTCGGACCTTGCCACATGCTCTGTTCTTTTTCACCGGATCACAACAATCTTCACTCTGACTTCCGGTAGAGACACACCATGACTTGCGGATATGTGGAATGACCTTTGTTGCCATCAATGACAACAACCATGAATCCATATAGTGTCTCTTGCCAACAAATAAGACTCATAAGCATAAAATGATATGCATGGATGAATAATATAGACATGTCAAGGATATGATAAGTAAACGTTGATCATGATAAAGATAAGCATAAGCAATCTAGTGACAACAACATGACATAAGGAAAAATAGCTTGTAAAAACATGAACAACCAAAATGGAAAAATGTAAGACATGCAACCATAAGAGTAAAAAAACATAGAAGCAAACAAAGTAATATAAGTGAACATGAGAAAAAAAACATGAAGAGAGCATAGGAGTGAAACATGAAAATAACATGTGGAAGATGCCGTCAAGTGGGGAAACGAAGAATAAATCACAATATAGAAGGTGAAATGAGAAGAGGTAGAACACAACAAACATAATATAATGAAATGACCAAAATGTAAGGACACACAAGGTGAATGAAAAGATAAGAAGTAGGATTACAACATGCATGTTATGGCATAAAGGTAAGATTAATTTAAAGGAAAACACGAATTATGATAAAGAGAAAATGGGCAATTCTATTTAATTAAGCCACCCCCATTGGGTGTGTCTATAATATATTCAAAAGATGTATCACTCTAATTAATTCCTCCCACAAATCTATTGATGTCATTGTGAAGTATGTCTCCATAAACAAGAGTGGGGTGTAAGGATGCCAAGTGAGATGTATGCTCTAAAATAATGAAAGTGGTCCTTCCACCCATAGCTCATGTCACATAAATTCCCACAAAATATAAAACACAAATATAAATTGCATACCAAGATCATATTATTTTATTCAATCCAATCACTAATTACATAATACTTCCAACATATGTAAATCTGCAACAAAACATCACATACTTGGGCCTCTCATACCCACTAGGAACTCTCTTTTCTCATGCTCCTCTCTTTGTTTTCCTATAGAAACTTCTTCATTCTTCAATATGCACTTTTGGTAGCCTCTATTCACTTCAAGAAATCACATCTCTGTACCTTTCAAACTCTCAATTCCTTGTTGGGCATCCCATATTCTCCTCTAAAAATTTGCATTCAATTTTTTTTAAAAAATAAATAGCAACACTCCCAATAATGGGTGCTCCCTCTACTATCTTTTTCCAGTGCTCTTCTTCTTCCACTTGGGCCTCTTCCCCCCCATGCCCCAAATTTCTATTTTTTTAATTTTCTGCATATTTATAGCCTCCATATGAGGCATCCCCTCCTCTTATTTTTCTTTTAAAAAAAAAATAAAATCTTCCTCTAAAGAGGTGTTTCATATGCTATTGTAGACACTGGAATCTTAACCATTTATGACACATTTCCATCCTTTTATTCTGTTTGGTATTTTTATTTATTTTTAAATATGAAATATCCTTCATCAGTGGCACCTCAATCTAGAGTATTAATTTGAGAAAGAAGGTATTCAAGAAGGCATTGAATATTCCCACTATATTTAGCTCCGCCTCTTTTGAATGAGATGTTTTACCTTCATGAAGTTGGAATTAATTTTCCTAATTTTGAAATGTACCCTGAAGCTGAAATTAAAATGTAACAAAGGACCAAAAGTAAGCAATTAAACCCCTTGAGCAATACCTCAACTTTGGAGAAAAAAACCAATTGATGTGCTTGTGATAAGGTGTGTAATCGGGTGTCAGTAGGCGGAAAAATCCAAATTTCTCTGTTTCACCTGAAAATTGGCAAGTACACTTGGAATGACATCCCAAGGTCCCTTGTAGAAGGATTTTGCTCCAGCCTCAAAGGATTTTGAAATTTTAAAATTTTCATAAATCGCTATCCCCAAACAAAAAGTTTTAAAATCTCCAAAATGGTGCGACATATGATTGCAAAATCTTTGCCAACACTATTGAAATATCCCCAAAAATATACCTATGAAAGGATTTGATGCCAAACCTCACCAATCTCGCTGAACAATTGTTTTAGTGAAGTTAGCCTATTACGTGTTGTGACTACCATATGAAGAAAACTGAAATATTGCAAACTTGACTATGCCACACATTCCCAAGGCTGAGAGATGCTATCTAAAACCCAAAACAACCCAAAACTAAAATCCAAGCTTAAAAATATTTTTGGTTGATGTTGATCGCTAGTCCACCCGGATGCTCCTACATCAGACATGCCAAGTAGGAAAATTTTGTGAGTAGGAATTAGAAAATGGAGTCAAGAGTAGTGGGACTACTCTTTCAGGTTGAATGCAATTTGTAGTGAACTCCATTGCTAATTTAGATAGAAAGAATTTCTTCTTCCGCCTCTTCCAACATTTCACTGAGACACTTGCCGTCCTCCTCCAGAAAGTATACACCTTCTTCCTCCTTCCTCTTGTGGACTCTTGTCCACCACAACCTGACCTCCTCCTCCAAATACTCTCTACTCTACTCTCCTCCTTCGTGGGATCTAACCCACCACAAACAGACCACCTCCACCAAGTTCCACTTGCAGCATCCTCTACAACTTCTACAAGCAAATATGCACTATCCACACGCTAATCTACAACTACATCCTCTACTTTCATCTTTGCAAATAAAGGTCAACCAAACTTAAAATTTTTTAAATTTACCTCATTCTCTTTCATTGCTCCAACTTCTTCTTCTTTGCTTTTTGTTGCACTGTTCATCTCCACACCTCTGTCGGCAAGCTTATCAAACCACTCCTATGCTATCACCAAGGTTTTCAATAATACATCAATTTTATCCTCCTTACCTGCTACACCATTACATGCTCACCTTCAACTATTGCAATCTCATTATTTGCATCCTTGACATCGGCTGCAACCTACTCAAGCTCTATCATTGCCATCTCAATCTTCACAATTGCATCTTCAACCTCTTCTACCATCATCTCTTCTTCATCTTCAATGGTTGCTGCAGTTGCATCCTCTTGCTCATTCTTTTCTTCTTTTTTCTCCATGCCTTTCTCATTGCATGTCTCCACTTCAAACTCTTCTTCTCCATCATGTTTGACAAATTCACCATGCTACCATGCTTCCATCCTATCTAGCCTCACATTTATATCATCCATCATCAAAGAGATCTTCCTCTTTTGATACTTGCTCCAACCCTCTCATATCACATGCTTCTTCACAAATACTCCCATCTTGTTTGCTGCAATCTTTGACAACTTACATCACGTTCTTCACAATTTGCAAATTCACACTTCTTTTTGTATCTTCATCTCTCACTGCATAAGACTTCTCTCTCCATCTACAATAGTCCACATGAGCTCTTCTTCACCGCGCTTCCTCTACCTATAGGTCCTAGTGGATCCTCTCCACTCTCAAGCTAACTTGGCTCTGATACCATTTAATGCAAGTGGTCTTTCCACCTATAGCTCATGTCAAATAAATTCCCACAAAATACAAAACACAAATATAAATTGCATACAAAGATCATATTATTTTATTCAATCCAATCACTAATTACATAATACTTCCAACAGATGTAAATCTACAACAAAATGTCACATACATGGCCTCTCATACCCACTGGGAACTCTCTTTCGTCATGCTCCTCTCTTTGTTTTCCTATAGGAACTTCTTCATTCTTCAATCTGTACTTTTGGCAACCTCTTTTCACTTTAAGAACTCATATCTCTATGCCTTTCAAACTCTCAATCCTTGTTGGGCGTCCCATATTCTCCTCTAAAATTCTGCATTTAATTTTAAAAAAAATTAACAGCAACACTCTAGGCAATAATGGGTGCTCCCTTTGCTATCTTTTTCCAATGCCCTTCTTCTTCCACTTGGGCCTCTCCCCCCCCAAATTTATTTTTTTTGTTTTCTACATATTTATAAGCCTCCATATGAAGCGTCCCCCTCCTCTTGTTTTTCTATTTAAAAATAAAATAAAATCTGCCTCTAAAGAGGCATTTCATATGCTATTGTAGACACTGAAATCTTAACCATTTATGGCACATTTCCATCCTTTTTTTTTTGATTCATAAAGATAGAGATTTATATTAATTAGGAGTAAAATATTGCAAGCAGGTGTCTATAAACTATTTTCCTACAAATCCTTCCAAGAGATGACTCCCTGAGATACTACAAAAAGGCCTCACAGGGCCACTGACTATCAAAAATTGCCTTTATGGCTATCTGGACCAACATGGAGTAAACCTACTGAAACATTTAACATGTTAGCTAATAAACATACCAACAGAGGACTCAGAGCAAACTGCAATTACATGAAACTGAGCTCCCTTGCTAAGGTTTGGAGCTCACCAACCCACTCAAAATCCCCATTGACCACCTCCAAGCTCAGCAGTTTCTGAAGACAGCCAATTGCCATCACCACTCACTCTCAATGCTCAACTAAAGCTAGTCCCTTCAAATCCAGGATGAGGGGAAAGAATTTAACGACCTCCAGAGGGTCCTTTGGAGCAGAGATGTCCTTGGGGTGAGGGATACCTACCCCTGGTAAGACCACACCCAAAATGGTGTCGAGTCCACCAAGAATTTTAGGTTTGAACAATTTAGTCATCATCCCCTTCGCCGCTCCTATCGCCACCCCTGCATCCAAGACCGAGGCCAAAAAATGAGAGGAAACATCGGTGTCTACCCAACAGAATTCCTTTGCGACCAAGAAGTCTCTTCTTAGAATGATCTTCACAGTTGGAAGAAGGAGACCCTCATGTCGCTGTAGGACCTATTTCAACCTTTGGTCTGTAACAGCCCCCTTGAAGGCCATTTGACGGATGGAGCTTTCCAATTGTATAGGGGTCACCAACCCTAAGTTGAACAAGCCAGCGACATAAATTCTCACAATATAACTAGAGCCCTCTGCCATTCTCACCAGAACGTTGCCTTCTACTAAGATAACACAATCCATTCGAGAGAGGCTATTTGAGGCTAATAAAGGCGGTGAAGATCATCTAGAGGCTTCTCTAACAGAAACCCTACAAAGCCATCATTCCTTTGATAGCTAGAGAATGGTAAATAAAACCATTAGGTAGGTTGGAGCATGCGGGAGCTCATCAGAGAAGGAGTTGGGAGATACCACATATCACAAAATTATTAACTAAAGCCTTAGGAAAAGAATCAAGATTGCTAGAGTCATATCCTGTGATTACGACCCTTCCATGATTACATGGAGAGGGTGCCCACCCAACCACCCAAAAAATTTACTCGGAAGGACTTAAAAATTTAACTCTTAATCCATCTGCCCCCTGGTTAGAGAGAGAGTCCACTTCTAAATTGGCCTCTCTAAAAATGTGCTTAATTGTTTCCATCCTTTTATTCTATTTGAAATTTTTATTTTTTAAATTTGAAATATCCTTCATCAGTGGCGCCTCAATCTAGAGTATTAATTTGAGAAAGAAGGTCTTCAAGAATGCATTGAATATTCCCACTATATTTAGCTCCGCCTCTTTTGAATGAGACATTTTACCTTCATGAAGTTGGAATTAATTTTCTTGATTTTGAAATGTACCCTGATGCTGGAATTAAAATGTAACAAAGGACTAACAATAAGAAATTAAACTGCTTGAGCAATACCTCTCAAATCTGCAATAACAACTTTGGAGAACAAAATCAATTAATGTGCCTATGGCAAGGTGCGTAATCAGGCGTTGGTAGGTAGAAAAATCCAACATTCTCTATTTCACGTGAAAACTAGTGAGTACACTTGGAATGACATCCCAAGGTCCCCTGTAGAAGGATTTCCCTCTAGCCTCAAATGATTTCAAAATTTTAAATTTTTTTGTAAATTGCCATCCCTGAACAAAAAATTTTAAAATCTCCAAAATGGTGTGACATATGATTGAGTAATCTTTGCCAACACTGTTGAAATATCCCCAATAAGATACATATGAAACAATTTGATGCCAAACCTTACCAATCTCACTAAATAATTGTTTTAGTGAAGTCAGCCTATTACGTGACGTGACTGTCATATGAAGAAAATTGAAATATTGCAAACATGAATGTGCCACACATTCCCAGGGCCAAGAGATGCTATCTGAAACCCAAAACAATCCAAAACTGAAAGCCAAACCTAAAAATATTTTTGGTTGATGTTGATCGCCAGTCCACCCGAATGTTCTTGCATCATAAAAGAACTAGCTTAGATGTTGTATTAGGCGTCTTGTCTTTTGTCTCATTTGTAACCTCAATATAGGGTGTGCTATGATCAACAAGACCAATCTCTTGAATAACATTAGAAGGATCCTCATCATTTTCTCTTATATGATTAGCCTCATCAAGTTCGAGAGGGTGGAAGCATAAATGTGTCTCATTTTTTGGCTTAAGTGGACCATTCAAATTATAATTTTTAGCCAAATTTTTATTTTTCTATCAATTATACCAAGCAAATCATTAAGAATTTGAAGACAATGTAAACTAATGATTTGTGAGATTTTGTGTGTAGATTATATACATATGTATGCATGCATCTAATATAGATACATACATATAATTTCAAAAATATAATTTGTCTCATTTTATAAATAATTGTTAATAAATTATTTCTTATACTTTATAGTATTTTGAATGAATAATATTTTCCCATAACAATTCATAATAAATTAAACATAGATCATTAACACTAATGTCTAGGGTAAGCATATTTTCTATAATTTGTTGTTGAATAGTTTATTTATTACATATGTTTTAATTTAGAGTATTATAATTTAGACATATATTTTCCATAACACAACTTTTTTGTATATACTCAATTTTCTTTTGAAACACGGATATTAATATAGATTGTGGCCATTTTTTCTAAATTATTTATATTTTCCATAGATGTTAAATATAAAAAAAATCTTGATGACCAGGATCTCTTAAATGATTGGGATAAACCCCATGATAATGACCCTCCTCCTCCTCCCACTAGTATAGCTCTTGCTACATAGTGGTGTGATCACTTCTTTTATTTTTGGGCATTGACATTGACTTTTGGGGGTGTGATTCCCTTCTACCCATCTTTTATGTGAATTATGTATCATATTTTTATATTTCTAATATATAAGTGCACTATCCATAATTAAAAACCTATGTTCATTAGAAAATAGAAAATAAATATAATAATTAAATAAAAATATTATAAATTATACTTTTAATAAAGCTTATTCTCAAAGATATGTTCATGTAAAATTTTGTGTCATGACTTCATTTGATTATGGAAAATATGGTCCAAATCAACATTTTTTGTCCAATAGAAGGTGAACATGTGGAATTGGTGCCACATAGCTTCCATTTAAGCATCTTTGTTTGAAGGATCCTCAATCAAAGGTCCTTCATTATAAAGTGACCTTTAATCAAAGGTCCTTCATTAGAAGGTCACCTTAAAAATGACCCATAAAAATGTTTTAATGTTAATAAAGGGACCTTCAATCAAAGATTCTTTACCATCAATTGAAGGTCAGTGAAACATGGAATGGCTAGGACATTTAAATGAAAGAAATTCTAATGAATAAAAACCTTCATTTAGAGGTTTTCCAACTTTTAACCCTTGCAAAACTCATTTTTTAAAAAATGGCCCACAATTGAGACAGGGCTTTATTCTTCCACTTAGGAGTTGTATATTCATGATTATTGTCAATATGTATCTTCAATTTGTTAACATTATATTGACCTTTATGTTTAAAGATACAATACGTTTATCTATATATTTCCATGTATGCAACGATAAGAACACAAATATTTAGCCTTGTGTGGTGCAATCTTAGAGTTTTCCATTGGTTTGATTAGAGGTAATGAGATTGTGGTTCAAAAGTTGTTCTAATACCATATAATTGGAGGCTCTCTCAATGGAGTGAATTCATTAAGTTGCTTTGGTTTAGTATGTGCATGATGATCATCATTAGATATATCCTAATTGCCCCCATGTTTTGAATGTAACAATGATAATTACTCATGTGCAAAGGGGGCAGTGCTATAAATATGTTGATATAGAAGAGGATCTTCTAATAAAGTATGCTTACATTTATATATTATACCAAATAAATATGTAAATGCATGATAAACCTTGGAAAAGATTTTTTGTTGATGAAGGGAAGTAAACCATCAATAAATATACATTGAATCTTAACATCCCATAATGTAGATATGAGATTTATAATCAATGCTTGAAATCTCATATATAGTCTGAAATTGATTCATGTTCTTGTTCTTACATTGCATGACTTGTGTTATAGATGTCTTAGGCTCAATATTGTAATGAAAATGATTTACAAAAGTGATAGCTAACTCCCCAAAAGAAATGATAGAAGCATGTCAATGAATAAAACCACATAAAAGCATGACTACTCAAAGTTGTGGGAAATAATTTGGCCTATAATTAATCCTCTTAAATATAAGCAAAACATATAGTAGTGAAAATCCTTAATCAATGGATCATCTTTACCATCATACTTTGGGTAAGTGCATGGAAATGGGGGATAAAAAAGGGGGATAAAAGTGGCCACTTTTTTCTTGAAGTTGGTGGAACCCTACAAAATTCTCCTGGCTTTTTGCTTTTCTGCCCCATTTTCATGCAACATTTGAGAGTCTATTGCCTAGGGTTTTTGTTTACAACATTAAAATTTTTCCTAATGGTCTAAAGCCCTAAACCCTAGTGCTTTTATGCAAGTGTTTAATTAACCTTATGGTATATTTTTAAGTTGACCATTTGTAGCCTGTGAAGGTTTCTCAAGTTACAACAATGATGTGTCTGTCCTCATTGTAAATTGGCCCCATGCTTTCGGCCACTGCTTGTCACCCATTTTTAAAATATGTTAAAAGGGTTGAAGTCACCCCTTGTAAGTCTCATGGCGCCCTTTTTCCTAGTAAGTGAATGTTGTTTTTAAAGAGAAAATTGGTGGGTCAGGTCCCATTTGTATCAGACGATAGGTGGCATGTTTTCATTTGTTTCCATTGTTCTATGGGTATTAAAATAATGAGGATAAAAGGAATTGTGGAATGGTAGAAGGGCACCATGTGGTGGGTTTCTTCCACTGGGCCTCATGACATAATAGGGCAGTGGGTCCTGAAAGACATGTGGCAGTTTCCTGTACTTTCTGCCATTCTGTAAAGATTTTTTGAGGGACCCACTAACCATCTACAAAAGAGTGGGATGATGACAACTAGTGCATGTAACACATCATGTGTTTGAGTATTATGAAGTTGTACCACATGGGTTGTCCCTTGGTCTCTCTACCATTCCACAGAGAAATAAAGTAATGTATTCTGCCAAATTACGGAACAACAAAAGGATGTCATGTTGTAAGGTAGGACCCAGCTCTGACTGTGTACCTTTTAATGACTCATATGGGAAGATGAGTTGGAAATTTTTAAGTGGTCTGTGATCATTGCAAGGAAATTCAAATATTATCAAGTCTTTTTGACAAATCATCACCATCTAATCTGTTTTGTTGTTGCATGATCAAACGACCCACATTCAAATTCTGAGAAACGGATGATTGCAAAAATCTGGTTCACATGAGATGGGAATAATGGTGGACATGACTAATTTTATCCCCACAATTAATGATCCTTTCTATATAAAATTCTCTTTCAATCATTCCTTGGTCTTATTCAATCATCCAAAGTATTAAGACGAGGAAATTGGTGACTTCTGCAAGCTTCCTAGCATCTTTTCAAGGTCTGTTGAACTAAAAATCCAATAAGTTACTTATACATTGAACTCCTGCACTTTGTTATTCTTATAAGGTTCTTTTATTCTATTGTTTCTTTTTGTGAAGCTATTTTAATTTTGAGTCATCATACCCTAGTCTCTATTAAGGATTTCATCTAAATTATTTAAAAGAATGAACCCTAAACAAAAGAAGAAACCCTTGTCTATCAAATTTTATCTGCAAATGGCTCCCCCATGAACCTAGGTCCCTTTTGCCTCTCAAAGTCGAGCATTACACAAAGACCTCTTAGTCTAACTCCCTAGTTCCTCTGCCCAGAAGATTAAAGTTAATGGCCCTGAGTATAAGGATAGGCTGGTTGATAAGTATTATGGCTGCAAAGATGCAGATATCTCAATACTAGGATGGCTATTATTTCACCATTGGTGGGGCAAAAGAAATGCCCACTCCCCAATCTCAAATGTGTGGAGACTGGACATAGGAAAGCTAGTAGTCACTAATGTTTTTGAGGATATTGATCTACTTCAAGCCATGGCTCAAAATATGATGAACCTGCCAAAGTAATAAGAGCATCTGGAGGAGGTACTTTGGTAAAAATCAATAAACTATCTATCTCTAATATTTTTGGACTCAATCTAGCTACCAGCACAAAGATAGATTTGGATGAGTTCAAGAAGAAATATGAGTAGGATAAAAGTAGTTACAGATTAATGCATCTGCCCAAACATTGGGAAAGGGTCCTAATGGTAGGTCAATCAAAATTCCACAGAATGAATCAGAACCCCTGAGGCTTAAAACTTTTGTGAGCTATTTTGCAATAACATATTATGCATTATGTCAAGTCTTGGGGGAGGATAAGAGAGAAATAATCCCTAGTGCATATGCTTATATGGCAGCTGATATTCAACATGTGTTTGTACATTATGCATTTGATTTTGCTTCTTATTTAGTTGACCACATACATAAAGGATTAATAGACATCAAGAATAATAAGGCAGCAGTGAAATTCCCTTGGTTTTCTTTGTTGAGCCACATGTTTCTATATGAGGGGAAGGAAAAATGGGACCCAAGGTTGATGGTTAACCAAGTTGACAATAGGGGAGATTCACTTCCAGTCCAATGTTGGACACATATCTGGGATAAATATGTTTCTAATTTGAGTTATAGGATTTTCAAAGATTACTTTGCTGTCACAATATTGGGTTACTTGCAGGGAAATGTATCTAGAATCCCAATTTAGGTACTAGATTTCTTAAGGCCTAGAACAAGAAGACCTCCTTGGGGTATTAAACATAATTGGGGAGATTTCTTTCTCCATGCAAAATGTACAATTTTAAGAGTGTATGGATCCCCTGTAGGCTCACATATTTTGCCTAAATATGTACCTCTAAGAACTACCTTTTTAGAAGTTATTTGGCAATTGGTGGAGTCAGAAAAGGCTCATCTAGCACCAAAAGAAGGGATCTTTCTTCCCCTTCTTGACAACTTGCTCTGATTTCTAGATGAATAGGGAAGGTTTTGATAAGTTGAATGATAAGTTTTAAGTATTCAGGATGCAATAGGAGTGTGCGAGATGTTTTGATCTTGAAGGTTACATAAATGCCCTCAAGAAAGGTATTAAAAGCACTGCCTTTGTTCATCAGGTGTATGAATTTGAATATGTCATCAGGAATGTTCTTGATGAAAAGGAAGTTGAGATGAGAAGAGCTAAATGGACAAGGTTTTTAAAGTATGAGGAAAGGATGAAAAAGAAAAATCCTTCTTATAAGGGGGCATACATAGGTGTTGATAATCCCATCACCAGGATCAAAACAATTTTGACACACATTAATGAACTAATTGGTCAGATTGTGTCTATACAGAGAAAATATAAAGAACCTAAAGGACCTATTGGAGAAGAGAAACCGTCATATCAGCCTCCAAGTGATATGAAATTGAAATACACACTCAAGAGGGAGGCCAAAAGGGTAGATATCAAGAAACAAGTTCTATAGGCACTTCCATCTACTCATCTCACTCTATCCCATCCACCAGTTGAGCCAGTAACCCTTCCTTATGTGCAAATAATTAAATTAGATTCTCCTTCTTGGAATCATTTCCAAAGAGGAGAAAGATTGAACAAGGCCCCCTAGTAGACTATCTAGTTGAAGAAGATGAAACGGAGCTAATCAAAGATGATATACATTAGGAAATGCCTTCTCCCAAGAGAAATGAGCTTGACCAGCCACCCTTGAATAGAGTAACAAACATTATTATTGAAGGGAATGATATCTTAGATGATATAAGAGCTGCAGCTTGCCAAAGGTTCATGATAGATGACCAATTTGTTAATTCTAAGGAATTTTCTGATTTCCTATGGAGATGTAGAAAAGAAGAATATACAAGAAGGCTAAAAGAAGAAATGGAGAAATTTCCATAGGAAGCCTAGGAACAAGTATCCTTGAGGATACTTACACAAATTATGGTCAAGGCTAAGGACATCACCCCTGAGGAGGGTAGGAGAATGGTTAGAGAAAGTGGTATTTTATTGCTCCCTGAGTGGGATATAGCCTCTTCTATTGCATTAGATACAATTAGGAGACAAGACAAGGAGGTCTTTTCTTCAGAAGATGAAGTTGTTGCAACATTATCAAGTGCAGGCTTCAATCCAAAGTGGGAAACCTTATCCATTTGGGCCTTAGCTCCTAATACTGATAAACCATTAGTGGCTGAGCCGGATAAAGATTTAAAGGGAAGTCTTATTGTGTAAAGGGTATAAGACACTCCCACCACAGAAGCATCTGCCATGGTGGTAAAAGTTGCAAAGTTTAGTAAGGGAACTACTAATGCTTTAAAAAAATAGTATGATAAATTACAAGATGATTGTATGCATTTGTTACATGAGTATAACAAATTGAAAGAAAAGGAGGCAAAATGGAAACAATAACAATAGGCATTTACTTCATATTCCCATCAGACAACATTAGTAATAAGAGATTCAAATATCATGACTGCTGGCCCTTCCTTCTCATCATCAAATTCCTATCTTGAGAAAGAAAATGAGGAACTAAAAGAGCAGGTCAAGGCTTTTGAAGAGATTTTTGAAGATTCGATGAGGAACCAACAAGGAGACCATTTGAATATTGTTACAAATATTTTGGGATTATTGATGGGGAAATTTTTGAGTAAAACAAAGAATATTTATAACTGTTATGTTGCAAGTATGTGCTTACTGATGTTGTCATTGATGTCAACATATCTGTGTTGTCATTGGTGTCAATTGTGCTCTTATTTTGATGTTTAATTGTGTTGAGTTAGCTGATTTGTATTGGCTTATATAAGTGTTAAGGACAATGAGAAAGTATTCCTCACATTCAGTTTCCAAGTGCTTTTGAGAAAATTTGCTCTCCTAGTGGAAACAATGTGTTGCAAAGTTTCCTGGCTGGCTGAAATGCAGTATAGTATTTTTCTCTGCATATTCTATATATTGAATATCTTTGTTTACGGATTGGAAGTTATGTTAAGGAATGTCTGTAGATGCTATGTTTCAAGTTTGAGCCTCTAGTATGCAGATTTGAGCGAGTTCTGTTCACTAGAGTAAAAACTATTTTTCTGTGCATTTAGTGGTGATAGGGAGAATGTATTCTGCTCCGCATTTCTCCACATTTAAGTCCTACAGTCTACAGTTTTGGAATTAAGTTTGTAATGATGTTATGTACCTTTAGTTCAATGGTTCATGATTTGGTGATCTGCAAGCGATCTTTGCTTTATGACAGTGGCCGACAGTGATGTTTAAGTGCTCCGATTTGAAGAATCTTGTGAATAAAATGTTTAGAGGTTGTGCGGATGTTCTTGGTGATTATAATGTGCTTGTGGATGTCTCTTGATCATGTTCCCACCTTTTGATTGGTTTGCAAAGTGTAATCTGGATCGTGCATGAAGTGTGTTCTTAAAGGTCTTAGTGTTAACACTAGTTTTAGCCAACTTGGTTGTTTTCACTACTTGTGATTATGCTTTGGAGTTTGTGATGGCGTGTTGTTGTGTGAAAGATTGCATTTGAGTCCCATCTAAGGAGTGGTTTGGTCCACATTCATTCTTTCTCTTTCATTAATCTGTTTAGGTCCAGACCTATTCTAATGTATGTATGTTTGCCGATCTTGGAGATTGTTCCAATGGTTGATGATTGTAATACTAGCCTTGATGATCAATCCAAGGTTGAATAATTGTATAAATACTTGTAATGAAGTCATGAAAAAAGTATCCATGTGCGAAGATGCAAAGATAAAGTGTGAAGTTAAAAAGTAGAGCAGAGCATATTTATTGTGCTTCAATGAAACTAAACCTTGGCATAGTGTAGATGCTACTATCTTAGTTCACCAACTCTAGCAATGAGCCACCCATCGGCAGTGAGCCACCCCATTGGCAGTGAGCCTCTTCTTTTGCAGTGAGCAATCTGGGCAATGAGCCCTAAGACAGCGAGCCTCCAATTTTTGGTATTGTTATTACATATTATATTGTGAGCTAACACTCACTGTGGTTTTTCCCTTATTGGGTTTTCCACGTAAAAAATTTGGTGTCTCATGTGTTGTATGTGTGAATGTGTTTAAGTTTATGATTTCATGTTTTCATGGTTAAAATTCAATAATAGTGATTAAGTGAATGGTGTGTTAATGGTTTTGAAGTATTGGTTACAAATGATTCACCCCCCCTCTCAGTTGTCTTGCCCTTTTCAACAATTGGTATTAGAGCGAGGGTTCCTCTGTAAAGAGCCTAACAACTCAAGGTAGATCCAGTATGGCACACAGGAAGCAGTCACTGCAGTTTGATGGAACAAATTATGCTCTATGGAAGGTATGAATGAAAAGTCAGCTCATTTCTCTTGGTTATGGTGTTTGGAAAGTGGTAGAAACCAAGTACACTCTTTGCCCAAATGGTCCATCAGATGAAGATGAAGTCAAACAGTATGAATTAAATGGAAAAGATAGAGATGCTCTATTAAATGCCTTATCTAACATTGAGTTGGTGAAAGTTATGGATTTGGAGGCTGCTCATGAGATCTGGGATAAGTTAAAAAATTTATATGAAGGAGATGATTCTGTAAAGAGTGCCAAATTGCAAAACCTGAAGGTGAGATATGAAGCCCTAAAGATGAGTGAAGATGAGAACATAACAATCTACATGCAAAAAGTTGATGAAATTGTCAATGGAATCAAAGGTCTTAGAGGAACTATTCATGAGGATGAGGTTGTGCTAAAGATTCTTAGGTCATTACCTAAATTCTATAGTCACAAGGTGGAAACAATTGAAGAGGTTATGAGTGTGAAAAAGATTTTGAAGGATCAGTTTCTTGGGAAGCTTAGAAATTTTGAAATGAGCGAGTTTGGTGATGCCCTACCGAAGACTGAGACTGCTTTCAAAGCTCACACTTTAGAAAAGATGTCAAGAGCTCAAAAATATATTGTGGAATCTGATGATGACCTTGATGAGATTGAAGCCAACATTATGGATAGAATGCAGAGGTACCGGTAAGTTCAAAGGAAAATTACCATTCAAATGCTTTTCTTATGGTAAGATTGGCCACTATGCCTCCAAGTGTCTGAAGAGAATTGAGAGAGGTAAGAAGAAATTTGAAAGTAGACTAGAATCATGAAGAAATGCTATTATGTCAGAGATCTTGATGATGATGGTGTAACAGATGGTCTGATGATGCTAATACTAGTGCAAATGAATGCTTGTTTATTGCTATTAAAGAAGAACATGTGTCTACTAATCCTGCTAGTTGTGTGAAGGAAGAAAAGCTAGTGGAAGAGAGTGCTTTGTCTATTCAGGTTGAGAAGGATAAGGATGAATGGATTATTAACAGTGGATGCTCACATCACATGAATAGTAATAAAAGTAAGTTTATAAGTTTGGAAAAGTATGATGGGGGATTGGTTAGGTTTGGAGATGATGCAACTGGTAAGATTTGTGGAAAGGATTTATTTCTTTTGATGGTAAGCATAACATAAATGATGTTCTATATGTGAAGGGTTTGAAGCATAATCTTTTAAGTGTTGGTCAGATGTGTGACAAAGGGTATGATCAAAGATTCAAGGATAATGGGTGCAAGATCATGGAAAGCTCCAAAACAATGATTGCTATTGGTAAGAAGACTAGAGGTAATGTTTATTATTTGAGAGGAACTAATGATTGTTGTTTGTTGGCTCAAACAGATGAGAGTTAACTATGGCATAGGAGGATGTGTCATATCAATTTTGACAACTTGGTGATGATAAGTTCAGTACAAGCTGTGAGAGATTTACCTAGGCTTGTGAAGCCTGCCAATTCTGTTTACAAGGAATGTTAAGTGGGAAAATAGAGAAGGACAATTTTCAAAAGTAAAGAACAATTCTCTGTTGGACTGCTTGAGCTGGTGCATATAGATTTGTGTGGTCCTACAAAAACAAGAAGTCTACAAGGAGACATGTATTTTATGTTGCTTAGTGATGATTATTCCAGAATGACTTGGGTTACTTTCTTAAAGGATAAATCAGAAGCCCTAGACAAGTTTAAGGTTTTCAAGGTGATGGTTGAGAATGAGTTAGATTTGAGGATCAAGTTCTTAAGGTCTGATAGAGGAGGAGAGTTTATATCAAATGAATTCAATACCTTCTATGAAGAACATGGGATAAAAAGACAGTTGTCTACTCCTAGTGTTGGTTTACTCTTGTGTGGGTAATTCATCTTATTTAACTATTTACTAGTTAAATAATATTCACACATCACACATAATTCACACATGTTAAGCTGACTTAGTGAGTCTTCTATATGTCTAGTTGAGTCTAGTTGTGTGTTGAGTTGCTGATAGTTGGAGTGAGTTGTCTTATCCTCCACATGTGCAATTAGTTATCATCCTCTAATTGACAGATGTAGGAATATCTCTACTTTCCACTTCACCTTTCTAGCTCTCACCTTACCTTCATAAGCAAGGCATATCATGGACATTGTAACATCTTTCTTTTCCATTCATTGATAGAATAGCATTATTCTCTCATTTGATCTCTCTTGTGCTTTCATGAAGTCCTAGATCCTGGGTGGCTCCAATCATAGCCAACTCTAACATGGTATCAGAGCTCTAGGAAGAATCACTTTGTGTTAGTCATTTTTTGAGAGATCTTGAGTCCAATTCATGGTGGATCTTGATAGTTGAGTATGCTCTTCTCTTGCATCGAATGATGACCTGGAGAATTAGAAAGACTTGATGGAAAAACAAGATTTGTGAGGGTTTCCCCTTTGTGGCCTTGTATTGTAGGTTTATTTTGGTGTGTGTTGTTGCAAATCAAACTTCACCATTGCATCCGGAGTAGTCGAAATAGTCAAGATCGCCTTTTGTTTCATCCAAATCAGACATCAGAGGCAAAATTGACGAGGGTTTCAATTTGGGGCTCTTGGGTGTGATCCGGGAGGTACTAGAAATTTCAGAGTAGTTTGGCCCAAATGAGACATCACCATTGCATCCGGAGAGGCCAAATTAGTAAGGATCAAATTTTTTTTTGCCTCTGCCCTCAGCCACACGGATTTATCGCAGAGAATATTTTGCAGCATATTCTCAGGAATCTCTGCCTGTACAGGCCTGCATTAGTGGAATCGGTTAAAACCCATAGGTTCTAATGTATATTTGCTGGTTTGATTAATTAATCTACCGTATAAAGGTTATGTCTCTGCGAACTTTTCCTGCAGGGTACACAGTACCCTATCGCAGGGTTGCAGGTACCATTTCTTTTGCTGGGTGCCACATGGTGCAGGCCCCAGCACCTACATCACAAATCTCCATGGCATCTGCATTGACCAGTGACCATTTTAATTCAACCAACGACCTCCATAATCCAGGATCTGCACTAGCGGATCAAAGATTTGTTCAGCAAATCTAAAGTTCTCGGCAGTCATTGTCCTTGACGGATTTGAGTTGTCTCACGCCGGAAAATTTATAAACTCGTGAGTTGTTTCAATCACTAGCGGCCACTATAAGGTCTTTGACAGTCTTAACCATTACCAGTGGGAGTCTTTTCATTATTAACAGCTTTTGAAATCTTTGATGGCTATCAACTAAACAGCCACCCGGAAGATTCAAAGTCCCCGCAGAAAAGCATTGACTTCTAAAAATTCGCTAGGGACATACAAAACTGGAAGGGCATTTTATATCTCAGCTGGTAGTGTTCAAATCATTTTTTTGGCATCCATCATCAATCTATTTGCATCGATGGTAGATTTCAAGTGGCCAGAAATTATCTTCACCAGGAAATTTTCTAAACCTGTCGGTGTTCTTACCGACATTTTCTGTAGTCTCTGAAAATTTTAGTAGACAGTCTTTAAACATGGCAACCATTGAAATCTCCTAAACTGTTGGGCAATACTCTCTATCGACTAGTAATCACAAACAATTTTCCAGTATATTTGATGGTTACAAAAATATCTAGGAGATACGAATATTGCCGGCGATTACTGGTCGACCTCATCACATTGGCAGTTGTTTCAAATCTCGACGACCATTTGACATTTTCAGGGCAGTTTCATGGCAATCGTCAAAACAAACCAGAGGGTATTTTTCTCTATCATAAGTAGTTTCACCCTCCCAAACACGATTTTCCACCATTTAAGTTAGTTTCAGTGTTAAAACAAGCGGTTTCCCACGAGAAAAATGGTGGTTTCAGATAAAAAACTAGTGGCTTCGACCTCGCAGGTGGTTTCCAGTTCTTCCAACAATTTTTTTCTTTTCTGGGAGGGGGGTTTTTTCTGCCAAAAGGGAATATTCTAAGAATATTTTGTTGACATCAGCGTCAAGGGGGCCATTTTTGCCCCTCAAAGCCCTAAACAGGGGCTTTTTTCTTTTTTGCATAACTTTTGCCCTCAGAGGTGAAATTGGGAAAACAAGATATCATTGAAAAGATGATAGAGAACACTTCGCAGTGACATTAGTATTTTTCTGATATTCTACTACAGGTGAATGCTACAGCAGTTTGAAGACAGATCTTAGTTTTTCGCTTCTAAGCTCACAACTTTCTGCCACGATCTCAATTTTTTGCGATTCTTGCAACATCGGAAAGGTATTTAGGAGCTCTTCAAATCCATCCATGCACTTTTCTCAAATTTTGCACCAGGTTTATTTTATTTCATTTGTCAGGTTTTTGGCTTTTGAGTGATAACTTGGGTATTTTGACACTTGAGGAAGTGAAATTTATTTTAGAGAGATTTGTTTGCTGTGGTAAATCTTTGTGAGTGACTGTAATCACCCTTGAATATCAATTTTAAAAGTCTTTCATGCTTTCCCAAATTTGGTCCCTTGAGGACAATTGTAAATTGCACTAAGTATAAAATGCCACAATCATTCTTTTTTGGGGGGTGATCTCTTTGATTGAGTAACAGGGGGTGTACTTGTGTTCTTTTTTGTACTCTTGCATGATGGATCAAAACAGACTTCCTCTACTCACACCATATAACTATCATGAGTGGAAAACTAAAATAGAGATTCATTTAAGAAGTTTGAAAATTCATAGAGTAACAATGGGTACAGAAATTGAACCAACTGCAACTACAGAAAAAAGAAAGTGGTATAATAGATGTGATCAAGCCTATGGAACACTATGCTTGTCTATCTCTCCTAACCTTCTTTTTCATATTGAATCTTGTACTACACCTACTGAAGTGTGGACTACCTTAGAGAATCTCTTTGGTAAGCAAGATACTATGAGAGGTTTCAAATTGGAGAATGAACTAATTGGTTTGAATCCAACTGATTTTGCAAGCATCCAAGACTTCTTCACAAAACTAAAATCACTTAGATTGCAGCTCAAACAATGTAGAATTGAGAAATATGACACTCAATTGATTCTTTCAATCATTGCCAAGCTTGGTCCTGACTATTTAGTTTTTGTTTCTACCTTTTATGATACGATGGATGCAATTGGGAAAGCTTTTACAATGCCTTCACTTGATGAGTTTGCTAAATCACTCACAAGGGAGGAAGCTAAGTTAGTACACATGGGCACATTTAAGTCTCCTAGACCTCAAACACTTCTTGCTAATCAAGGTACAAAGGATCAAAATGCTTCAACTAGCAAAGGCAAGAAACAGAAAAATAAGGATTTCAAGAACAATGAGCAAGCAAAATAGTCAACCAAATCACCTAAGTCCTCATCCTCTCCCAAGGAGGAATCATCTAAGAAGGAGAGACCAAAGTGTACATATTGCAAGAAACTAGGACATGATGAGCATAAGTGTTATGAGAAGAAAATTGATGAGTTGACTCACATTATTCAAAAGCACAATATCCAAATGCCATCATCATCACCTAGTACATCCTCTTCTTCGACACCATCATCATCTACACATACAGGGACAACAGGCATTGCAAATGGGACAATCAAAGGAAAAGGACAAGCACTCTTTGCTTCAAAAAGTCTACAGTCAGAGAGATGGCTTCTTGATTCAGGGGCTTCTCATCATATGGTATCTTCACAAGGGATGTTCTCTTCATTTGAGTCATGTACTTCGACACCTATTTTGATGGGTAACAATACATACATGCATGCATCTGGAAAAGGGACTATTGATATTAGAGATAATACATTCAATAATATGTTGTATGTACCTTCCTTGTCAACCAATCTCCTTTCTATCTACCAGATTACTCATTGTGGTGTAGGGAAGACAGTTGAGTTCACTCCTAATTCAGTGATCATACGGGACTTGGAGAGCAGAGATATCATTGCAGTTGGGATGGCTGATCATGCATCTTGCTTGTATAATTTCTCCCATTTTGCTTCTTCTGATGATGTAGATCCATTGATTGATATTCACACTCACGCATCAAGTGTGAATCATGTTTTCTGAGGAGAAGTTTGGTCACTTGAACCTTGGTGTTCTTTCATCTACTTTGGTTCATGAGACTAGTGCTAAGCTTCCATCACCTCAACCTCTTGCTTCTTCAGAGATTGACATCGACATAGTTTCATCTACTTCAGTTGAGTAGGATCATATAGGTCTTTCAGACACAGCTTTGTGGGATACTTTCTTGTTAGGTATATCAGACTTGTTTTGTGAGTCTCATATTGCAGATTTGGAGGACACACTTGAGGGGATATCTCTCCTCTTTGATGACAGTTATAGCACAACTGTTATCCCATCTACTTCATCTTTGGAGGTTGTTCTTCATGAGTCTACACAAGTTTTTGGATTGGTCATACCTCATTGCATAGTGCCATTCCTTAATTCTGACATGTGGACACTTGAGCAGTCTTTAGAGGCATCCATCATGAGGCTTTTTCCCTCATCCCTTGATATGGAGTTTCTTCGACATCAACCTTTGGACTTGTTTCTTCCTAAGGGGAGAAAGGTTGTTTGCAGGTATAGGACACTTTCTAGCGTTCATCTTTAGGCATTCACCATCGGCACAGGAGCTACTTTATTGTGGGGGGGACCTATAGTCTCACACTTTCTCTCGTATGGGTCATGTTGAGTCCTTCCTACTATCACTTCTTTCACTTTCATTGTTCCATGCATTCTCACTTTTGGAGAGGAGTTTTTTCCCATTAGGTTTTCTCCTTTTCTCCACTTGAGATTTGTTGTACATGGGTACCTAACATGGCTTAGTAGCCGAGACCCATCCATCATTGCATCTTGCTTTAGTCAACTACTCCCTAAGTTGCACTTAAGGGGGGGTGTTGGTGTGAACATGGTTATCACCTAACCGGTTTACCCTTGTGTGGATAATTCATCTTATTTAACTATTTACTAGTTAAATAATATTCACACATCACACATAATTCACATATGTTAAGTTGACTTAGTGAGTCTTCTAGATGTCTAGTTGAGTCTAGTTGTGTGTTGAGTTGCTGATAGTTGGAGTGAATTATCTTATCCTCCACATGTGCAATTAGTTATCATCCTCTAATTGACATATGTTGTAGAAATATCTCCACTTTCCACTCCACCTTTCATTCCACCTTTCTAGCTCTCACCTTGCCTTCATAAGCAAGGCATATCATGTACATTGTAACATATTTCTTTTGCATTCATTGATAGAATAGCATTATTCTCTCATTTGATCTCTCCTGTGCTTTCATGAAGTCCTAGATCCTGGGTGGCTCCAATCATAGCCAACTCTAACACCTAGAACTCCCCAGCAAAATGGAGTTGTTGAAAGAAAGAATAGGACAATTCAAGAGGCTGCTAGGTCCATGATGAAGGAGGCAAATCTATCGAAAGTATATTTGAGAGAATCTATACATACTATTGTCTACATTTAAAATAGAGTTAAAGTCAAAGGTAATGGTACTAGAACTCCTTATGAATTGTGGTATGGAAGAGTTCCTACAGTGAAATACTTCAAAGTTTTTGGAAGCAAATGTTATATCAGAAGAGATGAGGAGTTAGGCAAGTTTGATGCTAGGTGTGATGAAGGATTTTTCCTTAGATACTCCACTAAGAGTAAGACCTACCGGTGCTACAATAAGAGATTTAGAAAGATCATTAAGAGTACAAATGTGAAAGTTGATGAAGACAGGGAAAGAATATCAAATCTAAGTGGCTATGAATCAGATGAACTTGATTCTACAATGAATGAAGAAAAAGTTGAACAAAAGGACAGTCAAGATGAAGAAAAAGCTTTGGAAACTGATGTTAAGGCTCCCAGGTATGTAAGGATTAATCACTCTAAAGATCATATTATTGGTGACAAAAGCAAAGGGGTATTGACAAGGAAAAGAGCTATTAAGGAACAAGTGAACTACTATTTACTTTCACAGATTGAACCTAAGACTGTAAATGAGGCCTGCAAAGATGAAAGTTGGGTAAAATCCATGGAAGAAGAGTTGATGCAAATAGAGAAAAATCAAACTTGGGAATTGGTTCCTAGACCTAATGATAAGAATGTGATTGGAACTAAATGGGTGTTTAGAAACAAGATGAATGAAAATGGAGAAGTAGTAAGAAACTGAGCAAGATTGGTATGCAAAGGTGTTGTGTGGTTACACAACACGCCCCATTTTGACTTGACAAAATAGGGACCCAACTTTTTGCTTGGCTTGGCTTGTGTTTTCCTACTTTTTGGCAGTCTGGTAAAAGTAAGTCATGTAGGGAATCCTGCATAAAGGGCTGGGTAAGTCATCATGATGAGGTCAGTTTGTCAAAGTTAATATTTCATGTTTATAACCTCATGGTTGGAAAGAGTACAAAATTTCATGCAGGTTTGCCTTTTGGATCACCCTGATATTCCTCAGGGAATGAAAGTTATTGTGAGTCAAAGTTCTAGTCAAACCTAATATTCCGGGGGGGGGTCATATTTCTCAACATCAGTCATCTTATGAAAGATCCCCCTGATCCAATTTTATCACCTGATAAATCATTTGGTCTAATATCCTCCAGACGTCAATTTTACGTGATAGTGGTATTTACCCGTCAAACAGTTTATATATTTTGAGGGGTCATATTTTAAACATCACCTGATATTTTGAATATTGCCCGATATTTCAAATATCACCCTTTCACAAGATATCACCCTAGAGCCAATATGACGATGGCGTCATCCAATCCTGATAGATAAAGAGAATCACCCTGATGGTGATGTCATCTTCCTTTTTACCTCGAGGAGGTATATTTCCAACGTTGACCCTTTTTACATAACATGACGATGACGTCATAGTGCTACAATGACGAATCAAGTCATTATCCTGATGACATCATCCTGATATTATGAGAAAAGGTCATTTTAGTTTAGCGGGGGTCATATTTCAAACATCACCTGACATTTTAAACATGACTCGATGTTTGAATATCTCTTGATAATCTTAAACATCGCCTAATGTTTTCACATAAGTTTTCCCGCCAGAGGCGGAGGATCATATTACATATAAGGGGTCATATTTTGAACATCACCTGATCTTTAGAATATCACCCGATCTTTCAAAGATCACCCCGCTCATCTTGTCCCATAGCATTAAATGCCATAAATGCAGTAGGTGGACTCCTGCTGATTGCGAACACGATCTAAACACCTAGCAATGCCCATAGATTTATGATAGAAGATCAATGGTTATAATCAAATTTGCCGTAGTTTGCCCTAATTTGCCCTAATTTACCTGAGGAATGAGATTTAAGGTGAATTCACAGTCATTTTTACATTTACCTTGTGATAAAATGAGTTTTAGAGAGTGTAGAGCTTTCAAACCCTCATACGACCTACCTGCAGACACGCACGGCTTGTAGCTGAACCGGACACGTGATTATTGCTGGTATCTGAATCCCTTTCATATAATCATCAGCATAATCAAGGAGATAAGCATTATCAAGTAAGTAATTAAAACCCTCCTGCCGTCATTTTCTGCGTGTCCAGGTAGTGTGCTTTTTAGTGGTTTGAAGTTATATATGCATATTATGATGAAGTGATGATTAATGAATATAATGTGCATCATGCTGTGAAGTTATAATGTTGTATGTATGTATGTGAAGTATTGTATGGTAAGATTGGGCCTATTTATTGCAGGAAACCATGGCAGACAGGAGGTTGAACAAGTCTGAAGCTGAATTCTGTAAACCTATGTTTGTTCAACTTGAGGGTGTACGGTTCAAATATGGTATCATCGCAGATACACACCAGGGAAATATAGATCTAGTCGCATGGTCATCTAGAATGCATGATGACAAGAATAATACCCTGTTGGACACCATTTTTGTGTTGGGTGTGTGGGCTGCAGCCAGATTTCCTTATTCTATGGAGGATCTAGAGTTGATTATTGAATGTGCCAGAAACTACAACCCACAGACAAGGAAAATACACAAACATGGTCAGGTTTATCCGGATCTGTCCATCAAGGGGATTGCAACTACTTTTAGTTTGCCATTGGGAAACAATGTTGTCAGCATGGATTTGAAGAAATTGCAAGTTGAGTATGAAAATAACAAGAAAACAGCTAGAAAGAGAATGTATCAATGGAGGGTGAAAAATAGTCCTTACCCTGCCGTTGCCAAATTGCTAGTGCACATGTATAAGTTTGACTTTGATGATCAGTACCAATATATGATAGCCCTACTTAGCATAGTGACAGGTCAGCCTGATGCTGGAAGTTTCAAAGATTGGATGTATGGAGTCCTTATAATGTGTCTTTATATAGACAATAAGCCATTATGGGCTAAAATGGTAAGTGATGCTCTGGATGAGCAGCTCATGAACGTAGGAGGCCTGGAGTGTTCATTCTATATGACTTCATATGTGGTGTACTCATGTGCTTACAAAGGTACATTCAATGCACTTACAACAGTAGGAAGGATCGGTGGCAGTACAAATGATGCACACATATGGGATCATTATCCCCAATTATAGAGACAAAATTATCTTCAAGATTACAAATTAGTGAATGATGCATTTTCTATGCATCTAGTAAGGACAATGGAAGAAGATAGGACTAAAAGACTGAGCATGGAAGCTCAAGAAGTCATATATAGGCATGGTACCTAGTTTATACAATATACCACCTTCTCTTACATCAGAATAGAGGGCTTTGCAGGACAGCCCCTCATGCTCCCAAGATATCCCACTGATGCAGTTGTTTTGATGGAGTTTATGAGACAAATATCCACAATATTGGATGCCTACAAAGCAAATAATAAGATTCCACCAGTATTGTTTCTAGTAATAATGGGTTGGTACATATGCCAAGATTATGAAAACATCAAGAAGGCCATAGCTAGTCTGGACATGATGAAATTATAGCCATTCCCCTTGGCAAGATCATAGGACCCATATGGGAGGATGCAGAAAATCATGGGGAAGCCCATTCATCAGAGGCACTTGGAGGATTTTTGGACAGATTGTGAGGATGAGGCCGAGGCTAGAAGAAGAAGATACCAGAGGCTACCTCTCAACTAGATCAGGACATTTGATTGTATTCCAGTGCCAGTGCAATTAAAAAGGGATGATGGCAAGATAATAGCAGATGAATATGAAGAAAAGAAGATATATAATGACACAATCTTAGTGCCTAATCTTACACAGCCTAAGGATATCTCTTTAGACCAATTTACAGGAAGGATGCTGTAGCTGACCCAGTCTTGGGTAAATGAACAAATGAATGCATTGAAGAAGAAGGGTGTAGCCCTTACAGTTGACAATAAGAAGAAGAGGCAAGAGATTCCTGATAGTGAATATGACAACTTTCTGATAGAAAAGAGAAAATCTAAAGGAGAAAGAATGCCACCTCAAGAACAAAGCAAGAGACCCCCTAGGGGGAAGAAAACTAATGATACACCGAAGGGGGTAATAATTCAAAGAATAGTTATATTAGGAGAGGATGCATCAGCATCAGGGCAGGTAGCAGCCTCTACAGTACCACCTCCCATGGATAAACAGAAGGCTAAAAAGATCCATAGGCCAGCTGTGGAAGCTACTAAAACATATGAGGAGGGTGAAGCATCACAAAATCAAATGGAAAAGGATGTTCCTCTTGATGAAGAGCCTGAAGAAGAAGACCCTATGCCCCTCATTAGAAAAAGAAAAGCACCTCAGATGATGACATCCACACCTAAGAAACTGAGAAAATCCATGAGAGGTGAAATAAGGCATGACCCTATAGTATTGAGGGGAACTGGTGGTGAAGTGTTTAGAAAGGAATTGCAACATAACGTGCCACTTCCCACCATTGTTTAGTTCAAGACTGAATAAGATGAAGAACAAATGAAAGAAATCTCTAGGCCAATTCAAAGTGGTCTTGTCTCACTGGAGGAGACAGTTGATTTATCTGATGATGAGGTAGTAAAAGATGTAATCGCTCAACCAATGGAAACCCTTACTGCTAACACCCGCATAACTCCACAAGGAACTCCATCAGTACAGGTGGATGTGTTAGAAGAACTAAAGCAAGTGGAACAGGAAAAGGAAAAGAGCCCAGAAAGGATTGCACAATAAATAGGGCTCGACAAATTGGTTGATCAGGTGACCAGACCTGTAGTAATTGACCTAACACACAAATAGGATGCAAGTCCTCAACATCAAGTAGGTGCACCTGAGAGAACAACAAATGTTGAAGAAGTCAAGATGACAGAAATGGAGAGTAACGCTCTAGGTATGGGCCAACAATAACAAGATGTACCTGATGAGCCCAAGATTGTAGAAGTCCAAGAAAAGGGTGGGAATGACAAGGCTATATTGAGTGAAGAAGTTCCCCGGACTCAAGAAGCCTCTGGTGAAAAAGATACATCAGGTCAGGATGACCTAAAAACTCTAGAGGTAGACACTACAGGTGCAGAGCATAATGTGATGCAAGACTAGGTAGAGGCACCTAAGGCAAATACCATGACATCCACAGATGCAAGGTTGCCTCATAATGAGGAAATTACCAAAGAGAATGAAACAAAAAGGGATGAAGTACAGGACCAGGTATAGGATCATCATGTGGATACATCGCAAGATCCTCCACCACAAGAAGAAGTTCCTCAAGAGGAGGAAGAACTCCAAGATCACCCTCATGAAGTGCATCATGAGGAAGAAATAAGGAAGTCACCATCTCCATAAAAAATAGATGCAGTTACTGGAGAACAGGGTGATCATGATGATGATCATGGATGACAAGGATCCGGAGACCAAGTTCCTCCATGGCTTGAGAAAGAAATAGAGATGGAATCAGGTTTTGAAATCCAAGAATTTAATGTGTCAACACTATTTTACAAGACAATCATGAAGCTGAAGAGGAAGGCCAAGTTAATGTTGGCCATAAGAAGAGATCCTGTTACGGGCAGAAGGACTGCCCAGGTAGCACTCCCCACCATTGAAAAAGAAAAATGCAAGATTACTTTGGACGAATTCCAGATTACCACAATAGATTTAGGGTTTACCAATGAAGACTAGGAAGGTCAAGAGGGGAAAGACATAATAGATTCTTTAACCCAAAGGGTGAAGAGAGAGAAGGAGAAGAATAAGCAGCATAAAGAGCACATTGCTCAGCTGCATACCTACATAAAAGGGTTAATTAACCCTGATGATATTTCAAATTTAGAGGCATTCCCATTAACTGCAATTTCTCAAGAAGAGGTCAATAAGTTGGACCTTATGAAGCATGAATCAGTAATAATGAGAAGGTGGATGGCATCCACACTCAATGGAGCTAAAGAAGTAGTGAATGCCTCTTTACAGAGGTGGAATTCTCTGCGTGTCTCCAGAAGGAAGGTAGATAAATTGCAAATGGAAGCTGGAAGAAGGTCATTCCAATTAGAGAAAGCCTTGAGTGCTTTGAATGAAATAAGGAGGATAAATCCTCAGGTTCTTATAAACAAACAGGTGCTAGATAGTAATACCACCATGCTGGTAGATATTTGGTATAAAGATATCAAATTTGAGTGTGATGTATTAAAGAGATGCAATAGCAAATTAAGAGACATCAGCATGAAGCTGCATGATATGATGTCATTTGAAGTAGAGATCCTGGAGGTCTTAGAAGGGAAAGTAGAGGGAAAGATTGAGAATCAGGATGCAGATTTTGCTATAAAGGCTCTGCATAACAACTTCTAGCTGATAGTTGATGACCCTCTTAAACACCTGATAGAAGAAGCCATGGACAAGATCATGAGGATCAAGGTCAGGGTAGAGAATTACAATGAAACATGAAGCAGCAGGAGGAGAAAATTGGAGGCTCTTCGAGATAAATATCAGGCCCACAAGCATGCCATTGCCAAGGTAAAAACTCAGGATGGCGGATAAGTTGAATGAGTGGTGGGAGCATATGAAAATGTCAGGACAATCATGCAGGCTCATATGCAAAGCCATATTCATCAGTATGATGAAGACATGGAAAATGATGATCATGATGATCATGAAGATGAAGATGTGCAACAAAGAGAAATATCAACATCAGGTATTTAGCAGGAAAATATGCTACCTAGATCGTTGCCAGTTGGCAACCTGTGCCATGAGATACATTTGACTAAGTCAAAAGGAGAATAAGCACCATAGATCTTAATAGATAAATCTTGATCGTAGATCATGTGTAACCGCTCCCTCACCTTGTTCTATAAAAGGTGTAGGGATGCTCTATTGTAAACATTCGAAGCTTAATTAAAATTTGTTTGTTGAAATATTCAGGGCCTATTTCAAAGTTATTGTAAGCATACGTATTTTTGCATACTTAATGAAAGAGAAGACCTGTTTTGATCACAAATCATCGTAAATTCTAAGTAATCTGTGTCTGAATTCTTGATATATGCTTTGATTTTCTGCGTCCCTTGGAGTGCTCATCAGTTTGCATATGTTGTTTTCATTCATCATCCTTTGAAGTTTGCATCATCTGTATTTAGCTGTGGAACATCCTGGTGAAAATATGGTTTGATTTCTTCCTTCTCATGACTGTGTCAAGTGTGTATGTGGCTCAATAGCTAAAGATTCATCATAATTTGAAGTATTTGTTTACATTTCTTTTAAATTTCAGAACAATTCACCATCACAATTGCAAATAATAGACAATCAAGAGCAAAATGTATGAAATATGCAGACATCTCGTAGATGCTTGAAGATTTATAGCATATTCAAAGTTAAAGCATGTGCCATTGACAAATATCATGCAAAGATTTGAATATAGTATACTATTTGTGGAAATATCATGGGTAAATAACTTTATGTGTAGCACTTTTACAGAGACAGAAAGCTGTTGATGATCAAACGTAAGGCCCCTGAATGGAAAACAACAACACACATCAACTACTGAGTAATGTCAGTTGATTAAGAACTAATCCACAGAGACTTGGGATCATGAATTCTTTGAATTCATCGTATCTTTCAAGATGAATAAAGGTTGATGTGTAACTTTTATTCTATCTTTGTTTATGACTAACATCATGATCAACGTAAATTAGCGCTAGAAGGAGGGCCTGAAACTAAAGAATCATCATCAGTAAGTAAAATTTGATGATGCAGACTGCGAGGTAATATTGAAATACCTCCAAATTTCAAATAGTGTGCAAAGATTTACTGTATTGAGCTTATACATGCTAATCCTGTGTAAAGTTTTCAGGATTAACCATAAATACTACAAGTTTTAAGGTAGAACATCACAAATTTGCAAAGATCAGTCCTATTTCAAGTAAATTCATCAAAGCTTTGAGGTAGTCCGCCTTAGAAACCTGATATTAGGTTGTAAGAGTCACCAGACCTCAGCATCACCTCATATTTGTAGTGTTTGCGCAAATATTTCGTAAATATCCAGTCAGTCTCATTTTTTTAACCATAAATATTGTCTTTGCTGGTAAATTCCAACTAATCTTTACAGTCAACCAGCCAAATTTCCTTAAAATTGAGAAATCCTGGCTCACAGGCTAAATACCAGGTCTAGGTCTAGTGGAATATTTGAAGAATTGCCTGTCAGAGGATTCAGGCCTAGAACTGTTGATATCCAGCATACTCCCGGTTCTAGTGCTTTAGGAGCATCACCAGAGTGTCCTCCTGTAACTCCTATTGGTTTACAATCACCTACAGGATCACCAGTTACACCTCCAGTTCAACCACAGCCAACCATACCATAGGCTCAACCTCCACCGGTTGCAATGTCTTTCTTTGCAGCAAAATCTCCCTTGACTTTCACTACCTATCATGCTTTGCCAAAGAATCTAGATAAAATTTGTCCAAAGTATCATCCATATCAAGATATGGATGATCATATTAGAACCTTCAAGGAAGCCTGTTGTAGGGCTAGAATTGAGCATCAAGATGTCGTGTGCAGGTTATTTCCATATTCCTTAGGGGAAGAGGCTTATAATTGGTACATAAGTCTTGGTCAGGGTTCAGTCAATGCATGGGCTATCCTGGAGAAAGCTTTTACTGATAGGTTCAAAGCACCAATAGATCCTTCAATGAACTATCACCTATTTGCCACAATTAAATGGTTTGAAGGAGAACCTATTGCCAACTTCAATGCTAGGTTCTAGAAAATGTTATCTAAGTTAGTTGCCCCATATGTTGTAGCAGATGCAGGTGCTAGGAGCATTTATTATTCGGCCCTGGATCCTTTAACATCCATGTTCATCAGGAGAGCACATCCTAAAATCACAACTTTAACAGGAGCTTTCCAAGAAGCTATCAAACTCAATTAGCAGCTAGTTCCTGCTCCTACACCAAACATAGCATTCCCCACACTTCCTAGTTATCTAGGATATCCTGTCCAACCACAACATAATGGAGCCATGATGCCTCCAGCTGTCATGCCAGCACCTTTGTAAATACCTCCATTGAGTATTATGCCACCTCCAAATAGAAATGGCTAGATAATGCAATATCTTGGACAAGTACAAACACCTTAGGTTGTAGACCAGAATAACTGGAACAATGGATCTTCCTTTTTCAAGCCTCAAACTGAAAATGTAGTGGCCAAGGTTCAGGAAGAGAAAGAAGAGATCAAAGAAATATCAGCTCAGTTAAGGAAACTTACAACTGAGATCACTCACTTGAGGAGTCAGAACTTCTACTCCCAGCCTAACCAGAACAGAGGCTATAACAATGATAGACTGGGTTATCCTGATAGGGGGTATAACAACAATTATAACAATAATGGCAATAACAATCCTCAAAGACAACCTAGAATGTGGAATTCCAGGCCAAACAATGGTTCCTTGCCATCACCCCTAGACAATTTGCCTCCTGGTGAACCCAAATAGACTACTAGAGTCAACCCTGCAGAGGCATCCCTCACTAACTGGTGCAGGATTCATAACACCAATGCACATGCAGAGTTAGACTATCCTCAATTTAGAATTGCTGCTAGCATTTTCCAGACTGAAGTGTCCAATACTTTAGGAAATCAGCCTCAGGTAGAGGGAAATGAGCTTGTTCCTTGCGGATATGATTCTGCATCAGTGCTAGAAAGTTACACCCATCATCCCTATCAGCAGATGATGCCTGCTCACCAAGATTATACCCTGGCATGTGAGGAATCTGCCATGGCTTTTGAGTCAAATTATGTTTTCCCTTTTAAGGATGAAAATGAGCCTTCAAATGAACATGAGAAGGTGCATGCATACCAATAGCAATATCTGGGTAAGCATAGCTATAACTTGAGAAGTAATGCCAATAGACCTACTGGTCCATTGACCTCTTCCTTGCCTCTGAATAATTTTAATACACCTCCTGATCCTAAGGCAAGTAATAACCCTAGTTTTCCCAAGGTAAATGCTCAGTATTTAATGCCCCAGAATAATGTGCCAAAAATTGCCAATCTACCTCATGAATCTGACAAATTAGTCACATATCTGGCTGACAAAATGAAGAAGATCAAAATCAGCCTATCCTTGTCAGAGTTGCTCAAAATGTCTGCCATCAAAAAAGTGTTTATGAAATCACTAGATGATCCTGCTTCCAAAGAGGATAATCATCCCTCAGGTCAGTCTGGTAGCAAGGATCATGCTGCTAGAGATCCTAATGTTAAACATAATATGCCAACTACTGTACAAGCTGCAGAGACTTCCCACATGACTTTATATAGAGACAAAAGTGAGTCGCCTCCATTCCTCCTCACCATAAGAATGTTTAGCAAAAACCCGCACAACTGTTTAGTAGACTCAAGAGCATCTACCAATGTAATGCCCCTATCTATATGCAAAGCTTTAGGATTACATCCTACTAAATCTTTGAAGAAAGTCACACAACTGGACAAAACAGAAGTAAGTGTAGTAGGAGAGTTAACCCACATCCACATGCAGCTTGCATTGGATCCCCAAATCCAATATTATATTGATATTTAGGTAGTCGACATACCTGATACCTATGGAATGCTACTCAGCCGAGACTGGTCCAAAACCCTTAACAGATACATGTCTACACATTTCAGTCACATGTGGTTACTCTAGAAGGGGATACCAAACTAGATAAGAATCGATGCTGAACCAAGAATGAAGCACATGATCACCGAATACAACAAAACTAACGAGATCATGTATATGGATGTAGAACCTGGAGTTTATTCCATAAGACCTCAGACTGTAAGAATAGAAGAAATCCTGATGTATGATGTGCATCATCATGATAATGATCCTCCAGGCGATGAAATAATTGTAGAATCTGATAGTAATCCTGAAAATGAGAATGAAGTGGATCACTTCAGGAATTTCCAGAGGCACTTATCTAAACAGGTAAGGCAATGTCAGTTGTTAGGAATACCTGTTCATGATATTCTAATGGATGGTTGGTGCAGGTTGCATAATGAGTCACATTCTGAAAAGACTTGTGAAGCATGCATAGATATGCTCGAACTTGAGCAAGCGTGTAGTGATGCATCAGCATCATCATCATCAGCATCAGAGGTAAGTTCATTAGAGAGTGATAATGATAATGACGTTGAATGCTGTTTATTTCTTGTAGGAATAGAAGAAGCCACACAACAGGATGAAAATAGTTTTCAAATGACAGAAGAGTTGTTAGTATGCAACTAGAGTAATATTAAGAGAAAAAGCAAAATCACCCTGGGGAGTGATTGTTTGATGGATCAGATTATGAATTATCTAATGAAGACAGAGGTAGCAATCTATCTAAATTTGAAGAATTCCTAAACGTAGAGATCCAGAAGATCACACAGCAGCAGAGGCTTCCACAAGATGCCTTGATTGAAAACTGGTGCTAGTTACATGAAGTACCTCACTCAGAGACTACTTGCTCTTTGTGTTTGCATCTTCTAAAAAGACAAACATCAACTAATCCAAAAGATCATCCTTCTGATGATAAAAAGAAAGAAGAGGCATCAGCTTCACAAAATAAAGGAAGGGTGAAGTCTGAAAAGGCTGAGATACCTAAGTTAAAGTGGATATCAAGTGGTACAGTTGCCAAAGCTGCAAAGAAGAAAGAAGGTTCAAATAAGCCTTCGGTTGAAGACAAACCATGGATCCTTAGATTTGATGGATCCAAGTCCAAACAAGGAGCTAGAGTAGAGATAGATCTAGTTGATCCATCTGGAAAGTCCTACTTAGCAGCATACAGATTACAGTTCTCATGCACCAATAATGTAACAGAGTATGAAGTTTTGATTCATGGGATACTATTTACCCTTAAGAAGAAAGTAAAAATTCTACATGTCTATGGGGACTTAGAATTAGTAGTGAGACAAGTAAGAGGAATCTACACCTGCAATTATAAAAAGCTATCTAATTACAGACATAGGGTGTGGGACCTAATAGAGTCTTTTGATGCATTTAATATCACCTACATACCCAGGGAACAGAACCATAGGGCAGATGCTTTAGCCCAGGCTGCCAGTACATTGGAGCCATTGTCTATTTCTAGTTTTAAAAGATTTTTAGTAGAGCTGGTATCAGTACCTTCTGTGCCTGACAATGTGACCAACCTCCAGGTATTTGATGATGATCAGCATATCCTAGACTTCATCTCCAACATAGATGTATTTGATGCTTAGATCATAGATGAGAATAATACAGAAGATCATGTATGGGAAGAAGAAGAAATATTAGAGCAGCCCAGCAATAAGATTCTGAAGGGAATGATTGAGCTAGAGAGAGCTTTTGATCTAGATAACATGTTGAAGCAGAAAGATCTTCCAAAAGTAGATGGAGGACAATATTCCCAGGTTAACATTGGGCAGAATGATGAAAAGAAGAATGTTCTGATAGGAAAAGTTTGCACAGAAGAAGAATTAGAAGGAATCACACAGGCTCTCAAGGATTACATCCATGTCATTGCCTGGACTTATGATGAGCTAAAGACATATGACACATCAGTCATCACACACATCATACCCCTCAAGCCAGATGCCAAGCCTTTCAGGTAGAAGCAAAGGCCAGTCAATGCTTTGCTGGAACCTATTATCTTTGAGAAAGTTAAGAAACTGTTAAATGCCAGAATCATATTTCCTGTGAGGCACTCTAGCTGGGTAGCCAATCTGGTTCCAGTAAGGAAGAAGAATGGAGACATCAGACAATGTGTAGACTTCAAGAACCTGAACAGAGCATCTGAGAAGGATAATTATCCTTTACCTTCCCTAGATGAGGTCCTACAAGTTGTAAATGGTGCCAAAATGATGTCATTTCTATGTGGTTTCTCGGGCTACAACCAGGTAATGGTGGACAAGATAGATAGACTAAAAACTACCTTCACCACAAAGTGGGGGATATTCGCTTATAGGTGTATGCCGTTTGGGCTAATAAATGCTGGAGCAACATTCCAGTGAGCAATGGACATAGCCTTCAGAGGCTTAAGAGAAAAATGTATAGTCATATACATGGATGACTTAATAGTGTTCTCTAAGGATAGAGGAAACCATGTAGAGGATCTTAGAAATGTGCTTAATAAATGTAAGCAATATGGGATATCCCTGAACCCCAAGAAATGTATATTTGGGGTAACAACAGGAAAATTACTAGGCCACCTGATAACTGAAGATGGGATTATCATTGATCTTGACAGGGTGGAGTCCATTATGAAAATACAGCTTCCTGGAAGCAAAAAGGAGCTCAAATCTTACTTTGGTAAGATTAATTTTGTTAGGAAGTTTATCACTAGCTTTGCTAAAATAGTCAGACCCCTAAATGCCATGCTCAAGAAGGATGCAAATATTGAGTTGACACCAGTGGCTAGAGCAGCTTTTGAAGACATAAAAAAAGCTATATCTGATGCTCCAGTCCTGATCAGTCCAGACTACACTAGGGACTTCTACATTTATTCATTTGCTTCAGAGCATACCTCTACAGTAGTGTTGACACAAAGAAATGAAGAGAAGGAAGAGAAGCCCATAGCCTTCATGAGCTGCCCTTTCAAAGATGCTGAACTAAGATACATGGATGTTGAAAGGCAGGCACTAGCCTTGGTTAGACCAGTAAAGAAGTTTAGGCACTATATATTGAGAAGTAAAGTTATTGCTATGGTGCCTGATGCAGCAGTGAAGATGCTCTTAATGCAAAGCGAGCCAGGTGAAAAAAAGGGCTAAGTGGATCACTGTCCTACAAGAATATGACATGGAAATTACACCCATGAAGCTAGTGAGAGGACAGGCTTTAAGCCAGATGATATCAGAGATCGACCCCAATATCATGAGTTAGCAGTATGTAATCAATGCTAGGGACAATGGAGAATGGTATTCAGACATCAGGCACATCCTGATTACTGGAAGATGTCCTCCAAGACTACAGGCTTCACAAAGGAGAGCCCTAAAAATAAGATCACATAAATATATGATGAAAAGGGGAAGCCTTTTCAAGAAAAATTATGAAGGAATATATCTAAGATGCCTAGAGAAGCCAGAAGCAGAAAGAGTGTTATCAGAGCAACATGACAAGTTTGGAACAGCCCATGGGTCATCCTTGGCCACTACTCATGCTATCCTCAAGGTAGGATACTACTAGCCTACCATTTTTAAGGATACTGCTGAGCATATTAAATGCTATCATGTGTGTCAAGTTGCTGCTAACAGAGAGAGATATGCTACTCAACCTTTGCAGTCAGTGATGGACATGCGCCCATTTTCACAATGGGGCATGGACTTTATAGGACCAATCAATCCTCCATCATCATCAGGCCACAAATATGTCTTAACGATTATTGACTATTGTACCAGGTGGACTGAAGCTATCAACACCAAGACATGCAATGCTGAAGATGTCATCAGATTTCTGGAAAGTAATATTGCCACCAGGTATGGGGTTCCCTATGCTCTGGTAAGTGATAATGGCTCTGCTTTTGCTTCAACAAAATTGTCAAGCTGGGCTTTTGATTATGGGACTATATTGAAGTTCTCATCCAACTATTATCCCCAAGGGAATGGATTAGCAGAATCCACAAATAAAAATATGCTGAATATCATAAAAAAATTAGTAGACAAGAACCTTAGGGAGTGGAATACCCTTCTAAAATATGCCTTATGGGTAGACATAACTAGGAACAAGACTGCATTAGGAAACTCACCTTATCACTTAGTGTATGGGGTGGATCCCATCCTCCCTATAAACCTGAAAATTCCCACACTACAGTTTGCCCAAGAGTACCTCGGCATAGACAATAAGAAAGAAGTCAGGTTGCTTCAGTTGATGCACCTATAAGAGAAAAGAAGTCAGGCAATTGATCAATTTGCCAAACATCAGGCTGTTGTCAAATGCTGGTTTGACAAAAGAGCTAGGGTTAAATCTTTTAGGATATCAAATTTGGCCCTAATGTGGGACAAAGCACATGAGAGGAAAGGATACCATGGTAAGTTTGATAAATTATGGATAGTTCCCTTCCAAATTTCTGAGATATTAGGAGACAACACTTTTAGGCTTAAAAATTTGATAGGTGAGGATGTTCCATTACCAGTTAATGGACAGTTCCTTAAGCATTATTTCCAAGCCTGAGTTAGCTTCATGACAGTCATGTGTATCATAATGTGTATATTTGTATAGTTGTTTGTATAGTTTTGTTTTGTGTTTTTGTTTGTTTTTCTTGTTGAGTCTCTATTTTGGTTAGTCAAGATGATGCAGCTCATCACCCCAGAGAATAACTAAATTGTTAGGATTCAAGTGATGAGATCAAATTCATATATAGGTTGAGATTCATTCTGAGAAGTACTTATGATTAGGTCTGTGATATCTTTTCATCAGGGTGCCTTTTCTTCACCAAAGTGATTCTTTCACAATGACTCACCTAACAGCCTTGGGTTTGTTGAACACACAAGTATAGGTGTTAAGTGAAAAATCTAAAGGGACTCCCTTGCTACCAATACAATCTCCAACCTAAATCAGCAAGTGACCATACCTTGCACACTGAGCTTTCATGATGACATCAGATATATGAAGTATAAATATTGAAAATAAAAAAAAAGAAAATATAAACATAAATTAGACCATCTAAGTTACTCTACCGGGGCTATGGACGCCTACTGGCAGTGGGGCTCTACTTATGGGGATTGTATAGGTAACCTTGCCGGGGCTATAGACGCTTGTTGGCAGCAAGGCTCTATCTAGGTTGGCTATGAGGGATGATCTCCAACTATATAGCTTAACACCAGTTACTCATGTTTTCAACTTGCTTTCAAGATGAAGATAATTAATCATTTGCATACACCTAATCCTTTTTTAGCATTGTTGCCATGATGAAAATTTGTTATACAGAAAGATTATGATGCTTATATTTAGAAAGAGTTAGAATGCTATATATGAATGTGTTCACCTCACTTGAATCATTGAAATTTTGTTATTTTCTTTGGTGGCAAGTTGTTGTGTGGTTACACAACATGCCCTATTTTGACTTGACAAAACAGGGACCCAAATTTTTGCTTGGCTTGGCTTGTGTTTTCCTGCTTTTTGGCGATTTGGTAAAAGTAAGTCATGTAGGGGATCCTGCATAAAGTGCTGGGTAAGTCATCATGATGAGGTCAATTTGTCCAAGTTAATATTTCATGTTTATAACCTCATGGTTGGAAAGAGTACAAAATTTCATGCAGGTTTGCCTTTTGGATCACCCTGATATTCCTCAGGGAATGAAAGTTATTGCGAGTCAAAGTTCTGGTCAAACCTGATATTCCAGGGGGGTCATATTGCTCAACATCAGTCATCTTACGAAAGATCCCCCTGATCCAATTTTATCACCTGATAAATCATTTGGTCCGATATCCTCCGGACGTCAACTTTACGTGATAGTGGTATTTACTCGTCAAACAGTTTATATATTTTGTGGGGGTCATATTTTAAACATCACCTAATATTTTGAATATCACCCGATATTTCAAATATCACCCTAGAGCCAATATGATGATGACATCATCCAATCCTGATAGATAAAGAGAATCACCCTAATGGTGATGTCATCTTCCTTTTTACCTCAAGGAGGTATATTTCCAACTATGACCCTTTTTACATAACATGACGATGACGTCATAGTGCTACAATGACGAATCAAGTCATTATCTTGATGACATCATCCTGATATTCTGAGAAAAGGTCATTTTAGTTTGGGGGGGTCATATTTCAAACATCACCCGACATTTTAAACATGACCCGATGTTTGAATATCTCCTGATAATCTTAAACATCGCCTGATGTTTTCACATAAGTTTTCCCACCAGAGGCAGAGGATCATATTACATATAAGGGGTCGTATTTTGAACATCACCTAATCTTCAGAATGTCAACCGATCTTCCGAAGTTCACCCCGCTCATCTTGTCACGTAGCATTAAATGCCATAAATGCATTAGGTGGACTCCCGCCGATTGCAAACACGATCTAAACACCTAGCAATGCCCATAGATTTATGACAGAAGATCAATGGTTATAATCAAATTTGCCCTAGTTTGCCCTAATTTGCCCTAATTTACCTGAGGAATGAGATTTAAGGTGAATTCACAATCATTTTTACATTTACCTTGCGATAAAAGGAGTTTTAGAGAGTGTAGAGCTTTCAAACCCTCATACGACCTACCTACAGACACGCACGACTTGTAGCTAAACCGAACACGTGATTATTGCTGGTATCTGAATCCCTTTCATATAATCATCAGCATAATCAAGAAGATAAGCGTTATCAAGTAAGTAACTAAAACCCTCCTGCCACCATTTTTTGTGTGTACAAGTAGTGTGCTTTTCACTAGTTTGAAGTTATATATGCATATTATGATGAAGTGATGATTAATGAATATAATGTGCATCATGCCGTGAAGTTATAATGTTGTATGTATGTATATGAAGTATTGTATGGTAAGACTGGGCCTGTTTATTGTAGGAAACCATGGCAGACAGGAGGTTAAACAAGTCTGAAATTGAATTGCATAAACCTATGTTTGTTCAACCTGAGGGTGTATGGTTCAAATATGGTGTCATCGCAGATACACACCAGGGAAATATAGATCTGGTCGCATGGTCGTCTAGAATGCATGATGACAAGAATAATACCCTGTTGGACGCCGTTTTTGTGTCCAGTATGTGGTTTGCAGTTGGATTTCCTTATTCTATGGAGGCTCCAGAGTTGATTATTGAATGTGCCAGAAACTACGACCCACAGACAAGGAAAATAGAAAAACATGGTCGGGTTTATGTGGATCTGTCCATCAAGGGGATTGCAACTACTTTTAGTTTGCCATTGGGAAATAATGTTGTTAGCATGGATTTGAAGAAATTGCAAGTTGAGTATGAAAATAACAAGAAAACCGCTAGAAAGAGAATGTATCAATGGAGGGCGAAAAACAGTCCTTACCCTGCCACTGCCAAATTGCCAGTGCACATGTATAAGTTTGACTTTGACAATGAGTACCAATATATGATAGCCCTACTCAGCAGAGTGACAGGTCAGCTTGATGTTGGAAGTTTCAAAGATTGGATGTATGGATTCCTTATAATGTGTCTTTATACATACAATAAGCCATTATGGGCTAAAATGGTAAGTGATGCTCTGGATGAGCAGCTCATGAATGTAGGAGGCTTGGAGTGTTCATTCTATATGACTTCATATGTGGTGTACTCATGTGCTTACAAAGGTACATTCAATGCACTTACAACAGTAGGAAGGATCGGTGGCAGTACAAATGATGCACACATATGGGATCATTATCCCCAATTATAGAGACAAAATTATCTTCAAGATTACAAATTAGTGAATGATGCATTTTCTATGCATCTAGTAAGGACAATGGAAGAAGATAGGACTAAAAGACTGAGCATGGAAGCTCAAGAAGTCATATATAGGCATGGTACCTAGTTTATACAATATACCACCTTCTCTTAAATCAGAATAGAGGGCTTTGCAGGACAGCCCCTCATACTCCCAAGATATCCCACTGATGCAGTTGTTTTGATGGAGTTTATGAGACAAATATCCACAATATTGGATGCCTACAAAGCAAATAATAAGATTCCACCAGTATTGTTTCCAGTAACAATAGGTTGGTATATATGCCAAGATTATGAAAACATCAAGAAGGCCATAGCTGGTTTGGACATGATGAAATTATAGCCATTCCCCTTGGAAAGATCATACGACCCATATGGGAGGATGCAGAAAATCATGGGGAAGCCCATTCATCAGAGGCACTTGGAGGATTTCTGGACAAATTGTGAGGATGAGGCCGAGGCTAGAAGAAGAAAATACCAGAGGCTAACTCTCAACCAGATCAGGACATTTGATTGTATTCCAGTGCTAGTGCAATTAAAAAGGGATGATGGTAAGATAATAGCAGATGAATATGAAGAAAATAAGATATATAATGACACAATCTCAGCACCTAATCTTACATATCCTGAGGATATCTCTTTAGACCAATTTACAGGAAGGATGCTGCAGCTGACCCAGTCTTGGGTAAATGAACAAATGAATGCATTGAAGAAGAAGGGTGTAGCCCTTACAGTTGACAATAAGAAGAAGAGGCAGGAGATTCCTAACAGTGAATATGATGACTTTCTGATAGAAAAGAGAAAATCTAAAGGAGAAAGAATGCCGCCTCAAGAACAAATCAAGAGACCCCCTAGGGGGAAGAAAGCTGATGATAAACTGAAGGGGGTGATAATTGAAAGAATAGTTATATCAGGAGAGGATGCATCAGCATCAGGGCAGGTAGCAGCCTCTACAACACTGCCTCCCATGGATAAACAGAAGGCTAAAAAGATCCATAGGCCAGCTGTGGAAGCTACTAAAACATATGAGGAGGGTGAAGCATCACAAAAGCAAATGGAAAAGGATGTTCCTCTTGATGAAGAGCCTGAAGAAGAAGACCCTATGCCCCTCATTAGAAAAAGAAAAGCACCTCAGGTGATGGCATCCACACCTAAGAAACTGAGAACATCCATGGGAGGTGAAATAAGGCATGACCCCATATATTGAGGGGAACTGGTGGTGAAGTGTTTAGAAAGGAATTGCAACATAACGTGCCACTTCCCACCATTGTTCAGTTCAAGACTGAACAAGCTGAAGAACAAATGAAAGAAACCTCTAGGCTAATTCAAAGTGGTCTTGTCTCACTGGAGGAGACAATTGATTTATTTGATGATGATGTAGTAAAAAATGTAACCACTCAACCAATGGAAACCCTTGCTGCTAACACCCGCATAACTCCACAAGGAACTCCATCAGTACAGGTGGATGTGTTAGAAGAACTAAAGCAAGGGGAACAGGAAAAGGAAAAGAGCCCAGAAAGGATTGCACAACAAATAGGGCTTGACAAATTGGTTGATCAGATGACCAGACCTACAGTAATTGACCTAACACACAAAGAGGATGCAAGTCCTCAACATCAAGCAGGTGCACTTGAGAGAACAACAAATGTTGAAGAAGTCAAGATGACAGAAATGGAGAGTAATGCTCCAGGTATGGGCCAACAACAACAAGATGTACCTGATGAGCCCAAGATTGTAGAAGTCCAAGAAAAGGGTGGGAATGACAAGGCTATATTGAGTGAAGAAGTTCCCCAGACTCAAGAAGCCTTTGGTGAAAAAGATACATCAGGTCAGGATGACCTAAAAACTCAGGAGGTAGACACTACGGGTGCAGAGCTTAATGTGATACAAGACCAGGTAGAGGCACCTAAGGCAAATACCATGACATCCATAGATGCAAGTGTGTCTCATAATGAGGAAATTACCTAAGAGAATGAAACAAAAAGGGATGAAGTATAGGACCAGGTACAGGATCATCATGTGGATACATCACAAGATCTTCCACCACAAGAAGAAGTTCCTCAACAGGAGGAAGAACCCCAAGATCACCCTCATGAAGAGCATCATGAGGAAGAAACAAGGAAGTCACCATCTCCATCAAAAATAGATGCAGTTACTGGAGAATAGGGTGATCATGATGATGATGATGGACGACAAGGATCCAGAGACCAAGTTCCTCCATGGCTTGAGAAAGAAATAGAGATGGAATCAAGTTTTGAAATCCAAGAATTCGATGTGTCAACACTATTTTCTGAGACCATCATGAAGTCGAAGGGGAAGGCCAGGTTAACCTCAGCCATAAGAAGAGATCCTATTACAGGCAGAAGGATTGCCCAGGTAGCACTCCCCACCGTTGAAAAAGAAAAAGGCAAGATTACTCTGGAAGAATTCCAAATTACCACAGTAGATTTAGGGTTTGCTAATGAAGACCAAGAAGGTCAAGAGGGGAAAGACATAATAGATTCTTTAACCCAAAGGGTGAAGAGAGAGAAGGAGAAGAATAAGCAGCATAAAGAGCACATTGCTCAGCTGCATACCTACATAAAAGGGTTAATTAACCCTGATGATATTTCAAATTTAGAGGCAGTCCCATTGACTACAATATCTCAGGAAGAGGTCAATAAGTTGGACCTTATGAAGCATGAATCAGTAATAATGAGAAGGTGGATGGCATCCACACTCAATGGAGCTAAAGAAGTAGTGAATGCCTCTTTGCAGAGGTGGAATTCTCTGAGTGTCTCTAGAAGGAAGGTAGATAAATTGCAAATGGAAGCCGGAAGAAGGTCATTCCAATTAGAGAAAGCCTTGAGTGCTTTGAATGAAATAAGGAGGATAAATCCTCAGGTTCTTATAAACAAACAGGTGCTGGATAATAATACCACCATGCTGGTAGATATTTGGTATAAAGATATCAAATTTGAGTGTGATGTATTAAAGAGATGCAATAGCAAATTAAGAGACATCAGCATAAAGCTGTATGATATGATGTCATTTGAAGTAGAGATCCTGGAGGTCTTAGAAGGGAAAGTAGAGGGAAAGATTGAGAATTAGGATGCAGAGTTTGCTATAAAGGCTCTGCATAACAACTTCCAGCTGATAGATGATGACCCTCTTAAACACCTGATAGAAGAAGCCATGGACAAGATCATGAGGATCAAGGTCAGGGTAGATAATTACAATGAAACATGAAGCAGCAGGAGGAGAAAATTGGAGGCTCTTCGAGATAAATATTAGGCCCACAAGCACGCCATCACCAAGGCAAAAACTCAGGATGGCGGAGAAGTTGAATGAGTGGTGGGAGCATATGAAAATGTTAGGACAATCATGTAGGCTCATATGCAAAGCCATATTCATCAGGATGATGAAGACACGGAAAGCGATGATCATGATGATCATGAGGATGAAGATATACAACAAAGGGAAATATCAGCATCAGGTATTTAGCAGGAAAATAAGCTACCTAGATGGTTGCCAGCTGGCAACGTGTGCCACGAGATACATTTGACTAAATCAAAAGGAGAATAAGCACCGTAGATCTTAATAGATAAATCTTGATCATAGATCATGTGTAACCGCTTCCTCACCTTGTTCTATAAAAGGTGTAGGGATGCTCTGTTGTAAACATTCGAAGCTTAATTAAAATTTGTTTACTGAAATATTTAGGGCCTATTTCAAAGTTATTGTAAGCATATGTATTTTCACATACTTAATGAAAGAGAAGACCTATTTTTGTTACAAATCATCATAAATTCTAAGTAATCTGTGTTTGAATTCTTGATATATGCTTTGATTTGCTGCGTCCCTTGGAGTGCTCATTAATCTGCATATGTTGTTTTCATTCATCATCCTTTGAAGTTTGCATCATCTGTATTTAGCTGTGGGACATCCTGGTGAAAATATGGTTTGATTTCTTCCTTCTCATGACTGTATCAAGTGTGTATGTGGCTCAATAGCTGAAGATTCATCATAATTTGAAGTGTTTGTTTACATTTCTTTTAAATTTCAGAACAATTCAACATCACAATTGTAAATAATAGACAATCAAGAGAAAAATGTGTGAAATATGTAGACATCTCATAGATACTTGAAGATTTATAGCATATTCGAAGTTAAAGCATGTGCCATTGACAAATATCATGCAAAGATTTGAATATAGTATACTATTTGTGGAAATATCATGGGTAAATAACTTTCTGTGTAGCACCTTTACAGAGACAAAAACCTGCTGATGATCAAACGTAAGGCCCCTGAATGGAAAACAACAACACACATCAACTACTGAGTAACATCAATTGATTAAGAACTAATCCACGGAGACTTGGGATCATGAATTCTTTGAATTCATCATATCTTTCAAGATGAGTAAAGGTTGATGTGTAACTTTTATTCTATGTTTGTTTATGACTAACATCATGATCAACAAGAACTAAATGGGTGTTTAGAAACAAGATGAATGAAAATGGAGAAGTAGTAAGAAACAAAGCAAGATTGGTCTACAAAGGATATTCTCAAGTTGAAGGTATAGATTTTGAAGAGACTTTTACTCATGTGGCAAGGATTGAAGCAATAAGAATGTTCCTAACATTTTTAACACACAAAGACTTCAAAGTGTACCAAATGTATGTGCAGGCTGCATTCTTGAATGGAGAGCTAGAAGAAGAGGTTTACATTGAACAACCAAAAGGATTTTAGTCACCAGACCAAGGTGACATGGTATGTAGATTGAAGAAAGCCTTGTATGGACTTAAACAAGCTCCTAGAGCCTAGTATCCAAGATTGGACAAGTATTTGTTGGAATTACAGTTCAGTAAAGGTACTGCTGACAACAATATCTATTTCAAAATCAATGATGATCAAATTCTTATTGTTGTATTTGCTGACCTATTTTCCTCTGGTCAGAGTTAAATATTTCACCTTGTGTTTTCTTGAAAATCCTTGTGAAAGCAACATCATTCAGTATGCACATGCCTAATGTAGGATACATTTGTGATCTTCAAGTCTGAACCTAAATCTCAAGGTCTAGATCTTGCCTGAAGAAGCTTGCCATGTGAAAGAACTTAAAAAAATAGGCAAGTTTTCTTTTTACATCACCCTGAAATTCGCTAAAATGAGGAAGTTATGTATGGTCAATGTTCTGGTCAAACCTGATATTTCACACATCGGGTCATATTCCAAAAGCATTTGGTGATATTTCACACATTGGGTCATATTCCAAAGCATCACCTGATATTTCACACATCACCTCATTTTTTGAACATCAGGTGATATTTGTAATATCACCCCCTCATCCATATATCACCATGATATTTGTAATATCACCCCTTTCTCCAAATATTACCCTGATATTTGTAATATCACCCCTTCCTCCAAATATCACCCCGATATTTGTAATATCACCCCTTCATCCAAATATCACCCCCTCCTCCAAATATCATGCCAATATTTGTAATATCACCCCTTCCTCCAAATATCACCCCGATATTTGTAATATCACCCCTTCCTCCAAATATCACCCCGATATTTGTAATATCACCCCTTCTTCCAAATATCACCTCGATATGACCATGCTGCTATTCTTTCACGTTTCAATAAGGCCCGTCTATGGTGGTGATGTCACCATCATATCCCTCATAAGGAAAGGATGCAAGGCCGAAGATGATGTAGTTTTTCAATGATGCTTTTCAGGGTCAGTCCAGCGACCGATCAGGTGATGCTCCAAGCAGAGGTACATGCATGGTGCTTTGCACATACAAAGACATTTCAGGGGTTGATCTAGATAGCGATATATACATAGATGCGATGCGATATATATAGGCAGTTGACCGAAGCTTTAACTGCCTGTATCTCCTCCATCCTAGTGAATTTTCACATGTTGTAGGAGGCAAAAGTGCTTATTTTTGCCTCCTCTTTCATTTGGCAGGGTTTTCAGGAGGATTTTTCTCACTTTCAGTTTTGGACCTGGATCTGCATGTTGGTTGAGTTGATTTTCAGCAACCATTTTTGGGGCAGATGCAGATATTTTTTGCATTCATTGCTGCACAGGATGAAGCAACTCACATTCATGATCAAAAATATCTTTCCACCGCCTTGTTTCAGATATTTTCATATATGCGTTGCTAAGGATCGATGAGTAAGCTACTTGCATTAAAGACTCTAAATATCCCCCCACCTACCCCTATTCCAAATCTTTTGTGCCATTACTCCTGGCAGCTGGGATGTCCTTTCAGAGATATTTTTGGTGGCAGCGCTCTGAGCGATCCTGTAACTGACTTAGGGCATTTTTGAAATGCTATATAAGCTAAGGCTTATGATGTAAATAGTGTTGGAATTTTTTGGCATTCTAGTCTTTCTGTTTCCAAATAGAGTCTTCATATACTATAACCTTGCCTTTCATTGGATATATGCAAGTTATTTTACCTCCTTTGCTGATTTTCTAGTTCTGTGTGAATTTGCATGAGGTTGTCTGTGAACATTCTATTCCTCTCAACCCTATTGCACCTTACCTCTGCTAGAATCATCTAATTTGTGTATGTTTACTTGCTATATTTGATTATATTGTGCACTTTCTCTATGTTGTGGAAGTCTCTTTTAATCTATCTAGTGCATCACCCTTTGTTTTCAAGTTTTTTTATTTCATCTTCATTTTAAAGCTTTCCTTCTCCCTTTTCCCCTCAAAATTTAGTAGTTTTAGGTGATAATCAGGCAAGGAAGCTGGCCTTCTCTAGAGGTCGGATCTCTTTTAGCAAAGTCCCACATTTCAAGATCATTCCCATTGTGTCATTGGAATGCTTGGAATCCTTCCAAGCAGGGTGCAATTTCATGTGACAATAGTTTCTAGCATGCCTGGTGGGACTAGTTCGATAAACTTCTCATCAAGATACTGAGAGATTTGGTGTTTCTCCTAGTATTACCAGCCTTTGGAGGCAATAGTTAACACCATGGCAACTCTACTAATAGAATCAGCTGGTTTCAGTAGCCCAAGTACCTAAAATTTCATCAAAGATTAGGATTTGGTGATTTTCCTGGTCTATTAAGCTTCCAGAAGCATTTCAATCACCTGGTGACTCCCTCTCTGGTATGTATCCAGTTTCTCTTTGGTTGCAAACCTATTTCTCTCTATTCTTGACATTTTCATGATTATCCAGTATTTAGATGCTATGAAATGTCAGGATTTTATGGGAATCATGGCTTTTCCCCAATCCCTAATCCATATACAGGCTATTAGCCCCCGTATCAGCAATACTAGGCCCCAAATGCCTTTGATTTTATGCCATACAGTCCTGCCACTACAGAGTATCAGCATCCTCATGATGCTTACCTCCCTCCTACCCCTAATGTTGCCCCTAAGAATATTGATGCTTTCAATGAGCTCATGAGTGGTTTTCTAAAGCTTGACAAAAATTTAAATAAGGCCAAAAGAGCAGCAGGGTACAGTCGGCCTTAGCGGTTTTATGATCTCAGCATCATAAGCATGTATGATCTCAAGAAGTTGTCTCTAGATTTGAATAAGGAGGCTGATGAATTTATAGAAATGTTAAAATGTGACCAGCAGCGAGAAGTACAAGAGGAGGTTTTTCAAGAAAACCTTGCTATAAAGACAACACCTGCTCAGCTTGCTGTAGAAAAAGCCCCAAATTTTAAGATTCCAACCTTCAGGCAGGATAATCTATCTATGCCTACAAAACCGCTTCCCAATTTTCAAATCCCAAGTTTTAGAGGTCCTCAGCCTTCACAAGAGCCTTTTCCTAGGTTCAAGCAAATTTATCTTTCAGACCAAAGTGAATCTATGAAAGTGGCTCAAACTTCTCTATCATGGCAGCCTTCTTGGACCAAGCATCCTGGTTACACATTGCCAAACCTTGTAAAGGCCAATCCTCTCATACCAATTCAAAATCAGGAAGAGGAAAAAGTTGTAGAATCCAAGCCTATCATAATTCCAAGTTTTAGGCAGCCTTCTGACTTGAAGGCTCCAAGTTGGAAAGGGCCATCTTTTTCACCCTGTGAAGACCCTCCACCAAATATACAAATAGAAACATGCTCTAGCATCTAGCTAGCAGAAGAAGAGCAAAAGAGACTTTTGTTGGCTCCAGTTCAAAGGGTGGAAACTCAATCAGTTATTTCTTTTCCAAATCCATTCTTTGAAGAAGAGGTTTCTAGGTTCAGAGTACCAAGCTTCAAACGAGGTGAGTCTCTTGAATCTTCTGAATTGAATATCCCAAGTTTGAGAGGGTCTCATCCACTGAAAGAACCTATATTTGACCAAGAGCAACCTAGACTCTACAAGTTTCCAGGCTTCGATGCCTTTATCCCTCCATAAGTCCCTGTTCCTGTGCAAACTCAAATTATCACTCCCTAGGAACAAATTTGTCTAGAACCCTCTCCCCTCCAAGAAATTCAAAAAGATATTCAGGCTTCTTTCCCTGATGATATTTCAATCCTCAAGGATGGACCTGTTGTCTACCAAGATAATTAGAAAGATGAACCAAAAGAGGAGGTGGAAGAAGATAAAACTAATGAGGAGCAATTTGTTCCTACACTTACAGAGATAGAACTCTTTGAACCTATTGTACCTCTGCAGAGGCAACTTGAGCAAAATCTAGTGGAGCTATAGTCAAAGGATGGAGGTATACAGGAGGTTGTTAGGGTTACTTCAGAGGTAGATGATGCTACCCTACTTCATGAGCTACCTAGTGACGTTGAAAATGATGAAGGAATGACTATTTGTAGCACATTTCATGAAATTAAATCAAAAAAATCACTTGTTGCAAGAGAATGATGAGCATGTTCAGCTAGGACAGCAGTTTGATTGGCAAGATAAAGGGTCTTTTGAAGAAAAGGAGTCTTTTCTTAGAAGTTGAGAAGCCTTTCATGAAGTTGATTTGCAAGATTTTAGCTGGTTAGAGGAACTTCCTTTCTACTGTTCTGAAGAGTTTGATGCTGATATGCTTGAAGAGCTTCCATGCTTTATTAAAAATAATGAGGAGACTAAATATGGGCAAGAGCAAATTGTAGACCTGTTCTTTATTATCCAGCAGGGATATCAGCTTATGGATGGGGAGGTTCCCTCTTTTGAGCATGTGCATGGCTCATTTTCTGAGCCTAATTTAGAAAATTGTGAGCATCTTGTTAATAAGGTGGAGGCAGCCATATTTGTGGTAGAATCACATGAGTTAGAGTTTTCATACTAGCAAGAAGAGGAAGAATGCAGCCATGATGACATTATGTCAACCTTCTTGGGTTCTTTGAGGGAAGAAGGAGAAAGCCATGATGTCCCAAGTTAGCTATTTCACACACAATAGCAACATGAAAGTCAAATGGAGGACACCGTCATACCAAATGAAGAGCAAGAAGAGAAAGAATCAGAGCAGAGACATGAGATCCAACATGATTTGTATATCACTTCAAGGGGATGCCCAATCAGGCATCTAGCCTAGTTGGAGACACATCAAGAGAGGTCACCACTTGTCATGTTTACCTCTAAGCATGAAGTTGAACATCAAAATGAGTGGGATCAGCACATTTATTCACCACAAGCTAGTAACATCAATAATCAGTCTAGGTGGATAGGTGAGTTTATCTCCATTTTGTGGGGGGTGTTTTACCAATTTGTCATATGTCCATTTCCCCCTCATCTCTTTTTAATTGCCCACATGCATAAAAAACATTATAAAATGTTAAGAAAGGGTAGTTACTTTCAAGAATTGGTTAATGGCTTTGTTTAAGGTCATGTGTGAGTGGTTAGTTTAGGATTAGAGTAGGTTTCATTTCTATTTTAGTTTTCCCTTTCCCTAAGTGCTTCCGCATAGGCTGCATTGTCATTAGGAGAATGTAGGTCCATCCCCCTTTTTGTATTTTGGAGGCAGGTTCTAGTTTTCCAGCATGATTTAGACTTGACCCCATGCCTAATGGATGCTTAAGGCTACTGATCTTATGTTTAGTAGGAAAACATCCCATAGAAGTCACCAAATTGTTGACCTATTTTCCTCTAGTCAAAGTTAAATATTTCACCTTGTGTTTTCTTGAAAATATTTGTGAAAGCAGCATCATTCAGTATGCACATGCCTAATGTAGGATACATTTGTGATCTTCAAATTTGAACCAAAATCTCAAGGTCTAGATCTTGCCTGAAGAAGCTTGCCATGTGAAAGAACTTAAAAAAATAGGCAAGTTTTCTTTTTACATCACCCTAAAATTCGCTAAACTGAGGAAGTTATGTATGGTCAATGTTCTGGTCAAACCTGATATTTCATACATTGGGTCATATTCCAAAAGCATCCGGTGATATTTCACACATCAGGTCATATTCCAAAGCATCACCTGATATTTCACACATCACCTCATTTTCTGAACATCAGGTGATATTTGTAATATCACCCCCTCGTCCAAATATCACTCCGATATTTGTAATATCACCCCTTCCTCCAAATATCACCCCTTCCTCCAAATATCACCCTAATATTTGTAATATCACCCCGATATTTGTAATATCACCCCCTACTCCAAATATCATGCCAATATTTGTAATATCACCCCTTCCTCCAAATATCACCCCAATATTTGTAATATCACCCCTTCTTCCAAATATCACCCCGATATGACCATGACGCCATCCTTTCATGTTTCAATAAGGCCCGTCTATGGTGGTGATGTCACCATCATATCCCTCATAAGGAAAGGATGCAAGGCCGAAGATGATGCAGTTTTTCAGCGATGCTTTTCAGGGTCAGCCCAGTGACTGATCAAGTGATGCTCCAAGCGGAGGTACATGCATGGTGCTTTGCACATACAAAGACATTTTAGGGGCTGATCCAGATAGTGATATATACGTAGATGCAATGCAATATAAACAGGCGGTTGACTGAAGCTTTGACCGCCTGTATCTCCTCCGTCCTAGTGAATTTTCACATGTTGCAGGAGGCAAAAGTGCTTATTTTTGCCTCCTCTTTGATTTGGCGGGGTTTTCAGGAGGATTTTTCTCACTTTTAGTTTTGGACTTGGATCTGCATGTTGGTCGAGTTGACTTTTCAGCAACCATTTTTGGGGCAGATGCAGATATTTTTGCATTCATTGCTGCACAGGACGAAGCAGCTCACATTCATGATCAGAAATATCTTTCCACCGCCTTATTTCGGATATTTTCATATATGCGTTATTGAGGATCAATGAGTAAGCTACTTGCATTAAAGACTCTAAATATCCCCCCACCTACCCCTATTCCAGATCTTTTGCACCATTACTCCTGGCAGTTGGGATGTCCTTTTAGAGATATTTTTGGTGGTAGCTCTTTGAACGATCTTGTAACTGACTTAGTACATTTTTGAAATGCTATATAAGCTGAGGCTTATGATGTAAATAGTGTTGAAAATTTTTTGGCATTCTGGTCTTTTTGTTTCCAAACAGAGTTTTCATATACTGTAATCTTGTCTTTCATTGGATATATGCAAGTTATTTTACCTCCTTTGTTGATTTTCCAGTTTTGTGTGAATTTGCATGAGGTTGTCCGTGAACATTCTGTTCCTCTCAACCCTATTGCACCTTACCTCTACTAGAATCATCTAATCTGTGTATGTTTACTTGCTGTATCTGATTATATTGTGCACTTTCTCAGTGTTGTGGAAGTCTCTTTTAATCTGTCTAGTGCATCACCCTTTGTTTTCAAGTTTTTCTATTTCATCTTCATTTTAAAGCTTTCCTTCTCCCTTTTCCCATCAAAATTCAGTAGTTTTAGGTGATAATTAGGCAAGGAAGATGGCCTTCTCTAGAGGTCTGATCTCTTTTAGCAAAGTCCCACACTTCAAGATCATTCCCATTGTGTCATTGGAATGCTTGGAATCCTTCCAAGAAGGGTGCAATTTCATGTGACAACAGTATTCTTTGTTGATGATATTATCTTTGGAGGCAATGAAGGTATGTGTAAGAGATTTTCAGAGGAAATGTAAAAAGAATTTGAGATGTCTATGCTTGGTGAAATGAATTTCTTTTTAGGACTGCAGATTACTCAATCAGAAAAAGGAATTTTCATTTCTTAGTCCAAGTATGTGAAAGAATTGTTGAAGAAGTTTGGAATGGAGGATTCTAAGCTAGTATGTACTCCTATGGTAACTAGTTACAAGATGAAAAAGATTGATGAATCACCTAAGACTGATCAGAAAAAATATAGGTCTATGATTGGAGGACTGCTCTATCTAACCCATACCAGACCTAACATAATGCATGCAATCTGTCTTGTGGTAGGATTTCAAGAAGATCCCAAAGAGTCACATGTGATGGTAGTTAAGAGGATTATGAGGCATTTGAAAGGCACTTTAGACTATGGATTGTGGTATCCCAAAGATACTAATTCACTCTTAGTGCTTATACAAATGTAGATTGGGCTAGAGATGCTGATGATAGGAAAAGTACAAGTGGAGGTGTTTTCCTCTTAGGTAACATATTGGTTTCATGGCTGAGCAATAAGTAAGGATCAGTTTCTTTTTCTACTGTAGAAGCAGAATATATTGCTGCAGCATGTTTTTGTACTCAAGTGCTTTGGATGAAGAAAACATTGAAGGATATAAGAGTTGTGTATGAAGAACCAATTTCAATCTTTTGTGACAATACAAGTGCTATAAACATTTCAAAAAATCTAGTGATGCACTTAAGAACAAAGCATATATCTATAGGGTATCACTTTCTGAGAGAAAAGGTAACAGAGAATGAAGTAAAGATGGAATATGTGTCTACAAAGGATCAAATTGTAGATATTTTCACAAAGCCTTTGCCCAAGGACACTTTTGAGTATCTCAGAGAAAAGTTAGGGGTTATTACCCCTCCTACTCTAAACTAAGATGCAAGAGAAATACATCAGCCCAGTGGTGCCCAAAGTCTTATTCTTTGATATGGATTGATATTTTGAAGGCTGCCTCTCAGGAGAGCAGGTAGATGTTGTTGATATGAGTTCTTGATAAAGAGAAGTAAGTATTGTAGAGTTGCTCACAAAGTAATTCCAGTTTGATTAGAGTAGTAGTTTGCAAGTATGTGCAAAGAAAGAAGAAGTGATGTCCTTTGCCATTGATGTCAAAGGGGGAGAGAAAATCATGTGAAAAACTTAGGAGGAGAAAGAGTTCAGATGTGTAAAAAGAAAAGGGGGAGAAATTAATCAATGCAAATTCTTGTCTTGATGGTTCTTATAGTTTTTCACATCAATGTTGCCATCAATGATAAAGGGGGAGATTGTTGCAAGTATGTGCTTACTGGTGCTGTCATTGATGTCAACATATCTGTGCTGTCATTGGTGTCAACTGTGCTCTTGTTTTGATGTTTAATTGTGTTGAGTTAGCTGATTTATATTGGCTTATATAAGTTTTGAAGACAATTAGAAAGTATTCCTGACACTGAGTTTCCAAGTGCTTTTGAGAAAAATTGCTTTCCTAGTGGAAACAGTGTGTTGCAAAGTTTCCTAGCTTGCTGAAATGTAGTATAGTGTTTTTCTTTGCATATTTTGTATATTGAATATCTTTATTTGTGGATTGGAATTTATGTTAAGGAATGCCTATAGATGCTATGTTTCAAGTTTGACCCTCTGATATGAAGATTTGAGCGAGTTCTGTTCACTAGAGTAAAAACTATTTTCTGTGCATTTAGTGTTGACAGGGAGAATGTATTCTGCTCCACATTTCTCCACATTAAAGTCTTACAATCTACAATTTTAGAATTAAGTTTGTAATGATGTTATGTGCCTTTAGTTCAAATGGTTCATGATTTGGTGATCCGCAAGAGATCTTTTCTTTATGATAGTGGTCGACAGTGATGTTCAAGAGCTCTGATTTGAAGAATCTTGTGGATAAAGTGTTTAGAGGTTGTGTGTATGTTCTTGGTGATTCTAACGTTCTTGTGGATGCCTCTTGATTGTGTTCCTACCTTTTGATTGGTCCACAAAATGTAATCCAGATCGTGCATGGAGCGTTGTCTTAAAGGTCTTAGTGTTAACACCAATTTTAGCTGACTTGGTTGTTTTCACTACTTGTGATTATGCTTTGGAGTTTGCGATGTGTTGTTGTGTCGAATATTGCATTTGAGTCCTAGCTAAGGAGTGGTTTGGTCTACATTCATTCTTTCTCTTTCATTAATCTGTTTAGGTCCAGACCTATTCTAAAGTATGTATGTTTGCCGACCTTGGAGATTGTTCCAATGGTTGATGATTGTAATGCCAACCTTGATGATCATTCCAAGGTTGATGAATTGTATAAATACTTGTAATGAAGTCATGAAAAAAGTATCCATGTGCGAAGATGTGAAGATAAAGTGTGAAGTGAAAATGTAGAGCAAAGCAGAGCATATTTATTGTGCTTCAATGGAACTGAACCTTGGCATAGTGTAGATGCTACTATCTTAGTTCACCAACTCTGGCAGTGAGTCACCCATTGGCAGTGAGCCACCCCATTGGCAATGAGCCTCTTCTTTTGTAGTGAGCAATCTAGGTAGTGAGCCCTAAGGTAATGAGCCTTTGATTTTTGGTATTGTTATTACATAATATATTGTGAGCTAACACTCACCGTGGTTTTTCCCTTATTAGATTTTCTACATAAAAAATCTGGTGTCTCATGTGTTGTATGTGTGAATGTGTTTAAGTTTTTGATTTCATGTTTTCATGGTTAAAATACAATAACAGTGATTAAGTGAATGATGTGTTAATGGTTTTGAAGTATTGGTTACAACTGATTCACCCCCCTCTCAGTTGTCTTTCCCTTTTGAACATGTTATTACAATTTATCAATGTCTATCAAGAAGATTATTGAAGACAAGGAAAAAACCATGCCTCTATTAAATAAATGGGTCCCAAGGAATACTCCCCTACTTGGCATGTATAAAGGATCAACTCATGAGCATGGTGCCCCACAAGAAATCAAGCCAACATACATGGCAGCAAAAGAAGCTGGGGAGTTACAGGGATTTATAAATAAATTTGAAGAAAAGGCATTGGAATTAATTCAAGATTTGACAATGATGAAGTAGGGCTAATACCCTGGATGAAGTTGAACGATGGTGAGATTAAATAGTATCAGACATGGGTTTTGTAGTTTGAATCTATCATTCCACTTATGTCTTTTCTTATTTGTAAGGATAATGAAATTGATACTCCCCTCTTCAAGAAAAGTGTCAGTAAATTCTGGGATTCATTTCAACTTGTTAAGGATTTTGTAAGGGAAGCTGAGTCATTACATGCTAGATATAACAATAAATATGTATCCCTTATTAGTAATCTCCTATCATTCCAGTGGCCAACAGAAGAGCAATATAAGGCCTGGGATGAAAATATAATGACTTGCTTGACTTGTAAGATTTTGGATATTATGACACTTTATATTTTGAATATTTTTCATTTATTCCTTTTTCAAATAAGGAATATGCCTCTATATACCTTTTCTTGCCAAAAATCAACATGAGGATATTGTTGTTTCCAAAATAGAGCATGTTTTTTCTTGTAGTGGTTCCTTTGCTTTTGTCTTCTTCTACAACAATGATTCAAAATAAGTAGTTGAAGAGTGGACAAGAAGTGGCAAGAATATCTCTCAAGCAACTTTCAGCAAAGTACCACTTCAAGCCAATAAAGAGTTACAATTGCTTGTGCAATAACTTTGGATTCATCCTAAAATATCTACCTCATGAGAAGTTATATTTGAGTCCCTCCAATTGTGACTAATTGTCAAATGTAAATGTGACATGTATCTCTATGCCTAAAGCTTGTTTGCTCCCTTGTTTCTATAAAAGGGAATTTAGAGCCTATTGACAAGGATCTTGGAGAAATGTTTGTAACACAGTACATAATCATAGACTAGGTCTTTCTATTTCTAGGTATTTTTTGAGAATAGACTTACATGTACTTGCAACTACTTGTATGACAGTACCAATTCATCATTTTAAATATATTGTTAGGGTGTAGACTATATTGTCTCCTACAGTTGTGTTCTTTATCATATTTATGAATACAAATTGATTGAAAATCAGTTTTGTTCATCTTCACAGTCTTTCCTATGCAATAATATCTTTCTAATAGATTTTACTTAAAGAGTGAATTGAATGCTTTAAGGATGATGTTGGATATAGTAAATGTATGTAGGGATTCTTAAGTAGAATTAGTTCTGGATTATTTCAAGGTGTAACTGTGTAATGCATCATTGCAGTATTTTATATGAACTAGGAATGTACTGTTGTACTTAGTTTCATTTATATTTGTCTTGATTCTGTGACCCATGATTTAGGCCCACCAATCTCTTAGGATCATTGTCTTGATACAATCTCCATGATCATTTATAATCTAAAATCAAAAGAACAGTTTCATTTCTATATCAAACTAGTAATAGTTCTTCAATATTATCCTACAAGAGAGTTATGTTAAAAACTTGACAATCTAGCCCATTTGCTTCAGCATATCATTAATTTTTTTTAGCAATTCTAGAGAGAATATATCTATTTTATAACTAAAATATTTTGGAGGAAATAAGTAACAAATCTAAAGTAAAATACTATTTTTCTCAAGGGGTATACTCGCCCAGGTTTTGTAGAGCCTAAAGTGCAGAGGAAAAGGATTGAAAACCCATTTCTTGTTCGTGGGCCAATCCCTCAAGGCAAATCCATTATTAGAAGATGGCTATTCTATAGATTTTCTCTTTTGAGATTAGGTTTGGAATTTAAAACAACCAACAAAAGTTAGCTAGACTAGAACTTTGATAGGTAGTTTGTGTTGGTGTGAATAAGGGTGTTTCCTATCTGGTTTCCCCCTTTGTAGTGTGAACAAGGCACTTTTTTCTAACTAGTTATTAGTTAGGACCTATTCACACATGTTCACATGTTAAGTTGACTTAGGAATATTTCTAGATGTTTCTAGTTGTCATGTGATCTTATCTTACAGCTGGCATCTTATGCTCTAGTTGTCTCATGAAATAGGATTAAGACAATTATCATCATCCTAGTATGACCTTCCTCTCAACATTGCCTATATCAGCAAGGTATCTCATTATACATTATATGTGGATCATAAGTTGTGAATCATGTTTAATATATGCATCATGTATAATATATGCATCATTATTTTTCCTTGGAAATAAAGTGTTTTTTTTTTCTTTTCTCTTATTGTGGAAGGTTGTTTTGATTGCAGGTGATCCTAGGATTCCTTGAGTCCATTGGGGACTCTTACATGGTATTAGAGCTTCAGATCTACAATCTCCTTCCCTCTTTTCAGAGAGTCTTTTCCAAGATTTTATTTTTATTTTTTTCTAGTGCATCTTGGTGTGAAACATGAAAGGAAGAAAGGTAACCGGAAAATGCTTCCTACACCGATCTAATGAGGAGAGTTGTACAAATTTTATCTTTTAACAACTACAATAATGAGATACATAATATGGAAAGATTAAATAAAACATCACATGCAAATACAAAATCTCACAACACAAGATATACGTTAGGAAAACCCTTTCAGGTGAAAAACAACACACTCTAAAGCACAGTCCAATGTATTAATCTGTAAACAATAAAGGTTACAATACACTTCCAAAGCCAAGCTCTTACAGGAGTTCACCACTATTGATATTCAATAATAATTCTAGTAGCATAATAGTACTTGATTTTATGTCATAAAAAGTTTCCCTATGACTTTTTACCTACTAGTTTAGCTCCTAGGTCCCCTTAATTTCATTATGCATGTTTAAAACTTATATCGAAGCAATTCCCCCTGAAACCCATGTCAAATGGGGCTTAGTGGTCCACTTTAATGCTTAATCATGACTCAAATCATTCCTTGGGACTTGGATGCCCGCACCCTAGTCTAGGCTGATTTGTTAAGACCCAAATCTAAGTTTGTTGGCATAGGACCTTTAACAAGGTTTCCCTTTATCGGCCTTTGCAATTTGAATTATGAAAGTTAGCAGGAAAGCATATATAAGTGAGTTTATGTCTTCATTTTACACTTAGATGGATCATGTGAAGTTGTGATATTGAGCTAAGGGATTGTAAGGCATTCATTGTGTTGCAGAGTAGAATTGTGTTGTTATTGTGTTTGTTTGTTACAGATTACGCTTCATCAATCCATCTCCTCATTATGTGAAAGATCTTCATCTCCGTGAGGGCTTCACCTTTAAGGTGACATCTATTTGTGTTTCAATCAATCTATTTCATCATTTAATTTGGCCTTTGTCCTCCAAGGACATACACTCTATCTAACAACAGTGTTGGAAGACTTGAATATCATTCCAGGGCTTGACCGAGGCAAGTTCCTAAACACCACAACCCCCAAACCCCTCTCTTTGTGAATGCAGGTTACAAGTGTGGGATTTGGCAAAGTGGAGTTGCAGAGAAGCAGAGCAGAGGATAGAGATTTAGGATTTGAGAAGAAAGTGTAGAGAATCAAACCTACTAGACTAGGGCACCCACCCTGTAGTCCTCCCAACTAGCATTTCTAAAAACTCTAAAGTAGGTTGCAGTCTTACACATTCCATTATTCCAAATCTACATAAAAATTTCCCTATTGGACTTGGGCACCTACCCCATTGTCCCTAAAGTTTCTGCCTCTAAAAATCTAAATCTTGATATGTTTCTAATATGTATTTAGTGCCTTCTTATGTGATCATCTATCATATCTTGTTCGTCTGTACTCAATTGATCATTACAATTAGGGTTTAAGGCTTATTGGATCTAGGGTTTGACAAATCTATCAATCTAATCTATCTTTCCATATCATTCCTAAGTGAAATCAACCTGTAGCTGAGTCCTCTTCATCTATAGTGACTTGGCTTGATTTTTGTCCTTGAATGTTATTGTGAAAGGAGGGTTTGATTGGACACCTTTAACACTATCTTCCATCTTTCCCACATTTTCCCATATAACATTTTAATGAACCCATTTTTTTTATTGAACTTGCATCTTTCTAAGTGTTGTAATTAGTCCTTGCATTCATTCATATCATACTAATCATCTTACATTCAAAAATCCTGCATACATTTGAAAAAAATTGAAAAGAAAAGCATTCTAGGCTTGCATTAAGGCATAGTTTGCACTATTTTCCTTGCATATCATTGAAAAAATTTAATTTTCTGATATTTACATCAGATCTGAGATAAATTGCAGCATTTAGTCATTTCATGATCTTTTACCTTGCATTTGCATATCTCATTTTCTAGCATTTTGCTTGAAATTTGTATTTTTTCATATAACCTAGTAATTCCAAAAGCTAGGGTTTGTAGTTAAAATATTATTTCAAATTTTACCACTCATTTAAACACTCTTTCAAATCTGATTTTGGACTATAGTGTTGCTGCATTATAAGTTTTTGCATTTACATTTGCATCATTAGCACATTTACATTGAAAAAAGTGAAAAAAATCAAGCATTTTAGGTTCATAAACAAGCATAGTTTTGCTTCCTTACATATCTCATAAATATCTGTCAAGTCAGATTTTACATTCATCTTAGGCATATTTTCATTTCTCAATTGAAAATTTTGCATCATTTCACACCCTTGCTTGAAAATTTGCATATTTTAATTACAGATTGTGTATTTCAAGACTAAAGGTTGTATACACTTTCTTCAAACAAACTTCCAAATCATTCATCTTGCCTTGGTGTGTAGCACTATTTCCATCTTACTCACCTAGTTTGTTGTGCAATTTGTGTGTATTTGAGACCTTTCAATAACCCAATTTCCTCAAACAAGTGCTTTGATGTGAAATAAGTCTCACATACATGGCTTCTCATCACAAAAATACTATGTTCCCTCCTAGAGTTTATATGAAGAGGAATACTCCTGAACCTAAATTAGTCTTTATACCACATAATAGAACAATTGGAAGCATTGAAGGACCTATTTCCATTGTAGTGAAAGTAATGAATAATCCTACAAGGGGAGCCCTTATTGACCCTAACTATATGACTAATGTGGCTACTGAAGATTTCCTTTATTCACATGATTTGATACGAGAATCTTATGAACCCACCAACATGATGATTAAAACACATACTGGAGCTTTCCTCCTGACCATAGGGAAGATTACTTTATTGATCATAGTATTTGATAAAGCTTTGGAACAATTATTTGATATCATACCTACATCTGACCTCTTTTGTATAAAATTAGGCCATCCATGGCTCAAGGCCATGAAAGATGTCCCCTCAACAATTCACAAATGTATAAGATTTCCTCTCCATGGAAACATGTATACTATTCATCATAGTAAGTGGCAACCTATGGTTACTCCAAAAAACTTCAATCTTGATTACTTTTGGCCATGACCTACTGAACCTCCTAAACCACGACAAGATCAAATCTTCTTGGGATACCAATGATATAAAGCAAAGTTGATAACAAAATTGGTTGGACCTCCTATAGAACAAATCACAAACAAAGAGCCACCTGAGTTGAAAGAAGGCCCTAGGCCAAAAGGTAAGGGAGTCTATATTGAGCTTCCTCCTCTATCATCCTTACAAGGATCGGGAGATACTCATAAAGAACAAAACACTTCATCACAAAAGGTTAACTTAGTACAAGCTTCCTCCTCTAAGATGTTGAAGAAGTTAAAAATGTGTTCATTGGGAAAGCCGGTACAGAGGAAGAAAGGATAGGTATAATTCATGCGTTAAGAGATTATCATGAAGTCATAGCATGGAGTTATGAAGATCTCAAGACTTATGATACTTCAATCATTACTCACATGATACCACTCAGACTAGGAGTAAAGCCGTTTAGGTAGAGGCAGTGGCCGGTGAATGCTTTGCTGGAACCATTAATTTTTAAAGAAGTACAGAAATTGTTGTCTACTAGAATTATCTTCCCTATCAAACATTCACCCTGGGTGGCAAATTTGGTACCAGTTCGAAATAAAAATGGAGAAATCAAACTTTGTGTTGACTTTCAGAATCCACTGCCGTCATTAGACAAAGTACTATAAATTGTCAATGGTTCTCAAATGATGTCTTTTCTAGATGGTTATTTAGGTTACAACCAAGTGATGGTCGACTATGAGGATAGATTAAAGACATCTTTCACATGCAAATTGGGAATCTACGCATATCGTAGGATGACATTTGGGCTTATTAACATTGGTGCTACATTCCAATGCACGATGGATATAGCCTTCAAAGGGCTAGTTGGGAAATGCATTATCATCTATATGGATGACCTTACTATGTTTTCAAAGTGATGAGAAGATCATGTGGCAGACCTAAGGAAAGTTTTACAGCGATGTAGAGATTATGGGATCTCGCTCAATCCCAAAAAGTGTATTTTTGGAGTGACTGAAGGAAAATTGCTGGGACATGTAATCTGTGAGCAAGGCATATCTATTGATCTTGACTGAGTCCAAGCAATCTTCAAGATATCATCCCTAGCTAGCAAGAAGGAACTCAAGTCATACTTCGGTAAGATTAATTTTGTCCGTAAATTCATTACTGGGTTTGCTGAAATTGTGCATCCACTAAATGCAATTTTGAAGCAAGATGCCAAGATAGATTGGACTCCAGAGGCTAAGGCTGCATTTGTAGAAATCAAACAAGTAATAGCCAATGCCCCAGTATTGGTAAGCCCTAATTATACACTGCCATTTAGTATCTACTCTTTCGCCTCAAAACATACTTGTGCAGCAATGTTGACACAAAAGAGAACCATTGATGATGAAAGACCTATAGCTTTTATGAGTACTCCATTAAAGGATGTAGAGTTAAGATACTTGAACGTGGAGAAGAAAGCCTATGCTTTGGTCAAGGTAGTGAAAAAGTTTTGCCAATACATCTTGAGAAGTCAAGTGATTGCCATAGTACCGGATGCAATAGTTAAAGCATTGTTGATGCAGAGTGAACTGGGTGAATGAAGAGGAAAATGGGTCACCATTCTGCAAGAATTCAACATAGAGATACAACCCATGAAATTGGTATGAGGACATGCACTGACAAAGACAATTGTAGAAGTTGGTCCAGGCTTAGTCTCACAGAAGTATATGCTAGAGGACACCTTTAAGGATGAATGGTATGGAGACATTGTGTTTTATCTTCTTAATCAGCACTGCCCACCTTAATTGAATTTGGTTCAGAGAAGAGCGCTCAGATTAAAAAGCAATAGCTACATGATAAAGGGATCAATGTTATACAAGAAAAATTACGAGGGGATCTGTTTGAGGTGCCTAGATAAAACGGAGGTAGCACAAGTCCTGACAAGTTTTCACAAGAAGTTCAGAACATGCCATGGGTTAGCTCATTCAATCGCCAATCAAATTCTTTGAGCGGGATATTACTGGCCCACTTTGTTCAAAGATGCACATTTACATGTAAGGACCTATCACATATGTTAGATGGCTAACACGAGAGAATGAAACACTGCAATGCCGCTGCAACTAGTCTTGGAGGTACGACCGTTCACACAATAGGGACTCAACTTTATTGGTATGATCAACCCACCTTCCTCTGTGGGTCACAGGTATATTTTGACTGCTACTGATTACTGTACCTGATGGTCTGAAGCTATAGCATGCAAACAATGTACCATAGAGGTAGTCATTGAATTTGTTGAAAAATATATCATTACCAAGTTTGGCTATCCTTTCTCCTTGGTATGTGATAATGGGCCTGCCTTTTCTTCATTACATTTTTCTAACTAGGCATTTGACTATGGAATTATTCTAAAATTTTCATCTAACTACTATCCTCAAGGGAATGGGGTAGCTGAATCAACAAACAAAAACCTGCTTGAAGTAATTAAGAAACTACTAGACAAAAACCCCAGAGACTGGCATACTAAACTTAGGTTCGCTTTATGGGCTGATAGGATTAGACACAAGGATGCATTGGGAACGTCACCTTATCACTTAGTTTATAGTATTGAGCCCATTTTCCCCATCCATTTGAGGATTCCCGTGCTACAATTCATGTAAGACTGCCTTGAACCAGATGACCAACTATCCTCTCGCTTAGCCCAATTGCTTCACCTAGAACACTAGTAGAAATATGGCAAATAAATGACTAATTTGGTCATTGGTTGAAATGACTATTGAAATGACTAAATAAATGACTAATTTGGTCATTGGAAAAAAAAACACAACTACAAATAAAATTGACTAAATAAGGGACTAAATAAATTTCTCTATTCTTTTTTCTTTCACTTTAGTTTTGGAGGGAATTAATGGAGGGATTGTGGGTTTATGAATTTTGAACAAAAGGTGAAACTTGTGAAGAAGCAAAGATTGTGCATTTAGCCGGAGAAGATTGTTCATGGTCGCCGAGAATAGGGTATGCAGAGTAGTCGATCAGGAGAAGATTATTCATGGTTGCCAAGAATAGGGTATGAGTAGTTGAACATGAGAAGATTGTTCATGGCCACCAAGAATAGGGTATGAGTAGTTGAACAGGAGAAGATTGTTCATGGCCGCAGTTTTTTGAGTTTGGAAATAGTTTTGAGATCATAATGTGAATGAAGAAAGGAGGGAATTTTGGGATTTCTAGCTATAGATGACAGATATCAAAGGAACAGATAGATGGTATATAGATGACAAATAACAAATGGTTTTATGAAGCAGAGGTAGGGTTTTCCACATGCCTCTATTCTTCTCTTAGTATGCTCTAAAGTTTTGTATCTTTGAAAGCTTGGTTCTCTGTCATTAGTGAATGTTCTATCTCTTTCAATGATTGTATGAAGAGGTCTCATGGTTCTTTATTGATAAATTTCTACTTTTTCCATTCATGATTTATACTTAGAATACCTTAGCATGAAGGAATTTGATGGTCTTCAACCCGTAACTTAGACACTGCCCCTGTGTCTGTGATTCAACCTTTGAAAGATGATTCTATTTTCAAAATGACTATCACAAAATAGAGAATGAAAGCTTGTTGTTGAGAATGCAAGGCTATTCCATGATTTGTTTCATTCCTTAAATGTGCTCTTCACTATCTTTACTGTCTCTTACTGCTATCTTAATAGTAACCTTTGTCATGAAAACCTTATTCATTGCTTCATACATGAGCTGATCTTTGTTGTCCTATCACAAACTTGCCTACAAATTCCTTACTACAAAGATATCATTGATGATGACTGTCCTTTGTATGCAAAAATCTGTCACAGTCACATTCCCTTTGTCCATCTGCTGCTATGACTATTATATAGCTTATTAGCTTAATTTTGATAAACTTGAAGATTCTATTCATAGACTTTTGACTGTAAAAAATCCTCTCCGTTACTTTTGTTATTGATATATGACATAGTTTTCACATAATTCACATTTGGATGCAAAAAGACTGTCAATATTCCACTGTCTTTTCTCTGTTGTTGTAGCCCACTTTGGTGACTATGATTTGAGCATCTCTTTGAATGGATAGTGATCTCCTCTTTTCTTCTATAGTGTTGTGCATTACTCTTTTTGATGACCGATTTCACTATCAGTTTGATGACATGACTATCATCACTTTCAAAGGCACTTGTGTCATTATTTTAGCATCTATATAATGACTATCTTTGCATGATAAAATCTTCAAGGATCAGTTAACTAATTAGGTAAGGGTTTGTATTTTGACAAAAGTGTTTGGCTTCATGGATTTTATATTTTTATTTTTTCAATGCTGCTATAGACTATAATATCTGCCCCCTCCTTTGCAATCAAAGGGATGACTGTATTCTCTATGCTATTTTTCCTATTGTCATGATTGTCATTTGAAATGGTTGACATCTTGAGTCCTTTATTTGGTGACTTTGCCTATGATTTTGGCATGTGATTTGCTGCTATGAATACTTCATCACAATAGTTATTTAATTGGGGTTTTAAAGTGTAATCTTGATAAATTGTTTAGTATTTCTTCTAAATGCTATTTATCTATTGGTTTACATAGCTTGTCTATATTTCTAAGTCAGACAACTTGTAAAATTTATAATTGTTGGCATGGGAATGAAATTGAATTGTTGTTGATGTTTGTTATTCTCATGGACATGTATCAAAGCACTTACTCTATCTGATGCATGTACTTGAAAAAATGTTTTAGGTGCATATAAGTGTAGCAGCTACTTGCATGGGTGATAAAGCTTGTTTGGAGAGTACTTGGAGACTTTTGAAAAGGTGGGCAAGGAATTTAGAGTTTGCTGTAATGAATGTGAAGTCGGCGAGGCCCTCTATAGAAAAGTCAAATTTGGGGATGCACTCTACAACAAATTCAAAGGTAATTCAAAACCCTCATTGCCAAAAGTGAACTGATATTTTCATGATATTTAGGGAAGCTTCTTGTGGGTGCCCCCCAGGAGATAGTTTCATGATTGGAACTTGAAAACTCAAAAGAAAATGTTATCTTCAGTATTTTTGAAGTTGATCCTTAACTGATCCTTGAAATCAAATAAAACCACACCTCTACTCTGCATGATCTCCCTGCATGATGACTAGCCCAAACTAAAGGAAAGGTTATCCTAGCTTGACCATATGTATGATTGAAGGTTACCTTTTAAGATTTTATATTTAAAGGCCTTCTAGGCATATGATAGATAATTATACTAAATTAATACTGGAATGCACAATATTACAAATGGATCAATGTCGAAGGTTGACTATGGATCAATATCATGCATATGATGAGAGAGTAGCCAAAGAGAGGGAAATGGAAAAAAATCCATGTCCATGTAATGACTGTCTTGGTGGAAGGGTCAGAAAAAGAAATGTGATTTATCGACATATGATAAGATATGGGCATAGTGGTATAAGCCCTTGGGCTTACAATTATTATGAAGATATGATAGAATTGTAGACTGTGAGAGATGAAGAGGCAACAAACATAGATGAAGTGGCACCGAACATAGATGAAGAGGTAGAAATGTTAGATGAAGGGTTTGAAGTTGAAAGAATGTTGAATGAGGGCCTAAACGATGATTGTACCAAGTCAAGGGAGGATGCTTTAAAGATTGTGTATGCTAATTTCAAGTTAAGTCATTTGACAACAATCCTTCAAATTATTAACTTGCAAGTGGTGCATGGTTGGACAAATGAGAGTGTAGATCAGTTATTGGCATTATTAAGTTCATTGTTACTAGCTGACTCCACATTTCCAACAAAATGAAGTCAATGTAAAAAGCAAATAGTAAGCTTGGCTTGGGGTATGAAAAGATCCACACATGTTAATGGTTGTGTATTATTTCACAAAAATCTTGCAAGTGAGAGTGAATGTCCAAAATGTCATGAAGCAAGGTATAGACAAGGGTTGATTTCAGTTGTGGTTCCTAGAAAGGTTCTTCACCACTTTATGATAATCCCACAATTACTTCAAATGTATAGGTGCAGAGACATTGTTGAACTTATATAGTGGCATGCCCAAAATAAGAGCATTGATGGAAAACAACGACATGTGCCTGATTCTAAGATGTGGATGGAATTTGATAATAGATGGCCTGATTTTTCTCAAGATCCTCATAATATAAGGTTGGGTTTGGCTCTAGATGGGGTGAACCCATTCTTAGATCAAAGTACTAAATGGTCAACTTGGCCAGTGTTTTTAATAAATTATAACTTGCCTCCATGGTTAGTAACTAAACCATTTTTCTTAATGCTATCATTGATTATACCAGGAAAGAAAAGTGTGACTTCAGATACAATAGATGCCTATCTAGAGCCATTATATGATGAGCTAATGGAATTGTGGAAAGGAATTGAAGCAATTCAATCTTTAAGTGATGGTCATTCAATCAATTTCACTTTAAGAGCTTCCTTATTGGTTACGATTCATGATCTTCCTGCATATGGTACATTGTTTGGTCTCACTATTCATGGATACCATGGCTGTGCTACTTGCAACTTTAAGGATTTTGTGAGTCACTCAAGAAGTTTACGTAAGTGTATTTATTGTGGACATTGTGCTTACCTTAAAGTGGGTCATCCATATCATCAACAAAAAAAATGTTTCAATGGTCAAAAAGAGAATCGTGAAGCACCTTAGCTAATAATGAGTGATTACATTATTGAGAATGGACAAAAAAAATGTCATTTATTGAAAATGGTGGGATTTCTGGTAGTAGATATGATCCATGTAATGAAAGTGGTGTAAAATGGTTGTGCATATTCTATAAGTTGCCATACTTTAAGGATATAACCATTAGGCATATTGTTGACTTTATGCATATTGAGAAAAATATAGCATATGCTATTATAGAAACTCTTTTGGTGCTTTTGATACTATTTCATCACATGAAGACTTTCAAGAACTAAAGATTCGTTGAAATTTTTGGGTTGAAAAATATGATGATGCAAAATATAGAAAACCCAGTGCTCCTTATGTCTGGACAAAGGAACAATGTGTACAATTCTTACAGTTGATGTCTCAAACTTGTTTTCCCACTAGATATGTAAGTAGTACTATCAAAAGACAAACTGACTTAATAGCTTAAGAGGCCTCAAGACCCATGACTATCATGTTATAATCAAAAATATTTTACCTATTATGGTAAATATATCAGGTTTGGCAAAGGGGCCAAGATTGGCAATTATAAGGTTGGACCTAATATTAAAGAGAATGAGTTCACATGTATTAGATCCTTTAAACTTTGATAGTTTGAGGGAGGAGGTTGTTGAAGTCCTTTGTTTATTGGAATGGGAATTTCCAACAACAATCTTTAACATTTCTATGCATCTTTTGATACATATAAAATATGAACTAGAGCATTGTGGTCCAGTAAGAATGAGACGGATGTATCCTATAGAATGATATATGAAGGTTTTGAAAAAAAATGTTCGTACTAGGGCAAAACTAGAAGGCAACATGTCTGAGGGATATTCAATGCAAGAGGCCATTGGATTTTGCACAGAATATATGAAGGATTTTAAAAGTGTCAATTGATGTGTATGGGATGATGATGAAGATGAGAGAGTTGCAGGTGAAGTATTAGAAGGAAATGGATGTCGCTTCAAGCTATCACATCAAGAAAGAAGTGAGATACATGCCTTTATTCTTCAAAACACATCTTCGTTCGATAAGTGGTTAAAAAATTTACACAATTATTTATTTACACATTTATATTATTAATCTTACTCAATTGAATTTACACATTTATATTATTAATCTTACTATTTGCACATTAATATTCTATGTAGAAAATATGAAGAAGAGAGTCAAAGTTGGATGCAACATTGACCTCAAAAGTGCAGACGTCATGACTTGGTTAAGGGTGATTCTTTTCCAAAATTTGAAGAATGGATTGCTAATGCAGTTAGTGATGCAAAAGAAGAAGGTCAAGATATAACAATGGAGGAAAGTGAGCTTTCACAACCTCCACATTTATGGGCTATGCATTTTAGTGGAATGTGGGCCTATGGTAGCCATTTAAGTGTGGGGCAAAAAGACAAAGGAAAGACAAATTGTGATTGTGTTGTAAGTGCTAAATTTCTTCACAAAACTGAGAAGAAATTCTATGCTGGATTCATCCAAGAAATTATTCAAGTGGATTTTGGTGAAAACGGTCCTATATTATTAAAATGTAAGTGGATTCGACCATTTGTAGTACATTTTGATGAGTATGGATTTGTACGTGCATATACACGATAATTTTTACCAGAGAGGGATGAGCAATATGTTAATTTACAAGAAACATTTGAAGTAGTGGATGAAGATGATGATGGAGTGTTTGGAGAAGATATTTTGATTACCAATGAAGAGATTGGGAGAGAGAATGTATTGCATGACACAGATGAGGATGAGGAAGAAAATCAAGCAGATGTAGACATGAGTGATCAAGATTATGATCTTGCTGGCAATGCAGATGATTAGTGAAGGCATCAAGAAAATAGTGAGCTTGTAAAATGTAGTAGAGAAGCAGCAAGATAAGAAGGGGCATTAGTGTACAGGAATTTCTTTCACTTTAGGTTTTTTAGGGTAATCTCTTGTGTTGAGCTCTACTTTTTGTTGTTTTTCTAGTTCTTGTCTTATTATAGGTCATGCATATAACTAGCTATATTTGTTCCAAAAATAAATTACTCATTTTTAAAGCACATATTGACTATTTTTGTTTACTTACATTTGTGTGTTCAGAATTTTTGCAGAATTATATAAGTAGAAATAATGAGGATTTTATAAGTAGAAATAATGAGGATTATATAAGTAGAAATAATGATGATTCACACTATCAGAAAGGCAATTAGTTTCTTCTCAAATAGAAGGATAAACAAATAGAGTTTCCTTTGGGTTTCAATCTGTATGCCACATTTACTTACTAAATTTTTGCTCCTCCATATAATGCATCTTATATGCTATCATCCTATGTCATGTCACTTGTCATAGACTGTCTCCTTTAATTTCTAAGAATGCATCTTATATGCTTTGTGAATGTATTTCATATGGGGACTGTCCTTATATACTGTATCATTCAAATGGAAATGAAATCCTTATATACTATGATTGCATTTGTTTATATGCTCTAGTTGACTGAAAATAATGGCTTTGTTTATATTCCACTCTTGTTCTACTGATTCAAGTTGCTGATTTATATATTATTGTTTATTTGGACTTTAGGAAATGAGGAAAAAGACTTTGAGGCACAATTTAGATGATAGTGATCATGTTGCTAAAGTTCCACTGATAGATTATGAGCGCTTTCATAAAGAATGTGTGGCAAAGAATAGTGAATATTTATCACATCTTGGTTTGACAAACAGGCAAGTTGTAAATCCACTAAGTAGTATATTATTTGTTTAATTATGTTTATGAAATTTTATAGGCAAGAGGTTTATGTATATAAGACATAATATGATATTTTTTTGTTTTATAGGAAAGAAAAAGATTGCAAAGAAAATGCAGAGAGAAAACAAAAGGAAAGTAAAGATACAGTGTTGCCAACTCATAGAAGCCAATGCATTTGGGATTCAAGTACAAATGCAGTTGGTGAAAAGAATAGTTGGGATGATGTGCATCCTGATATAACACATAATGATGTGCAGCCTAATATAGCACATGGTGATGTGCAACATCATGACGATCTCTTAGAATAGAGTCTAAGAGAGATTATTGAAAACAATGAGAGGAAAGGAACAATAAGTGAACTGTAGATAATTTATTCAAGATTAAAGGATGTGTTTGAAGTGAAATCTATAGAGACTGGTACTGATCTACCTACTCATGACAAACCTGATGTGGCCAAGGATGATGAAGTTCTAGTTAATGAAAGTCATGAATAGAGACCACTTGCATCTAATGTGCCTGCTACAACTTTTGATGGAACTAGTGGATCAGCCAAAAATATTTCTAGTGGTTTAATAGAAGATGTACCTACTTTTTTCAAAAGAAAAAGATTGAGTCAAGATTTGTATAGATCTACAGAGAGGAATGCAAAACAAAGAAGATTAGAAGGCAAGAAGCCATTCTTAGTTGAGGTATCAAGAGATGGTGAGCCCATTGGGAAAAATGCTACAAGGTGGGCCTCTGAGTTGGGTGTGAGATGTAGGGCCCATTTAGATATTTTCAAATCAAATTTTGCAGAGCAAGATGCACAAAGTGTGGAAAATGTTATACAAGAAATGGAAAATACTTTTGAGATTATTGGTGGACAAATCTCTAGAAGATATTACAAGCAAAAGATGCGACTTTTGATGAACAATTTTAGATACAATTGTAGAAAAACAATCTTGGAGGGAAAAGAGAGGTTTGAATCCCCTCTATCTCCCAAACAGTGGGAGGCATTGAAAGAAAATATGTGTTCTGAAGAATATTTGAGAAAGAGTTATAAAGGAAAGAGGGCAAGAGGTAATGTGGTAGTTGGATATGCATTTGGCTGAGGCGGGTTGTAGGCCAAAATGGACAAACTTGGAGTAAGGGTATGGCTTTTTGGTTCAATTTACATTGGTTATTTATTTCAATTTTTTATTGAACTAACTATATGTTGATATTGACATTGTATTTTAGGTGGAAAATAGTAATAGAGAAGCAGGTGTGGAAGATATGCTCGATTATATGGTAGTACTAGATCCTAGTAAATCTAATAGTAGTATGAAGTGGAAATCTAGTTCGTCAACAGAGATTTCAAAGCCATATGTTAGACACCTAGTAAGAGCCTCTGCAGATCATGTCAACTCAAATGAAGGGTACCAACATATAATGAGTTGCTTACATAGTCTCACTGAGAAATTGTTGCAGTTGGCTTCCTCCGTTAAGCCTATAGTTTTTGCATGGAATGAGCATAATATTATGGATGCAGATGAGGTAAGAGGCTCTATTACACTATCCTTTCATTTCGTGTGCTTATTATTGGGTAAACTTGTACCATGTTCTTGTTATACTTCCTTGTGATTGCATTTTTTGGATACTTCAATAGTTATCATAGCTCTTAGATACTGTAAACAAAGAATCAACCTACCCTCAACATGTAATACTACAATTCTAGCCATTATAACCTTAGCATTGATGCTTTACATAGATGCATTATCACAAATTGTCTCACTGTTCTACTTACAGAACCAAAAGAAACATGCAATACTATAATTTACCAAGTTCTACTTCAAACCATTTTGCTTGAGTATTCACTTCATTATTGTTGTCCTTGTCATGTTTATGACATGCTCCTATGCTGCATCATGACATTTAACTCTATCATTCTAGATAGTCACTTTGAGTATGTCTTAGTAAAGCTCTTAATCATTGATCCTAAAGTCAAGGTTGTCATAATTGCTTTATTGCTATCATTCCAAGGGTTCTTGGTCACTGTCTAATGGTTTTGACAGTGCCTTTATCTCTTCTCTTTGTTTGGTGAAACCCTACTAGCTGTTGCATCTCTTTATCTTCTCCTATGCATTCCATGCTATGGACTGTCCTAAGACAGAGATATGGACTACCATCTTACAACTTTTACTGTCTTCCTTATCGTATGAAGGACTGAGACTGTCCCTTCTTGTTCAAAATCTTATGCTCATGACTATAAGAATCCTCCTATAAACTGGAATCTATTGCTTACAATAAAGGAAGAATCTCACAACATACCTTGACTTAGTCAATTAAGAGTGGAAGAAAAATGTTATTTTGAACAAAAAATTATAGTTTTTGCATTCTTTACTTGACTTATATTAATTTTTGCATGATGATTAAACCACATGCAGAGAAATTATATGAAAGTAGAACGAAAAGAAAAAGGCCCTGTCAATAGAGCTCTCTACAAAGCTGCACAACTTGAGGACAATGATGATAGTGATTATGTTGAACGTCTTGATGAGAATCTGCATGATATTCAGAGTAGTAGTAGTGGTGCTAGAATTGAGGTGAGTGCCATTTATTGTTTTTATGTCTTTCATGGTAGTCATTGTTGTTTTAACACACACATGCAAGTAAGTACTATTCAAGTAAGTTGTTTTAATTCTATTTGAAGGAAAACCCACCAGTATGATTTACTTTAAAGGATTTAACTCTAGAGAGAGACCAATAAATGTAAGTCACTTAAAGGGAATTACATCAACTTCTAATAGATACCAATTAAAAGCATCCACACAATGACAACAAATGTGCCTTGATAAATCTATTGATTTGAATAACTGGAAATAGCCAATATGGAGACAATCAAACAACTTATGAACTTGAATATTAATAGAAAATTAGAACACCATACATATCCACAAATTTAACTATCCTTTCCCATTATAATATTAAATTATCATAGAAGTGTAATGTCTTGAATTTGAAATATGATTGGATAGATAATATTGGAATATATAAATTGTCTTACTGAAAGATGATGATTGTCTAGGCCCTCGTTTCCCTTATAAATATGAGAAGCAACAAGCTTTAGGCCTAAACCAACACAACTATTCATAAATCACATCCTCTTGTAACTAAACATGTTTAATAAAGAGAAATTAAAGGCATAAGCAAGTTAACCAAGATCTGAATCTATTAGTCATCATAGAGCAACCGTGACCTCAGGCTTGGCAAGGTACTCATCTCCATGTTGCAGTATCTATTCAGTGTGATGTGCCCCTGTCTATTATCACAAAAAAGTGTCAAAATTTTGTCCTTGTTCTCCATGTTGACGCTAGAAAAATTACTCGTTGCTCCTTTTGCACCTGAACTTGTAGCTGCACATCAATTTTTCAAGTATGTCTGCTCCCAATTATCAAATGTAAGGTCACTGGGCCATTTGAATTCCTGAATTTAAAACAGATTGGTCTAATGGTCTTTCCATCTTTTATCCAACATAGCTTTAACATCAATTACAAATTTTCCATATCCTATATCTAGGGCTATGACCCTATCCAAAATCACGTTAAAGCTCAAAGTATCTATATCCTGCTCCTTTTTCAAGAATTCCATAACCATAGACACTGTTGTTCTGAATTTTGCCTTCCAAGTATCAAGGCCTTTAACTAGGTTGGTTTCCTCTATCAGAATAGAGGGGATAAATTTATGCTTGAAAGTAGAAAAAGATTCAAGCTTGGCCTACATCCTTTTGTCTTCACTGTTGGCATATTGATGCTCTTCAATGATCATAGTCACTGTCTGCTATGTGGGCTTCAATTCAATAGGAGCATCAGAATTTCTTTGAAGTATCTTGCAAAGCACGACTAAATTGTGCAAGGAAGGCTACCATTTCTTGTACAGTGGCTCCAAAATAGAAAAGTTTGCTTGCAATTATTTAATGGCCTAAGATAACATGGAGTAGAAATCATGCACATCCCCAAGTTTATCCACAACCACCTTTATCTTGTATTCTAGAATTTTCTCAAAGACTTCAAGGACCTTGATCCTTGCCTCATTTTTTATTTCCTCATTTTGCTTCTTGAGGTCCTCAACATCTTTTTCAAATTTTGTTCTCAAAGCATTAAACTCTTGCATTGTCACTGTGACATCACCAGTTGTTGGTGGCATAGAAGGTTGATATGAAACTATTGCCAGAATCTGGGAAGAACCCACATCTTGCAGTTGCTTTTTCAATTGCCTATTTTCAATGAACAACCTATTCACTTCATCATTCATGTCTTGTTTTTTCTCATAATCTTGCAATTTTTTTTCCAAATTTTTTACAACTGCATGGGTGAACATGGAAGAATGGATTGTAAGAGCAGAGGCCTTAGTTCTTGAAGTATCTCATAAGGTTTTCACCATAGTAGATCCCCTCATTTCCTGAACAACATCTAGCAACCTTGATTTACTAGTGTTCTTCTATTTTGTCCATATGGCAAGAGTCTCTGTCTTTGGGTTGAAACCACATCCACTCATTCCCTCCTCATAATCAAATTTAGACACAAGATTAGGGTCATCTTGACTCCTAACTTGGTCAAGCAAGAATACCTTTTTCAATTCAAGACCTGGGATGATCAGCATGTTACTCTTCAAGACCATTTGTCTTTCTTCCTTAGGAGTCACATTGATTTTGTCAACTTTTAGTTCTTGGATTGTTCGAGTGGTTATTTGATCATACTGAGACTCATCGGCACCCATCTTATTGATTTCCACCTTTTCATCAAATTCCTTAATCTTCATTTTTAACCAAAAATCTTGAAACTCTAGAGTCTTGATGAAATCATCATCTTGAATAAATTTTAATGAAGCCACCACCCTTTCATCTTCCTGTAGCTCTAGATCAATTTGGGCTTGTTCTTCCATCCTAGCCTCAGGCTTGTGTGCATCAGTTTCTTGACCAACCAATGGTTGATCAACTTCCTCTCCATCATGCAATTGTGTCAAAATATTTGCAACTTCATCAGTATCCCCTACACCCTCAGACATCTCATATGGGACCAGAGGAGACATGCCTTTACTTCTCTGCCTTTTATGTGGTGGTGATTTAGGGATTTGTGGATCTTGAACTAATATGACATCAGGGGCTTGCTCATGAATCTCAATTCCTACAGTCCTCTTCACTAGAAGTTTGGTAGCCTTGGTAGGCTGTACTTCAGATTTAGCATAAATACGTTCAAAAATTTCAATCATTTAATTAATCCTCTTTAGAGGATCTTTCTCTTCAGCAAAAAATCCTTTAAAAATTGGATTCTTTTCCTTTTTGTCATCTTCAATTTTCTTGAGGATCTCTCATTTCCTCTTCCTGTCATGGACTTCATTAAAAGTAATTAGGTTCATTATCACATCCTCATCATAAAGAATTTGATGGGAGATGCCCATCTTAGTCAAGATCACTTGTCTCACAAAGTTCATATGACCTTTGATGCAGAGTATAGCCAGTGGAACCTAAACACAGGTTGAAGAATCCTTTGAAGTCCACAAAATAGCCACATACAAGTTCATTGAACTGATGAACCAGTTCAATCCGATGGTTCAATGGCGAGGTTCAACCGTGAGGTTCCACGCCGAGGTTCAATGGTGAGGTTCAACTGAGATTGAACATACACTCTTTCCTTACTGTTGGCAAGACATTAACTATCGGCCCACCTTTCTTCAGCGTTCACTAATACTGGATGTCATGCCGAACACTTATCACCAGCTACTCCATTGGCGAGACTCCCATGTTTGTCACCCCGATCAGTGTGACCTCCTACTGTCAGTCCACGAACAATTTCTCAGCTTGATGCTTATACTCACGTCGATGTATATTACATCGACCACACTCCTCTGTCGGTAAGACACATACCTATCGGCGTGGGCCTTTTTCCCCTCTGCCGATGTATATGTCACACCGAAACTCCTACGCCAACCCCTTTCGACCAGACTTCCCCACAGCTCACGCTAATGACTTGAATGCAGAATACACCCGCAGGTTATCTATTACAAACAACAGACACTCAGAACTGGTGTCTTCTTGCCATACAATAGTAAAGCATCTAATCATTATACACTTAACATATATACCGATGGACCTTCAATTGCAACAACATGAGACACCGAGAGATTGCTTGAAGTGTTCTGCAATTCCTAATTTTCCATACCTAGAATGAATAAACAAAGATGGGGAATTAATCTACAAGCCCATTCCATTGATTTCCCCAAAAATCTGCCAGTGGAATGGATTTATCCAGTTAATTCAACCACAGAGGCACAAAACTAAATTATATACAAACCCTACACAAAATGAATTTCTACACAGAGTATCTACACAGTATTCAAAAATTTGGAAAGAAAATAAATTGCAGAACTTCTATTCTTTCTTGATGTTCAGAATTACATTTGACTGTTCAGAGACTAGACCAAAAATCACCACCACCATCTCTACTACAAAAGGTTTTCCCCTTTTTTATCTCTCCCAATGTGAGGGACTGACATTCCTCTCTATTTTTGGGATTTGAGTTTTTCAAGATTATAGGTGGAAACCCCTAATCTATTACAATGACATCTGTTTTGCATAAGACAACAAAACTCTTAGTGCTAAGACACCTTGATTACCTTTCCCTTAATCCAAACTGTCAAGAAATGTCAAGTTTGGAGTTTACCAATATGAAATGCTAATAGAGAATGTTACATTTTTGAAGATGCTATAAGGTAACACAAAATGTCAAAAACTATATTAGTCTTCTTCCCCTTCCTCTTGTGTATGTTGGTCCTGTTGAAGGGGTGCCCTTGCACCATACTCCCCGGGAGAAGAGATCTCAAGCCCCTTTGAGATCAGAGTTTGGAGGTCTGCACCATGCTTTGAAATTTGGTCAGCATTCATCCAAACTGCCTCTAAATTTGGTTGTCCTTGCCAGGCCACCAAATACTCCAAGTATTCTGTGTTTCTGGTCTTCTTGATCACTTGTGAGTCCAAGATGTGGTTCAGCTTTGGTGGATCATGCTTCAGAATGTCATCATCTGCTAGCTGTAATGGTTCTCATTCTATATCTACATTTGGCTTGTATAGAGTCAAATCACAGGCATTGACAATTGGGGACAATCCAAGATCAGGAGGAAGTTGGATCTCATATGCATTATGTCCACACTTCTTTAAAATTTGACATGGTCCAATCTTCCTCTACATTAGCTTGGTATACTTACCTTTGGGGAGCCTCTCCTTCTTTAGATTTACCCAGACCAAATCTCCAATTTCAAACTGTAAATCTCTTTTCCTCTTGTCAGCATATGTTTTGTACGTCGTTGTAGCCTATTGGAGTTGGTGCTTGACCTGATCATGTACTTCTTTAATAGCTGAAGCAAAGGCTTCACCATCTGCACTAATAGGCTCTCCTATAGGTAGATCTCTTAGCTCCAGAATACCCCTTGGATGAATTCCATACACTATCTGAAAAGGTGACTTTCCTGTACTCCTATTGATGGTGTCATTATAAGAAAATTCTACTTGTGGGAGGATATTATCCCATTTCTCTCCATGCTGCCTAGTTAAACACCTGAGTAGGTTACCCAATGAATGGTTAACAACTTCAGTCTACCCATCTATTTGAGGATGGTAGGCTGATGAGAAAGACAAATTTGTTCCCAACTTTTTCCAAAGAGTTCTCCAGAAGTGGCCAATAAACTTCACATCTCGGTTTGATACTATGTTCAATGGTAAACCATGTATTCTCACTATCTCTTTGAAAAACAAATCAGCGACATATGAAGCATCACAAGTGGTTTTACATGGCAAGAAATGTGCCATTTTACTGAATCTGTCTACTACCACAAAAACACTATCATATCCTTTCCTTGTCCTAGGCAAACCTAGTACAAAATCCATGCTTATGCTCTCCCATGGCCTAGAAGGAATGGGTAATGGCTGATACAAACCTGCATTTGTGGATCTTCCTTTGGCTTTTTGACATATTACACATGCTTCCACAAATTTTATCACATCTGACTGTAACTTAGGCCAATAGTAATGCCTTTTTACAAGATCAAGAGTTTTATCAAGACCAAAATGTCCTGACAGAGCCCTGCAATGTTTGTCCTAAATAATATTAAGTCTCATAGAACATTTGGGAATACATAGTTGTCCACCTTTGAAAAGTAATCCATCTTGGGTCAGAAATTTAGAGAACTCAACATGATATTTGTCTCCAAAAGAAGTACATACCTTATAGATCTCTCCGAAGTCTTCATCCTCAGCATACATTGTCTTCAATGAATCAATCCCAACACTCTCCAATTGGATCTGATTTATGGTCAAAACTCTCCTACTCAAAGCATCTGCTACTTTGTTCTTAACCCCTTTCTTGTGCTTGAGTGTGAAAGTGAAAGCTTGCAAAGTTTCCACCCATTTCATGTGTCTATGGTTCAGTTTCTCTTGACTGTTTAAGAAACTGAGGGCCTGATTATCTGTGAACACTATGAATTCTTTGGGCATCAAGTAATGCCTCCATTTCTTAAGTGACTGGACTAGAGCATACATCTCCAAATCATAGGATGAGTATCTCTTCTTGGCATCATTTAATTTCTCACTGAAAAATGCAATAGGCCTACCTTCTTGGCTGAGTACTGCTCCAATGGCAATATGACTTGCATCACATTCTACTTGAAAAATCTTGCTGAAATCAGGAAATGCAAGAACTGGTTGTTATGCCATCTTCTTCTTCAACGTTTCAAAAGAATTATTGGCCTCCTTTGTCCATGTAAACTTGCACTTCTGTCCTCCCTTTATAGTGTCAAGCATGGGTGCACAAATATGACTAAATCCCTTTATAAACTTTCTATAAAAGGTTGCTAATCCATGGAAACTTCTAACATCATTCATAGTTTTGGGTGTTGGCCAAGACAATATGGCACTTACCTTTTCTGGATCCATTCTCAGTTTGTTATGTGAGATCACAAATCCTAAGTAGATGATTTCTTCCTACATAAACAGACACTTTGCTAAATTTATCATTAGCTGCTCTTGATGCAACCTTTTGAGAACCAAGTCTATATGGATGAGGTGTTCTTCCCTCAGATTGCTGAAAATCAGGATGTCATCTAGATATACTATGACAAATTTACCTATGAACTCTCTCAAGACCTCATTCATCAATCTCATAAAGGTACTAGGGGCGTTGGACAAACCAAAAGGCATGACCTTCCACTCATATAACCCCTCATTTGTCTTGAATGCAGTTTTCCACTCATCACCAGGTCTAATCCTAATATGATGATAACCACTCTTTAAATCTATTTTGGTGAAGTATTTAGCTCCTCCTAAACAATCAAGTAAATCTTCTATCTGAGGGATTGGAAACCTGTACCTGATTGTTATCTTGTTGATAGCCCTTGAATCAGTGCAAAGTCTCCAAGTGCTTTCCTTCTTTAGTGCTAGTACAACCGGTACTGCACATGGGCTTAAACTTTTGCCAATTAGGCCTGTCTTCAACAACTCTTCAATTTGTCTTGCTACATCTATATTCTAATTTGGAGTGAGCTTATAGGCCGCTTTGTTTGGAAGTTTAGATCCTAGGATCAGATCTATACAATGGCTGATGTCTCTTATAGGTGGTAGGGAACTTGGCATCCCATCAGAACTAATGCCTTTGTACTTGTCCAATAGCTCTTGGACAGCTGGGTCTATGAATTTTTGTCCCTTTTCTCCCTTGACTTCTTGCTGCTGTTCCTTGTTTACCTTTAGGTAAGGAATTAGAGCATATGTAACTACTCCTTCTTCTTCTATCCCTTTCATGAATTGTTTACCTTCTACCATCATCACTTTAACTTCTTTTCCTTTTGTCTCCACCTCATTCTCCATTAATGGTATTAATTCTATCACCTTACCATTCTTGGTGATGGAGTAGGTGTTCCTAACTCCATCATGGTATGCTTTTAAATCATACTGCCAGGGTCTTCCAAACAGGAGATGGCAAGCATCCATCTTGGCAATGTCAAACAATAACCTATCCTTGTATGGGCCAATTTGAAATTCTACCCAAGCCTGTTCTTCTACAACTATTTGCTGACCTTGGGTAAGCCATGAAATTTTATAAGGGCAAGGATGTGGCAGTCTCCTGAGCTTAAGTTTTTCTACCATCTCAATGGATACAAAATTCTCAGTAGATCCAGAGTCAATCAAAACTTTACATACATTTCCTCCTGCCTTGCAAGTAGTTCTGAAAAGAGACTTCCTTTGTGGAGGTTCTTTTCCAGGCACTTTCATGGTGGTCATTGCTCTCCTAATCATCAAAGATTCTCCATTCTTAGGATACCCATAACTGCTAGGAGCATTCACACTTGGATTAGTGCTTGAGCTTGCTACACTCTGACAATTAGATTCTTGGATCAGATTAATCCTCTTTTCTCCTATTGAACTTGTTGCCTTTGCGAGAGATCTGCTAGCTATATGGCTTTCTTGGTTGCAATTGTAACATCTGATAGGTCCTCTGCCCTGAGATCTTCCTCTGAAAGGTGGTCTTCTACCCCTGAAGTTTCCCCTTGGATTGTAGCTTCCTCCTTGGTTCTGACTGTTATCTCCTCTGCTGGTCTCTTGGTTGGATTCACTCTGGTATCCAAATCCTCTGCCTCTAAAAGGAATTCTTCCTCCTCTCTATTGTCTTCCTCTACCTCTATGATTCTGCTCATGCCTTCTCTTTAGTTTTTCTTCCACTTTGAGTGCTAATTGATAGCACTTTTGAACTGTATCTGGATTATGCAGATTTAAGTCTTCCTGGATGTTAAGTCTCAATCCATTGAGGTATCTTGCTACCTTCTCTTCCTCATCTTCCCTTACCTTTGTTTTTACACACAACTTTGTTGATAACTGAGAGGGGGGGGGGGTGAATCAGTTATCCTAATTATTTCCCTTATTGAACTTTCCTTTTAATTGATGCAGCATAAAATCAAACACAAAACATTAACCATGAAATAAGAAACACATGACACAGTATTTTTGACGTGGAAACCCTGTTAAGGGAGAAAACCACGGGGTGATTAACCCAAAATTATTCTCTGTTAGAAGAATAGGAAATTACAAAAATGGCACTTGCCAATTAGGGCTCACTGCCCGAGCACACTGCTCACAAGAGGCCCACTGCCTACAAGAAGACACACTGTCTACAAAGTGATGAGAATCACAGTCTTGAACTGATTGGAAGCATCTACATATGCTGGAGTTCAGTTCCGGTTAGGCTCAGTACACTGATCTGCTGCACTTCATCTTTCCTCTGTTCTTTATTCTGCTATCTTTCACATACCAGATCCTTTTTGCTACCTCTGCTCTTATCTGGACTTATTCGCATATGTCTCTACATCAATACCCACTTCACAACTAAATCCATCCTCTATATATATCCGCACAAGTAATTTCATCACCTTTCTAGTCGGCATCCGGAACAGTCTAGTTTCTTACAAAATTTTGTTCTGTCGGCTGAATCCTTCCTCACCAAGCAATGCGGATCAATCATGTACTTGTAGATATCATTAATCATGTCGGCCAAACATGATTCATGCCTTCACAACCTTTGTCATCAACAGTAACCCATCCGGAAAGCAGTCTGATACTCTGCCAGTCAGTTCTTCCTCTGTTTTTCACTGTCTCTCAGGAATCTGGTACTCAACCATTCATATCTTTTTCCTTGTCCATCACCGGAGGCTAAATCCTTGGAATATACCACTCAAGGTAGTCCTCTTGACTTCCCCAAATCCGCACTGCACCAAGACACTTCCTCTGAGAGATCCGGACCAATCTATCGGACCTTGCCACATGCTCTGTTCTTCTTCACCGGACCACAACATTCTTTATTCTGACTTCCGGTAGAGACACATTATGACTTGCGGATATGTGGGATGACCTTTGTTGCCATCAATGACAACAACCATGAATCCATATAGTGTCTCTTGCCAACAAACTTTATGAATTCTTCTGTGTATGAGCTGACATCTAGCTCCTTCTGCTTCAAATTATGTTTTCTCTTATGTAATTAGATATTGTAATCCAATGGAACATAGGCCTCCTTCACCAATGCCATTATTCTCTTCCATGTTGTAACCTTGTTCTTTCCCTCTTTCACCCTGTCATCTTGGATGAAAATCCACCAAGTCAGTGTAGCTCCTTTCATTTTGGACTGAGCCATCTTCACTCATTGGTGTTCTAGTATCTCTTCTGTCTCAAAGAAATTATTCAAGCAGTCTATCCACTCCATTACTGAATCAAGTTCCATTTTTCCTGCAAACACTGGCAGGTCCATTTTCACATCCATGGTCCTTTCCATGGACCTGAGGGCATTGAGTAAGGGTCTCTGGTCTGCAGGAACCTCTAGCTCTTCCTACTCTGGGGTCTCCTCTTCATCCCCATCTTCTCATTCACCAGAGTTTTCTTCCCCTCTCTCCACTCTTTCCCTCAGCTTCTCTAATTCTTCCTTCAATGCCTGATTCTAAGCTCTGTCAGCTCTACTCTCTGTTATTTGCTTCTTCACCAAGGCTGTCAATTCAGCATTGGTCATCTTTGCTGGAAGAGTGTCTGAGGCTTCTCCTTCCAACATTTTGCTTTCTCCTTCTACTACTAAATGGAACAAATACCTTTAGAAATGAAATATACACACTAACCTTTCCTAGGGCTTTCTCTAGCTCTGATACCACTTGATGCAGAGTACAGCCAGCGGAACCTAAACATAGGTTGAAGAATCCTTTGAAGTCCACAAAATAGCCACATACAAGTTCATTAAACCAACGAATCGGTTCAATCCGATGGTTCAATGGCGAGGTTCAACAGCGAGGTTCAACCGCGAGGTTCCATGCCGAGGTTCAACGGTGAGGTTCAACTGAGATTGAACATACACTCTTTCCTTATTGTTGGCAAGACATTAACTATCGGCCCACCTTTCTTCAGCATTCACTAATACTGCATGTCACGCCAAACACTTATCACCAACTACTCTGTCGGCGAGACTCCCATGTTCGTCACCCCGATCGGTGTGACCTCCTATTGTCGGCCCACGAACAATTTCTCAGCCTGATGCTTATACTCACGCCGATGTATATTACATCGAACACACTCCTTCATCGGTAAGACACATACCTATTGGCGTGGGCCTTTTTTTCCTCTGCCAATGTATAAGTCACACTGAAACTCCTACACCAACCCCTTTCGACCAGACTTCCCCACATCTCATGCCGATGACTTGAATGTAGAATACACCCGCAGGTTATCTATTACAAACAACAGACACTCAGAACTGGTGTCTTCTCGCCATACAATAGAAAAGCATCTAATCATTATACACTTGACATATATACCGATGGACCTTCAATTGCAACAACATGAGACATTGAGAGATTGCTTGAAGTGGTTCTGCAATTCCTAATTTTCCATACCTAGAATGAATAAACAAAGATGGGGAATTAATCTACAAGCCCATTCCACTGATTTAATTCGACCACAGAGGCACAAAACTAAATTATATACAAACCCTACACAAAATGAATTTCTACACAGTATTCAGAAATCTGGAAAGAAAATAAATTGCAGAACTTCTATTCTTTCTTGATGTTCAGAATTACATTCGACTATTCAGAGACCAGACCAAAAATCACCACCACCATCTCTACTACAAAAGGTTTTCCCCTTTTTATCTTTCCCAATGTGAGGGACTGACATTCCTCTCTATTTCTAGGATTTGAGTTTTTCAAGATTATAGGTGGAAACCCCTAATCTATTACAATGACATCTGTTTTGCATAAGACAACAAAACTCTTAGTGCTAAGACACCTTGATTACCTTTCCCTTAATCCAAACTGTCAAGAAATGTCAAGTTTGGAGTTTACCAATATGAAATGCTAATAGAGAATGTTACATTTTTGAATATGCTATAAGGTAACACAAAATGTCAAAAACTATATTAGTCTTCTTCCCCTTCCTCTTGTGTATGTTGGTCATGTTGAAGGGGTGCCCCTGCACCAACCTTCAGGGTCACAAACTCTTTCAACACCAGATTCCAAAGAGTACTTCACCTTCAAATAGGCCTGCAGCTCCTCAAGATTGTCTAAACCAATTGACCAATCTCTAAAGATAGTGGTATCGGGCAAAAAGGTGCCTTTCTTCTACTTTTTCATCACTTCCTTTTCCCTCCACATCATTTGCCACATGAATTCCAAGAATGCAATTCTGTCATAAACAAACTTTGGCAATTTGTGAGGTGGTTGGGGGCAATCATATACCTTGATTATTGTGTGCTCTAATAGAAAAACCAATAAGTATAATTGAAAGTATGACCTTGCTCTAGTTTATGTGCAAGAGGTCTCAGAATTACCCTAATTTTTGGTGACAATCTAGGGACCCAATTACCAAAAGAATTCATTATTTTCACAGAAAATTCATTATGAAATACATTATAGTTACCAGTTTGGAAATGAGAATCCCATGTGTAAGACCAACATTGGGTAGGCATTCTTTGCCTTGTCCTGTCAATCATGTTGATGTGCATTTTACTTGGCCATTTACTCCTATTTTGATGTAGGATCAGGTGGCAAACCAAATAATAAAACTTGAAGTTCATGGGTTTCTTATCTTCCTTCACACTAATGAATCCATCATGTATTTTATTTTCAATATATGAGGCAAAATCATACTCAATGTTCACCTCTGAATTTTGTATCTTCATAGCCATCATCATCAAATTAACTGGCATCCTTTGATCAACATCAATTCCCAATACTTGGCACAATGCATAATAGGTCCATTTGAAATAGACTGCAAAATCTTCCATAGGGAAAGGTTCGACTGCATTGGAAGGAATATCAACTATCCTATTGTTTGCACCTCTTCTCATAAATATTGGCAGTTCATCACTTTTGAGTGTTCTTCTCAAACTTTTGTATTCTTGTTCAATCTTTTGTAGGTCAATTTCAATGAGAGCTTGTTTGTTCAACATAAAATAGTCAATTATAGCATTTCTATCAATTCTCAACATAGAAGATCCATTTGGCAACCTTACTATTTTAGTAGCCAGGTGGTAGTGCAGTGCCAAAGTATGAAGCAGATCCACATCCATGAATACATTTGAAACAATTAGCTTGGCCAAATCTAGCTTCTATGGATTGCCCACCGGTCCCTAACCATCCTTATTTTGACAAAAGTACCAAAATAGTTTCCAGCTAGAAATGGGAATTATGGCATCCCTACAACCCTCAGCAACATCCCTAAATACTTTCTTTTGACCTTTGTAAATTGAATTGGGTAAAACATCTAGCAAAGTTTGCTGCAGTGATCTTTCCTTAGGGGCAGGATCAGGCTTACTGGTCTTACTTGTGGATTCAGACTTCTTGGGTGCCATTATACAAACTAGGGTTTCACAACTCAAGAAAATGCACAGAGAATTGAAACAGAGCAAAGATTCTTCAAACTTTCTTGTAGAGAATGTAGAGATGGACTTACTTGAACAATTCGAAGCTTGCTAAGAATAGACTAAACTGGGTGCCTTCTCCAAGCCAATCTGCAATCTCTGAACTGAGCAAATGCTGAGAGATTTCTAGATTTGATCAAGCCAGAATGTTCATCATTCCACCATTATTTTTGGTTCATGCCACGAGATTATAAAATCTCAGCATTCAATTCATTTCAAATATAAGCCCTTGATCAAATTTGATCCAATGATCAGATGAAATGACAAGATTTTTCAAATTTATCGGTAATCGCACACCTGCATTAAGTATGTTTACTCATTTATTATCATTACCGCACTACTGCGGAGCTTGTTTAAACCAGTCACGGGATGGCGATAAGCTTCAATGCCTTTTTTTCACTTTTTTAATTACCGACAACCCTCAACCCTTATGCTCAAACAAAGCGGGATCACAGGGCTTATAACCCTTTATTCCATTTTCTTCCATTACCATCAACCCACAAGTGCCTGTTCTCATTATTGTGGTGAGATTATGTTGCCAACTTTTATTGCTTACCACCTTGCCGTAAACGTTCTTTGAAAGCCATCGCGGGAGACCAGTAACTTGGACACTTACTACCGCCATGCTGTGAACAACTTGCCAGACCAATGCGGGACCATGGGATCAGTTTATATTGACCTCTCTTCCTTATCGCCAAGCTACAACCAAGTGGTGCGAACTCTAAGGGACAATGGTATACATGGTTGACCGAGCCCTTCCTACCGCCATGCTATGAACAATTGGTATGTTTCCAATGAGAGTGTGATATACATGATTCTTGTTGCTCTAGTTCCCACACTGCCACCAAGACAATGAGGATGACCTACAAGATTGCAATAAACTACAAAAATATAGAAATGATTAAGAATAACCACATACTCCTCAAAATGACCATGTTATGTGACCCTGGGAAATAAATGGCATAAAATTTTGGCATGAATGTCTATTAAGAAATGGTCATATATAAGTGAAAAGATCAAGAAGGATGGAAATATGCAAAATTTTTGAGGTCCTAACAGGTGAGACATTAGAATATTTTATTTGGAATAATGGCAGGAATAAACAAAATTTTAGGGTTTTAAAATTTTGTTCCAACATAAGTAATGGTTGTTTTATTATGTAAATAAGGGTAATCCTTACCTATATAATAATTATTATGTATTTCAATATAATGTGTATTTTTTTTGTTTTTGCAGATATGTATTGATAAACTCCAAGAAGGGGATAAAGTTAGGGTGTTGGATCCATGTGATGGTGTTACTGTGGGCATTGGGCAGATTCAATCACTATCTATTGTACATGGAGTCAACTTCAAAGGAACATGAGATGCAAATGTAAATATTTTAAAGGTCACAAGTAACATATAGCTTGCTTATGAAGACAAAATAGATGGAGCTGTCCATCTGAAAGAGAAAGAAGGAACCTTCACATGATGGCCACTAAAATATTTGCAAAAAATGACATAGTTGATGTTTATCATGTACTTGTTGTTAGATATCTTGGCCCACTACTTTATACAGTATTTTGAATGTGTTGTTTAGGGATCTTAATTTTCATGGTGTATTTGAAAGAGTTGGAAACTCTTAGACAACTATGACATTTTTGATTATATTTATATATACTCTTAGATAGTTTTGATATCTTATAACTTGATATATATATATTTGCATTATATTTTTTTATTGCAGATTACCTTTCTTTATCATGATGTTGAATCAATCTTTTAATTCTAACATGTTGTAGCTTGTTTGTATATGTAATTTTTTAAAAAAAGTGCATTTAAAACATTACCTGCCTCTAGAATCGTCATAGAAACTTCTTCAAAATGTCACGTCTATCCTAGAGTCACCAAGGTTCATACCTCAATGATTCCACACTATTTTAGGCCCAAAAAATCCCAACCGTGCCCAATTCCATAGGCAATTCGATTCTAAATCTGATTTTGGGATGAATAGTACTTGGAAATGCCCTATTTTTCTACCAATTAGGTAACCTAACAAATAATAAATATTATATGCCAAAACTTGCGCTGGAACTCTGGTAAAAGCTTACCATACTATAGCATCATCAAGTCAAACTTGGATATAGAAATTGTTCAAAATAGAAAATAGTTTGTAAATGTTGAATGGTCAGATAGTATGAGAAATTATAGGCACCAGGAGTTACCTTTTGAAACATTAGGATAGAGGGCGGATAAAATTGATATATATGGCGTAAAAACCAAGGGATTGCCTTTTGGTTTCAAGATCTAGGTGACTTTGATCCGAATTTAAAATATTCCTTACACATGGTCCATTGTGGTAACCTACATAGTGGTATGTATTCTTGGAAGCCTTATGGTGCCATATTATTTAATGGAGTATATGTGGCATTAAAAAAATTGAAATGCTCTTTTATAGTAAAGGAGAATGGGTGGTATTTGTGATCTACTACGCTAGAATACAATAATCTACACCTCAAATTTAGATTACTCAAACCATGTCACATTGATCATATTATTAAAATAATATAATATATTCCATAGCTTAAGATGTTTTTTGGTTTCAGGGATCTTATCAACATCATAAGGAGTTGAAGGCTGCACAGGGAATCAAGATAACCACTCAGGTATCAAATTTTAGGCTAATAATTTTATGTATATGAGCATGATGCAAGGGCATCTGGCCTCTTTCAATTTTTGGTTTTATTTGTTTTAATGTTTTGGTTTTGTGAATAAAGCAGGAATCTCTTTCTTCAATTTTGGTGTGTTTGGAGCTCCTGTCACTTTTCCCTTGAACCTCCTGTCACCTGTGTGATATAATATTGCTTGGATCTTCTATTTTCTCTTTGCCGACCGTTTCTTAAGCAATTAAATTTTTATTATTTTTTGGTGGTTGTAGTTGACAGTTATCTTTAGTTTTAAAGATTAAAAGCCTCAAATTGTGCATATAAAGTATGGACCAGCTAACAAGGCAATCCAAAGATTCGTTATAATTTTCTTTCTTCTTTATGGATCGGCCATTTTTAGAAACAACATAAAGTCTTCATTTAATCTTTGTTGGTCATGCCTTTGCGTAAGAGCAATTTCCATCCTCTATTGGTCATGGTCATTTTTCTCAATGGTTCCATCTCTCCAATTCATGGGCATCATGGGTTAATCTTTCTCTAGCAATGACAATTATATAATTATCTTCTACTACAGACCTTAGGGGAGAAAAGTGGACATCGTGGGTTTTCTAGCTGGTGGCAACTTCTGTTTCTTTTTGTAGTACTTTAAAATGGAGGAAAGGCATATTTAAGGAGGTCGGAAAAGATAGAGGGGGAGTTTTTGGAAAGAATGCTGACGGTTTTGTGAACCACTCATCTGCATAAGAAACTTTGACAGTAAGAAGGAGGCGAACTGTCTGAAAGGGCTGATTATTTGGTTGATAAATGTGAAGGTTTGATCAAGGGTAAACAATAGAGAGAGAGCTGATAGTTCTGGAAGATAGATTTTCTTTTGCATTTGTTTGTGAATCTCTGCATGGGAGAGGCTGACTGTATGGCCAATATATGAATTTTTTAATCGACAACAATTTCAATTAATAAAGCATATCTCATTCTCATTATTCCTTGTCACTTTCATATTATATTTCTTGTCATTTTTTTGTATTGCTCATTGTGGTTGATTTCTGATAGTAGATTTGTGAAGTGACTAGCAAGGCTTTGCCATCAGTTTGGTATCAAAGCCAAGGTTGAGGTTGGGTATTGTTACGTGGTCAAAATGCCTCCAAGAAGGATGGGTAGAGGCTGAGGTAGAGGCTGAAGGGACCATGGTGATCTTGATTTGATGCAAAATTTGATTGAAAGGTTGGATGCTCTTGAGAGGGCATAGAGGAGAGGAAACCCTAATATTTAATATTTAAGTGATAAGGAAGAAGAACCACAGAGAGAAGGAAATGAGGAAGGATAGGAAGACCTAGGAGATGAATTTGGTGAAAGATTGATAAGGTCAGTCATGAATTTGGGTTCCAAATCCAAGATCGATGTACCAACCTATGCTGGAAGCCTAAATGGTGAAGATTTGATCAACTGAATCAATGAATTGGATAAATATTTTGAATATGAGGGTGTAGCAGAAGAGAAAATAGTAAAGTTTGCATGCATAAGATTGAAAGGTCATGCTACCATGTGGTGGGACTTTGTCCAAACTAAAATAAGAAAGATAAATAAGGAAAATATTAGCTCATGGGATAGGATGGTGGCAAAGTTGAAGGCCAAGTTTCTTCCCAATGATCGCCAAGAAAATCTCTTTAAGAGATTACAAAATTTAATGCAAAAAGATATGTTTGTGAAAGACTATATAGAAGAGTTTTACAAGATTATAACCAGATCTGGGCATGCTGAAGAAGATGTGGAGAAGATAGCCCATTATGTGAATGGTCTAAGATATAGTCTACAAGATGAGATGAGTCTTTTGTCTCCTAGAAGCCTAGAAGAGGCCTACCAAATTGCCCTAAAGGTAAAAGAGAAGCTGCAAAGGAAGCAAAGTCAACAAGAAAAGAAGAGAGGAAGAGGTTTTAGAGGAAGGGGACAACAATCTCGTAGAGGACAACAACATCATCAAGGAGAAAAAGCTGAAAGTTCTAGTGGGATAACCCACAATGATAGAGGTGGTTTTCAAAATAGAGGAGGAAGATCTTATGGAAGAGGTGGCTCACATGGTAGAGGAAGAGGATTTGCTGGAAAATGTTACAAGTGCAATCAATTTGGGCATAAGAGTTGGGACTGTGCTGAATCATCACAAGGAGGACACTCAAAATTTGAGAGAAGCAATCAAGTTGTTCAGGCTGATCAAGAAAGTGTGGGATCTCCAGTACATCACAAGGATGGAGTAGAATCAAGAGAGTCTTTGATGCTTAAGAGAGCATTATTAAATCCACAGAAGGAAAGTCAAGAGCCAATTCAAAGAAGAGCATTGTTCAGAATGAAGTGCAAGTCACATGGTAAATGTTGTAAGGTCATTATAGATAGTGGAAGTACTGATAATATTGTTGCCACTGAAATGGTAGAAAAGTTGAATCTTAAAAGGATTAAACACCCAACTCCATATAAAGTAACTTGGTTACAAAAAGGCCATCAAATATTGGTTAGTGAGCAGGCCTATGTTGATTTTCAGATTGGTAGTTATAAAGATTGTGTTTTGTGTGATATAATGTCCATGGATGTGTGCCATGTTTTGCTTGGAAGACCGTAGCAATTTGATAGAAATTCAGTCCATGATGGAAAGGAGAATACATATACCATTATGAAGGATGGAGAGAAGCATACCTTGCTACCCATAAAGGAGAAAGAAGAGGACAACAGCAGCAGTAATCAGGTAATAATGGTAAGTGGTAAAGAATTTTTGAAGGATTTGAAGAATGAAGAAATTGGTTTTGCTTTGGTTCCTAAACCATAATGTGTAATGACTTCTACAAAGTTGGATGATTTGCCTATTGAGATACACGATATGTTGAATGAGAATATAGATATTGTTGCAAATGATTTCCCTAATGAATTGCCTCCTATTAGAAGCATAAGTCATCATATGGATTTGATTCTGGGTGCTAACCTACCAAAAAAAGCTGCATACAGATTAACACCCATGGAGAATGAAGAGATAAGGAAGCAAGTGGGGGAACTTTTGGAGAAAGGATTGATAAGAGAAAGTATAAGCCCTTGTAATGTTCCTATAGTGTTGGTGCCAAAGAAAGGAGGAGAATGGCGTATGTGTACTGATTCAAGGTCAATAAATAAAATCACAATAAGATATAGGTTTCCCATACCTAGGATTGAAGATTTAATGGATTGTTTGAGTGGGTCAATGTATTTTTCTAAGATAGATTTGAAAAGTGGTTATCACCAAATTAGAATTAAACCAGAGGATGAGTGGAAAACTGCTTTTAAAACTAGTGATGGGTTGTATGAATGGCTGGTTATGCCTTTTGGGTTGTCTAATGCTCCTAGTACTTTTATGCAGTTAATGAATGAGGTTTTGAAACTATTTATTGGTAAATTTGTGGTTGTGTATTTGGATGACATTTTGGTGTTTATCAGGTCAAAAGAGGAGCACCTTGAGCATTTGAGGTAGGTTATGAAGAGACTACAGGAAGAGAAGTTGTAGATTAATTTGAAGAAGTGTGTGTTTTTGCAAACTGAACTAGTTTACTTGGGATTTGTGGTGTCAAAGGATGGATTGAAGATGGATAAGGAAAAGGTTCAGGCTATACTTGATTGGCCATCACCAAGGAGTATCATGGAGGTAAGAAGTTTTCATGGTCTTTCTAGTTTCTACATAATGTTTATAAGAAATTTTAGTCATGTGGTAGAACCTATATTGGAGACTATTAAGGGAAGTAAAAGACCATTTGTGTGGACTAAAGAGGCTGAAGAAAATTTTAGATTTCTCAAAAAGAAGGTGAGTGAACAACCCATACTTGCTTTGCTTGATTTTGATAAAGTGTTTTAGGTAGAATGTGATGCTAGTGGTTTGGCTATTAGGGTAGTTTTAAGTCAAGAGGGAAAGCTAGTTGCTTATTTTAGTAAGAAATTAAATGATGCAAAAAGAAAGTATTCTTCTTATGATTTGGAATTTTATGCTTTGGTTTGGTCCCTCAAGAAATGGAGACATTATCTTTTTCCCAAAGAATTTATTGTGTATACAGATAATCATGCTTTGCAGTTCATTAATAGCCAATATAAATTGAATCAGAGGCATGCTAAATGGGTTGACTATATTCAGAGTTATAATTTTGTTTTGAAGCATAAAAGTGGTCAAATGAATAAAGTTGCTGATGTTTTAAATAGGAAGAATTTGTTGTTATGTGAGATAAAGACTAATAGTGTGGGATTTGAAATTTTGAAAGAGTTGCATGCAGAAGATGTAGATTTTGGAGAAGCATTTGCAGCTTGCAGTGATCCTATTTGCAGGAATAAAGAACCATGGATTGTTTATATGATAGAAGAAGGTTTTTAGTTTAAGGAAAATAAGTTATGTATTCCTAGAGGCTCCATGAGAGATAATTTGTTGAAAGAAAAACATAGTGGCAGTCTTGCTGGTCACTTTGGATAGGATAAGACTTTTTAGTAGCTGAGCACTCATTATTATTGGCCAAAGATGAAGGTAGATGTGAGAAGATATGTGGAAAGATGTAGAATTTGTCAACATGCTAAAGGAAGAAGTCAAAATGTAGGACTATATCAGTCATTATCAGTTCCAACTAGGCCTTGGGATTCTATGAGTATGGACTTTGTTTTGGGTTTACCTTGCACACAAAGGGGTAATGATTCAATCTTTGTTGTAGTTGATAGATTTTAAAAAATGGTGCATTTTATACCATGTAAGAAGACTAGTGATGCAACTAACATTGCAAATTTGTTCTTTAAAGAAGTTGTAAGGCTGTATGGTATACCAAGAAGTATTATTTCTGACAGGGATACAAAATTTGTGGGTCATTTCTGGAGGACTCTATGGAAGAAGTTGGGCACAAATCTAAAATTTAGCTCTGCTTATCATCCTCAAATGGATGGACAGACCGAGGTTGTCAATAGAAGCCTCAGAAATTTGTTGAGATGTCTTGTTGGTAGTTCAACTAGAAGTTGGGATCTTATGTTAGCACAAGCTGAATTTGCATATAATGATTCCCCAAACAAAAGCATAGGTTTCAACCTTTTCTATGTGGTGTATGGTATGCATCGCAGCAGTGTGTTTGAACTTTGTGATCTTGCTAAAATGGAGAAAAGGAGTGCAGATGGGGAAGAATTTGCTTAAGTCATTCATGACATTCAAGAAAAGGTGAAGCATAACATTGAAGACAACAATCCATAGTATAAAAGGCATGCTGATTAGAAGAAAACAGAGTTGCAGTTTCAAATTGGAGACCTTGTATTGGTACATCTTCGAAGGGAGAGATTTCCGATAGGAACATACAATAAACTTCAAATGAAGAAGATTGGTCCTTGTAAAATCCTTAGGAAGTTTTCAGCCAATGCTTATGAGATATCATTGCCTGAAGAACTGAATATATCTCTCATTTTTAATGTAGCAAATTTATATCCATACAAGGGGGATAATGAGATAGATGAAGTTGAAGTAGTTGATTCATCTCAAGAAGAACAAGCTGGGACAGTCACTGTTGCAAAACAAATAGAATGCATTTTGGATAAACAAGTGTTGAAGAAGACCCGTAAGCATGAATACTTCAAGTATTTGGTCAAATGGTACAACCATCCCATTGAAGATGCTGCATGGCTTACTGAAGAAGAGATTATTAAGTTGGGTCATTAAGTTGCAGACCTCATGAGTTAGAGCTCATGATCTCTTTCTACCCAAGGGTTTTTAATGTAGGGGCCTCTGGCCTCTTTCACTTTTTGGTTTTATTTGTTTTAATTTTTTGGTTTTGTGAATAAAGCATGAATCTCTTTCTGCGATTTTGGTGTGTTTGGAGCTCCTGTCACTTTGCCCTTGAACCTCCTATTGCCTGTGTGATAGAATATTGCTTGGCTCTTCTATTTTCTCTCTGTTGACTATTTCTGAAGCAATTAAATTTCTATTATTTTCTGGTGGTCATAGCTGACAATTTTCTTTAGTTTTAAAGATTAAAAGCCTCAAATCGTGCATATAAAGTATGGACCAGCTGGCAAGGCAATCTAAAGATTCATTATGATTTTCTTTCTTCTTTGTGGATCGGCCATTTTTAGAAACAACATAAAGTCTTCATTTAATCTTTTCTCGTTGTGGCTTTGGGTAAGAACGATTTCCATCCTCTGTTGGTCATGGTCATTTTTCTTGATAGTTCCATCTCTCCAATTCATAGGTGTCGTGGGTTAATCTTTCTTTGGTGGCGATAGTTATATAATTATCTTCTGCTGCAGACCTTAGGGGAGAAAAGTGGTGGACATTGTGGGTTTTCCATCTGGTGGCAGCTTTTGTTTCTTTTTGCAGTACTTTAAAATAGAGGAAAGGCATATTTAAGGAGGTCAGAAAAGATAGAGGGGGAGTTTTTGGAAAGAATGCCGATGGTTCTATGAACCACTCTTTTGCATAAGAAACTTCGACAGTAAGAAGGAGGCAAACTATCTGAAAGGGCTAATTGTTTGGTTGACAAAGGTGAAGGTCTGATCAAGGGTAAACAGTAGAGAGAGAGCCGATAGTTCTGGAAGATAGATTTTCTTTTGCATTTATTTCTGAATCTCTGCATGGGAGAGGTCGACTGTATGGCCGATATATAAATTTTGTAATCAACAACAATTTCAATTAATAAAGCATATCTCATTCTCATTATTCCCTGTTGCTTCCATATTATATTTCCTATCATTTTTTTGTATTTCTCATTGTGGTTGATTTCTGATAGTAGGTTTGTGAAGTGACTAGCAAGGCTTTGCCATCAGAGTATAAATTTATCAAATATATGTGGACAATGAAATTTAGGTACAATTTCTTGATTTTAGGCTCCTGAGCATGCCATAACAGGAACTTAGTTATATGTTGTTGGACCTGATGATGATTTAGAGGATATTAAAAAAGAAGCAATGCAAGATATCAATAATGTAATGTCTCAGATTGACAAGAGTGGGGAAGGAGTTTATGTTCAAGCTTCAACTCTTGGATCTTTGGAGGCTTTAATTGAGTTCTTGATGACCCCAGCTGTAAGCATCCTAGTTAGTGCAATTGGTATTGGACCTGTGCATAAAAAAAATGTCATGCGTGCGAGTGTAATGCTTGAGAAAAAGAAGAAAGAGTATGCTGCAATTTTGGCATTTGATGTCAAAATTACTCATGAAGCTTGGGAGCTTGCAGATGAAGTTGGTGTCAAGATATTTGTAGCGGACATTATTTATAATATATTTGACCAGTTTAAAGCATATATGGACAATCTTAAGGAAGAAAGGAAAAAGGAGGCTGCAGAAGATGTTGTTTTCCCCTGTGTACTGAGCATTTTGCAAAATTGTATTTTTAACAAGAAGGATCCTATAATTGTTGGTGTTGATATTCTTGAAGGCATTGCAAGGGTTAGTAACTAAACCTAGTCTTTTTGGTGTTATGACTTATGCATGTAAAAGATTCTTGTATCATTTTTGGTTTGTATAAAGCCATATGTGGTGATTGCATCTACAGATTGGCACGCCATTATGTGTTCCCACAAAAGATTTCATAGATATTGGCAAAATAGCCTCAATTGAGATCAATCATAAATCTGTTGAAATGGCTAAGAAGCATGAAAAAGTGGTCATGAAGGTATTTTGAGAAGTTGTCTTTGTTGTTAATAGTTTTATATGATTTTGGATGCTATTTTTTGAAATGTTTTTGTTAATGAATTATCATACAAACTTTACAGATTGTTGGGAGCTGCAATGCTGATGAAGCATAGAAAATGTTTGGTAGGCATTTTGAAATGGAGGATGAATTTGTGAGTCATCTCACTAGAAGATCCATAGATATATTGAAAGAAAACTATAGAGTAAGGCTATTTGATATCCACATTATGTAATTTTACAGTGTATTTACTATTATGCATTTTATACTAATTAAACATTTGTGCTTTTTATTTTTTGCTGATAAAACAACTTTTTAATGTCTAAAATGGAATATTCTTCTTATTTAATTAGGATGATTTGTCCAATGATGATTGGAAACTTGTGGTGAAATTGAAAAGATGTTAAAAAATCCTTGAGCTACTACTAATGATTCATTGTGCAATGGAACTTTGGATTGGAGCAAAACCTTCTGATGAAAATGGGAAAATACACCCTGCAACATTACAAATACCACAATTAGGATAACAAATGGTGAACTTTGTTGATACCAGAGAAGTAGCTTCTACATCATAAGCTTCTTCTATATGTTTTTCTATGTGGTGTACATGCTGCACCTCTGGCTACAATAAGATAGTAGTGAACTTCAGATCCTATCTATGTAGGAGGTCATTTGAATGTCTGCTATTTAGCTCATTTTCTAAAATTTAATAGTCTGAACGGGCAAGTACGGTATTGCCATGTGAGAAAGGGAAGAGATTGATTCCTAGAGTAGATATTTTGTGTAATTATGTATTTTATGATTTCTTGAGGAAATGAAGAAAATATCATGAAAATGTTGTTTTAAATAAATTCATATTTTATTGCAATTCTACGAAACCAAAAACATTTCCATGTTGTCATCTTCAACATGTTGTTGACTGACTGGATTTCATTGTTTCAAGTGTTGCTTTTGCTTCAACTGTCTAGGACCATGTTATGGAAGGTTGCAAGGAATGGTGTGTTTTCTTGTTGCTGCAGGGTCACTGCTATAGGGGCCTCTAAGTAGTATTCTTAGGTTGTTATTCAGATATTGTTCATAGTGGTTCATGGCTGTTTGAATACACAGGTAACAATTCAATGGCTTGTGTGAAGGAGAATATGGAATGCACCAAGGCTATAGTCAAAGCACCTAAACTGGTTAACAGAATTCCAAAAGAAATGATGTCTCATGGAATGCTCAGTGGAAACATCTCTTTTCTAAGTGTCAAAAGATGTGAAGGGCTTCATCGGTCTGACCTGCCTTTCCATTGTTTTGCTATTGTATCTAATGTGGCTACTGAACTGATTTTTTCTTTAGCCAGTCCTCGTAGTTTGTTGTACATGATAGAGTTGAACTAGTTTTTTCTAGTTATGGCAACCTTGTGCTACTTTTTTATTATTTCTAATTCTTTTCCTGCATTGTTCCAATACAAAAAATATTTATTTCCACTTTGCTTTGTCTTGTTTCATTTTCTTATTGGCCAATTCTTAAATAGAAAATGTTGGATCAAATTTATCAATCTTTACTTGGCACCATCATAAAATATATAGTTTTCCAAATTTATTTTCTTTTATACTTTAATTCAAATTTAATAATATGTTTTTTCTGCATTATAAATTTATGGTATTTAATAAATTATTCATATCATGACTAAATTTACTACCAATTAATGGAAACCAGTAAATAAAAATGACTACCATGACTAAATAAATGACCCATTAGTAACAATCAATGACTAAATGATTACAATGACTAAATAAATGACTAAATATACATACTACCAAATTGATGACTAAATATACTACCAAATTACCAAATATACTACCAAATTTTTGACTAAATATACTACCAAATTAATGACTAAAATTTGTTTAGTCATAAATTTGGTTGTGAGATAAATGACCAGCAATAAACTACCAATGGTCACGTGACTAAATATACTACCAAATTACTAAATATACTACCAAATTGATGACTAAATATACTACCAAATTGATAACTAAATATACTACCAAATTAATGACTAAATATACTACCAAATTTTACTACCAAATTAATGACTAAAATTTGTTTGGTCATAAATTTGGTTGCAAGATAAATGACCGGCAATAAACTACCAATGGTCATGTGACCAAACTATTGATCACATGACCAATTTTTAGTAGTTTTTTTAGTCATTTTTTCCTATTTTTCTACTAGTGGAAGAAAAATGTGATGCTGCCATAGAAAACTTTGCCAAGCATCAGGGAGTAGTAAAATGATGGTTCGACAAGAGGGACAAAGTCAAAGTCTTTTACATTTCTAACTTAGTACTATACTGGGATAAAGCCCATGAGAAGAAAGGTGAACATGGTAAGTTCGATAAACTTTGGTTAGCTCCATATCAGATTTATGAGATTCTTGGTGACAACACGTATCGACTAAAGAGCCTTACTGGTGAGGAGCTTCCATTGCCTATCAATGGGCAGTTCCTGAAGCACTACTTCCAGGCTTAGGAGGCAATCCTACCTTCTATTAGTGTACATAGTTAGGTTGCTTGTTTGCTTTGCTTAGGTTAGGTTGCCATTAGATTAGTTTCTTCTTCCCGCTTTGTTTTCCGTAGCTGTTAGGTGTTTGCCTCCGCTTAGTTTAGTTGTCCTTTCCTACTTTGCTTTTGCTTGCTACCCTTGCTTGGTTGGGGATCTTTGTTTCTTGAATGTGAAGGTAGTTGTACAGTTCTACAAGTGCTCATTTGTTGGGTAAATAATCTAAAATATTTCTCTGAGAAGCCAAAGTTTTCACTTGGGTCTTGCTGTGGGTTCTGCTATTACACCAGGGAGTATGATGTCTGTTCATGGGAAATGAATCATTAGTTGGTGCACCTGAAGTATTTTCTAACCATATATCTTTTACACTCTTAAGTAATCCTGAAGTTCCTAAGTGAGTCTTGGTGATCTTGCATTAAGTGAAAAAATCTAAAGGTCCACCTTTGCCGCCATCAGGAGTCCACACCCACCTAGCTGAGTTATCAATTTAACCCATGCTGTCAAAAGGCATGTATTGCAAGGGTAGCGGTACTGCATTGTACTCTACCAAATTTAAGCTTAATGAAATATCAACCAAAGAGAAGAAAAAAATACAAAGAAAATCACACTTACACACACCATAACTTAGTTAGATGGACAATCAAGTAAACTCTACTGGGGCTATGGATGCCTGACCGGCAGTAGGGCTCTGCTTGAGTAGAATTCTGAGACAAACTTAGCGGGGCTATAGATGCTCGCTGGTAGCAGGGCAATGTCCAAGTAGTTCAGAAGGTGTGTACTAATCATGTAGTTTAATGTGAAGGATCTGATATGAGCTTAGTCGCTAAGGGATGGGAATTAACACAATTGCACACACTCAAGTTTCAAGATATGGATGGTTGCACTTGGTTATTGAGCTCTACTTCTTTGATAAGATATCATGTTTCCTTGTCTAGCATGTGGGAAATGCAGAAGTTCTAGGTTCAAACTAAAAGTTTATCTTTGAAATGCTTTGGAGCATTTCCTAGTAGAGTCGCCATTTGTTGTGCCTTGCACACATGCCCCATTTCATGAAACAGGGACCCCCTCTTCCAAAATTTTGGCCTAAGAGTGTCAGTTTCATCCAATGATTCCTAAGAGTCGACAAGTGATCAAATTGCATTTTTGCTATGCTAGAAAGATTGAAGGTCATTGAGTTATCCAAAATATCACTACTATCATCAAACTCCCCCAAACCTTGTACACAAGTGACTTCCATGATGAAATAGGAGACTTGGTGACCCTACTCAGTAGGATATATAGACTGCCTACTACATCAACTTTTAAAGGGTGGATGTTCCTAATGATTGAAGAAATAATTACTAAAGGAACCAAATTCCACTGGACTGAAATATTGAGTGACAACATGCATGAGGTATTTGGTAATTTTAGAGATAAACAAGTATTCAGGTGGACCTCCTATGTGATATACTCATTGGCAAGAAGGAATGAATATGTTGTGTTGTCAAAAGTAGGAGAAGTTGGTAATGATGAGCAACAACAAATCAAAGTTTATGAATGTTACACTCAATTGGTGTTGTCCCAATCTCTCATCCACTACAAAAGGGTGAATGATGCCTTTACAATGTATATCACCAGATTGCTGTAAGGAACTACAGCCCTTAGAATATTCACTGAGGCTATGAATGAGGTTATGAAGTATGGGAGGTGGTATATACAATTCCAAAAATTCACCTATTTGAGGATTCAAGGCTTCACTAGAATACCATATAGACTGCCCCATTATCCCATAGATAAATATATACTCTTAGAGTTGTCAAGGCAATTGATTACCTGTGCAGAGAAATTGAAACACCTCCATAGAACAAATGTTAAGTTTCCCATCATGTTAGGTAGAGGTAATTATGCATGCATTTCCCTAGGGGAAGTAGAACATTCAAATACAGAGCTCCAATTGCTTAATCTCCATTTTTACACAAAGAGAGATCACTTTGATCCACACAGGGTGATGGAAATGTTTGTGAGCAAAAAGCTATTTCATAAAATGCACCTAGAAGACTTCTAGGCTAATTGTGTAGATGATTATGAGGTGTTGAAGAGGACTCACTCAAGGCTATCCTTAGGATTTATAAGAAAGTTCCATATCATAGAAGTCCCATATCAACTTGATGATGATGATAATGTAGTGCAAAGAGGACCTTGGGAAGCTCAGTATCACCAATCGGTCCCACTGCCAAATTGGGCCAATGTAGAGGAAAGCTCCTTAGATGAAGTAATGAAGGAACCAATAAGATTGAGCAAATCATGGGTCAGAAGTCAAATTGTTGTATTAGAGAAACAAGGAGTACAGTTAACCTATACACCTCTTGAGTTAGAAAAGGAATCCAGAGATGAAGAGGATGTACCAATAGAAGTACCAGATGAAGTATAATAAGCTCAGGAGTCTGCTGGGAAATTTGATAGTGAAGAACATATCCCTTTGGCAGAAAAAGGTAAAGGAAAGAAGGTAAAGAAGGCTGCCCCAAAGGCACAAAAGAAGGATATGCCTCCTATAACAAGACCAAGGGCATCCAAGAAGAGGGACATGCCTAGTGGACCAAGGGAGGGTTCTAAAATGAAGAAGACTAAAGTAAAAACCATAGGCATAACCATAGAAACTTCTACTACTACAACACCTTGTGATACAAACTTGCTAGTAACCTCTTCACCCCCTGCTGCTCCAATTGTGAATACTGCTACACTTTCTCCTGCTACTTCAACTGTTGCTCTTGCTGCCACTGCTGCAAGCATCTAAGAAGATACCTTTGCCTCCCCTTCACCATTAGTTGCTATCTCTACTACCTCATGCCCATTGATGATAGACTTAGGTGTCCCAAGTAGCCCCACTTCTTCCATTATTGTTTCTTCACTTCCTTCCATTTCTACCATGACTATGCCCTCCATATCCTCTACTTCACTCTCTGCCTCCTTTTCCTTGACACCTATTTCCCTATTCTTTCATCTTCCTTCTCCATGCCTTCTTCCTCCATCACCACACCTATTGTCATTTCCTCTATTTTGCCAGCCTCTCCCATTCCACCTTCCTTGGGGTTTACTTCATTTGCTAACTTGGCACAGGTTAGCCTGTCCTCATTTATAGTAATCCCACTATCTTTAGTTCCTAGTTCCCAAGTCACATCAACACATGATTCAACCCCTTTTGGTCATACCACTACTGCTAGGAATAGAGAAAGTATGTGTAGAGTTGGGTCTTCAGGAATCAGAAATAAAAAAGCGTACATTTGAAGAACCTCCCCCATAGGCAGAAAATGTTGAAGTAATAGAAGTCTCTATCAATGCCATAGAAGAGAACATAACAGAAATAGTCTTGGGGATTGCTCAAGAAGAAATGTTAGAAAATTTGAAGAGTATCAGAGATGAAGAAGAAGATATAAATAAGGAATATGAGCAAGAACTGAAATTGCTCGAGGGACCATCAAATCTAGATAATGAAAATACATACATTACTCAAGATTCTACCTCTACAACACCTGATTGGTTGCACAACAGGTTGGCTTATCAAGAGCCTCATGTTGAAATTATGAAGTTGGATCTAGATACCATTTTACCCAAGACAAAGAAGCCAAAGAAACAGAAAAAGGCTAAAGTTCAATCTAGAATTTACAAGGATGCTACAAGATTCAGAATAGCTGAAGTAGCTATTCCACTAGTTGACATGGACAAGAGACAAGTCAAAGATGAGGACTATACTATAACAACTATTGATTTGGGACCTACTACAAGAGGTCCAAAGATTGATGAATTCACAGGCTCAGTTTCTTCTATCTTGGAACAATTAGATAAAGATGAACTAACTAAGAAGGAATTGAAACATCAGAATGAAGAACTTAGAGCATGTCTGCAATTCCTAATGAGGCCTTTGGATTCTGAAGGAGAGCCCAGATTAGTTCCAACTTTGCTATCAAAGGATGAATTGACAAAATTTGATGACATCAAGACCATGGCTACCGGAACTCAGAGATGGTTTGACAATGTTTATCAAGAAGGATGCGATGTAATCACCTTTGCAGCAACACTTCACAAAGACTTCTGTAAGCTATGGAACCAATGGGAAGAATTGCACAAAGAATGTGACTCCTATGATGAATACTATTCTCACATGTTTCCATGGGTACAAGCAATAAGGGATCTTCCTACTGAAACATTGTTGTCAGAAAATATCTTAACATCTGATAAATTGAACAAAATAGTAGAGTGGTACCAGCAGATGAAATTAAGAAAGGAAGTCTTTGATAATATCAGAGAGGCCTACAAGAAGGCTAATAATCACATATTGTCTTTAATTTATGAGATAAATGACTCTCTGAGGGGTTTCTTAGTGATCAATTTTGATGATCTAGCTCCATATGATTTGCAAGGTTGTAAGGATAAGCTACATCAAATAATCTTTGGGCAAACTGCATAGACTGTTATGGGTAGATTGGATAAATTCAACGATCTTCAAGCTGCTTTCATCACATTCTAGAAAAGCAGAAAAGCAATGGAGAAAATGTATATTTAGTATAGTGAAGAGTTAGAGATTCTCCGATTTAGAGTGGACCACATCAAGGACCTAGACCCCAACGACATTAATCTAGCATTATTAGCTTGGGTCAACTACAGCAACAAAAAAACACAAGAAGACAAAATAGATTTGAATAAGGAATAATAGAATATTTTTGAATATTTTGAATATAATCCCACCACTTACAAAAAATGCTATATTCAGGAACTCATGTGATGCTATTTCATCTTTATTATGTCTTGAAAATTGCCTTTTCATTATGTATAGTGAAATGGGTATCTAATTTGTCCAAATTCAATGTATTTAGATACCATTTTTCATCCGTTTCCTACAGGACAAATTGTAATATGAGAATACAAAGTGTTGTTGCAAATGTATTTAATGTTGTTAAATCTAGGCCGTTGGTGTTGAGACAATCTCCACCGTTCATTCAAAAACTTAGTATGGTGCCTCTCCTATATAAAGGGCCATCGTTCTCTCATTTGTAAGACTCTTGATGCTGAATTGTTGACTCTCTGCCAAATGTTCTGATTAATACAAAGCAATTTGCTGTGGGTTCTCTGGGAATTTGTCTCTTGTATTGTCAATTTGGTTTCATAGTTCACATCTTGATCTACATTAGCTAGGTTGTGCTTTTGCAATGCTGTTGATTTGTTAAAGGTATTCGATGAGCATTCTGGTCCATACTATTAGTTACTTGTTGATTGTAAGTATCTATGCATAGTTAGCCTAGGCTTTAGTTTGAGCAAAGTTCAATTATATTTCAAGAGTTGAATCATGCCATTAGTTGGGTATTTGATAAATGAATGTAATCTAAAAATCATAAGAAATCCATACAAGATAACATTGTTTTCTATAAATGCTGTAGCAATCTCTATAGCTTGGTAAAGAATGAAATTGGTTAAATTTATGAATGTTTGTCTACCAGATGTAATCACTTTATTGTGGTTGTCACTTAGGAGATTTATAAACCCTACTCCTTTTTGCATTTTCTTTTAAATCAACTACTAGTTTAGGTTTTCAACAGCATTTTACACTGTCATATCAGCTAAAATTGTAAGGGTTTGCATGAATTACTATTCTAATTTGTCCAATTTGTCAAATTGTATGTAAGACCTCTTGTAAAAACAACTAGTACATTCCAACTAAGAAATTCCAAGCACGTTAAGACCTAGTTGTATTATCCTTGGAGTAGTCTTACCTAGGGTAGGATACTTTTCAAGAGAGGTGTGATCCCAACAATCATACCTGCATTGTTGAGTACTAAAAACACCATCAACACCAACCATACATATCTGCGTTGTTGAGTACTAAAAACACCATCAACACCAACCATACATACCTCATATGTATCAACAACATCAATAAATGCATGCCAACAAAATATCCAACCCATATACTACAATCACAATCTCCATGTGTAAAACCTGTCAATGAAGAACACATACATCCAGGAACTCCCATTGCATGGGTAATGTCAAATCTAAAAATAGATCCAAGGCATACCAAGTCTATCAATCAACACTTAAACCAAGGTGTAGCTAATCAACAAGCCAATGTAGTAACAAGAACAATCACAATGATCCACACATGCATGATAAATCATTGCATACTCTCTCACAACATGTCACCATAACTCTCTCAAGTCCAACCATATGAACATGATCCTCTAGGAAGTAGCCATAAGACAAAGAGAGAAAACATGTAAATCATAATGTCCTTCTACAAACACCTCAAAGTGCTAAGCTGCGTCAAGTATGATCTCCTCTACAACCCCAAATGAAAAGCCTGAACAACACCCAACCATTCAATCTAATAAGATCAAATGAACATATATAACATGTAACCAACATGGATGTAAGCCTCTCTAATCAAGGTAGATCAAACTCATATCCATTCCAAAACTAGGAATAAACCCAATCACATGTCCTAAACTCCTCATAATGAACATCATAAACCAAACCATATGAACAAGGAGATAACCATGCTAAGATCCCTCAAAATGAACCCTCCAAAACCAATAATCATATCTCAAGATCCATATATATGAGAAGATGAAACATAAAGCAAAATACATCTAAAAGGATGGGCAATACCTCATAGATGATAAACCACCTAGTAGACCAAGAGTGGGGAATGAGAATGCTCCACTAGGATACACCAAGCCATAATGACTCTCTCCAAGAACAATCTCCTCTAGGTCCATAATGAACTCACGTCCATATCTAGGTGTAGGTTATTCGGTCTATCTGCTAAAACCTCCAAAGAGTAACTATCTCAACAAGTGTCTCTAATCTCAAGAGAAATCCATCCTCACCTAAGTCTCTGAGTATCCACGAGCACCTCTATGATCAATCCATGTTGAAACTCCAAATGCAACAATGCACTATCATGAAGCTCTCAAGGAAATGACCAAAGTACTCAATACCAAAAGAACCAATAAGATCACTATCAATGCTCCCACTACAAGTCTGCATAATTAAGGAGCCCATCATGACATCATGATCTAACCACCTCCTCCAAGGAAGATCACATGCAATAGTGCACACATCCTATCTCAAGAGAACCTGTATCATGTCAAAACTCTAATCTAGAATCAAGAGTCCATCAAGACACAATATCAACATCTCTAAACAAAGGATAAACATGTCAAACTAACAAATCATAAACCAACACCTCAACCAAAGACTCAAAGAAGTCCTCCATGGTAAACCAAGATGTCAACATCTCCAATCATATGAAGATAACCATCTACTAACAATGGAAATCAGGATGTCTTTAGGGTTTTCCATGTAAAAATCCTAGTGCTCTTATGTTGATTCTTGTGTGATGAAGGGGGTAAATCATAAAACACACAACAAAAGAAATCATACACAGAAAATAGAACTCTTTTTATTGATTTGGACAACTTATTACATTATAGAAGCTCAAATACAATCAGAGGAATCAACCCTCCACAGGCTGCAAAACATTACAATTTCCTCTCACAAGACTCTGGAATCATTTGCCATCTGTAACCCCAAATCTGCTAGGGTTTCTGTTTTCCCACCTATTCTTGATTCTACACTTTCCCCCTTAACTCTACTACTGCCCAGGGTTTCCAAAATAGTCATAAATAGCACTTCTTGGCAGCCTCTAGCTAAATTTCAAATCTGCAACTCCCTCCAAAAGTAGGTCAACTTCTAGGAAGCATAACTTTTGATCTAGGTGTTCGATTGATGAACCGTTTTAAGCACCGTAAAGCTAATGATGTGAACTATCACATTGGAAATGTGTAAAAGGATTTCCATCAACTTTTTGGGATGTTATGGGATGTTTTAGTGCCTCATATCTTGTTTCAAAAAATTTTAGGGGCTTTTCGAAAAATAGAAACTTTAATATCTTTCAGCTCACAAATGATCTTTGCCTGATTCCTTCGCCAAAGGTCTTATATTTCAGTTATGAAGCTTTCTATAAGTTTTTGCTTCAATCCATGCCCAAGTGCAAACTTTCCTAAAATGACAGTTTGTGAGGACCGCCCTTTTTACTACTGTTGTTATGACTATTTACAGTACTGTTATTGTTACTTTCATATTTGTGGGATAGCAGTTCCTGAAATTTGTCAGACTATTTAACTTTATTATGTTTTCGGAAAAACTAATTGGGTGATGTTTGGATAAGTTACTTTTCAGAAAAATGAATTAGGTGATGATGGAAAAATTGTAATATGATTTTTAATTATGTTAAATTGTACTAGGGCATGAGAATGCATGTGTTATTTAAGTTGCTTCGGCTATGATGAATTTATGTGGTTACTGATCTTGTAATTGAGTGTGCAGGGACTACTAATCAAACCACAGATTTCGGAGATCATTCCACACCTTGTTATTTGTTATTCCCTGTTAAGCCGATCTGGTTCCACGAGGAACCAAGATCTCTTTGTGTTTGATGTCATGATGTAATGTGGTCTTTCGTATGGTCGAGTGGGTTAGGTTACCCTCATGTAACATTATTTTTTTATAAGTAAGTGTTGTAAAGAGATTGAATTTGAAATTTCTATTTTTTTTATTTAATTTATGAGGCCCTTTTTCTTGTGCTTTACCTTGACCTGGGGTGTCTTGTATGGGTTAAAATTGACCCTGGGTTCTACCCCATGGATCCAGGGGCCCATTTGGCATGGGTAACCCTTGAGTAACCTCCATCTAGTCAACTTAACCTTCCCCTGAAGTTAAGTGGCGAAAATTGGAGGTAGGAGGGGACATGATGAGTTGTACCAACACTCAACCCATCCCCTCTACTTTTCCCTAGATAAGAGATGCCATCCATTAGTGAAAGTCACCTCTTCTTTAGTAAGATTCCCCCATGTACTATGGGGACACCCATGTGAAGAAAGGAGAAAGAGGCATGGGTCACCTGTCTTGTTCCCATTTAACTCTTTTTTTTATTTCTCCCATGAGAAAGTGGAGTCACATGAGAGGAATAAGGAGTACCCTTGGGAATGGAGAGTGACATAAGCCACCTGGACAGAATAGTGGTTTTTGGGAAGGGTGAGGAGGTGACAAGTGTCACTTCCCCATTTCTCAAAATTAGAAAGAAAGAGAATTTTGGGTTATTTATTTTCAAATTTTGGGATGAGAGGGAGTTAGTTGAATTTTGGGGAAAAAACTTTCATTTTGGCCTTACAAAAAATAGAGTAGTTAGTTTGGAAGATAGAGAAGGGAGAGGGAGTTGGTGGCTAAGGTTGGAAGTGAACTCTGTGGACTCTGCAACAACTTCATCCCAGGAGGGCTTTGCAAGGTTGGTCTGAATTTTACCTTTGTTTTGGTAGAACTGAAATGTGCATGAAATGTGTGTGAAATATGTGTTTAAATTTGTTTTCTGTGGGGTTCTTGTCGGGTTGTTTGACAGAGCGTCTCCCACTTGGGAGAAATGCTCATCAAGTTTGGGGTAGGGGAGGAGAGATCCTCCTCGGGTGCATACCTATTTCCATCTTTTGGGATGTTGAAAGCCTTAAGGGCATGTATCTGTGACTGTATTTTTGACTTGAGAGTCATATACAGATTTCTTACAAATTGTGATCACACTTGGTTGAGACCAAGAGAAATTTATATTAGTTCATTTATCTGTCAGGGTGACACTCTGGAGTCGAGTGTGTCCACTCTCCTGCCCCTTATGAAACTCACTGTAGTTGAGTTTCCGTATTGTGTAAAATACCCACGGGTGTATGTGTGCTTTGGGATTGTTGTTGTTTCTGTTGTGAAGTGGAGTGTTTGAGTACCCAGGTGTGAGTATGGTCTCCCTAGCTCAGGGGTGACCCTCTTGCGGGTCTACGGTAGGGAGGAGAGCTAGACGAGTGGTCTTTTCTTCTTGTTTGTCTTTGATACACAGGTTTTTCTCTTGGAGCTTCTGGTTGGCTATTTATGAAGAAACAGTTCATCTTCTTGTCATGAGAATTAGGCCTGGTTCATTTCATAGAGATGAAGAGAGAACACCTCTCTTGTTATTGTTGTAAATTAATGATATTCTGGGAGTGAAGAAAATCACCTCCCTGATCTTGTTATTATTGGACTTTTATCGGTTGTCATAAGTTTTTCAGTGGTATACTGTTTGGGAGGAGAAAGTTCATATCTGGGAAGATGGTATTCATGATTGAGAAGCTGTAATATGAATGTGCTTAAATTTTAAGTTGATGTTTGTAAACTTTGTTCAATAGCAATTTTTGTGTTTCAAGTTACTGAAAGGAAAAAGTTCGTTTTTGCAATCTAATCTGAGTTGTTTACATTTGAAAGTTTGGAATTGCTTAACTAGTTGAAATGCTAATTTTCTTTACAGTTCAAGGTTAAAGTGGAAAAGACAGTTTAATTTAGAAGGATTAGAGGAAATCTAGCATGTAAATATAATCTGTTTGTAAATTTACGAAGTCTTAAATGTTTATGAAAATGGAAATTTATACTTATAATAGGGGGATAGTCAGTTACCATTTCTATCGATTAAGTGAAATTGGGATATATATATATATATATATATATATATATATATATATATATATATTTATATCTAATTATTATGACAATTTCTTTATAACAGGTTGATTTGGAGAAAATGCATAGAGTAGTGAATTTGAGAAATTGTAGAAATTGGAATTATACAAATACATAAAAATAATTTATAAATATATATATAGTGATATATATATATTTCTCATTTTGAGTAATTATCAGTTTATAAAATAATAGAGAAATTGAAAGTAATTATAATTGTTATATATCATTATAAAAAAAAAAAGGGGGATATATATATATATATATGTGAAATATATACATATGAAATATATATATATATATATATATAAATATATTATCGTTGATATATATACATATATATATATATATTTATATATGAATATATATAAATATATATATATATATATATATACTTGATATATACTTGTTAATATATTATTATTGATAATAATCAACGATTGGTGAAAGACTGTCAAAGTTTAAGCCGCGGATTAAAAGATAGTCGCGGTTTAGAATAGGCGGTGGGGAGAAATCCCCACCGCAGACCCTCATTCAAATATATGAAGGTGTGGAGTGGGGCGGAGCCCCACCCACACCCCACGTCGTGGGAATGTGGGTGGGGCTCCGCCCCACTCCACATCCCCCCCCCCAATCCCTTATGCCTCCCGCGGCCTGCACAGGCCGCCGCTCTGCGGCCACCGTTGATCCTGTCCGCCGCTCTGCGGCCACCGTTGATCCTGTCCGCCGCTCTGTCACTGCGGCCACCGCCGCCCATGGCCGCCATCGGCTGTGGAATTTAATGCAATAAAATGTTAGGGCTTGGGCCCTAACATATGATTGGTTTAGTTAAATATAAATACAGTTTTTATATAACTCTATATATAGGCATATATATATTCTATATATGTCTATGTATATAGTTATATATATAATATAATAATGATTATATATCTATCTATATCTATATATTTATATATATATATATAATATATCTATATATAGAGATATAGATTTATAAATCGTGGTAAACCAATTTCGTCCTATGCATTGACATTAAAATAAATATATTATATATATATGTATATATATATATAGATATATATATATATATCATATCGATAGGAGTAAATCTATGAACCATTTTGTTGGACCCTCGTTTAAAATTGTTATAAACTATGTCTCATGGATATAGAGAAAAAAAAAATATAACAATTATATTCTCACAGTAGATGTTATTAAATGTTAAATGTTGAACACAACAACCAAAGAAGATATATTACCATGAACAGAGTTTTATAAAGTGGTGAACCACCTACATCTATTGACAACGTCATACGAGTCACAATCAGTGTATGAATCATAATTAAGAGTAACAGTAACAACAGTAATCCTAAACAAGAGAAAATAAAATTATAATGTAAAAGAGAGTTTAGGAATATTCAGTGATACTCTGGAAAGAGTTTCTCGGAAGTTTCAACTATTAATGTACTAATAATCACCCGGAAAATGAAGAGGAAAATTACACAACTCCTTGCTCAAAAGAACACTGGAAATAAACTTAAGAAGCCACCACTGACAATCCTTGTGGCCATATTAATCTCAACTGTAGCAAACGATCTCATATGTAAACCTGTAAGAGGTTCCGAAGAAGAAAAAAAAAACTAACATTGGAAAACACAGAGGAGAAAATGCGCGACATTTCTCACATGGGATAAGAGAACTAAGTTGACGGACCCTTCTGCCAAATTTGCTTAGGAACAAGTTGACTAAGTATATACGAAGAGGAGGAACCTAGATCGGGGAAGATTAGGAGACCGAGTCCAGCGAAATAGTAAACCAGCCTTTGTGACCTAGATCATCCTGAAATTAGGTTTAATATCAACAATAGCTGCAGTAATAACCCTGATTGACGTAAATCATGAAGAAAGGTCAGGATGCACATAAAGAAAGCATAGAAAATGAAAGAGAGAGAGAGACCGAAATATAAACACACTAAATGAACTAAGAAATAGTTAAGGTAAGGGCGATAAAGATATAATCAAAATTAAGAACTTGTGAAAAGGGAAGAGAGGGCAACCAAACTGCCTTGTTGAAAATGCTAAGTCATAGGAGAAGTATGTTTCAGGAAACAAGAGAGGAGACAGACAACCGTGCCTGGCTGAAAAATGACTAAATAGGGAGATCACTAGCCGGTTTAGTCGGAACAAGGCGTCGTGGGGAGTGGATCCTCTATCAGTGAACCACATGCGTAAATGAGTGCAGCGTAATTCCCACTAACGCCGTAAGGCATTATGCTACCGAACATTGCCGAGGGTTCGATTTACGAACTTTGGTAATCTCACTCTTGCAATGACATTAGCAGCGTTGTATAGACCCTCTTGTGGATCTATATGCTTCTGGATGCACGCCATTGTACTTGTATTCCGCCGAAGAGTGTAGCGTTTCGCCATGAGAGAACACCGTTGAGCATGTGTCCGCATGCGAAGGGGGTTTTTTAGGACAGTGTGAGAAAAGTTTTTCATATCTCGTGTCATAACCACATGACAGATGTGGCTATGACACGTGCGATGTGTGTTGTGACCACATGGAAAATGTGGGCATGACATTTGGTATCAGAGCCAAGTTTGTAAACACTGGGCGTATTTGGGCACGTTATTATTCCGCAACTTTGGCTAATTAGTTTCTACCTTGTTTTGTAGGATGCCTCCCCGACGTGTTCGACGAGCGCGATCACGCCACACAGCGTCAGTCGAGGTGCACAGCGATTCCTCAGCTGAGGGACTGGCACCCGCAGATTCAGCAGCACCACCTGCACCACCTGTACCACAAGCACCACTAGTATCACAGGCGACACCAGTATCGGATATAGGTCCACAGATCTTACAGGCACTACAGACTATGCTAGACAGGTTACCACCAGTGATTCCTGAGCCACGTATAGAGCCTCGTGTTGATCTGCGAGAGGAGCCACGTGCCGAGTCACGTATTGAGCCACGTATGGAGCCCCGCGTTGATCCACTAGAGGTGCTACGTGTGGAGCCCTTCGTTGAGATTCCCGACACAACAGTAGAGGAGGTAGGGTCGGCCTCCCGAGCACGGAGCAGGAGTCCTCCGAGACTTTTGAGACAAGAACAGGTTCAGCAGGGAGTATATGAGGATGGTGTGGAAGAGCCACTTGGGAGACTTAGAGACAGAGGGGACCCTATCAGAGATCTACTGAGGCTCAACCCACCCACCTTCGCAGGAGCTACAGAGGGAGCTGTGGCCGAGGCTTGGCTAATTAGCTTAGACAGGTGTTTCGCATTGCGACCGTATGGGAGCAACACGAAAGCACGAGTGGCAGTTCATCTTCTTAGGGATGCAGCAGCCACCTGGTGGCGCATAGAGGAGTGCAAGCGCCGACTCTCCGTGGATACACTCACATGGGACACCTTCATTGAGCGCTTCAATGCGCGATATTTGTCCGAACATTATAGACAGCGCAGAATCGATGAGTTTCATGATCTACAGCAGAGGGGACTCACCGTTACTCAGTATGAGAGCCGATTTATAGAGCTTTCTCGTTACGCGGAATACCTCCATGACGAGAAAATCTTAATACACAAATTCATCAGGGGGCTAAATCACGGGATAGCAGGACCAGTTCGTATGGCAAATCCCCAAACCATGAGCGAGGCTGTTGAAAAGGCCCTTATATCAGAGGAAATTCAGGGACGAGGACAGAATTCACGCCCACAGTACCAGGAATGGAATCCCTAACAACAGCAAAATTTTTGAAGGCCTCAAAACACAACACAGAGAGGAGGATATACTCCATCATTACCTCCTAGGCCTCCACAGCAGCAGCAACATCAGCAAAAATCCAAATTTCAACAGAGGGGACAGGGAGGACAGAACCGTGGATGGCAGCAGCAGGGACCACGCAGGGATCAGAGACAGCAGGGTTCATCGGCAGGACCCGCAAGGTCCCAGCAGTCTTACAGAGGCTCACAGGGATCCACCGGACGGACTGGGCAACAACAATCGGGCAGAACACAGTCAGGGCAGTTACAGGTTAGAGGACCATGTTATGTATGTGGTGGGGCAAGGCATCTGGCTAGAGAGTGTCCGCAGGGATTTACTGCAGGGGGTCAGCCCCGATCAGGAGGGTCTGAGCAGACCGTAGGTGACGTGGGCAGATCTCACCACATGTTTGCAGCGATTGATAATCGCCAGGCCGATTTCCAGGCTTCTGTCATCGAGGCAGCAGGTACGATTAGAGACTTTCCCATCTCGATCCTTTTTGACTCAGGAGCTACTGACTCCTTTTTGTCTACATCGTTAGTGGAGCGTTGCAGGCTGGTGGCTTCTAGGCAAGACATTAGGTGGGAAGTTGAGTTGGCCTCAGGAGCCAGGATGTCAGTAGATACCTTGGTTAAAGACTGTGAGATCACATTGGGACCCTTCACCACAACATGCGACCTTAGGATTATGCCATTAGGGTCTTACGGAGTAGTTCTGGGTATGGATTGGCTTGCGGCACATAGAGCCAAGCTTGATTGTCGCCAGAGAACGATTAGCTGTTTAGACGATCATGGTTCGTCGGTTGAGATAGTGGGCATTCAAAAGCCCACGGTGGTTCGTATGATATCCGCACAACAGCTTAAGCGCTGTATGCGGAAGGGATGTCAGATGTTTGCCATCACAGTCAGTGATAGAGCAGAGGATGAACCTGAGGCTACTTTAGATGATCACCCTATCCTTAGAGAGTTTGCCGATGTATTCCCGCCAGAATTACCTGGTATGCCTCCACGTAGAGAAGTGGACTTCCACATCGACTTAGTGCCAGGTGCAGAGCCGATATCCCGCGCACCCTATAGAATGACGACCCATGAACTCACAGAACTTAAGCTGCAGTTGGAAGAATTACTTGAGAAGGGACACATCCGACCTAGCGTTTCACCATGGGGCGCACCAGTGATCTTCGTGAAGAAGAAGGATGGGTCTCTTCGTCTATGCATGGACTACAGGCAGTTGAACAAGGTGACGGTGAAGAATTGTTATCCTCTACCTAGGATTGACGACCTTTTTGATCAGATGCAAGGAGCCAGAGTGTTCTCGAAAATCGATCTAAAATCTGGGTATCATCAATTGTGCATCACGGAGTCAGATATTCATAAAACTACTTTTCGAACCAGATATGGCCATTATGAATTCACAGTGGTACCTTTCAGGTTGACGAACGCTCCTGCAGTATTCATGAGTCTCATGAACGGGGTGTTCCGTACATACCTAGACCGGTTCGTGATCATATTCCTAGATGACATTCTGATTTATTCACGGACTGAGGAGGAGCATGTAGAGCACTTGCGTCAAGTTTTGCAGCAATTACGAGGGCAGCAACTTTATGGCAACTTGGCGAAGTGTGCCTTCTTCAGGACAGAGGTGCAGTATTTGGGACACATTTTATCAGGCGATGGCATCTCCATAGATCCATCTAAAATTAGAGCAATCCAGGAGTGGCCGGCACCCACGAATGTGACAGAGGTCAGAAGCTTTATGGGGTTAGCTGGGTATTATCGTCGGTTTGTCGAAGGTTTCTCCAGGATAGCACATCCCATTACTTCCCTTCAGCGAAAAGGGAAGGGTTTCACTTGGACTGAGCAGTGTGAAAAGGCTTTTGGAGTCCTCAAAGAGCGTCTTACGAGCGCTCCTATTTTAGCAGTTCCAAATCCTTCAGAAGAGTTTGTAGTTTGCACGGATGCATCATTAGAAGGTTTGGGAGCCGTGCTTATGCAGGATGGTCGAGTGATCGCATACGAATCGCGGAAACTAAAGACACATGAGTTAAACTATCCCACGCACGACTTAGAGCTTGCAGCTGTTGTTCATGCCTTGGTTCGCTGGAGACACTTCCTCTTAGGGAGACGCTTTGAACTCCATTCAGACCATCATAGTTTGCAGTATATTTTTACACAGCCTAATTTGAATGCTCGCCAACGGCGTTGGATGGAATTCCTATGCGAATATGACTTCGATGTCCATTATATCAAAGGGAAGGAGAACGTGGTCGCTGATGCTTTGAGTCGAAGACGCCACGAGATCCAGACCCTGACCTTGAAGATGGACTTGAAGGATCGCATCATACAACATCTGCCGGAGGACGAATGGTTTCTTGAAGTGCAGCAGGCAGTACTAAATCAGAAGGCCCTTGAGGGCAAATTCACAGGATATACCCTTGATTCTGATGGTATGCTTCGACATCGGCAACGCATCTATGTACCCCATGCAGGTAATCTTCGTACAGTAATCCTAGTAGAGGCTCATAGAGCACCCTACGCAGCACACCCAGGAGTGAAGAAGATGCATGCTGACTTACGACAGCTTTATCATTGGGCTGGGATGAGGCGTGACATTGCCGAATTTGTTGCTCGTTGCCTCGAATGTCAGAGGGTCAAGGCCGAACATCAGCATCCAGCAGGACTGTTGTACCCTCACGAGATACCTGAATGGAAATGGGATACCATTTCTATGGATTTTATCGTTGGTCTACCTATGTCATCGCGTCGCCATGATGCTATTATGGTGACAGTTGACAAGCTGACCAAAGTGGCGCATTTTTCACCAATTTGTACAACATACAATGCACCATCAGTGGCAAAGGTGTTTCTTGATCAGATTGTTAGACTTCATGGGGTACCTCGCCGCATTATATCTGACAGAGACTCCGTATTCACTTCATCGTTCTGGAAAGCCTTACATCAGGCGTTGGGCACACAGCTCAACTTCAGTTCCGCATATCATCCAGAAACCGACGGACAAACAGAGAGAGTTAACCAGGTGTTAGAAGACATGCTTCACATGTATGTGATGGACCACCAGTCTAGATGGGAGGAGTACCTGTATCTAGTTGAGTTTGCCTACAATAATGGGCATCATAGCTCGTTGGGTATGCCTCCTTTCCAGGCATTATATGGCAGACCATGCAGAACACCTCTGAGTTGGGATCGTATAGAGGACAGAACAGTCATTGGCCCAGAGATAGTTCAGAATATGGAACTGCAAGTTAAACAGATAAGACAGAGGCTTCTGGAAGCACAGGACAGGCAGAAAAAGTATGCCGATGCTAAAAGGACAGACCGAAGCTTCTCTGTGGGGGAAAGAGTATTTTTGAGAGTGCGGCCGCACAAAAGTCCAATCCGTTACGGAAAAGGCTCTAAACTCGCACCTCGATTTGTAGGACCTTTCGAAATCTTGGAGCGGATAGGACCAGTAGCCTATCGTCTAGCCTTGCCACCTAGCCTGTCACGTATCCACGATGTATTTCATGTATCAGTTTTACGTCAATATATTTCTGACTTATCTCATGTGTTGGATTGGAGTGCTCTTCAGGTAGAGGCAGACGGACAACTGGCGTTGGAGCCAATTCGCATATTGGCTCGTCAGACGCTGGCCCTTCGAGGTCGAGAGCTGGACCAGGTTAGAGTCCAATGGGACTTATACGATGAAGTCACTGCTACATGGGAAGATGCAGAGAGATTGAAGACCCTGTATCCTCACCTTTTTGACGACTTCCAGGAGGAAGTACCGTCTTAGGGGGAGAGGATGTGAGGACCGCCCTTTTTACTACTGTTGTTATGACTATTTACAGTACTGTTATTGTTACTTTCATATTTGTGGGATAGCAGTTCTCGAAATTTGTCAGACTATTTAACTTTATTATGTTTTCAGAAAAACTAATTGGGTGATGTTTGGATAAGTTACTTTTCAGAAAAATGAATTAGGTGATGATGGAAAAATTGTAATATGATTTTTAATTATGTCAAATTGTACTAGGGCATGAGAATGCATGTGTTATTTAAGTTGCTTCGGCTATGATGAATTTATGTGGTTACTGATCTTGTAATTGAGTGTGCAGGGACTACTAATCAAACCACAGATTTCGGAGATCATTCCACACCTTGTTATTTGTTATTCCCTGTTAAGCCGATCTGGTTCCACGAGGAACCAAGATCTCTTTGTGTTTGATGTCATGATGTAATGTGGTCTTTCGTATGGTCGAGTGGGTTAGGTTACCCTCATGTAACATTATTTTTTTATAAGTAAGTGTTGTAAAGAGATTGAATTTGAAATTTCTATTTTTTTTATTTAATTTATGAGGCCCTTTTTCTTGTGCTTTACCTTGACCTGGGGTGTCTTGTATGGGTTAAAATTGACCCTGGGTTCTACCCCATGGGTCCAGGGGCCCATTTGGCATGGGTAACCCTTGAGTAACCTCCATCTAGTCAACTTAACCTTCCCCTGAAGTTAAGTGGCGAAAATTGGAGGTAGGAGGGGACATGATGAGTTGTACCAACACTCAACCCATCCCCTCTACTTTTCCCTAGATAAGAGATGCCATCCATTAGTGAAAGTCACCTCTTCTTTAGTAAGATTCCCCCATGTACTATGGGGACACCCATGTGAAGAAAGGAGAAAGAGGCATGGGTCACCTGTCTTGTTCCCATTTAACTCTTTTTTTTATTTCTCCCATGAGAAAGTGGAGTCACATGAGAGGAATAAGGAGTACCCTTGGGAATGGAGAGTGACATAAGCCACCTGGACAGAATAGTGGTTTTTGGGAAGGGTGAGGAGGTGACAAGTGTCACTTCCCCATTTCTCAAAATTAGAAAGAAAGAGAATTTTGGGTTATTTATTTTCAAATTTTGGGATGAGAGGGAGTTAGTTGAATTTTGGGGAAAAAACTTTCATTTTGGCCTTACAAAAAATAGAGTAGTTAGTTTGGAAGATAGAGAAGGGAGAGGGAGTTGGTGGCTAAGGTTGGAAGTGAACTCTGTGGACTCTGCAACAACTTCATCCCAGGAGGGCTTTGCAAGGTTGGTCTGAATTTTACCTTTGTTTTGGTAGAACTGAAATGTGCATGAAATGTGTGTGAAATATGTGTTTAAATTTGTTTTCTGTGGGGTTCTTGTCGGGTTGTTTGACAGAGCGTCTCCCACTTGGGAGAAATGCTCATCAAGTTTGGGGTAGGGGAGGAGAGATCCTCCTCGGGTGCATACCTGTTTCCATCTTTTGGGATGTTGAAAGCCTTGAGGGCATGTATCTGTGACTGTATTTTTGACTTGAGAGTCATATACAGATTTCTTACAAATTGTGATCACACTTGGTTGAGACCAAGAGAAATTTATATTAGTTCATTTATCTGTCAGGGTGACACTCTGGAGTCGAGTGTGTCCACTCTCCTGCCCCTTATGAAACTCACTGTAGTTGAGTTTCCGTATTGTGTAAAATACCCACGGGTGTATGTGTGCTTTGGGATTGTTGTTGTTTCTGTTGTGAAGTGGAGTGTTTGAGTACCCAGGTGTGAGTATGGTCTCCCTAGCTCGGGGGTGACCCTCTTGCGGGTCTACGGTAGGGAGGAGAGCTAGACGAGTGGTCTTTTCTTCTTGTTTGTCTTTGATACGCAGGTTTTTCTCTTGGAGCTTCTGGTTGGCTATTTATGAAGAAACAGTTCATCTTCTTGTCATGAGAATTAGGCCTAGTTCATTTCATAGAGATGAAGAGAGAACACCTCTCTTGTTATTGTTGTAAATTAATGATATTCTGGGAGTGAAGAAAATCACCTCCCTGATCTTGTTATTATTGGACTTTTATCGGTTGTCATAAGTTTTTCAGTGGTATACTGTTTGGGAGGAGAAAGTTCATATCTGGGAAGATGGTATTCATGATTGAGAAGCTGTAATATGAATGTGCTTAAATTTTAAGTTGATGTTTGTAAACTTTGTTCAATAGCAATTTTTGTGTTTCAAGTTACTGAAAGGAAAAAGTTCGTTTTTGCAATCTAATCTGAGTTGTTTACATTTGAAAGTTTGGAATTGCTTAACTAGTTGAAATGCTAATTTTCTTTACAGTTCAAGGTTAAAGTGGAAAAGACAGTTTAATTTAGAAGGATTAGAGGAAATCTAGCATGTAAATATAATCTGTTTGTAAATTTACGAAGTCTTAAATGTTTATGAAAATGGAAATTTATACTTATAATAGGGGGATAGTCAGTTACCATTTCTATCGATTAAGTGAAATTGGGATATATATATATATTTATATCTAATTATTATGACAATTTCTTTATAACAGGTTGATTTGGAGAAAATGCATAGAGTAGTGAATTTGAGAAATTGTAGAAATTGGAATTATACAAATACATAAAAATAATTTATAAATATATATATAGTGATATATATATATTTCTCATTTTGAGTAATTATCAGTTTATAAAATAATAGAGAAATTGAAAGTAATTATAATTGTTATATATCATTATAAAAAAAAAAAAGGGGATATATATATATATATATATGTGAAATATATACATATGAAATATATATATATATATATAAATATATTATCGTTGATATATATACATATATATATATATATTTATATATGAATATATATAAATATATATATATATATATATATATATATATATATATATATATATATATATATATATATATATATATATATATATATATATATATATATATATATATATATATATATATATATATATATATATATATATATACTTGATATATACTTGTTAATATATTATTATTGATAATAATCAACGATTGGTGAAAGACTATCAAAGTTTAAGCCGTGGATTAAAAGACAGTCGCGGTTTAGAATAGGCGGTGGGGAGAAATCCCCACCGCAGACCCTCATTCAAATATATGAAGGTGTGGAGTGGGGCGGAGCCCCACCCACACCCCACGTCGTGGGAATGTGGGTGGGGCTCTGCCCCACTCCACATCCCCCCCCCAATCCCTTATGCCTCCCGCGGCCTGCACAGGCCGCCGCTCTGCGGCCACCGTTGATCCTGTCCGCCGCTCTGCGGCCACCGTTGATCCTGTCCGCCGCTTTGTCACTGCGGCCACCGCCGCCCATGGCTGCCGTCGGCTGTGGAATTTAATGCAATAAAATGTTAGGGCTTGGGCCCTAACATATGATTGGTTTAGTTAAATATAAATACAGTTTTTATATAACTCTATATATAGGCATATATATATTCTATATATGTCTATGTATATAGTTATATATATAATATAATAATGATTATATATCTATCTATATCTATATATTTATATATATATATAAAATATATATCTATATATAGAGATATAGATTTATAAATCGTGGTAAACCAATTTCGTCCTATGCATTGACATTAAAATAAATATATTATATATATATGTATATATATATAGATATATATATATATATATATATCATATCGATAGGAGTAAATCTATGAACCATTTTGTTGGACCCTCGTTTAAAATCGTTATAAACTATGTCTCATGGATATAGAGAAAAAAAAAATATAACAATTATATTCTCACAGTAGATGTTATTAAATGTTAAATGTTGAACACAACAACCAAAGAAGATATATTACCATGAACAGAGTTTTATAAAGTGGTGAACCACCTACATCTATTGACAACGTCATACGAGTCACAATCAGTGTATGAATCATAATTAAGAGTAACAGTAACAACAGTAATCCTAAACAAGAGAAAATAAAATTATAATGTAAAAGAGAGTTTAGGAATATTCAGTGATACTCTGGAAAGAGTTTCTCGGAAGTTTCAACTATTAATGTACTAATAATCACCCGGAAAATGAAGAGGAAAATTACACAACTCCTTGCTCAAAAGAACACTGGAAATAAACTTAAGAAGCCACCACTGACAATCCTTGTGGCCATATTAATCTCAACTGTAGCAAACGATCTCATATGTAAACCTGTAAGAGGTTCCGAAGAAGAAAAAAAAACTAACATTGGAAAACACAGAGGAGAAAATGCGCGACATTTCTCACATGGGATAAGAGAACTAAGTTGACGGACCCTTCTGCCAAATTTGCTTAGGAACAAGTTGACTAAGTATATACGAAGAGGAGGAACCTAGATCGGGGAAGATTAGGAGACCGAGTCCAGCGAAATAGTAAACCAGCCTTTGTGACCTAGATCATCCTGAAATTAGGTTTAATATCAACAATAGCTGCAGTAATAACCCTGATTGACGTAAATCATGAAGAAAGGTCAGGATGCACATAAAGAAAGCATAGAAAATGAAAGAGAGAGAGAGACCGAAATATAAACACACTAAATGAACTAAGAAATAGTTAAGGTAAGGGCGATAAAGATATAATCAAAATTAAGAACTTGTGAAAAGGGAAGAGAGGGCAACCAAACTGCCTTGTTGAAAATGCTAAGTCATAGGAGAAGTATGTTTCAGGAAACAAGAGAGGAGACAGACAACCGTGCCTGGCTGAAAAATGACTAAATAGGGAGATCACTAGCCGGTTTAGTCGGAACAAGGCGTCGTGGGGAGTGGATCCTCTATCAGCGAACCACGTGCGTAAATGAGTGCAGCGTAATTCCCACTAACGCCGTAAGGCATTATGCTACCGAACATTGCCGAGGGTTCGATTTACGAACTTTGGTAATCTCACTCTTACAATGACGTTAGCAGCGTTGTATAGACCCTCTTGTGGATCTATATGCTTCTGGATGCACGCCATTGTACTTGTATTCCGTCGAAGAGTGTAGCGTTTCGCCATGAGAGAACACCGTTGAGCATGTGTCCGCATGCGAAGGGGGTTTTTTAGGACAGTGTGAGAAAAGTTTTTCATATCTCTTGTCATAACCACATGACAGATGTGGCTATGACACGTGCGATGTGTGTTGTGACCACATGGAAAATGTGGGCATGACACAGTTAAACTTTCCAAAACAGGTAGGTTGCTATTTTTAGTAGTTTGGAAAAACTGAAAGTCCTACATCATTATTCAAGAGATTATGGAACCAAATACACTAATTATGGAATGAAATGAAAAAAACTACAATTATTTTGAATCAATTTCTTTTTAGGTATTGTAAGATTGCCCTTACACCACTAGATGCTCCTGCATTAGACACCCAGGGTAATTTGAGAAGTGACCCTGTCATGTCTCAGGTGTTTGTTTGAGGAAAACCCAAACGGTCAATCTCTGTCTTAGAAAACTAAGAAGAATCTTCAACAAGACTTCCTTTCCATTTCACCAGATATTCTTCATATTTCCTGTTTTGAGTAGTTCTTCCCACACGGCTATCCAAGATCTCTTCTATCTCCTCCGTTGAAGTAGATGCCAAAAAACTCCACTGTTCTTTTGTTGGTCCATCCTCTGTGGCACCTTCATGATATTCTATTAAATCAGAAATGTTGAACACATGGGAAATATTGATCCCACTCAGCAGCTCTACTTCATATGTATTTCCTAAATCATGCTTCTTTAGGATTCTGTACGGTCCAAATTTCTTCATTTTCAACTTATTGTATGTTCCAATTGGGAACCTTTATTTTCTCAAGTGAACCATGACTTCATCTCCTACCTGGAACTCCTTATATCTCCTCTTTTGATTTGCCTTAGCCTTGTACTGAATATTCATCTTAATAATGTGCTTTCTCATCTCTTCATCCAAATTCTTTAGATGTTTTGTAAAGTCTTCGGCTTCAACACTTGTCTTTTCTCCTTTGTCCAGCTTCCTTAACTCAGAAGCATTTCTTGGGCTATTGCCATATACAATCTGGAATAGTGACTTGCCAGTACTCTTATTGATAGAATTGTTGTAAAAAAATTCTGCCTGTGGTAAAATCAAATCCCATCCCTTGGTCTTATCTCCTACTAAGCATCGTAGAAGGTTACCCAAACTCCTATTCACCACTTCTGTCTGTCCATCAGTCTATGGATGGTGTGTAGAATTAAACTTCAAATCTGTCTTCAACTTCTTCCATAATGTCCTCCAAAAATAGCCAATAAACTTGGTATCTCAATCTGAAACTATGCTCTTGGGTAGACCATGTAGTCTTACCACCTCCTTGAAAAATAACTCTACAATATGAACAACATCATTAGTCTTCTTGCAATGAATAAAATGTGCCATCTTTGAGAATCTGTCCACTACCACAAAAATGGAATCATGCCCTCTTCAAAGCCTAAACTATTGCATAAAACTCCTGATCATAAACAAAATACTTTTTCTTGGCATCGTTAAGCTTCTCACTAAAATAGGCAATGGGCTTACCTTCTTGACTCAAAACAACTCCTGTAGAACTACCACTTGCATCACAATCTACCTGAAATACCTTATTGAAATCTGGAAGTGCCAAAACATGTTGCTCTGTGACTTTCTACTTCAATGTATCAAATCTTTTGTCTGCTCCTTTAGTCTATTTAAACTCTTTTCTATGCCCTCTCATTGTCTCAATTAGGGGTGCACAAATGCTAATAAAATTCTTGATAAAATTTTTGTAAAAACTTGCCAAACCATGAAAAGATCTTACCTCTGTGACACTCCTTGGAGTAGGCCATTCAAGGATAGCTCTCACCTTCTCTAGATCCATCTTAAGACCTTCCTCTGAGACAACAAATCCCAGGTATACCAACTCCTTCTTTGCAAAACTACATTTCTTTAGATTAATCAGCAACTTCTCCTCCCTTAGCTTCTCTAAAACTCTTCTGATATGCATCAGATGCTCATCCCAAGTCTTACTGAAAATCAAAATATCATCCAAATAAACAATAACAAAACTTCCAAAAAACTATCTTAGTACCTCGTTCATGAGCCCCATGAATGTGCTTGGTGCATTGGTTAGCCCAAATGGCATGACTAACCACTCATACAAACCCTCCTTTGTCTTGAAGGCCATCTTCCATTCATCTCCTTCTCTAATTTGGATCTAGTGATACCCACTCTTTAGGTCAATATTCGTGAAGTACTTGGCTCCACTCAAACAATCCATTATGTCATCCATTCTTGGCAATGGAAACTTGTACTTGATCATGATCTTATTTATGGCTTGAGAATCTATACACATTCTCCACTCTCCATCTTTCTTTGGTGCTAGTACTACAAGTATCACACATGGACTTAGGCTCTCCCTTATCAGTCCCTTCCTTAACAACTCGTGGACTTGTCTGTTCAACTCTTCATTCTCTACTGGAGTCATTCTGTGGGCTGCCTTATTTGGTAAACTGGCTCCTAGTATCAAATGCATTTGATGACTTATCTTCCTCACTAGTGGTAAACCTTCTGGTACATTATTAGAGATAATGTCCTGAAATTCTTCCAACATATCTGAAACTTCTGTTGGTACATCTTCACATTTCTCTTGACTAATCTTAGGAATCAATGCAAAGCAATGACACTCATGCTTTATACCCTCCAAAAATTTCCTACCATCTACCAAGCAAATTCTGGTAGTACTACATACCTTTTCTTCCATGTCCTTCAAGGGCTTCAACCTATGATGAACTCCATCCTTTGTTAGGGAGTATGTGTTTCTACGGCAAGCATGGACAGTGCTCCTATCATACTGCCATGGCCTCCCCAACAACATATGACATTTATCCATCAATATGATATCACACAGCACCTCATCATGGTAGTCCCCAATCTTGAACTTCACTAAACACTGCTCATTGACCAAAGCTCTGTGGTCCTTCTACAACCATGCAATCCAATATGGATGTGGATGCTTTCTTATTGTCAATTTCAAATTGTCAACCATCTCCTCTGAAACAAGATTATCCGTGTTTCCACTGTCAATAATAATATCACAACACTTACCTTCACATTTACACCTTGTGCAGAATAAACTCTTCCTCTGATTGGGTTCTTTCTCTTTATTCAACAGAGTTCTTCTGACAACTGGGGTTTCTCCCCTTTCAACATCTTCAGAGCGCTCAGATTGTGCATCTTCATCTACATGTGTAACTCGTGCATTACCTTTAGGTCTTCTATTTGTCCTTCCTTGATGTTGTGGACACTCGTCTGCTCGTTGCCCTTCTTCTCCACATTGGAAATAGGTTCCCCTGAAACCTCCTCTTTCAAGTCCTTGCCCAGGTCTACCTCTTCCTCTTCCTCTTTGCTTACCATTGTTTTGGTCATGAGGGTGGTAGGCATTATCCCCTCTCTGATTTCGACTGGTGCCAGCTTCTTCACTTTTCTTTTGATCTTCATTACGTCCTCCATAGGGTCTTCCACTAGTCCTTCCAGCTTGACCTCTTCCCCTTTGCTTTCTATCAAATCTTTTATTCAGCTTCTCTTCCACCTTCAGGGAAACCTGGTATACATCTTCTATGGTGGTCATTCTGACAAGGCTCAGCTTCTCTCAAATACTTGGCCTTAACCCATTAATGTAATGGGCTACCTTCTCCTTGTTGCCCTTTGCATGGCTTGTCCTAATAGTAATCTTATAAAACTCTTTCGTATACTCCTTAACAGACTTGTTACCTTGCTTCAGTCCTTGCAGCTTCTTCAGCAACTCCATCTCATAGTCCACAGGAATGAACTGCTTCTTCAGTTTCTCCACCATCTGATCCCATCTAGTGATCTTTCCTTTTCCTCTTTTATTCCTCTCTAATTGGACCTCCTTCCACCAAATATTTGCATGGCCCTTCAACTTTGTTTTTGCAAGCTTGACCCGATCTAGGTCTTCCACATCTTCATACTCAAAATACTCCTCCATGTCATTGATCCAATCAATGAGTTGTTCCAGATTGAAATCTCCAAAATATGTAGAAACTTTGATCCTGGGTCTCTTTCCAATCTTAGAAATGGCCCTCAATAGCTGAACTTCTACAGGATCTCCTATAGCTTCTTGTTCTTCCTCAGATAGCTCTTCTTCAGCTTCATCTTCTCTTTCTTCTCTTGTTCTCAGCTCAAACCCTCTTCGTAGCTCCTCTTGCAATGCATCAATTTGCCTTTGCAGGGCTCTAAAACACTCTTCCATCAACTCATTCCTCCCAATATGATTTCTTTGTGGAGGCATCTTGATCTCCGCAACAAACCCACAACCTCAAGTCTTGGTACAAACTGCCTCACGGTCAGTGATCTGTCTACACACTCAGGAAACCCTTGCTCTGATACCACTTGATGAAGGGGGTAAATCATAAAACACACAATAGAAATTGTACATAGAAAATAGAACTTTCTGTATTGATTTGGACAACTTATTACATTACAGTAGCTCAAATACAATCAGAGGAATCAACCCTCCACAGGATGCAACACATTACAGCTTCCTCTCACAAGACTCTGGAATCATCTGCCATCTGTAACCCCAAATTTGCTAGGGTTTCTATTTTCCCACCTATTCTTGATTATACACTTTCCCCCTTAACTCTACGACTGCCCAGGGTTCCCAAAATAGTCATAAAGAGCACTTTTTGGTGGCCTCCAGCGAAATTTCAAAATTTGCAACTCCCTCCAAAAGTAGGTAAACTTCTGGGAAGCATAACTTTTGATTCGGGTGTCCGATTGACGAACCGTTTTAAGCACCAGAAAGCTCACAATGTGAACTATCATGATGGAAATATGTAAATGGATTTCCATCAACTTTTTGGGATGTTATGGGATGTTTTAGTGCCTCATATCTCGTTTCAGAAAATTTTAGGGGCTTTTCAAAAAATAGAAACTTTAATATCTTTCAGCTCACAAATGATCTTTGCCTGATTCCTTCACCAAAGGTCTTATATTTTAGTTATGAAGCTTTATGTAAGGTTTTTCTTCAATCCGTACCCAAATGCAAACTTTCCTAAAATGGCAGTTAAACTTTCCAAAATAGGCAGGTTTCTATTTTTAGTAGTTTAGAAAAACTGAAAGTCCTACATCATTATTCAAGAGATTATGGAACCAAATACACTAATTATGGAATGAAATGAAAAAAACTACAATAATTTTGAATCAACTTCTTTTTGGGTGATGCAAGATTTCCCTTACACCATTGAATGCTCCTGCATCATTGTGTCACTTGATTTACTTTCTGCTCTTTAAGTTATTCAATTTTATCTACAAATAATTGTTTAAGTTTTATTGTGTGCTGATTCACCCCCTCTCAGCACCTCATTGTGTTCAACAATTGGTATCAGAACTAAGTGCCTTTGAGAAGCCTAACAGCTGAGGTAGATCCTGCACTTGAACACATAGAATCTGAAGTTATGGACAATGATGTATTTGTACCGAAACTAGATCTAGAAGCAATGGAACCTGAAGGTTGGGATCTTGATCTAAATAAGTGTGAGGTAGACCTAAAAGGAGAACTCAAATTATCCCTTAATGAACTGTATGAACCAAGAGAATTGAATATAGAATATGAAGACATGCTTGAAAAAGCAAAGGAGACAATTGACAAATTGAAGAGAAAGGCCAAAGAATTAGAAGAAGAAATTTACAAACTAAAAACTCTAATAGAGGGAGATAAAGGAGGTCACATAAAGCTCAAGGAGGTAGAAGAAATGATCCCAAATTTGAAAGTCATGGTTGAAGAAGAAAAGTGGATTGAAGATTGCTTCAATATCAAGCTCTATGAGAAATCAACTGAATGTTCAAAACTTGAGGAAGAAGTTGTCACTCTAAGGAAAGAACTAGAAAAGGCAAAAGAACAGATTGATAAAGGACTAAAATTGAAAGGAGGATCTGAAATCCTTGATGAGATAATTAAATCTCAAAGCCACCAAAATAAAAATTAGGCCTTGGTTTTGAAAAGGGGAAGAGTCCTATGATCAATGCTTCTGCAAATTTATATGATAACTTTCAATCAAAAGGAAAGGTTAAAACAAAGAAAGTTCAGGCTTGCACTAAAAACCCAAAGAAGAATACCTTTGGAGATACAAAAGAAGATGAATTTACTCCTGTCTGGAGACAAAGAAAGTATATGAAGAAGATTTTCAAGAAACTTGCACCTAAACAAACTGCTCCTATTAGGTATACACAAGATTTTAATGGAAATTGTTATGCTTGTAATAAATTTGGTCACAAAGCTATTGACTGTAGAAGTAAGATGAATCAAAATTTTGTAAGGTGTATACTTGCAATAAGGTTGGTCATAAAGCTGCTAAATGTAGGAGTAAGTTAAGTCAGAACTCTATAAGGTGTTATGCTTGCAATAAGATGGGACATAAGGCTAATGAATGTAGATGTAAAATGTCAAGAAATAATAGGGATAATGCTCAACCCTTTCATGGATACTGTTACACTTGTAACATGTTTGGCCATGAGGTAGCTAATTGTAGATCTAAGGTGACAAGAAATGGTAAGATTAGTAATCAAAATTCACCTGTCATAAGTGCAATCAAATAGGGCATTCTAGAAAAATATAAGGCATGCTCCTCAAAAGAAGGTTGATATTGTTTAGAAAGAGAAGGAAATAAGCAAAGTATGGAAGAAGAAGGAAGAATGTGAAGGTTTCGGACCTCTACCTAGTGCAGATGGATCTTCTAATAACTAAAAGATGAAGTATTAATTCAAGAGGAGTTACAACTGTAAGTTTATTCAAAACCCCTGAATGAATGTGATGTTGAATTCCTCGGCATTCTGGGTAAAATTGGTATGAGCACATTAAGACGATGAAAAGAAGAGATGTGGTCAAATTTTTGGAGCAATTGGTTAATTTACATAGGATTGCTGATGATTATTGGTTTATGCATATACTTGCTAGTCAAAAGGCTTCAAATGATAAAGAAGGCTGATCTAGTAGAGACAAAGATATGGTGGTGATGTTGATGCAGGAGCATCCCTAGTTCAAGAGCAATCTTGCATCAACCAAAAACATCTACATTTTAGTTTGTTTGCATTTCAGTTTGTTTCTTTCATTTTCCTGTTCAGTTCAGTTAGTCCAGTCAGTAGCAATTTCTATATTTTGGTCTGTATTCTACCATAGTTGCATTTTAGACCTTGCGGAGCCAGACTTAGCATCTATATTCATTCATCTACATCATATACAATTTTTAGAGCATTTGGATCAAGTATTAGAAAGTTATCACTATCAGAAGATCAACCGTTGTCTCAGAGTAGAGCATCCTAACAATCTCTGATAATTAGCTAAAGGAGAAGACCTACAGAGCATTTCACAACCTTTGAAGCTCAATGACACATCATTCAATATTATTTTGGTTCATGGTTGACCTTCTCAAGATCCACACATCATTCCATTCATTTGCGGAGGAGTTCCACTCATTTAGGTCCGACCTATCCATGTACACACGTTACACCTCTCTCTTGGAGTTGTAGCCTTTCTTGGCTGACGCGGAGGAATCTATTGTACTGGAGATGATATATATTGATGTAATAGATGCCTAGGAAAGCAGTTAGCAAGATCTAGAAGATAGATAGTTTGAATTTGCACGAAGGAGCTTCAAAGCTGTATCTTGTGCATATTCGGATATTCTGTAATCATGCCTATGAATCTGAATTGTAAGCCCGCATGTTGTCAACCAGCTTTGTTGTGATAGTTGTCATTGATGTCAAAGGGTTCAGTGGTAGGTTGTGATTGTGATGATTGTGAAGCAGAGACATCAAACATGGGAGGACTAGATCATGATGATGTCATGTTGATGTGTTGACAATCCTTGCAAAGACAAATAGTGGTCACCTTATAGTTCATGTTGTTCATGATGTTGCAGGACATCAAGACATGATGTTGACTATGTGATGCAAGACATGTTGATGAGATGTAGGATATGATATATGATGTTGCAAGACTTTTGGACATGATATTGCCTATGTTTCTATGATGTTGTGTTACTTTAATGCTTCATGATGTTGTGTTTCTTCAAATCAGTGTGATTTGATAGGTTCTCAAGATCATAGGTGATAATGATATCTGATGTTGTTCACATGAGAGTGAGATGCATGATGCCATGCCATGATAAAGAATCATGTTTCAAGGATCATATTTTAGGAGATAATTTGGCTCACTTCACAGTGATAATGTTAAAGGTCACTATTGTTAAAGATCTAAAAAATCTAATCTGCAAAATCTCTCAAGCTCTAAAAGTAAGTGTTTAAACCCTAAAAGGCACTAAAACCCTAAGCAAACTAAGGTAAATCCTTTGGAGGCCATCTATTACACAATGCTCTTTTGATCTAATTTAATGTTGACCTTTTATAGTGGGTCATGCCACTTAAAAGTGATTGCCTCAAGGGTTATTATATCATGACTACTACCGACCCCTTCTCCTTGTTGACCGGTTCACAAAGTCTCTTGGGTGCTAAAAAGGTAATCTAAGGTTATGATTTAAAATGTTGAAGGTGCGAATCAAGGATTGAATGGTGGGTGTTTGAATAGGTTTCAAACCTCAACAGATACCTTATCACATTTAATTTGATGATTGGTTTCAAGAAGTTGTAACGACCCTACAAACAGTTTTGAAACTAAACTGTGAAGGCCAGTAAATTTGATTTCTCACTCTGTGTGATATATAGACGTGTGAGACTTGGTTCATTGTGACATATAGAGCAATACCTACGTGGTAATACATATAATGAGATTGTTTTTAATAGTTTTGAATCTAAAAAACAAATTTGTGTAAAGAGTAGGTATGATGCAGTTTTGAGAGATAGTATGTATGGGGCCATGTATTTCTAGCAGAGGAGATTATATGTTTTGGAGAGCATGACAGTTGCAGAGATATGTTGCAGATTGCAGAGATATGATAGAAGGGGGTTTGTATGCAGAAGAATCAGAGATGAGGACATACAAAAGATAATGATTGTTGCAAAGGTAAAAGAGTTTAATGTCACAAGTCTGATAATGACCTTTAATGATTATTTAGTTTTTGAAAGCATTAATATGATCATACATGATTATGTAATGGTTGTATGCAAAGTGGAATTGTTTTAGGTTTGAATATCTTTTCTATTCAGGAGCATATGTATTGTTACATGATATCAAAGTACCTATGTGTAGGCAATGTGGATAACATTTGTATTTTATTGAAGAGTGAACCTTTATGAGTTCTGATAAGAGAGACATAAGACATGTGATAGAGTTTGTTTGTGGAGAGATTGTCAAACTTGTATACCAGGAGACATAAGGGATTGTATGAACATTGGAGAGAAATGTTGTTTCATTGTAGAGAATCAGGGTAACCCCCTGAATTGATTTTCTTCTATTATTGGATTTGCCAGTGAGGCTATAACCAGTAAGGTTCTCTTTCTAGTGAGGCATTTTGTGTAGCCAGTGAGGCATTTTTCAAGTGTTTTTTCATCCCTATGAGGGTTTTCCACTCATGAAAAACATGTGTTATGGTTCATGTTGTTTATCTTTATGTGTGTGCCCTAATGTTTTGTCTTTAGGGTCTTGATCATAATGTTTATAATAATACTTGTGCATATGTATTTGATAAATCTTTGAAGACTCTCTCATTCTCTATCTTGTGAGTTAAAAGGTGCAAAAGGTTTTAAAAGTTTATAGACCACTAATTCATCCCCCCTCTCAATGGTCCTGTACTTGAACAAGTGGTATTAGAGCATAGGTTCCCTATGGAAGTTTGCTGTAGAGCAGGGTGGGTGAATACAAACCAATGCAAAACCAACTCAATAAAACAAGATTTTCAAATTTAGAACCCTATCTTGGTGGGTTTCTCTCACAAATTTCCCATTCTTGTTGTACTCCACAACTAGTTTTTCCAACATAAATTCCTAACCAGACCTCATACCCAAAATGTGAACACAGATTTGAGTACCCATTATGGCTGTTGACACATACTAAATTTGTAGGTGAGGTTGTTTTGGAACACTGAGGGCTAATTTATGCTGCTACACTTCAATTTAGGCCTATTAAGACAACAAAAGGGGTATTTTTGACATAATTTGAAGGAAACAACTCAAACCCACAACCCAAAAGCTATTTTGGATACCCATTATGGATTTGTAAAATATACACAAAATTTAGGGGTGGTTGTTTTGTAACACAAGACCTTAAAATTGACTATCCTGTTTTGACAAAGGCCTAATTAGGCTTGTTTGAATGGCTCACAACTAGGTTTTCACAACCCAGACTTCAAACCTTCATACCACTAGCCCAAACATATCACAAATAGTCTACCTAAACATTTCCCACCTCTTCAAACAATTTTCCAAGAGTTTTTCTACAAATCCTAACTCTTATGCATCTTCTATGCCCAAAACATGAGGTTTTCAGACTAGTCTAGAGAAAAATGACTGCCAAATGCTCAAACCTTAATGAAAATTGATGAAATCAAATGAAAAAGAGAGTAGACTCAAACCTCCACCAACTCCAATTATTCTTAGGTCATGGAAAAACTGTACAAAACCGTACAAGGTGCTGGAACAACAAATTAGTGTTCAAAAAGGCAGAAACAAAGTTGTTTTTATTGAATTTTCACCAAAATACAATTCACCCCCCTTGGTTTTGACCCCCAAGGCTTCTTAAATCATATTCCAATGGTCCACAACTCACTTTTTGAATTCAAACTGACCAACTACCTTTATTTACAAAAGGTGACTTCATATTCCACAATTTTGCAACTTTTGGCAATTTTGACAATATTAACAAAATGGACTCCAAAATGACTTAAGACACCTTACAAACATAAGAAATGGTCTTGAAGAACTTATTATATGAAAAATGACTCAAATAGACCAAAATACTAATATTTAGCAATTTTTTTTCACATTAAGACCTATGGTGCCCTGCACCATACTCCCTGAGCAAAAGAAATTTGAGTTCCACCTAAAATATGGATCTTCTTTCTTGTCTTCCAGTTCCTTTGCATGCGTACATTATTTTAATTTTGTTGGATCTCAAATACATTTGTATCTACTAGTGTACTTGTGCTTTTTGGTCCAACAACATGCTTCTTCAGCTAAAGCCAACTTGGTACAATGTAGCCATGTGATTTTGTTTGTTTGCTTGTTCTAACTTGACCTTGGATTGCAATTGTAAATTTATTTTCTCTTTCATCCACTTTGTCTTCTTTACCTGCACAAGAAACAAACATATTAAAGAAATCATATTTTTCTTCTTCATACTTCACTTCTTCATCCACCTCATGTTTTTTGCCACACATTTTTTTCTCTTCATTATTCTCCAAATTCTTTGGCTGCACCTCAACCATACTCAGTCATTCATTTTCATTTTTGAATTGCTCATCCATTCTTCCATCAACATTCTCAACTTTTAGTTCTTCTCCTAAGAACCATATGCTATCTCCTTATCCTCCATAACTATCTTCTCTCTTTGGACTATCCTTGACTCCTCTACATCTTCTTTTGCTGTCTCTTCTTCTTCTTCTTGAACATCACCCACTTCAACATCAATGTCACTATTACTTTCATAGGTTTAAGCAAATTCAAAAGTAAACTCTTCCATTTCTCATTCAAATAATTTTTCAAACAACGTGTTTTCAAAATTTGTTACCTCAGCCATTACTTCATTTGGCTTTGCTTCATATTGTTGTACTAATGTCTTCTCACTTAACAATAAGCTTTCAATTCCTATGCACTCATCCTTCAAGGTTGTTAATGCAAATTTTATCCCATCTTTGTCCATAATGTCATATGTGTTGTTTTTTATGTTATAGTTTGCTTCCCTACTATAATGCCACAACCTTCCAAACACAAGGTGACATACATCCAAATGCATAATATCACAAACTATTTCATCCTTATAATTGCCTCAACTTTGCATTGCTCATTTACAATTACCTAATTTCCAGTTTGAAGCCAACTCACTAAATAGGGTGTAGGATGTGGTATTCTTTCCAAACCCAATTTATCTACCATATACTTAGAAACAATATTATCCATGCAGATATCTAAAATCACAAATTTACAACATTTACCTTTGGATTTGCAGGTAGTCCTGAATAATCTTTCCTTTGCCATCTTTCTTGCTTTCTTCGCTGCCATTTCTTCCTCTTGTATCTTCTTTGCCATTTCTTCCTCATGTATCCTCTCTACCACTCTTAACAATCTATCTAGAAATGATGATGCCCTTGTTCCATCTTTGTTCTTATTAGGAGCCATCCTTCAACATCAAATCTTACTAAACCACATTAGCCAAAAGAATAAATCATTCCCAAAGATCTTCTAGATCTGATACCAATTGATGCAGAGTAGGGTGGGTGAATACAAACCAACTAAAAAAAACAATCTTTTCAAATTTAGAACCATATCTTGGTGGGTTTCTTTCACAAACTTCCCATTCTCCTTGTAGTACTCCACAACTAGTTTTTCCAACATAAATTCCTAACCAGACCTCATACCCAAAATGTAAATATAGATTTGAGTACCCATTATGGCCATTGACAACATACCAAATTTTTAGGTGAAGTTGTTTTGGAACACTGAGGGCTAATTTCAGCTGCTACACTTCAATTTAGGCATAGTAAGACAACAAAAGGGGTATTTTTGACATAATTTGAAGGAAACAACTCAAACCCACAACTCAAAAGATTTTTTGGATACCCATTATGGAGTTATAAAACATACTCAAAATTTATGGGTGGTTGTTTTGTAACACAAGACCTTAAAATTGACTGTCTTGTTTTGACAAAGGCCTAATTAGGCTTGTTTGAATGGCTCACAACTAGGTTTTCACAACCCAGACCTCAAACCTTCATACCACTAGCCTAGAAATGTCACAAATAGTTTTCCTAAATATTTCCCACCTCTTCAAACAATTTTGCAAGAGTGTTTCTACAAATCCTAACTCTTATGCATCTTCTATGCCCAAAACATGAGGTTTTCAAACCAGTCTGGAGAAAAATGGCTGCCAAATGCTCAAATATTAATGAAAATCAATGAAATCAAATGAAAAAGAGAGTAGACTCAAATATCCATCAAGTCCAATATGTCTCAAGTCATGGCACGACCGTACAGAATTGTACAAGGTGCTGGAACAACAAATTAGCGTTCAGAAAGGTAGAAATAAAGTTGTTTTTATTGAATTTTCACCAAAACACAATTCACCCCCTTGGTTTTGACCCCCAAGGTTTCTTAAATCATATTCCAATGGTCCAAAAATTAATTTTTTAATTCTAACTGACCAACTACCTTCATTTACAAAAGGTGACTCTTCATATTCCACAGTTTTGCAACTTTTGGCAATTTTGACAATATTAACAAAATGGACTCCAAAATGACTTAAGACACCTTACAAACATAAGAAATGGTCTTCAAGATCTTATTATATATAAAATGACTCTTATGTAGGAGCATCCCTTGTTTAAGAGCAATCTTGCATCAACTAAAAACATATTTGCATTTCAATTTGTTTGCAGTTTATTTTGTTTCTTTTAATTTTCTAGTTCAGTTCAGGCAGTTTAGTCAGAAGCAGATTTTGTATTTTAGTCCAGTAGCATTTTTAGATCTTGTGGAACTAGATTTAGGTTTGACATTTATTCATTTACATCATATCCAGAATTCAGAGATCCATACAGTAATACCGGAAAGATATCACCATCAGAAGATGACTGTTTCTCAGAGTAGAGCATCAGGATAATCACAGATAATCAGTTGAAGGGGAAACTTGTGGAAGCATTTCCTAATCTGTGGAGCCTAATGACACATCATTCAATGATCTTTGGTTCATGGCTGACCTTCCTTAGAGATCTGCACATCATTCCATTCATTTTCTGGAAGTGTTATATGCATTTAGGTCTGACCTATCTGTATACACACGTTACATCTTTTCTTTGGAATTTGTGATCTTCCTTGGCTGACGCAGAGGAATCTAGTGGTCTAGAGATGATATATATTGATGTAATAGACCATTAAGAAAGTAGTTCATAAGTTACTAGGTTCTAGATAGATAGCTTATTCATTTTCTAGCGAAGGAGCTTCAAAGCTTTACCTTGTGCATGTATGTAATTAGGCCTGTGAGCCATGATTGTAAGCCCGCATGTTGCCGGCCAATCTCTATTTGAATTCTATGATATACTGAATGACTGAATCTACATTTGTTCTATTTCTTTGAGTTGTTTCCATTGTGTTTACTCTTGATGCACGGTCTGGAAAGTTCACTCTATGAACCTTCCTACAGTGACTGCACCAAGTGGTATCAGAGAAAAAGTTTGAATCTTTGGGAGCGAATTGAGTGAAGTTAGTGAGGGAATTCTATAAGATCTTTCTATGGATAGATTGCCGAATTAAGGTAGGTTACTTGTGTTGTAATTTATCACTGATTGTGAGGTAGTTGTCACCTTGTAGCCTGATCACCAAACCTAAGGTAGTTTGCACTTGATCTTAGGAAGAATGCCACCGCGGAGAGTTGCTGCTTTTGGAACAATGGCATGTAGAATAGATGAGATGATGGAGATAATGAAAACAATGCAAATTTGATTGGATGTTGTTGAAGAAGATAGGCGAAGAGGGTTGACACCAAGACCTAATGTTGAAAGCGATGATGAAGAGGAATTTTAATCTGTTGAACAAGTTGGCGAAACCCTAGGAGGTGACGAAGAAGAAGAATCAGATCAAGTAAAGATGTTGCGAGCTATTTCAAAGATTGGAAAGAGACCTAGAGTTGATGTGCCGAACTATACTGGTAATTTGAACCCTAAAGAATTGATTGACTAGATAAATGACATGGAAGAATACTTTGAATATGAGGAAATTGAAGATCCAAAGAAGGTGAAATTCACAAAGACAAAGTTGAAAGGACATGCTACTATACGGTTGAAAGAAGTTCAGTTGGAAAGAAATAGGAGAGGGAAAGAAAAGATTAAAAAATGGGATAGGATGGTGACAAAGTTGAAGAATCAGTTTATACCTGCTGACTATGAGTTGGAACTGTTGAAAAGATTGCAAAACCTGAGGCAAAAGGAGAAATCTGTGGAGTATACTGAAGAATTTTATAAAATGATCATAAGAACAAGACATAGTGAAGAAAGTAAGGAGAAAGTGGCCAAATACATAAATGGATTGAGATTGAACATTCAAGAGGAACTAAGCTTGGTAAGGATGACATCTTTGGAAGAAGCATATCATTTTGCCTTGAAAGTTGAAGAGAAGCTAAATAAAAGACACGACTAGAGACAGAGAGGTAGAGGAGGTAAATTTCATAGAGTTAGAACAAGTTTGACAACCCATTCAAGGAGGATAGAGATAACAATGCTTACTAGAGAGATGACTGAAATTTTTACAGGAGAGGAAACCCTAGTGCATACTAGAACTAAGGATGCAGAAGAGAAGGAAGAGGATTTGATAAGAGAACATTTAGAGGTACTTGTTTCAAGTTTGGAGGTGAAGGACATAGAGCATTTGAGTGTAATCAGGGTAGTACAAGCAAGAAGACAAAAAATAGTGGAAGAGCAACCTATGTGGAAGGCGAACTTGTTGGAACACCGAGTTTAGTTGGAAAACTTGAGAAAGGAGAATAACTTGTGATGAGGAGAGCACTATTTCAAGTAGAAATAGATGAGGAACCACTACAGAGAAAGAGTTTGTTCAGAACCAGATGCAAATTAGGAGGTAAGTGTTGCAAAGTTGTGATTGATAGTGGTAGTTTAGATAACCTAGTTTCAGAGGAGATGGTGACTAAGCTAAAGTTGGAAAGATTGAAACACCATAAGCCCTATCAGATAGCATGGATTCAGGATGATCATAAGGTACTGGTGAGTGAGCAATGTTTGGTGAAATTTCATATTGGATCTTATCATGATGAAGTCTTGTGCGATATTATGCCTATGGATGTATGCCATATCTTGTTGGGTAGACCTTGGCAGTATGATAGAAAAGCTATACATGATGGGAGAAAGAATACATATACTAGAACAACAAATGGAAAGAGAATTACTTTGATTCCTTTGGAGGATGATCCTAAAGAGGAGGTATGTGGAAATACTAGAATCTATTTGGTAGATGGAAAAAAATTACTTGATGGTTTGAAACATGAGAATATGTGTTATGCTTTGATTCCTAAGAAGCCTGAAGCATTGAAGGAGACTAAAGAATCACAACCGGAGAAGATAAAGGAGTTGCTGACAGAGTATGAAGACATCATATCATATAATGTACTTGAAGGATTACCACCTATAAGGAGTATCAGTCATCACATGGATCTTATACCGAGAGCAAGTTTGCCTAACCAAGCAGCACATAGAATGACACCAATAGAGAATGAAGAATTGAATAGACAAATACAAGCTGTTGAGGAAAGGTTTGATCAGAGAACATTTGAGCCCTTGTGTAGTACCTGTAGTGTTAGCACTGAAGAAAGTTGGAGAATGAAGAATGTGTACTAACTTTAGAGAAAGAAACAAGATCACAATTAAGTATAGATATCCTTTACCTAGGATGGATGATATTATGGATTGTTTGAGTGGAGCAAGATATTTCACAAAGATAGATTTGAAAAGTGGATACCATCAGATCAAAATAAGAGAAGGAGATGAGTGGAAAACTACTTTTAAGACAAATGAAGGATTGTATGAGTGGTTAGTGATGCCCTTTGCATTGAAAAATGCACCGAGTACTTTCATGAGATTGATGAATGAAGTTCTGAAGAAATTCTTGGGTAAGTTTGTGATTGTATACTTGGCTGATATTCTAATTTTCAGTAAGACAAAAGAAGAACATTTGTGGCATATTAGATAAGTTTTGCAGAGGTTAAGAGAAGAGAAATTGCTGATCAACATCAAGAAGTGTAGTTTCATGAAGGAAGAATTGGTATATTTGGGATTTGTGATTTCTATGGAAGGATTGAAGATGGACCCTGAGAAAGTAAGAGTAATTGTTGAATGGCCTACACTAGAGAGCATTGGAAAGGTTAGATCATTTCATGGATTGGGTAGTTTCTACAAAAGTCCATCAGAAATTTTAGTTCAGTTTGTAACCCTATAACAGAGACAATGAGAGTTGATAGAAAGGATTTCAAGTGGACATATGGAGTAGATAAAAGTTTTGAGTTGTTGAAGCAGAAAGTGATAGAGCAACCTGTTTTGGCATTACCAAATTTCAATAAGGTATTTCAAGTTGATTGTGATGCAAGTGGAAATGCAATTGGAGCAGTATTAAGTCAAGAAGGTAGACTAGTAGCATATTTCAATGAGAAGTTGAATGATGCAAGGAGAAGATATTTAGTTTATGATCATGAGTTCTATGCCATAATTCAAGCCTTGAAGAAGTGGAGACATTACTTGTTGCCTAAGGAGTTTGTGTTGTATATAGATCATCAATCTTTCTAGTATTTAAATAGTCAAGGTAAGTTAAATCAAAGACATATGAGATGGGTAGATTTCATGTAGAGTTATACTTTTGTGTTGAAACATAGGAGTGGTAAATCAAACAAAGTTTCTGATGCATTGAGTAGAAGAAGAAACTTGTTGACGGAGATGAGAATTGAAGTGTTGGGTTTTGATGAATTGAAGAACATGTATGAGGGAGACATTAATTTTACAGAACCTTGGAAATCATGTAAGGAACCTATTGTGATAGATAGGAGTAAGTGGTTGGATTATTTCATTTAGGAAGATATGTTGTTCAAAGGAAACTAGTTGTGCATACCTAGAAGTTCAATGAGAGATAATTTGATCAAGGAGAAACATAGTGGTGGATTGGAAAGACATTTTGGCATTGATAAGATAGTGGCTTTAGTGAGTGAAAACTACTTTGGCCTTAGATATATAAGGATGTTAGGATATTTGTGCAGAGTTGTAGAGTTTGTCAAGTTGCAAAAGGGAATAGTAAGAATATTGGATTGTATAAACCTTTGCTAGTACCGGAAAGACCTTGGGAAGATATAAGCATGGATTTTTTGATGGGATTGCCTAAGACATATAGAGGACATGATTCAATAATTGTAGTGGTTGATAGATTTTCAAAGATGGCTCATTTCATACCTTGTAAGAAGATAACTAATGCAGTGCATGTAGCTGACCTATTTTTCAAGGAGATTGTGAGATTGTATGGATTGCCTAAGAGTATAGTTTCAGACAGAGATACAAAGTTTGTTGGATACTTTTGGAGACCACTTTGGAAGAAGATGAAGACATATTTGAAGTTCAATTCAACTTTTCATCCACAAACAGATGGACAGACAGAGGTAGTGAATAGGATTTTAGGAAACTTGTTGAGATGTTTGGTTGGAGAGAAAGTCAGAAGTTGGGATTTGATTCTTTCATAAGCAGAGTTTGCATACAATAATTCAGTAAATAGGAGTATCGAAAGAATACCTTTTGAGATTGTGACTAGAGTAAACCCTAGAGGAGTTGCAGAATTGAGAGACATTAGTATAGAAGGAAAGAGGAGTGCAGAAGCAGAAGAATTTGCAGATCATATGAAGATAGTGCATAATCAGGTGAAGAAGCATTTGGAGAATATGAACAGTAAGTATAAGGAAAAAGTAGATGAGAAGAGAAGACATAAGGAATTTGAAGTTGGAGATGAAGTGATGGTGTACTTGAGAAAAGAAAGATTTCCAGTTGGGACATATAACAAGTTGAAGATGAAGAAGTTTGGACCTTGTCAGATACTCAGAAAATTTGATTCAGGAAATGCATATGAAGTGAAATTGTCGGAGACCTTGGCTATATCACCTTTTTTCAACATTGTAGACTTATATCAATATCATGAAGTAGAGTTCAGTGACAACATGGAAAAAGACTTGAAGAAGCAGTTACCACAACAAGCACCGGAACAGATTGAGGACATTTTGGATAGTAGAGTTGGATGCAACACTAGAGGAAGACAATACAAAGAATATCTTGTGAAGTGGAAAGGTAGACCAAAAGAAGATTCATCATGGATTTCTCAGGCTAAGGTGGACTGTCTTGGTTCTCCCCTAGCCCCAACAAAGTGAGGGACTCACTTTTTCAATAACCTCGGATGTCTAATGCAGGAGAATCCCTAGTTTAAGAGTAATTTTGCATCAACCAAAAACACATTTGTATTTCAACTTGTTTGTAGTTCAATTTGTTTCTTTTCATTTTCCAATTTAGTTCAGATGGTTCAATCAGAAGCAGATTTTGTATTTCAGTCCAGTAGCATTTTTAGATCTTGTGGAGCTAGATTTAGGTTCTACATTCAATCATTTACATCATATCTAGAATTCAAAGATCCGCACATTAATACCACAAATATATCGCTATCAGAAGATGACTATTTCTCAGAGCAGAGCATCTGGATAATCACAGACAATCAGTTGAAGGAGAAACTTGCAGAAGCATCTCTTGATCTGTGGACCCTAATGATACATCATTCAATGATCTTTGGTTCATGGCCAACCTTCCTTAAAGATCCGCACATCATTCCATTCATTTTTTGAAAGTGTTCTATGCATTTAGGTCTGACCTATCTGTATACACACGTTACATCTCTTCTTTGGAATTTGTGATCTTCCTTGGCCAACATAGAGGAATCTAGTGGTTCGGAGATGATATATATTGATGTAATAGACCCTTAGGAAATTAGTTCATAAGTTACTAAGTTCTACATAGATAGCTTATTCATTTTCTGGCAAAGGAGCTTCAAAGCTTTATTTTGCGCATGTATGTAATCAGGCCTGTGAGCCCTAATTGTAAGCCTACATGTTGTCGGTTGATCTCTATTTGAATTCTATGATATACTGAATGACTGAATCTGCATTTGTTCTATTTCTTTGAGTTGTTTCCTTTGTGTTTACTCTTGTTGCATGGTTTAGATAGTTCACTCTGTGAACCCTCCTACCATGACTGCACCAGACTCAACTAGACCAAAATACTAATACTTAGCAATTCTTTTTCACATTAAGACCTATGGTGCCCTGCACCAAAGTCTAATGGGCTTGAGTAGGTCCTGATAGTGGAGTACCATGGGAAAGTGTAAAAGAAATAGAGAAAAGAAAGATGCCAAGAAAAAAGTTCTACAACAAACCCCAATCAAGTCATGTAATGAGTTTATGCATGAGTCTCCCCTGAATTTTGATAAAAAGGAAGACTTCATTGTAAGTGTAGATGAACAAGAACTTGATGAAAGAAAATATGATCTTGTTGTTGAGATTGATGATGAAGAAAGAGATCTCTTTGTGGATGAAGATGACTATGAATAGGACTATGATGATCAGGGATGTGAGGTTGATCTAGAAGGTGAACTCTTGTGTGCCTTAGATTAGATCAAGCAACTTAGAAAGGAGAATCAGAGATTAAGAGACCAACTTCAACAATAAAAAGATTACAAGGACAAGGTATGTTTAGATTTTATAAAAGTTTCTTTAGATCTTGAAGAGGCAAAGATACAAGTTGAAGAGTCTAATAAACTAATTATTAGTATAAAAATTGAAGTTGTAGAAGCCAAAAGAGTAGTTGATTTTACAAGATTTGATCTTGAAGTAAAAACTAGTGAATGCCTAAAATTAGAATTAGAAATAGTCTCTTTGAGAAATGAGTTGGAAAAGGCATCTTCTAGGTTGTACAAGAGTCTTCAGTTTGAAAAGAGTACTGACTACTTGAATGACTTATTGAGAAAGCAAAAGCATCACAAGGACACTACATGATTAGGTTATGAAGAAGGACAATGCTCTAAAGTCAAAAATACACCAAGGAAGAAGATAGATTTGGGTCATCATACTGCTACTCCTATAGATAAGAAAGAAGATAAAAGTATTGATGAAGGTAGAAGAACAAGTAGAACCTCAAGACCCCTATCTATCAGGCAATATCATTCAATGAGGTAAAACTATTCTCAATTTCATGGTTATTTCTATTGTTGCCATGCTTATGGTCACAGATCTATAAATTGTAAAACTCAAGAAAGTTATTGTTTAGAGTGGAATAAGACTAAAGGTCCTAGTAAGTCTTCAAATCAGAATTACAAGATTATGTGTTACAAATGCAATCAAGTAGGTCACAAGGAAAAATATTGTAGCTTACATGGAATATATAATCATGTGTGGAGTAAAAATAAAAGTCCCTATGGTTTGTTAAGAAGAAACTATGGTTCTTGGGTTCTAGACTACAATGTCAAGTGTTACAGGTGTAATAATTTTGGTCATTTAGCATATGTTTGTAGAAAGATCTTAAGAAAACACCTAGACATAACAAAAGGGTGACAACTAAGCAAAAGGAAGAAATTGTGAAAGTTTGGAGAAGAAAACAAGGATTAGAGAAGGTTGAACCTAATCTTGTGCATGCAACACAAGAAACATTTATGACAACTTAAAAGAGTACCATGAGGTTAGGGGGAGGTGATTACAGTTTTATCATCTAGCCCATTGGATATCAACCAAGAGGTTGTAAAGTCTGAAGATGTCTATAGTCATCTTTTTCTTTGCTTGATCTCTGCTCATTAGGTTAACAATGATAAGAGGATGCTTTGCATGATATCACAATGATAGATGCAATGATGATGTCTAATAAATCTTTGGTAATTTCATTTTGCAAGTTCTCTTTGTCCTTGCCCAATCTAGGTATATGCTTGCAAGTGGTGTTGTGTTGGTACTCACATGTGATCTCAGTCAAAAGCCTTTATCAATGCTTCTTATTGCTCACAAGGTGAGCTAGGTAACAGTTTGGAATGCACATTGAGGTGTTTTTAGGTTGATGACAATGGTTGCAACTATTTGGATAGGTCCTTGACAAAATAAAGTGCCCTTGATAAGCTGACTTATAAGGACAATTTTGAGGACAATGATGGAATGGATGCTTTATTTTGAAAGTACCTTTGTTTGTCTACACAATGATCTCACTCATATTGACTACTCAGTGAAGATTAGCAGCTTTAGTCATCTGCTTCTAACAATGGTTGTTGACTGTTTGACAGTGGTGGTTAAGATTTTTACTCATGCCCTTGCTATAGTTGTCACATATGTTTGTTTCCTTGATAGTGACAAATGCCCTTAGTTTGACAGAGATATTACATCTTGGTGTGATAATAGTTTTGTTACAATGATGATAGTTTGTGTTAATGATGCTTATAAGTTTTGGGCTATATATCTATGGACAATTGTTTTAAGGATCTTATTGCAGTGATCTATATCATTTTGCTATGGCAAGGAAAGTAGTGTGTAGGCAAACATTGGTTTAATAACAAAGGTTCTTCATGAGGTTATGAATGTTTATGCTTTTGATCATCTCTGGTTTTGACAGTGAGACAAGAGACAAGGCTTTGGAATAGTTTGAATAGTGATAGTGTCTAAGCAAGTGGTTATCCTTTTTAGTGGCATTTAATGTATTGTAGTTTTTCTATTTAGTCATTTCTCTAGCAAGTTCTCACAATGCTTCTAGTTCAACTTTGTGAACACTGTAGGACAGTCTGAAAAGTGAACAAGTTTCAAAGAGTGTGACATTGTGATAAACATGTTTGCAATGTCTATGAAATGTTGTACATTTTATAAGCTTACACTGATATAAGATTCTCTAATGCTAAAAAATTGGTGGAGTTGCATAGTTTCACATTGGTGCATGATTATAAATGCTAGGTTTCCATTGTATTAAGGACAAAATTTATGGATGTAAGATTTCTATTGTGTCAGAACAGGACAGTTACAGGCACTTGGAGAGCAGAGCAAGTCTTTTTTAAGCACAAAGTACAAGAGGTTCATAATAGTATAATGACATGACATTTACAATCTTGGAGTGATAATGTTGACAATGTTTACATCAAACAATGATATTCATTCATGTTTGATCAGTTGTTGTTATGACAGTTTTTGTAAATGATCTTTTATCCTGACTGTGGTAACTGCAGTGATGTGATTTTTTAAGGGTCTTGATGTTGATGCAAAGGTTCATGTGACACTGATTAATGCAAAGGCAAATTTCAATATTTTCTTTGAATGATTGAGCATTTCATATTTATGTCTGAGTAGTAGAGTTGGAGTTCCTTTGTCACATTAAGATTCATGTTTACCCATGGATCAAACACACTTATTTTCATACTCTAATTTTCCATAGGAAGAATGGTAGAGCTTGAAAAGTAGAAGAGTTGTGGGGACAGTCTTAAGGCCCAAAAGAGATACATGATGGTGTTTTGCTTTATATGACAGTGCACAATTTTTAGTCAGGTTATTCTTCTCTGCCACACATGTTGCAAAGGGGTTGTTTTTCAAGTGAAGGATAGAGTTTGGAGTGTACTCTTAAAGATAGTCACACTCATATTTAGGAAGGTAGTGAGTTACCAACACTTGTGGAATTCATTCACTTTCTTGGAACATATGAAACAACAATGTTTGCTTAGACAACTGATGTGTATTTTGCTTGAATGTGGGATCTTGTTTGGACAGTGGCAATATCTTGTGGATCTTATTTGATGGTTATGAATTGTTGCCTTAGCTCAGGGAGAGTTTTGCAGGTGATTATTCTATCTTTCCTATACATCTTAACGGAGCAAAGAAGGACAACAACAAAGAGCCATTGTCAAATGTAGTAGTTGCAAACTGCCCTAGTAAACATGTATGCTAAGTGATATGGGAAGTACTATGAAAAGTTGAGAAAGAGTACAGTCAAAGAAGAAGGCTACTCCAAAGGGGGAGTTTGGTGATATGACAATATTCAATGTCAGGGGGAGTGATTGTTTTGGATCCCTTCGTCAGTTAATGTCAAAGGGGGAGGGAACAATTTGGTTTTTGTTTGGTTTTGCCATCAATGACAAAGGGGGAGATTGTTGTGATAGTTGTCATTGATAGGGTTCAGTGGCAAGTTGGGATTGTGATGATTGTGATGCAGAGACATCAAACATGGGAGGACTAGATCATGATGATATTATGTTTATGTGTTGACAATCCTTGCAAAGACAAAGAAAGCGGTCACCTTATAGTTCATGTTGTTCATGATGTTGTAGGACATCAGGACATGATGTTGACTATGTGAGGCATGACATGTTGATGAGATGCAGGATATGATATATGATGTTGCAGGACATCAAGACATGATGTTGCCTATGTTGCTATGATGTTGATGGTGTTGAGGAGTTTATGGAGTTTATGCTATGCATCTATGCTTTGCCTCATGATGTTGTGTTTCTTCAAGTTAGTGTGATTTAATAGGTTCTCAAGATCATAGGTGATAGTGATGTCTGATGTTGTTCACATGAGAGTGAGATGCATGATACCATGCCATGATAAAGAATCATGTTTCAAGGATCATATTTTAGGAGACAATTTGGCTCACTTCATAGTGATAATGTTAAAGGTCACTGTTGTTAAAGATCTAAAAAGTCTAATTTGCAAAATCTCTCAATCTTTAAAAGTAAGTGTTTAAACCCTAAAAGGCACTAAAACCCTAAGCAAACTAAGGTAAATCCTTTGGAGCTTGTCTATTACACAATGCTCTTTTGATCTAATTTAATGTTGACCTTTTACAGTGGGTCATGCCACTTAAAAGTGACCACCTCAAGGGTTATTATATTGTGCTACTGCCGACCCCTTCTTGTTGACTGGTTCACAAACTCTCTTGGGTGCTAAAAAGGTAATCTAAGGTTATGATTTAAAATCTTGAAGGTGTGAGTCAAGGATTGAACAGTGGGTGTTTGAATAGGTTTCAAACTTCAATGGATACCTTATCACATTCAATTTGATGATTGGTTTCAAGAAGTTGTAATGACCCTGCAAACAGTTTTGAAACCGAACTGTGAAGGCCAGTAAATTTGATTTCTCACTCTGTGTGATATATAGAGATGTGAGACTTTGTTCATTGTGACATACAGAGAAATACATATGTGGTAATATATATAATGATATTTTTTTAATAGTTTTGAATCTAAAAAATAAATTTGTATAAAGAGTAGGTATGATGCAGTTTTGAGAGATAAGTATGTATGGGGCCATGTATTTCTAACAAAGGAGATTATATGTTTTGGAGGGCATGACAGTTGCAGAGATATGTTATAGATTGGAGAGATATGATAGAAGGGGGTTTGTATGTAGAAGAATCAGAGATGAGGACATACAAAATACAATGATTGTTGCAGAGGTAAAAGAATTTAATCTCACAAGTCTAATAATGACCTTTAATGATTATTCAGTTTTTGAAAGAATTAATATGATCATACATGATTGTGTAATGGTTGTATGCAAAGTGGAATTGTTTTAGGTTTGAATATCTTTTTTATTCAGGAGCATATGTATTGTGACATGATATCAAAGTACCTATCTATAAGCAAGGTGGATAACATTTCTATTTTATTGAAGAGTGAACCTTTTTGAATTCTAATAAGAGAGACATAAGACATGTGATAGAGCTTGTTTGTGGAGAGATTGTCAAACTTGTATGCTAGGAGACATAAGGGCTTGTATGAGCATTGGAGAGAAATGTTGTTGCATTATAGAGAATTAGGGTAACCCCCTAAATTGATTTTCTTCTATTATTGGATTTTCCAGTGAGGCACCTAATTGCCAGTGAGGTAGTTGTATTTGCCAGTGAGGCTGTAACCAATGAGGTTCTCTTGCCAGTGAGGTAGTTGTATTTGCTATTGAGGCTATAACTAGTGAGGTTCTCTTGCCAATGAGGCATTTTGTGTAGCTAGTGAGGCATGTTTTTGATTAAGCCAGTGAGGCATTTTTTGAGTGTTTTTTCATCCCTACGAGGGTTTTCCACTCATGAAAAACATGTGTTATGGTTCATGTTGTTTATCTTTATGTGTGTGCCCTAATGTTTTGTCTTTGAGGTCTTGATCATAATGTTTATAATCATACTTGTGCATATGTATTTTATAAATCTTTGAAGTCTCTCTCATTCTCTATCCTGTGAGTTAAAAGGTGCAAAAGGTTTTAAAAGTTTATAGACCACTGATTCACCCCCCTCTCAGTGGTCCTGTACTCTAACAAGCTTGTATTTGAATTATATGATATATTGAATGATTGAATCTACATTTGCTTCATATCTTTGAGTTGTTTCTATTGTGCTTACTCTAGCTGCATGGCCTAGATAGTTCTCTTTGAGGACCCTCCTAGCTATGACTACACCAAGTGGTATCAAAGTGAAAGTTTGAATCTTTGGGAGTGAATTGAGCAAAATTGGCAAAGGAATTCTATAAGATATTTCTATGGAGAGATCACCGAATCTGAGGTAGGTTACTTGTATTGCAACTAATCACTGATTGTGAGGAAGTTGTCACCTTGTAGCCCGATCACCAAATTGAGGTAGTTTACACTTGATCCTGTAGGAGTACAGTCAACACTGAGAGGGGGGGTGAATCAGTGTTGTGTGAATTTTAAAATTTTTAGACACTTTAACTTTCAGAGCACAAGGAGAGAAAGATAGCATTGATCTGTCAAATACATATGCACATGACTATGAATACAGAAAGAGAACAAAACTTCATAAGTAAATCATACACACACAGAGAAGATTATGACACAAGAATTGCATGAGTGGAAAACCCTCCAGGGGTAGAAAAACCACTCTAAACTGCCTCACTGGCTTAACTGATCAAACATGCCTCACTGGCTACAAAGAAGCCTCACTGGCTACAATATGTGTCTCACTGACAAATGTTAAGGTCTCACTGACCTACAAGCCTCACTGGCATACTGTTTAGAAGCACCAGCTTCAAGGAGCACCAACCCCTATTACAGAACAAACTAAAAACACAAATTCAGAGGGTTTCTCTGTTTCAATACATAACATTTATTCTCTCTCATGTGTCTGTCAAATGATCATCCCCAAATCATATACAAACTCAGATATTTCAATCCTGTATCATGATCCACTCTACAACACCAACACTGCTTGATTCTCAACAACACTGCTTGATTTTCAACAACACTTCACAACACTATATGTTTCATCTCTATCCTTCTTAATTCATCCATCAATGCACCTGAAAAACAACTTTATACAAGTTGATTATCTTTTCACCTTTCCTCTTCTGTTTGAACATTTTCATCTTCTCTCAATGAAGAACTTGCAAACAAAAAAACTTTTCACCTTCTCTCTGCAATTTTTCTTATTTTAAAAAAAAAACAATCTCTTGTAATAAAAAATATTATTTCTCTATCCATTTTAGAACCCTTTCATATTATTTGACATCTCAAATTATCCCTTGCAAAAATATGTAAATCTTCTTCAAAAATTTTGAAACCTTTCACTTACTCTGCATAGACAAATCATCTAAAACAATAATTAAGAAAAATCTTTAATTGAAATAAGATTTTTCAATTTGCTCTTGAAAGAGAAAATAAAATCTCTTTCTGATCTCCATGTGCAAGAAGTCAAACCCCTTCATTGAAACCATTTAATCCTGCAAAGAAAATATATTCTCTGTATAAACAAAATCTCTTTATATTCCTATGAAGATGACTCTTCAATCTCTTCAATCTGCATAAATGGCTCTAATTTCTCTACAACATTATTGACAAGATCATTTCATATTCTCTAACATTTCAATCAGGACCTGTAGGAGAAAAAATAAAATCTCTTTGAATATTTAGTCTTTTCATTTTTATCTCCTTCTCTGCAAATCCTGCATTCAAATTCTTTATCCAATCTACCTTTCAAAAGAAAATCACCTCAAATTCTTCTCTGCAATTTTTCATAAAAAAAATCTTTTCCTTCACAAAAATTTTGTTCATCTTCTCTGCAAAAAATAATCCTTCATATCCAAAAAAAATTCACCAATTTTTCTTAAAAGAAAATCTCCTAAAAAAAAAAACAAAATCTTGATGTTCATCTCTTTACTTCCAATATCCTCAAAAAAAAAACTCTCCTTAAAAAAATTTCTAATTTGATAATCACTTGTCACCAAATAAAACTCACTTAAAAATCTTCTCTTAAAAAAAATTCTAATTTTGTAAATAAAACTCACCATTTAAAAATCCATAATTTTTGGTATGGGCCGACCACTTAAAGTTTTAAGTAAAGTTTCCAAAAAAAACAAAACCATAAAAGGTTTTAGAATCGGCATTTTAGAAGCTTTATTAAATATATAGTTAGCTCCTCAAAAAAAGGCAATTCAATACCTTAAGTAATATGAAGACCTCTCTATTTCATCAGTCTTAAAAACATTTCAACGTTTATTTTTTAAAATCTCATTCCCACTCGATGACCAGTGTTCCATGTTAACATTGTCAAGGGGCCGGTGGATAGCATGATGTATAAACCCTTTAACAAGTCACTTTTAAGTGACTGACCTGTATAACAGGTCAACAGTCAATTAAATTAAAAAGTGATTTCTATGTTGACAGGCAGAGAGGATTATAAGATAGGTCTTTAGAGGCAAAGAATGGAAAATAGACCTAGAGCTTGATCCCTCTAACTCAGCTTGTAACATCATGACATATATTATCAAATCTTTCGTATGCTCATACACATGATGATGACAATAAAGTCCAGATAAACTTCTACATAGAAACTTTGTCAAGCTTTCACTCAAACTTTGAATATCTATATCAATCATCAATGAACTCCCTTATCAACCTTTTGACATTCTATGCAACACACATCATATCACCAACACTATCCACACAACATGAAAATCTGAGGAAAAATACATCTCAACTCTCAACCATATGAATTGTATCTTGACTAACCTATCAACTTCAAAAGGCCAAACCTGATCAAACAAGTCCTGTGATTAATCATAGTCTTGTGATTAATCATAAACCAACACCAAACATCAAGTGTATTCATGTGATCCTGTAAGCACTTGAAACACCAATATAGTGAGCATGATTGGTACATGAACACCAAAAAAGACCAAATGAAATCATTAATATGAACATTGCAAACCTTTGAATACCAACAACTGATATCATCAACCTTGTCAAGAACCAACACATTACAAACCTTTGATTACCAACAACTGATATCATCAACCAAGAATATGTCATGTTCACTGATAAATCATGACATTGTGAAGAACACATCTCTCCAACTGATTGTATGAACCAAGTAAACCATGAATGAAGATCACACAAGATGATGTCTCATGCTCCTGCTCCTATCAACAACAAACAAGATGACGTACTCCTGATGATGCAAGATCAAACCTGCGAAGTATAAAACTAGTCTCTGCATCTGCAAGACACATCGGATTTCAAACAACCAATACATTATCTCTGCATTAAATCTCTCCCACTTGAAGACATCCTGAAATATGACATGAGGACCAAACACCTTTTTGTCATCAATGACAACCTGTCACCATCAGATCCTAGGAAGATGTCATCAAGGAGAGTCCCTGCTATTGGAACAATGGCTTAAAGAATGGATGAGATGATGGAAATGATGAAAATAATGAGAATTCAATTAGATGTTGTCAAGGAAGATAGGTGAAGAGGATTGACACCTAGACCTAATGTTGAGAGTGATGATGAAGAAGAATTTCAATATGTTGATCAAATTGGCAAAACCATAGGAGGTGATTGTTAGAATCAAGACAGACAACTGAGAGGGGGGGTAAATTAGTTGTCCCAAAACTTCCTCTTATTAATCACTTAAATCCTTCTTGTAATTCAGCAGCATAATAATAAATCAATCATGGAAACATAATGCAATCATTCAAAAGTAGAAACACATTAACACATATGACACCAAGATTTTAACATGGAAAACCTGGTTAAGGGAAAAACCACTGGGTGACTAACCCAAGATTGTATTCTCTATTAAAAGAATAAATGGAACAAAATGGCACATGCCAATCAGGGCTCACTACCTGAGCACACTACTCACAAGAGGCCCACTGCCTACAGGAGACACACTGTCTATAGAATAATAAATATTACATGCTTGAACTAAAGAATAGCATCTTCACCATGCTTGAGTCAGTTCCATTTAAGCCCAATACTTCTACTCTGCCTTTCGTACTTCTCCTCTCTACCACACTCTCATCTCTGCCAAGATACTTTTGAAATGACTTCACAACTCTTATTTATACAAGACATTGACTTTGGGATAATCATCAAAGTTGACAAACTTTACAGAGCAAATACACAAATACAACTTGATTTGTTACAAAATACTTCATGAAAATCACCACATTGTCGGCCACATATATCTGGGACCAAAATCTCCTTTGAGGAACACACCATCCTTCTCATAACATCTTCAAGATCATCCGCAAGATGTGTAAATCATCCAGTTGGCCAAACTTAGGAAGAACATCATCATCCGGAAGTAATTCTTTAATTACGAGCTCAATCTTCAATGCGGACCACCAACACAAACTGGACACAGTCTAAAGACTTCCACAAGATTTCCTAAATCACTGAGAATGTCCACACTACTTCTACTTACTAAAATCATTCTCTCCTTCATTTAGAACCTCAAGAACATAGTTTGTCATCACTGTCATATTGGAATAGATGCTTGCAGACCTCCAAACCATGAACCAATTGAGTTGTCAATTCACATTGACTTCCTAAACACTCCACCAAATCTATAGAACAAGATATTGCATTTTTGGATCTCACCAGACCTATTTGAGTCACTCTGTCACCTTTGAACATCTACTAGAACTAGTTTTACTAATATGGTCATAACTTCTTCAAATCTTCATGTAGACCTCTCAGATCTTTATTGGATCACCTTTAGACACATATCTACAAACCCTTTGATTCACATCCTTTGAGCTTCATCTTAGCTGGGATCTTTACTTCATAGAGCTTCACTATCTTCACTGTTCTTCTCTGTTTCTGATAGGACTAATTTTCTCAATATCCTCAACACAACTCATCCAATCCTTGACATCAATGCAATAGGAGTATGTTGACATCAATGACAACACCGGTTAGGCCCATACTTGCAACAATCTCCCCCTTTGTCATTGATGGCAACATATGATGTGAAAAACTATTTTAACCATCAGGACAAGAACTTCTCCTTATTGACTGACATAACAACCATTCACATGTCTTCTCTTCCTTTACTGCTCCCCCTTTGATCAGCAACCACTTTTTGTTTTTCACGTCTTCTCTCCCCCTTTGACATCAATGGCAAAGGGCACATACTTGCATCACTCAGAATCATATAGATTGTTCCCCCTGAGTAGCAACTTCCTATCATCAATCCAGACCACAAGATATGACTGTGAGATCTACCGGACTGATGCACATCAGTGCACCTTAATTCAGAACCAGAGGGGTAATAACCCCTAACTTTTCCCTGAGATACTCAAAAGAGTCCTTAGGCAGAGATTTGGTAAAAATGTCTGTAATCTAATCCTTAGAGGGCACAAACTCCAATTTGACTTCATTATTGTTCACCTGCTCTCTCAAAAAATGAAACTTGATGGATATATGTTTTGTCTTTGAATGTAACACCGAATTCTTTAAAATGTTTATTGCACTTGAGTTGTCACAGAAGATTGTGATGGGTTCCTCATGCTCCACTCTGATGTCTCTTAGCATTTGATTCATCCATAATACTTGAGTGCAATTACTTGTTGATGCAATATACTCTGCTTCTACAGTACATAAGGATATTGCCTCTTATTTCTTGCTTAGCCAAGAAACCAATCTTTTCGCTAAAAAGAATGCTCCACCATTGGTACTCTTTCGGTCATCCACATCTCTTGCCCAATCCGCATCTGTATATGCATGAAGAGAGGAATCATGATCTATAGGATACCATAAACCATACTCAACTATTCCTTTTAGATATCTGAGAATCCTCTTGATTGCCATGACATGAGATTCTCTAGGGTCAGCTTGGAATCTAGCAACAAGACCAACAACATTCATAATGTCAGGTCTAGTTTGAGTAAGATACAATAGTCCTCCAATCATTGACCTATACTTTTTATGATTAGTCTTAGGAGAGTCATCATCTTTGCTTAGTTTACATTCGGTCGCCATGGGAGTATTCATTGGTTTTGAATCTTCCATTCCAAATTTCTGAAGAGAACTTGTGTCTCAAATTACTACTTGAACCTCTTAGTTGAACCTATGCATTGAACCACTTCGTTGAACCCATGCATTGAACCTCTTCGTTGAACTTATTCTTTGAACCTCTTTGTTGAACCTCTTCATTGAACCTTTCTGGAGTTCATTTGGTAGGTTCAATGACTCCTTGGTTCATTGGTTCAAGCATATGTGATGTTGGCATTGCTGTGACGAAGTGCTATTGGCAGGACTGAGTTGAAGACCATTGCCATCGGTGAAACGAAGACCATCGGCAAAGCAATATATCTTTGGGCCGATGGACACTAGTCACTCTGACGAAGGTTATGGGTAGGTCGTCGGCGAGACAAGGCCTATCGGCCAAACTCTGGGGTGTTACTCTGACAGGAGTAGTCACTCCGATGGCGTATGTCTATTGGCAAGAGAATACCCGTCGGCATAGCCGAAAGGTTATGAGCCGATGTAATGCAGTTATCCCGATGGAGGTATCAGTGAGACAGAGGACTGTCAAAGCGGGAGCTAATTCTTGTGCCGATGGTGACAATTATCCCGATGGAGGTAGAGCGGGAGCTAATTCTTGTGCTGATGGTGAAAGTTATTCCGATGGTAACCATGGTGATCAGGGAGACTTTGCTCATCGATGGGAGGTGAAGTCTGAGGGCTGATGGGGGTTGTTATGCCAATGGACGAAGGCTTGGTATTGTCGGCAACAAAATTGCCGACAATACTCTTTGGTTCATTCATGCTTATAAACCGGAATAGCAAACGCAACTTGATGCATGTGGGACTAATGTTTCCCGCAAAAATGTAAACTGTCAGACAGCAGTTACACAACAGTTGGGACAGCGGGCAGAGTAAGTTGTAATTGCAGTTAGGGCAGAAGTGAAAACAGTTTTTCTGCTCTTGAAGACTGTGGTATATATACAGTTTTGGTGAGCTCGTCGGTGATGATGAGAGATCGATGAAACTATTCTAATTATACAATTTATTCTGTAGATGTGCAGATGCAATAAACTATTTGTATAATTGTCATAGAATTGATACCTAAACAAAAGAGCTGGGTATCTTTATTGTAAGCTTAGAGTTTACTGTAATAAAGATAGCTTTTATTGTGGTGGTGGGTTTTTTACCCGTAAGGGTTTTCCCACGTAATACTGTGTGTCTGTGTTCTGAATATTGTCTATTTCTAGTTTCTCTCATGTACTTATCTGTGTTATTTAGTTTGAAAAGTTACCTGTCTACACTGTCCCTAGGGAATTAACATTAGGAAAGCTATTTTCTGCACCCATGTTTTCCTTACAAGTGGTATCAGAGCCTAGCCCATTGTGTTATCCTTGTCGGTAGTTTGGGTTTTTTGTGTTAATTCTGTTGTGTGGGAGTTCTGTAGAGTGTTATTTTTTAAATTAAATAAAGATGGCTAGTACATCAGACAAAATAGACATTGAGAAATTCAATGGCACAAACTTTGAGTTGTGGAAACTTAAAGTTGAAGACATGTTAGTCTATAGAGACCTTTGGGTTGCTGTGTCTAGAGTTCAACCTACAGGCATGAAGCAAGAAGATTGGGATCTGATATGTAGAAAAGCCAAAGGACTGATAAGATTGAGTTTATTTGACTTTGTTCTATTGAACATCCATGAGGAGAAGTCTGCAAGTGATTTGTGGAAGAAGTTGAATAATATTTATCAGGGCAAGTCCTTGGTAAATAGACTTTTCCTCAGAAAGAAATTGTATTCTCTAAAGATGGATGAAGGTGCATCTGTAGCAGAACATCTGAGTGCATTCAATACAATTGTTGCTCAGTTGACATCTATAGGTGTAAAAATAGAAGAGGAGGATCGTTGTATGCTTTTGTTATGTTCTTTACCTGACTCGTGAGACCATCTGGTGATGGCTATTAGAAGTACAACAACTACGTTTTCTCAGGAAACTATTGTTGCCTCTTTGTTGTCTGAAGAGATGTGAAGGAAGTCTTTTGGAATGGCCAAAGAGGCTCTGTCAATTCGTGGTAGATCAAAGGAAAGAGGCAAGAAGAAGGACAAGAAGTCTAAGTCCAAATGAGAGGGGAAATCAAAATCTACTGGCAAGAAGTCCAAGGTGAAGTGCTGGAATTGTGGGCAGAAAGGTCATGTCAAGAAAGACTGCAAAGAGGAAAAAAAAAGAAGAAGAACTTCTCTGATTCTGAGTCTTCATATAGTGATGCTGATGCTTTCATTGCTGCTCTGGCAACACCTGCTTCTGAAGATGTTTGGCTGATTGATTCAGGAGCATCTTTTCATATGACATCTCATAGAGAGTGGTTCACGAAGTATGAACCCTATGCTGGTGGCAAGGTGTTCCTGGCTAGTGATTCAATGCTGAAAATAGTTGGCTGAGGTTGAGTCAGAATCTAGTTCCCGGATGGCAGAATAAAGGGAATGAATGGAGTTCTTCATATACCAAGTCTGGCTCAAAATTTACTTTCTGTTAGTAAGATTAATGATGTTGGAGTGCAAGTTACTTTTGTGAATGGTGGCTGTAAGATGACTAGAGGTTCTATTGTTCTGGCAAAAGGTGAACGCATTGGAAATCTGTATAGGTTAGATGCTAAACCAGCGTGCTGTAATAATGTCTCTGTAAAATCTGAAAAAGCTACTATTGTAACACATGATGTAAATTCTATGGAAGTTAAACTTGCTGCAGAGAAAACAATGCTCTGGTATCATAGACTTGGTCACATAGGTGAGAAAGGTTTAAAAACCTTGAAAAACAAAAAATTGGTAGATGGGCTAATTGATTGTAATCTGGAGTTTGATTTCTGTGAACATTGTATATATGGAAAGCAAAACCGTGTTTCATTTTACTCTAGTTCTCATAAATCTTCTGGTGTTCTGGACTATGTGCATTCTGATGTTTTTGGTCCAGTTGATGTTCCTTCTTTATCTAAGTCAAGATACTACGTATCGTTCATTGATGATTATTCGAGAAGGGCATTTGTATATTTTTTGAAAAATAAATTAGAAGTGTTCATTCGATTTAAAGAATTTAAAACTCTTGTGGAAAATCAGACTGGTAGAAAACTAAAATGCTTGAGAACAGATAACGGTGGTGAATATTGCAATGTGGATTTTGATAAGTATTGTGTAGACCATGGAATTAAAAGGCATAAAACTACACCTTATACTCCACAACAGAATGGAGTTGCTGAAAGGTTAAATCGATCGTTGATGGAGAAAGCAAGAAGCATGTTGAGTTATGCTAGTCTTGAAAAGAAGTTCTGGGCTGAGGCAGTTGCTACAGCTTGTTACTTGCTGAACCGTTCTCCCACTTCAGCATTGGTTGATAAGACACCTATGGAAGCATGGTCTGGTAAGAAGCCCTCTCTAAGACATATTCGAGTCTTTGGCTATGAGGCATATGCTCATATTCCTGAAGTTAAAAGATCTAAGTTGGATAACAAGGCAGTTAAATGTATCTTTGTTGGCTATGGAGTCGGTATTAAAGGATACAAGCTTTGGAATCCTGAAACTGAAAAGGTAATCTACTGCAGGAATGTAATTTTTAGAGAGCTGAAACCATTGGTTGTTGATCCTTAGCCAGAAAAGATAGAAGAAAAGAAAAAAAAGAGTGTTGTGAATGTTCCTTTGACCCCTGTAAAAGAGGAACAACAAGCACCAAGTGTAGATGGTTCAGATGAGAGTTCAAGTAGCTCCAAAGATTCTGATCCAGAGCAAGAACCTGAACCTGCACCTCAACCTTTGAGGAGGTCTACACATGAAAGAAGACAACTAGATAGGTATGGATTTTCAGTACTTGATTCAACTTGTACCTATGCTTTACTTACTGATACTAATGAACCTAGGACTATGAAAGAAGCTATTAGTGTATCTGATTCAGATTCTTGGTTGGAAGCCATGCATAGTGAAATGACATCATTGGAGAAGAATGGAACCTGGGATCTGGTGCCCTTGCCTGAAGGAAGAAAACCTGTAGGTTGTAAGTGGGTATTTAAGAAGAAATATGGTCCAGATGGTAGTATTGAGAAGTATAAGGCAAGACTGGTTGCTAAGGGGTATTCCCAAAAGGAAGGTATTGATTATGGAGAAATTTTTTCTCCTGTAGCTAAGGTGACATCCATTAGATTTCTGTTGTCACTTGCAGCAGCATATGATTTTGAAATTGAGCAGATGGATGTGACAACAACATTTCTTCATGGAGACCTTGAAGAAGAAATTTATATGTCCCAGCCAGAGCATTTTGTGGAAAAAGGTAAAGAACATCTGGTATATAAACTTAAAAAGTCTCTTTATGGTTTGAAACAGTCTCCCAAAATGTGGTATCAAAAGTTTGATACGTATGTTTTATCCTTGGGGTATGTGAGAACTAAATCTGATCATTGTGTCTATTATAAAACTGAAGGTGATCAGATTCTTATAATTGCACTATATGTGGATGACATGTTGTTCATTGGCAATGGTAAGGGGATGATCTCAGAGTTAAAATCTCAGTTGTCCTTGAAATTTGAAATGAAAAATCTGGGGGCAGTAAAGTACATTCTGGGAATGGAGATCAAAAGGGACAGATCTAAGAGAAAAATTTGGCTCAGCCAGAGGAAGTATATTACCAATGTTCTTGATAAGTTTCATATGTCTGATTCTAAACAGTTAGTTGTTCCAGTTTTGCAAGGAATGAAATTATCTGTTGAAGATTGTCCAAAATCTTCAAATGAAATTGATGACATGAAGAGAGTACCTTATGCAAGTGCTGTTGGTAGTTTAATGTATGCAATGGTCTGTACCAGACCAGACATTGCCCAAGCAGTGGGAGTTTTGAGCCAGTTTATGGCGAATCCAGGCAGATCACATTGGGATGCTGTGAAAAGAGTTATGAGGTATCTGAAGGGAACTTCTGACTATGCTATTTGTTATCATGGAAACTCAGAAGGGTCTAAGAGATCTATCAGCATTCAGGGATATGTTGATTCTGATTGGGCAGGGGACATTGACAGTAGGAGATCCACCAGTGGATACGTGTTCACGTTACATGGTGGTGCTATCAGTTGAGCAAGCGACAGGCTGTAGTCACTTTGTCCACAATAGAGGCAGAGTACATGGCAGCCACTCGTGCATGCCAAGAAGCTGTTTGGTTGAAGAGGTTGTGTTCTGATGTTGGTTTTAATGCAGGGCAAATACAAATTCACTATGACAGTCAAAGTGCCATATGTTTGGCAAAGAATCCTACATTTCATGCTAGGACAAAACATATTGATGTCCAATATCACTTTGTTCGTGATATGGTGGAAGATAGGAAGGTGAAGCTGGAAAAGATTGACACTTTGGAAAATGTTGCTGATGCCTTAACTAAACCAGTGAACACAGCCAAGTTCAAATGGTGTTCAGATGGAATGGGTCTTCGGGCCCCTAGTTCTCAATAATCGAATGAGGACTAAGATGTAGCAGTAATCTCTTCGACAAGTGGGAGATTGAAGAGAACTTGTGTCTCAAATTACTACTTGAACCTCTTAGTTGAACCTATGCATTGAACCACTTCGATGAACCCATGCATTGAACCTCTTCGTTGAACTTATTCTTTGAACCTCTTTGTTGAACCTCTTCATTGAACCTTTCTGGAGTTCATTTGGTAGGTTCAATGACTCCTTGGTTCATTGGTTCAAGCATATGTGATGTTGGCATCGCTGTGACGAAGTGCTATCGGCAGGACTGAGTTGAAGACCATTGCCATCGGTGAAACGAAGACCATCGGCAAAGCAATATATCTTTGGGCCGATGGACACTAGTCACTCCGATGAAGGTTATGGGTAGGTCGTCGTCGAGACAAGGCCTATCGGCAAACTCTGGGGTGTTACTTCGACAGGAGTAGTCACTCTGATGGTGTATGTCTATCGGCAAGAGAATACCCGTCGGCATAGCCGAAAGGTTATGAGCTGATGTAATGCGGTTATCCCGATGGAGGTATCAGTGAGACAGAGGACTGTCGGAGCAGGAGCTAATTCTTGTGCCGATGGTGACAGTTATCCTGATGGAGATAGAGCGGGAGCTAATTCTTGTGCCGATGGTGAAAGTTATTCTGATGGTAATCGTGGTGATCGGGGAGACTTTGCTCGTCAGTGGGAGGTGAAGTCTGAGGGCCGATGGGGGTTGTTATGCCGATGGACGAAGGCTTGGTATTGTCGGCAACAAAATTGCCGACAATACTCTTTGGTTCATTCATGCTTATAAACCAGAATAGCAAACGCAGCTCGATGCATGTGGGACTAATGTTTCCCATGAAAATGTAAACTGTCAGATAGCAGTTACGCAACAGTTGGGACAGCGGGCAGAGTAAGTTGTAATTGCAGTTAGGGCAGAAGTGAAAATGGTTTTTTCTACTCTTGAAGACTGTGGTATATATACAGTTTTGGTGAGCTCGTCAGTGATGATGAGAGATCGATGAAACTATTCTAATTATACAATTTATTCTGTAGATGTGCAGATGCAATAAACTATTTGTATAATTGTCATAGAATTGATACCTGAACAAAAGAGCTGGGTATCTTTATTGTAATCTTAGAGTTTACTGTAATAAAGATAGCTTTTATTGTGGTGGTGGGTTTTTTACCTGTAAGGGTTTTCCCACGTAATATTGTGTGTCTGTGTTCTGAATATTGTCTATTTCTAGTTTCTCTCATGTACTTATTTGTGTTATTTAGTTTGAAAAGTTACCTGTCTACACTGTCCCCAGGGAATTAACATTAGGAAAGCTGTTTTCTGCACCTGTGTTTTCCTTACAATTTCTTCAACAATTCTTTCACATATTTGGTCTCAGATATGAAGATTCCTTTGTTTGAGTGATTTGCATACCCAAGAAGAAATTCATTTCCCCAAACATAGACATCTCAAATTCACTTTTCATTTGATTTGCAAAAGTCTTGCACATACTATCTCTTCCTCCAAACATAATATCATCAAAAAATACTTCAACAATCAAGATATTTTCATGTTCAATCTTGAAGTACACGTTACTATCAGTAGTACCTTTGTTGAAACCAATCTTCAAAAGATGCTTATCTAGTCTTTCATACCAAGCTCTTGGGGCTTGTTTGAGTCCATATAGTGCTTTCTTCAACCATATCACCATGATTAGACAATTGAAATCCATCCGGTTACTAAATGTATACTTGTTCTTCCAAGTCACCATTCAAGAAGGCTGACTTGACATCCATTTGATATACTTTGAAATCCTTGAAGGCAGTAAAGGAAAGAAATAATCTGACTGCTTCAATTCTTTCCACCGAAGCAAAAGTTTCTTCAAAATCAATTCCTTCTACTTGGGAATAACCCTTGCAGACCAATCTGGCTTTGTTTCTAACTACTTCACCATCTTCATTCAGTTTATTTTGGAAGACCCATTTGGTTCCAATTACATTTTTGTTTCTAGGTCTAGGAACAAGATCCCAAGTGTGATTTTTCTCAATCTGCATCAACTCTTCCTTCATTGCTTTAGTCCACATTTCATAATTACATTCTTCACTTACTATTTTTGGTTCAACTTTTGAAATCAAACAATACTTTTCTAAATCTTGAGCAATCTTTCTTCTTGTTTGGACACCTTTTCTTTTATTACCTATGATCTGATCTTCAGAATGATTCAGTCTTACATACCTGGGAGTTTTGGGAATTTCTTGCACTTCTATTTCTTGGATAGGTCCATTCAAACTTATCTCTTCTTCCTGATTCTTTGAATTAGTCTTGGTTTGAATTTCATAAGGAACTTGAACTTCTTGGACCAAACCATTATTCTAATCATCTTCTTCATATTCATAAAACCTTGAGGGTTTCTCAATACCTTCATCAACCTTCACATTTGTACTTTCCATAATCTTTCTCAATCTCTTGTTATAACATTGATATGCTTTTCTTTGAGTAGAATAACCCAAGAATATTCCTTCATCACTTCTAGCATCAAATTTGCCAAGGTCTTCATCTCTTTTAATGTAACATTTGCTACCAAAGACTCTGAAATACTTCATAGTGGGAGTGATGCCAAACCAGAGTTCATAAGGGGTCTTACCAGTATTGTTTCTAATTTGTACTCGATTAAGAGTATAGACAGCTGTGCTTATAGCTTCTCTCCAGTAGATCTGAGGAACATTTGCTTCCATCATCATGGTTCTAGATGCTTCCTAGATGGTCCGGTTCTTTCTCTCCACTACTCCATTCTGTTGTGGAGTCCTTGGAGCAGATAATTGTCTTTTTATCCCATGTTTCTCCTAGAATTCTATGAACTCTCCAGATGTGAATTCTCCACCTTTATCAGACCTGAGACATTTATGTTTAATCTACTTTCATTCTCTACCATAGCTTTGAATATTTTGAATTTCTCAAGGGCCTTAGATTTTTCTTTCAGAAAAGTCACCCACATCATCTGGGAGTGGTCATCAATTAATAACATGATAGAAACTCCTGATTCTTGCCGGTCCACATAGATTAGTATGTACTAAATCCAACAATCTGGTAGAAGATTATTCCTTACTTTTGAATGTGACTTTGCTTTGTTTACCCAACTGACATTCTTTGCACAAACTATTAGAGGGTTTCACCAATCTTGGAAGATCTCTTACAGCCTGAGTGTTTCTTATCTTGATGATATTATCAAAATTCACATGACACATTCTCCTATGCCACAACCAACTCTAATCAATTTAAACAAATAAACAACTTTTGCCAGTGCCAACCAAGTGGAAGATGTTACCTTTTGTTTGTGTACCAAATGCAATCTCTGTACCAGAACTTTCAAAGATCTTACATTTTCCATTTTTGAATCAGAGATCATAGCCTTTGTCCACTAATTGTCCAAGACTGAGAAGATTGTGCTTCAGACCTTCAACATACAACACATCACTGGTTTTGTTCTTCCCATCAAAAGAAATAGTTCCTCTACCTCTGATTCTGCCAGCAGAATTATCACCAAATTTTACAACTCCTCCTTCATATCTTTCCAAATCTATAAACTTGTTTTTGTCACTTGTCATATGGTGTGAGCATCCACTGTCAATGACCCAAACATCCTTTTCTTCAACTTGGGCAACTAGAGCTTTTTCTATCATTTTATGATTGACAAATTCAGAGGGCATTAGATCTTCTTCCTTGATGGCAATAAACACCCAGTCACTTCTGGATTTGTTTCCTCTCTCTGATTCATCATCTGTTACTCCTTCATCATCATCTTCATGAACATAGTAACACTTCTTTTGAAATCTTGATCTATTAGGGTTTGTCCTAGAAAATCTTTCCAGACACCTTGAGGTAAAATGATCAATCTTATTGCATTTAAAACATTTGAAAGGCAATTTTCCTTCATACTTACTGGATCCTCTTCGTAGTCTTTTTGCAATGAGAGCCTCAAGTTGTTCAACTTCTAATTCATCCTCTTCCAGATCTTTTCTTGCTTTCTTATATCAAGATAATTTTCTTGAGGAACTTTCTCCTAGATCATACCTCTGTTTACCTTTTGTAGAGGCACTAGCTTTGAATGCAGATTTAGTCTTGGGAAGTGCATCACCAAACTTAGATAATTCAAATGCAAATATCTTACCAACCAATTGATCCCTTGTGATAGTAGTTAAGGATCTAATTTCTTCAATAGAAACAACTTTGTTTTTATAAGTAGGAGGTAAGGATCTGAGAACCTTAGCAATAATTTCATCTTCATCCAGAACTTCACCAGTACATCTGATGCCACAAACAAGCTCATTTATTTTGTCATGTAAGAAGTGATATTCTCATCTTCACTCATCTTTAGGTTTTCAAATTTTCCTTTCAAACTCTGTAGGTTGGCACATTTAACATACTTGTCTCCTTCATGCAGAAGTTCCATTTTTTCCAAAATCTCATATGCAGTTTTTAGATCAATAACATTTGTCAACTCTAAATTAGATAAGGCACTTAGTAGAGCTTCTTTGGCCTAAAGATTATTTTCAGCATCTCTAATTTCATCTACGGTTCTCGGACCATTCTAAGGAGGAACATACTTCTTTGAAGCCATGATCCAATATTGCATTCCCATACATTGCAAGTGACATTCCATGCAGCTTTTCCAAAGAGTATAATTGGTTCCATCAAACCTCAGACTATCCTTCTTGTAGGAAGACATCCTAGATCTCCTCAAGCGGTTAAGCTCTTTTAGAGGAACTTAGCTCTAATACCAATTGTTAGAATCAAGATAGACAACTAAGAGGGAGGGGTGAATCAGTTGTCCCAAAACATCCTCTTATTAATCACTTAAATCCTTCTTGTAATTCAATAGCATAATAATAAATCAATCATGGAAAAATAATGCAATCATTCAAGAGTAGAAACACATTAACACATATGACACCAATATTTTAATGTGGAAAACCTAGTTAAGAGAAAAACCATGGGGTGACTAACCCAAGATTGTATTCTTTGTTAAAAGAATAAAAGGAACAAAATGGTACATGCCAATTAGGGCTCACTACCTGAGCACACTGCTCACAAGAGGCCCACTGCCTACATGAGACACACTGTCTACAGAATAATAAATATTACATAATTGAACTAAAGAATAGTATCTTCACCATGCTTGAGTCAATTCCATTTAAGCCCAATACTTCTGCTCTACCTTTCGCACTTCTCCTCTCTACCACACTCTCATCTCCGCCAAGATACTTTTGAAATGACTTCACAACTCTTATTTATACAAGACAGCAACTTTGGGATAATCATTAAAGTTAGCAAACTTTACAGAGTAAATACACAAATACAACTTAATTTGTTACAAAAGACTTCATGCAAATCACCACACTGTTAGCCATATATATTTGGGACCCAAATCTCCTTTGAGGAACACGCCATCCTTCTCATAACATCTTCAAGATCATTTGCAAGATGTGTAAATCATCCAGTTGGCCAAACTTAGGAAGAACGTCATCATCCGGAAGTAATTCTTCAATTACGAGCTCAATCTTCAATGCAGACCACCAACACAAACTGGACACAATCCAAAGACCTCCATAAGCTTGCCTGAATCACTAAGAACATCCACACTACTTTTGCTTACTGAAATCATTCTCTCCTTCATCCAAAACCTCAAGAACACAGTCTTTCATCACTGTCATATTGGAATAGATGCTTGTAGACCTCCAGACCATGAACCAATTGAGTTGTCAATTCACATTGACTTCCTAAATACTCTACCAAATCCGCAGAACAAAATACTACATTTCTGGATCTCACTGGACCTATTTGAGTCACTCTGTCACCTTTGAACATCTGCCAGAACTAGTTTTACTAATATGGTCATAACTTATTCAAATCTTCATGTGGACCTCTCAGATCTTTACTGGATCACCTTTAGACACATATGTACAAAACCTTTGATTCACATCCTCTGATCTTCATCTTAGCTGGGATCTTTACTTCATAGAGCTTCACTAACTTCACTATTCTTCTCTGTTTCTGATAGGACTAATTTTCTCAATATCCTCAGCACACAACCCATCCAATCCTTGACATCAATGCAATAGGAGTATGTTGATATCAATGACAACACCGGTTAGGCCCATACTTGCAACAATGATGAAGAAGAAGAATCAGATCAAGTCAAGATGTTGCAAGCTATTTCAAAGACTAGAATGAGACCTAGAGTTGATGTACCTAATTACACTGGCAATTTGAACTTTGAAGAGTTGATTGACTGGATAAATGACATGGAAGAATACTTTGAGTATGAAGAAATTGAAGATCTAGAGAAAGTAAAATTTGCAAAAACAAAGTTAAAAGTGTTGCAAGTATGGGCCTAATTGGTGTTGTCATTGATGTCAACATACTCCTGTTGCATTGATGTCAAGAATTGGATGAGTTGTGTGCTGAGGATATTGAGAAAATTGTAGACACCCAAATTTGTCCCAACTTTGTCCATGTCTAGCAACACCTTGTTAAATCATTAAGCCAATTAATTAAATAACTTTTATTTATTTAATTAAAATCCCATTCTCATCCTACTTAGCCAATTAATTAAATAAATTTTATTTAATTAATTAATTCCACATCATAATCCTATTTATCCTATCCTCATCCCAATTAATTAAATAAATTTTATTTATTTAATTAATTTCCACATCATATCTTATCCCATTTTATTCATTTATTTAATTAATATTCAACTCATATCCCAACTAATTCAAATATTTTATTTGAATTAACTACTCACCTTTTATCACATTCCAACACTTGTCCAGTCAATCATGTGTTGTAAGACAACTTTCATTCATATCCTTCACATGCACAACTAATGGAACCTAAATTTAGTATCTTTCAATCCTAGCCATTCACATAGCCTCTAAATCTCCACTGTTGATTGATCTTAGCTAAGCCCTATATAAACACCCTCTCATTCCATATGAGACATCCAGCAATCATATAGCACCTACATTATCATCTTGAGCATCTTGAGCATCTGAGCATTCATTTGAGCTTTTCATCATCCATCATGGCAGCTTTCAGCTTTGCAATTGTTCATTGTTGAAGAAGCAGTCCACATCTCTCAAACAAGGAATCACTTGGTCTAGGTGAGGTTATGCTTGAATTGCATTGTTCTTTTGATTTCATTTAGATTAGATTCCTTGATGATGGTAGGGTTAGGGTTTCATGACTTTGTCTGATTTGCTAAGCCTGACTTTTCACCTATCACATTTTGGCACACCCGGTGGGACTCACGTCCTTGATTAACTTCTCTTATTTGAGTTATTTTTATGAAGTTTAGATCTCTTGGAGTGCCAATCTTTCATTTTTGCAAGCTTTTGTAGCAAAAATTTGTATTTTTCTAACCCTAGTTTGCAAATATTTAGCTAAAAATGTATGTAGATGATCTCTTAGCCCAAATCTAACCTCACCATTGTGTCCGGGAGGCCATTTCCATAAATTTTGAGTATAAATTTGCCTAAATTTGATGAAAAATGGAGCATTTGGTGAAGAAAACAACAATCGGTATGTAGAAATGTGCCTCTGGTAATTCAGGTCGCCTTTGATCAAACAGCAGTCGCCTGGGCTAAATCAGCTCGCCTTTGATCAAATACTGGTCACTTATGGTCAAATTTGGCTCACTTTTAAACAAACAGTATGTAGCTTTTGGTAAAATTTAGGTCGCTTTTGATCAAAAACTGCTCGCTTATGGTAAAATTCAGCTCGCTTTTGATCAAAAATTGATCGCTTATGGTAAAATTCAGCTCGCTTTTGAACAAAAATGGATTGCTTATGGTAAAATATAGCTCGCTTTTGAACAAAAATGAATCGCTTATGGTAAAATTCAGTTCGCTTTTGAACAAAAATGGATCGCATCTGGTAAAACTGGTCGTATATGGTTAATATCTGCAATCTCTCACCTGAAACTTTCTAGATCGCTTTTGGGCTAACAGTAATCACTTTTGCTCATATTTTGATCACTTTTAGTCAGATAGTAATCACTTTTGCTCATATTTTGATCACTTTTATCTAAACAGTAATCACTTTTGTCTTTAACCTAATCGCTTTTGGTCTGATAGTAATCGTGTTCTGCAGAACTAGGGTTTCTGTCGCATCTTTCATTTTGCAGATACAGGTCGCTTGTAGGCCAAAATTGGTTGCTTTGGGATTTTCTGCATCACTTATAAACATACAGCATTTGCATCTGGTGTTTTCCGAGTCGTATTTGATCTACAAGGAGTTGCCTATGGTAAAACATGAGATCGCTTCTGGACACGCAGTGATCACCTCTGCTATCTTTCGCATCGCTTACAAGCCTACAGGCGTCACATCTAGGTGTTTTCTAAGTCTCATTTGATCTACAAGGGCTCACCTGTGGTAAAATAACGGTCACTTCAGAAAAACAGTAAATCGCATCTGGCAACTGTAACTTGCTTCTGGTTGCTGTCATTGGGCATCTTGGTGTTTCTAGCATAACTTTCACATACGAAGGCCAAATCGCACAAACAAGGACTCATTGGAAATCTGGGAGGACAAGCTTCACAACTGTACCACTTTTATTAGGTGACTATACTAATTTTTAGGTTTTTTTCAGTCAAAGTTCAGGTTCATTGCAAACTTCATTTGAGCATAACGTGAGCAATTTTGATCGTTTTTCAGCGAAACTTTTTTTCAAATTGCTTAGAATCTCCTGAACTTTCTATTTATGCAATCTATTTTTCTGTATCAGATAATTTTCATCAAAATTTTCAGATTTCATCTTTTTCATGTAATCATCTTCTTTGCAAGTTTACTTGTTTCTTTTTGGAATTGGTGACTTGTAGAGGCATCTAAGGAGCTGGAGCAGCATTGGCATCAACATCTATAGCAAATTGGAAAGTGATTGTATCAGGTGCACTCATTCTAATATTTCATCTCTTAATCTTGATTGATCACACATTTGGACTTTGGGATTAAAATGAACATTGTTTGCTATCACGCTATTGAAAAAATTGGGCTAAAACGAACCATTGTCTTTCATCACATTTGGATTTGGGCTTTAAAACAAACAAGTACTTACATTGTTTTCCACACATTGAATTTCTAAGGTTAATGAACCCCATGCGAGTGTGACCAAGTAAATGTGTATGCTCTCTCCTCGCGTCCCAACACGAACTTGGAGATCAAAAACATTTACTTGTGTTGCTTTTGTTTAGCCTTAGAGAGGCCTGCCTTGGTATCCACCCCAAGGGAATGACCTCAAGCGGTACTTTCATCTGATCTGCTATAAAAATCAGAGGATAAGGCGAAAGCCAAGTCTAACCGATATTAGCGCTCACCATACAGTGCTAACTCGAAAGGAGGTGTACCTTTGTGTATATTAAAACTCCTAGTAGGGTTAGTTAAAGTCTTAAGTGGCTTGCTGGATGCTCGTGGGGTGCCGGTCCCCCGGATTTTCACTAGAACCTCCTTGTGATAGTGGCCTTGCCTTAACTAGGACTTGTTGAATTGTCTTCACATACTTGCTTAACCATCATCACATTCTTTTAAACTAACAACTTGCTTATGTGTCTTGCATGAGTGATTCATGTGTGTCTATGCATAATCATTTGTTTGAACATTGCCAAATCAAGCTATAAACACCAAACACATAAACAAATCAATCTAAACACATCATCCAAATCCCTAAACAAGCACTTGCTAAAAGGACTTAAGACAAACACTTGGTGACAACATGTCTACATTGGAGGACCTAGAAATCAAATTCCAAAGATTCCTCCAAAATATTTATCAAGGATTACAACCCCTCAACCAAGATGCCATTGAAATATTACAATTCTTCCTCGAAAGCGCTCAACCCCACGCAAGCCAATCATCTCAACTACAAAACTTCATAGCCCAAGTCCAACACCTTTTAGCCACTAGTCAAGCTCGACAAGTACAACAATCCTTAGCCACTTCCTATCAACCTAATCCACTTCATAGCCACATGTCATATCCATCCACTTCCTATCAACTCAATCTACCTATCCACCAAGTCAATACCACATCAACCTATGAACATCCACCTCAAGCTTATCCAATCCCTCATACTACCATTCCAATGCACTACCAAGCCCATCCACAAGGCAATCAAGTGATATCACAAAAACAACATGCAAGTCCAAATGGCCTTTTGTATATAAATCAAGTGAGCACAAGTCAACCTTGCCAACAAGATCAAATGCCCGCATCTTTGGGTCCACCTCAAGATATTTTGTCTACATATCCTACAATTACACCTAGCTTCCAAGACTATCAATGGCCTCCACAACAAGCACAAATGAGCCCAAAGCCACCTTTGCAATAAGATGCACATGCAACTCCAAGTGGCCCTTTGTACATAAACCATGCGAGCCTAATGCAACAAGATTTAATTACCTTTGACAAGGGAGATACCAATCTAGAGTGGCCATCACCATCCAGTCACATTGCAACACATGAGCCAACTAATCCTATCCCAACACCACCATTTGATCCTACTCCTAGTCTAACTCACCAAGCCCTTCATTACCTTCATCAACCTTCCAAACCACCAAGCCCTCCATTACCTTCATCACCATGTCATTCTAATCCTTCACCAAAGGATGCGGCTGAGATAGTTTTACAAAGAATGCTTGAAGCAAAACTCATTGAACTTCCTAAAGTCAAACCATGTGAAGAAAGTCCATATGATGAACATGATTATTGTGCATACCATAGGACCAAAGGCCATAATACAAATCAATGCCCAATATTTATCTCAATTGTTTACAAGGTGTACCCACCTATAATAGGAAATCGTGCCACATCATCCCCATCCTATGTGTCACCCCCATCTAGTCCAAATCCTAATCCATCCAATCCAATTAGCTCTCAACCTAATCCTCGTCCTAATCCTAATCCAACACCATCTATCATTATCATCCATCCATTATATTTCCCATCCACCCATACACTTGCAAAGGATGTGATCCATTGGCTACTAGATAGGAATAAACTACCCCCATGTCAAACACCAATTCATGAGCCTACCAATGAAGTTCCAAAGGTGATGTCTAATCCTATAATCTCATCATGTGGTTCACATATCCTTGAGCCTCTTCAAAAGCCTTCCCTTAACATGCCTAATCCTTCAAGCCCATCATGTGACCTACAAACCAACAAGTCTATTCAAGAGTCTCCAACCACAAGCCTAAGTCAAGAGCCATCATGCCTTCATGTTGATAACTATCAAGAGTCTATCAAGTCCACTCAAGAACCTTCCACTTCCATCCAAAGTCAAGAGGTATGTCAAGAGCATAATCTTAAACATGTGGAAATATTGAACCTTAATCTTAATCAAGACCAAAGCACCTCTAAGTTCCACCTATCTATGACCTACTTATGGGTTGCCTTCAAGCTATTAGCCATCACCATGATCTCATTCATGAGCAAATTTATCCCATGCATAGCTCGCTTAATCCTATTTTGCTCATAGTTATGATCAAGGTTCTATCTAAGATCATGAAAACCATGATGATCCATTTGGCAAAACTTTATCTATCTCATGATCAAGATGATATCTATGATGAAGAACCTATTAAAAAGTACCTTGATCCTATCCATAATCCCATAACCATCCATGAGCAAGATATCCAAATTGCTCCTAGTCATCCTCCATCTAGCCCTATCCATAATGAGCAAACATCCACTTGTCATAATGAGACATGTGCCTCTCAAGAACACATAAGCATAGAAGATCAAACAAATAACTTGGATCTTAGTGAACACAATGCTAATGATCCTCCTTCCACATCTACCATCGATCCCATTTCAAGTCCACCATCATGTCCGAGTAGTCTTACCACCTTCCTCCATGAATGTTCTTCCTTAGGACAACAACAACCATTGTCCTCCATTTCATCTTCTCCATCCAATAAAGAACTCAAGTCTAGTTCCCAAAACACGTCTAGTCCCATAGTCAATCGCATCCTCCAAAACATGAACTACAAAGGTAAAGGCCTAGGCTTTTATGAACAAGGTATTTTAGAGCCAAACCATGTCAAAGTTCCTCCATGCTCATATGGCCTTGGATACACAGCCCAAGGTAAATAAGGCAAAGATGTTGGTAATCCCTTCATGCATCCTAAATTTACCACTTTCCATCGCACCCTCCATCTACCCAAAACATATGTAGCCATTCTAACTCCATCATCCTATAAATGTCAAAAGCATGTGACCATACACCTTCCGCCATCCACTTTTACCAACTCCACATATCCCTCCATCCACCTTGCCACCATTGCTTCCAACACCTAATATACATATCATTCATAAGTATCCTTACATCCCTAATCATGACCAACAAAAGCACACATCATTTAAGCATAAAGATTCCAATAATTCCATCCACTCCACCCACCCCATGGGATTCAAAAGCAGAAATTTTGATGCCTCTACCTATAAAGCTAAAAGTCCTACCAAAAATCCTAAGGCCTCTCATGCCTTAGGGCACAAACATGAAAAATCAATGCAAATAACCAAAGCAAAGCAATCCAAAAAGCTATCCAAGCCCATACCTTCAAAAGAAAAGCCCAAAAGCAAAATGGTTTGGGTTCCTAAGCAAATAGCTAGCAAAATGAATGAGGCATCCTCATCCACATCTCAAGAATCCCAATCACCTATATCCATCCAAGAGCCTATTTCCTTCCAAAACTTCCATTCCTTTCAAAACTCCCACAAGAAAAGCAAAAGCACTAAAACTACTAAATCTATGTGGGTTCCTAAATCACTTCATCAACCATCCCCTAAGCAAACATCTCCATTGCTTCCTACACCACCATCCAATCAAAAGCTTCAATGTTTATCACGGTGTGTGCAACCATTGGTCATGGTTCCCTTCCATTCCAAAACATTCCCACATAACTACATCTCCCCATCTTCCATCCATTATCCTACATATCTCCCCCATGCTAACCCTATGGTCCATGCTTTTGCATAAGTTTTTCATCCATCTTCATTCCATAAGCCTATATAAATCCACATCATATGCCACTAGCCTACCCTTCCACAATCCACATCCTACCTAATCCATCTCCAATCGACACAATCCCTTATCAACATCTATGAGCATAATGACATGGTCCATGCGATGACATCCATCTCTAATGGGACTACCAACATCCATCGCACTAGCCACTTGAGTCCCTCCTATCCATTACCATGGTGAAAACCTGGCAAACAGGCGCCATGTGTAATTGTCAAGACATCTAAAAGCAAAAAAGAAAAAAAAGAAAAAAAAAGAAAAAAAATCAAAATAGTAAAGAGAAAGCCCTTCGTCCAACAGTGAAAACCTGGTAAACAGGTGCCTTGGATAAGTACCATGATGAAAACCTGACAAACAGGCATCATGTGTAGGTTCATCTTCCATGTCACTTACACTTGGGGGCACATTGTCTCATCCAACCTATCCATTTCCAAACTATCTATCCCATTATATCATTTTCCATCCTATCCTATCCTACCAGTACCATACCATCCTACCACCCTTAGCCATTACATAAACATGCCTATCCTATTGAACCCATTTATCCATCCTTCTGCCTTTTGATTTTGATGAAGACATAGGGGCAAAATGTTGAAGCATGTTTGGATATTTCTTGGCATACCTTCTGTCCAAACCAAGTCCTATCCATTGACCATTTATCCATCTCATTTAAACCAATCCATCATGTCATCCTAAGCATTACCACCTAGAATGGGGCAAGTTCCTCCTATGCAACATAGCCTTTGGAGATCACATCCTAGCTCCCTTATGATCCATCCACTATGGTGTATCCTTATCACGAGCTTTCTATCTTATAGTCTACATATCCATTTATCATGAGGCATGCATCCATCCCTTATATGGCCTATCCTCTTATCTATCCATTTATCATGAGCCTTTCATCCCATTTACTATAAGCCAATCCCATTCATCCATCCTTGCACCTAGGCTTGGTTTTCTCCCTTGTCATTGGTATCTAGCACGAAGTCTACCCAAATTGTAAATCCATTGACATTCAAAAAAAAAAAAACTCCAAAAAAATCAAAATATCCCAACAAACACAAAAAAATCAAAATATGTCAAAAAATCCAAAAAAAATTAAATATCCAATGAAAAATCCAAGCAATAAAACCAGTCACATCATCCAAAACAATCCACTTCAACATTCAATCAAAATCAAATCCTCATCATCATCAATTCCTCCTATCAATAACATTCATTCATCCATTTCGATCAATCCATTTCCAATCAAATCAATCAAATCAATCTAAGCAATGATCTTAAATCCAAGTCACATTAATCCATATCAAGCAAGCCAATCAATCAAAGGAACATTATCCAATCAAATCACCAAGTTTTGCTCCTAATCTTGTCATGAACTAAATCAATCATCATCAATGGGATATAGCATTCCCACATCTTTGTGTTGATCTAGGGATATAGCTTTCCCCGCAATGACAACACTATCTATCAACAAAACAAACAATCAATCATTGGTTTATGACTTGACAAAGGCAATACATTTTTTGTTTTACATCCTTTGAGCACATTGAGAACACTTGCTTATGCTTAGATTGAGTGGACACTCTAATCATCACACCGTCACTATCATCATTCAAAACAATCCAATCATCAAAACAATCATCCCAACAATAACAAACATCAAAGCAAATCAACTCAAGCACATCAAGCCAACCATTAAAACAAATCCAATCACTTCAGCAAATCAAAGGCAGCTCAATCCACCACAAATCATCCATCCTTCATCAAATCAATCTTCATCCTTCAATCATCTTCAAATCATTCTAAACAATTATCCAAGTGCAAGCCCATCCTTAAAGCTATACCAATCAAGCTAATCAATCAAGCCAAGTTATCCAATCACAATCAATGGTCTTGATCCTAGCCTTGTTGTAAGCCAAATCAATCAATCAACTAGCCAACCAACTCAGCAAACAACCTTGTGTTGATCTAGGGATATAGCTTTCCCCGCAATGACAACACTCTCAACTATCATCAACAAAACAATCAGCAATTAATCATTGGTTTACAGCTTGACATGGGCAATACCTTGTTTGTTTTTGAATCATTTGTGCATGCTTGCTTGCCTACTTGTGTGTGTTATCATTTTATCTTGCATTTGCGGGATGATCTTATTCTCTTCCTATGCGTATTGGTATCTTGTACGTGTTGGGATTAGCATCTTACATATCAATATCTCTAGCATCTGAGAAGCTAAACAGTCTCTTATGCATTTGAGACTATTCTATGTTAAGACTAACTCCATACATATAACCAACAAGCTATCATTATGTGTAGTGGAGATAAGCTCAAACCATTGCTTGTAGCGTCAAAGTCCAACACTAGCTGTTATTCATATCTTGTGCATGTTGGCTCAACATCTTGACCTCATGCGTTCAGACAAGATTGTAACACGCTAGTTGCGCATTGGATATCTCGACACCTTGGTCTCTTATACCCTGGTGCATAACATCCATATGCTATATCAAACATAACGACTGCATTTCTTTTCATTCTGAGCAATTACTTGAAAGCTGCCCATCATCCTATCTAGAACCTACTTATAGCCCTTCTCACAACCCTAATTCTTCTATGCCATAGCCTATTTTCTTCCATCCAACTCCCATTTTCTTCGTATTAGCCTTCTTTTTAGCCTTTTTCTTCTATCGAGAGCCAACCCAGCTCTTCCTGGTTAGCCTGGCTTACCTCTCGAGGGGGCATCACCTGCCAGTTACACTGGGGCATAACTTGTGTATCAAATGCATATCGTATCTTCTTTGACACAACGCTCTATCAAACATTGTATCAAAGAGGGGCAAAATGTAGATACCCAAATTTGTCCCAACTTTGTCCATGTCTAGCAACACCTTGTTAAATCATTAAGCCAATTAATTAAATAACTTTTATTTATTTAATTAAAATCCCATTCTCATCCTACTTAGCCAATTAATTAAATAAATTTTATTTATTTAATTAATTCCACATCATAATCCTATTTATCCTATCCTCATCCCAATTAATTAAATAAATTTTATTTATTTAATTAATTTCCACATCATATCTTATCCCATTTTATTCATTTATCCTATTAATTAAATAAATTTAATTTATTTAATTAATATTCAACTCATATCCCAACTAATTCAAATATTTTATTTGAATTAACTACTCACCTTTTATCACATTCCAACACTTGTCCAGTCAATCATGTGTTGTAAGACAACTTTCATTCATATCCTTCACATGCACAACTAATGGAACCTAAATTTAGTATCTTTCAATCCTAGCCATTCACATAGCCTCTGAATCTCCACCATTGATTGATCTTGGCTGAGCCCTATATAAACACCCTCTCATTCCATATGAGACATCCAGCAATCATATAGCACCTACATTATCATCTTGAGCATCTGAGCATTCATTTGAGCTTTTCATCATCCATCATGGCAGCTTTCAGCTTTGCAATTGTTAATTGTTGAAGAAGCAGTCCACATCTCTCAAACAAGGAATCGCACAGTCTAGGTGATGTTATGCTTGAATTGCATTGTTCTTTTGATTTCATTTAGATTAGATTCCTTGATGATGGTAGGGTTAGGGTTTCATGACTTTGTCTGATCTGCTAAGCCTAACTTTTCACCTATCACAAAAATTATCCCCATCAGAAATAGAGAAGAATAGTGAAGACAATGAATTTCTATGAAGCAAAGATCCCATCCAGCTGAAAATTAGAGTATGCGCATCAAAGGGCTTATAGATATGTGTTTGAAGGTTCTCTAGTCAAGATTTCAGAGATCCATAAGAAGATTTGAAGAAGTTATGGCCACATAAGTAAAACTGGTTCTAGCAGCTATTCAGTGGTGACAGAGTGGCACAAATAGGTTCAGTGAGATCTGGAAATGCAATATCTTGTTCTGGGATGTGGTGGCATGTTTAGGAAACTAATGTGAATTGACAATTCAATTGGCTCATAGTTTGGAGGTCCACAAGTAATTCTTCTATTGTGACAGTGATGACTGACTGTGTTCTTGAGGTTCCAGATGAAGATGCGAATGGCTACAGTAAGTAGAAGTGGTGCAGATGTTCTTGGTGATTCAAGCAAGCTTATGGGGGTCTCTAGATTGTGTCCAATTCATGTTGGTGGTATGTATTGAAGATTGAGCTCGTAATTGAAGATTCATCTTTGGGTAATGGTGTTCTTCCTAAGCTTGGCCGACCGGATGATTTGCACATGATCTTGAAGATGTTCTATGAAGCATGGCATGTTCCTGAAAGAAGATTGAAGTCCCAGATATGTGTGGCCGACAATGTGGTGATACGCATGAGGTTTTTGTAACAAGTCAAGTTGTACTTTTGTAATTTCTTTGTAATAAAATAAAGTATGTTGTGCCGACTTTGATGATCATTCCAAAGTTGATGTCATGTATAAATAAGAATTATGAAGTCATTCAAAAGCATTTGTGGTCATGATGAGAAAGTGATAGAGAGGAGAGGAGCGAAAAGTAGAGCAGAAGTGTTGAGCTTAAATGTAACTGTCTCAAGCATGGTGAAGATGCTAATCTCTAGTTCAAGTATGTAATATTTATATTATTCTATAGATAGTGTGTCTCCTATAGGTAGTAGGCCTCTTTTGAATGGTGTGCTCGAGCAGTGAGCCCTAATTGGCAAGTGTCATTTTATTTTTCTTATTCTTTTAACAAAGAATACAATCTTGGGTTAGTCACCCTGTGGTTTTTCCCTTAACCGAGTTTTCCACGTTAAAATCTTGGTGTCATATGTGGTAAATGTGTTTCTACTTTGAGTTATTGCATTATGTTTTCATGATCATTATTATGATTTAAGAAATTAAGGAACATAAGTTTTTGAGACAAATGATTCACCCCCCCTCTCAGTTGTCTATCCTATAATCAACAATTGGTATTAGAGCTAAGTTCTTGTAAAAGAGCTTAACTGCTTGAGGAGATCTAGGATGTCTTCCTATAAGAAGGATAGTCTGAGGTTTGATGGAACGAAATACACTCTTTGGAAAAGCCGCATGGAATGTCACTTGCAATGTATGGGAGTTCAATATTGGAACATCACTATAAAAGAGTATATTCCTCCAAAGAATGGTCTGACAACTCTAGATGAAATTAGAGATGCTGAAGATAATCTTCAAGGTAAAGAAGCCTTACTAAGTGCCTTATCTGATACAGAGATGACAAATGTTATGGAATTAAAAACTGCATATGAAATTTGGTCAAAGCTAGAAATTTTGCATGAAGGAGACAAATATGTTAAATATGCCAAGCTATAAAGTCTAAAAGGGAAATTCAAAAACTTGAAGATGAATCAAGATGAGAATATCACTACATTTATGCCAAAATTAAATGAGCTTGTTTGTGGCATTAGATGTGCTGGTGGAACTTTGGATGAAGATGAGATTGTTGCCAAAGTTCTCAGATCCTTACCTCTTGCTTACAAACACAAGGTTGCTACTATTGAGGAATTTAGATCTTTATCAAAAATTATTAGGGATCAATTGGTTGGGAAGTTAGCTGCATTTGAATTGGCTGAGTTTGGAGATGCTCTTCCCAAGACTGAATCTACATTCAAAGCTAGTGCCTCTACAAAAGGTAAACAAAGATATGATCTAGGAGAGAGTTCCTCAAAGAAACTATCATGGTATGAAAAAGAAAGAAAAGTTCTAGAAGAAGATGAGGCAGAAGCTGTTCAACTTGAAGCTTTTATTGCAAAAAGACTACCAAGAGGATCTGGTAAGTATGAAGGAAAATTGCCTTTCAAATGTTTCAATTGCAACAAGATTGGTCATTTTGCCTCAAGATGTCTGGAAAGATTTTCAAGGCCTAACCCTAATAGATCAAGATTTCAAAAGAAGTGTTACTATGTTCAAGAAGATGATGATGAAGGAGTAGCAGATGATGAATTTGAGATAGGAAACAAATCTGGAAGTGACTGGGTGTTTTTTGCCATCAAGGAAGAAGATCCAATGCCTATTGAATCTACCAAATGTTAAGATAGAAAGGGCTCTAGCTGTTTAGGTTGAAGAAAAGGATGAATGGGTCATTGACAGTGGATGCTCTCACTATATGATTGGCGATAAGAATAAGTTCATAAACCTAGAAATATATGAAGGTGGAGTTGTAAAATTTGGAGATAATTCTGCTGGCAGAATCAAAGGTAGAGGAACCAATTCTTTTGATGGAAAGAACAAAACCAGTGATGTTCTATATGTTGAAGGTCTAAAGCATAATCTTCTCAGTGTTGGGCAGTTGGTAGACAAAATTTATGATCTCCAGTTCAAAAATGGAAAATGCAAGATCTTTGAAAGCTCTAGAACTAAGATTGCATCTGGTACTCAGACAAAATGCAACATCTTTCACTTGGTTGGTACTAGAAAAAGTTGCTTATTTGTTCAAATTGATCAAAGTTGGTTGTGGCATAGGAGAATGTGTCATGTGAATTTTGATAATATCATTAAGATAAGCAACACCCAGGCTGTAAGAGATCTTCAAAGATTGGTGAAACCTACTAATAGTTTGTGCAAAGAATGTCAGTTGGGTAAGCAAAATAGAGTCACATTTAAAAGTAAGGAACAATCTTCAACTGGATTGTTGGACTTGGTACACATTGATCTATGTGGACCGGAAAGAATCAGGAGTCTGCAAGGTGATAGATATTTCATGTTACTAATTGATGACCACTCCCGGATGATGTGGGTGACTTTCTTAAAAGAGAAATCTGAAGCACTTGAGAAGTTCAAAATATTCAAGGCTATGGTAGAAAATGAAATTGGGTTAAACATAAAATGTCTTAGGTCTAATAGAGGTGGTGAGTTCACTTCCAGAGAGTTCATAGAATTCTATGAGAAACATGGGATAAAGAGAAGGTTATCTACTCCAAGGACTCCATAGCAAAATGGAGTAGTGGAGAGAAAGAACCAGACCATCCAGGAAGCATCTAGAACCATGATGATGGAAACAAATATCCCTCAGATCTACTGGAGAGAAGCTGTAAGCACTACTGTCTATACTATTAATCAAGTACAAATCAGAAGCAATACTAGTAAGACTCCTTATGAACTTTGGTTTGGCATCAGCCCTACTGTGAAATATTCCATAGTCTTTGGTAGTAAGTGCTATATCAAAAGAGATGAAGACCTTGGAAAGTTTGATGCTAGAAGTGATGAAGGAATATTCTTGGGATACTCTACTCAAAGCAAAGCATACCGGTGTTATAACAAGAGATTGAGAAAGATTGTAGAAAGTACAAATGTGAAGGTTGATGAAGGCATTGGAAATCCCTCAAGGTTTTATGAGTATGAAGCAGATGATCAGAATGATGTTTCGGTCCAGGAAGAACAAGCTCCAATTACAGTTTAGATTTAGACTAATCCAGAGAATCCTAAAATACAGGAAGAAGAGATAAGTTTGAATGAACCTATCCAAGAAATAGAAGTGCAATAAATTCCCAAAACTCCTAGGTATGTAAGACTGAATCATTTTGAAGACTAGATCACAGGAGATAGAAGCAAAGGTGTTCAAACAAGAAGAAAAATTTCTCAAGATTCAGTGAAGTATTGTCTGATTTCAAAGGTTGAACCAAAAATAGTAAGTGAAGCATGCAATGATGAAAGTTGGACTAAAGCAATGGAGGAAGAGTTGATGTAGATTAAAAAAAATCACACTTGGGATCTTGTTCCCAGACCTAAAGACAAAAATGTGATTGGGACTAAGTGGGTGTGATTGGGACTAAGTGGGTCTTCTGGAATAAACTGAATGAAGATGGTGAAGTAGTTAGAAACAAAGCTAGATTGGTTTGTAAGGGTTATTCTCAAGTGGAAGGAGTTGACTTTGAAGAAACTTTTGCTCTGGTGGCAAGAATTGAAGTAGTCAAATTATTTCTTGCATTTGCTTCCCTCAAGGATTTTAACGTATATCATATGGATGTCAAGTCTACCTTCCTAAATGCTGATTTGGAAGAAGAGGTATACATTAAGAAACTGGATGGATTCCAATTGTCTGATCACGGTGATATGGTCTACAAGTTGAAGAAAGCATTGTATGGACTCAAACAAGCCCCAAGAGCCTAGTATGAAAGATTGGATAAACATCTTTTGAAGATTGGTTTCAACAAAGGTACTGCTGATAGTAACTTGTACTTCAAGATTGATTATGAAAATATCTTGATTGTTGAAGTATTTGTTGATGATATCATTTTTGGAGGAAAAGATAGTATGTGCAAGACTTTTGCAAATCAAATGAAAAGTGAATTTGAGATGTCTATGTTTGGGGAAATGAATTTCTTCTTGGGTCTGCGAATCACTCAAACAAAGAAAGGAATTTTCATATCATAGACCAAGTATGTGAAAGAATTGTTGAAGAAATTTGGGATGGAAGACTCAAAGGCAATGAATACTCATATGGAAACTGGATGTAAGCTGAGAAAAGATGATGAATCTACTAAGGCTAATTAGAAAAAGTATAGGTCAATGATTGGAGGACTATTGTACCTTACTCAAACTAGACCTGACATTATGAATGTTGTTGGTCCTATTGCCAGATTCCAAGCTGATGCTTAAGAGTCTCATGTCGTGGCAATCAAGAGAATTCTCAGATATCTGAAGGGAACAGTTGAGTATGGTTTATAGTATCCTAGGGATCATGATTTCTCTATTCATCCATATACAAATGCTGATTGGGCAAGAGATGTGGATGACTAGAAGAGTACCAGTGGTGGTGCATTCTTTTTGGGGAAAAGATTGGTTTCTTGGCTGAGCAAGAAATAAGAGGCAATATCTCTATCCACTGCAGAAGCATAGTATATTGTAGCAACAGGTAGTTGTACTCAAGTATTGTCGATGAAGTAAATGTTAAGAGACATCAGAGTGGAGTATGAAGAACCTATCACAATCTTCTGTGATAACTCAAGTGCAATAAATATATCAAAAATTTGGTGTTACATTCAAAGACAAAACATATATCCATCAAGTTTTACTTTTTGAGAGAGTAGGTGAACAAGAATGAAGTCAAATTAGAGTTTGTACCCTCAAAGGATCAGATTGTAGACATTTTTACTAAACCTCTACCTAAGGACTCTTTTGAGTATCTTAGGGAGAAGTTAGGGGTTATTACCCCTTCAGTTCTGAATTAAGGTGCACTGATGTGCATCAGTTCGATGGATCTCAGAGTCATATCTTGTGGTCTGGATTGATGATAGGAAGCTGCTACTTAAGGGGAGCAGTCTATATGATTCTAAAGTATTGATGCAAGTATGTGCCCTTTGCCATTGATGTCAAAAGGGGAGAGAAGACATGTGAAAAAAAAGAGATTGCTGATCAAAGTGGGAGAAATGAAGAAAGAAAAGACATGTGAATGATTGATGTTGTTAGGGGGATCTAGTGAGGAGAAGTTCTTGTCTTGATGGTCAAAACAGTTTTTCACATGATATGTTGCCATCAATGACAAAGGGGGAGATTGTTTCAAGTATGGGCCTAACCAGTGTTGTCATTGATGTCAACATACTCCTCTTGCATTGATGTCAAGAATTGGATGAGTTGTGTGCTGAGGATATTGAGAAAATTAGCCCCATCAGAAATAGAGAAGAACAGTGAAGACAGTGAAGTTCTATGAAGCAAAGATCCCATCCAGCTGAAGATCAGAGTATGCACATCAAAGGGTTTGTAGATATATGTCTAAAGGTTCTCCAGTCAATATTTCAGAGGTCTACACAAAGATTTGAAGAAGTTATGGCCACATGAGTAAAACTAGTTCTGGCAGCTATTTAGTGGTGACAAAGTGACACAAATAGGTCCAGTGAGATCTGGAAATGCAATATCTTGTTCTGCGGATCTAGTGGCATGTTTGAGAAACTAATGTGAATTGAAAATTCAATTGGCTCATAGTTTGGGGGTCCACAAGGAATCCTTCTATTGTGACAGTGATGATAGACTATGTTCTTGAGGTTCTAGATGAAGATATGAATGACTACAGTAAGCAGAAGTGGTGTGGATGTTCTTGGTGATTCAAGCAAGCTTATGGGGGTCTCTACATTGCGTCCAGTTTGTGTTGGCAGTCCGCATTGAAGATTAAGCTCGTAATTGAAGATTCATCTTTGGGTAATGCTGTTCTTCCTAATCTTGGCTGACTGGATGATTTGCACATGATCCTAAAGATGTTCTATGAAGCATGGTGTGTTCCTCAAAGAAGATTGAAGTCTTAGATATGTGTAGCCAACAGTGTGGTGATATGCATGAGGTTTTTGTAACAAATCAAGTTGTACTTTTGTAATTGCTCTGTAATAAAAAAAAGTATGTTGTTTCGACTTTGATGATCATTCCAAAGTTGATGTCATGTATAAATAAGAATTATGAAGTCATTCAAAAGTATCTATGGTCGTGATGAGAATGTGATAGAGATGAGAGGAGTAAAAAGTAGAGCATAAGTGTTGAGCTTAAATGGAACTATCTCAAGCATGGTGAAGATGCTAATCTCTAGTTCAAGTATGTAATATTTATATTATTCTGTAGATAGTGTGTCTCCTGTAGGCAGTGGGCCTCTTGTGAGCAGTGTACTCAGGCAGTGAGCCCTAATCGGCAAGTGCCATTTTGTTCTTCTTATTCTTTTAACAGAGAATATAATCTTGGGTTAGTCACCCTGTGTTTTTCCCTTAATCAGGTTTTCCACATTAAAATCTTGGTATCATATGTGGTGAATGTGTTTCTACTTTTTGAGTTATTGCATTATGTTTTCATGATCATTATTATGCTTTAAGAAATTAAGGAACAAAATTTTTTGAGACAACTGATTCACCCCCCCTCTCAGTTGTCTATCCTATAATCAACAAAAAGGACATGCTGCTATATGGTGGAAAGAAGTTTAGATGGATAGAAATAGAAGAGGAAAAGAAAAGATTACAAAATGGGACAAGATGGTGACAAAGTTGAAGAATCAGTTTGTACCTATTGACTATGAGTTGGAGCTGTTGAAGAGATTGCAGAACTTGAGACAAAAGGAGAAATCTTTGAAGGAGTATATCGAATAATTTCATAAGATGATCATAAGGACAAAACATAGTGAAGAAAGCGAAGAGAAAGTGGCTAGATACATCAATAGACTAAGATTGAACATTCAAAAAGAATTGAGTTTGGTAAGAATGACAAAACTGGAAGAAGCATATCAATTTGCCTCGAAAGTTGAAGAGAAGTTGAATAAGAGACATGATCAGAGACAAAGAGGTAGAGGAGGTAAATTTGAGAGAGGTAGAACATTTTTTGGAGGAGAAAGATCATATATAGAGTAGACTAGAGAACACATTCAAGAAGGAGGACAGAGATAACAATGCATACCGGTGAGATGATAGAAATTTCTACTGCAAAAGAAAGCCCTAGTCCATACCGGAGTGAAGGATATAGAAGAGAAAGAAGAGGACCTGATAAGAGAACATTCAGAGGAACCTGTTTCAAGTGTGGAGGTGAAGGACATAGAGAATTTGAATGTAATCAGGGAAGTACAAGTATGAGGATAAGGAATAATGGAAGTGCAGCCTATGTGGAAGAAGAACCTGTTGGATCACCAAGTTTAGTTGGTAAACTTGAGAAAGTAGAATCACTTGTGATGAGAGCACTATTTCAAGTAGAGACTATAACATTAGAAAATGTCCCCTTGGGGGCTTTTCCCTCTTTAGGTTTAGCTCCCAAGTCTTTAGTGTATATTTAGGACATTTTACATCATATTTCAACATCCCAATGAGAAAACCCCTAAGTGTCTTTCCAAATAGGACCTAGGGGGACTACTTGAGATAAGCCTTGCCCAAAATAGGGGGAGGACTTGGGTACCCGTGCCCTAGACCTACCCTATTTTGGGGCAGTCCCAATTTTTGGGTGTTGGCTTGTGACCATTATTTGGGTCCTATGCCGACACAGTAAGTTTGAATTACGAAATTCTTGGTGAGAGTGTTTGTAGTTGCATATAAAAGCATGCTTAGGCATTCATTTGTAAACTAGATTTCAACTAGATGACTACTAGCAAGCTATTGTGTTCTAAAGGTGATTCAAGGCTTTCATTGTGTTGCAAGAGCAGATTTGTGTTGTCTATGTGTTTGTGTTTGTAGATTTGAGCATCCATCTCCTCATGGAATGAAGAGCTTCTTCCTCCCATGAGATCTTCAGTACAAGGTGACATCTATTGTGATTATTGAGCATTTATCATTTGATTTTTGCCTCTACCTCCCAAGGCACACACTCTCTATCTGACAACGGTGTTTGGAAGGCTTGAATGTCTCTCCGGGGCTTGACTAAGGCAAGCTCCTAAACATCACAACCCCCTCCCAAACTTTTCATGATTGCAGGTTACAGGTTGGAGTTGTAGATAAAGTGAAGTTGTAGGAGGGTACAATAGAATATTAGAATTGCAGATCAGTGAAAGAAATAGCCACCTGGACTAGGGTGCCCGCTCATTAGTCCTTAAAGTTTTGTGACAGAAAAACCTTCAGTGCAACAAACACAGGTTGCAGACCTTGTTTCTAGATCTTGATAAAAAGTAGGGCATTGGACTTGGGTTCCCACTCTTTAGTCCCTAACTTTTCTGCCTTAGAACCCCAAAAATAGGTGCACAATTATTTGTTGTTTCACATCTCTCTGTAGCAACATTTTCCATAATTCATCTGTTTACTGTCGTATTTGCATAATTGGGGTTTTAAGGTATAATTGAGCATAAGAGAAGGAAATTGACAATCAAATCATAAAAATCCAAGTTTCCCTACATTTGTAAGTGACCAAGGACCTGATAGTGCTCTTCCACTTGATCTAAAGGTCCTTGAATGTAATTGGTGAAAGGAGGATTCAAACCAAAACTAAACAATCCCAATTTGACCCTTTACATTTTGGTGAACCCATGTTTTTGGACTTAATTGCAACTTGTTGAGTATTTGTCTTCAAATTTGGGTTGATTTTCATTCATTCATATAGTCATTCATCTTATTGCATTGAGAAAATTACAAAAAAATGAAAATTTGGAAAATTTGGAAACCCTAACTTGCATTTTCATATAGGTTTCTAATTTGCATCAATTCACTCTAATTTTTCCTAATTTATGATTTTTGCATCAGATCTGATATAAACTACAGAAAATTACAAAAAATCAATAATTTGCATTGCATTTTCATCATATAATTGCTAGAGTTTTGTAGAAATTTTGACAATTTTCATATAACCTAGTAATTCCAAAATCTAGGGTTAGTAGGCAAAATCTTCTTTCATAATTTTCTACTAATTTTAGAGACTCATTCAAATTTACATTTGGCTTTAGTCTTGCATTTTGGTGTAAATTTTCATTTAGATTTCAAATATTTACAATTTTGCATAGAAAATTTCAACAAAAATCTAGCAATTTTCATGCATTTTCATTAGATTTGCACTTGCATTTTGCATATTAGGGTTTGGAAATAATTTTCAGATCTGAGTATATTTAATTTTCATCATAAACCATATTTCAAAACATTCATACATCATTTTGTGTCAAGATCTCAAACTTAGGGCTTCAAAAACGTTGATTTTCATTAGATTTGACCTTATCAACTCTCTAAATTTGCACCGTAGGCATGTTGTGAAGGATATTTTTGTACTAATTGGTTTTTATCAGGGTAATAATTTTCTTTCCCTCCTAAAAATATTCACAACACCTTTTTAACGGGCTCTTGTATTGAAAATTTAGCGAAAAACTACACATTTTTGCTATTTTTGCCTTAGGGTTTGGCCTAGTTTGCACTCCAAGTGTGTTGTGACAAATTTTATGGATTGAGGTGATTGATATCATCAGTATTATTTTTTTCATCTCCTAAAATTCATTACAACACCCATTTTTCTAGGTCTTGGAATTGAAAAATCGTGAAAAATTGCCTATTTTTGCTATATATTCACTAAGATTTGACCTTGAGTGGCACTAAAAGCGTGTTGTGACAAATATTTTGGCATTAAGTGGCTGAAATTACTGATATAATTTTCTTTCCATCATCATTTTCCTCACAACACCCTTTGTCATGCTCTTTTGCATTGAGATTTGGTGAAAAAATTGCATGTTTTAGCATATTTTCACTATATTTTGACTTGTCGTCATCTTAGATTTGCATCAAGAGTGTGTTGTGAAGGACATTAATACTTTATTGGACTGATATCAGACATATAATTTTCTTCCCCTAATCAAAATCCTTACAACACCTTTCATTTCATTCATTTACATTGAAAAAGTACAAAAAATCAAGCATTTTAGGCCTTTTTTTTTGCATATAGGTTTGCACTTATCTTTGACATACTTTTGGAAAAAATTTTAAAAACTGATTTAATATTTATTTAAACATATAAATATGGCCTCTACTCACAATAAAAACAATAGGTTCCCTCCTAGGCCTTACATGAAAAGAAAGGTCCCTGAACTTGAAATTGTGTTTACACCTCATGATAGAACAACTGGAGACACTGAAGGACCTCTTTACATCACTGTGAAAATAATGGGAAACCCTGTGGATGGAACTCTTATTGATCCTAATTTCATGACCAATGTTTCCATTGAAGAATTCATCTTTGCACATCAATTAATGCAAGGTTCTTATGACCCTTTGGATATGATGATCAAAACACATAAGGGAACCTTTGAAAAACCTTTGAGTAAGATATCATTATTGGTAACATTATTTGAAAAACATGTGGAACAATGGTTTGATGTTGTCCCTATTTCTGATCTCTTCCGTATTAAATTGGGACACCCTTGGTTAAAACAAATGAAAGATATCCCTTCAACAATCCACCATTGTCTAAAATTCCCTTTTGATGGACATGTGTTTACTGTCCCTCACAATAAGTATAAACCTTTGGTTGAGAAAAAGCATTACATATTGGATTACTTTTCAGATAAATCTGAACAAGAACTGGAACCACAAATTGACTTTAACTTTTTGAGCTATAGAAATTACAAAGCAAAAATTTTACACCCAATGCCTGGTCCTCCTATGTAAGAAATGACAAAAGATAAACAACCTGCATGTGAAGAGAACCTTAGACCGAAAGGACAAGGTCCCTATGATAAGGTTCCTCCCCCAAAATCCTTATAAGGATTGGGAGGTCATTATCAACAACAAAATATTCCACCGTGACAAATGAGGTTTGATCCCAATGCTTCATCTTCTAAATTACACAAAACTATGAAAGAAGAAAGCCCTATTTTACAAGAGATAAGTGGTAAAAGAAAATAAAATAGACAAGCAAGAGAAAGAAGATGAAGAAGACAAGCTTATGTCATAAACCTTGTCTCTCAACAAGAAAACATTGATCCAAACATTGAACAAAACAAAGATGACCCTAACAATGCTAAGAATTGGGCTATGGTACCTTATGTCCCACTTTCCTCTAACATTCGGGAGTGGGAGGATGACGATGATCTGCTTGATGACAAGACTTAACCCAGGCAATCCTATAGGTAAGTATCTCTAATCCTTTATCTCTATCATGATGTGCTTCCTCTGTGATGTGTTATGTGTTGTTCAGGCCTCATGGGATGACCCCTAATTCTCTTGTAAGGTCTGGGATACCAAGAGGCTACCTCCGTTGTGACCTTCTTCTATTTGTATCATCATTCTTCTATATTTCCTCTCTCTCTAATTTCATCATTGTGTGTTGTGTCTTGCTGACATAGCATTGCGGTTGGTGACTTGGGGGTACCCTCCTACGTGAATTTCCCTAAGACACTTGTTTCTCCTCTCTTATTTATTGTTTCCCTTCCTCTAGTGTTTTCTATCTAGCAGGTGGATGACAAAAACACATTTATATTGATGTGGACCTAGTGTCTCTTTTGAGAGAAATAAAAAAATGGACTTAGTTCCTAATATGATGATGGGGTTGTATATTTTATCTAACGCTTGGCTAGTGGAAGCATTCATGCTTTCCTCGTAGTGACTATGATGATGTTTTTATCTCATTTACAAACATTAACAATACTGCTGCTCTATGCACCTTAGTTTGTCTTTGAATCTAGTCTTGGTGGTACTCGATTCAGAGAGCTTCATGATATAGCCCTACGGTTATCCTCAAACTCTGAATTCATGGTATAACCTTGGGTCTTTGTGTGGTTGATCATATGCATTGTTGTTGTTTATCATGATGTTGTAGACACTAACATGTTTCTTGCAGGGATGTGTTTGTGGGAACATTTGGCGATCATAAAGTACATGTCACCTCTAGGGGACATGGGCTTTGTGAAAGTCTGTGTTCCCTTGTGTGTTTTCTTCCTACCTTAACATGCTTGATATCGATACCTGATATCAACCACCTTAAGGTGGGGGCATATATAAGCTAAGCTGTCTATTATAGATGTTAGCAATGTGTTTATCTTCAGGTGTAGTTTAACGACTTGTGCGATGAGTACATCTTGTAATATGAGTTTGTTTGAAATCAATCAATCAATCATGTAAGCCCTCTATAGAGGTAGGCTATCAAGCATATCCTTTTTATTAAGCCCTCTGTGAAGGCAGGGATGGTGTATTTCTCAGAGTAGATTGCATCATCCTGTCATTTTCAAAAGACCTCTGCAGAGGTGGGGAGTGGTTCTGTGACTAACTCAACCCTTAAGCATGTCTTCAGCGATTATTGTGGCGAAGCACAATTGTCAGTGTGTGCCTGTAATGTGCCTGAGATGGTACTAAACCTAGAAATAGGGACACTCGATCACTTGGCTGTCGTGTTTTCTCCATGTCTTCAAGTGTGTGTTTTGGTGTGCTTGCTTTGTTTGGCATATTTGTTTCCCCATATGTAGTTTAAAGACCTACGCAATGAGTGCATCCTACATTTTGGGAGGTTTTACATGTCTTGCATGTGTGTTACCCCATATATATAGTTTAAAGACCTGCGCGATGAGTGCATCCTATATTATGGGAGGTTTGTTTACTTTCCAGTACTTGTATCTACATTTCATATATGTGATAAAAAGAAAAGAAAAGAAATCATGCCTATCTTCTATGCATTAATGTGTCTTCTATGCATTTCTTGTCTTCTCCATGTTTTGCATGACTGTAACTATCTTCTTTGTGTTTTGTGTGCCTGTTACTATTTTCTATGTGATTGGCATGTCTTCTCCATGTTTAGCATGTTTGTTGTGTTTACGACTGTACTTTAATGCATGTATTGGCCTTGCATTTATACATACATTAAAGTGGGGGCTAAATGTAACATCGAAAAATGTCCCCTTGGGGGATTTTCCCTCTTTAAGTTTAGCTCTCGGGTCTTTAGTGTGCATTTAGGAAATTTTACATCATATTTCAACATCTTGATGAGAAAATCTCTAAGTGTCTTGACAAATAGGACCTAGGGGGACTACTTGAGATAACCCCTGCCCAAAATAGGGGGGGAGGACTCTTGCCTTATTTTGGGGCAGTCCCAATTTTTGGGTGTCAGCTTGTGACCATTATTTGGGTCCTATGCCGACACGGTAAGTTTGAATTATGAAATTCTTGGTGGGATTGTTTGTAGTTGCATATAAAAGCATGCTTAGGCATTCATTTGTAAACTAGACTTTAACTAGATGATTACTAGCAAGCTATTGTGTTCTAAAGGTGATTCAAGGCTTTCATTGTGTTGCAAGAGTAGATTTGTGTTGTCTATGTGTTTGTGTTTGTAGATTTGAGCATCCATCTCCTCATGGAATGAAGAGCTTCTTCCTCCCATGAGATCTTCACTACAAGGTGACATCTATTGTGATTATTGAGCATTTATCATTTGGTTTTTGCCTCTGCCTCCCAAGGCATGCACTCTCTATCTAAAAATGGTGTTCAGAAGGGTTGAATGTCTCTCTAGGGCTTGACTGAGGCAAGCTCCTAAAAACCACAACCCCCTCCCAAAGTTTTCATGATTGTAGGTTACAGGTTGGAGTTGCAGACAAAGTGAAGTTGCATGAGGGTATAATAGAGTGTTTAAATTGTAGATTAGTGAAAGAAACAACCACCTGGACTAGGGCACCCACTCATTAGTCCTCAAAGTTTCATGACGGAAAAACCTTTGGTGCAATAGACACATGTTACAGACCTTGTTTCCAGATCTCAACAAAAAGTACGGCATTGGACTTGGGCGCCTACTCTTTAGTCCCTAACTTTTTAGCCCCATAACCCCAAAAATAGGTGCACAGTTATTTGTTGTTTCACATCTCTCTGTAGCAGCATTTTCTGTAATTCATCCATTTACTGTCATATTTATATAATTAGGGTGTTAAGGTACAATTGACCATAAGAGAAGGAAATTGACAATCAAATCATAAAAATCCAAGTTTCCCTACATTTGTAAGTGACCAAGGACCTGATAGTGCTCTACCACTAGATTTGAAGGTCCTTGAGTGTATTTGGTGTAAGGAGGATTCAAACCAAAACTAAACAATCCCAATTTTACCCTTTACAAAGACAAATGAGGAACCACCACAGAGGAAAAGTTTGTTTAGAACTAGATGCAAATCAAGAGGTAAATGTTGTGAAGTTGTTATTAATAGTGGTAGTTCTGATAACCTAGTTTTAGAGGAGATGATGACTAAGCTGAAGTTGGAAAGATTGAAACACCCTAAGCCCTATCAGATAGCATGGATTCAGGATGATTATAAGGTACTGGTGAGTGAACAATGTTTGGTGAAATTTCATATTGGATCTTATCATGATGAAGTCTTGTGTGATATTATGCCTTGTGTGATATTATGCCTATGGATGTATGTCATATTTTGTTGGGTAGACCTTGACAGTATGATAGAAAAGATATACATGATGGGAGAAAGAATAAATATAATATAACATCAAATGGGAAGAGAATTACCTTGATTCCTTTGGAAGATGATCCTAAGAGTGAAGTATGAGGGAATGCTAGAATCTGTTTGGTAGATGGAAGAAAATTTCTAGATGGTTTGAGACATGAGGATATGTGTTATGCCTTGATTCCTCAGAAGCCTGAAACATTGAAGAAGGGAACTAAATTATCACAACCGGAGGAGATAACTAAATTGCTAACAGAGTATGAATACATCATTTCAAACAATGTACTTGAAGGATTGCCACCAATTAGGAGTATCAATCATCACATGGATCTTATACCAGGAGCTAGTATTCCTAACAAAGTAGCACATAGAATGACACTAACAGAGAATGAGGAATTAAATAGACAGATACAAGAATTGTTGAGGAAATGTTTGATTAGAGAAAGCTTGAGTCGTTGTGCAATACCTACAGTGTTAGTACCAAAGAAAGATGGAGAATGGAGAATGTGTACAGACTCTAGAGCAATAAACAAGATCACAATTAAGTATAGATTTCCTTTACCTAGGATGAATAATATCATGGATTGTTTGAGTGGAGCAAAATATTTCACAAAAATAGACTTGAAGAGTGGATACCATCATATCAGAATTAGAGAAGGGGATGAATGGAAGACTGCTTTTAAGACAAATGAAGGATTGTATGAGTGGTTAGTGATGCCTTTTGGATTGACAAATGCACCTAGTACTTTCATGAGATTGATGAATGAAGTTCTGAATAAATTTTTGGGTAAGTTTGTTATTGTATACTTGGATGATATTCTAATTTTTAGTAAGACAAAAGAAGAACATTTGTAACACCTTAGACAAGTATTGCAGAGACTGAGAGAGGAGAAATTGCTAATAAACATCAAGAAATGTATTTTCATGAAGGATGAATTGGTATATTTGGGATTTATGATTTTTGTAGAAGGATTGAAGATGGACCTTGAGAAAGTAAGAGCAATTGTTGAATTGCCTACACCAAAGAGCATTGGAGAAGTCGAATCATTCTATGGATTGGCTAGTTTCTACCGGAAGTTCATCAGAAATTTTAATTTAGTTTGTAACCCTATGACAGAGACAATGAGAGGTGACAGAAAAGATTTCAAGTGGACATCAAGAGCAGACAAAAGTTTTGAGTTGTTGAAGTAGAAAGTGACAGAGCAACCTATTTCAGCTTTACTAGATTTCAACAAGGTATTTCAAGTAGATTGTGATACAAGTGGAAATGCAATAGGAGTAGTATTAAGTCAAGAAGGTAGACCTATAGCATATTTCAATGAGAAGTTGAAAGATGCAAGGAGAAGATATTCAGTTTATGATCAAGAGTTCTATGCCATAATTCAAGCCTTGAAGAAGTGGAGACATTATTTGTTGCCTAAGGAGTTTGTGTTGTATATAGATCATCGAGCTTTGCAATATTTGAATAGTCAAGGTAAGTTGAATCAAAGACATATGAGATGGGTAGATTTCATGCAGAGTTATACTTTTGTGTTGAAGCATAGGAGTGGAAAATCAAATAAAGTTGTTGATGCATTGAGTAGGAGAAGGAACTTGCTGACAGAGATGAGAGTTGCAGCGTTGGGATTTGATGAATTGAAGAACATGTATGAGGGAGATCTTGATTTTGTAGAACCTTGGAAAGCATGTAAGAAACCTATTGTAATAGAGAGAAGTAAGTGGTTGGACTATTTCATTCAAGGAGATATGTTGTTCAAAGGAAATCATTTATGCATACCTAAGAGTTCCATGAGAAACAATTTGATCAAAGAGAAACATAGTGGTGGATTGGCAAGACATTTTGGCATTGATAAGATAGTGGCTTTGGTGAGTGAAAATTATTTTTGGCCTTAGATACATAAGGGTGTTAGGAAATTTGTGCAGAGTTGCAGAGTTTGTCAAGTTGCAAAAGGGAGTAGTCAGAACACTAGATTGTATAAACCTTTGACATTACCTGAGAGACCTTGGGAAGACGTAAGTATGGATTTTGTAATGGGATTGCCTATGACACAAAGAGGAAATCATTCAATATTTGTAGTGGTGGATAGATTTTCAAAGATGACACATTTCATACCTTGTAAGAAGACAACTAATCTAGTACATGTAGTTGACCTATTTTTCAAGGAGATTGTGAGATTGCATGGATTACCTAAGTGCATAATTTCAAATAGAGATACAAGATTTCTTGGATACTTTTGGAAGACACTTTGGAAGAAGATGAAGATGGACTTGAAGTTTAGTTCAACATTTCATCCACAGACCAATGGACAGACAGAGGTAGTGAATAGGAGTTTGGGAAACTTGTTGAGATGTTTGGTTGGAGAGAAGGCAAGAAGTTGGGATTTGATTCTTTCACAAGCAGAGTTTTGCATACAATAATTCAATCAATAGGAGTACTAGAAGAACATATTTTGAGATTGTTACCAGAGTAAACCCTAGAGGAGTTGCATAATTGAGAGATCTCAGTTTGGAAGACAAGAGAAGTGTAGAAGCAGAAGAATTTGTAGGACCTATGGAGATAGTGCATAATTAGGTAAAAAAGCATTTAGAAGGGATGAACAAGTATAAGGAGAAGGTAGATGAGAAGAGAAGACACAAAGAATTTGCAATTGGAGATGAAGTGATGGTATACTTAATAAAAGAAAGATTTCTAGTTGGGATATATAACAAGTTGAAGATGAAGAAGTTTGGACCTTATAGGATACACAAGAAATTTGATTTAGGAAATGCATATAAAGTAGAGTTACCAGAGACATTGGGTATTTCACCTATTTTCAATATTGTAGACCTATATCAGTATCATGAAGCAGAGTTTAGTGATAGCATGGAATAAGATTTGGAGAAGCAGTTACCACAACAAGCATCAAAGTAGATTGAGGGCATTTTGGATAATAGAATTGGACATAGCACCAGAGGAAGACAATACAAAGAATATCTTGTGAAGTGGAAAGGCATACTGGAAGAAGATTCATCTTGGGTTCCCCAAGCTGAGGTGGACTACTTTGGTTTTCCTCTAGTCCCAGCAAAGTGAGGGACTCACTTTTTCAATAACCCCAGATGTCTTATGCAAGAGAATCCCTGGTTCAAGAGAAATCTTGCATCAACCAAAAACATCTGCATTTCAGTTTATTTCTTTCATTTTCCTATTCAGTTCAGTCAATCCAGTCAATAATAGTTTCTTTATTTTGGTCCACATTCTACTACAGTTGCATTTTAGACCCTACGGAGATGGAATTAGCATCTAGATTCATTCATCGACATCATATCCAATTTTCTGAGCATTTAGATCAAGTACCAAAAAGTTATTGTTATCAGAAGATCAACCATTTTTTAGAGCAGAGCATCCTGACAATCTCTGATAATCAGCTGAAGGAGAAGACCTGCAGAGCATTTCACAACCTTCAAAGCTCAATGACACATAATTCAATATTGTTTTGGTTCATGGCCAACCTTCCCCAATATCCACACATCATTCCATCATTTGTGGAGCAGTTCCACTCATTTAGGTCTGACCTATCCGTGTACACATGTTACACCTCTCCCTTGGAGTTGTAGCCTTTCTTGGCCGATGATGCAGGAGCACCAAGGAGACCATAAGGGTCCATGCCTTGTTTTCATGTTGTTCATGTTGTCTTGTTGATTCAATGAGGTCTTGAAGACCATTTTCATGCATTGTAATAAGGGCCATTGCAAATGGATGCCATGTTGATGTCAATACTGTAGGTGGGGCAGTCATAAGTTTCTCATGATTGTAGCCTTTTTATGGCATATAGGAGTTGGTCATGGGTTGAATGCCTTGTCAAAGGCTTATCACTCTTGTAAAAAAAGGTCTAAACATCCCAAACAAGGATAACACACCTGTAAACATTATGGAAACCCATGCAATTAGTTGCCAATGTTGGCAAAAACAGGGCAGTAGGTGGTTGCAGGGTAGTTTTGAGACCTCCCATTGATCCAACTACCTCTAGTCAGTTGTCAAGTTCGAGGACAATCTTCGAAAGACATTGAACATGATCATTGATGTAATGAAGTTGGAAGGAGAAATAAGTGAAGAAATCTCAGTTTTCCTGTCAAATTCCTGTGTTTTTCGCTGTTTCTACCCGTGGTACTTCTCTGTACGGAGGTGTCATAAGGAAAATGATTGTAGAAGGTTGGAAGTATGAGTTAAGTTCTTGTTGCAATTGATTGGAGGTCTTGAAACATTTCTGTATTTGAACTCTCTGTATTTTCTTGAAATCGGGTTACTAAACCCTACCTTAGGGTTTCTGACAGAAATTATGCCTTTTCTCTCAATTCCACTAGTTTGACTCACTCCTGATCAGTGGAATGGAATTGTCTTTGTCTATTTTCATGTGTTATGAGAAGGTTTGGGCAGGGGGTCTGAGATGGAGGAAGTTTTGTTGAAGAAACCTAACATCACCATGTGTTCGGTGCAACTAGAAGAGGAACAACATAGTGAATTTTGTCACAGTCAACTATGGGAGAAAAACAATCTTGGAAATTGTGTTTTTACCTTGTCCTTGAAGTGTCCAAATGATGAAGAAAGTTTTGTGACTCCACCATAGGGTACTTGCTTTGTTAAGTAGGCCTAATTAGGGCTCTTTGCATTAAGATGACCCTATTGAAAGTGACATGTTCTTAAATAACCCTTGTCAAGTTTTTAGTATGTTGTAAGGAATCTTAAAGGTTATCTCAAACAAGGATGTTCATATCTTAAAAGTGCCTAAACTGTAAGAAATCTTCTGTCAAACCTTGAAACAGGGCTACAAGGATTAGGACAACAAATGTGGGAAATGGTGTTTCCAAAGGAGTCAAAACTTGTTGGTTGGTTTGGAGGTGTTCTCCAAGGTGTTAAATGTTCCTCTAGATGCCTACCTTGAGAGGATTAGGTGTCTAGTGCCAGGTTCCATATGTGCTCTTTGATATAAACTTGTAAACATTGTCTCTCATAAAAATAGTCCTACCTTGTCACCTATCAAAGTTGTGTTGATCTCCATTGGCCTCTGCTTCATAGTGGTATCAGAGCCATAAAAGGTTCTATCAGTTGGTTGTGTGTAAGATCTCATATATGTCAGTAGAGGAGAGTGAAGGAGAGGCTCGCAACATGCCTCCAAAAGGGATGACCACTGAGGTTATTAAGAAGTTCAAAGAGATGGAAGAGAAGATTAAGAGTGGAGTCAAGGAAGCACTCCAAGCTGAGTTGAAGGCACTGAAGATAGGGAAGAGGATAGATGAAGGTCTTAATGGAGAGGAATAAAAAGAGGAGGAAGAAGAAGAAAATCAAGAAGAGGCAGAGATACTTGTAGATCAGAAACATTTCCTTGAAGCCATTAAGGCAATTGGCAAAGATTCTTCAGAGGCTTAGATGGAGATTCCAATGTTTAGTGGCAAGATGAATGCTAATGAAGTTATGGAGTGGATTGAGGCCCTAAATAACTACTTTGAATACAAGGAAGTACCTAAGAAAAAGAGGGTGAAGTTTCCAAAAACTAAACTCAAGGGTGCTACCCTCATATGGTGGAATTACACCCAAGGTGAGAGGGTGAAGAGTGGGAAGAGCATGATCTCTTCATGGAGCAGAATGTTGGAGAGGATCAATCCCCAATTCCTTCCATCAGACTATGAGGTGCAGATCTACAAGAAGATGCAAAATCTCAAACAAAGAGATTTGGATGTGGCCACTTACACCAAGGATTTTCACAAGTTATCTCTTTGTTGTGGACATATGGAGGATGAAAAAGGTAAAGTGGCAAGGTATCTAAATGGTTTGAAGTTTAGTATACAAGATGCAATCAGTATACTAACCCCTGAAACAGTGGACAAATGCTTTCAAATAGTATTGAGGGTTGAAGATAAGTTGAAGAGGAAAGGTGAGCAGCAAAACAAAGGTAGAGGAGGTAGAAATTTTAGAGGTATCGATAGCTTTGGAGGTAGAAATTAGTTTCAAAGAAGTCAAGGGGAATCTAGTTCCCAAGAACAAAGTGGAGAATCAAGTTCAAGAGGAGGCTTTAGAGGAAAGAGACCCAATGGAAGGGATAGATTTGGTTGACCAGGGAGAGGTCCTAATGTCTTCACAGGGAGGTGTTACAATTGCAACCAAGTGGGACATCCAGCCCTCAAATGCCTTGAGAAACAAGCTTCAAGCCCTCATGGTGGAGAGAGAAGGAACCAGTTGATCCAAGAGGAAGATTTCCAAATTGTTAACTCTCCAATTGGGAGTGTAGCCCCAGTCCATGAAGGAGAAAACTTGATGACGAGGAGAACCATGTTGAAGTTGCCTCAAACACAAGAACCCCCTTAGAGGAAGACATTGTTCAGGACAACATGCAAGGCCTATGGTAAGATTTGCAAGGTAATTGTTGATTCATGTTCAACTAAAAATTTAGTTTCCATTGAGATGGTAGACAAGTTGAAATCGAAAAGACTTCCTCATGTTAGTCCTTATAAAGTGTCATGGTTGAATAAGGGGCAACAAGTCTTGGTAGATGAACAATCTTGGGTAGAGTTTAAGAGAGGGGAGTATAAGGATACGATTTTGTGTGATATAATCCCCATGGATGCTTGTCATTTGTTGTTAGGATGTCCATGGCAATATGATGTTCAATCCCAACATGATGGTAAATCTAACTCCTTCATCATAACCAAGAATGGTAGGAAGTATAGAATGGATCCTTTGCCGGATGAGAATGTAGAGAAGAGTGTTGGGTCAAGTGTCATGATTGTGAGTGGTAAAGAATTTCTTAGCACCCTTAAGGAGGAGGGAACCCAAGGGTATGCTCTGATTTTGAAGCCAAAAAATAGTCCTAATTTGCATGGTCCTAGTGAGGAAGAGATTCCTAAGGAGGTGCAGCAATTGTTAGAGAAGTATAAGGGTATCATGGTAGAGGAGATGCCTAATGAATTGCCACCTATTAGGGACATAAGACATCAAATTGAATTCATACCAGGGTCTACTTTGCCAAATAAAGCATCCTACAAGATGACACCTTCTCAAAATGAAGAGATTGCCAAGCAAGTGCAAGAATAATTGGATAAGGGTATGGTGAGAAAGAGTCTTAGCCCATGTGCTGTCCCAATAGTCCTAGCCCCTAAAAAGGATGGTAAATGGAGACTGTGTATGGATTCTAGGGCTATTAACAAGATCACCATAAGATATAGGTTCCCTATGCCAAGGATTGAGGATTTAATTGACTATTTGGGAGGGGCTAGATACTTTTCCAAGATTGATCTTAAGAGTGGGTATCATCAAATTAGGATAAAGCAAGGGGATGACTGGAAGATAGCCTTCAAAACAAATGAGGGTCCTTATGAGTGGTTGGTGATTCCATTTGGCCTATCCAATGTGCCAAGTACTTTTATGTGCCTTATGAATGAGGTGTTGCAAGATTTCATTGGCAAATTTGTTGTGGTGTACCTTGATGACATTCATGTTTTCAGCAGGACCAAGGAAGAACATTTACAACACTTGGATTAGGTTTTGAAGAAGTTGCATGATGAGCAATTAATGATTAACATGGAGAAGAGTGTCTTCATGAAGGAAGAACTCACCTACCTTGGTTTTGTCATCTCCTAAGGAAATTTGAAGATGGATCCAGCAAAGGTAGAGGCTATTTTGTCATGGCCAACTCCTAAAACAACAGGTGATGTAAAAAAATTTCATCGTTTGGCAACATTCTATAGGAAGTTTATAAGGGGTTTTAGTCATATTTGTGCACCTATTTTGGATACCATTAAAGGGGGGCAGAAATATAAGTTTTCTTGGACAAAGGAAGCCAATGATTCTTTTGAAATTCTGAAACAAAAGGTAGCACAATAGCCCATTCTTGTTTTACCTAATTTTAATAAGTTGTTTGTGCTGGAATGTGATGCTAGTAACCTTGCTATAGGGGCTGTCTTGAGTCAGGAGGGTAGACCAGTTGCCTTCTTTAGTGAAAAACTAAATGATGCTAAGAGAAAGTATTATACTTATGACTTGGAGTTGTATGCAATGGTGCAAGCTTTGAAAAAATGGAGGCACTATCTGTTACCTAAGGAGTTTATTGTTTATACTAACAACCATGCACTTAGTTTTATGAATTCACAGAGAAACTTAGTCACATGCATATGAAATGGGTTGAACAACTCCAAGCATACACCTTTTCCATCAAACACAAGAAGGGGTAGGCCAATAAAGTGGTAGATGTATTGAGTAGAAGGGTGTGTATGGTGCAAGAAATTCAATTACAAAGTGTGGGGATTGATGCTCTCAAACATATGTACAAAGAGGATGAAGATTTCAAGGAGCTATATGAAGTTTGCTCTCAATTTTTGGATGCACATCATTCTGATTTTTCTAAATTTTTGTTGTAGCAAGGGTTGTTGTTCAAAGGCAACCAATTATGTGTTCCTAGGTGTTCCACGAGGGAGAACATCATAAAGGAAAAGCATTGTGGTGGACTAGGAGGTCACTTTGGGCTGGACAAAACATTGGATCAGGTGAAAAGATTTTATTTTTGGCCAAAAATGTAATTAGACATCATAAAATTTATTGAGAGTTGTAGTATATGTCAAAGGGCAAAAGGTACTTCATCTAATGCTAGTCTATATAAGCCACTTCCTACTCCTAATAGGCCATGGGAGAATATCAGTATGGATTTTGTCTTGGGTCTTCCTAGGACTCAAAGAGGTTTTGATAGCATATTTGTTGTGGTGGATAGGTTCAGTAAGATGGCTCATTTCTTGCCATGTAAATGCACTAATGATGCTTCACAAATTGCTGGTTTGTTCTTCAAAGAAATTGTTAGAATCCATGGTTTGCCTCTTAACATTGTGACTAACAAGTATCCTAAGTTTGTGGGCCACTTTTGGTGTACTATGTGGAAGAAGTTGGGCACTCAATTGTCCTTCACTTCAACCTATCACCCTCAGACTAATGGCCAAACTGAGGTGGTGAATAGGTCCTTGGGAAATCTTCTTAGATGTCTTACCAAGCAACATGGAGAGGCATGGGATATGATCATTCCTCAAGCTGAATTTTCTTACAATGACTCCACCAATAGAAGCACAGGAAGGAGTCCATTTGAGATTATCTATGGTGTTCACCCAAGAGGCATTCTTGAACTAAGAGATCTACATGGATTAGAGAGGAAGAGTGCTCAAGGTGAATACTTTGAATTGGCCATGAAGGACATCCATGATAATGTAAGAGAAACTCTTCAAAAGAACAATGAGAAGTACAAGGAGAAAGCCAATGAGAGAAGGAGAGATGTGCAATACAAGGTTGGGGATTTGGTCATGGCACATTTGCAGAAGGAAAGACTTCTGAAGGGGCAGCCAACCAAACTCCTCATGAAGAAGATAGGTCCTTGCCGGATTGTGCACAAGTTTGGGCCCAATGCCTATGAGATTGAGCTTCCTCAGGGCTTGGCCATATCTCCTATTTTTAATGTTTTAGATTTATTTCCTTTCAGAGGTGGTAATGATGCAGATTTAGAGGTAGATGTGACAGTAGCAGGAAATGAGGAATGGGTTAAGGGTCTCCCACCCAATCAACCCTTGAAATTGGAATGCATTTTGGACACCAAGGTCTTGAAGAAGACTAGAAGGAGGACTTACAAGGAGTACCTTGTCGAATGGAGTGGCCTACCTATTGAAGATGCCACTTGGATGAGTGAAGAGGACATTATCAAACATAGTACTACTGTTGCTGATCTGACTCCTCAAGAGACTTGAGTTCTTTTCCCACCCCGGGAGTATGGTACAGGAGCACCAAGGAGACCATAAGGGTCCATGCCTTGTTTTCATGTTGTTCATATTGTCTTGTTGATTCAATAAGTTCTTGAAGACCATTTTCATGCATTGTAATAAGGGCCATTGCAAATGGATGCCATGTTGATGTCAATAGTGTAGGTGGGACAGTCATAAGTTTCTCATGATTGAAGCCTTTTTATGGCATATAGGAGGTGGTCATGGGTTGAATGCCTTGTCAAAAGCTTATCACTCTTGTAAAAAAAGGTCTAAACATCCCAAATAGGGATAACACACCTGTAAACACTATGGAAACCCATGCAATTAGTTGCCAATGCTGGCAAAACAGCACAGTAGGTGGTTGCAGGGTAGTTTTGAGACCTCCCATTGATTCCAACTACCTCTAGTTGGTTGTCAAGGTCGAGGACAGTCTTCAAAAGACCTTAAACATGATCATTGATGTAATGAAGTAAGTTGGAAAGAGAAATAAGTGAAGAAATCTTAGTTTTCCTGTCAAATTCCTGTGTTTTTCGTTGTTTCTTCCCGTGGTACTTCTTTGTACGGAGGTGTCATAAGGAAAATGATTGTGGAAGGTTGGAGGTATGAGTTAAGTTCTTGTTACAATTAATTGGAGGTCTTGAAATATCTCTATATTTGAAATCTCTGTATTTTCCTAAAATCAGGTTACTAAACCCTACCTTAGGGTTTCTGACAGAAATTATGCCTTTTCTCTCCATTCTACTGGTTTGACTCTCTCCTGATCAGTGGAATGGACTTGTCTTTATCTATTTTCATCTCTTATGAGAAGGATTAGGAAGGGGGTCTAAGATGGAGGAAGTTTTGTTGAAGAAACCTAACATCACCATGTGTTAGGTGCAACTAGAAGAGGAACAACATAGTGAATTTTGTCACAATCGACTGTGGGAGCAAAACAATCTTGCAAAATTGTGTTTTTACCTTGTCCTTGAAGTGTCCAAATGATGAAGAAGGTTATGTGACTCCACCATAGGGTACATGATTTGTTAAGTAGGCCTAATTAGGGCTCTTAGCATTAAGACAACCCTATTAAAAGTGACATATGTTCTTAAATAACCCTTGTCAAGTTTTTAGTATGTTGTAGGGAATCTTAAAGGGTATCTCAAACAAGGATGTTCCTATGTTAAAAGTGCCTAAACTACAAGAAATCCTTTGTCAAACCCTAAAACAGGGCTACAAGGATTAGGACAACAAATGTGGGAAATGGTGTTTCCAAAGGAGTCAAAACTACTTGGTTGGTTTGGAGGTGTTCTCCAAGGTGTTAAATGTTCCTCTAGATCCCTACCTTGAGAGGATTAGGTGTCTAGTGCCAGGTTCCATATGTGCTCTTTGATATAAACTTGTAAACATTATCTCTCATAAAAATAGTCCTACCTTGTCACCTATCAAAGTTGTGTTGATCTCCATTGGCCTCTGCTTCAGCCAACATGGAGGAATCTATTTTACTAGAGATGTTATATATTGATGTAATAGATGGCTAGGAAAATAGTTACCATGATTTAGAAGATAGATAGTTTGAATTTGCGCGAAGGAGATTCAAAGCTATATCTTGTGCATATTCTAATATTTTGTAACCAGGCCTATGAGCCCTAATTGTAAGCCCGCATGTTGCCGGCTAGCTTGTATTTAAATTCTATGATATACTGGTGCAAGAGCACCTTGACAAATCAAAGTTGTCCTAGACAAATCTTTAATTTTTGGTTAAATTTGTAATGATTTGAGGTCCATCAAGTCATCTTTCATGTGTTAAGATCCTAGGAGGGGTCTAATGTTTAAGTCTTATAACAAGTTGTCATACAAAATGGAAAATCCCTAAAAATGTATCTTTCAAAATGTAAAATTCCTAAAGAAGGTGAAGGGTCACCTTGTTCTAGTTCATTCCTAGGAGGTTAGAAACTGAAAAGACATGTTGAAATGCCTTTAAAAGGCTTTGTAATCTTCACAAAATTTGTGGGTGATTGAATTCAAGAATTGGAACAATAAAGAAGACTGTTTTTTTAGGCATTTCTATAGAAATTTGCTGTTTTCTTGCATGGTACAGCCCAGTAAGGGTAGGAGGACATTTATTTTTGATTTAAAATAAAATTATATTTAGTCACCCTCCCTTTCCTTTTTGTCTCATCGAATTTGGTGGAATATTGAGGAAGTTATGACCGTTTTAGTGATTGTAATTTCTAGAATTCTCCTATAACAGTCCTGTTGGAGCATTTGGTACGGTTCTGTACAGATAGATACAGAGGCAATCCATATATGGTTGGAAATAGGATTGAGCTATCTTTCAAATGCATCTAGTAGGAGGTCTTAACTCGATTCCTAGAGGAAGATATCACATTTTTTCTAAAACTGCTCTGTTAACTAGGTTTTTGGGGCCTAGAAATGGGGGTTTGGTGTTTAAACACTTGAATGAGAAAATCATTGCATGAGACCTAGAAAATCCTTTGTTTTAGATCCTTTCCTAAGACTATTTCAAGGTTTGAAGTGAGTGGGGCAATTATTTTATAGGTTTCCTTTGTAAAGTGGGCAAATTAGGCCTTGTAGGAAGACAACAGGGTGTTAGGACAATCAGATTCTGTCCAAAACAATAGTATATGATTTTGAAGCATGTTAAAGAACTCAATAGAGAGTACTCAGATCAGTCAATAGTTTTGGAGTGCTTTGGGAAAGTTTGGAGAAAAGTGCAAGTTTGTCACTGAACAGGGCTACTAGGATTAGGCCTAGTCAAGTGGAATTGTCAAGAACCAATCAAATTGGTTTGTGAGCCCTGTTGGATCTTGTTGGTAGGGGTAGGTTGAGACCTTAGAAGATGCAATATTTCATCTGAGAAGTTGGAACCCTAAGTTGAGCCCTTTGGAGGAGTTTAAGGCAAAGGGAAGACTAATGAAGTCTTATTGGTGGAAGCCACAAACCATTGAAATCTTTTGTTTCTATTAAATCATCTCATAAGTTCTGACACCTTTACATCAAATTGGTATCAGAGCTTAGAAGATTCTAAGCGTGTAGATAGAGCACTGAAGGAGGCAATCTACACCAAGATTTTGGGGTAAGCATTGGTTTTTGCTACCTGATTCTTATTGTGAAGTTTTATGGTTGCAGGTGCAAGTTCACTCACTGCAGTAGGCAGATAGGAAGGTCTGTCAAGAGGGCCAGAGGATATGGTCCATTGGTTGTCACCAAAAGTCTTGGGGAGAGAGGCAAGAGAGGACTCCCAGGTGAGGGACAGGAGTGTTGTTGTAGCAGGAAGGAGTGGATTTCTGATGCACCTTGGAGGCAGCCAGTCAAACTCCATTAATGGGAGTCATAGTTGGAAGGTAAAGAGGAAGCAAAGGAGGCATTAAATCAGGGTTGAAGACATAAAGAGGCAAAAGTCATTTGAAGTAGACCACACAACTCTTGGGACAAGAGTTTTCTTCATGCTGAGGAGTATGGTGCAGGAGCACCTTGACAAATCAAAGTTGTCCTAGACAAATCTTTAATTTTTGGTTAAATTTGTAATGATTTGAGGTCCATCAAGTCATCTTTCATGTGTTAAGATCCTAGGATGGGTCTAATGTTTAAGTCTTATAACAAGTTGTCATACAAAATGGAAAATCCCTAAAAATGTATCTTTCAAAATGTAAAATTCCTAAAGAAGGTGAAGGGTCACCTTGTTCTAGTTTGTTCCTAGGAGGTTGGAAACTGAAAATACATGTTGAAATTCCTTTAAAAGGCTTTGTAATCTTCACAAAAATCATGGGTGATTGAATTCAAGAATTGGAACAATAAAGAAGACTGTTTTTTTAGGCATTTCTACAGAAATTTGCTGTTTTCTTGCATGGTATGGCCTAGTAAGGGTAGGAGGACATTTATTTTTGATTTAAAATAAAATTATATTCAATCACCATCCCTTTTCTTTTTGTCTCATCAAATTTGGTGCAATATTGAGGAAGTTATGACCGTTTTAGTGACTGCAATTTCTAGAATTCTCCTATAATAGTCCTGTTGCAGCGTTTGGTACGGTTCTGTACGGATAGATAAAGAGCCAATCCATATATGATTGGAAAGAGGATTGAGATACCTTTCAAATTCATCTGGTAGGAGGTCTTAACTCAATTCCTAGAGGAAGATATCATGTTTTTTCTAAAACTGCTCTGTTAACTAGGTTTTTGGGGCCTAGAAATGGGGGTTTGGTGTTTAAACACTTGAATGAGCAAATCATTGCATGAGACCTATAAAATCCTTTGTTTTAGATCCTTTCCTAAGACTGTTTCAAGGTTTGAAGTGAGTGGGGCAATTATTTGATAGGGTTCCTTTGTAAAGTGGGCAAATTAGGCCTTGTAGGAAGACAAGAGGGTGTTAGGACAGTCAGATTCCGTCCAAAACAATAGTATATGATTTTGAAGTATGTTAAAGAAATCAATAGAGGGTACTCAGATCAGTCAATATTTTTGGAAGTTCTTTGGGAAAGTTTGGAGAAAAGTGCAAGTTTGTCGCTGAATAGGGCTACTAGGATTAGGCCTAGTCAAGAACCAATCAAATTGGTTTGTGAGACCTATTGAATCTTGTTGGTAGGGGTAGGTTGGGACCCTAGAAGATGCAATATTTCATCTGAGAAGTTGGAACCTTAAGTTGAGCCCTTTGGAGGAGTTTAAGGCAAAGGGAAGACTAATGAAGTCTTATTGGTGGACGCCACAAACCATTGAAATCTTTTGTTTCTATTAAATCATCTCATAAGTCCTGACACCGCTGCATCATATACTAAATCACTAAATCTGCATTTGTTTCATATATTTGAGTTGTTTCCGTTGTGTTTACTCTAGTTGCATGTCCTAGATAGTTCTCTTTGAGGACCCTCCTAACTGTGACTACACCAAATGCTTTTAGCACATTGGTACATGTGTAGATTGACATTGTTGATCTAATGATGATATTTCTGGTATGATATTTCCTATTGTGAGGATTTGCAGAGTGATTAAAGGTGACTATGCCAACACATTAATGGTTTTCTAGATCTAACTTTATTCACTGCAATTAATGCACTTTAGGTCTTCAGAAAAGAATGTATATGTGATCTCGCATATGATTAAGTTATTTGTGATTGAACATTTGAAGAGTGAAGAGTAGAGTAAAATCAATTTGAAGAACTTCCAAGCTGTTGTGTGAAACCCCACTGACAAAGAAATTCAAAGGTATTTATCATTTCTTGCTATAACCTTAGTTTCAGAAGTGATTCAGGATGTTTACCCCTCAAGTGATTGATGTCTTGGAATGGCCAAGACCTAAGTTTAAGAAGCATCCCTACAAATCCATGGAGACGGATCCAGAAGGCGCATTTCAAAACTGCCTTATGGTGTTATGCATACAGAGGATGTGTAAATCTACATCCACATGAAATTGGATGAATTTGATCACACAAAGATAAAGGAGATTTAGGTTAATGAGCTAATCAGAGATGATTTTGAACTGAAACCTGAATTTGAAGGTTTGACAGAGAAGAAGTTGGATGTGTGTAATAACTTCCTAAATTTCTATTATGAGAATGATTGGATTAAGTATGTGTTGAGCTGTATTCATAACAAGTTTATGTGGTTGGACATGCTGCATATGATTAGTAAGAAAGCTATCAAGGTGGTCACTGGTTTATGTTCTGAAGGATCCATTCTAGTAATGAAGGTAGTGAAAAATGAGATGGTTATGAATCTCACTGGTACAAAATTTGACAAATGGCTCTAATAGTGAATGACATAAATAATATGATGATGAACTATGCATCAATGATGATCGGTTACAAGATATATTACACAAACAAAGAGAATTCAATGTCGCCAATAGTTATACACACTGTTCACCAAATGGTGAAAGAGGGTCTAGACATTGACTTATGTGAGCTCCTGAGATAGTTGTTGATGGAGAATCTACAGAAGATGAAGGATTCTTGGTACCCATTCTAGTATGGTACCCTTATTATATGTTTATTATTTTACTTTCTTAGAGAGTTGCCTGGTGTGAAGAATATTGTGTGTTTGAGCAACATTCCTATTACAATTCAAATCCGTGATCACTTAAGAAGGATTGGAGATCTAGACACTCAGAAATCTATGTTATGGGGTTGCTTTAGGTCCTTTCAAGAAATAATGCAAGAGAGAGGGGATACCGACAAAGGTTGTTGAGAAATACAAGGACATAACCTTTATGGTTATTAGAGATGAATGCATCATGGAAGAAGTGGAACCTAGAACAGTTTGGGTTCCGGATGTGTGATCAGGAAAAATCAAGTTAACAAGATCAAGCATTACAATCAAAATCCAATCCTACCACCTTCAAGAAATCTATATAAATGACACAAATGAAAGAAAATCAAAGAACAATGTCACCTAGATTGTGTTGATTCCTTGGTTGAATGTGGATTTCTTCTCAATAGTGAACAACCATAGTTGCCAAAGCTACCATGATGATAGATGATATGCTCAAAATGCTTAATGGATGCTCAATGGATATGATATTCATAAGATGATAATATAGATGCTATATAGAGATTTTGTTGGATTAGAATGGGATGAGAGGGTGTATATATAGCTCTCAACTAAGATTAATCTATGGTGGAGAAAAAGTGGCTACATGAATGGTTGAATCAATGTATATGATATTCATAAGATGATAATCTAGAGGCTATATAGAGATTTTGTTGGATTAGAATGGGATGAGAGGGTGTATATATTGGCTCTCAATTAAGATTGATCAATGGTGGAGAAAAAGTGGCTACATGAACGGTTAAGATGATTCAAGAGGCATGGATGAATGTGTACAAGACATGTGTCCATAGGGAAAGCTTTTATTAAATGATTTAGTTGGCTTTGTTTGTGGAGATAAGATTGATTTTCTTAAAATAGGATGATGTTCTATTTTAAGAGTTGAATGAAAAGGATAATTGATTTTTAAACCAATTAAATCATTTTTTGTATTTAATTTTTGACAAACTATGGACAAGGCCAACTTGTACACATTGAAGAAAGTGATAAAAGAGGGAAATGATAAGATATGATAGAGGAAAAAGCTAAATTTAGAAAATTGGAAGAACAAATATAAATTAAATAAATAATTTTATTTCATTTATATGCATGATGAGAGGATAAATAAATAAATAAAATATCAATCTTATTTATTTAAAAAAGGTCAAATTAAATAAATTTAGAAAATTTATTTAATTTTAGAAGAATAATGGGATAATTAAATAATTAAAGATTATTTAATTATAGATAGAAAATAGAAGAATAAATATAATGAAAATAGATTAAATTAATTAAATAAATATAATTTATTTAATTAATGATGGAAGGGGGTGATTTAGAAGAAAATAGATAATTGATACAAGTGTGCTAGACAAAATTGACATACACAATAGTGAATAATGTGATAAATATATAAATGATCGAAGGGTCAATTTTGGGTGTCTACATTTTTCCCCTCTTTCAGACAATGTACTTTAGGACGTTGTTTCAAAGATGATATGATTGATACGTAAAGTAAACAAACTATGCCCCAGTGAAACTGGCAGATGATGCCCCCTCGAGAGGAAAACTAGGCTACTGAGAAAAGACTAGGTTGACTCGCGATTAGATGACAACACAAGGATAAGCTAGATTGACACAAATAATTAGGGTTTGGGTGGGGTAAACTAGGGATGGAAGAGAAGAATTAGGGTTTGTCTTAGAAGAAATGAATTATGACATGTATATGGTAGATATGTAAATGATAAATGGATATGATTATGTTTTGATGTGTTTAGAGTAAAATTGGATTTTGTTAATCTCCTGTTTAGATGTTTAAATCCTCCTTTCACCCTAACATTGAAGGATCTAGGGTCGAGTGGTGAGCACTATCATACCCTAGGTCACTTGCAAATGAAGGAAAACTTGGATTAGGGAATTTAATTATCAAATTTTTCTTCTCTTATGTCTAATTAACCATTAAAACCCTAATTATGTAAATACAGCAAAAAATTGACAAAAGATGAAAAAGCTCTTACATAAAGGAGTAAAATAAAAAATCAAAGAATACCTATTTTCGGAGTTCTAAGGTGGAACAGTCAGGGACTAAGGTGCGGGTGCCCAAGTCAAAGGTACCTACTTTTTCAGGGAATTTAGACCTCCTTCTGACACTGATCAGCCCTGTAACTTCTATTTCTTGAAATCTATCTGTGGAGGACACTTTTGTGGGCACCCTAGTCCTAGAAGTGCTCCTTTGTCTAACTTTTCTTCAGATCTCGAATCCTTGATGCCTACCAAGCCTTCTTGTAACTCCACTTTTCCCAGATGTGGTACCTATAACCTACAATCACAAGACTTGGTTTGGGGGTTGTGGTGTTTAGAGGCTTGCCTCAGTCAAGCCCCAGAGGACACTTAAGTCTCTGAACACCGTTGTTAGACAAAGAGTGCATGCCCTTCTGAGGTAGAGGCAAAAACCAAAGGAATCAATGATAAAAACACAATGATATGTCACCTTGTAGTGAAGCTCTCATGGAGGAAGATGCTCTTCATGCCATGAGGAGATTGATGCTCAAATCTGCCAATATCAACACACAAAACATACAAGTTTAGTCTTGCAACATAATAGAAAGCCTTGAATCACCTTGAGAACACAATAGCTTGCTAGTAATCATCTAGTTTACAAATGAATGCCTAAGCATGATTATATATGCACCTACAACACTCCCGCCGAGATATTTGAAATTCAAACTTACCGTGTCAGCAAAGGGCCCCAATAATGGTCACTAACCGACACCCAAAAATTGGGGCTGCCCTAAAATAGGGCAGGACTAGGGTATGGGTGCCCAAGTCCTCCCCCCTATTTTAGGCAGGGTACAGCTCAAGGGGTCCTCCTAGGTCCCATGTGCCATGAAACCTAGTTCTCATTCCATTGGGATGCCAAAATATGAACTAACATGTCCTAAATGCACTCTAAAGACCCAGGATCTAAACCTTATGAGGGAAAAGCCCCTAAGGGGACATTTTCTGATGTTACATTTAACCCCCACTTTAATGTATGTATAAACGTGAGGCCAATATATGCATTAAAGTAAGGTCACAAACACAGCAAACACACCAAGCATGGAGAAGACACACCAATCACATAGAAAATAGTAGCAAGCACGCAAAACACGGAGAAGACAATTACAGTCACGTAGAACATGGAGAATACAGTCAATGCATAGAAGACACATTAATGCATGGAAGATAGAAATGATATCTTTTCTTTTTCTCATATATATGAAATGTAAATGCAAGTATTAGAAAGTAAACAAACCTCCCATAATACACAAAGCACTACTCAGGGGTGTTGGTCTTTGTATATATGGGGAAACACACATACAATACATGCAAAACCTCCCAAAATGCAGGAAGCACTACTCGAGGGCGCTGGTCTCTGCATATGGGAAACAAACACGCCACACAAAACAAGCATGCCAAAACACACACACTTGAAGACACAGAGAAAACACGACAGACAAGTGATGGAGTGTACATATATCTAGGTCCAGCACCATCTCAGGCACATTATAGGCACACACCGAAGATTGGGATTCGCCACAACAATCACCAAAGACACGCTTAAGGGTTGAGTTAGTCATAGGACCGCTCCCCGCCTCCGTAGAGGACTTTTGAAAATGACAGGATGATGTAATCTTCTCCAAGAAGTACACCATCCCTGCCTCCGTAGAGGGCTTAAGAAAAAGGATATGCTTGATATCCTACCTCCACAGAGGGCTTACATGATTGATTGATTGATTTCAAACAAACTCAGGATGCACGATGCACTACTCTAGGGAGCAAGTCTCTGCATCCGAGGTCAAACACATTGCTAACATCTATAACAGACATCTTACCTTATATACCCCCACCTTAAGGTGGTTGATATCAGTTATCAATATCAAGCACGTTAAGGTAGGAATAAAACACACAAGGGAACACTAACTTTTGCAAAGTCCATGCCCCCGGAGGTGACATGTACTTTATGATCGCCAAATGTTCCCATAAACACATCCCTGCAAGAAAACATGTTAGTGTCTATGAAATCATGATAAACAACATCAATGCATATGATTAACCACACAAAGAGCCAAGGTTATACAACAAATTTAGAGTTTGAGGATAATCAAAGGTTATATCACGAAGCTCTCTAAATCGAGTATCGCCAAGGCTAGATTTAAAGGCTAACAAAGGTGCACGGAGCAACAATATTGTTAAGGTTTGTAAATGTGATAGAAACATCATAAAATTCACTATGCAGAAAGCATGAGTGCTTCCACTAGCCAAGCATTAGATAAGATATACAACCCAATCGTCATATTAGGAACTATAGTCCATTTTTTTGTTGCTCTTGAAAGGGACACTAGGTCCGCATCAGTATAATTGTTTGTCGTCATCTGCCTGCTAGATGGAAACACTAAAGGAAGGGAAACAATAAATAAGAGAGGAGAAACAAGTGTCTTAGGGACAATCACGTAGGACGGTGCCCCCAAGTCACCAACCATGATGCTATGTTTGCAAGACACAACACACAATAGTGAAATGAGAGAGAGAGCAATTTAGAAGAATGATGATACAAATAGAAGAAGGTCACAACAGAGGTGGTCTCTTGGTATCCCAAACCTTATGGGAGAATCTGAGAATCTGAGGTCATCCCAGGAGGCCAAAACAACATATAACACATCACGGGGGAAGCACATTACGATAGAGATAAAGGGTTATAGATACTTACCTGTTAGTGTACCATCATTAAGAACCTGCATATCTAGGATATCTGTCATGCTGTTTTGATCTTGTTGGATTAACATTAAGTGTCAGACAACAAGAGGCTTTCTTTTCTTTAAAAGGATTATATCTAATGCCACTTGAGTAATGTGTTGAAGCAAATTCTATAGGTACTCAGATTCCTTATTGATTTACACCACATCCTTTACCTTCATATTCACAAGTGTTATAAAGGATTTTAAATCCTCGACCATAAAGGGATGCCATTTCCTTAGAAGAAGGTGAAGCCTCATAGGTGTCATAAAATTTGTAGTATAAGTGAAGGTATTATTTTTATTTTCTACCAAGGGGATTTTAGGTTTCTTAGGTGCTTCAAAAGATTGCGTAGGTGAGATCGATGCCACTTTTGATGTGTCAAGGCTATTAATTTTATATTCCCCTATACTGCAAGGATTAAAATCCAACGAACCCCAATCATCACCAACAAGTGCATTCGATGGTATAGAATCTTTCACAACATCATTCATGGCTAAGAGCTTTGATGAATTGGCTCATAAAGTGTTTAAGCTCATATGATTGTAAACTAGTTGTTGTTTTTCAATGTGTAGATAGTTATCTGGTTCAGGATTGGCATGAATAGTATGAAGTTTACCTTTGAATATAAATTTGATTAAATGATGCAAGGTGGAAGGAACTACCCCCAATGAATGAATCTAAGGTCTACCAAGAATCATGTTGTAAGATAAAGAACAAGGCATGACATGAATTAGGGTAGGCACAAGCACATGTCCTACTTGTATAGGTAGATTTATAGTGCCCACGGATTGTCATCCAACATTATCAAAGCCACGAATGCTAATGCCATTTGGTGTGATTAGTGATGTGTCAACCTTGATTTTGTCCAGTAGGTCAATTCTACAAACATTAAGAGCCGATCCAGTGTCAATCATAACTCATTTTACCAACATTCTATTTATTGTGACAAAGATTATAAGAGGATCATATTGGTTTTGAACTTAAATTAATGGTAATTCTTGTGGTTGAAAGAGAATATCTATTTTGTCGCATGCATACTATCCAATATGGCTACTACATCATTAGGCTTAGTAGTAGGTGGGACAATCACCTTTTGCAAAGCTTCTTGGAGCATTCCATGGTATGTAGGTAATGTTTGTATTAAATCCCAAAGAGAGATCTTAGCCAGAGTAGTGCAAAGCTGTTTGACAAGATCATACTCTTGACCACTTTTATGAGTAAGACAAGGTGGTTGAGGGAGCATAGGTTGAGAACATGGAAGAGAGACAAGCACATGCAGCACTTGGTTACTTTTCTTGTTATTACGGGTGTTGTATGTGTGAGCAATCACATTGTGGTGTGGTTGTTGTAACACATTTTAAACACCTTGAACCATAATCATTGGTTTTAAACAAGAGGGTGCACCAAGTGGCCCTCAAAAAATTATTTTAGGAATATTGCTATGAATTCTATTAATGATTATTGATTTAACATTGTTTCACTCTTGATTGCACCCAATATCCATCCCCAAAGGATTTAATGTGAGACCTTTTCTCATCCACTAATGTTACATCTTGGCCAGGGAGAGAAGTGGGATGAAAGGAAGGTACATCAATAGCATCATCATACTCTATGGAAGAAAAAGGATTTTTACTCTCGTCTTTCTCATGAGTGTTCCTAGAGTTGAATTTGGTTAAATATTCCAATATCAAAAAATGTTCACCCACAAGGATTAAAAATTGGTCAAAATCAAGATCTTTGATAACTACATGTAAAGATACCATTGAGAAATGACATGAAGGTGCCATTCCAATGTAAGATCAGATTTTGAAAGCTTTTCAAAATTGGTGCAAAAGACGAGCAAAAACAACCCAGAATGCTTGATTTTTCAATACTTTTCAATGCAAGTGAATGAAACAAAGGATGTTGTAAGGATTTCAGTCAAGGGAAGAAAGTTATATGTCTAATAGCAGTCTAAAACAGCAATATAATCACTCTCAACACACTCTTTATGCGAATCCAAGATAATGCCAAGTCAAAATATAGTGAAAATATGTCAAAATAGGCACTTTTTTCACCAAAATTCAATGCAAAAGAGCATAACAAAGGGTGTTGTGAGGAAAATGATGATGGATAGAAAATAATATCAGTAATAATAGCCATTTGGTGCCAAAATACCCAGCACAACATTCCTTTAGCGCCACTTAAGGTCAAACCCTAGTGAAAATATAGCAAAAATAAGCTATTTTTCATGATTTTTCAATTCCAAGACCTAGCAAAAGGGGTGTTGTAAAGAATTTTAGAAGGTACAGTGAAGAATATAAATAACACTAGTCACCACAATCCATAAAATTGATCACAATATGCTTGGAGTGCAAACTAGGTCAAACCCTAGGGAAAAAATGGTCAAGATGTGTAGTTTTTTGCCAAATTTTCACTACAAGAGCCCGTTAAAAGGGTGTTATGAATATTTTTATGAGGGGAAGAAAATGATTACCCTAATAAAATAAAATTAATGTAAAAATACCTTTCACAACACAGCTATGGTGCAAGTTTGGAGAGTCGATAAGGCCAATTTTAGTGAAAATCGTTGTTTTGAAGCCCTAGGTTTGAAATCTTGAGACAAAAATTTATGTGAATGCTTTGAAGTCTGATTTTTGATGAAATTGAATTACTCTCAGATCTGAAAATGATTTTCAAGCCTTAATATGCAAAATGCCCATGCAAATTTAATGAAAATGCATCAAAATTGCTAGTTTTTGTTGAAATTTTCTATGCAAAAATGCAAATATTTTAAATCTAAATGCAAATTCACACTAAAATGAAAGACTAAATCCAAATGAAAATTTTAATTAGCCTCTAAAATCAGTAGAAAAATCTTATAAAAGATTTTTCCTACAAACTCTAGATTTTGGAATTACTAGGTTTTATAAAATTGACAAAATTTCCACAAAACCCTAGCAATTAAATGATGAAAATGCAAGGAAAAATTTTGAATTTTCATATTTTTCTGTAGTTTATATCATATCTGATGCAAAAATCATGAATTAAGAAAATTTAGAAAGAATTGGTGCAATTTAGTAAGCCAAACAATGCAATTTTTTTGTATTTTTCCAATTTTTCAATTTTTTTTGAAATTTTCTCAATGCAATAAAGTAAATGCCTATATGAATGAATGAAATCACACCAAATATAAAGACAAACACTCAACAAGTTGCAATTTAAGTCCAAAAACACGGGTTCACCAAAATGTTTAGGGTAAAATTGGATTTTGTTAATCGCTTGTTGTTTAGATGTTTGAATCCTCCTTTCACCCTAACATTGAAGGATCTAGGGTCAAGTGGCAAGCACTATCATACCCTAGGTCACTTGAAAATGAAGGGAAACTTGGATTAAGGAATTTAATTATCAATTTTTTCCTTCTCTTATGTCTAATTAACTATTAAAACCCTAATTATGCAAATACAACAACAAATTGATGAAAGACGGAAAAAGCTCTTACAGACGGGAGTAAAATAACAAATCAAAGAATACCTATTTTTGGGGTTCCAAGGTGAAATAGTTAGGGACTAAGGTGCGGGTGCCCAAGTCCAAGGTACCTGCCTTTTCAGGGAATCTAGACCTCCTTTTGACACTGATCAGCCCTGTAACTTATGTTTCCTGAAATCTATCTGTGGAGGACACTTTTGCAGGCACCCTAGTCCTGGAAGTGCTCCATTATCTGACTTTTCTTTAGATCCCAAATCCTTGATGCCTGCCAAGCCTTCTTACAACTCCACTTTCCCCAAATGCGGCACTTGTAACCTGCAATCACAAGACTTGGTTTGGGGGTTGTGGTGTTTAGAGGCTTGCCTTAGTCAAGCCTTGGAGGACACTTAAATCTCTGAACACCAGTGTCAGACAAAGAGTACGTACCCTTGTGAGGAAGAGGTAAAAACCAAAGGAATCAATGATAAAAACACAATGATATGTCACCTTGTAGTGAAGCTCTCATGGAGGAAGATGCTCTTCATGCCATGAGGAGATTGATGCTCAAATCTGCCAATATCAACACACAAAACATACAAGTCTACTCTTGCAACACAATAGAAAGCCTTGAATCACCTTGAGAACACGATAGCTTTCTAGTAATCATCTAGTTTACAAATGAATGCCTAAGCATTCTTATATATGCACCTACAAACACTCCTGCCAAGATATTTGAAATTTAAACTTACTGTGTTAGCAAAGGGACCCAATAATAGTCACTAACCGACACCCAGAAATTGGGGCTGCCCTAAAATAGGGCAGGACTAAGGCACGGGTGCCCAAGTCGTCCCCCTTATTTTAGGTAGGGTACAACTCAAGGGGTCCTCCTAGGTCCCATTTTCCATGAAACCTAGGTCTCATTGCATCGAGATGCCAAAATATGAACTAAAATGTCCTAAATGCACTCTAAAGACCCGAGAGCTAAACCTTATAAGGGAAAAGCCCCCAAGGTGACATTTTCTGATGTTACATGACGATGTAATGATTATGATGAATGCATACTTATGGAAAGATATATACTTATGTTAATGGATAGATTATGGCTTTATGGAAGTGAAATATACAATGATCTTATGCAAATATAATGATATATGTTATATGATAATGATATACGGTGATGTATGTCTAACACACTTGTTTTACAGGATGAAGATAATGAAAGAAAAGATGATGATGATCAGAAGAAAGTAGGTGAAATTTGGTTGATCAATCGTTGTGAGAGCTATGAATTTTAGTGCGGGAAAAATGGATGGATGATGGATAATAGATGCAACTTCTTGGCAATGGTTGCACACAAATTTAGAGATTACAATCCTTATGTTTGATATAGCATATGGATATTATGCACCAAGGTATAAAGACTAGGGTGACAATGTATCCAATGCATTCAGCATAATACAACCTTGTCTCTTGTATGAGGTCAAGATGTTGAGACAACATGCACAAGATATGAATATTAGTTGTTCTGAAATGGACTTTAACTCTGCAAGCAAATAGTTTGAACTTATTTCCACTACACATAATGAAACCTTGTTGGTTATATGTATAGGAAATAGTCTTAGCATAGAATAGTCTTAATACATAAAAGGCTTTTTAGGTCCTCAGATGAAAAAGATATTGATATGCGAGATGCTAATCCCAACATGTACAAGATACCATTAGGCATAGTAGGAGAATAATATCATCCCACAAACATAACATATGATAGCAAATGACTATGCCCCATTCCATACTTCATCATGGCATACCAAGATATGCAAAATCAAGGTAGCGTGACTAGGTATTAGAAAGAGACAAAAGATAAATAAAAAAGAAAACAATAACATAGTCATCATGTTCTCTTTCCAAAAGAGGGTGCTCATGGATGGATTGGATAGCGCCTTGTTGTGAGGAAAGATATATAATGTTGAAGGTTGAGATGTTGGATTGATATAGCAAATGTTGGCTAAAGGCATGCAGAATTCTTTTTTTGCTTGCCTCTGATTTGATGAGTGCTTGAGCTATCGAGACATGTGTAGTTTGCTTTCTTCTTGAGTTAGTCAAAGTGAGATAGAATATGTAAGGAATGGATCATCTATGCTTGTGTATTGGATACTTCCTTCATATTCTAAACTACCTACATACCCCATATCCATGAGATCAAAGCACAATATGATGATGATGAAAATTATGATATATAGTTCTAGGTGTTTATTGATGATGTATGAGATAGATGATTGAAGAATATGAGATGGATGAAGATGACGATGGGTGAAGATTGGATGAAAGAATGAAAGATGAAAGAGGTGTATCACCTATGCCTAAGTCTAGATACTTCCTTTGTATTCCAAACTATCTACATACCTTGTATCCATAGGATCAAGACATTTAATGATAGAGATGAGATGTAGTTCTTATAATGTTTTGATGGTAATGATGAAGGTTGATGGATTCATGAGATTATGGATTTATGGGATTGATTGAATGTTTGATGATATGAATATTAGCTAGAATGAGAGAGATGTGATTCAAATGCAAGATAAAATTATAACACACACAAGCAAGAAAGCAAGCATGCACAAATGATACAAAAACAAACAAGGTACTGCCTATGTTAAGCTCTAAACCAATGATTAATTGATTGTTTGATAATGATAGTGTTGTCATTATGGGGAATGATATATCCCTAGATCAACACAAGGATGTGGGAATGATATATCCCATTGATGATGATGATGATGATGATTGATTGGTTTGGTTTACAACAAGATTAGGATCAAGACAATTGATGTGATTGGATAATTTGATAAGATTGATTGACTTGATTGGTATGGATTAAGGATGACTTGTATTTGGGGTTATTGTTGGATTGATTTGATTAACTTGATGTGATGAATTGAGTTGGATGAATTGGTTTGAAGAAATGATTTGGTGATTGGATTGATTGTTTGGATTGATTCAATGAATTGAATGTGTTGATTGAATTTGATTGGATGATTGAGGAAGTGAGGAATTGATTTGATGATTGATTTGGTTTGATTTTGATGACGATGATTTTGACAATTGGAAGATTTGATTGGATGATTGGAAGAACTTGGAGTGATTTGATGTATTGATTTCATTGCTTGGATTTATGTTGGATATTTGATTTTTTTTTGGATTTTTGAAATGTTTTGATTTTTTTTTATTTTTGAATGTTTTGGAAAATGCCAATGGATTGCAATTGGGGTATCCTTTGTGCTAGATACCAATGACAAGGGGAAACCAAGTCTAGGTGCAAGGATGGAGGTAGGATTGGATGAATAAAAGAATGGGCAATTAGTAAATGTGATGATAGGCTCATGATAGATGGATGGGATGGAATTCTCATGATAGATGGATAGATAAGAGGATAGGCCATGGAACGGAAAGCTCATGATAAATGGATAGATACAAGGATAGGCTATAGTGGAATAGAATGGGCGTATGCGTAAGAGAGCAAAGATGTTATCTTAAAGACTATGTCTCATAGGAATAACATGTCCCATTCTAGATAGTAGACTTAGGATTTTACATGAAAAATGACAAGAGGATGATGGGATTGTTTGGAAAGGATAAAGTATATCAAGAGATATCCAAAGCATATTTCAATATTTTGCCCCTATGTCTTCATCAAGATCAAAAGGAGGAATGGAGGATGGATGTACTCAATAGGATAGGTATATGGGCATAATGGATAAGGATAATAGGATATGGTAAGATAGGACATGAGAGGATGGAAAATGATAGATAGGATAAGACAACGTGCCCCCAAGTGTAAGTGACATAGAGGATCAACATACACATGATACCTGTTTGCCAAGTTTTCATCATGGTACTTATCCAAGGCGACACCAAGGGTGTTTTTTCACCATTAGACAAAGGGAATTTTTTTTTTGGATAGGGTATATGGATATGGATAGGAGGGACTAAAACATCTAATTCTATGAAGGGTGATAGTCCCACTAGATGAATGTCATCACATGGACCATGTCAAATGTCATTATGCAAATCAATGTAGGTAAGGGATTGCATGAAAGTGAGATGGAGATGGATTAGGTAGATGCTGGATTATGATATGGATTACGTAGGGAAGATGTGGATTATGAAAGGAAGGATAATGGATGGGGGAAAGTGGATTATGATGTGGATTATGTAGGACTTATGTAAAGATGGATGAAAGACTTATGCAAAAGCATGGACCATGGGAAAATGATTGGGGAGATATTTAGGATAGTGGATGATGGATGGGGAGATGAAGGTATGTGAATGGAATCATGACCAATGGTTGCACACACTAAGATAAACATTGAAACTTTTGATGGGAAGGTGGTGTAGAAAGCAATGGCAATGTTTTCTTAGGGGATGGTTGATGTAGTGATTTAGGAACCCACATAGACTTAGTGTTTTTATGATTTTTTCTTGACTTGTGGGATAAAGGAATTTGAGATTTTTGAATGGAAGTAGATTTTTGGATGGAAGAGGATGGTTGAGATTTTTGAGATGTGGATGCCTCATTTGACTAGCTTGATTTTTGCTTAGGTACCCAAACCATTTTAGTTATGGCCTTTTCTTTGAGAGGTATGGGCTTGCATAGCCTTTTAGATGTATTTTGATTTGACATTTTGCATTGATGTCCAAAGGCATGAGGATCTTTAGGATGTTTGGCTTTATGAGTAGAGGCATCCAAATTTTTACTTTTGAATCCCTTAGGTTTGGTGGAATGATTGGAAGGTTCATGTTTAGACAATATGTGCATTTGTTGGTCATGATTAGGATTTTTAGGGGATGTATGTATAAGCGGATAATTAGGCATTAGTAGAAGTGGAAGCAAAGTGGATGGAGGGATAGTAGGAGTTGGAAGTGAAAGGAAGCTAGGTGTGCAGAAATCGCTTCCTACACTAATCTAAAGAGGAGAGAAGAGTGCAAATTGATTTAATCTTTTACAATTATAGAATGTTAAACATAACAATGGAGATATTGTAGCAATACACATACACATAGAAATGAGATAGAATAGAGAGACACAAGATATATGTGGGGAAAACCCTTATCGGGTGAAAAACCCCACACTCCAAAACCTACACAATGTATTATCAAAATTGAAATGGTTTACAATACACTTGTAATGCAAGCTCTCAGGAGTCTTTGACACTTGTATCTAGAGACAAATCAATAGCATAATAGTACCTGTCAATCACATAATACATCTCCTCTACAAAGCACCTATTTATATACAAGATATAAGGCAAAAATGGCTCTATCTTGAGATGGGTGTCCAACATGGCCTCATGGCCCAAAACCCACGCCTATGGACACTTCTCCAACACTATAGGATGTTCATGACACTTGTCATGTCACCCTATCCCAAAGAGGTCACCTATTCCCAAGTTGGGCAATGACATATACTCTTACGACACTTACAACCATCATAGAATCCATCATAGTTGTCATATATTACAGCTATAAGAGAATCTATCATACATAGGCTATAAATAGCATATTCTCTTACAACATGTCATAACCCTACTTGGGACACCTAAAGATGCCTTCTTCCAAGATGCCTTGTGACACATGTCTTCACCTATCATAGAACATTCCATTTACGACTCGTACGCATCATAGATTTGTTATAGGAATTTGTCATGACCATTGCAGTCAATATTCTCTTACACACTATCCAAGATATTGACACATGGAAAAATATTCCTACCACTAAGTGGGGTTCCTATCTCCTCATGTGAAGACAAATTTACATGTTGTCACCTTCCATGTAGGATGACACATCAGTATGCCAACTCCCACAAGATGACAATAAGGATTTGCATCCTAATTACAAGAATAGGCAATAAATAAATAAATACAATGAACTAATACAAGGAATTACCAAGGTTGAGACACCTTAATTCCCAACATTCTCCCACTTTTTAAACACCTTGTAAGACCTAATGGAAATAATAGGATTTAACTGCTATAGGCCAAGAGGCCCATAGACTCCGAACACCATCTGAACTTCTCTGTGCCCACTGGTTTTGTCAATGCATCTGCAATATTCTTCAAAGTGTCTACCTTCTCCAAATTCACCTTCCCATCCTTTGTCATGTCTCACATGAAATGAAACTATACATCAATATGCTTTGTTCTGGCATGGAAAGTTGGATTCTTTGCTGGGCAAATCGCACTCTGACTGTCACAACAAATCGTAATCTGTCTTGCATCAACACCAATATCTGAACACAATCTCTTAAGCCAAATGGCTTCCTTGCAAGCATTAGTTGCTTCCATATACTCAACTTCTATCATGGACAAAGTAGCCACAGGTTGTCACTTACTCATCCAACTAATTGCACCACCAAACATAGTGAACACATAGGCACTAGTGGATCTCCTGCTGTCAATGTCACATGCCCAATCAGAATCCACGAATACAAACAAAATGTGAAGGTCTTGTAGCATTACCATGATAGCATATGGAATACTTAGAAGTACCCCTCAAATATCTAAACACTCGCTTAACTACATCCTAATGTACTTGTCTAGGATTAGCCATTAATCGACTAAGGACTCCCACTACTTGGGCAATGTCTGGTCTTGTGTAGACCATAACATATATCAAACTGCCAACAACACTAGCATAAGGTACTCTGCTCATGTCCTCTACCTCACTGGGAGATTTTGAACAATCATTAATAGACAACTTTGTCCCCAATGAAACAGGAACACACAATGGTCTACAATCTGCCATGTTGAATCTATCCAACATGGTCTTCACATACTTACTCTAGCTTAACCAAAGTTTTCTATTAGCTCTGTCTCTTCTGATTTCCATTCCTAGAATGTACCTAGTTGCCCCTAGATTTTTCATCTCAAACTATGCTGACAACTAAGACTTCAAATTAGAAATCATATTCTTACCATTCCCAATCAACAACATATTGTCAACATACAATGCAATAATGAGAATGCGATCATTGTCAAACTTGTAATACACACAATGATCAGATTTTGATCTCAGAAATCTAATGGACAACACAAAGGCATCAAATTTCATATACCACATCCTAGGAGACTACTTTAAACCATACAAAGACTTCTTCAACTTGCAAACCAAATTTTCTTTACCTTTCTCTATGTAATGCTCTAGCTGTGACATGTAAATCACTTCCTCCAAATGACCATGAAGGAAAGTTGTCCTCACATACATCTACTCCACCTCTAAATCATAAGTAGCTACAAGAGATAACAAGAACTAAATGAATGCCATCTTTGCAATGGGAGAGAAAATTTCACCATAATCAATTCCCTCCACTTGTGAGTTCCCCTTCGCAACCAATCTAACCTTGTACTTTTCAACACTGCCATCTACACAGAATCTCTTCTTGAACACTCATTTGTATCCAATGGGTTTCCGTCCTTCAAGCAAAGGCACCAAGTCCCATGTTTTATTATTTTCCAAAGAAGCCATCTCTTCCATGGCCTTCTTCCAAGAATCTGCATCTTTCATGCCCATAGCCTCTGTCAAAGTTCTAGGCTCATCAGTGTTAGTAAGTAGGACAAAAGCACAACTAGAATCAAGTAATGAATAACCAAACCTATCAGTTTGCTTTCTTGTTCATGTAGACCTCCTTAATGGCTGAGGTTGAGGTTCTACTTCTTCTTTTGAACTTTCAGAGTTGCTAGAGCTCTCCTCATCATCAGGTCTCACAGGGTCTGTCGATTTAGTCTTCTCAGGGGTAGAAGGAAACTGAACCACATCTTCTTTCTTTTCTATCTGTTCTGGCTATAGAACAACAGAAGAAGGTGTTATCTCTCTGAAGATAACACTTCTTCTATACAACACTTGTTTAGCCATAGGATCCCAAAGCTTTTATCCTTTCACACCGACACCATAGCCAATGAAAATACACTTAAGAGCCTATTCTCCAATTTAGACCGTTTCTCCCTGGGCACATGTGCATATGCCTCACGACTAAAAACATGAAGATGTCTAACTGAAGCCTTCTTACTAGACCACACCTCCATAGGTGTCTTACCAACAAGAGCTGATGTAGGAGACCTATTTACTAGGTAGCAAGCAGTGGCTACAACTTCAGCCCAAAACTTTTGTTTGAGGCTTTCTCCACTAAGCATACTTCTAGCCTTCTCCATTAGTGTCCTGTTCATCCTCTCTATAACTCCATTTTGCTACGGGGTGTATGGATTTGCCTTATGTCTTTCAATCCCTTTCTCTTTATAGTACTTATCAAACTTTGCCGAACAAAACTCACCACCATTGTCAATTCTCAAACACTTAATCTTTTTACTAGTTTGATTTTCAACAAAGCTTTAAACTCTTTAAACCAACTAAAGACTTCAATCTTGCTTTTGATAAAATCAACCCATGTCCTTCTATTGTAATCATCTATGAAAGATACAAAATATATAGATTTGGAAATCGAAGGAACATTAACAGGACCAAACACATCAGAATGAATAAGATCCAATACACCAGAAGACTTGTGAGAACTAGAGTAAAACTAAACACGGATTTGCTTTCCATATACACAATGTTCGCAAAAGTCAAACTCGATATTACAATCATTTAACCCCTCAATGAGGTTTTTATTTTTCAGGGTTCTAAGACCCTTCTCACTAATGTGGCCATATCTCAAATGCCATAACATAGTCTTTTCAGCAAGAAGTTTAACTTCCAAAGCATGTACACTACCATCAGAATGTGTTGCAATAGATTTCTTCACTGCTCGTTCAGATGGGGATGAAGTGACTGTAGCTCTTTTCTTTGAGTTAGAAGAACTATTGCATTGTGAAGTGCATGCCTCCAGCTGAACATAGTACCTCTCTGCATACCCTTTACAAGCACCATAGATCCTCTAGTCATCTTGCATCCATCCTTTGAAAAGACAACCTACACACTTGCATCATTCAACATACTTATAGAAAGTAGGTTTTGCACCAAGCCTAGGATGTGCATAACCCCAGTGATCCTCTTCACTCATCCATCAGGGAATCGGATTGAGACTCTTCCATGATAAATAGTCTTCAGATGAGAATCGTCACCCAAGGACACTCTTCCACCATCAAACTCTTCATACTTCATGAACTAGCTTCGATGAGAGGTCATGTGGAACAATGCACCAGAATCTATCAACCAAACATCATCAGATGCATGGGTGGCCAGGGCTGCGATGAAGGTATCACCTGTTGGAATTGGACTGGACAACTGAGAGGGGGGGTGAATTAGTTGTCCCACAATTCAAACTTTTTCTTCTTTTAACCTTCTTTATTATCTTATTACCTGATTAATGACATTAAAGCATAGATCAACAACATAAGAGCAAAAACATTATCAACACACTTGACACCAAGATTTTGACGTGGAAACCCAGTCAAGGGAAAAACCACGGTGGGGGTTAACCCACAAGATTTGTACCCTATTAAAAGTACTTTAGAAAAATAGAAAGCACATGCCTTCAGGCACACTGCCCAGAGCTCACTGCTTAAAAGAGAGGCTCACTGTCTATGTTATTAGAACATAAAGAATTAACTAAGAAATAACATCTACTTCATGCCTGATTTAGTTTCAATGAATACTCAAGAACTTCTGCTTTGCCCCAATTTCTTCTTCACACTCTGTACTGCTCTCACTCCTTTTCTTCTCTACTCTACTCCTGGTCATTTATTTAGATTTCATTTGATTTGCACAAAGATACTTTTCAACAACTCTTCAACAAGTATTTATATGCTTCATCAACCTTGGAATGATCAACAAGGTCGCTAAACTTGACGCAGATCATCACACTATTGGCTAAACACAACTAAGACTTGAATCTACTTCTACAACCACTCCACACTTAATAAAAATGCTCTTAAAGCATCCGCAACATGTTAGGAACATCTGGTCGGCCAAGACTAGGAAGAACATCAACCTCAAAGAAGAAATCTTCAATCAACAAGCTCAAACTTCAATGCGGACCTTCAACATAGTAGCCACACAATCCAGAGATCTCCACAAGTACATTGAAATCACCAATAACATTTGTATATGCCTAAAAATGACATGACTTGGTCTAAATAAATATTTTTAATATTTATTCCCTTCTAATTCTTCTATCAATAAATAAATAAATAAATTTATTTATTCAATTCACATTCCTCTAAGTTAATTAAATATCAAAATATTTAATTACCTCTTCTAAAGTCAAAATTAAATAAAATCCTTTATTTAATAAAATTCTTCCAAACAATTAAATAATTTTTAATTATTTAATTACATCAAATCATTCTTCCAAATTTGAATAAATCAAATCAAATTTATTTAAATCCTTTCAACCTCTATAAATAAAATACAATCAAATATTTTGTTTATTCTTCCAAGTCACGCACAACAATTAAATAAATTTATTTATTTAATTAGTTTTCTTGTCTTCTAATTCTTCAAATATCTTCCAAATCTTCTAAAAATAAGTCTTCTTGATGCAGAGCGGCCAACGAAAACGTGCAAAATGGGTGTCAAATACTCACTAACATACATTTACCTTTGTATGTTTACCCATCGGCGAAACCATCTTCATCGACCAACCAAATTCCTTTTGCATCGAAGTCCTATTTCACATCGATGTGTCCCCGACACTACTATTGCCAAGACTTCTCCCGTCGGTGTAGCTCAAAATCCTTCCACCGACCACACACCTCTCTCCGATGGATCAACACTTGACTTTATCGTCGGCTAGACCATACACTGTCGGCCTTCGCTCTCCACTTCACTCTGATCGCATACCTTATATTGATGAATGCACTTTGCATTGTTTACCTATCAACAACACATGGGCTATTGGTTTCCCCAATAGGTTTCACCTTGATGCATTCGGCTTTGTACATACAACATTTGACTTGTCATGTTAGTTCCTCCTACCGCTCCTACCGGTCACCTTCTGCATATAACTCAATGTATCTATGGAATGTATATTCTAATATACATTCAAAACATGCAACTCGAACTTACATTCGGAACATGCATTCATCGAAGTCAACCGTTGACTTTCCTTGTATCAACCCAATGTACATTCACAATGTACATTCACCACATACAATCTGCCATATGCATCTGCAGGATACTCACAACCATTCAATTGTGGGATACATAGGGAATGAACCTGATATACACTAGTGATATACATAGGGATTGTATATCAACAATGTACATCCACAACATGCATTTTGATTATGCATTTGAAGGGTTTGATCGATTTTGACCACCTTGCATGTACTCAAAGCTTTCTCTCTCCCTTGTATATGCGACAGATTGGTTTACGATGTATGTTTTCCACATACAACTACGATGGACAAATGCGATATACATAGGAACATGCGATGGTGATATACTCACAGAATGTATATCCCACATACAAAAGTGATACATACACAATTTGTATGTCTATTGAAACCATGCGGATTTTCACTTTCTTGATCCGCTTTATACTTAGCGATTGCACAGAACTATCTCGCCTGCAAACATACCGACTTTTGCACTTTGTCAACCTAGCACATGAGGATGCTAGGGTTTATCAAAGCATGTTACAAATGATCCTGCAATCATGGAATGAACAAATAGAAAATACAAAATAAAAACACAAACTAATATATACAACCATTCCACCGATTACAAAGTAATCCAACCGATGGAATGGGCTAAGAACCCATTTCGATTCCAAAGCAGAAAATCGATTACATAGTGAATTCAAAAACCAGAAAGATAACACAAACATGATCTTCTTATTGCTTTCAGAAATGTATACAAATATCTAATTCCATAGTTCCACAATTCAATCTCACAACTATTGCTCTGTCTAAAATCTCCTCTCTTTTTAATCCATTCTATGTCTAAAATTGATCTGATCTAGGCTATTTATCTACTCACTACGAGTAGTACAGACTTGTTCCCCAATGGCTAGGAGACAATTCCAAGTGGCTAGGAGATAACAACCCTCTAACAAATTCTAACTGACTAACACCCTTATCATTCCAGATCGACAAGTGTCCTAGGGACTTACACAGAAACCTACATGCAAAGTACAATAATATGTACTGGTCAAACAGACCTTATTACATTAAATATAGAAATGCATAACATATTGAGACCTTAGTATTCTCCCTTAGATGTATAATTAGCTTGTTGAAGGGGTGCTCCTGCACCATACTCCCTGAGAGAAGAAATTTCAAGTCCACTTGAGATGAGAGGTTGAAGGTCTATACCATGTTTTCTGATCTGTTCTGCAGTCATCCAAACTGCCTCTGAATTAGGTTTCCCTTGCAAAGCCACCAAGTATTCCATATACTCTTTGTTCCTTGTCTTCTTTACCACTCTAGAGTCTAAAATCTTCTGCAATTGGGGTGGATCATGTTTAGGAATATCATCAGCTACTGTACCCTGTAATGGTTCCTGTTCTACATCTACATTATGCTTAAATGGAGTTAAATCACATACATTGAAAATAGGTGATAATCCAAGATCAAAAGGAAGTTGAATCTCATAAGCATTATGTCCACATTTCTTCAAAATCTGACACGGTCCAACCTTCCCCTGCATGAGTTTGGTATATTTACCTTTTGGGAGCCTCTCCTTCTTTAGATGAACCCACACCAAATCTCCAACATCAAATTATACATCTCACTTCTTCTTATCAGCATAGGCTTTATACTTCAATGTGGTTTGTTGGAACTGGTTATTGACTTGATCATGCACCTCTTTGATGGCTGATCTAAAAGCTTCTCCATCTGTACTAATAGATTCTCCTGCAGGTAGATCTCTTAACTCCAAAATACCTCTTGGATGGATACCATATACCACCTGGAAAGGTGATTTCCCTGTACTCCTATTGATGGTGTCATTATAGGAAAATTCTACCTATGATAGGATGTTATCCCACTTCTCTCCATGCTACCTTGTCAAACATCTTAGCAGATTTCCCAATGAATGGTTAACCACTTCAGTCTGTCCATCTGTTTGAGGATGATAAGCTGATGAGAAGGATAAATTGGTACCAAGCTTCTCCCAAAGAGTCCTCCAAAAATGGCCAATAAATTTCACATCTCTATCTAACACTATGCTCAATGGCAATCCATGTATCCTTACTATTTCCTTGAAAAATAGATTTGCAACATATGAAGCATCACAAGTGGTTTTGCATGGCAGGAAATGTGCCATTTTACTGAATCTGTCTACTACAACAAAAACACTATCATATCCCTTCCTTGTTCTAGGTAAACCCAACACAAAATCCATGCTTATGCTCTCCCATGGCCTAGAAGGAATGGGCAGTGGCTGATATAAACCTGCATTAGTGGATCTCCCTTTGGCTTTTTGACATATCACACATGCCTCCACAAATCTCCTCATGTCTGACTGTAACTTAGGCCAATAGTAATGTCTCTTTACTAGATCAAGAGTCTTATCCAGACTGAAATGTCCTGCCATGGCCCCACAATGTTTCTCCCTAATGATATTTAGCCTCATTGAACACCGTGGAATGCACAACTATCCACCTTTGAAAAGTAATCCATCTTGTATCAGAAATTCAGAGTACTCAACATGATAGTTGTCTCCAAAGGAAGTGCATACTTTGTAGATCTCTCCAAAATCTTCATTAGCATCATACATGGTCTTTAAGGAATCAATACCAACACTCTCCATTGAATCTAATTTATGGTTAGAGCCCTCCTGCTCAAAGCATCTGCTACCTTGTTCTTGACCCCTTTCTTGTGCTTGAGTGTGAAGGTGAAATCTTGTAAAGTCTCTACCCATTTCATGTGCCTATGGTTCAGCTTCTCTTGACTGTTTATGAAACTAAGGGCCTGATTATCTATAAACACTATGAATTCTTTTGGCATCAAGTAATGCCTCCACTTTTTGAGTGACTGGACTAGAGCATACATCTCCAAATCATAGGAGGAGTATCTCTTCTTAGTATCATTTAGTTTCTCACTAAAAAATGCAATAGGCCTACCTTCTTGACTAAGTACTGCTCCAATTTCCATGTGGCTTCCATCACATTATACTTCAAAAATCTTGTTGAAGTCAGGAAGTGCAAGGACTAGCTGTTGTGCCACCTTCTTCTTCAATGTTTCAAATGAATCATCTGCTTCCTTTATCCAAGTGAATCTGCACTTCTATCCTCCTTTTATGGTGTCAAGCATGGGTGCATAGACATGACTAAACCATTTTATAAACTTCCTATAGAAGGTTGCTAACCCATGGAAACTTCTGACATCATTCATGGTTCTAGGAGTTGGCCAAGACAATATGGCACTTACCTTCTCTTGATCCATTTTCAGTTTGCCATGTGAGATGACAAAACCCAAGTAGACGATCTCCTCCTGCATGAACAAACACTTCTCCAAGTTGATCATTAGTTGCTCTTCATGTAACCTTTTGAGAACCAGGTCTATATGCTTGAGATGTTCTTCCCTTGTATTACTGAAAATTAGGATGTCATCTAGATATACTATGACAAATTTGCCTATAAATTCTCTCAAGACCTCATTCATTTGCCTCATAAAGGTATTGGGGGCATTGGACAAACCAAAAGGCATGACCTTCCATTCATATAACCCCTCATTGGTTTTAAATGCAGTCTTCCATTCATCTCCTGGCCTAATCCTGATCTGATGATAGCCACTTTTTAAATCTATTTTTGTGAAATATTTGGCACCTCCCAAGCAATCAAGCAAATCTTCTATCCTTGGGATTGGGAACCTATACCTGATTGTTATCTTGTTAATAGCCCTAGAATCAATACAAAGTCTCCAAGTGCCTTCCTTCTTTGGTGCTAGTACAGCTGGTACTACACATGGGCTTAAACTTTTGCCAATTAGGCTTGTCTCCAACAATTCCTCAATCTGCCTTGCTACCTCTGCATTTTGCTCTAGTGTAAGCTTGTATGCTACCTTGTTTGGAAGTGTAGATCCTGGGATCAGATCTATGCAATGGCTGATGTCCATTATAGGTGGTAGGGACCTTGGCATTCCATCAGAGATGATGCCTTTGTACTTATCGAACAACTCTTGGACAACAGGATCTATGAACCTTTGCCTCTTCTCTCCCTAGACTTCTTGTTGCTACTCCTTGTTCACCTTCAGGCATGGAATTAGAGCATATGCTACTGCACCTTCATCTACTATCTCTTTCATGAATTGTTTACCTTCTACCATCATTACCTTGGCTTCTTTTCCTTTTGATTCTACCTCATTCTCCATCAACGGGAGTAACTCTATCACCTTACCATCCTTGGTGATTGAATATGTGTTTCTAACTCCATCATGTTGTGCTCTCAAGTCATATTTCCATGGTCTTCCAAATAGGAGATGGTAAGCATCCATCTGAGCTATGTTAAACAATAATCTGTCCTTGTATGGTCCAATCTGAAACTCCACCCAAGCCTGCTCTTCCACAACTATTTGCTGACCTTAAGTGAGCCATGAAATCTTGTATGGACAAGGATGTGGCAGTCTTCTAATCTTAAGCTTTTCTACCATTTCAATAGACACAAAATTTTCAGTAGATCTAGAGTCAATCAGAACTTTACATACCTTTCCTCCTGCCTTGTAAGTAGTTTTGAAAAGAGACTTTCTTTGTGGGGGTTCTCTGTCTGGCACCTTCATGGTGGTCATTGCTCTCCTAATCATCAATGATTCTCCTTTCTCAAGATACCCATTGTTGGATCTAGGGCATACAACTGAGAGGGGGGGGGGTGAATCAGTTGTATAGAACTTGTTCTCTTTCAAACACTTAATTCTCTGTTGTTAGTTAGCAGCATATCAAATAATCATTCATGGAAGCACAATACATAAACACAAGAGCAGATAAGCTTCAACACATTGAACACCAAGATTTTGACGTGGAAAACCCGGTTAAGGGAAAAACCACGGGGTGATTAACCCAAGAATTATTCTCTGTTAGAAGAATAAGGAAAAATGAATGGCACATGCCAATAAGGGCTCACTGCCCGAGCACACTGCTCACAAAGAGGCCCACTGCCTACAAGGAGACACACTGTCTACAGAGTGATAAAAATCACAGTCTTGAACTGGAGAATGACATCTCTACCATGTCCGGATCAGTTCCAATTAAGCCCAACAATCTCTGCTCTGCCTTTCGCACCTTTCTTCGCTACACCTTACTCATCCACATGCCACACACTGAAATGGATTCACAAATCATTATTTATACAAGACATCGACTTAGGAACAAGCATCTAAGTCGGCAAACAACCATAGGAGCATCCGCAAGATGAATAACACATCCGGTCGGCCATCACAAGAACATTCGCAGGATGAACAACTCATCCGGTCGGCTACACAGAGCAAGAACTTCATCCGGAAGAATAACTTCAATTCCGGGCTCTACCATCAATGCGGACCAACAACACAACCTAAACATGATTCAAGAACCTTTACAAATCTGTCCGAATGTCCGGATACATCCGCACTTCCTCTACTTACTGGGATCTCTTGTCTTCCTCATCCGGAACTTCAAGAACACAGTCTGTCGTCACTGTCATAATGCAAAAGGTACTTCCGGACCTCCAAATCATACACAAACCAGGATGACACATCACAAGGACATCCCAAACACTCCGTCCAATCCGCAGATTAGGATGATACAATTCCGGACCTCACCGGACCTTTTTGTGATCCTCTGTCACCTCCGGATACTTGCCGGACCCGGTTCTATATCGGCAGCCATAACTCCTTCAGATCTTCATGCGGACCTCTGAAATCTTAACTGTAGCATCTCAAGACTCATATCTACTAACCCTTTAATCCGCATCCTCCGGTTCTTATCCTATACAGTATATTTACCTTCTTCTCATCACTGTTCTTCACTGTTCCTGACTGAGGCTAATTTTCTCAATATCCTCAGCACAAAGCTCATTAAATCCTTCTTGTCAATGCAGTATGAGTATGTTGACATCAATGACAACAATGGCTCGCCTCATACTTGCAACAATCTCCCCCTTTGTCATTGATGGCAACATATGATGTGAAAAACCATCAAGACAAGAACTTCTCTTTTCTGTCACAGCTCCCCCTATCAACAACTTGTTTTTCACATGTCTTCTCTCCCCCTTTGACATCAATGGCAAAGGGCTCATACTTGCAACTCTTATGCATCAGAATAATACCAGCTGCTCCCCCTTAGTTGCAGCTCCCCATTAGTCCGGATCACAAGATATGACTGTGATTGCCACCGGACTGATGCACATCAGTGCATCTTAGTTCATCACCGGAGGGGCCATGACCCCTAACTTCTCCCGGAGATATTCAAAAGAGTCCTTGGGAAGAGGTTTTGTAAAAATATCTGCAATCTGATCCTTGGAGGGAACATACTCCAATCTGACTTCTTCCTTGTTTACTTGTTCTCTCAAAAAGTGAAATTTGATAGATATGTGCTTAGTCTTAGAATGCAATACCGGATTCTTGGAAATATTAATTGCACTTGAATTATCACAGAAAATTGTGATAGGCTCCTCATATTCAACTTTGATGTCTCTTAGCATCTGCTTCATCCACAAGATTTGAGTGCAACTACCTGCTGCTGCAATGTATTCTGCTTCAGTTGTAGACAGAGATATTGCATCTTGTTTCTTGCTTAGCCAAGAAACCAATCTCTTCCCCAAAAAGAATGCTCCACCACTAGTGCTCTTCCGGTCATCCACATCTCCTGCCCAATCTGCATCTGTATAAGCATGAAGAGAAAAATCCGGATCTCTAGGATACCATAGACCATACTCAACTGTCCCTTTCAAGTATCTAAAAATTCTTTTGATTGCCATAACATGAGATTCTCTAGGATCAGCCTGGAATCTTGCCACAAGACCAACAGCTTGCATTATATCTGGTCTAGTTTGAGTGAGATACAACAATCCACCAATCATTGATCTATACTTTGTCTGATCTGCCTTTGGAGAATCATCATCTTTGCTTAACTTACATCCGGTTGCCATAGGAGTGTTCATAGGCTTTGAGTCTTCCATACCAAATTTCTTTAACAATTCTTTCACATATTTGGTCTGAGAAATGAAGATCCCTTCTTTAGTTTGAGTAATTTGCAGACCCAAGAAGAAATTCATTTCACCAAGCATAGACATTTCAAACTCACTTTTCATCTGATTTGCAAAAGTTTTACACATACTATCTCTTCCTCCAAAAATGATATCATCCACAAACACTTCAACAATCAGAATGTTTTCATGATCAATTTTGAAATATAAGTTGCTGTCAGCAGTACCTTTGTTGAATCCAATCTGCACAAGATGCTTATCCAACCTTTCATACCATGCTCTTGGGGCTTGCTTCAATCCATACAAAGCTTTCTTCAACTTGCAAACCATATCATTATTATCAGACAATTGAAATCCATCCGGTTGTTCAATGTAGACTTCTTCTTCCAGATCACCATTTAGGAAGGCAGACTTGACATCCATCTGATATACCTTGAAATCTTTGAAGGCAGCAAATGCAAGAAGTAATCTGACTGCTTCAATTCTTGCTACCGGAGCAAAAGTCTCTTCAAAGTCAATTCCTTCTATTTGAGAGTAGCCTTTGCAGACCAATCTAGCTTTGTTTCTGATTACTTCACCAGCTTCATTTAATTTGTTCCGGAAGACCCACTTGGTTCCAATTACATTCCTGTCTCTAGGTCTGGGAACAAGATCCCAAGTATGATTTTTCTCAATTTGCATCAGTTCATCTTCCATTGCTTTGGTCCAATTTTCATCATTGCAGGCTTCATTTATTGTTTTAGGTTCAATCCTTGAAATCAGACAACATTCATTCTGATCTTGAGCAATATTCCTTCTAGTTTGTACACCTTTGCTTCTGTCACCTATGATCTGATCTTCAGAGTGATTCAGTTTTACATACCTTGGAATTTTGGGAGTATCCAGTACTGCTGTTTCTTGATCAGGCTCATTTAAACCTAACTCTTCTTCCTGATTTACCGGATCAGGCTGACTCTGTTTCACCGGAGAGGATTGAGTTCCTTGAACACTATCTTGGTCATCTTCATCAAACTCATAAAATCTTGAAGGCTTCTCAATTCCTTCATCAACCTTTACATTGGTACTTTCTATCATCTTCCTCAATCTCTTATTGTAACACCGATATGCTTTGCTTTGAGTGGAGTAGCCCAAGAAAATTCCTTCATCACTTCTAGCATCAAACTTTCCTAGATCTTCATCTCTTTTAATATAACACTTGCTACCAAATACCCTGAAATATTTCACAGTAGGAGTGATGCCAAACCAAAGTTCATAGGGGGTCTTACCGGTGTTATTTCTGATTTGAACTCGATTGAGAGTGTAGACTGCAGTGCTGATAGCTTCTTTCCAAAACATTTGAGGAACATTTGCTTCCAACATCATTGTCCTAGCAGCTTCCTGGATGGTCCGGTTCTTTCTCTCAACTACTCCATTCTGCTGTGGAGTCTTAGGAGCAGACAACTGTCTCCTTATACCCTGTTTCTCACAAAAGTCAATGAATTCACCAGATGTAAATTCACCACCTCTGTCAGACCTTAGACACTTTAGTTTCAATCCGGTTTGATTCTCCACCATAGCTTTGAAGATTTTGAACTTCTCAAAAGCTTCTGATTTTTCTTTTAGAAAGGTAACCCACATCATCCGGGAATGATCATCAATTAACAACATGAAATATCTATCACCTTGCTGACTCTTGATTCTTGTCGGACCACATAGATCAGTATGTACTAATTCCAACAATCCGGTAGAAGACTGATCTTTGCTTTTAAAAGAGACTCTGCTTTGTTTGCCTAACTGACATTCTTTACACACACTGTTTGTAGGTTTTATCAACTTTGGAAGATCTCTCACAGCCTGAGTATTGCTTATTTTGATGATGTTATCAAAATTTACATGACACATTCTTCTATGCCATAACCAACTCTGATCAATTTGAACAAACAAACAACTTTTATTTGAACCAACCAGATGAAAGATGTTACCTCTTGTCTGAGTACCGGATGCAATTTCAGTTCCGGAGCTTGTAAAGATTCTGCATTTTCCATTCTTGAACCGGAGATCATAGCCTTTGTCCACTAACTGACCAACACTGAGAAGATTGTGCTTCAATCCTTCAACATATAGTACATTACCTGTTTTGCTCTTACCATCAAAGGAAATAGTTCCCCTACCTCTGATTCTGCCAGCAGAATTGTCACCAAACTTTACCATTCCTCCTTCATATCTTTCCAAATCTAAGAACTTATTCTTGTCACCAGTCATATGGTGAGAGCATCCACTGTCAATAACCCAGTCATCCTTTTCTTCCACTTGAGCAGCCAAGGCTTTTTCAACAACTTTGTGATTGACAGATTCAGAGAGCAAGGAATCTTCTTCCTTGATGGCTATAAACACCCACTCATTTCCGGATTTGCTTCCTGGATCTGATTCATCATCTGTTACTCCTTCATTGTCATCTTCTTCATGAACATAATAGCAATTCTTTTGAAACCTTTGTCTGTGAGTATTAGATCTTGCAGATCTCTCCGGACATCTTGAGGCAAAATGACCAATCTTATTGCAGTTAAAACACTTAAAGGGTAGTTTTCCTTCATACTTACCGGATCCTCTTGGCAGTCTCTTTGCAATGAGGGCTTCAAGTTGAGCTGTTTCTGCTTCTTCTTCTTCCATGTCTCTTCTTGCTTGATCATACCATGACATTTTCCTTGATGAGTTTTCACCCGGATCAAATCTCTGTTTGCCTTTCACATAGGCACTGGCTTTAAAAGCAGACTCAGTCTTGGGTGGATCATCTCCAAACTCGGTCATTTCAAATGCAGCTAGTTTGCCAGCCAATTGTTCTCTTGTGACAGTTGTGTGGGCTCTGAATTCATCAATGGCAGCAACTTTGATTTTGTAGGCAGCAGGAAGGGATCTTAGGATTTTGCAGACAATCTCATTTTCATCTAGAGTTCCACCAGCATTTCTGATTCCACATACCAGCTCATTTACTCTGGGCATAAAGGTAGTAATGTTTTCATCATCTCTCATTTTCAATCTTTCAAATTTCCCTTTCAGACTTTGCAACCTTGCACTTTTGACAAACTCATCTCCTTCATACAGAAGTTCCAGTTTAGTTAGGATCTCATATGCAGTTGGTAGGTCAATGACATTCGAGAGATCTGAGTCATTCAATGCGCTTAGAAGAGCTTCCTTGGTCCGCAGATTGTTTTCAGCTTCTGTGGTTTCATCAGGAGTTGTCGGACCACCTTGTGGGGGTATATATGGTTTTGAAATCATAGCCAAGTATGCTTTTCCCATACATTCCAAATGACACTTCATGCGACCTTTCCAGAGAGTGAAGTTGGTTCCATCGAACTTCGGACTATCCTTCTTGTAAGACGACATCCTGGATCACCTCAAGCGGTTAAGCTCCTATCAGAGGAACTCGGCTCTGATACCAATTGTTGGATCTAGGGCATACAACTGAGAGGGGGGGGGGTGAATCAGTTGTATAGAACTTGTTCTCTTTCAAACACTTAATTCTCTGTTGTTAGTTAGCAGCATATCAAATAATCATTCATGGAAGCACAATACATAAACACAAGAGCAGATAAGCTTCAACACATTGAACACCAAGATTTTGACGTGGAAAACCCGGTTAAGGGAAAAACCACGGGGTGATTAACCCAAGAATTATTCTCTGTTAGAAGAATAAGGAAAAATGAATGGCACATGCCAATAAGGGCTCACTGCCCGAGCACACTGCTCACAAAGAGGCCCACTGCCTACAAGGAGACACACTGTCTACAGAGTGATAAAAATCACAGTCTTGAACTGGAGAATGACATCTCTACCATGTCCGGATCAGTTCCAATTAAGCCCAACAATCTCTGCTCTGCCTTTCGCACCTTTCTTCGCTACACCTTACTCATCCACATGCCACACACTGAAATGGATTCACAAATCATTATTTATACAAGACATCGACTTAGGAACAAGCATCTAAGTCGGCAAACAACCATAGGAGCATCCGCAAGATGAATAACACATCCGGTCGGCCATCACAAGAACATTCGCAGGATGAACAACTCATCCGGTCGGCTACACAGAGCAAGAACTTCATCCGGAAGAATAACTTCAATTCCGGGCTCTACCATCAATGCGGACCAACAACACAACCTAAACATGATTCAAGAACCTTTACAAATCTGTCCGAATGTCCGGATACATCCGCACTTCCTCTACTTACTGGGATCTCTTGTCTTCCTCATCCGGAACTTCAAGAACACAGTCTGTCGTCACTGTCATAATGCAAAAGGTACTTCCGGACCTCCAAATCATACACAAACCAGGATGACACATCACAAGGACATCCCAAACACTCCGTCCAATCCGCAGATTAGGATGATACAATTCCGGACCTCACCGGACCTTTTTGTGATCCTCTGTCACCTCCGGATACTTGCCGGACCCGGTTCTATATCGGCAGCCATAACTCCTTCAGATCTTCATGCGGACCTCTGAAATCTTAACTGTAGCATCTCAAGACTCATATCTACTAACCCTTTAATCCGCATCCTCCGGTTCTTATCCTATACAGTATATTTACCTTCTTCTCATCACTGTTCTTCACTGTTCCTGACTGAGGCTAATTTTCTCAATATCCTCAGCACAAAGCTCATTAAATCCTTCTTGTCAATGCAGTATGAGTATGTTGACATCAATGACAACAATGGCTCGCCTCATACTTGCAACACCCATAACCATCAGGAGCATTCATACTTTGATAAGTGTTTGAGCTTGTCATAGTTTGACAGTCAGATTCTTGGATCAGATTTGTCCTCCTTTCTCCCATTGAACTTGTTGCTTTTTCTAGACATCTGCTAGCTATGCGGCCTTCTTGATTGCAATTGTAACATCTAAGAGGTCCTCTGCCCTGAGATCTCCCTCTAAATGGTGGTCTTTTGCCCCTAAAGTTTCCTTTTTGATTGTAACTTCCCGCTTGAGTTTGACTACTCTCTCCTTTGTTGTTCTCTTGATTGGATTCACCTTGGTGTCCAAATCCATTACCTTTGCCTCTGAAAGGACTTCTTCCCCCTCTTTGCTGTCTTCCTCTTCCTCTACTATTTTGCTCTTGTCTTCTCTTTAATTTCTCTTCCACTTTGAGTGCTAATTGGTAGCACTTCTGGACTGTATCTGGATTATGCAGATTTAAATCTTCTTGGATGGCAAATCTCAAACCATTGAGATACCTTGCTACCCTCTCTTCCTCATTCTCCTTCACCTTTGTCTTGACACATAGTTTCATGAATTCTTTAGTGTATGAACTAACATTTAACTCCTTTTGCTTCAAATTTTGTCTCCTCTTATGTAATTGGATGTTGTAATCCAATGGAACATAGGCTTCCTTCACTAAAGCCACCATCTTCTTCCAAGTAGCAACTCTACTCTTTCCTTCTTTCACCTTGTCATCTTGGATGAAATTCCACCAAGTTAGTGCAACCCCTTTCATTTTGGATTGGGCCATCTTCACCCTTTGATGGTCTAGTATTTCCTCTATTTCAAAGAAGTTATTCCAGGAGTCTATCCACTCCATCACTCAATCAGGATCCATTTTGCCTACAAACACTGGCAGGTCTATTTTCATATCCATGGTCCTTTGCTCCATGGATTTGAGGGCATTAAGTAAGGGTCTTTGGTCTACAGGAACCTCTATCTCTTCCTTCCTAGGGATCTCCTCTTCATCCCTGTCTTCTTCCTTACCAGAACCTACTTTGTCCCTCAATTTCTCTAACTCATCTTTTAAGGCTTGATTTTGAGCTTTAACTGCTTTTCTTTCTGCAATTTGCTACCAGGACAGCCAACTCAGCATTGGTCATCCTTGCTGGAAACTCTTGTGACCCTTCTTCATCTGACATCTTGTTTGTTTCTTCTTCCCAAAAGATACAACTTTTCTCTGATACCACTATGCGGCCAACAGAAACGTACAAAATGGGTGTCAAATACTCACTAACATACATTTACCTTTATATGTTTACCCATCGGTGAAACCATCTTCATTGAACAACCAAATTCCTTTCACACCGAAGTCCTATTTCACATCGATGTGTCCCCAACACTACTATTGCAAAGACTTCTCCTGTTCGTGTAGCTCAAAATCCTTCCACCGACCACACACCTCTCTCTGATGAATCAACACTTGACTTTATCGTTAGCCAGACCATACACTGTCGACCTTCATTCTCCACTTCACTCCAATTGCATACCTTATACTGATGAATGCACTTTGCATCAGTTGCCTTTCGACAACACATGGGCTATCAGTTTCCCCAATAGGTTTCACCCCGATGCATTTGGCTTTGTACATACAACATTTGACTTGTTGTGCCAGTTCCTCCTACTATTCCTACCGGTCACCTTTTGCATATAACTCAATGTATCTGCAGAATGTATATTCCAATATATATTCAAAACATGCAACTCAAACTTGCATTCGGAACATGCATTCGCCAAAGTCAACCATTGACTTTCCTTGTATCAACCTAATGTACATTCACAATGTACATTCACCACATACAATCTGCCATATGCATTTGTGAGATACTCACAACCATTCAACTATGGGATACACAGGGAATGAACCTGATATACATTAGCGATATACAAAGGGATTGTATATCAACAATGTACATCCACAACATGCATTTTGATTATGCATCCGAAGGGTTTGACCAATGTTGACCACCTTGCATGTACCCGAAGCTTTCTCTCTCCCTTGTATATGTGATAGATTGGTATGTTTATGATGTATGTTTTCCACATACAACTACGATGGACAAATGCGATATACACAAGAACATGCGATGGTGATATATTCACAGAATGTATATCCTACATACAAAAGCAATATATACATAATTTGTATGTCTATTGAAACCACACAAATTTTCACTTTCTTGATCTGGTTTATACTTAGCAATTGCACAGAACTATCTCACCTGCAAACATACTGACTTTTGCACTTTGTCAACCTAGCACATGAGGATGCTAGGGTTTAACAAAGCATGCTACAAATGATCCTGCAATCATGGAATGAACAAACAGAAAATACAAAACAAAAACACAAACTAATATATACAACCATTCCATCGATTACGAAGTAATCCAACCGGTGGAATGGGCTAAGAACCCATTTCGATTCCAAAGCAGAAAATCGATTACATAGTGAATTCAAAAACCAAAAAGATAACACAATCATGATCTTCTTATTTCTTTTAGAAATGTATACAGATATCTGATTCCACAGTTCCACAATTCAATCTCACAACTACTACTCTATCTAACATCTCCTCTCTTTTTAATCTATTCTATGTCTGAAATTGATTTGATCTAGGCTATTTATCTACTCACTACGAGTAGTATAGAGTTGGTTCCCAGCGGCTGGGAGACAATTCCAAGCGGCTGGGAGATAACAACCCTCTAACAAATTCTAACTGACTAACAACTTTGTTTTTCCAGATTGACAAGTGTCCTAGGGACTTACATAGAAACCTAGATGCAAAGTACAATAACATGTGTTGGTCAAACGGACCTTATTACATTAAATATAGAAATGCATAACATATTGAGACCTTAGTCTTCTCCCTTAGATGTATAATTAGCTTGTTGAAGGGGTGCTCTTGCACCACTTCTTTGTCATGCACACAAAATTAAATAATTTATTATTTAATTTCTCTCAAATCATGCAAAAGCAAATCTCAAGTTGAGTTATCTATTCAATCAACCTTGTTTTTATCAATATCTCTTAAATTAGAAAAAAAGCTTTCTAATTTATGAAAAGCATGTCTTATCTTTAGAAAAGAAAGTAGTTAACTCAAATATAATAACTTTTGTGTGACAATTGTCTTCTTCTTATTCACGCACATTCCTCAACTGTTCTATACCATTGATCTTTTCTTTCTCAAGTTTATAAATTGAACCCTATTCCTCCATTTCATTCATCCAAACTTTAAGTATAATTACTCTGCAGGAATTACAATGTGCCTTTGGCACCAATTCCTTCATTGCTTGCCATCAAATTTGTTACCACACTACTATCATTGTTGTGAAGCTCATCTTCATGACGATACTATCATAGCCATTCCCATTTGACATCTTGGGATCATAGCAAGGAAGTGCACCTTCTAAGGGCCATATTCATAGACAAGATCATTTGTGATAGGTGATCAATGGACGCTATGAAGCTTTGAGGTTTGCAAAGGTTTTTAAAGTTCTTTTGTTTGATTGATCTCTCTGTTTCTGTATTTTGTTGAGTTTTGGGTATTTTGATATTGATTATTCATTTGAATCCAATTTTCCCTTAACATTTTTGGCGCCCATCGTTTGGCCTAGCCCCAAATTTAACCCAAAAACTAAGTTTTTGTGTTTTAGAAGCTGTACATAGGAGGAAATAGCACATCTGATACATCCTAACATGCGTATACTATCTATTACAGTGCATTCATTCCTACGGCACATACAGTCTCTGTTCCAAAACATACACTGTCTGTTATGACACATACATTCCTACATCACATACAGTCTCTGTCACGGTGCATTTACCCTTTGACATAGTGCATATATCATATCAGTGCATATAATCTATTTTCCAGCACTTTTGACCTCTATCTTAGCGCATATGTACTGTGATGCTTCTGTTCTCTGTTTCTACGCATTTAGTCTCTGAAGCGACGCACCTATTTTAGGCAGCGATTTTTAGGGTTTCCTTAAAGTTTTCACTAACACTGACATCATTTTGTAGGAACTCTCTTGATCTATTTTGTAGGCTAGGTACTAGTTTAGATTCATGTAGTTGCAATTGTTATCTCACACTTCAATTTCTAACAGGAAAGTAAAATGGATGCTCATGCAAATCTCACATAGTTTTAACTAGGAAAGCGGTAATTGAATCATTGCTATCTTGCATATCATTGAATCATTGCTATATTGCTATATTTTCAAAGTTAACAACTCATTGCTATCTGGATAAAATTGAACTCATCATTGCTATCTAGGTAAAATTGAACCATAGTTATCTCGACCATCACTTCAAAGTTAACAATTCGTGCTATGTGGATAAAATTGAACTCATCATTGCTATCTGGGTAAAACTGAACCATTGCTATAGTGATCATCACTTCAAAGTTAACAATTCGTGCTATCTTGGATAAAATTGAACTCATCATTTCTATCCTGGTAAAATTGGACCATTGCTATCTTGTTATCACTTCAAATTTAACAAAATTCTGTGCTTGCCCAAGTAGATAGCTCATCTAGTTTTTCTCATTTTAACTAGGGGAAAAGAACCACTGTATTATGTGTTTTGGGAATGATACCAGGCCTATGCTCTCCCCTATCTTGGGTGACCAAAATGTCAGACATATCATTTTCGCATGTGTTTTTCCTTTAGAGGGGCCTGCTCTTGGATACCGTTCATCCAAGTAGGAACGACCCTAAGTGGTAATAGGCTAGACACCAAGCCCTTCCAAGCCACTATAAATAAATTATGTTTGGAGCGAAAGCTTCAAACAATGAGTGAAGTTGTGTTATACCGACAGCCAACCTCCCCCAAAACCCTCCAAAGTGCAACCCTTGTAGGCTGGAAGACTCCATAATAGAGAGTAGTGTTTCCGCATGTATAACCACTCGAACGGTTGCCTTCATTAAACACCTTTGTTCTAGTGGCCAAAAACTGTTGTAATCCATTTGAAGCCTAGGATTGTACTTGTTTTTCCTTTTAGTCCAAAAAGAGTCAAAAAAATTTAAAAAAATAATAAAAAAACCATAAAAATATTCTTTGTGTTTGCCATGTCTTCTTGCCATAATTTCAGTAAATCAGATCAAAAAGACCTTCTTGCAACCAAACTACCAAAAACATAAAAAATTTCCAAAAAATTGCAAAAATACTGAGAAAAACCAGAGCGCGCATCCGTCCTCTATTGTTGCGCATTTGTGTCAACCTGTGGTGCATATGTACTGACTTACAATGCTTTTACTACCTATTATAGCGCATCTACTATTTACCAGTGTGGCGCATCTGTCCTGACTTCCTATGCATTTACCAGTTTCTGTAGCACTTCTGGTTTTGCCCATGTGTAATAGTGAGTACTTCCACATCTTTTCAAAGAAAAATTTTAGTTTTTCTAGTACCCATTTCAGTCTTGTGACAGTTTCTGTTGAAATGACAAACCAATTAGAAGTAATTGCTTAAGAACTCCAATACCTATGAGAGCAATTAGACTTCGACTCCTTGCCCCAACATCATATAGCAATTGCTCAAGAACTCCAAGTCATACAACAAGAAATGGCAATCTTACAAGCTAAACGTGTCAGTACTAGCTATGACTTGCCCCAAACCCATACATCTGTTTCCTGTCTTAATGATGCTCATGACAAGGCAAGCACTACCTCAAGTTGGAATTCGTATACCACTCTATCTACTAGTCCTCCTTCACCATCTTCTAAGACACATATCCCAATGCATACCAATCCTACACCAACACCGCCATCGAGTTCCCTGAGCTCTAAATGGACAACCAAAAAAGCCTTAGATGATTTTTGGGAAAGATGTTTTCTACATTTACATAGCAAAAGAAAAGCTAGGGAGAACTCCAAATCCACTCATCCATTACCTCATTCATCTACCCAAATGCCTACAAAGGATGTGATCCAAGGACTTCCAGTAGAGAGTCAACCATGTCCCCAAATTTTGGTCCTTGACCTTATCAAAGAGCCTTCAAACATGTCCATTGCACCAACCTCGTCATCTAATTAGCAACCCCTCAAGCATGTTGAAAAACCTCCTACCATGTACCAAAGTCAAGGTCTGTCGCACCTTCATGTTGTTGACCAAGAGCCTATCCAAGAGTCTTCTACCTCAACTTCAATTCAAACAACCCAAGAGTTATGTCAAGAGCACATTTTAGAACATGGGGAAACATCAACCCCTTGTCTAAATCAAGATCAAAGCACTCCCATCCGACCCCTACATAACCTTTATCTTTTCGATGATCCTATACCTATACATGAGCAAGAAGTCCAATTTCAAACCATTCATAACCTATATCTCTTTTATGATCAAGATACTACCTTTGATGAAGAAGCTATCCATGAGCAACTTGATCCTATACATGAACAAGAGATCAAATTCCAACCTCTCCATAGCTTATATCCTTTCCATTATCAAGATATTATCATTGATGAAATCACGCTAAAGCCTATCTATGATCAAGATCCCATCTATGATCAAGAGCCTATCTATGATCAAGTAGACCATGATGATCCTCTTAGCCCACTTTATGCATTCCATGGTCCTGATCTTATAACCCCATCTAGTCCTATCCAAGATTCAACAACTTCCTCTTCCTTTGATGAGACACTTGGCTCCCAAGCAAGCATAGAAGATCAAACAAAAAATACTCCTCCACCATCCATTATCGACCATGCTGCAAATCTCCCACCATATATCCTTGGTCTTACTACCTTCATTCATGAGTGTTCCTCCTTAGAACACCAACCACCATTATCCTCTATCCCACCTTCTTCATCCATTAAGGAACTTGTGTTTAGTATTCCACCTACACATAATCCTATTGTCCAACGCATACTTCAACATATGAACTATCAATGTAAAGGCTTAGGCCTTAACAAACAAGGTATTTTGGAGCCCATCCATGTCAATATTCCTCCTCCTTCATATGGCCTTCGATACACACCCCAAGGTGAACAATCTCAAGATGTTAGTACTTCCTCCACTCCTCCAAAGTCCATGACATTCCATCGCAAACCCTATCATATCCCCAAAACATATGTCACCATTCCACCTCCATCATCCCACAATTGTCAAATGCATGTGACCATACACCTTCCACCATCCAATCTACCTACGCCACTTCCAACTCCTAATATCCCACCATGCATTTTACCACCACTTCTCCCAACACTTTATCTATCCATCTATGAATCTTCTGACAATCCCAATCATGGCCAATAAATGCATGTGTTTTCTAAACAAAGAACTTCCTCCAACCCCACTTCTACCATCCCAAAGGATTTTAACAATAAAAATCTAGATGCCTCGACCTATAAAGTCAAAAATCCTAAGAGTCCTCATGACCTAGGATACAAAATCCAAGAATCAAAGAAACATTCTTCTCAAGTGCTGTATACACCCACACACCTATACACCAAGCTGAAAAATGGGTCGGTCCGTATCCAACAAATGATTACTCCAAAAGCTGCATACACCCAAACCCATACCTTCATAGGTGCCATCTAAAAGCAAAATGGCTTGGGTACCTAAGAAAAAAGCCCTCAAGTTAAATGAGGCATCTACCTCTCAAGAATCCCAACCATCCACTTTCTCCCATTCCATCCAAAAGTCTCAAATTCTTCCATCTCACATGAGAAGCAAAAATCAGCAAAATACTCACTCTATGTGGATCCCTACATGCCTAAGTCATTCATCCACAAGCAAAAGTCTCAGTTGCTTCCTACACTACTTTCCCATCACCAAATTCAATGTTTATCACGATATGTTCAACTGTTGGTCATGATTCCCTTCCATCCCACAACATTTCCATATACCTCCATCTCCCTTTCCTTCCACTATTATCCTGCATATCTTCCTCATCCTATTCCTATGGTCCATGCTTTTTCATAGACTTTTCATCCATCCTTGCATAAGTCCTCCATATTCTGCATCATCATCCACTATCACACCCTTCATAATCCAATATCTACCTTCTCCATCTCACTTTCATGCAATCCCCTACCAACATCTATGAGAATACTTAACCTTGTCCATGTGACAGCATCCATCTAGTGGGACTATCACCTTTCGTGGAACCTAGCCATTGAGGCCCTCTCATCCATTCTACCTATCCTATCCTAAGTATTCTACCTACAATGGGGCATGTTATTCTTACGCAATAGAGTCCTTGGAGATCACATCCTTGTTTCCTTGTACCTACCCATTCCATTCTTTATCACCCATACATCTACCTATTTGTGGTGTTTCCTTGTCATCAGTATCATTTGTTCCATATCTGATCCATATCTGTTCCATATCGTGTCTTGTCTGATCCATATCTTTTCCATGTCATGTCCTGTCTGATCCATATCTGTTCCATGTCTAATCCATATCTGTTCCATATCGTATCTTATCTGATCCATATCTATTCCATATCATGTCTTATTCAATCCATATCCATTCCATGTCTAATCCATATCTATTCCATATCGTGTCTCATCTGATCCATAGCCTAGGTCCATCAAATTCAATCCCTGAACTACGTTGCCTCTACGTCATCACGTAGGCAAGGCCATTTAGCAATGAGCCCCCAAGGCACTAGGTCTGTCCCTTAGGGTCCGTCTCACCAATAAAGATTGTGGAATCTTCTCACCAGGCAAGCAAGCGCAAACAAAACCCACTCTTTTCAAAGCAAAAATCTTGACACAAGACATTAACCTATCCAAAGCAAAGCAAACTCCCAAGGCCTTGTAAATAATTTTACCCAAATTATGGCAAGAAACAAACACATCTAAATGAAAAAATGATTTGTGGATTGGAAACATGGTTAAAATACAGAGTCTTGATTTTTTCCATCATGCCTTTCTATGTTACTCAAGGATGCCAAAAGCTAGAGATGCTATGATGGGGGCATGATTATTTTCTTTGTTTGCTATTTGTGGATTAAACTTTAGTAATGTGAAACCTTGTCTAAAGACATGATCAGCAAAAGATCATCAAGGACATCAAAGGTCTTACATGAACGGGGGCAATCCCTAACTGTTGATATGCAAGAAATACTCAGGTCATCTTGGTTTAATTATACCTCAATGCTTGTATTAACTTGCTAAATCAAAATCCATGTATAGCAATGCTCAGGTCATCTCGGTTCAATTATACCTAGATGCTTGTATTAACTTACAACATTCAGAAAAAGTACCCAAAAAAAATTGCCCAATGATGAAATAACCACTTCAAAATACTTGCACCATCAAGATGTCAAAATCAAAGCATCCATGATACATCCATACATCCATATCCCATGCAATAAAGATCCAACAATGCTGAGTATCAATGTTTACAATAACTTGTGATTCCTTCGTTCACATTTCTTCTATCAATCAATTTTCTATCTATCATCGTATCTTTTATCCTTGTCCAATCAATCTGAGCAATGATCCAAATGCAAGTCCATCCTTAATCCATACCAATCAAGTCAAGTAAATCTTGTGAAATGATCCAATCACAATCAGTGGTCTTGATCCTTGTCTAGTCATAAATCAACTTGATCAGTTAATCAATCAATTGTCTTATACAGGATGTAGCATTGCCAAAATTAGACCAACACACGCATCTTACATGACATGTTGGTCTAGGGATATATCGTTTCCCGTCATGACAACACTTTCTTATATCATTGATTTACCTCTTGACAGGGGCAATACCTTGTTTGTTCTTGTATCATTTGTGCATACTTGCTTACTTGGTTGTGTGTGTTATCATTCTATCTTGCATAGTGTATCATTCAACTCTTTCTTCATCCTAACCTATTTTCCCTTCATCTTTGTGAGATTATCCATCTCATGTCCTTCTACCTTTTTCCTGTCCAATCTCCCGAGGGGGCATCCTATCGTCATAACCTGTACCAGGGACAAACTAGAGCATGTATCATTATCAGACTATTTATTCTTTGAAGTAATGCCATAAACTGCATTGCATCAAAGAGGGGCAAAATGTATACACATAAAAATGAAACGACTCTATCTAAATAAATATTTTTTAATAATTATTCCCTTCTAATTCTTCTATCAATAAATAAATAAACAAATTTATTTATTCGATTCACATTCCTCTAAGTTAATTAAATGTCATAATATTTAATTACCTCTTCTAAAGTCAAAATTAAATAAAATCCTTTATTTAATTAAATTCTTCCAAACAATTAAATAATTCTTAATTATTTAATTAAATCAAATCATTCTTCCAAATTTGATAGGCGATCAATGGAATCTATGAAGCTTTGAGGTCTGCAAAGGCTTTTAAAGTTCTTTTGTTTGATTGATCTCTTTGTTTCTATATTTCATTGAGTTTTGGGTATTTTGATATTGACTATATTGATTATTCATTTGAATCCAATTTTTCCTTAACATTTTTGGCACCCACCGTTGGGCCTAGCCCCAAATTTAACCCAAAAACTAAATATTTGTGTTTTATAAGCTGTACACAGGAGGAAACAATGCATCTGATACATCCTAACATGCATATATTGTCTATTATAGTACATTCATTCCTGCGGCACATACAGTCTCTATTCCAATGCATATATTGTCTGTTATGATGCATACGTTCCTGCATTGCATACAGTCTCTGTCACGGTGCATTTACCCTTTGACACAGTGCATATATCATATCAGTGCATATAATCTATTTTCCAGCACTTTTGACCTCTATCTTAGCGCATATGTACTGTGATGCTTCTGTTCTCTGTTTCTACGCATTTAGTCTCTGAAGCGACGCACCTATTTTAGGCAGTGATTTTTAGGGTTTCCTTAAAGTTTTCACTAACGCTGACATCATTTTGTAGGAACTCTCTTGATCTATTTTGCAGGCTAGGTACTGGTTTAGATTCATGTAGTTGCACTTGTTATCTCACACTTCAATTTCTAACAGGAAAGTAAAATGGATGCTCATGCAAATCTCACATAGTTTTAACTAGGAAAGCAGTAATTGAATCATTGCTATCTCGCATATCATTGAATCATTGCTATATTGCTATATTTTCAAAGTTAACAGCTCATTGCTATCTGGATAAAATTGAACTCATCATTGCTATCTGGGTAAAACTGAACCATTGCTATCTCGACCATCACTTCAAAGTTAACAATTCATGCTACGTGGATAAAATTGAACTCATCATTGCTATCTGGGTAAAAATGAACCATTTCTATATCGATCATCACTTCAAAGTTAACAATTCATGCTATCTTGGATAAAATTGAACTCATCATTGCTATCTTGGTAAAACTGGACCATTCCTATCTTGTTATCACTTCAAAGTTAACAAAATTCTGTGCTTACCCAAGTAGATAGCTCATCTAGTTTTTCTCATTTTAACTAGGAGAAAAGAACCACTGTATTCTGTGTTTTGGGAATGATACCAGGCCTATGCTCTCCCCTATCTCGGGTGACCAAAATGTCAGACATATCATTTTCGCATGTGTTTTTCCTTTAGAGGGGCCTGCTCTTGGACACTGTTCATCCAAGTAGGAATGACCCTAAGTGGTAACAGGGTAGATGCCAAGCCCTTCCAAGCCACTATAAATAAATTGTGTTTGGAGTGAAATCTTCAAACAATGAGTGAAGTTGTGTTATACCGACAGCCAACCTCCCCCAAAACCCTCCAAGGCGCAACCCTTGTAGGCTGGGAGACTCCATAATGGAGAGTAGTGCTACTGCATGTATAACCACTCAAATGGTTGCCTTCATTAAACACCTTTGTTCTAGTGGCCAAATACTGCTGTAATCCATTTGAAGCCTAGGATTGTACTTGTTTTTCCTTTAAGTCCAAAAAGAGTCAAAAATTAAAAAAATAATAAAAAATCCATAAAAATATTCTTTGTGTTTGTTGTGTCTTCTTGCCATAATTTCAGAAAATCAGATCAAAAAGACCTTCTTGCAACCAAAGTACCAAAAACATCATAAAATTTCCAAAAAATTACAAAAATACTGAGAAAAACCAGAGCGGCACATCCGTCCTTTGTTGCTGTGCATTTGTGCCAACCTGCGGTGCATATGTACTGACTTGCAGCACTTTTACTACCTGTTATAGCGTATCTGCTACTTACTAGTGTGGTGCATCTGTCCTGACTTCCTGCGCATTTACCAGTTTCTGTAGCGCTTCTAGTTCTGTGCATGCGTAATAGTGAGTACTTCGACATCTTTTCAAAGAAAAATTTCAAGTTTTCTAGGTACCCATTTCAGTCTTGTGTCAGTTTTTGTTGAAATGACAAACCAATTAGAAGTAATTGCTCAAGAACTTCAATACCTATGAGAGGAATTAGACTTCAACGCCTTGACCCAACATTGTATAGCAATTACTCAAGAACTCCAAGTCATACAAAAAGAAATGGCAATCTTACAAGCTGAATGTGTCAGTACTAGCTACACCTCACCCTAAACTCATACATTTGTTTCCTGACTTAATGATGCTCATGACAAGGCAAGCACCACCTCAAGCTGGAAATTGTATACCACTCTATCTACTAGTCATCCTTCACCATCTTGTAAGACACATATTTGAAAGCATACCAATCCTACACCAACACCACCATCGAGTTCCCCGAGATCTAAATGGACAACCAAAAAATCCTCATATGATTTTTGGGAAAGATGTTTTCTAGATTTACACAGCAAAAGAAAAGCTAGGGAGAACTCCAAATCCACTTATCCATTACCTCATTCATCTACCCAAATGCCTACAAAGGATGTGATCTAAGGACTACCAGTAGAGAGTCAACCATGTCCCCAAATTCTGGTCCTTGACCTTATCAAAGAGCCTTCAAATATGTCCATTGCACCAACCTTGTCGTATAATTGGTAACCCCACGAGCATGTTGAAAAAACTCCTACCATGCACCAAAGTCAAGGTCTGTCACACCTTCATGTTCTTGACCAAGAGCCTATCCAAGAATCTTCTACCTCAACTTCAATTCAAACAACCCAAGAGTTATGTCAAGAGCACATTTTAAAACATGGGGAAACATCAACCCCTTGTCTAAATCATGATCAAAGCACTCCCATCCAACCCTTACATAACCTTTATCTTTTCGATGATCCTATACCTATACATGAGCAGGAAGTCCAATTTCAAACCATTCATAACCTATATCTCTTTTATGATCAAGATACTACCTTTGATGAAGAAGCTATCCATGAGCAACTTGATCCTATACATGAACAAGAGATCAAATTCCAACCTCTCCATAGCCTATATCCTTTCCATGATCAAGATATTATTGTTGATGAAATCATGCTAAAGCCTATCTATGATCAAGATCCCATCTATGATCAAGAGCCTATCTATGATCAAGCAGACCATGATGATCCTCTTAGCCCACTTTATGCATTCCATGGTCCTGATCTTATAACCCCATCTAGTCCTATCCAAGATTCAACAACTTCCTCTTCCTTTGATGAGACACTTGGCTCCCAAGCAAGCATAGAAGATCAAACAAAAAATACTCCTCCACCATCCATTATCGACCATGCTGCAAATCTCCCACCATATATCCTTGGTCTTACTACCTTCATTCATGAGTGTTCCTCCTTAGAACACCAGCCACCATTATCCTCTATCTAACCTTCTTCATCCAATAAGGAACTTGTGTTTAGTATTCCACCTACACATAATCTTGCTATCCAACGCATACTCCAACATATGAACTATCAAGGTAAAGGCTTAGGCCTTCATGAACAAGGTATTTTGGAGCCCGTCCATGTCAATATTTCTCCTCCTTCATATGGCCTTGGATACACACCCCAAGGTGAACAATCTCAAGATGTTGGTACTTCCTCCACTCCTCCAAAGTCCATGACATTCCATCGCAAACCCTATCATATCCCCAAAACATATGTCGCCATTCAACCTCCATCATCCTACAATTGTCAAATGCATGTGACCATACACCTTCCACCATCCATTCTACCTCCACGACTTCCAACTCCTAATATCCTGCCATGCATTTTACCACCACTTCTCCCAACACCTTATCCATCCATCTATGAATCTCCTGACAATCCCAATCATGGCTAACAAATGCATGTATTGTCTAAACAAAGAACTTCCTCCAATCCCACTTCCACCATCCCAAAGGATTTTAACAACAAAAATCTGGATGCCTCTACCTATAAAGTCAAAAATCCTAAGAGTCCTCATGACCTAGGATACAAAATCCAAGAATCAAAGAAAAATCCTTCTCAAGAGCTATATACACCCACACACCTATACGGCAAGATTAAAAAGGTGTGGGTTCGCATCCAACAAATGATTACTCCAAAAGCTGCACAAAAGCTGCATACACCCAAACCCATACCTTCACAAGGACCATCTAAAAACAAAATGGCTTGGGTACCTAAGCAAAAAGCCCTCAAGTTACATGAGGCATCTACCTCTCAATAATCCCAACCATCCACTTTCTCCCATTTTATCCAAAAGTCTCAAATTCTTCCATCCCACATGAGAAGCAAAAATCAGCAAAATACTCACTCTATGTGGATCCCTACATGCCTAAGTCATTCATCCACAAGAAAAAGTCTCAGTTGCTTCCTACACTACTTTCCCATCACCAGATTCAATGTTTATCATGGTATGTACAACTGTCGGTCATGATTCCCTTCCATCCCACAACGTTTCCATATATCTCCATCTCCCTTTCCTTCCACTATTATCCTACATATCTTCCTCATCCTATTCCTATGGTCCATGCTTTATCATAGACTCTTCATCCATCCTTGCATAAGTCCTCCATATTCTGCATCATCATCCACTATCACACCCTTCATAATCCAATATCTACCTTCTCCATCTCACTTTCATGCAATCCCCTACCAACATCTTTGAGAACACTTGACCTTGTCCATGTGACAACATCCATCTAGTGGGACTATCACCTTTCATGGAACCTGACCATTGAAGTCCTCTCATCCATTCTACCTATCCTATCCAAATGTTTAAAAAAACAAAAAAATGAAAAAAGTAAAGGAAAATCCCTTCATCCAATGGTGAAAATTTGGCAAACAAGCGCCTTGGATAAGTACCATGGTGAAACCCTAGCAAATAGGCATTGTGTAAGTTGATCTTCTATGTCACCTACACTTGGGGGCACCTTGTGTCATCAGTCTATCACTCTTCCCCTATTAATTTCCTTCCGTACCATTTCCTATCCTATCCTAACCTATACTATCGAGTCTATCCATCCTAATCTTCCTTTCCTCTATTTTTCGGTCTTGATAAAGATTGGGGGCACAATGTTAACAAATGTTTTAGATGTCTCTTGACATACCTTATCACTCCAAACCATGAAAATCCTTCAGTATCCTCTCATCCTCCTATTGTCATAAGCATTGTCATGAAAAATCCTAAGTATTCTACCTACAATGGGGCATGTTATTCTTATGCGACATAGTCCTTGGAGAGCACATCCTTATTTCCTCATACCTACCCATTCCATTCTTTATCACCCATACATCTACCTATCTATGGTGTTTCCTTGTCATTAGTATCATCTGTTCCATATCTAATCCATATCTATTCCATATTGTGCCATATCTTTTCCATGTCGTGTCTTGTCTAATCCATATCTGTTCCATGTCTAATCCATACCTGTTCCATATCGTGTCTTATCTGATCCATAGTTGTTCCATATCTGTTCTATATCTGATCCATATCTATTCCATATTGTGTCGTATCTGATCCATATCTATTCCATATTGTGTCGTATCTAATCCATAACTATTCCATGTCTGATCCATATCTTTTCCATATCGTGTCTTATCTGATCCATATCCTAGGTCCATCAAAGTCAATCCCTGAACTACGTTGCCTTTGCGTCATCACATAGGCAAGGCCATTTAGCAATGAGCCCCCGAGGCACTAGGTCAATCCCTTAGGGTCCGTCTCACCAATAAAGATTGTGGAATCTTCTCACCAGGCAAGCAAGTGCAAACAAAACCCACTCTTTTCAAAGCAGAAATCCTGACACAAGACATTAACCTATCCAGAGCAAAGCAAACTCCCAAGGCCTTCTAAATGATTTTACCCAAATTATGGCAAGAAACAAACACATCTAAATGCAAAAATGATTTGTGGATTGGAAACATGGTTAAAATATAGAGTCTTGATTTTTGCTATCATGCCTTTCTATTCTACTCGAGGATGCCAAAATCTAGAGATGCTATGATGGGGGCATGATTATTTTCTTTATTTATTGTTTGTGGATTAATCTTTAGTAATACGAAATGTTGTTTAAAGACATGATCAGCAAAAGATCATCAAGGACATCAAAGATCTAATATGAACGAGGGCAATCCCTGACTGTTGATACGCAAGAAATAATCAGGTCATCTTGGTTCAATTATACCTCGATGCTTGTATTAACTTGCTAAATCAAAATTCATGTAAGCAATGCTCAGGTCATCTTAGTTCAATTATACCTAGATGCTTGTATTAACTTACAACATTCAGAAAAAGTACCAAAAAAAAATTGCCCAATGATGAAATAAGCCTTCACAATACTTGCACCATCAAGATGTCAAAATCAAAGCATCCATCATGCATCCATTATACATCCATACATCTGTATCCCATGCAATAAAGATCCAACAATGCAGAGTATCAATGGTTACAAAAACTTGTTATTCCTTCATTCATGTTTCTTTTATCAATCAATTTTCTCTCTATCATCGTATCTTTTATCCTTGTCCAGTCAATCTGAGCAATGATCCAAATGCAAGTCCATCCTTAATCCATACCAATCAGGTCAAGTAAACCTTGTCAAATGGTCCAATCATAATCAATGGTCTTGATCCTTGTCTGGTCGTAAATCAACTCCATTAGTTAGTCAATCAATTGTCTTATACATGATATAGCATTGTCGAAATCAGACCAACACACGCATCTTACACGACATGCTTCATTTCCTGAAACCAGATGTTATTCTTCATGTTTTCTCTAGGGATCTATCATTCCCCGCCATGACAACATGCCTGCCATGTTGGTCTAGGGATATATCATTCCCCATCATGACAACACTTTCATATATTGTTGGTTTACCTCTTGACAGGGGCAATACTTTGTTTGTTCTTGTATCATTTGTGCATACTTGCTTACTTTCTTGTATGTGTTATAATTCTATCTTGCATAGTGTATCATTCAACTCTTTCTTCATCATAACCTATTTCCCCTTCATCTTCATGAGATTGTCTGTCTCACATCCTTCTGCCTTCTTCCCGTCTAATCTCCCGAGGGGGCATCATATCATCATAACCTGTACCAGGGACAAATTGGGGCATGTATCATTATCAGACTATTTATTCTTTGAAGCAACGTTGTAAACTGCATTGCATCAAAGAGGGGCAAAATGTATACGCATAAAAATGAAGCGACTCGGTCTAAATAAATATTTTTAATATTTATTCCCTTCTAATTATTCTATCAATAAATAAATAAACAAATTTATTTGTTCGATTCACATTCCTCTAAGTTAATTAAATATCAAAATATTTAATTACCTCTTCCAAAGTCAAAATTAAATAAAATCCTTTATTTAATTAAATTCTTCCAAATAATTAAATAATTCTTAATTATTTAATTAAATCAAATCATTCTTCCAAATTTGAATAAATCAAATCAAATTTATTTAAATCCTTTCAACCTCTAAAAATAAAATACAATCAAATATTTTATTTATTCTTCCAAGTCATGCACAACAATTAAATAAATTTATTTATTTAATTAGTTTTCTTATCTTCTAATTCTTCAAATATCTTCCAAATCTTCTAAAAATAAGTCTTCTTCTTCATGCACACAAAATTAAATAATTTATTATTTAATTTCTCTCAAATCATGCAAAAGCAAATCTAAAGTTGAGTTATCTATTCAATCAGCCTTATTTTTATCAATATCTCTTAAATTAGAAAAAAAACTTTCTAATTTATGAAAAGCATGTCTTATCTTTAGAAAAGAAAGTAGTTAACTTAAATAAAATAGCTTTAGTGTGACACTTGTCTTCTTCTTATTCGCGCACGTTCCTCAACTATTCTATACCATTGATCTTCTCATTCTCTCTATACCGTTGATCTTTTCTACCTCAAGTCTATAAATTGTACCCTATTCCTCCATTTCATTCATCCAAGTTTTAAGTATCATTACTCTACAGGAATTATAGCGCGCATTTGGCACCAATTCCTTCATTGCTTGCGATCAAATTTGTTACCACACTACTATCATTGTTGTGAAGCTCATCTTCATGACGATACTATTATAGTCATTCCCATTTGACATCTTGGAATCATAGCAAGGAAGTGCACCTTCTGAGGGCCATATTCATAGACAAGATCATTTGTGATAGGCGATCAATGGAAGCTATGAAGCTTTGAGGTTTGCAAAGGTTTTTGAAGTTCTTTTGTTTGATTGATCTCTTTGTTTCTATACTTCATTGAGTTTTGGGTATTTCAATATTGATTATATTGATTATTCATTTGAATCCAATTTTCCCTAAACATTTTTGGTACCAACCATGGGGCCTAGCCCCAAATTTTACCCAAAAACTAAGTCTTTGTGTTTTAGAAGCCATACAGAGGAGGAAATAGCGCATCTGATACATCCTAACACGCATATACTATCTATTATGGTGCATTCATTCCTTCGGTGCACATAGTCTCTGTTCTAATGCATATACTATTTGTTACGACGCATATGTTCTTGCAACACATATAGTCTCTGTCATGGTGCATTTACCCTTTGACATAGTGCATATATCATATCAGTGCATATACACTATTTTCCAACGCTTTTTACCTCTATCTCAGTGCATATGTACTACGGCGCTTCCGTTCTCTATTTCTGCGCATTCAGTCTCTGAAGCATCGCACCTATTTTAGGCAGTGATTTTTAGGGTTTCCTTGAAGTTTTTGGTAATGCTGACATCTTTTTGCAGGAACTCTCTTGATCTATTTTGTAGGCTAGGTACTGGTTTAGATTCATATAGTTGCACTTTTTATCTCACACTTCGATTACTAATAGGAAAGTAAAATGGATGCTCATGCAAATCTCACATAGTTTTAACTAGGAAAGTTGTAATTGAATCATTGCTATATTGCTATCTTTTCAAAGTTAACAACTCATTGCTATCTGGATAAAATTGAACTCATCATTGCTATCTGGGTAAAACTGAACCATTGCTATCTCAACCATCACTTCAAAGTTAACAATTTGTGCTACGTGGATAAAATTGAAATCATCATTGCTATCTGGGTAAAACTAAACCATTGCTATATCGATCATCACTTCAAAGTTAATAATTTGTGCTATATAGGATAAAATTGAACTCATCATTGCTATCTTGGTAAAACTAGACCATTGCTATCTTGTTATCACTTCAAAGTTAACAAAATTCTGTGCTTGCTCAAGTAGATAGCTCATCTAGTTTTTCTCATTTTAACTAAGGGAAAATAACCATTGTATTTTGTGTTTTGGGAATGATACCAGGCCTATGCTCTCCCCTATCTTGGGTGACCAAAATGCCAGACATATCATTTTCACATGTGTTTTTCCTTTAGAGGGGCCTACTCTTGGATACCGTTCATCCAAGTAGAAACGACCCTAAGTGGTAACAGGCTAGATGCCAAGCCCTTCCAAGCCACTATAAATAAATTGTGTTTGGAGCGAAAGCTGCAAACAATGAGTGAAGTTGTGTTATACTGACAGCCAACCTCCCCCAAAACCCTCCAAGGCATAACCTTTGCAGGCTAGGAGACTCCATAACAGAGAGTAGTGCTGCCGCATGTATAACCACTTGAACAGTTGCCTTTATTAAACACCTTTGTTCTAGTGGCCAAAAACCCTTGTAATCCATTTGAATCCTAGGATTGTACTTGTTTTTCCTTTTAGTCCAAAAAGAGTCAAAAAATTAAAAAAAATAATAAAAAAACCATAAAAATATTCTTTGTGTTTGCTGTGTCTTCTTGCCATAATTTCATAAAATCATATCAAAAAGATCTTCTTGCAACCAAAGTACCAAAAACATCAAAAAATTTCTAAAAAATTTCAAAAATACTAAGCAAAACTAGAGCGGCACATCTATCCTCTATTGTTGCGCATTTGTGACGACTTGCAGTGCATATGTACTGACTTGTAGCACTTTTACTATCTGTTACAGTGCATCTGCTATTTACCAGTGTGGTGCATCTATCCTGACTTCTTGCGCATTTACTAGTTTCTACTGCACTTCTGGTTCTGTGCATGCATAACAATGAGTACTTCCACATCTTTTCAAAGAAAAATTTTAGGTTTTCTAGGTACCCATTTCAGTCTTGTGTCAGTTTCTATTGAAATGATAAATCAATTAGAAGTAATTGCTCAACAACTCCAATAACTATGAGAGAAATTAGACTTCGACACCTCGCCCCAACATCATATAGCAATTGCTCAAGAACTCCAAGTCATACAACAAGAAATGGCAATCTTACAAGCTGAAAGTGTCAATACTAGCTACGCCTCACCCCAAACTCATACATCCATTTCCCATCTTAATGATGCTCATGATAAGGCAAGCACCACCTCAAGTTGGAAATCATATACCACTCTATCTACTAGTCCTCCTTCACCATCTTCTAAGACACATATCCCAAAGCATACCAATCCTACACCAATACTGCCATCGAGTTCCCTGAGCTCTAAATGGACAACCAAAAAATCCTCAGATAATTTTTGGGAAAGATGTTTTCCAAATTTACACAACAAAATAAAAGCTAGGGAGAACTCGAAATCCACTCATCCATTACCTCATTCATCTACCCAAATGCCTACAAAGGATGTGATCCAAGGACTACCAGCAGAGAGTCAACCATGTCCCCAAATTCTGGTCCTTGACCTTATCAAAGAGCCTTCAAACATGTCCATTGCACCAACCTCGCTGTATAATTGGCAACCCCTCGAGCATGTTGAAAAACCTCCTACCATACACCAAAGTCAAGGTTTGTCGCGCCTTCATGTTGTTGACCAAGAGCCTATCCAAGAGTCTTCTACTTCAACTTCAATTCAAACAACCCAAGAGTTATGTCAAGAACACATTTTAGAACATGGGGAAACATCAACTCCTTGTCTAAATCAAGATCAAAGTACTCCCATCTGACCCTTACATAACCTTTATCTTTTCGATGATCCTATACATATACATGAGCAAGAAGTCCAATTTCAAACCATTCATAACCTATATCTCTTTTATGATCAAGATACTACCTTTGATGAAGAAGCTATCCATGAGCAACTTGATCCTATACATGAACAAGAGATCAAATTCCAACCTCTCTATAGCCTATATCCTTTCCATGATCAAGATATTATCGTTGATGAAATCACGCTAAAGCCTATCTATGATCAAGATCCCATCTATGATCAAGAGCCTATCTATGATCAAGTAGACCATGATGATCCTCTTAGCCCACTTTATGCATTCCATGGTCCTGATCTTATAACCCCATCTAGTCCTATCCAAGATTCAACAACTTCCTCTTCCTTTGATGAGACAGTTGCCTCCCAAGCAAGCATAGAAGATCAAACAAAAAATACTCCTCCACCATCCATTATCGACCATGCTGCAAATCTCCCACCATATATCCTTGGTCTTACTACCTTCATTCATGAGTGTTCCTCCTTAGAACACCAGCCACCATTATCCTCTATCCCACCGTCTTCATCCAATAAGGAACTTGTGTTTAGTATTCCACCTACACATAATCCCACTATCCAATGCATACTCCAACATATTAACTATCAAGGTAAAGGCTTAGGCCTTCACGGACAAGGTATTTTGGAGCCCTTCCATGTCAATATTCCTCCTCCTTCATATGGCCTTGGATACACACCCCAAGGTGAACAATCTCAAGATGTTGGTACTTCCTCCACTCCTCCAAAGTCCACGACATTCCATCGCAAACCCTATCATATCCCCAAAACATATGTCGCCATTCCACCTCCATCATCCTACAATTATCAAATGCATGTGACCATACACCTTCCACCATCCAATCTACCTCCGCTACTTCGAACTTCTAATAACCTGCCATGCATTTTACCACCACTTCTCCCAACACCTTATCCATCCATCTATGAATCTCCTAACAATCCCAATCATGGCCAACAAATGCATGTGTTTTCTAAATAAAGAACTTCCTTCAACCCCACTTCCACCATCCCAAAGGATTTTAACAACAAAAATCTGGATGCCTCTTCCTATAAAGTCAAAAATCCTAAGAGTCCTCATGACCTAGGATACAAAATCCAAGAATCAAAGAAACATCCTTCTCTAGAGCTCTATACACCCAGACACCTACACGCCAAGCTGAAAAAGGTGTGGGTCCCATCCAACAAATGATTACTCCAAAAGCTACGCAAAAGTTGCATACACCCAAACCCATACCTTCACAAGTACCATCTAAAAACAAAATGGCTTGGGTACCTAAGAAAAAAGCCCTCAAGTTACATGAGGCAACTACCTCTCAAGAATCCCAACCATCCACTTTCTCCCATTCCATCCAAAAGTCTCAAATTCTTCCATCCCACATTACAAGCAAAAATCTTCAAAATACTCAGTCTTTTTTGATCCCTACATGCCTAAGTCATTCATCCACAAGAAAAAGTCTTTGTTGCTTCCTACACTGCTTTCCCATCACTAGATTCGATGTTTATCATGGTATGTGCAATCGTTGGTCATGATTCCCTTCCATCCCACAACATTTCCATATACCTCCATCTCCCTTTCCTTCCACTATTATCCTACACATCTACCTCATCCTATTCCTATGGTCCATGCTTTTTCATAGACTTTTCATCCATCCTTGCATAAGTTCTTTGTATTCTGCATCATCATCCACTATCACACCCTTCATAATCCATTATCTACCTTCTCCATCTCACTTTCATGCAATCCCCTACCAACATCTGTGAGAACACTTAAACTTGTCCATGTGACAACATCCATCTAGTGGGACTATGACCTTTCATGGAACCTAGCCATTGAGGCCCTCTCATCCATTCTACCTATCCTATCTAAATGTTTTTTAAAAAAAAATGAAAAAAGTAAAGAAAAAATCCCTTCGTCCAATGGTGAAAATCTGGCAAATAGGTACCTTGGATAAGTACCATGATGAAAACCTAGCAAACAGGTGTCATGTGTAAGTTGATCTTCTACATCACCTGCACTTGGGGGCACCTTGTCTCATCAACCTATCACTCTTCTCCTATCAGTTTCCTTTCGTACCATTTCCTATCCTATCCTACCTATACTATCCAGTCTATCCATCCTAATCTTCCTTTCCTCTATTTTTTTGGTCTTGATAAAGATTGGGGGCACAATGTTAACAAATGTTTTAGATGTCTTTTGACACACCTTATCCCTCCAAACCATGAAAATCCTTCAGTATCCTCTCATCCTCCTATCGTCATAAGCATTGCCATGAAAAATCCTAAGTATTCTACCTACAATGGGGCATGCTATTCTTATGCGAAATAGTCCTTGGAGATCACATCCTTGTTTCCTTGTACCTACGCATTCCATTCTTTATCACCCATACATCTACCTATCTATGGTGTTTCCTTGTCATCAATATCATATGTTCCATATTGTGTCTTGTCTGATCCATATCTTTTCCATGTCATGTCTTATCTGATCCATATCTGTTCCATGTCTAATCCATATCTGTTCCATATTGTGTCTTATCTGATCCATATTTGTTCCATATCTAATCCATATCTGTTCCATATCTTATCCATATATGTTCCATATATGATCCATATCTATTCCATATCATGTCTTATCTGATCCATATCTGTTCCATGTCTGATCCATATCTATTCCATATCGTGTCTCATCCGATCCATATCCTACGTCCATCAAAGTCAATCCCTGAACTACGTTGCCTCTGCGTCGTCACGTAGGCAAGGCCATTTAGCAATGAGCCTCCGAGGCACTAGGTCAGTCCCTTAGGATCTGTCTCACCAATAAAGATTGTGGAATCTTCTCACCAGGCAACCAAGCGCAAACAAAACCTGCTCTTTTCAAAGTAGAAATCCTGACACAAGACATTAACCTATCTAGAGCAAAGCAAACTCCCAAGGCCTTCTAAATGATTTTACCCAAATTATGGCAAGAAACAAACACATCTAAATGAAAAAATAATTTGTGGATTAGAAACATGGTTAAAATACAGAGTCTTCATTTTTTCTATCATGCCTTTCTATGCTACTCGAGGATACCAAAAGATAGAGATGCTATATGGGGGCATGATTATTTTCTTTCTTTGCTGTTTGTGGATTAAACTTTAGTAATGCAAAACCTTGTCTAAAGACATGATCGGAAAAAGATCATTGAGGACATCAAACGTCTAACATGAACGGGGGCAATCCCTGACTGTTGATACACAAGAAATACTTGTGTCATCTCAATTTAATTATACCTCGATGCTTGTATTAACTTGCTAAATCAAAATCCATGTAAGCAATGCTCAGGTCATCTCGGTTCAATTGTACCTAGATGCTTGTATTAACTTACAACATTCAGAAAAAGTACCCAAAAAAAAATTGCCCAATGATGAAATAAGCACTTCAAAATACTTGCACCATCAAGATGTCAAAATCAAAGGATCCATCATGCATCCATTATACATCCATACATCTGTATCCCATGCAATAAAGATCCAACAATGTAGAGTATCAATGTTTACAAAAACTTGTGATTCCTTCGTTCATGTTTCTTCTATCAATCAATTTTCTATCTATCATCATTTCTTTCATCCTTGTCCAGTCAATCTGAGAAATGATCCAAATGCAAGTCCGTCCTTAATCCATACCAATCAAGTCAAGTAAATCTTGTCAAATGATCCAATCACAATCAATGGTCTTGAACCTTGTCTAGTCGTAAATCAACTCGATCAGTTAATCAATCAATTGTCTTCTACAGGATGTAGCATTATCAAAATTAGACCAACACATGCGTCTTACATGACATGCTTCATTTCCTAAAGCCAGACGTTATCCTTTGTGTTTTCTCTAGGGATCTATCATTCCCCACCATGACAACATGCCTGCCATGTTGGTCTAGGGATATATCGTTCCCCGTCATGACAACACTTTTGTATATCGTTGGTTTACCTCTTGACAGGGGCAATACCTTGTTTGTTCTTGTATCATTTCTGCATACTTTCTTACTTGCTTGTGTGTGTTATCATTCTATCTTGCATAGCATATCATTCAGCTCTTTCTTCATCCTAACCTGTTTTCCCTTCGTCTTTGTGAGATTGTCCATCTCACGTCCTTCTGCCTTCTTCCCATCCAATCTCTCAAGGGGGCATCCTATCGTCATAACCTGTACTAAGGACAAACTAGGGCATGTATCATTATCAGACTATTTACTCTTTGAACCAATGCTGTAAACTGCATTGCATCAAAGAGGGGCAAAATGTATACGCCTAAAAATGACACGACTCAGTCTAAATAAATATTTTTAATATTTATTCCCTTGTAATTCTTCTATCAATAAATAAATAAACAAATTTATTTATTTGATTCACATTCCTCTAAGTTAATTAAATATCAAAATATTTAATTACCTCTTCTAAAGTCAAAATTAAATAAAATCCTTTATTTAATTAAATTCTTCCAAATAATTAAATAATTCTTAATTATTTAATTAAATCAAATCATTCTTCCAAATTTGAATAAATCAAATCAAATTTATTTAAATCCTTTCAACCTCTAAAAATAAAATACAATCAAATATTTTATTTATTCTTCCAAGTCATGCACAACAATTAAATGAATTTATTTATTTAATTAGTTTTCTTATCTTCTAATTCTTCAAATATCTTCCAAATCTTGTAAAAATAAGTCTTCTTCTTCATGCACACAAAATTAAATAATTTATTATTTAATTTCTCTCAAATCATGCAAAAGCAAATCTTAAGTTGAGTTATCTATTCAATCAACCTTGTTTTTATCAATATCTCTTAAATTAGAAAAAAAGATTTCTAATTTATGAAAAGCATGTCTTATCTTTAGAAAAAAAAGTAGTTAACTCAAATAAAATAGCTTTTGTGTGACACTTGTCTTCTTCTTATTCGCGCACGTTCCTCAACTATTCTATATCGTTGATCTTCTCATTCTCTCTATACCATTGATCTTTTCTTTCTCAAGTCTATAAATTGAACATTATTCCTCCATTTCATTCATCCAAGCTTTAAGTATCATTGCTCTGTAGGAATTATAGTGTGCCTTTGGCACCAATTCCTTCATTGCTTGTGATCAAATTTCTTACCACACTACTATCATTGTTGTGAAGCTCATCTTCATGGCGATACTATCATAGTTGTTCCCATTTGACATCTTGGAATCATAGCAAGGAAGTACACCTTCTGAGGGCCATATTCATAGACAAGATCATTTATGATAGGCGATCAATGGAAGCTATGAAGCTTTGAGGTTTGCAAAGGTTTTTAAAGTTGTTTTGTTTCATTGATCTCTTTGTTTCTATATTTCGTTGAGTTTTGGGTATTTTGATATTGATTATATTGATTATTCATTTGAATCTAATTTTCCTTTAACAACATTCACTCTAAACCATATTACCAGAAACATTTGAATCTTCCTCTAGAACCTCAAGAACACTATCTGCCATGACTGTCAAACTAGAAAGATAGCTTGTGGACCTCCAAACCACAAACCACTGGGTTTGATGATACACACTAACTTTCAAAACATGCCTTCAGATCTGCAGACCAAGATATTTCACTGCGAAGAAATCCAGACCAACTTACTATCACACTGTCTCTTCTGAATACTGCAAAATTTGGTCCTACTCAGATGGCCATAACTTCTTCAAATCTTCATGCAGACTTCTCAATTCTTAGTTGGAGAAACCTCTAACAATCCTCTACATGACCATATGGTCAACATGCATTGATTGTCTTTAATTTTCTCAATATCCTCAACAATCCAGTCTTCTATACAGACAACAAAATAGGATATAGTTGACACCAATGGCAACAAGGATATGTTGACATTAATGACAACACCACTTAGGCACATATTTGCAACATCACCATCATCTTGTGACTTGTCAGAATCTAAATCTGGGGCATTCTTCTTCTTCTTTTTCTTTTCCTCTTTGCATTCCTTTCAGAAATGCCTAGTTTTGCCACAATTTCAACAGAGAGCCTTGGACTTTCCAGGAGATTTGGATCTCCCACAGGATTTGGATCTACTCTTTTCACCTTTCTTGTCATTCTTCTTCCCTTTCTCTTTGGATCTTCCATAAACTGCAAGAGCTTCTTTGGCTGACTTGGTTGTCTTTCTCCACATTTCTTTAGATAACAGCGAAGACACCACATCTTCCATCTTGAAGGTGGTTATAGTGCTTCTGATGGCCATGACAAGATGATCCCATGAATCTAGCAAAGAACAAAGCAGGGTCATACACCAATCCTCCTCCATTTTCACACCCACGGATGTCAACTATGCAACAATCATGTTGAAAGCATTCGTATGTTCTGCAACAAATCCTCTATCTTCCATCTTCAGAGAAAACTTCTTTTTCAGAAAAAGATTGTTCACCAAGGACTTGGCCTGATAAACATCTCATAGCTTCTTCCAAAGATCTTTCATTGTCTTCTCCTCATGGACATTCAATAGGATAGAGTCAGCTAAACAGAGTCTTATAAGACCCTTAGCCTTCTAATCTTTGAGGTCCCAATCAACTTGTGACATTGTTTTAGGTTTTGTTCCAGCAACGGTTTCCCATAGGTCACGATCAACAAGTAGATCTTCCATCTTGAGTTTCCACAACTCAAAATTTGTGCCATTGAACTTCTCCATCTCTACTCTTTCAGATGTGGTTGACATCTCCTTCTTGCAAAAAGATACATAATACTCTATACAGACTCCCACTCAACCTAAGATTAGCTCAAAAAATCCCTACCCAGCAGCTAGAACCAAAACTGGCCAGGCTCTGATACCAACTGAAAGGAAGCTAGGTGTGTGAAAATTGCTTCCTACACTAATCTAAAGAGGAGAGAAGAGTGCAAATTTGTTTTATCCTTTACAATTACAGAATGTTAAACATAACAATGGAGATATTGCAGAAATACCCATAAACACAAAAATGAGATAGAAGAGAGAGACACAAGATATACGTGGGGAAAACCCTTATTGGGTGAAAAACCTCACACTCCAAAACCTGCACAATGTATTATCAAAAGTGAAATGGTTTACAATACACTTCCAATGCAAGCTCTTAGGAGTCTTTGATACTCCTATCTGGAGACAAACTGACAGCATAACAATACTTGTTAATCACATAATACATCTCTACAAAGCACCTGTTTATATAGAAGATACAAGGGAAAAATGGCTCTGTCTTGAGATGGGTGTCCAACATGGTCTCATGGCCCAAAACCCATGCCTATGGACACTTGTACAACACTATAGGATGTTCATGACACTTGTCTTATCACCCCATCCCAAAGAGGTCACCTATTCCCAAGTTGGGAAATGACAGATACTCTTATGACACTTACAACCGTCATAGAATCTGTCATAATTGTCATATCTTACAGTTGTAAGAGAATCTATCATACATAGGCTATAAATAGCATATTCTCTTACAACATGTCATAACCCTCCTTGGGGTGCCCAAAGATGCCTTCTTCCAAGATGCCTTGTGACACATGTCTTCACCTATCATAAAACATTCCATTTATGACTTACATGTCATAGATTTGTCATAGGAATCTTTCATGACCGTTTCGGTCAATATTCTCTTACACACTATCTGTTGACTTTTTCCCAGAATGGATGCTTATTCCCAGATTTCCCTACAAGGTAGCCATCAGTGATCAACAGGATCTCTGGGCCAGGGGCCGATAGTGTAGGAGATAGACTCTGTATTTTATCTCCTCTTCTTCTTCAGGTTCTGCAAGACCTAGGGGGTATTCCCTACTCAACATCCATGAGGATATGCATACAAGGCTAGGATGCTGACAGAAAGCAGATAAGTCCTCCTGTAAGTAGACCAAAACTGAAAGATAAGAGCAAAGGGGCTAGCTTTGGGCCTATTTGCAGTTGTAGACAGAGGACTGAGGATCCTAAAACTAATTCTAATGTCCTAAAGATTGTTTTAGATTTAGATTTTGATTTTAAGTTTGGATGCAAAGCTGGACATGGTTGTAACACAAACACAAAGCAAGATTGGTGCCTATCCAGGGCCTGGAGTCAGTAGACATACACCTGTGAATGATCAGCATGAATAGCTAAAACTAAATTTCACGGGGATATATGTGATACCTGCCTTACAGATATCTCCCAATACAGAGTGTTAAGTTAACTCTACTTATGGCATCCCTACTGCAGTATACCCTTCCCAATGTTTAACCTAAAAATAGTTTAATCTACCCCTTGAGCAGAAGTTAAAAGATCAGACATTCAACATAGGAATTCTATGTTCTAGAGTCTCAAATATTGCTTAAATATCCAGACTCAGAAGAAGAATACATGCAATACTAGAGACAAAATTAACAAAACACATGCTAAGATAGCATTTCTCATATAAGATTAATCATGAAATCAGTGGGTTCATGCCAAAAACATACAACAAGAGATACATAAACTCACAGGTTAAGCTGTACAGAGCAACCAGATCAGCTTGTTTTGAATTACAGAGCCAAAAATCTTCAACTTTCAACAACCAAAAATGAGTAACACTTCCTGCTTATAACAGCCAGGTAGTGTACCACAGCAATTAATTACATGGTTGACCAAAAATCTTGCTAGATACACAGTATCAGAAAAATGGCGCTCAACGCATTACCAGATTGGCGCCCAAACATGAATGTAGTAGGTAGGGGAGACAGGAAGAAACCTCGAGCCCCGTGCCACTGTTCGTTGATGTACACCTTCAATCGGGTACCAGATCCGTCCATACCTCTATAACCTTCGCCATTAATGGCGCACCAACCCGCGGCCTTGGGAAATGCAGAATACTGTGCGTCACAACCGTTTCCCGCCAAGATACATCGTCATGATATTTGAAAATATGCAGGGTCGAATTATCCCACATGCACCCCGCATTAACCTCCTCATCACCTTATATACTAGGTCACGAGCATATATGATTCGGTGCTTTTGCTCCCGACGACACTAGTATAAGACTTCATCATCATTATCCAGCAGCATGATATCCTGTTGCTTGAAATATGACCCTGACGTCAGCATCATATCACAATATAACCTACATGATAATCGCCTTCATCGGCACAACCTGATCCATCGGAGGAAGATCCTCCTGCTTAGCCGATACCAAATGTCTGGCTGATGAACATCTTGATGATGTCACCATCATATCCTACTGACATCATCAGCATATCTGCCTACTGCGCACCTCCTCATATCCGGATGACGTCATCGTCATATCGACATCAAGATGATATTCAGAAGATAACCAGATATTTGGAAATATCATCCTGATGCACAAATATCATGCTGCACTGTAGCTCCACTATAAGATCGGGGTGATAGATGAATATGCCAGATATTTGAAAAGATCACCCCCACTAGATAATGCACGAAGCCGACAGGCGGATATCTCCCTTCGAAAATATCATGATGCAGACAGGCAGAAAAGCGGATATCACCCTGATGTAATAATGACGTCAGCATCATCAGGGTGATAAAACAACGAACATGAAGTGATACAACAACATCAGGATGATATTGACTAAGATCATCCTGACGTTCAAAATATGATGACCACGATGAATATCGGGTCACACTCAGAACTTTACAGCAACATCATCAGGATGATCTTAACAAAGATCACCCGATGTTAAAATATCACCCCGCGAAAGATCATGCAGGTAGAAAATATGATGACCCTCGCAAGCAACACGATGATAACTAGAAATATGATCATGATGATGACGACCCTTAAGAAAAAACAAGTCAGGTCGAACAACTCAGAAAATAACCCCTTCAGAAGATTGGGGTGACATCATCATCATAAAAGGGCAAGGTGATATTTGGAAAATCACCAGATACTTGAAAAATCACCCCCGCAAGCAAATCAGGGCACACTGTAGCTCATCAGCAGGATCGAGATGATATCCAAACATCACCCGATATTGAAACATGATGATCCTGATGAGAAACCGGTCGACAGAGAACATGATGATGATGACCTCCTCCTCGAAGAAAATATGATGATGCAGCTAAAAAATGCTAAGGAGGTCCAACACTTAGGAAAATGGGCAAGAAGATATAGGGTTCAAATGAAGAAACCCCCTAAACATGAAAAATCAACCTCCAGGTCAAAATGAGTGCTAACACTGGCTCCGAATGGGGACGTGCAGGTGAAAACCTGCAGCGAGAACCAGATCTCCGGGCAGACCAGGCAAAAAACCAAAAAGCACGAACTGCACAAGACATTTACACTACATACATGTTTTTACAAATGTGCACAGCGACAAGTCATTTATGCAAAATAGAACTTAAGGAATTGGCCATGCACAGGCAATTCCAGAACTTCACCATCTAGGGCCTGGAGGAAATAAGAATCCTCCCCATGAGCACTGCAAATCTGATATGGGCCCATCCATAAGGGTTCAAATTTACCATGTTTACCCTTTTCTTGACCTTTTGCATTCCAAATGAGCACCAGATCATTGACTTGAAACTTCCTTTTTATAACTCTCCTGTCAAACTGATATTTTACATCTTGTTGTCTCTTGAGATTAATCTGGTGGGCTTTCCTTCTATTTTCATCCAGTGCAGCCAGCTGGTTCACTCTTTCTGTCATGGAATCTTCAATCTCCTCATCATTTTCTTGGATGAACTTGTAAACTGGTAGGAGATTGTTCATGGGCAATCTGGCTAATGCACCATATACTAGCTCAAAGGGTGACATTCCAATAGCCCTTTTTACTATCACTCTATCAGCCCATATGGCTAACTTTAATTTTGAGTCCCAAGCTTTCTTGTTCTTGTCCAGTATCCTCTTGATAATTTTCATGATGCTTTTATTGCTTGATTCTGCTTGACCATTCCCTTGTGGGTGATATGGTGATGTATATGATAGATTTATCCCATACCTATTGCAAAAATCAACAAATTCACCTAATCTGAAGCACATAGCATTATCAGTGACTATCTTGAATGGTACTCCAAACCTGATGATAATATTTTCTAGCATGAAATCTGTCACCACCTTACTTGTAGCTCTCTTAGTTGGAATGGCCTCAATCCATTTGGTAAAGTAATCAGTTGCCACCAAAATCCAACTGTGTCCCCCACTTGATTTGTCTGCAATTTCCCCTATGAAGTCAATTCCCCATTGCTGAAATGGAGCATCCACAGTTACAGTTCTGAGGGGTAAAGCACCATCATATTTCAGCTTTCCTAAAAATCTTTGGCAAGGGTCACACTTCCTCACTAACTTTTGTGCATCTGAAAAGAGAGTGGGCCACCAATATCCTGCCCTGAGAATTTTATGAGCTGTTGTTTGGGTAGTATAATGTCCACCACACAATCCTTTATGCATATCAATCAAAACATTGTTAGCCATATCCTCATCCACACATCTCAGCAGCACACCATCAGGGTTTTTCCAGTATAACTCACCTTGAACAATAACATACCTGATTGCATGTAACTTAAAAGTCCTCTTTTGACTATCACTGAAATGGGAAGGACAATTCAGATTTTGCAAGTAGTAGATAATATCCTTGTACCATTCAGATCCTGATACATTTACACTCTCATTTTGGACTGCATTAACTTGGCATGCTTCCAAGTTTGACTGTGCCATCATCTTGGCTAATCCTTGTCCTCTTATCAACTTGGTAACTTGTATGTCTATGTTAAACTCTTGCAGTTTGTTTATCCATCTGCACCTTCTTCCAGTCACCTCCTGCTGAGTGAATATGTCTTTGACTGTTGTATGGGATACATATGCAATTATATATGATCCTACCAAGTATGGTCTGAAACTTTTGATGGCTCTGACTAGTGCATATGCCTGTTTTTCCATAACATCATACTTCAACTCAGAGGCCTGCAAGGACATACTGAAGAAAGCGATGGGCTGTTCAAAACCATCTTCGTTTTTCTGTAGCAAACATGCAGCAACAGTATGAAAGGAAGCAAATGAAAATACTTGGAATGGCCTAGAAAAATCAGGAGATTTAAGAACAGGGGCCATCTTGATTGCCTCTTTGATACTCTGAAATGATTCTATTGCTTCCCTTTCCCAGTGGACAGTTGCATCCTTCTTCATCATCTTGGAAATGTTCCTTGTGGTTTCTGCAAAGTTGGGAACAAATCTCCTAACAAAATTTATCTGTCCAAAGAAGGACTGAACTCCTCTTACAGTTTTCGGCATTTGAATTCTATCAATAGTAGCCACTCTCTCTGGATCTATCCTGACTCCATCCTTGGAAACAATATGTCCCAGGATCTTTCCTTCAACTACCCCAAAGGCACACTTCTTTGGATTTAAAGAAATACCATACTCTAGTGCTCTTATGAAAATCTGCTCCAGATGCAAACAATGCTGCTCTTCTTTCTTTGAGTAAGCAGTCAAGTCATCCTGATATACAGCCAGGATTGAATCAATCAACCCTGCAAAAGCAACATCCATTGCTCTTTGAAATGTAGCACCTGCATTTGTTAGTCCAAATGGCATTCTAACATATACATAAGTTCCCCATGGAGTGGTGAAGGCGGTCTTATACTGTTCTGATTCCTTTACCTTCACCTGATTATAACCTGAAAATCCATCCATCATGGATAAGAGTTCACAACCAGTCACTCTCTGCAACATAGCTTCCATATTAGGCAGTGGATAGTTATCCTTTAAAGAGGATACATTCAAGTTCCTGAAGTCAACACAAAGCCTAATATCACCATTCTTTTTTCTGACTGGGACAAGGTTAGACACCCAAGTTGAATGCCTGATTGGCACAATTATTCCAGCTTCCCTGAGCCTTTTGAGTTCTTCTTGCATCTTGGGAGCTAAGGTAGGATTAATAGGTCTTTGCTTTTGTCTAAATGGCTTAGCTCCAGGCTTCAATGGGATCTCATGCTGGAATAAATCTTCCCTATAGGCTTTTAGGTCCTCATATGACCAAGCAAAAACATGTTTATACTTTTTCAGTAATGCAATCAGCATACTCCTAATGTGTGGTTTGAGTTGTTTACCAATGTATACCTTCTGAGGGGCCTGAGATGTCCCCAAATTTATCTCTTCTAAATCTTCCTTATTTGTGGGAGATGTCCTTGTGACCAATTTATCTTTACTGTCAAAAGCTCTTTCCAAAGCTACCAACCCTCTAGGGATTTTATTAGTCCTCAATTGAATTATCTCTTTTCCCACAAGAGTTTCTTTTCCATCTATAGTCTCTACAAAAGCTTGGAAATCAATTTCTTGATTCTCATATTCATCTATGCAGTGCAAAAATTTTAACAAGTCCCTATCATCATTAAACACTTGCCAACTGCATATATTTTCTGGTACTGCAGGCCTAATTTTAACTTCTACATTTGTAACATCTGACAGAGTGATGTCATCTGGCCTTATTGCAACATTGGCTAAGAAATCAGCCATAACATTCTTTGACCTTTCTACCCAGCCTATTGAAAATGCATCAAATAGTTCAATGGTATCCCAAACAGCATGCTTGTATTGTTTCAATCTTTTGTTTTTTGAAGCATACTTATCTCTAATTTGGGATACAATCAGCTCAAAATTGCCAAATACTCTTAACATTTTAATTCCATGTTTGAGAGCAATATTTAGGCCTAAGAGTAAAGCCTCATATTCTGCAATGTTGTTTGTGCAATCGAACCTCAGCAAGAAAGAGAATTTGAGGAGCTTACCAGTTGGAGACAGGAAAACAACTCCAGCTCCAGAGCCTTCTTTTGCACAAGCTCCATCAAAAAACATGGTCCACAAACCTCGCTGATCCAATTCTTCAATGTAGGCATTTTTCTTTTTATCTTCTGTATCATCTGAGACAACCTTGAAGTTATCACAGTCAGTGTCTACAAAGCATACCTGTTCCTCTGCTTCTTGGTCTTCTACTGTCTCTGATGACCTTTGTTCTCTGATTAGCTTAACATCCCTGCCATTCATTGGAATCATGGCATATGACAGGTCCAGTTGCATACTTCCACCAATTAGTACTGCCCATGTTCTTGACAACAACATACCATACTGTGGCTTGATGTCAACCACTGTTATATTCATTTTATATCTCTTTTCAGGAAATGCTGCCAGTTTGAAATCTACATCCTTCATGATTCCAATAATCGGTACCTCTCTGGCATCCATAGCATAACATTTTCCACATGCCTTGTCAATTTTCAATCCAGCTTGTTGCATGATGGCCAAAGGCATGACATTTGTAGATGCTCCAGAGTCAAGCATACAATTTCTGATTATTTTTCCATTTATAACCAGGGAAACATAAAATGGTTCCACTTGTGAAGGACACTTTGTCATAGTCACTCCTAAATAGACTTCAGGAGCCTCATCTTCTTCATTACACATGACATGTTTTTCACCCTGGATCTGAACATTTTGTTTAGCTTGAAAGGGCACCCCTGAAATTAGGGATACTGTCCTATTCTTGATTTCTTCCACTTTCATGAGTTCCATAAGTGGAACAGAGACTTTTACCTGGGAGAGGACTTGAGCTATATCAAATGGAGCATAATTTTGTGTAACAGCTGTAGCTTGCTCCACAATCTTGTTTTTATCCTGAACTGATTTAGCTCTTACTTTCATAGTTCCCTGATCATCATTCTTGTCTTGGGAACCTTTACTTTGATCTTCAGCCTGAGGGATTCTATTTTCTAGTCCTTGGGATTCATGACCCGTTCTATGTCTAAAATTCTGTTTATTATTACCCCACTGCCTTTTTTGTAATTCCATCCCCTTATTACCATGCACTGGCTGTCCTGCAGAAATACCTTCTGGCTGATGTGGGCTGCTTACTTGATTTTTACCTCTGAGATTGTAGTTGCTCTTGACTTGAGCAACTGCTGCAGCTGTGAAGGCTCTAATTTCCTCATCAGAAGGTCGTTGTAAGTTATTCAGAAAATTGTGTGAGCTCTGAGTATACACATAGTTATCTTCATTATCTTCATCATATGGGAACTGTTGGCAGGCCTGAATTTGATGATCTGTTTTCTCATCAGCATCATAAAGAGTGTATCCATTGCCTATGGACATCATATTAACATCATCATCTTGCACATAATGTGGCTCATTGCATTCATTACAAGATGTAATATTATCACACAAGGATTGAGGAATCATACACTGTGACTGTGAATGTGGCATCTGGCAAATTATACACCATGGAGCATCATCAACAATATTTATAGCTTTCTTTAGAGGATCAGGAGTTTCTTTGACATGTTGAGCCCTCTGATTTGTGTTGTTGCACAGGAATATAGGTTTACCATCATGCCAATTGGTATTATAAGGCATATCATGCAATGATGGCCTCTTTTCCTGCCTTTGATAGACTTGCCTATCAGGACCTATCCCTTTTTCACTTCTAGCTAATCTATAGCTTAGGTCCTTAACAACATTTGCCAATTTGTCTATCTTATCTTCAGGGGCAGATGTATTACCTTGAGTGTTCTGAGGCTTGTTTGGATTCTGCAGAATTTTTATATCATCCCTTCTATTTGTCTTGCCCGATGCTTTCCTATTGTTTTCAATATTCACTGCAATTCTGAAAGCATCCCTGAGAGTAGCAGGACCTTTATCTCTTAATCCATATGCAGTTTTTGCATCAAAGGCATTGATATACAATATTATGCACATTGGTTCATTTGGCCTCATGTGATGTGGCAATTTGTTTAACACTTTAGTAAATCTTGCATTAAAATCTGCAACCTGCTCATTTGACCTTTTAGTGATACTGGTGAACTCATTTACAAAAAAGCTAGGGTCAGTTTTGTCACCATATTGCTCCTTGAACATCCTTTTAAAATCATCCCATGATGAAATACTCCAGTCAGGTAGATTCTTGTACCATTCTCTTGCCTCATCTATTAAGGATTGCATGAATGACTTCATGAAAACATCCTCATGTTCAACCTCAAAGTTATCCATGACATTTTGAAAGGCTTTTAGATGATCTTCTCCTGACACTGTGTTGTTTCCTGAAAATTTAGGCACTTGCAGCCTCAGATGCTTGTCAATGGGGTTAGGATACCCAGGAATACCATCAAATACCAACTGCTTGAATCTATCTAACTGCATGGGCTGTCTGTTTAACTGATTAACATTGATATTTCTATTTACATTCTGGTTCCTTACATTGTTCAGTGGTATCCTAGCATCATTCACATTTTGTCTCTCATCATTATGCTGATGTTGCACTTCATTTCTTTGCTGATGTCTCTGCACATTTGCATTCTCAAGGGTAGGAATTGAATTATTTTGGGCAGTTCTTAAAGCTTGCACTTTCTGCTTCATATCGTCTCGAATTTTCATGGCTTGTAGATATTCTAGTTCTACTCTTAGATTTCTGATTTCTTCAGCTAATTGTTCATCCTTAGGCATGGAGGTAGATGGTCTCATATCATTCTGGTCGTCATCTTCATCATCCCTCAGAGACTCTGCCTCTTCAAACCTTTCACTAGGGTCTAGAAATGGGCGTTCTTGGAACACCTCTGACCTCATTCTCATGTTACCACCCTGTTGCCTCTCATATGCACCTTGAATATCAGCTTCTGCATTTGAAAAGTAAGGCACATGCTGTCCTGATGGCCTAGGGTTATCTTGCATATCATCACCTTTTCTAGGGGAACCCTCATGACTAACTGAGACAACTCCCTTTCTTCTGTACATCATTCTTCTTGTTACTGGTAACTCTTTAAATAAAGGATTTTGTTGGGATCTTCTCCCCTGCATATAAATTTTACTTTGACCGGTTGGGAGATTACTTTGGAGTCGCCACCTATTACTAGGAACTATTTTCTTTTGAAAACTAGGGTTCTTTCACAAATAACAATTTTCAAATCACCATCCCCAGCGGAGTCGCCAATTTCTGTTGACTTTTTCCCAGACTAGATGCTTATTCCCAGATTTCCCTACAAGGTAGCCATCAGTGATCAACAGGATCTCTGGGCCAGGGGCCGACAGTGTAGGAGATAGACTCTATATTTTATCTCCTCTTCTTCTTCAGGTTCTGCAAGACCTAGGGGGTATTCCCTACTCAACATCCATGAGGATATGCATACAAGGCTGGGATGCTGACATAAAGCAGATAAGTCCTCCTGTAAGTAGACCAAAACTGAAAGATAAGAGCAAAGGGGCTAGCTTTGGGCCTATTTGCAGTTGTAGACAGAGGACTGAGGATCCTAAAACTAATTCTAATGTCTTAAAGATTGTTTTAGATTTAGATTTTGATTTTAAGTTTGGATGCAAAGCTGGACATGGTTGTAACACAAACACAAAGCAAGATTGGTGCCTATCCAGGGCCTGGAGTCAGTAGACATACACCTGTGAATGATCAGCATGAACAGCTAAAACTGAATTTCACGGGGATATATGTGATACCTGCCTTACAGATATCTCCCAATACAGAGTGTTAAGTTATCTCTACTTATGGCATCCCTACTGCAGTATACCCTTCCCAATGTTTAACCTGAAAACAGTTTAATCTACCCCTTGAGCAGAAGTTAAAAGATCAGACATTCAACATAGGAATTCTATGTTCTAGAGTCTCAAATATTACTTAAATATCCAGACTTAGAAGAAGAATACATGCAATACTGGAGACAGAATTAACAAAACACATGCTAAGATAGCATTTCTCATATAAGATTAATCATGAAATCAGTGGGTTCATGCCAAAAACATACAACAAGAGATACATAAACTCACAGGTTAAGCTGTACAGAGCAACCAGATCATCTTGTTTTGAATTACAGAGCCAAAAATCTTCAACTTTCAACAACCAAAAATAAGTAATACTTCCTGCTTATAACAGCCAGGTAGTGTACCACAGCAATTAATTACATGGTTGACCAAAAATCCCGCCAGATACACAGTATCAGAAAAATGGCACTCAACGCATTACCAGATTGGCGCCCAAACATGAATGCAGTAGGTAGGGGAGGAGACAGGAAGAAACCTCGAGCCCTGCGCCACTGTTCGTTGATGTACACCTTCAATCGGGTACCAGATCCATCCATACCTCTGCAACCTTCGCCATTAATGGCGCACCAACCCGCGGCCTTGGGAAATGTAGAATACTGTGCGTCGCAACCGTTTCCCGCCAAGATACATCGTCATGATATTTGAAAATATGCAGGGTCGAATTATCCCACATGCACCCCGCAGCAACCTCCTCATCACCTTATATACTAGGTCGCGAGCATATATGATGTCGGTGCTTTTGCTCCCGACGACACTAGTATAAGACTTCATCATCATTATCCAGCAGCATGATATCCTGTTGCTTGAAATATCACCCTGACGTCAGCATCATATCGCAATATAACCTGCATGATAATCGCCTTCATCGGCACAACCTGATCCATCGGAGGAAGATCCTCCTGCTTAGCCGATACCAAATGTCTGGCCGATGAACATCCTGATGACGTCACCATCATATCCTGCTGACATCATCAGCATATCTGCCTACTGCGTACCTCCTCATATCCGGATGACGTCATCGTCATATCGACATCAGGATGATATTCGGAAGATAACCAGATATTTGGAAATATCATCCTAATGCACAAATATCATGCTGCACTGTAGCTCCACTAAAGATCGGGGTGATAGATGAATATGCCAGATATTTGAAAAGATCACCCCCCACTAGATAATGCACGAAGCCGACAGGCGGATATCTCCCTTCGGAAATATCATGATGCAGACAGGCAGAAAAGCGGATATCACCCTGACGTAAGAATGACGTCAGCATCATCAGGGTGATAAAACAACGAACATGAAGTGATACAACAACATCAGGATGATATTGACTAAGATCATCCTGATGTTCAAAATATGATGACCACGATGAATATCGGGTCACACTTAGAACTTTACAGCAACATCATCAGGATGATCTTAACAAAGATCACCTGATGTTAAAATATCACCCCGCGAAAGATCATGCAGGCAGAAAATATGATGACCCTCGCAAGCAACACGGCGATAACTGGAAATATGATCATGATGATGACGACCCTTAAGAAAAAACAAGTCGGGTCGAACAACTCAGAAAATAAGCCCTTCAGAAGATCGGGGTGACATCATCATCATAAAAGGGCAAGGTGATATTTGGAAAATCACCAGATACTTAAAAAATCACCCCCGCAAGCAAATCAGGGCACACTGCAGCTCATCAGCAGGATCGAGATGATATCCAAACATCACCCGATATTGAAACATGATGATCCTGATGAGAAACTGGTCGACAGAGAACATGATGATGATGACCTCCTCCTCGAAGAAAATATGATGATGCAGCTGAAAAATGCTGAGGAGGTCCAACACTTAGGAAAATGGGCAAGAAGATATAGGGTTCAAATGAAGAAACCCCCTAAACATGAAAAATCAACCTCCAGGTCAAAATGAGTGCTAACACTATCCAAGATGCCAACACATGGAAAAATATTCCTACTACTAAGTGGGATACCTATCTCCTCATGTGAGGACAAATTTACATGTTGTCACCTTCCATGGAGGATGACACATCACCGTGCCAACTCCCACAAGATGACAATAAGGATTTGCATCCTAATTACAATAATAGGCAATAAATAAATAAATACAATGAAATAATACAAGGAATTACCAAGGTTGACACACCTTAATTCCCAATAGGAAGGAGTGGAGCTAAAGTGGATGGTGGAAGATGTATAGTCACATGCTTTTGACATTTGTAGGATGATGGAGGTGGAATGGAAACATATGTTTTGGGTGTATGATAGGATTTGTGATGGAAAGTGGTGGATTTAGGAGGAATGGAGGAAGTACCAACATCTTTAGATTGTTTACCTTTGGGTGTGTATCCAAGGCCATATGAGCATGGAGGGACCTTGACATGGATTTGCTCCAAAATTCCTTGTTCATGAAGGCCTAAGCCTTTGCCTTGGTAGTTCATGTTTTGGAGGATACGATAAACTATGGGACTATGTGTGTGTTGGACACTAGACTTGAGCTCATTATTTGATGGAGAAGGTGAGGTGGTGGACAAAGGTTTTTGTTGTCCTAAGAAGGAACATTCATGGATGAGGGTGATAAGACTAATAGAATATGATGATGGATTTGCAACATGGTCGATAGTGGATGATAAAGGATCATTAGGAACTTGAGTATCATTATGCTCATTAAGTTCCAAGCTATTGGTTTGATCATCTATGTTTTCTTGGGAGCCAAGTGTATTATCAAGGGAAGTAGATGTTGTTGGATCATGAATTGGGCTAGATGGAGGATGGATTGGAGCAATTTGGATATCTTTCTCATGGATAGGTATAGGATTATGGATAAGATCAAGGTGCTCATGGATAGTGTCTTCATCATAGATATCATCTTGATCATAGAAAATATATGTGTTATGGATAGGTTGGATTTAGATTGTTTTCTCATGGATAGGTATAGGATCAAGTTGTTCATGGATAGCTTCTTCATAGGTAATATCTTGATCATAAAGAATGTATAGGTTATGGATGCATTGAATGGAAAGGGTTTGATCTTGATTAGAATAAGGGCTTGATGTTTTTGTATGCTTTCTAGATTATGCTCTTGACATAGCTCTTAACTTTCTTGAATGGAAGTCAAAGTGGGAGACTCTTGGATGGGCTTGATAAGATCTTGAAAATCACCAACATGAGGGTACAATGGCTCCTAAATTGGACTCATGGTGGGAGACTCTTCAATAAATTTGAGGGGTTGTAGACTACGTGATGGGGTTGTAGAATTGGACATGGTATTTGAAAGTTCTTTGATAGGCTCAAGGATAGGTGTTTGATGACATAGAGATGATTGATTCCTTGCTAATAGCCAATGGATCACATCCTTTGCAAGTGTATGGGTAGATGAACAATATAATGGATGGATAATAATGGTAGATGGTGTTGTAGGCTTAGGATTAGGATTTGGTGGATGGATAATAGGGGTGGAAGGTGTTGTAGGCTTAGGATTAGGATTTTGATTGGATTGAGGGATAATGGGATTGGACATATTAGGATTTGGATTGGATGGTTTTATCAAGGGTAGCTCAAGTAATTGCACTTGGACCAATTGTTGTAGGGTTATCTCCCAAGAATCCTTTTGTGGAAGATTGGAGGAACATGGGGACAATGGTAATAAAGGGCTCGATGAATTAGAAGGTTGATGGACCAATGAATTAGGATTGGGAGTACATGATGGTGTTGGTATAGGACTAGTAGGCTTGTGGATTGGCATTTGAGTGGATAATGATGGATGGTACCCATAGGATAGATAATCTAAATTGATATTTCCCTTGTCAAAGGTAGCATGTGAACTTAAGGATGTTTAGTCTTGCTACACAGAGTAACTTAGGCTCGCATGTTCTTGTTGTGAAGGTACTTGATGAATTTGGTGGTTAGGTGAAATGGTGGAATATGTAGATAAAAGATCTAGGGTTATGGATTGATATGGATGTTGGTTGATATTGGAAGAAGTGGGGTAAGGTGATGTATAATTGATATGAGATGAGTCAACGTGTGGCACACTTTGACTAGAGATTGGAGGTGCTTGTGTCACTTGCAGAGAAGTTATATTCATGGAAGAGGATGGAGTGGGATACGATGCATGGGATGAAGGAACATGTGGCACATTTTGATTAGAGACTTGCGGTGCTTGTGACACATGCGAGTTGATCATATAGGATGGTGTTAACAAAGGCTCTATTGATGTAGGAACATTTGGTTGGTTCATTGTCGTAGATGTAGAGGATGCATGGATTGTATGGGTGGATTGATTAGTCAAAGATGGTGTTTGGATATTGTGTGTAGATGTTGTGGGTTTGGTGGACATGGTAGTAATAGCTCCTTATGGGTTTCCCTAGCAACAACAGTATCATTGATTGGATCTTATTTTTGGATTTTGGATATGTCAAAGTCACTTGGCAATTTGGCTCCTCCTTGAGCTAATTGTAAAAAAAACTATCAGGATCAGACTTTCAGAGCCTATTGACATTTTGTAAATCTTCAAAGTCTCCTAACTCCTATAGATCATCTTGGGATTCTTCATAGGTAGATTGACCAAAATGATATTGTGGTGCTTGAGTTGATGATGAAGGTTTGATAGTATAGCTCATGGGTACAAAGATATTAGCATCCATTCCAGTCGTGGATTTTGAAGCATCCTTAAGAGGCATAGATTAAAATTCCTTTAGGTTAGCCTCCATAGCTGTCTTATATTGACTCCTAGTTTGAGGCATTGGTTGATGATGGATGAGATTTTTGGACTTGTGTGACAAAGTTGAGACTCTTGGATTGATTGATTTAGTTTGATTGATTGGTTTGGTTGATTGATGGTTGGTTTGATCAAATGATTGGATTGATTGATTGATTGATTAGATTGTTGATTATTTTAGATTAACTGATGATTAATTGTTGGATTGGTTGGATTGATTTGGATTAGTTTGATTGGATAGGATTATCTCCCAAGAGATAGACTCATGAACTCAAGGGTAGACAAGATTGATTGTTGATGATGATATAGCCCAACTCAAAAGGAACCACCATCTTAAGCTAGAAAAGTTTGCTGTGATGTGATCAAAAAGTTGGATAGTGATCAAAGCCAAAGAATGATGTTGATGGTTGTTTTAGAGTCTCAAGAGGATGCAAGGGCTCAAAAAGTCCAAAATATGATGTCATCAGGCTAAATAAGATGAGATGTTGGCTGTAGATGATCAGTGTATTGTCTAAAAACTAATGACAAGGCTAAGGACTGGCTAGAATGAGGTTCTTGGATTGGATACACTAGAGAGAGTCTGTAGATTTCTAGAGGTGAGATTATACCAACTAGAGACGAGTCAGGATAGCTCAAAGGCGACTCATGATAATCCAAAGGCATAATTCTATTGATCAAAGGAAAATTTTTGCTGCTCAAAGGTGACTAGATATAATGCAAAGGCAGTTTAGAATAATTCAAAGGTGAGTGTATGATGATTAGAGGTAATTTATGATGACTCAAAGGTGAGTTTCTGTCATTCAAAGGTGACTGGCTGTGATGCAAAGGTGCGGATGGATAGTGCAAAGGCAAGTTTTAGTGACAATGTCTTATTTTTGAAGGATAATTGGCAAGAGAACCCACAACAAAGATACAATGGCTGGTTTTGGATGACTTTGATACAAAATCAGAGTAAAAGTCTAAATGAGGGCCTAGATTAGCCCAAAAATTTTCACAGGTCTTGACAAATTTGAAAACACTTGTAAGCATGTATAACCTAGGCTGGAAAGTGGATACTACTTGTTGAGTCCCTACTTAGAATTCTCCATATACGGAGACAAAGTAGACAGCTAGAGATATTAGTGACATTGGCTCCCCCACCATGGCACGGGCTCACCAAATCTCTTACCTTGATGATCTGGAGATCTTATGAACTAAGGGATTTTTTGTATCTACAATGAATAGTACATATAGGGCAGCTTCGGAGGTCTGACCTCCTGCATTAGCAAGCAAAAAGGTTTTTGGCCTCTACAACAAGTGGTTTCTAGTGATGATTTGGGGGACCAGCACATTACGAATGTCCATCAAGCTACTTAAAGCTTTAACTATTTCTACTAGGAGTCTCATATACACAAGGTACGCCTCCTTTTAAACTAACACTATATGGTAAGTGCTAATACTAGTTAGACTTGGCTTTCACCTTATCCTTTTTTATATAGCAGACCAAATGAAAGTACTTATTTTCCCATCAAGGAAGGCCTCTCTAAAGATAATAACAAGTTCTCTTACACCTAAGATCCATTTGATAGGCAAGAGGAGAGGATACTTTTGTTATTAGCTTAGGGATCTAACTAATACAACACACAAACAAGCAAGCAAGACAAACAAGCAAAGCAAACAAAGCAAACAAGTTCTTTTTAAGCACCAAACAAAATGTTCCTAAATTAGTGAAAATAAGGTAAATATTTGACCGATCGATCTTGCAATAGATTTGTTAGTAGTTTCAGATCCACCTTTCTTTGACAATTGATAAAAGGCTACACCAACAGATGTTAGCTTTAAAGAAATCTAGGTTACAATAGTGTAGACCAAAAGTGATGAAATAGAGTTCAAAAGCGATTAACAGAAAACCAAAAATGACTATATTTATACCAAAGGCAATGTTTTGTCACTCAGATGCGATGCTAGGTGATTCAAAGGTGACAAGATACTATGCAAAGGTGATTTTCTATTGTCCATATGTGCTTAGATGTCTATAACCTACAAAAGTCACACAACAGAGCTAGACAAATGATCATAAAATGGATATAAGAGACCTTGATAACCCAGAAAGATGGATAAATTGAATCAAATTTGTACCCTATAACAAAACACAAAAGATCCAACAATATGATATGATTAGGTCAAAGATAAACTAATCCCCAAATAAACTAGCTTGAGGATGGAAAAAGACAATTAGGATTAGCAAATAAACCAGCTTGCAACCCCAAATCAGACAACTAAAATTAGAGAAACCCTGCAAAGACAAATATATCAGTGAAACCCTAATCAACCAGTGGTGACTTCCAGCCACCCAAAGGTGATTAGAAGTGGACCAAAGGTGACAGATAACTATTCAAAAGTGATTTTCCCTTGACCATAGGTGACACAAAGTCATTCAAAGGTGATTCTCCACAAATTGAATGTGATTTTCTACCAATCAATTGTGTTACTCCGTACCTAGATTTTGAAAAATAACTTTTCAAAGAAAAATTAATCAAGGATGTGGCTCCTATTGCAAAAATGTGCCTAATTGGTGTTGTCATTGATTTCAACATATCCTTGTTGCCATTGGTGTCGATTGTATCCTATTTTGTTGCCTATTTAGAAGACTGGAATGTTGAGGATATTGAGAAAATTAATGAAGATCAATGTATACGAACCATATGGCTGTGTAGAGGATTGTCTGAAGTAGCTCTAATTAAGTTTTGAAAGGTCTGCATGAAGATATGAAGAAGCTATGGCCATCTGAGTAGAACCAAGTTTTGTTGTGTTTAGAAGAGACAAAGTGACAATAAATTGGTCCAAATTTCTCTGCATTGAAATATTATGATCTACAGTTCTAGAGGGATGTTTGGGAAGTTAGTGTGTATCATCAACTCAAGTGGTTTGTGGTTTAGAGGTACACAAGCAATCTTTCTAGTGTGACAGTCATGGCAGACAGTGTTCTTAAGGTTCTAGGAGAAGATGTAAGTGATTCTAATGATTTGGAGGAGTGCAGATGTCTTTGTTAAATTCAATGTGCTTGTGGAGGTCTCTGGATCGTGCACCTATTGTGTTAGAGGTTTGCATTGAAGATTGAGCTTGTTGTTGAAGATTTCTTCTTTAGTGTTGATATTTTTCCCAGTCTTGGCCGATCGGATGATTCAAGCATATTGCAGATGATCTAAGAGAAATTCTATGGAGCATGGCATGTTGATCGAGGAAGATTTGAGTCCCAATTATGTTTGGTTGATAGCTTAGTGATTTGTATTAAGTCAGATGTTTGGAGTGCCGACCTTGATGTTTATTCCAAGGTTGATGAAGCATATAAAGGTGTGTAGTTGAGTTATGTAAAATCATCCTTGTGCAAAATAATCAAATCCTAAGAAAGGATCAAAGGCAGACCAGAGAAGAGGAGGAGCAGAGGAACAAGAATAGTAAAGGATGAAGTGATAGTGAAGAAGTATTTGGGAGAAGAGAAGTTTTATGAGCATTCAATGAGACTGAACCAGGCATGAAGAAGATGCTATTTTTTAGTTAATTCCTTCTGTATTAAACATAAATTCTGTAGGCAATGAGCTCTAGGCAGTGTGCCTGAAGGTAAGTGACTTCCCATTTTCAAGTACTTTTAACAAGGTACAAATCTTGTGGGTTAACCCCACCGTGGTTTTCCCTTAATTGGGTTTCCACATTAAAAATCTTGGTGTCAAGTATGTTAATTTTGTTTCTACTCATGTGTTATTGTTTCATGCTTTAATGTTTACATCATTAATCTATTTGTAAGTTGTGAAAGAAGATTAAAATGAAGAAAAGGTTAATTTTGTGGGACAACTGATTCACCCCCCCTCTCAATTGTTTGGCATAATTCCAACAATTGGTATCAGAGCCAAATTCCTCTAAAGAAGCTTGACCACTCGAGGAGATCCAGAATGTTGACTTACAAGAAAGACAGTTCAAGATTTGATGGAACAAATTACACTCTATGGAAGATGCACATGTAGACTTGCAATGTATGGGTGATTCCTACTGGTTGATAACTAAGAATGAGTATAAGATTTCAGAAAAAGGTCCTACAACTCCAAATGAAATCAAAGATGCTGAGAACAACATTTGAGCTAAAGAAGCCTTGTTAAGTACCCTGTCTGATACAGAAATGACAAATGTACTAGAATTAAAAACCTCACATGAAATCTGGGAGAAGTTGGAAACCCTGCATGAAGGTGATGATCATGTCAAATGTGCCAAGCTACAGAGCCTGAAGGGTAGATATGAAATCTTAAGCATAAGTAAAGATGAAAATATTACCTCCTACATGCTAAAAGTGAATGAACTTGTGAGCAGTATAAGGTGTGCTGGTGGAGTATTGGATGAATCAGAGATTGTTGCCAAAGTGCTCAAATCCTTACCTCTAGCATACAAGCATAAAGTTGTTGCCATTGAAGAAATCAGAACTATGACAACTATTACAAGGGATCAGTTGGTTGGTAATCTTTCAACATTTGAAATGAGTGAGTTTGGTGATTCTCTTCCTAAGTCTGAATCTACATTTAAGGCCAGTATTCATAGAAAACAAAAATATGATCCAGGTAAAAGTTCTTCAAGAAGATCTAATAGATTTGATAGGACTAGGAAAGATCTTGAAGGTGATGAAATTGAGTTCAATGAACTTGAAGCCCTTTTTGCCAAAAGATTGCCAAGAGGATCTGGTAAGTATGAAGGAAAGTTGCCATTCAAATGTTTTGCTTGTAATAAGATTGGTCATTTTGCCTCAAGGTGTCCGGAGAGGGGTTCAAGGCCAAACCCTAACAGACCTAGAGTTCAGAAGAAATACTACTATGTCCAAGAAGTTGGAGAAGAAGGAGTCACAGATGATGAATATGATCATGGAGGTTCCATTGAAAATGATTGGGTATTCATTGCTATCAAAGAAGAAGATCTGATGCCTACTGAATCTGCTAGCTATGCAAATGTGGGAAGTGCCTTGGCTACTCAGGTTGTAGAAAAAGATGAATGGGTAATTGACATTGGATGTTCTCATCATATGACTGGTGACAAAAGTAAGTTTGTAAGCTTTGAAAAATATGAAGGTGGAATTGTGAAATTTGGAGACAACTCAGATGGTAGAATCCATGGCAGAGGATCCATCTCTTTTGATGGTAAGAATAACACTAATGATGTTCTATATGTGGAAGGATTGAAGCATAATCTTATTAGTGTTGGATAGTTGGTTGACAAGGGTTATGATCTCTGATTCAAGGATGGAAAATGCAGAATCTTGGAAAGCTCCAGAATTGAAATTACATCTGGTACTCAGACTAGAGGTAACATCTTTTATTTAAGTAATTCTGGCAAAATTTGTTTGATTGCTCAAATTGATCAGAGTTTGTTATGGCATAGGAGAATGTGTCATGTGAATTTTGATAACATTGTTTAGATAAGTTCTACTTAGGCTGTGAGAGATCTTCCAAAACTTGTGAAACCTGCTAATAGCATGTGTAGAGAATGTCAATTGGGTAAATAGAATAAAATTTCATTCAAGAGTAAAGAACAATTTTCAAGTGGACAACTGGAACTTATGCATACTGATCTATGTGGCCCTGCTAGAATTAGGAGTGTGCAAGGAGACATATATTTTATGTTGCTGATTGATGATTTCTCTCGAATGATGTGGGTAACCTTTTTGAAAGAAAAATTAGAAGCTCTTGACAAGTTCAAGGTGTTCAAGGTTATGGTGGAAAATGAGATTGGTGAAAAAATAAAGTGTCTGAGACCTGACAGAGGTGGAGAGTTTACCTTCGGTGAGTTTGATACATTCTATAAAAAGTATGGAATAAAAAGACAATTATCTTCTCCTAGGACTCCTCAGCAAAATGGAGTCATGGAAAGAAAGAACTGGACCATTCAAGAAGCTTCCAGGACCATGATGATGGAAGCAAATGTTCCACAAGCCTATTAGAGAGAAGTTGTGAGTATTGTTGTCTACACTCTCAACTGGGTGCAGATCAAAGACAATTCTGGTAAGACCCCTTATGAACTATGGTTTGGTCATCCTCCTACTATGAGATACTTGAGAGTTTTTGGTAGTAAGTGCTATATCAAAAGAGATGAGGATCTAGGCAATTTTTTTTTTAAAGATAATGCACCTGGTAAACTTTTTAACATGACCGGTGACGTTGGTGTGACATGCCCTCCGGCTTCACACAACACTTTTGCCCGGAGCTATGAACCAGTGAGGCCATAACATGGGGGACCTCATCCCCAAGAAAGAACACTTCAAACCCTCAAGCTTGTTGGCCCAGCGAAGGTGTAATGCCTTGCGAGCTCGTTGGCCCAACGGGGGTTTGAACTCTGGTGACCGCCACTACAACTGAGTGACTTAACCACCGAACCACACCCTTATCGGTAGGATCTAGGCAAGTTTGAAGCAAGAAGTGATGAAGGGATATTTCTAGGTTACTCTACTCAAAGCAAGGCATATCGGTGCTTTAACATAAGATTGAAAAAGATTGTTGAAAGTGCAAATGTTAGAGTTGATGAGAGCAAAGGACATTCCAAGTCTTGTGGATATGAATGAGATGATCAAGATGAAAATCAAAGTTAGGGAAGACAAGTTCAAACCTAGACTCAGATTCAGATTGACCCAGAAAATCTAGTAACTCAAGAAGTTAGTACAGATGTTGAAGAACAAGCTCAAGAAACAGAGGTTCAAATAAATCCCTAAACTCCTAGGTATGTAAGACTGATTCATCTTGAAGATTAGATCATAGGAGATAGATGTAAAGGTGTTTGAACTAGGAAAAGAATTGTTGAAGATCAAGAGGAAATTTGTTTGATTTCAAATATTGAACCAAATTCAGTAAGTGAAGCTTGCAATGATAAAAATTGGGTAAAAGCCATGGAAGAAGAATTAATGCAAATTGAAAAGAATCACACTTGGGATCTTGTTCCTAGAACTACAGACAAAAAAGTGATTGGAACTAAATGGGTCTTCTGGAATAAACTAAATGAATATGGTGAAGTTATAAGAAACAAAGCAAGGTTAGTTTGCAAAGGATATTCTCAAGTGGAAGGAATTGGTTTTGAAGAAACTTTTTCTCTGGTGGCAAGAATAGAGGCAGTCAGATTATTTCTTGCATTTGCTACTTATAAAGATTTTAAGGTCTATTAGATGGAAGTCAAGTCAGCATTCCTAAATGGAGAATTAGAAGAAGTCTACATTGAGCAACCAGAAGGATTTCAGTTGTCTGATCTGAGAGATATGGTCTGTAGGTTGAGGAAAGCATTGTATGGACTCAAACAGGCCCTAAGAGCCTAGAATGCAAGATTAGATAAGTATCTGCTAAAGATAGGATATAGAAAAGGCACTGCTGACAGTAATCTTTACTTTAAGATTGATCATGAGAACATTCTTATTGTTGAGGTATTTGTTATATCATTTTTGGTGGAAATGAGAGTATGTGCAAAACATTTGCTAATTAGATGCAGAATGAATTTGAGATGTCCATGTTTGGTGAAATGAATTTCTTCTTAGGTTTGTAAATCATTTAGTTAGATAAAGGTATCTTCATATCTCAATCTAAGTATGTGAGAGAATTGTCGAAAAAGTTTGGAATGGAAGATTCAAAGCCAGTGGGTACACCCATGGTAACCGGATGTAAGCTGAGTAAAGATGATGACTCCCTTAAGGAAAATCAGAAAAGGTATAGATCAATGATTGGAGGACTGCTCTATATGACTTAGACTAGACCTGATATCATGAATGCAGTTGGACTTGTTGCTAGATTTCAAGCTGATCCTAGAGAATCCCATGTTGTAGTAGTCAAGAGAATTTTTAGATATCTCAAAGGGACACTTGATTATGGCTTATGGTATCCAAAGGATAATGACTTCACTCTTCATACATATATAGATGCTGATTGGACAGGAGATGTGGATGATAGAAAAAGTACTAGTGGTGGTGCATTCTTCTTGGGAAGTAGATTGGTTTCTTGGTTGAGCAAAAAGTAGGAGGCAATATCCCTATCTACAACAGAGGCAAAGTATATAGCAGAAGCAAATAATTGTACTCAAGTTCTGTGGATGAAGAAAATGTTGAAGGACATCAGAATTATGTTTGAAGAGCCTGTCACAATCTTTTGTGATAATTCAAGTTCAATAAGCATCTCAAAGAATCTAGTGTTGCATTCAAAGACAAAGCACATATCAATCAAGTTTCACTTTTTGAGAGAGAAGGTTAATGAGATTGAAGTCAGATTGGAGTTTGTTTCTTCAAAGGATCAGATTGTGAATATTTTCACCAAGCCTCTACCTAAGGATACTTTTGAGTATCTCAGAGAGAAGTTAGGGGTTATTACCCCTCCTGATCAGAACTAAGATGCACTAGAGTGCATCAGTCCAGTGGAATTCACAGTCATATCTTGTGATCCAGATTGATGTTAAGGAGATACTACTCAGGGGGAGTAGTCATTATGTAAATTTTGATATTAGTTGAAACAAAAAGGGGAAGAAAAGATTGCAAATATGTGCCCTTTCCCATTGATGTCAAAAGGGGAGAGAAGTCATGTGAAAAACCAATTGCTGATGAAAGGGGGAGCAGTGAAGAAAGTAGTTGTAGAAGTGATAAGAGAAAGGGGGAGAAGTTCTTGTCTTGATGGTTGAATCAGTTTTTCACATCATATGTTGCCATCAATGACAAAGGGGGAGATTGTTGCAAATATGTGCCTAATCAGTGTTGTCATTAATGTCAACATATCCTTGTTGCCATTGGTGTCAACTGTATCCTATTTTGTTGCTTGTTTAGAAGACTGGAATGTTGAGGATATTGAGAAAATTAATGAAGATCAATGTATGCGGACCATATGGCTATGTAGAGGATTGTCTGAAGTAGCTCTAGTTAAGTTTTGAAAGGTCCACATGAAGATTTGAAGAAGCTATGACCATCTGAGTAGAACCAGGTTTTGCTATGTTCAGAAGAGATAGAGTGACAGTAAATTGGTCTGGATTTCTCTGCATTGAAATATTATGATCTAAATTTCTAGAGGCATGTTTGGGAAGTTAGTGTGTATCATCAACTCAAGTGGTTCATGGTTTAGAGGTTCGCAAGAAATCTTTCTAGTGTGATAGTCATGGCAAACAATGTTCTTGAGGTTCTAGGAGAAGATGCAAGTGATTATGATGATTTGGAGGAGTGCAAATGTCTTTGTTAAATTCAATGTGCTTGTGGAGGTCTCTGGATCATGTGTTTGTTGTGTTGGAGGTCCGCATTGAAGATTGAGCTCATTGTTGAAGATTTCTTCTTTAGTGTTGCTATTTTTCCCAGTCTTGGCTAACTAGATGATTCAAGTGTGTTGTGGATGATCTAAGAGCAATTCTATGGAGCATGGCATGTTGATCAAGGAAAATTTGAGTCCTAGTTATGTTTGGCCGACAGCTTAGTGATTTGTATTAAGTCAGATGTTTGGAGTGCTGACCTTGATGTTTATTCCAAGGTTGATGAAGCATATAAAGGCGTACAATTGAGTTATGGAAAATCATCCTTGTGTGAAATAATCAAATCCCAAGAAAGGATCAGAGGTAGAGTAGAGAAGAGGCGCAGAGGAACAAGAACAATAAAGGATGAAGTGATAGTGAAGAAGTGTTTGGGAGAAGAGCAAAAGTTTTATGAGCATTCAATGAGACTAAACCAGGCATGAAGAAGATGCTATTTCTCAATTAATTCCTTTTGTATTAAACATAAATTCTATAAGCAGTGAGCCTCTTTTGAGTAGTGAGCTCTAGGCAGTGCACCCGAAGGCAAGTGCCTTCCCATTTTCAAGTACTTTTAATAGGGTATGAATATTGTGGGTTAACCCCCACCGTGGTTCTCCCTTAACCAGGTTTCCACATTAAAAATCTTGGTGTCAAGTGTGTTAATTATGTTTCTGCTCATGTGTTATTGTTTCATGCTTTAATGTTTACATCATTAATCTATTTGTAAGTTGTGAAAGAAGATTAAAATGAAGAAAAGGTTAATTTTGTGGGACAATTGATTCACCCCCCTCTCAGTTGTCTGGCCTAATTCCAACAGCTTCAATCGGGCGTGCTAGAATGTGTGAGAAAGAAAATTTAGGTTAATAAGGTCAAGCATTACGATCAAAACCCAATCCTACCACCTTCAAGAAATCTATCTAAATGACACAAAATGAAAGCAAATCAAAGAACAGTGTCCCCTAGATTGTATTGATTCCTTGGTTGAATGTGGATTGCTTCTCAAAACTGAACAACCATAGTTGCCAAATATGCCATGATGATAGATTATATGCTCAAAGTGCTTAATGGATGCTTAATGGATATGATATGCATAAGATGATAATCTGGATGCTATAGAGATTGTGTTGGATTAGAATGGGATGAGAGGGTGTATATATAGCTCTCAACTAAGATTGATCAATGGTGGATAAAAAGTGGCTACATGAATGGTTGAGATGATTCAAGAGGCATGGATGAATGTGTACAATACATGTGTCAATAGGAAAATCTTTTATCAAATGATTTAGTTGGCTTTGTTTGTGGAGATAAGATTTATTTTCTTAAAATAGGATGTTGTTCTATTTTAAGAGTTGAATGATAAGGATAATTGATTTTTAAACCAATTAAATCATTTTTTGTATTTAATTTTTGACAAACTATGGACAAGGCCAACTTGTACACATTGAAGAAAGTGATAAAAGAGGGAAATGATAAGATATGATAGAGGAAAAAGCTAATTTTAGAAAATTTATTTAATTTTAAAAGAATAATGGGATAATTAAATAATTAAAGATTATTTAATTATAGATAGAAAATAGAAGAATAAAGATAATGAAAATAGATGAAATTAATTAAATAAATATAATTTATTTAATTAATGATGGAAGGGGGTGATTTAGAAGAAAATAGATAATTGATACAAGTGTGCTAGACAAAATCGACATACGCAATGGTGAATAATGCGTCAAATTGATAAATGGTCGAAGGGTCAATTTTGGGTGTCTACACTAGAAATGGGATATGAAGTAGCAGAAGATATAATTACAAGACTTGAATAACTGATGCTGAGTAAATCAAGAGATCCAATAGTAGATAGGTTTGGAACATATGAAGAAATATCCAATGAAGTGCACCTAAAATGAAAGGAAAAGAAGATAATAAAAAATGTTAAAAAGATCAAAACCAAGTTGGAGGAGATTGTTACACCAAAGAGCCCTATGGAGAAATCAATAGGCATACCTGCTTCTTCGGAGAGTGCTCCCAGCAAAAGAAGGTCAGCTAGGACCTTTACCCCCTCTCCTACTGTAATGAAATCCTTTAGAATCTTGCCTACAAAGAAGAGGGCAGCATCTAATGCCTCAGTATAGCAAGAGCCTCCTAAGAGGAGAAGAGTAAAATAAAAAGGCCAAAAGAGAAAAGTACATTAGCTGTGAGGATGAAGAAGTAGAGGAAGGACCTCAGTTGGTCTGGAAGAAGAAGAAGATGTCTCATACCTTAGGAGAAGAAGCAAGTGCAAAGAAAGCAAAAGTTAGCACTGTTGAGATAGATAGTGAAGAGGAAGTTGAGAAGGAAAAGAAAGAAGAAGAATTAGTTAAAAGCAAAGATAAAGGCAAGGGGAAGAAGAAGGACAAATCCCCTCTAGTAAGGGAACAAAGCCTTAAAATTTGATGCATTATTCAATAGTATTTCAAAATTTGGTCTCTTAGAAGAGACAACAAAAATGTACCCTGAGTCCAATAAGGAAGATAAGGCCACCATTGAAGAAGCCATAGTCAAGTATATGGTTACATTTGACATTGGCCTAGACAAGATTGAGGATCAATTTCCCAATGAGTTGAAAAATGTTTTAACTACAAGAAGGCAAGAAGCAATAGAAGATGATGGAAAGATAAAGGCATTTTCCTTGGAGAAGATTGGCTCCTTATTTTTTGATGAAGATAGAGCAAAATTGGCTCAAATGTATAACCAAGAATTTAGAACAAAATAGAGAGTAAGCATCTTGATGAGCAGAGACAAAGAGGATATTGAGAGATTGAGAAATGAGACTCCATGGAAAGTAGAACTTGTTAAAGGACTGAAAGTCCCTCTAGACAATGAAGAGAAATTGCAGCATGATAAAATTGTTCTAGAGAGTAATGAGCCTGATAATACACATGTGCATATGTCTGAAGATGAGAATGTGAAAGAAGGCATGGTTACAGATAATGCCCCTCTAGTTGTGGATAATATTGTTGATGATAAGAAATAAGAAGAAAAGATCTCAGAGAAAACAGAAGCACTAAATACTAAAAGTTTGCCTCCTTCAAAATCCACTGAAGAAGAGAAGAAGAATGAGGATAAATCGAGTGATGATGAAAGGAAGGAAGAAGAAAATGTAAAGATTGATAGTGAATCCTCTAGAGATTCATTAAAGAGCTTATTGGACATGTAGTTTCTATTTGAACCAGTAGTATCTGCACAACCACTATAGATTCTAATGCAACAGGGACAAGTTGATATTGCAAAGATCTCTCCCCTACAGAAGCTTTAGCTTGGTGATGTATTCCATACCTCTGCATCAAAGGAGATACTGCCAACACACCAAAAGAGCACATAATTGATAGAAGTAGTTAAAGTGTTGAAAAAAGGCATGCCTGGAGCAACCATTAATGATTCTTTATCTGGTGTGGAAAATTTAAAACTTTTGTTAGATTCTTTCAAAGATTATTCTATTGGTCTAGAAGAAAAATTAGAAAAAGAAATGACAAAGAAGGTCAATGATAAGAGATTGACCGAAATATCTAACAAGTGGAGTGTTGCACATGGTACGCTGCAAGAAAATCTAAAAAATATACATAAATGCTTAGAAGAAGCTAGAGTCTTGTTTTAGTTTTGTTTAAAATGGACTAATTCTACAAAGAGCATCAATGAACAAATGGACTCAATAGAGTCACAAATTGCTCAAGCCTTCGGTATCTATGATCCAGTCTATGATGCAGATGGTACAATGAGAATATAAATTGAGAATCTGCATGGACAATTTTTCTAGTTGCAAGAACAAAAAGAAAAGATCATTATACAATATTGTCACCTTAGAGATCTGGTAAGTGCAAGGCTTACCTCCTTGACTAGTGTGATAACAAGTGTAGAGAAGATAGCACAAATGAATCTGGTACCTAGTTCTACAAATGAAGGAGAAGACTTCCTTGTTCAGATTGAGAATCAATGCAGTTTGCTTGCCTTTACTAAGAAGGACTAGGAAGTTGGGAAGAAGGATTGGGAGACACACCTTGTAAAATTAAAAGTATCTTACAAGAGTATTTTTCCCTCCTCTAGTTGAAAATGTACATTTATGTTTTGCTTATGAAATTTTTGATCTCTTTGTACATATATAGAGTCTTAGAAAGTGTTGCAGTACATTTTTGGCTAGTTTTGTTGGATAACATTTTTGAAGTATTTAGTATAGGAGTAAAGTAGTAAGGGGGAGCTACTCTCATGTATATATATATATATATCTGACCAAGGGGGAATAGTTAGAACAGTTGGAGTAATTTAAAAAGCTTGACATTGAGAGCCCTTTGTCGTTGATGTCAAAGGGGGGGAGAGAAATATATATCTAAGGGGGAGTGTATGTTGCCATCAATGAAAAAGGGGGATATTGTTGGCAATGTGTGTTGTCATTGATATCAACATAGTATATGGAAATATAAGGACAAACTGGTACAGAGGTAGAGTCAGCATGGTCAAGGCAAACTAGTCCGAGAGAAGAGAAAATAGTCTAAGTATGGTGAGGTGATGAGTTTTGTGTCTGAGCATGATGCAGAGGTAAATACTCATGTCCTTGCATGTTTTTAGTATCCCTACATGTATATCTCATCAAGTTGGGGTACCACACTTAATGATAAATACCAGTAATATGTCTAAGGCATTCACAGTGCATATCCCAAGGTAGGGTAACATTGTTTTGGTCCACATTTCTTTGCAGAGCATGACCTAATCTTGTGGTTCTAAAGATAAGTTTATCTAGGTATTGAAATGATATATCCAAGTTTTAAGGTCTTCACATCTTCTGTAGAGAAAGTTACAAGGGATAGAGTACCGGTTACTACTTAGATAGGGCAAAGAAATGGAGACTTAATGGAATGCTCCACATTCCTCTAGAAGACATTATTTTTTCATGTGGTTATGAGGATAGGCTCAAAGATGCATAAGGGATGCCATAATGAAGTATCAAGTGATTTGGTGGTCCACAAAGTCAGCAATCAAGTAACAGAGGCAATACAGACTGTTCTGGAGCCTAAATACATATGTTTGAACTTTTGTGAAGGATGAAATGTATGTAGATTAGTCATAGAAGTTTGTGAAGAGGTCTTACATGTTATAATATATCTTAGGTTTGATCTGCATGTAGATATTCCTTATTTTCGTGCACCGCAATACTATATCTTGAGTTATGAAGTGTCACATATGGTCTGGAATGCTCTACTTCCTATTTGTTGTCATGTTTCTTGTTATGAGGATGTATAGATTGATATGATACTTCAACAAAAAGGTGAATGAAGGAAGTTTAGACTATACATGATTGAGTTCTTGGTCTGCATGAAGAATTTGACTTCTCCCTAGTAGTGTGAAAATGAACAGTTAGCAGTTTTGAGCAGTTTGAGCCAACAGGTTAAGTCTCTGGTATGTGTGGTAGATCTTGACCTATTGCCTTGACTTTGGAAGATGTGAAGAGACATGTTTTGAATACCTTCATGAAGTCTTGAGGTCCACAACAATTTTTCTTATCATATGGTATGTATTGAGGTTGACCTTTTAAAAGTTACATGTTTCATCCAATGATGTTTATAATGCTAACCTAATAAGTGTTTTGAAGTGTTGTGGAGGATATTTTTAGAAGATAAAATTCATTTGTAAGGAAAAGATGTGAGTGTGAATATGATATAGTAGAGGGCAAGATATGAAGTGTGCAGAATCAGTTTGAAGGCATGTTTTGAGTAGAAAAAGAAGACTACATTATCAACATAAGTCAGATGTCTATTTTGCAGTAGTCCATAAATCTATCTTTGTAAATCTTGAATGCAATGAGTAGAATATTTAGGGAGTATTAGCTTCCTTGGGTTCTACCCTAAATCAAAGTTATAATTGCTAGGAGTAGTAGATTCCTTGGGTTGTAGCCCAAAAACAAAGTTGTAATATTTCTGCAATGAGCATAATATATTGTGAGCTAACACTCACCGGGGTTTTTCCATGTTTTAGGGTTTTCCAGGTAAAAATTTTGGTGCTCTTGTGTTGATTCTTATGTCACTTGATTTACTTTCTACTCTTTAAGTTATTCATTTTTATCTACAAATAATTGTTTAAGTTTTAGTGTGTGTTGATTCACCCCCCCAGCACCTCATTGTGTTCAACAAGTCACTCTTGTCTCCTCTCTCATTTTATAGTTTCTATTCTTCAGTGACTCTACGAGTTAGTAGATGATGAAAACAAACAAATACTGATAAGGACCATGCGTCCATTTAGAAAGAAAGGAAAAATGGACCTAATCCATATATGAAGATTGGGTTGATATATATTACTGATGCTTGACTAGTAGAATCACTCTGTGTTGTGATCTGTGTTGTTAAATTTGTTGTAACAAACCTTTGCAATACTCTAAATATGCTTCTATGCACTTTGGAATGTTTTGTATCTCACCTTGTAGCTACACTTGGTTCTGAGATACTTGCAGTATAACCTCATGGCTATACTTGGTCCTAAACCCACAAGTATAGCCTTGGTCTATTATGCGACATGTGATATGATTTCTACATAGCTTTCTTGAATTGATTTGGTTGTTATCTTAGTGTAATATTTTCTAACCAAAGCTTATCTCTTGTTGATTACATTAGCAAATGATATCGATGTGTTTGTGGGAACATTCTACGATCGTGGCACATGTCACTTTTGGGGCATGGAATTTGTGAAATCTCTTGTTCCCTTGTGTGTTTTCACTTTACCTTAATGTACTTGATACTGGAAAGTGGGATCAACCACTTTGAGGTGGGGGCATATATTATATAGTAACTGCTTGATCTATTACACATGCTTCCTTTTCAGTGTAAGGCATCTTCGTGATGTGGGTGGGGTTGCATTTTGGAATCCCTTCTATAGAAGGTGGGATAGTGTATCTCTTGAGCTAGTGCACATCCTTTGGAGAAAAGCCCTTCTATGGAAGGTAGGATGGTGTATCTCTTGAGATAGTGCGCATCCTTTTAAACAAAGTCCTCATCGTGAGGTGGGGTTGGATCTTGAGTCATTCATCCTTAAGCATGTCTTTGGTAGTTTTGGTAGCATAGCTCAACCATCAGGTGTGTTTGGTATGTTTTAGATAGTGGAGTAGTGACGAGCTCTTCCCTATCGCCTGTGTTTGCCATGTATAAGATGTATAGTGCACCGATGACATACCATATGATGCTCATGTATTTTGTTTGTTTTATGTGTCTTCCTCATGTGTTTTGTGTGTTTGTGGCATGGTATAAAGGCATGTGGCAATGAACCCTACACAATGTATGTGTTTTGTGTGTTTTTGTGTCATCTAAAGATGTGTAGCGATGAGCCCCCCCACGTTGAGTGTTTTATTTACTTTAGTTAGCATTATATATCTATGTAATTGATTAATCATGTCTTCTCTTCATGTATACTTTGTATATTACATGACTGTGTTCATGTCTTCTCCGTGTATTGCATGCTTTCACTGTCTTCTCCATGTATTGTATGCTTGCACTATCTTCTCTATGTATTGCATGCTTCCTTACTATATTCACTGTGTCTTACGTGACTGTCAAGTGTTTTCCTATGTTTGCCTAAGTCTGGGGGCTAGAAATGGTCCTTCAAGCTTAGGGTGTGTCTTCATTCTTGTGTTTATTGTGTTTAAAGTGTTTTGATATGCTTTCACTGTACTTTAATGCATGTGCTAAATCGTAAGATCACACACACATTAAAGTGGGGGCTAAATGTTATGGAGTAACAAGTGGATACATGCCTTTTTACCTCCTAGTTTAGCTCCTAGGTCCCCATGTTAACACTCTACAAGTAAAATATTCATCCCAATGAGAAATCCCCTGAAACCCATGTCAAATGGGAACTAGGGGCCCATTTCATGCTTAAGTCTAGACCAAAAAGGCACATAGTGACTTGGGCACCCACACCCAAGTCCACCCTAATTGGTCAGGGTAAAATTTAAATCATGTCAACATAGAACCTTTAAATGGGTCTCTCCTTGTCATCTTTTTCAATTAATTTGTGAATTTTTAATAGGAAAGCATATATAAACAAGTGTTTGATTTCATTTTAAAAAAGTGGATGATACCAAGGTTATGATATTGAGCAAAAGAGCATCCATGATGAAGGGGGTAAATCATAAAACACACAACAATAGAAATTGCACACAAAAAATAGAACTTTCTTTATTGATTTGGACAACTTATTACATTATAGAAGCTCAAATACAATAAGAGGAATCAACCCTCCAAAGGTTGCAACACACTACAACTCCCTCTCCAAGACTCTGGAATCATCAACCTTCTGTAACCCAAATCAGCTAGGGTTTCTGCTTTCCCCACCTATTCTTGGCTCTATTCTTTCCCCCTTAACTCTACTACTACCTAGGGTTCCCAAAAATGGTTATTAATAGCCTTTTTGGCGGCCAACAACCTGATTTCAAAATTTGCATCTCCCTCCAAAAATAGGTCAACTTCCGAGAGCCATAACTTTTGATCCGGGTGTTCGATTGATGAACCTTTTTATGCGTCAGAAAGCTCGTTGAGTTCTCTACATGCTAGGAACCTGTTCTACTAGTTCCAGCCATTTTTGGGCCCGTACAAGGCCATTTAGTGTCTCAAACTTGAGTTTCAATAATTTTTAGTTATTTTTCAGGAAACGAAAACTTTAATATCTTTCAGCTCGCAAATGATCTTTGTGTGATTCCTTCACCCAAAGGTCTTATTTTTTGTTATGAAACTTCTTGTAAAATTTCACTTCATTCCGTGCCCAAATGCAAACTTTCTAAAAATAGTAGGTTGGTATTTTATAATAGTTTGAAAAAACTAAAAGTTCTACATCATTATTCAAGCGATTATGGAACCAGAACCACAAATTTTGAAAAAAAATGGAAAGAACATCAACAATTTTGAAACACATCTTTTTTGGGGTGATGCAAGATTGCCCTTACACCACTGGATGCTTCTGCATTAGACACCCAGGGTAATTTGAGAAGTGACCCTGTCACATCTCAGGTGTTTGTGTGAGGAAAACCCAAATGGTCAACCTCTGCCTTAGACAACCAAGAAGAATCTTCAACATGCCTTCCTTTCCATTTCACTAGATATTCTTCATATTGTTTGTTTCGAGTACTTCTTCCCACATGGCTATCCAAGATCTCTTCTATCTCCTTTGTTGAAGTAGATGCCGGAATACTCCACTGTTCTTTTGTTGGTCCGTCCTCTGTTCCACCTTCATGATATTCTGATAAATCAACAATGTTGAAAATAGGGGAAATGTTGATCTCACTCGGTAGCTCCACCTCATATGCATTTCCTGAATCATGTTTCTTCAAAATTTTGCATGGTCCAAATTTCTTCATTTTCAACTTATTGTATGTTCCAATCGGGAAACTTTCTTTTCTCAAGTGAACCATGACTTCATCTCCTACCTAGAATTCCTTATATCTCCTCTTCTAATTTACCTTAGCCTTGTACTGAATATTCATCTTATTAATGTGCTTTTTCACCTCTTCCTATAAATTCTTCATGTGTTCTGCAAAGTCTTCAGCCTCGATACTTGTCTTTTCTCCTTTGTCCAGATTCCTTAACTCTAAAGCATTTCTTGGACTATTGCCATATACAATCTGGAAAGGTGATTTACTAGTACTCCTATTAACAAAATTGTTGTAAGCAAATTCTACCTGTGGTAAAATCAAATCCCATCCCTTGGGCTTATCTCCTACTAAGCATTGTAGTAGGTTACCCAAACTCCTATTCACCACTTCCGTTTGTCCATCAGTCTGTGGATGGTGTGCAGAACTTAACTTCAAATCTGTCTTCAACTTCTTCCACAATGTCCTCCAGAAATAACCGACAAACTTGGTATCTCCATCTGAAACTATGCTCTTTGGTAGACCATGTAATCTCACCACCTCTCTGAAAAATAATTCAGCAATATGGACAACATCATTAGTCTTCTTGCAAGGAATGAAATGTGCCATCTTCAAGAATCTATCCACCACCACAAAAATGGAATCATGTCCTCTCTGTGTCCTTGGTAAACCAAGAAAAAAATCCATACTAATATCATCCCACGGCTTCTCTGGTATAGGTAGTAGCTGATATAGACCTGTATTCTGACTTGCTCCTTTCACCATCTGACATACTCTGCAACTCTGCACAAATTACCTCACATCCTGCTGCAACTGTGGCCAATAATAATTTTCACCAATAATAGCAATGGTCTTATCTCGACCAAAGTGTCCAGCCAATCCTCCACTATGCTTCTGCTTAATCAGGTTCTCTCTCATGGAACTCCTCGGAATGCACAACTGGCTTCCTCTAAACAACATGCCATCTTAGATTATGAAATCCAACTATTTTGTCCTATGCAAAGTAATAGGTTCCAAACAAGCTTTCCAGGCCTCTACAAAATCTAGATCTTTAGGATACAAACTTTTGAGCTCATTGAACCCAACAACCTCTATCTTCATTTCTGTCAACAAATTTTGCCTTCTACTCAAGGCATCTACAACTCTGTTAGACTTCCCACTCCTGTGCTTCAAAACAAAAGTATAGCTCTACATAAACTCAACCCATTTTAAATGCCTTTGGTTCAACATTCCTTGACTATTAAGATACTGCAAAGACTGATGACCAGTATATAAAACAAACTCCTTTGGCAACAAATAATGTCTCCATTTCTTCAAAGCCTAAACTATTGCATAAAACTCCTGATCATAAACAGAATATTTTTTCTTAGCATCATTAAGCTTCTCACTAAAATAGGCAATGGGCTTACCTTCTTGGCTCAAAACAACTCCTATAGCACTGCCACTAGCATCACAATCTACCTAAAATACCTTATTGAAATTTGGAAGTGCCAAAACAGGTTACTCTATGACTTTTTGCTTCAATGTATCAAATCTTTTGTCTGCTCCTTTAGTCCATCTAAACTATTTTCTATCCCCTCTCATTGTCTTAGTTAGGGGTACACAAATGCTACTAAAATTCTTGATAAACTTTCTATAAAAACTTACCAAACCATGAAAAGATCTTACCTCTGTGGCACTCCTTGGCATAGGCCATTCAATGATAGCTCTTACTTTTTCTGGGTCCATCTTAAGACCTTCCTCTGAGACAACGAATCCCAGGTATACCAACTCCTTTGTAAAACTACATTTCTTCAGATTGATAAACAACTTCTCCTCCCTCAGCTTCTCAAAAACTCTTCTAATATGCATCATATGCTCATCCCAAGTCTTACTAAAAATCAAAATATCATCTAAATAAATAATAACAAAACTTCCCAAAAATTCTTTTAGTACCTCGTTCATGAGCCACATGAATGTGCTTGGTGCATTGGTTAGCCCAAATGGCATGACTAACCATTCATACAAACCTTCCTTGGTCTTGAAGGTTGTCTTCCATTCGTCTCCTTCTCTGATTTGGATCAAGTGATACCCACTCTTCAGGTTAATTTTCATGAAGTACTTGGCTTCACTCAAACAATCCATTATGTCATCCATTCTAGGTAATGGAAATCTGTACTTGATCGTGATCTTGTTGATGGCTCGAGAATCTATGCACATTCTCCACTCTCCATCTTTCTTTAGTGCTAGTACTGCAGGTATTGTACATGGGCTTAGGCTCTCTCTTATCAACCCCTTCCTTAACAGCTCTTGAACTTGTCTGTTCAGCTCTTCACTCTCTGCAGGGGTCATTCTGTGGGCTGCCTTATTCAAAAAACTAGCTCCTGGTATCAAATCCATTTGATGACTTATCTTCCTCACTGGTGGTAAACCTTCTGGTACATTATTAGAGACAATATCTTGAAATTCTTCCAACATTTTTGAGACTTCTACTGGTACATCTTCACATTTCTCTTGACTAATCTTAGGAATCAATAAAAAGAAATGACGCTCATGCTTCATACCCTCCAAAAATTTTCTACCATCTACCAAGCAAATTTATGACAAATTTCGTCCTTTGTTAGGGAATATGTGTTAGCACGGCCATCATGGATAGCACTCCTATCATACTGCCATGGCCTCCCCAATAGCATTTGACATGCATCCATTGGTATGATATCACACAGCACCTCATCATGGTAGTCCTCAATCTTGAACTTCACTAAACACTGTTCATTGACCAAAGCTTTGTGGTCCTTTTGCAACCATGCAATCTGATATGGATGTGGATGCTTTCTTCTTGTCAACTTCAACTTGTCAACCATCTCCTCTGAAACAAGATTGCCTGTACTTCCACTATCAATAATAATATCACAACACTTACCTTCACATTTGCACCTTATGCAGAATAAACTCTTCCTCTAATTGGGTTCTTTCTCCTCATTCAACAAAGTTCTTCTAACAACTAGGGTTTCTCCCTTTCAGCATCTTCAGAATGCTCAAACTGCGCATCTTCATACATGTGCAACTCATGCATTACCTTTAGGTCTCCTATTTGTCCTTCCTTGATGTTGCAGACACTCGTATGCTCGATGCCCTTCTTCTCCACATTGGAAACAGGTTCCTCTGAAACCTCCTCTTCCTCTCTGCTCTCCATTGTTCTAGTCACGAGGGCGGTAGGTATTATCTCCTCTCTGATTTTGACTGGTGCCAACTTCTTCACTTTTCTTTGAATCTTCATTTCGGCCCCCATAGGGTCTTCCACCAGTCCTTTCACCTTGACCTCTTCCCCTTTGCTTGCTGTCAAATCTTTTATTTAGCTTCTCTTCCACCTTCAAGAAAAACTAGTATGCATCTTCTATGGTGGTCATTCTGACTAGGCTCAGCTCCTCTTGAATACTCAGCCTCAACCCATTAATGTAATGGGCTACCTTCTCCTTGTTGGGCTCTGTATGACCTATCTTGATAGTAATTTTATAAAACTCTTATGTATACTCCTTAACAGACTTGTTGCCTTGCTTCAATCCTTGTAGCTTCTTCAACAACTCCATCTCATAGTCCACAGGAATGAACTACTTCTTCAGTTTCTCCACCATCTGATCCCATCTAGTGATCTTTCCTTTTCCTCTTTTATTCCTCTCTAACTGGACCTCCTTCCACCAAATACTGGCATGGCCCTTCAATTTTGTTTTTGCAAACTTGACCTGATCTGGGTCTTCCACATCTTCATACTCAAAATACTCCTCCATGTCATTGATCTAATCAATAAGCAGTTCTGGATTCAAATCTCCAGAATATGTAGAAACTTCGATCTTGGGCCTCTTTCTGATCTTAGAAATGGCCCTCAACAACCTAACCTTTGTAAGATCTCTTGCAGCTTCTTGTTCTTCCTCAGATAGCTCATCTTCCACTTTATCCTCGCTCTCTTCTCTTGTTCTTGGCTCAAACCCTCTTCGCAGCTCCTCTTGCAATGCATCGATTTGTCTTTGTAGGGATCTAAAACCCTCTTCAGTCAAAGAATTCCTCCCAATATGATTTCTTCATAGAGGCATCTTGATCTTTGCAGCCAACCCACAACCTCAGGTCCTGGTACAAACTACCTCATGATCGGTGATCTGTCTACACACTCAGGATCCCTTGCTCTGATACCACTTGATGAAGGGGGTAAATCATAAAACATACAACAATAGAAATTGCACACAGAAAATAGAACTTTCTTTATTGATTTGGACAACTTATTACATTATAGAAGCTCAAATACAATCAGAGGAATCAACCCTCCATAGGCTGCAACACATTACATCTCCCTCTCCAAGACTCTGGAATCATCAGCCTTCTGCAACCCCAAATCAGCTAGGGTTTCTGCTTTCCCCACCTATTCTTGGCTCTACACTTTTCCCCTTAACTCTACTACTGCCCAGGGTTCCCAAAAATGGTTATTAATAGCCTTTTTGGTGGCCAACAACCTAATTTCAAATTTTTCTTCTCCCTCCAAAAATAGGTCAACTTCTGGGAGCCATAACTTTTGATCTAGGTGTCTGATTGACAAACTGTTTTATGCGTCAAAAATCTCGCGAAGTACTCTATGCCCTAAGAACCTGCTCTGCTAGTTCTGGCTATTTTTAGGCCCGTACAGGGTTGTTTAGTGCCTCAAACCTGAGTTTGAATAATTTTCAGGCATTTTTCAAGAAACAGAAACTTTAATATCTTTCAGCTCGTAAATGATCTTTGCGTGATTCCTTCGCCAAAGGTCTTATTTTTTAGTTATGAAACTTCTTGTAAATTTTCACTTCATTCCGTGCCCAAATGCAAACTTTCTAAAAATAGCAGGTTGCTATTTTTTAGCAGTTTGGAAAAACTAAAAGTTCTACATCATTATTCAAGCGATTATGGAACCAGAACCACAAATTTTGAAAATAAATTGAAAGAACATCAACAATTTTGAAACACATCTTTTTTGGGGTGATGCAAGATTGCCCTTACACCACTGGATGCTCTTGCATCAATTCAAGGCATTCATTGTGTTATTGTTGTAGACTCGTGTTTGTGTTGTATATGTTTGTTGTAGATTTGGAATCATCATCAATATCCTTATGAGATGAAGAGTCTTCATCCTCCTAAGGACTTCATCTCTGAGGTGACATCATCTTTGTTTGAATCATTTCATCATCATTTGGATTACCTTTAGCCTCTGTCTTGCAAGGACACACTCTCTGTCTAACAACAGTGTTGGGAAAGCTTGAATGTGAACATGAGATTTGATTGAGGCAAATCCCTAAACACCACAACCCCAAACCCCTTTTCTTCTTGTGAATAGGTTACAAGTGTGAGGATTGAAGAAGTGAAGGTACATGGAGGTTGTTCAAGGGATAGGATTTCAAGATCCAAAAATAGAGTGTGGAAATTCCTCTGCGAAAGACTCGGGCACCCATCCTAGCATCCACTTTCTAAATTAGACATTAGATACATCATCTGGACATCATTTACAACATTTTTCTAGTTTTGATCTTCTATAGATTGAGAATTTTTAGACTTGGGCGCTAACCCTGAAGTCCTTCGACATTTCAGCTTCTGTGAAACAAGTTAGGACATCTCATTGATCATCTCGGTACTTTCATATCCTGTGATGAAGGGGGTAAATCATAAAACATACAACAAATGAAATTGCACATAGAAAATAGAATGTTCTTTACTGATTTGGACAAATAATTACATTACAGAAGCTCAAATACAATCAAAGGAATCAATCCTCTACATGCTGCAACACATTACAACTATCTATCCTCAGGCTCTGGAATCTTTAGCCTTATGTAACCCCAAATCAGCTAGGGTTTATGTTTTCCTGCCTATTCTTGACTCTACACTTTCCCCCTTAACTCTACTACCCCCAAGGGTTCCCAAAAATGGTCATAAATAGCCCATTTTAGCAGCCAACAGCCAAATTTTGAATTTTGCATCTCCCTCCCAAAATAGGTCAACTTCAGGGAGCCATAACTTTTGATTCGGGTGTCTGATTGACGTGTCATTTGAAGCATTGGAAATCTTGTAGAGTGCTCTATGTGCTAAGAACCTGCTCTACCAATTCTAGCCATTTTCAAGCCTGTACAGGACCATTTTGTGCCTCAAACCTAAATTTGAATAATTTTCAGGCATTTTTCGAGAAATAGAAACTTAATATCTTTCATCTCACAAATGATCTTTGTGTGTTTCCTTTGCCAAAGGTCTTATTTTTAATTTACAAAGATTCCTATAAATTTTTTCTTCAATCCATGGCCAAATGCAAACTTTCCTAAAATGGCAGTTTTCTATTTTTAGTAGTTTTGAGAAACTGAAAGTTCAACATCATTATTCAAGCGATTATGGAACCAAAAATACTAATTTTGAAAATAAATGGAAACAACATCAACAATTTTGAAACATCATATTTTTTGGGTGATGCAAGATTGTCCTTACACCACTAGATGCTCCTACATCATCCTGGCTATCAATTATTATTTGTCTATTATAAGTTGACTATCTCAATTCTAAGGTTTAGTGCATTGATTAACCTAGGGTTTGATAAAAATACTGGTTGAATCACATCTTTCCTTAACTAACAAGAGCACAAAATTAGTAGTTGAGTCCTCTTTCATCTTGTAGTGACTTAGCTTAGTTTTCTCCTTGAATGTTGTAGTGAAAGAAGGTTTGATCTAGTGTACTTACATGCTTGCATTCAACCTTCCTTTTCCTACTTAACACTATTAATAAATGATTGTCTTACAACTTGTCATAGTCAAACTTGGGTGCCTTAATATACCTAATTAAAACATACAAAGATGCTTTATAACACATCATATGTATCATAAGAATATTCTATTTCCAACTCTTACATGTCATAGATTATGTCATATGTCATAACTTCTTAGACATTGCTCATGATGTTGACACATAAAATTAATACCACCTCAAATACGACACCTAAATTTTGGCATGTTGATATTTCCATCCAAGTCACCTTCAAAGTAGGATGACAACTCACCATGCCACCTCACACTAAATGATGAAATAAGATGTGTATGTACATAAATACAATATAGGCATGTTCTGTGGAAAAAGAGGGATGATCAAATTATGTGTTAATTAATTCAATCAGACCCTTCTTTCACACATACATTCAAGGAAATAGATTGAGCTAAGACACAACTATGATAGAGGACTTAGCTATAGGTTTGATGTCACTATGAGATGGTTGGAAAGATAGAATAGATTGATGATTTGTCCAAACCCCAATCCGATTAGGCCTAAAACTCTAATTATGCAAAATCATAAACAAACAGATGAATATTGACAAATGCTCGCATAGGAAGACACTAAATACAGATTAGAAACATACCAATATTTTAATTTCAAAAAGAGAAAACTTCTGGGACAAAAGAGGGAACACTTGTCCAAGGTGGCACTTTTTCTAGAGGCTGGGAGCAAAATATATTGTAGACTGTACCCTGCTTAGAGATTTCTGAAAGTGATAAATTGGAGCACAAAAGAGGGATCACCATTGTCTAATTAGTGATATTTTCCACTACTTTTTCAGATCTGGAATCCTTATGCTCTACACTAATCTTCTATAGCTCCTCTCCACAAGATCTGACACCTGTCACTTGCAATCACAAGAGAGGGGTTAGGGGTTGTGGTGTTTAGGAGGTTGCCTTGGTCAAGCCTCAAGATGGTATTCAAGCCTTCCAACACCATTATTAAATAGAGAATGTGTGTCCTTGATGGACAGAGGCAAAAGAAAATGATATGATGAATGATTGAAACACAAATTAGTTGTCACCTCAGAGGTGAATCTCTCACGGGGAGATGAAGATCTTTGATGCCATGAGGAGATGGATTGATGAACACAAATATACAAAAAACATGAACAAAACACAACACAATACTGCTCTGCAACATAATGAAATCCTTAAGTATCCTTAGCATAAGATCACAAGTTAGCATTATCCATTTAGATGTAAAATGAAGTCCTAAACATTATTATATATGCATTCCCACTATAATTTCATAATTCAAACTTAAGATGCTGACAAGGGAAACCTTTTTAACGGTCACCAACCAACATTCAAATTTGGGACCCCATCGAAATAGGGAAAGACAAGGGCATGGGTTCCTAAGTCTAGGGGCCTATTTTGGGTCTAGATTATTCTTAAGGTTCACCCCTAGGTCCTATTTGACATGGGTTTCAGGGAATTTTTCTTCAAGATTCATTTTTAACATGCATGATTAAATTTAAGGGACTTGGCTGCTAAACTTAGGAGGTTAAATTCCTAGGGGAACATTTTACAACATAAAATTTAGCCCCAATTTTAATGTATGTATGATCTTACAAACCATACATGCATTAAGGTGCGGTTGAAAACACATCAAATACGCCAGGCACTTAAAGCTAAGGCATACCCAAAGATTGAGGAACTATTTCTAGCCCCCAATCTTAGGTAAGCACTAGAAGACACATCACAGACACACAAAACACAATGAAGATAGTAGGAAGCACTCAAGACATAGAGAAGACAATATTGAAGACTTGCAAAACATGATGAAGACATGAGAGCAGTCACGTAAAACACATGAATACAATGATATAACATTTTCATTTTCATATATATGCATGGAAATAAAAATTGCAACACAAAAACCCAAAATGTAGGAGGAGCTCATTGCTACACCCATGAAACTACACCATGGGGAAAACATGCTACAAAAAATGTGACTGTGGGAGGAGCTCATTGCTACACCCTTGAAACCACACATGGGGGAAAACACGCCATAAAAAACCTAAGTGTGGGAGGAGCTCATCACTACACCCTTGAAACCACACATAGGGGAAAACATGCCAATTAAATTCTGAGTGTGGGAGGAGCTCATCGCTACACCCTTGAAACCACACATGGGGGAAAACACATGAAAGACACATGGAATAAATGAGTGCCATATAGCATGGCAAAGACATACTATACGTCTTAAACATGACAAACAAGGGCAATGCAAGGAGCTTAATTCTAAGTCCCATCATCTCAAACACGTTGTAGACACACCTGATGGTTGGACTTATGCCACACAAACCACCAAAAACATGCTTAAGGGAGGATAGTCTCAAGATCCAACCCTACCTCTATGGAGGACTTTTGTAACAAAAAGGATGTGCACTAGCTCAAGAGATACACCATCCCACCTTGCACAAAAGGGCTTTTGAATAAAAGGATATGCACTAGCTCAAGAGATACGTTATCCCACCTCCGCAAAGGGCTTCTTTGATAAAAGGATATGCTATACCATCTAATGAAGAGGGTTTTTTCTTGCAATATAAATAAAGATGTGTATTCACACTGGAGATACAACATCTCACCTCATGGAGAGGGCTTACAAACATGCTTCGCTAGTACCAAAATCATCAAATAGATAACCTTATATATGCCCCCACCTTAAGGTGGTTGACGTCATGTACCGATATCAAGCACATTAAGGTAGAGAGAAAACACACAAGGGAACAAGAGCTCTCACAAAGCCCATGCCCCCAAGGTGACATGTGCTCATGATCGCCGAATGTTCCCACAAACACATTGATAAATATCATAAGATAAGATAACAAGATTGTTAGAAAATATTACTCTAAGATAACAACCATATCACATAATAAAATCTATGCATGAAAACAGTCACATCAATGACCAAGGCTATACTACGGGTTTGGAACCGAGTATAACTGTTGGTCTATATTATGGGTACCTCAAAATTGAGTGTAGTAACAAGGTGAGATACCAATCAAAGTGTACAAGAGCAGATTGAGTGGATTGTAAAATGTTAGTCACAAGAAATGCCACAAGATGATACATCACATGGAGTGATTTTCCTAGTCAAGCGTGAGATATATGGTCTGTATTAGTATTTTGCTTTTCTTGTTGAAGGGACACATGGTCTGTATTAGTATTTGTTTGTTTTTATCATTCACCGACTAGGTAGAACCACTAGAAGAAGGTAAAAAATAAAATGAGAGAGGAGAACAAGTGTCTTAGGAACACCACGTAGGAGGATGCCCCAGGTCATCAACCATAATTATATGCCCCTAAGGCATGACGCACAACAATAAAATAGAGGAGAGCAACAATAGAAGAATAGTCACAATAGAGGTGGTCTCTCGGTATCCTTGACCTTACAAGAGTATCAAGGGTCATCCAAGGAGGCCTAAATAACACATAGCACATCATGGGGAAGCACAACACAGAGAGAAGACACACGCAAGTGAGCATAGCACGCTATGACAAAGGTGGCCAATAGGGTTAGAAATACTTACCTAAAAATACAACCATGCTAGCGGTTGTCAACAAGAAAATTATCCTCCTCCCAATCCTCAATGCCAGAGGAGAGAGGTACATAGGGCACAAGTGCCCATTCAGTTCCTTATCCTTTATCTTATTGACCTTAGGCTCTTCTTTGTTTGTTTTAGTGTTAGGTGGTTCAAAGTTTTCTTGTTGAGGTGATGTGTTGTTTCGAGCCAAGGCTTGTCTTCATTTCCTTCTTAGTGAGCATAGCATGCTATGACAAAGGTGGCCAACAAGGTTAGAAATACTTACCTAAAAACACAACCATGCTAGTGGTTGTCAACAAGAAAATTATACTCCTCCCAATCCTGAATACCAGAGGAGAGAGGTACATAGGGGACAAGTGCCCTTTCAGATTCCTTATACTTTACCTTATTGACCTTAGGCTCTTCTTTGTTTGTTTTAGTGTTAGGTGGTTCAAAGTTTTCTTGTTGAGGTGATGTGTTGTTTTGAGCCAAGGCTTATCTTCATTTCCTTCTTTTTCTAGCTTGTCTATTTCTTCTTGTTTTATTGTTGATATCTCCAAATGGAGTTTCATGTTTTCCATAGGTTTTTGTATCTTAGAGGAAGAAGCAGATGTGTGATTAACTCGTGGTGATGCATGGTATTATTTTCTACAGTTTTCTCTTGATCCTTGTAGGGATGACGAAGGAGGAACCTTAGCATATATCCCTTTTCCTTTGAGTCTAGGTGGTTCTTGTAATATTGGTTTCTGCTTAGGTACTATTTGTTGGATAGGGGGACCAACCAATCTAGATAGTAATTGTGCTTTGTAACACCAATATCCTAAGAAGGTTTGGTATGTTCTAGGCTTAGGTTCTTCTATAGGTTCCGACCAAAAGTAATCAAGGATGATGTTTTTCCAAGTCACCTCAGGCTACCATAGACTATGGGAAATAGTTTGTATGGACCCATTGTGAGGAAATTTTAAGCATTGGTGAAGTGTTGAAGGGACAACTTTCATATCCTTGAGCCACGGATAGTCTAGTTTGATACAGAAGAGGTTGAATGTTAGAATAATATCAAATGTTTTCTCTAAAGCATTATCAAGTACTTGAATCATTAAATAAATCTTCTCTATGGTCGGGGTGAAAGTTCCATTATGTGTTTTTATCATCATGTTGGCAGGTTCATAAGTTTCCTGTATAAGTTTGTGTGAGTAAAGGAACTCTTTTGTAGCAATGTTGTTCATACAATTTGGATCAACAAGGGTTCCTCTTACTAGAGTCCCCATAATGTTAACAGTGATGTAGAGAGGACCATCAATATCTTTTCATGTTCTAATGTTTGATGCAAATGTTATTTCAAGTTCTAGGGTCTTCCTTTTCTTGTTAAGTTGAGGAAGAACCATATCATTGTTTTTATGATGAAAAGCCATAGATGAAAGACTATTTCACACCTAAAACACTTGTTTGAGGGAAACGGGTAAAAATACACATAGACTTCACAATAGTAAAAGTGGCTAGGAGGAAATAGTTCAACACAACAAGGCTCAATTGATGTTTTTAAAGGTTTTGATCAAAAGATGTGAAAAGGTGTGTAAACAAGTAGTGTTGAAATACACACTGTGTAATTAAGATTATTCCAATTTTCACACAATTATATGAAATTATGCAAATTTTTCAAATAAAAAATGAGTATGTGCTTGAATATGAGTTAAGATTTGAAATGCAAGATATCTAAGATGAATGCAATGAAACAACACCAAGCTATACTTGTTTAAGCACCTAAAAATGCTCAATTTTTCCTCTTTTTTCAATACAAATGCACACAATATGTAATGTAGGAGCATCCTTGGTTCAAGAGTAATCTTGCATCAACCAAAAACATTTGCATTTCAGTTTGTTTCTTTTCATTTTCTAGTTCAGTTCAGGTAGTTCAGTCAGAAGCAGATTCTATATTTTTGGTCCAGTAGCATTTTCAAACCTTGTGAAGATGGACTTAGTATCTACATTCATTCACCTACATCATATCTAGAATTTAGAGATCTGCACTTCAATGCTCGAAAGATATCACTATTAGAAGTTTGACTATTTCTCAAAGTAGAGCATCTAGATAATCACTGACAATCAACTAAAGGAGAAACTTGCGAAAGCATTTCTTGATCTGTGGAACCTAATGACACATCATTCAATGATCTTTGGTTCATGGCTGACCTTCCCAAGAGATCCACACATCATTCCATTCATTTTCTGGAAGTGTTCTATACATTTAGGTCTGACCTATCTGTGTACACATGTTACATCTCTTCGTTAGAATTTTTGATCTTCCTTGGCCGACGCGGAGGAATCTATTGATCCGGACTTGATATATATTGATGTAGTAGATCCTTGGGAAAGTAGTTCATATAGTTCTCATGATTTAGAGGATTGATAGTTTGGATTTTGTGTGAAGGAGCTTCAAATATTTATCTTATGCATGTATGTAATTAGGCCTGTGAGCCCTAATTGTAAGCCTTCAGGTTGTCGGTCGATCTCTATTTGAATTCTATGATATACTGAATGACTAAATCTGTGTTTGTTCTATTTCTTTGAGTTGTTTCCATTATGTTTACTCTTGTTGCATGGTTTGGACAGTTCATTCTATGAACCCTCCTACCATGACTGCACCAAGTGGTATCAGAGTGAAAGTTTGAATCTTTGGGAGTGAATTGAGCAAAGTTGGCAAGGGAATTCCATAAGATCTTGCTATGGACAGATCGTTAAATTGAGTTAGGTTACTTGTGTGATAGGTGAAAAATTAGATTAATAAGATCAAGCATAGCCATGAAAAACCTAACCCTACCATCATCAAAGAATCTAATCCAAATGAAATCAAAAGCATGCCATTCAAGACCAATATCAACTAGATTATATGATTCCTTGTTTATGATGTGGATTGCTTCTTCAATAATGAACAATTATGAAGATAAAAGCTGTCATGATGGATGGATGATAAAGCTAATATGATAGATAAATGATAAAGTGCTCAATATGCTTAAGATGATAATGTAGATGCTATATGAGTACTGGATAGATGTAGTATGGAATGAGAGGGTGTTTATATAGAACTCAACCAAAATCAATCAACGGTAGAGATTTGGTGGCTATGTGAATGGCTAAGATTAAAAGATGATAATAGGTGAATTTGAAGATGACAATTGGAGGGAAGATAAGGCTTATGTGTGATTGTGTACATAAAAAGTACTACATGTGAAAGATATTAAATAAAAGATGTAGTACCACTTATCTTTTTAAATGAAAGAGGCACACATGTCGGCTCATGAGATAAATGATAAGAGGAATTAATTAAATAAATAAAATTTATTTAATTAATTAGAAAGTGGGTTTGTGAATAGAATTTTAATTAAATAAATAAGATTTATTTAATTAAAATATATAGAAAGAAGATAATTAAATAATTAAAGATTGTTTAATTATGGCTTAGAGGAAATAGCTAATGAATTAATTAAATAAATATAAAATTTATTTAATTAATAGAAGAAATAAGTCGTAGGGATATTGCTCAAGTGTGTTAGACAAATGCAGATGTTAGATAATGCAATATTTGAATGCTAATGATAATTAGGTCAATCTTTGGTGTCTACATTTTGCCCCTTTTTGATACAATGTTCGTTAGAGCATTGTGTCAAAGAAGATATGTATACATGGTTATAAGAAAATTATGCAGTTATTTTTTATGTGAATATATAGTGGCATAGATATCAATATATTTATTTTCCTTTTATGTAAATCTCCCTTTATTTCTTTTATTTAATATATATATAGTTGAAAACTAATGAAAGACTGTGGATATATATATATATTCTATCTGTATAACAATTTTTTTTACTCTGAGTATATATATCGAAATCTGAATATAGGAATTTTAGCAGAGATCAAAGTTTAAACTAAAGTTAGAACTTTCGGCGTTTCCATTTCCTTTAAGATTGTTTGTGTAATGGCATTGGGGTTTGTAAATGGGAGGGGGCAACAGTAGTGATGCTGCCACCCCTTGTGGTCTGTATGTGTGTGGAGTGGGGGTGGGGTGGATTCCCCACCTGCCACTCCATAGTATATGGAGTGGGGGGGGTGGGGGATCTGCCCCACCCCTAAATTGTTGCCTTCCTAAAACACAGAGGAACTTGGCGTTGAACAAAAAAAAAATGTAGTATGGCGGCGGCGACGTTCCTCCCCCCATGTAAAAGTTATCTTTCCTTATTTCAGCCCTTCGGCCTCTGCAATATACACTGTATGATATTTATTACCAGATGATATATATATATATATATACATATCAAACACATACAAATATATATAAATATATATATATATATATATTTATATTTATATATTTGTATGTGTTTGATATATATATATATATATACAAAGATTAAACGTATATACAAGTGTGTATGCCTCTGGTGTGGCAGCCATGAAAACATTTCCAAAACTTGCAAACAAAGAAAAAAAATGAAGAGATTGAGAGAAGAAGAGAGAAGAGGGAAATGAGATGGAGTGAAAATAGGGCTAGGGTTTTCTTTCCTTTCATAAGGAAATTATTATTTTATTTGTGAGTTTTTTAGGGCTTGCAATTTTAAAATTGCTTTTAGTAATTTCCCCCTCATTTTATTATTGACTCTATTTCTATATTATTTTTTAATTGGGAAGATTAGGGAAATTTATGATTGGGTGGGATTTATAATGTGGTAAAGTTAATGTTGTTAATTGTATTTCTAATTTAGGGGGTAGGGGAATTATTATTCTAACTATTTTTGTAAACGGGTCCATTATAGAATAATTTATTTTACTAAAGGGAACTATCATTTATTTTAAATTATTAGCTTTGGGACTTGATTAATTTTTTTAATTTACTCCAATTTATCTATCAAAATGTATTTACTTTTAAAGCAATTGAATTTAATTTACTTCTTAGGACATTAATCCAATTTATCTATTGAAATGTAATTAATTTTAAATCTTTTGCAAGTAGATTGATGCATGTGGACGTTAACCCATAAGGTTGATTTTGTTACAATTTGAATAATTAATTTAGTTGCGTTATTCTGATTAGGATATAGTGTTTTAATTAATTAGTTAGATTTATCATTACCCAACCAGTAAACCTAGTAAACATTTTTCCAAAATTATTTTAATTAAACTAAACCCTATTCATGCCCGTAAGGTGTTATGCTGCCAGATTTTTTCAGAATCTAGGGTTTAGTTAGGCTATTAAATTTAACCTTGTGTAGTGTTAAATTATTGTTTTTGCCAGCTTGTTGACATTGCTATTTGACATTAAAATTATTCTTATGCATTAGAATTAGGCTTTTGATTTTGACTTGTGTCGAAATCCCATCATCCACTTAGGTTAACCTAGGGTTTTTGATCTTTGATCCTAACCCTATTAGCAATGTTAATCATGTTGTATCGACCCCCTAGTTGGCCTTCATCATATAGAGGAATGCGCAAGTGAATGCATTACTTGGCTTTTGACTGACATGTTTGCGCCTTATGCGTATTGTCACCGAGCACGCTCACACATGCGAGGGGGTTTCTAGAGAAGCGTGGAAATTTTTTTGTTGTAGATGTTAGTAATGTGCTTGTCCTCAGGTGCAGTTTAAAGATTTGTGGCGATGAGTCTCTCTGGCACTCTAAGTTTGTTTGCAATCAATCAATCAATATTTCAATCAATCATCTTAAGCCCTCTATGAAGGTGGGGGTGGCATATCTCTTGCGGAGAGTGCCCATCCTGTCATTTTCAAAAAGTCCTCATTCGAAGGTGGGGAGCGGTTTTGTGACTAACTCAACCCTTAAGCGTGTCTTTGGTGATTGTTGTGGTGAAGCCCAATCATCGGTGTGTGCTTGTAATGTGTTTGAGATGGTGATGAGCCTAGAAATAGGAACACTCCATCGCTTGTCTGTCATGTTTTCTCTGTGTCTTCAAAGTGTGTGTGTTTGACATGCTTGTTTTGTTTGGTGTGTCTGTTGCCCCATATGCAGTTTAAAGACCAACATGATGAGTGCTTTCTGCATTTTGGGAGGTTTGGCGTGTCTTGTGTGTGTGTTGCCCCATATATGCAGTCTAAAGACTAGTGCGATGAGTGTTTCCTACATTATGGGAGGTGTGTTTACTTTCCTTGTACTTGCATCTACATTTCATATATATGAGAAAAAGAAAAGAAAAAAAATCATTCCTATCTTCCATGCATTAACTATCTTCTATGCATCTGTTGTTTTCTCCGTGCTTTGCGTGACTGTAATTGTCTTCTCCGTGTTTTACATGCCTATCATTGTCTTCATTGTGTTTGACGTGTCTTCTCTATGCTTGGTGTGTTTACTGTGTTTGTTGACCGTACTTTAATGCATGTATTGGCCTCGCATTTATACATACATTAAAGTGGGGGCTAAATGTAACATCAAAAAATGTCCCCTTGGGGGCTTTTCCCTCATAAAGTTTAGCTCCCGAGTCTTTTATCTGCATTTAGGACATCTTACATCATATTTTGACATCTTGATGAAATGAGCCCTAAGTTTCATGACAAATGGGACCTAGGGGGATCCATTGAACCTAACCCTAACCAAAATAGGGGAGAGGACTTGGGTGCCCACACCCTAGTCCTGTCCTATTTTGGGTCAGTCCCAAATTTTGAGTGTCATCTTGTGATAGTTATTTGGGTCCTATGCCAACACGGTAAGTTTGAATTATGAAATTCTTGGTGGGAGTGTTTGTAGTTGCATATATAAGCATGCTTAGGCATTCACTTGTAAACTAGATGGACATTATATGATTACTAGCTAGCAATTTGGATTCTCAAGTTTATGTGAAGGTGATTCAAGGCATTCATTGTGTAGCAAGAGAAGATTTGTGTTGTCTATGTGTTTGTATTTGTAGATTTGAGCAATCATCTCCTCATGGCATGAAGATCTTCTTCCTTCCATGCGATCTTCACTACAAGGTGACATCATGTTGATATGCACTAGACAATTGAGAGGGGGGGTGAATCAGTTGTCTCTAAAACTTAAACACTTTTGCAATTAAACATCAATCACTTATCCACAATTATTTTGATTTAACAATGAATGCATAAAACCAAAAACTTAACCATAGATACAACATCAAACACAAGAGACACCATATTTTATGTGGAAAACCCCAAGGTGGGGAAAAATCATGGAGAGGATTATCTCTTAATATATATTGTAATCTTGAAATAATGATGTTTAGGCTTGGTCACTCCACGGGCCTAACATACTGGCTCACTACCATGAAGAACAACTAGGTCTAGCAGACTCACTGCCTCAACCCTAAACCTAGCAAGATTACAATAAGGGTTGTTAAACCCTGAGGGCTATTAAACCCTACTGGTAGCTCATTGCTAGACTCACTACTATGATCAACACCTTTTTATGTTTGTGATTGAATTACAATAATTCATCTGCTCCACTTTGCCTCTACTCTGCTCTACCTCTTCTCTACTCTACCTTTTGGACCTTTCTTATTATCTTTCCATTTTTTCTCAAGGACACCTTTTCCATGACTTAACTACAAGTATTTATACACTTCATCAACCTTGGAATGATCATCAAGGTCAGCATCACAATCATCAGCCATTGGAACAATCTCCAAGGTCGACATTACAAACATTTACAAAATAGGTCATGACCTATTACAACATTATGCAAAGGAAATGAAATGTAGATCATGCCATGCCTTAGCTAGGACTCAAACATGATCTTCCACACCTCAACACACTTCCACAATCTTCCAGAGATCTCTACAATCACTGGGATTAACTAGGTCGGCCAAAACTGGTTACACGTTATACTATCTGGGAACAATCTTTGAACACGATCTCAAATCCTTAACATGGACCAATATCAAGATAGGATCATGATTAGGCAACATCCACAAGCATGTTATAATCATCAAGAGAAACTGCATGAACCTTAACCACTTTATCCATAGGAATCTTCTCACCGAAACACATGAACTTCACTATCTTCAACTGTCATAAAAGGAAGATAGCTTGCAGACCACCAAAACATGAATGATTGCAATTGTAAGCACTTATCATCATCCCATACTTCCCTCTAGAACCGTAGAGAAAAATATTTTATTGCAGAGGAATGCAGAGCATAATACTTTCTCCCTGTCACCAGAGAATAATTAGAATGAGCAGGCTTTATTCTGGAGAATGCAACTTTCTCACAACTTCACACCGGAGGCTCAAACTCAGGATTTAGTATCTTCAAACATCCCTTTGAACAACTTCCAATCCATAGACCTAGATCTATGAGCAGAAAGAAATGTAGAGCAACCTACCAGACTGATCTTTAGCATACAACTCACTGTCTACACTGCATTCCAATGTAACTCACTTTATTCTTCCAGAGAGGGCAATTTGCTCAATATCCTCAACACATAAGGCTTCTAAACATGTAATAGAGCAACAAAGATATGTTGACATCAATGACAACACTAATTAGGCACATACTTGCAACAATCTCCCTGTTTGTCATTGATGGCAATATATGATGTGAAAAACTGCAACAACCATCAAGACAAGATTCTCCCCCTTTCTCTTTACACACCTATACTCTTTCTTTGAACAAGATTCTCCCCCTTTCTCTTTACACATTTGCACTCTTTGTCTAACTAAGTTTTTCACATGACTTCTCTCCCCCTTTGACATCAATGGAAAAGGGCACATACGTGCACTTTTATGCTCTGATTCAATCTTTCTTCTAAACTCTCTGACTACTCCCCCTAAGAAGTAGCCCTAAGAGGTATCAATCTGGATTTGAGGGGGCACCACCGAACTAATGCACTACTGTGCATCTTATTTTAGAGCAGGAGGGGTGATAACCCCTAACTTTTCTTTGAGATACTCAAAAGTATCCTTAGGCAAAGGCTTTGTGAAAATGTCTACAATTTGATCTTTAGTAGAAACATATTCCAACTTGACTTCATTTTCTATCATCTTTTCTCTCATAAAATGATACCTAATGGATATGTACTTTGTCCTTGAATGCATTACTGTATTCTTTGATATGTTTATGGCAATTGTGTTGTCACAAAAGATTGTGATTGGATCCTCATACATAACTCTGATGTATTTCAAAGTTTGCTTCATCCATAACACCTGAGTGCATCTGCATGCTACTACAATGTATTCTTCTTCTGTAGTAGACAGGGATATTGAATCTTGTTTCTTGGTCAACCAAGATATTAACCTTTTTCCCAAGAAGAATGCACCTCCACTTGTACTTTTTCTATCATCCACATCTCCATCCTAGTCTGCATCAGCATATGCACTGAGAGTAAAATCATTGTCCTTAGGGTACCACAAACCATAATCCATTGTACCTTTCAAATACCTTAGAATTCTCTTGACTGCCATCACATGTGATTCCTTGGGTTCTGCTTGAAATCTTACCACAAGACACACTACATGCATTATGTCAGGTCTGGTTTGAGTCAGATAAAGTAATCCTCCAATCATAGATCTATACATTTTCTAGTCCGCCATGGGTGAGTTATCATCTTTGTTTAACTTACAACTAGTTATCATAGGTGTGCATATTAGTTTAGAGTCTTCCATCCCAAATTTCTTTAACAAATCTTTCACATACTTAGAATGAGAAATGAAGATACCTTTATTTGATTGACTTATTTACAGACCTAAAAAGAAGTTCATCTCTCCAAAATGGGCATTTCAAATTCATTTTGCATTTCTCCAGCAAAAACTGAGCACATACCTTCATTTCCTCAAAAAATAATATCATCAACAAAGACTACAACAATTAGGATTTGTTCATCATTGATTTTGAAGTGGAGATTGCTATCTGTAGTACCTTTACTGAACCCTATCTGTATCAAATACTTGTCCAACCATGCATACCATGTCCTGGGGGCTTGTTTTAATCCATACAAGGCTTTCTTCAATCTACATACCATGTCATCTTGATGTGATGACTAAAACCCTTCCGGTTGTTCAATATAGACTTCTTCTTCCAATTCTCCATTGAAGAAGGTAGACTTAAATCTTTGTAGGCTGCAAAGGCCAAAAACATCCTTATTTCTTCAATCCTTGCCACTAGAACAAAATTTTCCTCAAAATCTATTCCTTCAACTTGAGCGTATCATTTGCATACCAACCTTGCTTTGTTTCTTACCACTTCACCATTCTCATTCATTTTGTTTATGAAGACCCACTTAGTGCCAATAACATTCTTATCTACTAGTCTAGGAACAAGATCCCAAGTCTGATTCTTCTCTATCTGCATCAGTTTCTCTTTCATAGCCTTTGCCTAATTCTCATCTTTGCAAGCCTCATCCACAGTTTTAGGTTCAATCTTAGAAATCAGACATAATTTTACTTGATCCTTTGCAAATTTTCTTCTGGTTAAAATCCCTTTGATCTTATCTCCTATGATTTGATCTTTAGAATGACTGAGTCTTACATACCTTGGAGTTTTGGTAGCACTTATCAGAACTTGTTCTTCTTCATCTAAGTTCCCTTCATGTTGCACCACTTTTGAAACATCTAGTTCATCTGATTCATATCCACCTGATTTTGAGGACCTTTCCTTACTTTCATAAACTTTAACATTTGCACTTTCAATGATCTTATTCAGCCTCTTATTATAGCACTGGTAGGCCTTGCTCTTAGTGGAGTAACCAAGGAAGATTCCTTCATCACATCTAGCATCAAACTTGCCTAAATCTTCTTCTCTTTTTATATAACATTTTCTACCAAAAACTTTGAAATATTTCACAGTAGGAACTTTACCATGCCACAATTCATAGGGAGTCTTAGAACTATTACCTTTTACTTGGACTATTTAGGATAAATACAATGGTGTGAATTGCCTCTCTCCAATATGCTTCCAAAAGATCAGCTTCTTTCATCATGGTTCTAGCAGCTTCTTGAACTGTTCTATTTTTTCTTTCAACAACTCCATTTTGTTGTGGAGTTCTAGGTGCAGATAGTTGTCTCTTTATTCCATATTATTCACAAAAGAAATTGAATTCATTTGATGTAAGCTCTCCTCCTCTATTTGACCTCAGGAATTTGGTTTTCAAATCCATCTCTTTTTCAACCATTGCCTTAAATGCCTTGAACTTATCAAGAGCTTTAGCTTTTTCTTTCAAAAAGGTAACCCAAGCCATTCTAGAATAATCATCAATAAGCAACATGAAATATCTATCTCCTTGCAAAATTCTTACTCTGGTAGGTCCACACAAATCTGTATGCACTAGCTCAAGTAGTCCTCCAATTGATTGGTCCTTACTTTTGAAACTTGTTCTTGTTTGTTTCCCAAATTGACACTCCTTGCAAATAGGATTAGCATGCTTCACAAGTTTAGGCAGATCTCTAACATGTGTAGTACTTATCTTCATAATGTTATCAAAATTTATGTGACACAACCTTCTATGCCATAACCAACTCTCATCAGTCTAAGCCAACAAGCAATAGTTATCAGTTCCTTTCAGGTGATAGATGTTACCTCTGGTCTTCTTACCAGTTGCAATGACTATTCCAGAGCTTTCCCTGATCTTGCATCCATTGTCCTTGAAGCTTAAATCATATCCCTTGTCACACATCTGACCCACACTCAAGAGATTGTGCTTTAATTCTTTCACATACAGGACATCTTCAATAATGTGCTTGCCATCAAAAGAGATAGATCCTTTTCCATAAATTTTACTAGTTGTATCATCTCCAAACCTAACTAGTCCACCATCATATCTTTCTAAACTCACAAACTTACTTTTGTCACCAGTCATGTGGTGAGAGTAGCCACTATCAATAACCCATTCATAGTTGTCATTAATGACCTAAGCATCCAAAGCACTTTCCACTAGTTTTTCTTCTTTCACATAGCTAGTAAAATTAGTAGACATGGGATCTTCCTTAATAGCAATAAACAAGCATTCATTTCTAGAAGTACTTGCATTATCTAGTTCACCATTATCTGATACTCCATCATTATCAAAATCTTCAACATAATAATACTTCTTTTAGGTCCTAAGCTTGTTCTCATATCTTTTTCTATTCCTTTCAATTCTTTCAGGATGGATGATAGTAAATGGGATGGAAGGCTCATGATATATGGATGGACAAAGGGATAGGCTATATAAAGGATGGATGCATGCCCCATGATAAATGTATAGGTAGGCTATAGTGGAAAGCTTATGATAAACAGATGGGGATAATCTATAAGATGGAAAGCTCATGATAAGGATACACCATAGTGGATGGATCATAAGGGAGCTAGGATGTGATCTTCAAAGGCTATGTTGCATAGGAAAAACTTGCCCCATTCTAGGTGGTAATGCTTAGGATTTTTACATGATTAGGTTTTACATGGCGCTTATGATGATAGGATGACATGATGGATTGGTTTAAATGGGATGGATAAATGGTCAATGGATAGGACTTGGTTTGGAAAGAAGGTATGTCAATAGATATCCAAACATGTTTCAACATTTTGCCCCTATGTCTTCATCAAAGTCAAAAAGGGGGGAGGATGGATAAATGGGTTCAATAGGATAGGCATGTTTATGTAATGGCTAAGGATGGTAGGATGGTATGTTAATAGGAGGACATGATAGGATGGAAAATGATATAATGGGATAGATAATTTGGAAATGGATAGGTTGGATGAGACAATGTGCCCCCAAGTGTAAGTGACATAGAAGATCAACCTACACATGATGCCTGTGCCAGGTTTTCATCATGGTACTTATCCAAGGCGCCTGTTTACTAGGTTTTCACCGTTGGATGAAGGGATTTCTCTTTACTATTTTGACTTTTTTTTTTCTTTTTTTTTTTTTCTTTGGATGGGTTGGCAATTACACATGGTGCCTGTTTGCCAGGTTTTCACCATGGTAATGGATAGGAGGGACTCAAGTGGCTAGTGCTATGAAGGTCGATAGTGTCCCTTTATAGATTGATGATGTCTTCGCATGGACCATGTCAAGTGTGCTCATAGATGTTGATAAGGGATTGCATGGATAGGAGATGGATTAGGTGGATAGTAGATTATGATGTGGATTATGAAAGGTTCATGCAAGGATAGATGGATGGGGATAGTGGACTATGATGTGGATTATTGGCTTTATGGAATGAAGATGGATGAAAAGTTTATGCCAAAGCATGGACCATAGGAAGGTGATTGGGGAGATATGTAGGATAATGGATGGAAGATGGGGAGATGTAGTTATGTGGAGGTGTTGCAGAGTGGAAGGGAACCATGACCAATGGTTGCACACACCGTGATAAACATTGAAGCTTTTGGTAAGATGGTGGTGTAGGAAGCAATGGAGATGTTTGCTTAGGAGATGGTTGATGAAGTGATTTAGGAACCCACATAGATTTAGTATTTTTAGTGCTTTTTCTTTGCTTGTGGGATTTTTGAAGGGAATGGAAGTTTTGGATGGAAGTAGGCTTTTGGATGGATATAGGTGATTGGGATTCTTGAGATGTGGATGAGGATGCCTCATTTGCTTTGCTAGATGTTTGCTTAGGAAGCCAAACCATTTTGCTTTTGGGCTTTGTATTTGGAGGTAAGGGTTTAGATGGCTGCTTAGATGAACTTTGCTTTGAGTTTGATTCTTTATGTCCTAAGGTATGAAGACCTTTAGGATTTTTGGTAAGATTTTTAGGTTTATAGGTAGAGACATAAAAATTTTTGCTTTTGAATCCCATGGGGTGGGTGGAGTGGATGGAATGATTGGAAGCTTTATGCTTAAATGATGTGTGCTTTTGTTGGTCATGATTAGGAATGTAAGGATACTTATGAATGATAGGTATGTTAGGTGTTGGAAGCAATGGTGGCAAGGTGGATGAAGGGATATTTGGAGTTGGTGAAAGTGGAGGCAAAGTGGATGGTGGAAGGTGTATGGTCACATGCTTTTGACATTTATAGGATGATGGAGGTGGAATGGCAACATATGTTTTAGGTAGATGATGGGGGGTGCGATGGAAAGTGAACTTAGGATGGATGGAGGAATTACCAACATCTTGGCCTTTTTTACCTTGGGGTGTGTATCTAAGGCCATATGAGCATGGAGGAACTTTGACATGGTTTGGCTCCAAAATACCTTGTTCATAAAGGCTTAGACCTTTGCCTTTGTAGTTCATGTTTTGGAGTATGCGATGGACAATGGGACTAGATGTGTTTTGGGAACTAGACTTGAGTTCTTTATTGGATGGAGAAGGTGAAGTGGAGGACAAAGGTTGTTGTTGTCCTAAGGAAGAACATTCATGGACAAAGGTGGTAAGACTGTGAGGACATGATAGTGGATTTGAAGTGGAATCGATGGTGGATGTGGAAGGAGGATCATTAGGATCTTGATTAGCATTGTGTTCACTATGATCCAAGTTATATGTTTGATGTTTTATGCTCACTTGGGGGACAAGTGTCTCATCATGACAAGTGGATGTTTGCTCATTATGGATAGGGCTAGATGGCAGATGACTAGGAGCAATTTGGATATCTTGCTCATGGATAGATATAGGATTATGGATAGGATCAAGGTGCTCATGGATAGCTTCTTCATAGGTATCATCTTGATCATAAAGAAGGTAAATGTTATGGATAGGTTGAATTTGGATAGCTTTCTCATGAATGGTTGTTGGGAGATGGATAGGATCAAGTGGATCATGGATAAGTTCATCATTATGGCTAGCATCTTGATCATGGAAAAGATACATGTTATGGATAGGTTGCATAAAAGTGTTTTGATCTTGAGTTGGACTAGGGCTTAATGTTTCCACATGCTTAGGATTAAACCTTTGACATACCTCTTGGGTTTCTTGAATGGAAGTAGATGACTCTTGGATAGGCTCTTGGTCAACAACATGAGAACATGATGACTCTTGACTTCGATTAATAGGAGACTCTTGAATAGGCTTGATGGCTTGTAGGTCACATGATGGGCTTGAAGGGCTAAGAATATTAATTGAGGGCTCTTGGATAGACTCAAGGATAGGTGGACCACATGATGGGATTATATGATTGGACATGACCTTTGGAAGTTCTTTGGTAGGTTCATGAATAGGTGTTTGACATGGAGGTAGTTTATTCCTAGCTAGTAGCCAATGGATCACATCCTTCGCAAGTGTATGAGTGGATGAGCAATATAATGGATGGATAATAATAGTAGATGGTGTTGTAGGCTTATGATTAGGACTTTGATTGGATGGAAGGATAATGGAGTTTGATAGGCTAAGATTTGGATTGGATGGGGGTGATACGTGGGATTGGGATGATGTGGCATAATTTGCCATTATAGGTGGGTACACCTTGTAAACAATTGGCACAAATATTGGGCATTTATTTGTATTATGGCCTTTTGTTCCTATGGTATGCACAATAATCATGTTCATCATATGGACTTTCTTCACATGGTTTGACTTTAGGAAGTTCAATGAGTTTTGCTTCAAGCATTCTTTGTAAAACTATCTCAGCCGTATCCTTTGGTGAAGGATTAGAATGACATGATAATGAAGGTAATGGAGGGCTTGATGGTTTGGAAGGTTGATGGACCAATGGACTAGGGGTAGGATCACATGGTGGTGTTGGGATAGGACTTGTTGGCTCATGTGTTGGCATGTGATTGGATGGTGGTGGCCACTCTAGATTGGTATGTCCCTTGTCAAAGGTTATTAGATCTTGCATAGGATATCTTGGGCTCATTTGGTTTATGTACAAGGGACCACTTGGACTTACATGTGCTTCTTGTTGCAAAGGTGGACTTGGGCTCACTTGTGCTTATTGTGGAGGCCATTGATAGTCTTGGTGATTGGGTGAAATGGTAGGATATGTGGACAAAAGATCTTGAGGTGGACTCAAAGTTGAGGGCATTTGATCTTGTAGCCAAGGTGGATTTGGGCTTACATGTTCTTGTTGTGATGACACTTGGTTGCCTTGTGGATGGGCTTGGTGGTATGTTGGAATGTTAGAATGAGAAATTGGATAATGTTGGGGTGAAGATTGATTTGTTGATGTGGCATTGACATGATAGGTGGATGAATTAGGTTGGTGTGAAGTTGAAGATGATGACATGTAAGGTTGATGTGGAATTTGTTTAGGTTGGGATGGTGTTTGGACTTCTTGTTGTGATATGATTTGTTGTTGATGTTGGTAAATGTGTTGATGTGATGATGATGGAGGGGTTGCATAGGATAATGATTGTTGTGATATGGATTGATATGGATAAGGGTTGTGATAGGTTGATGAAGGGTTGATATGACATGTGGATGAATTTGGTTGATATGAAGTGGATGGGGATTTTGGACTTGTCTCATCCTCATCAATAAAGAGATAGCCTCCTCGAAGTATAAATTTGGTCTTTGGAGGAGAGGTTCCTTTAATTGTGATCTTGGGCTTTAGTTCATTCTCATGATTTGAATTAGGAAGATGACCACCTTTAATTGTGATTGGTTTCTTCTCATGATTTGGATTAGGAAGATAACCACCTTTAATTGTGATTGGTTTCTTCTCATGATTTGGATTAGGAAGATAACCACCTTTAATTGTGATTGGTTTCTTCTCATGATTTGGATTAGGAAGAGGGGCTCCTCTAATTGTGACCTTAGGCTTTGGTTTTATTTCATTATTTGAATTAGAGGGGTAGCCTCCTTGAATTGTGATTATAGGCTTAGGTCTTGTCTCGTGATTATAAGGATAACCCCCTTGAATTGTCACATTAGGCTTGGGATTTGTCTCATGACTAGAGGGATAGCCCCCTTGAATGATTACAACTATCTTGACAAGTGTTGACTAAGACTAGGTTGATGATGATGTGGAGATGATTTGGAATGAGTATGGATGTGACTAGGATATGTTCAGAATAAAATTGATTTGGGTATGATTAGGATATGATGTGGACTGACAAAATTGGGTGATGTGGATCAAATGTAGGATGAATTGTTTATGTGTTTGGTGTTTATAGCTTGATTTAGCAATGTTCAAACAAATGATTATGCATACACACATGAATCACTCACGCAAGACACACATGCAATTGTTGACTTTGAAAATGAAATGTGATGATTATGCAAGCACACATGGAAGACACATCAACAAGCCTAATGTGTCGTCAAGTGGGTATGGCCAATTAGGTCTTAGGCTAGATTGCACAAGATTGACTATGGAATTGAAAGCAAAATCTTGCCACATAGCCAGGAGAAAGGGGTAACCCACCCTTCACCTTCACTTACCAAAGGTATAAAGTTCTTTGGGGCTTAGCCAAGAGTGACAAGATTCACAACTCCCAATGAGGGTGTCTTTCGATTCAGCCTTGATTGAGGTTGTCCCTTGGAGTGGTGTGTCTCCAAGCAGGCCTCCCAGATAGGGTTTACAAAAGCAAACCAAGTGAGATATCACTTGATTCACACTCGCACTTGCTAATTTCCCCTTAGAAAATGAAATGTGTGGAAGACAATTCAAGCACTTGTTCATTTTAGATCCAAATCTAAATATGATGGAAAACATTTGTTCATTTTATGCCCACTTTCGATATGTGATAGCAAACAAAGTTTGTTTTAATCCCAAAATCCAAATGTGTGATCAAACAAGATTAAGAGATGAAAGATTAGAATGAGTGCACCTAATACAATCACTTTCTAATTTGCTGTAGATGTTGATGCCAATGCTGCTCCAGCTCCTTAGATGCCCTTACAAGTCACCAATTCCAAAAAGAAACAAGTAAACTTGCAAAGAAGATGATTACATGAAAAAGATGAAATCCAAAAATTCTGATGAAAATAATCTGATACAAAAGAATGGATTTTATAAACAGAAAATTCCGGAGATTCTAAGCAATTTAAAAAAAAGTTTCACTGAAAAATGATCAAAATTGCTCAAGTTATGCTCAAATGAAGTTTGCAATGAAACTAAACTTTGACTGATAAAAAATCCTAAAAAATGGTATAGTCACCTAATAAAACCTACTCCACTGTGTAGTTCATCCTCTCAGCTTTCTAGCAAGTCCTTGTTTGCACAATTTAGCTCCGTATGTGAAAGTTATGATAGAAATACCACAATGCACGATAACAGCAACCAAAAGCAAGTTACCGTCACCAAATGCGATTTACTGTTTATCAGAAGCAGCACTGTTTTACCACAGGTGAGCCCCTACAGATCAAATGTGATTCAAAAAAGCACCAGATGTGAGTGGTGTAGGGTCATAAGCGATGCACAAAATCCCAAAGCGATTGATTTTGGTCAACAAGCGACCTGTATCTGCAAAATAACAATACACGACAGAAACCCTAGCTCCACAAAAGATGATCACTGTCAAACCGAAGGTGATTCAATTATACCAAAAGTGAGCACTATTGAGATGAAAGCGATGCAGATTAGATCAAAGGCAATCACTGTTAAAACAAAAGCAATCCACAAAACACTGTAGGTGGCCGACTTCATTGCAGAAGCGATGCAAATATGCAGAAAGTGGCGGTGTTTTTGCTCATAAGCGATGCAAAAATGGATAAAAGTGCCAAATAATAGTTCATATGTGACTAACAAAAGGCCAAAAGTGATGCATAATAGCCCAAAAGTGATCTGGAAAGTTTTAGGAGACGGAATGCAAATGTTAACCATAAGCGACCAAGTTTACCATATGCGATCGGTTTTTGTTCAAAAGTGAGCTGAATTTTACCAAAAGCTTATGACTGTTTGTTTAAAAGTGAGCCAAATTTGACCATAAGTGACTGCTGTTTGATCAAAGGTGAGCTGATTTAGCCCAAGTGACTGTTGTTTGATCAGAGGCGACCTGAATTACCAGAGGCGCATTTCTGCAGACTAGTTGTTGTTTTCTTCACCAAATGATCCATTTTTCATCAAATTTAGGCAAATTTGTACTCAAAATTTATGGAAATGGCCTTTTGGATGCAATGGTGAGGTTAGATTTGGGCTAAGAGATCATTTACATGCATTTTTAGCCAAATCTTTACAAACTAGGGTTAGAAAAATGTAAATTTTTGCTACAAAAGCTTGCAAAAATGAAAGATTGGCACTCCAAGAGATCTAAACTTCATAAAAACAACTCAAACAAGAGAGTTAATCAAGGACGTGAGTCCCACCGGGTGTGCTAGAATGTATAATGAAAAATTTAGATTTATAAATGGAAATGATCAAACAATTGAAATGCATAACCTAAACCCAAATAATTCAATACCTTGAAGATGCAAGATGAGCTTGATTGATTGCTTGCTTTGTTGTGTTGATTGCTTGATTCCACAGCATAACACCAAGATGAAGATGATAGATGCAAGCTAGATGGATTGAAGATGATGGATAATGGCTTGAGATGAAAATTTAGCAGAGTGAGGTTGCATGAAGAAGAATCCCGAATCCTCCATTCTCTTCTCTAATCTCCTCTTCTCTAATGTCCCAAATGGCTCAAAAGAGGCTTGCTTTATAGGATTGGCTTGGTTCCAATGGATGGCTAGGATCAATTAGGGCTTTAGATGAAATGGATGGATAGGATTAAGTTAGGTTTCCTTGCACATCAAGAAATTGTAGTCAATTGACATGTGGCAAGGGAAGATAAGGCTTAGGTGTGCTTGTGTAGATAAATACTAAAATTAGGTCCCATTAGTTGTGCATAAGAAAGATAAAAGTTGTAACACATGATTGACTGGACAAGTGTTGGAATGTGATGAAAGATGAGGACTTAATTCAAATAAAATATTTGAATTAGTTGGGATATGAGTTGGATATTAATTAAATAAATAAAATTTATTTAATTAATTGAGAAGTTGAATAGGATGAGATAAGATATGATGTGGAAATTAATTAAATAAATAAAATTTATTTAATTAATTGGGATGAGGATAGGATATGATTGGGATATGATGTGGAATGAATTAAATAAATAAAATTTATTTAATTAATTGGCTAAGTGGGATTAGGGAAATTAGGATGGAAATTAGGAATGTGATGAAAGATGAGGACTTAATTCAAATAAAATATTTGAATTAGTTGGGATATGAGTTGGATATTAATTAAATAAATAAAATTTATTTAATTAATTGAGAAGTTGAATAGGATGAGATAAGATATGATGTGGAAATTAATTAAATAAATAAAATTTATTTAATTAATTGGCTAAGTGGGATTAGGGAAATTAGGATGGAAATTAGGACAAAATGGCTTATGATGTCTAGGATAATGTTTTTGACAAGGTGTTGCTAGACATACACAAATTTGGGACAATTTTGGGTGTCTACACATTCATTTTCAAACTTTCATATTTCACTTTTAGACTTTGTAGCTTGGCTTCCTTCATAGAATCGTCTCCTTCATATTGTTGGGAATTATGGTGTCTCAACCTTGGTAATTCCTTGTATTATTTGATTGTATTTATTTATTTATTGCCTATTATGTAATTAGGATGCAAATTTTATGGTGTCATCTTGCGGGAGTTGGCACGGTGATGTGTCATCCTACATGGAATATGACCACATGTAAATTTGTCCTCACATGAGGAGATAGGCATCCCACTTAGTGGTAGGAATATTTTTTCATGTGTTGGCATCTTGTATAGTGTGTAAGGGAATATTGACCGAAACAGTCATGACAGATTCCTATGACAGTTCTATGACACGTAAGAGTCGTAAATGGAAGATTCTGACAGGTGAAGACATGTGTCAAGAAGCGTCTTTGAAAAAGGCATCTTTGGCCACCCAAAGAAGGGTTATGACATGTTGTAAGAGAATATGCTATTTATAGCATGCGTATGATAGATTCTCTTATAGTTGTAAGTTATAACAGGTATGATGGATTCTATGATGGTTGTAAGAGTCGTAAGAGCATTTGTCATTGCCCAACATGGGAATAGGTGACCTCTTTGGGATGGGGTGACTTGACAAGTGTCAGAAAAATCCTACTATGTTGGACAAGTGTCCATAGGCATGGGTTTTGGGCCATGAGGCGATGGGTAGAGCCATTTTTGCCTTGTATTTTCTATATAAATAGGTGCTTTAGAGAGGAGATGTATTATGTGATTGGCATGTACTATTATGCTACCAAATTGTCTCTAGATATGAGTGTCAAAGACTCCTATAAGAGCATTGGCTCTGTGACTGTATTGTAACCTTCATTGTTTACGAAATACATTTGAGCTGTGTTTTGGAGTGTGGGGTTTTTCACCCATAAGGGTTTTCCCCACGTATATCTTGTCTCTCTCTTCTTCTGTCTTACATTCTTGTGTATGTGTTTGCTGCAATATCTCTGTTAATGAGTTAACATTGTTGTAACTGTAAAGATTAAAATAAATTTGCACTCATCTCTCCTCATTAGATTAGTGTAGGAAGTAATTTTTGCACACCTAGCTTCCTTTTAGTTGGTATCAGAGCTTGATCACCTTTGGTCCTAGTTGTAGGGTAGGGGTTTTTTGAGCTAATCTTAGGTTAAGTGGGAGCTTTGTGTAGAGCATTCTGTAATCTTGTTGCAGGAAAGAGATGGTAGGCACATCTAGATGATTAGAGGTGGAGAAATTCAATGGCACTAATTTTGAGTTATGGAAGCTTAAGATGGAAGACATGCTTGTTGATCATGACCTATGGGAAACTGTATCTGGTGTAAAACCAACTACAATGGCACAAGCTAATTGGGATCTCAAAGATCAGAAGGCTAAGGGTCTCATAAGATTTAGTCTAGCTGATTCTATCTTGTTAAATGTCCATGAGGAGAAGAGCACAAAAGATCTTTGGAAGAAGTTGGGAGATGTTTATCAGGCCAAATCCCTGGGGAACAAACTTTTTCTAAGAAAGTTGTATTCTCTAAGGATGGAGGATGGAGGATCTATTACAAATCACCTAAATACCTTCAACATGTTAATTGCACAATTGACATCAATTGGTGTGAAGATGGAGGAGGAGGATTGTTCTATGACCTTGCTTTGTTCTCTGTGGGACTCATGGGATCATCTTGTGATGACTATTGGAAGCACTACATCCACATTCATAATGGATGAAGTGGTATCTTCACTGTTATCTAAAGAGATGTGGAGAAAGTCTTCTGAGGCAGCCAAAGAGGCTCTTGCAGTTTGTGGAAGACCCAAGGAGAAAGGGAAAAACAAGGACAAGAAAGATAAGAAGGGTAGATCCAAATTGTTAGATTTTGGGCAGACAACTGAGAGGGGGGTGAATCATTTGTCCAAAACTTTCTTCCAATTAAACACTTCAATCCACTTGGTAATTCAGTAGCATAATAATAAATCAATCATGGAAACATAATGCATTAAATCAAGAGCTGAAACACATTAACACACAAGACACCAAGATTTTGACGTGGAAAACCTGGTTAAGGGAAAAACCACGGGGTGATTAACCCAAGATTGTATTCTCTATTAGAAGAATAGAAAGAACAAAATGGCACATGCCAATTAGCGCTCACGACCCAAGCACACTACTCACAAGAGGCTCACTGCCTATGGGAGACACACTGTCTATAGAATAATAAGTATTACATACTTGAACTGAAGAATAGCATCTTCACCATGCTTGAGTCAGTTCCATTTAAGCCCAATACTTCTGCTCTGCTTTTCACTTTGCTCCTCTCTACCACACTCTCATCTCCATAAGACACATTTGAAATGACTTTGCAACTCCTTATTTATACAAGATATTGACTTAGGGATAATCATCCAAGTCGGCATACATTACAAAGAAAATACATAAATACATCATGACTAATTACAAAAAGACTTCACACGGATCAACACACTGTTGGCCACACAGATCTGAGACTTCAATCTTCATTTAGGAACATTCCAATCCTCACATAACATCTTCAAGATCATCTGTAGGATGTGTAACTCACCTAGTCAGCCAGAGTTAGGAAGAACATCATCATCTGGAAGTTATTCTTCAATAGTGAGCTCAAACTCCAATGTGGACCACCAACACGAACTAGACACGATCCAAATACCTCCACAAGCTTGTCTGAATCACTAAGAACATCCACACTACATCTGCTTACTGAAATCCTTATCTCCTTCATCTAAAACCTCAAGAACATAGTGTGTCATCTCTGTCATAATGGAATAGATGCTTGCGGACCTCCAGATCATGAACCAATTGATTTTTCACTTCACATGGACTTCCTAAACACTCCACCAAATCCACAGAATAGGATATTGCATTTCTGGATATCACCGGACCTATCTATATCACTCTGTCACTTCTGAACACCTGTCAGAACCAGTTTTACTTATGTGGCCATAACTTCTTCAAATCTTCATTTTCTAGATCATCTCAAGACACATATCGACAAACCCTTTAAAGCGCATCCTCCGATCTTCATCTTAACTAGGATCTTTACCTCACTGTCTTCACTGTTCTTCTCTGTTCCTGATTAGGACTAAATTTTTCAATAACCTCAGCACACAGCTCATCCAATCCTTATCATTAATGCAACAGGAGTATGTTGACATCAATGACAACACCAGTTAGGCTCATACTTGCAACAATCTCCCCCTTTGTCATTGATGGAAACATATGATGTGAAAATTGTTTTGACCATCAAAACAAGAGCTTCTCCTTACTGTCACAACTCCCCCTATCAGCAACAACCATTCACATGTCTTTTCTTCCTTTCCTACTCCCCCTTTGATCAGCAACTACTTGTTTTTCACATGTCTTCTCTCCCCCTTTGACATCAATGACAAAGGGTACATACTTGCATTACTTCATAATCATGCCAGCTGCTCCCCCTGAGTGGCAGCTTCCCATCATCAATCTGGACCACAAGATATGACTGTGAGATCCACCAGACTAATGCACATTAGTGCGCCTTAATTTAGAACCGGAAGGGCAATAACCCCTAACTTCTCCTTGAGATACTCAAAAGAATCCATAGGAAGAGGTTTAGTAAAAATATCTGCAATCTGATCCTTAGAAGGTACAAACTCCAATTTGACTTCATTCTTGTTCACTTGCTCTCTCAAAAAGTGAAACTTGATGGATTTATGTTTGGTCTTTGAATGCAACACTGGATTCTTAGATATATTTGTTGCACTTGAATTATCATAGAAGATTGTGGTAGGCTCCTTATAGTCCATTCTTATGTCTCTTAGCATTTGCTTCATCCATTAAATTTGAGTGCAACTACCTGCTGTAGCAATATATTCTACTTCTGTAGTGGACAGAGATATTGCCTCTTGTTTCTTGCTCATCCAAGAAACCAATCTCTTCCCCAAAAAGAATGCTCCACCAATGGTACTCTTCCGGTCATCCATATCTCTTGCCCAATCCGCATCTGTATATGCATGGAGAGAGAAATCATGATCTCTAGGATACCTCAAACCATACTCAACTATCCCTTTTAGATATCTAAAAATCCTCTTGATTGCCATGACATGAGATTCTCTAGGATTAGCTTGGAATCTAGCAACAAGACCAACAACATTCATAATGTCAGGTCTAGTTTGAGAGAGATACAATAATCCTCCAATCATTGACCTGTATTTTTTCTAATCAACCTTAGGAGAGTCATCATCTTTGCTCAATTTGCATCTGGTTGCCATGGGAGTATTCATTGGTTTTGAGTCTTCCATCCCAAATTTCTTCAACAATTTTTTCACATATTTGGTCTGAGAAATGAAGATTCCTTTCTTTGTTTGAGTGATTTGCAAACCCAAGAAGAAATTCATTTCCCCAAACATGGACATCTCAAATTCACTTTTCATTTGATTTGTAAAAGTCTTGTACATACTATCTCTTCCTCCAAAAATGATATCATCAACAAATACTTGAACAATCAAGATATTTTCATGATCAATTTGAAGTACAAATTACTATCAGCAGTACCTTTGTTGAAACCAATCTTCAAGAGATGCCTATCCAATCTTTCATACCAGGCTCTTGGGGCTTGCTTCAGTCCATACAAAGCTTTCTTCAACTTGCAAACCATATCACCATGATCAGACAATTGAAATGCATCTAGATGCTCAATGTATACTTCTTCTTCCAAGTCACCATTCAGGAAGGCAGATTTGACATCCATCTAATATACTTTGAAATCCTTGAAGGCAGCAAAAGAAAGAAATAATCTGACTGCTTCAATTCTTGCCACTGGAGCAAAGGTTTCTTCAAAATCAACTCCTTCTACTTGGGAGTAACCCTTGCAGACCAATCTAGCTTTGTTTCTAACTACTTCACCATCTTGATTCAACTTGTTCCGGAAGACCCATTTGGTTCTAATCACATTCTTGTTTTTAGGTCTGGGAACAAGATCCCAAGTGTGATTTTTCTCAATTTGCATTAGTTCTTCCTCCATTGCTTTAGTCCAATTTTCATCATTGCAGGCTTCATTCACTATCTTAGGTTCAATCTTTGAAATCGGACAATACTCTTCTGAATCTAGAGAAATCCTTCTTCTTGTTTGTACACCTTTGCTTCTATCACCTATGATCTGATCTTTAGAATGATTCAGTTTTACATACCTAGGAACTTTGGGAGTTTCTTGCACTTCTGATTCTTGAACAGGTTCATTCAAACTTATCTCTTCTTCCTGATTTATCGGATCAATTTGAATCTAAATTTTAGAGGAAGCTTGGACTTCTTTAACAAAAACATCATTTTGATCATCTTCATCATATTCATAAAACCTTGAGGGTTTTTCAATACCTTCATCAACCTTCACATTTGTACTTTCTATAATCTTTCTCAATCTCTTGTTATAACACTGGTATGCTTTGCTTTGAGTAGAGTAACCCAAGAATTTTCCTTCATCACTTCTAGGATCAAACTTGCCTAGATCTTCATCTCTTTTAATGTAACATTTGCTACCAAAAACTCTAAAATACCTCACAGTGGGAGTGATACCAAACCAAATTTCATAAGGAGTCGTACCGGTATTGCTTCTGATTTGTACTCGATTGAGAGTATAGACTACAGTGCTTATTGCTTCTCTCCAATAGATCTGAGGAACATTTGCTTCCATCATCATAGTTGTAGATACTTCTTGGATGGTTCGGTTCTTTCTCTCCACTACTCCATTCTACTATGGAGTCCTAGGAGCAGACAATTGTCTTTTTATTCCATGTTTCTCATAGAATTATGTGAACTCACTGGATGTGAATTCTCCACCTCTAACAAACCTGAGACATTTCAATTTTAATATAGTTTTATTCTCTACCATAGCCTTGAATATTTTTAATTTCTCAAAAGCTTTTGATTTCTCTTTTAGAAAAGTTACCCACATCATCAGGAGTAGTCATCAATTAATAGCATGAAGTATCTATCACCTTGCACACTCCTGATTCTTACCGTACCACATAGGTTAGTATGAACTAAGTCCAATAATCTGGTAGAAGATTGTTCTTTTCTTTTGAATGAGATTCCACTCTGTTTACCCAACTGACACTCTTTGCACAAACTATTTGTAGGTTTCACCAATTTTGGAAGATCTCTTAAAGCCTGAGTGTTGCTTATCTTGATGATATCATCAAAATTCACATGACACATTCTCCTATGCCATAACCAACTTTGATCAATTTGAACAAATAGACAAATTTTACTAGTACCAACCAAATGGAAGATATTACCTTTTGTTTGAGTACTGGATACAATCTCTGTTCCAAAACTTTTAAAGATCTTGCATTTTCCATTCTTGAATTAGAGATCATAGCCTTTGTCCACCAACTATCCAACACTGAGAAGATTGTGCTTCAATCCTTCAACATACAGTACATTACTAGTTTTGTTCTTTCCGTCAAAAGAAATAGTTCCTCTACCTCTAATTCTACAGACAGAATTATCACCAAACTTTACCACTCCTCCTTCATACCTTTCCAAATCTATGAACTTATTTTTGTCACCTATCATATGGTGAGAGCATCCACTGTCAATGACCCAATCATCCTTTTCTTCAACTTGGGTAGCCAGAGCTTTTTCTACAATTTTGTGATTAACAGATTCAAAGGGCATTGGATCTTCTTCCTTGATGGCAATAAACACCTAGTCACTTCTAGATTTGTTTCATGTCTCTGATTCATCATCTGTTACTCCATCATCATCATCTTCATGAACATAGTAACAATTCCTCTGGAACCTTGATCTATTAGGGTTTGGCCTTGAAAATCTTTCCGGACACCTTGAGGCAAAATGACGAATCTTATTGCAGTTAAAACACTTAAAAGGCAATTTCCCTTCATACTTACCGGATCCTCTTGGTAGTCTTTTTACAATAAGGGCTTCAAGTTGAACAGCTTCTGCTTCATCTTCTTCTAGGTCTTTTCTTGCTTTCTCATACCATGATAGTTTCCTTGAAGAGTTCTCTCCTAGATCAGACTTTTGTTTTCCTTTAACAGAGGCACATGCTTTGAATGCAGATTCAATCTTAGGGGGGCATCTCCAAACTCAATCAATTCAAATGCAGCCAATTTACCAACCAATTGATCTCTTGTGATACCTAAAATAGATCTAAATTCTTCAATAGTAGCAACCTTGTACTTGTAAGAATCAGGAAGGGATTTGAGAACTTTGCCAACAATCTCATCTTCATCCAAGACACCACCAACACATCTGATGCCACAAACAAGCTCATTTACTCTTGGCATAAATGTAGTGATAGTTTCATCTTCTCTCATTTTTAGATTTTTGAATTTTCCTTTTAGACTCTGTAGCTTGGCACATTTAACATACTTGTCTCCTTCATGCAGAAGTTCTAGTTTTTCCCAAATCTCAAAAGCAATTTGTAGGTCAACAACATTTGTCAGCTCTGAATTTGACAAGGCACTTAGAAGAGCTTCTTTAGTCTGCAGATTATTTTTAGCATCTACGATTTCATCTACTATTCTCAGACCATTATGTGGAGGAGTATATTTCTTTGAAGCCATGGTCCAATACTACATTCCCATACATTGCAAGTGACATTGCATGCAAATTTTCCAAAAAGTAAAATTGGTTCCATCAAACCTCGGACTATCCTTCTTGTAGGATGACATCTTGGATCTCCTCAAGCGGTTAAGCTCTTTTAGAGGAACTTGGCTCTGATACCAATTGTTAGATTTTGGGCAGACAACTGAGAGGGGGGGTGAATCAGTTGTCCAAAACTTTCTTCCAATTAAACACTTAAATCCACTTGGTAATTCAACAGCATAATAATAAATCAATCATGGAAACATAATGCATTAAATCAAGAGCTGAAACACATTAACACACAAGACACCAAGATTTTGACGTGAAAAACTTGGTTAAGGGAAAAACAACTAGGTGATTAACCCAAGATTGTATTCTTTGTTAGAAGAATAGAAAGAACAAAATGGCACATGCCAATTAGGCATCACTACCCAAGCATACTGCTCATAAGAGGCTCACTGCCTATGGGAGACACACTATCTACAGAATAATAAGTATTACATACTTGAACTGAAGAATATCATCTTCACCATGCTTGAGTCAGTTCCATTTAAGCCTAATACTTCTGCTATGCTTTTCACTTTGCTCCTCTCTACCACACTCTCATCTCCAAAAGACACATTTGAAATGACTTTGCAACTCCTTATTTATACAAGACATCGACTTAGGGATAATCATCCAAGTCAGCATACATTATAGAGCAAATACATAAATACAACATGACTAATTACAAAAAGACTTCACGCGGATCAACACATTGTTGGCCACACAGATCTAAGACTTCAATCTTCACTTAGGAACATGCCAATCCTCACATAACATCTTCAAGATCATCTGCAAGATGTGTAACTCATCTGGTCGGCCAGAGTTAGGAAGAACATCATCATTCAGAAATTATTCTTCAATAGTGAGCTCAAACTCCAATGCAGACCACCAACACAAATTGGACATGATCCAAAGACCTCCAAAAGCTTATCTGAATCACCAAGAACATCCACACTGCATCTACTTATTGAAATCCTTATCTCCTTCATCTGAAACCTCAAGAACACAGTTTGTCATCTCTATCACAATGGAATAGATGCTTGTGGACCTCCAGATCACAAACCAATTGATTTGTCACTTCACATTGACTTCCTAAACACTCCACCAAATCCGTAGAATAGGATATTGCATTTCTAGATCTCACCGAACCTATCTGTATCACTCTGTCACTTCTGAACACCTACCAAAACTAGTTTTACTTAAGTGGCCATAACTTCTTTAGATCTTCATGCAAACCTTTGAAATCTTTTCTAGATCATCTCAAGACACATATCTACAAACCCTTTGAAGCACACCCTCTGATCTTCATCTTAACTAGGATCTTTACCTCACTGTCTTCATTGTTCTTCTCTGTTCCTGATTAGGATTAATTTTCTCAATAACCTCAGCACACAGCTCATCCAATCCTTATAATTAATGCAACAGGAGTATGTTGACATCAATGACAACACCGGTTAGGCTCATACTTGCAACACAAATCCCATGGGAGATCCAAATCCCCTGGAAAGTCTAAGGCTCTTTGTTAGAACTATGGAAAAACTGGGCATTTCTGAAAGGAATGCAAGGAAGAAAAGAAAAAGAAGAAGAATAATGTCCTAGATTCAGATTGTAACAAATCACAAGATGATGGTGATGCCTTCATCGTAGCCATGTCCACCCATACATCTGATGATGTGTGGTTGATAGATTCTAGTGCATCATTTCACATGACCTCACATCGAAGTTGGTTCATGAAGTATGAAGAGTTCGATGCTGGAAGAGTGTACCTATGTGACGATTCTGATCTGAAGATTGTTGGTCATGGAAGAGCCTCAATTTGATTCCATGATGCATGAGTGAAGGGGATCATTGGGGTTATGCACATCTCAGGCCTAGCAAGGAACCTGCTTTCTATAAGTATGTTGAATGATGCAGGTGTGCAGGTTGTCTTTTTGAAGGATGGATGCAAGATGACTAGAGGATCTATGGTGCTTATGAAGGGTACTCGGAGAGGTACTCTATTTCAGCTGGAGGCATGCACTTCATAGTGCAATAGTTCTTCTAACTTGAAGAAAAGAGCTACAGTCACTTCATCCCCACCATCTGAACAAGCAGTGAAGAAATTTTTTGTAACACATTCTGATGGTAGTGCACATGCTTTTGAAGTTAAACTTCCTACTAAAAAGACTATGTTATGGCATTTGAGATATGACCACATTGGTGACAAGGTTCTTAGAACCCTGAAAAATAAAAACCTCATTGAGGGGTTAAATGATTGTAATCTCGAGTTTGACTTTTGTGAACATTATGTATAGGGAAAGAAAAATCGTGTTTAGTTTTACTCTAGTTCTCACAAGTCTTCTAATGTATTGGATCTTATTCATTATGATGTGTTTGGTCCTATTAATGTTCCTTCAATCTCCAAATATGTATATTTTGTATCTTTCATAGATGATTACAGTAGAAGGACATGGGTTTATTTTATCAGAAGAAAGACTGAAGTCTTTAGTCAATTTAAAGAGTTTAAAGCTTTTGCTGAAAATTAGACTTGTAAAAAGATTAAGTGTTTGACAACTAATAACGGTGGTGAGTTTTGTTTGGCAAAGTTTGATAAATTTTCTAAAGAGAAAGGGATTGAAAGACATAAGACAACTCCATACACCCCGCAACAAAATGGAGTTGCAGAGTGGATGAAAAGGACACTAATGGAGAAGTCTAGGAGTATGCTTAGTGGAGCAAGCCTCAAACAAAAGTTTTGGGTTGAAGTTGTAGCCATTGCTTGCTACTTGGTAAACAAGTCTCCTACATCAACTCTTGTTGGTAAGACACCTATGGAGGTGTGGTCTAGTAAGAAGCCTTCAGTTAGACATCTTCGTGTTTTTAGTTGTGAGGCATATGCACATGTGCCTAGGGAGAAACGGTCTAAATTGGAGACAAGGTTGTTAAGTGTATTTTCATTGGCTATGGTGTCGGTGTGAAAGGATACAAGCTTTGGGATCCTGTGGCTAAAAAAGTGTTGTATAGTAAAAGTGTTATCTTCAAAGAGATAACACCTTCTTCCATTGTTTTATAGCCAGAACAAATAGAAAAGAAAGAAGATTGGTTCAGTTTCCTTCTACCCCTGAGAAGACTGAACCGACAAACCCTGTGAGACCTGATGATGAGGAGAGCTCTAGCAGCTCTAAAAGTTTAGAAGAAGAAGCAGAACCTCAACCTCAGCCTTTGAGGAGGTCTACATGAATAAGAAAGCAACTTGATAGGTTTGGTTATTCGTTACTTGATTCTAGTTGTGCTTTTGTCTTGCTTGCTAACACTAATGAGCTTAGAATTGTGATAGAGGCTATGGGAATGAAAGATACAGATTCCTAGAAGGAGGCCATGGAAGATGAGATGGCTTCTTTGGAAAAGAATAAAACATGGGACTTGGTGCCTTTGCCTAATGGATGGAAACTTGTTGGATGCAAATGGGTGTTCAAGAAGAAATTCAGTGTAGATGGCAGTGTCGAAAAGTACAAGGCTAGACTGGTTGCGAAGGGGTATTCACTAGTGGAGGGAATTGATTATGGTGAAATTTTCTCTCTTGTTGCAAATCCGACATCTATTCAATTCCTATTATCTCTTGCAATAGCTTATGACTTAGAGGTGGAGTAGATGGATGTGAAGATGACATTCCTTCATGGTGATTTAGAGGAAGATATTTACATGTCACATACAAGGCATTACATAGAGAAAGGTAAGGAAAATTTGGTTTGCAAGTTAAAGAAGTCTTTGTATGTTTTGAAGTAATCTCCTAGGATGTGATACTTGAAGTTTGATGCCTTTGTGTTGTCGATTGGATATCTAAGATCAAAATTAGATCATTGTGTGTATTACAAGTTTGACAATGATCGCATTCTCATTATTGCATTGTATTTTGATGATATGTTGTTGATTGGGAATGGTAAGAATATGATTTTTGATTTGAAGTCTCAGTTGTCAGCATAGTTTGAGATGAAAAATCTAGGGGCAACTAGGTACATTCTAGGAATGGAAATTAGAAGAGACAGAGCTAACAAAAAACTTTGGTTAAGCTAGAGTAAGTATGTGAAAACCATGTTGGATAGGTTCAGCATGGCAAATTGTAGACCATTGTATGTTCCTATTTCATTGGGGACAAAGTTGTCTGTTAATGATTGTCCAAAATCTCCTAGTGAAGTGGAGGACATGAGTAGAGTACCTTATGCTAGTGTTGTTGGCAGTTTGATGTATGTTATGGTTTGCACAATACTAGACATTGCCCAAGCAGTGGGAGTCCTTAGTCGATTTATGGCTAATCTTGAACGAGTACATTGGGATGCAGTTAAGTGAGTGTTCATATATTTGAGGGGTACTTCTGAGTATTCCATATGCTATCATGGTAATGCTACAGGATGTCCACATTCAGTTTGTATTCATGGATTCTGATTGGGCGGGTGACATTGATAGTAGGAGATCCACTAGTGCATATGTGTTCACAATGTTTGGTGGTGCAATTAGTTGGATGAGTAAGTGACAACCTATGGTTGCTTTGTTCATGATAGAAGGTGAGTATATGCCAGAAACTCATGCTTGCAAGGAAACCATTTGGCTTAAGAGATTGTGTTCAGATATTGGTGTTGATGCAGGATAGATTATGATTTGTTGTGACAGTCAGAGTGCAATTTGCCTAGCAAAGAATCTAATTTTCCATGCCAAAACAAAGAATATTGATGTATAGTTTCACTTCATGTGAGACATGGTAGCGGATGGGAAGGTGAATTTGGAAAAGGTAGACACTTTGAAGAATGTTACAAATGCATTGATTAAACCAATGGGCACAGAGTAGTTCAGATGGTGTTCAGAGTCTATGGGCCTCTCGGCCTATAGAAATTAAATCATGTTATTTCCATTGGCTTTTACAAGGTGTTCGACAAGTGGGAGAATGTTGGGAACTAAGGTGTCTCAACTTTGGTAATTCCTTGTATTGTTTCATTGTATTTATTTATTTAGTGCCTATTGTATAAGTAGGATGCAAATGCTATGTTGTCATCTTGTGGGAGTTGGCACGGTGATGTGTCATCCTACATGGAATATGATCATGTGTAAATTTGTCCTTGCATGAGGAGATAGGTGTCCCACTTAGTGGTAGGAATATTTTGCCATGTGTTGGCATCTTGTATAGTGTGTAAAGGAATATTGACTAAAATGGTCATGACAAATTCCTATGATAGTTCTATGATGCATAAGAGTTGTAAATGGAAGATTCTATGACAGGTGAAGACATGTGTCGAGAAGCATCTTTGAAGAAGGCATCTTTGGGCACCCCAAGGAGGGTTATGAAATGTTGTAAGAGAATATGCTATTTATAGCCTATGTATGATAGATTCTCTTACAGCTATAAGTTATGACAGCTATGACAAATTCTATGACAGTTGTAAGAGTCATAAGAGCATTTGTCCTTGCCCAACTTGGGAATAGGTGACCTCTTTGGGATGGGGCGACTTGATAAGTGTCAGAAACATCCTATAGTGTTGGACAAGTGTCCATAGGTGTGGGTTTTGGGCCATGAGGCCATGTTGGACGCCCATCCCAAGATAGAGCCATTTTTGCCTTGTATTTTCTATATAAACATGTGCTTTGGAGAGGAGATGTATTATGTGATTGATAGGTACTGTTATGCTATCAGATTGTCTCCAGATATGAGTGTCGAAGACTCCTACAAGAGCATTGGCTCTGTGACTATATTGTAATCTTCATTGTTTATGGAATACATTTGAGCTATGTTTTGGAGTGTGGGGTTTTTCACCCATAAGGGTTTTCCCCACATATATATTGTCTCTCTCTTCTTCTATCTTACATTCTTGTGTATCTGTTTGCTACAATATCTCTGTTAGTGAGTTCACATTGTTGTAACTGTAAAGATTAAAGTGAATTCACACTCATCTCTACTCATTAGATTAGTGTAGGAAGTGATTTCCACACACCTAGCTTCCTTTCACATGTAGATTTTTTAACTTTTCCCATACCTCATTTACAGTTTCAAGATCCACAACTTTCATCAGTATTGAGTTGGTTAATGAGCTTAGTAGAGTATCTTTTGCCTTGACATCATTCTCATAATCTTTGAATTCATCCTTAGTCATTAGACCATTTGGAGGCAAGATGTATTTTGTTTCTGCATATCTCCATACTTTGTAGCTAAGACAAAGAAGATGGATTTTCATTTGTGCCTTCTAGAGACCATAATTTGTTCCATCAAAACGCGGTGTTTCCTTCTTGTAAGGCATTTTGGATCTTCCTTAAGCTATTAAACTTTCTTCTGAGGGACTTGGCTCTGATACCAATTGTTGATATACCCTAGACAACTGAGAGGGGGATGAATCAATTGTCTCTAAAACTTAAACACTTCTTTAATTAAACATCAATCACTTATCCACAATTATTGTGATTTAACAATGAATGCATGAAACCAGAAACTTAACCATAGATACAACATCAAACACAAGAGACACTAGATTTTACATGGAAAACCCCAAGGTGGGGAAAAACCATGGAGAGGATTAGCTCTCAATATATATTGCAATCTTGAACTAATGATGTTCAAGCTTGGTCACTCCACGGGCCTAACATATTGGCTCACTGCCATGAAGAACAACTAGGTCTAGTAGACTCACTGCCTCAACCCTAAACCTAGCAAGATTACAATAAGGGTTGTTAAACCTTGAGGGCTATTAAACCCTACTGGTGGCTCACTACTAGAATCACTACCATGATCAACACCTTTTTATGTCTATGATTGAAGTACAATAATTCCTCTACTCCGCTTTGCCTCTACTCTACTCTGCCTCTTCTCTGCTCTACCTTTTGAACCTTTCTTATTATCTTTGCATTTTCGCTCAAGGACACCTTTTCCATGACTCAACTACAAGTATTTATACACTTCATCAACCTTGGAATGATCATCAAGTTCGGCATCACAATCATCAACCATTGGAACAATCTCCAAGGTCGGCATTACAAACATTTACAAAATATGTCCTGACCTATTACAACATTATGCAAAGGAAATGAAATGCGAATCACTCCATGCCTTAGCTAGGACTCAAACACGATCTTCCATACCACAACATACTTCCACAATCTTCCAAAAATCTCTACAATCACTGGGATTAACCAGGTCGGCCAAAACTAGTTACACATTATACTATCTGGGAACAATCTTCGAACATGATCTCAAATCCTTAACGCAGACCAATATCAAGATAGGAACATGATTAGGAGACATCCACAAGCATGTTATAATCATCAGGAGCAACTGCACAAACCTTAACCACTTTATCCATAGGAATCTTCTCACCAGAACACATGAACTTCACTATCTTCAATTGTCATAAAAGAAAGATAGCTTGCGGACCACCAAAACATGAACCACTACAATTGTAGGCACTTATCATCATCCCAGACTCCTCTTTAGATCTGTAGAGCAAAAGACTTTATTGTGGAGGAATGCAAAGCATAATACTTTCTCCCTGTCACCAGAGAATAATCAAAATGAGTAGGCTTTGTTTTGGTGGATGCAACTTTATCACAACTTCACACCAGAGGCACAAACTTAGGATTTAGCATCTTCACACATCCCTTTGAACAACTTCCAATCCGTGGACCCAAATCTATAAGCATAAATAAATGCGGAGCAATCTATCATACTGATCTTTAGCATACAACTCACTGTCTACACTATATTACACTGTAACTCACTTGATTCTTCTAGAGAGGCCAATTTTCTCAATATCCTCAACACATAAGGCTTCTAAACAAGTAATATAGCAACAAATATATGTTGACATCAATGATAACATCAATTAGGCACATACTTGCAACACATCATTTGTGTTTTTGAGCATTTATCTTTTGGTTTTCTCCTCTGCCTCACAAGGGCATGCACTCACTATCTGACAACGATGTTTGGAAGACTTGAATGTCTCTCTGGGGATTGACTGAGGCAAGCCTCTAAACACCACAACCCCCTCCCAAAGTTTATGTGATTGTAGGTTATAGGTTGAAGATACAGAAAAAGTGGAGTTACAGGAGGGTATTACAAAGTGTCAGATTTGTAGATCAGAGTTGAAAATAGCACCCTAGACTTGGGTGCCTACTCTTTAGTCCTCTAGATTCTGCAATGAAAAAATCTTTGTGATAGTAGGAACAAGTTGTAGAGTGAGTTCCTAGATCCTAACAAAAAGCATGACATTGGACTAAGGCGCCTGCTCATTAGTCCCGGACTGTTCTACTTTTGAACCCCAAAAATACGTGCACAGTTATCTGTCATTTTGCATCTTTCTATAGCAACATTTTCTGATATTTCTCTGTTTGCTTCCGTATTTACATAATTAGGGTTTTGATGTATAATTGAGCATAACTGAGCATATTAATAATCAAATCATACAAATCCAAGTTTCCCTACATCTCACAGTGACCTAGGGTCTGATAATGCATTGCCACTTGACCCAAAGTCCTTGAATGTAAAAGGGTGAAAGGAGGATATACACAAAACTACCAAAAAACCAATCATCCAAATTTTACCCTTTACAACCTCAAAACTTGTAGGTTGTTGCATATAAATTTCTTCCTCAAGATCTCCATGCAAGAACATAGTCTTATCCCAATCAAAGGCTGCAACAATGGATAAAAGAAATCTAATAGAAGTCAATTTAGCAACAGGAGAGAAAATCTCCCAAAAATCAACTCCCTCTCTCTAGGAGTAGCCCTTGGCTACCAGTCTAGCCTTGTACTTCTCCAATCACCCATCTACTCCAAACTTCTTCTTGAAGACCCACTTACAACTTATGGCCTTTCTTCCTTTGAGAAAATAAACAAGATCCCAGCTCTTACAAGAATCTAAAGCCATCATCCCCTCCTGCATGGCTAACTACCAAGACTCACTATCATCTAAAAGAATAGCTTCCCTGTAGGATCTAGGCTCATCCTTAGTACTCAATAAAGCAAATATACTTGATAGAAATCTGGTGGGCTATACCTGTCAACTAGATTTTGTTGTCTTGTGGATCTCCTCAAGGGTGGAGTAAGAGTCTCAACTTGTTCTTTTGCATGATCATCTACACCAACTTCTTCTATAACAACATATTCATCTTCATCAAAACTACTCGAATCATCTTCTTCTTCTTCACCCTTCAATCCATCATTTTGTTCTTTTTGAGGTACATCTTGTTGCTCTAAATCAAAGTGCACTCTCTTTACCTTTTCTTCTTTTTCTTGTGGCTTCTCAGGTTCGGAAATAGCTCTAAGTTTACTAAAAATAACATATCTAGAAAAATAAATCTTATGAGTAAGTGGATTCCAAAGCTTATAACCTGTGACATTATCACCATATACAATGAATGTACATGTTTCCTTAGGCACATGAACAAAAGCCTCACAACCAAAAACCCTTAACTGTGAAACAAAAGGTTTCTTACCTATCCACACTTCATAAGGTGTTGAATCAAGAGCTTTACAAGGAGATCTGTTAATCAAGTAGCAAGCAGTACACACTGTAGGAAACAATACAGAAAACTAAGAGGGGGGATGAATCAGTTATCTTATAACTTTTCTATTTTTCTTTTCTTTTCTTAACATTTAATGTTATACCAAATCAAGGCAATCATAAGATCTGAAAAGAAATTAACACAACACAAGGAATTTTATGTGGAAATCCTGTTAATTGAAAAACCACGGGGTGACTAACCCAAGATTGTATTCTCTATTAAAAAAATAAAGAATACAACTTTGGCACTTGCCAATTAGGGTTCACTGCCTGAGCACACTACTCACAAAAGGACCACTGCCTACAAGAGACTTACAATCTACAAATACTTACAAATGATACCAAGGTGTTTGAACTAATGAACAACATCTATGCATACAGGATTTTAGTTCTGGTTAGGTACAGTATACTGATCTGGCACATTTCATTCTTCCTCTGCTCAATATTATTTTCCTATCACATTTTGGACTTGAATTACTATCTTTGTACTTGCCTCTACTTTTCTTCACACTTCACCATTCATATATTTCAATTCACACACTTACAAGCTCGAATCCATTAGGTATATATATCCATACCAAGGATTTCTAACACTTTCTTAGTTGGCAATAAGAACACCTGAGATATTTGCAAGTTATTGATCTGTCAGCTGAATCAATGTTAGATTAGTGATACACGTCAAAACATAGGCATAGAAGTCATTAATCATGTCGGCTAATAATGTATGATATCACAAATTGCTTGATCAGCACATTTTACACATCTGGATTGAAGTCTGATACTTTGTCGCTTAGTTCTTCCTCTATCTATTGTGCCGGACTGGAACCGAACACTTAGATGCTCATATCGTTTACATGCTTTACCACCAGAGGCTAAATCTCTAGAATACACTAGTCATATGACCCCTCTTGACTTATCCAAGTCTGCAGCTTACTTGGTTACACCATCTGAGAGATCTAGACCTAATTGTCAGATCATGTAGCACGCTCTGTTCTTGTCTACTGGACCATCTTGACTTCAATCTGACTTTCAGTATGAATGAATTACTGACTATGGATGTCTGGAATACACTTTGTTGCCATCAATGACAACACTTAAATGACCTAGCAGTGTCTCTTTCCAACAATATCCCCCTTTGGCATTGATGGCAACACTTAGTGAAAAATGACTAAGTGTCGCAGTAACTCCCCCTTTGCATATGCTCTAACTAAGCCAGTATTCTTTTGATGTGGGATTCTTTATTTTTCACTGAACTTCACTCCCCCTTTGACATCAATGGCAAAGGGTGGGATCCACAAACCAAAATTGTACAAAAATTTTCTACATAAGGCCGCATATATGTAATTCATATGATAAACTTACATATACTTGAGTATGTCTGCAAAAGTAGTCTTCAGTTGTACAAACTTTGTGGCCCAACTCCTCTTCATCCTATCCAAAATGGAGATGTGACTACTCAACAAAACTGCATAAGCTTCTTCCCTTCTTAAATCTCCTGGATCACTGGTCTGGGCCATGGTCTGAGCATTTGTTAAGGCCTCATGCAGTGCCTCTAACTTAGGGATAATTATCCCTCTGAGTTCACCCATTCTGCTCATTATGTTCTTCTTTTCTTTGCCCAGTCTCTTTATTTCATTTATTATAACAATAGCCTAGCATTCTTGATTCATTAGAGAGGAGGAAAGAGGGTCAAAATTCTGAACTAGGTTTGACAGTTTCTCTTCTTGTTCTTTTACTTTCTCCTCAATGACTTTTGTCACTTTAGGCCAAGTCAAACAAAATTTGAATAGGTAACCACCATCTTTGAGAGCATTTTTAAGGCTCTTTATTCCAATATCTAGGGTCCTCCTATCATTTGCAATAAGCCCTTGCACCTCAGTGAATATTTTCCTCAGAAACTCCTCCTGTACCTTTACTTCTGCTAATTTCTCTAGAGATTCAAAATGAGTGTTAACAGAATTTACTAAGCTTTTCAAGTTACCAGATGGTGAGGCTGAAGGATCCTTTTGATAGGATGGCATGATCTTTTCCAATATCTCAGATGCACTTTCCAATAGCTCACAATTCTCCATATGTGATTTCAAGAGTTTCTCTTTTGCTTTGGCTTGAGCAAAAGATGCTATTTTCATTGTCTGAACCAGGGAGAGAGTCAAAATTCAGTGGCCCTTGAATTAACTCAGGTTCATCCAGCTCCATCATTTCTCTATCTAAGAAGTTCTTCACTATCTCTATAGTGTCTCTTGCTAGTGATTGAGACTTCTTTCCTTTTGAGATATCAGGACTGACTAGTTTTGATGAGTCATCATTAATCTTTTCTGCTTGTTCTTCTTCTTTTCCCTTATCCTCTTTTTCTTGATTCTTCTTTTCTTCTCTTCTACCTTCACCTTTAGTTGTAGTGTCTAGAATGTTTGTCATTGCTACAGTGGGATCTAGAAGAGAGATATCACCTATGTTTGCTGCTTCATGAACTTCCTCTACCGGAACAGAGGAGTCTAAGTCCTCAGGGATTTCTTCATTTATTTTCTTTAATCCTTCGACATCCTTGTCAGAAGGTTCTTCATTGATATCATTTAATCCTTCAACATCCATGGTAGAAGGTTCTTCATCTATTTCCTCTACAATAGGAAGATTGAATCTCTTCAAGGCATTCTAGAGGATATCTTTTGTTTCTCTTACTACTTGGTCAGTTTCTCCAAGCATGAGTTTATTCATTCTCGCCTTGCTCCAAAACTCATCCTTACAATCCTTGAAAATTATGCTCATTTGTTTTGGGGTGATGGAAGGATATAGTTGAATTTCTATCTACTCCCAAATCTCTAAGTCTTTCACCTTTGCATTCTCTTTTCTCAGCTCAAATACCTTTTCTAGGCTCTTAGGAATCAATGATATAATTTCAATGAAAGATTTATTGTAAATGTTCAAGTACCTGACAGTAGCCTCTTCAAGTAATCTTTTATCAGCCTCATTGTATTCATCATAAAATTCTATCACGGGTTGCAGGTTTCCATCTATAGTGATGGCTTTGATTATATCATCAATTGATAAAGTGGGTTTTTCAACAAATTCCTCTAATTTCTCTTCCTCATTTCTGTTACTGGAGGACTTCTTGGATGTTCTTTGCTTCTTTACTTTCCTGATTTCTTCATCTAATTCAATCTCTTCATCATCCTTTTGGCTCTTGTAGGTTCTTGATGCTTTGGTCTTCATTCTCTTTTCACCTTTGCCGGGTGGCCTAACTTTTAGTTTGGTAGTTTTTGAGATTTTAGGGGTGATAGGAGCAGAGCTCTTGGAAGATTAGTCTGGGAGGAGGTTTGTACCAAAACACTTTATTTCTTTGCATCCTCTTTTTCTTTTTCAATCTTCTCTAATCTTTCTCTATTTACAGTAACAGCTTCTCTAGTAATACCAAATTCCTCTGCCAACTTTTCAACTTCTTTCCTCACCTTTCTTTTTGTCTCAGGCCTTCTTAATGCAACATGTAGTTTTATGTTTAATTCCTCAAAAGTGCCAAATCTCTTTGCCTTGGGGTCCTTGGGTTGACTTAGCAAATGTTGAATATGAGCCTCCAATATGTTTCCATCAACCTCATAGCCCATGGGCATTATCCATACTATCCTTGGCTCAACTGCCTCTATTAGGCATTGATCAATATCTACCATAAAGTAGACTGTGTCTTTGTACTTCTCCACTATTGATTTGGGAATTTTCTCTCTTGCTTGCATCAAGCTCTAGAAATTCTTGAAGTAACCCCAGAGAGCTGTCTTCTGGGCTTGAGCATCACCAAGTCCATATAGATAATCCCTAATTTGAATGGCAACTAGTTTATCATTTGACCAGATTAGACCTCTTGATCTAGGTAGCTCATTCATGAAGTAGAAGAATAAACACAATATCAGACTGCCATATTTGAAGGTGTTTTTCTTGTCTTTCTTGATTTTCTCTAGATTTTCCATTAGTTGGTTCAACAGGAGCTCACATAGATTATAGTCTATATTATCTCTCAACATTTGATATGCAACATAAATTGCAGTGCCGGATACAGAGTTCTCCCTGCTAGAGTGGTAAATTTTGTAGCGAATTATGATTGATGCAAACTTCACATCCAGATCAATGATATTGTCTATGGTCATTACCCTCCTGTCATATTTTGATTTGGTGGCTTCGGTTACCATTTGATTGTTCACAGCTTTGAGAGTAGGAAACCCACCAATTGAGTGCAATCCGATTACAGCCTTGATGGCATCTTTGGATATTTTGAATGGGCTCATTAACCACATAAAATTATCATGTATCCTACTCAAGATATATCAAACCCATTCATCTTAAAAATGACAGGAAATGTATGCAGTGTGTAAAGTGTTTGTCCCTTAGGGCTTTGAATTATGTTTTAAGCTTGAAATTCTCATCACTTAGTTGTTTACAATACAACTCTATCAATTCTAGGTCTCCTAGTTCCTTGAGGTTTGTGTGAATGTAAACCCTAACATCCTCTACATGAAGAATGCCATGTGAAATATGGGAAAATACACCTAGGAGATCGACTTCAAGAGACTTGAAAGGATGTTTCTTGAAAACTGGCCTTGGTCTCTTGGAAACATTGACAACCATAGGAGTATCCATTATAAACAACAAAAATTGGAGAGATTTGCACAAAGAAATACCTCTTCACACCTTAGGGTTTGGAGTGATTGCTAAAATAGATTGTGCTTGGATTCGATCTTCAACTGATTTTGAATGGTCTGCTGGATTTCTTTTCAGAGCTTTTCTCTCTTCTTCGTGAGTGCAAAGTGTTGCAAGTGATGGATGAGAAGCCTTTTAACCTTGCCCAAAAACCTAATTTCCTTTTGTAATAGGTGCACAACTTAAGTTATCTGGTTGCCCTGTTTTGAGAGAGATTTTCTTGAATCACTATGCGAAACTTAGAATCATTGTCTGTGAGGATTGAAAACATATCTTCTCTTCTTCAATCATGCCATGGGTCTATAGATCAAAGAATTTCAATTTTGAATCATACTGGATCTATTTGTGAAATTCTGCTTTACCAAATAGTTGCCAGAACCAGATTAACCTGAGTGGTTATAAATCTTGCAAAACTCCATGTGGACCTTTCACATTTTGATTTAAGGTTATTTGGAGGATTTTCTGAGAACCCTTTAATCTGCAGTGTTAGATGTTTATCCAATGTACTGAATTTAGGCACTAGCTGACTGGCTGGGGGAAATTGATTTTCTCTATGACTCCCCCTAAGACAAAGCTCACCTTTTTAGTTTCCAAAAGGAATATCAACACCGGATTCCAGTGTGGATGCATCTCCAATAGTCATTGTGTTCTTCTTAACCCAAATCTTGCTCATCTCCTTTTGAACTTCTTCCAGATTAATTTTGCCTTTGCCTTTGTCTTGATTCTGATTAGGTTTTACCAGATCCTTTTCATCATGATTTTTGCTTCTATAGAATCTGGCTATGTGACCAGATTTATTGCAATTGTAACACACAACATTTCTTTGATTATTTGAATGATATCCTCTTAATCTACACTCATTAGCCATATGTCCAATTCTAATGCATATAAAGCATTTACCATTGAAAGATTTGTTTATTTGCATATTTTTGCATTCATGAGATTTGTGACCATACCTTTTTGCAACTAAAACATTGACCAGAGAAGGATGGATTGAATTAATTCATTTTGTTTCTGCATTGGATTGCTTTGTGACTGAACTTGTTGCAATTGAAGTAGTATCCATTGAAGGATGGATATCTTTGAGCATTTGGTTGCCTTACTAGAGGTCTTCTAGGCCTGTTTCTTTGATTTCCTAATCCAGAGTTCTTCTGACCAGATCCAGAGCTTTCACCTTTCTCATATCCTGAGCCACGCTTATCATCTACCCTCTTTTGTCTTTCAAGAACTTCAAGTTGGGCTGAGCTCATCTTGAACTTTTCTTTGTATTCGTTTGCAGTTTGAAGATCTTGTTTAAGAGTGTCTATCTGATTCTCAAGTTGTTCTTCATTGTCTCTAGCTTCTTCAAGATCAAATTCAAGATGCTTGATTATTCTATCCATTTTGTGGCAGTCCTCTATTTTCTCCTCGAGGGATTGTTTTAGATTATCTTCAATCTTTCTCTTTTCTTCAATTTCTTGGGTGAATCTCATAATCCTTGATTCCATTTCAAGCCTTACCATAATGACTTCTTGTGACAACTTCTCACATAACTTATTTTTCTCATTTAGATCTTCATCAGTATTATTGACTTCACTCTAATTGGCTAATTTTTGGAGTAGTTCCTTTCTCTTTTTTAAATAAATACTAAGTTTTGCTTTTACCTCATTTATGAAATCATCAGCTTGTTTGAGTCTTTCTCTCAAATTATTGACTTTAGAGTGGGATTGTTCAAGATCATCTAGGGCAGAATGGAGTTGTTCCTTCATACCATATGCATCCATTGAGATTCCCAGATCTTCCTCAAGCTTTTAGGCTTTGTTCAGAGGAACTTAACTTTGATACCAATTGTAGGAAACAATGTAGATAACTGAGAGGGGGGTGGATCAGTTATCTTATAACTTTTGTATTTTTCTTTTCTTTTCTTAGCTTAACATTTAATGTTATACCAAAGCATGGAAATCATAAGAGCTGAAAAGAAATTAACACATAACACAAGGATTTTTACGTGGAAACCCTATTAAGGGAAAAACCACAGGGTGACTAACCCAAGATTGTATTCTCTATTAAAAGAATAAAGAGTACAAATTTGGTACTTGCCAATTAGGGCTCACTGCCCAAGCACACTACTCATAAAAGGATCACTACCTACAAGTGACTTACAGTCTACAAATGCTTACAAATGATACCAAGGTGTTTAAACTCATGAACAATATCTATGCATGCAGGATTTTAGTTTTGGTTAGGTACAGTTTACTGATCTGGCACATTTCATTCTTCCTCTGCTTAATATTACTTTCCTATCGCATTCCAGACTTGAATTACTATCTTCATACTTGCCTCTACTTTTCTTCTCACTTCACTATTCATATATTTCAATTCACACACTTACAAGCTTGAATCCATCAGGTATATATATCTGCATCAAGGATTTCCAACACTTTCTTAGTCGGCAACAAGAACACCTGAGATATTTGCAAGTTGTTGATCTATCGGCTGAATCCATGCTAGATTAGTGATGTGCATCAAAACATAGGCATAGAAGTCATTAATCATGATGGATAACAATGTATGATATCACAGATTGCTTGATCAGTACCTTTTACACATCCAGAATGAAGTCTGATACTCTGTCGCTCAGTTCTTCCTCTGTCTGCTCTACCGAACTAGAACCCAACACTTAGATGCTCATATCTTTTACATGCTTTACCACCGGAGGCTAAATCTCTAGAATACACTAGTCATATGACCCCTCTTGACTTATCCAAGTCTGCAGCTTACTGAGTTACACCATCTAGGAGATTCAGACCTGATTGTCAAATCATGTAGCATGCTTTGTTCTTGTCTACCAGACCATCATGACTTCAATCTGACTTCCAGTATGAATGAATTATTGACTGTGGATGTCTAGGATACACTTTGTTTCCATCAATGATGACACTTAAATGACCTAGCAGTGTCTCTTGCCAACACACACAGCCTCTGCCTAAAAGCATTTATCCAACTATGCATCACTCAACATACTTTTGGCTCTTTCCATGATTGTTCGATTCATCCTTTTTGCAACACCATTCTATTGTGGTGTATATAGAGTTTTCTTTTGTTTGATAATACCTGCATGCTTGCAAAAATCATCAAATTCCTTAGAGCAATATTCTCTTCCATTGTTAGATTTTAATATTTATATCTTCAATCCCAATTAGTTTTCAACTAAGACTTTAAAATCCTTAAACTTAGTGAAAACTTCAGATTTGTGTTTCATAAAATAAATCCATGTAAATATGGATACATCATCAATGAAGGTGGCAAAATAACAAGATTTTCTGATATAATCATTATCCATAGTTTCAAACACATCCGTATGAATAATTTCTAACTTTTCTTTTGCTTTATTGCTTCCTAAAGAAAATGATTTTTTGTTTTGTTTACCGAACACACAATGCTCACAGAAATCAAAGTACTCATCAAAATAAGAGAAACCATCCAACGAATATTTATTCCTAATAGTTTTCAAATCATTATTACATGTGTGACCTAATCTACGATGCCACAACATACATGTATTTTTAGTACTAGCCTCAGATACATAGGAGGCATTATAACCTGTAGTGGCTTCAAGCTTGAACAAGTTTCCCAATCTCTTCCCCTTCGGTACCACCAAGTTCCCTCTCACCAATGTACAGTCATGATTATCAAATGTTACATGCATTCCCAAATCATTCAACTTCGAAACTAAAATCAGATTTCTAGCTAATCTAGGAATATGCAAAACACTAGGGAGGGTTTTAATCCTCCCATCACTAAAACACAACAATACCTTGCCTTTCCCAACTATTGAATATGTAGAGTTGTCTCCAAGGTAAATATTACCTCCATCATACTCTTCATATGTGGAGAACCATTCCTTATGAGGGATCATATGGAACGAACATCCTGAGTCAACCAACCAGTGATCATTAGAAACAACATTACATGCAAAAAGTAAAACATCTTCACCTGCATTTGAGGACTTATCTGAAGCACGCTCCCATTGTTTATTTGGGTTTTGGCACTCCTCCACATGTCCCCTTTTACCGCAGTTCCAACACTTAAATCTATTCTTCTTCCCAAGAGTCTTAGATCGGCCCTTAGACTTGTCCTTAGCCACTTTCTGATCTCCTTTTGGTCCTCTTTCTTTAGACCTTCCCCTGACACTAAGATCATCCCCTGAACTAGCTAAACTCTTCTTCCTCAATTCCTATGATAGCAAAACTAAAACAAGTGCATCCAACTTTAGATCTATGAGGTTAGCAATGATAACCAGTATGGCATTCTCCCAAGATTCAAGTAAAGAACAAAGAAGTAAGATACATTTATCTTCCTCATTAACATCAAAATCTACTGATGCAAGCTGACTCAACAACAAATTAAATGAATTTAAATGCTCTATGACTATGACTGATTCACCCTCTTTCATTTTCATGGAAAACAATTTTCATTTTAAAAAGAGTTTATTTACAATACTTTTGGCTTGGTATATCTCACCCAACCATTTCCACAAACTATGTGCGGTCTCTTCTCTCATGACATTCAATAAGACAGAGTCTGCAAGACATAAATGGATGGTTCCTCATGCCTTCTTATCCAGTCTATCCCACTCATCTTGAGAGACACCATCAAGTTTCTTCTTTTTTAGAATAGCCAACCACTAGTTTCTTTCTTCCAACAAATCCTCCATTTTTAGCTTCCACAACTCATACCCCATTTCGTTGAACTTCTCAATGTCCAAACGAGAGGTTGATGCAGCAGTGGATGCAGCCATAATATCAACTCAAGATTTGCAAAACAAACACAACCAAATCTCCCACTGTAGCTACAGCTTCCACACTACCACCCAAGAGTCAAAGTTGGCCAAGCTCTAATACCAAATGTTAGAAATGAAAGCACAACTACTCAATGGAAATCTGATTCAAATGTATATTTAACAATCTTTAACAGAGCATTAAAGATGGAGATTGTATCACAGAAAATAAACCCACAATACAAAAATATACCAAAATCATAATGAAGCACATAAGATAGTATATAACGTGGAAAAAAACATTGCGGGTAAAAAACTCCATGAAGAAAAGAGGCCAAGTTGTATTATCTTCACAAAAGGAGATTACAAATACATTCACTTCCTCTATCCTTCAACCTTCACTCCAACAGAACTTGGATACTTGTAAACCTATTATGCAACTCATCTACTATGCCATGGTTATATAGAATTTACAATCCTCAACATAGGCATCCACCTTGGAATCTCCACCCGTGGGATTACCTGTAGGTTGAGAGCATCAAAACTCTCAAATAGGTCTCAAACTCTCTGTCTATAAGCTCTAAGAATCTAATTTTTCATTGCACATCTTTTCCTGACCTGGTTGACCACCAACTCAGTATCTCCAAAGATTTCTAGATGTTTGATTTTCTTCTTTTAAGCAAGTAGCATGACATGGACCAATGATTCATACTTTGAAACATTATTTGTGCAAGAGAAATGCAGTCTATGAGAAAAATGTAATTTCTTACCAGTTGGGGAGATCAGTAAGACCCCTACACTAGCCCCATTTCTACTCTTTGCACCATCAAAGAACATTTTCCATGGGCCATTAGAATCATCATTTGGTTTAATTAAAGAGGGGATAGAAGTTTTCCCCTCATGAATCATGTAGGTGCCTAATCCAATTGCCTTAGTGGTGCCATAAGGATCAAAATCAAAGTAATCCCTTGCCCACTCATCAAGAAAAAGATCTAGGGTTGGAAGGGGTGAAGATATTGCCTCAGGGGACCTTGAATTATGCACTTCCTCACCCTGGATCATATAATGAGGGTTCACCAGGCTATGATCATATTTCTCTACATGATAATTTGAAATAGGTTCAAGCTTAATGGTGAACCATGTGTCATATCTTGTCCTCAGCAGCATGTGAGACCAGTCAGAAGAAAGGTAGCCACCTACCATAGCTGTGAAGTCTCTTAATAAACATATAGCAAAGAAAGGAGGAAGATCAATAACTGAAATATCTTGACTAATAGTCAAGTTTAGATAAGCATTAAAGGTCAAATCCAATACTTTAATCACTCCATCAGTGCTAATAGAAGTGTCATCTAGCCATAATACACTTGATGAAACATGGGTATATTTCATGCCTAATGCATATGTTGTCTTTTTGGGCATAATTGAAACATTGGCCCTTGAATCAATCATGCAATTGTGCACTAGGAATTTCCCAATGATTAGGGACAAGTAGAAAGGGGATGGCTTCTTTGTTGGACCCCTTACTCTTCACTTGGTTGTACAAGATTATCTGGTCCCTTTTCCTTCCACTTTGTTGGTTCAGCTACTGGGAATTGTCTTAAGGCATCTTGCAATAAATCCCTTTGAGAGGGGATTGACATTACCTCCCACATTGACACATTTATGTTTATTTTTTTCATTTGTTCCACAATGTTCAAGGGAGAAGTTGTTGTTTTATGCACTGAAGGGATTCATGTTCCCCTCTTTAACTATTTTGTAGCTTGTTCAGGCACTTTTGGGCTTGATGGAACCTCTTTTGTAGTAGTAGGCCTACTGCTCTGAGTTGAATTTGTAGCACTGGCCCCTTTAGCCTTTGCTACATGTTCCTTTTGTAATACAGTAGGCATAGGTTTATCCTCTAACTACCTCTTTTTGTATCTTGTGTTGTCTACAATACTACTTACAGGCATGATCACATTGTCCATAGGATGATTGACAGCGTAGAAATCCTTAGGAGTCCATAGCATCAAGTTGGAATCAGAAGCAACCTCATAATTTACCTCTGGGTTGATGTTGGATGCTTCCACCAATGATGCTTGTTGAGTGTGAAAATTTTGCACCATTAGGGCTCATTCTTGTGCTCCAAAATCACAAGTGGACTGATTGCAAGGTTGGTTACATGGGTAACACCAATCTACCACTTAGGCCAAATTGTTTTGAGTAGGGACTAAGGCCCTAACTGGATTAATAGTCAGTATTTGTCAGATAGTTTTAACTATTTGCAAAGGCTAGGCATGGTTATTATTTGGGTACCTATTTGATGAGTAACCATGGTTCCAATTCTAATTTCTATTGGAATTATAATCCTGATTCCAATTCTAATTTGAAGATTGCCCCTGGTTATAATTTTGATGGGGTTTGGAGGCAGTTTGAATAGCTATGCTATTAACTTTGTTAGTCAAATTAGCCATCAGGGTTTTGAGTTCATTCTCTTCTTGGGAAAGAGAAGATGTAGAGGCTTTAGGCTATTGAATGGGAGCAATAGTAGGTTGTTGAACTTGCGAATGCAAATCTAGGAAAATGGGTACAGGGGGTCTAGGAGCAATTTTCCCAGCCTATATCAAGCAATTTTCAACTCTTAAAGTCGTCTCAAATGCATCTGGTAAAGTTTGAGCACCCATATATTGCATCATAACAATAATATTAGAATTTAAAGCTCTTAAAAAATATAAGAAGACACCTTGTGGAGATGGTATGAAGAGAGCTAGGATTCTCTCCCATGTCCTCTAAAATCTAAAGTTAAAGCCGCCATCATCTCGCTGGGAGATCTCTTTACTTTTGTCAGCTATTCTACTAGAGAAACATTGTCTACCCTCTTTCTAGACTATTTGTAGAGTGCTTCTCCTAGCTCATCCCAATCATGTATTGAAGCAAGAGGTAAACTCATAAACCATTGAAGATCTCTCCCCTTAAAGGATGAAAACATCATCCTAACAACCACATCTTCACGTTAGATATGGTGAACTAAACATATATTTGATAGGTCTTTGATATGTTCAACAGGTGTCATAGAACCATCACCCAGAAATAATGAGATACTCTTTAAGGCTGATGTGGGGATATCATTATGTGTATCCAAGTCTAAAGGGTTGCCTCCATTGAAGGTCACAAAGGGTAGGTTTCTTAATAGAGCCATATTTAGGGTATTCAATTTTATTCTGGGTATGTGCAAGCCCCTTTTGTGTACTAAAACCTAACAGGAGGAGGTGTGGACTAAGCTCTTGGGTGAGATGGAACAATACTGTAATTCCTTCTTTCAGGAGACCTAGATAACCTAGTTTTTCTTCTTGAAGCAACAACAGGCAATTCAACAAACTGATAATTACCTCTTGAAAAAGATCTTGTCTGCACAGGCATATAACATTAGACTGGTCTAAAACAAGAGTCTATAGAGTGGCCAGGTGCATGAAAATGTTTACCAAATTGCAGAGTAATGAGAACAACACCAAATTCTCAGCCTGATTCTTAATTCAGATTAAAATAGTCCCACCAAGCATGCCAAAAATTGTTGTCACTTGGATTCGCACCCTATATTGGAGTGATATGTTGTAATAATCTAGTGAAACATTGGAGTAATTTCTAGGTGTGGGACCCTGCAATGAAATCAAACCTCCAGAGAAAGCCTGGTTCCTTTTCTAAATACAAGATTAAGAGTGTGCTAAGACTAAACCTAATCTATTCACTGCTAGGGAAAAGGGGAAGAAAGAGAAATTGGAATGAAAAGGTGATACACTAGGTTTGAATGTTTGGCACTCAAATCAACCATGCATGCACAAAATAACAACAAACAACAAACAAGCTATACAAATCATAAATGAATTGCAGAGGTAAAAGAAGCTAATTGAGATCTAGAAGAAAAGAAGAATTCACAAATGGATACTCAAATAGAAGGATTACACAGAGCAAAAGAATTCATGAAAAGGTAAAATCTCTTATTTATTCTCAAAGAGTCACGGTTACAACTAATACAAGATATGATTTTTTAGACCAAAAGCCAACATAATACATTTGATTTCATGCATTTTGTAGCAATTTACAATAAGGTGCCATCACCTACTATTATAAATTCACCCTATGGGTATGTCAAAAGATATTTTACAAAAGGAATATCTAAAAATATCTATTTATCTTTGACATAAATGCAGAAAATATCTTCTTAGAAGTAGCTGAACAAATATATGCATTCAAACATTGCATCTTCTTCCACTTGCAACATTAAATGCCCAACAACAAATTCTAGCAGGAACTCAATGTTTAAATTTCAATCTAGCCTGTATTTTGCCTTATCAATAAGATTTCATCAAGATTAATCATGGCAGGCCCTTGATTCCACTTCTTTTCCTTTGTTTTTGAAGATCGTGGAATCCGTCATAGATCAGGCCTCAGGCCTTCAGCGTTTCTCCTTCTAAGAGAGAAGGAGAAAGGAGAAAACCTTGCCCTTGAGCTCTTCTATACAAAGGATTACAATATTGGCAAACTTCAGGCCTTGGGCCTTCTGTCTTCCACCTTCCTAAAGGAGGAAGGAAAGTCTGAGCCCTAAAATTCTAAAGACTTAGCCAATTTTTGAAAGTTTCAACAAAATTCGGGCATTAGGCCTTTTGCCTTCTATGTTCCATGAGAAGGAAGAAGGAAGGTCCGATCCCCAAAGTCCAAAACACTTAGCATTATTTCCACAAGTTTGGAGCAGAAGCCAACCTTCGGGCCTTTTGACTTTCTCTTTCCTTGGTAAAAGTTGATCTAGATAACATCATGGACACTTGGTAGATTTATGTGGTTTTACAATCCTATTGGGGTCCACCCAAAAGTCTCCATGGAATGGCTGAATGCCTTAGAAAATTTAACACTCATCTAGGGTCAAGCTTCAGGCCTTCTATCTTACGCCTTCCTAGAGAAAAGGAAGAGGGAAGAAGAAAAGTATGAAGTCCAAAACTTTGAAACACTTAGCTGAATTTCCAAAGGGAAAGAGTTGGAGCTCACAGCCAATTAGATGACATGACAAAGGGGAGAACTCTGAACTCTGAAACTCTGAAAGCATTAAAAACACAAGGAAAACTCAAGATTTTTTTGGACTTAGTTGATTTGGGAAGTTTTTCCTTGCATTTCTAATGGGGAAAACACTTAGATATTTCATGGATTTGGGCTATGTGGCTGGGGAGCAAAATAGGACAAGTTTGATCTAGTTTGTGTGCTAGTTGTTGTCATTCTCCTTTTCATATCAAATAGGTTTATGGCTAATCATGGATAAGTACATTGGGATGCGATAAAGAGAGTGTTTAGATACTTGTAGGGTACTTCCAAGTATTCCTTATGTTATCATGGTTATCCTATAGGATCTTTGCATTCACTTTGTTTTTTTGGATTTGTAGATTCAAATTGGGCAGGTGATATTGATAGAAAAAGATCCACTAGTGGTTATCATTTTACTATGTTCGGTTGTGCTATTAGTTGGATGAGTAAGCAACAAGTTGTCGTTGCTTTTTCCACTACAGAAGAAAAGCACATGGCAGAAACTCATGCTTGTAAGGAATCCATTTGACTTAAGAGATTATGTTTAGATGTTGGGCTTGATGTAAGGATGATTACTATTTGTTGTGATAATTAGAGTATTAATTTTTTGGCAAAGAACCCAACCTTCCATGTTAGAACAAAGCATATTGATGTTCAGTTCCATTTTGTACATGACATGGTGGAAGATGGCAAGGTGAAACTTTAGAAAGTTGATATTTTGATGAATGTTGTAGATTCCTTGACTAAACCCATGAGCATAGAGAAGTTCAAATGGTGTTTAGAGTCTATGGGCCTCTCAACCCCTAGTAGTTAACATCTATCTTTTATTGGCTCTTGAAAGGTGTTCGACAAGTGGGAGAATGTTGGGAATTAAGGTGTCTCAACCTTTACAAATTCCTAGCATTGGTATTTAATTGTTTATTTATTATTTGCCTTGTTATTTTGTATAATGTCCCCTTAGGACTTTTACCTCCTAAGTTTAGCACCTAGGTCCCTTAGATTTAATCATGCATGTTAAAAATGAATCCTGAAGCAAAATGTTCCAAAAACCATGTCAAATGGGACCTAGGGGTGAACCTTAAGCATAATATAGACCCAAAATAGGCCCCTAGACTTGGGCTCTTGTGCCCTTGTCCTGCCCTATTTTGTCAAGGTCCCAAATTTGAATGTCAGTTGGTGACCGTTTATAAGGTTTCCCTTGTCAGCATCTTAAGTTTGAATTATAAATTGTAGTGGGAATGCATATATAATCATGTTTAGGACTTCATTTTACAACTAGAAGGATAATCCAAACTTGTGATCTTATGCTAAGGATACTCAAGGCTTTCACTGTGTTGCAGAGCAGTATTGTGTTGTGTTTTGTTCATGTTTGTTGCAGATTTGTCTTCATCAATCCATCTCCTCATGGCATGAAAGATCTTCATCTCCCTGTGAGAGCTTCACCTCTGAGGTGGCATCTACTTTGTGTTTCAATCATTTAGTATATCATTTTCTTTTTCCTCTATCCACCAAGGACATGCACTCTCTATCTAACAACAGTGTTGGAAGGCTTGAATGCCATTCTGAGGCTTGACTAAGACAAGCTCCTAAACACCACAACCCCCAACCCCTCTCTTGTGATTGCAGGTGATAGGTGTTGGATCTTGCAGAGAGGAGTTGTAGGAGATTAGTGTAGAGCATAAGGATTCTAAATCTAAATAAAGTAGTAGAAAATATCCCTAATTGGACAAGGGTGATCCCTCTTTTTTCCTACAATCTCTTTCAAAAATCTCTAAGCAGGGTACAGTCTACAACATATTTAACTCCTGACCTCTAGAAAAAGTGCCACCTTGGACAAGGGCAATCCCTCTTTTGTCCCCAAAGTTTTTGCTTTCTGAAATTAAAATCTTGGTATGTTTCTAAACTGTATTTAGTGCCTTCTTGTGCGAGCATTTGTCAGGATTCATCTGTTTGTTTATGATTTTGCATAATTAGGGTTTTAGGCCTAATCAGATTAGGGTTTGGATAAATCATCAATCTATTCTATCTTTCCAAGCATCTCATAGTGACATGAGAGGAACCTCCTACAACAATATAATGAAAAATGCACGGAATAACAGAAATAGCAAAAACACAGAAGGAATTTATTGATTGCAGGCCACTTCAAGGGGGCAACCTCTTTTGATCAAGCTCAATACAATAAATTTGTGGATGCCTTCATTGGCCTCAACATGTACTTATATACTAAGTCTAATCTAAACAACTATTACTTCCTATGAATGTGGGATAATACAATATACTCATAGGATGACTTACAAAGCATATGCGTCCAAAAGTAATATACTAACAAAGTAAAGAGAAAGGTTAAAAATGGGTTCCTAACATCCCCTCCCTCTTAGAAAAGCTTTGTCCTCAAAGCTTAAGATGTGGAAATTGTTGTTGAATTTGAAGGAGTGGTTCCCATGTAGCATCTTCTAGTTGCATTCCATGCCACTGAATTAATACCTCTGTGATGGATCGAGAGTGAAGCTGATGAGTGCGCCTGTCAAGGATTGCCTCCGGCTGCAAAATTATGGATCCTTTGTTATCCAGTTTTGGTAAAACAATTTATGCTCTGATGTTGGTGCCAAAAACTTTCTTTAGACAAGAGACATGAAATACTAGATGAATAAGGAGGAAGCTCTAATTTATAAGCAATTGATCCAATCTTCTGAAGAACCTTATATGGCCCATAGAACTTTGGAGCCAGCTTATGACGCCCTTTGAGTTTCAAGGATGATTACTTGTATGGTTGTAGATGAAGAAAAACCATATCACCTACTTGAAAAGTGTGCTCAGAATGGTGTTGATTGGCTTGTTGTTTCATTCAATTTCTTGCCATGTGAAGATTGTCCTACAAGATGCAAAGAATTTGATCCTGGGTTTAGAGAACTATGTCAACTACCTGAATTGGTGAACTACTAGGGTTGTATGGAAGGAGTACTAGTGGTGCCTGACCATAGACTACTTCATATGGGGTCATTTTAGATGCAGTGTGGTAGGAGGTATTGTACCACCATTCAGTGAGAGGGAGCCACTTTGCCCATTGATGCTATTGTTATGAGGTGAAGCAATGAAGATAAGTTTCTAAACATTTGTTGATGATTTCAGTCTGACCATCTATTTGTGGGTGATACTCTAAACTCATCTTCAATTTGGTGCCAGTGTGTCAAAATAGTTCTGTCCAAAAATGATTGGTGAAAGTTGCATCATGATCTGAGATAATGGAAGAAGGGATGCCATGAAGATGGAAGATCTGGTCCATGAAAATTTGTACGACTAAGGAGGCAGTATAGGGATGGCTAAGGGCACAAAAATTACTATATTTGGAGAGGTGATCAACCACAACCAAGATCACTATCTTCCCTCTAGATTTAGGGAGCCCCTTAATGAAATCCATAGAAATATCTGTCCAAATCTATGTAGGGATGGGCAAGGGTTCGAGCAATCCAAGAAGGAGTCTTGTTTCACCCTTATTGCATTGGCAGGTATCACATTCAGCCACCATCTATTGAATTGCCCTTTTCGTTCCCTTCCAAAAGAAGTTACGTCATGCCCGCTCATAAGTTTTGAGGAACCGAGAGTGCCCTGCCGATCAAGAAGCATGGAGTTCATAGAAGATAGCCTGTTGAAGATCTGTGCTCTGGGGAAGCACTAGATGACCCTTGTATTGTAGAGAAGCACCATTCCAAGAGTAATATGGTATAGTAGAAGGGTTATTGGCCAATTGTTGAATGATTTGAGATAATGAAGAGTCATTGATATGGCACAGATTCCAACCAATTTGAAACAGGCATAGAAATAGCTGAAAGAGAAGCTTGGTCATCCAATGTGTGAGAAAAAGCATTCGACACTATATTGTCCTTACCCTTCTTGTAAGTGATCTCATAGTCATAACCCATGAGTTTGCTAACCCATTTCTTTTGTGTTGGGGAGGAGATCCATTGTTCCAAGAAATATTTCAGACTCTGGTGATCAGTCTTGATGCATAAATGATTCCCCAGTAGGTATGATTCCCACTTCTGTACTGCATGCAAAATAGCCATCATTTCCTTCTCGCATGTAGAGAGTACTAAATTCTTACCAAAAAGGGCTTTGCTGGTGAACACAATGGGATCTTTATCTTGAAGGAGAACAACACCAAGTCCATTGCTACAAGCATCACTCTCAATAGTGAAGGTCTTGGAAAAATCTAGCATAGCTAGAATAGGTGTAGTACACATAGCTTGTTTTAGTTTTTCAATTGCACACTCAGTAGCATGTGTCCATGTAAAAGCATCCTTTTTCAACATAGCTATTAATGGAGCTGCAATCTTCTCGTAATCCTTGACAAACTTGCGATAGTAGCCAGTCAGTCCCAAAAAACCATGGAGGCTCTTGAGTGTCTAAGGATGTGGCCAATTTTTCATGATATCTATTTTTGTAGGATCCACTTGAACCCATTGGGATGAAACAATATGCCTGAGATACTTCACTTCTTCCTAGCCAAGAACACATTTAGACTATTTTGCACAGAGATGATGATTAGAGAGAAGTTGCAGTACAAGATCCAGATGTTGGAGATGCTCAGCCCATGTTTTACTATAGATGAGGATATCATCAAAGAAGACCAAAATGAATTTCCGCAGGTAGGGCTAGAATATTTTATTCATCAATGCCTGGAATGTTGAAGGAGAATTAGTGAGGCCAAAGGGCATGACCAAAAACTCATAGTGGCCATAATGCATGCGAAAATCTATTTTAGGGATATCATCCTCATGAACCCAAATTTGGTGATATCCAGAATGAAGATCTAACTTGGAGAAAAAAAGAGCACCATGAAGCTCATCAACAATAGGAATCAAAAACTTATCCTTGATTGTGATGTGATTAAGTGCTTGAAAGTCAATGCAGAGGTGCCATGACCCATCTTTTTTTCAAATAAGAACTGGTGAAGAAAAGGAATTGGTACTAGAGAGAATAATACCTTGCTTCAGTAAGTCTCGAACGAGCATCTCAATCTCTATCTTTTGGTGAAATGGGTAGCAGTAGGGCCTAATGTTGGGAGGAATGCTTCCAGGAAGGAGCTGAATGTGGTAGTCCTCTGGTCATGAGGGTGGCAATCCCAATAGTTCGGCAAAGACACATGCATACCTATCCAAAATTTGTTGTAGCTCTGAAGGAGTAGTGGAGACCGCTGATGCTTGCATCTAAATGGAATGGAGTTGAGTGATGACACCATGTGAATTCTTCTTAAGAAGATTTTCCATGCGATGTGATCTTGTGATGCTCAGAGACCCTAGTTGTAAGCCCTTCAATGTGTGTTTTTGCCCATTGTCTAAAAACTGCATCCAAAGTTTAGCAAAATCCTATAAGATGGGTCCAAGTGTGCATAACCATTGGGCGTCCAAAACCACATCACATCCACCTAAGGGAAAGGCAAACATGTCAGAATGCAGGTTATAATCTCTAATAGAGATATGCACATTGTGACACTTCCCTTTGCAAGGTAATGTGCCCCCATTAGCAATCATGACTTCAAAGCTAGAGCAAGGATGGACAAAACAATTAGCCTGTTTGGTGATCCAAAGGTCAATGAAGTTATGAGTGCTACCAGAATCAATGAGTATTGTAAGAGGGATCTTCTTGAAGTAACCCTTGACCCACATGGTTTGTGGGGTGGTGACTCCTGCTAAAGCATGGAGAGAGATCTCTAGGTGGTCTTCTTGAGAAGTAGGGTCAACAAGCGGCTGCTGAGTTTCGACCTGATCATCGACTATATCCTGAGCATCTTCATAAACTTCAGTTGCAGGTGGAGAATCCATATCCAAGAGATAGAGATTTTGTTCAACACATCTATGTCCCTGAGTGAATTTCTCATCACAATTATAAAAAAGCCCTTTTTTCTCTACGTGCCTGCATCTCTGCTTCAGTCAAATGCTTCATAGGAGTTGTTCTAGGAGTTGCTGTGATTGGAGGTCTTTGGGAAATTATATTTTTGAATGGAACAAAATTGGATTTGGATCATTGTTTAGCTGTGATCTTGTCCTCCGCCAACTTAGCCAACCCTAGGGCTTCCATCATTGTGCTGGGACAGAACATTTTAACCTCAAATTAGATTGCATCCTTCAGACCACTGAGAAAACAACTCCTAAAGAATTCATCAGACAATCCCTCTATGTGATTGGCCAATTTTTCAAATTCTGTCTGATATTCTCTCACAGTGCCTGTTTGGCAAAGTTTAGTGAGTGCTCCTATGAAGTCATCAAAAGCACTAGGGCCAAATCGTTACAAAATGAGTTTGCAAAAATTTGTCCATTTTGGCTCTAAATGAGCCTTGATGTACCAACAAAACTATTGAAGGGCTTCATGTTCCAAATGAAAGGATGCAAGTGGGACTTTGTTAACATCAAAAGTATTATGCAGATTGAAATATTGTTCTTCCCGATATATCCAGCTAGTAGGATCACCACCATTGAAGCGAGGAAAATTGAGATTCGGCCCATGAAAATTCCTGGAAGAAGAGAACCCAGTGTCTGTAGAAGACTCTAATTGTCATCTATTGTTCATGGCTGAATGCTGAAGATTGAGGCTAAGAATTTTTTCATCCAGATCTTGGAGTTTGGTCTTGAAGGTTGCAATTTCATCCTCCATGTTTTTTGCTTCTGTGTGGGTGACAACCATAACCAAGAGTTTTTTTTTTGGGAAAGGGTTGAAAAACAAAAATGAAAAATTTTTTAGTAAAGGAAAATTTGGATTTGGGAAACGCTCTGATGGGTAATTGGGGTTTGACTAGGTTTTGGACACTTTCTAAGGGAAAGGGAAGCAAAAAATGGGGATTTTAGAAGAAAGGTGAAAGAATGGGAAAATTTGGCCAAGAGGGACAAAGGAACAAAAATATGAAATGAACACTGGGGTAAAATTTGAAGGCTATTGGGTGAGAATTGAAGAAGTGATGGCAAACCCTAAAAAAAGACAAATGTAAGATTTCTGGCTTCGATAATTAGAATTTGGGATAGGATCCTCAAGGAAGGAAATATGCAGAATGGAATTTTAGGGTTCCAGTGAATTTTGAGAGGAAATGGAGTGAAAGCAAGGATGATATGGCAAAAAAATGGAAATTTTTTACTTTTTTTTGGAAACGATCTACCAACTACTCTGGACAGATTCAAGCTGCGATTTGCCAGCTATAAATAGATATGGGTCCCAAGTATGTTCATCTTCCTAAAGGTTTAGGGGAGTCACTCAGCCACCAATGTTGTTTAACAGCTTGCATATTGGGGCAGTACCCTTCACTCCACAGCTTAGGTAAAATTGATGACTGCTTTGCCACAAACGATAGCTCTTGGTTTACCTCACGGATGGGAACTAGTCAATCAGGTAGGGGTCATTGCCCTTTTCACTGGTAGGTCCTCTCAATGGGCTAACTACTTTGGGGTTCCTGTGGTACTCCTCACAATGAGTTTTAGGGCTATGCCCAGGCACTTCCCATAGTTAAGCGGATAGGGATATTCCTTGATCTGAACCTGCAATTGAAATGAACAATACAGAAGTGAAAAATAAAGAACTTCTACAATAATCACAGTACTTGGAGGCCACTACAAAAAAAAATTGGCATAAATTTCACCCAGTGAGCCCAAGAAAGCACTTTGATACTAGATGAGAGGAACCTCCTGCAACAATATAATGAAAAATGCACAAAATAATAGAAATATCAGAAACACAGAAGGAATTTATTGAGCGCAGGCCACTTCGAGTGGGTAACCTCCTTTGAGCAAGCTCAATACAATAAATTCATGGATGCCTTCATTGGCCTCAACACTTACTTATATACTAAGTCTAATCTAAACAACTATTACTTCCCATGAATGTGGGATAATACAATATACTCACGGGACGACTTACAAACCATATGCGTCCAAAAGTAATATACTAACAAAGTAAAGAGAAGGGTTAAACATAGGTTCCTAACATGACATCAGACCTATGGCTAGGTCCTCTATCATAGTTGTGACTTAGCTCGATCTATGTCCTTGAATGTATGTGTGAAAGAAGGATTTGATTGAATCTAATTAACACACAATTTGATCATCCCTCTTTTTCCACATAACATTTTGGTGAACCTATGTTTTTTGCTAAATTTGCACTTTTCTAAGTGTTGTACATCATATTTTCATTCATACATATCATATTCATCATTCTACATTCAAAAATCTTACAAAAAAATTGAAAATTCTGAAAAAATCAAGCATCCTAGGCTTGCATTTAGACATAGTTTGCACTATTTTCATTGCATTTTATCTAAATCATTTAAATATATGATATTTGCATCAGATATAGAATAAATCACAGCAATACATCATTTCACAATCATTTACTTTGCATTTACATACTTTATTTGCTAGGGTTTGCTTGAAATTTTACATTTTTCATATAACCTAGTAATTCCAAAAGCTAGGGTTTGGAGATAAAATCTTGTTCATATTTTACTACTCAGTTTAACACTCATTCATATCTGATTTTGGACAGTAGTGTTTCATCATTGTGTGTTTTTGTATCTACATTTCAAATTTTGCATTTACACATTGTGTATTTCAACAAAAAGAGGAATATTCATTCAAACTTCCTTAAAATTTAACTTGCATTGAGCATTGTAGGATTTTTGCATAATTTTCAAATCTTATTTGAGCAATTTTACATATTAAATCTGATTAGATTCCATTCATTTATCATTTTTCATACTTTCATGCCTTAATATCACTATTAAGGTTTCAAAAATCCTTGCATTTCTACTACATTTTGGCTAATCTTTCATCTAGCATTGCAAGATTGGTGTGGTGTGAAAATTTTTCTGCATTATTGGACTGATTAAATGTTTCAATTTGCTTCCCCTCATCATTCTCATAATTGCATTACATATTTTGTTCATTTGTATTGAAAAAGAGAAAAAATTGAGCATAAACAAGCATAGCTTGGTGTTGTTTCATTGCATTCATCTTAGATATCTTTCATTTCAAATATTAACTCATATTCAAGAATTTATACTCATTTTTTATTTGATAATTTTGTATAATTTCATATAATTGTGTGAAAATTGGCATAATTTTAATTACACAATGTGTATTTCAACACTACTTGTTTACACACCTTTTCACATCTTTTGATCAAAACCTTTAAAAACATCAATTGAGCCTTGTTGTGTTGCTCCTAGCCACTTTTACTATTGTGGAGTCTATGTGTATTTTTACCCGTTTCCCTCAAACAAGTGTTTCAGGTGTGAAATAGTCTCTCATCTATGGCTTTTCATCACAAAAACAATGCTATGGTTCTTCCTCAACTTAACAAGAAAAGGAAGACCCCAGAACCTGAAATAACATTTGCATCAAACATTAGAACATGAAAAGATATTGACGGTCCTCTCTACATCACCATTAACATTATGGGGACTCTGATAAGAGAAGCCCTTGTTGATCCAAATTGTATGACCAACATTGCTACAGAAGAGTTCCTTTACTCACACAAACTTATACAGGAAACTTATTAACCTACCAACATGATGATAAAAAAACATAATGGAACTTTCATCCTGACCACCGAGAAGATTTTTTTAATTATTCAAGTACTTGATAATGCTTTAGAGAAAACATTTGATATTATTCTGACATTCGACCTCTTCTATGTACAACTAGGCTATATGTGGCTCAAGGCTATGAAAGTTGTCGCTTCAACACTTCACCAATGCTTAAAATTTCCTCACCATGGGTCCATACAAACTGTTTCCCATAGTCTATGGTAACCTAAGGTGACTTGGAAAAACATCGTCCTTGATTACTTTTGGTTAGAACCTATAAAAGAACCTAAGCCTAGAACATACCAAACTTTCTTGGGATATCGGTGTTACAAAGCACAATTACTATCTAGATTGGTTGGTCCCCCTATCCAACAAATAGTACCTAAGGAGCAACCTATATTACAAGAACCCCCTAGATTGAAAGGAAAAGGGATATATTACAAGGTTCCTCCATCGTCATCCCTACATGGATCGGGAGAAAACCATAGAAAACAATACCATGCATCACCACAAGTTAATCACACATCTACCTCTTCCTCTGAGATACAAAAACCTATGGAAAACATGAAACTCCTATTGGAGATATCAACAATAAAACAAGAAGAAATAGACAAGCTAGAAAAAGAAGGAAATGAAGACAAGCCTTAGCTTGAAACAACGCATCACCTCAACAAGAAAACTTTGAACCACCTAACACTGAAATAAACAAAGAAGAGCCTAAGGTCAATAAGGTAAAGGATAAGGAATCTAAATGGGCACTTTTCCCCTATGTACCTCTCTCCTTTGGAATTCAAGATTGGGAGGAGGATGATTTTCTTGTTGACAACTGCTAGTATGGTTGTGTTTTTAGGTAAGTATTTCTAACCCTATTGGCCACCTTTGTCATAGCATGTTATGTTCACTTGCGTGTGCCTTCTCTCTCTATGTTGTGCTTCCCTGTGATGTGTTATGTGTTATTTAGGCCTCCTTGGATGACCCTTGATACTCTTGTAAGGTCAAGGATACCGAGAGACCACCTCTGTTGTGACTGTTCTTCTATTTGTATCATCATTCTTCTATTCTTCCTCTCCTCTATTTTATTGTTGTGTGTCATGCCTTAGGGGCATAGAATTGCGGTTGATGACCTGGAGCATCCTCCTATGTGGTGTTCCTAAGACACTTGTTCTCCTCTCTCATTTTATTTTTTACCTTCTTCTAGTGATTCTACCTAGTCGGTGAATGATGAAAACAAACAAATACTGATACGGACCATGTGTTCCTTCAGCAAGAAAAGTAAAAATAGTCCTAGTCCATACATGACAATAGGGCTAATACACACACACACACACACACACACACACACACACATAAACACACACACACACACACACACACACACACACACACACACACACACACACACATATATATGACGCTTGACTAGTAGAATCACTCCATGTGATGTATCATCTTGTGGCATTTCTTGTGACTAACATTTTAGAATCCACTCAATATACTCGTGTACACTTTGATTGGTATCTCACCTTGTTGCTACACTCAGTTCTGAGGTACCCATAGTATAGCCCAACAATTATACTCGGTTCCAAACCCGTAGTATAGCCTTGGTCATTGATGTGATTGTCTTCATGCATAGATTTTATTATGTGATATAGTTGTTATCTTAGAGTAATATTTTCTAGCCATCTTGTTATCTTGTTTTATGATATCTTATCAATGTGTTTGTGGGAACATTCGGCGATCATGAGCACATGTCACCTTGGGGGCATGGCTTTGTGAGATCTCTTGTTCCCTTGTGTGTTTTCTCTCTACCTTAACGTGCTTGATATCGGTACATGACATCAACCACCTTAAGATGGGGGCATATATAAGGTTATCTATCTAATGATTTTGGTACTAATGAAGCATGTTTTTAAGCCCTCTCCATGAGGTAGGATGTTGTATCTCTAGTGTGAATACACATCTTTATTTATATTGTAAGAAAAAAACCCTCTCCATGAGACAGGATAGCATATATCCTTTTATCAAAGAAGCCCTCTACAGAGGTGGGATAACATATCTCTTAAGCTAGTGCATATCCTTTTATTTACAAGACCTTTTGTGGAAGGTGGGATGATGTATTTCTTGAGCTAGTGCACATCCTTTTTGTTACAAAAGTCCTCCACAGAGGGAGGGTTGGATCTTGAGATTATCCTCCCTTAAGCATGTTTTTGGTGGTTTGTGTGGCATAAGCCCAACTATCAAGTGTGTCTACAGTGTGTTTGAGATGATGAGACTTAGCAATAAGCTCCTTCCATTGCCCTTGTTTGTCATGTTTAAGATGTATAGTTTGTCTTTGGCATGCTATATGGCACTCATTTATTTTGTGTGTCTTTCGTGTGTTTTCCCCCATGTGTGCTTTCAAGGGTGTAGCGATGAGCTCCTCCCACACTTGGGCTTTAATTGAAATATTTTCCCCTATGTGTGGTTTCAAGGGTGTAGCGATGAGCTCCTCCCACACTCAGGTTTTATATGGTGTGTTTTCCCCTATGTGTGGTTTCAAGGGTGTAGCGATGAGCTCCTCCCACACTTAGGTTTTATATGGTGTGTTTTCCCCTATGTGTGGTTTCAAGGGTGTAGCGATGAGCTCCTCCCACACTCAAGTTTTTTGTAGCATTTTTTTCCCCCCTGGTGTAGTTTCATGGGTGTAGCGATGAGCTCCTCCTACATTTTGGGGTTTTGTGTTGAAATTTTTATTTCCATGCATATATATGAAAATGAAAATGTTATATCGTTGTATTCATGTGTTTTGCGTAACTTCTCTCATGTCTTCATCATGTTTTGTGAGTCTTCAATACTATCTTCTCTGTGTCTTGAGTGCTTCCTACTATCTTCATTGTGTTTTGTGTGTCTGTGATGTGTCTTCTAGTGCTTACCTAAGATTGGGGGCTGGAAATAGTTCCTCAATCTTTGGGTATGCCTTAGCTTCAAGTGCCTAGCATGTTTGATGTGTTTTTGACTGTACTTTAATGCATGTATGGGTCATAAGATCATACATACATTAAAGTGGGGGCTAAATGTTATGTTGTAAAATGTCCCCCTAGGATTTTTACCTCCTAAGTTTAGCATTTAGGTCCCTTAGATTTAATCATGCATGTTAAAAATTAATCCCAAAGCAAAATTTGCTGAAACCCATGTCAAATGGGACCTAGGGGTGAACCATTAGCATAATCTGGACCAAAAATAAGCCCCTAGACTTAGGAACACATGCCCTTGTCTTTCCCTATTTTGTTGGGGTCCCAAATTTGAATGTTGGTTGGTGACCGTTAAAAAGGTTTCCCTTGTTGGCATCTTAAGTTTGAATTATGAAATTGTAGTAGGAATACATATATAATAATGTTTAGGACTTCATTTTACATCTAGATGGATAATTCTAACTTGTGATCTTATTCTAAGGATACTTAAAGATTTCATTGTGTTGCAGAGTAGTATTGTGTTGTGTTTTGTTCATGTTTTTTGTAGATTTGTCTTCATCAATCCATCTCCTCATGGCATGAAAGATCTTCATCTCCCCGTGAGAGATTCACCTCTGAGGTGACATCTACCTTGTGTTTCAATCATTCATCATATCATTTTCTTTTGCCTCTATTCACCAAGGACATACACTCTCTATCTAACAATGGTGTTGGAAGGCTTGAATGCCATCCCGAGGCTTGACCAAGACAAGCTCCTAAACACCACAACCCCTAACCCCTCTCTTGTGATTGCAGGTGACAAGTGTCAGATCTTGTGGAGAGAAGCTGCATGAGATTAGTGTAGACCATAAGGATTCTAGATTTGAAAAAGCAATGGAAAATATCACTAATTGGACAAGGGTGATCCCTCTTTTGTTCTCCAATTTATCACTTTCAAAAATCTCTAAGCAGGGTATAGTCTACAACATATTTGGCTCCTGACCTCCAGAAAAAGTGCCACCTTAGATAAGGGTGATCCCTCTTTTGTCCCCAAAGTTTCCGCTTTCTAAAATTAAAATATTGGTATGTTTCTAATATGTATTTAGTGCCTTCCTATGCAAGCATTTGTCGAGATTCATCCGTTTGTTTATGATTTTGCATAATTAGGGTTTTAGGCCTAATCAGATTAGGGTTTGGACAAATCATCAATCTATTCTATCTTTCCAAGCATCTCATAGTGACATCAGACCTATAGCTGAGTCTTCTATCATAGTCCTAACTTATCTTGATCTATGTCCTTGAATGTATGTGTGAAAGAAGGGTTTGATTGAATCAATTAACACACAATTTGATCATCCCTCTTTTTCCACATAACATTCCTATATTGTATTTATGTATGTACATCTTATTTCATCATTTAGTGTGTGTAGTGCCCCTCAACTTGTCATTTGTCAGACTGATGTTTGCTTAGTAGTATTGGACATTATGACAGTATTTTAGATCGTAGATGATGGATCTCTTGTTATTTTGTTAATTCATTATGGACCTAATCAGTATGATAACAATTGTTGATGTTGGATTCTATTATTTTATGCTTTAGAACTTGATAAATGAATTAGATGTTACAGATGTTTTGATGTTATTCACTATATGGGATTGTGAGATAGTTGATCATTTTATGTTGTTGACTAGTAAATGGAAATCTTGTTCAATTTAGTTAAATGTTTATACATAAAACGTGAATAGAACAGTGTCGTATTACTCGCTCTCGAGTACCCTACCCCACTACGATTTCCATTCACTATAGGACTGCATGTGTATATATCTTGTATGTTTAACTGTGCATTGTTGCAGGATGCAGGTACTAGGCACCGACTCCACCTGATTACCAGGTCTGAGCGTGCCTTCGCCAATGGATTAGTTGATTGGAGTTAACGTGAGTTCCCTAGTCAGTGTTGTCTGGTCGTCAGTTTACCCTTATGGTTATTGTTTGTCATTCGATCATGACTTGCTGTCAGGTAATATTGCACCTTGAAGTCTAATTAGGTCCGTAGGCGTCTGAGTGTGTAAGGTAGTGTTGTGCTTTAATTGGAATCATTATACGAAAAATATAAATGTTGATAATTGAATATACTTGTTGTTAATAAATTACTAATTTAGGGGAAATAAAATCGTTAAATAAAGTTGTAAGAAATTTTGTATTGTTCAATATAATATTATTTACAATAAATATTTAAATAAATAAAATAGTTGTAATCATGTTGTAAATTGTGATTTACAACTTAATTAATAAAATAAATTAAAATATAGTTACAAAATTATAGATTGACGTAATATTACTATTTTATTAATAACAATATGGTTGGTCGGCTATAAAGAAATTAAATTTTGTCAGAAATATGTGTTAATATTTTAAAAAAGTAACCTTTTGGGATCATTAAATGAAATAAAAATATATATATAATTAAGGGGGAGATGTACGGGATCGCGTGCCGAGTTCCTTGGAAGATGGAAGGGACTGTTCTATAAAAGAGAAGCTTGTAGAGGCAAAGAGGGGGGGATTAGAGGTGAAAGAAGAGAGAAGAAGGCTGGAAAAAGAAGCTTGGAACTGCAGCAATTGAAGCAGACTCGTCGATTTGACATCGTAGCCAGGTTCCACCGAATGCCTTATCTCTGAACCTTATTCCGAATCTACAAATGTTGTTGTTGTTTATTTCACTCCAAATGGTTTGTTGGTTGAATATCCACTTTAAGATATACTACGATCTAAAATCAAATTGTATTCTGAGTTTTCCCCACCAAATCTTGAACTAGGTGCTCATTTCTGTAGTCCTTCTCCTCTACGTTTAGGCAGCTTAATTCGTAGGTCTCTAAATCAATTTCTACTTAGAGGATTCATTGTTTAACTTCTTTCTCCCACTCCACGGCTGGATCCCTCTGTTTATTTTTAGTAGACTGTCTTCTCTATGTTTAAATAGTAACATCTCTTAGGGTTTTAAAATCCTTTTCTGCTCAAGGAATTCGTTGTTCAATTGTCCTCCTTCCACTGCATTTGCCGAATCATTCTGTCATCCCTGCAATCATTCATTTTTGATGGTTTTCTTTATATCATTGAGGATGTATTTCAGCAATACCTGCTGTATGCACTCTCAGACCGGCGTAAAATTGGTAGGGTTTGAAGATGTAAGATGACATTTCCTTAAGATCTCTCAGATCTCTTTTTCTAAATTTCTTGCGTAGCTTCAATCATGAATTTTCTTTTGCAATTTCCTCATCCTCTCATCCATTCAACTATTCTGTCAAACAAACAATTCGGCACGGTAACTTATAACAGTTTGAGCTATTAAATTGGAAAAACTGTAGCAATTCTTAGATCTGCTTCATCTCTGTCCCACGTGTAAAATTTTATGGCTGTGAGTCTAACTATACCAGGAATCGTTTTAAATTCCTCTATCTTTCATCAATTTCCAGGCCGTTTATATATCATCACTTCTGCTCTTTCTGTATAGGCGTTGGGTATATTTTAAAAGTAAAGCATCTGCAGTACCAGAAAATGCATCCATAGTTTCAACACAGATTTAACGGGTATCTTAATGATAAGGTTTAGGGTTATGCCAAGGGCCACGCACAGATTATTTGTTTAATCATCTGTGATTGAAGTTTCATTTGTTCAAAAACCTCGTTAATGATTTTGCCTGAGAATCTATTAACCTTCTTTTTCTTTTGGTTTTATTTACTAGTCGATTGATAATAACATGTATCGCTAAAAAAAATTGTTATACTAGGGCGTGACCGTCTTTGCCTTATTATTCGCTTTTGATTGAAAGTTTTTGAAGCCTTTTCAACATATCCATTTTGTGGGTCTTCATCAATCATTAGAAGTAATGAGATGATGCTTCCTTTTGACCGGTATCAATCAGTCCATTTTATAGCTTAGGCACATGATCCCCGCTTGCCTATAAATAAACCATTACTATAAAATTGAGTGAATATTATCATCCTCAGTAGATAAGCGAGTTTGCAGTGTCTAATCAAATTCATTATCTAAGTTGTTTAGTATATTTGTCATGCTTCGATTACGAACTGCACTCACAGCGCATCTGGCTGGAATAATGCCTTAAGAAATTAAGGTTCCTGTATTGCTAAACATTAAAATCTAAAAGTTAGTCAATTTAATATGTAGATCGCACTTGTTTTGGCTGGGCGCACTTCTGAAAAAGTTTAAATATATAGGACGCTGCCCTTGGAAGTTATTCCATTTCGCATATATTCCACAATCATTTCAATGTAGATAGATTGCTGTTTCTGTCATCTAGATGCACCTTGTATTATAAGTTCAACTTTGTTGAATAGCCCCAAAAAACCAGCGATCTTGGTATATTATTGGAAATTCACCGTATTTTGTATTCACATTGCTGAGACGTCTGAGAGGTTCCTTCCTCCAGATCACACCTTCGCATTAGTTTAACAAATTGTAAAACAATCCACATAACTGACACAGACTTAACAGATATCTCACTGATAGAGTTGGCGCTCCCTCTGAAGGCCAGTGCAGCAAGGGAATTCAACTAAGCACATACAGCAGTCAACTGTTGAATCCTACAGAGTGTTTGTAATGTCAATTTCTGTCAGAAATAAACTGTTTAAAGTCTGATGCTATCAATTGAAGCATTATCATCCATTTCAATGGTAAAACAGTCAATAACAATTTAACACCTCCTCTGCGAATTATGATTGTAAGACAATAGACTATAGCAGCGGTAACAGATACAGCAAAAGCATCTACATGAAAATCAGAACGCCATGGAAATAAACATAGTTTATGCATCTATCAAACGTGACGGCATGTGTATGGCCATCCCGATCTTCTTTTTTAGACAGATTTAAATCATTTTGATTAAAACATTTCTGAGTCATCATTACGATGAAGACATGCAAGTACATTAAACTATCTTATTGGTTGAGGTCAATTGAAGGACTGTATGAAGCCAGAATCTTGAGGAAAATAAAACAATAATGTTCGCCGTTGACGATTGTCCCTCGCTATAATTGTTGTTTAGTTATATGGTATGAACGTAGCATTCTTATTCATTTCATTCCTTGAAAGAGTTAAGTTAATTAGACAAGTTTGAAAGAAAGATTATAAAGATTGCATCGATATGGAAGTGTCGTAATGGTAAACAGGAATTGAATAGCATAATTGTATTAATTGTTTCTTTCATCAATTATTGTGATTATTTATTTAATTAAGTAATTTATCTTTTGAAACAAAATAAAGATTAGTTAGATAACTAGTTGTATTGTATCAATTTAATTATTGTACTATTTAAAAGCAATTGGTTTGGAAAAGAAATAATGTAATCTAGTGTTCGTTTTATTACAGAAGTTGTTTACACTAAACCGAGAAGGAATTGTATTGTTTAATCTCTAGAATCTGAATTGAACTAAACGAGTTGTTGTATAGAGTTGAATTGAGGGTGGTCAAACTTGAATTCCAGAGGCTAAGTTGTCGTAGTTGAGTACTTGCAACATGTGTATAGTTGTTTTTGTGTTTGCGATGTAATAACGATTATGTGGATCAAACATAGTATGAAGTATAATGAGGTATTGTCAAAGTTGATTATGTGTATTGTAAAGTAATATTTTCTGGTGGAGATATTAACCCACTTGTGATCTTTTTATACCCGTTTTGTCGTAATAGTCATATGGAGAGACCTAGAGTCTATAAAAGAGTAAAGTGTTGTAATGCTATAGGCGATGGATAACAATTGGTGTTATGATTCCGTTTGTAATGCAAGAGGGTTTATACCTTGCAGTGAACATGTATGTGTACTATTATAATGCCTTGTGTGATGTTTAAGGTTTACTAGGTGTTAGGAAGGAGAGTGGCTTTCAACGTGGGGCCGGCGCCCAAAGTGGCAGTCAGGATAACCCGTTGGAAGTAGATTAATCAAGTGATAACCTAAAAAGAACTAGGGGGTTAAGGGTAGATTTCACATTAAACAAGATTAATGGATTCCTCTCCCATGACCTATAGTGCTTGTATAGACTAAGGATGGGTAGAGAAGGCCTGGTCGGCATGATTGACTTCCTTGTCCTCAAGAAAGGAAGGTCGATTCCACATGTGTCACCCTATGGGGCCAGCGCCTAGTGAGAGGCTGTTAGGATAACCATAGATGGGGGCCAGCGCCTAGTGAGAGGCTGTCAGGATAACCCATGCTAGGACCGTACGATGACACTCTACCTACTACAACCTAGCATCCCTTGTTTGGTCTCTCCACATATGTTAAGTGTTGCCTCTGGAAGTTGTGTTGTGTTGTCATTGTCGTGTGTTGTATTGGCGTTTGGTCATCCTTTGTTCTTGTTTGTCTTTTGTCTACTTGATTGTCATTGTTTGGGACCTCATGTTAACTCCTAGCTCGGGGGGTGGACCTTAGGGTTCCACATGGTCGGGTGGAAAAGCTTTATTATCCATTGGTTATTCCTTGTCAAAGTTTATGTGCAGAAAAGATTTATCTTAGTTTCCAGACAATTGTACTTGTACCAGTTGATGAGGATGTATGTGTATAATCTTGTACCAGATTTGTGTAATAGATCATTCATAATGTAATGATGTCATGATATACTTATGTGTAAGGAAAGCATTTCAATTATGTAATTGATCATGTAGATTAGAATATATGATGTCATGCAATGAATAAGATTATGTTATTTAATTGTACATTGGATTCAGATCAGTTACTGATGTATGTTAAATCATGTTAGTTAGTTTGTAAAGTAATGTAGCCTTGAATCCTTAGAGAATATGTCATAACTAGTTATGTTAACATTACTTGTTATCTTAAACATTTTTTAAAAAAAAAATTCCTGTTTCATATAGCATAAGTGTGTATTTCTTTAAGGTGTTCAAGGTGGGCGTTACATCTGGTATCAGAGCCAAGTTTCTAACACTGGGTACTCTGGTTTTATAATTAGCCCGTTAAGCTATGCTAGTTGCTTAAACTCTGAAGAACATATTCATTCCTAGTCCTCACCTAGCAACCTGAAGTTGTTCTTGGATGTGTTGTCCAGGAAGATGCTTAGGGTACGAGGCCGAGGTCATGGACGAGGTAGGGGTCATGGGAGAGGTGTTGATAACAACCCTCCTCCTAGTTCCCCCCATGAGAGTACACAAGAAGGTGGAAGTGAGAATCAAGAGAATCAGGATCAGCCCGAGGGTGCTCAACTACGCCAGCTCCTTGAGGAGGTTCTTGCTTGTCTTGGTCCTAGGTAGGAGATGGAACAACTAGAAGAGAGAGAAAGGGAACGATCTCCCAGAAGGAGAGAAATCACCGCTGAACAAGAAGCTATTCTTGCAGGCCACATGAGAGACCTTATGAGAGCCTGTCCTCCTACGTTCGATGGTTCTAGTAGCGGTATGGAAGCAGAGACATGGCTAATTGATTTGGAGAGGTGCTTTGCTATGCATCCATATGGTAGCAATACTAAGGCAAGATGTGCCATCATGCATCTCAGAGGGTTTGCCTCTACATGGTGGCAACTAGAGGAATAAAAGTTGCATTTAGATATTGCGACAGTATCATGGGAACTATTTCTGGAAAGGTTCAGAGCTCGATTTCTATCTGCGCACTGGAGGCAACGGCGAGCGGACGAGTTCCATGGGTTGAGACAGATGGCCATGACAGTGGAACAGTATGAGTGCAAGTTTTACGAACTCAAGCAGTATGCAGGCATTGGAAACGACGAGGCCATGTTAGTCTAGCATTTTATTAGAGGTCTGAATGCACGCATCAGTGGAGGAGTTCATGTTTTCGAGCCAAAGACCAAGGAGGTAGCAGTTGAGAAGGCTCGACTGGTGGAGGAGAACTTGACCATGGCCCTAGGGGGTCATACAGGTGTACAGATTGGAAATATATCTCGAGTAGGTTTTGGTTTCCGAAGTGGTTAGCCCCATACAGCAGGTAACTCGAGGAGTCAACATGTACCTTCTAAGAGTGGATAGCAACAACAACAGTATTCCCAGACGAAATCAAGAAACTCTCAATATCAGCAAGGTAGTAGATTTCATTCCAGAAAAGATCGAAGTTGGCAGAGAGTTAAACATGATCGTGCAAGTCAATCGGTGTAGAGCACACAGTCTGCAGCAAGTAGAGGAAGTTTTCAGCAGTCAAATGCTCCTGTAGGCAGTGGAGGTTTTGGTAGGGGAACGGGATGTTTCTCTTGTGGCCAGCAGGGCCACATTGCCAGACAGTGCCCATGTAAGAATACTTCAGGTTTTGGACAGAGGCCTGCAGCTTCAGAGCCAACTATTGGAGATGCAGGCAGGTCGCATAGGGTGTTTGCAGCCGTAGATAATCGCCAAGCAGAGCACCAAGGTACCGTTGTGGAGACTACAGGTGTCTTGTGAGGTATTACTATTTCTATTCTTTTTGACTCTGGTGCTTCAGATTCTTTCATTTCCCCTTCTATAGTGGAGCGTTGCAAATTAGTGGCAGCAAAGCAAGATGTCAAGTGGCAAGTGGAATTGGCCTCTGGGTCTAGGGTATCAGTAGACTCTCTTGTGTATGGTTGTGAGTTAAGGATAGGTCCTTTATGTACCACGACAGATCTTCGCATTATACCATTAGGATCCTATGACATGGTGTTGGGAATGGATTGGTTGGATGCTCATCGAGCAGTGATAGACTGTTGCCACAAGTTAGTGAGGTGTGTGGATGAATCGGGCAATGAAATAGAAGTGGTTGGGATTCAGAGACCCATCTCTTTGCGTATGATTTCTGCTATGCAATTGAAGAGATGTTTGCGTCAAGGATGCAAGTTGTTTGCTGTAACAGTTAATGACTTAGATTTTGGGGAAAATAGGGAGACATCCCTTGACGATCATCCTATTCTTAAGGAGTATGAAGATGTCTTTCCTAGTGAGATTCCAGGAATGCCACCGAAGCGTGATATTGATTTTAAGATAGACCTTGTTCCTGGAGCAGAACCTATTTCACGAGCTCCATATCGGATGACTACCCAGGAGCTTAAGGAGCTTCATTTATAGTTAGAGGAGTTATTAGCAAAGGGATTCATTCGTCCTAGTGTCTCTCCATGGGGAGCACCAGTTATTTTTGTGAAGAAAAAGGATGGATCTCTGCGGTTATGCATAGACTATCGACAACTTAATAAGGTGACTGTGAAGAACAGATACCCATTGCCACGGATTGATGACCTCTTTGATCAAATCAAGGGAGCTAAGGTGTTTTCAAAAATAGACCTAAAGTTAGGATATCACCAGTTACGTATCTTTGAGGCTGACATCCACAAGACAACATTTCGCACCCGTTATGGGCATTATGAGTTCATTGTTGTACCTTTTGGATTGACAAATGCACCATCAGTGTTTATGAGCCTAATGAATGGTGTATTTTGTACCTATCTTGATAGATTTGTTCTTATTTTCTTAGATGATATATTGATTTACTCAAGGTCTATGGAGGAGCATGAAGAACATTTGCGACAGGTTCTGCAGTGTTTAAGAGAAAATCAGTTATATGCAAATCTGGCTAAATGTGATTTCTTTCAAACTGAAGTGAAATATTTGGGACATGTTATTTCCGATAAGGGTATTGCGGTGGATCCTTCAAAGATTCAAGACATCATGGATTGGCCTGCTCCTACCAATGTTTTAGAGGTTCGTAGTTTCATGGGCTTAGCAGGCTATTATCGATGATTTGTGGAAGGATTTTCAAAGATAGCTCACCCTATAACTTCTCTTCAGAGAAAAGGAAAGAAGTTCATTTGGTCAGATCAGTGTCAAGCAGCCTTTCAGACTCTTAAGGAGCGGTTAACTAGTGCACCTATTCTAGCAGTGCCTGATCCTGCTGGAGATTTTGTGGTATGTACTGATGCATCCTTGGAAGGTTTAGGAGCAGCTTTGATGCAGGAGGGTCGTGTGATAGCCTATGAGTCCTGTAAACTCAAAGATCACGAGTTGAACTATCCTACACATGACCTAGAGTTAGCTGCAGTTGTGCATGCATTAGTAAGATGGAGACACTTTTTACTGGGGCATCGGTTTGAGCTACACAGTGATCACCGAAGTTTACAGTACATTTTTACTCAGCCAAACCTGAATGCGAGACAGAGGCGGTGGATGGAGTTTCTATGTGAGTACGATTTTGAGGTAAAATATATCCAAGGAAAGGAGAATGTGGTGGCAGATGCTCTTAGTCGGCAAAGACATGAACTTTCATCAATCACCCTTGGAGTGGATTTGAGAGGACAGATTCTTGCAGCACTCCCTGCAGATAGATGGTATCAGGAAGTGAAAGCTGAAGTTGAATCTGGTAGAACCTTGGAGGGTAGATATCTCAGATATTCTATCGAGTTGGATGGTCTCTTGTGACATTTAGGTCGCATTTATGTGCCTTCTACAGAGGGTCTCCGCACCCTAACCATGACTGAGGCTCATTGGGCACCTTATTCTACTCATCTAGGTGTCAAGAAGATGTATGCAGACCTTCGTCAGATATATTTTTGGGCTGGAATGAAGAGGGATATTGCTGATTTTGTTTCGAGATGCTTAGAATGTCAGAGGGTTAAGGCAGAACATCAGCATCCCGCAGGTCTTCTCTAGCCACATCTTATTCCGGAATGGAAATGGGACATCATTTCAATAGATTTTATAGTTGGTTTACCCATGTCCTCTCATCGTCATGATGCAATAATGGTCACTATTGACAGGGTTACAAAAGTAGCACACTTTTCTCCTGTTTGATCTTCATATAATGCTTCGTTTGTGGCCAGAATCTTCATGGAGGACATAGTCAGATTGCACGGGATTCCTCGTAAGATAATCTCTGATCGTGATCCAATTTTCACTTCAGCTCTTTGGACATCCCTTCAACATCCATTGGGGACTCAGTTGAACTTTAGTTCAGCTTATCATCCAGAGACTGATGGGCAAACTGAGAGGGTCAATCAGGTTCTTGAAGATATGCTCAGAATATATGCTATGGATCAACAAAACTGTTGGGAGGATTATTTGTATTTGGTGGAGTTTGCGTACAATAATGGGTACCATAGTTCTATTGGCATGTCTCCTTTTCAGGCTTTATATGGTCGTCCTTGTCGTACCCCATTGAGTTGGGATCGTCTTGAGGATAGAGTTCTCCTAGGTCCACAAATGCTCCAAGAGATGGAGTAGCAGGTTGATCACATCAGAGAGCATCTGGTGGCAGCTCAGGATAGACAGAAGAAATATGCAGATGCTCACAGACTTAATCGTCAATTTTCAGTGGGTGATCGGGTGTTCTTGCGGGTGCATCCGCGAAAGAGTCTGATCCGTTATGGAAAAGGCTCTAAGCTCACACCGCGCTTTGTAGGGCCATTCGAGGTTTTGGAGAGAATCAGTCCTGTTGCATACCGTCTTGCTTTGCCACCTAGCTTGTCGCGCATCCATGATGTATTTCATGTATCTGTTCTTAGACCTTATCATCTAGATCTTTCTCATGTTCTTGATTGGAATGCCTTGCAGGTAGAGGACGGGCAGCTAGCTTTGGAGCCCATAGGCATTTTGAAGCACAGGCGACTCGCTCTCAGGGGCAAAGTCATAGAGCAGGTAAGGGTCCAATGGGATCCTAGTGATGAGACTTCAGCTACCTGGGAAGATATATCCCGAATGCGAGAGCTATATCCATATTTGTTCGCAAGCTTCCAGGAGAAAGCCTGATCCTAGGGGGGAGGATGTAGTGCCCCTCAACTTGTCGTCTGTCAGACTGATGTTTGCTTAGTAGTATTGGACATTATGACAGTATTTTAGATCGTAGATGATGGATCTCTTGTTATTTTGTTAATTCATTATGGACCTAATCAGTATGATAACAATTGTTGATGTTGGATTCTATTATTTTATGCTTTAGAACTTGATAAATGAATTAGATGTTACAGATGTTTTGATGTTATTCACTATATGGGATTGTGAGATAGTTGATCATTTTATGTTGTTGACTAGTAAACAGAAATCTTGTTCAATTTAGTTAAATGTTTATACATAAAACGTGAATGGAACAGTGTCGTATTACTTGCTCTCGAGTACCCTACCCCACTGCGATTTCCATTCACTATAGGACTGCATGTGTATACATCTTGTATGTTTAACTGTGCGTTGCTGCAGGATGCAGGTACTAGGCACCGACTCCACCTGACTACCAGGTCTGAGCGTGCCTTCGCCAATGGATTAGTTGATTGGAGTTAACATGAGGTCCCTAGTCAGTGTTGTCTGGTCGTCAGTTTACCCTTATGGTTATTGTTTGTCATTCGATCATGACTTGCTGTCAGGTAATATTGCACCTTGAAGTCTAATTAGGTCCGTAGGCATCTAAGTGTGTAAGGTAGTGTTGTGCTTTAATTGGAATCATTATACGAAAAATATAAATGTTGATAATTGAATATACTTGTTGTTAATAAATTACTAATTTAGGGGAAATAAAATCATTAAATAAAGTTGTAAGAAATTTTGTATTGTTCAATATAATATTATTTACAATAAATATTTAAATAAATAAAATAGTCGTAATCATGTTGTAAATTGTGATTTACAACTTAATTAATAAAATAAATTAAAATATAGTTACAAAATTATAGATTGACGTAATATTATAATTTTATTAATAACAATATGGTTGGTCGGCTATAAAGAAATTAAATTTTGTCGAAATTATGTGCTAATATTTAAAAAAAGTAACCTTTTGGGATCATTAAATGAAATAAATATATATATATATATATATAATTAAGGGGGAGATGCACGGGATCGCGTGCCGAGTTCCTTGGAAGATGGAAGGGACTGTTCTATAAAAGAGAAGCTTGTAGAGGCAAAGAGGGGGGGATTACAGGTGAAAGAAGAGAGAAGAAGGCCAGAAAAAGAAGCTTGGAACTGCAGCAATTGAAGCAGACTCGTCGATTTGACATCGTAGCCAGGTTCCACCGAATGCCTTATCTCTGAACCTTATTCCGAATCTACAAATGTTGTTGTTGTTTATTTCACTCCAAATGGTTTGTTGGTTGAATACCCACTTTAAGATATACTACGATCTGAAATCAAATTGTATTCTGAGTTTTCCCCACCAAATCTTGAACCGGGTGCTCATTTCTATAGTCCTTCTCCTCTACGTTTAGGCAGCTTAATTCGTAGGTCTCTAAATCAATTTCTGCTTAGAGGATTCATTGTTTAACTGCTTTCTCCCACTCCACAGCTAGATCCCTCTATTTATTTTCAGTAGACTGTCTTCTCTATGTTTAAATAGTAACATCTCTTAGGGTTTTAAAATCCTTTTCTGCTCAAGGAATTCATTGTTCAATTGTCCTCCTTCCACTGCATTTGTCGAATCATTCTGTCATCCCTGCAATCATTCATTTTCGATGGTTTTCTTTATATCATTGAGGATGTATTTCGGCAATACCTGCTGTATGCACTCTCAGACCAGCGTAAAATTGGTAGGGTTTGAAGATGTAAGATGACATTTCCTTAAGATCTCTCAGATCTCCTTTTCTAAATTTCTTGCGTAGCTTCAATCATGAATTTTCTTTTGCAATTTCCTCATCCTCTCATCCATTAAACTATTCTGTCAAACAAACAATTTGGCACTATAACTTATAACAGTTTGAGCTATTGAATTGGAAAAACCTTAGCAATTCTTAGATCTGCTTCATCTCTGTCCCACGTGTAAAATTTTATGGCTATGAGTCTAACTATACCAGGAATCGTTTTAAATTCCTCTATCTTTCATCAATTTCTAGGCCGTTTATATATCATCACTTCTGCTCTTTCTGTATAGGCGTTGGGTATATTTTAAAAGTAAAGCATCTGCAGTACCAGAAAATGCATCCATAGTTTCAACACAGATTTAACGGGTATCTTAATGATAAGGTTTAGGGTTATGCCAAGGGCCATGCACAGATTATTTGTTCAATCATCTGTGATTGAAGTTTTATTTGTTCAAAAACCTCGTTAATGATTTTGCCTGAGAATCTATTAACCTTTTTTTTTTCTTTTGGTTTTATTTACTAGTTGATTGATAATAACATGTATCGCTAAAAAACTTTGTTATACTAGGGTGTGACCGTCTTTACCTTATTATTCGCTTTTGATTGAAAGTTTCTGAAGCCTTTTCAACATATCCATTTTGTGGGTCTTCGTCAATCATTAGAAGTAATGAGACGATGCTTCCTTTTGACCGATATCAATCAGTCCATTTTATCGCTTAGGCACATGATCCCCGCTTGCTTATAAATAAACCATTACTATAAAATTGAGTGAATATTATCATCCTTAGTAGATAAGCGAGTTTGCAGTGTCTAATCGAATTCATTATCTAAGTTGTTTAGTATATTTGTCATGCTTCGATTACGAACTGCACTCACAACGCATCTGGCTGGAATAATGCCTTAAGAAATTAGGGTTCCTGTATTGCTAAACATTAAAATCTAAAAGTTAGTCAATTTAATATGTAGATCTCACTTGTTTTGGCTGGGCACACTTCTGAAAAAGTTTAAATATATAGGACGCTACCCTTGGAAGTTATTCCATTTCGCATATATTCTGCAATCATTTCAATGTAGATAGATCGCTGTTTCTGTCATCTAGATGCACCTTGTATTATAAGTTCAACTTCATTAAACAGCCCCAAAAAACCAGCGATCTTGGTATATTATTGGAAATTCACCGTATTTTGTATTCACATTGTTGAGACGTCTAAGAGGTTCCTTCCTCTAGATCACACCTTCGCATTAGTTTAACGGACTGCAAAACAATCCACATAACTGACACAGACTTAACAGATATCTCACTGATAGAGTTGGCGCTCCCTCTGAAGGCCAGTGCAGCAAGGGAATTCAACTAAGCACATACAACAGTCAACTGTTGAATCCTACAGAGTGTTTGTAATGTCAATTTCTGTCAGAAATAAACTGTTTAAAGTCTGATGCTATCAATTGAAGCATTATCATCCATTTCAATGGTAAAACAGTCAATAACAATTTAACACCTCCTCTGCGAATTATGATTGTAAGACAATAGACTATAGCAACGGTAACAGATACAGCAAAAGCATCTACATAAAAATCAGAACGCCATGGAAATAAACATAGTTTATGCATCTATCAAACATGACGGCATGTGTATGGCCATCCCAATCTTCTTTTTTAGACAGATTTAAATCATTTTGATTAAAACATTTCTGAGTCATCATTATGACGAAGACATGCAAGTATATTAAACTATCTTATTGGTTGAGGTTAATCGAAGGACTGTATGAAGGCATAATCTTGAGGAAAATAAAACAATAATGTTCGCCATTGACAATTGTCCCTCGCTATAATTGTTGTTTAGTTATATGGTATGAATGTAGCGTTCTTATTCATTTCATTCCTTGAAAGAGTTAAGTTAATTGGACAAGTTTGAAAGAAAGATTATAAAGATCGTATTGATATGGAAGTGTCGTAATGGTAAACAGGAATTGAATAGCATAATTGTATTAAGTGTTTCTTTCATCAATTATTGTAATTATTTAGTTAATTAAGTAATTTATCTTTTGAAACAAAATAAAGATTAGTTAGATAACTAGTTGTATTGTATCAATTTAATTATTGTACTATTTAAAAGCAATTGGTTTGGAAAAGAAATAATGTAATCTAGTGTTCGTTTTATTATGGAAGTTGTTTACACTAAACCGAGAAGGAATTATATTATTTAATCTCTAGAATCTGAATTGAACTAAACGAGTTGTCATATAGAGTTGAATTGAGGGTGGTCAAACTTGAATTCCAGAGGCTAAGTTGTCGTAGTTGAGTACTTGCAACATGTGTATAGTTGTTTTTGTGTTTGCGATGTAATAACGATTATGTGGATCAAACATAGTATGAAGTATAATGAGGTATTGTCAAAGTTGATTATGTGTATTGTAAAGTAATATTTTTTGGTGGAGATATTAACCCACTTGTGATCTTTTTATACCCGTTTTGTTGTAATAGTCGTATGGAGAGACCTAGAGTCTGTAAAAGAGTAAAGTATTGTAATGCTATAGGCGATGGATAACAATTGGTGTTATGATTCTGTTTGTAATGCAAGAGGGTTTATACCTTGTAGTGAACATGTATGTGTACTATTATAATGCCTTGTGTGATGTTTAAGGTTTACTAGGTGTTATGTAATTGATCATGTAGATTAGAATATACGATGTCATGCAATGAATAAGATTATGTTATTTAATTGTGCATTGGATTCAGATCAGTTACTGATGTATGTTAAATCATGTTAGTTAGTTTGTAAAGTAATGTAGCCTTGAATCCTTAGAGAATATGTCGTAACTAGTTATGTTAACATTACTTGTTATCTTAAACATTTTTTTAAAAAAAAATTTCCTGTTTCATATAGCATAAGTGTGTATTACTTTAAGGTGTTCAAGGTGGGCATTACAGTGTGAGGTGGCATGGTGAGTTGTCATCCTACTTTGAAGGTGACTTGGATGGAAATATCAACATGCCAAAATTTAGGTGTCCTATTTGAGGTGGCATTAATTTTCTATGTCAGCATCATGAGCAATGTGTAAGAAGTTATGACATGACATAATCTATGACATGTAAGATTTGGAAATAGAATATTGTTATGATACATATGACATGTGTTATAAAGCATCTTTGAATGTTTTAATAAGGCATATTAAGGCACCCAAGTTTGACTATGAAAAGTTTTAAGACAATCATTTATTAATAGTGTTAAGTAGGAAAAGAAAGGTTGAATGCAAGCATGTAAGTACACTATATCAAACCTTCTTTCACTACAACATTCAAGGACAAAACCAAGCTAAGTCTCTACAAGATGAAAGAGGACTCAACTACTAATTTTGTGCTCCTGTTAGTTAAGGAAAGATGTGATTCAACCAGGATTTTTATCAAACCCTAGGTTAATCAATGAACTAAACCCTAGAATTGAGATAATCAACTTATAACAGACAAATAACAATGGATAGCTAGGATGATGTAGGATAATCTAGTGGTGTAAGGGCAATCTTGCATCACCCAAATAATATGATATTTCAAAATCGTTGATGTTGTTTCCATTTATTTTCAAAATTAGTATTGATGGTTCCATAATAGCTTGAATAATGATGTAGAAATTTTAGTTTCTCAAAACTGCTAAAAATAGAAAACTGCCATTTTAAGAAAGTTTACATTTGGGCATGGATTGAAGAAAAAATTTATAGGAAGCTTTGTAAATTAAAAATAAGACCTTTGGAGAAGGAATCACACAAAGATCATTTGTGAGCTAAAATATATTAAAGTTTCTATTTCCCTAAAAATGCCTGAAAATTATTCACATTCAGGTTTGAGGCACTAAATGGTCCTGTACAGGCCTAAAAATGGATAGAACTAGTAGAGTGGGTTCTTATCACATAGAGAACTCCACAAGATTTCCAACGCTTCAAACAGTGCGTCAATCGGACACCTGGATCAAAAGTTATGGCTCTCGGAAGTTGACCTATTTTTGGAGGGAGATGCAAAATTTGAAATTTTGCTGTTGGCCACCAAAAGGGGCTATTTATGACCATTTTTGGGAACCCTTGGGGGTAGTAGAGTTAAGGGGGAAAGAGTAGAGTCAAGAATAGGTGGGTAAACACAAGGCTAAAGATTCTAGAGCCTAAGGATAGATAGCTATAATGTGTTGCAGCCTGTAGAGGATTGATTCCTTTGATTGTATTTGAGCTTTTGTAATGTAATTAGTTGTCTAAATTAGTAAAGAACATTCTATTTTTTGTGTGTAATTTCATTTGTTGTGTGTTTTATGATTTACCCCCTTCATCATAGGATATGAAAGTACCAAGATGATCAGTGAGATGTCCTAACTTATTTCACAGAAGTTAAAATGTCAGAAGACTTTTAGGTTAGCGCCCGAGTCCAAAAAGTCTCGATCTCTAGAAGTTCAAAATTGAAAAAATGTTGTAAATGATGTCTCGAAGATGTATCTAATGTCTAATTTAGAAAGTGGATGCTGGGATGGGTGCCTGAGTCTTCCACAGTGGAATTTCCACACTCTATTTTTGGATCTTTAAATCCTATCCCTTGAACAACCTCCATGTACCTTTACTTCTTCAATCCTCATACCTGTAACCTACACACAAGAAGAAAAGGGGTTTGGGGGTTGTGGTGTTTATGGATTTGCCTCAGTCAAATCCCTAGTTAGCATTCAAACTTTCCCAACACCATTGTTAGAGAGAGTGTGTCCTTGCAGGACAAAGGCTAAAGATAATCCAACCAATTTGGAACAGGCATAGAAATCACTGAAAGAGAATCTTGGTCATCAAATGTGTGAGAAAGAGAATCCACCATAATATTGTCTTTACCCTTCTTGTAAGTGATCTCATAGTCATAACCCATGAGTTTTCTAACCCATTTTTGTTGTGTTGGGGAGTAGATCCATTGTTCTGGGGAATATTTTAGACTCTGGTGATCAGTCTTGATGCAATAATGATTCCCTAGTAGGTATGGCCACCACTTCTATACTGTATGCAAAATAGCCATCATTTCCTTCTCATATGTAGAGAGTACTAAATTCTTACCAGAAAGGGCTTTGCTGGTGAATGCAATGGGATGTTCATCTTTAAGGAGAACAGCACCAAGTCCATTGCTACAAGCATCACTCTCAATAGTGAAGGTCTTGGAAAAATCTGGCATAGCTAGAACAAGTGTAGTACACATAGCTTGTTTCAGTTTTTCAAATGCACACTCAGTAGCATGTGTCCATTTAAAAACATCATTTTTCAACATAAATCTTAATGGAGCTGCAATCTTCTCGTAATCCTTGACAAACTTGTGATAGTAGCTAGTCAGTCCCAAAAAATCACAGAGGCTCTTGAGTGTCTAAGGATGCAGCCAATTTTTCATGGCATCTATTTTTGCAGGATCCACTCAAACCCCTTGGGCTGAAACAATATGCCCGAGATACTCCACTTCTTCCTAGCCAAAAACACATTTAGATTGTTTTGCACAGAGATGATGATTAGAGAGAAGTTGTAGTACAAGATCCAGATGTTGGAGATGCTCAGCCCATGTTTTACTATAGATGAGGATATCATCGAAGAAGACCAGAATGAATTTCTGCAGGTAGGGCTAGAATATTTTATTCATCAATGCTTGGAATGTTGAAGGAGCATTAGTGAGGCCAAAGGGCATGACCAAAAACTCATAGTGGCCATCATGCATGTGGAAAGCTATTTTAGGGATATCATCCTCATGAACCCGAATTTGGTGATAGCCAGAACGAAGGTCCAACTTGGAGAAAAAATGAGTGCCCTGAAGCTCATCAAGAAGCTCATCAACAATAGGAATCAAAAACTTATCCATGATTGTGATGTGATTAAGTGCTTAGAAGTCAATGCAGAGGTGCCATGACCCATCTTTTTTAGGACAAGAAGAACTAGTGAAGAAAAGGAACTGGTACTAGGGCAAATAATACCTTGCATTAGTAAGTCTCGAATGAGCATCTCAATCTCTATCTTTTGGTGAAATGGGTAGTGGTAGGGCCTGATGTTGGGAGAAACGCTTCCAAGAAGGAGTTGAATATGGTGGTCCTCTGGTCATGAAGGTGGCAATCCCATTGGTTCAACAAAGACACATGTATACGTATCCAAAATTCGTTGTAGATTCGAAGGAGTAGTGGAGACTGCTAATGGTTGCATCTGAATGGAATGGAGCTGAGTGATGACACCATGTGAATTCTTCTTAAGAAGATTTTCCATGTGATGTGAACTTATTATGCTGAGAGACGTTGGTTGTAAGCCCTTTAATGTGTGTTTTTTCTCATTGTCTGAAAACTACATCCAAACATCAGCAAAATCCCATAAGATGGGTCCAAGTGTGTGTAACCATTGGGCGCCCAAAATCACAACACATCTACCTAAAGGCAAGACAAACATGTCAGAGTGCAGGTTATAATCTCCAATAGAGATACACACATTGTGACACTTCCCTTTGCAAGGTAATGTGCCCCCATTTGCAATCATGACTTCAAAGCTAGAGCAAGGATGGACAAAACAATCAGCCTATTTGGCAATTTGAGGGTCAATGAAGTTATGAGTGCTACCAGAATCAATGAGTATTGTAAGAGGGAGCTTCTTGAAGTAACCCTTGACCCACATGGTTTGTGGGGTGGTGGCTCCTGCTAAAGCATGGAGAGAGATCTATGGGTGGTCTTCTTGAGAAGTAGGGTCAATAAGCAACTGCTGAGTTTCGACTTGATCATCAACTATATCCTGAGCATCTTCATAAACTTCAGTTGTAGGTGGAGAATCTACATTCAAGAGATAGAGCTTATGCTTAACACATCTATGTCCCCAAGTGAATTTCTCATCATAATTATAACAAAGCCCTTTTTCTCTACGTGCCCACATCTCTGCTTCAATCAAATGCTTTATAGGAGTTGTTCTAGGAGCTGGCGTGATTGGAGGTCTTTGGGAAACTATATTTCTGAATGGAACAAAATTGGATTTGGATCACTATTGAGCTGTGATCTTGTCCTCCACTAACTTATCCAACCCTAGGGATTCCATCATTTTGCTGGGACAAAACATTTTAACCTCAGATCGGATTGCATCCTTTAGACCACTGACAAAACAACTCCTGAAGAATTCATCAAACAATCCCTCTATGTGATTGGCTAGTTTTTTAAATTCTATCTAATATTCTCTCACAGTGCCTATTTGGTGAAGTTTAGCGAGTGCTCCTATGAAGTCATCAAAAGCACTAGGGCCAAATCGTTGCAAAATGAGTTTGTAAAAATCTATCCATTTTGGCTCTTCATGAGCCTTGTTGTACCAACAGAACCATTGAAGGGCTTCATGTTCCAAATGAAGGATGCAAGTGGGACTTTGTTAACATCAAAAGTATTATGTAGACTAAAATATTGTTCTGCCCGATATATCCAGCCAGCCGGATCATCACCATTGAAGCGAGGAAAATCAAGCTTCGACCCATGAAAATTGCTGGAAGAAGAGAACCCAGTGTCTGCAAAAGACTCTGGCTACCGTTTATTGTTCATGGATGAATACTAAAGATTGAGGCAAAGAATTTTTTCATCCAGATCTTGGAGTTTGGTCTTGAGGGCTGCAAGTTCATCCTTCGTGTTTTTTCTCCTGTGCGGGTGACAACGATAACCAGGAGTTTTTTTGTGGGGGGAATGGGTTGAAAAACAAAAACAAAAACTTTTTTAGTAAAGGAAAATTTGGATTTAGGAAAAGCTCTGATGGGTAATTGGGGTTTGACTAGGTTTTGGACACTTTTTGAGGGAAAGGGAAACAAAAATGGGGATTTTAGAAGTGAGGTGAAAGAATGGGAAAATTTGAAGGCTATTAGGTGAGAATCAAAGAACTTATGGTAAACTCTAAAAATAGACAAATGTGAAATTTTTGGCTTTGATAAGTGGAATTTGGGATAGGGTCCTCAAGGAAGGAAATATTCATAATGAAATTTTAGGGGTTCCAGTGAATTTTGAGAGGAAATGGAGTGAAAGCAAGGAAGATATGGTGAAAAAATGGAAATTTTTTTACTTTCTTTTTTCCGAAAACGTTCTGCCAACTGCTCTGGATGGATTCAAGCTGCGATTTATTAGTTGTCAATAGATATTGGCCCCAAGTATGTTTGACTTCCTAAAGGTTCAGGGGTGTCACTTGGCCACCAATGTTGTCTAACGGCTTGCGTATTGAGGCAGTACCCCTCACTCCACTGCTCAGGTAAAACTAATAACTGCTTTGCCACAAACGACAACTCTTGGTTTACCTCATGGTTGGGAACTAGTCAATCAGGTAGGGGCCATTTCCCTTTTCACTGGCAGGTCCTCTCAATGGGCCATCTACTTTGGGGTTCCTATGGTACTCCTCATAATGAGTTTTAAGGCTATGCCCAGGCACTTCCCACAGTTAAGCAGATATGGATATTCCCTGATCCAAACCTACAATTGAAATGAACAATAAAGAACTACTACAATAATCATAGTACCTGGAGGCCATTGCAGAAAAAAATTGGCAGAAATTCCACCCAACGAGTCCAAGAAAGCACTCTAATACCAGATAAGAGGAACCTCCTGTAACAATATAATGAAAAATGCATGAAATAACAGAAATAGCAGAAACACAAAAGGAATTTATTGATCATAGGCCACTTCGAGTGGGCAATCTCCTTTGAGTAAGCTCAATACAATAAATTCATGGATGCCTTCATTGGCCTCAACACGTACTTATATACTAAGTCTAATCTAAACAACTATTACTTCCCATGAATGTCGGATAATACAATATACTCATGGGACGACTTACAAAGCATATGCATCCAAAAGTAATATACTAAAAAAGTAAAGAGAAGGGTTAAACATGGGTTCCTAACATGACATCAGACCTGTAGCTGAGTCCTCTATCATATTTGTGACTTAGCTCAATCTATGTCCTTGAATGTATGTGTGAAAGAAGGATTTGATTGAATCTAATTAACACACAATTTGATCATCCCTCTTTTTCCACATAACATTTTGATGAACCTATGTTTTTACTCAATTTGCACTTTTCTGAGTGTTGTACATCATATTTTCATTCATATATATCATATTCATCATTCTACATTCAAAAATCTTACAAAAAAATTGAAAATTCTGAAAAAATCAAGCATTCTAGGCTTGCATTTAGACATAGTTTACACTATTTTCATTGCATTTCATCTAAATCATTTAAATATATAATATTTACATTAGATATGGAATAAATCATAGAAATACATCATTTCATAATCATTTACTTTGCATTTACATACTTTATTTGCTAGGGTTTGCTTGAAATTTTACATTTTTCATATAACCTAGTAATTCCAAAAGCTAGGGTTTGTAGCTAAAATCTTGTTCAGATTTTACTACTCATTTTAACACTCATTCAAATCTAATTTTGGACAGTAGTCTTTCATCATTGTGTGTTTTTACATCTACATTTCAAATTTTGCATTTACATATTATGTATTTCAACAAAAAGAGGCATATTCATTCGAACTTCCTTAAAATTTGACTTGCATTGAGCATTGTAGGATTTTTGCATAATTTTCAAATCTTATTTGAGCAATTTTACATATTAAATCTGATTAGATTCCATTCATTTATCATTTTGCATACTTTCATGCCTTAATATCACTATTAAGGTTTCAAAAATCCTTGCATTTCTACTACATTTTGCCTAATCTTTCATCTAGCATTGCAAGATTGGTGTGTTGTGAAAAATTTTGCTGCATTATTGGATTAATTAAAATGTTTCAATTTAATTCCCCTCATCATTCTCATAATGTCATTACATATTGGTGCAGTCACGGTAGGAGGGTTCATAGAATGAACTGTCCAGACTGTGCAACAAGAGTAAACACAATGGAAACAACTCAAAGAAATAGAACAAATGTAGATTCACTCTTTCAATAAATCATAGAATTTAAATAGAGATTGGTTGGCAACATGTGGGATTATAATTAGGGCTCACAAGCTTGATTACATACATGCGCAAGATAAGCGTTAAAGCTCCACACAAAATCCAAACTAGCAATCCTCTAAATCATGAGAACTATATGAACTACTTTCCTAAGGATCTATTACATCAATATATATCAAGTCTGGATCAATAGATTCCTCCACATCATCCAAGGAAGATCACAAATTCCAATTAAGAGATGTAACGTGTGTACATAGATAGGTCAGACCTAAATGCATAGAACACTTCCAGAAAATGAATGGAATGATGTGTGGATCTCCTGGGAAGGTCAGTCACAAACCAAAGATCATCGAATGATGTGTCATTAGGCTCCACAGATCAAGAAATGCTTCCACAAGTTTCTCCTTTAGCTGATTGTCAGTGATTATCCAGATGCTCTGCTTTGAGAAACAATCAAACTTCTGATAGCGACATCTTTTCGATATTGAAGTGCAGATCTCTAAATTCTAGATATGATGTAGATGAATGAATGTAGATACTAAGTCCAACTCCACAAGGTCTAAAAATGCTATTGGACCAAAAATACAGAATCTTCTTCTGACTGAACTACCTGAACTAAACTGGAAAATGAAAAGAAACAAACTGAACTGCAAACAAACTGAAATGCAAATATTTTTGGTTGATGCAAGATTTCTCTTGAACCAAGGATGCTCCTACAACAGACATTTGGGGTTATTGAAAAAGTGAGTCCCTCACTTTGCTGGGGCTAGGGGAGAACTAAGATGATCCACCTCAGCCTGGGAAATCCATGATGAATCTTCTTCCGGTCTACCTTTCTACTTCACAAGATATTCTTTGTATTGTCTTCCTTTGGTGCTAGGTCCAATTCTACTATCCAAAATGTCTTCAATCTGCTCCAGTGCTTGTTGTGGTAACTGGTTCTTCAAGTCTTCTATCATGCTATCACTGAACTCTACTTCATGATACTGATATAAGTCTGTAATGTTGAAAATAGGTGATATACCTAATGTCTCCGGTAACTCCACTTCATATGCATTTCTTGAATCAAATTTCTAGAGTATCTTACAAGGTCCAAAATTCATCTTCAACTTGTTATATGTCCCAATTGGAAATCTTTCTTTTCTTAGATATACCATCACTTCATCTCCAACTTCAAATTCTTTATGTCTTCTCTTCTCATTAGCCTTCTCTTTGTACTTACTGTTTATATTCTTCAAATGATTCTTCACCTGATTATGCACTATCTTCATGTGATCTACAAATTCTTTTGCTTCTGCACTCCTCTTTTCCTCTATATAGGTATCTCTTAATTCTGTAACTCCTCTAGGGTTTAGTCTGGTAATAATCTCAAAAGGAGTTCTTCCAATACTCCTATTCACTAAATTATTATATGCAAACTCTTCTTGTGAAAGAATCAAATCCCAACTTCTAGCTTTCTCTCCAACCAAATATCTCAACAAATTTACCAAAATCCTATTCACTAGCTCTATCTGTCCATTAGTATGTGGATGAAAAGTAGAACTAAACTTCAAATCCATCTTCATCTTCTTCCAAAGTGTCTTCCAAAAGTATCCAACAAACTTTGTGTCTCTGTTTGAAACTATACTCTTAGGTAATCCATGCAATCTCACAGTCTCTTTGAAAAATAGGTCTGCTACATGCACTACATCAGTTGTCTTCTTACAAGGTATGAAATGAGCCATCTTTGAAAATCTATCCACCACTACAAATATTGAATCATATCCTCTCTGTGTCTTAGGAAATCCCATCACAAAATCCATGCTTATATCTTCCCAAGGTCTCTCTGGTACTGTTAAAGGTTTATACAATCTAGTGTTCTGACTACTCCCTTTTGCAACTTGACAAACTCTACAACTCTGCACAAATCTCTGAACATCCTTATGTATCTAAGGCCAAAAGTAATTTTCACTCACCAAAGCCACTGTCTTATCAATGCCAAAATGTCCTGCCAATTCACCACTATGCTTCTCCTTGATCAAATTATCTCTCATTGAGCTTCTAGGTATGCATAACCAATTTCCTTTGAACAACATATCTTCTTGAATGAAATAGTCCAACCACTTACTCCTATCTGTCACAATAGGTTCCTTACATGATTTCCAAGATTCTACAAAATTAGTATCTCCCTCATACATGTTCTTCAATTCATCAAAACCCAATACTTCAATTCTCATTTCTATCAACAAGTTTCTTCTCCTACTTAAGGCATCAACAACTTTGTTTGATTTACCACTCCTATGCTTCAACACAAAAGTATAACTCTGCATGAACTCTACCCACCTCATATGTCTCTAATTCAACTTACTTTGACTATTCAAATACTGCAAAGCTTGATGATCTATATACAACACAAACTCCTTAGGTAACAAGTAATGTCTCCACTTCTTCAAGGCTTGAATTATGGCATAGAACTCTTGATCATAAACTGGATATCTTCTCCTTGAATCATTCAATTTCTCATTGAAATATGCTACAGGTTTACCTTCTTGACTTAATGCTGCTCTAATTGCATTCCTACTAGCATCACAATCAACTTGAAATACTTTATTCAAATTCGGTAATGCTAAAACAGGTTGCTCTGTCACTTTCTGCTTCAATAATTCAAAAATTTTATCTACTCTAGATGTCCACTTGAAATCCTTTTTGTCACCTCTCATTGTCTCTGTCATAGGGTTACAAACTAAACTAAAATTTCTGATGAACTTTTGGTAGAAACTAGCCAATCCATGAAATGATCTAACCTCTCCAATGCTCTCCGGTGTAGGCCATTCAACAATTACTCTCACTTTCTCAGGGTCCATCTTCAATCCTTCTGCAGAAATCACAAATCCCAAGTATGCTAACTCTTCCTTCATGAAACTACACTTCTTGATGTTTATTGGCAATTTCTCTTCTCTCAACCTCTGCAAAACTTGTCTAATATGCCACAAATGTTCCTCTTTTGTCTTACTGAAAATCAGAATATCATCCAAATATATAATCACAAACTTACCCAAGAATTTCTTCAAGACTTCATTCATCAACCTCATGAAAGTACTCGGTGCATTTGTCAATCCAAAAGGCATCACTAACCACTCATACAATCCTTCATTTGTTGTAAAAGCAGTCTTCCATTCATCACCTTCTCTAATTCTGATCTGGTGGTATCCACTCTTCAAGTCTATCTTTGTGAAATATCTTGCTCCACTCAAACAACCCATGATATCATCCATTCTAGGTAAAGGAAATCTATATTTAACTATGATCTTATTTATTGCTCTAGAGTCAGTACACATTCTCCATTCTCCATCCTTCTTAGGTGCTAACATTGCAGGCACTGCATAAGGACTCAATCTTTCTCTAATCAAACCTTTCCTCAACACTGTCTATTCAATTCTTCATTCTCTATCGGTGTCATCTGGTGTGCTACTTTATTAGTCAAACTTACTCCAAGAATAAGATCCATGTGATGACTGATACTCCTTATAGGTGGTAATCCGCCAAGTACATTATCTAATATGATGTCTTCATACTCTGCCAACAACTCCTTTATCTCCTCTGGTTCAGTTTCTTTCTTCAATGCTTCAGGCTTCTTAGGAATCAAGGTATAACACATATTCTCATGTATCAAACCATCCAGAAATTTTCTTCCATCAACCAAACAGATTCTAACATTCCCACATACTACATTTTTAGGATCATCTTCCAAAGGAATCAAGGTAATTCTCTTTCCATTTATTTTTATAGTATATGTATTCTTTCTCTCATCATGTATAGCTTTTCTATCATACTGCAAAGGTCTACCCAACAAGATATGACATACATCCATAGGCATAATATCACACAAGACTTCATCATGATAAGATCCAATATGAAATTTCACCAAACATTGCTCACTCACCAGTACCTTATGATCATCTTGAATCCATGCTATCTGATATGGCTTAGGGTGTTTCAATCTTTCCAACTTCAGCTTAGTCACCATCTCCTCTGAAACTAGGTTATCTAAACTACCACTATTAATCACAACTTTACAACACTTACCTCTAGATTTGCATCTAGTTCTAAATAGACTCTTCCTCTGTAGTGGTTCCTCATTTGTCTCTGTTTGAAATAGTGCTCTCCTCATCACCAATGATTCTCCTTTCTCTGGTTTACCAACAGAATAGGGGTCATCTAGTTCAATAGGTTCTTCTTCAACATAGGCTATTCTTCCACTATTTTTTGTCCTCTTACTTGTACTACCCTGATTACATTCAAATGCTCTATGTCCTTCACCTCCCCACTTGAAACAAGTACCTTTAAATGCTCTCTTATCCAATCCTCTTCCTTCTCTTATGTATCCTTCATTCTGATATGAATTATAGTTGCCTCTGGGATGAAAATTTTTGCCATTTCTCCGATATGCATTAGTATCTCTGTCATCCTTCTTAATCAGGCTGTCAAACTTGTTCTACTCTGGAAATGATCTATCTCCTCTAGAATAAGTCCTACCCCTCTGAAATTTACCTCCTCTTCCTCTCTATCTCTGATCATGTCTTTTATTTAGTTTCTCTTCAACATTCAGGGCAAACTAATATGCTTCTTCCAAAGATGTCATCCTTACCAAGCTTAATTCCTCTTGAATGTTCAATCTCAGTCCATTGATATATCTAGCCACTTTCTCCTTGCTTGCTTCACTATGTCCTATTCTTATGATCATTTTATGAAATTCTTCAGTGTACTCAGATTTCTCCTTTTATCTTAGGTTTTGCAATCTTTTCAACAATTCCAACTCATAGTTAGCAAGTATAAACTGATTCTTCAACTTCGTCACCATCCATTCCCATTTTGTAATCTTTTCTTTCCCTCTTATATTTCTTTCCAACTAAACTTCTTTCCACCATATAGCAGCATGTCCTTTCAACTTGTCTTTGCAAATTTCACCTTATCTGGATCTTCAATTTCCTCATGTTCAAAGTATTCTTCCATGTCATTTATCAAGTCAATCAGTTCTTCAGGGTTCAAATTACCAGTATAGTTTGGCACATCAACTCTAGGTCTCTTTCCAATCTTTGAAATTGCTCGCAAAATCTTCACTTGATATGTTTCTTCTTCTTCATCACCATCTAGGGTTTAGCCAGTTTGTTCAACAGATTGAAATTCTTCTTCCTCATCGATTTCAACATTAGGTCTGGGTGTCAATCCTCTTCGCCTATCTTCTTCAATAGCATCCAAATGAATTTGCATTATTTTCATTATCTCCATCATCTCATCCATTCTACTAGCCATTGTTCCAACAGCAACAACTCTCCTCGGCCCTAGGAATAAGTTCAAATTACCTCAAGTTCGGCAATCAGGCTACAAGGTGACAACTACCTCACAATCGACGACCGGTTGCAACACAAGTTGTAGACACCTAAAATTGACCTAATTATCATTAGCATTCAAATATTGCATTATCTACCATCTGCATTTGTCTAACACACTTGAGCAATATCCCTACCACTTATTTCTTCTATTAATTAAATAAATTTTGTATTTATTTAATTAATTCATTAGCTATTTCCTCTAAGCCATAATTAAACAATCTTTAATTATTTAATTATCTTCTTTCTATATATTTTAATTAAATAAATCTTATTTATTTAATTAAAATTCCATTCACAAACCCACTTTCTAATTAATTAAATAAATTTTATTTATTTAATTAATTCCTTTTATCATTTATCTCATGAGCTGACATGTGTGCCTCTTTCATTTAAAAAGATAAGTGATACTACATCTTTTATTTAATATCTTTTACATGTAGTACTTTTTATGTACACAATCACACATAAGCCTTATTTTCCCTCTACTTGTCATCTTCACATTCACCTATTATCATCTTTTAATCTTAGCCATTCACATAACTACCAAATCTCCACCGTTGATTGATTTTGGTTGAGTTCTATATAAACACCCTCTCATTCCATACTACATCTATCCAGTACTCATATAGCATCTACATTATCATCTTAACCATATTGAGCACTTTATCATTCATCTAGCATATTAGCTTTATCATCCATCCATCATGACAGCTTTTATCTTCATAAATGTTCATTATTGAAGAAGCAATCCACATCATAAACAAGGAATCATACAATCTAGGTGATATTGTTCTTGAATGGCATGCTTTTGATTTCATTTGGATTAGATTCTTTGATGATGGTAGGGTTAGGTTTTTCATGGCTATGCTTGATCTTATTAACCTAATTTTTTACCTATCATATTTTGGCACACCCAGTGGGACTCACGTCCTTGATTAACTTTGCTATTTTAAGTTGTTTTTGTGAAGATCAGATTTTCTGAGCACTTATGGCAAGTTCTAGTCACTTCTGAGTGAAAACCAGTCGCTGTCTGAATATATGCATCACTTCTGAGCTAAAACCTATTACTTTTAGCATTCCTGGGATCACTTCTGAGCAAACAATAGTCACTTATTACATGTTTTGCATTGCTTACAAGCTAATAGTGGTCACTTATGCCTTTATTTGAATTTCTTTTAATCTAACAGTGATCACCTTTAGCTATCTGGATCACTTTATGTGAAACTAGGGTTTTGTTATATTCTATTTTTTTACAGATCTGAGTCTCTTATGACTCATAACTAGTTGCTTGTTGCTTTTTTGCATCACTTATGAGCTTTATCATTTCGCATCTGGCATTACTGGTACCACTTTGGATCTATAACATTTCACTTGCAGTAGAGTACTGTAGACACCCTAAAATGACCACGTTATTGTGCTACTTGCATTTCGTCATGTCTTCCTAATCACCTGCACTCAACATTAATTAAATAATCTAATTATTTAATTAATTTCAATAAATTCTTCTAAATCACAAAATTTTGACATTAATTAAATAAATTCTCTTTATTTAATTAATTAAATCAAATTCCTCTGTTATTCTTCCAACAATTAAATAATTTTAATTATTTAATTAGATCATCATTTTCTATCCAAAATTCACATCCACATTAATTAAATATATCTAATTATTTAATTAATTCAACAAATTCCCTCTTATTTACAATTAAATAATTTACATTATTTAATTAAATCAAAATCATTCTTCCAAAATCATGCACAACAATTAAATAAATTTATTTATTTAGTTTGCTTTCAAATCTTCTAAATTAAATAATTCTAATTATTTAATTATTTCTTCCAATAATATCTTCTCTAAATTTAAATAAATCAATTATTTATTTAAATTGCTTTTTCATCTAATTTGAGTTATCTCTAATATAACTCAAGATTTCTATATTTAATAAAGCAAAATATCTTCTAATTCTCATGTAAATCTCTTCTTCTTGTTTTAAATCACTTAACTAACTGTTACATTCTGTTAATTGCTTTAACTTATTCTTCTATTCTTGATAACTCCTCTCATGCAGAAGAAAACAAGACACATGTCTTTTTTTCATTCGTTGCACGTTCCTCAACTGTTCTCCTCCATTGATTCTTCTGAATTATCTTGACTGTTGATCGATCCTCGTTGAAATCTATATAAACCCCCCTCATCTCCTTCATTGGCTCTCTCTTCAATCGTATTCTCAGGCGTACTTAACAGAGCTTTGAGCATACAAAACGCGTCGATTGAGCAACCTTACGATCTTTTGACATTGATCTTTGAGCACATTGAGCACATTACTTGCTTGTTGCAACTATGGTTTCGCAACTTGATTGAGCAATCCACACTTCTCCAAAAGGGAACAATACAGGTTTTGGTAAGAGCTTTCATTTTGTTTTTGATTTTATGATAATGGCTTTTACTTAGATTGGTTCGCTTTATGTGATTGGTTTTTAGTTTTATTAGTTTAGATTTAATTGATTTTTTCTCATACACATTCTGGCACACCCGGTGGGACCCACTAATCCATCTTTTTCTTTGAGAAATTAATTTTTTTAAGTCACAGTACGGTACAGCGCAAATGACATCGCAAAGCACTTCTGGTAGTATCATTAAGCGCTATTGGAGGCACATTACAGCACCATTGGGGGCACTGCAGTGCTTCTAGCAGCATAGAACGACACTTTTGGTATTGCAAAATGGCGTGACTAGCAGTATTGTTAAGCACTTTTGGCTGATTAACTTTTTCTGACTTCGTTTGGTGTTCACAGGGTTTAATTCATTGCATATCTATTGATTTTTCTAACAAGCTATTGTATTTGTCTTGCAATCCACTTTTTGATACTTCCTAAGCTGACTTATTTAGGGGTATCGTTGATCTTTGAGTTAATCTTTTGTGATACTACATTTTTTTGAGTTTTCTGGATTTCATGATTCAGATCTATCAGATACTACTTCTCAAAATAGTAGATCAATCATGGGATCCCATTTGGATCTGGTTATTTTGACCAAAGCTAATTTTTTTCTGATCTAAGACAGCACAGCGTGTTTGGCTATACAATATCATGCATTCAGAAACACAGTACAGTGCTTCTGGATATTGTTTGGTGCTTCTGGTATTATCTTTTTACGCTTCTGGTATGTATCACAGCACTTTAAGTAACACAGTGCAATGCTTCTGGATATTTGTCGGCGCTTCTGGTCTTATTCTTTTATGCTTCTGATCTGCATCACAGCGCTGTTGAAAACACAGTTTGGTGCATTTGGTAGCAGAGTGACGTGCTTTCGGTGAGATAGTGCAGCGCTTTTGGTTAAATTGATTTGTTTTTGCTAACTTGTGGGTTTTGGTGGAACTAACTGACTTGTCGCAACTTCTTATTACTCACATAGAGCAAATAGGTGTTTTTAACATGTTCATGCAGGACAAGCATTGAAGAAACCTTTAAGCCTTAGGAACATACTGCTTTTCTTAAGGGACAATGGACATGAATGTCAAACACTTCAATTTCATAAGGGACAATTGACAACTACAAACGTGTGTGTGCCTAGTTTAGTTGCACCTTATTTTTCTTATAACGGGACAATTGAACCTTTGTTTGACATGCTTGCTCTTACTTTTCTGTACTTCCTTTAGAAGGGCCTACTTTTGGATTGCGCTTCATCCAAAAGGGACGACCCTAAGTGGAGTTTTCCTTTGAACCGCTATATAAGAGGGATAAGGCGAAAGCTAAGTCCTAACCAACGTTAGCCTTACCTTGTGGTGCCAAACTAAAAAGAGGTGTACTAGCTCTTTGTGGAAATAATTTTTACATTGAGCGAAGTGTTTGATACTCTTAGTAGGATTGGTTAAAGCTTTTAGTAGCTTATCGCATTGCCCATAAGGTGTTGGTCCCTCAAAGTTACCAAGAACCATTTAGATAGAGACTACCTAACCTACCTCCGAACATTGCGGTAATCATCAGTGCAAGGGGAATCGATTTAAGCCCTTAAGATACTCACCATTGACTCCCTTGAGAAGAGATAGTATTCCCTTGGCCATAAAGCTCTTGTGACCTACTTGAGCTTTCCAAGGGGAGGGTGAGATATCCCTACCTATCGTCTCTCGTAAAGATACTAAATATCCGACACCTTTATGGAATGATATTTTTATCGACGGAGTATTTAAGCTGTGAGCTGATCTATTGCAATGAAACCTTGTCTCTAGGGATAAAAAGTGCTTGTTATTGATTGCAATTGTCTTATACCTGTGGAAACATTGGGCTTGTTTGGAGCCTTGAACATACACTATTTGTTGTGTCAGTCCCTTGTTTGTGCCAACATTGTTTGCTGTGTTTTCTCTTGCCAAACAAATCCAATCAGAAATAAAAACAATCTATCAAAATTTTGCCTTTTAGAAACATCTGACACTACTTCAGTGCCCCTGGTATTACAGCAGCTCACCTTTGGTAGTACAGTAGATCGCCTTTGGCATAGCAATAACTTGCCTCTAGAAAAACTCTACTTCAGCACCCTTGGTATAATAGTAGCTCACTTTTGGTCACTGTAACTCGCCTTTGGCATAGCAGTAACTCACTTCTAGTAGCTTAGTCTGTCACCTTTGGTGTCACAGTAGCTCGCTTTTGGTTACACAGTCTTGCACCTCTGGTCAAACAATATAGCACTTTTGGTCCAGTACTTTGTGCATCAGAGTTTGTCCGTTTCTCAAAGCACCTCATAGAATCCCAGCATTACCTTTTGTCCTAGTGTATCCCATGGTAACCACTAGGCTCCAGCAAACTATGAAGTCCAAGCAAGTTGGCCCTAGGAAGCATAAATTGCCTCCTCACACACCACAATCAGGTCGTCTCAACATTACTCCCAAGGTTACTCCTAGTACACCTACGGCAAAACCAATCAGCTCTCCGAACATGCCACACATTGACCAACCAAGCAATCCTCAAGAGGGTAGGGTCCCTTTGGTAAGTACACCCCAATACACCACCGGCTTGCCTCCGGATTTTGTCCCACAAGGTTATACTATAGATCTAGCCCCATCTCAAGAAGAGTGACACTTTGAAATAGGTCAATCCTCTCAAGCAGATGAGCAATATCTTGACGAATTCATACAAGAGCCTACAGTCATGGCCGCCTTTGACAAAATCCTTAGTGAGAACCAGGATCATTTCTTTCGCTTACTTGCAGAGCAAGAAGCCAAGTTACCTCAGGATTTTGATTTATCCTCCCTTAAGGAGACAAACAACACATTGAGTGCCATACAAGTGGTGCAAACCATGTCCACGGTGACTACGCCCTTACCTGCACAAGGCTCGTAGTATAGGAATCCCCTTTTTCAAAACTCAATAGGAGAGAGGGTCGTATCACTCCTTCTGACTCCTATGGAGATCTATAACAACCAACAAGAAACTCTCCAACGTCAAGCAGAGTTAGCTAAGCAAGCCACCTTAGCTCGATCGAATATGCAACCACCTCCTCAAGTGTCCACCCCAATCGCAAGTGGAATCTTGGTTACCCCATCACGAATAGGTTTCCCTCCAAATTACAATCCAGGGAACAACTATGTAGCCATGCAACAAGGGTCTCAACAACTACCACCTCCTATATCATCAAACCTTCATGTCTCTCAACCAATTAGAGTCATGCAACCCCAACCACAACATTCTTCTACTCTCATCCTCAATCAACCCCAACCATCACAAATCACTTCTACCTATGCCCCTCCTCCACAATGTTCATCCTCGCTAAATTTCTTTCACACATTGCCTAGCCACTCTCAACATTCCCAACATCAAGTTTCCCAAAGCTATGTGCCGCCATCACAACTTAATCAAACGCACTTTAGCTTTCCTCCACCCAATACTTTTCTTCAACCATCACAAAGCCAACATTCTTACCTAGCGCCACCTCCACCTCTACCAAATCAAAACCTCCAATTCCAACCCAATCTAAACCAAACGTACAACTTGTATGATCCCAATCAATCTTACGACCCTTATAACACCAGTGTGCCTGGCTTACACTATAATCTTCCATATGGGCAACACCAACCACTTCTGGGGCAACAGGAGATGTTACCAACCCCTCCCATGACTATGGAGCTAAAGATCGCAGAAGTTCAACAACAGCTATCTGATCTTATGTTTGGCCACACCAAGAAGACCTTCTCTTTAGAGGAAGTGTGTCCTTACCCTTTTGATCGGTCATTACCAATGATCCCTTTTCCTCAAAATTTCACTATTCCCAAGTTTGATAAATACAAAGGAAAAGGTGACCCAAAAGACCATCTTAGGGAATTATATCTTGCTTGCTTCGAGGTCTCACATAATGACACATATCTTATGCATCTCTTTCCTCACAGTCTGGGAGGTCAAGCTATAGAATGGTTCTCACACTTACCCATGGGTATCAGGTCTTTCAATGAGCTAGCAGAGAAGTTTGCCACCCACTTTTCTTACAACGCAGAGCATGAGATTTCCATGACTGATCTATGCAACAACAAACAGAAAAATGGGGAAACTTTCATTTCTTTCCTTCAACGGTGGAGACAAATGGCTAGCAAATTTCTTTTCAAAATTCCTGAGAAACAGCTTGTTAGCATATTTGTGCAGAACCTCAACCAAGAGTTAGGTTTCCACTTGCAAATTCTTAGTGCTACAACCTTTGATGAAATCACATACAAAGGAATCAATATTGAGAAGGCCCTCATTGCTAAGGGTGTGGTCAAAATCTTTAAAGAAATGAAAGACAACGCTCCTCATCAACAGACGAATGAGAAACCCAAATACTGGAACAAAAACAAAAACATGGTTAACGATGATGTGGTTGATTCTAAGCATGTCCAAACTTTGCAAACACCACTGTAGCTTTCTAAGCCAAGTCAAGCTCCATCTCAACAACAGTGGAAACCATATCAAAATCAACAACAATGACAACAGGAGTGACCTCAACAAGACTACCCTCCACGGCATCAATTTACTCCCTTGGGAGTGCCTATGGAGTCGGTCCTACAACAGGTTTTATAGAAAGGACTCATCACCTTACCAGATGCACCCCCATATGGTGAACCGGTTTACAAAACTGCATGGTATAGAGAAAACGAATACTGTGACTTCCATCGGAGCAAAGGACATAGAACTACGTCATGCATGAAACTCAAGTACCTAATCCAAAATATCATCGACGGCAACCTAATCACTTTCAAGAATGAACAAGCAGCTCAAAACACAAACAAAGATCTTGATATGTACAAGGAACCATTCCCCCATCATGGTCCACTTCCTCCTCAGGATAGAGGTAAAGGTATCAATCATGCTTCCACTTCCTTTGATTCCATTATCGGTTGTTTTGAAGAGAGTCGAGTGTCTACCCTCACAATCAAAGGCAAATCTACAGATTGCGTTGTTACAACTTGTCATGGTCATGTCACCATTCATGGTCCTACACCCAGTCTTTCGGCTCAATCTGATTATAATCTTGTCGAACATCTAGGGAAAATGCCTGCACAAATCTCTATCTTGGACCTTCTACGGTCATCACCTGCACATAGAGTAGTGCTAGAAAAAGCCCTCCAAGAGTCTTCGGTTCCTAACAACATAGCGGTCATGGATTTCCAAGCTACAGTAGGTAACATTGCTTCCCCTTACAATGTGGGCTTCTTTGAAAAGGACATCCCATCCCATGATCCTTGTCACAATGATGCCCTTCATATTGAGGTTCTCATCCATAAGCGCAAAATCAAACGTATACTCATAGATGGTGGTGCTGATCTCAACATCTGTTCGTTAAAGTTACTTAAGCAATTGGGATACTCTGAGGATCATGTCAACTTTGATCATAGTATTACAATCAAGGGATATGATGATGTTGAATGCTGCTCAGAAGGTGTTATCCACTTGCCTATACAACTCGGCCCTGTCATGCTTGAAACCAGGTGTCAAGTCCTTGATATTGAGCTACCTTACAACATTATCTTAGGCCTCCCATGGATCCATGCAATGAAGGTTGTTCCCTCCACGTATCATCAATCTCTAAAATTCCCATACAATGGTACGGAGATCACCATCCTGGGAGACCCTAATCCTTTTGAATTCTGTCGTGTCTTGCAAGGCAGCTATAAAAATTGCAACCAAGTGCCTAAAAATGACAAAGCCCTTGAATCCCCACTATGTGTTGACCCTGAAACTCTGACGCAAGCCTCTACAAGTGAACCTAAACCCCTCCCCAAAATCATAGCTCGCATCCGAGATATAGGCTTCGGCACTTATGATATCTCACAATCTTGGTGTGTAGGGCGGATGCCTCTATCTCCAGAATCTTACGGCCAACCACCCATTGCCAAAGTAACCAAAACAGCGGCTATTCCTCCCCCAACATTCCTAACCCAATTCCAACATGGACGGTTATTGGAAGAGGAAACTATTGAGGACATTTCTTCTTGGCTCTATAAGGAGAAAGAACCAGTCACAATACCAATCAAGCAATATGGCAATGGCTTAAGAATAGTGAAAAACATGGGCTATAAAGGAAAAGGTGGCCTTGGGAAACAGAATCAAGGAACTATGGAACCCATTGTTGTGACAAAGAAGCTAGACAAGAAGGGATTAGGATTTGGTAAGAAGGTACCACACGCCTTGGACATTGAGTATATCCTCGACGAGGTAGCTGACACTTTTCTCCTGATTTGACATCTACAGAGGATATCATCAATGACTCTTCCCTCCATATGACCAACCTATTCGCAGAATCCTCCATTTTTACGCTATCCTTCGTATCCTTAACCTCCACTACCAGCACCTAGAATGTAACACTTGTCTACCCTGAACTTATCGATTAGGACCAACAAGGGTCCCCCGTAATAGATGTATTTTAGAATGACAAAGCTCTAGCTGAGTTCATGGGACTTCTGGAAGGTATCCCTCTTGGTGATCATAAAGCAGGTTTTGTAATGGAACTAGAGCCAACGGCTTATTTTGGTGAGAATGCCAAATCCTCCAGTCGTAAAAGTAAAAATAAAGAAAGATCTTTAGGTGAAAACCACACGGTGGCACCTCCTGATCACAAAATAGTAAAAACAAAGGACATATCCAAAGGTGAAAACCCAACTGTGGCACCTGAGGATGGAGGATTTGACCTTCCCCTACCATCTAAGTATCAAGAGAAGTCAGCTCTCCTAGTGGAAGATTCTATAGAGATAAACCTGGGCACAAAGCAGAATCCAAAGACCACATTCCTAGTAGCATCATTATCAGAAACAGAGCACAAGAACCTTAACACATTCTTCTTATAGAGAACCATCAACTTTGCATGGACCTATGTAGATATGCCAGGGCTAGACCCTAAGCTAGTAGTTCATTATCTCACAGTTGATCCCAAAGTGAAACCAGTCAAACAAAAGTTGAGAAAGATGCACCCATAGATAGCGCTCTTAGTAAAAGTGGAAATACAAAAGCTGTTAGATGCAAAGTTTATACGACCAATCGACTATTCAGATTGGGTCTCAAACATTGTACCTATGTCTAAACCTAATGGGCGCATCCACATGTATAATGATTTTAGAGATCTCAACAAGGCATGTACCAAAGATGACTTTCCACTACCGAACATTGACATTATAGTGGACTTGACAGTAGGTCACGAGATGCTTTCTCTCATGGATGAATTCTCTGGCTACAATTAGATAAGGATAGCAGAAGAAGATCAACATAAAACAACATTTACTTGCCCTTGGGGTAACTATTGTTGGTGTGTCATGCCGTTTGGTCTGAAGAATGCAGGAGCAACCTATCAGAGAGCAATGACAGTGATATTCCATGACCTTTTTCATCACATCATGCAGGACTATGTGGATGACATACTATCCAAATCTTCTAGGGCAGATCACATACAAGTACTAGGATAGATCTTTGATAGGCTTGAAAAATACCAGGTAAGACTCAATCCAAAAAAGTGTGTATTTAGTGTAACATCAGGGAAGTTGTTGGGATACATAGTATCTCGTAGAGGCATCGAAGTAGATCCAGCGAAAGTAAAGGCTATAGTGGAGATGCCTCCACCAAAGAACCTTAAAGCATTAAGGAGCCTTCAGGGAAGGTTGCAATCTATTAGGCGTTTCATCTCATAGCTAGCAGATAAATGCCAACCATTTTAACACTTACTCTGCAAGGACGTCTCATTCCGATGGGATTATAAGTGTCAAGCAGCATTTGATCAACTTAAAGAGTATCTAGCTACACCTCCTGTATTGGTTCCACCAGTTGCGAACAAACCTTTGATATTATACATCTCCACTACAAATTCGGCCCTAGGGGCCCTCCTAGCACAAAATGATGAAACAGGAAAAGAGCATGCAATTTATTATATTAGTAGAACCTTGGTGGGATATGAGCTCAATTATTCACCGATGGAAAGAGCTTGTTTAGCAGTAGTGTTCACCTCCCAAAAGTTGCGGCATTACATGTTGAACCAACACACAAGTCTGATAGCCAAAATTGATCCCTTGAAGTATATACTAGCAAAAGTAGCTCTTACAGGTAGACTAGCTAAATGGGTCATGATCCTTAGTGAGTTCAACATTAAGTATATGGATCGCAAAGCAACCAAAGGACAAGCCCTAGCAGATCAACTAGCAGAAGCACCTATGACAGATACACACCCTATGGTAGTAGACTTTCCAGATGAGAATCTATTCACTCTTTCCAACTCCATAATGTGGAAGTTGTACTTTGATGGTTCCTACACACAGCATGGATCAAGGGCTGGCATCTTGTTTGTCACACCTTAAAATGACTATATTCCTAAGTCATATCGGCTTGCATTCCCTTGCACCAACAACATTGCCGAGTATGAAGCACTCCTTATAGGTCTCAATACAGCAGTTCAATGGGACATCACAGAATTACAGGTTTATGGAGACTCACAACTAGTCATCTGCCAAGTCACAAATGAGTACCAAACAAAGGATGAAAAGTTGGTCCCCTGCAAGCAACTAGTGGACGCCTACAAACCACATTTTTCTAGCATCACATTTGAGCAAATTCCAAGAGAGCATAACAAAGCTATGGATCCTATGGCTTCTGTAGGGTCACTGATCGGCATGCCTGCAAATACACAAAAGTGTGAATTCTTGATCGAGCAATTGTTGATACCAGTCATCAATGTTCTTATTACTAAAATCATCTGCAAACTTGTTGGTCCCAATTCCCCATGGTATGAAGATATCTATGAATACCTCAAGAACAAAACCTTTCCCCTGACCTATCATCCACCCAACGCAAAACCTTTATCCGTCGATCCTCCCGTTACATCATTCTGGGTGAGACACTATATCGCCGGAGTCTCGATGGTATCCTCTTACGATGTCTTAATGCGGAAGAAGCCGAGGCTACCTTACGAGACATACACGAAGGTGTCTGCGGTGCACACTCTACCGGTCCTAATCTTGCTAAGAAGATACTCAGAACAGGTTATTATTGGCCTACAATAGAGCAAGATGCTACACAATTTGCTAAGTGTCTACAATGCCAGCAGCATGGAGATTTGATTCACGCACTAGCTCATGAATTACAACCTGTGACAACTCCTTGGCCTTTTTCTCAGTGGGGTCTTGTCCTCGTAGGACAAATCCACCCTTCCTCCTCCAATGGCCACAAGTTTATCATTACCGCCACTGAGTATTTCACGAAGTGGGTGGAAGCCATTTCTATGACCTATATCACTAGTAAGCAAATAGCCAAGTTTATCCTAAACTACCTCATATGCCGGTATGCTATTCCCCAAGCCATTGTCACTGATAATGGGAGACCATTCAAGAATCAAGATGTCCGTGCCTTGTGCACACAATATAATATCCAACATCACTTTTCAACTCCCTACTATCCGTAGAGTAATGGCCAAGCTGAGGCTTCCAATAAAACCATTCTCAAAATCCTCAAGAAAATAGTCAATGAAGCTGGTCGTGATTGGCACTTGCAACTCAATCCTGCCCTATGGGCCTACCGCACTAGTATCAGAACACCAATTGGTGCCACACCATATGCCTTGGTCTTTGGCTCTGAAGCCATCCTACCTATAGAGGTCGAGATCCCATCCCTCAGAGTTTCCATGCAAGACCTGATTGGCGGAGAGAAGTATCGCACTTCTAGATTAGCTGAGCTTGAACTACTAGATGAGAGGTGCCTTGCTGCACTTAATCATCTCCATGTCTATCAAAACCGCCTCTGGCATAATTACAACAAAAAGATCAAAGAAAGATGGTTTCAAGTTGGTGATCTTGTACTTAAGGAGAATTAGAGAAATCAAGTAGATCGAGAGAAGAAGGGAAAGTTTGAGCCTAACTGGTTAGGTCCCTTCATTGCGACAGTAGCATACGGATCAGGAGCTTATACTTTAGCTACACCTGACGGTATTCCTCTGGATGAGCCACTTAACAGTGTCCATCTCAAGAAGTTCTATGCCTGATCCTCAGAGTATTCCAAAAAAAAAAGCAAAAAAACAAAAAAATCCAAAAACAATCCATCCTCTGGTGAAAACCTGGTAAACAGGCACCTTGGATAAGTACCATAGTGAAAACCTGGCAAATAGGCGCTATGTGTAGAGTCAGCATCCATCGTCTATCGAGTCCTATCCACTCCATGCCCATTTCGTAGCAAGCTTCATCCATACATCCATAATAAAACCATTGACTTTATTTGCATTTCCATCTCCCTATCTAGTATAGCTTGGAAATTTGTCAATGTCCCTCATCGTCATCCCACATCTTGATCTGTGTCTACAGTTAACACTGTCTTGTCCTAGGTCAAGTCTTTCTGTGTCTTCTTCGACAGTCACCCTACAGTTTCCTCTACCAGAATGGGGGCAACTCTTTCTTTAACTTAGGTCTAGGATTGGTTCCTTGTTTGTGGTTCACAATGCATACTTCAATCTCTTTCTCCTTTCTGCAGATAACACCCTTTAGCGGACACATCGCTCCTACGATAAGGCTATTATCTTCCCAACGCTTTTTCTACATCATCACATCAACTAGAACTACATATTATCTCATTTCAATCTTAAGGTACCTTGATCCCATGGATATGGGTATGTAGGCAGTCTGGAATACGAAGGAAGTTTCCAGTACTCAGGTACATAAGATCCCATCCTTTCACCTCGATCCATTTCATCACACCTACCAGAACTACATATTCATTTTTCATCTTTTCATCGTCATGTGCCTTGATCCCGTGGATATAAGGTATGTAGGCAGTCTGGAATACGAAGGATGTATCCAGTACTCAGGCACATACGATTCATCATTCTCCACCTGTCTCAATCCTTTTAGCATGTCATATTTCTAGTCTTCCATTTATCAAAATCCATTCACCCCGACTTGACTAACTTAAGCAGCAAGCTAGCACATCCTTTCAAAGCAAAAGTTCTTCGCAAACCTGAAGCAAAACAACTTTCTTCTAGAGTCAACTACTGTCCTGCATACTGACTGCCAACATCAGCTAAATCCTACTTAACCAAAGCCCTAGATCAACAAGCTTGTCTTCTGCGCAGTGTTCCATTGTCGAGACCAACACATGCGTCTCCTACGACATGTGGCATTTCCTGCAGTAAGATATTGTCTTTTTAGGTATATAGCACCCTTTAACGGACACAAATTTCCTATGATAAGGCTATTCTCTTTCCTATCCAATCTATCCTAAGCAACCTCTTTGGCAAGAGAATATGTTGGCTGTATGTTTACTTTGTAAGTCAGTCAATTTGTGTTATGGTTTATCTTTTGTTCCTTATCCTTTACCTATTCAAGGCTACCTTGATTTATCTATAATCTTGGTATGTTGCGATGCAGTACGGATTGGGGGCATAGTCATTGCTTTTTGTGTGCCGTGTTTGAGGAATGATCTTTAGTATCTTTCTTAGCATCATATTTATCTTGTGTGTGTTATGACCTAGCATCTTACATATTAATATTCTTCTTGCATTTACATGTATTGAAGTTTATTTTATGTTCAAGACTATGGCTTATTCACATGTTCCAACAAGGTTATATTATGTCTAAAGGATCTAAGTTCAAACCGCTTTCTTGCAGAGTCAACGTCCACACACTCGGATATTACTGCACCTTGGTCTTTTATACCTTGGTGGTGAACTATCCACATGCTATATCAAAATAAGGATTGCTCTTTATATACAATTGCGAAACCAATGCAACAAGCTCATCTTTCATCCATTCCCAAAACCTTTATATTGTTTTCATTGCCATAATCGATCAATAGTCTCTGTCTCCATCTCCTCCTGTTCTCCTCTCTGGTGCATATCTACAAAACCCACATGTCAGATATCACTAGTCATCACATCTATATCATCATATATCTCTATCATCATACATCTATAAGCATCATATAAGAAACATATGTCACCACATGAATCCATAATCATACATACATATCATCGCATCCATGACATCAAGGAATGCATACACAAAAGCATGAACAACAGTGAGCCGAATAGATCATCAGATATATCATGTAATGGTCAACATAATACAAAGTGTCTGTGTCTACATCAATAATACAAAATGTGTATATATCCAAATATACACCAATATAGTACATCATGGCTATCAAGAGCCCGCAAAATATACATCAGAATGCACGCAGGCATCTGTCCAAAATGATACAAATGGTACAAGGTACAAGTGTCCATCATGATATAGGTATGGTACAAATATAATACAATATACAAATGTATGTGCCCTAGTGGGTAGAGCTCCCCTCCTGCTGTAGTCCCTGTCCTCCCCCTGTGCTCGGTGCGAGTCCCCCTGCTGGTCCTCCTCCTCCCCCTGGTGGCAAAAATGGTCCTCTCACTGAGGACACTGACTGCTCTGTCCTACGGGATTTGGATGCCCCAGATATGCTCCTATCTCTGTAACTCAGTGCCTGCTGAGCTGCTGGCACCGCACCCACATACAGACCCCTGTAGTACTCTGCCTCCTGGCCAGCTGATACTAGCTCTCCCTGCACCCAGACGAGCTTGCTGTATAGAGTCCTCTGGTCCGCACCTAGTGCACGGCGTGCCTCATCTCTCTCCCACCTCACTCTAAATAGTGTGGCCTCTGCTGTCAACCATAGTTGTACCTCTGCATCCCTCTCCCGCCTAGTCTGGGCTAGCTGCCCATCATCCCCTGTCGGTATGGGTGTTCGCTGTGCCTATGCTTGTAGTGCTGCCTGCACTGCTGCCTGTACCTATGCCTGCACCTGGGCCTGTACCTGTGCCTGCATGCCTGCCTGTAAGTGTACCAGGGCTGTCTGTGCCACTGCTGCCATCTGTGTCTACACCTGTGCTAGGGCCTCGACCTGTCTCGCCTCCACCCTAGCTGCATCCCTGTCACTCCTCAATCGCACCATCTGAAGCTCTAATCGAGTCCTCCGGGCTATCTCCTCCTGTAGCAGTCACTCGGCTCTCTGCAAATCAGTCTCTATAGTTGGGCCCACTACCTCCACCATTTCCACATCAGCCTGTTGGCCACTGCCCTCTCCACCTGCCTGCTAACCGCTGCCCTCTCCACCTGCCTGCTGCCTGGCTGCTCGGGCCTATCGTATCATCCTAGCCTCCACACTGGAGACTAGTACCTCCCCCACTGCCCCTGCTACACCTGGTATAGTCAATCTAATCGGCATGTGTGTCTACCAGTACTGGTCATACTCTGGCAGCATCCCTAGGTCTGCCAGCCCTGTGTCCCAATCCCATCTCACAAGGACAAGTCCCCATACCTCTGCTAAAGCTGTCACCATTGGGATCTCTGCATGCTAGTCTCCTCCATCTCTCTGTGTCTGGGCATGTGTGGCCTCCCCCACTGGTAGTCCCTGTGGCAATCCAAATTGCCTGAGTACCTGCTTTGGCAGGTACCTCTCTATCGCGTCTGTCCGTCTCCCGAACAGATAACGAGCCTGTCTACAATACATCAATTGCTCATGCTCGTCCTCCCACTCCTCACACAGCAGCCAGGGCCTCCAAACAAACAGGTCCATCTTGTCGATCTGCCGCCTCCAGTGGCTAACAGACCCCATCCTCCGATGTGTAATCACTCTGTCATATAGGAATGCATATGGCTCGCCTCTATCCTGATGACGCTGTGCCATGGGTCAGATCACAGGGATATGCTCCCATGCCCATACCTGTAACAAGGTCACCCCTGCTGAGAGGCTCCTGCCTCTCCTATACACACAGTGGTGCATGTCGTGATACAACTGTCCCAGCACACATGGGCCCCACACATATTGTCGGCCATGTGTGAACATCCCAGATAGTACAGTACCCCAGCTAACCGATAATCCTCTAGATCTCCTGTCAGGACACAAGAAGCTGCCAATCAGTGATGCCACTATCCATCTGATCTGGTCGCAGAGTCTCGGGACATCTGCCCATCGAATCTCCCCATCATCTGTCCAAAGGTCATCTGTGCAGAAGACCTCCGCCAAGCCTGCCTCACCCCACGCTGGGTCAAAGTCCACTATCTCTCCATCAATCTGAATCCTCAGGATGCGGTATACATCCTCCAGTGTCACTGTCGCCTCCCCTGTCGAAAAGTGAAATGACGAGGTCTCGTTGTGATATCTCTCTACCACTACTGTCACTAGGGCAAGATTTGCCCTAATGTGTGTCAAGTGGGCCACGTGCCATAGTCCTGCATGCTCCAGGAATGCATCCTCCTCCCATGTCAATTGTACTACCTCATGCGCTATCAGATGGTGTCGCTCCCGCGACATCAGTGGTAGCATAATCCTCTGCATCCACAACAAAGCACTTGTCAGTTCTTCTATACCCGATCCCTCAAGTCCTATCTATGCATATGCTATGCTATGCAACCCCCAACCATCCCTTTCCCCTGTTGTCACCTAGGGTGGACATCCCTTTTTCCCAACCCACAACCCTAATTTTCTTCTACTTAACCCAAAGCACTTTGTTATACACAAAGGCGCTATACCTCCATACCAAAAGTGCCACACCACCTAGCCAGATGCACTGTGTTTTTTTACCAACTGCGCCTTGTTTTACAAGAGCGCTGCCCCATACCTCTATTGGCGCCATTCTTTCCTTCCAACCATGACTTGTTTTCTCACTACACCTCCCACCTGCGCTATCCTATCCTAATAAGTGCCCTGCACTGTCTAGCCAACCGCGCTGCGGAATTCTACCACAGGCGCTGCGGCGCTAGCCCAAAAACCAACTGCACTGCGTTTTGACCAAACACGCTAAATTTTACTACCAACTGCACTGTGGCGCGCCAAAAGTGCTCTAACTGACTGCTATAAGCACTGACCCACCCTAAAGCACTTTTGGCTAACATGCAAACCCTACCTAGTCCTAGCCCTAATCTGCCCTAAAATGACAAATTACAATGAAGTTTTCAACCACTTACCGCTGCCAGAGCTCCTGCTGGCCTCTTGTACATCCGCACGAGCTCCGCCTGATGCCTGTGCACTGGAATCGACATCTCTCCTCATTGTCAGCTCCTTCCACTCAACTCTCTCCCACTAGTTTGGAGGCTCTGAATTTAGAAACTCCTAGGGTGCAAATGAGGATTGTGGTCCCCATGGGACCTATTTATAGCATCCCTCCCTCAAGTTTTCTTCTCTTCCCACCCCTTCTGCTTTTCCTCCTACTTGGTCGCGCACTCCGCTAGTCGAGCGTCAACACCATTCCTCTGTCGCTTCCCTGTCTTCCCACTTGAGGGGGCATATGCTGGGGCAACTACCTACACTGGGGCATAAAAAAATTGTATCACATCTTCGACAATTAATTTCTTTGACGCAACGCTATAAACTGCATCGCATCAAAGAGGGGCAAAATGTAGACACCCTAAAATGACCACGTTATTGCGCTACTTGCATTTCATCATGTCTTCCTAATCACCTGCACTCAACATTAATTAAATAATCTAATTATTTAATTAATTTCAATAAATTCTTCTAAATCACAAAATTTTGACATTAATTAAATAAATTCTCTTTATTTAATTAATTAAATCAAATTCCTCTGTTATTCTTCCAACAATTAAATAATTTTAATTATTTAATTAGATCATCATTTTCTGTCCAAAATTCACATCCACATTAATTAAATATATCTAATTATTTAATTAATTCAACAAATTCCCTCTTATCTACAATTAAATAATTTATATTATTTAATTAAATCAAAATCATTCTTCCAAAATCATGCACAACAATTAAATAAATTTATTTATTTAGTTTGCTTTCAAATCTTCTAAATTAAATAATTCCAATTATTTAATTATTTCTTCCAATAATATCTTCTCTAAATTTAAATAAATCAATTATTTATTTAAATTGTTTTTTCATCTAATTTGAGTTATCTCTAATATAACTCAAGATTTCTATATTTAATAAAGCAAAATATCTTCTAATTCTCATGCAAATCTCTGCTTCTTGTTTTAAATCACTTAACTGACTGTTACATTCTGTTAATTGCTTTAACTCATTCTTCTATTCTTGATAACTCCTCTCATGCAAAAGAAAGCAAGACACATGTCTTTTTTTCATTCGTTGCACGTTCCTCAACTGTTCTCCTCCATTGATTCTTCTGAATTATCTAGACTGTTGATCGATCCTCGTTGAAATCTATATAAACCCCCCTCATCTCCTTCATTGGCTCTCTCTCTTCGATCGTATTCTCAGGCATACTTAACAGAGCTTTGAGCATACAAAACGCATCGATTGAGCAACCTTACGATATTTTGACATTGATCTTTGAGCACATTGAGCACACTACTTGCTTGTTGCAACTATGGTTTCACAACTTGATTGAGCAATCCACACTTCTCCAAAAGGGAACAATATAGGCTTTGGTAAGAGCTTTCATTTTGTCTTTGATTTTATGATAATAGCTTTTACTTAGATTGGTTCACTTTATGTGATTGGTTTTTGGTTTTATTAGTTTAGATTTAATCGATTTTTCCTCATACACAAGTACAGTTCGCTTGTGATCAACAATTGATCACCTCTGGTAAACTATGTTGTTTTCAGTTCTTATCATTTGTAGTTTGGTTTTCTTGGTTACTAATTGGGTATTTGTGTAGCATCTTATCGATTGTCCAAGAAAAGGAGGTTATCAAACTACTACCATATCTGTTGTAGCTTCGATCAGTCCAAGACTTGTGGTTTTTCACTAAATTAGGAACATTTGGGCTTGGTGCTTAAAAAGAATCATTGCTTGCTCTGTGCTTGATTTATCTTTCTTGATTGCTTGCATGTGCTTGATTGTAACCCAAATTTAATAGCAAAAGTATCCTCTCCCCTTGCCTATTAAATGGATCTTGGGTGTATGAGAACTTGTTATTATCTTTAGAGGGCCTGCCTTCCCAGTGTGAGAAGGGGTACGACCCAAGAAGTAACAGGCTAAAGCCAAGTCCTTCCGAACCGCTATATAAGAAAAGTGTGTGTCAAAAGCCATAAACAATAGGTGTTGTTGTGTTATATCGACAGCCAAGCTCCCCCAAAACCCTTCAAGGTGTAACCCTTGAAGGCTAGGAGAATCCATAAAGGATAGTAGCGCTGCTACACTATAACCACCCAAATGGATGCCCTTATTAGGAACTTTGTGTAGTAGCCAAGAACCTTCTATTTGTTGATGCAAAAGGTGGGACCATTGAAGCCACCCTGATTCACATGGTTCTTAGAAGAGATAGCAGGGACAATCCTAAGGTTTGGTGGGGGGACAAGCCTTGGGAAACCTAGATCTTGGTATGTGTGAGAAGTGTGTGTCGTGGAGAGGAGCTGGTGCTACCAAGATCCTGAAGCTATCCACTTTGAATAAGCATGTCCAGGGGACTCAACAATTACAGTCCTTTCCTAGCCTAGGTTGTACAATTTTGTGATTATTGTGAGTGTGTGACTGCAATTACTATTTTCTTGTCAAAAACACAATTCAGAGATTTTCCTGATAGACACAGTCACCTTTGATTTTAAACTGCCCGCATACATACAATCAAATCACTTTTAAACAACAGTCAGACACCTTTTACCTAAACTAGATCACTTTTAAACAACAATCAGCTGCCTCTGGTCTAAACTCTGTCACCTTTGATCAACAGTAAATCGCTTCTAAGTCAATACTGATCGCCTGTAGCAAATTAGCTCACCTCTAGTTAACATTGTAGCCTATTACTCTAACCAAAACTAGATCGCATTTAAGCTATTACCAATCACTTTTGGCCTTTTCTGAGTCACATATGAGCTATTACCTATCCCCTATAGTCAATTACTAGCAAATCTCATTGACTCGGCCGAATCAGCTATACTTCTAGCTTGCTTAGCCTCAGCATTAGCTTTCAGACCTATCTCTGATCATTAGCAGATACCTGGACTTTGTCTCCTGCTTTGAGCTTACCAACCCATTGGACTTTGTGAACTTTTCATCTTTTTGAGATCCCAAACTAGCAAACTAAACATCAATCAGTCAACTTGATCAATCAGCAAAACATCATCTTTTGACTTTAGCTTTAGCAACATTAGTAAAACAACAATCTTAGCAAATAACTTTTCCCTTGAGTGTGTGAGCTATTCTCTAGGGAAGTCTAACCAACAACAAAGAAACAGAACAACCTAACAACAAAAGCAAACAACAATCAACAACCAACAACCAAACAATCAGCAAACCATCATCTTTTTGGGTCTCAAAACCTTGACAAGCTAAAGTTTAATTTTCAACATCAACAATCATGCCTCAAACTAGGAGTCAATATAGAGCTGAAATGGAAGCCAAATTGCAAGCTGAGATGGAAGCCAAGATGCAACAATCTAGATCAACACCTCTTAGAGATGCAACTCAATTTACGATCGATATGCCTCCTCATATGTTTGTGCCCCATGGGTACACCATTAGAGAGTCATCTTCACAACAAGTGCAACCTCAAACATTTTTAGAGACTTATGAAGAACAATCCCAAGAAGAATTATCAAAATTTTGAGATACACATGTATGGGATCAATTCGAGAGACTTGTTTTATCTTATCCTAATCACTACTTCTTGCAACTTGCCCGCATGGGAGCTAAATTACCAAGAGATTTTGACATATCCGCTATTAGAGAGCACGATCCAAACACTCCCACTATTGTTGCAAAGGGGCCATCCACTATAGTCACACCATCCCATACCATATTACAAACTCCATCTTCCAACCCATCTCTTTCATTGCCTATTGTTACTTCATTTGATCCACCATGCTCGGAGTACACTTTAGAACCTTTGATAACTCCAACTAATGTACTCCCTTTCATTTCACAAAATATGAACATTCCACCTTTCCATGTTTCCCAACATACTCCTTCTCCCACCATGACCATTTATATGCCTCAAGTGACACAAGTTGTCCATGTTTCCCAAGTGCAAACTCCTCAAACATCCCAAGCTATCCCCATATCCCATATTCTGCAAGGTTCCCAAGCTATCCAAACAACACCAATGGTCCAAGATTCACAACCATTGCAATCTGTTACCCCCATTACATCACATGTGGACACCACATCTCATATTTCTACCACTGCTAATATGATCTCCACTATCTCCACTAATCCATCTAATACATCATACAATCCCAATGTTAGTCTTATTGACATGAGTGACTCGCCTATTGTTTCTCAAGCTAATCCTAGCACTACAGTCTCTTATGTTGATCAACTTACATCCATTCTGCCATCTTCTTATTATCCTTCACAAACCATCAATCCATCTTATACTACTCAAGGTTTGCCTATCGTCACCCAACACATGACATATACCAATCCCCATGTTGTCCAAAATACAAACCCAAATGTCCATCCTTCTTCCACATCTACCAATCCTTCCATCACTTACCATGTCACAAATCCAACTCCAAATTCACAACCATTAACTAACACCAATCCATCTTCCACTTCTCATGTGATGCAAAATCTTGGTGCTAATTCGTCACAATATACCCAACCACCGCTTGTGTCTCAAGGACAACAATCTTCAACCACATGTGTCATATACCAATCCTTTGACATACATTGTGAGTACCCAACCTCAACAAATGGTCATGGCTTCATATATTCCACAATAGTAACCTCAATATACATCATACCATGCTTCACTTCCCAACCAACCACCCCCTTTGTAACAACAACAATTATCTCCAGCAGATGTGCAAGAAATGATTAATCAAGCAGTAGGACAAAGCAAAAAGACATTTTCGTTAGAAAACATATGCACTTATCTGTTTGACAAGTCACTTCATATGACACCTTTTCTACCACACTTTGAAATTCCACAATTTGACAAGTACAAAGGAAAAGGAAATCCGGAAGACCATCTTAGAGAATTCTTTGTGGCATGTCTCGATGTTGCTCATGATGATACATATCTTCAATACATATCTTTTGAGACTGTTTCCCTGAAGCTTAGCAGGACAAGCTCTTGAATGGTTCTCTCATTTACCTCTGGGAATTAAGTCTTTTGTGGAGTTAGCAAATAAGTTTCTATCACACTTTGCTTTTAACATTGAACATGAGGTAAACATGAATGACCTTGTCAACAATAAACAATGCTATGGTGAAGCCTTCTCTTCATTTACTCAATGATGGCATAATATGGCTAGCAAACTATCATGGGAAATACCTAAAAAACAACAGCTCGATATCTTTGTTCAAAATCTTCATTCTGAGTTGTCATTCCAACTACAATTACAAAGTGCTAGCACCTTTGATGAACTTGTTTCCAAAGGAACCATCATTTAATGAGCTTTAATTGCTAAAGGCACTATCAAAATTTTTCACGATAACAAAGACTATCCTCAAAACTCCAATGATAAGTCTCACTTTTGGAACAAAAACAAGAATGTTGTCAATGATGGTGTTATGGATGCAAAGAACATACAAACTATGAAAGCTCCCATTAACATTTAAGCTGCTTCTACAACAACACAACCTTTTCAATGAACTCAATAATGACAAACTTCAAATCCTCGCTGACAATTTACACCATTAGTGGAACCTATGGAAGTTGTCTTTCGAAAGCTTCTCCAAGTGGGCGATATTATGTTACCAGATGCACCACCCAATGGTGAACATCTCTTCAAAGCTCCTTGGTATAAAGAAAATGAGTATTGCGATTACCATAGAGTTAAAGGACACAAAACAAATGGTTGTATGCACTTAAAGCATCTTATCCAAGATTGCATCGATCAGGGTTTAATCGAAATTACCCCTTCAACAACTTAACCTACACAGCAACCAACATTGAATTATGATCTAGATGCTTTCAAGAATCCACTTCCAACTCATGACAAACCAAGTAACCCTCATGCTAGGAATGGCATTTAGTACAACTAGGAATCATCTACTATTGGCCACATTGATCATGCTCACATTTCTACCATTACCATCCAAGGCAAAGCACCTGACTATGCTATAACTACTCAAAGAGGCCGCGCTACCATTCAAGGAGCACCTGTCCATCATCCTTGACCATTCTCTAGCTATAATATCCTTGATCACCTTGGCAAAACACCTGCATATATTTCTATTCTTGAGTTGCTTCGTATATCCATTGCTCAAAAGCTATCCTTGACAAAGCCTTACAAGAATCTTCAGTGCCTAATGATATTGATACCACACAATTCCTATCTATGGTTGCTAGCATTGCAGCCCCTTGTCATTTAACCTTTTCTGACAAAGATCTTCAACCCTCCATTCATCCTTCACACAATGAAGCCCTCCACATTAAAGTGTTTGTCAAACAACATCATATCAAACGAATCTTAGTGGATGGTGGAGCTGGTCTTAATATATGTTCCTTGAAATTAATAAAACAAGTGGGATATTTTGAGAAAGATGTTGACACCTCCAAGGTTATTACTATCAGAGCATATGATGATGCCGAGAGAGATACTGAAGGGATTATTTACTTGCCTATTCAAGTTGGGTAGGTCACTACTGAAACCCATTGTCAAGTCCTTGATATTGAGCTTCCTTATAACATCATCCTTGGCCGTCCATGGATACATGCTCTCAAGGAAGTTCCTTCTACATACCATCAATGTCTTAAATTTCCACATAATGGTGTTGAGATTATTATCCATGCTGATCCCAATCCATTTGAATTTTGTCATGCCTTTCAAACTAAATATCAAAGTCCAAACCATATTCCTATCAACACTGAAGCATATCCATCTTCATCATATGTAGATCCATCTGACCTACTCAAGCCATCATCTAGCAAAGCCACTTCCAATCTCCATATCAAGTACACCGAACATGGCCCTGGTGAATACACATTGCAAGAATCTTGTTGTGTGGGCACCCTTCCCTTGTCCCCCAAATCTCATGGCAAACCTTCTACATCCAAGCCACCTTCATCCGCAGCTGTCATCAAAGCTCTACCCATAGTATTCATTAAAGATGGATTCTTGGATGATGAAGACATTGATGATATCGACTCTTAGATATTCTTTGATGAGAATGACCAAGTCCAACTTGAAGTGGAGAGATATAATAATGGGTTCTACATCATAAAGAACATGGGCTATAAAGGACATGGTGGATTGGGATCATAGGAACAAGGACCTATTGAACCCATTGTTGTGTCTAAGAAGTTTAATAAGCAAGGCCTTAGCTATCAACTAGAGGTACTTTGTTCCAAAGACATTAAGTGTATTTTTGATATGGATGCTGGACCTTCCTCAGTAGGAGAGACTTCTAGTTCAGATACCATTGATGACTCCTCCCTTCATATTACTGACCTTTTTCAAGAAAACTCCATCTTCATGATTTCCACAACCTCCTCTAGCCACAACCATTCATCCATTACCCTTTCACTTGTATATCCTAACCTCATCAATTGGGACCAAGAGAGGGCACTGATATTAGATACATTTGAGAATGATGAAGCAATCACAAAATTCATGGGCTTACGAAAAGGCATCCCATTGGGTGATCACAAAGCATGTTTCATGATAGATCTACCTAAACTAGCATATTTTGGTAGAAGTATCAAATCCTTCAGTCGTAAAAGTGAAATAAATAAAATCAAACAAAATAGGTCACTAGGTGAAAACTGAAAGGTGCCTCTTGACCATGAAAAAGTAAAAATAAAGGATGTATCCAAAGGTGAAAACCTCTCTAAGGTGCCTAAGGATGGGGGATTTGATCTTCTTGTTGCCACTGGCTATCATGAGAAGTCAACAATGCTAGTTGAACAATCACAACACATGAACTTAGGTACAGAGCAGAATCTGAAGATCACTTTTTTGGTAGCATCAATATCAGAACAAGAAAGAAAAGACTTCACAACATTTTTTATAAAAAGAGATATAAATTTTGCATGGACTTATGCTGACATGCTGAGTCTAGATCCATCACTTGTGGTACATCATCTAGAAGTATCTCCTAATGCAAAACCTGTTAAACAAAAATTACGTAAAATGCATCCGCAAGTAGCTCTATTGGTCAAGGCAGAGATTCAGAAGCTGTTAGAAGCAAAGTTCATAAAGCCTATTGATTATCTAGAATGGGTTTCAAACTTGGTACCTATAACAAAACTTGATGGATGAGTTCATTGTTGCACAGATTTTTGAGATCTTAACAAAGCATGTCCTAAGGATGACTTTCCACTACCAAGCATAGACAATATTGTAGATCTCATAACTGGACATGAAATGCTATCTTTGATGGATGGATTTTCAGGATAGAACCAAATTAGAATAGCAGAGGAAGATCAAGATAAAACATCATTCATTTGTCCATGGGGAACATATTGCTAGGTTGTAATGCCTTTTGGTCTCAAGAATGTTGGAGCTACTTATCAATGAGCCATGACAGTTATTTTCCATGACCTTTTTCACACTATCATGGAAGACTATGTTGATGATACCCTAGGAAAATCTAAGACAAGAGGACATCTATAGGTATTAGCACAAATCTTTGATTGATTAGAGAAGTATCAAGTCAGACTAAACCTAAAGAAATGTGTATTTGGCGTAAGATCTAGAAAACTATTGGGATACATTGTGTCTCGATGAGGGATAGAAGTGGACCCAGCTAAAGTAAAAGCTATCATGGAAATGCCTCCGCTAGTAAATCTCAATCAGCTTCGTAGTCTACAAGGAAGGTTATAGTCCATCTGCAGATTTATATCACAACTAGTAGACAAATGTCATCATTTCCAACATCTTCTTCATAAGGGTGAACTTTTTAAGTGGGATGAAAAGTGTCAATAGGCCTTCGATAAAATAAAGGAATATCTGGCAACACCTCCTATGTTAGTACCTCCTGTGCTTGATCGCCCATTATTACTCTACATATCATCAATAGCAGCAGCATTGGGTACCCTTCTAGCTCAACATGATGATTCAGGGAAAGAACAAGCCATCTACTACATCAACAAAACTCTTGTGGGATATGAACTTAATTATTCATCTATGGAAAAGGCATGTTTAGCATTAGTGTTTGCTTCCCAAAAGTTGTGACATTATATGTTGAACCAAACGACAAAGCTCATATCTAATGTTGATCCACTCAAATATCTTCTCTCCAAAGCAATCCTCATGGGAAGATTAGAAAAATGGGTTATGATCTTAAGTGAATTTGACATATAATATGTGGATCAAAAAGCCATAAAAGGAAAAGTCATCACTAATCAATTAGTTACAGCACCCATCACATATATTCATCCAATATATCTAGAATTTCCTGATGAAGGATTGTTCAATTTAACTTCACCAACATTGTGGCAGCTATATTTTGATGGATCTTACACACAACATGGATCAGGAGCAGGGATACTGTTTGTTACCCCTCAAGGAGATTGCATACCCAAATCATACAGAATTGCATTTCCATGTACCAATAACATAGCAGAGTATGAAGCTTTAATCATAGGATTACGCATGGCAGTACAATGGGCTATCAAACATTTACAAGTCTTTGGTGATTCTCAACTGGTTATCAAACAAGTCTTAGATGAATATCAAACAAAAGATGAGAAGCTTCTTCCCTACAAGGTAATGGTTGATGATTTTAAAAAGTACTTTGACAATATCACCTTTGAACAAATCCCAAGGCTACAGAATAGAGTAGAAGATGCCATGGCTATGATTGGATCTCTTCTAGACATGCCATCTAATACACATAAATGTGAGTTTCTAGTTGAACAGCTTCTGATTCCAGCATTTGAAGTACCACAGTTTGAGATTATATGTGAAATTGTTGGTCCCATTTCACCGTGGTACGAGGACTTATACGAGTATCTCCACAATCAAACCTTTCCATTCCAACTATCTAACACCCAATGCAAAACCTTTATCCATCGAGCCTCACGTTACACTATCTTGGGAGACACCCTTTATCGCCAAAGTCTTGATGGTATCCTTTTTAGATGTCTTGATTCTGAGGAAGAAAAAGTAGCCTTACATGATGTACATGAAGGTGTATGCAGCTCGCATTCTACTAGCCCTGGTCTTGTTAAGAAACTTCTACGAGTAGGATACTATTGGCCAACCATGGAAAATGATGCACAACAATTCACAAAGAGATGTCTACAATGTCAGAAACATGGAGATTTAATACATGCACCAGCACATGAGCTTTAGCCTATCACTACTCCATGGCCCTTCTCACAGTGGGGACTTGATCTCATAGGTAAAATCCATCCTACTTCATCAAATGGTCATAAGTTCATTATCACCGCCATTGAATATTTCACAAAGTGGGCGGAAGCCATACTAATGACTTATATTACTAGCAAACAAATATCCAAGTTTATCCTACACTATATCATTTGCCGCTATGGAGTTCCTCAAGCTATTGTCACTGATAATGGTCATCCCTTCAAGAACCAGGAGGTTAGAGATCTTTCCAACAAGTTCCATATCCAACATCGATTCTCTACACCTTATTATCCTCAGAGCAATGGCCAAGCTGAGGCTTCTAACAAAACAATCATCAAGATTCTCAAAAAGATAGTCAATGAAGCTGGTCGTGATTAGCATTTACAACTTCATCCTACATTATGCGCATATAAAACAAGTATCAGAACTCCCACTGGAGCTACACCTTATGCTCTTGTATATGGCACTGAAGCTATCTTACCTATTGAGGTCAAGATTCCCTCACTGTGAGTATCTCTACAGCATACCATCTCAAAAGAAGAATATCAAGTATCCAGACTCCATGATCTTGAGCTACTAGATGAATGGCGTCTTACAACACTCAACCATATCAAAGTCTATTAAAATCGTCTATGCCGCAGCTACAACAAAAAAATTAGAGAACGTAGATTTCAAGTTGGAGATCTTGTCCTTAAAGAGAATCAAAGGAATCAGCAACATCATGAGAAACAGGGCAAGTTTGAACCAAATTGGCTTGGTCCTTTTATCATCACAACAGTTTATGGATCAGGTGCATACACTCTCTCAACACCTGAAGGCATTCCATTAGATGAACCAGTCAACAACATCCATCTCAAGAAGTTTTATCCATGAATCTTAGCTATCCTAAAAAAAAATCCATCCAATAGTGAAAATCACTTTGTGGTGCTTTGGATAACAAACAAAAAAAATAAAAAATAATAGTATAAGATAAATAATCTGTCCTCTGGTGAAAACCTGGTAAACAAGCACCTTGGATAAGTACCATAGGGAAAACCTGGTAAACAGGTGCTATGTGTAGTGACTAGCTCCCATTATTTGCTTAGTTTGTTTGATCACCACTCTTCCTAGAATACTTTGCCATCTTATCCTACATAATCCATATCATAATCCACATTTCATCTAGTATAAATATCATAACCCATTTCCCCATAATAAATAGCTTTTCCATCTTTGCCTCTGTCAATGCTAGCTATCCTACTTTGGATATTGTTGTGATAACTATATCATTTGGCAACCTTAGCATCTTGTCCGCACATGCTATCCATTGCCGCTTCTCCACAATAAACCTCATCCCACACTAGGGGTACTTGTTAAGCTTTATTTGGAAGTGGATACCGCTAGCTCTAGATCATAACACAATGAACACCTAAGCTCACAACACAACCAACTTTTAACTTCAAACATAGCGTTTCTCCAATGTCAAACATAGCAAACATTTGCAACTAGGCTTTGTATCTTCGCAATCAATTCAAGCTCAAACAACATTGAAAAACATCAAAACATCACCAAAGCCAAAAATCTAAGCAATAAAGTTGATTCTTTCAACATCAACCACCAACGTAATAAGCAAGAACTACATCACCAGCTCTATCATTAAAGCCTTGATCCCATGGATACAGGGTATTTAGGCAATCTGAGATGCGAAGGAAGCACTCTGATTTAGGCAAAGACGATAGCCTCCCTTTTCATCATCCATCTTTCATCTTTCTTTTTATCATCCTCTAATCTTTTATCTCGCTTTCTTCTATCTTTCATCACTTACATCATCAATAAACCCAGAACTACATTTGCATCATGTCTCATCATCATTGCAAATGTTCTTTGATCTTGTGGATACAGGGTATGTAGGTAGTCTAGAATACGAAGGAGGTTTTCAGTACTCAAGCACAGACAATCCACCCCATCTTCTTCATCTTCTTTCATCTTCCATCTTCTTCTCTTTGATCAGTTCAAGCAGGAAGCAAACTATGTGTATACTGAAAGCTCAAGCACTTTAACCAATCAGGGATAAGCCAGAAGCTATTTGTCCACATGCCTTAAGCCAACATTTGCTATAGCATTTTATCAACATCTTTAGCCTTCAACAGGATGCATCTTTCCTCTTAACAAGGCCCTAGCTTAAATCCATCTAAGAGTACCTAAATTTGGCAAGAGAACGTGATGAAAGTGTCTTTTGTTTTATCTTTTAATTTATCTTTTGTCCATTTTCTATGCCTAATCAAGACTGCCTTGATCTACCATATCTTGGTACATTGCGATCAAGTAAGGAATGGGGCATGGTCATATTGCTTTCATATGTTGTGTTTGTAGGATGATCTTATTCTCTTCCTCTGCGTATTGGTATCTTGTACGTGTTGGGATTAGCATCTTATATATCAATATCTCTAGCATCTGAGAAGCTAAACAGTCTCTTATGCACTTGAGACTATTCTATGTCAAGACTAGCTCCATACATATAACCAACAAGGTGTCACTATGTGTAGTGAAGATAAACTCAAACCATTTGCTTGTAGCGTCAAAGTCCATCTCAAAACACTAGTTGCTATTCATATCTTGTGTATGGTGGCTCAACATCTTGACCTCATACGTTTAGACAAGATTGTAGCATGCTAGTTTTACATTGGATATTGTTGTGCCTTGCACACACGCCCCATTTTGCCAAATGGAGACTGGTGCAGGAGCACCTAAGAGAACACTCTGGAGTAAGAAGACACACATGATCAAAGGAGAAGCCCATGGATCAAATCAAATCAAATGGAACATCTTAGAACCAATAATTACATATTGTAATGGTCAATATGATGTAATGTTTAAATGTCTTGAGGGTCCTGGTAAGGACCCTAGGACCAAAAATGATGTAAGTTGGGCCAATAGTGCCCCTAGAGTCAAATAGAGGTGTCTAAGATCAATAAGAAGGTTTAATGAACCTAAATAAAATCAAACATGATAAATAAATAAGGTAGAAGTTTATTAAATAAGGCAAAAATTCACTAAACCAAAGTTCAGAAATTCAAATTTCTGAATTATGCATTTAGGAGGGAAAGTCAATTTGAGTAGTTTCTTTGTGGTTAAACCAACTCCAACTGATGGGGATTGGTTAAGGAAGTTGGATAGAACTTATGTAATCATTCCAAGGCATTTGATGTACGGACAAGTACTTTGGAGGCTGTTTTTTGGTACGGCAGACTGGGAAATAACAGAAATTTCAATTTTCTTGCATTTTTTCTTCTCATTTCCATTGATTCTTTGGTTGCTGAGTGTTGGCAAATGTATTAGGACCTTAGTTAACATTATTAGACTTCATTCCATGCTCTGAAAAAGTTTTTAGATCAGTTTTATTTCTATTCTTGTTGACTGTCATAAAAAAATAGCAGACTATTCTGTGTGTTTTGAGTGGTGACAATGCATCTTTGGGCCTTCCCATGAATGTAAGACCCTGGTTCTCATGGGATAGGTCCTTGCTAACATGTATACTATGATTCTTTAACCTTTGCAAGGCAGGAGGAGTTCAAACTGGAAGGTGATCACCATTTGAAGTAAGGGATTGCTTGTGAAAAAGCATTGAAATGGTGGCATGGTTATAGCAGCCGGAGATCCGTCTTAACAAGGTGACATTTTTATGATTTTTGTTGTTTAATATGGTCAATTAGATGGTGTTAGACCTTTGAATGAGGTCTGGAAGTGATTGGAGGTGGAAGATCTAGCAAGCCCTAGGTTTTGAGGCCTAGAAACGAGTTTTTTGTATTTCAAACCATAAATGTGCAAACCTCCTGATAAGACCTAGAAAATCCTTGGTTTTGAACCCTTTCCTAAGACTTTTTTTAGGTTTGAAGTGTGTGGGACAAGTTTGTCATAGGGTTCCTTTGTAAAATGGTCAATTTAGGCCTTGTAGGAAGGCAGCAGGGTGTTAGGACAGTCACATTTCGTCCAAAACAATAGTAGGTGAGTTTGAGATATGTTTTAGAACTCAATAGAGGGTATCCAAATCAATCATTTGTTTCAAAAGTGTTTTGGGAAAGTTTGGAGAAAAGTACAGTTTAGTCGCTGAACAAGACTACAAGGATTAGGCCTGTTTAAGGGGAATTGTCAAGAATCTATCAAATTAGTTTGTGAAACCTTTGGAACCTTGTTGGTTGGGGTAGGTTGGGACCCTAGAAGGTGCTAAAATTCATCTGAGAAGTTGGAATCCAAACTTGATCCCTTTGGTGGAGTTTAGGACAAGAGGAAAGCTAGAGAAGTCTTATTGGTTGAAGGCCACAAACTATTGAAACCTTTTGATCTTGTTAGATTATCTTTGGAGACCTAACACCTCTACACCATAGTGGTATCAGAGCAGCAAGTAGGTCCTTGAGAGAGTGGTAGGATCTTGTGAAACAATAAGGGTTTGTGAAAGTGTGAATATGGCTCCTAAAAATCAAATGGCTAGGGAGAACAATGAATTGAGAGAAGCCTTAGGGGCAAGAGAAAAAGAGTTGAGGGATAGAAAAGAACAAGATGCTGCAAGAGAAAGAGAGTTAAGACAAGTAAGAAGGGAGAATGCATCAATCTTGGCAAGGTTGGAAGCATTAGAAAAGAATTCTAGAGGGGATGAACAAGATGATCAAGAAGGAGATGATGGAGGACATGAGAAGGTAGATGAGAACACTCCTGATGATGAGTTGGATGTGGAAGAAAGGAGATTTGTGAGATTGCTTAAGGCAGTCCAAGGAAGTGGAACAAAGGCAAACATAGAGTTACCTATCTATCAAGGGAAGATGGATAGTGAAGAGCTATTAGGGTGGATAGATGCCCTTGAAAATTTCTTTGAGTCTGAGGAGATGAGTGATGAGAAGAAGATTAAATTTGCAAAAACAAAGTTGAGAGGGACAGCACTTACATGGTGGAGTAGTGTGCAAACAGAAAGAGTGGCTAGAGGTGGAACAAGAATCACTTCTTGGGGTAGGATGAAGGATATGATGAAGGATCAATTTCTTCCATCCGATTACTCCATTCAAACAAAGAGGATGAGGCAGAATTTGAAACAAAAGGACATGGATGTTATGTCCTATACTGAGCAATTTCATAAGCTTAGTATTAGAGGAGGATTGGAAGATGAAGAAGAGAAAGTGGAAAGATACCTTAATGGGCTTAGGTATAACTTGCAAGATGAGATTGGTTTGACAATACCAAAATCACTTGGAGAATGTTTTCAGTTGGCCATAAGGGCTGAAGAGAGAGTGAAGAGGAAGCAAGAGAGACAAGGAGGTAGTGGTAGAGGATATAGAGGTAGGGGCAGACCTACTAATGAAGGACAAAGCAGCAATGAGAAAGGCAAAGAGTTTTTCTGCAGATCAGAGAGGTGGATATAGAGGTGGAGGTAGGTTTGGATCAGGTAGAGGAGTATTCACAGGTAGGTGTTATCATTGCAATGAAGTAGGACACACATCTTTCAAATGTCCTAAGAGAGATGATGCTGATAAGAACAAGGAGAGAAGAGTTCATTTGGCACAAGAAGAGGAAAAGAAAGAAGAACAAGAAATGTCATTAGCCTCTCCAGTAATGGAAGGAGAAATGCTCATGGTGGAAAAAGGCAAAATGCAGCAAACACCACAGGTATCCATTTTTAAAACTAATTGTTTAAGCCATGGAAAAATATGCAAGTTGATTATAGATTCAGGTTCACATGATAATTTAGTCTCTTGGGAAATGGTGCACAAGTTGGGATTGAAGACATTTGATCATCCTAGTCCTTACAATGCCACTTGGGTAAGTCAAGAACAACAAGTAATGGTTAATCAGAGGGCATATGTTGATTTTTCAATTGGTCCATATCATGATTCTGTTTTATGTGATGTTATTTCAATGACATGTGGGCATATAATTTTGGGAAGACCATGGCAGTGTTTGAGAAGGACAGTTCATGATGGTTATACAAATAGTCATTTGGTGCACAAAGATGGTAAAAAGTATAAACTAATGCCTTTACCATGTGAAGATAAGAAGGAACATGCTATTGTCTGTTTTGGAGAGAAATTGCAATTGAATGTGCAGGTTGAACAGCAGGAACAGTTGCAGCAAAGAAAGGTTTATGACAGTCCTAAAGAGCAGCAAATTTGGGACATGAGTTGCATCAAGATTGGGGACATTGATTGCCCTATAAGGAGGCTGAAGAAGGAAGGTAGACAGCAGATAGTACAAGAAGAAATAAATCAAAATTCTAAGATGGAGAATGCAAGAGCATTACAGCAGCCAGGTCCTAGACTAGGACATCAAAACATGTTTTATGATGCTAACATTTTTTGTAAGAGTCATGTAGGTGGGAGAAGGAGGAGGATAACTCTTGGAGAGTTCATGTTTCCTATCACAACTCAAAGGAACATTTCAAAGAGACTGCAGGAGGTTTGGAGCAGATCACATGACTCTTGGGACAAGAGTTTTTATCATGCTAGGGAGTATGGTGCAGGAGCACCTAAGAGAACACTCTGGAGTAAGAAGACACACATGATCAAAGGAGAAGCCCATGGATCAAATCAAATCAAATGGAACATCTTAGAACCAATAATTACATATTGTAATGGTCAAGATGATGTAATGTTTAAATGTCTTGAGGGTCCTGGTAAGGGCCCTAGGACCAAAAATGATGTAAGTTGGGCCAATAGTGCCCCTAGAGTCAAATAGAGGTGTCTAAGATCAATAAGAAGGTTTAATGAACATAAATAAAATCAAACATGATAAATAAATAAGGTAGAAGTTTATTAAATAAGGCAAAAATTCACTAAACCAAAGTTCAGAAATTCAAATTTCTGAATTATGCATTTAGGAGGGAAAGTCAATTTGAGTAGTTTCTTTGTGGTTAAACCAACTCCAACCGATGGGGATTGGTTAAGGAAGTTGGATAGAACTTATGTAATCATTCCAAGGCATTTGATGTACAGACAAGTACTTTGGAGGCTGTTTTTTGGTACGGCAGATTGAGAAATAACAGAAATTTCAGTTTTCTTGCATTTTTTCTTCTCATTTCCATTGATTCTTTGGTTGCTGAGTGTTGGCAAATGTATTAGGACCTCAGTTAACATTATTAGACTTCACTCCATGCTCTGAAAAAGTTTTTAGATCAGTTTTATTTCTGTTCTTGTTGACTGTCATAAAAAAATAGCAGACTGTTCTGTGTGTTTTGAGTGGTGACAATGCATCTTTGGGCCTTCCCATGAATGTAAGACCCTAGTTCTCATGGGATAGGTCCTTGCTAACATGTATACTATGATTCTTTAACCTTTGCAAGGCAGGAGGAGTTCAAACTGGAAGGTGATCACCATTTGAAGTAAGGGATTGCTTGTGAAAAAGCATTGAAATGGTGGCATGGTTATAGCAGCCGGAGATCCGTCTTAACAAGGTGACATTTTTATGATTGCTGTTGTTTAATATGGTCAAGGAGATGGTGTTAGACCTTTGAATGAGGTCTGGAAGTGATTGGAGGTGGAAGATCTAGCAAGCCCTAGGTTTTGAGGCCTAGAAACGAGTTTTTTGTATTTCAAACCATAAATGTGCAAACCTCCTGATAGGACCTGGAAAATCCTTGGTTTTGAACCCTTTCCTAAGACTATTTTTAGGTTTGAAGTGTGTGGGACAAGTTTGTCATAGGGTTCCTCTGTAAAATGGTCAATTTAGGCCTTGTAGGAAGGCAGCAGGGTGTTAGGACAGTCACATTTCGTCCAAAACAATAGTAGGTGAGTTTGAGATATGTTTTAGAACTCAATAGAGGGTATCCAAATCAATCATTTGTTTCAAAAGTATTTTGGGAAAGTTTGGAGAAAAGTACAGTTTAGTCGCTGAACAAGACTACAAGGATTAGGCCTGTTTAAGGGGAATTGTCAAGAATCTATCAAATTAGTTTGTGAAACCTTTGGAACCTTGTTGGTTGGGGTAGGTTGGGACCCTAGAAGGTGCTAAAATTCATCTGAGAAGTTGTAATCCTAACTTGAGCCCTTTGGTGGAGTTTAGGACAAGAGGAAGGCTAGAGAAGTCTTATTGGTTGAAGGCCACAAACTATTGAAACCTTTTGATCTTGTTAGATTATCTTTGGAGACCTAACACCTCTAAATCAGAGACCCCCTCTTTTGCTTTGGCTTAAAGTCTTAACATTTGTCACTTATGATGATGAGAAGGTCGATTTGTGCTTAGAGTGCATCATTTGCTTCAAATTTCAGTATATTAGATGTTTGGAGTCATTTGATATTTTTCATGATTGATTTGGAAGTGTCTTGAGTGGTCTTGTGATTAAAAAATAGTCATTTGTTGCCTTCTGCATTGGGATTGGGTGTTACTATACTTTGCTCTAAAAACCTATGTCACGGGATGTTGCCCTTGAAATTGCTTCTATAGGATGTTTCAAGTTGAAATTCATAGTTTCCAAATCTTATAGTTGCAAAATCATGTCAAATTCCATTAGATTTCACTGAGGGGTCCATAAGCTTTCACCCTGATACATGTTCTTGAAGCCCTGATTTGGCTAAGTCTGAAATCCTAAAAATCCTAAAAAATGGCTAAGTCTGAAATCTGGTGGAATCACAAAATTCTAGAATCTACATATGAAATCCTATGGATCTAGAACCTATCTCAAACATCTTGAAAGTATATTTTAAAATATTTAAAGTAAACATATACTTAAATATATTTTTAAATATACTTTCACCTTGGCCAATTCAAAATCTAGCACTAAAAATGACCCCAACTACAAAAAGTGCTAAAACAACCTCCAACCGACTTTTGCGCTAAATTTGCCTTCGACCGACCTCCCTCCAAGTTGCCACTAAGTCAATCGGACTAAAAATTCCTGTTGAGAAAATTTCAAAGAAAAGCACTAAAATGGGCTTCAACTGACTTGTGCTAATATTTGTCTTCACTGTACTTGGTTAGTAGATAGAGAAATTCGCGCTAGTCAGTTGCATTGAAAATCCCCGCCAATGAAGTTAGCACTAAAAATAGGCCTCACAGACCTGCACTGAAAATTGCCTTCACTAACTTTAGTCGGTTGGACCTAAAATCCGTGCTAAGGTTGGTTGGACCCCAAATCAGCGCCAAAACCATTTTGCGCTAGAATTGCACCTCACGGACCTACACTAAATTTGACCTCCAACAACTTTTAGTCTGTGACACCCAAAACCCGCGCTTTTTGACATTTTGGCCTAGAAATTAAGTTTTTTAAGGAGTACACTGGATTTTCTTGTTGGATTTGAATTGCATATCTATTTTTCACATCATGAGGAACATTTTATCAAGTTTGTGTGGATTTTTGGTACGTTTTATGACAATTAATGCCACTGCACATGAAAAGTCCGTGACCCCCAAAAATCCTGCTTTTTATAGAAAAGGCTAGAAAAGCATGAAATAAAAGTCTGTAAATGGATTTTAATGACCACAAAAACTTCCCTAATCATCATATTGGTCAAATGGGTACTCAAAAATGATGAAAAATGCAGAAAATCATGTGAAAATCACTAGATTTAAGAGGTTGTTTATAAGGTGGCATTGACAATGAGCTATTTTTTACTGATCCATGACTACGAATGGACATGTTTTGATTTAAAATGATGGAAAATAACTTGTTGAGATGAAATTGATGCTTTGCATTACAAATTATAGGTCTTGGAGGGCATAGGAGCTTGTTGGAGCCGTCTTGGAAGGATGCACACATAGATATGCAGTGCTGACCCAAAAATATAGAATTGACATTTTATCAACCAAATTGCTGTTGCACCTGCAAGATGATATTAGTATGATGTCTGAGATGATGGAAATAAGTCCCCAGAGGTTGAAGACACTGAAGCTCATGCCTACATCACTGTTATTCCTACAGATCCAGTCCAATGTCCTAGTGATCCAGTCTGGGGGTCATAACTCCTAGCTATTTTATTAGAATTAAAAATTCTTGGACTCGTTGGAAAGATAAACAAATTATCTAGTTTGAGCTACCTGGCTACTAAGGCTTAATGCCAACTAGCCAAGAAGTTTCGAGCCCCCATTCCGCTCCGAAGGCCTCCGAAAATGCAATTTACTACAATGTAGAAAATACCAAAAATTATATTTTCGATATTTTCTCCAAAATACCACTCAAATGACCATGGACTAGATCACTAAGACATGCATACAACTCTTCCAGCAGTCCAGTCATCAAGAATCAGTCCAGCAAGCATCCAGTTGGATATATCTTCACTAATAATGTGCCACATACTCCCCTTGGTCCATTCAACACTTGGAATCTCGTGAATTCACATCAGCTCAAGTTTTCAAGTGTCATGTGACTCTATTTTGGCTTTATTAACCCTTGATATTTGACTTTTCATTGTGTACAACCAAATGGGTATCTATTTTATCCAGATTCAATATATTTGCAAGTTGTATTTTGTCTTTTTCCTAAAGGACAAATGCTAATTCAAAAATGTAACAAACTGTTGTACTTCATTAAATGTCATGTAATCTGGATCGTCGATGTTGAGTTAATCTCCACCATTCATTGAAAAAATTGGTATGCCACTTTCTTATATAAAGAGCTGCCATTTCCACTTTTTGTAAGAGAGATTTTGATACCGAATTGTTGACACTCTGCCATTTGAAGTAATGCAAAGCAAATTTCTGCAATTGTCTTAAGAATTTGTATCTTGTATTGGCTCATTTTGGTTTTCATGGTTCACTTCTTGCTCTCCCATAGTTAGTTAGTTGTGCTTTATAATGTTTATGGTTTACTGAAAGTATTTGATGAATGCCCTAGTCCATACTTTTGGTTATTTGTTGATGGTAGATAGCTGTGTAAAGTTAGTCTGGACTTATTAGTTGTGCTCAGTTTAATTGCATTTCATGAGTTAAATTGCACCGGTCATTGGGTATTTAATGAATGAATGTAATCTAAAATCTCTAGATTTCCATTGAAGATAGCATCATTTTCTACAGTACTATAACACCCATCTTAGTTTGGTAACTTAGAAAACTGGTTAAGTTTCAGATCATTTGTCTACTTAAAGTAAAATCTATGCATTGTGAATGTCACTTAGGATTCCTCTAAAACCCTATACCTTTTGCATTTTCTTTAAAAACCTTGGATAGATTAGGAATTTTAGAAGCATTTGACATTGTTTATTAGCTAAAAAGCATAAAGGGTTTATATGCATTTGCTGCCCCAACTCTAAAATTTGTAGATTGCATGTAAGACCCCTTGTTGGCATAGCTAGACATTCCAATGAAGTTATTCTGTGCAAGCTAAGACCTAGCTGTATTATCCTTGGAGTAGTCTTACCTAGGGTAGGATACTTTTCAAGAGAGGTGTGAAACTAGCAATCACACCTATGTTGTTGCATGCTAAAACACACATCAATAGAATTGGCGCTAGAAGGAGGGTTGAACAAAGATTTTAGGCAGGCTTTTAGTTTTGATTGGTTCATTACACATACTGGAATGAATTGACTATTCAGGAGATTCAGTTCTAATGGGTACACATAAGGGTTTCAATCATGAAATCCCTTCATTCTTTAGAGGACCATCTCAGCAGTCATATTATGAAGAGAACTTCCAATTAGATATCCCACTCTTCAAAGAAGTGCTAGATAGGTAGATCAGGGTGAAATACCCTCCATTAACGTTGCTCAATTTTAGTTCACCTCAGGTCTGCACTATACATCCTAGAGAGCTGCATGATAAAATTGACTATTTGAATTTTCTCTAAAGATTGGATCTGCATTTGAAGGGATTGCTTCCTATTCTTGAAGTTTACAAGCCTGAAGCAAGATGTGGGTATGAAAGACATATTCAGAGTAAGACCTCACAAGGAGTTGCAAAATGGATGGATGCATGTGCATGTGATCATGTCTTAGTTAAGAACATATAAAGAGTTGAGGTTGCAGAGGCTATAAATCACCATTCGTAGTTGATCATAGTAAAGAGGGCAGTCTGCATATGGAAAAAAATCAAGTTGTTTATCAAAGTACATATCTAGATGATGATGGTAGTCAATGCTTATGGTTTGTAGGTCACCCAACTAAGGAGTATACAATCCTTAACTGGTTAAAACCCAGTTTTCATCTATTGGACTTTGAAAATATAGTCCCAGCATGGTTGAAGCCTAGTTCTCAGTTATAGGTCAATGAATAGAGCAATGCACAAGATCAAATTTCTGCTGCTAAGAATATTGACAAGATAAATGATAAATCAGACTTGATGAGCAGTCATGTTAAGGATGCAGATTAGCAATCACATGCTTCAAAAATATCAAGTTCTAAGACTAAATTTGCTATTGCAGAAGTGGAGAATAGTAGTCCATTTCAGACAGTTGACAATTTAGAGTTAAAATAGTAGGTTGTTCATATCAAAAATATGCAAGAGCAAGAAGAAATCAATCCTCTAGATGAAGAACAATCATGGACAACAATGCAGAAAATTGTTCCAGTTGACACACTTGAGCCACAATCAGATTGTTTGATGAAAAGTAATCAAGCTCTTGAGTATATCAACATAGTGCATCTCAAACATCAGTCATATCAACCCAATGGATTTGCTGCAGTTACCCCCACAAAGTTTTCAGCTGAGTCCAATGGACAAAATCTGGATGATACATCATTACAAGGTGACGTTGACATTAAGGATCCAATCATAGAGGACACAAGAGACTTTATTGCTGATATAGACTATGGACTTGCAGTCCAATATCAAACACTAGCTGAGATAGGAAGGTTGTTGATTGAGGCAGATAAAGTTTTTTCAGAACATATGACTGATTCTAATGAAGTAAATTCAAGTATCTCATATGTTCCACATGCTAACCCTATTCATACATGCATAAAAGAAGATTTCCACATCATTGATGTTGATCCAGTGATAATAAATGAAAGTATAAGTCTGCAATAAGAGAATAAAAATCAAACAGTCATGTAGAGTGATGGCTTGGAATCTTTTTCATGTCAGTCACTTGATCACATCATTGAGTCGGTGTCAATAATGAGCAAAGATATGCTATTGCATGGGAATTCACCGCATATGAAAGACTTTGCCTTGACTGATTCATGTAGAGTTCATCCAGATGATCCACATTCTAAAGTTAGTTGTCCAAACTTCCTGTTTGCTTGGGAGGTTGTTGTAGTGTTCAATGATCTAGAACTAACCAATGCACATGACATGACCCAGCTTGAACTCATACCTCCTAAAGGCACAAAAGTCAGTGGTACAATATAACTAGGTGTTAAACTCACATCTCCAATCAACAATGCTACAAATCAGGTTGTATCTTCCCTTTCTCCTCTTAGTTCCAATTATCAATTTGATTATGGTGATTTAGGTAAGACAAATTGCATTTGGATTGATCACGGCCTTAATGAATTGCCCCAATTGCTGATCTTATGTGACTGGCACCTTGAACATGAGCCTAGCTTATCCATACCCTATTGTTTAGAGTACAAAGATGAATTTGCCAGACTTAGGACATTGACCTGCACCTTGTTACTTCTACATGTCCTGAGAAATAAGTCATAAGGAAGTGTAAACACTTGCTTTCCAAATCTTTTGTGCATAGTCTTGCTTGTTTCTAGTTAGGTTTTAGTTAGTAGCTTGTTGTTCTAGTTTAGTTTTTGCTTTCTGCTTTTGTTTTTCCTTGGCTATAGGTTGTTAGTTATTAGTTGTTCTTTTTGTTTTCTATTTTCTTTGGTTAGAGTAGTTTTCTTTGCTTTTTGCTTCTGCACTTGCTTTGCTTGGATTCTCCATTTCTCGAATGTGGTGGCAATTATGTGAACCTACAAATGCTTCTTTATTGGGTAAGTAATTTGGAATATTTCTTTGAGAAGCCAGGGCTTCTGCTTAGGTCTTGCTGTGGGTTTTGCTATTATGCCACGGAGTATGATCTATGTTCATGGGAAATGAGTCATTAGTTGGTGTACCTGAAACATTTTCTAACCATATATCTCTCATACTTTAAATAATCCTGAAGCAGCTGAGTAAGTCTGGGTGATCTCATGTTAAGTGAAAAGCTTGGGTTTCTATTTTTACCACCAACACTAGTTCTACAGATACAGATGAGAGTGGCAGGTGGTACTAAGTACTGCTAGCCTATTGGGTGAAAATAAAAGGTGTTTTTCAACACCAGACCCATTATAGTGCATCAGAGAAGAGATTATCAGTTGAAAATTCTCGTTTTAAAAAAAATATTGTCCAGAAATTATTATCATCAATTATTATTGCATCATAAATACTACTGAAAGAACCATTATTTACTTCCCTCAAGGCTCATCATATCTCAATAGTTGAGCATTCTCTTGGTGGTAGAATGATCCCAACTTCATAGCTTACTGTGAAGGATCTTGGATGAACTTAGTTGCTAAAGGATGGGAATGAATACAATTGCACACAATCAAGTTTTCAGGATGCAGATGGTTGCACTAGTTAGTGGTCTTTGATTCTTTGATAGGATATCATGCTTTCTCATTTAATATGTGGGAAACACAGAGATTCTGGGTTCAAAACTAACGTTTATCTTTGAAATGCTCTGGAGCATTTCCCAGCAGAGTTGTCATTTGTTGTGCCTTGCACACACGCCCTATTTTGCCAAATGAAGACCCCCTCTTTTGCTTTGGCTTGAAGTCTCAGCGTTTGTCACTTATGATGATGAGAAGGTGAATTTGTGCTTAGAGTGCATGAATTGCTTCAAATTTTAGTATTTTGCATGTTTGGAGTCATTTGATGTTTTTCATGATTGATTTGGAAGTGTCTTGAGTGGTCTTGTGCTTAAAAAATAGCCATTTGTTGCCTTCTGCATTGGGATTGGGTGTTACTGCACTTTTCTCTAAAAACCTATGTCATGGGATGTTGCCCTTGAAATTGCTTCTACAGGATGTTTCATGTTGAAATTTATAGTTTCGAGATCTTACAGTTGCAAAATCATGTCAAATTCCATTAGATTTCACTAAGGGGTCCATAAGCTTTCATCCTGATACATGTTCCTGAAGCCATGATTTGGCTAAGTCTGAAATCCTGAAAACCCTGAAAAATGGCTAAGTCTGAAATTTGGTGGAATCACAAAATTCTATAATCTACATATGAAACCTATGGATCTGGAACCTATCTCGAACATCTTGAAAGTATATTTAAAAATATTTAAAGTAAACTTATACTTAAATATACTTTCACCCTGGCCAATTCAAAATCTAGCACTAAAAATGACCCCAACTACAAAAAAGTGCTAAAATAGACTCCAACCGAATTTTGCGCTAAATTCGTCTCCGACCGACCTCCCTCCAAGTTGCCGCTAAGTCAGTCGGACCAAAAATCCCCGTTGAGACAATTTTGAAGAAAAGTGCTAAAATGGGCTTCAACTAACTTGCACTAATATTTGCCTTCACTGCACTTGGTCAGTAGATAGAGAAATTCGCGCTAGTCGGTTGCATTGAAAATCCACGCCAATGAAGTTAGCGCTAAAAATAGGCCTCACGGACCTGTGCTGAAAAATGCCTTCACTAACTTTAGTCGGTCGGCCCTAAAATCTGCGCTAAGGTCAGTTGGACCTCAAATCAGCGTCAAAATCATTTTGTGCTAGAATTGCACCTCATGGACCTACGCTAAATTTGACCTCCACCGACTTTTAGTCTGTGACACCCAAAACCCGCGCTTTTTGACATTTTGGCCTAGAAATTAAGTTTTTCAAGGAGCACATTGGGTTTTCTTATTGGATTTGAATTGCATATCCATTTGTCACATCATGAAGAACATTTTATCAAGTTTGTGTCAATTTTTGGCACGTTTTACGATAATTAATGCCACTACACATGAAAAGTCCGTGACCCCCAAAAATCCTGCCTTTTTGTAGAAAAGGCTAGAAAAACATGAAATAAAAGTCTGCAAATGGATTCTAATGAGCACAAAAACTTCCCTAATCATCATATTGGCCAAATGGGTACTCAAAAATGATGAAAAATGTAGAAAATCATGTGAAAATCACTAGATTTAAGAGGTTTATAAGGTGGCATTGATAATGAGCTATTTCTAACTGATCCATGACTACAAATGGACATGTTTTGATTTAAAATGATGGAAAATAACTTGTTAAGATGAAATTGATGCTTTGAATTGTGAATTGGAGGTCTTGGAGGGCATAGGAGCTTGTTGGAGCCGTCTTGGAAGGATGCACACATAGATATGCAGTGCTGACCCAGAAATACAGAATTGACATTTTGTCAACCAAATTGCTATTGCACCTACAAGATGATGTTAGTATGATGTCCAAGATGATGGAAATAAGTCCCTAGAGGCTGAAGACACTGAAGATCATGCCTATATCACCATTATTCCTGCAGATCCAGTCTGGGGGTCATAACACCTAGCTATTTTATCAGAATTCAAACTTCTTAGACTCGTTGGAAAGATAAACTAATTACCTAGTTTGAGCTACCTGGCTGATAAGGCTTAACACTGAGCAACTAAGACGTTTTGAGCCCCCATTCTGCTCCAAAGGCCTCCGAAAATGTAATTTACTATGATGTAGAAAATACCAAAAATGATATTTTTGATATTTTCCTAAAAATACCACTCAAATGACCATGGACTGGATCACCAAGACATGCATATAGTTGTTCCAGTAGTCCAGTCATCAAGAATCAGTCTAGCAAGCATCTAGTTGGATATATCTTCACTAATAATGTGCCATATACTCCCCTTGGTCCATTCAACACTTGGAATCCCCTGAATTCACATCATCTCAAGTTTTCAAGTGTCATGTGACTCTATTTTGGCTTTATTAGCCCTTGAAAATTGACTTTTCATCATGTACAACCAAATGGGTATCCATTTTGTCTAGATTCAATATATTTACAAGCTGTATTTTGTCTTTTTCCTAAAGGACAAATGCTAATCCAAAAATGTAACAAACTATTGTACTTCATTAAATGCCATGTAATCTGGACCATCGGTGTTGAGTTAATCTCCACCGTCAATTAAAAAACTCGGTATGCCACTTTCTTATATAAAGAGCTTCCATTTCCACTTTTTATAAGAGAGATTTTGATACCGAATTGTTGACACTTTGCCATTTGAAGTAATACAAAGTAAATTTCTGCTATTGTCTTGAGAATTTGTATCTTGTATTGGCTCATTTTGGTTTTCATGGTTCGCTTCTTTCTCTCCCATAGTTAGTTAGTTATGATTTATAATGTTTATGGTTTACTAAAAGTATTTGAGGAATGCCCTAGTCCATACTTTTGGTTATTTGCTGATGGTAGATAGTTGTGTAAAGTTAGTCTGGACTTATCAGTTTGCTTAGTTTAATTACATTTTGTGAGTTAAATTACGCCAGTCATTGGGTATTTAATGAATGAATGTAATCTAAAAATCTCTAGATTTCCATTGAAGATAGCATCATTTTCTGTAGTACTGTAACACCTATCTTAGTTTGGTAACTTAGAAAACTGGTTAAGTTTCAGAGCATTTGTCTAATTAAAGTAAAATCTATGCATTGTGAATGTCACTTAGGATTCCTTTAAAACCCTATACCTTTTGCATTTTCTTTAAAACCCTTGGATAGATTAGGAATTTCAGCAGCATTTGACATTGTTTATCAGCTGAAAAGCATAAAGGGTTTATATGCATTCACTGCCCCAACTCTAAAATTTGTAGATTGCATGTAAGACCCCTTGTTGGCATAGCTAGACATTCCACTGAAGTTATTCCATGCAAGCTAAGACCTAGTTGTATTATCCTTGGAGTAGTCTTACCTAGGGTAGGATACTTTTCAAGAGAGGTGTGAAACCAACAATCACACCTGCATTGCTGCATGCTAAAACACACGTCAACAGATATCTTGACACCTTGGTCTTCTATACCCTGGTGCATAACATCCACATGCTATATCAAACATAAGGATTGCGTTTCTTTTCATTCTTGAGCAATTACTTTTAAATCTACCCATCACACCATCTATTCATCCCATTATTTGCCTATATAGTCCTCAACCAAGATCAATCATCTCCCTCCATTGTCTTTTTCCACATCTCTTATCCTATAAAACAAGTGTGTTAGGCATATATAGGTCCATCACATTTCATAGCATTACAATTTATCTATACACATGAGTCCATATCATATCATTACCATTTACATATTTGCATTATCATACATTTCCATTCATATCATTTGCATAAACATTCATACATAATCCATGAAAATACAAATACAACATTGTATAACCATCATAATACAATAAATGCATCCATCCTCATTACAACATCATGTAGATAACCAACATGCCATCATATATATACATGTGTCAATAAACGAGTGTCTACATATACAAGCAAAGCCATAAAAAAAATGTATGTACAATCGGCTCTAGGCCTCATCATGATACAATAGTATAAATAAACAAGGTAGCCCTAGTGACTACTAGCAGTTCCCTCACCCTGACCACCACCACTGGGTCCTACACCTGTCCCCCTATCTCTCTGTGGCCCCATCACTGATGCTACAGATTGAGATCCACCTTTCCTCCATGAACCTGAAGCTCCTGATCTGCTCCTGAAGCTAGGCTACCTCTGCTCTGCTAGCACAACCCCATAGTACAAGCCTCTATAATACTCTGCCTCACCGTGTACTCTCTATAGCGCTCCCTATACCTATGTTAACTGTGTGGCCAAATACATCGTAGCCCCATCTGTACCCAATGCAGCCACTACTCTATCCCGCTTGCCAGTCATCCCCTATAGCTACTGCATAGATGTATCCCTCTCTATCCGTAAACCATCTCTCTCAGTCCTCAACACTTGCATCTGCTATATAGCAGTGTCTCATTCTAATCTCATCATCTTCTCACTCTGCCTAGATGCATCTCTCTCTCTTGTCACCCTAGCAAGTGCACTATCATAAGGCTCTCCTGCTACTCTAACCACCCATCCATCTGGTCTCATCACTGGAATATGCTCATATACCCACACATGCAAAACTGTAACGCTTGCAGACATACTAGCCCTGAACATATATGTACAATCATGCAGGAAATGATAGAGTTGTCCAAGTACACACTCCGCCCATGCATATCTCGTACTGTAGGAGAACATCCCCTCTATCAACGTCCCCCATCCTACTGGAAATCCTCTTGCTCGCCTGTCTCCAACTAGCCATCTGATAATAGCTACTACCACTCACTACAACCTATCACATAGCTCCTCCATCCTTGCCATAGGAATCTCTAATCCCTCCACCCAATGTCTGGTGTCTCAAAAAATCTCCTGAATGCAGCCGGGCCCATATTAGGATCATAATCTACTCAGTTCCCATCAATAGGAACATGTAGAATTCAGATCACATCCTCTAGTGTTATCGTAGCCTCTCCCATCAGCAACAAGAAAGAACTATGCTTGCTCATCCATCGCTCCACCATCGCCATCATCAATCTTCGATGTGCCTACGCTGGCTCCAATCTAGACACATGCTCTAAACCAAGGATCTCTAACACCAACCGCTCCTCTACATCCAACAATCTCACCAACTACAAATCCCTAAGATGTGGCTCTCGTGATAACAAAGGTGGTAGTACATCCTACATCATTTCACTCATCATGTCAGTCCCGTACTACATACACCTAATACAAACCTGGACTATTTCCTTCTATACCTATTTCTATCTACTGCTAGCGACTCCTTTTCTATATGCGCCTATCTACTGATTGCAAGCGACCCATTTTACTACATGTGCTTATTTCTCACCTATATGCGACCTAATTTTCCTATGCAACTACTTATTGCCCAAGTGCGAGCTACATTTCTATATGCATATACTCTCACTCATGAGTCACCCCTGATCTAGGAGGTCATCCTCACACAAGGTAAACACACACCACTACATAACAAAGAATGCAAACACCAAAACAATATACTCCCATGGATTTCACATAACAAAACTAACCCAAGATGAGTTTAATGGGGTAGGGGAGTGGACATAACTCAACTCAAGAGTGCCACTCCAAATACTTCCCAAAACAATTTCTTCTCAAGGCCTCAAGCCAATACTTAAAACATAATTTTCACCAACTTTATCTTGGCTCTCAAGCCATTTCAAAAATAGTCATATACACATATTGCCCTCAAGGTAAAATCTCACAAAATTAAGGATGTGACTCCGAGGAGGTTCACTCCTCCCCCACCCCACACATGTTGAGCATTCTCTCCAAATGGAGAGGCTCTCACAACTCCCATAACCAATTTTTCCACAACAACAAAGCAAAAATACAAAATAGAACTCACACATACATCATACAAGTAAAGAAAAATGCATAAGGAAAGGCATTTGCTTTGAGTCCAACCTTTTAAAGCCCAAATGGAAGATAGTTGAGAAGAGCTCCTCTATCTCCTTCTCCAAGTTTAGCCTCCAACCTTTTTCCTCTAACTTTCTCCCAAAAGCAACTAAAATTCAAAAATTGTAAAAGATTCAACAACCCCCTCCGTCTCTTCAAGAGGGATTAAAATAGGCTCTTCTCATGAGCCTTGAGGAATGGGGAGGTGACACATGTCACCCCTCACTCCTCCACACTACCACTTGCAAGACTCTTGGAATGGGGTGGTGACACATGTCATCCACCCATTCCACCAAGTCTTCCTCCCATCCACTTGCTTTCTCTCACATATGTGGGAGAGAAAGGTGGAGCCAAAGGAGGAGTGGGTACCACATGTGCCCCAATCATATCCTCCTAAGAAAGCCCACTCAACCCCAACGTACCCTCACCAAATGTGGGAGAGGCTTGGAGTTGAGTCCACAATTAAGGGGTCTTGAAGACTCCCCCAACCTAGGAAAGAGGAAAGGAAGAGGTTGAGTGTTTGACCCACTCATTCTCTCCCTCCCAAACTTCCATTTTCGTCACTTTACTTTAGGGTGAATTTAAAGTGACCAAATGGGAGTTTACCTAAGGTTATACAAGCTCAAATGGTCCCTAGACCCTAGGGGTACAACCCAGGGTCAATTTTAACCAATTTTGAGCACCATAGGAAGAGTAAAAACACATGAAAAGGGGTCTCAAAATTATAAACTCAAAATAAAATTCAAATGAACATTACACTTAACAACACCAATCAAAAATCAAATATAAGAAGGGGTAGACCTAAGCCAACTAACATCACACAACATTACAAAAATTTATCATACATCACATAGTTGATCATGGTTCCTCTTGGAACTAGATCGGCTTTACATGGGAAACAACACAGTGTGTGGGATGATCTCTGAATATCCATCGCTTAGTTAGAAACACCTGCAGACTCAAATGAAATGTTAATCCAACATCTATACATATTAGTCAAAGCAAAGTGAAACATACACTCTCACCATCACATGATCACACAAACATCAAAGAATCACATCATAATTAAATTCTTAATTTTGCATTTCAAAAATCCATCACAAGATAAGATCACATAATAAATCTCTAACCAAAATCACATGAATAGTATCCCAATAACATCAGAATGTAAATCATATGTCTAACATCATCAGTGAATCCATATCAAGGTCTAATCTCATCGTAATCATGATAAACATAATAAATCCAGATAAAGCATAAAGTCTAATAGTCCTGCAAATCAGGATCAGTAGTCCCATAAGTCTAACATGAGTCACCAACAGTAAATAAGGTAGTCAAACATAAGGGAATGAAATGGTAGGCCTCACATCCTCCCCCCCTAAGCCTGTACTTCCTCCTGGAAGTCATCAAAGAGGCGAGGATAAAGGGACCTCAATCTAGCTGCATCCTCCCATGTCACCATGACCTCATCTTACATGTCCCGCTGAACTCTAACCTGGTCCAGCTCTTAACCTCGAAGGCCTAGCATCCAATAAGACAATATGCGAATTGGCTCCAAAGCCAATTGATCATCTGCCTCTACCTGAAGAGCACTCCAATCCAACACATGAGATAAATTAGATATGTAACACTGCAAAACTAAAACATGAAAAATATCATGGATGTGCGACAGGCTAGGTGGCAAGGCTAGACAATAGGCTATGGGTCCTATCTGCTCCAAGATCTCAAAAGGTCCAACAAAACATGGTGTGATCTTAGATCCCTTTCCGTAACGGATCAGACTCTTGTGTAGTTGCACTCTCAAGAATACTCTGTCCCCAACTGAGAAGCTTCTATCTACCCTCTTAGCATCAGTATACTTCTTCTGGCAATCCTGTGCCTCCTGAAGTCTCTGTGTAATCAAGGTCACCTGCTACTCCATACCCTGAACCAACTCTATGTTGCAAGTATGGGTCTATCCGGTGTTGTCATTGATGTCAACATACTCATGTTGCATTGATGAGAAGGATTGGATGAGCAGAGAGGAGCAGTTGAGATAGTGAAGTGAAGACCCTAGCTAAGATGCATATTAGAGGATGCGGTTTAAAGGGTTTGTAGATATGAGTCTTTAGATGATCCTGTCAAGATTTCAGAGGTCCGCATGAAGATCTGAAGAAGTTATGGCTGCTCAAGTAGAACTGGTTCCGGCAGGTGTTCAGAGGTGACAGAGTGTCACAGATAGGTCTGGTGAGCTCCAGAATTGCATTATCCCATTCTGTGGATTAGAGGGAGTGTTGAGGAAGTCCTTAAGAAGTGTCAACTAGATTCATTCGTGGTTTGAAGGTCCAGAAGCGCCTATTCCTTTGTGACAGTGATGACAGACTATGTTCTTGAAGTTCTGGTTGAAGGAGAGAAGAATTCCAGTAAGCTGATGAAGTGCGGATGTTCTTGGTGACTCAGGAAAGGTTGCAGTGATCTTTGGATCATGTCTAGTTCATGTTGGTGGTCCACATTGAAGTTAGAGTTTGGATTTGACGAATAACCACCGGATGTTGGTGTTCTTCCTGAGACTGGCCGACCGGATGTATTACACGTCTTCCGGATGATCTATAAGTGTTTGCCAACTTAGATGATTGTTCCTAAGTCGACGTCTTGTATAGATAAGGGTTTGTAAAGTCATTTCAAAGTGTGTCGTGTGTGGTAGCGAGGAAGAAGAGCGAAAGATAGAGCAGAAGTTTTTGGACTTAAATGGAACTGATCCAGGCATGGTATAGATGCTAATCTCCAGTTCAAGTTTGTGATACTTGTTACTTTGTAGACAGTGTGTCTCTTGTAGGCAGTGGGCCTCTTGTGAGCAGTGTGCTCGAGCAGTGAGCCCTAATTGGTATGTGCCATCTATTCTTTCTATTCTTCTAATAGAGAATATTTTTGGGTTAATCACCCCGTGGTTTTTCCCTTGACTAGGTTTTCCACGTCAAAATCTTGGTGTCTCATGTGTTGATGTGTATCTGCTCTTGTGTTAATGCTTTATGCTTTCATGATTGATTAATTATTATGCTACTGAATAATAAAGTGGATTTAAGTGTTTAATTTGGAAGCAAGTTTTTGGACAACTGATTCACCCCCCCTCTCAATTGTCTGTCCTGAATCCAACAATTGGTATTAGAGCCAAGTTCCTCTAAAAGGAGCTTAATTGCTTGAGGAGATCCGGGATGTCCTACAAGAAGGATAGTCTAAAATTTGATGGAACCAATTTCAATCTCTGGAAAGGTCACATGAAATGTCACTTGAAATGTATGGGAATGGCGTACTGGGTCATGGCTACAACACAGTATGTACCTCCACAGGGTGGTCCAAGAACTCTGAATGAAATCACAGATGCTGAAAACAATCTCCAGACTATAGAGGCTCTTCTAAGTGCATTATCTAACTCAGAGCTCTCAAATGTTATTGACCTACCGACTGCTTATGAGATTTGGCAAAAACTGGAACTTCTGCATGAAGGTGACAGGTATGTCAAAAGTGCAAGGCTACAAAGTTTGAAAGGAAAATTTGAAAATCTGAAGATGAGAGAAGATGAAAATATCTCCACTTTTATGCCAAGATTAAATGAGCTAGTTTGTGGGATTAGAAATGCCGATGGAGTCTTGGAGGAAGATGAGATTGTTGGTAAAATTCTCAGATCCCTTCCTACTTACAAAATCGAGGTAGCTACCATTGAAGAATTCAGAGCCCATACAACTGTCACAAGAGATCAATTGGCTGGTAAATTGGCTGCATTTGAAATGTCTGAGTTTGGAGATGACCCACCAAGACTGAATCTGCATTCAAAGCTAGTGCCTATGTCAAACGTAAACAAAGGTTTGATCCGGGAGAGAATTCATCAAAGAAACTATCATGGTATGAAAAAGCAATAAAAGACATGGAAGAAGAAGAAGCAGAAACAACTCAACTTGAAGCCCTCATTGCAAAGAGACTACCAAGAGGATCCGGTAAGTATGAAGGAAAATTACCCTTTAAGTGTTTCAACTGCAATAAGATTGGTCATTTTGCCTCAAGATGTCTAGAAATATTTTCAAGGTCAAATTCTAACAGACAAAGGTTCCAAAAGAATTGTTATTATGTTCATGAAAAAGATGATAATGAAGGAGTAACAGATGATGAATCAGAGATAGGAAACAAATTTGGAAATGAATGGGTGTTTATTGCCATCAAGGAAAAAGATCCAATGCCCTCTGAATCTGTCAATCATAAGGTTGTAGAAAGAGCTCTGGCTGCCCAAGTTGAAGAAAAAGATGATTGGGTTATTGACAGTGGATGCTCTCACCATATGATAGGTGACAAGAACAAGTTCTTAGATTTGGAAAGGTATGAAGGAGGAATGGTAAAGTTTGGTGATAATTCTACTGGTAGAATCAGAGGTAGGGGAACTATTTCTTTTGATGGAAAGAACAAAACTGGTAATGTACTATATGTTGAAGGATTGAAGCACAATCTTCTCAGTGTTGGATAGTTGGTGGACAAAGGTTATGATCTCTGGTTCAAGAATGGAAAATGTAGGAACTTTGAAAGTTTCAGAACAGAGATTGCATCCGGTACTCAAACAAAAGGTAATATCTTTCATTTAGTTGGTACCGGTAAAAGTTGTCTGTTTGTTCAAGTTGATCAAAGTTGGTTATGGCATAGAAGGATGTGTCATGTAAATTTTGATAACATCATCAAGATAAGCAATACTCAGGCTGTAAGAGATCTTCCAAAATTGGTAAAACCTACAAATAGTTTGTGCAAAGAATGTCAGCTGGGGAAATAGAGTAGAGTCATTCAAAAGAAAGGATCAATCCTCTACCGGATTATTGGAATTAGTTCATACTGATCTATGTGGTCTGACAAGAATCAAGAGTATGCAAGGTGATAGATATTTCATGTTACTAATTGATGATCATTCCTGGATGATGTGGGTTACCTTTCTGAAAGAGAAATCAAAAGCTTTTGAGAAGTTCAAAATCTTCAAGGCTATGGTAGAGAATCAAACTAGATTGAAACTGAAATGTGATGCAGGAGCATCTAGGGTGTAAGAGAAATCTTGCATCAACCAAAAAAAATAAAATAAAAATTGTTGTTTCTTTTTTATAAGGGCTAAATTTGGCAGGGTTACTTTTTTTAGTAAGTTTGCATTTGTGCACGGTTGGATACAAAATTTTACACAGACCTCTAGAATGGTGAATTGAAGCTAATGGTGAAGAAATAACTTCAATATCATTTGTCATTTGTGAGATATTAAAATTTCTAATTCCAAAAATCCTATTGAAATATTCAAAGTCAAATTTGAGGCACTTAGAGGCTCCAGATGGGCCCAAAATTTGGTGGGAAACCTAAGTAGTCTACCTATTGGTACTACTTTGCGCTCCATCGTCTTTTCGAGAGCTTTCCAAAAAGGTATTATAATTGAAAATCCAACAGTCGGATCGAAAGTTATGGCCCCGCGAAGTTGACCTATTTTGGGGGGGAGATGCAAATTTCAAAATTAAGTTGGTGGTTGCCAAAAGGGCTATATATAACCATTTTTGGGAACCCTTAGGGTAGTAGGGTTAAGGGGCAAGCGTAGAGTCAAGAATAGGTGGGAAAACAGAAACCCTAGCTGATCTGGGGCTACAGAAGGTAGGTGATTCTAGAGTCTTGTGATAGGAAGCTGTAGTGTGTTGCAGCTTGTCAAGGATTGATTCCTCTGATTGTAATTAAGCTTCTATAATGTAATGAGTTGCCCAGATCAATAAAAGAAAGTTCTATTTTCTGTGTTCAATTTCTATTGTTGTGTGTTTTGTGATTTAGCCCCTTCATCAAAATGCCTGAGGTCTGATAGAGGTGGTGAATTTACATCCGGTGAGTTCATAGATTTTTGTGAGAAGCATGGTATAAAGAGACAGTTGTCTGCTCCTAGGACTCCACAGTAGAATGGAGTAGTAGAGAGAAAGAACTGGACCATCCAAGAAGCATCCAGGACAATGATGATGGAAGCAAATGTTCCTCAGATGTTTTGGAGAGAAGCTGCCAGCACTGCAGTCTATACTCTCAATCGAGTTCAAATCAGAAGCAATACTAGTAAGACTCCTTATGAACTTTGGTTTGGCATCACTCCTACTGTGAGGTATTTCAGAGTGTTTGGTAGCAAATGTTAAATTAAAAGAGATGAAGATCTAGGCAAGTGATGAAGGGATATTCTTGGGTTACTCCACTCAAAGCAAAGCATACCGGTGTTACAATAAGAGACTGAGAAAGATGATAGAAAGTACAAATGTGAAGGTTGATGAAGGAATTTAGAGACCTTCAAGGTTTTATGAATATGATGAAGATGATCAGAATGGTGTTCTGATTCAAGGAGCCCAAACTCCTTCCGGTACTCAGAATCAAACAGGTCCGGTAACTCAAGGAGAAGAGATGAGTCACAATGAACCTGATGAAGAATTAGAAGTGCAAGAAACTCCCAAAGTTTCCAAGTATGTAAGACTGAACCACTTTGAAGATCAGATCATAGGTGATAAAAGCAAAGGTGTGCAAACAAGAAGAAGAATTGCTCAAAACTCAAATGAGTATTGTCTGATTTCAAGGATAGAACCTAAGACAGTAAATGAAGCTTGCAATGATGAAAACTGGACTAAATCAATGGAAGAAGAGCTGATGCAAATTGAGAAAAATCACACTTGGGATCTTGTTCCTAGACCCAGAGACAAGAATGTGATTGGAACCAAATGGGTCTTCCAGAACAAACTAAATGAAGTTGGTGATGTAATCAGAAATAAAGCCATATTAGTCTGCAAGGGCTACTCTCAAATAGAAGGAGTTGATTTTGAAGAAACTTTTGCTCTGGTGGCAAGAATTGAAGCTGTCAGATTATTTCTTGCCTATGCTGCCTTCAAGGATTTCAAAGTATATCAGATGGATGTCAAGTCTGCCTTCCTAAATGGTGATTTGGAAGAAGAAATATACATTAAGTAACCAGATGGATTTCAATTGTCTGATCATGGTGATATGGTCTGCAAGTTGAAGAAAGCTCTATATGGACTAAAGCAGGCCCCAAGAGCATGGTATGAAAGGTTGGATAAGCATCTTCTAAGGATTGGTTTCAACAAAGGTACTGCTGACAGTAATTTGTATTTCAAAATTGATCATGAAAACATCTTGATTGTTGAAGTGTTTGTTGATGATATCATTTTTTGAGGAAGAGATAGTATGTGTAAAACTTTTGCAAATCAAATGAAAAGTGAATTTGAGATGTCCATGCTTGGTGAAATGAATTTCTTTTTGGGCCTACAAATCACTCAAACAAAGAAAGGAATCTTCATTTCTCAGACTAAATATGTGAAAGAATTGTTGAAGAAATTTGGGATGGAAGACTCAAAAACAATGCATACTCCTATGGCTACCGACTGTAAATTGAGCAAAGATGATGATTCTCCTAAGATAGATCAGATGAAGTATAGGTCAATGATTGGAGGACTGTTGTATCTCACTCAAACTAGACCTGACATTATGCAGGTTGTTGGTCTTGTTGCTAGATTCCAGGCTGATCCCAGGGAATCTCATGTCATGGCAATCAAGAGGATTATTAGATATCTAAAAGGGATAGTTGAGTATGGTCTGTGGTATCCTAGAGATCATGATTTCTCTCTTCATGCATATACAGATGTAGATTGGGTAGGAGATGTGGATGACTGGAAGAGTACCAGTGGTGGAGCATTATTTTTGGGAAAGAGATTGGTTTCTTGGCTAAGCAAGAAACAAGAGGCAATATCTCTGTCTACAACTGAAGCAGAATACATTACAGCAGCAGGTAGTTGCACTCAAGTTTTATGGATGAAGCAGATGCTAAGAGATACTAAAGTAGAGTATGAGGAGCCTATCACAATCTTCTATGATAATTCAAGCGCAATAAATATTTCTAAGAATCCGGTGTTGCATTCTAAGACTAAGCATATATCTATCAAGTTTCACTTTCTGAGAGAGCAAGTGAACAAGGATGAAGTTAGACTAGAGTTTGTGCCCTCCAAGGATCAGATTGCAGATATCTTTACTAAACCTCTTCCCAAGGACTCTTTTGAGTATCTCAAGGAGAAGTTAGGGGTTATTGCCCCTCCGATGATGAACTAGGATGCACTGATGTGCATCAGTCTGGTGGATATCACAGTCATATCTTGTGATCCGGATTGGTAATGGGGAGCTGCTACTCAGGGGGAGCAGCTGGTATGATTCTAAAGTGTTGGAGTTGCAAGTATGAGCCCTTTACCATTGATGTCAAAGGGGGAGAGAAGACATGTGAAAAACAAGTGGTTGATGATTAAAGGGGGAGCAATAAAGGAAGAGAAGACATGTGAAGGGTTGTTACTGATAGGGGGAGTTGTGACAGAAAGGAGAAGTTCTTGTCTTGATGGTTTTTCACATCATATGTTGCCATCAATGACAAAGGGGTAGATTGTTGCAAGTATGGGTCTATCCGGTGTTGTCATTGATGTCAACATACTCATGTTGCATTGATGAGAAGGATTGGATGAGCAGAGAGGAGCAATTGAGACAGTGAAGTGAAGACCCCAGCTAAGATGCATATCAGAGGATATGGTTTAAAGGGTTTGTAGATATGAGTCTTTAGATGATCCTGTCAAGATTTCAGAGGTCTGCATGAAGATCTGAAGAAGTTATGGCCACTCAAGTAGAACCAGTTCCAGTAGGTGTTCAGAGGTGACAGAGTGTCACAAATAGGTCCAGTGAGCTCCGGAATTGCATTATCCCATTCTGCAGATAGGAGGGAGTGTTGAGGAAGTCCTTGAGAAGTGTCAACTAGATTTGTTTATGGTTTGAAGGTCTGGAAGCGCCTATTGCTTTGTGACAGTGATGATAGACTGTGTTCTTGAAGTTCCAAATGAAGGAGAGAAGAATTCTAGTAAGCTGATGAAGTGCAGATGTTCTTGGTGACTCAGGAAAGGTTGTGGTGATCTTTGGATCATGTCTAGTTCATGTTGGCGGTCCGCATTAAAGTTAGAGTTTAGATTTGATGAATAACCACCAGATGTTGGTGTTCTTCCTGAGATTGGCCGACCAGATGTATTACACATCTTCCGGATGATCTATAAGTGTTTTCTAACTTAGATGATTGTTCCTAAGTCGATGTCTTGTATAAATAAGGGTTTGTAAAGTCATTTCAAAGTGTGTCATATGTGGATGAGTGTGGTAGCGAGGAAGAAGAGAAAAAGGTAGAGCAGAAGTTTTTGGGCTTAAATGGAACTAATCCAGGCATGGTAAAGATGCTAATCTCTAGTTCAAGTTTGTGATACTTGTTACTTTGTAGACAGTATGTCTCTTGTAGGCAGTGGGCCTCTTGTGAGCAGTGTGCTCGGGCAGTGAGACCTAATTGGCATGTGCCATCTATTCTTTCTATTCTTCTAACAAAGAATATTTTTGGGTTAATCACCCCGTGGTTTTTCCCTTGATCAAGTTTTCCACGTCAAAATCTTGGTGTCTCATGTGTTGATGTGTATCTGCTCTTGTGTTAATGCTTTATGCTTTCATGATTGATTAATTATTATGTGACTAAGTGGATTTAAGTGTTTAATTTGGAAGCAAGTTTTTGGACAACTGATTCACCCCCCCTCTTAGTTGTCTATCCTAAATCCAACACTCTAGCCCTATCGTAACCCTGTCCTCAATACAGTCCCAACTCAAAGGTGTCCTGCAAGGTCTGCCATACAAGGCCTGAAACAGAGGCATACCCAACGAGCTGTGATGCCCATTGTTATAGGCAAACTCAACTAGATATAGATATTCCTCCCATCTACTCTGGTGATCCATGACATACATATGGAGCATATCCTCAAGAACCTGATTAACCCTCTCTATTTGACCATCTATTTCAGGATGATAAGCGAAACTGAAGTTGAGCTGTGTGCCCAATGACTACTGTAAAGCCCTCCAAAAGGTTGATGTAAACACTGAATCCCTATCAGATATGATACGGCGAGGTACCCCATGTAGTCTAATAGCTCTCATGGCCCTTCTAGCACAACACGATTATAAAGGTAAAGAAAGAGTTGTCTACTACATCAATCGTACATTGGTGGGCTATGAGTTGCAATACTCTCAGATAGAAAGATCATGCCTTGCAGTAGTTTTTGTTTCCCAAAAACTCTAACATTATATGCTAGCACATCCAGTCAAACTTATTGCAAAAATAGATCCAGTGAAGTACCTACTAAGCAAAGCAGCTCTAACAAGTCACCTAGCCAAGTGGGTAATGCTCCTAAGTGAATATGACATTGAGTATGTAGACAGAAAGGCTATCAAGGGGCAAGTCATTACTAATCAGTTAGTAGATGCACCACTATAGGACACCACACCAATGCAATTTGAGTTTCCAGAAGAATCCTTATTCAATATATCAACAGATTCCTGGAAACTCTACTTTGATGGGTCTACACAAACCATGGATCGGAGGCAAGAATCTTGTTTGTAAATCCTCATGGTGACACCATACCGAAGTCCTATCATCTATTATTCCCATGTACCAACAACATAGTAGAGTATGAGGCCTTGGTCATTGGTCTCAAAATGGCAACAGAGTGGAAAATCAAAGAGCTACACATCTATGGTGATTCTCAACTAGTGATCAATCAAGTCAATGATGATTACCAAACCAAAGATGAGAAGCTTGTCCCATACAAACAAATGGTTGAGGACTTTAAGGAATACTTTGTGATCATCTCTTTTGAGAAGATACCTCACATTGAAAACAAAGCAGCAAATACCATGGCAACCATTGCCTCTCTCCTTGAAATCCCAGAGAATGAGTCACGGTATGAGTTCTTAGTGGAATCAATTCAACAACCAGCTTATGATATTCTTGAAACCCATTCCATATGCCTATTAGTTGGATCTGATTCACCTTGGTATAGTAAGGTTTACACTTACCTCAAGAGCAACACCTTCACACCTGACTTATCTTCAAACCAATGACGAACCTTTATACGCCAAACCTCTCATTATACCATTATTGTCAACACCCTATACCGATGTGGTCTAGATAGTACTTTACTTCATTTTTTAGAATGAGAAGAATCCCAAACCGCCATACAAGACGTACACGAAGGAATCTATGGAACACACTCTAGCAGTCCTTCCTTAGCTAAGAAACTCATGCATTTGGGTTATTATTGGCTGAACATGGAAACATATTCATATTAATTTGTGAAAAAGTACAAGTAGTGCCAAATACACGGGAACTTGATACATGCACCAGCTCAAGAGTTGAGACCTTTAAAGACACCTTGGCCCTTTTGTCAATGGGGACTCGACCTTGTAGGCAAAATCCACCCACCCTCATCCAACCACCACAAATTCATAATAACTGCCACTGAGTGCTTTACCAAGTGGATTGAAGCGCTCCCCCTCACCACCGTCACAGGTAAACAAATCTCCTCATTCATCCTTAATTACCTCATCTGCAGATATGAAATTCCCTCATCCATTATCACAGATAACAGAAGACCCTTCAAAAACTAGGATGCCCAAGAACTCTATAACCGATTCAAAATCCAACACCATTTCTCCACACCCTATTACCCCCAAGGCAATGGCCAAGTAGAAGCATCCAACAAGACCATCTTGAAACTCCTCAAGAAGATAGTCAATGATGCTGGCCATGATTGGCACATCCAACTCAATCCCACTCTGTAGGCCTACAGAACTAGCATATGCACTCCCATAGGTGCTACCCCTTACGCCCTTGTCTATAGATCAAAAGCTATCCTCCTCATCGAGGTCAAGTTACCATCTCTCAGGGTGTCATTAAAAGGTATCATAATAGATGAAGAGTACAGATTTTCTAGATTGCAAGAACTAGAGTTGCTAGAGGAAAAGAGACGGAAAGCCTTTGACCATCTCAAAGCATACCAGCAAATGATGTCACAAAGCTACAACCACAGAGTCTACCCAAGAGTCTTTAAAGCTGGAGATCTAGTACTTAAGGAGAACCCCCATAATCAACAGGATTGGGAAAAGAAAGGCAAATTTGAACCCAACTGGCTTGGGCCTTGTTGGTACCTGCTACAAGTTTGGGTTTCAAGTATTCATCCGCAGGCATTTTCATTTGAAAAATCAAAAAAATTTCTAAGTCCCTCGGCCTTCGCAGTTGTATGTGTGTATCTTTGTATATGGCTGTTGTATCTTTGTATGCGCAGGTGTGGATGTACATTGGCGGACCTGAAAAAGAGTTAAATTAGCTTTAGAAATGGTGAGAAAATTAGTTGTATGCATCGTTGTATGCGTAATGGCTTGTATGTGATATTCGGGTGCAATTCCAGGCATGCAAAAGTGGATGTACATGGTAGATTCCTAGAATATTCCACGTTTGTATCAAAAGGTTGCATGTATATTGTGTTGTATTTTTGATATACAATGGGTAGATACAACGTCAGATGTTAAAAAGTTTGAAATCTGTTGTATGTGCAGGTTGGCATCCACTGTTGTATATTGTACATACAACTGCACATACAATGTGAAATATACAAGTGGTGAAGTGTAAAAGCGGATGCAGCCAAGAAGTTTGTAGTATTTATGATTTGGGTGAAGTCCACCATTGTATATTGGGGTTGTATGTTCCCAATATACAATCAGGCATACAACAGGCAAATACAAAGAAATATACAAAGCGGGAGCGGTCAAAGTCAACGGTCTTCAAAAGCACGGTGGGCCCACACAGTTGTATGTTCTGTGGGTTGTATGTATGTATGATATACAATGCGATGTACAAAAGTGCAGATACAACCCAGACATGAAAGGATAATATGTTCTGTTAGATTTCAGGCTGGGGTCCGTGGGTTGTATATTGCACATTGTATGTATGTGCAATATACAAGGAGATATACAAAGAATGAAGATACAAAGCCCAGACCCGATTGCAGTTTCAAATTGATTCATAATGATTTGGGGTCCACCTTTGTATGCAGGTGATTGTTTGTATATACAATCTCGTATGCAACCATAGATGCAAGAAATGATACAATGGATCACCAATGAAGAGGCCAATGCATAGCAATGGTGATCCAATGGCAGGCTGCCACGTGTCCAAGGTCAGTTGTATGTATATGCAACTGCATATACAAAATTTGAATGTGCTGCGGGCGAAAAGATAAAAAGGGTTGTATAAGTGCATGAGGTATTTTTACGCTATGAAAAGTTGAAGGGGACAATACACCTGTGTGGCGTAATTTCATTGGTTGTGGACTTTTCCGCATGAATTGAAGCCACAGATCTTGGCAAGAGGAAAAGAATCAACATCCATCATTCAAACTTTCAAGAACAGGAAGGAATTTTTGTGTTTGCAGTTGCTTTTCAAATGGAAGGAACTTCAAGAGCGCCTAAACCATTGCTGCATCCTGAAATCAGTAGGTTGGCCATTAATGGCAAAATTGTAGAGGTATGGGTCTGAAGGGACAAGCCAACTACCATTTTTAATGAAAAATCTCCAGGCGGCAGCACATCCCCCAATCTCACTTGCTCTTTCCTCTGTTTCTTTTGGCTGCATTGAATGTTTTGGGCACCATTTTGATGGCACGATGTATCTGGTAGCATCTCAAAAAGAACCATGTAATTAATTGCTAAGTACATGTTCTAGGTATATCAGAACTGTGTTATTCATTTTTTAGGGGTGGAAGACTTGGGGGCAAATTTTTTGGAGGAAATAATGGAAACAAAGCATTTCTTGGCTATTCTATCTCTTTTTGTAAGTTTATGAGTTGTATTTGAATGCAGGTTGCACATATGTTCACTTTCATTGTTGTTTTTGTAGTTAGGGTAAAATTGCAAATCAGGGCAAATGAATAAACAGCAATGATAAAAACCCTAGCAATGCACAATGAAGCACAAGACAACATGAAAATCAAAATAACAAATGTTAATGCAAACCGATCTCCATGCTATGCTCGATTTATCTCCATTGCTCTTCTCCACCTCGCATTAGCATGTAAGATTTTGAAGGATTTTTGTTGGAGGAATGTTGGGTGCTCACTTCTGCAGCATATTATTAAGATGAAGATGATAGATGAATGATGCAAAGGCTTTAATGATATATCAACAGCATGTGGATACTTGATGATCAATGCCTTAGAAAATTTGGCAGAATAATGTTACTTGAAGCTCAATGCATGCTAATGGCTTATGAGGGGGTTGATTTATAGAAAAGGCTTGGTTCAAATGGATGGTTGAGATTAAAAAGCTAAATGATTGATGTGGACGACTAGGATTGATTCGGTTATCCCACTCTTCAAGGGAGTTGTAGTCATTTGACAAGTGGAGGGAGGATAGGGCTCATGTGTGCTTGTGTATATAAAAAGTACTGTTGGTTTTTCTTCTGAATCAGCATTAGGGTTTGGCACTTCTAATGCACAGGCAGATTCAACCAACTAAATACAGGAGGTTGCGTGAGCTGCCTCCCCTTCACTTCTGGTTCTGCCGCACCAAGGGGGGGATCCCTATAACTCAAGATGTAACCTTGACTAGCTCAAAGATAGAAAGATCTAACTTGACAACAACAGGCAGAATACTCTCATGTATGGACCAAGATCTATATGATAGATCACAAGGTTGGCAACATTCTTGGACATGATGTCTGGTTGGGTATGAGAGCATGCAGGGGGTTCCTAATCCTACTCCTACAACTAACAGGTGGAAGTATGAAATGGTTTGAAATGGATTTTGGATGCAAAGCTGGACATGGTGTATAACCTCAACACAGAGCTAGATTGGTGCCTATCCAGGGCTTGGAGTCGGTAGACATACACCTGTGAATGATCAGCATGAATAGCTAAAACTAGATTTCAGGGGGATACACATGATATCTGCCTTACAGATATCTCCCAATAAAGAGTGTTAAGCTGTCTATACTTATGGCATCCCTATTGCAGTAAGAAAGATACATGCAAAACTGGAGACAGAATCAGCATAACACATGCAAACACAGCATTATTCATATAAGATTAACCATGAAATCAGTGGATTCATGCCAAATCGTACAACAGGAGATACATAAACTCACAAGTTTTGCTGCACAGAGCAACCAAAACTAGTTGTATCTTATTACAGAGCCAAAATGTCCAGTTTTCAACAACCTTCAAATGAGCAACACAACCTGCTATATACAGCAAGGAGGTTCTCAGCCTTAATTACATAGTTGACCAAAAAAAACCCGCCAGATACACAGTATCATCAGATTGGCGCTCAAACATTCAATACAGTAGGTGGGAGAGGAGACAGGAAGAAATCTCAAGCCTTGCGCCACCGCCTAAGGATCCACATCTTCAATCGGGTACTAGATCCGTCCACACCATCGCCCATACCTCTGCAACAATCACCATTAATGGCGCACCAACCCGCGGCCTTGGGAAATGCAGAATACTGTGCGTCGTAACCGTTTCCCGCCAAGATACATCATCATGATATTTGAAAATATGCAGGGTCGAATTATCCCACATGCACCCCGCAGCAACCTCCTCATCACCTTATATACTAGGTCGCGAGACTATATGATGTCGGTGCTTTTGCTCCCGACGACACTAGTATAAACCTTCATCATCATCCTCCAGCAGCATGATATCCTGTTGCTTGAAATATCACCTTGACGTCAGCATCATATCGCAATATCACCTGCATGATAAACGCCTTCATCGACACAACCTGATCCATCGGAGGAAGATCCTCCTGCTTTGCCGATACCAAATGTCTGGCCGATGAACATCCTGATGACGTCACCGTCATATCCTGCTGACGTCATCAGCATATCTGCCTACTGCGCACCTCCTCATATCCGGATGACGTCATCGTCATATTCACAACATTGGGGGATCTTCATAAGATGACTAATGTTAGAAATATGACCCCCCGGACCTTGATGACGTCACCACCACATGTCGGCATCAGGATGATATTCGGAAGATAACCGGATATTTGGAAATATCATCCTGATGCACAAATATCATGCTGCACTGTAGCTCCGCTATAAGATCGGGGTGATATATGAATATGACAGATATTTGAAATGATCACCCCCCACTGGATAATGCATGAAGCCGACAGGCGGATATCTCCCTGATATCAGCATCATCATGATGCTGGAACAAACATACATCTGAGTGATATTCAAATATGAAAATATCACCCCCTCCTTCAGAAATATCATGATGCAGATAGGCAGAGAAATAGATATCACCCTGACATAAGAATGATGCCAGCATCATCAGGGTGATAAAACAACAAACATGAAGTGATAAAACAACATCAGGATGATATTGACTAAGATCATCCTGACGTTCAAAATATGATGACCACGATGAATATCGGGTCACACTTAGAACTTTACAGCAACATCATCAGGATGATCTTAACCAAGATCACCCGATGTTAGAATATCACCCCAGCGAAAGATCATGCTGACAGAAAATATGATGACCCTCGCAAGCAACATCAGGGTGATGACCAGAAATATGATGATGATGATGACCTCCTCCTCGAAGAAAATATGATGCTGCAGCTGAAAAATGCTAAGGAGGTCCAACACTTAGAACATTTTTTGGATTTTTAGGGAAGGTGCCTGCATGAAAATTGCTCAGAAACTGACAGTGAAATCAGGCACCAACAAGTACTACATATGAAAGATATTAAATAAAAGGCTGTAGTACCACTTATCTTTTTTAAATGAAAGAGGCACACATGTCGGCTAAATGATAAGATAAATTAATTAAATAAATAAAATTTATTTAATTAATTGGAAAGTCGGCTTATGATGAGAACTTAATTCAAATAAAATATTTGAATTAGTTGGGATATGAGTTGGAAATTAATTAAATAAATAAAATTTATTTAATTAATTGGATAGTGGGATTAGGATATGATGTGGAAATTAATTAAATAAATAAAATTTATTTAATTAATTGGTTAATGGAATAAGTGGGGTTAAGAGTGGGATTTAGGATAAAATGGCTTATGATGTCTAGGATGATGGTTTAACAAGGTGTTGCAAGACATACACAAAGCTGGGACAAATTTGGGTGTCTACATTTTGCCCCTCTTTGAGATGATGTTCAAGATGATGAGCTTTGAGTCGAGTAACATCATTTCAAAGAAGCTAAGGTATGGATAGAGGAAAAACATATGGGATGATGATGTAAGGATATGATGATGATGGAAAGATAGGATGATGATGCCCCCTCGAGAGGTTAGGCGGGTTGGACAAACACGGGTAGGCTCTCGAAATGAGATGGTTTGGCTACAAAAGAAAGATAAGGGGATAGATAGAAGAAATGAAGATGCGTTATGCTGCAATGAATGTGAGCAACCATGTTGTTTGATATAGCATTAGATGTTATGCACTAAGGTAGAAGGACCAGGGTGACGATGTGTCTCATGCCCCAGCATAATACAACCTTGTCTGGATACAAGATATGAATATTAGCTAGAATTATACCGATTTGATACAAATGCAAGATAAAATGATAACACACACAATCAAGCAAGCAAGCATGCACAAATGATTCAAAAACAAACAAGGTATTGCCCCTATCAAGCTGTAAACCAATGATTGATTGTTGATTGATAATAGTTGAGAGTGTTGTCATTGCAGGGAAAGCTATATCCCTAGATCAACACAAGGTTGTTTGCTAAGTTGGTTAGCTGATTGAATGATTGATTTGGCTTACAACAAGGCTAGGATCAAGACCATAGATTGTGTTTGGATAACTTGGCTTGATTTAGCTTGATTGGTATGGATGAAGGATGATTTGCATTTGGATCATTGTTTTGAATGATTTGAGTTGATTTGATTTGATGAATGAAGATTGAATGATAGATTGATTGGAAGAAGTTGTTTATTGATGATGTAGAAGATAGATGATAGAAGAAATGATGAGAGGAGAAAGAGGAAAATCATCTATGCCTAAGTCTAGGCACTTCCTTCATACTCCAGACTGCCTACATACCCTGTATCCATGAGATCAAGGCACTTAACGATGGAAATGAGATGTAGTTCTGATTTGTTTTATTGATGAGATGATGAAAAATGGATTGATTGGGATTGATGAAATGTTGATGATGTGATGATATGTGTTGGATTGAGCTGCTTTTGATTTGTTGGAGTGATTGGATTTATTCCGATGGTTGGCTTGATGTGCTTTAGTTTTGATCTTTATTGTTGATGCTAATGATTGATAGGATTTGCTTTGATGGTTGGCTTAATGTGCTTTGGTTGTGATGTTTGCTATTGCTAGGTTGATTGTTTTGATGATTGGATTGTTTTGAATGATGATAGTAATGGTGTGATGATAAGAGTGTCCACTCAATCTAAGCATAAGCAAGTGTTCTCAATGTGTTCAAAGGATACAAAACAAACAAGGTATTGCCCTTGTCAAGTCATAAACCAATGATTGATTGTTTGATTGATTGATGATGATAGATAGTGTTGTCATTGCGGGGAAAGCTATAGCCCTAGATCAACACAAGGATGTGGGAACGCTATATCCCATTGATGATGATTGATGATGATTGATTGGGTTTATGACAAGATTAGGATCAAAAACTTGTTGATTTGGTTGGATAATGTTCCTTGAGTGATTGGCTTGCTTGATGTGGATTAGTGTGACTTGAATTTTGAGATCATTGCTTAGATTGATTTGATTGATATGATTGGAAGAAGTGATGGATTGATGATGATGATGATTGTATTTTGATTGAATGTTGATAAAGTGGATTGATTTGGATGATGTGATTGGTTTTATTGCTTGGATTTTTCATTGGATATTGATTTTTTTGTGTTTTTGGGGAATATTTTGATTTTTTTTGGATTTTTGGGATATTTTGATTTTTTTAGATTTTTTTGAAATGTTTTGAAAGATGCCAATGGATTTACAATTTGAGTAGCCTTTGTGCTAGATACCAATGACAAGGGAAAAAACCAAGTCTAGGTGCAAAGGGTGGATAAAAGGATGGGCTCATAGTCAATGGGATGAAAGGTAAGTATGCATGCCTCATGATAAATGGATAGGTAGGCTATAGTGGAAAGCTCATGATAAATAGATGGGGATAAGCTATAAGATGGAAAGCTCATGATAAGGATACGCCATAGTGGATGGATCATAAAGGAGCTAGGATGTGATCTCCAAAGGCTATGTTGCATAGGAAGAATAACTTGCCCCATTCGAGGTGGTAATGCTTAGGATTTTTACATGACAAAGTTCATGACCAAGGGATGACATGCTTGGATTTTACATGACAAGGCTTATGATAGGTGGATAATGATAAGATGGATTGATTAGGAAGGTATGAGGTATACTAAGAGATATCCAAAGCATATTTCAACATTTTTCCCCTGTCTTCATCAAGATCAAAAGGAAGAAGGATGGATAAATGGGTTCAATAGGATAGGCATGTTTATGTAATGGCTAAGGATGGCAGGATGGTATGGTAATAGTTTGGAAATGGATAGGTTGGATGAGACAATGTGCCCCCAAGTGTAAGTGACATAGAAGATCAACCTACACATGACGCCTGTTTGCCAGGTTTTCATCATGGTACTTATCCAAGGCACCTATTTACCAAGTTTTCATCGTTGGACGAAGGGATTTCTCTTTACTTTTTTGATTTTTTTTTTTGTTTTTTTTTCTTTTTTTCTTTTTTTAGATGAGGTTGACAATTACACATGGTGCCTGTTTGCCAGGTTTTCACCATGGTAATGGATAGGAGGGACTCAAGTGTTTAGTGCTATGAAGGTTGATAGTGTCCCTTTAGAGATTGATGATGTCTTCACATGGACCATGTCAAGTGTGCTCATAGATGTTGATAGGGGATTGCATGGATGGGAGATGGATTAGGTGGATAACAGATTATGATGTGGATTATGGAAGGTTCATGCAATGATGGATGGATAAAAGGCCTATGCAAAAGCATGGACCATAAGAAGGTGATGGGGAAGATTTGTAGGATAATGGATGAAGGATGGGGAGATGGAGGCATGTGGGAATGTTTTGGAATGGAAGGGAACCATGACCAATGGTTGCACACACCGTGATAAACATTGAAGCTTTTGATTGGATGGTGGTGTAGGAAGCAATGGAGATGTTTGCTTAGGGGATGGTTGATGAAGTGATTTAGCAACCCACATAGATTTAGTATGTTTAGTGTTTTTTCTTTGCTTGTGAGATTTTTGAAGGGAATGGAAGTTTTGGATGGAAGTAGGCTTTTGGATGGAGATAGGTGGTTGGGATTCTTGAGAGGTGGATGAGGATGCCTCATTTGACTTGCTAGCTATTTTCTTAGGAACCCAAATCATTTTGCTTTTGGGTTTTGCTTTTGGAGGTATGGGCTTGGATAGCTTTGTGAATGTACTTTGCTTTGATTTTGATTCTTTATGTCCTAAGGTATGAAGACCTTTAAGATTTTTGGTGAGATTTTTAGCTTTATAGGTAGAGGCATCAAAATTTTTGCTTTTGAATCCCATGGGGTGGGTGGAGTGGATGGAATGATTGGAAGCTTTATGCTTAAACGATGTGTGCTTTTGTTGGTCATGATTAGGGATGTAAAGATACTTATGAATGATAGGTATGTTAGGTGTTGGAAGCAATGGTGGCAAGGTGGATGGAGGGATATTTGGAGTTGGTAAAAGTGGAGGCAAAGTGGATGGTGGGAGGTGTATGGTCACATGCTTTTGACATTTATAAGATGATGGAGATGGAATGGCAACATATGTTGTCGGTAGATGAAATTTGTTGCCTCTACATTGTCACGTAAGCAAGGCCATTATTTAAATGCACCCCCGAGGCTCCACTGTCCCATCCGTCACATGTCTAGTCCTTCCATCTATCTGAGTCCATGCCACTTTCCATCACCTAGGTCTTAGGTCCATTAGGGTTTACCTTGAACTACGTTGCCTCTGCGTTGTCACATGGGCAAGGCCATTTAGCAATGAGCCCCTGAGGCACTAGGTCGGTCCCTTAGGGTCCATCTGATTGGTAGGGATTGTGGAATCTTTCATCAGGCAAGTAAGCACAAGCAAAACTCGCTTTTCAAGAAAAAATCTTGACACAAAACATCAACCTATCCAAGGCAAAGAAAACAAGCACCTAAAACACTCAAACTGATTCTATCCAAATTATGGCAAGAAAAACACATCTAAATGCAAGAATGTTTTGTGTTTGTGATCAGGTTAACTTATAGTGTCTTGATTTTTGTTATCATGCCTTTCTATGCTACTCAAGGATGCCAAAAGCTAGAGATGCTATGATGGGGGCATGATTAGTTTCTTTGTTTGTTGTTTGAGGATTAAACTTTAGTAATGTGACGCCTTATCTAACGACATGATCGGCAAAAGATCATCGAGGACATCAGAGGTCTAACATGAACAGGGGCAATCCTTATCTATTGATATGCAAGAAATACTCAGGTCATCTTAGTTCAATAATACCTCGGTGCTTGTATTAACTTGCTAAAGAAAAATCCATGTAAGTGATACTCAAGTCATCTCGGTTCAATTATACCTAGATGCTTGTATTAACTTACAACATTTGAAAAGAGTACCAAAAATAATTGCCCAATGATGAAATAAGCACTTCAAAATACTTGCACCATCAAGATGTCAAAAGCAAAGCATCCATCATACATCCATTATACATCCATACATCCGTATCCCATGCAATAAAAGATCCAAACAATGCAAAGTATCAATACAAATTGAAGCTTGTGAGTCTTTCTATTGAGTCATTCTTTCAATCAATCTTCTATCTACCATTATGTCATTTCTGTGTTGATAGAGTACATTTAGACATCACAAAAACATAGCATACAATTGCATATCATATCACATGAGATAGTCATTTACATGATTAAATAAATTGCATACATAATAAGTACATCAGGTCATCCATAAACATTTTTGTAATCATCACATAGTGTTAATAGAAAAAATAAAAAACATAGATAAGTGCATCACATAAATTACATAATCATATAGATACCATTTGCATTTACACATTAGAGGTATATCAAGTAAAACATCTAAGTCTACATTAGGTCACATAGCATCATAAGCATCTAAGTCCACATTAGATAAGGTCACATAGCATCATATAAAAGTCTGCATTAGATAAACATCACATAGCATCATATAAAAGTCTGCATTAGATAAACATCATATAGACATAGTCAAAACATGCATCACATCAGTACCATCATACAATAAAAATGCATCCATAGCATAGACTGAACAACTGTATATATAGAGCGTCAATAGCTGCATCATCATATAAATATCATAAACATGTCCAAGTGTACAATATCAAAAGGTACATCTCTGAGTCAATGTCATATACAATGTATACATCTCAAAGATAATGATACATGTCTCAAAATACAAAAGTGGTACATATACGTGTCTAGCTATCCAAGCCATCAAAAAGTATGTACATAGGAGCCAAAATCTATGCAAGTGTCTGCTAGCCCTACTACTATGAACCGCCACTCCCAGCAGTGTCCTCTGTCTCCCTTCCTTTGCTGGCCCCAGACTACTGCGGGCCCATCACAAAGGCTCCCGACCATGATCCACTTGCTCTCTGTGAGGCCATGGACTGGATCCTATAGCTCAGAGCCCTCTAATCAACTAGAACAACACCATGGTATAATCCCCAGTAGTACTGTGTCTGAGCCTGTGCTCTTGCAAGCTCACCCTGTACCTGCGCTAACTGCCCCTGCACCTATGCCAACTATGCCTGAGCCTAGGCAAGTTGTGCCTATGCCTGCTACACTTGTCCAACCAGAAAGGTGCTGGTGTCTTCTGTCCCAAGGGTTGCCACTGCTATGTCTCTCTCTACTTGGATAGTTCGTATCCTCGCCTCTGCCATATCTTGCTCTCTAGTGATCCCCGAGATAACACCTACATCTGTCTCCCGCCGAGCCTTGATCATCCTAAGCTATGCCCACAGCTACCGAACCTATCCTCTCAGCATGGCAATGGCTCTCTCTTGGACATCTAGCTATGCTGGATCCTGGGAGGCATGTGCCTATCCCTGCCCCTGCGGCTGAGGTACCTAATACTGTGCCACCTACTGCAGCAGCGGCATCTATCCCTGCTGTGCAACCTACGGCTGCAATACCTACTGAGCATGGGGGATCCCTCCCTAGATCTCCTCCTCTACCTAAGTCTGCCTCCATCTCCTCCATCTCCATCGTCTCCTCCTCCATCTCCTTTGCCTCCTCCTCCATCTCCCCCATCTCCACCATCTCCTCCATGTCTCTATCCTCCTCCTCCTCCTCCTGCCAACCCTACCCTCATCATCTGAATCTACCTCATCTATGTGAGGAACTAGCTCTCCAAGCCCAGAGTATCACAAAAATGGATGCTCTATGAACCACTCCTCATACTCTTGTGTCATGCCTACATCTGCAATATCTCTCCTCATTAGCCAAGCAATATAGAGAATCTGTCAAAACTCTACCACTGCCTCCTCGTAGGATGCCACTAGGCCCCATCTAAACCTCTCTGCATGTGTTTGTGCAAATAGAGCCTTCCCTTGTGGCATGCCCTGTCTCCTCCCAAACTGCCTCCGAGCCCTGCTGACAATCTATCTCTCCAAGATGAACCGCATCCTACCTATAAGCCATCTAGTCTGATAGCAGTATGGCAACTCATCCGCCTTGTCATCCCAAGGCTCACAGTCTAGATATGGTTGCTAGACAACCACATCTACCCCATCTAGTGCGTGCCTCCAATACTCTAGCTTCCCCAGCCTATGCTAGGAAATCACCCTTGTGTATCCATAGCTGTAAGGCTCTCCCCTCTATCTCTGAAACACACATATCAGTCTAGTAATGGCGTTATGCTCCCACAACCAAAACTGTAACAATGAGACACCTACTGATAGACTAGCACCCCTGTGGTATACCACCTAATGTATATCGTGGTATAGGTGTGCCAAAACACAGACAACCCAAGCATAGAGGGTGCCCTCTATGAGTATCCTCTCCATAATCTGTCCCAATCGGGAACCCTTGCGATCTCCTATCGGGGCATACAATGCCTCCGATCAATCCTGCAACTATCCCAGGAAAATAGTCATAGTAATCATGTATATCCTGCCAGGAGATAACCTAACAATCTAGCTCAGGGTCATCAAATACCTGCCTACACTCTGCGAGTCCTACATCCTGATGTGGATCATACTCCATGAGCTCTCCTTGAATCAACAAGTGAAGTATCCTATATACATCCTCCAGAGTCACCGTCATCTCGCCAATTTGGAAGTGAAAGGTCCCATCATCACAATGAAACCTCTCCACTGCTACAATCAGTAAGCTGTGGTTCTCTTAAACCTTAGGCATAAAGCACACATAATCCAATCCCATCATGCCGAGTGCCGCTTGATCTATCTCTGTCAACAGGTGGTGCTGCAACATCAGCATAGGAAACTGCTCCCTCGACATCAATGTATCTCGTATGTCCTCCTGCAAGTACACAAAGCAAGGCGTCAACCTAAAATTACAAGTACCATGCTCAACATATCTATAGAATCATATCAACTAACTTAACATATCAAATTGATCAAAACAGCACACTACATCTCTTGACTAGGTTCCTGCAATCTCGAAGATAGCTTATCGATTAATGCATCAAATAGGATGCCAATCGAGTCAATTTTGTTAAGTAAACTGACTACCTATATCATATACACTAGAATAGAAGGTACATGCACCATTTCCCAACAAATGCACCACTTCTGTCATATGTGTCACATCATTTTATATATGCATCATCCCATACCATATATGCACCGCCCAAGTGCATGTGTCGACTCATACCTTGCATGCACTACCAAGCAATACATGCACTGACCTTCCTTATGCATGTGCTATTTTGTATCCTACATGCACCGTAGATTGACAAATGCGTAGTTCTACATGTTAGATGCACTAAACTGTGATCTTGCGCATTTGTTTTGCCTAATTTTACCTAGCATTTAATGCACTCAAAATCGACCCTAGGTGAAATTTTTTGAGATACATACTGGGGGTCCTGCCTCTACTAGCCAGTCGAATCATCGGACTCACTCAAAGCGGTACTCCTCACGTGGAATATCCATCCTAGTGCTGACTGCTCTGTGCTTTGTGCTCTCCTAAGCTCTCAAAGACAATCCAATAAAAGTCAAGTGTGCAAATGACTTGTCTTGTGGACCCAACTCCTATATATAGCATGCAAATCCTAAACTGGCTATGTGGTGACTATGACTACTTCCCACACCCATTTTTTCCTATTTTCTTCCCATTTCTTAGAAACACATCCTATTTTCTTCAATCCTAACCAAGTTTTCCCTTTGTGTTTGTGAGATTGTTCGTCTCGTGCCCCTTTGCCTTCTTCCCATCCAATCTCCCAAGGGGGCATCCTATCGTCATAACCTATACCAGGGGCAAACTAGGGCATGTATCATTATCAAACTATTTTTTTCTTTGAAGCAACGTCGTAAACTGCATTGCATCAAAGAGAGGCAAAATGTATATGCCTAAAAATGACACGATTTAGTCTAAATAAATATTCTTAATATTTATTCTGTTATAATTCTTCTATCAATAAATAAATAAACAAATTTATTTATTTGATTCATATTCCTCTAAATTAATTAAATATCAAAATATTTAATTACCTCTTCTAAAGTCAAAATTAAATAAAATCCTTTATTTAATTAAATTCTTCCAAACAATTAAATAATTCTTAATTATTTAATTAAGTCAAATCATTCTTCCAAATTTAAATAAATCAATCAAATTTATTTAAATCCTCTCAATTTTCAAAAATAAAATATAATCAAATATTTTATTTATTCTTCCAAATCATGCACCAACAATTAAATAAATTTATTTATTTATTTTGCTTTCTTATCTTCTAAATTCCTCAAAATATCTTCCAAATGTTCTAAAAATAAGTCTTCTTCATGCACACAAAATTAAATAATTTATTATTTAATTTCTCTCAAATCATGCAAAAGCAAATCTCAAGTTGAGTAATCTATTCAATCAACCTTGTTTTTATCAATATCTCCTAAATTAGAAAAAAGCTTTCTAATTTATGAAAGCATATCTTATCTTTAGAAAAGAAAGCAATTAACTCAAATAAAATAGGTTTTGTGTGACACATGTCTTCTTTCTATTCGCGCACATTCTCTCAACCGTTATATACCATTTATCTTCTTATTTCTTCTATATCATTGATCTTCTCTCTCCCAAGTCTATAAATTGAACCCTCTTTTTCCATTTCATTCATCCAAGCTTTAAGTATTGTTACTCTGCAAGAATTACAGGTCACCTTTGGCGCCAATTCCTTCATTGCTTGCAATCACACTTGATACTACACACCACTATCATTGTTGTGAAGCTCATCTTCATGGTGATACTATCATAGCCATTCCCATTTGACATCTTGGAATCATAGCAAGGAAGTGCACCTTCTGAGGGCCATATTCATAAACAAGATCATTTGAGATAGGTGATCAATGGAAGATGAGAATTAAAGGAGCTCATCTTTATTACAAAGCACTATCATAGCCATTCTCCATTGACAATCTTGGAATAGCAAGGAAGTGTACTCTCTAAGGACCTTATTCATACATGCAAGATCGATTGAGATAGGCAACCAACAGAATCTATGAAGCTTTGAGGTTTGCAAAAGGTTTTTGAAGTTCTTTTGTTTGATTGATCTCTTTGTTTCAGTATTTCGTTGAGTTTTTGGAATTATTGATATTTTATATTAATTATTCATTTAGATCCAATTTTCCCTTAACACTACTTAAGTTCATGAATATGCTGCATGTTAGACCTAGCAACAAGCATGTCATCAACATAAAGCAATAGGATAATAGAGCTTCCATTACCCAATTTCTTAAAATAAACACAATAATCAGAATGATATCTTTTGTAACCTTGTTCAGCCATAAAACTATCAAATTTCAAATACCATTGATGAGGTGTTTGCTTCAGGCCATACAAACTCTTCTTTAACCTGCACACAAATTCCTCCTTACCCTTGACCTCATATCCCTGTGGTTACTACATGTATATTTCCTCTTCCAAATCCCCATGGAGAAATGTTGTTTTCACATCTAGCTGTTTAAGATGCAAGTCTTCCGTAGCCACAAGACTTAGAATAGTTCTATTAGAAGTCATCTTTACAATCGGAGAAAATATTTCATCAAAAGATATACCTTTTTTCTATGCAAAACATTTTACCATGAGTCTGGCCTTATATTTTTTCTTGCCTTCATCTTCTTCCTTCAACCTATAAACCCATTTATTTAGAAATGCTCTTTTACTTGTAGGCAATTGGACTAAGCCCCAAGTGTGATTCTGCAGCAAGGAATCTAGTGATTCATTCTAGAACCAAGCATATAGCAATAAAGTATCACTTTTTGAGAGAGAAGGTTGTAGATAAGTGAAGTTGGAATATGATCCAACAAGGATCAAATGACAGATATTTTCACAAAGGCTCTTGCAAAGGATACTTTTGAGCAACTTTGGCAGAGGTTAGGGGTAATTTCCCCTCCTTCTTGCTAAATGCATAGTGGTGCATCTATCCAGGGGGAGTGTTTAGGGTAAAATTGGGATTTGTTAATGTTTAAGTGTTTAGATGTTTGAATCCTCCTTTCACCCTTAACATTTAAGGACCTAGGGTCGAGTGGCAGTGTACTATCATACCCTAGGTCACTTTGAGATTTGGGGAAGCTTGGATTAGGGTGTTTAATTATCAATTTTCCTTCTCCTATGCTCAATTAACCATTAAAACTCTAATTTCACAAATATGACTGTAAACAGAAGAATAACAAAAAAAGCTCTTGCAGAGGGAAGAAAAATATCAAATCATAGAGTACCTATTTTCAGGGCTCTGAGGTGGAAAAGTCAGGGACATAGGAGCAGGCGCCCAAGTCCAAGGTCCTAGTTTTTGTCAGATCTGGAAACTCAGTCTGCAACTCTTCCCTATTGTTCCAGAGATTTTCCTGTCATGGAAGTTGGAGGACTAATGAGCGGGCGCCCAAGTCCATGGTATTGTTTTTCCTTCTGTTCTACAATTCTAACACTTGAAGATGCCTTCCTGCAACTTCACTTTGTCTAGCTCCTCAACCTATAACCTACAACCATGAAAACTTTGGGAGGGGGCTGTGGTGTTGAAAGGCTTGCCTCGATCAAGCCTCAGAGGACACTTAAGTCTCTGAACACTGTTATCAGAAAGAGAGTGCATGCCCTTGTGAGGCATAGGCAAAAACCAAAGGAAATGATGATGAAAACACAATATAATGTCACCTTGTAGTGAAAATCTCATGGGAGGAAGATGCCCTTCATTCCATGATGAAATGGATGCTCAAATCTGCAAACACAAACACATAGACAACACAATTCTTCTCTTGCAACACAATGAAAGCCTTGAATCACCTTGAGAGTGCACAAACATTACAATGATCATCTAGTTTCTAAATGAATGCCTAAATATGCTTTTATATGCAACTAAAAACACTCTTGCCAAGATTTCATAAATTTAAACTTACCATTTTGGCATAGGACCCAAATAATGGTCACAAGTTGACACCCAAAAATTGGGACTGCCCCAAAATAGGGTAGGACTAGGGCGCGGGCACCCAAGTCCTCCCCCCTATTTTGGGCAGGGCTAAGCTCAAGGGGTCCTCCTAGGTCCCATTTATCATGTTACCTAGGGCTCATTCCATCTAGATGCCATATTATGAAGTAAGATGTCCTAAATGCATGCAAAAGACCCAAGAGCTAAACTTTGTGAGGGAAAAGCCCCCAAGGGGACATTTTCTAATGTTACATTTAGCCCCCACTTTAATGCATGTATAAATGCAAGGCCAATACATGCATTAAAGTATGATCACAAATGCAACAAACACACCAAGCATGGAGAAGACACGCCAATCACATAGAAGACAGTAATAGACATGCAAATCATGGAGAAGATAGTTACAGTTATGCAGAACATAGAGAAGATGGTAAATGCATAGAAGACACATTAATGCATGGAAAATAGGAATGATTTCTTTTCTTTTTCTCATATATATGAAATGCAGATGTAAGTACTGGAAAGTAAACAAACCTCCCATAATACAGGATGCACTCATCGTGCAAATCTTTATATTGTATATATGGGGCAACACACACGCAAAACCTCTCAAAATGCAGGATGCATATGGGGCAACAAACATGCCAAACAAAGCAAGCATGCCAAACACACACACTTTGAAGACATGGAGAAAACATGGAAAACAAGCAATGGAGTGTTCCTATTTCTAGGCTCAACACCATCTCAGGCACATTACAGGCACACACCGACGATTGGGCTTTGCCACAACAATCACCGAAGACACACTTAAGGGTTGAGTTAGTCATAGAACTGCTCCTCACCTTTGTAGAGGACTTTTGAAAATGCAACCCCACCCACATCATGAAGATGCCTTATAGTGAAAAGGAAGCATGGCATACAAGCCCACCCACATCATAGAGATGCCTTACGATGAAAAGGAGGTATGAGCTCAAAAGTATACAACCCCACCTGCATCACAGAGATGCCTTATGGTGAAAATGAGGTATACACAATAGATTTCAAGATTGTTCAAACACACATTACTAGCATCTAGAATAGACAACTTACCTTATATATGCCCCCACCTTAAGGTGGTTGATATTATGCATCGATATCAAGCACATTAAGGTAGAAAGAAAACACACAAGGTAACATAGACTTTCACAAAGCCCATGCCCCCGGAGGTGACATGTACTTCACGATCATCAAATGTTCCCACAAACACATCCCTGCAAGAAACATGTTAGTGTCTACAACATTAATGCATATGATTAACCACACAAGGAGCCAAGGTTATACTATGAATTTGGAGTTTGAGGATAACTATGGGGTTGTATCACGAAGCTCTCTGAATCAAGTACCACCAAGGCTAGATTCAAAGACAAACAAAGGTGCATAGAGTAGCAGTATTGTTAAGGTTTGTAAATGCAATAGCATACCATCAAAATCACTACGCAGAAAGCACAGAGTGCTTCTACTAGCCAAGCATTAGATAAAATATAGAACCCCATCGTCATATTAGGAACTAAGTCCATTTTTTTTATTGCTCTCGAAAGGGACACTAGGTCTGCATCAGTATAAATGTTTTTCATCATCCACCCACTAGATAGAAACACTAGAGGAAGGAAAACAATAAATCAAAGGGGAGAAACAAGTGTCTTATGGACAGTCACATAGGAGGGTGCCCCAAAGTCACCAACCACAATGCTATGTCCATAAGACACAACACACAACAATGAAATCAGAGAGAGGCAATTTAGAAGAATGATGATACAAATAGAAGAACGTCACAAAAGAGCTGGTCTCCTGGTATCCCAGACCTTACGGGATAATCTGAGGGCATCCCAGGAGGCCTAAACAACACATAACACATCACGAGAGAGATAAAGGGTTAGAGATAATTACCTGTAAGGTCTTTGGGCTAAGTTTCATCATCGAGTAAATCATTGTCATCTTCCCATTCCATAATGTTGGAGGAAAGTGGGACATAAGGTATCATAGCCAAATTCATGTCTTTCTCATCATGTTGTTCATTGTTAGGATCATTTTTGTTTGGTTGAATGTTAGGATCAATATTTTCTTGCTGAGAGGCAAGGTTTATAGCATAAGCTTGTCTTCTTTTTCTTCTTTCTCTTTCTTTTCTATTTCATTTTCTTTTACCACTTATCTCTTGTAAGATAGGGTTATCCTCTTTCATAGGCTTGTGTAATTTAGAAGATGAAGCACAGGGGTCAAACCTCATTTGTCGCGATGGAATAGTTTTTTGTTGAAAATGACCTCCCTATCCTTGTAAGGATTTCAGGGGAGGAACCTCGGCATAGGGACCTTATTCTTTCAGTCTAAGATTCTCTTCACATATAGGTTGTTTATCTTTTGTCATTTCTTGTATAGAAGGACTAGGTTTTTCAGTTTTATCCCCAAAATAATTCAATATGTAATGCTTTTTCTCAACTAAAGGTTTATACTTGTTGCGAGGGATGATAATCATGCGTCCATCAAAAGGGAATTTTAGACAATGGTGTATTGTTGAAGGGATAGCTTTCATAACATTTAACTAAGGGATTCCAAGTTTAATTTAAAAGGTATTGGAAGTAGGGGTAACATCAAGCCATTGTTCAACATGTTTCTCAAATACAGTTACCAACAATGATCTCTTTCCTAATGGTTTTTCCAAGGTTCCCTTATGTGTCTTAATCATCAAGTTTGAAGGGTCATAAGAACCTTGCATTAGTTGATGTGAAAAGAGGAACTCTTTAGTAGAAAAATTAGTCATGAAATTAGGATAAATAAGAGTTCCATCCATAGGATTTCCCATTATTTTCACAGTGATGTAAAGAGGTCCTTCAGAGTCTCCAATTGTTCTATCATAAGGTGTAAACACAATTTCAGGTTCAAGGACTTTTCTTTTCATGTAAGGTCTAGGAGGGAACATATTATTGTTGTTGTGATTAGAGGACATGTTTATATGCTCAAATCATATTTGAAAGTTTTTCCAAAATTATATCAAAGGCAAGTGCAAAGAGATATGCCCCAAAATAGCCTAAAATGCTTGATTTTTGTACTTTTTTCAATGCAAATAAGTGAAACAAAGGGTGTTGTGAGGATTTTGATCAGGGGAAGAAAGCTATATGTCTGATATCAGTCCAAAACAGCAATATGATCCTTCTCAAGGCACTCTTGATGCAAATCCAAGATAATGCCAAGTCAAACTATAGTGAAAATATGTCGAAATACGCACTTTTTTCACCAAAACTCAATACAAAATAGCATTAAAAAGGTTGTTGTGAGGAAAGTGATGATGGACATAAAATTATATCAGTAATAACAGCCACTTAATGTCAAAATTCCCAACACAACACATTTTTAGTGCCACTTAAGGTAAAACCCTAGTAAAATATAGCAAAATAAGCTATTTTTCACGGTTTTTCAATTCCAAGACCTAGCAAAAGGGGTGTTGTAATTAATTTAATAAGGTGTAGAAAATGAAATCAATTATATCAGTCACCTCAATGCATAAAATTGATCACAACATGCTTGGAGTACAAACTAGGTCAAACCCTAGGGCAAAAATAGTCAAAATGTGTAGTTTTTTACCAAATTTTTAATACAAGAGCCCGTTAAAAGGGTGTTGTGAAGTTTTTTAGGAGGGGAAGAAAATGATTATCCTGATAATAGATAATTAATTAAAAAATATCCTTCACAACACGCCTATGGTGCAAGTTTAGAGAGTCGATAAGGCCAAATTTAGTGAAAATCATTATTTTTGAAGCCCTAGGTTTGAGATCTCGGCACAAAATGCTATGTGAATTTTTTGAAGTCTGATTTATGATGAAAATGTATTACTCTCAGATCAAAATATGAATTCCAAGCTTTAATATGCAAAATGCCAATGCAAATCTAATGAAAATGCATGAAAATTGCTAGTTTTTTGTTGAAATTTTCTATGCAAAAATGCAAATATTTTGAATCTAAATGCAAATTTACACTAAAATGAAAAACTAAAAACAAATTAAAATTTGAATGAGCCTCTAAAATTAGTAGAAAAATCTCAAAGAAGATTTTGCCTACTAACCCTAGATTTTGGAATTAATAGGTTTAATGAAAATTGTCAAAATTTCTACAAAAGCCTAGCAAATTAATGATGAAAATGCAATGCAAATTATTGGATTTTTGCGTTTTTCTGTATTTTATATCAGATCTGATGAAAAAATAATGAATTAGGTAAATTTAGAAAGAATTGATGCAATTTAGTAATCTATATGAAAATGCAAGCTAGGGTTTTCAAATTTTTACAAATTTTTCAAATTTTTTTGTAATTTTCTCAATGCAATAAGATGAAAGACTATATGAATGAATGAAATCAATCCAAATCTTAAGACACACACTCAGAAAGTTGCAATTTAAGTCCAAAAACATGGGTTCACCAAAATGTTTAGAGTAAAATTGGGATTTGTTAATGTTTAAGTGTTTAGATGTTTGAATCCTCCTTTCACCCTTAACATTCAAGGACCTAGGGTTGAGTGGCAATGCACTATCATACCCTAGGTCACTATGAGATGTAGGGAATTTTGGATTAAGGTGTTTAATTATCAATTTTCCTTCTCCTGTGCTCAATTAACCATTAAAACCCTAATTTTTCAAATACGATTGTAAACAGAAGAATAATAGAAAAAGATCTTACAGAGGGAAGCAAACTATCAAATCACAAAGTACCTATTTTCAGGGCTTCGAGGAGGAAAAGTTGGGGACACAGGAGTGAGTGCCCAAGTCCAAGGTCCTAGTTTTTGTTGAGATCTAGAAATTCAGTCTACAACTCTTCCCTACTGTTCTGGAGATTTTCCCATTACGGAAGTTGGAGGACTAATGAGCAGGCATCCAAGTCCAGGGTGTTGTTTTTCCTTTTGTTCTGTAATTCTGACACTTTAAGATGCCTTCCTACAACTTCACTTTTCCCAGCTCCTCAACCTATAACTTGCAACCATGAAAACTTTGGGAGGGGGTTGTGGTGTTTAGAGGCTTGCCTCAGTCAAGCCTCGGAGGACACTTAAGTCTCTAAACACCGTTGTCAGATAGAGAGTGCATACCCTTGTGAGGCAGAGGCAAAAACTAAAGGAAATGATGATGAAAACATAATATAATATCACCTTATAGTGAAGATCTCATGGGAGGAAGATGTCCTTCATTCCATGATGAAATGGATGCTCAAATCTACAAACACAAACACATAGACAACACAATTCTACTCTTGCAACACAATGAAAGCCTTGAATCACCTTGAGAGTGCACAAACATTACAATGATCATCTACTTTCTAAATAAATACCTAAACATGCTTTTATATGCAACTACAAACACTCCCACCAAAATTTCATAAATTCAAACTTACCATGTCAGCATAGGACCCAAATAACGGTCACAAGCTGACACCTAAAAATTGGGACTACCCCAAAATAGGGCAGAACTAGGGTGTGGGCACCCAAGTCCTTCGCCCCTATTTTGGGAAAGGCTAAGCTCAAGGGGTCCTCCTAGGTCCCATTTATCATGTTACCTAGGGCTCATTCCATCAGGATGCCAAATTATGAAGTAAGATGTCCTAAATGCATGCAAAAGACCTGGGAGCCAAACTTTATGAGGGAAAAGCTCCCAAGGGGACATTTTCTAACGTTATAGGGAGTTCATGTTATATCTTGTTCCTGGACTGATGGTGGATACCTCTTAGGGGGAGTACAAAGTGGTTTCTAATGATAGGGGGAGTCTGTTTACTATAAGAAGAAGGTTTTCCCTAAGAAAGAATGTGTAGGGATGTGGTCACTGATGAGTAGGTAGTGGATGCCCTTTGTCCTTGATATCAAAGGGGGAGAAATGTGCAGGTATGTGTTGCTATCAATGCCAAAGGGGGAGATTGTTACACATATGGTTCCTAGGGTTGTCATTGATGTCAACACTATCACTTGGTTGTCACTGGTGTCAACACTATCATGGAGGTGTGAAGGTGTTCATGGTTGGATGTCATGTCCCATCCAACAAGAGAAGAGAAAAGATACAATTCATGGTTAGATGTCATGTCCCATCCAACAAAGAGAAGAGAGAAGATATAGTTTATATTTATATGGGAATTAGAAGCACAAAGATGATCAGATGTATTTCTGATGTTACTAATGGCCTGAAGCATGTATGTTCCAAGCTTCATGATGATTGGACTGCCGGAATAGTGTTTTGTTGTTTGATGCAAAAGCATCACCTGAATGTTGTTCTTGAAGGTCCAAGAGACCTATTTAATCTTTTAAGGACTATTTTGTTATGTGATTCCTAGTTGTATGTCAAGAAAAGATTAAAAAATGGTCTTATAAAACCATATATATAATCTTTTGTAAGGTTTTCTAGCCTAGGTGTGGTATAGGGTTAAAAGTTGGACTAAAGTAGCATAATTGTCAAATTTTATGACATAATCTTTAGGTTTTGTATGTAAAAGGACATATGCTCATGGATAACTATTTTTTTAAGTCTTTGGATGCTAAATCAATCCAATAATACACTCCAAGAAGTATTGGGAGATGGAAATCAGAAAATACCCTATTATTTTGCACTTTTGTGAGAGTTTTTCTATGAAATAGAAAGAAAATAGCTTGGTATGGATTTGCATAGCATGGTACTAGGTCTAAAGGTGGATGAAAGTTTAGAGATCTATGTTAGGATTCCAATGCAAGTGATTTGGTTAAATTTCATGTTATATTAAGCAAGTTATGGTTAAATTACTGCTAACAACTTTGACAGTTTTTAAGAAATTACAGTATGAAATTCTTTGTGTACGGACTTGTAGGGTCAAGTATTAGGTTTGTGTTTATGTGGGATGATAATGGAATGCCTTAAGGTTTAAATTCAATTTGTTTGAGGTGATTCATTAAGTTTTTCTCAAATTATTATCAAAATAGTGCTCGTTGCTCTATTTAGAAACTAGGGTTTTCAGCAATAGAAAAAAATTCATATCTTTTTTTGGTACGGTGAAAAATGATGAAATTTTTTGAGAACCTATATTAGGGTCTTGGTTAAGTTCTTACCAAATTTGGGCTCCATATCTATTGGTTTGCATGAGTTATTTAGGACTGTTTGCTAGAAATCCCTGCCAAAAAGTCTATCATAACCCTATAACAATTAGAGTTTGTTGAAAATTTGAATTTCTTGAGTTTGTCAAACAAGGAAAAGGTTTGTGGAGGTTCTATAAGGCATGTTAAAGGTGGTCAAGTCATCAAATGCATAAAAAGTAAGTTTTTCTATGTCAAGAGACTAGGTTTGCCAAGGAAATATGGGTTTAAAGCCTAGGAATGAAAGGCTTATAGGTCAAATTATAGGAACTAGTTGAAACCTTACTAAAAGTGAATCTTTTATAGATTTTAATGACTATTATAAGTCCCTTTTAGGCATCAAGAATGAGCGTTGTCATTACAAGTATGAATTTGGGTCTAAATTGAGGGTTTAAGGGCTAGTAGAACAAGGTATCACCTAACTTCCATAGAAGGGTCAGTCAAACTTTTGGAAAGTTGTTGTTTAATTTTCTTTCTCTACATCATAGCTTGAAGGTAGTGTTGTATCTGTGAAGGTGTTCTATGTAGGACAATGGAATGCTTTGCATTCCTCTGCATTTGTCAATATGGCCATGCAGTTTTGGAACTATGTTCAAGGTACAGTGAAGGTGATATATCCAAGTTTTTAGATCATTTGTCCTTCTATTGTGAAAGTTATGCATGATAGATTATTGACATGTGTTCTAGCAGAGTAAGCTAGTGCTAAAGGCTTGTTGGAATGCTTTGCATTCCTCTAGAAATGAATGATTTCCTTTGTGGTTTTAAGGACATGTTTATGGATATGTATTACATGCTTCCTTGCAATTCCAAGGTTCTTGGCGGTCCACAACTCAATTTTTCAAATGACAGCATGTTACAGTGTGTTTCAGATGGTAGATTGTTCTCAGAGTTCATGACTAAAGTTGTGTGGCACAAATCTTTGATGTGTAAAGGTAAAGGAGTGTTTGGAGATGCTGTATGAGTCATGTGGACTCATCTAGAAGAGTTTGCATGAAGATCTTTCTTGTTTCCAGTACCACACAAGGTATTTAAGTTGATGTGGTTGTTATGCTTCAAAGTTCATGTGTTTTTTCTTAAAGTTGTCCTATTTCAAAATGAGCAAAGTGTGCGGATGTAATTCCTTGGTGTTTAAAGCTATGAATAATGTTTTGGACTTGGTTAAGCAAGTGTTGGTGTCTGCAAGGCATGGGTCTTCTTCTAGTGTAAAGTGTGGTTTTGTTTAGGACCTATCTTCTACATGTTTCATGTTGTGTATTGTCTGGTTGACTTGTAAATGTATTTTTCATGTTGTATCTAGCTAACAAGCAATGTAATCAATGTAATATATTGTATAAATTGTAAATCAAATCAAATGAGGTGAGGTGTGATTGCAAGTTTATTGGTAAGGTTCACAAGCAAGATAAGGAGTAGAATGAATACATTTTGATGTGTGACTGAAGGAGAAAGAGTAGAAGTTGTAGACGTTGTCCTGATTCATCTTGAATACAAATTTGTGACACCGATCAAGTGTATAGTGTGCCTAATTGATTTGATCATAAGAAGAAAATGTGAAGAGGCAGAATTGCAATCATCAAAGGTTTGAATTTCATTGTCATTTTTCAGATAGTAGAAGGACTGTCATATTGTAATATTTTGTAAGTGTGTTCTCAATTCAGGGAGTAGTAGCTTCCTTGGGAGTGACCCTAAAGCAAAGTCTTCAGGGAGTAGTAGATTCCTTGGGAGTGACCCTAAATCAAAGTTTTTAGTGAGTAGTAGCCTCCTTACATTATAGCCCTAAAATAAAGTTGTTATTTGAGCTTCATATATTGTGAGTTAATCCTCACCATGGTTTTTCCCTTCTAGGGTTTTCCACATATATCTGGTGCTATGTGTTGATGTGCATTGTGTTAATCTTTCATGTTCATGTTAATACTGTGATGCTTAAGTTTTAATATGCTCCATATAAGTTGAAGTTGTTAAAATTGAAGATTGTTTTGATACTGATTCACCCCTTCCCTCTCTCAGTATCTTGGTGTGTTCAATAGTATACACACAACACACAAAGCATAAATATCATACACACATACACATAGTATACACGCTTGACATGGAGTATACACATAAGGCATAAAGTATACATAGAATACACATGAAATACACATGGAATACATGTGAAACACTCAAGAGACATACATAAGGAACACATAGAGAGTACATGTGAAGCATGCATGAGGCATGAAGAATATATAGAGAATAAGAATATATGAGTAGAATACACACATCATACATTAATCACAAGAAACATAATATAGAAGACCTTGAGTTAGTATGACAAAGGAGACCTCAATCTACATGATGTCTCAATTACCATGCATCATTCCCCAAGATGCAATAAAGAAGAATGCTAAAGGGTTAGTTAGAAATGCGTGGAAGCATAGGAGAAGTACAAACACATCATACACACCATCTCAAAAGGAAAGTGTTTCCACTCAAGGGAATACACCAAGCTGCCTCCTGCAAGAGGATTATCATGATGTCTTGTAGAATAAGAAGGCAAAGTGACCTTACTATCAAACTCTAGTTGGTGCCACAACCCTTCTCTTAAACATGCAAGGTGATTCAACTTAGGAGAACAAGACAGACTCAAGATCTTGTTTCCAAGTTAGTCGTAATCCTTTTCAAGAGAGTGTAGTAACAAAGATAATCAACAAGTGTTTAGATAGAATGATGAAAGTGAGACTCATAGAATGATATATGGCCCCACCTTAAAGTGATTGCTAACTCCATCAAGGAGAAACTATCTTTAAGGTAGAGGGATGAAGAAATATAAAATGGGCATGAGACCTTTCTAAAAGTACATTCCCAAATGAGATGTGTTTACAAAAGCTACATCGCAACAAGGGGTTTACCCCAAGACAAGCTCACAAAGGTGATGCTTATAGGCATGATACACAATGGATTGTGTAGTAATGGTATGATGCTGAGCATTTCTACAAGGTTCCATATAGACGGAAGAAAGATCACATACACATAAATTAAATCAATATGAAATGATGCTAAATCATCCAAAGGAAAGATAATGAAATTACACACCATGACATATAGAAGAATGAAGATACATATAGAGGAATGACAACTCATTCTACTCTTTGTACCTTTTTACTCACAAGGGTGCCAAAGGAGAACTAACAAACAACAACACATCACAATATGGGGATCACAGTACACACAAGCATAACATAAATGAGAAGAAGGGACCACTCTTGAAATTTAGCCTATAACAAATTATCCTCCCCCATCTTGATTAAAAATGGAAGGAGGACAAGGTGCTCTAGGGACTACCTCAAGCATGGTGAGAAGTGCTAGAGACAAATCTTGTTTTTGGTTGTTGATTTTTTTCACCCAAGACTTGGCATTCATTAGTGGAATGGCCAAGTGCTTGGTGATATGCACAATAATGAGGAGATGAGTAATTATCTTGTTGAATATTTTTGTGTTTTGGATTAGGAAGAGTGATTAAGTGGTCTTTGAGTAAACTTGACAAAATACACTCTTGTTGAGATAGAAGAGAAAATTTAGGGGGAGTAGGAAGCAACCCTTTTTGTTGTGAAAATGGTGGAGAGAATGTAGGAGAAGGTCAGAAACCCAAACCTACTTTAGACAAGTATAGTTTTAGATCCACAGGTTCCTTAATTCCCTATTCCTTACATCCTAACCCATTTCCAATGTTTTCTTTGTTTAGAAAGAATTTTGAATCCAAGCCCATAACACTTCTCCAAATCCAAAGGAAGCAGAGAGGTCATATGACTATCTTTGTTGAAATGTGTTGAAGAAGAATGATCACTCTTTTCATCATGGTGAGGAAGGTCAACCTTTATTTCAACCATCCCATGGGGTTGAAATCTAAATATACCTCGTCACTACCAAGAAAAGTAGTGGAGTTAGATGGTACTTTATCACAAATGGCTACCATTTCTATAGAAGAAGGTAGATCTTCATCTATTTTAAAGGTTCCATTATCATTAATCTTGAGTTTAAACTTTGTAGGAGTATGATATTGTGTTGAAGAGATTTTATTTACCTTTGAGGTCTTTGGGTGTGAGGGTGAGATTTTATGTTCACCTGCAAAGGATGGTGTAAAATCTAACGAACCCCAATCATCACCAAAACATGCATTCAAAGGACAAACACTATCTTGATCAACACTATTGTTATAAGTGGAGGATATAGGTTTTTCTTTTATTGAGGAAGGGATAAAATTGTTTAGATGAATTTGATATCTCACTTCCATTTGTAAACAAATTTCAGGAATCATATCAGCTTTAATTGTATGTAATTTGTCTTCAAAGATGAATTTTATTGAATGATGAAGGGTACACAAAACTAACCCCATGGCATGAATCCATGGCCTACCAAGAAGAATATTGTATGAAAGATAACTAGGCATGACATGGATAAGGGTAGGCAATGTCACAAGACCAACCCTAAGAGTAAGGTAATAGTACCCAATGATTGCCTACCAACATTATCAAAGCCACGAAGGATGAGGTTATCTGGTTTGATGAAAGAGGTATCAACATTGATTTTATGCAACAACTCTATGCCACAAATGTTAAGACCTGATCCACCATCAATCATGGTACATCTAACTCTCATATTATTAAAAAAGACAAATATCATAAGAGGCTCATTTTGGTTTTGAACTTCTATGGGAGGTAACTCATGTTGTTGAAAAACAATATCTAATTTTGTCACATGCATTCAATCTAAAAGAGATGCTACATCATTCAACTAAACAATAGGTGGAACAATCACCTTTTGTAAAGATTCATGGAGCATTTTGTGGTATGTAGGTGATGTTTTTATCAACTCCCATAGAGAGATCTTAGTCGGAGTAGCTCGGAGCTACTCGACAAGATCATAATCTCTACCATTATGAGTAGGAAGACAAGGTGCTTGAGGTAGGATAGGTTGAGAAGGTGGAAGAGAGATGGGCACATCTAGTACGTGCTTACTTTTATTGTGAGTGTTATATGTGTGAGCATTCTATGATGTTGCGACACATTTAGTACACCTTGATTTCTTTGAGTAATTTTCTTTGCATAATTGATAATATAACCTGGGGGTTGAGGTGGTGTTGGATCACCTTAAACTGTAATCACTGGTTTGAAGTGAGAAGGCGTATTAGGTGCCTCATGTGCAATGATTTTGGGAGCATTATCATATTTATTCACTATCCTCATAGTAGGTGGAATAAGTCTATTAATGATGATTGAATTGACACTTTTTCATTTTGAGTAAGCTCAACATCCATCCCTAAGGGCTTTAATGTGAGAGACCACTCTTCATCCACTAATGCTTCATCTTTTGAAGGGAGAGCATTGGAATGAAGGGAGTGTGAAGTGTTGTTAAGAAAATTGTTCGTGACGGTATCCTTAGTGATGTCCAAGGGATTTGAACTTGCAACCAAAGGATAAATATCAAGGGTCTTCACATCCTTAGTGATATCCAAGGTACTTGAACATTCAATCAAAGGAGGAAGATCAAGGGTCTTCACTTCCTTATTGATATCCAAGGTACTTGAACATTCAACCAAAAGGGGAAGATCAAGGGTCTTCACTTCCTTAGTGATATCTAATGTACTTGAACATTCAACCAAAGGAGGAAGATCAATAGGCTAATCCATAGAGTTATCATGTACTATGGTAGAAGTAGTAGTTTTCAACATCCTCTAATATCACATCTTTAATGATTTAATCCTCTTGCACCAAAATGTCTTCATTTTTGGGAGAGGGATCAAAAGCATAGGGTGAAGTAGGTAAAGCTAAGTCATCATCACATGCCTTAGATTTTATGTCAATGATACTATCATGAATTGTAGTAGGAGAAGAACTATCACCATCATCTTTCTCATGACTATGAATGAAGATGAATTTAGTAAAGTATTCTAATATAGATATAAGTAATTCTAAGAAACCAATAATACATGTAAGTGTGATATGGAACAACAATTTACAATTGAATTTAGACATGATTTGAATATGTAGAAAAAGATTGCAATCAATGATCTACAAGTGCAAGAGAAGCGGGGTCTTCCAAAAATGTGTCTTTTTGGTAACCTCAACAATTAAGTCTTGCCAATGTAAGATGTGTAACATGTGAAAAATAAGTGCCTAAATTATTTATCCACTTAAATGAAACAAATATTTAGAGAATTTTTCTTTGATGAAGATGCATTGAATGCAAGACTAGCTAGGGTTTACTAGCAAAACCTTAGATTTTTAATGCTTACTTCCTAAACCACAATTTTTTGATGCAATAATTCTTTTGAAAGAAAATGATATTTATGACATGCTATAGATATGAAATATCATATTGAAATATAAATGATAGAAAAAAAATCTGAAACAAAATCTTAATTGCAAACCCTAGGTTTTGAATTTTCACCAGGTTTTTAAAAATGTAACTTTTTTGACAAAACCCTAGCAAATTAGAATTTTAAATGCATGATGAAACACCATGAAATGATCATCTACTATAACTTAAATCAGATATGATGAAAAAATGAGAAATTTAAATTTTTCTATGATGATCTACAACATATGCAATAAGAACAATGCACAAATATGCCTTTTTCTAAGCCTAAAATGCTTTGATTTTTCACTTTTTTCAATGCCAATATGCAAGAATGTTCTGAAACAAAAAGGATGATAATGTAAAGAAAATTAAATCCTTTGAATCAAATGAATAATGCAACAAGATCTGAAACAACACACTAATCTACAAACCCTAGGTTGAAGATTAGCTAGATTTCCTATAAATGCAAGGTTTCTCCAAACCCTAATAATGAAATAATGCAAAATTAAGATATATAACTATATAAAATGATGAATGAATGTAATATAATCAGAAATGATGCCAAAGTGCAAGAAACGATGGGTTCACCAAAATGTTATGTAGAAAAGTGAGATTAGCTCAATAGATCGAACTAGGTCAAACCCTCTTCTACAAAACATTAGGACACAAACTGAGCTTGGCTTCTACCCAAGAAGGAGAGAAAAACTACATGTCTTCTTACCTTTTGTTTTATACAGAATAAATTAACCAAATCAAATCAATCAAGCTAGGGTAAAGACAAGAAACCCTAATTGACAAAGATCAGAGTAAAATAGACTATCAAAAGTATAAACCTAGAAACCAAATGAATAGTAGAGATCAAGGATGAAGTCAAAACCTAGATCCAAAGGAAAAACTACCTAGGAAAAGGGTGATTGGGCACCCTAGACCCTAATTAGGGTTAGCAGAAACTGATGTCTCAGATTTCTTCACCCTCTTGTACTTTTGCTCCCTAGAACTTGTCTTCAACCAATTCCTCCAGATCTGACCTGCACACATGTGCAAGAAGGAAAATGGTTGGGTACTATTTATGATATTTCCTCAGTCAAGATCCATGAATGGTGCTTCCACCTCCACAATATCAAAGATGATAGATATATAGCACATGCCCTAAGAGGGCAGAGGCAAATCTGAAGTAGAATGGAATGCTAGAACAAATCATGAAGGAAAGAAGTCACCATGAGCACAGAAACCCTAGCATGCTTGATGCAACATCACAACTTGACTCAAGAAGTTGGTTTATCCCAAAGAAGTAGAAGGATCTTGCCAAGACTTGCAATATGTTAGTGTCACAACAATAATCCACCATAGAGAGCTTTAGAGAAGAACAAACAACATGAGAGAGAAGAAGAATCCTACAAGAAATTAGAGATTAGAGAGAGAGAGAGAGAGAGAGACGTTCAAATAAATAAACTAACTTTCTTTTATATGCATTCTCATTCATTTTTGTAGAATTAAACCACATGAGGCTGACATTGGGAATCATTTAAGTGTTATTAACCCCACCTTATAATTACCTTTTTAGATTTTGTACATCAGGATCAAGAATTACAGACTTAATGCTCAAAAGGGTGTTATAATAGGTCCTAATTAACAAGTGTAAACATTTTAGGTCCACCTAGGTGCTAAACTAAGTGTAAAATGGTAGTGTACACATTTTACAACATAACGGGAATAAGGCATTAAGGATTTTGTGAAACTAAAACCACACTTGTCTAAAGTAGGTTTAGGTTTTCAACCTTCTCTTATGTTTTCACCACCATCTCCTAAAGTGTCTATGGCTCCTCCTCAAAATTCAAACTCCTCTCCACACTAGAAAGGGTTGTTTCCTACTCCAAATACATCTTCACTTTTATCTCAACAAAAGTGCATTTTTCCAAGTCTACTCAAAGATCGCTTGATCACTCTTCCTCCTCCAACACATAAAAAGATTCCACAAAACAAACAATCAACACTTACTTTTGTGTATATCATTGAGTGCTTGACTATTCCACTAATCAATGCCAAGCCTTGCATGACAAGATTCCACAACTTCAAACATGATATGGCTCTAGCACCTTACAAAATGTTTGATGTTTAGCATCTTGTACCCCATCCATTTATGTTTCATGATATAGTTTGATTTATGTGACACCTTGTTGTAATGCTCAGTGTCATACCATGACTACACAAGCCATTATGTATCATGCCTGTAGCATCACCTCGATTAGTCCATCCTCAGGGAAGCCCCTTTTAGTAATGTAGCTTGTGAGAAAACATATCATTTAGGCATGTGCTTCCATAAATCTCTCGTGTCTCATTTACATTCATTATTCATTCTACCTTAAAGAAATTTCTCCCTAATGGAGTTAGAAATCACTTTAATGTGGGGGCATACATTATACTATGTGATTTACTTTATTCATGCACCATGTGGCTAGTCTTGTTATCAAAATACTTGTGATTCATTTTTGTAGCACCTATAATATGGTTGATGTGGAACTCACCTAGTAATTTGGTGTCCTTACTAGCTTTTGATGTTTCCTTGTGTTGTTTTTCCATGAGCCACCTAGCATAACACAACTTGCTATCCTATGTGCTTCGTGTGACCTATCATTATTATACTCATTGTCACCTAGTAATTTGGTGGTCCTTACTAGCTCGTGATCCATGAGAACATTGTTCATGTTATCTTCTTTGATTTCTCCTTATCCATATGCATATATTCTTTACATTCTTCTATCTAACTCCTTAAAATTCCTTTATTTTAACTACATCTTAGGGACAATGCATGGTAATTGCGACAACCTTTTAGACTGAGGTCTCTTTTACCTTGCTGACTTGAGATCTCTCTTTGTTTGCTCAGGTATTTGTGATGAATTCATTATTGTATGCTTTTGTCTCCCATGAAATTCTTGATGTATGCTTCATATGTTCTTTGTGTGTATTTCACATGTATCTTGAGTGTATTCTATGTGTCTTTCACATGTATTTCACATTTCTTTCATGTGTATTATCTGTTATTACTTCATGTACTCTATATGTTTGCTTCGTGTATTAAGTGCTTGCTTCGTGTATTACATGTTTGCTTTGCATATTATGTGTTTTCTTCATGTATTGCATGTTTGCTTTGTGTATTGTGTGTTTTACATGTATTCTCTATGTATGCTTTTTCTTATTTCATGATTACTAAATTATCAAATGTATGTGTATGTGTATGTGCATGTGTGTATGATTTGTGCCATGTGGTTTGTGACTCATAGAATCCTAAGGATGGGGGCTAGCGCATCCCTTAAACTTAGTGTCATTCTATGAGAAGTTTCTAGTTTCTTCATACTTTAGTGTGAGAAGGATTGTAAGTTCCTACTCCCACTAAAGTTGGGGCTAAATGTTATGTCATAAATTGTCGACACTAGACAATTTGACACAAGATTTAGCTCCCTCCTGAATGTTGTACCATGTTTAGGACTTTATAAAGGATCTTTGATAGGTCCCCTGGCGACACACCCTTTCGGGGGCTAATTGGCTAGGACATTAGTGCCCAAGTGCTAGTGTCCCGTCATTTAGGCCCTAAAAAAGTCCCAAAAGTGAAGTGTGTTGGCCTTGTGTACCTTGGGTATTGTACTTTGTCGGCCTCAAGTCATTTGGGCCCCTGACAAGTAATTAGGATGCATATATACATGTTGAACTATCACTCATTTACACCTAATGGAAAAATGCTCTAATGATTCTCTAGGCAATTGCTCTCTAAAAAATTTCTATCTACATGCCCTCTATTTGTATAGAATATTCTTGTGTGCTAACCCTTGTAGATCTTGGTGGAAGCTCCTTCCTCCTTCACTCACTCCTTATGGTGATTTGATTGTGGCATCATCCCATCAAGGATTCCATGCTCATGGTAACATATTTTCTTTCTACTTTCTTACATTCATCTTCTATTATTCAGATCTGCCCCTGCCCTCCTAGGGCATGCACTCTTGATCTAATTCTTGACTGTTGTGGAGGTGGAAATACCATTCACAGGGTTTGACTAAGGAAAACCCCTAAAACAACCCAAAACCTTTTCTCCTTTTTCTTTTATAGATTCCAGAAGATCAGGAATAGGTGTGCAATATCTGGGAGTTGATTTATGAATGTAAACGCTAACTCTTAGAAACCCCTAAAATCTAGATAGAAACCCTAGGACACTAGCACTCGATCACTTTTGTCTAGCCATATTTTCCCTTATTTCTAGAAGTAGCATCTAACAGGTTTGCTTTGCTCAATACAAATCTATTTTTCTGGGTTTCTAATTTTGAAAGGTATAGTTTCTCTATTTTGGCATATTTCCATTGTAAAAACCCTAGATCTAGCCTCATTAATTCAATTTTCTCAATTACAACAAAGGGACATAACCTCGTGTATCTTTGGCTCTCCTTCAGAACTGTAGCCAAGCTTGATTTGTGTTCCAGTATTTAATTGAAAGGATTGATCTAGCTAATTGACTAGTAATTAGATCCCTCTAAATTCTATATACCACAAACATATAGTTTGAGTGCTAATAAGAATGATAAATTTAGTACACATGAAATACATGTGAGAAAATGGACCTTAGTTAGCTTCCTCTATAGATACATTAATTCTATGTGAACTAAGTGTGGAGGATGGGATGTGGGTAGGCCATATGGTATGTAGTGATGGGGGAGAATATCATTAAGGATATGTTCTTCATTTTATTATCCTTCATGAGATTGGTATTTTTGACTAAGGCTATGTGAGGTTACTTCATATTTCATAGTATATAATTGTACCTATGCAAAAGGATTTGGCTTTATCTAGGTATATAGTAAGAGTAATTGCGTGGAAATGTTTATGAAGGTTAGGTGTGTTGGTGCTCAAATTTAACACTCCTCAAATCCCTAAAGCCAATTAATTCTTGAGTGTCAGGTGTGTCAAACTAAAAACAAGGATTTCAACTTATGTTTAGGATGAGGAAACTAAGGACAACATTGATAATGGAACTTTTGATATCCTTGAGAGAAATGTTCTAGTTTCTTATCGGCTTGCCTTGTCACCTAGTCTCTTGCGCATCCATGATGTGTTCCATGTTTGTGTACTTAGATAGTATATTTTAGATGTGACACATGTTCTTGATTGGGGTGAATTATAGGTCGAGGAAGGTGGACAACTTTCTTTGGAGCCCATCTATATTCTATAGCATCAAAGGCTGGTACTTTGGGGTCAAGACTTGGATTAGGTAAGGGTCCAATGGAACTCGATGGATGACTCTTCAGCTACTTGGGAGGATGCTACATCGTTGAGGGCTTTATATCCCCGTCTTTTTGAAGGCTTTCAAGAGTAAGCCTAGACTTAAGGGGGAGGATGTAATGCCTCTGGCATCTGTCTCTGTTGATTAGACCTTTACTTTGGTTTCCACTACTGTTATTAGTGATGATACTTCATTTTGACATCAAGGTGATCTTGATGAGTTTTTGGTTGATTGTTAGACCTTATTATGACTATTATTTTATGACATTATTTGACGATCTTCTAGAGTGGTTTCACTGTTGTGCTTGTATCATGTATGTATTTGTGATTCTCTTGTTGTTGATTATTTGTCGATCATTGTTGATGATTCATGTTTGTGATGTGTATTTTTTATCATGCCACATTGGGTGTTATATGATTTTCTTTGACTATATTTCATTAAGCAGGTACGCCTAATGTTTCTTTTAAGTGTGTAGATATTATTAGTCCCCAGTGGTGGTTAAATGGAGATGTCGCATTAGGATTCATGTATTGGTTAGCCTTATTTATCCCTCTAATATCAAGTATGGGATATATCTGCGTAACCCTATGTGTTTTTGGATCTGAACTAGTGGCGATTTAGGATTCCATATGTCATGTGTAAACCCATAACGTGTTGAATGTTTAATGAGTGTTTGCATAGTTTTAACATTTTATATTTATTATAGGTTTAATGGATTTTTATTAAAATAAGAATATTTAATATTCTGTATGGCATAATTTATTGGGGTTTGAAAAAGGAAAATATTCCCCTTAGTTAAAATGCATTTCAAAAAGGCATTAGTGATAAGGAATATTATTTATTTAAATTTAAATGTTCAATAGCAATTTATTAAATTATCTATGTGAAAGAAATTATATGATTTAAATGTTTAAGTCATATTTGAATTGGAAAAATATTGTAATTTCTATTATGTTGGAAACTAAATAATAAAAAAGTATTTTAAATTTGAAATTAAAAGATTTAGGGCTTTTTGGCATAAAAGGGAAAAATGAACTCATTTTATTCATTCTTTCTTCTCAAAAATTGCTCTCCAACTCTTGAAACCCTCTCTTGCTTGCAAAATATGGAATTTTGGTGTGCTTGGATGAAGGCTTTCTTTATTTTCTTGCAAGTTGGAATTAGATTGGAGTCTTTTTGTTGATGCTTGTAGTTGTGTGTTTAAAGTTCATCTTCAACCCTTATCTTCTTGGATTCCATTGCTTGTTTTGAAAGGTAAGTGCTTCAAACTTCTTCCATGAATTTATTTGTTGTTTCCTCTTCTTTCCATGCCATCTAGAATGATTATTAATGGCTTTGTTTAGTAGAAGTATAGCATGAGTTTTAGTTACAGATGTAGTTTTATTATTTACATGTGTCCATCCATTGGAAACTTGGTAAAACAAACGAAGCCCTACCAATTTTTTTTGTAGAACTACCCAACTCATTTTTATTGAAGATTTAGAGTGTTGTTCACATTGCTTATAAAGGGTTGTTGTCTATTTTTCTATAGGCCATGTTGAATGAAATTTATAAATTTGGTCAAGGTGCCATAAGGTGCTCTAATGGAGGATTTAGGGCCTTATGGTTATTTCTTGCTTTTTGAAAACATGAAAATTAATTTTTATGCATTTCCTTGATGATTTACGTTGTGGGATGATTTGACTCCCTAATAAAATGTGATTTTGCATCTTTTAAGAATATGTTGTGTTTTTTTAAATGTTGTGATTTTGTCACCTTGAAAACTATTCCATGCCCAATTGGTTAAATTGGTGCAATGGGTGTTTAGGAAGAGGTCTATGGGTAGGAGAGGAGTAGATTTCATTGTACAGCATGACCCAAAGAATTCCTTGGAATTAGTGAATGGAAGTTTTAAACAAGAATATCATTTAAACACATTGGGGAAAAAATTAAATAAACTAATAACAAGATCATCTACACCAAACCACATTTCCTGGTGATACAATTCCCTATTAAGGGTTTGGGTGTAAAGAGCATTTTGTGGTGATACATACCTAGTGATGCTATGAAGAGGTAATTCCATCATTTTTTCTACGAGGAGGTATGTGCCCTCAATTTGACACTCCTTGTCCTAGCTAGCTAGGTCTCTCTTCCTTCTTCCACCATCATAGTTTGACTCAGTGTGTGATGTTTACCATGTGATTGTTTATGCATTGTGATGTTGATCATGCTTTTATTTCATTGTTATATATATATATATATATATATATATATATATATATATATATATGTATATTGTTATATATATGTTGTATGGCATGTGTGTAAACCTTATCTCCCTTGTTTGGTGTGAGTGTGTATTCTTCCCATGTTGCTGATCACCTGAATACATTCAATATGCTTGTTGCCCAGTTAACTTTTGTTGGTGTGAAGATGGAGGAGGAGGATCGATGTATGACATTACTGTGTTCCTTACTAGATTCATTGGACCACCTCGTTATGGCCATTGGGAGTACCACTACCACCTTCAAGATGGATGAAGTGGTTTCTTCGTTGTTGTCTAAAGAGATGCAAAGAAAGTCTTCCAAATCAGCCAAGGAGGCTCTTGTGGTTTGTGATAGATCTAAAGAGAAGGGAAAGAAAAAGGATAAGAAGAAGGAATAAAAAGGAAGATCCAAATCTTGTGGGAGAACTAAGTCTCCCAAAAAGCCCAAGGCCCTGTGTTGGAACTACGGCAAACCTGGTCACTTCCGCAAGGAGTGCAAGGAGGAGAAAAATAAAAAGAAGAAGAATTATGATTCAAATTCTAACAAGTCCTCTCACGATGAAGGAGAAGCATTTGTCACTACCTTGGCAACACATGCATCTAAGGATGTGTGGCTTATTGACTTTGGTACATCTTTTCACATGACCTCGCATCGGAGCTAGTTTTTGAAGTATGAAGAATACGATGGTGCAAAGGTGTACTTGGGTGATGATTCTCACCTGGATATTGTTGGCCATGGAAGAGTTTTGATTTGGTCCCTTGATGGACGAGCAAAGGGAATCAATGGTGTTCTACATATCCTTGGTTTGACATAGAACCTTCTTTTTGTAAACAAATTGAATGATGTGGGTGTGCAGGTTGTTTTCTTGAATGGATGATGCAAGATGACTAGAGGATCTATGGTGTTAGCTAAGGGTATTTGGATTGGCACTCTGTTTTAGTTTGATGCATGTGCAATTTAGTGCAATAGTGCCTTTGTTTTGAAGAAGAGAGCTTTAGAGTCTTCATCCTCACCATTGGAACCAGCAGCAAAGAAGATTGTTGCATCTACTTCTGATGGTCATGCTTTCTGGGTACCTAAGGGTGCTCATTCTATGGAGATGAAACTTCTAGTTGAGAAGACTATGTTATGGCACCAAAGGCTTCGTCACATTGGTGAAAAGCGTTTGAGGACCCTAAAGAATAAAAATCTTGTTGAGGGTATGAATGATTGTAACCTTGAGTTCAATTTCTGTGAACATTGCATTTATGGAAAACAAAACCGTGTTTAGTTTTATTCTAATTCTCACAAATCTTCTAAGGTGTTGGACTTGATTCATTCTAATGTGTTTGGTCTTGTTAATGTTCCTTCGATTTCAAAATCTATTTACTTTATTTCATTCATTGACGATTACAGTAGAAGGACATGGGTGTATTTCCTTAGAAGTAAATCTGAAGTCTTTAATAGATTCAAAGAGTTCAAATCTCTTGTAGAGAATCAAAAGGATAGAAAGATTAAGTGTTTGAGGACTGACAATGGTGGTGAGTTCTGTTCAGCAGATTTCAACAAGTTTTGTAAAGAACAGGGGATTAAGAGGCACAAGACACGTCTGTATACCCCTCAATAGAATGGAGTTGTAGATAGGATGAATAGAACATTGATGGAGAGGGCAAGGAGTATGCTAAGTAGAGCTAGTCTTGAACAAAAGTTTTGGGCTGAAGCTGTTGCTACCACTTGTTACTTGGTTAATAGGTCTCCTACATCAGTGCTCATTAATAAGACACCTACGGAGGTATGGTCTAGTAAAAAGCCTTCATTAAGACACATTCAAGTATTTGGTTGTGAGGCCTATGTACATGTGCCTAAGGAGAAGACGTCTAAGTTGGAGAACAAGGCTATAAAGTGTATATTCATCAGTTATGGCATCAGTGTGAAAGGGTACAAGATTTGGGATCCAGTCACTGAGAGAGTTCTGTATAGTAGAATCATGATCTTTGGAGAGCTTAATCCTTCTTCTGTTGTCTTGCAGCTAGAGAAAGAAGAGAAGAAAGATGATGTGGTTTAGCTTCCTTCCACCCTTGAGAGAGTTGAACCAAAAACATCTATTGGACCTGATAATGAGGAGAGCTCTAGTAGCTCTAAAAGTTTAGAAGAAGGTGAAGAACCTCAAGCTCAACCTTTGAGGAGGTCCACATGAATAAGGCAGCAACCTAATAGGTTTGGTTATTCATTGCATGATTATAGTTGTATTTTTGCTTTGATTTCTAACACTAATGAGCCTAGAACTGTGAAAGAGGCTATGGGTATGAAAGATGCAAGTTCCTAGAATGAGGCCATGGAAGAGGAGATGGCTTCTTTAGAAAAGAATAATACTTGGGACTTGGTGCCTTTGCCTGAAGGATAAAAACCTATTGGATGCAAATGGGTGTTCAAAAAGAAATTCAGTGTAGATGGCAGTGTTGAGAAATATAAGGCTAGATTGGTTGTGAAGGGGTATTCTCAGGTGGAGGGAATTGACTATGGTGAGATTTTCTCTCTCATTGCAAAGCTAACATCTATTCGGTTCTTGTTATCTCTTGTAACAACATATGATCTAGAAGTGGAATAGATGGATGTGAAGACAACATTCCTTCATGGTGACTTGGAGGAGGAAATCTATATGTCATAGCTAGAGCACTATTGTTGATATACACCAGACAACTAAGAGTGGGGGGGGTGAATTAGTTGTCACAAAAACTCAAACAATTTTTGTAATTTAAACATTCATCACTTATCCACAATTATTATGATTTAACCATGAGTGCATGAAATCAAAAACTTAACCACAGATACAACATCAAACACAAGAGACACCAGTTTTATGTGGAAAACCCCATGGTGGGGAAAAACCACAGAGAGGATTAACTCTCAATATATATTGCAATCTTGAAATAATGATGTTCAGGATTGGTCACTCCATGAGCCTAAACATACTGGCTTATTGCCATGAAGAACAACTAGGTCTAGTAGACTCAATGCCTCAACCCTAAACCTAGAAAGATTACAATAAGGGCCATTAAACCCTGAGGGATGTTAAACCCTACTAGTGGCTTACTGCCACGATCAACACCTTTTTGTATAGTGAACAATAATTCCTCTGCTCTGCTCTTCCTCTGCTCTACTCTTCCTCTTCTTTCCTCTCCCTCTTCTCTACTCTACCTTTGGACATTTCTTAATATATTTCCATTTTCACTCAAGGACACCTTTTCCACAACTCAACTACATGTATTTATACACTACATCAACCTTGGAATGATCATCAAGGTCGGCATCACAATCATCAACCATTGGAACAATCTCCAAGGTCGGTATTACAAACATTTACAAAATAGGTCTTGATCTATTGCAATATCATGCAAATGGAATGAAATGTGGATCAAACCATGTCTTAGCTAGGACTCAAACACAATCTTCCATGCCACAACACACTTCCACAATCTTCTAGAGAGCTCCGCAATCACTGGGATCAACCAGGTCGGCCAAGACTGGTTACACACTACATTAACTGGGAACAATCTTCACACATCATCACAATTTCTTAACATGAACCAAAGTCCAGATAGGAATATGATTAGGAGACATCCACAAGCATGCTATAATCATTAGGAGCAACCGCATGAACCTTAACCACTTTATCCATAGGAATCTTCTCACTGGAACACACGAGCTTCACTGTCTTCAAATGTCATAAAAGAAAGATAACTTGTAGACCACCAAACCACAAACCATTGCAACTATAGGCACTTATCATCATCCTAGACTTCCCTCTAGGATTGTAGAGTAAAATACTTTAGTGCAAAGGAATGCGGAGCCGAATACTATCTTCCTGTCTCAACTGATCTTACAGAAAAAGAAGGTTTTAATCTGGTGAACATAACTCACTCAGATCTTCACACGGATGGCTCAAACATGGAATGTAGCATCCTCAGACATACTTCTAACTTACTTCCAATCTGTGGATCACAATCTTCAAGAAGGAATAAATGCAGAGCATTTTACCAGACTATTCTTCAACATACAACTCATTGTCTGTACTGTACTTCTCTGTAACTCACTTGTTTCTTCCAGAGAGTCTAATTTTTTCAATATCCTCAACATACAAGTCCTCTAAACAAGTAATAGAATAAGATACAGTTGACACCAATGACAACAAGAATATGTTGACATCAATGACAACACTGATTAGGAACATACTTGAAATAATCTCCCCCTTTGTCATTGATGACAACATATGATGTGAAAAATTGCAACAGCCATCAAGACAAGATTCTCCCCCTTTCTCTTTACACACATGCACTCTTTCTTTCTCCAAAATTCTCCCCCTTTCTCTTACAGATCTGCACTCTAAGTTTTTGACATGACTTCTGTCCCCCTTTGACATCAATGGCAAAGGGCACATACTTGCACTCTTCTTCTCTAATCTAATCTCTCTTCTGAACTTTCTTCAATTGACTACTCCCCCTTACTTGATACTTTCCTAACTACAACTTTGGTTCTTTATGTGAAGTTTTCTCCTTCTTGGTTTGTCAATTCTCACCTTAGGATTTTGCTTCTACTACCCTATTTTCTCTACTAACAATAATGCACTACTTACTGCTCTTTATCAGAAATTCATATTAGCATCATTTACCTACTTCCCTTGGGAGATAATTTCATAATCTTCTTGACTTCAAAAACCATCTCTGATTATTACCTGCACTGCTACACCTTTTTCGTTTTATTGCTTTGATTGAAAACTTATCCTTGCATACCTCATCCAGAGATTTATCTATTCATCTGTAATTATTTTTCTTTGCAAATGCACCTTAACTCTTTTTACCCAAGAACTGGTCTTTAGTGTGGTACTTCTACACAATCTCTAGGGATCTTAGGAATTCTTTCCAGAACTTCAACTTCACCATCTTCTTGATTTATAGCTACTCAAATATGATATTCTTTCTCTGATTTCATTAGCACTCTCAATGATCTTTCCCAGACTCTTATTGTAGTACTTTTGACTTGAATTTTGAACGTAGATAGTAGTATGCATATCTTTTCTCTACTATGCATTCGGTAGGTCAAATTCCTTCATCATCGATCCAACAGACTCTTGGACTATCCTATATTTCCTTTTAACAACTTCATTCTACTGAAGTCCTAGTAGACAATTGTCTCCTTGTCCCTTGTTCTTTACAAAAAATATTGAATTCATTTGATGTGAACTCACCTCCACTATCAAACCTTAAGCATTAGATCCTCAGTTGTATCTCATTCCCAATCGTTGCCTTGAAATCTCATCTAGTTCATAATCATTCAACTCTAAGTTCATCTGTAGATTTTCAAACCATTTCCAAAGAAAACTGCTATGTACTGAAAACAATCCTAAAATTCTGTTACTCATTATTCTCAAGCCAATTATAAAGATCAGATAATATGGATGTAGATGTAATCGCTAATCAATAACCATATGCCAAAACTGTAGAACATTATCTTCAACGGTAGACCCAAGCAAACCAGAATACCAAAGCCCCGACACTTGATTTTATTGGTTAGATACTTAGCCAAAATTCATGATCTGCCATCTTGTCCCTTAAGTGCATACTTGACCAATTCATCTACCATGTCATAACTCTTAATGTGGACCATATGAGACTCTAGAACTCATATCCAACAATCATCATTGACCTCTTAACATACTTTTAGAATTGCACATCAAAATACTCAATAGTAGAAGAATGTGGATAGAAATACTCAGATGCTTTATATTGTTTCAGGCTTAAACTTGAACCACATATAATGATCATCAACTTACTTTATATATTGCTCATACTTTTAGTCATTTTGGGCTTCCAGACCATAATTCTTTTGTGCCTTGATCTATGGAGTTCCTTTCAAGCAATCTGCCATGTAAGTCCTCATATCTTTGTGCTGAATCTCAGCACTGACTATCTGGCTAGGGGATTTAGAATTTTCAATATAGCTCCCCCTAAGCCATGACTCATAGTCTACTTCTCAGAGGAAGTAGCTGCTCTAGAGCCTAGAGCAAACTCATATCTTCCTTTATTTGTTTCCTTCCTGACCCAAACCTTGTTCATTTCTTCCTTGACTTTTGTCAGATTAACCTTTTCCACTGATTTCTTCAATTCTTCGTGATTATCCTTCTTCAAGTTCTTGCTTCTGCAAAATATTGCAACATGTCCAGGCTTGTTGCAATTAAAGTACATAGTATTTTTCTGACCATTGTTCCTTTCATTTATCCTTGACTTACATAGGTTAGCTTATGCCTAAATTTATTGCATATTTAACAGTAGCCACTGAAGGATTCCATTTTCCCATTTGTCCCATAGCCTTTTCTCACTTGACTTCTACACTCATTAGATCTATGTCCCATTTTGTGGCAAGCATAGCATCTAATGGAATTCTGACTAGAGAAGGATGGGACATTTCGATTCACCCTATTTCTACACCAATTAGCCTTGTGACCAAATTTGTTATATAAATTGTAGTAACCATTGAAAGAAGAGTACCTTTAAGTGTTTGGCTATCTAATTGATAGTCTTCTACTTCTTTGATTCTAAGTCTATCTGATCTTGTCCTCTGCCTGACTTGTTTTGAATCCCTTGTCTTTTCCAAATGTTATTCCTTCTCTATCATCTTTCTGTTCTGCAATTTGCTTCTCATATCTGGCAGCACTCATACTGAATTGATCTCTTTGAGCCTGTACATGTTTCAGATCATCTTTCAAGTCTTCAACCTTTTCTTCAAGCTTTATGCAGTCTTTAATTTTGTCTTTCAGACAATTCTTAATCTTTGTCTTTTCTTTAATGTTCTCTTGTAGAGTTTGCTGTAACTGTTTGAATTGCCTTCTTAAATCTTCTTTCAAATCCATGTCTTCATTTGCAGTTCTTGAGTTGTCTCTATCAATACTGGTAATTAAGCACATATTCATTTGATTCACAGTAGCTTTGTGATCTTCCATATCATATTCGGTGGTCTGGGAACCTTCTTGTTTTTCAATTTGTGAACTCTTGTTGGTTAAGACTGAATTCTCCTGGATGTTTTCAATTACCTTAACATTTGTATTTTCCACGATCCTTCCCAATCTATTGTTGTAACACTGGTAGGCTCTGGTCTAGGATGAGTATCCAAGAAAAATGCCTTCCTCATACTTAGCATTTTCCTTTTCCATTTTGATGAGGCATTTGTTTCCAAAGATTTTGAAATATTTCACAGCAGGTATTGATCCACACCATAACTCAACGGGGATCCTTCCTTCTTTGATTGTTACCTGAACTCTATTTAATGTATAGACAGTGGTTTGTATTACCTCCTTCCAAAATACATCTGGTAAATTTGCTTCTTCCATCATTAATTTTGCATTCTCCTGAATAGTTCTACTTGCTTCTTCCATTATCTTAATTTTGGCAGAGAGCTATTTTTCTATCCCATAGGTTTCACAAAATATACTGAAATCATTGGAGATATGTTCTTCTTCTTTCCCAATTCTTAGGCCTTTGATGTTCATGCCTAGCTCATTTTCAAGGGTTTCTTTAAAAATTTTGAGTGCCTCCAGAATCTCTAATTTATCTTTTAAAAAACTGACCCACGTCATTCTAGAAAAGTCATCAATGAAAAACATAAAGTACCTTTGTCCATGGAGGCTTGGTATTCTTGTAGGACCACAAAAGTTTATATGAATTAATTCCAATAATTCAGTGTAGGATCTATCTTTATCTTGTCATGCTTTTCTTGACAATCTTTGACATTTCCTGCAATTGATGTTGCTTGAGTAATCAATCTCTGGTAGATCCTTCACAATTTGAACTGAGTTTGTTAAGTTATCAAGATTTGTATGGCAAAGTCTTCTATGCCAAACCTAGCTTTCATTTGTTTGAGATGAGTATCCAAGATAATCACTTTTTCTGAGATGATAGAGGTTCTTTTTAGTTATTTTTGCAATTGCTATTGTAGCTCCAAATTTTACTTTGACTTCAAGAGTCATTATCAAATACAAACTTTGATCCCTTCCTACATAACTGTCCAACACTTAAGAGATTTCATTTCAAACCTTTTACATAAAGAACATCTTCCAAAATTTGTCGATCCTATTCCATAGACTTTAGCAGTGCAATCATCTCTGAACCTGACTAGCCCTTCATTGTGTTCTTCTAGACTAATGAACTTATTTCTATTACCAATCATATGCTCTGAGAAGTTGTTATCAATAACCCAACAATCTTCATCACTAGTACAAGCTTCAGACCATCTTCGATGGTTGCCATTTTTTCTTCATGAATCGCTTCCTTGGACAATCTATTCTTGATATCTCTTGGTGAGCATTTAGTTGTATCAGAGAGTATTTGTTTTCCTTTTATCTCCATTTAGATCTCCCTTGTGTTGTTAGACTCTTTCCAAAGGGACTTGGCTCTGATACCAATTGTTGATATGTGTCAGACAACTGAGAGGTGGGGGGTGAATCAGTTGTCACAAAAACTCAAACATTTTCTACAATTTAAACATTCATCACTTATCCACAATTATTATGATTTAACCATGAGTGCATGAAATCAAAAAATTAACCACAGATACAACATCAAACACAAGAGTGGTGCAGGAGCACCCTTACAAAATAGAACATAAGTCTATTTATAGTATGTTTGACTTTTTGATGTAATAAGGACCAATTCTTATATTTTAGATCGACCTAGGAGGATGTGCTGGTTAGTTAGAAATTTGTTATGACAGCTGTCTTAGCTACCTCCTCCCAGCCGCTTGGAAGCTCCTAGCCATTGGGAATCGAGTTGGTAGTACTCACGGAGGATTACTATTTATGCCCTAGATTAGTTTGTTTTAGGGGAGCAGACAAAGTAGATACAATTGATAGTTTAGTGAGTTTTTTAGCATAGCAGAAGTAGGGGCATTTGTGATACAGTGAGACTGTGAATCTTGTATGCATCTCTATTATTGAAAATAAGAGGATCCCATTGGTTTCATTTATCTGGTTTACAAGCTATCTGTGTATTGATACTCTTATTACAGGCATCCATGCACATATCGCTATCTAGATCAAGACTTGAAACTTATGAAAGTGCATGTTTTGGAGGCATCAGGATGATATAGGTTGGATATATATTTCCTATATATATCATCTGTAGGATCATCATTTCGTGTGTATCTATCACCCGCATATCGTTGTTGTATGCTGGAGTATACACGCAGGTGAAGGTACAATCAAATGGGTCAACGGTGAGTCAAAGTCACAATTGCTAAAGAAAGAAGGAGGATCATCTTTTGTTTGAACATCAGGTAGCCGAGGATCACCTAGATCTCAGGATCATCATCAGGGTATTACAGTATAACTCGATAATTCATATCATACTGCAGAGCACAAGAATGAGTCTTATATCCAGGTGACGTTGACATTGGAGGATGTAGCAGTGCATGTGATGTCATCGTCATCAGGATGTGTCACTATGACCTGATAAATTATATCCTGATGCTGGTTGTGTAAGTGGGTCAAATATCAGGGTGACGTAAGCATCGGAAGAGAGGTGCATGAGGTTGTCGTCATTAGGATATTTGGGAGGAACCTGATATTTTATATCCTGCTAATAGAAGATGCAGATGATGCCGAACATCATGATGCTGCAGATAGAGTTTGGCGGTAAGGTGAATAGTGATCGTCAGGAGGATAATTGTGTTCACCGAATATGATGATGCTACTGATAGGTGAAAGGTTATCTGCAGGAGGATATCAATCGGTAGAAGGATTAGCTATTTGGTGGGTTTAATGGGTTTTTCACCCTGTTTGTAAGCTTTTGTTGTGTGGCTCTGCATCATAGTGGTATCAGAGCAAAGGTTGAATCTTTTGGGAAAAGATTTGAAGACAGTAAGATGTCGGATGAAGAAGGAACATTAGAGTTTCCAGCAAGGATGACGAACGCTGAGTTGGCAGTTCTGGTAAAGAAGCAGATTGCCGAGAGCAAGGCTGTGAAGGCTCAGAATCAGGAATTGAAGGATGAGTTGGAGAAGTTGAGGGATAGAGTAGGTTCTAGTAAAGAAGAAGATAGGGAAGAAGAAGAGATCCCTAGGTGGAACGAGGAGGTCGTTCCTGCAGACCAGAGACCACTGTTGAACGCCCTCAAAGCCATGGAAAGGAGAACCATGGATGTGAAACTGGATTTACTAGTGTTTACAGGAAAGATGGAACCTGATTCAGTGATGGAGTGGATAGACTCCCTAAACAATTTCTTTGAGACAGAGGAGATACCAGAACAATAGAGAGTAAAGATAGCCAAATCAAAGATGAAAGAAGCTACATTGACATGGTGGAATTTTGTCCAAGATGACAGAGTACAAGAAGGAAAGTGTAGAGTCACTACATGTAAGAAGATGATGACTTTAGTGAAGGAAGCCTATGTTCCATTGGATTATAGTATCCAATTACACAAGATGAAGCAAAACCTAAAGTAGAAGGAGCTAGATGCCAGCTCATATACAGAGGAATTCATGAAACTTTGTTTGAAGACAAAGGTAAAAGAAAGTGAGGAAGAAAAGGTAGCCAGATACCTTAATGGATTGAGGTTCAACATTCAGGAAGATTTGAATCTGCATAATCCAGATACAGTTCAGAAATGTTTTCAGTTGGCATTGAAAGTGGAAGAGAAGTTAAAGAGAAGACAAGAATAGAACAATAGAGGAAGAGGTAAACAACAAAGAGGTGGAAGAAGTCCTTTTAGAGGTAGAGGACATCGACATGGATATCAGGGAGAATCCAATCATGACAACAGCAAGGGAAATAACAACCAAAACTAGAGAGAAAGTTACAATCAACAAGGAAACTTCAGAGGTAGAAGACCTTTCAGAGGAAGATCCCAAGGCAAAGGATCTATCAGATGTTATAATTGTAACAAAGAAGGCCATATAGCTAGCAGATGTCCAGAAAAGGCAACAAGTTCAACAGGAGAAAGGAGAACAAATCTAATCCAAGAACCTGATAGTCAAAGTGCAACAGGCTGTAATGCTTTTCAGAGTGTGAATGCTCCTGACAATTATGGATATCCAAAGAGTGGAGAATCTCTGATGATGAGAAGAACAATGACTACCATGAAGGTACCTAACAAAGAACCCCCACAAAGAAAGTCTCTTTTCAGAACCATTTGCAAAGCAGGAGGTAAGGCATGTAAAGTTTTAATTGATTCTGGTTCTACTAAAAATTTTGTATCTGATGAAATGGTAACAAAGCTTAAGCTTAGGAGATTGCCTCGCCCATCCCCATATAAGGTATCATGGCTTACCCAAGGTCAACAGACAGTTGTAGAAGAATAGGCTTGGGTAGAATTTTAGATTGGAGCATATAAAGATAGGTTGTTGTTTGACATTACTAAGATGGATGCTTGTAATCTTTTATTTGGTAGACCATGGCAGTATGACTTGAAGGCACACCATGATGGTGTAAGAAACACCTATACAATCACCAAGGATGGTAAGGTGACAGAGTTACTACCATTGACAGAGAAGGAGGAGAAATCAAAAGGAAAAGAGGTGAAGGTAACGCTGATGGAAGGAAAATAGTTCATGAAAGAAGTAGTAGTAGAAGGTGTAGTTGCATATGCCCTAATTCCATGTCTCACAGTGAATCAAGAACAGCAGCAAGAAGTCAAGAAAGAGAAGAGGCAGAGGTTCATAGACCCAGTTGTCCAAGAGCTATTGGATAAATATAAAGGCATCATTTCTGATGGAATGCCAAGATCCCTACCACCTATAAGGGATATCAACCATTGGATAGATCTAATCCCAGGATCTACACTTCCAAACAAAGCAGCATATAAGCTAACTCCAGAACAAAATGCAGAAGTAGCAAAAAAAATTGAGGAATTGTTAGACATAGGTCTGATTAGTAAGAGTTTAAGTCCATGTGTAGTACCAGCTGTACTAGCACCAAAGAAAGAAGGCACTTGGAGGCTTTGCACAGATTCCAGGGCTATTAATAAGATCACAATCAGGTATAGGTTTCCAATCCCTAGGATAGAGGATTTACTTGACTGTTTGGGAGGTGCTAAGTATTTTACAAAAATAGATTTGAAGAGTGGTTATCATCAGATCAGGATTAGGCCAAGAGATGAATGGAAAACAACATTCAAAACCAATGAAGGGTTGTATGAGTGGAAAGTTATGCCTTTTGGTTTGTCTAATGCACCTAGTACTTTTATGAGGTTGATGAATGAGGTTTTGAGAGAATTCATGGGAAAGTTTGTCATAGTATATCTAGATGACATTCTGATTTTCAGCAACACAAAGGAAGAACATCTCAGACATATAGATTTGGTTCTCAAGAGGTTACATGAAGAGCAACTAATGATAAATTTGGACAAGTGTTTGTTCATGCAGAAGGAGATCACATATTTGGGTTTTGTCATTTCACAAGGAAAGCTGCAAATGGATAAGGAGAAGGTAAGTGCCATATTGTCTTGGCCAACCCCAAGGACTATGAATGATGTCAGAAGTTTCCATGGGTTAGCAACCTTCTACAGAAAGTTTATAAGAGGGTTTAGTCATGTTTGTGCACCCATGCTTGATACTATAAAAGGAGGACAGAAGTGCAGATTTGCTTGGACTAAGGAAGCAGATGATTCTTTTGGAACACTGAAAGAGAAGGTGGCATAGCAGCCAGTCCTTGCACTTCCAGACTTTAACAAGATCTTTCAGGTAGAATGTGATGCCAGTCACATGGCCATTGGAGCAGTACTCAGCCAAGAAGGAAGGCCAATTGCCTTTTTTAGTGAGAAGCTCAATGATGCTAAAAAGAGGTATTCATCATATGATTTGGAAATGTATGCTTTAGTCCAGTCACTCAAGAAATGGAGGCATTACTTAATGCCAAAGGAATTCATAGTATTCAAAGATAATCAGGCTTTAAGTTTTATCAACATCCAGGAAAAGCTGAACCACAGACACATGAAATGGGTAGAAACTTTACAAGCTTTTACTTTTACATTGAAGCATAAGAAAGGAGTCAAGAATAAGGTAGTAGATGCCTTGAGTAGGAGAGCTCTAATAGTCAACCAGATTCAGTTAGAAAGTGTTGGAATTGATTCATTGAAGATCATGTATGATGCTGATGAAGATTTTGGAGAGATATATCAGGTATGTACTTCTTTTGGAGATAAATATCATGCTGAGTTCTCTGAATTTCTGATCCAGGATGGATTGTTGTTCAAAGGTGGACAGTTGTGTATTCCAAAGTGTTCTATGAGGTTGAACATCATTAAAGAGAAACATTGTGGAGCTATGGCAGGTCATTTTGGTTTGGATAAGACTCTTGATCTTGTTAGAAGACATTACTATTGGCCTAAGTTACAATCAGATGTCAGAAAGTTTGTAGAGACATGTGATATGTCAGAAAGCAAAAGGGAGATCAACTAATGCAGGTTTATATCAGCCTTTATCCATTCCTTCTAGACCATGGGAAAGCATAAGTATGGATTTTGTCTTGGGTTTACCAATGACAAGGAAAGGATTTGACAGTGTTTTTGTTGTAGTGGATAGATTCAGTAAAATGGCACATTTCTTGCCATGCAAAACCATTGCTGATGCTTCATATATTGCATATTTGTTTTTCAAGGAAATTGTCAGAATACACGGATTGCCATTGAGCATAGTGTCAGATAGGGATGTGAAGTTTATTGGTCATTTCTGGAGAACCCTTTGGAAGAAACTGGGCACAAATTTGTCTTTCTCATCTGCATATCATCCTCAAACGGATGGACAGACTGAAGTAGTCAATCGTTCCTTAGGGAATTTGCTCAGATGTTTGACAAAACAGCATGGAGAAAAATGGGATAATAGTCTATCTCAGGCCAAATTTTCCTATAATGATACTGTCAATAGGAGTACAGGGAAATCCCCTTTTCAAGTAGTGTATGGTATGCATCCAAGAGGAATTTTGGAATTGAGAGATCTACCTGCAGTAGACCCTGTTAGTGCAGAGGGAGAAGCTTTTGCAGAAGCCATAAAGGTGGTTCATGATCAAGTAAAGACCCAGCTACAGCAAACTACCTTGAAGTATAAGGAGTATGCTGATAAAAAGAAGAAGGATGTACAGTTTGATGTTGGAGATTTAGTATGGGTTCATTTGAAGAAGGAAAGACTTCCTAAGGGAAAATATACTAAACTCATGCCGAGGAAAATTGGACCATGTCAGATTTTGAGAAAGCATGGACAAAATGCTTATGAGATACAACTCTCTCCAGATCTTGGTTTATCACCTATATTCAATGTATGTGATTTAACTCCATACAAGTATGATCCAGATGAAGAACAGGACCTACTCTAGGATGCAGCAGCTGATGACATTCCAAAACATGCTTCCCCATAGTTGCAGAAGGAGTTGGACACAAGAGTGATCAAGCAGACCTGGAACAAAAGCTATTTGGAATATCTGGTGGCTTGGCAGGGAAAACCTGATTTAGAAGCAGTATGACTGACTGAAGAGTAGATCCAGGAACATGGTGCAGATCTACATACTCTCATCTCAAGTGGACTTGAGATTTCTTCTTCTAGGGAGTATGGTGCAGGAGCACCCCTACAAAACAAAACATAAGTCTATTTATAGTATGTTTGACTTTTTGATGTGATAAGGACCAATTCTTATATTTTAGATCGACCTAGGAGGATGTGCTGGTTAGTTAGAAGTTTGTTATGATAGCTATCTTAGCTGCCTCCTCCCAACCCCTTGGAAGCTCCTAGCCGCTGGGAATTGAGTTGGTAGTACTCGCGGAGGATTACTATTTATGCCCTAGATCAGTTTGTTTTAGGGGAGCAAACAGAGTAGATACAATTGATAGTTTAGTGAGTTTTTTAGCATAGCAGAAGTAGGGACATTTGTGATACAGTGAGACTGTGAATCTTGTATGCATCTCTGTTATTGAAAATAAGAGGATCCCATTGGTTTCATTTATTTGGTTTACAAGCTATCTGTGTATTGATTCTCTTATTGTAGGTGAAATGGATTCATTCAACCATTCCACCGGTTGATTCTCTAAATCAGTGGAATGGACATGTACAGTAGTTTAGTTTGGATCTTTGCTTTCCTATTTATGCATTTCATGTTCGTGGGATCGATTGTTAGCATGCTGTGAATGAACCTAGCATCTTCATGTGCTAGGGTTTCGAAGAACAAATTCTAACCTTGAATTGCTCAGGAGGTGATCTGACCCATTTGACAGGTTTTCTGTGTGAAATCCGTGTTTGGATACATTCGACGGATATACAACATTTGTATGTGACATTATAGACTGTCTATATCACATTGGCATCCATGCGTATATCGCTATCCAGATCGAGACTTGAAACTTATGAAAGTGCATATTTTGAAGGCATCAAGATGATATAGGTTGGATATATATTTCCTGTATATATCATCTATAGGATCATCATTTCATGTGTATCTATCGCCCGCATATCGTTGTTGTATGCTGGAGTATACACGCAGGTGAAGGTACAATCAAACAGGTCAATGGTAAGTCAAAGTCAGAATTGCTAAAGAAAGAAGGAGGATCATCTTTTGTTTGAACATCAGGTAGCCGAGGATTACCTAGATCTCAGGATCGTCATCAGGGTATTACAATATAACCCGACAATTCATATCATGCTGTGGAGCACAAGAATGAGTCTTATATCCAGGTGACGTCGACATCGGAGGAGGTAGCAGTGCATGTGACGTCATCGTCATCAGGATGTGTCACTATGACCCGATAAATTATACCCTGATGCTGGTTGTGTAAGTGGGTCGAATATCGGGGTGATGTAAGCATTGGAAGAGAGGTGCATGAGGTTGTCGTCATCAGGATATTTGGGAGGAACCTGATATTTTATATCTTGCTGATAGAAGATGTAGATGATGCCGAACATCATGATGCTGCAGATAGAGTTTGGCGGTAAGGTGAATAGTGATCGTCAGGAGGATAATTGTGTTCACCGAATATGATGATGCTGCTGATAGGCGAAAGGTCGAAGGTTTATTTGCAGGAGGATATCAGTCGGTAGAAGTATTAGCTATTTGGTGGGTTTAATGGGTTTTTCACCCTGTTTGTAAGCTTTTACTATGTGGCTCTGCATCAAAGAGACACTAGATTTATGTGGAAAACCCCAAGGTAGGGAAAAACCATGGAGAGGATTAACTCTCAATATATATTGCAATCTTGAAATAAAGATGTTTAGGCTTGGTCACTCCATGGGCCTAAACATACTGGCTTACTGCCATGAAGAACAACTAGGTCTAGCAGACTCACTGCCTCAACCCTAAACCTAGCAAGAACAATAAGGGTTGTTAAACCCTATTGGTGGCTTACTACTAGACTCACTGCCATGATCAACACCTTTATATATAGTGAACAACAATTCCTCTGCTCTGCTCTACTCTTCCTCTTCTTTCCTCTCCCTCTTCTTTGCTTTGCCTTTTGACCTTTCTTAATATATTTCCATTTTCGCTCAAGGACACCTTTTACATGACTCAACTATAAGTATTTATACACTACATCAACCTTGGAATGATAATCAAAGTTGGCATCACAATCATCAACCATTGGAAATATCTCTAAGGTTGGTATTACAAACATTTACAAAATAGGTCCTGACCTATTGCAATATCATGCAAAGGGAATGAAGTACAAATCACGCCATGCCTTAGCTAGGACTCAAACACAAGCTTCCTTGCCACAACATGCTTCCACAATCTTCCAGAGATCTCCACAATCACTAGGATCAACAAGGTCAGCCAAGACTGGTTACACACTACATTAACTAGGAACAATCTTCACACATCATCACAATTTCTTTACACAGACCAAAGTCCAGATAGAAACATGATTAGGATGTTGCAAATATGTGCCTAATTAGTGCTATCATTGATGTCAACATATTCTTGTTGCCACTAGTGTCAACTGTATCCTATTCTATTACCTATTTAGAAGACTGAAATATTGATGATATTGAGAAAATTAATAAAGATCAATGAATGCAGACCATACGGTACTATAGAGGGTTGTCTAAAGTAGCTCCAGTTAAGATTTGAGAGGTCCACATGAAGATTTGAAGAAGCTATGGCCATCTAAGTAGAACTGGGTTTTGCTATGATCAGAAGAGACAGAATGACAGTAAATGGGTCCGAATTGTCCACATTGAAATATTATGATCTACAGATCTATAGGCATCATTGGGAAGTCAGTGTGTATCATCAACTCTAGTGGTTTGTGGTTTTGAGGTCCGTAAACAATATTTCTAGTATGACAGTTATGACAGACAGTGTTCTTGAGGTTCTAGATGAAGATGCAAGTTATTTTGATGTTTTGGAGGAGTGCAGATGTTCTTGTTGAATTCAATGTACTTGTGGAGTTCTCTAGATCATGTGACTGCCGTGTTGAAGGTCCGCATTGAAGATTGAGCTCATTGTTGAAAGTTTCTTCCTTGTTGTTGTTCTTCGCAGTCTTGGCCGACTGAATGTTTCAAGTGTATTGTAGATGATCTAAGAGCAATTCTTTGGAGCATGGCATGTTGCTAGAAGAAAATTCAAGTCTCAGTAATGTTTGGCCGACAGCATAGTGATTCGCATGGTTGTAGTGCCAACCTTGATGTTCATTCCAAGATTGATGAAGCGTATAAATACTTGTGAATGATTTGTGAAAAGTTGTCCTTGAGAAAGGTACAAAGGCAGAGCAGAGAAGAGAAAGAGCAAAGGAAAAAGAATAGTAAGGTATGAAGAGATGGTGAAGAAGTGTTTGGGGCAGAGCAGAAGTCTTGTGAGCTTTCAAAGAGACTGAACTAGGCATAAAGAAGATGCTATTTCACAGTTCATTCTTTCTGTATTAAACATAAATCCTTGTAGGCAGTGAGCCTCCTATTTGCAGTGAACCTCTTTGAGTAGTGAGGTCTAGGCAGTGAGCCCTAAGGCAAGTGCCTTTTCATTTCTTTCAAGTACTTTTAACAGGGTACAAATCTTGTGGGTTAACCCCCACCGTGGTTTTCCCTTAACCAGGTTTCCACATAAAAATCCTGGTGTTATGTGTGTTCAATTTGTTTCTACTCATGTGTTGTTGATTCATGTTTTAACATTTACATCATTAATCTGATTGTAAGTTCATAAAGAAGATTAAGAGCAGAAAAGGTTAAATTGTGGGACAACTGATTCACCCCCCCTTTTAGTTGTCTGGACTAATTCCAACAATTGGTATAAGAGCCAGATCCTCTAAAAGAAGCTTGACCACTTGAGGAGATCCAAGATGTCGACTTATACGAAGGAAAGTCCAAGATTTTATGGAACAAATTACTCCCTTTATTGAGTAATTGTGACTTAGATTACGGAATTAGTTCAATGGTTCATTGGTTCATTAGTTTGACGACATTGGTTCATCAGTTCGACGACATTGGTTCAAAGGTTCAATGGCAATGGTTCATTGGTTCATTGGTTCGATGGCACTGGTTCAATGGTTCATTGGTTCGACAGCATTGGTTCAATGGTTCATCGGTTCGACAGAATTAGTTCAATGGTTCAAGGGTTCAACCTGATCAGGCAGAGTGTAGCCATCAGCTTTGCTTTAGTTTGTTACTCTGACCATTTGTGTCTCCTCGATGGTGGTTTGTTCCTGCGATGTGCTATTGGCAAAATGGGGGTCTTTGGCGTAACTTGTCTGTGTTCCAGAGATGGAGTATGTCACTCTGATGGTTCATTGATGATTGACTTGCTGGGGTCATCAGCGGCAAAAGCGTCAATGATAGACTTACCGCATGTTCATGGATATATACTATTGCTGTGTTTGTCAACTGATGTATGTGGGATTATTTAGTCCTCATGAATATGAATGGTTACGAATGGTTAAAAACAAACTGTCAACCATTTGGAAGTTGTAACAGTCTGAGATAGTAACTGATTGTTCTATTTCTGTAATGTCATATGTGACTAGAACTAAGAAGTGAGAACAGAGTTTGGGTGAAGGGGATTAAGGCCGAGAGGTAAGAATCTCTCTTTTGGTGATGTCCTGTACTGTATGCTATTTGTGGCATGATAATAGTATGAAGGACTAACCCGAGTGCTGTGATTAGAATAGAGGAGAACTTTGTGCAGGGTTATGCTATCAGTTATTCTTCTAGAGGAGCAAGATGTAAATCTCTGTGTTAAGGCCTTGAGCCTGCAAGTGTATTATAACATGTTTGTTGTTGCTGATTAATACATTGGTTTGATGCTTTGGAGTGTGGGGTTTTTTACCCGTAAGGGTTTTCCCCATGTATATCTATGTCTCTTGTTTTGTCTTTTGTGTTAATGTTTCTGTTGTTGAAATTAGATATTGCTACTTGTATTTTCTCTAAGGGTCAATGTTGGAAATGTTCTATGTTTGTTTTCACTTTGTGGCATAGTTGTGCGTGTTTTTGAAGTGATTGAAAATAATTTAAACTTGTCAAAGACACCACTATTCTTAGAAATACGTCTTGAGATGCTTTCATTTCCTTACAAGTGGTATCAAAGCCTTCTTTTGGGATCTACTTTGTTGCTCACATATGTATGTTTGTGTGATGCATGCATTTGCATGTAAGAGTTCCTGGTGTATAAGGTCTGGGTATTCCTTCTATGATGATTTCTTAGTGTGACAGGCTTGAGGAAATCTGAAGGAATCATCTGATGTTTGATCCTTGTTTTGAGTGAAGTTTGGCAGTTGATCTTGTTTTCCTATTTCAGTAGTGCTAGAAGGATGGTGAAGATGAAGAGACTGGAGCTGGTCATGATGTGGCCTGAGGCTCTTAGTTGATAGTGTATAATCCTATTGCATGAGGTGGATTATACTTTGTGGTTGTGTCTCTGCAATAACTTTCATATTGGGTGTCTGTGTGAGAGGCTTCCTTGTGATATGAAGAAGTTTGTGTTGCTGCTCAACCATGGAAAAGTGTGCTTATGCTGGATATTTGTTCCTAGTAGTGGAAAGCATTATTTCTATTTCCCCAGTTGCATAAAGGCTATGGAGTTGATCATTGGAAGATCTGGGAGCTTCTGCAATAGCCTGATTCTCTTAGATGCATGTGCATGTTGGTGGTTGAGGAATTGGTCTACAAGTGGGCCTAAAGCTCTTGAACTACTATTTCCTTAAATGGATATTTTGTACTTGCATGACTCATATTCATGTTTTTTGGATTTAAGGGGTTTTATAGTTTTTCCTTAAAATCTATGGTTATGCATATTCATGATGATCCATTATTCTAGTTTAACTATTATGGAGTTTATACTGCAGACTTTTGAGTCATCCAGATGAGAAGTGGATATAAATGTGCATGGGTGTTTCGTATAACACAGTGATTTTACAGGTTTTACATGGACAAAGAAAACAAAACTTGTGTTTTTGTTGAAGCTGCAGTTAAGCTATTTTCTAGACCCTATTTTTTGGGTGTTGCTAGATGAGATAGTTGTAGTCTTGTGGGAGTGTTGGTACGTGATAAGTCACTTAGCATTTCTATGGTGACGCTTTTATGGATTCCTTGACTATGGTGCTCAGGTTGTGGACATATTTGGTGAATTAGATTTGTAAGTAATCTGGTGTTTGAGTCATGCTGTCTACATTGTTATCTACTCTTTGAGATCTCAATTTTGTAGTTTCCAGTGCGATAGTGGGTTTGCATGTTATATTGATTGGATCTATGAGTTATGTAGTTTTGTGGGTTGGCCACCTATTAAGCTACAGTGAGATGACTTAGATGTGGATTGTCTATATTCACAAGATCATTTAGTGTTTATGCAGACTTGTCAGCTAGCCTTATTTGTGGTCACTTGTGCATTGGTGTGATTGCATTGGTATAAAAGGGTGGATAGTGTAAAGTACCTGAATAGTCAGTAATCTATAGCATGTGTATCATGATGTCATGTATAGCTTGGATACACAGTTCAGTATTAGGAGATGTTTGGTCATGTTGCTTGGAAAGCTCGGTTGCCATAGTTATGTGGGAGCTTTAGCAATGACTGCAGATTCATCACTTAGTGATGGATGATCTTCTTTAGTATTGTAGATGTTACTAAGAGGAGCTCTTAGATCCTGTTGCTAAGAAGGGTTCTTTCACATTTGCAAGGGCACTACTTGAAGATGGGTAACATCTTGGAGCCATGAAGTACTCACTCAGTCTTTGGTTGAGGTGTTGATTGGTGCTTGATAGGTGAGAATTTGTTTGGTTCATGTCATGATATACTCTTATTTAAGCATTTGGGTTTTGGCATGATATGTTGCTCTTGAGACTTTGGTTAAGTTCACCTAAAGCATGGAATCTCCTAAGGGAGATGATAAGATCATGATGTCTTGATAAGTTCCCTTTATAGCTTTGAGGAGCTTTAACAGTGGTCTAGTACTCATGGATACATGGAGAATAAGGTGAGACTGTATATGCTATGCTTAATCAGAGCTTGCAACAAGAAGGTTGAGGAGTCTTTACCTTGGTTGAATATGAGTTCAACAAAAGATCTAGAGGAGATTTTTCTTGGAGAAAGTCATTGGGACTTGGATATCTTGGAAGAACATTCTCATTCCCCACTCTTGGTCTACTTGGTAGTTTATTAATTGAGAGGTATTGCCCATTGTTTCTCTCAGGTGTTTTATGCTTTCTTTCATAGACATGGATATTGAACTGCTGATATATGGTACTGGAGGATTCATTGTGAGAGATGGATAGCATGACTATCTCCTTTTGCATTTGAGTTTAAAGATATCATTCATTGATGAGGACTATTAGGAGATGGTTTTATGGGCTGATTTCCTGAAACGGGAAATAGATTAGTTTGATCTTCTTTGGTTTGAGAGGCTTACATCCATGTTAGTTGCATGATTACATATGTTGAATTTAATCTCTTGAGATTGAATGTTTGTTTGGGTGTTGTTATGTTGTTCTCTTTGGGGTGTTTTGAAGGAGTTCATACTTGACACAGTTGGCATTCAGAGGTGTATGTGGAAGGATTGTCTACAAGTATATGATGTGCAGAGTTACTCTCTATGGTCTTGGTTATCTTCCTGGATGGTTTGTTTCACACTACATTGGTTTGAGGTTTGATTGGAGCTAAGGTGATAACTAGTTTGTGGTCATATGTTTTCACTTATGTTCTTGAGTGATGACATGGAAGTTCTATTATCTCTTTCCTTTGTTGGGTGTGGAGAACTTGGGAGAGTTCTGGATTGGTGGTGAGGAGTTGTTATTTGATTACAAGTGTTGCATACCATTGTGGATGTTTCCTTGGTACTACATGATGTTTACACTTTCTATGTGATGCTATTGGTGGACTTTGTATGCCATGATCTTTTTTTTTCAGATCTACATTACCCATGCAGTGGGAGTTCTTGGATGTGTTTGGTCTTTTTCGACTGGTTGACACATGGAGCTTGTATTTGCAGTTGATGGGTGTATATGTAGGTGGCATGAGTCTACTAATATGAATACCTTCAAGGTATGGATGATTGGATGGATTAGCACTTGATGTGTGTGCTATTTTTAGTCATGTGGGTTTTGTTCAGTTGGATGGGTGTAGTCAGTTTTCTGATTGTTGTTCTAGCTGATGCTCTATCTTATTTTTGGAGGATGGTTTCATGGCTATGTTCTGGAAGCTTTGAAGTTGGTTATGTTGGAGCTTCTGTGTATCTTGTGAGCACAGTGGAGTGGAGGCAGCATCAGCTTTGGTTCTGTAACTTGGAGAGTTGATGGTTTCCTGTAATTCCTTCATCAAGTGGGAGAATGTTGAGTACTTGTGACTCAAATTACGGCATTGGTTAAATAGTTCATTGGTTCATCAGTTTGATGGCATTGGTTCAATGGTTCATTGGTTCATTAGTTCGATGGCATTGGTTCAATGGTTCATTGGTTCAATAGTTTGATGGAAATGGTTCATTGGTTCATTGGTTCGATGACATTGGTTCAATGGTTCATCAGTTGGACGACATTGGTTCAATGGTTCATCGGTTTGACAACATTGGTTCAATGGTTCAACCTGATCGGGTAGAGTGTAGCCATCGACTTTGCTTTAGTTTGTTACTCTGACCGTTTGTGTCTCCCTGATGGTGGTTTGTTCCAGCAATGTGCTATGGGCAAAATGGGGGTCTTTAGCATATCTTGTCTGTGTTCTAGCGATGGAGTATGTCACTCCGATGGTTCGTTGATGATTGATCAGCGGCAAAAGTGCCGACGATAGACTTCCACGTGTTCATGGATATATACTATTGCTGTGTTTGTCAACTGATGTATGTGGGACTATTTAGTCCTCATGAATACAAATGGTTAAAAATGAACTATAAACCATTTGGAAGTTGTAGCAGTTTGAGATACTAACCGATTGTTCTATTTCTATAATGTTAGATGTGACTAGAACTGAGAAGCGAGAATAGAGTTCAGGTGAAGGGGATTAAGGCCAAGAGGGAAGAATCTCTCTTTTGGTGATCTCCTGTACTATATGCTATTTGTGGCATGATAACAGTATGAAGGACTTGTGATAAGTGAAATTAGAATGAAGATTAAAGCTAATCAAATGTAAAATAGAATGATTATACCTCCATAATGACTCACAAATCCATGCAGGAAGGAGATGTGCCTACGTAGCTCCTCAGATGTTTCCCATGACTAGTGTGTAGATGTGGATTGCTCAATGCATACAACACAGTGTAGATGAGAGACAAGTGGTTTGAGATGGAGATGGGGGATGACCAGATTGATTTTGGCAGAGGTTTGATAGGATTAGGAGATTTGTGGAGTGATTTTGATAGAGTTCTAATGCATCAAGAGGTCTCTCTAAATGGCTTAGGGAGGGGTCCAATTTATAGAATTTTGGAGATGAGGATGGAGGGTGAGGATTCATTTGATTAGATCAAGGGCTAGGAATAAAAGTGAATCTTTTATTCCTAGGGGATGAATTAAAAATTCCCATTTTGGGAAGAGTGGAGGATAATGGGGGACAACTGAATTTTAAATTCATTGAGTGGAGGTGAGTGGGAGACAATTGAATTTTAAATTCAGTGATTGGGAAGAGTGGAGGATTGTGGGGGACAACTGAATTTTAAATTTAGTTTAGTGGAGGATAGTGGGAGACATCTGAATTTTAAATTTAGTTTAGTGGATGAGTGAGAGACAAGGTTAATTAAGTGTTTTCTTAATTAACTTAAGTCTAGGTTAATCAGATAATCAGGATTTATCTAATTAACAGGGATTAGGGAAATGGATAAATCAACTAAATAAATATTGGCAATATTCATTTAATTGATAGGATAGGGTTGTAAGGTTAAATGGATTAATTGAGTGAGTCAATTGATCACAAGGGACATGCAGATTGGGGGAGTGGATTAGTGCAAGGTACGAAAAATTGGTTTGTAGAGCAGTCCAATTTTAGGTGTCTACATTTGCCCCTCTTTGAGATGGTGTTGCGGCTAAGCAACATCATTTCAAAGAAGTTAGAACATAGAGTTGGATTGGATAGAAAAAAGATTTTGGTTTGGAAGAATAGGGAAGGTTTAGGGATAATTGGTAAGGGTGATGCCCCCTTGAGAGGATAGGCGGGTTGCGAGAACACGGTTGTGCTCTCGAAATGGATGGGACAGATTGGTTGAACTGGTCAGAGGATAAGTGGTGGGATGAAAGGATGATGATGTTGGGAGATGATTGGTGGATGATCATTGTGCTGAAACTAAATTTGAGCAATCCTAGGTTTGATATAGCAAAGTGGATATGTTCACCAAGGTATAGAAGACCAGGGTGATGATGTTTATCCAACATTTGCATGGACTAGACACGTAGACAAAGGGATGATCTCATGCATGCCCAAGATAGTATAGCCTTGTCAAGACGAGGGAAGGGGACTCATAGCATAACCCTTAGTACACAAAAGGTATGATGAACCTTAGATGCATAAGGAGATCAATATGATAGAACCGACCCTATGATTGATCAAGATATGAATACTAGCTTGGAGTAATAAGACCAACCCAAAAGCACAACATACAAAAGCAAGACTATGCCCCATTCTAGATGTTTTCACCACATACCATGATATAGTAAGATCGAGGTAGCTTTGATGTGATCTTCGAATAGGACAAAAGATAAAAATAAAAAAACCAAAAGACCAATGAACCAAACAAGTAACCATTGTATCTTTTGCCAAAATGGATAATGATTTGATAGATTATGCCTATTGTAGGAAAGATATATCCCAAGGCAGGAATTGATAGATGATTTGATGATGTTTTGTTGATGTAAGATTGGCTCAAGATATGATGGTGATAAGTTGTGATTGATGCTGATTTGATAGTTGATTTTTGATAAGGGATGATGCTTTGATAGGTGATGCAATGCGTGGATCTAGTGTAAGCTTATTGATGATAAATGTGATGATAAGGAGAGTGTGATGGAATTTGATTTTTATTTTTTTGTGATGGATAGATTGTTTTTGGAATTTTGTGTTTTCTATTGTTTTGGGATTTCTTGATTTTGTGATGTTTTTGAATTTTTGATTTTGTGATGTTTTTGTATTTTCTGATTTTGTGATGTTTTTGAATTTTTTAATTTTGTGATGTTTTTGAATTTTTTGATTTTTGAAAAGGAATGGTTTATTATGAGATGGTTGCATTGGATTTCATGTGGATAACCTTTGTGCTAGATACCAATGACAAGGGAACATAAAGTCTAGAGGTGAAAGTGATGGGGTTGGATAGGGGGATTGGATAGCTGATTCATGATAGATGAATGGACAAGTGATAGGGATGCATGTTAGATAGATGGAATATAAGGATGATGGGTAGGATAGGTATGCATGATATATGGATGGGGGATTGCAGGATTTTCGCCAAGGGCTAGGTTGCAAGGAATCATATGCCCCAATGTCTAAAGAATTTTGTAGGATGGGCTCATGTGTGAATGGATGGTCTTTGCAATAGATGAATGGAGGATATACTTGGAAAGGAAGTATGCCAAGAGGTCTCCAAAGCATGTTGTTGATATTTTGCCCCTTGTCTTTGTCAAGATCTAAGGTGGGAGATATAGTGGATAAGAATATGATAGGATAAGGATGAGACAGTGGATAAGATGTGCAAGGATATTATGGATGTGGATGAAGATACGGTTTTGCCCCCAAGTGTAGGGATACAAAATAGATGTAGAAGGGATTACGCATGATGCCCACAAGGGGTTTTCATCAAGGTACTTGCCCAAGGCACCACAAGGAGTGGTTTTCACCATTGGATGGATTTTTTCTCTTTACTATTTTCTTGTTTTTTTGATTTTTTTTTTTGCTTTTTTGCTTTTTTGATGGAAGGGGGACTCTAGTGTCTATTTCCATAGCAAGGAGAAGATGGTCCCATGTTGGATAGGATTATGGATTATGATTGCATGGATTGTTGGTAGATAGGAGAAGATGGAATGGATTATGGATAATGGATTATGGTGTGTATAATGTGGATTATGCAAAAGCATGGACCATAGGAATGTGATGGGGAAGATATGTAGGATAATGAATGAAAGATGGAGAGATGGAGGTATGTGGGAATTGCAAGTGGTGGAGGGGAACCAAGAACAACAGTTGCACACACCTTGATGTATTTGGAAGCTTGTACTTTGGATGTGGAGTTGGGAGTAATGGGGATTGGGATGGGGGATTTTTGTATGATCAATTTGGGGTTTTAGGGACCCAAATAGACTTAGGATTTATGGGATTTTTAGATGTGGAGCAAGATGTTTGGGAGTTTGGAGTGGATTGGGATGTAGATGCCTCATTTATTTTGATTGATCTTTGCTTAAGGACCCACACCATTTTTGTTTTTGCTTTTTCTTGGGATGGTGTGGGCTTTGATAGCCATTTGGATTTTTGATTTTGCTTGGAAGGGATAACATCTTTAGGCTTTTGTGCTTTATGCATTGAGGCATTCAAATTATTTCTTTTGAATCCCATGGATTTGGGGGAAGTTTCATATTTGAAAGATGTGTACTTTTGTTGGTCTTGATTGGGAATTTTAGGGGATTTATGGGTGGAGGGGTAAAAAGTAGATTTATGGATAAATGGATAAGGGGATTTGAGGATGGGGATATTAGGAGTTGGGAGGATGGGACGATAAGAGGATTTGTGGATAGGGATGTTTGGTGTTGGTAGGATAGGAGGTAGAGTGGATTTGATAGGGATCTTTGGAGTTGGAAGTAGTGGAGATAAATTTGATGGAGGGAGATGGATGGTCACATGCTTTTGCAAATGGTAGGATGATGGAGGAGGGATGGAGACATATGTTTTGGAAGTGCGATGAGATGCACCATGTTTGGGATTGGATGAATGGATTTTGGAAGGTGGATGGATGGTATCAACTTGTGTAGATTGTTGTTCTTGGGATGCATAGCCAAGGCCATGTGAGGATGGATGGAATGTGGTGTGGATGGGCTCCAAGATGCCTTGCTCATGTAGGCCTAATCCTTTGCCTTGATAGTTCATATGTTGGAGTATGCGACAAGCGATGGGATGTTTGGTGCTTTGGAAATAAGATGCGAATCCATTATTTGTTGGAGATAGATATGTGATAGATGGAAGTTGTTCACCTCCTACGAGGGGTTTACCACGGATGAAGGTGCTTTTTCCAAGTGGATAAGGGGATGGATTTGGGATGGGATTGGTAGATGGAGGTGAAGTGATGCAGAGGAAACACAACAGAAGCTTACAAATGGGAAGGAGGAGTCATTAATACAACCAGCATGTTAAAATCCTATCGGCTTATCATCATCATCATATTTCTTGCTAACACAGACAGCATCATCATATTTCGAAGGGGCATGAAATATCCTCCTGCTGACTACTGTTCACTTCCTTATCGCCTTTCGCCGAGAGATGGTTCATCGGCCAAGGGGAAATGTCTTACCCCCGATGACTAATATCACCCCGATGAATATATCGGTCGTATACCGATCGGCCAGACTTGGCTTATCAGCCAGACTCCAACACTCTGTCCTGATGTCTGATATCACCCCGATATCTCTTTTCATTAGTCAGGTTGCCTATTGGCAACACTTCTTCTATCGGCCAGGCCGAAAAAGGTCTCCCCGATGCTATTACCCCTACCGATGCCGAAACGCTTAACGTCAGCAGGATAAATCTGCATCGGGTGATATTCGCAATATCCTGATGACGATGACGTCACATGCACCTAATGATGATGTCACCCGGTTATAAGACTCTTACATCCTCCGCAGCATGATAATAAAATGTCAGGTGATATTATACATATCTTGATGCATTCAAAACATACAGTCTTTGTCAGCTTTATAACCTGATCTGGATAGTGATATACTCACAGATGTCGATGTGATTCACTCCGTCTGGAAAAGCACATGCAGATCCCTGTATATCCGTCAGCTGCATGCAAACTCACAGAACCGCACAATTTTACAAAGAAAACATGATGATCAGGCCGGATCACCTTCAGATCAAAACTTAACAGTTTAACTTCCTAAATCCTAGCACATGAGGATGCTAGGTTGATTCACAGCATGCTACCAATCGATCTCTCACACAATGAAATGCATAAACAGAAAACTAAAATGCAAACTAAACTATCATACATGACCATTCCACCAATTCATAGAATCAACCGGTGGAAGGGTTGAAGGAATCTATTAACCTGTAATCAGAACAGAAATCAAAACCTAACCAGCTGATAAATCAGATAATGCAATTGATGAAATCTTATTTAGATGAAACACAAATGTCCTGTTTCTACAATAATGTTTCACAATGTCTGGACTGATCTCTGGATCTCACTCAATCACCAGTACAACATAACACAACTACTACTCTCTCTCTGATATCATATCAAACCCTAACTGATCTGAGTTATTTATAGCAATATCCTACGAGTACTACCAACTCGATTCCCAGTGGCTGGGAGCTACCAAGCGGCTGGGAGAGAACAGCTCATACTACCTGATCACGAACTCTAACTGTCTGCACACTCTCCTAGGTTGATCTAATACATATGCATTGGTCCAATGGACCTTATAACATCATGAAGTCAAACATGCTAAAAATAGACCAATGTCCTGTCATGCGAACAATGAACCTATATCCTGTCTTGTAGGGGTGCTCCTGCACCATACTCCCCAGAAGAAGAAATCTCAAGTCCACTTGAGATGAGAGTATGAAGATCTGCACCATGTTTCTGGATCTGCTCTTCAATCATCCATACTGCTTCAGAATTAGGTTTTCCCTTCCAAGAGACTAGATACTCCAAGTACTGTTTGTTCCGGGTCTGTTTGACCACTCTGGTGTCCAAAACCTTCTGCAACTGTGGAGGATCATGCTTGGGAATGTTATCATGGACTGTATCCTGTAGGAGTTCCTGATCTGCATCTGGATAAGACTTGTATGGAGTTAAATCACATACATTGAATATAGGGGACAAACCAAGATCAGGTGGGAGTTGTATCTCATAAGCATTCTGTCCATGCTTGTGCAAGATCTGACGTGGTCCAACTTTTCTCTGCATGAGTTTAGTATATTTGCCCTTAGGAAGTCTGTCCTTCTTCAAATGAACCCATACCAAATTTCCAACATCAAACTGAACATCCTTCTTCTTTTTATCAGCATATTCCTTATACTTCAAGGTGGTTTGCTGCAGTTGGGTCTTGACGTGATCATGAACCTCTTTTATGGCTTCTGCAAAAGCTTCTCCTTCTGCACTAATAGGGTCTACTGTAGGTAGATCTCTCAATTCCAAAATTCCTCTTGGATGCATACCATAAACTATCTGAAAAGGTGATTTCCCTGTGCTCCTATTGACAGTATCATTATAGGAAAATTCAGCTTGAGATAGAATATTATCCCACTTTTCTCCATGTTGTTTTGTCAAACATCTAAGCAAATTTCCTAAGGAACGGTTCACTACTTCAGTCTGTCCATCCATTTGAGGATGATATGCAGAGGAAAAAGATGAATTTGTTCCAAGTTTCTTCCAAAGAGTTCTCCAGAAGTGACCAATAAACTTCACATCCCTATCTGACACTATACTCAATGGCAATCCATGGATTCGGACAATCTCCCTGAAAAATAAATCTGCAATGTATGAAGCATCAGCAGTGGTTTTGCATGGCAAGAAATGTGCCATTTTGCTGAATCTATCCACTACAACAAAAACACTGTCAAACCCTTTCCTTGTCCTTGGTAAACCCAAGACAAAATCCATACTTATGCTTTCCCATGGTCTGGAAGGAATGGGTAAGGGCTGATATAAACCTGCATTAGTCGACCTGCCTTTAGCTTTCTGACATATCACACATGTCTCTACAAACTTTCTGACATCTGATTGTAACTTAGGCCAAAAGTAATGTCTTCGGACAAGATCAAGAGTCTTATCTAGACCAAAATGACCTGCCATAGCTCCACAATGTTTCTCCTTAATGATGTTTAACCTCATAGAACACCTTGGAATACATAACTGTCCACCTTTGAACAACAATCCATCCTGAATAAAAAATTTAGAGAATTCAGCATGATATTTCTCTCCAAAAGAAGTACATACATGATATATTTCTCCAAAATCTTCATCAGTCTCATACATGGTCTTTAGTGAATCAATGCCAACACTTTCTAACTAAATCTGGTTGACTGTTAGAACTCTCCTGCTCAAAGCATCTGCAACTTTATTCTTGACTCCTTTCTTATGCGTCAATGTAAAAGTAAAAGCTTGTAAGGTTTCTACCCATTTCATGTGTCTGTGGTTCAGCTTTTCCTGGCTGTTTATGAAACTTAGAGCCTGGTTATCTGTGAATACTATGAATTCCTTTGGCATCAAGTAATGCCTCCATTTCTTGAGTGACTGGACTAAAGCATACATTTCCAAATCATATGAGGAATACCTCTTTTTAGCATCATTGAGCTTCTCACTGAAAAATGCAATAGGTCTACCTTCTTGGCTGAGTACTGCTCCAATGGCCATGTGACTGGCATCACATTCCACCTGAAAGATTTTGTTAAAGTCTGGAAGTGCAAGGACTGGCTGCTGTGCCACCTTCTTCTTCAATGTTTCAAAAGAATCATCTGCTCTTTGAGTCCAAACAAATCTGCACTTCTGTCCTCCTTTGATGGTATCAAGCATGGGTGCACAAATATGACTAAACCCTCTTATAAACTTCCTGTAGAAGGTTGCTAACCCATGGAAACTTCTGACATCATTCAGAGTCTTTGGGGTTGGCCAAGACAATATGGCACTTACCTTCTCCTTATCCATTTGTAACTTTCCTTGTGAAATGACAAAACCCAAATATGTGATCTCCTCTTGCATGAACAAACACTTATCTAAATTTATCATTAGCTGCTCTTCATGTAACCTCTTAAGAACCAAATCTATGTGTCTGAGATGTTCTTCTTTTGTGTTGCTGAAAATCAGAATGTCATCTAGATATACTATGACAAACTTACCAATGAACTCTTTCAAAACCTCATTCATCAACCTCATAAAAGTACTAGGTGCATTAGATAAACCAAAAGGCATAACCTTCCATTCATATAACCCTTCATTAGTTTTGAATGTTGTTTTCCATTCATCTCCTGGTCTAATCCTGATCTGATGATATCCACTCTTCAAATCTATTTTTGTAAAATACTTAGCACCTCCCAAACAGTCAAGTAAATCCTCTATCCTAGGGATTGGAAACCTATACCTGATTGTGATCTTGTTAATAGCTCTGGAATCTATGCAAAGCCTCCAAATACCTTCCTTCTTTGGTGCTAGTACAGCTGGTACTGCACATGGACTTAAACTTTTCCCAATCAGACCTGAATCCAATAATTCTTCAATTTGTCTGGCTACTTCTGCATTCTGTTCTGGAGTTAGCTTATAGGCTGCTTTGTTTGGAAGTGTTGACCCTGGAATTAAGTCTATGCAGTGACTGATATCCCTGACAGGTGGTAGGGATCTTGGCATTCCCTCTGAGATGATACCTTTGTACTTATCCAATAGCTCTTGGATAGCTGGGTCTATGAACCTTTGCTTCTTCTCTTCCTTGACTTCTTGCTGCTGTTCTTTATTCATCCTCATACATGGGATTAGGGCATATGCAACTGCACCTTCTGCTGCTACTTCTTTCATGAACTGTTTACCTTCCATCAGCATTACCTTCACCTCTTTTCCTTTAGATTTCTCCTCCTTCTTTGTCAATGGTAGTAACTTTATAACCTTACCATCTTTAGTGATTGTATAGATGTTTCTAACACCATCATGTTGTGCCTTCAAATCATACTGCCATGGTCTACCAAATAAAAGATTGCAAGCATCCATCGTGGTAATATCAAACAACAACTTATCCTTATATGCTCCAATCTGAAATTCTACCCAAGCCTGCTCTTCTATAGTTGTCTGCTGACCTTGGGTAAGCCATGAGACTTTATATGGGGATGGGTGAGGTAATCTCCTAAGCTTAAGCTTTATCACCATTTCTTCAGACACAAAATTTTTAGTAGAACCAGAATCAATCAAAACTTTACATGCCTTACCTCCTACTTTGCAAATAGTCCTGAAAAGAGACTTTCTTTGAGGGGTTTCTTTGTCAGGTACCTTCATGGTAGTCACTATTCTTCTCATCATTAGAGACTCTCCACTTTCTGGGTATCCAAAATTATCAAGAGCATTCTGAAAATCATTAGAGCCTGTCATACTTTGATTATCAGGTTCTTGGACCAAATTTGTTCTCCTTTCTCCTATTGAGCTTGTGGCCTTTTCTGGACATCTACTGGCTATATGGCCTTCTTTGTTACAGTTATAACATTTGATGGATCCTCTGCCCTGGGATCTTCCTCTGAAAGGTCTTCTACCTCTGAAGTTTCCTTGCTGACTATAATTTTCCCCCTGGTTCTGACTATTGTTTCCCTTACTATTGTCATGACTGGATTCTCCTTGATATCCATGTCCATGTCCTCTACCTCTAAAAGGACCTTTTCCACCCCTTTGTTGTCTTCCTCTTCCTCTATTGGGTTGTTCTTGTTTTCTCTTTAACTTCTCTTCCACTTTCAATGCCAACTGAAAGCATTTCTGAACTGTATCTGGATTATGCAGACTTAAATCTTCCTGAATGTTGAACCTCAATCCATTAAGGTATCTGGCTACCTTCTCTTCTTCACTTTCCTTTACCTTTGTTTTCATACAAAGTTTCATGAATTCTTCTGTATATGAGCTGACATCTAGCTCCTTCTGCTTCAAGTTTTGCTTCCTCTTGTGTAATTGGATACTGTAATCCAATGGGACATAAGTTTCCTTTACTAATGCCATCATCTTCTTCCATGTAGCGACTCTACGCTTTCCTTCCTGTACTCTATCATCTTGGACGAAATTCCACCATGTCAAGGCAGCTTCTTTCATTTTTGACTGGGCTATTTTCACCCTTTGTTGTTCTGGTATCTCCTCTGTTTCAAAGAAATTGTTCAAGGAGTCTATCCACTCCATCACTGAATCAGGTTCCATCTTTCCTGTAAACACTGGCAAATCCAGTTTCACATCCATGGTTCTCCTCTCCATGGCCTTGAGGGCGTTCAACAGTGGTCTCTGGTCTGTAGGAACGACCTCCTCGTTCCAACTAGGGATCTCTTCTTCTTCCCTATCTTCTTCTCTACCAGAACCTACTTTGCTCCTCAACTTCGCTAACTCATCCTTCAATTCCTGATTCTGAGCCTTCACGGCCTTGCTCTCTGCAATCTGTTTCTTCACCAGAACTGCCAACTCAACATTGGTCATCCTTGCCGGCATCTTAGATGTTCCTTCGTCACCTGACATCCTGCTATATCCTTATCTTTTCCAGAAGATCCTTCCTTTGCTCTGATACCACTATGATGCAGAGGAAACGCAACAGAAGCTTACAAATGGGAAGGAGGAGTCATTAATACAACCAGCATGTTAAAATCCTATCGGCTTATCATCATCATCATATTTCTTGCTAACACAGACAGCATCATCATATTTCGAAGGGGCATGAAATATCCTCCTGCTGACTACTGTTCACTTCCTTATCGCCATTCGCCAAGAGATGGTTCATCGGCCAAGGGGAAATGTCTTACCCCCGATGACTAATGTCACCCCGATGAATATATCGGTCGTATACCGATCGGCCAGACTTGGCTTATCAGCTGGACTCCAACACTCTGTCCCGATGTCTGATATCACCCCGATATCTCTTTTCATCGGTCAGGTTGCCTATCGGCAACACTTCTTCTATCGGCTAGGCTGAAAAAGGTCTCCCCGACGCTATTACTCCTACCGATGCCGAAACGCTTAACATCAGCAGGATAAATCTACATCGGGTGATATTCGCAATATCCTGATGACGATGACATCACATGCACCTGATGATGATGTCACCCGGTTATAAGACTCTTACATCCTCCGCGGCATGATAATAAAATGTCGGGTGATATTATACATATCCTGATGCATTCAAAACATACAGTCTTCTTCAGCTTTATAACCTGATCCGGATAGCGATATACTCACAGATGTCGATGCGATTCACTCCGTCTGGAAAAGTACATGCAGATCCCTGTATATCCGTCAGCTGCATGCAAACTCACAGAACCGCACAATTTTACAAAGAAAACATGATGATCGGGCTGGATCACCTTCAGATCAAAACTTAACAGTTTAACTTCCTAAATCCTAGCACATGAGGATGCTAGGTTGATTCACAGCATGCTACCAATCGATTTCTCACACAATGAAATGCATAAACAGAAAACTAAAATGCAAACTAAACTATCATACATGACCATTCCACCGATTCACAGAATCAACCGGTGGAAGGGTTGAAGGAATCCATTAACCTGTAATCAGAACAGAAATCAAAACCTAACCAGCTGATAAATCAGATAATGCAATTGATGAGATCTTATTTAGATGAAACACAAATGTCCTGTTTCTACAATAATGTTTCACAATGTCTGGACTGATCTCTGGATCTCACTCAATCACCAGTACAACATAACACAAGTACTACTCTCTCTCTGATATCATATCAAACCCTAACTGATCTGAGTTATTTATAGCAATATCCTACAAGTACTACCAACTCGATTCCCAGCGGCTGGGAGCTTCCAAGCGGCTGGGAGAGAACAGCTCATACTACCTGATCACAAACTCTAACTGTCTGCACACTCTCCTAGGCTGATCTAATACATATGCATTGGTCCAATGGACCTTATTACATCATGAAGTCAAACATGCTAAAAATAGACCAATGTCCTATCATGCGGACAATGAACCTATATCCTGTCTTGTAGGGGTGCTCCTGCACCATGAAGGATTAATGGGGGATGGTAAAGGGGTGGTAGAGGTTGATGTGGAATGAATAAGGTGATCAATAGATGGTAGGGGATCAGGGAGGGGATTAGATGGGATGATTAGATCTTGATTAGGAGAAGGGGTTGATGTTTCAACATGCTTTGGATTTGATTCTTGACATAGCTCGTGTGCTTGCATGGAGGTGGAAGTGACTTGGATAGATGTGGGGGGTGCTTGGATGGATGTGATAGGTGTTTGGATGGATGTGATAGGTGTTTGACTTATGTGTTCTTGAACATGGCTACATGGTGGTTCTTAAGTTATGATAGGAGATTGTTCAAGAGGTTTGGTGGATGTTGGATTGCATGAGGGTGTGTGATTCCTTGCTAATAGCCAATGGATGGTATCCTTCACGAGTTTATGGGTTGAAGAGCAATATAATGGATATATAATGATGGTGGATGGTGTAGAAATAGGATTGGGATTGGATAGGTGGGTGATGGGTTTAGGTAGTGATGGTTCTTGGATGGGTTCAAGGATAGGTGTGGGACTAGATGGTGGTGTTGGAGGGGTGGTGATAGTGTTGGGACTTGGAAGAGTTGATGGTGGATTAGATGGTGGATGGGTGATAGGGGTTGGTGGATTGGGAGATACATAAGGTGATGGATTAAGGTTGATAAGGTTGGAGGGATATGGTGATGGTGGGATTGGAGGATGGGGATTAGGAGATGGGGGATTTAGTTGTTGATATGAGGTTTGGATTTCGGATATAAGGTGTGCTAGATTAGTGTTCCCTTGATCAAAGTTATCATGACAAAGGTTGGGGGATGAAGAAGGTGGAGGTAGTGATTGGTTGGATAAGTATGATGGCATGGATGTGTAAGGGGATGAAGATTGATAGGAGGGTAAAGGTTGATATGATGGAAGTTGGTATGAGGTTGAAGGTTGATATGAGGATGATGGAGGTTGATGGAGGTTGATATGATGGAAGTTGGTATGATGAAGGTTGATGGGAGGTTGATGGTGTGGATATGTAAGATGTAGATTGGTATGAAGGTTGAAAGAATGATGATTGATATGATGTGGATGGGGATGATGTGTAGGGTGTTTGTTGATATGGTGAAGGTTGGTATGATGTCAATGGTGTGGATATGTAAGATGTTGAAGGTTGATATGATGAGGGTTGATATGATGAAGATGGGGGAGGGGTTTGGGATTTTCCAATGATGAGTTGTGCTAAGGGGTTATCTTTAATGTCATTTTTGAATTGTTCCTTAGCATTAGGATCCATGTTCTCATAGACTTTTCTAATTCTTTGTATTTGTTGTATTGTTGCATAAAGATCCATTTTGTTGGAGATGATATGGGATGATGGGGGATAATGGATGATTGTGATGGTGGGATCAAAATTTCAAGACCTTAGGATGATTTGATTTGATTTTGATTGGATGGATGATTGATGATCCTATTATGGTTAAGGTAGACTAATGACACTTAAGCAATAGGGTTGATTGGTTTGATTGTTGATTTGAATGATTTACTTAAGATAGACTAATGATCTCAAGCAAGTGGGTTTGATGTGTTTGACTAAGATCTTGATTTTTTTGATGGGGTGATTTGGCTTTTGGATTGGGGTGATAATGATGTGGGGAGACTTGGATAATGATTGGGATCAATGTTGGTGTGATGTGATGATGACTTGGATATGGTTAGGATTTGATATGGAATGATTAGGGAAGATGAGGATAATGATTAGGATGACTTGGATGTGATTAGGAGTGATTTGGAATGATTAGGGTGTGATTAGGAATGAAGTGGCAAAAAATGAGTGATTAGGATGAATGTGATTGGATTTTAATGTGTTGGAATGACTTGTCTTATGTGTTTGATGTTTAGTTTGATTTGGTAATGTTTAGCAAATGATCACATGTACAAGCAAGAATCACTCACACAAGACACAAGCAAATTTGAATTTTGAATTTGAAGAATATGATAATGATTAACAAGCACATGTGTAAGACAAATCAACATGCCCTAATGTCTAGTTTGATGGAAGGTATGGCCAATTAGGGTTGGGCAAATGTTTACATGAGGTTGACTAGGAATTTGAAAGCGAAATCTTGCCACACAGCCGGGAGAAGGGGGTAACCCACCCTTCACCTTCACTTCCCAAAGGTAGAAAGTTCTTTGGGGCTTAGCCAAGAGTGACAGGATTCTGATTTCAAAGAGGGTGTCTTTCGATTCAGCCTCGGATGAGGTCGTCCCTAGGGGTGATGAAATTCCCTAGCAGGCCTCCTAGGATAGGGATTGACAAAAGCGAATCAAATGAGGTGTTTTTGATCTCCAAGATCACCTTGCGGTGCGAGGAGAGAGCATACACACACCCACTTCATTCACACTCGCAGTTGATTAATTGATCCTTAGAAATTGAAATGTGATGAAAAACACATTAAACAATGGTTCTTTTTAGCCCAATTTCAAGGTGTGATTGAAGACACATTATTCATTTTAAGCCCAATTTTGATATGTGATGAAGACAAATGTTTGTTTTATGTCCCAAAATTGAAATGTGTGATGAAAGCAAGATTGAGAGATAAAGGATGAAACGAATGCACCTAATTAAATTGCTGTCCAAATTGATGTAGATGCTGCTCCTGTTGTTGTTCCAGCCCCGAATGATCACCTGCAAGTGACAAGAATGAAAATGGAGCAAGTAGACTAGCCAAGGAGATTGTGATGCAAAAATTGATAATCTAATAACATTTGATGAAAAAAGAACTGATACAGGAAAAAGAAGTGCATGAACAGATTCTACGCAAAATTCTATGTAATTTTAAAAAAAAATCGCTGAAAAATGATCAAATTTGCACAAGTTATGATGATTTGAAGATTTTAAGCATGTTTGACTTTGACTGATGAAAAAGGCTAGAAAAAAGTATAGTCACCTGATAAAATCTTCACAACTATAAATTTCGTCTCATTAGCTTTCCAATGAGTCCAATTTTGTGAAAATCCACCTCCGTATGGCCAAGTTATGATCAAAAGAAAACAAATGCCCCTATGAGGGTATATGGAAGGCACAAGACAAGCTGGTAGTTTAACATTGACTATTAGCAGTTTTCTGCTCCATAGTCACATGTTGTTGTTAGCAGGCTAGCAGTTTGTGTTTAGGGTTATGTTTCAGAGTAGCCCCTGGTCTACCATATGACTAGGGGTCTAGTGAGGATAAAATGAAAAACCCTAACCTAAAGTTTAAAGTTTGAAAAAAAATAAACTTACACGGCGGTGGTTTTTTTTTTTGTGCAGGGGGATGGCGCAGGGATGGCCGAGGGCAGCGGCAGGGATAGGAGGGAGGTGTTTGGGTAGTTGAATGGGAGGTGGGAGCAGAGGGTAGGGAGCGCGGAGAGGAGGGGAGGTGGGTTGGCTGGGAGGACTGCGGTGAAAGGGTTAGGAGGTCGGCGGGGGGGGGGGGGTGCTGTGGGGAGCGGCAGGGGCAGGGTTTGGAGGTAGCAGCAGTGGAGGTGTGGGAGGTAGGAGGTTCTACAGGGTAGAGGGGATGGGAGGAGTAAGGGGTGGTCAGGCAGTGGTAGGGTGTCGACCAGGCGGAGGAAGCAGTTGTCGGCAGATGTGGTGGCTGGTGGAGTGTAGGCTGCGAGGGAGGGTTTCACCAGAGGCGGTGGGACTCGGTGGTCGACAGGTTTGTGCAAGGAGGCAACAGGGCAATAGGAGGTGGCGACGGTGCAGGTCACCACCATTGGTGGTGATGGGAGGATAAGTGGAGGTGGCTAGGCGGTGGCGACGGGTGTTAGCGGGGATGTGGGAGTCGACTGGGTGGCAGATGTGGTGGCTGAAGCGGTTGTCGGCGGATATGGTGTATTTAACCTAAACCTACAAACAAACCATTAAACTTGCAACTCCTAAAAAATAATGCTTGCATTTCAAACACAAACTGTTAGTACGGCTTAGTACGGCACGGTACAGATCCGTATGGTACGGACTGTACCCTAAAAAATTTTCAAATTTTTTTTAAAAAAATTTCTCAGAACCTAGGCATGTTTACTATCAAAATTCACAGAAACAACATCCAGAGCACAAAAATGATGTCCGTTTTTGCTCAAAATGAAACCTACAACACTTAATCACCAAAACTTCATAAAATTTGTGAGAAAAAGAAGATTTTTGACAACAAAACCTACATAAATTGACGATTGGATTCAAGACCGAGTGTGCCAAATGTGATAAGTGAAATCAGAATAAAGATTAAAGCTAATCAAATGTAAAATAGAATGATTATACCTCCATAATGACTCACAAATCCATGCGGGAAGGAGATGCACCTACGTAGCTCCTTAGATGTTCCCTGTGATTAGTGTGTAGATGTGGATTGCTCAATGCATACAACACAGTGTAGATGAGAGACAAGTGGTTTGAGATGGAGATGGGGGATGACCAGAATGATTTTGGCAGAGGTTTGATAGGATTAGGAGATTTGTGGAGTGATTTTGACAGAGTTCTGATGCATCAAGAGGTCTCTCTAAATGGCTTAGGGAGGGGTCCAATTTATAGAATTTTGGAGATGAGGATGGAGGGTGAGGATTCATTTGATCAGATCAAGGGCTAGGAATAAAAGTGAATCTTTTATTCCTAGGGGATGAATTAAAAATTCCCATTTTGGGAAGAGTGGAGGATAATGGGGGACAACTGAATTTTAAATTCAGTGAGTGGAGGTGAGTGGGAAGAGTGGAGGATTGTGGGGGACAACTGAATTTTAAATTCAGTTTAGTGGAGGATAGTGGGAGACATCTGAATTTTAAATTTAGTTTAGTGGATGAGTGGGAGACAAGGTTAATTAAGTGTTTTCTTAATTAACTTAAGTCTAGGTTAATCAGATAATCAAGATTTATCTAATTAACAGGGATTAGGGAAATGGATAAATCAACTAAATAAATATTGGCAATATTCATTTAATTGATAGGATAGGGTTGTAAGGTTAAATGGATTAACTGAGTGAGTCAATTGATCACAAGGGACATGCAGATTGGGGGAGTGGATTAGTGCAAGGTACGGAAAATTGGTTTGCAGAGCAGTCCAATTTTAGGTGTCTACATGACTAACCTAAGTGTTGTGATTAGAATAGAGGAGAACTTTGTGCAAGGTTATATTGTTAGTTATTCTACCAAAGGAGCAAGATGTAAATCTCTGTGTTAAGGCCTTGAGCCTGCAAGTGTATTATAACATGTTTGTTGTTGCTGATTAATACATTGGTTTGATGCTTTCAAGTGTGGGTTTTTTTACCCGTAAGGGTTTTCCCCATGTATATCTGTGTCTCTTGTTCTATCTTTCGTGTTAATGTTTCTGTTGTTGAAATTAGATCTTGCTGCTTGTATTTTCTCTAAGGGTCAATGTTGGAAATGTTCTATGTCTATTTCTAGTTTGTGACATAGTTTTCTATGTTTTTGAAGTGATTGAAAAGAATTTAAACTTGTCGAAGACACCACTGTTCTTAGAAATACGTCTTGAGATGCTTTCATTTCCTTACACCCTTTGGAAGGTATGCATGCAGTGTCATTTGGAATGTATTGGTAATGACTTTTGGACAATAACAAAGAATGAGTATAGGATTCTGAAGAATGGCCCTACTACTCTAGACAAACTTAGGGAAGCTAAATGCAATATTTGAGCCAAAGAAGCATTATTGAGTGCCCTGAATGATACAGAATTGGAAAATGTCCTAGATTTGAAAACTACCCATGAAATTTGGAAAAAGTTGGAAAATCTGTATGAAGGTGACAAATATATCAAATGTACTAAGCTATAGAGCCTAAAAGGTAAATATGAAAGTGTTGATGGTGTTTTCAGCATGCAACAATGCAGGTGTAATTGCTGGTATCACACCTCTCTTGAAAAAGTATCCTACCCTAGGTAAGACTACTCCAAGGTTTCTATAGCTAGGTCTTAGCTTGCTTGGAATCTCTCAGTTAGAATGTACTAGCTGTGCCAAAAAGGGGTATTACATGCAGTTGACAGATTTAGGCAGTTGAACAACAATTCATGCAAACCCTTTATGATTTCATCGGATAAGACAATGTAAAATGATGCTAGAGAACCTAAGCTAATAGTTGTTTTCAAAGAAAATACAAAAGGAGTTAGAGTTTTAGAGAAATCTTAAGTTACATTCACAATATATTGACTGCTATAGGTAGACAAATGTTCTTAAATTTAACCAATTTTTTGAGTTACCAAACTAAAATGGATGTTACAGTACTTCAAAAAATGATGCTATCTTCAATGGACATCTAAGGATTTTTAGATCACATTCATTCATTAAATACCCAAGTAATGGCACAATCTAACTTATGAAATGCAATTGAACTAAGCATAGAATAATCAGCACAGGCTAACTTTGCACAGTCACTCCCAATCAGCAAGCAACTAAAAGTATGGACTAAGAACATTCATCAAATACCTTTAACAGATCATAAACATTGTAAAATCACAATTAACTAATTGATGGAGATCAAGAAGTGAACCATGAAACCAAATAAGCAACACAACACACAAATTCTTAGGAAAACTGCAGAAACTTGCTTTGCATTAACTTCAATTGGTAAAGTATCAACAATTCGACATCAAGAGTCTTTTCATAGCTCTTTATATAGGAGAGGAACCATACTAAGTTTTGAATGGATGGTGGAGATTAACTCAACACCAATGGTCCAAATTTGACATCATTTAATACATTTACAATAGCTCGTTGGAATCTTGGATTACATTTTGTCTCTTACGAAAAGATGAAAAATGACCCCCAAATACATTGAACTTGGACAATTTGACTACCCATTCAAACATATATATAGAAAAGACCTTTTTCAAGGCATAATAATAACAAAATAGCATCACATGACCTTCCAAATAAAGTAATTTACATTAGTGACAAGATTACATTTCAAAGTATTCAAAAAAATATACTAAGATTCTGTTGATAACTGAGAGGGGGGGTGAATCAGTTATCCTAATTATTTCCCTTATTGAACTTTCCTTTTAATTGATGCAGCATAGAATCAAACACAAAAACATTAATCATGAAATAAGAAACACATGACACAGTATTTTTGACGTGGAAACCCTGTTAAGGGAGAAAACCACGGGGTGATTAACCCAAAATTATTCTCTGTTAGAAGAATAGGAAATTATAAAATGGCACTTGCCAATTAGGGCTCACTGCCCGAGCACACTGCTCACAAGAGGCCCACTGCCTACAAGAAGACACACTGTCTACAAAGTGATAAGAATCACAGTCTTGAACTGATTGGAAGCATCTGCATATGCTGGAGTTCAGTTCCGGTTAGGCTCAGTACACTGATCTGCTGCATTTTATCTTTCCTCTATTCTTTATTATGTTGTCTTTCACATACCGGATCCTTTTGCTACCTCTGCTCTGTTCTGGACTTATTCGCATATATCTTCACACCATCACACCCTTCACAACTAAATCCATCCTCTATATATATCCGCACAAGTAATTTCATCACCTTTCTAGTCGGCATCCGGAACAGTCTAGTTTCTTACAAACTTTTGTTCTGTCGGCTGAATCCTTCCTCACCAAGCAATGCGGATCAAGCATATACTTGTAGATATCATTAATCATGTCGGTCAAACATGATTCATGCCTTCACAACCTCTGTCATCAACAGTAACACATCCGGAAAGTAGTCTGATACTCTGTCAGTCAGTTCTTCCTCTGTTTTCACTGTCTCTCAGGAATCCGGTACTCAACCATTCATATCTTTTTCCTTGTCCATCACCGGAGGCTAAATCCTTGGAATATACCACTCAAGGTAGTCCTCTTGACTTCCCCAAATCCACACTGCACCAAGACACTTCCTCTGAGAGATCCGGACCAATCTGTCGGACCTTGCCACATGCTCTGTTCTTCTTCACCGGACCACAACATTCTTTATTCTGACTTCCGGTAGAGACACATTATGACTTGCAGATATGTGGGATGACCTTTGTTGCCATCAATGACAACAACCATGAATCCATATAGTGTCTCTTGCCAACAATCTCCCCCTTTGGCATTGATGGCAACACTTAGTGAAAAATGACTAAGTGTTTTCACTATGCTCCCCCTTTGCTGATGCTCTGTCTTTATATACAATTTCCGGAACTCCCCCTTAGTTGGATTCCTCATTTTTCACTGCTCCTCACTCCCCCTTTGACATCAATGGCAAAGGGTAGGGTCCGCACACCAAAATTTTCAAAAATTTTCTATATATAGCCGCATATTTACATACTCACATGTACTGAAGAATGTCTGCAAAGGATGTCTGCAATTGGATCATTTCTGTAGCCCAACTTTGCTTCATTCTATCCAAAATTGAAATGTGACCACTTAACAAAAATGCAAAAGCTTCTGCCCGCTTGAGATCTGTCGGATCTTTTGTTTGGGCGGTGGTCTGAGCATCACTGATGGCCTCATGCATAGTTTCCAACTTAGGGATTATAATCCTTCTAAGTTCTCCCATCCGGTTAGTGATGTTCTTCCTTTCCTTCTCAAGATTCTTTATTTCATTCAAGACTGCAATAGTCTGACATTCTTGATTTATTATAGAGGAAGAGAGAGGATCAAAACTTTGAGATAAGCTTTGTAGCTTATCCTGTTCCTCTTTTATTTTCTTGTCAAATGCTACTGTTGCCTTTGACCAGGATATACAAAATTTGTAGATGTCACCGCCATCCTTAAGAGTATTCTCTAAGCTCTTTATTCCAATGCTTACAATCTTCCTATCTTTAGAGATTAATTCTAATATTTCTGAAAATCTCTTATCCAAAAATTCCTTCCGGACCTTTTCTTCAGCTGATTTTTCTAGAGAATCAAAATGTGTATCAACACTGCTGACTAAGGTTTTTAGATTACCGGAAGTGGAGGCTGTCGGATCTATCTGGATTGATGGCATAATCTTTACAAGTACTCCGGAAGCAGCCTCTATCAACTCACAGTCTTCCATATGAGACTTCAGGAGTTTTTCATTTGCCTTGGCATTTGCAAATGAAGCTATCTTCATTGTTTGTACCGGAGAGAGAGAGTCAAAGTCGAATGGGCCTTTTAGAAGCTCTGGTTCATCAATCTCTAAAGTTTCTTTGCTCAAAAATTGTTGAACAGTTTGTGCAGTGTCTCTTGCCGGAGACAAATGTTTCTTTTCTTCTGCAGTCTTGGAACTGTCAACCTCTTTGTCTTTCACCACTGCTTCCTTCTCCTGTAATTGCTCTTCTTCTTTGGATCCGGAGACTGTAGGGGAAACCGGAGGAGAGATGTTTGTCTGTTCAGGGCTCACTTCTTCCGGAACAGATGATTCCAAATCAGCAGCTGTTTCTGCACCTAAGTCCTCTACAACAGGAAGATTGAACCTTTTGAAGGCCTTCCGGAGGATCTCTTCTGTCTCTTGGGCCACTCTGTCAGTCTCACCAAGCATGAGTTGATTCATCCTGGCTTTACTTCTGAACTCATCTTTGCAGTCCTTGAAGATAATGTTCATTGTCTTGGGATCAATTTGAGGATATAGCTGAATAGCTATCTGCTCCCGGATCTCAAGATCTTTAGCATGAGCATTATTCTTTCTTACTTCCAATTCCTTTTCTAGGCTTTTAGGAATAAGAGATATGATCTCAATGAAAGCCTTATTATATATGTTAAGATATTTGACTGTGGCTTCCTGCAGAGTCTTTTGGTCAGCCTCACTGAAGTCATCATAAGATTCAGTCATTGGTTGAAGGTTTCCATCCACCGTGACCGACTTGATTACATTCTCTAGAGACAGAGTGGGCTTTTCAACAGATACCTCCGCCATTTCATCCTTGTCTTGGCCTGTGGAGGGTTTACCGGATCCTTTCTTCTTCTGTTTCTTTATTTCTTTTACTCCCTCATCTGACTCTGTTTCCTCTTCATCCTTTTGGCTTCCATAAGCCCTTGTGGCTTTTGTCTTGGATCTCTTACCGGATGCCTGGACTTCCAGTTTTGAACTTTTGGTTGTGGGAGGTGCAGATCTCTTTGATGATCTGGTCCGGGTGGGAGCTTCAACCGGAGCACTTTCTTTACTTTTCTCTTCTTCCTCAGCCTTCCTCCTCTTTTCCCGGCTGGCATCAAGTGCCTCTTTTGAGATGCCTAGGCCTTGAGCAATGTGCTCTACTTCTTTTCTCACCTTTCTTTTAATCTCAGGTTCCCTGAGTTCTACATGTATTTTTACACTCAGCTCCTCAAAGGTTCCAAACCTTTCTGCCTTAGGATCTTTGGGCTGACTTAGCATGTGTTGAACATGCAGCTCCACTATCTGTTCATCCACTTCATACCCCATGGGCATGATCCAGACAGTCCTAGGCTCCACTGCCTCCATTAGGCACTGATCAGTGTCAACCATAAAGCACACTGAGTCTTTGTATTTTTCAACAAGAGACTGGGGAATTCTCTCTCTTGCTTGCATCATGCTCTGAAAGTTTTTGAAGTATCCCCATAGAGCTGTATTTCTCGCTTTTGCATCCCCAAGTCCATGCAAATAGTCTCTTATCTGGACTGCAACAGGTTTATCATTCTGCCATACCCATCCACTTGATCCGGGTAGCTCATTCATGAAGTAGAAGAATAGACATACAATAAGAGTACCATACTTAAAGGAATTCTTCTTATCCTTCTTGATTTTCTGTATATTTTCCATTAATTGGCTTAGCAGTAGTTCGCAGAGATCATATTCTGCATTCTTTCTTAGCATTTCATAGGCAGTGTATACTGCAGTTCCGGATACAGAATTCTCCCTGCTGGAGTGATAGATCTTGTATCCTATTATCATGGATGCATATTTGATATCCGGATCCGAAATATCTTCAATGGTCATTGCCCTCTTATCAAATTTTGATCCGGTGGCCTCAGTTACAATGTTGTTCTTGACAGATTTGAGGATAGGTATCCCTCCGGAAGAGTATAGACCAGTTACTGCTCTAATTGCCTCTTTTGTGATCTTGCAGGGTCTATCCAGCCATAGAAAGTTGTCATGCATCCTGCTCAGTACATACCGGACCCATTCATCTTCTTCAAAGCAGGGGAAATGAATAAATTGCTCAAACTATTTCTTCTGGATATCCTTATACTCTGGTTTAAGCTCAAAAGCATTGTCTATCAGTTGCTTGTGATAGAGGTCTCTTAATTTGAATTCCCCAAATTCCTCAATGCTTGCATGTATGTAAACCCTAATGTCTTCAGTATGTAAAACTCCGTGAGGAACACTAGAGAAGGCTCCTAGTGGATCTACCTCCAATGATTTGTAGGGATGTTTCTTGAATGAGGGGCGAGGTCTATCAGAGATCTTAACTATGTTTGGAGTAGCCATTCTTCAAAGATTTGCAGTGAGGTAATGAAAAACGGAGAATACCTTATGCGCCTTCGGTTTGCACGGAGTGGTTGGATTGATTTCTTTATGCAATAACTTCGGCAGGAGATCCTTGGTGTGCTTGATGAACCTTGTTGCAGAGCTCCACTTTTCGCTTCTTCTTGAGTGCAGAATGAGCAAATGACTTTTGAGAAATCCCTTAAATTGCTCCGCGAACCCTAATATCTGTCTGTAATAAATGCTTCACCTACATCATTTCGGTTTGCCTTGTCTGGATAGCTTGGAGTGTCCCGGATTAGTCCTGATCTGTGGATATCATCCGGATCTTTCAATCATGAATAAATCGAGGTAACATATTACAAGAACATCCCAAACACTCTGTCCAATCCGCAGAACAAGATAGTGCACTTCCGGATCTTTCCGGACCTTTTTGTAATCCTTTATCATACCGGAGCATCTCCCTGAACAGGTCTTATTTGATTGATCACAGCTTCTTCATAACTCCATGCGGACTTCTGAAAACTTGACTGAAGCATCTCAAGACTCATATCTACAAACCCTTTAATCCGCATCTTGTGCCACATCCGGCACCACTTGTTTGGCTGGGGGAACAGGATTTTCTTTGAGTCTCCCCTGAGCCTGAGCTCACTTTTTAATTTCTGGAAGAAATATCAGCACCAGAGTCTGGTGCGGATCCAACCTCTACATTCTCTGAACTTTTCTTCACCCAAATCTTGCTCATCTGATTCCTAACTTCATCCGCATTCATCTTTTGTTTACCCTTGTCTTGATTCTGATTATACACTGGACCTCTTTTGTCCTGATACTTGTTTCTACAGACTTTAGCATTATGACCGGACCTATTGCAGATTTGGCAAATAACATTTCTTTGCATATTTGACTGATATCCTCTTGATCTGCATTGATTAGCCATATGACCTACTCTATTGCATGTGAAGCATCTACCTTTGAATGATTTGTTTACTTGCATAATTCTGCATTCATGGGATTTGTGTCCATACCTTTTGCAGTTGAAGCACTGTCCGGAGAAGGATGAATTAATCTGATTCATTCTCATTCTGCACTGATTAGCTTTGTGACCAAAGTGGTTGCAGCTGTGGCAGTATCCATTGAAGGATGGATATCTTTGAGCATTTGGCTGTCTTACCGGAGGTCTTCTAGGCCTGCTCCTTGGATTTTCTGATCCAAGATTCTTCTGACCGGATCCGGAGCTTTCTCCTTTCTCATATCCCAAACCATACTTGTCATCTGTCCTCTTTTGACTTCCAAGAAGAACTTCAAGTTGAGCAGAACTTATCTTGAATTTCTCTTTATATTCATTTGCTGTTTGAAGGTCTCTTTTGAGAGAGGCAATTTGATCCTCAAGTTTTTCTTCATTATCTTTGGCATCTTCAAGATCAGATTCAAGATGTCTTATAATCCTGTCCATCTGGTGGCATTCTTCTAATTTTTCTTTAAGAGATTGTCTTAGATTGTCTTCAGCCTTTCTTTTTTCTTCAATCTCTTGAGTAAACTTTATAGTTCCTGATTCCATTTCATGTCTTAACATAATGACTTCTTTTGATAACTTTTCACATAACTTGGTTTGCTCAGTCAATTCTTCATTTGTATTGCTTTCTTCACTTTGTCTTGCCAATTGTTGGAGTAGCTCCTTTCTCTTTTTCATAGAGAGACTTAATTTGTCTTTTAATTCTCTCATGAATTCATCAGCCTGTTTGAGTCTTTCCTTTAATTCACTGACTTCAGAATTTGACTGTTCAAGATCCTCAAGAGCAGTCTTGAGTTGCTCCCTTAAACCATATGCATCCATTTGAAATCCCAGATCTTCCTCAAGCTGTTAGGCTCTATTAGGAGGAACTTAGCTCTGATACCAATTGTTGATAACTGAGAGGGGGGGTGAATCAGTTATCCTAATTATTTCCCTTATTGAACTTTCCTTTTAATTGATGCAGCATAGAATCAAACACAAAAACATTAATCATGAAATAAGAAACACATGACACAGTATTTTTGACGTGGAAACCCTGTTAAGGGAGAAAACCACGGGGTGATTAACCCAAAATTATTCTCTGTTAGAAGAATAGGAAATTACAAAATGGCACTTGCCAATTAGGGCTCACTGCCCGAGCACACTGCTCACAAGAGGCCCACTGCCTACAAGAAGACACACTGTCTACAAAGTGATAAGAATCATAGTCTTGAACTGATTGGAAGCATCTGCATATGCTGGAGTTTAGTTCCGGTTAGGCTCAGTACACTGATCTGCTGCATTTCATCTTTCCTCTATTCTTTATTCTGTTGTCTTTCACATACCGGATCCTTTTGCTACCTCTGCTCTGTTCTGGACTTATTCGCATATATCTTCACACCATCACACCCTTCACAACTAAATCCATCCTCTATATATATCCGCACAAGTAATTTCATCACCTTTCTAGTCGGCATCCGGAACAGTCTAGTTTCTTACAAACTTTTGTTCTGTCGGCTGAATCCTTCCTCACCAAGCAATGCGGATCAAGCATATACTTGTAGATATCATTAATCATGTCAGTCAAACATGATTCATGCCTTCACAACCTCTGTCATCAACAGTAACACATCCGGAAAGTAGTCTGATACTCTGTCAGTCAGTTCTTCCTCTGTTTTCACTGTCTCTCAGGAATCCGGTACTCAACCATTCATATCTTTTTCCTTGTCCATCACCAGAGGCTAAATCCTTGGAATATACCACTCAAGGTAGTCCTCTTGACTTCCCTAAATCCGCACTGCACCAAGACACTTCCTCTGAGAGATCCGGACCAATCTGTCGGACCTTGCCACATGCTCTGTTCTTCTTCACCGGACCACAACATTCTTTATTCTGACTTCCGGTAGAGACACATTATGACTTGCGGATATGTGGGATGACCTTTGTTGCCATCAATGACAACAACCATGAATCCATATAGTGTCTCTTGCCAACAGATTCATCATCCACACTTACTTTATCTTCTTCTGCCATCTTGTTGTAGTACTGACCTAGGCTGATAATGCCAGATTGATATATGCGGGGTCCAGGTTCTTGAGGTGATTGACTCTATACCTGAACATCTCCAATTCTTGACTATATCTATTAGATATTCTCTCTATCTCTACCTTTCCTTTATGAAATGCATTGAAGTCAGTTGTGAGGTCACTAACTCTATCCAATTCAACATCTTCAAAAACCATTTTATGCAGGTTATCTTTACACCCTTTCACATCATATGTTGCCAAGTCATCGCAGGCCATCACCAGGAAATCTTTCAAAGTGTCATTTATTTCATAAGATTCAAGATATTTTCATCTGCTCCTTTGTAGGCCTCGCTAATGCCATCAAAAACTTCCTTTCTAAACTTTATTTGCTAATACCAGTCAATGGCTTTGTACAATCTATCCCTTGTCAAAATATTTTCAGACAACAGTGTCTGAGCAGGCAAGTCTATGATTGCTTGCACTCGAGGAAATACCTAAGAATAGTATTCATCAAAAGAATCACATTCCTCATCCAAGTCTTTCCAGTGTTCCCAAAGTTGAACCAAATTCTTATGAAATTTAGTTGCTGCATCAATTGCTTCGCATCCCTTCTCGCATACTCTGATTATCCATTTTTGGGTTCTTGTCAATAAAGTCTAGAACTTCACCAAGTTTAGATACTTCATCTTTTGACAACAAGGTTGGCACTGTCCTTAACTCACCATCAAAGTCTGTAGGTGTTAGAAAAAATTATAAGCATGCTCAAAGCTCCTCATTTTGTTGTTTCAGCTCTTTCTTCAAGAGTTCATCTTTATCCAACTGCTCCAAGATTGAAGTAATAGAGCCCTTAAATTCATCAACCTTCTAAGCTCTTGTAGCTGCTCCCAAATTTACCATTGTTATGGTATAATCTTCTACTCTAACCTGCTCTCTATTTGTATCAGCTGGTGGGACAACTATTTCAGCTATTCTAGATCTAAGTGCATCCTTGTAAATTCTTGACTGTACTTTTGCTTTCTTTTGTTTCTTCAGCTTTTGTGCCTATGACAAAAGAGCACTCAGATCTAATTTCATGATTTCCACTTGAGGCTCTGGATATTCCATTCTATTTTGTAGCCAGTCACGTGCTAAGGAGGAAGGGTTTGTAGACCTATCAAGGTTTTGATTGTCGGTATTAGGTGCCTCTTCAAGTAGCTTTTGTTCTTGTTCTAATCCTTTATCCAAATCCTCTTCTTCATTTGCAATATTCCTTCAATTTATCAATACATCCTTCTAAGCTACTCCTAGAATTGCTTCTGTTTGGCTCTTTTCTGGTGGACTATCAGAAATTTCAATTATTTCTACATTTTCCATTTCAGTAGAAGGCTCATCAGGTACTTCTCTCTCTGCCTCTTCAAGTACATTCTCCTATGGCTCCTGCTCTTGAAGGCCTAGTTCAACACATACTTTCTCAATGCCAGGAAACAATGGTACAACAAAAGGAGTTGAATCTTGGTCCATAGGTACTTGGGAGATAGGGGCGACAGATGATAAAGGCATTGCAATTGAAGGCAAGTTAACTTGTGTCAAATTGGCAAACATAGTAGACCCCAAAGCTGGTGGGATCAAAGAAGTTGGCAAGACAGAGGAAATGACAATGGGTGATGTGATAGACAAAAAAGGCAAAGGGAAAGAAGGTGAAAGAATGGTAGAAATAGGAGGTAATACAAGGGAAGTAGAAGATATGGAAGGCAGAGATGTGGTGGTGATGGAAGAACATGAAGAAGCAACAATGGAGGAAACGAGGCTGCTAAGAGTGCTTGATGTTACTGCCAATGGACATGAGATAGTTGAGATGGCAATTGTAGGTGAGGAAGCAGCAAGGGTATCTTCCTGAACAATAGTTACTGGAGAAGTAGGGGCAATAGTAGAAATAGTAGGGGAAGGTGCAGCAGTGGAAGAAATGGGAGATTGTACATCAGTATTGACACTTGGGGCAGCTAGAGGGGGAGAGGCTAGCAGGTTTGTGGTATCAGCAATGACAGCAGTAGCATCTTCTACCCTCTAACTACTATCCTTTATTCTAACTTTCTTTGTTTTTGACCCCTCTCTTGGCCAACTAGGCATGTCTCTCTTCTTTGATGCTCTTGTCCTAGTAGAGGAAGGCATATCCTTCATCTGTATCTTTGTAGTAACCTTCTCATTCTTTTGTGCTTTGGCCTTTTCTGCCAAGGGTATGTGATCTTCACTATCTGATCTTATGGTAGATCCTTGGGCTAGCTTTGCTTCATTAGTAATCTCTATGGGTTCATCTTCTTCTCCTCCAGACTCTTTCTTAGATTCAAGCTCGGTATATGTGAGTACATCCCTTGTCTCTCTAAGGCAGAAATCTAGTTTCTTACCCATGCTTTACTTAGTCTGATCAGTTCCTTCATCATAACATCAAGGGAGTTTTCCTCAGCATTAGCCCAATTAGGCAAGGGAATTGGTTGGAAGTATTGTGCCTCCCAGGCTCCTTTGTATATCACATTTTCATCATCTTCCAGTTGATCAGGGAATGGAATAATATGGAACTTTCTTTTGAATGCCAATGATAATCTAGAGTAGGCTTTCTTCATGACCTCATAGTCATCCAAGCAATTTTCCCAAAAGTCTTCTATATGCATCTTATGAAATAATTTCTTAATCACAAACCTCTCCATTACTTTATTTGGATCAAAATGGTCTCTTTTGTTGTAGTAATGGAGGTTGAGAAGTTGGAGCTCTGTATCAGAGTGCTCAACTTCTCCCAATGAAGCACATGCATAGTTTCCTCTGCCTAACAAAATAGGGAACTGAACATTTGTTCTATGCAGATGCTTGAGCTTTTTAGCACAAATTATCAATTGTCTAGATAGTTCCAAAAGAATTACCTTATCTGTGGGATACCTAGGTAGTCTATAGGCCATTCCAGTGAAGCCTTATACTCTCAAATATGTGAACTTTTCAAATTGAATATACCACATCCCATACTTAGTAATTTCATTCATGGCTTCTGTGGATATCCTTAGAGCCATGTTTCCTTGCAATAATCTAGTTATATACATAGTGAAGGCATCATTTACTCTCTTGAAATGCATAAGAGATTGTGACAGTGTTAGCTATGTGTAACACTCATAGACCTTAATCTGAGTTTGTTCATCATCTCCCACTTCTCCCACCTTGGACAATCCAGCATATTGATTCTTTCTTGCCAATGCATAAACTACATAAGATGTCCATCTGAAAAATTGCTTTTCTTTGAAGTTACCAAAGGCTTCGTGGATGTTATCACTCAGTATTTGTGACCAATGGAATTTAGTTCCTTTTAATATCTCCTCAATTATAAAGAACATCCATCCCTCAAAGGTTGATGCTGCAGGCAATCCATATATCTAGCTCAAGAAGGTCACTAGATCCCTTATCTCATCATGAAAATCACTCCTATACAGTACCTGAGGAAATTTGACAAGGTTAGACCTCTTGCTCTTTGACCATTGTTCATTCGTATGTTTCTTGCATCCATCTACATCTTTCTTATATGTAGCCTCTACTTCAGTTTTATTTGGCATAGTCATCACTGCATGCCATGGTATGCCAAAGATTTCAGCCAAGGAAGGTCAACTTAGGTCTGCCAACACATCTCCACTAGCAGTTTGTATTGTTCAAGTCATGACATCATATATATCTGCATAAGCAGCAATCAACTCTACACATTGAGCTGATGTGGGGAAGGCAGCTACTTCTGCAATCCCACTATCTTTCACCTTTTTGGCTCTTGGGGTTGGATTCGGGCCAAACACTCTGAGTCTAAAATCATCTAGGTCAATATGACCTAATTCTATATCTCCAATGTCTTTCCATCTGGTGGAAATATTTTTCTCAAGAGGGAGGCCTTTGAACTCATACCTCATGTCTTGAGCTCTTGTAGACATTAACCTGCAGGACTAGACCTTATAAGTTTTGATACCTCTAAGATGATTTACCCTAACTCCTAAGTTTTAAGAATCTACACTTATCCAATTAACTATTATGTTATCAAGCCATGTTTTTCTAAATAGGTTCGATATGCATCTACTAAATCACAACTATATGCTTAATGAAAACACATAAGTCTGAATCCTACTAATCATTACATTTATCACACGATCAAAAGATGAAGCAATCCTATACTCATGCATGAACTAAATACTTTTAATGTTGCAAAACCCTAATTAAAACATGTAAAACATTACAATTCACTAAGTGTAGCCATTATTCCCCCTTGACAAACATTTCTCCTTTTGAAATTTCTCTTGAAACGGTGTTTTACCCAATTTTTGCTAATTTTGGGGTTAACTGACCTACAAAAAGAAAAGCAGGGTTTTGTAGGTACACCAACCTAGTGGGGAAATTGGGGTTCTCTGACCAATTGATCTGTTGGCTCTTTGGTCTTCAGACTATTATGTTGTTTGTGGGATTTTCATGTTTAACCAACTTGTAGGGGTTTTGGAATGGATCGACTTAAATCAGTCATCAAGGTCGGTCGGTTAATTATTTGGCGCAAGTCGATGCAGTGAGTCTTTGATACTAAAACAATTTTACTACCTTTGCGTGGGTTTTGACATCATCTGACCTTACAAAGTTTTCAAAGGTGACCGACCAAGTCAATGCAGGCCCATTTTGGTGCAAGGTCGGAGGGAGTTGATTTCAGCGCTTGATTATTTTTCTACAGTTTGCAGAGGTTTTGGGTCTCTCAAAGTTGCAAAATATTTAGGGGCATCCAATCTAAGTTAGAGAAGTGACTTTTAAATGCTAAGTTGGAGTACTTAGTTTCAAGCGCAAGGTGAGCTCAGGATTGTGCAGAACTTTAGGGGTCCTCTAACTAAGTCAGTTAGAATGGTAAATAGCGCTAGGTTAGAGAACCAAGTTTTTAGCGCAAACTACACTCGAAGTCCTGGTGAGGGTTTTCAAGGTTGCCAACTGACCTGGTTGATCACAGTGTTTTGAAGGTCAGTCGGATGCTTTTTCAACGTGACAGATTTTAAGACTTAACCCATTTTTCACTTGTTTTGTTGATCAGTTGTGCATATTGAGGTGAGATTTTGGTTGGAGGCTTGATGAATATCATTTTATACTCTACACATGGGGGTTTAGAAAACATTCCTAAGGATTTCACCCTTTGAAGATCTGAAACTAGGGTTTTATGACAACAAACAATCTAAAGGAAACCCTAATTTTGAACCCTAAACTCTATCCCCCACGAGAAAAACACGTGCTTATAGCACATTTGAAAAAAAATGCATTCAATTTTTAATTAAAACCCTAACTAATCAAAACCCTAGGTAAGGGAAATGAGTTCCTACCTGATGGTTATGATGTTAGTCATAAACAAACATAGAATAAAAGTACACATTAACCTTTATTCATCTTGAAAGATATAATGAATTCAGAGAATTCATGATCCCAAGTCTCCGTTGATTAGGTCTTAATCTTCTGACATTACTCAGACGTTGATGTGTGTTGCTATTTCAATTTTGGGGCCTTACGTAGATCTCATCAGTAAGATGATGTTTCCTGTAATGATGCTACACAGATAGTTATTATACACAAGATATGTTTCAAATAATGCTTCTATCTTTAAATCTTTGCATGATATTTGTCATTCTAACATGCTTTAACCTTAAATATGCTGAATATGTTCAGCTATCTACGGGATGTCTACATATTTGTATTATTTGCTTAAGATTGTCAATTGTTTGCAATTGTGATGAGGAAATATTTTGAAATTGAAAGAAATTGAAAGAAATACTTCAAATTAATGTTGAATCTTTAGCTATTAAGCCAAATATACAATTAGATACAGTCATGAAGAGAAGAAATCAAACCATATGTTCACTAGGACATTCCACAGCTAGATACAGTCGATGCTAACTTCAAAGGAAATGGTATGAAAACAACACATGTAAGTAGATATGCACTTCAAGGGACATAGAAAATCACAGCATGTATCAAGAATTCATACATTGATTACTCAAGATTTATGATGGATTGTAATCAAAAGAGTCTTCTCATTCATTAGGTATGCAAGAACATATATGTATACAACAACTTTGAAATGAGCCCTAAATATTTCAACAAACAAATTTCAATTAAGTTTTTGAATGTTTAAAATGAGACATCCCTGCACCTTTTATAGAACAAGGTGAGGGAGTGGTTACAATTGATCTACGATCAAGATTTATCTATTAAGATCTATGATTTACATTTCATTGACTAAGTCAATCCTTTCCACATGGTACAGGTTGCCAGCTGGCAACCATCTAGGTACTTATACTTTCCTAAGTACCTGATGCATATATTCCCTTTATGGTGCATCCTTATCATCATCCTTATTGTCATGATCATCACTTTCAACGCTTTCACTATCTTCATCATCACAATGATCGTCTTTTTGAATATGGACCTGCATAGCTGTCCTGATATTCTCATATGCTTGCACTATCTTCTCCACTTCTCCACCATCCTGAGTTCTCGCTTTGGTGATGGCATGTTTATGCACCTGATATTTGCTCCAGAGAGATTCCAATTTATTCCTCCTACTGCTGGATGTTTCATTATAATCTTCCACCTTGACCTTTATTCTCATTACTTTATCTAGCACTTCTTCTATCAGGTGGTTGATAGGGTCTTCATCAACTAGCTAGAAATTACTATGCAGAGCTTTGATGACAAACTCTTCATCCTAATTTTCTATCTTGTCCTCTGCCTTTCCTTCTAATGCTTCCAAAACATCAGCCTCCTGAGACATCATATCATGTAGCTTCATGCTGATATTCCTTAGTTTACTGTTGCATCTTTTAAGCACATCACATTCGAACCTGATGTCTTTATTCCAGATATCAATCAATAGGGCTGTGTTATTATTCAGTACTTGATTCTTTATTAGAATCTATGGATCAATCCTCCTTATTTCATCCAAAATGCTCATGACCTTTTCTAATTGAAATGACCTCCTAATGATCTCCATCTGCAGTTTATCTACTTTTCTCCTGGAGGTGCCCAAAGAATTCCACCTCTTCAAAGAGGCCTTTGCCACTTCTTCAGCTCCATCGAGCGTGGATGACATCCATTTCAACATTATTATTGATTCATGTCTCATGAGGTTCAACTTGTTGACCTCCTCCTAAGAAATTGCAGTCAATGGGACTGCCTTATCACTTGATGTATCATCAGGGTTGATTAACCCTATTATATATGCATGCAGCTGAGCAATGTACTCTTTATGCTACTTATTCTTCTCTTTCTCTCTTTTCACCCTTTGGGTCAATGAATCAATAATGTCCTTACCTTTCTAGCCTTCTTGATCTTCATTGGCAAACCCCAAATCTATGGTAGTAATCTGGAATTCATCCAGAGTGATCTTGCCTTTTTCTTTATCAACTGTAGGAACAGCTACCTGGGCTGTTCTCCTGCCTGTATCAGGATCCCTTCTAATAGCAGAAGTTAATCTTGCCTTCCTCCTTGGCTTCATTAGAGTCTCTGAAAACAATGTTGAAACATCAAATTCTTGTATCTCTAGTCCAGACTCAGTACTTATCTCTTTCTCCAGCCATGAGGGAATTTGGTCTCCAGATCCTGGGTGCCCACCATCATGATGATGATCATCCTGATCTCTAGTAGCTGTATCTATTCTTGATGGAGATAGTGACTTTCTTATTTCTTCCTCATGATTTTTTTCATGAGGGTGATCTTCAGGTATATCCTCTTGTTGAGGACCTTCTTTTTCTGGAGGATAATCTTGCCGATCATCTACATGTGTATCATGATCTTGATCTTTTACTTCCTCCATGGGTATCTCATCCACTTTAGCATTTTCCTCATCTTGAGGTATATTGGTATCCGTGGATATTATTTCATCTGACTTAGGCTTCTCCGCCTGATCTGTAGCTATAATCTGCTCTGTAGTTGTGATAATTACCTCTTGAGCTTTGTGATCACCAAGAGCTAATATTTCTTTATCTTATTTGTCCCTTAATGGAATTTCTACTGCCTTGGGCTCAGCTGATGCATCCTGTTGCTGACCCATATCTAGAGTTTTATCTTCCACTTCCGTCTGTTTAACCTCTTCGACATTTTCAATTCTTTCAGATGTACCTGCTATATCTTTAGAATCTACATCCTCTACATATGTTAAATCTATTGTTGCAGGACTTGTCACCTAATCAACTAATGCATCAAGTCCTGTTTGTTGAGCAATCTTCTCTAGACTCTTTTCCTTTTCTTCCTCCATTTGCTTTAGCTCTTCTAACACTGCCTGGACTGATGGGGTCCCTTGTGGAGTTATCCTGGTTCTAGCAGCAAGGGTTTCCATCTTTTGTGAAGCTACATCTTTCGCTACCTTATCATTAGATAGGTCAATTGTTTCATCCAATGAGACTAGACCAATTTGCACTTCCTTAGAGGCCTCTTTCAATTGTTCTTCTGCTTGTTCGGTCTTGAACTTTACAATGGTGGGAAGTGGAACGTTATGTTGCAGTTCCCTGTTGAATACTTCTCCACCTGCCACTTTTAGCATTATAGGGGTTTGTCTTATTTCACCTCATTGAAGTCCTTGGTTTCTTAGGTGTAGTTGTTATCACCTGAGGTGCTTTTCTCTTTCTTGTGAAGGATATAGGATCTTCCTCTTCTTCAGGCTCATCTTCTATAGGGATATCCTTCCCTATATTCTTTTGTGATGTGACCCTCTTCAGATGTATCAGCAGGATGTGCAGCTGGCCTTTGGATTCCTTTAGCCTTTTGTTTATCCACGGGAGGCGGTGCAGATGATGCTGATATTTGTCTTGATCCTGATGCATCTTCAGCTAACATCTTTATTCTTTCAATTATAACCCATTTGGCTTCAGGATCAGTCTTCTTACCTCTTGAAGATATCTTGTTTTTTTAGGAGGTGGTGCTCTTTCTCCCTTGGATTTCCTCTTTTCAACTAGGAAATCATCATACTCATCCTCAGGAACTTCCTATCTCTTCCTCTTATTATCAATAGTAAGGGCTATGCCCTTCTTCTTCAGTGTATTTGTTTGTTCATTGACCCATGCCTGGGTTAGTTGCAATATCCTTCCTATGAATGGATCTAAAGAATTATCCTCAGGCATAGTAAGATCTGGTGCAAATATCGTATCATTATATATCTTTCTCTTTTCATACTCATCTGTCATTAGATTACCATCATCCCCCTTCAATTGTGCAGGGACTAAAATACAGTCGAAGGTCCTGATCTGGTTAAGGGTCAATCTTTGATACCTTCTCCTTCTGGCCTCAGCCTCATCCTTGCAATCTGCCCAAAAATCTTCAAGATTCTTCTGATGGATGGGCTTCCCCATGATTTTCTGCATCCTCCCATATGGATCATATGACCTAACCAAAGGAAATGACTAGAAATTCATCATTGTTGAACCAGTTATGGCTTTCTTAATCTTCTCAGAATCTGGGCACATATACCATCCCATTGTTACTAGAAACATTACTGGTGGGAGTTTGTTACTTGCTTTGTAAGCATCCAGTATTGTAGCCACTTGCCTCATGAACTCCATTAAAACTACTGCATCAGTGGGGTATCTTGGGAAGATGAGGGGTTCCTCTTCAAAACCGTCAATTCTTATATAAGAGAATGTTGCAAATTGAATAAACCAGGCTCCATGCCTGTATATGACTTCTTGAGCTTCCATGCTCAGTCTTTTATTTCTATCCTCCTCCATTGTTCTTACCAGATGCATAGAGAATGCATCATTCACTAATTTATAATCCTGGAGGTAATTTATTCTCTGCAGCTGGGGATGATGATCCCATATATGTGCATCATTGGTTGTGCCACCAATCCTTCCAACTGTATTCAATGCATCAAATGTACCCCTGTAGGCACATGAATAAACTATGTATGATGTCATGTAGAAGGAACAATCTAGACCTCCCAGATTCATCAGCTGCTCATGAAGAGCATCACTTATCATCTTATCCCACATGGGCTTGTTATCTATGTATAGGCACATCAGGATGACTGCATACATCCAATCTTTAAAACTTCCAGCATCAAGCTAGCCTGTCACTCTGCTGAGCAGGGCTATCATGTATTGGTACTCATCATCAAAATCAAATTTATATAAGTGAATAGGATGTTTAGCTACTGCAGGATAGGGACTATTCTTCGCCCTCCATTGGTACATTTTCTTCCTAGCAGCCTTCTTATTATTCTCATATTCTAATTCTGATTTCTTCAAGTCTATATTGGCAACTTTCTTGCCCAATGGCAAAATAAATGTAGCAACAAGACCCTTGATTGACAGATCAGCATACACTCTGCCATGCTTCTCTACTTTCCTTGTCTGCGGGTTATAGTTTCTTGCACATTCAATAACTAGCTCAGGAGTTTCCATAGAATATGGGAAACTAGCTGCACTCCACATTCCAGAAACAAAGACTGCATCCAGCAAGGTGCTGTTATTCTTCTCATCACTCATTTTGACTGACCAGGCAACCACATCTGTATTCCCTTGGTGCATATCCATGATGGCACCATATTTGAATTGGACTCCCTCAGGTTTAGCAAACATGGGCTTTAGAAATTCTGCCTCTGACTTAGCTAGCCGTTTATCCGCCATGGATGCCTACAATTAGCACAACCTGATCTTACAATTGATATCTTTCCAGGATGCATATACATTACATATTCATTATTCATCATACACATTACGCTCTTTTAATATTTCATTTATCTCGACATGCATAACCTAGAACTTCAAACCAGAAGACACCATGATACCTGGATATCTAGAATATGACAACAAAGGGTTTCAATTACTTACCTGATGTGTTTATCTTCCCAATTAGGTTGATATCTACGAAAGGGATTCAATTACCAGCAGTGCTTCTCATATCTCGTTCTGGTACAAGCTATATGCATCCACAGGTAGCCTTATGAGGATTTGTAAGCTCAGAACTTTGTAAGAACTTGTTTTATCGCAAGAAAAGTGTGAAATGAGTCTATAAAGCACTTTTAACCTCTTCATTAAGGCAAATTAGGGAAAATTAGGGCAAATTAAATGCAACAGCTGATTTCCTTGTACAAAACTACTAGATTCCGCCAGGTGTATGCATCAGGTTCGTAATCGGTGGGAATCACCTACCACATTTGAGTGCATTTAATGTTTTGGTAGCATGGCACGAGTGATCTTTGCAAGATAGGATGATATTCAAATATCAGGTGATATTTGGATATCGGGTGATGTTTAAATATGATCTCCTGTTTGGACTAAAATGACCTCCTGTCGGAATATCAGGATGACGTCGTCAGGATAATGACTTAGTTCAGCATTGTGGCTTTATGATGTCATCATCATGTTATGTAGAATGGGTCATGTTTGTAAATATACCTCCGCGGGGTAGAAAAGGATGGTGACATCATCATCAGGTTTATTTCTTCATTTATCAAGTTTGGATGACGTCAGCAGGACATCGGTTCGGGGTGATATTTTGCGACAGGCCAATATTCAAATATCAGGGTGATGTTCAAATATCGGGGTGATGTTCGAGAACATGATTTTCGCAAAATATATGGCATTTTTCAACGGGTAAATCTCCCTATCACCTAAAATTGACATCTGGATGTTCGGAGCGAAAGATTTTATCAGGTGATAATTTTAGATCAAGGTGATCTTTTATAATATGACTGATGTTAAGAAATATGATCCTCCCCCTCAGAATATCAGGTTTGACCAGGACTTTGACTCACCATAACTCTTGTTCCCTAAGGAATATCAGGTTGATCCAAAAGGCAAACCTGCATGGAATTTTGTACTTTATCCACCCATGAGGTTATTGTCATGAAATATTAACTTTGAAAAATTGACCTCATCATGATGACTTACCCAGTCCCCTTTATGCAGGATCATCTGCATGATCTTACTTTTACCAGACTGCCAGCAAGCAGAAAACACAAGCAAAGCCAAGCAAAAAGTTGGGTCCCTGTTTTGTTAAGTGAAAATGGGGCGTGTTGTGTAACCACACAACAACTTGCCACCAAAGAAAACATCAAAATTGTAATGATTCAAGTGATGTGAACACATTCTAACATAGCATTCTAAATCTCTCTAAGCATAAGCATCATAATCTTTCTAAATGATAAAATGTCCTCATGGCAACAATGCTAACAAAGGATCAGTTGTGTGCAAATGATTAATTATCCTCATCTTGAAAGCAAGTTGAAAACATGAGTAACTAATGTTAAGCTACATAGTTGGAGATCATCCCTTATAGCCAACCTGGATAGAACCTTGCTTCCAGCAGGCCTCTATAGCCCTAGCAAGGTTATCTATACAATCCCCCTAAGTAGAGCCCCACTGCCAGCGAGCGTCTATAGCCTTGGTAGAGTTACTTAGATGGCCTAATTTTATTATATTTTTAGATTTTCAACATTTATACTTCATATATCTGATGTCATCATGTAAGCTCAGAATGCAAGGTATGGTCACTTGCTATTTTAGGTTGGAGATTGCATTGGTAGCAAGAGAGTCCCTTTAGATTTTTCACTTAACACCTATACTTGTATTTTCAACAAACCCAAGGCTGTTAGGTGAGTCATTGTGAAGAAATCACTTTGGTTAAGAAAAGGTACCCTGATGACAGGATATCACAGACCTGGTCCTGATGACCTTCTCAAAATGAGTCATAACCTATATATATGTGTGTGTGTGTGTGTGTGTGTGTGTGTTCTCATCACTTGAATCTTAACAATTTTGTTATTTCTGGGGTGATGAGTTCCATCATCCTGACTAACCAAAACCAAAACTCAACCAGCAAGCAAGGCAAAAACAAAATAAAAACACTGTACAAACAACTATACAAATATACATTATGATACACATGACTAACATGAAGCTACTTAGGCTTGGAAATAATGTTTGAGGAACTATCCATTAACTGGTAATGGAACGTCCTCACCTGTCAAGTTCTTAAGCCTGAAAGTACTGTCTCCTAGTATCTCAGAAATTTGGAAGGGACCTATCCATAATTTATCGAACTTACCTCTCCTTTCCTCTCATGAGCTTTATCCCACATTAGGACTAAATCAGATATCTTGAAGGCTTTAATTTTGGCTCTCTTGTCAAACCAGCATTTGACAATAGCCTAATGTTTGGCAAACTGATCAATTGCCTGACTTCTTTTCTCTTCTAGGTGCATCAGCTGAAGCAACTTGACTTCTTGGTTATTGTCTATGCCTAGGTATTCTTGGGCAAACTGTAAAGTAGGAATCTTCAAGTTAACAGGAAGGATGGGATCCACCCCGTAGACTAAATGATAAGGTGAGTTTCCTAGTGCAGCCTTGTTTCTGGTTCTCTCTACCCATAAGGCATATTTCAAAAGTGTATTCCATTCCCTAAGGTTTTTGTCTACTATTTTCTTTATGATATTCAACAAATTTTTATTAGTGGATTCTGCCAATCCATTCCCTTGGGGATAATAATTAGATGAGAACTTTAGTATGATTCCATAATCAAAGGCCCAACTTGACAATTTGGTTGAAGCAAAAGTAGAGCCATTATCACTTACCAGAGCATAGGGAACCTCATATCTGGGGACTATGTTACTTTCTAGAAATTTGATGACATCTTCTGCATTGCAAGTCTTGCTACTAATGGCTTCAGTCCACCCAGTACAATAATCAGTAATTGTTAGCACATACCTATGGCTTGAGGATGATGGAGGATTAATAGGTCTTATGAAATCCATGCCCCACTGTGCAAATGGGTGCGCCTTCATTACTGGCTGCAAAGGTTGTGCAGCATATCTCTCTCTGTTGGCAGCTACCTGACATATATGACAGCATTTAATGTGCTCAGCAATATCCTTAAAAATTGTAGGCCAATAATATCCTGCTCTGAGGATTGCATGTGTAGTGTCCAAGGATGACCCATGTGTTGTTCCAAACTTGTCATGTAATTCTGATAATACTTTATCTGCTTCAGGCCTCTCTAGGCATCTTAGTATATTCCTTCATATTTTTTCTTGAAAAGTACTCCTGCTTTCATCATGTACTTCTGGGACTTTATTTTCTGGGCTCTTCCTTGTGAAGCCTGCAGTCTAGGAGGACATCTTCCAGTGATCAGGATGTGTCTGATAGCTGAGTACCACTCTCTACTGTCCTTTTCATTAATAACATACTACTGACTTGTGATGTTTGGATCAATCTCTGATATCATTTGGCTTAAAGCTTGTCCTCTTACCAATTTCATGGGTGTGATTTCCATGTCATATTCCTATAGGACTGTGATCCACTTAGCCCTTTTTTACCAGGCTCACTTTGCATTAATAGCATCTTCACTGCTGCATTTGGTACCACAACAATCACCTTGCTTCTCAAGATATAATGCCTAAATTTCTTTACCGCTCTTACCAAAGCAAGTGCCTACCTTTCAACATCCACATATCTCAATTCAGCATCTTTGAAAGGACAACTCATGAATGCAATTGGTTTCTCTTCTTTTTCTTCATTTCTCTAAGTTAGCATTGCTGCAGAGGTATGTTCTAAAGCAAATGAATAAATATAAAAGTCTCTGGTGTAGTCTAGACTAATCAGCACTGGAGCTTCAGATATAGCTTTCTTTATGTCTTCAAAAGCTATTTTGGCTTCTGATGTCCACTCAATCTTGGCATCCTTTTTCAACATAGCATTTAAGGGCCTGACTATTTCAGGAAAGCTAGTGATGAACTTCCTGACAAAATTTATCTTACCAAAGTAAGATTTGAGTTCTTTCTTGCTTCCTAGAAGCTGTAATTTCATAATGGACTCCATCCTATCAGGATCTATGATAATCCCATTTTCAGTTATTAGATGGCCCAACAACTTTCCTATTGTTACCCCAAATATGCATTTCTTGGGGTTCAGTGATATCCCATACTGTTCACACTTTTTCAACACATTTCTGAGATCTGCTACATGGTTTCCTCTATCTTTAGAGAATACTGTTAAGTCATCCATGTATATGACTATGCATTTTCCTATTAAGCCTCTGAAGGCTATGTCCATTGCTTGCTAGAATGTTGCTCCAGCATTTATCAGCCCAAATGGCATGCGTCTATAAGCAAATATCCCCCACTTTGTGGTGAAGGCAGTTTTTAGTCTGTCAATTTTATCAACCATTACCTGATTATAACTAGAAAAACCATCTAGAAAGGATAGCATTTTAGCACCATTTACAATCTGCAGAACTTCATATAAGGAGGGTAAAGGATAATTATCCTTCTCTGATGCTCTATTCAGATTTCTGAAGTCCACACATAGCCTGATGTCTCCATTCTTTTTTCTCACTGGCACTAGATTGGCAACCTAGGTGGAGTGCCTCACAGGAAATATGATTCTGGCATTCAGCAGCTTCTTGACTTCTTAAAAAATTATTGGTTCAAGCAAAGCATTGATAGGCCTTTGCTTCTGTCTGAAGGGTTTAGCATCTGGTTTGAGAGGTATAGTGTGAGTTATGACTGATGTGTCATATGTTTTCAGCTCATCATAAGTCCATGCAATGACATGGATGTAGTCTTTAAGAGCCTGAGTTATTCCTTCTAACTCTTCTAGTGTGCAAACCTTACCAATCAATACATTTCTCTTGTTATCATTTTGTCCAATATTCACTTGTGAATACTGTCCTCCATTAGCCTTTGGAAGATCCTTCTATTTTAACATGTTATCCAGGTCAAATGCTTTCTAATTCAATCATTCCTTTGGGAATCTTATTGCTGGGTAACTCTAATATTTCTTCATCTTCCTAGACATGCTCTTCCACATTGTTCTTGTCTATGATCTAAGCATCAAATATATCCCTGTTTGATATGAAATCAAGGATATGTTGATCATCATCAAAAACCTAGAGATTAGTAACATTATCAGGTACTGATGGCACTGATATTAGCTCTACTAAAAACCTCTTTAGGCTTGATATAGACAATGGCTCTAAGGTACTAGCAGCCTGGGTTAGAGAATCTGCTATATGGTTCTATTCTCTAGGTACATGGGTGATATTAAATGTATCAAAGTCTTCAATCAAATCCCACACTCTGTGTCTATAATTTGACAATTTCGTATAGTTGCAAGAGTAAATTCCTCTTACCTGTCTGACAACTAATTCTGAGTCTCCAAAGACATGCAGAATTTTTACCTTCTTCTTAAGGGAAAACAATATCCCATGTATTAGAGCCTCATACTCTGTTACATTATTAGTATAGGGGAACTGTAGTCTGTAAGTTGCTAGGTAGGATTTCCCAGATGGGTTAAAGAGATCAATTCCTACTCTGGCTCCTTGTTTGGACTTGGATCCATCAAATCTAAGGATCCACAGTTTATCTTCAGTAGGAGGCTTAGCTGAGTTTTCTCTTTTCTTTGTAGCTCTAGTAGCTGCTCCACTTGATATCCACTTTAGCTTAGGAATTTCAACCTTTTCAATTTTCATCTTTCCTTTCTTCTGGGCAACTGATCTATCTACTTTCTTTCCATCACCAGAAGGGTGATCTTCTGAATTAGGTGTTGTATGCCTCTTTAAAATATGTAAGCATAGTGAACAAGCAGTCTCTGAGTGAGGTGCCTCATGCAGTCTACACCATCCTTCTGTCAGTGCATCTTGTGGAGGTCTCTGCTATTCTATCATCTTTTTAATTTCTCTTGATAAAAACTCCTCAAATCTAGTCAAATTGCTGCCTCCATCTTCATCAGACAGTTCATAATCAGACTCCATCAGACAATCACTCCCTAGGGTGATTTTCTCTTTCTTCTTAACATCTATCTGGTCATATACCAGAATTTCTTCTATTTTCAGAAGAAGATCCTCGTCATGATCTGTTACCTTTTTTGTGGTTCCTACAGAAGACACATAAAAATTAGTATCATCATCATCACTACATACAGAACTTACCTCAGATGATGATGATGCCTCACTGCATGTTTGCTCAAGCTTCATCATGTCGATGCATGTTTCACAAGTTTTCTCTGAATGTGCCTCTTCATGTAACCTGCACCATCCATTAATCAAAACGTCATGAATAGGTATATTTAACAATTGACAATGTTTTACCTACTTAGATAGGTGCATCTCAAAATTTTTGAAGTGATCTATCTCATTCTCATTCTCAAAATTACTATCAGGTTCTACAGTCGTTATGTCCTCCTGATGATCCTCATCATGATGATGAAAATCAAGCATTAGGATCTCTTCTATCCTGACAGTTTGCGGTCTAATGGCATAAACTTCGGGTTCCACATTCACATACTTGATCTTGTTTGTTTTGTTGTACTCGGTGATCATGTGCTTCATTTGAGGTTCAGTATCTATTCTTATCTGGTTAGGTATCCCTTTCCAAGGTAGCCACATGTGACTAAAGTTAGTAGACATATATCCATTGAGAGTTTTAGACCAGTCTCTGCTGAGTAACATTCCATATGTATTAGGTATGTCTACTACCTGGATATCGATGTAGTGCTGAATCCTAGGGTCTGATGCCAGTTGCATGTGAATGTGAGTTAGCTCCCCTACTACACTTACTTCTATTTTATCTAGATGTGTCACCTTCTTTAGGGATTTGGCAGGATGTAGTCCTAAAGCATTGCATATAGACAGGGGCATGACATTTGTAGATGCACCTGAATCTACCAAACATTTGTGTAAATTCTTACTAAACATCCTTATAGTAAGGAGGAAAGGTGGTGACTCACTTTTGTCCCTATACAAGGTCATGTGGGAGGTTTCTGCAGCTTGGACAATAGCTGGCACTTTATGTTTGACAATGCTATCTTTAACAACATGATCTCTATTGCTAGGCTGACCTTGGGGATGACTATCCTCTCTAGGAGCAGGATCATCTAGTGATTTCATGAATGCCTTCTTAATTGCAGGAGTTTTCAACAACTTTGATAGAGATAGGCTGATCTTTACTTTCTTCATCTCATCGGCCAGATATGTGACTAATTTGTCAGAGTCATGGGCTAAGCTAACAGCTTTTGATGCTATGTTCTGTGGTGACCTGTGCACTTACCTTTGGAAATCCTGGATTATTACTTGCCTTGGGATCAAGAGGTGTGTTGAAATTATTCAGAGGCAAGGAACTGGTTAATGGACCAGTAGGTCTGTTGGAATTACTTCTTAGGTTATAATTGTGCTTACCCTGATATTGTTGCTAGTAAGCATGTACTTCTTTAGGCTCATTTGTTGGCTCATTCTCATCTTTAAAGGGGAAGACATAATTTGACTCAAAAGCCATGGCTGATTCTTCACATGTCTGAGTGTAATGTTGCCAAGATGACACAGTCTGCTAATAAGGCTGATCAATATAACTTTCTAATACAAACCCTGAGTCATATCCACAAGGGACAATTTCATTTACCTCTACCTGAGGTGGATTTCTAGAAGTGTTAGACACTTCTGTCTGAAAGATGCTAGCAGCAATTCTAAATTGTGGACAGTCTAATTTTGCATGAGCATTTGTATTGTGTATCCTACACCAATTTGGTTGAGCTACCTCAGCAAGATTGACCCTAGTAGTCTGTTTGGCTTCACCAGGTGGCTGATTATCTAAGGGTGATGGTAAGGAACCATTATTTGGCCTGGAGTTCCATACTCTAGGCTGTCTAGGAGGATTGTTGTTATTTCCACCATTATTGTAATTATTGTTGTTGTACCCCCTATTAGGATAATTTGGTCTATCATTGTTATAGCCTCTGTTTTGGTTAGGCAGAGAGTAGAAGTTTTGGCTTCTCAAATGAGTGATCTCAGTTGTAAGCTTCCTTAGCTGAGTTGATATTTCTTTAATCTCTTCCTTTTCTTCCTAAACCTTAGCTACCACATTTTTAGTTTGAGGCTTGAAGAAAGAGGATCCAGTGTTATTATTTTGATCCACACCCTGGGGCACTTGTGTCTGACTTGGATACTATGGCATTTGACCATTTCCATTAGGAGGAGGCATGATACTCAATGGAGATATCTACAATGGTGTTGGCATGACTGCTGGAGGTACCATAGCTCCATTGTACTGTGGCTAGGGAGGATATTGTGAAGGATATGTTGGATACATGCCAGGCAGTGTAGGGAATGCAATATTCAGAGTAGGAGCGGGGACTAACTGCTAATTCACTTTGATAGCTTCTTGGAAGGCTCCTATCAAAGTTGTGATTTCAAGATGTGCTCTCCTGATGAACATGGAAGTCAAAGGATCTAGAGCTGAATAATAGATACTCCTAGCAGCTACATCAACTACAACATATGGGGTGACTAACTTGGATAACATCTTCTGAAACCTAGCATTAAAATTGGCAATAGGCTCTCCCTCAAACCGCTTGATTGTGGCAAATAGGTGATAATTCATTGAAGGATCTATTAGTACCTTGAACCTATCAGTAAAAGCTTTTTCTAGGACATCCCATGATCTAACAGAGCCCCGACCGAGACTAATATACCAATTATAAGCCTCTTCCCCTAAGGAAAAAGGAAATAGTCTACATACAACATCCTGATGATCTATTCTTGCCCTACAGCAAGATTCTTTAAAAGTTCTGATGTGATCATCTGCATCCTGATAAGGATGATATTTTGGACAGATTTTGTCTAGATTCTTTGGCAACTCGTGATATACAGTGAAGGTTAATGGTGACTCTGCTACAAAGAATGACATTGCAACCAGAGGAGGTTAAGCCTGTGGTACAGTTGGTTGAGGATGGACCTGGGGTTGAGGCTGGACAGAAGGTGTCACAAACAACCCTGAAGGTACTTGCAAACCAATAGGAGTTACAGGAAGAGGCTCTGGTGATGCTCCTGATGCACTAGATCTTCAAGTATGATGGATGTCTACAGTTCTAGGTCTAACCCCCTGACAGGTAATTCTTCAAATATTCCACTAGATCTAGACCTAGTATTTATCCTGTGAACCAGGATTTCTTGATTTTGATGAAAATTGGCTAGATGATTATGAAGATCAGTTGGGATTCACTAGCAAGGAAGGTATTTATGGTTAGAAAAGTTCACTGACTGGATATTTGTGGAATATTTGCAAAGATGCTACAAATATGAGGTAATATTTAAAGTTCTGCGTCACAAACGGCAGGATATCAGGTTTTCAAGCTATTTACCTCAAAGATTTAGGCAAATTTACATGAGGCAAGGCATATTTCTGTAAATTTATGTTGACCGGCTGTAAAGCTTGCAATATTTATGATTGATTTCAAAAACTTTACATAGGATTAACATATATCAGCTCAGAACAACAAATATTTGCGTCTAGCTTGGAAACTTAGCGGTGTCTGAGTGTTACCTTACAATCTTTATCATCACCTAGAGAATTGATGATGATCACTTAGCTCCTAGGCCCTCCTTCTAGTGCCAATTTATGTTGGTCATGATGTTAGTCATAAACAAACATAGAATAAAAGTACACATTAACCTTTATTTATCTTGAACGATACAATGAATTTAGAGAATTCATGATCCCAAGTCTCCATTCATTAGGACTTAATCTTCTGACGTTACTCAGAGGTTGATGTGTGTTGTTGTTTCCATTTTGGGGCCTTATGTAGATCTCATCAGTAAGATGATGTTTCCTGTAATGATGCTACACAGATAGTTATTATACACAAGATATGTTTCAAATAATGCTTCTATCTTTAAATCTTTGCATGATATTTGTCATTCTGACATGCTTTAACCTCAAATATGCTGAATATGTTTAGTTATCTACGAGATGTCTAAATATTTGTATTATTTGCTTAAGATTGTCAATTATTTGCAATTGTGATGAGGAAATGTTTTGAAATTGAAAGAAATTGAAAGAAATTGAAAGAAATACTTCAAATTAATGTTGAATCTTCAGCTATTGAGCCACATATACAATCAGATACAGTCATGAAGAGAAGAAATCAAACCATATGTTCACCAGGACATTCCACAGCTAGATACAGTCGATGCTAACTTCAAAGGAAATGGTATGAAAACAACACATGTAAGTAGATATGCACTCCAAGGGACACAACAAATCACAGCATGTATCAAGAATTCATACACTGATTACTCAAGATTTATGATGGAATGTAATCAAAAGAGTCTTCTCATTCATTAGGTATGCAAGAACATATATGTATACAACAACTTTGAAATGAGCCCTGAATATTTCAGCAAACAGATTTCAATTAAGTTTTTGAATGTTTAAAATGAGACATCCCTGCACCTTTTATAGAACAAGGTGAGGGAGTGGTTACAATTGATCTACGATCAAGATTTATCTATTAAGATCTATGATTTACATTTCATTGACTAAGTCAATCCTTTCCTCATGGTACAGGTTGCCAACTGGCAACCATCTAGGTACTTATAATTTCCTAAGTACCTAATGCATATATTCCCTTTATGGTACATCCTCATCATCATCCTTATTGTCATGATCATCACTTTCAATGCTTTCGCTATCTTCATCATCATAATGATTGTCTTTTTGAATATGGACCTGCATAGTTGTCCTGATATTCTCATATGCTTGCACTATCTTCTCCACTTCTCTGCCATTCTAAGTTCTCACTTTGGTGATGGCATGTTTATGCACCTAATATTTGCTCCAGAGAGATTCCAATTTATTCCTCCTACTGCTGGATGTTTCATTATAATCTTCCACCTTGACCTTTATTCTCATTAATTTATCTAGCACTTCTTCTATCAGGTGGTTGATAGGGTCTTCAGCAACTAGCTGGAAATTACTATGTAGAACTTTGATGACAAACTCTTCATCTTGATTTTCTATCTTGCCCTCTGCCTTTCCTTCTAATGCTTCCAAAACATCAGCCTCATGAGACATCATATCATGTAGCTTCATGCTGATATTCCTTAGTTTACTGTTGCATCTTTTAAGCACATCACATTTGAACCTAATGTCTTTATTCCAGATATCAATCAATAGGGTTGTGTTATTATTCAATACTTGATTCTTTATTAGAATCTATGGATCAATCCTCCTTATTTCATCCAAAATGCTCATGACCTTCTCTAATTGAAATGACCTCCTGCCGATCTCCATCTGCAGTTTATCTACTTTTCTCCTGGAGGTGCCCAAAGAATTCCACCTCTTCAAAGAGGCCTTTGCCACTTCTTCAGCTCCATCGAGCATAGATGACATCCATTTCAACATTATTATTGATTCATATCTCATGAGGTTCAACTTGTTGACCTCCTCCTGAGAAATTACAATCAATGGGACTGCCTTATCACTTGATGTATCATCAGGGTTGATTAACCCTATTATATATGCATGCAGCTGAGCAATGTGCTCTTTATGCTGCTTATTCTTCTCTTTCTCTCTTTTCACCCTTTGGGTCAATGAATCAATAATGTCCTTACCTCTCTTACCTTCTTGATCTTCATTGGCAAACCCCAAATCTATGGTAGTAATCTGGAATTCATCCAGAGTGATCTTGCCTTTTTCTTTATCAACTGTAGGAACAACTACCTGGGCTATTCTCCTGCCTGTATCAGGATCCCTTCTAATAGCAGAAGTTAATCTTGCCTTCCTCCTTAGCTTCATTAGAGTCTCTGAAAATAATGTCGAAACATCAAATTCTTGTATCTCTAGTCCAGACTCAGTACTTATCTCTTTCTCCAGCCATGAGGGAATTTGGTCTCCGGATCCTACGTGCCCAGCATCATGATGATGATCATCCTGATCTCCAGTAGCTGTATCTATTCTTGATGGAGACAACGACTTTCTTATTTCTTCCTCATGATGTTTTTCATGAGGGCGATCTTCAGGTATATCCTCTTGTTGAGGACCTTCTTTTTCTGGAGGATGATCTTGCTTATCATCTACATGTGTATCATGATCTTGATCTTTTACTTCCTCCATGGGTATCTCATCCACTTTAGCATTTTCCTCATCTTGAGGTATATTGGTATCCATGGATATTATTTCATCTGACTTAGGCTTCTCCGCCTGATCTGTAGCTATAATCTACTCTGTAGTTGTGATAATTACCTCTTGAGCTTTGTGATCACCAAGACCTAATATTTCTTTATCTTCTTTGTCCCTTAATGGAATTTCTACTACTTTGGGCTTAGCCAATGCATCCTGCTATTGCTGACCCATATCTGGAGTTTTATCTTCCACTTCTGTCTGTTTAACCTCTTTGACATTTTCTATCTTTTCAGGTGTACCTACTATATCTTTAGAATCTACATCCTCTACATATGTTAAATCTATTATTGCAGGACTTGTCACCTAATCAACTAATGCATCGAGTCCTATTTGTTGAGCAATCTTCTCTGGACTCTTTTCCTTTTCTTCCTCCATTTGCTTTAGCTCTTCTAACACTACCTGGACTTATGGGGTCCCCTGTGGAGTTATCCTAGTTCCAGCAGCAAGGGTTTCCATCTTTTGTGAAGCTACATCTTTCACTACCTCATCATAAGATAGGTCAATTGTTTCATCCAATGAGACTAGACCACTTTGCACTGCCTTAGAGGCCTCTTTCAATTGTTCTTCTGCTTGTTGGGTCTTGAACTTTACAATGGTGGGAAGTGGAACGTTATGTTGTAGTTCTCTGTTGAATACTTCTCCACTTGCCCCTTTTAGCATTATAGGGGTTTGTCTTATTTCACCTCTCATTGAAGTCCTTGGTTTCTTAGGTGTAGTTGTTATCACCTGAGGTGCTTTTCTCTTTCTTGTGAAGGATATAGGATCTTCCAATTGTTCTTCTGCTTGTTTGGTCTTGAACTTTACAATGGTGGGAAGTGGAACGTTATGTTGCAATTCCCTATTGAATACTTCTCCACTTGCCCCTTTTAGCATTATAGGGGTTTGTCTTATTTCACCTCTCATTGAAGTCCTTGGTTTCTTAGGTGTAGTTGTTATCACCTGAGGTGCTTTTCTCTTTCTTGTGAAGGATATAGGATCTTCCTTTTCTTCAAGCTCTTCTTCTAGAGGGATATCCTTCCCTATATTCTTTTGTGATGTCTGACCCTCTTCAGATGTATCAGTAGGATGTGCACCTGGCCTCTGGATTCCTTTAGCCTTTTGTTTATCCACAGGAGGTGGTACGGATGATGCTGATATTTGTCTTGATCCTGATGCATCTTCAGCTGACATCTCTATTCTTTCAATTATAACCCCTTTGGCTTCAGGATCAATCTTCTTACCTCTTGAAGATATCTTGTTTTTTTTAGGAGGTGGTGCTCTTTCTCCCTTGGATTTCCTCTTTTCAACTAGGAAATCATCATACTCATCCTCAGGAACTTCTTGTCTCTTCCTCTTATTATCAACAGTAAGGGCTACACCCTTCTTCTTCAGTGTATTTGTTTGTTCATTGACCCATGCCTACGTCAACTACAATGTCCTTCTTGTGAATGGATCTAAAGAAATATCCTCAGGCATAGTAAGATCTGGCGCAGATATCATATCATTATATATCTTTTTCTGTTCATACTCATCTTCCATTATATTACCATCATCCCCCTTCAATTGTGCAGGGACTGAAATGCAGTCGAAGGTCCTAATCTGGTTAAGGGTCAATCTTTGATACCTTCTCCTTCTGGCCTCAGCCTCATCCTCACAATCTGCCCAAAAATCTTCAAGATTCTTCTGATGGATGGGCTTCCCCATGATTTTCTGCATCCTCCCATATGGATCATATGACCTAACCAAAGGGAATGACTAGAAATTCATCATTGTTAAACCAGTTATGGCTTTCTTAATGTTCTCAGAATCTGGGCACATATACCAGCCCATTGTTACTGGAAACAATATTGGTGGGAGTTTGTTACTTGCTTTGTAAGCATCCAGTATTGTAGCCACTTGCCTCATGAACTCCATTAAAACTACTGCGTCAGTGGGGTATCTTGGGAGCATGAGGGGTTCCTCTTCAAAACCTTCAATTCTTATATAAGAGAATGTTGTAAATTGAATAAACCAGGCTCCATGCCTGTATATGACTTCCTAAGCTTCCATGCTCAGTCTTTTATTTCTATCCTCCTCCATTGTTCTTACCAGATGCATAGAGAATGCATCATTCACTAATTTATAATCTTGGAGGTGATTTACTCTCTGCAACTGGGGATGATGATCCCATATATGTGCATCATTGGTTGTGCCACCAATCCTCCCAACTGTAGTCAATGCATCAAATGTACCCTTGTAGGCACATGAATAAGCTATGTATGATGTCATGTAGAAGGAACAATCTGGACCTCCCAGATTCATCAGCTGCTCATGAAGAGCATCACTTATCATCTTAGCCCACATGGGCTTGTTATCTGTGTAAAGGCACATCAGGATGACTGCATACATCCAATCTTTAAAACTTCTAGCATCAGGCTGGCCTGTCACTCTGCTGAGTAGGGCTATCATGTATTGGTACTCATCGTCAAAATCAAATTTATATAAGTGAACTAGAAGTTTAGCTACTGCAGGATGGGGACTATTCTTCGCCCTCCATTGGTACATTTTCTTCCTAGTAGCCTTCTTATTATTTTCATATTCTAATTCTAATTTCTTTGAGTCTATATTGGGAACTTTCTTACACAATGGCAAACCGAATGTAGCAGCAAGACCCTTGATTGACAGATCAGCATACACTCTGCCATGCTTCTCTACTTTCCTTGTCTGTGGGTTATAGTTTCTTGCACATTCAATAACTAGCTCAGGAGTTTCCATAGAATATGGGAAACTAGCTGCACTCCACATTCCAGACACAAAGACTGCATCCAGCAAGGTGCTGTTATTCTTCTCATCACTCATTTTGACTGACCAGGCAGCCACATCTGTATTCCCTTGGTGCGTATCCGTGATGGCATAATATTTGAATTGGACTCCCTCAGGTTTAGCAAACATGGGCTTTAGAAATTCTGCCTCTGACTTAGCCAACCGTTTATCCGCTATGGATGCCTGCAATTAGCACAACCTAGTTTTACAATTGATATCTTTCCAAGATGCATATACATTACATATTCATTATTCATCATATATATTACGCTCTTTTAATATTTCATTTATCTCGACATGCATAACCTAGAACTTCAAACCAGAAGACACCATGATACTTAGATATGCAGAATATGACAACCAGAAGGTTTCAATTACTTACCTGATGTGTTTATCTTCCCAATTAGGTTGATATCTGCGAAAGGGACTCAATTACTAGTAGTGCTTCTTGTATCTTGTTCTGGTACAAGCTATATGCGTCCACAAGTAGCCTTATGAGGATTTGTAAGCTCAGAACTCTGTAAGAACTTGTTTTATCGCAAGATAAGTGTGAAATGAGTCTGTAAATCACTTTTAACCTCTTCATTAAGGCAAATTAGATCAAATTAGGGCAAATTAAATGCAACAACTGATTTCCCTGTACGAAAGTATCAAATTCTGCCAGGTGTATGTATCAAGTTCGTAATCAGTGGGAATCACCTACCACATCCGAGTGCATTTAATATTTTTGCAGCATGGCGTGGGGTGATCTTTGCAAGACAGGATGATATTCAAATATTAGGTGATATTTGGATATCAGGTGATGTTCAAATATGATCTCCCGTTTGGACTAAAATGACCTCCTGTTAGAATATCAGGATGACGTCATTGGGATAATGACTTAGTTCAGTGTTGTGGCTTTATGACATCATCATCATGTTATGTAGGAAGGGTCATGTTTGGAAATATACCTCCGCGGGGTAAAAAGGGATGGTGACATCATCATCAGGTTTATTTCTTTGTTTATCGAGTTTGGATGACGTCAACAAGACATCGGTTCGGGGTGATATTTTGTGATAGGCCGATATTCAAATATCGGGGTGATGTTCAAATATCAGGGTGATGTTTGGGAACATGATTTTCGCAAAATATATGGCATTTTTCGACGTGTAAATGTCCCTATCACCTAAAATTGACGTCTGGATGTTCGGAGCGAAAGATTTTATTAGGTGATAATTTTAGATTGGGGTGATCTTTTATAATATGACTGATGTTAAGAAATATGATCCTCCCCCTCAAAATATTAGGTTTGACCAGGACTTTGACTCACCATAACTCTTGTTCCCTAAGGAATATCAGGGTGATCCAAAAGGCAAACCTGCATGGAATTTTGTACTTTATCCACCCATGAGGTTATTGTCATGAAATATTAACTTTGAAAAATTGACCTCATCATGATGACTTACCTAGTCCCCTTTATGCAGGATCATCTGCATGATCTTACTTTTACCAGATTGCCAGCAAGCAGAAAACACAAGCAAAGCTAAGAAAAAAGTTGGGTCCCTATTTTGTTAAGTGAAAATGGGGCGTGTTATGTAACCACACAACACTACCTAGTTTGTAGTGAGTAAAGTATGTTGAATCATGCAAGTGAAGCAGTGGGTGCTGCCACAATAATGGGTTACACTTTCTAGGACATCCTGATTTTTGTTGAAATCACATACTTTTAGAAAATATAATGATTTAGGCCTTGAAAGGTTCCATTTAAAGGAGTTTAATTGAAGAGGGTTTGATCAAACTCCCTTAGAGTCAAACCCCCTTGGATAGAACCCCTCTAGTTTTAAACCATACCTATAATATAGTCTCCTCTACACCTATCAAAATGTTGATAAAAAACCAATTTTGATTTATCTTTTGAGGGATCAAATGAATTCATTTAAAATTTATGCTTTGTAAGTATGTAGTCCTTATTATAAGCTTCCCAAAAAATATAATTTTAATTATATTTAATTTGATTATTATATTTATTTTTTATTTCTTGTGAATGTATGTTTTTCACTAAACATTAAGTTCTCTATTCTACACACATGGAAAATTAGTAAATTACAGAAACAAAATTTCAAAAAATATCTATGCACTAGGTATTGATGTCCTTTTCAACAAAAGAAACAAAAATTGAATTTTGATACATATAGAAAAATTTATGTTTTATGAAATACGCCTATGTCTAAATTATAATTGGTTTGACTTCAAAAATTAATTAAAAAATATATATTCAACAAAACATTATGAAACCAAATGCATACACTATATATCGGTGTTACCAATCTAAATTAAAAAGAATCAAAATTTTATCCTTTGTAGAAAATAAGTTATGTGCTATGGAATACATATCACTTTAAAAAAATGTTGTTTACTATTAAAAATGAGTTATCAAATGAGATGCAAAAAATTTACAATTTAATTCCAATTTTTTTAAAAATTTTATATTTAGAATCTACAAACAAAATCTCACAAATCACTAGTTTGCATCATCTTCAAATTCCTAATGGTTTAGTGGCTATAGGTGTTAGAACGTGAAGATTTAGTTCAAAATATTGATTTCAATGTCAAGTTTGGCCAAAAAGTGTAACCCATTATTGTGGGATGACCCCGGTCACAGGGTCGAACCCATAAGTTATGCACAAAAGGTCAATCCAAATGCTACCAAGGAGCTCATCAAATGTTTGTATAGTGCAAAATGAGCTTGAAAATTATGTAAAATCCATTTTATTCCCCCCGATCAATCATCATTAATGTAGAGAGTATTGGGGTGTTAGTCACAACATTTGGCAAAAAATTAGGGTTTGCGTGGGATCTGGTCATCTCCAACTTGGTGGGGCTTTGGTTCGTCACCAACCTAGTCAGTGGATAGGATGTTTGGCATGGAGATGATCAATCCTATTGTGAGTACTTTACGGGAGTTTAGGGTTCCTTAGACTTGCAGAGAATTTGTCATTCTCTGAATTGGTCTGTGTACGAACATTGTAGCGCAAAGTCAGTGACAGCTAGTTCTAGCGCTAAGGTCAGTCAGGCAAGGAAATAGTGCTAAGGTCAGATGGAGGGTTTTTAACGCAAAGGTTAGAAGGAAGCATTTTTAGTGCAAAGGACACTTAGACCTAGTTTTATGAAATGCAAACACTTGGACTTAGCAGATTTTGGGATGACCTATTAACATCAATTTTCCAACATGGCTAGAAATGCATTTTGACAACTTAGGAGATTAAAGACCGAATTGATACTCTAAGCCAAAATTTGCAAAAGGGGGTCCCTATTTTTTTAAATGGGGTGTGTGTGCAAGGCACAACAAATGGTGACTCTGATGGGAAATGTTCCAAAGCATTTCAATGATAAACTTTCAGTTCAAACCTAGAATCTTAGTGTTTCCCACACACTAGATGAGAAAGCATGATATCTTATCAAAGAAATCAAAGACAAAGACCACTAACCAGTGCAACCATCCATATCCTGAAAACTTGAGTGTGTGCAATTGTATTCATTCCCATCCCTTAGTGACTAAGTTCACCTTAGATCCTTTGCATTAAGCTACGTGATTAGTACACACCTTCTAAACTACCTGGACATTGCCCCACTGCCAGTGAGCATCTATAGCCCTGATGGGTTTGTCTTGGAATTCCACTCAAGCAGAGCCCCACTACCAGTTAGGTGTCCATAGCCCTGGTAGAGTTTACTTGATTGTCCACCTAACTGAGTTATAGAATGTGATTATGATTTTCCTTTACACAACTTTCTTTGATTGATTGATATTTCAGTAAGCTTAAGTAGGCAGAGTACAATGCAATACAGCTACCTTGATAACTTAGCTAGTTGGGTGTGGACTCCTGATGGCGGCAAAGGTGGACCTTAGATTTTTCACTTAATGCAATATCGCGAAGACTCACTTAGCTACTTTAGGATTATTTAAAGTGTTAGAGATATATGGTTAGAAAAGATTTCAAGTGCACCGACTAATGGCTCATTTTCCATGAATAGACATTATTCTCCTTGGTATGATAGCGGAACCCACAATAAGACCTAAGCAGAACTTTAGCTTCTCAAAGAAAGACCACAGATAATTTACCTGACAAGGAAGCATTTGCAGGTCCGCATAACTACCACCACATTCTAGAAACAAAGACCCCGTGCAAAAGCAAGCGTAGCAAGCAAAAGCAAAGTGAAAAGGACAACTAACTAATCAAAAAGACACCTAACAACTACATCAAACGAAAGCAAGAAAGCAAACTAATCTAATAGCAAACTACTCTAACCAGAGCAAACAAGCAATCCTAACTATGTACACTAAGGGGAGGCAAGACTACCTCTCAAGCCTGGAAGTAGTGCTTTAGGAATTCTCCCTTGACAGGCAATGGCAGCTCCTCACTGGTAAGGCTCTTAAGTTGATACGTGTTGTCATCAAGGATCTCATAGATTTGATACGGGCCCAACCAAAGTTTATCAAACTTACCATCTCACCTTTCTTCTCATGAGCTTTATCCCAATACAGAACCAAATCAGAAATATGAAAGGCCTTTACCTTGGCTCTCTTTTCAAACCATCATTTCACCACACCTTAGTGCTTCGCAAAGTTCTCTATGAAAGTTTCACGTTTCTCTTCAAGGTGTAGTAATTGGGCTAATCGGGAAGACGGCTAGTCATCTGTCTCAAGATAGTCTTGCATGAATTGCAAGATAGTGATTCTCAAGTGAATGGGAAAGATTGGTTCAATTTCGTAGACTAAATGATAGGGCAATGTTCCCAAAGTGGTCTTGTGTCTAATTCTATCAGCCCATAAAGCAAATCTGAGTTGAGTATGCCAATCCCTGCGATTTTTGTCTAACATCCTTTTGATTACCTCAAGCAGATTTTTGTTTGTGGATTCAGCTACCCCATTCCCTTGCGGATAGTAATTAGACAAGAATTTTAGAATGATCCCATAATCAAATGCCCAGTTAGAAAAATGTAATGATGAAAATGTGGGACCATTATCACAAACTAAAGAGAATGGACATCCAAACCTGGTAATAATGTTTCTCAACAAATTCAATGATTACCTCTATGGTGCATTGTTTACAAGCTATTCCCTTAGACCAATGAGTGCAGTAGTCAGTAGCGGTCAGAATATACCTGTGGCCTGCAGAGGAGGGTAGATTGATCATACTGATAAAGTCAAGGCCCCACTGTGTGAATGGTTGTACCTCCACAACTGGTTGCAGTGGCATGGTAGCATTTCATTATGTGGTTGCAGTGGTTTGACATATATGGTAGGTTCTTACATGTGAGTAAGCATATTTGAACAAAGTAGGCCAGTAGTACCTAGCCTGAATAATTTGATTGGCCATTGAGTGGGCTGATCCTTAACCTGTCCCAAACTTCTCATGAAAACTAGTCAGCACCTGATTTACTTCTGTCTTGTCCAAGCATCTCAAGTAGATCCCCTTGTGATTCTTCTTGTAAAGTACTAATCCCTTTATCATAAAGCTATTGCTTTTCAGCCTAAGTGCTCTTCTTTGAACCAAATTCAATTGTGGTGGGCAGCGCTGATTAAGTAGATAAAATATAATGTCTCTGTACCATTCATCCTTAGAAATGTCTTCCAACATGTATTACTGGGAAATTAGGTCTGGTCCCACCTCTTACATTGATCTACTTAATGCCTACCCTCTTACCAACTTCATGGGCTGTATGTCTATATTAAATTCCTACATAATGGTAACCCATTTTCCTTTTCTCCAAGTTTACTCTACATTAGTAGTGCTTTAACTATTGCATATGGTACTATCACAATTACTTGACTTCTTAGGATGTAATGACAAAACTTCTTAACTTCCTTTACTAGAGTGTACACTTGTTTCTCCACATTTGGATACCTCAACTCTGTATCTTTCAATTGCATACTCATGAAAGCAATGGGTCTTTCATCATCAACTTCTCTCTTCTATGTCAGCATCACTGCACAGGTATGTTCAGAAGCAAATGAATAGATATGAAATGGCAATGTATAATCTGAACTCACCAATATAGGTGTGTTAGCTATGGCTTGTTTAATTTCTGCAAAGGTAGCTTTATCTTCTGGAGTCCAATCCATTTTGGCATCTTTCTTTAACATGGCATTGAGAGGTCAAACAATTTCAGCAAAACCTATGATGAACTTACGTACAAAATTGATCTTACAGAAATAGGACTTAAGGTCCTTTTTGCTGGCTGGAGGTGGTATCTTGAGGATTGCCTGTATTTGGTTGGGGTTGATGGATATGCCTTGTTCAGATATCACATGTCCCAACAACTTACCCTTAGTTACTCCAAAGATGCACTTCTTAGGATTGAGTGAAATACCATAGTCTTTGCATTGTTGTAATACCTTCCTCAAGTCAGCCACATTGTCTTCTCACCTCTTTGAAAATACTGTAAGATTATCCATATAGATTATGATGCATTTTCCAACTAATCCCTTAAAGGCAACGTCCATTGCTCGTTGGAATGTTGCGCCAGCATTTATCAGTGCAAATGGCATTCTGTGGTATGCATAGATTCCCCATTTACATGTAAAAGATGTTTTCAATCTATCCTCATAGTCAACTACCACTTGGTTATAACCTGAATATCTGTCTAGAAAAGACATCATCTAGGATCCATTAACAATCTGTAATACTTCATCTAATGATGGCAGTGGATAGTTGTCCTTTTCTGATGCTTGATTCAGATTCTGGAAGTCGACACAAAGTATGATTTCACCATTCTTTTTTTAGACCGGAACCAAGTTTGCTACCCAAGCTGAATGTCTGACTGGAAATATTATTCTTGCGGACAACAATTTCTGCACTTCTTTAAAAATCAGAGGTTCCAATAGAGCGTTCACCAGTCGCTGCCTTTGCCTAAAAGGCTTTACTCCTGGCTTGAGTGGTATGGTGTGGGTAATGATAGTCCCTTAATGCATGGATGATGCTTTCCTTTTCTTCTTTAGTACTAGCCTTTCTAATAAACACATTCTTAATCTCTTCATCTATCTCCAGATTGAAAGGGTCGCATTGTCCCCCAAGAGATTCTCCATCTTTTCTTTGGGTTCCTAATTTATCTGAATCGAATAGTCACTCCAATTCCACCATTCCTTGTGGAATTGTGTTTGTCTTTAGATTGAGAACTCCTTCTAAATCCATCTCAACAGGTTCTATTTCCTCTTCATCTATTATTTGGTCAGTGAAAATGTCAAATGAAGTGAGGAAGTCAATTATATGCTTGTCATCTTCAAAGACTTGAAAATTTGTGACATTATCTGGTACTGACGGGGTGGCAACAAATTCAACAATGAACTTCTTTAATCCTGCCATAGCTGTTGGTTCTAGGGTGCTCGTTATTAGTGCTAGAGCATCTGCAACATAATTTTGCCTCTGAGGAATTAGCTAGATATTAAAACTGTCAAAGCATTCAATCAAATCCCATACTCAGTTTCTATACCTGTTCAACCTCTTATCATTGCATGAGTATTGCTTCCTTACTTGTTTTACAACTAGTTCTGAATCTCCAAACACTTTAAGGACTCTAAATTTCTTCTGAAGTGCCATCAGCAATCCTTGCACCAAAGCTTCATACTTCGTTATGTTATTTGTGTAGGGAAATTGTAACCTGTGTGATGCCAAATACAAACTTCTAATGGAACTGATTAATTCAAAACCTGGCCCAATGCCCTGTCTACATCTTGACCCATTGAACCTTAAAGTCCAGAGGCAAAAATCTTTACTGTTGTCACCTTGTCTCATTGATCTTTCCTTATTTACCTGAGGTTGTGGCTCCACCTTCTTCATGATATTTGGTTCTTCCTTTGAAGCTATGGGAACTTTCAAGTGTCTCTGTACTTGCTCCACTGCTTCTTGACATAATAGACATTTGAATTTAGAGTGAGAAGCATCATGTATATGACACCACTTTGGCAGTAGCAGTTCTTCCATCTGAATCTGCTTCCCTACAGTTGCTTGATCACTTATAAACTTAGCCACAAAATCACAAAATCCTTCAAATATCCCTAGCTCGTCATCTTCTAAGGAATTCCCTGAGTCTAATTGCACATATGCTTCTATAGTTTCTAGCTTTCCTACAAGTGGAGGATCTAGAAATTTATCGTAGCTTAACATAAGAACCTCTTCTGCTTGGTCAACATAAGGGAGGTAGACCCCCAAATCCACTTCTGAAAACAAAATTTCATTTGTCTGATTATACTCTGTAATCATGTGTTTCATTTTTGGCTCCCTTTCGATGCATATCTAGTTTGCCAGTCCCTTCCATGGTAGCCACATATGAGAAAAGTCAGTTTCCATGTAGCTGTTCAAAGTTTTGGACCAATCCCAACTTAAAAGCATGTCGTATTGATTTAGAATATCTACCACTTGTATGTCTATGTACTGCTGCACTCTACGATCAAAAGCCAACTGCATGTGTATCCTGTTCAATTCACCTATCACATTCACCTCAGTCTTATCTAACTGTGTAACTTTCCTAGAAGATTTGGCTGGAGTGAGACCCAGTGCCTTATAGACCGACAAAGGCATCATGTTTGTGGAAGCACTAGAATCCACCAAGCAATTGTGAAGGTTCTTCCCAAATATTCTAAGTGTTAAGAGAAAAGGACTTTCTCTCTTATCTTTGTACAGTGTCATCTTCTGTTTAGCATCTATCACATGAATCCTCTCCTTTCCTTTATCAATGTTATCCTTCACAAGAACCTCCTTTTGAGAAGAATCTACCTTACTACTTCCACCCATGTCTTGGAAAAAGGTTGTCCTAACCTCAGGCACTTTAAGCAATTCATAAATGGACAGGCTCACCTTTATTTTCTTATGTTCATCAGCTACATAATGCCTCATTTTTATTATATCAAATCTTTGGGAAGTTTCAGCAATGGTTCCTTGATGCATAGATTGGGGTGTGGCTTTTGGAGGCTTAGGGTTATTGGAATCTTTTGGGTCTGGTGGATTTTGATAGTTATTCAAAGGAATGGAAGTGGTGAAAGGGCCCTTTGTCTTACTACTTTGTAGGTTATACAGAGTTTTATTATATTGCTAATAAGCATTCACCTCATCTAACTCTTCTTCCTCAGGCTGATTATCATCTTGAAATGGAAACATATAACTATCAAGTACTAGAGCAGTATCATACCTTTGAGATGGCACTGTTGGAATTAGACCAGACAACTGAGAGGGGGGGTGAATCAGTTGTCACACAATATAAACTTTTTCTACTTTTAACCTTCTTTATTATCTTACTACCAGATTAATGATGTAAACATTAAAGCATAGATCAACAACATATGAGAAGAAACATAATCAACACACTTGACACCAAGATTTTGACATGGAAACCTGGTTAAGGGAAAAACCATGGTGGGGGTTAACCCACAAAGATTTGTACCTTGTTAAAAGTACTTTAGAAAAAAAGAAGGCACATGCCTTCAGGCGCACTGCCTAGAGCTCACTACCTACATAATTTATTTAGAATAGAAAGAATTAACTAAGAAATAACATCTACTTCATGCCTAGTTCAGTTTCAATGAATGCTAAAAAACTTTTGCTTTGCCCCAAATTCTTCTTTACTAACTTCACACTCTATACTACTCTTGCTCCTTTTCTTCCCTGCTCTGCTTCTAATCCTTTATTCAGATTTAATCTGTTTTGCTCAAGGATGATGTTTAACAACTCTTCAACAAGTATTTATACACTTCATCAATCTTGGAATGATCAACAAGGTCGGCCAAACTTAAAGCAGATCTTTACACTGTTAGCCAATCATAGCTAAGACTTGAATCTTCCTTTACTAACATGCCACGCTTCATAAAATGATCTTTAGATCATCCGCAACACACTAGGAACATCTGGTTGGCCAAGGCTAGGAAGAACAACTTTAAAGAGGAAATCTTCAATAACAAGCTCAAATTGCAATGCGGACCTCCAAAATAGTAGCCACATGATCCATAGACTTTCACAAGCACATTGAACTCACTAATAACATCCACTCTAAACCAAATTACCAGAATCATTTGTATCTTCCTTTGAAACCTCAAGAACATTATCTGACATGATTGTCAAACTAGAAGGATGGCTTGCAGACCTCCAAACCATGAACCATTGGAGTTGATGATACACACTAACTTCCCAAACATGCCTTCATATCCGTAGATCATAATATTTCATTGTGGAGCAATCCGGACCAACTTACTGTCACTCTATCTCCTTTGAATACTGCAAGATCCAGTTCTATTCAGATGACCATAACTTCTTCAAATCTTCATGTGAACTTCTCAATTCTTGACTAGAGTAGCCTTTGATGATCCTCTATACAGCCATAAGGTTCACGAACCTTGAGTCTTCATTAATTTTCTCAATATCTTCAACATTCCAGTCTCCTGCACAGGCAACAAAATAAGGCACAGTTGACACCAATGACAACACCGCTTAGGCACATATTTGCAACAATCTCCCCCTTTGTCATTGATGGCAACATATGTTGTGAAAAATTGATTCAACCATCATGACAAAAACTTCTCCCCCTGACTTTTGCAACTACTTCCTTCATTGCTTCCCTTGTCATCAACAATTAGTTTTTCACATGTCTTCTCTCCCCCTTTGACATCAATGGAAAAGGGCACATATTTGCAACCTTTACTCACCCTTTTTATTTTAGACTAATCTCCAATGTTTGCATAGTGACTACTCCTTAGAGTAGTATTTTCTCAACATCAATCTGGATCTCAAGATATGACTGAGAATTCCACCAGACTAATGCACCTTAGTGCATCTTAGTTTTGATTTGGAGGGGTAATAACCCCTAACTTATTTTTGAGATATTCAAAGGTATCCCTGGGAAGAGGCTTAGTGAAGATATCTACAATCTGATCTTTGGATGACACAAACTCCAACTTGACTTCATTCTCATTTACTTTCTCTCTCAAGAAATGAAACTTGATAGATATGTGCTTTGTCTTTGAATGCAACACTGGATTCTTTGATATGCTTATTGCACTAGAATTATCACAAAAGATTGTGACTGGCTCCTCAAACACAACTCTGATGTCCTTCAACATTTGCTTCATTCACAAAACCTGAGTACAATTATTTGCTACTGCTATATATTCTGCTTCTGCAGTAGATAGAGATATTGCCTCTTGCTTTTTACTCATCCAAGAGACTAATCTTCTTCCCAAGAAAAATGCACCACCACTAGTACTTTTTATGTCATCCACATCTCCTGCCCAATCAACATCTTTATATGCATGAAGAGTGAAATCATTGTCTTTTGGATACCACAATCCATAATCAATTGTCCCCTTGAGATATCTAAAAATTATTTTGACTACCACAATGTGGGATTCTTTTGGGTCAGCTTGAAATCTAGCAACAAGTCCAATGGCATTCATGATGTCAGGTCTATTCTAGCTTAGATAGAGCAATCCTCCAATCATTGATCTACACCTTTTTTGATTTGCCTTGGGGGAATCATCATCTTTACTTAACTTGCATCCAGTTAACATAGGTGTACCTACTAGCTTTGAATCTTCCATTCCTAACTTCTTCAGCAATTCTTTCACATACTTGGACTGAGATATAAAGATACCTTTATCTGACTGAACAATTTGCAGACCTAGGAAGAAATTCATCTCTCCAAACATTGACATCTCAAATTCACTTTTCATCTAGTCAGCAAATGCTTTGCACATACATTCATTTCCACCAAAAATGATATCATCAACAAAGACCTCAACAATCAAGATGTCCTCATGATTAATCTTGAAGTAAAGATTACTATCAGTAGTACCTTTGCTAAAACCTATCTTAAGCAAATATTTATCGAATCTTGCATACCAGGCTCTTGGAGCTTGCTTGAGTCCATACAAGGAGTTTCTCAGTCTACAAACCATGTCTCCCTAATTAGACAACTAAAATCTTTTTGATTGCTCAATGTAGACTTCTTCCTCTAAATCTCCATTCAGGAATGTTGATTTGACATCCATCTGATACACTTTAAAATCTTTGAAAGAAGCAAATGCAAGAAACAATCTAACTACCTCTATTCTTGCCACCGGAGAAAAAGTTTCTTCAAAATCAATTCCTTCTACTTGAGAATAGCCTTTGCATACCATCCTTGCTTTGTTTCTTACAACTTCACCATCTTCATTTAGTTTATTCTAGAAGACCCATTTGGTTCCAATCACATTTTTGTCCTTAGGTCTAGGAACAAGATCCCAAGTGTGGTTCTTTTCAATTCGCATTAATTCTTCTTCCATTGCTTTTACCTAGTTTTCATCAGTGTAGGCTTCACTAACTGATTTAGGCTCAATCCTTGAAATCAAGAAAATCTCTTCTTGATCTTCAACAACTCTTCTCCTAGTTCAAACACCTTTATTTCTATCCCCTATGATTTGATCTTCAGGATGATTCATTCTTACATACCTGGGGGTTTTGGGAATTTCTTGGGCTTCTATTTATTGAGCTTATTCCTCAACATCTGTACTAATTCCTTGAGTTTCTAGAGTTTTAGAATCAATCTAAATCTGAGTCAGAGTTTGAACTAACCTTCCTTGACTTTGACTTTCATTTGATCATCTGAATCATATCTGCAAAACCTGGAATGTCCTTCCTTGCTCTCATCAACTCTAACATTAGCACTTTCAACAATCTTTTCAACCTCTTGTTAAAGCACTGGTAAGCCTTACTTTGAGTAGAGTATCCCAAAAATATTCCCTCATCACTTCTTGTATTAAAATTGCCTAAATCCTCATCTCTTTTGATATAGCATTTACTATCAAAAACTCTGAAATATCTCACAGTAGGAGGATGACCAAACCATAGTTCATAAGGGGTCTTACTAGAATTGCCTTTGGTCTACACCCGATTAAGAGTGTAGACAACAATACTTACAACTTCTCTCCAATAAACTTGAGGAACATTTGTTTCCATCATCATGTTCCTAGAAGCTTCTTAAATGGTCCGGTTCTTTCTTTCCACAACTACATTTTGTTGGGGAGTCCTACGAGCAGATAACTATCTTTTTATGCCATGCTTTTCACAGAAAGCATCAAACTCAAGGGAAGTAAATTCTCCAGCTCTGTTAGATCTTAGACATTTCAATTTTTCACCAATTTCATTTTCCACCATCACTTTAAACACCTTAAATTTGTCAAGAGCTTCTGATTTTTCTTTTAGGAAGGTTACCCACATCATCCTGGAGTAATCATCAATCAGCAACATGAAATATCTATCTCCTTGCACACTCCTAATTCTAGCAGGACCACAGAGATCAATATGTACTAGTTCCAATCATCCACTTGAAGCTTGTTCCTTACTTTTGAATGAAATTTTGCTCTGTTTCCCCAATTGACATTCTCTACACAATCTATTAGGTTTCACAAGTTTTGGAAGATCTCTTACAACCTGAGTGGTACTTATTTTGACAATGTTATCAAAATTCACATGACACATCCTCCTATGCCATAACCAACTTTGATCTATTTGAGTAATCAATCAACTTTTGCTAGAGCTGCTTAAATGAAAAATGTTACCTCTAGCTTGAGTACCAGATGCAATTTCAGTTCTAGAACTCTCCAAGATTTTGCACTTTCCATCCTTGAATTAAAGATCATAACTTTTATCAACCAACTGTCCAACATTGAGAAGATTATGTTTTAGTCCTTCCACATACAGAACATCATTGGTGCTATTCTTACCATCAAAAGAGATGGATCCTCTACTCTGGATTCTACCAACTGAGTTATCTCCAAATTTCACAAGCCCTCCATAATTTTCAAAATTCACAAACTTACTCTTGTCTCCAGTCATATGATGAGAACATCCACTATCAATCACCCATTCATTTTTCTCAATAACCTAAGTAGCCAAGGCACTTTCCATATTTTCATAGCTAGCAGATTCAATAGACACCAAATCTTCTTATTTGATGGCAATGAACACCTAATCATTTTCAGAGGAACCTCCACGATCAGATTCATCATCTATGACTCCTTCTTCTCCAGCTTCTTGGACATAGTAACATTTATTCTAATTTTTGTATCTGTTAGGGTTAGGTTTTGAAAACCTCTCTGGACATCTTGAGGCAAAATGACCAATCTTATTATAAGCAAAACATTTGAGTGGCAATTTTCCTTCATACTTACCGGATACTCTTAGCAATCATTTGGCAAGAAGAGCTTCAAGATCTGTAGTTTCAATTTCAACATCTTCAAGATCCTTCCTTGTCTTCACGAATCTGTTTGATCTTGCAAAAGAGCTTTCACCCAGATCATATCTTTGTTTTCCATATACATTGGCCTTAAATGTAGATTCAGACTTGGAAAGAGAATCACCAAACTCACTTAATTCAAAAGTTGAAATTTTGCAAACCAGATGATCTCTTGTAACTTCTAAGATAGTCCTGATCTCCTCTATAGCATTAACCTTATGTTTGTATGAATCAAGTAAAGATCTGAGCACTTTTGATACAATCTTTGATTCTTCCAAAGTTCCACCAGCACACCTGATACCACACACAAGTTTATTTATCTTTTGCATGTAGATTGTGATGTTTTCATCTTCACTCATCCTCAAAGTTTCAAATTTTCCTCTCAAACTTTGCATCTTGGCACATTTGACAAATTTATTGCCTTCATACAGATTCTCCAACTTTTTCTAGATTTCATAAGCAGTTTCTAGACTAAAGACATTTGTCATTTCTAAATCAGTCAAGGCACTCAACAAGGCTTCTTTAGATTGAAGGTTATTTTTAGCATCTTTGACTTGATCTAGAGTTGAAGGACCTTTCTCTGGAGGTTTATACTTAACACTGGTTATCGCCCAATAGGCATCACCCATGCATTGCAAATGGCACTCCATGCGATTCTTCCAAATAGAATAATTTGTTCTATCAAATCTTGGACTATCCTTCTTGTAGGTCGACATCCTGGATCTCCTCAAGTGGTTAGGCTTTTAAAAGAGGATTTGGCTTTGATACCAATTGTTGGAATTAGACCGAACAACTTAAAGGGGGGGTGAATCAGTTGTCACACAATATAAACTTTTTCTATTTTTAACCTTCTTTATTATCTTACTACCATATTAATGATGTAAACATTAAAGCATAGATCAACAACATACGAGCAGAAACATAATCAACACACTTGACACTAAGATTTTGACGTGGAAACTCAGTTAAGGGGAAAACCATGATGTGGGTTAACCCATAAAGATTTGTACCCTATTAAAAGTACTTTAGAAAAATAGAAGGCACATGCCTTCGGGTGCACTGCCCAAAGCTCACTGCTCAAAAAGAGAGGCTCATTGCCTATAGAATTTATTTAGAATAGAAAGAATTAACTGAGAAATAACATCTACTTCATGCCTGGTTAAGTTTCAATGAATGCTAAAAAACTTCTGCTTTGCCCCAAGTTCTTCTTTCCTAACTTCACACTCTATACTACTCTCACTCCTTTTCTTCTCTGCTCTACTTCTGATCCTTTATTCAAATTTAATCTATTTTTCTCAAGGATGATGTTTAACAACTCTTCAACAAGTATTTATACACTTCATCAATCTTGGAATGATCAACAAGGTCAGCCAAACTTAACGCGGACCTTTACATTGTTGGCCAATCATAGCTGAGACTTGAATCTTCCTCTACTAACATGCCATGCTTCATAAAATGATCTTTAGATCATCCGCAAGACGCTAGGAACATCCAGTCGGCCAAGGCTAGGAAGAACAACAACTTCAAAGAGGAAATCTTCAATAATAAGCTTAAACTTTAATGCGGACCTCCAACATAGTAGCCACACGATCCAGAGACTTCCACAAGTACATTGAACTCACTAATAACATCCACTCTAAACCAAATTACCAGAATCATTTGTATCTTCCTCTAGAACCTCAAGAACAATGTCTGCCATTACTGTCAAACTAGAAGGATGGCTTGCGAACCTCCAAACCATGAACCACTAGAGTTGATGATACACACGACTTCCCATACATGCCTTTAGATCAACAGATCATAATATTTCACTGTGGAGCAATCTAGAGCAACTTACTGTCACTCTATCTCTTCTGAATACTACAAGATCTGGTTCTATTCAGATGACCATAACTTCTTCAAATCTTCATGCGGACTTCTCAATCTTGACTGGAGCATCCTCTGACAATCCTCTATACAACCATAAGGTCCGTGAACCTTGAGTCTGTTAGATCTAGGGCACACAACTGAGAGGGGGGTGAATCAGTTGTACAAAAACTTGCTTCTACTTCAAACACTTGATTCTTCTTATTAGTTAATAGCATTCAATTAACCATCCATGAAAGCATAATGCATAAACATAGGAGCAAATAAACATCAACACATTGGACACCAAGATTTTGATGTGGAAAATCTGGTTAAGGGAAAAACCACGGGGTGATTAACCCAAGGATTATTCTCTGTTAGAAGAATAAGAAAAATGAGTGGCACATGCCAATTAGGTCTCACTGCCCGAGCACACTGCTCACAAAGAGGCACACTACCTATAAGAGACACACTGTCTACAAAGTGATAAGAATCACAAACTTGAACTAGAGATTGACATCTTTACCATGTCTGGATCAGTTCCATTTAAGCCTGAGATACTTCTGCTCTATCCTTCACTCTTTCGCTATACCACACTCATCCGCTGCTCAACACACTTTGAAATGAACTCACAAACCTTTATTTATACAAGACATCAACTTAGGAACAATCATCTAAGTCAGAAATCAACCATAAGGACATTTGCAAGATGATTAATACATCCGGTCGGCCACCACAAGAACATTCGCAAGATGAACAACTCATCCGGTCGGCTAGTCTGAACAAGAACTTCATCTAGAAGAATATCTTCAATTCTGGGCTCTACCACCAATGCGGACAAAAAACATAACCTCAACATGATCCAAGAACCTTCATAAGCTTGCCTAATTAACTAGGTACATCCGCACTTCCTCTACTCACTGGAATCTCTTCTCCTCTTCATTCGAAACTTCAAGAACACAGTCTGCCGCCACTGTCATACTAAAGAAGTTGCTTCCGGACCTCCAAACCATGTACCAATCGAGATGACACATCACAAAGAGATCCCAAACACTCTTTCTAATCCGTAGAGTCTGATAGTGCACCTTCGGATCTCATCGGACCTTTTTGTGACACTCTGTTCCTCCAGAGCATCTCCTGGAACCGGTTCTACTTGACCAATCACTACTTTTTCATATCTTCATGTAGACCTCTGAAATCTTAACTAGATCATCTCAAGACTCATATCTACAAACCCTTTAATCCGCATCCTCTGATTCTCAACCTATTGAGTACATTTTCCTTCTTCTTATCACTGTTCTTCACTGTTCCTAATTGAGACTACTTTTCTCAATATCCTCAACACACAGCTCATCCAAACCTTCTTACTAATGCAATATGAGTATGTTGACATCAATGACAACACTGGTTAACCCCATACTTGCAACAATCTCCCCCTTTGTCATTGATGGCAACATATGATGTGAAAAACCATCAAGACAAGAACTTCTCTTTTCTGTCACAGCTCCCCCTATCAGCAACAACTCTTCACATGTCTTCTCTTCCTTTACTGCTCCCCCTTTGATCATAAACCACTTGTTTTTCACATGTCTTTTCTTCCTTTACTGCTCCCCCTTTGATCATCAACCACTTGTTTTTCACATGTCTTCTCTCCCCCTTTGACATCAATGGCAAAGGGCTCATACTTGCATTTCTAACACATCAGAGTCATACCAACTGCTCCCCCTTAGTAACAGCTCCCCTTCATCAATCTGGATCACAAGATATGACTATGATATCCACTGACATCAGTGCATCCTAGTTCATCACCGGAGGGGCCATGACCCCTAACTTCTCCCGGAGAAACTCAAAAGAGTCCTTGGGAAGAGGTTTAGTAAAGATGTCTACAATTTGATCCTTGGAGGGTACATACTCCAATCTGACTTCTTCCTTGTTCACTTGTTCTCTCAGAAAGTGAAACTTGATAGATATGTGCTTAGTCTTAGAATGTAATACCGGGTTCTTAGAAATATTAATTACACTTGAATTATCACAGAAAATTGTGATAGGCTCCTCATATTTAACTTTAATGTCTCTTAGCATCTACTTCATCCATAAAATCTGAGTGCAACTACCTACTGTTGCAATGTATTCTGCTTCAGTTGTAGACAGAGATATTGCCTCTTGTTTCTTGCTTAGCTAAGAAACCAATCTTTTTCCCAAAAAGAAAGCTCCTCCACTTGTACTCTTCCTATCATCCACATCTCCTACCCAATCTGCATCTGTGTATGCATGAAGAGAGAAATCCTGATCTCTAGGGTACCATAGACCATACTCAACTGTTCCTTTCAAGTACCTAAAAATTCTTTTGATTGCCATGACATGAGATTCTCTGGGATCAGCCTGAAATCTTGCCACAAGACCAACAGCCTGCATTATATCTGGTCTAGTCTGAGTGAGATACAATAGTCCTCCAATCATTGATCTATACTTGGTCTGATCTGTCTTAGGAGAGTCATCATCTTTGCTCAACTTACATCCGGTTGCCATAGGGGTGTTCATTGGCTTTGAATCTTCCATTCCGAATTTCCTCAACAATTCTTTTGCATATTTGGTCTGACAGATAAAGATGCCTTTCTTTGTCTGAGTAATTTGCAGACCCAAGAAGAAATTCATTTCACCAAGCATTGACATTTCAAACTCACTTTTCATTTGATTTGCAAAAGTTTTACACATACTGTCTTTTCCTCCAAAGATGATATCATCAACAAATACTTCAACAATCAAGATGTTTTCCTTATCTATTTGGAAATATAGATTACTATCAGCAGTACCTTTGTTGAAACCAATCTGCACAAGATGTTTATCCAACCTTTCATACCATGCTCTTGGGGCTTGCTTCAAACCATACAATGCTTTCTTCAACTTGCAGACCATATTATCATGATCAGACAATTGAAATCCATCCGGTTGTTCAATGTATACTTCTTCTTCCAAGTCACCATTTAGGAAAGTAGACTTGACATCCATCTGATCTACCTTGAAGTCTTTGAAGGCAGCAAATGCAAGAAATAATCCGACTGCTTCAATTCTTGCCACCAGAGCAAAGGTCTCTTCAAAATCAATTCCTTCTATTTGAGAGTAGCCTTTGCAGACCAGTCTAGCTTTGTTTCTGATTACTTCACCAACTTCATTCAATTTGTTTCAGAAGACCCATTTGGTTCCAATCACATTCTTGTCTCTAGGTCTGGGAACAAGATCCCAAGTATGATTTTTCTCAATTTGCATCAGCTCTTCCTCCATTGCTTTGGTCCAGTTTTCATCATTGCAAGCTTCATTAACTGTCTTAGGTTCAATCTTTGAAATTAGACAGTATTCATTTGAATCTTGAGCAATTCTTCTCCTTGTTTGTACCCCTTTACTTTTGTCACCTATGATCTGATCTTCAGAGTGATTTAGAGTTACATACCTTGGAACTTTGGGAGTTTCTTGCACTACTAATTCTTGATCAGGCTCATTTAGACAAACTTCTTCTTCCTGATTTACCGGATCATTCTGGATCTGAATTTCAGAGGAGGATGGAGCTCCTTGCACCAGAGGATCATTCTGATCATCTTCATCACATTCATAAAACCTTGAGGGCTTCTCAATTCCTTCATCAACCTTCACATTTGTACTTTCTATCATCTTTTTCAGTCTCTTATTGTAGCACCGGTATACTTTGCTTTGAGTGGAGTAACCCAAGAAAATTCCTTCATCACTTCTAGCATCAAACTTTCCTAGATCTTCATCTCTTTTGATGTAGCACTTGCTACCAAATACTCTAAAATATCTCACAGTAGGAGTTATACCAAACCAAAGTTCATAAGGAGTCTTACCAGTATTGTTTCTGATTTGAACTCGGTTAAGAGTGTAGACTACAGTGCTGACAGCTTCTCTCCAAAACATCTGAGGAACATTTGCTTCCATCATCATTGTCCTGGAAGCTTCCTGGATGGTCAGTTCTTTCTCTCAACTACTCCATTCTGCTGTGGAGTCCTAGGAGCAGACAGATGTCTCTTTATACCATGCTTCTCACAAAAGTCTATGAATTCACCATATGTGAATTCACCACCTCTATCAGACCTTAGACATTTTAGTTTCAATCCGGTTTGATTCTCTACCATAGCCTTGAAGATTTTGAACTTCTCAAAGGCTTCTGATTTCTCTTTCAGAAAGGTTACCCACATCATCTGGGAATGATCATCAATCAGTAACATGAAATAACTATCACCTTGCATACTTTTGATTCTTGTCGGACCACATAGATCAGTATGAACTAATTCCAATAATCTGGTAGTGGACTAATCCTTGCTTTTGAAAGAGACTCTGCTCTATTTACCTAGCTGACATTCTTTGCACAAACTATTTGTAGATTTCACCAATTTAGGAAGATCTCTTACAGCCTGAATATTGCTTATCTTGATGATGTTATCAAAATTCACATGGCACATCCTTCTATGCCATAACCAACTCTGATCAACTTGAATAAATAGACAACTTTTATTAGAACCAACTAGATTGAAGATATTACCTTTTGTTTGAGTACCAGATGCAATTTCAGTTCCAAAGCTTGTAAAGATTCTGCATCTTCCATTCTTGAACTAGAGATCATAGCCTTTGTCCACTAACTGACCAACACTAAGAAGATTGTGCTTCAATCCTTCAACATATAGTATGTTACCAGTTTTGCTCTTTCCATCAAAAGAAATAGTTCCCCTACCTCTGATTCTGCCAACAGAATTGTCACCAAACTTTACCATTCCTCCTTCATACTTTTCCAAATCTAAGAACTTGTTCTTGTCACCAGTCATATGGTGAGAGCATCCACTATCAATAACCCAATCATCCTTTTCTTCAATTTGGGCAGCCAAAGCTCTTTCTACAACCTTATGCTTGACAGATTCAGAGGATATTGAATCTTCTTCCTTGATGGCAATAAACACCCATTCATTTCTGGATTTGCTTCCTATTTCTAATTCATCATCTGTTACTCCTTCATTATCATCTTCTTCATGAACATAATAGCAGTTCTTTTGAAACCTTGGTCTATTAGTATTTGACCTTGCAGATCTTTCCGGACATCTTGAAGCAAAATGACCAATCTTATTGCAGTTGAAGCACTTGAAGGGTAGTTTTCCTTCATACTTACTGGATCCTCTTGGCAGTCTCTTTGCAATAAGGGCTTCAAGTTGAGCTGTTTCTACTTCTTCCTCTTCCATGTCTTTCCTTGCTTGATCATACCATGACAGCTTCCTTGAAGAGTTCTCTCCCGGATCAAATCTTTGTTTGCCTTTCACATAGGCACTGGCTTTGAATGCAGATTCAGTCTTGGGGGATCATCTCCAAACTTAGTCATTTCAAATGCAGCCAGTTTGCCAGCCAGTTGTTCTCTTGTGACAGTTGTATGGGCTCTGAATTCATCAATGGCAACAACCTTGATTTTGTAGGCAGCAGGAAGGGATCTGAGAATTTTATAAACAATTTCATTTTCATCCAGAACTCCACTAGCATTCCTGATTCCACACACTAGCTCATTCACTCTTGGCATAAAGGTAGTTGTAGACACCTAAAAATGTCTCGACCACCAAACTGATTCCCGACATCCATAAACTCACCAATTCCCTTTCCAACTAATTAATTAAATTTTTATTTGATTAATCACCCCTTTCATTTTCTTAATCCACACCATTTTATCCCAAAATTGAATTAATTTTATTAATTCAATAGTCCAAACCTTAGCCAAATGATTTAATAAATATGCAAAATTTATTAAATCAAATCCCCATTTTTCCCTAAATCCAATTAATTAGTTAAAACCATGTTAACTAATTAATCCAGCCTACTAATTAGCCTATCCCTACCCTAGACAATTAAATAGCTATTATTTAATTGCCTACTCTAGCCTATCCCATCCTAGCCTTAGGATTAATTAATTAAATCACTAATTAATTAATCTTATCCCCCCTCTAATCCCTCTACTAATTTATTCCAGCCATATTAATTAGGTTAATCACCCTAATTAAGAAAGTCAAATCCTCATTAGCACTTCTCTCCACACCTCCCAAATTTAAAATTCAAATAAATCACACATCACATTTACTCCTCTTACACATCCCTTACACATGTCATATCCACTCTTCCCCAAATGAATTTTTAATTCATTTTACCCTTCCCCATGTGAATTTTTAATTCACAAATAATCCATCTCACCCAACCTCATTTATTCACCCCTTTCCTAAAAATGAATAAAAGATTTACTTTTATTCCTAGCCCTCCATCTTCCAAGATCAAATCTAGGCCCTCCACCTCACTTTCATCCACCACCATTGATTTCTCCAATCAATCTCCACCCTTGGATCAAAATCCTCTCCAAAAGTCTATAAATACAACCTCTCACAAGTCATTTTCATCATCCATTTTCATGCAAAGTTACCATGCCAAAATCACCTTTGAGTTAATAGTGAGTTGCATATTTGAAGAGCATTTCACATTTGAATCAATATTCTAGGGATCATCTTGGTCTTAGGAGCTTCTTTTGGGTGCAAAGGCTCCTTCTTTCCCTTGATGGGATTAGGTTGTGCATGTGAGGTATAATCTCTTGTGTTTTTGCATTTGATTTAGTATTTTCTCTCATTTTGCATTATCTAATCTACATTGGCACGCCCGGTGGGACCCACAATGTCCAATCTAATCTTTGTTTGTGAGTTGTTGTGTTAGTATTCGGCCTTTTGTAGGATCAACGCTATTTGGCAGTCGCAGTGACGCCATAACTGTCGTATTTCAGCGCCATTTCTCCTTTGGCGCTATTTCTGTGCGATTGTATTTTTTAGGCTAACTCTACTCATGTTTGATTTTTCCTTTTTCTGTTGTTTCCTGTGCTTGTTGTTCTCTGTTTTGCAAGAAAACAAGGAATTACAGGGGGAGGTTATGGCAAATTTTTGACAGAATCGGCCAAACAGCTTCAGTTCCGCGTTTTGACGCCATCTTTCAGTTCAGCGCCATCCGTGTCTACCAGAGGATTTCGAAACACCGTGCAGTGACGCCTTCAGTGGTGTCGATTATCGCTATCCTCTATTTTAGCGCATAATTTAGGATGAATTAGCGCTATCTTCTGTATCAACACTTTTAAATTAGCGCTATCTTAGTCTGTAATTAGCGCCTTAAGTTATTTTAGCACCTTTTTTTTACATAAGTCGGGTTGTTCTGCCCGCAGTGGCACCTGTGTAGGTCTGTTTTAGTGCTATTTTTCAGTTCTGTTTGTTGCAGGTATAGCAGGTAATAACACAATCTTTTTGCAGGATGGTTTGTTAAATAGTTAGCAAACATTTTCAATTTGGAAACTAAAATGAACCTTTGTTTGTTTTGTTAGGTCTTAGACAAACATTTCCATTTGGTGTTCTAAAATTAATCCAAACAACTCCTTGATTGAAGTGTGTGATCATAACATTTGCTTTTGGTGCTCTAAAAAATACTTCTTTTTGTGTGTCAACAAACAAACAATCAAAACACTTCAATTTGGGCTATAAAAAGAACAACAAATTGCATACTTCATTGGATAAAAAGAACAACAAACTTGCATTTCCACGCATCTAATCAAGACAATCTATAAAATTGTGTGAAGTGTTTTCGTGATTGTGACAAGTAGAGTGAAAGTGTATGCTCTTCCCTCGCACCTTTTGGTGATCTTGGGAATCAAAAACTTCTCACAATACTTTGCATTAATCACCCCCTATCTAATCCAAGGATCTAAAATTGAACCATGTTGAGTGTGATATAATCATAGGAAACATGTATGCTCTCCCCTCGCATCTTTGTATGAACTTGGGGATCAAAAGTGTTTTCGTGATTGTATTGCTTTTGTAATCCCTAGAGGGCCTGCCACCCCGCTTCGAAAGGTGGGAACAACCCAAGCGGCAACGAGCTAAAGCCAAGATCTTCCAAGCCGCTATATAAAATAAGGCGTTTGGGACGAAAGTCTCAAGCGACAGGTGTTGTTTTGTTATACCGACAGCCAACCTCCCCATAAACCCTCCAAGGTGCAACCCTTGGAGGCTGGGAGACTCTATAATGGAGAGTAGCACTGCCGCACGTATAACCACCTGAACGGATGCCCTTACTAAGAGCCATTGTTGTAGTAAGCCAAAATCCTTCTATTTGTTGACGCAGAGGGCAAAACCCTTGAAGCGGCCTCGATTCATGTGGTTCTTAGCCGAGGTAGTAGGGACAATCTAAAGGTTTGGAGAGGGTCAAGCCTTATAAGAAACCTGGATCTTGGTATGCGTGAGAAGTGTGTGCAAATGTAAGGAGGAGCCGGTGCTACCAAGATCCGAGAGCTACCCGCTTTGAATAGGCGCAGCTAGGGGATTCAACAAATACTGTCCCATTCTCACCATAGGTTGTAAAAATGTGCTTGTTCTAAACAAAGTCATATCATTTCACAAACAAAAATCATTGCTTGTTTTGCGTTCAAATGTGTGTTAAAGTGCTTTGATTTTTCACAAACAACTTGCCAAGAGACAGAATACATCACTTGGTCACATCCGAAACAGACAAAGTCCAAAATCTACCTTCAGAAATCCAAAAATTTGATAACAGAAATCTGTCAAACCCTGTTTTAGCACTATATCTGTCTGATTGTAGCACCATTTCACCCCTGGATTGGCACTATTTTGAGATTGACTTGCCTGAGATAGAATACATCACTTGGTCACATCCGAAACAGACAAAGTCCAAAATCTACCTTTAGAAATCCAAAAAATTTGCGATCAGAAATCTGTCAAACCCTGTTTCAGCGCCATATCTGTCTGATTGCAGCGCCTTTTCACCCGTGGATTGGCGCTATTTTGAGATTGACTTGCCTGAGACAGAATACATCACTTGGTCAGATCCGAAACAGACAAAGTCTAAAATCTACCTTCAGAAATCCAAAAGTTTTGCCATCAGAAATCTGTGTAACTTGTTTTAGCACTATATCTATCTGATTGTAGCGCCTTTTCACTCGTGGATTGGTGCTATTCTGAGATTGACTTGCCTGCAGCAAAGACCCATTTTGTTGTGATCTACACCTTCTGTTCTGCCATAATCCATACCCATCTCATAGAAGTCCGCCAACTGTCCAACCATTTTTTCTTCCAAAATTTTCCAAATTACACATTCTATTTGACCTTAGAGGATCACTCACCACCCTTGTTGGACCACTTTGGTACATCATAATCAGCCCAAATACATATCTATCCATCCCAATTCATTTCTTTTTTGCATATCTCCTTGGACCAATATAAAATTATTTCAAAAATTCACATCCAAATCAAAACCTCATCAAATCACTCATCAAATCTTGTCACCCTTTTGAGCCAAAGATAGATCTAGATCCTATCATTAACATCACGTTTTCCTTGAAAAGTCATTAGTCTACATTTCAAGAAAAATAAATCACCTCTCTTTGTGTAAGGTCATTAGTCTACCCCAAACAAAGAAAATCATCATCTTTTGTGTGCCAAATCAAAATCTAGATCTTATCCAAAAGCTCAATTCGAGAAACATCAACAATATCATCCTCACCATCCTAAACCAATCAAAAATCAAAAACATCAAATCCCTTTCTTATCATACATCTTTGGTCCAAAATTTGTGCAAAAAAATCAATATCACCCATTCATATCACCCTTAGGGTAAAACCTTTGGAAAACATATCGATCTTCATCATATCCCTCTACTTCATCTCACGACCACATCCATCTTTGGGTCCAACAAAATCAATTTGATTCTCTAAGGTCTCCACTTCATCCCACATCTAGAAATCAAATCCATACGTGTATGCCCACCACAAGATCACAACACAAAAGAAATCAAGAAATGGCAAAACGATGGCCCTTTGGCATGCCTAACACCGACAGTACCAACATACCCATCTATCAAACATACAATCCACCTACATATTCCTTCATCCCCCCATTTGGCGCCAACGACCCTTTTCACTTCTTACCACAAGCACCAACACCAACCCCACCACCACCACAAAATGTCCCCATCATACCCCAAGATGACCTAGATGTCTTGACTTTCACGCAAGATGCCGATAATATGGACCTACTTGATAAAGTCCTAAGATCGGATCCAAAGAGATATCTTGACCATCTTCTCAAACTTGGTGCTCAACTTCCCCCCATCACAACATCATCACAACCATCCACTTCTACAGTTGTCCCAACCCCATCAAACACCCAAGCATCTACATCACATACCCAACCCACCATCTCTCAAACGTCAACACCTAACGTATCTACCACATCCACAACCTCAACCGCTACCACATCTACTACTTCCACATCCACTGCTAACATCTCCCAACCTGTCATCACCTCCACTACCACAACTACCGTCAACCCTTCCGCTTCAAACACAACGGCCATACAAGGCAACATCACACAAGCAAATACCTCCACAAGTGTGCCCCCACCAAACCCTCACACCCTTGCATACCTATGACAACTATTCGTACAACAATCCCACAACACGACTAACCCATCCAACGTCCACATACCCAACGTCAATCTCACAAGTCAACACAATCCCAATCCCCAAATACCACCACATGTTCTCCAACAACTATACGCACACCAACAACAACAGACACCAATCAATCCAAACCCCAACCCGCAATACCAACATCTCATCCAAACCAATCCCCAACACCAACATCTCATCCAAACCAACCCGCAACATCAACATCTCATCCAAACCAACCTGCAACATCAACATCTCATCCAAACCAACCCGCAACATCAACATCTCATCCAAACCAATCCCCAACACCAACTCCCACCCCACCTCCAATATCTCACCAATCAACAACCCTACATGTTTCAACCACAACAACCACAGGATTTCAACACCGCGCTGCAAAGCTTAATCCAAAAGGTGGATGACTTACAAACTGGGGGCAAACGCAAATACTATTCTTTTGAGGATATTTGTCCCTACCCGTTTGATCGCACCTTGTACATGCCCCCTTTCCCTAAAAATTTTGAAATGCCAAAATTTGACAAATACAAGGGAAAGGGAGACCCTAGGGACCACCTAAGGGAATTCTATATTGCTTGCCTCAAAGTCTCTCACAACGACACGTATCTTATGAGACTCTTCCCAAGAAGTCTTGGTGGCCAAGCTGCTGAATGGTTTGCCCATCTGCCACCAGGAATTCAAACATTTCCCGAGCTTGCGGAGAAGTTTGTCAATCACTTTTCCTACAACTTTGAACATGAGGTGTCAATGACTGACCTTTGTAACACCAAACAAAAGAATGACGAAGCTTTTGCTTCTTTCCTGCAAAGGTGGAGGGGCCTAGTAAGCAAGCTCCCATGGCCTATTCCTGAAAAACAACTTGTCACCATGTTCGTGGCCAATCTCAATCAGGAATTAGGCTTTCACTTACAGATTCTGTGTGCATCTACCTTTGAAGAGGTTATCGACAAAGGCACCACTATGGAACGAGCCCTCATTGCCAAGGGTTCCATCAAACTTTACGATCCCAAGTCCAACAACAACAATAACAATAACAATAACCACAAATCCAATCATAACACCCCCAACAACAACAACAATACCAACATGTAATCTAATGATAAATCATGTTATTGGGGGAAGAACAAGAGTAATTTGAACGACGGCGTCACCGATGTAAAGGCCGTCCAACACATCCAAAATCACACACCGGCACACACGTATGCAGCGAACACCAATAACCAACGAGGACCAAACAAACTCTGCAAACCTCGCCAAAATTTCATGCCGTTAGCAGAACCTATTGAGGACATCCTCAATCGATGTCTCAAGCAAGGAGAAATCACACTCCCGCCTGTCAGACCACGCCAAGACAATGACCTCAAGGTAGCATGGTATAATGAAAATGATTATTGCGAATACCACCGTGTGGCAGGTCATAAAACAGCGGACTGCATGCAATTAAAACATTGTATCCAAGACCTAATAGATCAAAATCTTGTCAATCTTGAGCACAGTACACAGCCATCACCAAATGCCAATCTTGGAGCTTACAAGGATCCCTTACCCAACCATAACAAAGCTTCATCATCCAATCAAGCGTACAATGTCACTCCACCACCCACACACTACGACTCCATTGTCGGCCGCATTGAACCCTCATCCCACTCTGTCAACACAATCACCATTCGGGCGCAAGTACCTGATTGTGCCGTCACAACCCGTCGAGGCCGTGTCTCAATCCGCACTACCCCTCCCACTGAACCAACACCCCCATCCACATCTAATCCCCTCCCCCCTGTCCAAACGCCCGTCCATCACCCACCACTCGATACAACCTCCTAGACCATCTAGGAAAGACACCCGCACAAATCTCCATCCTTGAGCTACTTTGCACATCACCTCGCCACGAGGACATTCTCGACAAGGCCCTCTTGGAAACACAAGTCCCTGTAAACTTGGATGTCAATCAATTTCAAGCCATGGTCGGCCATATTGCCACACCACACCATATCACGTTTTCTGAAAAAGACCTTCCTGCCTCCGAGCACCTACATAATGATGCACTACACATCGAGGTCCGCATTCACAAACACACCATTAAAAGGGTCCTAATAGATGGTGGTTCTGGCCTAAATATATGCACTCTAAAATTGCTAAAACACTTGGGGTACTCAGATGTGGTTGTGGATGCTAGCGAGTGCATAACAATCAAAGGATATGATGACACCGAGAGGCTATCAGAAGGTACCATAAAGCTTCCTATTCAAGTGGGATAGAAAATCCTTGAAACCAAATGTCAGGTTCTGGATCTTGACCTCCCTTATAACATTCTTCTCGGCCACCCATGGATCCATGCCATGTAAGCCGTCCCCTCCACTTTCCATCAATGTCTCAAATTCCCCCACAACGGCACTGAAGTCACTATCTATGCCGATCCTCATCCTTTCCAATACTGTAGTTTTCTGGAAGGACACAACCAAACCTTCTGTCCGTACAATAAAGCCACCAACCAAATCACCCCAACAACTTCCACTTCATACATCGACCCTGCCAACATCGCCACCACTTCATCCCAAACACCTGCACCACCTAAGGTCAAGATCAAGCTTAGCGACCAAGGCTGTGGAGAATACAACCTTCACAGCACCTTTTGCGTGGGCTTATTACCCACTCCTAAGACATTTGGCACTCCGCACATAGAGGCAGCTGACACAGTCATCATCAAATGCAAACCCTCACCAGTCTTTGAGAAAAAACACCTTCTGGATCAGGACATACTTGAAGATATTTCATCTTGGCTTTACAAGGACGAGGAAACAGAACAAGACATCCCCACCATCCCAGCAAACAGTTACGGCAAAGGTTCTGAGATAGTCAAAAGCATGGGTTACAAAGGACAAGGCAGCATTGGCCTTCATGAACAGGGCATTGTGGAACCACTGCAAGCAACAAGGAATCCCTATACTCAAGGGTTAGGGTATGGCCAACCACAACGCATCCTTAATACCGGCGAATGTATCTTAGCCGAGTTTGCTCCAGTTTCTCTAGACATCGACCACATTAACGAAACGGACCTACAAGACTCCTTTAGCGACTTTGCCGATTTCTTTGCCTCCTCCATTTGCACCATCTACTCTGTCACTACTCTCGCCTCATCACCTAATGACCTACCATTAGTATACCCCGACCTCATCGACTGGGACCAACGAGGACCTCCTATTTTGGATATCGCACCTAATGACGAAGCCATTGCTGAAATGATGGGAGTAAGAGACAACTTCCCCTTGGGAGATCACCGAGCTGGATACATCATGGAACTCAATCGAGCTGCCTATTTTGGGGAGACAACCCCTGCTTCTAGTCGCAAAAATACAAAAACAAAAAATGGATCTGATGGTGAAAACTGTTCCACGGCAGTGTCAGATCCTAAAAAAGTAAAAATAAAGGACGTATCTCCTGGTGAAAACCTCCATGAGGCGCCAGGAGATGGAAGCATGGGCCTCCCTGAAATAGATAAAGTATATCCTGACAGATCACCCATCTTGGTTGAACTAGCGCAGGAAATGAATCTAGGGACAGAGGAAGAGCCGAAAATCACATATCGAGCAGAATCTCTCAGCCTGTTCGAACAGGAGGACTTCTTGGCATTCTTCACACGCAGATATCGCAAATTTGCATGGACCTACGCAGACATGCCAGGGCTAGATCCCGCCTTGGTTGTACATCACCTTGCAGTGTGTCCTGATGCCAAACCAGTCAAACAGAAGCTCTGAAAGATGAATCCTCAGGTGGCCCTTCTTGTCAAAGCAAAGCTTAAAAAGTTACTAGACGTGGGGTTCATACGTCCAATTGATTATCCCGAATGGGTCTCGAATCTAGTACCTGTTGCTAAACCAGATGGCAGAATCCGCTGTTGCACTGACTTCAGAGACCTCAACAAGGCCTGCCCAAAAGATGACTTCCCTCTTCCCAACATTGACATGATCGTGGATCTTACCGCAGGGCATGAGATGCTATCCCTCATGGATGGATTTTCAGGATACAATCAAATCAAAATTGCCGAAGAAGATCAGCACAAAACATCCTTTATATGCCCATGGGGGACATACTGTTGGGTAATAATGCCGTTCGGCCTAAAGAATGCAGGAGCTACTTATCAACGAGCGATGACTGTCATCTTCCACAACCTCTTTCACCACATCATGGAGGACTATGTTGATGACTTATTCAGCAAATCAAAGACCCAAGAAGAGCACTTAGACGTGCTAGCCAAGATCTTTGACAGGTTAGAGCAATATAATGTTCGTCTAAATCCAAAAAAATGTGTCTTTGGCGTCACTTCAGGCAAATTATTGGGATACATAGTCTCCAGACAAGGAATCGAGGTGGACCCGGCAAAAGTCAAAGCTATTACTGAAATGCCACCTCCTAAAACCTTGAAACAATTGAGAAGCCTACAGGGTAAACTATAGTCTATTCGCTAATTCATTGCTCAACTTGCTGACAAATGCCAACCATTCCAGCATCTCCTCCGAAAAGATACAGCTTTCACTTGGACTACTCAGTGTCAGGATGCCTTCGACCAGCTAAAAGCATATCTGGCTAATCCCCCTATTCTATCTCCACCAAGACAAGGAGAGCCCCTCCTCTTGTATATTTCTACAACTGACACAGCAATTGGGGCTTTGTTAGCACAACACGATGAACAGGGAAAGGAAAGAGCCATCTACTACATCAGCCACACCTTGATTTCCTATGAGCTTAACTACACACAAATTGAACGAGCATGCCTAGCCCTCGTCTTCACATCACAAAAGTTAAGACATTATATGCTCAATCATAAGACTAAGCTCATCGCTAAGATCGACCCACTCAAATATTTGCTAAACAGAGCAGCTCTCACAGGAAGGATGGCAAAATGGGTCATGATTCTCACCGAATTTGACATAGAATACACAAAGAGGAAGGCAATCAAAGGACAAGTCATAGCAGATCAACTGGCTGAGGCACCTATTCAAGTAGAGCATCCTACAATAGCAGAATTTCCAGACGAGGCCATCTTGACAATCACACCAGCCACAGATACATGGAAGATGTATTTTGATGGATCCTACACTCACAGAGGCTCGGGGGCAAGCGTCCTGTTTGTTACCCCTTAAGGTGACACGATCCCTAAATCATTCAAAATCACATTTCCATGCACCAATAATGTAGCAGAATATGAGGCCCTAATCACAGGTCTCCGAATGGCCATCCAATGGAAAATAGACAAACTAACTGTGTATGGTGACTCTCAACTAGTCATCAAACAAGTTAATAATGAATATAAAACCAAGGACGATAAGCTTCTTCCCTATAAGAAGATGGTCGATGACTTTAAAGATTATTTTGGTGACATTCACTTTGAGCAGATCCCAAGGTTAAACAACAAAGCGGCAGATGCTATGGCCACCATTGGATCTCTGGTTGATATGAAGCAAGGCAGCAAGAAATGTGAGTTCCTGATCGAAGAGCTCCCCATTCCAGCATATGACGTTCCCCAATCTGAATTAGTGTGCGAAATCATTGGTCCCTTATCCCCCTGGTATCAGGAAACTTACCTCTATCTTCATGATAACATCCTCCCCAACAACCTATCCCCATCACAGAAAAAATCCTTCATCCGTCGAGCTTCCCGTTCCATCCTTGTAGGTGACACCCTCTACAAAAGGAGTCTTGATGGTACGCTTCTACGATGTTTAGACTCTAGGGAAGCCGAGGCAGCTTTGGAAGAGGTACACGTAGGTATTTGTGGGGCACATTCAAGTGGACCAGCTCTTTCTAAGAAGATCCTAAGGACTGGTTATTATTGGCCCACCATGGACAAAGATGCACATCAGTTTATCAGAAAATGCCTCCCATGCCAACAACACGGCGATCTCATCCACGCACCAGCACAGGAGCTGCAACCAATCACAACACCATGGCCTTTCTCATAGTGGGGACTCGACCTCGTAGGTAAAATACACCCTCCATCTTCTAACGGCCATAAATTCATAATAACTGCTACCGAATACTTCACAAAGTGGGTGGAAGCAATACCACTCACCTTCACCATAGGCATCCAAATCTCGAAGTTCATTCTCCACTACATCATCTACTGCTACGGTATCCCCCATTCCATTGTCACTGATAATGGGAAGCCATTTAAGAACCAAGAAGTTCGCACTTTGTGCGAAAAGTTTGACATCAAACACCGCTTCTCCACGCCATATTACCCCCAAGGAAACGGTCAAGCAGAGGCTTCTAACAAAACCATCCTCCGCATCTTAAAGAAGACAGTCAATGAAGCTGGCCGCGACTGGCACCTCCAACTTAACCCCACCCTATGGGCTTACTGCACTAGCATCCGCACTCCTACTGGAGCCACTCCATACTCACTAGTATTCGGATCAGAAACCATTTTATCTATAGAGGTCGAGCTCCCATCCCTCCGAGTATCACTGCAAAATATTATCTCTGATGAAGACTATCGTGTCGCAAGGTTGCATCAACTTGAATTGTTGGATGAGAAACACCTGAATGCATTAAATCACTTACAGGCATACCAAAACCGCCTCAGAAGAAGCTACAACAAAAAGATCAGAACCAGAAAGTTTGAGGTAGGTGACCTGGTCCTAATGGAAAATCAAAAGAACCTGCAAGAGCATCCGAAGCAAGGAAAATTCGAACCTAATTGGCTAGGACCTTATGTCATCACCGCTGACTATGGGTCAGGAGCTTATTAGCTTGCAACACCTGAGGGGCAGCCTCTAGATGAGCCAATGAACATCTTGTACCTCAAGCGATTCTATGCATAACCCATTTGATACCACAAGGTCAAAAAATCAAAAAAGGTAAAAAAATAAATAAAACACCAAAAAAATCAAAAAATCAAGAAAAAATTAGAGTGCAATAAAAAACTTCCAATGGTGAAAATCACTTCGGTGACGCCTTGGATAAGTACCATGGTGAAAACCTGTTTCAGGCGCCATGTGTAATGGCCGGTTCTACCATCTAATAAGTCCTCTTTCCAGCATAACACTCCATACCCACACATCCCATGGCTTGAAATTCTGAAACATCAAGTTTATTTGCCCATCCCGCACTACCTCACCCACCCACAACCCCACCCGGGGAACGAGGATCCTTGTAAGCTCTCCTTTGTACAGTTCATAAAATCAGAAAATCCAAAAACATCATAAAATCAGAAAATCCAAAAATATCATAAAATCAAAAAATCCAAAAATAGTAGAAAATTAGAAAATCCAAAAATAATCACCACATGCATCAATCTCACATCCCACCACAATCATCTAAACACGTCTCAACCCTCATCACATCACATCGCCAACCATTCCCACATCATCAAGTCTTGCCAGAACTACATATTCATTTCACCCGCATCTTAAAAGTACCTTGATCCCGTGGACACAGGGTATGTAGGCAGTCTGGAATACGAAGGATGTTTCCAGTACTCAGGTATCTAAGATGCACCCATCCCACCCATTGGGATGGTTCCCACTCACTGAGCTTTCCAGATCTACGAAACGATATGCATGCTACACATACCATTGAAACATGGTCCCTCACGCAAAAATCATCAAGCAATATACCAACTATAATCTTCCATTTGGCCTGAATGTTCTTTCGCCCATCTTCCACAAAAACTCTCCAATCAAAAAACAGATCTGCGTCCTAGGATACGTCTTTCCTACAATGGACAAAAATCTATCATTCTATCATCACGTCTCTTGGCAAGAGCACACAAAAGGCTATTTGTATCTTTCGTTGGTCTTTTTGCTTATTGATTTTTATCTTTTTGTCTCACTCGAGGTAATCTCCAAAGCTACCTTGATCTCATTATATCATGGTACATAGCAGATAGCCCTTGGAGTAGACATAGTTATTGTTTCAGTATGTTGTGCTTGTGGGTTGGTTTCATTACTCCAAGAATAGTATTCATATCTTGAAGTTCAGGTCGGTTCTAGCATAATGAGTCCTATTTTGCATATACAGGCATCAACACCTTATATGCATTATTCACACTCACTACTATGAGTCCCCTTCCTCTACTAGACAAGATTATACTACATTGGGCATGCATGAAACCAACCTATTGTTTGTGGGTCTAGTCCATGCAATTATCGGATATACATCATCACCTAGGTCATTTCATACCTTCGTGAATTGTATCCCACATTGCTACATTAAACTAAGAAATGCTCTCAATTAATTTTGTGCAACTACTGATACTAACTCAACATCATCATCCTAATCACTCAGTCACCTATCCCATATCGGCCTAGATTTGATCAACACTTTCCAACTCCCCCCCCCCACCAATCTAACTCCCGCACTAACCCCATCATCCCAACCTATCTCCACTTAACACATCTTGAATCAAACCCCCCCCCTCAATGACGTGGTATCTTATGACCTAACCATCCTCCAATCCCCCCATCGCCATCCCCTAGACGCTCTCACCCCTATCATCCACAACACCTAACACGTTCTCCCACAGTCTCACCATTCAGGGTCAACACAAGGAACATCATGTGTATCAGGATTAGGCTACCTCACCTATCACCTAGTTTGCATACCACCTATCACCGATACTGCATTTAGCACATATCATTTAACTACATCTCACCACCGTTTGCATCTCATATTAAGTTCATTTTAATCCATTTACATCTCATGTTAAGTTCATTTTAATCCGTTTGCATCTCATGTTAAGTTCATTTTAATCCGTTTGCATCTCATATTAGGTTCATTTTAATCCATTTGCATCTCATGTTAAGTTCATTTTAATCCGTTTGCATCTCATATTAGGTTCATTTTAATCCATATGCATCTCATGTTAAGTTCATTTTAATCCGTTTGCATCTCATTTTAGGTTCATTTTAATCCGTTTGCATCTCATGTTAGGTTCATTTTAATCCATTTGCATCTCATTTTAAGATCATTTTAAATCCGTTTACATCTCATGTTAAGTTCATTTTAATCCATTTGCATCTCATATTAGGTTCATTTAAATCCGTTTACATCTCATGTTAAGTTCATTTTAATCCATTTGCATCTCATGTTAGGTTCATTTTAATCCGTTTGCATCACATGTTAGGTTCATTTTAATCCATTTGCATCTCATGTTAAGTTCATTTAAGTTTGCATAAAACACAAGTAGATTCATTTCAGCTGCATATCATTACACATCATATCATAGGTGCATATTAAAAATAGCATCATCACATTGCATTCCATACATATCAACATCTCATAAACATTTAAATTGCATAACAACATCACCAACACCACCATTGAAACAACTAGTGGCATATAACATAATCCCATGCATTTACATCCATAATAAATATTTGTTAATTCGCATATTTAGTTACATCATATAGTCCATAAAATCACAACACCATGCATATATCACAAACACATAATTGCATCCACCAAATCACACACATCATTTGAAAACACATCATACATCCACAACATATAAAATATAACATGTGCATCCATCACAATAGAACATCATAAGCCATCAGAAGTCTCGCATCATATATAATCACCGCAAAAAATGTACATCGCTCACATCATCAAAAAAATAATAATAAAGTGTCCTGATACAATGCCTCTAAGGGCTATCATGGTATAACTATCACATCGAGGATCCTCTCTCTGAGGGGGTAGGAGATGATGACCCTGGTCAAGCCTGTGATCCTGGCAGCGGCTGTGGCTGTGGTGCTACTGGTACCTGAGGATCCTGCTGGGGCACATACGTGGGAGGGGGCGTCATCTGCTGAACTGACTGAATAGATCTAGATCGATGTGATCTCGACGCCCCTGATCTACTAACCTGGCTGTAACTCGGTGTTCGCTGCGCTACAGGTACGGCTGCATAGTATAACCCCCGATAATACTCCGTCCGTGCTCTCGCCTCTACTAGCTCCCCTCGTACCTGAGCCACCTATCCTTGTACCTGAGCTACCTGTCCCTGTGCCTGGCTCAGTTGACCCTGTATCTGATGCGCATGTGTCTGAGCCTGAGCCAGCTGAGTCTGCATCCCTACCAAAATTAGGGAAAGGCCCCCACCCATAGCCTGTGCACTACTCAATGCAGTCTCTGCCTATTGTGCTCTCACCAGCGCTACATCCCGCTCTATCCTCAAGTCCTCCATATCCTCTCTGGCCTGAGCCAGCTGAGCCTCTGCAACTGCCAGCCGCCCATCTACTCCCTGCAGCTGTCCCAACTCAGCCTCTCGACGCCCCAATGCCTCCTCTAGACTGGCCACCTGAGCACGTAGTGTCTCTATCTCCTCCATCTCCTCCCGTGACCGTCGCTGAGGCATCAGCCTCTCAACCTCTGCCTCCATCCCTGCCCCTGAGCTCCCTGCCTTGACATCATGCCTACCGACCCGCAGCTGCTCCACCCGTGATGGGGATAGATCACCCTGCTCTGTCCTCAGCTGTCCACCGCGTCGTTGCGGTGCTCTACCCTGCCGTCCACCCCTAGCCTGGACCTGCTGCGCTGGAACCTGCTCTATAGGAACCTGCTGTGCTAGAACCTGCTGTGCAAGAACCTGCTGCGCAGGGGCCTGCTGTGCTAGAACCTACTGTGCTAGAACCTACTATGCTGGAACCTGCTCTGCAGGAACCTGCTGTGCTGGAACCTCCTGCCCCACTGGCCCCTGTCCCGCTATCGCTGCTCCCCCCTCATCCACCAGCTGACCATCTCTGGCGATCACCCTCTCCGACCCATCATCCATCACCTCTACAATAAAATCTGCAATGACCTCATCCCCACCCCCATCTGGATCATCTCCATCTCCATCTCCCTCATCCTTTGATAGTGCCACTGTTGGATCTGTCAATCGAGTGGGCTGATGCGTCTGCCACCATGCATCATAAGCAGGCGTAGTACTTGCATCCACCATGGTGCTCCTCCAATCCCACTGAACTGGCCGAAGTGCTGCCCAGTCATTCAGTGCAACCTGTGGTTGTAATGCTGTGGGCCAATAAGCTGTATCCCGCGGTGTCTGCGCATATATGGCCATCTGCTGGGGCACATCCTGTACCCGTCCAAACTGTCGCATCACCCGTGAGGGTAGGTACATCTCTATAGTACGGTCTGCACGACCCATAAGAAATCTCTACTGAAATGTATATGGGAGATGGGTCACATCATCCGGCCACTCCTCACAATCAATATATGGACGGTATACCATGCTAATCACGTCATCCAATATCCTCCGCCAATGACGGACCTGTCCAGTATAGGTATACAGTGCATCTCGATACAAAAACACAAATACCTCAAACGGGTGCCGATAATAACCGCATGTCGGCCGAGTCACGGGGATATGCTCCCAAAGCCATACATGCAATAATGTAACCCCAGCAGATAAGGCCCTGTCGTGAAGATAGGCGACTGTGTGCATCTCATGCAGCAGCTGTGCTAGCATCACCGGCCCCCATGCATAGACAGTCTCATGCCTCACCATCCCCTCTATCATCCCACCCCAGCCCACAGGAAAACCTCTGCCTCGCCTATCCAGCAGCACCACTCCTCCAATCAACGCACACAAATATAAGGCAAAGGGATCTGCACCCGCCGCCAGCGTCCTGTCTTAATCCATCTCCCTCCCGTCTGTGGAAAGCACCACGTGCTCTGCTCCGAACACTCTGATCAACGCAGTCTGCCCCCTCCTCATGTCATACCTCACATGTCGACCATGAATCGATAGCTTGAGGATGCGATAAACATCCTCAAGTGTGATGGTCATCTCTCCTGTCGGCAGCAGAAAATTGGAAGTCTCACTGCGGTATCGCTCCACTGCAGCCGTCATTAGAGCTCTATGAGCTCGCAGCACTGGTATCGCTACCACCGTCCAAAGCCCCAGTCTCACAAGTCGAGGTCGCCATGTCTCATCAAATAGCGGCATCACAGATCGCACTCGTCGCTCTCGTGACTGCAGTATAAACCGCCGCGTATCCTGCATCCACCACTTCTTCGTTAGATATAAAATTACTTTCCCCCACACCTTTTTCTTCTAAATGTCTCAGAGGCCCACATCATGTGGCCCCACACAGACAATCCCTAAGTGCTATTTAAAAATAGTGCTACTTTCCCCTGCTAGTAGTGCCAATACAGAAAATGGTGCCACTGCGCTCCCCGTATCGTGCCAATCTAGACATTGGCGCCACTACGTGCCCTATATCGCGCCAATCCAGATGATGGCGCAGTCCCCCATTTTTGCGTCAATCAAACTTTTAGCGCTAAAACTAATCATAGCGCTATTCCCCATCATGGTGCTATTCTAGACGATAGCACCGTTCTACCCATAATATGGCGTCAAAATGCCATATTTGCTTCGCCCTGAGTTTTGGCGCCAATCCAGACGATGGCGCCAATATTCCTCCAAAATGGTGACAAAATCGCCTTAACCTACCCTGGCGAATAGTGCTAATCCGCTGGATTGCGCTAATCCACCTTGTCTATGGCGCCACACGCTCCTAACCCATTTCCCGAAACCCAAAAACAAGTGCGTAAAATAAAAAATCACAAAGTCCAGGTTAGGCCCTACCTGGGGTCCAGCCTTGGGTGACTGCCTGACCTCTCAGAATCGCTCTGAGATGTGATGAAGTCATGGGAACTGTGGGTTGCGCTCGCCCATCTCTCCTTTGTCTTTTCTTCTAGAAGGTCAAAGTGTGCAAATGTGGCACTCTTTGGGCCCACTTTTCCTAATATAGTGGGCCATGTCCTCCCTCTGTCCCTTTCTTTTCCCTCCAGGGTGCAAATCTCAGCCTTTTTCCTCTGTTTTTCTTCCCACCATCTTCTTTTTCCATCACCTCTCCCACTTTCACTTCTGTCACATCCTTTCGAGAGCTTACCTGCAAAATTGATATTTTTCCCGCCAACCTCTCGAGGGGGCATCCCTTATCCATCTCATTCCTTCCCGGCAGCTGGGGCATTTTTTTTTTTTCTTCTTCGACCTGACGCCACTTCCCTCCTAGGTCCTGATGCCACGTCAAAGAGGGGCAAATGTAGGCACCTAAAAATGTCTCGACCACCAAACTGATTCCCGACATCCCTAAACTCACCAATTCCCTTTCCAACTAATTAATTAAATTTTTATTTAATTAATCACCCCTTTCATTTTCTTAATCCACACCATTTTATCCCAAAATTGAATTAATTTTATTAATTCAATAGTCCAAACCTTAGCCAAATGATTTAATAAATATGCAAAATTTATTAAATCAAATGCCCATTTTTCCCTAAATCCAATTAATTAGTTAAAACCATGTTAACTAATTAATCCAGCCTACTAATTAGCCTATCCCTACCCTAGACAATTAAATAGCTATTATTTAATTGCCTACTCTAGCCTATCCCATCCTAGCCTTAGGATTAATTAATTAAATCACTAATTAGTTAATCTTATCCCCCCTCTAATCCCTCTACTAATTTATTCCAGCCATATTAATTAGGTTAATCACCCTAATTAAGAAAGTCAAATCCTCATTAGCACTTCTCTCCACACCTCCCAAATTTAAAATTCAAATAAATCACACATCACATTTACTCCTCTTACACATCCCTTACACATGTCATATCCACTCTTCCCCAAATGAATTTTTAATTCATTTTACCCTTCCCCATGTGAATTTTTAATTCACAAATAATCCATCTCACCCAACCTCATTTATTCACCCCTTTCCCAAAAATGAATAAAAGATTTACTTTTATTCCTAGCCCTCCATCTTCCAAGATCAAATCTAGGCCCTCCACCTCACTTTCATCCTCCACCATTGATTTCTCCAATCAATCTCCACCCTTGGATCAAAATCCTCTCCAAAAGTCTATAAATACAACCTCTCACAAGTCATTTTCATCATCCATTTTCATGCAAAGTTACCATGCCAAAATCACCTTTGAGTTAATAGTGAGTTGCATATTTGAAGAGCATTTCACATTTGAATCAATATTCTAGGGATCATCTTGGTCTTAGGAGCTTCTTTTGGGTGCAAAGGCTCCTTCTTTCCCTTGATGGGATTAGGTTGTGCATGTGAGGTATAATCTCTTGTGTTTTTGCATTTGATTTAGTATTTTCTCTCATTTTGCATTATCTAATCTACAGTAGTGATATTTTCATCATCTCTCATCTTCAATCTTTCAAATTTTCCTTTCAAAATTTGCAATCTTGCACTCTTGACAAACTCATCTCCTTCATACAGAAGTTCTAATCTAGTCCAGATCTCATATGCAGTTGGTAGGTCAATGACATTTGAAAGATCTGAGTCATTCAATGCGCTTAGAAGAGCTTCCTTGGTCTACAGATTGTTTTTAGCATTTGTGATTTCATTTAGAGTTGTCGGACCACCCTGTGGAGGTACATATGGTTTTGAGACCATGGTCAAGTATGCTTTTCCCATACACTCCAAGTGACATTTTATGCGACCTTTCCAGAGAGTGAAGTTGGTTCCATCAAACTTCGGACTATCCTTCTTGTATGACGTCATCCTGGATCTCCTCAAGAGGTTAAGCTCCTTTTAGAGGAACTTGGCTCTGATACCAATTGTTAGATCTAGGGCACACAACTAAGAGGGGGGTGAATCAGTTGTACAAAAACATGCTTCTACTTCAAACACTTGATTCTTCTTGTTAGTTAATAGCATTCAATTAACCATCCATGAAAGCATAATGCATAAGCACAGGATCAGATAAACATCAACACATTGGACACCAAGATTTTGACGTGGAAAACCCGATTAAAGGAAAAACCACAGGGTGATTAAGCCAAGGATTATTCTCTATTAGAAGAATAAGAAAAATGAGTAGCACATGCCAATTAGGGCTCACTACCTGAGCACACTGCTCACAAAGAGGCACACTACCTACAAGAGACACACTGTCTACAAAGTGATAAGAATCACAAACTTGAACTGGACATTGACATCTTTACCATGTCTGGATCAGTTCCATTTATGCCTGAGATACTTCTGCTCTGCCCTTCACTCTTTCACTATACCACACTCATCTGTTGCTCAACACACTTTGAAATGAACTCACAAACCTTTATTTATACAAGACATCGACTTAGGAACAATCATCTAAGTCGGCAATCAACCATAAGGACATTCACAAGATGATTAATACAACCAGTCGGCCACCAAAAGAACATTCGCAAGATGAACAACTCATTCGGTCGGCTAGTCTGAACAAGAATTTCATCTGAAAGAATATCTTTAATTCTAGGCTCTACCACCAATGCGGACCGACAACATAACCTCAACATGATCCAAGAACCTTCACAAGCTTGCCTGATTAACCAGGTACATCCGCACTTCCTCTACTCACTGGAATCTCTTCTCCTATTCATCCAGAACTTTAAGAACACAGTCTGCTGCCACTGTCATACTGAAGAAGGTTCTTTCGAACCTCCAAACCACGTACCAATCGAGATGACACATCACAAAGACATCCCAAACACTCTTTCCTATCTGCAAAGTCTGATAGTGCACCTCCAGATCTCACCGGACCTTTTTGTGACAATCTGTTCCTCCGGAGCATCTCCCGGAACCGGTTCTACTTAACCGATCACAACTTTTTCATATCTTCATGCGGACCTCTAAAATCTTAACTAGATCATCTCAAGACTCATATATACAAACCCTTTAATCCGTATCCTCTGATTCTCAACCTATTGAGTACATTTTCCTTCTTCTTATCACTGTTCTTCACTGTTCCTGATTGAGACTACTTTTCTCAATAGCCTCAACACACAGCTCATCCAAACCTTCTTACTAATGCAATATGAGTATGTTGACATCAATGACAACACTGGTTAACCTCATACTTGCAACAAAGTCTTCATTAATTTTCTCAATATATTCAACATTCCAGTCTCCTGAACATGCAACAAAATAAGGCACAATTGACACCAATGACAACAAGAATATGTTGACATCAATGACAACACCGCTTAGGCACATATTTGAAATAGGCACAAGTTCATACCCTGTTGGTGGATTCTCTTATGTCTCAGCATTTTGGATCTCCATCTAGAAAATGCTGGACACTATCTGAAATTATAGACAGTCTAGCTCGGAGTGAGCATTCGTATTATGCAGTGTACACCAAGTAGATAGGGCTGCTTCTGCTAACATCACATGGCTAGGAGGCCGAGTATCATTGTTCTGATTCTCCAACGATGATGGAACTCCTCCCTTATTAAGCCTAGTGTTCTAGGACTGATTTGATCACTACTAAAAATTCTGATTTTGATAGTGGTTTTGATTCTGATTTTGGTTCTAATTTTAGAACTGGTGCTGATTTTGATTCCTTTGCTACAGATATGGATTTTGATTCCTTAGGTGGGTGACCTCTGTAGTGAGCTTCTTCATCTACTTAGCTAACTCTCTAATGTCATCTCTGTCATCTTTTACCTTAGCTGCTTTAGAAGATTGGAGAAAGGGCATTTGGATAGGAGGCATTTCAGTTACTAGATTTCCTGGGTGAACTACCAAAGCCTACGTTGCAGCTAGGGTTGGAATCAGGTTCATTATAGGGGCATGATTGGCGGCCAAAGCTTGGTTAAGCATGGGTATTTGATTTGGCATGGCTACAAGACCCATTTGATTTATTGGACCGGTGGCTATTTGCCCTAGCTAAGTATTCACAGTAACAACTTCGATGTAGGCTTCAACAAGAATAGATGGGGGCGGGTTAGCTCTTCTTACAAACATGGAGGTGAGTCTATCCAAGGCTGCATAATAAATAGGTAGGGTTGCATCTTGTCCTATGGCATAAGGAGCTTGTAAATGGCTAAAGGCTTTCTGGAATCTATTATTAAAAGAAATTATCAGCTCACCTTCACCTCGGCAAATTTCCACAAAGGACCGGTAGAGATCTGTTGGAGTAGTAGGCAATCAAAATTAGTTTAGAAATGCATTTTTCAGATTCCGCCATGTGTTTATAGATGTTGCAGGAAGGTTGGCAAACTAATAATAAGCCTCATCCTGCAATGAATAAGGGAACAACCTTCAGACTACATCTTCATGTGGTATTTGATTCATGAACATGTTTCCTTAAAAAATCTTGATGTGTTCATCAACAGTTCTATCCATATCGTTTACTCTAAACTTGGAGCAATACTTGTCTAGGTTTTTGGGCATATCATGATAATTATTGAATTGAAATGGGGACTGGTTATTCCCCATGAAGAAATCCATGACTGGAGGATTACGAGGTGCTATAGCTATGTTCCTTGGGACTGATTGAGCTCTTGGAGCTCTTGGTACCCCTTGGTCTCTTCTTGTTCTCCTAAATTCTATCAAAGACAACAGCTCTTGTCTAGTTGAACTGGATCTGGTATGTCTCTGTCTAGTCCCCAGACTTGCTGATTAGAGGTGATTTATCTTGGTTCAAGCCCCCCTTCTAGCATCAATTCTATTGATGGTGTTTTTAGCACACAACAATGCAAGTGTAATTACTAGTATCACACCTCTCTTGAAAAAGTATCCTACCCTAGGTAAGACTACTCCAAGGTTTCTACAACTAGGTCTTAGCTTGCTTGGAATGTACTAGCTGTGTTGACAAGGGATCTTACATGTAGTTGACAGATTTAGGCAGTTGAACATCAATTCATGTGAACCCTTTATGATTTCGGTGGATAAGACAATGTAAAATGCTACTAGAGAACCTAATCTAATAGTTGTTTTCAAAGAAAATACAAAAGGAGTTAGGGTTTTAGAGAAATCCTAAGTGACATTCATAATATATTGACTGCTATAGGTAGACAAATGTTTTAAAATTTGACCAGTTTTTTGAGTTACCAAACTAAAATGGATGTTACAATACTGTAGAAAATGATGCTATCTTCAATGGAGATCTAAGGATTTTTAGATCACATTCATTCATTAAATACCCAAGTAATGGCACCATTTAACTTATGAAATGCAATTGAACTAAGCATAGAATAATCAGCCCAGGCTAACTTTGCACAGTCACTCTTAATCAACAAGCAACTAAAAGTATGGACTAAGAACATTCATCAAATACCTTTAACAGATCATAAACATTGCAAAAGCACAATTAACTAATTTATGGAGATCAAGAAGCGAACCATGAAACTAAATAAGCAACACAACACACAAATTCTTAGGAAAAACTATAGAAACTTGTTTTGCATTAACTTCAATTGGCAAAGTATCAACAATTCAGCATCAAGAGTCTTCTCTCAAATAATGGAAATGGTAGCCCTTTATATAGGAGAGGTGTCATACTAAGTTTTTGAATGGACGGTGGAGATTAACTCAACACTAATGGTCCAGCTTTGACATCATTTAATACATTTACAACAACTCATTGGAATCCTGGATTATATTTTGTCTCTTATTAAAAAGACAAAAAATGACCCCCAAATACATTGAACCTGGACAATTTGACTACCCATTCAAACATATATATAGAAAAGACCTTTTTCAAGGCATAATAATGACAAAATAGTGTCACATGACCTTCCAAATATAGCAATTTACATTAGTGATAGGATTACATTTCAAAATATTCAAAAAAATATACTAAGATTCATCATCCACATCTACTTTGTCTTGTTCCACCATCTTGTTGCGGTAGCTGACCTAGGCTGATAATGCTAGATTGATATCTGCAGGGTCCAGGTTCTTGAGGTGATTTGCTCTGTACCTAAACATTTCCAAGTCTTGACAATATCTATTATATATTCTCTCTATCTCTGCCTTTCGTTTATGAAATGCATTGAAGTCAGTTCTGAGGTCACTGACTCTGTCCAATCTAGCCTCCACATCCAATTCAACATCTTTAAAAACTAGTTTATGCAGTTTATCTTTAAACCCTTCCACATCATATGGTGCCAAGTCATCACAAGCCATTACCAAGCAATCTTTCAGAGTGTTACTTATTTCATAAATAAGACTCAAGATATTTTCATTTGCTCCTTCATAGGCCTCCTTGATGCTATTGAAAACTTCCTTTCTCAACTTTATTTGTTGATAGCAGTCAATGGCTTTGTGCAATCTATCCCTTGTCAACATATTTTCAGACAACAGTGTCTAAGCAGGCAAATCTCTGATTGCTTGCACTTGAGGAAATACCTGAGAATAGTATTCATCAAAAGAATCACATTCCTCATGCAAGTCTTTCCAATGTTCCCAAAGTTGAATCAGATTCTTATGAAATTTAGCTGCTACATCAATTGCTTCCTATCCCTTCTCTCATACTTTGATTATCCATTTCTGGGTTCCTGTCAACAAAGTCCAGACTTCACCAAGTTTAGACACTTCATCTTTTGACAACATGGTGGGCACTGTACTAACTCACCATCAGAGTTTATAGGTGTTACCAAAAATTGCGAGCATGCTCGAAGCTCCTCATTTTATTGTTTCAGCTCTTTCTTTGAGAGTTCATCTTTATCCAGCTACTCTAGGATTGAAGTAATAGAGCCCATAAATTCATGAACCTTCTAAGCTCTTGTAGCTGTTCCTAAATTTACCATTGTTATGATAGATTCTTCTGCTCTAACCTTCTCTCTGTTTGTATCAGTTGCTGGGACAACTATTTCAGCTATTCTGGATCCAGTTGCATCCTTGTAAATTCTTAACTGCACTTTTTCTTTCTTTTGTTCCTTCAGCTTTTGTGCCTATGACAAAATAGCACTCAGATCTAATTTCATGATTTCCACTTGAGGCTCTGGATATGCCATTCTATTTTGCATCCAGTTAGGTGTTGAGGAGGAAGGTTTTGTAGACCTATCAAGGTTCTCATTATCGATATTAGGTGCCTCTTCAAGTAGCTTTTGTTCTTGTTTTAATCCTTTATCCAAATCCTCTTCCTCATTTGCAAGATTCCTCCAATTTATCAATACATCCTTATAAGCTACTCCCAGAATTGCTTCTATTTGCCTCTTTTCTAGAGGACTATCAGAAATTTCAATTATTTCTACATTTGCCATTTCAGTAGAAGGTTTATCAGGTACTTCTCTCTCTGCCTCTTCAAGTACATTCTCCTCAGGCTCTTGCTCTTGAAGGCCTAGTTCAACACATACTTTCTCAATGCTAGGCAACAATGGTATAGCCAAAGGAGTTGAATCTTGGTCCATAGGTACTTGGGAGATAGGGGCGATAGATGATAAAGGTGTTGCAATTGAAGGCAAGTTAACTTGTGTTAAATTGGCAAACACAGTAGACCCCAAAGCTGGCAGGATGGAAGAAGTTGGCAAGACAGAGGAAATGACAATGGGTGAAGTGATAGATAAAGAAGGCAAAGGGAAAGAAGGTGAAAGAATGGTAGAAATAAGAGGTAATACAAGGGAAGTGGAAAGTGAAGTAGAAGATATGGAAGGCAAATATGTGGTGGTGATGGAAGAACATGAAGAAGTAGAAATGGAGGAAACGAGGCTGCTAGGGGTGCTTGATTTTACTGCCAATGGACATGAGATAGTTGAGATGGTAATTGCAGGTGAGGAAGCAGCAAGGGTATCTTCCTAAACAATAGTTACTAGAGAAGTAGGGGCAACAGTAGAAATAGTAGGGGAAGGTGTAATAGTGAAAGAAATGGGAGATAGTACAATAGTACTGGCACTTGGGGCATCTAGAGGGGGAGAGGCTAGTAGGTTTGTGGTATTAGCAGTGACAATAGTAGCATCTTCTACCCTCTAGCTACTATCCTTTATTCTAACTTTATTTGTTCTTAACCCCTCTACTGGCCCACTAGGCATGTCTCTCTTCTTTGATGCTCTTGTCCTAGTAGAGGAAGGCATATCCTTCTTCTGTGTCTTTGCAGAAACCTTCTTATTCTTTTGTCTGCCAAGGGTATGTGATCTTCACTGTTTGATCTTATGGCAGATCCTTGGGCTCACTTTGCTTCATCAGTAATCTCTGAGGGTTCATCTTCTTCTCCTCCAGACTCTTTTTCAAATTCAAGCTTGGTATATGTGAGTTGTATCCCTTGTCTCTCTAAGGGAGAAATTTGGCTTCTTACCCATGCTTTACTTAGTCTGATCGGTTCCTTCATCACAACATCAAGGCAGTTTTCCTCAGCATTAACCCAATTAGGCAAGGGAATTGGTTGGTGGTATTGTGCCTCCCAGGCTCCTCTGTGCATCACATTTTCATCATCTTCCAGTTGATCAAGGACTGCAATAATATGGAACTTTCTTATGAATGCCAATGGTAATCTAGAGTGGGCTTTCTTCATGACCTCATATTCATCCAAGCAATTTTCCAAAAAGTCTTCTATATGCATCTTATGAAATAACTTCTTACTCACAAACCTCTCCATTACTTTATTTGGATCAAAATGGTCTCTTTTGTTGTAGTAATGGAGGTTGAGAAGTTGGAGCTCTGTATCAGAGTGCTTAGTTACTCCCAATGAAGCACAGGCATAGTTTTCTTTGCCTAATAGAATAGGGAACTGAACATTTGTTCTATGTAGATGCTTGGGCTTTTCAACACAAGTTATCAATTGTCTAGATAGTTCTAAAAGAATTACCTTATCCGTGGGATACCTAGGTAGTCTATAGGCCATTCCAGTGGAGCCTTATACTCTCAAATATGTGATCTTTTCAAATTGAATATACCACCTCCCATACTTAGTAATTTCATTCATGGATTCTGTGGATATCCTTAGAGTCGTGTTTCCTTGCAATAATCTAGTTATTCATACATAGGAAAGGAATCATTTACTCTCTTGAAATGTATAAGAGATTGTGATGGTGTCAATTGTGTGTAATACTCATAGACCTTAATATGAGTTTGTTCATCATTTCCCACTTCTCCCACCTTGGATAGTCTAGCATATTGATTCTTTCTTGCCAATGTATAAACTACATAAGATGTCCATCTGAAAAATTGCTTTTCTTTGAAGTTACTGAAGGCTTCGTGGATGTTATCACTCAATATTTGTGACCAATGGAATTTAGTTCCTTTTAATATCTCCTCAATTATAAAGAACATTCATCCCTCAAAGGTTGATGATTCGGGCAATCCATATCTCCGGCTTAACAAGGTCACTAGATCCCCTATCTCATCATGAAAATCACTCCTATACAACACCTAAGGAAATTTGACAAGGGCAGACCTCTTGCTCTTTGCCCATTGTTCATTCATATGTTTCCTGCATCCATCTACATCTTTCTTATATGTAGCCTCTGCTTTAGTTTTATTTGGCATAGTCATCACTACATGCCATGGTATGCCAAAGATTTTAGCCAAGGCAGGTGGACATAGGTCTACCAACACATCTCCACTGGAAATTTGTATTGTTCTAGTCATGACATCATATCTATCTACACAAGCAACAATCAACTCTACACATTGAGCTGATGTGGGGAAGGCAACAGCTTCTGCAATCCCACTATCTTTCACCTTTTTGGCTCTTGGGGTTGGATTTGGGCCAAAGACTCTGAGTCTGAAATCATCTAGGTCAATATGACCATAAGTCTATACTTCCAATGTCTTTCCATCTAGTGGAGATCTTTGTCTTGGGAGGGAGGCCTTTGAACTCATACCTCATGGCTTGAGCTCTTGCGGACATTTAACCTGCAGGACTAGACCTTATAAGTTTTGATACCTTTGAGATGATTTTCCATAACTCCTAAGTTTTAAGAATCTACACTTATCCAATTAACTATTATGTTATCAAATCATGTTGTGCTAAATAGGTTCAATGTGCATCTACTAAATCACCACTATGTGCTTAATGAAAACACATAAGTCTGAATCCTACTAATCAATACATTTATCACATGATCAAAAGATGAAGCAATCCTATACTCATGCATGCAATAAATACTTTTAATGCTACAAAACCCTAATTAAAACATGTAAAACATTATAATTCACTAAGTGAAGCCATTATTCCCCCTTAAACATTTTTCCTTTTGAAATTTCTCTTGAAATAGTGTTTTACCCAATTTGCGCTAATTTTGGGGTCAACCAACTTGTAGAAAGAAAAGCAGGGTTTTGTAGGTGCACCAACCTGGCAGGGAAATCAGGGTTGTCCAACCAATTGATCTATTGTCTCTCTGGTCTTTAGACTATTATGTTGTTTGTGAGATTTTCATTTTTAACTGACTTGTGGGGGTTTTCAATGGGATCGACTTAAATCAGTCATTGAGGTCGGTCGGTTAATTATTTGGCACAAGTTGATGTAGTGAGTCTTTGATACTAAAAAAGTTTTACTACCTTTGCGTGTGTTTTGACGTCATCTAAGCTTAAGGAGTTTTCAAAGGTGAGTGACCAAGTCAGTGTGGGCCCATTTTGGCGCAAGGTCAGAGGGAGTTGATTTTAGCACCTGATTGTTTTGCTATAGTTTGCGGAGGTTTTAGGTTTCTCAAATTTGAGGAAAATTTAGGGGCATCCGACCTAAGTCAAAGTACTTAGTTTCAAGTACAAGGTGAGCTCGGGATTGTGTGGAATTTTTGGGGTCCTCCGATTAAGTTAGTTAGAATGGTAAATAGTGCCAGGTCAGAGAACCGAGTTTTTAGCGTAAAATGCACTAGAAGTCCCGGCAGGGGTTTTTAAGGTCACCGACTGACCTGGTTGATCATAGTGTTTTGAAGATTAGTCGTATGCTTTTTTAACACGACAAATTTTAATACTTAGCCCATTTTTCACTTGTTTCATTGATCAATTAGGTGTATTGAGGTGAGATTTTGGTTGGAGGCTTGATGAATCTCATTTTATACTCCACACACCGAGGTTTAGAAAACATTCCTAAGGATGTCACCCTCTGAAGATCTGAAACTAGGGTTTTATGACAACAAATAATCCAAAGGAAACCCTAATTTTGCACCCTAAACTCTATCCCCGATGAGAAAAACATTTTCTTACAACACATTTGAAAGAAAATGCATTCAATTTTCAATTAAAACCCTAACTAATGAAAACCTTAAGTACAAGAAATGAGTTCCTACCTGGTTCGTAGTGAGTAAAGTATGTTGAATCATGCAGATAAAGCGATCATAGGGTTGAATCCACAAGTTGTACATAAAAGGTCAATCCAAACGCTACCAAGGAGCTCCTCGAATGTTTGTATAGTGCAAAATGAGCTCAAAAATTATGCAAAATCCCTTTTATTCCCCCCAATCAATCGTCATTAATGCAGAGAGTACGGGGGTGTCAGTCACAACATTTGGCAAAAAATTAAGGTTTACGCAAGATCTGGTTGTCTCCAACTTGGCGGGGCTTTGGCTCATCACCAACCTGGTCAGTGGATAGGATGTTTGGTGTAGAGATGATCAATCCTATTAAGTGCTTAGCGAGAGTTTAGGTTTCCTTAGACTTGCTGAGAATTTGTCGTTCTCCAACTTGGTCGGTGTATGAACATTGTAGCGCAAAGTCAGTGACAGCTAGTTCTAGTACTAAGGTCAGTTAGGCAGGGAAACAACGCTAAGGTTAGATGGAGGGCTTTTTAGCCTAGAGGTCAGAAGGAAGTGTTTTTAGTGCAAAGGACACTCAGACCTAGTTTTATGAAATGCAAACACTTGGACCTAGTAGATTTTTGGATGACCTATTAACATCAATTTTCCAACACAGCTAGAAATGCATTTTGAATATTTTGATAACTTAAGAGATGAAAGACTGAATTGATACTTTAAGCCAAAATTTGCACGAGGGGGTCCCTATTTTTTGAAATGGGGTGTGTGTGCAAGGCACAACAAAAAGGTTGGTAAGGAGTGAAGATGAAAACATTACTTCCTACATGCAGAAAGTGAATGAACTTATGACCGATATCAGAAATGCTGGTGGAGTACTGGAAGAATCAGAGATTGTTGCCAAAGTGCTCAGATCCTTACCTGTAGCATACAAGCATAAAGTTGTTGCTATTGAAGAGATTAGGACAGTGACATTTATTACAAGGGATCAGTTAGTTGGTAAGGGCTCAGTGTTTGAAATGAGTGAGTTTGGTGATTCTCTTCCTAAGTTTGAATATGCATTTAAGGCCGGTGTATATGGAAAACAAAGATATGATCTTGATGAAAGCTCTTCAGGAAGATCAAACAAATTTGCTAAGGCAAGAAAGGATCTTGAAGATGATGAAATTGAGTCTGTAGAACTTGAAGTTCTTATTTCCAAAAGAATGCCAAGAGGATCTAGTAAGTATCAAGGAAAGTTGCCATTCAAATGTTTTGCTTGTAATAAGATTGGTCATTTTGCCTCAAGATGTCCGGAGAAATTTCAAAGACAAACCCTAATAGATATAAAGGTCAAAATAAATGTTACTATGTCCAAGAAGCTAGAGAAGAAGCAATCATAGATGATGAATTTGATCATGGAGGTTCCACTAAAAGTGATTGGGTGTTCATTACTATCAAAGAAGAAGATCCAGTGTCTACTGAATCTACTAGTTGTGCAAATGTGAAAAGTACCTTGGCTGCTCAAGTTGTTGAAAAGGATGAATGGGTGATTGATAGTGGATGTTCTCATCATATGACTGGTGATAAAAGTAAGTTTATAAGCTTTGAAAAATATGAAGGTGGAATTGTGAAATTTGGAGACAACTTAGCTGGTAGAATCCATGGCAGAGGATCCATCTCTTTTGATGGTAAGAATAATACCAATGATGTTCTGTATGTGGAAGGACTGAAGTGTAATCTTCTCAGTGTTGGATAGTTGGTTGACAAGGGTTATGATCTCCAATTCAAGGATGGAAAATGCAGAATCTTGGAAAGCTCCGGAACTGAAATTGCATCTGGTACTCAAACTAGAGGTAACATCTTTCATTTAAGTAGTTTTAGCAAAAGTTGTTTGATTGCTTAGACAGATCAAAGTTGGCTATGTCATAGGAGAATGTGTCATGTGAATTTTGATAATATTATCAAGATACGTTCTACTCAGGCTGTGAGAGATCTTCCAAAACTTGTGAAACCTGATAGCATGTGTAGAGAATGTCAATTGGGTAAATAGATCAAAACTTCATTCAAAAGCAAAGAACAATTTTCAAGTGGACGGTTGGAACTTGTACATACTGATCTTTGTGGCCCTGCTAGAATTAGGACTGTGCAAGAAGACATATTTCATGTTGTTGATTGATGATTATTCCCAGATGATGTGGGTAACTTTCTTAAAAGAAAAATCAGAAGCTCTTGACAAATTCAAGGTGTTCAAAGTTATGATTGAAAATGAGATTGGTGTGAAAATAAAGTGTCTAAGATCCGATAGAGGTGGAGAGTTTACCTCCAGTGAGTTTGATACATTCTATGAGAAGTAAGGAATAAAAAGATAGTTATCTGCTCCTAGGACTCCTTAGCAGAATGGAGTTGTGGAAAGAAAGAACTAGACCATTCAAGAAGCTGCCAGGACCATGATGATGGAAGCAAATGTTCCACAAGTCTATTGGAGAGACAATGTGAGTACTACTATCTTCACTCTTAACCAAGTGCATATCAAAGCCAATTCTGGTAAGACACCTTATGAACTATGGTTTGGTCATCCTCCTACTGTGAGATATTTTAGATTTTTTGGTAGTAAAATGCTATATCAAAAGAGATGAGGATCTAGGCAAGTTTGAAGTAAGAAGTGATGAAGGAATATTTCTGGGTTACTCTACTCAAAGCAAGGCATATCGGTGCTTTAACAAAAGATTGAAAAAGATTGTTGAAAGTACAAATGTTAGAGTTGATGAGAGCAAAGAAGGACATACCAGGTCTTGCGAATATGATTCAGATGATCAAGATGAACATCCAAGTAAAGAAATGCAAGTGCAAACTCAAATTTAGATCTAGATTGATCCAAAAAATCCAGTGACTCAAGAGGATAATGCAAAATTTAAGGAACAAGCTCAAGAAATAGAGTTTCAAGCAAATCCCAAAACTCCCAAGTATTTAAGGATGAATCATCTTGAAAATCATATCATAAGAGATAGAAATAAAGGTGTTTGAACTAGGAGAAGAATTGTTGAAGATCAAGAAGATATTTCTTTGAATTCAAAAATTAAACCAAAATCAGTATGTGAAGCCTGCAATGATGAAAACTGGGTAAAAGCAATGGAAGAAGAATTAATGCAAATTGAAAAGAATCACACTTGGGATCTTGTTTTTAGACCTGAGAACAAAAATGTGATTGGAACTAAATGGGTCTTCCAGAACAAACTAAATGAAGATGGTGAAGTTGTAAGAAACAAAGCATGGTTGGTATGCAAAGGATATTCTCAAGTGGAAGGAATTGATTTTGAAGAAACTTTTGCTTCGGTGGCAAGAATAGAGGTAGTCAGATTATTTCTTGCATTTGCTGCTTATAAAGATTTCAAGGTATACCAGATGGATGTCAAGTCAACATTTCTAAATGGAGAGCTAGAAGAAGAAGTCTACATTGAGCAACTGGAAGGATTCCAGTTGTCTGATCAAGAAGATATGGTCTACAGACTGAGAAAAGCTTTGTATGGCCTTAAACAAGCCCCAAGAGCCTGGTATGCAAGATTGGATAAGTATCTACGAAAGATAGGATTTAGCAAAGGCACTACTGACAGTAATCTTTATTTCAAGATTGATCTTGAGCACATATTAATTGTTGAGGTATTTGTTGATGATATCATTTTTGATGGAAATGGAAGCATGTGTAAGAAATTTGTTGATTAGATGCAAAGTGAATTTGAAATGTCCATGTTTGGTGAGATGAATTTCTTCTTAGGTCCACAAATCACTCAGTCAGATAAAGGTATCTTCATATCTTAGTCTAAATATGTGAGAGAATTGTTGAAAAAGTTTGGAATGGAGGACTCAAAACCAGTAAGTACTCTAATGGTAACCGGATGCAAGTTGAGTAAATATGATAATTCACCTAAGGCATATTAGAAAAGGTATAGATCAATGATTGGGGGACTGCTCTATCTAACTCAGACTAGACTTGATATCATGAATGTAGTTGGACTTGTTGCTAGATTTCAAGCTGATCCTAGAGAATCCCATGTAGTAGCAGTCAAGAGAATTTTTAGATATGTTAAAGGGACACTTGACTATGGCTTGTGGTATCCAAAGGACAATGACTTCACTCTTCATGTATATATTGATGTTGACTGGGTAGGAGATGTGGATGATAGGAAAAGTACTAGTGGTGGTGCATTCTTCTTGGGAAGAAGATTGGTTTCTTGGTTGAGCAAAAAGCAAGAGGCAATATCTCTGTCTACTGCAGAGGCAAAGTACATAGCAGCAACAAGTAATTGTACTCATGTTTTGTAGATGAAGCAAATGTTGAAGGATATCTAAGTGGTATTTGAGGAGCCTGTTGCAATCTTCTGTGATAATTCAAGTGCAATAAACATCTCCAAGAATCTAGTGTTGCATTAAAAAACAAAACACATATCCATCAACTTTAATTTCTTGAGAGAAAAAGTAAGTGAGAATGAAGTCAAAATGGAGTTTGTTTCTTCAAAGGATCAAATTGCTGATATCTTCACTAAGCCTCTTCCCAAGGATACTTTTGAGTATCTCTGAGAGAAGCTAGGGGTTATTACCCCTCCTGTTCAAAATTAAGATGCATTATAGTGCATCAGTCTGGTGGAATTCACAGTCATATCTTGTGATCCTGATTGATGTTAAGGAGGTACTACTCAAGGGGAGTAGTCAACATGCAAGTTTTGAGATTGATCTGAAACAAAAAGAAGGAGAAAAGACTGCAAATATGTGCCCTTTGCCATTGATGTCAAAGGGGGAGAGAAGTCATGTGAAAAATTAATTGCTAATGAAAGGGGGAGCAGTGAAGATAGTGGTTATAGAAGTGATAAGAGAAAGGGGGACAAGTTCTTGTCTTGATGGCTGAATTAGTTTTTCACATCATATGTTGCCATCAATGACAAAGGAGGAGATTTTTGCAAATATGTGTCTGATTAGTGATGTCAAAATATTCTTATTACCATTGGTGTCAACTATATCCTATTTTGTTGTCTGTTTAGAAGACTATATTGAGAAAATTAATAAAGATCAATGAATACAGACCATACAACAATATAGAGGGTTGTCTAAAGTAGCTCTAGTTAAGATTAGAGAGGTCCGCATGAAAATTTGAAGAAGCTATGGCCATTTGAGTAGAACCGGGTTTTGCTATGATCAGAAGAGATAGAATGATAGTAAATTGGTCTGGATCACTCCGCATTGAAATATTATGATTTGTGGATCTATAGGAATCATTGGGAAGTTAGTGTGTATCATCAACTCTAGTGGTTCATAGTTTTGAGGTCCACAAGCAATCTTTCTAGTACGACAATTATGACAGATAGTGTTCTTGAGGTTCCGGATGAAGATGTAAGTGATTCTGATGTTTAGAGGAGTGCAAATGTTCTTGTTGAATTCAATGTGCTTGTGGAGTTTTTTGGATCGTGTGACTACCGTGTTGAAGGTCTACATTGAAGGTTGAGCTCATTATTGAAGGTTTGTTCCTTGTTGTTGCTGTTCTTCCCAGTCTTGGCTGACCGGATGTTTAAAGTGTGTTGCAGATGATCTAAGAGCAATTCTTTGTAGCGTGGCGTGCTGTTGGAAAAAGATTCAAGTCTCAGTTATGTTTGGCCCACAGCATAGTGATTCACATGGTTGTAGTGCCAACCTTGATGTTCGTTCCAAGGTTGATGAAGTGTATAAATACTTGTGAATGAATTGTGGAAAGTTGTCCTTGTACAAAAATGATAAAATCCTAAGAAAGGTACAAAGGTAGAGTAGAGGAGAGGAGCAGAGGAACAAGAATAGTAAGGTATGAAGAGATGGTGAAGAAGTGTTTGGGGAAGAGCAAAAGTCTTGTGAGCTTTCAAAGAAACTGAACTAGGCATAAAGAAGATGCTATTTCACAATTCATTCTTTCTGTAGTAAGCATAAATCCTTGTAGGTAGTGAGCTCTGGGCAGTGAGCCCTAAGGCAAGTTCCTTTTCATTTCTTTCAAGTACTTTTAATAGGGTATGAATCTTGTGGGTTAACCCCCATCGTGGTTTTCCTTTAAACAGGTTTCCACGTAAAAATCTTGGTGCTATGTGTGTTCAATTTGTTTCTGCTCATGTGTTGTTGATTCATGCTTTAACGTTTACATCATTAATTTGATTGTAAGTTGATAAAGAAGATTAAAAGAAGAAAACGTTAAATTGTGGGACAATTGATTCACCCCCCTCTTAGTTGTCTGGACTAATTCCAACATAGGAGACATCCACAAGCATGCTATAATCATCAGGAGCAACCACGTGAACCTTAACCACTTTATCCATAGGAATCTTCTCACCAGAATACATGAGCTTCACTGTCTTCAACTATCATAAAAGAAAGATAGCTTAAGGACCACCAAACCATGAACCATTGCAATTGTAGGCACTTATCATCATCCCAGACTTCCCTCTAGAACTATAGACAAAAATACTTTAGTGCGGAGGAATGCAGAGCCAAATACTATCTTCCTGTCTCAACTGATCTTACAGAAAAAGTAGGTTTCACTCTGGTGAACATAACTCACTCAGCTCTTTATGCGGATGGCTCAAACCTAGAATGTAGTATCCTCAGACATAATTCTAACTTACTTCCAATTTGCAGACCATGATCTTCAAACAGGAATAAATGTGGAGCAGTTTACCAAATTGTTCTTCAGCATACAACTCACTGTTTGTACTGCACTTCTGTGTAACTCACTTGTTTCTTCCGGAGAGGCTAATTTTCTCAATATCCTCAACATACAATTCCTATAAACAAGTAATAGACTAAGATACAATTAACACCAATGATAACAAGAATATGTTGACATCAATGACAACACCGATTAGACACATACTTGCAACAACTACGTGGTAAAACGTAAAGAAAATCTAGTTTGCAAGTTGAAAAAGTCTCTGTATGGTTTGAAACAGTCTCCTAGTGATGCAGAGGCATCCACACTAAAACCTTGACATACAGCATGTATGTCTACAACCCATCATCATCATCATCATATTTCCCTTAACACTGTCAGCATCATCATATTTTCTCTGCCGACTGATATCCTCCTGCAGAAAAACCTTCGATCCTTCGTCTGTCAGCACCATCATCATATTCGGCTATCGGCAGCATCATCATATTCGGCAAGCGCAAACATCCTCCTGATGTTCACTGTTCATCTTACCGCCAACCTCTATCTGCAGCATCATGATGTTCAACATCATGTTCATCAGCAGGATATAACATATCCGGTTCCCTCCATATATCCTGATGACGACAACTTCATGCACCTTTCCTTCGATGCTTACGTCACCCCGATATCCTGATGACGATTATCCTGATGACGATGACGTCACATGCAGCTCCTTCAATATCCTGCTGTCGGCCAAACTTAACATTATCGGCCCGCGATGGTTTTATCAACCTAATCTTCTACCTTATGCCGATACGCTCCTCCTCGGCAACACCTGATGATGATCACCCCAAAACGCATTCACCTTATGCAAACGATTGCATCATGCTCACCTCCATCTACTCGGATGATGCCCGAAGTAACTGCAGGATATACACAGGAATATCCTGATGATGCCGTTGTGATGGATTTTCCAACCTTAGCGAATTTTCAATCCGCCGAACCTCCTGGGGTGACCCGATCCGCTTCCTGGACAACTTTCCAGACTCTAACAACCAGCACGACCTAGCACATACCCATGCTAGGGTTCTCAACACCTCTCGACTGCGATCCTGCAAACATACATGCGAACAAACAGAAAATGCAACCTAAACCCTAACCTATGGTACACAGCCATTCCACCGATTCGATGAATCAACCGGTGGAATGGATCAGCGAATCCATGCAACCACCAGAACAGCAACTCAATTACACAATGGAATTCAAAATCAAGAATGGACACAAACAGGATCTCTTTATTGATTTCAAAAGATGCAAATACAATATTCTGTCTCTCCCTCTGCCTCACTCTCTGCAAAGTCTAATCGATGATCTAAAACCAACCAATCCTCATGCATAAATAGGATTTCTTGCGAGTACTACCACTTGATTCCCAGCGGCTGGGAGCTTCCAAGCGGCTGGGAGGATCCAACCGAACTAACAACCTAAACAGCTGTCCAAACAAACTATCTAAAAATAGTAAAGTACGGTCAACTTGGACCTTATTACATGCATTGGTCTTATAAGACCTTCTTGGAAACATTAACAAGACCTATAACAAACTAACTGCCTCATGGAGGCCAGCTGTCAGGTAGGTGCTCCTGCACCATACTCCCCAACAGAAAAGAACTCATGTCCCATGAGTTAGGTTGTGGAAGTCCTCCACCTTTACACTTTGCCTTTGCAGTGTCTTGACCTATTCCAGCTTTGTCCTCTGCTGGCTCTCGGCTGCTCCAAGACTTCTGAACTGTAACTTGTTTTCTTGCAAGTAAATCCTCATGCCTGTCAATGTAGGCCCTTCTCTCACATACCTTGTGTTTGTCAGGTTGTCTGACCAGAACCTCTGTCTGAACTGCCTCTTGAACTTCTAAAATGTTCAATCCTATCTTCCTTTCAACTCTTATAGGACAAACAATAGTCCCAACTATGACAACATCCTTGTCATTCCTCTCAACTGGTTGATGTTTGCAAACCTATTTCTGAACCTGCTGCTGACCTCTGTCAGTCAAAACTGAAACTGTCTTCAAACTGTTGTCCTTAACAACTCCTTTCCCTGCAGTGTCCGCAACTGCCTTTATGCCTGCTCCTATAGGCATCTGCACAAACTCCTTCTTTCCCACTAAAATGATTTTGGCTGCCCCCTGTGCTGCAGCATCTTCCTGCAATGGCATCAACATAATAGTCTTTCCATCTTTCTTGATGGTGTAGGTATTAGCATACCCATCATACAGTACCCTCCTATCAAATTGCCATGGTCTACCCAACAGTAGGTGACAACATTCCATGGGCAAAATGTCACACAAAACTCTATCCTGATATGCTCCAATCTGAAAATCCACATATGTCTGTTCATATACAAAAAGTGATTGACTATCACTCACCCAAGATGCCTTGTAAGGGTGATGGTGTGGAATCCTTTCCAAATTTAGTTTATCCACCATTTCCTGAGATACCATGTTGTCTGTTGAACCAGTATCAATGACAACCTTACATACTTTACCTTTGCTCTTGCATGTGGTCTTGAAAAGAGCTCTTCTTTGCATCATATCCTTTGATGTCTGCAAACTAGTTTTCCTTAGCATCAATGCTTCTCCCTCCTCAGGATATCCATAATTGTCAGGAACTCTATCTTGATAAGTGTTTAAACTTTGTACACTTTGCTCTACTTTCTCTTCTGGCACAAGTTGTACTCTCTTGTCATTCGTTCTATCATTTCTGGATGATGAACCTTTGCTTTCTGGACATTTGAAAAATGGATGACCAAACTCACCACAAGTGTAACACTTTCCTGAAAATGTAGTAGAACCTCTACCACCTCCAAATCTGCCTCTATTACCTTTCCATCCACCTCTGAAATCAGACTGTCCCTGTCCTTTACCAGTGTCTTCTTGACCCTCATTGGTTTGCCTTGTTGTAGGGGCTGATCCTCTTCCCCTCATATTGTTTCCTCTTCCTCTCATGGACTTATCTTGTCTCCTATTCATCTTTTCTTCAATCCTGATTGCCATTTGATAACAATCCTCCACACTCTTAGGGTTAGCTAAAACTAACTCATCCTGTATGTTCAATCTCAAACTAGCCAAGTACCTAGCCACCTTTTCTACCTCATTCTCATGATGACCAGATCTCATACTCAACTTATAAAACTCCTCAGTATATGCCTTCACATCCATTTCCTTCTGCCTTAAAAATTGCAGCTTCTTAAACATCTGAATTTCATAATCCTTGGGCCATTATACTTGGAAACATCAACCTTTACCTTAGGTTTATCACTCTGCACTGCCTTTAACAGTTTTGCAAATCTCTGGTCTTCAGCATCCAGATCTTCAGCTACCTCTTCATACTCTTCAACAGCATCTTCATCTTCTTCTGACTCACTGTCTTCCACTTCCCTCTTTTTGTTCTTCTCCAAGGCTACAAGCCTGGCTTGAAGTGCTTTAGCAAGCTCCTTCATCTTCCTCATCTCTCTGGCATGTTTTTCCTTCATCTCTTGCAATTCCCTTGCAGTACCATTACCTTTCGGAGGCATTTTGTCAACCTCTCACTCCTCTACCTCTATCTTTTCAGTGACAGAATCAACACACAATAGCCCAGACCTTTTGCTGAGCTCTGATACCACTATGATGCAGAGGCATCCACACTAAAACCTTGACATACAGCATGTATGTCTACAACCCATCATTATCATCATCATATTTCCCTTAACACTGTCAGCATCATCATATTTTCTCTGCCGACCGATATCCTCCTGCAGACAAACCTTCGACCCTTCGTCTATCAGCAACATCATCATATTCGGCTATCGGCAGCATCATCATATTTGGCAAGCGCAAACATCCTCCTGATGTTCACTGTTCATCTTACCGCCAACCTCTATCTGCAGCATCATGATGTTCAACATCATGTTCATCAGCAGGATATAACATATCCGGTTCCCTCCATATATCCTGATGATGACAACTTCATGCACCTTTCCTTCGATGCTTACGTCACCCCGATATCCTGATGATGATGATGTCACATGCAGCTCCTTCAATATCCTGCTGTCGGCCAAACTTAACATTATCGGCCCGCGATGGTTTTATCAACCCGATCTTCTACCTTATGCCAATACGCTCCTCCTCGGCAACACTTGATGATGATCACCCCGAAACGCATTCACCTTATGCAAACGATTGCATCATGCTCACCTCCATCTACTCGGATGATGCCCGAAGTAACTACAGGATATACACAGGAATATCCTGATGATGCTGTTGTGATGGATTTTCCAACCTTAGCGAATTTTCAATCTGCCGAACCTCCTGGGGTGACCCGATCCGCTTCCTGGACAACTTTCCAGACTCTAACAACTAGCACGACCTAGCACATACCCATGCTAGGGTTCTCAACACCTCTCGACTGCGATCCTACAAACATACATGCAAACAAACAGAAAATGCAACCTAAACCCTAACCTATGGTACACAGCCATTCCACCGATTCGACGAATCAACCGGTGGAATGGATCAGCGAATCCATGCAACCACCAGAATAGCAACTCGATTACACAATGGAATTCAAAACAGAGAATGGACACAAACAGGATCTCTTTATTGATTTCAAAAGATGCAAATACGATATTCTATCTCTCCCTCTACCTCACTCTCTGCAAAGTCTAATCGATGATCTAAAACCAACCGATCCTCATGCATAAATAGGATTTCCTGCGAGTACTACCACTCGATTCCCAGCGGCTGGGAGCTTCCAAGCGGCTGGGAGGATCCAACCGAACTAACAACCTAAACAGCTGTCCAAACAAACTATCTAAAAATAGTAAAGTACGGTCAACTTGGACCTTATTACATGCATTGGTCTTATAAGACCTTCTTGGAAACATTAACAAGACCTATAACAAACTAACTGCCTCATGGAGGCCAGCTGTCAGGTAGGTGCTCCTGCACCACCTAGGATGTGGTACCATATGTTTGATGTGCCTTTGTGTTGAGTATTAGATTTCAGAGATCAAAATCAGATCATTGTGTTTACTACAAGTTTAACAATGATTGAATTCTCATTATTGAATTGTATGTCAATGATATGTTACTCATTGGGAATGATAAAAGTTTGATTTCTGATTTGAAGTCTCAATTGTCAGCACAGTTTGAGATAAAAAATCTAGGGTCATCTTGGTACATTTTGGGAGTGGAAATTAGAAGAGACAGAGCAAACATAAAACTTTGGTTAGGCCAGAGTAAGTATGATAACACTATGTTGGAGAGATTCAACATGATGGATTGCAGACCTTTGATTGTTCCTGTTACAATGGGGACAAAGTTATCTGTTGAAGATTGTCCAAATTCTCCTTTTGAGATAGAGGATATGAGCAGAATTCCTTATGCTAGTGTGGTTGGCAGTTTGATGTATGTGATGGTCTGCACAAGACTAGACATTGCCCAAGCAGTGGGAGTCCTTAGTTAATTTATGGCTAATCCTAGATAGGTACATTGGGATGCAGTGAAGAGAGTGTTTAGATATTTGTAGGGTACTTCTAAGTATTCCTTATGTTATCATGGTTATCCTACAAAACCTCATCATTCACTTTGTATTTGTGGATTTATGGATTTAGATTGGGTAGGTGACATTGACAACAGGAGATCCACCACTGCTTATGTGTTCACTATGTTTGGTGGTGCTATTAGTTGGATGAGTAAGCGGCAACCTATGGTCACTTTGTCCACTTCTAAAGATGAGTACATGACAGCAACTCATGCTTGTAAAGAAGCCATTTGGCTTAAGAGATTGTGTTCTGATGTTGGGTTTGATGCAAGGAAGATTACTATTTGTTGTGACAGTCAAAGTGCCATATGTTTGGTGAAGAACCATACTTTCCATGCAAGGACTAAGCATATTGATGTCTAGTACCATTTTGTTCATGACATGGTAGAGGATGGAAAGGTAAACTTGGAAAAAGTTGAAACTTTGATGAATGTTGTAAATTCCTTGAAAAAACCTGTGAGCACAAAGAAGTTCAGATGGTGTTCAACCCCTTAGCAATTAAATCATGGTGTTGATACTTCCTTTGCTCTTGCAAGGTGTTCGACAAGTGGGAGAATGTTAGAAAAAATGTCTCAACCTTGCAACCTCGAAAGGTTACTATTCTTCCCAATTTGGGTCTTTTTGAGTACCCTTTATCTTGGAGAATGGTCTGGAACTTTCAAAGTTTCCAAAAGTTTTCAAAAGAGCTAAAAATAGTGAGACTAACTATTTTTAGTAAGTCCTTCGATTGAGCTTGGATTGACTTGAAATTTTTCCTAGAAAGTGTGGAACAGCTAAGTTAACATCTCAAGTGAGTTTTGTCTCAAGATCATATCTGGATCACGAGATATTAAAGTTTCTTTTTTTAAACTGCCGAAAAAAAGTTTTGAACTCAATTACCAGAATCAAAACTTCTCTAAACATCCAAAAAAATGTCATAACTGGCATAGCAGGTTATAGGGTGATAGATCTCTTCACAAGATTTCCAATGCATTAAACAGTTCGTCAATTAGACACCTGAGCCAAAAGTTATGGCCTCTGAAAGTCGGACCTTCTATTTTTGGGAAATGTAAACCGTGTTGGACACATAAAAGAGCTGTAAAGGGGAGAGTTACATGTGTTGGTGTGTGGTTTGGCATATCACAAGGCATCTTTGATTGGAGATAATTTGGACGCCACTTTATGGGTGGTTTTGGCTCATGGTTTTGTAATTACCGGTAACGGTTTACTGTATTGTATCTCCTATATATCAAGAGCTAGAGATGGAGGTTGTGTGTAAGAATCTTATAGATGTTGAATTATCTCTTGGATCTCTGGTTGGATATACTCCTATAAAATCTTGCTCTACAAGTATATTGAAATCTTCATGATTCCTGAATAATATATTGGGCAGCTTTGGAGTGTGGGGTTTTTTACCTGAAAGGGTTTTTCCCACGTATATCTTGTGTTGGGAGTTTTGTGTTTGCATTTGGAAGTTGTTATTATCTTTTTGTTAATGTGCATCTTAATCTATAATTGTAAAAGTAAAAATTTGCATAAGTCTTTCCTTAGTAGATCAGTGTAGGAAGCGTTTCTACATACCTTGCTTCCCTTCATGCTTGACCTTTTCTCGCTCTACAAATTGTTGCTCTGGTCCTTCTCAATCTTAAGACTCTGTTGTACCTAGGTGATTTCCTGAGCCTTATCATTGCACTTCTTCTCCAAAAGACCCTTTTCCTGCTCCAATGTGTCTATTGAAGCTTTGGCCTATGCCAATTCAGACTACAATCCAATCACTTTCAATTGTGAAGCCTAAAATACTTTTTTGGACACTGTTTCTTTGATGTCTTTATTTAGTTGCATAATTTCCATGCCTTTGTCTTTAATCTCTATAGACATGTGGCTTATTGTAGCCTTAGTCTGAGTCAATTCAACCTCTACCTTCTCCAACTTCTTATAAGTTTTGAGGAAATCTACGGTCACCACAACTGAGGTTTCTTTCATCAATTCTACCTTATCTTGAGGCCTAAACTGGGTAGGCCCATAGACACAACATTCATTGTATAGTCCTCTAGCTTCATTTTTCATGGGGTTTAATCACATTGGGGGTCATATGGGTTATGGTCAAAGAATGTTGAGTGGGGTCAAAGAGAGATCTCATTTGGGGAATAGTAGGGGCTCTACCCTCTTCACTCTCTTCTTTTCTCTCCTACATTCTCTTGCCTTTTTGGCAAACTTTGGAATGCAGAGGGAGAGGTTATTAGACTACTGGAAAAAGGAGAACCTGATGGCAAACCATAAGGAATGGTTGTTATTTGTTGCCTTGGGGCTTGGGCTGATGTTGCCCTCTTGGATAGTGATGGGGAAAATAATGAGAAGCTAAAAGTTTGGGAAATAGCAAGAGATGTTGCACCAGGTCAAGGTGATAGGGATTGTAAAGGAACAACAGAGGTGGCAGGATTTAATGAAGCATGGGAAATTTGGGTAGCCACCCCTTGAGTAGAAAGAGATTGAGAGGAAGTAGGGAAAGAGAGACTTACCTAGGTAGTCATAGAAGTTGATGGAATCTGCATGTAGGAAACATCTGTGACATTCTCCTCTTCTTCATATACATGAAGAACCAATTTGTGCTTCTTCCTTTTGGGGCTATTTATAGGGTCCTCTTTTTCTTCAATCATCACCTGCTGTGATTGGACCAATGATTATGTTGCTCCAATTTTTTGTGGAATTGCCGCTCTAGGGTGCCCAAATGTTGAAGCTATTTGGACCAAATGAGATAGCTACTGTGAAGATTTTTGTTGCTCTAATGTGCTAAGGGATTGTGGCCAAATAGAAGGCTTTGGATGTGGCTCTGTTGTATCACCACTTGTCTCTTCATCTGATTTCTAATGCCTTGGGATATTACTTGTGTCGGGGTTGGAAACTGGAGTCATATGATCCTCATCCCATGGGTTCTCCCATTTCACATATGTATCAACTTGTTCAAAACCCCTTTCTGGCTCAGTAATCTCTTGTCTATATTGCCAATATGTAGGAATTTTATTATCACCCCATCCTCTCTTCACTAGGGCTTGTCTCAAACCATGGGTCATTCTCTTATTCAGGTCATAATTCTTGATGGGAGTATAAAATGTTTCCCATAATTTAGGCTGCTCACCAGGAATATAGCCCATCTCTACATAAACATATGGAGTATTTGTCACTGGTGACCTCCTCTGTTCAAACAATGGATGACTCTCATGTTTGAAAGTGGCATGAACTTTATTATTATTGAGCTAAGAAGCCATGAAACTATCAGGGTCATACTTCCATGGGTCTTGAATCATAACTTGCCCATAATTGGCTAGTTTCTTTTGTAAGAGGTGCTTTGATTCTCTCTTCACTAGCAAGATACCACCTTTAGCCCATGGGATATCATAGAAGGCTTTCTTCTTCCTTTTGTTTCCAAACTCAAAATCAATAATGGATAATTGTCGGGCCAATTCTAGGGCTAAGACCCTAGCTTTTAGAACCTTTGGGAGCCTCTCCAAAACCATGGACCTTGATCATAGTATAATGGACCCCAAAGAAGTAGTCACAAGGGACTCATGAGTTTGTTATGAGTCCTCTCACTCTATCAGTCATTCTATTTTTAACTTCCTTTAGATCTAATTGCTCAATGAGGGGGGCTACAAAACACTTTGAAAACTCATAAGGGTGAGATGTTTTAGACAATAAATGGGTCCATGTAGACATGGGGATTAACCTTTGAGCATCAACCTCTAGATTATATGGATTCAAATGCATGTGCTGCAAGAATAGCTGGTAATTTTGATACAAAATCAAATGGAAAAGATATGAAGAGTACCTAAATGTCTGCGTATTTTGAAAATTGGCCAATTGATTGCACAATGTGTAAGCAATGTGCTCCATGAAATCAAACTTATACTCTTGAGTCCATTTAACCTTCTTGAGATGGGAAATAGCCCCAAGCTGCCAATCGTGTACATTCACATCCTCATCTTGGCCAAAGATAAGTGCTAGCATTGAGTAGACATCTTGTACATCTAAAGTTAATAAATGTAGAGCAAGGGGAAGTGATGGTAGCTTGGTATTGTTGTCATCGAGAGTAGCTCCCTAATCAAGAAACTCTGCTTGGTTTGCACTTGATGCCAAACATTCTGCAATTTAGCAATATCATAAAAGTTGGTTGATGGGTCATATGATAAACTAAGAATGTCACCGATAGCCTTTGAATGGATGTGGACTTGAATGTTTTTACTTTGAATAGTCCCCATAGAAGTGTCGAAGTTAACCACACATAACCGAATCGACTTTCGGTATGAGTGGACAAGCAGAACCATATATTGAGCCAAATTAGAGCTCCTGATTGTCATGCCAAAAGACTCAATCTTACCCTTCTTTTCCTAGAAAATCAATCTTGCATGTTTCCCCTCTCTTAGAGTCTTTGGGTTCTTGGAAATCCTACAGTCGAAAATGCCATTTGCATAGTTGACAACCTGAGAAGAGTCTACAACCTTACTTTTGTTTAACCCTCTAGTTCTTGGAAGGTCAACCCTAGGTTGTGCTTTGGCCATGGCATACGACCTGCTATTCTTCCATTTTTCAAGCAATTCAAAGAGTCCCTTTTGTTTTCCACCCTTCAAAGATTGACCCTCTTCCGCCATTTATTCTTCTTGCTCGAATTTATTAAAATTTTACTATCTTTACCACACTCTTGCTCAGGAATTCTAGAATGCCTTAGACTCTTAAGGAAAATTCTACTATGAAACTAAGAAAATGAGGAGTCAAGACTCTCTTTAAAGCCTTTCTCTCCAATAGCAGGAATTAATGGAACTCATTTATGAGCCCATCATTTCATATTTAATGACACTAAAAATATGTGCCTAAAGGGCGATTAACTAGATCCTTTAGATCTATAATCATCATTCAAAATATTGTAACAACCTATCATTAATATTTCACTTTTCGAAATCATTGGCTAGCATTCCTAGATTTATGAGTTTTATCAATAGTGTTGAAAAAAGAGACACTTAGGAGATTATCAGAGGCTTTAGCTGCGGACACGTGTTCAAAGAACACTTATTGAAAGAGGTAGGAAAACAACTTAAAAGAAAAACAAAATAGAAGGGAAACTATACTAACTATAATACGGAGGTAGGATCAGATTCTATGTAAAGTGTTTCAAGAAGATCTCATTGATAGGAATCTCCAATGATTCTCCCTCTATTGTCTCCAATTCATAAACATTGTGCTACTTACAGGCAATTATCTTAAAAGGGTCTATCCATGATGAATCAAACTTTTCGTGGCATCCTAGCTTTGAGGCTCTTTCATCCCATTTTAAGACCTAACTACCAACCTTAAACTCTAGTTCAGAAGTCTTCTGATCAAACTAACTTTTAATAGTCTATTAATGGTTCATCAAGGATTCATGTGCCAATTCCCTTTTCTCTTGAAGTTCCAACAGTTCTGCAATCCTTACTTACATTGGGCCATTTTCTTCAATCTCAATCTACTTAATTAGTTGCAGAGCCAGAATCTCTATTGAAAGAGGCATTACTACACTTTTCCCATATACTAATTCATAAGGAGAGACTTTGATCACCTGCTTTGGTGTGATTCTGTCAGCCCATAAGGCTACCTTCAAAAACTTATGCCACTCTTTCTGATGATTTGTTCTAATTCTTTTTATAAGTCTGATCAGGTTCTTATTTGTTGACTCAGCAAGGCCATTTCCTTGTGGGTAATAGTTAGATGAGGTCTTCAAATAAATGCCATTTCTTAAAGAAAACTCATATATCTTTGATCCTAAAAATGATAGTACGAGGAGGCCTAAACTTGGTAGTTATTTCTTCAACGAACTATAGAATTACATTTTCAGTGGCTTCTTTTAATGGAACCACTTCACTCCATCTAGTGAAATAATCTGTTGTAGTAAGGATCCACTTGTATCCTAAATTTGAAACTGGATTAATCATCCCTATAAAATCTAAACCCCATTGGGCCAAAGGCTCATCGACAACTATAGGACTTAAGGGTAAGGCTGCATTCCTTCTTTTTCCAACATAAAACTGGCATGACTAGCACTCCTTGACCATTTTATGACAATCAGAAAACATTGAGGGCCAATAGTATCCCATTTGGATAATCTTGATGGTTGTAGTTCTTGCAGAAAAGTGTCCTCCAGATGTTCCATAATGCAATTCATGCAAGATTCTATGAGCCTCATCCTTTTCCACACGCCTGAGTAGGATTCCATCAAAATTCTTTCTAAAAACAATATGATTTATTAGGATAAAATTGGATCCTTGCTGCCTATAGTATCTTTTCTTTTCAGGAGAAAGTATATTAGGGAATTGACCAGTCTCCATGAAATGTATCTTGTCACTAACCCAAGAGTCTAACTCACCCTTCTGCACTTTCAATACAATCTCATCTTCATTTTCTTCCTCTGTTGGAGCCTCTGAATCTTGAGCAATGTATTGGAAAAGGCCCCTTCCTCTTATCAATTTAGTTGGCTTAACCTCCACATCATACACTAGAATCTTGATTATCCAATTAGCTCTCTTTTTAGTGATTTCTCCTTCCATAATCTATTCTTTGACACTTTAATGGGTCACAAATATTACAATCTTGTTTTCTGTTACCAAGTGCCTAAACTTCTTTAATCCTTTCACTATGGCATATGCTTGCTTTTTAACAAAATTGTACCTAGATTCATATTTCCGTAGTATTTTGGAAAAGAAAGCAATATGATGTTCTCCTTTTGATCCTTTTGAGTCAGAACAATTGCTATATTGTGCTCTCCTCCATATACATACATTATGAAGTCTTTAGGAAAATTTGGATTATGCAGCACTGGGGCAATAGAGATTGCCTTCTTGATATTTTCAAAAGCTTGTCTTCCTTCAATTGTCCATTTAAAATTGATCCTTTTTAAACATCAGATTGATAGGTCTAATCAATCCTACAAAATAAGATATAAATCTACTGTTGGCAAGAGACATTGATATGTATTAGACTTGAGTTTTGTCATTGATGGCAACAAGGCAAACATCATCCATCACAATGGAAAAGATACATTACTCCGAAAGACAATCCTAAGGTACAAGCATTTTTGTCCAGAAGCCCTAAAGTAGCTAAGTATGGAAAATGTTCAGGTATGAGATAGAAAAAGGATCAATACTCCTCCGCAAGATAAGATGTAAAGATGTAGTTTAGGTATGATATTCATAGATACCTATTTCTCTTATATTCCAATTATCAAGTCATGACTTCCTTTGGAAGTCATCTGGTGAAAAGTCTAAGTCTAGGTGGATAGTGTTAAGATAGAGACAGTGAACAGTATAGAGTAAAATGGTCTGCATTCCTTGACATTAGCATATTTTGTTTGCAGTTTTGAAGTAAGATAGAGATATGTCATGACTATCAGAATCCAAGTTTGTAGCTCCAAAAGTATAGAAAATCTCATTCTACAGGATCTCTAATATCAGCATCCAGTATGATAGTGTTACAATGTGTCAGGGCAACAGTTCTAAGGTCCACATTTTAGCATACATATTTATCTTGATCCATGGAGTTGAAGACATGTTAAGAGATCATTAATGATTGTTGAATATGATTCATGAAGGTGCATTTGTTTTGCAACAAGAGTTGTGTTGTGACAAAGGAATTTATCATATATGTTATTAAGGAACAAGCTGACAAGCCTGTATGATCCTTATGCAACGAAGGTATAATATCTAGACAATCAATATAAGTGATCACATGATTAGAGATGACCTATATGAAGACTTGTACACATTTGTTTGGGTCCACGTTACACAAGATCAAGCTGATAGAATACAACACTGTGTGTACACATTTCATACTTTACTTGTGGACCTGATTAAGAGTTAGATAAAATTGTGGATATATAGAGGATGGATTTCAGTGTTTGTGTGTGTTGTTGATGTGAAGAAGCAAGTGGATAAAAAATATGCAAAAATAAGAGACAAGAGAAGAAGAAGAGAGATCATATGTAAAAATAGAGCAGCATAACATGGCAGTGAGAGATGAAGAGTTTTGAGTCAGTGTTTCTGTTCTTCATTGGAATTGTAACAATTCATATGTAGATGCAATCTCAGCAGTTCATCTTTGGTAGTGAACCATCCTTCTTCTTTTTCCTTCTTCTAAATTGGTAGTAAACCTTTTCTTTTGGGCAGTGAGCCCTGTAGGTAGTGAGCCTCTAATTTTTGGTATTGTTATAACTTATTTATCTTGTGGACTAACATCCACCATGGTTTTTCCCTTAATAGGGTTTTCCACATAAAAATTTGATGTCACTTGTGTATGAACTTGCAATTGTGTTTATATTTCTAAGTTTATGCAGTTCATCTTTGGTAGTGAGCCATCCTTCTTCCTTTTCCTTCTAAATTGGCAGTGAGCCTTTTCTCTTGAGCAGTGAGCCTCTTGTAATTTGGTATTATGCTATAATAATAATATTGAGAGCTAACACTCTCTGTGGTTTTTCCCTCTTTGGGTTTTCTACGTAAAAATCCTGGTGTTCATGTGTTATGTCTTTGTGGTTGTTGTTCATTTGATTAAACTACTTTTACTTAATTGAATTTGGTAATTGGATAAAAGAGCAAGGACCTAAATGGTTTCATAGAACACTGATTCACCCCGCTCTCATTGTTCATTATATTAAACAATTGGTATCAAAGCCAAGTTCCTTGGAAAAAGTTTAACAGCTTAAGGAAGATCTGGGGTTCCGGAATCATGGCAGCAAGAAGACTTAGAAATTATGAAAGTGACAAGGAACTAGAAGAAGCCCTTATTGATCTTGAAAAATCTAAGGGTAAAAATAGGGATCTAAAAACAAATATCCAAGAAGCTAATAAATGCATCCTAAAGCTAAGAGAGCAAGTCAGGAAATTCAAAGAAAAAAAGAAGGAGCCAAATGATCAATTAAATGATGCACAAGAGTTCCTAAATGGGCTGACATTAGAAGTTGAAGAGAAGGAAGAATTTAAAAGGCATCTAACCCAAGTTGTTAAGGATAAATCAGAGGAATGTGGAAAATTGGGCAAAGAAGTGCTACTTCTAAAATTTGATCTGGAAGCAACTAAGAGGTATGAAGAAAAGTTCAAGCTAAGTTCTACAAAGATTGATGAAAAGATTGCTGATCAAAAGTGTACTGATGATAAGCATGGTTTGGGATTTGAGAAAGGAGAAAGTTCAAAATCTGGATAAGAAATTCTAAGTTAAGGCAAAATAGAGGGAACCAGTTCAAAAATCAAAGAAGAAGACCTAGAAGATCCCCAGTCAGATAGCCAAATGCTCAAAGGTACCCATTTGTCAATGGATATTGTTTTAAATGCAATAAGTATGGTCATAGGGCTACTCAGTGTAGAAGTAGAATGAATCAAAATGTTCCATCTTTTTTTTGGTCAATGTTTCAATTGCAAGAAGATTGGTCATAAAGCAAATAAGTGCAGAAGTGTGTCAAGAAATGTACCAAACTACTCAAGGAATAGTCAATCCTTCAATGGCAAGTGTTTTGCATGCAATAGATTTGGACATATGGCTAACCAATGTAGATCAAGGCCAAATTCAAATATCAGGAGAAATCAAGGTCAAAGATATATTGTATGCTACAATTGCAACTAGTTTGGATACTTTGCTAGATTTTGCTAGTTTGGATACTTTGCTAGATTTTGTAGAACCAGAAATGTGGAAAGAGATTATCCTACAGAACAGAGGAAAACATAATAGAGAAATGATAAGGGCAAAAAGAAGGTTGATCCAGTGGAAACCAAGAAGGAGATGAGTATGATCTAGATCAAAAAGGATGTTAATGAGGTTAAGGTTTGGATCTGCACCAGCATCTGGTGCAGATACTTCCTTAGGGAAGTGAATTGGGAGCTCTGGCTCAGGGGGAGCTACATTGAAAATCTAAATCCCCCAGCCTGTTAGAATTAGGCCAGACAACTAAGAGGGGGGTGAATTAGTTGTCCCACAAAATTAACCTTTTCTCTTTATAATCTTATTTAACAACTTACAAACAAATTGATAATGTAAACATTAGAGCATGAAACAATAACACATGAGCAGAAACACAATTAACACACTTGACACCAAGATTTTTAACGTGGAAACCTGGTTAAGGGAAAACCATGGTGGGCCACAAGATTTGTACCGTGTTAAAAGTATTTGAAAATGGGAAGGAACTTGCCTTTGGGCGCACTACCCAAAGCTCACTACTCAAAAGAGGCTCACTACCTACATAAGTTATGTTTAATATAGAAGGAATTAACTGAGAAATAACATTTTCTTCATGCCTAGTTTAGTCTCATTGAGTGCTCATAAAACTTTTGTTCTTCTCCTAAATACTTCTTCACTATCACTTCATCCTTTACTTTTCTTGTTCCTCTACTCCTCTTCTCTGCTCTACCTCTGATCCTTTCTTGGGATTCAATTATTTCACACAAGTATGATTTTCAACAACTCAACTACATGCCTTTATATGCTTCATCAACCTTGGAATAAACATCAAGGTCAGCACTACAATTATCTAACTTAATGCGAATCACTAAGCTATCGGCCAAACATAACTGGGACTCAAATCTTCCTTGATCAACATGCCATGCTCCATAGAAATGCTCTTAAATCATCCACAACATGCTAGAATCATCTGGTCGGCCAAGACTGGGAAGAAAAACACCAAGAAGAAAATATTCAACAACGAGCTCGGTCTTCAATGTAGACCTCCAACACAACAGGCACATGATCTAGAAACCTCCACAAGCACATTGAATTCAACAAAGACATCCACACTCCTCCAAATTATCAAAATCATTTGCATCTTCTCCTGGAACCTCAAGAACACTGTCAGCCATGACTGTCACACTAGAAAGATTGCTTGCGAACCTCTAAACCATGAACCACTTGAGTTGATGATACACACCAACTTCCCAAACATGCCTCTAGAACCACAGATCATAATATTTCAATGCAGAGCAATCTAGACCAATTTACTGTCACTCTATCTCTCCTAAACACAACAAAACTCAGTTCTACTTAGATGACCATAGCTTCTTCAAATCTTCATGCAGACCTCTCAAAACTTAACTAGAGCTACTTCAAACAATCCTTTACATAGCCATATGGTCTACATACATTGATCTTCAATAATTTTCTCAATATCCTCAACATTCCAGTCTTCTAAACAGGCAACAAAATAGGATACAGTTGACACCAATGGCAACAAGGATATGTTGACGTCAATGACAACACCGATTAGGCACATATTTGCAACAATCTCCCCCTTTGTCATTGATGGCAACATATGATGTGGAAAACTATTTCAACCATCAAGACAAGAACTTCTCCCCCTTTCTCTTATCACTTCTGCAACTACTTTTTCACTACTCCCCCTTTGATCAACAACTGGTTTTTCACATGACTTTTCTCCCCTTTTGACATCAATGGAAAAGGGCACATATTTGCAATCTTTTCTTCCCCTTTTTGTTATAGACTAATCTCAAAATTTGCATACTAACTACTCCCCCTGAGTAGTATCTCCTTAACATCAATCTAGATCACAAGATATGACTGAATTCCATTGGACTGATGCACCCTAATGCATCTTAGTTCTGATGAGGAGGGGTAATAACCCCTAACTTCTCTCTGAGATACTCAAAGGTATCCTTGGGTAGAGGCTTGGTTAAAATATCTGTAATTTGATCCTTTGAAAAAACAAACTCCAATATGACTTCATTCTCATTAACCTTCTCTCTCAAAAAGTGAAACTTGATTGATATGTGCTTTGCCTTTGAATGCAACACCAGATTTTTTGAGATGCTTATTGCACTTGAATGATCACACAAGATTGTGATAGGTTCCTCAAACACAATTCTGATGTCCTTCAGCATTTGATTACAATTTTTCACTGATTACAATTGTTTACTGCTGCTATATACTCTACCTCTATTGTAGATAGGGATATTGCCTCCTACTTTTTGCTCAACCAAGAAACTAATCTACTTCCCAAGAAGAATGCACCACCACTAGTACTTTTTCTATCATCCACATCTCCTGCCTAATCAGCATCTGTATATGCATGAAGAGTGAAGTCATTATCCTTTGGATACCATAAGCCATAATCAAGTGTCCCTTTGAGATATCTAAAAATTCTTTTGACTACAACAACATGGGATTCTCTAGGATCAGCTTGAAATCTAGCAGCAAGTCCAATTGCATTCATGATATCAGGTCTGGTCTGAGTCAGATAGAGCAGTCCTCCAATCATTGATCTATACCTTTTCTGATTTGCCTTAAGGGATTCATCATTTTTACTTAGCTTACATCTGGTTACCATGGGTGTACCCACTGGATTTGAATCTTCCATTCTAAATTTTGTCAACAATTCTCTCACATACTTAGATTGAGATATGAAGATACCTTTATCTGAGTGAGTGATTTGTAGACCTAAGAAGAAATTCATTTCACCAAACATGGACATCCCAAATTCACTTTGCATCTGATCAACAAATGATTTGCACATACTCTCATTTCCACCAAAAATGATATCATCAACAAATACATCAACAATTAGAATGTGCTCATGATCAATCTTGAAGTAAAGATTACTATCAGCAGTGCCTTTGCTATATCCTAGCTTTAGCAGATACTTATCTAATCTTACATACTAGGCTCTTGGGGCTTGTTTGAGTCCATACAATGCTTTTCTCAAACTACAGACCATATCTCTCTGATCAAACAACTAAAATCCTTCCGATCGCTCAATGTAGACTTCTTCTTCTAATTCTCCATTTAGGAATTCTGACTTGGCATCCATCTGATAGACCTTGAAATATTTATAAGTAGAAAATACAAAAAACAATCTGACTACCTATATTCTTGCCACTGGAGCAAAAGTTTCTTTAAAATCAATTCCTTCCACTTGAGAATATCCTTTGTAGACCAACCTTGCTTTGTTTCTTACAACTTCACCATCTTCATTTAGTTTATTCCGAAAGACCCATTTAGTTCCAATCACATTTTTGTCTTCAGGTCTAGGAACAAGATCCCAGGTGTGATTCTTTTCAATTTGCATTAATTCCTCTTCCATGGCTTTTACCCAATTTTTATCATTACAAGATTCTCTTACTGTATTTGGTTCAATCTTTGAAATAAAACAAATTTCCTCTTGATCTTCAGCAATTCTTTTCCTCGTTCGAACAACTTTATATCTATCTCCTATGATCTGATCTTTAGGATGATTCAGTCTTACATACCTAGGAATTTTGGGATTTATTTGAACCTCTATTTCTTGAGGTTGTTTTTCAACATCTGTACTAACCTCTTGAGTCACTAGATTTTATGCATCAATCTGAATCTGAGTCTAGGTTTGAACTTTTCTTCCTTGACTTTGAGTTTCATCTTGATCATCTGATTCATATCCGCAAGACTTAGAATGTCCTTTGCTCTCATCAACTCTAACATTTGCACTTTCAACAATCTTTTTCAATCTTTTGTTAAAGCACCGGTATGCCTTGCTTTGAGTAGAGTAACCCAGAAATATCCCTTGATCACTTCTTGCTTCAAACTTGCCTAGATCCTCATCTCTTTTGATGTAGCACTTACTACCAAAAACTCTAAAGTATCTCACAGTAGGAAGATGACCAAACCATAGTTTATAAGGGGTCTTACTAGAATTACCTTTGATCTGCACCTGGTTGAGAGTGTAGACAATAGTACTCACAACTTCTCTCCAATAGATTTGTGCAACATTTGCTTCCATCATCATGGTCCTGGCAGCTTATTGAATGGTCTAGATCTTTCTTTCCATGACTCCATTTTGGCGAGGAGTCCTAGGAGCAGATAACTGTCTTCTTATTCCATGCTTTTCACAGAATGTATCAAACTCACTAGAGGTAAACTCTCCACCCCTATTGGATCTCAAACATTTTATTTTTTCACCAATCTCATTTTCCACCATAACCTTGAACACCTTGAACTTGTCAAGAGTTTCTAATTTTTCTTTCAAAAAGGTTACCCACATCATCTAGGAGTAATCATCAATCAGTAACATAAAATATTTGTCTCCTTGCACACTCCTAATTCTAGTAGGGCCACATAGATCAGTATGCACAAGTTCCAGCCGTCCATTTGAAAATTGTTCTTTACTCTTGAATGAAATTTTATTCTGTTTAGCCAATTGAAATTCTCTACACATGCTATCAGTAGGTTTCACAAGGTTTGGAAGATCTCTCACAGCCTGAATAGAACTTATCTTGACAATGTTATCAAAATTCACATGACACATTCTCCTATACCATAACCAACTCTGATCAATCTAAGAAATCAAACAACTTTTGCCAGAACTACTTAAATGAAAGATGTTACCTCTAGTCTGGGTACCAGATGCAATTTCAGTTCCAGAGCTTTCCAAGATTCTACATTTTCCATCCTTGAATCAGAGATCATAACCCTTGTCAACCAACTATCCAACAGTAAGAAGATTGTGCTTCAATCCTTCCACATACAAAACATCATTAGTGTTATTCTTACCATCAAAAGAGATGGATCCTCTACCACAGATTCTACCAGTTGAGTTGTCTCCAAATTTCATAATTCCACCTTCATATTTTTCAAAGCTTACAAACTTACTTTTATCACCAGTCATATGATGAGAACATCCACTGTCAATTACCCATTCATCCTTTTCTACAATCTAAGCAGCCAAGGCACTTTCCACACTTGTACAGCTAGTAGATTCAGTAGGCACCAAATCTTCTTCTTTGATAGCAATGAATACCCAATCATTTTTAGTGGAACCTCCATGATCCGATTCATCATCTGTGACTCCTTCTTCACCAGCTTCTTTGACATAGTAGAATTTTTTCTAAACTCTAGGTCTGTTAGGGTTTGGCCTTGAACCCCTCTCTGAACACATTGAGGCAAAATGACCAATCTTATTACAAGAAAAACATTTGAATGGAAACTTTCCTTCATACTTACCAGATCCTCTTGGCAATCTTTTGGCAAAAAGTGCTTCAAGTTCATCGAACTCGGTTTCATCACCTTCAAGATCCTTCCTTGTCCTCTCAAATCTATTAGATCTTCTTGAAGAGATTTCACCCAGATCATATTTTTGTTTTCCATGAATACTGGATTTAAATGTAGATTCAAACTTAGGAAGAGAATCACCAAACTCACTCATTTCAAATGCTAAAAGTTTACCAACCAACTAGTCCCTTGTAACAGTTACATCATAGTCCCAATTTCTTCAATGGTAACAACTTTATGCTTGTAGGCCAGAGGTAAGGATCTAAGCACTTTGGCAACAATTTTTGATTCTTCCAATTTTCCACTAGTACACCTTATACCACTCACAAGTTTATTCACTTTTATCTTGTATGAGGTAATATTTTCATCTTCACTCATCCTTAAGCTCTCATATCTACCCTTTAGACTTTGTAACTTGGCACATTTGACATGTTCATCACCTTCATGCAGTGTTTCCAACTTCTCCTAGATTTCATGCATAGTTTTCAATTCTAGTACATTTGTCATTTCTATACTAGTCAGGGCACTCAACAAGGCTTCTATTGCTCGAGTGTTGTTCTCAACATCTTTGATTTCATCTGGAGTTGTAGGACCTTTTTCTGGAATATTGTATTCATTCTTAATTATCAACCAGTAGGCATCTCCCATACATTGCAAATGACACTACATGCGCATCTTCCATAGAGTGTAATTTGTTCCATCAAATCTTAGACTATCTTTCTTGTAAGTCGACATTCTAGATCTCCTCAAGTAGTCAAGCTTCTTTGAGAGGAACTTGGCTCTGATACCAATTGTTGGAATTAGGCCAGACAACTAAGAGGGGGGGTGAATTAGTTGTCCCACAAAATTAACCTTTTCTCTTTATAATCTTCTTTCACAACTTACAAATAGATTAATGATGTAAACATTAAAGCATGAAACAATAACACATGAGCAAAAACATAATTAACACACTTGACACCAAGATTTTTAATGTGGAAACCCGGTTAAGGGAAAACCACGGTGGGTGTTAACCCACAAGATTCATACCCTATTAAAAGTACTTGAAAATGGGAAGGCACTTGCCTTTAGGTGCACTACCCAAAGCTCACTGCTCAAAAGAGGCTCACTACCTACATAATTTATGTTTATTACAGAAGGAATTAACTAAGAAATAGCATCTTCTTCATGCCTAGTTTAGTCTCATTGAGTGCTCATAAAAATTCTACTCTTCTCCCAAATACTTCTTCACTATCACTTCATCCTTTATTGTTCTTGTTCCTCTGCTCCTCCTCTTCTCTGCTCTGCCTCTGATCCTTTCTTGGGATTTCATTATTTCACACAAGGATGATTTTCAACAACTCAACTACATGCCTTTATATGCTTCATCAACCTTGGAATAAACATCAAGGTTGGCACTGCAAGTGTCTAACTTAATGCGAATCACTAAGCTATTGGCAAAACATAACTAGGACTCCAATCTTCCTTAATCAACATGCCACACTCCATAGAAATGCTCTTAGATCATCTGCAACATGCTAGAATCATCGGGTTGGCCAAGACTAAGAAGAACAGCAACACCAAGAAGAAAATCTTCAACAATGAGCTCAGTCTTCAATGCGTACCTCCAACATAGTAGGTACATGATCTAGATACCTCCACAAGTACATTGAATTTAACAAAGACATCCGCACTCCTCCAAATTATCAGAATCACTTGCATCTTCTCCCGGAACCTCAAAAACACTATCTGCCATGACTATCACACTAGAAAGATTGCTTGTGGACCTCTAAACCATGAACCACTTGATTTGATGATACACACTGACTTTCCAAGCATGCCTCTAGAACCACAGATCATAATATTTCAATGTGGAGCAATCTAGACCAATTTACTATCACTCTGTCTCTTCTGAACCGAGCAAAACCTAGTTCTACTCAGATGACCATAGCTTCTTCAAATCTTCATGCGGACCTCTCAAAACTTAACTGGAGCTACTTCAAACAATCCTCTACATAGCCATGTGGTCTACATACATTGATCTTCATTAATTTTCTCAATATCCTCAACATTCCAATCTTCTAAACAGGCAACAAAATAGGATATAGTTGACACCAATGGCAACAAGGATATGTTGACATCAATGATAACACCAATTAGGCACATAGTTGCAACACAACCAAATGATTAGTGCTAGAGTCTGATACAAAGATATGATGAAGAACTTGTTAGGAAGAGTCTCATGAAGAAAGAACTAGAGTGAAGATTAATTGCGATAAATTGCAGAGCAATCCTAGCTTACTATGTTTGTCAAAAAGTTAGACAACTTTTTGTGAATATGCATTTATGGCAATTAGGTCAAGCCTTGCAGAGGATAAAAAGGAAATCTATTTGACCCCAAGCTCACTTTACATTCAAGTTTTCAAGTACTCAAGAGCATTGAAGTGAACTTTTAAGTGATTTCAAAAGGAGATTCAAAGAATTTGGAGCAATTCAAATAAAAAAACCCTAACTTCAACATAACAAGGTATTTGCAGACCAAACTCCATTGTGTATTTGTTGAAGCTTTTGAGAAATGGCCACTCCTCAAATAGTTGATATTACTGAGTGACCTCACTTGAAATTCAAGAAACACCCCTACAAAGCAATCGAAGTAGATCCATTGGGTGCGTTCTCAGAGGTACCTTACAGAGTTTTGTATTTAGAGGATGTTAGGGCATACATTCATGTGGGCATGGATGAACACGCAAGTAGCAAACTTAGAGATCTATATCTGAATCACTTGAGTAGAGATCATTTTGAGCTTAAGGGGGAATACAAAGTTCTAGTAGAGAAGAAATTTATCCAATATGTACACTTCCCCACATTTCTTGAAGATGAATGGGTCTGATATGTACTAAGTAGAATTCATGATGAATTCATATGGTTAGAGCAGCCTTTTAAGATCACCAAGGAGGCCATTGGTGTAGTAACAGGGTTAAGCTCCATAGGAGGCGTGCCCTTGCTGAAAGCTATGAAGAATCAGGTTGTTGCAAAAGCTACCAAATCAAAATTTGACAAGAGGGCACTGACTATTAATGGTATTACAGATCTGGCTGTAAGATTTGCCTCCATGGTCATTGGTTATTAGGTTTAATTTACAAACTAGGAGAATTATGTCTCTGGCACCGCAATATACACAACCTATCAAATGGTAAAAGAAAATGCTGACTATGACTTATGTGAACTTCTGTGGAGCCAACTAATGGAGAATCTAAAGAAAATCAAGGAGAACAAGAACTACTCGTTTAAATTTTGGTACGTTGATCATTTACCTATTCTTCTATTTCATGAATGAATTACCTACTATGAGGAATTTGTTTTGGTTAACCAAAAAACCTATAGCCATACAAATTAGAGATCTCCTTAATACTATTGGGAACCATGATGCCCAAAAAGCTGCTCTGTGGGGATACTTTAAAAATTTCCAGAGTATGATGCATTCTAGGAAAACGATTTCAAAGAAAATAGTAGAAAAATACAAAGATACAATATGCTTCATTGTCAACAAGGATCAATGTTTGATGGAGGCCATTGAGTCCAGAACAGTTTGGATTATGCCCATGGGATATGAAGTGGAAGAAGCAATTCTTGATAATTATGCTCAGCACATGTTGAGCAAACCACTTGACACCAAAGAAGAAAGGTTTGGAACCTTTGAAGAACTAAATGTGAAAATTCATGTGGAGGTCAGAAAACTAGAGATGTCAAGAAAAGTAAGAAGAGAAGTAGAAGAGGTTGCCTTGAAGCATGGATTCACAAAGGAACAAATCAGGGAGGCAAGGGAAAAGAAAGAAAGAGAAAGAGCTAAGGTTCTAGAAGAATCTAAAGAAAGAGAAGAAAGACCTCAGGAAACAAAGAGGTCTACCAAAAGCTCTACCTCCTCTTTTAGTCCTACATCTGCTAGCATAAAGGAATCTGTAAAGAATCCAACTGACAGAGGAGCAAAAAGATAGAAAACAAAAGGTAGAAGAATGTATGTTAGTATAGGTGAAAAAGATGAAGAAGAGACTGAATCTGATGAAGATGTCAAGAAGATGAAATCTAAAGCCACAAAGCCCTCCAAAAGCAACATAAGATCTAATGAGGAAGAGCCTCAAATGGAAAAGGCTACAATAAGACTTGAGGATGTGTTAAAGACAACCACAATAGATGGAAATTTGAAACCTATGGCTGAATTCTATGATGACTATAATGACATAGATAAGAAGACTCTTGAAGACGCCACCAAAGAATATTTAAACATCTATAACAAAGCTCTTATTGAGATCATTGGTGATCTTCCTGATAGCCTAGGCAACATACTATATCTAAGAAAAGAAAATACGATGGCAAAGGACATCGAGCTCAAAGAACATACCTTGATAAAGTTATGTCTGGAGATTACCCAAAAGGAAAAAGCCCAAGTCTCCAAAGCACTGAACAAGGGGTTCAGAACTAAGATGAGGATGAATTCACTAATGAAAGGAGAAATTGACAAAGTGGTTAAGGAGACTGAAGTGATTACTTTGAAAATTTTAAGAGAACTCAATCTACCAACCATCTATGTGTTGGAGTATAGGACCACTGAGAGGGGGGGTAAATCAATGGTCTATAATTCTTGACATCTTATGCACCTTTTAAATTTACAAAATAGAAGATGAGAGAGACTTCAATAATCTATCAAACACATATACACAAGTATGTTGATGAATAGTTAGAGCAAGACTTTATGAACAAAACATTAAGACACACATACATAGAGGCATAAACCATAACACATATTTTGATGAGTGGAAAACCCTCATAGGGATGAAAAACCACTCTAAACTACTTCACTAGATTAATCATGAAAAACACAAGTTACAGAGCCTCACTGGTTGATGAATAGGTCTCACTAACCATACAAGCCTCACTAACTACAAAGAGGTCTCATAGACCATGCAAGCCTCACTGGCAATTATACAAACTTAGATTAATACAAAGAATTTAGAGGGTTTCTCTGTTTCAATACAAATCACCTATTTCTCTTTTTCATACATATCCTGCATACATCTATACATTCAATACAAACTTCTTCATCTGTAATTTCATCTATTGCCTTGTCTCCAAAAATCAAAATTGATGTCTCTATGTGTATGTCTTCAAAATATATATCTGCATAGATGCTCTGCCATCAATTAGCTTTCAATCATCTCCTGTATTGAATTTATCTCTACTCAAAATCTCACACCCACAAACAAATTCTTTATTGTTGCATATATGTATCAGTCCACAATTACCTTTTACAATACCCCTACAATATCATTAAAAATGAAAAACAACTTTTCATTTCCTCTTCTTTCCATATTCCTCCTTTCAAAAATTATCTCCATTTTCATTTTCAAAAATGAATTTACAAGATGCTCTCTTCCACCTGCAATATAAAATTATATATTTCTTCTCTAAATCTATGAAAAACCTATAAAAATAAAATCATATTCTTCTTTCCAAGACCATTCACATTCATCTATCTCTCTAATTCATTTTCTTCTTCTCAAAAATAACTTTTCAATATTTTTCAATATCTTCATCTTCTCTACATATTATTCACCCATTTCATAAAAGACTTCGATCCTTTTATTAAAAGCCACTCTACAATTTATTTATTCTGCATAAAAAATGCATTCACCTACAAAAAAAACTTTTCTGCATGAAGAACAAAAAAATCCTTAATCACCACTTAAAAAGAATAATATCTCAATAAAGAAATTTTCTCTCTTTTAAAAAAATTAACTCCTCCTTTATCTTCAAAGTATGAGTGGGGAGCATAAGAATAGAAAGAATCTTCTAAAAAATTAGAGCATATAACTCTCTAAGAAAATCTGCCTTCAACCATGCTAAAAATAGCTTTAAAAATCCCTATTTCAAGCTATCACAACGACATGACATTCCAGAGGCAGTCAATATCAAAACTGCAAGGGGAGATATCAAAATTCAAATAATAGCCATTGATTACTATTTGCACACTCATCAAATATTAAATGCAGGCCATTAATTTTAATATGGTGCTCATACACTCAATAGGAAGACCAACAAGGTTAGTGAAGCTAGGTGAAGGGGTCGGTTGCCCCATGGTGCTGACCTCCTTATGTTGCAACTTAAGTTGCCATGAAATGCAATAGCAGGTCATCACTCATTTAGAACAAAAAGTGCATATCTTATATGACGGTCTTAAAAGACTATATTAGAAATTTTAATAGGTGTTTGATTATCATTTAAAACACATTTAAACCTTGACAGATATGATTCTTTTTGTGTAACCATTTGACTTTAGATACCTCCCGATCATTTAACACCTCTGTCAAGAACACTTTCATCCATTAAAGATCCTCAATTGATAATACTTTTGAAAACATCTTCTTCATAATACTTATGATCTCTAACTAATGCAAGTTTGTCGACATAAATGACAACACATTGAAACACAACTTTGAGAAAGCATATTCTAATATCCTGAAGGTAATTTTACTCTAGAGACGTGATCAAGTAAGTTAGAATCAAGTCACACAAGGCACCAATAAATCTCCTCCATGTGAACTCCTTAAGTAAAATCAGTGCCTTCAACTCTTCAACTTGAGATCAACAAGTTACCATAAAGATAATCATGAAGCCCACTTCAACATGAGATGAAACACACTATAACTTACAATCAGTAAATTACTATGAAGGTCACCATGAAGCACACACATCCTTTTTGACAATCTTATCATGATGCATGCCACATCCTTAATATTATCAACCTCAACATGATGCCTTACTATCAAGCTCAACATGATGTCTAAGACTTAACCTGATAACCACATACAAGGAGATAAAGCACCAAAGTCCTTATCAACTCCACATACAATGTGATGATACTCCATGAAATCCTTTACACCATGATGTAGTTCCATAAAGAAGTCCTAAATTCTCCTCAAGCATGAAGATCATGATGAACTACAAGTGCAACAGAATGACCTGTCATATGAAGACCAAACAAAAGAACAACTGACCTCCTGATGTCCTGACCAACATCTAACATAAAATGAGATAAACACATCCTTGCACATGATCCAATCAACATGAGTGATCATATGAATATCTCTCTGATCAACAATGACAACATTGCATCATCAACTCAACACCTTTTTGACATCAATGACACTTAACCTCCATTAATCTCCCCCTTTATCATTGATGACAAAACTACATGATGCATTCTCTTTCTCTCTCCCCCCCTTTTTGACATCAGATGACAAAGGCAATTATCTCCCCCCAAATCTCTGATACCACTAGTCTTTGTCAAAAGATTGAAGGCACTGATCACTTTTACAATTTATTGTCCTAGATTTATCCTAAAAGCTTTGTCCTTGTACATCTACATATTGAACAACTTTTCAACTTGACAGAAACAAGAGACCATAAAGCACACATCTAAAGACATACATCTTGAAGCACAAGACTTGAGGACAACATCATTTGAGGCACACCAAACAAAGAATCAAACCACTATTATAAACTGCCCATAGACTATACCATAATCTCAACACAATACCACTTCTTGTCACAACACCAATATGGAGATGAAGATGGAAACTGGCATCATTGAGATTCTTTGATCACTTCTTTTGACAAGATGAAGGCTGACATATCTCTCCTATCAAATATAAACTCCTGATGGCATCACTTGTGGTTGCAAAATAAACTTTTCATGACAAACAATTCTTTCACAATCAACAACCCTTTTTGACCTAAATGACAAATCTCCAAGATCTCCCAAATCATAAAGTATGATGTATGATTATGATGGCATAAAAATGACTCTTAGGTTTTAGATGAATCAAGCCTTTGACATGACACATATAAACTTGAACACCATGCAAAGATATCATAAACACTTCAACACCCATAAACATCAACATGAAGACTACTCATCACACTATTCACAACTCATGATGATATGATGACCACACAAGAGATGACCTTGCCAAGACTTACATGATAGTGACTACAAGATGGACAATCAACCTGCAACCAATCTACTCCTACACACACTTCTTGGCATGATAAAGAATGAAGACTATATTGATGAAGACCATCCTCCTATTTCTGCACAAGACACTTTTTACAACACAATGTCAAATCTGATATATACAAAATCACATCTAAAACATACTGTAATCAACAAGAACTGATGTCTCTTGACTGTATCATTCAAATCAGCCCATCAAGTTTGCACATCAACAAACTAATTGCACCATCAAGTTCTTCCTGCAACAAGACTATCAATTGCATATGCTTACAACAATATGTAGGATTAAAATGTTTCAAATGCTCATTTTGAAGTCTTCTTTCACAATCCATATGCCTCAAGTCAGCAACTAAACATTGCCATGTTATTCTTATAAAGATTATTGCACAATTACAACACACCAATGATGAAATATTGTTATGTCAAATATGAAACCATTGTCAATGCCTTTGCAAAACCAAATGCACAGACAAGTGCTATGAATTGACTTCTTCCATTTTCAACCTCCTCAGCCAACATATGCTAACATCTAATAAGATCTCCTTGAGTACACCTTAACTAGAATTGAATAGCTCTTTGCTATGAAAACTAACACTTCACATTCTCACTAACATATCAAGAACACTTTGAACTGCAACATCATGACAACTCAGCCTTTGTAAGCATCAACATGATATGAACAAGATAGGATCATTTATAAACCAAGTCACTCAACATCATCAAACTCTTTGTGCATTGAACCCCTAAACATCTTATCAATGTCTTGTATGCATTATGACATGAATGACAACATGAACCATTGATCACCTATATAACTGACATACACTGAAGATCAACATAGTTATCAACATCATCATGAACTTCATTTCATAAGATTGATATAAGTAGCATCTTAGCAAACATTATCAGGCAGTAATCTAATAATATGATAAATAAGACAAGATCGTCATATTGACCAGAACCAAATGATCTCCTCTTAAAACTTCTTGGGGATAATTGATAGGACATTTGACAATTCCCCCTTACTTCATGCTATATCTTATGCAACTAATGATGTGACTTGTGCAAAATGCACAAGTTTAGGATCTATCTTCTCCTGACTTTGTTTCATTCTCCAAAATTTTACAGGTTCTTTCTTCTATTCAGTTTTCTTCTTCTAGACCTTTTCAACCTTTTTCTCTTTCCAATCTTTCAAACCAGGTGATGCTATTCTTCCATACATTCTGTAACTATATGCTTTGTGACTAGGAAAATTGCACTTGAAACATACAAAATTAGTATTCCTTCTGCAATCAAATGCTTTGTGTCCAAAATGGTTATAGGTATAACAGTAACCAAAAAATGAATAATTATACCTGTACATATATGCTTGTCTTACTGGAGCAGTTCTTTTGAAATTTCTTCTTTGATTGTGCATTTTTACAAACTCATCTTTGGTTTTTATTTCAGCTTCAATCTTCTTTTTGCCTTCAGGAGTAGCAGCATGATAACTCAGATCAATTTTCCTTATAGGAGTCTCTCTGAATTTGGAACACTCTCCTTCATAACCTAGACGAGTAGTGTCCTTATGATGCTTTTGTTTGCCCAAAATTTCATGTAACTTGTTTGTGCTTTCTTCAAACTCCTGATATTTCTTGGACAAAACCTTGAGTCCTTCATAATCTTTTCTCGGATTGACAATTTTAGCCTCTAGTTTTAGACATTCAATTATTTTCACCTCAAGATCAAATTTTGTTACATCTATTATTCTCTTGGCCTCTTCAATCTCAGTTTTTAGGCTAATAATCAATTTCTCTGATTCATCAACTTGTGTCCTTAAATTCAAAATCTAATTTCTTGCCTCTTCAAGATCAGAAAATACTCTCTCAAGGTCTGAAAGTGCTTTGTCTTTGAAGTCTTTTTCTTGTTGTAGCTACAACTCTAGTCTTTGATTCTCCTTTTTGTATTTCTTGATTTCACTCAGAGCACACATGAGTTCTCCTTCAACATCAACCTCACATTCTTGTTCATCATACTTCTGATCATAATCACTCATAATGTAACCTCCTTCATGTGAAAATCTTCCATCATTGTCACTCTTCTCAGATAACAAGTTGTCCTCTAATTCAAATGCATCACCTTGATAGATTCTTATCAATTCCTTCCACACACCCTGAACTGTTTCACAATGCATAACTTTATAGGAAACTTCATTAGATAATCCAGACAAAATGGCCTTCTTTTCTATATGATTACATTCATAAGCCTCTTTGTTGTTTGCAATATTAGGTGATTGAGAGGAAATAAAATACCCATTTTCAACTGACATCCACACACTATACCCTATAGAGGATAGATAGACTTGCATTCTAATACACCAAATAGAGAAATCTGAACCATCAAAGAAAGGAACTCATGACTCAACTTTTGAGACATTTCTATCAACCTTTGAGTTTGGTATAGATGGTGTCTTTTGACCAGAATGAGACTTGACATTTTTCTTTTCTCTATTTTTTTTGCACTTTCCCATGGTACTCCACTATCAGAACCTACCCAAGCTGGTTAGACTTTTATAGGGAACCTATGCTCTGATACCACTTTTTGGAGTATAGGACCACTAAGAGGGGGGGTGAATAAGTGGTCTATAATTCTTGACATATTATGCACCTTTTAAATTTACAAGACAGAAAATGAGAGAGACTTCAATAATATATCAAACACATATGCACAAGTATGTTGATGAATAGTTAGAACATGGCTTTATGAACAAAACATTAAGACATGCATACATAGAGGTATAAACCATAACACATATTTTGATGAGTGGAAAAACCTCATAGGGATGAAAAATCACTCTAAATGGCCTCACTGGTTTAATCATGAAAAACATAAGTTACAAAGCCTCACTAGTTGATGACTAGGTCTCACTGACCATACAAGCCTTACTGACTACAAAGAGGTCTCACTGAGCATGCAAGCCTCACTAACAATTATACAAACTCAGATTAATACAAAGAATTCAGAGGGTTTCTTTGTTTCAATACAAATCACATGTTTTTCTTTTTCATACATATTATGTATACATCTATACATTCAATACAAACTTCTTCATTTGCAATTTCATCTATCGCCTTGTCTCCAAAAATCAAAATTGATGTTTCTATGTGTATGTCGTCAAAATATATATCTACATACATGCTCTAGCATCAATTATCTTTCAATCATCTCCTTGAATTCATCTCTACTCAAAATCTCACACCCAGAAATAAATTCTTTATTGTTGCATATATGTATCAGTCCACAATTACCTTTTACAATACCCCTGCAATATCATTAAAAATGAAAAACAACTTTTCATTTCCTCTTCTTTCCATATTGCTCCTTTCAAAAATTATCTCCATTTTTATTTTCAAAAATGAATTTACAAGATGCTCTCCTCCACCTGCAATATAAAATTATATATTTCTTCTATACATCTATGAAAAACCTACAAAAATAAAATCATATTCTTCTTTCCAAGACCATTCACATTCCTCTATCTCTCTGATTCATTTTCTTCTTCTCAAAATCAACCCTTCAATATTCTTCAATCTCTTCATCTTCTCTGCATATTTCTTCACCCATTTCATAAAAGACTTCCATCCTTTTATTAAAAGCCACTCTGTAATTTATTTATTCTACATAAAAAATCCATTCACCTGCAAAAAAAACTTTTCTACATGAAGAGCAAAAAATCCTTAATCACCACTTAAAAAGAATAATATCTCAATGAAGAAATTTTCTCTCTTTTTAAAAAATTAACTCCTTTATCTTCAAAGTATGAGTGGGGAGCATAAGAATCGAAAGAATCTTCTAAAAAAATAGAGCATATAAATCTCTAAGAAAATATGCCTTCACCCATGCTAAAAATAGCTTTAAAAAGCCTTATTTCAAGCTATCACAATGACATGATGTTCCAGAGGCCGTTAATATCAAAACTGCAAGAGGAGATATCAAAATTCAAATAATAGCCATTGATTACTATTTTGTGTGCTCAACAAATATTAAATGTAGGCCATTGATTTTAATATGGCACTCATGCACTCAATAGGAAGACTGATAGGATCGATGAAGCTAGGTGAAGGGGTCGGCTACCCCATAGTTCCGACCCCCTTATGTTGCAGCTTAAGTTGCCATGACTTGCAATAGAAGGTCATCACTCATTTAGAACAAAAAGTGCATATCTTATATGACAGTCTTAAAAAACTATATTAGAAATTTTAATAGGTGTTTGATGATCATTTAAAACACATTTAAAACTTGACAGATATGATTCTTTTTGTGTAACAATTTGACTTTAGATACCTCCTGATCATTTAAGACCTCTATCAAGAACACGTTCATCCATTAAAGATCCTCAACTGATAATACTTTTGAAAACATCTTCTTCATAATACTTATTATAAAACTTATGATCTCTAGCTAATGCAAGTTTGTGGACATATATGACAACACCTTGAAACACAACTTTGAGAAAGCATATTCTGATATCCTGAAGGTAATTTTACTCCAGAGACATGATCAACTAAGTCAGAATCAAGTCACACAAGGCACCAAAAAATCTCCTCCATGTGAACTCCTTAAGTAAAATCAGTGCCTTTAACTCTTCAACTTGAGATCAACAAGTTACCATAAATATCATCATGAAGCACACTTCAACATAAGATGAAACACACTTTAACTTGCAATCAGTAAATTACTATGAAGGTCACCATGAAGCACACACACCCTTTTTGACAATCTTATCATGATGCATGACACATCCCTAACATTATCAACCTCAACATGATGCCTTACTATCAAGCTCAACATGATGTCTTTGATTTAACCTGATAACCACATACAAGGAGATAAAGCACCAAAGTCCTGATCAACTCCACATACAATGTGATGATACTCCATGAAATCCTTTATGCCATGATGTATTCCCATAAAGAAGTCCTGAATTCTCCTCAACCATGAAGATCATGATGAACTACAAGTAAAGAAGAATGACCTGTCATATGAAGACCAAACATAAGAACAACTGACCTCTTGATGTCCTGACCAACATCTAACATCAAATGAGATAAACACATCCTGGCACATGATCCAATCAACATGAGTGATCATATGAATATCTCTTTGATCAACAATGACAACACTGCATCATCAACTCAACACCTTTTTGACATCAATGACAATCAACCTCCATCACTATGAGAATATAGATATGGATGCTGGTAATGACACAATTGTTCCTAAGTTGAATCTTGAGCAAAAAGCAAGAAAAATGACCATGTGTCCAAAGAAATGGAGGTACCTGTAGTGGAAACTCAAGTAACACCTCCTCTAGAAGAACAAAATGACAAGGAGAAATCAGAAAAGAAGCACATCAAGGTAACCCCTCCACTGGAATAGAAGGAGGATGCTAATAAAGACATGAACCTAGACAATCCAGAACAAAGCCAGAAAGAAGAAGCCTCTGCCAGAGCAAGAGACACCGCAGAACCAGCAAAAGAAGCTTTGGACAAAGGAAAACACATTTTGGATGAGACTGAGTTTCTACAAGGTCCAATCAACTTGGAGGCAATGTCACTAGTACAAAAACTAAAATTAGTGAGTCATATAGGCCAAGGCTTAGGAAGAGATGCTTAAATCTCACATTGAAGAAAATGACCTTATTGGAGAAGCATCTAGTATTTTGGAAAATCAAATGTCATCTTATCAGAAGGATACCTCTGTTTCCTCCTTAGACCAACTGAAAGGTCTAATAAATTATGTCAATAAACATTTTGAGTCCTTTGAGAAATCTATCAAACTCAAAGTAAGACAAGAGTTTAATGACAGAAGGTTGAATAAGTTGCAGACAATGATAGAAAATGATAAGACCCAGTTAGATGGTAGAATAAAAGGCATTCAGAGTGCAATTAAGGAGGTAGGTGACCTATACAAATTTTGTCTATCCTGGCCTGTAGTCACAAGAAAAATAGAAGATAAAATCAAAGAATTGGAGTAGCAGCTGGTCAATATGTCTAAAACATTTGATCCGGTGGTGGAATCCATAGGTAGCAAAGAGATTCAAGCCATAAAAATTCATAATGACTTGAGAAATCAGATAAACTAGAGAGATCAATTGAAAAATAAAATGTGTCAATTAAGAGGACCGATTAGTCCCAAGTTGGACTCAATGTTCAATCTAGTAGCAATGACATAAGCAACCTCACTAGCTAACATACCTCCTGATTTGTAAAAGGCAGAGAAGCTGGCCTTTCTCTTGAGCAGCCATATTGAAGTTTTGGACAATGCCAAGAAGGCATGGAATGAGGAGCTATCTCAAATACAAACCATTTTTGATGATATCCTACAACTTATGTAAAATTAAGATGAAGATTGTACTTGTATATATGTGGCAGAGTATAGCAATTTTTGCAGTTTCGACAAGTTTTTGACTCCAGTTCATACACCTTTACCATTGATGTCAAAGTGTTAGAAGAAGATAAGTGAAAAATGGGAGAAAAAACTAAAGGGAAGCAAAAATATATATAGTATATAGCAAGGGGGAGCAGACAAGCATTTTTCACTATGTGTTGTCATCAATGCCAAAGGGGGAGACTATTGGCAAGAGACACTGATATGTATTAGACTTGAGTGTTGTCATTGATGGAAATAAGGAAAAGATCATCCATCACAATGGCAAAGACAGATTACTCTGGAAGACAATCCTAATCCGGCAACAAGGTACAAGCATTTTGGTCTAGAAGCCCTAAAATGGCTAAGTATGGAAAATGTTCAGGTATGAAACAGAAAAAGGATCAGTACTCCTCCACAAGATAAGATGTGAAGATGCAATTTAGGTATGATATTCATAGATACCTATTGCTCTTATATTCCAATTATCAAGTTATGACTTCCTCTAGAAGTCATCTAGTGAAAAGTCTAAGTTTGAGTGGATAGTGTTAAGACAGAGACAGTGAACAGTACAAAGTAAAATGGTCTGCATTCCTCCACATTAGTATATTTTGTTCTACAGTTCTAAAGTAAGATAGAGATAGGTCATGACTATCAAAATCCAAGTTTGTAGCTCCAGAAGTATAGCATATCTCATTCTACAGGATCTCTAATATCGACATCTGGTATGATAGTGTTACAATTTGTCAAGGCAACAATTCTAAGGTGCGTATTTTGGCATATAGATTTATCTTGTTCTACAGAGTTGAAGACATGTTAAGAGATCATTAATGATTGTTGAATATGATTCATGAAGGTGCATTTGGTCTGTAACAAGAGTTGTGTTGTGATAGAGGAACCTATCATATATGTTATTAAGGAACAAGCCGACAAGCCTGTAAGATCCTTATGCGGAGAAGGTATAATATCTAGACAATCAATATAAGTGATCACATGATTAGAGCCAACCTATATGAAGACTTGTACATATTTTTTTTTGGTTTGTGTTACACAAGATCAAGCTGATAGAATACAACACTGTGTGTACACATTTCATACTTTGCTTACTGACCTGATTAAGAGTTAGATAAAATTGTGGATATATATAGAGGATGGATTTCAATGTTTGTGTGTGTTGTTGATGCGAAGAAGCAAGTGGATACAAAATATGTGAAGATAAGTGACAAGAGAAGAAGAAGAGAGATCATATGTAAAAATAGAGCAGTATAATAGGGCAGTGAGAGATGAAGAGTTTTGAGTCAGTGTTTCTGTCCTTCATTGGAACTATAACCATGTATATGTAGATGCAATCTTAGCAGTTCATCTTTGGCAATGAGCCATCCTTCTTCTTTTTCCTTCTTCTAAATTGGAAGTGAGCCTTTTCTTTTATGTAGTGAGCCCTAAGGGCAGTGATCCCTATAGGCAGTGAGCCTCTAATTTTTAGTATTGTTATAACTTATTTATCTTGTGGACTAACATCCACTGTGGTTTTTCCCTTAACAGGGTTTTCCACGTAAAAATCTGGTGTCACTTGTGTATGAACTTGCAATTGTGTTTATATTTCTAAGTTTATGTAGTTCAACACACGGTCTAATCTCTCCATTTTTCTTCCTTACTAGCACTAATTTGGACACCCATGTTGAGTTTTTGATTGGGAAGATTATTTTTTATTCTAACTTCTTAAGTTCTTCTACCATAAGAGACTCAATCCTTGGATTTATTGGTCTTTTCTTTTGACACATAGGCTTTGATCTTTTAGTGAGTTCAATAGTATGTTGGACTATATCCTTATTGTAACCATGAAGATCCTCATAAGTTCATGCAATCAACCTATCATATTTGTTACATAGAGATATCAGCCTATACCTTTCTTCTTGAGTACTAATATTGTCTACTTTGAGTTTTCTTCCATTACTGACATCAATTTCTGAGTAGTCATCCTTACTGGCTACAAACTTTCTCTTGTCTAGACTTACATCATCAGGGTCAAAAAGATTCTCAAGGGATATCAATCCTTTTGGAAGCTTATTTGATTTTAATTGCATTACCTGATCACCGTAGGCCTCTTCAATCTTGGGCTGCAATTAATCAACGAATTCCCTAGACTGTTGTAAGAATAAAAGGATTTGAAGATCATTGTCAAAAAATTGCCAAATATCTCCATTGTCAGGAATAGCAGGGTGAATAATAACCTTGACTGCTTCTTCATTTACAAACAAATCCTTAGTTGGGTCAAACTGAGATCCAATCTGGGTCATTCTATCTGCTTCAGCATTCTTGGCCCTTGGCATAACTTCTATATTGAAAGAATCAAAATCTTCAATTAAGTCCCATATACAGTGACAGTATGACCTCATTCTCACATTTTTTGCTGCAATTGTTTCTTTGATTTGTTTTATTACCAATTATGAGTCACCGAAGACTCTCAAATTTCTTATCCCTTTCTTTTTGGCAAGGATCAAGCCATGTACTAGAGATTCACAATCAACTTCATTATTGGTACAGGTAAAATGAAAGCACAGGGCCCTGAGAATCTTTTCCCCTTTGGTGAAGTAAGGTAGATGCCTTCTCCAACACTATTCTTTCTCCTAGCTTCGTCAAAATTTAGAGTCCAAATCAAAGAATTTTCATCAAGGTCTTCCTTTTATTTTTTTGGTTGACTCATTATCTCTAGTATCTCATGGTCTTCATAAAAAATCACATGCATTCCTAACCCAGTAGAATCATAATTGCCAAAAGGGTCACTCTACATCATATCTAATAGATGGTTTTCATCCTCTTCATTTCCACCAGTTCCGGTCCATTCTTCCATTTCATCTACATAAACTTTTTCCTCTTTATTGATCATAGAATGAGATGCTTCAAACTTTGATGTTGCTTCATTAGTAATATGTTCCTTTCACAAAGGCTCTGACAACACCTTCATCTTTGAACCATACTCAGTCCTCAGAATTAGATGTGACCAATCTAAAGACATATATCCTCCAATTTTAGTTGTGAAATCTCTAGATAGTCATAAACCAAAAACAAGGGGGATATCAATGACCACCACATCTTGCAGTATAGTTACATTTGGGTAGTCATACAATTGTAAGGGGAGTTGTTTGATAATGCCTATGGTCTGGACTAATTGTTTATCTAACTACATCACCCCTTTAGCTAATGGCACATATTTTATTTTTAAAGTAATTGCTATTTGTTTAGGCATAACCATAGTACTTGCACTGACTCTATCATGGAATCGTGTAATAACTTCTCTGCCACTATTAGGGTCAAATAAAAAGGATTAGGCTTAATCTTACTTGCCTCTTATTTTGCATTCACTAGTATAGACCCCTGTTGTGGCTAAGGTGCCTTAGATTGTTCTTTTCCTTTATCTACTAAACCTTCCTTGGTGCCAGTAGCTTTAGGTTCATTTTAACATCCTAGAGCTTCTTACAATAGTACCTTCTATTCAAGGATGGATAACATATCCCACAAGCATACATTAGCAGGGCCTTTTTTCAACTGCTCTACCACATTCATTGGTCCCAGTGACTATACTTTAGAGTAGTAAGGATATGTTGTCCTTTCCATCATTGTGTTAGGGACTCCTCGAATCTGTGATGTGATTGGGGTATCCTACCTTACTATTGGGATATAGGGAGCCTGGACTGATGATCCTTTTCTTGATTTAGTCAATACATTGGGGATGACTTCTATTGTCTCCACCATCCTTCTTTTTGATCTAGTGTAGTAATCTGACCAAACCTTAGAAGTTGATGATTCATTTATGAAAACTAATTATTCATCTTCAATCCTTGAGAATAGTGCATGTTCAGGGGCAATTTATCCTTCTTTATCTATAGACATGCCTTGCATTTGAGCTACTATCACTATATTTTAAACACCGAATGATTGGTATGGGTTTGATTCTAATGATGGACCATCTTGGCTTCCCATTCTTCTTTGTTCTACCACTTTCTATTGTAAATTTCCTCTAGGACAATATTTGGGAATATGTGCATTATTACAAGGAAAGCACCATGAATTCATCTCTTCTGCCAAGTTATTCTATCCAGGAACCAATTATCTCCCAGGATTAGCTGGGATAATTTGTAATGGTGTTGGCACAGGGACAAGCTGATTAGATGGCTATGAAAAGTTTGGTTTTTATGGCCCCTAATATTGATTTGGCTGATATTTGGGTCTATTTCCTTGAAATCCCTAGTAGGGAGGATTTTGATATGAGGTTTTCTACCTTTTTAAGGTTAATGATCTCATTGGAAAAGGTTCTGAGAATACTCTTAACATCATCCATCTTAGATGGAGAAGGAGACAAAGCCAAAGTTGTGGGTCTTTGAGGTGTAGGAAAGGTATACATAGAAATAAGAATTGATAAAGTACTAGAGGCTTCTTCTTGGACATGGATTGATAATTCAGGGAACATAGGCATAGGGGGTCTTGGAGGTAATTTCCCAGCATCTATTAGACTATTTTCTACTTTAACAACTAACTCATATGTTGTAGGAAGGGTTTGTCCTCCTAACAACTATATCATAACTGAAATATCAGAATTAAAAGCCTTGAGGTAGAAGACAATTGACATACCTGTTGGTGGTCTAGCAATGTTAAACATAGAGGGGGTGAATCGATATTCTACAAAACCACTTAGTTTGTTGTTCCTTAATCCAATTACCAAATTCAATAACATGAAAGAAAAATAAACATAAGAACAACAACCATAAAGACATAACACATAGACACTAGGATTTTTACATGGAAAACCCAAAAAGGGAAAAACCATGGTGAGTGTTAGCTCACAATATATTATGATAGCACAGTACCAAATTACAAGAAGGTTCACTACCTTAGGGCTCACTGCCCTATGAAGAAGTGCTCACTACACAAAGGCTCATTGCCAAGACAAAAGAAGATAGAAGAAGGATTAGCTCACTGCCAGGAGATGACTGATACAAATGCATCTACAGAATGCTAAGGTGTAGTACCAATTAGTTTAATATATAGATTCAAAAGACTTCATACTATCTACTCTACTTTTTATGCTTTTCTCTACATAAACTCTGCTCTTTTGCCCTTACTGTCTTCTTCTGGTCACAACTCTACTTTTGAATCACACACACATTTAGTTCATTCACATTGCAATACCATATCATCACTCAACACTAAAATCTAACCCATATAAATATCTACAACTTTGAATTCAATCTTAAAACTGAGTCAACCTATCAAGCACAACACTTTATCAACCTACATTGACTCTGTTGGCCCAACACTTCCACTAAAATTCACATGGGACTCCAAGAACCACATCAATCATTCTTAATGCTTCACAGATCATATCTTATCAACCATAGATCATGATTCCCTTATGTGGTGAAATGTAGAACTCAGAACTATCTCCTCTTCATTGGTGAAATACTGGCAAACTAGCTGTCGGAACATGAAATTTTGTAGGTGATCTTCCATATCACTTTAGACTCTGTAACTCCTCAAATGGATGCTTTTGACACCTATCCATACTAGCTCAAAACTACATACCAACACAATCACTTACGGAGAAATGCGGACCAAAATATCCATGCACTCTGCATTGTTCCTAACTTAACTGTGTTCACCTAGATTTAGACATTTCATAGTATGACTTCTAGAGGAAGTTGAGTCTTGATCATTGGTACATATCATCATCAAATAGCTTTGAACAACATATCCAAACCACATATATTGATCTTCTATTGTGGAAGCATACTGACCCAATCTCTGTCACTTCTCTGTCACTTACTCTGTATATTATCCATACTTGGTCATTTTATCCTTCCAGACCAGAATACCTTTGTGCTTTGTTTCTAAACCAAGTTGGTCTTCTGGAGTAATGTCTCTTTGTCATGCTAGTAGAATCCCTTTTCCTTGTTTCCATAAATGACAACATGCAATCCTTCATCAGAGTAGTGTCTCTTGCCAAGAAGCAACAACTGGGATTCTTTGCTAGGTATTTTGGAATCTGGTGTTGAAATCAATTATGGCTTCTTGATGTGCTCTCTTTATGTTGATCAACTATTGTAAAAGAGAGGACATGTCTCCCTTCTCACTAAATCTTTCAAATAGTGCATCGCCCAATTGGTCCAAAGTTCCAATAGAATTTGGTGGTAAAGATTGTTACCAATCCAGAGCTCTTCCTTTAAAAGAAGTAGCTAGTAGTCTCATAGCAACATTTTGCTCTGTAATATAATGTACTGTGCATACATCAGCCACATCCTGCAGATGTTCAGTCGGGGTCTTAAAATCTTCTCTTGTGAACTTAGGTAATGCTTTTAGAGCATTAGCTGGAATTGGGTCCCATGTATCTAGAGGTGTTGGAAGGATGAGTAGGCTACCACTGTTCTAGTTGACAAAATTTAGAGATGAAGCTAGGGCACCCATTTGTCCTGCTAAGATATTTTTCTGATTTGCCCTTCTTCTCAGGGCAGTTACAAATGGTGGTAACAAGAGTCCTAGGTTAGCAACAGATCAAGCTTAGGTAGTTGGTACACAACTCTGGCTCCTTACAAGATGCCAACTTGTGTGATTCTAATCAAGAATCTATAAATACTGAGAGTGCCAAAAAACTGTCGATGTTTAATTTTGCAAATATTCACCAACAATGGGAAATTCTAAGAATGTGGGACTTGACTCTTAGAATAACCTCCAAATTTTAAGGTAGTTGGTTCTTCTCTATGGGTTTTGGTGCAAAGGGAAGAAAAAACAAGATTATAAAGATAACACCTAAATCTACTAAGGCAATGTGCCAAAAATGTATTAAGATCCACACTAATAGCACAGTGATCAAACTTACAGAATCTATTGATAAGCTAAAGAGCATAAAGCATGATTAACATTAACAACATATGTATATCAAATTCATTAAAGGCTCATACTGAAAGTAAGAAATAAGAATCAGAAACATATTTGAATTTGCACATAATACCACTCTCTCTTCATTAATGGGCAGGAGAACAAAGTACATAAGGAAAAACTTGAACAGATTACAATATTCAATCCCTCCTGAGAGGCACCTATTAAGGCAGGAAAATATGCTTCTAATCTAGTAGCTAAAACTCTCTGGTCTCTATTTTATATTGTATATCTTCTCCTAATATGGACTCTTCTATTTATAGCATAAAATTTGAAGTTCGAAGCTCCCCTATAATTGTTGAGATCCTAACAGCCTGGCTTTTTGAGACTCCAGTTAACTACTGCTTCCATTTGCTCTTATGATTATATTCTCTTACATTCCTTTGACCTCTATGCCTTCTTGTTTAGTTGGTAATCCTTGTATTTATTTGGATTGCTTGTCCATTCTTTTCATTTTATTTTATTACATTATTATTTTATTATTGTTATTTGTATATTTAGTTTTTTACTTCTATCATTCTCTTTTAGTTTCCATACCTCCTCTATTATTAGTTTTTCTTCTTCAATTTTTATAGGTTTATTATTATTATGATGATTTTCTTTATTAATTTAAGGTGTTATTTTAATTTAAGTTGTTATATACTTTAAGGTATCATTTTAAGATTTTCTTATTTCTTTCTGTAGACACCTAAAATTGGACTACTTCTGCAAACCAATTTTCTGTATCTCGCACTAATCCATTCCCCCAATCTGCATATCCCTGGTGATCAATTAATTCACCTTATTAATCCATTTAACCTTACAACCCTATCCTATTAATTGAATGAATATTCCTAATATTCATTTAATTGATTTATCCATTTCCCTAATCCCTGTTAATTAGATAAATCATGTTTATCTAATTAACCTAGACTTAAGTTAATTTAACCCACTTTCCCACATTCTCCAAATAAAGAAATGGGAATAAATCCACCTAAAATCCCACATTATAATAAATAAATATTTTTCCCATACCTATGCCTCTATTTCCCTCCAAATGAATTTTTTAATTCTTTTGGATTTCCCTCCCATGAATCTTTTATTTAGAAATAATCTTCCCTCCATAACTTATTTAATAATTTCCTCTTCCCCAAAATGAATAAAAGAATCACTTTTATTCATAGCCATCCATTTTGCTAGATTAAATCTGAGCCCTCCATATCATCTCCATCCTCCACCATTGATATTTCCAATCAATCTCCACCCTTGGATCAAAAATCCCTCCAAAACTCTATAAATAGAGCCTCTCCCAAGCCATTTTAGGAAGCCAAGTCTATGTATCAGACCTCTACTCAAATCAATCTTCAATATCCTCATCTCATCAAACCTCTGCCAAAATCATTCTAGTCCTCCCCTATCTCCATCTAAATCAGGCATCAAGCCATTTATCTCCCATTTACATTGTGTTGTAGGCATTGAGCAATCCACATTCTTCACATTTAGTCATTCTGATCACGGGAACAATCTGAGGAGCTACATGGAGCATCTCCTTCCCGCATGGATTCGTGAGGTCTTAATGAAGGTATAATCATTTTGTTTATGCATTAGATTAGTCATTATCTTCATTCTGAGTTCATTGATTACATTATCAACTCATCCCAACCCTTATCTATATCAATCCATATCACAACAATCATTATCCTATGCAACCCCTCCATCATCACATCAACACATTTACCAACATCAACAACAACTCACCTCACAACACAAAGTCCAAACACCATCTTCAACCTCATATCAACTTCCATCATATCAACCCCCATCATCCTCATATCAACTTCCATCATCCTCATATCAACCCTCAACTTCATACCAACCCCAAAACCTTTCATCTACATATCCTACCATTACACCTATCACATCAATCCAAGCACTAGTGAGCCCAAATCCACCTTTGCAACAAGAAGCACTTACAAGTCCAAGTGGTCCCTTGTACATAATTCAAATGAATCCAAGTTATCCTAGGCAAGATCCAATCACCTTTGACAAAGGAGATACCAATCTAGAGTGCCCTCCACCATCTAATCCCACACCTATCCTTGAACCCATCCACAAACCATCACAACCTAATCCCATCACCCACCTATCCAATCCCAATCCTATTTCCACACCAACCACCATCATTATCCATCCATTATATTGCCCTTCAACCCATACACTCATGAAGGATACCATCCATTGGCTAATAGCAAGGAATCAAACACCCTCGTGCAATCCAACATCCACCAAACCGCTTGAACAATCTCCTATCACAACTCAAGAACCATTATGCAGCCCTATTCAAGAACCCATATGCCAAGTACCTATTGCATCCATCCTAGCACCTATCACATCCATCCTAGCACCCCCCACATCTATCCAAGTCACTCCTACTTCTATCCAACCACATGAGCTATGTCAAGAATCTGATCCAAAGCATGTTGAAACATCAACCCCTTCTCCTAATCAAGATCTAACCATCCCATCTAATCCCATCCCCGATCCCCTACCATCTATTGATCACCTTATTTATCCCCCATCAACTTCTACCACCCCTTTACCATCCCCCATTAATCTTTCACCTCCATCTACCAATCCCATCCCAAATCCATCCCCTTATCCACTTGGAAAGAGCACTTTCATCCGTGGTAAACCCCTTGTAGGATGTGAACAACTCCCATCTCTCACATATCTTTCTCCCACAAATACTGGATTTGCGTCTTGTTTCCAAAGAAACAAACATCCCATTGCATGTCGCATGCTCCAACTTATGAATTATCAAGGCAAAGGCTTAGGCCTTCATGAACAAGGCATCTTAGAGCCCATCCAAACCACATTCCATCCATCCTCACATGGCCTTGGCTATGTATCCCAACAAAAACAACCTACACATGTCGATACCATCCACCCACATTCCAAAATCCATTCATCCAATCCCAAACATGGTGCATCTCATCGCACTCCCAAAACATATGTCTCCATCCCTCCTCCATCATCCTACCATTTGCAAAAGCATGTGACCATCCATCTCCCCCCATCAAATTTACCTCCACTCCTTCCAACTCCAAATATCCCCATCAAATCCACTCTACCTCCTATCCTACCAACTCCCACAATCCCTATCCACAAATCCTCTTATCCTCCCATCCTCCCAACTCCTAATATCCCCATCCTCAAATCCCCTTATCCATTTATCCATAAATCCACTTTTTACCCCTCCACCCATAAATCCCCTAAAATTCCCAATCAAGACCACACATCTTTCAAACATGAAGCTTCCCCCAAATCCATGGGATTCAAAAATTTGAATGCCTCAACTCATAAAGCACAAAAGCCTAAGGATATTATTCTTTCCAATCAACCTGACAAATCAAAAAGGCTATCAAATCCCACACCATCACAAGAAAAAGCAAAAACAAAAATGGTGTGGGTCCCTATACAAAGATCACTCAAATCTAATGAGGCATCCACCTCCCAATCCACTCCAAAATCCCAAACATCCCACTCCCCATCTAAAAATCCCATAAAGTCTAAGTCCATTTGGGTCCCTAAAACCCCAAATTGACCATCCAAAAATCTCACATCCCGATCCCCATTACTCCCAACTCCACATCCCAAGTACAAGCTTCCAAATACATCACGATGTGTGCCACAACCGGTCTTGGTTCCCCTCCCTCACTTGCAATTCCCACATACCTCCATCTCTCCATCTTTTTTTCACTATCCTACATATCTTCCCCATCACATTCCTATGGTCCATGCTTTTGCATAATCCACATTATACACACCATAATCCATTCCATCTTCTCCTATCTACCAACATCCATGCAATCATCATCCATAATGCTATCCAACATGGGACCATCTTCTTCTTGCTATGTAAATAGATGCTAGAGTCCCCATTCCATAAAAAATGCAAAAAAATCAAAAAATCAAGAAAATAGTAAAGAAAAAAAATCTGTCCAATGGTGAAAACCACTCCTTGTGGCTCCTTGGGCAAGTACCTTGATGAAAAACCCTTGTGGGTGTCATGTGTAATCCCTTCTCCATCCATTTTGCATCCCTACACTTGGGGGCAAAACCATATCCTTCATCCACATCCATCATCTCCTTGCACATCTTATTCACTATCTTATCCTTATCCTATCATATTCTTATCCACTACCCCCTATTTATCCTATCATTCCCCATCCATTCTCTCTACTATATCTCCCACCTTAGATCTTGATAAAGACAAGGGGCAACATATCAAAAACAAGCCTTGGAAATCTCTTGGCATACTCCCTTTTGAGTATATCCTCCATCCATCTACTGCAAAGTCCACCCATTCAAACATGAGCCCATCATGCAAAATTCTTTAGGCATTAGGGCATATGATTCCTTGCAACCTAGCCCTTGGAGAAAATCCTGCAATCCCCCATCCATATATCATGCATACCTATCCTATCCCTCATCCCTATCTTCCATCTATCTAACATGCATCCCTATCGCTTGTCCATTCACCTACCACAAATCTCCAAGTTAATTGAGCTACCATTTGTTGATGTCTTCCGAGACCTCTTTGATGTGCACTGTTCAACATCATATAAAGACCCAGAGGAAGCTAAAATGGACCTAGGAGGTTCTTTACCTTGAAAAAGATGTATACGAACGCATAAATTCATAGCTTTCTCTGTCCTCTATGCACTCTTTACAGATCTCTGGTTGTGTTCTTAGAGTATGGATTTTACTCATCTTACACTCCTGATCATCAACATTTAAGTCCTCTATTATTGGCACTTCCTTGCAGCTTCCATAAATATCATTTGCTTTAGAATTTTGAAATTCAACCAGAAAACCATCATAATAAATCATGCCCTTTCTACAAAATCAAAAATTCAAAAACATCACAAAATCAAAAAATCCCAAAACAATAGAAAACACACAAAATTCCAAAAATATTCTATCCATCACACAAATAAAACTTGCTCCATCACACTCCCACATCATCATCACATTTATCATCATCCCATATCATCATCACATCTATCCTTAATAAACTTACACTAGATCCAAGCATCGCATCACCTATCAAAGCACTGTCCTTAATCAAAATCATCAACTATCAAATCAGTATCAATCACAACTTGTCACCATCACATCTTCAGCCACTTTTACAACATCATCAAGTCATTTATCAATCTCTGCCTTAGGATATATCTTTCCTATGATAGGCAAAATCTATCAAATCATCATCCATCTTGGCAAGAGATACAATGGTTACTTGTTTGGTTCGTTGGTCTTTTGGTTTTTGATTTTTATCTTTTGTCCTATTCGAAGATCACATCAAAGCTACCTTGATCTTACTATATCATGGTATGTGGTGAAAACATCTAGAATGGGGCATGGTCTTGCTTTTGTATGCTATTCTTGTGGGTTGGTCTCATTACTCCAAGCTAGTATTCATATCTTGATTGATCATAGGGTCAGTTCTAGCATATTGATCTTCTTATGCATCTAAGGTTCATCATACCTTTTTTGTACTAAGGGCTTATGCTATGAGTCCCCTTCCCTCATCTAGACAAGGTTGTACTATCTTGGGCATGCATGAGATCATCCCTTTGTCTGTGTGTCTAGTCCATGCAAACGTTGGATAAACATCATCACCCTGGTCTTCTATACCTTGGTAAACATATCCACTTTGCTATATCAAACCTAGGATTGCTCAAATTCAGTTTCAGCACAATGATCATCCACCAATCATCTCCGAACATCATCATCCTTTCATCCCACCACTTATCCTCTGCCCACATCTACCAATCTATCCCATCCATTTTGAGAGCACAACCATGTTCTTGCAACCCGCCTATCCTCTCGAGGGGGCATCACCCTTACCAGTTATCCCCAAAACCTTACCCTATTCTTCCAAACCAAAATCTTTTTTCTATCCAATCCATCTCTATGTTTTAACTTCTTTGAAATGATGTTGCTTAGCCACAACACCATCTCAAAGAGGGGCAAATGTAGACACCTAAAATTGGACTGCTTCTGCAAACCAATTTTCTGTATCTCGCACTAATCCATTCCCCTAATCTGCATATCCTTGGTGATCAATTAATTCACCTAATTAATCCATTTAACCTTACAACCCTATCCTATTAATTGAATGAATATTCCTAATATTCATTTAATTGATTTATCCATTTCCCTAATCCCTGTTAATTAGATAAATCCTGTTTATCTAATTAACCTAGACTTAAGCTAATTTAACCCACTTTCCCACATTCTCCAAATAAAGAAATGGGAATAAATCCACCTAAAATCCCACATTATAATAAATAAATATTTCTCCCATACCTATGCCTCTATTTCCCTCCAAATGAATTTTTTAATTCTTTTGGATTTCCCTCCCATGAATCTTTTATTTAGAAATAATCTTCCCTCCATAACTTATTTAATAATTTCCTCTTCCCCAAAATGAATAAAAGAATCACTTTTATTCATAGCCATCCATTTTGCTAGATTAAATCTGAGCCCTCCATATCATCTCCATCCTCCACCATTGATCTTTCCAATCAATCTCCACCCTTGGATCAAAAATCCCTCCAAAACTCTATAAATAGAGCCTCTCCCAAGCCATTTTAGGAAGCCAAGTCTATGTATCAGACCTCTACTCAAATCAATCTTCAATATCCTCATCTCATCAAACCACTGCCAAAATCATTCTAGTCCTCCCCTATCTCCATCCAAATCAGGCATCAAGCCATTTATCTCTCATTTACATTGTGTTGTAGGCATTGAGCAATCCACATTCTTCACATTTAGTCATTCTGATCACAGGAACAATCTGAGGAGCTACATGGCGCATCTCCTTCCCGCGTGGATTCGTGAGGTCTTAATGAAGGTATAATCATTTTGTTTATGCATTAGATTAGTCATTATCTTCATTCTGAGTTCATTGATTACACTTTCCTTTTCTCTTTTCTTTTTATACTAATATATACCTACCCTTGTTTTGTTTGTTTTGGGTTTCCCTCCTTTTTCACATAATTTTCCTTATCTTGAGCTATTTTTGTAATATTTATTACTCCTTTTCTCTATCTTTGCACATCATTTGAGTTTCTTTACTTCTTTTATAACTTTGTTCTAGTTTATTTTATTATTTTTTCGTTATTTGTCTCATTAGTTATTAATTTAATACCATTTGATTATTATTGTCTTCACTATTTTATTTTAAGAATTATTACTATTATTACTATTATTATCATCATTATTATTATTATTTTATTATTGTGCTATAGTTTAGTAATCCATAAAATAGTATAATAGTGATCATAAAATAGTGATTATGTCCAAGTCAATCTATTTTCTTTTTCTTTTCCTTTTTCTTTTTTACTCATTTTACTAATTTGTGTAATTTCCTTCAATTATTTACACCTTTTTTTTCTCTTATTATAGTATGTTATTGTTGCATTAGTGTCTTGTTGTGACTGGCTGACTTCTTCTAACTATTCCAACCCCTTTCAACTTAACCCCCCTTCTCTCTTTTATAAGGCAATTCTGTAATCCCATCCATTAGAATCCTCTTCCTGATGATGGTTCACAGAGTGTGACTCGAAACGTTGATACAAAAGAATATACGCAGTCAAATCCAAAAGCAATTTCTTCTTCATTCAATGGACTGTGGAAAGCTCATGCCTACTACTGCTTCCATTATCAAGTTCTCCCGCTACAAATATTCTAAGAATCTTAAGTCCTTTTTTACCTACCCGTTGTAACTAATTTTGTGAGTCTAGAATCTCTCTTTTATATTGCAGACTCTTCCGTCTTTTCCTTGAGTTGACACTTGTCTCTTTTGGCCAATGGCACAACAACAACAACCCTTTGAAATTGATACTCTAACAAACTACGTCATTATGACACATGGCTTCTTCCACAGCATTAAGAAAAAGACTCAAAAAGGGTATGTGGTGGACTAGCACCCGTTTAGACAAAACTTCAACAAAAGACTCCTTAAATAAGCACCGTGCCGACACTTTGCATTTTCCATGGAGATTCTCCTTTTAAAAGATTCTTGGGCCCCATGGAGATGCATGACATATTTTTGTAGCATCTAAATCTTTAACAAAAGAGACTCCATAAACAAGCACCATATAAATACATGGCAAGCTCTGCTACATTCAATAAAAGACTCAAAGAGACACATGGCAGAACAATGCTCCATATACAAAACTTTACCAAAGAAACCTCTCAAATGAGCGCCCTTGTGACAAGTGGCACTTTCCACTTAGACTTGGAGGCTGAACAAAAGAAACTTTATAAGGAACCTAGCACCGGCACTTGGCAAGCTCTGTGGACACTGCAAAGACCCTTTATTTATTACTGGCAAATGATGACGTCACAACCTTTCCTGATACCTTTTTAACCATTGAGACTTAGAGACCCAACGACCTAACGTTGCACCATGTGGAGCCTTGGCACTAGCGGGGAGAGTCTTTAGCTTCAAAATCTTTCAAAAGAGTGTCATTGTGACACTCATCAAGCTTCATTGCTCTGAGACTCTTTACTCTACAATTCACTTAAAGCCCTGACATGCTTCAAAATATTTAACACTTAGCCAATAGAAACAATATATATGGAGACATATATATATATATATATAATGTAGGGTTTTGATTCTACATTTAGCACTCAAGTGGACATAAAATGTTTACACTTGTTAATTAGGACTTATTATAACACCTTTTTGAGCATTAAGCATGTAATTCTTGATCTTAATGCACAAAACCCAGAAAAGTAATTATAAGGTGGGGCTAATAACACTTGAAGTGCCTTATCTTGAGAGTTTGGGGTTAAAGGACTAGGGCACCCAAGCACCCTTGTCCCCTTTTTAGCCCTAGCCAAATTAATGGATTGTCATCTTATGGCCTCTTAAATGATTCCCAATGTTGGCCTCATGTGGTTTAATTCTCTAGAAATCAACGGAAGTGCATATAAAAGCAAGTTAGTTTATTCATTTGAACATTTCTCTCTCTAATCTCTAACTTCTTGAAGGATTCTTCTTCTCTCTCATGCTCTCTATTCTTCTCTAAAGTTTTCTATAGTGGATTATTGTTGTGGCACTAACATATTGTAGCCCTTGTGAAGATCCTTCTACTTCTTTGGGCTACACCAACTTCTTAAGTCAAGTTGTAACATTGCATCAAGCATGTTATGGTTTCCATGCTCATGGTGACTATTGGCAACATGGTCAAGAAACATTGTTGATATGGTGAATACTTGATGTTGTCATTGATGGCAACAACTAGACATGATTTGGAACTATTCATGAGACAAAGTTGCATGTAGCCTTTTGGTCTGGAAAGACTAACTTAGCCAAAATTGACTAAGTGTTTGTAGTTTACCAAGACAATGATAGTGATTTAGTTGGTACTCCTCCATAGTTGAAGATCATTATATGTGGTTCTGGTATGTTATTTATAGCTATTTGATGATGTTATATTCCAATGTTCAAGTTTTGACTTCCTCAGAAAGTCATACTATGATTTGTCTAAGTCTGGGTGAACAGAGATGAGTCAAAAACAATGCAGAGTATATGAGTAAATTGGTCCGCATTCCTTCATTGGTGAATATTTTGATTTGTCATTTTGAGGCAATGTAGATTCATGGCATAAGAATCTAAATCTAGAGTTGTAGAGCTTGCAGTTCATTAGATCACATTTTACAAGTTCTCCAGTATCAACTTTTAGGTTGACAGTATTTCTTTGTGACAAAACAATAGTTTTGAGATCCGCATTTTTCTATGAAAGATTATTATGCTCTATGGTTCTGAAGGTATGATAAGAGGCCCATAATGAATGTTGGTTATGAATTTCAAAGTCTCATATGGTTTGCATTGAAAGTTATGGTATGATAGTCAAACTAGTTGAGTATGCACTTAAAGTTGAAGCTGACACTCATGCTAGATCAATATGCGATGAAGTTATATTGTTTGAATCATCAATCTAAATGGTTCCATAATAGGTCCAAACCAAACTAAAGATTCTTGAATGATTGTTTCAGTCCACATTATTGTTTGTCCATAAGACCAAGCCGACAAGGTATAATATTTGTGTACATGTTACATGCTTGGGCTCCCGACCTAGTTGCAAGATAAATCATGTTGCGGATATATATACTTGATGGAATTCAATGTTGAGGGGGTAGATATGAATGGGTGTGCGATCTAATTCTCTTTTGTGATCTGATTAAGTGTAGTAAGAGTTTAGAAGCTAGCAAAATAGTGTATATGTAGATAGAGCAAAAAAGTAGAATAGTCATGATGAAGAGTTTTGAATCTGTATACTGAACTATCATTGGAATTGTAATCCAACATTTTGTAGATGCACTTGTAGTAGTTCATTACTGGTGGTGAGCCATTTTCCTCTTCTCTTCTATCTTTCTTTCTCAGTGGATAGTGTGTCCACCTATAGTGAGCACTTCCTTAGGTAGTGAGCCCCATGGTAGTGAGCCTTACGTAATTCAATATTGTTATCATAATATATTGTGAGCTATCACTCATTGTGGTTTTTCCCTTTTTGAGTTTTCCATGTAAAAATCTTGGTGTCTATGTGTTATGTCTTTACAACTATTATTCTTATGTTTTTTCTTCTTTAATGTTACTGAATTTGGTAATTAGATTAAAGAACATGTGAAGAAGTGGTTTTGTAGAATACTAATTCAGCCCCCCCCATCTTAGGATTCTTAGTGTTCAACAATTGCTATCAAAATGAGGTTCCTTGGAAGAAGTTTAAAATCTTAAGGAAGATCTGGGAAAGTTTACTCATGGCATCCAGAAGGTATCCTACTCTAGGGAATGTTACAATTGATAATTGTTCATATGTCAGTAATCAAGAATTAAAAACTGCTCTTGAAGATCTTGATAAGTATGAAGTAGATATTTAGGATTTGAGGGAAAATGTCAAAGAAGCTAATGAATACATCCTTAATCTAAGAGAGCAAGTCAAGAGATCAAATAATAGAAGTAGAGAGCTAAGTGAACAGTTTAAAGCAACAAATGAAACCCTAAATGATTTATCAATATTGAATGAAGAGAAAGAAGAGGTTGAGAAGCATTTGAATCAAGTTTTGAAAGACAAGTTTGGAGAATGTGAAAAGTTGGCAAAAGATGTTATGCTTCTAAAGTTTGACTTGGAAGTTGCAAATAGTTACAAAGAAAAATTCAAAATAAGCTCTGCAAAGCTTGATGAACTTCTTGATAGTCAGAAAAATCCAGATGACAAGAAAGGTTTGGGATTTGAAAGAGAAGAAAGTTCTAAATCAAGTCAAGGAAACACTGAGATGAAGAAAAACACAGGCAACTAGTTTCATAATCAAAGAAGAAGACCTAGAAGACCTCCGATTAGGAAGCCAAGTGCTCAAAGGTATCCATCTTTCAATGGCTATTGTTTTAAATGCAATAAGTATGGTCATAGGACTACTCAGTGCAAGAGTAGAATGAATCAAAATGTTTCATCTTTTTCTATTCAATGCTTTAATTGCAAGAAAATTGGTCATAAAGAAAATGAATGTAAAAGTATGATAAGGAATGGTTTCAACAATGCAAGAAATACTCAATCTTTCAATGGAAAGTGCTTTGCTTGCACTAGATTTGGACATATGGTTAACCAATGTGGATCAAGAATAAATCAAACAAATGGAAGAAATAAAGGACAAAGGAATGTGATATGCTACAATTGCAATAGACCTGGGCATATTGCAAGATTCTACAGAAGCAAGAATGAGAAAAGAAACTATCCATAGAAAAGAAGAAAACAGAGCAGAGAGAAGATAAAGGTAATAACAAGGTTGATTCTATAGAAATTAAGAAGGAAATGAGAAAGGTTTGGATTAATAAGGATGTAAATGAGGTCAAGGATAGATCCGCACTAGCTTCTGGTGCAGATACTTCCTCCAGGAAGTGAATTTGGTGCTCTGGCTCAGGGGGAGCTCTTATTGAAAATCTTGATCCCCTAGCCAGATAATTGGTGTTGGGGTCCAGCACTAAGGTATAAGCTATGAGTAGTATTGTATGGATCATTTGGAGAAGAATCCAATAGAAAAAGACCTTATACGGTACATTGCAAAGAAATCTTGATCGACTGTGTCTATCAGTGAAGTATTTGATAGCCTTTTGAAAACAATATTTATGACAATTAGGTTTTTGCATAACAAGGGTTAAAAAGGGTTGAGTTATAAAGACCAATCACTTTGCATACAAGCTATTAAGTATCTAAGGAGAACTGAACCAGAATTATAAGCGACTTCATCAATTTCCAGTAATCCAAAGCACTCAGAGTAATTTCAAGTGAAGAAAACCCTAATTCAGCAAAAGAGGTATTTACAATTCAAAACCCTACCATGAACTTGTTTGAATTCTGTTGAAAATGGCAACACCACAAGTTATTGATATCATTGAGAGAGCATGACCAAATTCAAGAAACACCCTTTCAAATCAACAAAAGTCAATCCAAATGGTGCATTTTTAGGAGTACCATATGGCATAACACATGCAGAGGATATAAGGCATTGGAAGAGAAAAATTTATTCAGTATATAGATTTCCCAACATTCGCTGAAGATGAATGGGTCTAGTATGTGTTAAGCAAAATCCACGATGAATTCATGTGGCTTGAGAAACCCTTCATGATCACTAAGTATGCTATAAGGGTTGTTACAAGATTGAACCCTACTAGAAAAGTGCCTATATTAAAGGTTGTGAAGAATGACACAGTGATGGATGCTACCAGAGCTAAATTTGATAAAAGAGCATTGACAATCAACTATATTAAAGATCATGCAGTACAGGTTTGCATCAATGGTGATCAGGTATAAGATTTACTTCACTCACCAAGAGAACTCTGTCTTTGGTACTACCAAATACACAGCATATGAGATGGTGAAGAAAAATGTTGATTATGACCTCTGCGAGTTGCTTTGGCAACAGTTAATGGAGAACCTTAAGAAGAAAAAGGAATCAAAATATCCATTCAAGTTTGGTAAGTTAATCATTTTCCTATTTTTCTATTTCATGCAAGAGTTACCAGGGATGAAAAACTTGTTCTAGTTTAGAGACAAATTGGTTGCAGTACAAATAAGAAATCAACTAAGCAACATAGGAAGTTATGATGCATAGAGTATAGCCCTATAGGGCTATTTTAAGAATTTCCAAAAGGTCATGTAGTCTAGGGAAAGGATCCCTAAGTCAATTGTTGATAAATATAAGAATGACATATGTTTCATTGTAACCAAAGATCAATGCATGATGGAGGTTATTGAGCCTAGGATAGTCTGGGTCCTCCCAATGGGCTATGTAGTGGTAGAAAACATATTGGATGGTTATGTTGACCTAATTCTGAAGAAACCCAGGGACCACAATGAGCCAAGATTTGGCACTTATGAGGAGTTAACTGTCAAAGTGCATGTTGAACTGAGAAAACCAAAAACTCAGAAAAAGATGAAGAAATTGGTAGAGGAGTATGCCTAGAGCATAAGAATTACCAAAGAGGAGATTGCCAAAACAAGAGCAAAGGCTAGAGCAGCTAGGGTAGCTGAAAGAGTGAAGGAAATTGAGCCTGAAAAGCCTCCAAAGGAGTCTAAGAGGAAAGAGAAGGAACCTGCAGTAGTAAAGAAAAGAACAAGAGGTTCCACATCTAAATTAACTTCTCAATCCACTAGTTCTATCCCATATGCAAAGGCATCCTCTAATAAATCCACTGATAAAGGACATAAAAGGCAAAAGACCAAAGGACAAAGAATATATCTCAGTGTGGGTAAAGAAGATGAAGAAATAGAATCAGATGAAGAGGTCAAAAACATGAAAACAAAACCAACTAAAGCCTCCAGTTCTAAGCAAGACAAGTCCTTCAAAAATGGGAAAGGAAGGAAGAGGGAGAAGAAAGCATAGGCCAAAGAAGCAAAGGCTACAATAAGTCTTGAAGATGTATTGAAGACCATAACAGTTGATGGAAATTTGAAACCTATAGCTCAACTATATGATGAGTATGATGATGCAGAAAAAATCATCATTGAGACTGTTGTCATTTGAAACTTTGAGATATATAATAGAGCTCTCATTGAGATAGCGAGTGACCTCCTAGACAGCTTGGAAAGCATTATGTCTACCAAGAAGGAAGCAGCCATGGCAAAAGATGTGGAGGTAAGAGAAAATTCATTGCTGAAATTTTGTCTAAATGCGACTCCAGAGGAAAGAACCAAGGTCTTCAAGATCCTTGGAGATAAAATTGAAATAAAAAGGAGAGTCAACACTCTAATGGTAGGAAACATAGAAAAATTTATAAAGGAGACAAAGAAAACAATTCTTGAGATCCTAAAAGATTTTAACATCCCAACTATATATGATAAAGAAGATATAAATGTTGGTGATGGCACCTTTGTACCTGAAGTCAGCATGGATCAAGGCTTGGAGAAAACTTATGCAAATCCTCCAATGAGCCCTATAAAAGACAAAGAAATGGAAGAGGAAGAGGAAGAGAAAAGTCCTAAGAAAATTGAGGAAGATCTTGAGGAAGTAACCTCAGAAAAGAAAGAATCTGATCAAGCCCCTATCACTGATGATCAAGACAAAGCTAACAAGGACCAAACAAGGACAAATCCTCCTTTGAATCACTAAATTGATGATCAAGAAAACAAGGAGAAAACTGCAGAGTAAAATAAAAATAATAATCAAGAAAATGAACAAGCTAGCAAGAGTCCTCCACCAGAACAAAACATTGGTGAACAAGAGCATATAGACCTAGAATCGCCAGAGTAGAATCAAGAAGAAGTGTCTAATATGGCAAGAGACATTGCTATCTTACAAGATCCAATAAATTCTGTTAAGGAGTTTTTGGAAAAGCAGCAGGAAACACAAGTGTTGGATGAGCCCGAGTTTCTACAAGGACCAATAAATTTGGCTTCAATGTCTCTTTTGCAAAAATTTAAAATGGTATCAATTGTTCAAGCAAAGGCATATGAAGAAATGCTAAAGTCACATATACAGGATAATGAACTCATTGGTGAAGCATTTGATATCCTGGAGAAGTTGATGCCTTCACACCAAAAGGACACATCATTGCCACCAACTGATCAACTCAAAGGCCTAATAAAATTGATAAGTACTCATTTTGAGTCTTTTGAGAAGTCTGCTGACAGAAAGGTTAGAAAATAATTTGATGATAAAAGATTAGTAGAGTTGAAAACTAAGTTAGACAGTGACAAAATTTTGTTAGATAATAGCATAAAGAATATAAAGAGTGCTATTAACGAAGCATGTGACATATTCAAATTTTGTTTGTCATGGTCTCTAGAAGAAAAGGTCAAAGCTATGGAGCTTCAAATAGTAAATATTTCTAAATCCTATGATCCAACAATTGTATGGAAATACAAGTTGAAAATATTCATAATAACATAAGAAGTCTATTGAGAAAAAGGGAAGAAATGAAAAATAGAATGTGCTAATTGAGAGGGTTAATAAGCCCTAAAATGGATTCAATGACAAGTCTAGTTGTTGAAGCCACAAAAGTTAAGGCAATCACTAATATACCTACTGATGTACAGAGGGCAGAAGAGTTCATTTTTCAGAAAGATGGAAACATTCAAATTTTGGAAAGAGCCAACAATAAGTGGGATGGAGAATTAGCACAATTAAAGATTGTTTACAATGATATACTATTAGCCACATCTAACTAAATTGAAAGATTGCACCTGTACATATGTGGACAAGTAGAACATTTTTGTAGTTTTGACACCATTTTGTTACCTATATATACACCTTTGCCATTTTAAGGGGGAGCAAATAAGCATTTTTCACTAAGTGTTGCCATCAATGCCAAAGGGTGAGATTGTTGGAAACATGGTCAAGAGACACTGCTGATATGGTGAAGACTTGATGTTGTCATTGATGGAAACAACCAGACATGATTTGGAACTATTCCTGAGACAAAGTTGTGTGTAGCCTTTTGGTCCAAAAAGACTAACCTAGCCAAAATTGACTAAGTGTTGGTAGCTTACCAAGACAATGATAGTGATTCATTGGTACTCCTTTGCAGTTGAAGATCATGATATGCCATTCTGGTAAGTTATTAATAGCTATTTGATGATGTTATATTCTAGTGTTCAAGTCCTGACTTCCTCCAGAAGTCATACTATGATTTGTCTAAGTCCGGGTGAACAGAGATGAGTCAAAAATAGTGCAGAGTATGTGAGTAAATTGGTCTGCATTCCTTTGCTAGTGAATATTTTGATTTGTGGTTTTGAGGCAATGTAGATACATGGCATAAGCATCTAAATCCAGAGTTGTAGATCTTGAAGTTCATCAGATCACATTTTACAAGTTCTCCAATATCAACTTTCAGGTTGAGAGTATTTCTCTGTGACAAAACAACAGTTCTGAAGTCTGCATTTTTCTATGAAGGATTATTATGCTCTGTGGTTCTTAAGGTATGATAAGAGGCCCATAATGAATGTTGGTTATGAATTTCAAAGTCTCATATGGTTTTCATTGAAATTTATGGTATGACAGTCAAACTAGTTGAGTATGCACTTAAAGTTGAAGCTGACACTCATGTTAGATCAATATGCAGTGAAGTTATAATTGTTTGAATCATAAATGTAAATGGTTCCATAATGGGTCGAAACCAAAATGAAGATTCTTGAATTATTGTTTGAGTCCACATTGTTGTTTTTCCATAAGATCAAGCTGACAAGGTATAATATTTGTGTACATGTTACATGCTTGGGCTGCCGACGTAGTTGTAAGATAAATCATGTTGCAGATATATATACTTCATGGAATTTGATGTTGAAGGGGTAGAGATGAATTCTCTTTTGTGATCCAATTAAGTGCAGTAAGAGTTTAGAAGATAGTAGATCAGAGTATATGTAGACAAAGAAGAAAAGAAGAATAGTCATGATGAAGAGTTTCGAATCTACATACTGAACTATCATTGGAACTGTAATCCAACATTTTGTAGATGGACTTGCAGTAGTTCATTACTGGTAGTGAGCCATTTTTCTCTTCTCTTAGTGGATAGTGAGTCCACTTGGATAGTGAGTCCACCTACAATGAGTACTTCTCTGGGTAGCGAGCCTTGTGGTAGCGAGCCTTATGTAATTTGGTATTTTTATCATAATATATTGTGAGCTAACACTCACCGTGGTTTTTCCCTTTTTGGGTTTTCCATGTAAAAATCTTGATGTCTATGTGTTATGTCTTTATGGTTGTTGTTCTTATGTTTATTCCACTTTAATGTTATTGAATTTGGTAATTTGATTAAAGAACATGTGAAGAAGTGGTTTTGCAAAATACTGATTCACCCCCCTCTTAATATTCTTAGTGTTCAACAGTGACTTCTATCCTTCATGTTTTGTTATAGCATTCCAATCTACTTCAGATTTGCCTCTGCCCTCCTAGGGCACATGTTCTTTATCTATCATCTTTTCTATTGTGGAGGTGGAAACACCATTCAATTAGCTTGACTAAGGAAAGCTCCTAAATAGAACCCAACCATTTTCCTTCTTACATGTGTGTAGGTCAGATTTGGAGGAATTGGCCGAAGACAAGTTGTAAGGAGCAGAAGCACATGAGGGTGAAGACATATGAGACATCAATTTCTGCTAACCCTAATCAGGGTCTAGGATGCCCAAGTACCCTTTTCCTGGGTAGTTATACCTCCAGATCTAGGTTCTAACTTCATTCTTGATCTCTCCTATTCATTTGGTTTCTAGGTTTTTGCTTCCTATAGTCTATTTTACTACAATATTTGTCAATTAGGGTTTTTTGTCTTTACCCTAGCTTGATTGATTAGATTTGGTTAATTTCTTCTCTATACAACAAAAGGGTAGAAACCCTATAGTTTAGATCTCCTTCTTAGGTAGAAGCCAAGATCAGTTTGTGTCCTAATGTTTTGTAGAAGAGGGTTTGACCTAGTTTGATCTATTGAGCTAGTCTCACTTTTCTACATAATAATTCCATGCATCCTAAATCATTTCCATTATATCCATGCTTAGAAGGAATTTTCAATCCAAACCCATAATGTGACTCCAAATCTGAAGGAAGAGGCTCGAGGCTACATTATAAGCCTCGTTGAAATGAGAAGTGCTATCATATGTTGAAGAAGTAAAAGGATCATTCTTTTTACCATGGTGAGGAGGGTCAATTTTAGATTTATGATACCCAAGGGGTTCAAAATCTAAGGAACCTCTATATCCCAATTGAGATAATATTTGAAAACCTCGACCATAAATGGAAGCCATTTTTTTTGAAGGAGGTGGCTCACCATTAGTTGTGTAGTCACTATTATAAGTGTAATCATCACAATGTGTTAAAGTAATTTTAGGAGTGGATATTGTAGATACCTTTGAGTTTTCCAGTTTTGTTGGTGAGACTTCATATTCATCCATGAAGGCAAGTGTAAAGTCTAATGAACCCCAGTCATCATTGAAGAACTTGTTCAAGGATGATCCAAGCTCTTGCCCAACATTATCTATGGCAAGATGAAGTGTTGAATCTATTTTTGATAGAGATAGAATAAATGCATTTATAAATGTAGAAGGAAGAGGTTGATTCTTGATTTTAGCCTATAAACAAATGTTTAGATTAGGATCAACCTCAATTGTATGGAGTTTGTTATCATAAACAAACTTAATTGAGCAATGAAGAGTAGATAGGACTGCCTTCATGGCATGGATCCATGGTCTACCTAGAAGAGGATTATATATAAGAGAACTAGGCATGACATGGATAAGTGTAGATAAAGTCATAGGTCCAACCATAATAGGTAGTATGATTGTACCTAGTGATTATTGACCAACATTATCGAAGCCACAAATATTTAGAGTATCGAGCTTGATAAGAGAGGTATCTATGCCAAGCTTATGCATCAGGTCAATGCTCAAAACATTAAGACTTGATCCATTATCAATCATAGTACACTTTATTCCAATTCTATTAATAATGACAAATATCATGAGAGGATCATTTTGGTTTAGTACTTCTATGGGAGGTAATTCAAACAATCAAATAGGGATTCTACATGATTTGGTCTAACATAAGATTTAACAACTACCTTTTGTAGAGCCTCCTAGAGCATTTTGTGGTATGTAGGTGAGGTCTATATTAAATCCCAAAGTGAGATCTTAGCAGGAGTAGCACGAAGCTTCTCAACAAGATCATATTATCTAGTACTATGTTGTGAATGACAAGGGATTAGTGGAAGAAAAGGTTGAGAAGGTGGAAGAGAAGTGGGCACACTTGGTCCTTTCTTACTTTGTTTGTTGTTTCAAGTGTTGTGCGTGTGAACAACAACGTGGTAACTAGGTTGCTTCGACACATCTTGAACCAATTGGTTGTTTTGAGTAGATTATTTTGTAAAGTTGCAAATGTAACTAGGAGATCAAGATGCATTTGGAACACCTTAAACTGTAACCAAATGTTTAGCAATAGGAGGCAGATCAGGTGCCTTATGCACAATAATTTTAGGAATGTTTTGAAAATTATTGCACTTATCAAACATCCCCTTAGCCGATGGGATAAGTTTATTAATGATGATGGAATTTATAATATTGTCTTTTTTATTATTTTTAACATCTATCCCTAAGGGATTCAATGTGATGGAAGGCTCTTCATTCACTAATGCTTCATCTTTTGAAGGGGGAGCATTGGAATGAAGGGAACGTAGAGCGATGTTAAGAAAATTGTTGATGATTGTATCTTTAGTGATGTCCAAGGGACTTGAACATGCAAATGAAGGAGAAAGAGAAAATTTCTTCACATATTTAGTGATATCCAAGGTACATGAACATGCAACTAAATGAGTAATATCAAGGGTCTTCACATCTTTAGTGATATCCAAGGTACTTGAACATGCAACTAAAGGAGGAATATCAAGGGTCTTCACATCTTTAGTGATATCCAAGGTACTTGAACATGTAACCAAAGGAGGAATATCAAGGGTCTTCACACCCTTAATGATGTCCAAGGTACTTGAACATGCAACCAAAGGAGGAAGATCAAGGGTCTTCACATCTTTAGTGATATCCAAGGTACTTGAACATGAAAATAAAGGAGGAAGATAAATAGGATAAGTCATCGAATCATCATGTACTATGGAAGATGTAGTAGAAGTAGACTTGTAGTATGCTCTGTTGCAAGTATGAGGTTAACTAGTGTTGTCATTGATGTCAACATACTCATATTGCATTGGTAAGAAGGTTTGGATGAGTTGTGTTGAGGATATTGAGAAAAGTAGTCTCAATCAGGAATAGTGAAGACTAGTGATAAGAAGAAGGCAAATGTATTCAATAGGTTGAGAATCAGAGGATGCGGATTAAAGGGTTTGTAGATATAAGTCTTGAGATGATCCAGTTAAGATTTCAGAGGTCCGCATGAAGATATGAAAAATTTGTGATCGGTCAAGTAGAACCGATTCTGAGAGATGCTCCAGAGGGACAGAGTATTACAAAAAGGTCCGGTGAGATTTGGAGGTGCATTATCAGACTCTGTAGATTGGAAGGAGTGTTTGGGATGTCCTTGTGATGTGTCATCTCAATTTGTTCATGATTTGGAGGTCTAGAAGCACATGTTTCAGTACAACAGTGGCGGTAGAATGTGTTCTTAAAGTTTCAGATAAGGAAGAGAAGAGATTCCGGTAAGTAGAGGAAGTGCGGATGTTCCTGGTCATTCAAGCAAGCTTGTGAAGGTTCTTGGATCGTGTTGAGGTTGTGTTGTTGATCCGCATTGGTGGTAGAGCCCGGAATTGAAGATATTCTTCCGGATGAAGTTCTTGTTCAGACTAACTGACTAGATGAAGTTGTTCATCTTGCGAATGTTCTTGTGGTGGCCGACTGAATGTATTAATCATCTTGTGAATGTCCTTATGGTTGATTTCTAACTTAGATGATTGTTCCTAAGTCGATGCCTTGTATAAATAAAGGTTTGTGAGTTCATTTCAAAGTGTGTTGAGTAGCGGATGAGTGTGGTATAGCGAAAGAGTGAAGGGCAGAGCAGAAGTATCTTGGGCTTAAATGGAACTGATCCAGACATGGTAAAGATGTCAATCTCTAGTTCAAGTTTGTGATTCTTATCACTTTGTAGACAGTGTGTCTCTTGTAGGTAGTGTGCCTCTTTGTGAGCAGTGTGCTCAGGCAGTGAGCCCTAATTGGCATGTGCCATTCATTTTTCTTATTCTTCTAACAGAGAATAATCCTTGGGTTAATCACCCCATGGTTTTTCCCTTAACCGGGTTTTCCACGTCAAAATCTTGGTGTCCAATGTGTTGATGTTTATCTGCTCTTGTGTTTATGCATTATGCTTTCATGGATGGTTAATTGATATGCCATTAACTAACAAAGAAGAATCAAGTGTTTGAAGTAGAAGCAAGTTTTTGTACAACTGATTCACTCCCCCCTCTCAGTTGTGTGCCCTAGATCTAACAATTGGTATCAGAGCTAAGTTCCTCTGAAAGGAGCTTAATCGCTTGAGGAGATCCAGGATGTCGTCATACAAGAAGGATAGTCTGAAGTTTGATGGAACCAACTTCACTCTCTAGAAAGGTCGCATGAAATGTCATTTGGAGTGTATGGGAAAAGCGTACTTGACCATGGTTTCAAAACCATATGTACCTCCACAGGGTGGTCCGACAACTCTGAATGAAATCACAGATGCTGAAAACAATCTACAGACCAAAGAAGCTCTTCTAAGCGCATTGAATGACTTAGATCTCTCAAATGTTATTGACCTACCAATTGCATATGAGATCTGGACTAAACTGGAACTTTTGTATGAAGGAGATGAGTTTGTCAAGAGTACAAGGTTGCAAAGTCTAAAAGGGAAATTTGAAAGATTGAAGATGAGAGATGATGAAAATATCTCTACCTTTATGCCAAGAGTGAATGAGCTGGTGTGTGGAATCAGGAATGCTGGTGGAGTTCTGGATGAAAATGAAATTGTTTGCAAAATCCTTAGATCCCTTCCTGCTGCCTACAAAATCAAGGTTGCTGCCATTGATGAATTTAGAGCCCATACAACTATCACAAGAGAGCAATTGGCTAGCAAACTGGCTACATTTGAAATGATTGAGTTTGGAAATGATCACCCCAAGACTGAATCTGCATTCAAGGCCAGTGCCTATGTGAAAGGCAAACAAAGATTTGATCTAGGAGAGAATTCTTCAAGGAAGTTGACATGGTATGATCAAGCAAGGAAAGACATGGAAGAGGAAGAAGAAGAAACAGCTCAACTTGAAGAGGATCTGGTAAGTATGAAGGAAAACTACCCCTTAAGTGCTTCAACTGCAATAAGATTGGTCATTTTGCTTCAAGATGTCCAGAAAGATCTGCAAAGTCAAATGCTAACAGACAAAGGTTTCAAAAGAACTACTATTATGTTCATGAAGAAGATGATAATAAAGGAGTAACAAATGATGAATCAGAAATGGGAAGCAAATCCGAAAATGAATGGGTGTTTATTGCCATCAAGGAAGAAGATTCAATATCCTCTGAATCTGTCAATCATAAGGTTGTAGAAAGAGCTTTGGCTGCCCAAGATGAAGAAAAGGATGATTGGGCTATTGACAGTGGTTGTTCTCACCATATGACATGTGATAAGAACAAGTTCTTAGATTTGGAAAGGTATGAAGGAGGAATGGTAAAGTTTGGTGACAATTCTGCTGGCAAAATCAGAGGTAGGGGAACTATTTCTTTTGATGGAAAGAGCAAAACTGGTAATGTACTGTATGTTGAAGGATTGAAGCACAATCTTCTCAGTGTTGGTCAGTTGGTGGACAAAGGCTATGATCTCTGGTTCAAAAATAGAAGATGCAGGATCTTTGCAAGCTCCGGAACTGAAATTGCATTTGGTACCCAAACAAAAGGTAATATCTTCCATCTAGTTGGTTCTAATAAAAGTTGTCTGTTTGTTCAAGTTGATCAGATTTGGTTATGGCATAGAAGGATGTGCCATGTGAATTTTGATAACATCATCAAGATAAGCAATACTCAGGCTGTAAGAGATCTTCCTAAATTGGTGAAACCTACAAATAGTTTGTGCAAAGAATGTCAGCTAGGTAAACAAAGCAGAGTCTCTTTCAAAAGCAAGGAACAGTCCACTACCGGATTGTTGGAATTAGTTCATACTGATCTCTGTGGTCCGACAAGAATCAAGAGTATGCAAGGTGATAGATATTTCATGTTACTGATTGATGATCATTCCCGGATGATGTGGGTTACCTTCCTAAAAGAGAAATCAGAAGCCCTTGAGAAGTTCAAAATCTTCAAAGCTATGGTAGAGAATCAAACCAGATTGAAACTGAAATGTCTAAGGTCTGATAGAGGTGGTGAATTCACATCCGGTGAATTCATAGATTTTTGTGAGAAGCATGGTATAAAGAGACAACTGTCTACTCCTAGGACTCCACAGTAGAATGGAGTCATTGAGAGAAAGAACTGGACCATCCAGGAAGCATCCAGGATAATGATGATGGAAGCAAATGTTCCCCAGATGTTTTGGAGAGAAGCTGTCAGCACTGCAGTCTACACTCTTAATCGAGTTCAAATCAGAAGCAACATCGGTAAGACTCCTTATGAACTTTGGTTTGGTGTAAGTCCTACTGTGAGATATTTTAGAGTATTTGGTAGCAAGTGTTATATCAAAAGAGATGAAGATTTAGGAAAGTTTGATGCTAGAAGTGATGAAAGAATTTTTTTTGGTTACTCAACTCAAAGCAAAGCATACCGGTGTTACAATAAAAGATTGAGAAAGATGATAGAAAGTACAAATGTGAAGGTTGATGAAGGAATGGAGAAGCCCTCAAGATTCTATGAATGTGATGAAGATGATCAGAATGATCCTCTGGTGCAAGGAGCTCCATCCTCCTTTGAAATTCAGATCCAGACTGATCTGATAAATCAGGAAGAAGAAGTTTGTCTGAATGAGCTTGATCAAGAATTAGTAGTGCAAGAAACTCCCAAAGTTCCAAGGTATGTAACTCTAAATCACTCTAAAGATCAGATCATAGGTGACAAAAGTAAAGGGGTACAAACAAGAAGAAGAATTGCTCAAGATTCAAATGAAGACTGTCTGATTTCAAAGATTGAACCTAAGATAGTTAATGAAGCTTGCAATGATGAAAACTGGACCAAAGCAATGGAGGAAGAATTGATGCAAATTGAGAAAAATCATACTTGGGATCTTGTTCCCAGACCTAGAGACAAGAATGTGATTGGAACCAAATGGGTCTTCTGGAACAAACTGAATGAAGTTGGTGAAGTAATCAGAAATAAAGCTAGATTGGTCTGCAAAGGCTCCTCTCAAATAGAAGGAATTGATTTTGAAGAGACCTTTGCTCCGGTGGCAAGAATTGAAGCAGTTAGATTATTTCTTGCATTTGCTGCCTTCAAAGACTTCAAGGTATATCAGATGGATGTCAAGTCTGCCTTCCTAAATGGTGATCTGGAAAAAGAAGTTTACATTGAACAACCGGATGGATTTCAATTGTCTAATAATGATGATATGGTCTGCAAGTTGAAGAAAGCATTGTATGGATTGAAGCAAGCCCCAAGAGCATGGTATGAAAGGTTGGATAAGCATCTTGTGCAGATTGGATTCAACAAAGGTACTGCTGACAACAACTTATATTTCAAAATTGATCATGAAAACATTTTGATTGTTGAAGTGTTTGTGGATGATATCATTTTTGGAGGAAGAGATAGTATGTGCAAAACTTTTGCAAATCAGATGAAAAGTGAGTTTGAAATGTCTATGCTTGGTGAAATGAATTTCTTCTTGGGTCTGCAAATTACTCAAACAAAGAAAGGGATTTTCATTTCTCAGACCAAATATGTGAAAGAATTGTTGAGGAAATTTGGTATGGAAGATTCAAAGCCAATGAACACTCCTATGGCAACCGGATGTAAGTTCAGCAAAGATGATGATTCTCTGAAGGTAGATCAAACAAAGTATAGATCAATGATTGGTAGATTGTTGTATCTCACTCAGACTAGACCAGATATAATGCAGGCTATTGGTCTTGTGGCAAGATTTCAGGCTAATCCTAGAGAATCTCATGTTATGGCAATCAAGAGAATTTTTAGATATCTAAAAGGGATAGTGGAGTATGGTTTGTGGTATCCTAGAGATCATGATTTCTCTCTTCATGCTTACACAGATGCAGATTGGGCAAGAGATGTGGATGACTGGAAGAGCACCAGTGGTGGAGCTTTCTTTTTGGGAAAGAGATTGGTTTCTTGGCTAAGCAAGAAACAAGATGCAATATCTCTATCTACAACTGAAGCAGAATACATTGCAGTAGCAGGTAGTTGCACTCAAATCTTATGGATGAAGCAGATGCTAAGAGACATTAAAGTTGAATATGAGGAGCCTATCACAATTTTTTGTGATAATTCAAGTGCAATTAATATTTCTAAGAATTCGGTATTGCATTCTAAGACTAAGCACATATCTATAAAGTTTCACTTTTTGAGAGAACAAGTGAACAAGGAAGAAGTCAGATTGGAGTATGTACCCTCCAAGGATCAAATTGTAGATATCTTTACTAAACCTCTTCCCAAGGACTCTTTTGAGTATCTCCAGGAGAAGTTAGGGGTCATGGCCCCTCCGGTGATGAACTAGGATGCACTAATGTGTATCAGTCCGGTGGATATCACAGTCATATCTTGTGATCCGGATTGATGATGGGGAGCTGCTACTAAGGGGGAGTAGCTAGTATAATTCTGATATGTTACAAGTGCAAGTATGAGCCCTTTGCCATTGATTTCAAAGGGGGAGAGAAGACATGTGAAAAACAAGTGGTTGATGATCAAAGGGGGAGCAGTAAAGGAAGAGAAGACATGTGAAGAGTTGTTGCTGATAGGGGGAGCTGTGATAGAAAAGAGAAGTTCTTGTCTTGATGGTTTTTCACATCATATGTTGCCATCAATGACAAAGGGGGAGATTGTTACAAGTATGAGGTTAACTAGTGTTTTCATTGATTTCAACATACTCATATTGCATTGGTAAGAAGGTTTGGATGAGCTGTGTGTTGAGGATATTGAGAAAAGTAGTCTCAATCAGGAATAGTGAAGAATAGTGATAAGAAGAAGGCAAATGTATTCAATAGGTTGAGAATCAGAGGATGTGGATTAAAGGGTTTGTAGATATGAGTCTTGAGATGATCCAGTTGAGATTTCAGAGGTCTGCATGTAGATATGAAAAAGTTGTGATCGGTCAAGTAGAACCGGTTCCGGGAGATGCTCCAGAGGGACAGAGTATTACAAAAAGGTCCGGTAAGATCCGGAGGTGCATTATCAGAATCTACAGATTGGAAGGAGTGTTTGGGATGTTCTTGTGATGTATCATCTCAATTTGTTCATGATTTGGAGGTTTGGAAGCACATGTTTCAGTATGACAGTGGCAGTAGACTGTGTTCTTGAAGTTCTGGATAAGGAAGAGAAGAGATTCCAGTAAGCAGAGGAAGTGCGGATGTTCTTGGTCATTCAGGCAAGCTTGTGAAGGTTCTTGGATCGTGTTGAGGTTGTGTTGTTGATCTGCATTGGTGGTAGAGCCCGGAATTAAAGATATTCTTTCAGATGAAGTTCTTGTTCAGACTAACCAACCGGATGAAGTTGTTCATCTTGCAAATGTTCTTGTGGTGGCCAACCGGATGTATTAATCATCTTGTGAATGTCCTTATGGTTGATTTCCGACTTAGATGATTGTTCCTAAGTTAATGCCTTGTATAAATAAAGGTTTGTGAGTTCATTTCAAAGTGTGTTGAGCAGCGGATGAGTGTGGTATAGCGAAAGAGTGAAGGGCAGAGTAGAAGTATCTCAGGCTTAAATGGAACTGATCTAGACATGGTAAAGATGTCAATCTCGAGTTCAAGTTTGTGATTCTTATCACTTTGTAGACAGTGTGTCTCTTGTAGGCAGTGTGCCTCTTTGTGAGCAGTGTGCTCGGGCAGTGAGCCCTAATTGGCATGTGCCATTCATTTTTCTTATTCTTCTAACAGAGAATAATCCTTGGGTTAATCACCGCATGGTTTTTCCCTTAACTAGGTTTTCCATGTCAAAATCTTGGTGTCCAATGTGTTGATGTTTATCTACTCTTGTGTTTATACATTATGCTTTCATGGATGTTAATTGATATGCCATTAACTAACAAAGAAGAATCAAGTGTTTGAAGTAGAAGTAAGTTTTTGTACAACTGATTCACCCCCCGCTCTCAGTTGTGTGCCCTAGATCTAACATGCTCAACATCTACTAATGCCTCATCTCTAAAAGAGAGATCATCCAAATGAAGAGAAGGTAAAGTAATGTTAAGGAATGTGTCAATGATTTCATCCTCTTGCTCCAAGATCTCCTAATAACTAGGAGGAATCTTAGGAGATAGATCAAAGGAATATAAGGGCATATGAAATGCTTTCTTTTTACCATATTGAAGAAATGGAACATCAATTTCACAAACCCTTTGAGTAGAGTTAGAAAATGATGGAAAAAAAGACATGTTTTCTCATTTAGATAGTTTTGTTTAAGTTTTTGCTTTCAAATCTCAAAGAAAAAGATAAATGTATGAATGTTCTAACTTTCTAATTTTAAATATGAATGACAAGTGTGATATTCTACAACAAATTGTAATCAGATTTAACAACTAATCAACATAGGAAAGAGCTAAAATAGGTTTGCAATCATGAACACTAAGTGCAACACTAGCAGGGTTTACAAAAAGATGAGGTTTTTGCTAACCACAACAATGAAAGATTGCAAAATGAAAGATCTACAAATACACAAATTTTAATCAATTCAATGTTAATCATATCTAATAAAATAAATAGATCAGATCTAAACAAAGAAGGCTATAAAATTTCAAGGTACACCATGTTCACAAAAATATTTAAGTTTTGGGAACCACAACAACAAAGATGTATAAATGTTTTTCTTTCTAGACCAAATGTATGAGATAAAAGAAGGTATGAAACCTAAATGTTTAATCAGATCTATCATCTAATTAAAAACATCTATAGATTTGAGCAATGAAATCAATAACTACAAGTGTTGGGCACGTTAGGTTCACCAAAATGTTATATAGAAAAGAGAGATCTAATTACTAGTCAATTAGCTAGATCAATCCTTTCCATTAAACATTGGAACACAACTTGGGCTTGGCTACAATCCTGAAGGAGAGCCAAAGCTACATGAGGTTCTATCACTTTTTTGTAATTGAGAAGATTTAATTAATGAGGCTCGATCTAGGGTTTTTACAAAGGAAATATGGCAAAGTAGAGAAGTTGTACCTTTCAGAATAAAAAACCCAGAAAACTGGAGTTGAATTTAGTAGACCAAACCTGTGAGATGCTATTTTCAAAAATTAGGGAAAGTTTGGCCAGACAAAAGTGACCATGCACTAGTGTCCTAGGGTTTCTTCCTAAATTTTGGGGGTTTCCGAGAGTCAGGGTTTACATTCATGAATCAGCTCTCGAATCTTGCACACATGTTTTCAATCTTCCAGAATATGCAAAACACAAAGGGGAAAAGGTTTTGAGTTGTTTTCGGGGCTTGCCTTAGTCAAACATCGTGAATGGTGTTTCCACCTCCATAATAGCATAGGATTAGATCAAGAGTGCATGCTCTAGGAGGGCACCTAGGTAGATCTAAATAATAGAAGATGAATGTAAGTGTAACATCAGAAAATGTCCCCTTAGGGGCTTTTCCCTCTTTAGGTTTAGCTCCCAGGTCTTTTGCATGCATTTAGGTCATCTTACTTCATAATTTGGCATCCCGATGAAATGAGCCTTAGGTAACATGAAAAATGGGACCTAGGAGGACCCCTTGGGTTGTACCCTTCCCAAAATAGGGCGGGAGGACTTGGGTACCCGTGCCCTAGTCCTACCCCATTTTGAGGTAGCCCTAATTTCTGGGTGTCAGTTTATGACCATTATTTGGGTCCTTTGCCGACACGGTAAGTTTGAATTATGAAAATCTTGGTAGGAGTGCTTGTAGTTGCATATAAAAGAATGTTTAGGCATTCATTTATAAACTTGATGATTACTAGCAAGCTATTGTGTTCTCAAGGTGATTCAAGGCATTCATTGTATTGCAGGAGTAGAATTGTGTTTTCTATGTGTTTGTGTTTACAGATTTGAGCATCCATTCATCATGGAATGAAGAGCATCTCCCTCCCATGATATCTTCACTACAATGTGACATTGTATTGTGTTTTCATCATTGTTTCCTTTGGTTTTTGCCTCTGCCTCACAAGGGCACACACTCTCCATCTGACAACGATGTTCAGAGACTTAAGTGTTCTCCAGGGCTTGACTAAGGGAAGCCTCTAAACACCACAACCCCCTCCCAAAGTCTTATGATTACAGGTTACATGTGTCACATTTGGGGAAAGTAAAGTTGTAGGAAGGATCAGTAGACATCAAGGATTTGAGATCTGAAGAGAAGGAGGACACCAGAGCATTTCCAGGACTTGGGTGCTCGCTCTAGTGTCCTCCACAGCTGAATTTCCAAAAATAGGAATTACAGTGTTGATCAGTGTCGGAAGGAGGTCAGGATCCCACAAAGAAACCAATACCTTGGACTTGGGTACCAACTCTAGTGTCCCTGACTGTTTCACCTCAGAACCCTGAAAACAAGTACTCTGTGATTTGATATTTTACTTCTGTCTACAAGAGCTTTTTCCGTTATTCGTCAATTTATTGTCGTATTTACATAATTAGGGTTTTAATGGTCAATTGAGCATAAGAGAAGAGAAATTGATAATTAATTACCTAATCCAAGTTTCCCTACATCTCACAGTGATCTAGGGTATGATAGTGAATTACCACTTGACCCTAGATCCTTAAATGTAAAGTGGAAAGGCGGATTCAAACATCAAAACACTAAAACATTAACAAATCCAATTTTCCACTAAACATTTTAGTGAACTCATGTTTTTGGACTTAAATTACAACTTGTTGAGTGTGTATCTTTAGTTTTGTATTTATTTCATTCATTCATATAGTCATTCATTTTATTGCATTGAGAAAAAATTTTAAAAATTCAAAAATTTGAAAAATTCGAAAAAAATTGTGTTGTTTAGCTTACTAAATTGCATCAATTCTTTCTAAATTTTCCTAATTCATGATTTTTGTATCAGATCTAATATAAAATACAGAAAAACACAAAAATACAATCATTTGCATTGCATTTTCATCATTAATTTGCTAGGCTTTTGTAGAAATTTTGACAATTTTCATATAACCCAGTAATTCCAAAATCTAGGGTTAGTAGGAAAAATCTTCTTTCAGATTTTTCTATTTATTTTTGAGGCTCATTCAAATTTTTATTTGGCTTTAGTCTTGTATTTTAGTGTAAATTTACATTTAGATTTAAAATATTTGCATTTTTGCATTGAAAATTTCCACAAAAACTAGCAATTTTCATGCATTTTCATTAGATTTGTATTGGCATTTTGCATATTAGAGATTGAAAATTATTTTTATATCTGAGATTAATTCATTTCCATCATAAATCAGACTTTAAAACATTCACATAGCATTTTGTCCCAAGATCTCAAACCTAGGGCTTCAAAAACAACGATTTTCACTAAATTTGGCCTTATAGACTCTATAAATTTGCACCATATGAGTGTTGTGAAAAGTATTTTTGCATTAATTGGCTGTTATTAGGGTAATAATTTTCTTCCCCTCATAAAAATCTTCACAACACCCTTTTAACGGGCTCTTGTATTGAAAATTTGGTGAAAAACTACACATTTTTTACTATTTTTGCCCTAGGGTTTGACCTAGTTTCCACTCCAAGTGTGTTGTGATCAATTTTATGGATTATGGTGACTGATATTATTGATTTTATTTTCTCCACCTTCTTAAGTTCATCACAACACCCCTTTTTCTAGGTCATGGAATTAAAAAACCATGAAAAATAGCCTATTTTTTCTATATTTTCTCTAGGGTTTTACCTTAAGTGGCACTAAAAGTGTGTTGTGTTGGATATTTTGACATTAAGTGGCTGTTATTATTGATATAATTTTCTATCCATCATCACTCTCCTCACAACACCCTTTCTTATGCCCTCTTGCATTAAGTTTTGGTGAAAAAGTGTCTATTTCGACATATTTTCACTATAATTTGACTTGGCATTATCTTGGATTTGCATCAAGAGTGTGTTGAGAAGGATCCTATTGCTGTTTTGGACTGATGTAAGACATATAACTTTCTAACCCTGATCAAAATCCTTACAACACCCTTTTTTTCATTCATTTGCATTAAAAAAGTACAAAAATCAAGCATCTAGGTCATTTTTGCATATAGTTTTGCCCTTGACTTTTGCATAAAGTTGGAAAAGCTTTTCAAAATCTCATCTTACATTGAAATGGCACCTTCATGTCATTTTTCAATGGTATATTTGCATGCATTTATCAAAAACCTTGATTTTGACCAATTTTTAACCCTCGTGAGTGAACATCCTACTATTTTAGAAAGCTTAACTTAGTTCTTCTCCATAAGTAGCAAGGAAAAAGTTGATGATGATCCCATAAGTTATCCTACTTCCCCTATAACTGAATAATCAAATGAAAAGACTAGGGATAGCTTTAGTAATTCCACTGCTCTCCCTGGCCAAGATGAAGCACTAGTGAATGAAGAGCTCCCTTTAACAAAGAACATTCCATGGGTAGAAAATGAGCATTCATTTAACAATAATCAAATTCCTACCTCTGTGGATCCTCCCACCAACCTTCTTCCTTTAGTGGATTGTTCACACACCTTGGATTTCACTAAGGAAGAGAAGACCTTTAATGTCCCTCTTTTGTTTGAATATTCAAGCCATTTTGACATCACTAAGAGGATAGAGAATAAGTATGATAGTAAGCTCCAACAAGAAAACATTCCACCTAGACAAAGGATCTTTGATATTGGTGCTTCCTCCTATACAACACAAAAATCCATAACAAAGCAAAGCCCTATGTTACAAAAACTAAGCCGTAAAGTACAACAACGTCAACTTGCAAAAGGAAGAGAAGGTGACGAGCTTACCTTGCCTCTCAACAAGAAAACATTGATCCTAACATTAAACCAAATAAACATGATCCTAACAATAAACAACATGATGAGAAAGACATGAATTGGGCAATGATACCTTATATCCCACCTTCCTCTAACATTAGGGAGTGGGAGGATGACAATGATTTACTTGATGATAAGACTTAGCATGAAGACCCTACAGGTAAGTATCTCTAACCCTTTCTCTCTCTCATGATGTGCTTCCCCCGTGATGTGTTATGTGTTGTTTAGGCCTTTTGGGATGACCATGGATTCTCCTGTAAGGTCCGAGATACAAGGAGATCGCCTCTATTGTGACCTTCTTCTATTTGTATCATCATTCTTCTATATTGCGTCTCTCTCTAATTTAATTGTTGTGTGTTGTGTCTTACGGACATAGCATCGTGGTTGGTGACACTGGGGGTACCCTCTTATGTGACTGTCCCTAAGACACTTGTTTCTCCTCTCTTATTTATTTTTTCCCTTACTCTAGTGTTTCCACCTAGTGGGTGGATGACGACAAACATTTATACTGATGCAGACCTAGTGTCCCTTTTGAGAGAAATCAAAAATTAGACTTAGTTCCTAATATGATGATGGGGTTGTATATCTTATTTGATGCTTGGCTAGTGGAAGCACTCGTGCTTTCTGCGTAGTGAATTTCATGATGTTTCTATTGCATTTGCAAACCTTAACAATACTTCTGCTCTATGCACCTTTGTTTGTCTTTGAATCTAGCCTCGGTGGTATTCAATTTGGAGAGCTTTGTGATATAGCCCCATGGTTATCCTTGAACTCCAAATTCATTGTATAACCTTGAATCTTTGTGTGGTTAATCATATGCATTGATGTTGTTGTTTATCATGATGTTATAGACACTAACATGTTTCTTGCAGGGATGTGTTTGTGGGAACATTTGGTGATCATAAAGTACATGTCACCTCCAGGGGGCATGGGCTTTGCAAAAGTCGGTGTTCCCTTGTGTGTTTTCTTCCTACCTTAACATGCTTGATATCGATAACTGATATCAACCACCTTAAGGTGGGGGCATATATAAGGTAAGCTATCTGTTTTAGATGTTAGCAATGTGCTTGTCCTCAGGTGTAGACTAGTGCGATGAGTACTTCCTGCATCCTGAGTTTGTTTGCAATCAATCAATCTATCTTGAAATCTATTGTGTATACTTCCTTTTCACTGTAAGGTGTCTCCGTGATGCAGGTGCGGTTGTATACTTTTGAGCTCATACCTCATTTTCACTGTAAGGCATCTGCATGACATGGGTGGGGTGGTATTCCATGCTTCCTTTTCACTGTAAGGCGTCTCCATGACGCGTGTGGGGTTGCATTTTAAAAAGTTCTCTGCAGAGACGGGGAGCAGTTTTGTGACTAACTCAACCCTTAAGCGTGTCTTTGGCGATTGTTGTGGCAAAGCCCAATCTTCGGTGTGTGCCTGTAATGTGCCTGAGATGGTGTTGGACCTAGAAATAGGTATACTCCATCGCTTGTCTACCATGTTTTCTCTGTGTCTTCAAGTGTGTGTGTTTTGGCATGCTTGCTTTGTTTGGCATGCATGTTGCCCCATATGCAGTATGCATTTTGGGAGGTTTTCCATGTCTTGCATGTGTGTTACCCCATATATACAAAGACCTACATGATGAGTGCATCCTATATTATGGGAGGTTTGTTTACTTTTCAGTACTTGTATTTGCATTTTATATATATGAGAAAAAGAAAAGAAAAGAATCATGCCTGTCTTCCATGCATTAATGTGTCTTCTATGCATTTACTGTATTCTCTGTGTTCTGCGTGACTATAACTATCTTCTCCATGTTTTGCGTGCCTATTACTATCTTCTATGTGATTGGCGTGTCTTCTCTATGATTGGTGTGTTTGTTGTGTTTGTGACTATACTTTAATGCATGTATTGGCCTTGCATTTATACATACATTAAAGTGGGGGCTAAATGTAACATCAGAAAATGTCCCCTTGGGGGTTTTTCCCTCTTTAGGTTTAGCTCCTAGATTTAGGACATCTTACTTCATAATTTGGTATCTCGATGGAATGAGCCCTAGGTAACATGACAAATGGGACCTAGGAGAACCCCTTGAGCTGTACCCTACCCAAAATAGGGGGGAGGACTTGGGTGCCCGCACCCTAGTCTTTCCCTATTTTGGGGCAGCCCCAATTTCTAGTGTCAGTTTATAACCATTATTTGGGTCCTTTGCCGACACGGTAAGTTTGAATTATGGAAATCTTGGTAGGAGTACTTGTAGTTGCATATAAAAGCATGTTTAGGCATTCATTCGTAAACTAGATAATTACTAGCAAGCTATTGTGTTCTCAAGGTGATTCAAGGCTTTCATTGTGTTGCAAGAGAAGAATTGTGTTGTCTATGTGTTTGTGTTTGCATATTTGAGCATCCATTCATCATGGAATGAAGAGCATCTTCCTCCCATGATATCTTCACTACAAGGTGACATTGTATTGTGTTTTCATCATTGTTTCCTTTGGTTTTTGCCTCTGCTTCACAAGGGCACATACTCTCCATCTGACAATGGTGTTCAGAGACTTAAGTGTCCTGTAGGGCTTTACTAAGGCAAGGCTCTAAACACCACAACCCCCTCCCAAAGTCTTGTGATTGCAGGTTACAAGTGTCGCATTTGGGAAAAGTAAAGCTGTAGGAAGGATCAACAGAAATCAAGGATTTGAGATCTGAAGAGAAGTAGGACATCTAAGTATTTCTAGGACTTGGGCACTCGCTTTAGTGTCCTCCATAGTTAAATTTCTAGAAATAGGAGTTACAGTGTTGATCAGTGTCGGAAGGAGGTCAGGATCCCACAAAGAAACCAGTACCTTGGACTTTGGTGCCCACTCCAGTGTCCCCAACTGTTCCACCTTAGAACCCCAAGAATAGGTATCTGTGATTTGATATTTTACTTCTGTCTGCAAGAGATTTTTCTATTATTCATCAGTTTATTGCTGTATTTGCATAATTAGGGTTTTAATGGTCAATTGAGCATAAGAGAAGAGACATTGATAATTAATTCCCTAATCCAAGTTTCTCTACATCTCACAGTGATCTAGGGTATGATAGTGAATTGCCACTTGACCCTAGATCCTTGAATGTAAAGTGGAAAGGCGGATTCAAACATCAAAACACTAAAACATTAACAAATCCAATTTTCCACTAAATAGTAAGCAAGTAGGAAGGAAAGATATTACCATGAGCATGGAATCCTTGATGGGATGATGTCACAATCAAATCACCATAAGGAGTTAGTGAAGGAGGAAGGAGCTTCCACCAAGATCTACTACAAGGGTTAGCACACACATCAATATTTTGCACAAATAGAGAGCTTGTAGATAGAAACTTTTTAGAGAGCAATTGCCTAGAGGATCATTAGAGCCTTTTTCAATTAGGTGTAAATGAGTGATAGAAACATGTATATATATGCATCCTAATTACTTGTCAGGGGCCCAAATGACTTGAGGCTAACAAAGTGCAATATCCAAGTTACACAAGGTTGACCCGATTCACTCTGGGACCTTTTTAGGGCCTAACTAGTAGGACACTAGTGCTTGGGCGCTAATGTCACAACCAATTATCCCCTAGAAGGGTGTGTGGCTATGGGACCTATAAAAGATCCTTAATCAAGTCCTAAAAGTGATACAACATTCGGGAGGGAGCTAAACCTTGTGTGAAATTGTCTAGTGTTGATAATTTATGACATAATAGTTTGATGATTTCCTATCCCTATCAGTGTATTAAAAGGTTGGCCTCTCATTAGATTAAATCTTCTATCCCTCCAAGATCAAATTAGCCAAGTCATGATAAGGGTATGTTTTGTTCAAATATTGCCAAAATAAGTAGAGATGACTTAGTAGTTCTTCATCCCTAGATCATACTAATATTTTGTCTTATCACATCAAAATTTGTCTCTTTTTGTTGGTAAAAGTCTAGGTGTAAAGATATCATGAGAAGGGAAAAAATATAGTTGCACAAGTTGCACCCAATTCCTTTGGAATGATATTTAAAGTTGAAGGGGATATCCAAATATTTATTCCTAACTTGTGTGTCATAACCCTCCTTGTTTTTAATTTAATTTAGCTCAAAAGGGACCATTGTAGATCATGAGATGGGAAAAAATTGAGTCAGGAAAGTTGCACCCAATTCCTTTGGAATGGTATTTAAAGTTGAAGGGGATATCCAAATATTGATTCCTAACTTGTGTTTCATCCTACTCCTTATTTTTAGTTTCATTTAGCTCACAAGGGACCATGGTGGATATCAAAAAATTGATTTTACTAATGATATTCTTGTTGCAAATATGTGCCTAATCAGTGTTGTCGTTGATGTCAACATATCCTTTTTGTCATTAGTGTCAACTATATCTCATTCTATTTCTTGTTTAGAAGACTTGTATGTTGAGGATATTGAGAAAATTAGCCTCTCTGGAAGAAACAAGTGAGTTACATATCTCTCTGTTAGAGACAGTGAAGACAGTGCAGTTCAGTGAAGTAGATTGAACATCATTCCCAATAGGATGAAGATCAAAGTCTGCAAAATAAGGGGTTTGTAGGGGATTGTCTGAAGTTACTCCTGTAAGATTTGAGAGGCCCACATGAAGAATTTGTGAAGTTATGGCCATCTGAGTAGAACCAGGTTTTGCAGTTGTTCAGAGGTGATAGAGTGACAAAAATCTGGTCCAGATTGATCCACGTTGGAATATTATGATTTGTGGATCTAGAGGTGTGTTTGGGATGTCAGTGTGTATCCTTAACTCAAGTGGTTCATGGTTTGGAGGTCCACAAGCAATCTTTCTAATGTGACAATCATGACAGTTGGTGTTCTTGAGTTCCCGGATGAAGATGCAAGTGGTTTTGGTGATCTGAGGTAGTCCAGTTGTTCCTATTGATTTCATTGTGCTTTTGGTGGTCTCTGAATCAGGTGCCTATTGTGTTGATGGTCTGCATTGAGGATTGAGCTCGTGGATGAATATTTCTCCTTGGTGTTGCCATTCTTTTTAGTCTTGGCCGACCGGATGCATGGTGCATGTTGTGGGTGATCTAAGAGAAGTTTTATGGAGTGTGGCATGATGTTCGAGGAAGATTTGAGTCCCAGCTATATTTGGCCGACAATGTGATGGTTTGCATGAAGCATTTTAAGTCTTGTGATTGTAATTGCTTGCAATACCTATCTTGGAGAATGTTCTAGGTAGATGATTGTTTGGCCAACTTTAATGTTTATTCCAAAGTTGACGACATGTATAAATAAGTGTTGTAAAGTCGTGGAAATGTGTGGATGTGAGCGAAGATGAGGAGGTAGCGAGGAAGAGTAAGAGGGGGCAGAGCAGAAGTGTTATGCACTTCAATGGAACTAATCTTAGCATGAAGAAGATATTGTTTCTCAATTTAATTTCTCTGTGTTAAACTTGTGAACGTTTCTATAGGTAGTCAGCCTCTTTGAGTAGTGAGCTCTGGGCAATGCACCTAAAGGCAAGTGCCTTCCCATTTTATATTCTTTTAACAGAGAATAAATCTTGTGGGTTAACCCCCACCATGGTTTTTCCCTTAACTGGGTTTCCACGTAAAAATCTTGGTGTTATATGTGTTGATTATGTTTCTACTCTTGTGTTGTTGATTCATGCTTTCATGGTTATATCTTTAATCTGTTAATAAGTGGTAAAGAAGATTAAATGCAGCATGAGATAAATTTTTTGTGACAACTAATTCACCACCCCCCCTCTCAGTTGTCTACCCTGATTTCAACAATTGGTATCAAAGCTAGTTCGTCTAAAAGAAGCTTGACCACTTGAGGAGATCTAGGGTGTCGACTTACAAGAAGGATAGTCTAAGATTTGATGGAACAAATTACTCTCTTTGGAAGAGTCGCATGGAGTGCCATTTGCAATGCATGGGTGATGTTTATTGGCTAATAACAAAAGATGAGTATATGCCTCCGGAGAAAGGTCCTTCAACTCCAGATGAATTCAAAGATGCTGAGAACAATATTCGGGCTAAAGAAGCATTGTTAAGTGCCCTGCCTGATACAGAAATGACAAATGTCCTAGAATTGAAAATTGCTCATGAAATCTAGAAGAAATTGGAAACTTTGTATGAAGGTGATGAATATGTCAAATGTGCTAAGTTACAGAGCTTGAAAGGTAGATACGAAAATTTGAGAATGAGTGAAGATGAAAATATCACTTCCTACATGTAGAAGGTGAATGAACTTGTGTGCAGCATCAAGTGTACTAGTGGAAAATTGGAAGAATGAGAGATTGTTGGCAAGGTGCTTAGATCCTTACCTTGATGCAGAGCGGGACGCAACGGAGGCTAACAGGAAGGAGCTGCCAATAATACAAACAACCTGATAAAAATGTCTATCGGCTGAACATCATCATCATATTTCCTAGAGACACCAACAGCATCATCACATTTCAACAGCATCATCATATTTCGGATGCTCGCAAATATCCTCCTGTCGACTACTATTTACCTCCTCCGTTTGTTGCCTATCATCATCATCATGATAATCAACGGGCGCAAACATCCTCCGGTTGCACTGTTCATCGGGTGCCAAATACAAGCGGCATCATCATGATATTCAATATCACCTTCGTCAGCAGGATATCCAAATATCCGGTTGCTCCAAATGTCCTGATGACGTTGCACTTCAACAACTTGCCTTCGATGCTCCACTGCCCGACGATACAAGCAACAGCATCATGATATTGTTCATCCGGTTCCTCGAAACCTCCTGATGATGCTAATTCAACTTCCTGCCTACGCCGATACTTAACCACTTAGCGACAACAGGATAAACTCGCATAGAGGGATTTCTTAATATCCTGATGACGATGACGTCATATCCTGATGACGATGACGTCACACATCATCCTGATGAACTCTTCAACACTTAGCCAAAAAAACTTAACTTTCACACCCGCATCCGTTAGCGATATGCGGATGATGAACTTCTCCGAGAGATGATCCTGACTGCGATATATACACTAAGTATATATCCAACTCAAAACATCATGATGCACTTGCAACATGCAAACTTCAACAACTTCATGACCCGATCCTGATGGCGATGGATTCGCAGATGATGATGCGGCTCGTTCCGACTGGAAACGCGCATGCAGACTCCTGTGTATCCTTCCACTGCATGTAAGCACTCCGAACCACTCTATTTCACAAAGATCATGTGACGACCGGGCCGGATCACCTTCAAACCAAAATCTAACAACTTATCTTCTAGACCTAGCATATGAGGATGCTAGGCTGATTCACAGCATGCTCCTAACTGATCTCCTGAACAATGCAATGCATAAATAGAAAACACAAATGCAAACTAAACTATGATACAGGACCATTCCACCGATTTGCAGGATCAACCGGTGGAAGGGTTGAAAATACTCATCACCTTACAAACAGAAAAGGAAATCAACACAGATACAACTGATCAACTCAAATACTGCAAAAGATGAGATCTTATTCAATTGAGATTCAAATGTCCTGCTTTTACAATTCTGCTTCACAATATCTGGACTGATCACCAGTACAGCATATCACCAGTACTACTCTCCTGAACATAACACCTATCAAACTCAATATGAACTATCTTTATGAACTCAATGTATCTAAACCCTAACAGATCGAAGGTATATATAACAAATCCTTCGAGTACTACTAACTTCACTTCCCAGCGGCTGGGAGCTTCCAAGCGGCTGGGAGAGAGGACAACTCAGACTATCTTATCCCGATCTCTAACTGCCTACACATACTCCTAGGCTGAACTAATACATAGCATCGGTCCAGTAGACCTTATTACAAGATAAAGTCAAACATACTAAAAATAGACTATCCTGTCATCATGCTGATAACTATCCTATATCCTGATCATGTATGTCATCATGCGGACCTATATCCTGATCATGTGCAGGTGCTCCTGCACCATACCTGTTTCATATAAACATAGAGTTGCTGCTATAGAGATCAAGACTGTGACAATTGTTACAAGGGATCAGTTGGTTGGCAAGCTTTCAGCATTTGAAATGAGTGAGTTTAGTGATTCCCTTCCTAAATCAGAATCTACTTTTAAGGCCAGTGTTTCCAGGAAGCAAAGATTTGATCTAGGTAAAATCTCTTCAAGAAGATTAACCAAATATGAGAAAACAAAGAAGGAACTTGAAGAAGATGAAATAGATCTTGAAGAAATTGAAGCCCTTATTGCCAAAAGATTACCAAGAGGATTAGGTAAGTATGAAGGAAAGTTGTCTTTCAAATGCTTTGCTTGCAATAAGATTGGTCATTTTACCTCAAGATGTCTGAAGAGGGTTTCAAAATCAAACCCTAATAGACCTAGGTTTCAGAAGAAATGCTACTATGTCCAAGAAGCTGCTGATGAAGGAGTTACAGATGATGAATCTGACAAGGGAAGTACATCTGAAAATGAATGGGTGTTCATTTCTATCAAACAAGAGAATCCAGTGTCTACTGAATCTGCTAGCTATGTGAATGTGGAAAGTACCTTGGCTACTCAGGTTGAAGAAAAGGATGAATGGGTGATTGACAGTGGATGTTCTCATCATATGATAGGTGATAAAAGTAAGTTTGTAAGTATGGAAAGATATGAAGGTGGAATTGTGAAGTTTGGAGACAATTCAATTGGCAGAATCCATGGCAGAGGATCCATCTCTTTTGATGGTAAGCACAACACTAATGATGTTTTGTATGTAGAAGGGTTGAAGCATAATCTTCTCAGTGTTGGACAGTTAGTTGACAAAGGGTATGACCTTTGATTCAAGGATGGAAAATGTAGAATTTTGGAAAGCTCTGGAACTAAGATTGCATCTGGTACATAGACTAGAGGTAATATCTTTCATTTAAGGTTCACTGGTAAAAGATGTTTGATTGCTTAGATTGATCAGAGTTAGTTATGGCATAGGAGAATGTGTCATGTAAACTTTGATAACATTATCAAGATAAGTACTACTCAGGCTGTGAGAGATATTCCAAAACTTGTAAAACCTTCTAATAGCATGTGTAAGGAATGTCAGTTGGGCAAATAGAGCAGAACTACATTCAAAAGTAAAGAACAATCTTCAAGTGGATTGTTGGAACTTGTGCACACTGATTTGTGTGGTCCTACCAGAGTTAGAAGTTTGTAAGGAGACAGATACTTTATGTTGTTGATTGATGATTACTCCCAGATGATGTGGGTCACTTTCTTGAAAGAGAAATTAGAGGCTCTTGATAAATTCAAGGTGTTCAAGGCTAGGGTGGAGAATGAGATTGGTGTGAAGGTAAAGTGCCTGAGATCTGACAGAGGCGGAGAGTTTACCTCCAGTGAGTTTAATGCATTTTGTGAAAAGCATGGAATAAGAAGACAGTTATCTACTCCTAGGATTCCTCAGCAGAATGGAGTTGTGGAAAGTAAGAAATGGACTATTCAAGAGGCTGCTAGAACCATGATGATGGAGGCAAGTGTTCCACATATCTATTGGAAAGAGGTTGTGAATACTGTTGTCTACACTCTTAACCGGGTGCAGATCAAAGGTAATACTGGTAAAACACCTTATGAACTTTGGTTTGGTAATGCTCCTACTGTGAAATACTTCAGAGTTTTCAGTATTAAATACTATATCAAAAGAGATGAAGATCTAGGCAAGTTTGATGCAAGGAGTGATGAAGGAATATTTTTGGGTTATTCTAACCAAAGCAAGGCATACTGGTGCTTTAACAAGAGATTGAAAAAGATTGTTGAAAGTGCTAATGTCAAAGTAGATGAGAGCATGGAGAGACCTTCCAAGTTTTGTGGATATGAATCAGATGATGAAAATGAAAAGCAAGTTCAAGCTCAGACTTAGATTCAGATTGCTTCAGAAAATCCAGTGACTCAAGAAGCTAGTGAAAATGCTGAGGAAGAAGTTCAAGAATCAAATGCTCAAGAAAATCCCAAAACTCCCAGGTATATAAGGTTGAATCATTCTAAAGATCAAATCATAGGAGATAGAAATAAATGTGTTCAAACTAGAAGAAATATTGCTAAAGAACAAGTGGAGTATTGTTTAATTTCAAAGATTAAACCAAAATTAGTGAATGAAGCATCTAATGATGAAAGTTGGACAAAAGCAATGGAAGAAGAATTAATACAAATTAAAAAGAATCACACTTGGGATCTTGTTCCTAGACCTAAAGACAAAAATGTAATTGGAACTAAATGGGTCTTCTAGAATAAATTGAATGAAGATGGTGAAGTTGTGAGAAATAAAGCAAGATTGGTGTGCAAAGGATATTCTCAGGTAGAGGGAATTGATTTTGAAGAAACTTTTGCTCCGGTGGCAAGAATCAAAGCAATTAGATTATTTATTTCCTTTGTTGCTTGCAAAGATTTCAAAGTTTACCAAATGGATGTCAAGTCAGCATTCCTAAATGGAGAGTTGGAAGAAGAAGTCTACATTGAGCAACCAGAAGGATTCCAGTTGTCTAATCAAGGAGATATGGTATGTAGATTGAAGAAAGCATTGTATGGACTTAAACAAGCCCCAAGAGCCTAGTATGAAAGATTAGACAAGTATCTGCTAAAGTTAGGCTTTAGCAAAGGCACTGCTGACAGTAATCTTTATTCCAAAATTGATCATGAACACGTCCTGGTTGTTGAGGTATTTGTTGATGATATCATCTTTGGTGAAAATGAGAGTATGTGTAAAAAAATTATTGATCAGATGCAAAGTGAATTTGAGATGTCCATGTTTGGTGAAATAAATTTCTTCTTAGGTCTACAAATCATTCAGTCAGAAAAAGGCATCTTCATATCTCAATCTAAGTATGTGAAAGAGTTGTTGAAAAAGTTTGGAATGGAAGATTCAAAACTAGTGAGTACTCCTATGATAACCAAATGTAAGTTGAGTAAAAATGATGATTCCCCTAAGGCAAATCAGAAAAGATATAGATCAATGATTCAAGGATTGCTTTATCTAATTCATACCAGACCTGATATTATGAATGCAGTTGGCCTTGTTGCTAGATTTCAAGTTGATCCTAGAGAATCTCATGTTGTAGCAATCAAAAGAATCTTTAGATATCTGAAGGGAACATTTGATTATGGCTTATGATATCCTAAGGGTGATGATTTCACTCTTCATGCATATATAGATGTTGATTGGGCAGGAGATGTAGACAACAAAAAGAGTACTAGTGGAGGTGCATTTTCCTTGGGAAAGAGATTGGTTTCTTGGTTGAGAAAAAAGTAGGAGGCAATATCTTTGTCTACTACAGAGGCAAAGTATATAGTAGTAGCAAGTAATTGTACTCAAGTTTTGTGGATGAAACAAATGTTGAAGGATATCAAAGTTGTGTTTGAAGAGCCTATTACAATCTTCTATGATAATTCAAGTGCAATAAACATCTCAAAGAATCTAGTGTTGCATTCAAAGACAAAGCACATATCCATCAAGTTTTAGTTTTTGAGAGAGAAGGTGAATGAGAATGAAGTTAGATTGGAGTTTGTTTCATCAAAAGATCATATTGTAGAAATCTTCACTAAGCCTCTACCTAAGGACACTTTTGAGTATCTCAGAGGGAATCTAGGGGTGATTACCCCTCCTATTCAGAACTAAGATGCACTAATGTACATCAGTCCAGTAGAACTCATAGTCATATCTTGTGATCTGAATTGGTGTTAAGGATATGCTACTCAAGGGGAGTAGTCTGTATGCTAGTTCTGGAGTTCAGTCTAATTGCAAATATGTGCCCTTTTCCATTAATGTTAAAGGGGGAGAGAAGTCATGTGAAAAACTTGAAAGTAAGTAGTTGCTGGTGAAAGGTGGAGCAGTGAAGAAAGTGATTGCAGATGTGATAAGAGAAAGGGGGAGAAGTTCTTATCTTGATGGTTAAAATAATTTTTCACATCATATGTTGCCATCAATGACAAAGGGGGAGATTGTTGCAAATATGTGCCTAATCGGTGTTGTCATTGATGTCAACACATCCTTGTTGTCATTAGTGTCAATTGTATCTTATTCTATTACTTGTTTAGAAGACTTGTATGTTGAGGATATTGAGAAAATTAGCCTCTCTAGAAGAAACAAGTGAGTTACATATCTCTTTGTTAGAGATAGTGAAGACAATGCAGTTCAGTGAAGTAGATTGCTCCACATTCGTAGTAGGCTAAAGATCAAAGTCTATGGATTAAAGGGTTTGTAGAGGATTGTCTGAAGTTGCGCCAGTCAAGATTTGAGAGGTTTGAACTGGAAAATTTATGGCCATCTGAGTAGAACTAGGATTTGTTGTTGTTTAAAGGTGATAGAGTGATAGAAATCTGGTCCGGATTGATCCACACTGGAATATTATGATTTGCAGATCTAGAGGTGTGTTTGGGATGTTAGTGTGTATCAACTCAAGTGGTTCATGGCTTGAAGGTTCGTAAGCAATCTTTCTAGTGTGACAATCATGATAGTTGGTGTTCTTGAGTTCCCGAATGAAGGTGCAAGTGGTTCTGGTGATTTGAGGTAGTGCAATTGTTCTTGTTGATTTCATTGTGCTTGTGGTGGTCTCTGAATCAGGTGCCTATTGTGTTGATGGTCCACATTGAGGATTGAGCTCATGGATGAAGATTTCTCCTTGGTGTTGTTGTTCATTTCAATCTTGGCCGACTGAATGCATGGTGCATGTTGCAGATGATCTAAGAGAAGTTTTATAGAGTGTGGCATGATGTTCAAGGAAGATTTGAGTCCTAGCTATGTTTGGCCAATAGTGTGATTGTTCACATGAATCATTTTAAGTCTTGTAATTGTAATTGCTTGTAATACCTATCTTGGAGAATGTTCCAGGTAGATGATTGTTTGGCTAACTTTGATGTTCATTCCAAAGTCAATGACATGTATAAATAAGTGTTGTAAAGTCATGGAAATGTGTGGATGTGAGTGAAGATGAGGAGGTAGTGAGGAAGAGTAAGAGGGGGTAGAGAAAAGGTGTTATGTGCTTCAATGGAACTAATCTTGGCATGAAGAAGACAATGTTTCTTAGTTCAATTTCTTTGTGTTAGAATTGTGAATGTTTCTGTAGGCAGTGAGCGTCTTTGAGTAGTGAGCTCTAGGTAGTGTGGCCGAAAGAAAGTGCCTTCCCATTTTATATTCTTTTAATAGAGAATAAATCTTGTGGGTTAACCCCCACCGTGGTTTTTCCCTTAACCAAGTTTCCACGTAAAAATCCTGGTGTTATGTGTGTTGATTATGTTTTTGCTCTTGTGTTATTGATTCATGCTTTCATGGTTATATCTTTAATATGTTAATAAGTGGTAAAGAAGATTAAATACAACAGGAGATAAAAGTTTTGTGACAACTAATTCACCCCCCCTCTTAGTTGTTTTCCCTAATTTTGATGCAGAGCTAAGGTGCCTTACCAAATCAATCTCACAAGGAACTCTCTTCTTCCCAACACAAACAAGGATTTTGATAACACTCCATAACCCACATAAGGTTTCTCAAGGTTTTCTACCCTCTTAACAACTCAACATATCCATTCCAAACTGTTCCTCAGACCTACACTCTCCATTCAACAATATTCTGCTGTCTAGCTGCCACTGTCATAGTTTCCTTGTAGCCCTTCATAAAGGACTGTCAGACAACCATTTGAGTTTCAGAGCTCCTAGGTGGACTGTCATAGGCTTTTTGGATACCCAATATCCTCTACTTTAACATACTCAACATGCATCATAAGTTGTTTTGGGACACACCACCTAAATCTTGATTGTCCCCTGCTGCAATAAGCCTAATTAGGCCTCCATCACACACCCAAGAGCCACCAAACTCATTCTCATGCCATGCATTCAGTTCTAAGGTATTAATCATGCTAAAATAGGTTTTTTCATATGGATTTGAAGGTTATTGGACCACCCCAAGCTGCTGCATCCTCAAACACTCACTCCCAAATACTCACAAATGTCTAACACATGAAGATACTAGGCAAAAACAGTCACAAATTCTTCTTTTCTCCTATTCCCATCTCCTACAATGAATTCAATAGAGAGCGAAGGGTAAGACAAAGCCATTCCACCCATCTTGAGGTCATGAAATGGGTGGAATGGGTTAATTTTCCATCGATTTCACCAAAACCCTTAAAACTAAGGTTTAGAGAGCAGTTTTTAGAAAATGGTTAGAAAGATCCTTAAACTTAGATAAAATTCCTCCTAAATACACTTAAAAGAATTTTAACACAAATCCCTACAATATTCCATGCATTTTAGTTCATGACAGTCATGTACGGTCGTGTACAAGAGGCTGGAAGTTGAGGAAAACAATGAAAATTCAGAAAATGACTGTTGAAAAATGTTTATTCTCCTTACAAACTTCTCTAAAACCACTCAACAATGCATGCACAAGAAAAATAACATAGAGACCAATTTCATTGGTACGTAGGACCTCATGACAGTATGGAAGAGTACAAGTTTTGGGCAGAAAAATAATAAAAACAGTGAAAAAGGCAGCAAAAGACTTTTTTTTTTTGTATTTTTCCTTCATAAAAACTTCTCTCAAACATGGATATCCCCATTCATTCGACCACACCACCACTTCAAATGTTTTTTTTCCAAATCTTAACTCTCATTTTCTAAGATTCCCAACATGGGGAAGAAACTAAAAATAACCAAACTTACTGTTTTCTTACTAAAAAGACTGTTTTTTTTTCTAAAATTGGACTGTCATAACAGAGAAAACTGTAGACCACTACACAAAATGACTAAAATAAAAATCCACTAACTGACTATGCCTTTTAAGGCTTTATTAAAATATTTTAAACTAAAACCCACCATGTCTCTCATTAATGAGACCATTATACCAAAAATTTGACTAAGGAACAAACTATCTTGACTAGGAGAAAATAACTAAAACCATGAATTTGCTAAGTGCTTTGCACCAAATTTCAACAATTCCTCTCTACCAACCCATCCTAGACTTAAGTGTTTCTAATGTTTGTTTGCAATTGTTTTGTTTCTTTATTGTTACAGTAGATGATATGATCAACACATATAATAATTCATAAGATATATCTCACATAACACAAAAATGTTTTTGGGTCAAGATGCCCTAATATTCAATAAGATGATAATCACCTCCTTTATATAGACCTCCTCCTAATAACATAATGAGGTGTAAACCCAATTTTAGCCTACTTATCACCTAATATAATTAATTACACAAGTTATCCATGAGACCTAATATAAATAACTTAAGGGATGTGTACCACATGTTAGCATCTCCATCCACCTAAATATATTATAATATCATATCCCTAGGTACATAACATGTCATCCCTTCTTGATATGTTTCATCTCCAAAACATGAGAAGAAGCGAAATAGTATTACTGTCGCAATTCATTAAAAATGTACCATTATGAACAATTATCCAACCATTCATAGTTGATCTTTATAGTGGTTTTAGCTTTACATTACCTAGATCCCATCCTTGATCCATATTTTTCTGCACCCATCTGATTCCATTCCTTATGATAGTAAGTCCTCCTTTACTGCCATGAATAGCCATTACTTCTATGACACCATGTAGGTCCATAGTGATTGTATTGTTGATTCCATGTATTATTATGCCTCCATGATGGTTTCCTCCATGATTCTTGTCTCTCACAATGATGTGTATTCCTTATATTACACGCTTTGCTATCGCCAGAAACTTCTCTACTTCATCATCTTTTACCACTTGTTTTGTTGGCTCATGAATAGAATTACTTGTCTTTTATTTTATCTTTACATCTTTCTCCTCTTGTATGTCCTCTAATTCATTGGTTCAATCTTTAGCATATTCTTGAACTTTCTTAGAAAAAATCATTTTACAATGTAGATATCCTTCCAAGCATTTATTGACAACCTTTGTTTGGTCATCACTGTAGACACCCAAATTTGTCTCAAATTTGTGTATGTCCTACAACACCTTGTTAAAACATTATCCTAAACATCATAAGCCATTTTTGTCCTAAAACCCATTTATCCATTAGCTAATTAATTAAATAAATTTTATTTATTTAATTAAAATCCCATTCAATCCCATCCTCATCCTACTTAGCCAATTAATTAAATAAATTTTATTTATTTAATTAATTTCACATGCATAATCCCATTTATCCTATCCCCATCCCAATTAATTAAATAAATTTTATTTGTTTAATTAATTTCCACATCATATCTTATCCCATCCTATTCATATTTCAAATTAATTAAATAAATCTTATTTATTTAATTAATTTCCAACTCATATCCCAACTAATTCAAATATTTTATTTGAATTAAACACTCATCTTTTATCACATTCTAACACTTGTCCAGTCAATCATGTGTTGTAATACAACTTTCATTCATATCTTTCACATGCACAACTAATGGGACCTAATTTTAGTATTTATCTACACAAGCACACCTAAGCCTTATCTTCCCTTGCCACATGTCAATTGACTACAATTTCTTAATGTGCAAGGAAACCTAACTTAATCCTATCCATCCATTTCATCTAAAGCCCTAATTGATCCTAGCCATTCATTGGAACCAAGCCTTTCCTATAAAACAAGCCTCTCTTGAGCCATTAGAGAAGAGATTAAAAGGGACAATTTCAGGATTCTTCTTCATGCAGCTTCACTCTACTGAATTTTCATCTCAAACCATTATCCATCATCTTCAATCCATCTAGCTTGCATCCTTATCAACGTTATGTTGCAGAATCGAGCAACCAACACAACAAAGCGATCAATCAATCAAGCTCATCTTGCATCTTCGAGGTATTGAATTATTTGGGTTTAGGTTATGCATTTCAATTGTTTGATCATTTCCATTTATAAATCCAAATTTTTTGATATACATTTTGGCACACCTGGTGGGACTCATGTCCTTGATTAACCTCTCTAGTTTGAGTTGTTTTTGTGAAATTTAGATCTCTTGGAGCGCCAATCTTTCATTTTTGCAAGCTTTTGTAGCAAAAATTTGCATTTTTCTAACCCTAGTTTGCAAATATTTGGCTAAAAATGTATGTAGATGATCTCTTAGCCCAAATCTAACCTCACCATGGCATCCAAGATGCCGTTTCCATAAACTTTGGGTACAAATTTGCCTAAATTTGATGAAAAATGGAGCGTTTGGTGAAGAAAACAACAACCGGACTGCAAAAATGTGCCTCTGGTAATTCAGGTTGCCTCTGATCAAACAGAAGTCGCCTGGCCTAAATCAGCTCACCTTTGATCAAACAGCAGTTACTTATGGTCAAATTTGGCTTGCTTTTAATCAAATAGTCATAAGCTTTTGGTAAAATTCAGCTCGCTTTTGAACAAAAAGCGATCACATATGGTAAACTTGGTCGCTTATGGTTAACATTTGCATTCCGTCCCCTGAAACTTTCCAGATCGCTTTTGGGCTATTATGCATCACTTTTGGCCTTTTGTTAGTTGCATATGAACTATTATTTGGTACTTTTATCCATTTCTGCATCGCTTATGAGCAAAACACTACCACTTTCTGCATATTTGCATCGCTTTTGCAATGAAATCGACCGCCTACAGTGTTTTGTGGATCGCTTTTGTTTTAATAGTGGTCACCTTTGATCTAATCTGCATCGCTTTCATCTCAACAGTGCTCACTTTGGGTATAAATGAATCTCTTTTGGTCTAACAGTGATCGCGTCTTGCAGAGTTAGGGTTTCTGTTGCTTATTTTTATTTTGCAGATACAGGTCGCTTAAAGGCCGAAATCGGTCACTTTTGGCTTTTCTGCATCGCTTACAAGCCTACAGAGATCACATCTAGTGTTTTCTAAGTTGCATTTGATCTATTGGGGACTACCTATGGTAAAATAGTGGTCGCTTCTAATCAACAATAGATCGCATCTGGCAACTGTAACTTGCTTTTGGTAACTGTCATTGTGTATCTTGATGTTTCTATCATAACTTTCACATACGGAGGCCAAATCACACAAACAAGGACTCGTTGGAAAGATGGAAGGACAAACTTCACAATTGTACCACTTTTATTAGGTGACTATACCATTTTTTAGGCTTTTTTATCAATCAAAGTTCAGGTTCATTGCAAACTTCATTTGAGCATAACTTGAGCAATTTTGATCATTTTTCAGCGAAACTTTTTTTCAAATTGCTTAGAATCTCCTAAATTTTCTGTTTGTGAAATCCATTCTTTTGTATTAGATCATTTTCATCAGAATTTTCAGATTTCATCTTTTTCATGTAATCATCTTCTTTGCAAGTTTACTTGTTTCTTTTTGGAATTGGTGACTTGTAGGCATCTAAGGAGTTGGAGTAGCATTGGCATCAACATCTACAGCAAATTGGATAGTGAATTAATCAGGTGCAATCATTTCATCTCTTATCTTCTAATCTTGTTTGCAAACACATTTGGATTTTGGGCATAAAATAAACAATTGTTTGCAAATTCACATCAAAAAATTGGGCTAAAACAAACTATTGTCTTTCATCACATTTAGATTTGGGCTTTAAAACAAACAAGTGCTTGCATTGTCTTCCACACATTGAATTTCTAAGGTTAATGAACCCCATGCAAGTGTGACCAAGTAAATGTGTATGCTCTCTCCTCGCGTCCCAACACAAACTTGGAGATCAAAAACATTTACTTGTGTTGCTTTTGTTTAGCCTTAGAGAGGCCTGCCTTGGTATCCACCCCAAGGGAACGACCTCAAGCGGTACTTTCATCCGGTCCGCTATAAAAATCAGAGGATAAGGTGAAAGCCAAGTCTAACCGGTATTAGTGCTCACCATACAGTGCTAACTCGAAAGGAGGTGTACCTTTGTGTATATTAAAACTCCTAGTAGGATTAGTTAAAGTCTTAAGTGGCTTGTTGGATGCTCGTGGGGTGCCGGTCCCTCAGATTTTCACTAGAACCTCCTTGTGATAGTGGCCTTGCCTTGAATAGGACTTGTTGAAGTGTCTTCACGTGCTTGCTTAACCAGCATCACATTATTCCAAACTAACAACTTGCTTATGTGTCTTGCGTGAGTGATTCATGTGTGTATATGCATAATCATTTGTTCCAATATTGCCACATCAAGCTCTAAACACCCAAACACATAAAGACAAGTCATCCTACACATTCTTCCAATAACATTTAAACCCAATCACTTTCATCCCAAACATAGCCAAGTCATCCAAACAAGCCACATCATCATCCAAATCCCTAAACAAGCACTTGCTAAAAGGACTTAAGACAAACACTTGGTGACAACATGTCTACACTAGAGGACCTAGAAATCAAATTCCAAATATTCCTCCAAAATCTTTATCAAGGATCACAACCCCTAAACCAAGATGCCATTGAAATATTACAATTCTTCCTCTAAAGAGCTCAACCCCACGCAAGCCAATCACCTCAATTACAACACTTCATAGCCCAAGTCCAACACCTTTTAGCCACTAATCAAGCTTGACAAGTACATCAATCCTTAGCCACTCCATACCAACCTAATCCACCTTATAGCCACATGTCATATCCATCCACTTCCTATCAACTTAATCCACCTATCCACCAAGTCAATGCCACATCAACCTATGAACATCCACCTCAAGCTTATCCAATCCCTCATGCCATCATTCCAATGCACTATCAAGCCCATCCACAAGGCAATCAAGTGATATCCCAAGGACAACATCCAAGTCCAAATGGCCCTTTGTATATAAATCAAGTGAGCACAAGTCAACCTTGCCAACACGATCAAATGCCTAAATCTTTGGGTCCACCTCAAGATCTTTTGTCCACATATCCTACCATTACACCTAGCTACCAAGACTATCAATGGCCTCCCTAACAAGCACAAGTGAACCTAAGTCCACCTTTGTAACAAGAAGCACATGCAAATCCAAGTGGTCCCTTGTACATAAATCAAACAAGCCCAAGTTATCCTATGCAAGATCTAATAACCTTTGAAAAGGGAGATACCAATCTAGAGTGGCCTCCACCATCCAATCCCATGCCAACACATGAGCCAACAAGTCCTATCCCAACACTACCATGTGATCCCACTCCTAGTCCATTGGTCCCTCTACCTTCTAAACCACCAAGTCCTCCATTGCCTTCATCACCATGTCATTCTAATCCTTCACCAAAGGATGCGGCTGAGATAGTTTTACAAAGAATGCTTGAAGCAAAACTCATTGAACTTCCTGAAGTCAAACCATGTGAAGAAAGTCCATATGATGAACACGATTATTGTGCATACCATAGGACAAAAGGCCATGATACAAATACATGCCCCATATTTTTCCCAGTTGTTTACAAGGTGTATCAACATACAATAAGAAATCATGCCACATCATCCCAATCCCATGTGTCACACCCATCTAGTCCACATCCTAATCCATCAGACTCCATTATCCTTCCATCTAATCAAAATCCTAGTCCTACGCCTACAACACCATCTACTATTATCATCCATCCATTATATTGCTCATCCACTCATACACTTGCAAAGGATGTGATCCATTGGCTACTAGCAAGGAATAAACTACCTCCATGTCAAACACCCATTCATGAGCCTACCAAAGAACTTCCAAAGGTCATGTCCAATCCTATGATCCCATCATGTGGTCCACCTATCCTTGAGCCTATCCAAGAGTCCTCAATTAATATTCTTAGCCCTTCAAGCCCATCATGTGACCTACAAGCCATCAAGCCTATTTGTGAACCTTCTATCATTAATCCAAGTCAAGAGTCATCATGTTCTCATGTTGTTGACCAAGAGCCTATCTAAAAGTCACCCACTTCCATTCAAGCAACCCAAGAGGTATGTCAAAGGTTTAATCCTAAGCATATGGAAACATTAAGCCCTAGTTCAACTCAAGATCAAAACACTTTCATGCAACCCATCCATAACATTTACCTTCCTTATGATCAAGATGATATCCATGATAAAGAAGCTATCCATGAGCACCCTGATCCTATCCATAATCTTATATCCATCCATGAGCAAGATATCCAAATTGCTCCTATTGATCCGCCATCTAGCCCTATCCATAATGAACAAACATCCACTTGTCATGATGAGACACTTGTCCCCCAAGTAAGCATAAAAGATCAAACAAATAACTTGGATCTTAGTGAACACAATGCTAATCAAGATCCTAATGATCCTCCTTCCATATCCACCATCAACTCCACTTCAAATCCAATATCATGTCCTAGTGGTCTTACAACCTTTGTTCATGAATGTTCTTCCTTAGGACAACAACAACCTTTGTCTTCCACTTCACCTTCTCCATCCAATAAAGAAATCAAGTCTAGTTCCCAAAACATGTCTAGTCCCAGTCAATCGCATCCTCCAAAACATGAACTACCAAGGCAAAGGCCTAGGCCTTTATGAACAAGGTATTTTGGAGCCAAACCATTTCAAAGTTCATCCACGCTCATATGGCCTTGGATACACACCCCAAGGTAAACAAGGCCAAGATGTTGGTAATCCCTTCATGCATCCTCAACCTACCACTTTCCATCACACCCCCCATCATCTACCCAAAACATATGTTTCCATTCCACCTCCATCATCCTATAAATGTCAAAAGCATGTGACCATGCACCTTCCGCCATCCACTTTGCCTCCACTTTTACCAACTCCAAATATCCCTCCATCCACCTTGCCACCATTGCTTCCAACACCTAACATACCTATCATTCATAAGTATCCTTACATCCCTAATCATGGCCAACAAAAGCACACATCGTTTAAGCATAAAGCTTCCAATCATTCCATCCACTCCACCCACCCCATGGGATTCAAAAGCAAAAATTTTGATGCCTCTACTTATAAAGCTAAAAATCTTACCAAAAATCCTAAAGGTCTTCATACCTTAGGACATAAAGAATCAAATTCAAAGCAAAGTTCATCTAAGCAGCCATCTAAACCCTTAGCTCCAAATGCAAAGCCCAAAAGAAAAATGGTTTGGGTTCCTAAGCAAACAGCTAGCAAGTCAAATGAGGCATCCTCATCTACATCTCAAGAATCCCAACCACCTATATCCATCCAAAAGCCTACTTCCATCCAAAACTTCCATTCTCTTCAAAAATCCCACAAGCAAAACAAAAACACTAAAAATACTAAATCTATGTGGGTTCCTAAATCACTTCATCAACCATCTCCTAAGCAAACATCTCCATTGCTTCCTACACCACCATCCAATCAAAAGCTTCAATGTTTATCACGGTGTGTGCAGCCGTTGGTCATGATTCCCTTCCATTCCAAAACATTCCCACATGCCTCCATCTCCCCATCCTTCATCCATTATCCTACATATCTCCCCAATCACCTTCCTATGGTTTATGCTTTTACATAAGCCTTTCATCCATCTTCATTCCATAAGCATTTCATAATCCATTTCATCATCTATTATCCACCTAATCCATCTCCCATCCATGCAATCCCTTATCAACATCTATGAGCACACTTGACATGGTCCATGCGAAGACATCATCAATCTCTAAAGGGACACTATTAACCTTCATAGCACTAGCCACTTGAGTTCCTCCTATCTATTAGCATGGTGAAAACCTGGCAAACAGGTGCCATGTGTAATTGTCATCCCATCTAAAAAAAAATCAAAAAAAAAAGAAAAACAAAAAAAATCAAAAAAAGTAAAGAGAAATCCCTTCGTCCAATGGTGAAAACCTGGTAAACAGGCACCTTGGATAAGTACCATGATGAAAACCTGGCAAACAAGCATCATGTGTAGGCTGATCTTCTATGTCACTTACACTTGGGGTCACATTGTCTCATCCAACCTATCCATTTCCAAACTATTACCATACCATCCTACCATCCTTAGCCATTACATAAACAAGCCTATCCTATTGAACCCATTTATCCATCCTTCCACCTTTTGATTTTGAAGAAGACATAGGGGCAAAATGTTGAAACATGTTTGGATATTTCTTGACATACCTTCTTTCCAAACCAAGTCCTATCCATTGACCATTTATCCATCCCATTTAAGCCAATTCATCATGTCATCCTATCATCATAAGTGCCATGTAAAATCCAATCATGTCATCCCTTGGTCATGAACTTTGTCATGTAAAAATCCTAAGCATTGCCACCTAGAATGGGGCAAGTTCTTCCTATGCGACATAGTCTTTGGAGATCACATCCTATCTCCTTTATGATCCATCCACTATGGTGTATCCTTATCATGAGCTTTCCATCTTATAGCTTATCCCAATCCATTTATCATAATCTTTCCACTATAGCCTACCTATCCATTTATCATGAGGCAAGCATCCATCCCTTATATGGCCTATCCTTGTATCTATCCATCTATCATGAGTCTTCCATCCCATCCAACTCTCATGAGCCTTCCATCCCATTTACTATCATCCATCCTTTTATCCATCCAATCCCATTCATCCATCCTTGCACCTAGACTTGGTCTTCCCTTGTCATTGGTATCTAGCACAAAGGATACCCAAATTGTAAATCCATTGACATCCCAAAACGTTCAAAAACACAAAAAAATCAAAATATCCCAAAAAATCCAAAAAAATCCAAATATGTCAAAAAATCCAAAAAATCAAATATCCAACGAAAACTCCAAGCAATAAAACCAATCACATCATCCAAAACAATCCACTCCATCAACATTCAATCAAAATCAAAATCATTATCATCAATTTTTCCTATCAATAACATTCATCCATCCATTTCAATCAATCACTTTTTCCAATCATATCAATCAAATCAATCTAAGCAATGATCTTAACTCCAAGTCACATTAATCCATATCAAGCAAGCTAATCAATCAAGGAACATTATCCATTCAAATCAACAAGTTTTTGATCCTAATCTTGTCATGTGCCCAATCAATCATCATCAATGGGATATAGCATTCCCACATCATCCTTGTGTTGCTCTAGGGATATAGCTTTCCCGCAATGACAACACTATCTATCATCATCAATCAAACAATCAATCATTGGTTTATGACTTGACAAGGGCAATACCTTGTTTGTTTTACATCCTTTAAGCACACTAAGAACACTTGCTTAAGCTTAGATTGCGTGAACACTCTTATCATCACACCATTACTATCATCATTCAAAACAATCCAATCATCAAAACAATCAACCTAGCAATAGCAAACATCACAAGCAAAGCACATTAAGCCAACCATCAAAGCAAATCCTATCAATCATCAGCATCAAAACCAAAGCAAATCAACTCAAAGCACATCAAGCTAGCCATCAAAACAAAATCCAATCACTTCAACAAATCAAAAGCAGCTCAATCCACCACATATCATCCCATCATCAACATTTCATCACTCCAAATCAATCTAATCATCCATTCATCAAATCAAATCATTCAAAGCAATGATCCAAATACAAGTCATCCTTAGAGCCATACCAATCAAGTTAATCAATCAAGCCAAGTTATCCAATCACAATCCATGGTCTTGATCCTTGCCTTGTTGTAAGCCAAATCAAGCAATTAGCTAATCAGCCAACCAACTCAACAAACAACCTTGTGTTGATCTAGGGATATGGCTTTCCCCGCAATGACAACACTCTCAACTATCAACAATCAACAATTAATCATTGGTTTACAGCTTGACAGGGGCAATACCTTGTTTGTTTTTGTATCATTTGTGCATGCTTGCTTGCTTGCTTGTGTGTGTTATCATTTTATCTTGCATTTGAATCACATCCGTATCATTTCTAGCTAATATTCATATCTTGTATCCAGACAAGGTTGTATTACGCTGGGGCACGAGACACAATGTCACCCTGGTTCCTTATACCTTGGTGCATAACGTCTAGTGCTATATCAAACATCATGGTTGCTCACTTTCATTGCAGCATAACACATCATCATTTCTTTTATCTATCCCCTTATCTTTCTTTCTTGACCAAGCCATTTCATTTCGAGAGCCTACCCATGTTTGTCCAACCCGCCTAACCTCTCGAGGGGGCATCATCATCCTATCTTTTCCTCATCCTATCCTACATCATCATTATCCTTTTCCTCTATCCATATCTTAACTTCTTTGAAATGATGTTACTCGACACAAAGCTCATCATCTTGAACATCATCTCAAAGAGGGGCAAAATGTAGACACCCAAATTTGTGTATGTCCTACAACACTTTGTTAAAACATTATCCTAAACATCATAAACCATTTTTGTCCTAAAACCCATTTATCCATTAGCTAATTAATTAAATAAATTTTATTTATTTAATTAATTTCACATGCATAATCCCATTTATCCTATCCCCATCCCAATTATTTAAATAAATTTTATTTGTTTAATTAATTTCCACATCATATCTTATCCCATCCTATTCATATTTCAAATTAATTAAATAAATCTTATTTATTTAATTAATTTCCAACTCATATCCCAACTAATTCAAATATTTTATTTGAATTAAACACTTATCTTTTATCACATTCCAACACTTGTCCAGTCAATCATGTGTTGTAATACAACTTTCATTCATATCTTTCACATGCACAACTAATGGGACCTAATTTTAGTATTTATCTACATAAGCACACCTAAGCCTTATCTTCCCTTGCCACATGTCAATTGACTACAATTTCTTAATGTGCAAGGAAACCTAACTTAATCCTATCCATCCATTTCATCTAAAGCCCTAATTGATCCTAGCCATTCATTGGAACCAAGCCTTTCCTATAAAACAAGCCTCTCTTGAGCCATTAGAGAGGACATTAGAGAAGAGATTAGGAGGGGACATTAGAGAAGAGATTAAAAGGGACAATTTCAGGATTCTTCTTCATGCAACTTCACTCTACTAAATTTTCATCTCAAACCATTATCCATCATCTTCAATCCATCTAGCTTGCATCCTTATCAACGTTATGCTGTGGAATCAAGCAACCAACACAACAAAGCGATCAATCAATCAAGCTCATCTTGCATCTTTGAGGTATTGAATTATTCGGGTTTAGGTTATGCATTTCAATTGTTTGATCATTTCCATTTATAAATCCAAATTTTTTGATATACAATCACACTAAGGATAGTATGAAGAGGTATGAGTGAATTGAGTATCCAAACAAGACAATAAATCTATCCAAAAGTTACTAGTAAAGATAGGATCACAATCACTAATAATAACCCTTGGGGTACCATTTAACTTTTGTCTATTCTCCATAAATGCTTTTGCCACTATACTTGCTATAAAAGGATGGGATAATGCAATAAAATAGACATATTTTGTGAGGCGATCCATAAATACCAAGATGACACACTTACCTTTAGATCTTGGGAGGCTTATGATTATATCCATGGAGACATCTTCCCAGCATTAGCTGGGGATAGCTAAGGGTTGCAAGAGACCAAGTTTCTTAATTATCTACCCTTTATTTCTTTGACATATCAAACATTCTACCACAAATTTTTAAACATCACCTCTAAGCCCTTCCCAAAAGAAATCCTTCCTGATTTGATGATATGTCTTCAAAAATCATGAATAATCCCCAACTGGAGAACCATGGAGCTCTTTAATAATCTTGTGTTTGAGGATGGAATTTATATATAGGTACAATCTCTCTTTATACCACAAATAGTCTCCCTTTCAACAAAACTTATTTGAATTGCTAGGATTAGCTTACAATTGTTGAATGAGATTTCTTATAGCCACATCATTTTTCACTCTAATTTTGCTTCTTCCACCCAATCTACTTGTACTATTGAAATGACACACAACAATGCCTCATCCTTCTCATCCTTTCTAGATAGTGCATCAACCACTATATTCTCCTTTCCTTTCCTATAGATGATCTCAAAGTCATACCCCAACATCTTAGCATCCCCTTTTTGTTTCTCTTCTGAATATAACCATTGCTCTAGAAAATATTTGAGGTTGTCATGATCTATCTTGAATTTGAGGTGTCTAGCCATTAGATATGGCCTCCACTATTTCACTTCATGAATAATAGCTAGTATTTCATTCTCATAAGTGGGCTTGAATTGATTCTTACCCTTCAATTGATGACTTTCAAAAGAAATGGGTCTTCCTTCCTACATGAGAACTGCTCCTATACCATTTCTTGAAGCATCGTACTCCACAATAAAATTATTTGTTGATGCAGGAGCATCCGTGGTTCAAGAGAAATCTTGCATCAACCAAAAACATTTGCATTTTAGTTTGCTTGGAGTTTAGTTTGTTTCTTTTCATTTTCTAGTTTAGTTCAATCAGTTCAGCCAGTAGTAGCTTCTGTATTTTGGTCTGTATTCTACCGTAGTTGCATTTTGGATCTTACGGAGCTTGACTTAGCATCTAGATTCATTTGTCTACATCATATCCGAATCTCAGAGCATTTGGACTAAGTACTGGAAAGTTATCGCTATCAGAAGATCGACTATTTTCTCATAGCAGATCATCCTGACAGTCTCAGACAATCAACTAAAGGAGAAGACTTGTGGAGCATTCCTCAACTTGTGGAGCCTAATTGCAGATCATCCAATGTTTTTTGGTTCATGACTGACCTTCCCTAAGATCTACACTCCATTCCATTCATTTGCAAAGGTGTTCTATGCATTTAGGTCCGACCTACCCATGTACACATGTTACAACTCTTCATCAGAGTTTGTAATCTTCCTTGGCCAACGCGGAGGAACCTTATGATCCAGAGATGATATATAATGATGTAATAGATCCCTAGGAAGGCATTGATTCATGTAGTGATAGTTGATAGTTTGGATTCTTTGCGAAGGAGCTTCAAAGCCATATCTAGTGCATATTCTGATATTCTATAATCAGGCCTATGAGCCCTAATTGTAAGCCCGCATGTTGCTGGTTGATCTGTATTTGAATTCTATGATATACCGAATGAATGAATCTTCATTTGTTCCATATCTTTGAGTTGTTTCCATTTTATTTACTCTTGCTGCACGGTCTAGACAGTTCATTCTGTGAACCCTCCTACCATGATTTTACCAAGTGGTATCAAAGTGAAAGTTCAAATCTTTGGGAGTGAATTGAGAGAAGTTGGTGAGGGAATTCTGTAAGATCTTTCTATGGATAGATCACTAAATTGAGGAAGGTTACTTGTGTCACAACTGATCACTGATTGTGAGGCAGTTGTCACCTTGTAGCCTGATTGTCGAATTTGAGGCAGTTTGCACTTGATCCTAGGAAGAATTTTGCCGAGGAGAATCCCTGTTGTTGCAACAATGGCTGGTAGGATGGATGAGATGATGGAAATGATGAAAACAATGAAAATTTGATTGGATGCTATCAAAGAAGATAGGCAAAGAGGATTTACACCTAGACCTAATGTTGAAAGTGATGATGAAGAAAAATTTCAATTTGTTGAACAAATTAGCGAAACCCTAGGAGGTGATGAAGAAGAAGAATCAGATCAAGTCAAGATGTTGCAAGCTATTTCAAAGATTAAAAAGAGACCTAGAGTTGATGTACTGAATTACACTAGTAATTTGAACCCTAAAGAATTGATTGACTAGATAAATGACATGGAAGAATACTTTAAGTATGAAGAAGTTGAAGATCTGGAAAAGGTGAAATTTGCAAAGACAAAATTGAAAGGACATGTTGCTATATGGTGGAAACAAGTTTAGTTGGATAGAAATAGAAGAGGAAAAGAAAAGATTGCAAAATGGGATAGGATGGTGACAAATTTGAAGAATCAATTTGTACCTGCTGATTGAGTTGGAGTTGTTGAAAAGATTGCAAAACCTGAGACAAAAGGAGAAATCTATGGAGTATACTGAAGAATTTTATAAGATGATTATAAGGACAAGACTTAGTGAAGCAAGCAATGAGAAAGTGGCTAGATACATCAATGGACTGAGATTGAACATTCAAGAGGAACTAAGTTTGGTGAGGATGACAACGCTAGAAGAAGCATACCAATTTGCCCTGAAATTTGAAGAGAAGCTGAATAAGAGACATGATCAGAGACAGAGAGGTAGAGGAGATAAATTTCAAAGAGGTAGAACATTTTATGGAGATGAGAGATAATTTTTAGAGTAGAATAGACAGGAGAGTACACTCAAGAAGGATGACAGAGATAATAATGCATACTGGAGAGATGACATAAACTTTTACTAGAAAGGAAACCCTAGTGCATACCAGAATGAAAGATACAGAAGAGAAAGAAGAGGATTTGATAAGAGAAAATTTAGAGGCACTTGTTTTTTAAGTGTGGAGGTGAAGGACATAGAGCATTTGAATGTAATCAAGGGAGTACTAGCAAGAGAACAGAGAACAGTGGAAGAGTAGCCTATGTTGAAGAAGAAACTGTTGGATCACCTAGTTCAGTTGCTAAACCAGGGAAGGGAGAATCACTTGTGATGAGGAGAGCACTATTTCAAATGGAGACAAATGAAGAACCACCGCAAAGGAAAAGTTTGTTTAGAATCAGATGCAAATCAGGAGGTAAATGTTATAAGGTTGTAATTGATAGTGGTAGTTCTGATAACCTAGTTTCAGAGGAGATGGTGACTAAGATAAAGTTGGAAAGACTGAAACACCCTAAGCCCTATCAGATAGCATGGATTCAAGATGATCATAACGTACTGATCAGTGAATAATGTTTGGTGAAATTTCATATTGGATCTTATCATGATGAAGTGTTGTGTGATATTATGCCTATGGATGTTTGTCATATTTTGTTGGGTAGACCTTGGCAATATGATAGAAAAGCTATACATGATGGGAGAAAGAATACATACACTATAACATCAAATGGGAAGAGAATTACCTTGATTCCTTCGGAAGATGATCCTAAGGGTGAAGTATGTGGGAATGCTAGAATCTGTTTGGTAGATGGAAGAAATTTTCTAGATGGTTTGAGACATGAGAATATGTGTTATGCTTTGATTCCTAAGAAGCCTGAAACATTGAAGAAGGAGACTGAAGAATCACAACCAAAGGAGATAATAGAGTTGCTAACAGAGTATGAAGATATCATATCAGACAATGTACTTGAAGGATTTCCACCAATCAGGAGTATCAGTCATCACATGGATCTTATACTAGGAGCTAGTTTTCCTAACAAAGCAACACATAAAATGACACCAGTAGAGAATGAAGAACTGAATAGATAGATACAATAATTGTTGAAGAAAGGTTTGTTTAGAGAATGTTTCAGTCCTTGTGCAGTACCTATAGTGTTAGAACCTAAGAAAGATGGAGAGTAGAGAATCTATATAGACTCTAGAGCAATAAACAAGATCACAGTTAAGTATAGATTTCCTTTACCTAGGATGGACGATATCATGGATTGCTTGAGTGGAGCAAAATATTTCACAAAGATAGATTTGAAGAGTGGATACCATCAGATCAGAATCAGAGAAGGAGATGAATGGAAGACTACTTTTAAGACAAATGAAGGATTGTATGAGTGTTTAGTGATGCCTTTTGGATTGACAAATGCACTGAGTACTTTCATGAGATTGATGAATGAAGTCTTGAAGAAATTCTTGGATAAGTTTGTTATTGTATACTTGGATGATATTCTAATTTTTAGTAAGACAAAAGAGGAACATTTGTGGCATATTAGACAAGTATTATAGAGGTTGAGAGAAGAGAAATTGCTGATCAACATTAAGAAATGTAATTTCATGAAAGAAGAATTGGTATATTTGGGATTTGTGATTTCTGCGGAAGGATTGAAGATGGACCCTGAGAAAGTGAGAGCAATTGTTGAATGGCCTACACCGAAGAGCATTGGAGAAGTCAGATCATTTCATGGATTGGCTAGTTGCTACCAGAAGTTCATCAGAAATTTTAGTTCAGTATGTAACCCTATGATAGAGACAATGAGAGGTGACAGGAAAGACTTTAAGTGGACATTAGGAGAAGATAAAAGTTTTTTAAGTTGTTGAAGTAGAAAGTGATAAAACAACCTATTTTAGCATTACCAGATTTCAATAAGGTATTTCAAGTAGATTGTGATGCAAGTGGGAGTGCAATTGGAGCAGTGTTAAGTCAAGAAGGTAGACCTGTAGCATATTTTAGTGAAAAGTTGAATGATGCAAGGAGAAGATATTTAGTTTATGATCAAGAGTTCTATGTTATAATTCAAGCCTTGAAGAAGTGGAGACATTATTTGTTGCCTAAGGAGTTTGTGTTGTATATAGATCATCAAGCTTTGCAATATTTAAATAGTCAAGGAAAGTTGAATTAGAGACATATGAGGTGGGTAGAGTTCATGTAGAGTTATACATTTGTATTGAAGCATAGGAGTGGAAAATCAAACAAAGTTGCAGATGCATTGAGTAGGAGAAGAAACTTGTTGACATAAATGAGAGTTGAACTTTTGGGATTTGATGAATTGAAGAACATGTATGAGGGAGACACTAATTTTGTAGAACCTTGGAAAGCATGTAAGGAACCTGTTGTGACAGATAGGAGTAAGTGGTTGGACTATTTCATTCAAAAAGATATGTTGTTCAGAGGAAATCAGTTATGCATACCTAGAAGTGCAATGAGAGATAATTTGATCAAGGAGAAACATAGTGGAGGATTGGCAAGACATTCTACCATTGACAAGATAGTAGCATTGGTGAGTGAAAATTACTATTGGCCTCAGATACATAAGGATGTTAGGAAGTTTGTGTAGAGTTGTAGAGTTTGTCAAGTTGCAAAAGGGAGTAGTCAGAATACTGGATTGTACAAACCTTTGATAGTACCAGAGAGACCTTGGGAAGACATAAGTATGGATTTTGTGATGGGATTGCCTAAAACACAGAGAGGACGTGATTCAATATTTGTAGTGGTAGACAGATTTTCAAAGATGGCACATTTCATACCTTGTAAGAAGACAACTGATGCAGTGCATGTAGCTGACCTATTTTTCAAGGAGATTGTGAGATTGCATGGATTACCTAAGAGCATAATTTCAAACAGAGACACCAAATTTCTTAGATATTTTTGGAAGACACTTTGGAAGAAGATGAAGACAAATTTGAAGTTCAGTTTAGCATTTCATCCATAGACTGATGGACAGACAGAAGTAGTTAATAAGAGTTTGGGAAACTTGTCGAGATGCTTGGTTGGAGAGAAGACAAGAAGCTGGGATTTGATTCTTTCACAAGTAGAATTTGCATACAATAATTTAGTAAATAGGAGTACTGGAAGAACACCTTTTGAGATTGTTACCAGAGTAAACTGTAGAGGAGTTATAGAATTGAGAGACATGGATATGATAGAAAAGAGGAGTGCAGAAGTAGAAGAATTTGCAGGACACATGGAGACAGTGCATAATCAAGTTAAGAAGCATTTGGAAGATATGAACAACAAATATAAAGAGCAAGCAAATGAGAAGAGAAGACATAAAGAATTTGTAGTTGGAGATGAAGTGATGGTATACTTGAGAAAAGAAAGATTTCCAGTTGGAACATATAACAAGTTAAGGATGAAGAAGTTTGGACCTTGTAGGATACTTAGGAAATTTGATTCAGGAAATGCATATGAAGTGGAGCTACTAGAGACATTGGGCATATCACCTATTTTAAACATTGCAGACCTATATCAATATCATGAAGCAGAGTTCAGTGATAGCCTTGAAGAAGCAGTTACCATAATAAGCATCAGAGCAGATTGAAGACATTTTGGACAGCAAAATTGGACGCAGCACCAGAGGAAAACAATACAAAGAATACCTTGTGAAGTGGAAAGGTAGACTGGAAGAAGATTCATCATGGATTTCTCAGGCTGAAGTGGACCATCTTGGTTTTCCTCTAGCCCCAGCAAAGTGAGGGACTCGCTTTTTCAATAACCCTGGATGTTTGATGTAGGAGCATCCCTGGTTCAAGAAAAATCTTGCATCAACCAAAAATATTTGCATTTCAGTTTTCTTGCAGTTCAGTTTGTTTCTTTTCATTTTCTAGTTCAGTTCAATCAGTAGCAGCTTCTATATTTTGGTCTGTATTCTACCATAGTTACATTTCAGATCTTGTGGAGCTAGACTTAGCATCTAGATTTATTCATCTACAACATATCTAAATCTCAGAGCATTTGGATTAAGTACCAAAAAGTTATCCCTATCAGAAGATCAACTATTTTCTCATAGCAGAACATCCTAACAGTCTCAGACAATCAACTAAAGGAGAAGACTTGCAGAGCATTCCTCGAATTGTGGAGCCTAATTGTACATCATTCAATGTTGTTTGGTTTGTGGCCAACCTTCCTTGAGATCCGCACTCCATTACATTCATTTGCGGAGGTGTTCTATGCATTTAGGTCTGACCTACCCGTGTACACACATTACAACTCTTCATTGGAGTTTGTAATCTTCCTTGGCTGATGCGGAGGAAGCTTATGATCTGGAGATGATATATAATGATGTACTAGATCCCTAGGAAGGCAGTGATTCATGTAGTGATAGTTGATAGTTTGGATTCTTTGCAAAGGAGATTCAAAGCTATATCTAGTGCATATTCTGATATTCTGTAATCAGGCCTGTGAGCCCTAATTATAAGCCTGCATGTTGTTGGCTGATCTGTATTTGAATTCTATTATATATTGAATGACTAAATCTGCATTTGTTCTATATCTTTGAGTTGTTTTTGTTGTGTTTACTCTTGTTACACGGTTTGGACAGTTCATTTTGTGAACCCTCCTACTATGAATGCACCATTTGTGAAGTCTAGAGTGGCTAGAACTGGAGTGGTACACATAGCCTCCTTCATATTATTTAAATCATTCCATTGAGAAACATCTTTCTTCAACAGAATTGTAAGTAGTGTTACTATGTGACCGTATTTATGCACACATATTTTATAATATCCAATGAGTCCAAGTAAACCCCTCAAGTTCTTTATTGTTTTAGGAATAGGCTACTCTACCATAGCCTTGATTTTTTTAGGATTAACCTTTACTCCTTCATGTGACACTATGTGACCCAAGTACTCCACCTCTTTGAGACCAAAAGCACACTTGGAAGGTTTAGAATAAAGTTGGTGTTGTTTGAGAACTTGTAATGCTTGATCTACATGATGCAAATGTTCTTCCCAATTCTTTCTATAAATCAATATATCATCAAAGAAAACTAAAGTAAACTTCCTCAAAAATGGCTTAAAGATGGCATTCATCAAACTTTGAAATGTAGATGGAGCATTAGTACGACCAAATGGCATCACTAGAAAATCATAATGACCATCATGAGACCTAAATTCTATCTTGGGAATATCCTCTTCCTTAATTTGAATTTGGTGATAAATTGATCTAAGATCCAAATTTTTTTTAAAAATAGCTCCATTAAACGCAAAGCTGTGATTTGGGCAAATGTGGACAAAACCCTATTTTTTGAAGATTAACCTATATATTTCAAATGGCTATGAATTTTTCTATAATTTTTTTTACTGAAGACAAAGGATCATACCCTATATTCTAAAAATTAGGTTTCTATCATCAATATTGAGTGAGTTATTGTAATTTTATGATTTTTCATAATTTTTCTTTATAGGCCACAAAACAAGGATTTTTTTTTGAGATTTTTATATTTCTAGAAGTCTCACCAAATTTTATCAAGGTTCTATTCTTTATATTTTTATTTTTGAGGTGAAAACAATATAAAATAATTCAATCAAAGTTAGGTATGCTAGAAACATATAGAAACCCTAGTTTCAAAGGGCAATCTTGATTTTGATGGAAGTGGAGATGCATTAGAATGACAAAAAATATAAAAGAGCTCATGGTAAAAGTGTAATATGGATTATATATTTTTCATCATCCTTAGTAGGTGAAGCTAGACAATGGTACGAACCTTCATGGGGGATATTTCTTCATTAATTAAAACTAGAACAAATGTTATTAGATAAATAGGTTCTAGAAGAACAAGAAGAAGAATAACAAGAACAAGAACAAGAACAAGAACAAGAAGAACAAGAACAAGAAAAAGAACAAGAAGAATAAGAACAAGAAGATGAAGAAGAAAAAGGAGGGAAAGAACGTGAAGAAGAAGTAGAAAAAGAAGGAAAAGAGCATAATGAAGAGATCATGAAGGATATAGGTACATGCACTTTAGCTCCAAGGAAGATTCAATCCTATAATTATCTAGATGTATTCAAAAGGAAAAGGTTATTGTTTCTATAAACCCTAGTAGAAAGTATAACTTCATCAACATGGAATTAGCCAAGAAGCTATAGGCGCAAGCATAGTACATCAACAATAGTCATATATGAAAGGAAGCTAGGTGTGTGTAAATCACTTCCTACACTAATCTAATGAGGGGAGGAGAGTGCAAATTCAATTCATCCTTACTATTACAGCAATGTTAAACCCACTAATAGAGATATTGTAGCAAACACATAAACAAGAAAGTGAGACAAAAGAAGAGAGACACAAGATATACGTGGGGAAAACCCTTATTGAGTAAAAAACTCCACACTCCAAAACTTGCACAATTTATTATCAAAACTGAAATGGTTTACAATACACTTACAATGCAAGCTCTCAAGAGTCTTTAACACTCATATCTAGAGACAAACCGGCAGCATAACAGTACCTGTCAAACCTATAATACATCTCCTCTCAAAAGCACCTGTTTATATAACAAATACAAGGCAAATATGGCTCCACATAGGGATGGGCGTCCAACATGGCCTCATGGACCAAAACCCATGCCTATGGACACTTGTCCAACTTTGTAGGATGCTCCTAACACTTGTCAAGTCACCCCATCCCAAGGAGGTCACCTATTTCCAAAATGGGCTATGACAGATGCTCTTACGACTCTTACAACTGTCATAGAATTTGTCATAGCTATCATAACTTACAGCTGTAAGAAAATCTGTCATACACAAGCTATAAATAGCATATTCTCTTACATGTCATAGTCCACCTTGGGGCACCCAAAGATGCCTTTTTCAAAGATGCTCTTCGACACATGTTTTCACCTGTCATAGAATCTCCTATTTCCAACTCTTACATGTCATAACTTCGTCATAGGAATCTGTCATGACCTTTACGGTCAATATTCCCTTACACAACATCCAGGATACTGACACATGGCAAAATATTCCTACTACTAAGTGGGATGCCTATCTCCTCATGTGAGGACAAAATTACATGTGGTCATATGCCATGTAGGATGACACATCACCGTGCCAACTCCCACAATATGATAACATAGGATTTGCATCCAATTAATACAATAGGCAATTAATAAATAAATACAATGTAAAAATACAAGGAATTACCAAGGTTGAGACACCTTAATTCCAAACATTCTCCCACTTGTCAAACACCTTGTAAGAGCCAATAGAATCAATAGGATTTAACTACTATAGGCTGAGAGGTCGATAGACTCTGAACACCATCTGAACTTCTCTGTGCCCACTGGTTTCATCAATGCATCTGTAACATTCTTCAAAGTATCTACCTTCTCCAAATTTACCTTCCCATCCTGTACCATGTCTTGCACAAAGTGAAACTAAACATCAATATGCTTTGTTCTAGCATGGAAAGTGTTACCTTTTGAGTCGCCCTTATTTATTTATTGATAATATTTCCTGAACAAGAGCTAGTTTGTTGTCTTGTATTTTTGGTCATACCTTTGTTTCTTAAATCGACTCTTATCCCTTCAATTTTTACCCGTTTATCATCTTTGTGGGTGAGGATACTTAAGGTTTGAACCTTTGAAACTAAACCCTTTTCAAAGTTCTAGGTTCAAATGGTTCAATATGTCTAAAGTGTCTCAAACAGCAAGCTGTTGTTCTGTGTATTTCAAACGTCTTCGAGTTTTTGGGTTGAACTTGAACCCTTTTTGTCAAAAGTTCAATGGTTCATTGGTCCAAGGTTCAACGCTCATTGTCTTCTAATAAGTCGTGTCATGCAGTTATCTTATGTAATTAATGTATCGCTGAACCTTCCACTCATACTCTATAGCGAAGTTCAATGGTTCATTGTCTTATGGTTGGAAGCCCTTTTACAAAAGTCACGTGACTGTCCGTTGGTCTATATAGCCCTTGTGTCTTTGAACCTTCATATTGAACCATATCCTAATAAGTTCAACGGTTCATGAGCTTAGGTTCAATATTCTCGTAAGTGAATCCTTTGCCCATTTATGTGATTTAATTGGTATGGTTGAACCACCGCATTGAACCACACCCTAAAGGTTTGATGGTTCAATAATTCAAAGATTTGGTGATTTTGGTCTCATTTATTCCCAGAGCATTCTAAGTCAAAATTTAGTGGGAAAGTTGGAGGAAAATATGTCAGAGACTCGTTATGGAACTGAGAGTTCTAATTTGGTGAAGGTTACGAACAATTATTACACATCATGATGGCACGTAAACAATACTTGCTATTAATGAAGAAGTCATAATTCATGTCTTTTCAAATATTTTTGGCACGTATTGTTCTGAATGATAATTATTCAATCTGGTTAGTGCCATTATTAATTAAGAACAAGCCAAATTTAGCAAGTGAACATACTGTGCAACGTGGAGGAGAACAGCGTAGGAAGTGTAAGGTTCTTGTTACTCAAATTTTGCAGTGAATTCAGATATCTTGAAGGTGAGTTCTGTTCTTCCTATGTGTTATTCCTTTTTCTTAGCCGGAAAGAAGAATCTCTTGAGTTTCCATCATTATTTTTAGAATTGGAAGTGTGTTTTATTGTAATCCTCCAAGTATGGCTTTGAAATCTACATGTTTGGGGAATGAACATGGTCCTAGTCTTACCTATTCTCACTCTGAATTTGGGGATACTGCACTGGTACAATATGATTTAGAAGAATTTAGAGAAAGGTCTAGAAACCCTGTGCAAACCCCTATGATGAATAAAATAATAGACAGCGGTTTAGTTGAAGCTGCGGCTTTTCCCAAGGCTGTACACTACCCAGAACTGGTTCAGGAATGTATAAATAGATATGAACCCCAAAACAGATGCATTAGAAATGTAAACAGTGATGTATTGTTTCATGTCAATAGACAAACCCTCATGTCCATAATGAAGATACCGCCTAAAGAGGCATATTCTAGCCTTGATATTACCTCTTCCTATGGGTATTTCTCGGAGAAGAAATCAAATTATAAAAGTGTGATAGCAAGGAACTGGCCACTGAAATTTTAGAAGGGTGGTTCAAGGTTGCCCAGACCACTTACTAGGGATCATCTGATTAAAGAAGTGAGGGATATTGTGGTATTATTACACAGATTGAAGGGTAGCCAACATGCGTACTATTGGGAGGATTGGATGTACTTTTTCATACAAGTTATTCTCCAAGGAGAGCAATATTTAGATTGGGCAGAAATTGTGGCCGATTGTTTGCATCAGGGTTTGAGTAATTGTCTGGGTGACAAAGATTTTTATATGTATTCGTACTTATTTTATTGCCTGGCATCTACAAGAGAATGGTTTGATCTACCTCATGTACCCTTGGCTGAGGACAGTAGGATTTATGAATATTATTCACAGTTGCAGAAACAGAATTGTTATGAAAATTATAAAAGGGTTAACAATGTTTTCACTGGAAGAATGACTTATGAACTGGCAGGTAATCTGGGTAAAAGGATGTCCAATGACGCAATGCAGCTGATTAGCATTTATGGTAGCTTCTTTATTCAATTTTCTGAGTTCACTTACATCAGAGTTGCAGGATTTGACGGTGAACCTATTAAGTTACCCAGATATGTGTTCAACCGTTTCGTGTTGATAGAGGTATGTAGACAGCTAGCACATGTAGATAAGAAATTCTTGACAAAGAAGGGTTTTGGCATCTCTTTTCCCATCAAATTTGGGTATTACTCATGCCAGTCAAAATCTAATGCTTTGAATTTGGAGGTGAACCTTAAAAAGTTCAATTTTCAGTTCTTCGCTGCCAGGTCTCAATTTGACAACAAAGGATTTGTCAGGGATAACTTAGATCCTGGAGCAAGGCTTTCACACATTCCTAAGCTAGAGGATTACTGGGAAGACTGTTCAAATGAGTTTGAGGTCAGGAGAAGACTGTGGTGTAGGTTCTCTTTAGGGCAGATAGTTACTCTCAATTTAAATATGGATATTTCTGGAGTTATTGATGATGGGGAACAAGTGATTGATCCATAGTTTGAACGAGTAGAGCAATTACCTATTCTAGAAGTTGACTGGAGCAAAAAGGAGGAAGATAGGGTCAAAGTTAAAACTCTTCCAGTGATAAGGAGAACCGAGAAATGGTTAAGGGAAAAGAGACAGGAAGGGATCCAAAATAAAAATGCCCAACAATTCACCTCAATGATTGAATCATCACTTCCCATAATCTCTTCTAATCGACCTATTGCTATCTGTGGTGCAGGTGCTTCCAAGTCATCAACTGGAAGGAGCCCTACTACTAAGAAATCCAGAAGAGCCCTCACAGCTATTCTACCCCCTCGTGCTACCAGGTTGAGGACCAAAAGTAAAAGAAAAGAACAAGTTCCCGAAACAATAGTTGTGGATCTGAATTCAGAGGAGGATTCAGGAGAACCTATGGGTGATAAGGAATCAAGTCCACACAGAACAGAGGAAGTTGATACTAGGCCACAATCAGAGGTCATTCTAGAGACCTCTGAGATATTAACAATTTCAAATGTATCCTCTGATGGATTGAACCTGAAAAGGAAACTTTAGCCCCTGCACCAAAGTGGCTGGAGAGTTCTATCTTTGACAAGAGAAAAATAATTCCTTTTGTTGTCCCCTTAGAAGACATGGTGAGGAAATGTTTAGGGAAAACACCCAAGTCTAAGAAGCTAAAGATGACATCCAGAGTAAACATTGATCCAAATACTAGGAACTGGAGTGCTGAGATAGCCAAACCAGTGACTGAGGAAGAAGTACAAGATCCAACTATGCAGGATTTCACTGTTGAGAGAGTGGATCTTGGTGCTGTTTCAAGAGCTGTAGATGTTCATCATCTTGAAGCATCCACCAAGAGGATAGTTAGTCGAAGTTGAAAGGATGAAAAGGACAAAAGGGAATTGAAGTAGACTGCATTTAATGGCAGAGTACATCAATGTTATCCACAACCCTAACCCGCAGCCAGTTTCATAGCTCTCCCTGTCTTTTGATCCTAAATCACCAGTTAACCAGAAGATGTTGGATTAGGTTCACAGAAACAAGATGGTGGCAAAGACATTTGATGGTTGGTTGGACCGCATTGTGCAGAAGGGAACTGAATACATTCGTGAACTCAAGAATATATATGATCTAACTACTACCACCATTGAGGACCTTAAGGCATAGATTACTGCTTGGGTGAGAGATGAAGGTAAATGGGTAAATGTGATAAATCAAATCGATGAAGTTCAGAAATATGGAGTAGCAAAGTTTCTAATAGAAAAGATCCTGATTGGTTTGGATGAAGATTTATTATATGTGAGTAAGAAAAATATTGAATGGAGGAATTCCATATCACAGCAGGGATGCTTTGAACTTACAAAGTTGATCAAGGAAATAACTAAGTTCACTCAATCGCTACAGCATGACTTGCAATGCATTGATGTTAAGTACATAAAAGATGATGGGAAACTCGAAGAGGATGTCGACACAGTGGCTCAATCCTTTAAGGATAAAATTAGCTTTGTCAAAGAAAATGACAATATCTTAATTGAAGATTTTTCTTGAATCTCTAAGGTGGAGTCACTACTGTACCTCTGTATCGACGCACTTCTAGAACATAAAGAAAAAATTGGGAAAATGCAAAGGGATAAAGAAGTTTGGAAATCAAGAGTGAAACACAGGCATCCCCAACTTCCTGAGAATTTAGGAATTTGTTGCAGCTTTTCAGGAGTGGAAGACTCAACGTGCTTCCCCAACCGCTGATGGCAAATCTGGAGATGTAAATCTGTTGTCCCAGCCATGATCTTATTGGTTCACTTTCTTTTATTCAGTTCCTCTATTATGCTATTTCTATAATCTTGATCTTTAAATCAGTTTGTTATAAACTAAATCCCGTATGGGTCAGAGTTACTTTAACTCTGGGTTTGGTTTACTTGATGACATGATTAAAGACATTCATATACATAGGTTTTTGAATCCTTTAAAAGATATAGAGGATAGGAAAAGAAAAAGAAGGGAATTTCAGCAAAACTTTTTTTTGGTTTTACAGTATATGGTGATTGTCTGAGAAATTTTTCATCTGTGAATGAGAAGAAGAAACAATTACTGCTTACTTAGACCTGTGCGTCTAAGTGTTTGGAATTGGATTTTCTATGTGAAATCTCCTTTCATCTGGTAATTGTTCTTTTATTGGACAACTCGTCATATGTGTTCTATTATTTATTGGTTCAACAAATTCATATGTATGTGTTCATGAATTTAAATGTATCAAAAATAGAATCTGTGCATTCTATTAATTACTATTATTGCATAAATTTACCGCATTCATAACATAGTTATGTATGAATGTCAGTTTGCCATAGGCATTTTCTGGTTAAAAGTGCATTTGGATAGTTGAATAGATTAAATTCATTGAAAATCTTAAAGGGAGCTGTACCTAAATTCAGAGGGGAACTAATTTTAAAAGTTCACCCATTTGTTGCTTAACTCATTTGTTCTTCAAAGAAGGGTTTAGAGTCAAAATAAATCATTTTCAGAATAAGGACAAATTTGTTAACCAACAGAAAGTTGGATTTTTCGCAAGGCAAATCGCACTCTAACTGTCACAACTGATTGTAATCTGTCTTGGGTCAACACCAATATCTGAACACAATCTCTTAAGCCAAATGGCTTCCTTACAAGCATGAATTGTAGCCATGTACTCAGCTTCTGTAGTGGACAAAGCAACCACAGGTTGTTGCTTACTCATCCAACTAATTGCACCACCAAACATAGTGAACACATAGGCACTGGTGGATCTCCTGCTATCAATGTCACCTGCCCAATTAGAATCCACAAATCCATGAATACAAATTGAATGCGGAAGTCCTGTAGCATTTCCATGATAGAAAATGGAATACTCAGAAGTACCCCTCAAGTATCAGAACACTTGCTTAACTACATCCCAATGTACCCATCCAGGATTAGCCATAAATCGACTAAGGACTCCCATTGCTTGGGCAATGTCTGGTCTTGTGCAAACTATAGCATACATCAAACTACCAACAACACTAGCATAAGGTACTCTGCTCATGTCCTCCACCTCACTAGGAGATTTTGGACAATAATTAATAGACAACTTTGTCCCCAAAGAAATAGGAACACATAATGGTCTATAATTTGCCATGTTGAACCTGTCCAACATAGTCTTCACATACTTACTCTGGCTTAACCAAAGTTTTATGTTTGCTCTGTCTCTTCTGATTTCCATTCCCAAAATGTACCTGGCTGCCCCAAGATTTTTCATCTCAAACTGTGCTGACAACGGAGACTTCAAATCAGAAATCATATTCTTACCATTCCCAATCAATAGCGTATCGTCAACATATAATGCAATAATGAGAATGCGATCATTGTCAAACTTGTAATACACATAATGATCAAATTTTGATCTCAGATAACCAATTGACAACACAAAGGCATCAAACTTCAAGTACCACATCCTAGGAGACTACTTCAAACCATACAAAGACTTCTTAAGCTTGCAAACCAAATTTTCTTTACCTTTCTCTATGTAATGCTTTGGCTATGACATGTAGATTTTTTCCTCCAAATCACCATGAAGGAAAGTTGTCTTCACATCCATCTATTCTACCTCTAAGTCATAAGCAGCTGTAACAGATAATAGGAATCTAATGGATGTCATATTTGCAACGGGAGAGAAAATTTCACCATAATCAATTCCCTCCACTTGTGAATACCCCTTGACAACCAATCTAGCCTTGTACTTTTTAGCACTGCCATCTGTACCAAATTTATTCTTGAACACCCATTTGCAACCAATGGGTTTTTGTCCTTTAGGCAAAGGCACGAAGTCCCATGTTTTGTTCTTTTCCAAAGAAGCCATCTCATCCTCCATGGCCTCCTTCCAGGAACCTGTATCTTTCATGCCCATAGCCTCTTTCATAGTTCTAGGCTCACCAGTGTTAGTAAGTAAAGCAAAAGCACAACTAGAATCAAGTAATGAATAACCAAACCTATCAGGTTTCTTTCTTGTTCATGTAGACCTCCTCAATGGCTGAGGTTGAGGTTCTGCTTCTTCTTTTGAGCTTTCAGAGCTGCTAGAGCTCTCCTCATCATCAGGTCTCACAAGGTCTGTTTGTTCAGTCTTCTCAGGGGTAGAAAGAAACTGAACCATATCCTCTTTCTTTTCTGACTATTCTGGCTATAAAACAAAGGAAGAAGGTGTTACCTCTCTGAAGATAACACTTCTATTATAAAACACTTTTTCAGCACAGGATCCCAAAGCTTGTATCCTTTCACACCAACACTATAGCCAATGAAAATACATTTAACAGCCTTGTTCTCCAATTTAGACCTTTTCTACCTAGGCACATGTACATATGCCTCACAACCAAAAACACAAAGATGTCTAACTAAAGGCTTCTTACCAGACCACACCTCCATAGGTGTCTTACCAACAAGAGTTGATGTAGGAGATCTGTTTACTAGATAGCAAGCAGTGGCAAGAGCTTCAGCGAAAAACTTTTGTTCGAGGCCTGCTCCACTAAGAATACTCCTAGCCTTCTCCATCAGTGTCCTGTTCATCCTCTATGCAACTCCATTTTGTTGCGGGTTATATGGAGTTGTCTTATGCCTTTCAATCCCTTGCTCTTTACAGAACTTATCAAACTCTATCGAACAAAACTCACCACCATTGTCAGTTCTCAAACACTTAATCCTTTTACTAGTCTGATTTTCAGCAAAGGCTTTAAACTCCTTAAACCAACTAAAGACTTCAATCTTGCTTCTGATAAAATAAACCCATGTCCTTCTACTGTAATCATCTATGAAAGATACAAAATATATAGATTTTGAAATCGAAGGAACATTAACAGGACCAAACACATCAAAATGAATAAGATCCAATACACCAAAAGACTTGTGAGAACTAGAGTAAAACTAAACATGGTTTTGCTTTCCATAAATGCAATGTTCGTAAAAGTCAAACTCAAGATTACAATAATTTAACCCGTCAATGAGGTTTTTATTTTTTAAGGTACGCAAACCCTTCTCACCAATGTGGCCATATCTCAAATGCCATAACATAGTCTTTTTAGTAGGAAGCTTAGCTTCCATAGCATGTGCACTACCATCAGAACTAGTTACAATAGATTTCTTCACTGCTCGTTTGATGGTGGGGATGAAGTGACTGTAGCTCATTTTTTGAGTCAGAAGAACTATTATACTGTGAAGTGCATGCCTCCAACTGAAGCAGAGTACCTCTCTGAGTACCCTTCGCAAGTACCATAGATCCTTTAGCCATCTTGCATCCATCCTTTGAAAAGGCAACCTGCACACCTGCATCATTCAACATACTTACAAAAAGTAGGTTCCGTGCAAGGCCTGGAATGTACATAACACTAGTGATCCCCTTCACTCATCCATCAAGGAATCGGATTGAGATTCTTCCACAACCAACAATCTTTAGATGAGAGTCGTCACCCAGGTACACTCTTCCACAATCGAACTCTTCATATTTCATGAACCAGTCTTGATGCAAAGTTGTGTGGAATGATGCACCATAATCAATAACCACACATCATCAGATGCATGGGTGGCCAGGGCCGCGATGAAGGCATCACCATCATCTTGTGACTTGTCACAATTTGAATCAGGAGCTTTCTTCTTATTTTTCTTCTCCTCTTTGCATTCCTTTCAGAAATGCTCAGTTTTACCATAGTTCTAACAAAGAGCCTTGGACTTTCCATGAGATTTGGATCTCCCATGGGATTTGGATCTGCCCTCACCTTTCTTGTCCTTCTTCTTCCCTTTCTCTTTGGGTCTTCCATGAACCACAAGAGTCTCTCTGGCTACCTCAGAAGACTTCCTCCGCATTTCTTCAGATAATAGCGAGGACACCACGTCTTCCATCTTGAAGGTGCTAGTGGTGCTTCTGATATCCATGACAAGATGATCCCACAAATTTGGCAAAGAATAAAGCAGGGTCATACATCGATCCTCCTCCTTCATTTTCACACGCACAGATGTCAATTGTGCAACGATCATGTTGAAAGCATTCGTGTGGTCCACAACAGATCCTCCGTCTTCCATCTTTAGAGAAAACAACTTCTTTTTCAGGAAAAGTTTGTTTACCAAGGACTTGGCCTGATAAACATCACCCAACTTCTTCCAAAGATCTTTCATGCTCTTCTCCTCATGGACATTCAACAGGACAGAGTCAGCTAAATAGAGTCTTATGAGACCCTTAGCCTTCTGATCTTTGAGGTCCCAATCAGCTTGTGACATTGCTATAGGTTTCACATCAGATACCATTTCCCATAGGTCACAATCAACAAGTAGGTCCTCCATCTTGAGTTTCCACAACTTGAAATTAATGCCATTGAATTTCTCAACCTCTAACCTTCCAAATGTGGTTGTCATCTCCTTGCTACAACAAGATACAGAATACTCTACACAACACTCCCACTCAACCTAAGATCAACACAAAAAACACTTACCTAGCAGCTAGAACCAAAACTGACCAGGCTCTGATACCAACTAAAAGGAAGCTAGGTGTGCAAAAATCACTTCCTACACTAATCTAATGAGGGGAGGAGAGTGAAAATTTAAATTATCCTTACTATCATAGCAATGTTAAACCCACTAACAGAGATATTGTAGCAAACACATAAACAAGAAAGTGAGACAAAAGAAGAGAGACACAAGATATACGTGGGGAAAACCCTTATCAAGTAAAAACCCCCACACTCTAAAACCTGCACAATGTATTATCAAAACTAAAATGATTTACAATACACTTGCAATGCAAACTCTCAAGAGTCTTCGACACTCGTATCTGGAGACAAACTAGCAGCATAACAATATGTGTCAAACTTGTAATACATCTCCTCTCAAAATCACCTATTTATATAACAAATATAAGGCAAATATGGCTCCACATAGGGATGGGCGTCCAACATGGTCTCATGGCCCAAAACCCACACCTATGGACACTTGTCCAACTATGTAGGATGCTCTTGACACTTGTCAAGTTACCCCATCCCAAGGAGGTCACCTATTTCTAAAATGGGCTATGATATATGCTCTTACAACTCTTACAACTATCATAGAATTTGTCATAGCTGTCATAACTTACAACTATAAGAGAATCTATCATACACAGGCTATAAATAGCATATTCTCTTACAACATGTCATAGTCCACCTTGGGGCACCCAAAGATGCCTTTTTCAAAGATGCTCTTCAACACATGTCTTCACCTATCATAGAATCTCCTATTTTTGACTCTTACATGTCATAACTTCATCATAGGAATCTGTCATGAGCACTACGGTCAATATTCCCTTACACAACATCCAAGATGCCAACACATGGCAAAATATTCCTACCACTAAGTGGGACGCCTATCTCCTCATGTGAGGACAAAATTACATGTGGTCATATGCCATGTAGGATGACACATCACCATACCAACTCCCACAATATGACAACATAGGATTTGCATCCAATTAATACAATAGGCAATTAATAAATAAATACAATGTAAAAATACAAGGAATTACCAAGGTTGAGACACCTTAATTCCCAACAAAATATTGGGTAAGGACATTCAAATATTTGAATATTTGAAGCTCTCTATGGATAAATATGTTTTTCATTCAAACTTTCATGCTTTGGATATGGATGGGTTGGATATTGTTCTTGGTTATCTTTGGTTAGAATCTTTGGGAACAATAAACGTCAATGTGAAAAAAAAGTTCATGAAGCTTTTCTATAGAAGGAAAAAAATTACATTATATAACACATAATCAAGTCCAAAGGAAAGTCAAGGAAGAGAAATTCCAAGAATCTACTGAAGATTGAACTAATGAATCAAAGGACATGCAAGAGGAGCAAGATGTAGAGAAAAAATAGGAGATGAGTAATAATTTAGAAGATGGATCTCACACAACAAAAGAAATGTTTATGGGCCAAGATGCCCTAATATCTAATATATGCAGAAATAGAATAAACCCTTAAGGTAGGGTAACACCATACAATACTCCTTAAGGAAGAAGCCACTCCATGCTATATCTTCAAGAGATCCCAATAACAATATCATACTCAACACATATCCTTACAACGATAATCACTTCCTTTATATAGACCTCCTCCTAATAACATAATGGAGGGGTAAACCCAATGTTAGCCTACTTATCACCTAATATAATTAATTACACAAGTTATCCACAAGACCTAATATAACTAACTTAAGGGATGTGTTCCACATGTTGGCATCTCCATCCACCTAAATAAATTATAATATCATATCCCTAGGTACATAACAATAGATGCTCACATGTGGATAATATTAAAAATTTAATTACCTTGTTAAGAAAGGTGTTGATTATTTTTAACCTTGTTAAAAAAGGTGTCAATTGCTTTATATATTTCTAAACCAAAATGTTCAAGAGGTTAGTTGAAGTTCTTGTGTACTATAGAACACTTCCTCCAAAAATACATTGATATTCCAATTGGTATGGTTTGCTTTGTTAACATCATCTATCACAAACCAAGAGTAATGTTCAAAACATATTATTTATAATTTTAATTGACTATATAACTATACATGTTAAATTATGCTATGCACTCAACTTAATCATTAATTATTTGAAGTAGATAAGTGGTTATTGGAAATTGACATAATATTTACATAAGAATTCTCCTCTCATTTGGCCCAAGCTTTTCCACTAGGTTACATTGAAAGTGACTTTGTACTATCCTCCTCTATAGGAACCCATTGTAGTTTATATCAATCTACCTTATTTCTTTGGTCTTTTTTTCTCAGGCAAACTATGGTCACATTGAGATTTTGGATTTGGCTTTATTCAATTGTTGTTACAAAAATTCTATTATTCATCTCCATAGAAACCAATCTTTCAACACATTCAAATTCAATAGATAATCTTCATATTAGGGTTTAATTACTTTGCATTGTCAAGTAGAATTTAAATTCATTGGGATTTTTAGGGAAGGTGGCACAATATTTAAAATTATTTCAAGAATCTCATCCATAATCTTCATGCATAATTACATTTCTTTGGAATGTATCTAACATCCTTTGTGCATTCTTTACAAACAAGTTTGTGTAGGGTACCTTGTTCATTATGTCTCTAGATTTGATCCAAAGTGAGAAATTTTCCATTCTAAGGATAGCCAAGTCTAGATTTGAGAATTAGGCAAACCTTCTATTATTCACTAAATACAACTCTAGGTCATGTTCTTTATAGATAGCTAATACAAGATTGGATAGATTGAGATTTTCTATTGTTGAAAGGTACTTAAGCTCCCCGGTTGCTTAATTGGATGGGATTAAGGTCATGTGATACTTAGATACCCTAGTTAAGATGATATTTTCCACTCTCTTGCCATAGCAATTAAATATGTTTTGGCCCAATTAAACTTTTGTAACATTATGTAACTTTAGAATTTCATTTCCTTTGCAATGTATAAGGTAATGAAATACTTCAATAGCTTATTTTCCACTATCTTTATAGTAGTTAAATATCATTGTCCCAATTTAACTTTTGTAGCATCATGTAACTATACACTTTCATTTATTAAGCATTCTATTCTATTTTTTTAATGGTATAAATGACCATTATTTGTAAGATTATATTACCATGAATTGTAATAGTTATATCCCTAAAATGAATGAAGGTGTATTATATTTAAGTAAAATATAATATTCTTTTCCTTGGATTAAAAAAGAATTATTGTAATTTTATATAAAGTTGAAATTTGAAGGGGACAAAAATTTGAACAATCCCTATTAAGGTAAAGTGAAAATATTTCTTCATAAGGAATGCCATTTATTAAATACATTTACTTTATTTTTATAAAATAATATTCTTTAAGTTTTATATTATGTATGTTATCAATATATTGTATCAATAATATTGAGAGGTACAACTCCCTAGTATATCAATTTGTTATTTGAATTAGTGGAAGAATTTTTATAATTTTATTTAATTTAATGTTAAATTACAAATATAAAATTTAATTGGATCATTCTTTTAAGAAAGTTTACTATAAATGATTAGTGGTTTTTTATATTGAATTAAGATTCAAATCTTACAGATTAGTAGATATGCAGTTGTTTGTAACAACATGCTTACAACAGTCCAAGAATGATTTAGGATCTTCTCTTCTCATATGCATATTTCCACTTATATTTATATTTACTTAAAAAATTTGCATTCACATTTAATAGGTTATTCTGCCACCATTATTAATTCTAATTAAGATGAATCAACACCAAGTTCATCCCTTCAAAATACATTCTCATCTAATAGTTACCCTTAGAACTACCATTCTTAATTTTGACCACCATATTCATGCATTCATAATGAATCATTCATCCATTAGAACATAATGAATTACTTGTACAACTGGAAAGGCCATCTCTTAGTCATCAATGGTAGGTTGCACAATTAAAATTGGTTTCTACTCTTTCAAGACTTGAGATCTTTCCTAGCTTTTTCATAAACTTAAAGATCTTTTATCACTTTATCCACAAAACCATCATAGACCAAGGACATTAAGGGCCTTTAGGCAAAATAACACTATATAGACTCAACCATTTATGCTTGGGTCAAGATAAAGTTGGAATTGGCCTCTCCTAGACATACTTTATGTGACATGATTTATGGGGTTAGTGTTAATGATCTTAGGGTTCATTAATATTTTCCATTTACCTAATCACTTCTCTTGACTTTTTGGTGATCCGACTTCTAACATGTCCCCTTTAGTAGAGACATAGCCCAAAATGAAATCAACTTTAGCTTTATTTTTATAAGTGTCGTTAAGGTCTCCCATTAAACAAATAAGTGATAATAAAAAAAGGCAGAATTATGTGGGTCGTGGCCTTGGAATTTTAATCCCTCCTATCTTGTTTGTTTAAGCAGGGACATCTGCTCTATTCATGTGTATTGTGTCTCTCTTCAAATCTATGACGAGACGGGATTTTCTCAACAACAATCATGAATATTCTTTAAATATAACATCACATACGAATAAGGAGCGACAAGACAGAACATTTTATGAGAGACTTTCTTTTTCAAAATAAAAAAATGGAATGATTAATCTTGGTTAGAAGTCATTCCTTGCATGAAACGTCAAATATTTTTCTACATGAAATTGATGTTGCCTCTTATAAGCTCGTGACACACATGGCTGCGAATGTGATGTTAATGAGACACAAATTATTAGTTTTCTAAGTGGAAAATCCCTTGTGAGTTGGGGTAGATGCATAAACATAGGTGAGAAGTGTTTGAATATTTTGTGAGCTTAAGTTGTTATTAGCTTTTCTTTTTTCTAGATTTGATTTTGAATCCATTGTGGCATGGTGTCATTGTTTATATGGTTGTAATAGGAATGGGACTGCCTTTTGTGTTGAAACTGAATCTTATTTGCTAATTAATTGAAATTTAGAGGCTTAATAACATTTTGTATACATTTCTCATTTAATTATTTTAAAAGTTTTAATTGTGTGACTGTAATTTATGTGAGTCTTTTGGATTTATTTGACCCACTCCAACTACTGCACCAACATTGAAGAATGGCCCATAGATGCAGAGGAAGAGATGTACCTATTTGAGATAGAAGAGGCCCTAGAAATGCTAGAAACTTAGAGTTATTGGAAACCATCAAAAGTTTGCAGGCTTGAATGGAAGCCATGGAAACTACCCAATGAAGAAGAGTGGAGGTAGGAGTGAGTGATTCATAACAAAATGCAAAGGAAGAAGAATGAGAGGAAAAGGAATAACTTGAAGAAAGGCAATCAGAGCTATTACTAAAATGAGAAGCAATCCTAGGATGGACTTACCTAATTATGTTGGTAGTCTATAACTAGAAGAGCTGATCATTTGGATCTCAGACATGGAAATGTATTTTGATTTGGAGAAAATTGAAGACCCCGGAAGGGTGAAGATTGTTGTTACTAAACTAAAAGGTCATACATCATTATGGTGTGATCAAGTACACCAAGAAAGAAAGACTTCATGGAGGAAAATAAAGAATCCTAGTAAGGTATTGAATAGTGAGTAAGTTGAAGCACGAATGTTTGCCTTCTAATTATTCTATAATGTTATTTAAGAAGTTGCAAAATCTTTGTCAGAAGGAGTTGAATGTGAAAGAATACACAAAGTAATTCTACAGATTGACAATTCGAGTTAGCCATTTTGAAAATACTGAAGAAAAAGTTTCAAGATATAATAATGGGCTAAGACTAATAATCCAAGATGAGATAGTTATGCTTATTGTAAAATTGGTGGAGTAGGTGTACCAATATGCATTAAAGGATAAAGATAAATATTCTAGAAAGCAGCAACAAATTCATGGAAAGAAATCAATTGTACATGGAAAAAGCCCCAACAAAAAGGAGCATGAAGTAGGTAGATTTCAATCTTCAAGAGGAAGAGGATTTGCATCACAAGAATGTGGTAGGGAGTTTAGTAGCAACTACTATGACTATGGAGCACATGGCCATCAAGCATATGAATGTCTAGAAGCTATTAAAGAAAATAGGAGTGACAATAGAACTAATGTTGCTCAAATGAAAGAAATAAAACATGCTACAACTACATCTATAGAACTAGGAAATTGAGAGAATCTAATGTTAAAGAGAGTGCTTTTGAAAAAATAAAAGGAGCTGAACTATGGTAGAGGAGGAGAATATTCAAAACTAAATGTAAATCTTGGTATAAGTGATACAAGATAATTATGAGCAGTGCCACTAACAACTTGGTGACTACAAATATGTTGGAACAATTGGCATTAGAAATAGTGACACATCCCAACTTGTATAAGATTTCATTGTTGCAAAAGGGCCATCAAGTCATGGTGCCTAATCAATGCAAGATTAATTTTAATATTGGTGTGTACCATGATGAGGTATGGCATGATTTTATTCTAATGTGAACTTGTCGCGTTCTTCTAGGTAGGCCTTGACAATATGATAGGAATGTGATAAATTATTTGATTCTTATTCTCAAACTAACTTGATTTCACAAGATTCCAATGGTGAAAACATTAGCCTTGTGACATATGAACGCCCCAATCCATATGGGTTGGGTTGGATCAAAGGTGCTATTGTGCTAGTTAGTAAATAATATAAAATGAATATTTCTATTTGATACAAGTTTGTTGATGAAGTAGTGATATATATTGGTCATTTTGATGTTTGTGGTGTTTTTCTTGGAAACCCATACATGTATGACCAAAAAATAGTGTTTTATTGAATGGTGAACAAGTATTGTCTCATTAAGGGTGGAAAGAGTCTTATGTGTTTTTCTAGTAAAAACAAAGAGCAAGCTAATGAGTTCTTGAATATTCATGGAAACGTGCTAACTAGAAATACAAGAGTCATCCCCTTTGAGAAAAATAATGTTGATCAAGTTCCTTCATGTTAAATAAATCTAACATCTCATTGTTTCCACAATTGGAGACAAAGGTATTTGAGATTTTGTCTTGTGTTCATTTTTTGGTGCAAGGCAATATGGTAGTCAAGTCATCAATTGAGGGGTTCATCCAATCTCATCTATTGAGTCCCTATAGACTTTAGGAATCAAAAGCCTCCATATTGGGAAAGTGTGATCCATAAAAGTATCTATTTTTGTATGTCATGACATTGTTGAAGAGGATTTGGGACAAGGGACAAACTCTTGGACATTAGAGTGTGTATCAAATGGTATGGGACATGAAAATGCAAGCTTTGATAGAAGGGATAAATCTTAATATTGATTATTATTTTTTTATATGATGAATTCACCTATTGCATAGGTGGTGAAAGTGAATCTACTACAACAATTGCAAAATTGTCACATTGATTTCAAAATGCCATAGAAAAAATAAATTTTCTTGTCTACAAAAAGTGGTGAATTTGATTGTGTGAAAAAGTACATGTCATAACATTTAGTTTTTAGTTTACTCTTTAGTTTTCAAACCTTTTCAACTTCCAAAGGCTTTGTATGACTATGTATGGTTATTGTGCAACTAAGAAATATGACTTGGATGCATAGTATGCAATCTAGAGGGCTAGAAAAAGGAATTTAGATTGTTACTTATTAGTTCCTAGTGACTATTACAAGTGTAGTAGCAATGGAGTTGGATTGTGAGGGAATTTAGGATCTTAGAATTTGATTCTACAATTGGAACATGATTAGGAAATAGGCCTAAGTGGCTTATACCTATTGTAATTCCATTGGAGTGGTTTTAAGTGAGATTGAACTCACATTTTCCAAGAGTTTTCATGCTCATGTGGGTTTATTTAGGATATATCAATATCTTACTCTTTGTGGTTATTAATTTCTCTAAATTCTTATAATTCCTTACACATTGAATCTTGTTAATTTTAGTCCTTAAATCTCTTAGTTTAAAATTTGTTGTTGAAGAACTAGCATATGGGATACCCATTGTAGTTTATGGATTAATAAATTTCATTAGAGACTATAAATAAGATCATGGCATACTATTAAGGGGGAAAAGATGAATGATGCAAGCATGTAAGTACACTAGATCAAACCCTCTTCCACAATAATATTCAAGGACAAAACTGAGCCAAGTCTCCACAAGATGAAAGAGGATTCAACTACTAATTTTGTGCTCAAGAGTGCTATGGAAAGATGTTATTTAACCAAGCCTTTTATCAAACCCTAGGTTAAGTATGAGTAAAAACCTAGTTATGAGATAATCAGGTTGTAATAGGCAAATGACAATAGAAGGCCAAGATCTAAAAGTACCAAGATGATCAGTGAGATGTCATAACATGTGTCATGGAAGTTGAAATGTCGATGGACTCCGGGGTGGGTGCCCAAGTCCTGAAAGTTGGGATCTCTAGAAACTCAAAATTGGAGAAATGTTGTTGCAAGTGTCCAGATGCCTGTTCTAGTGTCTGTTTCAGCAAGAGGACACTAGGATAGGCACCCAAGTCTTTTGTAGAGGAATTTCTGTAATCTATTTTTGGATTTTGAAACCCTTTCCCTTACACAACCTTCCTGTACATTCACTTCTTCAGTCTTCGCACCTGTAACCTTCACACAAGAAGAAAAGAGGTTTGGGGGTTATGGTGTTTAGGGATTTGCCTCAGTCAAATCTCGAGATAGTATTCAAGCTTCCCAACACTGTTGTTATAGAGAGAACGTGTCCTTACAGGATAGAGGATAAAGATAAACCAAATGATGAAATGATTGAAAAATGATGATGTCACCTTGGAGGTGAAGTCCTTAGGAGAATGAAGATCCTTCAAATCATAAGGCAATGGATGATGATTCCAAATCTGCAACAAACACATAATACAAACACAAATCTACAACAATAACATAATGAATGCCTTGAGTGCTCTTTACTCCAATATCATAAGTTCACAATATCCATCTCTAGGTTCCTAATGGATTCAAAACACACTTAAATATTATTTCTCATTAAACATTCATAAATTAATTGAAAGAGCTAACAAGGAGAGACCCATTTAAAGGTCCTATGCCGACATGTAATAAATTATGCCTTGACCAATTAGGGAGGACTTGGACGTGGGTGCCCAAGTCCCAAGGGGTATTTTTGGTCTAGGGTAAGGTATTAAATGGACCCCTAGTTCCCATTTGACATGGGTTTTGGGGGATTTTGCATCAGGATGAAACTTTTACATGTAGAGTGTTAACACAGGGACCTAGGAGCTAAACTAGGAGGTAAAAGGGCATGTGTTCACTTTCTACTCCCTAAAATTTAGCCCACACTTTAATGATTGTGTGATCTTATGATTCAACACATACATTAAAGTACGATTGAAGCATATCAAAACACATCAAACACTAGACTGAAGACACACCCTAAGTTTGAAGGAGTATTTGTAGCCCCCAAGCTTAGGCAAACATAAGAAAACACTTAACAGTCACATAAGACACAATGAATACAGTAAGGAAGCATGCAATACATAGAGAATATAGTGAAAGCACACAATAAATGGAGAAGACATGAATACAGTCATGCAAGACAGAGAATACATGAAGAGAAGACATGATTTAAACAATTATGCATATATATAATTCTAACTATAAAAAACATAGTGTGGGGCAGCTCATCACTACACATCTTTAGACGATGCAAAAACACACAAAACACACATAGCGTGGGGGGATCTCATCGCTACACATCTTTAGACCATTCCAAAAGCATGCAAGACATGCAATGAAGACACATAAAACACATGGAAGACACCCGGAATACACGAGTGTCATATAGTCTGTCATTGACACACTATACGTCTTATACATGGAAAACACTGTTGGCAAGAGACATTGCTCTGATGGTTAAGGTAGAGTGTTGTCATTGATGGTAATAAGGATTGATAATAGACAAGGATGTTATGGAAGCTATTAAGGCTACTCTTGAGTCAAGACCGGTAAAGGGACTTTTGGCCCAGAATAATAACTTAGTTAGAATGACTAAGTATGGACATGATACATAGTAAAAGAGATAAGGATGGTATACCTCCACAGTTGAAGTTCATTGCATGTGATTCATAGCTACCTAGTGATGACATGTTCTAGTGTTCAAGTTCTAACTCCCTCCGGAAGCCATACTATGATTTGACTAAGTCTGGGAGAATAGAGTTAAGTAAAAAATAGTACAGAGTACCCAAGTAATTTGGTCCACATTCCTCTGTCGATGAATATTTTGATTTGTGGTTCTGAGGCCTTGAAGATACATGTCATGAGCATCTAATTCCAAGTTTGTAGAGCTTATAGTTTACTAGATCATATTCTACAAGTTCTTCAATATCGGCTTCTAGTTTGACAGTATTTCATAGTGACAGAACAACACTTTTGAGATCCGCATTTTGCTAAGGAAAATTATTATGTCCTATGGTGCTAAAGGTATGATAAGAAGTCAGTAATGAATGTCAGGTATGAATCTCAGAGTCTCATATGGTTTGCATTGAAATTTATGATATGATAACTAGGTTAGTTGAGTGTGTACTTAAGGATAAAGTCAACACTCATGCTAGATCAATATGCGGTGAAGTTATAATGTTTGAATTGTCATTCTAAGTGGCTCTACTATAGGTCCTAACCTATATGAAGATTCTTGAATGTTTGTTTGATTCTGCATTACTGTTTGTACATAAGATCAAGACAATAGGGTATAATATTTGTGTACACATTTCATGCTTGGCCTGTCGACCCAGTTATAAGATAAATCATATTGCAGATATATCTACTTGATGGATTTCAATATTCATGATTGATAGTGACATGAATATAGTGTGAATTTGATGTACATGTGATCTAAGGCAATATTGTGATAAGAAAGAAGTAGTAAGGGCAGAAGAACATAGTATATGTAAAGCAGAGTAGAAAAATAGGACAGATATAATGAAGACTTTTGTATTTGTGTATTGAGCTATTAATAGAACTACACTTTAGCATTTTGTAGATGCATTTGTAGAAGTCATCTCTTGGCAGTGAGCCAATACTTCTATCTTCTCTTCTATTTTCTTAGTAGTGAGCCTATTGTAGTGAGCACTTCTTTGGACAGTGAGCCCTAAGGCAGTGAACCTTCATGTAATTTGGTTTTGATATCATAATATATTGTGAGCTAACACTCACTGTGGTTTTTCCCTTTTTGGGTTTTCCATGTAAAAATCCTGGTGTCTATGTGTTATGACTTTGTAGCTGCTCTTCCTATGTTTGTTTTTCTTTCATGTTATTGAATTTGGTAAATAGATTAATAAATATGTGAAAGAAAGGTTTTATAGCATACTGATTCACCCCCCCTCTCAGTATTCTTTGTGATCAACAATTGGTGTCAAAGTAAGATACCTTGGAAGAAGTTTAACAACTTGAGGAAGATATGGGAAAGAGTATTCATGGCAGCATGAAGGTATCCTGCTCCAGGCAGTGTCACAATTGATCAAGAGTTAAAAACTGCTCTTGAAGATCTTGATAAGTATGAAGCAGATAGCTAGGATTTAAAGGAAAATGTCAAAGAAACAGATGAATGCATCTTGAAGCTAAGAGAGCAAGTTAAGAGATCAAAGGATAGGAGTAGAGAGCTAAGTGAACAGTTGATTGCAGCAAATGAAACCCTAAACGATTTATCAAGGTTGGTTGAAGAGAAAGAAAAAGATGAGGAACATTTGAATCAAATTTTGAAAGACAAGTCTGAAGAATGTGAAAAGTTGGAAAAAGATGTTGTACGTTTAAAGTTTGATTTAGAGGTGGCAAACAGTTACAAAGAAAAGTTTAAAATAAGCTCTGCAAAGCTTGATGAGCTGCTTGGTAGTTAGAAAAATCTAGGTGACAAGAAAGGCTTGGGATTTGCAAAAGGAGAAAGTTCTAAATGAGGTCAAGAAAACATTGAAATGAGGAAAAACAAAGGCAACCAGTTCTGGAATTAGAGAAGAAGACCTTCGGTTAGGCAACCAAATGCCCAAAGGTACCCATCTTTTAATGGCTATTTTTTAAAATGCAATAAGTATGGACATAGGGCTACTCAATGCAGGAGTAAAATGAAGCAAAATGTTTCATCTTTTTCTGGTTAGTGTTTTAATTGCAATAAAATTGGTCATAAAGAAAATGAGTGTAGAAGTATGATAAGGAATGGTCCCACCAATGCAAGAAATACTCAATCTTTTAATGGAAAGTACTTTTCTTGCAATAGATTTGGGCATATGGCTAACTAATGCAGATCAAGAATAAATCAAACAAATGAAAGGAATCAAGGATAGAGGAATGTGGTGTGCTTCAATTGCAATAGGCTTGGACATGTTGCAAGATTCTACAGAAGCAAAAATGAGAAAAGAGACTATCCTATAGAAAAGAAGAAAACAGAGTAGGGAAAAGATAAAGGTAAGAACAAGGTTGATCCAATGGAAATCAAGAAGGAAATGAGCAAGGTATGGATTAACAAGGATGTAAATGAGGTCAAGCATGGATCTGCACCAGCTTCTGGTGCAAATACTTCCTTTGGGAAGTGAATTGGGTGCTCTGGCTTAGGGGGAGCTCTTATTGAAAATCTTGATACCCTAGCAAGATAATTGGTGCTAAGATCCAACACTAAGGTATAAGCTAGAGCAGTATTGTATGGATCATTTGGAGAAGAAATCGAGAGAAAAAGACCTGATGTGGTACATTACGAAGCAATCTTTATCGACTATATTCTACAGTGAGGTGTTTGATAGCTTTTTGAGAGCAACATTTATGACAATTAGGTTTTTGCATGACAAGGGTTAAAAAGGCTTGAGTTCTAAAGATAAATCACTTTGCATACAAGCTATCAAGTGTTCAAGGAGACCTGAAGCAGAATTCTAAGCAACTTCATCATTTTCCAAAAATCCAAAGCACTCAGAGCAATTTCAAGTAAAGAAACCCCTAATTTAGTAAAAAAGATATTTTCAATTCAAAACCCTACCACAAACTTGTTTGAATTCTTGCTAAAATGGCGACATTGCAAGTTATTGATATCACTAAAAGGGCACGACCAAAATTAAAGAAACACCCTTATAAATCAACATAAGTCGATCCAAATGGTGCATTTTCAGAAGTACCCCATGGAGTGATGCATGCAGAGGATATTAGGGCTTACATCGATGTTTCTCTAGAAGAATAGGGCAATAGACAACTTATAGACCTGTATCTAAAACATCTGACTAGTGATAATTTTGATCTAAAGGAAGAATATAAGGCATTGGAAGAGAATAAATTCATTCAGTATATAGATTTCCTGACATTTGCGGAAGATGAATGGGTCTGATATGTGCTAAGTACAATCCACGATGAATTTATGTGGCTTAACACTCCATTCATGATCACAAAAGATGCCATAAGGGTGGTCACAGGGTTGAATTCCACCAGTACAGTGCCTATATTGAAGGCCGTGAAAAATAACACAGTGACAGAAGCTACCAGAGCTAAATTTGATAAAAGGGCATTGACAGTCAATGACATTAAAGACCATGCAGTTAGGTTTGCATCCATGGTAATCAACTACAAAATCTACTTCACAAATTGAGAGAATTCTATTTCCAGTACTGCCATATACACAACATATGAGATGGTGAAGAAGAATGCAGAGTATGATCTGTGTGAATTACTCTGATGGCAATTAATGGAGAATATAAAGAAGAAAAAAGAAAACAAGTATCCCTTCAAGTATGGTACATTGATTATTTGCTTATTCTTCTATTTTATGCAAGAATTGCCAGAGATGAAGAACCTATTTTGGTTTAACAACAAACCTATTGCCACACAAATTAGGAATTACTTAAATAGCATAGGAATCCATGATGCATATAATACAACCCTATGGGGCTATTTCAAAAAAATTTAGAAAGTCATGTAGTCTAGGGAAAGGATCCCTAAGTCAATTGTTGAGAAATATAAGAATGACATATGTTTCATTGTAACCAAAGATCAATGTATGATGGAGGCTGTTGAGCCTAGGATAGTCTGGGTCCTCCCAATGGGCTATGAAGTGGTAGAAAACATAGTGGATGGTTATGCTGACCTTATGTTGAAGAAACCCAGTGACACCATTGAGCCAAGATTTGGTACCTATGAGGAACTGTTTGTGAAAGTACATGTTGAACTAAGAAAGCCAAAAACTTAGAAAAAGATGAGGAATTTGGTAGAGGAATATGCCTAGAGCATAGGAATTACAAAAGAAGAAATTGCTAAAACAAGAGCAAGGACCGAAGTAGCTAGAGCAACTGAAAGATTGAAGGAAGGTGAGCCTGACAAGGCTCCTAAAGTACAAGAAATAAAGGAAGAGGCACCTACAACTCCAAAGAAAAGGACAAGAGGTCCCACATCTACTGAAACAACCTCAAAATCCCTAGGTTTTACCCCTTCTGCAGAGGCATCTTCTAAGAAATCCACTAACAAAGGTCATAAAAGACAAAAGATCAAAGGACACAGAATGTATGTCAATGTGGGTGAAGAAGAAGAAGAAACAGAATCAGATGAAGAGGTCGAGAAGATGAAAACAAAACCAACTAAAGCCTCTAGTTCTAAGCAAGACAAGCCCTCTAGAAAGGGAAAAGGAAGGAAGAGGGAGAAGAAAGTAGAGCCCAAAGAAGTAGAGGCTACGATAAATCTTGAAGATGTACTGAAGGCTATAACAGTTGATGGAAATTTAAAACCTATAGCCCAACTGTATGATGAGTATGATGATGCAGATAAAAGCATCATTGAGACTATTGTCATTCCATACTTGGAGATATATAATAGAGCTCATTGAGGTAGCCAGTGACCTCCCAGACAACTTGGCTAGCATTATGTTTGCCAAGAAGGAAGCAACCATGGCCAAAGATGTGGAGGTAACAGAAAATTCATCGCTGAAATTTTGTCTAGATGTGACTCTAGAAGAAAGAGCCAAGGTCTTCAAAATCCTTGGAAATAAAATTGAAATAAAAAGGAGAGTCAACACTCTAATGGCAAGAAACACAGAGAAGTTATAAAGGACATAGAGAAAACAACTATTGAGATCCTAAAAGATCTTAACATCCCAACCATATATGATAAAGAAGATACAAGTGTTGGTGATGGAACTTCTGTACCTGAAGTCAGCATGGATCAAGGCTTGGAGCAAACTAAGGCAAATTCTCTGGTTAGCCCTATAAAGACAAAGAAATGGAAGAATAAGAGGAAGAGAAAAGTCTCGAGAAAACTGAGGAAGATCTTGAGGAAGAAGCCCCAGAAAAGAAAGAATTTGATCAAGCCTCTATCACTAATGAGCAAGACAAAGCTGACAAGGACCAAACAGAGACAAGTCCTCCTAATCAACAAATTAATGATCAAGAAAACAAGGAGAAGACTGTAGAGAAAAATAAAGCTAATGATCAAGAGGATGAGCAACCTGACAAGAGTCCTCCTCCAAAACAAAACATTGATGAACAAGAGGTTATGGATCTTGATCCACAAGAGCAGAATCAAGAAAAAGAAATGTCTGATATGACAAGAGATGCTACTATCTCATAGGATCTACTAATTATGTTAAGGAGTTTTTGGAAAAGCAACATGAAACACAAGTGTTGGATGAGCCTGAGTTTCTACAAGGACCAATAAATTTGGCTTCAATGTCTCTTTTGCAGAAATTTAAACTGGTATCAATTGTTCAAGCAAAGGCACAGGAAGAAATGCTAAAGTCACATATACAGGACAGTGAACTCATTGGTGAAGCATTCGGTATCCTAGAGAAGTTGATACCTTCACACCAAAAGGACACATCATTACCACCAACTGATCAACTCAAAAGCCTAATAAAATTAGTAAGTACTCATTTTGAGTCTTTTCAGAAGTCTGTTGATAGAAAGGTTAGAAAATAATTTGATGATAAAAGATTAGTAGAATTCAAAACTAAGTTAGATAGTGACAAATTTTGTTAGATAACAGCATCAAGAATATAAAGAGTGCTATTAAGGAAGCATATGACCTATACAAATTTTGTTTGACATGACCTGAGACCACTAAGGAAATAGAAGAAAAGGTCAAAGCTATGGAGCTTCAAATAGTAAAAATTTCTAAATCATATGATCCAACAGTTGACTCCATAAGTAGTATGGAAATACAAGTTGAAACTATTCATAATAACATAAGAAATCTATTGAGCAAAAGGGAAGAAATGAAAAATAGAATGTGCTAGTTGAGAGGGTTAATAAGCCCTAAAATTGATTCAATGACAAGTCTAGCTACTGAAGCCACAAAAGTTAAGGCAATCACTGATATACCTATTGATGTACAGAAGGTAGAAGACTTAGTTTTTCAAATAAATGGCAACATTCAAACTCTGGACAGAGCCTAGAATAGGTGGATTGGAGAATTAGCACAATTAAAGATTGTCTACAATGATATCCTTTCTCCCACAACTAACTTGAAAGATTGTATTTGTACATAAGCGGCAGAGTATGACAATTTTTGCAGTTTTGACACAATTTTGACTCTTGTACATACACCTTTGCCATTGATGTCAAAGGGGGAGAAGAATAACTAGTGAAAAATATTCAAACATCTAAAGAGAAGAAGAAAATCAAAATAAGGGGGAGAAACACAATCATTTTTTACTAAGTGTTGCCATCAATGCCAAAGGGGGAGATTGTTGGCAAGAGACACTACTCTGATGGTTAAGGTGTTGCAAGTATGTGCCTAATCGGTGTTGTCATTGATGTCAACATATCTATGTTGTCATTGGTGTCAACTGTATTCTTATCTTTTGATTGATTAAAAGCCTTATATGTTGAGGACATTAAGAAAATTAGCCCCTTGAAGAATCAGAAAGGAAACAGTGAATTACAATGAAGACAGTGAGTTGCATACTAAAGAATAGTCTAGAAGATTGCTCCGCATTTCTTGTATATTGAAGATCTTGGTCTGTGGTTTGGAAGTTATTTAAAGGCATGTCTAAAGATGCTAAATCCTGAGTTTGAGCCTCTGCTATGAAGAATTGAGTGAGTTACATTCACCAGAGTAAAACCTCCTTTTTCTGATTATTCACTGGTAACAAGGAGAAAGTCCTTTGCTCTGCATTCCTCTGCGTTGAAGTATTTTACTCTACGGTTCTAAAGGGAAGTCTGGGATGATGATAAGTGGCTACAACTACAATGGTTCATGATTTGGTAGTCACCAAGCTATCTTTATTTTATAACAGTTGAAGACAGTGAAGTTCATGTGCTCCAGTGTGAAGAGTCTCATGGATAAAATTGTTAGAGTTTGTGCGATTGCTCTTGGTGATTACAATGTGCCTGTGGATGCCTCCTGATTGTATTCCTACCTTTACATTCATTCGTGTTAAGAAATTGAGATCGTGATTGAAGATTATTCCCAGATAACATAGCGTGTAACCAGTCTTAACCGACTTGGTTAATTTCAGTGATTGAGGAGATCTCTTGAAGATTTTAGAAGCGTGTTGTGGCATGGAAGATCATGTTTGAGTCCTAGCTAAGGCATGGCATGATCCATATACATCTTTACTACATTTCCTTAGCATAATTTTGTACTAGGTCAAGACCTATTTTGTAAATGTTTGTAATGCTGACCTTGGAGATTGTTCTAACGGTTGATGATTGTAATGCTGACCTTGATGATCATTCCAAGGTTGATGTAGTGTATAAATACTTGTAATTGAGTTGTGAATATATACCCTTGAGAAAAGATATGAAGATAAGGTGAAGAAAAGTAGCAGAGCAGAGTAGAGGTGTTTGCACTTCAATGGAACTAAACCTTGGCATGAAGTAGATTCTATTATCTCAGTTCAACCCTTTGGTAGTGAGCCTTCTTTTGGTAGTGAGCCACCCTTTGACAGTGAGCCTTTCTTTGTAGTGAGCAATTTGTGCAGTGAGCCTCTGATTTTCGGTATTGATATAACTTATACATTTCTGTGGGCTAACACCCACCGTGGTTTTTCCCTTTTAGGGTTTTCCATGTAAAAATATGGTCTCCTATGTTGATTATGCATTTTTGTTGAGCTTCTTATTATATGTTTTCATGGTTATATCTGAACATAAGTAATTGATAAGTTGATGATTGAATTAAAAGTTTTAGGACAAATGATTCACCCCCCCTTTCAGTTGTTTGGTGCAGTTCAACAATTGGTATCAGAGCAAGGTTCTGCTAAAGAAAGCCTAACAGCTTGAGGAAGATCCAAGATGTCTTATAAGAAGGAAGCTCCACATTTTGATGGGACAAATTATACTCTTTGGAAGGCATGAATAAAAATCCATCTTCTCGATCTTCGTTATAAAGTATGGCTAGCTACACTATCACAATTTGTCATGCCTGAAGGTGGTTTGACAACTGAAGATGATATCAAAGAATATGAGCTGGATGTCAAAGCAAAGGATGCTCTATTAAGTTCCTTAAGTGACTCAGTATTGAGAAAAGTTGTGGATCTTGAATCTGCAAATGAGGTATGGGAGAAGCTGAAAAATTTGTATGAAGGAGATGATTCTATTAGAGAAGCCAAGATACAGAGCCTGAAAGTAAGATATGAGGGTTTGAAGATGAATGAAGATGAAAACATAACAAACTTTATGCAGAGAGTTGATGAACTTGTCAATGGAATAAAAAGTATGGGAGGAACTCTCACTGATAAGGAAGTTGTGATGAAAATTCTTAGATTACTACCAAAATCCTATAGCCACAAGGTGGCTGCTATTGAAGAATTCATGACTATGAAAACTATTGATAGACATTAGTTACTTGGAAAGATTACAACCTTTGAGATGAGAGAATTTGGTGATGCTCTTCCAAAAGTTGAATTAGCTTCCAAAGCCAATACTTTAGAAAAGATTTCCAGAGCTAGGAAATATAAAGTGGATGATGACTTTGATGAAATTGAAGCTAACTTTGTTGACAGGATACAAAGAGGTTCTGGTAAGTTCAAAGGTAAACTACCTTTCAAATGTTTCTCTTGTGGTAAGGTAGGTCATTATGCTTCCAGATGTCCTAAAAGAATTGAAAGAAATAAGAAAAGATATGAGAGCAGACCTAGAGTTCCAAAGGAATGCTACTATGTCAGAGATTTTGATGATGAAGGTGTGACTGATGATGAATCTGATGATGCTAGTACTAGTGCAAATGAATGTCTATTTATTGTTATTAAAGAAGATCCTGTGTCTACTAATTCTGCTAGTTGTGTGAAGGATGAAAAACTAGTAGAAGAAAGTGCCTTGGTTGTTTAGGTTGAGAAAGATAAGGACAAATGGATTATTGATAGTGGATGCTCATATCATATGACTGGTGACAAAAGTAAGTTTGTAAGTTTGGAAAAGTATGACAGAGGACTGGTTAGGTTTGGAGATAATGCAGCCAGTAAGATTTGTGGAAAAGGATCTATTTCATTTGATAGAAAGCATAATACTGACAATGTTCTATATGTGAAAGGTTTGAAGCACAATCTTTTGAGTGTTGGTCAGATGTGTGACAAAGGATATGATCTAAGATTCAAAGAAAATGGGTGCAAGATCATGGAAAGCTCTAGAACTGTGATTGCTTCAGGTAAGGAGACAAATGGTAACATCTATCAATTGAAAGGAACTAATGATTATTGTTTATTGGCTTAGGCAGATGAAAGCTAGTTGTGGCATAGAAGGATGTGTCATATAAACTTTGATAGTCTAGTAAAGATAAGCTCAAGTCAGGATGTGAGCTTGTGAAACCTTCCAACTCAATTTGTAAGGAATGTCAGTTGGGAAAGCAGATAAGGACAAGTTTCAAGAGCAAAGAACAATTTTCTACCAGTTTGTTGGATCTAGTGCATACAGATCTCTATGGTCCTACAAGGGTGAGAAGTCTACAAGGTGACAGGCACTTCATGTTTCTTATTGATGATTATTCTAGAATGACATGGGTTACTTTTCTAAGAGATAAATTAGAAGCCCTAGAGAAGTTCAAATCTTTCAAGGTAGTGGTTGAGAATGAAATAGACTTGAAGATCAAATACCTGAGGTCTGATAGAGGAGGTGAGTTCACATCAAATGAATTCAATATTTTCTATGAAGAGCATTGGATAAAGAGAGCTATCTGTACCTAGGACTCATCAGCGGGATGGAGTTGTGGAAAGAGCAAGTAGGACAGTTTAGGAGGCTACTAGGACAATGATGAAGGAAAAGGGTCTGCCAGAAGTCTTTTAGAAAGAAGCTATTCACACTGTTGTCTACATTCAAAATAGAGTTCAAGTGAAAGTTAATGGTACTAAAACTCCATATGAATTGTGGTACGGAAGAATTCCCACAGTAAAATATTTCAAAGTCTTTGGAAACAAATGTTATATCAGGAGAGATGAAGATCTGGGAAAGTTTGATGCAAGATGTGATGAAGGAATCTTTCTTGGATACTCTACCAAGAGTAAGGCTTACTGGTGCTACAACAAAAGGCTTTAAAAGATTGTTGAGAGTGCAAATGTGAAGGTAGATGAAGGAAAAGAAAGAATATCAGACCTGAGTTGTTATGAACCAGATGAACCTGTGACTATATAAATTGAAGAAAAAGATGAGAAAGTAGACAATCAAGATGAAGAAGAGGCTCCGAAAAGTGCTGTCAAGACTCTCAGGTATGTAAGGATCAATCATTCTGAAGATCAGATTATAGGTGACAAGAACAAAGGTGTGCTAACAAGAAGAAGAGATGTAGAGGAACAAATTAATTACTATTTGCTGTCAAAGATTGAACCAAAATATGTGAATGAAGCATGCAATGATGAAAATTGGGTAAAGGCAATGGAGGAAGAACTGCTACAGATAGAAAAGAATGAAACTTGGGAATTAGTTCCTAGACCTGCTGACAAAAATGTTATTGGAACTAAATGGGTCTTCAAGAACAAGCTGAATGAAAATGGAGTTGTAAGGAATAAAGAAAGACTTGTATGCAAAGGATATTCTCAAATTGAAGGAATCTAGATTTTGAAGAAACCTTTTCCCCAGTAGCTCAGATTAAAGCAATCAGAATGTTTTTGGTGTTTACATCTCACAAAGATTTTAAGGTATATCAGATGGATGTGAAATCTGCCTTCCTGAATGGTGAATTAGAAGAAGTATACATTGAACAACCCGAGGGATTCCAATTGTTAGATCAAAGTGATATGGTATGCAGGTTGAAGAAAGCATTGTATGGACTCAAATAAGCTCCTAGAGCCTAGTATGCAAGGCTAGATAGGTATTTATTGCAATTGGGATTTAGTAATAGCACTGCAGATAGAAATCTATACTTCAAAATCAATAATGATGAGATCTTGATAGTTGAGGTATTTGTTGATGACATTATCTTTGGAGGAAATGATGGTATGTGCATAAGGTTTGTCGGTGAGATGAAAAGTGAATTTCAAATGTCCATGTTTGGTGAAATGAATTTCTTTTTGGGTCTACAAATTAAGCAATTAGATAAAGGAATCTTCATATCTTAGTCTAAGTATGTGAAAGAGTTGTTGAAGAAGTTTGAGATGGAAGACTCTAAACCAGTATGTACTCCCATGGTGATTGGTTGCAAGTTGAGCAAAGTTGATGAGTCTCCTAAGGCTGATCAGAAAAAATATAGATCCATGATTAGAGGATTACTTTATCTAACACAGACCATACCCAATATTATGCATGTAGTTTGCCTTGTTGCAAGATTTCAATCTGATCCAAGAGAATCACATGTGATGGTAGTCAAGAGAATCCTAAGGTATTCGAAGGGTACTCCAGATTATGGCTTATGGTATCCAAAGGACAATGATTTCACTCTTAGTGCTTATACAGATGCAGATTGGGCCAGAGATGTTGATGACATAAAGAGTACAAGTGGAGGTGCCTTCTTCTTGGGTAATAGATTGTCTAATGGCTGAGCAAGAAATAAGATTCAATATCTTTGTCAATTGTAAAAGTAGAGTATATTGCAGCAGCATGTTGTTGCACTCAAGTATTATGGATGAAGTAGACTTTAAAGGACATCAGAGTTGTATATGAAGATCCAATTGCAATATTTTGTGACAATACAAGTGCCATAAACATTTCAAAGAATCCAGTGATGCACTCAAGAACAAAGCACATATCAATAAGGTATCACTTTTTGAGAGAGAAGGTGACAGAGAATGAAGTAAAGTTGGAATATGTGTCCACAAAGGATCAGATTGTAGACATTTTCACTAAGCCTCTGCTTAAAGCTACTTTTGAGTATCTCAAAAAAAAGTTAGGGGTTATCACCCCTCCTACTCTAAATTAAGATGCATAAGAGTGCATCAGTCTTGTGGCGCTTAGAGTTCCACCTCCAGATCTGGATTGATGTTTGTATGGGCTACTTCTTAGGGGGAGTAGTCAAATGGAGAGAATTCAGAAGAGAGTTTGGTCCAGAGAAGCAAAATGCAAGTATGTGCCCTTTGCCATTGATGTCAAAGGGGGAGAGAAATCATGTGAAAAAATTAGAGAGGAAGGAATGCAGATGTGTAAAGAGTAAGGGGGAGATCTTGTCTTGATGGTAGTTATAGTTTTTCAGATCATATGTTACCATTAATGACAAAGGGGGAGATTGTTGTAAGTATGTGGCTAATCGGTGTTGTCATTGATGTCAACATATCTGTGTTCTCATTGGTGTAAATTATATTCTTATCTTTGGATTGATTAGAAGCCTTATATGTTGAGGACATTGAGAAAATTAGCCCCTTTGGAAGAATCAGAAAGGAAATAGTGAATTATAGTGAAGACAATGAGTTGCATATTGAAGAATAATCCACAAGATTGCTCCGCATTTCTTGTATATTGAAGATACTAGTCTGTGGTTTGGAAGTTATTTAGAGGCATGTCTGAAGATGTTAAAACCTAAGTTTGAGCCTTCGATGTGAAGAATTGAGTGAGTTATATTCACTAGAGTAAAACGTCCTTTTTTTAATTATTCACTGGTAACAAGGAGAAAGTCCTTTGCTCCGCATTCCTCCGCGTTGAAGTATTTTGCTCTATAGTTCTAAAGGGAAGTCTGGGATGATGATAAGTGCCTACAACTACAATGGTTCATGATTTGGTAGTCTACAAGCTATCTTTCTTTTATAACAGTTGAAGACAGTGAAGTTCATGTGCTCCGGTGTGAAGAATCTCATGGATAAAGTGGTTAGATTTTGTGTGGTTGCTCTTGGTGATTACAATGTGCTTGTGAATGCCTCATGATCGTGTTCCTACCTTTACATTGGTCCACATTAAGAAATTGAGATCATGATTGAAGATTATTCCCAGGTAACGTAGCGTGTAACCAGTCTTAGCCGACTTGGTCAATTCCAGTGATTACAGAGATCTCTTGAAGATTGTAGAAGCATGTTGTGGCATGGAAGATCATGTTTGAGTCTCATCTAAGGCATGACATGATCCATATACATCTTTACTACATTTCCTTAGCATAATTTTGTATTAGGTCGAGACCTATTTTGTAAATGTTTGTAATGTCGACCTTGGAGATTGTTCCAATAGTTGATTGTAATGCCAACCTTGATGATCATTCCAAGGTTGATGTAGTGTATAAATACTTGTAATTGAGTCATGAAAATATACCCTTGAGCAAATATGTGAAGATAAGGTGAAGAAAAGTAGCAGAGGTGTTTGCGCTTCAATGGAACTAAACCTTGGCATGAAGTAGATGATGTTATCTCAGTTCAACCCTTTGGTAGTGAGCCACCCTTTAGCAATGAGCCACCCTTTGGCAGTGAGCCTTTCTTTGCAGTGAGCAATTTGGGCATTGAGCCCTGTAGGTAGTGAGCCTCTCATTTTTGGTATTGATATAACTTATACATTTCTGTGGGATAACACCCACCGTGGTTTTTCCCTTTTAGGGGTTTCCACGTAAAAATTTGGTGTCTCCTGTGTTGATTATGCATTTATGTTGAGCCTTTTATTATATGTTTTCATGGTTATATCTGAACATAAGTAATTGATAAGTTGATGATTGAAATTGGTTAAAATTTTTAAGACAACTAATTCACCCCCCCTCTTAGTTGTCCAGTGCAGTTCAACATAAGGTAGAATGTTGTCATTGATGGCAATAAGGATTGATAATAGACAGGGATGTTATGGAAGTTGTTAAGGCTACTCTTGAGTCAAGACTGGTAAAGGGACTTTTGGCCCAGAAGAATAACTTAGTCATAATAGCTAAGTATGGATAGGATATAGAGTAATAGAGATCAGGATGGTATACCTCCGTAGTTGAATTTCATTGCATGCGATTCTGGTATGTGATTCATAGCTACCTAGTGATTACATGTTCTGGTGTTCAAGTTTTAACTCCCTCTAGAAGCCCAAGAGAATAGAGTTAAGTCAAAAACAATGCAGAGTACCCAAGTAATTTGGTCCGCATTCCTCCACCGATGAATATTTTGATTTGCAGTTTTGTTGCATTGAAGATACATGTCATGAGCATCTAATTCCAAGTTTGTAGAGCTTATAGTTGACTAGATCACATTCTACAAGTTCTTCAATATCGGCTTCTAGTTTGACAGTATTTCACAGTGACAAAACAATTTTGAGATCCGCATTTTGCTGAGGAAAATTATTATGCCCTACGGTTCTAACGGTATGATAAGAAGTCAATAATGAATGTCAGGTATGAATCTCAGAGTCTCATATGGTTCGCATTGAAAGTTATGATATGACAACCAGGTTGGTTGAGTGTGTACTTAAGGATAAAGCTAACACGCATGCTAGATCAATATGCGGTGAACTTATAATGTTTGAATTGTCATTCTAAGTGTCTCTACTATAGGTCCTAACCTATATGAAGATTCGTGAATGTTTTTTTGAGTCTACATTACTATTTGTGCATAAGATCAAGCCAATAGGGTATAATATTTGTGTACACGTTTCATGCTTGGCCTGCCGACCCAGTTATAAGATAAATCATATTGTAGATATATATACTCAATGGATTTCATTATTGATGATTGATAGTGATATGAATACAGTGTGAATTCGATGTACATGTGATCTAAGGCAATCTTGTGATAAGAAAGAAGTAGTAAGGGCAGAAGAATAGAGTATATGTAAAGCAAAGTAGAAAAATAGGGCAGATATAATGAAGACTTCTGAATTTGTGTATTGAGCTATTAATAGAATTGCACTTCAACATTTTGTAGATGTATTTCTAGCAGTCATCTCTTGGCAGTGAGCCAATCCTTCTTCTATCTTCTCTTCTATTTTCTTGGTAGTGAGCCTATTGCAGTGAGCACTTCTTTGGACAATGAGTCCTTGAGCAGTGAGCCCTAAGGTAGTGAGCCTTCATGTAATTCAATTTTGATATCATAATATATTGTGATCTAACAGTCACCGTGGTTTTTTCATTTTTGGGTTTTCCACGTAAAAATCTTGGTGTCTATGTGTTATGACTTTGTGGCTACTCTTCCTATGTTTGTTTTGCTTTCATATTATTGAATTTGGTAAATGGATGAATAAATATGTGAAAGAAAGGTTTTACAGAATATTGATTCACCCCTCCTCTCAGTATTCTTTGTGATCAACAAACATGGGTGATAGGAAGGAGTTCATGAGTACACTCCACTATCTAAAACAAGCCAAACACGCCTAACAATTGAGCTATGCTACCACAACTGCCAAAGGCATGCTTAAGGGTGAGACTCAAGATCCAACCCCGCCTCATGATGAGGAATTTTTTAAAAGGATGTACAACTAGCTCAAGAGTTACAACATCCTGCCTTCCATAGAAGGGCTTTTAAAATACAGCCCCACCCACATTTGTAGACACTTTACAGTGAAAATGAAGCATGTGCTCAAAGTATACAACCCCACCCACATCATGAAGATGCCTTATAGTGAAAATGAGGTATATGCAATAGATCAAAGTACACAACCCCACCCATATCATGGAGACGCCTTACAGTGAAAAGGAAGTGTACACAAACATGCTTTATCAATGTATAAAACAATCAAGCAGTTACTATGATATATGCCCCCACCTTAATGTGGTTGATCCCACTTGTCGTTATCAAGCACATTTAAGGTAAAGTGAAAAGATGCAAGGGAACAAGAGCTTTCATAAAGCCCATGCCCTAAGGGTGACATTTGCCACGATCACTGAATGTTCCCACAAACACACCATTATCATTTGCTAACATAATCAACAACATATAAGATTTGGTTACAAGATCTTACTCTAAGATAATAACCAAATCAATGAAAGCTATATAGAAACATATCACATAATAGACCAAGACTACACTTGTGAGTTCAGAACTGAGTATACAGTGAGATTATACTGTAGGTATCTCAGAATTGAGCATAGCAACAAGGTGAGATACAAAACAATCCAAAGTGCATAGAAGTAGATTTAGAGTATTGCAAAGGTTTGTCATGCAAGAATCTTCACAACACAGAGTGATTCTACTAGTCAAGCGTTAGTAATATATATCAACCCCATCTTCATATATGGACTAGGTCCATTTTTTCTTTCTTGCTGAAGGGACACACTATCCTTATCATATTGATTTGTTTTCATCATCTATCGACTAGTAGAGCCACTAAAGAATGAAAACACTAAAATGAGAGAGGAGACAAAAATGACTTGGGTTTACGGCATGGGAAGATGCTCCCAAGACATTCTCCACAACATTATGCCCCTAAGGCACAACACACAGCAATCAAAATAAGAGAGAGATAAGAATAGAAGAATAGAGAAACAAATAGAAGAAAGGTCACAATAGATGCAGTCTCCTTGTATCCTTGACCTTACAAGAGTATCAAGGGTCATCTAAGGAGACCTAAACAACATTTAACACAATACAGGGGAACACAACACAACACATGTAAATATATTTATCTAAGAGGAAGCCAAACTTGCAAGCATCTTATAGAGGTGCTCCATCAAGTGTGGTAATATGTGTGAAGAACTCATACCTGATTGATGTTTATTTCCAGAACAGCCACGTGATGTTTGTTTCTCCAAGCTTTGTATATTTGAGATCTTTTGTTGCTTACAGGGAGGGGAATCATTGCCTTTTTCCACTGATGATTCATACCATGTTCTTTTCTATTCTTTTGCCTTCTTATTCTGCTTTTCTTGATTAAGGATCCTTTCATGATGAAAGGGAATGCTTCTCATCGTCACCACTTTCTCTTTCTTCAAGTGATTACATGTAGGTTGTTCCAATTATGTATCTTGTGCATTTTGGCTATCTCCCAATCCATAAATGGATAATGGAGGAGGAACCTCAGTGTAGATACCTTGTCTATGTGGGTGAGATAGATCTTCATTTGTTTCCTTATCCACTTCTATCATACCAACTATTTCATCATAGTCGAGATAGTCATCTTCAAGCTCTATTGTATTTCATTCCACCATATTATTGTTGCTATGCTTAGGAAAAGGATCAGTGAAGATTTGTAAGTTTTGATTCGAAGGCACTACTAACTTATTTCCATTGTCATTCACACTAGTAACTTGTATCATGTTAGAATCAATGAGGTCTTGAATTTCATGTTTTAGACACATACATCTTTCAGTGTCATGTCGCAATGAGTGGTGATAGTGACAATAAGAATTAGAATTAAATGAAGGTCCTTGTGGCGTACTACTATCGAAAGGACAAGGAGGAAGCTTTAAAGGATTGTTGTTCACTTCTTGAGTCATTATTGAATGGAGAGAATCTAATAATGGAGTGAATTGTCTCTGTTCCTGTCTGAATTGAAATGGTGTCCAAGGAGGCTTTGTAATAGCAGACACTTGTGAGTGAAAATTGTTCAAATGTTGCCCATTGATCTTGATGAAATTCCTATTATTCTTCTTGAATGAATTTTGAGATGAGCTAATTGCGGATTCATGAACAAGAGTCAATGAGGTATGATTCTCATACTGACTAGCTGAAAGTTGGTAATCTCGAAGAGTTGTGCATAGGTGTTGAAAAGAACTATACTTCATCAACAATATCTTGTCGTGTATGTTTGGTTGGAGATTCGTAATGAATCCTTTCTAAATATCCTCATCTTTAATCGGATATTGTATTTGTGCAATGAGACCTTGATATCAACTGATGAATTATGTTAATTTTTCCTTCGGACCTTGTTTACAATGGACCAAATCAATCAATGAGATAGAAAGTCCAAGTTTTCTTGGAAGTGTTGCAAGAACAAATCAACTAGTTGTGAGAAGGAATTTATTGAATTAGGAGGTAGAGAGCAAAACCTTTCCAAAGCGGTATCTTTGAGAGATCAAGGAAAGTGTTTTGCTAACAATGCCTCATCAAAGAAGAAATCATGACAAATTGTTGTGAATGCTACCACATAAGTATTAGGATCACCTTTACCACCATACTTTTTAAAGTGATGGGTCTCAAAAATTTTAGGCATTGTAGCTCTTAGAATTGAATAAGATAAAGGATTGCGAGCATGATATGTTGGTAAAGTAGGTTGAGAGGAAGCATTAGTCAAGTGTGTAACTTTTTGCTGTAAGGATGACATACTCTGCAAAAGCTGATTTAGGAGAACATCGTTAGATGATGTGGCTTGTGTATTTGAGACAAAAGTATTTGATGCTACAGCCGTTGAATTGAGAGGTGGTTGGTAATAAATGGAGGTGATGGGTGGTTGAGAATGATTATGCATGGGTATGGATACATGAGGTGCCAAATTTTGATAATTAAAAGAAACAACTTTGTAATTGTTTTCGGTAGATGTTCCCATAGTAGTGGTAGCATTACTACAAGTTTGTGGATTAGTGGTGACAATTGATGGTGTAAAAGTGGATACTCCAGTAATCAGTATGGGTATCGATATCTATGAGTTTTTATAATTCGGTGGTGACACATTTTCAATGTTATCTGCGCAGCTAGCTGCATGCATAATGTTATGATCCACTATGTGAGCTAATGCACAGAGCATGTCAACACCTTCTTTTCCTTCTTGTAACAATCCTCTTGTACCCTCAACAATAGGTACCACTTCTTGAGCTAGATGTGCACGTTCTACAATTTGTTGAAATTTAGCTAATTGTTTGTCTAATTTCTTGAGGTTTTCGTTAGGCACATGTATATCTATGTTACCCATATCTTCAAAAGAAAGAATTTTTGGTTCTTCCAAGTTGTTGTTTATGATATCTTGCATAGGTGTTGACTCACCTTTCATAAAGTAATTGTGTAATGGATTTTTCGATGTTTGCACACTGTTGCTATCAATAGCATTAGAACCTATTAGTCTACAACTTCTTCTTACAAATATGTTTCTAGTAGGGCAGCAGGTTATACAACTCATGCAAAGTCCTATAACACTCAATGCACTAACCAACAGTATGATCAATAAGATTAAGGTAGTTATGGTTGTTGAAATACACAATGTGTAATTACAAACATTGAAATTTTAAAGCAAGAATGTCAAATGATGCAACACTAAAATTGAAAATCAGCTTTGAATGAATGTTTATGAGAGCAAAAAAATCTGAAATAAGATTTTGACTACAAACCTTAGCTTTTCAAATGACTAGGTTATAGGAAAAGATGCAAGTTTTTAACAAAACCCTAGATGTGATATCATGAAATGATTAATTGCTATAATATGACTTAGATCTAACGTAAAAATTAGAAAATCAAAGCATTCCAATGACATGCAATGAAAATAATGCAAAATATGCCTTTATGCAAGCCTAGAATGCTTATTTTTTCACTTTTTTCAAATTTATGCAAGATTTTTCAATGAAGAATGATAAATATGATATGAAAATTAATGCCAGATTTGATTTCAAAACTCAACAAGATGCAAATGCTTGATGATATGGGTTCACCAAAATGTTAAGGGAGAAAAGGGTGAATGATGCAAGCATGTAAGTACACTAGATCAAACCCTCTTCGACAATAACATTCAAGGACAAAACTGAGCCAAGTCACTACAAGATGAAAGAGAAATCAACTATTGATTTTGTGCTCAATAGTGCTATGGAAAGATGTGATTTAACCAAGCCTTTTATCAAACACTAGGTTAAGTATGAGTAAAACCCTAGTTATGAGATAATTAGCTTGTAACAGACAAATGACAACAGAAGGCCAAGATCTAAAAGTACCAAGATGATCAGTGAGATGTCATAACCCGTGTCATGGAAGCTGAAATGTTGAAGGACTCTAGGGTGGGCACCCAAGTCCTAAAAGTTAGGATCTCTAGAAACTCAGAACTAGAGAAATATTGTTGCGAGTGTCTAGATGCCTATTATAGTGTCTATTTTAGAAGGAGGATGTTGGGGTGGGTGCCCAAGTCTTCCACAAAGGAATTTCCATAATCTCTTTTTAGATCTTGAAACTCTTTCCCTTAAACAACCTTCTTGTACCTTCACTTCTTTAGTCTCCACATCTGTAACCTGCACACAAGAAGAAAAGGGGTTTGGGGGTTGTGGTGTTTAGGGATTTGCCTTAATCAAATCTCAGGATAACATTCAAGCTTCCTAACACCTTTTCTTAGAGAGATAGCGTGTCCTTGTAGGATAGAGACTAAAGATAAACCAAATGATGAAATGATTCAAATAATGATGATGTCACCTTGGAGGTGAAGTCCTTAGGAGAATGAAGATCCTTCAACCCATAAGGAGATGGATGATGATTCCAAATCTACAACAAACACACAATACAAACACAAATCTACAACAATAACACAATGAATGCCTTTAATTCTCTTTTCTCCAATATCATAAGTTCACAATATCCATCTTTAGGTTCCTAATGAATTCAAAAAAAATTTAAATATGATTTCATGTTAAACATTCACAAATTAATTGAAAGAGTCGACAAGGAGAGACCCATTTAAAGGTCCTATGCTGACATGTAATAAATTATTCCCCCAACAATCAGGGAGGACTTGGGCACAGGTGGCCAAGTCCCAAGGGACCTTTTTGGTCTAGGGTAAAACATTAAATGAGCCTCTAGTTCCCATTTGACATGGGTTTCGAGGGATTTTGCATCAGGATGAATATTTTGCATGTAGAGTGTTAGCACGGGGACCTGGGAGCTAAATTAGGAGGTAAAAAGGAATGTGTCCACTTTTTACTCCCTAATAGATACAAATTTGAGCTCAACATCCACACTATGCTTACAAATTCATGAAAAATCTTTTTTCTAGCTTGTTGCTCCAAGTTTTAACCTAGAAAATGAAAGAAAATTGAAAGTGCCCTTTGATAATTTTATTTCCTTCTTTTATATGTCTACATACTTTGAATAGATAAATTTTGCATCAAAAAGTACATAAAGGGAAAGAGGTACCATATAGAACTGTTACCTTGCCCCTATGAGAGAAAATTATGTAACCATCACTTCCCAGAGATTGATGATTATATAATCACCTAGGTGAATATGGAAATTCTAAGGTTATTACAAAATAACCTCTTTTATGAACCAATATATTTAGAAACAATTGGGGAAATTATGAAACTACTCATGCTATAATTAGAGATCTCATCGCCAACTATAAAATATTGTGTTTCCTCATCTTTCCCTTATTTTTTTGAATTCCTTGAGATGCTTCAGATCATCCCAAGGTTATCATTATCACTAAGAGGTTTTGATTCTTCAACATATTTGTACTAAAAAAGACAGATTTTATTTCTTTAAGAAACTATCTTGATTTGATTTATGGATCAAACCTCCCCATCAAAGAGAATTTTGGTCCCTAAAATATTAGTAACTCATCAAGTGAGGAAATTTATGTTGGGAGCATGTGTGATGTAGTGCCCCTCCATTCCCACCTTGGATGTACAGGTGAACTGATCAAGGCGCATGAATATGAAGGTAAAATAATAGGAATAATTAAGGTAAGGCTTTGACATTGTTTGCATTCCAAGGATTAAGATGTCGATCTTACTACAATTGTTATATGTTAGAATGGATCTCATGGAGCGATTATGTTAGATTTAATTGTTATGATGGTGCTTCTGAGTCTTATTCAATTTCATGCACCTACATGTTTAGAGTATGGTTCTGTTCAGATAATGAGGTAGATTTGATTTGGTTATGATTATGTGTTATCTAATCTAGATTGATCTGATGTGGAAAGGGAGATGTCGCATCACTCGCTTGCGAGTGCCCTGCGATATTGTGATTCCTTTTTCGCCCAGTGTCAGCTTGTGTGTCTATATATGCTTGACTGTGTCAGTTGTTGCAGGATGCAGGTATCTGGCATCAACTCCACTTGAATTAACAGGTCTGAGCATGCCCTGAACCCAATGGATAAGTTGTTCTGGAGATAACTTAAGGTCCCACATCCCAAGTCATCATCCTCGATCAGGATACATGACATGTCTAGTTCAACCTGTCAGTTATGTCAGTATGTCAGTTCTTGCAACTAATTGATATTTGATGGAGCCTGTTGGTTAAGTGCGAGTTTGGCCCTGGCTTGTGAACTTGTGTTGATTCAGCATTCGAGATCTTTCTTGCTCAGTGGGTTAATGATATGTGCCTAGATTTTGTTGTGGTGTAATAGAAATTATTATAGCATATAGTATATTATTATTTAACCCACTATAATATTTAACAAGGTTATATCATATTATTATTAAGATTTAATAAGTTGTTTGTGAACCAATAAATATAAATAAATTATTGTTAATGTGTAGTGTAATATTATTTTAAATAATTATTATTATTAATGATAATAATAATATGTTGTATAAATAGAATGTAATTGGGTAAACAATTAATTGTTTGTATGTGTAAAGGTGGCGGTAAATAAATTACCCATTTACGTGAATAAATTTAGAATGGAGTAATTGGTAATTATTTTAAAACTATGAGCTTTATAAATTTAATATTTTGTAATTAGTTGAGTTAGTTGGTTTTCCCGTTTGGTGGTTGCACTCTTGCAAATATAAAGGAAAGATTTTTGTTGTGAAAGGGGGGATTCTAGATTGTGCCCGGGGGGAAATTGAGGGAATTGGAGCAGAAGTTAGAGGACAACAACAAATTTCATCTTTGCCAGTGTTGGATCCAGGTTGGTTTGATCTTTGCTTTGTCCTTCTGAATGTGTGATCAATGCAATTGGTTTTATTTCTCTGCTCCTGAAACACAAATGCTTGATTTTTGACAGTTTTATTTGTGAATCTCTGGGTAAAAGCAATCATTAATTTGTATTTTAAATTCCGTTATGCCTATCCTGTAATCTTTGCATCGTTTAAACTAAAAGTTCTTTAAGCCTTTTCAGCAAACCAATTTCTGTGCATCTTCATTTTTTTGCCAAAGAGGTTTAAACTATAATATCTATGAAAAATCCTCCATCCTTTATGCTTTGATGGATGTCCATACCCTGTTCCTAAGTGGCCACACTGGCACTGGCAGAGGGTGTGAAATTTGGTTTTAAACCTACTAATTGTATTTGCTTGAAAGTTTTAGCACCTGTCAACAAATCCATTCTGTGCATATCCTGCAAGCATTGTGTTCCATGAGATTTCATCTCTTTGAGGCATTCGGCCAAAAACCTGCTCCCATGTGCCTTGTCTATGCGTCCAAATTTTGCATACATGTCTACCAGAGCATTTCCAACTATAATATCTGAACAAAATCCCCCTTCCTTTATGCGTTGAAGGATGTCCATACGTTGTCCCAAGGCTCCCATCTTGGCGTTGGCATCAGTGGTGGAATTTTGCCTTACACCTGTGATTACATTTGCTTGAAAGTTTCTAAAGCCTTCTCAGTGAATTCATTTTGTGCATAAACCAAATAGTTCACACGCTTGTCTATGCTTTCACTTATCGCATTCATGACTGCGGGGGCGATTGCAATTACCACATCTGACAAACCTCCTATATCCCTTACGCTATGATGGACGTCCATACCTGGTTCCAAATATCCCATTTTGTCACATGTAGGGAGAATGCTGGCAAAGGATTTTAACATTTTTCTTTACACCTTCCAATTGCTTTTACTTAAAAGTTCCTAAAGCCTTTTCAACAAATCCAGTTCATGCATATACATGAAGGACTATAAGTTGTTTTAACAATTTTAGTTGAGAACTTATCATACAACTTTTCTTATAAATTGCTGGTTCGATGGAAAATGACATGCCAACATAAAGAGAGTGAATATCCTAGAACATGCTCAAAGAAAAGGCCCAATGGTGAAACTATTAAGCTATGCTATTAAAATTAGCATCGTAAGCTATAACTAGATTTAGCTCCTGTGGTCAGTATACATTTTGGAGTGGATCAGGCAAACCTTAATAGTAGATGTTGAGGCATGAATGGACATGGGGATGTCTATGGAACATGTTGGACAAAGAGGGGAAACTCAAGTGTAGAATATTGTTAGTGGATAGTTTTGTTTCTCCTACACTAGCACTAAATGGTGTTATGGTTGTTTCTTTATTACTAGCAAAGGCAAAATTTAATCTTTAACCAGAATGCAAAAGATATCTATCTCTGTAGTTCACTATTTTATGGTAAAGTGTGTACACCATTATGCTATGATGGATGTCCTTGTCTTTATGCTTGTATCTTTCACTTAGGATAAAATTTAGATGTGAGATCTAGTGAGATAGTTATACCCTAGGCCTGGGTTCCTTTTATGATGTAAGTTGGTTAAGAGATTCAAATAGATATTTTTACTCTTGTTAGTTGATTAAGTCATGAATTTGTGCTTATAAGTATATCCTATTTACGTAATTATTTTAGTCAATCAATGAGCTATGTTTTTATAGTAATTGGAATTTAAAATTGTAATTCTTCTTTATTCCAAACAAGAAATATTATAGATAGAGAAATAAAATGAATATAGGTTTCTTATAGTGAATTAGAGATGATATAAATAGTATCTAGGGGTAAGTATATACTCTTAAGTGTTAATTTAATATTAATGGAATCGGCTTACCAATCATGATGGAGTCTTTGAATAGATAAAAAACAAGTTTGAAGGTATGGGTTTTAGTATTGAACTTCTTAGGTTTTAGAGATTTAATGATTTTACTCTATGATGTCGCTTCATGGTCATTATGCTAATGTTTTACATTGAGGCTATATGATGCAAAATGGACCCTTTGACTTCTATTACGATTATTGCCTAGTGTACATGATCCTTATTGATCAATAGTTAATTATTGTTTAGCTTTGATGGTTTATGCATGCACACAGTTGGTTTCTAGTTTTCTTCCATAATATTGTTGTATCAAAATGGTTGTGTTGGGTAGTAGGTGTAGACTCTTTTAATTTAATTAGTTCAATATTAGAGACATTGTTAGATCTTTTACTAACTTTTATATGGATGCACTAATAGATTCAATTATTCATAGATTGTGACTTTTGATCCCTCAACCATACCAAGGGGTAGGAATTAATTGGTAAATTAATTGATTTGGTTTGTGTGTAACATAGTTGGTTATAATCATATGGCAGATCCTATGTAGTTGCCTAGCGATAATATTCTACCTCAAACCATCTACTTACCTATTCACTATTTATGTAAGTAAATGGAATAGAACCTTATTAGATAAATTATTACATAGGAAAACTAGTGAAACGAGGTAATGTTTTACTTGATTTTGGGTTAGCAGTTAACCTATCGTTTGTATGGAAAATGAGTTTTAATTGGATTAATAGTGGGACTTATGTTTTAATGCATTAGTAAGGTGACAATAAGGGTTTATGTGTGTGTGTTGAAGATAAAATGCATATTGTGGAATATCTTACTAACATCTATCAATTGGGCTTTCGATTAAGATAGGTATGTTTATAAATTATGCAATTATTGGTTATTGAATGATGGTTTCTTAAACATAATTATAATGGTTTTGTTAGTAGAAATATGATATATGGGTTTGGATTATAAATGTTGTAATTAGCTTTTAATTAATAAGTATTTGTAATTAATATCATCTATGCATTGTTTAGCTTGACAGTTATTTGTAATTGAGGATTGATTAATATAATAGATAGAATTAATATTAATTAAACTAGACCTAGGTTTTATGAAATTCTTGGTGGAGATATAACTTCAATCTGTTTTCTCTAGTAAGAAGAATTTATGTTGTCAATGAGTTGATTAGTGGAAATTGGTTATTGCAAGCAAAATTTTTACGTGAGTTGGTCTAAGTGTAAATTCTCTAGTTTTGGTTCCAGAGGCATAAGGTAATATGATTTCAATGGCATGTATTTTGTTCATAGGTGTCTTGAAATGAAGATGTTGCAAGAACAAGATGTCTTTTGTCTATGTATGTGGGTCTTGGTAAACAATAATGTGAGATGATGTATTTACTGTGTTGTGTATATATTTTGATGGGTTTAAATCTTCTCCAAGGAAGTGTTGATATCGAGTTTGTGTGTAGTATTGTAATGGGGAGATCTTGGAAATAGTAATAAGAAATTATTTTGTTCTTGGTTGAGATTTGAGAGCAAGATGATCCATACCTTGCTTTGGAATACACTTTGTTATGGTTGAAATGTTGGAGCAAGAGGACCCATGCCTTACTCTGGTGATTTATTATGTTGTGATTGGTTGCAAGATGGTTGATGCCTTGCATTGTTATGTATATTTGTTGTTATGATGATAGTTGTTATGTTTGATGGATAGGGTTTCCTAGGTGTAGATAGGGGAGTGGCTTCCAATGTGGGGCCGGTGCCCAAAGCGGCTGCCAGGGTAACCCATTCGGAGTTGGTAATCAGTGATAACCTAATAATTAATCTAGGGGTTGGGTAGTTTTCACACTAACAAGATAATTGGATGCCTCACTCATGCCTGTAGTGCTCATTCAGGATAAGGATGAGATGAGAAGGCCGTGGTTGGCAAAATCAACTTCCTTGTCCTCATGAAAGGAATGTTGATTCCGCATGTGTCACCCTATGGAGCCGGCGTCTAGTGAGAGACTGTCAAGGTAACCATAGATGGGAGCCAGCGCCTAGCGAGAGACTGTCAGGGTAACCCATGGATGGGGGCCGACGTCTAGCTAGAGGCTGTCAGGGTAACCCATGTTAGGGCCATGCGATGACACTCTCCCTACTGCAGCCTAGCATTCCCTAGTTGTACTCTCCCCATTTGTCGTGTGTTGCCTCTAGAAGTGATATTGAGTTGCTTATGATGTTGTCATGTGTTGTAATGGAGTCTCGTTCAGTCTTTGTTCCTGTTAGGCAATTGTCTACATGACTGTATGACGTTTTTGGAACCTTATGTTATCTCCTAGCATGGGGGGTGGACCTTAGGATTCCACATGGTCGGGTGGATGTGCTTTATCTCCATTGGTTTCTCCTTGCCTTTGTTCGTGTGCAAGGAGGTGGTAACTCCTGTAGCAGATTCAGATCATGTACTTGTTTATGGAGACAGTTATTATGCTCATGTACTGGCCTGTGTATCAGATGATTCATTATGTATGTATTCATATGTATTCAGAAGATGATAATGTAATGATGTAATGTTGTATTCATATGTCGGAAGAAATTGTAACTATGTACTAGATCCTGATGAATACTTATATGATGTTATGTAGATGTAAATGTTTATTGATTTAGTGCATTAGGTTTACAATGAGTTACTGATGTTAATTCATGATGTGTGTTAGATTATGTTAATTATTTTGTCAAGTAATGCAACCATGGTATCTTAGAGGACAAGTCATTTGTTTAAATGATGCATTAATATTACTTTGTTACTTTACTATCTCTTTCAATTTAAAAAAAAAAAAAATTATCCTGTTGCATATAGCATAAATGTGATGTTCTCTGAGGTATTCATGGCGGGGCATTACATGTGATGTGAGGCCGATTATTTTTCCTTATTTTGATTGTTATGCATTTCAGTTAATGACATTATCAGACTTTTAGAGACTATGGTTTCATTATGCAGACTTGATTATTCTCCTGATTTTGCTATGACATTGATTAGACATATGGTGATTCGATTCAATCATATTTTGATACTATTTGTGATCTGACATACGAGATATATTAGATGATGTGATTTTTAATTATTTATGTGATGATGATTATTTGACATGTGTTATATTCGATGGCATGAATTTAATTCTAGTTGCTTCAGCTATGATTATTCATGATATGATTGACACTTGATCGAGATGTGCAGGATTTACATTCCCAGGCCATGGGAAATTGGAGGTAGAATTCACACATATGTTATTCTTGGTGAAACCGATCCATTCCCAAGAGGGATGATGATCACGTTTGAAAATTGAGTGTTGATTTAAGTACTTGTTTTAATTCTACCATTTTGGCCTAGTACCCCTTTGTTTAATTAATTAATGTTATATGTTGTATAATCTTTATTTGACTTATACCACTTGGTAATTGTTTTTATTTTTGAGGCCATTTAAAGTAAATTTATGACCCCCTATGTGAACTTTAGTGTCCCAAAATTTACCCTAGGTGGTTACCCATGGGTCTAGGGTCAATTTGGACTAACTAACCCTTGAATTAACTCACTTTTGGTTACTCTAAACTAAGGTTTAGTCAAAGTGACGAAATTTGAATTAGATAGGGTGGGAGATGAGTCGTGCTTTGGGAAAGACTCATCTCCCTTCCCAATGTTTGGGAATCCCTTCCCTAGGAGAACTTGGGAGGTCTCCAAGACTCCCAAGTGTGTGGGATCTTCCTCCAAGACTCTCACACATGTGTGAAAGCATCTTGGAGGGAGATGGCTCTCTTAGAGAATAAGAGGATGCCATATACCATCCCTTATCCTCTTAGAGGTTTGAATGGGAATGCCACCTCACCACTTGTTCTCACACATGTGTGAGAGCACAAGTGGATAAGGTGAGGATTGAGATGGAATTGGAGGATGACACTTGTCACCCTCACACTTCCTCTCCCTTGCAAGTGGCATTGAAGGAAGGAGAAGGTGACAAGTGTCACCTTCTCATTCCTCAAGGCCAACTTAGAAGGCCTATATTACCTCCTCTTGTTGAGGAGTGTGGGGTTCTTGCATTTTAGAGTTTCTTTCTATTTTTTGGGAGAAATTTTGGGAAGTTAGAGAGATTCTTGGAAATTGGAAGGTTTGGAGAAGCTTGGAGCTCATCACCAAATGTGCTTCCACAATAGGGCTTTTGAAGGTAAGCTCTATGTCTTGTTCTTTACCCTTATTTATTGTGATATGTTTGTAGTTTTGTTGTTTGTTGTTACTTTATTTTGTGTGGGATGGGAGTTTGGTGAGGGCACCTCCATTTGGGAGTAAGGCTCAACTTGTTTGGGGTAGGGGAAAGGAACCTCTTTGAGGTCACTCCCATATTTGTGTTATTTATGCCTTGAGGGCTTCTTACTTATTGTGGAGATTATTTGAATGGCAAGAGTGCCATGGAAGTTATTTTGAGATATTTGAGGAGTTGGGTATTTGGAGGTTTTGGCTTGAGGCCATGAGATTGGTATTTTGGTATTTTGGTGTGGCCTTTGAAGTAGAGGGGTCCATTCCCTACCCCCATCAAACTCATTTTCATGAGTTATGTTAAGTGTTTATCCTTGGGGTTGTTTTTTTTTGTGTTGCTTGTTGCTTTGCTTGTTGTTGAGTGTTTGCAACCGTGTGAATCCCTACCCCCCTAGATCGGGGGTGACCCACTTGCAGGTCTACAGTAGGGAGGAGGGCATTTTGAAGTGGCTGGGCTTTCCCTTGTTGTTATGTTTTATTGCAGGCTCTTATTGAGGAAATGGAGCTTTGGAGAAGCTCCTTTTTGGTGTTGCTTTGGTCATTTATTTTTGGCTATTGAGCCATGGCCTTTGTGGCCCTATTATATTTATTTTTGGTCAAGTTTTATGCCCTTGAAGTTGGCTATAAAAAAAAAATGTTGAAATGTAAACATTCTATCTATTTTATTCATGAGCTATTTATTTCCTATGTTGTGGAGTTGGGTATTTTGAGTGATGCATGTGAATTTAAATATATTTTGGGTGTTGTTATTTGTTCCTTGCACTATATATATAAAAGTTGTTGTCTATGTTTTAGTGTAAACTAGAAAATATGAAGGAAAACATAAAGTAATTCTTTTATGTTATTTTGTAGTGAAATTTCTATATATTAGTTGCTGCTATGAAAAGAAATTGAGTTGTTAGTGTTGGATCTAGGGCATACAACTGAGAGGGGGGGGTGAATCAGTTGTATAAAACTTCTTCTTCTTTCAAACACTTGATTCTTCGTTGTTAGTTGGCAGCATATCAATTAATCATCCATGAAAGCATAATACATAAACACAAGAGTAGATAAACATCAACACATTGAACACCAAGATTTTGACGTGGAAAACCCGGTTAAGGGAAAAACCACGGGGTGATTAACCCAAGAATTATTCTCTGTTAGAAGAATAAAGAAGAATAAATGGCACATGCCAATTAGGGCTCACTGCCCGAGCACACTGCTCACAAAGAGGCCCACTGCCTACAAGGAGACACACTGTCTACAAAGTGATAAAAATCACAGTCTTGAACTGGAGAATGACATCTCTACCATGTCCGGATCAGTTCCATTTAAGCCCAAAAACCTCTGCTCTGCCTTTCGCACTTCTCTTCGCTATGCCACACTCATCCACACAATCCACACATCGAAATGAACTCACAAACCGTTATTTATACAAGACATCGACTTAGGAACAAACATCTAAGTCGGCAAACAACCATAAGAGTATCCGCAAGATGAATAACACATCCGGTCGGCCACCACAAGAACATTCGTAGGATGAACAACTCATCCGGTCGGCTAAACAGAGCAAGAACTTCATCCGGAAGAATAACTTCAATTCTGGGCTCTACTATCAATGCGGACCAACAACACAACCTTAACATGATCCAAGAACCTTCACAAGCCTGCCTGAATGACCAGGTACATCCGCACTTTCTTTACTTACTGGAATCTCTTCTCTTCCTTATCCAGAACTTCAAGAACACTGTCTGTCGCCACTGTCATAATGCAAGAGGTACTTCTGGACCTCCAAATCATACACAAATCAGGATGACACATCACAAGGACATCCCAAACACTCCTTCCAATCCGCAGATTAGGATAATACAATTCCGGACCTCACCGGACCTTTTTGTGATCCTCTGTCACCTCTGGATACTTGCCGGAACCGGTTCTACACCGACAGCCACAACTCCTTCAGATCTTCATGCGGACCTCTGAAATCTTAACTGAAGTATCTCAAGACTCATATCTACAAACCCTTTAATCCGCATCCTCCGGTTCTCAACCTATACAATACATTTGCCTTCTTCTCATCACTGTTCTTCACTGTTCCTGACTGAGGCTAATTTTCTCAATGTCCTCAGCACACAGCTCATCCAATCCTTCTTGTCAATGTAATATGAGTATGTTGACATCAATGACAACACAGGATCACCTCATACTTGCAACAGTTAGAAATTTAAATAAAATTGTAATTTCCTTATCCTATTGGTTGCATCAAAAAATAGGATTTATTTTTGTGTACTTAAGTTGTTTCAAAAAAATATTCTGTATAGTATAATTGCAAATATATATATATATATATATATATATATATATATATATATATATATATATATATATATATATATATATATATATATATATATATATATATATATATATATATGCTTCTGTATTATTTTATGAATCTAGGTAGAAAACTAATATTCCAAGTAGATTAAAAAAAAATAGTGTTGGGAAGAAGTAGTATATATATATATATATATATATATATTGGAGTATATATATAAATATATATATTTATATGCATCTATACTAACTAGAAAAATAAACCTCTTGTGCTTTTTAGGCCACTATATATCTTCAAAAAAAGAGAAGAAAAGTATTTTTTTACTATGTATATGCTAAGATTAAAAGAAAATACAGAAGTTAACTATTTGCTGTATATGTTATAATGTATATATATACACTTATATGTATATATAAATATATATATACATATATACATATAGGTGTATACTATATATATATAAATATATAATGGTAGAAAATGTATTCATACTGTGTTTTTTTTTGGACAAACTGTTGTTATATATTCGAGTACACACACACACATATATAAATATATTTAACCGAAATTTATATTATAAAAATAATAGAAAACTGTTGTTGAAAATTTCCAAGGGTCGAAACCCTAACGCCACAGATTGTTAGTGTTTATTTTATAAAAACAAATGAGAGAAGGGAGCAGGCCCTGCCTCTACTGTGACTGTTAGTGTGGGGAGGGGGCCGTACCTCCCCCCACACCATCCCCTCCCCTAAGCTTTACTGTAGACCTTCCTCCGCGTCTCCTTTCTCCCCTGTGCCCCCCGCAGACTTCATCACCGCAGCCACTCCCCCTTCGGCCCTTCTTTCTGGTCATACAGTCCCTCTCTGCGGCGGCGGCGGCGCTTTGTTGTTTTTAGACAGTCCTATAAAATGAACTTAGTTTATCACATTTACATTCGGTATATATATATATATATATATATATATATATATATATATATATATATATATATATATATATATATATATATATATATATATATATCACTCCATTAAAAAAAAAAGTATAACAATAAACTTGTTGTGTATACATCCATGGGAGGTAGTAGCAATCTTCCATCCATGGCTTCCACCTCCATTAGCAAAAAAACCTAACCTGCATACAAAGAGGCAAAAAAAACAAAACAAAAGAAAAAAAAGAAAGAGTGATAGAAAATTAGGGCAAATCCAAAATGATAGAGAAGTTAGGGCAATGGAGAAAACAATTATAAATTGGAATCCGGGCTTTTATTTTGGGGAACAATATTTTATTTGAGAGGATTTTATTTTGTGAGGGATTGTTTTATTTCTTTATTTAAAAACCTCTATTTTGCCTTGTTTTTAGTTTATCTCTTGTGCTCTTTTAAATAGATTTACAATTTTAAATGGGGTTTTGTACTTTTACTTTATTGCCTTGTGCAAGTATATTTTTTAAGGGGAGGGATTAATTTTGTGTTAATTAGGAAGAGTATTTCCCCTTGTTTTAAATTCCTTTTAGTTGGGTTAATTATTTTATTTTAGTTTCTAGCGTGATTTTATTATTTTATCTATTTTACTATTATTTTACGGGAGGAGTATCTTAATCTCTTCCCTTCTCTACTATTCTGAGTTCGTTAATAAATGTAATGCAGAAATTATATTTATTAACGGACTCAAATTTGTTAAACAAATTTGGCATCTTGTTATTATTTTATTATTTTATTTCAAATTTTTAATCTTTTTATGCAAGGTCGATTTATTTGACCTTGGCAGGATATTTATTTGGTTATTTTAAATTGGTTTAAAAATTTGTTCTTAAGTTTAGATTTTTATTATTAAATTTTATTTAACTTCTTATTAGAGTTTTATTTTAAAATTTTTTAATTGATTATTGAAAACGCATTATGCTGTCAAATTTTTCTTAGATTTCTAGGGTTTTAATTTTATGATAGTTTATTAATTTTATTTCACCATTCCACTTTAATCATGCATCCATCATACCATAATTTCTTAATCATTATTTCATTTTCATTTTGACCTGAGTTAGAGTTAGGTTTCGAAACTGGCAAAAACATCTTCACACCTAAGAAACTTAGGGTTCAGATTAAAATCAGTCTAACCCTAAAAGTGACACACTTCATGTCGCATACCCCCTAGATGGCTATCATCACGCAGGGGACTGCGTGGGACAATGCACCTCCCTAAATTATGTTGACATGTTTACACCTTATGCGTATTACCACCGAGCACGTAGACGCATGCGAGGGGGTTCCTAGGGATAGGTAGATTTTTTTTTCGTAATTTATGTCATGACCACATGGCAAATGTGGACATGGCATGTGTGTTGTGTGTCATGACCGCATGGGAAATGCGAGCATGAAATTTGGTATCAGAGCCCAAGTTTAAACACTGAGCTTGTTTAGGGCACATTATTATTCCGCAACTTTGATTAATTTGTGGTTACCTCATTTTTGTAGGATGCCTCCCCAACAAGTTCGGCGAGCGTAGTCCCGCCACACTCCATCCCCCAAGGTTCACAGTGACTCTTCAGCTGAGGGATAGGATCAGTTGGTCCTACAGGCACCGCAGGTACCACCGGCCCTACCAGATATTGGGCCATAGATATTATAGGCTTTATAAGTAGTTTTGGATAGGCTCCCACCGACTGTAGTTGAGCCACGCATAGAGCCACGTGTTGAGCCCCGTGAGGATCCGCGAGAGGAGCCATGCGTGGAGCCATGAGCTGAGTCTCATGTTGAGCCATGTGTGGAGCCCCACATTGAGCCGCGAGGGGCACCATGTGTGGAGCCTTATGTTGAGGTGCCAGAGACGATGGAAGAGGAGGTTGGTTCAGCCGACAAGGCCCGTAGCAGGAGCCCTCCACGTCATGCTAGGCGTGATGAGGTAGTACGAGTAGAGTACATTGTTTTCAGACCTTATGACTATTATATAGATGAGCCTATCAGAGGGCGCAGAGATAGAGGAGACCCCATTAGGGATTTGTTGAGGCTGAACCCTCCTACTTTCTTTGGGAGCATAGAGGGAGCTAAGGCAGAGGCCTGGCTCATTATCTTAGATAGATGCTTCGCGTTGCATCCTTACAAGGGAAACATGAAGGCTCGTGTAGTAGTACACCTGTTGTGAGATGCAGCAGCTACCTGGTGGCGCACTGAGGAGTACAAGCATCACCTTTCATTAGATCATTATAGGCAGTGTCGCATAGATGAGTTTCATGACCTTTAATAGAGAGGACTTATAGTTGCTCAGTATGAGGGTAGATTTACCGAGTTGTCTCGATATGCGGAGTATCTCCATGACGAAAAACTTCTGGTTCATAAGTTTATTAGAGGACTGAACCATGGCATAGCAGGGCCTGTTCGCATGGCAGAGCCCTAGACTTTGAGTGATGTTGTCGAGAAGGCATATGTCACTGAGGAGATTCAGGGGTGAGGGTAGAGTTCACACCCTTAGTTTTAGGATCATGGGCAGCAGCAGCATTAGCAGAGTTTCCATAGACCATCACAACCACCTCATAGGGGAGGATTTAGTTTTGCACCCTTACCTCCTAGGCCCCCACAATAGTAACAGCCACAGCAGTAGCAGAGAGCTAGTACACAATAGAGGGCACATGGGGGACATAATAGAGGTTGGCAATAGCAGGGCCCACGCAAAGATCAAAAGCAGTAGGGACCACCTGCGGGACCCACGAGGTCGCAGCAGTCATATAGGGGCTCACAGGGATCCACTAGTAGGTCAAGACAGTAGCAGTCGAGTAGGACTCAGACTGGATAGGTACAGGCTAGGGGCCCATGTTATGTTTGTGTTGGAGTAGGACACCTAGCCAGAGAGTGTCCATAGGGTTTTACAGTAGGGGGACAGCCTCGTGCAAGAGGATCTGAGTAGACTATTGGAGATGTGGGTAGGTCCCACCATACGTTCACAGCGGTTGATAACCGCCAGGCTGATTTTCAGGTGACAGTGATTGAGACATCAGGTATGATAGGGGGTATCCCCATTTCTATTCTTTTTAATTCTCGTGCTATTGACTCTTTCATATCTCCATCGTTAGTGGAGCGTTGCAGGATGGTGGCCTCTAGGCAGGGTGATAGGTGGGTGGTTGAATTGGCCTCAGGGGCCAAGATGATAGTAGATGCCTTAGTCCATACTATGAGATCTCTTTGGGACCCTTTGCCATAGTATGTGACCTTAGAGTTATGACATTAGGATCCTACGATGTGGTGTTGGGTATGGACTAGCTTGCGGCTCATCGAGCCAAGCTAGATTGTCACCGAAAGGTGATCAGCTGCTTAGACGATCACGGTACATAAGTTGAGATAGTGGGCATGCAGAAGCCCACAACAGTGCGTATGATATCCGCTCAGCAGCTTAAGCGCTGCATGCGGAAGGGATGCCAGATGTTCGCCATCACAGTGAGTGATAGATTAGATGACAAGCCTAAGGCATCTTTGGATGATCATCCCATCCTTAGAGAGTTTGCCGATGTGTTTCCAGCAGAGTTACTGGGGATGCCACCCCTTCATGAGGTAGACTTTCACATTGACTTAGTGCCGGGTACCGAGCCAGTGTCTTGTGCACCCTACAGGATGACCACACATGAGCTCACAGAGCTCAAGCTATAGTTGGAGGACTTGCTCGAGAAGGGGCACATCCGACCAAGCGTTTCACCTTGGGGCACTCCTATCATCTTTGTGAAGAAGAAGGATGGGTCTCTTCGTTTGTGCATGGACTATAGGCAGTTGAATAAGGTGACAGTGAAGAACCGTTATCCTCTACCCAGGATTGATTATCTTTTCGATCAGATGCAGGGAGCCAAGGTGTTCTCTAAGATTGACCTGAAGTTCGGTTATCATCAGCTACGTATCATAGAGGCAGACATCCATAAGACTGCCTTCCAGACTCGATATGGCCACTATGAGTTCACTGTGGTCCCCTTTAGCTTGATGAACGCCCCTGCAGTGTTCATGAGTCTCATGAACGGGGTGTTCCGTACCTATTTGGATCGGTTTGTGATCATTTTCTTCGATGACATTTTGATCTATTCACGGACTGAGGAGGAGCATGAGGAGCACCTTCGTTAGGTTCTACAGTGTTTGAGGGAGTAGAATCTTTATGGGAACTTAGAGAAGTATGCATTTTTTAGGACAGAGGTTCAGTATCTAGGGCATATCCTATCTAGCGATGGAATCTCAGTAGATCTATCAAAGATCAAGGCTATCAGAGATTGGCTAGCACCCACCAGTGTGACAGAGGTTAGGATTTTTATGGGGTTAGCTGGTTATTACCATCATTTTGTTGAGGGTTTTTCTCAGATAGCGCACCCCATCACTTCCCTTCAGCGGAAAGGGAAGAGTTTTCTATGGACTGAGTAGTGTGAGAGGGCCTTCGGGGTCCTCAAGGAGTGTCTTACCAATGCTCCCATTTTAGTGGTTCCTAATCCTACAGTAGATTTTATGGTTTGTATGGATGCATCACTTGAGGGATTAGGAGTCGTACTTATGCAGGGTGGTAGAGTGATCGCATATGAGTCGCGAAAGCTCAAGACCCATGAGCTGAACTACCCCATGCATGACTTGGAGTTAGCGGTAGTGGTTCATGCTCTAGTTCATTAGAGATATTTCTTATTGGGTTGCTGCTTTGAGCTCCATTCAGATCACCACATTCTTCAGTATATCTTTACATAGCTAAATTTGAACGCCCGTCAGTGGCGTTAGATGGAGTTTCTTTGCGAGTATGAATTTGATGTCCACTACATCAAAGGGAAGGAGAATGTGGTTGCTGATGCATTGAGTCAAAGGTGCAACAAGCTCTTAACCTTGACTTTGAGTGTGGACTTGAGAGGATGCATTATTCAGCATCTGCCAGGGGATGAGTGGTTTCTTGAGGTATAGTAGGAGATCAATTCATAGAGGGCCCTTGTGGGCAAGTTTGCAGGGTATTCACTTGAGGCAGATGGGTTACTTCGTCATCGATAGCGCATCTATGTACCCCACGTAGGTGACCTATGTACTATAGTGTTATCAGAGGCTCACAGAGCACCATATGCGGCACATCTAGGGGTGAAGAAGATGCATGCCAACCTACGACAGCTGTACCATTGGGCAGGTATGAGACAGGATATTGCAGAGTTTGTTGCTCGATGCCTTGAGTGCTAGAGGGTCAAGGCCGAGCATCAGCATCTAATAGGTCTTCTATATCCACATGCAACAGCTGAGTGGAAATGGGACACTATTTCCATGGATTTTATTGTTGGTCTTCCTATGTCTTCGCATCGCCATGATGCCATCATGGTGACAGTTGACAAGTTGACCAAGGTGGCACATTTCTCACCTATATACACGATGTACAATATGCTAGCAGTGGCAAGAGTATTCTTAGATGATATTGTGAGATTACATGGAGTACCTCGCCACATCATTTTAGACAGAGATCCATTGTTCACTTCAGCATTCTAAAGAGCCTTGCAGTAGGCGTTGGGCACACAACTCAACTTTAGCTACACTTATCATCCCAAGACAGATGGACAGATAGAGCAGGTGAATTAGGTGTTGGAGGACATGCTTCATATGTATGTTATGGACCATTAGTCTAGATAGGAGGAGTATCTGTATCTGGTTGAGTTTGCCTACAATAATGGGCATCACAGCTCGTTGGGTATGCCTCCTTTTCAGGCTTTATACGACAGACCATGCAGGACACCACTGAATTAAGATTGGATAGAGGATAGAGTTGCCATTGGTCTAGAGTTAGTTTAGGATATGGAGCAGCAGGTCACACTGATTAGGCAGAGACCTTAGGAGGCATAGGATAGACAGAAGAAGTATGCCGATGCTAAGAGGACTGATCGGAGCTTCTCAGTGGGTGACAGGTATTCCTTAGAGTGCAACCACACAAAAGTTGAATCTATTATGGAAAGGGCTCTAAGCTCACACCTCAGTTTGTAGGACCCTTTGAGATCTTGGAGCGGATAGGACCAGTTACCTATTGTCTAGTGTTTCCACCTAGCCTGTCATGTATCCACGATGTCTTTCATATTTCTGTATTGAGGTGATATATATCTGATTTATCTCACGTACTAGACTGGAGTGCTCTACAGGTAGAGGCGGATGGGCAATTAGCTTTGGAGCCAATTCGTATATTGGCTTGTCAGACGCTGGGCCTTCGAGGTTGAGAGCTGGACTAGGTTAGGGTCCAGTGGGATCGTTATGATGAGGTCACAGCGACTTAGGAGGATGCAGCTAGTTTGACGGCACTCTATCCTCACCTTTTTGATGACTTCCAGGAGGAAGTTTAGTGTTAAGGGGGAGGATGTGAGGCCGATTATTTTTCCTTCCTTATTTTGATCATTCTGCATTTCAGGTGATGATATTATTAGACTTTTAGAGACTATGGTTTCATTATGCAGACTTGATTATTCTCCTGATTTTGATATGACATTGATTAGACATATGGTGATTCGATTTGATCATATTTTGATGCTATTTGTGATCCGACATACGAAATATATTAGATGATGTTTGGTGATGTGATTTCTAATTATTTATGTGATGATGATTATTTGACATGTGATAGAAAAATGCAGTTTAATTCAAAATTATGTTATAGATGATTATTGTTGTATTCGATAGCATGAATTTAATTCCAGTTGCTTTGGCTATGATTATTCATGATATGATTGACACTTGATCGAGATGTGCAGGTTTTACATTCCCAGGCCACAAGAAATTAGAGGTAGAATTCACACATATGTTGTTCCTGGTGCAACTGATCCATTCCCAAGAGGGATGAGGATCACGTTTGAAAATTGAGTGTTGATTTAAGTACTTGTTTTAATTCTACCATTTTGGCCTAGTACCCCTTTGTTTAATTAATTAATGTTATGTGTTGTATAATCTTTATTTGACTTATACCATTTGGTAATTGTTTTTATTTTTGAGGCCATTCAAAGTGGATTTATGACCCCCTAGGTGAACCTTAGTGTCCCAAAATTTACCCTAGGTGATTACCCATGGGTCTAGGGTCAATTTGGACTAGCTAACCCTTGGATTAACTCAAATTTGGTCACTCTAAACTAAGGTTTAGTCAAAGTGACGAAATTTGAATTAGATGAGGTGGGAGATGAGTCATGCTTTGGGAAAGACTCATCTCCCTTCCCAATGTTTGGGAATCCCTTCCGTAGGAGGATTTGGGAGGTCTCCAAGACTCCCAAGTGTTTGGGATCTTCCTCCAAGACTCTCACACACGTGTGAGAGCATCTTGGAGGGAGATGGCTCTCTTAGAGAATAAGAGGATGTCATATGGCATCCCTTATCCTCTTGGAGGTTTGAATGGGAATGCCACCTCACCCCTTGTTCTCTCACACATGTGTGAGAGCACAAGTGGATAAGGTGAGGATTGAGATAGAATTAGAGGATGACACTTGTCACCCTCACACTTCCTCTCCCTTGCAAGTGGAATTGGAGGAGGAAGGAGAACTTGACAAGTGTCACCTTCTCATTCCTCAAGGCCAACTTAGAAGGCCTATATTACCTCCTCTTGTTGAGGAGTGTGGGGTTATTGCATTTTGGAGTTTCTTTCTATTTTTGGGAGCAATTTTGGGAAGTTAGAGAGATTCTTGGATATTGGAAGGTTTGGAGAAGCTTGGAGCTCATCACCAAATGTGCTTCCATAATAGGGCTTTTGAAGGTAAGCTCCATGTCTTGTTCTTTAACCTTGCTTATTTATTGTGATATGTTTGTAGTTTTGTTGCTTGTTGTTTCTTTATTTTGTGTGGGATGGGAGTTTGGTGAGAGCCCCTCCATTTGGGGGTAAGGCTCAACTTGTTTGGGGTAGGGGAAAGGAACCTCCTTGAGGTCACTCCCATATTTGTGTTATTTATGCCTTGAGGGCTTCTTACTTGTTGTGGAGATTATTTGAATGGCAAGAGTGCCATGGAAGTTATTCTAAGATATTTGAGGAGTTGGGTATTTGGAGGTTTTGGCTTGAGGCCATGAGATTGGTATTTTGGTATTTTGGTATGGCTTTTGAAGTAGAGGGGTCCATTCCCTACCCCCATCAAACTCATTTTCATGAGTTGTGTTATGTGTTTATCCTTGGGGTTATTTTTTTTGTGTTGCTTGTTGCTTTGCTTGTTGTTGAGTGTTTGCAACCGTGTGAATCCCTACCTCCCTAGCTCAGGGGTGACCCACTTGCGGGTCTACGGTAGGGAGGACATTTCAAAGTGGCTAGGTTTTCCCTTGTTGTTGTGTTTTATTGCAGGCTCTTATTGAGGAAATGGAGCTTTGGAGAAGCTCCTTTTTGGTGTTGCTTTGGTCATTTATTTTTGGCTGTTGAGCCATGGCCTTTGTGGCCCTATTGTATTTATTTTTGGTCAAGTTTTATGCCCTTGAAGTTGGCTATAAAAAAAAAAGTTGAAATGTAAACATTCTATCTATTTTATTCATGAGCTGTTTATTTCCTATGTTGTGGAGTTGGGTATTTTGAGTGATGCATGTGAATTTAAATATATTTTTGGTGCTGTCATTTGTTTGTTGCACAAAAAAGAAAAAATATATCTATATAAGTTATTGTCTATGTTTTAGTGCAAACTAGAAAATATGAAGGAAAACATAAAGTAATTCTTTTCTATTATTTTGTAGTGAAATTTCTATGTATTAGTTGTTGCTATGAAAAGAAATTGAGTTGTTAGAAATTTAATTAAAATTGTAATTTCCTTATCCTATTGGTTGCATAAAAAAAATAGGATTTATTTTTGTGTAGTTAAGTTGTTTCAAAAAATTTTCTGTATAGCATAATTGTAAAATATATATATATATATATATATATATATATATATATATATATATATATATATATATATATATATATATATATATATATATATATGCTTCTGTATTATTTTATGAATCTAGGCAGAAAAATAATATTCCATGTAGATTAAAAAAAATTAGTGTTGGGAAGAAGTAGTATGGATATATATATATATAGGAGTATATATATATAAATATATATATTTACATGCATCTATACTAACTGGGAAAATAAACTTGTACTTTTTAGGCCACTGTATATCTTCAAAAAAAGAGAAGAAAAGTATTTTTTTACTATGTATATGCTAAGATTAAAAGAAAATACAGAAGTTAACTATTTGTTGTATATGTTATAATGTATATATATACACTTATATGTATATATATATATACATATAAGTGTATACTATATATATAAATATACAATGGTAGAAAATGTATTCATACTGTGATTTTTTTTTGGACAAACTATTGTTATATATTTGAGTATATATATATACACACATATATATACATATATTTATGTATATATATATAGATATATATATTTAACCAAATTTTATATTATAAAAATAATAGAAAATTGCTATTGAAAATTTCCAAGGGTCAAAACCCTAACACCACAAATTGTTAGTGTTTATTTTATAAAAAATAAAAAAAATGAGAGAAGGGAGCAGGGGGACGATGGCCCAGCCGCCGCCCCCTATCTCTACTATGACTATTGGTGTGGGGAGGGGGCTGTGCCTCCCCCCACACCCGTGGTTGTGGGGGGAGGCATGGCCCCCTCCCCTAAGCTTCACCGTAGACCTTCCTCCGTGACTCCCTTCTCCCCCGCACTCCCCATAGACTTCATCACCGCGGCCACTCCCCCTTTGGCCCTCCTTTCTGGTCACACAGTCCCTCTCTACAGCGGCGGCGGCACTTTGTTGTTTTCAGATAGTCCTATAAAATGAACTTAGTTTATCACATTTGCATTCGGTATATATATATTTACATATCACTCCATTAAAAAAAAAGTATAACAATAAACTTGTTGTGTATACCTCTGTGGGAGGTAGCAGCAAACTTCCATCCATGGTTTCCACCTCCATTAGCAAAAAAACCTAACCTGCATACAAAGAGGCAAAAAAAACAAAACAAAAGAAAAAAAAGAAAGAGTGAGATAGGAAATTAGGGCAAATCCAAAATGATAGAGAAGTTAGGGCAATGGAGAAAACAATTATAAATTAGAATTAGGGTTTTTATTTTGGGGAACAATATTTTATTTGAGAGGATTTTATTTTGTGAGGGATTATTTTATTTCTTTATTTAAAAACCTCTATTTTGCCTTGTTTTTAGTTTATCTCTTGTGCTCTTTTAAATAGATTTACAATTTTAAATGGGGTTTTGTATTTTTACTTTATTGCCTGGTGCAAGTATATTTTTTAAGGGGAGGGATTAATTTTGTGTTAATTGGGAAGAGTATTTCCCCTTGTTTTAAATTCCTTTTAGTTGGGTTAATTATTTTATTTTGGTTTCTAGCGTGATTTTATTATTTTATTAGTTTATCTATTTTACTATTATTTTACGGGAGGAGTATCTTAATCTCTTCCCTTCTCTATTATTCTGAGTTCATTAATAAATGTAATGCAGAAATTATATTTATTAACGGACTCAAATTTGTTAAACAAATTTGGCGTCTTGTTATTATTTTAGTAGTTTATTTCGAATTTTTAATCTTTTTATGTAAGGTCGATTTATTTGACCTTGGCAGGATATTTATTTGGTTATTTTAAATTGTTTTAAATTTTGTTCTTAAGTTTAGATTTTTATTATTAAATTTTATTTAACTTCTTATTGGAGTTTTATTTTAAAATTTTTAAGTTGATTATTGAAAACGCGTTATGCTGTCAAATTTTTCCTAGATTTCTAGGGTTTTAATTTTACGATAGTTTATTAATTTTATTTCACCATTCCACTTTAATCATGTGTCCATCATACCATTATTTCTTAATCATTATTTCATTTTCATTTTGACCTGAGTTAAAGTTAGGTTTCAAAGCTAGCGAAATCATCTTCACACCTAGGAAACTTAGGGTTCAGATTAAAATCAATCTAACCCTAAAAGTGACACACTTCATGTCACATACCCCCTAGACAACTATCATCATGTAGGGGATTGCATGGGACAATGCACCTCCCTGAATTATGTTGACATGTTTACACCTTATGCGTATTGCTACTAAGCACGCAGACGCATGCAAGGGGGTTCCTAGGGATAGGTAGAAAAGTTTTTCGTAATTCGTGTCATGACCACATGGCAAATGTGGACATGACACGTGTGTTGTGTGTCATGACTGCATGGAAAATTCGGGCATGACATGTGATATTAACCTTGCAAGGCCTATCCATCTTGTTGCAACTTAATTGTTCATATATGATTAATTATATATGTATCTCAACAGTTCATGGAGTGGAAAAAGATGGAATGCCCATGTGAGTGTGGGGATATATGTAATTATTTATTTATTCTCTAGTGTCTTGGAAAGATTGTTATAATGGGGCTTTGAATAGTTCAAGATACATTGGAAAGGCCAAACTTGGTATTTATTAGAGAATTTTCCATTATTAGTGGGTATAATGAGTATTTATTGTTTCGTGAGGGGTTTTCTCAAAAGTTACATTTGCAACTATGATGATGGTGGTCAAATATGCTCTTATGAGGAGTTAAATTATATTCTAGAGGCCATTCTCTTGTAGTGGGTTGGAATAATTTTTACCATGGTATTTGGGGATCATGGTATTTTATTATAGTGTTTTTGGGCCTACTATATTGAGGGATTGGGGTCGATGTTGAATGATGCAAGTTGGAGGTGAAAGAACCTTAAAGATGAACCTTTTATGGGTTGTTTTATTAAAGGTATCTTCTTAAAGTGTCATTGTGTGTGCAAATTAATTGTGAAAATTAAAGTTGACTAAGGCTATCTCCAACTAGACTAACCATAATTTACAAACATGAGATCTAAGACTATCAACTGAACTAGAAACTGGCCAAACTATGCAAACTTGGAACATGTAAGACTTGGAAATCAACAAACAACAAATTGACTAAGTATTGGAAACAAAGAACAAAAAAGTAGTGGGTTTAGTGGCATATTTGAGATGAAGTGGTCCAATGGAATTTTCTTACAATCAATTCCTGATGCTACTTATGAAAATTGGGAGTCACTAGACTAAAAGGATAAGGCCATCCTATGTAAAATGGCCTACCTAATAGCATTGACCAGTCTTGATAGTGACCATGACAACATTGTCCAATGTGGAGTGACCTTAATTAGGGTGTAGGAATAGAATTAAAATTTGTCAAGAGCTTTTTGATAGAGTGTTATAATTCCTAAAAAATGTTCACTTATCAGTGACCAATATAAGGCATTTGATTTGTAGTAAAACTTAAGGGCCCATCTTGATAAATATGAATAACAAAGATAGTGTAAGTTGAAGAATTGGAAATGTTTCACCTAGTATATAGAATGAAAAATATTTGGAACTAATATGGTTTAGTGGTAACACCATGAGGAAGAATCCCAAGAGATCTCAAGTCTTGATCTGCAAAGGAACTATGAAAATGAACTAAAAATTGAGTGGTCCTAATTCATGGGAAAAAGAGATGAAATGAAAAAATTGGAATGGTTTCACCTATTCAACTTTTTATTTTTGTGCATGGATGGGTCCTTGGGACTGATACAAATCTCTAACAACAAATTGGACTGAAAAATCATCAAAAAAGAACCTATAAACAATAAATGGAGGCCTTAACAACTAATAGAGTGGCCTTCACCCTATTAAATAGTGATCTAAAAAATCTTTTTAGGTGTTCTTTAGATGATTTAAGGGGTACTTTTCTCTTGGAAGTTTTTTTGAAACTCTATAGAACTTTTTGAAATTGACTTGCAAGTGCACTTTCATGAGAGGGAACCCTAAAAAACAAAGGTTAAGGGGGATTCTACCTTAGTCATTTCCCTTGTGGGATTTAAATAATGATTCCACATTGAAATAATTATAAATAATAGGTCATAAAACTAATCTATGCAAAGAAATTATACCATATCAAAGCATAATCATGAAAACTTGTAAGATAATGGAGAAAAGTGCATGGAAACTCTACAAATCAAGTGGAGTGGGAGTACAATTTTGAGAACAAGGTGATGGTTCAATCCAAAGATATTTTAGGAATTCAAATAGGATTGATATATAAACTGAAGACAAAAAGTATGAAGAACTCAAGTGAGGGTTTGATATGGTAATGGTTCACAACTACAAAAAGTGTCAAACAAAATCTTGCATTCATAAGGGGTTGATGGGAAACACACTAAAATAATAAAATGGATCCATTATGGCTTAATGGAAATGAAAAAGGATGGGGTAAAATCTAAAACTATAATGTATGTATGTTGATTGATGTTGGATTTGAAAAAAAAAACAATTGGAAATGACAACACACTAAGGCAAAGGCTTGAACAATGGAAATGGGAAGATAGAAAAATGGATAAAAAATGTCATGGAAATTGGTGTTGATGGATTGGAAGGGTGTGGTGGAGAGGAATTAAGGGGATGCTATATAAAACTCAAAAAAATAAACCCATTTCAAACAAAAACGATAAATGGAAATGGTTCACCCTATTGAAATCCTTAGAAATTAACCACCTAGATCAAAGATCATGTTGCAACATTGTCCAATGGCAAAATAAAAATTATTTTAGAATTTGGAGACAAATCTAGATCAATCTAGGAATTTCTTAAGTAACATTGGGGTTTCATGCATGAGAAAAAATAGCTAAAACCATGTGATAAACTCAAAATTTCTCTTTTTCTATGGAAAAATGAAGCAAAGTTGGTTTGTTTTAAAGAGTTTGATTTGGGAATTCCAAAATGAAAACATAGTAGGTGGAAATCTCTATAAATTAATTATCTTTCATTTTGAGAGTGTGGTGGGAGGATGAAAATTTAGGGCTGACCTATTAGGTGGGAAATTGTGGGCCTTGTCAATGAATGAAAATTAAGCTCAATTTCCTAAGGGACCTCAAGCTCAAAGGGGGCCATCTCATGGTGGGTACTTCCAATAATTTTAATCTTGTTAAGATAGGATTTAGGAAGGATAAAGTTGGGTTTTTCAAATAGGATAATGCTAGGCACAACACTTAGTGATTTTTGCAAGGGCGTTAAGGGAAATAAATCAAAGAGAAATTAAAGGTGGGGTTAGGATGTGGGGTGGGGATACAAATTAAATGAAAGGGAACACATATGAAATCTAAACAATACCATATAAATAATATAGGATAGGGGATATATATGGCTAGGGGTGGCATAGGCTAGGAAAAAGGGCTCACAATGACACAAGATGCACACAAACAGGGTAGGGGATAAAATGGGCACAAAACATATAAGGAAGTTACAAGGTATGTAAATTATGTTAATACATTTTTGCCTCACTTTAGTTCTAGTAATATAAGACAAAATAATGAAAATTCACCTAATGAGAACATAATGTCATTTACAAACGAAAGAATACCCCCAAGAATGAAAAGGCAGTTTGAAGATACACACCCCCTCAACCATGAGTCACCCCGGGTGCCTTATAAATCAAGGAGAATTCTAAGAAAAGATCAAATTGAAATTGAAAGAAAAAAAGAAGAAGAAATTAAGAAGGATTTTAAAGAATTTTTGGGACAAGAATACTTTGACATTCATTTATAGAGAGATAAAGGGAGAGAACATAAAACCCTAGCACAAAGGCCAGAACCTAAGGAGAAGAAAAACCAAGAGAACTACCACAAAACACCAGTAGGTCCGGAAAAGAAAAAGAAAGGAAAGATGAATTCTATTATCAAATTACTGGCATTTGAAAAGGACACAACTGAAGCTGTAGAGCATATTTTTTTGTATTGGAATCAATATGGAACCATAATGAGATAAATAAAGATGACACTAAGTTATTTGACTTCATTGGAACATTGTGAAATGACGCATTAAAATGGTATTGAAAGGCTTGTTCCAAACATGAGAAAACATGGGAGGAAGTGAAGGAGATCTTTGAGAACTTTGAAACTCTAGAAATACCGACAGAAGGGGTGAGTAAGATGAGATAACTAATACAAAGGGGTGGAGTAACAATCAAGGAATTTGACAAAAGGTTTAAGGACACAATCCACAAACTAGAAAAACCCTTGACTGAGAAGCAGAAGATTGAGTGGTTTACATCTGGAGTAAGCCCTAATGTGAGAGCCTCTCTAGATGGGAGAATTTTTGAAACATACACGGAAGTGGTCACACTAGAATGCCGGATTGAGGTATAGAACTGGTGCAAACAAGACAAAAACAAGGAGAATATGGAGTTAGAAAGATTAAGATTGGAATTGGAACAACTAAAACTAAAATAGGAAATTCTGGTGAAACAAGAAGATAAAAAGACCAAATATATGGTGTTCCTATTATAAAAAGGAAGGACACATTTGGAATGAATTTTCAAAGATAAAATGAGAAAGGCAAGACATTTCAATGAAAGTGGATATAAAGGAGATCCCTACAAATAACATCACAGTCTGTTGTGGCTTATGCGGTGAATGAGATGATCATGAAACACTGGATTCTCTATCACAAATAGGATTTATGAAACTATGGAGGTAGAGAAAACTACTACACAAAAGGATACACTTCCTCTACAGAAGACACAACAAACCAATTCTCCTCCGCATAACACCAACACTAAGCAGGAGGATGGATAAGATCAAGCAAAATCTCTAGACACAGGAGATAATCAATTGGATTCCTAGGATGTATCTTCTTCTACCTCACCAATCTAATCTATCAAGGATTTCTCAATGCAACAAAAATAGATACAACCTATGGTGACTCTTTATCTACTACAACTACCAATGATAGGGGATAGGTAAATCTATCTGGTATCTCACCCCTACAAAAGTTACAATTGGGAGACATCTTCCACTCTACTGTGAGGGAAGAAATTTTGTAGAAACACATAGAGGGGAGTGAGATATTGATGGAAGCGGTAGATATTATACAAAAGGAGATGCCAGAAGCATAGAGGGACACATCCCTATCTCCTACCTACAAACTCAAACAATTGATGCAAAGCTTCAAAGTTAATTCTACATATTTGGAGAAGAAAGTAGAAGAGAAAATAAATCAGAAAAGACTTGCTGATGCTTCCAACCAATATGCTAAAGAACACAATAAACTAGGAGCCTAGATAAAGAATATCTAGTAGGGTATGGAGGAGGCCAAGGTACTTTACTAATTTTGTTTACAATGGTCTACTACTACTAAGACTCTAAAAGATCAAATAGAGGCACTAGAATTACAAATAACACAAGTGGCTAGTACCTATGATCTGGTACAAGATACCAATGGAGCAATAAGGGCACAAGTAGAGACCCTACATTCTCATCTACAACAATTATAGGATTAAAGAGAATAAATAAAATCATAGATTAAGTAGCTGAGAGAAGTAATAAGCTTGATATTGGCCTCTCTAACCATTGTATTCACCGAAGCTAAACAAATCACATAGAAACTTAAGGTACTGGCTACCTTTGAAGAAACAGAGGATACCTACATATAGCTAGAGAGCTAGATCCAAATTTTGACATCTGCTAAGAAATAATGGGATACCACTCTGGCTTAGCTCAAGGTGATCTACAAAAACATCCTACTGGCAAACTAAAGAACATGTCTTGGGGACAAGACATACTTTTAAAAGGGGGAGTGATGTTGGTAGAGAATAGGAAAGCAAGTAGAATCTACTGCAGAGTATTGCAAAGGCCATGCAGAGGATAGAGTCAACTCCTAAAGAGGTATTTTGGGAAAGGACATACCTCTAGATAGATATATAGAAGATATATGTGATACAATGTAAAGTAAGAGAGTATGATGAGTAAGAGTGTATAATGGGAGGGTAATAGTGTATAAGGCAGAGACTCAGACCTACCGATATGAATATGTATATACCTATTGATTATAAAGGAATATAATGGAGATATAAGGGTTGTGATATCATTGTGTATGTGTTATTATGTTATGTTTTACTTATCTTGTATTGCAGATTAGGTTTCCTTAATGTTTATTCATGTTTCTCTCATTGCCTGACTGAGGTATAAACTAGACTTACAGACTTAGCTGATCAGGACTAGATCTCCAGACTGATTCCTCTCCATTTCTTGCCAACAAGATTGTTGACTTGATAACTAATCAAATTATCCTAGGTCAACCCCCTTGGTGAGTCATATTAATGGTGAATAGTGATATCGAAGACATGACATGTAGACATACAAATTGCCTATATGACAATTTCAATGCGATAAATTTATTTCCTTTAGATAATTAAAGTGTTATCTAATTATTTATCCTTGTAATCTCCTATGAATTAATTACACATTGAATGTCGTTAAATACCATAAAATTGAAATATGTTGCACAAACATGTACTAAGTTAGCTCATAATGACAAGTAGAATGGGGCAAAAAACTTAGGATTTGAGTTCGAACATTTGTGTTTAGGGTTCAATCTCGTGCAATGAACATGATTGAACCAAGTCATTTTTGAGCTTCTTAGAAATGAACCTTATGGATGTAATGATAATTTTGAGGAAGGGATTGAACAAATGGAAGTAAGTGCAAATAAGGGCTTGATAATGATAAGTAAATGAAAAATATAAGGGAATTGGTGTACACACAAGTAAATAGAGATGAGTAGGGATTAAGTCATGAGCCAAATTTAAAACAAAAATATGCCACTTGTCAATATGTAATTGCATTAAGAACATTCCATCAAAATGGACCCAAAACTAAATGGGAAATGACATGGATATAAAAATTTAACCATTAGAAAACTATATCCCAAATATTTAACTAAAAACTAAGACCAAACTGACCCCAAATAACCTTAATAGTATATCATACCATACATTAGACTATAATGTAATAATACACATATGATATGCCAAATTCAACATTCATTATATAACCAACAATTAAAGTCTCCATAGTCTCCAACATGGTGGTAATGCCATCTCAACAACATAAGAACTCCCCATGAAAATCAAGAGCAAGATATGCTCTACCTACATCTCTTTGATTAATGTAGAATAAGTTGACAAAAATACTATCTTTATAATCATAATTAATTATCCATGATTGATAGAGTTTAGAATTGTTGTGCATGCATGGAGCTACTATGACCTCTCAATCCCCTTTGGGATCTCTCACTACATAATTCATTGTCCATGTTTCCATGTAATGACCATCTTGTATTCATATAGATCATGATTGTTCAATAAGTTATGACTTTAGCCATTGTTGTCAAGCTTAAGATTCTCCTTAGAGCATTCAAATTTTACTTCCCCTACTCATTGGGAAAGTGAATTCCTTTTATCTTTGACATCCTCAAGGGATTAGTTATATTATTTTTACTTTATTTCAAGTTTTACTTCATAAGAGAGATGTGGTCTAACATAAAGGTTTTGTGTTCTTGAAGAGATCCAAGTAGTATGGAGTCAATTGTAGCATCTTCTCTAAATAGGATATTTTAGTGATACTTAAGACAAGTGTAAGAATATTGGTAGAAATTTTCCTCAAATAATCCATTCTCAGATTAATGTTACCATAATATTTCATTTTTTGAGTAATTCTCTTTTAAACACACACATAACCTTCAAAAACATTTACACATGATTACTCTTGTTGAATACCTAAATAAAGTCGATGCCTTTTTCATAGGTCCATTTAAGGTAGATATAAGGTGAAGTAATCTCATGTAGCCTTGGTTTAAATACCAATCCCATGAAGGATCTAAAATCAAGAACATCTCCTCAATGATATTCTCCCTTACCACTACATATCTATGGCTTACCAACATCCCATTCTGTACACTTAGTTCACATAGAACTAATGTGTTTGTAGAGGAATCCAACTAAGGCCCCTTTTCCCACATGTATCTCGTGTGCCTACTAGATTTATTGTTCTCTTAGTCACTCTCAAGCAATATGTTTTATTGTTTTCCCTCCTTATAATTTTATAAAAAGGTTAGCATCTCATTTGATTTGTGTTAGGGATTTTAACCCCTATTACAAAAGACCAACAAAGTGGAATAATGAATCCTTAAGGTACTAAATCTGAATATCAACACATATGAAATTAATGGAATGGTATGCATCCTCAAGATTACTCAAGATAGATTTATATGGGAAACCCTTACTAGAGAAAAACCACCATTGAAACATGTTCATAATTGTATTATTCAAAATTAACATTGATTCAATACAATAAGGTCTTTGGAGACCTTTTACAAAGTCTCTTTCTACAACATACGCTTATTCTATAGCCACTCTAATTATTACACACCAACAATTTGTATAAAATTTTTCAATGTATACACCATGAGTTTGAGAAGTTAACCTTAGCACATTCACACAAATTGATAGGGTAAGTGCATGGAAATGGGGGATAAAAGGGGGGTCAAAAGTGGCCACATTTTTTAAATTTGAACTCGAATGAGTGATTTGAGATGCATGCACTCAAAATTTGAAGATGCTACAAGAACATGAATTGTAGTACACTGATTCTAGTGTCTAAACTACTTATTTTTTTTAAAATGGTTAAGATTAAGAGGGTGAAATGTTGTGTGAACACAAAAGTGTTCATGTTTTTCTCACTAAAATATAACATAGTGTCTAGTCTATGCCCCACTAGTTTATTTGTTACTTTTAGTATTTTTAAAAACAAGTTGGTAGAAATATAGTTAAGAGTGAGTACAAGTTGTGTATTTTTTCATAGTTTTTATTGAATGTTTTTTCTTGTGATTTTTCAAAGTAGATCCATCCTAAAAAAATGTATCATTGAGCATGTGTTTCACATAACTTGCACAAAAATAATTGAAAATGTAATTTTTTTTATGAATGCATAAAGAATGAAGTGTGGAACAATCCTATATAATTTTTTAAAATTTTGATAAGCGGATCAAAATTTATAAAGAAAAATCAATACATATGTGATTAAGAAATATGAAGACACTTTTCAAAGAAAATAAAAATAAATACCTTAACTTATTCAAAATATTTTAAAAATTATATGGTTAGAAAGATAAGAATTAGGTCATTGTTTTGGTGGTGGTTTCATCAATGTTTTTTATAAAATTGTAACATAGAAAATTGCATACCCTTGCAATTTCATGTTATATTTTTTACTTATTTTAGTGTCTACTTCCCTAGCATGATTTAGGTCCAGTTTTAGCCTACCTTAGCATTTTACCAACCCCCAAATGCTATGTTTGTGTTATATTTAGCCTTTATGTTCATTTTTGTAAAATTTATTTGTGTTTTATTTCTTTGCCAATCCTAAGGTGTTGTAGGGCTTCAAAATTGATGTCACTTAGACACTATCATTTACTGTGGAAATCTACATGACACACTAGTATCCCAAGCCTATGTGGTGTCCAGTAACTATTTTTGAGTGTTACTTACCACCTTCTGTGACATGCAAGTTCTTGTGTAATGCCTCTGAGACCTTCAAACAACTTTTTTTAGACCTTGTTTAAGGTGAAATTTGATGAAGGTTTGATTTAAATGGTTTGCCTTGATCCTCCTTTCACCTCTAAACATTCAAGGACTTCAGCTAAGTAGGAAATCTACTACAGGCCTTCAATCACTCAGAATATCGGGGAAAATTGGAATTGTGTGATTTTGTTATTCAATTAAGCCCACTTATGCTCAAAAACCCTAATTATGCAAATTTGGAAGCAAACAAACAAATCATGGAAAATGCTTGCACACAGAGATATCAAATGACAATCAAATGCATACTAGATTTTGAAGTTCAAAAAATGGAAAAGTCAGGGACTAATGAGCGGGCGCCCTAGTCCAATGCCATACTTTTTGTCAAGATCTAGAAGCCTTGTTTGCAACCTATTCCTATTGTTCTAGAGATTTTCCTGTTGCAGGATCCAGAGGACTAATGAGTGGGCACTTGAGTCCAGGTCCCTATTTTCTTCTCTGATCTACAATTTTGATAGTCTACACTACTCTCCTGCAACTCGTCTTTTTATGTTCCTACAACCAGCAACTTGCAATCACAGAAAAATGGCTTGGGGGCTGTGGTGTTTAGAGGCTTGCCTCAGTCAAGCCTCAAAGAGACATTCAAGTCTTCCAAACACCATTGTCAGATAAAGAGTGTGTATCCATGTGGCATAGAGGCAAAATCCAAATGATAAATGATTGAAAACACAATTGATATCACCTTGTAGTGAAGATCTCATGGAAGGAAGAAGCTCTTCATGCCATGAGGAGATGGCTACCAAATCTTCAAATACAAACATAATAACACAAATTCTACTCTGCAACACACAATGAATGTCTTGAATCACCTTAACATAAGCTCTTGAATCAAAATTGCCATCTATTTTACAAATGAATGCCTAAACATGCTTATATATGCAACTACAAACATTCCTGCTAAGAATTTCATAATTCAAACTTACCGTGTCAGCATAGGACCTAAATAACGGTCATAAAATGACACTCCAAAATTGGTCCTGATGTAAATTAGGGTAGGAGTAGGGCACAGGTACCCAAGTCCTCCCCCCTATTTTAGGTAGGATTTATCATAAATGTACCCCCTAGGTCCCATTTGCCATGAAACTTCAGTGTTTTCTCATCGGGATGTCAAATTAACATGCAAGATATCCTAAATGCATCCTAAAGGACCTGGGAGCTAAACCTTAAGAGGGAAAATCCTCCAAGGGGACATTTTTTGACGTAACATTTAGCCCCCACTTTAATGTATGTATGAATGCAAGGCCAATACATGCATTAAAGTACGGTCAACAAGCACAACAAACATGCCAAGCATGGAGAAGACATGCCAATCACAGACAAGACAGTAATAGGTATGCAAAACATGGAGAAGACAGTTACAGTCACACAAAACATGGAGAAGACAACATTGAAGACACATAAAACACAGTGAATACAGTGAATGCAGTGAAGATAGTGAATGATTTTCTTTTTATTTTTCTTTTTATATATATGAAATGCAGATGCAAGGAAAGTAAACACACCACCCATAATGCAGGAGGGACTCATCGCCACCGTTCTTTAAGACTGCATATGGGGCAATAGACACGCCAAACAAATCAAGCACGCCATACAAATCAAACATGCCATACAAATCCCAAAGCATTGGAGCGACTCATTGCCACCAGTCTTTAAGACTATGCTTGGGAAAAAACATGCAATACACACACACTTTGAAGACATGGAGAAAACATGACAGAAAAGTGATGGAGGTTCATATTTCTAGGTTCAACACCATATCAAGCACATTACAGGCACACAACGATGCTTGGGCTTCACTACAACAATCACTGAAGACACGCTTAAGGGTTGAGTTAGTCATAGAACCGCTTCCCACCTCACGATGAGGGCTTAAGATAGAAAAGTGATGCAATATCCCCACCTCGCGATGAGGGCTTAAATGATTGCAAATAAATCTTAGAGTGCAGGAGGGATTCATCACCACTAGTCTTTAAGACTACACCTGAGAACAATAACATTGCTAACATCTACAACAGACAGCTTACCTTATATATGCCCCCACCTTAAGGTGATTGATATCAGGTATCAATATAAAGCACGTTAAGGTAGGTAGAAAACACACAAGGGAACAAGAGTTCTCACAAAGCCCATGCCCCCTAGAGGTTACATGTACCTTACGATTGCCAAATGTTCCCACAAACACATCCCTGCAAGAAAAGTGTTAGTGTCCAAATAATCATGATAAACAACAATGCATATGATCAACCACATAAAGAACTGAGGAATGCAAGATTCAAGATAGATAAAGTACATGGAGCAACAATATTGTTATGTTTTTGTAAGTGCAAAAGACACCATTAAGATCACACAACAAAGTGCATAGAGTGATTCTACTAGCCAAGCGTTAGATAATATATATCAACCCCATCGTCATATAGGAACTAAGTCCAATTTTTGATTTCTTGCTAAAGGGACACTAAGTCCGCATCAGTATAATATGTTTTTCATTATCCGCCCGCTAGGTAGAAACACTAGAGGAAGGGAAACAATAAATCGAGAGAGGAGAAACAACTGCCTTAGGGACAATCATGTAGGAGGGTGCCCCCAAGTCACCAAATGCAATGCTATGTCTGTAAGACACAACACACAACAGTGAAAAATAGAGGAGAAGCAATATAGAAGAATGATGATACAAATAGAAGAAGGGTCACAATAGAGGCGGTCTCCTAGTATCCTGGACCTTACAAGAGAATCAAGGATTATCCCAAGAGGGCTAAACAACACATAACAGATCACTAGGGAAACACAACATGAGAGATAAAGGGTTAGAAATACTTACCTATAGGGACATCAAACTAAGTGTTGTCATCGAGCAAATCATCACCATCTTCCCACTCCCAAATGTTAGAGGAAAGTGGGACATAAGGTACCATAGCCCAACTCTTATTCTTGTCTTCAAGTTGTCCATTCTTAAGATCTTCATGGTTTGATTCAATGTTTGTTGAGATGTTTTCTTGTTGAGATGCAAGTCATTGGGCATAAGCTTGTCATCTCCTCCTCCTTTCTTTTGCTTGTCTATTTCTTTTTGTCCTACCACTTATCTCTTGTAAGATAGTGTTTTTCTCTTCCATAGGCTTTTGTGTTTTAGAGGAGGAAGCACTAGGATCAAATCTCATTTGTCTAGGTGGAATATTTTTTTGTCAATGACTACCTCCTGATCCTTGTAAGGATGGTGGGGGAGGAACCTCAGCATAGGGTCCATTTCCTTTCGGTCTAGGATTCTTTTCAAATGCGAGTTGTTCATCTTTTGTTGTTTCTTGCATAGAAGGACAGGCTACTTGATGTAATAGTTTTGTTTTGTAGTTTCTATAGCTCAAGAAGTTAAAGTCTATTCATGGCTCTAGTTCCACCTCAAATCTTTCGTAAAAGTAATCCAATGTACAATGTTGTTTTGTAACCAAACGTTTATACTTATTGTGAGGGATAGTAATCACTTGTCCATTCAAAGGAAATTTGACATAGTTATGAATTGTTGAAGGGACAACCTTCATAGCCTTTAACCATGGATGTCCCAATTTTATGTGAAAGAGGACAGAAACGGGGACAAAATCAAACCATTGTTCTGCATGTTTCTCAAATACAGTGACCAATACAGATATCTTCCCAGAAGTGTTTACAAAGGTTCCCTTATGTGTCTTAATCATCATATCCGAAGGGTCATAAAAGCCTTGCATCAATTAATGTGAATAGAGGAAATATTTTATGGCTACATTAGTCATGCAATTAGGGTCAATAAGGGTTCCATCCACAGGATTTCCCATTATCTTCACAGTGATATAAAGAGGTCCTTCAATGTCTCCAATTGTTCTATCATGATGTGTACACACAAGTTCAGGTTCGGGGACCTTTCTTTTCATGTAAGACCTAGGAGGGAACCTATTGTTATTGTTGCAATTAGAAGCCATGTATTTAAGTTTTCAATTCAATTCAAGATCATATTTTAAAATATTTTAAAAAGTTATGCAAAAGACAAGTGCAACACTATGTATGAAAATGACCTAAAATGCCTAATTTTTTCAACTTTTTTCAATGCAAATAAGCGAAAGAAAGGCTGTTGTAAGGAAATTGATTAGGAGAAGAAAATAATATGTCTTATATCAGTGCAATAAAGAAACAATATCCTTCATAACACACTTTTGATGCAAATCTAATATAATGACAAGTCAAAACCTAGTGAAAATTCACTAAAATATGCGAATTTTCACAACTTTTGAAAGCAAAGACCCACTAAAAGGGGTGTTGTAAATAATTTTAGGAGGAAAATAATATTATACCAGTAATATAAGTCACCTAAAGCCATAAAATATTTCACAACACGCTTGGAGTGCAAATCTAGGTCAAACCCTAGTGAAAATATAGCCAAAATATGCAATTTTTCACCAAAATTTCAATGTAAGGGCCCAATAAAAAAGTGTTGTAAAGAATTTTAGGAGGGGAAGAAGATAATAACCCTGATAATAGACAATTAGTGCAGAAAAATTCTTTACAACATACCTATGATGCAAATCTAGAGAGACGATAAGGCCAAAATCTAGTGAAAAATCAAGGTTTTCAAACCCTAGGCATGAAATTTTGCAAGGAAACCACTGATGAAAAACTATAGTTAGAAATCAGTCTTAATTAGTGTTTTTAAAAGGGTAGTAAAATCTAAAACAAGATTTTGACTACAAACCGTAGCTAATGCAAAACTAGGTTATATGGAAGAATGCACAACTTCAAGCAATTTTTATCAATTTAAGCATGAAAATCCAATCTAAATTAATGTTGAATAGAAAATTTCTGTATTTTAAATTAGATATTATGATAATGACAGAAATTTAATGAAATTAAAAGCAACTAATTCAAATTATATGAAAATGCAAGGTCAAAATACCATTTTTTCTTAATTTTTCAAATTTTTTGTAATTTTTCAAATGCAATAAGATGAAAAATGATATGAATGAATGAAATGAATGTAAATCTAAATCACAACACTCAGAAAGGTGCAAAATTCCTTAAAAATATGGGTTCACCAAAATGTTTAAGGTGAAATTTTATGAAGGTTTGATTTCAATGGTTTGCCTTGATCCTCCTTTCACCTCTAAACATTCAAGGACTTCAACTAAGTAGGAAATCTACTATAAGCCTTCGGTCACTCAGAATATAGGGGAAAATTGGAATTGTGTGATTTTGTTATTCAATTAATCCCACTTATGCTCAAAAACCCTAATTATGTAAATTTGGAAGCAAACGGACAAATCACAGAAAATGCTCGCACACAGAGATATCAAATGACAATCAAATGTTTACCAGATTTCAAAGTTCAGAAAATAAAAAAGTTAGGGACTAATGAGCGGGTGCCCTTATCTAGTGCCATACTTTTTGTCAAGATCTAGAAACCTTGTCTACAACCTGTTCCTATTGTTCTGGAGATTTTCCTGTTGCGGGATCCGGAGGACTAATGAGCAAGCGCCTAAGTCCAGGTCCCTATTTTCTTCTCTGATCTACAATTTTGACAGTCTACACTGCTCTCCTGCAACTCCTCTTTTTCTGCTCCTATAACCTATAACCTACAATCATAGAAAAATGGGTTGGGGGTTGTGGTGTTTAGAGGCTTGCCTCAGTCAAGCCTCAGAGAGATATTCAAGTCTTCCGAACACCATTATTAAATAAAGAGTGTGTGTCCCTGCGGGATAGAGGAAAAATCCAAATGATAAATGATTGAAAACAAAATTGATGTCACCTTGTAGTGAAGATCTCATGGAGGGAAGAAGCTCTTCATGCCATGAGGAGATGGCTACCAAATCTGTAAATACAAACACAATAACAACACAAATTCTGCTCTGCAACACATAATGAATGCCTTGAATCACATTAACATAAGCTCCTAAATTAAAATTGCCATCTAGTTTACAAATGAATGCCTAAACATGCTTATATATGCAACTACAAACATTCCTGCTAAGAATTTCATAATTCAAACTTATTGTGTCAGCATAGGACCTAAATAATGGTCATAAATTGACACTCCAAAATTGGTCCTGACCTAAAATAGGGTAGGACTAGGACGTGGGTGCCCAAGTCCACCCCCTATTTCAGGTAGGATTTATCATAAATGTACCCCCTAGGTCCCATTTTCCATGAAACTTGGGGGTTTTCTCATCGGGATGTCAAATTGACATGCAAGATGTCCTAAATGCATCCTAAAGGACCTGGGAGCTAAACCTTAAGAGGGAAAATCCCCCAAGGGGACATTTTCTGACGTAACAGACCTATCTTTCCTTTTCTCCTCTAATTTACCTCTTTTAAATTCATTCTCACTAATCTTGGATAGATCTTTTTCTACTCTTAAAGCTTCCTCTTATAACTCCATTGGTTTTATGGAACCATTGCTTACTATTGGGCTCTTTCTTAGGCCTTGCTCTTGGCTAGTAGAATTCATCTTTTCTTGGGAGGTGATTATGTTCCATTTGGCCCTCTTTGCTTCCTTCATTTATTTGTGTAATCCATTTGTGTTTGTGTATCATTTTTTAGGTTACCTCATTTCCATTCCTTTATTCCATAACACACTAGTTTGTTCTAGTTTATGCAAAATAGTATTTACATTTTCATTCAAATCATTGTCACTGTTGTTATTTTTCTAGGCACACTTAGAGGATAATAGCACACACTTTATTTTCAATATTTTCCATATTGGTTATCCATGGAGGTAGAAATACCAAAGTAGGGGTTTGACCTTAAGGAAAACCACCAAACATCCCTAACTTTTTTCTCATTTTTTTGTAGGTTTGTGAAATTAAAAGAGGATATTTCAACAGTACACCAATCTTGTAGATTTCCCTTTGATTTTTTAGTTATTTCATTTATCTCTTTCAAGCATAATAGTGAGTTATCTTTGATTTTAGTCTATTTTTGTTTCCCAGAAACTCCTAGTATTTGTTGTTATTTTCTATGGTGTAGGTTGGATGGAGTAATCTAGAATAAAGTTGAAATTTTTATTTTTTCCTACTTTCTAGACTACAACATGATGCATAGACATCTATGCAATGTATTGGTGTTTTGGGTATGGTATCCTCCATTTGGTTCTTGTTAGGAAAGGTGTCTCAACCTTGTAATTACAAAAGGTTACTATTTATAGTGAGTTTGCATTTGAGCATGTATGGCTCTAAATTTTCCTTAAAGCTACGAAATTGCCAAATAAACATTTTGGCTGAGTTTTGACCCAAGGTCATGTTTAAATGTCAAGTTATTAAAGTTTCCAGTTTTTTAAATACTAAAAAAAGTTTCAAAGTCAATTTTGAGGCATCTAGAGGCCATTTTTAGCCCCAAAAGTTGTCATAAATAGGTGCATATACCTCTTCACAATCTTTCCAACACATCAAATGAATAATCAATTGGCCTCCCAAATAAAAATTTATGGCCTCCAAAAGTTGGGTCTCCCATATTAGAAAATGTGAAAATGTGTTGGACACATAAAAGAGTTGTAAGGGAGAGTTACATGTGTTGGTGTGTGTTTTGACACATCATGAGAATCTTTGATTGGAGATAATTTAGGCACCACCTTTTTGGGTGGTTTTAGCTCATGGTTTTGTAATTACCATTTTATAGTTTCGTTTATTGTATCTCTTCTATGTTAGGTGCTTGAGATGGAGGTTGTGTGTGAGAGTCTTATAGATGTTGAGTTGCCTCTGAATCTCTAGTTGGTGGTACTCCTGTAAAAGATTTCTTTGCAAGTATATTATAATCTTGTTGATTTATGAATAATATATTGGGTGACTTTTGGAGTGTGGGGTTTTTCTCTTGAAAGGGTTTTCCCTACGTAAATCAATGTGTTGTGGTATGATTGCTATTTATGTTTATTTCTGTATAATTTTTGTAACTATTGTAAATATTTGAAAAGGTTTACATAACCCTCCCCTCAAGATTAGTGTAGGAAATTTTTTTCTACCTTAGCTTCCTTATAGTGCTAGGTTCCTTTAATTCTTCTATTTCTAGTTCCGTGATTGAAATCTATAGATTTCTTTCTAGTTTTTGGTAATTAGTATTTTATCATTTCATTCTTCATTTCCATAGAAAACTAAAACTATCCATTATGTTTATCCATAGCACTCTAAGGATTGTAACATTATTTATTTGAATACTAGAAAACTAAAATAATCCTAATGTGGATGTAGTGAAAAATTGTTTGGTTAATACCTCTTGTCTAAATCATAAATCTTATTCCTCTAAGTTTTGGTGAACTCAACGTTGTTTAGAATTCACAATTTATTTATTTTTTGTTCACTCAACATTCTTTAACATTTATAACAACAAAGATCACAACCCTCTCATCATATTTGGTTGTACATTGTGAAGCCTAACTTTGTTTATGAGATTCACCTCACAATATTCACATTTTGGTTACATTGTTCGGTGAAGTTTGAGACTACTATGGACCAATCTTGTGCCACTAATACCCCTACTAGATCAGAACCAAATTTCTCACACTTCTCTTATGACACCACAATCACAAATCTCTTCCCTCTTTATCATTGTTTTCAACTCCTATAGTGACAATCTTCCATGATGCAGAAGTGGCCTTTGATCACAAGGCTGCATTAGGTAATGTCTCTCAAACCTAGGTCCAAGAATTAGATCATCACCTAGCTAACTATCAAGAATTCTTGACGAGCGAGAACCTGCCTAATGTTGTTGCTCCCCTAGTTGAAGTCCTTCATGCAATGTTAACTGGTCACCCTGATGGTCTTGATTTCCTCTACGGTATTGCTCATATTGTTCATAGTCAGGAAGGGGCTCAAGAAACCCATTCAAATATTACCAGTCATCAAGTTTCAATTCTAATGGCTACTTCTTCTACACAAGAATACGCATCTTCTCACATGGTTACTAACACTCAACAACATAGTCAAGTAGATCTTAATATTTAAAGAATGGTGCAGAACCCCATAAATCAATATGGGTTCATTCCCCTTCTCTTCCCTTACAATTTACTTTCCTTGGTGGACACCTTAGAACCTCCTAGCACATGACACTCCCCATCACTTCCATATATACTTATACACCTATGTATACAACTAATTCATTCATAAAATAGATCTTATATAATGTTGATATCCTTCAATAATAGCTCTCCACCCTTTCTACATCCTTTTCACAACCTCTCATTCCATTGTACTATTGACACAATCCCTTATCACTTACCATCTTGGCTACTCCATTTACCCATGGTTTCGAGGCACCCCAATTTGAAAAGTACTCTAGTAAGGGAGATATACAAACTCATGTGTCTACCTTTACTTGTTTGTGTAGTGACTTCATATTTTAGGACTGTATGTTACAAAAACTCTTCCCACAATTGTTGAAAGACACCACACTTGATTGATTTTTCTTGTTACCTATTCATTATATATCTTCATTTGAAGAAATAGTAAATTAGTTCATCCAACACTTTCAAGCCAAAATTGGACCCCAAGTCACCTTTGCTAACCTAGTCCACTATCACCAAGGTGGTCAAGACAGGATAACTAATTTTATATTTAGATATCAATCTTTGTTTTTACAAATTCCTTATACTCTTCCTAACTTAGATGTGCATCACATATTTCTTAGAAACCTATAGCCATTGATCCTAGATAAGATTATATTGATGAAGTATCCTTCTTTTTTTAATTTATGCGTAGCTCTTCATGACTATCAACATTTTTTTATCTAGTTTGAAGTTCCAACCTTACAGGCTCCTACTGGACAGTCCAGAGCTTCATCTTCCTTCAATAATTATAAGAAAAATAAAAATTTCTTCAAAAACAATACTTCCATAGTTGTCAACAATGTAGTAGCCACCACACCTTCATAAGATGCTTTGTCCCTTTCTTCTTTGAAATAACAAATAATGTGGCAATTCATGTCTTTACCTAACTCTCTTTATTCTATATTGCAACAAATCCTAAACAATAACTTAGTGCAATTGTTTCCTATTCATCCATTAAACATAAACAAATTCTTTCCTCCTTCCTATGACCTGAAGTCCTTTTGTTAGTTCCATAGAGTCTCTAGTAATGACACTGAGAGATGTCTTCATCTTAAAAACATTGTGCAAGACCTCATCAATTTGAATGTCATCCAGGTATTTGGCATGAATGAAAAAGGAAACAAGTAAGCCTCTCCTCCCAATAAGAACTTACAAATCTATACCAATCCACTTATGCACCATTCATCCAACTTCATCAACATTACTTCTACCCCCCAAGTGCTAGAAAACAAGACTAATGAGTCTCCTCCATTTTCTAAAATGATAAGGATGGTGGATGTCTAACCCTATACTTCTTGAGAGTGGAATTTTCCCAACCCTATCATTTCCTTTAACACCATTGATGCACCCATGCATATATATGATGAACCCTTTACATCACCACCTAGGTCAATAGAAAACCCATCAGGGATGTTCTTACTGACCCAATTTGCATGGTAAATGTAATCACAGAGGAATTTCTACATATTCATGAATTGTACAAAAACAAGTATGAGCAATTGGAAGTCTATTTATGATCACACAATGGCTTATCTAGACCAACCTTAGGTTCACTAACCCTATCTATTCAAGTGGGACCAAAAAACTTGACATTCATTTCTCTATGATCCCTACCTTAGATCACTTTCGAGTGAAGCTAGGTCATCCATGGATCACTTCCATGAGAGTGGTCCTCTTTGTAGTCCACAAGTGTTTGAAATTCCCACATGACAGAGTAGTGCAGACAATCCATCATAGTAGCTTTTAGCCTCTCTCAATGTGTGGAAATTTCTCCTTGGATTACTTTTGGTTGGCCTTGACTGAGCCCCTTTAGCCTCACAATGACTTCTTATTCATGTCTTACTAGAAGTTCAAAGTTGGTTGAATTACACTCCTCTCTAGTGGCCCTTCTTCCTCCTCTCTTGAAGCTACTCCCCCTTCGGTCTCTCAGCCCTTAGCAGTTGCTCATATTCCTTCTACTACCCCACTAATAGTAACAGGAAAGCAAGCCACACTGAGTGACTCTCCCTATCCTTATGTGGCTAGCTAGTATTCAATAGATCTACCTCAAGCTTCTTACTTGATGGCTAGACATAAATAACCAATATTGCATAAATTTCCTCTTATTCCTATAATTTCTCAACCTCTAATGGTTTCTCCTATTCCTCATGCCTCTTTAGTGGCATGAGGAAAGAAACCCACATTGAGAAAACTCCCATCCTCTTATGGTTTCCCAACCTATAGTGGTTCTTTTCATTCCTCCTCTTGCCTCTCAAATAGGAGAAGAAAAGGAACATGTGCTGGATTTAATCCCCTGCTCCTTCCATAGAGGCCCTAACTCATTCTCAATGAAACTACCTTGCAAGAGATCATAAGCTTCATCATCATGCTGCAACTCGAGAATGTGTTGCTAAAATTAAGCCTATTCCTAAGAATCCTCCTCCTATGTAGCTACCCCTTGATCTTGATCCTCCTTCTGAGACACAACCTCTTCCTTCCTAGCCCAAATCCCTCCTATCCTTTACCCCTACGTCTCCTCAGTCAAAACCAAATGAATGCAACCCCAAAAAGGTTCAAGTAGTTTTGGCCCCATTCATTGAGAACCCCATCATTCTAATTATTATATATTAGCCTCATTTCTCAGAGCTCCTTAATCTCCCCAACATCAATGTCATTTTAGCACCACCCTCCCAATGCTTGTCCCATTCTAGCACACTCACCACCAAATTTTCCAAATGTTATCCACCCCACAACCATCAATATTAATATTCCATTCCCACCACCTAAACAAAAACTAGAGCATTATCCCACACTACCCTTTGACAAATTCAAGAACATACCACCATCTTCACCCCCTCTAAGCCCTTCTTCATTAGTTCTTCCTGCTATGGAGGATTCTTCTCCACCTAACTCTTAGTGCTCATATTTCTATCAATAGTGTTGAGAAACCATGTCTAGTATAATATTATGATAGTGATTCAAATGATTCCTCCTTAGTGGAGCACATCTATGCATCCTTCATGGATATTCCCTCATTGTCTTTAATTTTTACACAATCATTAACAATAGCCTCTATGAATCTCTAAGAGGATGTTGCCCCTATATCTAATCTTCTCCATTCTATTGTACGGAACTCACCTAGTACAACTATTAATGTGGTCCCTCTATTAGCCCATCCTCTATCCCCCTATGATGAACAAGATTGAGACTTGGATGATCTAATGGTGCCTGAACCATGAGGGCCCTACCTTTGTTTCATGTGTATGTGTGTGTGTTTTCTTCTTTGTTATGTTTTCCCCATGAATTTTTTTTTGATGTGTGTTTGTTAGTTCTACCTAGAGGACCTGTGATGCCCTTATAGGAATGTGGATACAGGAAGAATGAAAATGTTGTCTTATTCTTCTGTATGTTTCTACATTCTTCTATATGTTGTCTCCTTGATTTTTTCAATATTTTGGGTATGATGCAAAGTGTTGGAAGATTTATCTTCCTTCCATATTGACCCAAAAAAAAAATCCATTTGCTTCCATGTGATAGTCTTCCTTTGTGCTCATATTTCTACATGCTTAGGGGATGATGATGATTCCATCCTTATCCCTTAATGATCTTTGACTCCTTTATATTTATACTAACCCCAGGCATGTAGGTCCCTTTGTGTTTTTTTGATGTTGCTTGATTTTTATGTGGCATGCTTTGGCATTTCTCGGTGTCATTCCATGATCACACAAGTTTTTATGTATCATGCTTATAACACCGCTTTGGGTTCCTATCCATGGGGCACCTCTTCTCGAGGATGGATTTGGGAACATATCTCTTCATATATGTTTTCTAAAGTCTTTTCACTTCTTTCCCCTTAATATACCTTAAAATCAATTACATACTTTAGTTTTATGCAATTATTTTATGGTGGTGGCATATTTTGTGTTTTTCACATTTACACACACCACATTGATGGTATTCTCCCTAAAGAATTTGGTTTCTATTGTTTTAGTAGCTTGTGGTTCTAAGAAGATGCACTTTCTTATACTAACACCCTTATCAAGATTACCTAGCCATGCTAGTCCATGTAATCCCTAATACTATACTGATATGTGAGCCACCTAGTGACACAATGCTAGCCAATTGTGCTCCATTTTTTAGTTTTTTGTCCCTTCTTGTGAGTCACCTAGAAAGGTAGTTTGCTAGTTCTTGTGATTTAAAGAGGTTTTGTGTGGTTCTTATCCCTCATAGTGTGCTATCCCTAGAACCATACTGAGCATCCTTCTAGTAGCACAATGCTAGAATGGCTTTCTCATTGTCTCTTTCTCTTTTCTTGTATGATTTGTGTATGATTGTTTATGTGTGTATTTAATGTACATTAGATTAATGATATGCTAAATTAGTATTTCAACAAATCATATTGGATCTGATCCTTCTTTGTGAAAGTTCTATATATACATGTGATTTCGACATTGCCTTTTGCATAGGTTTTTGTTGCCTAATAATGTAGTCTTGCAAGTTTTTAGTCTAGGGTCTTGATTCCTTTGCTTAAAGAACTCCCTATGGCCTCTACAATATCCTTTTTGGGTAACTTTTAATGTTTTATTTCCTTTTTGTACCTTAGCATAGCATATCACCTAGGGTCATAAGCTTGCTAAAGTGGGGGCTAATGTGACGTACAAAATTGCACACCCTTGCAAATTCACGCTACATTTTTTTCTCATTTTACTATCTCCTCCCCTAGCATGTTTTAGATCCATTTTTATCTTGCCTTAGCCTTTTTCCAACCCATAGAATCTATGTATGTCTTATGTTTATTTTTGTAAAATTTTGTTTAAGTGTTTTAATTCTTTGCCTATCCTAAGTTGTTCTGATCATTACTTACCACCTTCCATGACATGTAGGTTCTTGTGCAATGCCTCTACAACCCTTGAATGGATTTTTTAACCTATCTTTCCTTTTCTCCCTCCAATTTACCTCTTTTGAATTCATTCTTTTTAATATTTGATAGAACTCTTGCTACTCTTGAATCTTCCTCTTGCAACTCCATTGGTTTTGTACAACCACTACTTGCGACTAGGCTCTTACTTGGGCCTTGCACTTGGCTAGTAGCATTCATATTTCCTTGGGAGGTGATTGTGTTTCATTTGGCCCTCTTTACATCTTTCATTTTATTTTTGCAATCCATTTGTGTTTGTGCAGAATATTGTGGGTTACCTCATTTCCATTCCTTTATTCCATAACATACTAGTTTGTTTTAGTTTAAGTAGTTCATAGTACTTACATTTTCATTTACATCATTGTGACTACTATATTTTCCTAGACACACTTAGAGGATAATAGTACACACTTTATTTTCAACATTTTTCATATTGTCCATCCATGTAGGTAGAAATACTAATGAAAGGGTTTTACCTAGAGGCAAATCCCCAAACAACCCCAATCATTTTCTTGTTTCTTGTAGGTTGCAAAACTAAAAGAGGAGATTTTAACTACATGTTAGTCTTGTAGATTTCCATTTGATATTTTGGTTATTTCATTTATCTACACTTCAATCATAATAGTGTTTTCTCTTTGATTTTAGTCTATTTCTATCACCTAGAAACTTTGAGTATTTGTTGTCATTTACTACTATGTAGGTTAGATGGAGTAATCTAGAACAAAGTTGAATTTTTTAATCTTTCCTACCTTCTGGACTACAACATGATGCATTGTCATCCTAGGAAATGGTCTCCCCCATCTGGTAATAGGTTTCTTTCATTATCCCATTTCTAGTTATGTGATTGAAATGTGTAGATTGCATTCCAATTTTTAATAATTAGTATTTATGAACTCATTCTTCATTTCCATAGCAAACTAAAATTGTTCATTACCTTTATCCATAGTACTCTAAGTATTTTAATGTTATGTTGTTGAATAGTAGAAAACTAAAACAATCCTAATGTGGATGTAGTGAAAAATTGTTTTGCTAATACCTCTTAGCTAAATCATAATTCTTCCTCCTGTAAAAAAATGAATAAATCTAACAACATTGAAGTTCAAAAATGTTATTGACTATGAAAAACATGTCTTTGGGAGGTATCATAGAGGTATAATCCTTAGGCTTGATTGTCCAACCCTATTCCAACCCTAAAAAGGTGGGCTTAGAATTTTGAATAAATATGTAACACAATCACATTATATTGTAAACAAAGGAAAAAAAATAAAAAGTAATAGATTGAGAGAGGGGGAGATAAACAAATAGATAGAGAGGGGGAGAGGGAAAATGAGATAGAGAGATATAGATATAGAGGGGGGATGTGAGGGAGAGATAGAGAGAGGGAGGGGGAGATGGAGATAGAGAGAGGGGGAGAGGGGGGAAAGAGGGGAGAGGGGGTGATTAAGAGATATAGATAGACATAGGGAGAGATCTAGAGAGAGATAGAAAGGGGGAGAGTTTGAGAGATATAGTTAGAGAGAGGGAGAGATAGAGATATAAATATATATAGAGAGAGAGAGAGGTAGGTAGATAGAGAGGGAGAGATAGAGAGGAGGGAGAGGGAGAGATAAAGAGAGGGAGAGATAGAGAGAGAGATGGAGAGGGATAGAGGGAGAGGTCTTCACCAAACTAATATCTCTCCCTCTCTATCTCTATATCTTTATCTCACTACATCCCCACTCTCTTTGCCTCTCTCTCCCTCTCTCCAAACTCTCTCTACCTCTCTCTCCTTATCTCTCCCACCCTCCCTTTACTATCCTCTTCCTTAATAATGAAATCTAAGTTCCCTAGATGTGAACCCAAAATCCTAGGTATTTACACTAAAGCATTAAACCTCTCTCTCTCTATGTATATATATATATATGCTCTCCTATCTATATCTCTATCTACTCTCCCCCTCTCTATCTCCCCCTCTCTCCCTCTCTATCTCTCCCCCTCTATATCTATATCTACTCTCTCTCTCTCTCTCTCTCTCTCTCTCTCTCTCTCTCTCTATATATATATATATATATATATATATATATATATATATATATATATATATATATATATATCTTCCTCTCTCTATCTATATCTCTCTATCTCAACCTCTCTCCCCCTCTATATATCTCTATCTATTCTCCCTCTATCTCTCTATCCTCCCTCTATCTCACACTCAACTAATGAAAAACATTAGGAAGAATAGTAACATGTCCAAAACAAAACAATAATGCAACAAGAAAGACACATTCCATACAAGAATTGCAATTAAATCTCTTTCACATGATCTACTTGTATAAGAATAACAACTAGGCTCACCACACACAACAAGAATCCTTTCCAATCATTCAAGACATCAAGAAGTCACATTAGATGTGCACTACCAAGATAAGACCCCACACATTCTTGTACACCAACAAGTAGAAACACACAACTAGCAACACACTAGTGAACACACAACCTAAAGCTCCCAATGTTGCAACATGTGCTCTAATACTAAATATAATTCCTTGAGCTTTTTTAGAAGACATTAATAGACAATTTTTATTTTTTTTTCTTATTGCATTGAAAATGTGATATTAGCATGCCACATTACACACCTACATGCACAAGGTATTGTGACAACACACAATGTCACATAAGGCATACAATCACCAATGCACCAAGAATGGTGACACAAGTAGAAGATTCACCAAAACATGGGTCTATTTATTCTAATGAGAACAAAATTAAAAGTGTAGAAGAGATGTGGATTTCCTCTACAAATTTGTAACTCCTACAAATTTCTTCCCAACCTCTGATTCCTTGTATTTTGAACTTTGGAGTCCAAGTGCAACATTGTAACCTACTAGACTTTGGAAACCAACAGAAAGTTATTAGAATTCAAAGTCTAAATTCAATATTGTCAAACTTTGAAGTTAGAATGCACATATTCACAATTTGAAACTTCAAGGTCTGAATTACAAATCTATGACACTTTATATTTTAGGGTTTGAATTGCACCATTTCAAACTTTAGAGTCTAAATGCACGTTTACAAGACTTCAAACTTTAGGATCTAAATTATACCATTTTAGACTTTAGATTCTAAATGTACGTCAATTAAAAAATACTTCATAATTTGAGGTATGAATTGCACCATTTCATACTTCAAAGTATGAATACATTTTTACAAGACTTCAGACTTCAGACTTCAAGGTCTAAATTGCACCATTTTGGACTTTGAAGTCTGAATGTATTTTTATAAAACTTCAAACTTCAAGGTCTAAATGTATATTTATAAATCACAAATGAAAGCATGCTTTTTACCTCTAAACCCCCAACAACTTGCATACCAAACTTTAAGGTCTAAGGGCATTCTTGTAACTCTACACAAAAAAAAGCAAGACTAGAACTGCATGTTCAATTTACTCAACAACTGGGCATGGCTTTCTCATTTTGCGTGTTGTAAGAAAAAAAATTGGGCCAAGCACTTGATAACATATAGGTCCTTAATTTTCCAAATAAGAAGTCTCAAAGACCTTCAAAACTAATTAAACCCAATGTCCAATTTCCCATACCTACATGAGTCTACACATGCTAAGAAAATAGGGTGGCAAAGAGAAACAACTACTCATAAAAGTAAATGTCTCAAACTCTATTTACAACATACATTTGTAACCAAGTAAATGAATCACTAATATGATAATTAAATATATTTATTTCCAAAAGGCTTATAAATCATGTTTTCTAATCATGTTTCTACCACATAGCTAAACATGAGAAAAATAATACAATATGCCATGTACATTTGACACCAATGTTGAGATGTGCCAAAAGTAAGGATAGAGATCTCACCACTTATGTAAATTGATTACATTCTAACTCATATGAGTTTCAAAGAATAATTACAATCTTACAAATGAAGACTCCAACATCTCATACTATACATTTTCATCAAATTACATAAACATGAAATACTACAACACTAAAGGATGAAACTCCTTGTGCATGCACTCCTAAGATTCTCCCAAGGATCTACATGTCCCTATAGATGGTTCAAAACCTCCCAACCATGTGGAACCCTTAGGTCCACATGTTGCAAGTATGTGCTAATCGGTGTTGTCATTGATGTCAACATGTCTCTGTTGTCATTGGTGTCAACTGTGCTCTTGTTTTGTTGCTTGCTTAGGATAAGTTCGTTACTTGTATTTCTTTGTATAAGTGTTGAAGATGATGAGAATATGTTCCTGATATTAAGTTTCTAGATCATGTTGAAGGATAGTGTTTGGTCCACAAGCTTTAATTGTGATCTTGGAAGCGTGTGTCTAAGTGTTCTTGGTATTTACACATGTTTGGCTGACTTGGGTGTTAACATTGATTGCGGATGTGTTTTGTGGATTGTGGAAGCATATTAAAGCATGCGAAGGCGTGTTTAGGTCTAAGCTAAGCCATGAAGTAGTCTTCCTTCATTCATTTGTTTCACAAGATTGTTTAGGTCAAGACCTAATTTGAATTATGTATGTTTTCTGAGCTTCAAGATTGTTTCAAGGGTTGTAGATTGTGTTGCTGACCTTGGTGAATGTTTCAAGGTTGATGAGTGGTATAAATAAGTGTAATGAATTCATTTGTAGAGTGAGGTATGTGAGGATGTGAAGATGAAAGTGTTTATGTTGTGAGGTAGGGCAGGTGATATGTATTGTGCTTCATTGTAATTGAAATCAGGCATGTTGTAGATGCTATTATATTAGTTCATGGTAGTGAGCCACCCTTCGGCAGTGAGCCACCCCACAATAGTGAGCCACCCTAGGCAGTGAGCATTCTTTTGGACAGTGAGTCCTTAAGGGAAGTGAGCCTCTTTTGTAATTTGGTATTGTCACTACATTATATTGATAGCTAACACTCACCGTGGTTTTTCCCTTTTAGGATTTTCTACGTAAAAATCTGGTGTTCATGTGTTGATGGTATTGATGTGTTTATGTTTTTGATATATGCATTTCATGTTTAATCTTCATAATAGATTAAGGGTTTGAGTAAACTGTCATGTCTCAAACTGTTAGACCTTTTGAATATCTGCTATAATTAGAAATATTACATGTTTATCTATGATTATGATATAAATGAATGACTGTTGTGAATATAAGTGAATATTATCCTTCATTTCAATCATAATGTATAGTGCTTTAGCTATTGATTTTGGGATACTAACCTATTAGTGAAGAATTGAGTTAATGATGGCAGGTTGTCAAAGACAAGAGTATGGTTAAGGTCAAGGTGGCCTAGCCTCTTGGCAAGGATGGGATGGAGAGAAGCTCTATGCTACACACACAAGCACTTAGTTTGCATTTCATCTACATTTTTATCATTCCATGAATAATCTTCTTGTCATTAGATTGATTTGTTACTCTGGGTAGAAAATATCTTTGTATGTTTTCTTAGTTATAAACTAAATGATGTGTTCATTAGATTTAAATGTTCTTTTGTTAAAATATAAAACATTTAAGGTTATATTCTCTTTTATTAAAATTGTCTTTGTATGAAAATGGGTTTTCGTTTAATATTATTCTCTTATTTTTAAAAAAGATACTGTGTATTAAATTATAAAGGATAAATAAGAATATATTTTAGGTGTAATATTTATCCATGGATGCAAAATGAATTCTTTTATTTTAGATAACCTCAAGTTTTTTTAAAAAAGAAAGAAAACAAATAGTAGAAAAAGACAACAAAAATAGAATGAAAACAAAAAGGATAAAAAGAAAATGAAAATAGAAAAATAAAAGCAAAAATCAAGGAAAGAAAGCAATAGATAGAAACTAGCCAAAAATACTAAAGAAGAAGATTTCTTTTAAGAGGGTACGTATGCATAGATGAGAGGAGAAGAAAAATTGGAGAAAAAAAAAGGAGAGGAGACTAGAGGATCATTTTGGCACCAATATTACTTTTCTAGGCTCGACAAGTGGCAGGTTGATTGGAAAGGAATCCCGACGAACTAGTGAAAAAGTTTGAGCTTGCTGAGGGGTCATGTACATTGGATTCAAGCACTGCCTGAGGATTTGGATCCTTGGTTTCAAACATTATCCCCAAGGGCGTAAGTGCATATTATTCCCCCTCTCATGCAAATTTTGGGATTCAGATTCAAGAATTGGAACCATGAATAAAATGTTTCTTTTTACTTCTATGAGTTGTAGTGAGAAATTGTTATGTAGGCTCATGTAATCCTAAACACTAATCGGTGTTCCATATATAAACTTTAAATTGAAATGGATCGCTATTACAATTAGGCACCTCTCAACTCAGCCATTAAACTCCTAAGTGCGATCTAATCTTAAAAAAACTCCCGACCCTACACAAGTCGAAATGAATCTTGAAACTCTATACTACGATTTCTAGGGTATATGCCACTAGAAAACATATTGCAAGCCAACAATTAAGGATGACAAGTGCATAGAAAAAACATTCAAATTTTTTGGCAGCTCTTTCTATCATTATATTAATCTATGAATACTTAATCGATGTTTATATTAGGAATTAGTGTTCCGTCACTCATAACGAGTACATGCTGTTAACAACCTTTAAGATAGATCATTGTTAAAACAATGAAACTAATTGGCCAGACCCTCAAAATTTATGTCAGCACCTTCACATTGGTTAAGTCGCTAGTGTTAAAAACATTCAATCAGACTTTACTTCTGTCTATATTCTTGATGATTATTTCTTGATCCTTTTCTCTTATCAAGCCTGCTATTACTAACTTGTAGACTAAGAATTATTATAAATCTCCTTAGAAATCTTTTGATAAAGTGAATCAATCCACAGGGAACCCTTTCCTTATTGTATATACTAACTTTTGGCTTCTTGAAATCTAAAAATTGGTCTGTAGAAATCAAATCGACCCTTCTCATTGTGTCTCGCCTTGTCTATACTCATCAATCCTCCTTCACTAAATCAATAATTATTACAAACTCTTCTCAACGGCCTATAGCTGTCTTTTCTTTCTAATATTGTGTACCAGATAGTTTTTTTAATTGCCTTGCATCTATTTCCTTATCAGAGTGACTCACCCCCTTTGTTGTTTTTGTTTACCTTAGAAGATTTGTGGGCCTTAGATATCAACTTGAGCCATGTTTTCTTTCATCCTTAGCCTTCAACATTATAGTTATTCATGGTTGACTTATCTTAGTCGGTGGTATCAACTTGGTATTTGTTTTATCTATTTTGCCTTATTGTATGGCACGGTCTTGTTGGTACTGACATAATCTTAATCTTAGTAATCTAAAATCCATTGGAAAATTCAACCAAGCACTTTACTATAGCATTAGTTTTGCCATTATTTTGAGTAATTAGTTTCTAGGCATTATATGATATATTTCATTTATTATAGAGAATGAGCCCCCATTTTAAATTCAGTGACTGGTATAAGTGTAATTCACCGATAACTTCGATCAATTTTAGCTTACTTTTTGCATAAATGTGTAGATATATATAAACATAAAATGTAGATGGAAAAAAAATATTCATATTGAAACAAACTTAAAGCATATTGAATTGCATTTCTGATTAAGCTTTAATGAATGAAATTACGAAAACAAACCCGTATTTTATTTTATTTATTCAAAGATCTAGAGGAATTAGTAGTAACCATAAAATTGATCAAAGTTGCGAGTAAACAATTCTCTGTGTAGATGATTGTGAAATACATTTGTTACTTTAGAAAGAATAGTAGTTAACTTTTAAATTGAAAAGCATGTGCTATTGAGAATATTCTTATTTTATCTAGAATAGTGGGTAGATTTAGCTTGTAAGTAATTAAACCCACCTTCTTGGATAGGATGCTGAGTGTGGATTTCCAGAGACAGTAGACTTCTTTTTCAAGTTTACCAGTGTTTTCCTTGCTTTGGCCAAAGCTATTTGTACCATTGAAATAGATGGATGTTAAATGCTAGTTATTATTGTTGTCTCTCAAATTTGCACCCTTTGCTGCAATTGTAAAACTTTAGCAATCTGGAGAAACATGGGAATGATCTCGAAGTGTGGGACCTTGCGAATTGAGATCAAACCTCTAGAGAAGGCTGGCTTCCTCTTTCTAAGCCTAATGCTTAGAGAAATGCATCTAAACCTAGTGCTAATGCTTGCGGGGAAAAGGGTTAGAAGGAATGCTGAAATGGAAATAAGTGATACACCATATTTAAATGTGTTTGGCTGCAACTAAATCGACATAGTAATAATCTCATAGCTGGAAAGACTTACACAGACTCATATTAATTCTAACAGAGGTCAAGACAGAATAATGGAGGGATGAAAGGGACCTTTGTCCACAATACACAGCCTACAGTAATCCAAAGAGCAGACACAATGCTAAAAATAATAAAAGAGAGGGCAAAAATACCAGTTTATATTGATTATAGAGGCCAAGTAGCCATTAGAAAATAGCCCAGAAGAACAACCAACAACCAAAACATCTATTTTGCATGTATATATATCATTTTACATTTTGACCTCTATCAGTTACAATTAATTTTTTGCCCATGGCTCTGTCAAGAAATATCTGCCTCTGAAGGGACACTGACCTGCAAGAAATTATGGCATAAAATATCTGGAATAGGGGCAGATGAGAGATACTTTGAGTCTTCAATGCAAGTTGCTGCATCATCAACCTGCATCCATAAATGCCACAAATATCTGCATTTGTATATCTAATTTGGTTGCTGAAACGTCCAGTCACCAAAGCATGCAAATCTAGATCCAAACTTTGAAAGTGAAAATATCCTCCTTAAAAGCCTGCCAAATGAAAGAGGAGGCAAAAACAAGTATTTTTACCTTTTGCAACATGTAGAAATTTGCCAGGATGCGCAAGATATTCGTAGTCAAATCTATGGTCAATTGTATGTGTATATCGCTTTGCATATCTGCGCTTGAATATGCCTTTGTTGTTCCATTGTATATACAATTGCAACTGCGCCTTTAGGTTCACTTGATGCCGCATACAAAGTCTCCTTTGCCTTTTGCCTTTTGCATACTCCATTCGCTTTGCATGTGCATTTATACAATCGTTGGTCTTTTACCTTTTGAATCGGCATTTGTATCATGGCTGACATGTGGCACCACCTAATTTGGTCGTTGAACTAAAGCTGGGACCCATCGCTAAAAAACTGCATCCTCTATCGGCCATCAGAAATACTATGAACTGAGTCGCCAATGCAAGAGGTCACGCCAAAATCCCCTTTATGTTGGCCTTGTATATCGCAATTATCTATCGCATATACAATTGCATGTATACATACAACGCAGACTCCAACCTTTTATCTGCTGCATTTGATCTCTAGTCGGATCCGGACCTTGTATGTTTCTCTTTGCATAGTCCCTTGTATATCGCATTCATACAATGCGAACATACAAGAAAAAAATTCATACAATTTCACTTCACATACAATTGTTGCGCTTGACCTTTGTTTGTGACCTTTGTATGTCTCAAACATACAATGCAAACATACATACAAACAAGGATGCATACAAGATATCTGCCTTTATAGACCAGATTGCATATTTTATCAGATCCGGGCCTTGCATGTCAGAAATGTATATTACCTTTGTATATCCCATTCATACAATGCGAAAATACAAGCAAAACATGCATACAATTACTTGTACATTGCAACCACTTTACTTTGGCATATGCATGTAACCTTTGTATTTCGCCTTATGTATGCAATTCTTTGTATGTGTGAACATACAATGCAAAATATACAAAGGAAAACATGCGTACAAACCTTGCATACAAACATGCATTTGAACTTGTACCTACCCCTTGTATGTTGCGCTTGGTCTCCTTTTGTATGTGCGCTTGGTAGGCCCCAGGGTTTGTATCTCTTACTTGTGTATAGACATTGCATCTTTCCTTTGTATCACTGCCTTGTATGTCAGCCTTGTATGTCTTTGCCTTTGTATATGCATTAGGCATTGTATCTTTTGCCTTGTATATTTTCTTCTTGTATCTTTGTATGTTGCCTTTGTATGTCAGCCTTGTATCTTTTCCTTTGTATGTGTGATTGTATGTTTGAACATACAATGCGAACATATAATCATCCCTACATTCGACCCCTTGCATATGAACTTGTACCTACTCCTTGTATGTGGTACCTTGTATCTCGCCGATGTACATTTCCTTTGCATATGTGAACATACAATGGCAAATGTACATGCGAACATACATTCAAAAATGCATATACAAATACTAAGTATAAAATTGAGATTTATCTGCGATGGAAAGCACTTGAAGACAAAGGGTTTCTAGGTTTTTCTGGGTTTTTAGCAAAGATTCTCAAGGTGAGATTTTTGAGATTTTTGACAAGGCACAACATGAATATTTGGAGGATTAAAGACTTTCCTCTTTCTATTTAGGTTTTTCCTGATCAGATTTCTTTGATAGAAAGAGGGGAAAAGGAATATTTTGGGGCTCGGCAAAATATGACAACAATTATTATTGATCTCTACCACATCCTGCATGCAAGAAATATGTTCATTCTAGTTTAGAGTGCATATAGGCATCAGGCTTGCATTGAGAGTTTCCCTCTTGCCCATTTGTTCCAGGTTGCTAGGTGTCTCATGCAGGGTCAGGGATTCTTTGATTTATGAAGAAACTTGGGGAAGTGTAGTACTTTGTAGTTGGGTGGAAAAAGAACCTTAACAATGCTCTTAACCTTTGGCTTATGGAAGACTGGTGAGTCATGGCAGCTGAAGACAAGTTTTATATGTTATGTAACTCAAAATGGATATACCATTGTATTGATCATTGTATGGCTTATTTAGCCAAATATGTAACTATACTTCTCATTGATGTATTATCGATGTACTTGGAACAATTTAAAAGATGTAATGATACTTTCTCTTACTGTGCTTATAGATGCACATTTCTTATTGTAAGAAACTTGCAAGTCATTGTACAATTATGGATATCCCTGTTAATGTAATGATTCATTTTCTATATTTGGATTTAGTTTTCTTTTTGTTGATTACTTTTAGTAAGTGGTATTTTGGGACTTTACATTTGGTATCAGAGCATCTAGGTTAAATACTAGGACCTTCGTCTATTTTACGTTAAAGATGCGAATGTATGCAAATTGATCAAGATGGATACAAGGCACACTAACCGAAGTGGAGGGTCCCATGGTGACCAAAATGAGAGATTGGATGAAATCCTAGCCCTGCTAACCCAAAAAGTGACTAGGATGGACAATTTGGAGCAAGAAATATGAGTAAGCCAAGCGAGGTAGAACCAAGATGGAAGTGGGAACCATAGAAGTGAAGCGAGAAACCCTGAAAATAAAGGAAATGTAAATAATCAAGAAAGAGTAGATGAGGAGTTAGGCAAGGACCTTGAGAAGGTCACCTTGCCTAAGTTTGATGGCAAAAAAATTGGGGATGGGGTGGAGGCATGGATAATTGAAATGGAGAAGTATTTTACCCTTTACAACTTGTCCAATGAGACCAAATCAATCCAAGGATCATATCAGCTCACCAATGAGGCAACCACTTGGTGGGACAATGAGAAAGTTGAGAAGTAGTTGTTACCTGGGGAGATAACATGGGAGTACTTTCTGCAGCTTTTTAGGAAGAGATGGCTATCCTAGATGTACTTTGACAAAAAGATGACTAAGTTTTAGAATCTTACACAAGGGGGAATGACAGTAACAGAGTATTGGGAAAGATTCTCCCATCTACTCAAATATGTACTGCAGTACTAGTTAGATGAGAGGTTCTAAATTCAAAATTTTATTATGGGGTTAGGGCCTCAGATCGGGGCTAATGTGGACATTCACAACCCCTCAACCATGGATGAAGTATTTGAGAAAGCAATCAAACAAGAGCAAAAGTTGCAACAGGTTGCCAACTACTGCAAGAGCATGGATGCTAAGTGTGGAAACAAGAAGTTTTAGGGGAATAACAACAACCAGAATAACCATAATCAAAACAACAATAATCAAGGCAACAATAACAATTGATAGATTAGGAATTTGAAAAGGGGAAATAACTCTCAGGAGCGAAATGGTGGGAATCAGAATAACAACAAGAGGGTAAACAACAACAATAATAATAACAGTAACAGAAGAGACATGTCAGATAAACCTAGAGCACCCCACGGAGGATGTTACACTTGTGGTGGGGAGAATTATGCTAGTGTGTGTCCGCAGTGAGCAAATAACCAAAAGAATAGGAACCAACACCAGATCCATGTGGTGGTTGACAATCACCAAGAAGAATTCTAAGTGACACCAATCCAATGTACCGATAAGCTCTTTGGTTTTCTTATTTCTATATTAATTGACACTAGAGCAATTCAATGTTTCATAGATCCTAATGTTATTTCTAAGTATCTATTAAACCTAGTTATATGGATAATTCATGGAAGGTTCATGTTGTGATGTTCACAACAAGCCCCATTTTACTCCTTAGCAAAATGAGGACCCCTATTGTGGCTTGCTCCCTTGTTTTTGTGCTCTGGGTGGTAGTGGTAAAAGCAGCTTCATTCAGTGTGTATGTGCATCATGTCCAGTGCATTTGTGATCTTGAGGTCTTAACCCAAGAATTTAAAGTCTGAATCTTCCCTCAGGAAGCCTGCCATGTGAAAGAGTGTAAAATTCTAGGCAAGTTTGCCTTTTACATCACCCTGAAATTCGGCCAAATGAGAAAGTTATGGCGAAGTCAAAATTCTGGTCAAACCTGATATTCTGGGGGCGTCATATTTCAAATATCAGTCACCTTATGTTAGATCACCCCGATCCTATTTTATCACCAGATATTTCAAATATCGCCTGATATTCCGAATATCACCTGATCTTTTTTTTAGATCACCCCCCCTCGCAAAATATCACCCCATGTCAATATGATGATGACGTCATCTGAACTTGATGAACAAAGGAGATCAATTTGACGCTGATGTCATCATCCTTTTACCTCATGGAGGTATGTATCCAACAATCCCCCCTTTTTAATGAAATGATGGTGATGTCATTTTAGTGCAATGTTGAAGCGAAATCACCCTTCCGCTGACGTCACCCCGATCTTTCGAGAGGGAGGTCATTTTATTCGTGGGGGTCATATTTCGAACATCCCCTGATCTTGAAACATGACCCAATATACAAATCTTGACATGACCGTGATGTCATCTTTCCTCAGGGTGATATTCTTCAAAGTTCTTTCATCAGGGTCATATTTCTTGGACCCCGATTTCCTTTGGTATGACCATGGCGTCATCCTCTCACATTTGCGATGAAGCTCATCCATGATGATGATGTCATCATCATATCCTAACTTACTGAGTAAGGTTATGGTTGAAATGCATGACCGGTTGGGTCCATCGGGTGCTCTTTTTTCAAGTTTATATGTTAAGTGCCCAGAAATCTACATGTAGGTGGCAGAACCGAGAAGGTTATCAAAAGGGATTGAGTATTCTTATGCATGGGGATTCTCGTGGATTCATGACCCGATATGTGTTTGCACATTCAAAGCATGATTTAATATAGATGTTAATCTTCCTGTTGGTTTTTTTAAGTGATGATTCTTAACTTCTGTGTGATTGACCGCAAGTGCGCAGGTAGGAAAAGGAGGTGCATCGGCTAGAAAGATGGGGTCGATGGGACATTTTTTGGCTTGCTCTGATAAGGATGGTCATGCCGATGATCAGGACGATGTGCAGTCAAGATACAAAAAGGCAGGAAAGCAGGGCAGGTGGATTTTGAATCCATTTCAGAACTTGATGGTGTGCAGGTGGAGATATGATGGAGCTTTAATGGTGAGGACATCCCAGGCGGCAAACCAGATACCGAGAAGTCACAAACACACTAGGAGGAGACAAAGCTTTCAATGTGGAGGAGAATGCTGGTGGAAACATTATTGAGGGAGCGGCGCTCTGTCTAGATGCTGCTCGAGATTTGGGCGGGATTTGTTTCCCACCGTCTGATGTTGTGCGCATGAGTGTGGACCATTGATCAGCTTGTGGGTTTTCCTAGGCACTGTATTGAAGGGAAAACAGAGATATATGTTTAGCCCCTTCACTCTGTAGAGGGAGAGGTCGATCATTCAAAAAAAAAAAATCTAACCTGTAGCAACTTCAGGTAGGAGATCGGATTGCTGAGACTAGTGAGGATTGAATTGTTGAAGCATCAAGGTTCTTTCTTTAGATCACTATTTATGTACTTGTTCTTTAGCATACTAAATGGAGATGAAGCTCCAGATTACATACTGATTGTAAACTTTACGTAATCTTCATGTTGATTTCTGGATATGTAATGGTGGATCCTATGTTCAACTAGAAGCGTTTTCATTCTATTGCATGTTGTTGTCAACATTCCCTTGAAGATTTGCACTAGATCATGCAGATTTGTGGAATGTCCTGGTGAAGTATGATTCTAGTTTTCTTCTCTTCATTTCTGTATGGGAACATGTATGTGGATCAGTGATCTCAGTCAAGTAATTTTAGGAATCTCACTCTCTAACCCTTTTTTCCCATTTTAATTCCATAGAAATCACTTTCATAACTGTAAATCATGATGAATATTAAGCAGAACAGAGAAATATGCTGGCATCCCATAGATAACTAAATATCATTAGCATATTTTTGAGCTAGATGCATGTAACTTTGAAAATATCATGCAAATATCAGCCTGTAGACACATTATTTGAAGAAATATACTTTGTGAGGTAGCCTCCCTATGTAGCATGGTTGGAGAAATAGAATCTACTAATCTACGTAAGACCCCAAAATGGAAAACAACAACACACATCAACCACTGAGTAAAGTCAATAGATTATGAACTAATCAACAGAGACTTGGGATCATGAATTCTTTGAATTCATCATATCTTTCAAGATGAGTAAGGGTTGTTGTGTAACTTTTATTCTATGTTTTCTTGTGAGTAACATCACCACCAATATAAACTAGTGCTAGAAGGAGGGCCAACAAGGAAACTGTAGATTCCTACAAACATTGCTTAAACATCCTGTTAGTTTCAAAATCTTGCCATAAATCAACCAACTTTTTTTTCTAAAAATTTGAGAAATCCTAGCTTTCAGGCCAAATACCAGGTCCAAATTTAGTGGACTCTTTGAGAAACTACCTATCAGGGGATTTAGACCTAGAACTATGGACATTCATCACACTCTTGATTCTAGTGCGTCAGAAGCTTCACCATAGCATGGTCCTGTAACCCCTATTGGCTTCCAAATACCTACAGGACCACCTATCACACCTTAGGTCCAGCCTCAACCTGTCATACCTCAGGTTCAACCTCCACCAGTTCCAATGTCATTCTTTGCTACAGAGTCACCTCTGACCTTTAATGCATACCATGCTTTGCCTAAGAATCTTGATAAAATTTGTCCTAGGTATCACCCATATCAAGATGCGGATGATCATGTCAGAATGTTCAAGGAAGCTTGTTGTAGGGCTAGGATTGAACATGAGGATGTGGTATTCTAGTTATTCCCATTTTCCTTAGGGGAAGAGGCCTATAACTGGTATATCAGTCTAGGTCAAGGTTCAGTTGGTTCATGGGATGCCTTGGAAAAAGGTTTTAAGGATAGGTTCAAGGTACCTATAGATCCTTCAATGAACTATCATTTATTTGCCACCATCAAGAGATCTGAAGGAGAACCTATTGCAAACTTCAACGCCAGATTCCAGAAGATGCTATCTAAGCTAGTGGCTCCCTATGTTGTAATAGATGAAGCTGCCAGGAGCATTTATTACTCAGCTTTAGATCCCTTAACTTCCATGTTCATCAGGAGAACACATCCTGGTGTAACTACTTTAGCAGAAGCTTTTGAAGAAGCTATCAAAGTCAGTTAGCAATTGGCTCATATTCCCACACCAAATATTGCCTTCCCTACACTTCCTAGTTATCCTGCATATCCTATCCACCAATAGACCATTGGAGCCATGATACCTCCAACAGTGATGCCAGCCCCTTTGTAGATACCCCCACTCAGTATCATGCCACCACTAAATGGAAGTGGCCAGATATTGCAATATCTAGGACAAACACAAATACCCCAGATTGTGGAACAATCCAACAATAACAATGGATCTTCCTTTTTCAAGCCTTAGACAGAGAATGTAGTGGCCAAGGTTCAAGAAGAGAAAGAAGAAATTAAAGAAATATTAGCTCAGTTAAGGAAACTTACTACTGAGGTCACTCATCTAAGAAATCAGAACCTCTACTCTCAACCAAATTAAAACAGAGGTTATGCCAATGATAGACCTAATTATCCAGATAGAGGGTACAACAATAATTACAATAATAATGGCAACAATAATCTTCCTAGATAGCCTAGAGTGTGGAACACTAAGCCAAACAATGGTTCCTTGCCATCACCCCTAGACAATCAGCCTCCTAGTGAACCTAAGAAGACCACTAGAGTAAACCTTGCAGAGGTAGCACTTACAAACTGGTGTAGGATACATAACACCGATGCTCATGCAGAGCTAGACTGTCCTCAATTCAGGATTGTAGCCAGTATCTTCCAAGCTGAAGTGTCCAATACTTCAGGAAGTCCACCTTATACAGGGGGAAACGAAATTGTCCCCTGTGAATATGATTCTTCCTTAGTGCTAGAAAGCTTCATGCATCATCCTTATCATCAAACAATTTCATATCATCAGGATTATACCTCAACATGTTTAGAATCATCCATGGATTTTGAATCTAACTATGTTTTTCCCTTTGAGGATGAGAATGAGCCATCAATTGAGCATGAGGAAGTCAATACTTATCAATAGTAACCTCAAGGTAGGCATAACTACAACTTGAGGAATAACTCAAGTAGGCCTACTGGTCCTTTGACCACATCCTTGCCTCCAAACAATTCCAATACACCTCCTAACCCTAAGGCAAGTAATAACCCTGGATTCCCCAAGGTTAATGCTTAATATTTGGCACCACAAACCACAACACCAAAAGCTACAAATCTACTTCCTGAATCTGACAAGTTAGTCACATATCTAACTGATGAAATGAAAAGGGTTAAAATCAGCCTACCATTGTCAGAATTGCTTAAAACCCCTGATATCAGGAAGGCTTTCTTGAAATCATTAGATGATCCTGCTCCAAAGGAAGATAGTCATACCCCAGGTCTGTCTGGTAGTAAAGATCATGCTGCTAGGGATGTTAATGTCAAACCTAAAACCTCAGCTACTGTTCAAGCTACAGAGACTTCCCACATGACCCTGTACAAAGACAAGAGTGAGTCACCTCCTTTCCTCTTGACCATAAGGATGTTCAGTAAAAATTTGCACAATTGTTTAGTAGACTCAGGAGCATCTACCAATGTAATGCCCCTATCCATATGTAATGCTTTAGGGTTACATCCTGCTAAATCACTAAAGAAAGTGACACGATTGGACAAGACAGAGGTGAGCGTGGTAGGAGAACTAACTCACATTCACAAGCAGCTAGTATCAGATCCTAGAATCCAGCACTATATTGATATCCAGGTAGTTGATATACCTGATACATATGTGATGTTACTCAGTAGGGACTGGTCAAAAACCCTTAATGGCTACATGTCAACTAATTTCAGTCATATGTGGTTGCCCTGGAGAGGAATACCAAATCAGATAAGGATAGATACTGAACCCCGCATGAAACACATGATCACTGAATATAACAAAACCAACGAAATCATGTATGTAGACGTGGAACTTGGAGTCTACTCCATTAGACCCCAAACTGCCATCATAGAGGAGATCCTAATGTTTGACGTGCATGATCATGACGATGACCCTCAGGGTGATGAAATAACTTTAGAATCTGAGTGTGACCCTGAAAGTGAAGTAGAGGTAGATTGCTTCAAGGGTTTTGAGATGCATTTGCTTAAAGAGGTGCAACAATGCCACTTGTTAAATGTACCTATTCATGATATTCTAATCGATGGATGGTGCAGGTTGCATAATGAGGCACATTCTGAAAAGACTTGTGATGCCTGTTTAGACATGCTGGAGCTGGAACGGGCATACAATGAGGCGTCTTCTTCATCATCATCCGCGGTGAGTTCTACAGGTAGTGATGGCGAGACTAATTTTTGTTTGTCTTATGTAGGAATAGGAGAATGCACATAGTAGGATGAGAGTTCTATTTAGATGCCAGAAGAGATACTAGTATGCAACAGGAGTAGTGATAAGAGAAAGAAGAGAATCACCCCAGGGAGTGATTGTTTAGTAGAATCCAATTATGAGTTATATAATGAGTATAGGGGTAGTAGTTTGTCCAAATTCAAAGAGTTCTTATCAGAAGAGATCCAAAAGATGACACAATAGCAAAGATCCCCAGAGGATGTTCTGATTGAAGGCTGGTGCAAGTTACACGAAGCACCTCATTCAGAAACTACTTGTTCATTGTGTCTGCATATTTTGAAAAGGCAGATGTTGCCTGATCCAGAGGATGTTCCTTCTGATGGTAAGAGAAAAGAAGAAATATCAACTTCCCATAAGGCTAATAAGGTGAAGTCTGAGCAAGTTGAGATGCCGAAATTAAAGTGGATATCCAGTGGTGCAGCTGCCAGAGCCAAAACGAAGAAAGAAGCCCCAGACAAGCTTTTAGATGAAGATAAACCATGGATCCTCAGGTTTGATGGATCCAAGTCAAAACAAGGAGCTAGAGTAGGAGTGGGTCTCATTGACCCATCTGGAAAATCCTACTTGGTAGCATACATATTACAGTTCCCATGTACAAATAATGTAACGGAGTATGAAGCTCTAATTCATGGGATATTGTTTGCACTTAGAAAGAAGGTGAAGATTCTGCATGTCTATGGAGACTCAGAATTAGTTGTGAGACAAGTAAGAGGTATATACTCTTGCAATTACAAAAGGCTGTCCAATTACAGACACAGGGTGTGGGACTTAATAGAAGATTTTGATGCATTCAATATCACCCATATACCCAGAGAACAAAACCACAGGGCAGATGCCTTAGCACAGGCTACGAGTACTTTAGAACCTTTGTCCATATCCAGTCTAAAAAGATTCTCAGTTGAATTAGTGTTAGTGCCTTCCGTACCTGATAATGTAACTAATCTTCAGGTATTTGATGATGATCATCATATACTGGATTTTATTTCCAACAGAGATGTTTTTGAGGCACAGATCATTGATGAAATAAATATGGAGGATCATGTCTAGGAAGAAGAAGTAATCCTAGAGTTGCCTAGTAACAAGATTCCTAAGGGAATGGTAGAGATAGAAAGAGCATTTGATCTAGACAACATGCTAAAATAGAAGGATCTCCCAAAGGCCGATGAAGGACAGTATTCACAAGTTAATATTGGACAAGGTGATAAAAGAAGAAATGTTCTGATTGGGAAAGTCTACACAAAGGAAGAGTTAGAAGGAATAACCCAGGCTCTTAGAGATTATATCCATGTCATTGCCTGGACGTATGATGCGCTAAAAACATACGACACATCAGTCATCACCCATACAATACCTTTGAAGCCAGATGCCAAGCCTTTTTGACAAAAGCAAAGGCCTATCAATGCTTTGCTGGAGCCCATCATCTTTGAAGAAGTTAAGAGGCTACTTGATGCTAGGATCATATTTCCTGTGAGGCACTCCACATGGGTGGCAAACCTGGTCCCAGTAAGGAAGAAGAACGGTGACATTAGATTATGCATGGACTTTAGGAACCTAAATAGAGCTTCTAAAAAGGATAATTATCCTTTACCTTCTCTGGATGAGGTCTTGCAGATGGTGAATGGTGCTAAGATGATGTCCTTCTTGGACGGTTTTTCTAGTTACAACTAGGTGATGGTGGACAAAATAGATAGACTAAAGACTGCATTCACCACAAAGTGAGGGATCTTCACCTATAGGCGCATGCCATTTGGGTTGATAAACGCTGGAGCCACATTTCAGCGAGCAATGGACATAGCCTTTAGAGGCTTGATTGGTAAGTGCATAGTCATATACATGGATGACTTAACTATTTTCTCTAAGGATAGAGGAAACCATGTAGAGGACCTGAGAAAGGTGTTGAAGAAGTGTGAATAGTACGGGATATCCCTGAACCCTAAGAAGTGCATATTTGGGATGACCGCAGGGAACTTACTAGGCCACCTGATAACTAAAAATGGGATTATCATTGATCCTAACAGAGTGGAGTCCATCATGAGGATACAATTTCCTGGAAGCAGGACGGAGCTCAAATCTTACTTTGGTAAGATTAATTTTGTTAGGAAATTTATCATCGACTTTGCAGAGATTGTCAAACCCTTGAATGCCATGCTCAAGAAGAACGCTAAAATTGAGTGGACCCCTGAAGCTAGAGTAGCTTTCAAAGACATTAAGAAATCCATATCAAACACTCCAGTCCTAATCAATCCAAATTATACCAAGGGCTTCTACATCTACTCATTTTCTTCAGAGCATACTTCTGCAGCAGTATTGACATAGAGAAATGAAGAAAAGGAGGAAAATCCTATAGCCTTCATGAGATAACCTTTCAGAGATACAGAGCTCAGGTACATGGACATTGAAAGATAGGCACTTGCCCTAGTTCGAGCAGTCAAGAAATTCAGGCATTACATCCTGAGAAGTAAAGTGATTGTTGTAGTACCTGATGCATCAGTAAAGATGTTATTAATGCAAAGTGAACCAGGAGAAAAGAGAGCCAAACGGATCACTGTCCTCCAAGAGTATGATATGGACATAACACCCATGAAGTTGGTAAGAGGCAGGCATTGAGCCAAATGATATCAGAGATTGATCCTAATATCATGAGCCAACAGTATGTTGTGAATGCAAAGGAAGATGGAGAATGGTATTCAGACATTAGGCACATCCTGATCACTAGAAGATGTCCCTCAAGATTGCAACCCTCACAAAAGAGAGCCTTGAAGATAAGGTCATGGAAATACATGATAAAAGGAGTCCTTTTCAAGAAAAACTATGAGGTGATATACCTAAGGTGCCTAGAAAGATCAGAAGCAAATATGGTGCTAGTAGAGTTGCATGATAAATTTGGGACTACACATGGATCATCCTTAGCCACCACTCATGCTATCCTCAGGGCAGGGTATTATTGGCCCACAATTTTTAAAGACACTACTGGACACATCAAATGTTGTCATATGTGTCAGGTTGTTGCAAACAGAGAAAAATATGTTTCTCAACCTTTGCAGCCAGTGATGGAGGTGTGCCCCTTTGCTCAATGGGGAATGGACTTCATATGACCTATCAATCCTCCATCATCCTTGGGCCACAGGTATGTTTTAACTGTTACTGACTACTGTACCAGGTGGACTGAAGCTATCGGCAGTAAGACATGTAATGCAGAGGATGTCATTAGTTTTTTGGAAACCAACATAGTGACCAGGTATGGAGTTCCCTATGATATAGTATGTGATAATGGACCTGTTTTTGCTTCAATTAAACTATCAAGTTGGGCTTTTGATTATGGGATCATCTTGAAATTCTCCTCAAATTACTATCCCCAAGGGACTGGATTAGCATAATCCACAAACAAGAACCTATTGAACATCATAAAGAGATTAATAGAAAAGAACCCAAGGGAATGGAACACTTTGTTGAAATATGCCTTGTGGGTAGATAGAACCAGGAATAAGGCTGCATTAGGAAATTCACCTTTTCACTTAGTATATGGGGTAGATCTTATCCTCCCTATTAACTTGAGAATTCCTACAATGCAATTTGCACAAGAATACCTAGGCATAGATAATAAACAAGAAGTTAGGTTGCTGCAACTGATGCACCTAGAGGAAAAAAGAAGTGAAGCAATCAACCAATTTGCTAAACATCAAGCTATTGTCAAGCGCTGATTTGACAAAAGAGCTAGAATTAAGGCTTTTAGAGTCTCAGATCTAGTCCTGATGTGGGACAAAGCACATGAAAGGAAAGGTGATCATGGGAAGTTTGATAAACTCTGGATGGGTCCCTTTCAAATTTCTAAAATTTTAGGAGACAACACCTACAGGCTTAAGGCCTTAATCGGTGAGGATGTTCCATTACCAGTTAATGGACAGTTCCTCAAACACTATTTTCAAGCCTGAAGTAGCACCATGACAGTCATGTGTATCATAGTGTATATTCTTGTATAGTTGCCTTTTTTGTCTGTTTGTTTTGGTTGCTTTGTTGTGTTTCATCAGCAGGGATGTTTGTTTTGCTTTGGAGTATGAAGGAGCAAACTAACAACCATTGAAAATAATGGAAAATTCAGATCATTTAGGTTAATCATCTAAAATTTATGTATAACTTGTGTGACTGTCATGAATGTAGAAAGTTGTTTGACTTGTGAGATTTTGTATTCAATAAGAATGGGTTGAGTATTCAAGGAATGTTTCTCACAATGACACACCTAAAATCCTTGGGTTTGTTGAACTTACTAGTGTAGATATTAGGTGAAAAATTAGAGGTCACCCTTAATACCATTACAATTCTCAGCTTAATTTCAACAAGTGACCACTCCTTGCATCATGAAGTTACAATTGCAATATCTTATGAAATTTCTATCAAGTACAAAAAATTATAAAATAATAAAATGGATTTTACTGAAAATCTAGGTTAATCCATCTAAGTAACTCTATCGGGGCTATCGACGCTCACTAGTAGTGGGGCTCTACTTAGGAGAATTGTAACGATAACCTTGTCAGGGCTATGGACGCCTGCTGGCAGCAAGGCTCTATCCAGTTGGCTATGAGGGAACATCCTCACCTACATAGACTAATATCAGTCACTGGTTTGTTCAACTGATCTTCGAGATGAGGATAATTAATCACATGCACCTACTTAAACTGAAAGGAAAATTCATGCACCTTATTGAATACATTGAGTCTCAAGTCAAATGATGATTTACAGGAAAGATAGTTGGAAGTTATGAGTCTATTTCTTTCAATTTTCTTTAATGGTTTTAATTTGATTGTTTTGTTTGGTGGCTAGTTGTTGTGATGTTCGCAACACACCCCATTTTACTCCTTAGCAAAATGAGGACCCCTGTTGTGGCTTGCTCCCTTGTTTTTGTGCTCTGGGCAGTAGTGGTAAAAGTAGTTTCATTCAGTGTGTATGTGCATCATGTCCAGTGCATTTGTGATCTTGAGGTCTTAACCCAAGAAATTCAAAGTTTGAATCTTCCCTTAGGAAGCCTACCATGTGAAAGAGTGTAAAATTCTAGGCAAGTTTGCCCTTTACATCACCCTAAAATTCAGCCAAATGAGAAAGTTATGGCGAAGTCAAAATTCTGGTCAAACCTGATATTCTGGGGGGGTCATATTTTAAATATCAGTCACCTAATGTTAGATCACCCCGATCCTATTTTATCACCCGATATTTCAAATATCACTCGATATTCCAAATATCACTTGATTTTTTTTTAGATCACCCCCCTCACAAAATATCACCCCATGTCGATATGATGATGATGTCATCTGAACTTGATGAACAAAGGAGATCAATATGACGCTGACGTCATCATCCTTTTACCTTGCGGAGGTATGTATCCAACAATCCCCCCTTTTTAATGACATGACGGTGACGTCATTTTAGTGCAATGTTCAAGCGAAATCACCCTTCCCCTGACGTCACCCTGATCTTTCAAGAGGGAGGTCATTTACTCGCGGGGGTCATATTTCGAACATCCCCTGATCTTGAAACATGACCTGATATACAAAGCTCGACATGACCATGACGTCATCTTTCCTTAGGGTGATATTCTTCAAAGTTCTTTCATCAGGGTCATATTTCTTGGACCCCAATTTCCTTCGGTATGACCATGGCATCATCCTCTCACATTTGCGATGAAGCTCGTCCATGATGATGACATCATCATCATATCCTGACTTACTGAGTTAGGTTATGGTTGAAATACATGACTGGTTGGGTCCATCGGGTGCTCTCTTTTCAAGTTTATATGTTAAGTGCCCAGAAATATACATGCAGGTGGCAGAACCGAGAAGGTTATCAAAAGGGATTGAGTATTCATATGCATGCGGATTCTCACGGATTCATGACCCAATATGTGTTTGCACATTCAAAGCATGATTTAATATAGATGTTAATCTTTTTGCTGGTTTATTTAAGTGATGATGCTTAACTTCTATGTGATTGACCGCAGGTGCACAGGTAAGAAAATGAGGTGCATCAGCCAGAAAGATGGGGTCGATGGGACATTTTTTGGATCGCTCTAATAATGATGGTCATGCCGATGATCAGGATGATGTGCGGTCACGATACAAAAAGGCGGGAAAGTAGGGTAGGTGGATTTTGAATCCATTTCAGAACTCGATGGCATGCAGGTGGAGATATGACGGAGCTTTAATGGCGAGGACATCCCAGGTGATGGACCAGATAACGAGAAGTCACAAACACACTAGGAGGAGACAAAGCTTTCAATGTGGAGGAGAATGTTGGTGGAAACATTATTGAGGGAGCGGCGCTCTATCTAGATGCTGCTCGAGATTTGGGCAAGATTTGTTTCCCACCGTCTGATGTTGTGCGCATGAGTGTGGACTGTTGATCAACTTGTGGGTTTTTCTAGGCACTGTATTGAAGGGAAAACAAAGATATATATTCAGCCCCTTCACTCTGTAGAGGGAGAGGTCGATCATCCAAAAAAAAATCTGACCTGTAGCAACTTCAGGTAGGAGATCAGATTGCTGAGACTAGTGAGGATTGAATTGTTGAAGCATTAAGGTTCTTTCTTCATATCACTGTATATGTACTCATTCTTTAGCATACTGAATGGAGATGAAACTCCAAATTACATCATGATTGTAAACTTTACGTAATCTTCATGTTGATTTCTGGATATGTAATGGTGGATCCTATGTTCAACTAGAAGCATTTTCATTCTATTGCATGTTGTTGTCAACATTCCCTTGAAGATTTACACTGGATCATGCGGATTTGTGGAATGTCTTGGTGAAGTATGATTCTAGTTTTCTTCTCTTTATTTCTGTATGGGAACATGTATGTGGATCAGTGATCTCAGTCAAGTAATTTTAGGAATCTCACTCTCTAACCCTTTTTTCCCATTTTAATTCCATAGAAATCACTTTCATAACTGCAAATCATGATGAATATTAAGTAGAACAGAGAAATATGCTGACATCCCATAGATAACTGAATATCATTAGCATATTTTTGAGCTAGATGCATGTACCTTTGAAAATATCATGCAAATATCAGCCTATAGACACATTATTTGAAGAAATATACTATGTGAGGTAGCCTCCTTGTGTAGCATAGTTGCAGAAATAGAATCTACTGATCTATGTAAGACCCCAAAATGGAAAACAACAACACACATCAACCACTGAGTAAAGTCAGTAGATTATTAACTAATCAACGAAGACTTGGGATCATGAATTCTTTGAATTCATCGTATCTTTCAAGATGAGTAAGGGTTGTTGTGTAACTTTTTTTCTATGTTTGCTTGTGAGTAACATCACCACCAACAGTTCAGTATGGGAATCGGGTAGAGAAGAAGGTAGAGCTATGTCTTACTTGTAGTGAATTAGATCTTCCTAGTTTCCAAACCCAAGTCAACCTATATGTGGCACCCCTAGGATCTTATGATGTAAGTTTGGGGATTAATTGGCTCACTGAGCATAAGTCAATAGTGGATTGTGAAGGGAAAATTGTGAAATGTTTAGATGATAAGAGAAACCAAGTAGAGATTCATGGTTTGAGGAGGCCCTTAGAACTCAGGCAAATTTTTGCCATGCAGTTGAAGAAAGCTAACAGGAAAGGGTGTGCCATATATGCAGTTAAGGTTAGAGACCTTGATAACTTGGAGCCATTAGTTAATGATTATCCTATTTTGAAATAGTTTCAAGATGTGTTTCCAGATGAGCTAACTGAGTTACCACCAAAAAGGGAATTTGAATTCTCGATAGATTTCCTACCTGGCATTGAGCCTCAGTCGAAAGCACCTTACAAGATGACTACCACTAAGTTATATGAGCTGAAGGTACCATTATAGAAGTTGCTAAATTAGGGATTCATAAGGCCAAGTGTGTCTCCTTGGGGAACACCAGTTATTTTCATGGAAAAGAAAGATGGAACCTTGCAGTTGTGTGTAGATTACAGGATGCTCAACAAGGCTACCATAAAGAATAAATACCCACTCCCAAGGATAGATGAACTATTCGATCAAATGAAGGGAGCCAAGGTGTTCTTGAAGATAGATCTAAGGTCGGGATACCATCAATTAAGGATAAAGGATGAGGATATATCTAAGAGAATATTTAGGACTCGATACAGGCACTATGAATTCATTGTGGTACCATTCGGGTTAACCAATACCCCTACGACATTCATGAACCTGATGAAAAATGTATTCCAAGACTGTTTGGATGATTTTGTATTAGTATTTTTGGATGACATCTTGATCTATTCTAAGTTAGTGGAGGAACATGATAAGCACCTGAGGATAGTATTGCAATGCTTGAGGGAGCATAAGCTATTTGGGAAGCTATCCAAATGCACTTTTTATCAAAGTAAGGTGCACTATTTAGGTCACGTCATTTCAGTGGAAGGGATAGCAGTGGATCCAGAAAATATCAAAGGCATTATGTAGTGGCCAGTACCGCAGAATGTAACGAAAGTCTAGAGTTTTATGGGACTCGCCAGCTATTACAGGAAGTTTGTAAAGGGGTTCTCTATGATATCAACACCCATCACTTCGATCCAAAAGAAGGAAAAGAAATTTAAGTGGAGTGACAAGTGTGAATAGGCATTCCAGCTTTTGAAGGAGAAGCCCATGATAGCACCTATCTGAACTATGCCAGATCCAAATGGGCACTTCACTGTGATAATGGATGCTTTAGGAGGGGGTGTAGTAGGAGTACTTATGTAGGATGGACAGGTGGTGGCATATGAATCTAGAAAATTGAAACAACATGAATTGAACTATGCACCACATGATTTGGAGTTGGCTTCCATAGTGCATGCCCTTCAAATGTGGAGACATTACCTTCTAGGGAAGCCCTTCGAATTGAAAATAGACCATTTGGGGCTTAAGTACATCTTCACTCAACCCAATCTAAATGCTCGACAGAGAAGATGGTTGGAGTTTTTGAGTGAGTATGATTTTGGGATCAAATATATTAAGGGGAAAGAGAACAGAGTAGCAAATGCCCTCAGCAGGAGGAGACATCTTGTAGCTATGCCCACTGTAAGATCAAATTTTAGGCAACATGTGATTCAGGCTCTGCCAGAAGATGAAAAGTATGCTAGAGTGAAACAAGCCTTAGAGAAGGATCCCTCTGATCACAAGTTTGATGGATATATGATTGAGATAGATGGACTCTTAAGGTATCAAGGATGGATGTATGTTCCTAACTCGAGGGAGTTGAGGAAACTAGTGCTCAAGGAATTTCACAATACACCATACTCAGGGCACCCCTGTTTGACAAAAATGATAGAGAGACTAAGACCCTTGTACTTCTGGCTAGGACTCAAAAGGTATGTTACAAAATTTGTAGCCTGATGTTTGGAATGACAGTGAGTTAAGGTTGAGCATGTGCATCCAGCATGACTTTTATACCCGCATAGTGTGCCAGAGTATAAGTGGAAAGTAATTAGTATGGACTTTATTTAGGGGCTGCCCATGATGAAGAATCAACATGATGTCATCTTGGTTGTTGTTGATAAATTGACAAAAGTGGCTCACTTTATTCCAGGGAATCTCAAGGATGGATCTTTGATCCTAGCTAAAAAGTTTGTATAGGAAATCTTCCATTTACATGAAAGGAAGCAAGGTGTGCGAAAATCACTTGCTACACTAATCTAATGAGGGGAGAGCTATACAAATTCAATTTATTCCTTATCACTACAGCAACATACAACATCTAACAGAGTTATTACAACAATACAAAAGAACCAGAAAGAAGACAGAAGAAGAGAGACAAAGATATACAGTGGGGAAAACCCTTATAGAGTGAAAAACCCCACACTTAGAAACCTGCACAATGTATTAACAAATCTGAAAGTTGTTTACAATACACTTGCAATGCAAGCTTCAATGGTCTTCGACACTCGTGTTTGGAGCCAATCCAGTAGTATAACAGTACATGTAAACCTGTGATACAAACTCCATCTCCAAGCACCTGTTTATATAGGAAATACAAGGCAATATTGGACCTATCTTGGAATGGCGTCCAACTTGGCTTCATGGACCAAAACCCATGCCTAAGGACACTTGGTCAACATTGTAGAATGTGCCTGACACTTGTCCATAGCTACCATCCCAAAGAGGCCGCCCATTTCCAAAATGGGCTATGACAGATGCTCTTATGACACTTACGACCGTCATAGAATTTGTCATAACAATTACAACTTACAGTTGTAAGAGAATCTATCATACACATGCTATAAATAGCATATTCTCTTACAACATATCATATTCCACCTTGGGGCACCCAAATATGCCTTATTCAAAGATGCTTCATGGTACATGTCATCACCTGTCTTACAAACTTCTATTTCTAACTCTTACATGTCATAGATTCTATCATAGGAATCCGTCATAACCGTTTCGGTCAATATTCCCTTACACAACATGGGAGATGCAGACACATGGCAAAATGCTCCTACCACAAAGTGGGATGCCTATCTCCTCATGTGAGGACAAAATTACAAGTTGTCATATTCCATGTAGGATCGACACATCACCGTGCCACATCCCACAATATGACAATATGGAATTTACAAATATTTACAACATAGGCAATTAAATAATAAATGCAAACATTAAAAATGTAACGAATTACCAAGGTTGAGACACCTTAATTCCCAACATTCTCCCACTTGTCGAACACCTTGTAAGAGCCAATAGAAAAATAGGATTTAACTGCTATAGGCCGAGAGGCCCATAGACTCTCAACACCATCTGAACTTCTCTGTGCCCACTAGTTTCGTCAATGCATCTGTAACATTCTTCAAAGTATCTACCTTCTCCAAATTTACCTTTCCATCCTCAACCATGTCTCGCACAAAGTGAAACTGAACATCAATGTGCTTTGTTCTAGCATGGAAAGTTAGATTCTTCGCAAGGCAAATTGCACTCTAACTATCACAACTGATCGTGATCTGACCTGCATCAACACTAATATCTGAACACAATCTCTTAAGCCAAATGACTTCCTTACAAGCATGAGTTGCTTCCATATACTTACTTCTATCATGGACAAAGCAACAATAGGTTGTCGCTTACTCATCCAACTAATAGCACCACCAAATAGTGTAAACACATAAGCACTGGTGGATCTCCTACTGTCAATGTCACCTACCCAATCTAAATCTACAAATCCATGAATATCAACAGAATGCGGAGGTCCTGAAACATTACCATGATAGCAAATGGAATACTCAGAAGTACCCATCAAATATCTAAACACTCGCTTAACTGCATCCCAATGAACCCGTCCAAGATTAGCCATAAATTGACTAAGGACTCCCACTGCTTGGGCAATGTTTGGTCTTGTGCAGACCATAGCATACATCAAACTACCAACAACACTAGCATAAGGTACTCTGCTCATGTCTTCCACCTCACTAGGAGATTTTGGACAATCCTCAACAGACAACTTTATCCCCAAAGAAACAGGAACACACAATTGTCTACAATCTGCCATGTTGAACCTGTCCAACACAATCTTCACATACTTACTCTAGCTTAACCAAAGTTTTATGTTGGTTCTGTCTCTTCTGATTTCCATTCCTAGAATGTACCTAGTTGCCCCTAAATCTTTCATTTCAAACTGAGCTGACAACTGAGATTTAAAATCAGAAATCATATTCTTACCCTTCCCAATGAGCAACATATCATCAACACATAATGCAACAATGAGAATAAGATCACCATCATACTTATAATACACACAAAGATCTATTTTTGATCTCACAAATCTAATTGACAACACAAAGGCATCAAACTTCAAGTACCATCTCTTAGGAGATTTCTTCAAACCATACAAAGACTTTTTAAGTTTACAAACCAAATTTTCTTTACCTTTCACCATGTAATGCTCTAGCTATGACATGTAGATTTCTTCCTCTAAATCACCATGACGAAAAGTTGTCTTCACATCCATCTATTCTACCTCCAAGTCATAAGCTGCTGCGATAGACAATAGGGATCGAATGGATGTCAGCTTTGCAATGGGAGAGAAGATCTCACCATAATCTATACCCTTCATTTGTGAATACCCCTTTGCAACCAATCTGGCTTTATACTTCTCAACACTGCCATCTGCACCAAATTTCTTCTTGAACACCCATTTGCATCCAACGGGTTTCCATCCAGGAGGCAAAGACACCAAGTCCCAAGTTTGATTCTTTTCTAAAGAAGCCATTTCATCCTCCATGGCCTCCTTTCAAGAACCTGCATCTTTCATGTCCATAGCCTCTGATACAGTTCTAGGTTCATCATTGTTAGCAACCAAAGCATAAGCACAACTAGAATCAAGCAATGTTAAACCAAACCTTTCAGGTTGCTTTCTTATCCATGTAGACCTCTTCAAGAGCTAAGGTTGAGGTTCAACTTCTTCATCTAGCTTTCAGAGCTACTAGACCTCTCCTCATCATCAGGTCCAACATTGTCTTTCTATTCAATCTTCTCAGGGGTAGCAGGAAATTGAACAGCATCCTCTTTCTTTACTATTTCTTCTAGATGCAAAATAGTGGAAGGTGTAAGCTCTCTGAAGATGACACTTCTACTATACAACACTTTTTCAGCCACATGGTCCCAAAGCTTGTATCCTTTCACACTAACACCATAGCTAATGAAGATACACTTAACAGCCTTGTTCTCCAATTTTGACCGCTTCTCCTTAGGCACATGTGCATATGCCTCACAACCAAAAACATGAGGATGCCTTATTGAAGGCTTTCTACTAGACCACACCTCCATGGGTGTCTTTCCAACAAGAGTTGATGTAGGAGATCTGTTTACCAGATAGCAAGTAGTGGCAATAGCTTCAACCCAAAACTTTTGTTCTAGGCTAGCTCCACTAAGAATACTCCTACCCTTCTCCATTAGTGTCATATTCATCCTCTCTGCAACTCCATTTTGTTGTGGGGTGTATGGAGTTGTCTTATGTCTTTCAATCCCAAGCTCCTTGCAATACTTATTGAATTCTGTAGAACAGAACTCACCACTGTTGTCAATTCTCAAACATTTAATCTTTTTACTAGTCTGGTTTTCAACAAATGCCCTAAACTCCTTAAACTTGCTATAGACTTCAGATTTGCTTCTGAGAAAATAAATCCATGTCCTTCTACTGTAATCATCTATAAAAGATACAAAATATACAGACTTTGATAACAAAGGAACATTAACAGGACCAAACACATCATAATGGATAAGGTCCAACACACCAGAAGACTTATGAGAATTTGAGTAAAACTGAACACAGTTTTGTTTTCCATAAATGCAATGTTCACAAAAGTCAAACTCAAGATTACAATCATCTAACCCCTCAATGACGCTCTTATTTTTTAGGGTACACAGACCCTTCTCACCAATGTGGGCAAATCTCTTATGCCATAACATTGTCTTTTCAGCAGGAAGTTTAACTTCCAATGCATGATTACAATCATCAAGACTAGACACAACAGATTTCTTCACTGCTCATTCAGATGGTGGGGATGAAGTGACTGTTGCCCTCTTCCTTGAGTCAAAAGAACTATTGCATTGTGAAATGCATGCTTCCAGCTGAAATAGAGTACCTCTCCTAGTACCCTTAGCAAGTACCATAGCTCCTCTAGTCATCTTGCATCCTTCTTTTGAAAAGACAACTGGCACACCTGCATCATTCAAACTACTTATAGAAAGAAAGTTCCGTGCTAAGCCTGGGATGTGCATAACCCCAGAGATCCCCTTCACTTGACCATCAGGGAAATGGATAGAGACTCTTACATGATCAACAATATTTAGATGGGAGTCGTCATCCAGATACACCTTTCCACCATTGAACTCCTCATACTTAGTGAACTAGTCTTAATGCAAGGTCATGTGGAATGATGCACCAGAGTTGATTAGCCACACCTCGTCAGATGCATGGGTTGCCAGGGCTGCGATGAAAGCATCACCATCATCTTGTGACTTATCAGAATCTGAATTAGGATCTCTCTTCTTCTTCTTCTTCTTCTTCTTCTCCTCTTTGCATTCCTTTCAAAAATGCCTAGTTTTGCCATAGTTCCAACAAAGAGCCTTGGACTTTCCAGGAGATTTGGATCTCTCATGGGATTTGGATCTACCCTTTTCAGCTTTCTTGTCCTTCTTCTTCCCTTTCTCCTTGGGTCTTCCACGAACTGCAAGGGCCTCTTTGGCTGCCTCAGAAGACTTTCTCTGCATCTCTTCAAACAACAGTAAAGAAACCACTTCTTCCATTTTGAATGTGGATGTGGTGCTTCCAATAGCCATGACAAGATGATCCCATGAGTTTGGCAAAGAACAAAGCAAGGTCATACATCGATCCTCCTCCTCCATCTTTACACCAATAGATGTCAATTGTGCAACCAGCATGTTAAAAACATTCATATGTTTAGTAACGGATCCTCCATCCTCCATTCGAAGAGAATACAACTTCTTTCTCAGAAAAAAGTTTATTAACCAAGGATTTTTCTTGATACACATTCCCCAACTTCTTCCAAAGTAGTTTTGTAGTAGTCTCCTCATGGACATTTAACAACATAGAATCAGCAAGACTAAGTCTTATGAGACCCTTAGCCTTCTGATCCTTGAGATTCCACTCATCTTGTGACATTGCAGCTGGTTTAGTTCCATTAACACTTTCCCAAAGGTCTCGGTCAACAAGCATGTCTTCCATCTTGAGCTTCCACAGCTTGAAATTATTGCCATTGAACTTCTCCACTTCAAACCTTCCTGATGTGCTTGCCATCTCCTTACTACAATAGAAATCAAAATACTCTACATAGACTCCCACTCAACTTAAGATCAGCTCAAAAAACCCCTACCCAACAACTAAGACCAAAACTGGCCAGGCTCTGATACCAACTGAAAGGAAGCTAGGTGTGCGGAAATCGCTTCCTACACTAATCTAATGAGGGGAGAGATATGTAAATTTAATTTATTCCTTATCACTACAAAAACATACAACATCTAACAGAGTTATTACAGCAATACACAAGAACCAGAAAGAAGATAGAAGAAGAGAGACAAAGATTTATGGTGGAGAAAACCCTTATCAGGTGAAAAACCCCACACTCAAAAACCTGCACAATGTATTAACAAATCAGAAAGTTGTTTACAATACACTTGCAATGCAAGCTTCAATGGTCTTCAACACTTATGTCTGGAGTCAATCTGGTAGCATAACAGTACCTGTAAACCTGTGATACAAACTCCATCTCCAAGCACCTGTTTATATATGAAATACAAGGCAATATTGGACCTATCTTGGAATGGGCGTCCAACTTGGCTTCATGGACCAAAACCCACACCTAAGGACACTTGGTCAACATTGTAGAATGTGCTTGACACTTGTCCACAACTCCCATCCCAAAGAGGTCACCTATTTCCAAAATGGGCTATGACAGATGCTCTTACGACACTTACGACCGTCATAAAATCTGTCATAGCAGTTACAACTTACAGTTGTAAGAGAATCTATTGTACACATGCTATAAATAGCATATTCTCTTACAACATATCATATTCCACCTTGGGGCACCTAAATTTGCCTTATTCAAAGATGCTTCATGACACATGTTATCACTTGTCTTACAAACTTCTATTTCTAACTCTTCCATGTCATAGATTTTGTCATAGGAATTCGTCATAACCATTTCAGTCAATATTCCCTTACACAACATGGAAGATGCCAACACATGGAAAAATGCTCCTACCACAAAGTGGGATGCCTATCTCCTCATGTGGACAAAATTACAAGTTGTCATATTCCATGTAGGATTGACACATCACCGTGCCACATCCCACAATATGACAATATGGAATTTACAAATATTTACAACATAGGAAATTAAATAATAAATGCAAACATTAAAAATGTAAGGAATTACCAAGGTTGAAACACCTTAATTCCCAACATTACATAGAGTACCAGAGACGATCATCTTTGATCGCGACACTCACATGACTTCTAGATTTTGGACGACATTGAATGCATCCTTGGGGACTAAATTGAACTTCAGTTCAACCTATCATCCTTAGACTGATGGTCAGATGGAGAGGGTGAATCAGGTGGTGGAGGATCTCCTAAGGATGTATTGCATGGACTAGCAGTATAAGTGGGAGGAGTACCTTCCCTTAGTGGAGTTTGTGTATAATAATTCATATCATGCCTCCTTAGGAATGGCACCTTTTGAAGCTCTATATGGGTGAAAGTGTTGTACACTTATCAGCTGGAATAAGGGGGAAGATAGGATAGTAATTGGACCAGAAATGTTGAAAGAAATGGAGGATCAGATGAAGTTGATTAAAGAGAAACTAAAACAAGCTTCAGATTGCCAAAAGAGTTACGCATATAAGAATAGAAATTTTAGACAGTTCTCAGTGCGAGAAAAGGTCTTCTTGAGAGTTTGACCTTAGAAAAGTTCCATTTCATTTGGCAAGGCTTCCAATCTTGCCCCCAGATATGTAGGACCATTTGATGTTTTAGAAGTAATTAACCTAGTTGCATACAGGCTTTCTCTACCGCCAGCTCTATCCTGAATCCATAATGTCTTCCATGTATCTTTACTTAAGCCATATCATCCAAATGCTTCACATATTCTTCATTGGCGTGCATTGTAGGTTCAAGATCTAGGGGTGGTGCTGGTGGAGCCCACCTGAATTTTGGAGAGGCACAATGTTAAGTTGTGAAACTAAGATGTTGTGCAGTATAAGGTCTAGTGGAACCAATATTCAATGGATAATGCCACCTGGGAGAACAATGATGATATAGATAGAGCTTTCCCTCATTTGAAAAATTAGCATAAAATCTTTTAATTTTTGCATAATTATGACTGGTTGATACATTAATATTAAGTTGTGTGAGACATTTATGTTTGATATTTCTGTAATAAGACATCAGGACGATGTCTCTTCCAAGTGGGGAAGGATGTCACATCTCAAACTTTTAGACGTTTTGAATATTGGCTATAATTAGAAATATTGCATGTTTATCTATGATTATGATATAAATGAATGACTATTGTGAATATAAGTGAATGTTATCTTTCATTTCAATCATAATGTATAGTGCTTTGGCTATTGATTTTGGTATACTAACCTATTAATGGAGAATTGAGTTAATGATGGAAGGTTGTCAAAGACAAGAGTATGGTTAAGGCTGAGGTGGCCTAACCGCTTGGCAAGGATGAGATGGAGAGAAACTCTATAATACACACACAAGCATTTAGTTTGCATTTCATTTGCATTTTTATCATTCCATGAGTAATCTTCTTGTCATTGGATTGATTTGTTACTCTGGGTAGAAAATATCTTCGTATGTTTTCTTAGTTATAAACTAAATGATGTGTTGATTAGATTTAAATGTTCTTTTATTAAAATAGAAAAATTTAAGGTTATATTCTCTTTTACTAAAATTGTCTTTGTATGAAAATGGTTTTCTTTTAATATTATTCTCTTATTTTCAAAAAAGATACTATGTATTAAATTATAAAGGATAAATAAGAATATATTTTAGGTGTAATATTTATCCATGGATGCAAAATGAATTCTTTTATTTTAGATAACCTCAAGTTTTTTAAAAAAAGAAAGAAAACAAATAGTAGAAAAAGACAACAAAAATAGAATGAAAACAAAAAGGATAAAAAGGAAATTAAAATAGAAAAATAAAAGCAAAAATCAAGGAAAGAAAGCAATAGATAGAAACTAGCCAAAACTACTAAAGAAGAAGATTTCTTTTAAGAGGGTACGTATGTAGAGATGAGAGGAGAAGAAAAAATGGAGAAAAAAAAAGGAGAGGAGACTAGAGGATTGTTTTGGCACCAATATTACTTTTCCAGGCTCGGCGAGTGGCAAGTTGATTGGAAAGGAATCCCGACGGACTGGTGAAAAAGGTTGAGCTTGCTGAGGGGTTGCGTACATTGGCTTCAAGCATTGCCTAAGGATTTGGATCCTTGGTTTCAAACATTATCCCCAAGAGTGTAAGTGCATATTATTCCCCCTCTCATGCAAATTTTGGGATTCAAATTCAAGAATTGGAACCATGAATAAAATGTTTCTTTTTACTTCTGTGAGGAGTTGTAGTGAGAAATCGTCATGTAGGTGCATGTAATCCTAAACATTAATTGGTGTTCCATATATAAACTTTAAACTAAAATGGATCATTATTATAGTTAGGCACCTCTCAACTCAGTCATAATTAAACTCCTAAGTGTGAGCTAATCTTAAAAAAACTCCCGACCCTACACAAGTCCAAATGAATCTTGAAACTCTATACTATGATTTCTAGGGTATATGTCATTGGAAAACATATTACAAGCCAACAATTAAGGATGACGAGCACATAGAAAACACATTCAATTTTTCAGGTAGCTCTTTCTATCATTATATTAATCTATGAAAACTTAATCCATGTTTATATTAGGAATTAGTGTTCCATCACTCATAACGAGTGCATGCTATTAACAACCTTTAAGATCAATCATTGTTAAAATAATGAAACTAATTAGCCAGACCCTCAAAATTTATGTCAGCACCTTCACATTGGTTAATTCACTAGTGTTAAAAATGTTCAGTCAAACTTTACTTCTGTCTATATTCTTGTGGATTATTTCTTGATTCTTTTCTCTTATCGAGCCCGCTATTACTAACTTGTAGACTCAGAATTATTATAAATCTCCTTAGAAATCTTTTGATAAAGTGAATCGATCCACAGAGAACTCTTTCCTTGTTGTTATATACTAACTTTTGGCGTCTTGAAATCTGAAAATCAGTATGTAGAAATCAAATTGACCCTTCTCGCTGTGTCTCACCTTGTCTATACTCATCGATCCTCCTTCACTAAATCAATAATTATTACAACCTCTTCGTAATGGCCTATATGCTCTCTTTTCTTTCTAATCATGTTTCCCAGATAGTTTTTTTAATTACCTTGCATCTATTTCCTTGTCAGAGTGACTCACCCCCTTCGCTATTTTGTTTACCTCAGAAGATTTGTGGGCCTTAAATATCGGCCTGAGCCATGTTTTCTTTTGGCCTTAGCCTTCAACAATATAGTTATTCATGGTTGATTTATCTTAGTTGATGGTATCAACTTGGTATTTGTTTTATCTATTTTGCCTCATTGTATGGTTCAGTCTTGTTGGTACTGACATAATCTTAATCTTAGTAATCTAAAATCCATTGAAAAATTCAACCAAGCACTTTACTGTAGCATCAGTTTTGCCATTATTTTGAGTAATTAGTTTCCAGGCATTATATGATATATTTCGTTTATTATAGAGAATGAGCCCCCTTTTTAAATTCAGTGACTGGTATAAGTGTAATTCGCCGATAACTTCGATTGAATTTAGCTTACGTTTTGTAGAAATGTGTATATATATAAACATAAAATGTAGATGGCACAAAAATATTCATATTGAAACAAACTTAAAGCATATTGAATTGCATTTCTAATTAAGTTTTAATGAATGAAATTATGAAAACAAATTCGTATTTTATTTTATTTATTCAAAGATCTGAAGAAATTAGTAGTAACCATAAAATTGATCAAAGTTGTGAGTAAACAATTCTCTGTGTAGAAGATTGTGAAATACATTTGTTACTTTAGAAAGAAGAATAGTTAAATTTTAAATTGAAAAGCATGTGCTATTGAGAATATGCTTATTTTATCTAGCATAGTGGGAAAATTTATCCTGTAAGTAATTAAACCCACCTTCTAGGACAGGATGCCGAGTGTGGATTTCTAGAGATGGTAGACTTCGTATTCAAGTTTACCAGTGTTATTTATTGCTTTGGCCAAAGCTGTTTGTACCATTGAAAGAGATGGATACTAAATGCCTAGTTGTTATTATTATTGATCTCTGCCACATCCTACATGCAAAAAATATGTTCATTCTAGTTTAGAGTGCATATAGGTATTAGGCTTGCATCAAGAGCTTCCCTCCTGCCCATCTGTTCCGGGTTTCTAGGTGCCTCAAGCAAGGTTGGGGATTCTTCGAGTTATGAAGAAACCTGGGGAAGTGTAGTACTTCGTGGTTGGGTGGAAAAAGCACCTTAACCATGCTCTTGACCTTCGGCTTGTGGAAGATTGGTGGGTCATGGCGGTTGAAGATAAATTTTTTATGTTATGTAACTCAACATGGATATATCATTGTATTGATCATTGTATGGCTTATTTAGCCAAATATATAACTATACTTCTCATTGATGTATTATTCATGTACTTGGAACAATTGTAAAAGATGTAATGATACTTTCTCTTATTGTGCTTATAGATGCACTTTTCTTATTGTAAGAAACTTGCAAGTCATTGTAAATTATGGATATCCCTATTAATGTAATGATTGATTTTCTATATTTGGATTTAGTTTACTTTTCGTTGATTTCTTTTAGTAAGTGGTATTTTTGGACTTCACATAAACTGATATGAATGTGTTTAAGTTTATGAGAGTTTGAAGTTTTTGTTACAACTGATTCACCCCCCCTCTCAGTTGTCTTGTGCATTCAACACCGCCCCTCAACTAGGAGGCAATTGAATGGGCATTCCAACAACACTCACACAAAACAAGGTGGTTGAACACACAAATGCTAACCACATCTTATATATAGAGTTTCTAAGTAAATCATACATGAGGGATATGCAATCACCAATCAATACATACACATGCTAATCACATCAATGAATGGAATACTATGAAAAATTATACATGAGACTTCTACCAATACCATCAATACACACACATGAGATATCAAACACATTATAAAAGATACAACCATCTATGAGATTGGGAAGAACACACCAATCAACACATATGTTATGGAATCACAAGCACATATTGGATTCACAATCCAATGTATATGGAGGAGAGGTTTATCATAGGATCTAGCGATGGAGTATCATCATGTCATACAAAACCAAATGAGGTTGAGGAGTATGCCCCCATCCCATGGAGGTTCTTAATGTGAAAATCCATTCCATCCTAACCTAGAGCCCTCACATCCTATGGATGCATAGCCAAATACACAAAAAAATACATAGAACACATAGATCCAAATGATTCCTCTTCCCATTTCAATAATAGAGTTGTATTCCTACAAAATACAATTCACAAATGCATACAAAATTTAAAATTTTGTTTTTTAAAGATTTTTCCAAAACCCCAAATTTCAATGGAAAAGTTCTAAATTTTCAAACATCAAAATTTTTATTTTTCAAGATTACCCTCTTTAAGAGAAGGGTCTCAAAAACACACTTTTTGGATCACATAAAGGTTTATCAAAAATTTCACCATAGTTTTAGCATAAAATAGAAAATTCCCAAAGTAATCAAATTGGGTTTGCTAAATTGATTTCAATCAATTTAACAACCCACCAATACAATCTTTCCTATGAAATCAAATGTCATATGTATCCACTTAAGGTGGACATAGAAAAAGCATAAAGAATTTTAATTTAAATGTATGGACATAAAACCCTTACCTTCAGTACAATGCACAACAAGAATAGAGAGTTTGAGAGTTTTTGTTAAAGATGATCCAATTTTCCACCTAAGTAAACAATCCTTCACTCAATTCCAAACCAACAATCTAAGCAAGAAAATCTTGAATAAATTTGAAGCCAATTTCCAAACACAAGCACTCAAGAAAAATGGAGAGAAAAAGCAAGCAAAGAGGTAAAAGATAGAATGGATTAAAAATAAATTATTTTTCCATATAATTTAATTTTCACTTTTTTAAAAGACCTCCAATCCATTTCACATTACAAATCACTTACTTCAAGATATTTTAAAATAAAAGACTTGCATTTCTTTTTCACTTTATTCCCAATCTCTTTTTCAAATAAAACCTTTTAAATTTCCAAGGTGAACTTATTCAATTTCCTTTTAAATAAAATGACTAAATTCATCAAATGAACATTAGCAATTTCCTAATGCATTTTCCTAACAATCAACACTTTGCCTAGTTAACTTATTTCAATGAAGGCAAACATAAGAAAACACATCAATTATATTTGCACAATGACAATAATTTTTTGATTAAAATACATATTTATTTTCCCACTCAACAATACTAAGTACATTGCAAGGAACAAAATACTATAACGTAATCCATTACCACATAATTTTTAAATGTATATTAGTACTTCAGGATTAAACTGTGTGCGAGCTTTTTTACTCAACGTTTCGGATCATACTCCATGATCCATCATCAAGAGAATAAAGAGCAAGAGAAGATAAAAGTAATGTAATCTGTAGAACAAGGATGCTAAATAGTGGATGAGGTGGTGCAGGAACAAAATTTGTCTTGTTCCCCTTTGTAATCTTTTGTTCTTGTGCCACCTCATCCACTATTTAGCATCCTTGTTCTGCAGATTACATTACTTTTCTCTTCTCTTGCTCTTTATTCTCCTGATGATGGATCATGGAGTATGATCTGAAACGTTGAGTAAAAAAGCTCACACATAGTTTAATCCTGAAGCACTGATATACATTCATTATGGACTATGGAAATCTAATGTCTATCACACATAATTTTTATTTCACAAGCACACAGAAAATGTATAAAATGATTAAATATAAATAATCATAGGAGTTGACCAACCAATGAAAAAACACACAAACACATTTTACGGGTTTTCAAATGACTCAAAAATCCAAAATCAACTAATTCAAATTCAAGCTCACATGGCCACACAAGATGCATCTAATAGCTCAATCTCAAGCAAGGAATAAATAAAACACAACACTTTTACCCAAGTTGATTATCTCCAATTAAGCGACCATTTGGGAAACCTACAACTACACACTCAATAAAACATCAGGCATATCTACACAACACAAGATAGTCGAAGCATAGTATATAACAACAAATGATACAATATCCATAACATGATATCAAGAGTACATCTACTAAAAATTATCTAACTCAAGCATGGTTTAGATAATAGATGAATAGTAAATAAACAAAATGTTGAACTTGATGAATATATACATAATCACATATCATAGTGAAAATGGTGATGTTGAAACACTACATAGTCCAAGCATATAGAAATCCACACATAAATCTAGGTATATAATCTATACACCTTGATGGAAATCCACAAGAACATCATCAACAAATAGGATAGTAGTACCAAAACACAAAATGAGCCCAAGTATATTCAAATCCACATATGTGAATATGAAATACATGATCCATACACCTCGATGGTAAAACAAAATAACATCATCAAGTATGATATAGTATCAAAATCCAAAACACAAAATGAGCAACAAAATGAGGCACATATGGTTAGGGTCTTACAAGATCTTGTGTATTATGCAACAATTCCTTTAGACATACATTGAGATTCCAATTGGTATGGTTTTCTTGTTTAACATCATTTACCACAATCCAAGAATCACCTTTAAGCCATGTTATTTATATTTTAAATTGAATAATAAATGTATGGGTCGAATTAATCTATGCACTCAACTTGCTTGTTACTTGTTTGAAGTAAATAAATGGTTATGGGAAATTGACAATTCCATTATAATATTTACATAAGAATCTTCTCCCACGTGACCCAAGCTTTTCCATTAGGTTACGTTGTGAGTGATCGTGTACTATCCTTTTTATATAGGAACCCATTGTAGTTGAGATCTATCTACCTTGGTTCCTTGTTCCTTTTTTTCTCATGCATACTATGATCACATCGAGATGTTGGATTTGGTTTTACTCAATCATTGTTAGAAAACTTCTATTATTCATCTCCATAGAAACCAAACTTTCAACACATTCAAACTCAACAAATAATCTTCATATTAGGGTTTAATTACTTTGTTTTGCCAACTAGAGTATAAAATCATAGATATTTCTAGGGAGAGTGGTGTTGGTTCCCAAATCTAAACACATCCAACTCTAAAGATTTGCCACTTCTTATGCTCAAGCTCAATGGTAGACTTGGCCAATAGAGTGGAGATTATCACCTATCTCCCCTTCACTTTAGGTTCTGCTTCGCCTAGAAGGCTATTCCCTTATTTACAATCAAAATGTTTATCTTTGACTAGCTCTAGCAGAATGTTCTCAGGTATACACCAAGATTTGTAAGATAAACCCATATTGGCAAGGTTCTTGGATTATCTAACTCATTCACATCAAAGAACATGCAAGACCCTAACCTAAAACAAAATAAAACATGAAATGGTTTGTTTCAAATGATTTGTCTTTAAATGCAATGATTTCCTAGACCTTTTGGGCAAGCAAATCCTGGACCGATGTTTTATCAGGGAAATAGAGTCAGACCCATCACTGTAAATGTTCCCTCATGACAAAAAAATTTCACATCCAAAGGACCCAAAATAAAATATTACTGCCTTACAGTAACGTGTCCAAGAAAAAGGTATTATCTATTACCATACTTCACTAATCCCTTGATATTACACACTTTCCCCCATATCTCATCTAAAATAAATTTAATCTACTCCTTGAATAGATGCAGAAAATCAGATATGCAACATAGCAAGTGTACATTGAGGAACTTAGAAACCCTTGGCAACTTTGTTCAAAAGAAAAATGCCAATACCCAAGGAGACAGTCATAAATAACACACACAGAAAGTGTTTTTCATATATCTCAATCTGGAAAGAACATTGTCATTTAGAAGTTTATACATTTACAAAACAGAAAATACCTCTGCACCCAGACACAAGAGCCAAGTCTGCAATAGAAAAAATGCTCCCCAAAGAGTGGATACCTTGTATCCAAAGCCCAAAAAAATCCCCTTACAAAGTGGAACAACATGATTTCTTATAGAAACAAGAGCATGTAGTTAGGTGAGTTTCCACATTGCAAGCTACTGCCAATAAGCTTGGGGAAATACAAAATACACAAAAAAGAGGAGAATAAAACATAATATAAAATATGGAGCTAAATGTTTTTTAATTTGTTTTTCCCCTTTTTGACTTTGTCCACATTTTAATTTGTTGTTGTCGGGCACCTCCATTTCACACCGTCGCACAACACACCTGAAGGCTCCTTCGTCCTCCTGTAATGCCACGAAATGAGGGCTGTGGGGCCTCTTTTCAAGCTTCTTTGATCAAACGCAGCCCTTTTAAAATGTAGATAATAGATTATAGCAACTTCACACAGTGTATTCAATTCAATTTTTTGTTGTTGGGTCATTTTTTGACAGTACTGGGCGTTTTTATGGCTGCAGGCACCCGAAATTCATCATAAACATGCTTAAAATCTCTGCATAGGCACAAGGAATGGTCATGGGATGAATTTGGAGCATGAAGCAACAATTTTGAGCCAAATAGAGCCTCCAAAAATTAGTTGGAAGACCAAAAACGTGAATAGAGTCCATCTGGCAGTAGCACGTACTTGAATCCGCCTAAAATGCTCAGAAGAAACCCTCCATTAAGATCAAAACACCTCAAGCTTTACTGCAATTGAGACTGTAGATCAAAATCTATCTAGAAATGGTGATTTCGCACCATCGCACACCAACAGGGAGCAACCAGAAAGCCCGTGTGATGGTACGAAATGGCAATAGAATGCCTTTATTTCTACCTCCAAACATTATAAAAAAAGGTTATAATGTTTCCTTATAACATTTTCATCACAAAATATTAAATTTGCCAAATAAAGATTTTAAAATTGTAATTTTTAACTTTAGGCAAATGGCAAATATTCAATTCTTCCTCCTAGGCAAACGATGACTGTTCACTGTGGGTACATGGGATAACTGGAGGCCGCGAAAATTTGCATAGGGCCATTATCAATTATTTATAGCAAACCCATTTCCTCATAATTCGCATCGCCGAATGATTTCTGGGACCTCCTTTGTAAACTGGCTTGTCGGATGCCTTCGCCGCAACTGAAACACATTAAAATAATGCATCATATGATCTTCAATTTTGATGAAACTGAAACTGGAGATGTTTTGGACCAAAACAAGAAATGGGTCACCTTCAGAATTGCAAGATTTGAAACTTTCCAAAACACCAAATCTAGCCTGGTAACAGTCAGAAAATAATTAAATAGCCCATCAAAACTCATCCTGGAAGCACGAAACTGAGCAGACATGTTACCATATGTACCAAAAAACTTTCCACATATGGATTTGCAAGCTGATCTCTAAGTTGTAATATTTTAATTGGCAAAGATGGCCTCCGGGGTAGATTGAACAGCATGTTGACCTAGCCTCTGTCAACACATCAAGAGGACATAGGCACTTCAAATTTACAAAATTTGAAGGTGCCAACATGTGGTACAACATTTAAAATTATTTCAAGAAGCTCATCCACAATCTTCAAGCATACTTACATTTCTTTGGTATGTATCTAACATCCTTTGTGCATTATTTGCAAACAAGTTTGTGTAGGGTACCTTGTTTGTTATGTTTCTAGATTCTATCCAAAGCGAGAATTTTCCCTTCTAAGGATAGCCAAGTTAAGACTTGAGAATTGGAAAAATCTTCTTCCTTCTAAGCAATATTGATTGTTAGATGGGGGTTGGTTGGTCCATGTAACTAATTAGAGTATTATACTCTTATTCACTGAGTACATATCTATTAAGTCATGTTTCTAGATAGCTCATACAAGATTCGATAGATTGAGATCTCTATTGTGAAAAGGTACTTTGAATCTCATCAATTGCTTAATTGGGGATGGGATAAAGGCTATGTGATACTTAAATATCCTATTCAAGATGATATTTTCCACTCTTGTCATTGTAATTAAATAAGTTTTGGCTCAATTAAACATTTTTAGCATCATGAACTTTAGAATTTCATTTCTTATACAATCTATAAGATTATGAGATATTGAACAACATCCTATCCAAGATGTTATTTTCCACTTTCTCTTCATAGTAGCTAAATAGATTTTGGCCCTCCTAAACTTGTATAGCGTCATGTAACTATAGAATTTCATTTATTAGGTGTTCCATTCTAATTTTTGAATGGTACAAATGACCACTATTTTTGGGATTATATTACCATGGGGTGCAATAGTTATATCCCTGAAATGAATGAAGTTGTATTATATTGATGTAAAATATAATGTTGTTTTCCTTGGATTAAAAAATATTATTGTAATTTTATATAAAGTTGAAATTTGAAGAGGACAAAGATTTGAACAATCCATATAAAGGTAAAGTGAAAACATCTCATCTTCGTAAAAGGATTTCATATATTAAATACATTTACCTTTATTTTATAAATAATATTCTTTAAGTCTTGTATTATGTGTGTTATCAATTATATTGTATCAATAATGTTGATAGGAACAATTCCCTAGTGTACCAACATGCTTTTTGTTTTATTAATAAAGGGTAAATAAGGGTTTTGAAGGAGCCCCACCCTTTACATCAACACAACACACATAGGATAGCAAACACAACACACATAGGATAGCAAACACAACACAAGGCTAAAACAAAGATAACACATTGTTGAAAACTAACAAACTTTTAGTAACACAAAAGTCGATTGCCCAAAGAGCTTACACTATTCCTAAATCCTCTCTTATAGACCTACCCGAGTAGGGTTATGGATCAATTTTTGGAGTACCTTTCCTCTTTTTCTATACAACTATCCATGAGTCAACCTCAAGATCAATGGTGATTGGGGATGAGGCCATCCCTTTAGGGACATCTGTCATTGAGACTGAAGATACAACTGCAATCACACAACCAAGAATATCCACATTCATATATATATAATCAATCATTCATCTATTAGAATGATGAATGGCTTGTACAATTAAAAAGCTCATATGTTAGTCATCATCAACAGTAGGTTGCACAATTAAAATTAGTTTCTACTCTTTCATAGACTTAGAAATCTTTTCTAACTCTTTCATAAACTTAATGATTTTTACCTCTTTGTCCACGAAACCATCATAGACCAAGGACGTTAAGGGCCTTCAAGCAAAATAACACTTTATACACTAAACCATTTATTCTTTGGTCAAGATAAAGATTGTATTGGCCTCTCCTAGACATACTTTATGTGACATGATTTATGGGGTTGGTGTTAATGATCTTAGGGTTCATTAATAATTTCCATTTACCTAATCACTTCTTTTGACTTTTTGGTGATCTGATTTCTAACATGTTCCCCTTAATAGAGACATAGCCCAAAAAGAAATCAACTTTAGCTTTATTTTTATAAGTGTCGTTAAGGTTTCCCATTAAACAAGTCAGTGATAAAAAAAAGCCAGAATTATGTGGGTCATGGTCTTGGAATTCTAATCCCCCCTATCTTGTTTGTTTAAGCAGGGACATCTGCTCTATTCGTGTGTATTGTGTCTCTCTTCGAATCTATGACGAGACAGGATTTTCTCAAGAACAATCATAAATATTCTTTAAATATAACATCACATACGAATAAGGAGCGACAAGACAGGATATTTTGTGACAGACTTTCTTTTTCAAAATAAAAAATTGGAATGATTAATATTGGTTAGAAGTCATTCCTGGCATGAAACGTCAAATAATTCTCCACATGAAACTGCTGTTGCCTCGTATATCCTCGTGACACACATGGCTGCGCATGTGATGGTTTGTTAATTGGAAAATCCCTTGTGACGTGAGGAAGATGCATAAACAGAAGTGAGGTGTTTGAATATTTTGTAAGCTTTAGGTGGTTAGGACTTGTTTTTCTAGATTTGCTTTTGAATCCATTGTGACCTGCTGTCATTGTTTATATGGTTGTGATAGAACTGAGACTGCCTTTTGTGTTGAAACTGAATCTTATTTGCTATTTAATTACATTTTAGAGGTCTAATAGTATTGTGTATACATTTCTCATTGAAATGTTTTAAAAGATTTTATTGTTAACTATAATTTGTGCTGTGTTGATTGGAGTTTTTTTGGATTTATTTGATCCACTCTAATTATCGCACCAAGTGGTATCAGAGCTTGCTAAAGTATCTTGGGGTTGAAGAAGCGCTCACATATGCAAAGGAAGAGTTGTACCTATTTTGGGTGGAAGAGGCCCTAGAAATGCTAGAAGAGTTATTGGAAACCATCAAAAGCTTGTAGGTTTGAATGGAAGCCATGGAAACTATCCAATGAAGAAGAGTGGAGGTAGGAGTGAGTGATTCATAATAAACTGAATAGGAAGAAGAATGAGAGGAAAGGGAAGAACTTGAAGAAAGTGCAATCAGGTCTATTGCTAAAATGGGAAGCAAGCCTAGGATGGATTTACCCAATCATTTTGGTAGTCTATATCCAAAAGAGTTGATTGTTTGGATATTAGACATGTAGAAGTATTTTGATTTGGAGCAAATTAAAGACCCCAAAAGGGTGAAGATTGTTGTTACTAAACTGAAGGGTCATACATCATTATGGTGTCATCAAGTACACCAAGAAAGAGTTCATAGAGGAAAATAAAAAATCTTAGTATGGGATTGAATGGCGAGTAAGTTGAAGCACATTTTTTTGCCTTCTAATTATTCTATAATGTTATTTAAGAAGTTCCAGAATCCTTGTTAGAAGGAGTTGAATGTGAAAGAATACACAAAGTAATTCTACAAATTGACAATTCAAGTTGGCCATTTTGAAAATACTGAAGAAAAAGTTTTAAGATATATTAATGGGCTAAGACTAATAATCCAAGATGAGGCAGGTATGCTTATTGTTAGATTGGTGGAGGAGGTGTACTAGTATGCATTAAATGCTAAAGATAAATTGGCTAAAAAACAACAAAATCATGGCAGGCAATCAATTGGACATGGACAAAGCCCCAACAAAAAGAAGGATGAAGTAGGAGGATTTCAATCTTTAAGAGGAAGAGGATTTGGATCACAAGAATGTGGCCTAGAATTTAGTAGCAATTGATACAACTATGAAGCAAATGGGCATCAAGCATATGAATGTTTAGAAGCTACTAAGAAAATAGGAGTGACAATAGAGCTAATGTTGCTCAAGTTGAAAAAAATAAAATATGATATGGCTACATCCATAGAACTAGGAAATGGAGAGAATCTAACGTTATGGAGAGTGCTTTTGAAACAAGAAAAGCAAGGAGCTAAACCATGGTACAAGAGGAGCATATTCAAAACTAAATGTAAATCTAGGGATAAGTGTTGCAATCTAATTATAAGTAGTGACATTAGCAACTTGGTGACTACAAATATGGTGGAACAATTGGCATTGGAAAAAGTGGCACATCCCAACCCATATAAAGTTTCATTGCTGCAAAAGGGCCATCAAGTCATGGTGTCTAATCAATGCAAGATCAATTTTAATACTGGCGAGTACTATGATTAGGTATGGAGTGATGTTATTCTAATGGATGTTTGTCATGTTCTTCTAGGAAGTCCTTGGCAATATGATAGGAATGTGATAAATTATTTGATTCTTGTTCTCAAACTAACTTGATTTCCCAAGATTCCAAGGGTGAAAATATTATCCTTGTGACATATCAACACCCCAATCCATATGGGTTGGGTTGAATCAAAGAAGGTGCTACTGTGCTAGTTATTAAGTAAAGTAAAATGAAGTCTTCTATTTTTACAAGTTTGTTGATGAAGTGGTGATAGATGTTTTTGATAATGGTAAGCAGGGATTTTGAAAGGGCCTAGACCCTTTTACAAAAGAACAAATATAACAATGAAGCCCAAAAAGACAAAACAAAACTAGGAACAGACAAACAACACAACAAGAACAAAATAGCTAGAAAACTAGACACAAGGTCAAGCACCCTAAGCAAGAAACCAACTCAAAGTCAAGGAGGTTTGAAACCAAATTTGCTACGCCCTTAATATGGGTGTATATAGGGTTATGAATAGTCGGCTTGTGGCTATCTTAACTCCTAATTAAGTCATATTATCATTATTATATTGTTATTTAGTTGTTTAGGTCGGCCTGGGTGATATCCTAGGCATAAATAGGTATATATAGGAGGTAGTGAGTCTCATTTCACATGATATTGAGTATTGTGTTCTTACTAAAGACTATTGGAGGTTGCCCCCTTGAAGTGGCATATTATTATCAAGTATTTGCAGCATATTACTATTATATTCAGATATTGTGCAAGTTGTTTCATTACAAGTGGTATCAGAGCATGATATTGGCACCGTAGAGGCAAGATGTTTTCTCAACATTGGAGGCGATTTTGGGAAGAGCATAACTTTCTAATTTTAGTGAATTTTTAAAAGATTTTTAAAGGGTTTTTGAAGACCATATTAAATAAGATACAGTCCAGATTTCAGAGGAATTGAAGCAAAAATAAGTGAGTTATTGCAAAATTAGGGTTTCCAACAAATTCACTCTCAAGGTAGCAAATTTGCTAATTTTTTGGATTTTTTCTAGGTAAGTGGTATCTTGGCCTTAGTAAGTTACAGTAAAAAATTTTAGAAAATTTACATTTCATTTGTGTGATTTATTTCAAAAAAATTGGTTTCCATCATGACGGGGCCTGCAACAAGAGGCAAAAAGAATGCTGCCACACCGGAGAAATCCTCTAATAAGGATGAGGAAATAATAGAGGATATTAATCCCAATGAGGAAATAAGTAAGTTCAAGGAAGAGGTTAAGAGGGATATGTGTGACCTAAGAGGAGATATATCAGATCTACGAAGCATGTTAAGCACCTATATGAATGAACCAAGAAAGGAGTTCTCAAGCAACCAAGGTGAAACCTTCAAGTCAGCTAATAATGACACAAATTTTAATACTCCTATGGGATATAGGAATTTTTTTCCCAAAGGTGGATATGTGCAAGTTCGATGGTAAGGATCCTCTAACATGGATAAACCAAATGGAGAATTTTTTTGAAGTACATCAAATCCCATATGGACAAAAGGTCACGATGGCTTCCCTATATCTAGAACCAGATCAATTCATTTGGTATCGTTGGCTTTGCACTCATTGAAGAAAAAAGGGTCTCACCGTCTCATGGTCAATTTTTACAGAAGAACTCCAAGCATAATATAGCAATAGTGTGACAGACAACTTCTTTAGCCAGCTTGCTAAAATTCAACAAACAGGATCAGTTAAGGATTATATTCAAAGATTCCAAAATCTATCCTTAAGAGTGGATACAATTATAGAGGAGAACTTGAATGATTTATTCTTGGGTGGTCTCAAGGATCACATTCAACATGAGGTACGCATGTTTAGTCCTAGTTCAGTAAATGAGTCTTTTATCTTGGCACGCAGGGTAGAGGAGAAGTATTTGATTCCTAGAAAGCAAGGGGCTAATATGACAAGAGAGAAAGGATATTCAACACCTTCTCTTCCTCAACCTACTAGGTTGACTCCACAGCAAATTGAGGAGAAAAGAGCAAAAGGGTTGTGTTTCAATTGTGATAGCAAATATAGTCGAGGACATAAATGTAGTGAAAAGAAATTGTTCTATATTGAAGGTCCAAGTGAGGAAGAAGAGGAGGAACCCATATTAGAGGAGGATAGGGAGTCAAGTGAGGAATCACATGATTCTTAACCAATCATTTCTTGTCATGCACTCTCAGGTTTCAGTGCACCACAAACTCTCAAGGTAGTGGGTTTCTTAAAGAAGCAGAAAGTAACAGTGTTGATCGACTTAGGTAGTACTCATAATTTCATCAACAAAAGGTTGACAACTCGTCTAAATTGTTTTATATATCCAACCCCAGAGTTTCAGGTTTTGATTGCAGATGGGGGTACAGTTAGTTGTTCGGGGAAGTGTCATAGCATTAAATTATCCATGGGAGATTATCAACTTGATACCCCAATGTATGCAATATCCATGGGTGCAGCAGATATTGTTTTGGGAGTACAATGGCTTACTACATTGGAAACAATTGAGATGAACTTCCAAGAACTATTCATGAGATTTCAATCAGAAGGAAAGGTAGTGGAGCTAAGGGGGTTGAAGGCAAAATCCCCACAGATGGTAAGCTCTCATCAAATGCAAAAGTTGCTTAAGAAAGGAGCGGATGGATTTGTGGCCCAGCTATGTTCATTAGAAGTCTCTCAATCTAATGCTCCTACTTATCCAGATTTATAAGCAATAACTGATCGTCACTCAGTGGTTCTTGGAGATATGCCTAAAGGACTTCCTCCTAAGAGGGATCATGACCATGCCATACAACTAGTTCTAGGTAGCCAACCACCAAACATTAGGCCTTATAGGTACCCACACATACAAAAAAGCAAGATAGAAAAAATTGTTGAGGAGATGCTAGAGGCAGGAATTATCAGGCATAGCCAAAGTGCTTACTCCTCACCTGTGGTGATGGTACGTAAGAAGGATGAAACTTGGTGCATGTGTCCAGATTATAGAGTGCTCAACATGTACACCATTAAAGATAAGTTTCCTATTCCAGTCATTGATGATTTGCTAGATGAATTGAATGGAGCTATGTATTTTACCAAGTTAGATCTTAGATCTGGTTATCACCAAATTCGGATTAAGGAGGAAGATATTTGTAAGACAGCATTCCGAACTCATGAGGGTCATTATGAATTTTTGGTGATGCCATTCAGCCTTACCAATGCACCATCTACATTCCAAAGTTTGATGAATTCCATTTTTAAGAAGTTCTTGAGAAAGTTTGTGTTAGTGTTCTTTGATGATATATTGATTTATAGCAAGACTTGGGAAGAACATTTGCAGCATGTAGATCAAGCATTACAATTACTCAAAGATCATCAACTCTATGCTAAGCCATCCAAGTGTGCTTTTGGTCTTAAGGAGGTGGAGTATTTGGGGCACATAGTTTCACATGAAGGAGTAAAGGTGGACCCTAACAAAATTAAGGCTATCATGGAATGGCCTATTCCAAAAACCATCAAGAAACTGAGGGGTTTCTTGGGATTGACAGGGTACTATAGAAGATTTGTGAAGAATTATGGTCATATAGCAGCACCCCTCACCACTCTCTTGAAGAAGGATTCTTTTCATTGGAATGAGTCTGCTAATGTAGCATTTGAGCAATTGAAGGAGGCTATGTGTACAACTCCAGTGCTTGCCACTCCGGACTTCACCAAGGAATTCATTGTGGAATGTGATGCTTCTGGAAATGGGATAGGAGCAGTTCTCATGCAAGAAGGTCGACCAATTGCTTTTGAGAGTCATCAATTAAAGGGTAAAAATCAGCTCAAACCTATTTATGAGAAGGAAATGCTAGCAATTCTTCACGCAATTAAACAATGGAGGCCTTATTTAATGGGCTGACACTTCAAGGTTAAGACAGATCATGATAGCCTAAAATATTTTTTGGAACAAAGACTATCCTCTGAAGAGCAACAAAAATGGGTCACTAAGATGTTGGGATATGACTTTGAGATTGTATATAAGAAAGGGAAGGACAATATTGTGGCTGATGCACTTTCTAGGAAGGATGAGAAAGATGAAGCCTTATTGTGTGCCCTTTCAATATTACAAGCAAATTGGGTGGAAGAAGCCAAAGCAGAGTGGCAAAATGATGTTGCAACAAGTAATCTCATCCAACAATTAAAAAGTGATCCTTGTAGTTCAGATAAGTTTTGTTTGAAGGGAGATATTCTTTGGTATAAAGAGCACTTTTATCTCTGCAAGAATTCCACTCTTAAACACAAGATTCTCACAGAGCTACATGAGTCCCCAATTGGTGGTCATTCAGGATTTTTGAAGACATATCATCGGGTCAAGCAAGATTTTTTTTGGAAGGGCTAAAAGGTGAGGTGCAAAACTTTGTGGCTGAATGTTTGGTTTGTCAAAGAAATAAGGGGGAGACAATTAAGACACTAGGTCTCTTGCAGCCCTTATCTATTCCTACCCAGCGTTGGGAAGAGGTATCCATGGACTTCATCATAGGGCTTCCCAAATCTAAAGGTCATAATGTCATCATGGTAGTAGTTGATTGCCTCACTAAATATGCACATTTCATTGCATTATCACATCCTTTTACAGCAAGTGTAGTGGCAAAAGTTTTCTTGGAGAATATCCAAAAGCTACATGGTACACCTAAGGTTATTGTCAGTGATCGTGATCCTATATTTACTAGTCACTTTTGGAAAGATTTATTCTCATGTTTGGGTACTCAATTGGCTCATAGTTCTTCATACCATCCTCAATCAGATGGGCAAACTGAGGTTGTTAATAAATGTTTGGAAGGATATCTACGTTGTTTCACTTCAGAGAAACAATCTTAATGGGTAGATTGGCTACCACTGGCAGAATGGTGGTATAACACTTCTTTTCATAGCTCATCAAAAATGTCTCCATTTTTGGCATTTTATGGATATCATCCTCCTTCCATCACATCATCATTAAAGGTGTCACCAAGAGTTCAGGCAGTAGAGGACCACTTTCTTCATCAACAACAGGTACTTTCAAGACTCAAGGAGAATTTAGCAATGGCACAAAATCAAATGAAACAACAGGCGGACCAACATCGTAGTGAAAGAAATTTTGAAGTTAGAGATTGGGTCTTCTTGAGATTGCAGCCTTATAAACAAATCTCAATGAAGCAATAAAAAAAGAATAATAAGTTGTCTCCAAGATATTATGGGCCATACCAAATCATGCAAAAGATTGGTAGTGTTGCCTACAAGCTAGAGTTGCCACCAACAACAAAGATACATCCAGTTTTTCATGTTTCTTGTTTGAAGAAGGTAATTGGGCAGAATATTCATACTCAAACAGTACTACCAGAGCTTGATGAAGAAGGAAGAATAATTTTGGAACCAGAGGGCATTCTTCAAACACTCACGAAGAAGCTGAGGAATAGAACCCTCACTCAGTATCTCATCCAATGGAAGAATTTACTGGTTGAAGAGGCCACATGGGAGGATGAGGAGTTCATTCAAAAGAATCCACACTTGGTTAGCATTGAGGACAATGCTTCTTTGAAGAGGGGGGGCATGCTACGCCCTTAATGTGGGTGTACATAGGGTTATGAATAGTCGGCTTGTGGCTATCTTAACTCCTAATTAAGTCATATTATCATTATTATATTGTTATTTAGTTGTTTAGGTCAGCCTAAGGCTTCTATAGGGCTATCTAAGTTGGCCTGGGTGATATCCTAGGCATAAATAGGTATATATAGGAGGTAGTGAGTCTCATTTCACATGATATTGAGTATTGTGTTCTTACTAAAGACTATTGGAGGTATCCCCCTCGAAGAGGATTAGGAGGTTGCCCCCTCGAAGTGGCATATTATTATCAAGTATTTGCAGCATATTACTATTATATTCAGATATTGTGCAAGTTGTTTCATTACAAAATTACTCTAAGGAGCTTTGCATCTTGATCTTGAAATCCTTGTTCTCAGATCTCAACCTCTTAGGAGAGCTAGGATGATCCAAAGGTCCACTTGGGGTCCCATTATCACATTGCACCTTCATCTTGTCTATTAAACTGATCTCCTTCAACTATTGTACCATCGTCAAAGTAGTCTTCATCATAGCTTCCTCCTTCTCCCTACTTGTCTCCTTCAACACATTCTCTTTAGTAACTTTGCAAGCATCGTTAGCTGTTTGCACCCTTTTCCTCCACACAGGATGGTTTATGTTGGATTCCTGGCAAACATCAGCAGCATGATCCACTTTGCGAAAATGATCACAAATGATTGAAGAGTTCTCAAAATCAATCTATTAAACCTAGTTACCAAAATTAGAGGATAAAGTAATCTAAGAAGGGATTACCCTATCCATCTACACAAAGACACAAAACTTGGCGAACAACAAACGTCTCTTGAATTTAGTAACAACATCCGCCGCATTATACTGTCCAAAGGCACTGGCAATTCCCATAAAAACCTCCTCATTCCAATATTCTAAAGGAAGCCCAAGCAGTCGAACCCAAACCAAAAATTAACTTAATGGAGCAATCTTCCTCTGGGTTGAAGCTAGGGGACCAAACTTTTAAAAATAGTCCATTCTGCCCCAAGAACTAGGGGCCGCCCAAGAGAATCCTAGATCTATCTTTTGGGTACGAAATGAAAAAAGGAAGAAGTTATTCGGTAGGGCTATTACCTCCACCTGCTCCTTAATCTTCCACTTTCGTAGCACCCACCTACTGATCACATTGATATTGGGACGGTTACCACAGAATCTCCCAACCAGAGAACTCCAGAGCCAAGCAACAAATCTATCAACAATGGATCCAAGCACAAAAATCTTGGAATCCCCAAAAGAAAATGAGGCCCCAAGTAAAGGACTTGACTTAGATGACAAGCCCTGCCCCTACAAAGAAGAAAAACTCCCTCCACCATCAGGCACATCCTTCGAAAGAACATCAAGCAGACTGAGAGGAGACAAGCCCGCAGAGGGCTCAACCAATCCACCCGCATTCAAATAGGGATAAGTCAGAATCCCTCCCTTGCAAGAAACACTACCTGTGTTAGCCACAGGGCAAGGAGCCCCATTGTGTACATCCTCCACTCATGCCTAGGAGGGAAGGAGGAATCCCTTGTGAAGACCATGGCCCTCAGAGCCACCAGTGACCACCTTCTTAGTTTCCTATAGAGCCCCAAAGCCCATGCGGGAGGAGACATGGCTCTTCTTGGAGGCAGCAAAACCCATGCTCAAACAGGCCTCAAGCCATAGGTCAAGTAGACGCATGTCCTCACCCTCATCGAAAGATCCAAAATAGGCATCCGCATCTCCTGCGTAGTCTAGATTGAACTCCTTTGGATGTTTGTGGTTTTTCTCTTGGTCACCCCTACATGTATAACCAAAAAAGTAGTATTTTAATGAAGGGTGAACAAATACGATCTCCTTGAGGGTGGAAAGAGTTTCGTGTGTTTTTCTAGAAAAAATAAAGAGCAATCTAATGAGATCTTGAATCTCAATGGGAAGTTGCTAACTAGAAACATAAGAGTCATCCCCTTGGAGAAAAATAATGTTGATCAAGTTCCTTGATGTTCAAGAAATTTAACATCTTATCATTTGGACAATTGGAGACAAAGGTGTTCTCAATTTTGGCTTATGTTCATTTTATGGTGAAAGGCAAGGTGGTAGTCAAGTCATCAATTGAGGGGTTCATCCAACCTCATCTATTTAGTCTCTAGAGTTTTGGGGAACCTAAACTCGCCTGATTGGGCAGGGGTGATCGATAAAAGGATCTATTTTTGTACTTCATGACATTGTTAAAGAGGTTTTGGGACAAGGGACAAACTCTTGGAGACTAGAGTGTGCATTAAGTGGTATGGGACATGAAAATCCAAGCTTTGATAGAAGGGATAATTCTTCAAACTGATTATTTTTGGTTATATGGTGAATTCACCTATTGGAATAGGTGGTGAAAGTGAATCTACTGTGGTGATTGCAAAATTGTCATATTGATTTCAAAATTCCATAGAAAAATAAATTTGTTAATCTACAAAAAGTGGTGAATTTGATTTGTGTGGAAGAATACATGTCCTAACATTTATTTTTTATGGTTATTGTACAACTAAAAAATATGACTTGGATGCAAAGTATGCAATCTAGAGGGCTAGAAAAGGGGATTTTGATTGTTACTTATATTTTCCTAGTGACTATTCCAAGCAAAGTAGCAAGAGTGTTGGATTGTGAGGGAATTTAAGATCTTAGAAGTTGATTCTAGAGTTGGAACATAATTAGAAAATAGGCCTAAGTGACTAATACCTATTGTACTTCCATTGGAGTGGTCTTAAGTGAGATCACTTGATCACTTTTTTCTAGAGTTTTCATCCTCATGTCGATTTATTTAGGGTATATCAATCTCTTATTCTTTGTGGTTATTATTCTCTCTTAATTCTTATAATTCCTTACACATTGAAGCTTGTCAATTTCATTCTTAGTTTAAAATTTCTTATTGAAAAACTAGCATATAATATACCCATTCTAGTATATGGATCAATTAATTTCCTTAGAGACTATAAATAGGATCATGGCATCAAAATTTGAGCTCAACATCTACACTCTACCTACAAATCTATGTAAAATCTATTTTCTAGCTTGTTGTTCCAAGTTTTAGACTAGAAAATGAAAGAAAACTTGAAAGTGTTAATCCTTTGACAATGTTCTTTCCTTGTTTTATATGTCCAAATACTTTGATGGGTGAATTTTGTATCAAAAATTACATAAAGGAGAAGAGGTACCATATAGAACTATTACCTTTCGCTTATGATAAAATTATGCAACCGTCACTTCCCACATATTGATAATTATGTAATCACCTGGGTGAGTATGGAGATTCTAAGATGATTGCAAAATCACCTCTTGTATGAAATAATAGTTTTAGGAATCCTTTATTTATTTGAATTCCTTGAGATGTTTTAGATCACTCCAAGGTTATCATCATTACTAATAGGTGTTTATTTTTCGACATCTTTTGACTAAAAGGGACAAATTTTATTTATTTGAGAAACTATATTGATCTAATTTATGGATCAAACCTCCCCACCAAAAAGAATTTTGGTCCCTAAAATATTAGTAACTCATCAAGTGAGGAAACTTATGTTAGTGCAGTAGGTGTGACATTCACCTTGCAAGTTGTATTCATCTTATTGCAACTTAATTGTTCACAAATGGTTAATTATGTATTTATCTCCAAAGTTCATGGAGTGAAAAAAATGGGTTGCCCATGTGAAGGTGAGGATATATGTAATTATTTATTTATTTTGTAGTGTCTTGGAAAGATTTTTATACTAGGGAATTAAATAGAGTCACATTGGAAAGGCCAAACTTAGGATTTATTTGAGCATCTGTAATTATTAGTGGGTGTAAGGTGTATTTAGTGTTTCATGAGGGAGGTGCCTGGGAGTTACATTTAAAAATGATGATGGTGGTCAAATATGCTTTTATGAGAGGTTACATTCTATTCTAGAGGCCACTCTCTTGTAGTGGGTCATAATAATTTTTACCATGCTATTTGGGGTAGAGGTTGAATGATGCAAGGTGGAGGTGAAAGAACCTTAAAGATGAACCTTTTATGCATTGTAAGATTAAAGGTAGGTTCTTCTTAAAGAGTGATTGTGTGTGAAAATTAAAGTTATGTAAGTCTATCTCCAACCATCCTAACCATAATGTATGACCATGAGAGTTGGGACTGCCAACTAGACTAGAAACTAGACAAATTATACAAACCTAGAACATACATGACTTGGAAATTAGAAAACAAAAAATTGACTAAGTATTGGAAATAAAGAACAAAAAATTGGTGGGTTTAGGGGCACCTTTGAGATGAAGTGGTCCAAATGGAAGTTTCTTAGAATCAGCTCCTAATGCTACCTATGAAATTTGTGAGTCATTGGACCAAAAGGACAAGGTCATCCTATGTAAAATGACCTATCTAACAACATTGACCAGACTTGACAACCTCCATGACAATATTGTCTAGTGGGGGGAAACCTTCACTAGGGAGCAGATATAGACTTGAAATTTATCAAGGAGTTTCTTGATAGAGTGTCCTAACTCCTCAAAAATGTTCACCTATTAGTAACCAATAGAAGGAATGTAATTTATAGTAAAACTCAAGGGGTCATGATAAATATGAATGATAAAGAAAGTTTATGTTGAAGAATTGGAAGTGTTTTACCTAGTAAATGGAATGAAAAGGGTATGAAACTAATAGGGTTCAATGGTAACAACATGAGGAAGCATCCCAAGAGAATTCATGCACTAATCTACAAAGGAACAATGAAAATGCATTAAAAACCTATTGGTCCTAATTTATTGAAAAAAATGAGATGAAATGAACAAATTTGAAAGGTTTTACTTAATCATTTTTTAATTTTTGAGTATGGATGGGTTCCTAGGATTGATTAAAATCTCTAACAGTAAACTAGACTAAAAAATCATCAAAATAGAGCCTAAAAACAATATATGGAATCCTATAGGATAGCCTTGACCTCTCCTAATAGCCAATAGGGTTGCCTTAACCCTATTAAATAGTTCTCTACAACTTCTTTGATGTGTTCTTTAAATTATTTAAGGGGTACTTTACTCTTGGAACATTTTTTGAAACTTTGTAGAACTTTTTGAAATTGACTTGCAAGTGCACTTTCATGAGAGGGATCCTTGCAAAAAAACAAAACATTAAAGGGGAGTCTACCATAGTCATTCCCCTTGTGGGCTTTCAAGAATGATTTCACATAAAAATAATGGTATATAATAGGTTATAAAACTAATTTATGCAAACAATTTACACCATATAAAAACATAACTATGAAAACTTGTACAATGATGGCAAAAGGTGCATAGGAACTCTACAAAGAAAGTAGGGTGGTAGAGTGGTTTTGGGAACAAGGTGATGGTTCAATCCAAAGGTATTTTGGGGATTCAAAGAGGATTGATATATCAATAGGATAGCACAATTATTAAGCACTCAAGTGAGGGTTTGATATGATAATGGTTCACAACTCCAAAAAGTGTCAAACAAAGGCTTGCATTCATAAAGGGTTGATTGGAAACACAATGAAATGACAAAATGGTGTAATTACCTAGGTTTACACCCAATACATTAGCCGAACAAACACCGAACCAATAAATTTTTCATGTTTTCAAGTGCGGCATTCACATGTTGTGTCGCACTCATGTGCACACAAGGTGTTGCAACAAGGACAACAACACTAAAGAAGACATCACCATTGCACTATGCAAGGTGGCACAAGAGGAAGAATACACCCATCATGTGACAACTCACCACGATGACCTGACAAGAGGTGGAGCTCACTCCATGACGAGGTTCAGATACACATCCAAAACCTCACTCCCTCGCGAACACATGGAGTAGGATGAGGGTAACAGTCACCTCAATCCATTCCATGACTACTAAATACACCATCCTAACACAAGGGTAACACTCTCCCATGGGATGGTTCAACTAGGAGGTACAAGTCCTCAAACAAAGGGAATGGTCACTAGTTGATCTTGTGCAAAGGCATTCTTCCCAATTCAAAAGAGGGAATAATCCAAAGAGTGCATAACACATAGAAGAAATGACACCATGGCTACACTCAAGTGGTCAAATGAGCACCTTACAAAAACAAACTTCATAAATGGGTTGAATAGTCATAATAGGTCAACCTAGTAGAGTACAAAGCCCACTTCCCAGGACTCTAACGCCCAGGGCTATAGTCCTGGGACAATAGCACCCAGTGATAGAACACAACAATCTACTACTCGAGGGGGGTGAATTAGTAGATCAATAAAACTTAAAACCTCAAACCTCAAGAAAGAAAATCAATCTTAACTTTTAGTTCATTAACAAGAACAACAAGAAAGCATGCACGCGTCAACACTAGATATACATGGAAAACCCAATTTGGGAAAAACCATGGTGAGAAAATGATGCTAGGATCTACCATCCTAATCCAGCCTCACAAATGAAACCATTGATTACAATGTTTAAGAGCACCAACTCTTAGGAGTCACCAAACCCCTAATTTAAGAGCACCAACTCTAAGGAGCCTACAATCCCCTAATCTGAGAACCAATTTAGTTCACATGAGGCACCAAACTCACTGAATATGAAGCACCAACTTCACACGATCATAGAAATGAAATACATCAAATGTTGCAGTCTTTACTATAACTAGATCTCCACCCATTTTGAGTAATCAATTCTAATTATGCATTGATATTCTGATCACCTCAGCTCACAAATTTGATTTGCATTACACCACCTTACTCTCCATATTGAAAAATTCTCTCTCACTCCATTACATTGTTTATTACAAATTTCTTTTAAATATGTATACAACTGTCACTTCATATTCCCGCTCACTTGTATGTCTAGAAAAACAACTCTACGTGTGTCAGGAAATCAACTTTGCATGTCTATACTTTTGCTCATTTGCATGTACAAGAAAACAACTCTATATGTGGCTTTGTGCATGCAACAAATATACCTTTCTATTTATCCACTGTTACAATCATAATCGCATATATATCCATGCACATGCAAAAAAATCTACTTTTAATCTTCACCTTCTACAAAAACTGAACTTGCAAAGTTTCTGAGATTGGGCTTCCTATCTTTCATCTTTCTTGTTAATTCAATCAGGCGTCAGAATTTTTGTCTTTCACCTTCATAGTTTGCATCTGGAGCTTGCCACTTGTCGGCATTGCATAGTCACGTGGAGTGGCAAAGAAAACTTTCTTGTGGGCTTGCGAAAGCCTGACACATGGCACAATTTTGCACCACGTAGCGACCAATAACTTCCACTATCTTTCTTTGCACTTATGTGCTAGCTGTTGATCTCGTAGAATCAACATGCACCATTGTATCAAAAATTTTTACACTCGCATAGATAGCAAAAGCCTTCCTTTTCTTCCTTTGTGCATAGGCACTAGTCGTCTGATCTAAATGATCAACGCACACTTTTGGATCCACATCAAGATGAATATACTTTATCCTCCTTCACCACTCAAGCTGATAAACACAAGGAAATAGGGCCTGTAATATGATGATGACGATGGCATAAGTTGTCACTTAAGTGACTTCTCACTAAGGATAACAGGTCAATAGAAAAAAGCTTCATTTGGAATGGATCAAGAAGTAACTTCGCTCTTTTAATCTTTGATTCCTTAAACTTGTTCAGATTTTGCTTATCAGGCATTTTGTCTTCTGACTTCCACTTTAAGAATAGAATAATGAAAACCTCCACTCTTTGATCTCTAATTCCTTAGACTAAATCAGAGCATTGCGATCAGGCCTTCTACTCTAGCCCTTCTTATTTCCTCGACAAGGAAAATGAGTAAGGTCAAAACCTTGAACTCTGATAAACTTCAAAAAGGAATAAGGCTGAAACCTTGAACTCCAAAAATCTCCAAAAAACAAGTAAACCTCCTTTTTTCACTTACTCCAACTCAATTTTTGGCCTTAGACTCATCAATGACAACACTTGAACAATTTCCTTTGACATCAATGACAATAATTCAACAATCTCCCCCTTTTTCATTGATGGCAACCTACAAATAATCTATCTTTATCATTTCTTTATCTCATCGACATTGGCTCCCCTACGCTATCTCTTCTACATTTTATCCCTCTTACTCTAATTATCCCCCTTTGACATCAATGGCAAAGGGAGGTAATCAACCTCCTTCCTGACAACAACCTTCTACTTTAATGCTTCTCCTCATCAAGTCACATCAAACTGTAATCATCTAAACTCCGTATATCTACCTGCTCCTTCTGAAAGGTAGGCATTGTCCAAATAAGGATGAAATATATGCCTTGAGCTGCTCTCCCTAGATAGATGTTACAACCAAACTTCTACTTGTGAGAAAGAGCAATAACTCCTAGCTTTTGCCTGAGATATTCAAAAGTGTTCTTGGGAAGTGGCTTTGTGAAAATGTCAACAATCTAATCTTGTGTGGTGACATACTCTAACTTTACTTCTTGACTTGCAACCTTTTCCCTCAAGAAATGGTATTTAATGGAGATGTGATTTGTTCTTGAATGCATCACAAGATTCTTTGAGATATTGATTGCACTTGCATTATCATAAAGAATGGAAATAGGATCATAATATTCAACTTTTATGTCTTTGAGAGTCTTCTTCATCAATAAAACTTGTGTGCAACATGTAACAACAACATATTTTGCCTCAGCATTGGACAATGTGACCGAATCTTGCTTCTTGCTGAGCCATGATACTAACTTATCACTAAGGAAGAAAGCTCCACCACTGGTGCTTCTCCTGTCATCTGTACTTATTGCCAAATCAACATTTGTATAAGATGTCAAAGTAAAATCATTATTTATAGGGTACCATAATCCATACTCCACAATACCTTTTAGGTATCTAAAGATCATCTTCACATATTGATTATGAGATTCCTTAGGAGCAACTTGGAATCTAGCTACCATGCATACTACTTGCATGATATCTGGTCTGGATGCAATTAGTATGCATGGTAGCTAGATTGCAAGTTGCTCCTAAGGAATATCTGGTCTGGATACAATTAGGTATAGTAAGCTACCTATCATTGATCTATACATTGTATGATCTGTATCAGGTATCATCCTTGTTCAACTTACATCCTATCATCATGGGGGTACTAATTGGCTTCCAGTATTCCATCTTGAACTTCTTGAGCATTTCCTTTGCATACTTGGTTTGGGATATAAATATACCTTGGTCTAATTGTGATATTTGTAAACCAAGAAAGAAAGAAAGTTCTCCAAGCATGGACATTTCAAACTCTTTTTGCATCAGATCAGAAAATTCCTTTCACATCCTATCATCACTACCATCAAAAATGATGTCATCAACATATACAACAACAATAAACATGTGCTCACCTTCTGATTTGAAGTACACGTTTCTATCAGCACATCCTTTTCTGAATCCTTGTTGTTGGAGGTAACTATCCAACTTAGAATACCAATCCCTAGGGGCCTATTTTAGACCATACAATGCCTTTTTCAGTCTGTAAACATAATCTTCTTTCTCTGACAGCTAAGATCCTTTAGGTTGCTCAATGTAAACTTCTTCATTAAGGTTTCCATTCAAGAATGTAGATTTAACATCCATTTGGTAAACCTTGAAGTTCTTATAAAGAGAGGATGCCAAAAACATTCTAATTGCTTCCAGTGTCGCCATAGGTGCAAATGTTTCTTCAAAATCTATGCCTTCAACTTGTGTGTATCCTTTACAAACCAATCGAGCGTTGTTCCTCACAACTTCTCCATCCTCATTTAGCTTGTTCTTAAACACCCATTTTGTGCCTATCACGTTTTTATCTATAGGTCTTGGAATCAATTCCCAAGTCTGATTTTTATCTATTTGATTGAGCTCCTCTTCCATTGAATTGATCCATCCTTCATCTTCCCTAGCATCAGTAAATGTTTTAGGTTCAATCTTAGATAATAATGAAAAATTCACCTATTCATTTGACATTGCCAATTTTCTTCTAGTTTGAACTCCTTCATTCTTATCTCCTATTATTTGTTTTTTAAGATGATCTTTTTGCATATACTAAATAGTAGCATCTTATTCTTCTTCTATTATAGCTGATCCATCTAAGCAACTATCCTTGTTTTGTGTTAGATGTGGTTGGTCCTCATCTACCCTAACATTAGCACTTTCTATTATTCTATGCAGTCTCTTAGTGTAGCACATATATGCTTTGGATCTGCTAGAATATCCATGAAATATTGCTTCATCACATCTTGAATCAAAGCTTCCTAGCCCATCTTCATCTCTTCTGATGTAGCATCTGCTACCAAACATCTTGAAATATTTGACAGAAGTAGGCCTGCCATACCATAATTCATAAGGTGTCTTATCAGTGTTTACGCTTAACTGTACTCTATTTAAGACATACATTGTTGTGTGTACTGCATCTCTCCAGTAAACATCAAGTAGTTTTACCTCATTTAGCATAGTTCTTGCCATCTCTTTTACAATTCTATTTTTCCTTTCCGCAACTCCATTGTACTATGGACTTCTAGGTGCAGAATATTGTCTTTTTATCCCATGTCATTCACAGTATTCGACAAACTCATTGGAGGTGAATTATCCACCTCTGTCTAATCTAAAGCATTTGATTGTCAGACCACTCTCCTTCTCAACCATAGATCTAAAAGTCTTAAATCTCTCAAAGGATTCTGATTTATCCTTAAGAAAAGTTACCCATGTCATTCTTGAGAAATCATCAACTAATAACATGAAATATCTCTCACCTTTTAGTCCTTGTGTCTTGGTTAGACCACATAGGTCTGTATGAACTAACTCCAAGAGTCTTGAAGTAGAGTATTCTTTTATTTTGAAACTAGACCTTGTCTATTTCCCATGCTGACATGAACTTTACATATTCTATTTGTTGGCTTGTTGATTTTAGGCATGTGCCTAACTACACTTTTTGACCTTCACAAGGTTATCAAAATTGATATGTCCCAATCTTCTGTGCCACAACCAACTTTCATCAACCTATCCCATTAAACAACTTCTTCCTTGAATCTGCTTGAGATTGTAAAGATTATTTTTTGTTCTTCTTGCCTCAGCAACCAGCTTACTAGAACTTCCCTTTCTGATCTCACAACCTTTTGCATTAAATGTCAGATTATATCCATTATCACACATCTGGCTTATGCTAAGAAAATTGTGCTTTAGTCCTTCAACATAATAGACATTGTGAGTCTTGGTTTTTCCATCAATACTTAGTGTTTCTTTACCACAGATCTTCGCAGATGTGTTGTCACCAAAGTTAACTAAGCCTCTATTCCATGAAATGTTGTCTGTACTATCAGAGATTCTTCTTTCTTCTGATTCTCCTTCTTCTCCTTCCAAACTTTCTTATTTTCCATCTTCTTATTCATAAGAGAGTCTGATACACCATCCTTCTTAGGAGGCACATTCTCCTTTCTTTCCTATTTGTTAAATTTTACAAAATTTGTTCTATAGTATTTTGCAATATGACCAAAGTTATTGCAATTGTAACAAACTGTTTAGTGGTAAAAAGAGGGGGTTTTAGTTTCAAGGGTTTATGTTAAATCCTCCTTTCACCACAACATTCAAGGACATTCAACCAAGTAGAGACTCTACTATAGATCTCCTATCACTTGGAATAGAGGGGAAGATTGGAATTGTGTGGATTTGTTGTTCAATTAAGTCCAATTATGCTCAAAACCCTAATTTCATAAAATCGTAAACAAATGGACAAATCACAGAAAATGATCACACACAGAGATATCAAATGACAATCAAATACATACCAGATTTTGAAGTTCAGTGTATAGAAAAGTTGGGGACTAATGAGCGGGTGCCCTAGTCCAGTGTACCTATTTTTGTCGGGATCTGTGAAGAATATCTGCACAACACAATCTTGTTGTCACAGAGATTTCACCACATCAGAATCTAGAGGACTAATGAGCAGGTGCCCTGGTCTAAGCCCTAATTTTCATCTTTTCTCTACACTTCTGATAGTCTGTAATGCCTCCCTGCAACTCCACTTCTTCCGGTTCTGAAACCTATAACATGTAATAATAGAAAAGTGGGTTGGGGGTTGTGATGTTTAGAGGCTTGCCTCGGTCAAGCCCCAGAGAGACATTCAAGTCTTCTAAACACAGTTGTTAGATAAAGAGTGCGTATCCCTACGGGATAGAGGTAAAAACCAATTGATAAATGCTTGAAAACACAAATGAATGTCACCTCGATGGTGTAGCTAGCATGAACATGAAGATCTTTCACATCATGAGAAGATGAAGCCAAATCTACATAACAAACACAATAAAAAAACAATACTACTATGCAACAATGAATACTTTGAAAAATCTTAAGTCATAAGGATGCCAAAAGCTCATAATCATCTTCTAGTTTACAAATGAATGCCTAAACATGCTTATATATGCAACTAAACAACTTCCCACCAAGAAATTCGTAATTCAAACTTTAGGTGTCTGCCTAGGACCTAATAACGGTCATATAACTGACACATGAAATTAGGTCCTGACCCAAAATAGGGTAGGACTAAGGCACGGGCACCCAAGTCCTCCCCCCTATTTTTAGCAGGAATCACCATAAGTGCACCCCCTAGGTCTCATTTGCCATAAAACTCAGGGGTTTCTTCACCAGAAGTCCTCATTAACATGCAATATGATCTAAATGCATTCTAAAGACCCATGAGCTAAACCTTAAGAGGGAAAAGCCCCCAAGGGGACATTTTATGATATAACATTTAGCCCCCACTTTAATGTGTGTATAAATGTATGGCCAATACATGCATTAAAGTACGGTCAACAAACACAGCAAACATGCCAAGCATGGTGAAGACACGCCAAACACATTGAATACAATAATAGGCATGCAAAACACAGAGAAGACAGTAACAGTCATGCAAGATATGAAGAAGATAATATTGAAGACATGCAAAACACAATGAATACAATGAATGTAGTGATTATTTCTTTTTTTCATTTTTTCCATATGAATGCAACTGCAAGTACATGAAAAGTAACACACAACGCATGATAGAGGAGGGACTCATCACCACCAATCTTTAGATTGCATATGGGGCAATAGACACACAATACAAATCTTAGAGTGCAAGAGGGACTCATCACCACCATTCTTTAGACTGCACTTGAGAACAAACATGTCATACAAATACCAAAGCATAGGAGTGACTCATCTCCACCAGTCTTTAGATTATGCTTGGAAATAAACACACCATACACACACACATGGAAGACATGGAGAAAACATGGAAAAAAAGTGATGGAAGAAACCTATTACTAGGTTGTAGCCATCTTAGGCACATTACAAGCATACACTGATGATTGGGCTTCACCACAACAATCATCGAAGACATGCTTAAGGGTTAGGATATTCTCAGATCTGCTCCCTGCCTGCTAGGAGGAATTTTTGGAAAATGATAGGATTGTGCAATCTCCTCAAGAAATACACCATCCCAGCCTCGCATGGAGGGATTAAAATAAAAGGATATGCATGATATCCCACCTCTAGAAAGGGCTTAATTGATTGTAATATAGAAAGAAAGATGTGTACTCACACGGAGATACAACATCTTGCCTTCGCAGAGGGCTTATAAATACACTTCGTTAGTATCAAAATCATTAGACATCTTACCTTATATGCCCCCAACTTAAAGTGGTTGATATCATGTACCGATATCAAGTACGTTAAGGTAGAGAGAAAACACACAAGGGAACAAAAGCTCTCGCAAAGCCCATGCCCCCAGAGGTGACATGTACTTTACGATCGCCAAATGTTCCCACAAACACATTCCTGCAAGAAAAGAGGTTAGAAATCTTTCCATAAGATAATAACCACATCACATGATAAAAAGAAATACATAATAAATCATAACATCAAGAAGCCAAGGTTACACTACAAATTCAAAAATTGAGCATAACCGTGGGGCTATACTACAAGATCTTGGAATCAAATGTAAACCAGGTGAGATTCAAAGATAAACAAAGTGCAAGGAGAAATTGTATTTTTATAGTTTGTTAGTACAATAAGACAACATCAAAATATTACTCGGATTGATTTTACTAGCCAAGTGTCAGATAATGTATATCAACCCCATCGTCATGTATGGACTACGTCCATTTTTTGATTTCTTGCTAAAGGGACACTTGGTCCTTATCAGTATCATTTATTTTTTGTCATCCGCCTGCTAGATAGAACCACTAGAGGAAGGTAAACAATAAATCAAGATAGGAGAACAAGTGCCTTAGGGATAGTCATGTAGGAGGGTGCCCCCAAGTCACAAACTGCAATGCTATGTCCTTAAGACATAAAACACAACAATTAAAATAGAGGAGAAGCAATGTAGAAGAATGATGATACAAATAGAAGAAGGTCACAGTAGAGGCGGTCTCCCAGTATCCTTGACCTTACAAGAGAATCAAGGGTCATCCTAGGAGGCCTAAAAAACACATAACACATCACAGGGGAGCACAACATGGAGGTAAAGGGTTAGAAATACTTACCTGTAGAGACAACCGAACTAGCGGTTGTCATCAATCAAATCATCATCTTCCCACTCTCGAATGTTAGAGGAAAGTGGGATATAAGGTACCATAGCCCAACTTTTATTCTTGTCTTCAAGTTGTCAATTCTTAAGGTCTTCTTGGTTTGATTCAATATTTGGTGAGATGTTTTCTTATTGAGATGTGTTTCATCGAGCAAACGCTTGTCTTCTCTTCCTCCTTTCTCTTGCTTGTCTATTTCTTCTTGTCTTACTATTTATCTCTTTTAAAATAGTGTCTTGTTCTTCCATATGTTTTTGTGTTTTAGAGGAGGAAGCACCATGGTCAAATCTCATTTGTCTCGGTGAAATGTTTTGTTCTCGAAGACTATCACCTGATCCTTGTAAAGATGGTGGGGGAGGAACCTCGGCATAGGGCCCTTTTCCTTTTGGTTTAAGATGCTCTTCAAATGTGGGTTGTTCATCTCTTATTATTTCTTGAATAGAAGTACTGGCCACTCGATGTAATAATTGTGCTTTGTAGTTTCTATAACTCAAAGTTAAAATCTATCTGTGGCTCTGGTTATAGTTCAAATCATTCCCAAAAGTTATCAAGGCTAAAGTGTTTTCTTTAACCAAAGGTTTGTATTTATTGCGAGTGATAGTATGCATTTGTCCATTCAAAGGAAATGTTACACAATTATGAATTATTGAAGGGACAACTTTCATAGCTTTTAGCCATGGGTGTCCTAATTTTATGCAAAAAAGGTCAGATACGAGGACAACATCAAATAATTGTTCTATGGATTTCTCAAATACAGTGACCAATAAAGATATCTTCCCAAAAGTGTTTATAAAGGTTCCCTTATGTGTCTTAATCATCATGTCCAAAGGGTCATAGAAGTCTTGTATCAAACCATGTGAATAGAATAATTCTTCTGATGCCACATTGGTCATGCAATTAGGATCAATAAGGGTTCCATCCACAGGATTGCCCATTATCTTCACAGTGATATAAAGAGGTCCTTCAGTGTTTCCAATTGTTCTATCATGAGGTGTAAACACAATTTCGGGTTCAGGGACCTTTCTTTTCATGTAAGGCCTAGGAGGGAACCTAGTGTTATTGTTGTGATTAGAATCCATGTGTATATGTTTCCAAATCAATGTAAAATAATATTTTAAAATCTTTTCAAAAGTTATGCAAGAAACAAGTGCAAAACTATATGTGAAAATGACCTAAAATGCTTGATTTTTTCAACTTTTTTCAATGCAAATGAGTGAAGGAAGAGGTGTTGTAAGGAAATTGAGGAGGGGAAGAAAATAATATGTCTAATATCAGTCCAATAAACCAATAATATCCTTCACAACACACCTTTAGTGCAGATCTATAATGATGACAAGTCAAAACCTAGTGAAAATACACTAAAAACATGCAAATTTTCACCAATTTTCAATGTAAATGCCTAATAGAAAGGGTGTTGTAAATAATTTGAGGAGGGGAAACAAATTATAAACCTGATAAAAGCCAATTAATGCAGAAAAATCCTTCACAACATACGTATGATGCAATTCTAGAGAGACGATAAGGCCAAATCTAGTGAAAATGCAGGTTTTCAAACCCTAGACATGAAATTTTGCAAGAAAGACACTATGATGAAACACTAAAGTTAGAAATCAGTCCTAAATGATTGTTTGAAATAGTAGTAAAATCTTAAACAAGATTTTAACCACAAACCCTAGCTAATGCATAAACTAGGTGATATGAAAAATGCACAATTTCAAGCAATTTTTAACAATTTAATCATGAAAATACAATGTAAAGGGATGATGAATGATGAATTTATGTAATTTAAATCAGATCTGATGATAATAAAAAAATTTAAATGAAATTAAATGCAAATTAATTCAAATTATTTGAAAATGCAAGCTAAAAATGCCAATTTTTTCAAAATTTTCCAATTTTTCAATTTTTTTGTAATTTTTCCAATGAAATAAGATGAAAATGAAATGAATGAATGAAATGAATGCAAGTCTGAAGTACAACACTCAGCAAGTTGAAAAATCCTTAAAAACATGGGTTCACCAAAATGTTTAGTGGTAAAAAGAGGGGGTTTTAGTTTCAAGGGTTTATGTTAAATCCTCCTTTCACCACAACATTCAAGGACATTCAAAAGAGTAGAGAACTCTACTATAGATCTCCTATCACTTGGAATAGAGGGGAATATTGGAATTATGTGGATTCATTGTTTAATTAAGTCTAATTATGCTCAAAACCCTAATTTTGTAAAATCGTAAACAAACGAACAAATCACAGAAAATGATCACACACAGAGATATCAAATGACAATCAAATACATACCAGATTTTGAAGTTTGGTGTGCGGAAAAGTTGGGGACTAAGGAGCGGGTACCCTAGTATAGTGTACCTATTTTGTCAGGATCTCTGAAGAATGTCTGTAACACAATCTTGTTGTCACAGAGATTTCACCGCATCAGAATTCTAGAGGACTAATGAGCGGGTGCCCTAGTCCAAGCCCTAATTTTCTTCTTTTCTCTGTACTTCTGATAGTTTGTAATGCCTCCCTAAAACTCCACTTCTTCTGCTTCTTAAACTTGTAACCTGCATCACAAAAAAGTAGGTTGGGGTTGTGGTGTTTCGAGGCTTGCCTTGGTCAAGCCTCAGAGAGACATTCAAGTCTTTTGAACATTGTTGTTAGATAAAGTGTGTGTATCCCTATGAGATAGAGGCAAAAATCAATTGATAAACTATTGAAAACACAAATGAATATCACCGTGATGGTGTAGATCACATGAACATGAAGATCTTTCACATCATGAGAAGATGAAGCCAAATCTACATAACAAACACAATAACAAAATTAGTTCTTCTCCTACGAACAATTCTACACCTAATAGCCCTATGACCATATTGATTACATGAATAATAATAGCCATAAAAGGATTGAGGGAACCTGGTCATAACAAAGTATTTTGTAGGAGGGGGTCCTCTATAGCTCTTCTCCTTTAGATCTCTGACTTTTGTGAAGCCATCATCTTCCTTCTTCCGCTTCTTCTCTTTAGTATTTTTAGGAGGATCACTAGATTTTGAAGGCTAACCTTCTTCAAATCCCAATCCATCCATGTTCTTTGTAAATTTCTGACTGTTAATCATTTCATCAAACATACCACTACTCTTTTCAAACTTCATACTTAGGTCAATCTTATCCTTAACCTTTTCTAACTCTTTTCTCAGAGACACAATTTTGGATTCTAGCTTCAGACATTCTTCAGATTTTGCCTTCAATTCAGATTTTGTAACTTCTTCTATTCTCTTGGCTTCTTCCACTTGTGTCTTCAAATTAGAAACCACCTCTTCTAATTCTACCGAAGCTTCTTATACACCATATCTTCTAAAAGTTGTAGCTTCGTTTTGGAGTTTTTCATCCTAAGTTTCTCAATCTCTTGTAAATCACATACTAGGTCTCCTTCTTCATTCTCAGGGTCTTCCAAATTAGTATTGTTCTGATCTTTATCATTAGTCTCCACTATTTTAAATGTAAATTCATTTCCTTCAGCCTCAAAAACACCTTCATTTTTGTCTTTTGAAATGGGGCATTCTTCAGAGGAGTTATTGTCACCTTTTTATGTATAGACTCTTCTTGTTCTTATTAAAATTATTCTTCTTTGGATATAACTGCTTGTTACTTTTCTTACTATCAAATTAATCACTTTTATCTTTTCCTTCAAAAGAACATTTAGCAGTAAAGTGACCAACCTTTCCACAATTAAAACACTTAAAAGGTAACTTACCTTTATACTTCCTAGAACCTCTCTTCAATCTTTTTACAAAATTGGCCTCTTCCTCATCTATCTCATATTCAGGATCTACATTATTTGCCTTCTTTGATGCCTTAAAAGCAACATCTCTCTTGGAAATCTCAGTACCACCAGTCCTCATTTCTTAGGCAGTAAAAATACAATGTAGCTCATCAACAATTATCTTATCAAGATTGTTTTCTTCTTCTATAGCAAAGACTTTAGAATCATACCTAGAAGGTAAGGATCTAAGTACCTTCTTGAAAATCACTGGCTCTTTTACTTCTTCATCGAGTCCTCTCATAGCATTTACAACTTCATCAACTCTGAGTGAGTAATCAACAATATTTTCTTCCTCTCTCATATTTAAGCTTTCAAATCTTCCTTTAAAGGTCTGCAGCTTGGCTTGTTTCACCTTTGAATCTCCTTCATAAATGCTTTGAAGCTTAACCCAAATTTCTTTGGTAGACTTGCATTGCATCACTTTCACAAATTTAGAGTTAGCTAAACCACATAGAGTTGCATTCTTAGCCTTAGCATTATTCTCACATTCCTTCTTACCTGCCTGGTCTATTGGAGGAGTTGTAGGAGTTGTATAACCATCACAACCTAATCAAACGCACTTTAGCTTTCCTCCCCCCAATACGTTTCTTCAACCATCGCAAAGCCAACATTCTTACCTAGCGCCACCTCCACCTCTGCCTAATCAAAACCCCCAATTCCAACCCAATCTGAACCAATCATACAATCCATACAATCCCAATCAATCTTACGACCCTTACAATACCACTGCGCATGGCTCACATTATAATCTTCCATATGGGCAACACCAACCACTTTTTGGACAACAGGAGATGTTACCAACCCCTCCCACAACTATGGAACTAAAGATTGCGGAGGTGCAACAACAGCTATCTGATCTTACGTTTGGCCACACCAAAAAGACCTTCTCCTTGGAGGAAGTGTGCCCTTATCCTTTTGATCGGTCGTTACCAATGATCCCTTTTCCTCAAAATTTCACTATTCCAAAGTTTGATAAGTACAAAGGAAAAGGTGACCCAAAAGACCATCTTAGGGAATTCTATCTTGCTTGCTTTGAAGTCTCTCACAACGACACATATCTTATGCGTCTTTTTCCTTGCAGTCTTGGAGGACAAGCAATAGAATGGTTCTCACACTTACCTACGGGTATCAAGTCTTTCAATGAGCTAGCAGAGAAGTTTGCCACCCATTTTTCTTACAACGCAGAGCATGAGATTTCCATGACGGATCTATGCAACAATAAACAGAAAAATGGCGAGACTTTCATTTCTTTCCTTTAGCGATGGAGACAAATGGCTAGTAAATTCCCTATCAAGATTCCGGAGAAACAGCTTGTTAGCATATTTGTACAGAACCTCAACCAAGAGTTAGGTTTCCATTTGCAAATTCTTAGTGCTACAACCTTCGATGAAATCACATACAAGGGTATCAACATTGAGAAGGCCCTCATCGCTAAGGGTGTGGTCAAAATCTTTAAGGAGATGAAAGATAGCAATTCGCATCAACAGTCGAATGATAAACCCAAATATTGGAATAAAAACAAAAACGTGGTCAATGATGGAGTGGTCGATACTAAGCATGTCCAAACGTTGCAAACACCGTTGCAACTCTCCAAACCAAGTCAAGCTCCACCTCAACAACAGCAGCAACAAAGGCAGCCTTATCCCAACCAACAGCAACGACAACAAGAGCGGCCTCAACAAGATTACCCTCCGCGACGTCAATTTACTCCTTTGGGAGTGCCCATCGAATCGGTCTTACAGCAAGCTTTGCAGAAAAGGCTCATAACCTTACCTGATGCTCCTCCTTATGGAGAACCTATCTACAAAACTGCACATTATAGAGACAATGAGTATTGTGAGTTCCATAGGAGCAAAGGTCATAGAACTGCGTCTTGCATGAAACTCAAGCACCTCATCCAAAACCTTATCGAAGCTAATCAAATCACTTTTGAGAATGAATCACCAGCGCAACACACAAACAAGGATCTCGATATGTACAAGGAACCATTCCCTCATCACGGTCCACCTCCTCCTCAGGATAGAGGTAAAGGTATCAATCATGCTTCCACGTCTTTCGATTCCATTGTAGGTCGTTTTGAAGAGAGTCGAGTGTCTACCCTCACCATCAAAGGCAAATCTACGGATTGTGCTGTTACTACTCGTCGAGGTCATGTCACCATTCGTACACCTACACCTAGGCTTCCAGTTTAGTCTGATTATAATCTTGTCGAACATCTAGGGAGAACACCAGCACAGATCTCTATTTTGGACCTTCTACGGTCATCACCTGCACATAGAGTGGTGCTAGAAAAAGCCCTCCAAGAGTCGTCCATTCCTAACAACATAGCTGTCGCAGATTTCCAAGCTATAGTGGGTAATATTGCTTCACCTTACAATGTGGTCTTCTCTGAGAAAGACCTTCCCTCCCATGATCCTTGTCACAATGATGCCCTCCATATTGAAGTGCTCATCCATAAGCGCAAAATCAAACGCATCCTCATAGATGGTGGTGCTGGTCTCAACATCTGTTCTTTAAAGTTACTAAAGCAATTGGGATACTCTGAGGATCACGTCAACACTGATCATAGTATTACAATCAAGGGGTATGATGATGCAGAACGCCGTTCAGAAGGTGTTATTCACTTGCCTATACAGTTGGGCCCTGTTATGCTTGAAACCAGGTGTCAAGTCCTTGATATTGAGCTGCCTTACAACATTATTCTGGGCCGCCCATGGATCCATGCAATGAAAGCTGTTCCCTCCACGTACCATCAGTCCCTAAAGTTCCCATACAATGGTACGGAGATCACCATCCCAGGAGATCCTAATCCTTTTGAATTTTGTCGTGTCTTGCAAGGAAGCTATAAGAATTGCAACCAAGTGCCTAAAAATGACAAAGCCCTTGAGTCCCCTCTCTATGTTGACCCTGAAACTCTCACACAAGCCTCTACAAGTGAGCCTACACCCCTCCCCAAAATCACAACTCGCTTTCGGGATATAGGCTTTGGCACTTATGATATCTCTGAATCTTGTTGTGTAGGGCGGATGCCTTTATCTCCAAAATCTTACGGCAAACCACCCATTGCTAAAGTTACCAAAAAAGCAAATATTCCTCCCCCACCATTCCTAACCCAATTCCAACATGGACGGTTATTGGAAGAGGAAACTATTGAGGACATCTCTTCTTGGCTCTACAAGGAGAAAGAACCAGTCACAATACCAGTCAAGCAATATGGCAATGGCTTAAGGATAGTGAAAAACATGGGCTATAAAGGCAAAGGTGGCCTTGGGAAACAGAATCAAGGCACTATGGAGCCCATTGTGGTAACAAAGAAGCTAGACAAGAAAGGATTAGGATTTGGTAAGAAGGTACCACGCGCCTCGGACATCGAGTATATCCTCGACGAGGTAGCTGACAAGTTTCCCGCCGATTCGACATCTACAGAGGATATCCTCGATGACTCTTCCCTCCACATAACCAATCTATTCACAGAATCCTCCATTTTTACACTATCCTCCGTATCCTTAACTTCCACCACCAGCACCCAGAATGTCACGCTTGTCTACCCTGAACTTATCGATTGGGACCAACAAGGGGCCCCTGTTATAGATGTCTTTCAGAATGACGAAGCTTTAGCTGAATTCATGGGACTTCGAGAAGGTATCCCTCTTGGCGATCACAAGGCAGGTTTTGTAATGGAACTAGAGCCCATGGCTTACTTTGGTGAGAATGCCAAATCCTCTAGTCGCAAAAGTGCAAATAAAGAAAGATCTCTAGGTGAAAACCACACTGTGGCACCTCCTGATCATAAAATAGTAAAAATAAAGGACGTATCCAAAGGTGAAAACCCAACTGTGGCACCTGAGGATGGAGGATTTGACCTTCCCTTACCATCTAAGTATCAAGAGAAATCAGCTCTACTAGTGGAAGATTCTACAGAGATCAACCTAAGTACAGAACAAAATCCAAAGACAACATTCCTAGCGGCATCATTATCTGACACAGAGCACAGAAATCTTAACAGCTTCTTCTTACAACGAACCATCAACTTTGCATGGACCTATGCAGATATGCCAGGGCTAGACCCTAAGCTAGTAGTTCATTATCTCACAGTTGATCCCAAGGTGAAACCAGTGAAACAGAAGTTGAGAAAAATGCACCCACAGATAGCTCTCTTGGTGAAAGTGGAAGTACAAAAGCTATTAGATGCAAAGTTCATACGACCTATCGACTATTCAGATTGGGTCTCAAACATTGTACCTGTGTCTAAACCTAATGGGCGCATCCGCATGTGTAATGATTTCAGAGATCTCAATAAGGCATGTCCTAAAGATGACTTTCCACTACCAAACATTGACATTATAGTGGACTTGACAGCAGGTCACGAGATGTTTTCTCTCATGGACGGATTCTCAGGTTACAATCAGATAAGGATAGCTGAAGAAGACCAACACAAAACAACCTTTACTTGTCCTTGGGGCAATTATTGTTGGTGTGTCATGCCGTTTGGTCTAAAGAATGCAGGAGCAACCTATCAGAGAGCAATGACAGTGATCTTCCACGATCTCTTTCATCACATCATGGAAGACTATGTTGATGATATATTGGCTAAATCTTCTAGAGCAGAACACATACAGGTCCTAGGACAGATCTTTGACAGGCTGGAAAAATACCAAGTAAGACTCAATCCTAAGAAGTGTGTCTTCGGTGTCACATCAGGGAAGCTATTGGGATACATCGTATCTCGTAGAGGCATCGAAGTAGATCCAGCAAAAGTAAAGGCTATAGTGGAGATGCCTCCACCAAAGAACCTTAAAGCATTAAGGAGCCTCCAAGGAAGGTTACAGTCCATCAGGTGTTTTATATCACAGCTAGCAGATAAATGTCAACCCTTTCAACACTTGCTCCTAAAGGATGTCTCGTTTCGATGGGACAACAAGTGTCAGGCAGCGTTTGATCAACTTAAGGAATATCTAGCTACACCTCCTGTATTGGTCCCACCAGTTGCGGACAAACCCTTGATATTGTACATCTCCACTACAAACTCAGCCCTAGGGGCCCTGCTAGCACAAAATGATGACTCAGGCAGAGAGCACGCAATTTACTATATCAGTAGAACCTTGGTGGGATATGAGCTCAATTATTCACCCATGGAAAGGGCTTGTCTAGCAGTAGTGTTTGCCTCCCAAAAGTTGCAGCATTACATGTTGAACCAACACACAAATCTGATAGCCAAGATTGATCCCTTGAAATATCTATTAGCAAAAGCAGCTCTCACAGGCAGATTGGCTAAATGGGTTATGATCCTTAGTGAGTTCGACATTGAGTACACAGATCGTAAAGCAATCAAAGGACAAGCCCTCGCGGATCAACTAGCAGAAGCACCTATGAAAGATACACATCCTATGGTCGCAGACTTTCCTGATGAGAATCTATTCACTCTTGCTAACTCCATAATGTGGAAGTTGTACTTTGATGGTTCTTACACACAGCATGGCTCAAGAGCTGGCATCTTATTTGTTACACCTCAGAATGACTACATTCCAAAGTCATATCAGCTCGCATTCCCTTGCACCAACAACATAGCCGAGTATGAAGCACTCCTCATAGGTCTCAACACAGCAGTTCAATGGGACATCACAGAATTACAAGTATATGGAGACTCACAGCTAGTCATTCGCCAAGTCACAGATGAATACCAAACAAAGGATGAAAAGTTGGTCCCCTACAAACAACTAGTGGATGCCTACAAACCACATTTTTCTAGCATCACATTTGAGCAAATCCCAAGAGAGCATAATAAAGCAGCAGATTCTATGGCTTCTGTAGGGTCACTGATTGACATGCCTGCTAATACACAGAAGTGTGAATTCTTGATCGAGCAATTGTTGATACCGGCCGTCGATGTTCCTGTTACTGAAATCATGTACGAACTTGTTGGTCCCAATTCCCCATGGTATGAAGATATCTATGAATACCTCAAACACAATACCTTTCCCCCTGACCTATCATCCACTCAACGCAAAACCTTTATCCGTCGATCCTCTCGTTACATCATTCTAGGTGATACACTATATCGCCGGAGTCTCGATGGTATCCTCTTACGATGTCTTAACGCGGAAGAAGCCGAGGCTACCTTACGAGACATACACGAAGGTGTCTGTGGCGCACATTCTACCGGTCCTAATCTTGCTAAGAAGATACTCAGAACAGGTTATTACTGGCCTACAATAGAGTAAGATGCTGCACAGTTTGCTAAGAAGTGTCTACAATGTCAGCAGCATGGAGATTTGATTCATGCACCAGCTCATGAGTTACAACCTGTGACAACTCCATGGCCTTTTTCTCAATGGGGTCTCGACCTCGTAGGACAAATCCACCCTTCCTCCTCCAATGGCCACAAGTTTATCATTACCGCCACTGAGTATTTCACGAAGTGGGTGGAAGCCATTCCTATGACCTATATCACTGGTAAGCAAATAACCAAGTTTATCCTAAACTACCTCATATGCCGGTATGGTATTCCCCAAGCCATTGTCACTGATAATGGGAGACCATTCAAGAACCAAGATGTCAGTGCCTTATGCATACAATACAATATCCAACATCGCTTTTCAACTCCCTACTATCCGCAGAGTAACGGCCAAGCTGAGGCTTCCAACAAAACCATTCTCAAGATCCTAAAGAAAATGGTCAATGAAGCTGGTCGTGATTGGCACTTGCAACTCAATCCCGCCCTATGGGCCTACCGCACTAGTATCAGAACACCAACTGGTGCCACACCATATGCCTTGGTCTTTGGCTCTGAAGCCATCCTACCTATAGAGGTCGAGATCCCATCCCTCAGAGTATCCATGCAGGACCTGATCGGCGGAGATGAGTATCGCACTTCCAGATTAGCTAAGCTTGAACTACTAGATGAGAGGCGTCTTACCGCACTTAATCATCTCCATGTCTATCAAAACCGCCTCCGGCGTAATTACAACAAAAAGATCAAAGAAAGACGGTTTCAAGTTGGTGATCTTGTACTTAAGGAGAATCAGAGAAATCAAGCAGATCGAGAGAAGAAGGGTAAGTTTGAGCCTAACTGGTTAGGTCCCTTCATTGTCACAGCAGCATATGGATCGGGAGCTTATACTTTAGCTACACCTGACGGCATTCCTCTAGATGAGCCACTTAACAGTGTCCATCTCAAGAAGTTCTATGCCTGATCCTCAGAGTATTCCCACAAAAAATCAAAAACATCAAAAAAGTCAAAAAAAAAGTCAAAAAAAAAAAAAAAAATCAAAAATACAAAAATACAAAAAAACATTCATCCTCTGGTGAAAACCTAGCAAACAGGCGCCTTGGATAAGTACCATAGTGAAAACCTGGCAAATAGGCGCTATGCGTAGAGTCAGCATCCATCGTCTATCGAGTCCTGTCCACTCCTTGTCCAGTTCGCAACCTGATTCATCCATCCATCTGTAATAAAACCATTGACTTTGTTTGCATTTCCATCTCCCTATCTAGTATAGCTTGGAAATTTGTCAATGTCCATCATCGTCATCCCACGTCTTGATCTGTGTCTACAGTTCACACTGTCTGGTCCTAGGTCAAGTCTTTTGGTGTCTTCTTCGGCGGTCACCCCTATAGTTTCCTCTACCAGAATGGGGGCAACTCTTTCCTTAGTGTCGGTCTAGGATTGGTTCCTTGTTCGTGGTTCGCAGCGCATACTTCAATCTTGTCTCATTTCCACAGGTAACACCCTTTAACGGACACTTCGCTCCTGCGATAAGGTGGTTATCTTCTCAACACTTGTTCTACATCATCACAATAACCAGAACTACATATCATCTTTTCAATCTTAAGGTACCTTGATCCCATGGATATGGGTATGTAGGCAGTCTGGAATACGAAGGATGTTTCCAGTACTCAGGTACATAAGATCACCTCTTCTCCGCTCTTTTTCCACATCATCACACCAACCAGAACTACATATCATCTTTTCAATCTTAAGGTACCTTGATCCCATGGATATGGGTATGTAGGTAGTCTGGAATACGAAGGACGTTTCCAGTACTCAGGTACATAAGATCACCTCTTCTCCGCACTTTTCCCCCATCATCACACTAACCAGAACTACATATTATCTCTTCTCAGTCTTAAGGTACCTTGATCCCATGGATATGGGTATGTAGGCAATCTGGAATACGAAGGACATTTCCAGTACTCAGGTACATAAGATCTCCCTCCTTTCACCTTGACCCATTTCATCACTCTATCCAGAACTACATATTTATCACGTTCATCTTCCATCGTCAGTGTGCCTTGGTCCCGTGGATATAGGGTATGTAGGCAGTTTGGAATACGAAGGATGTATCCAGTACTCAGGCACACACGATCCATCATTCTCCACCCGTCCCAATCCATTAACATTTCATCCTTCTAGTCTTCCGTTTTTCAAAATCCATTCGCCTCGACTTGACTAACTCAAGCAGCAAGCTAGCACATCCTTTCAAAGCAAAAGTCCTTAACAAACTTGAAGCAAAGAGGCCTACTACCAGAGTCATCTACTGTCCTGCATACCGATTGCCAACATCAGCTAAGTACCGCTTAACTAAGCCCTAGATCAACAAGCTTGTCTTCTACGAAGTGTTCCATTGTCGAGACCAATACACGCGTCTCCTGCAACATGTGGCATTTCCTGCAAGTGAGACATTGTCTTTTTAGGTAGATAGCCCCCTTTAACGGACACAGAGTTCCTACGATAAGGCTGTTATCTTTCCTATCCAATCTATCCTGAGCAAACCTCTTTGGCAAGAGAATATGTTGGCTGTATGTTTACTTTGTAAGTCAGTCAATTTGTGTTATGGTTTATCTTTTGTTCCCTATTCCTATACCTAATCAAAGCTACCTTGATTTATCTATAATCTTGGTATGCTGCGATGCAGTACGGATTTGGGGCATAGTCATTGCTTTCTGTGTGCCGTGTTTGAGGAATGATCTTCAGTATCTTTCTTAGCATTCTATTTATCTTGTGTGTGTTAGGACCTAGCATCTTACATATTAATAATTCTTCTTGCATTTACATGTATTGAAGTTTATTTTATGTTCAAGACTATGGCTCATTCACATGTTCCAACAAGGTTATATTATGTCTAAGGGGATCTAAGTTCAAACCGCTTGCTTGCAGAGTCAACGTCCACGCACTTAGATATTACTGCACCTTGGTCTTTTATACCTTGGTGGCAAACTATCCACGTGCTATATCAAAAATAAGGATTGCTCTTTATAAACAAATGTGAAACCATTGCAACAAGCTCATCCATTTACACCATCCATTTTTCCATGGCCTTATATAGTTTTCCAGCAAAGATCAATCAACAGTCTTTCTCTTATGTTCTCTCCTATCTCCTTTCTTCTATCTATCATCAACCCAACCTCGTCTGTCTCCAACAAATCTTCTAGTCGAGCGTCAACACAGTTCTTTTGTCGCTTCCATGTCTTTCCTCTCGAGGGGGCACCCTACACTAACTATGCTGGGGCAACTACCTACACTGGGGCATCAAAAAATTGTATCACATCTTCAACAATCGATTTTCTTTGACGCAACGCTACATGCTGCATTGCATCAAAGAGGGGCAAAATGTAGACACCCTAAAATGACCAAGTTGTCACATCACTTGCATTTCGTCATTTCTTCCTAATCACCTGCATTTCAACATTAATTAAATAATCTAATTATTTAATTAATTATCATCAAATTCTTCTAAATCTCCTAAATTCAACATTAATTAAATAAATCCTCATTATTTAATTAATTAAATTAAATTCCTCTATATTCTTCCACAATTAAATAATTTTTAATTATTTAATTAAATCATTGTCACCTTCCAAAATTCACATCCACATTAATTAAATATATCCCATTATTTAATTAATTCAACAAATTCCCTCTTATTTAAAATTAAATAATTCTTAAATTATTTAATTAAATCAAATCATTCTCCCAAAATCATGCACAACAATTAAATAAATTTATTTATTTAATTTGCTTTTCAAATCTTCTAAATTAAATAATTCTAATTATTTAATTATTTCTTCCAAAATATCTTCTCTAAATTTAAATAAATCAATTATTTATTTAAATTGCTTTTTCTTCTAATTTGAGTTATCTCTAAAATAACTCAAGCTTTCTTGCTCATCAATTAAATATTTCTATATTTAATAAAGCAAAATATCTTCTTTTCTCATGCAAATCTCTTCTTCTTGTTTTAAATCACTTAACTGATTGCTTTATTCTTTAATTGATTTATTTCTTCAGTTAACTTATTCTTCTATTCTTGATAACTCCTCTCATGCAAAAGCAAGCAAGACACATGTCTTCTTCTCATTCGTTGCACATTTCTCAACTTATCTCCTCCGTTGATTCTTCTGAATTATCTGGACCGTTGATTGATCTTCCTTGAAACCTATATAAACCCCCCTCATCTCCTTCATTACCCCTCTCTCTTTGATTTTATTCTCAGGCATACTTGACAGCGCTTTGAGCATACAACGATTCGATTGAGCACCTTTAAGATCTTTTGACATTGATCTTCTTGAGCCACTTTACGATCTTTTGACATTGATCTTCTTGAGCCACTTTACGATCTTTTAACATTGATCTTGGCACAACCCTTACGATCTTTTGACATTGATCTCTTGAGCACACTACTTGCTTGTTGCAGCTATGGCTTTGCAATTTCATTGAGCAATTCTACATTCAATCCAAAGGAAACAATACAGATTTCGGTAAAAGTCTTTATTCATCTTTGATTTGTGATTTATGGCTTTTACTTAGATTCGTTTCCTTTATGTTATTGGGTTCTTTAGTTTTATTTAGTTTAGAATAGATCCATTTTTCCATATACACAGATTGCCATACATCAAACCCTATTGCAGTTAGGTAGGTTTCCATCCTTACACTCCAAAACACATAATTTGTTCCATCAAACAATGGTGCTTTGTTTGAGTGAGATCCTTCTTGACCGGCCATTTGTTCAATCTCCAAGATCAACCTTAGCTATTATGCTTCTCCAAGGAACCTTGCTCTTATACCAATTTTTAGAACACAAGAAATATACTGAGAGGGGGGCTGAATCAGTAGATCAATAAAACTTAAAACCTCAAACCTCAAGAAAGCAAATCAATCTTAACTTGCAGTGCATTAACAAGAACAACAAGAAAGAATGCACACATGAACACTAGATATACATGGAAAACCCAATATGGGAAAAACCATGGTGAGAAAATGCTACTAGGATCTACTGTCCTAATCCAGCCTCACAAATGAAACCATTGATTACAATGCTTAAGAGCACCAACTCTCAGGAGTCACCAAATCCCTGATTTAAGAGAACCAACTCTAAGGAGACTACAATCCCCTAATCTGAGAACCAACTTAGTTCATAGGAGGCACCAACCTCACTAAATATGAAGCACCAACTTCACACAATCATAGAAATGAAAGACATCAAATGTTACAGTCTTTATTGCAACTAGCTCTTCACCCATTCTGAGTAATCAATTCCAATTCTGCATTGATATTTTGATCAACTCAGCTCACAACTTTGATTCACATTACACCACCTTACTCTCTATACTAAAAAATTATCTCACACTCCATTGCATCATTTATTACAAATTTCTTTTAAATATGTATACAACTATCACTTCATATTCCCACTCATTTGCATGTCTAGAAAAACAACTCTGTGTGTGCCAGAAAATCAACTTTGCATGCATAGAAAATCAACTTTGTATGTGGCTTTGTGCATGCAACAAATCTACTTTTCTCCTATTTATCCATCATTATAGTCATAGTCCCATATATATCCACGCACATGCAAAAAAATTTGCTTTTAATCTTCACCTTTTATAGAAAACTAAACTTGCATAGTTTCAGAGATCGGCTTTCTATCTTTCATCTTTCTTGTTAATTCAATTAGGTGTCTAACTTTTTGTCTTTCACCTTCATAGCTTGCATCTCGAGCTTGCCATTTGTTGGCATCATGCAGTCACATGGAATGGTGAAGAATACTTTCTCACGGTCTTGTGAAAGCTTGACATGTGGCACGATTTCACACTGCGCAGCCACTAACAACTTCCACTATCTTCCTTTGCACTTATGCACTAGCCATTGATCTTGTAGGACCAACACATACTATTGGATCAACACTCTTTACACCTACGTAAACAACAAAAGCCTTCTTTTTCTTCCTTTACATATATGCACTAGCCACCTGATCTAAATGAACAATGTGCATCGTTGAATCCACATCAAGATGAATATACTTTATCCTCCTTCGTCGCTTGAGCTGGTAAACACTAGGAAATGGGGCCAGTAATATGACAATGACAATGGCATAAGTTGTCACTTAAGTGACTTCTCACCAAGGATAGTAGGTCAACAACAAAAACCTTCATTTGGAATGGATCAAGAAGTAACTCTACTTTTTTGATCTTCAATTCCTTAAACTTTTTCTAACGTCACTCACCGAGCATTCTAGCTTTCTGATTCCACTTTGAGAATGGAATAATGAAAACCTCTGCTCTCTGATCTCCAATTCCTTAGAATAAATCAGAGCATTGCGATCGGGCCTTCCACTCTGGCCCTTCTTATTTTCTCAACAATGAAAATGAGTAAGGTTGAAACCCTGAACTCTTATGAACTTTAGACAAGAGAAAGGCTGAAAATCTAAACTCTAAAAATCTCCAGAAAACAAGTAAACCACCCTTTGTCACTTACTCCAACTCAATTTTTGGCCTTAGACTCATCAATGGCAACACTGAACAATTTCCTTTGACATTAATGAAAATAATTAAACACCCAGCACTGGGGTCCTAGGACACTAGTGCCTAGCACTGGGTTCCTGAAACACTAGCGTCCAACATTGTGGTCCTCCAAAACCCAGGTCTAAAAAATGCAAAAATTACTAAAATGGCCCATATTTGAGCAATTCAACCCAAAATTAAGCTAATGTTTAGCTAATGCTTCAAAACATGATTTGCCATCAAATAGGGTTCATTTTAACCAAAAGCAATAAGGTGAAGAACCCATAATACCCATATTCCAAAAAGGACTAAAGTGTTACAAAACACCATGCAAGTTTGACGCCAACATCAACACATGCCAAAAGCGACAATAGGATCCTCACCTCCTATATGGGAAGACTATGATCCAACACTAACATAACTATAAACATCAAATACGACACCAAATAAATGTGTCTAAACATGCTAACATAGCAAGATTCTAACATACGAAAATCTATCAAAACATGCCAACGTCCTCACAAACCAAGGCATGGAAAAATACAAGATTAAATCTAAAAATTACAATATTTGAAGGGATTCATCCTAAACATATATGAATCATAGTTAACATCATAAATCATCTCAAATCATTAATTACATCTTATTACAAAGGTCTCAAAGGACCTACTTACAAAGATTACAATATACAATAATGAAATAATACAAGTGCATAAATACACCAAAATCCATCATGCTCTCCAAGATGCAACAAGACATGAAGCACAACATAATAATCCCACAAGAAGAAAAAGGAAATCATCTAGCACCTAAAAATAATCATGGAGGACCAATGGGGAAAGGTTTCTCGCCTCTTAACCATATTGTCATTGTCTAGTGCAATAGTTGTCTACACAACTCTAGGCAACCCCTGAGCTATGGATAAGGTGATCATGGAAAACCTGCTAGCATCATCTCACACAATCTAGGGTATATATAGAAACATATGGCGTACAAGCCAATCAATACACACAACACACATGGCACAACTATCAATACGATGCATATAAACATGTAATGTGCCGTACCTATTTGTATATTTTAAAAGATCATTTTATGTGTTATTTTAATTTTTATTTGTGTTCTTTCAAACTAGAGAGAAGATGCATAAGGGGTTTTAGTTTTCCTGCAGATGTGTGTTGTCGGAGTATACAAAATATAGCATATAATGCAAACCCATAAAATGTACAATAGATATGAAGAAAATAACAGAGACCTAAATAGAAGAAAGTCCAACTAATAATCACTACCACATACCCATGTGCTAGAATGCAACTTCAGATTTATGTTGTCATCGGACTAGCAATGGGTACATACAGAATCATCCAAATCTTCAAGGAATAGTTGAGAATGTGCATACAAACTCATAACAACCAATAAGGAGCCCTAGACCCCCCCAAACAAGCAAGAAAATGAGGCTACAAATAAATAATATGGAGTCTCCTAAGACCCACGTCCTCTAAGCACATGTACTACTGGCTGAAAGTACAATCTTCATCAAACACTACTAAAAATACTATGAATCTGCTCTGTTAATGATCTGCAACAATCTCCAAGGTAGGGTGACCAAGAGAGAGGAAGAAATCTACAACTAAACACCTTCAAATGGCTCCCTCATGAAGTACAGCTGGCTGGGTATGGTATGGCTAGCAAGAGGTAAATGCAGCTAGCTCTAATCTCTCCTCAGACACCTCAAAATCTTTCCCAACTCTACTGCAATCAGATGACTATCAAATCTGCAAGTAAAATGAACACTGAATCCTCGAAACCATCATCCAATGAACTCCATTTTGGCACAACTGTGAACACTAAGTGTATCCACCTCAAATGGCACCTTTGGGTGATCTTCCACACCTATAAAATTCCATTACTTAGGGAGGTTTCATCTCCAAGAGCCTCTGGTTTGAATCCTTCAAACCCTCACAAGAACAAACCCTAGCAGATCTCAATAAGAGAAATATCATAAACTTGGCATATCAAATGAGCTTTTCTTTTCATCTTTTATTCCTCTCACAAGATGGGCGTTGGGATTAGTGAGGACATAATATAATTTTAAATTCATTTTAATTCCCCTTGGGATGGGCACCCACACACTAGGCATAAGTGACCCCTTAATATTTCACTTTATGAGTCACTTGATAATTTAACATTAAAGTCCTTTTTAATATTTCACTTGAACTTATGGACTTTAAAATAAATGCCAAGACAATGTCAGAATGTAATGATCTTGTTGATTGTTAGGAACACTAAGAGGGGGAGTGAATCAGTATTCTATAAATCTTTTCTTTCACTCTTACTTTTAACCATTTCAAAAGAATAATCAAATAGAAGCAAAATATACAACTAAACAATATCCATAAAAACATGACACATAACACCAAGATTTTACATGGAAAACCCAAAATGGGAAAAACCATGAAGAGGATTAGCTCTCATAAATATATTGCAATCTTTACAAAAAGATGTTCAGGCTTGGTCACTCCACAGGCCTTGAACATGTTGGCTCACTGCCATGATGTACAACTAAGTTTAGCAGGCTCATTGCCTCAACCCTAAACCTAGCAAGATTACAATGAGGGTTGTTAAACCCTGTTGAAGGCTTACTACCTTGAAGATGAACACTTGCTTCTAATCAAATTTCTCATGAGAACTATGTACTGCTTAAGCATCTACCACTATGCCTAGGTGTAGTTATTTAACAACTGTATTCTGAATCCCAAGTCTTCATCGCTGCTAATCTTCTAACTCTACTCCACTATTCGCATCCTCACATCACACAGACATACTTCCACACCACACTCACAACTGAAGATCATCGCTCTTGTATATCTACTTCATGATTTAATCCATAATCAGGTCGACATCCATGAAGTGAAATGTGTACATAGAAATATGTACCTTGTCGCTCAATCCAATGCACTATGTGTCATGTGGACCCAAATCTTCTCCCAAGTGTGTTCATATAGGTCCGCTCTAATCATTCAATTACTTACATAGATCCTCCAAACATTAACTCTTCTCTACATAATGATTTATATACTTGTCGGCCTCTTCCTTAAGAGTATGCTTAACAACTTCATCTGCTAACTTACAACTTTTACTGAGGATCTCAAAACACCTTCCAAAACATATTAAGGACTCTTTATACATTCCCAATTCTACCCTTAGAACCACAAGGCATCATATCATCTTGCGGAGAAATGCCGACTATCAAAACTCAGACTCTGTCTCTGTCAAACTCTATCAAACACTATGTCGATACTTAGCATCTTGTAGCTATCCTTCTTGTGAAATTCAGATCTCCTAACTCTAGAATAAGACACTTCATATAAGTGTTTACAACACATCAAATCTGCATAATGAAATACTTGTCTGCGGAGGAATGCAGATCACTGCACTAGACCCTGTTCACTATTCCTACTATACCTTTGCTTGCCCAGACTTAGACATTTCTTCAAGATGACTTCCAGAGAGGATCATGACTTAATCTCTGAGGCATAACACTATTAAACACAAACTGACATCACACTTGAACCACATCTGTAAGTCTTCAATTGTGGAGGCATACTAGCTGACTTTCTGTCTTCCACTCAGAATACCTTCCATACTTAGCCATTTTCTATCATCTGGACCTGGAATCCAACATGTTCTTCTAGAGATATCTCTTCCTATCATGAAGATAGGTTCTCTAAGCCTTTTTTCCATCAATGGCAACATACAAGTCAATACTAGAGCAGTGTCTCTTGCCAACAATCTCCCCCTTTGGCATTGATGGCAACACTTAGTGAAAAATGCTTAACTTCTCCCCCTTACTGTACACACTTTATTTTCCTGCTCCCCCTGAGATGATTATCCATTTTTCATTGAACTTCTTCTCCCCCTTTGACACCAATGGTAAAGGGTGTGATCTGAAACCAAAAATTTGTCAAAATTACAAATTTTTATATACTCTGCCGCATATTTACAAGCACAATCTTCATCTTAATTTATTTTTGAAGGAAAAATGTCACTATAGATAGTCTTTATTAGAGCTATCTCTCCATTCCATCTATTTCTTGCGCTTTCTAGAATGTGGATGTGGCCATTTGTAAAAAATACTAGCTTCTCTGCCTTCTGGGGATCTGATGGTGTATCAATTAGTGCTTGAGATTTCAAGGCCTCATCAGCCAAATTGGTAATGGAATCAATTTTTAGACTTATCAGTCCTTTCAGCTGGCACAACCTATCTTTGAATTCTCCCTTCTTCTTCATTAGATTATTTAGATCATTATGGATAGTTGCAACTTGTGTTTCTTTGTTATTTATTGACCTGGCTATTGGATTATATGTCTCAGAGATATTCATTAGTTTGAGTTCCAAGTCTTTGATTTTATCTTCTAGTTCCTTTGTGATCTTTGGCCAAGATAAGCAAAATTTGTATATTTTTCTAGCTTCTTCAATGGCACTTTGTATTTTCTTAATTCCATTATCTAACAAAACTTTGTCTCAATCTATCATGCTCTTCAACTTAACTAGTCTTCTAACATCAATTTCTTTCCTCACTTTTACTTCTGCAGATTTTTCAAAGGATTCAAAATGTACACTTACAAAATTTAATAGCTTCTTGAGATGGTCAATAGGGGATAATGAAATATCCCTTTGAAATGATGGTAGTAGCTTTTCCAAGACAGTGGATGCTTCATTGATCAGTTTGTTATCTTGACCATGTGATTGTAATAACTCTTCCTGTGCCTTGGCCTGAACCATAGATACTAGCTTGAACTTTTGGAAAGGTGACAATGAGGCCAAGTTGATTAGAGCTTGAGGGAGTTCAAACTCTTCTACAATTTATTGCTTGTCAAAGACATCCGTAGTGTCTCTTGCCCTCTCTGATATTTCTCCTTAACTTTGATCCAGAGGGTCTAATTCCATAACTTCCTATTGTTCTGAGTTTTGTTCTAGTGTAGGGCTCCTCAACTGTTCCCTATCTTCTACATCCTCAGCTTGTTGCTCAGGGGATAGATTCATTTCACTTTTGCCTATATTCCATATATTTGTGTTAGGGGATTGATCACTCTGTTCTGGTCCTTGATCAAGGTTGTCTCTGGTAGAGATGAGTCTTCATCTTTTGTTTCCTTACTATCATAGATGGTGGAAATATTATGTTTCTTTAGTATGTCCAAAATAATTTCCTCTTTTTCCTTGACAACCTTGTCAACTTCTCCTATCATCAATGCATTCATTCTTTTCTTTGACCTGAACTCATTGTTAAGTGCCTTGGAGATTTTTCTTTTCTCTTCTGGAGTGATATCCAGACATAATGTTACCAGCGTGTGTTCTCTAAGCTCAACATCTTTAGTGATAGCAATTTCCTTCCTAACTGATAGAATATTGCCCAAGGTATCTGGGAGATCACCAATGATCTCAATGAGGGCTTTGTTGTATATGTTCAGATACTTTACAATAGCTTCTTCCAAGATCCTTTTGTCAGCGTCATTATAATCATCATAAAACTTAGCCACATGTTTCAAGTTACAATCAACAGTGATAGATTTTAATGTTAGACTTAGAGCACACAACTGAGAGGGGGGGTGAATCAGTTGTCCAAAAATTTCTCTAATTTCACACTTAAATCTTCTTAGTAATTAGCAATATATCAATCATGAAACATAATGCAATTAAACAAGCAAAAACTCATCAACACATAAGACACCAAGATTTTGACGTGGAAAACCTGGTTAAGGGAAAAACCATGGGGTGATTAACCCAAGATTGTATTCTCTATTAGAAGAATAGAAAGAACAAATGGCACATGCCAATTAGGGCTCACTGCCCGAGCACACTACTCACAAGAGGCTTACTGCCTACAAGAGACACATTGTCTACAAAGTAACAAGTATTACAAACTTGAACTGGAGAATAGCATCTTTTCCATGCTTGGATCAGTTCCATTTAGGCCCAAAAACTTCTGCTTTGCCTTTCGCTCTCTTCTTCGCTACCACACTCTCATCTCCACAAGACACACTTTGGAATGACTTCACAATCCCTTATTTATACAAGGCATCGACTTAGGAACAATCATCTAAGTCAGCAAACACCTATAAGAACATCCGCAAGACGTGTAATACATCCGGTTGGCCAGTCTCAGGAAGAACACCAACATCCGGTGGTTATTCTTCAAATGCAAACTCTAACTTCAATGCGGACCACCAATCATGAATTGGACACGATCCAAAGATCACCACAACCTTTCCTGAATCACCAAGAACATCCGCACTTCATTTGCTTATTGGATTCCTTCTCTCCTTCATCCGGAACCTCAAGAACACAATCTATCATCACTGTCACAAAGGAATAGGTTCTTCCAGACCTTCAAACTAAGAACCAATTGACTTGACACTTCACAAGGATGTCCTCAACACTTCCTCAAATCCGCAGAATGGGATAATGCATTTCTGGATCTCACCGGACCTATTTGTGTCACTCTGTCACCTCTGAACACCTGCTGGAACTGGTTCTACTTGAGTGGCCATAACTTCTTCAAATCTTCATGCGGACCTTTGAAAACTTGACTGGAGCATCTCAAGACTTATGTCTACAAACCCTTTAAACCGCATCCTCTGATCCTCAACCTATCTTGGAATTTTACCTTGTTGTCATCACTGTTCTTCATTGTTCCTGATTGAGACTAATTTTCTCAATATCCTCAGCACATAGCTCATCCAATACTTCTCATTAATGCAACATGAGTATGTTGACATCAATGACAACACTGGTTAAACCCATACTTGCAAAAATCTCTCCCTTTGTCATTGATGGCAACATATGATGTGAAAAACCATCAAGACAAAAACTTCTCCTTACTGACACAACTCCCCCTATCAGCAACAACCATTCACATGTCTTCTCTGCCTTTACTGCTCCCCCTTTGATCATCAACCACTTGTTTTTCACATGTCTTCTCTCCCCCTTTGACATCAATGGCAAAGGGCTCATACTTGTAATTCCAACACTATAGAATCATACCTACTGCTCCCCCTAAGTAGCAGCTCCCATCAATCCGGATCACAAGATATGACTATGATATCCACCGGACTGATGCACCTTAGTGCACCTTAGTTCATCACCAGAGGGGCAATAACCCCTAACTTCTCCCTGAAATACTCAAAAGAATCCTTAGGTAGAGGTTTAGTAAAGATATCTGCAATCTGATCCTTGGAAGGCACAAACTCCAATCTGACTTCATTCTTGTTCACTTGCTCTCTCAAAAAGTGAAACTTGATAGATATATGCTTAGTCTTAGAATGCAACACTGGATTCTTAGATATATTTATTGCACTTGAATTATCATAGAAGATTGTGATAGGCTCCTCATACTCTACTTTGATATCTCTTAGCATCTGCTTCATCCACAAAACTTGAGTGCAACTACCTACTGCTACAATGTATTCTGCTTCAGTTGTGGACAGAGATATTGCCTCTTATTTCTTGCTTAGCCAAGAAACCAATCTTTTTCCTAAAAAGAATGCTCCACCACTGGTACTCTTCCGGTCATCCACATCTCCTGCCCAATCTGCATCTGTATATGCATGAAGAGAGAAATCATGATCTCTAGGATACCACAAACCATACTCAGCTGTCCCTTTTAGATATGTAAAAATCCTCTTGATTGCCATGACATGACATTCTCTGGGATTAGCCTGAAATCTAACAACAAGACCAACAACCTGCATTATATCTGGTCTAGTTTGAGTGAGATATAACAATTCTCCAATCATTGATCTGTACTTTGTCTGGTCTACCTTAGGAGAGTCATCATCTTTGCTCAACTTACATCCAGTTGCCATGGGAGTATTCATTGGCTTTGAATCTTCCATCCCAAATTTCCTCAACAATTCTTTCACATATTTGGTCTAAGAAATGAAGATTCCTTTCTTTGTTTGAGTAATTTGCAGACCCAAGAAGAAATTCATTTCACCAAGCATAGACATCTCAAACTCACTTTTCATTTGATTTGCAAAAGTTTAACACATACTATCTCTTCCTCCAAAGATGATATCATCAACAAATACTTCAACAATCAAGATATTTTCATGATCAATTTTGAAATATAAGTTATTGTTAGCAGTACCTTTGTTGAAACCAATCTTCAAAAGGTGCTTATCCAATCTTTCATACCAAGCTCTTGGGGCTTGCTTTAATCCATACCGTGCCTTCTTCAATTTGCAGACCATATCACCATGATCAGATAATTGAAATCCATCCGGTTGCTCTATATACACTTCTTCTTCCAAGTCACCATTTAGAAAGGCAGACTTGACATCCATCTGATATACCTTGAAATCCTTGAAGGTAGCAAAGGCAAGAAATAATCTGACTGCTTCAATTCTTGCCACTGGAGCAAACGTTTCTTCAAAATTAATTCCTTCTATTTGCGAATAGCCTTTGCAGACCAATCTGGCTTTATTTCTAATTACTTCACCAACTTCATTTAGTTTGTTCCGGAAGACCCATTTGGTTCCAATCACATTCTTGTTTCTAGGTCTGGGAACAAGATCCCAAGTGTGATTTTTTTCTATTTGCACCAGCTCTTCCTCCATTACTTTAGTCCAATTTTCATCATTGCAAGCTTCATTCACTGTCTTAGGTTCAATCTTTGAAATCAAACAATACTCTTCTGAATCTTGAGCAATTCTCCTTCTTGTTAGAACTCCTTTGCTTTTATCACCTATGATCTGATCTTCAGAGTGGTTCAGTCTTACATACCTAGGAACTTTGGGAGTTTCCTGCACTTCTAATTCTTGCTCAGGCTCATTATGACTCATCTCTTCTTCTTGAATTACCGGATCTGTTTGATTCTGAGTACCAGAAGGAGTTTGGGCTCCTTGAATCAGAACACCATTCTGATCATCTTCATCATATTCATAAAACCTTGAAGGTTTCTCAATTCCTTCATCAACCTTCACATTAGTACTTTCTATCATCTTTCTCAGTCTCTTATTGTAACACCAGTATGCTTTGCTTTGAGTGGAGTAACCCAAGAAAATTCCTTCATCACTTCTAGCATCAAACTTGCCTAGATCTTCATCTTTTTTAATGTAACATTTGCTACCAAACACTCTAAAATATCTCATAGTAGGAGTGATGCCAAACCAGAGTTCATGAGGAGTCTTACCAGTATTGCTTCTGATTTGAACTCAATTGAGAGTATAGACTGCAGTGCTGACAGCTTCTCTCCAAAACATCTGAGGAATGTTTGCTTCCATCATCATTGTCCTAGATGCTTCCTGGATGGTCCGGTTCTTTCTCTCCACTACTCCATTCTGCTGTGGAGTCCTAGGAGCAGACAACTATCTCTTTATACCATGCTTCTCACAAAAATCTATGAACTCACCGGATGTGAATTCACCACCTCTATCAGACCTCAGACATTTCAATTTTAATCCGGTTTCATTTTCTACCATAGCCTTGAAAATTTTGAACTTCTCAAAAGCTTCTGATTTCTCTTTTAGAAAGGTAACCCACATCATCTAAGAATGGTCATCAATTAATAGCATGAAATATCTATCACCTTGTACACTCTTGATTCTTGTCGAACCACATAGATTAGTATGAACTAAGTCCAATAATCCGATAGAAGATTGATCCTTACTCTTGAATGTGATTCTGCCCAGCTTACCCAACTGACATTCTTTGCACAAGCTATTAGTAGGTCTCACCAATTTTGGAAGATCTCTTACAACCTAAGTATTGCTTATCTTGATGATATTATCAAAATTCACATGACACATTCTCCTATGCCATAACCAACTCTAATCAACTTGAACAAATAAGCAACTTTTACCAGTGCCAACCAAGTGGAAGATATTACCTTTAGTTTGGGTACCGGATGCAATCTCTGTTCCTGAGCTTTCAAAGATCTTGCATTTTCCATTCTTGAACCGGAGATCATAGCCTTTGTCCACCAACTATCCAATACTGAGAAGATTGTGCTTCAAGCCTTCAACATATAGAACATTACTGATTTTGTTCCTTCCATCAAAAGAAATAGTTCCTCTTTCTTTGATTCTACGAGCAGAATTATCACCAAACTTCACCACTCCTCCATACTTTTCCAAATCTATGAACTTATTTTTGTCACCTATCATATGGTGAGAGCAACCACTGTCAATGACCCAATCATCTTTTTCTTCAACTTGGGCAGCCAGAGCTCTTTCTATAACTTTATGATTGATAGATACAGAGGATATTGGTTCTTCTTCCTTGATGGCAATAAACACTCATTCACTTTCGGATTTGTTTCCTGTCTCTGATTCATCATCTGTTACTCCTTCATTATCATCTTCTTCATGAACATAGTAACAATTCTTTTGGAACCTTGATCAGTTAGGATTTTGTCTTGAAAATCTTTTCGGACATTTTGAGGCAAAATGACCAATCTTATTGCAGTTAAAACACTTAAAAGGCAACTTTCCTTCATACTTACCGGATCCTCTTGACAGTCTATTTGCAATGAGGGATTCAAGTTGAGCAGTTTCTACTTCTTCTTCTTCCAGGTCTTTTCTTGCTTTTTCATACCATGACAGTTTCCTTGATGAGTTCTCTCCTGGATCAAACCTTTGTTTACCTTTTACAGAGGCACTGGATTTGAATGCAGACTCAGTCTTGGGGAGATCATCTCCAAACTCGGTCATTTCAAATGCAGCCAATTTGCCAGCCAATTGATCTCTTGTGACAGTTGTATGGGCTCTGAATTCATCAATGGCAGCAACCTTGATTTTGTACGAAGCAGGAAGGGATCTGAGAATTTTGCCAACAATCTCATTTTCATCCAAGACTCCACCAGCATTTCTAATTCCACAAACAAGCTCATTTACTCTTGGCATAAAAGTAGTAATATTTTCATCATCTCTCATCTTCAGGTTTTCAAATTTCCCTTTCAGACTCTGTACCTTGCACATTTGACATACTGATCTCCTTTATGCAAAAGTTCCAATTTTTTCCAAATCTCAAAAGCAGTTGGTAGGTCAATAACATTTGAGAGCTCTAAATCAGATAATGTGCTTAGAAGAGCTTCTATAGTCCGCAGATTGTTTTCAGCATTTGTGATTTCATTTACAGCTTTTAGACCACCCTATGGAGGTACATACTGTGTTGTAACCATGGTCCAGTATGCCATACCCATGCATTGCAAGTGACACTTCATGCGATCTTTCCATAGATTAAAATTTGTTCCATCAAACTTCGGGCTGTCCTTCTTGTAAGACAACATCCTGGATCTCCTCAAGTGGTATAGGGAAACTCATCAACACATAAGACACCAAGATTTTGACGTGGAAAACCTGGTTAAGGGAAAAACCATGGGGTGATTAAACCAAGATTGTATTCTCTGTTAGAAGAATAGAAAGAACAAATGGCACATGCCAATTAGGGCTCATTGCCCGAGCACACTACTCACAAGAGGCTCACTGCCTACAAAAGACACATTGTCTACAAAGTAACAAGTATTACAAACTTGAACTGGAGAATAGCATCTTTACCATGCTTGGATCAGTTCCATTTAGGCCCAAAAACTTCTACTTTGCCTTTCACTCTCTTCTTCGCTACCACACTCTCATCTCCACAAGACACACTTTGGAATGACTTCACAATCCCTTATTTATACAAGGCATCGACTTAGGAACAATCATCTAAGTCAGAAAACACCTATAAGAACATCCGCAAGATGTGTAACACATCCAATCGGCTAGTCTCAGGAAGAACACCAACATCTGGTGGTTATTCTTCAAATGCAAACTCTAACTTCAATGCGGACCACCAATCATGAACTAGACACGATCCAAAGATCACCACAACCTTTCCTGAATCACCAAGAACATCCGCACTTCATCAGCTTACTAGAATCCTTCTCTCCTTCATCCAGAATCTCAAGAACATAGTCTATCATCACTGTCACAAAGGAATAGGTTCTTCCGGACCTTCAAACCAAGAACCAATCAACTTGACACTTCACAAGGATGTCCTCAACACTTCCTCAAATCCGTAGAATGGGATAATGCATTTCCGGATCTCACCAGACCTATCTATGTCACTCTGTCACCTCTAAACACTTGCTAGAACCAGTTCTACTTGAGCAGCCATAACTTCTTTAGATCTTCATGCGGACCTCTAAAAACTTGACTAGAGCATCTCAAGACTTATATCTACAAACCCTTTAAACTGCATCCTCTGATCCTCAACCTATCTTGGACTTTTACCTTGTTGTCATCACTATTCTTCATTGTTCCTAATTGAGACTAATTTTCTCAATATCCTCAGCACACAGCTCATCCAATCCTTCTCATTAATACAACATGAGTATGTTGACATCAATGACAACACCAGTTAAACCCATACTTGCAACATTTAATACGTCTTCAATCTTTAGTGTTGCATGAGACTCATCTTCTTCCTATCTTTTGCTGGGTGTCTTCCTTCCTATTGACTTCTCCTTGCTACTTTTGGATGCTTTAGTAGCATCAACTTTCATTTTCTTTACCTCCTTGTTTGATTCTGTCTCTTCTTCATTAACAGTTATGCTTGCATGCAATCTCTTGGCTTTAGTCTTCATTCTTTTGGAGCTAGTGGCAGGAGTTTCCATATTTGCAGATGGTGTGGAACTGGAGGGAGTGGATGAGGCTTCAGCAAAAGTGGAGGCTCTAGTTTTTCTTTTTGTCTTCTCTGGCTTTTCTAACTCATCTTTATGTTCTTTCAAAGCCCCAGACAACTCACTTTTTCTCTTTTCTTCTGCTTCCTTGATGGCATGATCCTTTTCCCTTACCTTTGCCACTTCTTATTTTGTAGAGCCAACTTTTATGGCAATTTCTTCTACCACTTTCCTCATTTTCCTAGAGATTTCAAGTTTTCCTACTTCAACATGAATTTTTGCATGCAATTCATCATAAGTCCCAAATATTTCTTCCTTGGGATCTCTTGGTTTGTTCAAGATATATTTAGCATAGTTTTCCAGTACAACTCCATCTACCTCATATCCCATAGGCATAACCCGGACCGTTCTGGGCTCAACAGCCTCCATCAAACATTGATCTTTTGTCACAATGAAGCAAATTGTATCCTTATATTTTTCAACAACTGTTTTGGGGATTCTTTCTCTGGCTTGCCTTGATCTTTGGAAATTATTGAAAGATCCCCATAGGGCTGCATTATGTGCATCAATGGTGCCTATGCTACTCAAAAAATTTCTAATTTGAACTGCGATAGGTTTATCATTGGTCTAGAATAGATTCTTCATACCAGGCAACTCATGCATAAAATAGAAAAATAAACACATGATCAATGTGCCAAATTTAAAGGGATATTTACCTTCTTTTGTCTTCTTCAGGTTATCCATTACTTGCTATTGGAGCAATTCATAGATGTCATAATCAACATTTTCCTTAATCATTTGATAGGCTGTGTAAATGGCCGTGCCTGAAACTGAGTTCTCCCAGTTGGTGAAATAAACTTTGTATCCCAATACCATTGAGGAAAATCTCACGGCATGATCCTCAATATCATTTATTGTCAAGGCTCTCTTATCAAATTTCATTCCGGTAGCCATAATTACTATATCATTCTTCATGGCTTTCAACAGAGGTACTGATCCGATAGAGCATTGTCCACTAACCATCCTAATAACATCTTTTGTAATCTTGAAAGGTATTTCAAGCCATATGAATTCATCATGAACCTTGCTTAACACATACTGGACCCATTCATCTTCCATAAATGTTTGGAAATCTAGGTACTAAATAAATTTATTTTCTTCCAATGCTAGATATTCATTTTTCAGTTCCAGATTCTCATTACTCAAGTGTTTCATGTAAAGATCAGTAAACCTGCTATCACCAAATTCCTCTAGAGAAACATGAATATATGCCCTGACATCTTCTGCATGCATGACTCCATGAGGAACACTTGAGAATACACCCAACTAATTGACTTCAGTTGATTTGAATGGGTGTTTTTTGAATTTTGGTTGCGCATGCTCAGTAATATCAACAACTTGTGGTGATGTCATTCCAGAATTTTTTAACAGATTCACAAGAAGGTTTTGAATGAGATTACCTTGTTCCATCAAATTAGGGTTTCCTTTTTCTGAAACTCTTCAAGCCCTTCAATTCTTGTTTGTTGTTTCTCTATATTTGTTCTAATCTCTTTGAATACTTGATGGCTTTGAGTGTAAAGTGATTTTGAGATTAAACAAGTTTCTTTTTAATCTCCGCACGATGTGACCTAAATGTCATTAATGCTCATTTCAAAAAAGCCAAAAAGAAAAAAACTTTTCACAATAGAATACAGCCGATTGGGATTGCTCTGCAAATTTGCCACATTGACTCTTTTTCTTCTAATTTTTCTCCCAAGAGATGTGTCACATCAGATTCCATTATACCTCTTTGAGCCAGATTCTAGCACCCACATTCTGGCTAGGGGTTTTGAATTTTTCTTTAACACTTCTCCCCTTGAGCCAAAGCCCTCAATTTACTTCCTGAAGGAATTATCTGCATCATATATTGGTGTGGATTGATCCTTGACTTCTATTACTCCTTTCTTGATCTATACCTTGTTCATTTCTTTCTTGGTTTCAATGGAATCAACTTTCTCTTTTCCTCTATCATTTCTCTGCTTTGTTTTCCTTTCTTCAAAATAGTGATTTCTCTTCATACTTCTACTTGTGCAAAATCTTTCAACATGTCCAAATTTGTTGCAATTGGAGCACATCACATTCATTTGACTTTGATTCCTTCTAGAATTTGATTTACATTAATTTTCCATATGTCCAAATTTATTGCATGTAAAACATTTTCCATTGAATGGTTGACTGTTCCTTATATTTTGAAAGTTAGTTCCTACAGAGCTTCTGCATTCATTTGATCTATGTCCCATTTTATAGAAAGAATTGCACCTAACAGAGTTCTGACTTACTTTACTTCTGCATACAACATCTTTATGATCAGTTCTATTGCAAGTGAAGCATTTACCTTTAAATGATTGTTCATTTCTCCCATTGTTGAAACTTTTCCTGATCTGATTTCTACATTCATTTTGTCTATGACTAATTTTCTTGCAATTGAAAAATTGACCAAAGAATAATGGAGTCTTTTGATTCATTCTACTCCTACACTGAGTAGCCCTATGACCAAACTTATTGCATGAGTTACAATAACCATTGAAAGATGGGTACCTTTGAGCATTTGGTTGTCTAACCGGAGGTCTTCTAGGTCTTCTCCTTTGATTTCTAAACTGATATCCTTACTTTTGCCATGACTCAGTGCTCATTTAACTAGAGTTTGAACTTTCTCCTTTCTCAAATCCTAAGCCATGTTTGTCATCAACATTCCTCTGGCTAGCAATCATTTCATCAAGCTTGGTAGTACTTATCTTGAATTTTTCTTCAAAACTTCTAGCCTTTTCTAGATCTATTTTTAAACTTATAATCTCTTTTTCAAGTTTTGCATAGTCTTCTAATCTGTTCTTCACAATCAAATTTAGATCAATTTTTGCTCTTGTTCTTTCTGTAACTTCTGCTTCCAAATTATTTAGGGATTCATTTGTTGATAGTAATTGGTCACTGACTTCGTTGTATTTGTGTTTGAATTTCTTGACTTGCTGTTTCATCTTTAAGATGCATTCATCTACTTGTTGCAAATTTTCTTTCAGATCCCTGACTTCTGCTTCAGGGTTTTCCAGATCCATAAGAGCTGCTTCTAGTTGGTTGTACCTTTCATAATTTCCATACCTTCTTGCTGCCATGATCACACTATCCTAGATCTTCCTCAAGCTATTAAACTTCTTCCGAGGAACTTGGCTCTGATCCAATTATTGATTGTCAGGAACACTGAGAGGGGGGGTGAATCAGTGTTCTATAAATCTTTTCTTTCACTCTTACTTTTAACCATTTCAAAAGAATAATTGAATAGAAGCAAAATATACATCTAAACAACATCCACAAAAACATGACACATAACATCAAGATTTTACGTGGAAAACCCAAAATAGGAAAAATCATGAAGAGGATTAGCTCTCATAAATATATTACAATCTTTACAAAAAGATGTTCAGGATTGGTCACTCCACGAGCCTAGAACATGCTGGCTCACTGCCATGATGTACAACTAAGTTTAGCAGGTTCACTGTCTCAACCCTAAACCTAGCTAGATTACATTGAGGGTTATTAAACCCTATTGAAGGCTCACTGCCTTGAAGATGAACACTTGCTTCTAATTGGATTGCTCATGAGAACTATGTACTACTTAAGCATCTACCACTATGCCTAGGTACAGTCATTTAACAACTGTATTCTGAATCCCATGTCTTCATTGCTGCTAATCTTCTAACCCTGCTCCACTATTCACATCCTCGCATCACACAGACATACTTCCACACCACACTCACAACTGAAAATCATCGCTCTTATATATCTGCTTCATGATTTAATCCATAATTAGGTCGGCATCCACGAAGTGAAATGTGTACATAGAAATATGTACCTTGTCTCTCAATCCAATGCACTATGTGTCATGTGGACCCAAATCTTCTCCAAAGTGTGTTCATATAGGTCAAATATAATCATTCAATTACTTACATAGATCCCCCAAACATTAACTCTTCTCCACACAATGATTTATATACTTGTCGGCCTCTTCCTTAAGAGTATGCTTAACAACTTCATCTGCTAACTTACAACTTTTACTGAGGATCTCAAAACACCTTCCAAAACATATCAAGGACTCTTTATACATTTCCAATTTTACCCTTAGAACCACAAGGCATCATATCATCTTGCGGAGAAATGCAGACCATCAGAACTTAGACTCTGTCTCTGTCAAACTCTGTCAAACACTATGTCGATACTTAGCATTCTGTAGCTATCCTTCCCCTAAACTTCAGATCTCCTAACTCTAGAATAAGACACTTCATATAAGTTTTTACAACACCTCAAATCCGCATAATGAAATACTTGTCTGCGGAGGAAAGTGGACCACTGCACTAGACCCTGTTCACTATTCCCGCTATACCTTTGCTTACCCAGACTTAGACATTTCTTCAAGATGACTTTAAGAGAGGATTAGGACTTAATCTCTGTGGCATAACACTATCAAACACCAACTTACATCACACTTGAACCACATCTGCAAGTCTTCAATTGCAGAGGCATACTAGTTAATGTTCTGTCTTCCACTTAGAATACCTTCCATACTTAGCCATTTTCTGTCATCCGGACCTAGAATCTAACATGTTCTTCTAGAGATATCTCTTTCTGTCATGGAGATAGGTTCTTTGAGCCTTGTTGCCATCAATGACAACATACAAGTCAATACTAGAGTAGTGTCTCTTGCCAACAGATCTATAGCTCATCGGAAAGCCCTCGATGAGACGAATCCAACCCCACTCTAAAAATCCTGATCCAACACTAAACCTGAACTTACTAAAAATAACAAGTAACTACTACAAGCAAACAGAGCCAACTTAGAGGGTACCAACTAGATCCATTGACCTCAATCCACAATTCCATCATCGACAAACACCTCCATGACCAAACCAACCATGGTTCCCTAACTAAACTACTAGTCCACGGGAACCCAATGATGGACTAACCATGTACGAAGAAGGGGACATTACAGTTCGCCCTCCCTAAGATTTCTTACCTCAAGTAATCTCAGATTAGGATGCTCCAATATATGCTCATTTTCCCAACTAGCATCCTCCATTGGTAGGTACTTCCATTTTACCAGGTACCCTTTGATAGTCCTCCTCCTCAAAGGACATTCGCTGGTGTCAATTATTGCCTCAAGTACCAAAATCAAATTCCCCTCTTCATCAAGAGGAGGTAACTCTACTGATGGTGTCACATTATGTCCCAAATCCTTCTTAAAGCATGACACGTGAAATACATTGTGTACCCTGCTACCTGCTGGCAATTCCAACTCATAAGCCACCTCTCCAATTTTCTTGGAGATCCTGAAAGGTCCATAATACCATGGCTTAAGCTTCTCTACCCCACTCTTCTTGAGAGTGGACTACCTATAAGGTTGTATCATTAAGTATACCATGTCGCCAACCTCAAATGATCGCTCAGTCCTTTACCGATCTGCATACTACTTCTGCTAATTCTAAGCCTTGTGTATGTTCTCCTTCAAAGATCTCATGATATCCTAACTCTCCTGAAGAAGGTCTTTGGCCTTAGGCACTCTGCTATCACCAAACAACAAATCAACAAATTTTGGTGCCTCATACCCATACAAAGCCATGAAGGGAAACATCTTAATGGACATGTGATAAGTGGAATTATAGCAGTACTATCCCATGTGATGCCACTTAATCCATGCCTTTTGCTGCCCTGAAACATAATTCTGGAGGTATCCTTCCACCCATTTAATGACAATCTCTATTTGGCCATCTATCTATGGGTGGTAGCTCGTAGTGGGGGCGAGCTCTATCCTTGTCAACCTGAAGAGCTCCTACCAAAAATTACTAAGGAACCTAATGTCCCTATCACTGACAATGTTCTGTGGCAACCCATGAAGACAAAATACCTCATGAATAAACAACTCTGTACCCTGAGCTACTGTGAAGGTGGTAGGAATGGCAAAGAAGTGAGCATACTTCATCAATCTATCCACTACCACATAAATACAATCCCTACCTTGGACTTTAGGTAGGCCTGTGATAAAGTCCAAAGAAATGATATCCCACTTCCTCCCTAGAATGTGCAGAGGTTGCAATAATCCTCTTGGGAAAGAGTGCTCCTGTTTGTTCTGCTAACATATTGGGCACTCTCTCACATATTACATAACTTTTGTTTTGAGGCCCTTCTAAGTGAACCTCTCTTTGACCTACCTATAAGTTTTGAAGTACCCTAGATGCCCTACCATAGGCAAATCATGGAATACCCTCAAAACCTTCTGCTTCATCTCTGATCCTAGCTTTAAGAAAATTATGTCCTTGTAAACGATTAAATCATTTACCACTGTGTACCTGTCGTCTTTGATAGTGCCATATATTATCCCAGTAGCCCAAGTATCCTTAGCATATTCCACTAATATCATCTCTCTCCAATCATCTGAAATAGCACCTAATGCACACAAATGGAGCCTCCTAGGTAAGGCGTCAGCAACAATGTTCTTCTTGCCTTTGACATAAACAATGTCAAAGTCGTAGGCTTGAAGCTTTCTGACCCACTTCTGTTCCTTCTCATTAAGGTCTTTCTCGCCAAGGAAATGTTTCAGACTATTGTGATCTATCTTTACCACAAATTTGTTACCCACAAGATATTGTCTAACTTTAGCCAATGCATGCATAATGGCTAACATCTCCTTGTCATAGATACTATAGCTACGTTCTACACCCCTCAACTTCCTACTCTCAAATGCTATGAGGTGTTTGTCCTGCATGATTACCACACCAATGCCTTTCCCAGAGGCATCACAGTGTAACTCAAAATGTTTGCTGAAATTAGGAATAGATAACACAGGACATGTACTCATAATCTCCTTGAACTTGTCAAAGAACTCCTATGTGCCTCCTGTCCAACTGAATGCATCCTTTCGAGTCAAATATGTGAGGGGTGTAGTTGACTGTGAAAACCCCTCCATGAATCTGTAGTAATACCCACAAAGACCAAGGAATCCCTTCAGTTGAGTGAGATTCTTTGGTGGTGGCCAGTCCACAATTGTCTGAATCTTCTCTAGGTCTACCTTCACACTACCAGCACTGATGATATGACCCAAGTACAACAACTCAGTCATCTCAAACTCACACTTTGACATTTTTGCATATAATGACTCCCTCTCTAAGATGCTCAAAACAATGTCAATGTGTTTAAGATGTTCCTCCCATGTCCTACTATAAATCAATATGTCATCAAAGAAGATCAACATAAATCTCCTCAACTGCTCTCTAAACACCCTATTCATACAGGATTGGAAGGTGCCGGTGCATTGGTCAATTTGAATGGCATGACTAGGAACTCAAAATGCCCATAGTGGTACTTGAAAGCTATCTTCTCCACGTCCTCATTCCTGACCCGTATCTGGTGGTAACCGGATCTCAAATCTATCTTTGAGAAGTAACAAGCCCCGTGCAGCTCATCAATTAGCTCATCAATGTGGGGTATAGGGTACCTATTTTTGATGGTCTTCTTGTTGAGCTCCCTGTAGTCAATACACATTTTGAGAGTCCCATCCACTAGGATGACTGATGATGCGAATGGGGTCTTGCTTGGCCTGATATGACGTATCTCAAGAAGCTCTTCAATAGCCTTCTTGATTTCATCTTTGTATCTCTTCGGGTGCCTGTATGGTGTAGTAATCATTGGCTTCGCACCCTCCAACTCAATCACGTGCTCAATACCCCTGTCAGGGGGTTTACTTGGTGGTATGTCACTAAACACTTTGGTGTGTTTAGTCAAGAGAGCCTAAATGTCAAGTGGATACTCTTGCTTGTGCTGCTCTAAAACTGCAAGCATCACCATCACCTCTGCTGCCCACTGCACCTAATCATGATGAATCAATCTCTCCATTTGCTTTAGAGAAACTACTCTCAACCCACCATCTGAAATGCCCATGGGCACATGCCGAACTCCGTTCACCTTAAACTTCATCTCCATGGTCCTCAAGTTGAGTGTGAACTCTCTGATATCATGTAACCACTTCATACCCAATACAACATCCATATCACCCATGCTAACAACAAAAAACTCTAATTGACAAGTGTAATTATGTTAGGAACCCATGTTTAACCCTTCTCTTTACTTTGTTAGTATATTACATTTGGATGCATATGCTTTGTAAGTCATCCCATGAGTATATTATATTATCCCACATTCATGGGAAGTAATAGTTGTTTAGATTAGACTTAGAATATAAGTACGTGTTGAGGCCAATGAAGGCATCCACAAATTTATTGTATTGAGTTTGCTCAAAGGAGGTTGCCCCCTCGAAGTGGCCTGCAATCAATAAATTCCTTCTGAGTTTTTGCTATTTGTATATTTCTATTATTTCGTGCAATTTTCATTATATTGTTACAGGAGGTTCCTCTCATTTGGTATAAGAGCGCTTTCTTGGGCTTGCTGGGTGGAATTTCTGCCAAATTTGTTTTTCCGTAGTGGCCTCCAGGCACTATGATTATTGCAGTTCTTTTTTTTTGCATATGTATTGTTCATTTCAATTGCAGGTTCGGATCAGGGAATAATCCCTATTCGCTTAACTATGGGAAGTGCTTAGGCATAACCCTAAAACTCATTGTGAGGAGTACCACAAGAACTCCGAAGTAGCTAGCACATTGAGAGGATCTGCCAGTGAAAAGGGCAATGACCCCTACCTGATTAACTAGTTCCCATCCGTGAGGTAAACCAAGAGCTGTTGTTTTTGGCAAAGCAGTTATCAGTTTTACCTGAGCCATGGAGTGAGGGGTACTGCCCCAATATGCAAGATGTTAGACAACATTGGTAGCTGAGTGAATCCCCTAAACCTTTAGGAAGCTAAACATACCTGGGGCCCATATCTATTGATAGCTGGCAAATCGCAGATTGAATCCATTTTTTCACCATATCTTCCTTGCTTAAGCTCCGTTTCCTCTCAAAATTCACTGGACCCCCTAAAATTCTATTCTACATAATTCCTTCCTTGAGGACCAGATCCAAAATTCCACTTATCGAAGCTAGAAATCCCACATTTGTCTATTTTTAGGATTTGCCATAACTTCTTCGATTCTCACCCAATAGCCTTCAAATTTTTCCACAGTGTTCATTTCATATTTCTACTCCTTTGTCTCTCTTGGACAAATTTTCCCATTCTTTCACCCTGCTTCTGAAATCCCCATTTTCTTCTCCCCTTTCCCTCAGAAAGTGGCCAAAACCTAGTCAAACTCCAATTACCCATTAGAGTTTTTCCCAAATCCAAATTTTCCTTTAGTAAAAAAGTTTCTATTTTTCTTTTTCTACCCATTCCAAAAAAAAATATTCTGGTTATGGTTGTCACCCACGCAGGAGCAAAAAACATGGAGGATGAACTTGCAACCCTCAAGACCAAACTTCAAGATCTGGATGAAAAAATTCATGGGCTCAATCTTTAGCATTCAGCCATGAACAATAGACGGTAGCCAGAGTCTTTTGCAAACACAGTGTTTTCTTTTTTCGACAATTTTCGTGGGCCAAAGCTTGATTTTCCTCGCTTCAATGGTGATGATTCGACTGGATGGATATACCATGCATAACAATATTTTAGTCTGTATAATACTTTTGATGTCAACAAAGTACCACTTACATCCTTTCATTTGAAACATGAAGCCCTTCAATGGTTCCGTTGGTACATCAAGGCTCATGACAAGCCAAAATGGATAGATTTTTGCAAACTCATTTTGCAACGATTTGGCCCTAGTGCTTTTGATGACTTCACAGGAGCACTCACGAAACTGTGCCAAACAGGCATTATGAGAGAATATTAGACAAACTTTGAAAAACTGGCCAATCACACAGAGGGATTGTCTAATGAATTCTTCAGGAGCTGTTTTGTCAGTGGTCTGAAGGATGCAATTATCTCTGAGGTTAAAATGTTCCATCCAAGCACAATGATGGAAGCCTTAGGGTTGGCTAAGTTGGTGGAGGACAAGATCACAGCTCAACAGCACTCCAAATCCAATTTTGTTCCATTCAGAAATATGGATTCCCAAAGACCTCAAATAATGCCAGCTCCTAGAATAACTTCTATCAAGCATTTGATTGAAGCAGAGATGCGGGCACGTAGAGAAAAAGGGCTTTATTATAATTATGATGAGAAATTCACTCAAGGACATAGATGTGTTGAGAAAAATCTCTATCTCTTGGATGTGGATTCTTCACTTGAAACTAAAGTTTATGCAGATGCTCAAGATACAGTAGCTAATCAGGTTGAAACTTAGCAGTCGCCTATTGACCCTGGTGGTGTTCACCTAGGGTTAGGGTTTTGACTTTGTGTTTTCATGTTCCTATGTGTATTCCTTCAAACCCTTAGTGCCTTGGTTTAAATTGTTCCTCGGTCCACATGTATTGTTTAACCATTTTTTCCTGTTGCATTTGAGAAAATTGCTAAATTCTGTGTATGCAAAGGCAAAATGTATGTTGGCGAGCTTGTGAAATCTCTATCGACTTCCAAAAATGATAAAGAAATTGAGTTATATGCATTCTAGATGTATATCAGGTTGCATATACATTGGGGGAATCTTCTGTAAGATTTTAGGAATATTCACCATTTGTATATCGGCCCTGCTTGTATATCAGGCTTGTATGTAGAATATGCAAGCGAAACATACAAAGGAAAAGATACATTTCAGGAATATTCTAGAGAAGATTCCTTGCTTGTATGTGCAAGGGAATGTACATTGAAAAATATACATAGGCCTGCGACATGCAAAGTGAACAGTGCCGCGAATATACAAATGTGTTTGTACATGTTCAACATACAAAAGAGAATGTATTTTGCATATTCCAGGAAAGATTCCCTGTTTGTATGCAAAGGGCACATGTATATTCGGTGATATACAATTGAAGATACAAGCAAAATATACAAGGGGCCTTATATGTTCCACAACATACAAAGGCAGAAGGTGCATTTGATGGGGCCTGCCATTTGTTTAAAGTGATTGTATATTCGAACATACAATGAAAGTGCATTCCAAAGATGCAAGGTGGACTCGAAGTCATTTTCATTTTGTTCTAAAAGCAGTGTGGCATCCACGGCTTGTACATTGCATTTGTATAAGCAATATGCAAGGAAATGTGCAAAGGATGGAGATACAAGCCGGACCCGAACTGAATTCCAGTTTGTTCTATAACATTTGACGTCTGCCTTGTATGTTGTATATGCATTTGGGTTTGCATATACAAGAGCGATAAAGGTGAAATAAAAGGAGGAAGTTAGTGATAGAGGGTCAAGGTGCCTACGTGGCACAATATCATTGGCTGGCAGCTCTTCATACATGTTTTGGGACTGTTGATTTCGGCAATGAGTGTTTGATCAACGGCCAGGTTTTGAACCTTCGGTGATGGTTATTTCCTTGTGTTTGCGGCCATTTTTTAGCGGGAAAATCTCCAGATGCATTTGCTATTGCATCCCATGGGTTGTTGAGCCATTAATGGCAGGATTACAAACAAGCATGGGCCGATGGTTGAATGGCCAAGTACCCGATTTATGACAGAGAGTCTTCCAGTGGCAGCACAGGGCTCAAGCTCAACTACTCCTCGCCCTTCTCTTGCTTCTTCCTATTTTGTCCCCCACTGCATTTAATATTTCTGAGCGCCATTCTTCATGCATTGAATCTGGCAGATTTTTGATTTGCTTTGTAATTAATTTTTGCTGGGTACACAGTCTTGGTATAAAAGCCAGACTGTGTTACTCATTGTGGTTGTTGAAAAACTAGACAATTTTTGGTGCTGTGATGAGATACAACTTCATTGGTGGCCCTGTTTGGGATGTTTTTGTGAATTTATGAGTCTCATGTTGTATGTTTAATGCATAAACTTACTGGTTTCATGTTGATTTAAATGAGTAATGCTTCATTGCATGTGTTCTATTACTTATCTCCAAATTGAATGTATTCTTCTTTTGAATCTAAACAGCTAAGGGGTGTCTAAGATTCTTGAATATGGATTTGCTATATTGAATGCTTGGTCTTTTACTTCTTCTCAAGGAGTAGATTAAATGTTTTAGCTTAAAGTGTTAAGAAGAGTATATTGCAGTGAGGATCTCCTAAGCTGAGGTAACCGAATACTCAATTTTGGGAAGTATCTATAAGGCAGATATTAAACAATCCCCTTGAAACTCAGTCATTAACACAGTTTTATGTGCACATTCACATGTGTATGTCTATTGACTCCGAGCCTTGGATAGGCACCGATCCAGTCTTGTATTGAGGTCACAACCACAGTCCTAGTTTTGCATCCAAATACAAATCAAACTCAAACTTCATATACAAACCTTTAGGATATTAGAAGTAGTTTTAGGATCCAAAATCCTCTGTCTACAACTGAATATAGGCCCAAAGCTAGCCCCTTTGCACTTATCTCACAGTTTTGGTCTGCATAAGAGAGGATTTATCTACTTTGTGTCAGCATCCCTGCAAATACATAGATGCATTTTATAGATGTTGAGTAGGGAATACCCCCCCTTGGATCTGCAGAGCCTAAAGAAGAAGAGGAGATATTTATAGAGTCTATCTCCTATACTGTTGGCCCCTGGCCCAGGAATCCTGTTGATCAATGATGGCTACCTTGTAGGGATAATTGGGAACAAGCATCTAGTCTGGGAAAAATACCAACAGAAATTGGTGACTCCGCTGGGGAATTTGTGAAAGAACCCTGATTTAAAAAAGAAAAACAATTCCTAGTTATAGGTGGCGACTCCAAACCAATCTCCCAACTGGTAAAGTAAAAATTTGTATGCAAGGGAGAAGATCCCTGCGTAATTCTTTGTCTACAGAATTACCCAGAAAAATGATGTATAGAAAAAAGGGGACTGCTCAAGCCAGTCGGGAAGGTTCTCCCAGAAGTAATGATAATATTTAGGACAATCCTGGATCTTTAGAGTGGACAATACCTTATTTTTCAAACACTGAGGCTAAAATCTAGAATGTATATGAAAGACAGTAGGGTGCTAGTTTGAGAATAAGGTCAGAAGTTTTTCAGGAACGCCCTTTCTTGGATCCCAGTGATAGATTTGAAGAAGTTGAGTCTCTAAGGGATGAAGATAATGATGATCAGAATGGAATGGGACCATCCTCTTCTATGCCCAAAGAGGAACAATTAGCTGAAGAAATCAAAAGTTTAAGAGCAGAATTAGAGTATCTGCAGGCAGTAAAAATCAGAGATGACATGAAATAGAAAGTACAAGCTCTGAGAGTTGCTCAGAATGATTCAGTTCCTACCCTTGAAAATGCAAATATGCAGAGAAATCAGCAAAGAAATGAAGTCCAGGATCAGCGTGATGATCAGAGACAAAATGCAAATAATGCTAGAATACCATTAAATAATGTAAGAAATCAGAATGCAAACAGAAATGCCAATGCTAATCAATTTGGTAGACAACCAATGCAGCTAGATAGATTCAGGCAGTTAGTTTTTGATGGCATTCCTAGTTACCCAAATCCTATTGATAAACATGTGAGGCTGCAAGTGCCAAAAATTTTAGGAAATAATATTGTGTTAGGGGAAGACCACTTAAAAACTTTTCAGAATATCATGGACAACTTTGAGGTTGAGCATGAAGATGTTTTCATGAAATTATTTATGCAATCCTTAGTTGATGAAGCTAGAGAATGGTACAAGGGTCTGCCTGACAGAAGTATTTCATCATGGGATGACTTCAAGAGAATATTCAAAGAACAGTATGGTGACAAAACTGATCCTAGCTTTTTCATAAATGAGTTTACTGGTATTACCAAAGGATCAAATGAACAAGTTGCTGATTTCAATGCTAGATTCATGAAGGTATTGAATAAACTGCCACATCACCTGAGGCCTAATGAACCTATGTGCATAGTGTTGTACATAAATGCTTTTGATGCCAAAACTGCTTATGGATTAAGAGATAAGGGTCCTCACAGCCTCAAAGATGCTTTCAAAATTGCAACAAATATTGAAAATAATAGAAAAGTGTCTGGTAAGACAGACCGAAGAGATGATGTAAAAATTCTGTAAAATCCAAATACTAAATCTCAGAGTGTTCAGGGCAGTGCATCTACTTTTGAGGATAAATTAGACAAATTGACAACTATTGTCAAGGACCTGAGTTATAGAATGGCTAAGAACGAAAAAGGAGTTGGTCCTGACAGACAGATTTACCAAAGGCAAGAAAGAATACCATCATTACATGACATGCCATATCATACCAATTGGCATAATGGTAAACCCATTCTCCCACACAACAATACAAATCAAAGAGCTCAGAATGCAAAGGAAACACTTGATCCTTTGAAGAAGGCTGTCAATATTGTTAATGACACCCCATGGTGTATCATATGTCAGATGCCTCACTCACAGTCACAATGTCTAATTGCTCAGTCTTTATATAACAATGCTGTGGCCTGTGATGAATGCAATGAGCCGCATTGCATGGAAGATGATAATGTCAATATGCTGTCTACAAATAGGGAATGTCCCTCTCATGATGTTGATGCAGGTGTAAATGATGAGATTCATGTCTGCCAGCAGTTTCCCTATGATGAAGATGATGAGGAAGATAACTACGCCTATGCTCAGAATTCGTACAATTTCCTAAATAACTTGAGGAGGCCCTCTGATGAAGAAATAAGAGCCCTCACAGCTGCAGCAGTGGCTCAAGTCAAAAGCAATTATAACCTAAGAGGTAAAGCTCAAGTAAGCAACTCACACCAACCAGAGAGTACTTTTATAAGCCAGCCAGTGCATAGTCATAAAGGGACTGAACCACAAAAGAAATAATGGAACACTACTAAGAAAACTTTTAAGCAGAAAACAAGTCATGATTCTCAAGGACCAGAAAATAGAATCCCCCAGATTGAGGATCAAAACAGAAATTTTCAGATTAAGAATGACAGTCAAAGAGCCACAAAAATTAAAGCTGGACCATACCAGGATAAAAATAAAGCTGTAGAACAAGCTACAACTGTTATACAAAGTTATGCTCCATTTGACATAACTCAAGTCTTGTCTCAGATAAAGGTCTCTGTTCCACTGATGGAGCTGATGAAAGTTGAAGAGTTCAGAAATAAGGTAGTATCCCTGATTTCTGGAGTATCCTGTCAAGCCAAACAGAATGATGAACCTCAGGGTAAGAAACAAGCCCTATGTATCGATGAAGATGAAGTTCCTAAGGTGTATCTAGGGATGACCATGACAAAATGCCCTTCACAAGTGGAACCATTTTATGTCTCCCTTGTCATAGATGGAAAAGTAATTAAGAATTGTATGTTGGATTCAGGAGAGTCAACAAACATCATGCCTTTGGCTATCATGCAGCAAGTTGGGTTAAAAATAGATAGGGCATGTGGGTGGTGCTATGCAATGGATGCTAGGGAGGTACCTGTCATTGGAATTATGAAAGATGTTGATTCTAGACTGGCAGCATATCCTGAAAAGGCATACAAAATGAACATAACAGTTGTAGATATCAAGCCACAGTATGGCATGTTGTTGTCAAGAAGATGGGTAGCACTAATTGGTGGGAGTATGCAATTAGATTTGTCATATGCTATGATCCCTATGAATGGCAGGGATGTCAAATTGATTAGAGAAGAAAGGTCATCAAAAACAATTGAGGACCAAGAATCAGAGGAGCATATATGCTTTGTGGATACTGATTGTGAAAATTTTAGAGTTATCTCATATGACAAAGGAAGTAAAGAGGGAGATATGTGCATTGAAGAATCTAACCAACAGGGTCTGTGGACTATGTATTTTGATGGAGCTTGTTTGAAAGAAGGCTCTGGTGCTGGAATTGTATTTTTGTCTCCAATTGGTAAGCTTCTAAAGTTCTCGTTCTTGTTGAAGTTTGCCTGTACAAACAATATTTCAGAGCTTATTGTTTACCAAGTTAGAAATAAGTATGCATAAAAAAATAAGAGGTTAAAACAATATAAACATGCTGTTTGGGATACAATTGAATTGTTTGATGCATTTTCAATAAACTGGATAGAGAGATCAAAAAATGTCAGGGCAAATTTTCTAGCTAATGTAGCCATAAGGCCAGATGACATCACTTTATCAGATGTTACAAATGTTGAGGTCAAACTTAGACCTGCAGTACCAGATAATATATGCAGCTGGCAGGTGTTTGATGATGATAAAGATTTACTAATATTTTTGTATTGTATTGATGAGTATGAGAACCAAGAAATGGATTTTCAGAATTTTGTAGAGATTGTAGATGGAAGAGAAACTCTCTTAGGGAAAGAAATAATTCAACTCAAGACAAACAAAATCCCTAGGGGGCTAGTTGCTTTAGAGAGAGCTTTTGACAATAGGGACCAATTTGTTACAAAATCATCTCCAACAAACAAGAATGCTTTAGAGGAGATAAACTTGGGATCATCTCATGCCCCCAAAAAGGTATACATTGGCAAACAACTCAAGCCACATATCAGAACTATGTTGATTACATTACTAAGAAAGTATAAGCATGTTTTTGCCTGGTCATATGAGGACCTCAAAGCTTATAGAGAGGATTTGTTTCAGCATGAAATCCCTTTAAACCTTGAAGCTAAACCATTTAGACAAAAACAAAGACCTATCAACCCAACTTTAGCTCCTAAAATGCAGGAAGAGCTTATGAAGCTTAGGGAGGCTGGAATAATCAAGTCTATTCAACATTCAACTTGGGTGTCTAACCTTGTCCCAGTTAGAAAAAAGAATGGTGACATAAGATTGTGTGTGGACTTTAGAAATCTAAATGTATCTTCTTTGAAGGATAATTATCCATTGCCAAACATGGAAGCCATGTTGCAGAAGGTGACTGGCTGTGAGCTTTTATCCATGATGGATGGGTTTTTAGGGTACAATCAAGTGAAAGTAAAGGAATCAGAACAGTACAAAACTGCCTTCACTACTCCATGGGAAACCTATGTATATGTGAGGATGCCATTTGGACTGACAAATACAGGTGCCACATTTCAAAGGGCAATGGATGTTGCTTTTGTAGGATTAATTGACTCAATCTTGGCTGTGTATCAGGATGACTTGACATTTTATTCAAAAAAGGAGGCGCAGCATTGCATGCACCTAGAGTAGATTTTTATTAGAGCATTAGAATATGGCATCACTCAACCCAAAGAAATGTGCTTTTGGGGTAGTGGAAGGAAAATTGCTTGGACACATTGTTTCCAAGGATGGAGTCAGGATTGATCCTAAAAGGGTGGCTGCAATTGATAAAATTTAGATCCCTAAAATAGTAAAAGGTATTCAGTCCTTCTTTGGACAAATTAATTTTGTTAGGAGATTTGTTCCTAATTTTGCAGAGACCACAAAAGATATCTCTGAGATGTTGAAGAAAGATGCAATTGTCACATGGGAGGATGAAGTGACTAAATCATTCCAGAACATAAAAGAGGCTATAAAGATGGCTCCTGTGTTAAAATCTCCTAATTTTTCTAAGCCATTTTAGTTATTCTCATTTGCTTCCTTCCATACTATTGCTGCTTGCTTACTACAGAAAAATGCAGAAGGTTTTGAACAACTTATAGCTTTCTTTAGTGTGTCATCGCAGGCTACTGAATTGAAATATGACATCATGGAGAAGCAAGCATATGCACTGGTTAGAGCAGTCAAGAGCTTTAGGCCATATTTGGTAGGCTCTCAGATAGTTGCATATGTGCCTCATGCAACAGTCAAAGATATATTTACTCAACAGGAGGTAACTAGAAGAAGATGCAGATGGATAAATAAGTTGTAGGAGTTCAATATTGAAATACAAATCACAAAATTGGTAAGAGGATAGGGTTTGGCAAAATTGATGACACAGTCAAATCTAGAGGCATGCCAAGTGAATGTAGTGCATAGTGAAGTTATAAACATGTCAAGATCTGAATGGTATAAGGACATAGTACATTATTTGCAAAATCTAAATTGTCCTTCCCATCTCAGTGATAATCAAAAGAGGACCTTGAAGCTACATGCTATTAAATACATCATTATTCAAGGAGAGTTGTATTGGAAAAACTTTGATGGCATGCTACTCAGATGTGTAGATGAAAATCAGGCAAGAGATATTTTAAGTGATATGCACAATGGAGTATGTGGTGGACACTATGCTGCCTAGACCACAGCCCACAAAATTCTTAGAGTTGGCTACTACTGGCCAACTCTCTTCTCAGACTCGCACAAAATGGTAAGATGTGATCCTTGCCAAAGGTTCTCAGGAAAATTGAAATATGAAGGTGCATTACCCCTTAGGACTATTACTGTAGAAGCTCCATTTCAGCAATGGGAAATTGATTTTATAGGGGAAATCTCAAAAAAATCTAGTGGAGGACATAGTTGGATTCTTGTTGCCATTGATTACTTCACTAAATGGATTGAGGCCATTCCAACTAAAAAAGCTACAAGCAAAGTGGTGATGGATTTCCTTCTAGAAAATATTATTATCAGATTTGGAGTACCAGCCAAAGTGGTCACAGATAATGCAATGTGCTTTAGATCTGGTGAATTTGTTAATTTTTGCAAAAACTATGGAATAAATTTGTTACATGCATCACCATATCATCCACATGGAAATGGTCAAGCAAAGTCAAGCAACAAAAGTCTCATGAAAATCATCAAAAGGATGACAGGTAAAAATAGAAGGGCTTAGGATTCGAAGCTAAAAATGGCATTATGGGCTGACAGAGTGACAGTGAAAAGAGCCACTGGAAAGTCACCTTACGAATTAGTGTATGGTACAACATCTAGATTACCTGTCAACAACCTCCTACCAGTTTATAAATTCATACAAGAAAATGATGAGGAGATTGGAGACCCAATGACTGAAAGAATAAATCAGCTGGCTGCACTAGATGAAATGAGAAGGGAGGCACAGAAAACAAACATCAAGAGGCAGCAAAAAGTAAAATATCTGTTTGATAAAAAGGCTACAAAGAGAAAGTTTTAGATAGGTGATTTGATCCTTGTTTGGAATGCAAGGAACCAGTACAAGAGCAAGCACGGTAAATTTGAGCCCTTATGGATGGGCACATACCAAATCAGTGACACTCATGGAGAAGATTCCTATTTTCTCTAGGCCCTAAGCAGTGAATTGCTAGAATTGCCTGTGCATGGTCAGTTCCTGAAACCCTACTTCTCATGAATGGGTAACTTCTATGCACACTATAAATTAGATGTAAATGTTTTGCACATGCCTTTGTATAGTCGGTTGTGTTTTGTGTTTTGTCTGGTCTACCCCGGAGTTGCTTGGTTCTCGCTACAGTCTTGCGTTTGCACGTCCCCAGTCGGAGCCATTGGTGGTGTTCACCTAGGGTTAGGGTTTTGACTTTGTGTTTGCATGTTCCTGTGTGTATTCCTTCAAACCCTTAGTGCCTTGGTTTAAATTGTTCCTCAGTCCACATGCATTGTTTAACCATTTTTTCCTGTCACATTTGAGAAAATTGCTAAATTCTGTGTATGCAAAGGAAAAATGTATGTTGGCGAGCTTGTGAAATCTCTATCAGCTTCCAAAAATGATAAATAAATTGAGTTATATGCATTCTAGATGTATATCAGGTTGCATATACATTGAAGGAATCTTTTGTAAGATTTTGGGAATATTCACCATTTGTATATCGGCCCTGCTTGTATATCAGGCTTGTATGTAGAATATGCAAGCGAAACATACAAAGGAAAATATACATTGCAAGAATATTTTGGAGAAGATTCCTTGCTTGTATGTGCAAGGGAATGTACATTGAAAAATATACATAGGCCTGCGACATGCAAAGTGAACAGCGCCGCGGATATACAAATGGGTTTGTACATGTTCAACATACAAAAGAGAATGTATTTTGCATATTCCAGGAAAGATTCCCTGTTTGTATGCAAAGGGCACATGTATATTCGGTGATATACAATTGAAGATATAAGCAAAATATACAAGGGGCCTTATATGTTCCGCAACATACAAAGGCAGAAGGTTCATTTGATGGGGTCCGCCATTTGTTTAAAGTGATTGTATGTTCGAACATACAATGAAAGTGCATTCCAAAGATGCAAGGCGGACCCAAAGTCATTTTCATTTTGTTCTAAAAGTAGTGTGGCATCCGCGGCTTGTACATTGCATTTGTATATGCAATGTGCAAGGAAATGTGCAAAGGATGGAGATACAAGCCGGACCTAAACTAAATTCCAGATTGTTCTATAACATTTGACGTCCACCTTGTATGTTGTATATGCATTTGGGTTTGCATATACAAGAGTAATAAAGGTGAAATAAAAGGAGGAGGTCAGCGATAGAGGGTCAAGGTGCCTACGTGGCATGATATCATTGGCTGGCAGCTCTTCATACATGTTTTGGGACCGTTGATTTCGGCGATGAGTTTTTGATCAACAGTCAGGTTTTGAACCTTCAGTGATGGTTTTTTCCTTGTGTCTGTGACCATTTTTGAGCGGGAAAATCTCCAGATGCATCTGCTGTTGCATCATGTGGGTTGTTGAGCCATTAATGGCAGGATTGCAAACAAGCATGGGCCAATGGTTGAACGGCCAAGTACTTGATTTATGATGGAGAGTCTTCTAGCGGTGGCATAGGGCTCGAGCTCAACTACTCCTCGCCCTTCTCTTGCTTCTTCCCATTTTGTCCTCTGCTGCATTTAATATTTCTGAGTGACATTCTTCATGCATAGAATCTGGCAGATTTTTTATTTGCCTTGTAATTAATTTTTGCTGGGTACACAATCTTGGTATAAAAGCCAGACTATGTTACTTGTTAATGGTGATGATGTTAGACACAACCAAGCACACAAAACAAAAGTTACACAACAACCCTTGTTTATCCTGAAAGATACAATGAATTCAAAGAATTCATGATCCCAAGTCCCCATCGATTAGTTCATAATCTGCTGATGTTACTATATGGTTGATGTGTATTGCTGTTTTCCATTTTAGGGCCTTACGTAGATTAGTAGATTTTGTTTCTGCAACAATGCTATATAGGGAAGTTTCTCTACACAGCATATATCTCCAAATGATGTGTCTAAGTTGATATTTGCATGAGTTCTACCCCTATTTATGATTCTTTGCATGACATTTTCAATACTACATGCATTTAGCTCAAAATATGCTAATGATACTCAGTTGTCTTTGGGATGTCAGCATATTTTTTTGTTCTGCTAAATATTTATCATGATATGCAATTATGAAAGTGATTTCAATAAAACTAAAATAAGAAAAAGGGTTAGAGAGTGAGATTCCTAAAATTACTTGACTGAGATCACGGATCCACATACATATTCCCATACATACAATGAAGAGAAGAAAACTAAAATCATACTTCACTAGGATAGTCCACAAATCTACATGATTCAGTGCAAATCTTCAAGGGTAAAAGTTGACAACAACATGCAATGAAATGAAAGTGCTTCTATAGAACACAACATTCACCAGTACATATCCGGAAATCAACTTGAAGACTACTTAAGGTTTACAATCAGGATATAGTCTGAAACTTCATCTTCATTCAGTACGTTCATAAAACAGGTACATTTACAATGATTTGAGGAAAGGACCTTGATTATTTCAACAATCCAGTCCTCACTAGCCTCAGTAATCTGATCTCTTCATAAAACTATTACAGGTTTGATTTTTTTGTATGTTTTGACCTCCTTTTTTTTTAGAAATAAAATGGGCCCAATATATATATCTCTAGTTTTTCCCCAATATTTCGCCCAAAAACCCTAGGAGATCAATGGTCTATATCTTGAAATGCAGTATCCAATGGTGAGAAATGAATCCTGCCAAGAATTCGAGCAGCATACCCAGACAGGGTGCCGCTCCTTCAATAATGTTTCCACCTGCAAACCCCTTCACATTGCAAGCTTCGTCGCCTTCCTCTGGTGTGTTTGGCTTCTTTGGATTCAGTCCACCTCCTGGGGTGACCTTGCCATTAAAGCCCCATCTTTATGCTCACCTGCACGCCGCCACTATGTCAGCAACCCTGCATCTTCTAGCTACTCCAACAAATAAGCAAAAAAAAGCATCATCGTTTAGTAAATTAGCAGGAAAAATGAACATCTTCATTAAATCAGGCTATAAGATGTGCAAACATAGCAATTGGGCCCTGAAATTATGAAAATCGCACATCAAAAATGCATATACAGTGTTAAAACCAGTTGGCTCAACCATCGTTGACCAGAAACATGCATCGGGCGCCCAAAAGGCTTCAAAAATTTCAATCGCTTCGTTTTCCTGCTCAAAATTTCCTTATATATCGCAATATACAAGTCAGATGCATACATCAAATTAATCGGATTTCAAACTATTTGAAATCCGGCTTGCATGTATAACAATGCATCTTTGATATACAAGCTGAAATTATACAACGATTTAACATTGTTTGATAACTCTTTTAAGTCCGCGTTGTATGTAGCGCTTGTATATTGTACTCATATCTTTCGATATACATTTGAGTTTGATACAAGCATTAAATTAGTTTTGATTTTCTCTTTGATTCTGCTTTGTATAAACGCAATGTATATCGGCTTGTATATAAGAATATACAAGCCCGATATACATTGAATTAACTCTACTTCATGAAATTTGGGTTCCGGGCAATGTATCTCTGCTTTGTATGTTTCAGAATGTATGTACATCGAAACATACATACAAGTCGAAACATATAAAGACTTAATTCAAATTTATAAATGCCTCGGGTCCACCCAATGTATAAAACACTTGTATCTCGCCAATTTACAAGCCAAAAACATACAAGGACTTAAACTGTTTTAATAGACTTTTCGGGTCCGGCGCTTGTACATTACGAGCCTTGTATCTTTTAACTTGTATGTTTCGCTTGTATGTAAAAACATACAAGTGCCAAATATACAACCATTTAACTCTTCTTCACGATGCTTTCGGGTCCGCGGCCTGCACATTGCAAATGTATATATCAAATGTATGTTTAAATATACAAGCTCGAAATATACAATGAATTAACATTGCTTAATAACTTTTCGATTCCGGTCCTTGTATAAATGCATTGTATGTTACGACCTACCAAACATACAAACGCGAGATACATGCAACGGATTTAAATATTTATTCATTTCAACTCTTAACTATTTTGGGTCCACCTTGCATGTATGCATAAACTCTACCAAATGTATACAAGGCAAAAAGGACATACAAATGACTTTGTATATGAACCCAACTACTCATGCAACCAAGTATAAAATGACCTTTGCATATACAAATGACTTTGTATATGGAAAGTGATATACAAAGGCCGTTGTATACAAGCAAACTCACATACAAAGGGCCTTGTATATGCAACCCGATATACAAAGAGACTTGTATGTGCAAACAACAAACCCTTCCCTTGTACATTTTACCAAAATGCTCATAACTTGCAAAATATGGCAAATTTTAACATGGTTCAAAAAGCAACCCTAGCTCATTTTTGACAAGGAATCCAACCATACTATGCACTAGTACTGAAATACATTTTTTCTCCATTTTTTAACAAGGTTTGCAATTTTAACTCCTTTTCCCTTTACCACCAAGCAAAACAACACACAGAAGCAAAAAGCAAAAAGCCACAACAGGGGTCCTTATTTTACTAAGGAGTACAATGGGACGTGTTGTGAACATCACAACATTACTCACTGTGGTTGTTGAAAAACTAATCAATTTTTGGTGCTATGATGAGATACAACTTCATTGGTGGCCATGTTTGGGATGTTTTTGTGAGTTTATGAGTCTCATGTTGTATGTTTAATGCATAAACTTACTAGTTTCATGTTGATTTAAATGAGTAATGCTTCATTGCATGTGTTCTATTACTTGTATCCAAATTGAATGTATTCTTCTTTTGAATCTAAATAGCTAAGGGGTGTCTAAGATTCTTGAATATGGATTTGCTATATTGAATGCTTGGTCTTTTACTTCTGCTCAAGGAGTAGATTAAATGTTTTCAGTTAAAGTGTTAAGAAGAATATATTGTAGTGAGGATCTCCTAAGCAGAGGTAACCGAATACTCAATTCTGGGAAGTATCTGTAAGGCAGATATTAAATAATCCCCTTGAAACTCAATCATTAACACAGTTTTATGTGCACATTCACATGTGTATGTCTATTGACTCTGAGCCCTGGATAGGCATCGATCCAGTCTTGTATTGAGGTCACAACCACGGTCCTAGTTTTGCATCCAAATACAAATCAAACTCAAACTTCATATACAAACCTTTAGGATATTAGAAGTAGTTTTAGGATCCAAAATCCTCTGTCTACTGAATATAGGCCCAAAGCTAGCCCCTTTGCACTTATCTCACAGTTTTGGTCTGCATAAGAGAGGATTTATCTGCTTTGTGTCAACATCCCAGCAAATACATAGATGCATTTTATAGATGTTGAGTAGGGAATACCCCCCCTTGGTTCTGCAGAGCCTAAAGAAGAAGAGGAGATATTTATAGAGTCTATCTCCTATACTATTGGCCCCTGTCCCGGGAATCCTGTTGATCAATGATGGCTACCTTGTAGGGATAATTGGGAACAAGCATTGAGTCTGGGAAAAATACCAACAGACCCTACTTCTCAGGAAGACCACCTAGAGATCTCTCTCCATGCCTTAGTAGGATTCACCACCCCACAAACCATGCAGGTCAAGGGTTACTTCGATAAGCTCCTTCTTACAATACTCATTGATTCTGGTAGCACTCATAACTTTATTGACCCTCAAATAGCCAAACAGGCTGATTGTTTTATTCATCCTTGCTCCAGCTTTGAAGTCATGATTTCTAATGGAGGCACATTACCTTGCAAAGGGAAGTGTTGTAATGTGCGTATCTCTATTGGAGATTATAACCTATGCTCTAACATGTTTGCCTTGCCTTTAGGTGGATGTGATGTGGTTTTGGGCACCCAATGGTTACACACACTTGGACCCATCTTATGGGATTTTGCTGAACTTTGGATGCAGTTTTCAGACAATGGGCACAAACACACATTGAAGGGCTTACAACCAGGGTCTCTTAGCATCATAAGTTCACATCGCATGGAAAAGCTTCTTGAGAAGAATTCACATGGTGTCATCACTCAGCTTCATTCCATTTAGATGCAACCATCCATGGTCTTCACTACTCCTTCAGATCTACAATGAACAATGGCTATTTTGCATGTAGTACAGAAGTGGCGGCCATACCTACTAGGGGATCATTTTTGTATCAGGACTGCTCACCATAGTCTAAAATATTTCCTGGAACATTAGGTCTCCTCCCTAGCACAATAGAAACGGATCAGCAAACTCATGGGTTATGACTATAAGATCACTTACAAGAAGGGTAAGGACAATATTGTGGCAGATTCTCTTTCTTGCACATGTGATGACCAAGTTTCTCTTTCAGCTATTTCTATGCCTGTTCCAAATTGGTTTGAATCTATTCAACAGGCTATCTTCTATGAACTCTATGTTTCTCCATTGGTAGGGCACTCTAGGTTCCTCAGAACTTATGAGCGGGCACAACATAACTTCTTTTGGAAGGGAATGAAAAGGGCAATTCAATAGATGGTGGCTAAATGTGATACTTGCTACTGCAACAAGGGTGAAACAACACTCCTTGGATTGCTCAAACCCTTGCCCATCCCTACACAGATTTGGATAGATATTTCTATGGATTTTATTGAGGGGCACCCTAAATCTAGAGGGAAAACAATGATTTTGGTTGTGGGTGATCGCCTCTCAAAATATAGTCAGTTTTGTGCCCTCATCCACCCCTATATTGCCTCCTCAATTGCACAAATTTTTATGGAGCAGATCTTCCATCTTCATGGCATCCCTTCTTCCATTGTCTAAGAACGTGATGCAACTTTCATCAGTCATTTTTGGACAAAACTATTTCACCACACTGGCACCAAACTAAAGATGAGTTCTGGGTATCACCCACAAATAGATGGTTAGACTAAAATTCTCAACAAATGTTTGGAAACTTATCTCCGTTGCTTCACCTCAAAACAATAGCATCAGTGGGCAAATTGGCACCCTCTCACTGAATGGTGGTACAATACCTCCTACTACACTGCAACACCACCAGCAATCCTTCTATACTCCCCTAGCAATCCATGAGTTCAGGCTGTTGACACGATTCTTTGCACCCTGGATCAGATTGGGCATCATAAGCTAGCTCCAAAGTTCTATGGGCCATGTAAGGTTCTTCAAAAGATTGGGTCAGTTGATTATAAATTGGAACTTCCTCCTTCTCATGTTCATCCAGTATTTCATGTCTCTTGTCTAAATAAATTTCTTGGCACCAATGATAGAGCACAAACTATTTTACCACAACTGGATAATGATGGATCCATCCTTTTGAGGCTGGAGGCAATCTTTGACAGGCGCACTCGTCATCTTCACTCTTGATCCATCACAGAGGTATTAATTCAGTGGCATGGAATGCACCCAGAGATTGCTACATGGGAACCACTCCTTCAGATTCAACAACAATTTTCACATCTTACACTTTGAGGACAAAGATTTTCTAAGAGGGAGGGGATGTTAGGAACCCATGTTTAACAATTCTCTTTACTTTGTTAATATATTACATTTGGATGCATATGCTTTGTAAGTCCCCCCGTGAGTATATTGTATTATCCCACATTCATGGGAAGTAATAGTTGTTTAGATTAGACTTAGAATAGAATATAAGTATTTGTTGAGGCCAATGAAGTCATCCAGGAATTTATTGTATTGAGCTTGCTCAAAGGAGGTTGCCCCCTTGAAGTGGCCTGCGATCAATAAATTCCTTCTGTGTTTATGCTATTTATATATTTCTGTCATTTCGTGCAATTTTCATTATATTGTTCCAGGAGGTTCCTCTCAAATTATTCAGCTAGATGGTCAAATTGGGTATCCTCCTAGTACATGTGAGTATAAACCCATCAACTACCTTCACCTTAAACCCTTTAAATTCTTCAATCTTCAACCCCCTCTTCACAACCAAGCCCTCATCAATGAAGTTGTGAGTGGCACGTGTAAGCACAAAAAACACGCACTGCCTCCACAAGGACCCCTATGATGATTCAAATCCTTGTCACGTACATGTAACCATGAAATAATGTCCTTTAGGAAGCAGACCTCTTGATGACATGTCCTCTTCTCTTGTCTTGTGTTGTTTCTTCCTTATCGATTTCTCCCTCTCCCTGTTTGCGACGCTTTTTGACACTTGTTGCGATACTTGTCGACTTGTATTTTCTAGCTTTCAACCTTGATCCTAAGCCATGTGAGAGTCTTGTACGTGAGTTTTCACCTCTCCTCTTTGTTTTTCCTCTAGTGCACCTCCCAGAAGCCTTCTAGAGGTCTCCTTATCCATCTCCCGCTTTTGATTTTTAGTTTCATCGAACTAATGCAAATCTCCCCCTATTATTTCCAGATCTCCCCCGAGAGATCCTACTGACACAAGTGGAGATTTGGATTCTTCCACATGACTGACCTGTTTCTTGATGTAGAACCTTTCCTTTTTCTCTCTTCTACCATCTCCTAGCCTATTTTTTCTACATCTGACCCTGTCCAGCCTGGATCTCCCCCGGGCGACCCATGATTGCCTAGGGGTGACCCTGGACCCTACCATTTTTGCAGCCATGGAAAAGCTTGAGTTTCTCTCTCGTTTTTGCTCTATTTTCACTCATTTTTCTCTCTGTTTGCATGGTTTTTGATCCCTGATATAGAGTTAACTATTTCATGGACCCACACATGCATAATTAATTCTATTTGATCTTAATTTAACTCTTTAATCAATCTCATGCATTCCCTCACCACCATTTCCTCTCCAGTGATAAGCTATCTTTGCTTCATCACTCTCTAATCAGTAGAGTTCACTGGGTAATCAACCTTGTGAACTCCCCAATCTATTCTTGTTAACTCATCAATCTAATGAGCTACCTCTCCAATCAATTCCTTCTAAACCTATAAATACCCCCCTCCCTCAAGCACAAAGGGAGGCAAATTCATTGTGCACATAGCTCTTGCCAAATTTTTCTCTCCAACTTAGCATTCAAATGCTCTTACAAGATGAAGGTACCTTTTGCTTTATGTGTTCAACCAAGTAGCATCATGCTGCTTCATTCTATGCTATTGTGCTCAATCCAAGCTCTTATTAAGCTCATACAAGCTTCGTCAAAGCTTCTTTTTGCTTCTTTGGGTCATTTTGTTGTTAAGAGGATCACCTGCTACCACAAAAGGATTCAAGGTTGCCTATTACAAGGATTGCTGAGGGTAGTGGAGTTAACAAATCTTCATTTCTCTCAGGTTCCTTCATTATTTTCATTTCAATTCATAGTAATTAGAGAATCAAAATTGCTCTTGGGAATAGTAAAACATTACTTTTTCCTTGATAGTTAGATCTTGCATGTTAGATTAATTGCTTTCATATTTCTAGATCTAGTTTATTAGAAGAAGTATTTTCCCTTTTCTTAGATTAAATTGCATTCAAAATATCAAAAACACAAAAAACATAGGTTAACATTGCATTTTAAAAGTCATATAGGATTGCACGCATATTTCCATTTCATAGATTAGAAGCACTTTTATTTCCAAAAAACTCTAAAAATACCAAAAAGACATTTTGCATATCATTTTAGTTTGCATGCATATAGAAACAATAGAACAAACAAAATTGCAAACCCTCGATTCCATCATGAGGTAATCACGGTTTAAACAATTCCAAACAAACCCTTGATTTCATCACAAGGTAAAAATAAAGTCAAAACACAAGTCAAACCCTAGGTCAACAAAACCCTAGGTTAAAACCCTAGATCTGGTTAAGGTTAGTAATTACACAATTTCCTCTATCCTGATTCATGAATGTTCTTAGGAGTGAGAGGAGAGTGGGTAAGGGCTATCCGTGACGAGATCCTGAGAGATTCATCCAAGGCCTCAACAAGAAACACTTGTTCTGCCCCAAGGAGACCCATTTGTCCTTTTGTTGTTAGAAGAAACTAGACAACGATAGAGACAACAAGACCTCTTACAATGCATACAAAGACAAGAGGACATCAACAAGAACAATCGCTCACCCACACAGAGGTGGAATCTAAGAAATCCAAATAGGAGAAGAGAAACTAGTGACCCATTGAGTCATAGGGTTATCTCAACTACAACAATAATCGAACGAAACATACAACAAAGCACACAACAACAAAGGCCGTAGTACTAGCTGACCCCTCTCTATGAAGTCCAGCTCTCCAATGAGCCAGAGCCCCACTGTGTCTTGCCTCCTCTTGACTAGCTAATTCTATGTGAGTGAGAGTGACATGGTGGATCACCTCGTGGCAAGGAGGGAAAAGGTCTATGTGCATGCTGAAATTTGACCCGACAGTCCCAGGTAACTGGAGTCACAATTTTGATCATACATATTTTAGTGAACCTGATGTGAAGAGAAGAGCCTCTTGGTTATGCTATTTGCATTCCCATTTCAAACATCTCAAAACCGTTAACAAAAACTTTGCAACATTTTCACACCATTCTTCATAGCCCCTTTTGTCGCTTCATCTTCCATTGTCTATGCCATCATCCATTTCATTTATTTTGTGGTGTCTATGGCACCCCCGAATATGATGGAACCTGACTTAAACTAAGGGAACATTCCCTCAAGGGAACTAGAAACTCGCTCATTTGATAGGTATGTGCCGCCATATCCTCACGCGCTAATCACCAACTGTTATGATTACGAGGATTTTGACTATGAGCAAGATCAAAGAGAATCTAGGCGCTCTCTATCTTTCAACAACCCAGCTTGGGAGAACAATTGGGCCATACCAAATGCACCACATAAAGAAAGAAGGGTGAGGTTGGAAATACATCGACCAGAACAACCTTCCACAAGTACATCGAATACCCACCTTGATGAAGAGGTCAGAAGGTTGGAAAAATGTCTACAAGAAACCAAAGATGCTCAAGAAGTGCTAAGGATTACCTTACAAGAAGAACAAAAAGAAAACCCTGTGCATGAGGAAGCCTTTCACCATGAAAACATTTGATGAGAACATCCTAGAAATGAAGAATCCCCCTAGAGCTGCAACTCCTGCAGATTTAATTGCAAGTCTAGTGCAAAGAACCAGAATCCTGGAGGCAGAGCAAGCTGCTCCTGAAAGACGACTCAAGTCTCATGAACAGGACCAGGGGGCATCTCAAAATCCCCCCTACCTCAATAATTATTCACGACATGCTAATAATGACACCTGTCTAAATGGTAACCCTCCTATTTAGAACAATCAAATGAATCTGGAAATAGGTTATCAAAACCCACCCATAGGGTTATTACTAACAACCCCACAATCTCAAAGTGCCTTTCTAGGAATGTATCTTGAATATCTAAAAGAGCCTCTAGACCAAAACATAAGGAATGTGCAATTACCTCAACCACTGCCAGATCTCCCAAAGTTCAAAGGAGAAGGAGATCTGAATTCACACATTAAAGCCTACACCACGACCATAAGAGAACTCCTCCCTTGGGATGGGGTTGTAGCAAAGATCTTCCTGAAAACTCTTGAATGTATCACTCTGGATTGGTATTATCGTCTCCCAGAAGCTTCAATCCATTCATTTAGACAACTCATTGGAGAGTTTGTCATGGCATTTGACATGAACAAACTCGTCAAAATAGGGATTAGAGAATTCCTCACAATGAAACAAGATCCAAACGAATCTGTAGCACATTTCATCACTCGATGGAGGCAAGTCCTCTGTTCTTCAACTAGTGCTCCAAACATGGATCATCAAGAACTATGCAATCTCTTCTTATATCCCCTTAATAAAGACATGAGAGAAGATGTCCAAAAATTGCCATATAAGTCCTACGAAGATGCATTGGAAAGTGCTTTAAGAATTGACCAATCTACCATTGACAGTGGTAGAAAAGTCTATGGTTTAAACTGAAAGCTAACAAAGGAAGACACATGAAACAATATCTTTGTCATTAAAATCCTCAAAAATAACAGGAGTGCAACTATGAACGGTGTGACGGACCAACCCCCTATCAAGAAGATGAAAGATGACTACAATGGGAGAGATTACTATCCCCCTAACGTAAATTCCATAGATCGGCCAAGAAACAACGAGTACTACCCTCGAGACAACTATCAAAATTGGAACTGAAATGGAAACGAGAATGGAAATGACAGAAGATACGAAAGACCCCCGTATGAATTCAACCAGTTTTGTTCTTTTCATAGAACTAGGAGGCATAGCACAGAGTCTTGTAGGGAATACAACAGATTCATAGCAAGACTTCTGGAAGACCAACAATGACAAATCATAGAAATGTTCTTAAACCCATAGGAGGTCACATCGGATAACAAAGATACAAGGCAAAATCAAGCTTCGATAGCACCACAAAATGCAAACATGAGAATTTATCAGGACCCGTTCCCGGCGCATCAAGATACGAAAGTGACAAATCAAAGCAAAGCAACTCAAAGTAGTAACCCTGAAATCCTGCCACAATTAGGGCAAAAAGGAGAAACTAGGTTGATGGAATTGGTTGAGATTATGCATAATGAAGAACAAGAGGAGGATCATGAAGAAGAAAATGAGAAAATAGAACCATATGAGGGTACCATCTCAATAATAGAACCAGTACCAGCTCCCATTGGACCCTGCAAGCTCATAGAAGACTTAAAGAAAACGTATGCACACATTTCATTCTTTGATTTACTCAGGAACTCCCCCTCACATCGCTCCGCATTGCTACAAGCAATAGGCCTAAAATATCTTGACCAAATTACACCACCACCTAGTGAGAAAATCAACCATGTGGACTACAATCTTAGCCCACCAAACTCAGAACTTAAGGATCCAGGGGTTTTCTTCAACTTACAACAGATGCCCTCTGAGGCAGTGTTAACAAAAAAAGGAGACCCCACACTATATCTTCAAGTTTGGATCTATGACACATGCATCAAACAAATATTAATTGACGATGGAGCTATAGTAAATATAGTTCCCTTCTCCCTTTTAGAGAGGATGGGATATAGACACACCAACATCACTGCTTCATAGGATACTCTAAGTGGATATGATAATCTAAAGATAGCCACCATAGGTAAAATCACCCTCCCAGTGACTTTGGGACCCAAAACCATTCCACCCACTTTCTATGTCATAGACAAGGACACAAGATATAACTTAATTCTTGGAAGGCCATGGATACATAGGATGAAAGCTGTGCCATCCACATTGTTTCAAGAAGTTCAATTTTTACACTTAGGGAAAATATATGTTGCACAGGGAGATCCATAACCTTTTAGCATGTTAAAATCAAATACATCAAACAAACACAGAGGCATCCCCATAGACTACAAACTCCCTACCAACAAGTTAACCATCCCAAATCCTACACCTTAATTGATATGCGTCAAATGGATGGAAACTCTAGAAAATATCATAAACACCGCAGAAATCAAAACTTTAGAGAATGGGCCATTACCAAAGCAAAGGGAAATCATTTCCAAGGATAAAATGATTGAAATCATACAGTTGGTCAAGCTGGATGGACCACTCCAGTTCCCCCCAGAAATACTCATGATCGATATCCAAGAGGCCTACAAGCTCTTTCCTTGCATAGGGGAGAAGCCTCATAGAACAGAAGGACCTGTTGCAAGTATGGGCCTAACTAGTGTTGTCATTGATGTCAACATACTCTTGTTGCATTGATTGGATGAGTTGTATGCTGAGGATATTGAGAAAATTAGTCCTATCAGGAACAGAGAAGAATAGTGAAGTCAGTAAGGTGAAGAATCCCAGCTAAGATGAAGATCAGAGGATACGCTTCAAAGGGTTTGTAGATATATGTCTTAAGATGATCCAGTAAAGATTTGAGAGGTTCGCATGAAGATCTGAAGGAGTTATGGCCACTTGAGTAAAACTAGTTCTGGTAGTTGTTCAGAGGTGACAAAGTGTCACAGATAGGTCCGGTGAGATCCAGAAATGAAATATCTTGTTCTACGGATTTGCTGGAGTGTTTAGGATGTCAATGTGAATTAACAACTCAATTGGTTCATTGTTTGGAGGTCTGCAAGCATCTATTCCAGTATGACAGACTATGTTCTTGAGGTTTCAGATTAAGGAGAGAATGATTTTAGTAAGCAGAAGTAATGTGGATGTTCTTGGTGATTCAGGGAAGCTTGTGGAGACCTCTGGATTGTGTCCAGTTCATGTTGATGGTTCGCATTGAAGATTGAGCTTGTAATTGATGAATTACTTCTAGATGATGTTCTTCCTAAGTTTGGCTGACTGGATGAATTACACATCCTGCAGATGATCTTGAAGATATTCTGTGAAGCATGGCATGTTCCCAAAAGAAGATTGAAGTCCTAGATCTGTGTGATCGACAGTGTGTTGATCCACGTGAAGTCTTTTTGTAATAAGTTATGTTGTATTTATGTATTTTCTCTATAATGTATGCCGACTTGGATGATTATTCCTAAGTCAATGTCTTGTATAAATAAGGAGTTGTAAAGTCATTTCAAGGGAAGCTTGTGGAGATGAGAGTGTGGTAGAAAGGAGCAGAGCAGAAATATTGGGCTTAAATGGAATTGACTCAAGCATGGTGAAGATGCTATTCTTTAGTTTAATTATGTAATACTTATTATTCTGTAGACAGTGTGTCTCCTGTAGGCAGTGGGCCTCTTGTGAGCACTGTGCTCAGGCAATGAGCCCTAATTGGCATGTGCCATTTTGTTCTTCTTATTCTTTTAATAGAGAATACAATCTTGGGTTAGTCACCCCGTGGTTTTTCCCTTAACCGGGTTTTCCACGTCAAAATCTTGGTGTCTTATGTGCTAATATGTTTTTGCTCTTGATTTAATGCATTATGTTTCCATGATTGATTTATTACTATGCTACTGAATTACAAAGAAGATTTAAGTGATTAATTGGAAGAAAGTTTTGGACAACTGATTCACCCCCCTCTCAGTTGTCTATCTTGAATCTAACAGGACTAGTCTTTTAGACCACCACATTAGATATGAGGAATGTAGACCCACATGCCTTCTCAGATGCAGAGGAAGACATGACAGAAGGTTACACACTGTTATCACCACTAATTGAATGACGTGTCCCCGAGACACCAGAAGAAATAGAATAATATGAACCTCTCACACCAATGGACAATTCACATCAACCAATAATGCCCATGGAGGAGGCACATTCTATGGATAACGAATCAACTAATGTTATAGGAATGCTACCTAAGATGTTTGTGGTATCACAACCACAAGAAAAACCAACCACCTCCTCCTCGGTTTAGTCAAATGAACTCGGTGAATGGGAAGCACCTCAGGTACAAATAGAAATGGTTGAAAGACTTCCTGACAAAGATGAAGAAAGCGAAGGTATCTTCCATAGAGAGTGGAAGATGAGAGTGATAGTCGGTATCGATGACTCGGTCATTTTCAAACTACCAAAAAGTTATATTAGGTATGCCATGGATCTAAGACCAGAACCCAATGGGAGGACAAGTATAAGCTTTGTTCCCCCCGATGAGAAAAGGGAGACACAAACTCCTCTTAAATTATTCCAATTCTTGCAAAGAATCCAAGAGAGACTTGATGTGAAAGTTTACATGCAAGAACAATTTGACCTATTAGCAGAGCTATTAAATTGTGATGGAGTTTTGTATTGGACTCCTTCTCATTAACATGCTTTTCGAGACTTACTCTATCTCACGATGCCAAGAGAAACCACTGAGTTGGTAGCAATAGATTCAAATGACAAACCTTACTGAGTAGAACTTGTCCTAAGAAGAGGAAGCACGAAAAACAAGAAAAGAAGATGAAAGAGAGCTTTCTCAGAAGACTGGAAAGGTCCTTACATGGTTAAAGAAGACATCAAAAATGGTGCCTATCTCTTGTACACTATGGAGGGAGAGGAATTTGACGAAATAGTCAATGCCTTTCACCTCAAGAAATATTGTCTAAAAGACCAAAAAAATCATAAAACATAAAAATACAAAAAATTATAAAAATTAAAATGTCAAAAAAAAAAACAAATTTGTTTCTTGCTTTTCTGCATCATTCTACATCATTCTGTTCACCTTACATTATAGTTTGTGATTTGCTCTTGTATTATTTTCCCTTTAGTAAGGAGCCTAATGTTGTCCAGATATACGTTATCCTTTCAGGACCTAGAGACCCCCCATTTTTCACAATCACCATTATCCCCCTGCATTCCTAGTGATTCTAATAGAAACCTAGCTCTTAGCTTTACACTAATCCTAGTCTTAATGAATCAAGATGTTAGGTCTAAGAAAAGTTAGTATTCAAACCTACAGTGTTCAAAGGAAGATTGCAAGTAGACCGTCCCAATTCTTTCCTAATATTAGAGAATACCAACCAGATTACAAAAACTTTAGGTGGCGCTCAGCCCCTTATCTTTCTTGGCCATAAACGTTAGGAAGATCAAAACTCTGAAGGAAGCAATCTAAGATATGAGTGAATAAAAAAAAATGAGTGATCAAAATAAGAGAGTCAAAAAGTGAGAATTGAGAGATCAAAGCATTGCATAGCAAAAGTCCCAAAACCATTCATTTCTTGAAAAGTTAGAAAATCCAAAAAAATGAGAAAAATCAAGTGAGGAAAATACAAGAAAAAGTGAAAGAAAAAAAGAGAGACAAAAAAAGAGTGAAAGAGAGAAGATTGCTGAATATCCATACTCTTGGGTGGAGATTAGTCTAAGCTCAAAGCCTCAAGAGTAACATTATAATAGAGAAAGAGAGGTACTAAACACACACATGCACTAAGCTGAGAAAACCTAAAGAGTCTAGTAGTCTCTAGGATCATCTTCTATCTAGGGACCTTTGTTCTTTCCCTTTTTATCCTTTACACCGGGTCTACTTTGCTTGCCATCTATGATCTAAGTCTAGCGAACACCTATAAAATTTGTTGCTTGTCCAAGTTGAAAGCTTATCAGTTTGTCTTAGCTAGATAAGGATCAGTGTTTAGCCTTTAGCAAAGGCTAGAAACTAGAAATGCTCCATATTTAATTCCACTCCCCACTTGAGTTTCCCTAAATCCTATCTCACAACCTTGGATAGGTCTCTTATATCAGGACAACCCACAATCCCCTAAATTGAAAATTGTATTTAAGAGTAGTCACATTATTTGTTCCACATTTCATTCATGCCAAAAATTAGAAAAAGAGTCTCAAAGCAATAAAGTCAATTGTCATATCTCATGGCATTCAGTAGAAATAATGGTTTCATTTACAACATTTCTTGTGTTCCTGCATTATCATATCGTAAACTGCATAACATATATGTCATAAAAAACTACAAAAATATGTCATCGTTATCATACTTGCATTTGTTAAAAGAGTTGAAAAGGTCAAACATAATCAAAGATTTCTTCAAGGCTTCCAAACATGCACAAGAGATGAGTACAAATTTCGATAAGAGAAAAATGATAAAAAAGATAGACTTCCATAGATATATCTAAAGTTTTCTTACACAAGGGCATCAAAGAGCTAAGACAAAATGCTCTCGAGAAAGTAGAGGCTCCCCATGAAAGGGGGCACAAATTTGAAATAAAAGAAAGTCAGGGGCAGTTCCCTCCAACAAAACCCTCAGGACTTCATCTCCTCTGTCTACGAGTACCACTTGTTGCTCCCTGAGATCTATGAGAATGAGGTGCTCTATTGTGAGCATGCGACTATGAAGGCCCTGCCATGCCAGCATCACATCATCCAAAATTAAGGTAGGCCATCTCTCAGAGTACCTCATTCTCACCCTTAAGCATGTTAACCTAGGTCTTCAACTCTGTAGTTACCTGACACCCATGGTAGCTAGGAGAAAAAATGTCAGTGTGTCACCTTGCAGTTGGGGGCACACCAGGATCATCCAAAAGATGATCATGAGTCATCCTAGTGAAGGGAGAAGCTAATCCAACATTGACCTCACAAAAAAAGTCCCTCCACTCTTTAACATTGCCTGAAATAGTGAATCAAAACAAGACCAAGTCAGATCCATGTAAAAAGAGAAAGGACAAAAAGTATGGAAAGTAATTAAATGAAAGAAACTTATGTGGATCACTAGGTTGCCAATTAGGGTCAAATTGATGCATTGCCTCATCTGAATGAGGAGGTCAAGGAACAATAGGAGGACCCTCAGGGATGTCAGGAATATTATTTGAGTCATCAATATCATTGAAATCCTTATCCTCGGGAATGGCTTCAATTGACGAATCATTACTATCCAGAACATAGTCCTCATAAGTGGACTCTGAATCAATAGTCACAATCAAAGATCGGAAAGGAGTCCCTCTCCCTCCCCTCTATCTTCCTCTAGAGACCCTAGTAATGAAGATGACTAGAGTCAAAGGAGTCCAAATGATATTTCCAAGTTCACCCATCTCCTGAATGGTCCTATAATAGGTGGACACTTGGGGCAAGTCCTCAGATACATCCCTGCCAAACTGCTATGAAACACAATCAACTTGACAAGCCTCAACTAGACCATTGTGGTCTATGATCTCCGAAACCTTACAACAGTGCTCTCTAATCTCACCATCTCGGGCCCAAGCCCCCTTCATGTCGTGATAAGGATCAAAAATCATGTCCTCATCAATAAGAGTAGCAATAGTAGGTAAAGTAGCATCAAAATGACAAATATGCATCCACATCGCTACTCTCAGTAGCCATCTATCTAGAAGAGGAATAAGCTTCTGGTAAGGCTTCATGTGCTCAAATATCCATGCCATAATCAAAGAAGAGTGGCTAAAGGCTAAAGCCCCTCGTCGTGAAATCTGATAGAAGTCTCTATAAACCATAGGCAAGATGTCCAGTCCCCAAGCAAAAACTATGCCCTCCTCAATCCTGTGAATGATGGGTGCCCAACACCATCTCAAACGGGCTGAGGCCTTGTCTCCTGATAGCCTTGAAGAAATTAAACCAATCAAGAACCTCCTCAAGAGTGGAATACAAAGTCGTGGCACAAATGTAAGCTAAACTTCTGTTTGATCTCTAGGGTGATTAACCCCCATAAATGCAGCCCAAGAAGCCTTGTCCTCATAGGACTTGCTGATAGGAAGAGACAAAGGTTGTCCCCTCATAGGTACTCCAAGAATGCAATATACATCATATAGAGTGATGGTCCACTCTCTAGAAATCTGTGGGAACCTGAATGTGTTTCTGTTTGCATCCCAGTAAGTCAAGATGTCACAGCATATGCAAGATACAGGATGAATCACAGGAACATGGCAAACTCTAGCAAGGCCTGCCCTTTTCAGTGTAGCATGATCCTCAGTACTCAATGAAGCAAACATCCCTGAGAGCCATCCTTGCTCTTGGCAGGCATTCCATCAGATACACATGTCCTACAAAATTAGAAGAGAACTTTAGATTAGATCTCGTGAACTCGTAAAAATCCCTAAAAATTGTGAAACTACAGAAAAACCTACACAAAAAAATCACATAAACCTTAAAAAAATGCAATAAACAGGTAGATTCAGTGACCAAATCATGTTAGATTGAAGTGAAACAAGCATTAAACAACATCAAATGTAGTCAGAAATCAGTCCAATAGGGTTGCCCTCAAGTGACCTAGGTGTTTTTTAGGATCTCCCCCGAGTGGCCCTACTGCTTTTTAGGATCTCCCTCGGGCAACCCTATTGTCAAATAGGATCTCCCTCAGGTGATCCTGCCTGACAAAAGGGGCGACCCTAGGAGTGAATCCATCAAGAAAAAATCACTCTAAAAAACTCATTTTTTGACTGATTTCAAAAAATCAAAGACCAATCTTGCTCTAAACGATGAGATGAACACAATGTAATAGAGAAAATCACCAAAAATAGACAATTTTAAGAGATTTTTCACAAAATTCAAACTAGGGTTTAGAGAAGGGTTTTTCACTGATTGCATACCTGATTCTCTGTGGCTAAAGAAGAGGTGGCCATCTCTACGATCTCCTCGACGATACCTTTCTAACGACTACTTACACGAACGATTCCGTCGTCATTTTGCTCCAATCTCACAATTTGGCTTACTTTGTTTGCCCTTGGCTTAGTTCATTTATGCATTTTAGACTAGTTCTTTGCTTTTATGCATCCATTTTATGCTTTGTTTTGTGTTCTCTCATCCCTAAGGGTCCAAACCGACAAAGGCAAGCAACTAGTTGAACTCAAGTGATCTACGGTAAGATTCATCATTTTAGTTTTCATTATTTACTTTGATGTATTTAAATGTCAAATTAACACTAGTTATTACAGGTACAAATTACAAGAAAATCAACAATAGGTAAGGCCTAGTGCGGGAACGGTACCTACCTTTCATGTAGACTACCATCCCCGAGGGAGCAAATATGTAAGCACAAAAATCACGCACTGCCTCCATGAGGACCCCTATGATGATTCAAATCCTTGTCACGTACATGTAAGTGTGAAATAATGTCCTTTAGGTAGCAGGCCTCTTGATGACATGTCCTCTTCTCTTGTCTTGTGTTGTTTCTTCCTTGTCAATTTCTCCCTCTCCCCGTTTGCGATGCTTTTCGACACTTGTTGCGATACTTGTCAACTTGCATTTTTTGGCTTTTGACCTTGATCTTAAGCCTTGTAAGAGTCTTGTAGGTGAGTTTTCACCTCTCCCCTTTATTTTTCCTCTAGTGCACCTCCTAGAAGCCTTCTAGAGGTCTCCTTATCCATCTCTTGCTTTCAGTTTTCAGTTTCATCAAACAATCCAAATCTCCCCCTATTATTTCCATATCTCCCTCAAGAGATCCTGCTGATGCAAGTGGATATTTGGATTCTTCCAAATGACTGACCTGTTTCTTTATGTAGAACCTTTCCTTTTTCTCTCTTCTACCATCTCCCAGACTATTTTTCTGCATTTGACACTGTCCAGCCTAGATCTCCCCTGGGTGACCCAGAGTCATCCCCCGAGCAACCCTACTTGCAAAAGGGATGACCCTGCCATTTTTGGAGCTGTGGAAAAACTCAAGTTTCTCTCTCATTTTTGCTCCATTTTCACTCGTTTTTCTCTCTATTTGCATGGTTTTTGATCCTTGATATAGAGTTAACTATTTCATGCACCCAAACATGCATAATTAACTCTATTTGATCTCAATTTAACTCTTCAATCAATCTCATGCATTCTCTCACCACCATTTCCTCTCCAATGATAAGCTATCTTTGCTTCATCACTCTCTAATCAGTAGAGTTCACTGGGTAATCAACCTTGTGAACTCCCCAATCTATTCTTGTTAACTCATCAATCTAATGAGTTAACTATAATCAATTCCTTCTTCTAAACCTATAAATACTCCCCTCCCTCAAGCACAAAGGGAGGCAAATTCATTGTGCACATAGCTCTTGCCAAATTTTTCTCTCCAACTTAGCATTCAAATGCTCTTACAGGATGAAGGTGCCTCTTGCTTTATTTGTTCAACCAAGTAGCATCATGTTGCTTCATTCTATGCCATTGTGCTCAATCCAAGCTCTTATTAAGCTCATACAAGCTTCATCAAAGCTTCTTTTTGCTTCTTTGGGTCATTTTATTGTCAAGAGGATCACCTACTGCCACAAAAGGATTCGGGGTTGCCTATTATAAGGATTACTGAGGGTAGTGGAGTCAACAAATCTTCATTTCTCTTAGGTTCTTTCATTGTTTTCATTTCAATTCATAGTAATTAGAGAATCAAAATTGCTCTTGGGAATAGTAAAACATTACTTTTTCCTTGATAGTTAGATCTTGCATGTTAGATTAATTGCTTTCATATTTCTAGATCTAGTTTATTAGAAGAAGCATTTTCCCTTTTCTTAGATTAAATTGCATTCAAAATATCAAAAACACAAAAAACATAAGTTAACATTGCATTTTAAAAGTCATATAGGATTGCATGCATATTTCCTTTTCATAGATTAGAAGCACTTTTATTTCCAAAATACTCTAAAAATACCAAAAAAACATTTTGCATATCATTTTAGTTTGCATGCATATAGAAACAATAGAACAAACAAAATTGCAAACCCTCGATTCCATCATGAGGTGATCATGGTTCAAATAATTCTAAACAAACCCTTGATTTCATCACAAGGTAAAAACAAAGTCAAAACAAAAGTCAAACCCTAGGTCAACAAAACCCTAGATCTGGTTAAGGTTAGTAATTACACAATTTCCTCTATCCTGATTCATGAATGTGCTTAGGAGTGAGAGGAGAGTGGGTAAGGGCTATTCATGATGAGATCTGAGAGATTCATCCAAGGCCTCAACAAGAAACACTTGTTCTACACCAAGGAGACCCATTTGTCATTTTGTTGTTAGAAGAAACTAGACAACGATAGAGACAACAAGACCTCTTACAACACATACAAAGACAAGACGACATCAATGAGAACAATCAATCATGCACATAGAGGTGGAATCTACGAAATCCAAATAGAAGAAGAGAAACTAGTGACCCTTTGGGTCATAGGGTTATCTCAACTACAACAACAATCAAACGAAACATACAACAAAGCACACAACAACAAAGTCTGTAGTACTTGCTGACCCCTCTCCGCGAAGTCTAGCTCTCCAATGAGCTAGACCCTCACCATGTCTCACCTCCTCTCAACTAGCTAATTCCATGTGAGCAAGAGTGACATGGTTGATCGCCCCGTGGCAAGGAGGGAAAGGGTCTGTGAGCGTGCCAAAATCTGACCTGATAGCCCTAGGCAACTAGAGTCACGATTTTGAGCATACAACACATATGTCAAGTAGTGTAATACATCATTGTTCACCCAATACTCCTCTGATCTTGAATGACCCTTCTCTCTGAATACTTAAGATATGGGCTATAGGTAGGGAGGTTTCTTCATCCTTATCTAATGCCTCAGATGCAACATCCGTAACTGAATCATTATCTTTTGAATGCTACTCTGAATGTGTCTCTGACTCAATGGACTCATCTGCTAAGAAGTACTCCAACTATTTTATCTTTCCTTGGGCAACACACTTGTACTTAGGATCCCAAGGCTCTCTGTAGTGAAAACAAAGCTTCTTCCTCCTTAGGTCATTCAACTGGTCATTGTCTAGTCTAGAAGAACTCTTTTGTTGCTGTCCAGAATCTCTGTGAAAATGTCTTCTGTCCCTCTCCTTATCTCTCCTATGCTGGAATCCTTTTGACTGATACTTATTCCTCCAAATAGAAGACTCCATGTCTCGGCCCTTCTTCATGGCCTCCTATAAAGATGCATGGTCTAAACCCTTAATCCAACCTCTAAGGGGATCTGACAACCTATCAATGAAAAGCATGATCAACCTTCACTTGAAAATGTTAGAAACCATCACCAAAAGGTCCTAGAATTCTAATATGTAGGAGTCTATAGAGCCCACTTGTCTCAACTAAGCCAACTCTTTGAACTGCATTTTAGGGTCCTTCTTCTCGAACCTGTCTATGAGTCTGGCTGTGAACTCTGCATAAGAAGTAGTCTACTCATGTCCTAGAGTGACTTTTCCATTGCTCCACCACTTATGTGCACTACCCTCCAAGTGTAAAGCGGCATAAGTAATAGCATCCTCTTCTGGCATGGGACTAATATGTAGGTAACTATCCATTTTCTCGACCCATGCTCTAGCCGAAGTTTTGTCGGAACCATCAAAATATGGGAGTGTCATCTTGCTAACCTTTTTTGTAACTTCTGATTTTGTGGTTTGTTTCCCCTGTGGGGTCTATTCCTTATCCTGATGTCAGAGTACTCAGCAAATGTCATCTCGGCCCTAAACTCTACACTGGATTCTCTCCAATCCCTCAGGATCTCGTCCTAGAACACAACATGTGTGGCGTCCTGTTCAGGAACATTGTTCCTGGGTGAAAATGTCAGAATACTAGGTCTATTCCCAGCTATCAAATGGGTGGCTCTCCTATTAGTGACTGAGGCTTCTCCTTCATCCTCTCTATCTCTATGTCCATCTGCATGGTGCCTGTCACCATTCTCCTTGTCTCCATTGTTCTTGTCACCCATACACCTATCACCACCATTATCTACTCTATTCCTTTCCCCAAAGTTATTCCTATTTCCTCCATTATTATTATTGTTCCTATTATTTCTGTTCTCTAGAGGTACCAACCAGCCAAGGGTACAGTTCAGTTCTACCTATGACTCTCTGAAAGTCTCATCTATCTACAAAAGTCCTCTCTCAATATTTTGTTGTCCCCTCGTCAAAGAGTTTAGAATATCCCTCAAGTTGGGTTCATCAACATCTCGATCACCCATCTCCTCTAACTATGTTGGAACCACACCAGAAAAGGGATCTATCCTTGGTACTTCAATATCCTACTCATTGTAGATTACCACCGATTGTTCTTCTGCGGCTATAACTTGTGTATCTGTATCAAAGGGATATGTCTATGGAACCTATAAGTCTAGCCTTGACCTATTCCTTCTGAGATAATACCTACTAGTATCCAGATGCATGTCTCATTTTCACTTCTGCGTGTTTGAATCTGACCTCACAGGATGGCAAGATTTTTAGCTCTGATACCACTATAATGTACTGTACCTGTTTGTATAATTTTAAAGATCCTTTTATGTGTTATTTTTATTTTTATTTGTGTTCTTTCAGACTAGAGAGAAGATGCAGAAAGGGTTTTAGTTTTCTTGCAGATGTGTGTTTCCGGAGCATACAAAATATAGCATATAATGCAAACCCAGAAAATGTACAATAGATATGAAGAAAATAACAGAGATCTAGATAGAAGAATGGCCAACTAACAATTACTACCACATACTAGTGTGCAGAAATGCAACTTCAGATTTATGCTGTCACTAGACTAGCAATGGGTACATACAGAATCATCCAAATTTTCAAGGAATAGTTAAGAATGTGCATACAAACTGATAAAAGCCAATAAGGATCCCTAGACACCCCCAAACAAGTAGGAAATTGAGGCTACAAACAAATAATATGGAGTCTCCTAAGACCTACGTCCTCTAGGCATATGCACGGCTAGCCAAAAGTACAATCTTCATCAAACACTACTAAAAATGCTATGAATCTACTCTGTTAATGATCTTTAGCAATCTCCAAGGTAGGGCGACCAAGAGAGAGGAAGAAATCTACAACTAAACACCTTCAAATGGCTCCCTCATGAAGTACGACTGGCTGGGTATGGTACAACCATCAAGAGGTAAATGCAACCACCTCTAATCTCTCTTCAAACACCTCAAAATCTATCCCAACTCTGCTGCAATCAGATGACTATCAAATCTACAAGTGAAATGAACAATGAATCCTCGAAACCATCATCCAACGAACTCCATTTCAGTACAACTGTGAACACTGAGTGTATCCACCTCAAATGCCACTTTTGGGTGATCTTCCACACCTGTAGAATGCCGTTACTTAGGGAGGTTTTCATCTCCAAGAGCCTCTAGTTCGAATCCTTCAAACCTTCACAAGAATAAACCCTAGCAGAGCTCAATAAGAGAAATACCATAAACTTGTCATATCAAATGAGCTTTTCTTTTCATCTTTTATTCCTCTCACAAGATGGGCATTGGGATTAGTGAGGACATAATATAATTTTAAATTCATTTTAATCCCCCTTGGGATGGGCACCCATACACTAGGCATAAGTGACCCCTTAATATTTCACTTTATGAGTCAATAATTTAACATTAAAGTCCCTTTTAATATTTCACTTGAAATTACGGACTTTAAAATAAATGCCAAGATGGTGTCTGAATGCAATGATCTATAGCTCATCGAAAAGCCCTCGATGAGATGAATCCAACCCCACTCCAAAAATCCAGATCCAACACCAAACCTAAACTTACTAAAAATAGCAAGTAATAGCCAAGAGCAAACAGAGCCAACTCAGAGGGTACCAACTGGATCCACTGACCTCGAACCACAAATTCATCACCGACAAACACCTCCATGGCCAAACCAACTATGGTTCCCTAACCAAACTGCTAGTCCATGGGAACCCAATGATGGACTAACCATGTACCAAGAAGGGGACATTACAAAACAACACATGGTACAACTACCATAAATTGCATTCAAGTAACATGTGCCACACTAGCCAAAGAATAATAGAATTGTATTACAACATTCAATCATAATGGAAATAATCACACTTTCAATGCATGCCAAACGAGGGATAAATCATAGTCCATCATAGGCACATGCAAGTATAAATCAAGCATCACAATGCACATAAAGATTATAGGGTCACAACACACATCGTGTATAATTCCGATGGTAAGGAAAAAGGAAGAGAGACATAGAAGACTATGACCAGAAGTGTCAATACTAGGTCTATAACCCTCCTCATAGCATAACTGGGTATTGTATCACCGTGAAATGCTCTTTACACCCAAACACATAACTAGGTAGTGTATCACTGTGAAATGTTGTTTGGTGTAGATGATCTTATTATTAAATTTTATTTACTCAAATGTGATTAATGTTAATCTTATTTAAACTCTCACTCGCTAGTTCATATGACCACTTTGGATTGTGATGCATAGTGAAAGCCACTCCTCTCCTACCTCTATACCTCTTCCTACACATCCAATGCACCAATTTGAACAATTTAGCATGGCACCGAAATTGATCTAACAATACTCACAAAAATCACAACATGGGTTTAAAATATGAAAAACATGCATACATTAAGGAGACAAATCATGTCACAATTCAAATCAATCATATAAGGTCTAAAATGCAAATTTCATATTTTCACAATGCACAAAATAACCATAAGGAACTAAATCCACCATTAAAGGTCCCTATGGCACCTTGGAATATTTTCTTACTTTCATTCTACAAGGTTTATTTAAAAATGAAGAACAACCCTTTATAGAAAATGGATACAACATCCCAAACATCCAATAAAATTGAGTTGGGTAATTCTAGGAAAATTTTAGTAGAGTTTTGTTTGTTTTTCCATGTTTCCAAAAAATAAAACAACTATAAATGCATTCTAACATCTCATTCATATAAATTAAGCCATGAGTAGACCACTTGAAGTGGCATGTCAAAGGAAGAGCAAGAATAAATTAATTAAACAAGAAGAGTACATCTCAACCATGCATTGAAATCCAAGAATCCAAGAGGGTTTAGCAAGCAAGATTTCTCCAAGCAACAACTACACAAAAATCCATTCAAGCAAGCAAGAAATACTTCCTTTTTCATCCATGGAGAAATACCTTCCATTCTTTCAAGAAGAGGGTTGGAGAGAGAGAGAAAAAATAGAGAATAAAAATTATGAAAAATAAGTCTCTTTTCCCCTTTTATACAAAAGCCCTAATTTTATTTCTTTTTCCTATTTCACTAAATACTCTCAAACAAATCACATAAATTAATAGAAAGATAGTTAATCAACTTAACTCAATTATTTCAAATAGGTAATTTCCTTTTAACTCAATCTCATTCCAAAAAGTCCAAACATGCCATACCAAGGATTTAGTTTTCCAATTTAATGTAATTCTACCTTTTTGATAGAAAAATATCAAATTTTGGAAATAATTCAAAATCTCTTAAATTCATTCCTCAAGCATATTATGATGCAATAAATGTTTTTTTGAAGGTAGAAATAATAATTTTCAACTTAAATCATTAAATACTTTGAAAACATGGAAAACACATTTTTCAAAACAATTAAAGATAAACTACAAAATGCTAAGGAAACACATGTAATTGACTTCAAGCACACATTATAGGTTTCCACAAAACAAGGTTAAGGGTGAGATGGCTTAGTGTCCCATGTCAACCTTCTTCACATTTCCCACATTAGTTAACACCTGTAATTACTTGCACACTCAAGTCAACCATCAGGCATACTTGCTCCACATATAATAGCTAAGAAACATAACCCACTCCAACGTGGTATTGTTGAACACACCAGGATACTAAGAGGGGGGGTGAATCGATATCTAAAAAAAGTTCAAATCCTCTAGAGTAGATTAAAACTTAAGCATTACAGTATTAACATAAACATGAAAGATCAACATATAACACCAGATATATGTGGAAAAACCAAGAAGGGAAAAACCATGGTGAGGATTAACTCAGAATATATGAAGCTCAAAATACAACTTTGTCTTAGGGCTACAACCTAAGGAAGCCACTACTCCTTGTTCACTTTGTTTTAGGGCTACAACCCAAGGAAGCTACTACTCCCTGAAAAGTTTGATTTAGGGTCACTCCCAAGGAAGCTACAACTCTCTAAAGACTTTATTTTAGGGTCACTCCCAAGGAAGCAACAACTCCCTGGACTAAGAACAAGCTAGAAAAGATTATAGCATGATAGTCCTACTACCTAAAAACTAACATTGAAGCTCACACCTTTGATGATTGCAATTCTACTTCTAATGATCAGATCAATTAGGCACACTCTTTACTTCTCTCTTGTCAGAAAAATATCTTCAAGATGAATCAAGATAGCTTTTAACACTTCTTCTCTTTCTCCTTCAATCAGACATCACAATGCATATGATATTCATACTCTGCTCTTCTTACTCACTCACATATTCATTTTCACAATCATACCTCATCTAGATCAACTAGGTTTACAATATATACATGACATTACATTGTTTTCATTAAAGTTGGCCAATACAAGGATAATACATTTTACAAGTCAGCCAGAGATCACACAACGACAATGACATAAGTTGTCACTTAAGTGACTTCTCACCGGGGATAGCAGGTCAACAACAAAAACCTTCATTTGGAATGGCTCAAGAAGTAACTCTGCTCTTTCGATCTCCAATTCCTTCAAATTTTTTAGACTTCACTCTCTAAGCATTCTATCTTTTAGATTCCACTTTGAGAATGGAATAATGAAAACCTCTACTCTCTGATCTCCAATTCCATAGACTAAATCGGAGCATTGCAATTGGGCCCTCCACTCCGGCCCTTCTTATTTTATTGATAATGAAAATGAGTAAGGTTGAAACCCCAGACTCTGATGAACTTCAGAAAGGAGTAATGCTGAAACTCTAAACTCTGAAAAACTCCAGAAAACAAGTAAACCACCCTTTGTCACTTATTCCGACTCAATTTTTGGCCTTAGACTCATCAATGACAACACTTGAACAATTTCCTTTGACATCAATGACAATAATTAAACACCTAGAACTAGGGTTTTGGGACACTAGCACCTAGCACTGGGTACCTAAGACACTAGCACCTAGCATTGTGGTCCTCCAGAACCCAAATCCAAAAAATGCAAAAATTACTAAAATGACCCATATTTGAGAAATTCAACCCAAAATTAAACCAATGTTCCTCTAATGCTTTAAAACATGATTTACCATCAAATAGGGTTCATTTTAACCAACTAAAATAAGGTGAAGAACCCATAATGCCGATATTCCAAAAAGCCTAAAGCGTTAGAAAACACCACGCAAGTTTGACACCAACGTCAACACATGCCAAAAGCAACAATAGGATCTCACCACCTATGTGAGAAGAGTATGATCCAACACTAACATAACCCTAAACATCAAAAACAACACCAAATAAATGTGTCTAAGCATGCTAACATAGAAAGATTCTAACATGCGAAAATCTATCAAAACATGCCAATGTCCTCACAAACCGAGGCATGGAAAAATACAAGATTAAATATAAAAATTACAATATTTGAAGGGTTTCATCCTAAACATAGATGAATCATAGCCAATATCATAAATCATCTCAAATCATTAATTACATCTTATTATAAAGGTCTCTAAGGACCTACTTACAAAGATTACAATATACAATAATGAAATAATACAAGTGCATAAATACACCAAAATCCATCATGCTCTCCAAGATGCAACAAGACATGAAGCATGACATAATAATCCCACAAGAAGAAAAAGGAAACCATCTAGCACCTAAATATAATCATGAAGGACCAATGTGGAAATGTTGCTCACCTCTCAACCATATTGTCATTGCCTAGTGCAATAGTTGTCTACACAACTCTAGGCAACCCCCAAGCTACAGAGAAGGTGATCATGGAAAACCCACTAGCATCATCTCACATAGTCTAGGGTATATATAGCAACATATGGCATACATGCCAATCAATGCACACAAAACACATGGCACAACTACCAATATAATGCATATAAACAACACATGGTACAACTACCATAAATTGCATTCAAGTAACATGTGCCACACTAGCCAAAGAATAATAGAATGATAATACTGTTGTCATGAAGGATTGCACCCTGTCAAGCACTAAACTTAACAATCTCATGAAACATATGATCACTCTTAGACTGTGGGTGGTCTATGATGAGAATCAACCTCCAGAAGAGTCGGCTCCCTTTAAATGCCCCTTAGACTTGATGTATTTTCGAGGAAAAGACATAGAAGGATGATTAATAAAACTGAAATTTATCCTAAGGGGTGATGCACCAATGGTTGAATTCTAACCTGCAACTTGATTCACAACTATTTCTCAATGGATCTATTCATACAACTCAGTTTGAGCAACTTTAACACAAATATTTCACAGAAAGGCATAAAATCACTTGCACAATCTGTAACCTGTGGTAAAATTTACACCTTTGTATACTTGCATTCAATGAATGAGACAAAAAACTTAAAGGTTTTGATTTAAAATGCAATAAATATTTATCAAATCATTCAAAAGAGAACAAGACGCCTGAATCTAAGAAGAAAAACACCTGATTTTATTGAAAAATGGAAGGAATACCTCTGTAATAACCGTAAATTATGCTGAAAATAAAGCTTCTACTATATAAAATCTATAAAAGTTGAGTTATAATACTAAAAAATCTTCTTTGCAATGTGCAAAAGCAATCATAAAGCAAGAACAAGGAAAAAAACATAATCTTTTTTCCCTATAATACAAAAACTCTCCCAAAAAAGCAAAGGGAAGTCATCTCCTGTCTAACTAGACTCTAAATGATGCATGAATAGGATGGAAAAGTCAACTCCCAGTTGTTGGGTGAGCAAGAGGAAAATGCCTAAATAAAAGTGTCCACAATTGCTCCAAATTGAGCTATTTTAGATCAGAACTCCTCCTCTCAAGGTTTTTGACCAAAAGACTGCCAAAAATAGATCTGTTTGACTCAAATTCAAAAATAGAAACAAAATCTCCTCCTGCATGAGTTTGTCACCTCCTGTTTGTCTCCACTTCACTCCTTTGCATGATTTGAGGGCAAAAATACATTATTTTGACAAATATTAAGGATAATTCATGTGCATGCTTTACCTTAATAAGTGTTCTATAATTATCTCCTTGGTTTTATGAAACAAATATTAAGGTAATTTATAAACTATTACCCTTAATAAGTGTTTAAAATACAATATTTTAGTCTCCTTCTCATGCAAAGGAAAAAGGTTTACATAATAAGTTCACTTAATCTCTACCCTTTACAAAAGTTCACAAAGCTATAATAATTCCCTTTCCATCTTTGGCTTACAAAAAGACTTCAAATCTATCCAATGATGTAGAAAACCTAAGTCAAAGGAAAAAAAAACCTTAAAGGTCATCATGGCTTCTCTCTTTTCAAACCATTAATCATATTTTTAGAGGTTTAAGGTTTAAAAAATCTTCAAAAGGTCAAAATATTCACTATCACCTTATAACTCCAACGGGCTTCTCACATGTCACTAGGAATTCAACACTTTGAAGTGTTGACCCACAACCTATTTTATTTTTCTGATGATTTCCTTTTTAACAAGAATCACAAGACTTAAACACTTGGGCCTTTGTAAAAGACCTAGGGCAACTCATCTCGTAAAAGGGTTTTGAAACCCTAAATGAGCTCATTTTGATCTTCATTCTTTTCTCAATTTGTTGTTCTACTAGCTTGGAGCACCGCCATGGGGGTTTGAAGACCTATTGAAGGCCTTCCCTATCCGCTTCACTCTCTGGTAAGTAATTACCTCCTTCTGTGTTATTGCTACTCTGACTGAGAAAATAGTGGTCTATCTTGCTAGAGAAAACAATTGAGAGATTTGATTTTCTATATACTTCTTTTCAAAGGATATTTCTCTGTGCTCATGAATGCTTTCTATTATGAAAACTCTATATTTGTCCCTCCTTTGATGAAAAATGTGAACAATCTATTTTGGGGAGAACGATGAAGGCTTCTTGTGATGTAAAAACTATGAAAATTGTCTTCTCCTTTCATTGTTCTACTTCACCTGGTAGGCATTTGATACTCTTGTTGTTCTGTCGCTACTTTATTGATCAAAGAGTAAGAAATTTTGCTTTTGGTCTTCATACTTGCTATGAAATAGAAAGAGAAAACCTGCATACTTGCTTCCTTCATATGAAGAATGATGAAACCAAAAAAAATGAAAGTCGGGTTTTTGTTTCAAACAATTTCTGTTAGGGTTTTAATAAAAAGTGGAAGAAATTGTTGTCTCTTTCATATTTTTTGATTCTTCTTGACTTACCATTTGGTGTACTTCTCTTAACTGAGACTATGCAACATTTTTTCTGATTCTAGTGCCTATAACTTTTGCTACAAAGTCACAAGTTCAAGTTCATTTGGACCTAATTTTCTTTGTAAGTTGAATATTCTCTTCATGTGCTTTCATAAGAGCTTCCTTACAAGCAGCAACCTCAAACAAAAGGCCATCATCTTTAGGAAAACCTGACTTGATCTCTAGCCCAAAACTTTCTGTGTTAATATTCTTTTCTTCCCCAGTTGATGGATGGCCTGCAACATCAAATACTCTTTCATGTTTTAAAACCTTGTGTTTCTCACCTTCTGACAAATGCAAAAGCTTCATTTCAGATGGTTTTCTATCACCAGTTGATGAAATCACTAGAGATCCACAGTGTCAACCTTGGCAACTTGTAGCAAACCATCATCTCTTTTTCCTTGTTGATACACCTCTGGAGAGACAATATCATGAGTGGCTAGCCTTTCTGGATGTATATTTTTATCGACATGACTGCCCTCCTTTCTTGTTTTCCCCATTGTGTATTGCTTTTGAAAGTTCTTTATCATTGTAGCAGTCACTTTAGACCATTCTCTTGATGACTAAACATAGTCAATAGTACTATTTATACCTTCCTTGTCACAGTCCCTTCTACTTCATACATATATTCTAACCCTCATCGGGCCCTTGCATAGTATGCATTGGAAATCTTGGCATTTGATTTTAAAAACTTCAATGTGCCTTTATGGTTTCCATTGTTCCTTTGAAGTTATATAGTTGATATTTCAAATAAAAACCATGCCAAAGTGCTTATTACTTGACTGATGAGAGGATCTTCTGTGTGAGGCCTTCAGAGGTCGAACCTCACATTCCTTTTCCAGCTCATCATGTCTACTTTAGCCTGTAAGGCCTTGATATTGTGGGGCAGATTTTGGACTTGCTAGGCTTCCCACTTCTATTCCATCTGTTGTATAATGTTATGTACTTGTAGGCATAGTAGATATGTCACTTGATTCTGACCTTTGGGGTGGATGAAATATAGGATTCTCAATGAATTGTGTCCAGTATGAATTTCTAGAATAAATTTGATAATATGGAGAACTAATCTGAATTCCTTGCACTAGAAGCCCATGAAAAACCTACATTGGAGGTAAAGACAACCATATGAGATTGAAAACTATGGACATATTGTGGAGGCTAACCCAACCATACATGCATTATAGGTTGCTGAATCTTTCCATTACCTCCAGCCAAAGCCTAGCTTCTTGTTTTCTCTTCTACATCTCCATGGTGTTCAAACATGATTTTCTCAAATGAAGAGCTCCAAAATACTTGTCAAATGAGACTAGATCAGCCATGTGTTCATTATCAAAGCCAGCCACTGCTGCTTCTACTTTTCTCAACTGCAACATTGCATCAAGTTCTGCTATGCATTTTGTTGCATGTATGTCAATTTTTTGCAGTAAGCTTTTGACCTTACTTTCAGGTGCATTAATTTTAGGTAGAGAATCTGCTTTCTCATCTCTAAGACTCTTCAATTATTTTTGTAGATGTTTCTTTTGATGGCCCACACCGCTATATTTGAAGCACCTTATCAGTGATAACTTTTGCTATAATAGTCAATATGAATGAATCCTAATGAATGAGCATGAATATATGCTATCTCAGTTGTTCTTTTCACCATTTGACAACCTTTGGAGAGGGTTTTTAGAATAGCATAAAAAAGACTTCATGAAAACCTTTCAAAACCTCTTGTCTCTGATTTTGAGAGAGCTTGCATTGATCCTCTTGATCTTCGATGTCACCTCTCTAATTGTTCCTTCAAGCTTGGATTCTAACTATATTTCTCAGTGACCTTTTTTTATTGACAATGGTTGATTACCCCAAATGCTAGGTTATGAATCCTCCTCCATACTATATTGGTCTACATACTATTTTGATAACTATGCATTGCTTGTTGCTACTATCAACATGTTTATCATGTAGAAGATCTTTACATGGATTTTGATCCCCATTATGGACTATTTTGGGCATTTGATGGCTGTCCATCCTATGAGTATAGTCATGTGACTATTGTTCCCATTGAATTCTCCTCAAAATGTGTGACCTATGACTGTCTATGACTATCCCTTTCTATCTTATAGACTATCTTTTATCTTGTTTGGATATGGCTACGTTTTCTACATACCCCTTAACCTTGTTCATTGACATAGTCTTCTTTGACTTGAGACTTTTGTTTACTATTGTCTATGGGGACCATGAATGTCCTCCATCATTGCTATACTAATCTTTAACTCATAACATGCAACCAAAGAAACTATGTCAACCTCAATCCTCTTCCTTATTTTCTAGGGTCCTCATGATCAATAATAGGGTATAAATGATGAACAAACCTGCAAGAGTGATTATATTTTTTGGATCCATTTTCAGTTGTATTACTTATTCTATTCATACCAACTACTGGGTCTATAATAGCAGTTTTGCCTACATTTGTCTCTTGGTCTCTGTCCCTTCAAGCAATGTGTTGGTAATCATTTGTTGGCTGTCATATCTCTTCACAAACCTTAATCTATGGAAAACTTCATACACAATCCACTTCACAGTGGCTGCCCTTGTCATTACTTGCATTAGCCTTTATGACTGTTTGCATAGACATCAACCTATTACTCCTCTATGGATTGAAAGGGCTGATGTTGTCCTTCTATGATGACTGTTCTTAACATTCTTATAGTAGTAGATACTTTGACTACTATCACACAACCTTTATGACTATCCAAAATAGTCCTTTTTACTATCTCAGAATATATTGTGGACAAAAGAAAATAGGGATACTTGTAATGGTTTGAGAACCCTAAGAATCCTATTCTTGTTTTGATCTTGTAGGACTGTTCTGCTATTGATCCTCTTTCCTAACAATCATGGATGACTTCTCTTTCACTGTTTTGTGTCCCTCGGCCATGACTATTTTTTCCATATTGTTAGGGTTACATTTGTGGATACATTTCCAGAGGATGCCTTTTGTAGTTACCATAGTCTCAAAATGTTATCATTACACACAAAAAATTAGAGTATTAAAAGGTGTATGCACTTATCTTTCTTGGCAGCTCTTTGTCAGAAACTGCAAGCACCTTAGCATGACTGTGAGCACTGTCCCTCATGTCTTGGTACTTTGTTAGTTTTCCTCCACTTATTTGGATGCTCCTTCATGATGATTTCTCCCTTGGATGATCTTGCTATGACAACTAATAAAGAACCAATGATGAGACATGATGCATTGAAATACCTGTATCTGCACATTCAGCAAACATGTTAGAGAAAACATGGGGTTGACAGCCTCTCTTTTATCATTTGATCTTCATCTTCTTGCATACTCTTATAGCTACATATCTAATTTTTGAGGGTTGTCTATCTCTTTTATCTTCTTGATTAGATGCTTGACTGAAAGATACCAAGTATATTTTGATATTGTCACATATATGATTGATGGCATCTCGAGCTCTAACAAATCCTTCTTTGTCTCTTTTGCAAGTCTCCTTGAAGATATCGATGATGAATCGAAAGATGATATTATCAATAGTGGGGTTCATCATTCAGGGAATGACAAATCCCCTCTTTCTCGTATATGTTTCTTTTCTATTTCAAATGTACTTGTTTTCTTTCATTGCATCTTTGTACACTCAATCCCATAGCTTGTGTGGGAAACCATGAGCACTCTCTTTATGAATATAAATAGTTATTTCATGCATTGACTTGTGTATCATTTCTTCTTTTTGTAAATCAATTGCATAAAGATAAACTGAAAATTATTGCATGGTGTAGATGTTTATAATCATGAGTAGACTTAGCAAGATTTTACGTACCTTTTTCACTTGATAATTGGATCAACTATAATGAAAGAACCATGAAAACAATCAACAATTCATAGGTTAGATTTTCCTTCTCCTGCTAGTCTTAGGATATCTCCTAGCCTGTTGGGGTGTCATTTTCATCCTTATCTGGCTCATGTAGCAGCTCTTATTGAGTTGCTACATGATTCTAGTAGTGGTGACAATCAGAATGCCCCTCTAATAGAGTACTAGGCCTTCTAGGGCTGACTGAGAGTCTTCAACTTTTGTTTACTTTTCCCCTTGAACCTATCCGCTTCTTCAAAGCAACAAAACTCGATGATGTCCCAACCTATCCTGATTGGGCTGGAAATGCACAATTAGGTAACATTTTTGGTAACCCCTATGCTAGTTTTGCCTACTAAAACTATCTTGACCAGTTGCCAAGTATATCCATTGGGCAATAGATTCTTTCCTTGACCTTTGCAACTCAAAATGATTATTGAAACTTAGCTGCTAGAAAACTAAACAACAACAAAATAAACTGAAAACAAACAAAAATGGCTCTAAATAGGGCAAGCAAAGTGTTCATTAGCACTTCTTGGAAAGAAAAAACTAAAGAAAATGGTCTACCTACCTAAACTAAACAAAAGAATGGGCCTACTAAACAAAACCATTAATTAGCTCTACAAAATAGCTTCCTTTCCTGATCAACATGGGGTGTTCTTCATGCCTTTGAGCAGCTAATGAGGGGTGTGGAAAGGGTGGGCATTCAAAGGGCTTGTGTAGTACCTTTTCAAGAGAAAGAATAAAGATGCATACTCACTTGTTTTGACTAAAAATACAGCTATGCTAAGGTGGACAAGTGAGCTAGTTCTCTTTTTCCTGCTACTCATCTTCATGCCTTGCAACCAGCCTAATGGGTAATAGCTTCTCTATTGCAAATATGTACCTAATCGATGTTGTCATTGATGTCAACATATCCTTGTTGTCATTGATGTCAACTTTACCTATTTAGAAGACTTGTATGTTGAGGATATTGAGAAAATTAGCCTCTCCAGAAGAGACAAGTCAGTTAAACATTTCTTTGTAAAAGACAATGAAGATAGTGTAGTTCAATGAAGAAGATTACTCTACATTTCCAGTAGGATGAAGATCAGAGTCCATGGAACATATGGCTATGTAGAGGACTATTTGAAGTAGCTCCAATTAAGTTTTGAGAGGTCCGCATGAAGATTTGAAGAAGCTATGGCCATCTGAGTAGAACTAGGTTTTGTAGTTGTTTGGAAGTGACAGAGTGATAGAGATTTGGTTCGGATTGATCCACATTGGAATATTATGATCTGCGGATCTAGAGGCATGTTTAAGAAGCTAGTGTGTATCCTCAATTCAAATGGTTCATGGTTTGGAGGTCCGCAAGCAATCTTTCTAGTGTGACAAACATGGTAGACAGTATTCTTGAGGTATCGGATGAAGATGCAAGTGATTTTGATGATTTGAAGTAGTGTGGGTGTTATTGTTGAATTCAATGTGCTTGTCGAGGTCTCTAGATCATGTGCCTAATGTGTTGGAGGTCTGCATTGAAGTTTGAGCTCGTTGTTGAAGATTTCATCCTTGGTGTTGTTCTTCTTCCCAGTCTTGGTTGACCAAATGATTCAAGCATGTTGTGGATGATCTATGGCATATTACTTGAGGAAGATTTGGATCCTAATTATGTTTGGCTGACAGTAATGATTCACATTAAGTCAAATGTTTGTAGTGCTGACCTTGATGTTCATTCCAAGGTTGATGAAGTGTATAAATACTTGTGGATGAGTTGTGGAAGGTTGTCCTTGTGCAAAAAAGATAAAATCATAAGAAAGGTACAAAAGCAGAGTAGAGAAGAAGAGGAGCAAAAGAACAAGAATAGTAAAGGATGAGAATATAGTGGAGAAATGTTTGAGGACAAAGCAGAAGTTTTATGAGCTATCAATGGGACTGAACCAAGCATGAACAAGATGCTATCTCTCAGTTGATTATTTCTGTATTAAACAAAATCTTGTAGGCAGTGAGCCTCCTGTAGGTAGTGAGCCTCCTGTAGGCAATGAGCCTCTTTGAGCAATGAGCTCTGGGCAGTGCACCCTAAGACAAGTGCCTTTCCATTTCTTTTAAGTACTTTTAATAGGGTATGAATCTTGTGGGTTAACCCCCACCGTGGTTTTCCCTTAACCAGTTTTCCATGTAAAAATTTTGGTGTTATGTGTGTTCAATTTATTTCTACTCATGTATTGTTGATTCATGCTTTAATGTTTACATCATTAATTTGATTGTAAGTTGATAAAGAAGATTAAAAGAAGAAAAGGTTAATTTGTGAGACAACTGATTCACCCCCCCTTCTTAGTTGTCCAGACTAATTCCAACAATTGGTGTCAGAGCCAAGTTCTTCTAAAAGAAGCTTGATGGCTTGAGGAGATCCAAGATGTCGACTTACAAAAAGGAAAGTCTGAGATTTAATGGAAAAAATTACTCCCTTTGGAAGGTGCGCATGTAGTGTCATTTGGAATGTATGGGTGATGCCTTTTGGTTGATAACTAAGAATGAGTATAAGATTCTGAAGAATGACCCTACAACTCTAGATGAACTCAGGGAAGCTGAATGCAATATTCAAGCTAAAGAAGCATTGTTGAGTGCCCTGACTGATACAGAATTGACAAATGTCCTGGAATTGAAAATTGCTCATGAAATCTAGAAAAAGTTGGAAAATCTATATGAAGGTGATAAGTATGTCAAATGTGCCAAGCTACACAGCCTGAAGGGTAAATACGAAAGGTTGATGATGAGTGAAGATGAAAACATTACTTCCTACATGTAGAAAGGGAATGAACTTGTGACCGATATCATGAATGTTGGTGGAGTATTGGAAGAATCAAAGATTGTTGCTAAAGTGCTCAAATCCTTACCTATGGCATACAAGCATAAAGTTGCTGCCATTGAAGAGATTAGGACTGTGACAACTATTACAAGGGATCAGTTAGTTGGTAAGCTTTCAACATTTGAAATGAGTGAGTTTGGTGATTCTCTTCCTAAGTTTGAATCTGCATTTAAGGCTAGTGTATATGGAAAACAAAGATATGATCTGGGTGAAAACTCTTCAGGAAGATCAAACAAATTTGAGAAGGCAAGGAAGGATCTTAAAGATGATGAAATTGAGAATGTAGAACTTGAAGCCCTTATTGCCAAAAGATTGCCAAGAGGATCTGGTAAGTATAAAGGAAAGTTGCCTTTCAAATGTTTTTCTTGTAATAAGATTGGTCATTTTGCATCAAGATGTCCGAAGAGGTTTTCAAAACCAAACTTTAACAAATCAAGGGGTCAAAAGAAATGTTACTATGTCCAAGAAGCTGCAAAAGGAATCACTGATGATGAATCTGATAGGGGAAGTAATTCTAGAAATGAATGGGTGTTTATTGCTATCAAAGAAGAAGATTTAGTGTCTACTGAATCTACTAGTTGTATAAATGTGGAAAGTGTCTTGGCTGCTTAGGTTGAAGAAAAAGATGAATGGGTAATTGATAGTGGATGTTCTCATCATATGACTAGTGATAAGAATAAGTTTGTAAGTTTTGAAAAATATGAAGGTGGAATTGTGAAGTTTGGAGACAATTCAGCTGGTAGAATCTGTGGCAGAGGATCCATCTCTTTTGATGGTAAGAATAACACTAATGATGTTCTGTATGTAGAAGGACTAGAGCATAATCTTCTTAGTGTTGGACAGTTGGTTGAGAAAGGGTATGATCTCCAATTCAAGGATGGAAAATGCATAATCTTAGCAAGCTCTAGAACTATGGATGCATCAGGTACACAAACTAAAGGTAACATCTTTCATCTAAGTGGTACTGGCAAAAGTTGTTTGATTGCTCAAATTGATCAAAGTTGGTTATGGCATAGGAGAATGTGTCACGTGAACTTTGATAATATTGTCAAGACAAGTTCTACACAGGCTGTAAGAGATCTTCCAAAACTTGTGAAACCTACTGATAGTATGTGTAGAGAATGTCAATTGGGTAAATAGAATAGAACTTCATTCAAGAGTAAAGAACAATCTTCAAGTGGACTATTGGAACTTGTACATAATAATCTATGTGGTCCTACTAGAATTAGAAGTGTGCAAGGAGATAGATATTTTATGTTGCCAATTGATGATTATTCTCAGATGATGTGGGTAACCTTCTTGAAAGAAAAATCAAAAGCTCTTGACAAATTCAAAGTGTTCAAGGTTATGGTGGAGAATGAGATCAGTGTGAAGATAAAGTGTCTAAGATTTGACAGAGGTGGAGAACTTACCTCCGGTGAGTTTGATACATTCTGTAAAAAGCATGGAATAAAAAGACAGTTATTTGCTCCTAGGACTCCTCAGCAAAATGGAGTTATGGAAAGAAAGAACCAGACCATTCAAGAGGCTGCTAGGACCATGATGATGGAAGAAAATGTTCCACAAGTCTATTGGAGAGAAGCTATGAGTATTGTTGTTTACACTCTTAACCAGACGCAAATCAAAGGCAATTCTGGTAAGACACCTTATGAACTATGGTTTGGTCATCCTCCTAATGTGAAATATTTCATAGTTTTTGGTAGTAAATGCTATATCAAAAGAGATGAGGATCTAGGTAAGTTTGATGCAAGAAGTGATGAAGGAATATTTATGGGTTACTCTACCCAAAGAAAGGCATACCAGTGCTTCAACAAAAGACTGAAAAAGATTATTGAAAGTGCTAATGTCAAAGTTGATGAAAGCAAAGAAAGACCTTCCAGGCCCTGTGGATATGATTCAGATGATCAAGATGAAAGTCAAAGTCAAGGAAAGCAAGTTCAAACCGAAACTCAAATCCAAATTGATCCAGAATATCCAGTGACTCAAGAAGTCAGTGCAAATATTGAGGAACAAGCTCAAGAATCAGATGTTCAAGTAATTCTCAAAACCCCCAAGTATGTAAGGTTGAATCATTCTGAAGATCAAATCATAGGAGACAAGAATAAAGGTGTTCAAACTAGAAGAAGAATTGTTGAAGATCAAGTGGAGTATTGTTTGATTTCAAAGATTGAACCAAAAACATTGAATGAAGCTTGTAATGATGAGAACTAGGTAAAAGCAATGGAAGAAGAATTAATCCAAATTGAAAAGAATCATACTTGGGATCTTGTTCCTAGACCTGAAAACAAAAATGTAATTGGAACCAAATGGGTCTTCCGGAATAAACTAAATGAGATGGTGAAGTTGTGAGAAACAAAGCAAGATTGGTATGCAAAGGATATTCTTAAGTAGAGGGAATTGATTTTGAAGAAACATTTGCTCTGGTGGCAAGAATTGAAGTAGTCATATTATTTCTTGCATTTGCTGCATTCAAAGATTTCAAAGTTTACCAGATGGATGTCAAGTCAACATTTCTGAATGGAGAGTTAGAGGAAGAAGTCTACATTGAGAAACTAGAAGGATTCCAATTGTCTGATCAAGACGATATGGTCTGCAGATTGAGGAAAGCTTTGTATGGACTTAAACAAGCCCCAAGAGCATGGTATGCAAGATTAGATAAGTATCTGCTAAAGTTAGGATTCAATAAAGGCACAGATGACAGTAATCTTTATTTCAAGATAGATCATGAGCACATCTTAATTATTGAGGTATTTGTTGATGATATCATTTTTGGTGGAAATGGAAGCATGTGTAAGAAATTTGTTGATCAGATGCAAAGTGAATTTGAGATGTCCATGTTTGGTGAAATGAATTTCTTCTTAGGTTTGCAAATCACTCAGTCAGATAAAGGTATCTTCATATCCAAGTCTAAGTATGTGAGAGAATTGTTGAAATTTTTTGGAATGGAGGACTCAAAACTGGTAAGTACTCCTATGGTAATCAGATGCAAGTTAAGTAAAGATGATGATTCACCTAAGACAGATTAGAAAAGGTATAGATCAATGATTGGAGGACTTCTTTATTTGACTCAGACTAGACCTGACATTATGAATGCAGTTGGACTTGTTGCCAGATTTCAAGCTGATCCTAGGGAATCCCATGTAGCAGTCAAAAGAATTTTTAGATATCTAAAGGGAACATATGATTATGGATTATGGTATCCAAAGGATAATGACTTCACTCTTCATGCATATACATATGCTGATTGGGAAGGAGATGTGGATGATAAAAATGTTGGTGTGAATAGGCTTATTACCTATCTGGTTTAACCTTTGTTGTGTGGATAATTCATATTATTTAACTATTTATTAGTTAAATAATACTCACACACATGTTCACATGTTAAGTTGACTTAGTGAGTCTACTAGATGTTTCTAGTTGTTTCTAGTTATTGCTAGGTGTTGATAGTTGTCTTATCCTACACATGTGACCTAGTTGGCATCCTATCCTCTAGTTGTCATATGTAATAGGAATGTGACACTTGTCACATGACTACAACATCCTAGCTCTCAACCAAGAGATAATCACAAGAATCAAAGAATATCAACATCATAGAATAATATTCTATACATAAGATAATGACTTGATACAAGATTAGTTGATATGATACAATGAGAGGCCTTGGTTATATAGACCAAGGTTGAGAGCTAGGATGTTGTAGTCATGTGATAAGTGTCACATTCCTATTACATATGAAAACTAGAGGATAGGATGCCAACTAGGTCACATGTGTAGGATAAGACAACTATCAACACCTAGCAACAACTAGACACAACTGTTGATAACTGAGGGGGGGTGAATCAGTTATCCAAATTATTTCTTCTTTTAAACTTTCTTATTATTCAAAGCAGCATTGAATTAAACAAACAAACATTACCATGAAATGAGAAACACATGACACAGTATTTTTGATGTGGAAACCCGGTTAAGGGAGAAAACCGCGGGGTGATTAACCCAAAGATTATTCTCTGTTAGAAGAATAAGGAGTTACAAAAATGGCACTTGCCAATTAGGGCTCACTGCCTGAGCACACTGCTCACAAGAGGCACACGCCTACAAAGAGACACACTGTCTACAAAAGAATGTTATATAATACTTGAACTGATTGGAAGCATCTACATATGCTGGAGTTCAGTTCCAGTTAGGCTCAGTACACTGATCTGCTGCACTTCATCTTTCCTCTGTTCTTTATTCTGCTATCCTTTCACATATCAGATCTTTCTTACTACTTCAATTCTACTCTACACTTATTCACATACACCATCACACAATAACACTTTTCACAACTAAATCCATCCTCTATATATATCCGCACAAGTAATTTCATCACCTTTCTAGTCGGCATCCGGAACAGTCTAGTTTCTTACAAACTCTGTTCTGTCGGCTGAATCCTTGCTCACCAAGCAATGCGGATCAAGCATATGCTTGTAGATATCATTAATCATGTTAGCCAAACATGATTCATACCTTCACAACCTTTACCATCAACAGTAACACATCCGGAAAATATTCTGATGCTCTGTCAGTCAGTTCTTCCTCTGTTCTCACTATCTTTCAGGAATTCGGTACTCAACTATTCATATCTTTTTCTTTGTCCATCACCGGAGGCTAAATCCTTGGAATATACTACTCAAGGTAGTCCTCTTGACTTCCCCAAATCCGCACTGCACCAAGACACTTCCTCTGAGAGGTCCGGACCAATCTGTCGGACCTTGCCACATGCTTTGTTCTTGTTCACCGGACCACAACAGTTCTTCATTCTGACTTCCGGTAGAGGAACACCATGACTTGCGGATATGTGGGATGACCTTTGTTGCCATCAATGACAACAACCATGAATCCATATAGTGTCTCTTGCCAACAATCTCCCCCTTTGGCATTGATGGCAACACTTAGTGAAAAATGACTAAGTGTTTACACTATGCTCCCCCTTTGCTGATGCTCTATCTTTATATACAATTTCCAGAACTCTCCCTTAGTTGGATTCCTCATTTTTCACTGCTCCTCACTCCCCCTTTGACATCAATGGCAAAGGGTAGGGTCCGCACACCAAAATTTTCAAAAATTTTCTATACATAGCTGCATATTTACATACTCACATAAACTGAAGAATGTCTGCAAAAGATGTCTTCAGTTGGATCAGTTCTGTAGCCCAACTTTGCTTCATTCTATCCAAAATTGAAATGTGACCACTCAACAAAAATGCAAAAGCTTCTTCCCTCTTGAGATCTGTCGGATCATTTGTTTGGGCGGTAGTCTGAGCAACCCTGATGGCCTCATGCATAGTTTCTAACTTAGGGATTATAATCCTTCTAAGTTCTCCCATCCGGTTAGTGATATTCTTCCTTTCCTTCTCAAAGTTCTTTATTGCATTTGTGATTGCAATAGTTTGACATTCTTGATTTACTATGGAGGAAGAGAGAGGATCAAAACTTTGAGACAAACTTTGTAGTTTGTCCTGTTCCGCTTTTATTTTCTTATCAATTTCTACTATTGCCTTTGACCAGGAGATACAAAATTTGTAAATATCACCGCCATCCTTAAGAGCATTTTCTAAACTCTTTATTCCAATACTCATATTTCTCCTATCATTAGAGATTAATCCTAGTACTTCTGAAAATCTTTTATCCAAAAATTCCTTCCGGACCTTTTCTTCAGCTGATTTTTCTAGAGAATCAAAATGTGTATCAACACTGCTGACTAAGGTTTTGAGATTACCAGAAGAGGAGGCTGTCGGATCTATCTGGATTAATGGCATAATCTTTTCAAGCACTCTGGAAGCAGCCTCTATCAACTCATAGTCTTCCATATGAGACTTTAGGAGTTTTTCATTTGCCTTAGCATTTGCAAATGAAGCTATCTTCATTGTCTGTACCGGAGAGAGAGAGTCAAAGTCGAATGGGCCTTTTAGAAGCTCTGGTTCATCAATCTCTAATGTTTCTTGGCTCAGAAACTTTTGAACAGTTTGTGCAGTGTCTCTTGCCGGAGATAGATGTTTCTTTTCTTCTGCAGTTTTGTCCTTTGGAGTCTTTTCTCCTTCCACATTCTTACCACTTTCAGTTGTGGTTTTCTCTGTTGGATTCTTTTCTTTCTTTGCATCCTTGGTGTTGTCAACCTCTTTTTCTTTTACTGCTACTTCTTTCTCCTGTAATTTCTCTTCTTCTTGGGATTCAGAGATTATAGGAGAAGCCGGAGAAGAGATGTGAGTCTGTTCAAGTGGCACTTCTTCCAGAGCAGATGATTCCAAGTCCGCAGCTGTTTCTGCACCTAAGTCCTCTATAATAGGAATGTTGAACCTTTTGAATGTATTCCAGAGGATCTCTTCAGTGTCCTTGGCTACTTTGTCAGTCTCACCAAGCATAAGCTAATTCATCCTTGCTTTGCTTCTGAATTCATCCTTGCAGTCTTTGAATATCATGTTCATTGTTTTGTGATCAATTGAAGGATATAGCTGAATAGCTATCTGTTCCCTGATCTCAAAGTCTTTTGCCATGGCATTGTTCTTTCTTATTTCTAATTCCTTCTCTAGACTCTAAGGAATTTTGGAGATAATCTCAATAAAAGCTTTATTGTAAATGTTCAGGTACCTAATTATAGCTTCCTGCAGGATCTTTTGATCTGCCTCATTGTAGTCATCATAGAATTCAGCCACCGATTGAAGGTTCCCATCCATAGTGACTGATTTGACTACACTGTCTAGAGACAGGGTGGGCTTTTCAGCAAATTCTTCTGTTATTTCTTCCTTGTCTTGGCCTAAAGAGGGTTTACCGGATCCTTTCTTCTTCTGCTTCTTTATTTCTTTTACTCCCTCATCTGACTCAGTTTCTTCTTCATCCTTTTGGCTTTGATAAGCTCTTGAGGCTTTTGTCTTAGATCTCTTACCGGATCCCTGTACTTCTAGTTTTGAGCTTTTGGTTCTGATAGGTGTAGATCCTTTTGATGATCTGGTCTGGGTTGAGGTCTCCACCGGAGCACTTTTCTTGCTTTTCTTTTCTGCCTCTTTCTTTTCTTCCTTAGCCTTTCTTCTCTTTTCCTGGTTGGCATCAAGTGCCTCCTTTGGGATGCCTAGGCCTTGAGCAATATGCTCTACTTCTTTTCTCACCTTCCTCTTTATCTCAGGTTCCCTGAGTTCTACATGGATCTTTACACTCAGCTCCTCAAAGGTTCCAAACCTTTCTGCCTTTGGATCTTTGGGCTGACTTAGCATGTGTTGAACATGTAGCTCCACTATCTGTTCATCCACTTCATACCCCATGGGCATGATCCATACAGTTCTTGGTTCTACTGCCTCCATTAGACACTGATCTGTTTCTACCATGAAGCATACTATGTCTTTGTACTTTTCAACAAGGGATTGGGGTATTCTTTCTCTTGCATTCATCATGCTTTGGAAGTTCTTGAAATATCCCCATAGAGCTGTATTTCTTGTTTTAGCATCCCCAAGTCCATGCAAATAATCTCTGATTTAGATGGCAACCGGTCTGTCATTCTGCCATATCCATCCACTGGATCTGGGAAGCTCATTCATGTAATAAAAGAAGAGACAAAGGATCAGATTGCCATACTTGAAGGAGTTTTTCTTGTCCTTCTTAATCTTCTGTAGATTTTCAAAAAGTTGGTTTACAAGAAGCTCACACAAGTCATAGTCTGCATTCTCCTTTAACATTTGATATGCTGTGTAGATTGCAGTTCCTGGTACTGAATTTTCCCTACTGGAGTGATAGATTTTGTAACCAATTATCATAGATGCAAATTTGACATCCGGTTCAGTGATGTCTTCAACTGTCATAGCTCTCTTGTCAAACTTGGATCTAGTTGCATCACTAACTATCTGATTTTTGACAGACTTGAGAACAGGTAATCCACCGGATGAGTGCAGACCGGTTACAGCCCTAATTGCATCTTTGGTGATCTTGAAGGGCTTGTTCAACCATAGGAAGTTGTCATGTACTCTACTTAGTACATACCGGATCCATTCATCTTCTTCAAAATAGGGGAAATGGATGCACTGTGCAAAGTGTTTGTCCCGGATGGCTTTTTACTGAGGTTTGATCTCAAAGGAGTCATCTATCAATTGTTTGTGATAGATATCCATCAGTTTTGATTCTCCAAAGTCTTCAAAATTCACATGGATGTAAACCCTAATGTCTTCCATATGCAATACACCATGTGGAACACTAGAGAAGGCTCCTAGTGGATCTACCTCCAAGGATTTGTAAGGATGTTTCTTGAATGTGGGATGAGGTCTATCAGAGATCTTAACTATATTTGGAGTAGCCATTTTTCAAAGATTTGCAGTGAGATATTGAAAACGAAAAATACCTTATGCGCCTTCGGTTATAAAGAGTGGTTGGATTGATTTCTATATGTAGTAACTTCTACAAGTGATCTTCGGTGAACTTGATGAATTTTGTTGCAGAGCTCCACTTTTCGCTTCTTCTTGGGTGTGGAATGATCAAGTGATTATTGAGAAATCCCTTATATCATTTCGCAAACCCTAATATCTGTTTGCAATAAATGCTCCACCTACATTATTCTAGTTTGCCTTATCCGGATAGCTTGGAGTATCCCGGATCAGTCCTGATCTATGAACATCATGCAGATCTTTCAATCATGAACAAATCGAGATGACACATTACAAGAACATCCCAAACATTCTGTCCAATCCGCAGAGTAAAATAATGCACTTCCGGATCTCTCCGGACCCTTTTGTAATCCTCTGTCATTCCAGAGCATCTCCCGGAACAGGTCTTACTTGATCGATCACAACTTCTTTATATCTTCATGCGGACCTCTGAAATCTTATCTAGATTATCTCAAGACTTATATCTTCAAACCCTTTACTCCGCATCTTGTGCCATATCCGGCACCACTTGATTGGCTGGGGGAATAGGATTTTCTTTGAGTCTCCCCCTAAGCCAGAGCTCACTTTTTAATTTTCGGAAGGAATATCAGCACCAGAGTCTGGTGTGGATCTAGTTTCTGTATTCTCTAAACTTTTCTTTACCCAAATCTTGCTCATCTGATTCCTAACTTCATCCGCATTCATCTTTTGTTTACCCTTGTCTTGATTCTGATTATACACTGGACCTCTTTTGTCCTGATTCTTGCTTCTGCAGACTTTAGCATTATGACCGGACCTATTATAGATTTGGCAAATAACATTTCTTTGCATATTTGACTGATAACCTCTTGATCTGCATTGATTAGCCATATGACCTATTCTATTGCATGCAAAGCATCTACCATTGAGTGATTTGTTTACTTGCATATTTCTGCATTCATGAGACTTGTGTCCATACCTTTTGCAGTTAAAGCACTGTCCGGAGAAGGATGGATTAGTTTGATTCATTCTTCTTCTGCACTGATTAGCTTTGTGACCAAAGTGATTGCAGCTGTGGCAGTATCCATTGAAAGATGGATATCTTTGAGCACTGGGCTGTCTTACCGGAGGTCTTCTAGGCCTATTCCTTGGATTTTCTGATCCAAAATTCTTTTGACCGGATCCAGAGCTTTCTCCTTTCTCATATCCCAAACCATACTTGTCATCTATCTTCTTTTGACTTCCAAGAAGTACTTCAAGTTAGGCAGAACTTATCTTGAATTTTTCTTTATATTCATTTGCTGTTTGAAGATCTCTTTTGAGGGAGACAATTTGATCCTCAAGTTTTTCTTCATTATCTTTGGCATCTTCAAGATTAGATTCAAGATGTCTGATAATCCTGTCCATCTGGTGGCATTCTTCTGATTTCTCTTTAAGAGATTGTCTTAGATTGTCTTCAGCTTTTCTTTTTTCTTCAATCTCTTGAGTAAACTTTATAGTTCCTGATTCCATTTCATGTCTTAACATAATGACTTCTTTTGATAACTTTTCACATAACTTGGTTTTCTCAGTCAATTCTTCATTTGTATTGCTTTCTTCACTTTGTCTTGCCAATTTTGGAGCAGCTCCTTTCTCTTTTTCATAGAGAGACTTAATTTTTCTTTTAGTTCTTTCATGAATTCATCAGCCTGTTTGAGTCTTTCCTTTAATTCATTGACTTTAGAGTTTGACTGTTCCAGATCCTCAAGGGCAGTCTTGAGTTGCTCCCTTAAACCATATGCATCCATTTGAACTCCCAGATCTTCCTCAAGCTATTAGGCTCTATTAGGAGGAACTTAGCTCTGATACCAATTGTTGATAACTGAGAGGGGGGGTGAATCAGTTATCCAAATTATTTCTTCTTTTGAACTTTCTTATTATTCAAAGCAGCATTGAATTAAACAAACAAACATTACCATGAAATGAGAAACACATGACACAGTATTTTTGACGTGGAAACCCGGTTAAGGGAGAAAACCATGGGGTGATTAACCCAAAGATTATCCTCTGTTAAAAGAATAAGGAGTTACAAAAATGGCACTTGCCAATTAGGGCTCACTGCCCGAGCACACTGCTCACAAGAGGCACACTGCCTACAAAGAGACACACTGTCTACAAAAGAATGTTATATAATACTTGAACTGATTGGAAGCATCTACATATGCTGGAGTTCAGTTCCGGTTAGGCTCAGTAATCTGATTTGCTGCACTTCATCTTTCCTCTGTTCTTTATTCTGCTATCCTTTCACATACCGGATCTTTCTTACTACTTCAATTCTACTCTGCACTTATTCGCATACACCATCACACAATAACACTTTTCACAACTAAATCCATCCTCTATATATATCCGCACAAGTAATTTCATCACCTTTCTAGTTGGCATCCGGAACAGTCTAGTTTCTTACAAACTCTGTTCTGTCGGCTGAATCCTTGCTCACCAAGCAATGCAGATCAAGCATATACTTGTAGATATCATTAATCATGTCGGCCAAACATGATTCATGCCTTCACAACCTTTACCATCAACAGTAACACATCCGGAAAATATTCTGATGCTCTGTCAGTCAGTTCTTCCTCTGTTCTCACTGTCTTTCAGGAATTCGGTACTCAGCTATTCATATCTTTTTCTTTGTCCATCATCGGAGGCTAAATCCTTGGAATATACTACTCAAGGTAGTCCTCTTGAATTTCCCAAATCCGCACTGCACCAAGACACTTCCTCTGAGAGGTCTGGACCAATCTGTCGGACCTTGCCACATGCTCTGTTCTTGTTCACCGAACCACAACAGTTCTTCATTCTGACTTCCGGTAGAGGCACGCCATGACTTGCGGATATGCGGGATGACCTTTGTTGCCATCAATGACAACAACCATGAATCCATATAGTGTCTCTTGCCAACAACAACTAGAAACAACTAGAAACATCTAGTAGACTCACTAAGTCAACTTAACATGTGAACATGTGTGTGAGTATTATTTAACTAATAAATAGTTAAATAATATGAATTATCCACACAACAAAGGTTAAACTAGATAGGTAATAACCATGTTCACACCAACACCCCCCCTTAAGTGCAACATAGGGAGGAACAAACAAATGCAAACATGCAAAGACACGTCCTGACAACAAGGCCATGTTAGGTAACCATGTACAAAAGATCTCTCACAAGTAGAAAAAAGGAGAAAAAATCATGGGAAAAACTCCTCTCCAAAAGAGAGAAAAAGTGAAGGAAGAAAAGGAGGACTCAACATGACCCCCCAAGGACTACTTCCATCACAAAGATACAAAAGATATCCCCCCATAGGAGATAAAAGGACTAAGAATCCCTCACAAAGGATGTCTCAAAAGATCAAGAACATGAAAAACTCCACCGAAGCACCAAAAAGCTGCAAACAACTACCGAAGAACTGCTACACTGCTGAAGAATCTTCATTGCTAAAGAACCTTCATTGAAAAAAGGATGAAGATCAGGATCAAAGAGACAAAAATCTATATGAGTGAAAACCAATCTGATAGTCAAAGATACAAATGGCACATCAATCTATATGAGTGACCCCAATGACATTACTCAACCAATATGATAGTTGAAAATACAGGTGCCAATAGTCTCAAGAACTCTAATCATCTGAATAAGGTAGAAGGTTGCCTCCACAAACTAGAATGTAAGAGTGTCTATATGGTATGTGTTCCATCTCACTGAAATGCATGGGTAACTAGTTGTTGCATTTGCCTAGTATATAGGAACAAAAACTAGATACATAGTTCACTCCAAGCGAAACAAAGGAAGCATTAGCACAAGTAGTATGATACCCCCCATAATGCTGACAAGGGAGAGGTATGGCAGCTCCACTAAAACTATGTGTCACAATGTAGTGCAAGTAGGTGAAGAAGCAACATCAGAAGATGCACAAAGGAGTACCTACAACTTAGTAAAGGGTGTGCAAATAACAAGGCACACACGCATGAGGCTAAAAATGTTGTCGTGGAGGGACACTCACCGAATAAGATTGTGATGGCAAATAACAAGGCACTAACACAACCCCCCATGACACTTTATAAAGTAATGCGAGTACAAAAATGGCACAACATGGTGTGCAAGATCCCCAAACTACAAGTACAATATGTGGCACTTTATCTTAGTGCGTTTACAAGTAAAAAAAGTGCATTCAATGGATACATGCAATGTCCAAAACAAGGATGAATAAGTTGATGTCATGAGGTGAACAATGAAGACATTGACCATGCATGCCTTACAAAGCTCAAACAAATGACAACAAACTACAAATAATGAACCCTCGGAACAAATAATGCTACAAAATATGCGCCCCCAGAAAGAAATATAAGATTGAGTACAATGTTGTCAATGTGGAAGCCAAAATCCACTGTTTATAACATATGGTGATTTTACAATTTTTTGAGAAAATGGCTTACCAAAACAAAAAATGATAGACACGATCAAAATCCTTGCATTTTTTTGAGCAATTTCAAAAAAAGTTTGCTCAATTTTGACATCGTGAGCAAAAGTTATGCCCTGTCGAAAAAATGTCAAAAAAATTAAGTAAATATAAGATTTAGAGGCCAATTATGGAAAAATATAGAAAGATGGGGAAAAATAACCTATACCAAGATGAAGTGCTCGGAACCACCTTTCCAACGACTATAAGAACGTGAAAAACTGACTCGCTAGGTGCAAGTTGTGGCAAAAAGAAAAAAATCCCCTTGTCAAATTTTGCAAAAAATGGTCGACTTCAACTTGCATACGACAAAAGTCAAGGTGCCACCCATCATCAAGTAAATAGGTGAGAGATGAGTTTGTTTGTGAGGGGGTAATGGCCTCCTACCAAACCGGTCCTCAATCACCATTCTTGGACAAACTATTAAAGCAAACAAATAATATTTCACCTTTTGTTTAAAAGTGCCCCGCACAAATTAAAAAAAAACTGCCTTGAAGATAAGAACTGCCCATAAACATGTGCTCTCTACACATAGCCTAGTGCCAAAATCTAATCCTCAGGCGGTTGGAGACTAAGAGGCTCAAGCCTGAAGAATGGCTTGCTAAGTCCAGAGTAGACAAGCAGGGCCAAAGGTCGACCAAGTGGAATTCTAGAGTAAGTAGCAACAAAAACTTGATCCAATCGATCTGTAGAGACTAAAAATGCCTTTTGTTTCGCCAAAACCACTGGGGGGGAAAACAATGTTGAGATCGTTGACTATTTTGGTCTAGATATATCCTGAACATAAGCCAATAGACTGGGACCCAATGTAGATCAAGAATAAAATAAACCTGAACGTGGAGACCTTTGCTGAGGACGAACGTCTTAGCAAATGACTAAATGTCGATGCAAATGCAATCTTCAACAAGAGTCAATCTCATGGTTCGATCCCATAGAGACCCCAGAAAATTGGATGTTTTTGCTGTGAACAATGCACTATGCATCCAATAAAAATAGATCGCAATGCAAGAACCAGGTCTAAAAGCTCCAAGGCAAAAAATGCCAAAGAAGGTTAGACCTTCTTCAAGGGCCGAGAGTATTGAAGTATCTAGAAGATAACAACACCATAGGCTGATTGTTGAAGGCGATCTCTCTGTTGTGATCGAATGTGTTGGAGACTACCCACGTTGATGGCCGAATGGTCTATGGAGGCATCGGTGATTTCTTTGCTATGGCCGAATGGTCTGTGGAGGCATCGACGATCTCTCTGTTGTGACTGAATGGAAATGGAAACCAAAAATAGTGCCAAAGTACCCAGCAAGTCCATGGAATTCTGCAGAAGATGATTGATGAGGGATTCTGGTCACAGAAGCCCAAAGGATAGTTGCTGAAGGCCGCCAAGAAAAAAAAGAGATCACAAAACGAGGTCAGATCTACAAGGAAGGGATCGAATGATCACAAAAAGATGTAGATCAATGGAAATCAACATGGTCCATGAATTGAGGGCGGCCAAAAACAATACTTGATCAATCCAAACAGGGCCAAATCTTGGCTAGGGGGCCAACATGCACCAAAAAAATGACAAATCCTTAGAGCATAGCCAAATGGAGTCCACTCAAGCCAAGTTGTTACAAACAAAGATTTGGAATGAAGAATGTTGAGGTCAGAATAGCCATTGAAGCTAGATTGAGTCCAAACAAAGGCGAAAGTTGTTCAGTCAAGAACTAGATCTAAAAATAATGGAACGATGTGATCCAAAACAACAAAATCCAATGCTCAAGTGTATGAGGCTGATGCTATTTGGTGGTCGATGCAAGGCTAAGATCAATTAAAGATCAAGTGACGAAGTAATGCATGTGGCCTATAGCCTTGTTCTTCCTTATGCCAGTTATGAGATTTTTAACCAAGATCTAAATCACCATTGCCAAAAGAAAAACGTGGTTTTTCACCAGCCCAAAATAGTGGCAAGTCTGATTTATATGCAACCAAATAATATGTATCAGCCTACAAACTGAGATAATCCATCTGAATCAATCCAGAAGTCATGTCTACCAAAAAAGTAGTCTTTGCTCAATAGAATGGCAGAAAAAAATGGATCGAATACTGAAATCTCTAGATCAGATGTAAAAACCAAGAAGAAATCGGCTACAAATGGGCTCGATGAGGCCAAAAAAATGTGGTTGATCTGCACTCCAGAGGTAGATTCCATGAAATAGGCTGATGATAGTGGGCTGCAGTGTCTAAACAGGCCTGAATGGGTCTTATTTGCCTGATGCCAATGAAGATTCAATGAAGACTTTTTGAGGAAGCCAACCTTTGTGCAGCCAAATGAAGATTGTAACAGAGGCTGGATTTGGACCTTGGAGGCATGACAAGGCCCAGAAAATTTTATCTGGCCTACAAAACCTACAGAAGGATGATCAACCCAGAAAGTTGGCAAGGGGCAATATTGCCCTCTGTTAAAAAAAATTTGCCTTTTCAACTAATAAATCAACACACGAGGGTAAAAAATGTCAGATTTGACTGTGACGAAAGTATGTCAAGTTTACAATTGATCTTAGCAGATTTGACCCTTTTGATCTCAATGGTGAGGTTAGATTTACTCCAAAATGCACCAAAAGAAACCTACAATTTTAGACCACAAACAAGAAGGCCCCCAAAAACTGTTATTTCTCTCAACCTTTCTGATTCTCCAGGTCATCCAAGGATGCAAGAGAAGAGCATACTTGGTTTCAAGAAAGAAAATAAATCACTATCTAAGATCTTCTAAAGATGAACTAACTCTAGAAAATCAACAAGCTCTAATACCATGTTGTGATTAGCTCTTAGACATCTTGATCCTAGGATAGCTACCTCCATAGCCAATCTTAACAAGGAAAAGTACTAGTGGTGGTGCATTCTTCTTGGGAAGGAGATTGGTTTCTTGGTTGAGAAAAAAGTAGGAGGCAATATCTTTGTCTACTACAGAGGCAAAGTATATAGCAGCAACAAGCAATTGTACTCAAGTCTTGTGGATGAAGCAAATGTTGAAGGATATCAGAATTGTGTTTGAAGAACCTGTTACAATCTTCTGTGATAATTCAAGTGCAATAAACATCTCAAAGAATCTGGTGTTACATTCAAAGACTAAGTACATATCCATCAAGTTTCATTTCTTGAGAGAGAAAGTAAGTGAGAATGAAGTCAAAATGGAGTTTGTTTCTTCAAAGGATCAGATTGTGGATATATTCACCAAGCCTCTGCCTAAGGATACTTTTGAATATCTCAGAGGGAAGCTAGGGGTTATTACGCCTCCTATTCAAAACTAAGATGCACTAGTGTGTATCAGTCTGGTGGAATTCACAGTCATATCTTATGATCTGGATTGATGTTAAGGAGATACCACTCAGGGGGAGTAGTCAGTATGCAAATTTTGGAGATCAGTCTGAAACAAAAGGGGGAGAAGAGATTGCAAATATGTGCCCTTTGCCATTGATGTCAAAGGGGGAGAGAAGTCATGTGAAAAACTAGTTGCTAATGAAAGGGGGAGCAGTGAAGAAAGTGGTGGCAAAAGTGATAATAGAAAGGGGGAGAAGTTCTTGTCTTGATGATGGAATCAGTTTTTCACACCATATGTTGCCATCAATGACAAAGCGGGAGATTGTTACAAATATGTGCCTAATTGGTGTTGTCATTGATGTCAACATATCCTTGTTGTCATTGATGTCAACTGTACCTATTTAGGAGACCTGTATGTTGAGGATATTGAGAAAATTAGCCTCTCCGGAAGAGACAAGTCAGTTAAACATTTCTTTGTAAAAGATAATGAAGATAGTGCAGTTTAGTGAAGAAGATTACTCCGCATTTCTAGTAGGATGAAGATTAGAGTCCGTGGACCATATGTCTATGTAGAGGACTATCTGAAGTAGCTCCAGTTAAGTTTTGAGAGGTCCACATGAAGATTTGAACAAGCTATGGCCATCTGAGTAGAACCAGGTTTTACAGTTGTTCAGAAGTGACAGAGTGATAGAGATCTGGTCTAGATTGATCCGCATTAAAATATTATGATCTGCGTATCTAGAGGCATGTTTGGGAAGCAAGTGTATATCCTCAATTAAAATGGTTCATGGTTTGGAGGTCCGCAAGAAATCTTTCTAGTGTGAAAGACATGGCAAACAATGTTCTTGATGTACCAGATGAAGATGCAAGTGATTCTGATGATTTGAAGTAGTGTGGATGTTATTGTTGAATTCAATGTGCTTATGGAGGTCTATGGATCATGTGCCTACTGTGTTGGAGGTTCGCATTGAAGTTTGAGCTCATTGTTGAATATTTCTTTCTTGGTGTTGATGTTCTTCCCATTCTTGGTCGAGCAGATGATTCAAGCGTGTTGTGGATGATCTAAGACAAGTTATATGAAGCATGGCGTATTGCTTGAGGAAGATTTGGATCCTAGTTATGTTTGGCTGATAGTAATGATTCACATTAAGTTAGATGTTTGTAGTGCCAACCTTGATGCTCATTCCAAGGTTGATGAAGTGTATAAATACTTGTGGATGAGTTGTGGAAAGTTGTCCTTGTGCAAAAAAGATAAAATCCTAAGAAAGGTACAAAAGCATAGCAGAGAAGAAGAGGAGCAAAAGAACAAGAATAGTAAAGGATGAGAATATAGTGGAGAAATGTTTGAGGGCAGAGCAGAAGTTTTGTGAGCTATCAATGGGATTGAACCAAGCATGAACAAGATGCTATCTCTTAGTTCATTCTTTCTGTATTTAACAAAATCTTGTAGGTAGTGAGCCTCTTTGAGCAGTGAGCTCTGGGTAGTGCACCCTAAGGCAAGTGCCTTTCCATTTCTTTTATGTACTTTTAACAGGGTATGAATCTTGTGGGTTAACCACCACCATGGTTTTCACTTAACCAGGTTTCCACGTAAAAATTCTGGTGTTATGTGTGTTCAATTTGTTTCTGCTCATGTATTGTTGATTCATGCTTTAATGTTTACATCATTAATCTGATTGTAAGTTGATAAAGAATATTAAAAAAAGAAAAGGTTAATTTGTGGGACAACTGATTCACCCCCCCTCTTAGTTGTCTAGACTAATTCCAACATTCTCCTTGTCACCTTCCAACTGGGTTAGATGTTGAATAAGACATCCTCTTGACAAACCGATGTGTGAACAATCAATGTTGGTTTGATCCTTGCATTTTGCTACCCTATCACCTTGAGTCTAAACCATGGATTGATTAGGGGGGCCTGAAAACTTACCCAACTTGGAGTTGTCTAACTCTTGCTCCTCTTCCTAAGAGAATGTATGATTAGGAAACTCTTTTAAAGCTGCCTTTTGACAGTCTACTTTGTTGTCCTCACCATTTACTAATTTGGGGTCTTGGTCATTACAAGAATTCAGCAGAGTGACAAGCTCTCTATAAGCTGAATAGTTAGGATATTGACAATGAAACATAGAGTTGTATTGAAAAGGTTGGTCATCTTCAATTAGTTTACTTGACTGCTCTTCAAGGCAAGCTGCCTTCAAGTCATCCATGTTATCCTCTTCATTGTAGTAAAAAGGGAGTTCTGAAAATAAATCAGATGTTTCATGATCATGGAGAATGTGACCTTCTTTGCAAATGGGGCTCTCTTCCATTACCAACAGACCTTCTAGATCCTCTTCATCATTGTGCTAGCTAGATACCTCAAAATGATTACTAATACTTTGTTGTTCAAAATATACTGGAACAAAATTTCCTTGATCTTGCAAAATCTCTAATAGGATTGCATTAGAATTCTTCTTGCCTCGGACTTGCAGCCCACTATGAAACTTTTGATTCAGCCAATGTTATATCTTGTTGCCCTCCTAACCCCTCCTCTTCTAGATTTTCATTTTGCATTGAAGTAGGAGCTTTCTCAAGGTTAGGCATCTTAAAGTTTGGATATTTTGTCCACTAGGGCTGCCATGACTGTTCAAAATTTTGATGACTCGGTTCAAGCTCTTGAGCTGACTGAAATTAATTTTTGATGCAAATAGGCTCTTGACCAAAATTAGAACCTTTGAAACTTGGAATTTTTAAATTTTGGGTAGGCTTTTAGATAACTTTAGCTTGGCAAAAATGCTGATGTTGTTCCTGTAATGGCTCTTGCAAAGGGCCTGATACTCTAAAACTTGGTATATTAAAATGAAGAGACATACTTGTTGATTCAGAAAGTTTCTCCTGATTGAAACTTGGGATTTTGAACCCCAAAACCTCCTCTTTTAAGGGCTGATCCATGGCTGTCAGAGGGGTTTGTATGAAGCTAGGAATACAAGAACTTGATTGGCCCTCTAGCCTTTGTGCACGGATAAGTAATTGTTTGATTTGCTCTTCCCTAGCTGCAACCTGTCTATCAAAACATTCCTCTTCATACTTTTTTGTGCCTCCACCTCTTGCTGATAGAGATAGACTTCATAAGACTGCTGCTCCTACTGCATATTGTACTCTTGTTCTCTTCCAATTTCTGATATCCGCCTTTGAAAATCTAGTAGTATACTCTTGATGGTACCCAAGTCAATGTCAGCACTTTGAGGCTGACTGGGGAAATTAGAGGGTTGGTTTACAGCAAGATCAGTTCCATAAGGTTGGGCATGGGTGTAAATAGGTTGTAAAGAGGGCTGATAATGTTGATTATGATGAGAAAAAGGATTGTTTGATGGCCAAAAGCTTGGATTTTCATGATATGGCGAAGAATCACCACAACTGCTGCAATATCTAGACATTTTTCATGAAAGGCCTGAATCATATGGCAGTCAAAACATGAACATTAAAAGACAAAACTGTTAGATCTAGGGCACACAACTGAGAGGGGGGGATGAATCAGTTGTACAAAAACTTGCTTCTACTTCAAACACTTGATTCTTCTTTGTTAGTTAATAGCATATCAATTAACCATCCATGAAAGCATAATGCATAAACACAAGAGCAGATAAACATCAACACATTAGACACCAAGATTTTGACGTGGAAAACCCAGTTAAGGGAAAAACCATGGGGTGATTAACCCAAGGATTATTCTCTGTTAGAAGAATAAGAAAAATGAATGGCACATGCCAATTGGGGCTCACTGCCCAAGCACACTGCTCACAAAGAGGCACACTGCCTACAAGAGACACACTGTCTACAAAGTGATAAGAATCACAAACTTGAACTGGAGATTGACATCTTTACCATGTCTGGATCAGTTCCATTTTAGCCTGAAATACTTCTGCTCTACCCTACGCTCTTTCACTATACCCCTCTCATCCACTAATCCACACACTTTGAAATGAACTCATAAACATTTATTTATACAAGACATCAACTTAGGAACAATCATCTAAGTTGGCAATCAACCATAAGGACATCCGCAAGATGATTAATACATCCGGTCGGCGACCACAAGAACATTCGCAAGATGAACAACTCATCCGATCAGCTAGTCTAAGCAAGAACTTCATCTGGAAGAATATCTTCAATTTCGGGCTCTACCACCAATGCAGACCGACAACATAACCTCAACATGATCCAAGAACCTTCACGAGCTTGCCTGATTAACCAGGTACATTAGCACTTCCTCTACTCACTGGAATCTCTTCTCCTCTTCATCTGGAACTTCAAGAACATAGTCTGTCACCACTTTCATACTGAAGAAAGTGCTTCCAAACCTCCAAACTTTGTACAAACTGAGAAGACACATCACAAGGACATCCCAAACACTCCTTCCAATCCGTAGAGTCTGACAATGCTCCTCTAGATCTCACCGAACCTTTTTGTAACACTCTGTCACTCTGGAATAGCTCCCGGAACTAGTTCTACTTGACCGATCACAACTTTTTCATATCTTCATGCGGACCTCTAAAATCTTAACTAGAATATCTCAAGACTCATATCTACAAACCCTTTAATCCACATCCTCTGCTTCTCAACCTATTGAGTACATTTGCCTTCTTCTTATCACTGTTCTTCACTGTTCCTGATTGAGACTACTTTTCTTAATATCCTCAACACACAGCTCATCCAAACCTTCTTACCAATGCAATATGAGTATGTTGACATCAATGACAACACTGGTTAACCTCATACTTGCAAAAATCTCCCCCTTTGTCATTGATGGCAACATATAATGTGAAAAACCATCAAGACAAGAACTTCTCTTTTCTGTCACAGCTCCCCCTATCAGCAACAACTCTTCACATGTCTTCTCTTCCTTTACTACTCCCCCTTTGATCATCAACCACTTGTTTTTCACATGTCTTCTCTCCCCCTTTGACATCAATGGCAAAGGGCTCATACTTGCACTTGTAACATATCAGAATCATACCAGCTGCTCCCCCTTAGTAGTAGCTCCCCATCATCAATCCGGATCACAAGATGTGACTGTGATATCCACCGGACTGATGCACATCAGTGCATCCTAGTTCATCACCGGAGGGGCCATGACCCCTAACTTCTCCCAGAGATACTCAAAAGAGTCCTTGGGGAGAGGTTTAGTAAAAATATCTGCAATCTGATCCTTGGAGGGTACATACTCCAATCTGACTTCATCCTTGCTCACTTGTTCTCTCAGAAAGTGAAACTTGATAGATATGTGCTTGGTCTTAGAATGCAATACCGGATTCTTAGAAATATTAATTGCACTTGAATTATCACAGAAAATTGTGATAGGCTCCTCATATTCAACTTTAATGTCTCTTTGCATCTGCTTCATCCATAATATTTGAGTGCAACTACCTGCTGCTACAATGTATTCTGCTTCAGTTGTAGACAGAGATATTGCATCTTGTTTCTTGCTTAGCCAAGAAACCAATCTCTTTCCCAAAAAGAATGCTCCACCACTGGTGCTCTTCCGGTCATCCACATCTCCTGCCCAATCTGCATCTGTATATGCATGAAGAGAGAAATCTGGATCTCTAGGATACCATAGACCATACTCAACTGTTCCTTTCAAGTACCTAAAAATTATTTTGATTGCCATAACATAAGATTCTCTAGGATCAGCCTGAAATCTTGCCATAAGATGAACAGCCTACATTATATCTAGTCTAGTTTGAGTGAGATACAACAATCCACCAATCATTGATCTATAATTTGTCTGATCTACCTTTGGAGAGTCATTATCTTTGCTCAACTTACATCTGGTTGCCATAGGAGTGTTCATTGGCTTTGAATCTTCCATACTAAATTTCCTCAACAATTATTTCACATATTTGGTCTGAGAAATGAAGATCCCTTTCTTTGTTTGAGTAATTTGCAGACCCAAGAAGAAATTCATTTCACCAAGCATAGAAATTTCAAAATCACTTTTCATCTGATTTGCAAAAGTTTTTCACATACTATCTCTTCCTACAAAAATGATATCATCCACAAACACTTCAACAATCAAAATGTTTTCATGATCAATTTTGAAATATAAGTTACTGTCAGCAGTACCTTTGTTGAATCCAATCTGCACAAGATGTTTATCCTGTTGCAAGTATGAGGTGAACCAGTGTTGTCATTGATGTCAACATACTCATATTACATTGACAAGAAGGATTGGATGAGCTGTGTGTTGAGGATATTGAGAAAATTAGCCTCAGTCAGGAACAGTGAAGAATAGTGATGAGAAGAAGACAAATATATTGGATAGGTTGAGAACCGGAGGATGCGGATTAAAGGGTTTGCAGATATGAGTCTTGAGATGCCTCAGTCAAGTTTTCAGAGGTCCGCATGAAGACTTGAAGAAGTTATGGCTGTCTGTGTGGAACCGGTTCCGGCAAGTGCTTAGAGGTGACAGAGGATCACAGAAAGGTCCGGTGAGGTCCGGAATTGTACAATCCTAATCTGCGGATTGGAAAGAGTGTTTGGGATGTCCTTGTGATGTGCCATCTCGAGCTGTGTATGATTTGGAGGTCCAGAAGTACCTCTTGCATTATGACAGTGGCGACAGACTGTGTTCTTGAAGTTCCGGATAAGGAGGATAAGAGATTTCAGTAAGTAAAGGAAATGCGGACGTACCTGGTCATTCAGGCAGGCTTGTGAAGGTTCTTGGATCATGTTGAGGTTGTGTTGTTGGTCCGCATTGATAATGTATGATTTGAAGGTCCGGAAGTACCTTCTACAGTGGCGACAGACTGTGTTCTTGAAGTTCCGGATGAGGAAGACAAGAGATTCCAGCAAGTAAAGGACGTGCGGATGTATCCGGTCATTCAGGCAGGCTTGTGAAGCTTTCTGGATCGTGTTGAGGTTGTGTTGTTGATCCGCATTGATAGTAGAGCCCGGAATTGAAGTTATTCTTCCAGATAAAGTTCTTGCTCTGTTTAGCCGACCGGATGAGTTGTTCATCCTGCGAATGTTCTTATGGTGGCCAACCGGATGTGTTATTCATCTTGCGGATACTCTTATGGTTGTTTGCCGACTTAGATGTTTGTTCCTAAGTCGATGTCTTGTATAAATAATGGTTTGTGAGTTCATTTCAAAGTGTGGATTGTGTGGATGAGTGTGGCATAGCGAAGAGAAGTGCGAAAGGCAGAGCAGAAGTTTTTGGGCTTAAAAGGAACTGATCCGGACATAGTAGAGATGTCATTCTCTAGTTCAAGATTGTGATTCTTATCACTTTGTAGACAGTGTGTCTCTTAGTAGGCAGTGGGCCTTTTGTGAGCAGTGTGCTCGGGCAGTGAGCCCTAATTGGCAAGTGCCATTCTTTTTCTTATTCTTCTAACAGAGAATAATTCTTGGGTTAATCACCCCGTAGTTTTTACCTTAACTGGGTTTTCCACGTCAAAATCTTGGTGTTCAATGTGTTGATGTTTATCTGCTCTTGTGTTTGTGTATAATGCTTTCATGGATGATTAATTGATATGCTGTTAACTAACAACCAAGAATCAAGTGTTTGAAAGAACAAGAAGTTTTATACAACTGATTCACCCCCCCTCTCAGTTGTATGCCCTAGATCCAACAATTGGTATCAGAGCCAAGTTCCTCTGAAAGAAGCTTAACCACTTGAGGAGATCCAGGATGTCGTCTTACAAGAAGGATAGTCTGAAGTTCGATGGAACCAACTTCACTCTTTGGAAAGGTCGCATGAAGTGTCACTTGGAATGTATGGGAAAAGCATACTTGGCTATGGTTTCAAAACCTTATGTACCTCCACAAGGTGGTCCGACAACTCTGAATGAAATCACAGAAGCTGAAAACAATCTGCGGACCAAGGAAGCTCTTCTAAGCGCATTGAATGACTCAGATCTCTCAAATGTTATTGACCTACCAACTGCATATGAGATCCTGACTAAACTGGAACTTCTGTATGAAGGAGATGAGTTTGTCAAAAGTGCAAGGTTGCAAAGTCTGAAAGGGAAATTTGAAAGATTGAAGATGAGAGATGATGAAAACATCACTACCTTTATGCCAAGAGTGAATGAGCTGGTATGTGGAATCAGAAATGCTGGTGGAACTCTAGATGAAAATGAGATTGTCTGCAAAATCCTAAGATCCCTTCCTGCTGCCTACAAAATCAAGGTTGTTGCCATTGATGAATTTAGAGCCCACACAACTGTCACAAGAGAACAACTGGCTGGCAAACTAGCTGCATTTGAAATGACTGAGTTTGGAGATGATCCTCCCAAGACTGAATCCGCTTTCAAAGCCAGTGCCTATGTGAAAGGCAAACAGAGATTTGATCCGGGAGAAAACTCATCAAGGAAAATGTCATGGTATGATCAAGCAAGAAGAGACATGGAAGAAGAAGAAGCAGAAACAGCTCAACTTGAAGCCCTCATTGCAAAGAGACTGCCAAGAGGATTCGGTAAGTATGAAGGAAAACTACCCTTTAAGTGTTTCAACTGCAATAAGATTGGTCATTTTGCTTCAAGATGTCCGGAAAGATCTGCAAGGTCTAATACTAACAGATAAAGGTTTCAAAAGAATTGCTATTATGTTCATGAAGAAGATGACAATGAAGGAGTAACAGATGATGAATCAGAACTAGGAAGCAAATCCAGAAATGAGTGGGTGTTTATTGCCATCAAGGAAGAAGATTCAATATTCTCTGAATCTGTCAATCACAAAGTTGTTGAAAAAGCTTTGGCTGCTCAAGTGGAAGAAAAGGATGATTGGGTTATTGACAGTGGATGTTCTCACCATATGACTGGTGACAAGAATAAGTTCTTGAATTTGGAAAGGTATGAAGGAGGAATGGTAAAGTTTGGTGACAATTCTGCTGGCAGAATCAGAGGCAGGGGAACTATTTCCTTTGATGGAAAGAGCAAAACAGGTAACATACTATATGTTGAAGGATTGAAGCACAATCTTCTCAGTGTTGGTCAGTTAGTGGACAAAGGCTATGATCTCCGGTTCAAGAATGGAAAATGCAGAATCTTTACAAGCTCCGGAACTGAAATTGCATCCGGTACTCAGACAAAAGGTAATATCTTTCATCTGGTTGGTTCAAATAAAAGTTGTTTGTTTGTTCAAATTGATCAGAGTTGGTTATGGCATAGAAGAATGTGTCATGTAAATTTTGATAACATCATCAAGATAAGCAATACTCAGGCTGTAAGAGATCTTCCAAAAGTGATGAAACCTACAAATAGTTTGTGCAAAGAATGTCAGCTAGGTAAACAAAGCAGAGTCTCTTTCAAATGCAAAGATCAGTCTTCTATCAGATTGTTGGAATTAGTACATACTGATCTCTGTGGTCCGACAAGAATCAAGAGTCTGCAAGGTGATAGATATTTCATGTTGTTAATTGATGATCATTCCCGGATGATGTGGGTTACCTTTCTAAAAGAAAAATCAGAAGCATTTGAGAAGTTCAAAATCTTCAAAGCTATGGTAGAGAATCAAACCGGATTGAAACTAAAGTGTCTAAGGTCTGATAGAGGTGGTGAATTTACATCTGGTGAGTTCATTGACTTTTGTGAGAAACAGGGTATAAGGAGATAGTTGTCTGCTCCTAAGACTCCACAGCAGAATGGAGTAGTTGAGAGAAAGAACCGGACCATCCAGGAAGCTGCTAGGACAATGATGTTGGAAGCAAATGTTCCTCAAATGTTTTGGAAAGAAGCTATCAGCACTGCAGTCTACACTCTAAATCGAGTTCAAATCAGAAATAACACCGGTAAGACCCCCTATGAACTCTGGTTTGGCATCACTCCTACTGTGAAATATTTCAGAGTATTTGGTAGCAAGTGTTATATTAAAAGAGATGAAGATCTAGGAAAGTTTGATGCTAGAAGTGATGAGGGAATTTTCTTGGGTTACTCCACTCAAAGCAAAGCATACCGGTGTTACAATAAGAGATTGAGGAAAATGATAGAAAGCACCAATGTGAAAGTTGATGAAGGAATTGAGAAACCTTCAAAATTTTATGAGTTTGATGAAGATGACCAAGACAGTGTTCAAGGAACTCAATCCTCTCCGGTGAGACAGAGTCAGCCTGATCCGGTAAATCAGGAAGAAGAGATAGGTTTGAATGAGCCTGATCAAGAAGCAGCAGTGCTGGATACTCCCAAAATTCCAAGGTATGTAAGACTGAACCACTCTGAAGATCAGATCATAGGTGACAGAAGCAAAGGTGTACAAACTAGAAGGAATATTGCTCAAAATCAGGATGAATGTTGTCTGATTTCAAAGATTGAACCTAAAACAATAAATGAAGCCTGCAATGATGAGAACTGGACCAAAGCAATGGAAGATGAATTGATGCAAATTGAGAAAAATCATACTTGGGATCTTGTTCCCAGACCTAGAGACAGGAATGTAATTGGAACCAAGTGGGTCTTTCGGAACAAACTAAATGAAGCTGGTGAAGTAATCAGAAACAAAGCTAGACTGGTTTGCAAAGGCTACTCTCAAATAGAAGGAATTGACTTTGAAGAGACTTTTGCTCCGGTGGCAAGAATTGAAGCAGTCAGATTACTTCTTGCATTTGCTGCCTTCAAAGACTTCAAGGTATATCAGATGGATGTCAAGTCTGCCTTCCTAAATGGTGATCTGGAAGAAGAAGTCTACATTGAACAACCGGATGGATTTCAATTGTCTGATAATGATGATATGGTCTGCAAGTTGAAGAAAGCTTTGTATGGATTGAAGCAAGCCCCAAGAGCTTGGTATGAAAGGTTGGATAAGCATCTTGTGCAGATTGGATTCAACAAAGGTACTGCTGACAGTAACTTATATTTCAAAATTGATCATGAAAACATTTTGATTGTTGAAGTGTTTGTGGATGATATCATTTTTGGAGGAAGAGATAGTATGTGCAAAACTTTTGCAAATCAGATGAAAAGTGAGTTTGAAATGTCTATGCTTGGTGAAATGAATTTCTTCTTGGGTCTGCAAATTACTCAAACAAAAGAAGGGATCTTCATTTCTCAGACCAAATATGTGAAAGAATTGTTAAGGAAATTTGGTATGGAAGACTCAAAGCCTATGAACACTCCTATGGCAACCGGATTTAAGTTAAGCAAAGATGATGATTCTCCAAAGGCAGATCAGACAAAGTATAGATCAATGATTGGTGGATTGTTGTATCTCAGTCAAACTAGACCAGATATAATGCAGGCTGTTGGTCTTGTGGCAAGATTCCAGGCTGATCCTAGAGAATCTCATGTTATGGCAATCAAGAGAATTTTTAGGTACTTGAAAGGAACAGTTGAGTATGGTCTATGGTACCCTAGAGATCTGGATTTCTCTCTTCATGCTTACACAGATGCAGATTGGGCAGGAGATGTGGATGACCGGAAGAGCACTAGTGGTGGAGCATTCTTTTTGGGGAAGAGATTGGTTTCTTGGTTAAGCAAGAAACAAGATGCAATATCTCTGTCTACAACTGAAGCAAAATACATTGCAGCAGCAGGTAGTTGCACTCAAATTTTATGGATGAAGCAGATGCTAAGAGACATTAAAGTTGAATATGAGGAGCCTATCACAATTTTCTATGATAATTCAAGTGCAATTAATATTTCTAAGAATCCGGTATTGCATTCTAAGACTAAGCACATATCCATCAAGTTTCACTTTTTGAGAGAACAAGTAAACAAGGAAGAAGTCAGATTGGAGTATGTTCCCTCCAAGGATCAGATTGCAGATATTTTTACAAAACCTCTTCCCAAGGACTCTTTTGAATATCTCCGGGAGAAGTTAGGGGTCATGGCCCCTCCGGTGATGAACTAGGATGCACTAATGTGCATCAGTCCGGTGGATATCACAGTCATATCTTGTCATCCGGATTGATGATGGGGAGCTGCTACTAAGGGGGAGCAGCTGGTATGATTCTGATGTATTAGAATTGCAAGTATGAGCCCTTTGCCATTGATGTCAAAGGGGGAGAGAAGACATGTGAAAAACAAGTGGTTAATGATCAAAGGGGGAGCAGTAAAGGAAGAGAAGACATGTGAAAAGTTGTTGTTGATAGGGGGAGCTGTGACAGAAAGGAGAAGTTCTTGTCTTGATGGTTTTTCACATCATATGTTGCCATCAATGACAAAGGGGGAGATTGTTGCAAGTATGAGGTGAACCAGTGTTGTCATTGATGTCAACATACTCATATTACATTGACAAGAAGGATTGGATGAGCTGTGTGTTGAGGATATTGAGAAAATTAGCCTCAGTCAGGAACAGTGAAGAACAGTGATGAGAAGAAGACAAATATATTGGATAGGTTGAGAACCGGAGGATGCAGATTAAAGGGTTTGCAGATATGAGTCTTGAGATGCCTCAGTCAAGTTTTCAGAGGTCCGCATGAAGACCTGAAGAAGTTATGGCTGTCTGTGTGGAACCGGTTCCGGCAAGTGCTTAGAGGTGACAGAGGATCACAGAAAGGTCCGGTGAGGTCCAGAATTGTACAATCCTAATCTGCGGATTGGAAAGAGTGTTTGGGATGTCCTTGTGATGTGCCATCTCGAGCTGTGTATGATTTGGAGGTCCGGAAGTACCTCTTGCATTATGACAGTGGTGACAGACTGTGTTCTTGAAGTTTCGGATAAGGAGGATAAGAGATTTCAGTAAGTAAAGGAAATGCAGACGTACCTGGTCATTTAGGCAGGCTTGTGAAGGTTCTTGGATCATGTTGAGGTTGTGTTGTTGGTCTGCATTGATAATGTATGATTTGAAGGTTCGGAAGTACCTTCTACAGTGGCGACAGACTGTGTTCTTGAAGTTCCGAATGAGGAAGACAAGAGATTCCAGCAAGTAAAGGACGTGCGGATGTATCCGGTCATTCAGGCAGGCTTGTGAAGTTTTCTGGATCGTGTTGAGGTTGTGTTGTTGATCCGCATTGATAGTAGAGCCCGGAATTGAAGTTATTCTTCCGGATAAAGTTCTTGCTCTGTTTAGCCGACCGGATGAGTTGTTCATCCTGCGAATGTTCTTGTGGTGGCCGACTGGATGTGTTATTCATCTTGCGGATACTCTTATGGTTGTTTGCTGACTTAGATGTTTGTTCCTAAGTCGATGTCTTGTATAAATAATGGTTTGTGAGTTCATTTCAAAGTGTGGATTGTGTGGATGAGTGTGGCATAGCGAAGAGAAGTGCGAAAGGCAGAGCAGAAGTTTTTGGGCTTAAAAGGAACTGATCCGGACATAGTAGAGATGTCATTCTCCAGTTCAAGATTGTGATTCTTATCACTTTGTAGATAGTGTGTCTCTTAGTAGGCAGTGGGCCTTTTGTGAGCAGTGTGCTCGGGCAGTGCGCCCTAATTAGCAAGTGCCATTCTTTTTCTTATTCTTCTAACAGAGAATAATTCTTGGGTTAATCACCCCGTGGTTTTTCCCTTAACCGGGTTTTCCATGTCAAAATCTTGGTGTTCAATGTGTTGATGCTTATCTGCTCTTGTGTTTGTGTATAATGCTTTCATGGATGATTAATTGATATGCTGTTAACTAACAACCAAGAATCAAGTGTTTCAAAGAACAAGAAGTTTTATACAACTGATTCACCCCCCCTCTCAGTTGTATGCCCTAGATCCAACATATCCAACCTTTTATACCATGCTCTTGGGGCTTGCTTCAATCCATACAATGCTTTCTTCAACTTGCAAACCATATCATCATTATCAGACAATTGAAATCCATCCGGTTGTTCAATGTATACTTCTTCTTCCAAATCACCATTTAGGAAGGCAGACTTGACATCCATCTGATATACCTTGAAGTCTTTGAAGGCAACATATGCAAGAAATAATCTGACTGCTTCAATTCTTACTACCAGAGCAAAGGTTTCTTCAAAATCAATTCCTTCTATTTGAGAGTAGCCTTTGCAGACCAATCTGGCTTTGTTTCTGATAACTTCACCAACCTCATTTAGTTTGTTCCGGAAGACCCATTTGGTTCCAATCACATTCTTGTTTCTAGGTCTAGGAACAAGATCCCAAGTGTGATTTTTCTCAATTTGCATCAACTCTTCTTCCATTGCTTTTGTCTAATTTTCATCATTGCATGCTTCATTTATTGTCTTAGGTTCAATCTTTGAAATCAAACAACATTCATCTGAATTTTGAGCAATTTTCCTCCTTGTTTGTACCCCTTTGCTTTTGTCACCTATGATCTGATCTTCAGAGTGATTTAAAGTTACATACCTTGGAACTTTGGGAGTCTCTTGCACTGCTATTTCTTGATTAGGTTCATTCAGACAAACCTCTTCTTCCTAATTTACCGGATCAGTCTGAATCTGACTTTCAGGAAGGGATTGAGTTCCTTGAATCAGAGCATCATCCTGATCATCTTCATCATATTCATAAAGCCTTGAGGGCTTCTCAATTCCTTCATCAACATTCACATTTGTACTTTCTATCATCTTTTTCAGTCTCTTATTGTAACACCGGTATGCTTTGCTTTGAGTGGAGTAACCCAAGAAAATTCCTTCATCACTTCTAGCATCAAACTTTCCTAGATCTTCATCTCTTTTGATGTAACACTTGCTACCATATACTCTGAAATATCTCACAGTAGGAGTTATACCAAACCAAAGTTCATAAGGAGTCTTACCGGTATTGTTTCTGATTTGAACTTGGTTAAGAGTGTAGACTGCAGTGCTGACAACTTCTTTCCAAAACATCTGAGGAACATTTGCTTCCATCATCATTGTCCTGGAAGCTTCCTGGATGGTCTGGTTCTTTCTCTCGACTACTCCATTTTGTTGTGGAGTCCTAGGAGCAGACAACTGTCTCTTTATGCCATGCTTCTCACAAAAGTCTATGAATTCACTGGATGTGAATTCACCACCTCTATCAGACCTTAGACACTTTAGTTTCAGTCCAGTTTGATTCTCTACCATAGCTTTGAAGATTTTGAACTTCTCAAGGGCTTCTGATTTCTCTTTTAGGAAGGTAACCCACATCATCCGAGAATGGTCATTAATTAGCAACATGAAATATCTATCACCTTGCATACTCTTGATTCTTGTCGGACCACAGAGATCAGTATGTACTAATTCCAACAATCCAGTAGTGGATTGATCCTTGCTTTTGAAAGAGACTCTGCTCTATTTACCTAGCTAACATTCTTTGCACAAACTATTTGTAGGTTTCACCAATTTTGGAAGATCTCTTACATCTGAATATTGCTTATCTTGATGATGTTATCAAAATTTACATGACACATCCTTCTATGCCATAGCCAACTCTGATCAACTTGAACAAATGATCAACTTGAACAAACAGACAACTTTTATTTGAACCAACCAGATGGAAGATATTACCTTTAGTTTGAGTACCGGATGCAATCTCAGTTCCGGAGCTTGTAAAGATTATGCATCTTCCATTCTTGAACCAGAGATCATGGCCTTTATCCACTAACTGACCAACACTGAGAAGATTGTGCTTCAATCTTTCCACATATAGTACATTACCGGTTTTGCTCTTTCCATCAAAAGAAATAGCTCCCCTACCTCTGATTCTACCAGCAGAATTGTCACCAAACTTTACCATTCCTCCTTCATACTTTTCCAAATCTAAGAACTTGTTCTTGTCACCAGTCATATGGTGAGAGCATCCACTGTCAATAACCCAATCATCCTTTCCTTTAATTTGTGCAGCCAAAGCTCTTTCTACAACCTTATGATTGATAGATTCAGAGGATATTGAATCTTCTTCCTTGATGGCAATAAACACCCATTCATTTCTGGATTTGCTTCCTATTTCTGATTCATCATCTGTTACTCCTTCATTGTCATCTTCTTCATGAACATAATAGTAGTTCTTTTGAAACCTTTGTCTGTTGGTATTAGACCTTGCAAATCTTTTCGACATCTTGAAGCAAAATGACCAATCTTATTGCAGTTGAAGCACTTAAAGGGTAGTTTTCCTTCATACTTACCGGATCCTCTTGGCAGTATTTTTGCAATGAGGGCTTCAAGTTGAGCTATTTCTACTTCTTCCTCTTCCATATCTTTTTTTGCTTGTTCATACCATGATGGCTTCCTTGAAGAGTTCTCTCCTGGATCAAATCTTTGTTTACCTTTCACATAGGCACTGGCTTTGAATGCAGATTCAGTCTTGGGGGGATCATCTCCAAACTAGTCATTTCAAATGAAGCCAATTTGCCAGGCAGTTGCTCTCTTGTGACAGTTGTATGGGCTCTGAATTCATCAATGGCAGCAACCTTGATTTTGTAGGTACCAGGAAGGGATCTGAGAATTTTGCAAACAATTTCATTTTCATCCAGAACTCCACTAGCATTCCTATTTCACACATTAGCTCATTCACTCTTGGCATAAAGGTAGTGATATTTTCATCATCTCTCATCTTCAATCTTTCAAATTTCCCTTTTAGACTTTGAAACATTACACTCTTGACAAACTCATCTCCTTCATATAGAAGTTCCAGTTTAGTCCAGATCTCATATGCAGTTGGTAGGTCAATAACATTTGAGAGATCTGAGTCATTCAATGCGCTTAGAAGAGCTTCCTTGGTCCACAAATTGTTTTCAGCATATGTGATTTCATTCAGAGTTGTCGAACCACCCTGTGGAGGTACATATGGTTTTGAGACCATGGCCAGGTATGCTTTTCCCATACACTCCAAGTGACATTTATGAAGTTGGTTCCATCGAACTTCAGACTATCCTTCTTGTATGACGACATCCTAGATCTCCTCAAGCGGTTAAGCTTCTTTCAGAGGAACTTAGCTCTGATACCAATTGTTAGATCCAGGGCACACAACTGAGAGAGGGGGTGAATCAGTTGTACAAACACTTGCTTCTACTTCAAACACTTGATTCTTCTTTGTTAGTTAATAACATATCAATTAACCATCCATGAAAGCATAATGCATAAACACAAGAGCAGATAAACATCAACACATTGGACACCAAGATTTTGACGTGGAAAACCCAGTTAAGAGAAAAACCACGAGGTGATTAACCTAAGGATTATTCTCTGTTAGAAGAATAAGAAAAATGAATGGCACATGCCAATTGGGGCTCACTGCCCGAGCACACTGCTCACAAAGAGGTACACTGCCTACAAGAGACACACTGTCCACAAAGTGATAAGAATCACAAAATTGAACTGGAGATTGACATCTTTACCATGTCTGGATCAATTCCATTTTAGCTCGAGATACTTCTGCTCTGTCCTACACTCTTTCGCTATACCCCTCTCATCCGCTAATCCACACACTTTGAAATGAACTCACAAACCTTTATTTATATAAGACATCGACTTAGGAACAATCATCTAAGTCAGCAATCAACCATAAGGACATCTGCAAGATGATTAATACATCCGGTTAGCGACCACAAGAACATTCGCAAGATGAACAACTCATCCGGTCGGCTAGTCTGAGCAAGAACTTCATCCGGAAGAATATCTTCAATTCCGGGCTCTACCACTAATGCGGACCAACAACATAACCTCAACATGATCCAAGAACCTTCACAAGCTTTCCTGATTAACCAGGTACATCTGCACTTCCTCTACTCACTAGAATCTCTTCTCCTCTTCATCCAGAACTTCAAGAACACAGTCTGTCGCCACTGTCATACTGAAGAAGGTGCTTCCAGACCTCCAAACTTTGTACAAATTGAGAAGACACATCACAAGGACATCCCAAACACTCCTTCCAATTTGCAGAGTCTGACAATGCTCCTCTGGATCTCACCGGACCTTTTTGTAACACTCTATCACTCTAGAACAGCTCCCGGAACCGGTTCTACTTGACCGATCACAAATTTTTCATATCTTCATGCAGACCTCTGAAATCTTAACTGGAATATCTCAAGACTCATATCTACAAACCCTTTAATCCGCATCCTCTGCTTCTCAACCTATTGAGTACATTTTCCTTCTTCTTATCACCATTCTTCACTATTCCTGATTGAGACTACTTTTCTTAATATCCTCAACACACAGCTCATCTGAACCTTCTTACCAATGCAATATGAGTATGTTGACATCAATGACAACACTGGTTAACCTCATACTTGCAACAAAAACCAACCTGATTCATTATAGATTCCTAGGCTGCTGAAACCAGCTGATATATGCTTAGAGTCAGCATGGTGTTTGATGATTTTGTCTCCAAAGGCTGATAATACCAAAGAAAACACTAGATCCTTTAGTATGTACTCTTCTTATGTGCTATCTACACTAGATCTACTTGAAAATTAGAGAAATGAGTTGCCATGTATGTTGTTTTCACTTCAAAAGTCTAAAACTCTATTGTTCATACCAAGACAACAAAGAAAAATAGTATTCAAGTGGCCTGAAACTCAGTTCAGAGTCCCACCGGATGTGCCAAAAACTATTGTCACGAAGGATTGCACTTTGTCAAGCACTAAATTAACAATCACATGAAACATTGGATCACTCTTAGACTGTGGGTTGTCTATGATGAGAATTGTAAGGTGTGGAAATCTACCGTCTAAAAATAGTACTCGAAAAGAAAAGCATATTGCATAAGTAAGATAATCAACCAATAATAGTTTCCAATTATCCATAATAAAATAAAATGGCAAAAATCCATGAATAAGAATAATGATCCACATACCATAATGGATTACAAAATAGTTTACATACCCCTGACTTAGTGTTACAATACATCTGTTTCAATTTTACACAAGGAAAGATTATCATCAAGATATCCAAGAATCATGTTACAATAGCAACTTGGAAATGAAGCCATATAAACAAATATCTATATCAATAATAATGTATAAACTCAGTTGCCTTGAGCCTTTGATCATCTGCAAACCAAATCCAAGAGAGTGGTTGAGGTGCTTTTTCCACCCAACCATGAAGTACTGAACTTCCCTAGGTTTCTTCCTAACTTGAAGAAAACACCGACCCTACATAAGGAGCCTAGCAACCTGGAATGGGGTAAGCATGAGGGAAACTCTTGATGCATGCCTGTTGCCTGTATGCATCCTAATACTAGAATGACATAAACTATTACAAACAGGATGTGGTAGAGACAAATAAAGTTCTAGGATTTTATACAAATCCATCTGTTTCAATGGTATAGTAGCTTGGCCAAGCATTTTAAATAAAATTATAGTTTTCAAAAAAGTAAAACTATCATCTCTGGGAGCCCACATTCAGCATCCTATCCTGAAAGTTCATACTTTACCAAAACACATACAACACAACTTTCCTATGTTTAGTTTTCCATAATCATATATTTCAAAAATACAAACATTATTTCCATTTATCAAATGATTTCACTGGTTTGCTTAATGAAAAGTTTACTATTTTTCCCTTATTTTATCTTATCTATTTGAAGATCTACCATATAAACATAATGCATTTCTTTTATAAATCAAGAATTGTGAAATACTACTAGTTTTTCCAATTGAAATGTAGAAATAACATTTATCAAGAATTCAATAATTCGAAAGTTTCTACAAGTCTTTCTCATTAAAAAGAATATTTCTTTTTCTGTAGAACAAAGAATTCAATTTCAGATATTATATATATATATATATATATATATATATATATATATATATATATAATTCAATTTGACAATTAAACCCAATCAGCATTGTAGTTCTATTCATCATATCCATTTCCAATAAAAAAAATCAATACGACATATATATAAATACTCATACAATTGACAGTTAAACTCAAACAACATTGAAGTTCTATTTCTTCATATTCATTTCTAATTAAAATATATAGAACATATATTCATATATATATATTGAAAATAAACCAGGATAAAATTGAATACAGTCATTTTGTTTTATAAAATTGATATAATGAACCTTTCAATTTTTAGAATGTAAAAAAAATAGTCAATACATATTAATGAATGGGGAATTATATTTGTTTGGTATATATATATATAATCTAATGGACTATAATCGTTGGATGCAGCAAGACAGTATAAACAGAGTTATACAAAATATTAAAAGTTTTCAAGAATCTCATGATCATTTGAGGAGTGACTACAACATAAGAAAAGAGATAAACTCAGATAGAAAGGGGCGACCATTCCAAATGGGGTCGCAGTCCCTAAGGGACTGTGGCTCCATTTGGGAACACCGATTCCCTACTCTATTTATAATGGCCTATGGCGAATGTATGTTATATTCTTTAAAAAAAAAAAATTAAATTCATAGTTTAAACAATCGTTGCCAGATTCATATTATACAATTGATTAGAATAAAATTCAATTGGTGATAAGAATACAATTTGATTCAACACATGATTTATATGAATTGATCTTAATATATATTGAAACGGAACATTTCTTTCACAAATCTATAGCCTGAAGCTTATAATTTTTGACAATTGCAAACATAACATCATGTAAAAAGATTCAAACACACAAATAATCACAGATGAAATTTAGATTTAATAAGAACCTGGAAATTTGTTCCTTAATACAATCGAATGTCCGATTCCTACGGAACCTCCCTTGATATAATTTATTTCCCTTTTGTGCCCAGAATGGTTTCACAATCGTTTTGATTTGGATGCTATTATAGAAAATGATGATCCCCTCTTTTCGAGAATGCAATATGTTATATAGAAGTTTTGGTGAGCAAGGTGAGGGTGATGGGGTTGGAGAGGGAGGAGATTCATGATGGATGGATTGGAAGATAGAGATATGGATGCAAGATAGATGGATGGGAGATGGGGATAAGGATTTTCTCCAAGGGCTAGGTTGCAAGGAATCATATGCCCCAATGCTTAAAGAATTTTTCATGATGGGTTCATGTTTGAATGGGTGGACTTTGCAGTAGATGGATGGAGGATATACTTACAAAGGGAGTATGCCAAGAGGTCTCCAAAGCATGTTGTTGATATTTTGCCCCTTGTCTTTATCAAGATCTAAGGTGGGAGATATAGTGGATAGAATGGATGGGGAATATAGGATAAATAGGGGATGGTGGATAGGAATATGATAGCATAAGGATAAGATAGTGGATAAGATGTGCAAAGGATATTATGGATGTGGATGAAGGATATGGTTTTGCCCCCAAGTGTAGGGATACAAAATGGATGGAGAAGGGATTATGCATGATGCCCACAAGGGGTTTCCATCATGGTACTTGCCCAAGGCACCACAAGGAGTGGTTTTCACCATTTGGACGGATTTTTTCTGTTTACTATTTTCTTGATTTTTTTATTTTTTTGCTTTTTTTATGGATGGGGACTCTAGCGTCTGTTTCCATAGCAAGGAGAAGATGGTCCCATGTTGGATAGCATTATGGATGATGATTGTGTGAATTTTGGTAGATAGGAGAAGATGGACTATATGGTGGATAATGGATTATGATGTGGATTATGCAAAAACATGGACCATATGAATGTGATGGGGAAGATATGTAGGATAGTGAATGAAAGATGGAGAGATGGGGGTATGTGGGAATGTTAAGTGGTGGAGGGGAACCAAGACCAATGGTTACACACACCGTGATGTATTTGGAAGCTTGTACTTTGGATGTGGAGTTGGGAGTAATGGGGATTGGGATAGGGGGTTTTTGGATGTTTGATTTGGGGTTTTAGGGACCCAAATAGACTTAGGATTTGGGGGATTTTTAGATGGGGAGCGGGATGTTTGGGATTTTGAGGTGGATTGGGATGTGGATGCCTCATTGGAGTTTGGTGCTTTTTGTTTAGGGACCCACACCATTTTTGTTTTTGCTTTTTCTTGTGATAGTGTGGGATTTGATAGCCTTTTGGATTTTTCATTTTGCTTGGAAGGGATAACATCTTTAGGCTTTTGTGCTTTATGATTTGAGGCATTCAAATTTTTGAATCCCATGGATTTGGGGGAAGCTTCATGTTCAGAAAATGTGTGCTTCTGTTGGTCTTGATTGGGAATTTAGGGGGTTTATGGGTGGAGGGGTAAAAAGTGGATTTATGGATAAATGAATGAGGGGATTTGAGGATAGGGATGTTTGGGAGGATGGGAGGATAAGAGGATTTGTGGATAGGGATGTTGGGAGTTGGTAGGATAGGAGGTAAAGTGGATTTAATAGGAATATTTGGAGTTGGAAGTAGTGGAGGTAAATTTGATGGAGGAAGATGGATGGTCACATGCTTTTACAAATGATAGGATGATGGAGGAGGGATGGTGACATATGTTTTGGGAGTGCGATGAGATGCACTATGTTTGGGATTGGATGAATGGATTTTGGAAGGTGAGTGGATGGTATCAACATATTCATTTTGTTTGTCTTGGGATGTATAGCTGAGGCCATGCGAGGATGGATGGAATGTGGTGTGGATGGGCTCCAAGATGCCTTGTTCGTGAAGGCCTAAGCCTTTGCCTTGATAGTTCATATGTTGGAGCATGTGACATGCAATGGGATGTTTGGTGCTTTGGAAACAAGACGCGAGTCTATTATTTGTTGGAAGAGGATAGGTGGTGGATGGAAGTTGTTCACCTCCTGCAAGGGAGTCACCACGGATGAAAGTGCTTTGTCCAAATGAATAGGAGGGTGGATTTGGGATGGGATTGGTAGATGGAGGTAAAGGATTCATGGGGGATGGTAAAGGGCTAGTAGAAGAAGGGGTGGGATCAATAAGGTGATCCATAGATGGGAGGGGATCGGGGATGGGATTAGATGGGATGGTTAGATCTTGATTAGGAGAAGGGGTTGATGTTTCAACATGCTTTGGATTTGATTCTTGACATAGCTCATGTGCTTGGATTGAAGTGGGAGTGACTTGGATATATGTGATGGGTGCTTGGATAGATGTGATAGGTGTTTGGATGGATGCGATAGGTGGTTGACTTATGGGTTCTTGAACATGGCTACATGATGGTTCTTGACTTATGATAGGGGGTTGTTCAAGAGGTTTGGTGGGTGTTGGATTACATGAGGGTGTTTGATTCCTTGCTAATAGCCAATGGATAGTATCCTTCATGAGTGTATTGGTTGAAGAACAATGTAATGGATGGATAATGGTGGCGGTTGGTGTGGGATTAGGATTGGGATTGGATAAGTGGGTGATGGGATTAGGTAGTGATGGTTCTTGAGTGGGTTCAAAGATAGGTGTTCGATTAGATGGTGGTGTTGGAGGGGTGGGGGATATAGGGGATTCCTTTGCTTTGCTTGGTGATGTTCTTTGGAGGAAATCCCACAAGGATTCTTTGGATGTCGTGGTCTTAGGATTTGGAAGATTTGATGTTGGATTAGAAGGTGTATGTGTGATGGGGGTTAGTGGATTGGGAGATACATAGGAATGATGGATTAAGATTGGAGGGACATTGTGTTGGGGGGGTTGGGATTGATGGATTGTAAGGTAGGTAGGGTGATGGATTAAGCTTGATAGGATGGAAATTAGAGGATGGGGGATTTGTATGGGGAAATGGTTGTTGATATAAGGTTTGGATTTCGGAGATGAGGTGTGCTAGATTGGTGTTCCCTTGATCAAAGTTAGCATGACAAAGGTTGGAGGATGGATAAGTTGGGGGTATTGATTGGTTAGATAGGTACGAAGATTGATATGAGGGTGAAGGTTGATATGATGAAGGTTGATATGAGGTTGATAGTGTGGGTATATAGGATGAAGGTAGGTATGATGAAGGTTGAAAGAATGAAGATTGATATGATGTGGATGGGAATGATATGTAGGATGTTTGTTGATATGATGAAGGTTGGTTAGGGGCTTGGGATTCTCCAATGATGAGGTGTGCTAAGGGCATATCTATAATGTCATTTTTGTATTTTTCCTTAGCATTAGGATCCATGTTCTCGTAGACTTTTCTACGTCTTTCTAATTGTTGCATTGCTTCATAAGGATCCATTTTGTGAGAGGGATATGAGATGAAATGGAGGATAATGGATGATTCTGATGTTGGGGATCAAATTTCAAGACCTTAGGGTGATTTGATTTTCTTCAAAGGATGGATGATTGTCTATACTTAAGGTAGACTAATGACACTTAAGTGATAGAGTTGATTTGGGTTGATTGGATTGGATCATCAATTAAGGTCTTGATTTTTGATTGGGTTGATTTGAATTTGGAGTTTGATAATGATGTTGGGAGATTTGGATGTTGATTGGGATCGATGTTGATATGATGTGATGATGACTTGAATATGATTAGGGATGATTGGGATTGAGGTTGATTTGACAAGAATGGAGATAATGATGTTGATTGGATAATGATTTGGATAGAATGATGATGATTTGACGATGTAGAGTGAAAAGGATATGATTAGGCTTTATTTAGGATGACTTGGATGTGATTAGGAATGAAGTGGAAAAAAATGAGTGATTAGGATGAATGTGATTGGATTTGAATGTGTTGGAAGAATGAGGTGAATGATTTATCTTTATGTGTTTGATGTTTAGCTTGATTTGGAAATGTTCAATGAAATGATCACCCATGTACAATCATGATTCACTCACGCAAGACACAAGCAATTTTGAATTTTGACTTTGAAGAATATGATGATGATTAAACAAGCACATGTGGAAGACACATCAACATGCCCTAATGTCTAGTTTGATGGGGTATGGCCATTTAGGTTTTGGGCAATGTTTACATGAGGTTGACTAAGAATTGAAAGTGAAATCCTGTCACACAACCGGGAGAAGGGGGTTAACCCACCCTTCACCTTCACTTCCCAAAGGTAGAAAGTTCTTTGGGGCTTAGCCAAGAGTGACATGATTCTGATTTCAATGAGGGTGTCTTTCGATTCAGCCTTGAATGAGGTCGTCCCTAGGGGTGATGAAATCCCCTAGTAGGCCTCCTAGGAAAGGGTAAACAAAAGAAAATCAAGTGAGGTGTTTTTGATCTCCAAGATCACCTTATGGTGCGAGGAGAGAGCATACACACTCACACTTGATTCACACTCGCACTTGGTTAATTGACCCTTAGAAAATTGAAATGTGTGAAAGACACGTCAATCAATGGTTCTTTTTAAAGCCCAAGTGGAAATGTGTGATGAAGGCACTTGTTGATTTTAAGCTCAATTTTGATATGTGATGAAGACAAATGTTTGTTTTAGAAGCCCAAATCGAAGTGTGTATGCAAACAATGATTCGTTTTATATCCCAAATTGAAGTGTGTTTGCAAACAAGATTATGAAGAAATGAGAGATAGAATGAGTGCACCTAATTAATTCTCTATCCAAATTGCTATATTTGTTGTTCCTGATGTTGTTCCAGCTCCGTAAGATCACCTGCAAGTCACAAAATCAAGAACGGAGCAAGTAGACTAGCATAGGAGATTGTTATGCGAAAATTGATAATCTGATAAAATATGATGAAAAAAAATTGATAAAGGAAAATTAAGTGCATAAACAGATTCTAGATGAAATTCTATGCAATTTGAAAAAAACATTTGCTGAAAAAGGATCAAATTTGCAAAAGATATGAGTATTTAAAGTTTTCATGCATGTTTGACTTTGACTGCGAAAAAATGCTGTAAAACGATATAGTCACCTAAAAATTTCCTCACAACTACAAAGTTTACCTCGTCATCTTTCCAGCAAGTCCTTGTTTGTGATTTTTTGACTCCGTATGTGAAAGTTATGAGCGAGAGAAAAAAATATGCCTACTTTGGTAAGTAGAAAGCACTAGAAGACCCTAACTGTTTGAAGTTTAACCGCTAGTGGTTTGCAATTTTCTGATCACATGTGCGGTTAACAGTGGTAGTTAACATTTTACACTGGTGGTTTAGATTAGGGCCCCTGGTCACTGATATGACCAGGGGCTAGATCCACCCAAAAAAAAAAAAAGGAATTATGAAAGGGGTCGAGTTTAGGGTTTTGCCTTTGTAAAGACCGTTGAAGGAACATTTTTAAACCTGCATTGTCTGCGAAGGGAGGTCGACCAGTGGTATGCATGCAGAGCGAAGGATGAGTAGTGGAGACTGAGGGTTTAGCACTACCGATGGGTGGTGACATAGAGGTAACTGGAGGCGACGAAGCTAAAAGGATGGTGGGGTTGTTAAATGTTTGCCAGTGGCGATGGAGATAGGAGGGCCGAGTGGGATATGTCGTCAGTTTGAAGCGAGCGACAATGTGGAGCTGAGGTGGTGACTAAGGTCATGGGTGGCGACGGGGAGGTGTTTGCAGGTAGCGAGGAGATCCTGGAGGTGGTGACAGGGAATGGTCTAGCGATGAGAGGGTTTTCAGTGGCGGCGACAAACGGAGCATGGGTGCTGCAGGGGCGGCGACGGGTGAATATGTGGTGGCGACGGGTATTTGGGATGTTAGGCAGGTGGCAACCAAAGGGTTGCAAATGCTAGAGATAGGTAGAAAGGGCAGTGACAGGTGGTTGGCGGGTGTTGACCGAGTACAGGTCGCTGCCATTGGTGGCAACAGGAGGTATAAGGAGTGGTGGGTTTAAACAAATGACCTACAAAACAAATACATTAACCTTGCAAAACAAATGGCCTACAACACAGAAAAAAATTGATTATAGAAAACATGCAAATGCACAGATCAGTGTAGCGGGGGTCACAATTCCATATGGTACGGATTGTAGCCTAAAAAAATTTCAAAATTTTTCAAAAATTCACAGTCACAGAAAATAGCCAACTTTATAGTCAAAAAACTTAGAAACAGTGTCCTGATCGTGATGGTGGGGTCAGTTTCTGCATAGGATGCAACTTGCAATAGTTCACTCCCAAAACTTACAAAACTTGGTAAAATGAGAGTTAGAAAATGAAGATTTTGACAACAAAACCTGCACAAATTGACGATTAGATCCCCCACCGAGCGTGCCAATGTGATCTATGAGAAAAAATGAAGATTAAATATGAATCAAATGCAAACACAAATGATATACCTTCACTTGACCCACAAATCCAAGATAGGGTGGAAGGAGTTGCACCCAAGCTCCTTAGATTTTACCCAAGATGATGAAATATGGATTGCGCAAATGCATTCAACACAATGTAGATGAGATGGGGATGAGGAATGATTAGATTGATAAATTAGATGGAACGGCTAGAGTGATTATGATGGTATGATGAGGAGACTTGACAAAAATTTGGGCAGAGTTTGGATGCAAGAAGAAGTCCCTCTCTAATGGCTTAGTGAAGGGTCTCATTTATAGAGTTTTGGAAATGAGGATAGAGGGTGAGGATCAAAATTTGAGATCAAGGGCTAGAAATGAATGAGAGTTAGGGTTAGGATTGAAGCCATAGCCTTGTGACAAGTGTCACAAGGGTAGTGGATGAGAGGGATCAAGGGTTGAATCTTGGTCAATGGGATTGGAGGGCTCTCATTAAAAGTGAATTTTAAATTTACATGGGGAAAGGTGTGGAGGATTAAAATGAATTAAAGATTCATTTTTGGGAAGAGTGGACATGACAAGTGAATTTTTAATTCAACTCATGGGGGAGTGTGAATTAAAAATTCACCTTTATGTGGAGATGTGAAGATGTACTCTTACATGTGTAAGAGGGTGATAAATGAGGGGTAAGGGAGATTTGACAATTTGAATAAAAGATTGATTTTTATTCAAAAGGTGTGTGGAAGGATGGGCTAAGCAAGGTTGACTGAGTGTTTAGCTTAATTAACCTAGGTCTAGGGGATAGACAGGCTAGGGTAGATTGATCAATAGGGTAGATCAATTAGATAAGCATGATTTATCTAATTAACAGGGGTTTAGGGAAATGGACAAAAAGTAACTAAATAAATATTAGAAATATTTATTTAATTGATGAGGATAGTGTTGTAAGGTCTAGTGATAAATTAAGTGAATTAATTGATCACAAGGGATAGACAGATGGTTAGGGATAAAAAGAATTTATTCCATTAATAGGAGGGATAAATCGGTTTGCAGAGCAAGTCAATTTTAGGTGTCTACACTAACATCTCATTCCTATCAATTAATCCATGAGCAAACCACTTGAACTGGCATGGAAAAGGAGGAGCAATAATAAATTAATTATACAAGAAGATTATGTCTCAACCATGCATTGAAATCCAAGAATCCAAGAGGGTTTAGCAAGCAAGCTTTCTCCAAGCAACAACTACACAAAAATACATTCAAGCAAGTAATAAATCCTTCCTTTTCATCCATGAAGAAATTCCTTCCATTCTTTCAAGGAGAGGGTTTGAGAGAGCAAAAATAGAGAATGAAAATTATGAAAAATAAGTCTCTTTTTCCCTTTTATACAAAAGCCCTAATTTCATTTCTTTTTCCAATTTCACTAAATACTCTCAAACAAATCACTTAAATTAATAGAAAGATATTTAATCAACTTAACTCAATCATTTCAAATAGGTAATTTCATTTTAACTCAATCTCATTCCAAAAAGTCCAAACATGCCATACCAAGGATTTAGTTTTCTAATTTAATGCAATTCTACCTTTTTGATAGAAAAATATCAAATTTTGGAAATAATTCAAAATCTCTTAAATTCATTCATCAAGCATGTTATGATGCAATAAATGTTTTTGCAAAGTTAGAAATAATAATTTTCAACTTAAATCATGTTAAAATACTCTGAAAATATGGAAAACATGTTTTTCAAAATATTTAAAGATAAACTACAAATGCTAAGGAAACATATGTAATTGACTTTAAGCACACATTATAGGTTTCCACAAAACAAGGTTAAGGGTGAGATGGCTTAGCGTCCCATGTCAACCTTCTTCACATTTCCCACATTAGTTAACACCTGTAATTACCTGCACCCTCAAGTCAACCATCAGGCATACTTTCTCCACATATAATAGCTAAAGAAACATAACCCACTCTAATGTAGTATTTTTTAACACACCATGATACTGAGAGGGGGGGTGAATCAATATCTAAACAAAGTTCAAATCCTCTAGAGCAAATTAAAACTTAAGCATTACAGTATTAACATAAACATGAAAGATCAACACAATGCACATCAACACATAATACCAGATATACGTGGAAAACCCAAGAAGGGAAAAACCACGGTGAGGATTAACTCACAATATATGAAGTTCAAAATACAACTTTGTCTTAGGGATACAACCCAAGGAAGCCACTACTCCTTGTTGACTTTGTTTTAGGGCTACAACCCAAGGAAGTTACTACTCCCTAAAAACTTTGATTTAGGGTCACTCCTAAAGAAGCTACAACTCCCTAAATACTTTGTTTTAGGGTCACTCCCAAGGAAGCAACAACTCCTTGAACTGAGAACAACTCAGTAAAGATTATAGCATGACAGTCCTACTGCCTGAATACTGACATTGAAGCTCACACCTTTGATGATTGTAATTCTACTTCTTCTGATGATCGGATCAATTAGGCACACTCTTTACTTCCCTCATGTCAGAAAAATATCTTCAAGATGAATCAGGATAGCTTTTAACATTTATGCTCTTTCTCCTTCAATTGGACATCACAATGCATATGATAATCATACTCTGCTCTTCTTACTCACTCACATATTCATTTTCACAATCATACCTCATCTAGATCAACTAGGTTTACAATATATACATGACATTATATTTATTTCATTAGAAGTCGTCCAATACAACAAGGATATTATGTTAGAAATGAAAGCAACACTACTTCAATGGAAATCTAATTCAAGATAAATTTCAGCAATCTTTAACTATGTGTTATTAATGGAGATTGTAACACAGAAACAAAACTATGCTTCACAGAAATGCAAAATAAAAAATATAAACACATAACACAATGTTTAACATGGAGAAAACCCTTTTGGTAAAAAACTCCACACAGGAAAGAGGCCCAATGTTTGTAGTAATCTGAAAATGATTTACAATACAACAACACTTAACTCTCTCCACCAGTCTTCAATCTGACAGCATTCCGACAGCACCTGAGTACCTAAAATCTGTATTGTAGCAACTAATACATAGTAAATACTTATAGAAATATTTTCCAACTCCTCCTAGGCATTCACCTTCTCTCTCCTAAGATTCTCCAACCTATAAACATTAATTACCATCTTACAAGCATCTTACACTTGTCAAAAAATAGCCATGCAAAGGTTGGAAGCCCAAGACTAAATCTGGCCTCTTACAACATCTTATGACACATCATAACCATCATAGATTCTAGTAAAAGAGTATCTTTCCAAGATAGGAACCTTGGGCACTAAATATAACAAATATACAACTAACATATCCGTCATATGCTTAATAGAATCTCAGAATCTTATGACAACTTGTAGCTATCATAGATTCACTTACCAAACATTATGACAGTTGTCATACATGCCAAAAATAGTATATTCCTCAAGGGATCACACCTACCCTCATTTAATTTGATTTTTTACATTTGCCAATCGTAAATGTCACTCCGTAACTACCACCGGTAACTCTGAAATTACAACTGTCAATGAGACTACCTCATTCCCTTATGGGTAATTACAAATAAAAAATAATAAATGGAATAAAATACAATATTAGAATTTACAAGGTTAATGGCACCTTATTCCAACATTCCCCCACTTGACATTATACATTATAAATCAACCCATAGGAAATCAAATGAAATAATGAGGCACTAGAAACAAGGCCCATGGCCTCTCTGCACCACACAAACATTTCTGTGCTCACAGGTTTTGTCAATGAATCTGCAACATTCTCCTGAGTGTCATCTTTTTCAACTCAATCTGTCCATTTGTAACCAACTCTCAAACAAAGTGATACTGAACATCAACATGCTTAGTCTGAGCATGATACATGGGATTCTTGGCCAAATAGATAGCACTCTGGATGTCACAACCAATCTGAATGATCCTGCAATCAAAACCAATACCTGTACATAGTCTCCTCAACCAAACTACCTCCTTAGAGACATGAGTAGCAGCCATATACTCTGCTTCTGTAGTGGACAAAGTAACTGTGGGCTACCTCTTACTCATCCAACTCACTGCACCTCCAAATAGAGTAAACAAATAGCCACTAGTGGACCTTTGACTATCCAAGTCACCTGCCCAATCTACATCAACAAAACCCTGTATGTCCAAAGATTTATTAGCACTATCAGTATCAGAATAAACCAAACAATGGTCAGAAGTACCTGCAAGATATTTAAACACCGTCTTTGCATAGTTCTAATGCTGTCTACCAAGGTTAGACATAAATCTTCTCAAAACTCCCACTGCTTGGGCAATATCTGGTCTAGTGCAAACCATTGCATACATCAAACTCCCTACAGTACTAGCATATGGCAATCTGATTCAAGATAAATTTCAGCAATCTTTAACCATGTGTTATTAATGGAGATTGTAACACAGAAACAAAACTATGCTTCTCAGAAATGCAAAATCAGAAATATGAACACATAACACAATGTTTAACATGGAAAAAACCCTTTCGGGTAAAACACTCCACACAGGAAAGAGGCCCAATGTTTGTATTAATCTAAAAATGATTTACAATACAACAACACTTAACTCTCTCCACCAATCTTCAATCTGATAGCATTCTGATAGTACCCGAGTACCAAAAATATGTATTGCAGCAACTAATACATGGCAAATACTTATAGAAATATTTTCTAACTCCTCCTAGGCATTCACCTTCTCTCTCCTAAGATTGTCCAACTTGTAAACATTAATTACCATCTTACAAGCATCTTACACTTGTCCAAAAATAGTCATGCAAAGGTTGGAAGCCCAAGACTAAATCTGGCCTCTTATAGCATCTCATGGCGCATCATAACTGTCATAGATTCTAGAAAAAGAGTATATTTCCAAGATAGGAACCTTGGGCTAAATATAGCAAATATACAACTAACATATCCGTCATATGCGTCATAGAATCTCATAATCTTATGACAACTTGCAGCTGTCATAGATTCACTTACCAAACATTATGACAGTTTTCATACATGCCAAAAATAGTATATTCCTCAAGGGAGCATGCCTACCCTCATTTACTTTGAGTTTTTACATTTGCCAATCGTAAATGTCACTCCATAACTGCCACTGGTAACTCCAAAATTATAATTGTCAATGAGACTACCTCATTCCCTTATCGGTAATTACAAATAACAAATAATAAATGGAATAAAATACACTATTGGAATTTAGAAGGTTAATGGCACCTTATTCCAACATATTACATTTTACAAGTCGGCCAGAGATCACACAACATGAAACATGCATAGGGCAAGCCCTATTATGAACTACACGCTACTTTAGAAGGAAACACATGCCTTGCAGATCCAAATACATGCTTAGTCCAGTCCTAAACATTCCTCACAACATCATTCTTCAATGTATAGCATCCACACACTTCACAAATTGAATTAGGTCACCCTTAAGCAAGAATACATGATGCTTGTAGCACAATGGTCATTTCAACTTGGCAGTACTCATGAGAGATTAAACATTGCTTGTTCTTCTTGCAGATGAATTGGCATGACCTATACAACATCTCCAAAATTCCTTAATCTCTGCATAACAAGAGCTTTGAACTGCACACTATCTACATTCCCTAGTTGGCTAGGCAAGAGCACAACCTAGCAACACCATCATTCTAGACCACATCCAGCTCTGAAGAGAGTAGAAAAACATCTTGTGGAGCAATTGGAAACAACACAAGATCATTAGGACCATCTTCCATTAGTCTATGTATCATTTCATGCCATACCAAATTGGTGCACATCATCAGCAAGAGTCCTAGGAACAACTAAGCATCCAGAACCATCTGTATCACAACTATCATTAGAGAACTAGACTTGCAAACCTCCAAGACACCTAAAACTCATATGGTTGCACTCATACACTATTGTGAACATATCATCAAAACTGCATAGCCATATCTATTACCGCGGAGGAATGTGGAGCACTCCAAATAGTCTTTATCATCACTCAATTCTACTAGAGTACAAACCAGAACTCTGTCTTTCATAACTTTCACTGCAGAGGGACAAATGACCTAAAAATTTGGATTTGGCATCTTTACAACATACGTGTCTTAATTTTTGAACTACATGACCATATCTTCCAATGCGAATAAATGTGGAGCCAAACATTGCAGTACTGTGAATAACTTCTTTAGGAGCAACACTATCTTCAAACTGTTAACTGCAAAAACACTCTTTTAGTAATCCAAAAACCATGAAACTTGGAACATACATGCATTGACACTATATTAAGCTATCTTCCAATCCACAGAGGCTCAACACTAACATCAGGAAAATATGGAGCATTCATCGAGCTAGTCTTCACGGTAGTCTTCCTGTAGCAGAAACTTTTACCAACATTTAGAGGCTAAAACTTCCTTGTATCAATACTTACATTATTAGAAACAATAAGAAAGGGCATGACACATGCTTCAAACCATTAACAACATCAGCAACACATCTAATCATCTTAGTTATTATAATTCCCATATTAATGTCTTCTTTGTTTTCAACAAACATGCTCAATGAATATTGTATATGAATGAAAGCATTAGGAATATGACATCCAACCATGAACTTCTAATTCCCATCTTAATATATCTTCTTGACTGTCACTGAATAAGACATGATATTCAACCATGAACTTCTTAATTCCCATCTTGATATATCTTCTTGACTATCACCAGATAGGACATAACATCCAACCATGAACATCAGCGACCCACTATGAACATCAGTAACATTACTTATTAAGGCATGACATCCAACCATGAACACCAGCATCCCACAATGAACATCAGGAACATCACTTAATATCAGTAACCTTAAACATCACCATCATCATTGTATCTCACTAGTATCCCACTATGAACCTTAGGAACATCACTTAACATCAGCAACCTTAAGCATCATCATCACCATTATATCTCACTGGTATATCATCATCATAAACTGAGTGCTGACCTTACTCTAAGTGTTGACATTACTCTAAGTTTTGACATCAATGACAACACAATTACAACACATATTGCCAATAATATCCTCCTTTGTCATTGATGGCAACACATACTCCCCTTAGATATTCATTTCTCTCTCTCCCCCTATGACATCAAGGACAAAGGGCAACTTCTTCTTCCCCTTAGGGCACAAACTGGTGCAGGAGCACCCGCACATGATCAGGATATAGGTCCGCATGATGACATACATGATCAGGATATAGGATAGTTATCAGCATGATGACAGGATAGTCTATTTTTAGTATGTTTGACTTTATCATGTAATAAGGTCCATTGGACCGATGCTATGTATTAGTTCAGCCTAGGGGTATGTGTAGGCAGTTAGAGATCGGGATAAGATAGTCTGAGTTGTCCTCTCTCCCAGCCGCTTGGAAGCTCCCAGCCGCTGGGAAGTGAGTTGGTAGTACTCGAAGGATTTGTTATATATACCTTCGATCTGTTAGGGTTTAGATACATTTTGAGTTCATATTGATAGTTCATATTGAGTTTGATAGAGGTTTAGGTTCAGGAGAGTAGTACTGGTGATATACTGTACTGGTGATCAGTCCAGATATTGTGAAGTAGAATTGTAAAAGCAGGACATTTGAATCTCAATTGAATAAGATCTCATCTTTTGCAGTATTTGAGTTGATTAGTTGTATCTGTGTTGATTTCCTTTTCTGTTTGCAAGTTAATGGGCACTTTCAACCCTTCCACCGGTTGATCCTGCAAATCGGTGGAATGGTCCTGTATCATAGTTTAGTTTGCATTTGTGTTTTCTGTTTATGCATTGCATTGTTCAGGAGATCAGTTAGGAGCATGCTGTGAATCAGCCTAGCATCCTCATGTGCTAGGTCTAGAAGATAAGTTGTTAGATTTTGGTTTGAAGGTGATCCGGCCCGGTCGTCACATGATCTTTGTGAAATAGAACGGTTCGGAGTGCTTACATGCAGTGGAAGGATACACAGGAGTCTGCATGTGCGTTTCCAGTCGGAACGAGCCGCATCATCATCTGCGGATCCATCGCCATCAGGATCGGGTCATGAAGTTGTTGAAGTTTGCATGTTGCAAGTGCATCATGATGTTTTGAGTTGGATATATACTCTGTGTATATATCGCAGTCAGGATCATCTCTCGGGGAAGTTCACCATCCGCATATCGCTAACGGATGCGGGTGTGAAAGTTAAGTTTTTTTGTCTAAGTATTGAAGAGTTCATCAGGATGATGTGTGACGTCATCGTCATCAGGATATGACGTCATCGTCATCAGGATATTGAGATATCCCCCTATGCATACTGATCCTGTCGTCGTTAAGGGTTTAGGTATCGGCGAAGGCTCTCGGCAGAAGGTTGTGATAACATCATCAGGAGGTTCCAAGACAGCCGGATAAATTAGATCATGATGCTGTTGCTTGTATCGTTGGGCAGTGGAGCATCGAAGGCAAGTTGTTGAAGTGCAACGTCATCAGGATATTTGGAGCAACCGGATATTTGGATATCCTGCTGACGAAGGTGATATTGAATATCATGATGATGCCGCTTGTATTTGGCACCCGATGAACAGTGCAACCGGAGGATGTTTGCGCCCGTTGATTATCATGATGATGATGATAGGCGACAAACAGAGGAGGTAAATAGTAGTCGACAGGAGGATATTTGCGATCATCCGAAATATGATGATGCTGTTGAAATGTGATGATGCTGTTGGTGTCTCTAGGAAATATGATGATGATGTTCAGCCGATAGAGAATTTTATCATGCTGTTTGTATTGTGGGCTACTCCTTCCTGTTAGTTAGCCTCCGTTGCGTCCCACTCTGCATCATAGTGGTATCAGAGCAAAGGTTAGGATCTTTTGGAAAAGATAGGCAGGATGTCAGACGAAGAAGGAACATCTGAGTTTCCAACAAGGATGACCAACGCTGAGTTGGCAGTTCTGGTGAAGAAACAGATTGCAGAAAGCAAGGCCGTGAAGGCTCAGAATCAGGAGTTGAAAGATGAGTTAGCAAAGTTGAGGAGCAGAGTAGGTTCTGGTAGAGAAGATGATAGGGAAGAAGAAGAGATCCCTAATTGGAGCGAGGAGGTCGTTCCTGCAGACCAGAGACCGCTGTTGAATGCCCTCAAGGCCATGGAGAGGAGAACCATGGATGTGAAGCTGGATTTGCCAGTATTTACAGGTAAGATGGACCCTGATTCAGTAATGGAATGGATAGACTGTCTGAACAATTTCTTTGTAACAGAGGAGATACAAGAACAACAGAGAGTGAAGATAGCACAGTCAAAGATGAAAGAAGCTGCCTTGACATGGTGGAACTTTGTTCAGGATGATAGAGTACAGGAGGGAAAACGTAGAGTTGCCACATGGAAGAAGATGATGGAATTGGTAAAGGAGGCTTATATTCCTTTGGATTACAGTATCCAGTTACACAAGAGGAAGCAGAACCTGAAGCAGAAGGAGCTAGATGTCAGCTCATATACAGAAGAGTTCATGAAACTCTGTATGAAGACCAAGGTGAAAGAAAGTGAAGAGGAAAAGGTATCCAGATACCTTAATGGATTGAGGTTTAATATTCAGGAAGATCTCAGTCTGCATAACCCAGATACAGTGCAGAAAAGCTTTCAGTTGGCATTGAAAGTGGAAGAAAAGCTGAAGAGAAAACAAGATCAGAACAACAGAGGAAGAGGAAGACAACAAAGAGGTGGAAGAGGTCCTTTCAGAGGCAGAGGACATGGACAGGGATATCAAGGAGAATCCAGTCAGGACAATAGTAAGGGTAACAATAGTCAGAATCAGAGAGAGAATTTCAGTCAGCAAGGAAACTTCAGAGGTAGAAGACCCTTCAGAGGAAGATCCCAGGGCAGAGGATCCATCAGGTGTTACAACTGTAACAAAGAAGGCCATATAGCTAGCAGATGTCCAGACAAGGCCACAAGCTCAGCAGGAGAAAGGAGGACAAATCTGGTCAATGAACCTGATAATCAAAGTAGGACAAGCTCTAATGATTTTCAGAGTGTGAATGGTCCTGAGAATTATGGATATCCAGAAAGTGGAGAGTCCCTGATGATGAGAAGGACAGTGACTACCATGAAGGTACCTGATAAAGAAGCCCCTCAGAGAAAGTCTCTTTTCAGAACCACTTGCAAAGCAGGAGGTAAGGCTTGTAAAGTTTTGATTGATTCTGGTTCTACTGAGAACTTTGTGTCTGAAGAGATGGTGGTGAAGCTGAAGCTTAGGAGATTGCCTCATCCATCTCCATATAAAGTCTCATGGCTTACTCAAGGACAGCAGACAACTGTAGAAGAGCAGGCTTGGGTAGAGTTTCAGATTGGTGGATATAAGGATAAGTTGTTGTTTGATATCACCAAGATGGATGCTTGCAACCTTTTGTTTGGTAGACCATGGCAATATGATCTGAAGGCACAGCATGATGGTGTTAAAAACACCTATAAAATCACTAAAGATGGTAAAGAAGTAACGTTATTCCCATTGAAGGAGAAAGAGGAGAAGTCTAAAGGCAAAGAAGTGAAGGTCATGCTGATGGAAGGCAAACAGTTCATGAAAGAAGTAGCAGCAGAAGGTGCAGTTGCATATGCCCTGATCCCCTGTATGAGTGTGGATAAGAAACAACAGCAAGAAGCCAAGACAGAGAAGAAGCCAAGGTTGATAGACCCAGCTGTCCAAGAGTTATTAGATAAGTACAAAGGTGTTATCTCAGAGGGAATGCCAAGATCCCTACCACCTGTCAGAGATATCAGTCATTGCATAGACTTGATTCCAGGGTCTACACTTCCAAATAAAGCAGCTTATAAACTTACCCCAGAACAGAATGCAGAAGTAGCCAGGCAGATTGAAGAATTGATGAATTCAGGTCTGATTGGGAAGAGTCTGAGTCCATGTGCAGTACCAGCTGTACTAGCACCTAAGAAGGAAGGCACTTGGAGGCTTTGTACCGATTCCAGAGCCATCAACAAGATCACAATCAGGTATAGGTTTCCAATCCCCAGAATTGAGGATTTACTTGATTGTTTGGGAAGTGCTAAGTACTTTACCAAAATAGATTTGAAGAGTGGATACCATCAGATCAGGATTAGACCAGGTGATGAGTGGAAGACAGCATTCAAAACAAATGAAGGTTTGTATGAATGGAAGGTTATGCCTTTTGGTTTGTCTAATGCCCCTAGTACTTTCATGAGGCTGATGAATGAGGTTCTGAAGGAATTCATTGGTAAGTTTGTCATAGTCTATTTAGATGACATTCTGATTTTCAGTAACACCAGGGAAGAACATCTCAGGCATATAGGTCTGGTTCTCAAGAGGCTACATGAAGAGAAGCTGATGATAAACTTGGACAAGTGTCTGTTCATGAAACAGGAGATCACCTATTTAGGTTTTGTCATCTCACAAGGAAAGCTGCAGATGGATAAGGAGAAGGTGAGTGCCATATTGAATTGGCCAACTCCACAGACCATGAATGAAGTCAGAAGTTTCCATGGGTTAGCAACCTTCTACAGGAAGTTCATCAGAGGGTTCAGTCATATTTGTGCACCCATGCTGGATACCATCAAAGGAGGACAGAAATGCAGGTTTGTTTGGACTCAAGGAGTAGATGATTCCTTTGAGGCATTGAAGAGGAAGGTGGCACAGCAGCCAGTCCTTGCACTTCCAGATTTTAACAAGATCTTTCAGGTAGAGTGTGATGCCAGTCACATGGCCATTGGAGCTGTACTCAGTCAAGAGGGTAGACCAATTGCATTTTTCAGTGAAAAGCTCAATGATGCTAAGAAAAGGTATTCATCATATGATCTGGAAATGTATGCCTTAGTTCAGTCCCTAAAGAAATGGAGGCATTATCTGTTGCCAAAGGAGTTCATAGTCTTCACAGACAACCAGGCTTTGAGTTTCATCAACAGCCAGGAGAAGCTGAACCACAGACATATGAAGTGGGTAGAGACCTTACAGGCTTTCACTTTTACCTTGAAGCATAAGAAAGGGGTTAAGAACAAAGTTGCAAATGCTTTGAGCAGAAGAGTTCTCACAGTTAATCAGATTCAGTTAGAGAGTGTTGGTATTGATTCACTCAAGACCATGTATGAGTCTGATGCTGATTTTGGAGAGATATATCAGGTCTGTACTTCTTTTGGGGAGAAATACCATGCTGAGTTCTCTGAATTCCTGATCCAGGATGGATTGTTGTTCAAGGGTGGACAGTTGTGTATCCCAAGGTGTTCTATGAGGTTGAATATAATCAAGGAGAAACATTGTGGAGCCATGGCAGGTCATTTTGGTCTAGACAAGACCCTTGATCTGGTCAGGAGGCATTATTTCTGGCCTAAGTTGCAGTCAGATGTCAGGAAATTTGTAGAAACCTGTGTAATTTGTCAGAAGGCTAAAGGCAGGTCAACTAATGCAGGGTTATACCAGCCCTTACCCATTCCCTCCAGACCATGGGAAAGCATCAGTATGGATTTTGTTTTGGGTTTACCAAGGACCAGGAGAGGATTTGACAGTGTTTTTGTTGTAGTGGATAGGTTCAGTAAAATGGCACATTTCTTGCCATGCAAAACCATTGCAGATGCCTCATATATTGCAGATTTATTCTTCAGGGAAATTGTCAGAATTCATGGGTTGCCTTTGAGCATAGTTTCAGACAGGGATGTGAAGTTTGTGGGTCACTTTTGGAGAACCCTATGGAGGAAGCTGGGAACCAATTTATCTTTTTCCTCTGCATATCATCCTCAAATAGATGGACAGACCGAGGTAGTGAACCGTTCTTTGGGGAATCTACTTAGATGCTTGACAAAACAGCATGGAGAGAAGTGGGACAATATTCTGTCTCAAGCTGAGTTTTCATATAATGATACTGTCAACAGGAGCACAGGAAAATCACCTTTTCAGGTAGTGTATGGAATGCATCCCAGAGGTATTTTAGAGTTGCGAGAGCTACCTACAGCAGATCCTGTTAGTGCAGATGGAGAAGCTTTTGCTGAAGCAATCAAAGAAGTTCATGATCAAGTTAAGACCCAACTCCAGCAATCTACCTTAAAGTATAAGGAGTATGCTGACAAGAAGAAGAAGGATGTTCAATTTGCTGTTGGAGATTTGGTTTGGGTTCACTTGAAGAAAGACAGGCTTCCTAAGGGAAAGTATACTAAGCTCATGCAAAAGAAAGTTGGACCATGTCAGATTTTGCAAAAGCATGGACAAAATGCTTATGAGATCCAACTCCCACCTGATCTTGGTTTGTCTCCTATCTTCAATGTATGTGATTTAACTCCATACAAGGCTAATCCAGATGCAGCTCAGGATATCCTCCAGGATACAGTTGCTGAAGACATTCCTCAACATGATCCCCCACAGTTACAGAAAGTTTTGGATACCAGAGTGGTCAAACAGACCAGGAACAAAAAGTACTTGGAGTACCTCGTCTCTTGGAAGGGACAGCCGCACTCTGAAGCAGTATGGATGACTGCAGAACAGATACAGAAACATGGTGCCGACCTTGATACTCTCATCTCAAGTGGACTTGAGATTTCTTCTTTTGGGGAGTATGGTGCAGGAGCACCCGCACATGATCAGGATATAGGTCCGCATGATGACATACATGATCAGGATATAGGATAGTTATCAGCATGATGACAGGATAGTCTATTTTTAGTATGTTTGACTTTATCATGTAATAAGGTCCATTGGACCGATGCTATGTATTAGTTCAGCCTAGGGGTATGTGTAGGCAGTTAGAGATCGGGATAAGATAGTCTGAGTTGTCCTCTCTCCCAGCCGCTTGGAAGCTCCCAGCCGCTGGGAAGTGAGTTGGTAGTACTCGAAGGATTTGTTATATATACCTTCGATCTGTTAGGGTTTAGATACATTTTGAGTTCATATTGATAGTTCATATTGAGTTTGATAGAGGTTTAGGTTCAGGAGAGTAGTACTGGTGATATGCTGTACTGGTGATCAGTCCAGATATTGTGAAGTAGAATTGTAAAAGCAGGACATTTGAATCTCAATTGAATAAGATCTCATCTTTTGCAGTATTTGAGTTGATCCGTTGTATCTGTGTTGATTTCCTTTTCTGTTTGCAAGTTAATGGGCACTTTCAACCCTTCCACCGGTTGATCCTGCAAATCGGTGGAATGGTCCTGTATCATAGTTTAGTTTGCATTTGTGTTTTCTGTTTATGCATTGCATTGTTCAGGAGATCAGTTAGGAGCATGCTGTGAATCAGCCTAGCATCCTCATGTGCTAGGTCTAGAAGATAAGTTGTTAGATTTTGGTTTGAAGGTGATCCGGCCCAGTCGTCACATGATCTTTGTGAAATAGAGCGGTTCGGAGTGCTTACATGCAGTGGAAGGATACACAGGAGTCTGCATGTGCGTTTCCAGTCGGAACGAGCTGCATCATCATCTGCGGATCCATCGCCATCAGGATCAGGTCATGAAGTTGTTGAAGTTTGCATGTTGCAAGTGCATCATGATGTTTTGAGTTGGATATATACTCTATGTATATATCGCAGTCAGGATCATCTCTCGGGGAAGTTCACCATCCGCATATCGCTAACGGATGCGGGTGTGAAAGTTAAGTTTTTTTGTCTAAGTATTGAAGAGTTCATCAGGATGATGTGTGACGTCATCGTCATCAGGATATGACGTCATCGTCATCAGGATATTGAGATATCCCCCTATGCATACTGATCCTGTCGTCGTTAAGGGTTTAGGTATCGGCGAAGGCTCTCGGCAGAAGGTTGTGATAACATCATCAGGAGGTTCCAAGACAGCCGGATAAATTAGATCATGATGCTGTTGCTTGTATCGTCGGGTAGTGGAGCATCGAAGGCAAGTTGTTGAAGTGCAACGTCATCAGGATATTTGGAGCAACCAGATATTTGGATATCCTGCTGATGAAGGTGATATTGAATATCATGATGATGCCGCTTGTATTTGGCACCCGATGAACAGTGCAACCGGAGGATGTTTGCACCCGTTGATTATCATGATGATGATGATAGGCGACAAACGGAGGAGGTAAATAGTAGTCGACAAGAGGATATTTGCGATCATCCGAAATATGATGATGCTGTTGAAATGTGATGATGCTGTTGGTGTCTCTAGGAAATATGATGATGATGTTCAGCCGATAGAGAATTTTATCATGCTGTTTGTATTGTGGGCTACTCCTTCCTGTTAGTTAGCCTCCGTTGCGTCCCACTCTGCATCACAAACTCTCCTCCTAGGGTGCACATTTTCTCTTTCTCTCCCCTTCTTCAAGGTTCCCTTTGTTAGCAACCACAACTACCTACTCTAACTAAGAGGTAGCTACCATCAATCCAAGAAAAGGATATAGCATGAACTCCTAGCCCTAAATAGATGCACCATTATGCATCTAGCAAGAAGAAGGAGGGGCAACTACTCCTAACCTCTACCAGAGATCTTCAAAAGTATCATTTGCAAGAACCTTTGTGAAAATATTTCTAATCTAATTTTTTGTTGGAATATATTCCAATCTTACTTCCTTATCTACAACCTTCTCTCTCAAAAAGTGATACATGATTGCTATATGCTTGGTTCTAGAATGCATCACTGGGTTTTTGGAAATATTGATAGCACTTGTATTGTCACACAAAATAGGAATAGGCTCATCATATAATACCTTAATTTCCTTCAAGGTTTGTTTCATCCACAACACTTGTGTATAGCAGGATGCTGCTACAATATACTCTACTTCTGCAGTTGATAAGGACACTAAATCTTGCTTCTTTCTTTGCCATGAAACCAATCTTCTTCCTAAAAAGAAAGCACCACCACTTTTACTTCTTTTAGAATCAACACAACCAACCCAATCAGCATTAGTGTATGCACTTCGATCAAATTCAAATTACTACTTAGATACCATAAGCCAAAGTTTGTAGTTCCCTTCAAATATTTGAATATTTGTTTACTGCCTTCTCATGTGTCTGCTTGGGATTAGCTTGATATTAGGAAACCACACATACTGCATGCATAATATCAAGTCTAGAAGTATTCAAGTACAACAATACTCTAATCATAGATCTATAGGAAGTATGATCAACCTCTAGAGACTCATCATCCTTGCTCAAGTGACATCCAGTGACCATAGGTGTACTCACTAGTTTTGAATCCTCCATACCAAACTTCTTCAACATCTCTCTAACATACTTATCCTGAGAAATAAAGATACCATCATCTAGATGAGCAATTTCAAGAACAGGGAAGAAAGACATTTCACCAATCATAGACATTTCAAACTCTTTTTGCATCTCCTTTGCAAACCTTTTACACATATCATCATCTCTACCAAAGATGATGTCATCAAAATATACTGCAACTATCAATATCATATCTCCTTCTTCCTTGATGCAAAGATTGCTATCTGTAGTACCTTTCTTGAAGCCTTGCTGAAGTAAGTACTTATCCAACCTAGCATACCAAGCTCTAGATGCTTGCTTGAGACCATACAAAGCCTTTTTAAGTCTGCACACCATGTCTGGATCTTTTGATATCTAAAAACCACCCAGTTGCTCAATGTAAACTTCCCGTTCTAGATTATCATTTAAAAATGTTGACTTGACATCCATCTGACAGACCTTGAAGTTCTTGTGAGTAGAAATGGAAAGAAACATCCTAATTGCCTCCATCCTGGCTACCAGAGCATATGTCTTCAAAATTAATGCCTTCAACTTAAGAATAGCCCTTACACACCAATCTTTCTTTGTTCCTCACAACTTCACCTTCTTCATTCATCTTGTTCTAGAACACCCACTTTGTTCCTATGACATTCTTTTTGGCTGGTCTAGGAACCAATTCCCATGTCTGATTCTTCTCTATATGATCCAATTCTTATTCCATTCCTTTTATCCAATCATCTTTTCTAGCATCAACAAAGGTTTTGGGTTCTACTTTTGATAACAAACACAAGTTTACTTGCTCATATGCCTTTGGAAACCTTCTTTTAGTCTAGACACCTTCATTCTTATCTCCAATGATCTAATCTACTAAATGGTTCTTCTAAACATACTTTTTTGGAGTCTTAGGTGTATGTTGTGGTTCTTGTTTCTTTTCTCCTTTCTCTTCCTTTTCTTCATCTTCAATGCTTGGAAAGATATCAGATCTAAAGTCCTCTAATTCTTGTGAGATCTGATATAAATCTTCATCTACTTTGACATTTGTGCTTTCAATCATCTTTCCCAATCTCTTATTGTAGCATCTATAGGCCTTGCTTCTGGTTGAGTAACACAGAAAGATCCCTTCATCACTTCTTGAATCAAACTTTCCTATATCTTCTTCATTTCTTCTAATATAGCATTTGCTGCCAAAGATTCTGAAGTATCTGACAGTGGGAGGTCTTCCATACAATAGCTCATAAGGAGTCTTAGTGTTATTGACCCTTAGGTGCACTCTGTTAGTTAGATAGATAGTAGTGTGAACTGCCTCTTTCTAGTACATGTCAGGCAGATTTGCATCTTTCAACATTTCCTTAGCCATCTCTTGCATAGTCCTATTCTTCCTTTCCACTACCCCATTTTGCTAAGGGGTCCTAGGAGCCGACAGATGTCTCCTAATACCATGATCTTCACAAAAATTTCAAATTCATTAGAAGTAAACTCACCTCCTCTATCAAACCTTAAACATTTGATCTTGGTATCCATTTCATTCTAAACCATAGCTTTGAAAACTTTAAACTTATCCAGGGCATCTAATTTTTCTCTTAAGAAAGTAACCCAAGTCATTCTAGAATAATCATCAACGAGCAACATGAAATACCTTTCACCTTGTTGACTCTTTACTCTTGTAGGGCCACATAGTTTAGTGTGAATCAGCTCCAAAGGCATTGAAGAAGAATACTCCTTGCTCTTGAAATTTGTCTTTGTCTACTTTCCCATTTGACATTCCTTACATAGTTTGTTTGCAGGCTTGGTTATCTTGGGCATGTCTCTCACTGCATGAGTAGAGCTGATCTTTATCATATTATCAAATTTGTTGCATCCCATTCTTTTTGTACCATAGCCAACACTCACTAGATTGTTCCAATAAACATGTTCTTCCATTTACCTCCTTCAGATGACAAATATCACCATATGACTTGATACCTTCTGCAACTAGTCTTTTGGGCCCTACCTTCCTAATTTCACAATCTTTGGCATGAAAGATAAGATTGTATCCTTTACTACACATCAAACTAACACTGAGAAGATTGTGTTTTAGCCATTTGATATAGAGGACATCCTTAGTCTTGTTCTTCCCATCAATAGTTATAGCACCCGTTCCACAAATTTGTGTTGACTCATCACGACCATGCTACTTCTCAAGGATGATAAACTTTTCCTTATCACTAGTAATATTGATGCAGGATCATCCCTGGTTCAAGAGCAATCTTGTATCAACCAAAAACATTTACAATTCAGTTTATTTGCAGTTTAGTTAGTTTCTTTCATTTTTTAATTCAGTTCAGGCAGTTCAGTCAGTAGCAATTTTTATATTCTGGTCCATATTCTACCACAGTTGCATTTTAGATCTTGTAGAGCTGGACTTATCATCTAGATTCATTCATCTACATTGTATCTGAATCTTAGAGCATTTGGATCAGTTACTAGAAAGTTATTGCTATCAGAAGATTGATTGTTTTCTCAGAACAGAGCACCCTGATAGTCTCAGACAATTAGATAAAGGAGAAGACTTGCGGAGCATCCCTTGACTTGTGGAGCTTAATGACACATCATTCAATGATCTATGGTTCATCTCTGACCTTCCCCAAGATCTACACATCATTCCATGTATTTACGAAGGTGTTCTACATGAGTAGGTCCGACCTATCCGTGACACACATTACAGCTCTTCATTGGAGTTTGTGATCTTCCTTAGCCAATGTGGAGGAATCTTGTGATCTGGAGATGATATATATTGATGTAATAGATCCTTAGGAAAGAAAATCTTGGATAGTTAGAAACTAGTTCATAGTTTCATAGTTTGATTTTGCACAAAGGAGCTTCAAAGCTATATCTAGTGAATATTTTGATATTCTATAATCAGGCCTGTGAGCCCTAATTGTAATCCTGTATGATGCCGACCAGATTGTATTTGAATTCTATGATATACTAAATTACTGAATCTGCATTTGTTCCATATCTTTGTGTTGTTTCCGTTGTGTTTACTTTTGCTACACGGTCTGGATAGTTCATTTTGTGAACCCTCCTACCCTGACTACACCAAGCACGATATCAGAGTGAAAGTTGAAATCTTTGGGATTGAATTAAGCAAAGTTGGAGAGGGAATTTTGTAAGATCTTGTTGTGGACAGATCATCTAATTGAGGCAGGTTACTTGTGTCACAACCAATCACTGATTGTGAGACAGTTGTCACCTTGTAGCCCGATCACTGAACTTGAGGCAGTTTGCACTTGATCCTAGGAAGAATGCCACCAAGGAGAATCCCTGCTATTGGGACAATGGCTAGTAGGATGGATGAGATTGTGGAAATTATGAAACAATGTGAATTCGATTGGATGTTGTTGAGGAATATAGGCAAAGAGGATTGACACTGAGACCTAATGTTGAGAGTAATGATGAAGAAAAATTTCAATCTATTGTACAAATTGGTGAAACCCTAGGAGGTGATGAAGAAGAAGAATCAGATCAAGTCAAGATGTTGTGAGTTATTTCAAAGATAGGGAAAAGACCTAGAGTTGATGTACTGAATTACACTGGCAATTTGAACCCTGAATAATTGATTGACTAGATAAATGACATGGAAGAATACTTTGGGTATGAAGAAGTTGAAGATCCAGAGAAGGTGAAATTTGCAAAGACAAAGTTGAAAGGACATGCTGCTATATGGTGGAAGCAAGTTCGGTTGGATAGGAATAGAAGAGGAAAAGAAAATATCACAAAGTGGGAGAGGATGGTGACAAAACTAAAGAATCAATTCATACCTACTGACTATGAGTTTGAACTATTGAAGAGATTGCAGAACCTAAGACAAAAGGAGAAATCTATGAAGGAATATACTGAAGAATTTCATAATATGATCATAAGGATAGGACATAGTGAAGCAAGCAAGGAGAAAGTGGCTAGATACATCAATGGACTGAGATTGAACATTCAAGAAGAACTAAGTTTGGTAAGGATGACATCTCTGAAAGAAGAATATCAGTTTGCCCTGAAAGTTGAAGAGAAGCTAAATAAGAGACATGATCAGAGACAGAGAGGTAGAGGAAGTAAATTTCAGAAAGGTAGAACATTTTTCATAGGTGAGAGATCATTTGCAGAGTAGAGAAGACAGGAGAACACATTCAAGAAGGATGATAGAGATAATAATGCTTACCAGAGAGATGACATAAATTTTTACCAGAGAGGAAACCCTAGTGCATATCGGAATGAAGGATACAAAAGAGAAGAAAGAGGATTTGATAAAAGAACATTCAGAGGCACCTATTTACAGTGTGGAGGTTAAGGACATAGAGAATTTGAATGTATTTAGGGTAGTACAAGCAAGAAGATAGAAAATAGTGGAAGAGTAGCCTATGTGGAAGAAGAACCTGTAGAACTAGGTAACCCATGTTCAGTTGGTAGATCAGAGAAAGGAGAATCACTCGTGATGAGGAGAACACTATTTCAAGCAGAGACAAATGAAGAACCACCGCAAAGGAAAAGTTTGTTTAGAACCAGATGCAAATTAGGAGGTAAATGTTGTAAAGTTGTAATTGATAGTGGTAGTTCAAATAACCTAGTTTGAGAGATGGTGACTAAGCTGGAGTTGGAAAGATTGAAACACCCTAAGCCCTATCAGATAGCATGGATTCAGGATGATCATAAGGTATTGGTGAGTGAACAATGTTTGGTGAAATTTCATATTGGATCTTACCATGATGAATTTTTGTGTGATATTATGCCTATGGATGTATGTCATATCTTGTTGGGTAGACCTTGGCAGTATGATAGAAAAGCTACAAATGATGGGAGGAAGAATACATACACTCTAATAGAAAATGGAAAGAGAATTACTTTGATTCCTTTAGAAGATGATCCTAAGGGTGAAGTATGTGGGAATGCTAGAATCTGTTTGGTAGATGGAAGAAAATTTCTGGATAGTTTGAGACATGAGAATATGTGTTATGCTTTGATTCCTAAGAAGCCTAAAACATTGAAGGAGACTGAAGAATTACAATCAGAGGAGATAACAGATTTGCTGAAAGAGTATGAAGACATCATATCAGACAATGTACCTGAAGGATTGCCACCAATCAAGAGTATGAGTCATCACATGGATCTTATACCGGGAGCAAGTTTGCCTAATAAAGAAACACATAGAATGACACTGACAGAGAATGAAGAATTGAATAGGCAGATACAAGAGTTGTTAAGGAAAGGTTTGATCAGAGAAAGCTTGAGCCCTTGTGCAATACCTACAATGTTAGCACCTAAGAAGGATGGAGAATGGAGAATGTGTACAGACTCTAGAGCAATAAAAAAGATCACAGTTAAGTATAGATTTCCTTTACCTAGGATGGATGATATCATGGATTTTTTGAGTGGAGCAAGATATTTCACAAAGATAGTCTTGAAGAGTGGATACCATAAGATCAGAATCAGAGAAGGAGAAGAATGGAAAACTATTTTTAAAACAAATGAAGGATTGTATGAGTGGCTAGTGATGCCATTTGGATTGACAAATGCACCAAGTACTTTCATGAGGTTGATGAATGAAGTCTTGAAGAAATTCTTGGGTAGGTTTGTGATTGTATACTTGGATGATATTCTAATTTTCATTAAGACAAAAGAAGAACATTTGCAGCACCTTAGACAAGTTTACAGAGACTGAGAGAGGAGAAATTATTGATAAGCATCAAATAGTGTAGTTTCATGAAGAAAGAACTAGTGTATTTGGGATTTGTGATTTCTGCAGAAGGATTGAAGATGGACCCTGAGAAAGTAAGAGCAATTGTTGAATGGCCTACACCAAAGAGCATTGGAGAAGTTAGATCATTTCATGGATTGGCTAGTTTCTACCAGAAGTTCATTAGAAATTTTAGTTCAGTATGTAACCCTATGATAGAGACAATGAGAGGTGATAGAAAAGATTTCAAGTGGGCATCAGGAGTAGATTAAAGTTTTGAGTTGTTGAAGCAAAAGGTGACAGACCAACCTATTTTGGCATTACCAGATTTCAATAAGGTATTTCAAGTAGATTGTGATGCAAGTGGGAGTGTAATTGGAGCAGTATTAAGTCAAGAAGGTAGACCTATAGAATATTTCAGTGAAAAGTTAAATGATACAAGAAGAAGATATTTAGTTTATGATTAAGAGTTCTATGCCATAATTCAAGCCTTGAATAAGTGGAGACATTACTTGTTGCCTAAGGAATTTGTATTATATACAAATCATTAAGCTTTGCAGTATTTGAACAGTCAAGGAAAGTTGAATTAGAGACACATGAGATGGGTAGAGTTCATGCAGAGTTATACATTTATATTGAAGCATAGGAGTGGAAAATCAAACAAAGTTGTTGATGCATTGAGTAGGAGAAGAAACTTGTTGACAAAAATGAGAGTTGAAGTGTTAGGTTTTGATGAATTGAAGCATATGTATGAGGGAGACACTGATTTTGTCGAACCTTGGAAAGCATGTAAGGAACCTATTGTGACAGATAGGAGTAAATGGTTGGACTATTTCATTTAAGAAGATATGTTATTCAAAGGAAGTCAGTTATGCATACCTAGAAGTTCAATGAGAGATAATTTGATCAAGGATAAACAAAGTGGTGGATTGGCAGGACATTTTGGCATTGATAAGACAGTGGCTTTGGTAAGTGAAAACTACTTTTGGCCTCAAATGCATAAGGATGTTAGGAAGTTTGTGCAAAGTTGTAGAGTTTATCAAGTTACAAAAGGGAGTAGTCAGCATACTAGATTATATAAACCTTTGACAATACCAAAGAGACCTTGGGAAGACATAAGTATGGATTTTGTAATGGGATTGCCTAAGACACAGAGAGGACATGATTCTATATTTGTAGTGGTAGACAGATTTTCAAAGATGGCACATTTTATACCTTGTAAGAAGACAACTGATGCAGTACATGTAGCAAACCTATTTTTTAAGGAGATTGTGAGATTGCACGAATTACCTAAGAGCAAAATTTTAGACAGAGACACCAGATTTCTTGGATACTTTTGGAAGACACTTTGGAAGAAATTGAAGATAGATTTGAATTTCAATTCAGTCTTTCATCCATAGACTGATGGATAGACATAGGTAGTAAATAGGAGTTTGGGAAACCTATTGAGATGTTTGGTTGGAGAGAAAGCAGGAAGTTGGGATTTAATTCTTTCACAAGTAGAGTTTGCATACAATAATTCAGTGAATAGGAGTACCAGAAGAACACCTTTTGAGATTGTTACCAGAGTAAAGCCCAGAGGAGTTGTAGAATTGAGAGATATCAGTGTAGAAGAGTTTGTAGATCACATGGAGACAGTGCATAATCAAGTTAAGAAGCATTTGGAAGATATGAATAGCAAGTATATGGAGCAAGAAAATGAGAAGAGAAGACACAAAGAATTTGAAGTTGGAGAGGAAGTGAGGGTATACTTGAGCAAAGAAAGATTTCTAGTTGGAACAAATAACAAGTTGAAGATGAAGAAGTTTAGACCTTGTAAGATACTCAGGAAATTTGATTTATGAAATACATATGAAGTAGAGTTACTAGAGACATTGGGCATATCACCTATTTTAAATATTGCAGACCTATACCAGTATCATGAAGTAGAGTTTAGTGACAACATGGTAGAGGACTTGAAGAAGCAGTTACCACAACAAGAATCAGAGCAGATTGAAAACATTTTGGATAGCAGAATTGGACATAACACTAGAGGAAGACAATACAAGGAATACCTTTTGAAGTGGAAAGGCAGACCAGAAGAAGATTCATCATGGATTTCTCAGGATGAGGTGGACCGTCTTGGTTCTCCCCTAGCCCCAACAAAGTGAGGGACTCACTTTTTCAATAACCCCAGATGTCTGATGTAGGAGCATCCCTGGTTCAAGAGGAATCTTGTATCAACCCAAAACATTTGCAATTCAGTTTGTTTGTAGTTCAGTTTCTTTCTTTCATTTTCCAGTTCAGTTCAGGTAGTTCAGTCAGTAGCAATTTTTGTATTTTGGTGTGCATTCTATTGTAGTTGCATTTTAGATCTTGTGGAGCTGGACTTAGCATCTAGATTCATTCATCTACATCATATCCAAATCTCAGAGCATTTGGATCAATTACCGGAAAGTTATCGCTCTCAGAAGATTGATTATTTTCTCATATAAGAGCATCTTGATAGTCTTAGACAATCAGCTAAAGGAGAAGACTTGTGGAGCATCCCTCAACTTGTGGAGCTTAATGACACATCAATCAATGATCTATGATTTGTGGCTGACCTTCCCTAAGATCCGCACATCATTCCATGCATTTGCGGAGGTGTTCTACATGATTAGATCCAACCTATCCGTGTACACACGTTACAACTCTTCATTAGAGTTTGTGATCTTCCTTGGCTGATGCGGAGGAATCTTGTGATCCAGAGATGATATCTATTGATGTAATAGATCCTTAGGAAAGTAGATCTTGGATAGTTAGAAATTGGTTCATAGTTTCATAGTTTGATTTTGCATGAAGGAGCTTCAAAGCTATATCTAGTGCATATTCTGATATTCTATAATCAGGCTTGTGAGCCCTAATTGTAAGCCCGCATGATGCCAGCCAGATTGTATTTAAATTCTATGATATATTGAATGACTGAATCTACATTTGTTCCATATCTTTGCATTGTTTCTATTGTGTTTACTCTTTGTGCACGGTCTAGACAATTCATTCTATGAACCCTCCTATTATGACTACACCACATATTATTAGAGCAACCACTGTCAGTTACCCAAGCTTTGGCTTCTTCTCTTGCATGAAAGGCAGTCCATACAACCATTGATCTATAATTGTTTTGGCCAGCTTGCAAGGCATCAATATTTTCCTTTTTTCCAACATCATTCTTTTTGTTACCAATATTCAAGGCCATGAAAAGTGTTTCATCATTTGAGTCATCATAATCCTCATCTTTTGAAGAACAACTACTCTCTATGGAATACAGGCTCCTTTTGAACTTGTCATTTTTTTTTACCTCCCCTTGATTCTTTAAGAGGACATTTAGAAGCAAAATACCAATATTTCACAATTGAAACATTTGAAAGATAACTTACCTTTGTATTTGCCAGTACCTTTCTTCAGGCTTCTCACAAAATTTGCGTCAACTTCATCAGGGCTCTCATCTTCATCAACAATTTCATCCTTTATCTTCTTACTGACTTTGAAAGCAACTTCTTTCTTTGGAGCATCACTGCCAAACTCTCATTTCAAAAGTAGTAAGGGTACCAAACAATTTGTCTACAATGTATGTATCCAAGTCCACATTCTCCTCAATAGTAGATACCTTATGGCTGTAAGATTTGGGGAGAGATCTCAGACCCTTCACAATTTCATCCTCTTCCACTTTACCACCAACACATGTGATGCCACTAACCACTTCATTCACCCTGAGCATATATCCAGCAATGTCTTCATTCTCTATCCTTTTTAGGGTCTCAAATTTGATTTTGAAGATTTGCATCTTATCTTGCTTTACTTTCTTATTTCCTTCATAAAGGTTTCAAGTTTATCCCAAACTTATTTAGCAGAACTGTAACTCATTACCTTTGAAAGTTTTGTATCACCTAACCTACTCATGATAGCAAACTTTGCCTTGGCATTGTTATCATACTCCTCAACTTCATCTAGATCTATAGGAGTAGGAGGAGGAACCATGTAACCAGTCTTGACAGAGTCCCAAATACCGCACCCTATAGAATTTATATAGGCTTCCATACTTAGTTCCAAAAGGCATTATTTGTTCCATCAAACCTAGGTATCTTGTTGGATCCATTATGGGCCATCCTAGACCTTTCTCAAGTGGTTAACCTTCCTTCAAAGGGACTTGGCTCTAATACCAATTGTTGAACATACCAGGATACTAAGAGGGGGGGTGACTCAGTATCTAAACAAAGTTCAAATCCTCTGGAGAAGATTAAAACTTAAGTAGTACAGTATTAACATAAACATGAAAGATCAACACAATGCACATCGACACATAACACCAGATATACGTGGAAACCCCAAGAAGGGAAAAACCACAGTGAGGATTAACTCACAATATATGAAGCCCAAAATACAACTTTGTTTTAGGGCTACAACCCAAGGAAGCCACTACTCCCTGCTGACTTTGTTTTAGGGCTACAACCCAAGGAAGCTACTACTCCATGAAAACTTTGATTTAGGGTCACTCCCAAGGAAGCTACAACTCCCTGAAGACTTTGTTTTAGAGTCACTCCCAAGGAAGAAACAACTCCCTGAACTGAGAACAACTCAAAAAAGATTATAGCATAACAATCCTTCTACTGCCTAAAAATTGACATTGAAGCTCACACCTTTGATGATTGTAGTTTTTCTTCTTTTGATGATCAGATCAATTAGGCACACTCTTTACTTCCCTCCTTTCACAAAATTATCTTCAAGATAAATCATGACAAATTTCAACACTTCTTCTCTTTCTCCTTCAATCAGACATCACAATGCATATGATATTTATACTCTGCTCTTCTTACTCACTCACATATTCATTTTCACAATCATACCTCACCTAGATCAACTAGGTTTACAATATATACATGAAATTACATTGATTTCATTACAAGTCGGCCAATAAAACAAGGATATTACATTTTACAAGTCCACCAAAGATCACACAACATGAAATATGCATAGGGCAAGCCCTATTATGAACTACATGCTACTGTAGAAGGAAACATGTGCCTTGCGGATCCCAATACATGCTTAGTTTGGTCCTAAACATTCTTCAAAACATCATTCTTCAAGGTATAACATCCACATGCTTCACAAATTGAATTAGGCCACCCTTAAGCAAGAATACATGAAGGTTGTAGGATAATGGTCATTTCAACTTGGCGGTACTCATGAGAGATTAAACATTGTTTGTTCTTCTTCTAGATGAGTCAGAAGGACCTATACAACACCTCCAAACACTCTTTGAGCTTTGCACAATAAGAACTTTGAACCGCACACCATCAGCATTCCTCAGTTGGCCAAGCAAGAGCATAACCCAGCAACACCATCATTCTGGACCACATCCAATTCTAGAGAGAGAAGAAAAACATCTTGTAGAGAAATTAGAGACAACACAAGATCATCAGGACCATCTTCCATCAGTCTATGTATCATTTCATGCCATACCAAATTGGTGCACATCATCAGCAAGAGTCCTAGGAACAAGTAGGCATCCAAAACCATCTCTATCACAACTGTCATTAGAGAACTAGACGTGTGGACCTCCAAGACACCTTAAACTCATATCGATGCACTCATACACTGTTGTGAACATATCATCAAAACCTCATAGCCATATCTATTACTACAAAGGAATGCAAAGTACTCCAACTAGTCTTTATCATCACTCAATTCTGCTAGAGTACAAACCAGAACTCTGTCTTTCATAACTTTCACTGTAGAGGGAAAAATGACTTGAAACTTTAGATTTAGCATATTACATAATACTTTTCTTAAGTTTTGAACCACATGACCATATCTTCCAATCTAGAGAAATGCAGAGCTAAACATTGTAGTACTGTGAATACCTTCTTTAGGAGCAACACTATCTTCAAACTATCAACTGTAAAAACACTCTTCTGTTACTCCAAATGCCATGAAAATTGGAACATACATGCTTTGACACTATATTAAGCTATCTTCCAATCTACAGAGGCTTAACACTAACAGCAGGAAAATGCAGAGCATTCTCCTAGCTAGTCTTCACAGGAATCTTCCTATAGCAGAAACTTTTACCGACATTCGGAGGCCAAGACTTCCTTGTATCAATACTTACATTATTAGGAATAATAAGAAAGGGCATGAAACATGATTAAGACCATCAACAACATCAACAACACATATGATCATCCTAGTGCTTCTAATTCCCATATTAATATGTCTTCTTTGTTGTCAACAAACATACTCAATGAATACTGTATCTGATTGAGAACATCAGGAACATGACATCCAACAATGAACTTCTAATTCCCATCTTAATATATCTTCTTGACTATCACTGAATAGGACATAACATCCAACCATGAACTTCTTAATTCCCATCTTGATATATCTTCTTGATTATCACCAGATAGGACATGACATCCAACCATGAACATTAGCAACCCACTATGAACATCATCAACATCACTTAATATCAGAAACCTTAAACATCACCATCACCATTGTATCTCACTAGCATCTCACTATGAACCTCAGGAACATCATTTAATATTAGCAACCTTAAGCATCACCATCACCATTGTATCTCACTAGTATACCATCATCATAAAATGAGTGGTGACCTTACTCTAAGTGTTGACATCAATGACAACACAATTACAACACATATTACCAACAATAATCAAACATGATATATAGTAATCACATTCACTATAATCATCTATGACTAGCATGATTTAGAAACATGATGCATAAATGACAACATTTCACAATGCAGGAATATTATGACAATCATAACTATAACATCTATAGCGAAAAAAGTGAAGCTAAAGCACTAGAATAATCTAACATGCACAATCACAACATATGCATCCCATAATGCATATTCAGAAGCCAAATAATAAAGAAAAACCCCATAAGAAACACCTCAATGGTCATGTAGAATACATGCTCAGAAACCCTCGATGGCACCATAGACCTCACTGACAAGTTCATTACAATGCATCAAAGCATAATAATCACATAATACACAGATAAACACTCAGAAAAACATATAATACATGAATCAGAAAGCACACCAGGCACAAACTAGGGTGGACATTACATCCTCCCCCATTAGCATTAGTCTTACTCCTAGAAGCCTACAACAACTCAAGGATGAAGTAACCTTGGTACGTAATCCTTTACAAACAAAGCAGATCTCCAAAGATTAATACTCCAAACCATCACCAAGTCAAGGTCTCAAAACAACATCACAAGTCTCTAAAGGTGCACCAACTAGGTCAAAACCAACCATCGTGCATACAAACTCCTCTGAGACTACATCACTCCATCCCCCAAGCACCATTACAATGAGAAGAGGCTCTAGCCAAAAGGCCCAAAAGACTACAACCAAGACAAAGTCCGTAAAGCTCAAGACTACTACTATGTTGGGTAATGTCTCAAGCTCTCAACTAAGCCTAAGATAAACTCACAATGCTACAAATTCCTCTCTCAAGAAGAACTGTGAACACAAGAATACCCTCTCAACAGTCCTTCCTTAGACACTACCCATGACACTAAAACTCAAGGGTTAGGGAAAATAACTCTTAAGTGCTATAGGCACCACTACGTCACTTGCATCCTTACCAAAAGCATGCCTCAACTCTAGACATGGTTCTACTACATGAGGTACTTCCTCACATTCCACCCTTAAAAGAGAGGGTTCCTCGAACACTCTAACTCCACACCACCAAAACTAGGATCAACCAAACAAGTTCTCAGAGGGAAGAATCTAGACCACATCCTTGAAAAGCATAAGCACTTCCAACAAACAAGGCTTAGCAAAAACTCCTCACAAGGAACACATCTAAGGAGACAACAACACACCAATCGTAGGTGCAATACTACTCTCAACACCAGTTCAATGATCAACTAAGCTAGACCAAAAAAGTCAAACAACACAACATGATCATGAATTCATGATTGGCTAGGCAACACATGACTTCCTCATGGCCTAAACACCAAGTATCCATAAAATGAAATACATATGATAGAAACCTCTTCATACAAGAGTTGCATCCCTTCCAACATCATGCTAGGAAACCTCCAAAACACTAAAGAGAAACTCCTGAAGAAACCAAATGTGCAAGGTTGGAAACTCAACAAGAGCAAGAAAACAACTATCATACAATAATTATATAAATAATATGTGTTCATGCACTAACTATGCACCATCATACCCTACACTATGTCAAAACATATGTGTAGTTATGGAACTCACATACAAAAGACACAAATCATACACTCCACTAATGCAAAACACTAGGAGCATGGTATTGTTGTGATGTTCACAACACACCCCATTTTACTCCTTAGCAAAATGAGGACCCCTGCTGTGGCTTTTGCTTTTGCTTGTGTGTGTTGTTCTGCTTGGTGGTAAAGGGCAAAAAGAGTGAAAAGTTACAAACCTTGTTGAAAACAATGAAAAATTGCATTAAGTACTAGGGCAGAGTATGGGTGGATTCCTTGTCAAAAATGAGTGAGGGTTGCTTTTTGAACCATTTTAAAATTCCCTGTATTTTGCAAGTTATGAGTATTTTGGTAAAATGTACAATCAAGTTTATATGTTGCATATACAAGGTCAAAACATACAAGGTCGCTCATATACAAAGTCCTTTGTATATTAGGTCCTTGTGTTAGTCGCAAAGGCGGTTGTCGAGTTTTCTAAGTCATCGAGTTGCATATACAAAGTTGTTTGTATACTTTTATACTTGCATGCATTTGGTTAACATTTCATTTCAGTACATGCAAGGTGGACCTGACACAGCTCGGAGTTGAAATGCATAATTGGTCGAGTCCATTGAATGCATTTTTGGCTTGTATGTTTGGTAAAGTGGAAACATACAAAGCAAAATATACAAGGCTACATACAAGTCGCAGACCCAATAGAGTTCAGAAGTTTGAATGAATAAAGGTTTAAGTCCAGCGGATGTATATTTCATGTTTGTATGTTAGGTGCAAGGAACATACAAAGGTGAGTTACAACGGTAGATGCAAGTCACGGAACCGAAAGGTTATTAAAGTTGGTTAAGTCGTTGTATGTTTTGTGCTTTGTATGTATCTTACATACAAAGTGAATATACATTGCACTTATACATGGCCCAGATTTGAAAGAGTATTAAGGTTGATTTTCTCGTTGTATATTCCATGCTTTGTATGTATGTTCTAAAACATACATAGCTTGATACATACAAGCTAGAATTCAAAGGAAATTAAAGTTTGATATAAAGGATTCATCACACCCAAATGTATATCAAAAGATGCATTGCGTTGTATACATCGCAGATCTAATAGGTAAGTAAACTGTGGTTAATGAAGAGTTGAAGTCCGACAGGGACATACAAAGGAATTTGTATGTATCGACTTGTATAAATTGTAATGTATATCTCCAGATACAAGCCGATATACAAAGAAATTATATGCATCATAGAGAGTAAAGCTAAAGAGAGGTTACATGGGATTGCTTGTATATCTAATATACAAGAGAAATATGCAAGGCAGAGATACAAGCCGAACGCGAAGAGAAAATTAAAAACGGAAAAGTCTTTGTATATTTAGCACTTGTATGTTTACAATGTACAAGTTGATATACAAAGAAATGATATGCATTCGCGAGATATAAGGAAAAAGGTAGGAAAGCAAAGTGAAAGGATTTTGAATCCATTTTGGAGCCCGATAGCATGTTTTTGGTCAACGGTGGTTGACCTGACCATTTTTGATGTTGTATATGCATTTGGATACGCGAATTTTCATAGATTCATAACCTGATATCTGTGTTTGCACTTTCAGCCTGATTTAATGTAATTTTTTATCTTCCTTCTAGTTTATTAAATGATGACGCTTAAATCTTGTCTATTTGCAGGCGTGCAAGTAGATATAAAGGTAGAGCTTTGATGGCGATGACATCACCGGAGGCGGATCAGATCACAAAAGATCGCAGAGGAGCAAGAGGAGTAAAGGCTTTCAATGCGGAGGAAAATGCAGGTGGAGAGAAACATTATTAAAAGGAGCAACAGTTATTCTGGTGACTGTTAGGGTTTCCAAGGGGCATCCTTACGCTCAGTATGGGTGTTGCTCAGAGTTTTTTGGTGGGATTTGTTTTCCACCGTTTGATGCTGCACTAGAGATGCAGACCATTGACTAACTAGGGTTTTGGAACTATATTGGGGATAATCAGAGCCATATATTGAACCCCTTTACTTTGTAGAAGAGAGAGGTCAATCAATAAAAAATCTGACTGAGCCAATTTAACATAGGAGATCAGATTACTGAGACTAATAAGGACTGAATTGTTGAAATGTCAAGGTTCTTACTTCATATCATTGTAAATGTACTTGTTCTAAAGCATAGTGAATGGAGATGAAGCTTTAGATTACATCCTGATTGTAAACCTTACGTAATCTTCAAGTTGACTTCTGGATATGTAATGCTAAATATTGTGTTCAAATAGAAGCGCTTTCATATTATTGCATGTTGTTGTCAACTTTTCCTTTGAAGATTTGCACTGGATCATGTGGATTTGTGGAATGTCCTGGTGAAGTATGATTCTAGTTTTCTTCTTTTCATTACTGTATCAGAACTTGTATGTGGATCAGTGATCTCAGTTAAGTAATTTTGGGAATCTCATCCTTTAAACCCTATCTTTGTTATTCATTTTTCTTAATTTCATTGAAATCACTTCCATAACTGCAAATCATGATAAATAATAAGAAGAACAAAGAAATATGCTAACATCTCGTAGATAACTGAATATCATTAGCATATTTGAGCTAAATGCATGTAGTGTTGAAAATATCATGCAAAGAATTACAAATAATGGTAGAAATCATGCAAATATCAACCTGTAGGCACATTATTTGAGCAAATCCATAGTGTAGAGGTAGAATTATTGTAGCATATTTGCAGAAAATAGAATCTACTGATCAACGTAAGGCCCCTTGAAATGGAAAATAGAAACACACATCAACCACTGAGTAACGTCAGTAGATTATGAACTAATCAATGGAGACTTGGGATCATGAATTCATTGAATTCATGGTATCTTTCAAGATAAATAAAGGTTGTGTAACTTTTATTTCATGTTTGTTTGTGAGTAACATCATCATCAATAGGTATCACGTCCAAGACTAACAAGAATGAGACAAGAAAGAACAACCATAGTTGGTGGACTAAGTTAACACTCCACCAAATTTAATCTACTAAAATCAAGATTCAATCCAAACAAGTTCTCTACAATTCTCATTCACATAGACATAATCAAGGAAAACATTTAATCTCATACAAGAATTTAGTTCACATCATTCACTGCTATCTAGGCATTACAAGCACACCAATCAGAAAGATAACCCACATCAAGTGATCCATAGAAACACACATCCATTTGCAACATCTCAACACTTCACACAATAATTACTTGCATCCAATCAATAAATCAAGAAATTTAATCTACCATAGTTCTAGTACACGCACACCAAGAACTAGTACATTCTTCACATTCTACTCCCTTATACAATCCATCAGAGGCCCATCATGGACATGATAGAGAACATAACATGATACATGACCAATAGTTTAAAACATTCAAGCATAGCCACCAATAATAAATAAATGAATGAAATACTAAAGTGGAATAAAATTTGATTCCAAAAATAAGGCATAAAATGAGCTTAGTTTCAATAGTAAATCAATCATGACCATAAAGGTTACTGTTAAGGGAAATTACACATAAATATCAATGAAATCAATAATACCCATAACTCAATGAAATATAGAAATAAATAGAAAGAAGACAAGTGTCACACAAAAAGCTATTTTGTTTGAGTTAACTGCTTTCTTTTATAAAGATAAGATATGCTTCCATAAATTAGAATGTTTTTTTCTAATTTAAAAGTTGTTGATAAAAACAAGGTTGATTGAGTCAGTTAACTCAATTTGTGATTTGCTTTTGCATTATTTGAGAGAAATTAAATAATAAATTATTTAATTTTGTGTGCATGAAGAAGAAGAACTATTTTTAGAATATTTGGATGATATTTAGAAGAATTTTAGAAGATAAGAAAACAAATTAAATAAATAGATTTATTTAAATGTTTGTGCATGATTAGGAAGAATAAATAAAATTTTTGATTATATTTTATTTTTAGAGATTAAGAGAATTTAAATAAATTTGATTGATTTATTTAATTTGGAGGAAGAAGTGACTTAATTAAATAATGTAGAATTATTTAATTGTTTGGAAGAATTAAAATAAATAAAGGATTTATTTAATTTTGACTTTAGAAGAGGTAATTAAATATTTTGATATTTAATTAACTTAGAGGAATATGAATCAAATAAATAAATTTGTTTATTTATTTATTGATAGAGGAATTAGAATGAAATAAATATTAAGAATATTTATTTAAACTGAGTCTTGTCATTTTTAGGCGTATACATTTTGCCCATCTTTGATGCAATGCAGTTTACAACATTGCTTCAAAGAATAAGAATTATGATAATGTTACATGCCCCAGTTTCCCCTGGTACAGGTTTAATGACGGTAGGATGCCCCCTCGGGAGATTAGATAGGAAGAAGGCAGAAGGATGTGAGACGGACAATCTCACGATGAAGAAGGAGAAAAAGAGGTTAGAATGAAGAAAAATAGGACACGGTTCAGAGAAACGGGAAGAAACGAGCCTGGGAAGTAGTCACAATCGCCACAAAGCTAGTTAGGGTTCACTTTCTATATATAGGAGCTGGGTCCACAAATCTAGTCATTTGTACACTTGGCTTTTGTTGATAGGTTCTTGAGAGCTTAGGAGAGCATAGGAGCAAAGAGGAGTTGAGATAGATATGGATATTCCACACGAGGAGCACCGCTTTGAGTGAGTTCGATGATTCGATCATCCAAACGACGTAGGACCACTAGTATGTAGTTTGAAAAAACTCACCTAGGGTCATTTATTAGCACAATAAATGCTAGGCAAAGTTCAACTAGGACAGATGTGCCAATCTATATTTTGACGCATATGCACTCTGAAACTAGGCATATGATATGTTTCGGCACATTTACGGTATGAAATGGTGCATATACAAGTCCTGCGCATGCATGATATGGGTTGGCACATAGGGTATAGGACGACGCATATGTTATGTGACTGCGCTTTTATGTTGTCCAGCTATGCATGCATGGAAAGCTATGCATGTGTCAAGAAATTGTGCATGGATGATATGTTACAGTGCATTCATCACGAAGTTGTGTTTGTGATATGGGACCACGCATATACTCAATTTGATAGCACATTTACCAGAAGTGGTGCATTTGCTGTGAAATGGTGCATGCACCTTCTAGTTCGGTGCATATGCTTTAGATAGTCAGTTTACTTAACAAAATTGACTCTATTGGCATCTTGCTCGATGCGTCAATCGATAAGCGATCTCTAAGATTGCAGGAATCTAGTCAAGAGATGTTGTATGATGTTTTGATCAATGTGATATGTTTAAGTGAATGATATGATGCTGTAGATAGGTTTGATCAGTTATGCAATTTTGGTTGATGCATTGCTTTGCTTGAGTGCATGAGGACATCCGGGATGTACTCATGTTGAAGGAGCAGTTTCCCTTGCCGCTATTGCAGCGATATATGCTTACTGAGATTGATTGAGAGGCTCTCAGTGCGATGGGAATTGATTATGTGTGCTTCATGCCTGAGGTTCATGTGAATCTCAATTTGTTGACTGCAGCGGTGGAGTGATTCCATAGTGAGGATGGGACCTTTCACCTACCTACTGGTGAGATGGCAATTACTCTCAAGGATGTTTAAAGGATTATGCACTTGTCGATACAGGGTGAGCTAATAGAGTACAATTTGTAGCGCGATGCCAGACTGGCGGAGTGCAAGCAAGTATTTGATGACCCAGAGTTGGAGGGACAGGTTATCTCCTGGCAGGATATTCATGACTATTATGACTACTTCCCAGGTATAGTGGCTGGATTGATCGGGGGTGTTGTCTTCCCTGATAGGAGGTCACATGGATTCTTGATTGGTTGGGGTCAGGTCATGGAGAGGATGACTACAGAGGGCACCCGATTTGCATGGGGTGTCTATGTTTTGGTGCACCTGTACCATGATATGCATCAGGTGGTATACTATAGGGGTGCTAGCTTGTCGGCAGGTGTTTATTTTTTACAGTTTTGGCTATGGGAGCATATTGCGATCACTCGGCTGATATGCGTGTTTTCTAGGCAGAGGGGAGAGCCTTACAACTATGGATATGTAGGACTTATTTCCTAGCACAAGTTAGGAAAGCTCAAGTACTAGAGGTATGCACTGGACAATGTAGATAGAGTTGTCTGGCGACCATATCTAGATTGTGAGCATTGGGACGATGAGGATGATGAGCTACCCTACTGCTTTCAGACTTGGTGGCTCATCGGGAGGACACTATTTATACTGGAGAGATAGATAGTTAGTAGGGTTTAGAGGTAGTTTGGGAGGATATAGGGCATGCCACAGGGGCAGGCCTAGTTTGTGAGGATGCATGCACAGAGATTCAAATGGGGCCCAGTTGCATCATACAAGGAGGTACTAGCAGAGTTCCAACAGACTCCTTATGTGGCTTGGCCGATGAGGAGGGAGGTCATAGATGCAGGGATGACTCTTGACTATGAGGAGTGGTTAGCAACTCATTTGTTCCTGAGGTACTCAGGTCCCAGAGAGTTTGTGCCTCACTTAGATGAGGAGGACTCAGATGATGAGGACGGTACAGGTAGGAGGAGGAGGAGACGTAGGAGGGGGAGAGGAGGACAAGGAGATGGGGATGATGGAGGTGATGGAGGAGGAGGAGGAGGAGGGCATAGAGATGGAGGTGAGGGAGGGGATGGAGGTAGAGGGAGGTAGAGATAGAGGAGGAGAGCTGGGGAGGAACCTTCCTAGCAGCAGCAGGTAGTGTAGCCACAGGTTGTACAGCAGGTTGGTCAGTAGATACAGATGCCGGTACCATAGCAGGTGCCCTAGCAAGTAGGTCAGCAGCAGGTGCCCCAACAGTAGGTGCAGGGATAGGGTCAGGCACAACAGGTGCCTCAAGTTCAGGTTTTGCAGCCTGATATACATCAGCAGGCCATTATTACACTATAGGGACAGGTGAGACAACTCAGGGCTCATCTCAGAGTGGCAGAGTCTTGAAGAGAGTCAGATGCACAGGTACTATTAGGGCTCACAGAAGAGTGGGATGCAGCAAAGGTGAGGGTGTGGGCCTTGAGATTGGAGAGAGACATGTCCCTAGCCGCCTTGGGTAAGGATGGGACCATTGCATTGTTGGTTATACAGGTGCAGAGGGACAAGCCCAAGTACACCAGCTACAGATGTAGATTACACAGATGCAAGGTGAGCTTGCTAGAGCATAGGAACAGACCTAGTACTATAGAGGATTGTACCACTGGGCAGTGCCAGTGGATCAGAGGGCACCTAGTTTTTGGAGCCAGTCAGTAGCAGGTACACCCCAAAGGGCAAGTGGATCACTGTCAGGAGGGTCAGTGATGGACCCACAGTAGTCTGGGTCCAGTAGAGGAGGGGATGGAGAGGACAGTGCCGGGAGTAGTGGTCCATAGCAACAGGGATAGCCTATACACCTGTACCAACTTTGGTTTATGTATACACTCTTTGATGGCTCAAATAACCTGATATGTATATACTTGTATTATTTTGTACCGAGACATGTATCATTGTTTATACGATGTATACATTTTATATGATTTGACTTAGAGATGATAGGCATTTGATATTGTACATTTGGACATGTTTTATTTGATATTTATATGATGATGCAGCTATTGATGATTTCTATATGCAGTTGTTTATACTATATGTTATGGATGCATTCTATCTTCTGATGTTTCATATGTGATGCACATGTTATGATACTCTATATGATGCTATGTGATGGATGCACATTAATGTTGATGTCTATAGGATTTGATGCAGACTTAGATGATTTCATGTATTCACCTAATATGCAAATGTTCTCTATATGATTATACAGTTTATGCAGGGATCTACATGTACTTGTATATGTTTTTGATTTTTCTGTTTTGACACTATGTTATGATGCAAAATGTGTATGGATGACCTAATGCACTTACTATGTATGCAAATGACTTAATCATGTTAATGACTATCTCATGTGATATGATATGCAAATTATGTTATGTTTTTGTTATGTCCAAATGTACTCAATCAACACAGAAATGAGACAATGATAGATAGAAGACTGAGGGATAGAAGAAATGACTTGGTAGAAGGACTCACAAGCTTTTATTTGTATTGATATTCTGCATAGGATTTTTTTTTGCATGGAACATGGATGTAAATGGATATGGTATGGATGCGAAATGGTTTTTCCAGCTTGATATTGCAAGTATATTTGAAGTGCTTATTTCATCATTGGGTGATTTTTTTGGTACTTTTTCTGAATGTTGTAAGTTAATACAAGCATCTAGGTATAATTGAACCGAGATGACCTGAGTATCGCTTACATGGATTTTGATTTAGCAAGTTAATACAAGCATCTAGGTATAATTGAACTAAGATGACCTAAGTATTTCTTGCATATCAACAGACAAGGATTGCCCCCTTTCATGTTAGACCTCTAAAGTCCTTGATGATCTTTTTCCGATCATGTCGTTAGACAAAAGTTGTTGCATTACTAAAGATTAATCCACAAATAGCAGACAAAGAAAATGATTATGCCCCCATCATAGCATCTCTAGCTTTTGGCATCCTCGAGTAGCATAGAAAGACATGATAACAAAAATTAAGACTCTGTAAGTTAACCTGATCACAAACACAAAACATTCTTGTATTTAGATGTGTTTCTCTTGCCATAATTTAGATAGAATTAGTTTGAGTGTTTTAGGTACTTGTTTGCTTTGCCTTGGATAGGTTGATGTCTTGCATCAAAATTTTTACTTTGGAAGCGGGCCTTGCTGGTGCTTGCATGCATACCTAGTAAAATGGACCCTAAGGGACTGACCTAGTGCCTCAGGGGTGCATTGCTAAATGGCCTTGCCTATGTGATGACATAGAGGCAACGTAGTTTAGGGACCTAGACCATGGATGGACTAGAGGATAGGTGACAAGATATGGGATGGACAAGAAGGTGGAGCCTCGGGGGCACATTGAAATATGGTCTTGCCTACGTGATGACATAGAGGCAATGTAGTTCGAGGTGGACCCTATGCTATCGACGACAGACGCTATGCTAGGCTGACACTATGGATAGGATACTGGATAAGACCTTAGTTGATAAGGTGACAAAAGAGATAGAGTATCAAGCCACGATAGGTTATCGTTAGGTTGCACAAGGTGTTTTATTATGGAACAGAGATGGATCAGATGAGAAATGATGGTAGGAAGAATGGACACAAGGTGACTGGTTTCCTAAAGATGGAGAAGGCAGTTTATCACAAGTAGTGCCTGTTTACCAGGTTTTCACCACTTGCTTTTATTTGTATGGAAGCTATAAGTACTCATGATGCCTGTTTGCCAAGTTTTCATTATGGTACGTATCCAAGGTGCCTGTTTGCCAGGTTTTCACCAGAGGACGATTTTTTTTATTATTTTTCCATTTTTTGATTTTTTTTATTTTTTTGTATTTTTTTTATTTTTGCCCCTCTTACATTGGGGTTCTCTTAGGTATAGATCCGGTGAAGATGCATACTATTGATTGGGTCATCGAATAGCTCACCCTCTAATGTTGCTAACTGATATGCCCCCAATCCATAGGTAGCAATGATGACATAGGGGCCAAGCCAGTTGGGCTCAAACTTACCTTTCTTTTCCTGATCTTTCTAATTGCGGGGATTTTCCTTAAGTACTAGATCACCAACATTGAAGACCCTTGGACGGACCTTGTGATTGTAGTTTCATGACATCCTTTGTTGATATGCTTTGAGATGGTTAAAGGCATGTTGCCTTCTCTCTTCTAATAGCTCTAACTCTTGTAATCTGGAAACTCTGTAGTCTTCATCAGTAATGAGACCTTTTAATGACACTCTTAGAGATGGTAACTCGACCTTGATGGGCAAAATGGCCTCTGATCCATAGACAAGGGCGTGTCGGGTAGCACCTATGGGAGTGTGTATATTGGTTCGATAGGTCCATAGAGTGGGATTCAGTTGTATATGCCAATCATGGCCAGCATCGTTGATTGTCTTCTTGAGGATTTTCAAGATTGTTTTGTTGGATGCCTCTACTTGGCTGTTGCCTTGAGGATAGTAGGGGGTAGAGAAATGGTGTTGGATTTTGAATTTGTCACAAAGCTCTTGGACATCCTGGTTCTTGAAAGGTCTTCTGTTATCCATGACAATGGATGAGGGAATTCCATATCTGTAGATGAGGTAATTGAGGATGAAGGAGGTAATCTGTTTGCCTATGACATTTATGAGTGGAACGGCTTTAATCCACTTGGTAAAGTATTTAGTGGTAGTTATTATGAACTTGTGGCTATTAGATGATGGCGGGTGAATTTTTCCCACAAGGTCGAGCCCCCATTGACAAAAGGGCTGAGGTGTCATTAAAGGTTGTAGCTCTTGAGCTAGTGCATGTATCAGGTTTCCATGTATCTGGCACTGCTTGCATTTCTTCACAAACTAATATGAATCTATTTCCATGTTTGGCCAATGGTATCCCAAATGCATGAGTTTCTTAGCTAAAGAAGGATCACTAGAGTGTGTTCTGCAAATTCCTTCGTGTACGTCTCGTAAGGTGGTTTGAGATTCTTCTCATTCTAAACATTGGAATAAAGTACCATCCAAACCTTGGCAATATAGGGTGTCAGCAATAATGGTATAATGAGAGGTTTGGCGAATGAAGGTTCGGCATTGGTTAGAAGATAAGTTAGGCGGTAGGGTATTATCCTTGAGGTAACTACAAATCTTACCATACCAAGGTGACTCAGATCTGACTAATAAGCATATGGAGTGTGTTTTAGGAAGATCATAAGTTGGTTGCATGACTGTCTCCACCAAGAACTCATACCGTGACTCATTCTCTAGGATCTCGTGGAGTAAGGCAATGGTTGCCATGGCTTTTGCTGCTTTGTTTTTAATGCGAGGTAACTACTCAAAGGAGATGATGATAAATTATTATTTAAATTAATCTACTATAAGCTTGTATGGGATTAACTTGTCATCTTTGGTCTGATAGTCGTCATTGACTTGATTGATTACTAGTTGGGAGTCGCCATAGACAGTAGCTCTTTGATTTTCTATTTTGCTGCTAGTTTTAGACCAATGACCAAGGCTTCATACTCTATTATATTATTTGTGCATGGGAATAGAAGATGATAAGACTTAGGTATGGTGTCACCGTGAGGAGTGACCAACAAGATTATTGCCCTCGATCCATGGTTTGTATAAGATCCATCAAAGTAGAGTTTCCATGAGTGTGTTGTGATATTGAATATGGCTTCTGGAAACTCGAATGTCATTGGTGTGGTATCCTATAATAGCGCTTCTACTAACTGATCAGCAATAATTTGACCTTTGATAGCCTTCCGTTCTACATACTCAATGTCATATTCGCTGAGGAGCATTACCCACTTAGCTAGGCAACCTGTGAGAGCTACTTTGCTTAATAGGTATTTTAGTGGATCTATCTTTACAATACGATTGACTGAATGTGCTAACATGTAATGCCATAGTTTTTGGGAAGCAAAAACCACAGCAAGACACGATCTTTCTATCTGAGAATATTATAGTTCGTAGCCCACCAATGTGCGACTAATATAGTAGATAGCCTTTTCTTTGCCTTCATCATCCTATTGTGCTAATAGGGCACCGAGAGCTGTCTGTGTAGCAGATATGTAAAGTAATAGCAGTTTACCTTGGATAGGCGGCATGAGAATAGGTGGATTCATGAGGCATTCCTTCAATTTGCCAAATGCTTCTTCGCACTTCTCATCCCATCTAAATGGAATGTTTTTATGTAAGAGATGACTAAAAGGTTGGCACTTGTCTACCAGTTGTGATATGAACTAATGGATTGCTAGTAACTTGCCTTGTAGAGACTGCAGTCGAGTGATGTTCTTTGGTGGTGGCATTTCCATGATAGCCTTGACTTTGGCAGGATCCACTTCTATCCCATTTGCTAATACAATGAAGCCTAAGAGCTTGCCGGAGGTGACTCCAAACACACATTTCTTCAGGTTCAACTTGACTTTGAAGTGTTCCAGTCTATGAAATACCTTCTCTAGTACATCTAGGTGTGATTCTCTTGTGAGTGATTTTGCAAGGATGTCATCTACATAGTCCTCCATTGTGACATGCATCATATCATGGAAGATAGTGGTCATAGCATGTTGATATGTTGCCCCGTTGTTCTTTAACCCAAATGGCATGACATTCCAGTAGAAAGTGCCCCATGGACAAGTGAAAGCTATCTTATGTTGGTCTTCTGGTGCTATCCTAATTTGATTATATCCAGAGAAGCCATCCATGAGAGATAACATGGTATGTCCCACTGTCAAGTCAACTATGATATCAATGTTGGGAAATGGAAAGTCATCCTTGTAGCAAGCTTTGTTTAGATCTAGGAAATTATTGCACAATCTAACTCTGTCATCAGGTTTGGATACTGGTATTATGTTGGATACCCACTCTAGATAGTTTATTGCCCTAATGAACCCTACATCCAGCAGTTTCTTGAGTTCCTCTTTTACTAGTAATGCAATGTGTGGATACATCTTTCTGAGCTTCTGCTTGACTGGTTTAACCCTTGGGTCTAGTGGAAGATGATGTAGAATCAAATTTGAATCTAAACCAAGCATATCTATGTATGACCAAGCAAAGTTGACTTGCTTTTTCTTGAAGAATGGAACAAATTTTGTCTTTTTCGGTGGAGATAGAGACTTTGCAAAGTGAATGATCTTGGGATTATCCTCTATTCCAATGTTAACAGGTTCTTTAGGTTCCACAACAATCTGAGACTTCTCCTAATACATGTCAGTGGGGAGAGTCTCAAGCATTCCATCATCTGGCACCTTGGAGAGGTTTTCACCATTTGATACATCCTTTCTTTTTACTATTTTGGGATCTGACACTGCCACAGAACGGTTTTCACCATCAGATCCATTTTTTATTTTTATGTTTTTACGACTGGAAGGCTTGGCACCCTCTCCAAAATAAGCCACGGTGTTGATTTCAATAGTGAAGCCAACTTTATGATCTCCTGTAGGTAGGTGTTCCCTAAGTTCCATGTCGTCAATATAGGCATCATCATTTTGGAACATGTCTAGTTGTAGGGTTCCTTGTAAATCCCAGTCAATAAGTTCATGATGCACAAGGGGAAGGGGGTCAAAAGATAGATCTGATTCATTGGGTGTGATAGTTTGAATGGATATATGGTTAGGATTTAGATTGGTAGGGATAGGATTCGAGATGGTACTTTCCTTCATATTGTTTATTGCGATGGAACTCTGACCTTCCTTGAAAGTCATACTCTCAGGAGTTGGTGAATCAAAATCTAATGGTCTATGCATTAGCATTTGTCCCTCACAGTAGGGGCTATAGGTTTGAATGGTGTCAATTCCTTTGTCTTCATAGGAGTACTCTATGAGTTCCTCCCACTCATATTCATTAGAGTCTGTGTCACTGTCTTCTTGTAAGGCATGGATCTACTCCACAAAACAAGCATTGGCCTTAGCTTTAGCTTTGTCCTTGTATCCTAACCCTTTTGTAGTTCTTGCCAATGAGGATGAGGAGGGTTGGATGGGTTATGTAATTCCTTCTTTTCTTAGGCCAATGGGACCTTGTCCTTCATAACCCATTTTGTGTAGGATAGACTCACCACACCCATAAATTTCTGTTGGGAGCTTAGGTGGTTCTTGTTGTGTGTTATCTTCCTCTATGTACAACCATTGCAAGACATCTCTCTCTTCACTCTTATCTGATAGGGTTCCCCATTTTACAAAGGGAGTTTTGGGAGGTTCGGGAGAAGCAGAAGGTTTTGGCATGTACTTAGGTGGTGGTCGCCCAAAGGATCTTAGAGATAGGGGCAGTTTGGCTAGGTTGAGGCTGTGCTTGATAGAGTATTCCCCTACCCCTGTTTCTTTGATGGTGATTTTCTACTCTTTGGGCTTGGATGAGGAAGCTTCGAAGGTAGAATCATGCTGTGAGATGGGGGATGTAGAAGCTCTATTGTCTGGAATGATGCAATTAGGCTTTGAGTGAATAGTGTTGCAATGCTGAAAAGGATCTGGATCACCTTGGATGGTGATCTGTTTGCCATTATGAAGAAATTTGATGCATTGGTGATAGGTAGAAGGCACAACTTTCATGGCATGAATCCAGGGTCTACCTAGGAGGATATTATAGGCTAGCTCCCTATCTAGGACTTGGTAAATAATGTCCTTTATCATTGGTCCAACTTGTATTGGTAACACCACTGTTCCTTTAGTAGTTCTTTCCTCTTCATCATAGGCCTTAATAGTGATCTTTTTCATAAACACCGTATCAAAAGGGTTCTTCATCATAGGCCTTAATAGTGATATTTAAATCGGCTCCTCCATCAATGAGAACCCTTTTGATATGGTGTTTATGAATGAAGGCGACGATATGCAAGGGCATGTTATGAGGCTGAGACATTGAAAGGTCATCCTGTTCAGTAAATGAGATAGTGCTAGAGGAGGTTAGATTTCCTACCATGGCTTGAAACTTCTCTTGGGCCAGGTTTGTGGGCACAGTCATTTCCACTAGGGCTTTGTTGAGAATTTCCTTACGGGAGAGAGACAGACGTAACAACTCTAAGATAGATATGTGGGCAGGAGTTTTTCAATGTTGGTCTATGACACTGTATGTATGAGGATTAGATAGAGAAGGTGATGACCTTGGAGGAAGCATATTTAACGTGACCTTACCACTACGGGTGATGATGTTGCAATCAATTTTGTTGGGTCCTGATTGTTGGTTGAACGTGACCACATTGACTTGTGGGATGTGCTCTGATATGCAGTTGATAGTATAATCGAATGGTACGCTCACATAGTTAACATTGTTATTTCTGTTGTTCTGATTCTACCTATTGTGATTGTTATTATTGTTGTTGTTGTTGTTATTGTTGTTGTATGGCCTATCGTGATTGAGGAGTAGATCCTTGTATGCCACATGCATCTTGTTAGAGGTATGTTCTTTAGTGCCTACCTGATTTTGGTCAAGTATGTCTTGAATGATGTGTTTGAGACAGATACAGTTGTTGGTTGTGTGGCCTCTTCCTCTATGATATTCATAGAAATCCGTATCTTTCCAATAGTGAGGTTTTAATTGAGGTTCATAGTCATTTCTAATAGTGAGGTTTTAATTGAGGTTTTAGTTGGTGGAAGAGTGATCTCATTGTTGGCCAATAGCTTTCTTAATGTAGACTCTTGGGACTCTCCTAGTGGTGTGAATTTTCACCTAGGATTGGAGTTGAACCATGGCTTTGGCTTATGAGAGAAGGTTTTGTTTGGTGTAGCATTGTTTGCTTCTCCTTTGAGAGTGAAGATTGGTTGTTGTTTGGGAGCTGCCACTTTGGCATCAACTACTCCATCATTGATAACATTTTTGTTCTTTGTCCAAAATTTTGACTTGTCCATGGTGTAATTAGAGTTAGGGGTATCCTTGTACAACTCTATTTGCCCCTTGGCAATCATAGCTTTCTCAATAAATAATCCCATCTCAATGACTTTCAAAAATGAGGTAGGGCATTGAATTTGGATTTGGTAACTTAGATCATGGTTTAGGTTGTGGACAAACATCTCCGTCATTTGCTTTTCAGGTACGTCATATGAGCATTTACTCATGAGTTGTCTCCACCTTTGTAAGAAAGAGGCAAAGGATTCGCCACCTTTTTACTTTGTATTGCATAGATCAAGCATGGAAACTTCGTGTTCAATATTATATGAGAAGTGTGTGACGAACTTGTTTACTAACTCATCAAAAGTTTTGATACCCAGTGGAAGTCGTGAGAACCATTCCATGGCTTGACTACCTAAAGATATAGGGAATAGTCTCATTAAGAAAGTTTCGCTATGAGGTACTTCCATGAATGCGACGTTAAATTCCCCAATGTGATCTCTTGGGTCTCCTTTCCCTTTGTACTTGTCAAACTTAGGAACTTTAAACAGAAAGGGGAAGGGCACCATGTTCAAACTTTTGTCAAAGGGATACGGTGCGATGTCTTCCAAGGAATAAGTTTTAGTGGTTGTTCCTGTTTTGAGATATGTCATTTGCTACGTTAGGCCCTCGATTTGTTTCCTCATTTCTTCCATAGGTATGTTTGGGTCTACAAATTTCTTTCCTTTGTCCTCACTAGTGTGGCTTTTATGAGTTTACTCTATCTCTTTCAGTTTGTTGAGATCAAAGTCAGTGGGGAGTTGAAGTCCCAGATTTGCAAGATGAAGAAAGTACTTGTGAGGGTCCTCGTGGAGCACTTTTTCTAGCAAGCGTTGAATTTTTTTTATCTTGGAGGGTTCCCTGGTACTCCTCATGAGAGATTTCGTCATCACTGTCATGAGGGGTGACAATGTGGTTGGATGATCTAGCCATTTCAAGTTGTTTTGGTATTGAGATCTAGTTAAAACCATGCGAGGCAACGTGGGAAGAGGCGGGATGAAACTAGAGATTTTGGCAAGGTGTTGGTGTAGGTTAGTGAGAAGAGGATACTTGTGATGAGATTCAAACAAGGGACTCTTTTGATCAATGATTCCAAGCAAGTTGGTTGACACAAGACGATAGCCACAAGTAAGGATATTTGATATCCATTTACTGTGTAGAGACTAGTCTTGCACCAAGACCACTAGTGAAGTTCTATGACCTACTAGGGTTACTTGAATCCAAAATGATCTAAAAAAGGTCTTGCACTAATCTAATATGGAACTTTGACTTGCTTTGGAAAGACCTAATAGAGGGTGGATGATATGACCAACGAAAGAGAGGGTATGCTATGGAAATGGATGGAAAAGGTGACTGCACGATAGATCTAATCTTAGAAACTAGAATAAGGCTGAAATGGGTATCTAGAAAGGCTGAAATTTTTCTCCCAAAAGATGTGGAAATGCTCACTGTTGCGAATGCGTAGGTACAGAAGCGCTAAAACAGAGGATATATGAGTAGGCAGTCAGGATAAAAGTGCAATTCTAGTACATTTTAAAGGTGCAGTAACAGATGATAAAAGTGCAGCAAGTTGGAATGTATGCACAACAGGTTGAGGTAAATGTGCAACTTTGCAGGGCAGATGCGCAGTTCTAGTTTTCTTGAGTATTTTTGCAATTTTTTGGCACATTTTTTGGTGTTTTTGGTTTCTTGGTTGCAAGATGGTCTTTTTGATCTGATTTTCTTAATTATGGCAAGAAGACATAGAAAACACAAAGAATATTTCATGCTTTTTGAATTTTTTTGTAATAATTTTTTGGACTCTTTTTGACTCGAAAAGAAAGTATGAATCCTAGGTTGGAAAAGGCAACATTTGTCGGATCCCCTAGCTGTACATATTCAAAGTGGATAGCTTCAGGATCTTGGTAGCATCAGCTCCTCTCCACAGCACACACTTCTCATGCATACCAAGATCAAGTTTCCCAAGGCTCGTACCCCCACCGAACCTTAGGATTGTCTCTGCTATCTCTACTAAGAACCACAAGAATCAGGGCAGCTTCAAAGGTCCCACCTTCTGCACCAACAAATAGAGGGCTTTTGGGCTACTAAAACAAGGATGACTAGTAAGTGCAACCATTCGAGTGGTTATACATGTGGCAACACTACTCTCCATTATGGAGTCTCCTAGCCTGCAAGGGTTGCGCCTTGGAGGGTTTTGGGGGAGGTTGGCTATCGGTATAACACAACTTCACTCATTGTTTGAAGCTTTCGCTCCAAACACAAGTTATTTATAGTGGCTCGGCAGGGCTTGGATTTAGCTTGTTACCACTTAAGGTCATTCCCCAAGGATGGAAGGATATCCGAGGGCAGACCTCTCTAAATGTTTAACACATGTGAAAATGATATGTCTGGCATTTTGGTCACCCAAGATAGGGGAGAGCATAGACCTAGTATCATTCCCAAAAACATGAAAGACAGTGGTTCTTTTCCCCTAATTAAAATGAAAAAGACTATATGAGCTAGCTACTTGGGCACACACGCAAGTTGTTAACTTTGAAAGCAAGATAGCAATGGTTCAATTTTATCCTCCAAGCATTGGGACTAGATTCAATTTGTTGATGCAACAAAATCAAGTTACTCCCTTCCTAGTTTGATCTAGATGTGATTTTGCATGAACATTCGATTACTATCCTTTAAAAAGATGATGTGTTAACAATGCAACTAGAATGTCTAAACCAAATCTTAATCCTACAAGTAGACGAGAGAATATCCCTGCAAAAAAGTGACAGCATTAGTAAAACCACAAGAAATACCCTAAAACCACTGATCAGAACAGATGCATAGCTTCAAAGTCTGAATGCATAGAAACAGAGCTCAGAAGCGCAAAAATTTTAAAAGCGCAGAGACAGAAGTTAAAAGCGCTAAAATAGAGAGTATATGTGCCATTTAGCAGATGCGCCATAATAGGTCTTAAATGCACAGCTTCAGGATGCAAATGTATCGAAAGATCAGATGCGCCGGAATAGAACTCAAATGCATGTTGGAATGGGTTAGATGCATTGAATCCCCATGTGTATAGAACTTTAACTCACAAAAACTTGGTTTTTGGGTTAGATTGGGGCAAGACCCCATGGTGGGCACCAAAAATGTTAAGGGAAATTATGCATAAATATCAATGAAATCAATAATACCCATAACTCAATGAAATATAGAAATAAAGAAGATCTAAAACAATGAACAATACCTCAACAAACCTCTTTACTTCATGGCTTCCATTGATGGCCTATCACAAATGATCTTGTGTAGGAATATGCCCTTAGAAGGTGCACTTCCTTGCTATTCCAAGATGTGAAGTGGGAATGGCCGTGATAGTCTATTGCAATGAAGATGAGCTTCACAACAATGGTAGTGGTGATATGGTAACAAGTTGATCGCAAGCAAATGGAATGACTTGGGTGCTAAAGGTGCGCTGTAATTCCTACAGAGTAACAATACTAAAAGCTTGGATGAATGAAATGGAAGAAGAGGGTTCAATTTATAGACTCGTGAGAGAGAAGATCAACGGTTGAGAAACCTTGAGAGGATGTGCTCGAATAGAAAGAAGACAAGTGTCACACAAAAAGTTGTTTTGTTTGAGTTAACTACTTTCTTTTATAAAGATAAGATATGCTTTCATAAATTAGAATACTTTTTTCTAATTTAAGAGTTGTTGATAAAAACAAGGTTGATTGAGTCAGTTAACTCAACTTGTGATTTTCTTTTGCATGATTTGAGAGAAATTAAATAATAAATTATTTAATTTTGTGTGCATGAAGAAGAACTATTTTTAGAATATTTGGAAGATATTTAGAAGAATTTTAGAAGATAAGAAAATAAATTAAATAAATAGATTTATTGAATTGTTTGTGCATGATTAGGAAGAATAAATAAAATATTTGATTGTATTTTATTTTTAGAGATTGAGAGAATTTAAATAAATTTGATTGATTTATTTAAATTTGGAGGAAGAAGTGACTTAGTTAAATAATGTAGAATTATTTAATTGTTTGGAAGAATTAAATTAAATAAAGGATTTATTTAATTTTGACTTTAGAAGAGGTAATTAAATATTTTGATATTTAATTAACTTAGAGGAATATGAATCGAATAAATAAATTTGTTTATTTATTTATTGATAGAGGAATTAGAATGAAATAAATATTAAGAATATTTATTTAAACCAAGTCGTGTCATTTTTAGGCGTATACAGTTACAAGATAAATAAATATCAAAATTCAATGGCTATACTCATTCATAAAAAATAAAAAATTCAATGTCAACCCTTATAACATTTAGTGAATTCACCAAAGTCAAATAAATAAAGTATCAAATTTAAAAAGTTCCACATTACATGAACTAAGTGAGTGATTCTAGCCACAAGAGAGGGAGTACAATGCTACACTACACATAGATTCCAAAATCCAAGGCGAGTAAGAGAACACACTCAATCATGCTAAACAAACAAGTCTTCTAAGACTACAATAATGTCAAAACATGCGGTCATTTCTACTTAACTAAACAAACATCACTTAAGATGCCAAGAAACAAAAGTTGCACATCTCATTCAAGATACCCATAGTCACACATTAGAAAACATATAGCAACCAAGATTAAGCTAGGACAAAATTAGGTTCACAAACCAAGATATCTAAACACATATCTCTTTCAACAAGGAGTGGTTAACATTTCAACCATATAATGATTCACCAATCAAATAGATAATGCATTAATGCAACATTCACATTCAACACAAATCAAAACATGAGGGAGGATTAGGTTGGGTTTCAAGCTATTACCCAACGCTCCCTTCACAAGACACTAAATTTCTCCACAATGTGATGACATCCATATCTAAAATAAAATGTACACATAACAATAATGTAAAAACATGACAACTTCACTCATAAGGAAGACTTATGTCAGAGCAACACTCAAACTAGGTTCTCAAGAAATAAGGTTAATCACACTAACATGATTCACGAGAGAGGGACAAGAAGTTGGGGGCTTAGTCCAAACCAACCCAACAAATCTTTCCAAAGTCAAAATGCACACTATGCAATGGGGAGAACACAACTCAAAGTCACAAGATACAAGCTTAACTAATGCACTCAATATTGTAACACATCATACATCACAAGAACTATGAAAATGACCTTTTCCCAACCCCCTTTTCTCTTTAACTTTTCTATCAATGCAATGCAATAAACACACCCAAGTTACCACATGAAAAATAAGAAATAAGGTAATTTTGGGACATAATTCATTACCTAAATGATCTATTCTAGCAATGTAATGCAACACTTTCTTTCTTACAACTGCATAAATAATTCACACACAGAGACATGCCCTTAGATAAGACAATGTAAGATGCATTTCATGCAAGCATTTCATATCATCATAAATAGATAATTAATAAACCAAATATGACAAGTAATAAGAGGGTATGCTACCCTTGCAACTTACATACACACAACATGGTGCACAATTTAAGGTACATTTAAACTAGCATTACCAAAACAATCTTCATCAAGTATCATGCATATGATCAAAACACCATCTCATTCACATACTAATGCATAACTCTTAAAAGAGTAAACCAAGTTCAATCATATTGAAGAACATGGTATTTCTTTTAACACAAAGTTTTCTATAATTCCACCATCAAAGTGGTCACACAAGAAATAACATGACCCTACAAAGGTCAATCAAGAATTCACACACCCTACAAGGGTTCATGCCAAGCATTCAAGACATCAAGAAGGAAAAACACACAAAGCAACTTCTCGTCAATCACAAGGATCTTTCAAAACCCACAATAATGTATTCCTCACCACACATGCAAGGAAGACATATAGAAATAAAATGCATGCTACTCATAGCACACAAACACACAAGGACCCCACACATACTCGAACAATCTGAGCAGAACACACACCACAAAGCTCCCAATGTTGCAACATAGGCTCTGATACCATATGTAATACCCCAGGTTTACACCTAAGGCATTAGCCAAACAAGCACTGAACCAATAAATTTTTCACAGTTGGAAGTGCAACATTCACATGTTGCATTGCACTCACATGCACACAAGGTGTTGCAACAAGGACAACAACACCAAAGATGACATCGCCATTGTACTATGCAAGGTGGCACAAGTGGAAGACTACACCCATTGTGTGACAAACCATGATGACTTGGTGAGAGGTGCAGCTCACTCCATGATGAGGATCAAATACACATCCACAACCTCACTCCCTTGTGAACACATGGAGTAGGATGAGGGTAACAATCACCTCAATCCATTCCACGACTACTCAAGACAACATACAAACACAAGGATAACACTCTCCCACGAGATGGTTCAAATAAGAGGTACAAGTCCGAAACCAAATGGAATGGTCACTAGTTGATCTCATGAAAAGGTATGCTTCCCACTTAAAAAGAGGGAATAATCCAAGTGTGCATATCACATCGTGGAAATAACACCATGGTTACACTCAGGTGGTCAAACGAGCACATTACAACAACAAACTTGACAAAAGGGTTTAACATGCATAACAAGACAACCTAACAGAGTACAGAGCCCCAAAGAGGAGCCCACTACTTAGGACTCTAGCACCCAACATTGTAGTCCTAGGACACTAGCACCCAGTGCTAGGTCTTGGGACACTAGCACCTAGTGTTGTGGTCCTCTAGAACCCAGGTCCAAAAATGTAGAAATTACTAAAATGGCCCATATTTGAGTAATTCAACCTAGAATTGAACCAAAGTTCCTCTAATGCTTCAAAACATGATTCACCATAAAATAGGGTTCAATTTAACCAAAAAAATAAAGTGAAGAACCCATAATGCCCATATACCAAAAAGGACTAAAGCATCAAAAAATGCCACACAAGTTTGACACCAACTTCGACACATGCCAAAAGTGACGATAGGATCCTCACCACCTATGTTGGAAGAGTAAAATCCAACACTAACATAACAATAAACATTAAATACAACACCAAATAAATGCATCTAAACATGCTAACATAGCAATATTTTAGCATGTGAAAATCTATCAAAACATGCCAACGTCTTCACAAACTGTGGTGTGGAGAAATACAAGATTAAATCCAAAGATTACAATATTTGAATGGATTCATCCTAAACATAGATGAATCATAGCCAACATCATTAATAATCTCAAATAATTAATTACATCTTATTACAAAGGTCTCAAAGGACCTACTTACAAAGATTACATTATACAATAATGAAATAATACAAGTGCATAAATACACCAAAATCCATCACGCTCTCCAAGATGCAACAAGACACAAAGCATGACATAATGATCATGAAAGAAGAAAAAGGAAACCATCCATCACTTGAAGATCATCATGAAGGACCAATGGGGAAATGGTGCTCGCCTCTTGATCATATTGCCATCGTCGAGTGCAATCATTGTCTATGCAACTCTAGGCAACCCCCGAACTACAGAGAAGGTGATCATGGAAACCCTACTACCATCATCTCACACAATCCAGTGTATACATAACAACATATGGCATACAGACCAATCAATGCACACAACACACATGGCACAACTACCAATACAATGCATATAAACAACACATGGTACAACTACCATATAATTGCATTCAAGTAACATGTGGCACACTAGACAAAGCATAATATAATGAAATCACAACATTCAAGCATAAGGGAAATAGTCACACCTTCAATGCACACAAAACAAGGTATAAATCATAGTCCATCATAGGTACATACAAGTATGAATCAGGCATCACAATGCACATGCAAATGATAGGGTCACAACATATGTTGAGTATAACTCCGATGGTAAGGAAAAAGGAAGAGAGACATAGTAGGCTAGGACTAGAAGTGTCAATACGAGGGAAATAAACTTCCTTGTAGCATAAATGAAAGTACTACCTCCTCCTAGTATAACTAGGTATTGTATCACTACGAAATGCTCCTTACACCCAAACACATAACTGGGTTTTGTATCACTGAGAAATGTTGTTTGGTGTAGATGATCTTGTTATTAAATTTTATTTACCCAAATGGGATTAATGTTAATCTTATTTAAACTATCACTTGCTAGTTCCTACAACCACTTCAAATCATGGTGCATGGTGAAAGCCACTCCTCTCCTACCTCTATACCTCTTCCTACATGTCCAATGCACCAATTTGACCAATTAGGCATGGCATAGAAATCAAGGTGATAAAACTCACAAAAATAACAACCTAGGTTTAAAAGATGCAAAAAATGTATACATTAAGGAGACAACTCATCTCACAATTCAAATCAATCATATAAGGTCTAAAATGCAAAATTCATATTTTCACAATGCACAAAATAACCATAAGACCCTAAATCCACAACTAAAGCTCCCTATGGCACCTTAGAATATTTTATGACTTTCATTCTACAAGGTTTATTGAAAAATAAAGAACAATCCTTTATAAAAAAAATGGAGACAACATCCCCAATATCCAATTAAATTAAGTTGGCTAATTCTAGGAAAATTTTGGTAGAGTTTTGTTTGCTTTTCCATGTTTCCAAAACATAAAACATATGGAAATAAATAAAAATAGATATGAAATGATTCTAACATCTCATTCCTATCAATTAAGCCTTGATTAGACCACTTGAAGTGGCATGGAAAAGGAAAAGAGTCAAAAATTAATTAAACAAGAAGATTACCTCTCAACCATGCATTGAAATCCAAGAATCCAAGAGGGTTTAGCAAGCAATCTTTCTCCAAGCAACCACTACATAAAAATCCATTCAAGAAAGCAAGAAATCCTTCATTTTCATCCTTGGAGAAATTCCTTCTATTCTTTAAAGAAGAGGGTTTGAGAGAGAGCAAAAATAGAGAATTAAAATTATGAAAATTAAGTCTCTTTTTCCGTTTTATACAAAAGCCCTAATTTCAATTTTTTTCGAATCTCATTAAATACTCTCAAACAAATCACTTAAATTAAAACACACCTAATTGACTTCAAGCATGCATTACGGGTTTCCTCAACACAAATATAAGGGTGAGATGGCTTAATGTCCCATGTCAATCTTCTCCACATTTCCCACATTAGTTAACACCTATAATTACCTGCACACTCAAGTCAACCATCAAGCGTATCTAATCCACATATAATAGCTAAAGCAACATAACCCACTCCAATATGGTATAACCATACATGATATACAATAATCACATTCACTATAATCATATATGACTAGAATGATTTAGGAACATGATGCATAAATGATAACATTTCACAATGTAGGAATATTGCAACAATGACAACTATAACTAGTGAAAATAGTGAAGCTGAAGCACTATAATAATCTAACATGCACAATCACAACATATGCATCCCATAATGTATTGTTGGAAGCCAAATAAAAAAGAAAAACCCCATCGAAAAAACATCAATGGTCATGCAGAATACACCCTCAATGGCACCATAGACCTCATCGGCAAGTTTGGTGCAATGCATCAAAGCATAATAATCACATAATACGTCAAGACAAACACTCATAACAACATATAACACATGAATAAGAAATCACAGTAGGCACAAACTAGGGTGGGAATTACAAATGACTCCATGATGGAGTAATTGAAATAAAAGAGAATTAGATAAGGTCTTAAATATAAGGTATGAAGGTGGGTTGAGGTAATTTTGAGAAAAAACAAATGAAAAATGGAAACACACTAAGGCAAAGTTTTAAACAATGGAAATGGGGAGATGGGGAGAAGGAAAATGGATAAAAGGGTGATGAAAATGGATGTTGATGGATTGGAATGGTTTGGGAGATAATTGTGAAGGGGATACTATATAAATCTCAAAAAAATAAACTCATTTCAAACAAAAACCATAAATGAAAATGTCTCACCTTGTTGAAATCCTTAGAAATCAGCCACTTACTATCAAAGATCATGTTACAACATTGTGAAATGGAAAAATAAGAATTATTTGAGACTTTGGGACAAATATAAATCAATCTTAGAATTGAAGCAATTTTGGAGTGTCTTTCATGAGTAGAAATAGCTAAAGCCATGCAAGAAACTCAACATTTCTCTTTTTCTATATAAAAATGAGGTATAGTTGGTATGTTTTAAAGATTTTTCTTTGGGAATTTGAAGATAGAAACCTAGTAGGTTTGTAGTGATAGAAATTAATTATAGATTATATTTGAAGAGTGTGGTGGGAGGATGAAAAGTCGAGGATGGCCTATTAGGTGGGAAATTGTGGGCATTGTTAATGAACAAAAATTAAGCTCATTTTCCTAAGGGACCTCAAGATCAAAGGGGGCCATCTATTGGTGGGTGGTTACATTAATTTTATGTTCATTAAGGAAGGATAAAGGTTGGGTTTTCATATAGGATGGGTCTAGGCAAAAAACTTAATAGTTTGAAGGGGGTAAAGGGGGATAAATCAAAGGGAAATTAAAGGCGGGGTTAGGATGTGGGATGGGGATAAAAATTAAATGAAAAGTAACACATAGGAAATATAAAAAAGACCATATAAAAACATTAGAAAGGGGATATGGATGGCTAGGGGTGACATAGGACACAAACAAATGAGCTAGGGGCTAAAATTGACATAAAACATAATAAGGGAGTTGTAGGGTATGTAAAAAAAATTTATTAAAATTTTCCCCCACTTTAGTAGGTTTAAAATAGGATACAAGAAGTCTTCTAAATGAAGAGTATAGTAACATGAATCATGAAATGTAAAGGATATACCAAAAAGGAGAGATACTAGTCTTTGTCTTTGGTCTTCATTCTTGCTCTAGATATTGTACCTATTTTTACAAAGCACCCAAAGAGAGTAGTCACTATTTTCCAAAAACTCAAAATAGGATAAACATTAAAAAATGTATGTGACATTATCATAATTATTTAACATGTGTACACAATAAAAATTAATAATCTCTAAGCATAAATTGGAAACATATTTGATAACTATGTGAAAAAAAGCTTGATCTTAACCTTTTATTTTTGGTAGGAGAGATGTATGGAGATCTACTCCCTAAGAAAATATAAGGATGGATGTGTGGTAGTGACCCACATCATAAACAAGAAATGGATACTTTTGCAACTGTAAATTGGATACTAGGATAATAATAATACCACCTATGGAAAGAGGGCAAAGCCAATCCAATGATAAGGTGTTAATGATGATAATTTGGTGGGAACTACACCTTATCTAAGCATGATAGCTAACATATTGGGAACTATAAATTGGTTTAGATTGATTATTTGGTAGGATCCACCCTACAACTAAAGACAATAGTTGACCCAAATGAAACTAGAAATTAGAATTGATTTGGTTTGGTGATTTTGTGGGAGCTGTCCATGGCTAAAGATGGTAGCTAACCATAGAAACTACTTATTTATTGTGTGATTGGCTAAATGGTTTGGATGAGCTACTTAGTATGGAAAAGTTGTTCAACATAATGTTTAAGGGAAATACTCAAGTGGATACTAGTCATTATCATGATCTAAGGGTAGTGCTCAAATGTATATGTAACAACTTCCAAAATTCAACCTCAAAATTCTTAAGTATTAACCAAAACAAACAACCCAATACTAACAAAAGGGTATAAGACAAACTTCCAAAAAAATCCATTCACTTCCATGATACAATAGTATGTAACAATATGCAAAACATGCAAGAGATATCCAAATAAGATGCATTCAATATATATAACTTCTACTCATTAAAAATAATAAGGAGGCATAACAATAAGTACATCTCAAATAATATAAAAGTCTCCCAAGTACATATCTAGTACTTATCAATGAGAATAAGATATTTACATAAACAAGATATATAGCGGTCAAATACTATAACCCTCATCAATGACAATGAATAAATAAGAAATGAACCAACCACAACAAATATAAGTGGCAATATATAATGTACATCATGAACAATATCTAAAGAACTCCAAACTCAACTCTACAAGATAATCCTCCAAGATCCCATACACTTGTTGCTGATCAGGGAAGGGTTTGAACCCACCATGAGGATGTCCCTTTCCTCCCCATCCATCAGTCAAGGAAAAGAAGCACAATCCATAATCCAAAGGTGTCGTACAATACAATACTGGTGATTATCTTATTTAGTTCATTCATTTATTAACATATAAGCATACACATGAAACCATAGATCTAAAACATATCAAATAAAAGAAATAGATTTATCAATGCACATCAACACATCCTTTCTAGCATCTAATACACACATAAATACAAATACATGGACAATCTAAATACAACCATCAATAGTAACTGTAAGCACTAAAAACATGCACAGCCTCCATGAGGACCTCATAATGACATGCAATCCTTGTCACATACATGTAAGTGTAAAAATAATGCCATCTTAGGAGTATTTATCTCAGCAACATGCGGGTTTTTGCTTCTTTCTCTATTTCCCCTTTTTTGTACTAATTTTTCCCTCTCTTTTTACATTTATCGACACTTGTCAATTTTCATTTTCTGTGCTTGTGACTTTGTCCCTAAGCCTCTTGTTTGTCTATTTGTCATAAATTGACCTTTCCCTAGTGTTTTCATCTCACCCCATCCATAGGAGCCCTCTAAGGGACCTCCTAAGCCATCTCCAACTTTCAGTTTTCAATTCTAATCAACTAGGACAAATCTCACCCTATTATTTTAGCATCTGCCCCAGGAGATTTGACATTTGCAAGTGGAGATTTGGTTTATAGCCACCTTTTGACCTAGTTCTAGAGACAGGTCAATTCTTCATCCCTTGACTAATAGTATCCAACCCTGAATGCCAACCCAGACCCTCTCCTCTGTGGGTCACCCATGTATGCCAACCCAGACCCTCTCCTCTATGAGTCACCCATGGGTCACCCTCAGGTGATTTGGATTGGTAAAAGGGAAGACCCATGGGTGACCCTATCATCTTTTCAACTGCGGATTAACTTAGAGTTTGGATGTCACAAATCTATGTTTTCCTCCATTTTCTTCCTTTTTGCATGAATTTTTGATCCAAAACATTGAGTGAACTATTCTTAGCTCATTCATCTCTTCCAAATTGGCTTAATTAGCTCTTGTTGATCTATACTTGTCACCTCTTTCACTCTTCATGACTCCATTGTTACTTCTATGATAATCTATCTTTGCTTCATCACTCTCTAATCAATCTAGTTCTCTGTCCAATCAACCTTGTTAACTCTTCAATATAATTGAGTTAACTTCTCAATCCTTCCCACCTTTCATGTGCCATTCAAACTTATAAATACCCCACCCCTCTTCATTATTTTCCAAGTTGGAGAATGGTCTCCTCTTCTTCACAATCTTTTTTCAAGTTTCTTCATATGAATTTGAGCCTCTTTCTTCATTTATTTCTTTAGTTTTCAGCATTGCATAGATTCAAAGTTCCTCCTTTTGGTAGGCAATCTCATTTGTGCAACCAAGATTTACAGGTTTTTTCTCTCCACATAGAATTCTTATGCTCACACAGGACTTATGAGACTTTTATTTTATTGTTGGTATGCTCAAGCTTTGCTAAATCTTCTTATTGCATCATTACACTGCTCATTTTGCAAGCCATAATACTCTCTTAGCCCACATTGAGCTCATATTTTGAAGATTTCTCAAGCCATTGTTCCGTCCCTTCCCTATTGTTACGAAGAGGAGATCCCCACTATTGCAAGAGGATGAAGAGGTTGCTGATACAAGGATTCCTGAAGGTAGTGGAGGCTCATGTATTGACACATTCTAGGTTCTTTAATTCCTTTTAGTAGTAATTAGATAATCTCAAATTTGCTCTTGGAGATAGTAATTTCATATTTCAATTTCCTTGATAGGCTAGATAAAATTGTATTGTTAAATTAGTTTATTTCAAGTAATTTGCATTATTATATTAGTTTATTTCCAAGTACTTTCATTTCCTAGAGTAATTGAAATCAAAACACAAGAAAATAGAAAAAACATAGATTAAGATTGTATTAGGAAAACTCATTTTAGAATTGCATTCATATTTGAATTCTAGATTAATTAAAGCACTTTTCTTTCAAAATTTCATAAAAAGAACAAAAAATGTTATCTTGCATACATATAGGGTGCATACATACAAAAACAAAAAACAACAAAAACACAAGCATCACATGAAGAGAAAAACCCTCGATTTCATCATGAGGTCAACCAAAATCAAAACAAAGTGAAAACTCGAGTAAACCCTTGATTTCAACACAAGGTCATCACAAGTCAATTCAAGTCAACCAACTCAAAAAAAAGAAAATAAAACCTTAGGTCATCAATCTAAGTCAAATGTAAGTCAAATCATGGTTAACTCTAACCAACTCACTTTGTTAAGGCTCACAAATGTGCCCTGGGCTTCGAGGTGAGTAGATGAGGGTGATCCTTGAAGAGATTGAGGAGTTACATCCTAGGCCTCAACATGATCAATGACAATCCAAGAACAAGAACATAGGATAAGGTTAATTCAACATAGAGAAGACACACGAGTCATCATACAATAGTTTAAAGAGAGACTCCAACTTTAAAGAAACATAAATGGAAACAATCAACAACCCACTCAACGTTGGAATCTTAGGAACCTGAATAGGAGAACAATAACTAGTGACCCTTTAGGTCATATAATTATCTCAACTACAGTAGTCACTAAACACCACATAAAAATAATAACCATAAAGGCCCCAGGACCAGTCAATCACTCTTCACCAAGTCTAGTTCTCAAGCGAGTAGGACCACCCTTGTGTCTCGCCTCCTCTCGACCGGATTCTACCATGAGAGCGAGAGTGACGTGGAGGTTCACCTGTGGCAAGGAGAAGGTCCCATGTGATATTTCAAATCTTACTCAACCTCCTTGTGCAACTGAGTCTTTTTTTAGTGTAAATATTTTGGTGAACCCGACGTGAAGAGAAAAACCTTTTGGTTGACCTTTTTTTATTTCATTGTAACATCCCAATTTCATCATCGTTGTCACATACGATGTCAAATTCACAAGATATTTTGGTGAACCTGATGTGAACTAAAAATCCTTCTAGGATGAGTCATTTGTGTGTTTACTTAAAAAATTATTTCATCATAACTTTCACATTTGACGCTAGATTCACCACATATTTTGGTGAATTTGATGTGAAAAATAAACTTTTGAGAGAGTCTCTTCACTTTTTTTGTTGCCTCAATAAATCAATTTGGGATGGATTCAAATTAAAAGGACATCCAACAAACACCCCATAACAAGTATTAGTTTTCAACAACCCTATATATGAAGACATGGTCATTCAACCCAACCAAATTAAAACATGCTAATTATGTAAAATATATCAACAAGAGCAACCCATAACAAGGCATAGAAAATGGCCACCGAAATAGACAATGAAGTGTATTGTCAAGAGAAGAACTTACAAGAAGATAAGAAGGTACAAAAATCACTCAACATAGTACATCAAGATAGAAAGTCCACATTATGTGAAGTGTCATCAGAAAGAGCAAACAAGCTCACTCAAACCTCAAAGAAAACCAATCCACGATAAGGTGACAAAACTTAAAGAATGAAAAAAACCTCACCCATACACCTTATAGAAACCTTGGTCTAATAAATCAAGACCCTTGAGGCTAGGAGTGTTAAACATATTATGAATACAAAATTGAGGAAAAACCTAGGGCATAGGGAAATCATTTCATCGACAAGATTGAATCAAACCAAGGGGCAACACAAAATTCCCCTCATTTAAACTTCCATTCTCATGACACACATAATGAACCATTCATGCCTCCCTTTCCCTCATCATCAAACATGACAAGTATCAATCAAATAGGTTGGAGTCCTATAGTAAAAAATCAACCACAAACGATCCCACCCAATTTTCAAAACATAAACATGACACCATCTATTTATCCAACTTTTTCATGATACCAACAATATAGCATACCCTTTCAACAAGCACAACAACCTCCACCTAAAAGGTTAATGTTTGGAGGAACAAGACCCTCTACACACAACTTCCTCCTAGGAACATACTTTAAGTATTTAAAGGAGCCTCTTGACTACAAAATTTGTCAAGCCACACTACCACATCCCCTCCCTTAGCTTCCAAAATTTAAAGGAGAGGGTGATCCCAACTCTCATATCAAGGTGTACATCATAGTAGTACAGGAAATCCTTCCTTGGGATGGGGTGGTAACAAATATGTTTCTAAATAATCTAGAGGGTATTGCTTTAGATTGGTACTATCGACTTCCAGAAGCATTGATCCACTCTTTTAGGAAACTCATTGATCAAGTTTTGGCTGCCTTTGACATAAACAAACTAGTCAAGATAGGAATTCAAGAATTTTTAACAATCAAGAAAGAAAATAACTATTTAGTTGCACACTTTATCACACAATGGAGAAAAGTTCTCTATTCTTCAACAAGTGCACCAAACATGGATCATAGAGAACTTTGTGATCTCTTCTTACATGCTCTCAACAATGACATGTGAGAACAAGTCCAAAATCTCCCTTACAAATCATATGAAGAAGCACTCAAAAGTGCCCTTAGAATTGACCAAGCTACTATTTATAGTGGAAGAAGGGAGTATGATGTCAATGGAAGATTGATAAACCATGATATAAATAACAAATTCTTGACAAACATTCAAGACATAGATGGGACAACAAAAATTTCAACATCCAGAAACATTAATAATTGTGAATAGGATAGTCATAGAAATTTGGGGAACCAAAATGTCAACAACTATCCCTTAAGAATCAACAAGAAGTCATACAACAATCATCATAAACCTCAAGATCACAATCATGATAAATATTGCTCATTTCACAAGAGAAGGGGGCATGAGATCAATTCATGTCGGGGTACCATCGCTTCATATCAAACATCCCAAAATGTCAAAAACAAGCATTCATGGACACATTTCCACAAGATGAAAGAAATAATCCCAAAAGATGTCACAATTCCTTTGATAAAAACTCCTTAGGCCTTGTGGAATTAGATAAAGATCAAGAAATTTGTGTCACCCAAGGACCAAAATGACTAGATGACAGCAACAATTCAATTTTTTCTCACATGTTAGAACTTCTTAAAAGTTCTCCTACACACAAGAATGGTCTCCTCAAAGCCTTAGATCTAGGACATCTAGTTCAAAACACTCCAAGTGAAACGTTTTCTTATTCGACATTTTATTTTGAAAAGCTAGCCTCAAACAATGACATAGCTAAACAAGGTGATCTCCCCCTCCATCTGATAGTCCAAGTTTAGGACTATTCCATTAAACATGTAATGATCAATGATGGGTCTACAATCAACATAATCTCTTTCTCTCTTTAAAAAAGAATGGGTTATGACGAAACTCAAATCACACAAGAAGCTTCCATCCTTAGAATTCATGATAACTCAAACATTCGAACCATGGGTAAGTTAATCTTCAAATCACACTAGGTCCTAAAAACCTCCCAACTAAATTTTATGTCATCAATGAAGAAACCACTTATAACATGATCCTAGGAAGGCCTTAGATCCATAGGATGAGGTCATTCCCTCCATACTATTTCAATAAATACACTTCTCACACATGGGACAAACCCACGTCATCAAAGGAGATCCTAATCCTTTCAGCATTTATAGAGTTGAACAAGTCAAAAAGAAGGGAAAGACCATGGAAACTGCCAATGACCCAAAAATTAACACTTTTGAAAAAGAGACATCAAAACAAATTGCAAATGTAGCCAAGACCAAAAAATTTATAGGAAAGAGGTAAACAAGAGAATTCTCCTTTGATCTTGTTATGGTAAAAAATGGACACATGCCTTTTTCCCTCCTAGTTTAGCTCCTAGGTCCCCGTATTAACACTTTACAAGAAAAATATTCATCCTGATGAGAAATCCCCTGAAACCCATATCAAATGAGTACTAAGGGCCCATTTAATGCTTAAGTCCCAACCAAAAAGGCACCTTGGTACTTGGGCGACCGCGCCCAATTCCACCTTGATTGGTCAAGGTCAAATTTAATACATGTCAACATAGGACTCTTAAATGGGTCCCTCTTTGTCGGCTCTTTCATTTAATTTGTGAATGTTTAATGGGAAAGCATATATAAGAAAGTGTTTAAATTCATTTGTAACCTAGATGGATATTACAAACTTATGATATTGGAGCAAAGAGTATTTAAGTCATTCATTGTGTTATTGTTGCATATTTGTGTTAGTATTTGTGTGTTTGTTGTAGATTTGGAATCAACATCCATCTCCTTATGATTTGAAGAAGATTCATCCTAAGGACTTCTACTCCAAGGTGACATCATAATTGTTTGAATCATTTCATTATCATATGAATTAGCTTTAGCCTCTTTCTTGCAAGGACACACTCTCTCTCTAACAATGGTGTTGGGAAGCTTGAATGCTCTCTCAAGATTTGACTGAGGCAAGTCCCTAAACACCACAATTGCCAAACCCCTTTATTCTTGTGTGTAGGTTATAGGTGTAAGTATTGTAGAAGTGAAGGTATAGGGAGGTTGGTCAAGGGATAGGGTTTCAAGATCTGAAAGAAAATTACAAAAATTCTACTGTAGTAGACTTGGACGCCCGCCCCAACATCCACCAACTAAATCAGGCATTGGATCTAGCATCAAAGCATCATTTAGAACATCTTTCCAGTTCTGAGTTTCTAGAGATCGGGACTTTCAGACTTGGGTGCCCGTCCCGGAGTCTTCCAACATTTTAGCTTCCATGTAACAGGTTACGACATCTCACTGATCATTTTGGTACTTTCAGATCCTGGCTTTCTGTTGTTGTTTATCAATTATAAGATGATTACCTCAATTCTAAGGTTTAGTGCATTTATTGGCCTAGAGTTTGGTAAAAAGTTTGGTTTAATCACATCTTTCCTTGGCACTCTTAAGAACAAAATTAGTAGCTGAGTCCTCTTGCATCTTGTAGTGACTCGGCTTGGTTTTTTCCTTGAATGTTGTAGAGAAAGAGGGTTTGATCTAGTGTACTTACATGCTTGCATTCATCTCTTTTTCCCTAATTAACATTTTGGTGAACCCGTAGCATCAAGAATTTTCATCTTGATGAGTGTTGAAATCATATCTTGCATTAATTCAAATCATACCTATCATCCTTCATTGAAAATCTTACATAAATTTTTAAAAAATTTATAAAAAAAAAGCATTCTAGGCTTGCATAAAGGCATAGTTTTGCATTCTTGTCATTTCATACCATTGGAAACATTTGATTTTCTGATTTTTAAATCAGATATGATACATATTACAGTAATTAATCATTTCATGATATCACACCTTGCATTTGAACATATCATTTATTAGGGGTTTGTTGAAAACTTGCACTGTCATATAACCTAGTTCTTGCCAAAGCTAGGGTTGGTAGTCAAAATCTTATTTCAGATTTTGATGCTCTTTTAAAACACTCATTCAAATCTTATTTTGAGTTGTAGTGTTGCTTCATTGTACATTCTTGCATTACAATTTTAAATTTTGCAATTCCATAGTGTGTATTTCAACATCAAGGATTTTACATACTCTCTTCACAACCATTTGAGCAAAACTTTTGTATCATTCATATTAACTTATTGTGAAGCACTATTTACATAATACTTACTTTGTTTGTAGTGAAATTAGTGTGTTTTTTATCCTCAAAAACCCAATTTCCTCAAACTAGTGCCTTGGTGTGAAATAGTCTCACATACATGGTCTCTCATCAACATAAGGGTGGCATGGTCCCTCCTCAGGTTTATAGGAAGAGAAAGTCTCCTGAACCTGAAATAAGATTTACACCACATGACAAACAAATTGGAGACATTGAGGGACCTCTTTACATTACCACATGTATAAGTGGAATTCCTACAAGAGGAATCCTTATTGATCCTACTTGTATAACAAATGTGGTTACTGAAGAATTCCTCTACATGCATGATTTGATACAGGAAACTTATGAACCCACACATATGATGGTTAAGACACATAATGGAGCTTTCCTCCTGGCTATGGGGAAGACTACATTATAGATAAAAGTAGTTGAGAATGGAATAATCATTTGACATCATTCCTACCTCTGACCTATTTCATGTGAAACTAGGTCATCCATGACTAAAGTCCATGAAAATGGTCCCCTCTACAATTCATAAATGTTTAAAATTTCCTCATCAAGGTAGAGTGCATGTTGTCCACCATAGTGGATGGAAACCTTTGGTTCCTCATGGAAACTTCAACATAGACTACTTTTAGCCACAGCCTACTAAGTCTACTCAACCAAGAGAAGATCAATACTTCCTAGCATATCAAAGATACAAGGCAAAGTTAATCACAAAATGGCTAGACCTCCTATTGAACAAATACAAAGTGAAGAGAAGCCTGGGCTTAAAGAACCCCCTTGACCACGAAAAGGAGTGTTTGTCAAGGTTCCTCCTCCACTATCCTTACAAGGATCAGGAGATAACCGTAATTAGAAAATCATTTCATCATGAAGATCAATTTTGTATCGTCTTCCTCTTCTGAAATGTCAAAGACTATGGAAAATTAGAAAAGACAACCCTTAGCTCAACAAGAAAACATTCCACCAACTAATATTGAATCAAAGACAAAAGAGCTACAAGTTGAAGAGTTAAAGGCCAATTATTCAAGTTGGGAAATAGTACCTTATGTACCTATCCCCTCTTGCATTCAATATTGGGAGGAAGATGATTTGCTCAACAACAACTGCTAGTTCAATTGTGTAATAGGTAAGTATTTATAACCCTTTTTAGCCACATTTGATGTAGCACCACCTTGAGTTGCTCACTTATGTAGCCTCCTCTTATGTGTTGTGTTCCCCCATGTTGTATTATCTATTGTTTAGGTCTCTTTGAATGGCCCTGGATACTCTTGTAAGGTCAAGGATACAAGGAGACCACCTCTGTTGTGACCATTCTTCTATTCCTCTCCTCTACTTTATTGTTGTGTGTTGTGCCTTGGGGGCATAATGTTTTGGAGGATGACTTGGGGGCATCTTCCCATGTTGTAAACCCAAGTCACCTTTGTCTCCTCTCTCCTTTTTATTATTTCCATTCTTTAGTGACTATACTAGTCAGTGGATGACGAACATAAACAAATACTGATACGGACCGTGCGTCCATTTAGCAAGAAAGCAAAAATGGACCTAGTCCATATATGAAGATGGGGTTGATATATATTACTAACACTTGACTAGTAGAATCACTCTGTGTTGTGATTCATGTTGTAAAAATTTATTGTAACAGACCTTTGCAATACTCTAAATCTACTTTTATGCACTTTGGATCATTTTGTATCTCACCTTGTAGCTACACTTGGTTTTGAGATACCTATAATATAATGGCTATACTTGGTTCTGAACTTGACAATATAGACTTGGTCTATCATGTGATATGATTTTTTTTATCTTTCATGAATTGGTTTGGTTGCTATCTTATAGTAAGATTTTCTAACCAAAGCTTATATCTTGTTGATTATATTAGCAAATGATATCGATGTGGTTGTGGGAACATTCGGTGATCGTGGCACATGTCACTTGGGGCATGGGCTTTGCGAAAGCTCTTGTTCCCTTGTGTGTTTTCACTTTACCTTAATGTGCTTGATACCGGCAAGTGGGATCAACCACTTTGAGGTGGGACCATATATAATGGTAACTACTTGATTACTTTCTACACTGACAAAATGTGTTTGTAAGATTTCATCACGGGGCGGGATGGCGTATCTCTTGAGCTAGTGCTCATCCTTTTAATAAAAAGACCTCATCATGAGGTGGGATGGTGTATCTCTTGAGCTATTACACATCCTTTTAAACAAATCCCTTTTATGGAAGGTGGGATGGTGTATCTCTTGAGCTAGTGTGCATCCTTTTAAGCAAAATCCCTCATTGTGAGGTGGGATGGCATGTATCTCTTGAGCTAGTGCACATCCTTTTATACAAAGTCTTCATCACGAGGTGGGGTTGGATCTTGAGTCATTCACCCTTAAGCATGTATTTGGTGGTTGTGGTAGCATAACTCAATTGTTAGGTGTGTTTGGCATGTCTTAGATAGTGGAGTGTAGTAATGAGTTCCTTCCTATTGCTCGTGTTTTATGTATATAAGACATATAGTGTATCGATGACATACTCTATGATGCTCGTGTATTTTGTTTGTCATCCATGTGTTCTTTGTGTCTTTATTTCATGTCTTGCATGTTTTTAGTGGTGGCATGTAGTGATGAGCTCCCCCTACGTCGTGTGCTTTGTGTGCCTTTGATGGTGGCACGTAGCGATGAGCTCCCCCCATCGCCTAGTTAGGGTTATATATGCATAATGGATTAATCATGTCTTCTCTTCATGTATACTTCATGTATTGCATGACTATACTCATGTCTTCTCCACATATTGCATTCTTTCACTATCTTTACTATGTATTGTGTGCTTCCTCATTGTATTCACTATGTCTTGTGTGACTGTTTAATGTTTTTTGATGTTTTCCCAAGTCTAGGGGCTAGAAATAGTCCTTCAAGCTTAGGACGTGTCTTCATTCTCATGTTTGTTGTGTTTTTATATGCTTCAACTGTACTTTAATGCATGTCTTGGATTGCAAGATCGCACACACATTAAAGTGGGGGCTAAATGTTATGGAGAAAAAGTGGATACATGCATTTTTACCTCCTAGTTTAGCACCTAGGTCCTTGTGTTAACACTTTACAAGAAAAATATTCATCCCAATGAGAAATATCCTGAAACCCATGTCAAATAGGTACTAGGGGCCCATTTAATGCTTAAGTCCTGACCAAAAATGCACCTTGGGACTTGGGTGCCCGCGCCCAAGTCCACCCTGATTGGTCAGGGTAAAATTTAATACATGTTGGCCTAGGACTCTTAAATGGGTCCCTCTTTGTCAGGTCTTTCATTTAATTTGTGAATGTTTAATGGGAAAGCATATATAAGCAAGTGTTTGAATTCATTTGTAACCTAGATGGATATTGTGAACTTATGATATTAGAGCAAAGAGCATTCAAGGCATTCATTATGTTATTGTTACAGATTTGTGTTAGTATTTGTGTGTTTGTTGCAGATTTAGAATCATCATCCATCTCCTTATGTGTTGAAGAAGCTTCATCCTAAGGACTTCACCTCCAAGGTGACATCATCATTGTTTGAAGTATTTCATTATCATTTGAATTGTCTTTAGCCTTTATCCTTCAAGGACACGCTCTCTCTCTAACAACGATGTTGGGAAGCTTGAATTCTCTCCCAGGATTTGACTGAGGCAAGTCCCTAAACACCACAACCCCCAAACCCCTTTCCTTCTTGTGTACAGGTTACAAGTGTGAGGATTGCATAAGTGAAGGTACAGGGAGGTTGTTCAAGGGATAGGGTTTCAAGATTCGAAAGCATATTGCAGAAATTCCACTGTAGAAGAATTGGGTGCCTACCCCAGAGTCTTTTGACATTTCAACTTCCATGTAATAGGTTATGACATCTCATTAATCATTTTGGTACTTTCAGATCCTGGCTTTCCGTTGTTGTTTGTCTATTATAAATTGATTACCTCAATTCTAGGGTTTAGTGCATTGATCGACCTAGGGTTTGGTAAAAAGCTTGGTTGAATCACATCTTTCCTTAGCACTCTTGAGAACAAAATCAGTAGCTAAGTCCTCTTGCATCTTGTAGTGACTTGGCTCAATTTTGTCCTTGAATGTTGTAGAGAAAGAGGGTTTGATCTAGTGTACTTACATGCTTGCATTCAGCTCTTTTTCCCTACTTAACAAATCCCCACTCAACAAAGTCTTACACTCCATTCAACTTAGTGGTCATTCCTATCAATCTAGATATGAGCATCCATATAGTTTAGATCACCACTAAGCAAAAAGGAGAATCAAGACCTACACAGAAACTAGGAGAGTCAACACCAACCTCATTTGCCCCTCAAAATTTCAAAAAATCAACAAAACTATACAATAATAAAAAATGATAAAGCTAGGGGGCAAATAATCAACAAATAATCAAACAATGAAACATGTGAGTACACAAAACTCCTAACTAAATTCAAAGACATTTTTACACGAAGTCTTTGAGTGTCCTTGCAAAGACTTTAAAGTGAAGTTCAGACCAAATTGGATAGATCCATACATAGTTAAGGAAGACATCAGAAATGACGCTACCTCTTTTGTATTATGGAAGGAGAAGAGTTCATCATCTCAAAACATTGTAAAAGCCTATAAAATCCAAAAAATCAAATAATTCAAAAATCCATAAAAAGCATAAAATCAAGAAAAATCAAAATTTTGTATTCTTTATTATGTTCCATCATGCATTTTGTGAGTGTCATGCTCTTGTTTGATTTTCATCCTAGTAAGGAGTCTAAGGTTACTTAGGTATAGGTTGACCCTTTGAGCCTTTGAGATCCCACAACAATTCATGTTCACCGCTTATCACTATTACCCTACTACATTTTCCCAATGATTCTAATCAAAGCCTAGCTTTTATCTCTACATTGATCCTAATCTTAATGATTCATGTTGTTAAGTCTAAGCGAAGTCAATATTCAAACCCGCGGTGTTCAAAGGAAGCTTACAAGTAGAACTTCCCCATTCTTCCCTAATAGAAAGGAAGTCCAACTAGACTATGAAAACTTTTGGTGGCGCTCAACCCCTTATCTTTCTTGGCCAAAAACGTCATGAGGATCAGAACTCTGAAGGAAGCAATCTAAAATATGAGTGAATACAAAATGACTGATAAAAAATAAAAGCGATGAGAAAAGTGAGAATAGAAAGACCAAAGTTGTGTATCCAAAATACTCAGAAAGTTCAAAAGCATTCATTTCCATAAAAGTCAAAATATCAAAAAATGAGAAAATTAAGTGAGGCATTCCAAAAATACAAAAAAAAAAAAGAGAGAAAATGCATAAATAAAAAAGGAGTTACAAAAAAAGAGTGATAGAGAGAAGATTGTTGAATGTCTGTACCCTTGGGTGGACATAAGTCTAAGCTCAAAGCTTCAAGGGTGACATTTTATTAGAGAAAAATAAAAGAGAAAGGTACAAAGCACACACTACACTAGCTAAGAAAAGCCAATAGTACAATAGTCTTTAGGACCATTTTCTACTTAGGGACCCTTGTTCTTTCCCCATTTTCCTTTACTTGAGGTCTATCTTGCTTGCCATCTATGATCTAAGTCTAGTGAATGCCAACAAAAATTTTTACTTGTCCGAGTTAAAATCTTGTCAAATTGTTTTGTCTAGATAAGGATCAGTGTTTATCCTTTTTAAGAAGCCCAAAATTAGAAGAGTTCCATCTCCTTCCCACTCCAACTTGAGTCCCTAATCCCATCCCAAAGATAAATAAGTCTCTTTGTACCAAGTTAAATCACAATCCCTAGGTCAAAAATCCTACTTAAGAATAGTCACATTGTTTGTTGCACCTGCATACATGCTATCATAGAAAATTAAAAGTAATAAAACATGTCATAATATCATACATTCATAGCACTTAGAACATAGAACATTGCATTTCATATTTGTGAATCGCATCCAAACACATTGCATTTCATTCATATTAGAAAAAGACAAAAACAAATTGCATCATCCATATGTGATCATCTTAGGTATGTATTCTCATAAGAAAAATAAAATCTCTAGAGACAACCATATGCACAAGAGGGAAAGTGAAGTACAAGATGTCAGCTAAAGCTATTTATAGATCTCATCCAATCAGGGCTTGTAACAATAAGTGTAAACAATGTTTGAGAATAAGCCACACCTCCAAATAGAGTCAAAAGAACAAAACTGTGTAATCAAGTGCACAAGTCTCCCCATGCAAGGGGGAAAGGGTGTAAATATCTTCGATAAACATAGGTCTTCAAAAGACCTCATGGAGTTTCAAATCAAACCTTTGTAAAATCTTCACAAAAACCATAAAAATTAGGAAAATAAAAAAAACCTCAAAAATTGTAAAACCTCAAAAATCCCTAAAAATTGAATATGTTCTTCAAAATTTGTAATAAAAGGAGAATCTATTCTTCTCCTCTCTAGATTAGCATGTATTTTATTTTTGTAGTTATCTTGCACGCTCATTTTGCGTTCTTTCATCCCCACATGTCTCCTTGACAAAGCAAACAACTAGGCAAACTCACAACGAAATCTATGGTGTGTTCAGTCATTTCAATTTTCATTATTTATCTTGATACATTTAAAATTTAAAACTAATGCTAGTTGTTGCAAGTACTATTGTGGGAAATCAACAACATGTAAGGCCTATTTCAGGAATGGTACCTACCCTTCATGTAGACTACCATCCCCGAGGAGGCAAATATGTAAGCACTAAAAAACATGCATAGCCTCCACGAGGACCCCATGATGACATGTCACGTACATGTGAATGTGAAAATAACACCATCTCAACAACATTTCTCTTGGCAACATGTGGGTTTTTGCTTCTTTATTTGTTTCCCCTTTGTCGTACTAATTTTTTCCTCTTTTCTGACAATTGTCGACACTTGTCGATTTTATTTTTATGGTCTTGTGACTATTGGAGTCCAAAACAACACTGAGAGGGGGGGTGAATCAGTGTTGTATAAACTCTTAAATTTTTGCAAACTTTATCTTACAAGACAAAAGAGGGAGGAAGACATCAATGATTTGTTAAACATATATGCACAAGAATAATAATGAAAGATGTAAAAACACAAAAGAAATTAACAAGAAGCATGACACAAGCTTTTCACGAGTGGAAAACCCTCCTGGGGTAGAAAAACCTCTCAAAAACTACCTCATTGGCTTATTCAAAACCTCACTGGTTACACAAAGCTCTCACTGACCAAGAAAGCTTCACTAGCTTTACAAAATGCCTCACTGGCATACACTGTGCCTCACTAGTTGATACAAGGCCTCACTAGCATATAGAAAGTCTCAATGACTTCTCACAAACACTTTAGGTGCACATACAAATCTTATCAAGGGATTACCTTGTTTCAATCAAGTACAAAACCTTATATCTCCCCTTTTTTATTTTCACAACATTCATTTCAAGATTATATTCTTCAACCTCTGTAAAATAAACAAATTGATGTCTTCTTTGATGTTAACTAAATCATCAAATCACCATTTGATATCTGCACAATCCTTCAATAATTTTTTCAATGTATTCTTGGTCACAATTTCAATGTTTGTAAAAGGGCCATCTCTGCAAAAGAAACACATCATAAATACAAATTATCTCTGCAAAATAATTCATCCCTGCAAAATAAGTCATCTCTGCAATATTCTTGAAGCCATCTCTACAATTTTCTTGTACTCTCTGCAAAACATAATCTCACAATATCATGATTCATCTCTGCATATTTTATGACACTCACACACTCATCAATCTGGAACCTAAAAAAATAAATCATACAAATATTCTTCAAAACCCTTCATAATCCTCTTCCATCTGATAACAAATTCATCTCCTTTATTTTTTTTTCATTTTCTTCATCTCAAAACCCTTCAACTTCTTCTCCTTCAATCTAAAAAAAAACATCTTCAAACATAATAAGATCATATAAAAATAAACTTTCAAAATCAATTCTCATTCTCTACAAATATCTCAAAAAATTTCTTTTATGTCTTCCATAAAAAATCTTCACTCAATTTTCTTAAACATTCTGCCCTCATCCTCTTCTCACAAAAGAAGATTATCAAAAAAAAAACTTTCCCTCTTTTAAAAAATAAAGCTTCTCCTTGATATTCTTCCTACTACAAAGGAGAGTTTAAAAATAGAAAGAAAAAGCTTCATGAAATCTTCTCAAAGATTCCACAAAGATATGCATTGAAATTTCCTTAAAAAATCTCCTTTTTAAAAATACTAAAAATAGTCTTAAAAAATCTTTTATCACTTTCTACCAAATTCATACCCAAATGACCTTTTATGACTTTTTAATTCTCAAAGCATATAAAACTCATTTAGGGGGTAGACAGATTAGGATATAAAAACCAAATTTTCTAAATTTAAAAACAAAGCCATAATTATGGCTTATTTGCACTCCCTAATAGCCTTTCATTTTGGCGCTCAATGCACATAAAAAGGCCATTTCAAATGGGAAAGAAATTATATGAGGACAAGGACTGGTCACCATGATGTCTAAAGGACCCTTTAACAAGTCAAACTTAAGTGGGATTTGTGAGGCCTACATTTTTCATTTCCGTTCATGTGACTATTTACCTTATTGTTGTTGATACTTTTATATTTGTGGGACTGTTGATCCCGGATTTACAAACTATTAAACTTTATTATGTTAAAGGAAAACTAATTGGGTGATGTTAGATAGATGTTTATTTTATAGGAAAACTAATTGGGTGATGTTAGATAGATGTTTATATTATAGGAAAACTAATTGGGTGATGTTAAATAGATGCTCTATATTAAAGAAAAACTAATTGGGTGATGTTAGTTAGAAAATTGTAATGTGATTTCCTTTATGCTTAAGAGAACTTGTGGTATTTTATGGGAATGCATATTTTAAATTGCTTCGGCTATGATATTTATATGTGGAATTAACTTTGCAATTGAGTGTACAGGTATTCTAACAAACCATAGACACTGGAGATCATCCTACACCTTATGTTGTAATCCCTTGTGAAGTCGATTTGGTTCCACGAGGATCCAAGATCAACTCTGTGTTTGATGTAATGTTGTAATGTTAATTTGCATGAGGTTAGGTTTACCCTATTTTAATTTGAATTATGATATGTGTTGTAAGAAATTGTCTCTGAATTGCATTTTTAAATTTTAAATTTTTGGAGACCCTTTTCTTGTGTTTTAACTTGACCCCAAGTGTCCTAACTAGGCTAAACTTGACCCTGGGTTATACCCCACAGGTCTAGGGTCCCTTTTGACTTGGGTAACCCTTGGTTAACCTCCGTATGGTCACCTTAACTTCACACTGAAGTTAAGTGACGAATTTGGAGGCATGGGAGGGATAGGATGAGTGGTACCAACACTCAAGCCCATCCCTTTTCAATTCCCAAGGCTAGAGATGACTCCAAGATCCACCAATTGTGGAGGACTTGACTTCAAGTCTCTCTCACAATTGGTGAGAGTACCCATGGAGTTGTGTGGTCCTTCATGAGAGGAAAGGAAGGGGAGACATGTGTCACCCTTTCCCTCTTTAACTCCCCTTTTCTCTCCCATGTGTTGGAGAAAGGACATGTGGTAAGGGGTGAGGAAGACTTTGGGGATGGGTGAGTGACATGTGTCAACACCCATCCCTTGGGACATACTAGTGGGTGGGAGGAAGAATGAGGAGGTGACAAGTGTCACCTCCCCATTCCTCTAAGTTCATGAATTGGGCTTATTTTAATCCCACTTGGGATAGGGAGAAAGGTTGTTGAATTTTTGAGAATTTTAATTGTCTGGAAATTGATTTGGGAGAAAAGAATAGAGGGAGTTTTGGTGGCTTATGTTGGAGGAGATTTTAGAGGAGCTCTACATCAACTTCTTCCATATTAGGGCTTTAAAGGTTGGTTTTCAAGGCTAAGGCCTTCCCCTTGTATTTCAATTTGCTTACATGATGAAGGTGTGATATGTATTTTACTTGTGTTGTAATTTGTTATTATGGGGGAATATTTATTAGGGTGTTGAAAGAGCCTCTCCCACTTGGGATAAAATGCTCATCAAGTGTGGGGTAGGGGAGGAGTGATCCTCCTCAAGTTCATTACCTTGTTTTGGGATGTTGAAAGCCTTGAGGGCATTTTATGTGATTTTGAGTAATTTGTTATATGGCTTAAGAGCCAAAATATGAACTCCTTTAGAAATTTTGTTATCATGTTGGCTTGAGGCCATGAGAAAAATTGTGTTGAGATAATTTGAAGGAGTGTCACTCTAGAGTTGAGTGTGTCCACTCTCCTACCCCTTTTAGACTCACCTTGGTTGAGTTGTGTGTTGTAAATATCCACGGGTGTATGATTGTGCTTTTGAAATGTTTGTTGTCTTGTTGTGAAGTGGATTTGAGTTCCCTAGGTTTGTGGATGACCTCCCTAGCTCGGAGGTGACCCTCTTGCGGGTCTACGGTAGGGAGGAGAGTAAGATGTGTGGTGTTTCTTTCCCTTGTGTGTTATGCAGGTTTCATAGAGCTTAGTGTGAAGATTGAAGAATTTACTTGTCTTGGAAAATATTTTATTTTCCTTTACTCTTAAGGCTCTTGAGGAGAGCTTGGTCTTATTAATAGCTTCATCCTTGTTGATTTTCAAAGAGGAGAACTTCTCTCTCTCTCTCTCTTGTTGTAAAATTTTGTCTTCTTAAGATTGTGAGAAAACCTCTTTCATTGTATTGATAATCATAGTTTGTTTATTTAAATTTTACCATTATGAAATGATGAAGGAAGGAAATTTGTTTTTAAAAGGATATTGATTTTGTGTAATTCCTAAAAATTCTATTAGCAAAGTTGTGATTTAGTTGATGTAGTAAATAAAGAAAATTTGTTATAAGTTATTTCTTGTATCACTTAATGGGAATATCAATTTTGATAAGTTATAAAGTTGTAATTGTAACAAAAAAGAAAGTTATAAAATTGTTATTTTGATAAGAGGGCTAATTAGATGCTGTCATTTTTTTTAGTATCAAATTCATTGAAGTTGTTCTTCCTTATATGTGTAAATTTTAATCATGCAATGAATATACTTGTAAAAATAAGAATGAGTTCTTTCCTTGTAGTAGAATTGGTAAAAGGAAAATATGTTTGCTTATCTTGTGAATTTGCTTAAAATAGAAAGTTAGTAAGTGCTTTAGAAAGAGGGCTATAGTTTTTTTTTTTTTTAAATACTTATATATAATAATATATATATATGCAAATATATATATATATATATATATATATATATATATATATATATATATATATATATATATATATCATGGGAATTTGATAAGATGTATTAAATTTACTCTTGAAGATAAACTGATTTTTTTATTTTATTTATTCTGCCAATTAGAATAAATTGACTGTATTTAATTTATACAATATATATATATATATATATATTTTAAAATTCATAAACTGTAAATTTAAACTGAAGATAAAGAATGCTATGAATATACTTTTATATATATATATATAAACATGTATATTTTATAATAAATGAAACTTAATACAATTTTAAAAAAAATATATAACAAAAGAAATGTAAAATACTGAGAAAAATATTGAAGTGACTATATTTTTTGTTACAGTCTGTAGAATGTTTTATGGGAAATGCATTTACAATTGGGTGGGGGGGTTCAAACCCCCCCACTGCCATTTCTTTGTGCCTTTGGGTGTGGGGAGGGGGGCAAAGCCCCCACCCACACCCCATCGAATGGGATGTGGGTGGGGGCTCCGTCCCCCTCCCCACACCCCTGTTACCCTTGAAGCCCAATGGACCACAAACTCCTCCCACGGCCTCTACCACAGACTCCTCCCGCGGCCTCTGCCACAGAATCCGCTCGCGACCTCCCTTCACTGCTCCTTGTGGCTACCTCCACCCACGCTCCTCTACTCCCACATCGCCGCCTATTTCTAGTGCCGACGCCACTCCTCCACCATTGGCCATAGCCCTTCGACCCCATGCAGCACCGCCGCCATCCCTCTCATCCCTGCAATCAAAAACCAACAAACAAGAAATCTTGTTAGGGTTCATCCAATGGATTTCACCCTAAAGATTTATGGCTCCACCCCCTTTTTAAAATGAAAAAAATACAAAAGAAGGTATAAATCATAATTATAAAAGAAAATTAAAAAAAAATTAACAATTAATAAATAAGAATGTATATATATTAATTCTACCATAAGAAAATGTAATTTTGGGGTTTGATAATTTTCACAAATAAAACACCAAGAAAACCAAAAGAAAAATATATTTTGCTCAAGTAAAATAAATGTTTATATATTTTTTAGAGTGAATTTTATAAATTCACTATCCTTATAAAGGAAAACTTAGTGATATATTACATAGCATATGCATATATATATATATATATATATATATATATATATATATATATATATATATATATATATATATATATATATATATATATATATATATATATATATATATATATATATATATATATATATATATATATATATATCTGTGTGTGTGTGTGTGTAATTATATCTTCTTAAATCAATTACGCCATCATATGCATTTCATATGTGGCCATTTAAATTCAACCTATAAATTAAGTAAAACGTCCAATTGAGAAAAGTGAGAGAAAAAGAGAAAGAAAGATAAAAGTGAAAATAAAGAGGAGAAAATGCGTGGCATTTCTGAAATAGGCTAAGAGAACTAATTAAGATTTAACTTTCTGTTAATCCTGATTGGGGAAAAATTAATTATCAAAATTAATTCAAACGTTGAATGAAACCTAGAGCGAAACCCTAGTGGACTTCATCAAATGAAGTTTGTAAGTCTTGTTTACGTGATCTGATCTACCAAGAAATTAGGAATATTGTAAAGGATATAGTGATAACTCTGATTGATAGAGAACTCATCTACCAAGAAATTAGGAATAATGTAAAGGATGCAGTGATAACTCTAATTGATAGAGAATGTGAAAGAGAACAAATTAAAAAAAAAATTCAGAGAAACGGGAAGGAGAACAAATATTCAGGCTTTGTTGAAAATACTAAAATTGGATGGAGAACAAATTAATATTAAATTTCAGAAAAATAGGAAGGAGAACAAATGTTCGAGCTTTGTTGAAAATGCTAAAATTGGATGGAGAACAAATTAATATTAAATTTTAGAAAACGTGAAGAAGAACAGATGATCGAACTTTGTTGAAAAATGTGCCATTAACTTAATCAACTGTAATTTCAATGTAATTAGGGAGTTGTAAGAAATTTAGCAATCTTATCAGGAAACCTCGTGATCAAGATTAGTGTTAGTACAATAAACCCCACTCATGCCCGTGAGGCGTTATACTGCTAGAAATTCCTAGAAATTAGGGTTTGGTTGGTTAGTAAAGTAGAACCCTATTAGCGACGTTAACCGCATCGCGATGACCCCCTTGATGGCCTTCTTGCGAAGGGTATGTGTATGTGTGTGTATTACCTTGCTTTCAACTATTGTGGTTGCACTTTAAGTGTACACCATCGAGCACGCTTACGCGTGCGAGGAGGTTTCTAGGGAAGCATGGGAAAATTTTTGATATTTTGTGTCATGACCACATGACAAATGTGGACATGACACGTGTGATGCGTGTTGTGACTGCATGGGAAATGTGGGCATGATAGGATTACCTTCTATCTCAGGTCAACAATTAAAAATAACATAAAGTGCAAAGATATGAAGGACTTAATTTAGGATTGGTATGAAGGACTTAGAATGTAAGATTTAGGATTTCAAGAATACAGAACAACAGGCATTAAATCTGCATAAGAATAAATTAGACTCTTCTTTAGGCACCATAACCTGAGATAAGGATATAAATTGGTCCATTGTAATTGCATATTAGATTTTACTAGATCTTTAATAATAGTGACCTCTAACATTATCACTATATTTTGCAAGCATAAGTAACCTCTACCATACCATCTAAGGAATCATTCATGAATGCTTATGCATATCATACCAAAGAGAAGAATCTTATCAACCATGAATGATACCTTCTATGCATCTGCAAGTCATCAACTTGTGTCTGAACCCCTTTCATGTGAATTCTCTGTGAAACATGAAGCAAGATCATAATAACTGATATCAAAGAACCTATGAACACCATCAAGACATCATGAACTAGACATGATCAACAACATAGCACCCTGAATCTTGAATCTACATGATATGAGTAACATATATGATAATCATTATGAAGCACCATTTTGAATAGCATGATAACAACAATAAGCATGAACACAACATTGTCAAAATATGAACTCAAGTATATGAACTCCTGAAATGTGACCATGAAACCATGAGCATGAACAATGCTTGAACTTCCTGAAATGATTAACAAAAAAAAATTAGCATCAAACATCACTTAACCAACTCCTTCAAACACCACTGCATGAGATCTACATAACATGAAGATATCCTGATGACATCTCTTATCAATCACTGATCCTAATGATATGAACAACTCATGTCAATACCAACACCTTTTTGACATCAATGACAATCTACTTTCATCAATCTCCCCCCTTGTCATTGATGGCAAAACTGCATGATGCATTTTTTCTTTCTCCCCCTTTTTGACATCTGATGACAAAGGCTATTGTCTGCCCCTGAGAAATTAACTCATAAATAATAACATTAGCAAGAGACTAGCAAATTATACTGATATCAACCAATTGCTTACTTATTTCTTGGATCACAAACACTATCACTAACCTTGTTATCTTTCATACCAACCAAGAATTGAGATATCACTTACCCAAATCATTGATATCATTAGTCTCTAAAAAATTTAAGGCACTGATCGCTTTTGCAATTTGCTGTTCTAAAACTTGTCTTGAAAGTTTTGTCCTTGTATATCTATATATTGCACAACTTTTCAACTTGTGAGCAATAAGACACCATGAAGCATAGGACCTAAAAGCAACATCATGTGAGGTACACCAACCAAAGCATTAAACCATTGTTATAAACTACCCATAGATTGTACCAAACTCTCAACACAATACCATTTCATGTCACAATACAAATATAAATATGAAGATGAAAACTGACACCATTGAAATCCTTTGATCACTTTTTTTGTTAAGATGAAGACTGACATATCACTGCTACCAAATACCAACTCCTAATAACATCACTTGTGATTGCAAAGTAAACTTTTCATAACAAACAATCCTTTCACAATCATCAACACTTTTTGACCCAAATGACAAATCTCCAAGAACTCTAAAATCATAAAGTATGAAGAAGATTATGATGGCATAAAAATGACTCCTTTGACAAGACATGGATAAACTTGAACTCCATGCAAAGATATTATAACCACTTCAACACCCATGATACACAATAATGTAGGCTCAACAAGCAACATTCTGATGATGAAGACAATTCATCATAATATACACAACTCATGATGACCACTCTAGAGATGATCTTGCCAAGACTTCCAAGATAGACAATCAACTTGCAACCAATTTACTTCTGCACATACATCTTAACATTATAAAGAATGAAGATCATCTTGTAAGGAATGAAAATGAAGACTATCCTCCTATGCCTGCACATGACACCTTTTTGCAACACAATATCAAATCTGATATATACAAAACCATATCTGAGACATACTACAATAAACAAGAATTGACGACTCTTGATTTTATCACTCAAATCAGCCCATCAAATATGCACAATCTTCACCATCAAGTACTATGAAATGACTTCTTCCATTTTCAGCCACCTTAGCCAACACATGCTAATATCTAATAGGAGCTTATTGGAAACATCTTAAGCTCTTTTCCATGACAACCAATACTTCTCAATATCAAGATCACTTTGAAATACACATACTGAAAAACCTCAACAATCTCCTTCCTGAAACTTCTTGGGGATAATTTATGGGACATGAACAACTCCCCCTCATATTATGCTATCTGTTATGCAACTGATGAAGTGACTTGTACAAGATGCACAAGCTTAGAATCTGACTTCTCTTGACTTTCTTTCTACTTCCAAGCTTTCATAGGTTCTTTCTTTCTCCAAACCTTTTCACCTTCTTTTCTTTTCCACTTTTTAAAATCAGGTGATACTTTCCTGCAACTGTGTGCTTTATGACCTAGAGAGTTGCAATTATAACAAATTATGTTGTAATCATAATCAAATGACTGATAATACCTTTTTGACATCCCTTGAGTATTTATGTTATGCTTCCATGCAGGATCATACCTTCGATTCATTTTGTAGTTTCTTTGTGTGTGACCAACATTATTGTACTTGTAACATACAAGATTACTATTCCTTCTACAATCAACTGCTTTGTGTCCAAAGTGATTGCAGATATAACAATAGCCTTGTTGTGATGTTCACAGCACGTCCCATTTTACCTCTTAGCAAAATGAGGACCCCTGTTGTGGCTGTTTCTTTTGGTTTGTATGTGGTCTTGCTTGGTGGTAAAGGGAAAAAAGGGTAAGTAATACAAACCATGTTGAAAATTGAAAAGATCTAGCATTAAGTACAAGGCAAGGGTATTGGTGAATTCTTTGTGAAAAATGAGTTAAGGTTGTTTTTTGAACCAGTAAGAAATTCCCAATATTTTGTGAGATATGTGTTTTTTGGTAAAATGCATCATTTTTAGGGTTTCTATGTCATATACAAAGTCGTTTGTATGTGAAGTCTTTGTATAAGTCGTGGTGAGTACAATCGGGTATCATATTTTGATAATTTACATGCATATGCTCAAGCGTTTGTATCCTTTGTATGCAAGTCAGACCCGATAGGTTTTCAAAAGTTGAATAAATAAAGTCGTCAGATCCGCATTGTGGGTTTGTATGTATGATCAATATAAGCGCAAATGATATACAAGGTAATATACATGCACGGACCTGAGGGCGGTATACAATGTGGTTGATTAAGGTGAGGAAAGGTATTTTACACAGTTTGTATGTTTGTATGTTTTGGCTCTACATTCTTTAAGGAACATACAATTACGGATTCCAAAAGTTATTCAAATCTGATGTAAGTGATGCATTGTTTCTTAACGCATTTTGGAAAAGTATGCATTCGCTTAATATACATGCATGGACCTGAAAGGATTATGCAATACAGTTAATGAAAGTCAAAAGTCCAATATGGTTGTATAAAAGTTTGCATGTATGAAGGATTGTATCTAGGTGCAGATACAATTATTATGTCTTCGAAAAGATACAAGTGGGTAAGTAGAGTGGGGCCCACGATTGCATCTCACGGTTGTATGTTACATGTACAAGGGGAGATAAAAGTGGAGATACAAGAGATGAAAAGGTAAAATTGATGCGGAGTTCAAAAGGGGATGAAATACAATTAATATTTTGGTATGTATGAAAGATTGTATACATACAATCCCGATATACAAAGAGGTAAAAGTGCACTATAGGGAAATATAAAGTGAATGGTTTGTATCTATTTTATATACATTGCGACATACAAACTGAAGATACAAAGTTGAACATAAAGTAAAAGGTAACATTGTTTTATAACCTTTTGCATATTTAGGCTTGTATATTAATGACATACAAAGTGATATACAAAAAATGATATACAAAGTGACATACAATAAAATGATATGTATGCAAAGGGCAGACTAACGGATACAATGTTCAAAATAGAAGGTTAAAGTAGAAAGCCGAAGCCGTATGTGCATTCAATGTCGCATTTAATGCAGAACTAACATCAAAAGGATGAATTTTAACATGTTAGGGTAAATAAAGATTGTTTTTCTTTTAGAATTACACCATGAAAGTTAAAATTGTAGAGAAAGAGAATTATTGCACAGATTGAATAGAAGGTTCACTACTAAACAGAATTTCAGAATGGGAATGACTCAAAAAAAATGGTAAAGTGGGTCAACATTTGTAGAGTTGAGCTATCATGAATATAGGTATTTATCTTAAATGCCATTACAGTTCAATTAATTGAAAATGCAAAATGGATTATTAGTAATTTCATTTAAAAAGGCAAGAAAGTGACAAATTATTGTATTTGATTAAGGAAATTATTGATTGGTGTTAAGTAATATGAAATTTGAAGTAGGAAAAGACAAAAAGGATTAGGGTAAATGTAAAATGTAAGAAATTTATGGTAAAACCCTAGGTAAATGAAGTAAAACAGGAAGTTAAATATGTGACTTTTCACAGGATTGCCCCGAAACAAAAGAAAGTAGATCCAGGGGGTGAAGAAAAAGTAAAGAAAGAAAGAAACCCATGAAAGGAAACAAAAAAAGAAGAATTGCCGGTACACAGAGGGTATTCAACCTTGCTTGGCACAAGCAGAGTCAAAATTGATACAAATGTAGGATCCTATGATGTAGAGGGTATTCTTTAGAAGATTATAGAGATAGATGCTACCTCTGATATAAAATGCATTTGGGATAGTGGATTATACAAGGCTGTAGGTTTCCCATTAGCCATGGAGGCTAAGGATTTGGTTTTGGAATGCATATACAAATATGATGTAAATACCAAAAAAGTAATACATGAAGACCGAGTGATTGTAGATTTGACTACAGAAAGGATACCAAGGACATTTGGTCTAGAAATTCAAGAGAAAATGGTGGATATAGACAGACCAATACACAGAAGATTTTAACAATAATGAAAGAGACTACAAAAGTAAAATCTTCTATAGCTAGTACAATGCAAAAAACAAACCTAGGGTTGTAGGAAGAGTGCCAAGGAATCTTCATAGGATAGATTTTAAAGAGGAGATACATTTAATGATTACCATGCTGAGTAGACTAGTAGGGTTGAGAGATGCAACAAAAGGTGAACCCTGGATGTTCACTATTATTCAATTTATGAGGGAAGCAAAAAAGGAAGATGGACAAATTCACTGGGCCAAGACTATCAGTACGGCCATATGGAAACAGGCCATGTTGAGAAAACAAAAGATGATGCCTTTTCATTTGTCATCATATGTTTTATATTCATGTGCTTCTATGATTGAACCATACATAATTGGAATTGACAGAGTTGGGACCATGGGGAATGGCCCAGATCAGAAATTAGTCTATGGCCATTATCTGGATTTGCAAGAGGATAATGCATCAAGGAAGTATGTCTTGGTAAATGATGTATTTTATACTTACATGGTAAGAGTTTTAAAGGGAGAAAAAGATAAAAGGTTGTCTAAAGATGCAAGAAGACTATTGGGTTACACAGTTCTTGGTATATACAATTCCAAAACTTTACATATATTAGAACTAAGGGTTTTGATGGGAAGCCATTCATGCTGCCCAGATATCCATCAAATAAGCTAATTGTATTGGAGTTTTCAAGACAAAACCTAAATTTTTTCAGGATGTATAAGAAGATGTGGTACAGAGAAAATATTAAACTTCCTTGGGCAATTAGAAGATATTTTTGCTATAGTGAAGAAGTGGCTGAATGTTTAGAAAGAGAATTGAGATATTATGGCTTTGAGGAATTTGAATTAGCAAGACATTTTTATCCTTTTCACAGAATCTAGAGAATCATTGATTCTAAGTTCAAGCATCAAGTGCATATTGAAGGTCAGATTGCAAAAATGATAAAGTGAGGAAAAGGGCTCATAAAAGGCTAACAGTAGAATAGATGAGGGCCATGGGAGAAATCTATGTGCCTCCAGAAGTTGAGGATGATGATAAATTATTTCATCATAGTTATGAGAGTGCAAGGTTTGCTCCAATTGGTGAGCTTGATTGGACACAGCCATGGAATACATCGTTGGATACATTATCGAAACCAGTTATTTTATTTTCCAAAACATGGTTGAAAGATAGAATAGAAGAACTCAATGTTAAGGGGATTGAACCCACATTTCAAAAGAAAGGTAAGAAGAGGGTGAGGGAGCATCAAGATGAGCTCCAATGTTTTTATGAGAAGAAGAGAAGGGTGGTAGAAGCAAAGATCATTGAAAAGATAAGAATGCAACCCTAATGGATCCATATGCCTTAGGGGTAACAATGGCAGTATCTTCAGGCACATTTATGGAGGTAGAGTCATCTAGCCATGACTTCAGTGTAGAGCAAACCCAAGCTGTTAAGAGGTCAATAGGATATAAAATGATGAGAGTCGTAGAAATTGAAACAAGAAAAGGACAAACACCAATGCAAGGTGAGGTTATAGGTGCTCAATAGGTAGAGGCTAAGTTGAGTGGCATATCTAGTGAGGCCACACCAGAAGAGAAAAGGAAAACATATGCAAAGGTTAAGAAAGAATAGGCTGAAGAGAAGCTGCAAGAGTCAAGATTGCATGAAGCCAAAAAAGTAAGACTATCAATGTGGAAGATGACAGTAGTGACAGTGGAGTTAGGGAGGTAGAGCCTAGTGCAAGAGAAGAAATTGGAAAAGATGAAGAAGTAAGTGAGTACTCTAGTGTAGGAGAAGGGCAAGATACTCAAGGATATATGGAGATAGAATGAAGTCAGGGATCAGTAGAAGAAAATGTACAATATAGAGAAGAGACAGTAGATCCTTTTGGTACATTGGTGTCTCCTGAAATTATTAAAGAATTGCAAGATGTAGCACAACAGATAGAAGAATTTGAAAAAAAGGAAACACCTAAAAAGGTTGTGAGAGAAAAACCAGCCCAAGATGGAGGAGAAACAAAGATAAATGTTTCTAGTGTTGATGTCTTAAATATATTAAATATGTATAGTGAACATAGTGAGCAAGAGAAAAACATAGAAGAAGGAAAGAATACATAAACTAAACCTGAGAATGAAAAAAATACAAGGAAACGTGATGAAATCACAAGTTCACCTTCACAAACAGAATAAACAAATAAACCTGAAAAAGTTCAAGAGCAAGTTGAACCAGAAAAAGAAATAGGGGAAACATCAGGTAATATTGAAGAAGACTCAGGTAAAACAGAAAATGTTTCTAAGGATGATATTGAGCATAAGGAGCAAAAAGAGAGTATGGGTACAGAAAATGTGGAACAAGATAAAAAAGAAGAAGAACAAAAGGAGTCTTTGGGAAAAGAGAATACAGAAGATGAAGAAGGAGGAGACATTGAAATAGAAGAAGATAATAATGAGGGAGAATCATAAAATCAGGATGACCCACTGATTCTAGAACAAGACGCTCAACCTCAGCCTCCTCAACAACAACAAGAGCAACACATACAACAGACAAAAATGGAAAAACCTCAAGAAGAGGTGATAGATGAAGAAAGAACAGAAAAGATTACCAAAGTGGTTCTAGCTTGGTTGAGATTTGAAGTCAGAAAACAGAAGGTAGAGGTGAAATTAATACCTATTGATATAAAGAGTTTACTAGGTGGTTCCAGACCACAGAAGAAGAAGAGAAAGGCTAGAACAATGTTAGCTATCAAAAGAGGTCCTTCTGGATCTAGAATGCTAGAGCTAGCCATACCACAAAAAGACAAGTTGAAAGGAGAAATAAGTATGGAAAACTATGAGATAATTAATTTGGATATAGGCCATAGGACCAAATAACAACATATAAATGAATGGGAAGATATGCATCAAGCCACTGCTGAAATATTGAAGAAAGAGAAGGATAAAGAGGAATACTTGAAAGGACACATTGTCCAATTACAACAATTCATTACAAGGATAATTGATCCCAATGCCACAATAGTAGAGTTACCTACTAAAATAGCAGTATTATCAAAAGATGAAGTAAAAGAGACGGAAAATAAAAGCCTTGAAGCCAATATTTTTGAAGAATGGTTCAGAGAATTCATGCAGAAAGGAGAAGAAGTGACAAAGTAAGCAGTGACAGGCTGGGAAATGGCTATGACAGAGAAGAATAAATGCAGTGTTCTTATATATAATTGTCAATTTAGAAGGGAAGAATGCAAATCAGAATTAAAGCAGCTTGAAGAAATTGAGGAGAGAGCAGAGGAATTGATAAATGAAGGGGTCATTACTCCTCTTATGGCTAACCAATTGCCATAGGCCAGGTTAGAATTAAAATTTGATGATGATATTCTGAAAAGATGTATCACAAGTTACATATGAAAATGATAGAGAAACTCATTGATCATGAATGCCTAGAAGTACCAGCATATGAATTACAAAAGGCATTGAAGGAGTTTAAAGCTATTTTTGCACCATGCTTGGGGAACTCAGTGGCATATCTGAGTACAGAGATAATTGATTCAATAATGGAAACAAGTGCTAAGATCAAAAAGTATAAGAAAAAAGTTGAAGGAAGGAATCAGAATGCAGGAATACACATGGACGAGAAGTCCAGTAGGAAGCTTCAAAGTCTATATAAGAAGCTCTGTTACTTGTATTATTTACATAGGGATTTTTGAATTGTTAGCTGTAAGTTGAAATTTGCTAAGTGTTGTAATAGAGAAGGCATTTCTTTAGTTCAGAAGGGAAGTCACCTGTGTCTGCATTTAGGAGTGCATGGAATGTCCAGTCTCCTCTATGTATCTGTGAAAATGTTTGTAAGTTTTCTTGTAATTTGGATCAATGCAACATAAATCACTACTACATTGTAAATCTTGTGTGATTTTATACTCAAAATAAAGGTGAACTTGGGATTCTATGTCTATTATAGAGTGTGCTCTAAATTTGACTTTTATTTGATGTATTATTCTTTAAAAGATTGCAATCTCTCATATGTGTTCATGAAAATGCTTAGGACGATATATGTGTAGATTTAATTGTGTTGATTGTTCAAAATTACTATATTCTTTCAATACGTGAGTGGCAAAACATTTAGATTTTAGATGATCATTTCTAACCTGAATCTCTTCTAACTTTTCTCCAACAATTGAAACTAATTAGCTTAAATGCAGAAATCTGAATGAAGTTGTCATACATTTGAATAAAGAATGAGGAATTACAGTGATATTTGACAATTTTCATATAACTTTGAATGGCAAAGTTTGTTTTCCTGAAATTCATGCAAAGCTTTGAGATATAATAGTGAATTTATACAAAAGAGTAAATACTTTGATGATATTTTGAAACAATTTGCATAATCTAAAGTCTAGTGAATCTTTGATTACTTTAATTTATGTAAGGCCCCTTGAATATTATAGTTTCACATCAACCTGTTGAATTATCCACAAGGTCAAGACCTGACCATACAGAAACTTGAGATTAAGAATTCTTAGTCAATTCTTCATATCTTCCAAGATAGCTAAGGTTCTTTTGTGAAATTTAACTTTTGTTATGAATGTGTAAAAACAATCATCAACAGTTTTTGCGCTAGAAGGAGGGCCTGATTTGAGTTGAAGTAGGATTCAAGCAAAGCTAGCTCACAGTAGTGGTTGAGTGACTAGGTCTAGATCTAGTTCAGAAGACATCTTTGTGCAATTACCTGATAGAAAATAGAACAAAGGCCCTTTGATCTGGAATCATAGAATATCACACGTAGGAGGTTCATCAAGAACCCCTCCTGGATCACCTTTCAATATACATAATATCGTAAGTCCTGACAGTTCTTTGTTGAGATCTCTGAATCTTGGTTCAGAACCTCCCAGAGGTCCCAGTCCTCCTAGAGGTCTCAGTCCTCCTAGAGCCCTGAGTCCACCCTTAAATACAACACCTCCTAGAGGTCTGTTGAGGGTGATGTTAGTCACACACAAACACATAAATAAAAGTTACACAAAAACCCTTTATTTATCTTGAAAGATATGATGAATTCAAAGGATTCATAATCCCAAGTCATCATTAATTTCTATTTTTTGTAAATGTACTACATAGAAAGGTTATTACTGTTCTACACAATATATTTCTTCAAATAATTTGTCTATAGTTTGATATTTGCATGATGTTTTCAATAGTACATGCATCTAGCTCAAAATATGCTAATGATGTTCAGTTATCTATGAGATGTCAGCATATTTCTCTGTTTTGCTTATTATTTATCATGATTTGCAGTTATGAAAGTGATTTACTGAAATTAAGAAAAGGAAATAACAAAAGATAGGGTTTAAAGAAATGAGATTCCCAAAATTACTTGACTGAGATCACTGATCTACATATATATTCTGATATAGCAATGAAGAGAAGAAAACTAGAATCATACTTCACCAGGATAGTCCACAAATCTGCATGATCCAGTGCAAATCTTCAAAGGAAAAGTTAACAACATGCAATAAAATGAAAGTGCTTCTATTGAACATAGCATTCACCAGTAGATATCCAGAAATCAACTTGAAGATTACGTAAAGTTTACAATTAGGATGTAATCTGAAGCTTCATCTCCATTCAGTATGCTTTAAAACAAGTATATTTACAATGATCTAAGAAAAGAACCTTGACATTTCAACAGTTCAGTCCTTATTGTCTCAGTAATCCGATCTCCTACATGGAATTGTTATAAGTCAGATTTAGAATGATTGACCTCCTTTTTTGTACAGTAAAAGGGGGGGTTATATACAGCTCTAATTTTTTTTCCCAATACGGTGCTCAAAACCCTAGTTAATTGGTGGTGGAAAAATGAAATCCCTCGCCCAAAAAATCTGAGTAGCATATCTTTCTCTATTCGTAAAGATCTTGCTTTGGAAACCCTAACAGCTCAAAACTAACTGTTGCCCCCTTTTAATAATATTTCCCATCTGCATTCCATCCTCTGCGTTGAAGACCTTGACTCCTCCTGCATCATTGTGACCTGATCGCCATCCACAATGTCATTGCCATTAAATTTCGCCTGCATGTCACTTCTCACCACCATTCTTATCTCTTTTTGCTTGCTTGGTGATCTAATCCGCCTTTAAGTTTCACCTAGTAATCTAATTCGCCTTTAAGTTTCACCTCCTATAGCCTGCAAATAGACATAAATTAAGCATCATCATATTTAAAACATAGTAGGAAAATAATCATTTATATTAAACCCAGCTCTAAATGTACAAAAACAAATATCGGGCTATGAATTTTCAGTGTTTATGAGCAACCGTGTATCCAGACGTATATAGAACATTTAAAATGGTCGGGTCAACCATCATTGACCAAAAACATGCATTGGGTGCCAAAACAACTTCAAAATCTTATCGCTTTGCATTCCCACCATTTTTCTTGTATCTTTCTTTTTGCATCTATCGCTTGTATATAACACTTGTATGTCGGAATCATGCATTTGAATTTATACAAGCCAATATACAACTGGCGGGGTCCACCTTACCTTTTTACTTGTATCAATCGCTTGCATATATCACATGTATATCAGCTTATATCTCTCTTTAGATACAAGGCCCAATATATGCAAACGCCATTGTATGTACATCTAGACATAACGCCTTTTAGAGACCGTAGTCTATTTGCCCTTCGGCTCCACAGTGTATACAGTGCAATGTATCTTCCAATATACATTCAGGTTTTGATACATTGCATCTATCGCTTTTAATTCCATTTGGATTATAGGTTGTATTCATTGAGCAATGTATGTTTCAAAATATACATTGCGCGAAACATACGAGGATTTAAGCATAGTTTAAGACTATTTCGATTTCATGCTTGCATGTTTCGTAATGCATATTGGCTTGTATGTAGCGCAACATATAAAGCGCGAACATACAAGCATTACTTCTCTTTTAATAACTCTTCGCGTCCGGTGCCATGTATAAAGTCATTGTATATCGCCAATATACAAGCCCGCATATATACAAGGATTTAACCTTGTTTAATAACTTTTCGGGTATGCGGCTTGTATATTGCAGACCTTGCATCCTTTGACTTGTATGTTTCGCTTGTATGTATAAACATACAAACACAAAATATACAACCGGTGGATTTAGACAAACATTTATTTTGACTTTAAACTGCATCTGGTCCACCCTGTATGTACAAATTGAACATTAGCAAATGCATACAAGGCACAAAATATACAAATAACTTTGTATGTAAACCTGATAACCCATTTTTGCGACCTTGTATATGAGCGATATAAAAGAGACTTGGTATATGCATGACTCGATATACAAACAATTTTGTATGTGCAACATACAATAACCTAACATGCAAAGACCATTGTATATGCAACCCGATATACAAACCCCTTTGTACATTTTACCAAAACACTCATAACTTGCAAAATACAGAGAATTTTAACATGGTTCAAAAAGCAACCCTAGCTCAGTTTTGACAAGGAATTCATCTGTACTCTGACCTGGTACTGAAATGTATTTTTTCTCTAGTTTTAACAAAGTTTGCAATTTTCACTCTCTTTTCCCTTTACCACCAAACAGAACAGCACACACAAGCAAAAGTAAAAAGCCACATTAGGGGTCCTCATTTTGCTGAGTAAAATGGGGCATGTTGTGAACATCAAAACAACTAGCAACCAAACAAAACAATTAAATTCAAACCATTAAAGGAAAGTGAATGAAATAAATTCATAACTTCCAACTATCTTTTCTGCAAATCATTATTCAACTTGAGACTCAATGTATTCAATAAGGTGCATGAATTTTCATTTCAGTTTAAGTGGGTGCACGTGATTAATTATCCTCATCTTGAAAATCAATTGAACAAACCAGTGACTAACATTAGACTACATAGTTGATGTCATTCCCTCATAGCCAACTGGATAGAGCCTTGCTGCCAGCAGGCATCCATAGCCCCGGCAAGGTTATCGTTACAATTCTCCTAAGTAGAGCCCCACTGGCAGCGAGTGTCTATAGCCCTGGTAGAGTTACTTAGATGGCTTAATCTAGATTCTTAGTATAATCCATTTTATTTATTTACATATTATTATTTTTTTTTGGAATTTGATAGAACTTCATACGATGTTGCATTTGTAACTTCATGATGCAAGGAGTGGTCACTTGCTGAAATTAAGCTGAGAATTGTAATGGTAGCAAGGGTGACATCTAATTTTTCACCTAATATCTACACTGGTAAGTTCAACAAACCCAAGGATTTTAGGTGTGTCATTATGAGAAACCTTCCTTGAATACTCAACCCACAGTTATTGAATACAAAATTTCACAAAGTTAAACAACTTTCTACATTCATGACAGTCACAACAAGTTATGCATAAATTTCAAATAATTAACCTGAATGTTCTAAATTTTCTATTGTTTTTAGTTGTTGTTAGTCTGCTCCTTACTCTAAATCAAAATAAAGACTCAGCCAAGGCAACAAAGCAAACAAACAAAACAAGCAGACTGTATAAACAACTATACAAATATGTACACTATGATACACATGGCTGATATGGCACTGTTCAAACCTAAAAATAATGTTTGAGAAACTATCCATTAACTAGTAATGGAACATCCTCACCAGTTAAGGTCTTTAGCCTGTAGGTGATGTCTTCTAAAATTTTAGAAATCTGAAAGGGACCTATCCAGAGTTTATCAAACTTACCATGATCTCCTTTCCTTTCATGTGCCTTGTCCCATATCAAGACTAAATCTAAGATTCTGAAAGCTTTAATTCTAGCTCTTTTGTCAAACTAGCACTTGACAACAGCCTAATGTTTAGCAAATTGGTCAATTGCTTTACTTCATTTTTCTTCTAGGTGCATCAATTGAAGCAACCTGACCTCTTGTTTATTATCTATGCCTAGGTATTCTTGTACAAACTGCAGTGTAGGAATCTTTAAGTTAACAAGGAGGATGGGATCCACCCCGTACACTAGATGAAAAGGGGAATTTCCTAATGTAGCCTTATTCCTAGTTCTATCTACCCATAAGACATATTTCAATAAGGTGTTCCACTCCCTTAGGTTCATTTCTATCAACTTTTTTATGATGTTCAATAGGTTCTTGTTTGTGGATTCTGCTAATCCATTCCCTTGGGGATAGTAATTTGAGGAAAATTTCAAAATGATCCCATAATCAAAAGCCCAACTTGATAGTTTAATTGAAGCAAAAGCAGATCCATTATCACATACTAAAGCATATGGAATGCCATACCTAGTCACTATATTGCTTTCCAAAAACCTGATTACATCCTCAGCATTGCATGTCTTACTGCTGTCAACTTTAGTCCACCTGGTACAGTAATTAGTAATAGTTAAAACATACCTGTGGCTTGAAGATGATGGAGGATTGATAGGTCTTATGAAGTCCATTCCCCATTGAGCAAATGGGTGCATCTCCATCACTGGCTGCAAAGGTTGGGCAACATATCTTTTTTCTATTTGTAGCAACCTGACACATATGACAACATTTGATGTGTTCAGTACTATCTTTAAAAATAGTGGGCCAGTAATACCCTGCCCTGAGGATAGCATGAGTGGTAGCTAAAGGTGATCCATGTGCAGTCCCAAACTTATCATGTAACTCTGCTAACATCTTGTCTGCTTCTGATCTTTCCAGACACCTTAGGTATATCCCCTCATAGTTTTTCTTGAAAAGGACTCCTCCTTTTATCATGTATTTCTGAGACCTTATCTTCAAGGCTCTCCTCTGTGAGGCCTATAGTCCTGAAGAACATCTCCTAGTAATTAGGATGTGTCTGATGTCTGAGTACCATTCTCCATCATTCTTTGCATTTACGACATACTGCTAGCTCGTGATATTAGGATCAATCTCTGATATCATCTGGCTCAAAGCCTGTCCTCTCACTAACTTCATGGGTGTAATGTCCATATCATACTCTTGGAGGACAGTGATCCATTCAGCTCTTTTCTCACCTGGTTCACTTTTCATTAATAACATCTTTACCGCTGCATCAGGTACTACAACAATCACCTTACTTCTCAGAATGTAATGCCTAAATTTTTTAATTGCTCGAACCAGAGCAAGCGCCTATCTTTCAACGTCCATGTATCTAAGCTCTGCATCTTTAAAAGGGCAACTCATGAAGGTTATAGGATTTTCTTCTTTGGCCTCATTTCTCTATGTCAACACTGTTGCAGATGTATGCTCTGAAGCAAAGGAGTAGATGTAAAAGTCCTTGGTATAATCTGGACTGATCAGAACTAGAGCGTTATATATGGCTTTCTTAATATCTTCAAAAGTGGCTCTAGCTTCAGGCATCCACTCAATCTTAGCATCCTTCTTGAGCATGGCATTCAAGGGTCTGACAATTTCCACAAAGCCGGTGATAAATTTCCTAACAAAATTAATCTTACCAAAGTAAGATTTGAGCTCCCTTTTGCTTCTAGGAAGCTGTATTTTCATGATTGATTCCACCCTGTCAGGGTCAATAATGACCCCATTTTCTATTATTAGGTGGCCCAATAATTCTCTTGTGGTTACCCCGAATATGCATTTCTTGGGGTTCAAGGATATCCCATATTGCTCGCACTTCTTCAGCACCTTTCTCAGGTCCTCTACATGGTTTGCTCTATCTTTAGAGAAAATTGCTAAGTCATCCATGTATATGACTATGCATTTACCAATCAAGCCTCTGAAGGCTATGTCCATTGCTCACTAAAACATTGCCCCAGCATTTATTAACCCAAATGGCATGTGCCTGTAGGCGAAGATCCCCCACTTTGTGGTAAATGCAGTTTTCAATCTATCAATTTTGTCCACCATCACCTGGTTATAGCCAGAGAAACTATCCAAGAATGACATCATCTTAGCACCATTTACAATTTGTAGGACCTCATCCAGAGAGGGCAAAGGATAATTATCCTTTTCAGAAGCTTGATTTAAGTTTCTGAAGTCCACACACAATCTGATGTCGCCATTCATTTTCTGTATTGGGACCAGATTTGTGACCCATGTGGAATGTCGCACAGGAAATATGATCCTAGCATCAAGCAGCCTTTTAACCTCTTAAAAAATAATGGGCTCCATTAAAGTGTTGACGGGTCTTTATTTCTGCTAGAAAGGCTTGACATCTGGCTTCAAAGGTATTGTAGGAGTGATGACTAACGTGTCGTAAGTTTTCATTTCATCACATGTCTAGGCAATGACATGGATGTAATATTTGAGTGCTTGGGTTATCCCTTCCAGCTCCTCCTCTATACAAACTTTTCCATTTAGAACGTTTCTTCTTTCATCATTTGGTCCAATATTGACCTGCGAGTACTATCCTCTATCAGCCTTTGGAAGATCTTTATGTTTTAGCATATTGTCTAGATCAAATGCTCTTTCTAGCTCTATCATTCCCTTAGGAATTTTGTTACTAGGAAACTCTAGGATTTCTTCTTCTTCCCAGACGTGATCTTCTGTATTTATTTCATCTATGATCTGCACTTCAAAAACATCTCTGTTGGAAATAAAATCCAATATATGATGATCATCATCAAATACTTGAAGATTAGTTACATTGTCAGGCACAGAAAGGTATTGATACTAATTCAACTAAGAATCTTTTCAGACCAAATATGGACAGTGATTCCAAAGTACTGGCAGCCTGGGCTAAGGCGTTTGCCCTATGATTTTGTTTTCTGGGTACATGGGTGATATTAAATGCATCAAAATCTTCTATCAAGTCCCACACCCTGTGTCTATAATTGGATAGCCTTTTGTAATTTCAAGAGTATATACCTCTTACCTGTCTCACAACCAATTCTGAGTCTCCATAGACATGCAGAATTTTCACTTTTTTTCTAAGTGCAAATAGTAGCCCATGAATTAGAGCTTCATACTCCGTCACATTATTTGTACATGAGAACTGCAATCTGTATGCTGCTAAGTAGGATTTTCTAGATGGATCAATAAGACCTACTCCTACTCCAGCTCCTTGCTTTGAATTGGATCCATCAAAGCTGAGGATCCATGGCTTGTCTTCAATTAAAGGTTTGCCTGGGCCTTCATTCTTATTTTTTCTCTGGTAGTTGCACCATTTGATATCCACTTTAATCTTGGTATCTCAGCTTTCTCAAACTTCACCTTATCAGCCTTATGTGAAGCTGATATTTCCTCTTTCTTTTTATCTTTAGAAGAAAAATCTTCTGGACTAGGCAACGTCTGCTTCTTCATAATATGCAGACACAATGAATAGGCAATTTATGAATGAGGTGCTTTATGTAACCTGCACCATCCCTTAATCAAGACATCTTGTGGAGATCTCTGTTGCTGTGCCATCTTTTGACAGAAACTCTTCAAACTTGGACAGATTGTTGTCCCTATCTTCATCAGACAACTCATAATTTGATTCTACTAAACAATCACTCCCTGGGGTGATTTTCTTCTTTCTTTTAGCATTATTCTGGCTACATACTAGAATCTCTTCTATCATCTGAATAGAACTTTTATCTTGATATGTGCATTCTCCTGTTCCTGCAGAAGGCAAACAAAAATTAGTATCACTGTCACTGTCTGCAAAACTCACTGAGGATGATGATGAAGATGCTTCACTGTATGCTTGTTCTAGCTCCAACATGTCTAAATAGGCGTCACAAGTCCTTTCAGAATGTGCCTCATCATGTAACCTACACCATCCATCAATTAGAATATCATGAATAGGCATTTTTAATAATTGACATCGTTGCACCTCTTTAAACAAATGCATCTCAAAAATTTTGAAATGATCTACCTCTATTTCATTCTTAGGATGATAATTAGATACTAAATTTACTTCATCATCCTAAGGGTTATCATCATGATCATGGACATCAAACATCAGGATCTCCTCTATGCTGGCAGTTTGGGGTCTGATGGAGTAAACTCCAGGTTCCACATCCACATACATGATTTCATTGGTTTTGTTATACTCAGTGATCATGTGTTTCATGCAAGGCTCAACATCTATCCTTATTTGATTTGGTATCCCCTTCCAAGGCAACCACATATGATTGAAATCAGTTGACATGTATCCATTAAGGGTTTTTGACCAGTCTCTGCTGAGTAACATGACATATGTATCATGTCTATCAACTACCTGAATATCAATGTAATATTGAATTCTGGGATCTGATACCAACTGCATATGAATGTGAGTTAGTTCTCCTACCACACTCACCTCTATTTTGTCTAATTGTGTCACTTTCTTTAATGACTTAGCAGGATGCAACCCAATGGCATTGCACATAGACAGGGGCATTACATTGGTAGATGTTCCTCTACTAAGTAGTTGTGCAAATTTTTACCAAACATCCTTATAGTAAGGAGGAAAGGGGGTGACTCACTCTTGTCTCTATATAAGGTCATGTGGGAAGTCTCCGTAGCTTGAACAGTAGCTGGAGCTTTGAGTTTAACATTAATATCCCTAACAGCATGATCTTTACCTCCAGACTAACCTGTGGTATGACTATCCTCTCTTGAAGCAGGATCATCCAATGATTTCATGAAAGCTTTCCTGATAGCAGGGGTTTTAAGCAACTCTGACAATGGTAGGATGACTTTGATCTTTTTCATTTCATCAGTCAGATAAGTGACCAACTTACTAGACTCAGGAGGCAGATTAGCAGTTCTTGGTGCTATATTAGGTGGTGCCAAATATTGAACATTAACCTTGGGGAATCAAGGGATATTACTTGCCTTAGGATCAGATGGAGTGTTAGAATTGTTTGGAGGCAAGGATGTGGTCAAAGGACCAGCAGTTCTGTTTGAGTTATTCCTCAGGTTGTAATTATGTTTACCTTGATATTGCTGTTGATAGGTATGTACCTCTTCAGGTTCATTTGATGGCTCATTCTCATCCTCAAAGGGGAACACATAATTAGACTCAAAAGCCATGGCTGATTCTTCACATGTTGAGATATAGTTCTGGTGAGAAGATACTGTCTACTAATAGGGCTAATTAGTGAAGCTTTCTAGCATTAAGGTAGAATCATATCCACAAGGGACAATTTCACTTCCTTCTTCATGATGTGGATTTCATGAAGTATTGGATACTTCAGTTTGGAATATACTGGCAGCAATCTGAAATTGAGGACAATCCAGCTCTGCATGAGCATTGGTGTTATGTATCCTGTACCAATTTGTAAGGGTTGCCTCTGCAAGGTTAAATCTTGTGGTATGTTTAGGTTCACTAGGAGGTTGGTTGTCTAGGGGTGATGGCAGAGAACCATTATTTGGTCTAGAGTTCCACACTCTAGGCTGTCTTGAAGGATTGTTGTTGCCATTATTGTTATTGTAGGTATTGTTGTACCCCCTATCAGGATAATTAGGTCTGTCATAAGCATAGCCTCTATTCTGATTTGGTTGAGAATAGAAGTTCTGACTCCTCAGATGAGTGACCTCAGTAGTAACTTTCTTTAATTGTGCTGATATTTCTTTGATTTCTTCTTTCTCTTCCTGAACCTTGGCCACTACATTCCTTGTTTGGGGCTTGAAAAAGGAAGATCTATTGTTATTGTTGGATTTTTCCACAACCTAAGGTATTTGTGTTTGTCTTGGACATTGTAACATCTGGCCATTTCCATTTGGTGGTGGCATGATACTGAGTAGAGGTATCTGCAAAGGTGCTGGCATCATGGCTCCACTAATCTGTTGTTGAGCAGGATATGTAGGATAGCCAGGAAGTTTTGGAAATGCAATGTTTGGTGCTGGAGTAGGAACTAGTTGCTGACTAACTTTGACAGCTTCCTCAAAATCTCCTGCCAAAGTTGTGACACCAAGATGTGCTCTCCTGATAAACATGGAAGTCAAAGGATCTAAAGCTGAGTAGTATATACTCCTGGCAGCTTCATCTATTACAACATAGGGAGCAACTAGCTTAGATAGCATCTTCTGGAACCTTGCATTGAAGTTGGCAATAGGTTCTACTTCAAATCTCTTGATTGTGGCAAACAAATGATAGTTCATTGAAGGGTCTATAGGTACTTTGAACCTATCCTTAAAAGCTTTTTCCAAGGCAGCCCATGAACTGACTGAACCTTGACCAAGACTGATATACCATTTATAAGCCTCTTCCCCTAAGGAAAATGGAAATAACATGCATACCACATCTTGATGCTCAATTCTACCCCTACAACAAGCTTCCTTGAAAGTTTTGATATGATCATCAACATCCTGATATGGATGATATTTTGGACAAATTTTATCAAGATTCTTAGGCAAAGCATGATATGCATTAAAGGTTAGAGGTGACTCTACTGTGAAGAATGACATTGTGATCGGTGGAGGTTGGGCTTGAGGTATGACTAGTTGAGGATGGACCTAAGGTGTAACAGGTGGTCTTGTAGTTGTTTGTAACCTGAGAGGAGTTACAGGAGGACGTTCTGGTGAAGCTCCTGATGCACTAGAACCAGGAGAGTGATAAATGTCTTCAATTCTAGGCCTAAATCCCTTGACAGGTGATTCTTCAAAGAGTCCACTAGATCTGGACTTAGTATTTGGCTTGGGAGCCAAGATTTCTTAATTTTAAGGAAAATTGGTAGATTTACTATGAAGACCAATTGAAATACTCTTGCAAAGGCTATATTTATGGTCAAAACTTGGAAAGGGTTAGCGCGGACAAACTTAAAACAACAAAACTTTGCATATATGACTTGAAATACAGAGCGACACGAGTATTACCTTTCTGTCTTTATCATCAAATTAGACAAAACCTGCTGATGAATTTTGAGGCCATCCTTCTAGCACCAGTTTCTGTTGAGGGTGATGTTAGTCACACACAAACACACAAATAAAAGTTACACAACAACTCTTTATTTATCTTAAAAGATACGATGAATTCAAAGGATTCATGATCCCAAGTCTCCATTGATTAGTTCATAATCTACTGATGTTACTCAGTGGTTGATGTGTGTTGTTGTTTTCCATTCAGGGGCCTTACATTCATTAGTAATTTCTATTTTCTACAAATGTGCTACACAGAAAGGTTATTACTATTCTACACAGTATATTTCTTCAAATAATGTGTCTACAATTTGATATTTGCATGATGTTTTCAATAGTACATGCATCTAGCTCAAAATATGCTAATGATGTTTAGTTATCTATGAGATGTCAGCATATTTCTCTGTTCTGCTTATTATTTATCATGATTTGCAGTTATGAAAGTGATTTACTAAAATTAAGAAAAGGAAATAACAAAAGATAGGGTTTAAAGAAATGAGATTCCCAAAATTACTTGACTGAGATCACTGATCTACATATATATTTTGATACAGCAATGAAGAGAAGAAAACTAGAATCATACTTCACCAGGACAGTCCACAAATCCACATGATCCAATGCAAATCTTCAAAGGAAAAGTTGACAACAACATGTAATAAAATGAAAGTGCTTCTATTGAACACAACATTCACCAGTACATATATAGAAATCAACTTGAAGATTACGTAAAGTTTACAATCATGATGTAAGCTGAAGCTTCATCTACATTCAGTATGCTTTAAACAAGTATATTTACAATGATCTAAGAAAAGAACCTTGACATTTCAATAGTTTAGTCCTTATTGTATCAGTAATCCGATCTCCTACATGGAATTGTTACAGGTTAGATTTAGAATGATTGACCTCCTTTTTTGTACAGTAAAGGGGGGGTTATATACGCTCTGAATTTTTTTCCCAATACAGTGCTCAAAACCCTAGTTAATTGGCGGTGGAAAAATGAAATCCCCCACCCAAAAACTCTAAGCAACATATCTTTCTCTGTTTGTAAAGATCTTGCTTTGGAAACCCTAACAGCTCAAGAATAACTGTTGCCCCCTTTTAATAATATTTCCCATCTGCATTCCATCCTCTGCATTGAAGGCCTTGACTCCTGCATTGTTGTGATCTAATCGCCATCCATAATGTCATTGCCATTAAATTTTACCTGCATGTCACTTCTCACCACCATCCTTATCTCTTTTCGCTTGCTTGGTGATCTGATCCACCTTTAAGTTTCACCTAGTAATCTGATCCGCCTTTAAGTTTCACCTCCTATAGCCTACAAATAGACATAAATTAAGCATCATCATATTTAAAACATAGCAAGAAAATAATCATTTATATTAAACCCAGCTCTAAATGCACAAAAATAGATATCAAGCTATGAATTTTCAGTGTCTGTGAGCAACCGTGTATCCAGACGTATATACAATGTTTAAAATGGTCGAGTCAACCATCGTTGACCAAAAACATGCATTGGGCACCAAAACAACTTCAAAATCTTATCGCTTTGCGTTCCTGCCATTTTTCTTGTATCTTTCTTTTTGCATCTATCGCCTGTATATAGCGCTTGTATGTCAGAATCATGCATTTGAATTTATACAAGCCAATATACAACTGGCGGGGTCCACCTTACCTTTTTACTTGTATCAATCGCTTGCATCTATTGCATGTATATTGGCTTATATCTCTCTTTAGATACAAGGCCCAATATATGCAAACACCATTGTATGTACATCCGGACATAACACCTTTTATAGACCGCAGTCTATTTGCCCTTCAGCTATGCAATGTATACAGTGCAATGTATCTTCCAATATACATTCAAGTTTTGATACATTGCATCTATCACTTTTAATTCCATTTGGATTCCGGCTTGTATGCATTAAGCAATGTATGTTTTGAAATATACATTGCACGAAACATACAAGGATTTAAGCATAGTTTAAGACTATTTCGATTCCACGCTTGCATGTTTCGTAATGCATATTGTCTTGTATGTAGCGAAACATACAAAGCACGAACATACAAGCATTACTTCTCTTTTAATAACTCTTCACATCCGGCGCCATGTATAAAGTCATTGTATCTCACCAATATACAAGCTCGCATATATACAAGGATTTAACCTTGTTTAATAACTTTTCAGGTCCACGACTTGTATATTGCGGGCTTTGCATCCTTTGACTTGTATGTTTCACTTGTATGTATAAACATACAAACACCAAATATACAACCGGCGGATTTAGACAAACATTCATTTTGACTTTAAACTGCGTCAGGTCCACCCTGTATGTACAAATTGAACATTAGCAAATGCATACAAGGCACGAAATATACAAATAACTTTGTATGTAAACCTGATAACCCATTTTTGCCACCTTGTATATGAGCAATATACAAGAGACTTGGTATATGCATGACCTGATATACAAACAATTTTGTATGTGCAACATACAATGACCTAACATGCAAAGACCATTGTATATGCAACCCGATATACAAACCCCTTTGTACATTTTACCAAAACACTCATAACTTGTAAAATACAGGGAATTTTAACATGGTTCAAAAAGCAACCCTAGCTCATTTTTGACAAGGAATTCATCTGTACTCTGACCTGGTACTAAAATGTATTTTTTCTCTAGTTTTAACAAAGTTTGCAATTTTCATTCTCTTTTCCCTTTACCACCAAACATAACAACACACACAAGCAAAAGTAAAAAGCCACAGCAAGGGTCCTCATTTTGCTGAGTAAAATAGGGCATGTTGTGAACATCACAACAAGTTCCTACTCCACCTAGAGGTCCTAGTCCACCTCAAGGTCCAATAATGGGATATTTCAATGTCAATTCCCCTATAACATTCAATGATTATCATTAGATGCCAAAGAATCCTGAAAAGATTTGTCCTAAGTATCAATTGCATTAGGATCCAGAAGATCATATTAGGATATTCAAGGAAGCATGCTTTAGAGATAGATTAGAACATGAGGATGTAGTGTGTAGATTATTCCCTTACACCTTCAATGAGCAGCCTTCTAACTGGTATGTCAACTTACCAAATGGTTATGTTTCTTCTTGGGCACTCATGGAAGAGGCATTCTTGTCTAGGTTCAGGGGACCATTCGAACCTTCTCCCTTATATCATAAATTGGCAGCAATTAAAAGAGGTGAGGGAGAACTTATTAACAATTTCAATGATAGGTTCCAGATGGCTTTCTCTAGGTTAGTCTCTCCTTATACGGTAACTCCCGAGGCCCTATTAGCCATGTATTATGTCGTCTTGGATCCTTTGACTGCTATGTTTGTCAGGAGAAAGGTTAATATAGATACTATATCAAAAGCTTATAAAGAAGTAGCCATTGTAAACTAGGAGATGAGACAAACGGCATACAATCCTTTTCTAAATGTAGGAAATCTTGGGATGCAAAATCAAGCACAACCATGGAATGGAGTTTGAATGCATCATACTCCACTATTAAATCCAGTTCCTACATGTACACCAGTGTATAATCCTTCCCCCATCCAGGCTATAGTTCCTTATACCGGTAATAATAATATCAGTAACAATCAGACTAATGGTCAATCTTTCTTCCAACCTCCTCAGGATACATTTGTAACAAAGGCACAAGATGATAAAGAGGAAATAAAAGAAATTATTGCACACTTACAAAGATTGACCACTGAGATGACACAATTGAGAAATGAGAATTTCTGTGGTAGAAATACTCAAGGATATAGTCAAAACTAGAGTCAGAATTATAGTCAAGGCCAAAGTTCAAATCAAAATCAGAATTATAACCAAGGACAGAATCATAATCAAGGACAAGGAACGAAAATAGGGGACATGTTGGAGATAACAAAGCTTGGGGTAATAACAATAGAAATTAGAATCAACCTAGGCCACCTAGGACATGGAACACGGGACCAAATAATGGTACTCTAGCTTCTCCATTTGAGAATCCAGATAATCAGGAAGTGAAACAGCTAGATAGAATTCAAATGGCCAATGTTGCATTAAAAAATTGGTGCAGAATTCACAATACAAGTGCACATGCTGAGCTTGATTGCCCTCAATTTCACCTTGCTGCTAGCATTTTCAATGTTGATGTACAAGCTCCTACTTCTGAATTTCTCATTCCTGAGGGGAACAAAATAGTACATTCAGAATTTGAGTCTGCTTTAGTTTTAGAAAGTTTCACCTTTGCAACTAGAGAGGAAGACAATCAGATATTAGAAGATGAACCTTATTTTTATGAGAGTTTGGATCCTAAATCAACCCTAGTGTTGGATGCTTTTTAGTTTCCCTTTGAAACTGAAAATGAAGTACTATGTGAGACAAAGGAGGTGCAAGCTTTTCAACAGTCTAACAGAAATCACACTTATAATCTAAGAAGCAATACCAAGACTGGAGGTCCTTTCACTACTTCCACTCCTCCGAACAACTTCAATACTCCTCCAGATCAACATGCCAGTAATAACCCCGCAATATTAAAAGCTAATCACCAAGGGATCGGTGGGATAGCAGTATCAAAAGTTCAAATAGGGAAAACAAAGTCTATGGAAACAGCAAAATTAATGAACTATTTGTCTAAATAAATAAGGAAAATCAAGGTCAGTGTACCCTTATATGAGTTATTGAGAAGCCTAGGGGTACGCTTTGCCTTCATAAAATCACTAGATACATCTGTAGAAAAAGAAGTTGTTAATTTAGATGTTCATGGTAAAAATACACAGTCCAAGGATAAAGTTAAGCAAAATGAACAACCTTCCAATACTAATGTCGTCATGTATGCAGATAAGAAGGAAGCTCCTCCTTTTCTGTTAACCATTAGAATGTTGGGAAAAAATATACACAATTGTATGGTGGATTTGGGAACCTCAGCCAATGTTCTGCCCCTAAGAATATGTAAAACTTTAGGGATGACTCCCACCAAGTCTGCCAAGGTTGTTACTCAATTGGACAAAACTGAGGTTAATGTGATAGGCGAATTGATACACATTCAAATGCAGTTAGCCTCTGATCCTAGAGTGAGTCAATTCATTAATATTCACGTAGTGGATATACCAGTTAATTATGGCATGTTACTGAGTAGGGACTGGTCTAAGACATTGAACGGATATATGGCCACTGATTTTTCACAGATGTGGTTACCTTGGAGAGGTGTCCCAAATCAGATTAGGATAGAAGTTGAGCCTAGGATGAAACACATGATCACAGAGTATAATAGAACAAACAAGATATTATATGCATCAGTTGAGCCAGTGTTTATAGAGTTACAAACAAGGGAGTGCAGATTGAGGAAATATTGATGTTAGACTTTGAGACAAAGCATGTTAGTAAAGAAACAATGGTATTCATTGAATTTGATGGTAATTCTTCTGATGAAGAGAATGATGATGTTAATATATTTCGCCAGATTGTCAGACATGAGATAGAAAAATGCATAAAACAAAAATCTCCAGTCTAATGTAAGTTGTACAAGAATTTGTGCAGAATCCATAATAAGCCTCATCCTGAAGAAAGTTGTGGAATGTGCAGAGACATCATAGAGTATCAGTATGGAAAGTGCATAAAGAAAATGGAATAACAAGGTGAAAGGTTTATCCCAGATAAACCAGGGTTGTATTCTCATGATGACATGAATGAACCAATCCAAGCTTTAAAGAAGGAATCAAGAACAAAAAGTGTCAGTTGTTCTAGTCTACAAATTGAAGGTGCTAATGTGTAGGTAATATAGAATGAAGCATCTCGAGACAAGCAGAATGTTCCAGCATAGGTAATAGATAAGATAGAGCATGCTAGAGGGAAAAGTCAAAAGAATAAAAGTGACATTTGCATGTTAAAATGTGATGGATCCAAGTCTAAGCAAGGAGCAGGAGCTGGGGTTGAGCTTATTAATCCAAGTGGTAAGTCATTTTTAGTAGCATATAGGTTACAATTTCCTTGTACTAATAATGTAGAAGAATATGAAGCCCTAATTTATGGACTTGTTATGGCTATTAAGAAGAAGGTAAAGGTGATCAGAGTTTTTCTTGACTCTGAACTGGTGGTCAAACAGGTTAGGAAATTGTATGCTTGTAACTACAAGAAAATGGTCAACTATAGGCATAGAGTATGGGATCTAATTGAATCATTTGATGCTTTTAACATTGATCATATCCCTAGGGAATTGAATCAAAGACTAGATACATTAGTAGTCACTGCTAGTACCTTAGAGCCATTAACATTGTCAGGCTTAAAATGATTTGATGTTGAATTAGTGAATGTCCCGAGTATACCAGATAATGTTACTCATTTTTAGGTATTTGAAGAAGATCAACAAATTGTAGACTTTCTCATCTATAATGAGGTATTTGAAGCTTAGATAATTGATGAGCAAGAAAGACCCAATGTATCCTAGGATGAAGAAGACATAGTAAACCTGAAGAGCAATTTCTTACCCAAAGGGGTAATAGAGTTGGAAAAGATTTTTGACTTTGATGAAGTAGTCAGACAGAAAGATCTGCCCAAAATTGAAGGGGGTAAATGTGATCCTTTTAACCTGGGAACAGAGCAAAGCCCACAAAATGTGTTGATTGGAAAGGCTTGCTCTAAGGAATTAAGAAAAGTAATTGTGGATGTTTTAAAAGAATATAATCACATAATAGCATGGACATATGAAGATTTAAAGACTTATGATACATCCATTATAACTCATGTGATACCTTTGAGACCAGGAGTAAAACCATTTAGGCAAAAACAGAGGCCTGTGAATTCTATTTTAGAGCCTCTAATCTTTGAAGAAGTTAAAAAATTGTTGCCTACCAGTATAATTTTCCCAGTAAAACATTCAACCTAGGTAGCAAATTTGGTACCTATGAGAATGAAAAATGGAGGCATTAGATTGTGTGTAGACTTTAGAAACCTAAACAAGCTTCTAAAAAAGATAATTATCCATTACCTGCAATAGATGAAGTACTGCAAGTAGTAAATGGAGCCAAGATGATGTCTTTTTTAGATGGATTTTTAAGATATAATAAGGTTTTGGTTGATAAAGAGGATAGGTTATAAACTACATTCACTTGTAAATGGGGTAATTATGCATATAGAAGAATGCCTTTTGGTTTGATTAATGTAGGTGCTACTTTTCAACGAGCCATGGACATTACATTTCGAGGACTGTTAGGTAAGTGTATTATCATTTATATGGATGATTTAACCATATATTCTAAGGATGCATCTACTCATGTAGAAGATTTGAGAAAAGTGCTCAGAAGATGTGAAAGGTATGGAATTTCTCTCAATCCAAAGAAGTGTTCTTTTGGCGTGATAGAAGGAAAATTGTTAGGGCATATAATTTATGAAAATGAGATATCTATTGATCCTGATAGAGTAGAGGGAATTAAAAAGTTGCAATTGCCTAACAGTAAGAAAGAGTTAAAGTCTTTCTTTGGAAAAATTAACTTTGTCAAGAAATTTACTACAGGATTTGCAGAGATTATGCAGCCATTAAATGCAATGCTAAAGAAGGATTCAAAAATAGAGTGGACACCAATAGCCAAAGATGCATTTGAAGATATTAAGGAAGCCATTTCTAATGCTCCTATGTTAGCAAGTCCAAATTATACTAAGCCATTCTATATTTATTCTTTTGTATCCACACACTCAGGTAATATTAAGCATAAGGAGCAAAAAGAGAGTATGGGTACATAAAATGCGGAACAAGATAATAAAGAAGAAGAACAAAAGGAGTCTTTAGGAAAAGAGAATACAGAAGATGAAGAAGGAGGAGACACTGAAATAAAAGAAGATAATCATGAGGGAGAATCAGACAATCAAGATGACCCACTGATTCCAGAACAAGGCCTTCAACCTTAGCCTCCTCAACAACAACCAGAGCAACACATAGAACATATAGAAATGGAAAAACCTCAAGAAGAGGTGATAGATGAAGAAAGAACATAAAAGGTTACCAAAGAGGTTCTAGTTCTATTGAGATCTAAAGTCAAAAAAGAGAAGGTAGAGGTGAAATTAATACCTATTGATATAAAGAGTTTACTAGGTGGTTCCACACCACAGAAGGAGAAGAGAAAGGCTAGAACAATGTCAGCTATCAAAAGAGGTCCTTCTGGATCTAGAATGTTAGAGCTAACCATACCACAAAAAGACAAGTTGAAAGGAGAAATAAGTATGGAAGACTATGAGATAATTAATTTGGATATAGGCCATAGGACCAGAGAACAACATATAAATGAATGGGAAGATATGCATCAGGCCACTGCTAAAATATTGAAGAAAGATAAGGATAAAGAGGAATACATGAAAGGACACATTGTCCAATTGCAACAATTAATTAAATGGCTAATTGATCCCAATGCCACAATACCAGAATTACCTACTGAAATAGCAGTATTATCAAAATATGAAGTAAAAGAGTTGGAAAATAAAAGGCTTAAAGCCAATATTTTTTAAGAATGGCTCAGAGACTTCATGCAGAAAGGAGAAGAAGTGACAAAGCAAGCAGTGACAGGCTGGGAAATGGTCGTGATGGAGAAGAATAAATGCAGTGTTCTTATACATAATTATCAATTTAGAAGGGAAGAATACAAAGCAGAATTAAAGCAGCTTGAAGAAATTGAGGAGAGAGTAGAGGAATTGATAAATGAAGGGGTCATTACTCCTCTTATGGCTAACCAATTGCCATAGGATAGGTTAGAATTAAAATTTGAGGATGATATTCTCAAAAGATGTATCACAAGTACTCAAGATTTAGAAGAGATTGCTGATAAAATGATAAGGTTACATATGAAAATGATAGAAAAACTCATTGATCATGAAATTTGCTAACTATTTTAATAGAGAAGGCATTTCTTTAGTTCAGAAGGGAAGTCACCTGTGTCTGCATTTAGGAGTGCATGGAATGTCCAGTCTCCTCTGTGTATCTGTGAAAACGTTTATATGTTTTCTGGTAATTTGGATCAATGCAATAGAAATCACTACTACATTGTAAATCTTGTGTGATTTTATATTTAAAATAAAGGTGAACTCAGGGTTTTCTGTCTATTACAGAGTGTATTATGAATCTAACTTTTATTTGATGTATTATTCTTTAAAAGATTACAATCTCTCATATGTGTTCATGAAAATGCTCAGGACGATATATGTGTAGATTTAATTATGTTGATTGTTCAAAATTGCTATATTCTTTCAGTACGTGAGCGGCAAAACATTTAGATTTTAGATGATCGTTTCTAACCTGAATCTTTTCTAACTTTTCTCCAACAATTGAAACTAATTAGCTTAAATGCATAAATCTGAAGGAAGTTGTCATACATTTGAATAAAGAATGAGGAATTACAGTGATATTTGGAAATTTTCATATAAATTTGAAAGGCAAAGTTTGTTTTATTGAAATTCATGCAAAGCTTTGAGATATAATAGTGAATTTATGCAAAAGAGTAAATACTTTGATGATATTTTGAAATGATTTGCATAATCTGAAGTCCAGTGAATCTTTGATTACTTTAATTTACGTAAGGCCCCTTGAATATTACAGTTTCACATCAACCTGTTGAATTATCCACAAGGTCAAGACCTGACCATACAGAAACTTGAGATTAAGAATTCTTAGTCAATTCTTCATATCTTCCAAGATAGATAAGGTTCTTTTGTGAAATTTAACTTTTGTTATGAATGTGTAAAAACAATCATCAACAGTTTTTGCGCTAGAAGGAGGGCCTGATTTGAGTTGAAGTAGGATTTGAGCAAAGCTAGCTCACAGTAGTGGTCGAGTGACCAGGTCTAGATCTAGTTCAGAAGACATCTTTGTGCAATTACCTGATAGAAAATAGAACAAAGGCCCTTTGATCTGGAATCCTAGAATATCACATGTAGGAGGTTCATCAGGATCCCCTCCTGGATCACCTTTCAATATACATAATATCATAAGTCCTGACAGTTCTTTGTTTAGATCTCTGAATCTTGGTTTAGAACCTCCCAGAAGTCTAAGTCCTCCCAAAGGTCTCAATCCTCCTAGAGGCCTGAGTCTAACCTTAATACAACACCTCCTAGAGGTCCTACTCCACCTAGAGGTCCTAGTCCACCTCGAGGTCTAGTAATGGCATATTTCAATGTCAATTCCCCTATAACATTCAATGATTATCATGAGATGCCAAAGAATCCTAAAAAGATTTGTCCTAAGTATCAATTGCATCAAGATCCAGAAGATCATATTAGGCTATTCAAGGAAGCATGCTTTAGAACGAGATTAGAACATGAGGACATAGTGTGTAGGTTATTCCCTTATACCTTCAATGAGCAGGCTTCTAACTGGTATGTCAACTTACCAAATGGTTATGTTTCTACTTGGGCACTCATGGAAGAGGTATTCTTGTCTAGGTTTAGGGGACCAGTCAAACCTTCTACCTTATATCATAAATTGGCAGCAATTAAAAGAGGTGAGGGAGAAATTATTGACAATTTAAATAACAGGTTCCAGATGGATTTCTCTAGGTTAGTCACTCCTTATATGGTAACTCCTGAGGCCCTATTATCTGTGTATTATGTCGCCCTGGATCCTTTGACCACTATGTTTGTCAGGAGAAAGGTTGATATAGATACTATATCAAAAGCTTATAAAGAAGCAACCACTGTAAACGAGGAGATGGGATAAACGACATACAATCCTTTTCTAAATGTAGGAAATCTTGGGATATAAAATCAAGCACAGCCATGGAATGGAGTTCCAATGCATCACACTCCACTATTAAATCTAGCTCCTACATGTACACCAATGTATAATCCTTCTCCCATCCAGGCTACAGTTTCTTATACCAGTAATAATTATATCAATAACAATCAGACTAATGGTTAATCTTTCTTCCAACCTCCTCAGGATACATTTGTAGCAAAGGCATAAGATGATAAAGAGGAAATAAAATAAATTACTGCACACTTACGGAGATTGACCACTGAGATAACACAATTGAGAAATAAGAATTTCTATGGTAGAAATACTTAGGGATATAGTCAAAACTAGAGTCAGAATTATAGTCAAGGCCAAAGTTCAAATCAAAATTAGAATTATAACCAAGGACAGAATCATAATCAAGGACAAGGAATGTAAAACAGGGGACATGTTGGAGATAACAAAGCCTGGGGTAATAACAATAGAAATCAGAATCAACCTAGGCCATCTAGGACATGGAACACGGGACCAAATAATGGTACTCTGGCTTCTCCATTTGAGAATCCAAATAATTAGGAAGTGAAACAGCCAGATAGAATTCAAATGGCCAATGTAGCATTAAAAAATTGGTGCAGAATTCACAATACAAGTGCACATGATGAGCTTGATTGCCCTCAATTTCACCTTGTTGCTAGCATTTTTAATGTTGATGTACAGGCTCCTACTTCTAAATTTCTCATTCCTAAGGGGAATGAAATAGTACCTTCAAGATTTGAGTCTGCTTTAGTTTTAGAAAGTTTCACCTTTGCAACTAGAGAGGAAGACAATCAGATATTAGAACATGAACCTTATTTTTTTGAGAGTTTGTATCCTAAATCAGCCCTAGTGTTGGATGCTTTTTAGTTTCCCTTTGAAACTAAAAATGAAGTACTATGTGAGATAGAGGATGTGCAGGCTTTTCAACAGTCTAACAGAAATCACACTTATAATCTAAGAAGCAATACCAAGCTTGGAGGTCCTTTCACTACTTCCACTCCTCCTAACAACTTCAATACTCCTCCAAATCAACATGCCAGTAATAACCCTACAATCTTAAAAGCTAATCACGAAGGGATTGGTGGGATAGCAGTATCAAAAGTTCAAATAGGGAAAACAAAGTCTATGGAAACAACAAAATTAATGAACTATTTATCTGAATAAATAAGGAAAATCAAGGCAGTGTACCCTTATATGAGTTATTGAGAAGCCCAGGGTAAGGACTACCTTCATAAAATCACTAGATACATCTCTAGCAAAAGAAGCTATTGTTGATTTAGATGTTCATTGTAAAAATACACAGTCCAAGGATAAAGGTAAGCAAAATGAACAGCCTTCCAATACTAATGTCATCATGTATGCAGATAAGAAGGAAGCTTTTCCTTTTCTGTTAACCATTAGAATGTTGGGAAAGAATATACACAATTGTATGGTGGATTCGGGAGCCTCAGCCAATGTTATGGCCCTAGGAATATGTAAAACTTTAGGGCTAACTCCCACCAAGTCTACCAAGGTTGTTACTCAATTGGACAAAACTGAGGTTAATGTGATAGGTGAATTGATGCACATTCAAATGCAGTTAGCCTCTGATCCTAGAGTGAGTCAATTCATTGATATTTAGGTAGTGGATATACCAGTTAATTATGGCATGTTACTGAGTAGGGACTGGTCTAGGACATTGAACGGATATATGGCCATTGATTTTTCACACATGTGGTTACCTTGGAGAGGTGTCCCAAATCATATTAGGATAGTAGCTGAGCCTAGGATGAAACACATGATCACATATTATAACAGAACAAATGAGATATTATATGCATCAGTTGAGGTAGGTGTTTATAGAGTTACAAACAAGGGAGTGCAGATTGAGGAAATACTGATGTTAGAGTTTGAGACAAAGCATGTTAGTAAAGAAACAGTGGTATTCATTGAATCTGATGGTAATTCTTATGACGAAGAGAACAATGCTATTAATAGCTTTGGCCAGATTATCAGACAGGAGATAGAAAAATGCATAAAATAAAAATCTCCAGTTCAATGTAAGTTGTACAAGAATTTGTGCAGAGTCCATAATAAGCCTCATCCTGAAGAACGTTGTGGAATGTGCAGAGACATCATAGAGTATCAATATGGAAAGTACATAAAGAAAATGGAATAACAAGGTGAAAGGTTTATCTCAGATAAACCAGGGTTGTATTCTCATGATGACATGAATGAACCAATCCAAGCTTTGAAGAAGGAAACAAGAATAGAAAGTGTCGGTTGTTCTGGTCTACAAATTGAAGGTGCTAATGTGCAAGTAATACAGAATGAAGCATCTAGAGACAAGCAGAATGTTCCAACACAGGTAACAGATAAGATAGAGCGTGCTAAAGGGAAAGGTCAAAAGAATAAAAGTGACATTTCGATGTTAAAATGTGATGGATCCAAGTCTAAGCAAGGAGTAGGAGCTAGGGTTGAGCTCATTAATCCAAGTGGTAAGTCATTTTTAGCAGCATATAGGTTACAATTTCCTTGCACTAATAATGTAGCAGAATATGAAGCCCTGATTTATGGACTTGTTATGGCTATTAAGAAGAAGGTAAAGGTGATCAGAGTTTTTTCTGACTTTGAATTGGTGGTCAAACAGGTTAGGAAATTGTATGCTTGTAACTACAAGAAAATGCTCATCTATAGGCATAGAGTATGGGATCTAATTGAATCATTTGATGCTTTTAACATTGAGTATATCCCTAGGGAATTGAATCAAAGACCAGATGCATTAGCAGTCACTGCTAGTACCTTAGAGCCATTAACATTATCATATTTAAAGCGATTTGCTATTGAATTAGTGAATGTCCCGAGTATACCAAATAATGTTACTCATTTTTAGGTATTTCAAGGAGATCAACAAATTGTAGACTTTCTCACCTGTAATGAGGTACTTGAAGCTCAGATCATTGATGAACAGGAAAGACCTAATGTATCTTGGGATGAAGAAGACATAGTAAACCTGAAGAGCAATTTCTTACCCAAAGGGGTAATAGAGTTGGAAAAGATTTTTGACTTTGATTTAGTCAGACAAAAAGATTTGCCCAAAATTGAAGGGGGTGAATGTGATCCTTTTAACCTAGGAACGAAGAAAAGCCCACAAAATGTGTTGATTGGAAAGGCTTGCTGTGAAGAATTAAGAAAAGAAATTGTGGATGTTTTAAAAGAATATAATCATCTAATAGCATGGACATATGAAGATGTAAAGACTTATGATACATCCATTATAACTCATGTGATACCTTTGAGACTAGGAGTAAAACCATTTATGCAAAAATAGAGGCCTGTGAATGCTATTTTAGAGCCTCTAATCTTTGAAGAAGTTAAAAAATTGTTGTCTGCCAGGATAATTTTCCCAGTAAGACATTCAACCTGGGTAGTAAATTTGGTACCTGTGAGAAAGAAAAATGGAGGCATTAGATTGTGTGTAGACTTTAGAAACCTAAACAAAGCTTCTGAAAAAGATAATTATCCATTACCTCCAATAGATGAAGTACTGCAAGCAGTAAATGGAGCCAAGATGATGTCATTTTTAGATGTATTTTTAGGATATAATCAGGTTTTGGTTGATAAAGAGGATAGGTTGAAAACTACATTCACTTGTAAATGGGGTAATTATGCATACAAAAGAATGCCTTTTGGTTTGATTAATGCAGGTGCTACTTTTTAGCGAGCCATGGACATTACATTTCGAGGACTGTCACGTAAGTGTATTGTCATTTATATGGATGATTTAACCCTATATTCTAAGGATGCATCTACTCATGCAGAAGATTTGAGACAAGTGCTCAGAAGATGTGAAAGGTATGGAATTTCTCTCAATCCAAAGAGGTGTTCTTTTGGCGTGACAGAAGGAAAATTGTTAGGGCATATAATTTCTAAAAATGGGATATCTATTGATCCTGATAGAGTAGAGGGAATTAAAAATTTGCAATTTCCTAATAGTAAGAAAGAGTTAAAGTCTTTCTTTGGAAAAATTAACTTTGTCAGGAAATTTATTACAAGATTTACAGAGATTGTATAACCATTAAACACAATGCTAAAGAAGGATGCAAAAATAGAATGGACACCAGTAGCCAAAGCCGCATTTGAAGATATTAAGGAAACCATTTTTGATACTCCTATGTTAGCAAGTCCAAATTATACTAAGCCATTCTACATTTATTCTTTTGCATCTACACACTCAGTTGCGGCTGCTTTGACACAAAAAGGAGAAGAAAATGAAGAAAAGTCGATTGTTTTCATGAGTGCACCTTTGAAAGATGCACAATTGAAATATTTAGACACACAAAGGTAGGCATTTGCATTAGTAAGGGCATTAAAAAAATTCAGGCATTACATCCTACGAAGCCAAGTTAAGGCCATAATACTAGATGTAGCGGTTAAAATGTTACTGATGCAAAATGAGTCTGGAGAGAAAAGGGCCAAATGGATTACAGTATTGCAAGAATTTGATATGGAGATGATTCCAATGAAGTTATTTTGAGGTCAGGCATTATTATAGACAATAGCCAATACTGACCCAAATTTGGTGAAGCAGCAGTATGTATTAAATTCTAATGATGCATCAGGTTGGTATGATGATTTAAACACATTTCTAATATCAGGAAAATATCCAAATAAGATGAAGTCCTCTCAGAGGAGAGCCTTGAAGATAAAAGAATAAAGATATATGGTACAAGGAGGTCTTTTGTTCAAAAAGAATCATGAAGGTATATATTTGAGGTGTTTGAATAGAGTGGAAGCAGACAAGGTATTGTTAGAGTTGCATGATAAATATGGAACCACTCATGGTTCTCATTTGGATACTACTCATAAGATTTTGAGAGTTGGATATTATTGACCAACAATGTTTAAAGATACAGAAAGCCATATTCGAAGTTGTCACACTTGTTAGACTACATGAGACAAGGGAAGGAATCAGGCTAATCCATTACAGCTAGTTATTGAGTCTCGGCCGTTTGCACAGTGGGGCTTGGATTTCATTGGATTTATTAATCCTCCATCCTCTGTGGGACATAAGTTCATATTGATAGTGACAGACTATTGTGCAAGGTGGACAGAAGCCACATGCTATAAGTTCTCAACTATTGAGGTGGTAATTAAATTTCTTGAGGAAAACATCATTACAAGGTTTGGGACTCCCTATTCTTTTGTATGTGATAATGGCATTGCCTTTTCTTCTCTAAAATTTTCTAAATTGGCATTTGAATATGGAATAGTTTTAAAATTCTCTTCAAATTATTACCCTCAGGGTAATGGTTTAGCTGAGTCTACTAACAAGATCTTGTTAGATATCATTAAGAAATTAATTGTAAAAAATCTAAAAGAATGGAATACCCTGCTGAAATATGTGTTGTGGGTAGATAGAACGAAGGTTAAGATAGCCTTAGGTAATGCACCTTATCGCCTAGTTTATGGGACTGACCCCATACTACCAGTAAATTTAAGATTGCCTACCTAGAAATTTGCTAATGAGTGTCTGGGCTTTGATGATCACAGAGCAGCTAGATTGGTCCAGATGTTACAATTGGATGAGAAAAGAGATCAAGCCATAGAGAAATTTGCTAAACATCAAGCTATGGTTAAAAGGTGGGTTGATAAAAGAGAAAGGGTCAAAACATTTAGAATATCAGATCTGGTGTTGTGTTGGGATAAAGCACATGAAAAGAAAGGAAATCACAAAAACTTTGTCAAATTGTGGTTAGGTCCACTACAAGTCGCAGAAATAATAGGAGACAATACTTTTAGGCTCAAGAATTTAACTGGGGAAGATGTGTCATTACCTGTTAATGGCCAACATTTGAAACATTACTTCCAAGCTTGAGAAGACAGGGTTTGTCCTATTGTGTATCATATTGTAAATAGTGTATAGTGTGTGTTTTGTTTTTCTTTTGTTGTTTTTTGGTTGGTTTGTTTGTTGTGTTTCCTTGGCAGGGATGTTTGTTTTGATTTGAGGTATGCAGGAGCAAATTAACAACCACTAAAAACAACAAAAAATTCAAAGCATTCAGGTTAATCATTTGAAACTTACGCATAACTTGTTGTGACTTTCATGAATGTAAATAATTGATTGACTTGTGAAAATTTTTATTCAATAACTGTGAATTGAGTATTCAAGGGAAGTTTCTCACGATGACACACCTAAAATCCTTGGGTTTGTTGAATGTACCAGTGTAGGGGTTAAGTAAAAAATTAGAGGTCACCCTTGCTACCATTGCAATTCTCAGCTTAATTTTTTAGCAAGTGATCATACCTTGCATCATAAACTTACAATGTTAATATCCTATGAATTTTTTATGCTACATAGAGTTATAAATATAAAGGGGATTTTTCTAAAAATCCAAATTTAAGCCATCTAAGTAAATCTACCGGGGCTATAAATGCTTACTGGCAGTGGGGATCTACTTAGGAGAATTGCAATGATAACCTTGTCAGGGCTATGGACGCCGGCTGGCAGGAAGGCTCTATCCAGCTGGCTATGAGGGAATGACATCAACTATGTAGTTTAACACCAATCACTAGTGTTTTCAACTCATTTTCAAGATAAGGATTATTATTCACATGCACACATTTAAACTCTATTGAAAGTTCATGCACCTTATTGAATACATTTGGTCTAAATTGAATAAAGGTTAATGTACAGAAAGTTGGAAGTTATGCATTTATTTCATTAGGTTTTCTTTGAATAATTTAAATTTAATTGTTTTGTTTGCTTGGTAGTTGTTGTGATGTTCACAACACGCCCCATTTTACCTCTTAGCAAAATGAGGACCCCTGTTGTGGCTATTGCTTTTGGTTTTTGTGTGGACTTGCTTGGTAGTAAAGGGAAAAAAGGGTAAGTAATACAAACCATGTTAAAAATTGAAAAGATCTAGGATTAAGTACAAGGCGAGGGTATTGGTGATTTCATTATGAAAAATGAGTTAAGGTTGTTTTTTGAACTAGTAAGAAATTCCCAATATTCTGTGAGTTATGTGTTTTTTGGTAAAATGCATCATTTTTAGGGTTTGTATGTCGTATACAAAGTCGTTTATATGTGAAGTCTTTGTATAAGTCATGGTGAGTACAATCCGGTTTCGTATTTTGATAATTTGCATGCATATACTCAAGTGTTTGTATCCTTTATATGCAAGTCGGACCTGATAGGTTTTCAAAAGTCGAATAAATAAAGTCGTCAGATCCGCGTTGTATGTGGGTTTGTATGTATGATCAATATAAGTGCAAACGATATACAAGGTAATATACATGCACGGACCCAAGGGCGGTATACAATGTTGTTTATTAAGGTGAGGAAAGGTATTTTACGCAGTTTTTATGTTTGTATGTTTTGGCTTTGCATCTTTAAGGAACATACAATTACAGATTCCAAAAGTTAATCAAATTTGATGTAAGCGATGCATTGTTTCTTAATGCATTTTGGAAAAGTATGCATTCGCTTAATATACATGCACAGACCCAAAAGGATTATGCAATATGGTTAATGAAAGTCAGAAGTCCAATATGGTTGTATAAAAGTTTGCATGTATGAAGGATTGTATCTAGGTGCAAATACAATTATTATGTCTTCGAAAAGATACAAGTGGGTAAGTAGAGTGGGGTCCACGATTGAATCTCGCGGTTGTATGTTGCATGTACAAGGGGAGATACAAGTGGAGATACAAAAGAAAGATAAAAGATATGAAAAGGTAAAACTCGATGCGAAGTTCAAAAGGGGATGAAATACTATTAATATTTTGGTATGTAAGAAAGATTGTATACATACAATCCCGATATACAAAGAGGTAAAAGTGCACTGTAGAGAAATATAAAGTGAATGGATTGCATATGTTGCATTTGTATAATGGTTTGTATCTATTTTATATACATTGCGACATACAAACAGAAGATACAAAGTTGAACATAAAGTAAAAGGTAACATTGTTTTATAACCTTTTACATATTTAGGCTTGTATATTAACGACATACAAAGCGATATACAAAAAATGATATCTACAAAGTGACATACAAAAAAATGATATGTATGCAAAGGGTAGACTAATGGATACAATGTTCAAAATAGAAGGTTAAAGTAGAAAACCGAAGCCGTATGTGCATTGAATGCCGCATTTAATGCAGAACTAACATCAAAAGGATGAATTTTAACATGTTAGGGTAAATAAAGATTGCTTTTCTTTCAGAATTACATCATGAAAGTTAAAATTGCAGAGAAAGAGAATTATTGAATAGATTGAATAGAAGGTTCATTGCTCAACAGAATTTCAGAATGGGAATGGCTTGGAAAAAATGGTAAAGTGGGTCAACGTTTGTAGAGTTGAGCTATCACGAATACAGGTATTTATCTTGAACATTGTTACAGTTCAGTTAATTGAAAATGCAAAATGGATTATCAGTAATTTCATTTAAAAATGCAAGAAAGTGACAAATTACTATATTTGATTAAGGAAATTAGCTGATTTGTGTTAAGTAATATGAAAGTCGAAGTAGGAAAAGACAAAAAGGATTAGGGTAAATGTAAAATGTAAGAAATTTATGGTAAAATCCTAGGTAAATGAAGTAAAATAGGAAGTTAAATATGCAACTTTTCATAGGATGGCCCCGAAACAAAAGAAAGTAGATCCAGGGGGTGAAGAAAAAGTAAAGAAAGAAAGAAAGCCACGAAAGGAGACAGAAAAAGAAGAATTGCTGGTACACAGATGGTATTCAACCTTGCTTGGCACAAGTGGAGTCAGAACTGATATGAATGTAGTATCCTATGATGCAGAGGGTATTCTTTAGAAGATTACAGCATGTTGTTCTCAAAATCAGCTACGCTCATTTTTGTAGACAACCCCATGAAACTTGTCCATTTCGTGAATCTACACTCTAAGATCACAAATCGAGAAAAGATTTTCTTGTTCTCGTGCGAGGTCATTTGACATTTTAAAACTCGTCTGCGACATTTCCTTGAATTGATTTCTCAATTTTCGCGAGATCATTGAAAGTTGTAAGCTAGTAAAAATGGTCATTTTGGTTATTTATAGGAGTTAGTAAATTTTGACTCTTGATATGCAAGAGCGGCAAAAAATGCTGCTCCTACATATTATTTTTAAGCTTGTTTTTGTTTGATGTAATGATGGCATTTTTTGCCGCTATTACATCGTTTTAAGTTCAATGTGCAGGAGCGGCTAAATTCACTGCCCTCGCATGTGTTTTCCGTCAGATATGCAATGATGGCTTTTTTCACCGACGTTACACATTTGTCAATTGTAGTGTCGTAGCGGCCGAAATCGCCGCTCAAGTGAGATCTTCAGGATTTTGATGTCGAGTGCCATTAATGGCCACTTGTGCCAGGCATTTAAACTCCAATCTCAATCTTTTAAATGTGTTATCACTCCCATTGTTGCTTGTCATTCCTTATACTAAAACCTTTTGATTGATCCACCAACATTCTCAATGACCGCTTGATCGTATGCTCCCGATTTGTGACGGATCTCGCGTTGAAGATTGAACCTAGGGTTTCAAGTTTTTACGAGTAAGTTTCTTGTGTTTCTCTTCCCTATTTTTACTCGTTGATTGTTTGTGTTGTTAGTTTATCAAGTTTTGTTAGGTTTTTTTTGTTGTTTATGATTCGTGTTCGGATTGTTTTAGAATGCCATTAGGGTTTATCGTTTTATAAACGATGTGTCTTTCATACTAGAAACCTTTACCGACACCAACCCTCCCATTGTATGCAACAACGGCCACATTCGCCGCTAGATCTTCCCAACTACCAACTCCCATTATGTGCAAAGATGAGGAGTTTTTCCGCCCTTATACTATGGCATGTTCATTCCCCTGCAGTGGCAGTCGATACTCCCGACTAAACATCAAAACCTGCAATGAGCAGTGTCGGCAAATTTTGCCGCTCTGACAAACCCTTGCCTTTCTCATGACCTGCATCGTTGGCAAAATCTGCCGCTTTTACCAACTCCTACTAAGCATAGTCAGCATTTTTTACCGCCGCGATAGGTCATCGACAATCAAACAAAACTCATGTGCATAGACGGCATATTTTGCCGCCCTAACGCGAAAGACTACCAAATTCACTTACTACCTGCATTGTCGGCAAAATCTGCAGCTTTTACCAACCCAAAGTCTTCATCAACATGCAGTGGCAGCAAAATTTGCCGCCAATGCAAATAATGCAAAACCCTCATATGCAAGGGCGGCAAATTTTGCTGCCCATGCAAAAATGTCCCAAATTTTTCCAACACTGGAAAATTTCCAATTTTGATTTCCCAAGCCCGCTTCTCCTCTGATTTTTTGCCAGCTCGCACTATAGCCCTTTTGCAAGTGCATTCCCATAGTCGTAATCATCAACATGCAATTTTCCCAGATTGCCCATATTTTCCCTAATTGCATGATCATGACTTTTGTTGCAGTTTCTTCTATGGAGCTTCGTTCAACGTCAGACTTCTTCTCGGTGAAAGTTCATCCAAATGACTAACTTGTCCCCGAAAAAGTCAAAAGCAATGAAGTACAAATATCAAGGTGTTTTCCCAATCACCTCAGTCCATTCTAATGTTGAGGACATTAGAGATACGGAGATTGGCCATGTTGATATGGCTGAGTTTGTAGAAAGAACCAAGTCAAGCAACCCCAGTGCTATGATGAGGAAGATAGTAGAGAGTAATATTCATCTGGTATCATCCTTCCTAGTGGCGGCTCACAGTACAGAATTTGTTCTTCAGTGTGCCCATTTCTATAACAAAGATATTAGAGCCGTGGTGGACGCCAGTAATAATGTAATAATCAGGTTGGATCCTGAGTTCATTGACAAGGTGTTCATGTGTCCTCCTGTGACAGAGGTATTGAAGCTTGACTTTGTTGAAGCTCAGAAGGAATATGACAAGAATCCAGAAAAAGCGAAGAAAGTGATCAACAACAAATGGTTGAAGACTGCGAGGTCAAGTTTGTCAAGGTGGCCACGTAGTTTTCCTCGAAGTGATTTTGTGGAAGAAGTTGGTGACTTGATTACCCTCCTCAGCAAGATAAGAGGTTTGTCTTCCTCTTCACAGTTTCATGAATGGATGTATCCTTTCATTAAGGTCATACTCCAGGGTAGGCAAGTTATTTTCTGGGGAGAACAAATCAGTAACGCTTTGCATGACCAGCTGACGAAGGTACTTACTACCTCCAAGTTCTTCATGACCTCCTATCTGGTATACATTGCAGCCTCCATGAGGATTTTTTTGGGATTATCATCAGAAGGGGATAGGAGAGTAGTCCCAGTATACCAGTATTATTCACAGCTGACATTGAAAGGTTCAATTCACCATTTCAGGAGGGTGAATGATGCATTCTTTGCTGTATTCTTGTGTCTTTTTGATCCCCAACTAGAGCAAAGAAGAATTTCAGATGAGGCATGGACAGTGGTTAATGACTTTGGTTGTATGTTTTTGCAATTTCCATCTTTCTCATACTTGAGGGTTGGCTTTTTCTAAGGCTACCCTTATATGCTTCCTAGGTTTCCTTCAGATAGACTGGTCTTGATGGAGTTTTACAGACAAATGATTATTGTGCATAACAAACAAATGGAACTCAAGAAGCCTGGTTTCAGATTTCTAGTGGAAATCGGCAGATATTCAGTGTTGACTGCCGCAAAGGCAAGGGCCATGGAGACAGAAATGCAGTTGGTCACCATGAAGCAATTCAAGAGGAGACCAAAATTTGACTACCGGGGCATAAAGGATTAAATCAGGAGGAAAACACAATTTCACGAACCCATGGTGGAAGATGTCTAGATAGACTTGAGAACAGAGGAAGATATCAGGAAACTGGACTATAGCAGGCTGTCTCTAGAACAAATTGAATATCTGGGACTTGCTGATATTCCAGAAGATCTTGTGGATGATGGGGAATTGGTTGATGCCAAGTACGATGCAGAACAGATAGCTAGTACTCCTCTCCCTCCAATCTAATGGTCCCAAAAGGAGTCAACTTCACTAAGGAAGAGATTTGAGCCTATATTGGCCAACACCAATAACTGGTTGGCGGATAAAGGAATTACGCTGAAAGAATTCCTCACTAGTTCAGAAACTAAAATTCAAGAGCAAATTGGTAAAAAGGCAGAAAACAGAATGAAGAACAAGAGTGATGTTCCATCATCCTCTAAAACACACAAGCCTAAAATCAGATTTGTGACGAAGAAAGCAAAAGCTTTTGAGGAAGAACCTGAAATGAAAGATATGGAAGTCGAGGAGCCGGCGACTGAGGATCCAGCAACTGAAGAGCCAGCTACAGAAGAGATGGATGTTGAAGATAGGAATTCAGATCAACAAGATGAAGAGGCTTTGTCTCCACAGGACAATTCACCTGTCGCAGCCCCTGTGTCTGTTTCCCCTATTAACATTCCTTCCTCTAAATCCCCCTTTCCTCCTAAAATAATTTTTGATAATCCCCAAGGCACTTTTTAAAATGTTCTCCGTTCTTCTGAGTCAATTCCTAGTTTGTCTTCTTCATCTTTTGATATTGGGGATACATCCATGTTTGATCATTTTGTGATGAATACTGAGCAAGTTTCAACTGCAAATGTAACAGGTGCGGTTTTTACTAACACCCCGCCTATTGTTTCTACCACCAGTACAAGCATAGTTCTGGGAACACCAACGGTAGGAATGGATCCCAATGTGAATACTTCTCTGCTTCCACCTTGGTTATCAGCTTACACGCCAAAGAGGAAAAAGCAAGTCATCTCTCCAGATGATTTTGATTTCACTAAGTTGGTACCTGCAAAGCCTAAGGCCCCGAAGAAACCAAAGATCCTTTCCAGGGTACTTGAAGATAAGGACATAAATTTTTGGAGATGATGGAGGCGCAACCTCACATTCTGCACAAAATTGCATACCTGCCTGTCACTAATGTCAAAGAGTTACAAAGGTTCTTAGGACTAGTCAATTATATTGCGGGTTTTTATCACAAGCTTGCTGAGGATAGATTAGATCTGAATAAGTTACTCAGTAAGAAACCCCCTCCATGGACAGCGCATCATGATAAGCTGATTCAAAATATAAAGAACAAATGTGCTCAGTTGCCACCCTTGAAACTACCAGGACCTGGTTATAAGATAGTTGAAACAGATGCAAGTGAATTTGCATGGTCTGGTATTCTAAGAGAACAGAAGACTCCAGTCTTTGATCCCAAAGATAAGGGAGAAATTGTTAGAACTGTTTCGGGTGCTTTCCATAATTCAGAAAAAGACTACCACAGCACACACAAAGAGATACTTGCAGTAGTAAACACTTTTCAAGCCTTTCAGATGTTTATTGCTGACAAAAGGTTTTTGCTAAAAAGTGATCTGCAGCACCTTAGGGGATTCTTCAAGAAAGAATCTCAAAATAAGGTTACTCGTGGTCGTCTTTTGAGATGGGCACAACTTCTCAGCACTTATGAGTTTGATTTTATTCACTTACCAGGTGTTGAAAATATTTTTGCAGATTTTGAATCACGTGAAGGTTTCTTGATTAAGTCAAATCTTGAAGCCAATGCAAAAGACAAGGAGAAGATAGAACAGGCCAAACAGGTAAGAAAATTGTCTGGCAGAGTTCGAGTAATCAGAATGAGGGATTTCCGATGGAGTGAACCAAGTTGTGAACAATGGAGTTGTAATCCCTTCCCTCATAGGGAGCTTCACAACCATCAAATGGCTGCTGATTTCTTGTATGACCGTTTTCAAATGCTTGTCTCTAAACAGTAGTTAACTACTCCCGGTTTATGGACTGAAACCCCATTCTTTGAGTTTTCTGCAGAAGCGGAGCCTATTGACCCAGACGTTGGTCATGCTCTCCAAAATTGGTGTGGAGACTTTGTTCTCCCGTTACAGTTCGAAGGCACCACAGCCTACACTGGATGTATCTTCAAACTCCAGTTCGCCTCTGCAGCTGAAAATGCTATTAGTCGGCACTTGTGCCAAATGTATGGACCAAGCGAGCCAACATCCAGATTCAGTAACTGGACTATTGGGAACCGTTTGAATTATTTCACTCAGCATCAAACTCCCATTTGGTTGCATACCAAGACCTACAGAATTGGCCAAGGAATTCCATATGCCAGCAATGCAATTCTTGCTCATCCGCACAAGATCAAAGTCATGACAATCATGTGGCGTGAAGATGACAACCTTCCTGGTTGTATTCCACATTCATCCACTCAAGATTGTGCCAACTGTCACGATTACTCACAAGATGATCCCAGAGTGCCCCAGTATGATTCTAGAGGTTTCTACCGTGCTCCTGATTGTACGCATCCTGAAGGTGAATTATGCGAAGGTTGCATCGGGTGGGCTCCATGGGAGTCTAGTTCATCCTCTCATAGTACGGGCTCAAGATAAGGCTAATGAGTGGGCATGTCACTCATTGAGGAATCTTTCACCTTGTTATGAAAGGAAAGCATGGACCCTACCATGTTCTCAAGGGGTTAACACGTCGCCTTAGTGCGTGTACGAGTTATTCCACTCGTTTGTAAAAGGAAGTCAGTCGCCGACCTTATCTTGTTCACGAGCAATTGGGTCCCACCTTCTTGGGATGCTCTTCAGATAAGGTGTCTTCGTGTCACTCTTCTGTGGTCGGACTCCAAAGGATTATGTGATCGGGGTAAAAAGATCTGCCCGCTTCTCCCTATATAAGGGCACCGGGCCGCCTGCATTTCATAAGCAATCTGGCGCAAGTCTAAGTGCAGTAAGAGTTCTGAGAGTCTGAGAGTCTTTAGTTTCTAAGAGTTTGTAAGTGTGCAAGCCAGTCCGGCTTTAAAGTGTTGTAAAAGCTTGAGTCCCAAGCTTCTATAGAAGTCCATAGCTAGTCTGATAGCTAAGAATTGTAATGAACTATCTGTTCAAAGCGAGCATTGTTATAGATGAACATGCATGTAAGCTTCCTGTTTATTAATAATAATCTTCTAAGTATTCGTGTGCGCTATTTAGTAGTACCAGTTTATGGTGTTCCATATGTTTGTCTGTTGCAGCTAAAGTATGGTATCAGAGCTCTAGGAGACGATATTATTGCTGTATGTTATCGTTGTTGCCTAACGATTACTTCATCATAATCTCTTTCTTAACATCTGTAGTGCTCTCTGTATCTGCTCCCTGTATTGTCTCAGGCCGTCACACTGTGTCGTAAGTCCCAGGAGTAAGTCCCGTTGTAAGCCGAGGTTGGCGTTGAAGGGCAGTTTGGGCAGTTATCAGGTCTTTCCGAGCGCAGGTTCCGAGCGCAGATTCGAGCGCAGATGGCATCTCAACCTTCTTCCAGTTCTCAGTCTGCAGGCAGCATCGATCTCACAGCAGATCGAAACCAAGAGGTTAGGTTTACTAATTTCTTTGCAAACAATGAGTCTATGTTCACTAGTGGTGAGGATAGTGGTAATGCTTTAGATGAAATCTCTGCAGTTGGGTCGGAACCCGAAAAGCCTTTTAAGGTCCCTAGGATTCCTCCTCATGAAATTTACAGAGATATCCCTAAAGGTATCATAGATATGATAAATAATAAAGATATAGGTTTGCGTGATTGGTTTGGTTATAAGTCTTCTCAGAACTGTCATGTCGCGGAATTGCAGCATGTTGTTAAAGGTGGTAATCAGGGAAGATTGAATATCTTCTCAGATGAATTGATTAAAAAGTTTAGGAAAAAGGCCTATGAGAACAAATCAAATCCTCAGTTTATGCATCTTTCATATGTTAGGATTGGTGTGTGTGGACATTACCGAAAAGGTTTGCCAATCATAGTTTTAATGATGTTAAAAGATGCTAGGTTTCTGAAATTGTCACACTCGTTGCTTGGAGCAGGTTGTGACTCCATGGCGAAAGGTCCTATTTTTGTAGATTGTTTATTAGACTTTCCTGTCAGTCTTAAAGATAAAAATCTCAGGGATGTGTTAGAATATAAGTTCAAGACTATGAATTTGTTTATGAAAAAGAATTCTGTAGATCATTCCCTGGTTTTCCTGGTTCACTATAGACTGTATAATAAGGTTATGCCTTTGATGATAAACCCTAGGCAAAGTCATGGATTAGAAGGATTGTCTACTATTTGGACGTCTAGTAGTGACAGTACCCAGTTAACAGCCCCAAAAATAGTACGTCATAAGGATATTAAAATGCCTGAAGAATGGGCTATGGAACTCTGGGATACAGAAGTAACAGAATCAGACTATGGACCATCCAGTCGATTAAGAGGAATATCAATAGAGGAATTAGATGATCAAGCTATCATCAAGTTTGGTAAAAATCAAGGAAGTCAGTCTTCTAGAAGTCAGTCTTCTGGTAGTTTTCGAAGCAGTGCCTTTTCCCTTGCTTTAAGTAGAGAAACTTCCTTTAATGATCAAGTATATGCAGAACCCTCTGTTATGCCTCGAGCTCAGTCTGTAAGGCTACAACCCAGTAAAGGTTTTGAAAGTTTGTTTACTGTGCCTAAACCAATTGTACAACAACAGCCACAACCCCCTGTGTTTCATTCACAGAGGTCAAATGTTATTATGAAATGTCAACATCAGAAGTATTCTGAGTTAGAAAATGGTTTATTCAAATGTGAAGATTGTTCTTTTGTATTTCCTCCAAGTTCAGGAAATGTTAGAGTTCTTACTGGTCGAGTTAGAATGATGATGTCTCAAACAATGTTTGATTTCCCAGAACAGAATGTAGAAGTCGAAGAGACTAAACTTGTAGACACTCCCGGTGGTACAAGTACAGTTCCCGGTCGTTTGCCCCCATTTAAAGATTTTATGGTCATTGATACAAAAGGTCATTACAAAGTTCAATGTTGGCCAGTCCATGTTTTCCCTTTAGGAGGTAGTGCACCTTCTCAAAGTAATCTGTTAAATTGGACTAATTTGTGTATGAGGAAAATAATGCTCCTCATGGAAGATCGAAAGAAATGGGCAGAAATAGAGGCTGTGAAGAGTCAAAAGGCTCATCTTAGCCATCAAGAGAATTTTCATACTGTTGTCCAGCTTTTAGAAAAGTTAGAGAAAAGACTGTCTGATGATTGGACTCAGGTTGTCAAGCAAGAGCTTACTGAACTGAAAACTCAATATGAACAGTTCAGAGCACAAGTTGATGTTTGGAGACAAGAACAGCTCCAAGCCACCACTCAAGCTCGTAATGCTATAAAGTTAGAAACTGATGTCCTAGGTACACAGTTGAATACTGTGGATATGCATGTTAAACATAATGGTCAAAGATCAGCAAAAATACAAGAAGAGTTTAACCTGATGAGACAACAGCATGTTGAAATGAAAGATTTGATTCACACAGAGTCTGGTACTATTCAGTCTACTATTAGAAGTGAATCTATGGTTAGTAAATCCAAAGTTAAACATTTTCCTAAGAATGCTCAAGGTTTCCTTCAAGCCCAGTATGAAGGACCTTCTCTCAAATCCCGAGAAGAGCCCAAAGTCTTCAATCCATCCACAGGAACATATGAACAACCTCTTGTTCAAGGTAAAGTGCAGATGGCACGAGGTGGAAATGGAACTTCTCCAAAGGAGGATCCATTCAAGAATATTCAGTCATACAAAGCTGACACTCCTCCTCTTGTCAACTTTGATAAGCTTGAAGTGTTAGAAAATACTAGAGCTATTGATGCTATGAGATCATGGATAACAAATTATTTATCTACTAACACTGATGTAGATGAGAAAGAAGTCATCAAGCAAGCTTTGAATGCTATGACTGGAATAGCCAAGCATGTATGGGAGAGGTTGTCCAATGATTATAAAGAAAATCTGTTGGATAAAGGAACAGATCAGGTATGTGCTCAGCTCCTTAGACTATTTGTAGGGAAAAGGGATGTAATGGAGAAATTGGAATATAAAAAGTTCATAAAAGGAAAATGTAAGGATCTCCGAGATTTTAAATCCTATTGTAAGAAGCAGTATGAGCATTTCTATTTGTCAGGCCATGAACAGCAACATGACTTAATGTATACTACATTCTTGAAAAGCTTTGGTAATCCCATAGGAGAATTCTATCATAAGAAAGTTTTAGAGAATATGGTTGCTGATGGAATAGAAATGAAAGAAGTTACTTTTCCGCAATTGGTTCAATTCCTTGAACAAATTAATGCTGACATCTGTGATGAAGCTAAAGCCAAAAAGGAGATAAAGAAGGTCCAGCCAATTTTGTCGACTACTATCTGCCATCGCATTGAGGATGAAAAAGGAGATGCATGTGTAGGATGCTACCGTGGAAAGTCTGACAAAAGCTTCAGAAAAAGATTCAAAGGATTAGATGTCAGAGATAAAAAGATAAAAAAGAAGAAGCGGAAAGATAAAAAAGGATTCTTCAGGAAGAAGGATAAACAACAGAAAGGACGCAAGTGGAAGCCAACTTGCTACATCTGTAAAGGGGATCACTTTGCCAACAAGTGTCCCGAAAGAAAGAAAAAGAAAGGACGTGGAAAGATGCGTGCTATGCAAGCTCATGGCATCACGGAACCTGACTACATCTATATAGATGACTACCCTTCAGACTCCGAAGACATAATTCTGAGTTCAGATTCTGAGCCTTCCTCAGAAGAAGAAGAATATCAGTCGGCTGCTGAAGAAGTATCTGCTAAGTTGAATACTCTTTCTATTTCAAAGAAAGAAGAAGAAATGGTGGATTCAGATAGTTCTGATGCCTCTTCTGGTAGTGAAATATCTTTCTACTGTCGCATGATGAGAAGTCCTCCAATTCAGAACGAACTGAATCGTATTGTTGAACAAATTGTGGAAATTGAAGCAAGACTGGACAGAATGGATATGGGTCCAGAAACTTGGAAAAAATTGAAGGCCCAGTTGGAGCAGTTGAAAGCAAGGAAGCTGTATCTGTTGCAGCCCAAGGAGCCGAGAAGACCTTTCTAAAGTGGTCAAAGTTCCCAAAGTGGTCAAAGCTTCCATGAATCTCATGGATATCGGCCAGCACCTTGGCAGCGAAGGAGCTCTCCTCCTCAGAGCCCAGCTTCAATATCGGCACAACAAAGCCTGGCATCAACTGTGCCCCTTGCTCAGCGTGGATTGCTGGAAGCACCAGCACCTGGAAGTATGGCTCGGCGTTTATGGCGACGTCATAGAAAAGAATTTCTTCACAAGGTAATTGCTCAAGCTAGAGATGAACTTGCTGAACTTGATGAAGAAGAAAATTTTAATTTGCATGAAGAACTAGAAAAATCCCCTGATTTAGAAAAATATATCAATAGGATTAATACTAGTTAGTATGAGCCCAGGACTGAGACTACTAGCCCCAGAGAAGCTCAACTTCTCTGTAAAGAACCATCCTACAGTCCTATTGTACATCAATCTCTCAGAGAGATACCTCCAGCTCCTATCCAATGCCCGTTGTCTTTAAGGCCTCATCAAGCCCCAGCTCCAGTTGCTCAAACCCCAGTGATCAAGTCAGAAGAAGAGGATCCCTTTAATTACTTGACGGATGAAGCATTTGAAGGATCACCTCCTAGAGAAGTGATAAACTTAGTAGGAGAATCATCCAGTCATGTCAATATGATTAAGGATTATAAGTATGTCAGAAGTGCTAGGATTGCATCAATTTGTCCTGCTGTCATACTTACCATCCATTTCAGAGGTATTCAAGCCTATCCTCTATCCTTCTTGATCGATACCGGTGCAGATTTGAATCTTGCCTGAAAGAATTGTTTCCCTGAAGATGCATGGAAAGAAGGGAATACTAAAATTACTTTTGCAAATCAGGATAAAGAAGGAAGCAGTGCTTACTGTGTAGCACCTGTCCGACTTGGCACAGAAGAAAATCCCAGCCAAATTCTGTTTGTTCAGTATGAAGTAGAAGACTATGATGGTATCTTAGGCAGTAATGCCATAAGAGAATGGGAGCCATTTACCATTGATAAGGATTTCCTGTATTTTGGTGAAACTTATCATGTGCCATGAGTATATCAGCCCCTGTCTTTTACTCATAAGATTGCAAAGCCAGGAAGAAAGAAGAAAAGAGATGTCAGTCATGCCTATCTGATCCAGCAGTATGACAAAGGTCAGAAAGAAGTGGAAGCAATGAAGAAAGAATATGAAGAAGCTGTTTTCACTAAAGATTTGTCAAAGCACTAGAGGCAGATCACCTGTGATCTTCCATTGAAACGCGATGCTCATGGTGAAGAAATGCTTCCAAAAGGTAAGGCAAATTACTTTCTCATGACTGCCACTGAAGCAGCTACCTGTGCTGTAGAAATAGCTTCCTTATTAGAACAGAAACTTATTCAAGTGTCTGAGTCACCATTCTCTTGTCATGCTATGTATGTACCTAAGATAGATGAGAATGGTCAGGAATTACCTGAAAAAAGGTTAGTGGTTAATTATAAACCTCTCAATGAATGTCTAGTGGATCATCGTCATCCATTGCCTAGCAAAGACCATATCTGGTAGTCCATCCAGGGTAGTAATATTTACTCTAAGTTTGATCTGACCAAAGGATATTGGCAGATTAAGTTAAAACCCCAGGATTATTACAAAACTGCTTTTTCGGTGCCTCAGGGTCTGTATGAATGGACAGTCCTTCCATTTGGTATTAAAACCGCTCCATCTATCTTTCAGCAGAGAATGGACGCTTTGTTTCGACCCTATGCTAAATTCATTCAGCCATACATAGATGATATTCTTGTCTTTAGTCCTGAATTGAATTCCCATTTACAGCACCTTCGTCAGTTTTTGGATGTCTGTAAGCACCATGGATTAGCTGTTAATCCTTCCAAATCCATCTTTGCTCAATCTAGTATTGTTTTCATTGGCCTCAAGCTTCTCCCGGGGGGGATGATGAACATGCATGTAAGCTTCCTGTTTATTAATAATAATCTTCTAAGTATTCATGTGCGCTATTTAGTAGTACCAGTTTATGGTGTTCCATAATCTTTAAATGGGGGCAGACGACCGGGAACTGTACTTGTACCACCGGGAGTGTCTACAAGTTTAGTCTCTTCGACTTCTACATTCTGTTCTGGGAAATCAAACATTGTTTGAGACATCATCATTCTAACTCGACCAGTAAGAACTCTAACATTTCCTGAACTTGGAGGAAATACAAAAGAACAATCTTCACATTTGAATAAACCATTTTCTAACCAAGTTGTGAACAATGGAGTTGTAATCCCTTCCCTCATAGGGAGCTTCACAACCATCAAATGGCTGCTGATTTCTTGTATGACCGTTTTCAAATGCTTGTCTCTAAACAGCAGTTAACTACTCCCGGTTTATGGACTGAAACCCCATTCTTTGAGTTTTCTGCAGAAGCGGAGCCTATTGACCCAGACGTTGGTCATGCTCTCCAAAATTGGTGTGGAGACTTTGTTCTCCCGGTAAGATTTCTAAATCCTCATATAGGAAACCCCTTCCAGTGGTTACACAATGAATTTGGTGTCACTACAATTAGAAAGATGTTTTCTGGTCCTTATCCTCAAGCGGATCAGTTACAGTTTGAAGGCACCACAGCCTACACTAGATGTATCTTCAAACTCCAGTTCGCCTCTGCAGCTGAAAATGCTATTAGTCGGCACTTGTGCCAAATGTATGGACCAAGCGGGCCAACATCTAGATTCAGTAACTGGACTATTGGGAACCGTTTGAATTATTTCACTCAGCATCAAACTCCCATTTGGTTGCATACCAAGACCTACAGAATTGGCCGAGGAATTCCATATGCCAGAAATGCAATTCTTGCTCATCCGCACAAGATCAAAGTCATGACAATCATGTGGCGTGACGATGACAACATTCCTGGTTGTATTCCACATTCATCCACTCAAGATTGTGCCAACTGTCACGATTACTCACAAGATGATCCTAGAGTGCCCCAGTATGATTCTAGAGGTTTCTACCGTGCTCCTGATTGTACGCATCCTGAAGGTGAATTATGCGAAGGTTGCATCGGGTGGGCTCCATGGGAGTCTAGTTCATCCTCTCATAGTACGGGCTCGAGATAAGGCTAATGAGTGGGCATGTCACTCATCGAGGAATCTTTCACCTCGTTATGAAAGGAAAGCATGGACCCTACCATGTTCTCAAGGGGTTAACACGTCGCCTTAGTGCGTGTACGAGTTATTCCACTCGTTTGTAAAAGGAAGTCGGTCGCCGACCTTATCTTGTTCACGAGCAATTGGGTCCCACCTTCTTGGGATGCTCTTCAGATAAGGTGTCTTCGTGTCACTCTTCTGTGGTCGGACTCCAAAGGATTATGTGATCAGGGTAAAAAGATCTGCCCGCTTCTCCCTATATAAGGGCACCGGGCCGCCTGCATTTCACAAGCAATCCGGTGCAAGTCTAAGTGCAGTAAGAGTTCTGAGAGTCTGAGAGTCTTTAGTTTCTAAGAGTTTGTAAGTGTGCAAGCCAGTCCGGCTTTAAAGTGTTGTAAAAGCTTGAGTCCCAAGCTTCTATAGAAGTCCATAGCTAGTCTGATAGCTAAGAATTGTAATGAACTATCTGTTCAAAGCGAGCATTGTTATAGATGAACATGCATGTAAGCTTCCTGTTTATTAATAATAATCTTCTAAGTATTCGTGTGCGCTATTTAGTAGTACCAGTTTATGGTGTTCCATATGTTTGTCTGTTGCAGCTAAAGTATGGTATCAGAGCTCTAGGAGACGATATTATTGCTGTATGTTATCATTGTTGCCTAACGATTACTTCATCATAATCTCTTTCTTAACATATGTAGTGCTCTCTATATCTGCTCCCTGTATTGTCTCAGGCCATCACACTGTGTCGTAAGTCCCAGGAGTAAGTCCCGTTGTAAGCCGAGGTTGGCGTTGAAGGGCAGTTTGGGCAGTTATCAGGTCTTTCCGAGCGCAGGTTCCGAGCGCAGATTCGAGCGCAGATGGCATCTCAACCTTCTTCCAGTTCTCAGTCCGCAGGCAGCATCGATCTCACAGTAGATCGAAACCAAGAGGTTAGGTTTACTAATTTCTTTGCAAACAATGAGTCTATGTTCACTAGTGGTGAGGATAGTGGTAATGCTTTAGATGAAATCTCTGCAATTGGGTCGGAACCCGAAAAGCCTTTTAAGGTCCCTAGGATTCCTCCTCATGAAATTTACAGAGATATCCCTAAAGGTATCATAGATATGATAAATAATAAAGATATAGGTTTGCGTGATTGGTTTGGTTATAAGTCTTCTCAGAACTGTCATGTCGCGGAATTGCAGCATGTTGTTAAAGGTGGTAATCAGGGAAGATTGAATATCTTCTCAGATGAATTGATTAAGAAGTTTAGGAAAAAGGCCTATGAGAACAAATCAAATCCTCAGTTTATGCATCTTTCATATGTTAGGATTGGTGTGTGTGGACATGACAGTTCTGAGAAGACTTATAACCAAACCAATCACGCAAACCTATATCTTTATTATTTATCATATCTATGATACCTTTAGGGATATCTCTGTAAATTTCATGAGGAGGAATCCTAGGGACCTTAAAAGGCTTTTCGGGTTCCGACCCAACTGCAGAGATTTCATCTAAAGCATTACCACTATCCTCACCACTAGTGAACATAGACTCATTGTTTGCAAAGAAATTAGTAAACCTAACCTCTTGGTTTCGATCTGCTGTGAGATCGATGCTGCCTGCGGACTGAGAACTGGAAGAAGGTTGAGATGCCATCTGCGCTCGGAACCTGCACTCGGAAAGACCTGATAACTGCCCAAACTGCCCTTCAACGCCAACCTCGGCTTACAACGGGACTTACTCCTGGGACTTACGACACAGTGTGACGGCCTGAGACAATACAGGGAGCAGATACAGAGAGCACTACAGATGTTAAGAAAGAGATTATGATGAAGTAATCGTTAGGCAACAACGATAACATACAGCAATAATATCGTCTCCTAGGGCTCTGATACCATACTTTAGCTGCAACAGACAAACATATGGAACACCATAAACTGGTACTACTAAATAGCGCACACGAATACTTAGAAGATTATTATTAATAAACAGGAAGCTTACATGCATGTTCATCTATAACAATGCTCGCTTTGAACAGATAGTTCATTACAATTCTTAGCTATCAAACTAGCTATGGACTTCTATAGAAGCTTGGGACTCAAGCTTTTACAACACTTTAAAGCCGGACTGGCTTGCACACTTACAAACTCTTAGAAACTAAAGACTCTCAGACTCTCAGAACTCTTACTGCACTTAGACTTGCGCCGGATTGCTTGTGGAATGCAGGCGGCCCGGTGCCCTTATATAGGGAGAAGCAGGCAGATCTTTTTACCCTGATCACATAATCCTTTGGAGTCCGACCACAGAAGAGTGACACGAAGACACCTTATCCGAAGAGCATCCCAAGAAGGTGGGACCCAATTGCTCGTGAACAAGATAAGGTCGGCGATCGACTTCCTTTTACAAACGAGTGGAATAACTCGTACACGCACTAAGGTGACGTGTTAACCCCTTGAGAACATGGTAGGGTCCATGCTTTCCTTTCATAACGAGGTGAAAGATTCCTCGATGAGTGACATGCCCACTCATTAGCCTTATCTCGAGCCCGTACTATGAGAGGATGAACTAGACTCCCATGGAGCCCACCCGATGCAACCTTCGCATAATTCACCTTCAGGATGCGTACAATCAGGAGCACAGTAGAAACCTCTAGAATCATACTGGGGCACTCTAGGATCATCTTGTGAGTAATCGTGACAGTTGGCACAATCTTGAGTGGATGAATGTGGAATACAACCAGGAAGGTTGTCATCTTCACGCCACATGATTGTCATGACTTTGATCTTGTGCGGATGAGCAAGAATTGCATTGCTGGCATATGGAATTCCTCGGCCAATTCTGTAGGTCTTGGTATGCAACCAAATGGGAGTTTGATGCTGAGTGAAATAATTCAAACGGTTCCCAATAGTCCAGTTACTGAATCTGGATGTTGGCTCGCTTGGTCCATACATTTGGCACAAGTGCCGACTAATAGCATTTTCAGCTGCAGAGGCGAACTGGAGTTTGAAGATACATCTAGTGTAGGCTGTGGTGCCTTCAAACTGTAACTGATCCGCTTGAGGATAAGGACCAGAAAACATCTTTCTAATTGTAGTGACACCAAATTCATTGTGTAACCACTGGAAGGGGTTTCCTATATGAGGATTTAGAAATCTTACCGGGAGAACAAAGTCTCCACACCAATTTTGGAGAGCATGACCAACGTCTAGGTCAATAGGCTCCGCTTCTGCAGAAAACTCAAAGAATGGGGTTTCAGTCCATAAACCGGGAGTAGTTAACTGCTGTTTAGAGACAAGCATTTGAAAACGGTCATACAAGAAATCAGCAGCCATTTGATGGTTGTGAAGCTCCCTATGAGGGAAGGGATTACAACTCCATTGTTCACAAACTGTGGAAAATTTTGATATGAATGACTATTCTATTTCTAGGGTTGAATTGGGCAAAATCACCCATGAAAGCACTAAAAATGATATGCAATCAGCCATGGACATCCTGATCCAGAAGTTCGACAGGGAAAGAGAAATGAAAGGTTATTACAAGGCAAAGGTAGAACAGCTGACTGCAGTGGTAAGAAAGATCACTTTGAACTCAGAAGCAGTTACTCCAGAGGCCATTTCTGTAGAAGACCCCGTCATTCTGAAAGCAGAAAAGACTCACCTCAGAGCAAAAGTACTTGAAGAGTACTTAGATAGGATGCGAGCGCAAGGAATCTCTTTGCTCACGGATGTATTTGAGAAGACTGATAAGATGAGGAAAGTAAGGGTGGAACTTAATGATCTCATTGATGCTATCTCTCAAGATATTGAGCGCACAGAGGATACTCATGATAAATGGGTGGAAATGAGGAAGCTAAAAATAAGTACCCTAATATCCATTGGCACTATTTCCAACAGGGATTCATATATAGAAACAAAGGAAGCTCTGATGTACAGAAGCAATATTTTAAGAAATTTGATCAAGGATCTTGAAGCTACAAAGGATACCAGTGAAGAAAATGATGTTAATATTTTGCATAACTTGGAGGAGGTGCCTTGTAAGTTGGTATCACAAGATAACCAATTTCTTTCTGCGGAAGAAATGGTTAGGGAATTTGAAGACATGTTCCAAAAAGAATTTGAAGATAAAGCATTTTCAATAACTTCTGTGGACAACATCTTAGACAACCAGTTAACCTTGGACAATCTGAAAACCAGGTTAACTAATCATGCCAAGTCAATCACTATAGTGAGGGATGCCATAGTGAGAGCCAGGATGATCTTCAAAAACACATTCAACCCAAATAGCATTGAAATGCAAGCGGCCTTCACTATGTATGATCACCACATGAGAAAAAGTGGTGATACAAATTGAAGTAGCTGGTTTTTTCCCTTAGTTTATTTTCTGATTTTCACATGTACTTTCAAAACAATTTTGGACATTTTTACATGTACATTTTCAATATGTAATTACATGTAAAAATATAGGAAGTTCCAAGTCAATAAGGACTCCTATTTTTGAATAAGTCAAATTAGTTGTAGATTTCCTAGATTTTCTCAAGGCCTTTCCCTATAAATAAAGGGGGCCTCTTTTGTAAATAACGATCTTTTGTCTATTGCAAGAAAACTCTGGCGAATTGAGAAGCAAATCAAGACTTTGTGCTTTTTGTGAAAATCAATATTCAAATATTTATCAATACAAGAAAGCAAGTTCAATTCCAATCTTTGTCTTGGGATTATTTGTGTTGTGATAGTTTTGTTCTTACGTCTTGCTATCATAATCTTATTTGATAATAATTTGAAGTGTGGAGTTTGTTTCAAGTGATTAAAGAGTGCTCTTAATTTGATTCTGATTAACTTTGTGTTATCAAATCGGTTGTGGGTTATATGTTCATGTTTGTGAGAATACAATAGTTTGGAGACTTTGTGCTGCAAGTTGTTATATTTGATTTACTTTTACCATCTTGAAGAAGAGTGAAGACTTTGTGCTGCATTCTACTTCAAATAGTTCCGTTTACAAGTAGTAAGTGAGGTAACACAAAAACTTTGAGTTTCTATGATTTTGTGATAATTTACAAGTCTTATATCAAGAGTTTGAAATATAAACATCTATTTTGAAAAAAGAGAATGAGATGAGATGGAACCACCACAAACATAGTTTTTAGTGTACATAAATTTGATAAGTTGTTTGATTTGCAAAAGTTGAGTAATTAGAGGGAACCTCCCCTTGCTAAGAGGAGAGACTGTGTCTCATCATAGCTGTGGCTGATATACCCATTTTGCCATTAGTGAGTTAATGACAAAATATTCACCCAACACAGCAATAGATGCTACCCCTGATATGAAATGCATTTGGGATAGTGGATGATACAACGCTGCAGGTTTCCCATTAGCCATAGAGGCTAAGGATTTGGTTTTGGAATGCATATACAAATATGATGTAAATACCAGAAAAGTAATACATGAAGACCGGGTGATTGCAGATTTGACTATAGAAGGGATAGAAAGGACATTTGGTCTGGAAATTCAAGAGAAAATGGTGGATATAGACATAAACCAATACAGAGAAGATTTTAATAGTAATGAAAGAGAATGCAAGAGTAAAATATTCTACAACTGGTACAACGCAGAAAACAAACCTAAGGATGTAGCAAGAGTGCCAAGGAATCTTCACAGGATAGATTTTAAAGAGGAGATACATCTAATGATTACCATGCTGAGTAGACTAGTAGGGTTGAGAGATGCAACAAAATGTGAACCCTGGATGTTCACTATTATTTAATTTATGAGGGAAGCAAAAAAGGAAGATGGACAAATTCACTAGGCCAACACTATTAGTATGACCATATGGAAGCAGGCCATGTTGAGAAAACAAAAGATGATGCCTTTTTATTTGTCATCATATGTGTTATATTCATGTGCTTCTATGATTCAGCCATACATAATTGGAATTGAGAGAGTTGGGACCATGGGGAATGACCCAGATTAGAAATTAATCTATGACCATTATCCAGATTTGTAGGAGGATAATACATTAAGGAAGTATGCCTTGGTAAATGATGTATTTTATACTTACAGGGTAAGATTTTTAAAGGGAGAAGAAGATAAAAGGTTATCTGAAGATGCAGAGAATACTATTGGGTTACATAGTTCTTGGTATATACAATTCCAAAACTTTCCATATATTAGAACTGAGGGTTTTGAGGGGAAGCCATTCATGGTACCCCGATATCCATCAAATAGGCTGATTGTATTGGAGTTTTCAAGCCAAAACATGAATTCTTTTAGGATGTATAAGAAGAAGTGGAATAGAGGAAATATTAAACTTCCTTGGGCAATTGGAAGGTATTTTTGCTATAGTGAAGAAGTGGCTGAATGTTCAAAAAGAGAATTGAGATATTATGGCTTGGAGGAATTTGAATTAGCAAGATGTTTTTATCCTTTTCACAGAATCCAGAGAACCATTGATTCTAAGTTCAAGCATCAAGTGCATATTGAAGACTATTGGTCAGATTACAAAAATGATAAAGAAGTGAGGAAAAGAGCTCATAAAAGGCTAATAGTAGAACATATGAGGACCATGGGAGAAATCTATGTGCCTCTAGAAGTTGAGGATGATGATAAATTGTTGCTTCATAGTTATGAGAGTACAAGGCTTGCTCCAATTGGTGAGCCTGATTGGACACAGCCATGGAATATGTCATTGGATACATTATCCAAACCAATTATTTAATTTTCCAAAACATGGTTGAAAGATCAAATAGAAGAACTCAATGCTAAGGGGATTGAACCCACATTTCAAAAGAAAGGTAAGAAGAGGGTGAGGGAGCATCAAGATGAGCTCCAATGTTTTTATGAGAAGAAGAGAAGGGTGGTAGAAGCAAAGATCATTGAAAAAGATAAGAATGCAACCCTAATGGATCCATATGCCTTAGGGGTAATAGTGGCATTATCTTCAAGCACATTTATGGAGATAGAGTCATCTAGCCATGATATTAGTGCAGAGCAAACCCAAGCTATTAAGAGGTCAACAAGACAGAAAATCATGAGAGCCATAGCAATTGAAACAACAAAAGGACAAACACCAATGCAAGGTGAGGTTATAGGTGCTCAACAGGTAGAGGCTAAGTTGAATGGCATATCTAGTGAGGCCACACCAGAAGAGAAAATGCAAACATATGCAAAGGTTAAGAAATAATTGGCTGAAGAGAAGTTGCAAGAGTCAAGATTGCATGAAGCCAAAAAAGTAATACTGTCAATGTGGAAGGTGATAGTAGTGACAGTGGAGTTAGGGAGGTAGAGCCCAGTACAAGAGAAGAAATTGGAAAAGATGAAGAAGAAGTAAGTGAGTACTCTAGTGCAGGAGAAGGGCAAGATACTCAAGGATATATGGAGATAGAACAAAGTTAGGGATGGACAGAAGAAAATGCACAAGATAGAGCAGAGGCAGTAGATCCTTTTGGTACATTGGTGTCTCCTGAAATTATTAAAGAACTGCAAGATGTAGCACAACAGATAGAAGAATCTGAAAAAGAGGAAACACCTGAAAAGGTTGTGAAAGAAAAACATATCCAAGCTGGAGGAGAATCAAAGATAAATGTTTCTAGTGTTGATGTCTTAAATATATCGAATATGTACAGTGAACATAATGAGCTAGAGGAAAACACAGAAGAAGGAAAGAATACAAAGTAAACCTGAGAATGAAAAAGATACAAGGAAACCTAATGAAATCATAGGTTCACCTTCATAGATGGAACAAACAAATAAACCTAAAAAAGTGCAAGAGCAAGTTGAACCAAAAAAAGAAATAGGGGAAACATTAGGTAATATTGAAGAAGACTTAGGTAAAATAGAAAATGTTTCTAAGGATGATATTGAGCATAAGGAGAAAAAAAAGAGTATGGGTACAGAAAATGTGGAACAAGATAATAAAGAAGAAGAAGAACAAAAGAAGTCTTTAGGAAAAAAGAATATAGAAGATGAAGAAGGAGGAGACACTAAAATAGAAGAAGATAATAATGAGGGAGAATAAGAAAAGCAGGATGACCCACTAATTCTAGAACAAGGCCCTCAACCTCAGCCTCCTCAACAACAACAAAAGCAACACATAGAATAGACAAAAATGGAAAAACCTCAAGAAGAGGTGATAGATGAAGAAAGAACAAAAAAGGTTACCAAAGAGGTTCCAGCTTGGTTGAGATCTTAAGTTAGAAAAGAGAAGGTAGAGGTGAAATTAATACCTATTGATATAAAGAGTTTACTAGGTGGTTCCAGACCATAGAAGGAGAAGAGAAAGGCTAGAACAATGTTAGCTATCAAAAGAGGTCCTTCTAGATCTAGAATGCTAGAGCTAACCATACCACAAAAAGACAAGTTGAAAGGAGAAATAACTATGGAAGATGATGAGATAATTAATTTGGATCTAGGCCACAAGACCAGAGAACAACATATAAATGAATGGGAAGATATGCATCAGGCCACTTCTGAAATATTGAAGAAAGATAAGGTTAAATAGGATTACTTGAAAGGACACATTGTCCAATTGCAACAATTCATTAGAGGGATAATTGATCTCAATGCCACAATACCAGAATTACCTACTGAAATAGTAGTATTATCAAAAGATGAAGTAAAAGAGATGGAAAATAAAAGGCTTGAAGCCAATACTTTTGAAGAATGGTTTAGAGAATTCATGCAGAAAAGAGAAGAAGTGAAAAAGCAAGCAGTGACAGGCTGGGAAATGGCTGCGACAGAGAAGAATAAATGCAGTGTTCATATACATAATTGTCAATTTAGAAGTGAAGAATGCAAATCAGAATTAAAGCAGCTTGAAGAAATTGAGGAGAGAGCAGAGGAATTGATAAATGAAGGCGTCATTACTCCTCTTATGTCTAACCAATTGCCACAGTCCAGGTTAGAATTAAAATTTGAGGATGATATTCTCAAACGATGTATCACAAGTACTCAAGATTTAGAAGAGATTGCTGATAAAATGATAAGGTTACATATGAAAATGATAGAGAAACTCATTGATCATTAATGCCTAGAAGTACCAGCATATGAATTACCAAAGGCATTGAATGAGTTTAAAGCTATTTTTGCACCATGCTTGGCGAACCCAGTGGCATATCTGAGTACATAGATGATTGATTCAATAATGGAAACAAGTGGTATGATCAAAAAGTATAAGAAAAAAGTTGAAGGTTTGGTAAAAGAAGAAAAGAAGTTGAAGGAAGGAATCAGAATGCGGGAATACACATGGACGAGAAGTCTAGGAGGAGATCGTACTTTTATAGAAGGGGTAACAAGTAATTTTAAGGTATACCTGAGAGAATAGAAAAATATCAAAAGGAAAATAATGCTAAGTAAGAATGTAAATGGAGGGTGTCATCGGCCAAAGTCAACAAACAAGAAGAAGTCAACGGGTATCTTTTATTTTGAAAAGATTCCAAAGGTATCCTTTGAGCCGAGCAAAGATACCATTGAGATACTTTGAAAATGGTTAGGAATTGATTCATACCATTGATTTAAAAAGTTTGAATGCTAACCATTGATGAGATTTTGTAACTGTAGTAGTAGGAAGCTTCAAAGTCTATATAAGAAGCTCTGCTACTTGTATTATTTACACAGGGATTTTTGAATTGTTAGTTGTAAGTTGAAATTTGCTAAGTGTTGTAATAGAGAAGGCATTTCTTTAGTTCAGAAGGGAAGTCACCTGTGTCTACATTTAGGAGTGCATGGAATGTCTAGTCTCCTCTATGTATCTGTGAAAACATTTGTAAGTTTTCTAGTAATTTGGATCTATGCAACAGAAATCACTACTACATTGTAAATCTTGTGTGATTTTATACTTAAAATAAAGGTGAACTTAGGATTCTGCATCTATTACAGAGTGTGTTCTGAATATGACTTTTATTTGATGTATTATTCTTTAAAAGATTGCAATCTCTCATATGTGTTCATGAAAATGCTTAGGACGATATATGTGTAGATTTAATTGTGTTGATTGTTCAAAATTGCTATATTCTTTCTGTATGTGAGTGGCAGAACATTTAGATTCTAGATGATCATTTCTAACCTGAATCTTTTCCATCTTTTCTCCAACAATTGAAACTAATTAGCTTAAACACAAAAATCTGAAGGAAGTTGTCATACATTTGAATAAAGAATGAGGAATTACAATGATATTTGAAAATTTTCATATAAATTTGAAAGGCAAAGTTTGTTTTACTGAAATTCATGCAAAGCTTCGAGAAATAATAGTGAATTTATACAAAAGAGTAAATACTTTGATGGTATTTTGAAACAATTTGCATATTCAGAAGTCTAGTGAATCTTTGATTACTTTAATTTACGTAAGGCACCTTGAATATTACAATTTCACATCAACCTACTGAATTATCCACAAGGTCAAGACCTAACCATACAAAAACTTGAGATTAAGAATTCTTAGTCAATTCTTCATATCTTCCAAGACAACTAAGGTTCCTTTGTGAATTTTAACTTTTGTTATGAATGTGTAAAAACAATCATCAACAAGCCTTTAAATGAATAATTATACCTGTTTACAGGAGCAATTCTTCTGAAATTTCTCCTCCTTTGATTATACATTTTGACAAACTCATCTTTGATATTCATTTCAGCTTCTAACTTTTTTTTTCCTTCAGGAGCAGTAGCATGAAGATCAATTTTCTTTCTAGGAGTCTCCCTGACTTTGGAACACTCTCCTTCTTCATAACCAAGTCCAGTAGTGTCTCCATATAGTTTTTGTTTACCTAGCATCTCCTATAACTTGCTTGTGCTTTCTTGAAACTTCAGTTTCTTTTCCAATTTCTTCCTAACATCCTCAAGTTCTTTACTTAAAGACGTTATTTCTCCTTCAAGCTTTTGACATTTAACTGTTTTAGCCTTCAAATTAGACTTTGTCACATCAGCTATCCTTTTAGCTTCCTCAATCTCTATCTTTAGATTGATAATTAATTTATCTGATTCACTTACTGGATTCCTCAAATCCATAATCAAATTTCTAGCATCTTCAAGGTCTAAAGATATTCTTTCAAAATCTGAAATAACTTGGTCTTTGGATTCTTTTTCTTGTTGTAGTTGCACCTTTAGTCTCTGATTCTCCTTTTTGCATTTACCCATGGTACTCCACACAGGACCTACCCAAGCTGATTAGGCTTCTATAGGGAACCTAGGCTCTGATACCACTTGTTGGAGTCTAGGACAACACTGAGAGGGGGGGGGGTGAAGCAGTGTTGTATAAACTCTAAACTTTTTGCAAACTTTATCTTACAAGACAAAAGAGGGAGGAAGACATCAATGATTTGTTAAACATATATGCACAAGACTGATAATGAAAGATGTAAAGAGATAGAAGAAATTAACAAGAATCATGACACAAGATTTTCACAAGTGGAAAACCCTATTGGGGTAGAAAAACCACTCAAAAACTGCTTCACTGACTTATTCAAAACCTCACTGGTTACACAAAGGTCTCACTGACCAAGAAAGCTTCACTAGCTTTACAAAATGCCTCACTGGCATACATTGTGTCTCACTAGTTGATACAAGGCCTCACTGGCATACAAAAAGTCTCATTGACTTCTCACAAACACTTTGGGTGCACATACAAATCCTATCAGGGGATTACCTTGTTTCAATCAAGTACAAAACCTTATACCTCCCCTTTTTTATTTTCACAACAAATTCATTTCAAAAATTTTATTCTTCAACATCTACAAAATAAAGAAATTGATGTCTTCTTTGATGTTAACTAAATCACAAAATCACCATTTGATATATGAACAATCCTTCAATAATTTCTTCAATGTATTCTTGGTCACAATTTTTATGTTTGCAAAAGGGCCATCTCTGCAAAAGAAATACATCATAAATACAAATTATCTCTGCAAAATAATTCATCCTTGCAAAATAAGTCATCTTTGCAATATTCTTGAAGCCATCTCTGTAATTTTCTTGTACTCTCTGCAAAACATAATCTCACAATATCATGATTCATCTCTGCATATTTCATGACACTCACACACTCATCAATCTGGGACTTGCAAAAATAAATAATACAAATCTTCTTCAAAACCCTTCATATTCCTCTTCCATTTGATAACAAATTCATCTCCTTTATTTTTCTTTTTCATTTTCTTCATCTCAAAACCCTTCAACTTCTTCTCCTTCAATCTAAAAAAAAAACATCTTCAAACATAATAAGATCATATAAAAATAAACTTTCAAAATCAATTCTCATTCTCTGTAAATATCTCAAAAAAATTCATTTGTCTTCCATAAAAAATCTTCACTCAATTTTCTTAAACATTTTTCCCTCATACTCTTCTCACAAAAGAAGATTATCAAAAGAAAAAAACTTTCCCTCTTTTAAAAAATAAAACTTCTCCTTGATATTCTTCCTGCTACAAAGGAGAGTTTAAAAATAGAAAGAAAAAGCTTCATGAAATCTTCTAAAAGATTCCACAAAGATATGCATTGAAATTTCCTTAAAAAATCTCCTTTTTAAAAAGACTAAAAATAGTCTTAAAAAAATCTTTTATCACTTTCTACCAAATTCGTACCCAAATGACCTTATATGAATTTTTAGTGCTCAAAGCATATAAAACTCATTTAGGGGGCTGAGAGATTAGGATATAAAAACAAATTTTCTAAATTTAAAAACAAAGCCATAATTATGGCTTATTCTCACTCCCTAATAGCCTTTCATTTTGGCGCTCAATGCACATAAAAAAGGCCATTTCAAATGGGAAAGAAATTAGATGAGGACAGGGACCGGTCACCATGATGTCTAAAGGACCCTTCAACAGGTCAAACTTAAGTGGGATTACCTTCTATCTCAGGTCAACAATTAAAAATAACATAAAGTGCAAAGATATGGACTTAGTTTAGGATTGGTATGAAGGACTTAGAATGCAAGATTTAGGATTTCAAGAATATAGAACAATAGGCATTAAATCTGCATAAGAATAAATCAAACTCTTCTTTAGGCACCATAACCTGAGATAAGGATATAAATTGGTCCATTGTAATTGCAGATTAGATTTTACTAGATCTTTAATAATAGTGACCTCTAACATTATCATTGTATTCTGCAAGCACAAGTAACCTCTGCCATACCATCCAAGGAACCATTCTTGAATGCTTATGCAGATCATACCAAAGAGAAGAATCTTATCAACCATGAATGATAGCTTCTATGCATTTGCAAGTCATCAACTTGTGTCTGAACCCCTTTCATGTGAAGCCTCTATGAAACATGAAGCAAGATCATAATAACTTATATCAAAGAACCTATGAACACCATCAAGAGATCATGAACTAAACATGATCAACAACATAGCACCCTAAATCTTGAATCTGCATGATATGAGTAACATATATGACAATCATTATGAAGCACCATTTTGAATAGCATGATAACAACAATAAGCATGAACACAACATTGTCAAAATATGAACTCAAGTATATGAACTCCTGAAATGTGACCATGAAACCATGAGTATCAACAATGCTTGAACTTCCTAAAATGATTAACACAAACAAGTTAGCATCAAACATCACTTAGCCAACTCCTTCAAACACCACTACATGAGATCTACATAACATTGAGATATCCTGATGACATCTCTTATCAATCACTGATCTTGATGACAAGAACAACTCCTGTCAATACCAACACCTTTTTGACATCAATGACAATCTACTTTCATCAATGACTTCATCCCTAAGCCTCTTGTTTGTCTATTTGTCATAAATTAACCTTTCCCTAGTTTTTTTCATCTCACCACACCCATAGGATCCCTCTAAGGGACCTCCCAATCCATCTCCAACTTTCAGTTTTCAATTCTGATCAACCAAGACAAATCTCCCCCTATTATTTCAAGACCTCCCCTGGGATATTTGACATTTGCAAGTGGAGATTTGGTTTCTAGACACCTTTTGACCTGGTTCCAAAGATAGGTCAGTTCTTCATCCCTTGACTAAAAGTCTTCAACCCTGTATGCCAACCTAGACCCTCTCCTCTGTGGGTTGTCCATGGGTCACCCTTGGGTGATTGGGACTAGTGAAAGGGGTGACCCTGTCATCTTTTCAGCTATGGATTAACTTGGAGTTTGGACATTAAAAAGCTTTGTTTTACTCTATTTTTCTTCTTGTTTGCATGAATTTTTTATCCAAACATGGAGTGAACTATTCTTAGCTCATTTATCTCTTCCAAATTGGCTTAATTAGATCTTGTTGATCTATACTTTTCACCTCTTTGACTCTTGATGAATCCATTGTTACTTCTATGATAAGCTATCTTTTCTTCACTACTCTCTAATCAATTCTATTATCTATCTAATCAACCTTGTTAACTCTTTAATCAAATTGAGTTAACTTCTCAATCATTCCCACCTTTCATGTGTCATTCAGGCCTATAAATACCCTACCCCTCTTCATTATTTTCCAAGTTGGATAATGCTCTCCTCCTCTTCACAAGCTTTTTTCAAGCTTCTTCGCAGGCCTTTGAGCCTCTTTCTTCATTTATTTCTTTAGGTTTCCAAAGATTCAAAGATTTCATTAGTTTTCATCATTGCATAGCTTCAAAGCCCCCCTTTTGGGAGACAATTTCATTTGTGCAACCAAGATTTGTTGGTTTGTGCTCTCCACATAGCATTATTATGCTCACGTAGGACTTATGAGCCTTTTATTTTATTGTTTTTATGATGAAGCTTTGCTAAAAGATTCTTATTGTGTCATTATGCTACTTGTTTTGCAAGCCATAGTCCTCTCTTAGCTCACATTGAGCTCATATTTCGAAGCTTTCTCAAGCCACTATTGCATTGCTTCCCTATTGTTGCCAAGAGGAGATCCTGCTGTTGCAAGAGGACAAAGAGGTTGCCGATACAAGGATTCCTAAGGGTAATGGAGGGTCATAAGTCAACACATTCCAGGTTCTTTAATGCTTTTTGGTAGTAATTAGATAATCTCAAATTTGCTCTTGGAGATAGTAATTTCATATTGCAATTTCCTTAATAGGCTAGATAGAACTGTATTGTTAAATTAGTTTATTTCAAGCAATTTGCATTATTAGATTAGTTTATTTCTAAGTACTTTCATTTCCTAGAGTAATCGAAATCAAAACACAAGAAAATACTAAAAACATAGATTAAGATTGAATTAGGAAAACTCATTTTAGAATTGCATTCATATTTGAATTCTAGATTAATTAGAGCACTTTTCTTTCAAAATTCATAAAAAGAACAAAAAAATGTTATCTTGCATACATATAGGTGCATACATACAAAAATAGAGAACAAAAAAATTCCTTCTAGTATTTACGTAATAATGCTCAACAATTCCCTTCTAATATTTACATAATAATTCTCCTCCCACTTGGCCTAATCTTTTCCATTAGGTTACATTGAAAGTGACTATGTACTATCCTTTTCCTAAAGGAACCCATTATAGTATAGATTTATCTACCTTGGCTTCTTGATCTTTTTTTCTCATGCAAACTATAGTCACATTGAGATGTTGGATTTGGTTTTATTCAATCATTGTTAGAAAACTTCTATTATTCATTGTACGGAAACAAAGGTAGTAGAATCAACTTCCTACACTAAACCTTGAGAGGATGGATGTACAAAAACTTAAAAATCTAATTTAAACAATTATAGAAAATGTAGAAACATGTATATAGAAATATAAACAATACAAACTATTACATAGTAATTTATGTGGGGAAACTCTTCAGTAAAAAATCCCCACACCAAAGTAGCCCAATGTATTATTTAGTAACAAAATAAGTTACAATACACTTGCAAAGCAAGATTTTATAGGAGCATAACCAACAACTTAATTCTTGAGTGATTTCAACAACATTTTGGCTACAAATTACAACTCCAAGCACCAATTTATATGAAGATTACAAACCACAAAGCACAAGTAGTTTACCAAGACCAAGTGCCAAAACCATGATCCCAAATTTGGCACCCAAATTGGAAAACCTTTCAATGCCCACCTTTGGAAAATTCTTTTGGATATTATTAGAATATGATCTTACAACTATCATAATTTGTTATATGAATCTCCACAAGTTGAGCACCCAACTTTGGCATTTACCTTCAATAAAAAGATGATTATGATGTGCATCATAATATTGGTCAAGATTCCAATGTAACTCCCCCTAGTTTTACTCTCTTATGTATCATGAGAATCCATCATAAGATCTTTTATTTACCCTCCAAAATAGGGCATTCCATTTATGCTCCAAATATTCCAACTTATGACATCTTACACACCTCTAAGATATCTGACACATGGCACAAAATGCCAACACAAAGTGGGACACCTTATTTCCCAATATGAGGCCAAAATAATAAATAAAATGCATATAATAAATAAATACAAACATTAGAAATGCAAGGTTAAGATGCCTTTTCCCAACATTCATCTCCATAGAAACCAAACTTTCAACACATTCAAACTAAACAAATAATCTTCATATTAGGATTTAATTACTTTGTTTTTCCAGCAAGAGTATAAAATCATAAAGATTTCTAGGGAGAGTGGCACAATATTAAAAATTATTTCAAGAATTTCATCCATAATCTTCAAGCATAATTGCATTGCTTTGGTATGTATCTAACATCCTTTGTGCACTCTTTGCAAACAAGTTTGTGTAGGGTACCTTGTTTTTTATGTTTCTAGATTCTATCCAAAGTGAGAATTTTTCCTTCTAAGGATAGCCAAGTTGAGACTTGAAAATTAGGAAAACCTCCTTCTAAGTGATATTCTTTATTGGATGGGGGTTGGTTGGTTCATGTACCTAATTCCTAATTAGAGTATTATACCCTTATTCACTAAGTACATTTCTAAGTCTTGTTGTTTTTAGATAGCTCATACAAGATTGGATAGATTGAGATTCTCTATTGTCAAAAGGTACTTTGAAGCTCCTCAGTTGCTTGATCGAAGATGGGATAAAGGCTATGTGATACTTCAATACCCTAGCCAAGATGACATCTTCCACTCTCTTATTATAGTAATTAAATAAATTTTGGTTCAATTAAACTTTTGTATCATCACGAGCTTTAGGATTTCATTTTTTATGTAATCTATAAGATTATGAGATACTTCAATATTGGAGTCAAGATGTTATTTTCCACTCTCTCTTCACAGTAGTTAAATACTTTTTGGCCCAATTAAACTTTTGTAGCATCATGTAACTATAGAATTTTATTTATTAGGCATTCCATTCTAATTTTTGAATGGTACAAATGACCACTATTTGTGAGATTATATTACCATGGGGTGCACTAAAATGAATGAAGGTGTATTATATTGATGTAAAACATAATGCTCTTTTCCTTGGATTTAAAAACATTATTGTAATTTTATATACAATTGAAATTTGAAGTGGACAAAACGTTGAACAATCCCTATAAAGGTAAAGTGAAAATATCTCATATTCTTAAAGGATTTCATATATTAAATATATTTATCTTTATTTTTATAAAATAATATTCTTTTTATAAAATAATATTCTTAAAGTCTTGTGTTTTGTGTGTTATCAATTATATTGTATCAATAACATTGAGTGGTACAACTCCCTAGTGTATCAATTTGTTATTTGAATTGGTGGAAGAACTTTTATAGTCAATTTGATTTGGTATATATAACAAATTTATTTAATTTTAATTTTAAATTATAAGTATAAAACTTAATTGGATCATTCTCTTTCGGAAGTTTAGTATAAACGATTAGTGATTTTTACATCTAATTAAGTCTCAACTATTACATATTAACATACATAGTTGTTTGTAACAATATGCGGTTAGTGGTTTTTATATGTAATTAAACTTCAAATATTATAGATTACATATGCAGCTGTTTACAGTAACAATATGCTTACAATAGTCAAAAGATGAATTAAGATTTTCTCTTCTTATATCTACATTTCCTCTTATGTTCATATTTACTTAAAAATTTCATTCACATTTAATAAGTTATTCTTCCATCATTCATAATTCTAATTAGGATGAACCAACACCAAATTCATCCCTTCAAAATCAAACATCCATATATTTATTAGGAGTTTTACATTCCCATCTAATAGTTTGCCTTTAGAACTACCATTCTTAATTTTGACCACCACATTCATGCATACATAAGAATTATTCATCCATTAGAATGATGATTGACTTGTACAATTGAAAAGGCCATCTACTAGTCATCACTAGTAGGTTGCACAATTAAAATTGGTTCTACTCTTTTAAGACTTGATATCTTTCATGACTTTGAGATCTTTCCTAGCTCTTTCATAAACTTAAATATCTTTTACCACTTTATCCACAAAACCATCATAGACCAAGGACATTAAGGGCCTTTAGGCAAAATAACACTCTATACACTCAACCATTTATGCTTGGGTCAAGATAAAGTGGCATTGGCCTCTCCTAGACATACTTTATGTGACATGATTTATGGGGTTGGTGTTAATGATCTTAGGGTTCATTAATATTTTCCATTTACCTAATCACTTCTCTTAGACTTTTTGGTGCTCTGATTTCTAACATGTTCCCTTTAATAAAGACATAGCCCAAAGATAAATCAACTTTAGCTTTATTTTTATAAGTGTCGTTAAGGTCTCCCATAAACAAATGAGTGATAAAAAAGCCAGAATTATGTGGGTCATGGCCTTGGAATTTTAATCCCCCTATCTTGTTTATTTAAGCAGGGACATCTGCTCTATTCATGTGTATTGTGCCTCTCTGCAAATCTATGACGAAACAGGATTTTCTTCACAACAATCATAAATATTCTTTAAATATAACATCACATACGAATAAGGAGCGATACGACAGAATATTTTATGACAGACTTACTTTTTCAAAATTAAAAAAAATTGGAATGATTAATCTTGGTTAGAAATCATTCCTTGCATGAAACGTCAAATATTTTTCCACATGAAATTGTTGTTGCCTCTTATAAGGTCGTGACACACATGGCTGCGAATGTGATGTTAATGAGACACAAATTATTAGTTTTTTAATTGAAAAATCCCTTGCGACTTGAGGAAGATGCACATACCTTCTTCATATGCAACCGATTTTTGAGGAATTTTTTTTAAAGAATAATGGCTATATATTCTTTTATAAATTAAATGAGGATAATGTAGTATTCACATTAAAAAAGTTGGTAGAAGGTACATTCTTAATGTTTAAGTGAGGTCCAAGTTTAAACAATAAAATAAAGTTTAGTGAGGCCAAGCCCAACAATCAAGAAACAACAAAGTTGCTAGGCTATCATGGTCATCTAGTTTTTCCCATACATCAGTAAGGATGGAATCATCAGTAACCAATTCCCAACTAGTAAGAGCACCCTCCTCTTGATCTTCATCTATAGGTTGCTGAGCCCGAACAAGAGAAATTGCCAGATCCAAGTGAGGAAAATTGCCAAAATCTAGCTAGTTGGAAGCATTGTGTCCATGCGGCTACGAAGAGGGCGACTACAAGTGAGAAGGATAAGATCATCCATGAGTAGCATTATCTCTAGCTCATCAAGAAGGTAGTTGAGAGCCACATGATTGGGAGCCATCGTCTCCTTTGGTAGGCTAGCTACATCCATGTCTGCACCCATGTGGAGGGGAGTGACCCTGGTGGGAGGTAAAAGGAGATGACACTTTCCACATTTATACATTTAAGTTTTTTTTCTTCTTAATCTATATATTTTCATGCATCTAAATCTGTAAGAGAACATTGGAACAAATCATAGCTTTAATATAAAGCAAGAAGTGAATATCAATAAAACAACCAAAGAATATTGTTAAATTTTTATCTTTCCAAATGCTAAAAATAATTTTCACCCTAAAACATGTCAAATCTAGATGGACTTAGCAAGAAATCTAGGCTAGTCTCCCAAAAGAATCATATGCCATGAAAAAGGATCCAACCTAAAAGGCCTAAAGAAATCATGAATTCAATTCCAAGTTGTTAGGGCTCTAGGAAAAAACTAGACGAGGTGCTTGAGGGTCTCCAATTGTCCACAAAATGGACAACGAGGATTGATAACACCAAGTTGAGTGACATTGGTACCAATAAGAAAGCCTTGATAGAGAATACACCAAGCAAAATAGGCAATCTTCAATGCAAGGATAGATGACCAAACTATTTAAAATATGTGGTGCCAAGAACCTAGAGAAGACTAAAAAATCCATACATGATTCAATTTTGAAACCATATGAAGGTGTGAAGAGAGCCAAGTGTATCCCTTGCATAGTCTGTAATTGCAAAATGGTGCATCTGGATACCATTTCCAATCTTTCCACCAAGGTTTGAAACTTCCCACTTCAATTTTGTGAACCATATGGGGAGGAATAGAATCAAGAATGGTATGGAATGACTCAAAGTTATGATTAGAGAGCCTATATTTCATTTGACCTTAGGTCAAGAAAGAAACTCTTGTTGAAGCAATCAACTACTCAAGATCAAATTTGTAACACCAAATAACCTTCTACACAAGAGAGACAAACAACAAATAATGTTATTCTGCCAACAATAAAATAAAATATACAAGATGCATAATGCAAGAGAGGCCTTGCTTATAAAGGCAAGGTTGAGAGGTAGGACTCATTAATATGATGACAAGTGTCTTAATACTATGATATGAGACAACTAGAGGATAAGATGCCAACTAGTTGATAAGATCACATGTGTAGGATAAGATCACATAACAACTAACAACATCTAGAAGCTACCTAAGTCAACTTAACATGTCAACATGTGCGAATAGGTTCTAACTAATAAATAGTTAGATAATGTGCCTAGTTCACACTATAAAGGGGAAACTAGTTAGGTAATATCCTTGTTCACACCAACACCCCCCTTAAGTGTAACTTAGGGAGAAGTACATTAGAGGAAATTTACATAAAAAATGGGCCTCCTAAGAAACTCTAAAAAAAACAAAAATTATCTCATATAATACAAATTATTTAAATATAAATAAATATAAATTACTTAACTATATGAGTTAAGTGGGGACCCATGTTTCTATTATAATCCCTTAGAAAATTCAAGTTCATTATTTTTTAAAGTGGCAACATATATTTCTATTATAATTTATTAAAAAACTCAAGTTCACTTTTCATTTTAGATTATTTCTTTTTTATTTAAAAAGTCTTTTATCTAAAAGTTATATTTAAAAGGCCACATTTCCTAATTTTAAAACAAACTCTTATAGTAATTTTACAATAGTTTTTTTGTTTTGTCTTTCTAAAATATAAATAAAAATTGTTATTTTTTTTAATCCAATAAATTTTTATCTTGAATATTTTTTATTTTTTAATTTTCTCTCTCCAATAATATTTTGATTGTGAATATTTTTTTGTTTTTTATTTTTCTCTCTCCAATAATATTTTTTTTATGAATATTTGTTAGCTTTTTATTTTTCTTTTTCCAATGATTTTTTTATTTTTCATTCCATATTTGAGTTATTTTGAAGATTTTTTTTTTAATTTGTGACAGAAGAATTTTTATTTTTAAAGAAAGAATTTTTAAGTATATAAAATCTAAATTAGCTTTAAAAAAGTAATAAAAAAAAATTGAATGTAGCTTTAAAATATTCATATGTATGTCTATTTAAATAAACACATTTATAAAATTTATAAATAGTGGCAAAGTACAACTAACTTAGATATTTTATTTTATATAAATTTTATAAAAATCAAGTTTCATATTATCATTTTATTTTCTCTTGCTTGCAATGGTTAAAAAAATTAAATCATTTTTATGATTTTTACTGCTTATTAAGGAATAAAAGAATATTTTTAAGAAAAAGATTTGTTGAATTATTTTTTAAAATACTTTTTAGACTTTTTTTTTCCTCAAGAATAAAAATATTCTTTTAGAAAACATAATAATTTCTATAATAGAATTTAAGAATGATAAATCTAAAAAACAAAAAGATTCTACCCATTTTGTTGATTTCATCAAAGATAAAAAGGTCAATAATGATGACATCTTGGTTAGCTTCGATGTGGTTTCCCTCTTCACCAATGTCCCTCTTCAAGACTCCATCATGCTCGTCAGAAACAAGACCAATGAGGAAATTGCATCCTTGGTTGAACTGTGCCTAAATTCCACGTTCTTCTCCTTCCAAGACGTGGTTTATGAGCAATCGGATGGGGTGGCCATGGGTTCCCCGCTATCCCCCGTCATTGCCAACCTACACATGGAGCATTTTGAAGAGCTTGCCCTAAATTCTTTCCCTCTTAAACCAACCTGGTGGAAAAGATATGTGGACGACACCAACATATGCTGGCCACATGGTCGGGAGCAACTTGAATTTTTCCACAATCACCTTAACAGCATTGCCCCTTGCATCCAGTTCACCAAAGAACTGGAAAATGATAACCAACTTCCCTCCTTGACATCCTTCTCTCTAGGAAAGGTGATGGTTCCCTGGGCCGTAGCATTTTTAGAAAATCCACCCACACCGACCTCTATCTTCTCGCCTCTTCCCACCATCACCCAGCCCACAAAGCTAGTGTCCTTAAAACTTTGGCTACGAGGGCCTTCCGCATCTGTGATTGTGATCACTTAAACCAAGAGCTGGCCCACCTTACCAAGGTGTTCAAACTAAACGGATACCGCATCAAGCACATCAAGAGAGCTTTCAAGCAAGCCCAAGCCTGCCTTGCCACCAAACCGGACAATAATGACACTAAGCTTGCTCATGGTGCTACACTTCCTTTCATTGAAGGTATCTCCTATAAGATTGCCAAAATCCTTCACAAAAAAAGGATCCACTGTGCTTTTAAACCTCTTTCCACAATCAGAAACCTAATCCCATCAACCAAATACTCTAATAGCATCCTTTTAAACTCAGGTGTCTATAAAATTCATTGCTCTTGTGGTACCCCTTACATTGGGGAAACTGGTAGATCTATCCGCACGAGAATCAAAGAGCACTGCGCAGATATCAGACATGAAAGGGTCATAAAATTTGCCCTAGCAGATCACAGCTCTAGTACGAAGCACCATATTCACCTTGAGGACACCCAAGTCTTGGCCAAAGAAGATAACTTCTTCAAAAGAAAACTTAAAGAGGCTATCTTGATTAGGAATACACCCTCCAACTTGAACAGAGATAAAGGTTAGAATTTGAACCAAACTTGGTATCCCCTCTTAAATTCCCTTAACCACTAAACCCCCCTCCTCTTGCTTTCCTTGTCCCCCCTTCATACCTCCCCCTAGTCTGTCTTCCCCCCCTCTCTACCTCTCTCCACACTCTACTTCTCTCTTCATGTCACTCTCTAATTGGGTCCCACGCCTCTCTTCTTACTTCCCATGTGCCCTCTTTTGGGTTCCAAGCTCCACTCCACCTGCCTCTGGCCTTCCTCTTTTCCTTCTTTTCTCACCTTTCCTCTTTCCCCCCATTTTCTCCTTGTCCTCTCCCTCCTTGCTCTTTGCTCTTCCCTCTCCTTATCCTGTGTTCATACTTCTTTATCTTCAGTCATTTTCTTCCTTTCTTACCTCTCCCCATGCTAACTCCCCTCCCCTTGTTCCTTTGGCTCCCTCTCCTTACCTCACCTTGTGTTTGTTTCTCCCCATCTCCCCCCTATCTCCATGTTCTACCTTTCTCTCTTATCGGACCCACTTCTCCCTTCCTGTTTCCTCCTTAACCTCTTCTTGGTCCTTGCTAGCATCCCCTCCACCTTCCTCAGGTCTTCCTCTTCTCCCTCTTTCCCTTATCCCTTACTCTTCCCCTTTCCCCCTCGTTGTTCTCCTTGTCCTATCCCTCTTTGTTCCTCTTTCCCCCCCTATCCCGAGTTCATCTTTCCTTTCCACTCCTTCTTTCTCTCTTACCTCTCCTTTCTTTCTTGTTTCTTTCTCCCTTATCTTCTCGCTTATATATATAGATATACATTGACCCTTTTTTGTCTACTTGTATATTTAGATATATTAAGTACATTATACATACTTTTATTATATATTTTTTTCCATTTTTGTGTGTAAGTGGTTGTGGGATGGGGTTTTTGTTTCTTTCTTTATAGGGGCATGTACGCACACACACACATAGATATATTTATGCTTTGGTCTCTCTTTCTCTTTTCTTTACTTATTTTTACATATTTTTAGGTTTGTAGGTGGGTAAGTGCAAAAAGATGGGGGGCCAAAAAGTGGCCAAAATAATTTGAAAAAAAATTAAGGCATAACGCGAGCGCGTTATAACGCGCTCGCGTTATGGGCTGCTATAAATGAAAAAAAAAAGCAACTCAATTTTATTTCTCCCATTTTCTCCTCTGCCCGCGGCCTCCAAACCCTCAAAAACGCGCCCGCGTTCTGCAAAACGCCAATCAACGCAAAAATCTTGTCAATTCATCGCCAAAATGCCGCCGCGACGTCGAGCACGCCAAAGAGGTGAGTTATCTTTGTTTTTTTGTTTGAATTTCTTTCTATATAGGTAGGTTTTTGTTGATTTTTAATGTATATTTCGTTAATTGTCAGGAAATGTTAATGCACCTCCTCCTCCTCCTCCTCCTCCTCAAAATCCACAAAATCCTGAGGAGGAAATACCTGCAGAACAACAACCTCCTCCATTCATTCCTCGACATGCCCCTGGAACACAAGATAATATAATAGGGCAAATTGAAAACAACAAAAAACAAATTGAAGATATAATTGCAAGGTTGAAAGATCCTTCCACTTCAACCTTGCATAGGTCCACGCTTGCCGAATCTCTTGAGTCTATGTTAACAAATGTAAATTCAATTAGCAAGCAAATAACTAGTTGGACCGATAAAAAGAGAGAGTTTAGAGATTACTATGCAGATAAATTATCATACCAAGATGTCAAAAAATTACAAATTACAAAAGTAGACTTGTGTTCAATTTTCACAAACCCACAAACAAATCAACCTCCACCCATTACATGCAAGAGGTTCCCTATCCATTGGTGCAACAACCAAGCGATAAGGGACAATTTCGGGTAGAGGTGGTGGATGGTTTTTGACCATCCTCCATGTAATAACAATGAGGTCCCGCAATACTTTTTGAGGAAACTCTACTCCGAGTTTGTCCTCAATAAAGTGCCAAACTATTTTGATATGCGGGACTTCTAGGGTAGAGGTGGGGGCTCAGCACAAGATAGACCAGGGGCACGTCTTGACCCACAGCGGGTAGTGAGATGAGTAATCAGCAGACCAGCCCACGAGCATGTTTCTATCCCTTCCATTGTGAAGGAGAGTGTTGAGGTCGATACACTGAGGTCGATTAGTGCCTTGACCCAGAGCATCATAGAGCATGCCGATCCTACAACACAGAGTGGGTTGGGAGATAGTGCGAGGAGTAGAGTCCCACCGCATACTTGCCAGGCTTGCGGGTCAGCCTGTGGTTATGACCCCATGGACAGTCAGGACGCAGGTGCACAGGCTACATCTGCAGCTGAGCAGATGGTGATGACAGATACCCTCCTGAGTGAGACTTTTGGCCTTGATACTCAGGTAAATATTAGCAAGTTTATTGAATTTAATTTATTAAATTTTATTTTTGAAATACAAGATTAACTAATTTAAATTGATGATTTTAATGAAATTTCAGGGTCATAGCGTCGATGCAGTTTTCAGTGGTTCTCCACCTACATTTTTCACTAGATCATCTACTGTCAAGGTATGTAACTAGTAAACAATTATAAATATTACATGTGAATAGCATCATTATATGAATGGTATTCTAATTTCTGATTTTGGATGTTGAATAGGTTAACACTGTAGATTTCATGGCAACACCTGCCAGCGGTGGTGGACTTCAAAGCTTTACGGAGGTAATAAAATAAATAGTTTAATGAATGAATTGTACTTACTAAATTTTTGTATGTGATTTGTGTGTTTTATTGTGTGTACTTCCATGTTTAGATGAGCGTGTGTGTATGTTAGGAGCCATGATTTGCATTACTATTATAGTTTTCGTAATTGAATAATGTTGTTTTATTTCCAGATGATGCAGGCTGCGGATACACCTCCCCATGTTCATAGGGCAATGGAGCAGGGTGTGGCCTCTGCGATTCATAGCTCTATGGCATTGACAGGGGTATGAGGCAGATTAGTAAATTTCAATTTACATTCATTGTTATAGTTGTCTATTTTTGAAAAATCAAAAGATTATTGATTTGAAGTTTAATTTCTATCTGGATGGTTTCTATAGGACATGACATCACCAGGGCCTTTTCCTGCTACTGAGGCAAGCGAGCAGACAGATTATATGTTAGCGGTAAGTGATTATTTTGTTAAATGTTTCATTTTTTTATAACATGTAATTTCTATATATTAATATCTATACTTTTTTTTGTAACAGGTAAAGGTGCAGGAAGAACTAAATAGGAGGAGTAGCCCTCGGGTTCGTAGTAGACCACCCACATGCATGTCTCCATCCCCTAGAAGATCAAAGGCTGCTCGTGATTTATTCTCTTCACCAGCTAGAGGGGAATGACTTTTTATTGTGTTCCTCTGTTGTATGCCTATATGGCATTTGTGGACATATATTTTGTATTGTACATAGTTGACATTGTATGCCTATATGGCATTCTTGTAAGCCTATATGGCTATTTTGTATATATGTTATACTTATATCGACAGATATTGATGTATGCGTATATGGATATTTGGTTAATACAAATCTTTTTTATTGATGGCGTCCATACTTGCATTATAAATCCACTTTTGAATGGATATTTGTAGATGGCTACTTCAAATATTTAAAGTCTGATTGTATTACATAGGATGTTTGCATTTTCTTTGATAGGCTTGATAGGCCATGGATTACATGATGGTGTTTGATGGAAAAGTATGGTACGAGAAGACTCTAGTTCATTCTTAATAGGCTTGTGATTGATAATATCTTTGCATGATTGCACTTGATCTTGGATCATGGGCATGTTGTTAGGATTTTGATTGCATTGTGATGTTTGATGGATAGGCATGGTGTAAGTGTAAGATACCCAACTAGTTCTACGAAAAATTTTCCTTACTTAAACACTTTTACTTGCTAACAATTCATCAACTACTTCAATAACATAAAGATATACATCAAGATAACTATTTGAATGAAACAAAATTAGAGTTGGGTACTTGTCTTGTTACTTGATTCAATCAACTTGCAATGTCTTATTACATGGAAAATGCTTTCAATAGCATGAAGTACAACTCATTCAATGGAAATACAAGGACAGGCCTTGAAGCCTTGATGTTACAATGTCTTCCTTACTTGAGCAACATTTGAAGATTTGGAATGTTCAACTCATCACCTCACAAGGTAGGCGCATATTTGAAGGATTTACAGGTTTTTCTGACTTGGGTGCCAAGTTGAGGTGACCTCCTCCTGAAGTTGCGCCTTGTCAACATTAGGTGCCAATTAGAGTTTATGGATGCTCTGGATTGTTTCCAAGAGTAGGCGCCAAAACATCATCATTATGAAAGTGTTTTAAATGCTAGGCGCCCAAATGAGCCCTCTGGAGTCTAGGCGCTCCTTTCATGCATTCTGTGTTCTAGGCGCCAATTGAAAGGAGTGGAGAACAGGGCAAGCGCCTTCCAAACTAGGTGTTTCCTTGAGGTGACAAGGACTTAGAAAGTGCGCCTAAGGTGAGCGCCTTGAGTGAAAAGGTCTAACAAACATCTTTGAACCCCCTTTCAAGGTTAGGCGCATTCTAGAGGTGGAAACAAGTAGAAGGTGTGCCTTATCTTCCTTTGTCAATTCTTGCAAGTCTTTGTTGATTAGGAAGGTGGAATGCTTCATTGTAGAATGAGCGCCTATCTTCTAATGTCCAAACTACTTCTTCTGGCTCACTCTGTGGCTAGGCGCCAGAGCTAAACTGTTCACACAAGGGAGTGCACCTAGACTCACTTGATGTTTTCTTACTACTTCAACCCCTGGAAGATGTTCCAAGGTGTTCCCTTTTACAAGCACTTGACCTCCCAAGTTCCTTCATGTGCTATTCCTTGAAGGCGCCAAAACTGAGCTCCAGTGCCATGGGATTGTGCCTAACATCTTTGAAGAGTTTCTAAGCCTTTTGCAAGTTGATATCCCAAACTCATCTTCTAGGCGCAACAGGAGCTTTCCAAAGGAGTTTCCAAGTTTTAGACGCCAAGCGAGGTCATGGGTGAATGGAACTGTGCCTTAGGAGATGACTGGATCCTAAGCGTCAGTCTAGAGTTACAGTGGAATTGATATGCGCCTCAACTAGCTTAGGCGCCCATTTGAAGTGATTCCTTTAACACTTCTCTGTCAATCTCAACTGCAAGGATGATCTCCTAATCCAATTTTGATCCTCTGGAGATGCAAATAGCTTTACATTTCACTAGGCTCCATCAATGATGATCATCAACCAAAGCGCATTTCAAAGGTGAGATAGGCAAGTGAGGCACCAAACTAGTCCTTAAGACTTATCTCCTTCTATCAAGTCAATTTCAACTATGTGAGAGAGTTCTATTCTAGGCGCAAAATGGAAATGTTTCATCAATTGGTGCATCTTACAAAGCTCCCAATTCTAGGCGCCAGAGCCAAAGAGTTTTTCCCAACACATGCACCTGGGCTAGGAATTCACCTAAGAGACATCACTTAGCTTTAAAACTTTCAATCTATAGCCATCTGGGCTAGGCGCTCCAATGGAGGATCCTTGAACTCATGCATTGGCACCTTCTAGTTCTAGGCACCCATTTTGGATGATTCATCCTGATACTAGCGCCCAAAATGACTAGACTCTCTTCATCATCCAATTCACTTAGAAGACTCAAGTTGGAGACTTAGTTGTCTATCCATGTTCTCCGGAAGATTCATTGTACCTCTATGCACTATCTCCTTCAAGGCGCTCCTTAAAATCATTGGAAGTGCTCAGGACTTACCTTAGTCCAAAGCGCCACAATCCATTCCTTAAAGCACAAAGAATTCTCAAAGGCGCCCCTATTTACCTCTAAGCACTCAAATATCATTTAGATTCAAGGCGCACATTTAGCTCCAAAACGCAAATTTCCATCATCAACCCATTAAGGTGCATCATCTTCCCTTTGTATCCCCTTCAAGGCGTAGACATTCACTTCTTCACACTCAAACTCACTCTCTGGCGCCAGAATAGGTGTATAACTTCAAATAAGGCGCTAATCTTAGGTTTCTAAGTACTTAGTTTGATCTTAAGGCTATCCTTCCTCTAAGCACTCTCTTCAACTCCCTCACTGAAGGCCCTTTGTAAGTTTGGGCGCATTTCATCCCAAGGCGCTTCAACATCATCCAAGGCGCAAATTCACTCTCCAAGACAAGGTGCAAAAAACCCTATCCTAAGGCGCTCAAATCTTGCTTCTAGACCTAGGCGCACAAACATGAGATTAAGGATCATTCTGGCCACCATCACTTCCCTAAAGGTGCAAAATTGGTGTAGATACATTCCATTTATTAAGGATCATTCTGGCACCCAAATCTTGTCAAAGCAAAGGATCAATAGGTTCTCTCTAAGGCGCACTCCAGGGTTTGATCTTGCAAGACTTCTCACGTCAAAATTTTGACCAAGACACTCAAGGCACTAGTCTTTATCATCTAACTCTACAGTACACTTACTCATTATGATATACTCCTCAACTTTGTATTCAACCTTGCCCAAGGCGCATATTCACTATAAGGCATTCTCACGTTGTCAAGGCTCAGAGGGCTTCAACTTGCTAAAGGGTAGAGGTCTAGGAGCATATCTGACTTGAAGCTCAAGGCGCTCCAACCCTCTTGCTTTGGAATTCCTTCTAGGCACTAAGTGACTTCTCCAATTCCTTGAAAACATTTGAAGTGTTTTACCTTCTCAAGGTGCTCCTTCAAACTTGACTCCAAGGTGTTATAATCTCAAAGGTGCTGACATTATCTCAACCAAAGGCGCTCAATGATTCATCCCATATCTAGGCACTAAAACACTTAATCAACCAAGTCATTCAAGGCGCCATTCAGTAAACTCATCTTCCATGATATTCCTATCAAGGCGCATATCACTTCTCTCATGGGCTTTAGGCGCTCAGTTGAGTGTTTCAATACTACTTAGGTGCCAAATTCATTTTAATGCACCAAACACAAAGAGCTTTCAAACACTAGGCGCTCACAAAGAGTCTTCCAACCTTGGGCGCTAAATTAGGTCTTTGCAACTATCTAAGGCGCATATCTTCGTTTGAACAACTTATGGTGCCAAGACAACTTCTCATTAGGGTGCTCAAAACACTTGTGTTTACATTTGAAGTGCTTTACCTTCTTAAGGTGCTCCAGACTAACCTGACTCCAAGGCGCTCCATCATCATCCTTAAGGCGCTAAAAACATCATCTCCACTCTAGGCAAAAACATCATCCAACTCCTTAAGGCACTTCACTGTCAAAGTCTAAAGGCGCTCTACCTAGACCTTTCCCCTAGGCGCCAGAACTCCTAAGCACTCACCAGATAACTCTCTTCTTCAAGGCGCAAATCTTCCTATACTATGATTGCCTCTGAAACGCTGATTAACGTGATGTGAGGGTGCAAAGGCTACTCCAATCCTTAGTGAGCGCCTAGTTTAAACAAGGAGAAATAAAGCATTCAAAACTATCCAAACGATCATCCCCTTCCTAATGTCTTCACTGCTCCGGAAAACCTTGGCCAAAATGACACATAACAACTCCTATGAGCGCCCTTATGCCCTAGGATCATCTAGTTTGTGCGTCTTGTAATGAGGAGTTCATGTAAGTTTGGAATGAGCGCCTTGAATAAGTGTAAACTAGCCTAGAGAAGGGTATGTGCGCCTTGAGCATTCCAGAGATAACTGTGCGCCTAGAACAATATGAGTGCTCATGATGATGATTAACGCCCTGATGAGACTATGAGCGCCTTGTTCAGGAGATACCTTGTTTGATCATAAAATGCACCTTGAGTCTTGAAGGTTTTGAGTGCCTAGGTGATTTGGATGTTGGGATGTTGGTATGCGCCCAAGATTGAGGTAAGTGAGCGCTTGTAATGGAGGAGAGCAATGAGATGAGGTTTAGCGCCTCCAAGTAAGGTCAGAGATGAGGTTAGAGGTGAAATGCGCCTTTGGACCATTCTGGTGCCTTGGATGAAGAACCTATATCTTGAGCCCAAGAGGTAAAATTTGCGCCTTAGTGGATTTGGAGAGTTACAGAGATTAGAGAAAAGCACCTTGAAGACAGAGTTGTTCAAGGCGCATGTGTGATTTGGTCAAAAACAGGCACCTAGAGTGAACAGGCTTTCATCCTGACTTAATACACTGCCTCCTTCTGACGATTTTTGGGGCAGTAGAAAACCTTTCACCACGGGCAAATGCCTCAGAGCTATAAAAAATTGAGAGAGGTTATTGTAGAGGCACTCTACGTGATCCCGTTGCCTCAGACGGAATGTTTCTAAGTGACACGGTTTTCGAGTAACATCTCATCAAAGATTGCTGCCTTTTTGCACTTTGGACTCTTCAGGGATATCGTCGGTACAATGTAGCTCCGACTATTTCGACATGTTTGGGTGAGAAATAGGACCATGCCTAGCATAAATGTACCCATTCAGACGCGTTGGAACAGTCAGTTTGGTCGCATCAGGAGCAGGATGAAAGTTACACCCCTTTGCAACTTTACACTGCCTCCTTCTGACGATTTTTGGGGCAACAGAAAACCTTTCACCACGGGCAAATGCCTCAGAGCTATAAAAAACCGAGAGAGGTTATTGTAGAGGCACTCTACGTGATCCCGTTGCCTCAGACAGAATGTTTCTAAGTGACACGATTTTTGAGTAACATCTCGTCAAAGATTGCTGCCTTTTTGCACTTTGGACTCTTCAGGGATATTGTCGATACAATGTAGCTCTGACTATTTCGACATGTTTGGGTGAGAAATAGGACCATGCCTAGCATAAATGTACCCATTCGGACACGTTGGAACAGTCAGTTTGGTCGCATCAGGAGCAGGACGAAAGTTACACCCCTTTGCAACTTTACACTGCCTCCTTCTGACGATTTTTGGGGCAACAGAAAACCTTTCACCACGGGCAAATGCCTAAGAGCTATAAAAAACCGAGAGAGGTTATTGTAGAGGCACTCTACGTGATCCCGTTGCCTTAGACGGAATGTTTCTAAGTGACACAATTTTCAAGTAACATCTCGTCAAAGATTGATGCTTTTTTGCACTTTGGACTCTTCAGGGATATTGTCAGTACAATGTAGCTCCGACTGTTTCAACATGTTTGGGTGAGAAATAGGACCATGCCTAGCATAAATGTACCCATTCGGACGCGTTGGAACAGTCAGTTTGGTCGCATCAGGAGCAGGACGAAAGTTACACCCCTTTGCAACTTTACACTGCCTCCTTCTGACGATTTTTGGGGCAACAGAAAACCTTTCACCACGGGCAAATGCCTCAGAGCTATAAAAAACTGAGAGAGGTTATTGTAGAGGCACTCTACATGATCCTGTTGCCTTAGACGGAATGTTTCTAAGTGACACGATTTTTGAGTAACATCTCGTCAAAGATTGCTGCCTTTTTGCACTTTGGACTCTTCAGGGATATCGTCGGTACAATGTAGCTCCGACTGTTTCAACATGTTTGGGTGAGAAATAGGACCATGCCTAGCATAAATGTACCCATTCAGACGCGTTGGAACAGTCAGTTTGGTCGCATCAGGAGCAGGACGAAAGTTACACCCCTTTGCAACTTTACACTGCCTCCTTCTGACGATTTTTGGGGCAACAGAAAACCTTTCACCACGGGTAAATGCCTCAGAGCTATAAAAAACTGAGAGAGGTTATTGTAGAGGCACTCTATGTGATCCCGTTGCCTCAGACAGAATGTTTCTAAGTGACATGATTTTTGAGTAACATCTCGTCAAAGATTGCTGCCTTTTTGCACTTTGGACTCTTCAGGGATATCGTTGGTACAATGTAGCTCCGACTATTTCGACATGTTTGGGTGAGAAATAGGACCATGCCTAGCATAAATGTACCCATTCGGACGCGTTGGAATAGTCAGTTTGGTCGCATCAGGAGCAGGACGAAAGTTACACCCCTTTGCAACTTTACATTGCCTCCTTCTGACGATTTTTGGGGCAACAGAAAACCTTTCACCACGGGCAAATGCCTCAGAGCTATAAAAAACCGAGAGAGGTTATTGTAGAGGCACTCTACGTGATCTCGTTGCCTCAGACGGAATGTTTCTAAGTGACACGATTTTTGAGTAACATCTTGTCAAAGATTGCTACCTTTTTACACTTTGGACTCTTCAGGGATGTCGTCGGTACAATGTAGCTCCGACTGTTTCGACATGTTTGGGTGAGAAATAGGACCATGCCTAGCATAAATGTACCCATTTGGACGCATTGGAATAGTCAGTTTGGTCGCATCAGGAGCAGGACGAAAGTTACACCCCTTTGCAACTTTACACTGCCTCCTTCTAACGATTTTTGGGGCAACAGAAAACCTTTCACCACGGGCAAATGCCTAAGAGCTATAAAAAACTGAGAGAGGTTATTGTAGAGGCACTCTACATGATCCCGTTGCCTTAGACGGAATGTTTCTAAGTGACACAATTTTTGAGTAACATCTCGTCAAAGATTGCTGCCTTTTTGCACTTTGGACTCTTCAGGGATATCGTCGGTACAATGTAGCTCCGACTGTTTCGACATGTTTGGGTGAGAAATAGGACCATGCCTAGCATAAATGTACCCATTCGGATGCGTTGGAATAGTCAGTTTGGTCGCATCAGGAGCAGGACAAAAGTTACACCCCTTTGCAACTTTACACTGCCTCCTTCTGACGATTTTTGGGGCAGCAGAAAACCTTTCACCACGGGTAAATGCCTCAGAGCTATAAAAAACTGAGAGAGGTTATTGTAGAGGCACTCTACGTGATAGCGTTGCCTCAGACGGAATGTTTCTAAGTGACACGGTTTTCGAGTAACATCTCGTCAAAGATTGCAGCCTTTTTGCACTTTGGACTCTTCAGGGATATCGTTGGTACAATGTAGCTCAGACTGTTTCGACATGTTTGGGTGAAAAACAGGACCATGCCTAGCGTAAATGTACCCATCCGAATGCGTTGGAACAGTCAGTTTGGTCACATCATGAGCAAGACACCAAAAATGCAAAGGTTGCTTTGTGCAACTTGACAACATTGACACTTTTTTGCAACATGACTCAAAGACTCAAACTGACCCCAAATGACTCAAAGTGACTTAAAATCACCTTGATTATAGAGGTCAAGGTGCTCCTTATCATTCATTCATTATGAGCGCCTTGGGAGAATGGTATATAGGTCATCATCATGATTGGGCGCCCTGGATCCAGAGTGTTGGAGAGATCATCAAATGGTGTCTAGTAGGGTGAGTTATGAGTTTGGTCGCATCAGGAGCAGGACACCAAAAATGCATAACATGATGATGTAAAAATGTGTACATATATGTAAAAATGCAGGAGGAAATAAAAAAAGACAAACCTTACAAATTAATGTGCATACTTACAACTCAATGTAACATAACTTTACAAAATCAATGTGAATACTTACAAATTAATCCAATGAACCATCTGGATCTGCTCTACTCTTTATTGTGTCAAGTATTGCTTCATGGTCAGACTCACGCACCTTCCACAATATTTTGTTTAAAGGTCTACCCCGATACTTTATCAAATGAACATTGGATGCCACGACAAGGTTCGAGTAATGAAGAATCTTTCGATGCATGTCAAAGTCCTGAAATAGCCAAATATTAACACTCTTATGTGGGTACCTTCTAAGCCATGTTCCAGTAATAACCACTGATCCTGTAGGGTATTCGATGTTTTCTCCATCTGTAACAGGGGCCTCCAATTTCTTTTTGGCCTCAACACAATGACATAAGTAATAATCTGTTCCCTCTTCATTATCTTCATCTGCAATAACTGCATATACGTGTCCTACATTGATATGTGTAGCAAATTAGATGAAATTAGTCAACATTACAAAAACACTACAAAGTAAGATGACATTACCTGGTTGAACTAGATGAAATTAGATGCATATATGTGCCCTATATTACCTGGTTGAACTAAATCTGATATGTGGTCAAAGTCAACTGACGATTCCATCTGTGTTAGTTCCAGTGCCGTCAGGGGTCGATACGTGTCAAGTGGGCTAAGATAACTTAACTGCCATTCGTCAACCCACTCCTTTGACTCGCACTCATCCCAGACTTGAATTGTACAGGAAGAACAAAAGCATGACATCTTTCGTGTATGGATACTCCATGAACCTACAATTGAGCTTCTGAAAGAGTGCATCTCATTTGATCCTGTCAGTGTACAACAATCCTCATATGGTGCAATGTTAGTATCATCTATCAACCAAAAAAATCTACGAACTAAAGACTTACCTTCATTACCTGGACCCATGGAAGCATTACACCACTCGATAATCAATTTTGCATCTGTCAACTTTGCATTATCTTTATACTTTAACTCTTCTCGTGCTATGGCTCTTTTGATACATGCTCCTGCACCATCATGCTCCCCCTTTCCATGCCTGGCCTCACAAAAGTTCTACATATGTTGAATACCTGTAAAATTATGCCTCCTACTCAGCCAATAGAAATTCTGCGAGTTCTTGAATTGTGATGCACAATTATCCGACCATATGATATGCTGACTGAACGATATGCCCCTTCTAGCCAAATCATTATAGAACACCTGAAAGCAACCTTGCACGAACTCCGTAGAATGCGTGCGATCATCACTAATATAGAAATGATACTCCCTTATGATCTTTCTGTCATCCTCTGTACTATCATTCGCATGAATGAATGCGATGTGCACAAATATAGAAACCTGTGTGGAGTTGTAATATTATGATTGCACCTCACACTATGGCTGTAGACTGTAGTTCTCTGCAAAGTCGATGACTGAAACAATGCTACCAACTGGAAATGTGTCCTTGCATAACTTGAATTGCAAGTCCAACCATCGAGCTCTATGGGCATGTCTTGCATACTCATACACTATGCTGTCACGAAATATAGGCATAAACTGATACACTAGAATCTTTTCAATAACTAATTCACACCTCTTTGCTTCTTTACCATCTTTTGTATTGTATGCCACTGTTTTATACTTGCCAAACTCTACTAGTTCATTTCCAACCGCATGTGTTATTTCCATATGTTCACATATTGGCAAATGTTGCAAGCCACCGCAATGATGACATGTGCCATCCAAGCATAATTTCTTGTAGAATATTTGACCTTCCTCTCTTTCACATAAAATTCTTGATATGAAGTCTCTTGAAGATGTTGGTGGGGCACATATGGCACAACCCTGCAAATCATTGTTAGTATGCATATCTAAACATATAGACCTATAAGCATCAAAATGGTTAGAAAATTCAATATGTAATCTACAACAAGAAGTAGTGCGTGTGTGATTTATCTTAACATAGAAAGGTTTTAGCATTTCAAAATATCTTTGACAAATTTTAATTTGAGGATACTTCTCTAGAAATTTACCATAAAACTGTGTTTGAGTCTCATCCAAAAAATGCTTTGGATGTGGCTCGCGGTTCTGACTACCAATTCTCCTTCTTACCACATCCCTTTGATTCAGAGATACCCTTGTGTAATTCTTCCAAAAGTCTTCAATTAGTGATCTCAATGCTTCAACAATTAGTTTATCTTTTCGTGGTAGTCTCCCCGAGAACGCCCATAATTCATTGGCATTAGTGTCCTCAATTCTTTGGCGTCTTCCAACGGCTCTTGATAAAGTTTTCCTATTAATTCTCAATTTTTGACTTGTCTTTCTAATGAGACGAGCTTTCCTCGTTTGACTACTTACTATAGTCGATGCAATCACACGCCGTGTTGCATTACTATCTTTTGTGCATGAGGTGTTACCCACACTCTCATACGCACTCATTAGATTCTTGACAATAGATTTTTCACTTGAAGCCTCTGATGTTCTCAACCCAAGAATCTTCATGATAGACCTATACTTTATACTTCGCATCATTTCAACGAATAGTTGACATCTTGCAGTCTCATTTAACTTTTCAAAGAACAATCTCCAAATCTTATTAGCATATCTTCTACAAGTGCGTTTTGGAATCTTACCTTCCATTGGCTGCAAAATATTCTCATCAATATCAATCAAATACTTTGGCTTTCTATGCAAAATTCTAGGTGGTGTCAAGTTAGGTAAATTCATCTCAACATTAGGAATTTCATCAATATTTAAATGAGATGGGTTAGATGGCATACCTTCGATCGAAGATGGAATAGATGACATACCTTGAGGTTGAGGTGGGAACGATGGCGTACCTCCTTCATCACATGTGAGTGATGATGTACTTTCAACTTGAGATGTGGTAGATGGTGTCCCTACATGTTGTCTTGCGATAAAGGATGTGTCTCCAACTATGGTATTCAAATCTCTCATACCACGAAGTTTTTGCATTCATTCTCTTTGTGCCGCCAATACCATATCTCTTTGTGATGGTTGTGGTTCCTCTTCAATTGGTATGTCTTCATTTATCGTGTCCAATTTCCTCTTCTCACGAAGTTCCCTCATAGCCATTGCTTTCTTTGCATTCTTAGCTTCTATCTCTTCCTGTGTTGGTTTAATTCTTGATCGTTTCCTCGGCATGACAGAGAATTTGTCTGTAGCACATGATAAAGAGACCAATATTAGTTCCTAAGAAATGAATACATGATAATAGTGGGATTGTATTTTTTTTATGTTGTAAGGATTTATTCTTGTATAGTTTGACATCATGGTATGAACTAAGGTTTGTTTATTACACATAATTATTAAAGAGCCCAAGTGTAGAAAATATACATGGCATCATGTGAGATTGTAGGTTGCTTTCTTGATTGGAAATGTGTCTATTTTAAACATGTATGATAAAGCATGATAAAGTAATTCAATCCAAAATAAGGAAAATGTAAAGAATATGCATGTAAAGACTTGACATACCTAAAAAACAAAGATTTGAATGGAGAGAGTACCCAATTATGTAGTGTTTTTATCTTCTTGCATCAAACTCCTCAACAATTTGAGTTTTTCACCACTTGCTTCCTTTTCAATGTTAAATTCTTAAAATTGAATCAAAATTAACATTGCAATACTACAAAAATTGAAACTTGTATAGATATATATCAAATTTGGTTTGAAAACTATGTTATTTCCTCCTTCTCAAGTTGGCAAAGCAGAAAAGGTGGTGGAAAGATCATGCAAAGGTGGTACAATGTGTCAAATGTGCATGTGAACTTCCCAATAGCATGAAAGCACTTCTTTTTTGTCGGAGCATGCGCAGAATCAGTAAGAAAACAGAGCATGTGGGCCTGGATCACGGGGGTAACCACTTTTTTACCGTTTCAGTAGAAATACAAAACACGAGCGTGTTATAACGTGAGCGCATTATAACGCGCTTGCATTTTGTCCTGCTATAGATCCCTAAACCTTAAACCCTCAACTCTGATTCCTTGACCCTCAACCCTTAATGTCAAATCCTAATCCCTCAACCCTATCCCTAAACCCTCAACCCTCAATGTCAAATCCTAATCCCTCAACCCTCAACGTCAAATCCTAATCCGTCAACCCTCCAACCCTATCCCTAATCCTTACAACCCTCAACCCTAATCCCTCAACCCTTAACTCTGATCCATCAACCCTCAACACTATACCTTAAACCCTAATCCCTTCAACCTCAACCCTATCCCTAAACCCTTGACCCTCGAACCTCAGCCCTCGACGTCAAACCCTAATCCCTCAACCCTTAACTCTGATCCCTCATCTCTCAACCCTAACCCTAAACCCTCAACCCTCAACATCAAACCCTAATCCCTCAACCCTCAACCCTAATCTGTCATCTGTCATCCCTCCACACTCTACTTTAACCCTAATTCCTTGACCCTTGACCCTCGAATCTCAACCCTCAACCCTCAACATCAAACCCTAATCCCTCAACCCTTAACTCGAATCCCTCGACCTTCAACCCTGATCCTAAACCCTAAACCCTCAACGCCAAATTCTAATCCCTCAACCCTTCACTCTAATCCCTCAACCCTAAACCCTATCCCTAAACCCTCAACACTATACCTTAAACCCTAATCCCTCAACCCTAACCCTAAACCTTGTCCCTAAACCCTAATCCCTTCAACCTCAACCCTATCCCTAAACCCTTGACCCTCGAACCTCAGCCCTTGACGTCAAACCCTAATCCCTCAACCCTTAACTTTGATCCCTCATCTCTCAACCCTAACCCTAAACCCTCAACCCTCAACATCAAACCCTAATCCTTCAACCCTCAACCCTAATCTATCATCCGTCATCCCTCCACACTCTACTTTAACCCTAATTCCTCAACCCTCAACCCTATCCCTAAACCCTTGACCCTCAAACCTCAACCCTCAACCCTCAACATCAAACCCTAATCCCCCAACCCTTAACTCTAATCCCTCGACCTTCAACCCTGATCCTAAACCCTAAACCCTCAACGCCAAATTCTAATCCCTCAACCCTTCACTCTAATCCCTCAACCCTAAACCCTATCCCTAAACCCTCAACACTATACCTTAAACCCTAATCCCTCAACCCTAACCCTAAACCTTGTCCCTAAAACCTAATCCCTTCAACCTCAACCCTATCCCTAAACCCTTGACCCTCGAACCTCAGCCCTCGACGTCAAACCCTAATCCCTCAACCCTTAACTCTGATCCCTCATCTCTCAACCCTAACCCTAAACCCTCAACCCTCAACATCAAACCCTAATCCCTCAGCCCTCAACCCTAATATATCATCCGTCATCCCTCCACACTCTACTTTAACCCTAATTCCTCGACCCTCAACCCTATCCCTAAACCCTTGACCCTCGAACCTCAACCCTCACCCTCAACATCAAACCCTAATCCCTCAACCCTTAACTCTAATCCCTCGACCTTCAACCCTGATCCTAAACCCTAAACCCTCAACGCCAAATTCTAATCCCTCAACCCTTCACTCTAATCCCTCAACCCTAAACCCTATCCCTAAACCCTCAACACTATACCTTAAACCCTAACCCTAAACCTTGTCCCTAAACCCTAATCCCTCAACCCTCAACCCTAATCTGTCATCCGTCATCCCTCAACTCTAATCCCTCATTCCTAAACCCTAAACGCTATCCCTATTCCTAGACCCTCAACAGGCTCGATACTATACCTTAAACCCTAATCCCTCTACCATCGACACTCTTATTTAACCCTAATCCCTTGACCATTAACCCTATCCCTCAACCTCAACCCTCAACCCTCAACCCTCAACTCTCAACATTAAACCCTAATTCATCAACCCTAAACCCTAATCCCTCAAACCTAAACCCTATCCCTAAACCATCAACCCTCAACACTATACCTTAAACCCTAATCCCTCAACCCTCAACCCTAAACCTTATCCCTCAACCCTCAACCCTAATCCCTCATCCCTCAACTCTAATCCCTCATCCCTAAACCCTAAATGCTATCCCTATTCCTAAACCCTCAACAGACTCGATACTATACCTTAAACTCTAATCCCTTATCCCTAAACCCTCCAACCCTATCCCTTATCCCTAAACCCTCCAACCCTATCCCTAATCCTTATACCCTCCACACTCTACTGTAACCCTAATTCCTCGACCCTCAACCCTATCCCTAAACCCTTGACCCTCGAACCTCAACCCTCAACCCTCAACATCAAACCCTAATCCCTCAACCCTTAACTCTGATCCCTCGACCTTCAACCCTGATCCTAAACCCTAAACCCTCAACGCCAAATTCTAATCCCTCAACCCTTCACTCTAATCCCTCAACCCTAAACCCTATCCCTAAACCCTAACCCTAAACCTTGTCCCTAAACCCTAATCCCTCAACCCTCAACCCTAATCTGTCATCCGTCATCCCTCAACTCTAATCCCTCATTCCTAAACCCTAAACGCTATCCCTATTCCTAGACCCTCAACAGGCTCGATACTATACCTTAAACCCTAATCCCTCTACCATCGACACTCTTATTTAACCCTAATCCCTTGACCATTAACCCTATCCCTCAACCTCAACCCTCAACCCTCAACCCTCAACTCTCAACATTAAACCCTAATTCATCAACCCTAAACCCTAATCCCTCAAACCTAAACCCTATCCCTAAACCATCAACCCTCAACACTATACCTTAAACCCTAATCCCTCAACCCTCAACCCTAAACCTTATCCCTCAACCCTAATCCCTCATCCCTCAACTCGAATCCCTCATCCCTAAACCCTAAATGCTATCCCTATTCCTAAACCCTCAACAGACTCGATACTATACCTTAAACTCTAATCCCTTATCCCTAAACCCTCCAACCCTATCCCTAATCCTTATACCCTCCACACTCTACTGTAACCCTAATTCCTCGACCCTCAACCCTATCCCTAAACCCTTGACCCTCGAACCTCAACCCTCAACCCTCAACATCAAACCCTAATCCCTCAACCTTTAACTCTGATCCCTTGACCTTCAACCCTGATCCTAAACCCTAAACCCTCAATGCCAAATTCTAATCCCTCAACCCTTCACTCTAATCCCTCAACCCTAAACCCTATCCCTAAACCCTAACCCTAAACCTTGTCCCTAAACCCTAATCCCTCAACCCTCAACCCTAATCTGTCATCCGTCATCCCTCAACTCTAATCCATCATTCCTAAACCCTAAACACTATCCCTATTCCTAGACCCTCAACAGGCTCGATACTATACCTTAAACCCTAATCCCTCTACCATCGACACTCTTATTTAACCCTAATCCCTTGACCATTAACCCTATCCCTCAACCTCAACCCTCAACCCTCAACCCTCAACTCTCAACATTAAACCCTAATTCATCAACCCTAAACCCTAATCCCTCAAACCTAAACCCTATCCCTAAACCATCAACCCTCAACACTATACCTTAAACCCCAATCCCTCAACCCTCAACCCTAAACCTTATCCCTAAACCCTAATCCCTTAACCCTCAACCCTAATCCCTCATCCCTCAACTCTAATCCCTCATCCCTAAACCCTAAATGCTATCCCTATTCCTAAACCCTCAACATACTCGATACTATACCTTAAACTCTAATCCCTTATCCCTAAACCCTCCAACCCTATCCCTAATCCTTACACCCTCCACACTCTACTTTAACCCTAATCCCTTCAACCTCAACCCTATCCCTAAACCCTTGACCCTCGAACCTCAACCCTCAACCCTCGACGTTAAACCCTATTCCCTCAACCCTTAACTCTGATCCCTCATCTCTCAACCCTAACCCTAAACCCTAAACCCTCAACCCTCAACGTCAAATCCTAATCCCTCAACCCTAAAATCTATCCCTAAACCCTCAACACTATACCTTAAACCCTAATCCCTCATCCCTCAACCCTAAACCTTATCCCTAAACCCTAATCCCTCAACCCTCAACCCTAATCTGTCATCCCCCAACTCTAATCCTTCATCCCTAAACCCTAAATGCTATCCCTATTCCTACACTCAACAGAATCGATACTATACCTTAAACCCTAATCCCTTATCCCTAAACCCTCCAACCCTATCCCTAATCCTTATACCCTCCACACTCTACTTTAACCCTAATTCCTCGACCCTCAACCCTATCCCTAAACTCTTGACCCTCGAACCTCAACCCTCAACCCTCAACGTCAAACCCTAATCCCTCAACCCTTAACTCTGATCCCTCGACCCTCAACACTATACCTTAAACCCTAATCCATATCCCTCAACCCTTAACCCTTAAAACTTAAACCCTATCCCTACACCCTCAACACTTGACACTATATCTTAAGCCTTAAACCCTCATCCCTAAAGCCTCAACCCTCAATCCTTAAACCTTAAACCCTAAACCCTATCCCTAATCCCTCTACCCTCAACACTCTAACCCTAACCTTGACATTAAATGCTAATCCGTCAACCCTATTAAACCCTAATCCTAAACCCTCAACCCTCAACCCTCAACACTATACCTTAAACCCTAATCCCTTAACCCTCAACCCTAAACCTTATCCCTAAACCCTAATCCCTCAACCCTCAACCCTAATCCATCATCCCTCAACTATAATCCCTCATCCCTAATCCCTAAATGCTATCCCTATTCCTAAACTCTCAACAGACTTGATACTATACCTTAAACCCTAATCCCTTATCCCTAAACCCTCCAACCCTATCCCTAATCCTTACACCCTCCACACTCTACTTTAACCCTAATCCCTCGACCCTAAACCCTATCCCTAAACCCTTGACCCTTGAACCTCAACCCTCAACCCTTAATGTCAAACCCTAATCCCTCAACCCTTAACTTTGATCCCTCGACCCTCAACCGTAATCTGTCATCCCTCATCCGTAATCTGTCATCCCTCATCCCTAAACCTTAAACGCTATCCCTATTCCTAGACCCTCAATGGGCTCGATACTATACCTTAAACGCTAATCCCTTATCCGTAAACCTTCCAACTCTATCCCTTATGCCTTAACCCTCATGATGAATAGCCTTGAATGTAAAAAAATTTGAGTGGGACATAACGCGAGCGCATTATAACGCGCTCGCGTTATGTCAAACATGGCAAAAGACAGACTTGCGGGAAAAAATGTAAGGCAAGAAATAACGCGAGCGCGTTATAACGCGCTCACGTTATTTCTTGCTTTGGGAATCCCAAGCCTTGGGCTTGGGATTTGCTTTGGATTTCCAACCCAAAGGCTTGGAGTGCCTTATGAACAATCACAGACGTGTTTTTCTGTATTCTTCAAAATTTCACATAATTTCGTTCGTGCTAACCCTTAGATTTGCACGTGTTTCAAGGTTGAACAAATCGAACACATGGGTAATGTTAGGCTTTCTATTAGCTATTTGACGATGTGATTTTTTTCACATTTTAACAATGTTAAGCCTTTCATCTTTAATTTCTTTTGTTTGTGTGTCCGTTTTTATGCAAAAACCACAGTTTGGTCTTTTTTTCATTGTAAAATAACTATTCATTCAAATTTCAAAAAAATTACATATTTAGAAACTAGACTCCATTCTACAAATATTAAAAAAATAAAAAAATAATTTTCAATTAGTTTTCAAAATTTATAGGGGTAGCACGGCCAAAATTCTGTTTTTTAGGATGTGTCCACTTTAAAAATTAGTAAAAAATCAAATATTCATCAAAAAATTATCAGAAAAATCAGGCATAAACTACATGCTATTAGCTAATTTCTCACTGAAGCGATTTTAAAAATACCAAAAAAAAGTTGACCTTTTGAGGGAGCCACAAAACATGCTATGTTATGTTTTTTTGACAGAAACAACACCAATTTCTGTGGCTCCCTCTTTTGAACCCCTTAATCTATGCCATTTTCAAAACAAAATAGTAGTTTAGAAAGTAGACTCGGAGCACTACAAACATTGTTTTGGTTGCATCTCTAAATTTTGAGTGTAACTATGCTCAATTTCTCATCCAAGGCCAGTATTTCCTGATTTCAGAAAAAAAGTAGCCACTTAAGACCCCTTTTTGGCCCCCCATCTTCTTGCACTTACCCAGGTCAGTTTGTCACCTTTTTTAATTTTTCATAATTTTTCGCAATTTCTTCTATCGTCCCTATTTTCTTTATTTTTCTTGCTTTCCTATCTTTACTACATACGTTTTTACTTTTATGTTTTACTTCCTTTTTTGCTTTGTGTCTTCTTATATGCATACATATCTTATACCTGCGCTACTTATTTTTTGCTATCTATATATATATTTACACTTTGGTTTCTTTTTTTAGGTTGGTTCTTGCACTCTTTCAAATTTTTCATGCTATTTCCCTTTATTATTTTGTTCTTTTATCTTTCTTATTTTTCTTCCTTTATTAGAGATCGGTTCTTGCTTTTTTCATCTTTTTTCTTCATATCTCCTTTTATTATTACTCATTGATTCCTAGATCAATTCTCTTCTTAGTTAGGCCCTCTTATGTATTTTCTTATATCTATTTAATATCTTCCTATTTATCATTTATTAATTTGTTTACTTTCTTACCTTGAGTTTATTGATTTAGTTTTTCTTTCAATTTATTGATATCTTTTCAATCCCCTCCTGTTGTCTCATCATCCTTTATCAAACTTTGTGCCCATACCCACCTCTCTCTTTTTAAGGATCTATCTCTGCAATTACATTTCACTCCTCTTCCTTTTCTTCCCGATGATGGATCATGGAGTATGATCCAAAATGTCGATCTGAAAAAAGCAAAACACAGTTGTATCCAGAAGCTCTTTACACTCATATTATGGACTGTGGAAACATCATGTCTACAACAAAAAGATTCTTTATTATTTAGAAAGATGATTGAAATAGAATAAGATATGTAGAGTCAAATTAACCATCATGAGTTAATTTATTGGATTTTAGAAAGTTTAATTTTATAAAATAAATAATTTTATTTTTATTTTGGATGATGTCACCGTAACGGTTGATGTCATCTTTTAGTTCATTTTTGTTAGTTTAATATTTTGATGATGTCATCCTTAGGAGGCCCATTTTTAATGTAAATTTCCTCTAATGAACAAATACAAACATGCAAAGATGGGTCCTAGAAACAAAGGCCATGTTAGGTACCCATGTACAAACAAATATCTCACAAGGAGAGAAAAGGAGAAAAACTTATGGGAAAAACTCCTCTCCAAAAAAGAGCAAAACATGCAAAGAAGCATATAAAAGTGAAGGAAGGAATGAGGACTCAAGATGACCCCCCAAGGACTACTTCCATCACAAAGAGACAATAGATATCCCCCATAGGAGATAAAAGAAGGACTAAGAAGCCTCCACAAAGGATGTCCTAGAAAGATTAGGAACATGAAGATGAACATGAAGAACTCCACTGAAGCACAAAAAAGTTGCAAACAACTAACGAAGAACAACTACTATACTACTAAAGAACTTTCACTGAAATCAAGATGAAGATCAAGATCAAAGAGACAAATATGCATGGGTGACCCCAACAACACTACTCAACCAATCTGATAGTCAAAGATGCAAATGGCACATCAATCTGTACGAGTGACCCCAATGACACTACTCAACCAATGTGATAGTTGAAAATATAGGTGCCTATAGTCTCAAGGAATCTGATTATCTAAATAAGATAGAAGGTTGCCTCCATAAATAGGAATGCAAAAGTGTATATATGGTATGTGTTCCATCTCACCAAAATGCATGGGTAACCAGTTGCTGCAAGCACCTAGTATAAGGAACAAAAACTAGATACATAGTTCACTCCAAGAGAAACCAAGGAAGCATTAGCACAAGTAGTATGCTACCCCCATAATTTTGACAAGGGAGAGGTATGTCAGCTCCACTAAAACGGTGTCACAATATAGTGCAAGAAGGTGGAGAAGCAATGTCAGAAGATGCACATAGTAGTACCTGCAACTAATAAAGGGTGTACAAATAACAAGACACACACGCATGAGGCTAAAATATTTTCATTGAGGGACACTCACCAGAAAAGATTGTGATGGAAAATAACAAGGCACTAAAACAACCCCCCATGGCACTTTATAAAGTAGTGTGAGTACAAAAATGGTACAAGATGATGTGCAAGATCCACAAACTACAAGTACAATATGTGGCACTTTATTTCTGTGTGTTTACAAATCAACATGTGCTTTCAATGGATGCATGCAATGTTCAAAAAAGATGACATGCTAAAAATACAATTCTCCAATAGAAATAGAGGAAACTGATGGCACCATGATGACGTACATAGAAAAACATACACTTTAAAAATGGAACCCAAAAAGGAGTCCTTACACCCAAGATATTGTTGATGGTGATTTTAGTACACAACAATGCAAATGAAATATAGGGTATCTCACCTCTATTGAAAAGGTATCCTATCCTAGATAAGACTACCCCAAGGTTTATACAGCTAGGTCTTAGCTTGTAGGAATAACTTAGTGGAATGTTTCAGCTGTACTAATTAAGGGGACTTACATGCAATGCAAACAAACTTTAGTGCATTAGGGTTTGATTGCACATGACCTTGATCAGTTTTCTGATTTGACAATGCATAAACAAAATGATATATATCTAGATTGCCACAAAATGTGTGATTTCAATCTATAACCAGCAATCTACTAACTTGCATTCATGAAGTATGAATTCTATGGCAACACTTATGCAAGTTTGTGAAACATAATCTAATAGGATATGATAAATAAAATGCAAAAGAGAAGAGAGAGAGAGAGAGGGGGGGGATAGAGAGATCCTATAGATAATTGTATAAATGATCAACACACAGATAGACAAATTCCTAGTAACAATAAACAAATCTCTACTTAACCAAGCAACCCACAATGCCACAGAGATTGTGCAATCTTCTAGGGTAATACAAAGATTTTTAAACTGTGAAAGATTCATCAAACACCCAATTGCTAGCACAGTTCAATGAACTCACACAATCAAACTTAGCTCATAAAATATGCCCAGACTAACCATGGACAATGACATACAATCGGCAAGCCATTAATGGTATGGATAGGAAATCCATCAAATATCTGAATCATTAATCATAAATTCAACTAAATGTAAACTAATTTTAGATTGACATGAACCATGAAATCCAAAAGAAGGCAACACAATGATGCAAATTCTCAGTAGCCTGCAAAATTTGCTTTGTATTGACTAAATTTTAGCAAAGTCTCAGTAATTCACTATCAAATCTTACTTAGAATGAGAGAAAATGGTGTCCCTTTTATAGACAAGGCACCATACCAAGTTTTTCATGAATGGTGGAGATTAACTCAACACCAAGGGCTCAGATTACATGTCATTTAATGAAATACAATAGTTAGTTACATTTTCAGATTTGCAATTGTCCTTTAGGAAAAACACAAAATGTAGCTTGCAAATACACTGAGCTTGGACAAAATGAGTACCCATTTGGATATATATGACAAAGAGCCAATTTCCAAGGTAAAAGAAAGTCAAAATGAAGTCACATGACATTTGAAAATATGAGCTAATGTGGATTGACGGGATTTCATATGTTGACTGAATTATTTCACTGTTCATCAATTTTGAGTTGTCTAATTGGATAAATCACTTTTCCAATGAGTTGACTAGTTAACAAGAGTATGTGGCACATTTTTGATGAAGACATATCCAACTGGATGCTTGTTGGATCAATATTGCATGACTGGATGACTGGGACAACTGTGAACATGTCCTAGACATTGGACTAGATCTACATGAACAACAGTGATATAGGCATGATCTTCTATATTTTCTAGCACCTAGAACTTATCTCCATCATCTTAGGAATCATACTAAATTTCTCTTGCAGGTTCAGTAGTGATTTGATTGATAAAATGTTGATTCTACATTTCTGGGTCAGCATTGTATCTTTGTGTGTTCATTCTTCCAAGACAACTCCAACAAGCTCCTTTGTCATCTCAGACCTATAAGTGACAATGCCAAGTATCAATTTCATAATACGAAGTCATTTTCCATCAATTTAGATCAAAATCTATCCATTTGCAAGCCATAGATCACTTAAGAACAACTTATTGTCAATGTTGCTTCCTTATGAAGAACTTCACAAATCTAGTGGTTTTCACATGATTTTCTGAGTTTTTCACCATTTTCAAGTACCCATTTGGCTAATATAAAAATTTTGGGAGGCTTTTGCGGCCATTAGGTTCCATTTGGAGACTTTTATTTCATGTTTTTACCCCCTTTTTTTGCAAAAAATGAGATTTTTGGGGGTCATTGGATATTTAGGTGCAATGACATTAATTGATGCAAAACATGCTCAAAATCCACACAAACCTGATAAAAATGTTTAGCATGATATAACAAATGGATATGCAGATCAAAATTATTAATAAAATCTAGTTTGCACCTTCAAAAAATGAGTTTTTTGGCCCAAATTGGCAAAAAGTGGGGTTTTTGGGTCTCACTGGATATATCATGTGACAGGTCACTTTTAGCACTAAGTTCACAGAAGGCTTTAGGCGGGATTTCGCCTGTCATAGGATCAATGGGGAAAATGGTGGTCATAAGATATGTCCTACGGAGGCAACTTTTAATGTCGATCCTTCCTAACTCCTTCGGCGAAATTATCACCCTTCACTAGATCAGCAAGCGTTTAGGCCCTTACCAGATATATCATGTGATGCTCTATTTCAACACAGATCCTATCAAGCATATGTTTGTATATTGAATTTCCTATACTTTAAATATTTTGAAATATACTGTCAGGATGTTTGATATAGGTCCCGGATTCATGGGATTTAACATGTAGATTCTAGATTTTTGAGGATCCACCAGATTTCAGACTTAGTCAATTTTTTAGGGTTTCAAGACATCAGACTTAGCCAAATTTAGGGTTTTAGGATAATGTGTTAGGGTGCAAGCATATGGACCCCTTAGTGAAATGTTGTGACATTTGACATGATTTTGCAATTTTAAGGCATGGAAACTAGGAATTCCAACATGACACCTCCTGCAGTAGCAGTTTCAAGGACTATATCTAGTGACATAGGATTTTAGCACAAAATGAAATAACACCCAATTTCAACACAAAAGGCAACAAATGACTATTTCTTAAGCACACACCCAATTAGGACTCCTCCAAATCAATCATGAAAGGTATCAAATGACTCCAAACATACCAGATACTCAAATCTGGAACAAATCCTACATTCTAAGCACAATTTCACTTTCTCATTGTCATAAGAAAGGTTGAAACTCCAAGCCAAAGAAAAAAAGGGGGTCTCCATTTGGCAAAATGGGGCGTGTGTGCAAGGCACAACAAATATTGCTTGTCGAAGTTCCCAAAATGAGTATTGCACAACAATAACACTGAGAACATTGAAATTCTACAAAAACCAGAAGTCCAATCTAAAAAATACCACCACCACTACGAAGAGAACGGAATTCTGCCCCATTTTAAAAAATTACACTGCAAAACACCTCTATATGGCTAGGATATTGTCATTTGAAGATAAGATGCAAAAATGAAAACTCCATTGGAGAGGAAGCATGAAAAAGCAAAATTTTTTGACTGCCAAATTTAGCAGAATCTCTACCAACTTCAGCAAAATGCCAAATGTAAAAACCTCTAGGTGAATGTAGAGGCTCGCCAGATTTAGAATATCTCCAACCAAAAATAGAAAACCTGCTAAAATTGATAGCACTACCAAATCTGGAAGAAATGCCAAAAGTCACACCATATTTGGTGGATCTAGAGAAATACTAAAAGGTTCCTGGCCAAATGTCTAGCATAGGTATGGAATTTGCAGAGTTTTTTATTAAAAGAACTTTAAAAAAAATTGGGTTAAATAAACTATTTTAAAAAATTATTATTAAAAAAATATTTTTTAAATATTTATACTGTTTTAAACTGGGTTAAGGATGAAATAGTTTGTGATATTATGCATTTGGATGTATGTCACATTGTGTTTGGAATGTTGTGGCATTATAGCAAGACAATGAAGTATAACAACAAAGACAACACATATGAGTTAGAAAAGGATGGGAAGAAATATGTATTAGCAGCCTTGCAAGATGAGTGCACAAGAATTGAAATCTTGTTGTTAAGTGAGAAGACCAATGTATAGCAGTATGAAGAAAAGACAAATGAGGTAATGGTTGAGGTAATTAATTTTGAAAACAACATGTTTGAAAAACCAGTTGAAAAAGAAATGGAAGAAATTTCTTTTGAATTTTCTCAAACTAATGAAAGTAATAGTGATGTTGATGTTGAGGTGGGTGATGTTCAGGAAGAAGAAGAAGAAACAACAAAAGAAGTTGTAGAGAACTCAAGAATAGTCAAAAGAGAGAAGATAGTCATGGAGAATAAGGAGATTGCATGGTTCTCAAGAGAAGAACCAAGAGATGAGAATGTTGATGTCAAGGAGAATAAAAGAATGGATGAGCAATTCAAAAATAAAAATGAATGGCTGAGTATGGTTGAGGTGAAGCCAAAGATTTTGGAGAATAATGAAGAGAAAATAATGTATAGAAAACAACATGAGGTGGCTGAAGAAGTGAAGCATGAAGATGAAGAATATGATTTCTTTAATATGTTTGTTTCCTATGCAGGTAAAGAAGACAAAGTGGATGAAAGAGAAAATAAATTTACAATTATAGTCAAAGCTAAAGTTGGAATGAGGAGACAAGCAAAAAACCATGGATATATAATGCCAAGTTGGCCTTGGCTCAAGAAGCATGTTGTTGGAATGAAAAGCACAAGTGAACCAGTCAAAACAAATGTAGTTGAGATCCAACAAAAAGAAAATAATACAAGCATGCCAAAGAACTGGAAGACAAGAAAGAAGATTCATATTTGAGCTAGAGCTCAAATTCTTCCACCTAGGGAGTATGATGCAGGAGCATCACTCAAACATGTGATTACGATGTTTTGTTTTGATGATAAGAGTCTAGATTGAGTTGGTTCAGGTTTAGGAGGTCCATTGGGATCATAATCCAATGGTTTAGATAGTTTGAATAGGCTAGAAATTTAAATTGTGATTTTCCCGCCAAAAGTGCAATTTGAATTCTAGGTGATGTTTTGGCTTGCTACAAGGTCGGGAGTTTGTTCTCAACTCTTGGTTTTTGGTTTTTCTGAGTCTAATAAGGTCTAGAAGACCATGGTTGTCCTTGTAAAGTTTCTTTTTGATGTTTTGTTACAATGTCTAGGTTGAATGTTACAAAAAAGGGGCATAACTGACAAGTTTAATGACATAGGCATTAGGTTTTGTGAGGAAAAAGGACTTATGCTCAAGTTGTAACTATTTATTTAAAGTTCATTCATGTTGAATCAATGAGAATACATGCTCCAAGAAGTTGTGGGAGAAAGATTTCATGAAATACCCTATTTTTGTCAAGTTTATAACAATTTTTCTGTAAAAATAGTTAAAGAATAGCCTTGTATGGACTCGTACATAATAGTGGCAGGTATGAATGTGTATGGGAATATGGATTTTTGTTTTTAGATTCTAATGCTTTTGGTTTCATTAAATTTTATGATGTTTGGAGAAAATTAGAGAAAAAATACTCATTGCAATTTTTGACAATTTTCTGCAAAAACAGTGAGAAATCAGTCTTGTACAGATTTGTACGAATCAATTCTAGGTATGTGAATGGATGGAATGATAGTGGTTTATATTCAGGTTCAAATGTAACTAATTTCATTAATTTTTATGATGTTTTGAGTAAGTTACAACAAATTTATTACTAGCTGCCCTATTCAGAACTAGGGTTTCCAGCGAGGTTAAAAAATTCATAACTTTTGTTTTCACTATTGAAAATTGATGAAACTTGGAGGAAATCTTCATTTGGTTGTTTTTCAAGTTCCCACCAAAGTAAAATCCATCAATCCATTGTATGTGTGACTTATGAGGAATTGTGTGTGTGTGTTCACTGTAAAAAAGATTGTCAAAACCCTAGATCTTTGAGGGTTTAATGAAAAAACATATTGTTTGAAGAAAGAGTTTTATCATTCAAGTGGCCAAATTTTTTTTTTGATCTTTTGATCCTATTGGGAAAAGCTTGTAGAAATCTTGTGAAGATTGTTGAAATTCTACATTTCCCTCTGTTCTCGTTTGTGTCTCCTAACCTTTATTCATTCTCTGCATTAGGCTCTTATACCATGATGAAGCAATCAACTACCCAAGATCAAATCTACAACACCAAATAACCTTCTACACAAGAGAGACAAACAAAAAATAATGTTATTCTACCAACAATAAAATTAAATATACAAGATGCATAATGCAAGAGAAGCATTGCTTATAAAGGCAAGGTTGAGAGGTAGGACTCATTAAGATGATGACAAATGTCTTAATTTCTTATGACATGAGACAACTATAGGGTAATATGCCAACTAGTTGATAAGATCACATGTGTAGGATAAGATCACATGACAACTAACAACATCTAGAAGCTACCTAAGTCAACTTAATATGTGAACATGTGTGAATAGGGTCTAACAAGTAACTAGTTAGATAATGTGCCTAGTTTACACTATAAATGGGAAACCGGTTAGGTAAGATCCCTGTTCACACCAACAACTCCTAGTAGTTTTAGAAAAAGATCAAGAAAAGTCTTGATTCCTCTGTGGTAGAATTTCAAAGCATGCAGCCAAGGTGTTTTAACAAGGGGTCAATCCTGACAAGAAATAATAAGAAACCACCAAATAGAATATTGATTAATAGAAAGGCCTTTGTAGAAGTCCTTTACATCCCATAAAAACCATGGTTTAATGGCTTCCAAAGCTTTCCATTTACTTTTGATGAAAAAATTATCCTAAATCTAAGTGGGCTCCTTCATGGTAAGAAGATTGTGGAATCCAACCCCCTTCCAAGCTTGATGCCCATTATGTCATACCCACCCTTATTATTACCATAAGTATGGATGTGACATTTGGATCTGGGATACTCACCTGTAAAACTCAATTTCAAACTTCAGTATATCATGGAATAGATAGCCAAAGAAACATATAGATAAATATTAAATTTATAGAATTTCTATGAATAAAAGAATAACTCATTAAATTTCATAATTAATAAAGACAATATTCATTTTTACAAAATTAAATACACAATCATATAAATCACATAATTAAAAGCATTAAATTAAATCATCTAATACTAACTATGATCTAAAATAATGTCCACCAACACACACATATAAATATGCATATATAAACATCATTGTCCATGGTCTTGTGAAGATAGTATAAACCATATACACACAATACTCAATATAATAAACCATAAACAAAGTATCTACATAGTAGTCTCAATAGTAGGGTCAACTAGGCCTCACACATTAGGCACCCCTATAGAAATGCAATGTCTAAACAAGATCTTCCAAGTCTCATTCCCTTCTAGAGCTTTGATAATCCATTTAGCACATAAATCTATACCTTAACATTGGATTAAAACTAAGCTAAACTCACCCAAGTCATAAGAAAAACAACAAAACTCCTAGGTGACTATGAAATTCTCTTCCTTAGTCAGGGGAGGTCCATAAAAAATCTCTTAGGATTTTTTCAAGATTTAAATATGAGGCTTTAGAAGGAAACTAGCAAGAGTAGTAGCAGACATGCATAGCAACAAGAATTTTAGAGCACACCTTAAATATCCTTACCATAGAAAAAGGCTTGGTAATCCAATATGCAATTTTTTTCTCAATTTGAAAAATGATAGCTTACCACAAAGAAGATGAAGAAGCTTGAAAGGAAAAATGAATGTCAAGGAATATGAACACTTCCCCATTATCAATCCATTTCTATTCATTGGAATTTAGCCAATTAGGCTTTTGAAGCGTGATGTTTCCACAATCCATGAATTTTTTAATAGTTTTTGGATTAAACTATGTTTTTTTAGAATTTAGTATTGTTGTTTCAAATCAAACTATATGATCCATCTTTAGGATAACAATGAGAAGAGATTGTGATGAAAGTTGCAGAGGCACTTGCGTAAATATAGTAAGAGAAACAAAAAATTTTGGTTCAAGGAAAGGCTAACAACATTGAAAAGGAAAAAATAAACCAAGAAAAGAAACAACAAAACAACTAATAATAAGAAAAATATAATAAATGATTAATTATATATAATAGTTGACTTATTATATATAATTAAAATAGAGTAAAAAATAATAAAAATAGAAAGAGATTGATAAAAAGGAAGATAGTGAAAAGAAAGGAAAATACAAATAAATTGATAAAAACAATTTTATATATATATATATATATATATATATATATATAATCAATAATTATAAAGAAAGGAAAGAGAGCACAAGTTAAGTTAATGAAAAAAAGAGAAAAAAAAGGAAACAACAAAGAAAAATAAAATAACATTAAAGTCAAAGGATAAATAAAACACAAAATAGAAAAATAAAAAATTAATTAAAAAGGTTAAAAGAATCATATATTAATAATTAAATAGAAGATTATATATAATATTATAAAATTGTGTATGGTGCCCTTAAGCATGTAGTACGGTAGTGAGTTCTCTTGTTTGTTGTGATAGCCACCAAGGTTCAAACCCCTACTAGGCCAACGATCTCATAGGTCTTGTACCTTCGTTGGGATGACATGTGTTGGTTCCCAAATCTACACACATCAAACTCTAAAGATTTACCAATTCTTATGATCAAATTCAATGAGAAACTTGGCCGACATAGTGGGAGATTATATTAACCAATCTCCCCTACACTTCAAGCTTTGCCAAACCTACGAGGGTATGCCTTATTATAATATCAACAGATTTGTCTTTCACAATATCAGGAAGAAATTTTCTCATAGATTTCCACCAAGATATGTAAGATCATCCACAAGTTGGAAAAATTCTTGGAGATTTTACATTGCTGGCTTTGACAACATATACTAAAACCCTTATGTAACACATCACAATCCCTAATGTAACACATCACTTCCTATGTCTTACTTAAAGCATGCTTAATCCATTCCTTTAACAGAAGCAGTAAATAAGACATTCAATACAACAAATGTGCATAGATGAAATCCACAATCCTTGGTTCCTTCATTCACAAAATAAATGCATACATTCAAGGAGATAATTGCAAGAAATACACACTTATAGTGTTATTCATATATTTCAATTTAAATTGAAAAAAATGTCATACATGAATTTATTCGTATGCAAGCATCATTCTACTCTACAATCTTGACAAACGAACCTACTCTACAACAAAAACTAGTCCCCAAAAATGTGGATATCTTGTATCCAAAGCCTAGAAATCTTCCTACCCCTATCCCCTCTTACTATGACTCTTCAAGCTCTATATATAGAGACATACTATGCCAGCCAAGATTTCCCTAATACATTTAATATTGGTGACTTGGGAACTTGCATCTTTTTTCATATTGACCAATTTTAAAACAACTTTTTTTGACCAATATTATTGGGACATGAACTAAGATTGATATTGCTCCCTTTAAAATATTTCAATAGTATTCTGGCTTACAAGAATATTTTGGTAGGTTTAAAAAATCTAGGGCAACTTGAGACAAATGCCCCCTTTTTCTTTAAGCTCGGGCTCATAGAATGGGCTATCAAGTTGTCAACATGACTCCCCATGTTTCAATCTCCTATCACTAAGTATCAGGGCTCCTAGAACAACTGAGTTAGCTATCAACTGTTGAACCAGAAGGCAATCAAAACTACCTTAGTGAGGGAGATCATGTAGATGTCCACAACATTCAGGTGCTAACTTCATTGACTTTGTCAATAGAGTCACAATTATTCATCACCAACAGGGCCACCCAAACATGAAAACCTTCCTTTGTGGCATTTGTGTCTTTGATGAGTACCACCAAACATGAGGAAGGGGAGAGAGCAAAATGATGCCTCTCTGCCTGGGTGTATGCATTCCTATTTTGAACAAGGTTTCTTCAATCTCAGCCAATTGTTCCACCTCTGTCAAGTAGCTGGATTCAATTGGAGGCTTTGGATGATCTAACTAGTTCCTCACCAGAATGACACTAGTCAATAGTGGTCTTGAGGAAGCAACAAGATTACTAAAGCCAAACTCTCCTATTCTTTCCAATTCCTCCCATCCTTCGATCAACGTTCACTCGTTCCTTAATTTGGAATGAGCAAAGTTGTAACTAGGAGAATAGGGGCACACTACTTCAAGAAACATAAGATGAAAGCAATAGGGAAATCTTCTACAGAGTACCCATGGTGACAACTGATGTAAATAGTTCATGAAAATACTTATATTTATAGTAGAAATAGAAGAAAGCCCATTTCCTAAGCAATTTCTATTTTCCAACAACCTCCATAATTCCATTCCAAGTGTTTGTAGGTTTCACACACTTGAATCCATATTTGGAAATATTTGAAAACTAGATCGTGACCTCCAAAGAAGGAAATGGAGGCGCAAACTAGTAATAGCTCACCAAAACCTAACTACAAACACCTCTTGCACAGACAACAGATGTCTGACCTGTGTACCAAAATCTAACTGAAGATTAGATAAATGTGTTGTCTGTCATATCATGATCTTATGTACTCAAGCGATACCCTTCAGTTCACACCAGAACATAGCTAATAATCTCGAGATCTAGGTAGAACTTGTCATGCTACAATTTCTTCGTTGTTCATGCTCAAATGAAATCTAGAATTTAAACTTGGACTGTCAATTTAGGACACATCAAAGTAAGATTGGTGGCTAGAGATGCAAGAAAATCCATTGGGAGCATTGAAAAGTCATCGTCCAGTCAAGAAATGCCAATAGAGAAAGATCCTCACAGTCAAAGGGTCATAACCTTGCCACATGTTACCTCACCATGGTAGCGCAAGATTAGAAGGGACCCACACCACTACCCTTGTGATCGCACACTGAGCATTAGCTTCAACTTGCTTGGACCAAACAGGACCCACTTGAGACTTGTCACTCCATCGTAGTGTCACAAGGCATATTCTTTAGTATCTTTCTACTGTGCACTCATGCGATTCAATAAGGAGTGAGCACAACATAGGCAATCAGTTGACAAGACTTGGGGCCCACCCACTTATAAATCTATGGCCAGTGAATCAACACAGCTCTAACAGATCTGGAGCCCACAATGTCGTGATAACCATTGATTTGTTTCTAAGGCTTTTAGACTCAGACTTAGGAAATATTTGCACACATGGGGAAATTCGGTAACTAGGCTCAAGGGGTCAATTTCAACTATGGATCAACACATAAGGTTGTAGATTAAATCCAGGGTGACCACCAACAACAAGTTAACTTAAAATTTGAACACAGACTCGATACAAAGGCTAAGGGTTTAGGGTTTAAGCATTTTATACTCAGACTTAGCCAATTACAAGGGTTTTAGGCTAGTGAGCAAGGAAATTATGGAGGGTTCCACCAGTGGCTCTGGTTGGAGATGCATGGCTCTTACAGGCATGACAAGGACCACATAACTCCGGGGTGTAGACCATGTGCCAAACCCATTGGGCTGCCAACAAACCACTTGAATAAGGAGTTGATGACCGATTGAAAGCTAACTCAAATATCAACTCCCACTGGTGGCCCTGGGCCACCAAAAATAAAAAATTAGTATCTACCTCTGTCAAATATTTTATTTTTATCAAATTGTCCTAGATCCAATGTAGAAGTGTTATGCTCGCTGATAGTATCATGGAAGCATATCATCCTATCTTTAACTATTCCACCTTCATCATGTTTTTGTTGATCCATGTTGACAAAAACTAAAAAATCCACATAGATACTATCCCTTTGCATATATGAATCATAGTTGTGTATTAGTGAGAACATGTTGTCCCAAAGTGAACCATTGGAATCATTAAAAAGTGAATAACTGTTGAAGGATATGTAATCAACATTTTCATCATATCTCCTTTCTTCATATGTAGATATAAGACTAGTGGCTGATCCGCTAAGTGCATGCTCAGTTATTCCATCCTCATCTATGATTTGAGTCTTCAAGGGGCTCTCACTTATAGGTAACTCATGAACCTTATGATGCAAATTAGGTATATAAAAAAAAAATCTGAATCATGCCTATTCTCTTGCTCAACCAAATCTGCATATACTTCTTTCTTGCTTACCTCAAGAGGCTTTTCCTTTAAAAGAAATAGAGATCTAAGCTGCAATTCCCTTTGTTATCTTGCATAGTCTAGCTGGTTAACACATTCCTTGACCTGATGTAAGTGTTGTCTAGCCAACAAGCTTGTTTTCCTAGCTCTTTGTAACCCTCCATCACATATATCTTGTGTCTTCTTAACATCCTCCATGGTATGATATACAAAATCAAAATTGTTATGGCCTGAATCAATTATGGACGGATTACACTCACATCTATCACAACCAACAAACTAAAAAAGCTTAGTTTTAGAAACATGCTCATATCCCTCATTATTGTTTTCTACAACTTGGTCAATATGAACATCCGAAACTTGTCTACTCACAATAGAGTAGGCACCTTCATTGATGCATTCATCATTGAAAGTAAACACTTCCATTTCTATATTATGGAAATGATCTTTGTTAACATATTCATCATCCATCTCTACTTTATATAAGGTATCATGAATAGTAGGGGCATCCTCCATATTATCATCAGGAGTCAATCCATCATACCTGGTATGTGTGCATTCCTTTGAACCTTCAAAAACACCAATATTGCTAGATATTGTTCACATATATCTTTTATTTCATCATGGATTTGTCTTTTACTTGCATATCTCTCTCCTATAAGTTGATCACAAATCCCATCTTTATCACTGCAAGATGTACCTTTATTTCCTACCACAACCTTTTCATCCTTATGCATTATGCCATGACTTTGTTCAATAGTAGAACTGTTATCAGCATTCTAAGACATAACTCTTCCAACATAATCACCTTTACCTCTTTCCATAATCCCAATCCAATCAAATATCTAATCAAGGCTTTGAGGCTTCAATCTCTTTGGCATAGTGCTCAGACCTAGTTCATAAATTCCATAGAACAAATCACACACACAAAGTCATCAGGTCTGCAATATTTTGGGATCTCCAACAAAGTATTCATGAATTGTGTATACAAAGGATAAGGTGATTCCCCTTCTTGTTTCTTCAAATCAAGCAATGATTGAACAAAAATCATAGGATCGGCAATATTTGTAATTTGTTCACAAGTTGCTTGACACTCTCTATGATTCACGTGAGGTAATGGTGAATAGACTAGAACAACAAAAGTACATTCATTTTAAAAGTTATTCTCATTCTCTGATTTATATTGATCATCTGCATAAGATGTATTAAAATAACCAACATTCATAGACATGTATCCTATTTGTATTGCTGATTTCTAATCATTTTCAATATCCATTGCAATTTATGAAGTGTAATTGGTTCCTTACTTCTCAACAAACAGCTCATTTCCTCATCTAATGCACCGAGATAGACTATCAAACATAACGCATCATTTGACATTATATATTCTGGAATGCTCTTCATCATTTTTGAAAACCTTTGGTTTAAGGCTAGAATCAACTCACCCTTTTCCTTTTGAATATTCATGAATTGTGTAACTAATGAAATCACATCAGTCCTTTCACCAAATTGTTCTAGAAATGCAATTTCAAACTCTAGCCATGAAGAAATAAAACACAAAGGTAAATCTAAAAACCAATCCCTAGAATCATCTCTCAATGACTGAATAAAGAGCCTCATAACAACATCTTCAGCCTCAATTTCATAATCTCCTATCAAATCACAAAAAAATTGCAAATGGCTATCTGCTGATTCAGAACTTTTTCCATTATACTTTGGGAGATGTCTAATTTCACTAGTAATAGCATTTGGGTACCCATGAATACCACTAAAATTCAGGGCTTTATATCTTTCAGTAGAGAATGACTTCCTCTGAGAACATAACTAGTGATGGTGTTCTAAACTAATCATATTGAAAAAGATGAAATACCTAGGAATATATTGTAGCCTTAAACAAGTTCAGAGTCACCACCTCTTCAAAGAGGGCAAAACATCAATCAGCTTTCTAGGTTGATCCTTCTAGCAGAGTTGCTAATTGTAACACTTCCCAAATTAGATATGATGACCTTCAATTTTTGACTCTGACTCTTTCCAAATGGATTACTAAGCTTTATCCCTAGTAGAGTCACCAATTCTATTGGTTCCTAAATCTACACACATCAAACTCTAAATATTTGCCAATTCTTATGATCAAATTCAATGAGAAACTTGACCAATAGAGTAGGAGATTGTTTTAACCAATCTCCACTACACTTGAAGATCTGCAAATCTAGCGAGGTATCCCATATTATAATATCAATGTATTTTTATTTCACAAAATCAGGAAGAAACATTCTCATAGATTTGTACCAAGATATGTAAGATCAACCGCAAGTTGGAAAATTTCTTGGAGATTATACATTGCTGGCTTTGAGAACATATACTAAAACCCTACCTAACTAATGCTAAAACAAAACAAATTGGTTCAATTGATTTGTCTTTAAATTCTCTATTCTTTCTAGACCTTTAGGCATATAGATTCTTAGATCGATGATTTATCAAGGGTAACAGAGTCAAAATTCCACATTGCAAATGTTCCCTTTATGACATCAAAACTTCATATCCAAAGGACTGATAATGATGGTATTACTGCATTACAGTAATATGTCCAAGGAGAAGTATTTTGTGCAATTCTTCTTCAACAATCCCTAATGTAACACATCACTTCCTATGTCTTACTTAAAGCATGTTTAATCCATTCCTTGAACATAAGTAGTAAATAAGACATTCAATACAACAAATGTGTATAGATGAAATCCAAAACCCTTGATTCCTTCATTTACAAAAGAAATGCATACATTCAAGGAGATAATTGCAAGAAATACACACCTATAGTCTTATTCGTATATTTCAATCTGAATTGAAAAAGCTATCATACAGGAATTTATTCATATGCAAGCATCATTCTGCTCTGCAATCTTGACAAATGAACCTACTCTACAACAGAAACTAGTCCCCAAAAATGTGGATATCATGTATCCAAAGCCTAGAAATCTTCCAAACCCCTCTCCCCTCTTACTATGACTCTTCAAGCTATATATATATAGATACATACTATGTCAGCCAGGATTTCCTTAGTACGTTTAATATTGGTGAATTGGGAACTTGCATCTTTTTCAGATTAGCCAATTTTAAAACAATGTTTTTGACCAATCTTATCGGGACATGAACTCAGATTGATATTTCTCCCTTTAAAATATTACAATAGTATTCTAGCTTACAAGAATATTCTGATAGGTTTAAAAAGTCAAGGGCAACTTGAGATAAATGCCCCCTTTTTCTTCAAGCTTAGGCTCATAGCATGGGCTATCAGGTTGTCAGCATGACTCCCCATTGTTCAATCTTCTACCACTGAGTATCAAGGCTCCTAGAACAACTAAGGTAGTTTTCAATAGTTGAACCAGAAGACAATCAAAACTACCTTTGTGAGGGAGATCTTGTCCACAACATTCAGGTGCTAACTTCTTTGACGTTGTCGACAGAGTCCCAATTCTTCATCACCAACATGGCCACCCAAATGCGAAAACCTTCCTCTATGACATCTGTGTCTTTGATGAGTGCCACCAAACATGAGGAAGGGGAGAGAGAAAAATGATGCCTCTCTATCTGGGTGTATGCATTCCAATTTTGAATGAGGTTGCTTCAATATCACCCAGTTGGTCCACCTCCTCCAAGTAACTGGATTCAGTTGGAGGCTTTGGATGATCTAACCAGTTCCTCACCAAAATGACACTAGTCAGCAGTGGTCATGAGGAAGCAGCAAGATTATTGAAGCCAAAGTCTCCTATTCTTTCCAATTCCTCCCATCCTCCGATCAACATTCACTCCTTCCTTAATTCGGAATAAGCAAAGTTGCAACCAGGAGAATAGAGGCATACTGCTTCAAGAAAAATTAGATGAAAGCAACAGGGAAATCTTCTGCACATTGCCCATGGTGACAACTAATGTAAATAGTTCATGAAAATACTTCTATTTATAGAAACAATAGAAGAAATCCCTTTTCCTGAGCAATTTCTATTTTCCAACAACCTTCATAATTCCATTCCAGGCGTTTGTAGGCTTCACACACATGAATCCATATCTAGAAATATTTCAAAACCAGATCATGACCTCTAAAGTAGGAAATGGAGGTGCAAGCTAGTAATAGCTCACCAAAACCTGACTAAAAACACCTGTTGCACAGCTAGCAAATGTCTATCCCATGTACCAAAATCTAATTGAAGATTAGAGAAATGTGTTGCCTGTCATATCATGATCCTCTATACTCAAGTGACACCCTTCAGCTCACACCAGAACATAGTTGATAATCCAAGATCTAGGCAGAGCTTGTCATGCTACAATTTCTCTGTTGTTCATGCTCAAATGAAATCTAGAATTTGAACTTGGACCATCAATTTAGGACACATCAGAGTAAGATCAGTTGGTGGAGATGCAAGAAAATCCATTAAGAGCGTTGAAAATTCATTGGCTAGTCAGGAAATGCCAATAGAGAAAGATCCTCCCACACAAAGTGTCGTAACCTTGCCACATGTCACCTGATTGCAGCAATGTAAGCCCGGAAGGGACCCACACCACTTCCCTTGTGATCATGCATTGAGTGTTAGCTTCATCTTGCTTGGACCAGATGGGACCCCCTTGACACTTGTCACTCCATCGCAGCATCATGAGGCATATTCTTTAGTATCTTTTTGTTGTTTGTTCATGTGATCCAATATGGAGTGAGCATAGCTTAGGCAATCGGTTGACAAGACTTGGGGCCCACCCGCTTAGAAATCTATGGCCAGTGCATCAGCGTGGCTCTGACAGCTTTGACAAATCTGGAGCCCATGATGCCATGATAACCATTGATTTATTTCTAAGGCTTTTAGACTCAGACTCAGGAAATATTTACACGCATAGGGAAAGCCGATAACTAGGCTCAAGGTGTTGGTTTCAAACAGGGATCAATACATCTAAGGTGACTGCCAACAACAACTCAACTTAAAATTAGAACAAAGACTCAATACAAAGGCTAAGGGTTTAGGGTTTAAGAATTTCATACTCAGACTTAGCCATTACAAGAGTTTGAGGCCAAAGAGCAAGGAAATTATGGATGGTTCCACCAATGTGCTCACAGGATATGTGCCTTCACAGATCCTTTGCTAGGTTGGCATGCTTGCAGATTGTGGGCCTTCACTGGGCCAAGGAGCTCGCGGGTTTGAAAGGGCACTAATGCCTAGGTTATAATGTCATAGGGAATAAGACCCCCAGTAGTGGTCTTGGTGATAAATCCATGAGAAGAGATCCCATGTAAGGGTCTCTCTAGACTCAAACCAGGCTAAAAACTTGATTTATCTCGACAAAAAAATTAAATTGTGTATGATTTTATCATAATATATATTGCTATGAGAGGGGGATAAAATAAAATAAATAAAATATAATTATATACAAGATGAACAAGGGGGGCTAAAACAAACAAAGAAGAAACCTAAGAAGAAGAAGAAAGGCTAGACCAAGAAAAGAGATGAAGAATGAAAAGCAAACACAACACAAAGACAATTGTCAAAGACCTAGGTTTAAGAGAAGGAAAAGAAAGGAACCAAGAAAGGGGGGTACGAAAACTAGGAGGGAGGAAAGAGGTGAGATATTGAGAAGGGAAGGAGAACAAAACCTAGGGAAAGCTTATAGGATGTAATGGGAAGAGAGCGAAGCTTTTCTATTGAGATGGGAAAGAAGAGGCTTCCATGAAAGACTAAGGTTCCAACCTTCATCATGGTTGAGGTTGGAAGGGTTGTTAATAATTTCGATGGCTTCTAAGAGTTTCCACTTGAAGAAATTAGATTCTTTAGCCAAGATTTGGGAGTCCTCTGAACAGATATGGTGTTTAGAGGAAAGGGAATTCTCAGTAAGAGAATCATGTTTTATGTTATCCCCATGTTCTTTAAGTCTGGTTTTGAAGGAGTGGTTAGTTTCCCCAATGTAAGGTAGATTGCAGGAACATTTAATCTTGTAGAATCCTGAGATAAGGAAGGGGTCAATAGGGTCTTTAAGAGAAGGGATAGGATTGCAGAGAGGGGCAATAGGTTTGAATGCACACCTAATGCCTTTTTTGGCTAGAATTTTGAATTTTTTATAAAGCCCTTCAATATAAGGAAGGGAGGCAAATAGTTGGGAAGGAGAACTAGAGTCCTTATGCTTTGGTTTGGTTTATAGTTTGGCTTGTTTGAAATCTCTCAAAATAGTTTTGTTCTTGAACCCATTAAATTTTAAAACCTTAGAGAGGTGTAAGAGTTCAAGATTTAGGTGATCATCATCATAGATACGATGAGCCTTGGTTGTCAAAGTCTTGATAGCACCAATTTTCTATAAAGGATGGTGGTGGGAAGAAGAGTGGAGGTAGAGGTTGGTATGGGTATCTTTTCTAAAGACGTGATGACCAAGGGAGTTGGACATCCTTTTTAATGAGCAGGACATCAAGGAAGGGGAGTTGGTCATTTGATTAAGAGGTGAAAGATTGAGAATAGAAGGAGAACAAAACTTGGAGAAATCCTACATGATGCAATGGGAAGAGGATGAGGCTTATAAAAAAAAAAAATTCCTATAACATTGAGTTTCTACCACTATATACTAGATCCTAAATCTTTGCTAAAAATCTCCAAGCATTAAAGAGCCTAGATGATGTTATTTTCTTTCTCTAGGAGAGTGAGAAATGATTAATCAGAAAAATGACCATTGACTAATTGGGCTAAAAAATCAGGCAAAGAGATGCCTTGAACTAGGTTCCAAGAAACATCATTTGCAAAGAGATATCCAAATCCTTCTGCATCAAGTACATACAAAGAAGGAGCCAATAGGCACCCCTAGTAGATTGAAGGGAAAATCCCAAAAGCCTTAGATTGATTACCATTAATGGTAATGCAAGCAAAGGCATTAGCAAAGAGCATTTGAACAAAACATAAAAATTGAGGACCAAATCCTAAAGCTTGGGACATGGCAAGGATGAAAGGCCACTCAATGAAATTATATGATTTGGATAAAACAATCTTGATAAAAACAACTTGCTATTAAGAACACCTAACCCATTCCATTCCTTCCCACATAGTAATAGTATCGTCAAGAATGTACCTAGATTTAATGAAGCCAATTTGCTCAAGATGAACAATCAAAAGAAGCATGTGGTGTAGCTTGAGGGCAAGATCTTTAGCAATGATTTTATAGTAGACGTTAAATAGAGTGATTGGTCTCTAATTATAAATATCTTTCAAATCTCTAGACTTAGGTATGAATTTAATATTTCCTTTATTAATAATATTGCCTAAAGAATTGAAATGAAATGCTTCAAATAGACTTTGTGAAGATCTTTACCAACCAAATTCTATAAGGCTTTGTAGAATTCACATGGGAAGCCATCACTTTCTATAACTTTATCATTAGCCATTAATAATGTTAGACCACCCAGGGATCCAATCAGCACACCAAATAACCTTCACAAAGACCAAGAGAAGCAACAAGAGAATCTATTTCATATAGATCCTCTAGAGTAAGGAGTTTGTCAAAAAAAGTTGTCTAATAGTGTGTAACTTGACAATGGACCACACTCAAACAATGCTGGAAAATAGTGGCTCATTCAAGATAATCCTTGTGAGCTTTCAAAATGTGCTCATAATGGTGCACAAATGCTTGAGTGATAGCAAAGATGGTGGCCTTCCTTAGTTTATTTGATAGCATAGGAAGTGTGACAAGCATGTTGGGAATGGAAGAATTCCTTAGAAAATTTGTCCCTAATTTTAAGCCAATGAAGACATGCTTTAATTTGAGTTCCTCTAGTAGAGTGATTGTTATAAATTTATTTTTTTATGAAGTTTGGAAACATGTAGTTGTAGAGTAAGAGAAAAGGGTTGTGCTTCAAGGGTGATGGTGGCATGGCAGACCTTAGAAATGGTGGCTTCGTATGAGTAGAAACAAAACAAAGCCAATTGGCACCCATAAATTTGAAGGAAGTGAGAGGTGTGTTTGAGAGCACTATTCCACAAGTCAATCTAACATGTCTGGTGATAGGGACGTGGCTCCAAATTTTAGACATGCTAGATGTGGGCTAGCATGGGTTGATGAGTTAGTAATGATGTTTTAAGAAAAATTGAGTCTTTTTAGCCTTGGGTTTAGCAAACTACCAATCAATACAAAAATGAATAGGGAATTGGTTTGAAATGAATGGTTTCATTGTGATGTGGTACATTACTATATTTTTTATTAATCACAATAAAATTATTATTTTTGTTTAACAAAATAGAGATTATTTTTAAATAATATTTATTTTACAAATGTTGTGAATCAAGAAAAAATTGTGAGATAATAATTACATTGGGAGGCATTCTATAATGGCATTAAGGACCGTCATGTTGTGATTGTATTAAAGAAGCTATTTAGAGTGGACATTTCTTTTTAAAAAACTAAAACTATTAAATATCTCTTAAGTAAATCAAATAAAATAACTCTTTAGTAAATAAAATAATTCTTAAGTAAATAAATAGTTCTTCAATTAATTTCCGAATGGGTTTCTCTTTAAACATGGCACTCCCATTCTCCTCCCACTATGCTCTAAAAGCCCTAGTTTCCTCTAGATTGGCTAGAGGAAATGGCCACACAAATGGTAGCTTTGGCACTGATGGTCTCAACTCTACATAGGAAAACTAATTGTGGTTGGTGTGGGTGTACCTAGTTTTCTATCTTTTCCTCTTTCTAGGCCCTCCTCCAATACTATAGCATATATTATGGCACCTTCATCTATTGAGCCTTTACCCAAGAATGGTTCAAAAGTTAATTCAAAAATTTTTGCATTTTTTTCTAGTGGCAACTCATCTATTATTTCTACGAATGCTTCATATATTAGGTCAAAGCTAGGTATTAAGGGACCACTAGTTTCAAAAGGAATATGTCATGCTAAGCACTCTCCTGTGCTAGAGTTTTGTGTGGAAGTACTCAAAGGGGAGAATTGTTTTACAGCACATGGCTAGATTGATCGCTTCAACCACGTCTAGCCAAAACTTCCAAATCTAAACAAGTGGATATCTAACCACTGGTGATTGTTCGCGTAAGATAGATTGAAAATTTATCCCTATGCTTATGGGTCTTTTATTACAACATTTGAATCAACTAAAGATTAGGAATCTATCCCTTCTACTCATTTCTAGTTCTAGGGTCAACACACTCTCATGTTACAACGGTGGCACCCAACTTTTAATCCCTCCATAGAATCATTTTATGTATTGTCGATCTAGGTCTGCCTTCTAAATCTACCACTTCAATTTTGGTTGGACTCCTACTACGAAGCTATCAACAATTCATTAAGTAATTTTTTTACTACAAATGAGGTTACTTTATTATTTTCTCACACAACCTATGCTTGGATTTTAGTTGATCTATATATCTCCAAGGATTTCCTTGTAATTGACATCACTCTAAAAATTGCAAATTGCTCTTGGGTCCAACTCCTGGACTATGAATGGATACCATTTAATTCTTGAAGATGCTATGATATAGGTCATGTTGTTACAAATTTCCCTACCAACAAACACAAATTAGTAAGTTATGCCACTTGGTGGAAAGATGTTATTCCATATCATCTCTCTGTCAATGCGACAAAAGTAGAATTGTGTCCTTTGGATTCATTACAAGGTCAAAAAGATAAAATGTATACCATAGTCTGTTGGGAAGTGACATCCTTCCCGATAAAATCTCTCAAGTAGAAGTAAGTTGAACGAAGTTGGACTCTCTAGGTAATAGATGTTCCCTAGTCATCAATTAATGATTTAGAGGATAATGAGAGTATTGGACTCCTATGCAAAAACATAAGAAAGTGCACATCAAATAGGAATCAGGTCCACATAGAATGCTTTTCCACTCACATGGTGTTATGAATGGGAAGGAATCAGACATAATACAGTACATCAAGTCTTTGTGCATAGTTCTATTTGGAAATTGTTGGATCAAAATTTTAAAACCCTAAAATTTTGCTATTTCCCGCCATCATCCCTAATAAGCCATTTTAAATTTTTTACCTAATTTGAAAACACATCCATTTCATCCATATTGTTAACCTAAATAACCTTGAGTTTCTTCACCTTTGCTGTAAAATAAAAATTATATTAAAAACATTGTTATATCACCTAAGTTCTAGCTAATATCAATAAGATGATACCGTGTTGGGAAGACTCATTATTGAGTCTCTTCGATAATCCGAAGGTATAAAGGGACAAAATTCTTAACTTGACAGCATATCGAGGTAAGATCACATAATCAAAGCGATTGATAGATCGAAGAGACGAAGAGGTATCAGGGTGAGTCATTTAGCAGTCTCTTCGATATCCCGAACATATGGAAAAGATCTATCAACTAGACCGAGATATATTAGTGTGACACCTAAATGTGTCACGTCGATCAAATGAAAAGCATTAAACAAATAATTCAAAAAGGAGATACGAGATATCGGGGTAACATGATTTCTAGTCCCACCAAAAATCTGATAGTATGTATAAAGAATATTCAAAGACTTTGAAGCAACTTTGCAATATTGAAGTGAGGAGGTTTTCAGTCTCTTCGAAAAGGTGAAATAATAAAAGGAGAGACATCGAGGGGACAAATAAATGTCGATGAGACTTCTCATAAACAAGATTTTGAGAGGAGATTATGTTATCAGTATGACACCATCTAGGGTTACACCAAAGTCCTACGAAGATATAAAAAATGAAACAAATATGGAAATAAAAAATGAGATTGTAAAGTCCACCATCCCAAGAAAATAGTGACAAGACATGTTGGTGGTGATCAAATGACCCCTATTCAAAAAAATTAAATGTCCCTTCGATGATGTGAAAACTACTGTGAGACACCATTAATGTATCAGAACTAAGCATATTAAGTGCAAATCTTGAGAATATTGCAAAAATCAATCACAAGGAGCGGGAGCAGGGCACAGTGGAGATAATAATTTAAAGCCAGAGGAGATAATCAAGTAAGTACCTATAATCAAATCACACATACTGGTTCAGATTCATATTCACAGAATTAAGATTTTTTACATAAGACCAAAATATGGAAGAAATAACTAAAAACCCCAAAGGTAAAAGACAAAAATTAGGAGATAGGCATTTAAATCAATATTTACTAGACCAATGCCCAAGGTCAGGGTAGAAGTCTAGGAGGAATGCTCAGCTAAATCCCCACGCTAAAAAATTGGATGATATATACAAACAGATAGGGGATACATGGACTCCTATTAGAGGATATGATCTTTTCATTTACCATTATAGGAAGATGCACAGGCATAAACCCGTCTCAAATCCATGGTGGCTGAACTTGGGTAAATTAATAGTGCCAAATGTATTTGTGAATGTGCAATTGCTGAAACTTTTAGCTGAAAAGTACAACCCTCAAACTTGCTTGATTGAATTAAATGATAGGTCTAGCTTCATCCCTATCACCAGAGATTACATATCCATGGTGTTTCAACTAGACACTAGCCTTGATGTAAAATTCAAAATCAGAGACCTATTGTACGAGTACCATAATCTGAGCAATAGTTATAAAAGATGGAGACTACCCTTACACAAGCCTCGTGATGAAGGTAACAGACTCAGAGTGTTTTCATGGGTTGAGGACCCACCCTATTCCATAGAGTTATTTGAGGACTATTTCAAATACACTTATTACTCTGTATGTCAATTACTTGGTTTAGAAGCCTCTATGTTTATGGAAATTGCACCGATGGTCTTGACTACTGATGTGCAAAGCCAGGATGCATGATATTTGGACTATACTAAATATCTTGCCAATGACCTTCATGATGAGTTGGTTTCTACAAAAAATGGGGGAAATAAATTTAGGCATTATTCTTTATTTATGCATCTTGTTTTGTATGAAGGACATAATATGAGTTTATGGGATGAATGTTTAAGGGTGAGTGATCTGGAAAAAAATGGAAACATAAAACATGTACAGATGTGGACTGCTATCTGGCATAGTAGATCTGATGGGTCCCACTATTTATATTTTGAAGAATATTTTGTCAAACCACTATATAAGTTATTTGGTAATCCATGTTATTACAATTTATCAATAGAAGTACAAAGATTTATGAGACCCAAAGACAAAAATGGAAAGATCAGTCACAATTGGGGTGATTGGTATGCATATAATGACTGTACTAATATAAGAGTCTTTGGATATGAAGGACCACCTTTCCTATTGCCAAAGACATGTCCAAATAGAATTGTTTACCTGGAGATTGTGAGACAACTGGCTTATTCTGACATTATGCATTTGAAGATTCACAATAAGCAGTCATTGATGCCTGACACCTTATGTTAGGAATTACATGTAGAAGATATTAATTAAATGCAAATAAAGATTAAACAGAGGAATGAAAAATACATAGAAATAATAACAGCGAGACAATTTTGAACGTGGTTCACCCAAACTCGGGCTACATCCACCAATAGAGAGTCCAATATTATTATCTAGCAATTGAACCGATTACAACTAGCAATCCTTGCAACTCAATACCACTACAAATGCTACAATACAATATCAACAGAAACCCTAACCCTTAGCCATTTTTATCAAGACTTATGTCAGTTACAAAATAGGGTTTTATGTCAGCCAATAGAAAAAATAATTCTCGACACCTTTATAAAATAATAAAACTCGTTTGAGGTTTCAGGGGTGCCCCCAGACTCTGTCTTGGGGGTGCTGCCCCCAAACCCTCATTAAATAATTTGGGGGGAAACCATGCTAATAAAAGTGGGGAAAATTTAATCTCTGAGTCTGATTAGGCTCCATATAACAACAATCTCCCACTTGGAGATTGATTAGACTCCACAACATATCATCTCCCACTTGGAGACTAGTCATAACACCACTGACCCTGTAGATCCCACTGGAAATAAGTACCCTGGACTCTTTTGTTCTGATTTTATGTTTTCAACCTTGAAGACCAACTGAAGCTGAAGAGGAGCTCAGCTTCTCCCTTGTCACTACCTTTGTAAACATATTTGCTAGATTTTCATCTGTATGTATCTTCTCCAGCCTTAACTATCCATCATCCAACACCGATCGAATGAAGTGATACCTCAACTATATGTGTTTGGTCTTTGAATGCAAGGTAGAATTCTTTGCAAGATGTATGGCACTCTGGCTGTCCGTAAACAAATAACTGTTATCCTATTGTTTGCCCAATTCTTCCATGAAATATTGTAGCCATATCATCTCCTTGCTTCCCTCTATTGCAGCTACATACTCTGCCTCCCTGGTGGATAAAATAACCACCTTTTGAAACTGTGGGATCCAACTCACTGTCGTCCCACCTACAGTAAAGACATAACATGTAGTACTCCTCTTGGTATCAATATCCCCTATCAAATCTAAGTCTACATAATCTACTAAATTAGTATTAGAGCCCCAAAAATATAAGTGTTTATTGGATGTACCTCTCAAATATCTGAGAATCCATTTTACCACATTCCAATGCTCCAATCTGGGATTACTCATATCCATACTGATGACTCCTACAACATGTGCAATATCTGGTCTCGTGCATACCATGGCGTACATTAAACTTCCTACAGTTGAAACATATGGTACCTTGGACATTTTGTCTTCCTCCTCTTGTGTCTTTGTACACATCTCCTTAGTTAATTTCAAATGACTAGGAAAATGTGTGCTGACAGCTTTTGCATTCTCCATATGGAATCTCTGCAATACCTTTTCAACATAATCAACCTGAGATAGAGTCAATTTTTTGTTCTTCCTATCTTTTTAAATTTTCATACCAAGGATTTGTTTTGTTGTCCCCAAATCCTGTTAGCAGTGAGCTGCCCCCTTGTCAGTGAGGTGTTCAACGCTGACCTCAGGATTCGTGACATGGCAGTGAGCCTCTCGTGGATCTGGGTTAAGTTTGGCATTTGTAGCGAACATTGATAGCTCAAGCTTTTGGCACAACGGCAAATGATTCCAACAATTGGTATCAGAGCCATGGGTCACAGGTTCGAATCCCTCGAGTTGCGTTGAGGGGGGATTGTTGGCAGTGAGATGCCCCCTTATCAGTGAGGCGTTCAACGCTGACCTCAGGATTTGTGACATGGCAGTGAGCATCCCATGGATCTAGGTTAAGTTTGGCGTTTGTAGTGATTGTTGATAGCTCGAGCTTTTGGCGCAACAGCAAACAATTCCAACAAATCCTTCATAGCAAATGATTGTGCTAACTGTTGTTTTAACTCTCTTATGTGATCCATGTTAGACCCTGCTACAAGCATGTCATCAACATATAAACATAAAATAATGTAACTGTCATTATCCAACCTCTTAAAATAAACACAATGATCAAAATTAAACTAGCTATAGCCTTGCTCAGCCATAAAACTATCAAATTTCAAGTACCATTGCCGATTTGCTTGTTTCAAGCCATATAAGCTCTTCTTTAATCTGCACACTAGTTTCTCCTTAACTTTGACCTCAAATCATTGGGGTTGTTCCATATATATCTCCTCCTCCAAATCACCATGGAGAAAGGCAGTTTTCACATCTAGCTATTCCAAATGCAAATCTTCAGCAACCACAATACTTAAAACAATATGAATAGAAGTCATCTTAACAACCAGAGAAAAAATCTCATCAAAATCAATGCCCTTTTTCTGTGCAAATCCTTTTACAACTAACATGGATTTAAATCTTTTCTTACCTTCATCTTCCTCTTTCAGCCTATAAACCCATTTGTTTGGTAAAGCCTTTCAGCAAGCAGTCCATTTCTTCTTTCATTGTAAGCTCCCACTAAACCTTTGTATCGACCTCCATAACTTCATCATACCCTTCTGGTTCATCAACATCTGTTAACAAAATAGAATACAAAGAGGGAGAAAACCTTTCAGGAGATCTACTTAGCCTTGTTGACCATCTAACATTCATTAGAGTTTGTGGTATTTCTTGTTACTATTGTGAAGCATGAGGAACCACTGGAACATCATTATCTAGAGTATCATCCAACACCACATAATCCTTTTCTTTCTTCCCATGCTACTGCAACTGATCTTTGTACAACACCTTCTCATTAAATACAACATCCTTGCTTCTCACAAATTTTAGATTTTCAACATCCCAAATCCTATAACCAAATTCATCAATGCCATATCCAACGAAGATACACTTTTTTTTATTTTGCATCTAGCTTGGTTCTATTTTCATAATCTACATGTGCAAATGCTTCACATCTAAAGGTTTTGAGAAAAGAATAACTCACCTTCTTACCTATCCATGCTTCCTCTAGAATACCACAGGCCAAAGGAACTAAAGGACCTCTATTAATTAAATATACAATGGTATTGACAGCCTCTACCCACATGTTTAAAGGTAGCCTAACATGCAATCTCATGCTCCTTGCAGGCTCTATTATTGTCCTATTCATGCGCTCAGCGACTCCATTTTCTTGTGGAGTCCTTGGAACCATTTTATGCCTACGAATTCCATTAAAGGAACAATAATCCTCAAATTATTTACTGCAATACTCACCACCATTATCAAATATGAGACATTTTAATCTTTTACCCGTCTCATTCTCAACCAAGCTTCTCCATTTCTTAGATGTTTCAAATACATCAGATTTCTACCTAGGGAAATAAATCCAAACCTTCCTAGTTGCATCATCTATGAATGTAACATAATACTGAGAGCCACCAAGAGAAGATACCTAAGTTGGTCCCCATACATCTGTATGCACAAGCTCCAACTTTTCATCTTTCTTTTACTTCCCATCCTTGAGAAAACTAACTCTCTTTTGTTTGCCATACACACAACTTTCACAAAAATCTATATTAATACATTTCAGACCTGATAAAACTTTCTTAGAATGAAGTACCTTCATACCTTTTTCACTCATATGCCCAAGTCTGTTATGCCACAGTGTTGTCTCAGAACCTATAGTAATTATTTCAGTCTCTTCCTGCGAACCTACAATAACTGTTCCTGAACCTGTTTATTTTTTCTCTGCAACAACTAAAGTAAAAGGAACAGTATGACCTGTACAAAGATATAAGGTGCCTACTTTCACACCTTTTTCTACTATTAAGGCACCTCTTGAAACCTTCCAATTTTTATCACTGAAAGTAACTATGCAACCTTCATCAGCTAGCTGCCCTACTAAAATTAAATTCCTACTCAACCTTGGAATGTGTCTTACCTCTTGTAGTAGCCAATGATTCCCATTCTGCAACTTAATCTTGATTATTCCCCTTCCAATAATCTAACAAGGTTCATTATCTCCCAAATAAACCAGCCCAAAATCCCCTTGGACATAATCAAGAAAATAACTTATGTGGCATGTAGCATGAAATGAGGCCCCTAAATCTAAAACCCATGAATCATCAGCATTATCTAAGGAAAGAATCAAAGCATCATCGTCAAATTTATTACTTCCCACATTTACCTCCTTATTACCTTCTTGTTTGTCTCCTTTATTCTTCTGAGACCAACAATCTTTCTTTAGATGACCTGCTTTCCCATAGTACCAGCAATCCTTCTGTCCTCTGGATTGGGACTTCTTGGGTAAATGCAAGAAGTTGTGTCCACTAAAGGTGGAAGTTTCAGAGTTAGAAAAAAATTCAAAATCGGGTGACTGAAAATGAGATCCCGTTTCTACAAAACAGGATCCCGTTCTGTATCGGGATCCCGAGCCTAAAATCCAAAACGGGATCCCGTTCCTTAACGTGATCCCGAACCTAGAACCAAAAATGGGATCTCATTTTATAAAATGGGATCCCGTTTTGAAAAAGTATTAATTTTTTTAAAAAATGGCAGAGACCCCATTTTTCCCAGCAACAGGCGACAGCTGAGAATGGGATCCCGAGTTGAGTCACCATCAAAATAGCAGGTAAGTGGATTTTTCCACTTCTACAATTTAGCAATGAATCTTTTGAAGTTTCCCTTGTTTGTTTTGGTGTAAAATACAATCAAAATTTAAATTGTAAATTGTTATTTAGGGTTTCTATTTATGAAATCAATATCTATTTTTTGACATTTTAGTTGTAAAATACAATTGAAATTTTGAAAGACTATATCATATAAAAGGATAGAATTTGAACAAACTGTCAAAATTTTGTTTAAATTTGAGAATTGAATAGCTGTATTTAGACATTTTAGCTGTAAAACACAATTGAAAATTTGAAAATACTGTATCATATGAAAGGAGAGATTTTGAACAAACTATCAAAATTTGATTTCAATTTGAGTGTTGAATAGCTATATTTAGACATTTTAGCTGTAAAAATATAATTGAAATTTTGAAATGATTGTATCATATGAAAGGAGAGATTTTGAATAAACTGTCAAAAATTATATAGCATTGGGATGATATATATATTTGGTTTTTATAAAATTTACTTATATCAATGTATGTCATTGTATTTTAAAGGTATTATTGAATAGGTAACTGTCATGTAAAAAAATTACAACAAACCATAATAAAACCTTTATCACATCCTTCTAATCAAACCTATAGAGACAACCAACTAATCAAGAATTGAGAAAATTTTACAGTTTTTGTGATAGCCAACTAATCAAGAATGAAATCAAGCCAACAAATGTAACTTTAGAGACACTTGTAGTTGTCCTCACTAGCTAGGTTATGCCCCTAGGATGAACATCGTGATGTTAATTGTGATATGAGCCTAACCTCATTGGTAATGCTTCCCCTAATCTTAATGACATTGATGTATGCCCCACTCATGATCCTTACGAAGATCTTGCCACCACTAACCTCTTTCATGATAGGTCACTATCCTCACCATCTCCTTAGACCTATAATACCTTGAGCTTATCGATTGGGACCAACACGACCCTTTATGATTTGATGTTTTCCAAAATGATGAAGCCATCATGAAACTTACAAAGTGTCAGGACCACATCCCCGTTGTAATCATAATAAAGACTTTTCTACCATACTTAACACCTATGCTTATTTTGGAGAGAAAGAAGAACCCTTTAGTCCTCAGGCACCCTAGTAGGCATAATAGCAACAAGATATAAGAAGAAACTTGTGATCGATTAAAATGATACAATAAAAATGGACACTTCCCAAGAGCTCCGAGCAATGACAAACTTCACCTTCCATTAGATACCACTCAGATACAAGATGACTCCCATCTCCTTGTTAAGGATGCTATAGACATCAACCTGTGAATAGAAGAGGACCTTAAACTCTCTAAGATAGTAGCTCCACTAGACCTTGACATCAAAGAAGGCATAACCATCACCCTTAAAGATTACGTTGATTTCTTCATGTGGTCTTATGGTGATATGCCTTGAGACTCCATCTTTAAAGTCATGCATCATCTTGTGGTTCACCTCAATGCCAAACCTATTCAATAAAAGCTACGCAAAATGCACCCCAAGTAGCCCTCTTGGTCAAAGAAGAATTGTATAAACTCTTGGTTGCGGGGTTCATGAACAGACTATTACGTATCATAAATGGGTCTCTAATGTGGTCTTAGTTAGAAAGAAAACTAAGGGAATTCATGTTTGCACTAACTTTTGAGACATCAAAAAAGGATACCCTAAAGATAACTTTTCTCTACCAAACATTGATTTGATCGTGGATCTCATAGCCATATATATAAATGTTATCATTAATCTAGATATAATATCACTTGAAACATTTGAGTTAGACATGGAGACACCTAGATTATGAAGAGGTCTATGTAAGAAAACACCTCCTGTAGACTCAACACAAACTTATCCCTCAACCCTCTAAATTGTGACTTACATCATTTGATTACCCTGGAACACACTATAGACAACTCTATACAAATTTGTTAAAAAATATTTTCTCCTAATAGAAACTTGTATATGTAGAAGTATCTACTACTACATTAGATTTGATATACTTCTTAAAAGGAAAGAGTTGGGACTAACAACTAAATAGAAAACAATAATTTTGCAAATAGGAAATAAGAAACAAAATCGAGCTAGAACCATCTTGACTAAATTATCTTTTTCTAGCTAGATTGAATCCCTACAATCATGTAAGTTAAAAACAAAGCATCAAATTCTTCATTAAGTTTAATTCACAAATCATCAGAATATATTCATCTTCATACTCAGATTAGTCAGGTCTAGGCAACTAGTAACTTCAATCCTATCTCCATTATCAAATTTGGTTTCCTATAGGCAACTTCACCAAATTTAGGTTTTCCAATCATGTGGCATGCACAAGATATCCACCACAAGGTAGTTCTCCAAGTCTAGTTATAGTCTTGCAGATGTTCATTATGATTCTACCTAGGTGGTATGATAGTCCATTGGTTTCTAGATGACATCATTCAATAGCATATCTATGCATCTGAACATTCACCCAAGTCATTGATATATATTGATATATATTGAACATTCACCCTTCATTTAATCAAAGCATCAAATTATTCATTAAATTTAAATCACAAATCATCATAATATATTCATCTGCATACTCAGATTAAGTCCAAGGCAACTAGTAGTCAATCCTAGATCTCCATTATCAAATTTGGTTGCCATAGCCTGCAACTTCACCAAATTTAGGTTTTTAAATCATGTGGCATGCACAAGATATCCACCTCAAGTTAGTTTTCCAAGTCTAGTTATAGTCTGAAGTAGATGTTCATTATGATTCTACCTAGGTGGTATGATAGTCCACTGGTTTCTATGACATCATTCAATAGCATAGATGCATCTGTTCTAATTCATTTCTTTTGTCCAAAATGGTTGTGACAATAAAAAAGAAGCTTATTTAACTCATAATCAATAGGAAACCCACGGTCATAATAGGAGGTCTTGAATTTGGTACCAATGATTGTGAGTTCCTTGTAGAATATGATGAACCTTTTGAACAAGAGAACCTTGTAGACCATGATGCATATCTTGATTTAAACTTGAACATTATCATCATATGAATGCTTTTAGCCATCCTACAATCTCCTATCACCCTTCATCCTCTTATAGGGATATGCCACACAACCTCTCCAAGTTGACCATGCCAAACCCAAAGTCACAATCCTAAGAGGTCCCTAATTTCCTCCCAATGATCATGAGAACCTTGTAGATCATGATGCATATATTTTGAACAAGACTATCAAGTTCCTTCGCAACAAGAACGTGCAAGTCCAAGTTACCCTTTTCACCAAGATCAAGTGTCCTTAAGTCCTTATGTTACCTTTGACAAGGGGAACACCACTCTAGATTATGCATCTGATGGGTATCCTTCATCATCATCCAATCAAATGCCTATCCAAGAGCCTACTAGTCCTATCCCAACACCACCATGTAATCCCAATCCTAATTCATTGGTCCATCCACCTTCTAATCCATCAATCCCTTCATTACCATCACCACCATCTAATCCTCCAACTGCACATCCTAAATTTAAATCACCTCTCTTAAATGACCTCTATAGACATGTACTATGAACTATATTACTTGAAGACAAACCTATATGCCATCCCTCTCTATTAAGTTTGATCACTCCCAATCCTAATCCATTTCCTCCTATTATTCATCCACCTAATCCTAGACATTCACTCTTCATTGATATATATTGATAGTAAAATAGAGTTTTAAATTGTTCTTAAGGTTTGGGACAATCATCTAGTGTTAAGTTCTAGTGCAAATTAAGAGTTATTTAGACTTTAAATTAAATGGGCTTAGTCTGAAGCTAAATAACACACATAAGAGCCAAGTGACTAACAACTAAATAGAAAACAACAATTGCAAATAGGAAATAGGAAACAAAATCAAGCTAGAGTTCACCATCAACTAATATCTTTTTCTAGCTAGATCATCCCTACAATCACAAGTTAAACATAGTATACTAACCTTCTTACCTCATCATCTATCTTAAAAGTGGAAGATTTAATCATTACCACATGTATGGTTATATGTCTCTTTGATTATCTAGATAATGCAATTGAATCTCTAGAGGAGTCTTACATCTTAACAACAATTTTATTGTCCCTTTGTAGTTCATTGTCCCTCATGACAAGTCTATTATTGTTTTAAGGCTATCTTAAATGTCCATATAACAATCTAGGAATTTAATAACAATTAATTTGTTTAGTCCTTAATGGTCATGACAACATTAAATACAAGATACTAAAGTTCACATTCAATGATTTCCTTTTTCCTATCAAATGGTAAGGATTCACTCAAATTTTCACATACTCTTGAACACATATATCCAATTTATGAATTCATGATTGATCCAATGCTCAAACCAATGCAAGCATGACTATTGTTTGCTGACCAAGCTTATTAGTCATATTTAGTTAGAGAAATTCATCCAAAACCATTACAAACTATTTGTAGTTTTGCCATAGGAAATGTTGGATCTCCTAGAATGAGTACTTAACATCAAACCAATAGCCAACTCCATAGAAAAAATCACAAAATTGAAACCTTGGACCTAACATATGATAACAAACCTTGAGAACAAATTCATTATGGTAGTCCTAATAGCCCCACTATTAAATTGATCTTTCTTGTCTCCCTCACTATAAGAATCAAATTTAGCTCTCGAATGAAAATCCCTTGATTTCAATTTGAAAATTACATCTACTTTAAGTTATATAATAGCTCTCTTACATTTTGAAATTTGTACATGCATGTATACATTATCTGTATGTTTAATTTAAATTTATTTCAAGTGTAATTTCTTGAAACATATATATATTCTTGATTTAATTTTAAATTTGTACTCAAGTATGTATGTTTATATGTATATATGCAAGTTCATATCTATTTTTATATATATATCATGAATCTGGATGATATTCACTTTGATGTTGAGGACTTCCTCAATGCACAAGATGATCTGGCCCCACTCGCACCCCCACCCCCAGCGCCAGATGCCCCACCTCCAGATGCCCCAGCTCTAGATGCCCCACCTCCAGATGCCCCGCCTCTAGATGACCCACCTCCACCCCCACCTAGAACTGACTAGGCTCTCTTGTGAGCCATAATTAATGAAAATGTGGATTCCATACAAGAAAAATTGAATTCCATTTGCAATGAACAATTCATGCCACCTCATGTGGTACATTTTGCAGCTTTGATGCAAAACATTGTAGATTCTGTGAGGTCTATTGACTCAGCCTTTGATGGATTCCAGAAATGGAGAGAGGAGAGGCGCCAATTTTATGCTAATGGCCTCTCCTATAAGACTATTTTGGATCTTAAAATCTCAAAAGCTCATTTAGCGCAATATTAGACATCCCATTACAAATGAACCTATTCCTGCAAATAAGAAAAGAATATCAATAAGGTGGTGTAGGCATGAAGGAATGTCTACCAATTTTGGGGATAGATGGTGGATGGTGTTTGATTATCCACCTCATGCTAATTGTGAGGTTCCTTTATATTTTTTGAGAAAATTATATGCAGAGTTTGTTCTGAATAAAAAACCCAACTACTTTGATTTTAGATCATTCCAGGGTATTGGTGGTGGCATGCCACAATAGAGGTTGGGGGCACGGGTTGATCCCCAATGACCCATGCCTATTCAACCTCTTATTGACCCTCTTATTGCTGCCATTCCTTTACCCTTCCAACATCATGCAGTGGAATTCACACTAGGCACATTGAGTGCACTCTCAGGTAGCCTACATGAGCAGACTTCTATGATGGTAGGTCGGGTTAGAGAGCATGGAGGAGTTGATGATGGAAGTGGTCCTAGTACCACTCCACATGTGTCGATGCCTCATACATGTATGAGTTGCAATCAGTTGTGTTATGGACCTTATCAGGGAGCTGCACCCACTTCAACTACACATGCATCATCTGATAATGTGGGCGCTGAATCATTTGTTGATTATCTATTTGTTGAGGATCATCCCACTGATCATTCGACACTAGTATATATATAGGTTATGTACACATGTTGAATTTATAACAATTTTTTAAGCACGTGTTTTTAATCAACATATAGATCAATTAAATTGTAATATTTTAACAATTGAATTGTTTGGTGTAAATGATGGCAACATGGACCATTGATCAAATTAATTTTTCATCAACACCTGTTCATCTCGGGCACCCATTTAGGGTACATTTTTAATGATTTATATTTTATCAAAACATGTATTTTAATCATTTATATAAAACTATCTAGATATACACAATTTGTACCTGTATTTACAAGTGCCTCTCAAGTTTTTGTTTCAAAGTATGTGATGAATTTGCGATGATAGCCTAAGGATATAAAAGGACAATTTAAATCAATTTCAACTAATAACACACAAGAAATATCAAAACATGTATTTAAAAGAACAATATAAATCTATTTAACTATATTTACTTGTATTTACTTATTCCATTGTACCATCTCCATCCTCTCTTTTTTCCAATGCATCGATGATTGTCTCATGGTCTTCCATAGAAATTGTCCATAGCTCTTTATTTTTAGGTTTTCCACAATACTTCTCTAGTTTTATATCTGTTGCCAACACCAAATGTGAGTAGTGTATAATCTTCTTATGTGTTTCATAATCTTGGAATGCGGGCAAACCATTCTTCCTTATTAGGTATTTCCGTAGCCAAGTACCAACAACCACCACCAAACCTATTGGATAATGATAGCCGTCATCAAAGAAATTCTTAAAATTTGCTTAAGGGCATCAAAGAAGTTCTTAAAATTTGCTTAAGGGGATCAAAGACTTGTTATCAAAATTTGCTTAAGGGGATCACCAAACCTGTTGGATAAGGAAAGCCATCATCATCTTCTCGAGGTGCTGTTAACTTATGTTTAGTCTCCACACAACAAGCCAACTAATATTATGTTTCCTCTTCATTCTTCTTTGGTGCAACAACAGCATACACATGTCCTGCAAACAAATTTTGATTCAATAACTTGCACATTTCCATAAATTTTGACCAATCAACATACATGCATTCATATGTACACATATAAATAAATAAAAGCACTACAAATTAGTAATGAAGTGAAATAAAATGAAATAATTTGAATTAAATTACCTTCTTCTACAAGGTCTGAAACACGGTCATAATCATCTGATGCAAACAGTTGATCATTGTCTTCAATTGTTGTTTCATTTTGATCATGTGCTTGTGCAAGTGTCAATGGTCTTTGCTTCCACTCTTCAACCCATTCTATATTATCACATGCTATCCAATCTCCTGAAATACAAAACTGACAAAAACATGCAAGCTCCCTTGTCCAGATAGTCCATGTACTTGTATTCGAACTCCTAAATGAATGCCATTTAGTAGATCCACTGATTGTCTGACAATCAAGTCTAGGTAGAATGTTTTCTTCTTCAACCAACCAAAAGAATCAACGAACTGTAGAGTACTCGCTTGATCCAGGTGTACATAATCTTGTATTGTACCAATCTACAATCCCACGTGCATCTTTGAATTTTACTGCATCCTCAAATTTCAATTGTTGTCTAGCAAGAATTCTTTTAACACACACACCAGCTTCATAATGTTCTCCTTTACCATGTCTAGCTTCAAAAAAATTCCACATATGTTGGACATTATTCTCCTTGTGAACCCTACTTAACCAACAGAACATTCGAGTATTCTTGAACTGCCTCGTACAATTATCTGACTATATAAGATGTTCAGTCATCTGGATTCCTCTTTCTCTTAAATTTGTATAAAATATATTGAAACAATATTGAACAAACTCTAATGAGTGTAACCAGTTGTCACTCAAATAGAAATGATACTCCCTCAAAACTTTTCTATCATTCTCTGTGCTATCATCTGCATGTCTATAAATAATATGAACAAACATAGCAACCTGCACTAAATTGTACTATTGTGATTGAATTTCCTCTTGCGGAGCTAAAGTATAGTTTTCCTCAAAATCAACCACTGATAGTATAGTACCAACTGGAAATATGTTTCTACATTCACGAAATTGTCCATCAAGCCATCGAGCTTGTTGAGAGTGCTTGACATATTTTGGTACAATTGTACTCTTAAATTCTGATATGAATGCATGCACACTAACCTTTTCTATAATTAAATCACAACGCTTTCCAAATTTTCCATATTTTAAAGAATATTCAACATTCTTAAATCTTTTAACATTCACTAATTGTTGTCCAAAATCATTTTCAACACTTTCATGCATACAAACTCTTAACAAAGAAAGATTGCCCCAACTAGTGCATTGTCTAGAAATACATGAACTTAAATAAAATGATTTTTCATTAGATCTTTCATAGAACAAAATTGATAGAAACTCTTTTATTGCTTCAGTTGGCATATTAATATCACATTCATGTATAATCATGTTACTATGTAAAGTACAATGTATATATTGAAACACATCATAATAATAACGAAATTGAACATGCGTTTTACAACAACAAGGTATTTGTTGCTTATTAATCTTTACATACCAAGGTTTGCATTTTTCAAAAGATTTTTGACTTATTTTAATATTACCAGGTAACACTAATTCATCACAAAATTTTCTATAAAATTTAATTTGCGTTGTATCTAATAGGTGTTTTGGATGAGGATCACGAACTTTGGACCCCACTCTTAATTTTAAAACATCTCTAGCATTAGATGATACCCTAGTATTATCATGCCAATATTTTTTGATCAAAGACCTGATTTCAACATTCAGTTTCATGTCAGATCTCAGGAGTCGACCACTAAAACTCCAACATTGGTTAATTGGATCATTTTCTATACTTTCTCTTCTTTTTGCCTCTCTTACCAATGTTTTAGGATGTATTTTTAGAATTCCACTAATATTGCTTACCATTATTCTATTCAAAGTTGTTTTATTCACTATAGCAGTTGTTATAGCTCGTCTTGCTGCATTCTTATCTTTGGATCGACTATTACTTCCAATCGACTCAATGGCACTAGCAACAGTAGACATAGCATGTTTTAGTGATTGATCGTTTCTTCTTGGTTTAACAAAAATGCCTAACATTTTCATTACTTTTCTCATTTTCCACATTCTCATTAATTGCATCATTAGATGACATTGAAAATATAGTTTTTTATGATAAAAAAATTCCTTGTATAATCTATTGGCATGTGTTCTTATTTGTCTCCAGGAAATTTTACCAGGAAGATTATCCAAAACATCTCTTTCAATTTTGAAAAAATAATTCTCATTTTCAACATCACATCCTGGATTTTCATTTTCATTTTCAACTTCAAAACAATTTTCATTTTCAACAACAAAATAGTTTTCATTTTCATTTTCAACAAAAGGATTTTCGTTTTCATTTTCAACAACAAAATAGTTTTCATTTTCATTTTCAACAAAAGGATTTTCATTTTCATTTTCAACAACAAAATGGTTTTCATTTTCATTTTCAACAACAAAATAGTTTTCATTTTCATTTTCAACAAAAAGATTTTCATTTTCAACAAAAAGATTTTCATTTTCATTTTCAACAACAATTTGTTTCAAATTTTGATCTCTACGAATATTATCAATCTCAATATTGTTATATCTAGCTTGTTTTAAATCTCCTATCAACACTATTTCCATTTCATTCAAAGGTGGATTTGAAGAAGTACTTAGATTTGTGTCTATTGAAACATTCTCCATAGTATTGATAGAGGGATTTGAAGACATACTAGGAGTAGTTTGTATAATCGTATTAGTTTCCACATTCACCTCTTACAAATTTGCATCGTCTACATCCACGGTCTCCTCAATGTTTTTATCTTCAATAGTTGTGGAATTGGATGCTTCAGCATTATTCATTGATTGAATCTTTATTCTTCTATCTCTTTGTCTTTTTGCCTCCTCTCTCTTTGCTTCAATTTCTTCAGGGATTAATACCTTCCTATCTTTTCTCTTATTACGACTTTGTGATCCCATGATTCAAAAATTTATCAAGCATGTACAAATGAATGTCAAAAACTTGAAAGCCTTTCTTCTTTGTTCAAGTCCATCAAACAAGTACCAATTCAACAAAATTTCACTCAAACAGTGTCTTAATGATGGCTTCTATCAAAATTCAAACAATATTCGAAATTGATGGACCTGCAAAAGAAAATAAGATGGTACAGAATGCTGCAAATGTCGTTGTCGGCCCTATTGTAGAGCAAGTTGCAGGACTGACAGTCATAGTACAGTCTTATTAAAAAAAATGGACAAATAATGAACGGGATCTCGTTTAATAAATGGGATCCCATTTTGTTTTGCACCGATGGAGTAAGAAATGGGATCCCATTATTTAAAATTTAAATTTTAAGCTTGGGTTTTGCTTTGTAACCCAGTTCGGGAAATGCTTTGGGGACCCAAACCCGACCTCTAGACCTAGTTTGACCTGCAACTTGAAGGTCCTGTCAATGTCACAATAAAATAGTGACTTTAGGCATATATTTGAAGGTGTATTTTGCAGAATATTTTGACAAAATTAAAACCCATTATAGATGAGATAGTGTAGATTCCAAATATGTAATTTTTTTACAATTGGATTAATTTTTCTATTTTTTAATCAATTTCTGATGAAATAGGTCCATAAACTTGAATTACAAGGGTTTTTTAGTATTTTAATAACTTTTTATTAAAATATTTTTTTGTAAAAAAAATTGTAGGAAAAAGTACTTTAGACAATTCTTTTCAATTTAAAAAAAAATCAAAAAATGTTAAGTTTAGGTCATCTTATGCGTGACGTACACAATGATTTTTTAAAAGATAAAAAATAGCCAATAAAAAATTAATAAAAAAAATATTCAATAAAAAATTACAAAAAAATATGGAAAACGTGCTTCAGTGAGTTACAAATCTTTTCCCAAAAGGATTTTGAAAAATATGATTATTTAGGTCAAAATATGGATGACGTACACGTACATGGTATAGTAAAAAAAAAGTGACTTTTAAACAGTGGTTTTTAGAAATGCCTATTCAAAATCAATTTCTATCATCTGGGTATTGAAAAAAATTACATATTTGGAAACTAGACTCCGAGTACTACATTTCATATTTAGTTACTTTTTACAAGATTCCACCTTTAAGTGCTTCAAATGTTTAGGTCAAATGTTACAAATTCTGAAAATAAGGGAAAACACTTCCACTTTTTGGCCAATAAGTGGACACAACTTCTTGCACACACGCTCTTATCCTTTGATTTTCCTCGTGACTTCCCATGAGCTCCAGAACCTTTTCCTCTCACCTTTGATCTGCCCTTGCTTTCTACATTCAAAACACTACCTGATGTGGACCCTCTTAATCTTTTTCATCGCATTTTCTCGCTAACGATAGCACCAACAACATCATCAAATTTCAAAGTATTTGAACCAAAGACACAGTTACTTACAACCATTACCAAGCTATTCCATCTTTTTGGCAAAGAACATAAAACCAAGAGAGCCCTCACCTCTTCATCAAATTTCACTTTTACAAAAGTTAACTGACTGGTAATCGTATTATACTCATTTAAATGATCTGTCACAGATCCACCTTCAATCATTTTCAGATTAAACAAACGCTTCATGAGAAATACCTTATTTGAGGCGGAAGGTTTTTCATACAATTTAGCCAAAGATTTCATTAGTTCATCTTTTGTCTTCGCTTCTATTATATTAAATGCCACAGATGGTGCCAGGCACAACTGAATGGTTCCTAGTGCCTTTCTATCTAAAAGATCCTAATCCTCATCAGTTATTGTTGCTAGTTTCTTGGCTATTCCTTCCAATGGCTTCCATAAATCCTTCTGATAGAGATAATCATCCATCTGCATCTTCCATAACTGGTATTTCTACCCATTAAATTTATCTACCTTTAATTTACCCTCGTCTGCCATTGCTCCCACTTAACCGTGAGACCTTCCTGCAGACAATAATCGAACACAACCCACTCCGATACCACTTGTTAGGAATTGCATGCAAAAGATATCAATTAAATGCAAATAAAAATTAAAGAGAGGAATGAAAAATACACAGAAATAATAATAGCGAGAGATAATTTTTAATGTGGTTCACCCAAACTCGGGCTACATCCACCAACAGAGAGTCCAATATTATTGTCCAGCAATCAAACCGATTACAACTAGCAATCCTTGCAACTCAATACTGCTACAAATGCTACAATACAATATCAACAGAAACCCTAACCCTTATCCATTTTTATTAGGACTTATGTCAGTTACAAAATAGGGTTTGTTATGTCAGTCAATAGAAAAAATAACTCTCGATGCCTTTATAAAATATTAAAAGTCATTTGAGGTTTCAAGGGCGCTACCCCCAAACACCCACAAGGGTGCTAACCCTGGACCCTGCAAGGGGCACTACCCCTTCACCCCATCTTGGGGGCACTGCCCCCAAACCCTCGTTAAATAATTTGGGGGGAAACAATACCGATAAAAGTGGGGAAAATTTAACCTCTGAGTCTGATTAGGCTCCATATAACAACACCTTATGCTTTGGAGATTTTACAATTCTCGCTGAAAAGGGATACCGATTGATTAATAAAAAATTGGAACAATTCATAATGTCATTTGGAAATGCCAAAAGAAACTTTGACCCAGAGCACTTCATAAATAGTAAATCAAAAGTTAAAAAAATATCACCATATATTGTTTGTAGATGATGATTTAATAAAAAATATTGATGAAATCAGTGCGGCTAAAAGAAGTCTATATCACAAAATTATGCTAGCTGAGTCCTGGAGAATGATAGAAAACCCTAGTTATAAAGGAGCCTTCATAGAGGTCAATGATCCCATTGAGAATTTAGAGATGTTAATTACACATGCATCTAAATTAACTCTGGGTGTTCCCCCTAGGGTTTTTGACAGAAAAGGAAAACATATCAAGGAAATACAAGTTGAATGTGAAGCTCCCTTAGGTCATCTTTCCCCTCAACCCACACCAGACATAAGCTTCTCTATAGATACAAATATTGCACAAGAATAAGAGTTTGAAAATGGAGAGGAAGGGGTGTAGAGTTTTGAGCCTGTGATTAAGGGATATGAACCTCCTATGGATAGGGAAGTGGTTACAATGGAAGCCCCAGATGAATTGTCAGAATATATTAGACATCTAGTCAGTAAGAAATTTATTTTAGATGATGATTTCATTAAAACACCTAAATTTAAAACCTTTTTGTATGAATACAAGGGCAAGTAGGCTAGGGAGAAAATGAAAGACATCACTTATGAGATTCAGGAAGAAGCATTACAAGAACTCCAAACAGAGATTGACAAAGAAATGGAAACTATGGCTCCAGAGAGGGGAAGAATACAACTTCAAGAGGTAGGAGTAATGCTAATTCCCAGATGGGATATGGCCTCAGCCATTGTGTTTGATAATTTTAAAAGAAGTCAAGATAAAAAGTTGCAACTGAGCATAGAAGCATTGGATAAGATCAAGATAGGATCAGGATTTGATCCTGACAAAACAACATTGCTGATATGGGCATTATATCCTCCCAACAAAAGACCTCACATCATTGATAATCTAGATAAAGCATTCGGCCATGTTATGATAGAGGGTCAAGGATACAAATCCAATGGAGATAGTTGATCTGAATATCAATGTTGCCTGATTCACCAAGGCTCAAATTGAAAGGTTAGTCAGGAACAATAATACATATGTAGTAGAAAATGCGATGTTAAGACAGGAGCTTGCCACTCATAAGAATAAATTGCCATCATCATCTAGTATTCATCCACCTTATCAAGAACCAGATAAGAGAATGATGGAAGCCATAGCTGATGCAAATTACTGGAAAGTAAAGGCTAAGAAATTTCAAAAGAAGAATGATAAATTAGAGAGTGATATAAAAGTTGTCAAATATCAAATGGCTTCTAAATTGATAAATAAAAGATTCGAGAAGATGATGAAACAAAGTGATCAAGTATGGGACATACATAAAAGAACCCATAATTCTTATCAAGAACATAAAAGATTGCATCTCATAATGCTTGAGAAGAAAGAAGAACTAAAAGCCAAAGAAAACATTGATGAGAAAGCACTCAAGGAATGCAGTAGACTAATCATTGAACATGAAAGGTTTAATACAATATTGATAGAAGATATTGGTGATTTTGATCTACATGGGGATATGGCATTTCCTAATTTCTTCAATAATGAGGGTAATCTATAGGATAAAGGTCTATGGAAAGATGAATTTGCTTAATTATTACCGATAGCTTTGGAAAAAATCAACGATGAAGACATAGTGATAGAGAATACGCATAACCATTTGGAGAAAATCTTTGAGCTAGAATATGTCATGAAGGACATAATTTCCACAGATACTTGTATATCTCAAGAATACATTGATCACATTGACAGGGTAAACCTGTTCATTGCCAGAACAATATGAAAGGGGCTTGGAGAACCAAAATGAAATTTTGATAATTTTGGCGATGTATAAGATGATGTATTGCTTTCATCAATAAGAATAGGTGAAGTACATTCGATAGAAACTACAACATGGAGAGGAGTACCTTTCCAAGCCTATGGTCACGGGTGCTCTACGAAGATTAATGGATCCAGATCTTAATCAAATTTGCTTACGCCCATAGTCTGTATTTCTTAATTATGCTTAGTTATGAAAAGATGCAAGATATGAATAGTCATGTCGATTCAAGCTTGAAGCTTGTTTGCTTCCCATATTTATAAGGGAAACCAAGGCCTAGTCAAAATCATCATCTTCACAACACAACAATTTATATATTTCAATACTATCCTCTCTAGTCATATTTCAAGTTTAAGACATTACACTTCGATGATATTTTAATATTATAATGGGCAAGGATGGTTAAATCTATGGTGTTTTGATATTCTATTGATATTCAAGTTTATAAGTTGCTTGACTGTCTCCATCTTAGCTATTTTCAATTATTTAAATCGTTAGATTTATCAAGGCAAATTGGTTGTCATTGTGTGGATGCTTTTGAATTGGTTTCTATTAGAAGTTGATATAATTCCTTCTGAGTGATTTATATTTACTGGTCTCTGCCTTGAGTTAAATCCTTTAAAGTAAATCATATTGGTTGATTTCCTTCAAGTAGAATTAAATCCTTTCAGGCAACCACAGTAACTTGAAAGAGTCAACTAGATCTTAAAGAAGAGTCTAATAACTAAACAATCTTGCATGTTCATATAAGGTGTGAACATTTAAAAGGGTTCCAGATAATCAGAGTTAAGCCAAGTAGTTCTACAAATCATTTAAGCCTTGACCCCATTTACCCAATAGAATTAGGCACTGGTCATAACCATTATACAAATATCTTTCACACTCTGCAAGTTTATTCACACATTTAAGCTCACATATTAGTAGTAGAAACAATTCACAACCTTATAGCTACTTCACACCCATATGCCATTGTGAAGGTCATATAAGTTTGCATTAATCGTCAAGGTATACCCACCTAGGTCTGGTAGAACCTAAAGAGAAGGGGATTTTAACCATATCATCCATGTTCCAGTTAGCCAAAAGCGTTAAGAGAGTTTGGCATCCTCTTAGGGTTTGAAACCTACATTTTTGAGACCTAACAGAATTGGTGACTCTATTAGGGATAATATAAAGGAACCTAGTAGGAGACCATATTAATAGAGTCAGGAAGTTAAAATCATAACTCTACTGGTGGAAAAGTCCCAGAAGATAAAAGCATTCCTCTCCAAAAAGAGGTGGCGACTCTACTCTAAATTTTAGATATATTATGTGTTGAAGCATTATAGTCTCATACAATATGGGGATGGTAGGAGATCAAAATCTGACGGTAAAAAGTTGCAATCATCCCCACCTTTAAGGGCCCCTGCTAAGAAAGGTGGAATATCAAACCAATCTGAACGCCTTAATAATCAAAATACTCATGAAGATGTATCAGAACAATCCTTATTAACACATAATAGTTTCACTCCCTTGCATGAATCAAAGGAATTCCAATCCAAGAGTTATCATGCCCAGAAAGATCATAACAAATTTGATGATATTCTAGACTAGTATAGACCTAACCCTCAGAAATAGCTTGAATATTTTGAAGCTTAGATTGAAAGGGAAATAATGCAAAAATAGGTAGAATATGATTATGAAATGTCATTACTGTATACACCTAAAAATGGCACGATTCAGTATAAATAAATATTCTTAATATTTATTCCCTTCTAATTCTTCTATCAATAAATAAATAAACAAATTTATTTATTTGATTCACATTCCTCTTAATTAATTAAATATCAAAATATTTAATTATTTCTTCTAAAGTCTAAATTAAATAAAATCAATTTATTTAATTAAATTCCCTAAATTCTTCTAAATGTCTCACATAATTAAATAATCCTACATTATTTAATTAATCAGAAATTCCTCTATCCTAAAATCCACCTCACCTTTCCACCTCACCTTTTCCACCTCACCATGTTGCACATGTAATTAAATATTTCAAATATATAATTAGATAATATTCCCTCACCCACATGTCCTATTTCTTCTCTAAATCAAAATTAGTTAACTCATCAATCAAAATTGTTAACTAATTAATCAATTCAGTCAATTCCTCAATCCATTCTATTAACTCTTCAATCAATTTTGTTAACTACCCTGTTACATGATGGAAGTGAGACACTTGTCCTCTTTTTATTCGTTGCACATTCCTCAACCATTCTCAACCATTGATCTTCTCATTTCGTCTCAACCGTTGATCTTCATTCTTCCAACTCTATAAATGGAACCTTATTCTTCCATTCTATTCATCCAGTCTATTTGTATTATTACTCTGCAGGAATTTACCAGCGCGCCTTTGGCACCCCCATTTCTATTCATTAGCTTGAGATCACACATTTGCTTTGAAGCTCATCATTCATTGCACGTTTATCACCACAACCATTTACTATCGACATCCTTGAACATAGCAAAGGAGTGCACTCTCTGAGGGCCCTACTTCATACAAGCAAGGACGGTTTTAATAGGCAAACAATAGAAGTTTTGATCTAAAGAAGATTTGCATTGTTTTATTCATTGTTTCATTTCATTTGATCTTCTTAGTTTCACGATTCTATTGAGTTATGGGTATTTGATGTTGTTTATTGCATATTCATTGTTTAACCAAATTTCCCTTAACATTTTTGGAGCCCACAGTGGGGCCTTGCCCCTTTATCTAATCAAAATCTAAGCTTTTTTTGAAGACAGGTTCCGTACTGGCATTACATAGGCTAATCCGGCACATTTGAACAATTCCGCGGTGCTTCTATCCTCTGTTCCGGTGCTCGTGACCATCCAGCGCTTATGCCCTCTATTCCGGTGTAGGTATCTTTTGTCACGGCGCATATGTTCTTTCTGCACATATGCTATTTCTTACTGCGCTTTTAAAATCTGTTACAACGCATATGTTCTTTCTGTGCATATACTCTTTCTTACTGCACTTTTAATCTCTGTTACGACACATACGTGTTACTGCACTTCTGTTGACTATTTCTACGCATTTAGTCACTGAAGTGGTACTTCTATAGTAGGCAGTGATTTTAGAGTCTTTCTAAGAAGATTTTGCTAATGCTGACATCTTTTGCAGGTATTCTCTGGAGCTGTTTTACTGGATAGGTTCAGGTTTAGTTTCATATAGTCGCATTTTTGATAGCTTACACTTCACTTTCTAAAGGGATAGTAAAATAGATACTCATGCAAAATCTCACATAGCTTTTAATTAGGAAAGAGGTAACTGGATCATTACTATCTTGTATTGCAACATTGCTATCTTTTCAAAGTTATTGCTATCTGGTATAAAACTGAACTCATCATTGCTTTCTGGGTTAAAACTGAACCACTGCTATCTTGATTGACCATCATTTCAAAGTTAACAACTCGTGCTATCGTGGTATAAAACTGAACTCATCACTGATATCTAAGTTAAAACTGAACCACTGCTATCTTGATTGACCAACATTTCAAAGTTAACTATTTGTGCTACGTGGATTAAAACTGAACTCACCATTGCTTTCTGGGTTAAAAACTGAACCATTACTATCTTGCTAAAATCACTTCAAAGTTATGTGCTTGCCCAAGTAGATAGCTCACCTAGTTTTTTGCACTTTAAATAGGGAAAAAGAACAACTGTATTCTATGTTTGTGGAATGATACCAGGCCTATGCTCTCCCCTACCTTGGGTGACCAAAATGCCAGAAGTATCATTTTCATGTATGTTTTTCCTTTAGAGGGGCCTGCTCTTGGATACCGCTTATCCAAGTAGGAATGACCCTAAGTGGTAATAGGCTAGATGCCAAGCCCTTCCAAGCCACTATAAATAAATTGTGTTTGGAGTAAAAGTTTCAAACAACGAGTGCAGTTATGTTACACCGACAGCCAACCTCCCCCAAAACCCTCCAAGGCGCAACCCTTGTAGACTAGGAGACTCCATAATGAAGAGTAGTGTTGCAACATGTGTAACCACTAGAATGGTTGCCCTCATTAAATACCTTCTGTTCTAGTGGCCAAAAACCCTTGTAATCCATTTCAAGCCTAAGATTTTGTACTTGTGTTTTTTTTCTTTTAGTCCAAAAGAGTAAAAAAATATCACTAAAAAAAAAGTTTTAAAAAAACCATAAAAATTCTTTGTGTTTGCTGTGTTTTCTTGCCATTAATTCAGAAAATCAAATCAAGAAGACCTTTTTTTGCAACCAAAGTACCATAAACATCAAAAAAATTCCAAAAATTGCAAAAACACTGAAGAAAGCCAGAGCGGCACATCCGTCCTCTGTTCCTGTGCATCTGTGCCGACCTGCAGCACATTTGTTGTCTGTTGCTGCGCATACATCTTTTACTAGTACGGGGCATATATCTTGACTTGGTGCACATTTGTTAAATTCTGTTGTGCATCTATTTCAGTGCATACACGACAGTGAGCACTTGCACAATTTTTGAGGGAAAAGTTTTACCAGTTTGGAGTACCCATTTCAGCTTAGCTCCAGGATCAGAGATCAGGTTCTACTTTGTAGTCAATTTTCATCCATTTCATCCAAAAAGTCTCTCTTTCGTCAAATCGTCCCATCCACCTTCTATCAAGTCTTTCTAGTCCCAAAGTCAGAATATACCATATCATATTAGCATAGGTCCCTTTTTCGTTTCATTGTGAATTCAAGTAAACCTAGTGGGTCACAGAACTTTGCTAGTGGTTTGTTGCGCGACTAGTCCCTATACAGTAAGACAGGTATCGAGTACCCTTACTAGTGGCTACCATCTTGTATCCACTACCTTACTTAAAATCATTGAGCGAGAAAGTCCTTTAGCCAAGTCTTGTCCTAAGTATCCTATTCACAGTAGTCTCTGTCGGCACCTTGCCAAAATTTCTAGTCCCAGTCCACTCCATCCCACGTCACCTTGCATGGTTATTACTAGATCTCAATACAAAAAGTAACTTGAAATGGCCAGCTCATCCAACCACATCGTCACACCTCATGATAGTGACGAAGAAATCTCTCACAAAGATTATCAAGGAAGCATCCAAGATCAGAAATTCCAATGCCTAGTAGAGAAGGTGCTCCATGTAGACCCTCATAAGTATTTCTATCACCTTGCTAGTCTTGGAATTAAACTCCCCACAGATTTTGATATAAGCTCAATCCTGGAAAACATGGAAAATGATCATGAAAAGGAAAAAATACCATAGACCCAAATGCAAATGATAAAGGAAAGCGAACCATGGACCAAAATACTCCTATGGAAGAAATGAGGAAACAACTCGAGAATCTAACGTAACAAATGTCAGATCTCAAGACGGGTACAAACACTAAAAACTACTCCTTGGAAGATATTGCATCGTACCCCTTTGACAAAAGTTTGATCATGAAACCATTTCCCTATCGATTTGAAGTTCCTAAGTTTGAGAAGTACAAAGGGAAAGGGGACCCTAGAGACCATATTAGGGAATTCAACGTAGCATGTTTGGAGGTAGCTCACAATGAGACTTACTTAATGAGATTATTCCCTAGGTCTCTAGGCAACCAAGCTATGGAGTGGTTCTCACGGCTTCCACCAGGCATCAAAACTTTTGATGAAGTAGTCAACAAATTTATCACGCACTTCTCTTACAATATCAAACATGAAGTGTCTATGCTAGATCTATGCAACACCAAACAAAAGAGTGGTGAGTCATTTGCCATCTTCCTACAACAATGGAGACAACTAGCAAGTACGTGTTCTTACGATATACCTGAGAAGCAGCTATTGGAGATGTTTGTCCATAACCTCAATACCGATCTTAGCTATCAAATACAAATATAATGCCCTACATCATTCACAAAAGTCATTGAAATGGGATTGTTCATCGAAAAAGCTATGATCGCCAAAGGGCTAATCAAGTTATACAAGGACATGCCTACCTCCAACTACACGACGGACAAATCAAAGTTTTGGACCAAGAATAAGAATGTTGTCAACGATGGGGTAGTGGATGCCAAGGTGGCAGCTCCCAAGCAACAACCCATATTCACTCTCAAAGGAGAAGCAAACAATGTTGCACCCAACAAACCATTCTCTCGGGAACCAAGACCATGGTTCAGTTCAAATCCAAGGCGAAAGTTCACACCACTGGGTGAATCCCAAGAATCTGCATTAAGGAAGTTATTGGCTAACAATGAAATTTCTCTACTGCCAACAAGTGATTATGAGCCTATAGTCAAACATCCCTATTGGAAGGACACGGACTATTGTGAATATCATAGAGGAAGGGGGCATACAACCAACAATTGTATCTGTCTCAAAAATGTTATCTAAGATGTGCTTAATCAAAATCAAGGAGAAACCCAACAACATACCTCCAATGAGACACATGTGGCTTACAGGGATCCACTTCTAAATCACAACAGGCCATACAACAACAATAACAACAACCATAACAACAACGACAACACCAACAACAATCGCAATAGGCCAAACCAGAATAGTGGGAATAGTAATGCCAACTATGCAAGTGTGCCATTTGACTATACCATAAATTGCATTTCCAAGCATGTCCCACAAATCAATGTCATCATGCCCAACCAACAATCAGGACCTAACAGAACTGGTTGTAGTATCATTACCCGTAGTGGTAAAGTCACGCTCAATACCGCCCCTCTAAGGTCGTCACCATCTCAATCCAACTTCCGTCAGTATAATGTCATAGACCAATTACAGAAAACTCCGGCCCACATTTCTATCTTGGAGTTGTTGCATCTATCTCCTTCCCATAAGGAGATCCTCGAGAAAGCCTTAGTGGAAACCACTGTCCCCACTAACTTGGCCCAAGAGAAGTTTCAGACCATGGTAGGTAATCTGACCTCCTCAAGCTCCATATCATTTACCGAGCAAGATGACCTCTTTGTGTCTCAACCTCATAACACCCCCTACATATTGTCGCCTTCATCCACAAGCACTGCATCAAGAGAGTCCTCATTGATGGGGGTCCGGTTTAAATATTTGCACGTTAAAGCTAGTCCTTGCATTGGGGTTCTCCGAAAAGGTAGTTGATCCAAGGAAAAAGATTACTATCAAAGCATATGATGAGGAAGAGCGAACTACAAAGGGAACAATAGTCCTACCCATACAAGTGGGACCCGTAATAAAAGATGTCATGTGCCAAGTCCTTGATAGGGAGCTTGCTTATAATATTCTTCTAGGAATACCATGGATTCATGCCATGAAAGTTGTCCCCTCGACCTATCACCAATGCATAAAATTCCCACACAACGGCAAGCAGGTCACCATCCAAGGCAACCCTGACCCCTTTTAGCATTGCAACTCCTTCCTTGCCAAACCTGATTATATCATACCAAACAACAGAGCATCTATATCCCCTATCTCATACCATGATCATACTGCCGAAGCCTCTGTTGGAACTGAAAATTCCAACTATATTTTTGCAAAATATTTCAGGCTTTTTGTATGCAAAATCAGTTTTAACACCTAGAAATTCATCTTTGCACATCAACACGAGGGTTTTACTTTGAAGAGTTACATTTTAGAGCCTGCTCATTTCCATGAAAAATCACTTTGTGACCTTACTTACCCATCATATGTGAGTACACATGTCCAATTTTAGCTTCCTATGATCAGATTTGATGAAGTTTTGAAGAGTCAAGTTGAAGGGTTTTAGAAAAGTTGGTTGTTTACATAGTGAAAAATCAGTCAGGGAGGCCAACTTTGGAGGTTAATATCCTGCAAATAGATGATGCTCACAATGAACCAATTGGTGCCCTTGATTCTCCCCACCTTAATGTGTCTTCATGCAAATTTTTAGAGCTTCAAGACACCATTTGATAATTTTTCAAAATCAAAACCAAATGAGTTCTGCATAGTTTTCTGACTGCATTCCCAAAACAGCTACAAAGTGGTCAATTTTGATTTTTAATATTTTTATGAAGAAGAGGACTTATGAAGAACCCTTTTACGTATGTGTTCATGGAACCTAAATAAACTAGTCCCCATGATAGTAGTTCCCCAAAATCTGATTTGATATTTTTCTAAAGGGGCAAATTGGCAAGTTTTAGTTTAGTTTAAACAGTTAGAAAAATAGGATGAGTGAGTTACTTTGACTATGAGCAGCTTTTAATCCTAAAAACTTGATTCTGAACCATTTGTTGTATTGGATTCTCGGGTCAAAAATCTACAAGTCTGTGCGTTTTCATAGACCTGAGAAAAGTTTTGATCAGTTTTTTAAGCCAATTCTAGAGGCTACTGGGCTTATTTTGCTCACATTACAGAGTGCCCAAAAGCGGATTTTGGTGATTACCCCATTTGTTTGTTCATCTCAAAAGCAATTCATTTTTACATCCTCGCTCCAAGCTACCCATCAAAGGGCTGCCAAATGTTTTCAAGTCTGTTCAAATCTAGTTTAGATATCTCTATTACGAGATCAGAGAAGGTTTGTTATTTGAAGAGATTACAGAAAGCAGTGATGTATACAGAGAAAATATGAAAACATATAAAACCTTAATATTGGGCAAACTCTACAACATCAGTCGGACACCATACTCAGTCTCCCCCATACCCCGAGCAGAATGAATCACTTTGGCTGAATAAAATAAAGGTATTTCTGATTTGATAACGCAAGGGAAAATAAAAGCAATGTGCAAATAATTTTTTTTTTACAGGGAAGTGAAATGTAAATTTCACATTTTTATCTCTGGGAGTATACCATATCGGTGGAAGGATTATAAAAGTTTCCCCGATGTGCCGATTATTGTGGGCCCCAAGTATTACATAAAATCAGTGGAGATGGAAATATAAAATATTTTTGGGGAAATATATTAAAATCATTATGTTAAAATTTCTCTTGAGGGGAAATTATTTTTCATTCTAAATATTTTCTTTGTCAATCAAAAGTGAAAACCTAAACTTAGTTAGTAAATATTTATCTGCCAGGCTCTATTATGTCGGTGGAATTATTTGTTGAGTTCCCCCGATGCCCGATGAAGTGAGCTATGATGAAAGCAAATAAAATTATCACGGAGGCATATGAGGAATAAAACACTTTTAAGCAACTTGTTAACCTATCAAATATTATTTTCCTAAGGAGTGAATTATCTACACCAAGAAATCCGGGCAGATAAATATTATCTTAAGATGGAAAATGAGTGAAATATTATTTAGTGCCAGAGGTCAAATATTTCGGAGAACATGAACCAATGGATAAATATTTAACCTAAAAATTCAAACCACCATATGAAATATTTTTCACGGAAGATTAATCATTTTTCACGTCAAGATAAAAATATAATTAAGAGATGGAATGTTGATTAAAGTTTAGTGAAATATTTCGTTTTCATAGAAGTGCCAAAAGAATTAAACTACTTAATTATCTTATCTCCTAGATATAATTAATCAGTTAAATATAAAGGGTACACAGGTGAATATTTCTACTAAAGAGAAATAATAAGGTAAGAGGGATTAATATTGGAGATAATTAAATGAAGGATGAAACATAGTATTGGCAAACTCTAAAATAGTTTCCCAATAAGTGAAACCTTTTACTGGAGAAATTGAATGAGCCATGGATTATCAAGGTGAGTAGTTATTACTTCACGAGTAAATGAAACCACAAAAGTGAAATTATTTGACTATACTTTATAGTTGGCAACTATACCAAATGAGGAATATTTTCTAAAAATATTACAAAGGGCAAAATAATTTTCCAATGGATAATTATTTTATTGGGAAAATATTTTGGGAAGATATAAAAGATTTTTACTAGGGGAGAGGATTTTTGAGAAAATTTTCACTTGGGAATAAAATGTTTTCTGGAGGAATTGATTAGATAGGTAATTATTTTACCTAATGTATATTTTATATGCAAATGCACATGATGAGTAGCGGACATTTTCACCCCAAAAAGTTATTATTTTGATGAGTAAATATAAAAGGTGAAAATATATAAAGAGGGAAGGAATTATTTTGATAATGTAAAAGGGATAATATTATCGGGATAAATATTAAAAATATCTTGGCAGGAAACCTAAGTATTTTTCACTTAAGGGGTTACAAGGTGAAAATTATTGAGAATATTTTTACCTGAAGTGAAATATACTCCGGGAAGTATAAAGGAGCAAATCATTATCTGAAGATCAAAAAGCCAAATTAAAATGTTTAATTAATCAAACCCTACTAATCAAATATTTTAAATTTTTCATGGAATCAAATGTAATAATTATGGAAAACCCTAAAAGGGGTATTAAAATTAAACATTTGGGTTTTATAAAGTGACACCAAATGATAAATTTATTTATCTCCCGTAAACTAAACCCTAAATACATATTAATGGGAAAATTGTGACTAATGAAGGAAACATCAAGCATTTGTCAAAAGGTTGATCCGTTCACAAGGTAAGCATATTTAATTAAATGATTTATCTAATAAATGATTTGATTTGTTTTTGCAGGATTATGATTAATATAATAAAGTGATTTCAAGAAGAGGATCAAATTAATGGAAGATAAAATGTTTCAAGCTAGAGATGAAAGAATGCAGTTGTGAAGATTAAATACTTTCTCGGATGATTAATTATTTTCTTATCAAGTGAAACCATATATCTATTATATCAGTTATTTAAACCGCAAAATGAATGTAACGGGTCTGAGGCTTGTTGCATCTCTTTAAATAGAGATCCCAGGACCCGGAATAAAGGGGTTAGAATTAGATTAGAAATAGATATTTTTTACAAAAAGACAATTGAAACATTTTAGGATTAGATTAGGTTAGATTTGATGCAATCTGATGCAAATTTGATCCTTCTATGCAATTTCGTCCTGAGAAAGGCTATGGTGCATGATAGATTCTGAGGCAGCAGTTGAGGATTTAAATTTGAAATACATTGTGACGGTATCATTTGTTTGTTGTTTTTAATTCAATCAATTTAATTATCTCCTTGTCATTCATTTTCTGATTATTGAATTTGAATGTGTTAAGGATATGTTCAAATTGTCTGGCTACATTTGCTAATTCAGTATAGTTGATTTGATTGGTTTCTCAAGGAGAATTAAATCCTTTCTCATCAATTATAGTAATCTTAGAATGTTGAATGGATTACTAAGTATGCTTAATTGATTAGGGTTATTAATTTGTCTCCAGAGTTGATCTAATTTATTATTTTGCAAAGTTCAATTGGTTCTTTCTGGAAAGATTAAAATCCTTTTAATATTTTGCATTTAATGCAATTATGTCCTTTGGATTATTAAGAATGAATTAATAATTTCTTCCTTGCATGTTTGTACAAGTTGCAAATAGTTGTATGTGTCAATTAGATCGAGTTATTACCTAATACAAGTTATTTGTTTCTGACATCCTGACTCTATTGCCCAAATGGACAAAGCACCAGTCTAACTATTGATTCATTTTATGTTTAAAATCTTTACTCTATTTTATCGCTATAGTTTAGATTCATTTCATGTTAGTTGTTATTTATTTCTGTTAGAATTTAGATTAAATCATTTGCTTTCTTTAGAAATAGTTTACAATATCTCATCTGATTTACAAGTATGCCATTGTAATTAGATAAACTAGCAACAAACCAACATTGATTTAATCATACAACCTACTTTGATAATTAAAGGTTCACCTGCCTAGGTTTTAGTAGGACCTAAAGTGCAGGGAGAAGTTGACCGTTAAGGTCAAACTCCAGTCGTTGGCTCAAAAATGTTGTGGATTTGACCATAGGGCTTGGCATCCCCTTAGAATCCACAACCTATATTTTTGAGACCCAACATCCTCTTCATCAAGGCCCAAAGAGCAGAAAATTACCATAAAAGAAAGCAGAGTGGGAGAATACTCCATAGAGCACAGTCTCAATCTAGCCAAGATGCCTTTGTCTCCTTGATCTTTTGGCTGACCCAAACATTTTCCAAATCCATCTGCTCCTCCTATAGCTCCTGCAACTCCCTTTGTAAAATGGGGGACCTTATCTGATGAAACAGAGGAAAGAGATATCCTACAGTGGCTTTAAATTAAAGAAGAGAGCACATCACAAGAACCACCTAGGCTCCCAATAGAACTCTATGGGTGAGGTGAAACTATCCTACACAGAATGGGCTACGAAGGACAAGGCCCCATCGGCCTCAAAAAAGAAGGAATCATAGAACCTATTCAACCTTCTTCATCCTCATTGGCTAGAAATACAAATGGTCTAGGATACAAAGGCAAGGGCAAAGCTAAAGAAAATGCTTGTCTTGTGGAAATGACCCATACACTTCAAGAGGATAGTGACACAGATTCTAATGAATATGAGTGGGATGAGCTAATAGAGCATTCCTATGATGACAAAGAGGTCGATACCATCCAAACCTTTAGCCCCTACCGTGAGGGACAAACGCTACCAAATAGACCACTAGAGTCTGATGTGCCCATCTCTGAGATTATGGCTTTCGAGGAAGGTTCAAATTCCATCGCAATAAACAACTTGGAGGAAAGTACCATCCCAAACACCACCCCTACCTATACTCCTAGCGTATCCATTCACACTATCAATGAATTAGGTCTATCCTCTGATTCCCTCCCCCTTGTGCATCCTGAGCTTATTGACTGGGATCTGCGAGGAACTCCCCAACTAGATATGTTCCAAAACGATGATGCTTACATTGACTATATGGAACTTAGGGACCACCTACCCAAAGGAGATCATAAAGCTAGTTTTGCTATTGAACTTAATACCGTGGCTTACTTTAGAGAGGGTACCAAGCCTTCCAATCACAAAAATATCAAGGTAAAAACTGGATCTGACGGTGAAAACTATTTTACGGCAGTGTCAAATCCCAAAACAGTAAAAAGAAAGGATGCATCTGAAGGTGAAAACCCAACTGTGGCACCTGATGATGGAAGGCTTGACACTCCCCACAAACATGCACTAGGAGAAGTCCCAAATTGTTGTGGAACTGACAGAGCCTGTTAATATTGGTACAGAGGAACAGCCTAAGATCATTCACTTTGCTAAATCTCTTACTCCACCAGAAAAGACCAAGTTTGTACCATTCTTCAAGAAAAAGCGAGGCAGCTTCGCTTGGTCATATGCAGACATGCCAGGTCTGGACCCAAACTTGATTCTACATCATCTTCCATTAGATCCAGGAGTAAAACTAGTGAAGCAGAAACTGAGAAAGATGCATCCACACATAGTACTATTGGTCAAAGAAGAACTCAAGAAGTTACTGGATGTAGGGTTCATCAAAGCTATAGACTACCTGAAATGGATATCCAACATTGTACCAGTGTCCAAACCTAATTGCCGAATCAGACTATGCAATGATTTTAGAGATCTAAACAAAGCTTGCCGCAAGGATGATTTTCTGTTGCCAAATATCGATATTATAGTTGACCTAACAGCAAGGCATACCATGTTATCTCTCATGGATGGATTCTCGGGATATAATCAGATCTGAATAGCACCAGAAGACCAACACAAGATAGCTTTTACTTGTCCATGGGGCACTTTCTGCTAGAATGTCATGCCATTTGGGCTAAAAAATGCAGGAGCCACATATCAACATGCTATGACGACTATATTCCATGATATGATGCATGTAACAATGGAGGACTATGTCGATGATATCCTAGCAAAGTCGATCACAAGAGAATCACACCTAGATGTGTTAGAGAAAGTCTTTTAGAGATTAGACCAATTCAAAGTCAAGTTGAACCCAAAGAAATGTGTGTTTGAAGTCACTTCAGGCAAGCTACTAGGTTTCATCGTGTCGGCAAATGGAATAGAGGTAGACCCCGCCAAAGTCAAGGCTATCATGGACATGCCACCACCTAAGACTCTTACTCAATTAAGATCACTACAAGGTAAGCTACAAGCAATCCGCAAATTCATATCCCAGTTGGCAGAAAAGTACCAACCATTTAGTCATCTCCTGCACAAGAACATTCCATTCAGATGGGACGAAAGGTGCGAAGAGGCATTCAACAAGCTGAAAGAATATCTTATGAATCCACCCTTTCTCATGCCTCCTATCCAAGGGAAACCACTGATACTTGTTGTGTGGTTACACAACATGCCCCATTTTGACTTGACAAAATAGGGACCCAACTTTTTGTTTGACTTAGCTTGTGTTTTCTTCTTGTTGGCAGTCTAGTAAAAGTAAGTCATGCAGGTGATCTTGCATAAGGGGGCTGGGTAAGTCATCATGATGAGGTTAGTTTGTCAAAGTTAATGTTTCATGTTTTTAACCTCATGGTTGGAAAGAGTACAAAATTTCATGTAGGTTTGTCTTTTAGATCACCCTGATATTCTTCAGGGAATGAAAGTTATGACAAGTCAAGGTTCTGATCAAACCTGATATTTGGGGGGTCATATTTCTCAATATCAGTCAATCTTGCGAAAGATCACCTCGATCCAATTTTATCACTCGATAATCATACGGTCTGCGAAACTCCAGACGTCAATTTTAAGTGATAGTGGTATTTAGCTGTCAAACCGTTTATATATTTTCGGGGGGTCATATTTCAAATATCACCCGATATTCAGAACATCACCCGATATTTCAAATATCACCCTTTCACAAAATATCACCCCATAGCCAATATACTGATGATGTCATCCAATCCCAATAGACAAGAAAATCACCCTGATGATGATGTCATCATCCTTTTTACCTCGCAGAGGTATATTTCCAACATTGACCCTTTTACATAACATGACGATGACGTCATAGTGTTACAACGATAAATCAAGTCATTATCCTGATGATGTCATCCTGATATTTCAAGGAGAGGCCACCTTAGTTTCGGGGGGTCATATTTCAAACAACACCTGACATTTTAAACATGACCCAATGTTTGAATATCTTTTGATATTCTCAACATCACCCGATGTTTTCGCATAAGTTTTCCTGCCAAGGGCGGATGATCATATTACACCTAGGGGGTCATATTTTGAATATCCCCTAATTTTCTCAATATCTCCTGATCTTCCGAAGATCACCTCGCTCCTCTTGTCACGTAGCATTAAATGCCATAAATACAGTTGGTTGATTCCAGCCGATTGCGAACACGATCTAAACACATGGCAATGCCCGTAGATTTATGGTAGAAGATCAATGGTTATAATCAAATTTTCCCTAATTTTCCCTAATTTACCCAAGGAACAAGATTTAATGTGAATTCATAGTTATTTTTACATTCACCTTGCGATAAAATGAGTTTTACAGAGAACAGAGCTTTCAAACCCTCATACGACCTACCTATAGACACACACGGCTTGCAGCAGAACATGACATGTGATTATCACTGGTATCTAAATCTCTTTCATATAATCATTAGCATAATCAAGGAGGTAAGAGTTATCGAGTAAGTAATTAAAACCCTCCTCCTATCATTTTCTGGATGTCCAAGTAGTGTGCTTTTTCATTGGTTTGAAGTTATATGTGATGTATATTATGATGAAGTGATGATTAATGAATATAACGTGCATCATGCCATGAAATATGATGTTGTATGCATATATGTGAAGTATTGTATGGTAAGACTGGTCCTGTTTATTGCAAGAAATCATAGCTGACAAGAGGTTGGCCAAGTCTGAAGCTGAATTTCTCAAACCTATGTTCGCTCAGCCTAAAGGTGTACGGTTCAAATATGGCGTCATTGCAAATACGCACCAGGGAAACACAGATCTGGTCGCATGGTCATCTAGAATGGGTGATGACAAGAATAACACCTTGTTGGACACCATTTTTGTGTTGGGTATGTGGTTTGCAGCTAGATTTCCTTATTCTGTGGAAGCTCTAGAGTTGATTATTGAATGTGCTAGAAACTACAACCCACAGACAAGGAGAATAGAGAAACATGGTCAGGTTTATGCAGATCTATCCATCAAGGGGATTGCAACTACTTTTAGTTTGCCATTGGGAAAGAGGGTGGTCAGCATGGATTTGAAGAAACTGAAAGTTGAGTATGAAAATAATAAGAAGACCGCTAGAAAGAGAATGTATCAATGGAGGGTGAAGAACAGTCCTTACCTTGCTACTGCCAAATTACCAATGCACATGTATAAGTTTAATTTCGACGATGAGTACCAATATATGATAGCCCTACTCAGCAGAGTGATAGGCCAACCTGATGCTGGAACTTTCAAAGATTGGATGTATGGGGTTATCCTAATGTGTCTTTATATAGACAACAAGCCATTATGGGCTAAAATGATAAGTGATGCTTTGGATGAATAGCTCATTAACCTAGGGGGCCTAGAGTGTTCATTTTATATGACTTCATATGTGGTGTACTCATGTGCTTACAAAGGTACATTCAATGCACTTACCACAGTAGGAAAGATCGCTGGTAGTATTAATGATGCACACATATGGGATCATTATCCCCAATTACAGAGACAAAATTATCTTCAAGATTACAAATTGGTGAATGATGCATTTTCTATGCATCTAGTAAGGATAATGAAAGAAGATAGGACTAAAAGACCGAGCATGGAGGCTCAAGAAGTCATATATAGGCATGGTGCCTGGTTTATACAATATACCACATTCTCTTATATTAGAATAGAGGGTTTTGCAGGATAGCCCCTCATGCTACCAAGATATCCCACTGATGCAGTTGTTCTGATGGAATTCATGAGGCAGATATCCACAATACTGGATGCTCATAAAGCAAATAATAAGATTCCACCAGTATTGTTTCCAATAACAATGGGTTGGTACATGTGCCAAGACTTAGAAAACATCAAGAAGGTCATAGCTGGTCTGGACATGATGAAATTACAGCCATTTCCACTGGCAAGATCATATGACCCATATGGGAGGATGCAAAAAATCATGGGGAAGCCCATCCATCAGAGGCACTTGGAAGATTTCTAGACAGATTGTGAGGATGAAGCTGAGGCTAGAAGAAGAAAATACCAGATGCTAACTCTCAACCAGGTCAGGACATTTGATTGTATTCTAGTGCCAATGCAATTGAAAAGGGATGATGGCAAAATAATAGCAGATGAATATGAAGAAAAGAAGATATATAATGACACAATCTCAGTGCCTAATCTTACACAGCCTGAGGATATCTCATTAGACCAATTTATAGGTAGGATCTTGCAGCTGACCCAGTCTTGGGTAGATGAATAAATGAATGCATTAAAGAAGAAGGGTGTAGCCCTTACAGTTGACAATAAGAAGAAGAGGCAGGAGATTCCTAATAGTGAATATGATGACTTTCTATTAGAAAAGAGGAAATCTAAAGGAGAATGGATTCCGCCTCAAGAACAAAGCAAGAGACCCCCCAGAGGTAAGAAAACTAATGATACACCAAAAGGGGTCATAATTGAGAGAATAGTTATATCAGCAAAAGATGCATCCGCATCAGAACAGGCATCAGCCTCATCAACACAGCCTCCTATAGATAAACAAAAAGTTGAAAAGATCCAAAGGCCAGCTGTAGAAACCACTGAAACATATGAGGAAGGTCAGGCATCACAAAAGCAAAAGGAAAAGGATGTTCTTCTTGATGAAGAGCCTGAAGAAGAGGACCTTATGCCCCTCACAAGAAAAATAAAAGCACCTCAGGTGATGACATCCACACCTAAGATACCAAGAATGTCAATGAGAGGTGAAATGAAACATGACCCCATAGTATTGAGGGGAGCTAGTGGTGAAGTCTTCAGAAAAGAGTTGTAACACAACGTGCCACTTCCCACCATTGTTCAGTTTAAGCCTAAACAAGCTAAAGAACAAATGAAAGAAGCCTCTAGGCCAATCCAAAGTGGTCTTGTCTCATTGGAAGAGATAGTTGACTTATCTGATGATGAGGTAGTAAAGGATGTAACTGCTCAACAAATGGAAACTCTTACTGCTAACACCCACATAACCCCACAAGGAACTCCATCAGTGTAGGTGGCTGTGTTAGAAGAACTGAAGCAAGTGGAACAGGAAAAAGAAAAGAATGCAGAAAGGATTGCACAACAAATAGGGCTTGATAAATCAGTTGATCAGGTGACCAGCTCTGCAGTAATTGACCTAACACATAGGGAGGAGGCGAGACCTCAACATCAAGCAGGTGCACCTGAGAGAACAACAAATATTGAAGAAGTCAAGATGACAGAATTGGAGAGTAACGCTCCAGGTATGGGCCAACAACAACAAGAGGTATCTAATGAGCCCAAGATTGTAGAAGTCCAAAAGAAGGGTGGGAATGACAAGACCATATTAAGTGAAGAAGTACCTCAGACTCAAGAGGCCTCTGGTGAAAAAGATACATAAGGTTAGGAGGACCTGAAGACTCAAGAGGTAGATACTACAGGTGTGGAGCATAATGTGATGCAAGATCAGGTAGATGCACCTAAGACCAATACCATTTCATCCACAGATACAATTGTGCCTCATGATGAGGAAATTACCAAAGGAGATGAAACAAAAAAGGATGAAGTGCAAGACCAGGTGCAAGATCATCATATGGATACATTGAAAGATCCTCCACCACAAGAAGAAGTTCCTCAACAGGAGGAAGTACCCCAAGATCACCTTCATGAAGAGCATCATGAGGAAGAAATAAGGAAGTCACCATCTCCATCAAAAATTGATACAATTATTGGAGAACAGGGTGATCATAATGATGATGGTGGATGACGAAGATCCGGAGACCAAGTTCCTCCATGGCTTGAGAAGGAAATAGATATGGAATCAGGTTTTGAAGTCCAAGAGTTTGATGTGTCAACACTATTTTCAGAGACCATCACAAATCCAAAGAGGAAGGCCAAGTTAACCTCGGCCATAAGAAGAGATCCTACTATGGGTAGAAGGACTGCCCAGGTAGCACTCCCCACCATTGAGAAGGAAAAGGGCAAGATCACTCTAGAAGAATTCCAGATTACCACAGTGGATTTAGGATTTGCCAATGAAGACCAGGAAGGTCAAGAGGGGAAAGACATAATAGATTCTTTAACCCAAAGGGTGAAGAGAGAGAAGGAGAAGAATAAGTAGCATAAAGAGCATATTGCTCAGCTGCATGCCTACATAAAAGGGTTAATTAACCTTGATGATACTTTAAATTCAAAGGCAGTCCCATTGACTGCAATTTCTCAGGAAGAGGTCAATAAGTTGGACCTTATGAAGCACGAATTAGTAATAATGAGGAAGTGGATGGCATCCGCATTCAACGAAGCTGAAGAAGTAGTGAAGGCCTCTCTGCAGAGGTGGAATTCTCTGAGTGTCCCCAGAAGGAAGGTAGATAAATTGCAAATGGAGGCTAGAAGAAGGTCATTCCAATTAGAGAAAACCTTGAGTGCTTTGAATGAAATAAGGAGGATAAACCCTCAGGTCCTTATAAACAAGCAGGTACTGGATAATAATACCTCCATGTTGGTAGATATCTGGCATAAGGATATCAAATTTGAATGTGATGTGTTAAAGAGATGCAATAGCAAATTAAGAGACATCAGCATGAAGTTGCATGACATGATGTCATTTGAAGCAGAGATCCTGGAGGTCCTAGAAGGGAAAGTAGAAGGAAAGATTGAGAATCAGGATGCAGGTTTTGCTATAAATGCTCTGTATAATAATTTCGAGCTGATAGCTGATGATCCTCTTAACCACCTAACGGAAGAAGCCATGGACAAGATCATGAGGATCAAGGTCAGGGTAGAAAATTACAATGAAACATCAAGCAGTAGGAGGAGCAAATTGGAGGCTCTTCGAGACAAATATCAAGCCCACAAGCAAGTCATTGCCAAAGCAAAAACTTAGGATGGCGGAGAAGTTGAATGAGTGGTGGGAGCATATGAAAATGTCAGGACAATCATGCAGGCTCATATGCAAAGTAACATTCATCAAGATGATGAAGACACTGAAAGTGATGCTCCTAATGATAAAGATGAAGAACCTGAAAAATGAAGGGTAGATAAAGATGCACAACAAAATGGAAGTATCTGCATCAGGTACTTAGCAGAAAATACGTTACCCAGATGGTTGCCACTGGCAACCTATGCCACAAGATACATTTGATTAAGTTAAAGATGAATATTCACCGCAGATCTTAATAGATAAATCTTGATCGTAGATCATGTGTAGCCGCTCCCTCACCTTGTTCTATAAAAGGTGTAGGGATGCTTTGTTTTGATATTTTGAAGCTTAATTGAAATTTGTTTGCTGAAATATTCAGGGCCTATTTCAAAGTTATTGTAAGCATACATATTTTCACATACTTAATGAAAAAGAAGACCTGTTCGATTACAAATCATCATAAATTCTGAGTAATCTGTGTTTGAATTCCTGATATATGCTTTGATTTGTTGCGTCCCTTGGAGTGCTCATCAGTCTGCATATATTGTTTTCATTCCTCATCCTTTGAAGTTTGCGTCATCTGTATCTAGCTGTGGAACATCCTGGTGAACATATGGTTTGATTTCTTCTTTCTCATGACTGTATCAAGTATGCATGTGGCTCAATAGCTAAAGATTCATCATAATTTGAAGTATTTGTTTACATTTCTTTTAATTTTAGAACAATTCACCATCACAATTGCAAATAATGGATAATCAAAAGTAAATTATATGAAATATGCAGATATCTCATAGAGAACTGAACATTTATAGCATATTTGAAGTTAAAACATGTTAAATTGATAAATATCATGCAAAGATTTAAATGCAGACACATCATTTGAAGAAATATACTGTGTAGAATAACCTTCTGTGTAGCATCTTTACAGAAACAGAACCCTAATGATCAAATGTAAGGCCTCTGAATGGAAAATAGCAATGCACATCAACTACTGAGTAACATCAGTTGATTAAGAACTAATCCACAGAGACTTGGGATCATGAATTCTTTGAATTCATCGTATCTTTCAAGATGAGTTGATGTGTCACTTTTATTCTATGTTTGTTTATGACTAACATCATGATCAACATAAATTGGTGCTAGAAGGAGGGCCCAAAACTAGAAGGATCATCATTAGTAAGTTAAATTTGATGATGCAGATCACGAGGTAACACTAAAATACCTCCAGATTTCAATAGTACGCAAGGATTTACTATTTTGAGCTTGTACATGTTAATCATGTTTAAAGTTTTCAAAATTAACCATAAATATTGCAAGCTTTAAGGTAGATCATCACGAATTTGCAAAGATCAGGCCTATTTCAGGTAAATCTGTCAAAGCTTTGAGGTAATCTGCCTTAGAAGCCTGATATCTAGTTGTAAGAGTCACCAGACCTTAATACCAACTCATATTTGCAATGTTTGCACAAATATTCCGTAAATACCAAGTCAGTCTCCATTTCTGACCATAATTATAGCCTTAGCTGGTAAATTCCAACTGATCTTTACAATCAACCAGCTGATTTTCCTTAAATTGAGAAGTCCTACCTCACAGGATAAATACCAGGTCTAGGTCCAATGGGATATTTGAAGAATTGCCTGTCAGTGGATTCAGACCTAGAACTGTTGATATCCATCATACTCCTGGTTCTAGTGCTTCAGAAGCATCACCAGAGTGTCCTCCTGTAACTCCTATTGGTTTACAATTACCTACAGGATCACCAATTACACCTCTGATTCAACCTTAGCCAATCATACCTCAAGCTCAACCCCCACCGGTTGCAATGCCTTTCTTTGTAGCAGAATCTCCCCTAACTTTCAATACATATCATGCTTTGCCAAAGAATCTGGATAAGATTTGTCCAAAGTATCATCCATATCAGGATGTGGATGATCATATTAGAACATTCAAGGAAGCCTGTTGTAGGGCTAGAATTGAGCATCAAGATGTCGTGTGTAGGCTATTTCCATATTCCTTAGGGGAAGAGGCTTATAATTGGTACATTAGCCTTGGTCAAGGTTCAGTCAATGCATGGGCTATCCTGGAGAAAGCTTTTACTAATAGGTTCAAAGCAACAATAGATCCTTCAATGAACTATCACCTATTTGCCACTATTAAACGGTTTGAAGGAGAACCTATTGCCAACTTCAACGCTAGGTTCCAAAAAATGTTATCTAACTTAGTTGCCCTTTATGTTGTAGCAGATGCAGCTGCTAGGAGCATTTATTATTCAGCTCTGGATCCTTTAACATCCATGTTCATTAGGAGAGCACACCCTGAAATCACAACTTTAACAGGAGATTTCCAAGAGGCTATCAAAGTCAACCAACAGCTAGTTCCTGCACCTACACCAAACATAGCATTCCCCACACTTCCTGGTTATCTAGGATATCATGTACAACCACAGCATAATGGAGCCATGATGCCTTAAGTTGTCATGCCAGCACCTTTGCAAATACCTCCATTGAGAATTATGCCACCTCCAAATGGAAATGGCCAAGTAATGTAGTATCCTGGACAAGTACAAGCACCTCAGGTTGTAGACCAAAATAATCAAAATAATGGATCTTCCTTCTTCAAACCCCAAACTAAAAATGTAGTTGCCAAAGTTTAGGAAGAAAAGGAAGAGATCAAGGAAATATCAGCTCAGTTAAGGAAACTGACAACTGAGATCACTCACTTAAGAAATCAAAAATTCTACTCCCAGCCTAACCAGAACAGAGGCTATAACAATGACAGACCAAGTTATCCTGATAGGGGGTATAACAACAATTATAACAATAACAATGGCAATAACAATCCGCAAAGACAGCCTAGAGTGTGGAACTCCAGGCCAAACAATGGTTCCTTGCCATCACCCCTAGACAATTTTGTTGATAACTGAGAGGGGGGGTGAATCAGTTATCCTAATTATTTCTTCTTTTTGAACTTTCTTATTAATCAATGCAACATTAATTCAAATAAGCAAACATTACCATGAAATGGAAAAACACATGACAGTATTTTTGACGTGGAAACCCTATTAAGGGAGAAAACCACGAGGTGATTAACCCAAAGATTATTCTCTGTTAGAAGAATAAGGAAATACAAAATGACACTTGCCAATTAGGGCTCACTGCTCGAGCACAGTGCTCACAAAGGAGGCACACTGCCTACAAGGAGACACACTATCTACAAAAGAATGTTATACAATACTTGAACTGATTGGAAGCATCCACATATGCTAGAGTTCAGTTCCGGTTAGGCTCAGTACACTGATCTGCTGCACTTCATCTTTCCTCTTCTCTTATGCTGCTTTCCTTTCACATATCGGACCTTCCTTACTGCTTCTGCTCTGCTATGATTTTCTCGCATATCACATATCACAACAACACTTCTCACAACTAAATCCATCCTTTATATATATCCACACAAGTGATTTCATTATCTTTCTAGTCAGCACCCGGAACAGTCAATCTTCTCACAAACTCTATTCTGTTGGTTGAATCCTTACACATCAAGTAATGCGGATCAAACATATACTTGTAGAAATCATTAATCATGTCAGCCAAACATGATTCATGCCTTCATAACCTTTAACACCATCAGTAACACATCCGGAAAGTAGTCTGATGTTCTATCAGTCAGTTCTTCCTTTGTTCACACTGTCACTCAAGAACCCGGTACTCAAGTATTCATATGTTTTGCCTCATCTATCACCGGAGGCTAAAACCTTGGAATATATCACTCAAGGTAGTACTCTTTACTTCCCCAAATCCATACTTTACCAAGATACTTCCTCTGAGAGATCTGGACCTGTCTGTCAGACCTTGCCATATGCTCTGTTCTTGTTTACCGGACCACAACATTCTTCACTCTGACTTCCAATAGAGACACACCATGTCCTACAGATGTGTGGGATGAACTTTGTTGCCATCAAGGACAACAATCATGAATCCATATAGTGTCTCTTGCCAACAATCTCTCCCTTTGGCATTGATGGCAACACTTAGTGAAAAATGACTAAGTGTTTCAACTAGGCTCCCCCTTGGCGGATGCTATGTCTTTATATATATTTTCTGAAGCTCCGCCTTAGTTGGATTCCTCATTTTTCATTGCTCCTCACTCCCCCTTTGACATCAATGGCAAAGGGTAGGGTCTGCATAGTTAAATTTTCAAAAATTTAACTATATTTAGCCACATAAATATATATATACAAGTTGTACTTACATATACTTAAGTATGTCTGCAAAAGTGTTCTTCAACTGTACAACTTCTGTTGCCCAACTCTGCTTCATCCTATCCAAAATTGAGATATGCCCACTCAACAAGAATGCAAACGCATCTGCCCTTTTTAGATCTGTAAGATCATTTGTCTGGGCTGTGATTTGAGCTTCTGTTATGGCCTCATGCATGGCCTCTAGCTTAGGGACAATTAACCCCCTGAGCTCACTCAACCTGCTTATTCTATTTTTCCTTTCCTTCTCCAATTTCTTGATTTCACTCAAGACTGCAATAGTCTGACATTCTTGATTTGTTATAGAGGAAGAAAGAGGATCAAAACTTTGAGACAAGCTTAGTAGTTTGTCCTCTTGCTCTTTTATTTTCTTCTCAATCTCCACTGTTACCTTGGACCAGGAGATACAAAATTTGTATATTTCACCACCATCCTTAAGAGCATTTTCTAAGCTCTTTATCCCAATGTTCATGTTTCTCCTATCATTAATGATCAAACCCTGTACATCGGAGAACCTTTTATCCAAAAACTCCTTCCGGACCTTTTCTTCAGCTGATTTTTCTAGAGAATCAAAATGTGTACTAACACTGCTGACTAAGGTTTTGAGATTACCGGAAGAGAAGGCTATGGGATCTTTCTAAACCGATGGCATAATCTTTTCAAGCACTCCGAAAGCAGCTTCTATCAACTCACAGTCTTCCATATGAGACTTTAGGAGTTTTTCATTAGCCTTAGCATTTGCAAATGAAGCTATCTTCATTGTCTGTACCGGAGAAAGAGAATCAAAATTGAATGGACCTTGTAGAAGCTCCAGTTCATCAATCTCCATTGTTTCTTTGTTCAGGAATTCTTGGATAGTTTGTGTAGTGTCTCTTGCCGGAGACAGATGTTTCTTCTCTTCTGCAGTCTTGGAGCTATCCTTAGGAGTTTTCTCTCCTTCACCACTAGCAGTTGTGGTTTTCTCTGCTGAAGTCTTCTCTCCTACAACCTTAGCACTGTCATCTTCTTTTTCCTTCACCTCTGCTTCTTTCTCTTGTAATTTTTCTTCTCCTTTAGATCCGGAGACTGTAGGGGAAACCGGAGGAGAAATGTTAGTCTGTTCGGGGCCCACCTCTTCTGACATTTTCTCAAGAGTTTCTTCTGTAACATTTGTAGTGGATGGATCAGTACCCAAGTCCTCTATAATAGGAAGATTAAATCTTTTGAAGGTTTTCTGGAGAATCTCTTTAGTTTCCTTGGCTACCTTGTCGGTCTCACCAAGCATAAGCTGATTTATCCTTGCTTTGCTCCTGAATTCATCCTTGCAGTCTTTGAATACCATGTTCATTGTCTTGGGATCAATTGAAGGATATAGCTGAATAGCTATCTGTTCCCGGATCTCAAGGTCTTTTGTCATGGCATTGGTCTTTCTCATTTCCAACTCCTTCTCTAGACTCTTAGGAATTAGAGAGATAATTTCAATAAAAGCTTTATTGTAAATGTTCAAAAACTTAACTGTGGCTTCCTCCAGAATCTTTTTATCTGCTTCATTATAATAATCATAGAATTCTGTTAAGGGTTGTAGGTTGCCATCCACAGTGACTGCTTTTACTACATCATCTAAGAAGAGAGTAGGTTTTTCAACAAATTCCTCTTCCTTCTCTTCTTCTCCTTGACCAGATGATTTATTCTTCTTCTTTAGTTTCCTGATCTCCTCATCTGATTCGATTTCCTCTTCATCCTTTTGACTTGCATAAGCCCTTGTGGCTTTTGTCTTTGATCTTTTCTCTCTTTTACCAGATGCCTAGACTTCCAGTTTTGAGCTTTTAGCTGTGACAGGTGCAGATCTTTTTGATGATTTGGTCTGGGTTGAAGTTTCTACCAAAGAACTTTCCTTGCTTTTCTTTTCTGCCTCTTTCTTCTCTTCCTCAGCCCTTTCCATCCTTTTTCTTGTGGGCATCAAGTGCCTCCTTTGAGATGCCAAGGCCTTGGGCAATATTTTCTACTTCTTTTCTCACCTTCCTCTTGATCTCTGGTTCTCTGAGTTCAACATGGATTTTTATACTCAGCTCCATAAAGGTTCCAAACCTTTTTGCTTTTAGATCTTTAGGTTGGCTTAGCATGTGTTGAACATGCAGCTCCACAATCTGTTCATCAACTTCATACCCCATGGGCATGATCCAGACTGTCCTTGGTTCTACTGCCTCCATTAGGCACTGATCAGTCTCTACCATAAAGCAGATTGTGTCTTTGTATTTCTCAACAAGAGAAAGGGGAATCCTTCTCTTGCTTGCATCATGTTCTGAAAGTTCTTGAAATACCCCCACAGAGCTGTATTTTGTGCTTTGTTGTCACCAAGTCCATGTAAATAATCTCTGATTTGGATAGCTACTGGTCTATCATTCTCCCATACCCAGCCATTAGATCTAGGAAGCTCATTCATAAAGTAGAAGAATAAGCACAAAATTAATCCACCATACTTGAATGAAATCTTTTTGTCTTTCTTGATTTTCTGTAGATTCTCCAAGAGTTGGTTCAAGAGAAGCTGACAAAGATCATAGTCTGCATCCTTTCTTAACATTTCATAAGCAGTATAGATGGCAGTTCCAGGTATAGAATTTTCTCTACTAGAATGATATATCTTATATCCAATGATCATAGAAGCAAACTTGACATCCGGATCAGTGATGTCATCTACTGTCATTGCTCTTTTGTCAAACTTAGATCTGGTAGCATCACTCACAATTTGGTTCTTTATAGATTTAAGAACAGGAATCCCACCAGATGAGTGTAATTCGGTAACTGCCCTGATGGCATCCTTAGTGATCTTGAATGGTCCATTCAACCACATGAAGTTGTCATGTATTCTGCTCAGAATGTACCTAACCCATTCATCCTCCATAAAATAGGGGAAATGTATGTATTATGCAAAGTGCTTGTTTCGAAGGCCTATGTATTGGGGTTTGAGCTCAAATGAATCATCTAACAGTTGTTTGTGATAGATATCTCTTAGTTTGAATTCCCCAAACTCTTCAACATTTGCATGTATATAAACCCTAATATCTTCAGTGTGCAATACACCATGCGGAACACTGGAAAATGCACCTAGGGGATCTACCTCCAAGAATTTATATGGATGTTTCTTAAATGAGGGCTGAGGTCTATCAAAGATCTTTACTATATTTGAAGTAGCCATCATCAAACAATCTTACTGAAGGATATCAAGAATGATAAATACATTTTACGTAGGTTAGGGCACACGAAGAAATCCGAATAGAGCTATATGAAGAGTTGCCTTGATCTTTTGGAAGAAGTTATTTGCAGAGCTCCTTTTCTTTCTTCTTCACATGTGAGTGTACAAGTGTGTAAATGATAGACAAATGAACTCTTTTATTCCAAGAAGCCCTAATTTTCACCCTACAATAAATGCGCAACCTAATTCATTCCGGTTTGTCTGGTTTTCCTTGTTCAAGGAGGAAGAAACTCATCCAGATCATTATGATTCCCTTGTGATCGATGTTAGTGATGAATCATCATATCCACTTGTCCTCCTGATCATCTTATGTATCCGTAGATCAAGTTGTATCAATTTGGATTCATACCAGGCCAATCTTGTGAGAAACCTGTTTTACCGGAAGACTTGCTTAACCGGACCAATTCTGAAGGAATTGAACCTTTTAAATTTTTTTGTGGATCTCTCAGATCTTTACCTGACCTTCTTTACATGTTTCTCTAGAAACCCTTTGATCCGCAGCTTCTCATGTGCCAATTTTAGGCACCACTTAACTGACTGGGGGAACAAGGTTTTCTTTGTCTCCCCCTGAGCCAGAGCTCACCTTTTAGTTTCTGGAAGGAATATTAGCACCAGAGTCTGGTGCGGATCCAACCTCTACATTCTCTAAACTTTTCTTCACCCAGATCTTGTTCATCTCATTCCTAACTTCATCTGCATTCACCTTTTGTTTACCCTTATCTGGATTCTGATTATGATATACCAGACCTCTTTTCTTCTGATTCTTGCTTCTACAGAATTTTGCATTATGACCGGACCTATTACAAATTTGGTAAACAACATTTCTTTGCATATTTGACTGATATCCTCTTGATCTGTATTGATTAGCCATATGACCTACTCTATTGCATGCAAAGCATCTACCATTGAATGATTTCTTCATTTGCATATTCTACATTCATGAGACTTGTGACTATACCTTTTGTAGTTAAAACACTATCCGGAGAAGGATGAATTAGTCTGATTCATTCTCTTTCTACACTGATTAGCTTTGTGACCAAAGTGATTGTAGTTGTGGCAGTATCCATTGAAGGATGGATATCTTTGAGCATTGGGCTGTCTTACCGGAGGTCTTCTAGGCCTGTTCCTTGATCCAAAATTCTTCTGACTGGATCCAGAGCTTTCTCCTTTCTCATATCCCAAACCACATTTGTCATCTACCTTCTTTTGACTTCCAAGAAGAACTTCAAGTTGAGCAGAACTTATCTTGAATTTCTCTTTATACTCATTTGTTGTTTGAAGATCCCTTTTTAGAGAGACAATTTGATCCTCAAGTTTTTCTTCATTATCTTTAGCATCTTCAAGATCAGATTCAAGATGTCTGATAATTCTATCCATCTAGTGGCAATCTTCTGATTTCTCCTTGAGAGATTGTCTTAGATTATATTTAGTTTTTCTTTTTTCTTCAATTTCTTGGGTAAACTTTATAACTCCTGATTCCATTTCATGTCTTACCATAATGATTTCTTTTGATAACTTTTCACATAACTTGGTTTTCTCAGTCAGCTCTTCATTTGCATTATTTTCTTCACCTTGTCTTGCCAATTGTTGAAGCAGCTCCTTTCTCTTTTTCATAGAGAGACTTAATTTATCTTTTAGTTCTCTCATGAAATCATCAGCCTGTTTGAGTCTTTCCTTTAATTCATTGACTTCAGAGTTTGACTGTTCAAGATCATCAAGGGCAGTCTTGAGTTGCTCTCTTAAACCATATGCATCCATTTGAACTCCCAAATCTTCCTCAAGCTGTTAGGCTATGTTAGGAGGAACTTAGCTCTGATACCAATTGTTGATAACTAAGAGGGGGGTGAATCAGTTATCCTAATTATTTCTTCTTTTTGAACTTTCTTATTAATCAATGCAACATTAATTCAAATAAGCAAACATTAGCATGAAATGGAAAAACACATGACACAGTATTTTTGACATGGAAACCCTATTAAGGGAGAAAACCACGGGGTGATTAACCCAAAGATTATTCTCTGTTAGAAGAATAAGGAAATACAAAATGGCACTTGCCAATTAGGGCTCACTACCCAAGCACATTACTCACAAAGGAGGCACACTGCCTACAAGGAGACACACTGTCTACAAAAGAATGTTATATAATACTTGAACTGATTGGAAGCATCCACATATGCTGGAGTTCAGTTCCGGTTAGGCTCAGTACACTGATCTGCTGCACTTCATCTTTCCTTTTCTCTTATGTTGCTTTCCTTTCACATACCGGACCTTCCTTACTACTTCTACTCTGCTCTGCTTTTTCCTGCATATCACATATCACAACAACACTTCTCACAACTAAATCCATCCTTTATATATATCCGCACAAGTGATTTCATTATCTTTCTAGTCGGCACCCGGAACAGTCAATCTTCTCACAAACTCTGTCCTATCGGCTGAATCCTTACACATCAAGTAATGCGGATCAAGCATATACTTGTAGAAATCATTAATCATGTCGGCCAAACATGATTCATGCCTTCATAACCTTTAACACCATTAGTAACACATCCGGAAAGTTGTCTGATGTTCTGTCAGTCAGTTCTTCCTTTGTTCACACTGTCACTCAGGAACCCGGTACTCAAGTATTCATATCTTTTGCCTCATCTAACACCGGAGGCTAAAACCTTGGAATCTATCACTCAAGGTAGTACTCTTTACTTCCCCAAATCCAAACTTTACCAAGATACTTCCTCTGAGAGATCCGGACCTGTCTGTCAGACCTTGCCATATGCTCTATTCTTGTTTACCGGACCACAACATTCTTCACTCTGACTTCTGGTAGAGACACACCATGTCCTGCAGATGTGTGGGATGAACTTTGTTGCCATCAATGACAATAATCATGAATCCATATAGTGTCTCTTGCCAACAAATTTTCCTTCTGGTGAACCCAAATAGACTACCAGAGTCAACCTTGTAGAAATAGCCCTCACTAACTGGTGCAGGATTCACAACACCAATGCACATGCTGAGTTAGATTGTCCTCAATTTAGAATTGCTGCTAGCATTTTATAGATTGAAGTGTCCAATACTTCAGGAAGTCAGCCTCAGATAGAGGGAAATAAGCTTGTTCCTTGTAGATATGATTCTGCATTAGTGCTAGAAAGTTGCACTCATCATCCTTACCAGCAGACAATGCCTGCTCACCAAGATTATATCCTGGCACATGAGGAATCAACCATGGCTTTTGAGTCAAATTATGTTTTCCCTTTTGAGGATGAAAATGAGCCTTCAAATGAACATGAGGAGGTGCATGCATACCAACAACAATATCTAGGTAAGCATAACTATAACCTGAGAAGTAATGCCAATAGACCTACTAGTCCATTAACCTCTTCCTTGCCTCTGAATAATTTTAATACACCTCCTGATCCTAAGGCAAGTAATAACCCTAGTTTTCCTAAGGTGAATGCTCAGTATTTAACACCCTAGGATAATGTGCCAAAAACTGCCAATCTACCTCTTGAATTTGACAAGCTAGTCACATATCTGGCTGATGAAATGAAGAAGATCAAAATCAGCCTATCCTTGTCAGAGTTGCTCAAAACTCCTGCCATCAAGAAAGTGTTTATGAAATCACTAGATGATCCTTCTTCCAAAGAGGATAACCATACCTCAAGTTAGTCTGGTAGTAGGGATCATGCTATTAGAGATCCTAATGTTAAACATAAGATGCTAGCTACTGTACAAGCTATAGAGACTTCCCACATGACTTTATACAGAGATAAGAGTGAGTCACCTCCATTCCTCCTCACCATAAGAATGTTTAGTAAAAACCTCCATAACTGCTTAGTAGACTCAGGAGCATCTACTAATGTGATGCCCCTATCTATATGCAATGCCTTAGGTTTACATCCTACTAAGTCACTAAAGAAGGTGACTCAATTGGACAAAATAGAAGTAAGCGTGGTAGGAGAGCTAACTCACATTCACATGCAGCTTGCATCTGATCCTAGAATCTAATATTACATAGATATTCAAGTAGTTGATATACTTGATACCTACGGGATGCTACTTAGCAAGGACTGGTCTAAAACCCTTAATGGATACATGTCCACAGATTTCAGTCACATGTGGTTACCCTGGAAGGGGATACCAAACCAGATAAGAATCGATGCTAAACCAGGAACGAAGCACATGATCACTGAATACAACAAAACTAACGAGATCATGTACATAGATGTAGAACCTAGAGTTTACTCCATAAGACCTCAGACTATCAGGATAGAGGAGATCCTGATGTATAATGTGCATCATCATGATGATGATCCTCCAGGTGATGAGATAATTGTAGAATCTGATAGTAATCCCGAGAATGACAAGGTAGACCATTTCAAGAATTTCAAAATACATTTGTCTAAACAGGTAAAATGATGTCAACTATTAAAGATGCCTACTAATAATATTCTAATGGATGGTTGGTACAGGTTGCATAATGAGTCACATTCTGAGAAAACCTGTGAAGCATGCGTAGATATGCTGGAGTTAGAGCAAGCGTTTAGTGATGCATCAACATCATCATCATCAACATCAGAGGTAAGTTCATCAGATAGTGATAATGATAGTGATGTTGACTATTGTTTATTTCCTGCAGGAACAGGAGAAGCCACACAGCAAGATGAAAATTGTGTTCAAATGATAGAAGAGTTACTGGTATGCAAACAGAGTAATGTTAAGAGAAAAAAGAAAATCACCCCGGGGAGTGATTGTTTGATGGAATTAGATTATGAATTATCTAATGAAGATAGAGGTAGTAATCTGTCTAAATTTGAAGAGTTCATAAATGAAGAGATCTAGAAGATGACACAGCAGCAAAGGTCTCCACAAGATGCCTTGATTGAAAACTGGTGCAGGTTACATGAAGCACCTCACTCAGAGACTGCTTGCTCTTTGTGTTTGCATCTTCTAAAAATACAAACATCATCTAGTCCAAAAGATCATCCTCCTGATGGAAAGAAAGAAGAAGAGGCATTAGCTTCACAAAAGATAGGAAAGGTGAAGCCTGAAAAGGCTAAGATACCCAAGTTAAAATGGATATCAAGTGGTACAGCTGCCAGAGCTGCAAAGAAGAAAGAAAGTTCAATAAGCCTTCGGTTGAAGACAAACCATGGATCCTTAGATTTGATGGATCCAAGTCCAAAAAAGGGGCTGGAGTAGGGATAGACCTCATTGATCCATCAGAAAAATACTACTTAGCAACATACAGACTATAGTTCTATGCACCAACAACATAACAGAGTATGAGGCTCTGATTCATGGGATACTATTTGCCCTTAAGAAGAAAGTAAAAATTTTGCATGTCTATGGGGACTCAGAATTAGTAGTGAGATAGGTAAGAGGAAATTATTCTTACAATTATAAAAAGCTATCTAATTACAGACACAGGGTGTGGGACCTGATAGAATCTTTTGATGCATTTAATATCACCCACGTACCTAGAGAATAGAATCATAGGGCAGATGTTTTAGCCCAGGCTGCCAGTACATTGGAGCCTCTGTCTATTTATGGTTTAAAAAGATTTTCAGTAGAGCTGGTATCAGTACCTTCTATGCTTGACAATGTAACCAATCTCCAAGTGTTTGATGATGATCAGCATATCCTAGACTTCATCTCCAATAGAGATATATTTGATGCTCAGATCATAGATGAGAATAATACAGAAGATCATGTATGGGAAGAGGAAGAAATCTTGGAACTGCCCAGCAATAAGATTCCAAAGGGAATGTTTGAGCTAGAGAGAGCTTTTGATCTGGATAACATGTTAAAGCAGAAAGATCTTCCAAAAGCTGATGGAGGATAGTATTCCTAGGTTAACATTGGACAAAATGATGAAAAGAAGAATGTCCTGATAGGAAAAGTTTGCACAGAAGAAGAATTAGAAGGAATCACACAGGCTCTCAAGGATTACATCCATGTCATTGCCTCGACTTATGATGAGCTAAAGACATATGACACATTAGTCATCACACACACCATACCCCTCAAGCCAGATGCCAAACTTTTCAAACAAAAGCAAAGGCCTATCAATGCTTTGCTAGAACCTATTATCTTTGAGGAAGTTAAGAAACTGTTAAATGCTAGGATCATATTTCCTGTGAGACACTCCACCTAAGTAGCCAATTTGGTTCCAGTAAGGAAGAAGAATGGAGACATCAGACTATGTGTAGACTTCAAGAACTTGAACAGAGCATCTAAGAAGGATAATTATCCTTTGCCTTCCTTAGATGAGGTCCTGCAAATTGTAAATGGTGCCAAAATGATGTCATTTCTAGATGGTTTCTCAAGCTACAACTAGGTAATGGTGGATAAGATAGACAGATTGAAAACCGCCTTCACCACAAAGTGGGGGATATTTGCTTACAGGTCCATGCCGTTTGGGCTAATAAATGTTGGAGCTACATTCCAGTGAGCAATGGGCATAGCCTTCAAAGGCTTAATAGGAAAATGTATAGTCATATACATGGATGACTTAACAGTGTTCTCTAAAGAAAGAGGAAACCATGTAGAGGATCTCAGAAATGTGCTTAAAAAATGTGAGCAATATGGGATATCCCTGAACCCCAAGAAATGCATATTTGGGGTAACAATAGGAAAATTACTAGGCCACCTGATAACTGAAGATGAGATTATCATTGATCCTGACAGGGTGGAGTCCATTATGAAAATACAACTTCTTGGAAGCAAAAAGGAGCTTAAATCTTACTTTGGTAAGATTAATTTTGTTAGGAAGTTTATCACTAGATTTACTGAAATAGTTAGACCTTTAAATGCTATGCTCAAGAAGGATGCAAACATTGAGTGGACACCAGAGGCTAGAGTAGCTTTTGAAGACATCAAAAAAGCTATATCTGATGCTCCAGTCCTGATCAGTCCAGACTACACCAGGCACTTCTACATTTATTCATTTGCTTCAGAGCATACCTCTGCAGTAGTGCTAACACAAAGAAATGAAGAGAAAGAAGAGAAGCCCATAGCCTTCATGAGCTACCCTTTCAAAGATGCTGAACTAAGATACATGGATGTTGAAAGACAGGCACTTGCCTTGGTCAGAGCAGTAAAGAAGTTCAGGCACTATATATTGAGAAGTAAAGTTATTGCTGTGGTGCCTGATGCAACAGTGAAGATGCTCTTAATGCAGAGTGAACCAGGTGAAAAAAGGGCTAAGTGGATCACTTTCCTACAAGAATATGACATGGAAATTACACCCATGAAGCTAGTGACAGGACATGCTTTAAGCCAGATGATATCAGAGATTGACCCCAATATCATGAGTCAGCAGTAAGTAATCAATGCTAAGGACAATGGAGAATGGTACTCAGACATCAGGCACATCCTAATTACTGGAAGATGTCCTCCAAGACTGCAGGCTTCACAAAGGAGAGCCCTAAAAATAAGATCACATAAATATATGATGAAAGGGGGAAGCCTTTTTAAGAAAAAATATGAAGGAATATATCTAAGATGCCTAGAGAAGACAGAAATAGAAAGAGTGTTATCAGAATTACATGACAAGTTTGGAACAGCCCATGGGTCATCCTTGGTCACTACTCATTCTATCCTCAGGGCAGGATACTATTGGCCTACCATTTTTAAGGATATTGCTGAGCATATTAAGTGCTGTCATGTGTGTCAGGTTGCTGCTAACAGAGAAAGATATGTTGCTCAACCCTTGCAGCCAATGATGGAGATCCGCCCATTTGCACAATGGGACATGGATTTCATAGGACCAATCAATCCTCCATCATCATCTGGCCACAGGTACGTCTTAATGATTACTGACTACTGTACCAGGTGGACCGAGGCTGTCAGCACCAAAACCTGCAATGCTGAAGATGTCATCAGATTTCTGGAAAGTAATATTGTCACCAGGTATGAGGTTCCCTATGCTCTGGTAAGTGATAATGGCTCTGCTTTTGCTTCAACAAAAATGTTAAGTTGGGCTTTTGATTACGGGATTATACTAAAGTTTTCCTCCAACTATTATCCCCAAGGGAATGGATTAGCAGAATCCACCAATAAAAATTTGTTGAACATCATAAAAAAGTTAGTAGACAAGAACCCTAGGGAGTGGAATACCCTTCTAAAATATGCCTTATGGGTAGACAGAACTAGGAACAAAACTACATTAGGAAACTCACCTTATCACTTAGTATATGGGGTGGATCCCATCCTCCCTGTAAACCTAAAGATTCCTACACTGCAGTTTGCCCAAGAGTACCTCGGCATAGACAATAAACAAGAAGTCAGGTTGCTTCAATTGATGCACCTGGAAGAGAAAAGAAGTCAGGTAATTGATTAGTTTGCCAAACATCAGGTTGTTGTCAAACGCTAGTTTGACAAAAGAGCTAGGGTTAAAGCCTTCAGGATATCAAATTTAGTCCTAATGTGGGACAAAGCACATGAGAGGAAAGGAGACCATGGTAAGTTTAACAAATTATGGATAGGTCCCTTCCAAATCTATGAGATATTAGGAGACAACACCTTTAGGCTTAAAAACTTGACAGGTGAGGATGTTCCATTACCAGTTAATGGACAGTTCCTCAAACATTATTTCCAAGCCTAAGTAGTTTCATGACAGTCATGTGTATCATAGTGTATATTTGTATAGTTGTTTGTACAGTTTGTTTTGTGTTTTTGTTTTGTTTGCTTGTTGAGTTTTGTTTTGGTTAGTCAAGATGATGCAGCTCATCACCATAGAAAATAACTAAATTGTTAGGATTCAAGTGATGAGAACATATTTATGTATAGGTTATGACTCATTCTGAGAAAGTACTTGTGATCAAGTTTCTGATATCTTTTCATCAGGGTGCCTTTTCTTGACCAAAAGGATTTTTTTGACAATGACTCACCTAACAAGCTTGGGTTTGTTGAACACACAAGTATAGGTGTTAAGTGCAAAATCTAATGGGACTCCCTTGCTACCAATACAATCTCCAACCTAAATCAACAAGTGATCATACCTTGCATACTGATCTTACATGATGACATCAGATATATGAAGTATAAATGTTAAAAAATCTAAAAATATAATAAAATTAGGCCATCTAAGTAACTCTAACGGGGCTATAGACACCTGCTGGTAGTGGGGCTCTACTTAGGGGGATTGTATAGATAACCTTGCCGGGGCTATAGATGCCTGCTGGCAGCAAGGCTCTATCCAGGTTGGCTATGAGGGATGATCTCCAACTATGTAGCTTAACACCAGTTACTCATGTTTTCAACTTGCTTTTAAGATGAGGATAATTAATCATTTGCACACACTTGATCCTTTGTTAGCATTGTTGCCATGATGAAAATTTTTTATATAGAAATATTATGATGCTTATATTTAGAAAGAGTTAGAATACTATATATGAATGTGTTCACCTCGCTTGAATCATTAGAATTTTTTTGTTTTCTTTGGTGGCAAGTTGTTTTGTGGTTACACAACACGCCCCATTTTGACTTGACAAAATAGGGACCCAACTTTTTGTTTGGCTTGGCTTGTGTTTTCAGCTTGCTGGCGGTCTGGTAAAAGTAAGTCATGCAGGTGATCTTGCATAAGGGGGCTGGCTAAGTCATCATGATGAGGTCAGTTTGTCAAAGTTAATGTTTCATTTTTTAAACTCATGGTTGGAAAGAGTACAAAATTTCATGCAGGTTTGCCTTTTAGATCACCCTAATATTCTTCAGGGAACGAAAGTTATGACAAGTCAAGGTTCTGGTCAAACCTAATATTCGGGGGGGGGTCATATTTCTCAATATCAGTCGATCTTGCGAAAGATCACCCTGATCCAATTTTATCACCAGATAATCATGCGGTCCGCAAAACTCCAGACGTCAATTTTAAGTGATAGTGGTATTTAGCCGTCAAACCATTTATATATTTTTGGGGGGTCATATTTCAAATATCACCCCATAGCCAATATGCTGATGATGTCATCCAATCCTGATAGACAAGAAAATCATCCTGATGATGACGTCATCATCCTTTTTACCTCGCGGAGGTATATTTCCAATGTTGACCCTTTTACATAACATGATGATGACGTCATAGTGTTACAATGATAAATCAAGTCATTATCCTGATGATGTCATCCTGATATTTCAAGGAAAGGTCACCTTAGTTTCGGGGGGTCATATTTCAAATAGCACCTAACATTTTAAACATGACCCGATGTTTGAATATCCCCTAATATTCTCAACATCACTCGATGTTTTCACATAAGTTTTCCCACCAAGGGTGGATGATCATATTACACCTAGGGGGTCATATTTTGAATATCCCCTAATTTTCTCAATATCACCCGATCTTCCGAAGATCACCCCACTCCTCTTGCCGCGTAGCCTTAAATGCCATAAATACAGTCGGTGGATTCCAGCTGATTGCGAACACGATCTAAACACCTAGCAATGCCCATAGATTTATGGCAGAAGATCAATGGTTATAATCAAATTTGCCCTAATTTGCCCTAATTTACTCGAGGAACAAGATTTAATGTGAATTCATAGTTAGTTTTACACTCACCTTGTGATAAAATTAGTTTTACAAAGAATAGAGCTTTCAAACCCTCATACGACCTACCTGGAGACACACACGGCTTGCAGCAGAACAGGACACGTGATTATCACTGGTATCTGAATCTCTTTCATATAATCATTAGCATAATCAAGGAGGTAAGCGTTATCGAGTAAGTAATTAAAACCCTCCTCTTGTCATTTTCTGCATGTCCAGGTAGTGTGCTTTTTCACTAGTTTGAAGTTATATGTGATGCATATTATCATGAAGTGATGATTAATGAATATAACATGCATCATGCCATGAAATATGATGTTGTATGCATATATGTGAAGTATTGTATGGTAAGACTAGTCCTGTTTATTGCAGGAAATCATGGTCGACAAGAGGTTGGCCAAGTCTGAAGCTAAACTTCTCAAACCTATGTTCTCTCAGCCTAAAGGTGTATGGTTCAAATATGGTGTCATTACAGATACGCACCAGGGAAACACAGATCTGGTCACATGGTCATCTAGAATGGGCGATGACAAGAATAACACCCTGTTGGACGCCATTTTTATGTCAGGTATGTGGTCTGCAGCTAGATTTCCTTATTCTATGGAACCTCCAGAGTTGATTAAGAACTAATCCACGGAGACTTGGGATCATGAATTCTTTAAATTCATCACATCTTTCAAGATGAGTAAAGGTTGATGTGTCACTTTTATTCTATGTTTGTTTATGACTAACATCATGATCAACAATACTCTACATATCTGCTACACCTACAGCTCTTGGGGCTCTTCTGGCACAACGAGGTTATGAGAATAAAGAAAGAGCTATCTACTACATCAGCCAAACATTAGTGGGCTATGAATTGCAATACTCACAGATAGAAAGATCAAGTCTTGCAGTAGTTTTTGCTTTACAAAAACTCTGACATTATATGCTTGCACATCCAATTAAACTCATTGCAAAAATAGATCCACTGAAGTACCTACTAAGCAAAGCAGCTCTTACAGGTCACCTAGCTAAATGGGTAATGCTCTTAAGCGAATACGACATTAAGTATGTAGATAGAAAAGCTATCAAGGGATAGATCATTGCTGATCAACTAGCGGATGCACCATTATAGGACACCACACTGATGCAATTTGAGTTTCTAGATGAATCCCTATTCAACATATCAACATATTCCTAGAAACTTTACTTCGATGGGTCCTACACAAATCATGGATCAGGGGTAGGAATCTTGTTTGTGACTCCTCATGGTGACACAATTCCAAAGTCTTACCGTTTGTTATTCCCATGCACCAATAACATAGCAGAATATGAAGCCTTAGTAATTGGTCTCAAGATGGCAACTAAGTGGAAAATCCAAGAGCTACATGTCTACGGTGATTCTCAACTTATAATCAATCAAGTCAATGATGATTACCAAACCAAAGATGAAAAGCTTGTCCCATACAAGCGGATGGTCGATGATGTCAAAGAACACTTTGTAATCATCTCTTTTGAACAGATACCTAGGATTGAGAACAAAGCAGCAGATGCCATGGCAACCATTGCCTCTCTCCTCGAGATACTTGAAAATGAGTCACGGTACGACTTCTTAGTGGAAACTATTTGACAACCAGCTTATGATCTTCCTAAGACCCATTCCATATGCCTTCTAGTTGGATCTGATTCACCTTGGTATGGCAAGGTTTACACTTACCTCAAGGACAACATCCTCCCACCTAACCTATCTTCTAACTAGCAATGAACTTTTATATGCCAAACCTCTTGCTATACCATCATTGTTGATACCCTATACCGACGTGGTCTAGATGGTACTTTACTCCATTGTTTAGAACGAGAAGAATCCATAACTGCTTTGCAAGACGTACATGAAGGGATCTACGGAACACACTCTAGTGGTCCTTCCTTAGCCAAGAAACTCATGCACTTGGATTATTACTGGCCAAACATGGAAATGGATTCATATCAGTTTGTCAAGAAGTGCAAGCAGTGCCAAATACATGGGAACCTAATACATGCACCAGCTCAAGAGTTGAGACCTTTAACGACACCTTGGCCCTTTTACCAATGGGGACTTGACCTTATGGAAAAGATCCATCCACCCTCATCCAATGGCCACAAATTCATCATAACTGCCACTGAGTATTTTACAAAGTGGATTGAAGCCATTCCCTTCACCACCATCATAGGTAAGAAAATCTCCTCATTTATCCTGAATTACCTCATCTGCAGATACGAAATTCCTTCATCCATTATCATGGATAACGGAAGACCATTCAAAAACTAGGATGTCCAAGAACTCTATGAACGTTTCAAAATCTAACACCGTTTCTCCACTCCATACTACCCCCAAGGTAACGGTCAAGCTAAAGCATCCAACAAGACCATTTTGAAACTTCTCAAGAAGACAATCAATGATGCTAGCCATGATTGGCATATCCAACTCAATCCCGCTCTGTGGGCCTACAGAACTAGTATACGCACTCCCACAAGTGCTACACCCTACGCCCTTGTCTATGGCTCAGAAGATATCCTCCCCATTGAGGTTGAACTACCATCTCTTAGGGTGTCGTTAAAAGGTCTCATATCAGATGAAGAATACAGAGTCTCTAGGTTGCAAGAACTAGAGTTGCTGGAAGAGAGGCGATAGAAAGCCTTTGATCATCTCAAAGCATATCAACAAATGATGTCAAGAAGCTATAACCACAGAGTTCGCCCAAGAATCTTTAAAGTTGGAGACCTCATTCTTAAGGAGAATCCTCGCAACCAACAAGACAGAGAAAAGAAAGGCAAGTTTGAACCAAACTGGCTTGGGCCTTATGTGATTGTAGCTGCTTACGGATCAGGGGCATATCAGTTGGCAATGTCAGAGGGTGAGCTGTTTAATGACCTGATCAACAGCATGCACCTTCACAAGTTCTATACCTAGGAGAACCCCAGTGTAAGGGGGGCATAAAATACAAAAAAATCAAAAAAATCAGAAAAATACAAATAAGTTGAAAAAATCAGAAAAATACAAAAAAATCATCCTTTCATGAAAACTTGGCAAACAGGCGCCTTGGATAGGTATCATGGTGAAAACCTGGCAAACAGGCATCATGTATACTTTCTAGCTTCTTCGTGCAAATAAAAGCAAGTGGTGAAAACTTGGTAAACAGGCGTTACCTATGATAAACCGCCTTCTCCATCTTTGAGAAACCAATCACCTCATGTCCATTCTTCCTTCACTCATGTCTCATTTTGATCCATATCTATCCCATATCAAATCCTGACAGTTACCTATCGTGGCTTGATACTCTATCTCTTTATTGGCCTTGTCAAACAAGGTTATGTCCCATACCATATCCTTAAGTGTGAGACTAGCATAGTGTCTCTCATTAGTTCATCCATGGTCTAGGTTCGTGAACTACGTTGCCTCTGTGCCATCACATAGGCAAGGCCATTTCCAATGCACCCCCGAGGCTTCCACTGTCCCATCCATCCCATATCTAGTCCTTCTATCCATCTGAGTCCATCTCCACTTTCTCTCGCTTAGGTCTTAGGTCCATTAGGGTTTACCCTGAACTACGTTGCCTCTGCGTCATCACGTAGGCAAGGCCATTTAGCAATGAGCCCCCGAGGCACTAGGCCAGTCCCTTAGGGTCCGTCTCCCCAATAGGGATTGTAAAATCTTCTCACCAAACAAGCAAGTGCAAGCATAACCCACGCTTCAAGCAGAAATTCAACACAAGGAATTTTAACCTATCCAAAGCAAATCAAATACCCAAGGCCCTCTAAATGATTTTACTCAAATTATGGCAAGAACTAAACACATCTAATTGCAAAAATGTTTTATAAATTGGAAACATGGTTAAAACATTGAGTCTTGATTTTTTGCTATCATGCCTTTCTATGCTACTCCAGGAGGCCAAAAGCTAGAGATGCTATGATGGGGGCATGATTATTTTCTTTGTTTGTTGTTTGTGGATTAAACTTTAGTAATGTGAAGCCTTATCTAATGACATGATCGGCAAAAGATCATTGAGGACATCCAAGGTCTAACATGAACGGGGGCAATCCTTGTTTGTCGATACGCAAGAAATACTCAGGTCATCTCAGTTCAATTATACTTCGATGCTTGTATTAACTTGCTAAATCAAAATCCATGTAAGAAATACTTAGCTCATCTCGGTTCAATTATATCTAGATGCTTGTGTTAACTTATAACATTTCAAAAAAATACCAAAAAAAATCGCCCAATGATGAAATAAAGCACTCCAAAATATTTGCATCATCAAGATGTCAAAATCAATGCATCCATTCACACATCCATACATCCATATCCCACGTAATAAAAGATCCAAACAAAGCAAAGTAACAATACAAAATAAGAGCTTGTCAGTCTTCCCATCAAGTCATTCTTTCTCAATCAATCTCTTATCTATCATCCTGTCACTTTTGTGTCGATGGAGTACATTTGGACATCACAAAAATAGAGCATATAGTTGCATATCATATCATATGAGATAGCCATTTACATGATTAAATTAGTTGCATACATAATACAATGCATTAGGGCATCCATATACAATCATCATATAGTGTCAAAACAAAAAACAACCAAAAACATAGATAAGTGCAATACACATAGATACCATTTGCACTCACACACATTACAAACACATCATATAAATCATTTAAAAATACATTAAATCATATAAACATCACATAGCATCATATCAAAAAGTTGCATCCAGATAACATCTCATATAGCATCAAATAAAACATCTAAGTCTGCGTGTGCATCACATCATACAATAGCAAAGAATCATAAACTCATAACATATAGAGCAAGCCACATAGCTACATCGTCATATCATAAAGTGAGTCCAAATGTACAATATCATAGTATCTATCTCTGAATCAAAGTCATATACAAAAATACATCCCAATGGATGGTGATACGAGTCTCAAAAATACAAGTGTGGTACAAGTCTACCCTTGTAGCTGTGGACCACCACTGCCAACAATGTCTCCTCCTCGGCTAGCCTCAAACTGCTGTGGGCCCACCACAGAGGCCCCTGACCTTGATGGACCTGCTCTCTGGGATGCTGCAGACTGACTCCTAAAGCTTGATGCTCTCTGACTCACTGGCATGGTAGCATGATACAAGCCTCGATAATACTGTGCCTGAGCCTGCGCTCTAGCAAGCTCATCCTGCACCTGTGCTAGCTATGTCTGTGTCTATGCTAACTGTACATGTGCCTGCTGCACCTGTCCAACCAAGAAACTAGTCGATGCATCTGTCCCCAGGGCTACCAAGGTGATATCTCACTCTACATGGATAATGCTTATCTATGCATCTGCCATGTCTCTCTCTCTAGTCAACCCCGCAATTACCTCTGCATCTATCTCTCACCAGGTGTCAACTCTCTTGAGCTATGCCCACAGCTACCTAATCTCTCCCCTCAGGATGGCTATGGTCCTCTCCTACACATCTAGCTATGCAGGACCCTGAGCTACCTCTGCCTGTCTCTAACCTTGTGGCTAAGGTCCCTGCTGCTAGGCCACCTGCTGGGGTGGTGGCATCTGTCCTCACTGGACTGTGGTACCTCATGTGGTACCTGCTATGCAACCTCTGGTCCCTCCTCAACCCTCCGCCTCTGCCTGGGTTGATCTCCATCATCACCGCCCCCTCCACCTCCTCCATCATCTCCTCCATCTTTGCCACCCCCTCGACCCCCTCCTCCTCCTCTCCTCCCTCTCCTCCTCCTCTGACCCACCTGGCCCTCTTCATTTGAATCTGCCTCATCTATGCGAGGCATCAACACCCTAGGTCTGGAGTATCTCAGAAATGGGTGTGCAGTAAACTAGTCCTCATAATCCTGTGTCACCCCTACATCTGTGATCATCCTCCTCATGTCCCAGGCAACGTATGGCATCTGCCAAAACTTAGCCAGTGCCTCCTCATAGGATGCCATTGGCCCCCATCTATACCTCTCTGCGTGTGTCCTAGAAAACCGCGCCTGCCCCTGTGGCATGCCCTGTCTCCTCCCAAACTACCTATGTACCCGACCGACTATTTGCCTCTCTAGGATAAAGTGTGTCCGTCCTATCAGCCACTATGTCTGGTAGCAGTAAGGAAGCTCATCTGCCTCGTCATCCCACAGCTCACAGTCTAGATATGGTCGCCACTCGACCACATCTACTCCATCCAATGCGTGTCGCCAGTACTCCAGCTTCCCCAGCCTGTGCTAGGAAATCACTCCTGCATAGCCATAGCTATATGGCTCTCCCCTCTGCCTCTTGAACACACGGATCAGTCTAGTGATCGCTATGTGCTCCCATAGCCAAAACTGTAGAAATGACATACCTGTAGATAGGCTCGTACTCCTGTGATATACCACTTGGTGCATATCGTGGTATAAATGAGCAAGTACACAAACCCCCCATGCATACTGAGTACCCTCTATAATCATCCTCTCCATGATCCTACCCCATCCAATGGGGAACCCATGTGATCTCCTGTTGGGGCATACCACACCTCCAATCAGTCCTGCTACAATGCCAGGGAAGTAGTCGTAACACTCATAGATGTCCTGCCATGGGATAACCTGTTCGACTAGCTCAGGGTCGTCAAACACTCGCCTACACTCAATGAGTCTTGCGCCTCTCTGTGGATCATACTCCACCAAGTCACCTTGAATAGGCACGTGTAAAATCCTATAAACATCCTCCAAGGTGATGGTCATCTCGCTAGTAGGGAGGTGGAATGTCCCATCCTCACTATGGAATCTCTCCACTACAGCAGTCAACAGTCTGCGGTTCGCCCAAACCTCGGGCATGAAGCACACATAGTCGAGTCCCATAGCACTGAGTGCCTCTCTATCTATCTCTGTCAGCATGTATCTCTGCAACATAGGCATAGGGAACTGCTCCCTAGACTGAAGTGTATCTCGTATATCCTCCTGCAAGCATGCAAAGAAAGGCGTCAATCCAAAACTGCAAGTCCTATACTCAACATATCTTTAGAAACATATCAACCTACTTAACGTTTCAAATTGATCAAAATAGCACACTACATCTCTTGACTAGATTCCTGCAATCTCAAAGATAGCTTATCAATTGACGTGTCAAGCAGGACACCAATCGGGTCAATTTGCTAAGTCTTTCGCTTGTCTATATCATAAGTGCCACAACAGGTGGTAAGTGCGCCATTTCACAGTAAATGCGCCATTTCTTCATGCAAGCACCGTTTCTTGACACATGCGCCACTTCTGGCATATGAGCAGCAAAAACACATCAATGCACCGTCAAAATCTACGAATGTGCAACTTTCACGCATGCGCCGCTACATTTGGTAAATGCGTTGCAAAACCATCAATGTGCCGTCAAAATCTACAAATGCGCAGCTTTCACACATGCACCTCTACATTTGGTAAATGCACCGCAAAATCATAAATGCACCATCAAAATCTACAAATGTACAGCTTTCACACATGCGCCGCAATATTCTTTGTATGCGTTGCCAAATGACACATGCACCATTTCGCGCAACATATGCGCTGATCTGCGTTTCAGCGCATCTATTTTCCCCAATTTTCTCCTAGCATTTATGACCCTCAAACGCGACCCTAGGGAAAGTTTTTTGAGCTACATACCGAGGGTCCTGCCTCTGCTGGCTGGTTGAATCGATGAACGCACTCGAATCGATGCTCCTCACATGGAATGTCCATCCTCGTGCTGACTGCTCTATGCTCTGACTACTCTCAGCTCTCCAATGCAATTCAAACTAAGACAAGTGTGCAAATGAATTGTCTTGTGGACCCAGCTCCTATTTAGAGCATGCAAACCCTGACTTGGCTAGGTGGTGACTATGACTACTTCCCACACCTGTTTTTCTTCCAGTTTTCTTCTCATGTCTCTTAAATGCGTCTTGCTTTCTTCCAACCTAACCTAAACCCTTCATCTTCATGAGATTGTCTGTCTCATGCCTTCTGCCTTTTTCCCGTCCAATCTCCGGAGGGGGCATCCTATCATTATAACCTGTACCAGGGGCAAACTGGGGCATGTATCACCATTAGACTTTTTATTCTTTGAAGCAACGCAATAAACTACATTGCATCAAAGAGGGCAAAATGTATACGCCTAAAAATGGCATGATTCAGTCTAAATAAATATTCTTAATACTTATTCCCTTCTAATTCTTCTATCAATAAATAAATAAACAAATTTATTTATTTGATTCACATTCCTCTTAATTAATTAAATATCAAAATATTTAATTATTTCTTCTAAAGTCTAAATTGAATAAAATCAATTTATTTAATTAAATTCCCTAAATTCTTCTAAATGTCTCACATAATTAAATAATCCTACATTATTTAATTAATCATAAATCCCTCTATCCTAAAATCCACCTCACCTTTCCACCTCACCTTTTCCACCTCACCATGTTGCACATGTAATTAAATATTTCAAATATTTAATTAGCTAATATTCCCTCACCCACATGTCCTATTTCTTCTCTAAATCAAAATTAGTTAACTTATCAATCAAAACTGTTAACTAATCAATCAATTTAGTCAATTCCTCAATCCATTCTATTAACTCTTCAATCAATTTTGTTAACTACCCTGTTACATGATGGAAGTGAGACACTTGTCCTCTTTTTATTTATTGCACATTCCTCAACCATTCTCAACCATTGATTTGCTCATTTCGTCTCAACCATTGATCTTCATTCTTCCAACTCTATAAATAGAACCTTATTCTTCCATTCTATTCATCCAGTCTATTTGTATTGTTACTCTGCAGGAATTTACCAGCGCGCCTTTGGCACCCCCATTTCTATTCATTAGCTTGAGATCACACATTTTCTTTGAAGCTCATCATTCATTGCACATTTATCACCACATCCATTTACTATCAACATCCTTGAACACAACAAAGGAGTGCACTCTCTGAGGGCCCTACTTCATACAAGCAAGGACAATTTTAATAGGCAAATAATAGAAGTTTCAATCTAAGGAAGGTTTACATTGTTTTATTCATTGTTTCATTTCATTTGATCTTCTTAGTTTCACTATTCTATTGAGTTATGGGTATTTGATGTTGTTTATTGCATATTCATTGTTTAACCAAATTTCCCTTAACAATTACAACAAGGTGGAGAGATTCAATATGAATCTGTAAATCAAATAACATCCATAGAAACCCATGATACTCCACCAAAAGATATACAAAAGAAGAGCAAGCTACAACAAGATTTGTATAAGTTATAGGAGGAACTTGAGATAGCCAAATTAAAAGAAGAAGAGGAAAGGATAAAACAAGAATTGCAGCAAATAAGGTCTAGAACTACAGTAGCTAGCTCAAAGTATGTACCTCCCCATAAGCAAAGTGGGCATGTTCTAACAAGCAATCTGCAAGGATCACATCAGAATATAAGTGGTTCAAATAATTCAAAAGCAACACATAATCCAAGCAATACCGGTTCTGTGCAACAAAATATTCCACTACAAAGTCCAAGAACACATATTGTCCATAATCATTTCCAACATATGACTAATACTTATCCACCTCCTAGTCATCAGCATATTCCATCCCACCAACAAAATACAAATATGAATCCTCACCGTAATGTACAACAACATCCACCTCACCATTAACACCAACAATATCAACCAAATTAGAATTTGCAAGGACCCTTAAATATAAATAGATACAGGCAGCTGAATTTATCTAGATACCAAATTTGCCCTGATCCCATTGACAATGATTTGAGAAATGCACTTCCAAAGTTTGCTGGGAATAATGCCATTTCAGTAGAACATATCAGAAACTTTGAGACAGTCATGGATAACTATGAAGTGCAATATGAAGATATCCGGATGAAATTATTCATGCTATCTCTGATTGAAGATGCTAGGGATTGGTGTAAGAATTTACCTGATGCCTCAATCAGTTCTTTTGAAGATTTCAAAGATCAATTTAAAGAATAGTATGGGAGTCATGTTGATCCAAAATTTTCTATTCATGAATTGACAAGCATTCAAAAGAACTATAATGAGGTAGTAGTGGATTTTAACCAAAGGTTTTCAAAGATATATCACAAGATTTCTCCTTAAATGAAACCTCCTAATGGCATGGCCCTAGCTTTATACTTGAAGGCTTTTGATCCTAAGACTAGATATGAACTACAAAATAGAGATCCTATGACTCTTGCAGAAGCTCAAAAAGTAGCTATGAGTATTGAAAACAATAGAAAAGCTACTGGAAAATTTGGTAAGAGAGAAAATATCAAAATTTCACAAAGGCCTAATAACCAACAAGTTAGGCAAGCAAATTATTATAGAAATGAAAGTCCTAGAATGCATGATATGCCTTACAACACAAACTAGAAGGATGGGAAGCTAGTAGATAACAGATAGAGGTAGAATTATAAGGATACTCCTGATCCCTTAAAGAAACATGGGACACATGTAGTGGACAACAACCCATGGTGTATAGCATGTAGCATGCCTCATTCACCTTAATATTGTGTAGTAGCCTAGTCAATGCAAGAAAATGAAACATCTTATGATTGGGATAGGGATGATCATACCATAAATATGTTAGGATTAAGACCTCACTCAATTTATGAAGAATACTCATCATTTTAAGATGGATTTGACTATGATGTAAGCAATCAGAGGTATAATGTTAACATGGGTAGACAAGAAGTTTTTTCTGATCAGGAAGATAATTATGAAGAAAATGTTCATGTATCCAACATGATACCACATTTCCAATTAAGAAAGCCTACCGAGGAGGAAAGGAGAGCTCTTACAATTGTTGTTGTGGCTCAGGCCAAAAATAATTATAACCTAAGGAATAGGACTGGGAATGCTGACCAATGAACACCCAGAGGTATGTTTATCAAAGAACCAAATCATAAGAAGGGTACCTTTGACAACCATAAGAAAGGAGAAAATCAGAAAATTGTATATAAGGAAACATCCAAGGTTGAGCAGAATAAGATGAAGGATAGCAATAAGTAACAAATCTGAAGAGAAAGGTTCCAATAAAGAAAAGTCAGAACATATTATTGTTACTCCTTCATTTGACATAACACAGGCATTATCCCAAATCAAGATATCAGTACCATTGATGGAAATGATGAAACTAGATGAATATAGGGACATTGCCCTCAAGTTGATATCTAATATACCAAATCAGCAAGATCACAACAAAAACAAAGGTGGGCCAAAAAGTAAGGTGAACAATATTGGACAAGAGGGTATGAGGACTCCTAAAATTCATCTTGGTGATGCTATAACAAAAATTCCTTCCCAAGTAGACCCATTCTATATAACACTATAGATCAATAACAAGTTGGTAAGAAATTGTATGATAAACTCTAGAGCTGCTATAAATATTATGCCAATAGTCGTTATGAAAGAGTTAGGTTTGTGGGTGGTGTTGGTCATGATGTTAGTCACAAACAAACATAGAATAAAAGTACACATTAACCTTTATTCATCTTGAAAGATACAGTGAATTCAGAAAATTCATGATCCCAAGTCTCCGGTGATTAGGTCTTAATCGACTGACGTTACTCAGCAGTTAATGTGAAGTGCTGTTTCCATTTTGGGGCCTTACATGAAATTACACCATCATCATGACATTCCTGTAGAAATCCTTTATAGAGAAGTCAAATTATGCAGTTATTTGATGAAAAGATGTAGGAGTACCTCGATCTTTGCATGAGATTTTCAATTGTGCATGCTTTTTTTAATTCAAATATGCGAAATATTTGCAATTACCTACGAGATGTCTGCATATTTGCGTTATTTGCTTAAGATTATCAATTATTTGCAATTGTGATGGTGAGATGCTCTGAAATTGAAAAAAATTAAAAGAAATACTTCTAATCAAGTTGAACCTTTAGCTTTTGATCCACATACATGCTTGATACTGTCATGAGGAGAAGAAATCAAACCATATGTTCACCAGGACATTCCACAGCTAGACACAGTTGATGCAAACTTCAGAGGATAATGAATGAAAACAATACATGCAACATGATGAGCACTCCAAGGGATGCAGCTAATCAAAGCACATATCCAGAATTCAAACACAGATTACTCAGGATTTACGAAGATTTGTAATCAAAATACTCTTCTCTTTCATTAAGTATGCAAAAGACATGTACATATACAGCAGCTTTAAAATGAGCCCTGAATATTTCAGCAAACAAATTTCAATTAAGTTTCAAATGAATATAACAAGGCATTCCACCACCTTTTATAGAATAAGGTGAGGAATCCGTTACAAGAGATCTACGGATCTGATATGTCAGTACAAATCAACGGTCATCATTTCATGACTTGTCAATTTTACAAAATAGCACAAGTTGCCAGTTGGCAACTATCTATATTACCTATGCAAAATATTCCCCCTCATAATGTATCTTCATTATGTTCTTCAGCTGATTCATGTGGATCATCATCATGTGCATCACTTTCTGAACTTCCACTATCCTGATGATGATGCTACTGCATATGGGGTTGCATGCTGCTCTGGATCTGTTCGTATGACCGCACAACCTGATCTATTCCTCCGCCATCTTGAGTCTTTGCTTTGATAATGGCGTGCTTGTGTGCCTCATACTTATCCTTGCTATTATCCAGCTTATTTTCTCTGTCCTGCAGTGTCTCATTGTAGGTCTCCATCTTGACCTTGATCCTCATCACCTTATTTATAATCTCTTCTGTCAAGTGGATGAGTGGACCATTATCTTCCATCTGGAAGTTACTGCGCAGAGCCTTAAGGGCAGAATCTTCATCTTGATTCTCTATCTTCCCTTCCACTTTGCCCTCTAATGTTTCTAACATGTCGGCCTCAATGCCCATTAAATCACGTAGCCTCATGCTGATCTCCCTCAGCTTATTATTGCATCTCTTGAGGACTCCGCATTCAAATTGTACGTCTTTGTACCAGATATCTACTAACAATGCAGTATTATTATTCAATACCTGCTTACTGATAAGCAGTTGTGGGTTTATTTTCCTTATTTCTCCCAACAAGCTGAGGACTTTCTCCAGTTGATAAGACCTTTTCCCGGTCTACATCTGCAATCTGTTCACCTTGGTTTTGGAGTCACTTAATATGCACCACCTTTTCAAAGAACCCTTCATTATTTCAACAGCATCATCCAATGTGGATGTCATCCATTTCCTTATTACGGAAGCCTCATGTTTCATGAGGTCCAGTTTATTTATCTCCTCTTGAGAAATGGCAGTCAATGGGACTGCAGCTTCACCTGTAGTATCCTCAGGATTGGTCAAACCTTTAATGTATGCATGCAACTAAGCAATGTGCTCTTTATGTTGCTTATTCTTCTCTTTCTCTCTTTTCACCTTCTGAATTAGAGAGTCTATGATGTCCTTACCTTCTTGACCTTCCTGCTTTTCGTTGGCAAAACCTAAATCAACTGTGCTTATCTGGAATTCATCCACAGTGATTTTGCCTTTCTTCTTCTCTACCGCAGGTACAGCAATTTGTGCGGTCCTTCTCCCTGTCGCCGGATCTCTCTTGATGGCTGAAGTCATTCTGGCCTTTCTCTTGGGATTCATTATATCCGCGGAGAATAGGGTGGAGACGTCAAACTCTTGGATTTCAAGTTCCTCCTCAACATTTACCTCCTTTTCTAACCATGGAGGCACCTGATCATGTTTTTCAACATCATGATGCTATTCACCCCTATCTCCCGTTTCCACCAGCAAGCGTTGTGGAGATGGTGATTTTTCTTTTTCTCCCTCTTGATGCTCGCCTTGCTGCTGATCCTGTGGTACCTCCTCCTGTCGAGGAACTTCCTTTTCTGGGGGAGCATCTTCTCTATGTGGGGAACCTTGCGGTGTACCTGTATGCAGATCATGATGATCACGATCTTTCTCCATCCTTTCTTCACCTGTCCCCAGTTCTTCCCCTTGTGAAGGTTGATCATCCTCCTTTTGCTTCTCTATTTCTGGTGGCATGTCCACCATATCTGATATCATTGGATCCGCCCGAGGTGATGGCATCTGTTCTGCAGCTGTTACTTGTTCTGTGCCTGCACCATCCACCTCTTGTGCCTTATCAGCCGGATCTTCTATTTCTTCCTTCTTCTCATTAGCCTTTATTTCTTGGACCTCCACTATAGCAGGTCCTGCTGATGTATCTTGTAGGCTTTGCTGGCCTGATTCAAGAGCATGGCCTTCTGCTTCTGCCATCTCTATCTCCTCTGTTAGGTGGCCCTTATCAGGTGATCCTACTGGCTTCTCAGGACTTGCATCCTGTTTCTCTGCCAAGTCTACCACTACAGGATTTGTCACCTCAGCGATCAGTGTATCCAGCCCTATGTCCTGAGCTATCTGCTCTGGGCTCTTCTCTGGTTCCAGGCTCTTTTCTCGCTCCGCTTCTGTTTGTTTCATCTCCTCAAGCACCGATTGGACAAATGGAGGCTTGTGAGGAGTCACACTGATGCCAGCAGCCAGTGTTTCCATTTCTTGTGCAGCTACATCCTGCACCACTTCATCATCAGACAAGTTGATTGTCTCATCTAGCGAGACATGCCCTTTCGCTTGTGTCTGAGATGCTTCTTTTTGTTGTTCTTCTGCCAGTTCAGTTTTGAACTTGACAATGGTAGGAAGTGGAACGTTATGCTGAAGTTCCTTCTGCACTTCACTACCTGCCTCCTGTAGTTGTGCAGGAGGTTGACTTATCTCACCTCTCATGGAGGTTCTTGGTTTCTTAGGTGTGGTGGGAACCAACACCTGCGGAGCTCTCCTCTTTCTTCTTATTATTAGTGGAGCTTCCTCCTCTTCTTCAGGCTCCTCCTCCATGAGGATAGCTTTTCCTGGTTGTTTGGATGACTGACCCACTTCTTGGGTCTCTGTGATTCCAGCCTCTGCTGTCTTGGTTTTCTTGGGCTTTGAAGGAGAGTCTGATTCTGACCCTGATCTGGCTGCCTCCTCCGCTGTGGATACTGCCCTGTCAATTATGACCCCTTTGGGTCCCTTTTCCACCTTCTTGCCCTTTGTGGCCATTTTGCTAGGTTGCTGTGGTGGAGGGGTCCTCTCTCCCTTAGTCTTCCTCTTCTCCAGTAGGAAGTCATCATATTCGTCTGTGGGGATGTCCTGCCCCTTCTTCTTGTTGTTCACCGTGATGGCAACACCCTTCTTCTTCAATGCCTCTACCTGTGCATCTACCCAAGCTTGGGTCAAGTGTAGGGTTCTGGCAAAGAATGGGTCCAAGGACATATCCTCCTGCATGGTGAGGTCAGGTGCAGATATGGTGTCATTATAAATCTTCTTCTACTCATATTCATCTGCCATTATCCTGCCGTCATCATTCTTCAGCTGCTGAGGGAGGGATATGCAGTCAAATGTCCTAATCTGGTTCAGAGTCAACCTCTGATACCTCCTCCTCCTGGCTTCTGCCTCATCTTCACAGTCAGCCCAAAAATCTTCTAGGTGCCTCTGGTGAATAGGCTTTCCTAGGATCTTCTGCATTCGGCCGTAAGGATCATATGGTCTCGTTACTGGGAAGGGCAGCAAATTCATCTTATTTAGGGTGACCATCACCTTCTTTATATTGTCGGAGTCAGGGCACATGTAGTTGCCGATGCTGACTGGGAACAAAATTGGTGGCAGCTTCTTGGCATCCTTATACATCTGTATCATGGTGGAGCCCTGCCTGATAAATTCCATTAAAACTACTGCATCTGAAGGATATCTTGGCAGCATCAGGGGATGTCCTTCAAAACCTTCTATCCTGATGTAGGAAAAGGTGGCAAATTGGATGTACCATGCCCCATGCCTGTATACTACCTCCTGAGCTTCCATGCTCAGTCTTTTAGTTCTGTCATCCTCCATGGTCCTTACCAGATGCATAGAGAATGCATCATTGACCAGTTTGTAGTCCTTGATATATTTGGTTCTTTGTAGCTGGGGATGATGATCCCAGATATATGCTGCATTTGTGCCCGTCAGTTTTCCATCTGTGACCAGGGCATCAAAAGTGCCTCTATACGCACAGGAATAAATGATATAGGAGGTCATGTAGAATGCACAGTCTGAACCTCCCAGGTTCATCAGCTGCTCATGCAGAGCATCGCCTATTATTTGGCCCCACAGTGGCTTGATGTCTGCATACAAGCACATCATTATTATGCCGTACATCCAATCTCTAAAATCACCAGTATCAGGCTGGCCAGTCACCCTGTTCAGTAGGGCAATCACATACTGATACTCTTCATTAAAATCAAACTTGAACATGTGCACAGGAAGCTTGGCCGCTGCATTATATGTGCTATTCTTGGCCCGCCAAACATACATGTTCTTTCTGGCCGCCTTCTTGTTGGCCTCATATTCTCTTTCAGACTTCTTCAAGTCTACACTCTTTACCTTACTGCCCATTGGGAGTCCAAATGTCTGGGAGAGACCTTTGATGGATAGGTCTGCATACACTCTCCCATGCTTCACCACTTGCCTCGTCTGAGGGTTATAATTCCGGGCGCATTCAATGACTAGCTCTGGAGACTCCATGGAGTATGGGAAGCCAGCAGCATTCCACATACCTGATACAAACACTGCGTCCAGTACCGGACTCTTGTCTTGTCCATCATTCAGCTTGGCTGACCAAGCCTCCAGGTTGGTAATCCCCTGATGGGTATCTGTAATTGCCCCATATTTGAACAGGACCCCTCTCTGGGAAGAGAACATAGGCCTACTGAATTCCTTCTGATTCTTGACTGAGTGTTTTTCAGCCATGGGTACCTGCAATTAACAACATTTCTTCTCACAACAGGGATATGCATGCATACATATTGCAAATATCATGCCTATTGCATCAATTTCACATTACTTACTTACATGGATACATAACCAGGACCTACAACATCATTTAGAAACAACATGATGAGGGTTTCAGTTCACTTACCTGGTTATGCAGATTTTCTTTTATACCAGTATATCGTCAAGACACTCTTAATTCAACTGCTGATCACTCCCCTCCTTCTATCTGTGAGCTCGAATTGCGCAACGGTAGCTGTTATGCGGATATGGAGGCTGGTGCTCTGTAAAACAATTTTAACGCAGGTAAACGTAACAATGGTGGTTGAATTACCTTTTAACCTCGTAGTTAGGGTAAATTTAGGGCAACTCTGACAAGTTAGATTGCCATCTTTGATCACTCGTGTGAAAAATCAAGATCTCATCAGGTATTTCATCGGGTTCCGGGGTCGACGGGAATCACCTCCCATATCTGCGCGCATTTAATGATAATGGCGGCAAGGGGAGTGAGGAAACATCCATATGGCGGGATATCATGAGAGCAGGATGATATTTCACAAATATCGGGTTGAGTTTCGATATCATCCTCCCTAGCACTGGAATTATTATCGCTACAAGATTCGGGTGATAATGCACCCTTTGTTTACATTTTAGCACATCAGGAGGATATTTCGGTTTATCGGGTGATGTTTCAAAACAAAATGATGATGATGAGACAAGCTTGCGCATCCTCCCTTCTGAATATCAAGATGACGTCATCATGATATTTGCTCTTTGTATCGGAAATGCTTCATGATGTCATCGTCATATTGGGCGAACATGATCATGTTTACAAAATATCCTGTCGAAATGTAAATATGATGATGATGTCATCAGGATGTTTGTTTCTTTGTTTATCGTATTCAGATGATGTCATCAGGATGTTTGTTAAGGGTGATGTTTCATGTTAGGATGATATTTACGAATATCGGGTTACTTTTCAAAACATGATGTTCGCGGTATAAAAGACCGCTTGACGGGAAAGACTTACTGCCGTTTAAAGTTGATGTCAGGATATTTGAGCAGCAAGATATATCGGGGGATGTTTCAATTATGATGATGATCTTTAAACAACATGATTCAGATTATAAAATATGACCCCCCTTCTTTTGCGAATATCAGGTTTGACCAAAACTTTGACTGTTCATAACTCTCACATCCTGGTGAGTACCAGGGTGACGTAAAAGGCAAACCTGCATGAAATTTAATGTTCTTCTAGAATATGAGGTCACAGATACGAAATAGGGATTTTGACAAACTGACCTCATAATGATGACTTACCTCATCTTGACTCAATGGGCTGATGCACTTGACTGATTTTTACCAAACCGCCAGAAAGCAAGAAACACAAACCAAGCCAAAAGAAGTTGGGTCCCTGTTTTGCCAAGTCAAAATGGGGCGTGTTGTGTAACCACACAACAACTTGCCACCAAAGAAAATGAACAAATTCCAATGATTCAGGTGATGTGATCACATTTATCTATAGTGCTCTAATTCTGTCTAAGGGTAAGCATCATGGTCCTTTGAATGATAAAATTTCATTATGGTGATAATGCTAACAAAGGATCAGGTGTGTGCATATGATTAATTATCCTCATCTTGAAAGTAAGTTGAACACGTAAGTAACTGGTGTTAAACTACATAGTTGGAGATCATCCCTTATAGCCAACCTGGATAGAGCCTTGCTGCCAGCAGGCGTCTATAGCCCCGGCAAGGTTATCTATACAATCTCCCTAAGTAGAGCCCCACTGCCAGCAAGCGTCCATAGCCCCGGTAGGGTTACTTAGATGGCCTAATTTTATTTCTTTTCTGATTTTCATTTAAAATTTATATCTGATATCATCATGTAAGCTCTTTTGTACAAGGTATAGTCACTTGCATCTTTAGGTTGGAGATTGCACTGGTAGCAAGGGAGTCCCTTTAGATTTTTCACTTAACACCTATACTAGTGTGTTCAACAAACCCAAGGCTGTTAGGTGTTTCATTGTGATTGATTCACTTTGACCAAGAAAAGCACCCTGATGAAAAGACATCACAAACTTGATCATGAACACTTCTTAGAATGAATCATAACCTATGTTTAAATGTGATCTCATCATTTGAATCTTAACAACTTAATTATTTTCTAGGGTGATGAAGTGCATCATCCTGACTTACCAGAACAAGGTCCCAACCAACAAAACAAAACAAGCACAACAAACAAACTGTACAAACAACTATACAAATATACATTATGATACATATGACTATCACGAAGTCATTCAGGCCTAGAAATAATGTTTAAGGAATTGTCCATTGACTGGTGTATACGCCTAAAAATGACACAAATCATCCTAAATAAATATTCTAAATATTTATTCCATTCTTCTATTAATTAAATAAATATTCCAAATTTATTTAATCAATTCACTATCTCACAATTAAATAAATTCTATTTACTTAATTAAAAGTCTTCTAAAGTCCTTCACAATTAAATAATCATAAATTATTTAATTAATCCTATTTCCTCTATCCTAAAGTTCTAAATTCAAAATTCCACGTCACCTTCTACACCTCACCTTTTTCCACCTCACCTTGTCCACCTCATCAGGTTGCACATGTAATTAAATATATTTAATATTTAATTATCTTATTTTCCCTCACCCACATGGCCTATTTCTTCTCCAATCAGAGGTTAGTTAACCAATCAATCAAATCTGTTAACTAACCTGTCAGTTGAGTCAAATCCTCAATCAATCCAGTCAGTTCCACAATCCACTCTTCTAACTGATCAATCAATGCTACTAACAGACTAGTCAATGGAGTTAACTCTCCAATCAGTTTTGTCACATCCCACCTTTCATGATGGAGCTGGGACACTTGGCACGTTTCCACTGGTTGCACATTCCTCAACCATCCTCAACCGTTGATCTTCATATCTCCTCTCAACCGTTGATTCCTATTCTTCCAAGTCTATAAATGAAGCTTCATCCCTCCATTCTAATCATCCAGGCTTTTGACATCGTTACTCTGCAGAAATATCACCAGCGCGCCTTTGGCACCCACTTGTCATCTACAAGCTTGAGATCACCATTGTTGCATTGGAGCTCACCTTCATTGCACATCACACCATAGCCGTTCACCATCGACTTCCTCAAACAGCTTTAAAAGATTGCACTCTCTGAGGGCTCATCTCATCTGTGAAAGGACGATTCGTGATAGGCGAACAACAGAAGTTTCGAAACGGAAGAGGTTTGCTGTGTTTGTTCATTGCTTTTGTTCATTTGAATCTTCTTTGTTTCTCTATTCTGTTGATGTTTGGGTCATCTACTATTCATTTGATTGAGCACTATTTTACCCTCACATTTTTGGCGCCCACCGTGGGGCCCTTGCCCCTTTATTTCACCATTTTTGAGCTTTTTTGAAGGCAGGTTCCGTACAGGTCCCGCAGAGTCACGCACAGGTTCTTTCGGCGCATCTGTTCATTTTTACGGCACTTTTGAAGACTGTTACGGCGCTTTTGAAATCCTGCGCATCTGTGTATTCTTGCTATGCTTTTACAGACTGTTACGGCGCTTTTGTTAAAACTGCGCATTTGTTGACTGTTATTGCGCTTCCATAGACTGTTGCTACGCATTTGTTATAACGGCGCATTTGTTGACTGTTACTGCACTTCCATAGACTGTTGCTGCGCATTTGTTATAACGGCGCATCTATTTACTGTTACGGTGCTTCTGACGACTGTTGCTGCGCATACATTAAAACTGCGCATTTATTCGTTTTAACGGCGCATACGTTCAAAACTACGGCGCATTCGTTAATGCTGCGCTTCTGTTGATCCCTTCTGCGCATCTGATCACTGAAGCTGCGCATTTGTAACTGGCTCAGATTTTAGTACTTTTCTTGAGGATTTTACTAACGCTAACCCTTTTGCAGGTGTTTGCTGGAGCGGTTTTGCAGGATAGGCTCAGGTTTAGTTACATGTAGTTGCATCTAACTAGCTCACATTTCATTTTCTGGGAAAGAGTAAAATGGTTGTTCATTACAAATCTTCATCTAGTCTTAATTAGGGAGGAAATAACTGGTTTATTTCATGCTTGCATTGCAAACAACTTCCAAGTTATTGCTATCTAAGATTTAAAATTGAACTCATCACTGATCTTGCAGTTAAAATGAACCATTGCTATATCGTGAGACCTGAATTTCAAAGTTAACAATCTCGTGCAACGTGGACTTAAAATTGAACTCACAACTGCTTTTTGAAGTTAAAATGAACCATTGCTATATCGTGAGACCTGAATTTCAAAGTTAACAATCTCGTGCAACGTGGACTTAAAATTGAACTCACAACTGCTTTCTGGGATTTAAAATTGAACCACTGCAATATTGTTGAAATCACTTCAAAGTTCTGTTTGAGTAGCTTAGCCCATTTAGTTTTTATCTTTTAACTAGGGTGGATCAATCAGTGTATTCTATGCTTGCGAATGACAATAGGCTTATGCTCTCCCCTCTTCTGGGTGATCAGAGTGCCAGACTTGTCATTCTATTTGTTTAAACTTTAGGAGGGGCCTGCCCTTGGATGCACGCTTGTCCAAGCGGGAACGACCCTGAGTGGTAACAGGCTAACGCCAAGCCCTACCGAGCCACTTAAAATAAATTGTGCTTGAGGTGAAAACCTCCTGCAACGAGTGCTGTTATATTACACTGACGGCCAACCTCCCCCAAAACCCTCTCAGGCGTAACCCTTTGAGGTTGGGAGACTCCATAATGGAGAGTAGCGCCACCGCACGTGTAACCACTTGAACGATTGCCCGAATTAAATACCTCTTGTTTTAGTGGCCCAAATCCCTTATAATCCATTTCTCACCTAGGATCTTGTGCTTGCTTTTGTCCAAAATAGAGTCAAAAAACTACAAAAACAGTGGAAAACTACAAAATACTCTTTGTGCTTGCTGTGTTTTCTTGCTAAATTAATTCATAATATCATATCAGGAAGACCTTTTCCAGCCAAAGAATACCAAAAACAGAGAAAAAATCCCAAAAATTTGCAAAAAAATACCAGAACTGTGCATATATCCGTTTCTGCGGCGCATATACAGTGACTTGCTGTGCATGTACACATTTTTGCTGCGCTTTTACAGCGACTTGCTGCGCATATACACCGACTTGCTGTGCATATACTTTTCTGCTACGCATTTGCACACTGTTGCTACGCATACATACTTCATCAGAGCGGCGCATATACAGCGACTTACGGCGCATTTGCCCATTCTTGCTGCGCATCCGTTTCTGCGCATGTGTGACAGTGAGCATCTGCCCTATTTTTGAGAAATTTTCGTCAGCTGTTCAGAATACCCATTTCAGCCTAGTTTCATTTTCTGAGGTTAGAATCAACCTTGCAATCAATCTTCATCCATTTCACCCATTTCTCTCTCTTTTGACGGTCATCCTAGTCACCTTCTGTCCTAGTCACTCTTGCCCCAACGTCATTCTGTCCCATACCGATTCGACATAGGTCCTTCTTCATTTCATTCGTGAATTCACGTAAGCCTAGTAGGTCACAGTACCTTTTGCTAGTAGTCTTGTTGAACGACTAAGCCCTACACAGTGAGACTGGTATCGACTACCCTTGCTGGTGGCTAAAGTCTTGTGTCAACCGTCTTACCTGAAGTCATTGAGCGAGAGAACCCTTTGTCCAAGTCTTGTCCTAGATATCCCATTCATTACAGTCTTAGTCGACACCTTGCCAAAATCTCTAATCCTAGTCCATTTCATCCCACCCCACCTTGCATGGTTCTTACTCGATCCCAGTACAACAAGCTAACAGAAATGGCCAACTCTTTCGATCACATCGCCCCACCACGCGATGATGATGAAGAAATTTCTCGTGAAGAATTAGTGGCACACATGCAAGATAGCAAATTCCAACACCTAGTGGAGAAAGTGCTCCTTGAGGACCCCACCAAATATTTCCATCATCTTGCTAGTCTCGGAATCAAACTCCCCGCAGACTTTGACATTAGCTCCATCATGGAAAATGCAGACAATGAACGTGAGAGGGACACAAATGACACAGTCCCAAATGCACATGAGAGAGGCACAAATGACACGGTCCCCCAGGCCAATGAGAGAGGAAAACAACACATAGATCAAAATGCTCCTATGGCGGATGTGAGACAACAAATTGAGAGTCTAAAGCTGGAAATCTCCAACCTTAAGATCAGCACCAGTTCCAAGAACTACTCCTTGGAAGATATAGCACCATACCCCTTTGACAGAAGTTTGGTCATGAAACCCTTCCCCTTTCAGTTCGGAATCCCGAAATTTGACAAATACAAAGGGAAGGGGGACCCTAGAGATCATATCCGGGAATTCACTGCAGCATGTTTAGAAGTAGCTCACAACGAGACCTACTTAATGAGACTATTCCCAAGATCTTTAAGAGGTCAAGCTATGGAGTGGTTCTCGCGTCTTTCACCAGGAATCAAAACTTTTGACGAACTTGTCAATAAGTTCATAACGCACTTCTCTTATAACATAGAACACGAGGTATCTATGCTAGACCTATGCAACACCAAACAAAAGGGTGGTGAGTCTTTCGCCACCTTCTTACAACGATGGAGACAGCCAGCTAGTAAGTGTTCCTACGACATGCCTGAGAAACAACTATTGGAAATGTTTGTCCACAATTTGAATCCCGATCTTAGCTATCAGATTCAGATACAATGCCCTACCTCATTCACCAAAGTCATTGAAATGGGGCTATTCATTGAGAAAGCTATGATCGCTAAAGGAACTCTCAAGCTCTACAAGGACACACCTCCTTCCAATTACACAACTGACAAGTCAAAGTTTTGGACCAAGAACAAGAATGTGGTCAATGATGGAGTAGTGGATGCCAAGGCGGCAGCCCCTAAACAACAACCCATATTCACTCTTAAGGAAGAAGCAAATAACGGTGCACTCAACAAGCCACCCCCTCGGGAATCTAGACCTTGGTTCAATTCAAACCCAAGGAGAAAATTCACGCCGTTAGGAGAATCCCAAGAGTCTGCTCTCAGGAAGTTGTTGGCTAACAATGAAATTTCTCTACTGCCAACAAGTGACTATGAGCCTATAGTCAAACCTCCCTATTGGAAGGACACAGACTATTGCGAGTATCATCAAGGAAGGGGGCACACAACCAATAATTGCATCCATCTTAAGAACGTCATACAGGATATACTGGATCAGAATCAGGGAGGAACACAACAGCATACCTCCAATGAATCTCATGTGGCCTACCGCGATCCTCTTCTAAACCACAACCGGCCGTATAACAACAATCACAACAGTGGCCACAACAGCAATGGTTACAACCACAACAATGGTCACAATGGCAACAACTCCAATGGCCATAACAATAATGACAACAATCGCAATAGGCCAAACCAGAACAGTGGGTCGAGTAATGCTAACTATGCAAGCGTTCCCTTTGAGTACACCATTAACTGCATTTCTGAGCATGTTCCGCAAGTCAACGTCATATCCCCCAACCAACAACCAAGACCTAACGGAACTGGTTGTAGTATAATTACCCGCAGTGGTAGAGTCACGATCAACACCACTCCTCCAAGGTCATCGCCATCTCCGTCTAACTCCCGCCCATATAATGTCATCGACCAATTGCAAAAGACTCCGGCTCACATTTCTATATTGGAGCTCTTGCGTCTATCTCCTTCTCATAAGGAGATTCTTGAGCAAGCCTTAGTGGAAACTACTGTCCCCACTAACCTAGCCCAAGAAAAGTTTCAAACCATGGTGGGTAATTTGACATCCTCCACTTCCATCTCGTTTACAGAACAAGATGACCTCTCCATGTCTCAACCCCACAACACTCCTCTACACATTGTCGCATTCGTACACAGGCACCGCATCAAGAGGGTTCTCATTGATGGGGGTGCCAGTTTGAATATTTGCACTTTGAAGGTAGTCCTTGCATTGGGGTTCTCTGAACAGGCAGTAGATCCAAGACGGAAAATTACTATCAAAGCCTATGACGAGGAGGAACGAACCACAAAGGGCACGGTTGTCCTACCCATTCAAGTGGGACCGGTAATTAAAGATGTGGTGTGCCAAGTCCTTGATCGGGAGCTTGCTTACAATATTCTACTAGGGAGACCATGGATCCACGCCATGAAAGCTGTCCCCTCCACCTACCATCAATGCATAAAGTTCCCACACAATGGCAAGCAGGTCACCATACACGGCGACCCCGACCCCTACCAGCATTGCAACTCTTTCCAAGCAAAACCGGAATGTGTCATACCCAACAATCGAGCCCATATCTCCCCTACTCCGCCACAAGACCATACTGCCGAAGCTTCCTCCTCCCGGCCCAAACCAATGAAAATCACCATAAAAGAAAATGGCGTGGGGGAATACCAGATTGAGCACAGCCTCAACCTTGCAAAAAAGCCCTTGTCTCCTCGCTCCTTTGGCTAGCCCAAGCATCAACCCAGGCATTTTCCAAAGCCCTCTGCTCCTCCTATCACTCCCGCAAACCCCTTTGTAAAATGGGGGACCTTATCCGATGAATCAGAGGAGCGAGATCTCTTGCAATGGCTTTATGCCGAAGAAGAAAACACACCCCAAGAGCCACCTAGACTCCCTACAGAACTCTATGGACGGGGTGAAACCATCTTGCATAGGATGGGATATGAAGGACAAGGCCCTATCGGCCTCAGAAAAGAAGGGATCATCGAACCTATATAACCTTCCTCCTCCTCTTCGACTAGAAACACCACTGGCTTGGGATACAAAGGCAAGGGCAAAGCCAAGGAAAATGCCTGCCTAGTGGAGACAATTCAAACACTCCAAGAGGATAGTGACGCAGATTCGGATGATTCCAATCAGTATGAATGGGACGAGCTGACAGAACACTCCTACGATGACAAGGAGGTTGACACCATCCAAACTCTTAGCCCATATCATGAGAGACAAACGCAACGGGACAGACCACTGGAGTCTGATTCGCCCCTCCCTGAGGTTATGACTTTCGAGGAAAGTATAGATTCCATTGCGATAAACAACCTGGAAGAAAGTACCACCCAAAACACTACCCCCACCTGTGCTCCTAATATTTCCATCCACACTATCAATGAATCAGGTCTTTCATCTGACTCCCTTCCCCTCTTACACCCTGAGCTTATTGACTGGGACCTGCAAGGGACCCCTCAATTAGATGTGTTCCAGAACGATGATGCCTACATTGACTATATGGGACTTAGAGATCATTTACCAAAAGGAGATCATAAAGCCAGTTTCGCTATCGAACTCAATACTGTAGCTTACTTCGGGGAGGGTGCCAAGCCTTCTAGTCACAAAAATGTAAAGATCAAAAAGGGATCTGACAGTGAAAACCGCCATGCGGCAGTGTCAGATCATAAAACAGTAAAAAGAAAGGACGTATCTGAAGGTGAAAACCCAACTGTGGCACCTGACGATGGATTGCTTGACACCCTCCCAAGTGATATGTATCAAGAAAGGTCACAGATCATGGTAGAGCCAACAGAGCCAATAAACATTGGAACCGAAGAGCAGCCTCAGATTATCCACTTTGCAAAATCTCTCACGCCGCCTGAAAAAACCAAGTTTGTACCATTCTTTAAGAAGAAGAGAGGCAGCTTTGCTTGGTCATATGCCGACATGCCAGGTTTGGACCCAAACCTGATTCTACATCACTTGCCATTGGATCCAGGGGTGAAGCCCGTAAAGCAAAAACTAAGAAAGATGCATCCCCATATAGCCCTACTGGTCAAAGAAGAACTCAAGAAATTGTTAGACGTGGGGTTCATCAGAGCCATAGATTACCCTGAATGGATATCTAATATTGTGCCGGTGTCTAAACCAGATGGCAGGGTTCGACTATGCAACGATTTTAGAGATTTAAACAAAGCATGCCGAAAAGATGACTTTCCCTTGCCTAACATCGATATCATAGTCGACCTCACGGCAGGACATACAATGCTATCACTTATGGATGGATTCTCAGGGTACAACCAGATCAAAATAGCACCAGAGGATCAGCACAAAACCGCTTTCACTTGTCCATGGGGTACCTTTTGCTGGAATGTCATGCCATTTGGGCTGAAAAACGCAGGTGCTACGTATCAGCGGGCCATGACAACTATATATCACGACATGATGCATGTGACCATGGAAGATTATGTTGACGACATCTTGGCAAAATCACTCACCAGGGACTCACACCTGGACACATTAGAGAAAGTCTTCCAACAGCTGGACCAATTCCAAGTAAAATTGAACCCGAAGAAATGTGTGTTTGGGGTAACCTCGGGCAAGCTGCTAGGCTTCATCGTGTCAGCAAACGGCATAGAGGTAGACCCGGCCAAGGTCAAAGCAATCATGGACATGCCTCCGCCCAAAACTCTAACACAGTTGAGATCCTTACAGGGCAAGCTACAGGCCATCCGCAGGTTCATCTCACAGCTGGCAGACAAGTGCCATCCTTTCAGCCATCTCCTACATAAGAATGTTCCATTTAAATGGGATGAGCAGTGCGAAGAGGCATTCAACAAGCTCAAGGAGTACCTCATGAATCCTCCTATACTCATGCCTCCGATCCAAGGAAAACCTTTGATTCTCTACATATCTGCTACACCTACTGCTCTTGGGGCTCTCCTAGCGTAGCAAGACTATGAGAACAAGGAAAGTGCTGTGTGCTACATCAGTCAAACCTTAGTGGGCTACGAGTTGCAGTACTCACAGGTGGAACGTTCATGCCTTGCGGTGGTTTTTGCCTCACAAAAACTCCGACACTACATGTTGGCACATCCTGTCAAACTCATTGCCAAGATCGACCCACTAAAATATCTTCTCAGCAAAGCAGCTCTCACAGGTCGACTAGCCAAATGGGTTATGCTTCTTAGCGAATATGATATAGAGTATGTGGACAGAAAAGCCATCAAGGGGCAAATCATCGCTGACCAACTAGCTGAGGCACCATTACAGGACACTTCACCAATGCAGTTTGAGTTCCCCGATGAATCTTTATTCACTCTGTCAACATCTCCTTGGAAACTCTACTTCGACGGGTCTTACACCAACCACGGATTGGGGGCAGGTATCTTGTTCATCACTACCCAAGGCGACATAATTCTAAAGTCCTACAGGTTGTTATTTCCATGCACTAACAATATAGCGGAGTATGAGGCTTTGGTAATTGGTCTCAAGATGGCCACTGAGTGGAAAATCCAAGCACTATGTGTCTACGGTGATTCTCAGCTTGTCATAAACCAGGTCAACGACAAGTATCAAACCAAAGATGAGAAGCTCATCCCATACAAGCGAATGGTCGATGACCTCAAAGAACATTTTGGGACCATCTCGTTTGAGCAAATACCCAGGATAGAGAACAAAGCAGCAGATGCAATGGCGACCATAGCCTCTCTTCTTGAGATACCTGAACATGAGTCACGGTATGAGTTCTTAGTAGAAACAATTCGACAACCGGCTTATGATCTCCTCGAGACCCATTCCATTTGGCACCTAGTAAGATCTAATTTGCCTTGGTACGGTAAGACCTACACTTACCTCAAGGACAATATCCTTCCTTTGGACCTCTCTTCCAACCAAAAATGAACTTTCATTCGGCAAGCCTCCCGTTACACCATTATCGCCAATACCCTTTACCGACGTGGGCTGGATGGTACTTTACTCCGTTGTCTAGAACAAGAAGAATCTATAACTGCCTTGCGAGACGTGCACGAAGGGATCTGCGGAACACACTCCAGCGGTCCTTCCTTAGCTAAGAAACTCATGCGTTTGGGTTATTACTGGCCCAATATGGAAATGGATTCATATCAGTTCGTCAAAAAGTGCAAACAGTGCCAGATACATGGGAACCTGATTCATGCACCTGCTCAGGAGTTGAGACCTCTAACAACACCCTGGCCCTTTTGCCAGTGGGGACTTGACCTCGTGGGAAAGATTCATCCACCCTCTTCCAACGGCCATAAATTCATCATAACCGCCACTGAGTACTTTACAAAGTGGATTGAAGCCGTTCCCTTATCAACCGTCACAGGAAAGCAAATTTCCTCTTTCATTCTGAATTACATTATCTGCCGATATGGCATCCCTTCATCCATCATAACGGATAACGGGAGACCCTTCAAAAATTAGGATGTCCAGGAACTTTGTGAACGTTTCAAGATCCAACACCGCTTCTCCACTCCATATTACCCCCAAGGTAATGGCCAAGCTGAGGCATCGAACAAAACCATTCTAAAAATTCTAAAAAAGACTGTCAATGAAGCTGGTCGCGATTGGCACGTCCAACTCAATCCCGCTCTGTGGGCCTATCGAACCAGCATACGCACTCCCATAGGTGCTACACCCTACGCCCTCATCTATGGTTCCGAAGCCATCCTTCCCATTGAGGTCGAACTCCCATCCCTTCGGGTGTCGTTGAAAGGTCTCATATCAGACGAAGAGTACAGAGTCTCCAGACTACAAGAGCTAGAACTGCTAGAGGAAAGGCGCCAGAAAGCTTTTGACCATCTCAAAGCCTATCAACAGATGATGTCAAGAAGCTACAACCACAAGGTTAGACCAAGATGCTTCAAGGTTGGGGACCTCGTCCTAAGAGAGAACCCTCGCAATCAGCAGGACAGAGAAAAGAAAGGCAAGTTCGAGCCTAACTGGCTTGGACCCTATGTAATTGTAGCGGCTTACGGATCGGGGGCATATCAGTTGGCCACATCAGAAGGTGAGTTGTTTGATGATCCAATCAACAGCATGCACCTTCGCCGGTTCTATACCTAAGAGAACCCCAGTGCAAGGGGGTACAATAAAGTCAAAAAATCAAAAAATCAAAAAAATCAAGAAAAAGTTACAAAGAGAAAATACAAAAAAATTGAAAAAAAAAAAAAGTAGCAAGCATACAAAAAAATCATCCTTTGGTGAAAAACTGGCAAACAGGCGCCTTGGATAGGTATCATGGGGAAAACCTGGCAATCAGGCGTCATGTTACTTTCTAGCTTCTCGTGCAAATAAAAGCAAGTGATGAAAACCTGGTAAACAGGCGTTACTTGTGACAAACCACATTCTCCATCTTTGGGAATCCAATCACCTTGAGCCCATTCTCCCTCTATTTTCCTCATTCGACCCATATCCATCCCACAATAAACGCTTGACAGTTACCTATCATGGCTTGATACTCACCTTGTGGCCTTGTCAACCAAGGTTTTGTCCCATACCGTCTCCTCAATGTAAGCCTAGTGTAGTGTCTCTCGTCAGTGTCTGCGGTCTAAATCCGTGAACTACGTTGCCTCTGCGCCGTCACGTAGGCAAGGCCATTATTCTAATGCACCCCCGAGGCTTCCATCTCTCCCAAGGTCCCATTCGTCTCCTTCCTTCTCTTCATTCTTGTCGTCTTTCTTCTAGTCCATCCATGGTCCATTAGGGTTTACCCCGAACTACATTGCCTCTGCGTCGTCACGTAGGCAAGGCCATTTAGCAATGAGCCCCCGAGGCACTAGGTCAGTCCCTTAGGGTGTGTCTTCTCAATAAGGATAGTGCAACCTTCTCATCAGGTAAGCAAATGCAAGCAAACACCCGCACTTCAAGCAGACATCCCGACAATGAGCATCTTAACCTATCCAATGCAAAGCAAATACCCAAGGTCTTCTAAATGATTTTATGCAAATTAAGGCAAGAAATAAACACATATCAACGCAAATGTGCTTTTGTAGATTGGAACCTAGGGTTAAGTTACAGAGTCTTGATTTTTGCTATCATACCTTCCTATGCTACTCAAAGATGCCAAAAGCTAGAGATGCTATGATGGGGGCATGATTACTTTCTTTGTTTGCTATTTGGGGATTAAACTTTAGTAATGTGAAGCCTTGTCTTAGGACGTGATCGGCAAACGATCATCGAGGACATCAAAGGTCTAACATGAACGGGGGAAATCCTTGCTTGTTGAAACGCAAGAGGTACTCAAGTCATCTAGATTCAATTTTGACTAGATGCTTGTATTAACTTGCTAAATCACAATCCATGTAAGCGATACTCAGGTCATCTCGGTTCAATTATACCTTGATGCTTGTATTCACTTACAACATTTTAGAAAAGTACCAAAAACAAAATGCCTAATGATGAAATAAAGCAATCTAAAAGCAAAACATCCGTCCTATATCTATACACCCATCCATACAATCCTCATTATTCAAACTATGCAGAGTAACGATATCAAGAAAAATTCCTAAGTCATTCTTTCGCAACCATTCCTCTATCCATCATGTCATTCTTATGTAGATAGAGTACATTTGGACATCACAAAAACAAGGCATATAGGAGCATATCATATCATTCGTAGCAACTCGTCATGCACATGAGTAGGTTAGTAGAATGCACCATCCAATGCATTAGGTCACCAATATATTTGCATCACATCTTAATCTTAAAAGCCCAGAAAATCAAACAACACAGCTAAGTGCATCACATATATAGTTGCATCACCACATAGTACTCATGTTACAACTACATACATTTAAAGCATTACATCATATAAACATCCAATAGCATCTCACATATCTATACAGCATCGTAACATAGAAATCATGTTCCATACACACATCTGCATTAGCTCATTTAGACACCACATATACAGTTTCATCATAACATAGAAATCATGTTTCATATACATACATTTGCATCATCACATAGACATCATATTACATTTTGCATTCATTTGTCACATTAGATCATATAGACATCATATAGCAGCATATCAAAGTATTTCTCATATAGCATCATATAGACCATCTAACTATGCAATAGAATCACATCATACAATAGAAGTAAAGTCATCATCTCATAATGCATGCAATAGATACACAAAGTTGCGTCATCATCCATACTATCATATATAAAGAGGTCCAAATGTACAATATCACCATCTCTCTCAAAATCAAAGTGTCATATACAATATGCATCTAAATAGAAGGTGATACATGTCCCAAAAATGTACAAAATTGGGTTTGTGTCTACCCCTGCTGCTGTGGGCCACCACTGCCAGCTCCTGACTACTGAGGTCCCATCACGGATGCCCCTAACTGCGAAGGACCTGCTCTGTGTGCCACCCCAGACTGACTCCTGAAACTCCCTGCCCTCTGGCTCGAGGATACAGCACCATGGTACAAGCCTCGGTAGTACTGTGCCTGCTGCTGCGCTCTGGCTAGGTCTATCTGTGCCTGTGCCAACTGCGTCTGCAACTGGCCTACCTGTGCCTGTGCCTGTTGCACCTGCCCAACCAAAAATGTACTCACTGCGTCTGTGCCCATGGCAGCCACTGCTGTGTCCCTCTCTACTCAGATAAGGCGTACCCGAGCATCTGCCATGTCTCGCTCGCGAGTCAAACCAGCGATCACCGCTGCGTCTGTATCTCGCACCCTCTCCACTCTCCTCAGCTGTGCCTGCAGCTCTTGCACCTGTCCCCTCAGGCTGGCTATAGTCCTCTCATGTGCCTCACCCTGCACTGGCCCCTGTACTGCCTCTGCCTGTCCTAGCCCCTGCTGCTGGGGCACCTGCTGCTGTGGCACCTACTGCTGTGGTACCTGCTGGGGTGGTGGCATCTGTGCCTGCTGCTGCACCTGCTACTATACCTCTCCCTATCCTGGCACTGCCTGCCTAGCCCGATCTATCCTCCTCCGCTGCCTCGGCCTCTCTGCAGCTCGGCCACCCCGTCCTCGTCCTCCTCTAGCGGCCCTCCGCCCTGGGCCGGTCTCTCCCTCCTCCTCTGAGTCCGCCTCGTCAATACGAGGCACCAGCATGCTAGGTCCTGAATATCTCGGGAATGGATGTGCAGTAATCCAGTCCTCATACTCCTGTGTGACCCCGCATCTGCAATCTCTCTCCGCATGTCCCATGCCACGTAAGGCAACTGCTGGAACTCTGCCAGGGCCTCCTCGTACGAAGCCATCGGCCCCCATCTGACCCTCTCTGCATGAGTCTGGGCAAACATAGCCTGTCCCTGTGGCATGCCCTGTCTCCTGCCAAACTGTCGCAGCACTCAGCCCACCATCTGCCTCTCCAGTATGTGCCGTGTCCAGCCTATCAACCACCTGGTCTTAAAGCAGAAGGGTAGCTCGTCTCCCTCGTCATCCCAGGGCTCGCAATCCAAATATGGCCGCCAGACGACCACATCTACCCCATCCAAAGTATGCCGCCAGTACTCTAGCTTCCCCAGCCTGTGCTGTGAAATCACTCCTGCATAGCCATAGCTGTATGGCTCTCCCCTCTGCCTCGCGAAGACGCATATCAGCCTGGTCACCGCTATGTGCTCCCATAGCCAGAACTGTAACAGCAACACCCCAGCCGATAGACTCGTGCTGCAGTGGTACACCACCTGATGCATGTCATGGTAGAGGTGGGCTAGCACGCAGGGTCCCCACGCATATCGGGTGCCCTCGGTCAGCATCCGCTCCATGATCCTGCCCCATCCAATGGGGAACCCGTGCGATCTCCTATCCGGGCATACAATGCCCCCAATCAGCCCAGCCACAATCCCAGGGAAGTAGTCATAGCAGTCATAGATATCCTGCCAGGGGATGACCTGTCCCACCAGCATGGGATCATCAAATACTCGCTGACGCTCGGCAAGTCCTGCGTCCCGCTGTGCGTCGTACTCCACCAACTCGCCTACTACGGGCAAGTGCAGTATCCGGTAGACATCCTCCAGCGTCACAGTCATCTCTCCAGTAGGGAAGTGGAAGGTCCCGTCCTCGCTGTGGAATCTCTCCACGGCAGCTGTCAACAGTCCTCGGTTCGCCCGCACCTCGGGCATAAAGCAAACATAATCTAAGCCCATGGCACCAAGCGCCACTCTGTCCACCTCCGTCAGCATGTATCTCTGCAATAGAGGCATAGGGAACGTCTCCCTCGACTGCAGCGTCTCTCGTATCTCCTCCTGCAAGCACGCAAAAGCAAGGCGTCAGTCTCAAGCCGCATATACCATACTCAACATATCTACTGAACTATATCAACTAAAATTAGCATTTCAAATTGATCAAAACAGCACACTACATCTCTTGACTAGATTCCTGCAATCTCAGAGATAGCTCATCGATTCCCGCGTCAAACAGGACGCTAATCGAATCAATTTGGCTAAGTAATTTGCCATCCCAAACAAATGCGCCACTACAGGTGGTAAATGCGCCATTTCTGGTATATGCGCCGCAATAATCAACATATGCGTCGCAAAATTACATATGCGCCGCTACAGGGCACATATGCGCTGTTCTAACGCATGCGCCGCGAAAATCCATGTATGCGCCGTGAAATTACGGGTGCGCCGCAGGAAGTCACATTTGCGCAACTTTAACAAATGCACTACTACATTTCACGCATGCGCGGCAGAAATACAAAAGCGCCGCCCAATTACGAAAGCACAACTAGAATGCACAAATGCGCAGCTTTCACGCATGCGCTGCCGAAACCGGCATATGCGCCGTGAAATTACAAAAGCGCAGCTTCGCGAGGCATATGCACCGTTCTGCGTTTCGATGCTTTTGTTTCACCTATTTTCTACATGCATTTATGACACCTAAACTCGACCCTAGGAGAAATTTTTCGAAGCACATACCGAGGGTCCTGCCTCTGCTAGCCGCCCGAATCGTCGGACTCGCTCAAATCGGTGCTCCTCGCGTGGAATGTCTGCTACTCTGGCCGCCATGCTGCTCTAAGTTTGCTCTGAGCTCTCCTTCTCCAATCCAGATCAACCAAGTGTGCAAATGACTATTCTTGTGGACCCAGCTCCTATTTATAGCCTCCAAACCCTAATTCTGGCTAGGTGATGATTATGACTACTTCCCGTGTCCATTTTTTTCTCCCGTTTTCTTCCCGCATCCCTGACCGCGTCCCTTTTCCTCCAACCTATCCTAACCCCTTCCTCGTCGTGAGATCGTCCGTCTCCAAAACTTTCGCCGTTTTTCCCGTCCAATCTCCCGAGGGGGCATCCTATCGTCATTTAACCTGTACTAGGGGCAAACTGGGGCATGTATCATCATTCAGACTATCAATTTCTTTGAAGCAACGCTGTAAACTGCATTGCATCAAAGAGGGGCAAAATGTATACGCCTAAAAATGACACAAATCATCCTAAATAAATATTCTAAATATTTATTCCATTCTTCTATTAATTAAATAAATATTCCAAATTTATTTAATCAATTCACTATCTCACAATTAAATAAATTCTATTTATTTAATTAAAAGTCTTCTAAAGTCCTTCACAATTAAATAATCATAAATTATTTAATTAATCCTATTTCCTCTATCCTAAAGTTCTAAATTCAAAATTCCACGTCACCTTCTACACCTCACCTTTTTCCACCTCACCTTGTCCACCTCATCAGGTTGCACATGTAATTAAATATATTTAATATTTAATTATCTTATTTTCCCTCACCCACATGGCCTATTTCTTCTCCAATCAGAGGTCAGTTAACCAATCAATCAAATCTGTTAACTAACCTGTCAGTTGAGTCAAATCCTCAATCAATCCAGTCAGTTCCACAATCCACTCTTCTAACTGATCAATCAATGCTGCTAACAGACCAGTCAATGGAGTTAACTCTCCAATCAGTTTTGTCACATCCCACCTTTCATGATGGAGCTGGGACACTTGGCATGTTTCCACTGGTTGCACATTCCTCAACCATCCTCAACCGTTGATCTTCATATCTCCTCTCAACCGTTGATTCCTATTCTTCCAAGTCTATAAATGAAGCTTCATCCCTCCATTCTAATCATCCAGGCTTTTGACATCGTTACTCTGCAGAAATATCACCAGCGCGCCTTTGGCACCCACTTGTCATCTACAAGCTTGAGATCACCATTGTTGCATTGGAGCTCACCTTCATTGCACATCACACCATAGCCGTTCACCATCGACTTCCTCAAACAGCTTTAAAAGATTACACTCTCTGAGGGCTCATCTCATCTGCAAAAGGACGATTCGTGATAGGCGAACAACAGAAGTTTCGAAACGGAAGAGGTTTGCTGTGTTTGTTCATTGCTTTGTTCATTTGAATCTTCTTTGTTTCTCTATTCTGTTGATGTTTGGGTCATCTACTATTCATTTGATTGAGCACTATTTTACCCTCACAACTGGCAATGAGACATCCTCACCTGTCAGGTTCTTAAGCCTATAAGTGCTGTCTCCTAAGATCTCAGAAATCTGAAAGGGACCGATCCATAATCTATCAAACTTACCATGATCACCTTTCTTTTCATGGGCTTTATCCCACATCAGGACTAAATCAAATATCCTGAAAGCTTTAATTCTGGCTCTCTTGTCAAACCAGTGTTTGACAACAGCCTGATGTTTTGCAAATTGGTCAATCGCTTGACTTCATTTTTCTTCCAGGTGCATTAACTGAAGCAACCTAACTTCTTGCTTATTATCTATGCCTAGATATTCTTGGGCAAACTGTAGAGTAGGAATTTTCAAGTTTACAGGGAGGATAGGATCTACCCCATATACTAATTGGAAGGGTGAGTTTCCTAATACAATTTTCATTCTAGTTCTGTCTACCCATAAGGCATATTTCAGAAATGAATTCCATTCCCTGGGATTTTTCTCTATCAGTTTTCTTATGATACTCAGTAAATTCTTGTTAGTGGATTCTGCTAATCCATTTCCCTAGGGATAGTAGTTGGATGAAAACTTAAGTATGATCCCATGATCAAAAGCCCAACTTGACAATTTGGTGGAAATGAAGGCAGAACCATTATCGCTTACCAATGCATAAGGAATTCCATACCTGGTGACAATGTTGCTTTCCAGAAACTTGATGACATCATCTGCAGTGCAAGTTTTGCTGCTGATAGCCTCAGTCCATCTAGTACAATAATCAGTAATCGTTAAGACATATCTATGACCTGAGGAAGACGGAGGATTGATTGGTCCTATGAAGTCCATGCCCCACTGTGCAAATGGGCGCTCTTCCACCACTGGCTACAATGGTTGTGCAGCATATTTCTCTCTGTTAGCAGCAACCTGACAGACATGACAACATTTAACATGATCAGCCGTGTCTTTAAAAATTGTAGGCCAGTAATATCCTGCTCTGAGGATTGCATGTGTTGTGGCCAATGCTGATCCGTGTGCTGTTCCAAACTTGTCATGTAACTCTGTCAAAACTTTATTTGCTTCAAGCTTCTCTAAGCATCTCAGGTATATTCCTTCATAATTCTTCTTAAATAAGGTTCCCCCCTTCATCATATACTTCTGGGATCTTATCTTCAAGGCTCTTCTCTGTGAAGCTTGCATTCTTGAAGGACATCTTCCAGTGATCAGGATGTGCCTGATATCTGAATACCATTCTTTCTTATCTTTCTCATTGATCACATACTGCTGACTGATGATGTTTGGATCTATTTCAGATATCATCTGGCTCAGAGCTTGTCCTCTTATCAGCTTCATTGGTGTGATTTCCATATCATATTCTTGTAATACAGTAATCCATTTGGCTCTTTTTTCACCAGGTTCACTCTGCATCAGCAGCATCTTTACTGCTGCATCTGGTACCACAGCAATCACTTTGCTTCTCAGTATATAATGTCTAAACTTCTTTACTGCTCTGACTAATGCAAGTTCCTGTCTCTCAACATCTACATATCTTAATTCAGCATCCCTGAAAGGATAGCTCATGAAAGCAATTGGTTTCTCTTCTTTCTCTTCATTTCTTTGAGTTAACACTGCTGCAGAAGTATGTTCTGAGGCAAATGAGTAGATGTAAAAATCTCTTTTATAATCTGGACTAATGAGGATAGGAGCATCTGAAATGGCCTTCTTTATATCTTCAAAAGCAGCCTTGGCTTCTGGTGTCCACTCAATTTGTGCATCCTTTTTCAACATGGCATTTAGTGGTCTGACAATCTCAGCAAAGCCGGTGATGAACTTCCTCACAAAATTTATCTTACCAAAGTAAGATTTAAGTTCTTTTTTGCTTCCTGGAAGTTGTAACTTCATAATAGACTCCACCCTATCAGGATCAATGATAATTCCATCTTCTGTGATCAGGTGGCTAGTAACTTTCCTGTTGTGACTCCGAATATGCACTTCTTAGGATTCAAAGATATTCCATATTCTTCACATTTCTTCAGTACACTTCTGAGATCAGCAACATGATTTCCCCTTTCCTTGGAGAAAACCGTTAGGTCATCCATGTAGATGACTATACACTTTCCTATTAAGCCTCTGAAGGCTATGTCCATTGCTCGCTGGAATGTAGCTCCAGTATTTATGAGTCCAAATGGCATACATCTGTATGCAAATATACCCCACTTTGTGGTGAAGGCAGTTTTCAATCTGTCAATTTTATCAACCATCACTTGGTTGTATCCTGAAAAACCATCTAGGAAGGACATCATTTTAGCTCCATTTACAATCTGTAGAACTTCATCTAAGGAGGGCAAAGGATAATTGTCCTTTTCTGATGCTCTGTTCAGGTTCCTGAAATCTACACATAACCTGATGTCTCCATTCTTCTTTCTGACTGGCACAAGATTAGCCACCCAAGTGGAGTGCCTTACAGGAAATATTATCCGGGCATTTAACAATTTCTTCACTTCCTCAAGGATGATTGGTTCAAGCAGAGCATTGACTGGCCTCTATTTCTGTCTGAAAGGTTTTGCATCTAGCTTAAGAGGTATAGTATGAGTTATGACGGAAGTGTAATATGTCTTTAGCTCATCGTAAGTCCATGCAATCACATGTATGTAATCTTTAAGGGCCTGAGTTATTCCTTCTAACTCTTCTGGTGTACAAACCTTACCCAATAAGACGTTTCTCTTGTCATCAGCTTGTCCAATATTCACTTGTGAATATTGACCTCCATCTGCCTTAGGCAGATCTTTATGTTTAAGCATATTATCTAGATCAAAAGCTCTTTCTAATTCAATCATACCTTTGGGAATTCTGTTGCTAGGCAACTCTAATATCTCATCTTCTTCCCAGACATGATCTTCCATACCATTCTCATCTATGATTTGAGCTTCGAATATGTCTCTGTTTGATATGAAGTCCAGGATGTGCTGATCATCATCAAACACCTGGAGATTAGTCACATTGTCAGGTACTGATGGCACTGACACCAATTCTACTGAAAATCTCTTTAGACCAGATATAGATAGCAGTTCCAACGTACTGGCGGCCTAGGTGAGTGCATCTGCCCTCTAGTTTTGTTCTCTCGGTACGTGAATGATATTAAGGCATCAAAGTCTTCAATCAGGTCCCACACACGATGTCTGTAATTTGATAGTTTTCTGTAGTTACAGGAGTAAATTCCTCTTGCTTGCCTCACAACTAGTTCTGAATCCCCAAAGACATGCAGGATCCTTACTTTTTTCTTATGAGCAAACAACATTCCATGAATCAGAGCTTCATACTCTGCGACATTATTGGTACAGGGGAACTGTAGTCTGTAAGCTGCTAAATAGGATTTTCCTGATGGATCAATGAGATCTATTCCTACCCCAACACCTTGCTTAGATTTGGATCCATCAAACCTCAGGATCCAAGGTTTATCTTCAGCAGGACACCTATCCTCAGCAGGATATTTATTTGGTCCTCTTTTCTTCTTTGCGGCTCTGGCTGCCACTCCGCCTAATATCCATTTTAACTTAGAGATGTCATCATCCTCAAGTTTCTTCTTTTCTTTATTTTGTGAGCCTGATGACTTTTCTATTTTCTCTTCCATAGCAATAGGAGGATGATGTTCAAGATTTACAGCTACATGCTTCTTCAAAAGGTGTAAACATAGTGAGCAAGTTGTTTCTGAGTGAGGCGTCTCATGCAGCCTACACCAACCTTTAATTAAAACCTCCTGGGGAGATTTATGCTGTCGCGTCATCTTTTCTATTTCTTTTACCAAAAATTCTTTGAACTTTGTCAAGTCACTACCTTTGTCTTCATCAGACAACTCATAATCTGGTTCCATGAAGCAATCGCTACCAGGAGTGATCTTTTCTTTTTCTGCATCATTTATCTAGTTGGAAACCAGGATCTCTTCTGCTTCCGGGACACGATCTTCATCATGATCTGTTAATTCTCCTGTTCCTGCAGAAGACAGATAAGAATTAGTATCGTCATCATCATCAGATGTAGCACTCATCTCGGAATATGATGATGATGCTTCACTACATGTCTGTTCCAGTATCATCATGTCCAAGCATGTTTCACAAGTCTTTTCCAAGTGTGCTTCGCCGTGTAATCTGCACCATCCGTCAATTAAGATATCATTAGCAGGTATATTCAATAATTGGCAATGTTTTACCTGAGTAGATAAATGCATCTCAAAACCTCTGAAGTGATCTATTTCATTCTCATTATCTGGATCTTTGTCAAATTCCATGCTTGAGATGTCCTCATGATAATCATCATCATGATAATGATGAACATCAAACATCAGGATCTCCTCTATCTTAACAGTCTGCGGCCTGATGCAATAAACTCCAGGTTCTACGTTTACGTACATGATCTCATTCATTTTGTTGTATTCCGTGATCATATGTTTCATCCTAGGTTCAGCATCAATCCTGATCTGATTAGGTATACCTTTCCACGGCAACCACATGTGACTGAAATCTATGGACATATATCCGTTAAGCGTTTTGGACCAGTCTCTGCTAAGCAACATCCCATAAGTATCAGGTATGTCAACTACCTGAATGTCAATGTAATACTGGATCCTAGGATCAGATGCTAGCTGCATGTGAATGTGAGTTAGTTCTCCTACTACACTTACTTCTGTTTTGTCCAGCTGAGTGACCTTCTTTAAGGATTTAGCAGGATGCAGTCCTAATGCGTTGCATATTGACAAAGGCATAACATTCGTTGAGGCTCCGGAATCCACCAGACACTTGTGCAAGTTCTTACTGAACATTCTTATGGTGAGGAGAAACAGAGGTGATTCAGTTTTATCTCTATACAAGGTCATGTGGGAGGTTTCAGCGGCCTGGACTGTAGATGACACTTTAGGCTTGATAACATTATCCTTAGTAGCATGATCTTTGCCATTGGATTGACTTGAAAGATGACTATCCTCTTTAGGAGCAGGATCATCTAATGACTTCATGAATGCCTTCTTGATGGCAGGAGTTTTCAGTAACTCCGATAAGGACAGGCTGATCTTGATCTTCTTCATTTCATCAGCCAAATAGCTGACTAACTTGTCAGACTCTTGAGGTGCATTTACGACCTTTGTTACTGTGTTTTGAGGTGACAAGTACTGAGCATTCACCTTAGGGAATCCAGGGTTATTGTTAGCCTTAGGATCAGGAGGTGTGTTGAAGTTGTTTGGAGGCAAAGATGATGTCAATGGACCAATAGGTCTGTTAGCACTACTTCTCAAATTATAATTATGTTTACCAGGATATTGCTGTTGGTATGCATGTACTTCCTCATGCTCTCTGGCAGGTTCATTTTCATCCTCAAAAGGAAAAACGTAATTTGTTTCAAAGGTTAAAGCAGATTCTTCACAGGTCTGATCATAACTCGGATGAGGCTGATTAGTGTACGTTTCTAGCACAAAAGCTGAGTCATATCCACAAGGAACTATCTCGTTTCCTTCTGCCTAAGGTGGATTTCCAGAAGTGTTGGATACTTCAGTCTGAAAGATGCTGGCAGCAATCCTAAACTGTGGACAATCTAATTCTGCATGTGCATTTGTGTTATGGATCCTACACCAATTGGTAAGGGCTGCCTCAGCAAGATTGACTCTAGTAGTCTGTTTGGCTTCACCCGGAGGCTGATTATCCAGGGGTGATGGTAATGAACCGTTATTTGGCCTGGAATTCCATATTCTAGGTTGTCTAGGAGGATTATTGTTAGTTCCACCATTATTGTTAAAGTTATTGTTATTATATCCTCTGTCAGGGTAGTTTGGTCTGTCATTGGAATAATTCCTATTCTGACCTGACTGTGCATAAAACCCTTGATTTCTCAAATGTGTTACTTCGGTGGTAAGTTTTCTCAACTGAGCAGAAATTTCTTTGATTTCTTCCTTTTCCTCCTGAGCTTTGGCAACTACATTTTCAGTCTAAGGCTTGAAAAAAGAAGATCCATGGTTATTGTTGGATAAATCGATACCCTGAGGTGTCTGAGCATGTGCAGGATATTGTGGTAATTGGCTATTTCCATTAGGAGGAGGCATAATGCTCAATGGAGGTACTTGCAAAGGTGCAGGCATGACTGCTGGAGGTTTCACTACTCCATTTGGATATTGTACAGGGTACTGAGGTGAATATGGTGCAGGATACTGTGCAGGATATTGTGACTGCATGCCTGACAAAGTAGGGAATACTAAATTCGGAGTAGGAGCAGGTATCAATTGCTAATTTACCTTGATAGCTTCTTGAAAAGCTCCTGTCAATGTAGTGATCTCTGGATGTGTTCTCCTGATGAACATGGAAGTTAATGGATCCAGGGCTGAATAATAGATACTCCTAGCAGCAGCATCAGTTACTACATATGGGGCAACTAGCTTGGACAACATTTTCTGGAACCTAGCATTGAAATTAGCAATAGGCTCATTCTCAAGTCTTTTGATTGTAGCAAACATGTGATAATTCATAGATGGATCAATAGGGACTTTGAACTTGTCAAGAAAAGCTTTCTCTAAGACAGCCCATGAGCCAACAGAGGCTTGGCCCAGACTGATGAACCAATTATAAGCCTCTTCCCCTAAGGAAAAAGGAAATAATCTGCACACCACGTCCTGATGTTCTATTCTGGCTCTGCAGCAGGCTTCTTTAAATGTCCTGATATGATCATCAGCATCTTGATAGGGATGGTATTTTGGGCAAAGTTTGTCTGGATTCTTTGGTAACTCATGATATGCATTGAAGGTCAAAGGTGACTCTGCTGCAAAGAACGACATTGTGGCCTGAGGGGGTTGAACTGGTGGTGCAGTTGGCTGAGTTTGAACTAAAGGCACACCCTGGGGATGAACAGGAGGTGGTCCTGGTGAAGCTCTAGATGCACTAGACCCTAGAGTATGATGAATGTCTACAGTCCTAGGTCTGAAACCTCTAACAGGCAACTCTTCAAAAATTTCACTAGGTCTAGACCTGGTATTTATCCTGTGAGCCAGGATTTCTAAAATCGAAGGCAAATTGGCTGAAACTTTGCAAATATTGGTTGGATTCCACCGGATGAGGTGATATTTGCGATCAGATGGCAAATCAGACTAGATATTTATGAAATATTTGCGAAAATACTGTAAATATGACAGGATATTGAGGTATCATGACCCGTAGCACGAGATCTAAAGTGCCTCCGGCCTAAATTCTTCAAAATTTTGAACAAATTTGCGTATCTTTGGCCAATATTTGCGAATTCACAACAATCTACTGTAACGCTTGCAATATTTACGTGAGATCTGGAAATCTTTACATAGAATGAACATGTACAAACTTATCACAGTAAATATTTACGTAATTTACTGAAATTCACAGGCAATCCGAGGTTACCTTATGCTATGCATCATCAAACCTGAAAATAATGATGATGAGCGTGATTTTCTGGACTGGCCCTCCTTCTAGCGCCAATTTATGTTGGTCATGATGTTAGTCACAAACAAACATAGAATAAAAGTACACATTAACCTTTATTCATCTTGAAAGATACAGTGAATTCAAAAAATTCATGATCCCAAGTCTCCGGTGATTAGGTCTTAATCGACTGACGTTACTCAGTAGTTAATGTGAAGTGCTGTTTCCATTTTGGGGCCTTACGTGAAATTATGCCATCATCATGACATTCCTGTAGAAATCCTTTACAGAGAAGTCAAATTATGCAGTTATTTGATGAAAAGATGTAGGAATACCTCGATCTTTGCATGAGATTTTCAATTGTGCATGCTTTTTTTAATTCAAATATGTGAAATATTTGCAATTACCTACGAGATGTCTGCATATTTGCGTTATTTGCTTAAGATTATCAATTATTTGCAATTGTGATGGTGAGATGCTCTGAAATTGAAAGAAATTAAAAGAAATACTTCTAATCAAGTTGAACCTTTAGCTTTTGATCCACATACATGCTTGATACTGTCATGAGGAGAAGAAATCAAACCATATGTTCACCAGGACATTCCACAGCTAGACACAGTTGATGCAAACTTCAGAGGATAATGAATGAAAACAATACATGCAACATGATGAGCACTCCAAGGGACGCAGCTAATCAAAGCACATATCCAGAATTCAAACACAGATTACTCAGGATTTACGAAGATTTGTAATCAAAATACTCTTCTCTTTCATTAAGTATGCAAAAGACATGTACATATACAACAGCTTTGAAATGAGCCCTGAATATTTCAGCAAACAAATTTCAATTAAGTTTTGAATGAATATAACAAGGCATTCCACCATCTTTTATAGAATAAGGTGAGGAATCTGTTACAAGAGATCTACGGATCTGATATGTCAATACAAATCAATGGTCATCATTTCATGACTTGTCAATTTTACAAAATAGCACAAGTTGCCAGCTGGCAACTATCTATATTACCTATGCAAAATATTCCCCCTCATGATGTATCTTCATCATGTTCTTCATCTGATTCATGCGGATCATCATCATGTGCATCACTTTCTAAACTTTCACTATCCTGATGATGATGCTGCTGCATATGGGGTTGCATGCTGCTCTGGATCTGTTCGTATGCCCACACAACCTGATCTATTCCTCCGCCATCTTGAGTCTTTGCTTTGATAATGGCGTGCTTGTGTGCCTCATACTTATCCTTGCTGTTATCCAGCTTATTTTCTCTGTCCTGCAGTGTCTCATTGTAGGTCTCCATCTTGACCTTGATCCTCATCACCTTATTTATAATCTCTTCTGTCAAGTGGATGAGTGGACCATCATCTTCCATCTGGAAGTTACTGCGCAGAGCCTTAAGGGCAGAATCTTCATCTTGATTCTCTATCTTCCCTTCCACTTTGCCCTCTAATGTTTCTAACATGTCAGCCTCAATGCCCATTAAATCACGTAGCCTCATGTTGATCTCCCTCAGCTTATTATTGCACCTCTTGAGGACTCCACATTCAAATTGTACATCTTTGTACCAGATATCTACTAACAATGCAGTATTATTATTCAATACCTGCTTACTGATAAGCAGTTGTGGGTTTATTTTTCTTATTTCTCCCAACAGGCTGAGGACTTTCTCCAGTTGATAAGACCTTTTCCCAGTCTACATCTGCAATCTGTCCACCTTGGTTTTGGAGTCACTTAATATGCTCCACCTTTTCAAAGAACCCTTCATTATTTCAACAGCATCATCCAATGTGGATGACATCCATTTCCTTATTATGGAAGCCTCATGTTTCATGAGGTCCAGTTTATTTATCTCCTCTTGAGAAATGGCAGTCAATGGGACTGCAGCTTCACCTGTAGTATCCTCAGGATTGGTCAAACCTTTAATGTATGCATGCAACTGAGCAATGTGCTCTTTATGTTTCTTATTCTTCTCTTTCTCTCTTTTCACCTTCTGAATTAGAGAGTCTATGATGTCCTTACCTTCTTGACCTTCCTGCTCTTCGTTGGCAAAACCTAAATCAACTGTGCTTATCTGGAATTCATCCACAGTGATTTTGCCTTTCTCCTTCTCTACCGCAGGTACAGCAATTTGTGCGGTCCTTCTCCCTGTCGCCGGATCTCTCTTGATGGCCGAAGTCATTCTGGCCTTTCTCTTGGGCTTCATTATATCCACGGAGAACAAGGTGGAGACGTCGAACTCTTGGATTTCAAGTTCCTCCTCAACATTTACCTCCTTTTCTAACCATGGAGGCACCTGATCATGTTTTACAGCATCATGATGCTGTTCACCCCTATCTCCTGTTTCCACCAGCAAGCGTTGTGGAGATGGTGATTTTTCTTTTTCTCCCTCTTGATGCTCGCCTTGCTGCTGATCTTGTGGTGCCTCCTCCTGTCGAGGAACTTCCTTTTCTGGGGGAGCATCTTCTCTATGTGGGGAACCTTGCAGTGTACCTGTATGCAGATCATGATGATCATGATCTTTCTCCATCCTTTCTTCACCTGTCCCCAGTTCTTCCCCTTGTGGAGGTTGATCATCCTCCTTTCACTTCTCTATTTCTGGTGGCATGTCCACCGTATCTGATATCATTGGATCCGCCCGAGGTGATGGCATCTGTTCTGCAGCTGTTACTTGTTCTGTGCCTGCACCATCCACCTCTTGTGCCTTATCAACCGGATCTTCTATTCCTTCCTTCTTCTCATCAGCCTTTATTTCTTGGACCTCCACTATAGCAGGTCCTGCTGATGTATATTGTGGGCTTTGCTGGCCTGATTCAAGAGCATGGCCTTCTGCTTCTGCCATCTCTATCTCCTCTATTAGGTGGCCCTTATCAGGTGATCCTGCTGGCTTCTCAGGACTTGCATCCTGTTTCTCTGCCAAGTCTACCACTACAGGATTTGTCACCTCAGCGATCAGTGTATCCATCCTATGTCCTGAGCTATCTGCTCTGGGCTCTTCTCTGGTTTCGGGTTCTTTTCTCGCTCCGCTTCTGTTTGTTTCATCTCCTCAAGCACTGATTGGAAAAATGGAGGCTTGTGAGGAGTCACACTGATGCCAGCAGCCAGTGTTTCCATTTCTTGTGCAGCTACATCCTACACCACTTCATCATCAGACAAGTTGATTGTCTCATCTAGCGAGACATGCCCTTCCGCTTGTGTCTGAGATGCTTCTTTTTGTTGTTCTTCTGCCAGTTCAGTTTTGAACTTGACAATGGTAGGAAGTGGAACGTTATGCTGAAGTTCCTTCTGCACTTCACTACCTGCCTCCTGTAGTTGTGCAGGAGGTTGACTTATCTCACCTCTCATGGAGGTTCTTGGTTTCTTAGGTGTGGTGGGAACCAACACCTGCGGAGCTCTCCTCTTTCTTCTTATTATTAGTGGAGCTTCCTCCTCTTCTTTAGGCTCCTCCTCCATGAGGATAGCTTTGCCTGGTTGTTTGGATGACTGACCCACTTCTTGGGTCTCTGTGATTCTAGCCTCTGCTGTCTTGGTTTTCTTGGGCTTTGGAGGAGAGTCTGATTCTGACCCTGATCTGGCTGCCTCCTCCACTGTGGATACTGCCCTGTCAATTATGACCCCTTTGGGTCCCTTTTCCACCTTCTTGCCCTTTGTGGCCTTTTTGCTAGGTTGCTGTGGTGGAGGGGTCCTCTCTCCCTTAGTCTTCCTCTTCTCCAGTAGGAAGTCATCATATTCGTCTGTGGGGATGTCCTGCCCCTTCTTCTTGTTGTTCACCGTGATGGCAACACCCTTCTTCTTCAATGCCTCTACCTGTGCATCTACCCAAGCTTGGGTCAAGTGTAGGGTTCTGGCAAAGAATGGGTCCAAGGACATATCCTCCTGCATGGTGAGGTCAGGTGCAGATATGGTGTCATTATAAATCTTCTTCTGCTCATATTCATTGGCCATTATCCTGCCGTCATCATTCTTCAGCTGCTGAGGGAGGGATGTGCAGTCAAATGTCCTAATCTGGTTCAGAGTCAACCTCTGATACCTCCTCCTCCTGGCTTCTGCCTCATCTTCGCAGTCAGCCCAAAAATCTTCTAGGTGCCTCTGGTGAATAGGCTTTCCTAGGATCTTCTGCATTCGGCCATAAGGATCATATGGTCTCGTTACTGGGAAGGGCAGCAAATTCATCTTTTTTAGGGTGACCATCACCTTCTTTATATTGTCAGAGTCAGGGCACATGTAGTTACCGATGCTGACTGGGAACAAAATTGGTGGCAGCTTCTTGGCATCCTTATACATCTGTATCATGGTGGAGCCCTGCCTGATAAATTCCATCAAAACTACTGCATCTGTAGGATATGTTGGCAGCATCAGGCGATGTCCTTCAAAACCTTCTATCCTGATGTAGGAAAAGGTGGCAAATTGGATGTACCATGCCCCATGCCTGTATACTGCCTCCTGAGCTTCCATGCTCAGTCTTTTAGTTCTGTTATCCTCCATGGTCCTTACCAGATGCATAGAGAATGCATCATTGACCAGTTTGTAGTCCTTGATATATTTGGTTCTTTGCAGCTGAGGATGATGATCCTAGATATATGCTGCATTTGTGCCCGTCAGTTTTCCATCTGTGACCAGGGCATCAAAAGTGCCTCTATACGCATAGGAATAAACGATATAGGAGGTCATGTAGAATGCACAGTCTGAACCTCCCAGGTTCATCAGCTGCTCATGCAGAGCATCGCCTATTATTTGGCCCCACAATGGCTTGATGTCTGCATACAAGCACATCATTATTATGCCGTACATCCAATCTCTAAAATCACCAGTATCAGGCTGGCCAGTCACCCTGTTTAGTAGGGCAATCACATACTGATACTCTTCATTAAAATCAAACTTGAACATGTGCACAGGAAGCTTGGCCGCTGCATTATATGTGCTGTTCTTGGCCCGCCAAGCATACATGTTCTTTCTGGCTGCCTTCTTGTTGGCCTCATATTCTCTTTTAGACTTCTTCAAGTCTACACTCTTTACCTTACTGCCCATTGGCAGTCCAAATGTCTGGGAGAGACCTTTGATGGATAGGTCTGCATACACTCTCCCATGCTTCACCACTTGCCTCGTCTGAGGGTTATAATTCCGGGTGCATTCAATGACTAGCTCCGGAGACTCCATGGAGTATGGGAAGCCAGCAGTGTTCCACATACCTGATACAAACACTGCGTCCAGTACCGGACTCTTGTCTTGTCCATCATTCAGCTTGGCTGACCAAGCCTCCAGGTTGGTAATCCCCTGATGGGTATCTGTAATTGCCCCATATTTGAACAGGACCCCTCTCTGGGAAGAGAACATAGGCCCGCTGAATTCCTCCTAATTCTTGACTGAGCATTTTTCAGCCATGGGTACCTGCAATTAACAACATTTCTTCTCACAACAAGGATATGCATGCATACATATTGCAAATATCATGCCTATTGCATCAATTTCACATTACTTACTTACATGGATACATAACCAGGACCTACAACATCATTTAGAAACAACATGATGAGGGTTTCAGTTCACTTACCTAGTTATGCAGATTTTCTTTTATACCAGTATATCGTCAAGACACTCTTAATTCAACTGCTGATCACTCCCCTCCTTCTATCTGTGAGCTCGAATTGCGCAACGGTAGCTGTTATGTGGATATGGAGGCTGGTGCTCTGTAAAACAATTTTAACGTAGGTAAACGTAACAATGGCGGTTGAATTACCTTTTAACCTCGTAGTTAGGGTAAATTTAGGGCAACTCTGACAAGTTAGATTGCCATCTTTGATCACTCGTGCGAAAACTCAAGATCTCGTCAGGTATTTCATCGGGTTCCGGGGTCGGCGGGAATCACCTCCCATATCTGCGCGCATTTAATGATAATGGCGGCAAGGGGAGCGGGGAAACATCCATATGGCGGGATATCATGAGAGCAGGATGATATTTCACAAATATCGGGTTGAGTTTCGATATCATCCTCCCTAGCACTGGAATTATTATCGCTACAAGATTCGAGTGATAATGCACCCTTTGTTTACATTTTAGCACATCAGGAGGATATTTCGGTTTATCGGGTGATGTTTCAAAACAAAATGATGATGATGAGACAAGCTTGCTCATCCTCCCTTCTGAATATCAGGATGACGTCATCATGATATTCGTTCTTTGTATCAGAAATGCTTCATGACGTCATCGTCATATTGGGTGAACATGATCATGTTTACAAAATATCCTGTCGAAATGTAAATATGATGATGATGTCATCAGGATGTTTGTTTCTTCGTTTATTGTATTCAGATGATGTCATCAGGATGTTTGTTAAGGGTGATGTTTCATGTCAAGATGATATTTACGAATATCAGGTTACTTTTCAAAACATGATGTTCGCGATATAAAAGACCGCTTGACGGGAAAGACTTACTGCCGTTTAAAGTTGACGTCAGGATATTTGAGCAGCAGGATATATCGGGGGATGTTTCAATTATGATGATGATCTTTAAACAACATGATTCAGATTATAAAATATGACCCCCCTTCTTTTGCGAATATCAGGTTTGACCAAAACTTTGACTGTTCATAACTCTCACATCCTGGTGAGTACCAGGGTGACGTAAAAGGCAAACCTGCATGAAATTTAATGTTCTTCCAGAATATGAGGTCACAGATACGAAATAGGGATTTTGACAAACTGACCTCATAATGATGACTTACCTCATCTTGACTCAACGGGCTGATGCACTTGACTGATTTTTACCAAACCGCCAGAAAGCAAGAAACACAAACCAAGCCAAAAGAAGTTGGGTCCCTATTTTGCCAAGTCAAAATGGGGCATGTTGTGTAACCACACAACAGGTGGACACAACATATGGAAAATGTTATGCAATGGATAATAGGTCCATCCCTATTGTTGGAGTTATGAAGGATGTGGAATTAAAATTGGCCTCACCCTGAAGCTATTTATATAACTGATATTACTGTAGTAGACATTCCTCCATACTATGGAATGTTATTATCCAGACAGTGGACTACTGTAGTAGGAGGGAATGTCCAATTAGACCTATCATATGCAACAATACCAGTGAATGGGAAGGAAGTTGATGCAGGAGCATCCCTGGTTCAAGAGCAATCTTGCATCAACCAAAAACATTTTCATTCCAGTTTGTTTGTAGTTCAGTTTGTTTCATTTTCCAGTCCAGTTCAGGCAGTTCAAGTAGTTCAATTAGTAGCAATTTGTGTATTTTGGTCTGCATTCTACCACAATTACATTTTAGATTTCATAGATCTGGACTTAGCATCTAGATTCATTCATCTACATCATATCCAAAATTCAGAGCATTTGGATCAAGTACAGAAAGTTATCGCTATCAGAAGATTGACTATTTTCTTATAACAGAGCATCCTGATAGTCTCTGATAATCAGCTAAAGGAGAAAGCTTGCAGAGCATTCCTTGACTTAAGGATCCTAATGACACACCATTCAATGACCTTTGGTTCATGGCTGACCTTTCCTGAGATCCCCACATCGTTCCATTCATTTGGGGAGGATTTCTACACACTTAGGTCTGACCTATCCGTATACACATGTTACAACTCTTCCTTGGAGTTTGTGATCTTCCTTGGCCGACGCGGAGGAATATTGTATTCTAGAGATGATATATAATGATGTAATAGATCCCTAGGAAAGTAGTGATTTACATAGTGATAGTTGATAGTTTAGATTTTGCGCAAAGGAGCTTCAAAGCTATATCTTGTGCATATTTCGATCAAGCCTTTGAGCCCTAATTGTAAGCCTGCATGTTGCCAGCCAGATTGTATTTAAATTCTATGATATACTGAATGACTAAATATACATTCATTACATATCTTTGAGTTGTTTCCGTTGTGTTTACTCTTTTTGCACAGTCCAGATAGTTCACTCTGTGAACCCTCCTACTGTGACTGCACCAGAAGTTAAGTTATATAGAGAGCCAAGATATGAGAACATAATAGAACAAGTAGATCCAAACCAAATGAATTATTTATGTGATATAGATCTAGGGAGTTTTAGGGTTGAAAAATCACAACCTGAATTACAAAACACAGAGCCAATAAAAAGAGAAGTTCAAATAGATGAACATGGTGTGTGGAGAATGTATTTTGATGGAGCCTACAGCAAAGGAGGAAATGGGGCAGGAGTTGTATTCATTTCACCTGTAGGAAAAACATTCAAACACTCATTCTTGCTAACCTTTGAATGCACCAATAACATTGTTGAGTATGAGGCATTATTGCTAGGATTGAACATTGCCCTGAAACATGGAATCAAGTTACTAACAGTATATGGTGACTCTGAGTTAGTTGTTTCACAAATCAAGGTGAAATATTTGTCAAAGAATAAGAGGTTGAAGAAATATAGAAATGTTGTATCGGATACCATTGAACTATTTGATGCATTCTCTATAGACTAGATAGAGAGGTCCAAAAACATAATGGATTATTTCCTAGCAAATGTGGCCCTAAAAAGAGATGATATTACATTAACAGAAATAGTTGAAGTAGAACTCAAGGTTAGACCAGCAATCCCTGATAATATTTATAATTGGAAAGTATTCAATGATGATCAAGATCTCATTAAGTTCCTCCATTTTGTGGACCAATATGAGTCTCAAGAAATTGACTTCAATGCATTTGTGGAAGAGGTAGATGGTAAAGACTCTTTTTGGAAAAGAAGTGGTCCAACTCAAGACAAATAAAATGCCCAAAGGTCTTCTAGCCCTAGAAAGAGTGTTTGATGGACAAGATAGATATAATCTCAAACCTGCAATAGTTAATCTTAAGGATGTTGAAGAGATCAACTTGGGAATAGAGATAGCCCCTAAAAAGGTTTATATTGGAAGAAAGATCAGTCCAAAGATCAGGGAAATGCTTATAATTTTACTCAAAAAATATAAACATGTATTTACCTGGTCTTATGATGATCTAAAAGCATATAGAGAAGATCTATTTCAATATGAAATACCATTGAAACCTAATGCCAAACCATTCAGAGAAAGACAAAGGCCTATAAATCCTACATTGGCACCCAAAATGCAAGAAGAACTCATGAAACTCAGAGAAGGAGGTATTATCAAACCAATTAGGCACTCCTCTTGGGTATCCAACTTGGTGCCTGTAAGAAAAAAGAATGGCAATATAAGATTGTGTGTAGACTTCAAAAATTTAAACATCTCATCACTAAAAGATAATTATCATCTTCCAAATATGGAGGCAATGTTGCAACAAGTAACAGGATGTGAATTACTATCCATGATGGATGGTTTCTCTAGGTACAACCAAGTAAAGGTTAAAGAATCAAAACAATATAAAACTACTTTTACAACACCTTGGGGTACCTATGTTTATGTAAGAATGCCATTTGGTCTTACAAATGTTGGTACAACACTTCAAAGGGCCATGGATGTAGCTTTTGCTGATCTGATTAACACAATAATGGTAGTTTACCAGGATGATCATACAACATATTCTAAAAGGGCAGAAGATCATTATTCGTACTTGGAGAAGATTTTTATCAGGGCATTGGAATGTGGTATTTCCTTAAATCCAAAGAAGTGCCTTTTTGCTGTGATAGAAGGAAAATTGCTAGGGCACATAGTCACAAAGCATGGTGTAAGGATTGATCCTAAAAGGGTAGAGGCTATTGACAAGATTCCTATTCCAAAAAATATGAAAGGCATTCAATCTTTCTTTGGATAAATAAATTTTGTCAGAAGATTCATATCAAACATTGCAGAAATTGTCAAACCAATCTCTAAAATGTTGAAGAAGGCTGCAAAAGTGGATTGGACTAAAGAGGCCATTGATGCATTTACATCCATCAAGAAATCTATTAAAGAGGCTCTTGTATTGAAATCCCCAGATTTTGGTAAGCCATTCTAGGTATTCTCTTTTGCATCTTTTCATACGATGGCAGCTGTAATGTTGCAGAAAAATAATGAAGGATATGAACAGCCTATATCATTTTTTAGTAAATCACTTCAGGGGGCAGAATTGAAATATGATATTACTGAAAGACAAGCCTATGCCCTAGTAAAAGCAATAAAAGCATTCAGGCTATATTTGGTGGGGGCCCATGTAATAGCATATGTACCAAATGCTACAGTAAAAGATGTTTTTGTCTAGAATGAAGTCACAAGATGGAGATGTAGATGGATTAATAGAATCCAAAAATTCAACATTGACATCCAAATCACCAAGCTTGTTAGAGGTCAGAGTTTGGCCAAATTGATGGCTGAGTCAAACTTGGAGGTTGCACAAGTTTACAGTATACAAGAAAAATATAACATTATCGCAAGCATCAAGCATACACTTTGGTATACAAATGTAATGTATTATCTCAAAATCATGAAATATCCTCAGGGCTTGAATGAAAACCAAAGGACTTTGAAACTTGTTGCATCAAAATATGTCTTCATGGATGGGGATTTATATTGGAAAAACAGAGATGGTATTTTACTTTTGTGCCTGGATAAGACACAAGATGAGAAGATGTTACAAGATATGCATAAAGGTGTGTGTGGAGGGCACTTCTCAGCGAAGCCTACAACCCATAAGATAATGAGAGTAGGTTATTACTGGCTTGAAGTTTTTAAGGATGCCCACACATATGTGAGGAAATGTGAAGCTTGTCAAAAGTTCTCTAGGAAACTAAACTATCAAGGAGCTGTACCACTGAGGCCAATGCAAGTTGATGCTCCATTTCATCAATGGGGAATTGACTTTGTAGGTGAAATCATAGAAAAATCTCGTGGTGGACATAAATGGATTTTGGTAGCAACAGACTATTTCACAAAATGGATAGAAGCAGTTCCAACTAGACAAGCCACTAGTAAGGTAGTGGTCAATTTTCTACTAGAAAATATTATCACAAGGTTTTGGGTTCCTATGAGGCTTATTACGGACAATGGTATGTGCTTCAGATCAAAAGAATTCAAAACATTCTATCAATCCTGTAGATTAGATTATCAAATAAGGTAAGAATACAAACTAATATGGAATAAATCACAAGAGTTATACCTCACTTGAAGACCCAATTTCATCAAGGGAGAGGAACCATGCACCCAAAAACAAGTTCCTAAGACAAGATTATCCCTAGACAATGGATTTAGATGCGAAATGCTATTCAAATTGTGCAACTCACTATCCTAGCTCAAGAGTGATTTTGGCATTTTGACTTTGCATAGACTTGGATGATGAAAATGGCTTGGGAGAGGTTTTATTTATAGATTTTTGGAGAGGATTTTGATCCAAGGGTGGAGATTGATTTGAGAGATCAATGGTGGAGGATAAAAGTGATGTGGAGGGCCTAGATTCAATCTTGAATTAATGGAGGGCTAGGAATAAAAGTGATTCTTTTATTCATTTTGGGAAAAGGGGTTATTTAATGAGCATGGGGGTGAAGGATTATTTTAGAATAAAAGATTCATATGGGGGAATGTAAATGAATTAAAAATTCATTTGGGGAAGAGAGGAAATAAATGAGTATGGGGGTTGTAAGGAGAAATAAATGTGATGTGGGATGTTTTTAAATAAAAAATTGACTTATGTGGATTTAATTCAATTTTTTATTTGGAGGATGTGGGGAAGGGTGTTAGACAAGGTTTGACCACCCAAATGGAGGGGTTAGGATTAATTAAATAGGGATTTTATTTAATTAATCCTAGGGCTATGATGAGGTAGGCTAGGGTAGGCAATTAAATAATAGCTATTTAATTGTCTAGGGTAGGGATAGGTTAATTATAGGCTAAATTAATTAGTTAATTATGGTTTTAACTAATTAATTGGATTTAGTGGAAAAGGGGAAATTGATTTAATAAATATTGCATATTTATTAAATTAATTGGCTAAGGTTTAGACTATTGAATTAATGAAATTAATTCAATTTTGGGGGACAAAATGGTGTGAATTTGGAAAACGAAAGGGGTAATTAATTAAATAAAAATTTAATTAATTGGTTAGAAGGGAAATTGGTGTATTTAGGGATGTCTGGAGTCAATTTGATGGTAGAAGACATTTTTAGGTGTCTACATTTGCCCCTCTTTGACATGGCGTCTGGACCTAGGAAGGAAGTGGCATCAGGTCGAAGAAAGATATGCCCCAGCTGCCGGGAGGGAATAGGATGGATAAGGGATGCCCCCTTGAGAGGTCGGCGGGAAAATAAGAATTTTTCAAGTGATTTCTCGAAAAGGATGTGACGGTAGTGAAAATTGGATAGGGGATGGCAAAAGAGGATGACGGGAAGAAGAACGGAGGAAAAAGGCCGAGATCTGCACCCTGGAGGGAAGAAGAGGGGGTGAAAGAATGACGTGGCCCACTATATTAGGTAAAGTGGGCCCTTAGAGTGCTACATTTGCACACTTTGACTTTGGAGAAGAAAGGATGAAGGAGAGATGGCTGAACACAACCCCCAGTTCCCGCGATTTCGACACATCTCTGAGTAGTTCCGAGAGTTTGGTCAAGCACTAGGCACTGGACCTCTGGTAGGGCCTAACCCTATCTTTGTAATTTCTTCATTTTTCATGCATTTTTTAGGGTTTTAGGGTTGGTGATTGGAGCGCGTAGCGCCAATGGCAAGGCGGATTGGTGCCATCCTCTGGATTGGCGCTATCCACCCGGGTAGGGTTAGGGTATTTTTTCACCATTAGGTGTGTGTTTTAGTGCTATCATCCGGATTAGCATCATACATGGAAGAATAGAATTCTAGCATTTTAACGCCAAATGGGGGTTAAAGTGGCGCTATTATCTGGAATAGCGCCATGCTGGGTAATAGCACTATTTTTAATTTTAGTGCTATTTGGGGGATCAGTGCTATTTACTGGATTAGCGCCATTGGGCGGATTAGCACGAAAAGGAATAGGGATGCCATTTTGAGAAATGGTGTGATGCATAGCGCGCGGTAGCGCTATTTTGCGGATTGGCACATAGAGTTGTGCGAAGTGGCACTATTTTCTATATTAGCACCATTTAGAGGAAATTTTAGCACCATTCTAAAAATGGCACAAGGGTTTGTCTATTTTCAGGTCCCTTGATGTTGGGTTGTTAGGTACCTAGAAGAAAAAGGTTGGTCTAGACACTTAGAAGAAAAAGGTTGGTTTAGACATAGATAGGTTGACATCTAACCATAATGTTCTATATGCAGGATGCAGAGCAGTTCATATTGCAGTCGCGAGAGTGATGAGTTCCCACTGTGATGGCACTATTTGATGATTTTGATGACACCACGAAGGCGCGGTTGGCGAGATTGGGGCTTCCGATTGTATCTTCTATGCCTGTTCTGCGAGCTCATAGAGCTCTGATGACGGCCATGGTGGAGTGATACCACACTGAGACTTACAGCTTTTTATTGCCGATAGGAGAGATTACCATCACACTTGAGGATGTTTATCGCATCCTCAAGCTACCTATCCAAGGCCGACATGTCAGATATGACACGAAGAGAGGGCAGAGTGTACTGGTCAGAGTGTTTGGTGTAGATCGTCTTGTTCTCTCTCCGAATGAGAGGGAGATAGACTATGAGGGGACATTGGTTGCGGGTGCAAATCCATTTACCTTGTTCCTTTGCGCATTGATTGGGGGCATGGTGATGCCTGATAGGTGAGGCAGGGGTTTTTCAGTTGGCTGGGGAGGGGTGATAGAGGGGATGGTGACGCATGGGATTGTCTATGCCTAGGGGCCAATGATGCTATCGCAGTTGTACCATGAGATGCACACAGTCACCTATCTGCATGATAGAGCTTTGTCCACTGGAGTTACTCTGCCACACGTGTGGATTTGGGAGCACATCCCTATCACTCGGCCAACTTGTGGGTACTATCGACGACAGTTTGAGGCCTTTGTGTTTTTATATTGAGATGTAGAGTACACATATACTGGCTAGGTGCAATATTGGTGGAGGATGTTGGATGACGTGATTAGTGTGGTTTGGTGGCCATACATCAGTATAGAGGAGTGGCCAGATGATGTTATTCATCTTCCATTTACCTTTCAGCAGAGATACCTTATGGGTCGAGGAGACCGTTGCATAGAGATGTACCTACCCTCACGAGTTATGCGGTAGTTTGGTTTGGTGCAGGAGACCCCTCAGCAGATGGCAATATATGCGCAGACCCCACGAGATGGACCCTACTGGCCCGCAGCCCTACAGCCACAGGTTGCTCTGAGTGACTTTGCAGCACTTCGACCAGTACAGTGGGATTGGAGGAGCATGGTTAGAGATGCAGGGACTACGGTAGGATATGATATTTGGTGGCATATGCATTGGCCCACTCGGTTGACAGATCCAGCAGAGGAGGCAGTAGGGGCAGAGGGGGGGATTCAGGTGGAGATGGAGATGACCCTGATGGGGATGGAGATGAGGTTATTGAGGACTACCTTGTGGACGTGGGAGATGATGGAGAGGAGAGATTGGTTGGGAGGGATGGCCAGCCGATGGATGTGTTGGCAGTAGCAGCAGCAAGACAGGGACAGGTGGGGTAGCAGGCTCTTGTGCAGCATGTTCCTGCCTAGCAGGTTCCGATACAGTAGGTTCTTGCACAACAAGTACAGGCGCAGTAGGTTCCTACACAGCAGGTACAGGTTAGGGTAGCGCGACAGCCTAGAGGACCTCGGTGGCGCGGGGGACATCTACCTCCACCATAGGTAGCGTAGCAGCAGGGTGGTAGGCATGATGCAGAGGCAAGGACCTCAGGGACAGCTTTGGGGGCAGAGGTTGAGAGGTTGACACCTCATCAGCGATGACAGGAGGAGGAGGAGATGGAGACCCTACGGGCACAGGTGGCCAACCTACAGGAGGCTTTGGAAGGCCATGAGGTAGAACTAGCACAGGCTCGGGGTGACATAGTCACCTAGACATAGGAGCGAGATGCAACACTCACTAGGGCACATCAGGCAGAGACCTCATTGAGTAGTCTTAGGCATCAGGTGGTGGTCTTGCCCCAGTTTTGGTAGTGATGCAGACATAGTTGTCGCAAGCTCAGTCGCAGTGCTATCAGCTGTAGGGACAGTTGAGCTAGGTATAGGGGGAGTTGACAGAGAGCAGTAGGCAGATGGAGTACTACAGGGGCCTATATTATGCGGTCGTGCCAGCAGCGCAGTGGGCATCGAGTTATAGCCAGGTTAGTAGATCGGGGGCATCTAGATCTCATAGATCAAGATCTATTCAGTCCATTCAGCAGACTATGCCTCCTCCCTCACACGTGCCCCAACAGGGTCCTCAGGTGCAGGTACAGCCACCGCCGCAGCCACAGCCACCGACAGGATCACAACCTCGACCAGGGTTAGAGTCTCCAACTCCATCAAAGAGGGGATCCTCTATGTGATAGGTATATCATGATAGCCCTTGGAGGCATTTTGTATCAGGACACTTTATTTTTTGATGTATATATGAGTGATGTACACTTTGTATGGTAATTTTATGTGATATGATGGATTCTGGTGGTTTATGATGCTATGGATATGATGTTCTATTATTATGATGTCTATGTGATGGATGCAGTATTTCTGTATGGATTTATATGCTATGGATGCTTTATGATGTTTTTGATTTTATGGATGCATTTAGGATGGAAATGTATGTTTATGTATGAAAAGAGGCATATGCAGCTTAGATGTTTATTAAATGCATTTATATGATGATGTATTGTGACTAAGTGGTTTGTGAAATGATATGGGATGTGATGTATAATGTGTAACTAAATGATTCTAGAATGAACCTAATTATTATGCAAACTTAAATGGATTAAAATGGACTTAAGTGACATGTAATTTGAGATGGTGTAAATGAATCTATTTGATATTCAATTTAAATGGATAAATAAATCTAAATGATATGTGATTTTAGGTGGTTTCTAAATGTACCTAAATGATATGTAAAATGATATGCTATTATGGATTAAAAATGAACCTAAAATGATATGCAAATTAAATGGATTAAAATGCACCTAAATGGTTTAAAATGAATCTAAAATGACATGTAAATTGGATTAATGTGATAAGAAAAAAAAGGATTTAAAATGAATCTAAAATGACATGCAAATTGGATTAATGTGATATGCCAAATGGATTTAAAATGAATCTAAAATGACATGCAATGATGGACTACATGGACCTAAAATAATATGCAATGAAATGATCATGACATGTAGCTAAATGATATGCTTAGATGTAGTTTAGGGGATAGGTGGTATGTAAACTAGGTGGTGGGTGAGGTGGTCCAGTCCTGATACACATGATGTTCATTGTTTAACCTTGAGTGGTGAGGCTGTGGGAAAGGGGATGAGGTGGGGAGAGGATAGGGGTGTATGGATGGGTATGGGTAGGATTGGGAGTGTCTAGAGATGGGGGGGAGACAAGGGGGTTGTTAGGTCGTAAGACACCACGTCAGTTGAGGGGGGATTTCTTTCGGTTCAGGATGTGTTGAGTGGAAATGCGGTGGGGTAAAATGATTATTAAATCTAGGCTGAGATGGGATATTTGACTGAGTGATTAGGATGATGATTTTGAGCTAGTAATAGTAGTTGCACCAGATTAATTGAGAGCATTTCTTAGTTTAATGTAGCAATGTAGGATATAGCTCACAAAGGTATGAAATGACCTAGGTGATGATGTATACCTTGCGATTGCATGGACTAGACCCACAAGCAATAGGTTGATTTCATGCATGCCCAAGGTAGTATAATCTTGTCTAGTCGAGTAAGAGGACTCATAGCAATGAGTGCGAATAATGCATAAAAGGTTTTGATGCCTGTATATGCAAATAGGACACATGCTAGAACTGACCGGGACTTCAAGATATGAATACTATTCTTGGAGTAATGAAACCAACCCACAAGCACAGCATGCAGAAACAATGACGATGTCTACTCCAGGTGCTCCTTGCTACTTGCCATGATATAATGAGACCAAGGTAGCTTTGGAGATGACTTAGAGCAAGACAAAAAGATAAAAATCAATGAGCAAAAAGACCAACAAAAAGATACAAATAGCCTTTGTGTGCTCTTGCCAAGAGACATGATGGTAGAATGATAGATTGTTGTCCATTGTAGGAAAGATATATCCTAGGATGCAAATCCATTGGTGTTGATTAGAGAATTTTTGGAAGATGGGTAAAAGAACAGTTTGGCCATGTGTAGGATTATGGTTGATATGTTGATTGATGATTTTTGCATTGGGGGACCTGTTTGGAGTGTATACGTAGCTTGTGTATCATTTATGAGATCCAAAAAGCTCAGTAAATGGGGGACCATCCAACAGGGTGGATGGGTGCATCTTAGGTACCTGAGTACTGGAAACATCCTTCGTATTCCAGACTGCCTACATACCCTGTGTCCATAGGATCAAGGTACTTTTTAAGACGCGGGCGAAATGAATATGTAGTTCTGGCAAGACTTAATGATGTGGGAATGGTGCGGGATGGGTTTTGATGTGATGAAGATTGATACATGTTTGATGATCGTGATGAGATGTGTTATTTTTGGGGTTTTCTGTATTTTCTATTATTTTTGTATTTTATGATTTTGTAATTTTTTTGGATTTTGTATGTACAAAGGGAGCTTACAAGGATCCTCATTCCATGAGTTGGCCTTGGGATGGGATAGGATGGTTTGGGCGATAGGACTAGATGTTTCAGAATTCTAAGCCATGGGATGCGTGAGATATGGAGTGATGTGATAGAAAGAGGATTTATTAGATGGTAGAACCGGCCACTACGCATGGCGCCTGTAACAGGTTTTCACCATGGTACTTATCTAAGGCGTCACCGAAGTGATTTTCACCATTGGAAGTTTTTATTGCACTCTAATTTTTCTTGATTTTCTAATTTTTTTGGTGTTTTTTCTTTAATTTTTTTATTTTTTTGATTTTTTGACTTGGGGTAACAAGATGGGTTATGCATAGAACTTCTTGAGATGCAAGATATTCATCAGCTCGTCTAGAGGCTACCCTTCAGGTGTTGCAAGATGATAAGCTCCTGACCCATAATTGGCGGTGACAACATAAGGTCCTAGCCAATTGGGTTCAAACTTTCCTTGCTTCGGATGCTCTTGCAGGTTCTTCTGATTTTCCATTAGGACAAGGTCACCTACCTTAAATTTTCTGGTTCTAATCTTTTTATTGTAGCTTCTTCTGAGGCAGTTTTGGTATGCCTGTAAGTGATTCAATGCATTCAGGCATTTCTCATCCAGTAGTTCTAGTTGATGCAACCTTGCGATGCGGTAGTCCTCATCAGAGATAATGTTTTGCAAGGACACTCGGAGAGATGGGAGCTCGACCTCTATAGGTAAAATGGCTTCAGATCTGAATACTAGTGAGAATGGGGTGGCTCCTGTAGGAGTGTGGATGCTTGTGCGGTAGGCCCATAGGGCAGGGTTGAGTTGGAGGTACCAGTCACAGCCAGTTTCATTGACTATCTTCTTGAGAATGCGGAGGATGGTTTTGTTCGAAGCCTCTTCTTGACCGTTTCCTTGAGGGTAATATGGTGTGGAGAAGTGGTGTTTGATGTCAAATTTTTCACACAAAGTGCAAACTTCTTGGTTTTTGAAGGGCTTTCCATTGTCAGTGATGATGGAATGGGGGATACCATATCGGCAGATGATATAGTGGAGGATGAATTTTGAGATTTGGATACCTGTGGTGAAGGTGAGTGGTATTGCTTCCACCCACTTTGTGAAGTATTCGGTAGCAGTGATAATGAACTTATGGCTATTGGAGGATGGAGGATGTATTTTTCCTATGAGGTCAAGCCCCCACTGTGAGATAGGCCATGGCATTGTGATCGGTTGCAGTTCCTGTGCTGGTGCATCGATGAGATCGCCATGCTGTTGGCATGGGAGGCATTTCTTGATAAAACTGTGGGAATCTTGTTCCATTGTGGGCCAATAATATCCGGTCCTGAGTATCTTTTTAGAAAGAGTGGGTCCACTTGAATGCACCCCACAGATGCCTATGTGTACCTCCTCCAAGGATACTTCAGCTTCCCTAGAGTCTAAACATCGTAGTAGCGTACCATCAAGACTCCTTTTGTATAATGTATCGCCTACAAGGATGAAACAAGAGGCTCGACAAATGAATGATTTTCTTTGTGAGGTGGACAGATTAGGGGGGAGGATGTTGTCATGGAGATATAGATATGTTTCTTGGTACCACGGGGACAAGGGACCAACGACTTCGCACACTAGTTTGGATTGAGGAACATCGTATGCTGAGATAGGGAGTTCTTCGATCAGGAACTCACATTTCTTGCTATCCTTCTTCATATCTACCAGAGATCCGATAGTTGCCATGGCATTTGCTACTTTGTTATTGAGTCTTGGGATTTGCTTGAAGTGGATGTCTTCGAAGTAATCTTTGAAATCATCGACCATCTTTTTATAGGGAAGGAGCTTGTCATCCTTGGTTTTGTATTCATTATTGACCTACTTAATGACTAGTTGAGAGTCGCCGTACACCAGTAGCTTTTCAATTTTCCATTGGATGGCCATGCAGAGACTGTGATGAGGGCATCATACTCTACTACGTTGTTGGTGCATGGAAATGTGATCTTGAAGGATTCAGGGATTGTGTCACCTTGAGGGGTAACAAATAGGACGCCTGCCCCCAAGCCTCTGTGGGTGTATGATTCATCAAAATACATCTTCCATGTGTCTATGGTTGGTGTGATTGTCAGGATGGCCTCGTCTGGAAAGTCTGCAATTGTAGGATGTTCTGCAGGGATAGGTGCTTCAACCAGCTGATCTGCTATAACCTACCCTTTGATGGCCTTTCTCTCAGTGTATTCTATATCAAACTCTGTGAGAATCATGACCCATTTAGCCATTCTGCCAGTAAGAGTAGCTCTGTTTAGGAGGTATTTCAGTGGGTCGATCTTAGCAATGAGCTTTGTCTTGTGATTGAGCATGTAGTGTCTCAACTTTTGGGACATAAAGACAAGGGCTAAACATGCTCGTTCAATTTGTGTATAATTGAGCTCATATGAGATCAAGGTGCGGCTGATATAGTAAATGGCCCTTTCTTTCCCCTACTCGTCGAGTTGTGCTAGTAAGGCCTCGATGGCTGTCTCTATTGCGGAGATGTAAAGCAGGAGGGGTTCGCCTTGCCTTGGTGGAGTTAGCACAGGAGGATTAGCCAGGTATTCTTTTAGTTGGTCAAAGGCACTCTAACACTGAGTGTTCTAGATGAAAGCTATGTCTTTTCAGAGTAGATACTAGAAGGGCTGGCACTTATCCACAAGTTGGGCAATGAATCGACGGATAGACTGGAGTTTTCCCTGTAGCCTTCATAGCTGTTTCAGTGTTTTTGGAGGCGGCATCTCGATGATGGCCTTGACCTTTGCAGGATCCACTTTGATTCCTCTTCTCGAGACTATGTATCCCAGAAGTTTTCCCGAGGTGATGCTGAAGACGCATTTCTTTGGATTCAAATAGACATTGTATTGCTCCAACCTATCGAAGATCTTGGCCAGCACATCTAAGTGTTCTTCTCTGGTCTTGGATTTCCCTAGGAAATCATCCACATAGTCTTCCATGACGTGGTAGAAAAGGTCATGGAAGATGACGGTCATAGCTCATTGATAGGTGGCTCATGCATTCTTCAGGCTGAATGGCATTACCACCTAGCAATATGTTCCCCATGGACATATAAAGGCCATTTTGTGCTGATCCTCTTCGGCAATTTTTATCTGATTGTATCCTGAGAAACCATCCATGAGGGATAACATTTCGTATCCTGTTATGAGATCCACTATCGTGTTGATGTTTGGTAGTGGGAAGTCATCTTTCGAGCAAACCTTATTGAGATCCCTGAAATCAGTACAACAGTGGATTCGGCCATCCGGTTTAGCAACTGGTACAAGGTTTGAAACCCATTTAGGATAATCGATTGGGTGAATGAACCCAACATCCAGTAATTTCTTGAGCTTTGCTTTGACGAGGAGAGCGACCTGAGGATTCATTTTTCGGAGCTTCTGTTTGACTGGTTTTGCGTCAGGGCGTACTGCAAGGTGATGAACCACCAACGCGGGATCTAGTCCTGGCATGTCTGCATAGGTCCACACAAAGTTGCGATTTCTGCGTGTGAAGAAAGACAAGAAATTCTCCTATTCCTATATGCTGAGAGATTCTGCTCTATATGTGATTTTTGGCTCTTCCTCTGCTCCAAGGTTCATTTCCTGAGCTGGTTCGACCAAGATGGGTGATCTGTCAGGATAGACTTTGTCTATCTCAGGGAGGCCCATGCTTCCATCTCTTGGTGCCTTGTGGAGGTTTTCACCAGGAGATACGTCATTTATTTTTACTATTTTAGGGTCTGATACTATCATGGAACAGTTTTCACCATCAGATCCATTTTTTCTTTTTGTGTTTTTGTGACTGGAAGTAGGGGTTGTCTCCCCAAAATAGGCATCTGGATGGAGTTCCATTATGTATCCTGCTCGATGATCTCCCAAAGGGAAGTGATCTCTTACCCCCATCATTTTGGCGATGGCCTCATGATTAGGTGTGATGTCGAAGACAGGAGGTCCCCGTTGGTCCCAATCAATGAGGTCGGGGTAAACTAGTGGCAAGTTGTTGGAGGGTGAAGGGAGAGTAGTGACAGAGTAAATGGTACAAATGGATGAGTCAAAGAAGTCGGTGAAATGGCTAAAGGAGTCTTGAAGGCCCGTTTCGTTAACATTATCGATGTCTAAGGGGGCTGTAGCGACCTCAAATAAGATACACTCGCCGGTAGTGAGGATGCGTTGTGGTTGACCATACCCTAACTCTTGAGTATAGGGATTCTTTGTTGCTTGCAGTGGTTCTACAATTCCCTGTTCATGAAGGCCTATATCGCCTTGTCCTTTATAGCCCATGCTCTTGACAATTTCAGAACCTTTCCCGTAGATTTCTATGGGGATTGTGGGGGCATCTTGCTCAGGCTCTTCATCCTTGTAAACCCAAGACGAGATATCTTCAAGTACATCCTGATCCAGGAGATGCCTCTTCTCAAAGATGGGTGAGGGTTTGCACTTGATGATGACTGTATTGGCTGTCTCTGTTGTTGGGATGCCGAATGTCTTAGGATTGGGTAATGTGCCCATACAAAAAGTGCTGTGTAGGTCATATTCCCCACATCCCATGTCGGATAGCTTGATTTGGACCTCGAGTGGTGGAGTTGTTTGGGATGAAGTGGAAGCAATGCTTGTGGGGTCGATATATGAGTTTGATGTTGTTGGATTGGCTTCAGCAGTGGCTTTATTATATGGGCAGAATGTTTGGTTGTGGCCTTCCAGAAAACTATAGTATTGGAAGGGGCAAGGGTCGGCATAGACTATGACTTCTGTGCCATTGTGGGGGAATTTGATGCATTGATGGAAGGTGGAGGGGACGGCTTGCATGGCGTGAATCCATGGTCTGCCGAGAAGGATATTGTAGGGGAGGTCGAGATCTAGAACTTGACACTTAGTTTCTAATATTTTCTATCCCACTTGTATGGGAAGCTTGATAGTGCCTTCAGAGAGCTGTTCAGTATCATCGTAGCCTATGATCATGATGCACTCACTGGTGTCAACAACCACATCGGAGCACCCCAAGTGTTTTAACAATTTTAGAGTGCATATGTTGAGGCCGGAACCACCATCTATTAAGACACTCTTAATGGTGTGCTTGTGGATGCAGACTTCGATGTGCAAGGTGTCATTATGTATGTGATCAGAGGCGGGTAGGTCCTTTTTTGAGAAGGTGAGATGATGGGGTGCGGCGATGTGTCCTACCATGGCTTGGAATTGAGTTACATTCATGTTGGTAGGGACTTGTGTTTGCAAGAGCGCTTTATCAAGGACGTCTTTATGAAGGGGAGATGTGCAAAGCAACTCGAGGATGGAAATTTGTGTGGGTGTCTTTCCTAGGTCTTCTAGGAGGTTATATTGGTGGGTAGGTGGTGCACGTACAGTAGGATGAGGAGGTAGGGAATCTGATGTGGATGCAGGTGTTTGTTCAGTGGGAGGGGTTGTGCGAATGGATACAAGGCCACGACAGGTTGTAACAGCACAATCAAGTGCTTGTGCGTGGATGGTGACTATGTTGACATGATGGGATGATGCTTCTATATGTCCTACGATAGAGTCGTAAGATGCGGGTGGTGGGGTGATATTGTAGGTTTGGTTGGATGAGGAGGCTTTGTTATGATTAGGTAGGGGATCTTTGTAAGCTCCTAGGTTGGTGTTTGGTGATGGTTGGGCACTGTGATCGAGACCGACTAGATTTTGTTCGATAAGGTCTTGGATTCAATGTTTGAGTTACATGCAGTCGGTTGTTTTATGACCCGCAACGCAGTGGTATTCACAGTAGTCTTTCACATTGTACCATGCAGATTTTAGTTCATTCTCTTGACGGGGTCTAACAGGTGGAAGCGTGATCAAATTTTCCTTGAGACATCTATCAAGGATGTCTTCGACAGGTTCCCCTAAGGGTGTGAATTGTCTGCGTGGTTTGCGTGGTTTAGTTGGGCCTCTCTGGTTATTTACATTGGTTGCATATGTATGCACAGGTGTTTGGTTTTGTATATATTGGATGGCTTTCACATCTGTGATGCCATCATTTAGATTGTTCTTGTTCTTCCCCCAATAACGTGATTTGTCATTTGATTGTGTGTTAGCGTTGTTGTTGGTATTGGGGGTGTTGTTATTGGATTTGTAGTAGTAGTTGTTGTTGTTGTCGTTGTTGTTGGATTTGGGGCCGTACAATTTGATGGAGCCCTTAGCAATGAGGTCTCATTTAATGGTGGTGCCTTTGTCGATGACCTCTTCAAAGGTAGATGCACAAAGTATTTGTAGATGAAACCTTAATTCCTGATTGAGGTTGGCCACGAACATGGTGATGAGTTGTTTTTCAGGAATGGGCCATGGGAGTTTGCTTGCTAAGCCTCTCCATCTTTGCAAGAAGGAAGTGAAGGCTTCGCCATTATTTTGTTTGGTGTTGCAAAGGTCGGTCATGGACATTTCATGCTCAAAATTGTAGGAGAAGTGGTTCACAAACTTCTCCGCAAGCTTAGGGAAAGTCCTAATGCCTGGGGGGAGATGTGCGAACCATTCAGCGGCTTGACCACCGAGGCTTCATGGGAATAATCTTATTAGATAGGTATCGTTATTAGAGACTTCTAGGCAAGCTATGTAGAACACCCTAAGCTGGTCCCTAGGGTCTCCCTTTCCCTTGTATTTGTCAAATTTAGGTGTCTCGAAGTTCTTGGGGAAAGGGGGCATGTACAATGTGCGATCAAATGGGTAGGGGCAAATATCCTCAAAGGAATAGTGTTTGCATTTGCCCCCAGTTTGTAGGTCTGCTACCTATTGGATTAAGCCTTGTACAATAGTTGTGATATCCTGTGGTTATGTGGTTGTTGTATGTACGCCTGTTGGTTGGTGAGATGTTGGAATTGGGGTGGGGTTTGATATTGGGGGTTTGTTTGATATTGCGTGGATGATGTTACAAGGTTATGTGGATATGTGACAGTGGATGGATTGACGTTGGATTGGTGGGCGTGGGATGGGTTGGATGTGTTGTAGGGTGGTTGTGAAAACAACTGTCGCAGATATGCAATGGTGTGGGGATTGGGTGGAGGCACACTTGTCGATGTACTTGCTTGCATGATGTTGCCTTGTATGCCCATGATAATTTGTGGCATGGAAGGGTTTATCATTGTTGTAGTAGTGGATGTGGTGATGGGTTGTGAAGGGGTGGGGTTAAGGATATTGGTGGTAATGGTAGATGTGGTAGCGGTAGAGGTTGTGTTGGTGGTAGATACGACAGGTGTTGACGTTTGAGAGATGATGGGTGTTGTCGTTTAGGAGATAGTGGGTTAGGTGTTAGATGTGGATGCTTGGTTATTTGATGGGGTAGGGGTGATTGTAGAGGTGGATGGTTGTGATGATGTCGTGATGGGGGGTAGTTGAGCACCAATTTTGAGAAGATGATCTAGAAATCTGTTTGGATCTAACCTTAGGACTTTGTCAAGTATGTCCATGTTGTCGGCATCTTGTGTGAAGGTTAAGACATCGAAATCATCTTGGGATACGAGGGGGATGTGTTGTGGTGGTGGTGGTGATGGTCGTAGTTGTTGTAAATAATGGGAGGGATTTTCATTGGGACCATATGAGGGGATGTAAGGGTACGTAGATTGGTTGAATGATTGGTTGATGGGTATGTTGCGACTGTTGGTATTAGGCATTCCTATGCCCGGATATTGCTCTGCCATTTCTTAGATTTTCTTGTGTTGTGATCTGGTGATGGGCATGCAAGTGGATAGGTTTGATTTATGATGTGAAAATGAAATAGGGATGGAAACCTTAGAGGATCTGATTGATTATGTTGGACCCAAAGATGGATGTGGTAGTGAGGTGGAGTAGAAGAGGTGATGTGGTGGAAGATTGATATGTATTTCTAGAGGTTTCAATCGAAAGGTGATGTGGATGGCCAATATTGATTTTGCACAAATGTTGGACCAAAGAGATAGGTGATGGATGACGTTTGTGTTGGAGAGATTTTGTTTGATGTTTAATTTTTTGATGTGTGATATGGATGATTGTGGTAGTCAACAAATTGAGCTTAGGTAGGACCTAGATTTGTGGTTGCACAAAAGGGATGTTGTTCTTTGTTTGGGGTAGACTAATGACATTACACAAAGAGGGATAATGATTTCACTTGGAAGGTAGACTATTGACTTTCCAAGCAAGATATGATGTGTGTAGGATGAAATCTAGATCAAATTTTAGCTCAAAAGGATGACAAATTTTGATGATGTTTTGATTTGGGAGATTTTTGGGATTTTTGGAAGGATTTTCTTATGACAAGGATTTTGGTTTGGTCCAAAAGGTATGCAAAAAATCACTAAAGACAACCGGATATGAATTTGAATGGGTTTGATATAGCAAAGGGGTCCTACAATGGTGGTGATTAATCCTCTAAGGTTAAAAGAGAAGGTGTGATTTTGGAAAAATTTGGAAGAAAATGGATGGACTGTTGTTGGATTTTTGGGATGTGACTATGGATTATGGTAGTGCAGATGGTGTGGATCACAACTAACTAGGTCTCTATTTTAGGCAAGCCAATCTGAGAATAGCACCAATCCACAGGTGAAATGGTGCCACAATCAGACAGAGATGGCGCTAAAACAAAGCAGTGTATGTCAAGGTCCTAAAAGACAGCTTTTTGATGACAATTTTTTATTTTTCTTTGTTTGGAATGTGATCAAATGATGTGGTTTGTCTCTTGGCAATGTTGTTGCAAATAATTCAAGCACAATAATCACACAACAATCAAGATTTTGCTTTGTTTTGAAAAAAGATGTGTGATTTTTATTTAACAAGCACTTTGAACAACCTAAGGTGAGTATGTGACAGTATTTGAGAATGGCATAAAAATTTCATATGCCTCTCCATATCATCCTCAAGCCAATGGACAAGCAGAATCAAGAAAAAAAAGCATCCTAGAAATAATCAAAAGAATATTAGAAAATAACAAGGCTTGGGACTCAAAATTAAGAATGGACTTGTGGATAGATAGGGTTACCATAAAGAAGAGCACAGGAAAATCCCCATTTGAACTAGTATATGGTGCATAGGCTAGGTTGCCTATACATAATCTCTTGCCAATTTACAAATTTATTCTTCAAGAAGACATAGATGTTCTTGAGCCCATGGAAGAAAGAATGGAACAGTTGGATGAACTGGATGAAATGAGGGCCCAAGCTTAGGAACAAAATGAAAAAATATAGTTACAAATGAAATACATGTTTGATAAAAGAGCTAAGGAAAGAAAATTCAAGATAGATGATATGGTACTAATGTGGAACACCATAGGACAAGATAAAGGAAAACATGGTAAGTTTGAGGCATTATGGTTGGGCCCATTTATCATCACTGGTAAATGTGGAGAAGATTCTTATTACATATAAAATATGATTGGTGAAGAACAGGAACTGCTGGTGCATGGACAATTCCTAAAATATTTCTTCTCTTGAAAGAATTTTTTTCCATACACAGTAGATTAGGATTTTCATTCCCCGGCCCTCCCCACCACCATTAGTCTACATCCCAAAGAGTATTTTTCTGGATTCTTACAATGACTTAACAACCATTCATCACCAACTAGAGCCACTGTTGGATCAAAATTTTAAAACCCCAAACTTTTTCTATTTCCTGCCATCATCCCCAATAAGCCATTTTAAAATTTTCACCTAATTTGAAAACACATCCATTTCATCCATATTGTTAACCCAAATAACCTTGAGTTTCTTCACCTTTGCCGTAAAATAAAAATTATATTAAAAAAATTGTTATATCTCCTAAGTTCTAGCTAATATCAGTAAGATGATACCATGTTGGGAAGACTCATTATTGAGTCTCTTTGATAATCTGAAGGTATAAAGGGACAAAATTCTTAACTTGACAGCATATCGAGCTAAGATCACATAATCGAAGGGATTGATAGGTTGAAGAGATGGAGAGGTATCAGGGTGAGTCATTTAGCAGTCTCTTCAATGATGCAGAGGTAAAACGCAACGGGAGCTTACAAATGGGAAGGAGGAGTCACTAACACAACCAACATGTTATAATACCTATCGGCTTATCAGCATCATCATATTTCGAAGAGGCATGAAATATCCTCCTGCTAACTACTGTTCACTTCCTTATCGCCTTTCGCCTTTCGCCTGTCAGCAGCATCATCATGTTCAGCAAGCGCAAACATCCTCCTGATGTTCACTGTTCATCTTACCGCCAAACTCTATCTTCATCATCATGATGTTTAGCATCACCTTCATCAGAAGGATATAAAATATCCGGTTCCTCCGATACATCCTGATGACGACAACTTCAAGCACCTTTCCTTCGATGCTTACGTCACCCCGATATCTGACTACACAAACAACAGCATCAGGATATGACTTATCCGGTCATATTGAAACATCCTGATGATGTTAACCAAACTTTATGCCGATGATTTACGCCGATGCCAAAACACTTAGCGACAGTAGGATAAACTTGCATAGGGTGATATTCGCAATATCCTGATGACGATGACGTCACATGCACCTGATGATGATGTCAATGCACCTGATGATGATGTCAACAGGATATAAGACACTTATATCCTCCGCAACATGATAATGAATATCCGGGCGATCTCTTAATATCCTGATGATGATCTTTCCGGTCCTTAGCCAAAAAGTGAACTTTCACTCCTGCATACGATAGCGATATGCAGATGATGGATACACAGGAAAGATGATCCTGATGACGATATACACACTGAGTATATATCCAACTTATATCATCCTGATGCACTTGAAACATACAATCTTCATCAGCTTCATAACCTGATCCGGATAGCGATATACTCACAGATGACGATGCGATTCACTCCGACTGGAAAAGCACATGCAGATCCCTGTATATCCTTCAGCTGCATGCAAACTCACAGAACCGCACAATTTCACAAAGAAAATATGATGATCGGGCCGAATCACCTTCAGATCAAAACTTAACAGTTTATCTTCCTAAACCCTAGCACATGAGGATGCTAGGTTGATTCATAGCATGCTACCAACTGATCTCTCAAACAATGAAATGCAGAAAACTAAAATGCAAACTAAACTATCATACATGACCATTCCACCGATTCACAGAATCAACTGGTGGAAGGGTTGAAAGAATCCATCAACTTGTAATTAGAACAGAAATCAAAACCTAAACAGCTGATAAACCAGATAATGCAATTGATGAGATCTTATTTAGATGAAACACAAATGTCCTGTTTCTACAACAATGTTTCACAATGTCTGGACTGATCTCTGGAACTCACTCAATCACCAGTACGACATAACACAACTACTACTCTCCTTGATATGATTATAATATTCTCTTTCTGATAGCATATCATACCCTAACTAATCTGAGTTATTTATAGCAATATCCTACGAGTACTACCAACTCGGTTCCCAGCGGCTGGGAGCTTCCAAGCGGCTGGGAGAGACAGCTCAGACAACCTGATAACGAACTCTAACTACCTGCACACTCTCCTAAGCTGATCTAATACATATGCATTGGTCCAATGGACCTTATTACATTATGAAGTCAAACATGCTAAAAATAGACTAATGTCCTGTCATGCGGACAATGAACCTATATCCTGTCTTGTAGGGGTGCTCCTGCACCATACTCCCCAGAAGAAGAAATCTCAAGTCCACTTGAGATGAGAGTATGAAGATCTGCACCATGTTTCTGGATCTGCTCTTCAGTCATCCATACTGCTTCAGAATTAGGTTTTCCCTTCCAAGATACTAGATACTCCAAGTACTGTTTGTTCCGGGTCTATTTGACCACTCGGGTGTCCAAAACCTTCTGCAACTGTGGAGGATCATGCTTGGGAAGATCATCATTGACTGTATCCTATAGGAGTTCCTGATCTACATCTGGATAAGACTTGTATGGAGTTAAATCACATACATTGAATAGAGGGGACAAACCAAGATCAGGTGGGAGTTATATCTCATAAGCATTCTGTCCATGCTTGTGCAAAATCTGACATGGTCCAACTTTTCTCTGCATAAGTTTAGTATATTTGCCCTTAGGAAGTCTATCCTTCTTCAAATGAACCCATACCAAATCTCCAACATCAAACTGAACATCCTTCTTCTTTTTATCAGCATATTCCTTATACTTCAAGGTGGTTTGCTGTAGTTGGGTCTTGACTTGATCATGAACCTCTTTGATGGCTTCTGCAAAAGCTTCACCTTTTGCACTAACAGGGTCTACTGTAGGTAGATCTCTCAATTCCAAAATTCCTCTTGGATGCATACCATAAACTATCTGAAAAGGTGATTTCCCTGTGCTCCTATTGACAGTATCATTATAGGAAAATTCAGCTTGAGATAGAATAGTATCCCACTTTTCTCCATGTTGTTTTGTCAAACATCTAAGCAAATTTCCTAAGGAACGGTTCACTACTTCAGTCTGTCCATCCGTTTAAGGATGATATGCAGAGGAAAAAGACAAATTTGTTCCAAGTTTCTTCCAAAGAGTTCTCCAGAAGTGACCAATAAACTTCACATCCCTATCTGACACTATGCTCAATGGCAATCCATGGATTCGGACAATCTCCCTGAAAAACAAATCTGCAATGTATGAAGCATCAACAGTGGTTTTGCATGGCAAGAAATGTGCCATTTTGCTGAATCTATCCACTACAACAAAAACACTGTCAAACCCTTTCCTTGTCCTTGGTAAACCCAAGACAAAATCCATACTTATGCTTTCCCATGGTCTGGAAGGAATGGGTAAGGGCTGATATAAACCTGCATTAGTCAACCTGCCTTTAGCTTTCTGACATATCACACATGTCTCTACAAACTTTCTGACATCTGATTGTAACTTAGGCCAAAAGTAATGTCTTCGGACAAGATCAAGAGTCTTATCTAGACCAAAATGACCTGCCATAGCTCCACAATGTTTCTCCTTAATGATGTTTAACCTCATAGAACACCTTGGAATACATAACTGTCCACCTTTGAACAACAATCCATCCTGAATCAAAAATTCAGAGAATTCAGCATGATATTTCTCTCCAAAAGAAGTACATACATGATATATCTCCCCAAAATCTTCATCAGTCTCATACATGGTCTTTAGTGAATCAATGCCAACACTTTCTAACTGAATCTGGTTGACTGTTAGAACTCTCCTGCTCAAAGCATCTGCAACTTTATTCTTGACTCCTTTCTTATGCTTCAATGTAAAAGTAAAAGCTTGTAAGGTTTCTACCCATTTCATGTGTCTGTGGTTCAACTTTTCCTAGCTGTTTATGAAACTCAGAGCCTGGTTATCTATGAATACTATGAATTCCTTTGGCATCAAGTAATGCCTCCATTTCTTGAGTGACTGGACTAAAGCATACATTTCCAAATCATATGATGAATACCTCTTTTTAGCATCATTGAGCTTCTCACTGAAAAATGCAATAGGTCTACCTTCTTGGCTGAGTACTGCTCCAATGGCCATGTGACTGGCATCACATTCCACCTGAAAGATTTTGTTAAAGTCTGGAAGTGCAAGGACTGGCTGCTGTGCCACCTTCTTCTTCAATGTTTCAAAAGAATCATCTGCTCTTTGAGTCCAAACAAATTTGCACTTCTGTCCTCCTTTGATGGTATCAAGCATGGGTGCACAAATATGACTAAACCCTCTTATAAACTTCCTGTAGAAGGTTGCTAACCCATGGAAACTTCTGACATCATTCATAGTCTTTGGGGTTGGCCAAGACAATATGGCACTTACCTTCTCCTTATCCATTTGTAACTTTCCTTGTGAAATGACAAAACCCAAATATGTGATCTCCTCTTGCATGAACAAACACTTGTCTAAATTTATCATCAGCTGCTCTTCATGTAACCTCTTAAGAACCAAATCTATGTGTCTGAGATGTTCTTCTTTTGTGTTGCTGAAAATCAGAATGTCATCTAGATATACTATGACAAACTATCCAATGAACTCTTTCAAAACCTCATTCATCAACCTCATAAAAGTACTAGGTGCATTAGATAAACCAAAAGGCATAACCTTCCATTCATATAACCCTTCATTAGTTTTGAATGCTGTTTTCCATTCATCTCCTGGCCTAATCCTGATCTAATGATATCCACTTTTCAAATCTATTTTTGTAAAATACTTAGCACCTCCCAAACAGTCAAGTAAATCCTCTATCCTAGGGATTGGAAACTTATACCTGATTGTGATCTTGTTAATAGCTCTGGAATCTATGCAAAGCCTCCAAGTACCTTCCTTCTTTGGTGCTAGTACAGCTGGTACTGCACATGGACTTAAACTTTTCCCAATCAGACCTGAATCCAATAATTCTTCAATTTGTCTGGCTACTTCTGCATTCTGTTCTGGAGTTAGCTTATAGGCTGCTTTGTTTGGAAGTGTTGACCCTGGAATTAAGTCTATGCAGTGACTAATATCCCTAACAGGTGGTAGGGATCTTGGCATTCCTGCTGAGATGATACCTTTGTACTTATCCAATAGCTCTTGGATAGCTGGGTCTATGAACCTTTGCTTTTTCTCTTCCTTGACTTCTTGCCGCTGTTCTTTATTCACCCTCATACATGGGATTAGGGCATATGCAACTGCACCTTCTGCTGCTACTTCTTTCATGAACTCTTTACCTTCCATCAGCATTACCTTCACCTCTTTTCCTTTAGATTTCTCCTCCTTCTCTGTCAATGGTAGTAACTTTATATCCTTACCATCTTTATTGATTGTATAGGTATTTCTAATACCATCATGTTGTGCCTTCAAATCATACTGCCATGGTCTACCAAATAAAAGATTGCAAGCATCCATCTTGGTAATGTCAAACAACAACTTATCCTTATATGCTCCAATCTAAAATTCTACCCAAGCCTGCTCTTCTACAATTGTCTGCTGACCTTGGGTAAGCCATGAGACTTTATATGGGGATGGGTGAGGCAATCTCCTAAGCTTAAGCTTTGTCACCATTTCTTCAGACACAAAATTTTCAGTAGAACCAGAATCAATCAAAACTTTACATGCCTTACCTCCTGCTTTGCAAATGGTCTTGAAAAGAGACTTTCATTGAGGGGATTCTTTGTCAGGTACCTTCATGGTAGTCATTGTTCTTCTCATCATTAGGGACTCTCCACTTTCTGGGTATCCATAATTATCAGGAGCATTCACACTCTGAAAAGCATTAGAGCCTGTCATACTTTGATTATCAGGTTCTTGGATCAGATTTGTTCTCCTTTCTCCTATTGAGCTTGTGGCCTTTTCTGGACATCTGCTAGCTATATGGCCTTCTTTGTTACAGTTATAACATCTGATGGATCCTCTGCCCTGGGATCTTCCTCTGAAAGGTCTTCTACCCCTGAAGTTTCCTTGCTGACTATAATTTTCCCCTTGATTCTGACTATTGTTTCCCTTACTATTGTCATGACTGGATTCTCCTTGATATCCATGTCCATGTCCTCTACCTCTAAAAGGACCTCTTCCACCCCTTTGTTGTCTTCCTCTTCCTCTATTGTGTTGTTCTTGTTTTCTCTTTAACTTCTCTTCCACTTTCAATGCCAACTGAAAGCATTTATGAACTGTATCTGGATTATGCAGACTTAAATCTTCCTGAATGTTGAACCTCAATCCATTAAGGTATCTGGCTACCTTCTCTTCTTCACTTTCCTTTACCTTTGTTTTCATACAAAGTTTCATGAATTCTTCTGTATATGAGCTGACATCTAGCTCCTTCTGCTTCAGGTTTTGCTTCCTCTTGTGTAATTGGATATTGTAATCCAATGGGACATAAGCTTCCTTTACTAATGCCATCATCTTTTTCCATGTAGCGACTCTACGCTTTCCTTCCTGTACTCTATCATCTTGGATGAAATTCCACCATGTCAAGGCAGCTTCTTTCATTTTTGACTGGGCTATCTTCACCCTCTGTTGTTCTGGTATCTCCTCTGTTTCAAAGAAATTGTTCAAGCAGTCTATCCACTCCATCACTAAATCAGGTTCCATCTTGCTTGTAAACACTGGCAAATCTAGTTTCACATCCATGGTTCTCCTCTCCATGGCCTTGAGGGCGTTCAACAGTGGTCTCTGGTCTGCAGGAACGACCTCCTCATTCCAACTAGGGATCTCTTCTTCTTCCCTATCTTCTTCTCTACCAGAACCTACTCTGCTCCTCAACTTCACTAACTCATCCTTCAATTCCTGATTCTAAGCCTTCACGGCCTTGCTCTCTACAATCTGTTTCTTTACTAGAACTACCAACTCAACGTTGGTCATCCTTGTCAGAATCTTAGATGTTCCTTTGTCACCTGACATCCTGCTATATCCTGATCTTTTCCAAAAGATCCTTCCTTTGCTCTGATACCACTATGATGCAGAGGTAAAACGCAACGGGAGCTTACAAATGGGAAGGAGGAGTCACTAACACAACCAACATGTTATAATACCTATCGGCTTATCAGCATCATCATATTTCGAAGAGGCATGAAATATCCTCCTGCTAACTATTGTTCACTTCCTTATCGCCTTTTGCCTTTCGCCTGTCAGCAACATCATCATGTTCGGCAAGCGCAAACATCCTCCTGATGTTCACTGTTCATCTTACCGCCAAACTCTATCTTCATCATCATGATGTTTAGCATCACCTTCATCAGCAGGATATAAAATATCTGGTTCCTCCGATATATCCTGATGACGACAACTTCAAGCACCTTTCCTTCGATGCTTACGTCACCCCGATATCTGACTACACAAACAACAGCATCAGGATATGACTTATCCGGTCATATTGAAACATCCTGATGATGTTAAACAAACTTTATGCCGATGACTTATGCTGATGCCAAAACACTTAGCGACAGTAGGATAAACTTGCATAGGGTGATATTCGCAATATCCTGATGACGATGACGTCACATGCACCTGATGATGATGTCAATGCACCTGATGATGATGTCAACAGGATATAAGACACTTATATCCTCCGCAACATGATAATGAATATCCGAGCGATCTCTTAATATCCTGATGATGATCTTTCCGGTCCTTAGCCGAAAAGTGAACTTTCACTCCTACATACGATAGCGATATGTAGATGATGGATACACAGGAAAGATGATCCTGATGACGATATACACACTGAGTATATATCCAACTTATATCATCCTGATGCACTTGAAACATACAATCTTCATCAGCTTCATAACCCGATCCGGATAGTGATATACTCACAGATGACGATGCGATTCACTCCGACTGGAAAAGCACATGCAGATCCCTATATATCCTTCAGCTGCATGCAAACTCACAGAACCGCACAATTTCACAAAGAAAATATGATGATCGGGCCGAATCACCTTCAGATCAAAACTTAACAGTTTATCTTCCTAAACCCTAGCACATGAGGATGCTAGGTTGATTCATAGCATGCTACCAACTGATCTCTCAAACAATGAAATGCAGAAAACTAAAATGCAAACTAAACTATCATACATGACCATTCCACCGATTCACAGAATCAACCGGTGGAAGGGTTGAAAGAATCCATCAACTTGTAATCAGAACAGAAATCAAAACCTAAACAGCTGATAAACCAGATAATGCAATTGATGAGATCTTATTTAGATGAAACACAAATGTCCTGTTTCTACAACAATGTTTCACAATGTCTGGACTGATCTCTGGAACTCACTCAATCACCAGTACAACATAACACAACTACTACTCTCCTTGATACGATTATAATATTCTCTTTCTGATAGCATATCATACCCTAACTGATCTGAGTTATTTATAGCAATATCCTACGAGTACTACCAACTCGGTTCCCAGCGGCTGGGAGCTTCCAAGCAGCTGGGAGAGACAGCTCAGACAACCTGATAACGAACTCTAACTACCTACACACTCTCCTAAGCTGATCTAATACATATGCATTGGTCCAATGGACCTTATTACATTATGAAGTCAAACATGCTAAAAATAGACTAATGTCCTGTCATGCGGACAATGAACCTATATCCTGTCTTGTAGGGGTGCTCCTGCACCATTCAATATCTTGAACATATGGAAAAAAATATATTGAACAGACCAAGATATATCAGCGTGACACCTAAATGTGTCACGCCAATCAAACAAAAAGCATTTAAAAAAAATTCAAAAAGGGGATACGGGATATTAGGGTAACATGATTTCTAGTCCCACCAAAAAGCTGACAGTATGTATAAAGAATATTCAAAGACTTTGAAGCGACTTTGCAATATCGAAGTGAGGAGGTTTCTAGTCTCTTCAAAAAGGTGAAGTAATAAAAGGAGAGACATTGAGAGGACAAATAAATGTTGATGAGACTTCTCATAAACAAGATTTTGAGAGGAGATTATTTTATCAGTATGACACCATCTAGGGTTAGACCGAAGTCCCGAGAAGATATAAAAAATGAAACAAATATGGAAATAAAAAAATGAGATTGTAAAGTCCACCATCCCAAGAAAATAGTGACAAGACATGTTGGCGGCGATCAAATGACCCATATTCAAAAAAATCAAATGTCCCTTTGATGATGTGAAAACTATTGTGAGACACCATTAATGTATTAGAACTAAGCATATTGAGTGCAAATCTTGAGAATATTACAGAAATCAATCACAAGGAGTGGGAGCAGAGCGCAGTGGAGATAATAATTTAAAGCCAGAGGAGATAATCAAGTAAGTACCTCTAATCGGCTCACACATACTCATTCAGATTCATATTCACAGAATTAAGATTTTTTACATAAGACCAAAACATGGAAGAAATAACTGAAAACCCTAAAGGTAAAAGACAAAAATTAGGAGATGGGCACTTAAATCAAGATTTACTAGACCAATGCCCAGGGTTAGGGAAAAAGTCTAGGAGGAATGCTCAGTTAAATCCCCATGCTGAAAAATTGGATGATATATACAAACAGATAGGGGATACATGGACTCTAATCAGAGGATATGATCTTTTCATTTACCATTATAGGAAGATGCACAGGCATAAACCCATCTCAAATCCATGGTGGCTGAACTTGGGTAAATTAATAGTGCCAAATGTATTTGTGAATGTGCAATTGCTGAAACTTTTAGCTAAAAAGTACAACCCTCAAACCTACATGATTGAATTAAATGATAGGTCTAGCTTCATCCCTATCACTAGAGATTACATAGCCATGGTGTTTCAACTGGACACTAGCCTTGATGTAAAATTCTGAATTAGAGACCTATTGTATGAGTACCATAATCTGAGCAATAGTTATAAAAGATGGAGATTACCCTTACATAGGCCTCGTGATGAAGGTAATAGACTCAAAGTGTTTTCAGGGGTTGAGGGCCCACCCTATTCAATAGAGTTATTTGAGGACTATTTCAAATACACTTATTGCTCTGTATGTCAATTACTTAGTTTAGAAGCCTCTATGTTTATAGAAATTGCACCAATGGTCTTGACTACTGATGTGCAAATCCAAGATGCACGATATCTAGACTATGCTTAATATCTCGCCAATGACCTTCATGATGAATCAGTTTCTATAAAAAATGGAGGAAATAAATTCAGGCATTATTCTTTATTTATGCATCTTGTTTTGTATGAAGGACATAATATGAGTTTATGGGATGAATGTTTAAGGGTGAGAGATCTGGACAAAAATGGAAACATAAAACCTGTACAGATGTGGACTGCTATCTGGGATAGTAGATGTGATAGGTCCCACTATTTATATTTTAAAGAATATTTTGTCAAACCACTATATAAGTTATTTGGTCATCCATGTGATTATAGTTTATCAACAGAAGTGAAAAGATTTATGAGACCCAAAGACAAAAATTGAAAGATCAGGCACAATTGGGATGACTGGTATGCATATAATGACTGTACTAAAATAAGAGTCTTTGGATATGAAGGACCACCTTTCCTATTGCCAAAGACATGTCCAAATAGAATTGCTTACCTAGAGATTGTGAGACAACTGTCTTATTCTAACTTTATGCATTTGAAGAGTCACAATAAGCAGACATTGATGCCTGGCACCTTATGCTTTGGATATTTTACAATTCTCACTGAAAAGGGATACCAATTGATTGATATAAAATTGAAACAATTCAGAACGTCATTTGGAAATGCCAGAGGAAACTTTGACCTAGAGCACTTCATAAACAGTGTCAAAGTAAATCAAAAGTTGAAAAAATATCACCATATATTATTTGTAGATGATGATTTAATAAGAAATATTGATAAAATCAGTGCGGCTGAAAGAAGAAGTCTATATCACAAAATTATGCTAGCTGAGGCTTGGAGAATGACAAAAAATCCCAGTTATAAAGGAGCCTTCATAGAGGTCGATAATGCCATTGAGAAGTTAGAGATGTTAATTACACATGCATCTAAATTAATTATGGGTGTTCCCCCTAGGGTTTTTTATAGAAAAGGAAAACATATCAAGGAAATACAAGCTGAATGTTAAGCTCCCTTAGGTCATCTTTCCCCTCAACCCACACTAGACATAAGCTTCTCTATAGCTACAAATATTGCAGAAGAAGAAGAGCTTGAAAATGAAGAGGAAGGGGTGCAAAGTTCTGAGCCTGTCATTAAGGGATATGAACCTCCTATGGATAGGGAAATGGTTACAATGGAAGCCTCGGATGAATCGTTAGAAGATATTAGACATCTAGCTAGCAAGAAATTTATTTCAGATGATGATTTCATTAAAACACCTAAATTTATAACTTTTTGTATGAATACAAGGGCAAGCAGGCTAGGGACAAAATGAAAGACATCACTTCTGAGATTCAGGATTGTTAGAAATGAAAGCAACACTACTTCAATGGAAATCTAATTCGAACAAATTTCAGCAATCTTTCAAGTGTGTCTCAACAATGGAGATTGTAACAAAACATAAACCCACAATACATAAATATACCAGAAGCAGAATGAAGCACATAACACAAGTGTTTAATGTGGAGAAAATCCTTGTGGGTAAAAAACTCCACCAAGAAAAGAGGCCAAGTTGTATTATCTTCACAAAAGGAGATTACAAATACATTCACTTCCTCTATCCTCCAACCTTCACTCCAGTAGAACCTGGGTACCTGTAAACTATTATATATCCATCTCATCTACTATGCTATGGTTTATATAGAATTTACACAACCTCAAGACATTAAATAACTTTTTACAAGCCCATAACACTTGTCAAGAGTCAACAATACAACCTTGGGCATCCATAGCCAAGCATAGGCTCTTACGGGGTCATAAATGTTATCATACATGCATCCTACACTTGAAAAAATGTCCCATGCAAGCTTGAATGACTTGGGGCCAAAAATAGCCACTTACAGCATCTTATGATGCCTCATATGCTATTATTAGTGTCATAGATTCTTATGACAACTTACAGTTGTCATAGAATCTCTTACACCCTCTTACAACATCTATGACGTGCGTCATAACACTAAAAATAGATTATTCCTCCACATGTGCACCCCACTTTGACCAATTACCATTTACCATAATAAATGACATCACATAACTACCGCCGGTAACTCTGGGACTTACCGTTCAGTAACTTCGTAATTACCATGGACATTAAATAATTTTTACCACTGCTAGTGAAACTTGTACATCCCTTATGGGTAATTACAAATCATAAATGGAATAATACAATAATGGGATTTACAAGGTTAATGGCACCTTATCCCAACATTCTCCCACTTGACATTATACATTGTAAATCAACCCAAAGGAAATCAAATGAAAAATAATCAGGCACTAGAAACAAGGCCCATGGCCTCTCTACACCATACAAACTTCTCTATGCTCACAGGCTTAGTCAATGAATCTGCAACATTCTCCTGATTGTCTATCTTCTTTAGGTCAATCTCTCCATTTGCAACCAACTCTCGAACAAAGTGATACTGAACATCAACATGCTTAGTCTGAGCATGATACATGGGATTCTTGACCAAACAGATAGCACTCTGGCTATCACAACCAATCTAAATGTTCCTACAATCAAAACCAATACCTGTACACAGTCTCCTCAACCAAATTGCCTCCTTAGAGACATGAGTAGCAGCCATATACTCTACTTCTATAGTGGACAAAGCAACTGTTGGCTACCTCTTACTCATCCAACTCACTACACCTCCAAACAGAGTAAACACATAGCCACTAGTGGACCTTCGACTATCCAAGCGACCTACCCAATCTACATCAACAAAACCCTATATGTCAAAAGATTTATCAACACTATCAGTACCAGAATAAACCAAACAATGATCAGGAGTACCTGCAAGATATTTAAACACCATCTTTGCATAGTTCCAATGTTGTCTACCAGGGTTAGACATAAATCTTCTCAAAACTCCCACTGCTTGGGCAATATCTAGTCTAGTGCAAACCATTGCATACATCAAACTCCCTACAACACTAGCATATGGCACATTAGACATATCCTCAAGATCATCCTCAGTCTTTGGACACATATCTAGTGAAAGCTTAGTACCAATGGGTAAAGGAACTCTAACTGGGTTATAGTCCTGCAAACTAAACCTCTGTAAAATAGTATTCACATACTTACTTTGTGACAACCAAAGCTTTCTGTTAATTATGTCCCTCCTAATCTCCATTCCCAAAATATACCTTGCAGCACCAAGATCCTTCATCTCAAATGCACCTGAAAGTTGGGCTTTAAGCTCACTGACCATACCCTTAGTATTGCTGAAAAAAAACATGTCATCAACATACAAAGCAATAACCAGTATAGAATCATCAACACAATGAATGTAAACACAATGATCCTCTTCGCTTCTAACAAAACCCAATTTCAAAACAAATGAATCAAACTTTTGATACCACATTCTGGGGGACTGTTTCAGACCATAAAGAGACCTCTTTAACCTGCAAACCCAATGTTCTTTTCCTTTTACCTCAAAACCTATAGGTTGTTGCATATAAATTTCTTCTTCAAGATCTCCATGCAAGAATGCAATCTTAACATCCATTTGCTCAATATCCCAATCATAAGCTGTAGCAATGGATAAGAGAAATCTAATAGAAGTCAATTTAGCAACAGGAGAGAATATCTCACCAAAATCAACTCCCTCTCTCTGGGAGTAGCCCTTGGCTACTAGTCTAGCCTTGTACTTCTCCAATGACCCATCTGCTCCAAACTTCTTCTTGAAGACCCACTTACATCCTATGTCCTTTCTTCCTTTGGGAAAACAAATAAGATCTCAGGTGTTATTAGAGTCCAAAGCCATCATCTCCTCCTACATGGCTAGCTTCCAAGACTCACTATCATCTGCAAAAATAGCTTCCCTATAGGATCTAGGTTCATCGTTAGTACTCAATAAAGCATATACACAATGGAAATCTAGTGGGCTATACCTGTCAACTGGATTCCATTGTCTTGTGGATCTCCTCAAGGGTGGAGTAAGAGACTCTACTTGTTCTTCTGAATGATCATCTACACCAACTTCTTCTGTCACAACAGATTCATCTTCATCAGAACTACTTGAATCTTCTTCTTCTTCTTCTTCACCCCTCAATCCATCATTATGTTCTTCTTGAGGTGCATCTTTCTGCTCTAAATCAAAGTGCACCTTCTTTACCTTTTCTTCTTTCTCTTTTCGCTGCTCAGGTTCAGAAATAGCTCTAAGTTCCCTGAAAATAACATCTCTAGAAAAGATAATCTTGTAGGTTAGTGGATTCCAAAGCTTATAACCATTTACATTATCACCATATCTAATGAATGTACATTTTTCATCCTTTGGAACCAACTTAGGTCACTTTTCCTTAGGCACGTGAACAAAAGCCTCACAGCCAAAAACCCTTAAATGTGAAACAGAAGGTTTCTTACCAGTCTACACTTCATAAGGTGTCGAATCAAGAGCCTTACAAGGAGATCTATTTATCAAGTAGCAAGTAGTACACACAACCTCTGCCCAAAGGCATTTATCCAACTTTGCATCACTAAGCATACTTCTGGCCCTTTCCATAATTTTTTGGTTCATCCTTTATGCAACACCATTCTGTTGTGGTGTATACGGAGTTGTCTTTTGTCTAATTATACTTGCATGCTTGCAAAACTCATCAAATTCCTTAGAGCAATATTCCCCTCCATTGTCAGATCTTAATATTTTTATCTTTAAACCTGATTGGTTCTCTACTAAGACTTTGAATTCCTTAAACTTAGTGAAAACTTTAGATTTACGCTTCATAAAATAAATCCATGTACATCTGGATACATCATCAATGAAGGTTACAAAATAATGAGATTTTCCAATAGATTCATTATCCACATGTCCAAACACATCCGTATGAATAATTTCTAACTTCTCTTTTGCTCTATTGCTTCCTAAAGGAAATGATTTTTTGTTTTGTTTACCAAACACACAATGCTCACAGAAATCAAAGTGCTCATCAAAATAAGAGAAACCGTCCAACAAATTTTTATTCTTAATAGTTTTCAATACATTATTGCTTGTGTGGCCCAATCTATGGTGCCACAACATACATGTATTTTTAGTAGTGGCCTCAGATACATAGGAGGCATTACAAACTGTAGTGGCTTCAAGCTTAAACAAGTTCCCGAATCTCTTTCCTTTCACTACCACCAAGTTCCCTCTCACCAATCTGCAGCCATGCTTGTCAAATGTCACATGCATTCCCAAATCATTCAACTTCAAAACTAAAATTAGATTTCTAGCTAATCTAGGAACATGCAAAACACCAGGGAGGGTTTTAATCCTCCCATCACTAAAACACAACAATACCTTTCCTTTCCTGACAATCGGATATGTAGAGTTATCACCAAGGTAGATATTACCTCCATCATATTCTTCATATGTGGAGAACCATTCCTTATGCGGGGTCATATGAAATGAGCATCCTGAGTCAATCAACTAGTGATCATTAGAAACAAGATTACATGCAGAAAGTAAAACTTCTTCACCTGCATTCGAGGACTTATCTGAAGCACTCTCCCACTATTTCTTGGGATTTCTGCACTCCTTCTTCACATGTCCTCTTTTACCACAGTTCCAACACTTAACTCTGTTCTTTTACCAGGAGTCTTAGACCGGCCCTTGGACTTGTCCTTAGCCACTTTCTGATCTGCCTTAGGTCCTCTTTCCTTAGACCTTCTCTTGATACTAAGAGCATCCCCTGAACTATCTGAACTCTTCTTCCTCAATTCCTATGATAGTAGCACTGAAACAAGAGCATCCAACTTCAGATCGATGAGGTTAGCAGTGATAGCAAGGATAACATTCTCCCAAGACTCAGGTAAAGAACAAAGAAGTAAGATACATTTATCTTCCTCACTAACCTCAACATCTACTGAATCAAGCTGACTCACTAACAAATTAAAAGAATTTAAATGCTCTGCAACTGATTCACCTTCTCATATTTTCATGGAAAATAATTTTCTTTTTAAATAAAGTTTATTAACCATACTCTTGGCTTGATAGATCTCACCCAACTATTTCCACAACTTATATGCAGTCTCTTCCTTTGTGACATTCAACAGGACAGAGTCTGAAAGACACAACTAGATGGTTCCCCGTGCCTTCTTATCCAGTCTATCCCACTCATCTTGAGAGACATCATTAGGTTTCTTCTCTTTTTGGATAGCCAACCCTTGGTTTCTTTCTTCCAACAAATCTTCCATTTTCAGCTTCCACAACTCATACCCCATTCCGTTGAACTTCTCAATGTCCAATCAAGAGGTTGATGTAAAGGTGGATGCAGCCATAATAACAACACGAGATCTACAAAACAAACACAACCAAATCTCCCACTGTAGCTACAGCTTCCACACTACCACCCAAGAGTCAAAGCCAGCCAGGCTCTGATACCAAATGTTAGAAATGAAAGCAACACTACTTCAATGCAAATCTAATTCGAATAAATTTCAGCAATCTTTCAAGTGTGTCTTAACAATGGAGATTGTAACAAATCATAAACCCACAATACATAAATATACCAAAAGCAGAATGAAGCGCATAACACAAGTGTTTAACATGGAGAAAACCCTTGCGGGTAAAAAACTCCACCAAGAAAAGAGGCTAAGTTGTATTATATTCACAAAAGGAGATTACAAATACATTCACTTCCTCTGTCCTCCAACCTTCACTCCGGTAGAACCTGGGTACCTATAAACTGTTATATATCCATCTCATCTACTATGTTATGTTTTATATAGAATTTACACAACCTCAAGACATTAAATGACTTCTTACAAGCCCATAACACTTGTCAAGAGTCAACAATACAACCTTGGGCATCCATAGCCAAGAATAGGCTCTTACAGAGTCATAAATAGTGTCATACATGCATCCTACACTTGGAATAATAGGAATAAAAAAATACATAGGATTTACAAGGTTGATGGAACCTTAATCCTAACATTCTCCCACTTGACATCATACATTGTAAATACACCCATAGAAAACATAATGCAACTAAGTACTAGGAACAAATCCCATGGCCTTCCTGCACCACAAATTTTTCTATACTCATAGGTTTAGTAAGTGAATCTACAACATTCTCCTGAGTGTCAACCTTCTTCAGCTCAATCTAATGATTAGAAATCATTTCATGAATAAAATGATATTGAACATCCACATGCTTAGTTTGTGCATGATACATGGGGTTCTTGGCCAAATATATTGCACTCTATTTATCACAACCAATCTGAATAATCCTACAATCAAAACCAATACATGTACACAATCTACATAACCAAATTGCCTCCTTAGAGATATGAGTAGTAGCCATATACTCTGCTTTGGTGGTGGATAAAGAAATGGTGGTCTGACTTTTACTCATCCAACTCACAACTCCTACAGTCAAAGTAAACACATAGCCACTAGTGGACCTTCAACTATCCAAGTCACCTACCCAATTTGCATCAACAAAACCCTTTATGTCCAATGCCTTATCCACACTATTAATACCATAATAAGCCAAACAATAATCAAAAGTACCACAAAAATATCTTAACACCCTCTTTGCATAATTCCAATGTTGTCTTCCAAGGTTAGACATAAACCTACTCAAGACTCCCACTGCTTGGGTAATATCTATTCTGACTTGCAAACTATTGCATACATCAAGCTTCCTACAACACTAGCATATGGAACATCAGACATATCCTCTAAATCATCTTCATTCTTAGGAAACATATCTAATGAAAGATTAGTACCAACCGATAAAGGAATTCTAACTAGATTGCAATCCTTCATACTAAATTTGTCTAGAATAGTACCAACATACTTACTCTGCGATAACCAAAGCATATTGTTTACTCAATCTCTTTTGATCTCCATCCCCAAAATATACTTGGCTGCTCCTAGATCCTTCATCTCAAATGCACTTGAAAGTTGAGCTTTCAGCTCACTAATCATATCCTTAGTGTTACTAAAAAATAATATAGCATCCACATACAAGGCAACAATCAATATATGATCATCAATACATCTAATGTATACACAATGATCTTCGCTTCTTACAAAACCCATTTTCAAAATGAATGAGTCAAAATTTTAATACCACATTCAAGGATATTATTGTAAACCATAAAGAGACCTTTCTAACTTGCATACCTAGTGTTCCTTCCCTTTTACCTCAAAACATGTAGGTTGTTGCATATAAATTTCTTCTTCAAGACACTAGTAGAATTTTGGCAAATAAATGACTAAGTGACTAAAACTTTTAGTCACAACAACTAAAAATGACTAAATTCTACTAATTTTTTGCAACTCAACTATAAATGAGTAAATAAATGACTAATTTGGTCATTGACTAAAAAATTATTTAGTCAGAGAAATAAAAATGACTAAATAGTTAGTCACACAAATACAAATTAGACAAAATTTTTTTAAAAAATTAGGGAAATTATTGGCAGGATGTATTGGCGTGATTCATTCACGTTCATTGCAAAATTCCTCCTTTGTTATTTGGGAAGAAGAATATCCCTAGTATCTGTGGCACCATGCTCATTGAGCAGACCATCGTTGCAAACACCAAAGCTCACAATTACGAGGCAACGAACATGCACCATCCAGAAGCCCACAAACCCACCATAGCTATGGCCCATCACCATCACACTCTTCACTTGTAGGCACTCTAACATGTTCTTCACACACTCCTCTTGTAATATTTCTGACCATTCAGAGTTACTTGTGGTGGACTCGCTGAAAAACAAAAGGTCAAGAATGTAAAGATCAAAGTACTTTCCCAGAGCTACTTCGCACTAAGGCATTTTGAGTTATAGCAGCTACTTGCATGGGTGATAAAGAGGAGAGGACCTGGAGACTTCTAAAAAGGTGGGAAAGGAATTTGGAGCTTATTGTAGTAAATTTGAAGTCAGTGAGGCCCTCTGCAGTGAAGTCAGATTTAGGGACACCCTCTACAGCAAATTTAGAGGTAATTTGAAAGCCTCATTACATTTATAAACACAAAATCTATAGCTTTGTGATTGGCAACTTACAGTAGTTACAATCTACTACTCTTAATAATGTTCTTTTACAATCTTTCCATTGTTCTGCTTCATAATGTGTTTGAGATAAATATAATTAAATTTGGGTGTCAGTGCCAAAATAGAATTTCCTCAAAAAATTTTGATACATTTTCACTGCAGCACAAACCGTCCTTGTGCAAAGTAAACATGTGCTAGATTTACCCACACATCAGGCATTTGAACAAAGATGATTCCTGCTACAGCTTCCTGTACCTATGTATAAAATTCCTTTGCAATATCAAATTGACCCCTTTCAGCTAGCACAATGGCTGCCCCATTTGCAGCATAAACATTTCCTGGTCTATGTGCCAACACTTTACAATACAGTTCTCTAGCCTTATCAAGATGTTGTGCCTCCACCTTTGGATCCCTCCTCTCATTTCAAATAGATGCAAAATAATTGCAATTTCCAAGTGAAATGTCAACATAAGAATTCTTTGCATCTGATTCACTTTGTGTAGCTTTAATTGTTTCTTTTGCTTTAAGCCAGTCATCTATTTTCAATTCCATTTTGCCAAGCATAGATAAAGCATTTGATGAGTTTTTATCCACCTTAAGTGCATCCCCAATCAATTCTAGGCTTAGTTGGATCTCATTTCAAGCCTGAGTCATGGCTGCAAGATGTAGATATGCATCCACATAATCAAGAAACTTGAACAATATTAGCCTATATAAAAGATTTTCTTTTTCAGTATCATGTAGCTGTTCAAACAACCTAGCAAGATTAAATAGTGTTGTGACTTTATCCCATGGTAGCTCAAGTGAAACACCACCTTCTTCTAGTCAATGAAAGAATTCATAATCAATGATAGCATTAAGAAAAGTGTAGGCCATATATACTTAGCAAGGACAGGCAGAGAAGGCTTTAGAAATTTTAAGTGGGTCTATGGAAGAAAAGTATGACCATTTTGAAGAGCACAGGAAAAACTACAAAATTGGCACTAGGGCTTTTATTTATGAATTCAACCCAAATGCCATTTCCTAATGCCTCCATAAAAGTTTGTTGAGCCAACTCTAGTTCATCACGCTCGAAATGAAGAAGCCCAATGTTGTTTAACAATTGAATGGGTACTTCTTCTCTGCTCTTCTTAGAGCAGAGAAGAAGTACCCATTCAATTGTTAAACAACATTGGGCTTCTTCATTTCGAGCGTGATGAACTAGAGTTGGCTCAACAAACTTTTATGGAGGCATTAGGAAATGGAATTTGGGTTAAATTCATAAATAAAATCCCCAGTAACAATTTTGCAATTTTTCTTGTACTAAATGGTCACTCTTCTATAGATCTACTTGTGTGAGGGCTTGCTTGCTCAATATGAAGTAGTATATGATTGCATTCCTATCCACAACCACTAATGGTGAAGAGCAGAGAAGAAGTACCCATTCAATTGTTAAACAACATTGGGCTTCTTCATTTCGAGCGTGATGAACTAGAGTTGGCTCAACAAACTTTTATGGAGGCATTAGGAAATGGAATTTGGGTTAAATTCATAAATAAAATCCCCAGTAACAATTTTGCAATTTTTCTTGTACTAAATGGTCACTCTTCTATAGATCTACTTGTGTGAGGGCTTGCTTGCTCAATATGAAGTAGTATATGATTGCATTCCTATCCACAACCACTAATGGTGACCCATTTGGTAGTTTGATTGTTTTGGTGGCTGAGTGATAGTGTTGTGTCAATGTTCTAATCAAATCCACATCAACAAATACATTTGGCACCATAATATTTGCCAAATCCAAATTCCATGGGCTTCCAACTAGTCCTTGTCCATCTTTCTTTTCACAAAAATACCCCTTGTCAACTGAATTTGGCAGGATGTCCAACAATGATAGTTGAAGTGATCATTTCTTGGGAGCAGGGGGGTCAGTACTCTTACTCACAAACTTAGATTTTTTAGGTGCCATATTTTAGTGCCTCTACGAACTAGGGTTTTTATATTTTACTTGCTTTACCAGACTAGTTGAAAATAAAGCACAAACCAAACACCAACTTTATGCAAAGAGTGATTGGGCAAACGTACCTAGTCAGAAAATGCTTAAGGAGAGCACACAAATCTTGAATTCGCCTTTTGCAATCAACACTGAATTCCCTGGAATGAAGAAATACAAATAAATCCCAAGTTTTATCATGCCATGAAGCCGGTCATTTTACCATTAACTCTGGTTCGTGCCATGAAATCAACAAATCTCAGCATTAAATTCTTTTCAAACATAGACCATTGATTTGATCCAATCCAATGGTTGGGCGAGTGTTTCAAGATTTGCAGTCCTTTCCTCAAAAACTGGAATCTCGAAAGCATCAATGATAACCACTGCGAGGCAGCATTGAAGCCATTTCGATATTTAATTCCTTACCGCATCACCGCAAGACCAACTTAGGCACATTGCAGGACCACGGAACCTCTTGGATAGTTACGTTCATCTTCGTCACTTACTGCCACCCCACAAGCCTTGTTGCACACCAATGCGGGATGGCGGGTGTTTAGGATGAAAAGTGTAGATTGTTTAGGGTTGATTTTGATAGTTGTTTGAAGAGGGTTTGTGTTGATCCTCCTTTCACCACTAAACATTCAAGGACATTCAATCAAGTAGGAAGTCTATTATAGATCTCCTATCACATTGAACATAGGGGAAGATTGGAATTATGTGATTTTGTTATTCAATTATGCTCAAAAGCCTAATTTCATTATTTCGTAAACAAAAGGACAAATTACTAAAAATGATCAAACATATGTAGAGATATCAAATGACAATCAAATGTGTACTAGATTTCAAAGTTTGGAATACGAAAAAGTCAGGGACTAATCAGTAGGCACCCTAGTCCAGTGCCATAGTTTTTGTCGAGATTTGTGAAGCTTGTCTGCAACCTGTTCCTGTTGTTATGGAGATTTTTTTGTTGTGGGATCCAGAGGACTAATGAGTGGGTGTCCGAGTTTAGGTCCATGTTTTCTTCTTTGATCTACAATTTCGATAGTCTACACTACTCTCCTACAACTCCACTTCTTCTGTTTTCGCAACATGTAACCTACAATCACAAAAAAATGGGTTGGGGGTTGTGGTGTTTAGAGGCTTGCCTCAGTCAAGCTCCGGAGAGACATTCAAGTCTTTTGAACACCATTTTCAGATAAAGAGTGTGTATGCCTATGGGATAGAGGCAAAATCCAAATGATAAATGATAGAAAACACAATTGATATCACATTGTAGTGAAGATCTCATGGAGGGAAGATGCTCTTCATGCCATGAGGAGATGGATGTCAAATCTGCAAATACAAACACAAGAACAACACACATTCTTCTCTACAACACAATGAATGCCTTGAATCACTTTCACAAATCTTGTGAATCAAAATGTCCATCTAATTTACAAATGAATCAGTAATCATGCTTATATATGCAACTATAAACATTCCCACTAATAATTTCATAATTCAAACTTACTGTGTCAGCATAGGACCCAAATAACAGTCATAAACTGACACTTTCAAATTGATCCTGACCTAAAATAGTGTAGGACTATGGCACGGGCGCCCAAGTCCTCCCCCCTATTTTAGGTAGGATTTGTGTTAAGTGCATCCCCTAAGTCTTATTTGCCATGAAACTTCAGGGTTTTCTCATCGGGAGTCATCAAAATCATGCAAGATGCTCTAAATACATTCTAAAGGACCCAGGAGCTAAACCTTAATAGGTAAAAGCCCCCAAGGTTACTTTTTTCTGACATAACAGTGGGATACATGTTATCACTTATGTCTTTTATCGTGCCACTGCCAAGCTTTGGCCTGACCGTCATGGGGCCGCAGGAGCCTTTGGTCTCCCATTCATTGTTTATTGCATTACCACCAGTTGAAGTTATCAGCATCACAAGGCCGTGGTATGTAGCATTACCGATCACTTGAACTCCTTATACCACAACACTGTAGGCTCGACTTGAAACCGTCATGAGGACACAGTGAACACTTTATCATGACTCCTTCCTACCGCATTATCGCTGGTCATCTCCTTACTTGTTGTGTGGGCGCGGTAACATATTATGTGTCACTTGAGTTTATACCGCAACACCATAACTAAATTTTTTGCATGTTGTGGGTAAGCGGTAACTGTGTAGTCACATCCTCTAATTCCTGCACACTCGCCAAGGCTATTTGCATGTATTGTGGGGCTGCAGCAAGAGACAAAAACACATCAATGGTCAAAAATATAAATTTCTTTCACATAAACCTGATATGAGATGCTCATAAATGACTCTTGAAACAATTATAAAAGGAATATGAATCCCTAATTATGGATTTATGGAAGGAAAATGTATGAAACAGAGTGGGACTATGTGAAATTTTGAATGGTTCTAACACACCTCATGATGAACTAGACTATGTTTTTCCTTCATCCTGCTTGTGTTATGTTTTTATGAGTTCTTTTCTTATGAATATATCCCTAAGGAAAATTTGTCTGATACCTGTAATTGTAAACATCTTCTTGGTCTTTGACAACAAATTCTTTTTAATCTGTAAACTAAATTCTATTTTAAGTTTTCATTTGCAGTTATCAGTAGATTAGAAAGTCAATAGTTATCAACTTATGAACTCAATAAAGTTTTACTGATTCAGGTTGTTGATTTATACATTATTGTTTATTTAGACTTCAAGAAATGAAGAGAAGGGCTATAAGGTGCAAATTAGATGATAGTGATCATAATGCTAAAACTTCATTAACAAATTATGAGCACCTTCGTAAAGAAAAAGTGGCCAAGAATAATGAATATTTATTGAGTCTTGGTTTGACAAACAGGCAAGCTGTAAATCCACTAAGTAGTATATTATTTGTTTAATAGTGTTTAATGAAATTTTATAGGCAAGATCTTTATGTATATAATACATAATATGATATTATTTTTTGTTTTATATGCAACAAAAAGAGTGCACAGAAAATGAGGAGAAAAAACAAAAGGAAACAAAAGATACAGTGCCATCATCTTGTAGAAGTCACCACTTTTGTGATTCAACAAATGCAGTTGGTGAAAATAATAGTTGCAATGATGATAATGTGCAGCCTAGTATAGCACATGGTGATCATGTGTAGCATGATATAGCACATGGTGATGTGAAACGTTGTGATGATCTCTTAGAAAAAAGTCTAAGAGAGATTATTGAAAAACATCAAAGCATTAAAAGAACAACAGCTCTGCAGATGATTTATTCAAGATTAAAGGATGTGTTGGAAGTGAAATCTGTGGAGACTAGTACTCATGATCTACCTACTGATGCCACACTTGATGTGGCCAAGGAGCATGAAGTTCTAGTTAATGAAAGTCATGAAAAGAGACCGCTTGCATCTGCTATGCCTCAGAGTGCACCTGTTGCATCTAGAACTTTTGATGGAACTAGTGGATCAACCAGAAATATTGGTATTGGTTTAATAGAAGATGTGGATGCTTTTGTCAAAAGACAAATATTGAGGCAAGATTTGTACAAATCTACAAAAAGGAATGCAAAAGAAAGAAAATTATAAGGAAAGAAGCCAATCTTGCTTGAGGTATTGAGAGATGGTGAGCCCATTGGGCCAAATGCTGCAAAGTGTGCCTCTGAGTTGGGTGTAAGATGTAGGGCCCATTTGAATATTTGCAAAACAAGTTTTGCAGAGCAAGATCCATGATTTGTGGAAAATGTTATACAAAAAATGGAAAATTCTTTTGAGACTATTGGTGGACAAATCTCTAGAAAATATTACAAGAAAAAGATGAGAATTTTGATGAACAATTTTAGATACAATTGAAAAAAAACAATCATGGAGGGAAAAGAGAGGTTAGACTCCACTCTATGCCCTAAACAGTGGGAGGCATTGAAAAAAATTATGCATTCCAAAGAATATTTGGCAAAGAGTAATAGAGGCAAGAGAGAAAGAGATAATGTGAGGGTTGGATATACATTTGGTCGAGGTGGTTGCAAGCCAAAATGGACAAATTTGGAGTAAGTGTATGGCTTTTTGGTTCAATTTACATTGTGTTATTTGTTTTGATTTTTTATTGAACTAACTATATGTTGAAATTGACATTTTATTTTAGGTGGAAAACAGTAATAGAGAAGTAGGTGCAGAAGATATTGTCAATTATATGGCAGCACTAGATGCTAGTAAATCTAAGAGTAGGATGAAGTGGAAATCTAGTTCATCAACAAAGATTTCACAACCATCTGTTACAAGCCCAGTAGGAGCAGCCTCTCCAGATCATGTCAACTCAAATGAAGGTTACCAACATGTACTGAATTGCATATACAATCTTAGTCAGCAAGTTTTGCAGTTGATTGCCTCTGTTAACCCTATAGTTTCTGCATGGAATGAGCATAAATCCACATATTCAGAGGAGGTAAGAGGCTCTATTGATCTCATTTCTTCTTGTTTGGCAATTCTGTATACAAATGCCTCTTAATATGTAGATTATTGAAATCTGAGCATAGGAGAATCCAACCCAGTTACTTTATTCTTGGAGTGATCCAGAAAATGTTCTTTTGGACAAATTTATAGCTTGCATTCTTTACTTGACTATTGAATGCTTTGTATATTTTTTTGCATGATGGTTAAACCACATCCAAAGCAATTTTATCAAAGCAACAGGAAAGCAAAAATGCCTTCATGATGTCAACAGAGCTGTCGATATTGCTAGTGATAATGATGAATTGGACAAGAATGTGTAGCACAATCATCATAGTTATGCTGAAGTTGAGGTAATATAATAGTTGTCAGTTATCTATCCCAATGTTTTGTCATTCTTCATGCTTAAAATGTTCTTTTGTACAAAAAATAATAGCTTTTGCATTCTTTAAGTTGTAAGTTAATCTATCCCAATGTTTTGTCATTAATTCTTCATGCTTAAAATGTTCTTTTGGACAAAAATTTATAGCTTTTGAATTCTTTACTTGACTTATATTAATTTTGCATGATGATTAAACCACATGCAGAGAAATTATATGAAAGCAGAATGAAAAGAAAAAGGCCCTGTCAATAGAGCTCTCTACAAAATTGTACAACTTCGTGTCAATATTGATAGTGATAATTATGATGATGAACTCGACGAGCATGCACATGATATTCATAGTAGTAGTAGTACTGAACTCGAGGTGAGTGCTATGAAACCACATGCAAGTAAGTACTATTCAAGTAAGTAATGGTTGTTTTATTATGTAAATAAGGGTAATCATTACCTATTTGATAGAAGCTGGTTAGAATAGTAGTGAAGTGTAATTAGCTAGTATACATAGATTATGGAAATAAGGGAGAACATATAACTTACATATGGAAGCTTAGAGCTTAGTTGTAATAGAGTACATACATAGATTTTGACTATGGATTAGTGCATTGTGTTCGGGAATGTCATGGTCCTTGGTTGGGGGGACTTCATTGCCAATCCATGTCTCTTTCTGAAGTACTCGTACAGTCTAGCACTATTGTAGTCTTTCCCTCCATTTGTTTGTACCTCACAATGGGCTATTTTTTTTAGAGTAAAAATTTGCTTCTTTGTTATTCAACAGAATAAAAAAAACACATACAAAAACTGATTTGTTCCAAGACATAAGACATTACATACAGTTGTCAAAAACAATATAATGTGTAATTTTTTTGTTTTCGCAGACATTTAATATTGATAAACTCTAAGAAGGGGATAAAGTTGGGATGTTGGATCCATTTGATGGTGCTAATGTGGGCATTGGGCAGATTCACTCACTATCTATTGTACATGGAATCAATTTGAAAGGAATAGGAGATGCAAATGTAAATATTTTAAAGGTCACAAGTAACATACCCCTTGCTTATGAAGACAAAATAGATGGAGCTATCCGTCTGAAAGAGAAAGAAGGAACCTTCACACAGTGGCCACTAAAATATTTGAAAAAATGACATAGTTGATGTTTATCATGTACTGGCTATTAGACAGCTTGGCCCACTACTTCATGCAATAGTTTGAATGTGTTGTTCAGGGATTTTAGTGTTTTTTGTCTATTTTGGAGTTGTATAAGAAAAAAAAGCCATTGTAACTCAATTTTCTCAATCATAGCACTAGGAAACACACTTTGTAACACATTTTTCACAGCAAAGATACATATTTAAGTCTTTGGGTTTTTTGGACTTGATTTTATGTTGTTTTTCCTCCCTAAACATTCAGCATCACTGCCTTATATGCCACTATGAAAAGATTCTAGGGTTATTGTTGGTTGCATTGAAGGAGAGAGCTTCATATATGGGACATGATCAACACTCAGTCATGAAGACTCAAGGAGCATAAATGAGAGAGCTTCATACATGAGATGTCATGAAGATAGTCATGAAGACTCAAGGAGCATAAATGATAGTGAGCAAGAGATGAAGTACACAGTTCATGCCATAGACAAAGTGAGATGAGTCTTAAGCTATTGTGATCAAGGGTGGTGTGTTAGTTTTTTGAGAAAGGAAGGGCAGTTGGCAATGCACAAAGATCAATGAGGAAGATTACAGTCATAAGGTGATGATGTTAGCATTTCATTAAGCCTTTGGAAGCAAACAGTAGACAAATTTATAGAAGTCTCAAATAGAAAAAAGGACAGCCACTAATAATGCTATTATTACAAGGCATATATTCTACATGGCAGTAGAGTTGTAGGAATATGACAGTTACATAAACCTATGATAGTCTACAAATGAAAGTCTAAATTCTGTATACTTATGGGTGATTGTTCTATAATAGAGAGATAATGAGTGCGTAGAGGTAAGATTTTCATGGTGAGTGGCAATGGTCAATGGTTCCCAGGGATACATGCATAGTAAACATGGTTTCAGTGGCATGAGAAAAGGAACAGAGGACTTCAGTGTTACCATTAAAAGGCAAGTATATGAAAGTTGTGGGGCAATCATCTAGAAAGCAAGTATGCACAGTTTAGTCACCACAATGACCGAAGACCAAGGACACTAAATATGACTGTCTACCAAGTGTCCAATGTAATAGAGGCAGGGTAAGTGAACGGTTTAGACTCAAAAAGAGGCTTTTGAAGATGCATTAATGAAGGAAGAATCTGATTCCATGCCCTAAGAGGACCTGATAAGCATTGTTGATGACAGTACAAGTCACAATAATACAGTGATGTTTCATTAAGGAAGCTTGATCTAGTCCATGTTTCACATTATGAATATCCTATCACAGACTTGACTACATATGACAGTGTATTTCCTTTGGTTGCAGTCAAGAAGGACAAGTGCTAGACTGATGGGGTGGATTAGATGACCTGTGGCAGCAGTTAGGCTATTGAGAATCAGTTACTGACAGTTCACTTTTTGGCAAAGCATTGTAAACTTGGAGAAGTTTCTTTCTTGTCCTTTTTGTGCATTGTAACTCAGATTTTCAGTCTTGTGACTAAAAATAAACATTGAAATACTCTATTTCTAAGCATTTTTCAAGCAAGATAGATATTTCAGACTTGTGCAAGCTGTAAGAACACCTTTCTTTTGATAAAGTTCAGCAATTTTGCCTTCTCAATGGTTGTCTTTATATTTTGTGCAATTAATTGATGATTGATGTGTATTTCTATGTTTTATGTTTAAATCCTCAAATATCAGTCAATTAAAATGACTAAATATACTACTAATTGACGTTAATTAATAACTAAATTGACTAAATATACTACCAATTGACATAAATCATTAACAGTGAATAAATATGACTAAATATACTACCAATTGACATAAATTAATGAACAATGAATAGATATGACTAAATATACTACCAATTGATAGAAATTAGTGAATAGTGAATAAATATGACTAAATATATGACTTGTGTTAAATTAGTGAATAAAAATGACTAAATATACTACCAAATTGATCAAAATGATGATTAAAATTAATGACTAAATACACTACCAATGGACAGAAATTAGTGAATAAAAATGTCTAAATAAGTGACCAGTTAACAACAATCAATGACTAAATTAATGACTAAATATATCAGTGAAAAAGAATGACTAAATAAGTAACCAAATTAAATAGCAATCAATGAAATCAATGACTAAATATACTACCAAATCAATCAATCAAAACAACCGATAAATGACTAAAAATGGTTTAGTCATCAATTTGGTCACGTTATAAATGACTGGCAATAAACTACTAATGGTCACGTGACCACGTTTGGTCATTTATAAGCAGTTTTTAGTAGTTTTTTTAGTAATATATTGTTATTTTTGTACTAGTGAGATCTCCATGCAAAAATCTAGTCTTAACATCCATTTGCAATTTCAAAACCATAAGCTGTAGCAATGGATAAAAGAAATCTAATAGAAGATAATTTAGCAATAGGAGAGAAGATTTCATTGAAATCAACTCCCTCTCTCTAGGAGTAGCCCTTGGCTACCAGTCTAGCCTTGTACTTTTGTAATGAATCATCTACTCCAAACTTCTTCTTGAAGACCCACTTACATCATATGGCCTTTCTTCCTTTGGAAAAATATACAAGATCCCAGGTATCACATGAGTCTAAAGCCATCATCTCCTCCTACATGGCTAGCAGCCAAGACTCACTATCATCTACATGTATAACTTCTCTATAGGATCTAGGTTCATCGTCATTACTCAATAAAGCAAATACACAATAGAAACATGGTGGGTTATACCTATCAACTAGGTTCTACTATCTTGTGGATCTTCTCAAGGGTGGAGTAAGAGATTCTTCCTCATGTTCTTTTCTATGCTCAACTTCTTCTATAACAACATAGTCTTCCTTATCTAAACTTTTACTTGAGTCTTCTTCTTCTCCATATCCTAATCCATCATTTTGTTCTTCTTGATGTGGATTTTCTTGTTGTAAATCAAAATGTACAATCCTCTTCCTTTCTTTTTCTTCTGACTATACAGGATCAGAAATTGCTCTAAGTTCCTTGAAAATCACATCTCTAGAAAATATATTTTTTGGTTAGAGGATTCCAAAGATTATAACCTTTTACAATCTCACCATATCCAATGAAGATGTATTTTTGTGCTTTTGGATCCAACTTAGATCATTTTTCCTTAGGCATATGAATAACAACCTCATAGCCAAAAACCCTTAAATGTGAAATGGAAGGTTTCTTACCTATCCACACTACATAAGGTGTTGAATCAAGAGCCTAACAAGGAGATCTATTTAACAAGTAACAAGTGGTACTCACAACTTCTACCCAAAAGCATTTATCTAGTTGTGCATCACTTACCATACTTCTCACTCTTTCCATTATTATTCGGTTCATCCTTTCTATAACACCATTTGTTTGTGGTGTATATGCACATGTATTTTATCTTATGATACCTACATGCTTACAGAATTCATCCAATTCCTTAGAGAAATATTCACCTCCATTGTCAAATCTTAATATTTTTATCTTAAGTCTTGATTGGTTCTCTACAAAGACTTTAAACTCCTTAAACTTAGTGAAAACTTTAGATTTATGCTTCATAAAATAAATCCATGTGAATCTTGATACATCATCAATGAAGGAAACAAAATAACAAGATTTTCTAATAGAATTATTATCCACGGGTCCAAACACATCTGAATGAATAATTTTTAACTTCTTGTTTGCTCTATTGCTTCCTGGAGAAAAAGATGTTTTGTTCTATTTTCCAAACACAATGCTCATAGAAATCAAAGTGCTCATCAAAATAGGAAAAATCATCCAACAAATTTTTATTCATAATTGTTTTCACATAATTTTCACTTGTGTCACCCAATCTGCAGTGTCACAACATACATGTATTTTCAGTAGTTTTAGTTACATAAGTGGAATTACAAATTGTAGTGGCATCAAGCCTAAACAATGTTCCCATCCTTGTTCCTCTCACTACCACCAAGTTTCATCTCACCATTCTGCAACCATGTTTATTAAATGTTACATGCATTCTCAAATCATTCAACTTTGAAATAGAAATAAGATTTCTAGCCAATCCAGGAATATGTAAAACACCAGGGAGAGTTGTAATTCTCCCATCACTGATACAAAACAATTCATTTCCCTATCCAACAATCAAATATGTAGTGTTGTCTCCAAGGCAGACATTACCTCCATCATATCGCTCATATGTGTAAAACCATTCTTTGTGCGGAGTCATGTTATATGACATCTTGAGTCAACCAGCCAATTTTCATTAACAACAATGTTACAAGTAGAAAGTAAAACCTCATCACCTACATCTGAGGATTTTTCTGTAGAGGAATCCCACTATTTCTTCTTATTTTTGTGTTCCTTATTAACATGCCCTCTTTTTTCGCAACTCCAACACTTAACTCTATTCTTCTTTCCAATAGTCTTAGATCTACCTTTAGATTTTTCCTTAGGCCCCTTCTAATCCCCTTGTTGGTTTCCAAATCTGTACACATCAAACTCTAAAGATTTTCCAGTTCTTATGATCAAGTTTAATGGTAAACTTGGCCAACTAATGGGAGATTGTTTGTGTAGTGTGTTTACTATGTCTAGTAAACTTGGTGGTGATCACACAATTCAAAGGAATAACCTACTGAATAGTCCACTATTTTCCCTGAAAAGACCTTCATTGAATTATCAACCAGGGCTAGTAAACTTGTGATGGCACTAACACTATATGTGCTTTCAAAAACCAAACTATTCTAACTCATCTAATACAGTATCATAAATCAAAACTACTTAATGGCAAAAGACAATGATGCTGCTACTATTGCTATAGGTAAATGTATTGTAAAATTATACTAGTGAATATAAAGGAATGAATTTTAAGAAGTATCTTGATATCGATAACTTATCCTTGTTGCAAGTATGTGCTTACTGATGTTGTCATTGATGTCAACATATTTGTGTTGTCATTGGTGTCAACTGTGCTCTTGTTTTGATGTTTAATTGTGTTGAGATAATTGCTTTGTATTGGCTTATATAAGTGTTGAAGATAATGAGAAAGTGTTCATGATACTGAGTTTCCAAGTGCTTTTGAGAAAATTTTCTCTCCTAATGGAAATAGTGTGTTGCAGAATATCTTGGCTTATAGAAGAATAGTGCAGTGTTTTGCTCCGCATATGTTGTATATTGAATATATTTTTCTGCCGTTTGGAAGTTATGTTGAAGGATGTCTATAGTTTCTATGTTTCAAGTTTGAGCCTCCAATATGAAGATTTGAGAAATTTATGTTCACCAAAGTAAAAACTATTTTTCTGTGCATTTAGTGGTGACAGGGAGAATGTATTTTGCTCCGTATTTCTCTGCATTGAAGTCCTATAGTCTGCAGTTCTGGAATTAAGTTTTTAATTATGTTATGTGGCTTCAGTTCAAATGGTTCATGATTTGGTGGTCCGCAAGTGATCTTTTCTCTACAACAGTGGCCGGAAATGATGTTCAAGTGCTCCAGTTTGAACAATTTTGTGGATAAAGTGTTCAGAGGTTGTACAAATGTTCTTGGTGATTGTAATGTGCTTGTGGACATCTCTTGATCATGTTTCTTCTTTTTGATTGGTCTGCAAAGAGTAATCCGGATCGTGCATGAAGCATGTTCTTAAAGGTCTTAGTGTTAACACCAGTTTTAGCCGACTTGGTTGTTTTCACTACTTGTGTTTATGTTTTGAAGTTTGCAATAGCATGTTGTTGTGTGGAAGATTACATTTGAGTCCTAGCTAAGGCATGGTTTGGTCTGCATTCATTTTTCTTCTTCATAAATTTATTTAGGTCCAGACCTATTCTAATGTATGTGAGTTTGCTGACCTTGGAGAATGTTTCAATGGTTGATTATTGTAATGCCGACCTTGATTATCATTCCAAGGTTGATGAATTATATTAATACTTGTAATAAAGTCATGAAAATGTATCTAAGTGTGAAGATGTGAAGATAAGTGTGAAGTGAAAAAGTAGAGTAGAGCAGAGGATGTTTATTGTGCTTCAATGGAACTAAACTTTGGCATAGTGTAGATGTTGTTATCTAAGTTCACCAAATCTGGCAGTGAGCCACCCCATTCATAGTGAGCCTCTTCTTTTGCAGTGAACAATCTGGGCAGTGAGCCTCTAATTTTTGGTATTGTTATTACATATTATATTGTGAGCTAACACTCACCGTGGTTTTTCCCTTATTGGATTTTCCACATAAAAATCCGGTGTCTCATGTGTCTCATGTGTGAATGTGTTTATGTTTTGATTGCATGCTTTCATGGTTAAATCACAATAATAGTAATTAAGTTGTTGATGTGTTAATGGTTTTGAAGTTTTGGTTACAATTGATTCACCCCCCCTCTTAGTTGTCTTGCGCTTTTCAACAATTGGTATCAGAGTGAGGGTTCCTTAGTAAACAACCTAACAGCTCGAGGTAGATCAAGGATGGCTCACAAGAAGGAATCACCACATTTTGATGGACTGAATTATGCTCTTTGGAAGGTATGGATGAAAATTCATCTTGTTTCTCTTGGCTATAGTGTTTGGAAGATAACAGAGAAAAAGTATACTATTCTTGAAAATGGTCCATCAGATGAAGATGAAGTCAAATAGTATGAATTAAATGGAAAAGCTAGAGATGCTCTGTTAAATGCCTTATCTAACACTGAGTTGGTAAAAGTTATGGATTTGGAGACTACTCATGAGATTTGGGATAAGTTGGAAAGTTTATATGAAGGAGATGATTCTATAAAGAGTGTCAAATTACAAAACCTAAAGGTGAAGTATGAAACCATGAAGATGAGTGAAGATGAAAACATAACTATCTACATGCAGAGAATTGATGAAATTGTCAATGGAATTAAAGGTATTGGAGGAACTATTAATGAGGATGAGGTTGTGATGAAGATTCTTAGGTCATTGCCTAAATCCTAGTCACAAGGTGGTAGCAATTGAAGAGGTTATGAGTGTGTAAAAGGTTACAAAGGATCATTTGCTTGGGAAACTTACAGCTTTTGAAATGAGAGAATTTGGTGATGCTCTGCCAAAGATTGCAACTACTTTCAAAGCTAGCACTTCAGAAAAGACTTCAAGAGCTCAAAAATATGTTATGGAATCTAATGATGACCTTGATGAGGTTGAAGCCAACTTTGTAGATAGAATGCAAAGAGGTACCGGTAAGTTTAAAGGAAAATTTACCATTCAAATGCTTTTCTTGTGGTAAAATTGATCACCATGCCTCCAGATGTCTGGAGAGAATTGAAAGAGGTAAGAAGAAGTTTGAAAGTAGACCTAGAATTGTTAAGAAATGCTATTATGTTAGAGATCTTGATGATGATGGTGTAACAGATGATGAGTCTGATGATAATAATACTAGTGCAAATGAATGCTTGTTTATTGCTATTAAAGAAGAACCTATGTCTATTAATCCTGCTAGCTATGTGAAGGAAGAAAAACTAGTGGAAGAAAGTGCTTTGGCTATCTAGGTTGAGAAAGATAAGGATGAATGGATTATTGACAATGGATGCTCACATCACATGACCAGTGATAAAAGTAAGTTTGTAAGTTTGGAAAAGTATGATCGAGGACTGGTTAGGTTTGGAGATAATGCAGTTGGTAAGATTTGTGGAAGAGGATCTATTTCTTTTGATGGCAAGCACAATATAGATGATGTTTTATATGTCAAGGGCCTAAAGCATAATCTTTTAAGTGTTAGCCAGATGTGTGATAAAGGGTATGATCTGAGTTTCAAGGATAATGCATGCAAGATCATGGAAAGCTCCGGAATAGTAATTGCAACTAGTAGGAGACTAGAGGTAATATTTATCATTTGAGAGGAACTAATGATTGTTGTTTGTTGGCTCAGACAGATGAGGGTTGGTTGTGGCATAGGATGATGTGTCATATCAATTTTGAAAACTTGGCAAAGATAAGTTCATTACAAGTTGTGAGAGATCTGCCTAGACTTGTAAAACCTGCTAATACTATTTGCAAGGAATGTCAGATGGACAAACAGATAGAAAACTTTCAAGAGCAAGGAACAATTTTTTGCTGGTCTGCTTGAGCTGGTACATACAGATTTGTGTGTTCCTACTAGAATAATAAGTTTGCAAGGAGATAGGTACTTTATGTTGCTTATTGATGATTATTCTAGAATGACATGGGTCACTTTCTTAAAGGATAAATCAGAAGCCCTAGACAAGTTCAAGTTTTTTAAGGTGATGGTTGAGAATGAGTTAGATTTGAGGATCAAGTGCTTAAGGTCTGATAGAGGAGGAGAGTTTACATCAAATGAATTCAATACCTTCTGTGAAGAACATGGGATAAAAAGATAGTTGTCTGCTCCTAGAACTCCCTAGCAAAATGGAGTTGTTAAAAGAAAGAACGGGACAGTTCAAGAGGCTGCTAGGTCAATGATGATGGAAGCTAATCTACCATAGGTGTATTGGAGAGAATATATACACACTGTTGTCTACATTCAAAACAGAGTCCAAGTCAAAGGTAATGGTACTAAAACTCCTTATGAATTGTGGTATGGAAGAACTCCCACAGTGAAATATTTCAAATTTTTTGGAAGAAAATGTTATATCAGAAGAGATGAAGAGATAGGCAAGTTTGATGCTAGATATGATGAAGGAATTTTCCTTGGATACTCTACTAAGAGTAAAGCCTACCGTTGCTACAACAAGAGATTGAAGAAGGTGATTGAGAGTGCTAATGTGAAGGTTGATGAAGAAAAAGAAATGACATCAGATCTAAGTGTCTATGAATCAAATGAACCTTTTGTTACAATCAATGAAGAAAAGGTGGAACAAAAGGACAATCAAGTTGAAGAAGAAAAGGCTTTGGAAAGTGTTGTTAAGACTCCCAGGTATGTAAGCATTAATCATTTTGAAGATCAAATTATTGGTGACAAAAGTAAAGGAGTATTGACAAGGAAAAGAGCTACAGAGGAATAGGTGAACTTTTTGTTTACTTTCATAGATTGAACCTAAAATTGTAAATGAAACCTACAAAAATGAAAGTTGGGTAAAAGTCATGGAAGAAGAGTTGATGTAGATAGAGGAAAATCAAACTTTGGAATTGTTTCCTAGACCTACTGATAAGAATGTGATTGGAACAAAATGGGTCTTCAGAAACAAGATGAAAGAAAGTGGTGAAGTGGTAAGAAACAAAGCAAGACTAATATGCAAAGGATATTCTTAGGTTGAGGGCATAGATTTTGAAGAGACTTTTGCTCCTATGGAAAGGATTGAATCTATAAGAATGTTTTTGGCTTTTGTTGCTCACAAATATTTCAAAGTGTACCAGATGGATGTGAAGTGTTCCTTCTTGAATGGAGATCTAGAAGAAGAAGTTTGCATTGAACAACCGAAAGGATTCTAGTTATCAAACCAAGGTGACATGGTGTGCAGATTGAAGAAAGCGCTATATGGACTCAAGCAAGCTCCTAGAGCATGGTATGCAAGGTTGGACAAGTATTTGATGCAATTAGGGTTCAGCAAAGGTATTGTACATAGTAATCTCTACTTCAAAATCAATAAGGATCTAATTCTGATTGTTGAATTCCTTGTTGATGATATTATCTTTGGAGGCAATGAAGGTTTGTGTAAGAAATTTGTAGAGGAAATGCAAAAGGAATTTGAGATGTCTATGTTTGGTGAAATAAATTTCTTTTTAGGACTACAAATTACTCAATTAGAAAAAGGAATTTTCATTTCTCAGTCCAAGTATGTGAAAGAATTGTTGAAGTTTGGAATGGAGGATTCTAAGCTAGTATGTACTCCTATGGTAACTAGTTGGAAGCTGAGAAAGAATGATGAATCACCTAAACCTGATGAGAAAAAGTATAGGTCTATGATTGGAGGGCTAATTTATCTAACCCACACCAGACTAGACATAATGCACGAAGTCTGTCTTGTGGAAAGATTTCAAGAAGATCCCAAAGAGTCACATGTGATGGAAGTCAAAAGAATCATGAGGTATTTAAAAGGTACTTTAGACTATGGTTTGTGGTATCCCAAAGATACTGATTTCACTCTTAGTGCTTATACAGATGTAGATTGGGCTGGAGATAATGATGATAGAAAGAGTACAAGTGGAGGTTCTTTCCTCTTGGGTACCAGATTGGTTTCATGGTTAAGTAAGAAGCAAGAATCAGTTTCTTTATCTACTACAGAAGCAAAATATATTGTTGCAGCATGTTGTTGTACTCAAGTGCTTTGGATGAAGAAAACATTGGAGGACATAAGAGTTGTGTATGAAGAACCTATTTCCATCTTTTGTGACAATACAAGTGCTATAAACATTTCAAAGAATCCAGTAATGCACTCCAGGACAATGCATATATCAATAAGGTATCACTTTCTAAGAGAAAAGGTAACAGAGAATGAAGTAAAGATAGAATATGTGTCTACAAAGGACCAGATTACATATATTTTCACTAAGCCTCTGCCTAAGGATACTTTTGAGTATCTCAGGGAGAAGTTAGTGGTTATTACCCCTCCTCCTCTAAACTAAGATGCATGGGAAGTGCATCAGTCCAGTGGTGCCCAAAGTCTTACTCTTTGATCTAGATTGATTCTTTTGAAGGCTACCTCTTAGGGGGGGTAGGTAGATGTTGCTGAGATAAGTTCTTGATAAACAAAAGTAAATATTGCAAGTATGTGCAGAGAAAGAAGTGATGATCTTTTCCATTGATGTCAAAGGGGGAGAGAAAATCGTTTGAAAAACTTAGGGGGAGGAAGAATTCAGAAGTGTAAAAAGAAAGGGGGAGAAAATAATCAATAGAGTCTTGTCTTGATGGTGCTTAAATTTTTTCACATCAATGTTGCCATCAATGACAAAGGGGGAGATTGTTTCAAGTATGTGCTTACCAATGTCGTCATTGATGTCAACATATCTATGTTGTCATTAGTGTCAACTGTGCTCTTGTTTTGATGTTTAATTGTGTTGAGATAATTTCTTTGTATTGGCTTATATAAGTGTTGAAGATAATGATAAAGTGTTCCTAATACTGATTTTCCGAGTGCTCTTGAGAAAATTTGCTCTCCTAATGGAAAGAGTGTGTTGTAGAATATCTGGCTTACAGAAGAGCAGTGTAATGTTTTTCTCTATATATCTTGTATATTGAATATCTTTGTATGTGGTTTGGAAGTTATGTTGAAGGATTCTGTAGTTGCTATGTTTCAAGTTTGAGCCTCCGGTGTGAAGATTTGAGAAAGTTATATTCACTAGAGTAAAAACTATTTTTCTGTGCATTTAGTGGTGAAAGGGAGAATGTATTCTTCTCCACATTTCTCTGCATTTAAGTCCTACAGTCTACGGTTCTAGAATTAAATTTTTAATGATGTTATGTGGTTTCATTTCAAATGGTTCATGATTTGGTGGTCTGCAAGCAACCTTTTCTCTATAACAGTGGCCAACAATGATGTTCAAGTGCTCTGGTTTGAGGAATTTTGTGGATAAAGTGTTCAGAGGTTGTGTAGATGTTCTTGGTGACTGTAACATGGTTGTGGATGTCTCTTGATCATGTTCCTACCTTTTGATTGGTCTACAAAGAGTAATCCAGATTGTGCATGAAGCATGTTCTTAAAGGTCTTAGTATTAACACCAGTTTTACCTGACTTGGTTGTTTTCACTACTTGTGATTATGTTTTGAAGTTTGCAATAGCATGTTGTTGCTTGGAAGATTGCATTTGAGTCCCAGCTATAGTGTGGTTTGGTCTGCATTCACTTTTCTTCTTCATAAATTTATTTAGATCTAGATCTATTCTAATGTATGAGTTTTCTGACCTTGGAGAATGTTCTAATGGTTGATGATTGTAATGCTAACCTTGATGATCATTTCAAGGTTGATGAATTGTATAAATACTTGTAATAAAGTCATGAAAATGTAGCTAAGTGTGAAGATGTGAAGATAAGTGTGAAGTAAAAAAGCAAAGTAGAGTAGAGGATGTTTATTGTGCTTCAATAGAACTGAACTTTGGCATAGTGTAGATGCTCATATCTCAGTTCACCAAATCCAGCAGTGAGCCACCCACCGACAGTGAGCCACCCCATTGGCAATGAGCCTCTTCTTTTGCAGTGAGCAATCTATACAGTGAGCCCTAAGGTAGTGAGCCTCTAATTTTTGGTATTGTTATTACATATTATATTGTGAGCTAACCCTCACCGTGGTTTTTCCCTTATTGGGTTTTCCACGTAAAAATCTGGTGTCTCATATGTCTCATGTGTGAATGTGTTTATGTTTTGATTTCATGCTTTCAGGGTTAAATCACAATAAAAATAATTAAGTGGTTGATGTGTTAATGGTTTTGAATTTTTGGTTACAACTAATTCACCCCCCCGCTAGGTTATCTTGCACTTTTCAACAATCCTATCCTCTAGAGTATCACAAGTCAAATGAACTAAAACAAATTAAGAATCTAATTGATCTTGCATTCATGAAATAACTTCTACAGCAATAATAACATGCAATAAATAAAGTGAAGGACAATTATCCTAAGTGGCCCTTGGTCAGGGGACTGCCTCACTGCTTAAACTCAAATCTACCTCTTTTAAATCAACACATTCATATTGATTCTAACATACATTGCACAATCTTTTCAAATCACATAAAATCTTATTTAACTATAATATTCATAACTCATAATCAAATAACATTGTCTGCATAATCCAAAAATGATACAGATAGCTATATCTGTGATAGAGCAAAAACTATTCAAAACTGAACTTAACTAACTTCTACCTCAACCATCAAACCATAATATAGGCACGAAGGAGTTATTGATGCAATGGCAGGGTGGATATCTCTCAATAGACTCAATCCAATCACCTATGAAAGTTTGACTCACCAAATTATAGGTCTTTCTTCACAACTGCTCTTAATCCCCTGTAGCCCTTCTTAGAGGCTTTTTCTAGCATAACTTGCAAAATACTCATCCAACCCACAAGAAGAATTGTTTTTTAGATACCCATTATGGAATTATTCAATATATCGGTAATTGAGATAAGGTTGTTTTGAAACATCTCAACCTAATATTGACTGACCCTATTTTTCTAGGCCCAATTAGCCCACTTTTCCAAAGCAAGTATACAAAATCCTTCACCCAAACTTCCAAAACCTATTCTATCACTCTTCTTAGGTTACCAATAGACAAAATCAACAATTTTTGGACAATGATAGGCTTTCCACTTCACCTAACCACCATACCCTTACTTTAGGCATGTTTTATGCTTATGTCCATGAGGGTTTATTGAAAATATGATTTCCACACCCTGCCACACCTTTCCAATGGGTCAAACACCTGGTATTTGGTCTACACATGCTTAATTAATCATTTGGAATGGTCCCCCAATACTATTTTGTCAAAACCTACAATCTAACCACCTAATTTGCTCAAGTTTGAAGGCTTTGTCAGCCTAGGACATCACCACACGTGCCCCAAATTCACAACCCTACTCATATCAGCCATGTCAAAGAGAAAGCTAATCCTACGTGTTCCATTCCACTGACATATAGTACCTTTCACATGGTGGAATGGCCTATGCACTCATTTTTAACCCTCTAACATTTAAGATAGGGCTACAGACCAGTCCTTAGAAAATAACCAATAAAATGCTTTAAATTTGATGAAATCAAACTAAACAAGTACCAAAAGGTAGTTAACTCTACTTCCCACAAGATTCAATACGTTAGAGAACAAGGACAAATAGTATGGAGTCAAACAATGGTCAAAAACAGTCAAAATTGCAGAGAAAACATAGAAAACAAAGGTATTCTTCTTAGTATTCACTTCAAAACCATTGCCAATCCTGTACAACATGCTCTCCAACATATATACATGCTTGTTCCCTCCAAAACAAACTACCTAAACTGATTCAAATGACCATTTGAACTACTTGACCTTTGGTATTCCCCATAATGTATTTTTTGCCCTTTTACATAGTAATTTTTGACAACGTTACAAAAATATGACACCTTTTTACAATGATGTACACAACATGACTCAATTACATTAGGAATGGTCTATTATGACCTTATTTTCCATATAAAAGACTCAAAACACCTTAGAACACCTAACATTGGACTCCTAATTTGTACAAGAGGACTTGGTGCCCCTACACCATACACCAGGCCTAAAAGAAACTCATGTCCCATGAGGACTATGCTACCTTGAACCTTGCTTTTTCACATCACCTCCTTGACCTCCAAGTGCTCCTTTATCTAGAATTCCTCTCCCTTGAATCAGGTACTGTAGTCTTGCACTATCCTTTGCATCCTTGGACTTGTTTCTACCTTGCCATTGTCTCATTTTTGCAAACTGACCTGTTATCTGCCTCTTATCCTTTGCCTCATCAAGATTTGATGTTGAACCTGCCTTCACCTCTACAAACAATCATGTTCCACTCTTTTCTTGGACTATCCTCTCCTTCACTTTCATTGCATACTCAAACTCATTCACTTGTCCATTCCATTCATCTTGTTTCACTCCACCTTTTGCCTTCACCACTGTCCTCAATTTTCCTACCCCTAAGACCCCTATCTTGGCAGATTTTCCAACCTCTGTACTGTTAGTATATGAATGACCACTAACCTTCTTTGAAACTAAAGGACAAAATATTGTCCCAATCATGATCTTATCTTGCCTTTCATGCCAATCTTGCACTTCCTTGACCTTGTCTTGACTTGCCTTTGTCATCTTCTCATCTTCTCTACCTTTCAAATTCACTTCACTCTTCCAACTTACTGTATTGATGTCCTCTAACATAGGAGTGGCTGCAAACTCCCTCTTCTTTTCATCTTCCATTCTCACAAGCTCTTCCTTGCCAAACATAATTACTTGCTCTACCTTACCCTTTCCTTTATCATCTTCTATCAATGGATTTTGTGTGAAAGTAGTCCCATCCTTCTCAATCTGATAGGTATTGGCTCTCCCATCGTAAATGGCATGCTTATCAAATTGCCAAGGCCTTCCAAGTAATAAATGGAAACAATCCATAGGTACAACATCACAAAGAACCTTATCTCTATATCTACCAATATGAAACTCAACTAAAGCTTGTTCATTAACCACAACTGACTGATCATCATCTAACCAAGATGCCTTATAGGGTGCTTCATGAGGAATCCTTTCTAATTTTAATTTATCAACCATTTCACAAGACACCATATTTTTAGTGCTGCCTGAATCTATGACAACTTTGCATACCTTTCCCTTGCATTTGCAAGCTATCCTGAATAGTGTTCTTCTTTAAGTCATCTCCTTCTCCTTGGATGCCTTCAAGAGTTGTCTTTTCACCATCAATGATTCCCCAACTTCTAGAACAACATGTAGAGAGGGTGAATTCACACTTTCCTAATCCCCCTCTTGCACAATTTGAGTCCTCCTTTCACTTTTCCTTTCACCACCACTTGATGTAGAACCCTGCTTCTCAGGACACTTGAATGCTGGATGAGCAAACTCATGACACTAATAGCATCTACCTAAAAATATATTTGAACTTCTACCTCCACCAAATCTACCTCTAGTGCCTCTGAATCCACCTCTGAAATCTACAACTTATTCTTGTTCTTTGTGTACATCCTCTTGGCTTTCACTTTTTTGTCTTGGAGTAGAAAATGATCCCCTTCCTCTAGTAGTGCTGCCTCTTCCTCTAATGGACTTGTCTTGTCTTCTTTTCATCTTTTCTTCAACCCTTACTGCCATTTGATAACACTCTTCAACAGTTCTTGGATTTGCCAAGGTTAGCTCATCTTGAATGTTAAACCTCAATCCACCAAGATACCTAGCAACCTTTTCCACTTCATTTTCATTGTGACTAGACTTATATTCAACTTATAAAATTCTTCAGTATATGTTTTAACATCCATTTCTTTTTGTCTTAAACCTTGAAGTTTCTTAAACATATGAATTTCATAGTCTTTTAGCAAGAACTTACCTTTTAGCTTAGCAACCATCCTGTCCCAAGAAACCATCTTTTGTTGGGAATTAAGGTGTCTCAACCTTGGTAATTCCTTGTAAATTTACATTGTATTTATTTATTAATTGCCTATTGTATTAATTGGATGCAAATCCTATGTTGTCATATTGTTGGAGTTGGCATGGTGATGTGTCATCCTACATGACGTATGACCACATGTATTTTTGTCCTCACATGAGGAGATAGGCGTCCCACTTAGTCGTAGGAATACTTTTCCATGTGTCGGCATCTTGGATGTTGTGTAAGGGAATATTCACTGTAACAGTCATGACAAATTCTTATGATGAAGTTATGACATGTAAGAGTCAGAAATAGGAGATTCTATGATAGATGAAGACATGTGTCGAAGAGCATCTTTGGGCACCCCAAGGTTGACTATGACATGCTGTAAGAGAATATGCTATTTATAGCCTATGTATAATAGATTCTCTTACAGTTGTAAGTTATGACAGCTCTGACAGATTCTATGACAGTTGTAAGAGTCATAAGAGCATCTGTCATAGCCCATTTTGGAAATAGGTGATCTCGTTAGGATGGGGTGACTTGACAAGTGTTAGGAGCATCCTAGAGAGTTGGACAAGTGTCTATACATGTGGGTTTTGGGCCATGAGGCCATGTTGGATGCCCATCCCTATGTGGAGCCATATTTGCCTTGTATTTGTTATATAAACAGGTGCTTTTGAGAGGAGATGTATTACAAGTTTGACAGGTACTATTATGCTGTTAGTTTGTCTCCAGATATGAGTGTTAAAGACTCCTGAGAGCTTGAATTGCAGGTGTATTGTAAACCATTTTAGTTTTGATTATACATTGTACGGTTTTTGGAGTGTGGGGTTTTTCACCTGATAAGGGTTTTCCCCATGTATATCTTGTGTCTCTCCTCTTTTGTCTCTCTTCTTCTGTCTCACTTTCTTGTTTGTGTTTGCTGTAATATCTCTATTAGTGGTTGAACATTGCTGTAATAGTAATGATAAAATTGAATTTGCACTCTCCTCCCCTCATTAGATTAGTGTAGGAAGCGATTTCCACACACCTAGCTTCCTTTTAGTTGGAATCAGAGCCTGGCCAGTTTTGGTTCTAGCTGCTAGGTAGGGGTTTTTTGAGCTAATCTTAGGTTGAGTGGGAGTGTTGTGCAGAGTATTTTGTATCTTGTTGCAGAAAGGAGATGGTAACCACATCTGGAAGGTTAGAGGTTGAGAAATTCAATGGCACTAATTTTGAGTTGTGGAAACTCAAGATGGATGACCTACTGGTTGATCGTGACCTATGGGAAACTGTATCTAGTGTGAAACCTACAGCAATGTCACAAGCTAATTGGGACCTCAAAGATCGAAAGGCTAAGGGTCTCATAAGACTCTATTTAGCTGACTCTATCTTGTTGAATGTCCATGAGGAGAAGAGAACAAAAGATCTTTGGAAGAAGTTGGGTGATGTTTATCAGGCCAAGTCCTTGGTAAACAAACTTTTCCTAAAAAAGAAGTTGTTTGCTTTGAAGATGGAAGATGGAGGATCTGTTACAAACCATATGAATGCTTTCCACATGATTGTTGCACAGTTGACATCTGTGGGTGTGAAAATGCAAGAGGAGGATCGATGCATGACCCTGCTATGTTCTTTGCCGGATTTGTGGGATCATCTTGTCATGGCTATCGGAAGCACTACTACCACCTTCAAGATGGAAGATGTGGTGTCCTCACTGTTATTTGAAGAAATGCAAAGGAAGTCTTTTGAGGAAGCCAAAGAGGCTCTTGTGGTTCGTTGAAGACCCAAAGAGAAAGGGAAGAAGAAGGACAAGAAAATTGATAAGGGCAGATCCAAATCTTGTGGGAGATCCAAATCTCCTAGAAAGTCCAAGGCTCTTTGTTGGAACTATGGAAAAACAAGGCATTTCTAAAAGGAATGCAAGGAGGAGAAGAAAAAGAAGAAGAAAGCTCCTGATTCAGATTCTGGCAAGTCACAAGATGATGGTGATGCCTTCATCATAGCCCTAGCCACCCATGCATTTGATGATGTGTGGTTGATTGATTCTGGTGCATCATTCCACATGACTTCACATCAAGACTGGTTCATAAAGTATGAAGAGTTTGATGGTGGAAGAGTGTACCTAGGTGACGACTCTCATCTAAAGATTGTTGGTCGTGGAAGAGTCTCAATCCGGTTCCTTGATGGATGAGTGAAGGGGATCACTAGAGTTATGTACATTCTAGGCCTTTCACGGAACCTGCTTTATGTAAGTATGTTGAATGATGCAGGTGTGCAGGTTGTCTTTTCAAAGGATGGATGCAAGATGACTAAAGGATCTATGGTGCTTGCGAAGGGTACTCGGAGAGGTACTCTATTTCAGATGGAGGCATGCACTTCACAGTAGAATAGTTCTTCTAATTCAAAGAAATGAGATGCAGTCACTTCATCCCCACCATCTAAACAAGCAGTGAAGAAATCTATTGTAATTAGTTCTGATGGTAGTGCACATGCTATGGAAGCTAAGCTTCCTATTGAAAAGACTATGTTATGGCATTTGAGATATGACCACATTGGTGAGAAGGGTCTGCATACCCCAAAAAATAAAAACCTCGTTGAGGGGTTAAATGATTGTAATCTCGAGTTTAACTTTTGTGAACATTGCATTTATGGAAAGCAAAACCATGTTCAGTTTTACTCTAGTTCTCACAAGTCTTCTGGTGTATTGGATCTTATTCATTCTGATGTGTTTGGTCCTGTTAATGTTCCTTCGATTTCAAAATCTATATATTTTATATCTTTTATAGATGATTACAGTAGAAGGACATGGGTTTATTTTATCAGAAGCAAGACTAAAGTCTTTAGTCAGTTTAAGGAGTTTAAAACCTTTGCTAAAAATTAGACTAGTAAAAAGATTAAGTGTTTGAGAACTGACAATGGTGGTGAGTTTTGTTCAGCAGAATTTGATAAGTTCTGTAAAGAGTAAGGGATTGAAATGCATAAGACAACTCCATATACCCTGTAGCAAAATGGAGTTGTAGAGAGGATGATCAGGACACTGATGGACAAGGCTAGTAGTATGCTTAGTGGAGCAAGCCTTGAACAAAATTTTTGGGCTAAAGCTGTTACCACTGCTTGCTATCTGGTAAATAGATCTCCTACATCAGCTCTTGTTGGTAAGACACATATGGAGGTGTGGTCTAGTAAGAAGCCTTTAGTTAGACATCTTCATGTTTTTGGTTGTGAGGCATATGCACATGTGCCTAGGGAGAAATGGTCTAAATTGGAGAACAAGGTTGTTAAATATATTTCCATTGGCTATGGTGTCAGTGTGAAAGGATACAAGCTTTGGGATCCCATGGCTAAAAAAGTGTTATATAGCAGAAGTGTTATCTTCAGAGAGCTAACACCTTCTTCTGTTGTTCTATAGCTAGAATAGACATAAAAGAAAAAAGATGCGGTTCAGTTTCCTTCTACCCCTGAGAAGACTGAACAGACAGACCCTGTGAGACCTGATGATGAGGAGAGCTCTAGCAGCTCTGAAAGCTCAGAAGAAGAAGCAGAACCTCAACCTCAGTCGTTGAGGAGGTCTACACGAACAAGAAAGCAACCTGATAGGTTTGGTTATTCATTACTTGATTCTAGTTCTGCTTTTACTTTACTTACTAACACTGATGAGCCTAGAACTGTGAAAGAGGCTATGGGCATGAAAGATGCAAGTTCCTGGAAGGAGGCCATGGAAGATGAGATGGCTTCTTTAGAAAAGAACAAAACATGGGACTTGGTGCCTTTACCTGATGGACGGAAACTTGTTGGTTGTAAATGGGTGTTCAAGAAGAAATTTGGTGCAGATGGTAGTGTTGAAAAGTACAAGGCTAGATTGGTTGCGAAGGGATATTCACAAGTGGAGGGAATTGATTATGGTGAAAATTTCTCTCCCATTACAAAGCTGACATCCATTCAATTTATGTTATCTCTTGCAGTTGCTTATGAATTAGAGGTAGAATAGATAGATGTGAAGACAACTTTCCTTCATGGTGATTTGGAGGAATAAATCTACATGTCACAGCCAGAGCATTACATAGAGAAAGGTAAACAAAATTTGGTTTGCAAGTTAAAGAAGTCTTTGTATGGTTTGAAGCAATCTCCTAGGATGTGGTACATGAAGTTTGATGCCTTTGTGTTGTCGATTGGATATCTGAGATCAAAATTAGATCATTGTGTGTATTACAAATTTGACAATGATCACATTCTCATTATTGCATTGTATGTTGACGATATGGTGTTGATTGGGAATGGTACGAATATGATTTCTGATTTGAAATCTCAGGGCAGCTAGGTACATTCAGGGAATGGAAATCAAAAGAGACAGAGCTAATAGAAAACTTTGGTTAAGCCAGAGTAAGTATGTGAAGACCATGTTGGACAAGTTCAGCATGGCAGATTGTAGACCATTGTGTGTTCCTGTTTCTTTGGGGACAAAGTTGTTTGTTAATGATTGTCCAAAATCTCCTAGTGAAGTGGAGGACATGAGTAGAGTACCTTATGCTAGTGTTGTTGGCAGTTTGATGTATGCTATGGTCTGTACAAGACTAGACAATCCCTAAAAATGGGAGTCCTTAGTCAATTTATGGCTAATCCTGGACAGGTACATTGGGATGCAGTTAAGTGAGTGTTCAGATATTTGAGGGGTACTTCCAAGTATTCTATTTTCTATCATGGAAATGCTACAGGACCTCCACATTCAGTTTGTATTCGTAGATTTGTGGATTCTGATTGGGCAAGTGACATTGACAGTAGGAGATCCACCAGTGGCTATGTGTTCACTATGTTAGGTGGTAAAATTAGTTAGATGAGTTAGAGACAACCTGTGGTTGCTTGGTCCATGACAGAAGCTAAGTACACGGCAGAAACTCATGCTTGCAAGGAAGCCATTTGGCTTAAGAGATTGTGTTTAGATATTGGTGTTGATGCAGGTCAGATTACGATCAATTTTGACAGTTAGAGTGCAATTTGCCTTGTGAAGAATCCAACTTTCCATGCCAGAACAAAGCATATTGATGTTCAGTTTCACTTCATGCAAGACATGGTAGAGGATGGGAAGGTAAATATGGAGAAGGTAGATACTTTGAAGAATGTTGCAGATGCATTGATGAAACCAGTGGGCACAGAGAAGTTTAGATGGTGTTCAAAGTCTATGGGCCTCTCAGCCTATAGCAGTTAAATCCTATTGATTCTATTGGCTCTTACAAGGTGTTCAACAAGTGGGAGAATTTTGGGAATTAAGGTGTCTCAACCTTGGTAATTCCTTATAAATTTACATTGTATTTATTTATTAATTACCTATTGTATTAATTAGATGCAAATCCTATGTTGTCATATTGTGGGAGTTGGCATGGTGATGTGTCATCCTACATGGCATATGACCACATGTATTTTTGTCCTCACATGAGGAGATATGTGTCCCACTTAGTGGTAGGAATATTTTGCCATGTGTTGGCATCTTGGATGTTATGTAAGGGAATATTGACCGTAACGGTCATGACAGATTCCTATGACGAAGTTATGACATGTAAGAGTCAGAAATAGGAGATTTTATGACAGGTGAAGACATGTGTTGAAGAGAATCTTTGAAAAAGGCATCTTTGGGTGCCCCAAGGTGGACTATGACATGTTGTAAGAGAATATGTTATTTATAGCCTATGTATGATAGATTCTCTTACAGCTGTAAGTTATGACAGCTATGACAGATTCTATGACGGTTGTAAGAGTCATAAGAGCATCTGTCATAGCCCATTTTGGAAATAGGCGACCTCCTTGGGATGGGGTGACTTGACAAGTATCAAGAGCATCCTACAGACTTGGAAAAGTGTCCATAGGTGTGGGTTTTGGGCCTGAGGCCATGTTGGACGCCCATCCCTATGTGGAGCCATATTTGCCTTGTATTTGTTATATAAACAGGTGCTTTTGAGAGGAGATGTATTACAAGTTTGACAGGTACTGTTATGCTACTAGTTTTTCTCTAAATACGAGTGTCAAAGACTCTTGAGAGCTTGCATTGCAAGTGTATTGTAAACCATTTCAGTTTTGATTATACATTGTGCAGGTTTTGGAGTGTGGGGTTTTTCACCTGATAAGGGTTTTCCCCACGTATATCTTGTGTCTCTCTTCTTTTGTCTCACTTTCGTGTTTATGTGTTTGCTGCAATATCTCTGTTAGTGGTTTAACATTGTTGTAATAGTAAGGATAAAATTGAATTTGCACTCTCCTCCCCTCATTAGATTACTGTAGGAAAAGATTTCTGCACACCTAGCTTCCTTTCATCTTTGACTTACCTTGCTTCCTCCATTCAACTTGTTCATAATCCCACCATAATAATGTATGCCCTTTTAGTTTTGTCTTTGCCACCTTTACCTTTTTCTCATTAGGATTATCCATGGTTGCAATCCAATCTAGAAGCTCCTCATCATTCAAACTTCCTCCATACATGGGCAAATCAACCTTGGTCTTATAATCCTCTCCTTTTACTGCCTTCAAAATCCTTATTATCCTCTATTTATCAAGGTCCATCTGCTCTTCCTCTACTTCATTCTCTTCTTCCCCTTCTTCCTCAGATTCACTCTCATCTCCTAGAACCACACCTCTTCGTTGACTTGACTCCAAGGCAGCAAGCCTTTCTAAAATAGCATTATGAGACTCCAAAAACTTAGCATGTCTCTCCTTTAACTCCTGCAACTCTCTAGCAGTGCCACTATTCTTAGGAGGCATCTTGCCTCTTCAAATTCCAACCTTTCCTTTATGCAATCTTCAACCAATCTCCCTCAAGAGATTTACTCCATAAGCTCTGATACCAATTGATGTAGTGGTAGGGTGAATATCTCTTAGTAGACTCAATCCAATCACTTATGAAAGTTTGACTCACCAAATTATAGGCCTTTCTTCACAACTGCTCCTAATCCCTTGTAGTCCTTCTCAAAGGCTTTTTCTAGCATAACTTACAAAATACTCCTCCAACCCACAAGAGGATTGATTTTTTAGATACCCATTATGGAATTATTCAATGTATCAGGAATTGAGATAAGGTTGTTTTGAAACATCTCATCCTAAAATTGAATGCCCTTGTTTTTCTAGGCCCAAGTAGCCCACTTTTCTAAAGCAAGTATACAAAATCCTTCACCCAAACTTCCAAAACCTATTCTATCACTCTTCGCATGTTACCAATAGACAAAATCAACAATTTTTGGACAATGATAGGCTTTCCATTTCACCTAACCACCATACCCTTACTCTAGGCCTGTTTTAGGCTTGTGTCCATGAGGGTTTAATGAAAATATGCTTTCCACACCCTGCCACACCTTACCAATGCTTCAAACACCTATTATTGGGTCTGCACATGCTCAATTCATCATTTGGAATGGTTCCCCAATGCTATTTTGTCAAAACCTACCTTCTAACAACCCAATTTGCTCAAGTTTGAAGGCTCTGTCAGCCTAGGACATCACCACACGTGCCTCAAATTCACAACCCTTCTCATATCAACCATGTCAAAGAGAAACCTAATCCTACTTGTGCCAGTCCACCAACATACAGTACTTTTCACATGGTGGAATGGCCTATGCACTCATTTTTAACCCTCAAACCTTTAAGACAGGGTTATAGACTAGTCCTTAGAAAATCACCAATAAAATGCTTTAAATTTGATGAAATAAAACCAAACAAGTACCAAAAGGTAGTTAACTCTACTACCCACAAGATTCAATGCATTAGAGAACAAGTACAACTAGTATGGAGCCTTACAATGGTTTGAAACAATCAAAATTACAGATAAAAAATAGAAAACAGAGGTATTCTTCTTAGTATTCACTTCAAAACCATTGTCAATCCTTTACAACGTTCTCTCCAACATATATACATGTTTTTTCCCTCCAACATATATAACTACCTAAACTGCTTCAAATGACCATTTGAACTACTTGACCTTTGGTATTTTCCATAATGTATTTTTTGCCCTTTTACATAGTAATTTTTTACAACATTACAAAAATATGACACCTTTTTACAATGATGAACCCAACATGACTCAATTACATTATGAATGGTCTATTATGACCTTATTTTCCATATAAAAGACTCAAAACACCTTAGAACACCTAACATTGGACTCCTAATTTGTACAAGAAGACTTGGTGCCCCTGCACCAATTATTGAAATAGGTCTCTTAGCTGTAAACATAAAACATTACTCCACATGACCTAGAGTGTAATGAATACTAACAATAATGATTGGAAAAAGAAGGAAAGAAGTGTCCTAAAAAAATTAGAACTCTCTATTGAAACAGGGGAACGTGGATAGGTTTAATCAGTCCCATTGGTCTTCTAGTTGCAACAAAATCCCTCAAGCTCCCAATCATCTTTATTGGTTACTATCATGATGTGTGATTATCTCCATCAAGTGTCCTCATTCTGTGGTTGTTGCACTTAGTTGAGTATGGAATCTTTCCTTCTTTGCACCTGGAAATGTTGTGGCTATGGGCTGCACCTTGCAATTGTTGTGGGTTATAGTCCTTTTAGCTGCAGGTTTAGTCCATAAATATGTACAAAATACCAACAACCATAATCAACACAAACATTCAATAATCCATACATTCCCATATATAACATACAATTCCATCATGTTAGAATCATATCTCCATATACTTAATTAACCAAGTTCAAGTTTGCATAATGATTAGAAGGGATAACATAACATAGAAACATGTTTAAAATAATGTCTGGGAATGTCTTTCAACTTGCATAAAACTATAAGAAAACAGGCTAATAACTAGGCTCATCACACCCCCCAACTATCCATTTTCTTGTCCTCGAGAAAATCAACTAAGGCTATAGGTTGTAATACAGGGTGATCTCCCTGAAATCTACAACAGTACATACTCCTTGGGTTTGCTCCAAATAAAATCCATTACTGTATGCCAACTTGTTCATCCTAGAGACCTTTGCTTTCTCACACTCTGAACTCCTCCTCCCAGTCCAATGTGGCACTGGATATAGAAGCATAGTGGGTTGGAAATTAAGTGGTATCCAACTCAGTGTGTGTCCCTTGGCAAGGTCCATGTATTTCTTGACCCTTTCAAACATAGCCATGAAGTTATGGATAGAATGGGGTTCTTTCTTTTGTAACTCTAGAGTCAAACTATTCCACCTATCTTGTACATGCTGATGAGTGTGATGGATGAGCCCAACTATCAAATTTTGAATCCTATCATAATCTTGTAGCCTTAAATTCATAATCTTTCTCCCCGCACCCTTGTGTTCTAAAAGTTGCTTCTATTCTGCAATGATAAACTCAGGGATTTCATATTATTTTCTAATTATAAGGGCAATGGATTTTTCTCTTTCTATGTAAGCGTGCATGATGTCCCCTCTCAATTTCTCATTCCTAAAGTAAGAGGCCAGTGCTCTTACCTATAAATCCTCTACATAAATTAATGGATTCCATTTAGTATCTTCAGATACAACATAATTATGTAAGTAAAACTCACATAGTTGGCCTTGTTCATTAAGTGTGGCAGTAGTAAAAACTTTGAGGAAGGTTATTTTCTCACTCATGTCAACTGGTTTATTACTGATCAATCTAATGAACTGGTAACTCAGAAATTTTTCTTGCAAAAACAAGGCATGGGTCCTAGCTGAGGGTCTACATTTGACAATCTGAGCATCTTTGTCTATTGATTCCTCCATTCTAACTGCTAGCTTTCGCAAATCAATATCCTTCCTTTCTAGTGCCTTAGTATGGTCTGCAATCATGGTTTCTTTTTCTCTTTTCCACTCTTCTTTTCGTTCAGAGAAATCCTGAGTAACCTTCCATAATTGATATCCTAGGGACACAACTGTATGACAAGTTGGGGTTTTTACAATAGGGAGTCTTTTATCTTTAGCCACTAATTATTTATTTCCTACAACTACTATGGCTAACTCTACAAGGATGTCTAGTTTTGACCCCTGATCATAAGTGTTAACTTTTTCTTCCAACTCTTGTATCTTTGCTTCTCTCTCTCTCTATCTCTCTGCTCATAGGTTTTCACCAATTCTTCCAGTTGTTTAATTCTATCAAAGGATTCCTGCAGTTCTCTTCTTATATTCCTATCTTCAATCAACAATTCCTCATCCCTTGAAGGTTGTTCATCACCACCCCCTATACACTCATATTCATCATTATCAAGGTTGTCTGGGGTTTTCTTGCTAGTTTTCTTAGCAATAAAAATGTCCTATGATCCAGATTCAGATGTACTAGACACATACCGTTTCCTTTTGATAGGGACTTGTACATTCTCAGTCACATTATCCTCTTGTTCATGGTCACTTTCTACTGCTACCACATCCTCTTTCTCTTTTCTAGGCTTTTCAATAGCACCCCTCATAACACCTTTCTTCTTAAAGCGATGTGAACACCTTAATGGGGTGGATTTCTCTTTTGACCTCTTTGCAGGCTCAGAAGAAGAACCACCCTTCTTCTTCCTAGTTCTTGGTGTTTTGGTACTAGGTGTCTTACTAGAGGATGGAGTTTGATTGGCCTCTTCTTCTGGGGTTTGATTCTCTTCTTCCAGTATAGGTTGGTCAGATACTACATTTGGCACAATTGACACATCATGTTCTCCTATTTCTTCTACATTGCAGGTAGGTGAAGCAGTAGGTGAAACAGGGTTTTCTCTAAAGGATGCAGCAGGTGACTCTACATTTTATGGTGTTGCTAGATCATTAAGGATGTCATTATGTTTTTGCATTTCAAGAATCTTTTCTAGGTCAAATGTGGATATTGTATCCTAAGACTTCTCTTCACTAACCGAGTGATCAAACAATCATGGGACAATGCTGATTTATTTGATTTTCTTTGATATTCATATCCCATTCTCTTTAAGAAATTATACAGGAAATTTGGCACATTAACTACTCTATTATCATGAAGATGGCTTAACAATTTAAAATGCACAATGTATAACATGGACTGCCTACCATCACAAGTAAGGCATTTGATAATATGCATGGCACAAGAAACCCATAATTCTAGAAGTGATAGTCTTTTAGTACCTTGTGATGTGGATTCCAGCTTCTCCCCTGCCTCACTGAATTCGTCTCTTGTAGCTATTGCATCTACTTTGATGGGGAACTCATCATTGTTTTTGGGTAAACTAGATACCTTAGCAATTGCCGCTTCTGAAGCATCCATTATCATACCTTCATCATGGTAGAGTGAGGCTACAAATTACCTCGTCATGCCTTCATTAAATTTTGTAAGCTTCAAAAAATAGTCAATCCATCCTGCCTGTGTAAGGATTGGCAAGGTTAATTGGTCTCCCAGTACCACATCATGCACTGTATGTTCTCGTCTAATGATGTCTCCTCCCATATTACAAAATTGAACTTCAAATTCAAAATCCCCACAACCCCTTCTACAAATCCTCTATTATATCTTCTTGCTCTTTTAGTTTCAATAACCCTATACTTCTAATGACCCCCTTGTATATTCCCTTGCTATATTATACCAGTCTGAACCAAAAAACTAGCTTGAACCAACTCGAAACTATGGGAACTTGGGAAATTAGCATTGCAGAAAATTTTAGCAGAGTAGATATAAGAATAAAAAGAGGTTGTATTATTTGTGTTGTGTAACTAACAATGGTGAACAATCACTTTTTGAACAATCATTATTTTGAACAAAAAAACACTATCCCTCCCCCCAAGTAAAATCTTGAAGTGACCTCAGGTCAAGGCTATGTATGATGAAGAGAAGGATGATAGTATATGGATATAGGATTACGAATGATAAATTTGTTTTATTAAATGCAAGAACATATTAAAACATTGAAATATCTACGTTAAATAATGGAAAGTTAATATTTGTATCTGTCAGAATGAAATGAACTGGATGTCGTGCGAGTGGAGCATTGGAAAATGTGTCTGTAGCATAAGTTTGATTGGACAGAACTTATTATTATGATAAATGGTGGAATGACATTTTGGTATGTGTGAACTAGCTAATGTAGATTGCATGTGGTGAAATGATGAATGGTGGCTACATGTGCTTGAAAAGTGGAGTGCATGGTGTGAAATTTGAATGAGTTGATAGATTGTTGTTGCATGTTCCTTACCAATAGGTCCCAATGTGTATTATGGAAATATGGAGTGGGTTGCCTTCTTCCGGTCCCTACGGCTTATTGACTCGATCTTCATGAAGATGGTAGCATCGGTGTTGTGTGTGCACGTGAAGGAAAGAAAATATACCTGAGTGACCTCAGGAGGTGGGCTATGTAGCTCACTTGCTAAGTCACTGTGATAACTAGCAAGGTCTTCTTCCATGTTACTACTAGGTGATGATAGAGTAGTATCTATTAGAACAAGGTGGATAACTGAGAGGGGGCTGAATCAGTTATCTTCAATAATTTAACTTTCTCTTCTTCTTTAACAATTAGTGCAGTATAAAAACATTTAAGCATACATGAACATGAGAGCAGAAAAGAAATCAACACACATAACACAAGGATTTTTACGTGAAAAACCCTGTTAAGGGAAAAACCACGGGGTGACTAACACAAGATTGTATTCTCTGTTAAAAGAATAGAAGTACAAAATGGCACTTGCCAATTAGGGCTTACTGCCTGAGCACACTGCTCACAAGAGGCTCACTGCCTACAAGAGACTTACTATCTACAAGGTATATAGAAAGTAACCAGGTGTTTGAACTGATTAGAGGTATCCACATATGCTGGGGTTCAGTTCCGGTTAGGCTCAATATACTGATCTGTTGCACTTCATTCTTCCTCTGCTTAGTGCTATTGTTCTATCACATACCAGATTTGTATAGTTGCTTCCACACTGCTCTCTCTGCTTTTCTTCGCACTCACTATTACACAACACACACCTTCACAATGAAATCCATCTGGTATATATATCCATACAAAGGATTTCAACATCTTTCTAGTTAGCATCAAGAATACTCAATATTTTCCCAAATTCTGGTCTGTCAGCTGAATCCATGCTTACTAAGTGATGCATATCAAAAAGATAATTATAAGAGTCATCAATCATGTCAGCCAACCATGAAAGATCCCTCAAGAAGCTTGATCACCATCAATTTCTCATCCGGATTAAGGTCTGATGCTCTGCTGGTTAGTTCTTGCTCAGTCTGCTCTGCCTGTCAAGAACCCAACACTTAGGTGCTCATATCTTTTCACTCTTTCATCACCGAAGGCTCAATCTCTAGAATGTGGTAGTCATGGTACTCCTCTTGACATCCCCAAGTCTGCACTTTGCTGAGATACATCCTCTAAGAGATCCGCACCTGACTGTCAGACCTTCATGCATGCTCTGTTCTTGCTCACCAGACCAAAATACTCTTCAATCTGACTTCCGGTATAGACATACCATGTGTTACAGATGAGTGGGATGGACTTTGTTGCCATCAATGACAACACTCATGAAGCCATAGAGTGTCTCTTGCCAACAATCTCAAAAAATGACTAAGTGTCATAGCACACTCCCCCTTGGCTGATGCTCTGTCTTATGTACACTTTTACTGAAGCTCCCCCTTAGGTAGATTCCACATTTTTTACTACTCCTTACTCCGCCTTTGACATCAATGGCAAAGGGTGAAATCTGTACACCAAAAATTGCAAAGAAAAACAACCTATATATTGCTGAATAAGTATATATACATGTTGTACTTACATATACTTAAGGATATCCGCAAAGGTATTCTTCAATTATACAACTTCTATCTCCCAACTCTACTTCATCCTATCCAAAATTGATATGTGGCCACTTAACAAAAATGCAAAGGCTTCTGACCTCTTTAGGTCTGCCAGATCACTGGTCCGGGCTGTAATCTGAGCATCAGTTAGGGCTTCATGCATTGCCTCTAACTTAGGGATAATTATCCCTCTTAGTTCACTTAGTCTACTTATTCTATTCTTCTTCTCCTTTTCAAGCCTCTTTATTTCATTTAAAGTGGCTATAGTCTGACATTCTTGATTCATTATGGAAGAGGTGAGAGGATCAAAATTTTAAGATAAACTTGATAGTTTGCTCTCTTGTTCTTCCACCTTCTTGGCAATGTCTGTTGTCACGGTGGACCAAGATAGACAAAATTTGTATAAATCTCCACCATCTTTAAGAGCATTTTCTAGGCTCTTTATCCCAATATCTAGATTTCTCCTATCATTTGCTATAAGTCCCTATACTTCAGAGAATCTCATTCCCAAAAATTCTTTCCAAACTTTCTCTTCTGCTGACTTCTCCAAAGAATCAAAATGTGTGCTAATAGAATTAACAAGAGATTTCAAGTTACCAAATGAAGAGGCTGAAAGATCCTTCTGGAAGGATGGCATGATCTTCTCCAGCACACTGGATGCAATCTCTATCAACTCATAGTCTTCCATGTGATACTTTAGAAGCTTTTCTTTTGCTTTGGCTTGAGCAAAAGATGCTATCTTCATTGTTTGGACCGAAGAGAGAGAATCAAAATTGAGTGGTCCTTGGAATAGCTCTGGTTCATCTAATTCCATCATTTCTTTGGTCAGGAAGTCTTTAACTACTTCTGTAGTGTCTCTTGCCAGAGACAGAGTCCTCTCTCCTTCTGCAGCCATAGAATAGTCATCTAGGGTCTTCTCTATTTGATCTTCTTCTCTTCCCTTTACCTCTTCTTTTTGACTAATTTTCTCTTCTTTTCTTTCTTCTCCTTTAGTTCTAGAGTCTGCTGGGGGATCTAGAAGAGAGATGTTTACTTCTTCATGGACTTCCTCTTCCAGAACAGAGGAATCCAAGTCCTTAGTCTTTTCTTCATCCATCTCTTTTTGCCTTTCTACATTTTTCTCAGAAGTTTCTTCTTTTGAAGTACTTAATCCCTCAATGTCCATGGTAGAGGGTTCTTCATTTATGTCCTCTATAACAGGGAGATTGAATTTCATGAAGGCATTCCGAAGGATGTCTTCAGTTTCTTTTGCCACCCTATCAATCTCTCCAAGCATAAGCTGGTTCATTCTTGCTTTGCTCTGGAACTCATCCTTGCAATCCTTGAAGATCATGTTCATTTGTTTTGGAATGATGGAAGGATAGAGCTGAATAGCTATCTGTTCCTAGATCTCGATATCCTTTTCCTTGGCATTGTTTTTCCTGAGTTCAAGCACTTTATCTAAACTCTTGGGGATTAGAGAGATGATTTCAATGAATGCTTTATTATATATGTTTAAGTACTTAACTATAGCATCTTTCAAGATTTTTTTGTCAGTATCACTACACTCATAAAATTCTATTAATGGTTGCAGATTTCCATCCACTGTAACTACCTTGATAATATTATCAACAGAAGGAGTGGACCTTTCAACAAATTGTTCTACCTCTTCTTCTTTATTTGCACCAGCAGAGGATCCACCTGAAGTTTTCTTCTTCTTCTTCATTTTCTCAACCTCCTCATCTGTCTCTGTCTCTTCATCATCCTTGTGGCTTGTATATGACCTTGTGGCCTTTGTCTTTGTTCTCTTTTCTCCTTTACTGGATGTCTTTGCTTCCAGTTTTGAGGCTTTTGAGCTCTCAGAGGTGGCATGTGCAGAGCTCTTTGAGGATCTGGTTCGAGAGGGGGCTTGCACCAGATCACTTTCTTTTTCTACTTCATGTCTCTCTTTCTCTGCTCTTTCTATTTTTTCTCTGTTAGCATCAACTACCTCCTTTAATATCCCATATCTCTTGGCAACTTCTTCTACTTCCCTTCTCACCTTTCTCTTGATCTTAGGTTGTCTTAGTTCAACATGAATTTTTACACTCAACTCTTGAAAGGTTCCAAACCTTTTTGCCTCAGAGTCCTTGGACTGGCTTAGCAAGTGTTGGATATGTAGCTCCAAGATCTTCTCATCTACCTCATAGCCCATTGGCATAATCCAGATTGTCCTGGGCTCCACTGCCTCCATTAGGCATTGATCAATGTCTACCATGAAGCACACTATATCCTTGTATTTTTCAACTAGAGATTGGGGGATTCTCTCTCTGGCCTGCATCATGCCTTGGAAGTTTTTGAAGTAACCCCAGAGTGTTGTACTTTGTGCCTTGGCATCACCAAGCCCATACATATAATCTCTGATTTGTATGGCAACCGGTCTATCATTTTGCCATATCCAACCACTGGATCCAGCTAGCTCATTCATGTAGTAAAATAATAGACATAGTATCAAGCCACCGTACTTAAAAGAATTCATCTTATCCTTCTTTATTTTCTGTAAATTCTCTAATAGTTGGTTCAGGAGAAGCTCACAAAGATCATAATCAACATTTTCCCTTGGCATCTAATAAGCAGTGTATATTGCTATTTCGGATACAGAATTCTCCCTACTGGAGTGATATATTTTGTAGCCAATAATCATAGAGGCAAATTTGATGTTCGGATCTGTAATATTTTCTATTGTCATTGCCCTTTTGTCAAACTTTGATCCGATAGCCTCACTTATTATTTGATTCTTGACCGATTTAAGAGTAGGCAACCCACCGGATGAGTGCAAACTAGTTACTGCCCTAATTCCATCCTTTGTTATTTTGAAGGGCTTCAACAACCATATGAAGTTATCATGTATTCTACTAAGAACATACCAGACCCATTCATCTTCTGTAAAATAGGGGAAGTGGATGCAATGTCCAAAATGCTTATCCTGGATGGCCTTGTATTGAGGTTTAAGTTCAAATGTTTCATCTATTAATTGCTTGTGATAGATATCCATTAGTTTGGATTCCCTGAATTCCTCAATATTTGAGTGTATGTAAACCCTAACATCTTCTACATGCAGAACTCCATGTGGAATGCTAGAGAAGGTGCCTAAAGGATCAACTTCTAGGGATTTGTAAGAATGTTTCTTGAACTTAGGGCATGGCCTATCAGTGATCTTAACAACATTTGCAGTAGCCAACTTTCAAAAGATTTAGAGAGAGCGGAAATACCTTTTTACACTTCTAGGGTTCACAATAAGAGCTGAAAAGATCGCTGGTTGAGTCGAATTCTATGGTTGATCTTTGAGAAGATAGAAGCAATCTTATTACAGAGCTCTTTCTTTCTTCTTCTTGAATGTGAATGTGCAAATGATGAACAAAAGAACCCTTATATTTCTACACAAACCTTAAGTCATTCTGGTTCCCTTGTTCTGAGAGAGATCCTTCTGAATCACTGAGATGTACTCAAAATTAATCTTGGTGATGATTAAGAATCTATCTCCCTTTGTCCAGTCATTCCATTTATCCGTAGATCAAGATATTTCAATTTTGAATCATACCGGATCTAACTGAGAGAGTCCTGCTTTTACCGGATGATTGCCAAACCGGATCAATCTTGGATGATTAACCTCTTCAAAACTCCCTATGGATCTTTCATATTTTTACCAAGGGTTATTTAGATATTTCTCTGAGAACCCTTCAATCCGCAACTTTCCATGTGCCAATTTCAGGCACCAATTAACTAGTTGGGGGAATTTATTTTCCTTTGTGACTCCCCCTGAGCCAAAGCTCATCTATTCAATTTCTAGAAGGAATATCAGCACCAGATTCTGGTGCGGATCCATCCCCAACATTTTCTGTACTTCTCTTCACCCAGATCTTGTTCATCTCCATTTGAACTTTATCTGCATTTACTTTTTATTTTCCTTTGTCTTGATTTTGGTTATGATGCACTAGACCCCTTTTACCCTGATTCTTACTTCTGCAGAATTTGGCAATATGACTGGATCTATTGCAGTTGTAGCAAATAACATTTCTTTGCATATTTGGCTGATATCCTCTTGGTCTGCATTGATTAGCCATATGTCTCATTCTATTGCATGCAAAGCATCTACCATTGAACGAATTGTTTATTTGCTTATTTTTGCATTCATGAGATTTGTGACCATACCTTTTGTAGTTGAAACACTATCTGGAGAAGGATGAACTAGTCTGATTCATTCTTCTTCTATACTGAGTTGCTTTATGACCAAAGTTGTTGCAATTGTAGCAGTATCCATTGAAGGATGGATATCTTTGAGCATTTAGTTGCCTTATCGGAGGTCTTCTAGGCCTGTTCCTTGGATTTCCTGATCCAGAGTTCTTCTGACCGGATCCAGAGCTTTCACCTTTCTCATATCCCAAGCCATGCTTGTCATCTACCCTCTTTTATCTTTCAAGAATAACTTCAAGTTGAGCAGAGCTTATCTTGAATTTTTCTTTGTATTCATTTGTTGTTTGAAGATCCCTTTTAAGAGTGTCTATCTGATTTTCAAGTTGTTATTCATTATCTCTAGCTTCTTCAAGATCAGGTTTCAGATGTCTAATTATTCTATCCATTTTGTGGTAGTCTTCTGACTTCTCCTTGAGAGATTGTCTTAGATTATCTTCCATTTTTCTTTTCTCTTCAATTTCTTGGGTGAATTTCATAACCCCTGATTCCATTTCATGTCTTACCATAATGACTTCTTTTGATAGCTTCTCACATAACTTGTTTTTCTCATTCAGATCTTCATTAGTATCATTGGCTTCACTTTGACTTGCTAATTGTTGAAGTAGTTCCTTTCTCTTTTTCACAGAGATACTCAGTTTTTCTTTTAGTTCATTTATGAAATCATCAGCTTGTTTGAGTCCTTCCCTCAGGTTATTGACATTAGAGTGAGATTGATCAAGATCATCTAGAGCAGACTAAAGTTGTTCCCTCATGCCATATATATCCATTGAGATTCCCAGATCTTCCTCAAGCTGTTAGGCTCTGTTTGGAGGAACTTAGCTCTGATACCAATTGTTAGAACAAGGTGGATAACTGAGAGGGGGGTGAATCAGTTATCTTCAATAATTTAACTTTCTCTTCTTTTTTAACAATTAGTGCAGTATAAAAACATTTAAGCATACATGAACATGAGAGTAGAAAAGAAATCAACACACATAACACAAGGATTTTTACATGGAAAACCCTATTAAGGGAAAAACCATGGGGTGACTAACCCAAGATTGTATTCTCTGTTAAAAGAATAGAAGTACAAAATGGCACTTGCCAATTAGGGCTTACTACCCGAGCACACTGCTCACAAGAGGCTCACTACCTACAAGAGACTCATTGTCTACAAGGTCTATAGAAAGTAACCAGGTGTTTGAACTGATTAGAGGCATCCACATATGCTGGGGTTCAGTTTTGGTTAGGCTCAATATACTAATCTACTGCACTTCATTCTTCCTCTGCTTAGTGTTGTTGTTCTATCACATACCAGATTTGTATAGCTACTTCCACACTGCTCTCTCTGCTTTTCTTCACACTCACTATTACACAACACACACCTTCACATCAAAATCTAGCTGGTATATATATCCATACAAAGGATTTCAACATCTTTATAGTCGGCATCCAAAATACTCAATATTTTCCCAAACTCTGGTTTGTCGGCTGAATCCATGCTTACTAAGTGATGCGTATCAAAAAGATAATTATAGGAGTCATCAATCATGTTGGTCAACCATGAAAGATCCCTTAAGAAGCTTGATCACCATCAATCTCTCATTCAGATTAAGGTCTGATGCTCTGTCGGTTAGTTCTTGCTCAGTCTGCTATGCCTGTCAGGAACCCAACACTTAGGTGCTCATATCTTTTCACTCTTTCATCACTAGAGGCTCAATCTCTAGAATGTGGTAGTCAAGGTACTCCTCTTAACATCCCCAAGTCTGTACTTTGCTAAGATACATCCTCTAAGAGATCCAGACCTGACTGTCAGACCTTGTTGCATGCTCTGTTTTTACTCACCAGACCAAAATACTCTTCAATCTGACTTCCAGTATAGACATACCATGTACTGTGGATGAGTGGGATGGACTTTGTTGCCATCAATGACAACACTCATGAAGCTACATAGTGTCTTTTGCCAACAGTATTTGGCTCATGGCTAGGAATAGAGCATTGGTTTAGAAAATCATCTATGTTTGATGGCCTGGTGTAGAGTTTTAATCCATGGGGGCCAAACCAAGAGTGAAAATCTGACCTCATCTATGGTCTACAACTTAATAGCTCCATTAGGAAAGACCTGGTGTATTGCATGAGGTCCTAACCATTGTGATTGCAATTTACCCTTATGATCTTTATACTTTGAATCATATAACAAAGCCCAGTCACCCACATGGAATGCTTTATTTTTGATATACTAATCATGACATTTGGCTCTCTACTTTTGAACAATCTCTGTGTGGTGCATAGCTGCCATTCTGATCTCATCTAACCCATTGAGAATATGGATCCTTTCTTGTCATGCTACTGTCAGATCCATGTCAAGTTTTAGTATAGTCCTTAGTGTCCTATATTCAAATTCTATGGGTAGAGCTATTGTTTTACCATACACTAACTCATAACGTGTGAAACCAATTGTTTTTTTCTATGTGGTTTCGTATGCCTATATTGCCTCTGGTAGTCTGGCTACCCAGTCCTTTCTGTGAATGTTCACTATCTTAGTCAGAATATTCTCAATTTCTACGTTTGTAACTTTTACTTTCCCATTAGCTTGGGGGTGATAAGGTGTTGATTTCCTATACCTCACTTCATATTCTTTAACTAGTGTTGAAATGAGTTTACAAGTGAACTAGGGACCTTGGTCAGTGACAATTTCTCTTGGTGCTCCATACCTAGTGAAAATATCTTCATACAAGAATTTGGCTACATTCCCATCTCTAGAAAATTGGAAGGCCTTGACTTCAACCCACTTTGTCAGATAATCAGTGCAAACTAAAATGTACTCCTTATTATTAGAACCTGGTTAAATTGGCCCAATGAAATCTAGCCCCCATTTGTCAAATGGTGATGTGTTATCTGTGGCTGCAAAGGCATCTCATCTGATCTTGTTGGTCTACCCATTCTCTGACATCTATCACAACCCCTTGTATACTTAATTACATCCTTATGAAGAGTTGGCCAATAATAGCCTGTTGCTAAGATCTTGAATGTTGTACTTTTGCTACAAAGTGACCTCCACAGGGCTCGTCATGACAAGATTTTAGGATGTCAAAGACCTCATCTTCTCTAATGCATCTCCTCATAATATGGTCTGGACCAGTGTAGAACAAATAAGCAACAATCCAAGAATATGGAAAGCTTTTATGCACTAAGTATCTCCTTTCTCTTGGAGAGAAATGTGATGGTATCTACCCTACTACAAAATAGTTAGCAATATCAGCAAACCATGGTGTATGTATATTGAGAGAAAAAAAATGCTCATCTGGGAGAGAGTCATCCACAACACCTTCTTCCATTTGTGTAGGCAATCTGGACAGAAAATCTTTCACCACATTAGATTTACTTGGCTTATCCACTATTGTTATATCAAACTCCTATAATAAGAGTAACCATCTGACTAGTCTACCCCCAACTATAGGTTTGTTCATTAAGTGTCTGATTGTAGTATGATCTATATGGATAAAGACCTAGTAACCAGTTATATAATGCCTAAACTTGTTGATAGCATAGCCAATAGCCAACATCTCTTTTTCTGTGACAGTGTAATTGAGCTCTGCTCCTTGTAAGTTTTTACTGATGGAAAGGCAATGTCCAATTTGGTCCTCTTAAGACAGGTGCTTTTGTCAAAGTTGTCTTAAGTGTGTCAAAAGAGTGCTGACATTCTATGGTCCAGTCAAATTCCATGTCTTTTGTGAGCAAAGTAAACAAAGGTGCTTCTAGTTTGCTGAAGTCCTGTATAAACCTCCTATAATAGTCTACATGGCCAAGAAATCTTCTGACATATTTTGTTTTCTATCTTACAAGAAGTGTAGAAATTATATCAATTTTATTGGGGTCCACCTGAATACCATCATTGGATATAAAGTGTCCTAGAACAACTCCTTGAGTCATCATCATAAAGCATTTTTCATGACTCAATGACAAATTATGTTCTTGACATCTTTTTAGGACCTTCTCTAGATTACTGAGTGTTGTCTCAAATGTGTCTCCATAGGTGGTGAAATCATCCATATAGATCTCCATAGAATCATGAGCATAGTCTGAAAAGATACTTAGTACTGCCATTTGGAAAGTGGTTGGGGCATTGCATAACCCAAAAGCAAGGACAGAATAAGCATACGTACCCCAAGGGCATGTAAATGTGGTCTTATCCTAGTCCTCTAGAGCTATTTTATCATATTATAGCACCAAAGCCATCTAAGAAGGAGAAGTACTTTTTACCTGCTAGGGAATCAAATACTTGGTCAATGAAAGGTAATGGGAAATGATATTTTCTAGTGGTTGTGTTAAGTTCCCTATAATCTATACACACCCTCCACTTGCCTCCTTTATTAGGGACAATAACTAAAGGTGACACCCATTCACTATCAGAAATAGGGTAAATGAAGCCAGCATCAAGGAATTTTTGCATCTCAATTTTAACTATGTATCGTAAGGCAGGATTCATTCTCCTTTATGGCTGCCTTATTGGCTTGAAACCATCATTTATGTAGATCCTATGCATGCATAAGTCTGGGTCAATTCCTTTCATGTCATTGTAATCCCATGCAAAGGATGATGCATGTGCTTGGAGTACAATGTTCAAAGAAGCCTGTTGTTCTTCAGTTAGGGCATTGTTAATATTCAGCATTTTGCCTGGCATGATTTCCAATGTTTTAGAATCTAGTTGACCAAATGAAAGGTCACATTCAGTAATGTTGGGAACACATTCTTGAGGTAGTAAAGAGTGGAAAAGTTGGGATAATTCCTCTGAGGAATGTGTAGGTATGATATTCTACAATGGATCTTGCAAACATGACAGATAGTCGTGTTGCTACGGGTCCCTACCGCAATGGTTCTCTATAATGTGGTCAATTAAGTCATCCTCAACTTGGGTTGCTAACAAAGGACTATGTTCAATAGTCATGAGAGTTTGCAGGGAATAGTGGTCTTCTTCTTCTTCTAAGGTAGGCCATATGATTTGCTCCAAATTGTCATGAGGTTGAGTTGGTGGATAGAGGACCAATTTCTTAGTTATAGTCCCATTAGAAATTATCATGTTTCCAGACCTACAACCTATAAATGCATCTGCTATTGCTAACCATGGTCTTCCTAAGATAACTGGATAACTTACAAGATTAACTTTTGGTTGCAAGACTATGAAATCTGTAGGGTACTCCCATGATTCTAATGCTATGACTATGTCTTCAATGATCCCCTCAGGTTTCACTATTGACCTATCTACCAACTATAAAATAGTTGGTGTAGGCCTCATGTTAGGTAGTTGAAGTAGTTGTATTGTTTCTTTAGTCATGACATTGATGGCTACCCCCAAGTCAATCAAGGTGTTTTTGATGAGAGTTCCATTAATCTTAACATCCACTACTGGACTGCCAGGGTCTATGTATTCAGGGACAGTTATGTTCCCTAGTATGATATCAGCAAGGTTCTCTAGGATATGGATTGTTTGAGGGTCCTTCTTCTTCTTCCCTAGTTTCTTAAGACAAAGGTCTCTTACTGTCTTGGTGTAGATTGGGATGTCCTTAATAGCTTGGATAAGGGGTATCTTAATACTGACATTTTTAATTTGACCCAATAAGTCTATCTCTACTTGGGTTTGATGTTTTGGAATGGCTAGATGTTTAGGGAAAGGAGGCTCTGGATTTGAGATAATCTAATTTACCTGATTTGATTCAGGTTCCAGAGGTAAATTGTCTAATGTCTCAGTTATGGGTTGTTCATCCAACACCTCAATGATTTGGGGAGATGAAGGCCCAACTAACATTTTCCCTGACCTAAGGTGGACATCACTCACCTCTACCCCATAAGTGGGGTATTGAATACCCTTGTTAGTGTATGTATGTTGAATAGGCTTGTTATTGGGGTTAGGCGCAGGTTGGGTAGGTAGTTGTGGTGCTCTTGGTGGCTGAGTTGTTGGACTGGATGGATTTGGCATAATGGCTTGTTGTTGTGGCTAAGGAGGCAGCAAGGGTTGTGAATAATTCATGTTTTGATTTTGTCATTGTCCCTTTTGCCATTGTGGTTGCCATTGGTTTTATTGTATTGGCCATTGAAGGTTGTAGTTAGGTCCTTTGAAGTTTTGTTGGGGCCATACATTTGGTTGTTGATGATTCCAATTTTGCTGAGGGTTTTACCATTGTTGAGGGTTTTTCCATTGGTTTTGGGTATTTGGCCAAGGTTGAGGATTCCAACCAAAGAAATTATGATGACCTATTGGAAATGATGTATTGAAAGTTAGAGGATCTTGTGGCATACCTTGTCTTTGTTGCCATGGTTTCCTTTGTACGACATAGCATAGCTAGCCATCTTCACCTTCAGTTGGTTGAAAGTGTGGTTTCTCTAACTTATCTTTTGTAATACTTGCCACCTTTCTGCATTTGCAATTGGCTTTCCTTTGTCTACAATTGGGATGATATTTAGTGAGTATTGCATTAGTCTCCTCTTGCTTCTTCTTCAAATGTAGAGTATCGAGTTGAGTGGCTAGGTGACTGATAATATCTTCCTTCATGTTGGTCAATAGGTTACTCAGTTCCACCCTTGAGAATGAATTAGATGCTTTTCCAATGGTGGATGTTCTCTCTCCCCTTGTCCTCTCGGTGAAAGTCCTTGAGTAGTTTCTGCAAACCTTGCAGACATCTTCAAAGGGTAATTGAGATATATCTCCGACCCCAATAAGATTAAGGGCATCCATGCAGTCATCATTGACTCCTCTCAAGAATACAAGCTTCAAAGATTCATCTAAGAGTTTATTCTGTGGATTTTTCTTTAGGTAGAACTGAAACCTCTCTACATAATCCTCCAATGGTTCATCCTCTTTTTGAGTCATCCTGAAGATGTCATCTCTTCTTCTATCAATTCCTCTACAATATTATTGATATTTCTACAAGAACTTTGTCTTCATTATGTCCCAATCTAGAATAGCATCCTTGCCTAGTCCCATAAACCATCTTAAAGCAGCATCCTTCAAAGTAGCAGGAAATAGCTTGAGCCTATGAGGATTAGTGGTGTAGTCATAACTCCTACATAGGACATCAAACTCAAACAAGAATGTATCTGGATCTTTAGTCACCAAGCCATAGAAAACTAGTAATGCTGAAGGAGGTATATTCTTTAGAGCAGCAGCCCTCTCCTAGTTAGTAATTGGAAACTCGAAGGTCACATGCTCAGGTGGATCATCCAATGCATCAGTCATGGTGAGGAAGGTTCTTTCTATGTTGTTATTAGATGTTAATGAGAGGGAAGATTCTTCTTTAGTAAAACCCTTGCTCTGAGCAATGTAATCACCAATATCTGTCGTAGCTTATTGAGTTGATGGAAGAAACCTTCCCAAAGCATCTCTCTGTCTCTACATATAATAGGTGTGACTTTGTGTAGTAATGGCTCCTACACAATGTTAGTAATATTTTCTGATATTTGATGAGGTAAAACCGAAGTGCCCTATCTTCTGAAAGCAAAATGTTGAACTAGGAAAGCTTGGAGATAAAAGGAACTGGTTTCTAAAAATAGTGCCATCCTTGGCAATGGCACCAAAAATGTAGTGTCTTTACTATGTCTAGTAAACTTGGCGGTGATCACACAACTCAAAGGAATAACCTATTGAACAATCCACTATTTTTCCTAAAAAGACCTTCATTGAATTATCAACCAGGGCTGGTAAACTTGTGATGGCACTGGCACTATATGTGCTTTCAAAAACAAAACTATTCTAACTCATCTAATATAGTATCATAAATCAAAAACTAATTAATGGCAAAAGATAGTGATGTTGCTAGTATTGCTATGGTAAATGTATTGTAAAACTATAACAATCAATATAAAGGAATAAATTCTAAGAAGTAGCTTGATACTGATAACTTATCCTATCCTTTGGAGTATCACAAGTCAAATGATCTAAAACAACTTAAGAATCTAATTGATCTTGCATTCATGAAATAACTGCTACAGCAACAATAACATGCAAGAAATAAAGTGAAGGACAGTTATCCTCAATGGCCCTTGCTCAGGTGACTGCCTCACTGCTTAAACTCAAATCTACCTCTTTTAAATCAACACAATCATATTGATTCTAACATACATTGTACAATCTATTCAAATCACATAAAATCTTGTTGAACTATAATATTCATAACTCATAATCAAATAACATTGTCTGCATAATCTAGAAAAGATTCAAATAGCTATATATGTGATAGAGCAAAAACTATTCAAAATTGAACTTAACTAACTTCTACCTCAACCACCGAACCATAATATAGGCACAGGGGAGTTATTAACATAGGTCTCCTAACTATAAACATAAAACACCACTCCACATGAACTAGAGTGTAATGAATACTAACAACAATGACTGGAAAAAGAAGGAAAGAAGTGTCCTAACAAAGTTAGAACTCTCTACTAAAATAGGGGAACATGAATTGGTTGAATCAGCCCCATTGGTCTTCTAGTTGCAACAGAATCCCTCAAGCTTCCAATCATCTTTATTGGTTACTATCATGATGCGTGATTATATCCATCAAGTGTCCTCATTCCATGGTTGCTACACTTAGTTGAGTCTAGAATCTTCCCTGCTTTGCGCCAGGAAATGTTGTGGCCGCGGGCTGCACCTTGCAGTTGTTGTGGGTTACAGTCCTTCTTTTAGCTGCAAGGTTAGTCCATAAACATGTACAAAATACTAACAACCATAATCAACACAAACATTCAATAATCCATACACTCCCACAGATAACATACAATTCCATCATGTTATAACCATATCTCCATATACTTAATTAACCAAGTTCAAGTTTGCATAATGATCACAAGGGATAACATAACATAGAAATATGCTTAAAATAATGTCTGGGAATGTCTTTCAACTTGCATAAAACTATAAGAAAACAAGCTAATAACTAGGCTCATCAGTTTGCACCTATCTCGCTTGCATTTTGGGCTCTACCAAACCTAGGGGGTAACCCTTATCATAACAACATAAAATGTATCTTTCATTTACAGCCAGGCAAATATGTTCTCATATTTTTATACCAAGATGTGTAAGGTTAACCTCGGACTGGCAATATTCTTAGATCATCTTCACTATTTAAATCTAAGAACATGTAGCACCTAAACTAAAACAAAACATAAAATAGATTGAATCAAATGATTTGTCTTTAAATTCTTAGGTTTCATGGACCTTTGGAAAAAATTTCTCTAGATCGGTGCTTTATCAAGGTAATAGAATTAAACCCAGCAATGCAAATGCTCCCGTATGACATCAAAGCTTCATATCGAGAGGACTCATAATAATAGTATCACTACATTACAATAATATGTCCAAGAAAAATTATTATCTATTATTCTTCTCACTAATCTTGAAACATAACACATTTCCCCCTATATCTGATCTAAAGCAGTTCTAATCCATTCCTTGAATAGATGCACCAAATCAAATATATCATACAACAAATATATATGAATGAGTTCAATAACCCTTAGCAACTTTACCCAAGAAGAAAATGCTCATATCCAAGGAGACAATCACAGAAAACACACACAACAAGTGTTTTCATATAACTCAATCTGGAAAGAAACAATGTCATTCAGAAATTTATTCACTTACACAGTAAAATATGTCTCTGCAACCCAAAATCTAGTCACCTCCTCCTACAGAAAGTTATTTCCCAAATATGTGGATAGCTTGTATCCAATTCCCAGAATCTCCCCTCATTACAATTTTGGAAGCTCTATTTAAAGAGAAACAAACTATGTCAGCCAAGACTTCCTGCTACAAATTTTTAATTACATTTATTTAATATTTGCAACTTTGGAATTTGTGGTCTTCAACTAATTAGATATTTTGGTAACACATTTTCTAATTCAATCTAGTCCGTCGAATTGAGATTGATATTGCTTGTTTCCCTCCTTGAAAACCATGAACTTATGTTCCTTTGATTAGTTTAATCTTGGTCTTCGAGAAAACTCCCTAAATTGCCCAATTCATTGTTTTAGTGCGACCAATTTGAGTTTAGACTATACAAAATCTACATTTTAATTCCATCTTTTAATTCTTATGTAGCACACTGTCTTGGATTCCTCGGTTAGGCAAACTTTGCAGCTTCATTCCTTGCAATTTATTCACTAAAGAGTGGCACCGAACATTCATTGAAAACTCCAAAAAAAATTGGAATCTCTATTTGTATTTGATCAAAGAAAAGCTCCATAAATACCTCCATGGAGAATACAGTGCACCAAACTTGCATTCCTATGAGATAAACCTAACCAAAATTGGTCAATAGAGGACCCAATGTAGCAACGTGGCCCTAGGGAAGGGAGGTGGAGTGGGTTGTGCACTAGTGCACTCAGCCCACTAAATGCCTTTGTTTTTGTTTATAAAGTATAAACATCATGTTAATAATGTTTATATTTATAATATTTACCACTTGAGACATTACCTCCATAGAGCAGATGGCATACTAGATCTAAGTATCCAAAAAATAAACTTGACCTAAAACTGTCCAAGAGAGTGTTGGCAAGAGACACTATATGGATTCATGGTTGTTGTCATTGATGGCAACAAAGGTCATCCCACATATCCGCAAGTCATGATATATCTCTACCAGAAGTCAGATTGAAGATTGTTGTGGTCCGGTGAACAAGAACAGAGCATGTGGCAAGGTCCGACAGATTGGTCCGGATCTCTCAGAGGAAGTGTCTTGGCACAGTGCGGATCTGGGGAAGTCAAGAGGACTATCTTGAGTAGTATATTCCAAGGATTTAGCCTCCGGAGATGGACAAGGAAAAAGATATGAATAGTTGAGTACCGGATTCCTGAGAGACAGTGAAAACAGAGGAAGAACTGACTGACAGAGTATCAGACTACTTTCCGGATGTGTTACAGATGATGATAAAGGTTGCGGAGGCATGAATCATGTTTGGCTGACATAATTGATGATATCTACAAGTATATGCTTGATCCGCATTGCTTGGTGAGCAAGGATTCAGCCGACAGAACTAAGTTTGTAAGAAACTAGACTGTTCCGGATGCCGACTAGAAAGGTGATGAAATTACTTGTGCGGATATATATAGAGGATGGATTTAGTTGTAAAGTGTGTGGATGTGGAGTGATATGCGAATAAGTCCAGAGAAAGAGCAGAGGTAGCAAAAAGGATCTGGTATGTGAAAGATAGCAGAACAAACAACAGAGGAAAGATGAAGTGCAGCAGATCAGTGTACTGAGCCTAACCGGAACTGAACTCCAGCATATGCAGATGCTTCCAATCAGTTCAAGACTGTGATTATCATCACTTTGTAGACAGTGTGTCTTCTTGTAGGCAGTGGGCCTCTTGTGAGCAGTGTGCTCGGGCAGTGAGCCCTAATTGGCAAGTGCCATTTTTTGTAATTTCCTATTCTTCTAACAGAGAATATTTCTTGGGTTAATCACCCCGTGGTTTTCTCCCTTAACAGGGTTTCCACGTCAAAAATACTGTGTCATGTGTTTCTTACTTCATGGTTAATGTTTTGTGTTTGATTTTATGCTGCTTCAATTAAAAGGAAAGTTCAATAAGAGAAATAATTAGGATAACTGATTCACCCCCCCCTCTCAGTTATCAACAATTGGTATCAGAGCCAAGTTCCTCCTAATAGAGCCTAACAGCTTGAGGAAGATCTGGGATTTCAAATGGATGCATATGGTTTAAGGGAGCAACTCAAGACTGCCCTTGAGGATCTTGAACAGTCAAATTCTGAAGTCAGTGAATTAAAGGAAAGACTCAAACAGGCTGATGAATTCATGAGAGAATTAAAAGACAAATTAAGTCTCTCTATGAAAAAGAGAAAGGAGCTGCTTCAACAGTTGGCAAGACAAAGTGAAGAAAGCAATACAAATGAGGAATTGACTGAGCAAACCAAGTTATGTGAAAAGTTATCAAAAGAAGTCATTATGTTAAGACATGAAATGGAATCAGGAACTATAAAGTTTACTCAAGAGATTGAAGAAAAAAGAAAGGCTGAAGACAATCTAAGACAATCTCTTAAAGAAAAAACAGAAGAATGCCACCAGATGGACAGGATTATCAGACACCTTGAATCTGATCTTGAAGATGCCAAAGATAATGAAGGAAAACTTGAGGATCAAATTGCCTCTCTCAAAAGAGACCTTCAAACAGCAAATGAATATAAAGAGAAATTCAAGATAAGTTCTGCTCAACTTGAAGTTCTTCTTGGAAGTCAAAAGAGGACAGATGACAAGTATGGCTTGGGATATGAGAAAGGAGAAAGCTCCGGATCCGGTCAGAAGAATCTTGGATCAGAAAATCCAAGGAGCAGGCCTAGAAGACCTCCGGTAAGACAGCCAAATGCTCAAAGATATCCATCCTTCAATGGATACTGCCACAGCTGCAACCACTTTGGTCACAAAGCTAATCAGTGCAGAATGAGAATGAATCAGAATAATTCATCCTTCTCCGGACAGTGCTTCAACTGCAAAAGGTATGGACACAAATCCCATGAATGTAGAATTATGCAAGTAAACAAATCATTCAAAGGTAGATGCTTCACATGCAATAGAATAGGTCATAGGGCTAATCAATGCAGATCAAGAGGATATCAGTCAAATATGCAAAGGAATGTTATTTGCCAAATCTGCAATAGGTCCGGTCATAATGCTAAAGTCTGCAGAAACAAGAATCAGGACAAAAGAGGTCCGGTGTATAATCAGAATCAAGACAAGGGTAAACAAAAGATGAATGCGGATGAGGTTAGGAATCAGATGAGCAAGATTTGGGTGAAGAAAAGTTCAGAGAATGTAGAGGTTGGATCCGCACCAGACTCTGGTGCTGATATTTCTTCCAGAAATTAAAAGTGAGCTCTGGCTCAGGGGGAGACTCAAAGAAAATCTTGTTCCCCCAGCCAAACAAGTGGTGCCGGATGTGGCACAAGATGCGGATCAAAGGGTTTGTAGATATGAGTCTTGAGATACTTCAGTCAAGTTTTCAGAGGTCCGCATGGAGTTATGAAGAAGCTATGATCGATCAAATAAGACCTGTTCAGGGAAATGCTCCGGTATGATAAAGGATTACAAAAAGGTCCGGAAAGATCCGGAAATGCACTATCTTGTTCTGCGGATTGGACAGAGTGTTTGAGATGATCTTGTAATATGCCACCTCGATTTATTCATGATTGATAGATCCGGATGATATCCATAGATCAGGACTAATCCGGGATACTCCAAGCTATCCAGACAAGGCAAACCGGAATGATGTAGGTGAAGCATTTATTGCAGACAGGTATTAGGGTTCGCGGAGCAATTTAAGGGATTTCTCAAAGGTCATTTGCTCATTCTGCACTCGAGAAGAAGCGAAAAGTGGAGCTCTGCAACAAGGTTCTTCAAGCACACCAAGGATCTCCTGCCGAAGCTATTGGATAAAGAAATCAATCCAACCACTCCGTGCAAACCTAAGGCGCATAAGGTATTCTCCGTTTTTCATTACCTCACTGCAAATCTTTGAAAAATGGCTACTCCAAACATAGTTAAGATCTCCGATAGACCTCGCCCCTCATTCAAGAAACATCCCTACAAATCATTGGAGGTTGACCCACTAGGAGCCTTCTCTAGTGTTCCTCACGGAGTTTTACACACCGAAGACATTAGGGTTTACATACATGCAAACATTGAGGAATTTGGGGATTTCAAATTAAGAGACCTCTATCACAAGCAGCTGATTGACAATGCCTTTGAGCTTAAACCAGAGTATAAGGATATTCAGAAGAAACAATTTGAGCAATTTATTCATTTCCCCTATTTTGAAGAGGATGAATGGGTCTGGTATGTACTGAGCAGGATGCATGACAACTTTCTATGGCTAGATAGACCCTGCAAGATCACAAAAGAGGCAATTAGAGCAGTAACTGGCCTATACTCTTCCGGAGGAGTACCTATCCTCAAATCTGTCAAGAACAACATTGTAACTGAGGCCACCGGATCAAAATTTGACAAAAGGGCAATGACCATTGAAGACATCTCCGATCCGGATATCAAATATGCATCAATGATAATAGGATACAAGATCTATCACTCCAGCAGGGAGAATTCTGTATCCGGAACTGCAATATACACTGCTTATGAAATGTTAAGAAAGAATGCAGAATATGATCTCTGCGAACTGCTACTAAGCCAATTAATGGAAAACATACAGAAAATCAAGAAGGATAAGAAGAATTCCTTTAAGTATGGTACTCTGATTGTATGTCTATTCTTCTACTTCATGAATGAGCTACCCGGAACAAATGGATGGGTATGGCAAAATGACAAACCTGTTGCAGTCCAGATAAGAGACTACTTGCATGGACTTGGGGATGCAAAAGCGAGAAATTCAGCTCTATGGGGTTACTTCAAAAACTTTCAGAGCATGATGCAAGCAAGAGAGAGAATTCCTCAATCTCTCATTGAGAAATACAAGGACTCAGTGTGCTTTATGGTTGACACTGATCAGTGCCTGATGGAGGCAGTGGAGCCAAGGACTGTCTGGATCATGCCCATGGGGTATGAAGTTGATGAACAGATAGTGGAGCTGCATGTTCAACACATGCTAAGTCAGCCCAAAGATCCTAAGGCAGAAAGGTTTGGAACCTTTGAGGAGCTGAGTATAAAGTTACATGTAGAACTCAGGGAACCTGAGATCAAAAGAAAAGTGAGAAAAGAAGTAGAGCACATTGCTCAAGGTCTTGGAATCTCAAAGGAGGCACTTGATGCCAGCCGAGAAAAGAGAAGGAAGGCCGAGGAAGAAGAGAAAAGCAAAGAAAGTGCTCCGGTTGGAGCTCCCACCCGGACCAGATCAACAAAGAGATCTGCACCTCCTTCAACCAAAAGTTCAAAACCGGAAGTCCAGGCATCCGGTAAGAGATCAAAGGCAAAAGCCACAAGGGCTTATGGAAGCCAAAAGGATGAAGAGGAAACAGAATCAGATGAGGGAGTAAGAGAAGTAAAGAAACAGAAAAAGAAAGGATCCGGTAAGCCCTCCACAGGACAAGACAAGGAGGAAATGGCAGAGGTAACTGTTGAAAAGCCCACTCTGTCACTAGAGAGCATAATCAAGTCGGTCACGGTGGATGGAAACCTTCAACCAATGACTGAATCCTATGATGACTTCAGTGAGGCAGACCAAAAGACTCTGCAGGAGGCCACAGTGAAATATCTTAACATATATAATAAGGCTTTCATTGAAATAATATCTCTTATTCCTAAAAGCCTAGAAAAGGAAATGGAAGTGAGGAAAAATAATGCTCATGCTAAAGATCTTGAGATCCGGGAGCAGATAGCTATTCAGCTATATCCTCAAATTGATCCCAAGACAATGAACATTATCTTCAAGGACTGTAAAGATGAGTTCAGAAGCAAAGCCAGGATGAATCAACTCATGCTTGGTGAGACTGACAAAGTGGCCCAAGAAATAGAAGAGATCCTCCGGAAGGCCTTCAAAAGGTTCAATCTTCCTGTTGTAGAGGACTTAGGTGCAGAAACAGCTGCTGATTTGGAATCTTCTGTTCCGGAAGAAGTAAGCCCTGAACAGACAAGTGAGGACTTGGGACCCTCTGCTCAAGAAGAAGTAGCCCATGAACAAGTTAGCATCTCTCCTCCGGTTTCCCCTACAGTCTCTGGATCCAAAGAAGAAGAGCAATTGCAGGAGAAGGAAGCAGTGGTGACAGACAAAGAGGTTGACAGTTCTAAGACTGCAGAAGAAAAGAAACATCTGTCTCTGGCAAGAGACACTGCACAAACTGTTCAACAATTTTTGAGCAAAGAAACTCTAGAGATTGATGAACCGGAGCTTCTAAAAGGTCCATTTGATTTTGACTCTCTCTCTCCGGTACAAACAATGAAGATAGCTTCATTTGCAAATGCCAAGGCAAATGAAAAGCTCCTGAAGTCTCATATGGAAGACTGTGAGTTGATAGAGGCTGCTTCCGGAGTACTTGTAAAGATCATGCCATCAATCCAGATAGATCCGACAGCCTCCACTTCCGGTAATCTAAAAACCTTAGTCAGCAGTATTGATACACATTTTAATTCTCTAGAAAAATCAGCTGAAGAAAAGGTCCGGAAGGAATTTTTGGATAAAAGATTTTCTGAAATATTAGAATTAATCTCTAAGGATAGGAAGATTGTAAGCATTGGAATAAAGAGCTTAGAAAATGCTCTTAAGGATGGCGGTGACATCTACAAATTTTGTATATCTTGGTCAAAGGCAACAGCAGCAATTGACAAGAAAATAAAAGAGGAACAGGACAAGCTTCAAAGCTTATCTCAAAGTTTTGATCCTCTCTCTTCCTCTATAATAAATCAAGAATGTCAGACTATTGCAGTCTTGAATGAAATAAAGAATCTTGAGAAGGAGAGGAAGAACATTACCAACCGGATGGGAGAACTTAGAAGGATTATAGTCCCTAAGTTGGAAACTATGCATGAGGCCATCAGTGATGCCAAGACCACCGCCCATACAAAAGATCCGACAGATCTCATGCAGGCAGAAGCTTTTGCATTTTTGTTGAGTGGTCACATTTCAATCTTGGACAGAATGAAGCTAAGTTGGGCTACTGAAATGGTTCAACTGCAGACATCCTTTGCAGACATTCTGCAGTATATGTGAGTATGTAAATATGCGGCTATATATAGAAAATTTTTGAAAATTTTGGTGTGCGGACCCTACCCTTTGCCATTGATGTCAAAGGGGGAGTGAGGAGCAGTGAAAAATGAGGAATCCAACTCAGGGGGAGTTCCGGAAATTGTATATAAAGACAGAGCATCAGCAAAGGGGGAGCATAGTGTAAACACTTAGTCATTTTTCACTAAGTGTTGCCATCAATGCCAAAGGGGGAGATTGTTGGCAAGAGACACTATATGGATTCATGGTTGTTGTCATTGATGGCAACAAAGGTCATCCCACATATCCGCAAGTCATGATATATCTCTACCAGAAGTCAGATTGAAGATTGTTGTGGTCCGGTGAACAAGAACAGAGCATGTGGCAAGGTCCGACAGATTGGTCCGGATCTCTCAGAGGAAGTGTCTTGGCACAGTGCGGATCTGGGGAAGTCAAGAGGACTATCTTGAGTAGTATATTCCAAGGATTTAGCCTCCGGAGATGGACAAGGAAAAAGATATGAATAGTTGAGTACCGGATTCCTGAGAGACAGTGAAAACAGAGGAAGAACTGACTGACAGAGTATCAGACTACTTTCCGGATGTGTTACAGATGATGATAAAGGTTGCAGAGGCATGAATCATGTTTGGCCGACATAATTGATGATATCTACAAGTATATGCTTGATCCGCATTGCTTGGTGAGCAAGGATTCAGCCGACAGAACTAAGTTTGTAAGAAACTAGACTGTTCCGGATGCCGACTAGAAAGGTGATGAAATTACTTGTGCGGATATATATAGAGGATGGATTTAGTTGTAAAGTGTGTGGATGTGGAGTGATATGCGAATAAGTCCAGAGAAAGAGCAGAGGTAGCAAAAAGGATCTGGTATGTGAAAGATAGCAGAACAAACAACAGAGGAAAGATGAAGTGCAGCAGATCAGTGTACTGAGCCTAACCGGAACTGAACTCCAGCATATGCAGATGCTTCCAATCAGTTCAAGACTGTGATTATCATCACTTTGTAGACAGTGTGTCTTCTTGTAGGCAGTGGGCCTCTTGTGAGCAGTGTGCTCGGGCAGTGAGCCCTAATTGGCAAGTGCCATTTTTTGTAATTTCCTATTCTTCTAACAGAGAATATTTCTTGGGTTAATCACCCCGTGGTTTTCTCCCTTAACAGGGTTTCCACGTCAAAAATACTGTGTCATGTGTTTCTTACTTCATGGTTAATGTTTTGTGTTTGATTTTATGCTGCTTCAATTAAAAGGAAAGTTCAATAAGAGAAATAATTAGGATAACTGATTCACCCCCCCTCTCAGTTATCAACAGAGAGGTCCCAGCATAGCAACGCAAGCTTGGGAAAGAGGATGGAGTGGGTTGTGCGCTGGTACACTCAGCCCACAAAATGCTTTTGTTTTGGCTTTTATAAATCCTAAACATTATAATAATGCTTAGTCTAAAACATTTATCATTTAGAATATTAATTTTGCCAATTAATTAAGACATATAAATGTTTTAATAAACTACATTTGGCAATCGTATAATTCCTTCTTCCTAGAAAATGATGTAACATCACTACGGGCACACAAGAAAATTGGAGGCTGTGAAAACTTACATAGGGTCATAATCAATTATTTAAAACATACCCATGTCTCCAAAATTCACACTGCCAAAAAATTTTGGGACCTCCTTTGTAAATTGGGCCCCCAGGGGCCCAGTTTTGGAAAAAACTTCATTTTCACACAATGACACCTCAAATTGCCTCAAAAATGGATTTGGGAACATATGAAGGTAGGTCAACAACTGGGTTGTCATCAGAACTGGGAAATTTAAACTTTTTTGCAGGACCCTCCCGACTCGGCTTGAAGTGGCGACATATTAAAAAACCTGTTAAAGCACATCTTAGAAGAACACAAACTAGCACGTGCATACTCCTGATAACCCATAAAAAATTTGTACCAAAGGATTTCTCTTGACAAATCATAGATTGGGAAATTTTAATATCTAAAATTTTAGGCTTGTTGGATGCCATGGGGCTTAAAATTGAAACCTTGTTGCCAATTCAAGGTTTGTTATGCACTAAAAACCTACCAAATTTGTAAGTGTCAATAGTGACTCATGTTTGGGGATGCATGCCTCTTGTAGGCATGGTGAGGATCTAGAAGTCTTTGGGGTGTAGACCATGTGCCAAATCCCTTAGGTTGCTCTGTAACTGCTCCATTCTATTGAAAACCATATCTTCAATTTTCATTTGGTGGCTCTGGGCCTCCAAAAGTAAGAAAAACAATATTTAACTCTATCAAATATCATGTTTTCTAAAGACTGCTTCAGGTCCAATCTGAAAATATTACCACAACCTACCTGTGCATTGATTTTTAATTGACACTTTTCACAAAACTTATAAATCTATTACTGCCAAGGTTTGTCAAGCTTATCACTTTTATTGGTTTCATATAAAACTTAGTACCTTCACATGTAAAATGTTCAAAGAGAACCTTAGTATGCACCTGTTCCATCCTATTGAAACCATATTTCAGCCCCAAGTTAGAGAAATCAAACTGTAATAAATCAGGGACATAGACCATACGGACTGAATCCTAGAGATCATGATAATATAGTAGTTTACCCATCTTCTTTGAATTATCAACAAGGCCTTCTAGAAATGTCTCATTACCATCAGGCACAAGGAAGTTGAAGATGAAAAAGATAAAAAGACTCAAATAACATGAAAGGAAAGATAAAAACATAACATTATACCTTCCAAGTCCTTGAGTCTCCCTCACTCCTTATAAGGTTGAGGAGAATGCACCCAAAGCCCTCCTAGCTTTACCTAAATGATGATTATGAATGTAGATTGCTCTCAAATTTGACACAATATGGATTGGATGAGGGATTTGACTAAGGATTGAGATGATATTTTGGATATGGATTGGATAGAGATTTGGATATGGATATAAGATGAGAGAGAGATTAGGCTATAGGGATTTTGGTATGGTAAGGATGCTTTGAGATATGGCTAGGGAGATTTTGCCATAGTGGTGATGCCAAAAGGATGAGATGAAAATGGCTTGGCTAAGGGTTGTATTTATAGGCATTTTTAGAGGGATTTGAATCCAACGATGGAGATTCAAAGTTGAGATCAATAGTGGAGATGAAGAGATGAGATCAAGGGTGGAGATGTGATCAACAATAATGGATGGATCCCATTATTTGTGAATTTTAAATTCACATTGGGAAGGATGAGGAATGAATAAAAAATTCATTTCGATGGGAGAGTGTGAGGATGATCAGGACTTGTCAATTAATTAAAAATTCATTTTTGTTGGGGATGGTGTGAATAAAAATTAAGGTTTATTGGTGAGTGTGAGGACATGTGACACATGTGTCTTTTTGTAAAAACACATGTGTGAGATCTTTGCATTAAAAAGAGCTCTTACATAGAAAAAGAAAGGTGAGGCGGAAGGGTCATGTGACCCCTTTGAATAAAAAATTACTTTGTATTCGAAGTGTGTGGGAGAAGGTGTTAAGCAGGGTTTGACCAAATTAATTAAGTGTTTAACTTAATTAATCTAGATGTAGAAAATTAGTGAGTCTTAAAAAAGGGGTTAAAATTAATTAAATAATGATTTATTTAATTAATTTGGGTCTAGGGGCTAGGTAGGTTAGGGTAGCTAATTAAATAATGGGTATTTATTCAATTATGCTATGTTTAGGCTATAGGCTAGGGGAGATTAATTAATTAAGAATGTTTTATTTAATTAATCTGGATTAGGGAGATGCATAAATTAACCAAATAAATATTAGGAATATTTATTTAATTAATTTTGAATGAAGTTGTATGGTTTAGTAATAAATTAAATGCTAGGGATGAATTAGAGATGGATGGTTAAGGATGAATGATTTAGGATAAATTAATTAAATAAACTGATTTTATTTAATTAATTGGTAAAGGGTAAATTAGTGATGTGAAGATGCGGGGAAGTGGCTTGTAGGGGCAAGTCATTTTTAGGTGTCTATAGTTGTTTTCCCCGTGAGATTGATCCCAAACCAAATGAGAGTCACACATCCCACTTGCATGCTCCTCAAGATCTTCTCAACAAGTAACTCAACCCTCTAAGTTATGACACCAAGCTTCACTCACAATGAACATGCATAAAATATGAATAACTCCATCCAAAGCCTCCTATTTATAAGCAAGAGAGAAACAAGAAACGAGAAACTTGCCTTCCCACCATTATTTAATTCCCTAATTACAAATGTTGGATCTAGGGCATACAACTGAGAGGGGGGGGGGTGAATCAGTTGTATAGAACTTGTTCTCTTTCAAACACTTAATTCTCTGTTGTTAGTTAGCAGCATATCAAATAATCATTCATGGAAGCACAATACATAAACACAAGAGCAGATAAGCATCAACACATTGAACACCAAGATTTTGACGTGGAAAACCCGGTTAAGGGAAAAACCACGGGGTGATTAACCCAAGAATTATTCTCTGTTAGAAGAATAAGGAAAAATGAATGGCACATGCCAATAAGGGCTCACTGCCCGAGCACACTGCTCACAAGAGGCCCACTGCCTACAAGGAGACACACTGTCTACAGAGTGATAAAAATCACAGTCTTGAACTGGAGAATGACATCTCTACCATGTCCGGATCAGTTCCAATTAAGCCCAACAATCTCTGCTCTGCCTTTCGCACCTTTCTTCGCTACACCATACTCATCCACATTCTACTACACTGAAATGAATTCACAAATCATTATTTATACAAGACATCGACTTAGGAACAAGCATCTAAGTCGGCAAACAACCATAGGAGTATCCGCAAGATGAATAACACATCCGGTCGGCTATCACAAGAACATTCGCAGGATGAACAACTCATCCGGTCGGCTAAACAGAGCAATAACTTCATCCGGAAGAATAACTTCAATTCCGGGCTCTACCATCAATGCGGACCAACAACACAACCTAAACATGATTCAAGAGCCTTCACAAGTCTGTCTGAATGTCCGGATACATCCGCACTTCCTCTGCTTACTGGAATCTCTTGTCTTCCTCATCCGGAACTTCAAGAACACAGTCTGTCGCCACTGTCATAATGCAGGAGGTACTTCCGGACCTCCAAATCACACACAAATCAGGATGACACATCACAAGGACATCTAAAACACTCCTTCCAATCCGCAGATTATGATAATACAATTCCGGACCTCACCGGACCTTTTTGTGATCCTCTGTCACCTCCGGATACTTGCCGGACCCGGTTCTATACCGGCAGCCATAACTCCTTCAGATCTTCATGCGGACCTCTGAAATCTTAACTGTAGCATCTCAAGACTCATATCTACTAACCCTTTAATCCGCATCCTCCGGTTCTCATCCTATACAGTATATTTACCTTCTTTTCATCACTGTTCTTCACTGTTCCTGACTGAGGCTAATTTTCTCAATATCCTCAGCACAAAGCTCATCAAATCCTTCTTGTCAATGCAGTATGAGTATGTTGACATCAATGACAACAATGGCTCACCTCATACTTGCAACAATCTCCCCCTTTGTCATTGATGGCAACATATGATGTGAAAAACCATCAAGACAAGAACTTCTCTTTTCTGTCACAGCTCCCCCTATCAACAACCACTTGTTTTTCACATGTCTTCTCTCCCCCTTTGACATCAATGGCAAAGGGCTCATACTTGCAACTCTCATGCATCAGAATAATACCAGCTGCTCCCCCTTAGTTGCAGCTCCCCATTAGTCCGGATCACAAGATATGACTGTGATAGCCACCGGACTGATGCACATCAGTGCATCTTAGTTCATCACCGGAGGGGCCATGACCCCTAACTTCTCCCGGAGATATTTAAAAGAGTCCTTGGGAAGAGGTTTTGTAAAGATATTTGCAATCTGATCCTTGGAGGGAACATACTCCAATCTGACTTCTTCCTTGTTTACTTGTTCTCTCAAAAAGTGAAATTTGATAGATATGTGCTTAGTCTTAGAGTGCAATACCGGATTCTTGGAAATATTAATTGCACTTGAATTATCACAGAAAATTGTGATAGGCTCCTCATATTCAACTTTGATGTCTCTTAGCATCTGCTTCATCCACAAGATTTGAGTGCAACTACCTGCTGCTGCAATGTATTCTGCTTCAGTTGTAGACAGAGATATTGCATCTTGTTTCTTGCTTAGCCAAGAAACCAATCTCTTCCCCAAAAAGAATGCTCCACCACTAGTGCTCTTCCGGTCATCCACATCTCCTGCCCAATCTGCATCTGTGTAAGCATGAAGAGAAAAATCCGGATCTCTAGGATACCATAGACCATACTCAACTGTCCCTTTCAAGTATCTAAAAATTCTTTTGATTGCCATAACATGAGATTCTCTAGGATCAGCCTGGAATCTTGCCACAAGACCAACAGCTTGCATTATATCTGGTCTAGTTTGAGTGAGATACAACAATCCACCAATCATTGATCTATACTTTGTCTGATCTGCCTTTGGAGAATCATCATCTTTGCTTAACTTATATCCGGTTGCCATAGGAGTGTTCATAGGCTTTGAGTCTTCCATACCAAATTTCTTTAACAATTCTTTCACATATTTGGTCTGAGAAATGAAGATCCCTTCTTTTGTTTGAGTAATTTGCAGACCCAAGAAGAAATTCATTTCACCAAGCATAGACATTTCAAACTCACTTTTCATCTGATTTGCAAAAGTTTTACACATACTATCTCTTCCTCCAAAAATGATATCATCCACAAACACTTCAACAATCAGAATGTTTTCATGATCAATTTTGAAATATAAGTTGCTGTCAGCAGTACCTTTGTTGAATCCAATCTGCACAAGATGCTTATCCAACCTTTCATACCATGCTCTTGGGGCTTGCTTCAATCCATACAAAGCTTTCTTCAACTTGCAGACCATATCATTATTATCAGACAATTGAAATCCATCCGGTTGTTCAATGTAGACTTCTTCTTCCAGATCACCATTTAGGAAGGCAGACTTGACATCCATCTGATATACCTTGAAATCTTTGAAGGCAGCAAATGCAAGAAGTAATCTGACTGCTTCAATTCTTGCTACCGGAGCAAAAGTCTCTTCAAAGTCAATTCCTTCTATTTGAGAGTAGCCTTTGCAGACCAATCTAGCTTTGTTTCTGATTACTTCACCAGCTTCATTTAGTTTGTTCCGGAAGACCCACTTGGTTCCAATTACATTCCTGTCTCTAGGTCTGGGAACAAGATCCCAAGTATGATTTTTCTCAATTTGCATCAGTTCATCTTCCATTGCTTTGGTCCAATTTTCATCATTGCAGGCTTCATTTATTGTTTTAGGTTCAATCCTTGAAATCAGACAACATTCATTCTGATCTTGAGCAATATTCCTTCTAGTTTGTACACCTTTGCTTCTGTCACCTATGATCTGATCTTCAGAGTGATTTAGTTTTACATACCTTGGAATTTTGGGAGTATCCAGTACTACTGTTTCTTGATCAGGCTCATTTAAACCTAACTCTTCTTCCTGATTTACCGGATCAGGCTGACTCTGTTTCACCGGAGAGGATTGAGTTCCTTGAACACTATCTTGGTCATCTTCATCAAATTCATAAAATCTTGAAGGTTTCTCAATTCCTTCATCAACCTTTACATTGGTACTTTCTATCATCTTCCTCAATCTCTTATTGTAACACCGATATGCTTTGCTTTGAGTGGAGTAGCCCAAGAAAATTCCTTCATCACTTCTAGCATCAAACTTTCCTAGATCTTCATCTCTTTTAATATAACACTTGCTACCAAATACCCTGAAATATTTCACAGTAGGAGTGATGCCAAACCAAAGTTCATAGGGGGTCTTACCGGTGTTGTTTCTGATTTGAACTCGATTGAGAGTGTAGACTGCAGTGCTGATAGCTTCTTTCCAAAACATTTGAGGAACATTTGCTTCCAACATCATTGTCCTAGCAGCTTCCTGGATGGTCTGGTTCTTTCTCTCAACTACTCCATTCTGCTGTGGAGTCTTAGGAGCAGACAACTGTCTCCTTATACCCTGTTTCTCACAAAAGTCAATGAATTCACCAGATGTAAATTCACCACCTCTATCAGACCTTAGACACTTTAGTTTCAATCCGGTTTGATTCTCCACCATAGCTTTGAAGATTTTGAACTTCTCAAAAGCTTCTGATTTTTCTTTTAGAAAGGTAACCCACATCATCCGGGAATGATCATCAATTAACAACATGAAATATCTATCACCTTGCAGACTCTTGATTCTTGTCGGACCACATAGATCAGTATGTACTAATTCCAACAATCCGGTAGAAGACTGATCTTTGCTTTTAAAAGAGACTCTGCTTTGTTTGCCTAACTGACATTCTTTACACACACTGTTTGTAGGTTTTATTAACTTTGGAAGATCTCTCACAGCCTGAGTATTGCTTATTTTGATGATGTTATCAAAATTTACATGACACATTCTTCTATGCCATAACCAACTCTGATCAATTTGAACAAACAAACAACTTTTATTTGAACCAACCAGATGAAAGATGTTACCTCTTGTCTGAGTACCGGATGCAATTTCAGTTCCGGAGCTTGTAAAGATTCTGCATTTTCCATTCTTGAACCGGAGATCATAGCCTTTGTCCACTAACTGACCAACACTGAGAAGATTGTGCTTCAATCCTTCAACATATAGTACATTACCTGTTTTGCTCTTACCATCAAAGGAAATAGTTCCCCTACCTCTGATTCTGCCAGCAGAATTGTCACCAAACTTTACCATTCCTCCTTCATATCTTTCCAAGTCTAAGAACTTATTCTTGTCACCAGTCATATGGTGAGAGCATCCACTGTCAATAACCCAATCATCCTTTTCTTCCACTTGAGCAGCCAAGGCTTTTTCAACAACTTTGTGATTGACAGATTCAGAGAGCAAGGAATCTTCTTCCTTGATGGCTATAAACACCCACTCATTTCCGGATTTGCTTCCTGGATCTGATTCATCATCTGTTACTCCTTCATTGTCATCTTCTTCATGAACATAATAGCAATTCTTTTGAAACCTTTGTCTGTGAGTATTAGATTTTGCAGATCTCTCCGGACATCTTGAGGCAAAATGACCAATCTTATTGCAGTTAAAACACTTAAAGGGTAGTTTTCCTTCATACTTACCGGATCCTCTTGGCAGTCTCTTTGCAATGAGGGCTTCAAGTTGAGCTGTTTCTGCTTCTTCTTCTTCCATGTCTCTTCTTGCTTGATCATACCATGACATTTTCCTTGATGAGTTTTCACCCGGATCAAATCTCTGTTTGCCTTTCACATAGGCACTGGCTTTGAAAGCAGATTCAGTCTTGGGAGGATCATCTCCAAACTCGGTCATTTCAAATGCAGCTAGTTTGCCAGCTAGTTGTTCTCTTGTGACTGTTGTGTGGGCTCTGAATTCATCAATGGCAGCAACTTTGATTTTGTAGGCAGCAGGAAGGGATCTTAGGATTTTGCAGACAATCTCATTTTCATCTAGAGTTCCACCAGCATTTCTGATTCCACATACCAGCTCATTTACTCTTGGCATAAAGGTAGTAATGTTTTCATCATCTCTCATTTTCAATCTTTCAAATTTCCCTTTCAGACTTTGCAACCTTGCACTTTTGACAAACTCATCTCCTTCATACAGAAGTTCCAGTTTAGTTAGGATCTCATATGCAGTTGGTAGGTCAATGACATTCGAGAGATCTGAGTCATTCAATGCGCTTAGAAGAGCTTCCTTGGTCCGCAGATTATTTTCAGCTTCTGTGGTTTCATCAGGAGTTGTCGGACCACCTTGTGGGGGTATATATGGTTTTGAAATCATAGCCAAGTATGCTTTTCCCATACATTCCAGATGACACTTCATGCGACCTTTCCAGAGAGTGAAGTTGGTTCCATCGAACTTCGGACTATCCTTCTTGTATGACGACATCCTGGATCACCTCAAGCGGTTAAGCTCCTATCAGAGGAACTTGGCTCTGATACCAATTGTTGGATCTAGGGCATACAACTGAGAGGGGGGGGGGTGAATCAGTTGTATAGAACTTGTTCTCTTTCAAACACTTAATTCTCTGTTGTTAGTTAGCAGCATATCAAATAATCATTCATGGAAGCACAATACATAAACACAAGAGCAGATAAGCATCAACACATTGAACACCAAGATTTTGACGTGGAAAACCCGGTTAAGGGAAAAACCACGGGGTGATTAACCCAAGAATTATTCTCTGTTAGAAGAATAAGGAAAAATGAATGGCACATGCCAATAAGGGCTCACTGCCCGAGCACACTGCTCACAAGAGGCCCACTGCCTACAAGGAGACACACTGTCTACAGAGTGATAAAAATCACAGTCTTGAACTGGAGAATGACATCTCTACCATGTCCGGATCAGTTCCAATTAAGCCCAACAATCTCTGCTCTGCCTTTCGCACCTTTCTTCGCTACACCATACTCATCCACATTCTACTACACTGAAATGAATTCACAAATCATTATTTATACAAGACATCGACTTAGGAACAAGCATCTAAGTCGGCAAACAACCATAGGAGTATCCGCAAGATGAATAACACATCCGGTCGGCTATCACAAGAACATTCGCAGGATGAACAACTCATCCGGTCGGCTAAACAGAGCAATAACTTCATCCGGAAGAATAACTTCAATTCCGGGCTCTACCATCAATGCGGACCAACAACACAACCTAAACATGATTCAAGAGCCTTCACAAGTCTGTCTGAATGTCCGGATACATCCGCACTTCCTCTGCTTACTGGAATCTCTTGTCTTCCTCATCCGGAACTTCAAGAACACAGTCTGTCGCCACTGTCATAATGCAGGAGGTACTTCCGGACCTCCAAATCACACACAAATCAGGATGACACATCACAAGGACATCTAAAACACTCCTTCCAATCCGCAGATTATGATAATACAATTCCGGACCTCACCGGACCTTTTTGTGATCCTCTGTCACCTCCGGATACTTGCCGGACCCGGTTCTATACCGGCAGCCATAACTCCTTCAGATCTTCATGCGGACCTCTGAAATCTTAACTGTAGCATCTCAAGACTCATATCTACTAACCCTTTAATCCGCATCCTCCGGTTCTCATCCTATACAGTATATTTACCTTCTTTTCATCACTGTTCTTCACTGTTCCTGACTGAGGCTAATTTTCTCAATATCCTCAGCACAAAGCTCATCAAATCCTTCTTGTCAATGCAGTATGAGTATGTTGACATCAATGACAACAATGGCTCACCTCATACTTGCAACAACAAATAATCAATGCATAGGCATCTCTAAGGTAGGAGGCCAAGCATTCCATCAAGATAAGCAACAACATGTTCTCCAAGGCACTAAATATTATTCCCTCCAATCATAATGCCCAATTTTGACTTGCAACATGTAACCCAAGAATTAATTATTTTTTACAATATTGAATGCATTTCATAATTATCTCCAAATATTAAATGGATTAATTTGATAAGCCTAATAAACCATGTTCTCACTAAACTACGACCCCCAAATATTAGATGCATTTCCCCTAATGTGCCACTAACATTAAATGCATTTATAATGTTGCACACAACCTCATAGGAAAATATTGAACTCTCCCAAAGTGTGATGCTCCACATTGGCATTGACCATATGTTGAAAAAATATATATTATTTCTATATTCAACATGTACAACACGTTTTGAAATAGAAATGATGTATTGCAAGTTCACTTTAACTTGGATAATTTTATCTAGCAAGTTTTTACATAGTAGGCATGAGTTTTCCACAATCCATTAGTTTAGTAGAGTTTTTATATAGTAGGCATGACTTTTCCAAATTCCATTAGTTTAAAGCAGAGTTTTTATACAGTAGGCATAATTTTTCCATAGTCCATTAGTTTAGTAGAGTTTTTATATAGTTGCTATGTCATTTTTCCCTTTGTTTTCATCTCATGATTAATTGGAAATATCAACACAAAACCTGTATGTTGTATCAAATTTTTGTGTTTATGCAATGATTGTCACTAACTTAAATTTTTAGAAGCATTCATTTTGCTTATTACTTTTCAAAGTCATTAAACTCAGCATTGTATTGAGCTAGCACATAGCAATATTTATCAACTTAATTGTAGTTTCAAGATTCTTGATAAATCTTTCTTGTAATTTATAGATGTTGTATGTGTTAGCATGTCCTAATGATCTAACTTTGAAAATTGCTACATCAATTTAATAAATGATCTACTCTTTTTCTTGGTACTAGATAACCAAGATTCTAGCTAAATCTTTCCTATGATTTACAAGTGTTGTATCTATTGACATGTCTTAACGATAACGCTTTGAAAATTTTTATCAAACAATTTGTGTCCTATGTTAGCAAGAGCAATAAGATCTTAGTGTTACTAGCTCATTACAAAATTGTTGAGATACTTGGGTGTGAGTTCATCATTAAATTGGTATATAGGGGATGTGGAAAGGATAGTTTCATGTTAGGGATGGTATGTGACATCTTTATAATTCATCAATTCAAAGTTATAAACCCAAAAACCACCTAGAAAGACATGAATGATGAGTTTGTCACTTGTATTATATAGACAATGACCATGTGTTCACCTCGATGAACTTTTCATTCACCTTGGTGAACTCACCAATCAATACAAATGAACTCATCATGAATTTAAAAAAAAAGATTTAATGGTAAATTGGAAAACATGTCTTTGTGTGGGGAGTGGGGGCATTTGAAACACCAAACTTTTCATGTTTAGTTTTAGTGTGTAGTTTTCCATCTTCCCACCTTAGTAAAGCTAAGGAGATGTCTTAACTACCTTCTCCACATCTTGGAAGGATTTAGACACTTTTTTTGGTGGTATGTAGAGCTATTGTTGAGTGAAATCAAGTGTATGAGGCAAGTTTTTTCTATAACAAGGAGTGTAGAATTGATGTGTTAGGAGATCTTAGAGTGAATTGGAAATTGTTGGGGGCTAATTAGCTTATGTAATCAATTGTAATTTCTTCTTATATAGTGTAACAAGAGAAGTTGCTTCTTAGACTACATTTTTTTAACTGAAATAAATTTTCTCCATATTATATTGTGTTGTTTCAAATTTGAGCATGCTTGTTATGTTTATTTTAACATTAATTGATGTTTAGATCTCTATAATACTATGTTACACATGCCTTTTACATGTTGAAACCATTTTAGATGGTAGAAGTAGTTGTCATGTTGTGTTAAAGGGCCTTATTATTGCAATTTGTTCATTGATAATTGTGTGTGTGGAATATCCACCACAATTTATGAATCAATTTCTAGCAACAATATCAACAAATTTTGTAATGACATGGTCTTAGACCCTAACTATTCTCCTATATCCAAATGATTATGCTTAGACCTAGGAATGTTGCATAGCACAATCCAAGTGGGGTATATGTGATATGAATCTTATTACAAGTTAGGTCATTGATTCATGACACAACCTAAGTAAGTCAATCAAGCAATAATCTATGTGCTTTTGGGTGATATCTATCACATGACCCTAGTTTAGAAATAATTGATGCGTGTCCTTTTAAAAAATTGCAAGAGGATTCCACTTTTAAGCTCTTGCCTCCCTAGTTCTTTGCATATAATTTGTCTTTTCCACTCTAGAAGAAGTAGGAAATCTTATCTTGCTAATGCATCTTATTCACAAGTGCCTTGAACTCATTAACAATTATTTTTTATTAAGGTAAGCAGCAAACCAAGGTGCTAAGCCCTTTACAACAAGCCCCAAGGGTAGGACCAAATAGGCCACAAACAACACACTAACACAACAACATTGTTGTAAGACAGAAATAGAACTAAACAACCCCTAAACCTAAGCTAGTAAATCTAAATGCCTTGACCCTAGGCCGAAGAGCAGCAAGAAATTTGGGGAGCCCATTCTTTCTACATTGAACCACTGTCTAGGAGAACTCTGAGTCAAAATCCTCAAAGCAAGGCGAGAGGAGGGGATCCTCAATAGACATCACAACCACAAAACTCTCATGCAACAAAGAAGACAGAGCTAGAGAAACAACAAGAACTGATGGAGTAGTAATCAATTCATGGATAGAAGGAGCTGCAACTAGAGCCAAAGACCCAACATGCTCACAAATAGATAGCAACAGCCCCTCAGGCTCAACTTGAACTGGTATAGAAGTCTCCACTGGGGACCTAGAAGTCACAGGGGGAGTCGAAGGAGAAGAACCAACAGGGGACTCATCATTCGAACCACCCACCAAATTAGAAACTATCAAGTGTTCTAGATGAGCATTCTGCCACCACGTCACGCTAGCCTTATGGTGAGAGTGATGGCAATCCAAATCCGGATGTCCAATAGTGAAGCAGTAATGGCAACAAAAGGTTAAACCCTCATAGTCGAGAAGTTGGGATCTAGGACAATCCCCCACCATCAAAATAATCTCTCCATGAAGAGGCTTGGAGATATCAATATCCATAAGGATGCGATCATACGTACGGAGTCCCATTAGAATTCTAGATCTATCCACCATAAGGTAGCGACCAATGGTATTACCAATCGCCTCATAGCAAGAATCCTCCCAGAACTAGAGGGATAGATTGGGTAGCCTAACCCAAATAGGCATGATATTAAGTGGTTTAGACAAAGGATTAAACAAAGGAATCCAAGGTTTGAACAGAAGGGAGTGCTCTCCCTACAACCACACCCTGCCATCAAGCACTAAATCCCTAGCCTCAACAAAATCAAAGGCCATAATAAAGAAACCCTTTGCATAGGGGAAGAGGTCAATATTACCCTAGATAAAAGGTTTCCAAGATACAGAAATCCACTTATGCAGATCAAGGAGGGATGGCCAAAGTCCATGAAATTTGCCAACCAATCCATGCTTGCCATAATGTTCATCATTTTCCACAACTTCCTATCCACACAACACCACAAGGGAGGTATGGGAGCAGGGCAGGGGGTGGGAGTGACTCTTGACCCTCTCGGATGGACAACCAGTGGTTCCAACAATAGCAGTGAAGGAGGGCGCCTGTGCACCCTCAAAAGTAGGGTTGAAAGTTGTTTTCTACATGGCAGGGGATTCCAAGGCCCCAACAGACATGTGAGCGCCAACATAAACCTCTAGGAAGAGCATTTGAGAGGAGAAACCTCCACCAGAACTACCTATGGAAGTAGGAAAACCTCCTATCAGCGTGGGTGCAAATGTGAGCGTTTGAAATTCCATTCGAGTGGGCTAAATGATAACTCATTGACAATTGTTAAAATATAGGCTGGACATTTAAATTTGATGATTTCACCTCTTTTTGACTAAAGAGGGATCCTCATCTCTTTGTGAAAATTCTTTTCTTTCCACACGTCATGTAGGTTGTTGCCCTATTGTATGCTAGAGAGGACATCTGCCTATGGTCTTACATGAAAAGTGCTATGCTTCTTTAGTGAATCTCATTGTAATCTTTCATATATATGTTGTAGCCCTTCTTTCTCTTGTATCATCCCTTTTTAATCTATGGTTGGTTTCTCATATAAAATGATATCATTTTCTTGGTAAGTTATTGATTCCTTTTATTTTCTCAAGTTGTGTTGAGATAATCCATGGACATTGTTTTCTTGATTCAAAAACTTTGAGTTTTGGTTTCATTTATCTAAATTAGCTTATTTATAAGCACTATATTAGGATTCAATGTTCATAGGTATTCATTTATTTATGTCTAGATATCTATAGCTCAACATGTTGTTATAGATCATAGGTGGTTTAGGAGTAGTTATTCTCAAAATATAGAAACTCCTCCTTTAAAATTTTTGTTGGTATACAGAAATAGAATGGAATGTATTTTGTCACCAACACATTCTAGCATTTTATATTTTAAAATATTCAAACATTTTTATAAATTTTTATTGTTTTTTTATTTTGAATTTTGTAATTTTTAAGATTCTTTTTTCGATTCCAACTATCATCATACTAATGTTTAAATGCACAGGACAACTGAGAGAGGGGGGTGAATCAGTTGTCACAAAACTTTAACCACTTATGAATATCAACACATCAAATTCTTAATCACTATTATTAAGATTAATCATGAAAGAATGAAACAAGAAGCTCAACACAATAACACATGAGACACCAAAATTTTTATGTGGAAAAACCACGATGGTTGTTGGCCCACAAAAATAAATAAGTTATAGCAATACTAAAAATTAGAGGCTCACTGCAAATGTTAGGGCTCAGTACCAAGATCAACTCATTACCAAGGGGTGACTCATTGCCAAGGATTGGTGAACTAATTTGATAGCATCTACTTCATGCCTGGGTTCAGTTCCATTGAAGTACAATATAACACCTCTGCTATGCTCTTCTTACACCTTCACACTTATCTTTTCATTTTTGCTCAAGGACATATTTTTTGCAACTTCATTACATGTTTTTATACAACTCATCAACCTTGGAATGAACATCAAGGTTGGCATTACATTCATCAACTGTTGGAACAATCTCCAAGGTTGGCATTTCAAACATACATAGAAATAGGTCTGAAGCTAATATAAAATTAGCTAAGGGAAAGATGTAAAGATTTATGCAGATCACACTACACCTTAGCTAGGACTCAAACACAATCTTCTATGCACCAACACACTTAGATACAATCTTCAATGCATCTCCATGATTAGTGAAAACAACTAGGTCGGTTAAGACTAGTGTTCACATTAAGACTTCCAAGAACAGTCTTCATCCACGATCCAAATTTCACTTTGCAAACCAATCCAAAGGTAGGAACATGATCAAGAGACATCCACAAGCACATTGTAATCATCAGGAACAATCGCACAATCTCTAACCACTATGTCAAGAAGATTCTTCAAACCGGAGCACATAAACAACACTGCCAGCTACTATCATAAAGAAAATATCACTTGCGGACCACCAAATCACAAACCATTGGAGTTGAAGGCACATAACATCACTACAAACTTGATTCCAAAACCATAGACTAAAATACTTAAATGCGGAGGAATACGGAGCATAATACATTCTCCCTATCACCACCAAATATACAGAAAAAGTAGTTTTTACTCTGGTGAACGTAACTCACTCAAATCTTCATACCGGAGGCTCCAAATTGAAACATAGCATCTGCAAACATGCATCTAAATAACTTCCAATCCATAGACAAGGATATTCATTCTACAAGAAATGCGGAGCAATCTAGTGGATTGTTCTAATGTAATCAAAGATACTCTTCTATACATTGTTTCCACCAGAGAAGCAAATTTTCTCAAAAGCACTTTGAAACTCAATCTCAGGATCACTTACTCATTATCTCCAACATTGCATAGGCAAGTACAAAGCATCTAACAAGCATCAAAACAAGAGCACAGTTGACACCAATGAAAACACTGATATGTTGACATCAATGGCAACACTGGTTAGGCACATACTTGCAACAATCTCCCCCTTTGTCATTGATGGCAACATATGATGTGAAAAATTGTAAAGACCATCAAGACAAGATTCTCCCCCTTTCTCTTTATACATCTACACTCTTTCTTCCCCTGAGCTTTTCACATGATTTCTCTCCCCTTTGACATCAATGGCAAAGGGAACTTACTTGCACTCTGCTACTCTAATCAAACTAAGACTTTTCTGATATCAATATTTACTACTTATTGTCAAGAACTCTAGCTACTCCCCCTAAGAGGTAGCTCTCAAAACATCAACCCAAATCAATGAATGAAGCTCTAGGCACCACTAGATTGATGCATTCCTATGCATCTTAGTTCAAAAAAGGAGGGGTAATAACCCATAACTTTTCTCTGAGATACTCAAAAGTATCCTTAGGCAGAGGTTTAGTGAAAATATCTAGAATTTGATCCTTTGTAGACACATATTCCATCTTAACTTCATTTTCTATCACCTTCTCTCTCAAAAAGTGATACCTTATAGATATATGCTTTGTTCTTGAGTGCATCACTGGATTCTTTGAAATGTTTATAGCACTTGTATTGTCACAAAATATTGCAATTAGATCTTCATACACAACTCTTATGTCCTTCAATGTCTGCTTCATCCATAACACTTGAGTGCAACAACATGCTTCTACAATATACTCTACTTCTGCAGTGGATAAGGAAATTGAATCTTGCTTCTTGCTCAACCATGAAACCAATCTATTACCCAAAAAGAAAGCACCTCCACTTGTACTTTTCCTATCATCAACATCTCTAACCCCATCTGCATCTATATAAGCACTGAGAGTGAAATCATTATCTTTTGGATACCATAAGCCATGATTTGGTGTGCCTTTTAAATACCTCAAGATTCTCTAAACTGCCATCACAAGTGACTCTCTTGGATCTGCTTGAAATCTTGCCACAAGACAAACTGCATGCATTATGTCAGTTCTGGTTTGTGTTAGATAAAGTAATCCTCTAATCATAGATCTGTACCTTTTTTTATCAGCCTTCGATGATTCATTGGTTTTTCTCAACTTGCAGCCAATCACCATGGGAATACATACCGGTTTAGATTCCTCCATCCCAAATTTCTTCAATAACTCTTTCACATACTTTGACTGAGAAATGAAGATTCCTTTATCTAATTGAGTAATTTACAGACCTAGAAAGAAATTCATTTCACCAAACATAGATATCACAAACTCTTTTTTCATTTCCCCAACAAATTTCATGTACATACCTTCATTGCCTCCAAAGATAATGTCATCAACAAAGACTACAATAATCAGGATTTGATTATCATTAGTTTTGAAATAGAGATCATTGTCTGCAGTGCCTTTACTGAACCCTAATTGCAACAAATACTTGTCTAGTCTTGCATACCAGGCTCTGGGGGCTTGCTTTAGTCCATACAAGGCCTTCTTCAATCTACACACCATATCACCTTGCTTTGATAATTGAAACCCTTTCGGTTCCTCAATGTAGACCTCTTCTTCCAACTCACCATTCAAGAATGCAGACTTAACATCCATCTGATACACCATGAAATCTTTGAATGTTGCAAATGCCAAAAACATTCTAATTGCTTCAATTCTTGCCACAAGAGCTTAGGTCTCCTCAAAATCTATCCCTTCAACCTGTTGGTTTTTTCCCTGACTGGATGTTCATTCCCAGATTTCCCTACAAAGTAGCCATCAGTGATCAACAGGATCTCTGGGCCAGGGGCCAACAGTATAGGAGATAGACTCTATTTTTATCTCCTCTTCTTCTTCAGGCTCTACAAAACCTAGGGGGGTATTCCCTATTCAACACCCATGAGAATATGCCTCTGGGTTGGCTTGGGATGTTGATACAAAGCAGATAAATCCTCCTGTATGAAGACCAAAACTATGAGATAAGTGCAAAGGGGCTAGCTTTGAGCTTATGTTCAGTTGTGAATCAGAGGATCTTGGTCCTAAACTACTTCTAAGGTCCTAATGGTTGCTTTGGAAGTTTGAGTTTGATTTTATGTGTTTGGATGCAAAACTAGGACCTGGTATGTAACCTCAACATAGAGCTAGATTGGTGCCTATCCAGGGCTCGAAGTTAGTAGACATACACCTATGAATGATCAGTATGAACAAACTAAAATTGGATTTCAAGGGGATGTTGTGGTATCTGCCTTACAAATACCTCCCAATATAGAGTGTTAAGTTATCTCTACTTATGGCATCCCTATTGCAGTATATCCTTCCCAACACTTAATTTGAAAACACTTTAATCTACCCCTTGAGCAGAAGTTGAAAGATCAAGCATTCAATACAGCAAATCTATATTCTAGAATCCCAGACATCCCTTAGATTTCTAGATTTAGAAGAAGGACACATGTAATACTGGAGACAGAATAACAAAACACATGCAAATATAGCATTACTCATATAAAACCAATCATGAAATTAGTAAATTCATGCATGAGACATACAACAAGAGATACATAAACTCACAAGATCATCTGCATAGAGCAACCAGAACCAGTTGTATCTTATTACAGAGCCAGATATGTCCAGTTTTCAACAACCTTGAATTGAGTAGCATCATCTGCTTATAAAGCAGGATGATGTACTCCCTCATTAATCACAAGGCAGTCCCCAAGACATCACCAGATATAGTGCATCACCAGGGGGCACCAAAAACATTCAATGCAGCCACACAGACAAGAGGGAAGGGGTAGGTGAGAACTTGACCTGCAATGCCCTATCATGATTTTCTGTCTAAATCGAGTAGCTGGCGTGTCCTTCCGACCCATACCTCTGTGCAATCTCGCCATTAATGGCATACCAACTCACAACCTTGGGATATAGTAGTTGCGTGCCTTGCAAACCTCCTCCCAACAAAATGCTCGTACATGCATCGAGAAAAACCTTTCTTTCAAACATCGCCATTGATCACCTTGCTTCCCACTGAGATTTGCGGCGTACATCATGCTACAAAGTCAGCGAGCAAAGATATTTGTGCCTCGCAGGTACATCATGTTGACTTTCCTTTTAAATATCATGAGGATGCATTATCCCACATTCACCCTGCAGCACTCTTTTTAACACTTTATATGCTAGGCTGGTTACATATATAATGTCGGTGATTTTGCTCCCAACGGCACCTAGCATAAGCCTCATCATCATCATCCTGTAGCATGATATCCGGATACTCAATATCACCCTGACATCAGCATCATCATCTGCATAAGCTCACCCTGATAATTCACATCACCCTGATGTGAAATATCACTCCGCAGAAAATATCACCCTATGAGAAAGTATCATGCCGTCCGCATCACCTGATATAAAATATCACCCTGATGTTTGAATATCAGCCTGATGACCAATCTTACCTTCACGTGAGATATCAACATGATATTCACCTTCATCGGCACAACCTAATGCATCAGAGGAAGATCCTCCTGCTTAGCCGATACCAAATGTCTGGCCGATGAACATCCTGATGACGTCACCGTCATATCCTGCTGATGTTATCAGCATATCTGCCTATCGCGCACCACCTTATATCTAGATGACGTCATCGTCATATTCACAACATCGGGGGATCTCCACAAGATGACTAGTGTTAGAAATATTACCCCCGGACCTTGATGACATCACCATCATGTCGGCATCAGGATGATATTCAGATGATAACCGGATATTTGGAAATATCACCCTCATGCGCAAATATCATGCTGCACTATAGCTCCACTATAAGATCGAGGTGATATATGAATATGACTGATATTTAGAAATATCATCCCCTCCTTCGAAATATGATGAAGCCGATAGACAAGCGGATATCACCCTGATAACAAACCTCATCGCCATATCCGCAAATTTCCTGATGATGTCATCATCACATTTAGAGCAAGGGTGATATTCAGAAGATGACCTGATATTTGGAATATCACCCGATATTAAGAATATCATCCTGCAGAGAAAAAGATGAAGGCAATGGTTGAGCGGATATCGCCCCGCAGGAACATGACATCAGTAGCATCCTGATGTTGAACAAACATAAGGTGACAAAATAACATCAAGGTGATCTTAACAAAGATCACTCGATATTCAAATATGATGACCCCGATGAAAAGTGGGTCATACTTAGAAATTTCATAGCGCCAACATCAGGATGATCTTGACTAAGATCACCCGATGTTAAAATATCACCCTGCAGTAAAGGTTGGGTTGGCAAATGCATGATGACCCCCATAGGATATTCAGACATGACGAGAGGACCCATGCAAGAAACATCAAGGGGATGCTCGAGAACATGATGATGATGACAATGACCCCTTCGTTGAAAATATCCTGATGATGCTGAAAACACTGAGAGGGTCCAAGACTTAGAAATTTCATGAAATCCTAGGAAGGTGCCTGCAAGCTAATAACCTAGAACCTGATAAATGATGCAGGTACCAACAGTGGTCCGATTGGGGACGTGTAAGCACAAGGCTGCAGCGAGAACCAGACCTCTGGGCAAACCAGACAAAACACAAAAAAGCACCAACTGTACAAGATATTTACAATATACACGTACTTTTACAAATGTACACAGAGGCATATCACTTATGCAAAATAAAACTTGAGGAATTGACCATGCACAGGCAATTCCAGCATCTCACCATCTAGGGTCTGGAGGATATAAGAATCCTCCCCATGAGTATTGCAAACATGATATGGGCCCACCCATAAGGGTTCAAATTTACCATGTTTTCCCTTATCCTGACTTCTCGCATTCCAGATGAGCACCCAGTCATTTATCTAGAACTTCCTTTCTGTAGCTCTCCTATCAAACAAATACTTCACATTTTGTTGTTTCTTGAGATTGATTTGGTGGGCCTCCCTTCTGCTTTCATCCAGTGCAACCAGCTGGTTTATTATTTATGTCATGGAGTCTTCAATCTCCTCATCATTCTCTTGGATGAATTTGTAAACTGGCAGGAGATTGTTTATAGGCAGCCTGGCTAATGCACCATATACTAGCTCAAAAGGTGATCTTCCAATAGCCTTTTTTACTGTCACCCTGTCAGCCCACAATCCCAACTTTAACTTTGAATCCCAAGCTCTCTTGTTCTTATCCACTATCCTCTTGATGATTTTCATGAGGCTCTTGTTGCTTGACTCTGCCTAACCATTTCCTTGTGGGTGGTATGGTGATGCATGTGATAAATGTATCCCATATTTGTTGCAAAAATCAACAAAATCTCCATATCTGAAGCACATAGCATTATCTATGACCAACTTGACTGGTACTCCAAACCTGATGATGATATTCTCCAGTATGAAATCCATCACCACCTTACTTGTAGCTCTCTTAGTTGGAATAGCCTCAATCCATTTGGTAAAGTAGTCAGTTGCTACCAAAATCCAACTATGTCCCCCACTTGATTTCTCTGCAATCTCCCCTATAAAATCAATTCCCCATTGCTGAAATGGAGCATCCATAGTTACAGTTCTAAGGGGCAATGCACCTTCATATCTTAACTTTCCTGAGAACCTTTGGCAAGGATCACATTTCCTTACCAGCCTTTGTGCATCTGAAAAGAGAGTGGGCCACCAATATCCTACCTTGAGGATCTTATGAGCTGTTGTTTGGGTAGTATAATGTCCACCACACAATCCTTTATGCATGTCATTTAAAATATTGTTAGCTTCATCTTCATCCACACATCTTAGCAGCACACCATCTCCAGTACAGCTCACCCTGAACAATAACATACCTGATTGCATGTAGTTTCAAAGTCCTCTTTTGACTGTCACTAAAATGGGAGGGACAATTCAAATTTTGCAAGTAGTATATGATGTCCTTCTACCATTCAAATTTTGATACATTGACATTCTCATTCTAGACTGCATTGACCTGGCATGCTTCCAAGTTTGACTGTGCCATCATCTTGGCTAACCCTTGTCCCCTTACCAACTTGGTAATTTGTATCTCTATGTTGAACTCTTGCAGTTTATTTATCCATCTGCACCTTCTTCTAGTCACCTCTTGCTGAGTGAAAATATCCTTGACTACTACATGAGGCACATATGCAATTATCTGGGATCCTACCAGATATGGCCTAAAGGTTTTGACTACTCTGACTAGTGCATATGCCTACTTTTCCATGATGTCATACTTTAATTCAATAGCTTGCAGTGACATGCTGAAAAAAGCAATGGGCTGCTTAAAACCATCATCATTTTTCTGTAGTAAACATGCAGCAATAGTATGGAAAGAAGCAAATGAAAACAACTGAAATGGCTTAGAAAAATTAGGAGACTTTAGCACAGGAGCCATCTTTATTGCTTCTTTGATGCTCTGAAATGATTCAATTGCTTCACTTTCCCAATTGACAATTGCATCCTTCTTCATCATCTTGGAGATGTTCCTAGTGGTTTCTGCAAAGTTAGGAACAAATCTTCTAACAAAATTAATCTATCCAAAGAAAGACTGAACTCCTTTCACTATTTTTGGCATCTAGATCCTGTCAATTACAGCTACTCTTTCAGGATCAATCCTAACTCCATCTTTGGAAACAATGTGCCCCAAGAGCTTCCCTCCTACTACCCCAAAAGCACATTTCTTTAGATTTAGAGAAATGCCATACTTTAGTGCTCTAATGAAAATCTGTTCTAGATGCATACAATGCTGCTCCTCTTTCTTTGAATAAGCAATTAGATCATCTTGATAAATGACCATAATTGAATCAATCAACCCTGCAAAAGCAACATCCATAGCTCTTTAAAAAGTAGCACCTGCATTTGTTAGTCCAAATGGCATTCTTACATATACATAGGTTCCCCATGGAGTGGTGAAAGCAGTCTTAAATTGTTCTGATTCCTTTACCTTCACCTGATTGTAACCTGAGAATCCATCCATCATGGATAGGAGTTCACAACCAGTCACCTTCTGTAACATGACCTCCATATTTGGTAGTGGATAATTGTCTTTCAAAGAAGACACATTCAAATTTTTGAAATTAACACAAAGCCTAATATCACCATTCTTTTTTCTGACTGGGACAAGGTTAGACACCCAAGTTGAATGTCTAATTGGCACAATTATTCCAGCCTCCCTAAGCTTCTAAAGTTATTCTTGCATTTTTGTAGCTAAGGTAGGATTAATAGGCCTTTGCTTCTGTCTAAATGGCTTAGCTCCAGGCTTCAAAGGGATCTCATGCTGGAATAGGTCCTCTCTATAGGCCTTTAGGTCCTCATATGACCAAGCAAAAACATGTTTATACTTTTTTACCACTGCTATCAGCATGCTCCTAATGTGTGGTTTGAGCTGTTTGCCAATATAGACCCTTTTGGGGGCCTGAGATGTACCCAAATTTATCTCCTCCAAGTCATCTTTATTTGTGGGAGATGTCTTTGTGACCAATTGGTCTCTATTGTTAAAGGCTCTTTCCAAAGCTACCAACCCTCTAGGGATTTCGTTAGTCTTCAGCTAAATTACTTCTTTCCCCATAAGAGTTTCTTTTCCATCTATAATTTCTACAAAGTTTTGAAAATCAATTTCTTGGTTCTCATATTCATCTATGCAATGCAAAAATCTTAACAAGTCCTTGTCATCATCAAACACTTGCCAACTACATATGTTCTCTGGTACTGCAGGTTTGATTTTAACTTCAACATTTGTAACACCTGATAGAGTGATATCATCTGGTCTTATTGCTACATTGGCTAAGAAATCAGCCATGACATTTTTTGATCTCTCTACCCAGCCTATTAAAAATGCATCAAATAGTTCAATGGTATCCCATATAGTATGCTTGTATTGTTTTAATCTTTTGTTCTTTGAGGCATACCTATCTCTAACTTGGGATACAATCAACTCAGAATCCCCAAATACCCTTAACATCTTAATTCCATGTCTAAGAGCCATACCTAAGAGTAAGGCTTCATACTCTGCATTGTTGTTTGTGCAAGCAAACTTCAACAAGAAAGAAAACTTTAGAAGCTTACCAGTTGGAGATAGGAATACAACTCCAGCTCCAGAGCCTTCCTTTGCACAAGCTCCATCAAAACACATGGTCCATAGACCCTGCTGGTCAAGCCCTTCAATACAAATATTTTTCTCTTTATCTTCTTGGTCACTTGAGACAACTCTAAAATTTACACAGTCAGTGTCAACAAAATAGATGTGCTTCTCTAATTCTTGATCCTCAACTGTCTCTGATGATCTTTCCTCCCTGATTAGTTTGACATCCCTACCATTCATTGGAATCATAGCATATGACAGGTCCAGCTGCATACTCCCACCAATGAGTGCTGCCCATCTTCTTGACAACAGCATACCATACTGTGGTTTGATGTCAACCACTGTTATATTCATCTTATATGTCCTCCCTAGATATGCTGCCAGTCTGAAATCCACATCCTTCATGATTCCAATGACTGGTACCTCTCTAGCATCCATGGCATAGCATTTTGCACATGCCTTGTCTATTTTTAACCCTGCTTGTTGCATAATGGCTAGAGGCGTGATGTTTGTTGATGCTCCTGAGTCAAGCATACAATTCCTGATTATTTTCCCATTGATAACAAGGGAGACATAGAATGGTTCCACTTGTGAAGGACATTTAGTCATGGTCACCCCTAGATATACTTCAAGGACTTCATCCTCTTCATTGCATAAGGCCTACTTCTTACCTTGGGCTTCATCATTCTGTTTGGCTTGACAAGGCACTCCTGAAATTAAAGATACTGTCATATTCTTGATTTCTTCAACCTTCATAAGTTCCATCAATGGGACAAAAACCTTTACCTGAGAGAGGACTTGAGTGATATCAAATGGAGCATAATTTTGTATGACAGTTGTAGCTTGCTCCACGGTTTTACTTCCATCCTGAGATGATTTAGCTTTAGTCCTTATGGCTGCTTGACTGTCATTCTTGTTTTGGGAACTTTTGCTTTGGTCTTCATTCTCTGGTCTATGGAAATCATGACCTGTCTTTTGCTTAAAATTTTGCTTGTTATTTCCCCACTACCTTTTTTGTGGTTCAATCCCCTTATGACTATGCACTAGTTGACCAACAGAAATACCTTCTAGCTGATGTGGGCTGCTTACCTGAGCTTTACCTCTGAGGTTATAATTACTTTTGACTTGAGCTACTGCTGCAGCGGTGAGAGCCCTAATCTCTTCATCAGAGGGTCTTTGTAGGTTACCCAAAAAACTATGTGAGCCCTGAGCATATACATAACTATCTTCATTATCCTCATCATCTGTGCTCTCCTCTGCATCATGAGAAGGATGCTCCCTACTTATGGATACCATATTAACATCATCATCCTGTACATAATGTGGCTCATTGAATTCATCACAAGAAACAACATTGTCATACAAAGATTGAGCAATCATGCATTGTGATTATGAATGTGGCATCTGACAGATTATGCACCATGGAGTATCATCAGCAATGTTTACAGCTTTCTTCAAAGGATTAGGAGTTTCCTTAGTATGTTGAGCTCTCTGATTTGTGTTGTTACGTGGCAATACAGGCCTACCATTATGCCAATTGGTATTATATGGCATATCATGCAATGATGGCCTTTTTTCCTACCTTTGGTAAACTTGCCTATCAGGACCTATCCCTTTTTCACTTCTAGCCAGTCTATAGCTTAGGTCCTTAACAACATTTGTCAGTTTATCAATTTTGTCTTCAGGAGCAGATGTATTACCTTGAATATTCTGAGGTTTATTTGGATTCTGTAGAGTTTTCACATCATCCCTTCTGTTTGTCTTGCCTGATGCTTTCCTGTTATTCTCAATATTTATTGCTATCTTGAAAGCATCCCTGAGAGTAGCAGGACCTTTATCTCTTAACCCATATGTTGTTTTGGCATCAAAAGCATTAATATATAATATTATGCACATTGTTTCATTTGGCCTCATGTGATGTGGCAATTTGTTCAACACTTTAGTAAACCTTGCATTAAAATCTACAACCTGCTCATTTGACCCTTTAGTGATACTAGTGAACTCATTTACAAAAAAGCTAGGGTTAGTTTTGTCACCATATTGCTCCTTAAACATCCTTTTGAAATCATCCCATGATGAAATGCTCCGATCAGGCAGATTTTTGTACCATTCTCTAGCCTCATCGACCAAAGATTGCATGAATGACTTCATAAAGACATCCTCATGCTCAACCTCAAAGTTGTCCATGACATTTTGAAAAGCTTTCAAATGATCCTCCCCTGACACAATATTATTTCCTAGAAATTTTGGCACTTGAAGCCTCACATGCTTGTCAATGGGGTTAGGATAACCAGGAATACCATCAAAAACTAGTTGCCTAAATCTATCCAACTGCATGGGTTGTCTATCAAACTAATTAGCATTAATATTTCTATTTACATTCTGATTTCTTACATTATTTAATGGTATCCTAGCATTGTTTGCATCATGCCTAGTATTATTCTGCTGATACTGCACCTCATTTCTGCACTGATTTCTCTGCATATTTGCATTTTCAAGGGTAGGAACTACATCATGTTGTGCAGTCCTCGGAGCTTATACTTCTGTCTCATGTCATCTCTGATTTTCATTGCCTGCAGATATTCTATTTCTGCTCTTGAACTCTTAATTTCATCAACTAGTTGTTCTTCTCTGGGCATGGAGGTAGATGGTCTCATACCATTCTGATCATCATCTTCATCATCCCTTGGGGATTCTACTTCTTCAAATCTATCACTGGGATCCAAGAAAGGGCATTCTTGGAACACTTCTGACCTTATTTTTAGACTACCACCCTGTTGCCTCTCATATGCACCTTGGATATCAGCTTCTGCATTTGAAAAATAAGGCACATGCTGCCCTGAAAGTCTAGGGTTATCCTGAATATCATCATTATTCCTGGGGGAACCCTCATGACTGGCTAAGATGGTTCCTTTTCTTCTATACATCATCCTTCTTTCTACTGGTAACTCTTCAAATAAAGGATTACGTAGGGATCTTCTCCCCTACATACAAATTTTACTTTACCGACTGGGAGATTGTTCGAAGTCGCCACCTATAACTAGGAATTATCTTACCAGGGATGAAAAGACAAATTCTTTACTGCATGATCCCCAGTAGAGTCACCAATTTCTGTTGGTTTTTTCCCTAACTGGATGTTCATTCCCAGATTTCCCTACAAAGTAGCCATCAGTGATCAACACGATCTCTGGGCCAGGGGCCAACAGTATAGGAGATAGACTCTATTTTTATCTCCTCTTCTTCTTCAGGCTTTGCAAAACCTAGAGGGGTATTCCCTATTCAACACCCATGAGAATATGCTTCTGGGTTGGCTTGGGATGTTGATACAAAGTAGATAAATCCTCCTGTATGAAGACCAAAACTGTGAGATAAGTGCAAAGGGGCTAGCTTTGGGCTTATGTTTAGTTGTGAATCAGAGGATCTTGGTCCTAAACTACTTCTAAGGTCCTAATGGTTGCTTTGGAAGTTTGAGTTTGATTTTATGTGTTTGGATGCAAAACTAGGACCTGGTATGTAACCTCAACACAGAGCTAGATTGGTGCCTATCCAGGGCTCGGAGTCAATAGACATACACCTGTGAATGATCAGCATGAACACACTAAAACTAGATTTCAAGGGGATGTTGTGGTATCTGCCTTACAAATACCTCCCAATACAGAGTGTTAAGTTATCTCTACTTATGGCATCCCTATTGCAGTATATCCTTCCCAACACTTAATCTGAAAACACTTTAATCTACCCCTTGAGCAGAAGTTCAAAGATCAAGCATTTAATACAGCAAATCTATATTCTAGAATCCCAGACATCCCTTAGATTCCTAGATTTAGAAGGACACAAGCAATATTGGAGACAGAATAACAAAACACATGCAAATACAGCATTACTCATATAAAACCAATCATGAAATCAGTAAATTCATGCATGAGACATACAACAAGAGAGACATAAACTCATAAGATCATCTACACAGAGCAACCAAAACCAATTGTATCTTATTACAAAGCCAGATATGTCCAATTTTCAACAACCTTGCATTGAGTAGCATCATCTGCTTATAAAGTAGGATGATGTACTCCCTCATTAATCACAGGGCAGTCCCCAAGACATCACTAGATACAGTGCATCGCCAGGGGGCGCTGAAAACATTCAATGTAGCTGCACAGACAGGAGGGAAGGGGTAGGTGAGAACTTGACCTGCAACACCCTGTCATGATTTTTTGTCTAAATTGAGTAGCTGGCGTGTCCTTCCGACCCATACCTCTATGCAATCTCACCATTAATGGCATACCAACTCATAGCCTTGGGATACAACAGTTGCATGCCTTGCGAACCTCCTCCCGCCAAAATGCTCATACATGCATCGAGAAAAACCTTTCTTTCAAACGTTGCCATCGATCACCTTGCTTCTTGCCGAGATTTGCGGTGTAGATCATGCTGCAAAGTTGGCGAGCAAAGATATCCGTGCCTCGTAGGTACATCATGTTGACTTTCCTTTTAAATATCATGAGGATGCATTATCCCACATTCACCCTGCAACACTCTTTTTAACACTTTATATGCTAGGCTAGTTACATATATAATATCGGTGATTTTGCTCCCAACGGCACCTAGTATAAGCCTCGTCATCATCATCCTGTAGCATGATATCCGAATACTCAATATCACCCTGATGTCAGTATCATCATCTGCATGAGCACACCCTGATAATTCACATCACCCTGATGTGAAATATCACCCTGCAGAAAATATCACCTTGTGGGAAAGTATCATGCCGTCTGCATCACCTGATATAAAATATCACCTTGATGTTTGAATATCAGCCTGATGACCAACCTTACCTTCGCGTGAGATATGAACCTGATATTCACCTTCATCGGCACAACCTGATGCATCGGAGGAAGATCCTCCTGCTTAGCCGATACCAAATGTCTGGCCAATGAATATCCTGATGACATCACCGTCATATCCTGCTGACATTATCAGCATATCTACCTATCGCGCACCACCTTATATCTAGATGACATCATCGTCATATTCACAACATCGGGGGATCTCCACAAGATGACTAGTGTTAGAAATATGACCCCTCAGACCTTGATGACGTCACCATCATGTCGGCATCAGGATGATATTCAGAAGATAACCAGATATTTGGAAATATCACCCTCATGCGCAAATATCATGCTGCACTGTAGCTCCACTATAAGATCGAGGTGATATATGAATATGACTAATATTTAGAAATATCATCCCCTCCTTCGGAATATGACGAAGCCGATAGACAAGCGGATATCACCCTGATAACAAACCTCATCGCCATATCCGCAAATGTCCTGATGATGTCATCATCACATTTAGAGCAAGGGTGATATTCAGAAGATGACCCGATATTTGGAATATCACCCGATATTGAGAATATCATCCTACAAAGAAAAAGATGAAGGCAAAGGTCAAGCAGATATCACCCTGCAGGAACATGACATCAGTAGCATCCTGATGTTGAACAAACATAAGGTGACAAAATAACATCAGGGTGATCTTAACAAAGATCACCCGATATTCAAATATGATGACCCCGATGAAAAGTGGGTCATACTTAGAAATTTCATAGCGCCAACATCAGGATGATCTTGACTAAGATCACCCGATGTTAAAATATCACCCTGCGGTAAAGGTCGGGTTGGCAAATGCATGATGACCCCCACAGGATATCCAGACATGACGAGAAATGACCCATGCAAGAAACATCAGGGGGATGCCCGAGAACATGATGATGATGACGATGACCCCTTCCTTGAAAATATCCTAATGGTGTTGAAAACACTGAGAGGGTCCAAGACTTAGAAATTTCATGAAATCCTGGGAAGGTTCCTACAAGCTAATAACCTGGAACCTGATAAATGATGCAGGCACCAACACAACCTGAGAGTATCCTTTGCATACCAATCTTGCTTTGTTCCTTACTACTTCTCCATTCTCATTCATCTTGTTTCTAAAAACCCATTTGGTGCCAATCACATACTTATCAGTAGGTCTAGGAACTAGTTCCCAAGTTTGATTCTTTTCTATCTACATCAACTCCTCTTCCATAGCTTTTACCCAATTTTCATCATTGCAAGCTTCATTCAAAATTTTAGGTTCAACTTTTGAATGCAAACAATAATTCACCTATTCTTCTGCAGCTCTTTTCCTTGTCAATACCCTTTACTTTTGTCCCCTATAATATGATCTTCAAATTGATTAATTCGTACATACCTGGGAGTCTTAACAATAGTTTCCAGAGCCTCTTCTTCATCATGATTGTCTTCTTGCTCAACTTTTTCTTCATTCACTATAGTCACAGGTTCATCGGGTTCATAGCAATTCAAATCTGATATTCTTTCCTTGCCTTCATCCACCTTCACATTATCACTCTCAACAATCTTTTTCAGTCTCTTATTGTAGCACTGGTAGGCCTTACTCTTGGTAGAGTAACCAAGAAAAATTCCTTCATCACATCTAGCATCAAACTTGCCTAGTTCTTCATCTCTTCTGATATAACATTTGCTTCCAAAAACTTTGAAATACTTCACTGTAGGAACTTTTCCATACCATAATTCAAAAAGAGTTTTAGAGCTGTTACCTTTGACTTGAACTCTGTTTAGGATGTACACAGCAGTATGTATGGCTTCTCTCCAGTATACTTCTGGTAGGTCGGCTTCCTTTAACATAGTCCTGGTAGCCTCTTGAACTATCCTCTTCTTTCTTTCAACAACTCCATTCTACTGAGAAGTCCTAGGTACAGACAATTTTATCTTTATCCCTTGTTCTTCATAGAAATTATTGAATTCATTTGATGTGAACTCACCTCCTCTATCAGACCTTAAGCATTTGATCCTCAATTCTAACTCATTTTCAACCATTGCCTTGAAAAGTTTGAACTTGTCTAGGACTTCAGATTTTTCTTTTAGAAAAGTGATCCAATTCATTCTAGAATAATCATGAATAAGCAGTATAAAATACCTGTCACCTTGCAGACTTCTTGTTCTTGTGGGACCACACAGATCTGTGTGTACTAGCTCCAGCAATCCAATAGAAAATTGTTCTTAGCTTTTGAAACTTGTTCTTGTTTGTTTCCTAAATTGACACTCCTTGCAAATGGTGTTGGTAGGCTTCACAAGTTTAGGCAGATCTCTTATAGTCTGTGCAGATCTTATCTTCACCAAATTGTCAAAATTGATAGGACACATCCTTCTATTCCACAGCCAACTCTCATCTGTCTAAGCCACTAAACAATAGTCATTAGTTCCTCTTAATTGGTAAATGTTACCTCTGGTCTTCTTATCAATAGCAATCATTGTTTTGGAGCTTTCCATGATCTTGCACCCATTGTCTTTGAATCTTAGATCATAGCCTTTGTCACACATCTGACCAACACTCAAAAGATTATGCTTTAATCCCTTCACATATAGAACATTATCCATGTTATGCTTTCCATCAAAAGAAATAGATCATTTTCCACAAATCTTACCAACTACATTATCTCCAAACCTAACTAGTCCTCCATCATACTTTTCCAAACTCACAAACTTACTTTTGTCACTGGTCATGTGATGAGAGCATCCACTATCAATAATCCATTCATCCTTATCTTTTTCAACCTGAATAGCCAAAGCACTTTCTTCCACTTGTGTTTTTTTCCTTCACACAGCTAGCAGGATTAGTAGACATGGGTTCTTCTTTAATTGCAATAAACAAGCATTCATTTTCACTAGTACTAACATCATCAGATTCATCATCTGTCACACCTTCATCATCAAGATCTCTAACATAGTAGCATTTCTTTGGAATCCTAGGTCTACTCTCAAATCTTTTTCTATTTCTTTCAATTCTCTAAGGACATCTAGAAGCATAGTGACCAACCTTACCACATGTAAAACATTTGAAAGGTAATTTGCCTTTGAACTTACTAGAACCTCTTTGTAGTCTATCAACAGAGTTAGCCTCAAATTCATCAAGCTCATCATCAAGTTCCACTTTGTACTTCTCTGCTTCGGAGATCTTCTCTGAAGTACTAGCTTTGAAAGCAGTTTCAACCTTCAGTAGGGCATCACCAAACTCTCTCATCTCAAAGGTTGTAAGCTTTCCAAGCAACTGATCCTTAGTGACATCTTGCACTGTCATTACTTCTTTAATTGCAACTACCTTGTTACTGTATGACTTAGGTAGTGACCTGTTATGTTAGAAAATGTCCCCTTGGGAGCTTTTCCCTCTTAAGGTTTAGCTCCCAGGTCCTGTTTATGCATTTAGAGCATTTTTTATGTTAATTTGACATTCCGATGAGAAAACCCTGAAATGGAACTTAGGGGGGTGCATTTGACATAAATTCTACCTACAATAAGGCAGGACTAGGGTGCTCATCATCAAGTTCCACTTTGTACTTCTCTGCTTTGGAGATCTTCTCTGAAGTACTAGCTTTGAAAGCAGTTTCAACCTTCGGTAGAGCATCACCAAACTCTCTCATCTCAAAGGTTGTAAGCTTTCCAAGCAACTGATCCTTAGTGACATCTTGCACTGTCATTACTTCTTCAATTGCAACTACCTTGTTACTATATGACTTAGGTAGTGACCTGTTATGTCAGAAAATGTCCCCTTGGGGGCTTTTCCCTCTTAAGGTTTAGCTCCCGGGTCCTGTTTATGCATTTAGAGCATTTTTTATGTTAATTTGACATTCTGATGAGAAAACCCTGAAATGGAACTTAGGGGGGTGCATTTGACATAAATCCTACCTAAAATAGGGGGAGGACTTGGGCACCCGTGCCCTAGTCCTGCCCTATTGTAGGTTAGGACCAATTTCAAAGTGTTGATTTATGACTGTTATTTAGGTCCTATGCCGACACAGTAAGTTTCAATTATGAAATTCTTAGCGGGAATGTTTGTAGTTGCATATATAAGCATGTTTAGGAATTCATTTCAAAACTAGATGGATATTGCAAACTTGTGGCTTATGTTAAGGTGATTCAAGGCATTCATTGTGTGTTGCAGAGCAGAATTTGTGTTGTTATTGTGTTTGTATTTGCAGATTTGGCATCCATCTCCTCATGGCATGAAGAGCATCTTCCTTCCATGAGATCTTCACTACAAGGTGATATCAATTGTGTTTTCAATCATTTATCATTTGGATTTCACCTCTATCCCATAGGGATACGCACTCTTTATCTGACAATGGTGTTTGGAAGACTTGAATGTCTCTCTGGGGCTTGACTAAGGCAAGCCTCTAAACACTACAACCCCCAACCCATTTTTCCATGATTGCAAGTTACAGGTTGTAGGAGCAAAAAAATGGAGTTGCAGGTGAGCAGTACAGACTATCAGAATTGTAGATCAGAGAAGAAAATAGGGACCTGGACTCGGGCGCCCACTCATGAGTCCTCTGGATCTCGCAACAAGAAAATCTTTAGAACAACAGGAACAGGTTGTAGACAAGATTCCCAAATCTTGACAAAAATTGTGGTACTGGACTAGGGCGCCCGCTCATTAGTCCCTGACTTTTCTTCTTTCCAAACTTCAAAATCTGGTACGCATTTGATTGTTATTTGATATCTCTATGTGTGATCATTTTCTATAATTTATCTGTTTGTTCATGAATTTGCATAATTAGGGTTTTGAGCATAATTGGGCTTAATTGAATAACAAATCTACACAATTCCAATCTTCCCTTATGTTCCAAGTGACAGAAGGCCTGTAGTAGGTTCCTCTACTTGGCTAAAAGTCCTTAAATGTTTAGTGGTGAAAGGAGGATTCATACAAACTAGCAAAATCAACCCTAAACACTAAATAAATCCTCTTGCATCATTTTTCACTTTAAACATGACCTAAGAATTTTCATCACAACTTCCTTCTCATCAATAGTTCCTCTCATACCTTTTATTCCATTGACAATTTCATCAACCTTTTGCATGAAGGCAGTTATGTTTTCATCTTCGTTCATTTTTAAACCCTCATATTCCACTTTTAGGCCCTGCAATTTGGCACTTTTTACAGAATCATCTCCTTCATACAGTTTTTCCAGCTTTTCCTAGACTTTATGAGCAGATTCCAGATCCATGAAATTTATCAACTCAGTGTTAGACAAGGCACTCAATAGAGAATCTCTAGATTTTATGTTTAACTCATATTCTTTGATTTCATCTTCAGTTTGCAAACCATTCTGAGGCAAGGTATACTTTGTCTCTGTCGCTTTCCACACTTTATAACCAAGACAAAGGAGGTGGCTTTTCATTTGTACCTTCTAGAGAGCATAATTTGTTCCATCAAACTATGGAGCTTCCTTCCTGAAAGACATCTTGGATCTTTCTCAAGTAGTTAGGCTTTCTCCTGAGGAACCTTGCTCTAATACCAATTGTTGAAATGCACAGGACAACTGAGAGGGGCGGTGAATCAATTGTCACAAAACTTTAACCACTTATGAATATTAACACATCAAATTCTTAATCACTATTATTAAGATTAATCATGAAAGCATGAAACAAGAAGCTCAACACAATAACACATAAGACACCAAAATTTTTATGTGGAAAACCATATAAGGGAAAAACCATGGTGGGTGTTAGCCCATAAAAATAAATAAGTTATAGCAATACTAAAAATCAAAGGCTCACTGCCCAAAATGCTTACTACAAATGTTAGGGCTCACTACCAAGATTGGCTCACTACCAAGGGGTGGCTCACTGCCAAGGATTGGTAAACTAATTTGATAGCATATACTTCATGTCTGGGTTCAATTCCATTGAAGCACAATATAACACCTTTACTCTACTCTTCTCACACCTTCGCACTTATCTTTTCATTTTTGCTCAAGGACATCTTTTTCACAACTTCATTACATGTATTTATACAACTCATCAACCTTGGAATGAACATCAAGGTCAACATTACATTCATCAACCGTTGGAACAATCTCAAAGGTCGACATTTCAAACATACATAGAAATAGGTCTAAACCTATTACAAAATTAGCTAAGGGAAAGATGTAAAGATGTATGCAGATCACACTACACCTTAGCTGGGACTCAAACACAATCTTTTACACACCAACATGCTTCTACAATCTTCAATGCATCTCCACGATTAGTCAAAACAACCGGGTTGGCTAAGACTGGTGTTCACATTAAGACTTCCAAGAATAGTCTTCATCCACAATCCAAATTTCTCTTCACGGACCAATCCAAAGGTAGGAACACGATTAGGAGATATCCACTCTATCAAAGGTAGGAACACAATCAGGAGATATCCACTCTGTCAAGAAGATTCTTCAAACCAGAGCACATAAGCAACACTGCCAGCTACTATCATAAAGAAAAGATCGCTTGCGGACCACCAAATCACAAACCATTGGAGTTGAAGGCACATAGCATCACTACAAACTTGATTCCAAAACCACAAACTAAAATACTTAAATGGGGGGGAATGCAGAGCATAATACATTCTCCCTGTCACCACCAAATATATAGAAAAAATAGTTTTTACTCTAGTGAACATAACTCACTCAAATCTTCATACCAGAGGCTCAAACTTGAAACATAGCATCTTCAAACATGCATCTAAATAACTTCCAATCTACAGACAAGGATATTTATTCTACAAGAAATGCGGAGCAATCTACTGGAATGTTCTGCTATAATCAAAGATACTCTTCTATGCACTGTTTCTACTGGAGAAGCAAATTTTCTCAAAAGCACTTGGAAACACATCTCAAGATCACTTACTTATTATCTCCAACATTACATAGGAAAGTACAAAGCATCTAACAAGAATCAAAACAAAAGCACAATTGACACTAATGACAACACTGATATGTTGACATCAATGACAACACCGGTTAGGCACATACTTGCAACAACTAATGTAATTTTTTCCCTAAAATTGTTGTATAGATGATGGTGCTTCAAAATTTGGAACACAAGGTATGCATTTTATGTATTATTTTTTTATGTGCAAAGAAGATTCAATTATACATTCCTATTTTTGTAGACCAGAAATTGTAGGGTTTGAGTAATTATTACAAAATGTGTTTTGTAATGGGAACAAAGTGGAGTTGAGCTCATACTCCATAATGGAATACTTTGTGGTAATAAATGTTTAATATTGTTGTGTTAGGTAGGTCAGTGATTAAGTTACCCAAACTAGTTAGAATTTCCAAATAAGTTTACTAATACTACAAACACCAAACCATATTTGACATATGAAGGTGATGTCTAAGAAATATCTTTGAGTTTCTAGGAATTTTAGGCTAAATACTGACAACACTTTACCTCGCAAAACCTAACTTCCAAACTTAAGAGTAATTTTGTTAGGCTATGGTGTAAGCTCAGCATGGTCAATGATATTTTAGACACCCTAAAATCATCATCAATCTATTTTCATCCAATTATTCTATTAACACAAGCTCTAAAAATCACCTTGATAATTGATGAGTTACACCTTGTTGATTAATTAATTACACCATGTTAATTAATTAATCCCATTTAATTTCACTAACTAATTAATTGAGTAATCATTATTATTTTGTTAATTAAATCCTAACTTAATTCATGCACACATAATTAATTAAAAATAAATAAAGGTTAATTATCCTCACCCATATTCCACTCCATGTACCATGTCATTATTTAGTCAACCCATGATTTAAAATAAAAAGTCATCAATCAAGAAAAAGTCAAAAAAGCAATTAACTCTTTCATCACTCCTGAATCAAGAATCAATCAAATCCCATCTAAGTCTCAAGTTTCTAAATTTGATCAATAGATCTCAACCATTTATTTTTTCATTAAAAAATCTATAAATCCACTCTTCTTAGTGAATCCAAATACATAAAAAAAATATGGAGAAATTGTATAGATAGAAAAATCATATAACAAAGTCAAGAGAGAAGAAATAATCATATTAGAGTAATCTTGCATGATCATTGAGCAACCATCATTTTATTACAAGATAAAGAATACAAATACATATTATATTACATTTCAAAGTTAAATAAAATAAAAGATAAATTCAATTAAAAGTGGATAAGTTCACTCTCAGAAATAAAAAGACAATTTTTTTTTAATTTCTTTAATAATCTCAAAAATAAAATAACATAAATTTTAAAAGGTGCAGTTTTTCCATAAACTAGAAAGATGATTGCAAAAGCTGTGGAGAGTGGCTTAACACTTGAAAATTGCATTTACTTGGAATATTTTGAGGCATTTCGTTGAACAATCTATCCATGTTCGTTGTCTGATACCAAAAAAATCACAAGAAAATGTGATTGCCTTCCAAGTGTCATTGCAGTCAATGGTAAAAGTGCAGCTATGGAAGAGGGTATGAAAATTCATTAGATCATAATCTAAAGTAGATTTATACCACACATTGTACTTCCAAGTGCCCTTGTAGATGTCTATGTAAAATGCAAAAGACTGTGTACAGAATCATGTGTTTGAGAAAGCACTTGAAGAAGACACCCAAAAGGGTAAAACATAATGGTGATCTTGGAAACTAGCATAGATCTGTTATAAAAGACAATGAAGATTAGTAGGCATGAGCTTTCCACAGTCCATAGTAATTGTGAGAATTTGCTTTTGGATTACACTATGTGTGTTTTTGTCTCAACGTTTCGGATCACACTCAGTGATCCATCATCAAGAAGAGGATACAATGAAATATGATTGCAGAGTTTAGCCTTATAAAAAGGGAGAGGGGAGGGTTACGGTTGACAATGAAGTAGGGAAAGTAACTCAATGATTAACAACCCAAGAATTCCTTTAAAGTCAAAGATGGAAGACCAAAGAGTTAAGTCGCATTATAATATCATTAGAATGGTAAAAATGAACCCAATAGATCTAAAAAATAACATCAAATAGAATGACTCAATAAACTATAATAAATGGATATATATAGTATGTTGTATAATATAGTTGAACAAAACACAATAAGTAGAGGAAGAAGATATAATGAATTAAAATAACATAATGTGGTATATATGGCTTCTTGCCCCTATTCTCATTGTTTCACCTCATTATATAATTTTAGTTTCTTTCTTGGCCATACTTACTGGTTTTTATCCTTTTTGGTTTTCTAATTTATCATATATATTAACCCTTTTTATATATTGTTATTCATTATTTTTCAATAGCATTTATATAGCTATGCATTAGAGAGCTATTCAATATTTTTTACCCTTTTGTTTTACTTTCATTACAATAATTTGATGTCGTATTTTATCTTTCTTTGTTTCTTTCATTTGTTTACCTTTTAGGTACGTTTTCATCTATAAATAATACTTTATTTTATACTTAATAAATTATTGATTATATATTATTTATTTTATTTTTGGTGTGCCTTCTATTATACATTTTGTTCCTTCTTAAATGTTTTCACATCATTCATTTCCTTATCATAATTTTTTACCTTATTCTCTCCTGAGTTATTTGAAATTAATTTTAACGTGTTCCTTTTTACATATTTAGTTTATGGTTTTCTAATTTATCATATATATTAACCATTTTTATATATTGCTATTCATTATTTTTCAATAGCGTTTATATAGCTATGCATTAGATAGCTATTCAATATTTTTTACCCTTTTTGTTTTACTTTCATTACGATAATTTGATGTCTTATTTTATCTTTATTTGTTTCTTTCATTTGTTTACCTTTTAAGTACTTTTTCATCTATAATAATACTTTATTTTATACTTAATAAATTATTGATTATATATTATTTATTTTATTTTCAGTGTGCCTTCTATCATACATTTTGTTCCTTCTTAAATGTTTTCACATCACTCATTTCCTTATCATATTTTTTTACCTTATTCTCTCCTGGGTTATTTTAAATTAATTTTAACAATTTCCTTTTTACATATTTAGTTTTATTATATATTGCTATTTATACTCTTGGCTCTAATTGTATTACTTCACATTATGTTATTTTAATTCATTATATCTTCTTCCTCTACTTATTGTGTTTTGTTCAACCAGGTATTATACAACATACTATATATATCCATTTATTATAGTTTATTGAGTCATTCTATTTGATGTTATTTTTTGAGATCTATTGGGTTCATTTTTACCATTGTAATGATATTATAATGTGACTTAACTGTTTGGTCTTCCATCTTTGACCTTATAGGAATTCTTGGGTTGTTAGTCATTGAGTTACTTTCCCTACTTCATTGTCAACCCTAACCCCCCTCTCTCCCTTTTTATAAGGCTAAACTTTGCAATCATATTTCATTGTATCCTCTTCCTGATGATGGATCACTGAGTGTGATCTGAAACATTGAGACAAAAACACACACAGTGTAATCCAAAAGAAAATTCTCAAAAAGACAATGAAGACTACCAATCACTAGATCTTACCAACAAATAAAAATAGGAAATAAAGCAAGGACTATAACCATCAAACTTAAGCAAGGGAAAATAAGATAGAGGATTTGGAAAACTAATATGACATCTTTTTTAGGGTTTTGATCTTGATAATATCAGGTTGCATATGGAGATTATTGTTAGAGGCCTGACATAGCTATTGGATTTTTGCATCCATCATCTATACTTGTTCGAAAGCATTCACTCCACTTGCCTGAAACAACCACGATATTATATCAAATGCCCATCAATATAAGCAAAATTAATAGTTTCATTGAGAGTAGATGCAATAGTTAAGTTAACATTATCTATGTAGGTAATATTAATAGTTCCATTATGATAGTAGTTTTGATAACTTTAAATATCAAAACAGATATAGAAACTTCCAAAGAGCTCTCTAGTTTTTTTGCTTTATATAAATGTTTCTTGAGCAACCAGTATAATCGATGCCTCTATACATAGCTCTAATTTTGTATAATGCCTGCACAAACATCAGACATTTATCTAGTTAAGTCTTTGAATTTTTTGTCAATGCAAGAAATATTATCACTGCATTAGAATAATGGAAATTGTTAGTGTGGCATCTGAAATATAAAAAGAATTATTATTTAAAAACCAAACTTCTTTTCCTTTAAGAGTTGCTTCTTGACCTATTATATGATTAATATATTTGATTCTACATCAAAATAGAATGAGTAAAATTGTAACAACTTATGTGGTATAGCTTTTAACCTCCAAAACAAGTATGATGATATCATATTAAGGGCCATTGAAAGAGGAAAGTGAATTTATACTAGCTGCAATAGCTACTTTCTCACTAGCTTGGATGAAACTTGAATGCAATAGGTTATACCATTATGCAAGAATCATTTTCAATTTTATATGCTTGGTTAGACTAGAAAATGGTTTCTTTATTTTTAAGGATTGAATATTTTATTTTGTTACAAAATTTAGCTACTCATCTCCACTAGATATAATTTTATATCATTACCATCCCTTTAAAGGATCATTAATTTAAACTGTGAAACAATTCCTGATAGTATACTTTTGATACCTCAACCCATCAAATGGAAAAAGAATGAGCACATGTCGATCTCAAAGAATATACAAAGAAATACTTTTAAAAACAATCGCAAAGGAAAAACTTTAGCAATTGTGCAATATCATATACCACATTGCACAACATTTAGGATAGTAAATTTATCTACTAAAAGTCAATAACTCTTGATCTAGAAGATGGGACCCTGTTATTGTTAGAATAATGGAACAGTGAAAGTAAAAGAATAGTAGAATAGTAAACAATCACACAACACAACTCAATTTAACATGGTTCACCATATGTATGGCTACATCCACAAAGTAGAGCAAAACTCTATTATTATGTGTTCTCAGATATATCTTTATAGTAGCATGTACATATGCTTATATAGAATACAATATAGGTAAGATACAAAGAGCCAAGACAATGAAGAGTCACCAAGAGAGGACAAGAGGTGACCGTTGGGTTTCATATCCAACAATCTCCCACTTGAAATCCACTGAGTGCTGCAAACTTTCAAAGCTATTCCCCTACTTTAGGCCCATATAGGCCTAATGTCGTATCTTGATATCAGCCCAAAATGAAGATTTCAGCTTTGCCAAATTCTGTTCAAGAATACATCAGATTAATCTTCTCCAAAACACATCAAATTTAATAACCTCCATGGATTTTTGAATCCTATCAAATCTGTCCATTAGATTTAAGAGCTCCATCAAAATTCTCTGAATTTCCCTATCAACCCTAGTTTCTGAATCATATTTCACTTTCTGTGATAACTGATATAACCCCAAATCTACGAGACCCTAAATCACAAAAACTTCTACATTATCACAAACACCATTCACATTCACAATTGGATCTTTAAAACCCCTAGAAAGCATCTTATGAGCCTCATCCAGTACAAACATCTTAATGTATTCAGCGCCAAAAATTGTTGAAATAAACTTATGAAATGGAAGAATGCTTGTGAGAGTAACCTGGCTTGGCTTCACTCCCGCCTCTTGCATTTTACTAAATAGTTTCAAAGCCAATTCACTATATCTAAGCTGCACATACCCAACAATCAGTGTATTCCACGAGACCTCATTTCAGTCTGGCATTTCATCAAAAACATTCAAAGCATCTTCTATACTTATGTACTTGGCATACATGTCAATAAGGGCACTTCCAGCAAAAGCATCCAACCTACATCCAATTTTGATCAAGTGGGTGTGGGCTTGCTTACCTTGTTCCAAAGCATGTAGGGTAGCACATTCTTTGGATTGGTTGGCATGCTCGATCCACCAAGAGAGGAGTTTATGACATTTTATGAGGGGACTTTTACCATGAAGCTTTCTAAAGGAAGATAGAATTATGAACGCTGGGGAGGATTTGATTTATTGTCTAGTACTAATGCCAAGCCTCCTGCTGTCAAAATATGGGCAATTTTTGATGTTCCACTTGATCAGGTTAATGCAACGTGGAAGAAATTGACTCATGCTCTTTCTGGTTTGTTTTGTGCTTCTGTGAACTTTTAGGAGTCATCAGTAGTGTATGCGTCCCCAGAGTGGAATTTTCATCCAGATTTGGTTAACGGCAATTCTGAATCGCAAGATCCAAAGCTTGAAAATGCTAAGCCTGTAGCTATAAACTTGAAAGATACTAGCATTAGGAACCCAGAAGATCCAGAATAGGATAATATGCATGAGGATACTCAAAATAAGGAAGGACAGTTTGAGAGACAAGGTCACGTTCTGGAGAGTAATCTACTACCAGTTTCACAAAATAAAAGTTACATATGCAATGAAACTCCAACTTGTAATAGTTCCATTGAATCGGTGGATAATATTGCATGCAGGGAAGAAACAAAGTTGGCACTAGATCGCATTGAGTCAGCTTTAGTTTCAATATTGAATGATGTTAATGGTTGTAGTTGGAGATAGCTCCTACGGAAAACACATATTTGGGACACATGTTATGGGTCAAACATGTGGAAAAGAAGTTTTCTATGCTATATTGAAGGGGGGAAGCTAGAAGGCATGGCAAGGCATTGCATTGGTTTAGTAGACAAAACTCCCCCACAAGATATGCAATTGAAAATGGAACCACATCATTTGTTTTTTGGGAGATCACACACATAAACTTGGGGTTCAGGAGGAGTAGCTTTTCTTCATCCAATTCATAGTGGCAACAGCACAGCGCATGTTTGCTTGTATAAAATAACGCTGGAACAATTTAATTACTGCTGCTTCAAGACAATAGTATAAGTGTTAAGACAAATTATCCATTGATGGACTTATCTGCCATCGATGCAATTAGAAAAGAAAATCATATACTAAATGTCATTTTAGTTGATCTGGTTGCTGGGATGGCAAAAATGTGGAAAAGCATGCATGATAGTCATTGTCAGCAACAACAAATTGCTTCTGATTTGAGGTCCATTGATATTTCAAATGCTCTAGAGGAAACCACTAAGCAGCATCATGAGAGGATAGTGCAGCTGCATAATGTTATCGGTTTGGTTGAGCTAGTTGGAATTCTCCCCTGGATTGGTCAACCAATGGAATGGTTACTTGGTACTGTAGTTAAGTAACCATCAGTTTCAAGGAAAGTGGGGATAGCAGTGCGGTTTGGACTTCAAGTGGGAGATTGTTGGAAATGAAGCCCAACTGTCACTGCCCTTTCATCTTACTCTTTTTTTCTTGTCTACAGAGTTTTCATCATTCATGGATACATATTTTGTTGAACCATTGGCATTGATGTAGGTGTTAGAAATACCCTCTTCTAGTCTTTCCACAGATACCTCTTATTTCTATTTTGATCCTATCACCTGAGCTTCTCCTTTTGAGACCTCGCCTTCTGAAGTCAAAACTGAAGCCTCTGCAATACAACTGTCAGATGCCAAAGCTTCTTTAGGTTCTGGACTCTGATGTCCACCAACAGGCTCAATAGGTTTATTGGAGCAGCTTGCTGCTTCTTCCTTTATACACTTGTCAATCCTATCCTCTTCACATCGATAATTCTCTTCTTCAATGACCACTGCAACTATTTCTGCTAGTTTCTCCAAATTACACACTTAATGGCTGCAGAGACCGACCATTCTCTTCTTTCACAAAAGTGCTACTATAATTACAGACTGCAAGTTCTTTCAAAACCCTACTTGCATCTAAAGCTTTTTCATCATAGCAATTAAAAGGTAGTTCTGTCAGTGCACAATTATTTAAATGCCTCATATCAGCTTCTTCAATTGGCTTATGAACTGAAGAATCCTGATTCAGAGCAAGAAGACCCACTGATGATTCTGTCTCTGAGTGATCTAAGGTTTGTAAAAGCTTACTGATAGGATTGTCTCCAAACTTACCACATGCACTTTGACTTCCAAGCTCTCTTTTCTGAGCAAGCTTCCCCCAGTTGACATTCTCTGACTTAATCTGTAGCTTCTCTTCCTGCTTCTTTAAGGATGGAATTCTCAACCAAGTTTGTTGCTTCGGTAGAACTAATCGGTGAGAATATGCCCTAGAAGAATCAGACACTCTGAGCTTCCCCATGCCTCTCTCACCCAAAGAGACTAGATTTCAAGAAATACTGGGAGAACTATTGATTGCATGATGTAATCGGCGAGCTAGCTCTTCATCATCAACAACAGACATTGTCCTCAACAGTGTTCCCACCCCTTCCTTCACTTCATTTTCTTCAATTTTGCTCTATCTATCTACAGCTTTATTTGTACCCTATTGCATCCCACTCCATTATTTTTTCATCGTTGGACTAATTGATGGCAAGGGTGATGTGGCCTCGAAATAAGTTCGCTTTCCCAACTTCAATCCCATTACCGACTGTAAGCAGCTAGGACCCATGGGTGATCGTCCGCCTCCAAGACTCTTCATCCTCTTACACTGGTGATGTTGCTTCCAGGAATAAATATCCTTCTCTCTCTTGCACTTGGGCTTCCTACCAGATTTTCACAGGCAGCCACAAATTTCTTCACAAGTTTTAACATTTTCATAAGGCTCCCATTCCATAGCTTCTGGCTTTTTAATTTCTATATTTTCTGCAGAGGCACTTGCACTTTCTTGAGCAAATATTTGATCAAATTCTAATAGGTTAAGAAATTCATCAATGACGGAATCAACTTCAGCATCTAACCTATCCCTTTTGCATGAAGCAAGAGTTTCTACACCATACAGGGTGCCTACTTTGTTGCCTTGAGCAATTATCAAGGCCCCTTTTGTGACTTTCCATCTATTCAATTCAAAATCAACTTTACATCCTTGTGAAAACAATTGTCTAGCTGAAATGAAATTCTGTTTGAGCTAAGGGATATATCTGACATTTTGCAATAGCCAACTATTTCCATTTTTTAATTTTAACAAAACATCCCCTTTGCCAATAACATCACAAGATTCGTTATTACCAAGAAGAACCTTACCAAAGTCACCGCTTTGTAGATTAATGAAGTACTCCTTGCACGAAGTGTCCCGAAGTGATGCTCTCGAAAAGAGCACCCAAAAATTTGGTGATGTTTCTTCCAAGGTTGAAACAAGAACACCAATTGTTGCACCGGTATCCTCTTCACGTACCAGATTTGCTTCATCTTCTTTTGGCTGATTTTCAGCCTTCTTCAAAAACCAACAATTCTTCTTGATGTGGCCTTGCTTGCCACAATACCAGCAACCAACATCTCTCTCACTGAATTTCAGCCTCCCTTGTGATTTCCTAGGGCTTCCTTCATCAGTCGGCATTGCTCCCACTCAAACTCAAACCTCTCATGTTAAATGATCGAGCACCAAGGCTCTGATACCAATTGTTAGAATAATGGAACAGTGAAAGTAAAAGAATAGTAGAATAGTAAACAATCACACAACACAACTCAATTTAATGTGGTTCACCATATGTATGGCTACATCCACAAAGTAGAGGAAAACTCTATTATTATGTGTTCTCAGATATATCTTTATAGCAGCATGTACATATGCTTATATAGAATACAATATAGGTAAGATACAAAGAGCCAAGACAATGAAGAGTCACCAAGAGAGGACAAGAGGTGACCATTGGGTTTCATATCCAATAGTTAGGCTTTAGCTATCCATTGAATCTCACATCTGTAACCAAATCATAAGCCCCTTTTAATTTGAATGGGAATTAAGTTACTTTTGTGAAGGTAGCAGCAAGCCGTTAAGTTTATCTCCACCATTTTGACATTAATGTCTACATAACCTACATTTCAATGTTCTCTTTTGTGCATGCAAGGATGTCTTTATGAAGATATTGAAATATTGAATTGGTTTTAGAATTTAGACAAGCATTACTCACATTGAAGATATAGATTGATTGCATGACTCAAAAAGCCACTGCCAGAAACACCTTACAAAAGCAAAGTAATTGGAACTAGTGAGAAAGGTATTGCATCTGGATTGTCATGTATAGTATGAAGCCAGTCACAGTGACTGCATAAAGATACAACTCCACCTCTTTTGAGTAGATGATTGCTAACCCCTGAAACAAAATTTGGCAATACATGAAGTGAGAGAACATAGATGGAATTGAATTACGTCTATATTTAGCAAGTGCCTTCTTTAATAATCTTTCAACTGAATAAGTGCATAATAAAAAAAAAATTTGAGTTTGGATGTGTTATGTAGTTGCAGAGATAGTTTCTATCTATTACCTAATATAAATTTGATGCAGATGGTCTTAAATTCCTGGTCAAAATGCATTTGGAAGAATCAACATTGCAATACATGAAGAGAACCCAATACCTACATCTTTGCTGGATGTGGAAGAAAAGTTGCCTAGATGCATATGATTTGTAGGCTATAAAATGGTCCAAAAAACTTCTGGAATCTGAATCATGAAAATTTTAGATAATTTAAAATGCAAAGAAAGAATCAACTAGAGAAACTTCAAAAAATAAATAGTTGATATCAAAAGATGCTAAGGAACTTGCATGGAACGGCATAAGACCACAATCATATGAAAACAATTGATCTCCAAGTGTCTCTTTAGTTCAGAAGGTGTTATGGTGGAGGAAGGACTCTGCCTTACAAACACCACACCCTACAAGAGCAAAACACCGGCTATTTTCTTGATTGAAATTAATAATGAATCAGTTCAGCTGAAGGGATATTCTATCTATTTCTGTTATTGAAATCATCAACTACAATTATAATTCCCTTTGCACTTGAAATATTGTAAGCATTATTTTTAAGTGACTGAAATAATTGTAAGCAATTGTGATTAAATGTTGAATAATTTTTTTTTGACAAAAACTCTACATATCCGAATGATGAGACTTTGCCTCTTATTTAGTGCACTGAACAAGATAGATGACTTATATAAAACCAAAATCCAACTTAAGACATTCCTTAAAGTTCCTCTAGCTTAACAATTAAAAAGAAATATAAAAAATAACACCAACCTGGCAATGGCTGCAGGCTCAAAAACTGGAAGGAACGGCACTCTTGACTTCCTCTCTACGAATAATGAGTGTTCTTGTAAGGTGCAGATTGTATAGACTTATATAGTAGCCATCAAAGGCTAGATGTTTGGTCTCTATAGCATCCTGCAACCAGACTCCATTGAACGCATACATAGAATTGAATCTACCAAATGGTATCTTCCCTTCTAAAGAGGATCTCTGATTGAATAGCTCAAGTATCTATAGACAAGACATGAGAAACAATTTTATTTATTTATATTTAAGCAAAGATATTGATCTTTTGGGCAATTTAGTGAATTGAGAAAAAACCTCCTGAGCCCAAAAGATAATGTGAACTGTAAGCAAGCATATTTTTAGTTGTATGAGTTTGAGCTGATGAGGCTTGGTGCTCAATCACTAGCATGAGCTTTTTCTTTTAGAACAACCGAGCTATATTACCAAAACCAGGAATAGGAAACAGAAGGAAAATGTGTTGATGAGTGTTTTAGCACACAATAATGCAGGTATGATTGCTGGTATCACACCTCTCTTGAAAAAGGTATCCTGTCCAAGATAAGACTACCCCAAAGATAATATAGCTAGGTCTTAGCTTGCTTGAAATAACTTCAGTGGAATGTCTAGCTGTACCAACAAGGGGTCTTACATAAAATGTAGGGTTTATAGAAGATGGCAACAGTATGTATGCAGAAACCCTATGCTGCTTTCAGTAGATTTGTAATGTAGACACTTCTTATAACCTAACTTAACAAACTTGATATAAATAAAATGCAAAAAGAAAAAGAGAGAGAAGGAATAAGAGATCCTAAGTAATGGTCACAATAGGGTAAAATGCTACAGATATACAAATACTTTCAATAAACCATTCCCTATTTCACCAGGATAGGGAACCCACAATGTTGCAAGAAATGATGCAATCTTCAAAGGATCCTTATGATTTTTAAATTGCATTTACTCATTAAACACCTGGACAATGGCGTAGCTTAACCAGTGGAATGCAACTAAACTATATTTAAAGACAGGGCCCAGGCTAACTATAAACAGCAACTTACCATCAGAAAGCACTAATAGTATGGACCAAAGCATTCATCAGATATCTTAACATTTACACATCATTGCAAAAGCACAACTAATTAAATTTAGATTGATATGAACCATGAAAACCAAAATGAGACAACACATAAACACAAATTCTCAGCAACTTACAAAACTTGCTTTGTATTGACTGAATTTTGGCATAGTCTCAACAATTCATTATCAAATCTTACTTACAAATGAGAGAAAAGGATGGCCCTTTTATAGACAAGGCACCATACCAAGTTTTTCAATGGACAGAGGAGATTAACTCGACACTAATGGTCCAGATTATAGGGCTTTTAATGAGATACATCAGTTTGTTACATTTTCAGATTTGCCTTTGTCTTATAGGAAAAAGACAAAATACAGCTTGCAAATACATTGAATCTAGACAAAATAGATACCCATTTGGTTGTACATGATGAAAAGTTAATTTTCAAGGCCTAATAAAGCCAAAATAGAGCCACATGATGCTTGCAAACTTGAGCTGATGTGGATTCACGAGATTCCAAGTGATGACTGGATGAAAATAAGTATTTTGGTGAAGGTATATGCAACTAGATGATTGTTGGACTGATTCTTCATGACTAGACTGCTAGAACAACTATATGTATGTATTGGACATTGGACTAGATCTGCAAGAACTACCATGAAAGAAGCATGATCTTCAATGTCTTCCAGCTCCTAAGACTCATCTTTATCATCTGGACATTATATTGATCTTCTCTTATAGGTGCAGTAGCAATTTGGTTGATAGAATGTCAGTTCTATATTTCTGGGTTAGCAAGGTACCTCTGTATATTCATCCTTCCAAGACGGCTCCAGTTGGCTCATTTGTACTCTTAGACCTACAATAAACAAGACCAAGCATCAATTTCATCATAAACAAGTATTTTCATCAATTTGGATCAAAACATGTCCATTTGCAGTCATGGATCAGTCAAAAACAACCCATTGTCAATGTCACTTTCTCTATGAACAACCTCTTAAATCTATTGATTTTCACATAACTTTCTATATTTTTTGCCATTTTCAAGTACCCATTTGGCCTATATATTGATCTAGGAAGTTTTTGTGGTCATTAGGGTCCATTTACAGACTTTAATTTCATGTTTTTCTAGCCTTTTCTGTAAAAAGTAAGATTTTTGGGGGTCACGGACTTTTCATGTGCAGTAGTATTAATTGTCATAAAACGTACCAAAAATCCACACAAACTTGGTAAAAAGATCCATCATGATGTGACAAATAGATATGCAATTCAAATCCATCAAGAAAATCCAAGTTGTACCTTGAAAAACTTAATTTTTGGGCCAAAATGTCAAAAAACGTAGGTTTTGGGGTCTACCAACTAAAAGTCGGTGGAATGCAATTCTAGCACAGGTTAGAGAGGTTCATTTTTAGTGCAAAATATTTTTGCGCTACTTTTGGGTGCCACTGACTAGTGCAAGTTTGGGCTCCAACCAGCTAATAGCATATCATAAGGTCAGTCGAGGAGGATTGTAGCGCAAGTCGGTAAGGTCAATTTTTAGAGCAAAACATAAAAGGCTCAGTCAGCAGGGATTTTCAATGCAACTGACTGGCACGAGTTTTTGTATCTACCGACCAAGTGCAGTGAAGGCAAATATTAGCACAAGTTAGTTGAAGCCCGTTTTAGCACTTTTTGCAGTATAAGTTTAGATATTGAATTTCTTATACTTTAAATATTTTTAAATATACTTTCAGGATGTTTTAGATGGGTTCTAGATCTATAGGATTTCATATACAGATTCTAGAATTTTGTGATTCCACCAGATTTTAGACTTAGCCATTTTTTAGGATTTTCAAGATTTCAGACTTAGCCAAATCAGGGGTTCAGGAACATGTATCAGGGTGAAAACCTATGGACCCCTTAGTGAAATCTAATGGAATTTGACACGATTTTGCAACTGTAAGATCTAGAACCTATGAATTTCAAAATGAAACATCCTGTAGAAGTAATTTCAAGGGCAACATCCTATGACATAGGTTTTTAGAGCAAAGTGCAGTAACACCCAATTCTAATGCAGAAGGCAACAAATGGCTATCTTTCAAGCACAAGACCACTCAATACACTTCCAAATCAATCATGCACAACATCAAATGACTCCAAACATGCAAAAGACTCAAATTTGTAACAAATCATGTACTCTAAGCACAAATCCATCTTCTCATCATCATAAGTGACAAAGGTTGAAACTCTAAGCCAAAGAAAAAGAGGGAGTCTCCATTTGGCAAAATGGGGCATGTGTGCAAGGCACAACAAATGGTGACTCTGCTGGGAAATACTCCAGAGCATTTCAAAGATAAACGTCAGTTTTGAACCCAAAATCTTGATGTTTCCCACATATTAAATGAGAAAGCATTATATCCTATCAAAGAATCAAAGACCACTAACCAGTGCAACCATCCATATCCTAAAAACCTAAGTATGTGCAATTGCATTCATTCCCATCCTTCAGCAACTAAGTTCATCCAAGATCCTTCAAGCTAAGCTATGAAGTTGGGATCATTTTACCACCAAGAGAATGCTCTTAATGTGGAGATGTGATGAGCCTTGAGGGAAGCAAATAGTGATTCTTCCAGTCCTTCAGCAACTAAGTTCATCCAAGATCCTTCAAGCTAAGCTATGAAGTTGGGATCATTTTACCACCAAGAGAATGCTCTTAATGTGGAGATGTGATGAGCCTTGAGGGAAGCAAATAGTGATTCTTCCAGTAATATTGTTGATACAATGGTATTTGATGCTGATAATCTTTAGACAATATTCTTCATGTGATAGTCTTCAAATGACAATCTTTCATATTGATACTTTGTAGTGGGTCTGGTGTTGAAAAACACCTTTTATTTTTACCCAATATAGGCTAGCAACACTTAGTGCCACCTGCCATCTTCATCTGGATCCATAGTGCTAGTGGTAAAATGGGAATCCAACCTTTTCACTTAACACAAGATCACCCAGACTCGCTTAGCTACTTCAAGATCATTTAAAGTGTAAAAGATATATGGTTAGAAAATATTTTAGGTGCACCAACTTAATGACTCATTTCCCATGAACAGACATCATACTCCCTGGTATAACGGCGGAACCCACAGCAAGACCCAAGCGGAAACCTTAGTTTCTCAAAGAAATATTCTAAATTACTTACCCAACAAAAAAACACTTGCAGGTCTCCACAACTACCACCACATTCGAGAAATGGAGAACCCAAGCAAAGCAACCACAGAAGCGAAAAGCAAGGAAAACAAGTAACTAACCCAAACAAAGCAAACTACTCTAACCAAAGAAAAACATGTAGAAAGCAACAACTAACAACTAACAACTACCAACAGCTAACAACTAAGGAAAAGCAGCAAATGAAAGCAGAGATTAAACTAGAACAACAAGAAACTAACTAAAACCTAACTAGAAACAAGCAAGACTATGTACAAAAGCTTCAGACAGCAAGTATTTACAGCTCCCCGTAATTTATTTCTCAGGACACGTAGAAGTAACAAGGTGCAAGTCAATGTCCTAAGTCTAGCAAATTCATCTTTGTACTCTAAACAGTATGGTATGGGCAAGCTAGGCTCATGTTCAAGGTGCCAGTCACATAAGATCAGCAATTGGGGCAATTCATTAGGGCCATGATCAATCCAAATGCAAGTTGTCTTACCTAAATCACCATAATCAAGTTGATAATTGGAATTGAGTGGAGAAAGGGAAGATACAACCTGATTTGCAGTACTGTTGATCAGAGATGTGAGTTCAACACCTAGTTGCATTGTACCAAATACTTTCTCATCTTTGGGAGGTCTCAACTCATGTTTGGTCATATCATGTTCATCAAATACCTCTGAATCACTAAATGCTACAGCAACCTCCCAAGAAAATAGGAAGTCTGGACAACTTCTTTCAGAGTGTGGATCATCTGGATGAATTCTGCATAAATTAGTCAAAGCAAAGTCTAACATGTGTGGTGAATTTCTATGCAGTAACATATCCTTGCTTATTGTTGACACCAACTCGATGATGTGATCAAGTGACTGACATGAAAAAAGCTTCCAAGCCATCATTCTGCATGACTGTTTGATTTTTATTCTCAGATTGCAGACTTATACTTTCATTTCTTATCATTGGATCAACATCAACCATGTGGAGATCTTCTTTATTGCATGTGTAAATAGGAACAGCATGGGGAACATGTGTTATACTTGAATCTTCTTCATCCATATCAGCCATATGTTCAAAAACAATTTCCTCTGTATCAATCAGCAACCTTCCTGTTTCAATTGAGGGCTGGCATTGGGTTGGCAATTCAATGTTTGCAGCAAGAACATAGTCTTTTTCTTCCTCTATATCAACCAACAACTCTTCTATTTGGACTGCATATCCATTATCTACAGTAGCAACAATAGGGCCTCTTTCTTCTTGCATGGTTGGATTTATGATGTCAATGTTGCCTTGAAGTGATGTATCATCTTCTTCTTCTTCATTTGACTCAGCTGAAAACTCTGTGGGAGTAACTATATCAGCCTGATATGACTGTTCATGCTGATACATGGGGCTGATGTAGTCAAGAGTCTAATCACTATTCTACAGATAATCTGATTGTATCTCTGATATGTTGACTGGAACAATTTTCTGCATTGCTATCCATGACTTTTCTTCATCCGAAAGACTGATTTCCTCTTGTTCTTGCATATGTCTAATCTGAATAACCTGCTATTCTAACTCTGAAATATTAGCAGTCTAAAATGGACTGTTGTTCTCCACCTCTGCAGCAGCAAATTTAGTCTTAGAACTTGCTATTTTTGAAGCATGTGATTGCTGATCTACATCCTTAACATGATTGCTCATCAAGTCTGATTTATCATTTATCTTGTCAATAATTTTAGCAGCAGAAATCTGATTTTGTGCATGGCTCTGTTCATTGTCCTGTGACTGAGAACTACACTTCAACCATGTTGGGACTATATTTTCAAAGTCTAATAGATGAAAACTAGGTTTTAACCAGTCAGGGACTGTATACTCCTTAGTTGGCTAACCTACAGACCACAAGCATTGACTACCATCATCATCTGGATATGTACTTTGATGAACAACTTGAATTTTTTCCATATGCAGACTGTCTTCTTTACTATGATCAACTATGAATGGTGGATTTATAGCCTCTGCAGCCTCAGCTCTTTGTATGTTTTTAACTAAGACATGATCACATGCACATGTATCCATCCATTTTGCAACTCCTTGTGAGGTCTTACTCTAAATATATCTATCATACCCACATCTTGCTTCAGGCTTGTAAATCTCAAAGATAGGGAGCAATCATTTTAAATGCAGATCCAACCTTTGGAGGAAGGTCAAATAATCTATTTTGTCATGCAGCTCTTCAAGATGTATAATGCAAACCTGAGGTGAACTAAAATCAAGCAATGTAAATGGAGACTACTGTGCTCTTATCTGCCTATCTAACACTTCTTTGAAAAGTGGGATATCAACTTGGAAGTTCTCTTCATGATATGACTGCCGAGATGGTCCTCTAAAGAATGAAGGGATTTCATGACTGAAACCCTTATGTGTATCCATTGGATCAAAATTTCTTGTACATTCATTTCATTTCAGCATGTGTAGTGAACCAGTAAACTGAAAACCTGCATAACATCTTTGTCTAGCCCTCCTTCTAGCGCCAATTCTGTTGATTACGTTAGAAGAGAGGGGCATGTAGATGAAATCAACCAAACAGAGGATCTTTAATTAATAGAGCAATGTCTTGTTTCAGCAATGGCTTTGGTCTACCCCTCCCTCTAGCACCAATTCTGTTGATGAGTGTTTTAGCACACAAAAATGCAAGTATGATTACTGGTATCACACCTCTCTTGAAAAAGGTATCATATCTAAGATAGAACTGCCCCAAGGATAATATAGCTAGGTCTTAGCTTGCTTGGAATAATTTCAGTGGAATGTCTAGTTGTACCAACAAGGGGTATTACATAAAATGTAGGGTTTATAAAAAATGGCAACAGTATGTATGCAGAAACCCTATGATACTTTCAACAGATTTGTAATGTAGATGTTACTTATAACCTAACCTAACAAACTTGATATAAATAAAATGCAAAAGGAAAAGGAGAGAGAAGGGATAAGAGATCCTAAGTGAGTCACAATAGGGTAAAATGCTACAAATAGACAAATACTTTCAATAAACCATTCCCTATTTCACTGGGATAGGAAACCCACAATGTTGCAAGAAATGATACAATCTTCAAAGGATCCTTATGATTTTTAAATTGCATTTACTCATTAAACACCCAGACAATGGCGCAGCTTAACCAGTGGAATGCAACTGCACTATATTCAAAGACAAGGCCCAGGCTAACTATACACAGCAACTTACCATCAACAAGCACTAATAGTATGGACCAAAATATTCATCAGATATCTTAACATTTACCCATCATTGCAAAAGCACAACTAATTAAATTCAAATTGATATGAACCATGAAAACTAAAATGAGACAACACATAAACACAAATTCCTAACAACCTGCAAAACTTGCTTTGTATTGACTAAATTTTGGCATAGTCTCAACAATTCATAATCAAATCTTACTTACAAATGAGAGTAAAGGATGGCCCTTTTATAGACAAAGCACCATACCAAGGTTTTCAATGGACGGTGGAGATTAACTCGACACTAATGGTCTAGATTACAGGGCATTTAATGAGATACATCGGTTTGTTACATTTTCGGATTTGCCTTTGTCTTGTAGGAAAAAGACAAAATGCAGCTTGCAAATACATTGAATCTAGACAAAATGGATACCCATTTGGTTGTACATGATGAAAAGTTAATTTTCAAGGCCTAATAAAGCCAAAATAGAGCCACATTATGCTTGAAAAACTTGAGCTAACATGGATTCACGGGATTCCAAGTGCTAACTGGATGAAAAGGAGTATTTTGGTGAAGGTATATGCAACTAGATGATTGTTGGACTGATTCTTGATGACTAGACTGCTAGAACAACTATATGTATGTCTTGGACATTGGACTGGATCTGCAGGAACTACCATGAAAGAAGCATGATCTTTAATGTCTTCTAGCTCCTAAGACTCATCTTTATCATCTGGACATTATACTAAACTTCTCTTACAGGTGCAACAGCAATTTCATTGATAGAATGTCAGTTCTGCATTTCTGGGTCAGTAATGTACCTCTATATGTTCATCCTTCCAAGATGGCTCTAGTTGGCTCCTTTGTGCTCTTAGACCTACAATAAACAAGACCAAGCATCAATTTCATCATAAACAAGTCATTTTCATCAATTTAGATCAAAACATGTCCATTTGCAGTCATGGATCAGTCAAAAACAACCCATTGTCAATGTCACTTCTCTATGAACAACCTCTTAAATCCAGTGATTTTCACATAATTTTCTACATTTTTTGCCATTTTCAAGTATCCATTTGGCCTATATATTGATCTAAGAAGTTTTTGTAGTCATTAGGGTCCATTTAGAGACTTTAATTTCATATTTTTCTAGTCTTTTCTACAAAAAATAGGCTTTTTGGGGGTCACGGACTTTTCATGTGCAGTAGCATTAATTGTCGTATAACATACCAAAAATCCACACAAACTTGGTAAAAGGATCCATCATGATGTGACAAATAGATATGCAATTAAAATCCATCAAGAAAATCCAAGTTGTACCTTGAAAAACTCAATTTTTGGGTCAAAATGTCAAAAAGTGCGAGTTTGGGCTCAGATCGACTAATAGCATCTCATAAGGTCGGTCAGGGTGGATTGTAGTGCAAGTCGGTAAGGTCAATTTTTAGTGCAAAACATAAAAGGCTCAGTCAACGGGGATTTTCAATGCAACCGACTGGCATGAGTTTCTATATCTACCGACCAAGTGCAGTGAAGGCAAATATTAACACAAGTCGGTTAAACCCTGTTTTAGCGCTTTTTGCAGTTTGAGTTGTATACACCTAAAAATGACATGACTCAGTCTAAATAAATATCCTTAATATTTATTCCCTTCCAATTCTTCTATCAATCAATAAATAAACAAATTTATGTATTCGATTCATATTCCTCTAAGTTAATTAAATATCAAAATATTTAATTACCTTTTCTAAAGTCAAAATTAAATAAAATCCTTTATTTAATTTAATTCTTCCAAACAATTAAATAATTCTAAATTATTTAATTAAATCAATTCTTCTTCCAAATTTGAATAAATCAAATCAAATCAAATTTATTTAAATCCTCTCAACCTCTAAAAATAAAATACAATCAAATATTTTATTTATTCTTCTAAATCATGCACAAAAATTAAATAAATTTATTTATTTAATTTGTTTTCTTATCTTCTAATTCTTCAAATATCCTCCAAATCTTCTAAAAATAAGTCTTCTTCTCCATGCACACAAAATTAAATAATTTATTATTTAATTTCTCTTAAATCATACAAAAGCAAATCTCAAGTTGAGTTATCTATTCAATCAACCTTGTTTTTATTAATATCTCTTAAATTAGAAAAAAGCTTTCTAATTTATGAAAAGCATGTCTTATCTTTTGAAAAGAAAGTAGTTAACTCAAATAAAACAACTTTTGGGTGACACGTGTCTTCTTCTTATTTGCGCACATTCCTCAATCGTTCTATACCGTTGATCTTATCATTCTTTCTATACCGTTGATCTTCTCTTTCACAAGTCTATAAATTCAACCCTATTCTTTCATTTCAATAATCCAAGCTTTAAGTGTCATTACTCTGCAGGAATTACAGTGCACCTTTGGCACCAATTCCTTCATTGCTTGTGATCAAACTCATTACTACGCACCACTATCATCATTGTGAAACTCATCTTCATGGCGATATTATCATAGTCATTCCCATTTGACAATCTTGGAATCATAGCAAGGAAGTGCACCTTCTGAGAGCCATATTTATAGACAAGATCATTTGTGATAGGCAATCAATGGAAGCTACGAATTAAAGGAGGTTTACTTTGTTGTTCATTTTTTATTTGAATCTCTTTTGTTCACCATTTCATTGAGTTTTGGGTATCTTGATATTTGATATTATTGATTATTCATTTGAATCCAATTTTCTATTAACATTTTTGGCGCCCACCGTGGGGCCTAGCCCCAAATTTAACCCAAAAACTAAGTTTTTGTGTTTTAGAAAGTCGTACACATGAGGAAATCATGCATCTAACACATCCTAACATGCATATACTGTCTATTACGGTGCATTCATTCCTACAGCACATATAGTCTCTGTTCTAACGCATATACTGTATGTTCTGGTGCATATACCCTTCCAGCGCATACATACTCTGTTATGAAACATTTACCCTCAGTTACAGTGCATATATCAGATCAACGCATATACACTATTTTCCTGCGCTTTTGACCTCTGTCTTAGCACATATGTACTACGGCGCTTATGTTCTCTATTTCTGTGCATTCAGTCTCTGAAGCGGCGCATCTATTTTAGGCAGTGATTTTTAGGGTTTCCTTGAAGTTTTTGCTAATGCTAACATCTTTTTGCAGGAACTCTTGATCTGTTTTGCAGGCTAGGTACTGGTTTAGAATCATATAGTTGCACTTGTTAACTCACACTTTAGAATCATATAGTTGCACTTGTTAACTCACACTTCAATTTCTAACGGGAAAGTAAAATGGATGCTCATGCAAATTTCACATAGTTTTAACTAGGAAGGCAGTAATTGAATCATTGCTATCTTGCATATCATTGAATCATTGTTATATTGCTATCTTTTCAAAGTTAACAACTCATTGCTATCTAGATAAAATTGAACTCATCATTGCTATCTGGGTAAAACGTAACCATTGCTATCTTGATCATCACTTTAAAGTTAACAATTCGTGCTATCTGGGATAAAGTTAAACTCATCATTGCTATCTTGGTAAAACTGGACCATTGCTATCTTGTTATCACTTCAAAATTAACAAAATTTCGTGCTTGCCCAAGTAGATAGCTCATCTAGTTTTTCTCATTTTAACTAGGGGAAAAGAACAACTGTATTCTATGTTTTTGGGAATGATACCAGGCCTATGCTCTCCCCTATCTTGGGTGACCAAATTGCGAGACATATCATTTTCGCATGTGTTTTTCCTTTAGAGGGGCCTTCTCTTAGATACCGTTCATCCAAGTAGGAATGACCCTAAGTGGTAACAGGCTAGATGCTAAGCCCTTCCAAGCCACTATAAATAAATTGTGTTTGGAGTGAAAGCTTCAAACAACGAGTGTAGTTGTGTTATACCGATAGCCAACCTCCCCCAAAACCCTCCAAGGCACAACCCTTGCAAGATGGGAGACTCCATAACGGAGAGTAGTGTTGCCACATGTATAACCACTCGAACGGTTGCCTTTATTACTCGTCCTTTGTTCTAGTGGCCAAAAACCCCTGTAATCCATTTGAAGCTTAGGATTGTACTTTCTTTTCTTTTTTTAGTCCAAAAAGAGTCAAAAAAAATCACAAAAAAATAAAAAACCATAAAAACATTCTTTGTGTTTATTGTGTCTTCTTACCATAATTTTAGAAAATCAGATCAAAGAGACCATCTTGCAACAAAAGAAACCAAAAACATCAGAAAAATTGCCAAAAATTTGAAAAAACACTAAAAAAAACCCAAAGCTGCGCTTTTATCACTTTCTGTTGCACATTTGTTCCGACTAGCTGCGCATTTGTACTAACTTGCTACGCTTATATCACCTGTTACTGCTCATCTACTTTTTACCAGTATTGTACATTTGTGTCAACTTTTTGCGCTTATATCCTCTACTGCTACATATCTGGTTCTGCGCATGTGTAACAGTGAGTACTTCCACATCTTTTCAAAGAAAAATTTTAGGATTTCTAGGTGCCCATTTCAGTCTTGTGTCAGTTTCTATTGAAATGACAAACCAATTAGAAGTAATTGCTCAATAACTCCAATACCTACGAGAGCAATTAGACTTCGATGCCTCACCCCAAGATTGTATAGCAATTGCTCAAGAACTCCAAGTCATACAACAAGAAATGGCAATCTTACAAGCTGAACATGTCAGTACTAGCTACACCTTGCCCCAAACTCATACATCTATTTCCTGTCTTAATGATGCTCATGACAAGGCAAGTACCACCTTAAGTTGGAAATCATATACCACTCTGTCTACTAGTCCTCCTTCACCATATTCGAAGACACATATCCCAAAGCATACCAATCCTACACCAACACCACCATCGAGTTCCCTGAGCTCTAAATGGACAACCAAAAAAGCCTCAGATGATTTTTGGGAAAGATGTTTTCTAGATTTACACAGCAAAAGTAAAGCTAGGGAGAACTCCAAATCCACTCATCCATTACCTCATTCATCTACCCAAATGCCTACAAAGGATGTGATCTAAGGACTACCAGCAGAGAGTCAACCATGTCCCCAAATTCTAGTCCTTGACCTTATCAAAGAGTCTCCAAACATGTCAAATCCTACAACCCCTTCATATAACCTGCAACCCCTTGAGCATATTGAAGAACCTCCTACCATGCACCAAAGTCAAGGTCTGCCACACCTTCATGTTGTTGACCAAGAGCCTATCCAAGAGTCTTCTGCCTTAACTTCAATTCAAACAATCCAAGAGTTATGTCAAGAGCACATTTTAGAACATGTGGAAACATCAACCCCTTGTCTAAATCAAGATCAAAGCACTCCCATCTAACCCTTACATAACCTTTATCTTTTTGATGATCCTATACCTATACATGAGCAAGAAGTCCAATTTCAAACCATTCATAACCTATATCTTTTCCATGATCAAGATACTACCTTTGATGAAGAAGCTATCCATGAGCAACTTGATCCTATACATGAGCTAGAGATCCAATTTTGGCCCCTCCATAACCTCTATCCTTTCTGTGATTATGATATTATCGTTGATGATGAACCTATACAAGAGCACCTTAATTCCATCACGCTAAATCCTATCTATGATCAAGAGCCCATCTATGATCAAGAGCCTATCTATGATCAGCAGACCATGATGATCCTCTTAGCCCACTTTATGCATTCCATGGTCCTGAGCTTATAACCCCATCTAGTCCTATCCAAGATTCAACAACTTCCTCTTCCTTTGATGAGACACTTGTCTCCCAAGCAAGCATAGAAGATTGAACCAATAATACTCCTTCGCCATCCATTATCGACCATGCTGTAAATCCCCCACCATATATCCTTGGTCTTACCACCTTCATTCATGAGTGTTCCTCCTTAGAACACCAGCAACCATTATCCTCTATCTCATCTTATCCATCCAATAAAGAACTTCTGTCTAGTGTTCCACCTACACATAATCCCGCTATCCACCGCATACTCCAACATATGAACTATCAAGGTAAAGGCTTAGGCCTTCACGAACAAGGTATTTTGGAGCCTGTCCATGTCAATATTCCTGTTCCCTCATATGGCCTTGGATACACACCCCAAGGTGAACAATCTCAAGATGTTGGCACTTCCTCCACTCCTAAATCCCCCACTTTCCATCGCAAACCCTATCATATCCCCAAAACATATGTTGCCATTCCACCTCCATCATCCTACAATCGTCAAAAGCATGTGATCATACACCTTCCACCATCCAATCTACCTTCGCTACTTCCAACTCCTAATATCCCTCCATACATTTTACCACCACTTCTTCTAACACCTTATTCACCCATCTATGAATCTTCTAACAATCCCAATCATGACCAACCAATGCACGTGTTGTCTAAACAAAGGGCTTCCACAAACCTCACTTCCACTATCCCAAGGGAATTTCACAGCAAAAATCTGGATGCCTATACCTATAAAGTCAAAAATCCTAAGAGTCCTCATGACCTAGGATACAAAAGCAAGAATCAAAGAAACATCCTTCTCAAGAGCTGCATACACCCACACACTTATATGCCAAACTGAAAAAGGTGTGGGTCTGCATCCAACAAATGATTACCTCTAAAGCTGCACCAAAACTTTATACACCCCAACCCATACCTTCACAGGTACTATCTAAAAGAAAAACAGTTTGGGTGCCTAACAAAAAATCCATCAAGTCAAATGAAGCATCCACCTCTCAAGAATCCCAACCATCCACTTTCTCTAATTCCATCCAAAAGTCTCAAATTCTTCCATCCCATATGGCAAGCAAAAATTAGAAAAATACTCAATCTATGTGGATCCCTACATGCCTAAGTCATTCATCCACAAGAAAAAGTCTTTGTTCCTTCCTACACTACTTTCCCATCACTAGCTCCAATGTTTATCATGGTATGTGCAACCGTTGGTCATGATTCCCTTCCATCCCATAACATTTTCATATACCTCCATCTCCCCTTCCTTCCACTATTATCCTACATATCTTCTCCATCCTACTCCAGTGGTCCATGCTTTTGCATAAGCTTTCCATCTGTATTCTACATCATCCTCCACTATTGCACCTTCCACAATCTGCTATCTACCTACTCCATCTCACTTTCATGCAATCTCCTACCAACATCTATGAGAACACTCAACATGGTCCATACGACGACATCTTTCTAGTGGGACTATCACCTTTCATGGAACCTGGCAATTGAAGTCCTCTTGTCCATTTCCTATCCTATCCAAATGTTCAAAAAAAAAAGAGTCAAGAAAAATTCCTTTGTCCAACGGTGAAAATTTGGCAAACAGGCACCCTGGATAAGTATCATGGTGAAAACCTGGCAAATAGGCATCATGTGTAGGTTGATCTTCTACGTCACCCACACTTGGGGGCACCGTGTCTCATTGGCATATCACTTTCTCCTATCAGTTTCCTTCCGTACCATTTCCTATCCTATCCTTCTAGCTGTTACCTACATATACCGTCCAATCTATCTATCTTAAATCTTCCATTCCTCTATTTTCTTGATCTTGATAAAGATTGGGGGCACAATGTTGACAAATGTTTTAGATGTCTCTTGACATACCTTATCCCTCCAAGTCATGCAAATCCTTCATTATCCTCTTATCCTCCTATCGTCATAAGCTTTGCCATAAAAAATTCTAAGTATTCTACCTACAATGGGGCACGTTATTCCTATGTGACATAGTCCTTAGAGATCACATCTTTAGTTTCTTCTATCTACACATTCATGTCTACTATTACCCAATACTCATACCTATCTGTTCCATTCTTTATCACCCATACATCTATCTATCCATGGTGTTTCCTTGTCATCAGTATCATCTGATTCATATCTGATCCATATCATGTCTTGTCTGATCCATATTTGTTCCATATCGTGTCTTGTCTGATCCATATTTGTTCCATATCATGTCTTGTTTGATCCATATTCGGACTCTTTCTAGAGTACGAGTATGAAGACGAAAACGATGAAGCTATGCATAAACAGCGTCGGAGGCTGTAGGCCGAATGGTTACGGCTTCTGAATTATAGAAAAAGGGAAACTTACAACTTAGAACTTACAGACATAAACTTGCAGACTCTAAACTCTTACCCTATGACTTAAACACTAGACAATATTACTCGGTGCCCATTATGCTTCCCTGAGCTCTCTTTATAGCCTTCAAATGACCGGCTTGGCAGAGAAATCAGAATCTTACAGACACTAGGAGGTATATCATACTCAATGAGTAGACAGTGACAGTCCTTAGTGCGCATAGGAATCTTATCTCTAAGAACTACAGCTGTCATGAGAGCTGGTACTATTGTCGGGAGATGGGATATGAGTGGGGTCATATCCGTATCGATACACATCATTCCACCCGATAGGATGCCACTTTGCATTAATGCGGAATCTTTGATGAACAATCCAATCTTGCACATCAATATCATGATTTAAAGTAGGAGAAAAGAAAGATTCCCATTTTAACCGCATGTTGATGATAATACGTGTGCAGAGGTCTTGGCTGATTGGTTCTTCAGGATGAACAGCTGATGGTCCGGCAAAATAGAAAAAGTCTTCTATCTGCTTAGTGAGAGGTGCTGAACAAGAAATCCTCCAAGTATAGAAAGGTTTTCTGACCAAATTTAACAAGAGGTGATACATGTGGTCAGAATTAATGCGGAGTATCTCAAACTGTCCATAACCAGTGGCATATAAATCTGGTGTAGAAATGCAACCAGTGTGTTGTAAAGTCTCAGCAACTTGTATAGCATTTTCATCATAATGATTATGCAACCCTTTCTGTAAGATATCTCTTTGAACAATCAGGTTCATGTGTCTAAAGGGAGCATCATAATGTTTTTCTCTGATAAAACTAGGAGGGTCAGAAGATGATCCCGGATTCTGCATAAACACTCCAAGCAGCTGAGGTCTACTGAAATAATCTACAACAACATTTTTCTTTCCTGCGATGTGTTGAACTTCATAATTAAACTGATTAAAATACTCTTGCCATCTCAGATATTTCCCTCGACCATCCTTTCTTCCATGATCCTTCTCCTTGAAAGTCAAGAATCTGGAACAGTCCGTTCTAATGAGGAATTTCTTCAGATGCATTAATTTCAATGCAAATTTCTTCAAATTCTTCACAACACTGTAAATCTCCTTATCAGAAGAAATCCATTTTCTGACATCAGGAGGGAAAACACCACTAGCATATTCCACCAAATATTCAACTCCTTCTTTCACAAAACAAAGGTGTCCACCCCAGGCATAATCAGAGGCATCAGTATACAACACAAAATCTTCAGTTGTAGGCACATAGAGAACTGGTAAATTCTGCACCTTTTGTTGAATAAGACGGACTGCATCAGTATGGACTTGAGTCCATTGAGGCTTCCTTTTTGATAGGAGTTCTTGAAGAGGGGCACGGTCAAAACCTGCATTAGGATAAAAATTGTTCACATAATTCAATATGCCTAAAAATCCTTGCAGCTCCTTTATAGACAGAGGAGGCTGGAATTCAAGGATCTTATTTTTAATATGAGGTTGGACTTCTAACTGTCCTCCCTTTACAATCATACCTAAAAATTTACAGGAATTGGTACACCACTGAATTTTACTAAGGGACAGAACAATCCCTGATTTTAAAGCAAGTCCATAAAAAGAGTCTAAATGTGAGCGATGCTCATCAAATGTTTGACTAAAAATTAAAATATCATCTATATAAACACAGAGCCAATCCTGGCATCCAGTGAAAATCTTATCCATCCTCTCCTGGAAGTAAGCAGGAGCATTCATGAGTCCAAACGGCATAACTGTCCATTCATAATGTCCAAAAGGACAACTGAATGCAGTTTTAAACTGGTCTCCTTTCTTTACTCGAATCTGATAGAAACCTGATTTGTAATCAAACTGAGAAAAGATTTTAGATTTTGCAACCTTTTCAAGCAAATAAGACTTATCAGGTATAGGATATGGAAATGGAAGAGTAATAGCATTTAATGGCTGATAATTAATAACCATTCTTTTCTTTTTTCTCCTTTTTTCTGCTTCTTTGTTAACCATAAATGCATAGCAATTAAATTCAGATTGAGAATGAACTATATACTTCCCTTTCTTTAATTCCTCAATCGCAGCTGACATATCCTCATAATCATGAGCTGGAATAGGTATCCTTTTGCCGCATTTGATTTTAGCTCCTTCCTTCAATCTAATCTCCATTTCTGGCATTTCCTTTTCCCAAAACTTTTGAGGATCATCAGAACAAATATCTTTCAAGAGAGCAGCTTTCAATTCAGGTAATGGTTCTACTGTCTGGATTTGATGGATAGCAGGGTATTTCTCTGAGGCATATATAAGGCGAGGTGTACTAATCTTTTCACCATTCAATGTAAACATGATACTTTTCTTGGTACAACCATATGGGGTATATCGGTCAATGAAATTTCCACCTAATAGAACATCTACTGGCATGTGATTCATAGCAAAGAAATCACACTTAAAAGGTCTGGATTCAATCAACAGGGTTTGTTGATGACAATATTTGTCACAGACAAATTCATTTCCCTGGATATCTCTGGCTGTGTAATGTGTTCTATTGGTTAATTGTTCCCAATGGCTTAGAATTTGTGGTTTACAGAATGATAAAGAAGCACCTGTATCTACCTGAGCATCATATTGACGACCATTTAACTGCACAGTAATATACTGAGAGAATTTTCCTGTCAACAGATGGACCAAATAGGTAGGGTCTAACTGCTCAGAGGGTTCTGGTAAGACAGACAGAACAAGTTTCACTTTACTAGGATCTATAGGAGGTTTGACCTCAACTTCAACTTCTTCAGGCTCTTCTTGCTCATACAAAGTTTGTATTTGTTCTTGAAACAGAGAATGATCTGGATAGGGATATCTAGCACCAGAAGTAGATGGTATGTCTTCTATATATGGAGCAGGTTTACAATTATCTTCTGGGCAATTCATATTCAGATGGAAATTATCTAATGCTTGAGTAACAATATCTGGTCTATTTCTTCTGTATTTTCGATCTCTCTGTACAGATGTAATTATTGGAAAATCACCAGAAAAGATTGTTACCTGTGGAGGCATGGCTGACTGAGATTGTTGTTGTTGTCTGGCAGGTTGTATCCCTGGAGGATACTGAGAGGGAAAGCTGGACATTAGTCTTTCCATGGATCTTTCTGGAACATCTGGTTCATAAAATTGATACGGCCTGGAATTATAAGATCTTCCCGAGCGGTGACGTCCTCTTCCAGGGGATCTCCATGTCTGGTTCATAAAGGCAGTAGGTTCTTCACCATCATAATATGCTAACTGTTCTTCAGCACTGAGAAGAGTATCAACAAGACCAACAAGAGCATCTTCCTCTTCATCTTCATATTCATACTCTTCGAAAAGAGGTTCATAAATATCTTCCTGTTGAAACAAATCTTCATCAGCATCTACTATATCCCACCACGCGGCTGCAGAGGGATCAGCATAGACAGCTTTAACAGCGGGATTTTTGCAAGAACAATCAGGAGCTTTATGACCAGGTTTGTTACAAATATAACAAATAATTTCACGAGTAGCAGGACGCGGCTGTTGGCGGCGGCGCATGAAGCGATGCTTGGGAGCATAAGAATGTTTCTTTGGAAATGTGCGTTTCTGAAAGGAAAGCTGACGCTTCTTATGCTTCTTATGCTGCTTGCTCTGGTTGCGGGAAAAAGGATTACAACCATAGGTAGGAATAAAACTAGGAGCAATGCGTTTGGCTTCATGACGGGTGAATTTTTGCTGGTATCTACATTGATCAAGAAACTGCAAAATCTGTTCCTTGGCAAACTGAATAAGGTCAGTGATAGGACAGTTTTCGAAAGGGATATCTCGAAGCTCAAGATAATTTAAGACCTTATCAGCAAGATTATAAGGCAATCCTTCCAGATATTTGGTTTTAGCAACATCTACCTTCTTCTTATCCTTAAGTTGATACAGAAGAATTCTGAAAGCTTCAGAATACTTTTTAAAATCCCTCAGATCACAGCACTTCATAGAAAGGATTTCCTTCATTAACCTTTCTTGTTTTGAAACTAATTCTGGGCAAAATTCATCTATCATCCAATCTAACAAACAATTCAAAGCAGGTAACTGCTGTTGTTGTGGCTGACCCTGAGAGTCTAGAACAATAGCAATATTATTATAAACTCTTCTTTCCTTTTCTTCTTCAGGGATTCCATGCCACCAATCTGTCAGAATTCCCCAGAAATAGGTAATAGCCATTTTAGCCATATTTGATTGTGAAGTACCTGAGAGGCTACTTATGATAATGAAGGTATTTATCCATTTAATGATCAGATTACAGGGATCTTCTACATGATCTATATCCAAATACCATGGAGTTATTGGGCAAGTGGTTTGCATCATATGAACAGAGGCTTTGCCTTTCTTACTCTGCTTTTCTTTAGGGATCACAGGATTAGGTATAATTAAAGCAGTAGAAACTGGTTTCTTTTCATGATCAACTAACCAATCTAAAGCAGCAGACAAATCATGTAAGGCACTATCTACAGAATCAAATATGGATACAAGACTACTATTTACAGACTGGGTTTGATCTATAACAGACTCCATCTGGGTCCCCAAGGGCTGTACAAGGTTCACTAATTGCTGGGTCTGACTTTCTAATTTAACCAGATGAGACTGTATGAATTCATATCGAACAGAAGATTGTTGAATATAGTCTTTCAACCTAGTATTAGTATCATATACAATGTTTCCACATCTTTTCACATCTGTGTGCATAGTAGCAAAAGAATCTTTTAAACCAAGAACATCTTGGCAACAGTCATCAATGTTCTGCTGTAAATGAGCACAAAACCGTCCAAAATAATTTCTTTGTTTAAACTCTAAAGACGGTTCTTTTTCTTCAGGAGTTTTTGGCTGGAAGGTATACTGAAATAAGCTAACAGTCCCTTCAGAGGCTTGATAAAACCCTTTTACAGGAGGCCATCTACCATTTCTATAATAAGTAACTTCCTGTTCCTTAAACCACTCTAGAGTTTCTGCTCTAGGTAATGTCTGAGCCATATTACAGAAAGGATGATCAGCTTGAGCAGTTTTTCCCATTTCTTTTTTCCTTCCTAGCTTCTCTTACCCTTTTCCTATGGGTTCAGGACCTGTGTTTAATGGTTCATCTTCTACTTCCACAAATAATTGTGCTTTCTTTCTAGAACTCTGAGACCCGGTAGAAGAAGTAGACCTGAATGAATTTTGAGGAGTAAGGAAAGGATTTGACGATTGTCCTTTAACAGAAAGACTTCTAGGCAAGATCCTTATCTGATTATTCTGTACTTCATGTACAGGCTTAGTTCCTTCTAGCAGTCTAGGGGCAACATGCTTCATCCAGTCAATTTTCCATGAAGCAGGGATTTCAATATGATCCATATGGCCTTTTTGTAACTGAACTTCACCATGCAAAGTTTTAGCATAAGGCAACTGTTCTAATATATCTGGATTATTGGTATTTGTCATGGAATACAGAACTTGGACTTGGACTGAGGCATACTTAAACTTTCCAAACATATTTAGTCCGAACAGAGAACTAAATATCCCCCAACAGTTTAAGGATCCTTTTTTAACTTCAGGACAACCTTTATCTCTTGCAGCAACAGTCAAATTTGGATAATATGTGAAACAGACTGAACTTTTAGTAAGACGAGACAAACTGGACAATTGACACGCATGACGGTATTCAACCTGACGCCTATCACACAAGGACAAATAACAGACAGGGCGTATGTTATCGGGAACACATGATCCTATGAGAACTCTTATGTCTCCAAAATGGACAAAGTTAACATCTTGACGACTCCTAATATAATCAATTTCCTCAGGCGGCAAGACAGATAACATTTTGGTCTGATAAGTAAGAGCAGGATCATATTCTAAAGTTAACTCGACAGTCTTAAGACAAGGAATAACAAAAGACTTGAATGTGCTTTTAAAAATAAGATTTTTCAGAGGGTTAGGCTTAGCTAGAGCCTTCTTTTTATAAACACCTTCTGCAGAAAGAACAGGAGGTTTGTAGTTACTTACAGTACCCTCGATGACATCTTCAGAAGTATCTATGTCAGGAGCATCGTTAACCACCAGATCGCCTTCAGTAGGATTGATTGCAGGAAGCTCATAAGTTCCTTCCATAAAAGCTTCGTTGACACGTTCAATGCCATTATCGGGATGAGAGAATCCTTGAAATTCTGCCATTCTGTTTACAGTTTGAGAAGCGGGATGATACTGAATACACTTACAGGGGTTTGACAGGAGAGTAAACAAGACCCTTTGACCACTGAAAGAAATGAACGGGATAAAAACTCAATCCAAACACCGAAGTGAAACCCTACAGAACTTCTCGTTCTTCGTGATTCAGTAACTTCTTAGACTGTGACTTAGAATTAGATAAGCAGCAGATCTCTTTCCATATCGTATCTTGTCTGATCCATATCTGTTCCATATCGTGTCTCATCCAATCCATATCTTAGGTCCACATGGTCCGAGTCCATGAAACTACGTTGCCTCTGCATTGTCACATAGGCAAGGCCATTATTCAATGCACCCCCGAGGCTCCACTATCCCATCTGTCCCATGTCTAGTCCTTCTATCTATCTGAGTCCGCACCACTTTCTACTGCCTAGGTCTTAGGTCCATTAGGGTTTACCCTGAACTACGTTGCCTCTGCATCATCATGTAGGCAAGGCCATTTAGCAATGAGCCCCCAAGGCACTAGGTCAGTCCCTTAGGGTCCATCTCAACAATAAGGATTGTGGAATCTTCTCACCAGGCAAGCAAGTGCAAGCAAAGCCCGCTTTCAAGCAGAAATCCTAATGCAAGACATTAACCTATCCAAAGAAAAGCAAACAAACTCCTAAGGCCTTCTAAATGATTTTACCCAAATTATGGCAAGAAACAAGCACATCTAAATGCAAATATGTTTTGTGGATTGGAGTCATGGTTAACTTACAGAGTCTTGATTTTTGCTATCATGTCTTTCTATGCTACTCGAGGATGCCAAAAGCTAGAGATGCTATGATGGGGGCATAATTATTTTCTTTTATTTTTTGTTTGTGGATTAAACTTTAGTAATGTGATGTCTTGTCTAAAGACATGATCGGCAAAAGATCATCAAGGACATCAAAGGTCTAACATGAATGGGGGCAATCCTTGTCTATTGATACGCAAGAAATACTCAGGTCATCTCGGTTCAATTATACCTCGATGCTTGTATTAACTTGCTAAATCAAAATCCATGTAAGCAATGTTCAGGTCATCTCGGTTCAATTATACCTAGATGCTTGTATTAACTTACAACATTCAGAAAAAGTACCCAAAAAAAATCGCCTAATGATGAAATAAGCACTTCAAAATACTTGCACCATCAAGATGTCAAAAGAAAACACCATTCGCATCCATTATACATCCATAAAAGCATCCATATTGTACCCCATGCAATAAAAGATCCACAAAATGCAGAGTATCAATGTTTACAAAAGCTTGTGAGTCCTTCTATCGAGTCTTTCTTCTATCAAATAGATTTCTATCTATGATCATATCTTTCATCCTTATCCGATCAATCTGAGCAGTGATCAAAATGCAAGTCCATCCTTAATCCATAGCAATCAACTCAAGTCAATCTTGTCAAATGATCCAATCACAATTAGTGGTCTTGATCCTTGTCTGGTCATAAACCAACTCGATCAGTTAATCAATCAATTGTCTTATACATGATGTTGCATTGTCGAAATTAGACCAATACATGCATCTTACATGACATGTTTCATTTCTTGAAACCATACACTATCCTTCGTGTTTCTCTAGGGATCTATTATTCCCCGCCATGACAACATGCCTGCCGTGTTGGTCTAGGGATATATCATTCCCCGCCATGAGAACACTGTCGTATATCGTTGTTAGTATATCATTGGTTTGCCACTTGACAGGGGCAATACCTTGTTTGTTCTTGTATCATTTGTGCATACTTTCTTACTTGCTTGTGTGTGTTATCATTCTATCTTGCATCATGTATCATTCAGCTCTTTCTTCATCCTAACCTATTTTTCACCTTCATCTTTGTGAGATTGTCCATCTCTCGCTTTCTGCCCTTCTTCCCGTCCAATCTCTCGAGGGGGCATCCTATCGTCATAACCTGTACTAGGGGCAAACTGGGGCATGTATCAATATTCAACAATTGATTTCTTTGAAGCAACGTCGTAAACTGCATTGCATCAAAGAGGGGCAAAATGTATATGCTTAAAAATGACATGACTCAATCTAAATAAATATTCTTAATATTTATTCCCTTCTAGTTCTTCTATCAATAAATAAATAAACAAATTTATGTATTTGATTCATATTCCTCTAAGTTAATTAAATATCAAAATATTTAAATACCTCTTCTAAATTCAAAATTAAATAAAATCCTTTATTTAATTTAATTCTTCCAAACAATTAAATAATTCTAAATTATTTAATTAAATCAATTATTCTTCCAAATTTGAATAAATCAAATCAAATTTATTTAAATCCTCTCAACCTCTAAAAATAAAATACAATCAAATATTTTATATATTCTTCCATATCATGCACAACAATTAAATAAATTTATTTATTTAATTTGCTTTCTTATCTTCTAATTCTTCAAATATCCTCCAAATCTTCCAAAAATAAGTCTTCTTCTCCATGCACACAAAATTAAATAATTTATTATTTAATTTCTCTTAAATCATACAAAAGTAAATCTCAAGTTGAGTTATCTATTCAATCAACCTTGTTTTTATCAATATCTCTTAAATTAGAAAAAAGCTTTCTAATTTATGAAAAGCATGTCTTATCTTTAGAAAAGAAAGTAGTTAACTCAAATAAAACAGCTTTTGGGTGACACATGTCTTCTTCTTATTTGCACACGTTCCTCAACCATTCTATACCATTGATCTTCTCATTCTTTCTATACCGTTGATCTTCTCTTTCACAAGTCTATAAATTCAACCCTATTCTTCCATTTCAATAATCTAACCTTTAAGTGTCGTTACTCTACAGGAATTACAATGCGCCTTTGGCACCAATTCTTTCATTGCTTGTGATTAAACTCGTTACTATGCACTACTATCGTCATTGTGAAGCTCATCTTCATGGCGATATTATCATAGCCATTCCCATTTGACAATCTTGGAATCATAGCAAGGAAGTGCACCTTCTGAGGGCCATATTCATATACAAGATCATTTGTGATAGGCGATCAATGGAAGCTATGAATTAAAGGAGGTTTGCTTTGTTGTTGTTCATTGTTTATTTGAATATCTTTTGTTCACCATTTCAATGAGTTTTGGGTATCTTGATATTTGATATTATTGATTATTCATTTGAATCTATTTTCCCTTAAAAAAAATTTCCTATCGTCATAACCTGTACCAAGGGCAAACTGGGGCATGTATCAGTATTCAACAATTGATTTCTTTGAAGCAACGCCGTAAACTGCATTGCATCAAAGAGGGGCAAAATGTATACACCTAAAAATGACACGACTCAGTCTAAATAAATATTCTTAATATTTATTCCCTTCTAATTCTTCTATCAATAAATAAATAAACAAATTTATGTATTTGATTCATATTCCTCTAAGTTAATTAAATATCAAAATATTTAATTACCTCTTCTAAAGTTAAAATTAAATAAAATCTTTTATTTAATTTAATTCTTCCAAACAATTAAATAATTCTAAATTATTTAATTAAATCAATTCTTCTTCCAAATTTGAATAAATCAAATCAAATTTATTTAAATCCTCTCAACCTCTAAAAATAAAATACAATCAAATATTTTATTTATTCTTCTAAATCATGCACAACAATTAAATAAATTTATTTATTTAATTTGTTTTCTTATCTTCTAATTCTTCAAATATCCTCCAAATCTTCTAAAAATAAGTCTTCTTCTCCATGCACACAAAATTAAATAATTTATTATTTAATTTCTCTTAAATCATACAAAAGTAAATCTCAAGTTGAGTTATCTATTCAATCAACCTTGTTTTTATCAATATCTCTTAAATTAGAAAAAAGCTTTCTAATTTATGAAAAGAATGTCTTATCTTTAGAAAATAAAGTAGTTAACTCAAATAAAACAGCTTTTGGGTGACACATGTCTTCTTTTTATTCGCGCACGTTCCTCAATTGTTCTATAAATTCAACCCTATTCTTCCATTTCAATAATCCAAGCTTTAAGTGTCGTTACTCTGTAGGAATTACAGCGCGCCTTTGGCACCAATTGCTTCATTGTTTGTGATCAAACTCGTTACTACGCACTACTATCATCATTGTGAAGCAAATCTTCATGGCGATATTATCATAGTCGGTCCCATTTGACAATCTTGGAATCATAGCAAGGAAGTGCACCTTCTGAGGGCCATATTTATAGACAAAATCATTTGTGATAGGCAATCAATGGAAGCTACGAATTAAAGGAGGTTTGCTTTGTTGTTCATTGTTTATTTGAATCTCTTTTGTTCACCATTTCATTGAGTTTTGGGTATCTTGATATTTGATATTATTGATTATTCATTTGAATCCAATTTTTCCTTAACAGGGGTTATTTTTAGCACTAGATTTTGAATTGGCCAGGGTGAAAGTATATTTAAAAATATATTTAAGTATTTCTTATACTTTAAATATTTTTAAATATACTTTCAGGATGTTTTAGATGGGTTCTAGATCTATAGGATTTCATATGCAGATTTTAGAATTTTGTGATTCCACCAGATTTTAGACTTAGCTATTTTTCAGGATTTTTAGGATTTTAGACTTAGCCAAATCAGGGCTTCAGGAACATGTATCAGGGTAAAAACCTATGGACCCCTTAGTGAAATCCAATGGAATTTGACACGATTTTGTAACTGTAAGATCTGGAAACTATGAATTTCAACATGAAACATCCTGTAGAAGCAATTTCAAGGGCAACATCCTGTGACATAGGTTTTTAGAGCAAAGTGCAGTAACATCCAATTCCAATGCAGAAGACAACAAATGGCTATCTTTCAAGCACAAGACCACTCAATACACTTCCAAATTAATCATGCACAACATCAAATGACTCCAAACATGCAAAAGACTCAAATTTGTAACAAATCATGCACTCTAAGCACAAATCCATCTTCTCATCATCATAAGTGACAAAGGTTGAAACTCCAAGGCCAAGCAAAAGAGGGGGTCTCCATTTGGCAAATTGGGGCATATGTGCAAGGCACAACAAAATGGTCTCAAACCAACAAGGGTTCTAAGGCTTTCATTGAGTCTCACCATACCGAACAAATACCAGTCATTCAACTCTCCATAAGTACAGAGACACTTTATAAACAACAAACCACACTAAGAGTTTATAAACACCAAACACTACTGAGAATTGATAGACAACAAAAAAATGCTAACAAACAATGTTAATTACTACACAACAAAAAGTCTACTGACATACTTTAAATTTGAGCAGATGGCATCCTTCACTCAAAATATAGATCATAGTACACAATAGAAAGTCTGTGGAAATCAAAAACCCCAACAAAGTACTAACTAAATAAAAATCCATCTAAATGGAGAGCTCAAGACAAATCAAAATACAAAACTATAATGGATGGATGTAGAAAGAGTTTTTGTATAGGGTATTTATTTTCTCAAAAATTAAATATTTCATTGATTGTTTGGCGGTGGCTCAAATATGTTTAACCATGCTCTAATGTTTGACATAGTACATGGATTTGACCTTTGTGGCATACTTAACAGCTTTAAGGAATCTGTATGAATCTCTATCAGATTATTCTGTAAGGTAGAACAACAGTGTAAGGAAATCAAATCTATTATGTAATAAAGGAAATTAATTAACCTAGATAATCTTCAACATCTTATGAATTCTTTCTCACTAATTCAAATTTGCTTCTATTTTTTTTTCCTATCTCTCTGCATAAACCCTAAGCAACTGGCTAAAAAGAAAAGAAAGGGAAAAAAAGAAATGGGTGATAAAAGTGTGTGCTACCATAGCAAAAGAGAATAGATAGAATCAATTTACTAGAATCATATTCCAACTTGCGTCCACCATAGAATCTCTGGTTAGTACCGTACCTACAAAAGGACTATTTAACTAAGGAAAATAACCAAAGATTGAGAGTGTGGAAGAAGCAGAAATCACCTCACCTTGTGATGCATTCCTAGTGAAGACCATGGGCGTTGGAGACTCCCCGAGACAATTCTGCACTGTACCTCCGCATAGGAAAGAATTTCCTCTTATACCATTAGTTTTATTACAAGATAAGGAATACAAATACACATTATATTATTGTTGATGTGTTTTTTATGCACAAGGCAACATGCAAAATAAAATACTAAGTATTCTTTCCTCTCTTGAACAAAGTCTCCCAAAGGCTAAACTATGTGATCCAGTGAGACAACTCCAAGGTTCATTATTCATGATTTGCAATGGATAGACTTAGTAGTTTGATGTGATATGATGTTAACACAAAGGGACTTATGCTGAATTTACTTCTTCACTCACTCCACTTAATACTCCTTTTCATGGAAAGAAACCTCCTAATTCCATAATAAGAAAATACAAAAAAAGTCAAGGGTTTAGAGAGAATCTACTCTACTTCTAAGGACAATGAGACAATGAACGATGTCAAGATAGACAAATTCCTTATAATAGGCTCCACTTCGCCATGATGAATTCAACAACTACGTAGAACAAGTGCAATCTATTGGTGCCTGCATGAGCAGTCAGGTTTCAAGCATTTAAGCATGCAGGCACCCTCCCAAAAAATCCAAAAAAGTCCTAAGTCTCTAGGCCTCCTCAGCATTTTTCAACTGTAGCATCATATTTTCTTTGGAGGAGGTCATCATCATCATGTTTTCGGTCATCACCCTTTTGTTTCTCACGGGGGTCATCGTCATATTTTCTGTCAGCCTGATCTTTCACTTCGGGGTGATATCTTAACATCAGGTGATCTTGGTTAAGATCATCCTGATGATGTTGCTGCAAAGTCCTAAGTATGAGCCGATCTTCCGTGGGGTCATCATATTTGAACATCGGGTGATCTTAGTTAAGATCATCATGATGTTATTTTATCACTTCATGTTTGTTGTTTTATCACCCTGATGATGCTGACATCATTCTTATGTCAGGGTGATATCCGCTTTTCTGCCTATCTGCATCATGATATTTCTGAAGGGTGATATTCGCTTGTCTATCGGCTTCATCATATTCCAAGGATGGGGGTGATATTTTCAAGTATCAGTCATATTCATACATCACCCCGATGTTACAATGGAGCTACAGTGCACCCTGATATTTCTGCGGGGGGTGATATTCTGAAATATCAGGTGATCTTACGAATATCACCCCGACGCCAATATGACGATGACGTCATCCGGATATGAGGAGGTGCACGATAGGCAGATATGCTGATGACGTCAGTAGGATATGACGGTGATGTCATTAGGATGTTCATCGGCGAGACATTTGGTATTGGCTAAGCAGGAGGATCTTCTTCTGATGCATCAGGTTGTGCCGATGAGGGTGAATATCAGGTTGATGTTTCACATGAAGGTAAGGTTATCGTGCAGTATGATGATGACGTCAGGGTGATATTTTATATCCGAATATCATGCTGGAGGATGATGATGATGAAGGCTTATACTAGTGTCGTCAGGAGCAAAAGCACCGACATCACATATGCTCGCGACCTAGTATATAAGGTGATGAGGAGGTTGCCGCGGGGTGCATGTGGGATAATTAGATCCTGCATGATTTGAAATATCAGGATGAGGTATTTTGGTGGGAAAGGTTTGCGATGCACAGTATGATGTTTTTCCCAAGGCCGCGGATTGGTACGCCATTAATGGCAGTTGTTGCAGAGGTATGGGTGATGGTGTGGACGTTTCAACCACTTGACTGAAGATGTACATCCACGGGCAGCGGCGCAGGGCTCGAGATCCTTCCCCTGTCTCCTCTCCCACCTGCTGCATTGAATGTTTAAGCGCCAATTTCTCATGACGCGCTGTATCTAGCGATTTTTGATGTGCCATTATACTGAATGATGGGTACACCTTCCTACTATATAATGCAGACTGTGTTATTCATTCAAGGTTGTTGAAGGCCTGAGGCATTTTGTGTAAATAATGAAGAACAGGGCATGATCTTGGCTGTTTTATCCCATTTTGGAGTTTATGTGTTGCAGCATGAGTGTATTTTGCACATATTTTCAGTTTCAATGTTAATGTTATATGAAAAATGTTTATTGCATGTGTCTATCTACTTGTCTCCATTTGCTGCATGTTATTCTCCTTCTTTTGAATCTGGTTGCTAAGGGTTTCTCAGGTTCTAGGGTATGGTTTTCTATATCACATGTTTGATCTCTAACTTCCATTCAAGGAGTGGATTAAAGTGTTTTAGGTTGAGCATGGGGAAGGTTGCATGTCAGCAGGGATATCTGTAAGTAGAGGCAGTTAGATACCCATTCTTGGGTGATGTTTGTAAGGCAAGCATCAGTCCAACCCCCTGAAACTTGAGTGAATGTTGCAAACCATCTGTTGTATACGTCTAGTTGACTCCTTGCCCAATAGATAGGCACCAGTCTACTCTTGGGTCAATAGTTATGAGCCAAAACCCCTTATCTTGCATCCAAGACATTATGTGTTAGGGTTAGCCGGCAGAAGATATCAATTAAATGCAAATAAAGATTAAACAGAGAAATGGAAATACACAGAATTAATAATAGTGAGAGACAAGATTTAACATGGTTCACCCAAACTCGGGCTACATCTTCCAAACAGAGAGTCCAATATTATTATCCAGTAAATCAAACCGATTACAATTAGCGATCCCTGCAACTCAATACCGCTGCAAATGCTACAATACAATATATAAAAACCCTAACCATTAGCTGCTTTTATCAAGCCCTTTTGTCAGTTACAAAAATTAGGGTTTTCTTATGTCGGTCATAAAAATAGGATTTTTTATGTCGGCCCCAAAAAAATTTCTAATTTATGAACCCCGACGAGGATACATGGCTAGTGTACAGTACTTTCCTAATCAGTCGCTACCTACCAACAATCTCCCACTTGGAGACTAAGCCTGGATGACACCGCTGCGCATGCAGTTCCCACTGGAAATAAGCACCCTGGACTCTACTGTTCTATTTTTATTGTTTTCAGTCTAGAAGACCAATCGAAGCTGAAGAGGAGCTCAGCTTCTCCCTTGTCACTGCCTTTGTAAACATATCTGCTGGATTGTCATCTGTATGTATCTTTGCCAGCCTTAATTGTCCATTATCCAACACCGACCAAATAAAGTGATACCTCAACTATATGTGTTTGGTCTTTGAATGCAAGGCAGAATTCTTGGCAAGATGTATGGCACTCTGACTGTCTGTATACAAAGAACTGTTAACCTGTTGTTTACCCAATTCTTCCATGAAAGATTGCAGCCATATCATCTCCTTGCTTGCCTCTGTTGCAGCTACATATTCTGCCTCTGTGGTGGATAAAGCAACCACCTTTTGCAACCTGGAAATCCAACTCACCGATGTTCCACCTACAGTAAAGACATAACCTGTAGTACTCCGCCTGGTATCAATATCCCCTGCCAAATCTGAGTCTACATAACCTGCTAAATCAATATTAGAGCCCCCAAAACATAAGTGTTTATTAGATGTACCTCTCAAATATCTGAGAATCTATTTTACCGCATTCCAATGCTCAAATCTGGGATGACTCATATACCTGCTAACGACTCCGACAGCATGTGCAATATCCGGTCTCGTGCATACCATGGCATACATTAAATTTCCTACAGCTGAAGCATATGGTACCTTAGACATTTTTTCTTCCTCCTCTTGTGTCTTTGGACACATCTCCTTAGTCAATTTCAAATGACTAGGCAAAGGTGTGCTGACAGCTTTTGCATTCTCCATATGGAATCTCTGCAACACCTTTTCAACATAAGCAACCTGAGATAGAGTCAATTTTCTGTTCTTCCTATCTCTGCAAATTTTCATACCAAGGATTTGTTTTGCTGCCCCCAAATCCTTAATATCAAATGACTGTGATAACTGATGTTTTAACTCTCTGATGTGATCCATGTTAGACCCAGCTACAAGCATGTCATCAACATATAAACATAAAATAATGTAGCTGTCATTATCCAACCTCTTAAAATAAACACAATGGTCAGAATTACACCTGCTGTAGCCTTACTCAGCCATAAAACTATCAAATTTCAAATACCATTGCCGAGGTGCTTGTTTCAGGCCATACAAACTCTTCTTCAATCTGCACACTTGTTTCTCCTTACCTTTGACCTCAAATCCCTGTGGTTGTGTCATGTATATCTCCTCCTCCAAATCACCATGGAGAAAGGCAGTTTTCACATCTAGCTGTTACAAATACAAATCTCCAGTAGCCACAATACTTAAAACAGTACGAATAGAAGTCATCTTGATGACCGAAGAAAATATCTCATCAAAATCAATGCCCTGTTTCTGTGCAAATCCTTTTACAACTAACCTGGCCTTAAATCTTTTCTTACCTCCATCTTCCTCTTTCAGCCTGTAAACCCATTTGTTTGATAAAGCCTTTTTACTTGCAGGTAACTTACATAATTCCCAAGTCTGATTTTTCAGCAAGGAGTCCATTTCTTCTTTCATGGTAAGCTCCCACTAAACCTGTGTATTCACCTGCATAGCTTCATCATACCCTTTTGGTTCACCAGCATCTGTTAACAAAATAGAATACAAAGAGGGAGAAAACCTTTCAGGAGGTCTACTTAGCCTTGTTGATCATCTAACATTCACTGGAGTTTGTGGTATTTCTAGTTGCTGTTGTGGACCATGAGGAACCACTAGAACATCACTATTTGGAGTATCATCCAGTACCACATAATCTTTTGCTTTCTTCTCATGCTGTTGCAACTGATCTTTGTACAACACCTTCTCATTGAATATGACATCCCTGCTTCTCACAATTTTTTGATTTTCAAAATCCCAAAGCCTATAACCAAATTCATCAATGCCATATCCAACGAAGGTACATTTTTTTGATTTTGCATCCAGCTTGGTTCTATTTTCAGAATCTATATGTACAAATGCTTCACAGCTGAAGGTTTTCAGAAAAGAATAACTCACTTTCTTACCTGTCCATGCTTCCTCTGGAATACCACAGCCCAAAGGAACTGAAGGACCTCTGTTAATTAAATATACAGCAGTGTTGACAGCCTCTGCCCACATGTTTAAAGGTAGCCCAGCATGCAATCTCATGGTCCTTGCACGCTCCATTATTGTCCTATTCATGCGTTCAGCCACTCCATTTTCCTGTGGAGTCCCTAGAACTATTTTCTGCCTACGAATTCCATTAAAGGAACAATAATCTTCAAATTCTTTGTTGCAATACTCACCGCCATTATCAGATCTGAGACATTTTAATCTTTTACCTGTCTCATTCTCAACCAAGCTTCTCCATTTCTTAAATGTTTCAAATACATCAGATTTCTAAGGAAATAAATCCAGACCTTCCTAGTTGCATCATCTATAAATGTAACATAATACCGAGAGCCACCGAGAGAAGATACCTGAGCTGGTCCCCATACATCTGTATGCACAAGCTCTAATTTTTCATTTTTCTTTTGCTTCCCATCTCTAAGAAAACTGACTCTCTTTTGTTTTCCATACACACAACTTTCACAGAAATCCATATTAATACATTTCAGACCTGGTAAATCTTTCTTAGAATGAAGTACCTTCATACCTTTCTCACTCATATGCCCAAGTTTGTTATGCCACAATATTGTCTCAGAACCTATAGCAACTTTTCTAGTCTCTTCCTGTGAACCTGCAGCAACTGTTCCTGAACCTGTTTGTTTTTCCTCTGTAACATCTAAAGTAGAAGGAACAGTATGACCTGTACAAAGATATAAGGTGCCTACTTTCACACCTTTTGCTACTACTAAGGGTCCTTTTGAAACCTTCTAATTTTTATCAGTAAATGTAATAGTGCAACCTTGTTCAGTTAGCTGCCCTGCTAAAATTAAATTTCTACTGAGCCTTGGAACATGCCTTACCTCTTGTAGTAGCCAATGATTCCCATTCTGCAACTTAATCTTGATTCTTCCCTTTCCAACAATCTGATAGGGTTCGTTATCTCCCAAATAAACCAGCCCAAAATCCCCTTGGACATAATCAAGAAAATAACTTCTATGGGGCGTAGCATGAAATGAGGCCCCTGAATCTAAAACCCATGTATCATCAACATTATCTAGGGAAATAATCAAGGCATCATCTTCAGATTTATTACTTACCACATTTGCTTCCTTATTGCCTTCTTGTTTGTCTCATTTATTTGTCTAAGACGAGCAATCTTTCTTTAGATGACCTGGTTTCCCACAGTACCAGCAATCCTTTTGTCCTCTAGTTTGGGATCTTTTGTCCTTTGGTTTTCCTCATGACTTCCCATGACCTCCAAAACCTTTTCCTCTCTCCTTTGATCTGCCCCTACTTTCTGCATTCAAAACACTGCCTGATGTGGATCCACCTGAGCTTTTCTTACGAATTTTCTCACTCAGAATAACACCAATAACATCATCAAATTTTAGGGTATTTGAACCAGAAATAGAATTATTAACCGCCATTACCAAACTATCCCAGCTTTCAAGCAATGAACATAATATCAAGAGAGCTCTAACTTCTTCATCGAATTTTACATTTAAAGAAGTCAATTGACTGACAATCATATTAAATTAATTTAAATGACCTGTCACAGATCCACCTTCAACCATTTTCAAATTAAACAAACGCTTCATGAGAAATACCTTATTTGAGGCTGAGGGTTTTTCATACAATTTAGCCAAAGCTTTCATCAGACCATCTATTGTCTTCGCTTCCGTTATATTGAATGCCACCGACGGTGCCAGGCACAACCGAATGGTTCCCAGTACCTTTCTGTCAAGAAGATTCTAATCCTCATCAGACATTGTTGCTAGTTTCTTGGCTACTCCTTCCAACAGCATTCATAAATCCTTTTGATAGAGATAATCCTCCATCTGCATCTTCCATAACTGATAGTTCTGCCCATTAAATTTATCGACCTTCAATTTACCCTCGTCTGCCATTGCTCCCACTCAACCGTGAGACCTTCCTGCAGACGATAATCGAACACAACTTGCTCTGATACCACTTGTCAGGGTTAGCCAGCAAAAGATATCAATTAAATGCAAATAAAGATTAAACAGAGAAATGAAAATACACAGAATTAATAACAGCGAGAGACAAGATTTAACGTGGTTCACCCAAACTCGGGCTACATCCACCAAACAGAGAGTCCAATATTATTATCCAATAAATCAAACTGATTACAATCAGCAATCCCTGCAACTCAATACCGCTGCAAATGCTACAATACAATATATAAAAACCCTAACCCTTAGCCGCTTTTATTAAGCCCTTTTGTCGGTTACAAAAATTAGGGTTTTCTTATGTCGGTCATAAAAATAAGATTTTTTATGTTGGCCCCAAAAAAAATTTCTTGGGGGCTGCCGCCCCCAAACCCCCGCTCGGGGCCCGGCTCAGCCCCGAACCCCGGCGAGGATACATGGCTAGTGTACAGTACTTTCCTGATCAGTCGCCACCTACCAACATTATGTCCACCCATTTCATCACTTCCATCTATTAGCTGTAGGAGTAGAATTAGGAACCCCTTGCATACTCTCATACCCAACCAGACACATATGTCCAAGAATGTTGCCAACCTTGTGATCTGTTATGCAGATCTTGGTCCATACATGAGAGTATTCTGCCTGATACTGTCAAGCTAAATCTTCATATCATTGAGCTAGTCAAGGTTACATCTTGAGTTATAGGGATACCCCCCTTGGTGCAGCAGAACCACAAGTGAAGGGGAGGCAGCTCACGCAACCTCCTGTATTAGTTGGCTGAATCTGCATGTGCATTAGAACTGGCAAACCCTAATGCTGATTCAGAAGAAAAACCAACACAATCTCCCAAGGATGACTAAGGATTTTCATATTGTAGACACACATTTGAGTACCCACAGATGGTGCAACTCAAACAAGCATCAACAATCAAACTATTGCAATAAGTTGAGGTTCAGTCTAACTTTGCAAAATGACTTGCCAACGACAAACCATGAACCTAAGAATTCATCAAATATCTTCACAATACATTCACTATATCAATGAACTTTTTGTATGTAGGAAAATTCACCATTTTATCTAATAAACTAGTGCAACCTACAAACTATCAAGAATCTAATCTAAGAAAGCAAATGAAATGCAAATAAATGAAGCAAGAGCCTTTAGATTGTGCGATCCTTGCGCTGCATGTGGATTGTTGAAGCCGATTTGATTGTTGATTGCTCACATTTTGTAGCTATAATGATTGGATTGAAGAAGATAGATGGAGATTAGATAGATGAAAGATTTGATGGATGATAGGGCTAGACGAAATTTGGCAGAGTGTCAATGCTTCAGAAGATTCATCCATACAAATGGTATGAAAATGGGTGAATTTATAGAGCAAGATGAGAAAATGGAAGGATAAACCTTCTGATTTGCAAGTGATGGTGAAATGGAAAGTTGCTTTGTGCAACTTGAAAAAAGGAAATGGAAAGTGGGTGAGTTCACTCAAGAGATAATTTAGAAGGTGAGTGAAATGAGTGGAGAAGAAATTGGAAGGTGGGCCAAGTTAACTCGAGAGGATTTGGGAGATGAAAATGGTAAGTGGAAGAGATGAGTTGAGTCATCTCAAAAGATAGATATGGAAGGTAGGTAAATAATTTAAATAATTTAATATTATTTAAATTATAAGGAATATGAGGATAAAATGATAAATTAAATAAAATATTTATTTTATTTTATTTAAGAGGAAAGGGATTAAATAAATAAATTAAAATTTATTTATTTAATAATGGTAAAAGAGATGGGATTAAATTAAATAAATGTTATATTTATTTAATTTAATAGAGGAAAATAGTAGACTGGGTAATGATATGGGGTGCCTAGGGCAAAGATGCTACAAGATGTCTAACTGATGTAACGTTTCAACAAGTGGACATTTTTGGGTGTCTACATTTTGCCCCTCTTTGAGATGATGAGATCTACGTCAAGTAACATCATTTCAAAGAAGCTAAGACATGGATGGAGGAAACAGATGATGATGGAAAGATAGGGTGATGATGCCCCCTCAAGAGGATAGGCGGGTTGGACAAACACGGATAGGCTCTCGAAATGAACTGGATTGGTCAAGGGAAAAAAAATAAGGAAATGGATAGAAGAAAAGGAAGATGCGTTATGCTGCAATGAAAGTGAGCAACCATATGTTTGATATAGCACAAGACGTTATGCACCAAGGTATAAGGACCAAGGTGACAATATGTCTTATACCCTAGCGTAATACAACCTTGCCCAGATACAAGATATGAATATTAGCTGGGAAGATACAAATGCAAATGCAAGAATGATAACACACAAGAAAGCAAGCAAGCATTCACAAATGATTAAAAAACAAACAAGGTATTGCCCCTATCAAGCTGTAAACCAATGATTAATTGTTTATTGATTGATGATGATGATGATAGTGTTGTCATGGTAGGGAACAATATATCCCTAGAGAAACACAAGGATGATGATGGATGATTGATTGACGATTGATTGGGTTTACGACAAGATTAGGATCAAGACCATTAATTGCGATTAGATAATTTGACAAGCTTGATTAACTTGACTGGTATGCATAAGGATGACTTGCATTTGAGTTTATTGAATGGATGAGATTGTTTGGAAGAAAAAGAAGAATTGATTGATGAAGATTGATTGGAAGAAATGTTTTAAAAGATTAATGAATTGATGAAGATAGATGAGAGAGAAGAAAGAGGAATATCGTATGTGCCTGAATCTGGGCACTTCCTTCGTACTCCAGACTGCCTACATACCCATATCCACAGGATCAAGGCACATAATGATAGAGATGGGATGTAGTTCTGACTGTGTTTTATTGATGATGATGATGATTGATTTGATTTTTGTTGATTGAATTTGATTGATTTGCTTTGATTGGAATTGATTTCATGAGATAGGATTTTGATGTGATGGATTTGATTTGATTTCAATGATGTGATGATATGATTAGATTTGTTTTGATGGATTTGAGGTGATTTGCTTGGACTTTGATGATTTGGTTGATCGGAATGATTTGGCATTGATTTGATGGATTGATGTGGTTTGAAGTTGATGATTAGATGATTTGATTGCCAATTTGATTTGATCAGAGTTTGATGATTTGGAGTGATTGGAAGAATTGATTTGGTGAATTGATTTGATAGGTTTGAGTTGATTTGATTTGATGATTGTTTGGATTTTTGTTGGATTTTATTTTTTTTGTATTATGGGAATATTTAATTATTTTTTTTGTTGGATTTTTTCAGGGGTTTTTGTAATTTTTTTGGATTTTTTAGGGCTTTTTGTAATTTTTTTGGATTTCTTCAGGGCTTTCTATGATTTTTTGAATTTTTTTTAAGGACGTTTTATGATTTTTTTGGATTTTTTGAGTGTTTGGGACGTCAATGGATTTACAATTTTGATAGCCTTTGTGCTGGATACCAATGACGAGGGAGGACCAAGTCTAGGTGTGAGGAGGTAGGTAGGTAGGATTGGATTAGGATGAATGGATAAAAGGATGGGCAATAAGGGATGGGAAGGAAATTTTATGTATGTAAGAAATTTCACATCATTTGCAAATTCAAACAACAAAACCTACAAACCTTTAAGAAATCTAAGCTAAGTGATAAAAAAGACATGCAAATTAAACACAAACCACCCAGATGATGTGATTCCTTGGTTTTCATTGTGGATTGTTTTGGTGATGAGGTGGCATGGTAGGATATGTAGGATAGATGGATTAGGATGAATGGATAAAAGGATTGGTGATAGTGGATGGAAAGGAAGACTCGTGACAAATGATTGGATAAGAGGATAGGTGACATCGGATGTATGCATAAGAGAGCTAGGATGTGATCTCAAAGACTATGTCGCATAGGAAATAACATGCCCCATTATAGATAGTATGCTTGGAATTTTTCATGACAAGGCTCAGGACAATAGGATAACATGATGGATTCAGGCTTATGACAATGGGATGACGATAGGATGATGGATAAATGGCTAATGACAAGAGGATAATGATAGGATCGGTATTGGAAGGGTGAGGTATATCAAGAGATAACCAAAGCATGTTTCAACATTTTGTCCCCAATCTTTTATCAAGATCAAGAAGAGGAAGGATGAATGGACTCAGTAGGGTAGGTGTATAAATGTAATGGATAAGGATGGTAGGAGAGGATATGGTAGGATATGATAGGATGAAAATGATAGGTGGGAAAACGATAGGAGGATAGACAAGGTGCCCCCAAGTGTAGGTGACATAGAAGATCAATCTTACGCATGATGCATGTTTGCCAGGTTTTCATCATGGTACTTATCCAGGGTGCCTGTTTGCCAAGTTTTCATCGTTGGACGAAAGGATTTCTCTTTTTTTTGTTCTTTTTTTCATTTTCATTTTTTTTTTTGATTTTTTGAATATTTGGATAGGACAAGGTGGATATGGATGGGAGGGACTCAAATGTCTAGTTCCACGAAAGTGATGGTCCCGCTAGATGGATGTCATCGCATGGACCATGTCAAGTCACACACAGATGTTGGTAGGGTGATTGCATGAAAGATGGATTAGGTAGAGAAGGTAGATAGCGGATTATGGAAGGTCCGATAGTGGATTATGTAGGACTTATGGATGAGGATAGTGGATTATTATGGATAAGGGGCTTATGCAAAAGCATGGACCATAGGGATTTGATAAGGGAGATATGTAGGATAATGGATGAAGGATGGGGAGATGGAGGTATACGAAATTGTGGGATGGAAGGGAATCATGACCAACGGTTGCACACACCGTGATAAATGTTGAAGCTTTTGATGGGATGGTGGGGTAGGAAGCAATGGTGTTGTTCTCTTAGGAGATGGTCAATTTAGGCATTTAGGGACCCACATAGACTTAGCGTTTTTATGATTTTTGCTTTTCATGTGGGATGGAGGATTTTGCAACTTTTGGATGGAATGGACAAAAGGAGATGGTTGGGATTCGCAAGAGGTGGATGCCTCATTTGACTTGATTGTTTGTTGCTTAGGGACCCATACCGTTTTAGTTTTTGACTTTGCTTGTGGAGGTATGGGTTGGGATATATGCGGCTTTTGTGTAGCTTTTGAGATAATTGCTTGTTGCTTGGGGACCCACACCTTTTTCATTTTTGCTTTGAGGTGTGTGGGTGTATGCAGCTTTTGAGATGGATTTTTCTCATATTCTTTGCTTTTGTACCTTAAGGCATTAGGATTTGTAGGACTTTTGGCTTTATGAGTGTAGGCATCCAAATTTTTGCTTTTGAATCCCATGGGAAGTGGGGTTGGTGGAAGCTCCTTGTTTAGACAATGTGTGCATTTGTTGGCCATGATTGGGGTTCTTAGAGGTCTTATGGATGGATGGATAAGGTGTTGGAAGTAGTGGAGGTAGATTCGATGGAGGGATATTAGGAGTTGGAAGCAATGGAGGCAAAGTGGATGGTGGAAGGTGTATGGTCACATGCTTTTGATATTTGTAAGAGGATGGAGGTGAAATGGCAACGTATGTTTTAGGAGTATGATGGGATTTATGGTAACAAGTGGTGGACTTAGGAGGGATGGAGGAAGTACCAACATCATTAGATTGTTGACCTTGAGGGGTGTATCCAAGGCCAAATGAGCGCGGAGGGACTTTGACATGGATCAGCTCCAAAATACCTTGTTCAAGAGGGCCTAAACCCTTACCTTGATAGTTCATGTTTTGGAGGATGCGATCAACAATGGGACTATGTGTAGGTGGAACACTAGCCATGAGTCCTTTATTGGATGGAGAAGGTGAGGTGGCAGATAAAGGTTGTTGGTGTTCTAAGGAGGAACACTCATGGATAAAGATGGATAGACCAATAGGATAGGATGGTGGACTTGTGATAGGGTCAATAGTGGGTGATGGAGGATCATTAGGACCTTTCTTATGTTCATCATGATCCAAGGTATTGATTTGATCTTCTATGTTTATGTGTTCTTGGGAGGCACATGTCTCATTATGAGAAGCAGACATTGTCTCATTAGGGTTAAATGGAGGATGGATAGGAGTAATTTGGATATCTTTCTCATGGAGGGGTATGGAAGCAGCGATAGGTGGAGTGATAACCTCTTGATGATGAATTGCATAAAGTTTGGCTAAGAGGCTCATTGTGGTTTTCATGATCATATATAGAATCTTGATCATAAATGTGAGCATAAAAAGGATTAGTTTGGTTACTAATGGGATACATTTTCTCATGAATAGGGTTATGATCATACCTAATATCTTGATCGCATAAAATGTATAGGTCATGGATAGTTTGAACTTAGAGGTGCTTTGACCATGATTCAGAGGGAGGGTTGATGTTTCCACATGCGTTGGATTATGCTCCTGACATAGCACTTGGATTACTTGGATGGGAGGGGATGACTCTTGGATAGGTTTTTAGTCAACAACATGAGGGTATGATAGGTCTTGATGTGGACTCATGGGAGAAGTCTTTTCAATAAGCTCAACGGTTTGTGGGCCACATGGTGGAGTCAGAGGAATAAGTAAGGTATTGGGAAAATTTATGATAGGCTCATGAATGGGACTTTGATGACATGGCAATGATTTAGTCCTCGCTAATAGCCAATGGATCACATCCTCTGCAAGTGTATGGGTGGATGAATAATAGAGGGGATGGATGATGATAGTGGATGGTGTTATAGGCTTAGAAGTAGGATTTGGATTGGATGGAGGGATAGTGAGGCCAGATGGAGGTGCCAAGATAGGACTAGATGGATCAGATGGTTGGTGGGTCCATAGATTAGGAATGAGATCACATGATGGTGTCAAAATGGGACTAGTAAGCTCATGTGTTGGCATGTGATCGAATGGTGATAGAGGATGTTCGTAGGATGCTTGCTCTACGTTGGTGTCTCCCTCATCAAAGGCTATTAAGTCTTGTTGCAAAGGTGAGCCTAGGGATACTTGATTTATGTACAAAGGGTCACTTATACTTGAGTCAAAGGTTATTGGGTCTTGTTGCATAGGTAGAATTAAGTATATTAGGTCTTGTTGCCAAAGTGAACTTGGGCTTGCTTGGTTTATATACAAAGGGCCATTTGGACTCGCATGTGCTTCTTGGTTGCCTTGTGGATAGGTTTGGTGATGAGGTGGCATGGTAGGATATGTAGGTGGAATATTTTGTGATATGGATTGTTGTGGATATTGATTGATGTTGGAATAAGTAGGATATGGTGATGTGGCATTAGTTTGACATGTGAGTGGATAAGATTGGTATGAAGGGGATGCCACATAGGAATGAGATGGAATTGGTTGGTGTTGAATGGATAAGGGATGATGATGTACTTGTTGGGCTTGACATGTGTCCAAAAGGTGTTGGGCCTGTGCTATGAGATGTTACATGTGAGGTGATTGGCCTGCTTGAAGTTGAAGTTGTTGAATTATGCGATGGACCCTCTGAATCCTTTGTTGGTCTAGAGGCTTTGGTGCCTGGTGAAGGATGTGAATGATCTCTTGTGATATGTCCTCTAAGGTTGGCATGGTGGAAAGTTATGTGGATTGGACTTATACGACAAAGTTGAGACTCTTGGATTGAGTGGTTTTCTTGATTGATTGATTGGATTAGCTTGGTCGATTAATTGGATTGGCTTGATCAGTTGGTTGATTAGATAATATTATCTCCCAAGAGATAGACTCATGAACTCAAGGGTAGACAAGGTTGGTTGATAATATTGATATGATCAAATGCTAGATAAGGACCAAAGCCAAAGGACAAGGTTGGTTGATTGGATCGATGTTGGATAGCTAATGTAGAGTCTCAAAAAGGATATAGGGCTCAAGAAGTCCAATGATATGATATGGTCAAACTGGATGGGATGGTGTAGAATGGTGTGGGTAGATGACTTAGGTTGATCAAGATGGGGTTGATTGGATGACAAAGATGATCTAGTTTGAAAGGGTTGGATGAAATGTAATGATCAAGAAATGTATTATGACAAGTAGGACTGAGGATGAGGTGGCAATATCAAACAAAAGATCTCACATACACATGCATGCGCACCAAACACACTAATCAATATGTACACCCTAGGCTAGGCAAGGACAGTATTTGTTGGATCCCCTAGCCGTGCCTATTCAAAGAAAATAGCTACATAATCTTGGTAGCACCAGCTCCCCTCCACGGCACTCACTTCTCACGCATACCAAGATCCAGGTTTCCCAAGGCTCATCCCCCCACCGAATCTTAGGATTGTCCCTGCTAGCTCTACTAAGAACCACGTGAATCGGGGCAGCTTCAAAGGTCTAACCTTCTGCGCCAACAAATAGAGGGTTTTTGGCCACTAAGACATAGTTTTTAGTTCAGGTTTTCGTTCGGGTGGCTATACATGCGACAGCGCTACTCTCCGTTATGGAGTCTCCTAGCCTTCAAGGGTTGCACCTTGGAGGGTTTTGGAGGAGGTTGGTTGTCGGTATAGCGGAACAACACCCGTTATTTGTGACTTTTGTCACAAACGCATTATTTATAGAGTAGCTTGGAATGGTCTGGCTTTGACCTATTTCCGCTTAGGTCATACCCCTTCTCATAGTGGGAAGGCAAGCCCTCTAAAGTTGACAATGACTTCTCATGCACCCTAAACTTGTTGGTTAGGTAGGGGGAGAGGATACTTTCATTGCCAAGTCAGGTTTCAATCAGACTCAGCAAGCAAGCTCAAAAAAATGAAAAGCAGACACAAAGTAGATAGGTTGTTTGTTTTAAGAACCAAACTAAAATGTGCCTACTCTAGTGATAAATGATTGTTTGTCTTGGACCACTCAAACCTGCAGAATAGATCAGTAGTTTGTTTGCTCCGTTCTTTGACACGTGTTTTTGACAAGCTACACAGATAAATATTAGTTTCCAGAAAGAGAAATCTGTTAAAAATCTGGAATAAATGATCTGATATTGAAAAATAGAGTGCATAAATGGAAAATTTAGGTGATTCTATCCAATTTTTAAAAAAAAATCGTTAAAATTTGATATGTTTTGCTCCAGTTATGTGCATTTTAAGTTTGAAAGAGATCTAATGTTCAACTGATAAATTACCTATTGAAATAGTAAAATTACCTGATAAAAGTTACCCCACTGTGAAGCTCGCAGAATTACCTTTTTGATGAGTGCTTGTTTGCAAAAATCCAATGTCGTATGAAGAAGTTATGGCAAAAAGAAAAATAACACCCCCTCTGGCAAGTAGATGAACATAAGTTTGCCTGGTTTGACTTATTGTTTGATGATTTTTTTTTTGGCTTAGATGTTCTACAAAAATTTTTTGATCATATGTTGTTGTGTAGAAAAAAATTTCATGTTTTCCAGTTTAAATTGAACGGCCATCGCCCCTTTGATAAAGAGTTAAGATTAAAAAGCCCCAAAACCTAAGGTTGTAGACTATAATGCTAATAATAATTTTAAACCCTAAATGTTAACCAAAGCTAACCTCAACTAAAAGGTTGTCGATGTTTTAAAACCCTAAATATTCTAGGTCTCGTGGATGGTGACGACAACTAGGCATATGAAGGTCGAGGCTTAGGATGATGGTAAGCCTTACGTGGTAGTCAACTAGGCGGTTTAAGGGCTTCCACCAACGGTTTTGGGCATCAGCAGAAAGGCTCGGACAGCTTTAATGACTACAATGAGAGTCTAGTGGTCTAGGGTTGGCGACACAATGGGATCAAATGACTTTCAACTACGGACAGCAGTCGACTCGCACCAGAGGGATGACACAAACCTTTCGATGGCGACGATAAGTTTTCAGCAGTGGCGACTGTGTATTGCGTGGTCAGCAGGGAGTCAGAGGTGAAGACAGGGAGGTCAATGAGGAGTTGGTAGGCACAAAGTGGAGGTGACTATTGAGATATGAGAGGTGACAAGATCACAAAGAAAGTGACCAAAGAATAAATGCAGGTTGTTGGTTGAGGAATGTGGAAGTTGACAGTGATAGAACTTAGGGTTTCAACTAGTTATAACCTACACCTCAAAACACTCAAATATAGCCAAAACACTAGCAAGCATGCGATGAAAGATTACAACCCTGCAACAAAGAACATAGAGGCTTGTGAGACATGCTCGTACGATATAGATCCATACTGTATGGGCAGAAAGATAAAAAAAAATCAAATTTTTACAAAAAAATTTCCCATAAGCAAGATATGTCAAATTTATAGTCCAGGAGCTTGGAAGTGGCCTTCTGAACACGATGGGGCTATCCATTTTTTCCCTGGAGATAGTTTGTGAAAGTTGTTCTGCAAAACTTGACAATGGGGATTAGAAACAATGCAATTTTTTTAAAAGCAAAAAACTTGCAAAAAAAATGAATGATTCGGTCCCACGGGGCGTGCCAGAATGTATGCAGGAAAATTCACCGTTTTATCTAATAAACTAGTGCAACCTACAAACTATCAAGAATCTAATCTAAGAAAGCAAATGAAATGCAAATAAATGAAGCAAGAGCCCTTAGATTGTGCGATCCTTGCGTTGCATGTGGATTGTTGAAGCCGATTTGATTGTTGATTGCCCACATTTTGCAGCTATAACGATTGGATTGAAGAAGATAGATGGAGATTAGATAGATGAAAGATTTGATGGATGATAGGGCTAGACGAAATTCGGCAGAGTGACAGTGCTTCAGAAGATTCATCCATACAAATGGTATGAAAATGGGTGAATTTATAGAGCAAGATGAGAAAATCGAAGGATAAACCTTCCAATTTGCAAGTGATGGTGAAATGGAAAGTTGCTTTGTGCAACTTGAAAAAAGGAAATGGAAAGTGGGTGAGTTCACTCAAGAGATAATTTAGAAGGTGAGTGAAATGAGTGGAGAAGAAATTAGAAGGTGGGCCAAGTTAACTCAAGAGGATTTGGGAGATGAAAATGGTAAGTGGAAGAGATGAGTTGAGTCATCTCAAAAGATAGATATGGAAGGTAGGTAAATAATTTAAATAATTTAATATTATTTAAATTATGAGAAATATGAGGATAAAATGATAAATTAAATAAAATATTGATTTTATTTTATTTAAGAGGAAAGGGATTAAATAAATTAATTAAAATTTATTTATTTAATAATGGTAAAAGAGATGGGATTAAATTAAATAAATGTTATATTTATTTAATTTAATAGAGGAAAATGGTAGACTAGGTAATGATATGGGGTGCCTAGGGCAAAGATGCTACAAGATGTCTAACTGATGTAATGTTGCGACAAGTGGACATTTTTGGGTGTCTACACTTTTTAATCTACTCTACTTGGAAACACATCTCAATCATCTTCAAGAAATAAGAAACCATGCAACGTTCCAAAACAACACAATTGTCACCAAGCTTCAATGAGAAATGTATTAATCTTGGAAGTGATTACAACAATTTCAAGCTCTCTCCAACAACTTAGGCGAGCTTCCTTTACTATACTCCTACTCTAATTGCTATTCTACTCTCTTACAACAATAATAATATCATCTAATGTATGATGATTACAAATGAGGCGAATGAGCCTTTTATAGTCCTCAAAATACAATGAAGGGCCAAGATCAATTTGAGCAATCAATGGCTGATATTTTACCACATCAACAATTAGTTACAATAACCAACTATTTTTAGTAAAAACCCAAGGCAATGAAGGCATGTTTCCCAAGATGATAAGCATGACATGTTAGAATTTCTGGGAATCTTCTAGATCTAGGGCGCCCTCTTTTGCTTGAATCTTGTTGCAGGTACATTGAGCATGGACAAGTGACATGGCGAGCTTTGATTGATCGATGATGTATAGACGCCAACTCAACATTTCTTGAGAAAATTTGCCTGATTTTCAATACTTTTTCGTGCTTCTTGATGTATTTTCCCAAATTTTATCTTCTTTTCTTGGCAAAGTCTTCGAACTAGATTTTCCTTTTGGAGATTTCAACGTGGGACTTGGGAACTTGTCCTTGTTCTTCACTCCTTGTTGTTGTCTTTGCATTTCTTAGTGTAATTTTGAATTTCTTGATAATCTTGCTCATTCAACTAACTTTTCTTGTGATGTTTGTGTAGGATTCTTGCTCTGGATGTTGAAGTAGAGGAGATGACTTAGGTGTGAATTCCTGGAGTAGACCTCATGATGTTTGCTCTTGATCTTCTTCTGGTGCATGAAATGGAAGGCTCTTAAATTTGGAAGTGATCTTCTAGATTTTCGGATGATGGAGCTTGCAAGGTGAAAATGAAGTTCTCTTTAGAGGCAGGGTTATGGTGAACTTGACGATATCTTGCTCCTCTGGATAGCTCGCCTCCGGATTCTCACATACCTGCAAGATGAAAATTCACAAGTCATAGTACTTGAAAATGTCAAGTCAAGTTTATTAATGCATGTGAGAAATTGAAAGCTATTGATTGAATTTCATAAAATTTCTACCTCATTGGCGAATCTTTACTGAAGCAAGCAAGTATGAAGGTGGCGCAATTTCCACTTGCCTCTAGAATTTGTGCTATTTTGGCACAATTTCAACTCATGCTTGGAATTTGCAAATTTTCTTAAAGTGGATTTTTCTTTGAAACTTTTCTATCTCCTTGGCGAGTGTTTTCAAATGATTTTCAAATGGAGCTTTTCACAAATTTCAAGTATTTTAAAGGATTTTCAATAGATTTCAAACAATTTTCTACAAGATTTGACTTGGAATTTTCATCTTGAACCAAAATTGTGAATCACTAGCTTGGGCACATTTTCCACATACCCTTGGAATTTACACTGTTTTGGCACATCTTCCACATACCACTGGAAATTGGAGAAAAAATTTCATGCTACTTGTTCATTTTTATTGACTCTTTCATGATCCCTTCACAAGATTTTGAGGTCTGTCTTGATGATTTTCAAAAGATTGAGATGGAATTTCATCATGAACACTTGACATAGCGCCATCCTCATAACCCTTGAAATTGCACTTTTTGGGTGCACTTTCCTCATGTAGGTGGAAATTGCAATTTTCTACTTCATGCTCAATTTTGCGCCACTTTATGATGTCTTCACACTTTGCATTAACTCCTCTAATGATTTCTCCACAACCTTTTAGAGTTTTCCTTAAGAATTTTCATTAGATATTCAAGAATTTTTTGATTTTCTTTTGAACCTTTTGAGATCCCCAAGGTGACACAACTTCCTCTAGTAGGTGGAAATTGCAATTTTCCACTAGTCATCAAGTTTTGCACCATTTCCTCCTGTCCTTCCAATTTGTGCCACTTCCATTTATGATCAAAATTTGCGATTTTTCATTTCATGGTGGCATTTTCCTAAAGATTGCTCAATGATTTCAGAGAATTTTCAAACTATTGAGTGCCAAAACCTCCCTAGGCACAATTTCCACTTACCTTTGGAATTTGCAATTTTTTCCAAGATTGAACATAAAACACCAAAATTTCCAACTATCAATCCACCCCTTGCAAGAAATTGTGAATTTTTCATGAAAAAAGGGGTCTCCAAGAGAAGGCACAATTTCCTTATGAGCTTGGAATTTGTGCTATTTTGGCGCAATTTCCACTACCCCTTGGAAATTGTGATTTTTTCTTACTTCTAAAGCTATTTTTCAGTACCTGAAATCCTGTATATTTCAAAATATATTTAAGTATTATACTTTAAATATTTTGAAATATACTTTCAAGATGTTTGAGATAGGTCTTGGATCCGTGGGATTCAACATGCAGATTCTATATTTTTGAGGATCCACCAGATTTCAGACTTAGCCAAATTTTCAGGGTTTCAAGACATCAGACTTAGTCAGTTTCAGAATTTCAGGGACATGCATCAAGATGAGGGCATAGGGATTCCTCAATTAAATATCCATCCCTTAGGCAATTTCTTCAGTCACTTCATGGATTTGAGCAAGAACTTGGCGAGACTTGGACAAATCAATACCACCAAACCTACAAACTCAAAGAAAACCAAAACACTAAAATAAAACTGAGATAGAAAGCAAAAAAAAAGGGGGTCCCCATTTGCAATGGGGTGATGTGTGAAAACGTCACAACATCTAGCGCCAATCCGAATAAATGTTCCTGAACATTTCAAAGAAAAAGACTCAATTCATACTCAGAACCTTCAGATAATTTCCTCCAAACTTATCAACTAGTTAGAAAACGCACTTGAAAGGGAAGAAGAATCATAGATTAGATCGAGACACTTCATCTTCTGTTGTGTGGTTAAAGATTGATTTCAATTAAAACAGGGTTCTTAAGTATTCTAAAGACAAATAAAAGTCAAGTTTCAAAATTTCCATGTACACGCACATACTAGGCCGAATAGACACAACTACATGATCAAGGAATCAAAACCAACTGCCAACACGACCATCCATATTCCAAGGATCCAAGTGTGTGCATGTGCATTCATTCCCATCCCTTAGAGACCAAGATCATCTAAGTTCACTTGTCTTAAGCTAGGTAAGTTCATAGGAAAAGGGTGAATGGAGGGAATGTGCATATACGGGCGAAATGGATAATGATGGTATGAAATGGTATGGAAATGATATGATGGGATGGATAGGTGGAATGAGACAGTGTGTCTCTACGCATGATGTCTGTTTGCTAGGTTTTCATCATGGGACTTATCTAAGGCACCACCAAGGGTGGTTTTCACCTGTAGATGAAAGGATTACTCTTTACTATTTTCTTTTTTTCCTCTTTTTTTTCTTTTTTTTTACTTCATTTTGCAACGAAGGGGATGTGGATGGAAAGGACTCAGTCATCTAGTTTCATAAAAGGTGATAGTCCATGACAAGTGTAATCACATGTACAAACCATGTCAAGTCGTTATGTTCATTGATGTTGGTAGGGAATATGATGTGAATTATGCAAAAGGATGGATGGAATGTTTATCTAAAACATTTAGCCAAAAACATAGACCAAGCGAGAGGTGGAATATGTAGGATAATGGTAGATGGGGGAAACGAAGGTATGCAAGATTAAGTGGAATGGAATAGAAAGGAATGGAACCATGATCAACGCCCGCACATACCAAAATAAACTTTGAAGCTTGGGATTCGGAGGAGGTGTAGGGAATAATGGGATGTTTGCTTGGGAAATGGATGATGTTATGACTTAGTGACCCACATATACTTGGAATTTTTTTATGATTTTCATTTTGCTTGTGGGATGAAGGAATTTGAAACTTCAAATGGAATGGAATGGATATTTTGAATGGAGTGGATGGGAGGGGACCGTGTAGGATTCTTTGGATGCAAAAGCCATTTTTTATTTAGCTTCTTTGGCTTAGGTATCCAGAACATTAGCAGTAAGGCTTCTAAGGCTTTGGTAGTAAAAAAACATTGAGTCTCACCATACCAAACAAATATCAATCATTCAACTCTCCACAAGTATAGAGACACTTTATAAACAACAAACCACACTAAGAGTTTATAAACACCAAACACTATTGAGAATTGATAGACAACAAAAAAATGCTCACAAATGATGCCAATTACCACATACTTTAAATTTCAGCAGATGGCATCCTTCATTGAAAATATATATCATAGTACACAACAGAAAGTCTGCAGAAATCAAAAACCCCAACAGAGTACTGACTAAATAAAAATCCATCTAAATGGAGAGCTCAAGATAGATCAAAATACAAAACTATAATTGACAGATGTAGAAATAGGTTTTGTATAGGGCATTTATTTTCTCAAGAATTAAATATTTCATTGATTGTTTGGTATGCGGCTCAAATATGTTTAACCATGCTCCAATGCTTAACGTAGTACATGGATTTGGCCTTTGTGGCATACTTAACAGCTTTAAGGAATATGTATGAATATCTATCAGATTATTCTGCAACAGGGTAGAACAACAGTATTATGAACAATTGCAATAAAGGAAATTAATTAACCTAGATAATCTTCAACATCTTATGAATTCTTTGTCACTAATCCAAATTTGCTTCTATTTTTTTTTGCCTATCCCTCTGCACAAACCCTAAGCAGCTGGCTAAAAAGAAAACAAAGGGAAAAAAAAAGAAAAGGGTGATAAAAGTGTGTGCTACCATAGCAAAAGAGAATATATAGAATCAATTTACTAGAATCATATTCCAACTTGTGTCCACCATAGAATCTCCAGTTGGTAACGTACCTACAAAAGGACTATTTAACTAAGGAAAACAACCATAGATTGACAGTGTGGAAGAAGCAGAAATCACCTCACCTTGTGATGCATTCCCAGTGAAGAACATGGGCACTGGAGACTCCCCAAGACAATTCTGCACTGTACATTCGCATAGAAAAGGATTACCTCTGATACCGTCAGATATCAAACAACCAAACCCAGATTTAGGATTTCAATATAAATTATTAGCTATCTTTTAATGCATAAGTTCATTCACATGAGAAACATGATTCAAACATAACGTAAGAAGAAAGGTTGTTTGTACTTGAAGGTTCAAGCATAAGTCCTCAGCACTGAACCACTTAGATTGTTGTAGGACAAATCCCTAAAAATGGGGCACGTGAGTAAATACTAGAACAAAACCTATCATAAAGAAGCACCCAAATGGCAAATAAAGGACGGATAAAGAGTAGGGCCATACATAAATGACAAGCTAGAGATATTGCCTAGTGATGTAGGAAACGGTCTGATCTAGAAAGGCTATTATTGTTCAATCTCTTGTTCTCCAACAAATCAATATAGGGAAAAACATCATTAGCCATTATAAGCCTATACCCATGAAATAAAATGGGATTTTTATGATACTCACAAGTAGTTGAGATTCTTCAATTGACCTAGTGGAGTATGTATCATGCAGCTGAGTTGATTGTTGGAGAGGTCGAGTTTTTGGAGCTTTTCCAATTGCCCTAATTCTTTAGGAAGTGGTACAATATTTATGACTTGCAGCAGCACAAGCTAAAGGCATCCCTATTCCTGTCAACTAGGGTTCAAGAGTCAATATATGCTAAAAACCCACCATGTTCTCCTTTGTTAGAGTCTCTACCATCGTAACCACATCCAAATCGCTCACAGCTACTGCACTATAACCTGCAAAATGCCCAACAGCCGGAAGGAGAAGGAGACAAAGAACATAGACAAGAGACGAAAAACATGCATCTGTGAAGGTGCCTTCTCTCCGCTTAATTATCCTTTGTTCCAAATTTGCTTCCTCAGTTATCCTCCCAGCATGTTTTCCTAAATCAAGAGTCAATCAACTCCCATCTAAATCTCAAGTTTATAAATTTGATCAATAGACCTCAACCATTTATTTATTCATTAAAAATCTATAAATCCAAATACATAGAAAAATATATGGAGAAACTGTATAGATAGAAAAATAAACGTATTGTCAAGATTGCATTGGCTCATGATTTGGCAAGAAATCGCAAATGTTCAATTGAACAAGAAACTGTCCAAGATTAAGCCCTGTGGCATGATCATAGATACTCCGATCCTCGGAAGCTGGTAGGCTCTCCATGCGAATCCACTTGATTGCTCCTCCTACCTCACTTGAAAGTTTAGCCATATACAAAACTTGATCATCATCGTCATTCACTGTTTTCACAGAGATGTTGTGGCCAACCACTGTTGCCCACTTAGTAAATAGAAGCCAATTCTCTGGGAGAGGCCCTAGAATGTTTACCCTATCTTGGCTACAATCGTACTCAATCAATCCCTTTTTAGAAAAGCCATAGAAGCGCCCAAATGCACTTACGACCCAATCAAATTCAAGGAATCTGTTCTCCACAGTTTTCCAGCTTCTAGTGCAGGAATCAAAAACATCAATGAGGGGGGAGTGAGTATGTATCACATAAAACTTGCCGTGAGCATAAGCACCTCTACAGTAGCCCAACATGGAGATTTTCAATCCAGGGAGAAGCTCCCAGTTGTCCTCCTGCACATTGTAAACTGCAGAGTGCAATGGAGGTTGAAAGCAGAGGCTCTGTAAAACACAGTCATATAAATCAGTCCTCCATCCTCATCCGCTGCGGTGGCAAATATAAACTGGCATGCATGCATCTTAGTACCCTCACGTCATTTGGAAGAAGAAAAATCGTAAAACCATAAATAATTTTTCCCTGTTGTCCTGCAACCAATGATCAAAATCAGTTTTTGTTTCAGAAAACTACAGTGATGGATTTCAGAAATTTCTGTTAGGAATGGGCGGAAGGCTTTTGCATGTGTTCTCCACCAGGTCGTATACCCCTACTGTGTGTTCATTCTGCATGAAACAAATGCGTTGCTCCGAAATCTTTAATCTTTTTCTTTCTTGATAAAACTGGGGATTGTTCAATACGGCGTTCCAGCTTTTGCACACACCCGAGTTTGTGATGAGAGTTCAACTTCACCCTGAGCAGGTATCCCATCCCAACTTCATCTGGAAGACAAGGAAACAGGGCACCCATTGTAATGGCAGCAACAAAACTATGCTGTATGAGGGAAAATTTACTGATTTTTGTTTTTGCTTTTTTAGAATTTTATTTTCTATCTTTAATACCTATTTTCTCAATACCCAATTGTAATTAAAATATTGTTTTTTTATTTTAACTTCTTAGTTCATGCCAACAAGGTTATTAAGTCATTCAATCCTTAATTGTTGTTTAGTTCATGCCGATAAAATTTTTAATTCATTCAATGCTTAGTTGTCCTTGCCTATCCTTTTCAATATATTCTCTTGTTTTTACTTTTAAAAACATTTTGGTACCCCTTACAATATTTATTATAATTTTTAAATATTTTTTAAAAAATTATTGGTTAGTTTACGTTAATTTGGTTAATTATAATTTATTATTATTTTATTTTTAAAATAATAAATAATCTTATTTCAGCTCTTAAGTTGAATTGAGTTGAATAAGTGGCTTCTAAGCTCTAAGTTGAATATGTGGATGGGGAGGAGGTCCCCCTTGTGACCTCCCTTGGAGTGGGCCAGCTTAAATATGCTCACACTTACCAATTAAAATAAATAAATAAATGAATAATCATATTTCTTTCATTTACTTATATTAGTATACTTATCTTAAATAAACATATATAAAGGGCATAGGTTTATATTCCACCTATGTCGCATAATTTTATTTTAGTTTATATTTTTATTATTTTAAAATGAAAATAAATTATTTATTTACTTTATATTTTATTTAAGAGTTGTTTTATTATTAAATGGCATCATCAATATTATGTTTAAATATTAATACTTTGATGTGTAAATGGTGTCAAATTTATCTTTTATTTTTATTTAGAAAAAATATATAAATAGGGACCTTTTTTATTGAAAAATGTTCTTCTTATATAGGAGTAGATGTTTGTTTCACCTCCAAAATTTAAGATAGAAACAATTTACTTAGCTTTGTTACTTATTTTTAAAATTGATTAATGCTGTGATTTTTATTTTTCAATATAAGAACAATTATTTTTATCTCATTGGTAAAACATATTGTGGCCAAACAGTGAACATCAAAAACCTACCAATGGGTTTCTATCTAATAATATGTGATTCCAAAGAGAAGAAAGAAGATATCTTAAGAACTAGTCCATCACTAATGGATGGTGTTGGTTTCTACATCAAATATTGGGAGCTAAATTTTGATCCACTAAATCATAAAATAGCCTTTACCCCCATGTGGGTAAGGAGGAAATTTTGAAAGAGGTTAGAAATTATCTTGGGTACAAAAGATAGAGATTGAAGGGCCTAACAGTTCCACACCCCAAGCAAACAAGGGGATCCTAACCCCTAGGACGTTTTAGCTTTGCCTCCACAAAAAGAAGACATAGTTGATTGTGCTCTTCCATTCGATGATGGGAAGGTGATTGATCTAAAGAGGTTGAGAACACATTGGATTTCCCAAATCTAAATGGGTTGGAATTTGATGAAAACACCAATATCTTTGATATTGCATTGGATCTCTTTGGAATCACAAATGAGAGAATAAATTATGAATTACACAAAAGGGTTGTTGAGGATTCCCTTATGTATGGTAATAGGATGGCTAGTAAGGAGAATGAAAGTATGGTGCCCATAGATATCCTAGTGGAGATGGGTGACATTCTTCTTCCCATGGATGACTTGTTGATGGATGTCATTGGTACTTCGAGTCAAGATGTATCTAGAATATTGCGGAAAGATTGGATGAAACTAAAATTATGTATCTTGATAAGAGACAGATAAGCCAATCCATGATAGATATGGATGAACCTAATTATGGTGAACAAAATAAGAGAGGTAGAAAATCAAACAAGAAATTACTTACTCTAGAAGGTGAGGCAGAGGGTCAAATGAAAATAAATATGATGTTGAGATCTGGGAAGGGAATCCCCCTTCCCAACGACTAATGAGGATCACTTCTTGGAATGTTCGTGGCCTCAACGCCCCTAACAAATAGTGCTTAGTCAAGCACCAAATGGATATATCCAAAGTAGATATATTTTTATACAAGAACAAAACAAAATTGCAAGGAAGTGGAGATCATGAGATTGAAGGAAAAGATGGGAAGGTTTTTTTGTATTCACGGAGGGAGCCCCGAGAGGCCTGGCTACATTTTGGCATCCTTCTTATGTTTTTCTTGATATGATTGGAAGCTTGAAACACTAGATGATATGTAGAGTAACTTTTCACTCCTCTAATTCTCATTTTTTTCTAATTGACGTATATGGTCCTATTGTCTGCCCATTAAAGAAGCAAGTGTGGAAAGAATTGGAGTAAATTATTGCTACCTCCCCAAATTCCTTTTTCACCCTAAGCAGGCATACCATCCCAACATCATCTGGAAGACAAGGAAACAAGGCCCCCATTGTAATGGCAGCAACACAACAACAATGTATGAGGGAAAGTATAGCACAAGGTTATGGATTTTTTGTTTTTTCTTTTTTCAAATTTTATTTTCTATCTTTAATACATATTTTCCAAATACCCAATCTTCTTATTATTAGAAGGATGTGTTTAAAATGATATTTTTTATTTCAACTTTTTAGTTCATGCGGACAAGGTTATTCAATCCTTAGTTGTCCTTGCCTATCCTTTTCAATATATTCTCTTGTTTTTACTTTTAAAAATATTTTGGTACTGTTGACCTATTTTCCTCTGTCCAGAGTTAAATATTTCACCTTGTATTTTCCTTGAAAATCCTTTAGAAAGTAACCCTACAAGGCTTAAATCCTTCAAATACTCATGCTATGCCTAGCAAAAAAAAATCCAAAAAAATCTCACCTTGAGAATCCTTGCTGAAAACTCAGAAAAACCCAGAAACCTTTTGTCCTCAAGTGTTTCCTATCGTAGATAATTCTCAGTTTTATACTTGGTCATTTTTATATGCATATGCAATTGTATGTTGTATCTTGGCCATATACAAAGGCAAATGTACATCGGGTCCTTCGCATATATTGTTGTATGTATGTTTGAATATACAAGGAAGATATGCAAGGTCAATATACAATGGAAAAGATACAAGGGGCAGACATACAAAGTCTCATCGGCGATGCTTTGTCTATTCGCAGCCAAGTCCGAGGTCTCCTCGACGGCCGATGAAGCATACAAGGTCTATATACAAAGGAAAGATGCAAAGGTTGGGGCCCACCTATTGCATATTTATGTGATTGTATGTTTGCACATACAACCGCATATACAATGATATATGCATTTTTGACATACAACCCCCGGACCTGAAAAGTTATATATTCTGGTCAATAAAGGCAAAAGCGATTGTATGCATCTTTTGTTTGTATGATCGCTTTATATGTTTAGATATACAAGGGTCACATTTAGAGGGTCAGATACATGTTTGTATACACAAATGTTTGTATGTAAGTTTTGTTTGTATATTCGCATTGCATATGCGATATACAAAGGTAATATACAAAGGGAAAACATACAAGTCGGACCCGACTGGGTAGTCAAATTTGGCAAATTCAGCGGTGGGGTTCGCAGTTTGTATGTTAAGTGCATGTATATGCATATATACCAAAGGGGTAAGATATAAGCTGGACCTGTTCTAAAGTCCAAAGTGGCCGATAATCTTTTGAGTTCCATATTGTATGTATATTTACGATTATATGTTTGCATATACAATCTAATATACAAAGGGTCGCATGCAATGCCTGTTTGGCGAGACAATGCACATCGGTGGCTTAGTTTGAAGTCTCTCTGAGGCCCGATAAGGAGGATGCGATTGATCAGCGATGGGTCCCGACTTCAGCTCAGCGACCAATCAAGTGATGACATGTGGCAGGGGCATACATGTAAAAGGTGATACAAAGGTAAAGGCCCACGATTGTATGTTTGTAATTGTATCTTTACACATACAAGCATATACAAAAGCACATATGGGGGCATCGGCGAGACCAATATGTATCAGCGGCTCAACTCATTTTCTTCCTGTCAGCGTGATACATACAAAGCAGTTTGCATATGAAAGCGATATACAAGTGCAGTTTGAACATATCTTTGACAATGAATATCTCCTTCGTTCTGGCGAATTTCAACATGCTTCAAAAGGTAAAAGTGCTTATTTTTGCCTCCTCTTTCATCTAGTGGACTTTTGAGGGGAATATTCTTACTTTCAAATTTTGAATCTGGATTTGTGTGCTCAATCAACTGGACGTTTTAGCGACCATTTTGAGTTATGCAGATGCAGATATTTGTGGTATTATGGGTACAGATTGATGATTCAGAAGCTTACATTGAAGACTCAAAATATCTTCCATCTGCCCCTATTCCAAATATTTTTATGCCATGAATTCTTGCAGATGGACGTCCCTTTAGATGCAGATATTTTCCTGATACAACCCATGGGGTGAATTTATTGTAACCGACTTATGTCAAATTGTAAATGCTATATATGTATAAGATGGAGATGTAAAGAGTGTTGTTGGAAATTTTTAGTATTGAGTCAATCTGTTTCCAAATAGAGCTTTCTACTACTGTAACTATGCCTTCCTATTGAATATATGCAAGTTATCTTACCTCTTTTACTGAGTTTTAGTTTAGTGTAAATCTGCATGTGACTGTCTGTGAACATCTTTGTTCCTCTCAAGCATTTTTCTTCTTACCTCTGTTAGAATCATCTGAATCTGTGTATATCTACTTGTTGTATCTGGTTGTGTTGTGCATTTTCTCAGTTCTGTGAAGTTTCTTTTATTCAACTCGGTGAATCACCCCTTTATTTTCAAGTTTTCATGTTTCATCTTTCATTTAAAAGCATTCTTTCTCCCTTTTTCTCTAAAGATCTAGTAGATTTTAGGTGATAACCATTTAAGGAAACTGGCCTTCTCCGGAGGTCTGATCTCATTTCGCAAGGTCCCACACTTCAAGATCATTCTCATGTTTCTCCATATTGCTGAAGTTTTACAACTACGGAAAGGGTGCAAATCTGTGAGACAACAGTTTCTAGCACGCTCGATGGGACATAGTGAAAATAGAAAACAATCAAATACTACTTTTATTGCTGGTTTTGATGTGCAGCTAGTGATTTTTAGACCTATAAGAGGTTAAAACTTGCATATCTGGTGACTCATACTGAGGAAAGACAAGTAGGTCAGTGCTACTATTACATTTTATGAGAAAAATACAAACTTAGAGTTCAAGTTCATTTGATTACTTGCAGCTATTTTCACCTAGAAGACAGAGTAGAGTTGTGGTAAGGACTCTAGTTTCCAAAAGAGTACAATCAACCCCACCAAGTTTCAGGCCAGCAGTACCTACAGCTCCTGTACCGGTTCAAGCAAACCCACCTCTAGCTGTTCCAATGGCAAGAAATTAGCCATTTGTGGCTTTTGATGGGGGGAGCCCATTGAATTTGATAGTACATGACAACATACCCATTGCAGATTTGAAGAGTCTGCTCTATTTCATAGGGGAGGATCAAACTACCCCAATTGAGCACATTAGAGACGTAGCTTCTCTATGTGGGGTTCATCATGTAACCCAAGAAAATGTAGCCATTAGGCTGCTGGCTGCCTCTTTTAAAGGAAAAGCATTATAGTGGTTTAGGAGTTTACTAGTGCAAACCATTGGAACTTGGGATGATCTAGGTGATAAGTTAAACAAACAATTTCAAGATAAGTCAGATAACTTATCGTTGGTTGAACAGATGACTACAATAAAGAGAGCTCTCCAAGAGCAAATGATGGATTTCAACTTCTGATTTTAGAAGACATGGGACAGAATTCCTACCATGGTAAGGCCTCCATCAGAATATATTTTTCTATATTTTTTGAAAGCTCTAAATAGTGATATTTCGGTAATGATACAATCATTGGGAGGTACAAGTTTACCTGATGCATATGAAATAGCTATTAGAGTAGAAAACAGCCTGATTCAGGCTGGAAAAATAGCACCTCGACCACCAATGCCCATCTTCCCCAAGATTCAAGCTTCAATGCCTTTGCCAATTCCATATTTTGGCCCTTTACCTGCTACTGCAGCATTGCCAAGTACTGCCAATTCTGAAACTGCTGCTCCTAGCTCATCACAAGAGTTAAGAGAGATTAAAAATAGCCAACAAAAAATAGAGAACATCCTGCAAACTTTTGGAAATGAGCAGGTAAACATCAAAAAGCAGCAGTCCCAGAACAGACAGCCTTATCAGCAACCCAGCCAAGGGCAGAATCAGTCTTATCAAGGGCAAAATCAGCCATACCAGGCTAATAGGCCACCTTATCAAAGCAATTACCAGGGTGCCAAGAAGAATGTTAATCAGAGGCATTTCCAGCCTTACAATCCTGTGCCCATTAATGCAGTTAGGGACCTTGTCCCTATTCAGAATAACCTTGCAGCTAAGTATGAATGGTGTTTTCCATGCAATCAGCCACACAGTCAGGCAACCTGTTCAAATGGAGTGATAAATCAAGCTCTAATGGTGCAAAATGTTGCAGCTTCATAGCCAAACATACCAAATGATGGAGCTGTACAGCAGATAGAACAGCCTCAGAATGATTCTGCCTTCATAAATTGGCAGGAAGGTGAATTCTGTGGTGTAAACAGCGATAATATTTCAGTTGCAGCAAATACAAGAGCTAAAAAGAGGGGTTATGAGGTAGATCAAACAGCAAACAAAGGAAAAGGACCTGCTGATGCTTCTACCTCGCAGATTCCCCATATTTTGCAAAGGAATACTCAAGCAACTGCTAGGGAAGAGCCCCATTTGTAGGCTGATATTGCTGCTACAAAATCATATCAGAAGGTACATGTCACTCCACCTGTTAATATCATTGAAAATATGAAAAAAAATGAATGTGACAATATCTATGTGGGATTCCTTAGCTATCCCAGGTCAAAAGGACATGTTACAATCTGCTTTGTTTGATTTAAAAGTGTCCAATGATGCAAATGTTGGCCTAGCTAGGGTTGTCCTTACCAATTCATCCCAGGCCAACAATAAACAACTAAATATGAGTGCTAAACCACTTCTATTTTATGTGTCTTTAATAATTGGAGACAAGTTAGTACATAACTGCATGGTGGATAGTGGTGCAAGTAGTTATGTGATGCCAAAACAGATTGCAAACCAATTGGGATTGAAATACTAGCCCCTTGAGAAGGGTGTGCTCCAGCTAGATGGTATAGCTATTAACACTGTAGGTGTGATAAAAGACCTAGGTCTTACTTTGCATACCTGTCCAAACATTTCCATTTCTCAAGAGGTGTTCATCATAGATCTACCTCCTCATTTTGCCATGTGTTTGTCAAGAGAGTTCACAGCCAAGATAGGAGGATATTTATCCTCGGATTGGTCCCACATGTTGTTTAGGACCCAATATGGCACAAAAGTGACCATAAAATCCGAATTGTTTGCCAAACATCACATAGAGCCTTATGTCCCAAGTGTTGTTAATGCAAATTGCATAATTTCTGATAATCATAAACTTGTTGCTGCTCAAGAACTGCAAACTGAAAGTATACCAAAAGTATTGTTAAAGGAGTGGGCTTTAGAAAATATTGTAGATCATCCTGAAGGACACATCCAAGAAACTGGTATGGGGGTTTACATATTGCACAAACCTGAAACAAAAATTCCAAATCTGGTGAAGAATGCAGAACAACAGATAGTACAGCAAGATGAAGTATGGAAAATGTACTTTGATGGCTCTAGGAATAGGAATGGATCCGGTGGTGGTGCAATGCTAGTGTCTCCACAAGGTGAAAGATATTATTATGCTTTCCGTTTTGCTTTTTCATGTACAAATAACATTACTGAGTATGAAGGGTTGATTCAAAGTTTGCAGTGGGCAAGAAAGAGGAAAATTGGTTGTCTGCAAGTGTATGGGGACAGTGAAGTTATTGTAAATCAAGTGAGGGGGCTGCATGTTACAAAGAATGATGTTTTGAAATGCTATAAACATTGGGTATGGGATATGATTGAAGAGTTTGATGCTTTCAATCTAATCTCTATTCCAAGAAATCAGAACAATCATGCAGATAGGTTAGCCGCAATTGGGGCTCAGTTTGATATCCCTAGTGATATTTAAAGAGAGAAGGTACAGCCTCATGTGAAAATAGTTGATAGGCCCTCTATCCCTGACAATAACATTCATTGGCAGGTTTTTGAGAGTGATCAGCAAGTTTTGCACTTCCTGTTAGAGGAGGATAAGTTTTCTGTGATGAATCAGAATAAACTCAAACACTAATATGAGGATGATCAAGTTGTTCAGCTAAGGACTAACAAGCTGCCCAAAGGATTGGCAACCTTGGAATCCATTTTTGGTACTGATGATCAGTTAAAAAAGAGCAAAACGGGCATGCAAGTCAAAGAGGAACATTACGAGGAGCTAGAAATTTTTAAAGGTAAGCTTCTCAATATTGGAAAACTATGTTTACCTAAGGATAGGAAAGCTTTCATTGCTCTTTGTCAAGAATTTGAAGATGTGTTTGCTTGGGAATACTCAGACTTAAAGAAGTTTGACCCTCATATTGCCTAGCATACCATAGAGTTAGAGCCAAGTGCAAAACTTGTGAGGCAGAAACAAAGACCTTTAAATCCGAAACTTGAGCCTCTGATGATTAAAGAATTAACCAAGCTAATCGAGGAAAACATCATTTTTTTTATCAAGCATACTTCTTGGGTCTCCAACCTTGTTCCTGTAAGGAAAAAGAATGGAGAGATTAGGCTATGTGTTGACTTCAGAGACCTTAATAGAGCCTCCCTGAAGGACCACTACCTGCTGCCCTCAATGGAGCAAATTCTGCAAGTAGTGGCTGGTTCAGAAAGATTCTCCTTACTTGATGGATATTCTAGTTATAATCAAGTGTTAGTCAAGGAGGAAGATCAGTTTAAAACTACTTTTACCACCAAATGGGGTACCATGGCCTACCAAAGGATGCCTTTTGGTCTGTCAAATGCTGGCTCTACTTTTCAGAGAGCTATGGATATGGCTTTTAAGGGTTTGCTTTATAAATTGGTGCTGGTGTACCTTGATGACATAACGGTCTTCTCCAAGAATGCATCTAAACATTTATTCCACTTGAGGCAAGTATTTGAGAGATGTAAAGAGTTTGGTATATCTCTCAATCCCAAGAAATGCATTTTCATTGTGCACAAAGGTAAGATTTTAGGACACATTGTGTCAAAAGAGGGAGTTACCATCGATACAGAAAGAGTAAGGGCTATTTTGGAACTACCTTTACCCAGTCACAAGAGGGGACTGCAAAGTTTTATTGGCAGAATTAATTTTCTGCGAAGATTTATACCTGACATTACAAATCTATTGAAGCCTTTATCCTCTATGTTAAAGAAAAATATAGTTTTTAGTTGGACAAAAGAAGCCAAACTCAGCTTTGATTCCATAAAGGAAGCATTATCAGCTGCACCAACTCTGGTAAATCATGATTTCTTAAGAGATTTTGTCTTGTATGCTTATGGTGGTCTAGATACAATTTATGCAATTCTGGTACAGCAGCAAGGTGAAGGATTTGAGCAGCCAATTGCTTTCTTTAGTCAGGGACTGGAGGAGTATGAACAGAGGTATAGCTTCATTGAAAAACATGTCCTTGCAATGGTAAGGAGCATCAAGAAGTTTAGGCATCTTATTTCTAACAATAAGATACATTTGATGGTTGCTCACCCTAACGTGAAAGAGTTCCTGTTAGGTAAGGACGTTAATGAGAAAAGGGTTGGTTGGATTACCAAAGTCATGGAATATGACGTAGATATCAAGATAACCAAGCTCGTCAGAGGTAGAGGACTCAGTGAATAGCTTGCTACTAGTTCTGAGAACAAAATAGAAAAAGAAGAGGAGGTGCTTCTGACCATTGAAGATAAACATTAGAATGATACAACAGCATTGGGCACAAGTTGGGTTAATAAGATGACTCAATTTTTGCAAACTGGTGAATGTCCAGTAGGTTTAGATAGAACCAAAAGAAGGTATTTTAGACTGCAGTCCATTCCATATGTTTTAATAAATGGCATCCTTTTCAGAAAAGACTTTAATGGTGTGTTGTTAAGATGCATTGATAATGATCAGACTGACAAGGTACTGCATGAGTTTCATGATGGAACAGCAGGGGGTTATTTTGCCCCAAGGACTATTGCTTGGAAAATAATGAGAGCTGGATATTACTGGCCCAGCTTATTCAAGGATGCTTATGCATGGGCCAAAAAATGTGTAAAATGTGCCATTTTTGTAGGCAAAGAAAGGTTGCCAGCTTTACCTTTGCAGCCAATTCAAGTAGAGCAGCCCTTCATGAGATGGGGAATTGATTTTATAGGTCCCATTAACCCACCATCAAGTGCAAGCCACAGGTGGATACTTACAGCTACAGACTATTTCACAAGGTGGACTGAAGCAGTGGCTCTGAAGGAATCTAATGAGAATGTTGTTTTGAATTTTTATCATGATTTGGTATCCAGATTTGGAGTCCCTGAGTCAATTATCTCAGACAATGCTTTAGCCTTTATTGGATTGAAAATAACTAACTGGGTTGTTAAGAATGGAATCTATTTGAACACTTCATCAAATTATTACCCACAGGGTAATGGTTTGACTGAATCTATAAATAAGAATCTCATAAGGATTATCAAAAGATCAATAGAGAACAACCAGAGGACCTGGCACACCAATCTGAAATTTTCTTTATGGGCAAATAGAATAACTCCCAAGAGGTCTATTGGAAACTCCCCATATATGTTATTTTATGGGAAGGAGGCAAGATTGCCTATGTCTGTGGAGCTGCCAGCACTTGATATCATGAATCAGCTAGAGATGTTTGAAGAAGAAGACCCCATGGCTATCAGATATGCTCAACTTATGGAGCTTGAAGAAATCAGAGATAAAGCTATGAAAGCTATGGAATATCATCAGCTTCAGACAAAAAGAAATTTTGATAAGAAGGCTACTCCTAGAATCTTTAGGGAAGGTGATATGGTACTCAAATGGGATGAGTTGAAAAAAAGGCCAGGGAAGCACTCCAAGTTTGACAGCATGTGGAGTGGCCCATTTATCATTACTGAATGCAAGGAGCACAATGCATTTCAATTATCAAGCATGGATGGAGAAAATTTGCCTATCCCAGTTAATGGGATACACCTAAAGAGGTGTTTTGAGGTATGACTTACCTTGTAAATCAGTAGATTAGGTTTCTTACTTTCAATAAGTGTTGCTGCACAATAATTTAGATCCCTTTTGTTTCCCCTAAATGTTGTCTAGCACAGTTAGAGGAGTTACTTTCAGCATTTTGGTTTTGGTTTTGGTCTTCCAAGTGTTCTTCATTACCAATATGCTGAGTTACTAGGGCAGGATTGTTTGTCAAAGGTATATTTTTAAGTCCCTGTATGACTCCATGCCCAATGGATCTTTAAGGCCACTAATCTAATTGTTTAGCAGGCAAACATCCCATAGAAGTTGCCAAAATGTTGACCTATTTTCCCCTATCCAAAGTTAAATATTTCACCTTGTATTTTCCTTGAAAATCCTTTACAAAGTAACCCTACAAGGCTTAAATCCTTCAAATACTCATGCTATGCCTTGCAAAAAATCCAAAAAAATCTCACCTTGAGAATCCTTGCTGAAAACCCAGAAAAACCTAGAAACCTTTTGTCCTCAAGTGTTTCCCATCGCAGATAATTCTCAGTTTTCTACTTGGTCATTTTTATATGCATATGCAATTGTATGTTGTATCTTGGCCATTTACAAAGGCAAATGTACATCGGGTCCTTCGTATATATTGTTGTATGTATGTTTGAATATGCAAGGTCAACATACAATGGAAAAGATACAAGGGGCAGACATACAAAGTCTCATCGGCGATGCTTTGTCTATCGGCAGCCAAGTCCGAGGTCTCCCTGACGGCCAACGAAGCATACAAAGTCTATATACAAAGGAAAGATGTAAAGGTTGGGGCCCACCTATTGTATATATATGTGATTGTATGTTTGCACATACAACCGCATATACAATGATATATGCATTTTTGACATACAACCCCCGAACCCGAAAAGTTATATATTCTGGTTGATAAAGGCAAAAGTGATTATATGCATCTTTTGTTTGTATGATTGCTTTGTATGTTTAGATATACAAGGGTCACATGTAGAGGGTCAGATACATGTTTGTATGTACAAATGTTTTTATGTAAGTTTTGTTTGTATATTCGCATTGCATGTGATATACAAAGGTAATATACAAAGGGAAAACATACAAGCCAGACCTGACTGGGCAGTCAAATTTGGCAAATTTAGCGATGGGGTCCATAGTTTGTATGTTAAGTGCATGTATATGCATATATACCAAAGGGGTAAGATACAAGCCGAACCTATTCTAAAGTCCAAAGTGGCCGATAATCTTTTGAGTTCCATATTGTATGTATATTTGCAATTGTATGTTTGCATATACAATCTAATTTACAAAGGGCCGCATGCAATGGTTGTTCGGCGAGACAATGCATCGGTGGCTTAGTTTGAAGTATTTCTGACGCCTGATAAGGAGGATACGATTGATCAGCGATGGATCCCGGCTTCAGCTCAGCGACCACCAATCAAGTGATGACACGTGGCAGGGGCATACATGCAAAAGGTGATACAAAGGTAAAGGCCCGCGATTGTATGTTTGTAATTGTATCTTTACACATACAAGCATTTACAAAAGCACATATGGGGGCATCGGTGAGACCAATATGTATCAGCGGCTCAACTCATTTTCTCCCCATCAGCCTGATACATAAAAAGTAGTTTGCATATGAAGGTGATATACAAGTGCAGTTTGACCATATCTTTGACCGTGAATATCTCCTTCGTTCTAGCGAATTTCAACATGTTTCAAAAGGCAAAAGTGCTTATTTTTGCCTCCTCTTTCATCTTGTGACTTTTGAGGGGAATATTCTTACTTTCAAATTTTGAATCTGGATTTGTATGCTCAATCGACTGGACGTTTCAGCGACCATTTTGAGTTATGCAGATGCAGATATTTGTGGCATTTATGGGTACAGATTGATGATTCAGCAACTTACATTGAAGACTCAAAATATCTTCCATCTGCCCCTGTTCCAGATATTTTTATGCCATGAATTCTTGCAGATGGACGTCCCTTCAGATGCAGATATTTTCCTAATACAACCCATGGGGCGAATTTATTATAACCGACTTAGGTCAAATTTTAAATGCTATATATGCATAAGCTGGAGATGTAAAGAGCGTTGTTGGAAATTTTTAGTATTGAGTCTTTCTGTTTCCAAACAGAGCTTTCTGCTATTGTAACTATGCCTTCCTATTGAATATATGCAAGTTATCTTACCTCTTTTACTAAGTTTTAGTTTAGTGTAAATCTGTATGTGACTGTTTGTGAACATCTTTATTCCTCTCAAGCATTTTGCTTCTTACCTCTGCTAGAATCATCTGAATATGTGTATATCTACTTGTTGTATCTAGTTGTGTTGTGCATTTTCTCAGTTCTATGAAGTTTCTTTTATTCAACTTAGTGAATCACCCCTTTATTTTCAAGTTTTCATGTTTCATCTTTTATTTAAAAGCATTCTTTCTCCCTTTTCCTATGAAGATCTAGTAGATTTTAGGTGATAACTAGTTAAGGAAGCCGGCCTTCTCTAGAGGTCTAATCTCATTTCGCAAGGTCCCACACTTCGAGATCATTCCCATGTTTCTCCAGATTGCTGAAGTTTTACAACTGCAGCAAGGGTGCAAATCTGTGAGACAACAGGTACCCCTTACAATATTTATTATAACTTTAAATTTTTTTAAAATTATTGGTTTGTTTACATTAATTTGGTTAATTATATTTTATTATTATTTTATTTTAAAAATAATAAATAATCTTGTTTCTTTCATTTACTTATATTAGTATACTTATCTTAAATAAATCTATATAAAGGACAGGTTTATGTTCCACCTGTCACATATCTAATAAAAAATAGATAATAAATTTTATTTTAGTTTATATTTTTATTATTTTAAAATGAAAATATATTATTTATTTACTTTATATTTTATTGAAGAGCTATTTTATTATTAAATGACATCATCAATATTATGTCTATTATTAAATATTTTGTTTTTATTTAGAAAAAATATATAAATAGGGACCTTTTAAATGAAAAATGTTCTTATTATTATTAGAAGAATGTATTTAAAGTGTTATTTTTTATTTTAACTTTTTAGTTTATGCCCACAAGGTTATTAATTCATTCAATCTTTAATTGTTATTTAGTTCATGCGGACAAGGTTATTCGCTCATTCAATCCTTAATTGTCCTTGCCTATCCTTTTCAATATATTTTCTTATTTTACTTTGAAAAATATTTTGGTAGCCCTTACAATATTTATTATAATTTTAAATATTTTTAAAAATTTATTGGTTTGTTTGGTTAATTTATATTTTATTATTATTTTATTTTAAAAAGATATATCATATGAAAGGAGAGATTTTGAATAGACTTTCAAAATTTATATAAAATTGTGATGATATATATATTTGGCTTATATATAATTTTACTTATGTTAAAGCATCTCATAGTATTTTAAGGGCACTTTTGAATGGATAACCATCATAAAAAAAATTAGGTAATAAATTTTATTTTAGTTTATATTTTTATTATTTAAAATAAAAATAAATTATTTATTTACTTTATATTTTATCTAAGAGTTATTTTATTATTAAGTTTTAATACTTTGATGTGTAAATGGTTGTCAAATTTATCTTTTGTTTTCATTTAAAATATATATATAAATAGGGACTTTTTTAATTGAAAAATGTTCTTCTTAAGTAGGAGTAGATTTTTGTTTCCCCTCCAAAATTTATAATAAAAACAATTTACTTAACTTTGTTACTTAGTTTTAAATTTGATTAATCCTGTGATTTTAATTTTCTCTATAAGAGCCATTATTGCAATTTTATTACAATTACTTTAATAACTTGGAAGTTTTTTTTTGTTCAAAATTAAAAGCATTATAATTCTTCACATAAATTGTATGATAGTTTTGTATATTTTCCGTTCTCCTATGCAAATTTTGTGTTTTTGTTATGTTAATTTGATATTGTATAATACATTATAAAGCCAAATCTTGAAAGAATATCTAGAAAAATGGTTCGCAGTGAGCATCGTTTAGGGAGTAGAATTTGAATTACTTCTCCCTTTTTTCCACAGCAAAAAGTAAGGTGCCAGAAGGAAGAAGACAAGATTATTATTATGCATAGAGACTAGAGCAGTGGTGTGGAGAGAGACAAGAAGATTTCAAAGCGAGGATCATTGAAGATTTCAAATATGAGTATCGAAAGAAGGATCGGAGCACAAAAATTTTAATTACGCTCTTGGCCAGCACAAAGCAGTGATCATGAAAATGTTTTTCAATCTTAGGGAGCTATGAAAACAATGGTTCGATCCCAGGGGGTTAGCAGCATCCTGGATAACCAAAAGTCTGACTGACAAGAGAAGTTCATGAAATGGAGACCAAAAGAAGGAAACTCTTGAGAAGAAACTGAACTAGCAAATGATCAATCCCTAATCCCAAGTTGTGCAATGAGGACCAACAAAACTCCTCTAGGAACTAGGGAAAAACTGAAGACTTTGAAGTTCTAGAACTCTCTTGCCCTAGAACACTCGGTAAAGACCTTGGTGAATACAACTGTTTTCATCAAATAGGTCAATTTTTTTTGCTAGCTTGGGACAAAATAACTAGTTGGTGTAAAACATATTTTGGCCAAACAATGAACATCAAAAACCTACCGTTTCTATCTAATAATATGCGGTTCCAAAGAGAAGAAAGAAGATATCTTAAGAACTAGTCCATGACTAATGGATGGTGTTGATTTTTACATCAAATAGTGAGAGCTAAATTTTGATCCACTAAATCGTAAAATACCCTATACTCCCATGTGGGTAAGGCTGTACAACTTACCCGCAAAATACTAGTCTGAGGAAATTTTGAAAGAGGTTAGAAATTACCTCAAATCCTTCATGTCTATTGATGATTGAATGGCTAATTGAGTGTTTAGGATCTATGTGTGGATTTGTGTAAATATTAACCTAGTAGAGTAAACCCCTACTAAGATTGAAATCCTCTATGAAAATGGCTCTTGGGTACAAAAGATAGAGATTGAAGGGCCTAACACTTCCACACCCCAAGCAAACATGGATAAGGAGTAAGGAGATCCTAACCCCTACAAATTTTTAGCTTTGCCTCCACAAAAAGAAGACATAGTTGATTGTGCTCTTCCTTTCGATGAATAGGAAGGTGATTGATTTGAAGAGGTTGAGAACACATTGGATTTCCCAAATCCAAATGGGCTGGAATTTGATGAAAACACCAATATCTTTGATATTGCATTGGATCTCTTTGGAATCACAAATGAGAGAATAAATTATGAATTACACAAAAGGGTTGTTGAGGATTCCCTTATGTATGGTAATATGATGGCTAGTAAGGAGAATGAAAGTATGGTGCCCATAGAAATCCCAGTGGAGATGGGTGAAATTTTTCTTCCCATGGATGACTTGTTGATGGATGTCATCGGTACTTCAAGTCAAGATGTATCTAGAATATTGTGGAAAGATTGGATGAAACTAAAATTATGTATCTTGATAAGAGAGGAATAAGCCAATCCATGATAGATATGGATGAACCTTATTATGGTGAACAAAAGAATAGAGGCAAAAAATCAAACAAGAAATTATTTACTCTAGAAGGTGAGGCAGATGGTTAAATGAAAATAAATATGATGTTGAGATCTGGGAAGGGAATCCCCCTTCCCAACGACTAATGAGGATCACCTCTTGGAATGTTCATGGCCTCAACGCTCCAACAAATAGTGCTTAGTCAAGCACCAAATGGATATATCCAAAGCGGATATATTTTTATACAAGAACAAAACAAAATTGCAAGGAAGTGGAGATCATGAGATTGATGGAAAAGATGGGAAGGTTTTTTTGTATTCATGGAGGGAGCCCTGAGAGGCCTAGCTACATTTTGGCATCCTTCCTCTATTTTTCTTAATATGATTGGAAGCTTGAAACACTAGATTCAATCTATGTAGAGTAACTTGTCACTCCTCTAATTCTCATTTTTTTCTAATTAACATATATGGTCCTATTGTATGCCCATTAAAGAAGTAAGTGTGGAAAGAATTGGTGTAGATTATCTCTGCCTCCCCAAATTCCTTTTTCATAATTGGGGGAGATTTCAATGTAATTTTGAATGAATAATACAAGCTTGGGGGAGTCAAGATGAGGAGTCAATCTCAAATTGACTTTTTAGATTTTGTCACAAGGACTAACTTATATGACGTTCCACTCTTGAATGGGAAATATACATGGACCAACTGTAGACTTGGATTCAGTAATATTTCACAAAGGATAGATAGATTCTTTTGTTGTGGGAACTGGGCTACCTTCCTAAATTATGTGAATGTAGCATAGTGTTGTCTTCAGGGTTGGATCATTTTCCCATTTAGCTAAATATTTTGGATGAGAAAAAATCAGATAGGTGTCCTTTTAAATTTGAAAACATGTGGATGAGAGATCCAAACTTTCTCCCCAACATTGAGAAGTGGTGGGCAATTGATCACATTAGAGGCACTAAAATGTTTTCTTTGTTCTCGAAGTTGAAATACATAAAGGAGCATCTTAAGATATGGAACAAAGAAAATTTCAAGGATATTTTTGTAGAAAAATAATTGGAGGAAGAGATGGAAAAACTGAATGAAGAAGTTTTCAAATTTTGAATGGATCAGGGTAGATTTTTGGCTAAAAAACAATTGATGAGCAAATATCAGAAATTTTGTCAAGGAAATCTTTTGGCAGAAAAAGTTGAGGGAAGTTTGGTTAAAGGATGGAGATAGGAATTCTAACTTATTTAACAATTCAACAAAGGTTAGGAGGACTCAGAACCGAATAGCCAAAATCAAAAATGATGAGGGCATTTTATTGGAGGATGACAAAATTATTAAGGCTGAACCATTAGCTTATTTTTAAGAGTTTCTCAACAATAGGGAGGGTTTAGATTTGATTAACTAGAAGCAGATACTCCAATTTGTTTTTAAATTTGTAAATGATGCACATAACTCTCTATTGTCAAGAGATTTTATTGAACAAGAAATTAAAATGGTAGTTATACAGCTCCACCCAGATAAAGCTCCTGGACTAGATGGTTTTCCAACCAACTTCTTTAATAGGTACTGGCATGTTGTTGTGAAAGATGTTTTGGCTATTGCAAAAGAATCAAGGAAGAAGGGCACATTGTTGAAGGATTTGAATAACACCTTCATCGCACTCATCCTTGAAAAAGACCTTGCTCTTACTTTTGATGACTACAAACCTATTTCATTATGTAACACAATATACAAGATCATCTCGAAGGCCATAGAAAATAGGTTGAAACTCATCCTGCTTGACATCATTGCAAAAGAATAGAGAGGCTTTGTCCCAGGCAGATCCATTCTTGATGGGACAATTGTGGCCTGAGAATCTATTCACTCCATTCAATCAACCAGAAAGAGCTATATGCTGGAAAAATTAGATGTAAAAAATGCCTATGACTGGGTGGATTGGAGATTCCTTCTCAAATCTTTGGAGGTGTTTAGGTTTAATAAGCACTAGCTTAATTAGATATTTAATCTCATTGCTAGCCCCAGATACTCTATAATTGTAAATGGTAGTCCACAATGTTTTTTTAAATCTTCTAGAGATCTACGTCAGGGTGATAAAATTTTCCCCTTCCTCTTCATCATTATGGTAGATGTGCTTGGGAGATTGATCCAGAAGGCTTCTAGCTTAGGAGCTTGGGAAGGCATTATGGCGGTCAAGAATGTTCCCCTGCTCACTCTATGGGATTTCAAAGAGGAGAGAAGCTTTAACCATCAAAAGGACTTTGGATACATAATCCAAAGCATCAAGTTAGTTTGTAAATCTAGCTAAATCATGAGTTTTTTTCTTTTTTACTAAAGTCAAAAAATAGTTGGGAATAATCAAAATCCTAGACTTCAAAAAAGGAGTTCTACCTAGTAAATGTATTGGTTTCCCTCTCTTTATGGGTTACTGCTCAACAAAGCTATGAGATCCACTTCTTGATAAGGACAAGGGAAAATATGTAAGACATGCCTTGGACACCTCTTGACATCCATCCCTTCCAAGCATATCCTATAACGTCCATCCCACCATCATAACACCTCATCATGAGCGACACACATCTCAAGTGGGGCATCTTCTTCCTATGCGACGTACTCCTTGGAGATTACATCCGATTTCCCGCCATCCACCTTTCTTCAATCATCCATTTCAATCCCCTATCCTTTCTTTCTACCCATTCACTATCTCCCTATCCACGCCATCATCATTTCATCCCCCTTCCCCAATTGTGATCCTGATAAGGACAAGGGCAAAATATGTGAGACATTGATGTAGGAGCATCACTCATAGTTATGTTTTCAAGGGAATTTTAAAGATAAGAGTTCTAGTTGTGTGTTTAGAGGTCTTAGGGGATCCATTGGGATCATTTCCAATGGCTTAGAGTTCTTAGCAAGTCTTAGAAATTCAAATTTAGATTTTCTCGCCAAAACTAGATTTGAATTTTCTAAAGGTTTTTGGCTTGTTTGAGAGTTGGGGATTGGTTCTCAAGGGTAGAAGTAGGTTTATTGAGTCAAATAAGGTCGGAGAAAATCATGTAAGACCTCTTTTTTCAATATGAAGTAGTGGTATAGGTGAAAAAACTCAAGTTTGATAACATACGATTAAAAGACATTATTATTAGGTTTTAAAAAGAAAGACATATTTTTTGTTGTAATTGTTTTTCATTCAGTATTCATGAAGGAGAATGAGCATGTATGCTCCAAGAACATAAGGAAGGCAATTTTTCATGAATATACCCTATTATTGCTTCTTTTAGACTGTTTTAGACTATTTTTTTGTTGTTACACAGAGTAAATACAGGCTTGTACAGACATGTGGGGAATGGTGTCAGACCTGAGATTGAATGTTTTGTGAGAATATTGTTTTATAGAGCTAATGCATTGATTTGATGATGGTTTTTGGGTGTTTTTGTGCAAGAAACCCTGTTTTCATTGCAATTTTTGACAATTTTCTGCAAAAACAGGCATAAAACACTGTTGTACGACCCTGTACGGAACAAGTACAGTCTGGAAATGCATGAAAGTTGAAGAAATATGTTGTGCAAGTCGAATGCAATTGATTTGAGGTGATTTCATGAAGTTTTGTGTGAGAAACAAGCAAAACATAGTTAACTACCCTGTTCTGATCTAGGGTTTCCAGCGAGAGGAAAAAATTCATAACTTTTGTTTGGACTAGTGAAAATTTATGAAACTTGGTGAAACTCTTCATTGGGATGTGTACTAAGTGTCCTCCAAAGGAAAATTTATGAGTCCTTCATATGCATGAGTTATTAAGGATTGTGTGTGATGTTGTCATAAAAGACCGTCAAAGCCCTAGTAGAATGAGGGTTTAAGAGGAAGGTTGTTCTTGTTGAGTTTGTTAAGGAAGGGTGAGGGTTTGATAAGACCCTTTATAGTGTGTAGAAAGTCTGAGAAACCTAAGAAGGCATCATCAAGAAAGAATTTTTCATTCAAAGTGCCCACTAGGTCTTGTCTAAGGGTTTAGGCCTAGAAAGTTAGGCTTGTAGAGCAGAGTACAGTTGAAGGCACCTTACAAGGGTTTGTAGAACCTAAAACTATAAGCACAAAAATCACACACAACCTCCACGAGGACCCTTATGATGATTCAAATCCTTGTCATGTACATGTAAACGTGAAATAATGCCCTTTAAGCAGCGAACCTCTTGATGACATGTCCTCCTTTCTTGTCTTGTGTTGTTTCTTCCTTGTCGATTTCTCTCTCTCCCCATTTGCGACGCTTTTCAACACTTGTTGCGACACTTGTCGACTTGCATTTTCTAAGCTTTCGACCTTGCTCCTAAGCCTTGTGAGTGTCTTGTAGGTGAGTTTTCACCTCTCGTCTATGTTTTTCATCTAGTGCACCTCCTAGAAGCCTTCTATAGGTCTCCTTGTCCATCTCCCACTTTCAGTTTTTAGTTTCACCTAACCAATCCAAATCTCCCCCTATTATTTCCATATCTCCCCTAGGAGATCCTGCTGACGCAAGTGGAGATTTGCATTCTTCCACATGACTGACCTATTTCTTGAAGCAAAACCCCTTCTGTTCTTCTTTTCTTGCATCTCCCAACCTATTTTTCTGCTTCTGACCCTGTCCAGCCCCGATCTCCCCTAGGTGACCCTACTGGAAAAAGGGACGACCCTACATTTTTGCAGTCATGAAAAACTCAAGTTTCTCACTCATTTTTGCTCTGTTTTCGCCTATTTTTCTTCTCGTTTGCATGGTTTTTTATGCCTAATATAGAGTTAAATATTTCATGCACCCACACATGCATAATTATCTCTATTTGATCTCAAATTAACTCTCCAATCAATTCAGTGAACTCCCCAATCATCCTTGTTAACTCATCAATCAAATGAGTTAACTCTTCAGTCAATCCCTTCTTCTAAACCTATAAATACACCCCTCCCTCAAGCACAAAGGGAGGTAAATTCATTGTACACACAGCTCTTGCTAGTTTTTCTCTCCAACTTAGCATTCAAATGCTCTTATAGGATGAAGGTGCCTTTTGCTTTATTTGTTCAACCAAGTAGTGTCATGCTGCTTCATTCTATGCCATTGTGCTCATTCCAAGCTCTCATTGTGCTCATTCCAAGCTCTCATTGAGCTCATTCCAAGCTCTCATTGAGCTCATACAAGCTTCATCAAAGCTTTTTTTTTTGCTTCTTTGTGTCATTTTGTTGTCAAGAGGATCACCCGCTACCACAAGAGGACTTGAGGTTTCCAATTACAAGGATTACTGAGGGTAGTGGAGTCCACAAATCTTCATTTCTCGCAAGTTCCTTCATTGTTTTTGTTCAATTAATAGTAATTAGAAAAACCAAATTTGCTCTTGGGAACAGTAAAACATTATTTTTTCCTTGATAATTAGATCTTGCATGTTAGATTAATCACCTTCATATTTCTAGATCTAGATTGTTAGAAAAAGCATTTTCCCTTTCCTTTAGATTAGATTACTTCAAAATCATCAAAGACATAAAAAACATAGGTTAACTTTGCATTAGAAAAGTCATATAGAATTGCATACATATTTCCCTTTCATAGATTAAAAGCACTTTCATTTCCAAAATACTAAAAATACCAAAAAAAAACATTTTGCATATCATTTAGCTTGCACGCATATAGAAACCCTAGAATAGACAAAATTGCAAACTCTCGATTCCATCACGAGGTAACCACAGTTAAAACAATCCAATCAAACCCTCGATCCCATCACGAGGTAAAAACAAAGTCAAAACACAAGTTAAACCCTAGGTCAACAAAACCATAGGTCAAAACCCTAGATCTAGTTAAGGTTAGTAACCACACATTTACCTCTATCCTGATTCATGAATGTGCTTAGGAGTAAGAGGAGAGTGGGAGAGGGATATCCATGATGAGATCGAGGAGATCCATCTACGACCACAACAAGAAACATTCATTCAACCACAAGGAGACCCATTTGTCCTCTTGTTGTTAGAAGAAACTAGACAATTACAACTACAACGAGAATTCCTTCAAGACATTGAAATAGCAGAAGCCATCAATGAAAACAATCGTTTACCCACACAAAGGTGGAATCTAAGAAACCCAAATAGAAGAATAGAAACTAGTGATCCTTCGGGTCATAGGGTTATCTCAACTACAACAACAATCGAATGAAACATATAACTAAGCACACAACAATAAAGGCCATAGTACTTGCCGACCCCTCTTCGCGAAGTCTAGCTCTCCAACAAGCCAGACCTCCGCCATGTCTCACCTCCTCTCGATTGGCTAATTTCACATGAGCGAGAGTGACATGGCAGATCACCCCATGGCAAGGAGCGAAAGGGTCCGTGTGTGTGCCGAAATCCAACCCAATAACCCTAGGCAATTGAAGTCATGATTTTGAGCATACATATTTTGGTGAACCCGACGTGAAGGGTAGAGCCTCTTGGTTATGCTATTTGTGTTCCCATTTTAAGCATCTCAAAATAGTTAACAAAAACTTCAAAACATTTTCATACCATTCTTCATAGCCACGTAAGCCACTTCAGCTTATGTCGCTTACGCCATCATCCATTCCATTTATTCTGTGGTGTCTATGGCACCCCTGAATATGACGAAACCTAACTTAAACCAAGGGAACATTCCCTCAAGAGAACCAGAAACTTCCTCATTTGATAGGTATGTGCCGCCACATCCTGATGCGCCAATCACCAACTGTTATGATTATGAGGATTTCGATTACGAACCAAATCAAAGAGAATCCAGGCATTCTCTATCTTTCAACAACCCTGCTTGGGAAAACAACCTGGCCATACCAAATGTGCCACATAAAGCATGAAGGATAAGGTTAGAGATACATCGACCCAAACAACCTTCCACAAGCACATCGAATACCCATCTTGATGAGGAGGTTAAACGGTTAGAAAGACATCTGCAAGAAACCAAAAATGCTCAAGAGGCATTAAGGATTGCCTTACAAGAAGAACAAAAGAAAATGTCGCACACGAGGAAGCACATTACCACAAAAATATTCGAAGGGAACATCCTAGAAATGAAGAAACACCTAGAATTGCCACTCCTGTAGACTTGATTGCAACGCTAGTACAAAGAATTAGAATCTTGGAAGTGGAGCAAGCCACTCCTAAAAGAAGACAAAAGTCTCATGAACAGGATCAGGGGGCATCAAAAAATCCCCCTACCTCAATTACTATTCATAGAACGCTAGAAATGACATGTCTGAATGGGAATCCTCCTATTCAGAACAATCCGACAAATCTAACAATGGGTTACCAAAACCCACCCACGGGGTTATTACTATCAACCCAGCAATCTCAAAGTGCCTTTTTAGGAACGTACCTCAAATATTTGAAAGAACCATTAGACCAAAATATAAGAAGTGTGCAATTACCTCAGCCATTGCCAAATCTCCCGAAGTTCAAAGGGGAAGGAGATCCAAATTCCCACATCAAAGCCTACACCACGGCCATAAGAGAACTCCTCCCATGGGATGGGGTTGTAGCAAAGATCTTCCCAAAAACTCTTGAAGGCATCGCTCTGGATTGGTATTATCGTCTCCCAAAAGCTTCAATCCATTTATTTAGACAACTAATCGGTGAATTTGTCATGGCATTCGACATGAAAAATCTCATTAAAACAAGGGTCAAAGAGTTCCTCACAATGAAACAAGAGCCAAACGAATCTGTAGCCCACTTCGTCACTCGATGGAGACAATTTCTTTATTCTTAAACTAGTGCTCCGAACATGGATCATCGAGAACTGTGTGATCTCTTTTTGCATGCTCTTACCAAGGAAATGAGAGAAGATGTTCAAAAATTGCCATACAAATCTTATGAAGAGGCATTGGAAAGTACCTTGAGGATTGACCAAGCCGCCATCGACAGTGGTAGAAAGGTCTACGGGTCAAATGGAAAGCTAACGAAGGAAGACATAGGAAACAATACCTCTGTCGTTAAAATTCTCAAAAATAATAGGAGCGCAACCATAGATGGGGTGGCGGATCAACCCCCAATCAAGAAGATAAAAGATGACTACAATGGGAGAGATTACTATCCTTCTAATGTAAATGCCATAGATTGACCTAGAAACAACGGGTACTACCCTTGAGACAATTACCAAAGTTGGAACCGCAACAGAAATGGGAACAGAAATGATGGAAGATACAAGAGACCCCCATATGAGTTCAACCAATTTTGTTCTTTTCATAGAACAAGGGGGCATAGCACAAAATCTTCTAGGGAATACAACAGATTCATAGCATGACTACCAAAAGACCAACAGCGTTTATTCATAGAAATGTTCTTAAACCCACAGGAGGTCACACCGGACAACAAAGATACAAGACAAAATCAAGCTCCAATAGTGCCACAAAATGCAAACATGAGAATTTATCAAGATTTGTTCCCCACGCATAAAGACATATACACAACGAACCAAAACAAGATGACTCAGAGTAGTAGCCCCAAAATCCCATAGCAACTGGGATAAAAAGGAGAAGCTAGGATGATGGGATTAGTCGAGATTATGCACAACGAAGAGGAAGAGGAAGACCGTGAGGATGAAAAGGAGAAAATAGAACCATATGAGGGTACCATCTCAATAGTAGAACTAATACCAGCTCCAATTTGGCCTTATGAGCTCATAGAAGACTTAAAGAAAATGTATGCCCACATTTCGTTCATTGATTTACTCAAGAACTCCCCTTCACATCACTCTGCATTACTACAAGCAATAGGTCTGAAATACCTCGACCAAATTACATCACCACCTAGTGAACAAATCAATCACATGGACTACGATCGTAGCCCACCAAACTCAGAACTCAAAGATCCAGGGTTTTTCTTTGACTTACAACAGATGCCTTCTGAGGCAAAGTTAACAAAAAGAGGGGACCCGACACTATATCTTCAAGTGTGGATCTATGATACGTGCATCAAATGAACATTAATCGACGATGAGGCCACAGTGAATATGTTGGCAAGAGACATTGTGTGGCTTCATAAATGTTGTCATTGATGGCAACAAAGTCTATCCCACACATCCGCAGTACATAATATGCGTTCACCAGAAGTCAGATTGAAGAATGTTTTGGTTTGGTGAACAAGAATAGAGTATGTAACAAGGTCTAACAATTAGGTCCGGATCTCTCAGATGGTGTAACTCAGTAAGTTACGGACTTGGGAAAGTCAAGAGGGGTATCATGATTACTGTACTCCAGAGATTTAGCCTCTGGTGATAAATCAAGGAAAAGATATGAGCATCTGAGTGTTGGGTTCCAGTCAGGCAGAGCGGATAGAGGAAGAACTGACCGGCAGAGTATTAGACTTCAATCCGGATGAGTAAAAGGTGTTGATCAAGCAATTTGTGGGATTATACATTGTTGGCCGACATGATTAATGACTTCTATGCCTATGTTTTTTGATACGCATCACAAATCAAGCATGGATTCAGCCGACAGATCAATAACTTGCAAATATCTTGAGTGTTCTTGTTGCTGACTAGAAAGTTGAGGAGAATCCTTGATGCGGATATATATACCAGATGGATTCCAATATGTAGGAGTGTGTGGTGAACAAGTGAGGAATTAAAGTGCGAAGAAAAGCAGGGATAAGTGTGAAAGCAGCAATTCAAGTCCGGTATGTGACAAAGCAACAGCACTCAAACAGAGGAAGAACGAAGTGCATCAGATCAGTGTATTGTGCCTAACTGGAACTAAACTCTTGCATTTGTAGATGCTTCTCATCAGTTCAAACACTTGATTATCTTTTGTAAGTTTTGTAGATAGTGAGTCCCTTGTAGGCAATGTGCCTCTTGTGAGCAGTGTGCTTGGGCAGTGAGCCCTAATTGGCAAGTGTCATTTTGTACTCCTTTATTCTTTTAACAGAGAATACAATCTTGGGTTAGTCACCTCGTGGTTTTTCCCTTAACAGGGTGTCCACGTAAAAATCCTTGTGTTATGTGTGTTGATTTTATTTCTATTCTTATGACTACATATGCTTTCATGGTTTGATGCAACACTGATTATTAAGATAACAAAAAGAAAAGAAAGTTAAGGAAATTTTGAGATAACTGATTCACCCCCCCTCTCAGTTATCTACCTTGTTTCCAATAGAATATAGTTCCTTTCTCCCTTTTAGAGAGGATGGGCTATGGACACACCAATATCACCACCTCAAGAGATACTATAAGTGGATATGATAATCTAAAAGCTGCCACCATAGGTAAAATTACCCTTCCAGTGACTTTGGGACCTAAAACCATTCCAACCACTTTCTATGTCATAGATAAAGACACGGGATATAACTTAATTCTTGGAAGGCCATGGATACATAGAATGAAAGTTGTGCCATCCACGTTGTTTTAGGAAGCTCGATTCTTACACTTAGGGAAAGTGTACGTCGCAAAGAGAGATACAGAACCTTTCAGTATGTTAAAAGAAAACACGCCAAACAAATGCATAGGCATCCCCATAGACTATGAACTCCCTACCAACAAGTTAACCGTCCTAAATCCTACACTTGAGTCGATATGTATCAAACGAATGGAAATCCCAGAAAAGACAATAAATGTTGCAAAGATCAAAAATTTAGAGAATGAGTCGTTTCCTAAGAAAAAGGAAGTAGTTCCCAAAGAGAAGATTAAGGAAATCACTGAGTTGATAGAGCGAGATGGACCACTCCAATTTCCCCTAGAGATACTCATGATCGATGTCCAAGAGACTTACAAACTCTTTCCTTGCACAAGGGAAAATCCTCACAGAACTAAAGGACCAGTGTTTCAAACCATCAAATTGGATCTAAGAAATGCGGACCCACATGCTTTCTCAAATGCAGAGGAAGACATGACGAAAGGTTACACACCATTGTCACCACTAAGTGAATCACGTGTCCCCAAGACACCAAAAGAAATAGAATCATATGTACCTCTCACACCAACGGAGGATTCACATCAACCAGTGATACCCATGGAAGAGGTGCATTCCATAGATAATGAATCAACCAATGCTATAGGGGTGTTACCTAGGATGTTTATGGTATCTAGACCAAAAGAAAAACTAACCACTTTAGCCTCGGTCCAATCAAATGAACTCGGTGAATGGGAAGCACCTCGGGTACAAATACAAATGGTAGAGAGACTTCCTGACAAAGACGAGGAAAGTGAAGGTATCTTTCACAAAGAATGGAAGATGAGAGTAACAGTTTGTGTTGATGACCCTGTCATTTTCGAACTCCCAAAAAGTTATATCAGATATGCCATGGACTTGAGACCAGAACCAAATGGGAGGACAAGTATAAGCTTTGTCCCTTTTAATGAACAAAAGGAGCCACAAACTCCTCATGAATTGTTCCGATTCTCGCAAAGAATCCAAGAAAGACCAGATGTGAAGATCTATATGCAAGAACAATTTGTCCTATTGGCAGAGCTATTGAATTGTGATGGAGTCCTATATTGGACCCCTTCTCATCAATAAGCCTTTCGAGACTTACTTCGTCTCACGATGCCAAGAGAAACCACCGATTTGGTAGCAGTTGATTCAAATGAAAAACCTTACAGAATAGAAGAACTTGTCTTAAGAAGAGGTAGCACAAAAAATAAGAAAAGAAGACAAAAGAGAGCTTTTTCAGAAGACTAGAAAGGTCCTTACATGGTCAAAGAAGACATTGGAAATGGTGCCTATATCTTGTGCACAATGGAGGGAGAGCAATTTGGCGAAACGATTAATGTTTTTCACCTCAAGAAATATTATGTCTAAAAAACCAAAAAAATCATAAAACATAAAAATACAAAAAAAACCAAAAAAAATCAAAATGTCAAAAATAATTTGTTTCTTGCATTTCTGCATCATTCTGTTCATCCATTATTGTTAGTGACTTTCTAGATTATACTATTTTCTTTTTAGTAAGGAGTCTAATGTTGTCTAGATATATGTCATCCTTTCAGGACCTAGAGATTCCTCATATCCACAATCACCATTATCCCCCTTCATTCCCAGTGATTCTAATCAAAACCTAGCTCTTAGCTTTACATTGATCCTAGTCTTAATGAGTCAAGATGTTAGGTCTAAACAAAGTCAGTATTCAAACCTACAGTGTTCAAAGGAAGCTTGCAAGAGACCTTCCCAATTCTTCCCTAGCAGTAGAGAAGTCCAACCAGATTACAAGAACTTTAGGTGGCGCTCAGCCCCTTATCTTTCTTGGCCAAAAACGTCAAGAAGATCAAAACTCTGAAGGAAGCAATCTAAGATTCGAGTGAATTAAAAAAATGAGTGATCAAAATAAGAGTGTCAAAAAGTGAGAATTGAGAGATCAAAGCATTGCATATCAGAGGTCCAAAAGGCATTCATTTCTTGAAAAATCAAAATCCAAAAAAAAGTGAAAAGCAAAAAAAGAGAGATACAAAAAAAGAGTGAAAGAGAGAAGATTGATGAATGTCCGTACTCTTGGGTGGAGATTAGTCTAAGCTCGAAGCCTCAAGGGTGACATTCTAATAGAGAAAGAAATGCACAAAGCACACACACACACTAGCTGAGCAAAACCGAAGGTCTAGTAATCTCTAGGATCATCTTTTGTCTAGGGACCCTTATTCTTTCCCTTTTATCCTTTACCCTGGGTCTGCTTTGCTTGCCATCTATGATCTATGTCTAGCGAACACCAATAAAATTTGTTTCTTGTCTAAGTTGAAAGCTTGTCAGCTTGTCTTATCTAGACAACATCAAGTCTAGAAATCAGAAACGCTCCGTATTCATTCCCACTCCCCCCTTGAGTTTCCCTAAATCCTATCTCACAACCTTGGATAGATCTCTTATATCAGGACAACTCGCAATCCCCTGAATTAAAAATCGTATTTAAGAGCAGTCACATTGTTTGTTCCACATTGTATTCATGCCAAAAATTGAAAAAAGAGTCTCAAAGCAATAAAGTCAAATGTCATAACTCATGACATTCAGTATAAGTAGAAGTTTCATTTACAACATTCCTTGTATTCTTGCATTATCATATTGTGAACTGCATCTCATATATATGTCACAAAAAATTACAAAAATATGTCATTGTTATCATGCTTGCATTGTTAAAAGAGTTGAAAAGATCAAACATAATCAAAAAGTTCCCAAAACCTCCAAACATGCACAAGAGATGAGTACAAATTCGATAGGGAGAAAACCATAAAAGGATAAACTTTCATAAGATACATCCGAAGTTTGCATATACAAGAGTATCAAAGAGCAAAGACAAAATGCTCTCGAAAAAAGTAGAGGCTCCAGATGCAAGGGGGCACAATTTCAAGAAAGAAGCTCAAGGGTGGTTCCCTCCAACAGAACCCTCAGGACTCCGGCTCCTTCATTTGCGAATACCACTCGTCGCTCCATGAGACCTATGAGAGTGAGGTGCTCTACTGTGAGGATGTGACTGTGAAGGTCCCGCCATGCTAGCATCACATCGTCCAAAATTAAGGCGAATCATCTCTCAAAGTACCTGGTTCTCACCCTCAAGGATGTCGACCTGGATCTTCAATTCTATATTCATTTGACCCATGTGGTAGACATGAGCAAAAATGTTAGTGTGTCACCCTGCAGTAGGGGGCACACTAGGATCATCTAAAAGATGATCACAAGTCATCCTAGTGAAGGGAGAAGCTAATCCAACATTAATCTCACGAACAAAGTCCCTCCACTATCTGACATTGCCTGAAATAGAAAATAAAAACAAGACCAAGTCAGTTCCACATAAAAAGAGAAAGGACAAAGGTACGTAAAAAGCGAGTAGATTAAACTTACGTGGGTCACCGGACTGCCAATCAAGGTCAAACTGACGCATCACCTCATCTGAATGAGGAGGTTGGGGAACAATCGGAGGACCTTTGGGGATATCAGGAACATCATCTGAATTATCAATATCATCAAAATCCTCATCCTTGGGAAGGGCCTCATCTGACGAATCATTACTATCTGGAACGTAGTCCTCATCAGTAGATTCTGAGTCAATAGTCACAATTAGAGATCAGGAAGGAGTCCCTCTCCCTCCCCTCTGTCCTCTAGAGACCCTAGTAATGAAGATGCCTGGAGTCAAAGGAGTCCAAATGACATTCCTCTGTCCAATCTCACCCATTTCCTAAACAGCCCTGTAACAAGTAGACATCCCCGCCAAACTACTATAAGACATGATCAACCTGATGGGCCTCAACCAGACCATTGCGGTCTGTGATCTTAGATACCTCACAACAATACTCTCTTATCTCACCATCTCGGGCCCAAGCTCCCTCCATATCCTGATAAGGATCAAAGATCATGTCCTCATCAATAACAGTAGCAAGAGTGGGTAAAGTAGCATCGAAGTGATCAACATGCATCCACCTAGCCGCTCTCGGTAAATGTCTATCTGGAAGCGGAATGAGCTTCTGATAGGGCCTCATGTGCTCAAATATACATGCCATAATCAAAGAAGAGTGGCTAAAAGATAGAGCCCCTCTCCATGAAATCTGATAAAAATCTCTATAAACCATGGCCAAGATGTCAGGACCCCAAGCATAAATGTGCCTTCCTCAATCTCACGAATGATGGGTACCCAACACCATCTAAGACGAGTCGAGGCCTTGTCTCTTGATAGCCTCAAAGTAATCAATCTAATCAGGAACCTCCTCAAGAGTGGGATCCAAATTCGTGGCATGGAAGTAAGCTAAACTCCTGTCTGGTCCCCAGGGTGATTGACCCCCATAAATGCAACCCAAGAAGCCTTGTCCTCGTAGGACTCGGTAACTAGAAGAGACAAAGGTTGTCCTCTCATAGGAACCCCAAGTATGCGATACACATCATATAAAGTGATAGTCCACTCTCCAGAAATCTATGGGAACCTGAATGTGTTTCTGTCTGCATCCCAATAAGTCAAAATGTCACAGCATATACGAGACACAAGATGTATCACAGGTACATGGCAAACTCTAGCTAGGCCTGCCCTCTTCAAAATAGCACGATCCTCAGTACTCAATGAAACAAACATCCCCGAGAGCCACCCCTGCTCTCGGCAGGCATTCCATTGAATACGCATGTCCTGCAAAATCAGAAGAGAACTTTAGATTAGATCTCGTAAACTCGTAAAAATCCCTAAAAATTGTAAAACTGCAGAAAACCTTACACAAAAAAAAAGCACATAAACCTTCAAAATTGCAATAAATAGGTAAATACAGTGACCAAATCATGTCAGATCAAAGTGAAACAAGTATTAAACAACATCAAATGCAGTCAAAAATCAGCCCAATAGGGTCACCTCTGGGCAACCCAGTTGTTTTGCAGGATCTCCCCTAGGTGACCCTGCCTGGCAAAAGGGGTGACCCTAAAGGAGGATCCCTTGACCAAAAACTGCTCTAAAAACCTCATTTTTCAACTGATTTCAGAAAACGAAAAACCAATCTTGCTCTAAACGATGAGACGAACATAATGCAATAGAGAAAATCATCAAAAACAGACAATTTTAAAAGATTTTCACAAAATTCAACCTAGGGTTTAGAGAAGAGTTTTTCATTGATTGCATACCTGATTCTCCGCAGCTAAAGAAGGGGCAGCCATCTTCACGATCTCATCAACGATATCTTTCTAATGACTGCTCACACAAATGATTCCGTCACCGTTTCGCTCCGATCTCACAATTTGGCTTACTTTGTTTGCCCTTAGTTTAGTTCATTTATGCATTTTTAGATTAGTTATTTGCTTTTATGCATCTGTTTCATGCATTGTTTTGCTCTCATCCCTACAAGTCCAAACCGACAAAGGCAAGCAACTAGTGGCACTCAAATGATCTATGGTAAGTTCATCATTTCAGTTTTCATTACTTACTTTGATATATTAAATGTCGAACTAATACTAGTTATTGCAGGTACAAATTGTGGGAAAATCGACAACAAATAAGGACTAGTTCAGGAACAGTACCTACCTTTCATATAGATTACTGTCTCCAAGGGGGCAAATATGTAAGCACAAAAATCACGCACAACCTCCATAAGGATCTCTATGATGATTCAAATCCTTGTCACGTACATGTAAGCATGAAATAATGTCCTTTAAGAAGCGAACCTCTTGATGACGTGTCCTTTCTTGTCTTGTCTTGTTTCTTCCTTGTTGATTTCTCTCTCTCCCCATTTGTGACGCTTTTCGACACTTGTTGCGACACTTGTCGACTTGCATTTTTTGAGCTTTTGACCTTGCTCCTAAGCCTTGTGAGTGTCTTGTAGGTGAGTTTTCACCTCTTCCCTATGATTTTCATCTAGTGCACCTCCTAGAAGCCTTCTAGAGGTCTCCTTGTCCATCTCCCACTTTTAGTTTTTAGTTTTGCCTAACCAATCCAAATCTCCCCCTATTATTTCTAGATCTCCCCCGGGAGATCCTGCTGATGCAAGTGGAGATTTGGATTCTTCCACATGACTGACCTATTTCTTGAAGCAGAACCCCTCCTTTTCTTCTCTTCTTGCATCTCCCAACCTGTTTTTCTGCTTCTAACCCTGTCCAGCCCAGATCTCCCCCGAGCAACCCTACTGGCAAAAGGGGCAACCCTGTCGTTTTTGCAGCCACAGAAAAACTCAAGTTTCTCACTCGTGTTTGCTTCATTTTCACCTATTTTTTTCCAGTTTGCATGGTTTTTGATGCCTAATATAGAGTTAACTATTTCATGCACCCACACATGCATAATTAGCTCTATTTGATCTCAAATTAACTCTCCAATCAATTTAGTGAACTCCCCATTCATCCTTGTTAACTCATCAATCAAATGAGTTAACTCTTCAATCAATCCCTTCTTCTAAACCTATAAATACACCCCTCCCTCAAGAACAAAGGGAGGCAAATTCATTGTGCACACAACTCTTGCCAATTTTGCTCTCCAACTTAGCATTCAAATGCTCTTACAGGACGAAGGTGCCTTTTGCTTTATTTGTTCAACCAAGTAGCGTCACGCTGCTTCATTCTATGCCATTGTGCTCAATCCAAGGTCTCATTGAGCTCATACAAGCTTCATCAAACCTTTTTTTTTTGCTTCTTTGTGTTGTTTTGTTGTCAAGAGGATCACGCACTGCCACAAGAGGACTCGAGGTTGCTAATTACATGGATTACTAAGGGTAGTGGAGTCCACAAATCTTCGTTTCTTGCAGGTTCCTTCATTGTTTTTGTTTAATTAATAGTAATTAGAAAAACCAAATTTGCTCTTGGGAACAGTAAAACATTGCTTTTTCCTTGATAATTAGATCTTGCATGTTAGATTAATCACCTTCATATTTCTAGATCTAGATTGTTATAAAAAGTATTTTCCCTTTCCTTTAGATTAGATTACTTCAAAATCATCGAAAACATAAAAAACATAGGTTAACTTTGCATTAGAAAAGTCGTATAGAATTGCATACATAGTTCCCTTTCATAGATTAAAAGCACTTTCAGTTCCAAAATACTAAAAGATACCAAAAAAACATTTTGGCTATCATTTAGCTTGCATGCATATAGAAACCCTAGAATAGACAAAATTGCAAACCCTCGATTCCATCACGAGGTAACCACAATTAAAACAGTCCAATCAAACCCTCGATCCCATCACAAGGTAAAAACAAAGTCAAAACACAAGTTAAACCCTAGGTCAAAACCCTAGATCTGGTTAAGGTTAGTAACCACACATTTACCTCTATCCTGATTCACGAATGTGCTTAGGAGTAAGAGGAGAGTGGGAGAGGGCTATCCGTGACGAGATCGAGGAGATCCATCCACGACCACAACAAGAAACATTCGTTCAACCACAAGGAGACCCATTTGTCCTCTTGTTGTTAGAAGAAATTAGACAATTACAACTACAACAAGAATTCCTTCGAGACATTGAAATAGCAGAAGCCATCAACGAAAACAATCGTTTACCCACACAGAGGTGGAATCTAAGAAACCCAGACAGAAGAAGAGAAACTAGTGACCCTTCAGGTCATAGGGTTATCTCAACTACAACAACAATCGAATGAAACATACAACTAAGCACACAACAACAAAGGCCACATTACTTGCCAACCCCTCTCCACAAAGTCCAGCTCTCCAACGAGCCAAACCCCCACCGTGTCTCGCCTCCTCTCGACTGGCTAATTCCACATGAGCGAGAGTGATGTGGCAGATCGCCCCATGGCAAGGAGGAAAAGGGTCTATGTGTGTTCCGAAATCTGACCCGTCAGCCCCAGGCAACTGGAGTCATAATTTTGAGTGTACAGAAACCATTGTTTTTGTTCTTGTTTATCCATAGGTATTGATATTGTTTCCCTCTACATTAGACATGCCTTAAACAACTCTTGTAATCCATCCCTTCCAAGCATATCCTATAATGTCCATCCCCCATGCATCCTAACACCTCGTCATGAGAAACACATACCTAGAGTGGGGCATCTTCTTCCTATGAGACATAGTCCTTGGAAATCACATTTGATTTTCCCATCATCCATCTATCTTCAATCATCTATCCTACCCCTATCCTTTCTTCCTATCCATTATTCATTATCCCACCCTCTTCGACTCCTACTATCCACGCCCCCTCCATTGGCCTCTTCCTAGTTTGTGGTTTTGCTACAATTCCAGAGGTTGAAGCATCCCCCATCCCCCATTACATCCAAACTCCTTCACCCATCTATACTCTATCCTCCATCCACCTATCACACCATCCCCCATCTATCCAACCTTTGGTCATGGTTTTGATACCATGAATATGGTCTGAGCACTATTTTCCCCATCTATCACGCAATCCCTTCATTCCTACATCCTTTCCTTTTACACCCTTTCAACTATCCATTATCATCTATCCATTATTCCCTTATCATTAATTGTTCCTCTACACTATCCATTATCCCCTTATCGTTTCCTCCAAATCATCATCTCATGCCTTGTCGATAGACTTGGCTTTCCCTTGTCATTGGTATCTAGCTAAAGGCTACTCACACGCAAACCAATGCAATCCTTCCCAGCAATCTAAATCCCCCAAATATCCAAATCTACACAAGAACATCCTAATCAATGTGCATCTCAAGCTAGCATCTATGCACAATCATCCATTCGCATCCATGGTCTTGTTCCTAGCCTTGCTACAAGCCTTTGACCTAAATCATCCATCATCATCATCGGGATAAATCATTCCCAATCCTCATGTTGTTCTTATCATCAACAACACAATCCATCATCATCCAATCCATCAATCGTTGGCTTTTCATCTTGACCAAGGGCAACGTCATGTTTGTCTTTGAATCCTTTTGTGCATGTGTTCTTTCTTGTGTGTGCATTATCTCTTTATCTTGCATTAGCATTGGTCCCTATAACCCTACATGTCATAAATCTATCATGGTCTTCCATATCATAGTGCTATACGACATAGGGTTGCTTGTGACCTTAACGATTGGCTTTTATGCATGGGACACATTGTCACCTTGGTTCCTTATACCTTGGTGCATACCGTCTCATGTCATATCAAATAAAGATGGCTCTCATTTATCAGTGTAGCATAACGCATAATCCATGGAGTCATGAATCAGCTTGCATCTATCCATTTTCCTTCCCCCCTATCCTTTCATCTCATCCTCCCTTTCCTCTAATCCCCACCATCCAATCTATTTTATCCCCCCAATCCATGTGGTCTTTTAAATTCCACTCTCTTCTTTCTAATCCAACCCTCTTCATCCTTTCAAGAGCGTATCTGCATTCTCCAAACCCGCCTGCCCTCTCGAGGGGGTGCCATCCCTATCATCATCATCACCATCATCCCTCCTCATCACTCTTGCTTTGAGTGGTCGGGGCATTATCATTCAGTATCCTATCATCTTCCTCTATCCAACCCAACGCTATGTTTTATCTTTCTTTGAAATGATACTACTTTGCAACACCATCTCAAAGAGGGGCAAAATGTAGACACGTAAAATTGTCCACTCATCGTCTTGTCACTATTCATCTACAATCAGGACATCCCTAAACCATCCCTAGACATCCCTAAACTGCATTTTCCATACATTTAATTGAATAAACACATATTTAGACAGTTAATTGATCAATTCTCCTTCAAACCGTGATTAAACAATATTTTATTGTCAAAATCACTATTCATGTCATTTTCACTATTCATCTATACCTACATTGGTACCTGCATTCATTTTCCTATAGTCCAAACATTAAAGAAATTTTATTTATCCAATATCCCCTTTTCCCATCCCATATTCCCTATTTTCTACACTTTTGGTTAGGTGACATAAACCTAATTAATTAACTAATCTCGCTTTTGCACATTCCATTATCCTAACCTAATCCTAGTCAAACCCTCACAACCCCCCATGTGTACAAAGGTGTGACCTTTGTACAAGCCCACATAGCCTTCTTACAAGCCCACATGGCCTTCTTACAAAGTGATGGGCAAGTCCTTTGTACAAAAGGTCATTTATGTTCTCACTTGATCCTCACCATCCCTTTTTTCCAAAATCATTTTTCTACCATTGATTCCTCTTTGATCCAAAGACATCCCTCATCCACCAACCAAATCAAGCCACTTAACACATGCTCATGCATCTAAGCCTCTTAATCAACCTCAACCCATGATCTTCCCAATCAATCTCATCCATCCAATCCCTTATCAAAAAATCTATAAATAGCCACTCATCCTAGCCATTTTCAAGACTCCATGAATTGCAAAATAATGTTACCATTTTGAGGAGCCACCTCCTTCACAACATCAAATGAGCACATCAAAACAACAAAGATTTGCATGGTAATTAATTTAAATTAATTTCTATTTCTTATTTGCATTCCTTTATTTGCTCAATCTGAGTGTATTTGATGATGAATGAAATAAACTAATATTGTTTTAGTTTTTTTTTTGTGTTCATTTTCACATGCATACAAATTGGACAATTAAGATTAAAAAGACAAGGATTGAAAGTGGTGTGGATTATTAAATTAGAAGGAATATTAGAAGGATTAATTAACCTTAATTAATTAACTAATCAAAAATTAATTAATTGATTAAGTTGGAAGAATAAATATGAGTTAAGGTTAATTAAAGTTAATTAATTAACAGAGATGGAATTAATTAAATTAGGTTAGTCACCTTAATTGTGATGTGAGGGAAGAATTAATTAATTACAACATTAAATTAATAGTATTAATTAATTATTAAAAATGGGATTAAATGGAAGAAAGTGAATAATTAGGGAATAATTGCCAGAAATTGGTGAGGTATATTTGGGGTGTCTAAACCTCGTTGAGTAATTTTAAACTTTGATTGTTAATATGAACAATCTCTACATTTCTAGCTTGTGTGTTTTTTTGGTTCCATTTTCTGGTGCCTAACAGGTATATTAATAGTGATTGCTGTTACAAATTAGATGTTTTTCCAGCATCACAGCCTAACATAGACTCTGAACTCAGAGATAAGAGGCCAAATTTACAGCATCCCAACTACCAAGCATTCAGTTCAAAATTGTGCGGTGAATTTTTCTTCCAAGGGAACCTGGACGAGAATAACCAACGAATATAATATTTGCACTAGGCTCTCAAAGGTACCTATCACCTGAGTAGATTGGAAACAATTTAATGGGGAAAACTTGTTTGTGAATTTTTTTTATTTATGGAGCTAATCCTTCACATCATCCAATTCAACAATATGTTTGGCAAATTGCAACAATTTCTCCTAAGTGAATTTTGATAAATGCTCCTATTGTAAGTTAAAACATTAAGAGGTGTTGGAACGTAGAGAAAAAAAACAAATTCCACAAGATATTGTTTCTGAAAACTAAAGCCAACTAGTCATTTGTTTTCAGTGCAAGACAAGATAGTAAATTTCTCAATCAATTGTATTACTGTGATTTTATCATATCCATATCTCTAACACTATCCCAGATTCTTTTATAGGAAACCCCTCTATTTATTTTTTTGGTCCTTGCACACAGGCATGGGTGTTTTGCAGGGCCAAGTGGCAGGATGCAGCCAAGTGACAGTAGTTCTGGTGGTTCAGAAAACCCATTTTTATTCACTTTTTAGTGACTACATTTATTACTGGTGTCCTATCCCACAAGTTCCAAACTTGTGGTGTCTCCATGGTAGACCCCCTCCTGTCACAATGCCACAGATCTGCAATTCACATCACACGTGAGCAAACCACAAACTCACAAAAATCGATATGAGTTCGGATATCACCTACAATGTATTCCAAAACAGTATTACTATGTTTAGATATATCATATTTCAGATATCTGGTGCATGTTTATCATCCCAGTATCCATTATCCCAATTACAAGTAAGATGGCACCATTTCCTAAAGTAAAACTTCAGTACTGCATAAAATAAACATCAAAAACTTAACAGCCATGCAACTTTATCTGAAGAATTGACATATGCATGCAAATCAACAATAAATAAAAGTTAACTGGCATCAAAAGAATAAAAAATCTGAGTTTACCGCAGATTAGTATTACAGAATGACTCGATCCATTATATAAGCTGTGTTATGGATATTTAAAAATTAGAGTTGAACAAGATGGCATTTTTGGATTTATCAACAAAGGGTACCTGACAAGCAATCTGATCAAAGCACTAAGATACTTCAGCAATCAAACAAGACCAGATGCTGTCTGATAGTTGATAGGGTTGTGTACCAAATACACATTCTGCTACTGTCTGCAAGCAGTCAACAACTGTCAAGTTGGCCTGGAGTGTAAATGATGGTCCTTCAATGGAAACCTACTTGGTTCAAATGGCAACAAGACTAACATCTAACCAAAACAAATCATACACGTAGTCTATTTCAAAATAAATCTATCAACTAGGTACGTGTTTCTTAAATGTCTACTTTGGGACCCACTAAAAATATCTTCAGTACAAGTAAGAAGATCCTTATACCTCTTATGTGTGCAGATGCACAGACATACTTAGTTCATACGAATCTAGACCTAACACTATAAATTTAGATCACAAGAACTAATTCATTTTCACTCACAAGACACAAACATGCAGTAAAGAGAGCCAAATGCATATCGAATAAAATGTGTCAGTAGGACACACCTGCAATTTGATATCTCAAAAGCCACTTTGGGGCATTAAATTACATGTCAACAAATGAAAGTAAAAAAATTCTCAGCATCCAAAGAGACCCTGTAGGATCCTGTCAGATGACAAATATGCATAATGCAATTTGAGCCATCAGATAACAAATATGCATAAAACTAGGTTATTGGATTACTAAGCCCCTCTCTGGTTGACAAATTTTAGGTGTGCTCTAAAATTTTGGTTGTTACTCATGTTTATTATTCCTCTTGTTGGCTCCTTCTAAAACTTTCTATTTGAAAATTAATAAGTTGCTCAAGGACTTTTTTTGGGCCTCTTTTGGTGGGAACAAAACCTTTCACCATGTAGCTTGAGAAATTTCCTATCTCCCACATGATGTTGGGAGTTTAGGCTTACTCTCAATCCGTCATCAAGGCAGTACTCTCTGCTTAGTGGATCATCAAGGGCCTAGAAGGGGAGGATGCCTGGGAAATTCTCATATGGCATTGTATTTCGTCAAGAGTGTTGTTTGGACACAAAATTTGGAAAGGCATTGGGCTTCATACTCTCCTAACTATGAAGGCGCCTATTTAGCTACAAGGCACATTTGTTATCAAAAGCATCTAGAAGGCTTGGGAGTCCATCAAGCCCTAGCTTCTTTGGGCTGACAATGATTTTCGCAATGGCCTTTCTATTAATCAATAGTCAATTTGGTGGTCTCTGGTTCTTTCCTATTAAGACCATCCTCTAGCCAAAGCCCCTTGGGTTCGTGCTTTGAAGTTTTACAAGAGAGGAATCAAAATGTTGCTAGATCTTTTCAACGGAGCTACCAAGAATTTCTTATATTGGCTTGAGGCTAAGTTGAAATTCCAACTATCCAATCAAGATCATGAGACCTACCAAACAATTATTGATATCATTCCTCCCCATATGGTTCACAAAATTACAATTAGAACTTTCAAACCTTAGTGGAAAGATTGGAAATGGTATCCTGCTACACCATTCTGCAACTACAAATCCCACAAGGGGTATTTGTGGCTTATGTCTCATCTCCCCATGGTGGCCCAGTTAAACCACCATTGGCACCTCCAATCCTCTCCACGCACTTAGCATTGTAGATTGTTTGGGCAATTATTCTTTAACCTAGGTTGGCCCTTTTCAATTGGTGCACTCTTTATCAAGGTCTTTCATTTGGTTCCCACTTGTCTCATTTGAGAGTTCTTATCCACTATTGTCCATTTTGTCGATAGCCTAAGACTCTCAAACACGTTTTTTGGTTTTTGCACTTGAGCTTAGGAGGTTTGGCCTTGGATTCATGATTTCTTCAAACCTTCTAGGTCTGACCCCTTTTCATGGCATATGGTTTTGCTGGGAGATTGGCCCTACCTCCCATTTAAATTTACCCATACTCAACTTGCTTTTAGGGTGGAGTTTCTCTTTAGCATTTGAAAAGATAGAAATATTGCTCTTTGCATGTTGTACTGCTAATGTTTACTTTTTGTTGTACATTAAATCTATGATATGCTCTAACATGCTTATGTAGATTCAAGGGCAAGTGAACAAAGTTACACTTGAAGTTGCCCATCTATAGATGCTTTTGGATCACTGGGGTAAAACCCCTTGCATAGTTGTCAGAGTGCCATCTCCTTCTGCTTCCCACCAAGGTCATTCCCTACCATGTGGGCAAAATATGGATGTAGCTAACCTACCAGAAGGGATCATGGCTCCCAATCACATGGCTCTAAACCTAAAAGAACCAAGGATCGTGCTGCCCACAATTGCTCTGAGTCTTGTCAGCCACCATTTGTCTCTTCTCATGGATGTGCCCCTATCGAGCCAGATTCTAACAAATTTCCTCACCTAGATCTAGTTATTCTCTTATTCATGCTCATTAATTTGCAAATGAAAACCAAGAAGAAGAACGTCATCACTAGTTGGGAACTGATTGATGTTGGCTCCATCGCCACTAATGTATGGGATAAAATAGATGACCGTGATCCCCCTCTAGATGGTGTTTCTCTCGTCACTTAGTGGTTTTGTTGTTTCTTGATGTTTGGGCTTGGCCCACTTAGACTTTTCTTGTCTTTTGTTTTGGACTTGGGTCCCACTAAGACTTTGAAGATGTGTTGTCTACCGCCTGACTTTTTATTGTGAATATTTTTTAAAAATAATAAAACCATTATTCATCAAAAAAACAAAGAACAAATTTATGCGTCAATGTTTAAAATCACATTCCATAATCCATTTTTCCATTTTCAGGATGAGCAATTTTTGAATCACACTCTCATACACAGTTAAAACCAGAAGCACTCTTATCAATATCATGTACTGTGGAAATACTATTATCTTGTTGAAAACAAATTTGATTTGTTCTTATGATATTTTATACAGCTTTCTATGATGATAAGAATCATCATGACTTGCAGTATGTTTAGCAATTACAAAAACATTAAGCACCTTATGCTTTAAGCTGATCCTATAGAAAAACTTCAAGCTATGAATTTTCGTATTTTACAGGCTATTCAAGATTTAAAGATAACTCGTTATAATCTGTCATGGTACTTGTCATTCATTTTTTACCATGTTGAGTAATTTTTTTTTATGTAAAGGCGTCAGTAATTTTAAATGACTCTTAAGATGAACAATCTCTACATTTCTAGCTTGTGTGTTTTTTCTGTTCCATTTTATGGTACCTCGCAGGTATATTAATAGTGATTGTTCTTACAAATTAGATGTTTTTCCAGCATCACAGCCTAACATAGACTCTGAACCGAGCGATAAGAGGCCAAATTTACAGCATCCCAATTACCAAGCATTCAGTTCAATGCATCAAATATCAACATATAAATTGCGCGGTGAATTTTCTTCCAAGGGAAACTGGACAAGAATAACACCAATGAATATAATATTTTCACTAGGCTCTCAAAGGTACCTATCTAGACTGGAAACAATTTAATGGGGAAAACTTGTTTGTGAATTTTTTTATTTATGGAGCTAATCCTTCACATCATCCAATTCAATAACTTTGGCAAACTTTATTGCAACAATTTCCCCTAAAGCTAAACTTTAAAAGAATTTAGATTAAGCTCTCCTATTGTAAGTAAGTTAAAACATTAAGAGGTGTTGGAAAGTAGAGAAAAAAAAACAAATTCCACAAGTTATTGTTTCTGAAAACTAAAGCGAACTAGTCATTTGTTTTCAGTGCAAGACAAGATAATAAATTTCTCAATCAATTGTATTACTGTGATTTTATCATATCCATATCTCTAACACTATCCCAGATTCTTTTATCCGAAAACCCCTCTATTTATTTTTTTGGTCCTTGCACACAAGCATGGGTGTTTTGCAGGGCCAAGTGGTAGGATGCAGCCAAGTGACAGTAGTTGTGGTGGTTCAGAAAACCCCCTCCTGTCACAATGCCACAGATCTGCAATTCACATCACACGTGAGCAAACCACAAACTCACAAAAATCGATGTGAGTTCGGATATCACCTACAATGTATTCCAAAACAGTATTACTATGTTTAGATATATCATATTTCAGATATCTGGTGCATGTTTATCATCCCAGTATCCATTATCTCAATTACAAGTAAGATGGCACCATTTCCTAAAGTAAAACTTCAGTACTGCATAAAATAAACATCAAAAACTTAACAGCCATGCAACTTTATCTGAAGAATTGACATATGCATGCAAATCAACAATAAATAAAAGCTAACTGGCATCAAAAGAATAAAAAAGCTCAGTTTACCGTAGATTACAGAATGACTCAATCCATTATATAAGCTGTGTTATGGATATTTAAAAATTAGAGTTGAACAAGATGGCATTTTTGGATTTATCAACAAAGGGTATCTGACAAGCAGTCTGATCAAAGCACTAAGATACTTCAGCAATCAAACAAGACCAGATGCTGTCTGATAGTTGATAGGGTTGTGTACCAAATACACATTCTGCTACTGCCCACAAGCAGTCAACAACTGTCAAGTTGGTCTGGAGTGTAAATGATGGTCCTTCAATTGAAACCTACTTGGTTCAAATGGCAACAAGACTAGCATCTAAGCAAAACAAATCATACATGTAGTCTATTTCAAAATAAATCTATCAACTAGGTACGTGTTTCTTAAATGTCTGCTTTGGAACCGACTAAAAATGTCTTCAGTACAAGTAAGAAGATCTTTATACCTCTTATGTGTGCAGATGCACACACATACTTAGTTCATACGAATCTAGACCTAACACCATAAATTTAGAGCACAAGAACTAATTCATTTTCACTCACAAGACACAAACATGCAGTAAAGAGAGCCAAATGCATATGGAATAAAATGTGTCAGTAGGAGACACCTGCAATTTGATATCTCAAAAACCACTTCGGGGCATTAAATTACATGTCAACAAATGAAAGTAAAAAAATTCTCAGCATCCAAAGAGACCCTGTATGATCCTGTCAGATGACAAATATGCATAATACAATTTGAGCCATTAGATTTTGCCCATTAAGTGCTGTGAAGCATGATTGAATAAGAGTTCCCTTCCTGTGTGATTTTCCATCCTCAACTTCTGCTTGCTATACTTGAAAGTTGAAAGCAAATAGAAATTAATGCTATTTTCTCCAACTCCTTCTCAATAGTAAGAACTTAGAAAACTAATTCAAAAGTTATACCTGAACACAGGCAGTGTTGCCTTGTAACATTAAGCAGAAAAGAGTACATAATAAAAATACATATGGAGATGCACATAATCTTCAATATACCCATTCCAGAAGGGCAGTGACAATCAATTTTGCTGAGATGAATCCCAATCTCCACAACAATACTGAACCATTAGAAAGCCACATCTCTATTGTGAATTTCAACCTCAAGCCTCAGGAGTAGGCGATCTTGCAGAAACACTGCCCTCCTGAAGTGACGATGGTCTAAAAGGCAAACTCCCCTCTTTTTCAAATCTTACAGCATTCCTGGCCATTTTTGGAGTGCCTGGAGTTGTGCTTGCTTGGTAGCTCGCTCTCAATGTTGCATCCACAGTGTTGGATGATTTTGCCATAGCATTCCTCACAAACTTCTGAGCAGCAGGAGAAAGTGCACTGAAGCCGGGGCTCATAGAACCCCTCCTTGCTGGAGTGGGTACACGAGGTGGCTTTTGGTAAAGCCTAGACTTCTCCCTGAGATTTCTAGCTGCATCCCTTGAAAGATTGTAAGCCCTGACATCTCTCGATGGAGGATTTGGAATCTTGAAATGAGGCCCATCACCACTACCACCGATACCAACAGGCGTTTCTTCTGTCTCCAACCTCAATGGTGTCCCTTCAATTTCTCCCCAGGTAACAAAAGGTGACTCGTCCACCCCTGGAGCTGGCGAAGGAGTTCTTACAAAACTATAACCTCCCACTCCTCTCTTTGCATTATCTTTTTCGTCCAAAAGCAATTGAGATGGTGTTTTTCTGAGATCTTCCAAGTCATACTTCTTCCTGGCCCTCTCTGCATCTCTCTCCGCAAAAGGCCATGATGCAGGAGTGGAGCCCATAACAGGCGTATACAATATAGCCACTGTGTCCTCCTCCTTGGGCCTGGAATCAAACATGTTTCCATGAAACCGTGTATTATTCTGCTTAATTTCCTTTGAAAGTGCCTTCACTCTCTCTTCCCTTTCAGCAGTCGTCAAGGTTGCCTCCTCCCTGTTTGCAGAATCATACATTAAAAGGTTCTTTGGAGTATTATTCCACGAATCCAAAGTGCTCTCAGGCTGACCTGAGGTGCCATATCCATCTGTGATCCTATCACAACTCTCGTGGCCAATTTGCAATGGCAACCCTGAATCTTGCAAATACTTAAATTTCTCCCTCCTCCTCTTGTTCACTTTCTCAATAATTTTAGCAAAGCTCTCGTTGTCCTCACTAGTATGCCGTTTCAGAAAATCATCCAGTGACAACGAAGTGTCAATGCCCTCCAAACCACGATCCTCAATTGACGGCTCCAGGAGCAGATTAGGGTTAGGGTTTAAGCTGGGGGACCTTGTGGACCTTACCGAGGCACCCACTGTGAGGGCAGGAGAAGGCTCCATGGTAGGTGTCTCAAACGGGTTTCGAACCGACGTCGTGGGCGTCACAAGCTGATCGTGCCCTTCTGTAAATCCAGAAACCCTAGCTTGCCTTCTCCCAATAATTTTCAACTGCGTATCCCTAATTTGCATTGGATCGCCGCTGCGGACGGCCTCGAGCCAATCTAAGCGGTCATGAAGTTTCGGCAGATCGGGGAAATAATCCCTCTCAATGATTTTTTCTATGGCGGCCACATAACTATCTTCGTCTAGTACAGTTTGGGAGCTTTTTCTCTTTTTGGAAGGGGGAGGTCCGGCGATTAATGCCCTCGCAGGGCCCTTCTGAATTCTGGGAGTGCAAGATGGGGAGGGTGAGGGCGATGGCAATATATGCCGAGGGGAATTTCCAGGTGATGATAACATTGTGGGCTTCTACAAAATGGCTTCCTTCTATTTTTTTTTTTTTTCCAATTGGGCGTTTCTTTTTCAGTTCAATGCGTGGAATGCAACAGAAATGTAAAAGAGTTTTGCGGATGTTTCCCTTCAAACCCTACGAACTTTTTTTGGGGGGATTCCCTTGAGTGCAGCAAATTGTAGAAGAATTTTGTGGGTGTTGCCCTTCAAACCCTAGGAACGAATTTTTTTCCTTGACTGCAAAATTGGTGCAAAAAAATACCTTTTTTTCTCTTCCTCGATCCTGTTGCTCCTCTGAAGCGAATCCGATTGATGAATCTCGAATAAAACAGAGCCCTGCAGATCACGATCCTTATGAAGAAGGTACAGGAAACTAAAAAATTTAACTCCGGTTCTTCAACAAAGGTGGGAAATGGACTGTGATTTAAAGATTGGTTGTTTGCAATCACATGGTCTAATTCGACGGCTTTTTTATTTTTGTCTTCTTATTATTTATAATTAGGTAGACATCAATCGAACATTTCGTTTACTAAAGAAAAATAGTCGATCCACTATTTTTAGTTTCCGCCGTGAATTTTTTTCTTTTTAGCTAGTGCATTCGAATTTCGTTCAATACAATAATTTGTTTTTCCCATTACCCGGGGTAGCATCAAATAATTGTGTTTTTTTATTGATATAATGGTGAAATTTGCATATAGTTATGTTTCTATTATGGAGACTCTTCTTAATGCAATTACATATTTACAAGTGGCATTTTTTTTTTTTTTAAGGTTTAGTTCATGGCTCATTTGTTATATGTATCTATTTTATTCTTATTTACACTTAGTTTCATATATTTTTTATTCAATCCCAATATTATCATATTTGTTTATGGTTGAGGTTCTAGTGGTGTGGAATTCAAACTTCAAACATTCAAATTCAAATTCTAAATTTTTAGTTCCTTTCTACTAACTATTATGAACGGACTAGTATACATTTGTGCGACATGTTACTATGTTTTGGTATTTAAACACATTTAATATGCCATTTGAAAGGAAGCTAGGTGTGCAGAAATCGCTTCCTACACTAATCTAATGAGGGGAGGAGAGTGCAAATTCAAATTTATCCTAACTATTACAGCAACATTAAACCATTAACATGAGGTATTGCAGCAAACACATAAAGAAGAAAGAATGACAGAAGAAGAGATACACAAGATATACGTAGGGAAAACCCTTACAGGTAAAAAAACCCCACACTCCAAAACACTGCTCAACTGTATTACGTAAACAAAGAGATTACAATACAAATCAGAGCCAATGCTCTTGCAGGAGTCTTCGACACTCGTATCTGGAGATGATCCGGCAGCATAATAGTACCTGTAAAACCTGTAGTACTTCTCCTCCTCCAAGCACCTGTTTATATAGAAAATACAAGACAAAATTGCCTCTATCTTGGAATGGGCGTCCAACTTGGCCTCATGGCCCAAAACCCACGCCTATGGACACTTGGTCAACATTGTAAGATGCCTCTGACACTTGTCCACACACCCCATTGCAAAGAGGTTGCCTATTTCCAAAATGGGCTATGATAGATGCTCTTACGACTCTTACAACCATCATAGAATCTGTCATAATAGTTACAACTTACAGCTGTAAGACAATCTGTTATGCACAGGCTATAAATAGCATATTCTCTTGCAACATATCATAGTCCACCTTGGGGCGCCCAAAGATGCCTTTTTCAAAAATGCTCTTCGACACATGTCTTCACCTGTCATAGAATCTCCTATTTCCAACTCTTACATGTCATAACTTCGTCATAGGAATCTGTCATGACCGTATTAGTCAATATTCCCTTACAGAACATCTAAGATGCCGACACATGGCAAAATATTCCTACCACAAAGTGGGACGCCTATCTCCTCATGTGAGGACAAAATTACAAGTTGTCATCTTCCATGTAGGATGACACATCAACGTGTCACATCCCACAAGATGACAATATGAATTTACAATTTAATTTACAACATAAGCAATAAATAAAATAAATACAATGAAAATAATACAAGGAATTACCAAGGTTGAGACACCTTAATTCCCAACATTCTCCCACTTGTTGAACACCTTGTAAGAGCCAATAGAATTAACAGGATTTAACTGCTATAGGCCGAGAGGCCCATAGACTCCAAACACCATCTAAACTTCTCTGTGCCCACTGGCTTCGTTAATGCATCTACAGCATTCTTCAAAGTATCTACCTTCTCCAAATTTACTTTCCCATCCTCTACCATGTCTCGCACGAAGTGAAACTGAACATCAATATGCTTTGTTCTAGCATGGAAAGTTGGATTCTTCGCAAGGCAAATTACACTCTGACTGTCACAACAAATCGTAATCTATCCTACATCAACACCAATATCTGAACACAATCTCCTAAGCCAAATGGCTTCCTTACAAGCATGAGTTGTTGCCATGTACTCAGCTTCTATAGTAGACAAAGCAACCACGGGTTATCGCTTACTCATCCAACTAATTGCACCACCAAACATTGTGAACACATATGCACTGGTGGATCTCCTGCTGTCAATGTCACCTGCCCAATCAAAATCCACAAATCTATGAATACAAACTGAATGTGGAGGTCATGTAACATTGCCATGATAGAAAATGGGATACTCAGAAGTACCCCTCAAATAGCTGAACACTCGCTTAACTGCATCCCAATGTACCCGTCTAGGATTAGCCATAAATCGACTAAGGACTCCCATTGTTTGGGCAATGTCTAGTCTTGTGCAGACCATGGCATACATCAAACTACCAACATCACTAGCATAAGGTACTCTGCTCATGTCCTCCACCTCACTAGGAGATTTTGGACACTCATTAATAGATAACTTTGTCCCCAAAGAAACAGGAACACACAATGGTCTACAATCTGCCATGCTAAACCTATCCAACACGGTCTTCACATACTTACTCTGGCTTAACCAAAGTTTTCTGTTAGTTTTGTCTCTTCTGATTTCCATTCCTAGAATGTACCTAGTTGCCCCTAAATCTTTCATTTCAAACTATGCTACCAACTGAGACTTAAAATCAAAAATCATATTCTTACCCTTCCCAATCAGCAACATATCATCAACATATAATGCAACAATGAGAATATGATCACCATCAAACTTATAATACACACAGTGATCTGATTTCGATCTCACAAATCCAATTGACAACACAAAGGCATCAAACTTCAAGTACCACATCCTAGCTTCAAACCATACAAAGACTTTTTCAATTTGCAAACCAAATTTTATTTACCTTTCACTATGTAATGCTCTGGCTGTGACATGTAGATTTCTTCCTCCAAATCACCATGAAGGAAAGTTGTCTTCACATCCATCTATTCTACCTCTAAGTCATAAGTAGTTGCAAGAGATAACAGAAATCTAATGAATGTTAGCTTCGCAACAGGAGAGAAAATTTCACCATAATCAATTCCCTCCACTTGTGAATACCCCTTTGCTACCAGTCTAGCCTTGTACTTTTCAACACTGCTATCTGCACCGAATTTCTTCTTGAACACCCATTTGCAACCAACAGGTTTCCGTACATTAGGCAAAGGCACCAAGTCCCGTGTTTTGTTCTTTTCCAAAGAAGCCATCTCATCCTCCATGGCCTCCTTCCAAGAACCTGCATCTTTCATGCCCATAGCCTCTTTCATAGTTCTAGGCTCATCAGTGTTAGTAAGTAAAGCAAAAGCACAACTAGAATTAAGTAATGAATAGCTAAACCTATCAGGTTACTTTCTTGTTCGTGTAGACCTCCTCAATGGCTGAGGTTGAGATTCTGCTTCTTCTTCTTAGCTTTCAGAGCTACTAGAGCTCTCCTCATCATCAGGTCTCACAGGGTCTGTTTGTTTAGTCTTCTTAGGGGTAGAAGGAAACTAAACCACATCCTCTTTCTTTTCTATCTGTTTTGGCTGTAGAACAACGAAAGAAGGTGTTAGCTCTCTGACGATAACACTTCCATTATACAACACTTTTTCAGCCACAGGATCCCAAAGCTTGTATCCTTTCACACTGACACCATAGCCAATGAAAATACATTTAACAGCCTTGTTCTCCAATTTAGACCATTTCTCCCTAGGCACATGTGCATATGCCTCACAACCAAAAAAATGAAGATGTCTAACAGAAGGCTTCTTACCAGACCACACCTCCATAGGTGTCTTACCAACAAGAGCTGATGTAGGAGATCTGTTTACCAAATAGCAAGCAGTGGCAACAGCTTCAGCCCAAAACTTTTGTTCGAGGCTTGCTCCACTAAGCATACTCCTAGCCTTCTCCATCAGTGTCATGTTCATCCTCTCTGCAACTCCATTTTGTTGTGGGGTATATGGAGTTGTTTTATGCCTTTCAATCCCTTGCTCTTTACAGAACTTATCGAACTCTGCCGATCAAAATTTACCACTGTTGTCAGTTCTCAAATACTTAATCTTTTTACTAGTCTGATTTTCAACAAAGGCTTTAAACTCCTTAAATCAACTAAAGACTTCAATCTTGCTTCTGATAATTCTACTATAATCATCTATGAAAGATACAAAATATACAGATTTTGAAATTGAAGGAACATTAACATGACCAAACACATCAGAATGAATACGATCCAATACACCAGAAGACTTGTGAGAACTAGAGTAAAACTAAACACGGTTTTGCTTTCCATAAATGCAATGTTCACAAAAGTTGAACTCAAGATTACAATCATTTAACCCCTCAACGAGGTTTTTATTTTTTAGGGTACACAGACCCTTCTCACCAATGTGGCCATATCTCAAATGCCATAACATAGTCTTTTCAACAGGAAGCTTAGCTTCCATAGTATCTGCACTACCATTGGAACTAGTTACAACAGATTTCTTCACTGCTCATTTAGATGGTGGGGATGAAGTGACTGCAGCTTGTTTCTGAGTCAGAAGAACTATTACACTGCAAAGTGCATACCTCCAGCTGAAACAGAGTACCTCTCTGAGTACCCTACGCAAGCACCATAGATCCTCTAGTCATCTTGCATCCATCCTTCGAAAAGACAACCTACACACCTGCATCATTCAACATACTTACAGAAAGCAGGTTCCGTGCAAGGCCTAGAATGTGCATAACTCCAGTGATCCCTTTCACTCGTCCATCAAGGAAGCAGATTGAGACTCTTCCACGCCCAATAATCTTCAGATGAGAGTCGTCACCTAGGTACACTCTTCCACCATCGAACTCTTCATATTTCATGAACCAATCTCGATGTGAGGTCATGTGGAATGATGCACCAGAATCAATCAACCACACATCATCAGATGCATGGGTGGTCAGGGCTACAATGAAGGCATCACCATCATCTTGTGACTTGTCAGAATCTTAATCAGGAGCTTTCTTCTTCTTTTTCTTCTACTCTTTGCATTCCTTTGAGAAATGCCTGATTTTTCCATAGTTCCAGCAAAGATCCTTGGACTTTCCAAGAGATTTGGATCTCCCACGGGATTTGGATCTGCCCTTCTCAGCTTTCTTGTCCTTCTTCTTCCCTTTCTCTTTGGATCTTCCACGAACCGTAAGAGCCTCTTTGGATGCCTCAGAAGACTTCCTCCGCATTTCTTCAGATAACAGCGAGGACACCACATCTTCCATCTTGAAGGTGGCAGTGGTGCTTTCGATAGCCATGAAAAGATGATCCCATGAATCTGGCAAAGAATAAAGCAGGGTCATGCAACGATCCTCCTCCTCCATTTTTACACCCACAGATATCAATTGTGCAACGATCATGTTGAAAGCATTCATGTGGTCTGCAACAGATCCTCCATCTTCCATATTCAAAGTGAACAACTTCTTTTTCAGAAAAAGTTTGTTTACTAAGGACTTGGCTTGATAAACATCACCCAACTTGTTCCAAAGATCTTTCGTGTTCTTCTCCTCATGGACATTCAACAGGACAGAGTCAGCTAAACAGAGTCTTATGAGACCCTTAGTCTTCCGATCTTTGAGGTCCCAATCATCTTGTGACATTGCTATAGGTTTCACACCAGATACTGTTTCCCATAGGTCACAATCAACAAGTAGGTCCTCCATCTTCAGTTTCCACAACTCGAAATTAGTGCCATTGAATTTCTCAACCTCTAACCTTCCGAATGTGGTTGCCATATCCTTGTTGCAACAAGATACAAAATACTCTACACAATGCTCCCACTCAACCTAAGATCAACTAAAAAAACCTCTACCCAATAGCTAAGACCAAAACTGGCCAAGCTCTGATACCAACTGAAAGGAAGCTAGGTGTGCGGAAATCGCTTCCTACACTAATCTAATGAGGAGAGGAGAGTGCAAATTCAAATTTATCCTAACTATTATAGCAACATTAAACCATTAACATGAGATATTGCAGCAAACACATAAGGAAGAAAGAATGACAGAAGAAGAGAGACACAAGATATACGTGGGGAAAACCCTTATGGATAAAAAAACCCCACACTCCAAAACACTGCTCAATTGTATTACGTAAATAAAGAGATTACAATACAAATCAGAGCCAATGCTCTCACAGGAGTCTTCGACACTCATATCTAGAGATGATTTGGCAGCATAATAGTACCTATAAAACCTGTAGTACTTCTCCTCCTCCAAGCCCCTGTTTATATAGAAAATATAAGGCAAAATTGCCTCTATCTTGGAATGGGCATCCAACTTGGCCTCATGGCCCAAAACCCATGCGTATGGACACTTGGTCAACATTGTAAGATGCTTCTAACACTTGTCCATGTTGGCAAGAGACACATTGTAGCTTCATGAGTGTTGTCATTGATGGCAACAAAGTTCATCCCACCCATCCGCAGGACATGGTGTGTCAATACCGGAAGTCAAATTGTAGAGTAACTTGGTCCGGTGACCAAGAATAGAGTATGCAGCAAGGTCCAACAATCAAGTTTGGATCTCTCAAAGGAAGTATCTATGTAAAGTGTGGACTTGGGGAAGTCAAGAGGAGTACCTTGACTAATAGATTATAGGGATTGAGCCTCCGGTGATGAAAGAATGAAGAGATATAAGCACCTAAGTATTGGGTTCCTATTTGGCAGAGTAAACAGAGGAAGAACTGGCCGGCAGAGCATCAAACCTTGATCCGGATGAGATATTGATGGTGATCAAGCTTGCTAAGGTATCATTCATGATTGGCCGACATGATTGATGACTTCTATGAGCATCTCTTTGATATGCATCACTTGATAAGCAAGGATTCAACTGACAGACCAAGAGTTTGGGAAAATAATAAGTATTCTGGATGCTGACTAGAAAGTGGATGAAATTTTTGGTGCGGATATATATACCAGATGGATTTAGATATGAATGTGTTGTGTTGTGTTGTGTGGTGCGAAGAATAGCAGAAGAGTAGTGTGAAGGCAGTAAGACAGGTCCGGAATGTAACAGGATAGCAGCACCTAAGGAGAGTAAGAATGAAGTGCAGCAGATCAGTATATTGGGCTTAACCGGAACTAAAATTTAGCATGTGTGGATGCTTCTCATCAATTCAAGTATTTTTTTACCTTTGTTTCTTGTAGACAGTGAGTCTCTTGTAGGCAGTAAGCCTCTTGTGAGCAATGTGCTCGGGCAGTGAGCCCTAATTGGCAAGTGCCATTTTGTACTATTCTATTCTTCTAATAGAGAATACATTCTTGGGTTGATCACCCCGTGGTTTTTCCCTTAACCGGGTTTTCCACGTCAAAATCAGTGTCATGTGTACTAATGTTAGTTCTACTTCCATGGTAATGCTTGCTTGTATGATTTGATTATGCACTAATTGTTAAAGAAGGACTAAAAATTAAAATAATTAAGATAACTGATTCACCCCCCCTCTCAGTTATCAACAATTGGTATCAGAGCCAAGTTCCTCCAAACAGAGCCTAACAGCTTGAGGAAGATCTAGAAATTCAAATGGATATGTATGGTATGAGGGAACAACTTTAGTCTACCCTAGATGATCTTGAACAATCTAATTCTGAAGTCAATGAATTGAAGGAAAGACTTAAACAAGCTGATGAATTCATAAATGAATTAAAAGGGAAACTGAGTATCTCTATGAAAAAGAGAAAGGATCTACTTTAGCAACTAGCAAGTCAAGGTGAAACCAATGATACAAATGAAGACCTAAAAGAGAAAACCAAGCTATGTGAAAAGTTATCAAAAGAGGTCATTATGGTAAGACATGAAATGGAATCAGGAGTTATGAAGTTCACCCAAGAAATTGAAGAAAAAAGAAAAATTGAAGATGATCTAAAACAATCTCTCAAGGAAAAATCAGAAGACTGCTATAAAATGGATAGAATAATCAGACATCTGGAATCTGATCTTGAAGATGCTAGAGATAATGAAGAAAAACTTAAGGATCAAATAGACATTCTTAAAAAGGATCTACAAACAACAAATGAATACAAAGAAAAACTCAAGATAAGCTCTACTCAACTTGAAGTTCTTCTTGAAAGTCAAAAGAGGGTAGATGACAAGCATGGCTTGGGATATGAGAAAGGTGAAAGCTCTGGATCCGGTCAGAAGAACTCTGGATCAGGAAATCCAAGGAACAGACCTAGAAGACCTTTGGTAAGGCAACCAAATGCTCAAAGATATCCATCCTTCAATGGATATTGCCACAACTGCAATAACTTTGGTCATAAAGCAAATCAGTGTAGAAGAAGAATGAATCAGACTAATTCATCCTTCTCTGGATAATGTTTCAATTGCAAAAGGTATGGTCACAAATCTCATGAGTGTAGAAATATGCAAATGAACAATTCATTCAATGGTAGATGTTTTACATGCAATAGAATGGGACATATGGCTAATCAGTGTAGATCAAGAGGATATCAGTCAAATATGCAAAGAAATGTTGTTTGCTACAATTGCAATAAATCTGGTCATATTGCTAAATTCTGTAGAAGTAAGAATCAAGACAAAAGGGGTCCGAAATAGGATAATCATAGCCAAGACAAAGGAAAGGGAAAAGTGAATGCGGATGAAATTCAAAGGGAGATGAATAAGATCTGGGTGAAGAGAAGCACAAAGAATGTTGGGGATAGATCCGCACCAGAATCTTGTGTTGATAATCCTTCCAGAAATTGAGTAGATAAGCTCTAGCTCAGGGGGAGTCACTAAGAAAAACAAATCCCCCAGCCAGTCAATTGGTGCCTGAAATTGGCACATGAGAAGTTGTGGATTAAAAGATTCTCAGAGAAACATCTAAAGAAATCTTGGTAAAGATATGGAAGATCCGTAGGAAGATTTGAAGAGTCTAATCTTCCAAGATTGATCCGGTTTAATAGTCATCCAGTAAAACAGGATTATCACAGTTAGATCCGGTATGATTCAAATTCGAGGCATCTTGATCTGCGGATAGATCAAATGTTTGGGGAAAGTAAGATAATTTGTTATTAACCACCAAGGATAACTCTAAGTATATCTCAGTGATCCAGAAAAAGATCTTTTTCAAGATAAGAAGAACTAGGCAACCAGAATGACTTAAGTAGCGCATTTATTACAGTGTGGATTTAGGGTTTTTCTCATAAATAAAAGGGTTCATTCGCTCCTCATTTGCACATTTGCACTCGAGAAGAAAAGAAAAGGAGCTCTGCAATAAATTGTTTCAAATTTCTCAAAGATCAACCATTGAAGTCGATTCATCCAGCAAATCAATATGGCTCTCTTCGTGAACCCTAGAAGTGCAAAAGGTATTTTTTGTTATTGAATATTTCTCTGTAAATCTTTTTGAAGATGGCTACACCGAATGTTTTAAAGATCACTGATAGGCCGCGTCCTAAATTCAAGAAACATCCATATAAATCCCTAGAAGTTGATCCCCTAGGTGCCTTTTCAAGCATTCCGCATGGAGTTCTGCATGTAGAAGATGTTAGGGCATATATTCATGCGAATATTGAAGAATTTGGGGAATCTAAGCTGGTGGATATCTATCACAAGCATTTGATAGATGACTCATTTGAACTCAAAACTCAATATAAAGCTATCCAGGACAAACATTTTGCACAATGCATTTATTTCCCCTATTTTCTGGAAGATGAATGGGTCCGGTATATTTTGAGCAGAATGCATGACAACTTCATGTGGTTGAACAGGCCGTTTAAGATCACTAAGGATGCCATTAGGGCAGTAACTAGATTACACTTAATCAGTGGAATGCCTACTCTCAAATCTGTCAAAAACCAAATTGTAAGTGAGGCTACCGGATCAAAGTTTGATAAAAGAGCAATGACAATTGAGGATATCACAGATCCGGATATCAAGTTTGCATCAATGATATTTGGATATAAGATATATCACTCCAGTAGGGAGAATTCAGTATCCGGAACTGCTATATATACTGCTTATGAAATGTTGAGGAAGAATGCAGACTATGATCTTTGTGAGCTCCTTCTGAACCAACTCTTGGAGACTCTGCAGAAGATAAAGAAGGATAAGAAGAATTCTTTCAAATATGGTGGTTTAATACTCTGCCTATTCTTTTACTACATAAATGAGCTACCCGGATCCAATGGATGGGTATGGCAAAATAACAGACCGGTTGCAATTCAAATCAGAGATTACTTGCATGGGCTTGGTGATGCCAAGGCACAAAACACAGCACTATGGGGTTACTTCAAAAACTTCTAAAGCATGATGCAGTCTAGAGAAAGAATTCCCCAATCCCTAGTTGAAAAATATAAAGATATAGTATGCTTTATGGTAGAAACTAATCAGTGCCTAATGGAGGCAGTGGAACCAAGAATAGTGTGGATCATGCCAATGGGGTATGAAGTTGATGAGAAAATTGTAGAACTGCAGGTTCAACACATGCTAAGTTAGCCCAAGGATCCTAAGGCAGAAAGGTTTGGAACCTTTGAAGAATTAAGTGTAAAAATCCATGTGGAGCTCAGACAACCAGAAATGAAGAGAAAAGTGAGAAAAGAGGTAGAAGAATTTGCCAAGAGGCATGGAATTTCAAAAGAGGCACTTGATGCCAACAAAGAGAAAATGGAAAGGACAAAGAAAGAAAAGCAAGAAACTGGAAAAGAAAGTGCTTTGGTGCAAGCCCCCTCCCGGACCAGATCAACCAAAAGCTCTGCACCTACCACTTCCAAGGGTCAAAAGGCTTCAAAACTGGAAGCTCAGACATCTGGAAAAGGAGAGAAGAGAACCAAGAAAAAGGCAACAAGGTCTTACACAAGCCAAAAGGATGAAGAAGAGACAGAATCAGATGAGGAAGTAAATAAAATGAAGAAGAAAAGGAAAACATCCAGTGAACCCTCTACTGAAGAAGTAACAGAAGAATTTGTTGAAAAGCCTACTCTGTGTATTGATGACATCATAAAATCAATTATTGTGGATGGGAACCTTCAACCAATGGCTGAATTCTATGATGATTACAATGAAGCTGACCAAAAGTCTTGCAAGAAGCCACAATCAGGTATCTGAATATCTACAACAAGGCTTTTATTGAAATTACATCTCTTATTCCCAAAAGCCTAGAAAAGGAATTAGAAATAAGAAAGAATAATGCTATGGCAAAGGATCTTGAGATCCGAGAACAGATAGCTATTCAACTATATCCTTCAATCACTCCTAAGCAGAAGAACATGATCTTCAAAGATTGTAAGGATGAGTTCCAGAGCAAGGCTAGAATGAATCATCTTATGCTCAGAGAAACTGACAAAGTAGCAAAAGAGACAAAAGAGATCCTTCAGAATGCATACAAAAGATTCAACATTCCTATTATAGAGGACTTAAGTGATGATCCCTCAGCTACAGATGTTGAAGAAGAATCTACTGAGACAGTGGCAGAAGAGGTAAAGGAGACAGGTGAAGAAAAAGGTAAGGACTTAGATTCCTCTGCTCCGTAAGAGGAGGTCCATGATCAAGCAAACATCTCTCCTCCGGTTTCCACTACTGACTCTGGATCTAGAGAAGAAGAAAGAGTAGAAGAAAAGATCAGTCAAGAAGCAAAGGAAAAGGAAAAAGAAGATGATAGTAATAAGGGTGAAGAAGGAGAGAAAACTCCAACAGAAAAGACCACAGATGATAGTGGTAAGGCTGCAAAAGGGGACAAAACCCTGTCACCGGCAAGAGACACAGCAGAAGCAGTTGAGGAATTCTTAACCAAGGAGATGATAGAATTTGATGAACCAAAACTTCTTCAAGGACCGTTCAATTTTGACTCCCTCTCCCCGGTTCAAACCATGAAGCTAGCATCCTTTACTTCAGCAAAGGCAAAAGAAAAACTTCTGAAGTCTCACATGGAAGACTGTAAGCTCATAGAAACTACATCCGGTGTATTAGAGAAGATCATGCCATCTTTTCAGAAGGATCCCTTAGTCTCTTCATCCGGTAATCTCAAATCTCTAGTAAATAGTGTTAGCACACATTTTGATTCCTTAGAGAAGTCAGCAGAAAATAAAGTTTGGAAGGAGTTTGTGAAAAAGAGATTCTCTGAAGTACAAGGACTAATAACCAATGATAGGAGAAATATGGATATAGGGATAAAGAGCTTAGAAAATGCTCTTAAAGATGGCAGGGAAATGTATAAATTTTGTCTATCATGGTCCAAAGTAACAGTGGAGATTGAGAAGAAAGTGAAAGAACAGGAGGATAAACTAACAAAACTATCTCAAAATTTTGATCCTCTTACCACTCCCATAATAAATCAAGAATGTCAGACTATTGCAGTCTTGAATGAAATTAAGAAGCTTGAGAAGGAGAAGAAAAATAGAATAAGTAGGTTGAGTGAGCTTAGAGGGATAATTATCCCTAAGTTAGAGGCCATGCATGAAGCCTTAAAAGATGCTCAAACCACAGCCCGGACAAGTGATTTGACAGATCTGAAGAGGGCAGAAGCTTTTGCACTCCTGTTGAGTGGTCACATCTCAATTTTGGACAGGATAAAGCTGAGCTGGGAAACAAAAGTTGTACAATTGAAGAATACTTTTGCAGATATACTAAAGTATATGTAAAGTATAACCGGATAATATACTATGCGATAAATTGAGTTTTGAAAATTTTGGTGTGCAGACCCCAACCTTTGCCATTGATGTCAAAGGGGGAGTGAGGAGCAGTGAAAAATGAGGAATCCAGCTAAGGGGGAACTCCAAAAAATGTACATAAGAACAAAGCATTAGCCAAGGGGGAGTATAGTATGACACTTAGTCATTTTTCACTAAGTGTTGCCGTCAATGCCAAAGGGGGAGATTGTTGGCAAGAGACACATTGTAGCTTCATGAGTGTTGTCATTGATGGCAACAAAGTTCATCCCACCCATCCACAGGACATGGTGTGTCAATACCGAAAGTCAGATTGTAGAGTAACTTGGTCTGATGACCAAGAACAGAGTATGCAGCAAGGTCTGACAATCAGGTCCAGATCTCTCAGAGGAAGTATTTATGTAAAGTGAGGACTTGGGGAAGTCAAGAGGAGTACCTTGACTAATAGATTCTAGGGATTGAGCCTCTAGTGATGAAAGAATGAAGAGATATAAGCACCTAAGTATTGGGTTCCTGTTTGGCAGAGTAAACAGAGGAAGAACTGGTCGACAGAGCATCAGACCTTGATCCGGATGAGATATTGATGGTGATCAAGCTTACTAAGGTATCATTCATGATTGGCTGACATGATTGATGACTTCTATGAGCATCTCTTTGATTTGATAAGAAAGGATTCAGCCGACAGACCAAGAGTTTGGGAAAATAATAAGTATTTTGGATGCTGACTAGAAAGTGGATGAAATCTTTGGTGTGGATATATATACCAGATGGATTTAGCTATGAATGTGTTGTGTTGTGTGTGGTGTGGTGCAAAGAATAGCAGAAGAGTAGTGTGAAGGCTGTAAGACAGGTCTGGAATGTAACAGGACAACAGCACCTAAGGAGAGTAAGAATGAAGTGCAACAGATCAGTATATTGGGCTTAACTGGAACTAAACTTTAGCATGTGTGGATGCTTCTCATTAGTTCAAGTATTTTGTTACCTTCTTTTCTTGTAGACAGTGAGTCTCTTGTAGTCAGTAAGCCTCTTGTGAGTAGTGTGCTCAGGCAGTGAGCCCTAATTGGCAAGTGCCATTTTGTACTATTCTATTCTTCTAACAAAGAATACATTCTTGGGTTAATCACCCCGTGGTTTTTCCCTTAATCGGGTTTTCCACGTCAAAATCATTATGTCATGTGTACTAATGTTATTTCTGCTTCCATGGTAATGCTTGCTTGTATGATTTGATTATGCACTAATTGTTAAAGAAGGACCAAAAATCAAAATAATTAAGATAACTGATTCACCCCCCCTCTCAGTTATCAACAGTCCACACACCCCATCCCAAAGAGGTCACTTATTTTCAAAATGGGCTATGACAGATGCTATTATGACTCTTACGACCATCATAAACTCTGTCATAGCAGTTACAAGTTACAATTGTAAGAGAATCTATCATACACGGGCTATAAATAACATTTTCGCTTACAACATGTCATAGTCCACCTTGGGGCGCCCAAAGATGCCTTTTTCAAAGATGCTCTTTGACACATGTCTTCACCTATCATAGAATCTCCTATTTCTGACTCTTACATGTCATAACTTTGTCATAGGAATCTGTCATGACTGTTTCAGTCAATATTCCCTTACACAACATCCAAGATGCTGACACATGGCAAAATATTCCTACCACAACGTGGGACACCTATCTCCTCATGTGAGGACAAAATTACAAGTTGTCATCTTCCATGTAGGATGACACATCATCGTGCCACATCCCACAAGATGACAATATGAATTTATAATTTAATTTACAACATAGGCAATAAATAAAATAAATACAATGAAAATAATACAAGGAATTACCAAGGTTGAGACACCTTAATTCCCAACACCATTAATGCATATGCTAGATTTTGAACAAAGAACAATCAACAAAAACACTTTGATTTTCTAAGGGATAAAGAATCACATCTACATATAGGCTACCTACATGTTGATAAATGGTGTCTTTAATATTTCTCATTGTCATTACTCTGATCCACCAAGAGGGTGACCTAGGAGAATATGCTTACCTATCAAGGCAACAATCTCCCCAACGATGTCCCTAAATATTATCTTGATATATTCAACTATCAGGGAAGCGAAGGTGATGAAGTTTACTAAGGCACATTTTGTTAAATCATTTTCTTGCAACATAGTTTAATCTCATGGGTCAAATCAAGTCCATGTCACTCAAAATCGACTTCGTGACACTAGGAATTGAACCATAGGTAATTCTAAGACTACACATACTTTAATAAATTCATCAAACCAAAGGCATTAATTTTTGGACAATGGTGAATAGATTTAGCATGATATCATCATTATTTATACATTATCAATTCTAAAGCTAAGTACCCCAATCACCCACATTTAATTTTTAGATATTTATTGCAATTATTGAGTCAACTCTTATTAATTTAGGTTCATTATTTGCTTATTGATTGCATTTGTTTAATTAGCCTAAATTTATAGTGCAATTTTTTCTTTACATTTTTTGTGAACCTAACATTTTCTTACATGTAACCTAGGGATTTCCTTAGGGTTTATTATCCTTCTTCATTAGGGTTTTAGATTTAATTTATTGTTTGAATATTTATCCTCTATCTTATTAGGACTAGGTGCATTGTACAACTTGCAAGTTGTAAGTCTAGGAATAATTAATTAATATTTGTAATATAGTAAACAATGTGCCTACATGGAAAAGGGCATCCCACTTGGATGGGGATCTTGAGATTCCATAGTTGCCACTCTTTGCCATGCGTCATTGGTCATATGACTATTGTAAGAAGTCATGAGTTTGAGGTTATTTAGTGGACTGTGAATAACATCATTGTCCAACTATTTATAATGTATGTAAGAGGTGTGTAAGTGGTAATAACTACACCAGCATGGAGTGCTTAGGAGTTACTTTGACCCTACTTGGTCTTGGGAGTCATACTAGTCAATCGAGAGTTACTTTTTTATTTGTGGAGAAGATGTACTTAGAAGTGGGGCACATGGGTTGAATGCAAACCACCTTTACTAGTCTTTGGTTCATGGTTTTCAGCCCATAATTTGGAAAAAAAATCATGGTTTCTTGGCTCTCCTTGCCCTATATATTAATGGCTTGGGATGGAGATATGAAGTCCAAGTTTCATGCAAGGTTATGTTGTTGGAACTTATCTAGGATTGAGAGTGTTGATCTCCTGTGAAGCTTGAAGCCTGATATTGTATTGTTGTGAGAACATAAATTGCATACCCTACTGTTTATATTACATGTTTTGTGCCCACTTTAGAGTTTTACCTAGTTTGCCTATTTCAACCCCTATTTAACCTATTTTCCCTCTCCTCTTAGCTTGTCCCCCTTTCCATGTGCCACTTTACCTTTTCTATGTGTTTTGACCCCTTCCTATGACCTATGCCTTATCCTTATGTTCTCCATTCCCCTTTTCATGTGTCCTCACCCCTTTTCATAAGCTTCCTCAACAATTAAACTACCCATGTGTCAATTTCCAAGGTGATTGTTCCAAAAATTAAATTCTTACTTATCTCCTTCTAGAACCAACCCATTTTCAGCTTATTTTTTTCATAATTTTCACACTAATACCCAATTTAGGTGAAATTTGCTCCATTGATCTTAATGTGAACCCATTTATCTTCCCATGCAAGTGTATACTCCTTGAGATATTGGTCACCTATGCCCCTACCCCTCATGGGGGCACATTTATACATTTATCCTACCCCATTTTAGCTCCAAAAATTAAATGTGGCCTTATCCTTGGTTGACTTAGGTCAATTGAAATGATTCTCACTCAAAATAATGATATTTGACCCCAAAAATTTTATAAAAGGAGCCTTCCTACACTCATGTATTGAATGAGATGGTTGACTTGTTGTTTGTTTAGGACATCCACACACATCATATTATTATCACACACATTGCATTCAAGAGTTCTTCTTTTCCCATTTCGAAGCTTTAGAGGCTTGGAGCAATTGTCTATCTTTGGAACATTTTCATCAAGACTTGAAGTCCATTGAAGCATAACTTTAAGCCATGCAATAGCTTTTGTGTGGTCTTATTCCTTCCTCCATTCCTCTAATTACCATTCTTATTCCCCTCATCCAATTTCCTTGCCAATCTCCACTATTCCTCCCTAATTTGTTGTTTTTCCTTTCCTAATGCATCCCTCTTCAATCCCATACCAAACATGTTTCCTTGTGATCCATCTTATTGCCCATTTCCTTCTCCCCATCAACTCCTAGTTCTCCTCATTGCATCTCCTACTTGGTAAGCACTCTAGGGTTTTGATTTTCATTTCAATTAGCAACTACATTTTAGATTTGATTTTTTTTTTTAATTATTTAAATCATTATCAATATTATGTGGATCTATGTTTGAATTACCCATAAGGGGGATGACCAAGGCAGCTTCCCCTTTGACCTAACCACCTTGTAGGGTTTCTATTCAGAATATTTGGGCTGGCAAATAATGTGAAAGAGAATCAGATAAATTTAAGTAGGTGGGACTATGAAAGAAATTAATTAGCACACAAATACAAATATTTTCAAAAAAATTGAGGTCATTTGGAGGCAAGTCATGAGTACCCTTTGGTCACTATACTAACCCCCTATTCCCATAGCAAAATCAAACATACAACCACCAAACTTTCCAAGGAGTTTTTTGACAACCTGTCATACCTATTCATATTTTCACTTTCTATTTTTCATTAGATTTATGGTTTAAATTTTTGTTTTCTCTCTTTATTGCATGCACTTCCTTTGTACTTTTACACTAGTTTTTGGCTATTCTTGTTGGTATGTGGTGACTAATCATGCAAGTATTATACACTCGTAATGTATCCTTGCCATTTTTCCCTCTTCTTTGCCCATTCAGAGTTGTTAATTTTTGTTAACCGACAAAAGAAAATTGACATTGTAAAACCCTAATTCTAGAAGCTTCAAAAAATCTTGATATAAGCAGCTGGATGTATGTTGTGGGTATGGAATTCGTGAGATTGTAATTTTTTGCACTGGATAATAAAATCATTGGATGGCTGAGTTTCTGTGGATGTAGCCCATTTTGGGTGAACCACGTTAAATTTATGTTTTGATCTCTTTTGTGTTGTTCTTCATTGTTATATTTGGGTTATTTAATCTGCATATAATTGTTAGTGTTTATTGCTCTGATATGCCTGAATCCTATCAATTCTTTCTTCATTTTTTATACTTTTGTCATCTATAAGTACCTAGACTTAGTGGATCTAATACCAACAATCTTATATCTATCAGATTTGAAGATTTCAATTGATTCTAAGCTAGGTCGCCATATCAACACCCTTTCCCCTTAGACGAATGGACATCTACCTTAGGACACTTGTGTCCCCTAAGCCATAGGGGTGCATTTGTCTTGGGGCATATTTGTCCTACTTTAGATTGAAAATATTTTTGTAAAAACTCAAAAACATCATTTCCAACATTTATTCTCACTATCTGAGCTCATTCCAGGGTTATCTACATCCTCTTATCTATTATTTTCCCTCTCTTGCTTGGATAAGTAGTCTCCTATTTCCTATTTTTATTAGTCTTGTCTTAACTATTTCCAACTTCATGTGATAGATTAGGATTGGTCTAGTTGGAGATAGACTTACATAGGAACTATTTCATCACACACTTTAAACAAAGAAAAGCAATTCTTTTCTGTTGTCACATTTTGGTGAACCTATTTAACTTACATTTCCACTTCTTATTAGATTAGCATTGCATATCTTTTTTTTGTTAATCTTATCTTCATTAGTATTCCCTCCTTTTCAATTATATTTCCTCTCATGATATAGCATGTCTCCTACCTCCTTCATTTTCTTCATTCATGCAAAGCCTCTTGGTTCTTATCTTTCCCTCACATTTATTCCTAACCATCTCTATATCATTACCTCTCTCCTTAATCATTTGTTGGCCTTTATTCTTTCCACTCATTTTCTTACATCCATAATTCCTTCTTACTCATGTCGTTGGCTTATTTACCACTCATGATGTTCAATTGTGTTTCCTCTCATGTTGTAGCATGGCTCCCACCTCTTTCCTTTTATCTATTCATGCAAATCCTCTTGGTTATCATCTTTCCCTCACATTTATTCCTAACCATCTCTCTATTCTTAGCTCTCTCCTTAATCATGCTCTAGCCTTTACTTCTCATATGCTACATTGTTGTCTTACCTACATTCTTTTCTTTCCTCTCATTCTCATATACCCATAATCCCTTCTCACTCCTGCCATTGGCTTATTTACCACATATACTGATCTCATACCTATTGATGCCTCTACCCTTCTAAAGGATCACTCTTCTAATATTACGCATGTTAGGACCTAGAAATTCTTGTCCTAGAAGTTACCCAAAATCCATCAAAAATATCATGTTTGTGCTCCTCTATTGCATTCCCATATTATGCCCATCAATGCTAACTGATATGAGATATGTAAATTGGGCATGCACTTCTCTTTGTTTTAGGTCGAGGTTCAAGTAGATTTTTTTTTTAAGTGTGTGTCGGGTGTGTGTCGGGCTTCTCTCATACCATTGATGGGCCATCAAGTTTTGGTGTGGTGGTTTCCACATGAAGGCTTTTCACAACCTCCAGAGTGTCAATTCTAGTGCATTTCCATGATGCACAATTTGTCATCCCATATGAGTCATCAAATTATGGTGAGACCCATCAATTAAAGACCCTGCGAGGGGAAGCTGCGAGACTGTGTTTCTTTTGAAGAGTCATTACCATGCGTCATCAGCCAAAGCCCCTTCTATGTGACAGGTGGCACAACCGCACACCATTTGAATGTGTCAGTTCTGACATGGTCTCATTGATGTGCCATTGGTGGTGCGAGAGCTAAATCATTCCAGGTGAGCCCCTCATGTGCTTCAATTTAGCACAATGTTTTGGTGCCTTCCATGTTGCTACATGTTAGCCATGCACACTTCTCAAAGGTGATAGGACTGACTCCAGTTTCTATGTGCGTCGTTAAGACACGTGGTGTGAGTCACTTTTGGTGGGCCCCAATTAAGCAAAAGGATGTCAATCTAAGGGACTTGTCAAAGAGATAGGTGACATTTCCACACTCATCTTCAAGGCTTTGGTGCTAATACCATTTTGGTGTCCTGCCATTGGTTCTCGTTGGTGACTCAGTCCAATGATGGGCCTAATTTGTTTCAACAAAAAAAGATGAGGGAGAGGCTGAGGAAAATAACAAGGGGACACTTGGTGCATCTGCATACATTCTAAATGAGGCTAGGCCTGGCACACACAAGATGATGTGTCATGTTTCCATGTGGTAGCAGGGCCCACTATAAGGCTAAGGCATTAAAGGGAGATTCACTGTAAAGTGAGTGGCTTCCAAACCATTGATCATGAGCCTGTTACGTCGTAAAATGTGTACACTAGCATTTTACACCTAGTTTAGCATCTGGGTGGACTTAAAATGTTTACACTTGCTAATCAAGACCTATTCTAACACATTTTTAAACATTAAATGATTAATTCTCAATCCCGATGATAAATCCTAAGAAAATAACAATGAGACCGACCTAAGAACACCTAAAGAGACTTACGTCAAGAGTTTTGGGGCTAAAGGACAAGGGCACCCAAGCGCCTTGGTTCCTCATTTAGCGTTGACCTAATTTCAAGTTATGTCCACTTAAGACATCTTAAATGGTTCCCCATGTTGGCCCCATTTAGTTTTATTCATCGTTGATGAGAGGGAATGCTTATAAAAGCAAGTTAGTTTATTCATTTGAATATCTAAGCAATCTAGGCACACTTGCATTCTCTCTTCTTCTCTCTCGTGCTTCTCTAAAGATCTCTATGGTGGATTATTGTTGCGGCACTAACTTCTTGCAGGGCTTGTGAAGATCTTTCTACTTATTTGGGCTATACTAACTTCTTGACTCAAGTTGTGACACTGCATCAAGCATGCTAGGTTTTCCATGCTCATGGTGACTTTTTTCCCTCATGCTTTGTTCTAGCATTCCATTCTACTTCAAATTTGCCCCTGCTCTTCTAGGGCAAGCACTCTTTAATATCGCATCATTGCTATTGTGAAGGTGGAAACACCATTCATGGAGCTTGAATTAGGCAAGCTCCTAAATAGAACCCAACTATTTTCCTTCTTTTGTGTGTGCAGGTAGCATCCGAAGGAATTTGTAGAAAACAAGTTATAGGAAGCAGGAACATGGGAGGGCGTAGATACAAGAAGTTTAACATTCTGCAAAAACCTAATTAGGGTCTAGGGTGCCCAAGCACCCTGGTCCTTTGATCTTCTGAGTCTGGATCCAAGTTCTCCTCTATCCACTGGTCTCTTTTATGCTTTTGGATTGTCCATATCTATTTCTGATAGTCTATTATGCTCTGATATTGCTTAACTAGGGTTTCTACTTTGCCCTAGATTGATTGGATTTGGTTGATTCTTCTCTATATAGTAAAGGGACAAAGCCCATGTAGTTTGTCTCTCCTTCAATGGTAGAATCGAAGCTCATATTGTGTTCTAATGTTGGATAGAAGAGGGTTTGACCTAGTTTGATCTATTGGGATATGACTCTCTTTTCTATCTAACATTTTGGTGAACCTGTCGTTTATTGTACTTTTCCATCCTTATTGCTTCAGATATGATTCATTTCCTGCCCTAAATCTAATTAGTTTACATTCATTCATCAGTTTGCATAGTTATATAGCTGAAATTTGCATTATTTCATTGTTATGGTTTGCAGAAACCTTGCATTTTTAGAAAATCTAGCTAGTCTTGAACATAGGGTTTGGAGATTAGTGATTTGTTTCAGATCTTTATGGCATGATTAAATTGATTTAATTTGTTGTAAAACATCATCTTTGTGTTTAAGAAAATAAATTCTTTCATATTTGCATTGAAAAGTGAAAAATCTAACATTTTAGGCTTACAAAAGGCATATTTATTGCATTATTTTCATTGCATATGTTTTAGATCATCATAGCACGAATTAAATTTCTAATTTTTACATCAGACCTGATTGGTATAACAACATTTAATCATTTCATAGTGTTTCATTTTACATTTAAAACTAGATTATTTGCTAGGGTTTTGTCAAAAAAGTATTTTTTGGAAAACCTAGTCAAATTCAAAACCTAGGGTTTGTAATTAAGATCTTGTTTCAAATTTTGCTGCTATCATTTACATTTCAAATATGATGTTGTATTGTTATAGCATGTCATAAATATCATTTATTTTCAAACATAATTCTTGCATTGAAAGTGTTATGCCATAAATTATGCTCCTGCTTGAATTAGCACAATTTCACTAGGTTTAGCTCCTACCTTTTAGTGTCCCTCAACCCCTTTAATTATTGGACCTATCTAAACCCTGATTGATGTTTACCTTATTGAGGAAATGTCATATTGCAGAACTTAAATTAATGACAAAACACGAAAGGAAATGATGGATTCAAGACATTTAGGGCACCCTTAAGCCTAGTTTGGAGTAAAATTTGGGGGCTAGACTTGGGCACTTGTGCCCTAGTCCTGCTCTAAATCTCAGTATTCCAAGTTTTATTCTGATGTTGGCTTATGTTGTGTGTTTCGAGATTCTGAATTCAAAATTTTGTTTTCACGCGATGTTGGCATTTTACTTCGATCCATTTCCCTCCTAATGTGAGGTATTTAAAAAGAATTAAAAATCATTTTATCACACACAACTCACATGCAAGCTTACTATGCTGAAATCCTCTTACAAGTGTTATTGAAGGTCTGCAAAGTGTTGAAGCTCATTGAAGAATTGGATCTTTTCTATCTTAGAGATATGTTGTGAAGATTAGGAATCAAGATCTTGAGCCTATCTTGCTCTTCCTAGGGTTTGTGAAGCCTTTGTACGATCAGGAGAAGGGTTGAAGCCTCCAACTTGAGTTTTGGAATCCTCCATGGATATGGATTCCTCACCTTCTTGTTCTACAAGTCTTCATTGATGCCATCTCCTTCAGGTGAAGTTGTCGTTTCATTGAGTGAAACATTTATGGATCTAATCCTTGATGCTTGAGTCATTTAGAATCTTACATTTGTTTATGCTTACATATTTGGTTTACAAGCACACACATTTGCATACTTTGGCATTAGCTATCATTGAGGTAGAAATACCAAAGACGAGTTTTGACTAAGGCAAACTCCTATATAGACACAACCATCTTTCTCCTTATTTTGCTTGTGCAGGTCAGATTCATGAAGATCTGATAGAAAGAAGCAAGGGAGAAACATGTATTATAGGTACAGTTGTCATGGAAGTTACATATTCATCTCCAAAATACTCAGAGGACTTCAGGGCGAGTGCCCAAGTCTTACAGGACCTAAAATTTGGGATATGGAACCTTTCATAGAGATACAGATAGTTTTACTGACAGAAAACTCACAGGATTCTGGGGCGAGCACCCTAGTCTTACAGGCCTCTAGAATTTAGGTGCACAACCACTGTTACCTCTCATTTGTATTTTTGTGATTAGTCTGTAGGTTTCTGCTCCCAAAATATATTTGTTCATGCATATCTTGTAACTAGGGTTTGGCTTATCATTAGCTAGTTAGGGTTTGCAAAACTCTAGTTAAGACACCTTTTCATGTATAGCAGCAAAAGGAATAAGATATATGTAGCTTAACACTTTCATTGTGATTAATCTCAGTTTTATTCCCAATGTTTAGTGCACTAAAAAGAGGGGCTTGACCTAGTCTGCATATACTATCATTCTCTCTCTTTTCACACTAAACATTTTGGTGAACCCGTGTTTAAAAAATTTGCATCCTTTAACATTAGATCTGATTGTATTTGTTGTTCTAAATCAGATTTAGATTATAGACCCTCTTTCATGAAAAGTACATGCATTACATTGTTGATTAATATATCTATATTTTCATTGAAAGAGCATAAAATTGAAATTTTGTTACTTGCATAAAGATATCTTGTTTCATTATTGCAAAGTATATGATATCTTGTTTCACACTTAAGTCTTGGGTTAATTAGATTATTTGGAAATGTCGGATTTCTTTTTACAAGACTTTAATGCGTACAATGAGCCATTTAGTTGTGATGACTTCAATATGTTAGATGAATCATTGGATGACTTTATCTCTATTGGATATTCCAATATAACTCCTAAACCGTCATTATTTCAAAAATTAGTAAATGTAATTTATGTTCCTAAATCTCAAGAACCTATGAAACCGAATATAGTGGTCAACATGTGTTTCGATGTGCCTAAAACACAGACAAAACCGGTGCTCATTATAACAGGTTTTTCAACTTCTTCTGAACCTCCTAATTGCATCTATAACAAAGCTAAACAAATAACAAGTCAAAATCAACCATATCAAGATAGATCACAATATTCCAACCACAATGGGGTTGCTCATACATACAATACATGGAATAATAAACAAATTAAACATCAATCAAATATTCTGATATCTTTAACAACTTCTTAACCTATGCTTCCTCAACCACCTTGTTAGCACTCATTTTGACCTGGGGCTGATTTGTCATGATCAGGAGGTTTCTTCATCTGAAGCCTTCATCTTCTTGCCCAATTTTTCTAAGTGTTGGACCTCCTCAGCGTTTTTCAGCTGCAGCATCATATTTTTCTGAGGAGGAGGTCGTCATCATCATCTTGTCTTCGATGATGATCTTCATCAGCGTGTTCTTCGTCGACTTGTTTTTCTCATCGTCATCATCATATTTCAACTATCGGGTGATGTTTGCTTATTATCCTGATGATACTGGTGAGCTACAGTGCGCCCTCAGTTGCTTGCGGGGTGATTTTTCAAGTATCCGGTGATCTTCCGAATATCACCTTGCCCAGACATGATGATGATGTTGCCCCATTATCTTGAAGGGGTTATTCTCTAAGTTGTCGACCTGACTTGTTTTTTCCTAAGGGTCGTCATCATCATGATATTTCCAGTTATCATCCTGCTGCTTGCGGAGGTCATCATATTTTCTGCCTTCATGATATTTCGCCGGGGTGATATTTCTATCATCGGGTGATCTTGGTTATGATCATCCTGATGATGTTGTCGAAGAGTTCTAAGTGCGACCCGATATTCACTAGGGTCATCATATTTTGAACATCAGGATGATCTTGGTCAATATCATCCTGATGATGTTGTATCACTTCTTGTTCGTTGTTTTGACATCCTGATGATGCTGATGTCATCCTTATATATCAGGGTGATATTTGTTTCTCTGCCTATCTGCATCATGATATTTTCGAAGGAAGGGGTGATATTTTCATATCACCCGGATATATGTTTGTTTGCTCGAGCATCATGATGATGCTGATATCAAGGAGATATCCGCCTGTTGGCTTCGCGCATTATCTACTGGGGGTGATCTTTTCAAGCATCATCATCATATTCAGTTATCGCCCCGATCTTACAGAGGAGCTACAGTGCAACCTGATGTTTGAACGTCAGGAGGATATTTCCAAATATCTGGTTGTCTTCCGAATATCATGATGATGTTAATATGATGATGACGTCATCAAGGTCCGGGGGAGTCATATTTCTAACACTGATCATCTTGAAGAGACCTCCTGATATTTGCAAACATGATGATGACGTCATCAGGATGCTCATCGGCCAGACTTTTGTTATAAGCTCAGCAGGAGGATGTTCCTCCGAAGGATCAGGTTGTGCCGATTATCATGAAGGGTATATTTCAAATATCATGATGACGTCAGGGTGATATTTCGAACAACAGGATATCATGCTGCTGGAGGATGATGATGATGAAGTCTATACTAGTGTCGTCAGGAGCAAAAGCACCGACATGATATATGCTCATGACCTAGTATATAAAGTGTAATTGAGGTCATCGCGGGGTGCATGTGGGATATTGATATCCTGCATTTTCAAACATCATGATGATGAGTCTCGGCGGGAAATGCTTGCGATAGTCTGTATGATGATCTTCCCAAGGCCGCGGGTTGGTGCGCCATTAATGGCGATTGTTGCAGAGGTATGGGCGATGGCGTGGGTCGATCTTGTACCCGACTGAGGGTGTACATCAGCGGACAGGGGCGCAGGGCTCGAGAAATCTTCCTGTCTCCTCCCCTACCTGCTGCATTCAAGTTTGGGCGCCAATCTGGTTGTGTTTGAGCGCCATTTTCCTGATACTGTGTATCTGGTGGGATTTTTGGTCAACATTGTAATTAATTGCTGAGCACCTACCTGGCTGTTATAAGCAGGTGGTCTTGCTCATTTTGAAAGGTTGTTGAAAGTTGATGATTTTGGCTCTGTAATGCATAACAGGCTGATCTGGTTGCTCTGTACAGCTTACCTGTGAGTTTATGTATCTCTTGTTGTTTGTTTTTGGCATGAACCCACTGATTTCATGACTAAACTTATATGAGAAATGCTGTTTGGCATGTGTTGTGTTAATTCTGTCTCCAATATTGCATGTATTCTTCTTTTGAATCTGGATGTTTGGTAATGTTTAGATTCTAGAGCATAGAATTCCTATGTTGACTGTCTGATCTTTTAACTTCTACTCAAGGGGTAGATTAAACTGTTTTCAGGTTGAACATTGGGAGGGATATACTGCAGTAGGGATACCATAAGTAGAGATAACCTAACACTTTGTATTGGGAGATGCCTGTAAGGCAGGTATCACATTTATCCCCTTGAAATCCAGTTTTAGCTGTTCATGCTGATCAATCACAGGTGTATGTCTACTGACTCCAGGCCCTGGATAGGCACCAATCATGCTTTGTTTTGTGTTATAACCATATCCAGCTTTGCATCCACACTTAAACTCCAAAGCAAAATCTAAAACCAGCATTAGGACATTAGAGTTAGTTTAGGATCCTCAGTCCTCTGTCTACAACTGCAAATAGGCCCAAAGCTAGCCCCTTTGCCCTTATCTTTCAGTTTTGGTCTACTTACAGGAGGACTCATCTGCTTTCTGTCAGCATCCCAGCCTTGCATGCATATCCTCATGGATGTTGAGTAGGGAATACCCCCCTAGGTCTTGCAGAGCCTGAAGAAGAAGAGGAGATAAAATATAGAGTCTATCTCCTATACTGTTGACCCCCTGGCCCAGAGATCCTGTTGATCACTGATGGCTACCTTGTAGGGAAATCTGGGAATAAGCATCCAGTCTGGGAAAAAGTCAACACACCTCATTTAACACATAAAGTTGGTCAAGATTATGATCTTGTTGAGCAACTTCAAGCTACTCCCGCTAAGATTTCTCTCTGGGAATTCATACAAACATCGCCTACATACCATGGAATGCTCCAGGAAGCTTTGCAAAAGGTGATTGTACCACCAGTTGTTAAGCCTAATGATGCAGGGGCATCTAATGGTGTAAGGGCAATCTTGCATCACCTAAAAAAATATGATGATCCAAAATTGTTGGTGTGTTTTTCATTTATTTTCAAAATTTATATTTCTAGTTCCATAATCGCTTGAATAATGATATAGAACTTTTAGTTTTTCCAAACTACTATTTTTGGAAAGTTTGCATTTGGGCACGTATGGAAGCAAAAATTTATGCAGGAAGCTTCATAAATGAAAAATAAGACCTTTAGCAAAGGAATCAGGCAAAGATCATTTGTGGGCTGAAAGATATTAAAGTTTTTGTTTCTCAAAAAACCCCTAAAAATTATGCAAAGTCAGGTTTGAGACACTAAACAGACCTGAAAAAGGGTAGAATCAATACAGCTAATTCTTAGTGTGTAGAGCACTCTGCGAGATTTCCAATGCTTCAAATGGTTCGGCAATCAGACACCAAGATCAAAAGTGATTGCTCCCAGAAGTTGATCTATTTTTGGAGGGAGATGCAAAATTTAAAATTTAGCTGGAGGCTGCCAAAAAGGGCTACTTATGACCATTTTTGGGAACCCATGGTAGTAGTAGAGATAAGGGGGAAAGTGTAGAGTCAAGAAAAGGTGGGAAAATAGAAACCCTAGCTGATTTGGGGCTACATAAGGTAGAAGGTTCCAGAGTCGAGAGATAGGAAGCTGTAATGTGTTGCAGCCTGTGGAGGATTCATCCTCTGATTGTATTTGAGCTTCTGCAATGTAATGTGTTCTCCAAATAAATAAAATAACATTCCTATTTTCTATGTGCAATTTCTATTGTTGTGTGTTTTATGATTTACCCCCTTCATCAAGTGGTATCAGAGCAAGGATTCCTGAGTGTGTAGACAGATCACCAACCGTGAGGCAGTTTGCACTGGGACCTAAGGTTGTGGGTTTGCTACAGAGATCAAAATGCCTCCATGAAGAAACTGTGGTGGGAGAAATGCTTTGATAGAAGAGTGTTTTAGAGCCCTGCAAAGTCAAATCGATGCATTGCAAGAGGACTTGCGAAGAGGGTTTGAGCTGAGAACAAGAGAAGAAAGTGAAGATGAAGCTGAAGAAGAGCTATCTGAGGAAGAATAAGAAGCTACTATAGGAGATCCTGTAAAAGTTAGGTTGTTGAGGGCCATTTCAAAGATTTGAAAGAGATCAAGGATTGAAGTCTTTATCTATTCTGAGAATTTGAACCCAGAAGAGCTTATTGATTGGATCAATGATATGGAAGAATAATTCGAGTATGAAGATGTGGAGGATCCAGAATGGGTCAAGTTTGTAAAAACAAAGTTGAAGGGCCATGCCAGTATTTGGTGGAAGGAGGTCCAATTTGAAAGAAATAGAAGAGGAAAAGGAAATATTACCAGATGGGATCGAATGGTGGACAAACTAAAGAAGTAGTTCATTCCTATGGGCTATGAGTTGGAGTTATTAAACAAGCTACAAGGATTAAAGCAAGGTAACAAGTCTATTAAGGAGTATACAAAAGATTTTTATAAGATTACTATTAGAACAAGCCATGCAGAGTCCAACAAGGAGAACGTAGCCTACTACATTAATGGGTTGAGGACAAGTATTCAAAAGGAGCTGAGCCTGTTCAGAATGACCACCATAGAAGATGTGTATAAGTTTTCCCTGAAGGTGGAGGAGAAGCTGAATAAAAGATACGAAAGCAATCAAAGAGGAAGATGTCAAGGCAAAAGGACCGGTGGAAGACCCTATGGAGGCCAAAATGAAGATCAAAAGAAAAGTGAAGAAGCTGACACTAGTCAAAATCAGAGAGGAGATAATGCCTACCACCCTCATGACCAAAATAATGGTGAGCAAAGAGGAAGAGGCTGACTAGGGCAAGGATCTAGAAGAGGAGGTTTTAGAGGAACCTATTTCCAATGTGGAGAAGAAGGACATCGAGCATACGAGTGTCCGCAACATCAAGGAAGGACAAATAGAAGACCTGAAGGTAATGCACGAGTTGCACATGTAGATGAAGATGTGCAGTCTGAGCACTCTGAAGATGCTGAAAGGGGAGAAACCCTAGTTGTTAGAACCTTGTTGAATAAGGAGAAAGAACCTGATCAAAGGAATAGTTTATTCTACACAAGGTGCAAGTGTGAAGGTACGTGTTGTGATATTATTATTGATAGTGGAAGCACTGACAATCTTGTTTCAGAGGAGATGGTTAACAAGTTGAAGTGGACAAGAAGAAAGCATCCACATCCACATCAGATTGCATGGCTGTAGAAGGACTATAGAGCTTTGGTCAATGAGTACTGTTTGGTCAAGTTCAAGATTGGAAATGACCATGATGAGGTGCTGTGTGACATCATATCGACGGATGCATGTCATATGCTATTGGGGAGGTCATGGCAGTGTGATAGGTGCAGTATCCATGATGGCCATGCAAACACATATTCCCTAACAAAGGATGGAGTTTGTCATAAGTTGAAGCCCTTGAAGGAGGTGGAAGAAAAGTATGTAATACTGCCAGAATTTGCTTGGTAGATGGTAGGAAATTTTTGGAGGGCATGAAGCACGAGTGTCATTGCTTTGCGTTCATTCCTAAGATCAACCAAAAGAAATGTGAAGATGTACCAGCAGAAGTCTCAGATCTATTGGAAGAATTTCATGATATTGTCTCTGATAATGTACTAGAAGGTTTACCACCGGTGAGGAAGATAAGTCACCAAATGGATTTGATACCAGGAGCTAGTTTGCCAAATAAGGTAGCCCATAAAATGATTCTAGTGAAGAATGAAGAGCTGAACAAACAAGTGCGTGAAATAACATCCTCTCAATAGCAATTCTCTTGATGATGTGTCTTTTCTTTCATCTTGGGTTGTTTCCCCTTTGTCATTTTCTCTCTCTTTGTTGTCGATGCTTTTTGACACTTTTTGACACATTTTGACACTTTTTGATTCCCATTTTCTACAATTGCGACCCTATTCCTAAGTCTTGTATGCATCTTGTAGGTGATTTTTCACCTCTCCCCACTATTTTTCATCTTCTCCATCCCCTAGAAGCCTTATAGAGGTTCCCCAAAGCCATCTCCCACTTTCAATTTTTAGTTTCACTCAACCAATCCAAATCTCCCCCTATTATTTCTAGATCTCCTGTCAGGAGATCCTACTTTGCAAGTGGAGATTTGGATTCTTGCACATGACTGACCTATTTCTGGAGGTAGATCCCCTCCTTTTATCTCCTCTACCATCTCCCATCATGCATTTTCACCCAGACCCCTTCCTTTCCGGATCTCCCACCAGGCGACCCTACTAATTAGGATCTCCCCTAGGGGACCCAGGGTCGCCCCTCGGACAACCCATGGGTGACCCTATCATGTTTTCAGCTGTGCAAAAACTTGAGTTTCTAACCCGAAAAAGCTCCATTTTCGCTTGTTTTGCTTCTTGTTTGCATGGAATTTTGTGCCAAAGATAGACATAACTATTTCATGCACCCATACATGCATAATTATATCTATTTCATCTTTAGTTAACAATTCATGCATTCCCATGCATTCTTCTAACTCCATTTCTTCTTTAGTCATAAGTTATCATTACTTCATCACTCCCTAATCAATCCAGTTCACTCCTCAATCAAGCATGTTAACTCTTCAATCAAATTGAGTTAACTTCTCAATCAATTCCACCTTTCATAACCTCTTCCAACCTATAATTACCCCTAACCTCTTCATTATTTTCCAAGTTGACCAAGTTGGAGAATACTCTTCTCATCTTCACAAGCTTTTTCAAGCTTCTTCACAAGCCTTTGAACCTCTTTCTTCATTTCTTTCTTTAGTTTTCCAAAGCTTCAAAGATTTCATTGTTGCATAGCTTCAAAGCTCTTCCACGGAGGCAATTTCATTGTGCACACAACTCTTGCAAGTTATTGTTCTCCACATTTAGCATTTTGATGCTCATATAGGGTATAGGAGCCTTTTGTTTTGTTTGTTGTTCATCAAGCTTTCACATAAAGCTCATCACATGTCCATACGCTACTCAAATCAAGCCATTGTGCTCATCAATAGCTCTCATTGAGCTCTTTTTGCAAAGCTTCTAAATCTTCTTTTGATTCTTTTGTCATCTTGTCACCAAGAGGATTCCCCGCTGCTTCAAGAGGATACGAGGTTGCCACACAAGAAAATCTGAGGGTAGTGAAGGCTCACAAGTCTTCTTTATTTTAGGTTCCTCTATGCTTTCTGTCAATTGGTAGTAATTAGATAACTAAAATTGCTCTTGGGATCAGTAATCTTATTGCTTTTTCCTTGATAGGATAGTTAGATTTCATATTTTTAAAGTAATTTGCATTCATAGTTTAATTCAGTTGCATGCAATTTCCCTTTCTTAGATTAAATCATTCCAAATATTCAAAAAACCCCAAAAACATAGTAAAATTGCATTAGGTAAATTCATTATAGCTTGCATTCATTCTTTGATTCCTAGATTAAAAAGCACCTTTTATTTCCAAAAAAACACAAAAAAGCATAAAAAGAAGTTTTGCATTTCATATAATATTGCATTCATAAAAACCCCAAAAAGAACAAAAACATTAGACACTTGGGAAATTTGCAAACCCTTGATTCTATAACAAGGTCAACCATAAACTATTTGGTCAAAACCCTTGATTCCATCACAAGGTCAAACGAGATCAACACACAATCAAACCCTAAGTCAAACCCTTGGTCTAGTCAAGGTTAGCTCATGTATGCCTATCTCTTGTCTCAGCTCATGAATGTGCCCAGGATTAAGAGGTGAGTGGGTGAGGGAAATCCTCAACAAGATAGAGGAAATCCATTCGAGACCACAACATGATCCACTTGTCTTACAACAACAAGAAATACACAAGCAATTCTTAGTACAACAAGCATTCATCTAATACTTTGAAAGACAACAAGCCATCAATGAAAACAACAGCTTACCCACACAAAGGTGGAATATCAGGAACCCTAATAGGAGAAGAGTAACTAGTGACCCTTTAGGTCATACAGTTATCTCTACAACAACGATCATTGAATAACACATCTACACTAGCACACAACAACAAAGGCCCCAGGACATGCTGACCCCTCTCTGCAAAGTCCAGCTCTCCAATGAGCCAGACCACCCCCACGTCTCACCTCCACTCAACTAGCTACTTCCACGAGAGCCAGAGTGATGTGGTGGTTTGCCTTGTAGCAAGGAGGGAAGGGTTCATGTGCACACCGAAATATGACTCGACAACCTCAAGTAACTAAGGTCTCAATTTTGAGTGTACATATTAAATGGTGAACCTGATGTGAATTACAAAGCCCTCTGGTTATGTTGTTTACATTCATGTTACTTGGATCTCATTATCACTGTCACATACACCGTCAACTTCACCACATATTTTGGTGAACCCGACATGAAGAGAAAAAACCTTTTGGTTGAGTTTTTTGTGTTTCATTGCAAGATCCTACTTGCATTCAACAAATCCTTTTGGGATGGATTCTTTCACATTTTTTCATGTTTCACAATGTTTCATGCAAAAAGTCCAAAGGAATGTCCCCTCGAGTAAAATTACAAATTCAACAGAGATCCAAAGAGATCTTGACAACATTGACCAAATCAAAACACAAGTGAACAATCAATCTCAGATCCATCAAGATGATCAACCCATAACAAGCAATAAAAAATTTGCCACCAAAATGGACAAAGAAGTATGTTGTCAAGAGAAGAACTTACAAGAACCTCAAGAGGTACAAAAATCACTCCACATAGTACATTAAGATAAAAATCCCACAACAAGTGAAGTGTCATGAGAAAGAACAAATAGGGTCAATCAAACCCCCACATAAAGTAATCCATCTCAAGGTTGTAAAACTCAAAGAATGAAGGAAGCCTCCCCCATAGACCTTATAGAAAGTTTGGTCCAACGAATTGAGACCCTTGAGGCTAGGAGGGTTGAACAAAATTGCCAAAACAAAATTGAGGAAAAAAACCTAGGGCACATGGAAATCATTTCACTGACAAGATCAAATCAATCTAGGGGTAACACAAAATACCCCTCATCCAAGCTTCCATGGAACATTCAGGCCTCCCTTGGCCTCACCATCCAACAAAAAAGGTCTCAATCAATTAGGTGGGAATCCTATGACACAAAATCAACCACAAATAATCCCACCTAATCTTCAAAACATAAACATGACACCATCTAGTCATCCACATTTTTTAGGATATCAAAAATGTAGCATACCCTTTCAACAAACACAACAAGCTCCACTTGAAGGGTTAATGCTTGGAGGAACAAGACCCTCTACACATAATTCCTTTTTAGGTACATACCTCGAGTACTTAAAGGAGCCTCTTGACTACAACATTCTCCAAGTGATACTACCATGGCCTCTCCCCGAGCTTCTAAAATTTAAAGGAGATGGTGATCCCAACTCTCATATCAAGGCTTACATCATGGTAGTGCGAGAACTTCCTCCTTGGGATGGGGTGGTAGCAAAGAATTTCCCACAAACTTTAGAGGGTATCAGTCTAGATTGGTACTATTGACTTCCAAAAGCATCGATCCACTCTTTTAGGCAACTCATCGATCAATTTGTGGCTACCTTTGACATAAACAAATTGGTCAAGATAAGAATTCGAGAAATTTTAACAATCAAACAAGAAGCCAATGAGTCAGTTGCACATTTTATCACACGATGGAGGAAAGTTCTCTATTCTTCAAATAGCACACCAAACATGGGTCATAGAGAACTTTGTGATCTCTTCTTACACGCTCTCAACAATGGCACAAGAACAAGTCCAAAAACTCCCTTACAAATCATATGAAGAAGCACTTGAAAGTGCCCTTAGAATTGACCAAGCTGCTATTGATAGCGAAAGAAGGGAGTATGATTCCAACGGAAGGTTGATAAGCTATGATAGAAATAACAAATCCTCAAAAAATGATCAATACATAGATGGGTCAATAAAAAATTCACCATCTAGAAACAACAATAATTGTGACTACAATAGCCATACAAATTTGGGAAATGAAAATGCCAACAACTATCCCCCGAGAATCAACAATAAGTCGTACAATAATCATCATAAACCTCAAGATCACAATCATGATAAATATTGCTCATTTCACAAGAGAAGGGGGCATGATATCAAGTCATGTCGGGGGTACCATCGCTTCATATCAAACCTCCCAAAACGTCAACAAAAAGCATTTATGGACACATTCTCACAAGATGAAGAACATAGTCCCAACACCTTTGATCAAAACACCTTAGGCCTTGTTAAATTGGATAAAGATCAAGAAATTTGTGTCACCCAAGGACCAAAACAACTAGATGACTCTTCCAACAATTCAAAATTTTCTCACATGCAAGAGCTTATCAAGAGTTCTACACACAAGAACGCTCTCCTCAAAGCTTTAGATCTAGGCCATCTTATTCAAAACACTCCAAGTGAAAAGTGTTCTTCTTCGACATTTGATTTTGAAAAGTTACCCTTAGACAATGGCATAGCTAAACATGGTGATCTCCCCCTCCATTTGATAGTCCAAGTTCAAGACTATTCCATTAAACGTGTAATGATACACGATGGGTCTGCAATCAACATAGTCTCTTTCTCTCTTCTTCAAAGAATGGGTTATGATAAAAATCAAATCACAAAACAAACTTCCATCCTTAGAATTCATGATAACCCAAACATTCAAACCATGGGTAAGGTCAATCTTCAAATCACATTGGGTCCCAAAATCCTTCCAACTGAATTTTATGTCATCAATGAAGAAACCACTTACAACATGATCCTAGGAAGACCTTGGATCCATAGGATGAGGGACATTCCCTCCACACTATTTCAAGAAATATACTTCTCACATATGGGACAAACCCACTGTTAGTGCCTGAATTGACTGATAGTTTTTGAGCATTTTTCATGCAGGCACCTTCCTTAAAGATGTTCTAAGTGTTGGACCTCCTCAGCATTTTTCAGCTGCAGCATCATATTTTCCTAAGGAGGAGGTCATCATCATCATGTTTTCTTCGATGGTGGTCAGCATCATCATGTTTTCTGTCAACCGGTTTTTCATCAGGATCATCATGTTTCAATATCGGGTGATGTTTGGATATCATCCCGATCCTGCTGATGAGCTACAGTGTGCCTTGATCTTCTTGGGGGGGTGATTTTTCAAATATCTGGTGATCTTCCGATTATCACCCTGCCCTTTTATGATGATTATGTCACCCCGATCTCCCGAAGGGGTCATTTTCTAAGTAGTTCGACCCGACCTGTTTTTCTTAAGGGTCGTCATCATCATCATCATATTTTCGGTTATCACCGTGTTGCTTGCGAGGGTCATCATATTGTCTACCTGCATGATCTTTCGCTGGGGTGATATTTTAACATCGGGTGATCTTTGTTAAGATCATCCTGATGATGTTGCTGTAAAGTTCTAAGTGTGACCCGATTTTTCATCGTGGTCATCATATTTTGGACGTCAGGATGATCTTAGTCAATATCATCCTGATGTTGTTGTATCACTTCATGTTCGTTGTTTTATCATCTTGATGTCGATATGATGATGACGTCATCCGAATATGAGGAGGTGCGCAGTAGGCAGATATGCTGATGACATCAGCAGGATATGACGATGACGTCATCAGGATGTTCATCGGCCAGACTTTTGGTATTGGCTAAGCAAGAGGATCTTCCTCCGATGGATCAGGTTGTGCCGATGAAGGCGATTATCATGCAGGTTATATTGCGATATGATGCTAACGTCAGGGTGATATTTCAAGCGACAGGATATCATGTTGTTGGAGGATGATGATGAAGTCTTATACTAGTGTTGTTAGGAGCAAAAGCACCGACATTATATATGCTCGTGGCCTAGTATATAAAGTGTTGAAAAGGTCACCGCGGGGTGCATGTGGGATAATTGATATCCTGCATATTTTCAAATATCATGACGATGAATCTTGGCGGGAAATGGTTGCGATGCACAGTTGATGTTTTTCCCCAGGCCGCGGGTTGGTGCGCCATTAATGGCGAAGGTTGCAGAGGTATGGGCGGATCTGGTACCCGATTGAAGGTGTACATCAACGGGCAGTGGCGCAGGGCTCGAGGTTTCTTCCTGTCTCCTCCCCTACCTGCTACATTCATGTTTGGGTGCCAATCTGGTAATGCGTTGAGCGCCATTTTTCTGATACTGTGTATCTGGCGGGATTTTTGGTCAACCATGTAATTAATTGCTGTGGTACACTACCTGGCTGTTATAAGTAGGAAGTGTTACTCATTTTTTTGGTTGTTGAAAACTGGACATTTTGGCTCTGTAATAAGATACAACTGGTTTTGGTTGCTCTGTGCAGCAAAACTTGTGAGTTTATGTATCTCCTGTTGTACGATTTGGCATGAATCCACTGATTTCATGGTTAATCTTATATGAATAATGCTGTGTTTGCATGTGTTATGCTGATTCTGTCTCCAGTTTTGCATGTATCTTTCTTACTGCAATAGGGATGCCATAAGTATAGACAGCTTAACACTCTTTATTGGGAGATATCTGTAAGGCAGATATCATGTGTATCCCCCTGAAATCCAGTTTTAGCTATTCATGCTGATCATTCACAGGTGTATGTCTACCGACTCCAAGCCCTGGATAGGCACCAATCTAGCTCTGTGTTGAGGTTATACACCATGTCCAGCTTTGCATCCAAAATTCAAACTAAACCATTTCATACTTCCACCTGTTAGTTGTAGGAGTAGGATTAGGAACCCCCTGCATGCTCTCATACTCAACCAGACATCATGTCCAAGAATGTTGCCAACCTTGTAATCTATCATACAGACCTTGGTCCATACATGAGAGTATTCTGCCTGTTGTTGTCAAATTAGATCTTTCTATCTTTGAGCTAGTCAGGGTTACATCTTGAGTCATAGGGATACCCCCCTTGGTGCGGCAGAACCAGAAGTGAAGGGGAGGCAGCTCACGCAACCTCCTGTATTTAGTTGGCTGAATCTGCCTGTGCATTAGAAGTGGCAAACCCTAATGCTGATTCAGAAGAAAAGTCAACACCCACATCATCAAAGGAGATCCTGATCCTTTCAACCTTTATAGAGTTGAACAAATCAAAAATGAAGGAAAGACTATGGAAAACACCAATGGCCCAAAAACCAACACTTTTGAAAAAGGAGAGACATCAAAAGAAATTGCAAACATAGCCAAGACCTCAAAATGTATAGGAAATGGGGCAATAAGAGAATTCCCCTTCATTCCCCACTCAACAAAGTCTTATGCTCCATTCAACTTAGTGGCCATTCCAATCAAACCAGACATAAACATACCTATGATTGAGATCATGACTAAAGAAGAAGAGCCAAAATCTACAAAGAAACTAGGAGGGTTAGCACCAACATCATTTGCCCCTCAAAAGTTCAAAACAAATATGGGAACTCAAAAAGAACAGAAAATGATAAAGCTAGGGGGCAAATCATCAAACAATGAAACATGTGAGTACACAAAACTCCTCAATAAATACAAGGACATTTTGACACCAAGTCTTTGAGTGTCCTTGCAAAGACTTCCAAGTGAAGTTTAGACTAAATTGGATAAGTCCACACATAGTTAAGGAAGACATAAAAAATGACGCTACCTCTTGTGCATTATGGAAGGAGAAGATCTTAGCATCTCATAAAAATCATAAAACATAAAAATACCAAAAAAACAAATATCTCAAAAATACAAAAATATTATAAAAATCAAAATGTCAAAAAGAATTTGTTTCTTGCATTTCAGTATCATTATGTTCATCTTGCATTACATTCAATGACTTGCTCTTATATCATTTTCATTTCAGTAAGGAGTCTAAGGTTGCCTACGTATATGTGATCCTTTCAGGACCTAGAGATTCCCTATTTTCACAATCACCATATCCCTTTTCATTCCTAGTGTTTCTAATCAAAGCCTAGCTCTTAGCTTTACACTGATCCCAGTCTTAATGATCTAAGATGTTAGGTCTAAACAAAGCTAGTATTCAAACCTACAATGTTTAAAGGAAGCTTGCAAGTAGACCTTCCCAATTCTTCCCTAGTAGAAGAGAAGTCTGACTAGATTACAAAAACTTTAGGTGGCGCTCAACCCCTTATCTTCCCTAGAGGATCTAAAATCTAAAGGAAGCAATCTAAAATTCGAGTGATCAAAATATGAGTATTGAATTGAGAGATTAAATTATTGCATACCAAAAGTTCCAAAAGCATTCATTTTCATAAAAAGTCAAAATCCAAAAAAATGAGAAAATCAAGTAAGGAAGTACAAAAAAAGAGAAAAAGCAAAAAAAAAAGAGATACAAAAAAGAGTGAAAGAGAGAAGATTGTTAAATGTCCATCAGGGCTTAAATTTGATGGTTGATCCTGCCTGTCAAATATTTTTTTATGATGGTCATCTATTTGAAGTTGCCTTTCAAATGTTAAAGCCTATCTATTTTAAGAAAAAAATAAATTGACAAAATATATATATAAAGAATAATTACATTGAAATCTTGACAGTTTACCTAAAATCTTGCCTTTCAAATAATATAGTCTTCCTAAAATTTTAATTGTATTTTACAACTAAAATAACTAAATACGGTCATATGACCATCAAATTTAAGCCCTGATGTCCATCCTCTTGGGTGGAGATCAGTATAATCTCCAAGCCTTAAGGATGACATTCTAACAAAGGAAATAAAAACAAAGGTACAAAGCACACACGCACTAGCTGAGCAAAGCCAAGAGTCTAGTAGTCTTTAGGATCATTTTTTAACTAGGGACCCTAATTCTTTCCCATTTATCCTTTACCCTAGGTCTATCTTGCTTTCCATCTATGATCTAAGTCTAGCGAACATCAATAAAATTTGTTACTTGTCTAAGTTGAAAGCTTGTCAGATTGTCCTATCTAGATAAGGATCAGTGTTTAGCCTTTATCAAAGCCCAAATTCAGAAGCACTCCATTTCATTCTTGCTCCCCACTTGAGTTCTAAATTCCTATCTTACAGACTTGAATAGGTCTCTTACACCAAATAACCTGCAATCCCCTGGATTGAAAATCATATTAAAGAGCGGTCATATTATTTTTTCCACAATGCATTAATACCAAAACCAAAAAAAAGTTCCAAAGCAATAAAATCAATGTCATAACTCATGACATTCCGTAGAAGTAAAAGTTTCATTTCAACATCGCTTGTGTTCTTGCATCTGCATATCGTCACCTGCATTCATATATATATATATATATATATATATATATATATATTCTGAAAAAGACAAACAAATTGCATTATCCATATGTGATCATCTTAGGTATGCATTCTCATAGGAAAAAAAAAATCTCTAGCCAACCATATGCACAAGAGGGAAAGTGAAGTACAAGATGTCAACTAAAGCTATGTATGGATTTTGTCAAATCAGGTCTTGTAACAATAAAGTGTCAAACAGTGTCTGAGCACAAGTCACTCCTCCAATAATTCAAAAGAGCAAAACTGTGTAGTCAAGTACCCAAGTCTCCCCATGCAAGGGGGCAAGGGTAGAGATTACTTTAATAAATATAGGTCTTCCAAGGACCTCAAGGAGTGTCAAATCAAGCCTTTGCAAAATCTTCACAAAAATCATAAAAATTAGAAAAATCAAAAAAACCTAAAAAACCTAAAAAACTTGTAAAACATAAAAAATCCCTAAAAATCAAATACGTTCTTAAAAATCTACAATAAAAGGAGAATCTATTCTCCTCCTCTCTAGCTTAGCATGTGTTATATTTCTTTTATGCATCTCTCATGCATTCATTTTACGTGCATGCATTCCTACAGGTCTCACTGACAAAGGCAAACAAATAGTCAAGCTCAAATGATCTATGATATGTTTGTCATTTCAATTTTCATTATTCGTTTTGATATATTTAGATGTCAGACTAATACTAGTTATTGCAGGTACAATTGTAGAAAAATTGACAACAGGTAAGGCCTAGTTTGGGAACGGTACCTACCCTTCATGTAGACTACCGTCCCTGAGGGGCAAATATGTAAGCACAAAAATAATGCACAACCTCCACGAAGACCCCTATGATGAGTTATAATCCTTGTCACGTACATGTAAGCATGAAATAACATCCTCTGCACAATAGTTCTCTTGGTGACTTGTCTTCTCTCTCTCTCTCTCTCTCTCTCTCTCTCTCTCTCTCTCTCTCTCTCTCTCTCTCTCTCTCGCTCTCTCTCTCTCTATTATCAACTCTTTTCGACACTTATCGATTCACATTTTCTGTGCTTGTGACCTTGTTCCTGTACGCTCAAAATTGTAACTCTGGTTGCCTGGGGCTGTCGGGTCAGATTTCAACATGCACATGGACCCTTCCCTCCTTGCCACAGGGCAATCCGCCACATCACTCTCGCTCTCATGGAAGTAACCAATTGAGAGGAGGCGAGACACGGCGGGGGTCTAGCTCGTTGGACTTCGCGGAGAGGGGTCAACAAGTTCTGTCGCCTTTTTTGTTGTGTGCTAAGTTGAATGTTTCGTTCGATGGTAGTTGTTGTTGAGACAACCCTATGACCCAAAGGGTCACTAGTTTCTCTTCTCTTGTTGGGGTTTCTTCTATTCCACCTTTGTGTGGGTAAGCAGTTTCTTTCATTTATATCCTCTTGTCTTTCAATGCATTGAATGAGTTCTCGTTGTATTTGGAGTTGTCTAGTTTCTTCTATTAACAAGAGGACAAATGGATCTTGTTGTGGTAAAGTAAATGTCTCCTGATGTTGTCGTGGATTGATTTCTTGAATCTCGTCGAGGATAGCCCTCACCCACTCACCTCTTACTCCTAGGCACATTCATGAGCCAAGACAGAGATAAGTATGTGATGACTAACCTTAACTTGACTTAGGGTTTTGACCTAGGGTTTAACTTTGCTTTGATTTGAATTTACCTTGTGGTGTGATCAAGGGTTTGATTGAATCATTTATCATGGTTTACCTCGTGATGGTATTGAGGGTTTGCAAGTTTGTCTTTTTCTAGGGTTTCTATATGCATGCAAAGCTAAATGATATGCAAACGTGTTTTTGTTTCTTTTTTAGTATTTTATGGAAATGAAAAGTGCTCTTTAATCTATGAAAGGGAAATATGAATGCAAGTTTAATCTATGTTTTTGGGTTTTCGATTATTTTAAAATAATCTAATCTATGAAAGGAAAATTGCTTCTTCAAATAATCTAGATCTAGGAATATGAAAAACAATTATTCTAACATGCAAGATCTAACTATCAAGGAAAAAGCAAAGATTTGTTGTTCCCAAGAGCAATTTTTGGTTTTCTAATTACTATGAATTGAATAAAGCAATAAAGGAACCTGAAGTAATGAAGATTTGTGTGACTCCACTACCCTTAGAAATCCTTGATGTTGGAAACCTCGAGTCCTTTTGACGCAGCAGGAAGACCTCTTGATGACAAAATGACATAACGAAGCAAAAAGAAGCTTTGTTGAAGCTTGAAAGAGCTCAATGAGAGCTTTGATTGAGCACAATGGCGTTGAATGAAGTAGCGTAACAATGCTTAGTTGAATAATGAATAAAGCAAAAGGCACCTTCATCCTGTGAGAGCATTTGAATGCTAATTTGGAGAGCAAAAATTAGCAAGAGTTGTGCGCACAATGAATTTACCTCCCTTTGTGCTTAAGGGAGGACAGTATTTATACGTTTGAAGAATGGGATTGATTGAGAAGTTAACTCATTTGATTGATGAGTTAACAAGGATTGATTGGGGAGTTGACAAGGTTGATTACCCAGTGAACTCGGCTAACTATGGAGTGATAAATTAAAAATAACTTATCACTGAAGAGGATTTGGAGTTGAGAGGATGCATGAGATTGATTGAGTTGTTAATTTTAGATTAAATGGAGTTAATTATGCATGTGTGGGTGCATGAAATAGTCAACTCCATATTAGACATCAAAAATCATGCAAACTAGAAGAAAAATAGGTGAAAACAGAGCTAAAACGAGTGAGAAACTCATGTTTTTCCACAGTTGGAAACGTGATAGGGTCGCCCTTGTGCCAATAGGGTCACCCGGGGGAGATCCGGGCAGGACAGGGTTTTCTAAAGAACTGCACGGTGGGGAATGAAAAAAGAGAGGAAAAGGAGGGGTTCTGCCTCAGGAAACAAGTCAGTCATGTGCAAGAATCCAAATCTCCACTTGCACATGCAAGATATCCTAGGGGAGATCCAAAAATAATAGGGGGAGATTTGGATTGGTTGAGTGGAACTGAAAATTGAAAGTGGGAGATGGATCCAAGGACCTCTAGAAGGCTTATAGTGAAAGGAAGCTAGGTGTGCGGAAACACTTCCTACACTAATCTATTGAGGAGAGGGCTATGCAAATTCAACTTTATCCTAACTATTACAGTGATGTTAAAGCATTAACATGAGATATTGCAGCAAAACACAACAACTAGAAAGTAGATAGAAGAAGAGAGACAAAGATTTACGGTGGGAAAAACCCTTATCAGGTGAAAAACCCCACACTCAGAAACCTGCACGATGTATTAACAAATTTGAAAGAATGTTAACAATACACTTGCAATGCAAGCTTCAATGGTTTTCAACACTCATGTCTGGAGTCAATCCAGCAGCATAACAGTACCTGTAAACCTGTGATACAAACTCCATCTCTAAGCACCTGTGTATAAAGAAAATACAAGGCAATATTGGACCTATCTTGGAATGGGCATCCAATATGGCATCTTGGACCAAAACCCACGCCTAGGGACACTTGGTCAACATTGTAGAATGTGTCTGACACTTGTCCACAACTCCCATCCCAAAGAGGTCCCCTATTTCCAAAATGGGCTATGACAAATGCTCTTACGACACTTACGACCGTCATAGAATCTGTCATAGTGGTTACAACTTACAACTGTAAGAGAATCTGTCATACACATGCTATAAATAGAATATTCTCTTACAACACATCATATTCCACCTTGGGGTGCCCAAATATGCCTCATTCAAAGATGCTACATGACACATGTCATTACCTGTCTTACAACCTTCTATTCTCGACTCTTATATGTCATAGATTCGTCATAGGAATCCGTCATAACCGTTTCAGTCAAACATTCCTTACACAACATAGAAGATGCCGACACATGGTAGAATATTCCTACCACTAAGTGGGATGCCTATCTCCTCATGTGAGGACAAAATAACAAGTTGTCATAATCCATGTAGGATTGACACATCACCGTGCCACATCCCACAATATGACAAAGTGGAATTTCCAATTATTTACAACATAGGAAATTGAATAATAAATACAAACATTACAAATGCAAAGAATTACCAAGGTTGAGACACCTTAATTCCCAACATTCTCCCACTTGTCAAACACCTTGTAAGAGCCAATAGAAAAATAGGATTTAACTGCTATAGGCCAAGAGGCCCATAGACTCCAAACACCATCTAAACTTCTCTGTGCCCACTGGTTTCGTCAATGCATCTGCAACATTCTTCAAAGTATCTACCTTCCCCAAATTTACCTTTCCATCCTCAACCATGTCCCTCATGAAGTGAAACTGAACATCAATATGCTTGGTTCCAGCATGGAAAGTTGGATTCTTTGCAAGGCAAATTGCACTCTGACTGTCACAACTGATCATGATTTGACCTGCATCAACACCAATATTGGAACACAATCTCTTAAGCCAAATGGCTTCCTTATAAGCATGAGTTGCTGCCATATACTCAGCTTTTGTCATGGACAAAGCAACAATTGGTTGTCGCTTACTCATCCAACTAATAGCACCACCAAACATTGTAAAAACATAAGCACTGGTGGATCTCCTGCTGTCAATGTCACCTGCCCAATCTGAATCCACAAATCCACGAATATCAACAAAATGTGGAGGTCCTGAAACATTACCATGATAGAAAATGGAATACTCAGAAGTACCCCTCAAATATCTGAACACTCGCTTAACTGCATCCCAATGGACCCATCCAGGATTAGCCATAAATCGACTAAGGACTCCCACTACTTGGGCAATGTCTGGTCTTGTGCAGACCATAGCATACATCAAATTGCCAACAACACTAGCATAAGGTACTCTGCTCATGTCCTCCACCTCACTAGGAGATTTTGGACAATCCTCAATAGACCACTTTATCCCCAAAGAAACGGGAACACACAATGGTCTCCAATCTACCATGATGAATCTGTCCAACACAAACTTCACATACTTACTCTGGCTTAACCAAAGTTTTATGTTGGTTCTGTCTCTTCCGATTTCCATTCCTAGAATATACCTGGCTGCCTCTAAATCTTTCATTTCAAACTATGCTGACAACTGAGATTTAAAATCAGAAATCATATTCTTAGCCTTCCCAATGAGCAATATATCATCAACATACAGTGTAACAATGAGAATACGATCACCATCAAATTTATAATACACATAGTGATCCAATTTTGATCTCACAAATCTAATTGACAACACAAAGGCATCAAATTTTAAGTACCATCTCCTAGGGGATTGTTTCAAACCATACAAAGACTTCTTAAGTTTGCAAACCAAATTTTCTTTACCTTTCACCATGTAATGCTCTAGCTGTGACATGTAGATCTCTTCCTCCAAGTCACCATGAAGGAAAGTTGTCTTCACATCCATTTGTTCTACCTCCAAGTTATAAGCTATTGCGAGTGACAACAGGAATCAAATAGATGTCATCTTTGCAACGGGAGAGAAGATCTCACATTTCTATACCCTTCACTTGTGAATACCCCTTCGCAACCAATCTAGCCTTATACTTCTCAATTCTGCCATCTGCACCAATGTTCTTGAACACCCATTTGCATCCAACGGGTTTCTGTCCAGGAGGCAAAGGCACCAAGTCCCAAGTTTGATTCTTTTCCAAAGAAGCCATTTCTTCCTCCATGGCCTCCTTCCAGGAACCTGCATCCTTCATATCCAAAGCCTCTGATTCGGTTCTAGGTTCATCACTGTTAGTGATTAAAGCATAAGCACAACTAGAATCAAGTAGTGTAAAACCAAACCTTTTAGGTTGCTTTCTTATCCGTGTAGACCTCCTCAAGAGCTGAGGTTGAGGTTTAGCTTCTTCATCTGAGCTTTCAGAGCTGCTAGAGCTCTCCTCATCATCAGGTCCAACATTGTCTTTCTGTTCAGTCTTCTCAGGGGTGAGAGGAAACTGAACAACATCCTCTTTCATTTCTTTTTCTTTTGGCTTCAAAATAGTGGAAGAAGTTGTAAGCTCTTTGCAGATGACACTTCTACTATACAACACTTTTTCAGCCATGGGGTCCCAAAGCTTGTATCCTTTCACACCAACACCGTAGCCAATGAAGATACACTTAACAACTTCGTTCTCCAACTTTGACCGCTTCTCCCTAGGAACATGTGCATATGCCTCACAACCAAAAACATGAAGATGCCTTACAGAAGGCTTTCTACCAAACCACACCTCCATGGGTGTCTTTCCAACAAGAGCTGATGTAGAAGATCTGTTTACCAGATAGCAAGCAGTGGCAACAGCTTCAGCCCAAAACTCTTGTTCTAGACCAGCTCCACTAAGCATACTCCTACCCTTCTCCATCAGTGTCCTGTTCATCCTCTCTGCAACTCCATTTTGTTGCGGGGTGTATGGAGTTGTCTTGTGCCTTTCAATCCCAAGTTCCTTGCAATACTTATCGAATTCTGTAGAACATAACTCACCACCATTGTCAGTTCTCAAACATTTAATCTTTTTGCCAGTCTGATTTTCAGCAAAGGCTCTAAACTCCTTAAACTTGCTATAGACTTCAGATTTGCTTCTGAGAAAATAAATCCATGTCCTTCTACTGTAATCATCTATAAAAGATACAAAGTATTCAGATTTTGATAACGAAAGAACATTAATAGGACTAAACACATCAGAATGAATAAGGTCCAACACACCAGAAGACTTATGAGAACTCAAGTAAAACTAAACACGGTTTTGTTTTCCATAAATGCAATGTTCACAAAAGTCAAACTCAAGATTACAATCATCTAACCCCTCAACGAGGTTCTTATTTTTCAGGGTACGCAGATCCTTCTCACCAATGTGGCCAAATCTCTTATGCCATAACATTGTCTTTTCTACAGGAAGTTTAACTTCCAATGCACGATTACAACCATCAAGACTAGAAACAACAGATTTCATCACTGCTCGTTCATATGGCGGGGATGAAGTGACTGCTGCCCTCTTCCTTGAGTCAGAAGAACTATTGCATTGTGAAATGCATGCCTCCAGCTGAAATAGACTACCTCTCCGAGTAACCTTAGCAAGCACCATAGATCCTCTAGTCATCTTGCATCCTTCTTTCGAAAAGACAACCTACACACCTGCATCATTCAAACTACTTACAGAAAGCAGGTTTCGTGCTAAGCCTAGGATGTGCATAACCCCAGAGATCCCCTTCACTCGCCCATCAGGGAATCGAATAGAGACTCTTCCACGACCAACGATCTTCAGATGAGAGTCGTCACCCAAATACACCTTTCCACCATCGAACTCCTCATACTTAGTGAACCAATCTCGATGCGAGGTCATGTGGAATGATGCACCAGAGTCGATTAGCCACACATCATCAGATGCATGGGTTGCCAAGGCTGCAATGAAAGCATCACCGTCATCTTGTGATTTGTTAGAATCTGAATCAAGAGCTTTCTTCTTTTTCTTCTTCTCCTCTTTGCATTCCTTTCAGAAATGCCCGGTCTTGCCATAGTTCCAACAAAGAGCCTTGGACTTTCCAGGAGATTTGGATCTCCCATGGGATTTGGATCTACTCTTCTCAGCTTTCTTGTCCTTCTTCCCTTTCTCCTTGGGTCTTCCACGAATTGCAAGGGCTTCTTTGGCTGCCTCAAAAGACTTTCTCTATATCTCTTCAGACAACAACGAAGAAACCACTTCTTCCATTTTGAATGTGGATGTGGTGCTTCCAATTGCCATGACAAGATGATAACATGAGTTTGGTAGAGAACAAAGAAGGGTCATACACTGATCTTCCTCCTCCATTTTTACACCAATAGATGTTAATTATGCAACCAGCATATTAAAGGCATTCATATGTTCAGCCATGGATCCTCCGTCCTCCATTCGAAAAGAATACAACTTCTTTCTCAGGAAAAGTTTATTGACTAGGGATTTGGCTTGATACACATCCACCAACTTCTTCCAAAGGAGTTTTGCAGTAGTCTCCTCATGGACATTTAACAACACAGAATCGGCAAGACTAAGTCTTCTGAGACCCTTACCCTTCCGATCCTTGAGATCCCAATCAGCTTGTGTCATTGTAGCTGGTTTAGTTTTGTTCACACTTTCCCAAAGGTCTCGGTCAACTAACATGTCTCCCATTTTGAGCTTCCACAGCTTGAAATTACTGCCGTTGAACTTCTCTACTTTAAACCTTCCCGATGTGTCTGCCATCTCCTTGTTGTAACAAGATACAGAATGCTCTGCATAGACTCCCACTCAACCTAAGATTAGCTCAAAAAACCCCTACCCTACAACTAGGACCAAAGGTGATCAAGCTCTGATACCAACTGAAAGGAAGCTAGGTGTGCGGTAACGCTTCCTACACTAATCTATTGAGGAGAGGGCTATGCAAATTCAACTTTATCCTAACTATTACAGTGATGTTAAATCATTAACATGAGATATTGAAGCAAAACACAAGAACCAGAAAGTAGACAGAAGAAGAGAGACAAAGATTTACGGTAGGAAAAACCCTTATTGGGTGAAAAACCCCACACTCAAAAACTTGCACAATGTATTAACAAATCTGAAAGAATGTTTACAATACACTTACAATGCAAGCTTCAATGGTCTTCGACACTTGTGTCTGGAGTCAATCTGGCAGCATAACAGTACCTGTAAACCTGTAATACAAACTCCATCTCCAAGCACCTGTATATAAAGAAAATACAAGGCAATATTGGACCTATCTTGGAATGGGCGTCCAATATGGCATCTTGGACCAAAACGCATGCCTAGGGACACTTGGTCAACATTATAGAATGTATTTGACACTTGTCCATAGCTCCCATCGCAAAGAGGTCGCCTATTTCCAAAATGGGCTATGACAGATGCTCTTACGACACTTACGACCGTCATAGAATCTGTCATAGCAGTTACAACTTACAGTTGTAAGAGAATCTGTCATACACATGCTATAAATAGCATATTCTCTTACAACACATCATATTCCACCTTGGGGCACCCAAATATGTCTCATTCAAAGATGTTACATGACACATGTCATTACCTGTCTTACAACCTTCTATTCTTGACTCTTACATGTCATAGATTCGTCATAGGAATCCGTCATAACCGTTTCAGTCAAACATTCCTTACACAACATAGAAGATGCCGACACATGGTAGAATATTCCTACCACTAAGTGGGATGCCTATCTCCTCATGTGAGGACAAAATAACAAGTTGTCATAATCCATGTAGGATTGACACATCACCGTGCCACATTCCATAATATGACAAAGTGGAATTTCCAATTATTTACAACATAGGCAATTGAATAATAAATACAAACATTACAAATGCAGAGAATTACCAAGGTTGAGACACCTTAATTCCCAACATATAGGGGGTGTAGAGAATGAAAAGCATAGGGGAGAGGTGAAAACTCACCTAAAAGATGCTTAAAAGGCTTAGGAGCAAGGTCGAAAGATCAGAAAACGCAAATCGACAAGTGTCACAAAAATTGTCAAAAAACGTCGCAAACAAGGAGAGAGAGAAATCAACAAAGAGGAAACAACACAAGACAGGAAAGAAGACACATCATCAAGAGGTTTACTTCTTAGAGGATATTATTTCACACTTACATGTACGTGACAAGGATTAAAAATCATCATAGGGGTCCTCATGGAGGTTGGGCGTGATTTTTGTGCTTACATATTTGCCCCCTCAGGGATGGTAGTCTATATGAAAGGTAGGTACCGTTCCCGAACTAGGACTTACTTGTGAATTTTCCCGCAATTGTACCTACAATAACTAGTGTTAGTCTGACATTTAAATGTATCAAAACAAATAATGAAAACTGAAATGACGAATTTACCATGGATCGTTTGAGTTCAACTAGTTGTTTGCCTTTGTTGGTTTAGACCTGTAGGAATGAAAGCACGCAAAATGACACATGAAAGAGATGCATAAAAGCAAATAACTAATCTAAAATGCACAAATGAAACTAAGCTAAGGGCAAACAAAGCAAGTCAAATTGTGAGATCAGAGCGAAATGGCGATGAAATTGATTGTGTGAGTAGTTGTTGGAAGGGTACCGTCGAGGAGATCGCAAAGATGGCCACCTCTTCTTCAGCCGCAGAGAATCAGGTATGGAAATAGTGAAAAACCCTTCTCTAAACCCTAGTTTGAATTTTGTGAAAAATCCCTTGAAATTGTTTGTTTTTGTCAATTTTTCTTGTTGCATTATCTTTGTTTCGTCGTTTAGAGCAAGATAGGTTTTTTATTTTCTGAAATCAGCTGAGAAATGAGGTTTTTAGACTGGTTTTTGATCGGGGGATCTCCCTCCAAGGTCGCCCCTTTTGTCAGGCAGGATCGCCCGGGGGAGATCCTATCTAACAGCAGGGTCGCCCGGGGGAGATCCTACAAAACACCTGGGTCGCCCGAGGGCAACCCTGATGGGTTGATTTTGACTAAAATTTCATGTTGTCTGATGCTTGTTTCACTTTGATCTGACTTGTTTAAGCTACTGTATTCACCTGTTTATTTTAATTTTGAGGGGTTATACACTTTTTTGTGTAGGGGTTTTCTACAATTTTATAATTTTTAGGGATTTTTATGAGTTTACGAGATCTAATCTAATTCTTCTCTGATCTTGTAGGACATGCGTATCCGATGGAATGCCTACCAAAAGCAAGGATGGCTCTCAGTGATGTTTGCTTCACTGAGTAATGAGGACCATACCATTCTGAGATGAGCAGGTCTGGGTAGAGTTTGTCACGTGCCTGTTATTCATCCCGTGTCCCATTTATGCTGTGATATTCTGACCTACTAGGATGCAGACAGAAACACATTTCAGTTCCCATAGATCTTTGGAGAGTGGACCATCACTCTGTATGATATGTATCATATACCTGGGGTTCCTGTGAGAGGACATCCTCTAGTCCTTCCAGCTAGCGAGTCCTTCAAGGACAAGGCATCCTGGGTAGAGTTCATGGGGGTTAGCCGCCCCATGGATCAGATAGGAGTCTAGCTCACTTCTGTGCCTCATCTTCGCATCCCACTTTTGAAGAGATTATAGATCAGGTTGGTTGCCTCAAGTTTGTCAGGAGACAAGGCCTCAACTTGCTTGAGATGGTGTTGGGCACCCCTCATTCGTGGTATTGAGGAGGACACAGTCTATGCTTGGGGACCAGATATCTTGGCTATGGTCTACAAGGACTTCTATCGTATTTTGTAACGAGGGGATTTAGCTTTTAACCACTCTTCTTTGATCATGACATGGATATTTGAGCACATTAGGCCCTATCAGAAGCTCATTCTGATTCCAGATAGACGTTTACTGAGAGTAGCTAGGTGGATGCATGTTGGTCACTTTGATGCTTCTTTACCCACTATTGCTACTCTTACATATGAGGACATGGTCTTCGATCCTTATCATGATATGTAGGGATCTTGGGCCCATGATGGTGAGGTCAGAAAGTACTATCGTGGAGTATCCGAGGTGTCAGACTGTAATGGTCTAGTTGAGGGCCATTGTGTTGAGCATGTTTCACAGCAGTTTAGCGAGGACTTCCCTGAGGACTCGCCCCCAGTGTCCACTTACTACAGGATTGTTCAGGAGATGGGTGAGATTGGATAGAGGTCAATTGTTTGGACTCCTTTGACTTATGGAGTCTTCATTACCAGAGTTTCTAGAGGAGGATAGAGGGGAGGGAGAGGAACTCCTTCCCGATCTCTCATTGTGGCTATGGATTCAGAGTCCACTGACAAGGACTATATTCAAGATGATGATGATCCGTTAGATGAGGGCTTACCCAAGGATGAGCAGGATGAGGGTCTCGATGATGCTGATGATGTAAATGATGCTCCTGACATCCCTAAGGGTCTCTTGTTGTTCCCAGACCTCCTCATTTAAATGAGGTGATGTGACAACTTGACCTTGATTGGCAGCTGGGTGATCCACGTAAGCTTCATTTATTTGTTTTTTGTACTTTTGCCCTTTCTCTTTTCATGGGAAACTGACTTGTTTTTCTCTTTTGATTCACTCTTTTAGGTAACGTCAGAGAGTGGAGGGATTTTGTTCGAAAGATTAATGTTGGTTTGTCTTCTCCCTTCACTAGGATGACTCGAGACCATCTTTTAGATGATCCTAGTATGCCCCCTGCTGCAGGGCAACACATAGACATTTTCGCTGATGTCTACCATGGATGTCAGGAGAATGCAGACTTGAAGGTCGAGATTCACACCCTTAAGGGTGAGAATTAGGTTCTTAGAGAGATGGCTCGTCTTAGTTTTGGATGATGAGATGCTAGTCTGGCGGGGCCTTCACATTCACATGCTCACAGTAGAGAGCCTCACTCCTATAGGTCTCATGGAGTGACGGGTGGTATTCGTAGACAGAGGAGCCGAAGTCCTGAGGATTCTATTGGACGAAATTGGCCTTGACTTCCTTTCTTGAACTTGTGCACCCTTGCATGGGGAGCCTCTACTTCCTTTGAGAGCATTTTGTCCTAGCTCTTTGATACTCTTGTAAACTTCAGATATATCTATGAAAGTTTATCCTTTTATGGTTTTCACCCATTGAATTTGTGCTCATCTCTTGTGCATGTTTGGAAGTTTTAAAACTTTTTGATTATATGTTTGACCTTTTCAAATATTTTAATGACGTAAATATGATAACGATGACATGTTTTTGTATTTTTTTATGACATGTATGAGATGCAGTTTATGATATGACAATGCAGGAACACAAGAAATGCTGAAATGAAACTTTTACTTCTACTGAATGTCATGAGATATGACATTTGATTTTATTGCTTTGAGACTCTTTTTTTTGGCATGAATGCAATGTGGAACAAACACTGTGACTGCTCTTAAATACGATTTTCAACTCAAGGGATTGCGAGTTGTCATGATATAAGAGACCTATTCAAGGTTGTGAGGTGGGAGTGGAAATGGAGCATTTCTAATTTTTGGCTTCCCTAAAGGCTAAACATTGATCCTTATCTAGATAAGACAATCTGACAAGCTTTCAACTTAGACAAGCAACAAATTTTATTGGTGTTCACTAGACTTAGATCATAGATGGCAAGCAAAGTAGACCCTGGGTAAAGGATAAATAGGAAAGAACAAGGGTCCCTAGGTAGAAGACGATCCTAGAGACTACTAGACTCTTGGTTTTGCTAAGCTAGTGTGTGTGTGTGTGTGTGTGTCTGCTTTGTACCTTTCTTTCTCTGTTAGAATGTCACCCTTGAGGCTTTGAGATTAGACTGATCTCCACCCAAGAGTACGAGCATTCAACAATCTTCTCTCTTTCACTCTTTTTTTGTATCTCTCTTTTTTTTGCACTTTTTCTTGTATTTTCCTCACTTGATCTTTCTCATTTTTTTGGATTTTTTACTTTTCAAGAAATGAATGCTTTTTGGAACTTTTTGACATGCGATGCTTTGATCTCTCAATACTCTTATTTTGATCACTCATTTTTTATTCACTCAAATTTTAGATTGCTTCCTTCATAGTTTTGATCCTCCTGACATTTTTGGCCAAGAAAGATAAGGGGCTGAGTGCCACCTCAAGTTGTAATCTATTTGGACTTCTCTAATACTAGGGAAGAATTGGGAAGGTCTACTTGCAAGATTCCTTTGAACACTGTAGGTTTGAATACTGAATTTGTTTAAACCTAACATCTTGACTCATTAAGAATGAGATCAGTGTAAAGCTAAGAGCTAGGCTTTGATTAGAATCACTGGGAATGAAGGGGGATAATGGTGATCATGACAAATGGGGAATCTCTAGGTCCTGAAAGGATGACGTATATCTAGACAACATTAGACTCCTTGTTGAAAAGAGAATAGTACAAGAGCAAGTCACTGATTATAATGCAAGATGAACAAATGTAAGAAACAAATTGCTTTTTTTTTACATTTTGATTTTTATAATTTTTTTTGTATTTTTATGTTTTTATGATTTTTTTGGTTTTTAGACATAGTATTTCTTGAGGTGAAAGGCATTGACTGTTTCACCAAATTCCTCTCCCTCCATTGTGCACAAGAGATAGGCATTGTTTCCAATGTCTTCTTTGGCCATGTAAGGACCTTTCCAGTCTTCTAAAAAAGCTCTTTTTCATCTTCTTTTCTTATTCTTCGTGCTACCTCTTCTCAGGACAAGTTCTTCTATTCTGTAGGGCTTGTCATTCGAATCTATTGCTACCAACTCGGTGGTTTCTCTGAGCATTGTGAGATGAAGTAAGTCTTGAAAGGCTTGTTGATGAGAAGGGGTCCAATACAGGACTCCATCATAATTTAATAACTATGCTAATAGATCAAATTGTTCTTGCATGTAGATTTTCACATCTAGTCTCTCTTAGATTCTTTGCAAAAATTGGAACAACTCAAGGGGAGTTTGTGGCTCCCTCTACTCATCAAGAGGGACAAAACTTATACTTGTCCTTCCATTTGGTTCTGGTCTTAAGTCCATGGCATATCTGATGTAACTCTTTGGCAATTCAAAAAAGACAGGGTCATCAATGCTGACTGACACTCTCATCTTCCATTCTCTGTGAAAAATACCTTCACTTTCTTCATCTTCATCGGGAAGTCTTTCAACCATTCAAATTTGTACTAGAGGTGCTTCCCACTCGCCAAGTTCATTTGATTGAACCGAGGCAAAGGTGTTTGGTATCTCTTACGGCTGAGACATCATGAACATCCTAGGTAGCATTCCTATGGCATTAGTTGATTCATTGTCGATAGAATGCGCCTCATCCATGGGTGTCAATGTTTGATATGAGTCATCTATCGGTGTGAGAGGCTCATAAGATTCAGTTTCTTCTGGTGTCTTGGGGACACATGATTCACTTAAGGGTGTCAGTGGAGTGTATCTTTCTATTATGTCTTCCTCAGCGTCTGATAAAGTGTGCGGGTCTACATTTCTTAGATCTAACGTAGTTGTCTCAAACATTGGACCTTTAGTTCTGTGTGGTTTTTCTCCTATGCAAGGGAAGAGTTTGTAGGCCTCTTGGATGTTGATCATGAGTACCTCTAGGGGGAATTAGAGCGGTCCATCCCGCTCGATCAATTTCATGATCTCAATTGTCTTTTCCTTGGGGACCATTTCCTTTTGTTTTAGCAAGGCCTCATTCTTTAAATTTTTGATCTCTGCAGCGTTTATGGTCTTTTCTGGGATTTCCATTCATCTGATGCATATCGACTGAGGTGTAGGATTGGGGATGGTCAATTTTTTGGTAGGAAGTTCATAGTCTATGGGGATACCTATACGTTTGTTTGGTGTGTTTGATTTTAACATGCTAAAAGGTTCCGGGTCTCCCTTTGCAACGTATATTTTCCCTAAGTGCAAGAATCGAGCTTCCTGAAATAACATGGATGGCACAACTTTCATCCTCTATATCCATGGTCTTCCAAGAATCAAGTTATATCCTGTGTCTTTGTCTATGACATAGAATGGTAGGAATGGTTTTAGGTCCCAAGGTCACTGGAAGGGTAATCTTGCCTATGGTGGCAACCTTTAGATTATCATACCCACTTAGAGTATCTTGTGAAGTGGTGATATTAGTGTGTCCATAGCCCATCCTTTCTAATACAGAGAAGGGAACTATGTTAACTGCTTCCACATCATTGATTAAGGTCTGCTTGATACAAGTGTCGTAGATCCATACTTGAAGATACAATGCAGGATCTCCTTTTTTGGCTAATTCTGCCTCGGAAGGCATCTGTTACAAATCAAAGAAGAATCCTGGATCCTTAAGCTCTGAATTTGGTGGACTAATGTCATAGTCCACATGGTTTATCTTCTCACTAGGTGGTGGTGTAATTTGGTCGAGGTATTTTAAACCTATTGCTTTTAGTAACGCTCAGTGATGTGAAGGGGAGTTCCTGAGCAAGTCAATAAATGAAATGTGGCACACATCTTCTTTAAGTCTTCTATTAGTTCATAAGGTCCAATCGGAGCTGGTATAGGTTCCACTACCGAAATGATACCTCCATATGGTTCTATTTGCTCATTTTTATCCTCATGGTCTTCCTCTTCTTGTTCATTGTGCATAATCTCAACTAATCCCATCATCCTAGCTTCTCCTTTTTGTCCTAGTTATGGTGGGACTTTGGGGTTACTACTTTGAGCCATTTTATTTGGATTCATTATTTCTATGTCTTTATGTGCAAGGAACGGGTCCTGATAAATTCTCATGTTTGCATTTTGTGGAGCTATTGTAGCTTGATTTTGTCTTGTATCCTTGTTATCTGGTGTGACCTCATGTGGGTTTAAGGAACATCTCTATGAACAAACATTGCTGGTCTTCCGGTAGCCTTGCTATGAATTTGTTATATTCTCTACAAGATTTTGTGTTGTGCCCCCTTGTTCTATGAAAAGAACAAAACTGATTGAATTCGTATGGGGGTCTTTCATAGCTTCCATCGTTTCCATTGTCGTTTCCATTGTGGTTCCAATTTTGATAATTGTCTCTAGGGTAGTACCCATTGTTCCTAGGTCAGTCTATGGCATTTACATTAGGAGGATAGTAATCTCTCCCATTATAGTCATCTCTTACTTTCTTGATTGGGGGTTGATCTGTCACCCCGTCTATGGTTGCACTCCTATTGTTTTTAAGGATCTTAATGATAGAGGCATTGTTTCCTGTGTCTTCCTTCATCAATTTTCCATTTGTCCCATAGACTTTTCTACCACTATTAATGGCGGCTTGGTCAATCCTCAAAGCACTTTCCAATGCTTCCTCATAGGATTTGTATCGCAATTTTTGAACGTTTTCTCTCATGTCTTTGTTAAGGGCATGCAAGAAGAGGTCACATAGCTCTTAGTGATCCATGTTTGGAGCATTGATCGAAGAGTAAAGGACTTGCCTCCATCGAGTGACAAAATGGGCTACGGATTTGTTTGGCTCTTGTTTCATTGTGAGGAATTCTCTGATCCCTGTTTTAATGAGTTTGTTCATGTCGAATGCCATGACAAACTCTCTGATTAGTTATCTAAACGAGTGAATTGAAACTTCTAGTAAGCGATAATACTAGTCTAGAGCTATGCCTTCAAGAGTTTTTGGAAAGATCTTTGCTATAACCCCATCCCAAGGGAGGAGTTCTCTTATTGCCGTGGTGTAGGCTTTAATGTGGGAGTTTGGATCTCCATCTCTTTTGAACTTCAGGAGATCTGGTAATGGCCGAGGTAGTTGCATGCTTCTTATGTTTTGATCAAGAGGTTCTTTCAAATACTCAAGATATGTTCCAAGAAAGGCACTTTGAGATTCTGGGGCGATAGCAGTAACCCTGTAGGTGGGTTTTGATAACCCATTGTCTGATTTGTTTGATTGTTTTGAACAAGAGGATTCTCATTCAGACATGTGTCGTTACTAGCATTTCGTGAATAGTAATTGAGGTAGGGGGATTTTGAGATGCCCCCTGGTCCTGTTCATGAGATTTTTGCCTTCTTTCAAGAGCGGCTTGCTCTGCTTCCAAGATTCTAATCCTTTTCACTAGAGTTGCGATTAAATTTGTAGGAGTAGCAACTCTAGGTGTTTCTTCATTTCTAGGATTTTCTCTTCGATTATTTTCATGGTGATATGCTTCTTCACGTGCAACATTTTCCCTTTGCTCTTTTCGCAAGGCAATCCTTAATGCCTCTTGAGCGTCTTTGGCTTCTTGCAAATGTTTTTCTAATCGTTTGACTTCCTCATCAAGATGAGTACTTGTGCTAAAGGAAGGTTGATCGGGCCAATGTATTTCTAACCTTATCCTTCTAGCTTTATGTGCCGCATTTGGTATGGCCGGATTGTTTTCCCAAGATGGGTTATTGAAAGATAGAGAACGCCTAGATTCTCTTTGATCTTGTTCATAATCAAAATCTTCATAATCATAGCAATTGGTAATTGGTGCATCAGGATGCGGCAGCACATATCAATCAAATGAAGGAGTTTCAATTTCTCTTGAAGGGATATTCCCTTGGTTTAAGTTAGGTTTTGTCATGTTCGGGGGTGCCATTGACACTACAGAACAAATGGAACGGATGATAGTGTAAGCAATAGAAGCTGAATCGGCTATGAAGAGTAGTGTGAAAATGTTTTGAAGCTTTTACTAAATGTTTTGAGGCATTTGAAGTGGGAACGCAAAATTACTCATCCTAGAAGGAATTGTAATTTCACGTCGGGTTCACTAAAATATGTGGTGAAGCTGACGTTGTATCTGACAATGATGATGGAAATGAGATCCACGCAATGTGACGTAGAATGCATAACCAAGAGGCTTTGCCTTTCACATTGGGTTCACCAAAATATGTGGTGAAGCTGACGGCATATGCGATAATGGTGATGAATGAATATCTAAAGTTGGAGCGCAAAACTACTCATCCTAGAAGGATTTGTAATGTCACATTGGGTTCACCAAAATATGTACGCTCAAAATCATGACTCCAATTGCCTGGGGCTATTAGGTCAAATTTCAGCACGCACACGAACCCTTCCCTCCTTGCCACGGGGCAATTTGCCATGTCGCTCTCGCTCTCATGGAAGTAGCTAGTTGAGAGGAGGTGAGACATGGTCGGGGTCTAGCTCATTGGAGAGCTGGACTTCGTGTAGAGGGGTCGGCAAGTTTTGTGGCCTTTGTTGTTGTGTGCTAAGTTGAACATTTTGTTTGATGGTAGTTGTTGTTGAGATAACCCTATGACCCGAAGGGTCACTAGTTTCTCTTCTCATGTTGGGGTTTCTTCTATTCCACCTTTGTGTGGGTAAGCAGTTTCTTTTGTTTATATCCTCTTATCTTTCAATGTGTTGAATGAGTTCTTGCTGTATTTGGAGTTGTCTAGTTTCTTCTATTAACAAGAGGATAAACAGATCTTGTTGTGTTAAAGTAAATGTCTCTTGTTGTTGTCCTGGATTGATTTCCTGAATCTTGTCAAGGATAGACCTCACCCACTCACCTCTTACTCCTAGGCACATTCGTGAGCCAATACAGAGATAAGTATGTGTTGACTAACCTTAACTTGACTTAGGGTTTTGACCTAGGGTTTAGTTGACCTAGGGTTTAGTTTTGCTTTGATTTGAATTTACCTTGTGGTGTGATCAAGGGTTTGATTGAATCATTTATCGTGGTTTACTTCGTGATGGTATTGAGGGTTAGGGTTTCCATATGCATGCAAAGCTAAAGGATTGTTTAGGGTTTAGGGTTTAGGGTGTAGGGTTTCTCTTGTTGGCAAGAGACATATTGTAGCTTCATGAGTGTTGTCATTGATGGCAACAAAGTTCATCCCACCCATCCGTAGGACATGGTGTGCTCATACCAGAAGTCAAAATTGAAGAGTGTTGTGGTCCGGTGACCAAGAACAGAGTATGCAGCAAGGTCTGACAATCAGGTCTGGATCTCTTAGAGGAAGTATCTATGTGAAGTGCAGACTTAGGGAAGTCAAGAGGAGTACCTTGACTGATAGATTCTAGGGATTGAGCCTCTGGTGATGAAAGAGTGAAGAGATATAAGAACCTAAGTATTGGGTTCTTGTTTGGCAGAGTAAACAAAGGAAGAACTGACCGACAGAGCATCAGACCTTAATCCGGATGAGTTATTGATGGTGATCAAGTTTCTTAAGGTATCATTCATGATTGGCTGACATGATTGATGACTTCTATAAGCATCTCTTTGATACGTATCACTTGATAAGCAAGGATTCAGCCGACAGACCAAGAGTTTGGGAAAATAGTAAGTATTCTGGATGCCGACTAGAAAGTGGATGAAATCCTTGGTGCGGATATATATACTAGATTGATTTCGGTATGAAGGTGTGTGTGAGTTAAAGTGTGCAAATAAAAGCAGAAGAGTAGTGTGGAAGTAGTAAGGTAGGTTCGATATATGACAGGATAGCAGGACCAAGAAAAGGAAGAATGAAGTGCAGCAGATCAGTGTATTGAACCTAATCGGAACTGAACCTCAGCATATGTGGATGCTTCTCATCAATTCAAGTATCTAGTTTCCTTGTATAAACTATTGTAGGCAGTGAGCCTCTTGTGAGCAGTGTGCTCGGGCAGTGAGCCCTAATTGGCAAGTGCCATTTTGTACTATCTTATTCTTTTAACAGAGAATACAATCTTGGGTTAATCACCCCATGGTTTTTTCCCTTAACAGGGTTTTCCATGTCAAAATCATTGTGTCATGTGTATTGATGTTATTTCCATTTCATGGTTATGTTTGCTTATATGATTTGATGCTGCATTAATTGTTAAGGAAGATCAGAAAGTTGAAGTAATTAAGATAACTAATTCACCCCCCCTTCTCAGTTATCAACAATCGAGGGTTTGCAAGTTTATCTTTTTCTAGGGTTTCTATATGCATGCAAAGCTAAATGATATGCAAACATGTTTTTGTTCCTTTTTTAGTATTTTATGGAAATGAAAAGTGCTCTTTAATCTATGAAAGGGAAATATGAATGCAATATAATATGATTTTTTCTAATTCAAGTTTAATCTATGTTTTTGGGTTTTCGATTGTTTTAAAATAATCTAATCTATGAAAGAGAAATTGCTTCTTCAAATAATCTAGATCTAGGATTATAAAAAACAATTATTCTAACATGCAAGATCTAATTATCAAGGAAAAAGCAAAGATTTACTATTCCCAAGAGCAATTTTTGGTTTTCTAATTACTATGAATTAAATAAAGCAATAAAGGAACCTAAAAGAATGACGATTTGTGTGACTCCACTACCCTTAGAAATCCTTGATGTTGGCAACCTCGAGTCTTATTGACATAGCGGGGAGACCTCTCGATGACAAAATGATATAGAAGCAAAAATAAGCTTTGTTGAAGCTTGAAAAAGCTCAATAAGAGCTTTGATTGAGCACAATGACGTTGAATGAAGCAACGTATGATGCTTGGTTGAACAATGAATAAAGCAAAATGAACCTTCGTCCTGTGAGAGCATTTGAATGCTAATTTGGAGAGAAAAATTGGCCCAAGAGTTGTGTGCATAATGAATTTGCCTCCCTTTGTGCTTAAGGGAGGGGGGTATTTATAGGTTTGAAGAATGGGATTAATTGAGAAGTTAACTCATTTGATTGATGAGTTAACAAGGATTGATTGGGGAGTTGACAAGGTTGATTACCCAATGAACTCAGCTAACTATGGAGTGATAAATCAAAAATAGCTTATCACTGAAGAGGAATTGGAGTTAAGAGGATGCATGAGATTGATTGAGTTGTTAATTTTAGATCAAATGGAGTTAATTATGCATGTGTGGGTGTATGAAATAGTCAACTCCATATTAGGCATCAAAAATCATGTGAACTGGAAGAAAAATGTGGGCAAAAATGGAGCTAAAACGAGTGAGAAACTCAAATTTTTCTGCAGCTAGAAATGGGATAGGGTCACCCCTGGGCGACCCTGGATCACCCGGGGGAGATTTGAGCAGGACAGGGTTTTATGAAGAACCGCATGGTGGGCAATTAAAGAAGAGAGGAAAAGGAGGGGTTATGCCTTAGGAAAAAGGTCAGTCATGTGTAAGAATCCAAATCTCCACTTGCACCTGCAGGATCTCCCAGGGGAGATCTGGAAATAATAGGGCGAGATTTGGATTGGTTGAGTGGAACTGAAAACCAAAAGTGGGAGATGGATCTAGGGGATCTCTAGAAGGCTTCTAGGGGGTGCAGAGGATGAAAAGCATATGGGAGAGGTGAAAACTCACCTACAAGATGCTTAAAAGTCTTAGGAGCAAGGTCGAAAGCTCAGAAAACACAAATTAACAAGTGTTGCAAAAAGTGTCGCAAACGGGGAGAGAGAGAAATCAACAAAGAGGAAACAACACAAGACAAGAAAGAAGACACATCATCAAGAGGTTTGCTGCTTAGAGGACATTATTTCATGCTTACATGTACGTGGCAAGGATTAAAAATTATCATAGGAGTCCTCGTGGAGGTTGTGCGTGATTTTTGTGCTTACAGTTCCTAAGCCTTGTATGCATCTTGTAGGTGAGTTTTCACCTCTCCCCAATGTTTTTCATCTTCTCTACCCCCTAGAAGCCTTCTAGAGGTTCCTCAGAGCCATCTCCCACTTTCAATTTTTAGTTTCACTAAACCAATCCAAATCTCCCCCTATTATTTCCAGATCTCCCGTTGAGAGATCATACTTTACAAGTGGAGATTTGGATTCTTGCACATGATTGACCTATTTCTAGAAACAGATCCCCTCCCTTTTATCTCCTCTACCATCTCCCATCATGTATTTTCACCTAGACCCCTTCCTTTCTGGATCTCCCGCCGGGTGACCCTACTAAATCAGGATCTCCCCACGAGTGTGACCCATGGGTGACCCTACTGGTGAAAGGGGCAACCCATGGGTGACCCTATCACATTTTTAACCGCAAAAAAACTCAAGTTTCTAACTCGAAAAAGCTCCATTTTGCCCATTTTTCTTCCTGTTTGCATGGAATTTTGAGAGATAACTATTTCATGCACCCACACATGCATAATTAGCTCTATTTCATCTTTAGTTAACAATTCATGCATTCCCATGTATTCTTCTAACTCCATTTCTTCTTCAGTGATAAGTTATCATTACTTCATCACTCCCTAATCAATCCAGTTCACTCCTCAATCAAGCCTATTAACTCTTTAATCAAATTGAGTTAACTTCTCAATCAATTCCACCTTTCATGGCCTCTTCCAACCTATAAATACACCTCACCTCTTCATTATTTTCCAAGTTGAGAAAGTTGGAGAATACTCTTCTCATCTTCACAAGCTTTTTCAAGTTTCTTCACAGGGCTTTGAACCTCTTTCTTCATTTCCTTCTTTAGTTTTCCAAAGCTTCAAAACTTTCATTTTTGCATAGCTTCAAATCTCTTCCACAGAGGCAATTTCATTGTGCACACAGCTCTTGCAAGTTATTGCTCTCCACATTCAACATTCTCATGCTCATACATGACATAGGAGTCTTTTGTTTTGTTTGTTGTTCATCAAGCTTTCAATAAAGCTCATCACGCGTCCATATGCTGCTGAAATCAAGCCATCGTGCTCATCAATAGCTCTCATTGAGCTCTCTTTGCAAAGCTTCTAAAGCTTCTAAAGCTTCTTTTGTCATCTTGTCGCTAAAAGGATTCCCCGCTGCTTCAAGAGAATATGAGGTTGCTACACAAGGAAATCTGAGGGTAGTGGAGGCTCACAAGTCTTCTTTATTTCAGGTTCCTCTATGCTTTCTATCAATTGGTAGTAATTAGATAACTAAAATTGCTCTTGGGATCAGTAATCTTATTTCTTTTTCCTTGATAAGATAGTTAGATTTCATATTCTTAGAGTAATTTGCATTCATAGTTTAATTCATTTACATGCAATTTCCCTTTCTTAGATTAAATCATTCCAAATATTTGAAAAACCCCAAAAACATAGTTAAATTGCATTAGGTAAATTCATTATAGCTTGCATTCATGCTTTGATTCCTAGATTAAAAAGCACCTTTTATTTCCAAAAAAACACAAAAAGAAGTTTTGCATCTCATATAGCATTGCATTCATAAAAACCCAAAAAACAACAAAAACATTAGACACTTAAAGGAAATTTACAAACCCTTGATTCTATCACAAGGTCAACCATAGTCAACCATTGGTCAAAACCCTTGATTCCATCACAAGGTCAAATGAGCTCAATGCATAATCAAACTTTATGCCAAATCAAACCCTAAATCAAACCCTAGGTCTAGTCAAGGTTAGCTCACATATGCCTATCTCTTGTATTGGCTCACGAATGTGGCCCAGGATTAAGAGGTGAGTAGGTGAGGGCAATCCTCGATGAGAGAAAGGAAATCCATCGAAGACCACAACAGGATCCACTTGTCTTACAACAACAAGAAGAACACAAGCAATTCTTAGTACAACAAGCATTCATCCAATACTTTGAAAGACAACAAGCCATCAACAAAAACAATAGCTTACCCACACAAAGGTGGAATATCAGGAACCCTAACAGGAGAAGAGTAACTAGTGACCCTTCAGTTCATATGGTTATCTCTAAAACAACGATCATTGATGACACATCTACACTAGCACACAACAACAAAGGCCCCAGGATGTGTCAACCCCTCTCTGCAAAGTCTAGCTCTCCAATGAGTTAGACCACCCTTGTGTCTCACATCCTCTCGACTGGCTACTTCCATGAGAGCAAGAGTCATGTGGTGGTTCACCTCATGGCAAGGAGGGAAGGGTCTAGGTGTGCGCCGAAATCTGACTCGACAGCCTTAGGCAACTGAGATTGCAATTTTGAGCATACAAGGACTGATAAGGGAGAGCCTAAGTCCATGTGCAGTACCTACAGTACTAGCACGGAAGAAGGATGGAGAATGGAGAATGTAAAACGAAGTAAATGAAGTAAATAATCCACTTCAATACAACTTCACAAGAAATGAAAGTAAAAAGATGTAATTAATCCGCTTAATCCAATATAAAATATAAAAAGGTGTAATTAATCTGCTTAATTACGAAAAGAAAGATATGTCTCATAATTAAGATTCAATAAAGTCAATAAATCTTCACAAAAGGAAAACCTCATAAATAAAAATCCATAAGAATCATTAAATCTTGCAAAAGATAATCTCATCAATATAAATTAAATAAAGTCATTAAATCTTACAATTCGCATGCTCATCCCAGGTAAAAGCACTATAAAATCATATAGAAAGTCCATTGGCATTCATGCCATGATACATCCAAATACAAGTTACAATGATCATGTACAACAAGAATAAATAAATCAATACGCTCATCAATCGTACGAACCAAGTGGTCCTCCACCTGCGAGCCAAGAGATGGGAACATGGCCCAGGTGCTTTTCTACCCAACCATGAAGTAATTACACTTCCCCGGATCCCTTCATGAAACGAAGGAAACCTAGCCCTGCACAAAATGTCTAGCTACCTAGAAGCAACTAGCAGGAGGGAACACCTGATACAACCTTGATGTCTGAATGTGCAATTCTAAATAATGAAATGTAGATTGTCTCACAATAGGATGTGGCAGATATATATATATATAAGTTTTCTAGACAAAATAAATATATTTTTCAATGTCAACTCGTTTAGATCTAAACCTTTAAACATAGTAACCTAGTTCGATTCCTGAAAAAAGGAAAAGCCATCTATGATAATCCACATTCAGCATCCTAACCCAAAAAGTAACCCAAACACATTCCTAGATAAAAATCTACTTTCTTTCCCCAAATAAACAAATAAATAAATAAATCAATGAATAAATAAAATAAATAAATCCAAATCACCTATGACCATTTCTAATCCCTTTCCCATGCATCAATCATGAAAACATACCTTTAAAGCAATAATCTATCATTTGTTCATACAATTACATCTATAAAATTATTAAATCAATTTCATTTCCTAGTTCATATTTCATTTAATTTCCATAAGGTATTAAGTATTCTAAATCATTCAAAACAAGTATACCATTTCTCTCTAAGAAGTTTTAATAAGACAATGATATTTACATCTCAAAATTTACTCCATCATACTAACATCTAAAGAAGGATAATTTTAACATACAATCTATTCATTCAAATATGTAAGCATAAATTAGTTATCTAAAATTTGATTATACTCCATAACTGAAATTCGTTATCAAAAAGGTTGAAGAAAAACAATGTTTAACTCTTTCCATTCAATATTGTTTCATGATTTTAATCATTCATAGAGTTTTATTGTAATAGAGGTGTATTTAATGGCTAAGGAGAAAGGTAAGTTTAAAATCTATTTTTACAGGCCATAATAAAATATTATGCAGGTTAGATTGCTAGGTTTTATCAGCCATAATCAATCATATTTTATTTGCATTTTAATAAGAAAAATACCCAGGTTTATTCATTGGAAAAGAAGATCGATGAATTGCCCTTCTTGTCGTTGCTAAAATTAGTGGTAAAACATATTTCAGCACTAAATAAGCATAAATACCAATCAGTAAATAACTGTCTCTATTCTATGAAATAACATAGTTGTTTTAAAAGTGTTTTAGAGAAGCTACAGGAACCAGTTTGCTATAGAAGACAATATGCTATAGGAGCAGTTTAACACTGGCAACAGGAACTGTTAACACTGGCAATAGGAACTGATAAACGGGTGACAGGAATAACAAAACTAATAGAAATTTAATACGGCTACAAGAACTATTTTAGGAGGATAAAAACAAAATTATTTAGATCTGTGACATGATAACAATAAGATGAAGGTCAGCAAATAACAAATAAATAGACAACTAAATAATTTCAGTGATCAAAGGTAAGTAAAAAGACAGCTACAAGAATTATTCAAAACAACATGGAAGGATGATGACTTCCCAATCAGCAATAATCATTTCTAACAGCAACACACACAAGTCGATCCAAGAATTGAAGAAAAGCACTTGTAACCAAGGTAAACGTATTTAATGGCTAAGGAGAAAGGTAAGTTTAAAATCTATTTTTACAGGCCATAATAAAATATTATGCAGGTTAGATTGCTAGGTTTTATCAGCCATAATCAATCATATTTTATTTGCATTTTAATAAGAAAAATACCCAGGTTTATTCATTGGAAAAGAAGATCGATGAATTGCCCTTCTTGTCGTTGCTAAAATTAGTGGTAAAATCTCCCTTTTCTCTGCTACAAACGTCGTGATTTTTTTTTTTCTGTTGTTCCTCCTTGTTTTTATTAAAAAAACTCTGCTAATATTGGTGTTTAGAAATTAGGTTTCTTTGCTTTTTAATAATTGAAGTCTTGTTTTAAGTTTGCATGAAATTTGGCCTTCAAAAAGCCTCCAAAAATAATAAAAATAAACTTTTTGTTTATTCATAATAGATAAACTATATTAAAAGGTATGCCAAAAAGATACAATTCCTCAGCCTTTTCATGGCTGGCAGTAAGTTCAGACCTAACTCCCTTTACAGACTAAGAGCTTGGATGAGAAGACCACGCAGGGTCAATACTACTAACAACCATAGGTGACTATAGACAAACTAAGACTGGCTAAAACTTGGCTTCTACTATACAAAATGAAGCCACAAATATACACTGTATCTATTTAAATATCATATTCTCCTAGCTTCAGGCTGAAATCCTCCACCCACTGGAAACCATCGACCGCAGCCAAGCCCAGAACCCTTTTGATGTAATCCACTGCAACCGTCGCCTGATCCTTTAGCACCACTAGATTGAATCCTTTGACATCCAAAATAAACAGATAAAGTTTGATCACTACTCTGGAGTCGTCGAGAAGACTCCAATCCTTTGGACGAGGGATTCCAACACTAGAGCTAGCTACCTACAGGGTCATTTCCAAATCCCCTAAGTGTTCTGGATTGAAAATGCCTCTCATAATGGATTCTGCCTCTGCCTTTGCCATATCCAATTCTAGTAGCATTACTAAGACCCTCGAAGAGATGTCTATATCCACCCGGTATCTTTCATCATTCTCCATAAAATCTTTGCCCAGGATCATTCTCACAACCCCCACCATTAAATTATCCGACCTGCGAAGCATCCTTTGAAGTCTGAGGTCGATGATATAGCCAATGAAGGCCATTTGCCTCTTGCTACTGATCAATCTGATTGGGGTATCCATCCCCCACAGCGGATGGACTCTATCAAGATTATCACAACAAAATGTGAAGGCATTTGATAGCGGATGGAAAAGAGAATGCAAAATGGAGAAACTGCCTTCCCTATTATCCTTCTCCCAGTCTGCCCACCGAAGTTTCTCGAAGGCATACCTGAGAATGATTTCTAGTTAGAGCCAAGTTTGGCACTTAAGGAAATTAATGTCGACATCCCCTCTGCTCGTGCCATCTTAAAACCATTACAAACCATGATTGCCTGACTCTTCTACCTCGGCCTTGCCACCCATGCTGAGGTGGCAAGGCTTCCTCCCAACCTCCCACAAAAAAAAATAAACTTATTTTAATCTTGCATGATAGAATTATTATTCTTTTATCTCTTTTTATTAGAATTCTAAATATAATATTCATAATAATAAAGCAATATATCTAATTTTAAATAAGTAACAACCATTTCTTTTTAATAAATATAATAAAATAAAATTTATTTATTTCTAAAACTTCCATGATAGAAAACTCTCTCTTTTTAATTGTTTAATTTAGATTTCTAAATATAATAGTTATTATTACTATAATTTTTTTATCTTTAATAACACATAAACACTTTAAATCAATCAAGAAGAATTTAAATTATATATATATTACAATTTAAATATAATTATTTAAATCTAATTTAGATATTGTCTTCAAAACATATATATATATATTCACTATTTAATATAATCAAAAGAACATTTAATATCTATAATTAAATTATGCATTCGAAAAAGATTTTTCTAACAATAAAAAAAACCATATTTTCTAAGCATTTAAACATCAGTCACATTTATTATCCACACAATTAATGCATAATAAATCATTTAAAATGCAATATGAGACTACGCGAGTGTGTGACTGCATCAGAGTTAACCATCCCAAACAGTTCTTGCCAAGTGGCTAGAACAGCTCTACCTCAACCATGTTCTCGTCTTCAATGAGTACCTGCATTCATTCGTACTCAACTTGACGTCAATAGGTTAGTTCCCAAAAAACATAGCCGAAGCAAAACATCATAATCTTATTGATAATATTTAATATTTAAATCAACTTTCTAATTTATGTAATATAACATCATAATAATTACCTTCACACATGTGGAACTTACTTGAAGTAAAACAATCATGGTAAATGTCCACTAATCTAAAATAATAATATAGACCATAAAAATAAAATGTGACATCCTTCCCCACTAGGAAGAGACATATTACACAATGTAATAATAATTTTATTAATCTACCACCAACTACGTATCAAAGTATCTTAAAACAATACCAATAACTCAAAGTATCACTAAGGTATCATCAATTCTAACAAACCATATTAATGTCATTTTACATCCTCCCATACGGCACCATCCACCAAACTATTGGTCCTACTCAACCTTATACAAAACAAAACCTCATTTTTGCATTTAACATAGCTGTTGAGTACTGGTGACTCAAATTACAGGTTAAATGGTTCATCGGTTCCTTGGTTGATCATCGGTTCAGAGGTTCATTGGTATCGCGGTGACATTGGTCTATCGATGTAAGATGTGAGGTGTCTCTCCGATGGAATGGTCATCGGTATGAAGATCTCTGTCGGCCCAGTTTTGATTTGTTACTTCGATCTCTTTGGTCTTATCGATGGTAGTGGCCATCGGCTTGACTTTGTGTATCGGTGGGAGTGATGAGCACTTGGCCGATCTGCAAAGTCTCACCGACCAAGGGCTATCAGGCTGACTTTCACTATCGGCTTGGTCTAGGGAAGATTCTCCGATGGGCATTGGTCTCACCGACGATGGATGCAGGGTTAGCGAAGAGTAAGTGATCTAGTCGGCGTGAGTCACCCCGATGAAAGATCATCGGAGTGAGTATTGATATCGGCACAGCTGGAAGGTGTATCCCTGATACTTCATGTTATACCGATGAAGGGTTGGCATCGGCGTGAGAAACACTATCGGCCAATCCTAGGGATGTTGTTCCGATGTCATCTGTCACCCCGATGGAAGTTGGTGAGGCATTGGCGTCGGCATGAGATACTTGGTCGGTCTGAGATTTAGGTGTCTATCCGATGGTTGTCTGTTATTCCGATGAAGGCATGTTGTCTTTGGTATCGGTGGGACGTGGAACTGTCAGAGTGAAAGATGGAATGTTGGCCGATGGTTTGAGTTGTGCCGATGGGGATAGACTGGGGTCGTCGGCGGCAAAAGTGCCGACAATAGTCTTACCGTGTCATCAGACATATAAACTGGAAATCCTCCAACGCCGGATCCATGTGGGACTAAAGGTCCTCACGAAAATGCGAAACGGTTTGGACAGTTGGATGTCAACGATGCTGGGCAGTTGGAATGAATGGTCATTTGCATGAGAATAGATTAGATTGCTAAAGCATTTTTTGGGATCGATGGGGTCGGTGTGAGTGTGAGAGAGTTCTTCTCGAGAGAGACCTTTGGTTTTCTTCTTCTGTGAAGTCTTATGATGTATGCTGTATGCATCATGTGAACAGCATGTGAAGGGACTGAGAAGAGGATGAAAACAGAGTTCAAATGAAATTGTTCTGGCTGAGAAGATGTAGTTCTGTACTGTGTGCTATTTGTGGCATGATCACAGTATGAAGAACCAACCAAGTGCTGGAGAACTTTGCGCAGGGATACTGTCAGTTATTTTTCAGAAGGAACAAGATGTAAATCTTCATGAAAGGCTTATTGCTAGTTTTGTATTGTAACTATTTTTCTGTTGCTGAATAATACAATGGTGATCTGGGCTTTTGGAGTGTGGGGTTTTTTACCCGTAAGGGTTTTCCCCACGTAAATCTGTGTTCTTGTTCTGTCTTTCATGTTTAATGTATCTGCTATTGAAACTAGATATTGTTCACTTGTGCTTTCCTCTAAGGGTCAATGTAGGAAATGTTCTATGTCTGTTTCCGCTTTAAAGGCATAGTTGTGCGTGTTTTTGAAGCATTTGGAAAGAATTTAAATTTGTCGAAGACACCACTTTTCTTAGAAATACGTTCTGAGATGCCCTCATTTCCTCACAAGCGGTATCAGAGCCTTCTTCTGGGATATGCTTTGTTGCTCACATATGTACATTTGTGTGCTGCATGTGTTTGCATGTAAGAGTTCCTGGTGTATAAGGTCTGGGTATTCCTTCTGTGATGATTTCTTAGTGTGACAGGCTTGAGGAAATCTAAAGGAAATGTCTGTTTGTTTGATCCTTGTTTGAGTGAAAGTTTGGCAGTTGATCTTGTGTTTCTGTTTCAGCAGTGCTTGAAGGATGGTGAAGAGACTGGAGCTGGTCATGATGTGGCCTGAGGCTCTTAATTGACAGTATTTAATCTTGTTGCATGGGATTTGCTTTGAGGCTGTGTTGCTGCAATAACTTTCATATTGGGTGTCTGTGTGAGAGGCTCTCTGATGATATGAAGGAGTTTGTGTTACTACTCAGCCATGGAGTATTGTGCTTATGCTGGGTGTTTTGTTCCTGGTATTGGAAGATATAATTTTTGTTACCCTGATTGCATGCAGGCTTTGGAATTGATCATTGGATGATTTGAGAGCTTCTGTAATAGCCTGATTCTCTCGGATGCATGTGCATGTTGGTGGTTGAGGGATTGGTCTACAAGTGGGCCTAAAGCTCTTGAACTGCTATTTCCTTAAGTGGATATTTTGCACTTGCATGACTCAGATTCATGTTTTTTGGATTTGAGGGGTTTTATAGTTTTTCCTTAAAAACTATGGTTTTGCATATTCATGATGATCCATTATTCTGGTTTAACTGTTATGGAGTTTTGTTGCAGACTTTTTGGGTTTTCCAGATGTGAAGTGGGTATGGATGTGCATGGGTGTTTTTCAAACACAAGTGGTTTTTGCAGGTTTTACACGGTCAAAAGAAAAACTTGTGGTTTTGTGAAGCTGTAGTTAAGCTATTTCTAGACCTTGGCTTTTGGGATGTTGCTGGATGATATAGTTGCAGTTTTGCATGCATGCTCTGTGCATGGTGTGAGGAGGTGAAATGATTGCTCTGCATGGGAGTGCTGGTATGTGATTTGTCACTCAGCATTTCTATGGTAATGCTTCTAGTTTCTTGACTATGGTGCTCTGGTTGTGGACATATTGGGCGAATCAGTGAAAAGTAAGTTTTCTGATGCTTGAGTCTTGTTGTCTACATTGTTATTTATTCCTTGAAATCTCAATTTTGCAGTTTCCAGTGTGATAGTGAGTTTGCATGATACATTGGTTGGATCTACGAGTTATGTAGTTTTGTGGGCTGATCACCTATTAAGCTACAGTGAGATGACTCGGATGTGGACTGTCTTTATCCACAAGATTGTTTCAGTGTTTATGCAGATTTGTTAGCTGGCCTTCTCTGTGGTCACTTGTGCATTGGTGTGACTATTTTGGGATGAGAGGATGGATGTTGTAGAGTATCTGAATAGTTGGTTATGGAGACTTGTAGTAAGTGTATCATGATGTCATGTATAGCTTGAATACACAGGTTTGTGTAAGCTATTGACAGTGATAGTTTATTTCCTTGGTTTGGAGATCTTGGTGTCACTTGGTTTTATAGTCACATGGACATATTAATTTGTGGACCTGGAAGATTTTCAGATTAGGAGATGTTTGGTCAGGATGCTTGGAAAGCTCTGTTGTTACAGTTCAGTGGGAGCTTTAGCATTGACTGTGTGTTTCATCACTTAGTGGTGAATGATCTTCTTTAGTGTTGCAGATGTTACTAGGAGGAGCTCTTTGATCTTGTTGCTGCAGAAGGGTTCTTTTGCATTTGTAGGGGCACTATTTGAGGATGAGTAACATCTTGGAGTCATGGAGGATTCATGAAATTCTTGGCTAAGGTGTTGGTGGTGCTTGACAGGTGATGTTGGTTTAGAATTTTGGTTTGTTTCATATCATGATTTCTGCTTTTGAATTTTGATATGATACATTGATCTAGAGACAATGGTTATGTTCACCTGGAGCATGGAATCTCCTAAAGGAGATGGTAAGATCATGATGTCATGATAAGTTCCTGATTCAGATGATTGGAGTTTTGACAGTGGTCTGGTTACTTCTCTATGTTTGGGTACATCTATCATTTGCTTGATTACTTCATAGTGTTGTAGTGATGCAGTTGGAGTTCAGCATGAGGTGATTGTTCAAAGGTACTCATGGATACATGGAGAATAAGGTGAGACTGTATATGCTGTGTTTTCAGAGTTTACAACTGGAAGTTCGAGGAGTCTTTACCTTGGTTGAATGTGAATTCAACAAAAAGATCTAGAGGAGATTGTTCTTGGAGAAAGTCATTGGGACTTGGGTATCTTGGAAGAACATTCTCTTTCCCCACTCTTGGTCTACTCGACAAGTTTCACTTGAGAGGTATAGCCCATTGTTTCTCTCAGGTGTTTTATGCTTTCTTTCATAGATATGGTTCTGGTGGATTCATTGTGAGAAATGAATAGCATGATTATCTCCTTGTGCATTTGAGTTTAGAGATATCATTCATTGATGAGGACTATTAGGAGATGGTTAATGGGCTGATTTCCTGAAATGGGAAATGAATTAGTTTGATCTTCTTTGGTTTGTGAGGCTTACATCCATGTTAGTTGCATTTGATCTTGGAGATTGAATGTTTGTTTAGATGTTGTTATGCTGGTTCACTCTGGGGTGTTTTGAAGGAGATCATACTTGACACAGTTGGCATTCAGAGGTGTATGTAAAAGGATTGTCTACAGGTATATGATGTGCAGTGTTTCTCTTGGTCTCAGTTAGTTTCTCTGATGGTGTGTTTCACATTACATTGTTTTGAGATTTGATTGGAGCTGAAGTGATCACTAGTTGTGGTCATGTGTCTTCACTTATACTTTTGGGTGATGACAATGAAGTTCTGTTATCTCTTTCTTTTGTTGGATGTGGAGAACTTGGGGAACTTTGGACTGGTGGTGAGGGGTTGTTCTTGCAGGTTATTGATTTGCATATCATGGTGGATGTTTCCTTGGTACTACATGATATTTACACTTTCTATGTAATGCTATTGGTGGATTTTGTATGCCATGATCTTTTTCAGATCTGCATTATCCATGCAGTGGGAGTTCTTGATGTGTCTGGTCTTCGTTGACTAGTTGACATATGGAGCTTGTATTTGCAGTTGATGGGTGTATATGTAGGTGGCATGAGTCTACTGATGTTCATACCTTTAAGGTATGAGTGATTGGATGTTTTTAGCACTGGCTGTGTGTGCTATTTTCAGTCATGTGGGTTTTATGTTCAGTTGGATGAGTACAGTCAGCTTACTGATTGTTGTTCTAGCTGATGGTTTATCTTGTTTCTGGAGAATGGTTTCATGGCTGTGTTCTGGAAGCTTTGAAGTTTGTTATGTTGAAGCTTCTGTGGAGCTTGTGAGTACAGTGGAGTGAAGGCAGTGTTAACTTTGATTCTATTGACTTGGAGCATTAATGGTTTCCTGTAATTCCTTCGTCAAGTGGGAGAATGTTGAGTACTAGTGACTCAAATTACAGGTTAAATGGTTCATCGGTTCCTTGGTTGATCATCGGTTCAGAGGTTCATTGGCATCGCGGTGACATTGGTCTATCGGTGTAAGATGTGAGGTGTCTCTCCGATGGAATGGTCATCGGTATGAAGATCTCTGTCGGCCCAGTTTTGATTTGTTACTCTGATCTCTTTGGTCTTACCGATGGTAGTGGCCATCGGCTTAACTTTGTGCATCGGTGGGAGTGATGAGCACTTGGCCGATCTACGAAGTCTCACCGACCAAGGGCTATTGGGCTGACTTTCACTATCGGCTTGGTCTAGGGAAGATTCTCCGATGGGCATTGGTCTCACCGACGATGGATGCAGGGTTAGCGAAGAGTAAGTGATCTAGTCGGCATGAGTCACCCCGATGAAAGATCATCAGAGTGAGTATTGATATCGGTGCAGCTGGAAGGTGTATCCCTGATACTTCATGTTATACCGATGAAGGGTTGGCATCGGCGTGAGAAACACTATCGGCCAATCCTAGGGATGTTGTTCTGATGTCATCTATCACCCTGATGGAAGTTGGTGAGGCATTGGCGTCGGCATGAGATACTTGGTCGGTCTGAGATTTGGGTGTCTATCCGATGGTTGTCTGTTATTCCGATGAAGGCATGTTGTCTTTGGTATCGGTGGGACGTGGAACTGTCGGAGTGAAAGATGGAATGTTGGCCGATGGTTTGAGTTGTGCCGATGGGGATAGACTGGGCTCGTCGGCGGCAAAAGTGCCGACAATAGTCTTACCATGTCATTAGACATATAAACTGGAAATCCTCCAACGCCAGATGCATGTGGGACTAAAGGTCCTCACGAAAATGCGAAACGGTTTGGACAGTTGGATGTCAGCGATGCTGGGCAGTTGGAATGAATGGTCGTTTGCATGAGAATAGATTAGATTGCTAAAGCATTTTTTGGGATCGATGGGGTCGGTGTGAGTGTGAGAGAGTTCTTCTCGAGAGAGACCTCTGGTTTTCTTCTTTTGTGAAGTCTTATGCTGTATGTTGTATGCAGCATGTGAACATCATGTGAAGGGACTGAAAAGAGGATGAAAACAAAGTTCAAATGAAATTGTTCTGGCTAAGAAGATGTAGTTCTGTACTGTGTGTTGTTTGTGGCATGATCACAGTATGAAGAACCAACCAAGTGCTGGAGAACTTTGTGCAGGGATACTGTCAGTTATTCTTCAGAAGGAACAAGATGTAAATCTTCATGAAAGGCTTATTGCCAGTTTTGTATTGTAACTATTTTTCTGTTGCTGAATAATACAATGGTGATCTAGGCTTTTGGAGTGTGGGGTTTTTTACCCGTAAGGGTTTTCCCCACGTAAATCTGTGTTCTTGTTCTGTCTTTCATGTTTAATGTATCTGCTGTTGAAACTAGATATTGTTCGCTTGTGCTTTCCTCTAAGGGTCAATGTAGGAAATGTTCTATGTCTGTTTCTGCTTTAAAGGCATAGTTGTGCGTGTTTTTGAAGCATTTGGAAAGAATTTAAATTTGTCGAAGACACCACTTTTCTTAGAAATACATTCTAAGATGCCCTCATTTCCTCACAATAGCATCCATCAAATAAATCTAAATATAATCAATCAATCAATTCATATGGCACACTACCAATTCAATGTCTAATCCATCACATGGTACAAATACCACTCAATTACATTTATTCTAGCATAAAAGTAACAATCACATCTTCAATGCACACCAAGAAGGCATAAATCAATTCATCATAGACATGAATCAATCATCACAATGCACATACAATCACATGGTAACATAATATAATATCAAAAGCTTAGTCCTCCAATCAAACATTGGTCAAAATCTCCAATAATAAGACAAAACTCCAAAGGTACACCATTAGGTCATATCCAATCATTGTGTAAACAACTCCTTTGAACTATACCATTCATATCATTCCTACCAATGAAATCCATTTCCTCTTTCATTACTTGTAACCAAACTTTATCTTCAACCTAATCTACAATTTAAAATTTCTCAGAAAACTCTTCCTTGTCTTCCTCGTGCTTTTGCACAATGATAAACAATTCATTTCTTCAACTTCTTTACTATTCTCTGCACTTGGTTGTTCACTATATTTGGTTGTTTTGTTTCAATTCTTTCTCCTTTTGCTCAACATGAGAAGACTTATGTCTATAAAACATTCTAAACATACCTGTGATCTTTTGCTAATCAAATACATTTATCCAACCACAACTCATTTTCAAACAACTTGTCCTAGATTTATTTTTCCAACTCTCTTTTCCAGCATGTCTTTTCACTATGATTTTTCCAAACCTCAAATTTTTTCAACGATGTAAATTCCAACAATTTTCTCTTCTATGTCCTCTCAAAATGTGAACAATGTAAAATCTCCTTTTCCTGAAATGACTTCTTAGTACTTGCAAAAACATTTGTCTTTTCTTTACCTCAATACCTGAGGCCTCATACTTAGTCCCCATGACTGACTCAATGGGCTTTTTGATTCCTTGCCCATGCTTACCCAAACCTTCGTTTATATATTCAATTTTATTCAAGATTTTCAAACCAACATTATCATCAAAACAACTATCTATGATAGCAAATTTATCTTAATTTTCATCCTTACATTCTTCAGCAATAAGCAACTTCAGCAACTACCAAGTGATTGATCAAGAACACAAATCATCTATGTCACATGAGACTACGCAAACAAATGGCTTTATTTCCAACATTCATTTTCTTCTTTGCATGTTGCAACAATTGTTTTAACTCATCACTTTGATCTTTCAATTTTAAATTTTCTCCTTCTAGGTTCTTCAATTTTTCTTGCAATTATTTTTTCCTTCAAACAACTTCAACTCTTCTTTCACCAATTCTTTTTTCCAAAAGGTCATTTTCACAAAACTTTTCATACTTTTCCTTTCCTAACTGCTTTATTCTTTCCATATATTCTATATTTCTCCTTTTAGCATTCCTCAATTCTTTATTAACTTTTTCCAATTCTTCTATCAAAAATTCCTTTTCACCCTATAAACTTTTAGCTTCATACAAAATTTCAACTTACTTCAAGTGATCCACAGTGGCAGGCAAAATCCAATTCAGAACTTCCTTAACACTTCAACAATGTTCAATGTTCCTAACAACAATTAATGAACTCAATCTACCAAAGCTCTTAGTAACACACTCACTACAAAACAATATATTCTCCGCATCCTACTCCTTTACACAACCTATCAGAGGCTCATCATGGACATGATAGAAAACATAACATGATACATGACCAACATTTTCAAAAACATTTAAGCATAGCCACCAATAATAAATAAATTCTAAAGAATAGAAAAATTCAATTCCAACAATAAGGTATAAAATGAGCACAACTTCAACAGTAAATCCAACATGACCATCAAGGTCGTAAGATAAGTAAATATCAAATTTTGATGGCTATAATTTTTCATAAAAAAATAAAATTTTCAAACATGGTCTTTACAACGTTTATAGAAATTATCAAAGTAAAAAAAAAGATAAATATAAAAATTCAAAAGTTTCACATTACATGAACTATGTGACTAATTCTAGCCACAAGAGAGGCAATACGATGCTACACTACGCCTGGTACCAAAATTGGGGCAAGTTAAGAGAACACACTCAATCGCACAAGCAACCTAGTCCTCTAAGATTCCAAACACCTTTATATCCTAAGATCATTTCCACACAACATCACTCAAGATACCTAGCAACAAAGATTGCATTCCAATGTAAGAAATCACAATCAAACTGAAGAGTGTTTGACCAAACCTGGTGCGTCCCTATTAACGTACATGCATCCCCAACTTGAATGCAACATCTCATTAATAGGATATGGTAGGGAATTAAATACATAAAACTGATTAACGATGTGTAGGTTTTGAAAAGAAAACCTACTTCCTTCGACACCCATCCTAGAAGGCAACTTCCCAAAAGAACAAGCATTCAACAACCAAGATTTAAGTTAGGACCAAATTAGGTTCACAAACCAAGATATCACAACACATCATTCTTTCCTACAAGCAACGGTTATCATTTCTTTCCTTAAACTTCAATGAGGCAATGTAATACTATCTTTCTTATAACCACATAATGAATCCATATTCATGATCACGCTCTCAATAAAATAATGCAACATGCATTTCAAGCAAGCATTCACCAGAAGGCAAATAAAAATAAAATAAGTCAAACATATGATCCAACTTCCTCTTTCGCATACTCATGCATAACCCTAAAAGAAGAAAAGAACCTAGTTCATTCATACTCAAGAACAATCATCAAAGTCTATATAACCCCGTAAAAAGAAGGCTCATGCTATTCACAGCAGGCTAATACTCAAGGACCCACACAAGCTCGATCAAAGTGAGCAACACACACCCAGAGCTCCCAATGCTGGAACCACGCTTTGATACCAAATGTAAAATCCCTCAAACCATCACAAAAGTAAAACAAAGTAAATAATCCACTTAAATACAACTTCACAAGAAATGAAAGTAAAAAGATGTAATTAATCCACTTGATACAATATAAAAGATAAAAAAGTGTAATTAATCTGCTTAATTATGAATAAAAAGATAAGTCTCATAATTAAGATTCAATAAAGTCAATAAATCTTCACAAAAGGAAAACCTCATAAATAAGAATCCATAAGAATCATTAAATCTTGCAAAAGATAATCTCATCAATATAAATCAAATAAAGTCATTAAATCTTACAATTTGCATGCTCAACCTAGGTAAAAGCACTATAAAATCATATACAAAGTCCATTGGCATTCATGCCATGATACATCCAAATACAAGTTACAATGATCATATACAACAAGAATAAATAAATCAATACACTCATCAATCGCACGAACCAAGTGGTCCTCCACCTGCGAGCCAAGAGATGGGAACATGGCCTGGGTGCTTTTCCACCCAACCATGAAGTAATTACACTTCTTCGGATCCCTTCATGAAACAAAGGAAACCCAACCCTGCACGAAATGTCTAGCTACTTGGAAACAACTAGCAGGAGGGAACACCCGATGCAACCCTGATGTCTAAATGTGCAATTCTAAATAATGAAATGTAGATTTTCTCACAACAGGATGTGGCAGAGATATATATAAATAAGTTTGCTAGACAAAATAAACATCTTTTTCAATGTCATCTCGTTTAGATCTAAACCTTTAAACATAGTAACTTGGTTCAATTCCCGAAAAGAGGAAAATCCATCTATGATAATCAACATTCGGCATCCTAGCCCAAAAAGTAACCCAAACACATTCCTAGATAAAAATCTACTTTCTTTCCCCAAATAAACAAGTAAATAAATAAATCAATCAATCAATGAATAAATAAAATAAATAAATCCAAATCACCTATGACCATTTCTAATCCCTTTCCCATGGATCAATCATGAAAACACACTTTTAAAGCAATAATCCATCATTTGTTCATACAATTGCATCTATAAAACTATTAAATTAGTTCCATTTCCTATTCATATTTAATTTAATTTCCATAAGGTATTAAGTCTTCTAAATCATTCAAAACAAGTATACCATTTCTCTCCAAGAAGTTTTAATAAGACAATGATATTTACATCTCGAAATTTACTCCATCATACTAACATCTAAAGAAAGATAATTTTAACATACAATCTATTCATTCAAGTATGTAAGCATTTATTGGTTGTCTAAAATCTGATTATACTCAACTAAAATTCGTTATCAAAAAGGTTGAAGAAAAACAATGTTTAACTTTTTCCATTCAATATCATTTCATGATTTTAATCATTCATAGAGTTTTATTGTAATAGAGGTTTAAATAGGTTTCAACACTAAATAAGCATAAACACCAATCAGTAAATAACTGTCTCTATTCTGTGAAATAACATAACTATTTTAAAAGTGTTTTAGAGAAGCTACAGGAACCAGTTTGCTACAGGAGATAGTCTGCTACAGGAGCAGTTTAACACTGGTGATAGGAACTGTTAACACTAGCGACATGAACTGATAAACAGGTGACAGGAATAACATAAAACTAATAGAAATTTAATACGACTACAGGAACTGTTTTAGGAGGATAAAAACATAATTATTTAGATTCGTGAAAGGATAACAATAAGATGAAGGTCAGCAAATAACAAATAAATAGACAACTAAATAATTTCAGCGATCAAAGGTAGGCAAAAAGACAGCTACATGAATTAATCAGGTTACAAGAATTATTCAAAACAACATGGAAGGATGACTATCCCAATCAGCAATAATCATTTCTAGCATCAACACACACAGGTCGATCCAAGAATTGAAGAAAAGTGCTTGAAACCAAGGTAAACGTATTTAATCGCTAAGGAGAAAGGTAAGCTTAAAATCTATTTTTGCAGGCCATAAAAGAATAGTATGCAGGTTAGATTGCTAGGTTTTATCAACCATAATCAATCATATTTTATTTACATTTTAATAAGAAAAATACCTAGGTTTGTTTGCTGGAAAAGAAGATCGATTCTGCCCTTCCTGTCATTGCTCACACTGCTTCCTGTCGCTGCTAAAATCAGTGATAAAATCTCCCTTTTCTCTGCTGCAAATGTGAAGAGTTTTTTTTTTTTTTCTGTTGTTCCTCCTTGTTTTTATTAAAAAAAACTCTTCCAATATTGGCGTTTAGATATTAGGTTTCTTTGATTTTTAATAACTGAAGTCTTGTTTTAAGTTTGCATGAAATTTGGCCTTCAAAAAGCCTCCAAAAATAATAAAAATAAACTTATTTTAATCTTGCATGATAGAATAATTATTCTTTTATCTCTTTTTATTAGAATTGTAAATATAATATTCATAATAATAAAACAATTTATCTAATTTTAAATAAGTAACAACCATTTCTTTTTAATAAATATAATAAAATAAACTTTATTTATTTCTAAAACTTGCATGATAGAAAACTCTCTCTTTTTTAATTGTTTAATTTAGATTTCTATATATAATAGTTATTATTAATATAATTTATTTATCTTTAATAACACAAACATTTTAAATCAATCAAGAATCATTTAAATAATATTTAAAACAATATATATCTATTGCAATTAAAATATAATTGTTTAAATCTAATTTAGATATTGTCTTCCAAACATCCATATTCATTGATAGGGAGACCTAAGGGTTTCGAAAACCTATCTTGACACAACACTTCAAGACCTATTCCATCCCCGGGTTTCCCTACCAATTCAAGTGCTTAAAGACATTTTCTACCCAAAATGCCTAATCCAACCTACACAATCTATTACAGAGGTGAAAGACCTATTTGCCTGTTATTTTCAGTACAGATAATGCTTTCTTGGTGTGAGGTATTCTTCTTTGTCCTCAGTGTGTACCAAGATTCTCAATATCCAAGGCTTATAGCCTTTTTGAGCCCATTATCAACCCTCCTCTTTAGGTCCAGGGTTTTGATTGCTTAGTGCTCAATTCTCCCTTCTCTGTTTTTCACCCCTGTCTACTTAGACTGCAACTTGCATACCTAGCCAGGCTATAGCAGAGCTCACCTAGGACAAGTTCTCATTGTCTTCCATTGAGAATCCAATCACTAACACAAATAGAAACAAAAGAAACAAGGTCTCTGCTTGATGGCCCTCCATGACTGTACAAGGAAAATGCAAGGGCATCAAGACAGAGACATCTTGTACAAACAAAAACAAAAGAACAAAAATTAAACTGTCTACTCTACTGCAAACTGGATTATACAAGTACTCTACAGACAATATACAAATGGATTCAAACTGTCAATTTTTCTATTATCAGAAGTTTCTCTATTACATTCAATGTATGTTCTTCAATCTTCCACATTTTTCCACCTTCTCTAACCGATCTGCAAAGCCAAAAATAGTTCTTATACCATTCGTCATTTCTATTATCAGACGGTTAGGGTTTCCTACATTAGTGTTGTTCTTGGCCGTTCCATCAGCCTAACACATTGCCATTACTGGCATCCTTTCTATAGTTAGGGCGATAGCCCAATCCCTTTTACAAATAACTAACAGTCTATTTACTGTGGTTTGCTTTTGCTGGCAATCGTCGGTGAAACAATGCCTATCGGCATCCTCACATCTCGTTCCCCCGATAGCTTACTTCCTGCCGATGAGCCCAAAGTAGTTTTGACTTAGTTTACTGTCGCTGACTGTCATCAGTGTGACAAAAACCATCGGCACACTCCAAGAACTTCACTCCGATCTCACTTTTCTCACCGATGCCTCCACACTATGCTTTATCTTCGGTAAGACATTTGTTATCGGTGGTGTCCTCTTATCTCTGGCTGATACCCATCTTCTCCCCGATGAGCCTTCCCTTCGCACTTGTCGGTGTGACCTTCAACATCGGCCAACTTTCAACTTCTCCAGCTGATATCCTTAGTCACCCTGATGAGTCTTCGGATCTCCTTCATCGGTGTGACTAACATCATCGGCGAAACCTTTCACCTCTCCACCGATGGCACTCGTCATACCGATGACCTAACACCAAATTCACTTTTGCCAAGACTTTAACCTGTCGGTGTAACTTTCCACTTACTCTCTGATATCAATACTCTTGCCGACCATTCTATCCCATCGGTGAGACTATATGCTATCGGCTCAACACAACCTTGTTTACCTGATAGTCTTTCTCACACCGATATAATAGCAACCTGATACACTAGAACCAAAAGAAAATCAAAAACATCACACCAAAAATGTGAAGGTATATACATGGGCTCCAAACCCTTAGTGCTCTTGCACCATACTCCCCCTACACGGGAAAAGTCAAGTCACCTCCGGTGACAACAAGGCAAAATCAATGCCCCACTTCTTGAACTCAGACTCGGCAACCCAGGTAGCCTCTGCTTCAGGCAACTATCTCCATTGGATCAAATGCTTCATATACACACCATTTCTAGTCTGTTTCTATACTTGAGAATCTAGAATTCTCTCAGCCTGTGGTTTGGTTTTTGGAGGCAAGGTCACATCACTCACTGTCTATGTAGCTTCTGAACTAGATCCCCCTGCTACTAGATGAGGACCTTTATAAGGTACCAGGTCCTGAACATTGAACACTGGTGAAATTGCCAAGCCTGCTGGTAAATCAATCCTATAAGCATTGTTGCCATACTTGTTCAGAATTCTGCAAGGACCAATCCGTGTCATCTGCAATTTGGTTGGCATCCCTTTTTGCAATCTGGCTTTGTTCAAATGAACCATGACTAAATCACCAAATGCAAATTGAATATCCTTCCTGTGTGCATCTACCCTATCTTTGATTTTCAAGGTATTTTCCATCAATTGCTGCTTCACTTGGTCATGAATCTCCTTCATAGACTGTGCAAAATCCTCTGCATGACCACTTCTATGTTCCATGTCTCCAAGATGTCAGAGTTCATATACACCTCTAGGATGCATTCCATACACTATCTCAAATGGACTTTTTCCAGTAGTCCTATTCACACTATCATTATAGGCAAATTCTGCCTGATGAATGACTTGATCCCAACTTTATCCATATTCTTTTGTCAAACACCTTAACAGGTTGCCCAATGTCTTGTTCACCACTTCTATTTGGCCATCTGTCTATGGATGATATGCTGATCCAAAAGACAGATTTGTTCCTAACCTCTGCCATAAAGTTTCTAGAAATGTCCCATGAACTTAGCATCTCTATCAGACACAATGCTTGCTAGAAGTCCATGAATCCTTATGACCTCTTTGAAAAACAAATGAGCTATATGACTGGCATCATGAGTCACCTTACAGGGAATGAAATGACTCATCTTGCTAAATCTATCAACAACTACAAAAATACTATCAAAACCAGTCTTAGTCTTTGGTAGACCAACTACAAAATCCATACTTACACAATTGCATGGTCTAGAAGGTATGGGTAATGGTTGATACAATCCAACATTTGAAGAAGTTCCCTTGGCCTTCTGACAGATGATACACTGCTCCACATACTTTCTGATGTCTTTGTGCATCTTCAGCCAATAGTAGAACCTCTGGACTAACTCCAATGTTTTGTTCAGACTAAAATGTCCCCTCAAATTGCCATTATGCTTCTCCTGTATGAGATTTTCCCTCATGGATCCTTTTGGTACACACAACTGTCCACCTTTGAATAGCAACCCCTGCTGCAATGTGTAATTTGCAAACTCACTATGAAAGTGATTTTCAAAGTCTTGACAGACCTTGTATGCTTCAGCAAAATCTTCATCCTCTTTGTAGAGGGTTGTGAACTCTTCCATCCCTATACTTCTTAATTGCACTTCTTGCACTGTAAGAAACCTCCTGCTTAAAGCATCTGCTACTTTGTTGAGCTATCCCTTCTTATGCTTAATTGTGAATGTGTAGGACTGTAAGTACTCCATCCACTTGATATGCCTATGGCTCAACTTATCTTGTGAGTTCAGAAAACTCAAAGCTTGATTGTCTGTATACACAAAAAATTCCTTCGGTAGGAGATAATGCCTCCATTTTCTAAGTGCTTAGACTAGAGCATAGAGCTCCAAGTCATATGAAGAGTATCTGCTCTTTGCTTCATTCAGCCTCTAACTGAAAAAGGCTACTGGCCTATTCTCTTGGTTGAGTACTGCACCTACTGCAACATGACTAGAATCACATTCTAAAGTGAATAACTTATCAAAATTTGGTAGCACTAACACTGGCTGTGTGGCTACTGCTTTCTTCAACAATTCAAAACTCGTATCAGCTGCTTGTGTCCATTGAACCTTTGTTTTCATTCCACCTTTTATTGTATCAAGTATGGGTGCACAAATAGCACTAAAATTCCTTATGAACTTTCTATAAAACTGAGCTAAGCCATGAAAACTTCTCACCTCAGTTGCTGCTCTAGGAGTAGGCCAATTCAATATGGCTTCTACCTTTGACTTATCCATCTTCAATTCTCCTTTGGACAACACAAAACCAAGGTATACCAATTCCTGCTTCATGAATTCACACTTCTCCAAATTTATAGTTAGTTGTTCATCATGTAACTTTTTCAAAACAGTATTTACATGTTCAAGATGCTCTTCTTTAGTTTGACTAAAAATCAAGATGTCATCTAAATAAACAACTACAAATTTACCCGCATAGTCCTTGAGGACTGCATTCATGAGCCTCATGAATGTGCTGGGAGCATTTGATAAACCAAATGGCATAACAAGCCATTCATACAGTCCTTCTGTAGTCTTGAAGGTTGTTTTCCACTCATCACCTTCCTTGATTCTGATTTGGTGGTAACCACTTTTCAGGTCTATCTTGGTGAAATACTTAGCTCCTCCTAAAAAGTCCATAAGATCTTCAATTCTGGGAATTGGAAACCGATACCTTATGGTGATCTTATTGATAGCTCTGGAGTCTATGCACAATCTCCATGTTCCTCCTTTCTTTGGTGCCAACACTGTAGGCACTGCACAAGGACTTATGTTTTTTCTAACCAATCCTTGGTCAAGCAACTCTTGCACTTGTCTAGCTATCTCCTTATGTTGTTCTGGAGTCATCTTGTAAGGGGCTTTGTTTGGAAAAGATGCTCCTGGGATCAGATCTATATGATGGCTTATAGTTCTTTGTGGAGGTAGTGTTGCTGGTGTTCCATCACTAATGATGTCCTTATACTGGGAATTGGAAACTGATACCTTATGGTGATCTTATTGATAGCTCTAGAGTCTGTGCACAATCTCCATGTTCCTCCTTTCTTTGGTGCCAACACTGTAGGCACTGCACAAGGACTTATGCTTTTTCTAACCAATCCTTGGTCAAGCAACTCTTGCACTTGTCTAGCTATCTCCTTATGTTGTTTTGGAGTCATCTTGTAAGGGGCTTTGTTTGGCAAAGATGCTCCTAGGATCAGATCTATCTTTTGGCTTATAGTTCTTTGTGGAGGTAGTGTTGCTGGTGTTCCATCACTAATGATGTCCTTATACTGTTCCAGTATAGTTTGTACCTCTTTTGGGACCACTACCTTTTTGTCTTTCTGCTCTTCCTTAGGCTTTACTATGATAGCATAGCCAATACCATCCTCCTTAAGAGTGTTCAAAAACTCTTTACCACTCACAATTAAGACACTAGGACTTTTTGTCTTATTTGCTTCTTCATCTTCCAATGACTGAATTTTATAGGTGACACCATCTTTTTGAAAAGAATATGCATTCTTCTCACCATCATGTATGGCCTTCCAGTCAAACTGCCATGGTCTACCCAATAGTAGATGACATGCATCCATAGGTAGGATATCACAAAGTACCTTGTCTTTGTATCCACCTATACCAAACTCTACCCAAGTTTGCTCATTGACTATCACATGCTAACCTTTATTTAACCATGTAACTCTATATGGATTTGAATGAGGTATTCTTTACAAATTTAATTTCCTAACTGCTTCATCAAACACTATATTATCAATAGACCCTGAGTCTATAATTACTTGACATACCTTATTCATAATCTTGCATCTGATTATGAATAATGCTCTCCTCTGGCTTGGTTCAGCTTTCACTGGTTCTTTGATCAAGGTTCTCCTTACCATGATGTTCTCTCCCACTTCTGAGGCTAGACTAACTTTAGGTGATTTGCTACTTGAAGCATCATCTTGTACATAATGATTTCTTTTATCAACTCCTTGAGAAGAAGGTGTGTCCTTATCAGGACACCTGTATGTTGGATGGCCTAATTGACCACAACTGTAGCATTTCATAGTGGCAAAGTAGGATCCTCTACCTGATCCTCCTGATCTTCCTCTGTTTGATCCCCTTCCTCGGTAGTTTCTTCTACTACTAGTCTCCCCACTCTGCGTTGTGAGTTTGGATTCTCCTTGGGGTCTTTGTTCAGTATGTCTACCACCATAACTTCCTCTTCCTCTGCTATCTCTACCTCTTCCTCTTGATCTGATGTTTGATTCTTGTTTCTTCTTGCCCTTCTCCTCTACCTTAAGTGCTAGCTGATAGCTTTGTTGTACTGTTGTAGGGCTGAACAAGCTTATTTCCTCTTGAATACTCCACCTCAAACCATTTAGGTATCTTGCTACCTTTACATTTTCATCTTCCATCACCTTAGACCTTAAGCATAGTTTTTGAAATTCCTCAGTGTATACATTGACATCTAATTCTCTTTGTCTCAAATTCTGTCTTTTCTTGTGCAATTGAACTTCATAATCCCTAGGCATGTAGACTTCTTTGATTTTAGCCACCATACCTTTCCAAGAAGCTATAGGTTTCTTGCCTTCTTTTTCTCTTTCTGTTTAAACAAATTTCCACCATGTCAAGGCAGTGCCTTTGAGTCTTGATTTAGCCACCTTCACCTTTTGTGCTTCAGTCACTCCATCACATTCAAAGTGATTTTCTATACCTTCTATCCATTCCATAACCAAATCAAGTTCCATCTTTCCACTAAAAAGAGGAACTCCTTCCAATGTCCTACCACTCATGGCTTTCAAGGCCTTCAAGAAAGGTTCTTCTTCCATCTTAGGATCAGTGGTGGGCTCTTCATCTTCTATAGACACACCTTCTTCCTTACCTTCAGAACTCTTGACTTTTCGACTGACTTCTTCAGTCTTTATTATCATTGCACCTAGCTGACTTTCCATTTCAGCTAGTCTTTCCTGTAGGACCCTATTCTCCTCTTCTTGTTCATCAACTTTCTTTGCCAACTTTGCATTAGTCACCATCTCTCTGGCTGAGCCTACAGACTCACTCGAACTCGATGATGACATACAACTTCTTCTATTCCAATCTAGGAATAGCCCAAATCTTTAACTTGCTCTGATACCAATTTGATAGGGAGACCTAAGGGTTTCAAAAACCTATCTTGACACAACACTTCAAGACCTATGCCATCCTCGAGTTTCCCTACCAATTCAAGTTCTTAAAGACATTTTCTACCCAAAATGCCTAATCCAACCTACACAATCTATTACAGAGGTGAAAGATCTATTTGCCTATTATTTTCAGTACAGACAATGCTTTCTTGGTGTGAGGTATTCTTCTTTGTCCTCATTGTGTACCAAGATTCTCAATATCCAAGGCTTATAGCCTTCTTGAGCCCATTATCAACCCTCCTCTTTAGGTCCAGGGTTTTGATTGCTTAGTGCTCAATTCTCCCTTCTTTATTTTTCACACCTGTCTACTTAGACTGCAACTTGCATACCTAGCCGGGCTATAGCAGAGCTCGCCTAGGACAAATTCTCATTGTCTTCCATTGACAATCCAATCACTAACACAAACAGAAACAAAAGAAACAAGGTCTCTGCTTGATGGCCCTCCATGACTATACAAGGAAAATGCAGGGGCATCAAGACAAAGACATCTTGTACAAACAGAAACAAAAGAACAAAAATTAAACTATCTACTCTACTGCAAACCGGATTATACAAGTACTCTACAGACAATATACAAATGGATTCAAACTGTCAATGTTTCCATTATCAGAAGTTTCTCTATTACATTCAATGTATGTTCTTCAATCTTCCATGTTTTTCCACCTTCTCTAACCGATCTACAAAGCCAAAAATAGTTCTTATACCATTCGTCATTTCTGTTATCAGATGGTTAGGGTTTCCTACATTAGTGTTGTTCCTGGCCATTCCATCGACCTAACACATTGGCATCACTGGCATCCTTTCTGCAGTTAGGGCGATAGCCCGATCCCTTTTACAAATAATTAACAGTCTACTTACTATGGTTTGCTTTTGCTAGCAGTCGTCGGTGAAACAATGCCTATCGGCATCCTCACATCTCATTCCCCCGATAGCTTACTTCCTGCCGATGAGCCCAACGTAGTTTTGACATAGTTTATTGTCGCTGACTGTCATCGGTGTGACAAACACCATCGGCACACTCCAGGAACTTCACTCCGATCTCACTTTTCTCACCGATGCCTCCACACTATGCTTTATCTTCGGTAAGACATTTGTTATCGGTGGTGTCCTCTTATCTCTGGCCGATACCCATCTTCTCCCCGATGAGCCTTCCCTTCGCACTTGTCGGTGTGACCTTCAACATCGGCCAACTTTCAACTTCTCCCACCGATATCCTTAGTCACCCCGATGAGTCTTCGGATCTCCTTCATCGATGTGACTAACATCATCAGTGAAACCTTTCACCTCTCCACCGATGGCACTCATCATACTGATGACCTAACACCAAATTCACTTTTGCCAAGACTTTAACCTATTGGTGTAACTTTCCACTTACTCTCCGATATCAATACTCTTGCCGACCATTCTATCCCATCGGTGAGACTATATGCTATCGGCTCAACACAACCTTGTTTACCCGATAGTCTTTCTCACACCGATATAATAACAACCTGGTACACTAGAACCAAAAGAAAATCGAAAACATCACACCAAAAATGTGAAGGTATATACATGGGCTCCAAACCCTTGGTGCTCCTGCACCATTCATATAAATAGGAATGTTTATTATTTAGTATTATTTAAAATACAATATAACCTCATATATATATATATAATCAAAATAACTTTTAATATCTATAATTAAATTATGCATTCGAAAAATATTTTCCTAACAATTAAAAACACCATATTTTCTAAGCATCTAAACATCAGTCACATTTATTATACACACAATTAATGCATAATAAATCATTCAAAATACAATATGAGACTACATGAGTGTGTGATTACATCGGAGTTAACCATCCCAAATAGTTCTTGCCAAGTGGCTAGAACACCTCTACCTCAACCATGTTCTCATCTTCGACGAGTACCTACATTCATTTGTACTCAACTCAATGTCAATAGATTAGTTCCCAAAAACATAGCCAAAGCAAAACATCATAATCTTATCAATAATATTTAATATTTAAATAAACTTTCTAATTTATGTAATATAACATCATGATAATTACCTTCACACATGTGGAACTTACTTGAAGTAAAACAATCATGGTAAATGTTCACTAATCTAGAATAATAATATAGTCCATAAAAACGAGACGTGACATCCTTCCCCACTAGGAAGAGACAGTGTCCTGATGTCTTATTACACAACATAACAATAATTTTATTAATCTACCACCAACTCTGTATCAAAGTATCTTAAAACAATAACAATAACTCAAAGTATCACTAAGGTATCATCAATTCTAACAAGGCATATTAATGTCCTTTTACATCCTCCCATGTGGCACCATCCACCAAACTTTTGGTCCTACTCAACCTTATACAAAACAGAACCTCAATTTTGCATTTAACATTGCATCCATCAAATAAATCTAAGTATAATCAATCAATCAATTCATATGGCACAACAACCAATTCACTGTCTATTCCATCATATTGTACAACTACCACTCAATTACATTTATTCTAGCATAAGATAACAATCACATCTTTAATGCACACTAAGAAGGTATAAATCAATTCATCATAGACACAAATCAATCATCACAATGCACATGCAATCGCATGGTAACACAATATAATATCAAAAGATCAGTCCTCCAAACAAACATTGGTCAAGATCTCCAATAATAAGACAAAACCCCAAAGGTACCCCACTAGGTCATATCCAATCATTGTGTAAACAACTCCTCTAAACTATACCATTCATACCATTCCTACCAGTGGAATCCATTTCCTCTTTCATTACTTGTAACCAAACTTTATCTTCAACCTAATCTACAATTCAAAATTTCTTAGAAAACTCTTCCTTGTCTTCATCGTGCTTTTGCACAATGCTAAACAATACATTTCATCAATTTCTTTACTATTCTCTGCAATTGGTTATTCACTATATTTGGTTGTTTTGTTTCAATTCTTTTTCCTTTTTCTCAACATGAGAAGACTTATGTCTATAAAACATTCTGAATATACTTGTGATCTTTTGCTAATCAAATACATTTATCCAACCACAACTTATTTTCAAACAACTTGTCCTAGATTGATTTTTCCAACTCTCTTTTCCAGCATGTCTTTTCACTATGATTTTTCCAAACCTCAAACTTTTGCAATGATGTAAATTCCAACAATTTTCTCTTTCATGTCCTTCTCTATCACAATGTGAACAATGTAAAATCTCCTTTTCCTGAAATGACTTCTTAGTACTTGCAAAAACATTTGTCTTTTCATTACCTCAATACCCGAGACCTCATACTTAGTCCCCACAACTGACTCAATGGGATTTTTGATTCATTGCCCATGCTCACCCAAACCTTCATTTATATATTCAATTTTTTTCAAGATTTTCAAACCATTATTATCATCAAAACAACTAGCTATGATAGAAGATTGTTAGCCTCGTGTTTTGTTATCGGGCAATTTGATTGTTTTCAAAAGCATCTTATAACACCGATGGTAAAGAAAATTGGTTTCAAAGGTTTCTGTCGGTCCTCAGCAAAGCTTTTGAAAATTGTCTACATCGCCGATAAAAGAATGCCTCCAATTAATTCTCACGTCCCACAAAAGTGGCATTTGCAACTGATTTTGGGAGATGACAATGTCTTGATAAACTTTCTAAATACCGATGAAAGATGATTTAAATAGTTTCTGACAAATGAAAGCGATCTCAAACCAAAAGTTGCAAATTTGTGTTGTTGACAACAAAAGACATGAGTTTATCATCTACAACAAATAAGTGGAAAACCGCCACCTATCTCCTAAAACAGTGCCTCTATTCACGTGATAATCGACATGTTGGAAAGCAGTTACTCCATGAAATGTGAAGATTGAGTTATTTGCAAGATATGAACTTTTTGAAAACACATGAAAAACACAAAATGCCATTGCATGACCTTCAACGGTAGAAAGAATGTGCAACAATGGTTTAAAAACTTTTAAGCAAAAGCATTTGGCAGATATAAAACCAAATTCCATAACCTTCGCCAGCATCCTCCTTGTTTGCAGCCCGCGTAAGGATATGGGCATCCGTTAAAGCATAATGGATTTGTGAAAAAGGGCGTAGAAATTCATAAGTTTGTTATTAAATGTTATAATCATCCCGGTAGGCATGCCGACAAAACGTGGAAGCTAATACAAGGTGCTATTATATATCAGTTACAAAATGGACGTGCGAAAGAGGTTTTAAAACTCTGAATGATATTGTGAAGCCCATCTCAAAAGATGACAACACAAAGAAAAGAAAGAGAATGTAACAAAGTGTATGAAGAAATGGAGATTGGGGAATATGCAGAGTTTCTGCATCCCAACCTTATTGTTCCTTAGCAATACCAACGTTGGAACCGACCAAGAAAATGTGGACTTGGAAATCTCTGCATACAAAGATCGTAGGATATGAACAAAATGGATGCATTGAAAAGGCTTCAGAAACCTTCAAGCGATTGCAACTATCTGATGTGAAACCAGACTCCACGATCTTTGTCGGTGTCCTCTCATTTTTGACCACGCACAGGAGCTGTTTGATTCAAAGAAATGTCGTCTTGTGACAGCGATCGAAGCATAATTGAAAGTGAGGCTTTTGGGCATATATTCTAAAGAAGATATTCAAGTAAATGCATTTGGTAAGCTTCAAACCAAACCACAAACCTTGCAGCATCTTCTCAGATTGCACCCAAATGAGGGTTTTTAAACAGGGTATGAACATTCATCACAAAATAAATGGAAGAAAGAATCATTCAGAAGTTTGAAGTGCCCCGGTATACATGTATGCATAATGTGTAAATATAGACAAAACATATGAAGACCGTCCAATAAATACCTCATTAAAAAGTCATTTCATAGAATGTAAGTATCACAGGCCTACAGTCCATGATTTTCATCAACATCTCCACGGTGCCCCACATTCCATGACATGTATTGTATAGTGTGAAAAATGGTGGCAACTGGTCCAGTTTTGCTTGGGAGGCAGAAAAGATAGTGTCATGTTGGGTGGTTAGTATTGCCAATCCTAGTCAGTGTCTCGAAGGTTGACAGATCTTGAAAAGACCTAGAAGCAATCTATTCAAACAAGTCAAAAAGCTTTATGCAAACACAAGTTGCGGGTATAAAGTTGGTCAAGAAGATAACAGTGTGGAACTTGTAAAAGCACCATCATGAAATACAAACCTCAAGAGTTCAAGTACGCTCCAATGATTGACACAATGCTTCCAGAGGTATTCAACACAAAAATGGGGCATATAAACCTGCAAGACATCCAAAAATCATTAACAGAAGGAGATCGGTCAAAGTTTTCCCAAAGAATAGCAGAAAGTGGCCTAGTGAATGCAGCATGTTTTCCTATACCAATCTAGTGCCCGGAGTTGGTGATAGAATGTGCAAAGAGATACAATCTTGAAGCTAGAGAGATCAGAACTATTGATGGGCACCTGATGGCCAAGCTCGATGGGATTTCTATCGCCATCATCCTCCGGTTGCCATATAAAGAGAAATTTATTTGTGTTGAAAAACAAAAAGCCTACAAATATTTCAATGACAATAGAAGCAAATGTTTAAACAACTTGGCTAAAGAATGGATGGTGAAACCAAGAGGTGGGCAATCTCAGCTTCCCAAGACACTTCATTGCTCTCTTTTCATCAAAGAGAACTTCTATTTGATTGCCCTACTCCACAGATTGATAGGTAGCTCAGACTCAACTGAGTTCGAGATGTGGATGTATCTTTTCATCATGATCATATCAGCCGAGAAACAATTCATTTATTAGGGCCATCTTATCAGTGATTGCATACATGATCAGTTGGTCCACTTCAAGACAAGCCAATGCTTCCACATGTCATCCTACTTGGTATATGCAATTGCTAATTTGAGATCATGACCAGGTTTATGTACCATTGGTGCTCTGAATCAGGAAACACAGGTTTATGACTTCTACAAGCAGCTACAGTTAGAGGAAAGTTTTGTGTATTTCAGATGAGTGAATGATACCTTTACAATGCTAGCAGTGAGGCTACTTCAAAGAAATACAGCTATCAAGATATCAAAAGAGGTCACACTATTGATAAAGAAATATGGTAGCTACTTCATTCAGTTTCCAAGATTCACCTACTTTCGAGTAGGAGGATTTGATGGCTATCCTTCTAAGTTGCCAAGATATGTGGACGATATGGTTGTCCTAATCAAACTTTGTAGACAGTTGGTGTCAATTCAAAAGAAATGCAAAGATACGAAGAACAGAGGAGTTGCCTTCCCTATTTGCCACGGTCATTATAGATGTGAGTCTAGCTCAAGAGCAGAAAATTTAGAGAAGGCTCTAGCTAAGATTAATTTGTACATGTACCAGATGAGGTTCCCCTTTGATAGCAAAGACTATGTCAAGAATAATCTGAAGCTTGGTCCTGGGTATCTTCATTTCCCTAATATTGAAGACTTTTGGGAAGATTGTGAAGATGAATTTGAAGTTAGAAAAAGAGATTGGATGAGATTCACCCTGAAATAAATCTTTAATTTCAAGTTGGAATGGGTCATTGAAGGTATTGAAAATGATGAATCAGATTTGATTGATCCCTTCTATTTTAAAGAAATCGAGGCTCAACCTCTTCCTACTATCAATTGGGCAGATCCAGAGGTTAGAGATGTCAGAGAAAGAACCAATTTTTTTGATCAAGAAGTCAAAAGCTTGGATCAAGAAGAAGATAGCTCAGATGACTGCTACAAGACTGACAAGTAGGAAAGAGACACCAAGAGGAAGAAGTGATCACCAAGACAGTTCCACCTCATCAGTTCCTTCTCATACACCAGTTATGGATGTTCTTTCTCATCAGAAAACTCAAGGAAGTGATGGAGATGAAGATCCTCCGAGAAGAAGTAATCTCCAAAACACATGTGGAGATGAACCTAGACAAAAGAAGAAGAAATCAAGATCAAGGGATAAAGAAGTAGGCTCTACTTCAAGAGAAGAGAAAGAACAAGAATCAATAGAAGTCCTGGATGATTCAAGGTTTGATGAAGGCATATCAACTATGTCACCTTCAATTCTCATTGAATCCCCTCATCATGAAGTACAACATCCTACTTCAATTATGGAACCTTCTTCCTCAAAAGTTCCAGTATGTCAAACAAAACAAGTTGAAGAGCGAGCAACCTCACTAGTACCTGAACAACAAAGTCTTCAACAAAGTAATGTACATGAGCTCTTAGAAAATATTTCCCTCCCATGGTTGGAACAAAGTCTATTGAAGAAAAGAAAGGTAAAAGAGTTAGTGGTTCCTGAATTCAATACAGTATTTGATCTTTTCAGGAGATCTGAGAATCTGAAAAAGATCAAGGTGGCTCCAAGAATAAAGATTCAAACTCAGGAAATATGTGTATGGAGATAGCTCGGCCCATCTCCGAGAAAAATGTAAATGAAGCTACTCCCGCAGATTTTGTTATGACAAAAATTGATATGGGTCTATATACTCATGAAGATGGCATACATAACTTCAATGTAGTAGATGCAAAATTAGTAGAAAGGACTGAGAAAGAGAAGTAGTCTAAGGATCAGCTGAAACAACAAGTGCAGAATTTGTCTTCCTACTTGAAGTCCATAGTTGACACTTCTACCATGCCACTCAATATTGGTCACCAGTCAATCATTTTAGGTCCAAAAGGAGAAGTTGAAAGAGGTGTTATTGATAATCTTCAAAAATACGAAGTTTATGGGAAAGTGACCAAAAGTTGGGTGGAGAAGGTTAAGTCTATTACATCCAATTTCTTTGTTAAAGCAAAGGTTGTTCATGATGAAGCCTTAGTCAAGAAGCAGACCACTGAAAAGGACATGAAAAGTGTTAGAAAAGAAGAAGAAGCTTGGAAGGATATTGTGAATGATTTTAGGAAGATGATGGAGATTGATGTCAACATCCTTGTAGCAGAGAAGATCCTACCTGGTACAGAGGAAAACTACTTAGAAATTTGGGTGGAAAGCATAAGCTAGAAATTGGTAATCATTGACCAAGTTTCAACAAAGCAGGAAAGGATTATACTTGCTTGTGAACAAGTTTCTGAAAAACTCCAGGATCAGCTCACCGCCATCCTCCCACATGCATCATTGATGGGAGATTCACAAGTAATCCAAGATGGTTTTCAAGACATGGTTGATCGACAACTCTTCAACAGAAAGGTCTTCGATGAGAATGCAATGGACAAGTTGATCGATCTCTATACTTCCTTGAAGATCTTTGTTTCCCAAATACCAACTATGGTGTCAGAGTTGAGCAACATCTATAGGAACTTGAATACCTAGAAGATGAGGATAGCTAACATCCTAATTCCTGAGGGGAAATCTGTTACTCCAGCTATCAAAGTTTTTAGAATGTTCAAAGAAAAAGAATCTAGTCAACATAATCAGTCTCCAGAATTAGCAGCTCCATCAACGACACCTTCAACAAGCATGGAATAAATGCATTATTGCATATTGTATAGTTCTCATTTTTGATGTGTTTATGTGTAGCTCAAGTCATGATTTTGGCTTGTTTTGTAAATAATTTTCATGATTGAGTTTCTCCTGTTTGAGTCTAGTTTTCTATCTTTAATTGTAAAGCTAGGTTCATCCTAACTCTTTCTTACAAAGTAGTTATTTTAAGTGCCTAAGTTAGATAGTTACTCTACGTGACTATCTTGTCAAAAGAAAGTTAGTTATTCAAAGTTAGTGCACTTATGAAGGTAGTTATACTAAGTAGTTACAAAAATTGGTTAAGGTAGTTACCTTAAGTGGCTACTAACCTCACCTATAAATACAACATTTTAATTGAATCAAAGGGTTCTACTTTTTCGCAAGGCATTGTGTAAAGGACTCAATTAGTATTATTCAAGGAAGAAAGCAATAAAGAAACATTTTGGATGTGTGTTCAATTTAATTTCATGTGTTATTGTTGATATTCATATGTTTCATCAATGGTAACCATATGCTTTCCTTTCAATGTTACATGTGGAAAAGATTATCACGTCAAGTTTTGGTATCTCAACTTGAATGTGTGGAACTTGAATCAATAAGATTACTTCTCATTTCTTTATTAGTTTTTGTTATTCAATTTGTTCTTAAAAACCCCAAAAAATCCATATACCCCTATCATACGAGGGAGCTGCCCCTCTCAAACACAAAGAGGAATCGACATAGTCCTGCGATTCTTCAACTGTTGTGAACAGGTTGTTGTTGATCCAAGGGTGAAACGGAGTCATTCACGAAGGTTGTTTAAAAGCAACAAATATGTTTACCAACATATTTTTGGTGACTCTACTAGGGACTATTCGAACATACTTCTTTTGTTTGAAAAAGTTGCCTTAATGTGTTCAAAGAAAATCTTTATGATTAATAAATATGGTTCTGCAACGTAGAGCTGGACCTATTTTACAACCTAATGTTAATTGGTTGGATCTTGAGCAAGAAGATATAATTGTTGACTTATGAGTATTGGCTTGGAGATATAGGAGGTCAAATCGCCAATATCAAGAAGTAGACGTGGTACTTGACGAAGAAGAAGATATAGGAATGGAAATTCATGTTCGTGCTTGGTTAATAGCTCAAGGCATCGCAGAAGAGGAATTGGAAATAGCTAACAAACGTGCTCCTATTCAAATAGCTCCAAGAAGGGATAGAGAAGTTGGTCCACCTATTCGACCTATTCAAGAGTATCGCCCTTTGAATCCTGCTCAAAATCAACCTGGCCACCAAGAGATATACCAGAGGAGACCGTGAAAAGGGTATCCTGGATCCCAATTTTGAAAAGCTAGAAAGTTTTAATTTTTCTCAATCTTTTATTCCCCCAAGAAGTAATATTAAATCTTTTAATAGACCTCCTTCACCAACAAGAAGTCCTACTAGAACCTCTGTCTCTTCTTCCACTTACCAAACATTGACCTTGCACGAGATTGTAGTTCCTATTGTCATAAATCTTCAACCAACTCCACCACTACAAATGGCTCAACCTGTGTCTTGGGGAGCATCTATTGGCCCCCTCACCTTGGGTAATCAATTGCATGACTTACCACATGGATCCAGGAAAGTTTTACCCAAATTCACTGGAGATGGAAAAGTTTCTACAGACGAGCACATTAACACCTTCTTTGCCGTATACGGTGTTCTAGGTGTTATGCACGAAGATGTTTCTATCCGGTTGTTTGTAGAATCTTTGACCGAAGGAGCAACAGAATGGTTACAACATTTGCCTGTCGGAACTATAAACTCATGGGCAACTATGCACCAAAAGTTCAAAGACCGTTTCAAAAGCACTGAAGATGAGCATGCACTATTAGCACAACTTACTCAAATGAAGAAAGAGATTCACGAGCCGATGCGGGAGTTTGTGGCTCATTTTAACAAGTTGGTGAATAGAATTGAAAATGCTAAAAGACCAACTGCACAGAATCAAAAGTGTTTCTTTCTAAATGCACAACCTCCATATATAAGTTTTCATTTAAGAAGAGCATGAGTGGCTGATTTAGAAGCTGCATAGACCATGGCCATTGAAATTGAAGATGATTTATTAACTGCTAGAAAATGGAATAGAGACTTGCAGAAAGGGAAGGCACAGTCTTCTAATCCATCCACTACAGACCCAATGATTCAAAAGCTAGCCAATGATTTGCTCCTGCTTAAGAAATAACTTCCACACAATCCACCTTCGCTATATCAAGATATACCCAAGAGAAATTATGTACCATATCAGCAGAACAAGCTACCTAGGCTTCCTCCGCCAACACAAAGGCTAGCTATTGAACACCCTTCTTCCAGTCAGAAACAAACTGCGACTATGTGTGATTTTCATCTGACCACTAACCATGATGGCAACACTTGTCCTGAAATGGCAAGGTTCATGCAGATGAATCTATCAAGAGAGAAAATAGAAGAGTATGTCTCTCAAGAAGATGAGACAAATGAGACCTATGGCCAACCCACAATCAGCTTTCTTGAGTATGAGTCTAAGAATGAAAGAGAAGAGGTTCACGATATTAGCAATCATTCTTGTAATGTCTCCAAAAGAAATCAGTATCAGAAGAATGAAGGAAAAGCCAAAGTTGAATCTACCCATAAAGTTCCAGAAATTACTCCGAAAATTCTAACAAGAAAACATCCTCTGGAGAATCAACCTCTTACGGCCACGAAAGATAAAGGTACACAAGGTCCCCCTCTTGGTAATTCATCTCCCTTGCCTGATGATGCATTTGATTTCATAGAGCATTGCAAGAAAACAAAGGTGCAAATTTCTCAACTTGATTACTTAAAGTCGAATCCTCATCAGGTGGAGAGATTATTGCATATTGTTAAAGGAAAACATGATCCTTCTTCTTCAGTACATCAACAGTCAAACGACTCACAGCACGAAGAACTTTTGCATGATGATCTCTTCGGTGAATCTCCAAAAAATGATGCCCCGCTGGTAAATGTTGTTCTCCCAGATAAGCTTGACCCATTCTATGTCTCCTTATATATAGTTGGCTGTAAACTAAGCAACTGCATAATAGATTCTGGTGCTTCTGACAATGTTATGCTTGCTAAAGTTACTCATGCTCTCAGCTTGTCATTAAATAAACCCTCAGGCAAAGTCTACTCAATGGAGTCTAAAATGGTCCCATTAGTAGGTCAACTGAAAGATGCACAAGTTGCTTTAGCTGCTTTCCACCAAAAGAAACTAAAGCTTACAATTCTAGTTGCTGACATTCCCGTAAGCTATGGCATGTTGCTTAGTAGAAGTTTCTGTAAAGATCTAGGTGGAGAAATATAGCTAGATTGGTCCCGTGCCTTGATCCCAATCAATGGAAAGAAAGTCAGGTTAAATCTAGAACCCAAGGCAAAGTATACAGTTCTAAAATCAGATGATCCAAGAGCCAAGATACTATATGAAGAAACTAGACCAGATGCATATATGCTCATGCGGGAAAAAGAGGTAGCCCCTGAAGTTATCTCTCCTGACATGTCTTATGGCCTTTGGACTATGGAATTCGACAGCAGTTGTTCTTCTTTCGGCTCAGGGGCTGGAATTGTTCTTATTTCACCTATAGGGGAGAAGTTTCCTATGGCTTTCAAATTGGTTTTCGATAACACTAATAATACAACAAAATATGAGGCGCTCCTTTTAGGCCTCAAGACTGCCAAAGAAAAAGGAATCAAAATGTTGAGAGTACTCGGAGATGCAAAATTAGTCATCAAGCAAGTAAGAAATTAGCTTCAAACAAAGAACGACAAGTTGAGAAGATACCGAAACTTAGTATGGGATCAAATAGAGTTCTTTGATGCTTTCTCCATAGAGGTGATTCCTTGAACTCTTAATTCTAAAGCTAACTGCCTTGTTGTTTCTACGGCTCTTTTACTTCCACATCCAGAGTTCAATACAGATCAATATAAGATTGAATTGGTGTACCGACCAAGCGTGCCTGATAATGATAAACATTGGTAGGTTTTTGATGATGATAAACAGATCGTGTCTTTTTTGGAGAAGGCCGGTACTTTTGTTAATTATTAATTTGAAGGAAGTGAGACTTCTATGGAAGATGAAGTGTTGAAATTAAAGGGGAATACCATCCCAAGGGGATTGATTACTCTAGAGAGCCTATTTGATAAACACGATCGTTATTTGAAGAATAAGGCTCAAGAGAACAATCCCAATCTTTCTCAATATGATAAGGTGAATAGAGGCACTGAAGATGATCCTAAAATTGTTTGCATCGGCAAAGCATGTTCGCTAGATGAAAGAAAGAAGCTCATCGCCCTGTTGGTCAAATACAAAGACGTGTTCGCATGGTACTATGATGATTTGAAAAATTTCATGAGTGGGAAATTTCAGCATTATATCACTCTTAAACCTGGGGCCACTCCTTTCAGGCAAAAGCAGAGGCAATTCAATCCTAAAGTTGATGGTGCTATCTTTGTAGAGATTGATAAGATGTTAAAGGTAAGAATTATATATCCTATTCATCATTCAACTTGGGTAGCAAACATAGTGCCTGTGAGGAAAAAGAATGGCGAAATAAGGATTTGCGTTGATTTTCACAATCTTAACCAAGCATCTTTGAAAGAAAACTACCCTCTACCCGTGATGGACCATGTTTTGCAAACCGTTGCTGGATCTGAAATGATGTCATTACTTGATGGGTTTTCTAGGTATAATCAGATACAAGTTGCCCCAGAGGATCAACATAAAACTACTTTTACAATGCCCTGGGGAACTCTAGCTTACAATTGAATGCCATTCAGATTGATCAATGCCAGTGCAATGTTCCAACGTGCAATGGACCTCTCCTTTGGAGACATGAAAAACAAGATTATTGTAGTATACATGGACAATCTCACTGTCTTTTCAAGAAAAAGAGAAGACCATATTCAACATCTAGAGATGGTCTTACAGCATTGCCACAAGCAAGGAATCTCTCTAAACCCCAAGAAGTCCATTTTCGGGGTTACTGAAGGAAAACTGCTAGGGCACATTGTGTCTAAAGATGGGATGTGAATTGATCCTGAACGAGTTGAAGCTATCCAAAAGTTGCCATTACCATTAAGCAAACCTGGAGTGAGGTCCTTCTTTGGCCAGATCAATTTCTTGAGGAGATTTGTACCAGATTTCTCTAAATTAACTCACCACATTGTAGACATGATGAGAGATAAAGTGGTCTTCAAATGGACTGAACAAGGCAAAAGGGCATTCCAAGATATTAAAACTGTAATTGCAAATGCTCCAGTTTTAGTTCATCCTGATTTTTCCAAAGATTTCATTATATATTGTTATGCTTCGAAACATACTTTATCTGCTATCTTAACACAACAAAATGATGATCATATAGAAGCACCTATTGCATTTATGAGTGTTCCTCTAAAAAAGCACAAACTGAATTATTCTCTAGCAGAGAAGCATGCTTATGTAGTGGTCAAGGCAGTAAAACATTTCAGGTTTTATATCCTCAATTCACATTCTAATGTTTTTGTATTAGACACCTCAATCAAAACCATTCTTACCCAGCAAGAAATAGGTGTCAATGAAAGGGCTTCTTGGATTGCCAAAGTTCAAGAATACGATATTGATATTAAGCCAACGAAATTGGTACGAGGGAGAGGCTTATGTAAACTCATAGCTGAAAATGGCACAGTTGCAAAATCTCAAGAAAAGAATGCCGAGCTGCCTCAAGTGTTGTTTGTAGGATTGACAGATGAATGGTTCTCGAATATAGCATATTTTCTTACATATGGAGAATGCCCAACTCATCTAACTCCAAAAGAGAAAAGAACTATCAAGTTAAAAGTTGCAAAATATATCATTTGGGGTAATATTCTCTATAAAAAAGGGATCAATGGTATGTTCTTAGGATGTGTAGATAAGAAGCAACAGAAGAAGTTACTCCAGAGTTTCCACAATGAAGCATGTGGGGGACATTTCTCCTCTTCAGTCACCGCATTTAAAATTCTGAGAAATTACCATTACTGGCCGAGCATGTTCCATGATGCAGATGAATGGGTCATGAAATGTGAGTCATGTCAACAGTTTAAAGGAAAAGTACAACGTGCAGCTATGCCACTCAAACTAGTGGTCATTGAAGAACCATTTCAGCAATGGGGTCTTGATTTTATAGGTCCTATCAATCCACACTCCAACGCAGGCCACACTCATATTCTTGTGGCAACAGATTATTTTATCAAAGCAAACCACCTCCAAAATAGTCTGCGATTTTATCAAATAGAACATTCTGGTGAGATTTGGGGTACCCAATAAGATTGTCACCGACAATGCCACTAACTTATCTTCTCATGAGATATCATCTTTTTGTTATAAATATGGGATCATCCTTTCTCATGTGTCAGATTACTATCCTCAGGGGAATGGTCAAGCTAAAGCTAGTAATAAAAATATTATCACCATTCTCCAAAAATTAGTTGATGAAAATCAGAGGACTTGGCATAAACATTTGTATGAAGCATTGTGGACTGATCGCACGACCAAGAAGAGAGCCACCGGGTTGTCAACGTTTGAGCTACTCTTTGGTATAGAAGCCAAATTGCCAATACCCTTGGAGCTATCTGCGCTAAAACTACAAGATATACTTGAGAACCAAGAGTTCAGAGACACACTGGAGAAAAGGATCGCTTATCTTACTAAGTTAGAAGAACAAAGAGAAGAAGTGGTTGATAAAATCAAGGAACACCAAACTCAAGTAAAAGAACTATTTGATAAAAAGACCAGAGTAAGACCATTCAATATTGGTGATCTTGTGTTGCTATGGGACAAGAAAAAGGAGCCGAAGGGTCTTCAGGGTAATTTGATTCTCTCTAGAGAGGACCATTCTGGATCAGAGGAGCATGTGGAGAGAATTCTTTCTATCTTGCATACACGGATGGAACACCATTGCCCCTTCCCTACAATGGGCAACATCTAAAGCATTTTAATCAGTGAGACAGATTGTTTTCTATCTTTGTATATAGGTTAATTAGGTTTTTTTTGGGTGTGTTTCATTTCTTGATTTTTTTTCCTCTCCTTGTTTCATTTTTGGTTTGTCCATGCACTTTTGAGTTGTTCCAGTATTCTCTCCCTTTCATTGACTCTATTCCCAATAGATCATGCACTGATCTTTGCCTGTTAATATTATGGGTTCATCCTACATCCTTTACAATCCTTGTCCCTAGTTAGAGCTAGTTGTTAGCCTCGTGATCAACATACCAATAAAGGTCATGTTTTTGTTATCAGGCAATTTGATTGTTTTCAAAAGCATCTTATAACACTGATGGTAAAGAAAATTGGTTACAAAGGTTTATGTCAGTCCTCAACAAAGCTTTTGAAAATCGTCTACATCGCCGATAAAAGAATGCCTCCAATTAATTCTCACATCCCACAAAAGTGGCGTTTGCAACTAATTTTGGGAAATGACAATGTTTTGATAAACTTTCTAAATACTGATGAAAGATGATTTAAACAATTTCGGACAAATGAAAGCGATCTCAAACCAAAAGTTGCAAATTTGTGTTGTTGTCGATGAAAGACGTGAGTTGATCACCTGTGACAAATAAGTGGAAAACCGTCACCTATCTCCTAAAATAGTGCCTTTATTCACGTGATAATTGGCATGTTGGAAAGCAGTTACTCCATGAAATGTGAAGATTGAGTTATTTGCAAGATACGAATTTTTTGAAAACACATGAACAACAAAAAATGCCATTGCATGGCCTTCAACGGCAAAAAGAATGTGCAACAATGGTTTAAAAACTTTTAAGCAAAAGCATCTAGCAGATATAAAACCAAATTCCATAACCTTCGCCAGGATCCTCCTTGTTTGCAACCCGCGTAAGGATATGGGCATCTGTTAAAGCGTAATGGATTTGTGAAAAAGGGCATAGAAATTCATAAGTTTGTTATTAAATGTTATAATCATCCTGGTAGGCATGCCAGCAAAACGTGGAAGCTATTACAAGGCGCTGTTATATATCAGTTACAAAATGGTCGTGTGAAAGAGGTTTTAAAACTCTGAATGATATTGTGAAGCCCATCTCAAAAGTTGACGACACAAAGAAAAGAAAGAGAATGTAACAAAGTGTATGAAGAAATGGAGATTGGGGAATATGCAGAGTTTCTGCATCCCAACTTTATTGTTCCTTAGCAATACCAACATTGGAACCGACCAAGAAAATGTGGACTTGGAAATCTCTGTATACAAAGATAGCAGGATATGAACAAAATGGATGTGTTGAAAAGGCTTCAGAAACCTTCAAGCGATTGCAACTATCTAATGTGAAACCAGACTCCATGATATTTGCTAGTGTCCTCTCATTTTCAACCACACATAGCAGCTGTTTGATTCAAAGAAATGTCATATTGTGATAGCCATCGAAGCATAACTAAAAGTGAGGCTTTTGGGCATATATTCTAAAGAAGATATTCAAGTAAATGCATTTGGTAAGCTTCAAACCAAACCAAAAACCTTGCAGTGTCTTCTCAGACCACGCCCAAATGAGGGTTTTTAAATAGGGTATGAACATTCATCACAAAATAAATGGAAGAAAGAATCGTTCAGAAGTTTGAAGTGCCCCGGTATACATGTATGCAAAATGTGTAAATATAGACAAAACATATGAAGACTGTCCAGAAAAATACCTCATTAAAAAGTCATTTCATAGAATGCAAGTATCATAGGCCTGCAGTCCATGATTTTCATCGACATCTCCACGGTGCCCCACATTCCATGACATGTATTATATAACATGAAAAATGGTGGCAGCTGGTCCATTTTTGCTTGGGAGGCAGAAAAGATAGTGTCATGCTGGGTGGCTAGTATTGCCAATCCTAGTCAGTGTCTTGAAGGTTGACAGATCTTGAAAAGACCTAGAAGCAATCTATTCAAACAAGACAAAAAGCTTTATGCAAACACAAGTTGCGGGTATAAAGTTGGTCAAGAAGATAATAGTGTAGAACTTGTAAAAGCACCATCATGAAATACAAACCTCAAGACTTTGAGTATGCTCCAATGATTGACACAATGCTTCCAGAGGTATTCGACACAAAAATGGGGCATATAAACCTCCAAGACATCCAAAAATCATTAACAGAAGGAGATCGGTCAAAGGTGTCCTAAAGAATAGCAGAAAGCAGTCTAGTGAATGCAGCATGCTTTCCTATAACAGTCCAATGCCTGGAGTTGGTGATAGAATGTGCAAAGAGATACAATCCTGAAGCTAGAGAGATCAAAACTATTGATGGGCACCTGATGGCCAAGCTCGATGGGATTTCTATCGCCATCATCCTCCGGCTGCCATAAAAAGAGAAATTTATTCGTGTTGATAAACAAAAAGCCTACAAATATTTCAGTGACAACAGAAGCAAATGTTTAAATAAATTGGCTAAAGAATGGATGGTGAAACCAAGAGGTGGGCAATCTCAGCTTCCCAAGACACTTCATCGCTCTCTTTTCATCAAAGAGATCTTCTATTTGATTGCCCTATTCCACAGATTGACAGGTAGCCCAGACTCAACTGAGTTTGAGATGTGGATGTATCTTTTCATCATGATCATATCAGTTAGGAAACAATTCATTGATTAGGGCCATCTTATCAGTGATTGCATACATGATCAGTTGGTCCACTTCAAGACAAGCCAACGCTTCCACATGTCATCCTACTTAGTATATGCAATTGCTAATTTGAGATCATGACCAGGTTTAAGTACCACTGGTGCTCTGAATCAGGAGACACAGGTTTATGACTTCTACAAGCAGCTGTAGTTAGAGGAAAGTTTTATGTATTTAAAATGAGTGAATGATGCCTTTACAATGCTAGCAGTAAGGCTACTTCAAAGAAATATAGCTATCAGGATATCAAAAGAGGCCACACTATTGATAAAGAAATATGGTAGCTACTTCATTCAGTTTCCAAGATTCACCTACTTTTGAGTAGGAGGATTCGATGGCTATCCTTCTAAGTTGCCAATATATGTGGACGATAAGCTTGTCCTGATCAAACTTTGTAGACAACTGGTGTTAGTTCAAAAGAAATGCAGAGATAGGAAGAACAAAGGAGTTGCCTTCCCTATTTGCCTCGGTCATTATAGATGTGAGTCTAGATCAAGAGCAGAAAATCTAGAGAAGGCTCTAGCTAAGATTAATTTGTACACATACCAGATGAGGTTCCCCTTTGATAGCAAAGACTATGTCAAGAATAATCTGAAGCTTGGTCCTGGGTATCTTCATTTCCCTACTATTGAAGACTTTTGGAAAGATTGTGAAGATGAATTTGAACTCAGAAAAAGAGATTGGACGATATTCACCCTGAAACAAATATGTGATTTCAAGTTGGAATGGGTCATTGAAGGTATTGAAGATGATGAATTGGATCTGATTGATCCCTTCTATTTTAAAGAAATCTAGGCTCAACCTCTTCCTGCTATCAATTGGGTAGATCTAGAGGTTAGAGATGTTAGAGAAAGAATCAGTTTTGTGATCAAGAATTCAGAAACTTGGATCAGGATGAAGATAGCTCAGATGACTGCTACAAGACTGACAAGTAGGAAAGAGACACCAAGAGGAAGAAGTGATCACCAAGACAGTTCCACCTCATCAGTTCCTTCTCATACACCAGTTATGGATGTTCTTTCTCATCACAAAACTCAAGGAAGTGATGGAGATGAAGATCCTCTAAGAAGAAGTAATCTCCAAAACACATGTGAAGATGAACCTAGACAAAAGAAGAAGAAATCAAGATCAAGGGATAAAGAAGTAGGCTCTACTTTAAGAGAAGAGAAAGAACAAGAATCAGTAGAAGTCTTGGATGATTCAAGGTTTGATGAAGGCATACCAACTATGTCACCTTCAATTCTCATTAAATCCCCTCATCATGAAGTACAACATCCTACTTCAATTATGGAACCTTCTTCCTCAAAAGATCTAGTATGTCAAACAGAACAAGTTGAAGAGCGGGCAACCTCACTAGTACCTGAACAACAAAGTCTTCAACAAAGTAATGTATAGGAGCTCTCAGAAAATCTTTCCCTCCCATGGTTGGAACAAAGTCTATTGAAGAAAAGAAAGATAGAAGAGTTAGTGGTTCCTGAATTCAATACAGTATCCGATCTTTTCAGGAGAGCTGAGAAGCTGAAAAAGATCAAAGTGGCTTCAAGGATAAAGACTGATTCAAACTCAGGAAATATATGTCTAGAGATAGCTTGACCCATCTCTGAGAAAAATGTAAATGAAGCTACTCCTGCAGATTTTGTTATGACAAAAATTGATATGGGTCCATCTACTCATGAAGCTGACATACAAAACTTCAATGTAGTAGCCGCAAAGTTAGTAGAAAGGACTAAGAAAGAGAAGCAATCTAAGGATCAGCTGAAACAACAAGTGCAGAATTTGTCTTCCTACTTGATGTCCATAGTTGACACTTCTACCATGCCACTCAATATTGGTCACCAGTCAATCATTTTAGGTCTAGAAGGAGAAGTTGAAAGAGGTGTTATTGATAATCTTCAAAAATACGAAGTTTATGGGAAAGTGATTGAAAGTTGTGTGGAGAAGGTTAAGTCCATTGCATCTAATTTCTTTGTTAAAGCAAAGGTTGTTCATGATGAAGCCTTAGTCAAGAAGCAGACCAGTGAAAAGGACCTGAAAAGTATTAAAAAAGAAGAAGCAGCTTGGAAGGATATCATGAATGATTTCAGGAAGATGATGGAGATTGATGTCAACATCCTTGTAGCAGAGAAGATCCTACCTGGTACAGAGGAAAACTACTTAGAAATTTGGGTGGAAAGCATAAGTTGGAAATTGGTAATCATTGACCAAGTTTCAATAGAGTAGGAAAGGCTTATACTTGCTTATGAGCAAGTGTCTGCAAAACTCCAGGATCAGTTCACCGCCATCCTCCCGAGTGCATCATTGATGGGAGATTCACAAGTAATCCAAGATGGTTTTCAAGACATGGTTGATCGACAACTCTTCAATAGAGAGGTCTTCGATGATAATGCAATGGACAAGTTGATCGATCTCTATACTTCCTTGAAGATCTCTGTTTCCCAAATACCAAGTATGGTGTCAGAGTTGAGCAACATCTACAGGAACTTGAAGACCCAGAAGATGAGGATAGCTAACATCCTAATTCCTAAGGGGAAATCTATTACTCTAGCTATGAAACTTTTCAGAATGTTCAAAGAAAAAGAATCCAGTCAATAGAATCAGTCTTCAAAATCAGCAACTCCATCAACGACACCTTCGACAAGCATGGAATAAATGCATTATTACATATTGTATAGTTCTCATTTTTGATGTGTTTGTGTGTAGCTCAAGTCATGATTTTGGCTTGTTTTGTAAATTATTTTCATGATTGAGTTTCTCCTGTTCGAGTCTAGTTTTATATCTTTAATTGTAAAGTTAGGTTCATCCTAACTCTTTCTTACAAAGTAGTTATTTTAAGTGCCTAAGTTAGGTAGTTACTCTAAGTGACTATCTTGTCAAAAGAAAGTTAGTTATTCAAAGTTATTGCACTTATGAAGGTAGTTATACTAAGTAGTTACAAAAAGTGGTTAAGGTAGTTACCTTAAGTGGTTACTAACCTCACCTATAAATACAACATTGTAATTCAATCAAAGGGTTCCACTTTTTTGCAAGGCATTGTGTAAAGGACTTGAATAGTATTATTCAAGCAAGAAAGAAATAAATAAATGTTTTGGATGTGTGTTCAATTAAATTTCACATGTTATTGTTGATATTCATATGTTTCATCAATGGTAACCATTTGCTTTCCTTTAAACGTTACATGTGGAAAAGATTATCATGTCAAGTTTTGGTATCTCAACTTGAATGTGTAGAACTTGAATTAATAAGATTATTTCTCATTTGTTTATTAGTTTTTGTTATTCAATTTGTTCTTAAAAACCCTAGAAAATCCATATACCCCTATCATACAAGGGAGCTGGCCCTCTCAAACGCAGAGAGGAATCGACATAGTCCTGTGATTCTTCAACTGTTGTGAACAGGTTGTTGCTGATCCAAGGGCAAAACGGAGTCATTCATGAAGGTTATTTAAAAGAAACAAATCTATTTACCAACAAAGATTCATCATCATTTTCATCCTTACATTATTCAGCAATAAGCAACTTCAGCAACTACCAAGTGATTGATCAAGAACACAAATCATCTATGTCACATGAGACTACACAATCTAACGGCTTGATTTCCAACATTCATTTTCTTCTTTGCATGTTGCAACAATTGTTTTAACTTATCATTTTGATCTTTCAATTTTGAATTTTCTCCTTCTAGGTTCAATTTTTCTTGCAATTATTCTTTCATTCAAACAACTTCAACTCTTCTTTCACCAATTTTTTTTTCTAAAAGGTCATTTTCACAAAACTTTTCATACTTTTCCTTTCCTAACTCCTTTATTCTTTCCATATATTCTATATTTCTCCTTTTAACATTCCTCAATTCTTTATTAACTTTTTTCAATTCTTCTATCAAAAATTCTTTTTCACCCCATAAACTTTTAACTTCATACAAAATTTCAACTTACTTCAAGTGATCCATAGTGACACCCAAAATCTAATTCAGAACTTCCTCAACACTTCAACAATGTTCAATGCTCCTAACAACAATTAATGAACTCAATCTACCAAATCTCTTAGTAACACACTTGCTACACAACCTATCAGAGGCACGTCATGGACATGATAGAAAACATAACATGATACATGAACAATAGTTTTAAAAACATTTAAGCATAGCCACCAATAATAAATAAATTCTGAAGAATAGAAAAATTCAATTCCAACAATAAGATATAAAATGTGCACAACTTCAATAGTAAATCCAACATGACCATCAAGGTCGCAAGATAAGTAAATATCAAATTTTGATGGCTATACTCTTTCATAAAAATAAAATAAAATTTTCAAAGATGGTCTTTACAACATTTAGAGAAATTATCAAAGTAAAAAAAAAAGATAAATATAAAAATTCAAAATTTTCACATTACATGAACTATGTGACTAATTCTAGCCACAAGAGAGGGAGTACGATGCTACACTATGCTTGGTACCAAAATTGGGGTGACTTAAGAGAACACACTCAATCGCACAAGCAACCTAGTCCTCTAAGATTCCAAACACCTCTATATCCTAAGATCATTTTAATGCAGACAAGACAAGAGAATCCAATGAAGGATTGTCCCATCATGCAGCCCAATCAACTTCTCTTATGTGCATTGTGATAACAACAATATTCATGCCTTCAAATTATCATAATCATGTGCTCAAAACTTCAAAGATTGAAACAAATTGTATGTGCTAACATATCCTTGTTAAATTTCAGCCTTAAGATTGTTGTTTACCAAGATTACTCCTCTTCTCTTAGATGAAAATTAACTTTGATAATTTCCAGCCATTAAGGATTTTTGTTTGTCCATTTGATTCTTTTAGTTGTAGCAAAATAAATGTATATTAATCTCTTAAATTTGCAGCCCCTAAGTTCAAATAAATTGTGAATGTTGTAGCAACAATTTTAGCTATGAAGTAACACCATAGCTTAAAAATTTCATAAAACATGAACAACAACAAATACTCACAACCTAAATGTTTTTATGCAGCCAATCAAGATGGTAACACACATACATAACCTCCACAAATCTAACTATGAAATATCTCCAACAAACTTTCCAACTATCCACCTCCACAAGCTTACAAATTCAGAAATTTTTCATCTAACAAGTCACCATGGATGTTCACCTTCTTTGCCTCATCAAAATGGATGTATTTCCCTTAGAGAATTATCTTCAACATCACCCATGGACATCCTCTTGATGACCTACAAAAATCAGAAATAAATTTTTGCTCATCTCTTATTTTTCAATGCCTCTTTGGAGCCAAACTTCAATCTATTTATAAGATCTCCTTTGCATAGTTTCATCTTCCTCATTTTGGGCTCCAATGACTCTTGGTATTCCTTTTCTTGCTTGGTGGCTTCCAACTTGCAGAAATGTGACTCTTGGGATTCTTTTATTGCTTTCTTTTATGACTTGGGTGCTTGAAAACTCTTCATTGTCCAATCTTTGTCTTCTAGTATGTAGGTGACTAGGATTTTTGTCCATATGCAACTTGCCTTATCTTTTACTTGGAGTGTTGGAGAATTAAAATATTTGTTTTATTTCCCCAAATTTTGTGTATGATGTTGATTAACATGTGCATGAGGGTGCCCATGCACTATACTCCCCAAGAAAAAAGAAATTTGAGTTCCACCTCAAATATGGATATTCTTTCTTGTCTTCCAGTTCCTTTGCATGCATGCATTATTTTCATTTTGTTGGATCTCAAGTAAATTTGTATCTACTGGTGCACTTGTGCTTTTTGGTCCAACAACATGCTTCTTAAGCCAAGGCCAACTTGGTACAATGTAGTCATGTGATTTTGTTTATTTTCTTGTTCTAACTTGACCTTGGACTGCATATGTAAATTTATTTTCTCTTTCATCCACTTTGTCTTCTTTACCTGCACAAGAAACAAACATATTAAAGAAATCATATTTTTCTTCTTCATACTTCACTTCTTCATCCACCTCATGTTGTTTTGCCACACATTCTTTTCTCTTAATTATTCTATAAATTCTTTGGCTGCACCTCAACCATACTTAGCCATTCATTTTCATTTTTGAATTGCTCATCCATTCTTCCATTCTCCTTGACATCAACATTCTCAACTCTCGGTTCTTCTCCTGAAAACCATGCTATCTCCTTATCCTCCATAACTATCTTCTCTCTTTGGACTATCCTTGAGTCCTTTACAACTTCTTTTGTTGTCTCTTCTTCTTCTTCTTAAACATCACCCACTTCAACATCAATGTCACTATTACTTTCATAAGTTTGAGCAAATTCAAAAGGAAACTCTTCCATTTCTCATTCAACTGATTTTTCAAACAACATATTATTTTTAAAATTTGTTACCTGAACCATTACCTTATTTGTCTTTGCTTCATATTATTGTACTGATGTCTTCTCACTTAACAATAAGCTTTCAATTCCTAAGCACTTATCCTTCAAGGCGGTTAATGCAATTTTCATCCCATCTTTGTCTAAGTCATATGTGTTATTTTTCTTGTTATACTTTGCTGCCCTTTTATAATGCCACAACCTTCCAAACACAATATGACATACATCTAAATGCATAATATCACAAACTATTTCATCCTTATAAGGGCCTATTTGAAACTCGACTTTGCATTGTTCACTTACGGTTACCTTGGTACCTGTTTGAAGCTAAGTCACTGAATAGGGTGTGGGGTGTTGTATTATTTTCAAACCTAATTTATCTACCATGTACTCAGAAACAATATTATCCATGCAGATATCTAAAATCACAAATTCACAACATTTACCTTTGGATTTGCAGGTAGTCCTAAATAATCTTTCTTTTGCCATCTTGCTTGCTTTCTTGGCTGCCATTTCTTCCTCCTCTAGCTTCTTAGCCAACTTGAACAATGTATTTAACAATGATGATGCCCTTTTTCCCATCTTTCTTCTTATTAAGAGCCATCCTTAAACATCAAATCTTAAAAATGTTGTTTGCCAAGATTACTCCTCTTCTCTTAGATGAAAATTAACTTTGATAATTTCTAGCCATTAAGGATTTTTATTTGTCCCTTTGATTCCTTTAGTTGTAGCAAAATAAATGTATATTAATCTCTTAAACTTGCAGCCCCTAAGTTCAAATACATTGTGAATGTTGTAGCAACAATTTCAGCTATGAAGTAACACCATATCTTGAGAATTTCATAAAACATGAACAACAACAAATACTTACAACCCAAATGTTTTTATGTAGCCAATCAAGATGGTAACACATATACATAACCTCTACAAATCCGACTATGAAAAATCTCCAACAAACTTCCCAACTATCCACCTCCACAAGCTTACAAATTCAGAAATTTTTCATCTAACAAGTCACCATGGATGCTCACCTTCTTTGCCTTATCAAAATAGATGTATTTCCCTTAGAGAATTATCTTCAACATCACCCATGGATGTCCTCTTTATGACCTACAAAAATCAAAAATAAATTTGGGCTCCTCTCTTATTTTTCAATGCCTCTTTGGAGCCAAATTTCAATCTATTTATAAGATCTCCTTTGCATACTTTCATCTTCCTCATTTTGGGCTCCAATGACTCTTGGTATTCCTCTTCTTGCTTGGTGGCTTTCAATTAGGAGAAAGGTGACTCTTGGGATTCTTCTATTGCTTTCTTTTATGACTTGGGTGCTTGAAAACTCTTCATTGTCCAATCTTTGTCTTCTAGCATGTAGGTGACTAGGATTTTTGTGCATATACAACTTGTCTTGTCTTTTACTTGGAGTGTTGGAGAATTAAAATATTTGTTTTATTTCCCCAAATTTTGTGTATGATGTTGATTAACTTGTGCATGAGGGTGCCCCTGCACCAAATTTCCACACAACATCACTCAAGATACCTAGCAACAAAGCTTGCATTCCAATCCAGGAAATCACAATCAAACTAAAGAGTGTCCGACCAAACCTGGTGCGTCCCTGTTAACCTACATGCATCCCCAACTTGAATGCAGCATCTCATTAACAAGATATGGCAGGGAATTAAATACATAAAACTGATTAATGGTGTGTAGGTTTTGAAACTTAGAAAACCTACTTTCCTATTTTCCCATATTCGACACCCATCCTAGAAGGCAACTTGCCAAAAGAACAAACCTTCAACAACCAAGATTTAAATTAGGACAAAATTAGGTTCACAAACCAAGATATCACAACACACCATTCTTTCCTACAAGCAACGATTATCATTTATTTCCTTAAACTTCAATGAGGCAATGTAATAATATCTTTCTTATAACCACATAATGAATCCATATTCATGATCACGCTCTCAATAGAACAATGCAACATGCATTTCAAGCAAGCATTCACCAAAAGACAAATAAAAATAAAATAAGTCAAACATATGATCCAATATCCTCTTTCGCATACTCATGCATAACCCTTAAAGAACTTAGTTCATTCATACTCAAGAACAATCATCAGAGTCTATATAACCCCATAAAAAGGAGGCACATGCTATTCACAGTAGGCCAATACTCAAGGACCCACACAAGCTCGATCAAACTGAGCAACACATACACCCAGAGCTCCCAATGCTAGAATCACGCTATGATACCTAATGTAAAAGCCCTCAAACCATCACAAAAGTAAAATGAAATAAATAATCCACTTAAATACAACTTCACAAGAAATGAAAGAAAAAAGATGTAATTAATCTGCTTAATACAATATAAAAGATAAAAAGGTGTAATTAATCCGCTTAATTATGAATAAAAAGATAAGTCTCATAATTAAGATTCCATAAAGTCAATAAATCTTCACAAAAGGAAAACCTCATAAATAAGAATCCATAAGAATCATTAAATCTTGCAAAAGATAATCTCATCAATATAAATCAAATAAAGTCATTATATCTTACAATTCGCGTGCTCATCCCAGGTAAAAGTATTATAAAATCATATACAAAGTCCATTAGCATTAATTCCATGATACATCCAAATACAAGTTACAATGATCATGTCCAACAAGAATAAATAAATCAATACACTCATCAGTCGCACGAACCAAGTGGTCCTCCACCTGCGAGCCGAGAGACGGGAACATGAACCAGGTGCTTTTCCACCCAACCATGAAGTAATTACACTTCCCTGGATCCCTTCATGAAACAAAGGAACCCCAGCCCTACACGAGATGTCTAGCTACCTGGAAACAACTAGTAGGAGGGAACACCCGATGCAAACCTGATGTCTGAATGTGCAATTCTAAATAATGAAATGTAAATTGTCTCACAATAGGATGTGACAGAGATATATATAAATAAGTTTACTAGACAAAATAAACATCTTTTTCAATGTCAGCTCGTTTAGCTCTAAACCTTTAAACATAATAACCTGGTTCAATTCCCAAAAAGAGGAAAATTCATCTATGATAATCCACATTTGGCATCCTAGCCTAGAAAGTAACCCAAACACATTTCTAGATAAAAATCTACTTTCTTTCCCCAAATAAACAAGTAAATAAATCAATCAATGAATAAATAAAATAAATAAATCCAAATCATCTATGACCATTTCTAATCTCTTTCCCATGCATTAATCATGAAAACACACTTTTAAAGCCATAATCCATCATTTTTTCATACAATTTCATCTATAAAACTATTAAATCAGTTTCATTTCCTAGTTCATAATTCATTTAATTTCCATAAGGTATTAAGTCTTCTAAATCATTCAAAACAAGTATACCATTTCTCTCCTAGAAGTTTTAGTAAGACAATGATATTTACATCTCAAAATTTACTCCATCATACTAACATCTAAAGAAGGATAATTTTAACATACAATCTATTCATTCAAATATGTAAGCATAAATTGGTTATCTAAAATCTGATTATACTCCTCAACTGAAATTCGTTATCAAAAAGGTTGAAGAAAAATAATGTTTAACTCTTTCCATTCAATACCGTTTCATGATTTTAATCATTCATAGAGTTTTATTGTAATAGAGGTTTAAACAGGTTTCAACACTAAATAAGCATAAATACCAATCAGTAAATAACTGTCTCTGTTCTGTGAAATAACATAGTTGTTTTAAAAGTATTTTAGAGAAGCTACAGGAACCAATTTACTACAGGAGATAGTCTGCTACAGGAGCAGTTTAACACTGGCGATAGGAACTATTAACACTAGCGACATGAACTAATAAACGGGCAACAGGAATAATAGAAAACTAACAGAAATTTAATACAGCTACAGGAACTATTTTAGGAGGATAAAAACAGAATTATTTAGATCCGTGACAGAATAAAAATAAGATGAAGTTCAACAAATAATAAATAAACAGACAACTAAATAATTTTAGCGATCAAAGGTAGGCAAAAAGATAGCTAGAGGAATTAAGCAGGTTACAAGAATTATTCAAAACAACATGGAAGGACGATGACTATCCCAATCAGTAATAATCATTTCTAACAGCAACACACATAGGTCGATCCAAGAATTGAAGAAAAGTGCTTGAAACCAAGGTAAACGTATTTAATGGCTAAGGAGAAAGGTAAGTTTAAAATCTATTTTTGCAAGCCATAAAAGAATAGTACATAGTTTAGATTGCTAGGTTTTTTTAGCCATAATCAATCATATTTTATTTGCATTTTAATAAGAAAAATACCCAGGTTTGTTTGCTGGAAAAGAAAATCAATTCTGCCCTTCCTGTTGTTGCTAAAATCAGTGATGAAATCTCCCTTTTCTTTGTTGCAAACGTGGTGATTTTTTTCTACTGTTCTTCCTTGTTTTTATTAAAAGAAACTCTGCTAATATTGGCGTTTAAAAATTAGGTTTCTTTGATTTTTACTAATTGAAGTCTTGTTTTAAGTTTGCATGAAATTTGGCCTTCAAAAAGCCTCCAAAAATAATAAAAATAAACTTATTTTAATCTTGCATGATATAATTATTATTCTTTTATCTCTTTTTATTAGAATTCTAAATATAATATTTATAATAATAAAGCAATATATCTAATTTTAAATAAGTAACAACCATTTCTTTTTAATAAATATAATAAAATAAATTTTATTTATTTCTAAAACTTGCATGATAGAAAACTCTCTTTTTTAATTGTTTAATTTAGATTTCTAAATATAATAGTTATTACTAATATAATTTATTTATCTTTAATAACACAAACACTTTAAATCAATCAAGAAGCATTTAAATAATATTTAAAACAATATATATCTATATATCTATTGCAATTTAAATATAATTGTTTAAATTTAATTTAAATATTGTCTTCCAAACATCCATATTTATATAAATAAGAATGTTTATAATTTAGTATTAATTAAAATAAAATATAACCATATATATATATATATATATATATATATATATATATATATATATATTTTCACTATTTAATATAATCAAAAGAACTTTTAATATCTATAATTAAATTATGCATTCGAAAAGGATTTTCCTAACAATTAAAAACACCATATTTTCTAAGCATCTAAACATCAGTCACATTTATTATCCACACAATTAATGCATAATAAATCATTCAAAATGTATACGTGAGTGCGTGATTGCATCAAAGTTAACATCTCAAATAGTTCTTGCCAAGTGACTAGAACACCTCTACCTCAATCATGTTCCCGTCTTCGATGAGTACCTACATTCATTCATACTCAACTCAACTTCAATAGGTTAGTTCCCAAAAAACATAGCCGAAGCAAAACATCATAATCTTATCGATAATATTTAATATTTAAATCAACTTTCTAATTTATGTAATATAACATCATGATAATTACCTTCACACATGTGGAACTTACTTGAAGTAAAACAATCATGGTAAATGTTCACTAATCTATAATAATAATATAGTCCATAAAAACAAGACGTGACAGCCAAAATCTGACTCGACAACTCAGGCAACTGAGGTCACGATTTTGAGCATACAGGGACTGATAAGGGAGAGCCTAAGTCCATGTACAGTACCTACAGTACTAGCACTAAAGAAGGATGGAGAGTGGGGAAGGGTAAGTGCAAGAAGATGAGTTCATTTTTTGGCCAAAAAGTGGAAGTGTTTTTCCTATTTTTTAAATTTTGTCGTACTTGGAGTGATAATTTGAAGCACTTGCACATAAAATATTAAGATGATGTAAAAATAAGAAATGTAGTATTTCGTTTTTAGTTTTCAAATATGTATTTTTTTCTAATACCCAGATGATGCAAGTTAGTTTTTTATTAGATGTACAAAAGTGGCTTTTTAAAAGTCCCCTATTTTTTGCAAAAGCATGCATGTGTACGGCCAACATATTTTGACCTAAATTAATGTATTTTTCTAATTCCTTTTGTGGAAAGATTCTCAGGATGTTGAATTTTGGTCAGAATATTTTTTTGTAATTTTTTTGATAGATATTTTTTATTATTAGTTTTTAAATGGCCCTAATTAGTGTCTTTTAAAACTCCTCGTGTATGGCCAACATAATTTGAGCTAAACTAATCAATTCACTATTTTTTTTCATCATGTAAAGAATGATGTCTAGTTTGGTTAGACATAAAAAAAAATTTAAGAAACTTTCAAAATCAAAAGTTATTAAAAAAATAGTAACCTATGTTATTTCAAGTTTATGAGTTAGTTTGTTTGGAAAATAAATAATAAATAGAAAATTATGTTCAATAGTAAAAAAAATTACATATTTGAAAACTAGACTTTGAGATCTCTAATGAGTTTTAATTTCGTTAAAATATTCTGAAAAAAAAAAGTCATTAGCCATAGTGGTGAAACTAGTTTTTTCTCTTGTTGTTTTCATGGTCTCCTAGTTGCAAGTCCAAAGCTAAGGCTTGGGTTTCCAAGCCTAAAACCAATGCAAATTTGTGGGTTTGAAATTTCAAAATATTAGAAATGGGTACCTGTTATAAACAGGTGCTCGTTCATAACGGGTGCCCATTATAAATGGGTACCCGTTTTAAAAATAACGGGTACTTGTTTCTAAAAAATAAAAAAATTAGCCATAGACATGTAAAAAAAAATTTTGAAAATAGGTACCCGTTTTCAAAAAGTATTTTTTTTAACATGCCTATGGCTAATTTTTTTTTTTTTTTTTGAAAACAGGTACCCATTTGAAATAAAAAATGGGTACCCGTTTTGCTTTGGGAGCCCGATCCTAAATGGGTACCCATTTTTTTCAAAACGGCTACCCATTCCAAGTAGCATTTTTCATCCGCAGAAAACTTTCGTGAAATGTATACTCAACTTCTTGCTTTAACCCAGAATGTGTATAGATTTTCGAGCCATCAATAACAGTTTTCCATTGCCTAGAATGGATGACATAATGGATTGTTTGAGTGGAGCCAAGTACTTTACAGAGATTGATCTGAAGAGTATCACTAGATCTGAATCAGAGAAGGAGATTAATGGAAGATAGCCTTCAAGACAAATGAAGTTTTGTCTGAGTGGTTAGTCATGCCATTTGGGCTGACCAATGCACTGAGCACATTCATGCGGCTCATGAGCGAGGTATTGAAAGAGTTTTTGAGAAATTTTGTTATTGTTTATTTAGATGACATTTTGATTTTCAGTAAGACTTCAGATGAGCATCTGATGCATATTAGAAGAGTTTTAGAGAAGCTGAGGGAAGAGAAGTTGTTGATTAATCTAAAGAAATGTAGTCTTGCAAAGGAGTTGGTATATCTGGGATTTGTTTTCTTAGAGGAAGGTCTTAAGATAGATTTGAAAAAGTAAGGGCTATCATTGAATGGCCCTCGCCAAGGAGTGCTACAGAGGTATGATCTTTTCATGGTTTGGCAAGTTTTTATAGAAAATTTACCAAGAATTTTAGTAGAATTTGTGTACCCCTAACTGAGACAATGAGAGGGGATAGAAAAGAGTTTAGATGGACTACATGAGGAGCCAATAGCTTTGATACATTGAAGCATAAAGTTACAGAGCAATATGTTTTGGCACTTCCAAATTTCATTAAGGTATTTCAGGTAGATTGTGATGCTAGTGGCAATGCTATATGAGCTATTTTGAGTCAAGAAGGTAAGCCCATTGCCTATTTTAGTGAGAAGCTTAATGATTCAAGAAAAAGTATTATGTTTATGATCACGAGTTTTATGCTATAGTTCAAACTTTGAAGAAATGGAGACATTATTTGTTGCTAAAAGAATGTTTTATATATTGATCATCAAGTTTTACAATATCTTAATAGTCAAGGAAAATTAAATCAAAGGCACTTAAAATAGGTTGAGTTTTTGCAAAGTTATACTTTTGTTTTGAAGCACAGAAGTGGGAAGTCCAACATAGTTGTAGATGCCTTGAGCAGAAGGTAAAATTTGTTGATAGAAATGAAGATAGAGGTTGTTGGGTTCGATGAGCTCAAAAGTTTGTATCCAAAAGATCTAGATTTTGCAGAGGCTTGTAAAACTTGTTTGGAACCTGTTACTTTGGATAGGACAAAATGGTTAGATTTCATAATCTAAGATGGCATGTTGTTTAGAGGAAGTCAGTTGTGCATTCCATGGAGTTCCATGAGAGAACCTAATTAAGGAGAAGCATAATGGGGGATTAGCTGGACACTTTGGTTGAGATAAGACCATTGCTATTGTTAGTAAACATTATTATTGGCTACAGTTGTAACAAGATGTGAGTAAATTTGTGTAGAGTTGCAGAGTGTGTCAGATGGCAAAAGGAATAAGTCAGAATACATGGCTATATCAGCCATTACTTGTACCAGAGAAGCCATGGGATGATATTAGTATAGATTTTGTTCTTGGTTTATCAAGGACACAGAGAGAACATGATTCTATTTTTGTGGTGGTGGACAAATTCTTGAAGATGACACATTTTATTCCTTGTAAGAAGACTAATGATGTTGTTCATATTGTAGAGTTATTTTTCAAAGAGGTGATGAGATTACATGGTCTACCTAAGAGCATAGTTTTAGATTGAGATACCAAGTTTGTTAGTTATTTCTGGAGGACATTGTGGAAGAAGTTGAAGACATATTTGAAGTTCAATTCTACACACCATGCACAGACTGATGGACAAATAAAAGTGGTAAATAGGTGTTTGGGTAACCTACTACGATGCTTAGTAGAAGATAAGTCCAAGGGATGGGATTTGATTTTAATACAGGCATAATTTGCTTACAACAATTCTGTCAATAGGAGTACAGGTAAATCACCATTCCAGATTGTATATGGGAGTAGTCCAAGAAATGCCTTAGAGTTAAGGAAGATGGACAAAAGAGAAAAGACAAGTGCCAAAGCTGAAGACTTTGCAGAACACCAGAAGAATTTGCATGAAGAGGTGAGATATCACATTAATAAGATGAATATTTAGTATAAGGTTGGGGTAGATCAAAAGAGAAGATATAAGGAATTCTAGGTAGGAGATGAAGTCATGGTTCACTTGAGAAAAGAAGGTTTCTAGTTGGAACATATAATAAGTTGAAAATGAAGAAATTTGGACCATGCAGGATTCTGAAGAAGCATGATTCAGGAAATACATATGAGGTAGAGTTGCCGAGTGGGATCAACATTTCCCCTATGTTCAACATTATTGATTTAACATATTATCATGAAGGTGGAACAGAGGATGGGCCAATGGAGGAATAATGGAGTATTCTGGCATCTACTTCAAAGGATGAGATAGACGAGATCTTGGATAGCCATGTGGGAAGGAGTACTCGAAATAGGCAATATGAAGAATGTCTGGTGAAGTGGAAAGGAAGGCATGTTGAATATTCTTCCTAGTTATCTAAGGAAGAAGTGGACCATTTGGGGTTTTCCTTTAACACCTGAGATGTGACAAGGTCACTTCTCAAATTACCTTGGGTGTCTGATGCAGGAGCATCCAGTGGTGTAAGGGCAATCTTGCATCACCCAAAAAAGATGATGATTCAAAATTGTTGATGTTGTTTTCATTTATTTTCAAAATTTATATTTCTGGTTCCATAATCGCTTGAATAATGATGTAGAATTTTTAGTTTTTCCAAACTGCTATTTTTGGAAAGTTTGCATTCGGGCACGTATGGAAGCAAAAATTTACAAAAATCTTCGTAAATAAAAAATAAGACCTGTTGGTTGTTTTAAATTCCCAACCTAGTCTCAAAGAAAAAATACACAGATCTATAGGATAGCTATTCTCTAATAATTGACCTGCCTTGAGGGATTGACCAACAAACAGGAAACAAGGGTTTTCAATCCCTCTTTCCTCTACACTTTAGGCTCTGTTAAACCAAGGAGGGTGCTCCTGTTCTTTGGATATCCTTCCCTATTGGGGAAGATAGTGTTCTATTTAAATGGATGGGGGTTCAAGAAATATTTGCTCAATAACACTACTCTAATGACATATATGTTCCTTTAAGACTACTTAAAGAATGTTTGATAAAGTAAAGAAATGGGCTCTAGTTCCTTAAAGTTTTATTTTGTTTCTTCACAGAGGAACATGTAAAATAATCTTAACTTCTAACACCTATTGCCGGAAGGGAAAATGTGTTAATTTTTTTAATATAATGACGAGGATGATTAAAAGGACGTAAGTTTAGCATAGTATTCCAGAACAGACCAGTGTCTATCTAAGGGTCATAGAGTCAAGAAACTTACAGAAAAAACTAAGAGGACTGTGATATAATAAAACTTAGTTTACTATAAAGATATAATAATGCCTAACATTAAAACACTTTACTAATCTTGAAGTTTACCATACTTAGTTATCCCTGTAAACCTGAAATACATTCTATATCCTCTGGCAGCCAATTATTTCACTACTTGAGTGAATGCTACAAGAAAAATATACAACACAGGAAAGACTGTGGTGATGAATAAACCTGATCCTTAATCAAATATATTCATAAATGTAAAACTATATACATGAAATAGGAGATAGTATACTCTGAAGACTCAATAGAATTTGTAAAATAAACTGCTCAGCAAATTATAACACATCCTTAGTAGCTCTATAAAGATATCTTAAAACTCAGAATGAAAACTTAGAAATGTACGACTGATTTATTACAGAAAACAAACTATTTACAATTCCTCCTTAATCAGATTGATCCCATATTTTAGACTAAGTTTGAAGACAGACCTCGAACCAATATTTTTTCACAAGCCCTGAATTCCCTTTTATAGAGATAAGGGAGCAGACAAGCTTCAGGCTTAAGTTAAAAGAAGTTATGACTTTTTGATAACCAACAGATGTAGTTGCTAGAAGAGGCCGGTGTAACCACATCACAAATGTATGTTCAGTTTCCATGTTGGCAGGAAAAGGAGTCGAGCCTTTGATGATGGATGCATTATCGAATGTCGTTAGAGTCAGGCACTCCTTAAATGCCATCAAAGTACTTAATGAGAGCATTCATTACTCTGCCTTTTCAAGCCGCACACCAAGGGATGAGAAAACGTGCAAGGAACAATATCGAAAGGAAACCTAGGATGACTGAACCTCCTTCACTATTTCTAGGTTCCATTGCATGGGTGTGATTTCACCCTCCAAGTTGGGAAGTTTCATGCAACTTCAATCGAGTAGAAACTTGGGGAATCCACACCTGGCTGGCTTCAAAAGTACTGGGAGCCAAGCCAAGAGAACAACAACAGCATCAACAATTCTCCTCTTATCCTTTATCTGTATCATCCTGGTGGGCATTCCCCCTACTCCGAGAGTTGATGCTCTGTTAGGAAAAATAGATGTAGGGCAGGGGTCGAGGAAGCTGAGAAGCTTCTCTACCCCAGAAGGAAATCTACCAACTCACAGAAATAAGGAACTACTGGAGTTGAGAGATTAATTCTCAAGACCCACCGTCAGATGAGATAAGAGATCGGAGAAGAAATCATAGAGGCTTAATGGATACTGCTACCATCCTCAAATTTTCCCCGCACCACCTATTCCAAAGGAAGAAAACTCCAAGTCTCCTAATTCTGTAAGGACAAGTTGATAGCCATAAGAACAATGAAGAAAACCCAATAGAATAGGGGAGCAAATAGAACACACAGGACCAGGGGAAAGCCATACTATCAGCACGTTTCAAACAATACACAAGGTAACACCATTACTTGTCTATTTATAGAAATCTCAGGATGCAGCATACATCTGCACATCTTTGGTCCAATTAATTCTAGTCATTTTAAGGCATTTCAGTCATAAATGTAAATCTTGTGAAGATTACCACAAATGAATAGAAAGATTGGATCTCATAATTCTGCATAACTAGAAACATCACTTCTTGCACTGAATCATGTCAAGTCAGATGTCTTGGTTTCCTTAATTTAGCACCGTCATTATGTCAAATTTCATCACACAATAGATGAAATTCCAATCCTGGTAGAAGCACGAATTTCCAAAGGTCAAGCCTGCATAAGCCAAATCTTTCTGTTAATAAATTTCTATGTAGTGGCAGTGATGGAGACTCTACACACATCTAAGCAGTTAATGCTTGTAATGAAGCACTATCATATTAGCGCCAACATATCTCCCTGTCACATTTTTGAATTCTAGTCATTGATCCTGATCTTAGCTGGCTTGGTTTGAACGACACTGATTTGGTCCTTTATGAGGTAGGAGAGTAATGCTTGCTTTTCCTAATGACGACTTGCCACCTGGATAGTTCTCCCAACCACAATCCTAAGAAAATATATCCCCTACAGTACATAGTTAAGACCATATTCCGCAGTTCTGCAGGCAAGGGATATGGCCAGAGATGTGGTCCTAGCGGAATGGCGAATAACCTTTGGATCAGTTGCATGCAATTCAGGATAACTCTCCAAGTGGCCACGTCCATTGGGCAATGACATGTCATATTCTTGCTTTATTTAATGCACCAGTCCCGGCCTTTCAGAATGCCATCTATCAAAATTTTCTGCCATTCCGCAAATACTATCTAGGGCTGTGAATAAAGCTTGGTGGAAAGGCAGAAACATTTAAAATTGTCTTTTACTTTGGACAGGACCCACCACCATTCCCTTCGCAATAATTAGAAATAGTTTTTACGGGCTGGCACCTTATTCTGCGATCATTCAGAGGGTCCTCTTGGTGAAGTATGGCGGAATGATAGAAATATAAAGAAACCCTTTTGCTTCTTGTTTTGGGCCCACCATCCTGCCATCCTCGAGAGTCACCAACCAACTGTCACTCCTTCCACAATTCTGCAGGCACTGATTTTGTCAATATTTTATTGCTGGTGGAATGGTGGAAATAAAACCATACACTGCCACCTATCAAAAAAGAGTTAGTAGAACCAGACCTTGGCATCTAAAAAATAAAGATTTTTAGGGCACCGGCTAGAAAAGGTAATTACTTGGTGAGGGGCCAATCAGAAAATGTTTCAAGCGGGACATTGGGAGTAACTTAAAACATAGGTAATGGGAGACAAGCAGTCACTGAAGAAATACAATGATTTTGACCATCACATTATCTTTTGACATGGGGGTTTAGGGTTTAGTGTTTCCTCGAGTATGCAAAGAATCCTAAGTATGGAAATCCATCAACCTAATGACATGAGCTTTGAGAAAAAATATTAGAACTTGTGAAAAAAATTAATATGGTTCTATTAAGACCTTTGGCAAAGGAACCAGGCAAAGATCATTCGTGGGCTGAAATATATTAAAGTTTCTATTTCCTGAAAAACCCCTGAAAATTATTCAAAGTCAGGTTTGAGACACTAAATAGTCCCATATAGCCCCCAAAATAGGCATAATTGATAGAGCACATTCTTAGCGCGTAGAGCACTTTGTGATGTTTCCAACGCTTCAAACGGTTCGTCAATCGGACACTCGGATCAAAAGTTATGGCTCCCAGAAGTTGACCTATTTTTGGAGGGAGATGTAAATTTTAAAATTTCACTGGAGGCTGCCAAAAAGGGCTATTTATGACCATTTTTGGGAACCCCTGGCAGTAGTAGAGATAAGGGGGAAAGTTTAGAGTCAAGAAAAGGTGAGAAAATAGAAACCCTAGTTGATTTGGGGCTATCGAAGGCAGAAGGTTCCAGAGTCGAGAGATAGAAAGTTGTAATGTGTTGCAACCTGTGGAGGATTCATCCTCTGGTTGTATTTAAGCTTCTGTAATGTAATGTGTTGTCCAAATCAATAAAACAACATTCCTATTTTATGTGTACAATTTCTATTGTTATGTGTTTTATGATTTACCCCCTTCATCACCTAATGATGTAGCATCTCTGTTAGATTGTATGCATGCGATAAAAATAGACATTTTGTTTCAACAACATGAGTTACCCTCTATGGAAGTTCAGAAATAATATGATCCTCTTATAATCTTTATCACTATAAACAAAAAGTTGATAAAACGAGTTATGGTTGATAATGGATCGGCTCTTAATGTTTGCAGTGTTAATTTTCTACATAAAATCAACATTGATACAAATTTGATTAAATTGGATAGGCTTAACATTCGTGGCTTTGATAATGTTGGTAGACAATCCCTAGGTACTATAACTTTACCTGTAAAGGTTGGCCCTGTGACATTATCTACTCTTTTTCATGTCATGCTCGGTGCACTTTCATATAATATGATTATTGGAAGACCATGGATTCATACTATAGGGGTAGTTCCAGCTACCCTTCATCGATCAATAACGTTTATCTATGCAAATAAACTTCAAACGATTGAAGTCAATTTAAACTCGAAAAGTTGTTTACATATTAAAACTCAAAAACAAGTTATCAATCATAAGATTCTAAATAATTTAAAAGTTGATTCATTAATACCTCTTGCCACAGATAATGTTGTGCAAGATTGTCAACCATCGTCAAATGCATTCCCTAGTGACGATTGGGGTTCATTAGATTTCACTCCTACATTCATAGTGGAATATAAACTTAATAATGTTGAAACATCAAAAGTTGCATCGATATCTAAACAATCTGTGGAAACACCTAAAGAACCTCAAGATTCGTTAGTCAACGACAAGGACAATACTCTTACTTATACTACAGATTATGAGACCTATGAGGCTCCACCATCTTCTAAAGAAATGGCATCCCCTTATGGTTGAGGATTTAAAATCCTTTATAAAAATTGCGACTATGTTGGTAATAGTTGTAGTGTAAATCAACAAGGAATCAGAGTACCTTTACAAGTTGTTGGAATTAATTACACAGCCGGTATTGGATACCATGCTTGGAAGCCCACTAAAGCTTACAAACGTCCTAATCTTAACGTTATTACTATATCAACACTCAATTTGATATATCCTAAGATAATAGACAGTAATTGTCCACCAAGATATATCCCATTAGATAATTTTTCCACAAATTAAGCATTAATTGAATCTATGGGATCCAATGACAATTTGCTCCATTATCATCATAATCATGGGTTTCCCTATTATTTATATTCTGATGCATACTTTAGGAAAACCACTTGCTCGATAAATGCTACTCTAGAACCTAAGGAAGAATCCATGAACTCATCACAATCACCTAGCCTCCCAGACCGCAATACTTTACTTAATGGAAAGACTATTGATGTCTTGATGGAGAAGGATACCCTTGAAAAAGTTATCCCTATAGGAGATTGTCTTAACAAAGAGGAAAAATAAGAAATGACAAAACTTTTGTATGATTTTCCTGAATTATTTGCTTGGAACTATTCATACATGTCTAGCATTGATCCTAAAATTGTAACACATAATATCATGTTACAAACTGATGCTAAGCTGATTAAACAAAAAATTCATAAGATGAATCCTAAGGTCATATTATTAGTCAAAGTTGAGGTAGAAAAGCTTTTGCAAGCTGGTTTTATCTGCCCTATTGACTATTCACCTTGGATTTTGAATATTGTGGCTGTTGCTAAGCTTGACAATCACTTTCGAATTTGCACTGACTTTAGGGACTTGTATCTTGCTTCTTTAAAAGATGATTTTATTTTCCCTTCCAAACATTGATATGATTGTTGATTCAATAGCTGGCCATGAATTACTTTCCTTCATGGATGATTTTTTGGGTTATAATCAAATCTTTATCAACCCTCAAGATCAATACAAGACAACTTTTATCACCCCATGGGAACATTTTGTTGGGTGGTCATGTCATTTGGATTAAAGAATGTGAGAGAAACTTACCAATGGGCTATGACTCTTATCTTTCATGATTACATGCATAACATCTTAGAGGATTATGTCGATGACATTCTTGCGAAGTCTATTAGAGGATTATGTTGATGACATGATTAAGTAACTAAATAATAATTACCTAAGTAAACTTAACATAAGGTGCAATAATAATTAATTACACCAACATGCGGCCTTAAATGTAACTGAGATAATAAAGAAATGGGTCCCATCAAGACAAGCCATATTGGGTACCCATGTACAATATAAAAGAACCTCAATGCACAAAGAGAGTGTACACTCCAAAAGTAGAAAAGTAGAAAACCTATAGGACAAAACTCCATCCTAACTGACATATGTGAAGGAGGACAAAATTTTCCCCCAGAAGTGATAGTGTCCTAAGATCCTTGCAAGATAAGGCCCATGTGCGCCTCCACAAAGAAAATAAAGGAAGTCAACACAAAATTTTGCATGGTGAATGTTGTAGCAACTCCCTCTACAACAAACGATGCCTCTTCCTTTTGAAAGAAAGAGACATGAAACTATCAAACTATTGAATTCCCACTCAAGTGGAATGTGTGAAGGAATCAAGATGTATAGATCTGGAAGCTGTTCACGTTTCTTGATGTTGATGCTAAACTATGACTGTGGCATGCAAGATTCAAGAACAATGACCAGTAAAGTGCGAGACTTGAATTGATGTGAATTAGGATGTGTCAAGATAGTAGCATGAAGTGGCGGAGAGAGAACAAGAGGATCTAAAACAAGAGATGATGCAACTCAGTGGGAGATATCATCAAAGAGAAGACATATGTCCTCAATGTTATCATTAAGATCAAGAATGTGAGATTCTACAAACAACTAATGGATGTCTAATAAGATGTATCTCATTGACCAAGAGGTCAAGTTTGAACCTATCAAAGAGAATCTATAGGATCATGCAAAGAAGTCAAGATCTCTATCAGTATAGTTGACAAGGGTTGTTGGTCCTTGGCATTAATCATGTTTTCATATGTCAAATCCAGGGCTGTGTCCTTAGCTATCTGTAATTAGGAATCCTATAGTTGCTAGTCCATTTAACTAATTCTGCTAATCTTATTTGCTATGGAAATTAATGCTGCTAATTTATCTGCTATGAAAGTAAATTCTGAGAATACTAGAAACAAAGTTGAAACAGTAAATAGCTAACATTGATCAGATTCTAATTCATTCAACTGAAGCATGCATTTATCTATTAGAAAGAAATAACTATCTTCTTAAGCAGAATCTGAATCAGAATAATAAACAAAATAAATACTAGCCTCCTGTCTTGATAGCGGGAGTGGCCCCTTGCTCCTCACCCTTAGGACTGAAGACTAAGGTAATAAATCACTACAAGAATGTAATATTGCAATTCTTCTTCAGTCTAATCCCATCAGTATCCTTTTGTATTCAAAAAAGTATCTATATCAAAATGCGATTACAATAATAATAATCTATATCTTTTTTCTGCTTCTACCTTATATATTTATATCAAATTCAATGATGAGATATCACTTACTCTAACTACTAGTTTATCTATGAGATAGCATCAATCTTTTATTCTATCAACTATTTAACTGCAGAGTAAAATCATGCAATTGAAATAGATTTTAGTGGAACAATAGTCCCACTAAATCTAGAGTCTTAGTTTCAAATAGCAACTGGACAGCGAGGCCTTGAAATATAGGTACTTAATCAGTTTGTTGAGAACTCATGCAAAATCAATAAAAGAGGAATTAAACTTCTAGCAATTAACTAGAGTCTTCATTCAATTACTCAGGTGTGGGCTGAGGAATCCCTGGAGCACTCCAATTGCCACTAGAAGTGTTGACTGATAGCAGCGCTAGAACTCTGTTGTGGATTAAGGAGGCTCCGAAGGTGTGTACTTCTATCTGCAGCTCTAGAGATGTGCTTATGACTTATGTCCAGCTCCGGAGATGATTCACCCTTGGTCCTCTTGTCTCAAAATCTCTCCAATCATATTGGATAACATTGGAGATTAGTGTGGTATCCATCATCTCAGCTCCGGAGATTATTAGGACCATCTCCGGAGATGCTCAAAATTGCCTTTGCCCGAACATCTGCACCTGTAGATTCAAAAAGAGAGAATTTATCCTTATTTCCATTAAATTGCTGCACGTTAGTCCTTCAATCAAAAATCATGACTTTTGGTAATTCATCTCTTATTAATATAATTAGAACAAATCTTATCAGTCTACTTTGGTGCAATTATCAGGACAACAGATAAGAAGGGTGAAAAAGAGAGGTAAAAAGGTGTATTATTATGGGTGCTACCTAGCACTCATCAGTAGTAGGTGGAGGTGGTAGAATAAATGCCAATGCTAGAGGTGTACAAAGAGGAGAAGCAATAGGAGATGTCTTTGTGTCATTAGGACATTCAACACTTTATGAATAAGTAAGTTCCTCTTTAGTATCATCATCATACAAATGATTATCAAAATCATTAAGGGGAAGAAGCACGCCCATAATGAGATCACATGGGAATGCAGGTTCATTGGGATCTCCATGCATTTCCCATAGTGTGGTCCAAAGAGTGTGAGGACACTCAATGTGTGTGTTGATGACATTTTTTGTTGAGCGCTTAGGATTTACCCCAGATACCAACAAGATACCAAAGTTATGGGAACTCCTGACTGTGGGACTCTTTTGCAAATCACAGAATGACCTTTGGGATTTTAGAAGTTGGATCTTCTTAAGATTATCATTAATGCTTTCAGAAAGTGGGGGAGGAAAGAAAAGAGAGAAACTTAAATTAAAAGAAACTATTCTAAGGCAATGTGCCCAAAGATAGTGCTTAAATTGATGAAAAATGGTACAATGCTTGCCTATTTAATTCACAATATTGACTCGTGACTAAAAAGAGCTCAAAAGGGCATGATTCTATATCATTTATCTGTTAAGAATTTGCATGTCCAATAAAACCAATTCCATATAACCCATAAGGAGAAAATGATGCATACAAGTAACCATAATACAAAGATCAAATGACAAATACAAGATAACACAAAATATACCCTGGGAAAACTCTCAAGAGGGAAAAACCACCTCCAAAAGCATCAACACTTGTGTATTATTCAACAATAAGAAATTACAATACATTCTCATGAGTCTCCATGATTACCTCTAAAACATCACGCTCCTCCAATGCATCCTCCATGTGTCCAAGCATGAATCCACCCATCACATGCCATACTTCACAAAATGCACTCACAAGAGAAACTCGATACAATGACAGTCTCTCACACAACCTCCACCAACAATGAACAATCAGCCAACCCATAACTAATGACTGTGTGCTTGCTTTTATACTCCAAGCTCACACAAACACAAGTAGTATTGGGTAAAACCATGTGTTCCAAAACCATGGATACACAAAACCATTGACCCGCTCATTTAATTATTGGTACTATGTTTTCCCAACAATTAAATAATTATAAATAAACAATTAATTACTCGATGTGTCCCACACACATAAAATAATTAACCCAATGTTACATACAACATTTACAAGTGGCATTCAAATAAATATCTAATATGGCTAAACACATCAGTTAAAATGCACCACAAATAAATATTTAATTTACATGAATAAAATAATATAATATTATGCAAGTTGTACAACACCTATATCCCAACATTCTCCCACTTGTATACATTGCATAAGGGTCAATCAATGAAATACATCATCATAGGCAAACATGAAATCACATGAATCTCCAACATGCTCTCTTGTTCCATCAAGATACCTGCAATAAATCAAAGTGACCACCATCTCAAGCAAAAACTTCTCTCATCCTCCAACATGCCACCTATGAAAGAAAAAGAACATGCCAAGGTGAAGATGCACTATTCCATATAACACAAGCATCAAATCCAAGTGATAAAAAAAGGCTCCAAGTTGCTGTCAAAAGGTAAAAACCCACATGACTCGAAATAGCATCCACAACATATGCTAATACATCCAACCATTCATACCTCATAGGTATCAACAACATCAATAAACTCATACCAACAACATATCTAACCCATATATCGCAATCACAAGCTTCATGTACAAAACATGTCAATGAAGAACACATGCATCCAGGAACTCCCACTGCATGGGTAATGTCAACTCTAAAAATAGATCAATGCATACCAAGTCTACTAATCAACACTCAAACCAAGGTGTGGCTAATCAACAAGCCAATGTAGTATGAAGAACAATCATAATGATCCACATATGTAAGATAAATCACTACATACTCTCTCACAACATGTCACCATAACTATCCCAAGTCCAACCATATGAACATGATCCTCCAGGAAGTAGTCAAAAGACAAAGAGAGTAAACCTGTAAATCATAATGTCCTTCTACTGACACCTCGAAGTGTTAAGCTGTGTCAAGTATGATCTCCTCTACAACCCCAAATGAAAATCCTCAACAACACCCAACCATTCAATCTTATAGATCAAATGAACATATGTAACATGTAACCAACATGGATGTAAGCCTTCTCTAACCAAGGTAGATCAAACTCATAACCATTCCATAACCAAGAATAAGCCCAATCACATCTCCTAAACTCCTCATAATGAACATCATAAATCAAACATATGAAAAAAGAGATAACTATGCTAACATCCCTTAAATGAACCCTCTATAACCGATAACCATAGCTCAAGATCCATATCTATGAGAAGATAAAGTATAAAGCAAAATGCATCTAAAATAATGGGCAATACCTCTTAGATGATGAACTACCAAGTAGACCAAGAGTGGGGAATGAGAATGCTCCTCCAGGATACACCAAGCCATAATGACTCTCCAAGAATAATCTTCTCTAGGTCCATAATGAACTCACATTTATATCCAAGTGTAGGCTCCTCGGTCTATCTGTTGAAACCTCCAATGAGTAACCTTCTCAACAAGTGTCTCTAATCACAAGAGAACTCTAGCCTCACCTAAGTCTCCAAGTATCCATGAGCACCTCCATGATCAATCCATGCTAAACTCCAAATGCAACACCACACTATCATGAAGCTCTCATGTGAACGACCAAAGTACTCAATACCAAGAGAACCAACAAGATCACTGCCAATGCTCCCTCTGCACATCTTCATAATAAAGGAACTCATCATGACATCATGAGATCACATGCACCGATGCACCATCCTATCTCAAGAGAACCTATATCATGTCAAAACTCTAATCTAGAATCAAGAGTCCATCAAGACACAATATCAACATCTCTAAACAAAGGATCAACATGTCAAATTGACAAGTCATAAACTAAAACCTCAACCAAAGACTCAAAAAAGTCCTCCATGGTAAACCAAGATGTCAACAACTCCAATCACATGAAGATAACCATCTACTAACAATGGATCTTAGGATGTCAAAGCACTCTCACTGAAACAAGAATCATAACCCAAGAGCTCCTCCAAGACACCCACAACCACTACAGAAGATCATCGATCACAAATAATGAATCCACATCACTGCCAAAGCTCCCACTGAATTGTGACACTGAGCTATGTATGACAACACGTAACCATATCCTAAATGAATATTATCCATGGCCCCAACACAATCAAGGAATTCCGCTATAACATCAAAAGCTCCCAAAAGATAGAGTAAAACCATGATCTCCAAACCAAGAAGATAAAACCATCACTGTCAAAAGCTCACATAAAACCATGTATCCAAGTTATCCATGATATCGTGATAAACATGCTATAAATCCCAATAACCGACTATCTAGGCACTCAAATCATCCATCCTCTCATCCCAATGCAACATACCAATGTACAAATGACCACAAATAAGGCCAACTAACAAAGTCTGCATAAACACTGAATCAATCTCATGGATAAAGACAATCCACATCTGAGTCATCCCACTATAGCCAAGGGGTAGGTAATCCAAAAAACTACATAACACAAAGATCCAAAATAAATGTAACATGCAAACTCATCATCACACTAGTAGCATGCAAACTCAGATATCAAAGAAGACAACTTGTAGACTCCAAAACTTAAACACCAAATCAACACCATCAATCGTGTACATGATCATGTTGTGCCAATGCAAAAGTGTACATGCATATCCATGACACCATAATCATAATCATCGTTGTACCTATACTCAACTCTGACTGAAATGAGACTCCTAGTCTCACACGTGTATCAACCATGTCCTCAAACTAGAACACAACTCATGTACACCTATCTCCATCAAAGTCCAAACTCTGAAAACACTTGTAAACCTATATCTGGAAGTACCAAATCTAAAAATTTTCTATACTGTACTGATGGTCTCATAACAACATGCACTCCCACAAGCTTGTGCCCAAAAAATCTATCTGAATGCTCTCATAAGTGTACCCTAAATCTCAGGCTCCTACATGTGGTCAAACAAGTACCAAACTCTCCCTACACACCAAATTGAAAAGATACACGATCCAATCTACAGTACACTACAATAGCTCTCCAACGCCTACTCGAAATCAAAAATTTGATTCCGTATGCAAGGTTATGAACAAACAACTATCACAGAGCAATGCCTGACTTCAGGCACCAAATTTTGATACAAAAAATAAAGTCTAGTAACCAAACCTATACCACGGCATAGTGCTCAAAGGGACCTTTCTGAAACCTATAAGAAGTCAAAATTTTGATACCGTGGGCGAAAGTTATGCCTCCCGGAAGAAAATGCCCTCCAAGGGCTAAAAGGGGACCCCTGGCAGGACCTTGTCCATACTATATTAATGTCATTACTAATGTCATCATTGAATGGGTGAGTGACTGGGCACTAACATGGCATATGATGTGGCGTGTCTAGCTGGCTTCATCACTTTGACTGGAAACTATGAAAATGTTTATAAATTATGTTTAAATTTTTTTTTCATGTTTCACCAGACTCGAGAGAATTATAAAAGGGTTTTGATTTTATTTGAAGTCTGGTATTTTTGAAAAGCGACAATCTATCGGCAACAATCTGTCGGCCTAGGATCCAGTCGGGCTTGCCGGACCAGTGCTCAGGACTGACGGCCAAAGGCCACGCCAGACCGGACCCACCGGCTGAGAGCCGACCGGCCCTAGCGTCCGTGCCAGCCGACCCTATCATGCGCAAGCTGGGGTACGGGGGTTTGCGAACTCCCACCCCCCTTTAATTTTTTTTAAATTAAATCTTGATTTTTAAATTCATTTCTATATTTCTTTTTTTCACAACTATAGAAAAATCTAACAAATGTGCAAGAAATTGTTTTTTAATTTTTTAATTCTACAGAGCATACCTAGTCATACAATCGTATCGTCGAACCAGGGAAGGGGTTTTTTTTCCCTCCTTCCAAGCCCTCTAGCCAAAATAGGGCAAATTATATATTTTTTGTCGCCTCTCGGGCCTCCTAAACACAACGGTGAGGTCCATTTTTGCACAGGAGGTCATCTGTGAAAAATCCCTCCTCAAAAACCTCATCGAATTGATCCAAGAAATCCTCTTTTGCCATGATTTTTCAAACACCAAATCTACAATATACACATCAAATCTGCAACACCCAAAAGCCCAAATCTAGAACACAACTTGCACAAAACCTTGTGATGTCCCAAATCCTTTCCAACATTGCCATGGCTTCCACTTTGCATCAGATCTACACACATAAGGGTTATAACAAACCAGGGAGCTCACACCTCCCACAACCATAAACATGGCTCTAATACCACATGTTAGGAATTTGCAGGTCCAATAAAACCAATTCCACATAACCCATAAGGAGAAAATAATGCATACAAGTAACCATAATGCAAAGATCAAATGACAAACACAAGATAACACAAGATATACCCTGGGAAAACCCTCAAGAGGGAAAAACCCAACCTCTAAAAGTATCCACACTCATATGTATTATTCAGCAATAAGATATTACAATACATTCTCATGAGTCTCCATGAATACCTCTAAAACATCAAGCTCCTCCAATGCATCCTTCATATGTCCAAGCATGAATCCACACATTACATGCCATGTTTCACAAAATGCACTCACAGGAGAAACTCAATACAATGACAGTCTCTCACACAACCTCCACCGACAATGAAAAATCAGCCAACTAATAACTAATGACCATGTGCTTGCTTTTATAGACCAAGCACACACAAATACAAGAAGTAGTATTGGGTAAAACCATGTGTTCCAAAACCATGGATTGACAAAACCATTGACCCCCTCATTTAATTATTGGTACTACATTTTCCCAACAATTAAATAATTACAAATAAATAATTAATTACTTTGTGTCACACACACATAAAATAATTAATCCAATGTTACATACAACATTTACAAGCGGCATCCAAATAAATATCTAATGTGGCTAAACACATCAATTAAGATGCACCACAAATAAATATTTATTTTACATGAATAAAATAATATAATATTATGCAAGGTGTACAACACCTATATCCCAACATTACCAACATCATTCGCTAAATGAAAACAAAGACACAACATCAATACATGAAACTTAAAAGCAAACTCAATGGACGAGAATTAAGCACATGATATCATTCTTCTTCATTGATGAACCAAGAATAGATTACAAAAGGCACAAAGGCATAATTACAAAGTATTCAATCATCTCTTGAATAGCACCCATAAAGGCTCGAATGTCTATCGATTCTACTCCCAAATCCTAAAATTGGCTCAGCATATAAATACTACCCAACCCTTATTACATTGACTGAGCCAATATATATAGCAATTTGATGCTTCAAAAGATGTACCCAGGTAGGAAAAATTGACTGCATCTACTTTTGGTACCATGGTCTTGAATCTCCTTGACTCTATCACTTGTACATTATCATCAATGGTGCATGAGACGTGGGCATGAAACATTTAAGACTCACCAATAAATGTGCAAGAGCCTCAATCATGGCTGGGAGATGTTGTCGTGTCCTTATTGCAAGCACTAGAGGTAGGTGCTAACTCATTTCTACCTGCTACCAGTGCATTATTCCTCCTTTTCTTCCTTGAAAGGTCCTTCATAAATCACGAATTGTTGGATCTTGTGGCTCATGATCAATGGCTCTGCAAGCCTCTTCTGCCTCTGCCAATCTAGTGGGTCTCGTTGCCACACATCAACATGATGCTTCCCCTCGATGTTGTCAAGCTTGCCTTGTTGAGACTGTGCCTAGATGCAGCAAGTGTCTTGCCTATGCTTAGTTTTCTCTTTGAAAATATTGGGCCCACCTTGTGTTGAATCGTGCCACTTGGTACCTTGGTGCATCGTTTTGAGCATGTTAGAACTGTTTCATCACAGGGAAGAGTGGATATGCCAAGTGGTAGCAGTAAAGGCTCTCTTTATGTTTCTTTTGGTTCTCCTCTCAAACTCTTCTTTACTAGGTCTAGGCCCACCATTAGGCTAAATTATGACACTTGGTGCCTCGGTGCAATCAGGTTGTCAGACTTGCTAAGGCTTGGAGGTGCAAGGCTTTGTCACTTGGCGATAGCAAAGGCTTTGATACTCAAACTTGCTTTAGGAGCAGGGGGCCACCACAATCAGACTCGTTGACACTTGGTGCCTTGGCACAAAATTTTGAAGTGTCAAACCTTTCTCTCCTTTGGACTTGCATTGTGGCTCAAAGTGGCAGCATCCACTGCATTCTTATTTCAATTTAAACCCTCTAAGGCTTGGGTCCACCTTTTCTAACTTAGGACACTTGGCACTAAAGTGCAATGTATAGATATTATCAAATATACAAGGTCTCAAAGATGCGAGAATCCTCCACATATTTCCATTTCATTGCCTCCTCTTCTTGAAAACAATGGGCCCACCACTGGATTGAAACATGACACCTAGAACCCTAGCACAACGCGAAGGGCTTGTTGATCCTGCCAAGGCTTAGATTTGCAAGGCTTCTCCACTTGGTGACAGTGGAGGCTTTGATACTCAGACTTACTTTAGGAGCAAGGGGACTTGCCATAATCAAACTTACTTTAGGAGCAAGGGGACTTGCCATAATCAGACTCATTCACACTTGGCACCTTCATATAATAGGAAGACACTATCAGAACTATTTCCCTTTGGGCTTGTGCCATGCCACCAGGGGGTGGCGTCCACAGTCTCCATTCCCTTTACTAAAACCTTTCGAGACTCGAGCCCACCAAAAGTAACTCAGGACAATTGGCACCTTTGTGCAACTCCATGATGTGTCAAAACCAGTGATCCTTTGAGTTTGCGAGAAGCCCCCATGTGGCAAGTAGTTGCTTCAACTTTGACGGCCTATCACAACTTGATTCGAACTCGATAAAGGCCCAAAATAGTGTCGCCCATTTGTGATTCAAAATCTAATGATACAGGTGCATCCAACAACTGATGTTGATTTGTCTCCACTTAAAACAAAATGTCGAGCCAAATTCTCTACATTTCTTAGTGACTTTCAGGGAAGTGCACTCGTGCACGTCGAACTCTAGACTCCAAAAAATGACGGAAATAAAACTTTAAATTTTAGAAAGAAATTTACCAGCCTCAAAGATTCTCTAGGGTAGCTTACAAAGACGTCTAATTCATCCTCTGTAGGATAGCCTTTCTTCATCAATGTTATGGAGTAAAAAGTGGACACTTGTCTTTTTACCTCCTAGTATAACTCCTAAGTCCCTGTGATTACATTATATATCATAAATATTCATCCCGATGCCAAATCCTCTGAAACCCATGTCAAACAGGAACTAGGGGCCCATTTTATGCCTTACCCCAAACCAAAACAACACCTTGGGACCTGGGCACCCAAGTCCTCCCTGATTGGTCAGGGCAGATTTCAATGCATGTCAGTATAGGACCTTTAAACGAGTCTCTTCTTGTCGACTCTCTAATTAAATTCACAAATGTTAATGGGAAAGCATATATAAGTGTGTTTTTTAATTCATTTGTAACTTAGATGGATATTGCGAACTTATGATCTTGGAGCAAAGAGCATTAAAAGCATTCATTGTGTTATTGTTGCAGATTTGTATTTGTATTGTGTGTGTTCTAGATTTGAAATCATCATCCATCTCCTTATGAGTTGAAGGATCTTCATTCTCTTAAGGGCTTCACCTCTGAGGTGATATCATTGTGATTTGAATCATTTCACTATTGATTTATCTTTAGCCTCTGCCGTGCTAGGGCATACACTCTCTCTAACCATGGTGTTGGGAAGCTTTAATGTTATTCTAGGATTTAACTAAGGCATATCCCTAAACACCACAACCCCCAAACCCCTTTTCTTCTTATGTGTAGGTTACAGGTGTGAAGTTTGAAGAAGTAAAGGTACAAGAAGGTTGTGTAAGGGAAAGGGTTATAGGATCCGAAAACATTTTGTGAAAATTCCTCTACAGAAGACTTGGGTACCCACCCTGAAGTCCTCATGCTCAAACAGGTATTGAATCCGACATCAGGACACTCTTTGTGACATTTCTCCAATTTTGAGTTTCTGAAGATTCCATCTTTGTGTACTTGGAGGCCCACCCAATAGTCCTTTGACACCTCGGCTTCTAGAATTAGGTTCTCCTCTATTCACTGATCTCGGTACTTCTTTCGGATTGTATGTATCTATTATGGTTTGTGAGTTATGCTCTGATCATCTTACAACTAGGGTTTAATGCATATTTGACCTAGGGTTTGATAAAAGGCTTGATTAAATCAAATTTTCCATATCAAACAAGACCACAAGATCTGTAGCTGAGTCCACCTCCCTTTGGTAGTGATTTGGCTTGATCTTGTCCTTAAATTTTATTGTGGAAGAGGGTTTGATCTAGTGTGCATGCTTGTCTCCTTCATCCCCTTTTTCATACATAACAATCAACACCTTGAAAGCTTTGTTTAGCTCAATCACCTCCTTGTGGGAGATACTCTGCAATTTCTTAATGATAGCCTTTAATTGGTGCTCTAGTTCCTAGCCACTTCCTCAACTTCCATGACACTTGGTGTCTCTACCTAGCCCTGAAAAGATGTCTAGTCCATGGTTTTGTTTGCAAGTGCCACCCTTTACTCTACTTCACTGTATACATCTCCATTATTTTAGAAAGGAGAGGGTAGTCTAGTTGGACTAGTGAGTCAATATGCCCTCTCATTTCTGCCACGACCTACTCTAAGGTGGTCAATTGAGACTTGCATTTGAGAGTGACCTTGTTTCTACTCTTGACCTCAATCACCCTTATTGGAGCGGTGTATCAGTTATCCACCCCGACTGACAAAAGAGCCTCTTCAAGTAGGCTGTATAGTTTCTCCAACATAGTCTGATCCTGAGCCATCCTAGGTGCGAGGACTTGAAGGGTCTGATCCACCTCAGCTTTTACCTATACAATGAGCCTCTGGACCATCGATATGAACTTAAGTGCTCCCTTAAGTTTTGTTGCATCATTAGTGATTATGGCTTAGTGAGATGCATATAGGTCCTTTAGTAAATGGATCATTTAAGGTGCGTGACCTATGGCTTGCATCTCCACCTTCTATTTCTCTAGTTGTAGCTCCTTTTTGGTGAGTTGAGACTTGAGGGATTCATTTGTAGTTCTCAACTCAGCCGAAGCATTATGGAGCTATAATAAGTCTTCAACCCTTCCCTTCTCAAGTTTCTTTGTCTTTCTTGATTCTATGCCTATAGCTCTCCAGTGCTATCTTCATCTTATCAAGCTCACACTGTAAGGCCACCTATTGAGACTACAAGGCTACATGTTCTTGGGTGACCCGTGATTGCAAATCCAGGGTCAATCTTAATACCTCTCGGTCTCGGGCCCTTATCTCTTGACACAATTGGCCTACTATTTCTTTTATCAAAGCCAACTCTGACTCCTGCTTCTCTAGCTGTTGAATCACTTTGATGAAATCTATTATGACAAATTTCTGAGTCTCTTCATTAATTCAACCCAATCTTACAGGTGAGCTTGGGTGAGAAACATTGTGATCACCTAAATTGAATAGTCCTCAATGCGCATTTGTTCTTGCAGCTTGTCAATAATGGGAGTCATGTGAGAAATCATTAGTGATTGTTGCACCATGTCATACAGAGACCTGATGTGTGGCTAAGTTGGGATTTTCTCCTCCTTTTGCCTCCTTGACTCAAGCTTCACCTTATGCACTTGCCATGTGCTCTGCATCTACTGGTGGAAGCTTGCAAGAGACTATATGACTCCTCCAGCAAAGGGGACTCCTTGTGAAAGCCCATATGGGATGTTGATTTGTTGTTGGTGAGGAACCATGACCACCCTTGGAGGTAGCAGAGATGACATTGTGAGTGTAGATAGGGATAATGGAGGGATACTAAGGACCTAAGGGGTGGATGGATAAGTGGTGAATGTAGGGGGAAAAGGGATTTGGGTATCTCGAAAGGCTACATGAAAGGCAATGAGATAGAGGGAGTGGAAGGAGTGGATGTTGGAGTTGGGTGGATAGATGCCAAAGGCGTAGCCAGAGTCATAGCAGGAATGGACTAGGTTAAGTTGCAGGAAGAGGAAGAGAGATACTGACCTATGTGACCACATGGGTCGCTAGCTTCATGTGCGTTGTAACTAGCAATGTGACCATTGCTTCCTCTTCTTCCTTAGAGTCCCTTTGAAGCATCAACTTTCTTCTCTTCCTTTCTGGCAGCTCTATCAGGGGTGGGCTAACCTCTTCTGTTGTTAGAACATGTGTTAGCACAATTCTCGCCAATAGTGTTTCCTTGGTGGTGGGAGGGGTTGTATACATTACAGATTCTTGGGGAGCTTTCTCCATTGGTTCATTTCACTTTTGGCTCACTTGATATGTTTATTACGTATTTTGAATATCATGGCAAGCACTGTACTAAGTTCCCCAGGTGCCATAGCTATCTAGACCGAATGGATGGGAGTTTGAGAAGATTGTCCCTCCACCTGGTGTAGTGGAGGGGATCATTTCATATGGCTTGTTTTAGGAAAAGGCGTAGATAATATCTCTAGGGAGTTGCTTCCTTCTTCTAAGTCATAAGCTGTCTTAGCTTCTTCCTCTTCTTCTTATGCAGATGCCTCAGTTGTTCCTCTAAGAGGTATGTTGCTTGTACATAGGAGGAGGTAGGTGAACCATGTTCATCGTCCCATAGCTCCTCCCAGGTTTCATCGATTTCTATGTCCCTGAACACCTTTTCTAGCTCCACTATCTCTTGCCCATATTTACAATAGGCCTTTATCTTCTTGTTCTTCCCAGTCACTCTTTTTGAGACTTTACTTGAGGTCGTAAGTCATTACCTTGGTGGGCTCATAAGTGCTTACTAGAGTGTAGAAAGATTCATATGAAGGGCGTAGCTTGAATGAGAGCTCATGCAACTCAACATATACATCTAGAGAGTCAATGCGAGATGATTTATTAGCCTCAATTGTTGGACAACTCTGGTGGATGAAGACATCCTTAGTTTTTAGCTTTGCAACCCAAGTTGCCATGAATCCCTACGATCGTAAGGCCAATAGTCTTCTATAAGGTTGAGTCTGAGCTCCATCAATTTCATCATTAATAGGTGATCTACTCCCCTTTTATTTGCCGTTAATCCCCCTTTTGAGTAGGGGAAATCATAAACTGCCCTCTTGTCAGCCCCATATAATGAATTGAGAATGTCCAGCTGTCAGACAAACTCAAGTACCAGGATTTGGTCAATGGGGATCTTTAGGAGTCTAAAAACTTCCTCTTTGAAGCCATGTTCCTGAATCATCATGTAGTGAGCATGGAGAACTAGCCACAGGGAAACTTGTGATTGGTCATCCGACCTTGCTGCCTATTGCTCAATCGAAAGGTGATGTCCTCTGAGATGAGATCAATGAGGGTTGAGGTGAGGAAACACCTAGAAAACTCATAAAAATTAGAAGTCCTTGAAGGAACATGAGTCCATGTCGAGACAGGGATAACCTTTTGAGCATCCACAAAAGCATCGCATGTGTGACTAGAAGAAGCGAGATTCTAAAATAAAATCATATGCAACAAGGAGTACCTAAAAATATATTGGTTGTGGAAATTGTCCAACTTGTAGTCGATTCCATCGGCTATCACTTCTAAAAAATCAAGCTTGAAAGCTTTCTTCTTTGTAATAGTCTTGAGCCTGAAAAGGGATGCTAGCTATTAATCATGGACATTGTGATCATGATCCAAACCAAAAAGGAGGGCCATCATAGAGTAGGCATCCTACACATCTTGTGTGAACTAAGGCAATGCAATAAGGAGGGGAGGCAACACCGTGTTGTCTTTGTTTAGGCAGAGCTCTGTGTTCAAGAAGCCAAGTTGGTTTATCCTTATATCCTAGATATTTAACAACTTAGAGTAGCTATAGAAAAGAGCTAATGGATCATATTCAATTGCCAACATCTTCCTTATGACATAAATGGAGACCGCTACCTACAAGTTTCATCCTTAAATCACCCATTTTGGTGTCGAAAGGCTTGGCACAAAGATCTATAATTTTGTAGCACGGGTGGATGGTCAGGACCATGTACTGGGACAAGGTTGAGCTCTAAAACCGAATGGTGAAAGTTTCAACCTGCCCAACTTTCACCTTCTGGCACATTCAAATGTGGGCACCCTCCCTTAGAGTCTTATCCAACTTGGAGAGCACCGTGTAGAAGACGTTGTCTATAGGGTCAAAAATGAGGGATGGATTCCTATGTTTTCCTCTGTCCAATTTCTTCGCCATAGGGAGCTTCTGTTTTAGTTACACCAATGCAACTGCTTAGGCTTTTCTTGATAAGAATCTCTATGGAGGGTCTAACCCCTTTGGTGAAGTTCTTTTCTTCCGTGGAGTCTTACTGTCTGATGCATCCTTTGTCAAATACATGCTTCTTCTTCAATACTTTTGTCTCTTCACTAAGAGTATCTCTCTAAAATGAATGAGCAATCAATTGTGCAAAAGCAACTGAGGCTCTCTTTCCTCAAGACTAGGCTCTGAACGAACTCTCAATAAACTTCTTCAATGGACTTGGTTTCGAATTTATAGAGAAGGGAACCATGGAAGAAGTTAGTTCCCTGTCAGACTCATTTATGCCACAACACCTAAGCATTACTCCACATGCTTGAAGATATTGTTCCATACGCTTGAAATGTCTCATCTCCTCCACTGGCCAATTTTGGAATGATGGCTATATCGGTGGTGATCCTATAGCATTAATACCCAATCTACATGTAGTTGCATGGTCATTCTAGAGATTTGATTGGGCCTTGGATGGATACTTGCTATTGAGAAGTGTCAGAACTTGGCACCTTAGGAGACTCCATTATTCAAATTAAAAATTACATCAAATAGTCATGTGCCCAATACGCTTATTTAAAAAAAGCACGAGAAAACAACTATCCACCAAAACATAAGGAAACAATCTATTCTAACTATATCCATAGTTGGGTTTGCCTCAGTTGTGATGCTTTAAATAGACTCCATTAATTCACCTAGATCATTTTCCAACTCAAAAGCATTATGTTGCTTGCACACAATGATTTTGTAGGGGCCGCTCCATAGGGAATCAAATTTGACATGTTGCCCTAGTTTCAATGCTCACTCATTCCACTTCAAAACTAAGTCACCGAACTTTAGCAGTGTACTCCCCCATCTTTGAGCAATTCCATTTGATGAAATCCTTCCTTGATGAAAGGTTGATTCTTCTTTCATTACAAAGCTCCTCAAGCTTCTTAGCTTCATCTTGGGATACTAGTTTTTCCAAAATCTTTCTAGACCCAACTTGATATACCCATAATCTCTTTTTGAACCACATAATCTACTACCTTTATGCCCCATAGCCCTAAAAGAATCTATTTGGAGATGGTGAAATAGTCACACTTTTCAAGGATTAGAAAGTCGTTCCATGAATCTTCCCAAATAGGGTCGTCCTTCCATCCCATAATTCCCAAGTAAGATGATCAGTGATTATTGATCTATAAGAAAGGAGAAAGTTCCACAGTCTCGATCCCTTGGTGGATTGAGTGTTGTCAAGATTCTAGTCTAATCTTGATACATCTAAATATTTATTCTAAAGAATCAGAGTCTATTTTAGTTTAGGCTCTGAGTACAGGGTCCATATTAATTTAGCTCCTAAAGCTTTATTATGAGAACTTTGATTGTGCAACCCAATGTCCCCATCAAAATTGGGTTTGCCAATAGTGTCCTAGGAAATCAAAGGGATTTTCCTTCCTTGTAAGGAGCCTTGCCAAAAGAAGTTTCTCATTTTTTGGTCTAGTTTTTGATTCACCTTAACCAAAAGCTTTAGACAAGAGAGAAAGAAAATGGGAATAGTTGATATTACTACCTTCAACATTATAATTCTTCCTGCTCAAGAAAGCCATCTCCCTTTCCAAGATGACATCTTCTTAGATCAATAATCTAGAAGTGGATCCCATAGCTTTGTTGAGCAGCAACCCATAAAGAGAGGGAAACCAAGATATTTACTAGTTAGAACTCCTTTTTTGAAGTCTAGGATTTTGATTATTTCCAACTATTTTTTGATTAGAACTATTAGACGTGTGACAAGCTTCTCTACATACCATCCAGTGTTTTGAGCTTCCAATCATATCATGAAAAATAGAAGAAGGATGTCAAAATGTAGCCAGGCCTCTTGGGGCTCCCTCCACGAATACAAAAAAACCTTCCCATCTTTTTCTTCAATCTCATAATCTCCACTTCCTTACAATTTAGTTTCGTTTCTTGCATCAAAAATATATCTGCTTTAGATATATCCATTTGGTGCTTGACTAAGCACTTTTTGTTAGGGGCGTTGAGGCCACTAACATTCCAAGAGGTGATCCTCATTAGTCGTTGGGAAGGGGGATTCCGTTCCTAGATTTCAACATCATAATTATTTTCATTTAGCCATTTGCCTCACCTTCTAGAGTAAGTAATTTCTTGTTTGATTTCATGAACTTATCTTGTCAATCAGACTTTTGGTTATCCGGGATGTTGTTAGCCCCCTGGGATCAAGCCATTGTTTTTGTAGCTCCCTAAGATTGAGAAACCTTTTCATGATCACTGTTTTTGTGTTGGCTAAGAGCGTAATTGAAATTTTTGTGCTTAGATCCTTCCTTCAATACTCATCTCTGAAATATTTCATGATCCCCACTTTGAAATCTTCTCACCTCTCTCCACGCCATTGCTCCAATCTCTGCACATGATAATAATCTTGTCTTCTTCCTTATGGTGCCCTCTTTTTTGCTGTGGAAAAAAGGGAGAAGTAATTCAAATTCTGCTCCCTAAATGATGCTCAATTGCGAGCCATTTTTCTAGACATTCTTTCAAGATGTGGCTTTTTAATGTATTATACATATCAAATTAGCATAACAAAAAGACAACAATTGCATAGGAGAATGAAAAACATAAAAAATATTATACAATTTATGTGAAGAATTATAATGCTTTTAATTTCAAACAAAAAAACATTTAGAAGTTATTATTAAAGTAATTGCAATAATTGTTCTTATAGAGAAAAATAAAAATCACAGCATTAATCAAATTTAAAAAAAGTAACAATGTTAAGTAAATTGTTTTTATCATAAATTTTGGATGCCAAACAAATCTCAATTAAAAAGGTCCCTATTTATATATTTTTTCTAAATAAAATAAAAGATAAATTTGACAACCATTTACACATCAAAGTATTAATATTTAATAATAATCAAAGTATTAATATTTAATAATAAACATAATATTGATGATGTCATTTAATAATAAAATAGTTCTTAAATAAAATATAAAGTAAATAAATAATTTATTTTCATTTTAAAATAATAAAAATATAAACTAAAATACAATTTATTACCTGGCTTCCTACATTCACAGCAGGGTGGAGTTGAAGAGCTCAAAGATTCCGATTCCATGTAATTTTATAAGATTCCAATCTAAAAATTAAAAAAAATTAGATTCCAATCTAAAAACAAAACAAAAAGTTAAAATTTGATTTTTATTTTTTTATTTTGTCCAATTTCTTTTTTTTGGTTTGGTTTTTATTTTTTATCTTTTCCAATTTCTTTTTTATTTTTTATTTTTTATTTTTTCCAAAGTTTTTATTTTTATTTTTTCAAATTTCTTTTTAGGTTTTTATTTTTCTTTTTTCAAATTTTTTTTTTTTGAATTTTCTTAGTTTCAATTTCTTTTTTGGTTTTTATTTTTTTATTTTTTCCAAAAAAAAGTTCGTTTTTGTGAAAAATTAAAAAATAAAAATGATGGAAGTAAAAAAAAGTGAGAAAATATCACTCCGGTAGATATATTTTTTTTAAATATAAATATACTAGTTATTATTATTATTAGATATGTGACATAGGTGGAATATAAACCTATGTCTTTTATATAAATTTGTTTAAGATAAATATACTAATATAAGTGAATGGAAGAAATAAGATTATTTATTATTTTAAAAATAAAATAATAATAAAATATAAATTAATCAAACAAATCAATAATATTTTTAAAAATATTTAAAAGTTATAATAAATATTGTAAGGGCTACCAAAACATTTTTAAAAGTAAAAATAAGAAAATATATTGAAAAGGATAGGCAAGGACAATCAAGGATTGAATGAATTAATAATTGTGGGCATGAAGTAAAAAATTAAAATAAAAGATATTATTGTAAACACATCCTTCTAATAATAAGAAGATTGGATATTGGAATTTGGGAAAATAGGTATTAAAGATAGAAGAACAAAAAAATCCATTACCATAACCTTGTGCTATAAGGGCAAACTTTCCCTCATACAGCTTAGTTGTGTTGCTGCCATCACAATGGGTGCCCTCTTTCCTTGTCTTCCAGATGAAGTTGGGATGGAATGCCTGCTCAGGGTGAAGTTGAACTCTCATCACAAACTCAGAGGTGTGTGCAAAAGCTGGGAGGCCGTATTGAACAATCCACAGTTTTATCAAGAAAGAAAAAGATTAAAGATTTCGGAGCAACGCATTTGTTTCATGCAGAAAGAATACACAGTAGGGATATACGACCCAGTGGAGAACACATGCAAAAGCCTTCCGCCCATTCCTGTAACAGAAATTTCTGAAATCCATCACTGCAGTTTTCTGAAACAAAAACTGGTTTTGATCATTGGTGTCAAGACAACGGGGAAAAATTATTTATGGTTGTTCGATTTTTCTTGTTCCAAATGGCGTCAGGGCGCTAACATGTATGCACTTCAGTTTAGATTTGCCGCCGCAGCGGATGAGGATGGAGGACTGATTTATATGGTTGCGTTTTACGGAGCTGCTTTCAACCCCCATTGCACTGCTGCAGTTTACAATGTGCAGGAGGACAATTGGGAGCTTCTCCCCGAATTGAAAGTCTCCATGTTGCACGACCGTATAGGTGCTTATGCTCAAGGCAAGTTTTATCTGTTAGATAATCCTTCCCCCTTCATTGATGTTTTTGATTCCTACACCAGAAGCTGGAAAACTGTGGAGAACAGATTCCTCGAATTTCATTGGGTCGTAAGTGGATTTGGGCGCTTCTATGGCTTTTCTAACAGAGGATTGATTGAGTACGATCCTCGCCAAGATAGGGTAAACATTCTAGGGCCTCTCCCGGAGAATTGGTTTTTTTTTACTAAGTGGGCAACAGTGGTTGGCCACGACATCTTTGTGAAAACAGTGGATGACGATGATGATCAAGCTTTGTATATGGCTAAACTTTCAAGTGAGGCAGGAGGAGCAATCAAGTGGATTAGCATGGAGGTCCCACAGGGCTTAATCTTTGACTGTTTCTTGTTCAATTGAACATTTGCGGTTTCTTGCCAAATCACGAGCCAATGCAATCTTGACAGTAAGTTTATTTTTCTATCTATACAGTTTCTCCATATATTTTTCTATTGATGCAGGGGCATCCAGGTAACCCCCATTTTGGGGTTTTTCATTTATGCTGGCAGCAGTCCCGTCAGCTTTTATTTCCCACTCTCTTCTGCTGGCACTGAACCTGAACTTTATAGGTATTTGAAATCAGTGTAGACTGGGCATTAGTAGTTAGTGGAGGCTAATTTTGGTGGCAGCAGTCACTCATATCCATATTTCCTATTTTCTTTCGCCTGAAGAAACGGAACTGGAGGTTGAAGTTTTAAAAGGGACTTTTCCTTTTCTTTGGAGCAGACTCCCTTTCCCAGCGGTGGCATCCTTTGGTGTTGGTGGTATTGCATTTGAAAGCATGGAGGAGTAGTGACTGTGGCGGGAATGGACTTTGGTGGGAGGTCTGATGTATGGTTTATAGCTGTAGCACCTGTGTGTGCTGTTTTGGGGTTTTGTGATTACAGAAGTGTGCTGCGTTGAAGGCCTATGTCCAGGCCATTTTTTTGGTTTGAGTTTAGTAGTTAGGAGCCAATAGCTTTGCCAACTGTTTGTAAAACTGAATCGAAATGTCAATGAGATTTCAATAAGTTTGTTTGCATATGCTCTGTTGCTTAATTTCATTTGATTGCAGTTATTGAATTGATTAGTTTCTGGGATCTTTATTTCTCTGTTGCATCATCTATGTATTTGGATTTATAGATTTTTAATGAATAAATAAATTGTTGAGGTCTATTGATCAAATTTATAAACTTGAGATTTAGATGGGAGTTGATTGATTCTTGATTTAGGAGTGGGGGAATCAGAAAGCAAATTTCCCTGTTGCTGATATATAGTGCAAAATTTGGAAGCAAAACATGCTGGGAGGATATCTGAGGAAGGAAATTTGGCTGTGGCTAATATGTAGTGCAAAATTTGGAACAGAGGATAATTAAGTGGAGAGAAGGCACCTTGGCAGATGCATGTTTTTCGTCTCTTGTCTATGTTCTTCGTCTCCTTCTCTTTCCAGCTGTTGGGCATTTTGCAGGTTAAAATGCAGGTAGCTGTGAGCGATTTGGATGTTGTTACGATGGTAGAGACTCTAACAAAGGAGAACATGGTGGGTTTTTAGCATTTATTGACTCTTGAACCCTAGTTGACGGGAATAGGGATGCTTTTAGCTTGTGCTGCTGCAAGTCATAAATATTGTACCACTTCCTAAAGAATTAGGGCAATTGGAAAAGCTCCAAACTCGACCTCTCCAACAATTGACTCAGCGGCATGATACCTGCTCCACTGGGTCAACTGAAGAATCTCAACTACTTGTGAGTATCACAAAAATCCCAATTTATTTCATTGGTATAGGCTTGAGAATGGCTAATGATGTTTTTCCCTATATTGATTTGTTGGAGAACAAGAGACTGAACAATAATAGCCTTTCTGGACCAGGCCGTTTCCTACATCACTAGGCAATATCTCTAGCTTGTCATTTCTGTATGGCTCTATTCTTTATCTGTCCTTTATTTGCCATTTGGGTGCTTCTTTATGCTAGGTTTTGTTCTAGTATTCACTCACGTGCTCCATTTTTAAGGATCTGTCCTACAACAATCTAAGTGGTTCAGTACCCACGACTCATGCTCGAACCTTAAAGTACAAACAATGTTTCTTCTTACGATATGTTTGAATCATGTTTCTCATGTGAATGAACTTATGCATTCAAGGATAGCTAATAATTTATATTGAAATCCTAAATCTGGGTTTGATTGTTTGAAATCTGACGGTATCAGAGGTAATCCTTTTCTATGCAAAGGTACAGTACAGAATTGTCTTGGGGAGTCTCCAGCGCCCATGTTCTTCACTGGGAATGCATCACAAGGTGAGGTGATTTCTGCTTCTTCCACACTGTCAATCTTTGGTTGTTTTCCTTAGTTAAATAGTCCTTTTGTAGGTACGGTACCAACTGGAAATTGTATGGTGGACACAAGTTGGAATATGATTCTAGTAAATTGATTCTATCTATTCTCTTTTGCTATGGTAGCACACACTTTTATCACCCTCTTCTTTTTTTTCCCTTTGTTTTCTTTTTTAGCCAGCTGCTTAGGGTTTGTGCAGAGGGATAGGCAAAAAAAATAGAAGCAAATTTGGATTAATGACAAATAATTCATAAGATGTTGAAGATTTACTAGGTTAATTAATTTCCTTTATTGTAACTGTTCATAATACTGTTGTTCTACCCTGTTGCAGAATAATCTGATAGAGATTCATACAGATTCCTTAAAGCTGTTAAGTATGTCACAAAGGCCAAATCCATGTACTACGTCAAGCATTGGAGCATGGTTAAACATATTTGAGCCACTGGCCAAACAATCAATGAAATTTTAATTTTTGAGAAAATGAATGCCCTATACAAAACCTATTTCTACATCTGTCCATTATAGTTTTGTATTTTGATCTGTCTTGAGCTCTCCATCTAGATGGATTTTATTTAGCTAGTACTCTGTTGGAGTTTTTGATTTCCGCAGACTTTTTCTTGTGTACTATGATCTATATTTTCAGTGAAGGATGCCATCTGCTGAAATTTAAAGTATGTGGTAATTGACATCGTTTGTGAGCATTTTTTGTTGTCTATCAATTCTCAGTAGTGTTTGATGTTTATAAACTCTCAGTGTGGTTTGTTGTTTATAAAGTGTCTCTGTACTTGTGGAGAGTTAGAGTGATTGGTATTTGTTTGGTATGCTGAGACAAAATGTTTTTTTACTACCAAAGCCTTAGAACCCTTCTTGGTTTGAGATCATTTTCCTTCTGTTTCCTATTCCTGGTTTTGGTAATATAGCTTGGTTGTTCTAAAAGCAAAAGCACATGTTAGTGATTGAGCACCAAGCCTCATCAGCTCAAACTCGTACAACTAAAAATATGCTTGCTTACGGTTCACATTATCTTTTGGGCTCAGGAGGTTTTTTCTCAATTTACTAAATTGCCCAAAAGATCAAAATATCTTTGCTTATAAATAAAAAAATAAAATTACTTGTCATGTCTTGTCTACAGATTTCTGAGCTTTTCAATCTGAGATCCTCTTTAGAAGGGAAGATACCATCTGGTAGATTCAATTCTATGTATGCGTTCACTGGAGCCTGGTTGCAGGATGCTACAAAGACCAAACATCTAGCCTTTGATGGCTACAATATAAATCTATACAATCTGCACCTTATAAGAACACTCATTGTTCGTAGAGAGGAAGTCAAGAGTGCCGTTCTTTCCAGTTTTTGAGCCTGCAGCCATTGCTAGGTTGGTGTTCTCTTTTATATTTCTTTTTAATTGTAAAGCTAGAAGAACTTCAAGGAATGTCTTAAGTTGGATTTTGGTTTTATATAAGTCATCTATCTTGCTCAGTGCACTAAATAAGAGGCAAAGTCTCATCATTCAGATATGCAAAGTTTTTGTCAAAAAAATTATTCAACATTGAATCACAACTGCTTACAAATATTGGAGTCACTTAAAAATAATGCTTACAACATTTCAGGTGCGAAGGGAATTATAATTGTAGTTGATGATTTCAATAACAGAAATGGATAGAATATCCCTTCAGCTAAACTGATTCATTATTAATTTCAATCAGGAAAATGGCTGGTGCTTTGCTCTTGTAGGTTTATTGAAACTTTTGGAACACACATTATTGTTGGGGTGGAAATTGGAGGACAGGAGGTAGTGTTTGTAAGGCAGAGTCCTTCCTCCACCATAACACCTTCTGAACTAAAGAGACACTTGGAAAAACCTGGAGATCAATTGCTTTCAAATGATTGTGGTCTTATGCCGTTCCATGCAAGTTCTTTAGCATCTTTTGATATCAACTATTTATTTTCTGAAGTTTCTCTATTTGATTCTTCCTCTGCATTTTAAATTATCTGAAATTTTCATGATTCAGATTCCAGAAGTTTTGAGGACCATTTTTAATTTTACTGGGTTCTCTTCATGTATTGCACTGTTGATTCTTCCAAATGCATTTTGACTATGAATTCAAGGCCATCTGCATCGAATTTATATTGGGCAATAGATAGAAACTATCTCTGCAACTCTAGAACACATCCAAACTCAGAATTTTTGTTTATTATGCACTTATTCAATTGAAAGATTATTAAAGAAGGCACTTGCTAAATATAGACGCAATTCAATTCCGTGTTTTCTCACTTAAGATGATGCCAAATTTTGTTTCAGGGGTTAACAATCATCTGCTCAAAAAGAGGTGGAATTGTATCTTTACGCAGTCACTGTGACTGGCTTCATACTGTACAGGACCATACAGATGCAATACTTTTCTCGCTAGTTCCAATTATATTGCTTTTGCAAGGTGTTTCTGGCAGTGGCTTTTTGAGTCATGCAATCAATCTATATCTTCGCTGTGAGTAATGCTTGTCTAAATTCTAAAACCAATTCAATATTTCAATATCTTCATAAAGACATCCTTGCATGCACAAAAGAGAACATTGAAATGTAGATTCAGTAGACATTAATGTCAAAATGGTGGAGCTAAACTTAACGGCTTGCTGCTACCTTCACAAAAGTAACTTAATTCCCATTCAAATTAAGAGGGCCGTATGATTTGGTTACAGATGTGAGATGCAATGGATAGCTAAAGCCTAACAGGGTCCCATCGTCTAGATCAAGAGTTATTGACTTTTAGTAGATAAATTTACTATCCTAAATGCTGTGCAATGTATATGATATTGTACAATTGCTAAAGTTTTTCCTTTATGATTGTTTTTGGAAGTATTCTTTGCATATTCTTTGAGATTGACATGTGTTCATTCTTTTTCGATTTCATGGGTTGAGGTATCAAAAATATAATATCAAGAATTGTTTCACAGTTTAAATTAATTATTTTATTTAACTTTGAAATGTAATATAATATGTATTTGTATTCTTTATCTTGTAAAAAAACTGATGGTTGCAATTAGGGAGCAATTTCATCTTGTAGATGTAACAACTTATTAGTTCTTGCCATAGGCAGGAGACTATTGTTTTCCCTACTAGTTGTTGGGCTAGATCTAGTCTCTCAAGGCTCCATTCTTTTCATTTCTATTTTTTGTCTTTCAATGTGTTCTTTTCCATTTGTGCAAGAGGAGATCTTCTTTTCTTCTGTTGTAGAATTTAACCTCTTTGAGCCTGAAACGTATTGATATCCATTATTGCCAATTTGTTGTTTTGTAGAAGCCTTGGTAGATATATTATGTATGCTGTTCATATGTGCAGCTTATTGATTAACTATGCCTGGTCCTGTTCCATTAGAATGCCCTCAAAAAGGTTAGAATTTGTTAGCATATGCTCTGGATATATGTAAATTAGAGAAGGTGTTTGGCAGATTCTTATTGTTTTCATCGATCAGAGCATACAAACAATATTTATTTTTGGTTATCAGAACTAATTTTTTGTGTCTAAGGGAATAAATAAACTGCCACTGTCCAATCGAGTGAACACCATTGAGGTGGGGTTGTAAAAAATTGTGACACTATCTTACTTGTACAAGAGTTGTTATGAGGTGCTTACATTGCCAGCAACCGAGAACCCATTCAATAAGTTGAAACTGCCATCCTGCCAGCCACGATGGTGAGTTTTATGTCCATGGATTGCTCTCAAGTGCACTGTTTTCTCATTTATGTGACCATATTGATATTTGTCTGTCTTACAGAACTATTGCAAGAACTTTCGAGACATGAGAAGCAAACGGGCACCAAACTAGGTCTAGATGTTGACGTGCAGGTACTTCTCCCAGAAGGTTTCTTTTGATTAAAAGTTCCTCAATGAGATCTTTTGCTTCATGATTTCTGCCACTTGTTACACACTTGAGCTACACCATGGCTATAGGAAACGACAATAGAGGGCCAGAAGACCAGCCTTATCATAGACTGTGTTGAAGGTTTGTATTCAGAAATTATGATGTACAAATTCTTCATAGTTTTTGAATTTTAAGATTATTCACCTGGGTTACTGCCCTCTTATGTGTTCTAGGTTTCGGTACTGGACATTTGTGTTGACACAATAATAGGGAGATCAAATGCTCTGTGCAGACAACTTTCTGCATGTTTCATGTTGGCAACCGTCTCACAGAAGAGTTATCACATTCATATGACTGAACAATGAACCATCCTGCTACTCTTACATGTACCAACTATGGTGCTAGTAGAATGGACATGCTCATAGCTTGATTCTGTTAAGAACCTGTGTTTAACCCTTCTCTTTACTTTGCTAATATATTACATTTGGACGCATATGTTTTGTAAGTCGTCCCGTGAGCATATTGTATTATCCCACATTCATGGGAAGTAATAGTTGTTTAGATTAGACTTAGTATATAAATACATGTTGAAGCCAATAAAGTCATCCACGAATTTATTGTATTGAGCTTGCTCCCTCGAAGTGGCCCGCGATCAATAAATTCATTCTGTGTTCCTGCTATTTATATATTTCTATTACTTCGTGCAATTTTTATTATATTGTTGTAGGAGGTTCCTCTCATCTGGTATTAAAGCGCTTTCTTGGGCTCATTGGGTGGAATTTCTGCCAATTTTTTTTTCCCTTCTGCAGTGGCCTCTAGGTGCTATGATTATTACAGTAGTTCTTTTTTTTTCGCATCTGTGTTATTCATTTCAATTGCAGGTTCGGATCAGAGAATATCCCTATCTGCTTAACTGTGGGAAGTGCTTGGACATATAACCTTAAATCTCATTGTGAGGAGTACCATAGGAACCCCGAAGTAGCTAGCCCATTGAGAGGATCTGCCAGCAAAAAAGGCAATGGCCCCTACCTGATTGACTAGTTCCCATCTGTGAGGTAAACCAAGAGCTGTCATTTGTGGCAAAGCGGTTATCAGTTTTACCTGAACTGTGGAGTGAGGGGTACTACCCCAATATGCAAGCTGTTAGACAGCATTGGTAGCCGAGTGAATCCCCTAAACCTTTAGGAAGCCGAACATACATGGGGCCCATATCTATTGACAATCGGCAAAAAATCGCAGATTGAATCCGTCCATAACAGTTGGCAGATAGTTTCTAAGAAAAAATTATTTTTTCGCCATATCTTCTTTGCTTTAGCTCTGTTTCCTCTCAAAATTCACTGGAACCCCTGAAATTTCATTCTGCATATTTCCTTCGTTGAGGACCCTATCCCAAATTCCACTTATCAAAGCTAGAAATCTCACATTTGTCTATTTTTAGGGTTTGCCATAACTTATTTGATTCTCGCCCAATAGCCTTCAAATTTTTCCACAGTGTTCATTTCACATTTCTGCTCCTTTGTCCTTCTTGGACAAATTTTCCCATTCTTTCACCCCGCTTCTTAAATCCCCATTTTCTTCTCCCCTTTCCCTAAGAAAGTGTCCAAAACCTATCAAACCCCAATTACCCATCAGAGTTTTTCCCAAATCCAAAATTTTATTTACTAAAAAAGTTTTTGTTTTTATTTTTCTACCCATTCCCCCCCAAAAAAATCCCCTGGTTATGTTGTCACCCGCACAAGAGCAAAAAATATGGAGGATGAACTTGCAGCCCTCAAGACCAAACTCCAAGATTTGGATGAAAAAATTCTCGGCCTCAATCTTCAGCATTCAGCGATGAACAATAGACAGCAGCCAAACTCTTCTACAGACATTGGGTTCTCTTCTTCCAGCAATTTTCGTGGGCCGAAGCTTGATTTTCCTCGCTTCAATGGTGATGATCCAACTGGATGGATATACCAGGCAGAACAATATTTCAGTCTGCATAATACTTTTGATGTCAACAAAGTCCCACTTCCATCCTTTCATTTGGAACATGAAGCCTTTCAATGGTTCCGTTGGTACATCAAGGCTCATATCAAGCCAAAATGGATAGATTTTTGCAAACTCATTTTGCAACGATTTGGCCTTAGTGCTTTTGATGACTTCCTGGGAGCACTCACTAAACTTCACCAAACAAGTACTGTGAGAGAATATCAGACATAATTTGAAAAACTGATCAATCACACAAAGGGATTACTTGATGAATTCTTCAGGAGTTGTTTTGTCAGTGGTCTGAAGGAAGCAATTTGATCTGAGGTTAAAATGTTCCGTCCCGACACAATGATGGAAGTCATAGGGTTGGCTAAGTTGGCGAAGGACAAGATCACAGCTTAACAACGATCCAAATCTAATTTTGTTCCATTCAGAAATATGGTTTTCTAAAGACCTCAAATAATGCTAGCTCCTAGAACAACTCCTATCAAGCATTTGACTAGAGCAGAGATGCGGGCATGTAGAGAAAAAAGGCTTTGTTGTAATTGTGATGAGAAATTCACTCGGGGATATAGATGTGTTGAGCAAAAGCTCTATCTCTTGGATGTGGATTCTCCGCCTGAAATTGAAGTTTATGCAGATGCTTTTGATACAGTGGATGATTAGGTCAATACTCAGTAGCGGCTTATTGACCCTGTTTCTCAGGAAGACCACCCAGAGATCCCTCTCCATGTTTTAGTAGGAGTCACCACCCCACAAACCATGCGAGTCAAGGGTTACTTCAAGAAGCTCCCTCTTACAATACTCATTGATTCTAGTAGCACTCATAACTTCATTGACCCTCAGATCACCAAACAGGTTGATTGTTTTGTCCATCCTTGCTCCAGCTTTGAAATCATGATTGCCAATGGGGGCACATTATCTTGCAAAGGGAAGTGTTGCAATGTGTGTATCTCTATTGGCAATTATAACCTGCGCTCCGACATGTTTGCCTTGCCCTTAGGCGGATGTGGTGTGGTTTTGGGCACCCAATGGTTACGCACACTTGGACCATCTTATGGGATTTTGCTGAACTTTGGATGCAGTTTTTAGACAATAGGCAAAAACACACATTGAAGGGCTTACAACCGGGGTCTCTCAGCATCATAAGTTCACATCGCATGGAAAAGCTTCTTGAGAGGAATTCACATGGTGTCATTGCTTAGCTCCATTCCATTCAGATGCAATCATCAACGGTCTCCACTACTCCTGATAATCTACAACAAATTTTGGATAGCTATGCATGTGTCTTTGTTGAACCAGTAGGATTGCCTCCTTCACGACTAGAAGACCATCGTATTCAACTCTTTCTTGGAAGCGTTCCTCCCAACATTAAGCCCTGCCGCTACCCATTTCACCAAAAGATGGAGATTGAGATGCTCGTTCACAACTTACTGAAGCAAGGTATTATTCGCCCTAGTACCAGTTCCTTTTCTTCACCAGTTCTTGTCCGGAAAAAAGATGGGTCATGGCACCTCTGTATTGACTTCCAAGCACTTAATCACATCACAATCAAGCATAAGTTTCCGATTCCTGTTGATGAGCTCCATGGCGCTCATTTTTTCTCCAAGTTGGATCTTCGTTCTGGGTATCACTAAATTTGGGTTCATGAGGATGATATCCCTAAAACGGCTTTCGGCACACATGATGGCCACTATGAGTTTTTGGTCATGCCCTTTGGCCTCATTAATACTCCTTCAACATTTCACGCATTGATGAATAAAATATTTCGGCCATACGTGCGGAAATTTATTTTGGTCTTCTTCGATGATATCCCCATCTATAGTAAAACATGGGCTGAGCATCTCCAACATCTGGATCTCGTACTACAACTTCTCTCTGATCATCATCTCTTTGCAAAACACTCTAAATGTGTTTTTGGCCAGAAGGAAGTGGAGTATCTCGGGCATATTGTTTCAGCACAAGGGGTTCGTGTGGATTCTGTAAAAATAGATGCCATGAAAAATTGGCCGCATCCTCAAACACTCAAGAGCCTTTGTGATTTTTTTGGGCTGACTGGCTACTATCGCAAGTTTGTCAAGGATTATGGGAAGATTGCAGCTCCATTAATAGCTATGTTAAAAAATGATGCTTTTATCTAAAAACAAGCTGCTGAGTGTGCATTTGAAAAACTGAAACAAGCTATGTGTACTAAACTTGTTCTAGCTATGCCAGAGTTTTCCAAGACCTTCACTATTAAGACTGATGCTTGTGGCTATGGACTTGGTGTTGTTCTCCTTCAAGAAGAACATCCCATTGCATTCACTAGCAAAGCCCTTTCTGGCAAGAATTTAGTACTCTTTACATATGAGAAGAAAATGATGGCTATTTTGCATGTAGTACAAAAGTGGCAGCCATATCTACTACAGAATCATTTTTGCATCAAGACTGATCGCCAAAGTCTGAAATATTTCCTAAAACAATGGGTATCCTCCCCAGCACAATAGAAATGGGTCAGCAAACTCATGGGTTATGACTATGAGATCACTTACAAGAAGGGTAAGGACAATATTGTGGCAGATGCTCTTTCTCGCACATTTGATGACCAAGCTTCCCTTTTAGCTATTTTTATGCCTATTCCAAATTGGTTTCAATCTATCCAACAAGGCTATGTCAATGACTTTTCATTATCTCAAATCATTCAACAGTTGGCCAATAACTCTTCTATTGTACCGCATTACTCTTGGGATGGTGCTTCTCTGCAATACAAGGGTCGCCTGGTGCTTTCCCCAAAGCACAGATCTTCAATAGGTTGTCTTCTATGAACTCCATGCTTCTCTATCAACAGAGCACTTTGGGTTCCTCAAAACTTATGAGTGGGCACGGCGTAACTTATTTTGGAAGGGAATGAAAAAGGCAATTCAATAGATGGTGGTTGAATATGATACTTGCCAACACAACAAGGGTGAAACGACACTCCTTCCGGGATTACTCAAACCTTTGCCCATTCCTACATGGATTTGGACAAATATTTCTATGGATTTCATTGAGGGGCTCCCTAAATTTGGAGGAAAGACAGTGATCTTGGTTGTGGTTGATCACCTCTCCAAATATAGTCTTTTTTGTGCCCTCAGCCATCCCTATATAGCCTCTTCAGTTGCACAAATTTTCATGGACTAGATCTTTCGTCTTCATGGCATCCCTTCTTCCATTGTCTTAGATTGTGATGCAACTTTCACCGGCCATTTTTGGCAATAACTATTTCGACACATTGGCACCAAACTGAAGATGAGTTATGGGTATCACCCACAAACAGATGGTCAGACTGAAATTATCAATAAATGTTTGGAAACTTATCTTTGTTGCTTCACCTCAGAACAATAGCATCAGTGGGCAAAGTGGCTCCCTCTCGCTGAATGGTGGTACAATACCTCCTACCACACTGCATCTAAAATGACTCCATATGAAGCAGTCTATGGTCAGGCACCGCCAGTGCTCCTTTCATACACCCCCAGTAGTTCACCAGTTCAGGTAGTCGACACGGTTCTCCGAACTCGGGATCAAATTCTCCGCATCTTGCAAGACAATCTTCGCATAGCCAAAAATCGAATGAAACAACAAGCTAATCAGCACCGTTCTGATATGGTTTTTCTTCGTCTACGGCCATACAAGCAATCATCCCTAAAACTCAAAGGGCGTCATAAGCTGGCTCTAAAGTTCTATGGGCCATATAAGGTTCTTCAGAAGATTGGGTCGGTTGCTTATAAATTGGAGCTTCCTCCTTCCCGCGTTCATCCAATATTTCATGTCTCTTGTCTAAAGAAAGTTTTTGGCACCAACGTCAGAGCACAAACTGTTTTACCATAACTGGATAACGAAGGATCCATCATTTTGGAGCTCGAGGCAATCCTTGACATGCGCACTCGTCAACGTTGCTCCCAATCCATCATAAAGGTCTTAATTCAGTGGCACGGAATGCAACCAAATGATACTACATGGGAACCACTCCATCAGATTCAGCAACAATTTCCACATCTTAAGCTTTGAGGACAAAGCTTTTCTAAGAGGGAGGGGATGTTATGAACCCGTGTTTAACCCTTTTCTTTACTTTGCTAGTATATTACATTTGGACACATATGCTTTGTAAATGATCTCGTGAGCATATTGTATTATCTTATGTTCATAGGAAATAATAGTTGTTTAGATTAAACTTAGTATATAAGTACATGTTGAGGCCAATGAAGGCATCCATGAATTTATTGTATTGAGCTTGCTCAAAGGAGGTTGCCCCTTCGAAGTGACTGTGATCAATAAATTCCTTCTGTGTTCCTGCTATTTATATATTTCTGTTATTTCGTGCAATTTTCATTATATTGTTGCAGGAAGTTCCTCTCAGATTCTCTCGAGAAGTGTTGCTTATGAAGAGAAACTTTTTTCTTTGCATATTTAAAATGGGACAAGTGAGTCACTTCAACCCCAAATTGGGAGAGCTCAAACATTCCTTTTATCTTATCAGAGAAAGATGAATGAATACTGATGAAAAGATAATATAGATTACATTTGTTGGGGCGATCAGAATGACTATTTTTGCACACGGAAATGCACTAGGGGAACATTATTGATGGAAGTCTATAGATGGGAGCTATGTTCTTTGATCTAGCTGTTATGATGTTTAAATCTCTTTTGTAAGGCTATGGTAAATCACAGATTTCACTTGCACTTTGCAGCTGTAGGTGTGGAATAAATGTGTGGGTGTTTTAGTTTTAATCTGCAGTACTTACTAATGGATGGGTTTAGGCTTTGCATGTAAATTCATTATTAGGGCTTTTCTACAAGGCTATGGAAGAATAGGACATCTCTGCTTTGCTTTATTAAAAACCCATGTGGTGATAGTCTTTGGAATACAAATACAATTTGGGCTTTATTCTACTTTTGGGGGAGTTTCATGACAAAAGTAGAATAAAGCATGTTTAGGAAGCAAAAATAGGGTTCAGATTTCTTGGATTACTAAATTAGTGTGGTCTAGTTTTAACTTTTTCATGTTTGAGTTCTCCATTTAGTCCAATGATTTCGTTGAGTTCTTTAAGCCAAAACCCTGGCAAGTAATACAGCTTGTTGCTTGGTAAATTTGTATTTTGACGATAAGCAGGAGAAGGGCTAAAGTGCCAAATGTTAGAAGTTATTAATTTTTCTTTTGATTTAATGGATGCACGTTGTGTGAGGTCACCGTTCATTTGTAGTCAAATGAGATATGGTATTTGTACATTGATTAGTGTAGCACTGCTTCTATCTAACTGTATTGCTAATGTTCTGGTTGTGGCAGGGTATTTAGGATTGGCTAGGCTTGCCTTAGAATGTAAAATTTGACTCCACACATTAGGAGATAGAGCATCTTCAAGGAAAGGTTGGCATTGATAATTGCACCTTTCATCCTTTGATTGATGGGTTTATTGCAACAATTGAAGAAGTTGGGATTTGCTCCACCCATCCAGAAAAATTGCTAGGTATACAATATAGTTTGTCTTATAGTTTAATATGGGTAACTATCCACTTCATAAATTATTATTATTGAGATAAGCACAATGGCAACTCTTATTCTTTGTAAACAAGTAATTTCATTATTCATTGAAACTACATAAAGATTACAGATAAGTCTAGCATAATGTATTTAATTTTGATATGTAAATATTGTAAAGTTATCCCATCAATTATCTTGTTTATGCCATAACAGATGGTCTATTATGTATTGCATTTGTTGTGGCTGCTGTTGAAGGCACCGAGTGAAGAAAGAGGAAAGGAGCAGGGTTTGATTCCAAGCCCAGATATAAAGTAGACAACTATGCAAGTGCAGGGCTATTGGAATGAAAGATTGCAAACAGAGCAAGTAGAAAGAGTTAAACAAGCAAAGAAGCACTGTGATCTTCAATCTCAATTTATGTTAGGATTCTAGCAGAGTGATTGAGATTCTCTGTTATTGACAGTTTACTAAGCAAAGCATCTTGTCTGTAGATTGATTGCAATATTAGAAATGCCTTGACTGAAATTATGGCCAAACAATATTATATATAAACATATCCATATATTGAATATGTAGTTGCACTTGTTAGGAACCAATCACTATAGATCCAATGATTCTCGCAACATGGGAATCAACATCAATGGCTTCTTGAAATTCCATTCCAAAGAGGACGAATTTGTTTTCATGAGGATTCTTTTGTAGATCATTGGGTGCCCAGTTACATGTATTTCCATGGCCCTGTTCAGTAAATTAGGGCATTTTTATGATGCATTTTTGCATATTTCTACACTAACCAAGGCATGGGGTTGAAACTCTGGCCATTTTATATATGTATAAAAAAACATTTACAAAAATTATGTTGTGCATGCTAGAAACTAGGCACTTGATTGCAATTATGGCCAATTAATATTATATATAAAACACACCCATTTAATGAATTTGTAGTTGCACTTATTAGGAAACAATCATTGCAGATCCAGTGATTTTGGTAGCATGGGAATTAGTATCAATGGCTGCTGTGAAATGTGTATTCAACACTAACAAATTCTGCACACATCTTCGCCTTTCAAAAGAAATGCTATAAACTGAAGATTATTGTGTTCCCAAATAAGTAGCATCAATTCAGTTTTCTTATTTTCATTTGCTAATTCATGCAATTGCTCTTAAAATAGTTTCAACTTTTTACTTAATTTCATTTGCTTATTAGTTAAATCCTGAAGGTTTGCTCATGTCATGTTATTTTCTAGGTTTTGCCAACACTTCATTAGATAAGAGTGGTTGCTATTTCTTTTGATGTTGGCATGCATGTTTTTAATGAACTGTTGAACGACTTGCACATGTGGTTGATTGTTTTGAACAAAAAGGTGCACAATTGTTGCTATCCATTTGGGAACCAACATTCATATTTTTTTATACAAATAGAGTACTTAATCATCACAAATTTGAACACCCCATATAACTACACATTTTGTTTTCCAACAACATTTACATATTGCCATGCCTTGACCCATCAGGGTGTATGTAGTTAGAGCGCAACATACATGTTTAGCATCAACTTTCAATTCAACGTGGTCTATCTGTACATGTCCTATGCTTGTATATTTATGTTAGATCTAGCCCCACTCTACCAACATTTGGCAAGGACTCCTGCTTCACCGCAGCTCTTGTTTTTTAGAGTTTTCAACTTCTAAAATCTATTGAGCTGATGAAGATTTACATTGCCATAATCCATATGGATATTCATTTTTTGGAGAAAGTGAAAAGGCTATAGTTTTGTACATCTTCTAGTAGCCTAAATAAAAAATTTAGAGACCAAGCCAGAGGAAAAAAACAAGAGAGTTGCAAGAAAACTCAGTCCCTACTTGGAACTGCAAGCACAAGTTGTTGGAGCTAGATATTTGTTTTCAATTTTGTAAATCAACTATGAAGGAGCCTACAATAAAATCAAGTGCTTAAAGTTAAAGAGAGGATGTGAAAATATGAATGCTTGCAAAGTCTGCAATAGCAAGTGCTTAAAGTTAAAAGAGTGGATGTGAAAAAACAAATGCTTGTAAAGACATCTATTTTACAAATGCAAGAGACAATAATAAACCATTAGAGGCAAAGCATGACACTTTGATTAAACACAGCTATATCCATAAGCATAGCAATGGAGTTAATCAAGATCTTAGTGTATATATTATGCACCCCAACCTAGCAATTCTATGTACAATCCAACTTTCCCCTCAACAACAAAGCATAAGAGGTGCTTTGCCTTTTTAACAAATATTTGAACTTTGGAACAACGATAATATGATCTATCTATGTTTTTTCATGAAAAAACTACTTCATAGCCATCTCAAAGCCTAAAATGTTGAAAATCTACTACACAAGCATTCAAGTTGTAGTAAACCTACCTTATGACTCAAATGTATTTATAATAGAAGCATTAAAAATATATTTTTAATAGAAGTGGAACTATTTACATTAAATATATAACATACAGGACATGGACACTCTTTGATATTCTTACACACTGTTCCTTTCCAAAGAGAAACCAATAGAGATGTTATTATCATCTTGAGCCCTTTCAAAGAGCATCAAAGTACATCTATGAAAGACGATGCCATAAATGGTAAAAACAATAAAGTTAAACCTAAACCCACCTAAGTAATACTCTTGCATAAAAGATATGGAAAGGAGATAGATGACCTTAAAAGACTATAATATTATAAATTGATAAAGTAATGTATACAACACACATATATTTGGAAAGATATTGCCATATTCTACATAGGCAAAACTGATAGAAGACATTCAAATATTATGATGAACAAAATGTGCTCTGTCATCTAAAATTTTGTCAGCTTTAGTCAAGATTATTTGAATTGCACAAAAATCTTCACTAAACAATGTCTCTATCGTAGTCCTAAAAATGCAAAAAAAAAGTTTTGAAATATAGTTTTGCCTATGAGCAACACCACTAGCAATGCCTAATCTCCATTGGTGATGTACTAGGGAAAGCACAATTGCACATGACATATGTTCTCAAATGAAAAATTATTTATAATTTTCAGTTCAATATTCACTAAAAATATTCTTAATAGAACAATAACTAGACCTTCGAGAAGATCTTTGCAAAACAATTATTAACATAGTTCCACGATTCATCGAAGAACTAAGTCATGCATATACTTCCAATCTTTTGAAACAAACTTCTAAGGACTTGATGACATGAAAAGTTAAACATGATTTAAGTGATAATGGAAAAATATAATATTTGTAAGCTTGAAATTCAAAGCAATAAAGAAATCAAAACCAATATTAAATTCCTACTCTAAATTAAATATAAATCTCAGATCTTCCAAGGACTTGATGACATGAAAAGTTAAATATGATTTAAGTGACAATGGAAAAATATAATATATGTAAGCTTGAAATTCAGAGCAATAAAGAAATCAAAACCAATATTAAATTCCTACTCTAAATTAAATATAAATCTCAGATTGAGCTAAGGCATCTTTATTCAAGAGGATTTTCTTGTGAGATAGAGTGTAGTTGTTCAACAATCATGCAAGATTAATGTAACATGATTATTTATTCTCTCTTGATTTTTGTATATGATTTTTTGTTTACTTTGTTATCCATACAATTTCTCCATATATTTTTGTGTGTATTTGGATTGAGGAAGAAGAGTGGATTTATAGATTTTTTAATGAAGAAATAAATGGTTGAGATCTATTGATCAAATTTAGAAACTTGAGGCTTAGATGGGATTTGATTGATTCTTGATTTAGGAGTGAAGAAAGAATTAATTGTTTTTTTTTTTACTTTTTCTTGATTGATGAGTTTCCATTTTAAATAATGGGTTGACTAAATAATGACGTGGTACATGGAGTGGAATATGGGTGAGGATCATTAGCCTTTATTTATTTTTAATTAATTATGTGTGCATGAATTTAGTTAGGATTTAATTAACAAATTAATAATTATTACTCAATTAATTAGTTAGTGAGATTAAATGGTGTAATTAATTAATCAACAAGGTGTAACTCATCAATTATCAAGGTGATTTTTGGGGCTTGTGTTATTAGAATAATTGGATGAAAATTTATTAATGATGATATTAGGGTGTCTAAAATATATTTGACCATGTAGACTTACACCATAGCCTAACAAAATTACCCTTAAGTTATTAAGTTTGGAAGTTAGGTTTTGCAAGGTAAAGTGTTGCCCGTATTTAGCCTAAAATTTCTAGCAACTCAAAGATATTTCTTAGACATCACCTTCACATGTAAAATATGATTTGGTGTTTGTAGTAGTAGTAGACTTATTAGGAAATTCCAACTAGTTTAGGTAACTTAATCACTGATCTACCTAAACACAACAATATTAAACATTTATTACCACAAATCGTTCCATTATGGAGTATGAGCTCAACTCCACTTTGTTCCCACTACAAAACACATTTTGTAATAATTACTCAAACCCTACAATTTTTGGTCTACAAAAATAGGAATGTATAATTGAATCTTTTTTGCACATAAAAAATAATAGACAAAATGCATACCTTGTGTTCCAAATTTCGAGGTAGCACCCATCTATACAAAAATTTTAGGGTAAAAATTACATTAGTATGATGATAGTTGGAATGGAAAAAAGAAGCTTGAAAATTACAGAATTCAAAATAAAAAACAATAAACAATTATAAAAATGTTTGAATATTTTAAAATAAAAATGCTATAATGTGTTGCTAACAAAATACATCTCATTCTATCTCTTTCCACCAGTAAAAATTTTAAAGGAGGAATTTCTATATTTTGACAATAACTACCCCTAAACCACCTATGATGTATAACAACATGTTGAGCTATAGATATCTAGACATAAATAAATAAATACCTATGAACATTGAATCCTGATATAGTGCTCATAAATGAAACCAAAACTCAAAGTCTTTGAATCAAGCAAATAATGTCCAAGGAATATCTCAACACAATTTGAGAAAGCAAAAGGAATCAAGAACTTACCAAGAAAATGATATCATTTTATATGAGAAACCAACCATAGATTAAAAGGCAGGATACAAGAGAAAGAAGGGCTACAATATGAATACGAAAGATTACAATGAGATTCACTAAAGAAGCGTAGAACTTTTCATGTAAGAGCATAGGAAAAGGTCCTTTCTAGCATACAATAGGGCAACAACCTACATGACCTCTGGAAAGAGAAGAATTTTCACAAAGAGATGAGGATCCCTCTTTAGTAAAAAAGAGGTGAAATCATCAAATTTAAACATTCAACCTATATTTTAACAATTGTTAATGAGTTCAAGGCACTTGTGAATAAGATGCATTAGCAATATAAGGTTTTCTAGTTCTTCTAGAGTGGAAAAGACATAAATGATATGCAAAGAACTAGGGAGGCAAGAGATAAAAAGTGGAATCCTCTTGCAATTTTTTCACAAAGGACATGCATCAATTGTTTGTAAACTAGGGTCATGTGATAGATATCACCCAATAGCACATAGATTATTGCTTCATTGACTTACTTAGGTTGTGTCATGATTCAATGACTTAACTTTGAATAAGCTTCATAGCACATATACCCCACCTAGATTGTGTTATCCAACATTCCTAGGTCTGAGCATAAGCATTCAGGTATAAGAGAATAGTTAGGGTCTAAGACCATGTCATTGCAAAATTTGTTGATATTGTTGCTAGCAATTGATTCATAAATTATGGTGGATATTGCATACACACAATTATCAATGAACAAATTGTAATGATAAGGTGATTTAACACAACTTGACAACTACTTCTACCTTATAAAATGGTTTCAACATGTAAAAGCCATGTGTAACATAGCATTATAAAAAGTAAAAGTAACAAGTAACCTCACATGAGCATCAAGAGGAATTCAAAGTGATTGCTAGAGAGGCAACTCCGTCTAAAAATAGGAAGCAGGTTTAGATTTGAACGGCAAATCCGTGTCTATGCAAGATGCAGGGTCTGAGCGTTGCCTGCTCTCGATAGCGAATAAATCTGGCCTAGGAGAACAGATCTCTCAAGATGTGTGCCCTTTTTCTAGGGGTTGCTACAGATCTAGGGCCTAGATATGATGATCCCTTCTCTATGCCTGTATATCACATTAAGAGTCCGTTTGGGCTACTCTCCCCTGCACAAAACTGCCCCACGAGATCTCATGAGAGCGGTGGTACTAGGCCATGCACTAGCACGGGAGATCCAAGCCACCCTCAAAAGTCTTTATTGAAGTTGTGAATAGCTCGGGAGCTCAGGCCTGCCCATCATAGACTAGGGTTCGACCATTGCCATGTGCCCACTCATCACCAGTGGTGGTGTGTGGTCAAGAAGTTTTAGAGAATGGGGAGTTTTATCTTAAGCGTAGAGTGATCTGCAAATTCAACGGTTTATGGCCCTCTCTTCTTGGTCTTCACAACTAGGTCATGGAATCATGGAAACCCTTTGTGAGGGACAAATTGAGCTCTTCCCCAATGCTAGGGGATTCTTCATTGAGACCTTTTCTTCCTCAAAGGAGCGGGACTTAGTGTTGGATGGTAGGGTTTGGATGTGGGGAGAACATTTGCTCTCCATCAAACCATGGGCATGTTCCTTCAATCCACTCACTGAGCCGCTTAATATCAAACCAATATGGGTTCAACTCCCAAATCTCCCTCTCCAGTATTGGGAGGATTCATGCTATGAGGCCATCGACAATGCTATTGGTCATTTTTTGAAGGAAGACTCTACAACCTCATATATAGGACATTCAACAGTTACCCGCATCTTAGTGGATACTGACATCTCAAAACCCCTTCATGGAGATGTAGTTTTGATGGTAGGGGAAAGGCCTTGGAACAACAATTAGACTGAGGGTCTCCCCTTCAGATGCAGACAATGTTTCTCTATTGGTCACGTGGCCTCTAGTTGTCCTCACTCTCGCCACAAGGGTGCAGCAACTTGGTGGAAGAATGCACTCATCGACCATTTGACTAACAACGGTTCCCCGGAGGATGGATCCTCCTAGGAGGATGAGCATTCCCAAGAAACTTTGTATGTTCCCCCTGTGGAGCAAGTTATAGCAAACCCCACGACTTCTTTTGATTCCTATTCGTCTATTTGTGCTAAGTCTCCTTTGTTGGCCACAGTTGTATCTTTGGTTCCTTCTGATCAAGGTCGAATTGCTACTTTGTCGGTTCTGATTACTTCTTCGGCTCTACCTACTTCTGTATCAACTTCTTTGCGCAAGATCTCTATGGTTGCGACATCTGTTGAGGATCCCATCCTCTCTCCTTGCTCTGAGGATTTAGACTCAAAATTTTCTTGGACTGTGGTTCAGCGAAGAAATAAAGGACTCCCCAAATATGTTGTTACTTTGCGCCCTAGGGTCAAGGGAGTTAAATTTTCTAGCTTGGGATTTGGTGTTGTTTAGATCCCTTGTTTGGTTTTGTTGTCTTATAACAAGGTTGTGTTTGTTGTGTTGTTGGTGGCCTATTTGTGGCATGTTTTTTCTCTGCCTTGGGGGCTTTTTGTAAAGGGTTCAACACCCCGGTATGGTGCTTATCTTAGTAAAACACATAGCATTATAGAGATCTAAACATCAATTAATGTAAACATAAACATAACAAGCATGCTCAAAATTTGAAACAACACTATAATATGGAGAAAATTTATTTTAGTTAAAAAAAATCTAGTCTAAGAAGCAACTACACTTGTTACAATATATAAGAAGGAATTACAATTGATTACATAAGCTAACTAGCCCCCAACAAGTTCCAATTCACTCTAAGATCTCTTAACACATCAACTCTACACTCCTTGTTATAGAAAAAACTTGCCTGATACACTTGATTTCACTCAACAATTTAGCTATGCATACCACCAAAAAGAGTGTCTAAATCCTTCCAAGATGTGGAGAAGGTAGTTAACACATGCCCTTAGCTTTACTGAGGTGGGAAGATGGAAAACTACACACCAAAACTAAACATGAAAAGTTTCGTGTTTCAAATGCTCACTCACTCCCCACACAAAGACATGTTTTCCAAGTTACCATTAAATCTTTTTTAATTCATGATGAGTTCATTTGTATTGATTGGTGAGTTCACCAAGGTGAACAAAAAGTTCATCGAGGTGAACACATGGTCATTGCCTATATAATATAGGTGACAAACTCATTATTTGTGTCTTTCTAGATGGTTTTTTGGGTTTATAACTTTGAATTGATGAATTACAAAGATGTCCCGTACCATCCCTAACATGAAACTATCCTTTCCAGATCCCCTATATACCAATTTATTGATGAATTTACACCCCAAGTATCTCAACAATGTTTTAATGAGCTAGTAACACTAGGATCTTATTGATCTTGCTAACATAGGACACAAATTTTTGTATAAAAAATTTTCAAAGCGTTATCGTTAAGACGTGTCAATAGATACAACACTTGTAAATCATAGAAAACATTTAGCTAGAATCTTGGTTCTTTGGTACCAAGAAAAAGGGTAGATCATTTATTTAAATTGATGTAGCAATATTCAAAGTTAGATCATTAGGACATGCTAACAGATACAACATCTATAGATTACATGAAAGAATTAGCAAGAATCTTGAAACTAAGATAAAGTTGATAAATATTGCTATGTGCTATCTCAATACAATGCTAAGTTTGATGACTTTGAAAATTAAGAAGCAAAATGAATGCTTCTAAAAATTTAAGTTAGTGACAATCATGCATAAACATAAAAATTTGATACAACATACAGGTTTTGTGTTGATATTTCCAATTAATCATGAGACAAAAACGAAGGGAAAAATGACATAGCAACTCTATAAAAACTCTACTAAACTAATGGATTGTGGTTCAAATTTATGATTGCTATATAAAAACTCTACTTTAAACTAATGGACTATGTGTTGGTTAACATATTTGTTCTTCCAAGATAATTACGAAAATGATCCAGTATGCCCGAAACGAAGATCAAAAATGTCACTAACAGTTAGATGAATGACCATCAAATTGATAATTCTCCTCTGAATTTTAGAGGTACAACTCCATCTTATAATATGCAACAAATGTAAGCATAGGGTATCCTTTTTACCAGAAAGCAGGAAAGGAAATACTACATCTACCCATAGCCATGAAATAGGTGCAAAAGATAAATTCGGAATAAAGTGAATGCAAATAAATGATGCAAAGTTCATTTACCTAACACCCATAAACAATTGATAAGAAAAACAACTATATTTTCCTCAACACATACCAACATAACATGAGCAAGATCGAAGACAAATTACGAATTGACACAAGAACAATTGCAATCATAGAAGATATTTGAAGACACAAAGTTCTGAAAACAATTCTTCATTTCTTCAATATAACAAAACTCAAAGTTTCTACAATGCTTCTATACGTAAGCTAAATTAAGAAAAAGATAGCTGGGAATACAAAACAGAATAAACTTTCTCCTTTTCCCCTGTTCACAGCCAACTAGAAAAAGATATCCCCCCATCCAAAAGTCCTTCCTTTTATAGCTTTTCAAAACCCAAAATTGTAACTGTTCGTAACGATCTTTTTAGTAACTGCTATCAAGAAAGCGACCTATAAACAATTACATTATATCAAAATACTAATTACAAAAATATTTTATGCATACTAAACAAGTGGCATTAGACTGCCCTAGGTATGGGGGCAATTCCTAACTCCAGTCGTATTTCCATGAAAAGATTATGCAATTCAAAACATTCTTCTTCTTCCTCCAGAACGAAAATCACCCTGCGATATTCAACATAGCTAGTCTTCTCTTTCCATGCAACTGTGCGCAACTGGGAGATAATATTAATCTGCTCTTCTTCGGGCCAGTTCAAATCAAGTTGCAGGACAGGCATAGGTTCATCATCCCAAATCTCATTATTGGCAGGAAGTCCCATTTTTGAAAATGTCTCAGTTAATAACACTGAATTTAGAAGTACCGCCACCTCTCTCTGTAGACAAGCTAATCCAATTATGCTAGTGGGTAATGATAATTTTTAACTTGTTGATGTCGTGTTACCACCTTGACGAGCTTCATTACACTTTGTCATTAAGAGGTAATTAATGCATCATTGATTTTGTACTTTGAGAAAGGAGTCTTAAGATTTGAGCTCGTATTTCATAACTCCTGAAAAGACATTCTCATGATATGCCATACGGATGATCAAATGAGTTGGCAATGCTTTGGAAACTGGGAATTCGATGGAGAGCAGAATCATTGAACCACCTACTGGAAGTTCTGAGATTTTGAAATCCTCCAACAATGAGTGAAGTTGGGCCATCCAAGCTCGTATGAACTTCTAAACTATTAAAGCGAAGTTCAAAATCTTTCAACTGCCCTAACAAGAAGAGTCAAGGAGTCAGTCATTTCCTGAACTTTAGAACGTAGGTCAGAGGAATAAGGGGTTCATGAACTTAGAAAAACCCTGACATTGGAGGGTGATTAGGTAACTTTGGAACTTGAACAAATACTTGACTCAAAATTTTTACAGATCCTCCCACTTCAATAATTATTTACGGGATTTGACGATTTCAAGGGAATATGCAAAAAATTTAAAAATTTTTAAGTTCAAACTTTGGGGCAACAAAAGGCTCTAATTCGGGACAAGGACTGCAACGGACGAAGCAAGGAACCCAGAATCTCAAGCATGGACCAATGCCTTGTCCATTGGACAACAAAGTCAGACGACACAGGGGACAAAGGACCCAGAGCAAGCCAAAAATAGAACACGACAGGAAAAGGAAACAACTACACTACCAACACAACAAAAACTCCTACTATGTACATGGTAGGAAGACCCTACCTCAAATAGCTCCAACATGGTCATGCAAATCCATTAACAGGCTGGTAGAAATAGATGCCTGTGCAGAATAATGTTGGATGCACAAGAAGCCTACAAGCAACCAGTTGCAAACTTGTGATCACTATGATCAAACTGATAAGAATGACACCATACAAAAGTTCTCTGGATATGACTTGATGCCCGAGAAGCCATTCTTCATTGTACACTTCTCCAATTTGACAACTCACATCAATATTGCCCAACATACAATTACCAACTTCTGACTGAATAACACCAGTTGTAACATCATGATGCACCTGATTTGACCAACCAAGAGAAACCAACCCTTGAATCAGACATCCCACACATAAACTATCATTTAAAATTTTTGAATCTTGATTTGTAACAAATGTTTTACCATGTCCCTGTATACAATTTACTTTTTTGGCAGCAGATAGAGAATCATTTAGATCATCAGAAGGCCAATGCAAAACTTGAAATGTGTTAGATTGAAAAACAATATTTCTATGCGCCTTAATATCACCACCGACTGAAACCATCTCTTCTTTCTCCATGGAATTTGACTCAGCATTTTCATGATTCTTTTCATCATCGCCATCTATATCTTGTAGATTAGTTATGACATCCTCTTCTCCAAACAAGAATTCACCTTCACATGCATTTAAACACCAGTTCAGAGCACATCCATTCATTTGATCACTTTCAACAAAGCTATCATGGCTATCTACAACCTTATCTTTCATTTCTTGTTTAAAAATTTTAGCTTTCAAATTTTCAAAAGATTCAAATTTAAAATCATTCCTGACCTCTTCTTGTAGCCACACTCCAGCATCATCTTGCTCAGGAAAGGTAAAGGCTTTAGATTCAACTGGCATGTGCTCTGGAGAATTGGCACTCAGTATCTCTTCTTCATGTTGTGTAGCTTCAGGTTGTTCTTCATTGCTGGTAAAATTGAATGACCCCATCTCTTCTGTAGAGGAGGTTGAAATCGCTTTATTTCCACAGAAACATAAATCATCACTTGAGAGGCTCTCGGGTTTATTACTCTCTTGCTCATAATGGAAGTAAAAAGCTTCGACTCTTCTACTCACCTAAGGCTGAGTTTCTACATTATTTACCTCTTTTCTACAAAATTATTTTGAATAGAAAAAAGAGAGGTTAAGACATTCAACAGAAAGATGTTGTATCTTTAAAAAGCTTACAGGTTGGAAGTCTTGATTGTGTATAATAGATTTTTGATGTGCTTTCCATAACCCACTTGATATCAAATCATCTTCTATTTTCACGACCTCTTGTTGAGCGATTTTGAAATCATTCACTTTACTTTGTTTTAATTCAAATTGAACATCAGGATGCAAAGAGGAAATAAAAATACAAAGTTGGAGTTGCTTACTTGGTTGAAAAGGAGCTGGAATCTTTTTGAGTAGCCGATGGAATTTGTCCACAAAATCTCTGATGGATTCACCTTCATTTTTTTGAATATTAAAGAATTAACACAGTAGAGTGACTTTGACAACTAGGCTTTTATATCTTTCCAAGAACTTAGTCTTTAGTGAATCCCAATCAATAATGCATGTTTCTTCCAAATAGTAAAACCAATCTGCTGCGGGCCCAACAAGAGATTCAATAAATAGCCAAACAAAAACATCTTCACTTACCCCCAAAATGCCACATGCGACCGTGAAGGCCAGAATTTGTTCTTCAGCATCTCAAGAGTCTTCTCCACTAAACTCCACAAAATGCTTTCTTGATCCTTTAGGCAGAGGTGAAAACTGAGACAAAAAGAGAGGCCCAAAATGATTTCTCCACAACTGAGGAGAAACCAACGCCATAGTGCAAATCTGGAAAATCAATCAATAGAGGTTTTCGCCGGAATCAATTGTTTCTGAATACATTCCACTTCATAGAGCTGCTAGCCTCCATCCTTGGGAAGGCACCTTCTGGGAAACAATAGCATCATTCTTCAATTTTGAAATCCCCAGTACAGTCGCCAAAAATCTGTTGGTTAACAGATTTGTTCTTCCAAGATAATTACAAAAATGACCCAGTATGCCCGAAACGAAGAACAAAAATGTAACTAACAGTTGGATGAATTACCATCAAATTGGTAATTCTCCTCTAAATTTTAGAGGTACAGCTCCCTATTATAATATGCAACAAATGTAAGCACAGGGTATGCTTTTCACCAGAAAGCAGGAAAGGAAATACTACACCTACCCATAGCCACGAAATAGGTGAAAAAGATAAATTCGGAATAAAGTGAATACAAATAAATGATGCAAAGTTCATTTACCTAACACCCATAAACAATTGATAAGAGAAACAACTATATTTTCCTCAACACATACCAACATAACAGGAGCAATATTGAAGATAGATTACGAATTAACACAAGAACAATTGCAATCATAAAAGATATTTGAAGACACAAAGTTCTAAAAATAATTCTTCATTTCTTCAATATAACAAAATTCAATTTCTACAATGCTTCTATACGTAAGCTGAATTAAGAAAAAGATAGCTGGGAATACAGAACAGAATAAACTTGCTCCTTTTCCCCTGTTCACAGCCAGCCGGAAAAAGACACCCCCATCCAAAAGTCCTTCCTTTTATAGCTTTTCAAAACCCAAAATTATAACTGTCTGTAACGGTCTTTTTAGTAACCGCTATCAAGAAAGTGACCTTTAAATAGTTACATTATATAAAAATACTAAGTACAAAAAGATTTTATGCATGCTAAACAAGTGGCATTAGATTGCCCCAAGTATAGGGGCAATTCCTAACTCCAGTCGTATTTCCATGAAAAGATTATGCAATTTAGCACATTCTTCTTCCTCCTCCATAATGAAAATCACCCTACAATATTCAGCATAGCTAGTCTTCTCTTTCCATGCAACTGTGTGCAACTGGGAGATAATATCAATCTGTTCTTCTTCGGGCCAGTTCAAATCAGGTTGCAAGACAGGCATGGGTTCATCATCCCAAATCTCATTATTGGCAAGAAGTCTCATTTTTTAAAATGTCTTAGTTAATAACACTGAATTCAGAAGTACCACCACCTCTCTCTATAGACAGGCTAATCCAATTACTCCAGTAGGTAATGATGACTTCTAACTTGTTGATGTTGTGTTACCACCTTGACGAGCTACATTACCCTTTTTCATTAAGAGGTAATTAATGCATCATTGATTTTGTACTTTGAGCAATGAGTCTTAGATTTGAGCTCATATTTCATAACTCCTGAAAATACATTCTCATGATATGTCGTACGAATGATCAAATGAGTTGGCAATGCCTTGAAAACTGGGAATTCGATGGAGAGCACAATCATTGAACCACCTACTGGAAGTTCTGGGATTTTGAAATCCTCTAACTATGAGTGAAGTCAGGCCATCGGAGCTCGTATGAACTTCCGAACTATTAAAGGAAGTTCAAAATCTTTCAACTTCCCCAACAAGAAGAGTCGAGGAGTCGGCCATTTACCGAACTTTAGAACGTAGGTTAGAGGAATAAGGGGTTCATGAACTTAGAAAAACCCTGACATTGGAGGGTGATTGGGTAACTTTGGAACTTGAACAAATACTTGACTCAAAAAATTTACAAATCCTCCCACTTCAATAATTATTTACAGGATTCGACGATTTCAGTGGAATATGCAGAAAATTTGAAAAATTTCAAGTTCAAACTTTGGGGCAACACTATGGAAAACTCATGCCTACTACATAAAAACTCTGCTAAACTAATGGACTATGGAAAACTCATGCCTACTATATAAAAACTTGCTAGATAAAATTATCCAAGTTAAAATGAACTTGCAATACATAATTTCTGTTTCAAAAGGTGTTGCACAACTTGCATGGAAATAATAGATATTTTGTCAAGCTATGGTCAATGCCAATGTGGAGCATCACACTTTGGGAGAGTTCAATATCTTCCTATGAGGTTGTGTTTAACATTATAAATGCATTTAATGTTAGTGGCACATTAGGGTAAATGCATCTAATATTTGGGGGGTTGTGGTTTAGTGAGAACATGGTTTATTGGGCTTATCAAAGGAATCCATTTAATATTTGGAGAGCATTATGAAATGCATTCAATATTGTAAAAAAAAATTGATTCTTGGGTTACATGTTGCAAGTCAAAATTGGATTGTAGGATTGGAGGGAGCAATATTTAGTGCCTTGGAGAACATGTCATTGCTTATCTTGGTGGCATAGTTGGCCTCCTACCTTAGAGATGTCTATGCATTGATTATTTGTACTTAGGGAATTAAATAATGGCAGGAAGGAAACTTAGCAAGTTTTTCCTTTCTTGTTTCTCTCTTATAAATAGGAGGCTTTGGATGGAGTTATTCATACTTTATGCATGTTCAATGTGAGTGAAGCTTGGTGTAATCACTTGGATTGAGGTACTTGTTGAGGAGATCTTGAGGAGCATGAAGCGGGATGTGTGGCTCTCATTTGGTTTGGGATCAATCTCATAGGGAAAACAACAATGGTTGTTCACTATTGTAGAAGAAGGTTATATCTTGCATGATTTCCTCCTTAGTTGAGAGTGTGGATGTCCATGTTGAGGCTTGGATCCTAACATTGTATTCTAATTGTTTTGTTGCTAGACATACATTGGGATAGTGATTTAGAGGATGGGTTTTCCTTGAAAGGGTTTTCCCAAAGTATATTGTTGTTTCTCTTGTGTGGTTGTTTTCTGTTTATTTCATTCTTATTATGTATTATTATGCTAGACTGTTGCTAGGATTTGTGAAGATAAGATAACTTGTAGCATCTCTTCTAATAGGGATAATGTAAGAAATTGTCTCTATTTCTTTCATTTAGAATCAGACCCTAGCTAGCTTGTCATATCTATGAAAATTAATCCATGTTTGAGTTGGAGTTAGTTGTAGTTGATCTTGTTTTAGGGACAATTATGGCCAATGCTTCTAGAGTAGAGGTGGAGAGACTTAATGAAACACACTTTGATCTTTAGATTCTTACGATGCGAGATTTTCTTGATTGCAATGAGTGGATTGTGAACCATGTTGCTAGTTTCCTCAGAGTTCATCCTTAGGTTGTTAGAGTTGGTCATGCAATTACTTTGACCTAGAGCTCATGTTTGGTGGTATGGGATAAGTCATAGGTTACATAGAGTTTGTGGAGATATTCATATGGGGAACTAGAGCTCTTGGAAAATTGTTTGAATTTGTTGGCTACATGTATCGAATGGAGGAGTTCGTCATGTAGTGACTTTGACCTAGAGCTCCTACGTGCATGTACTTGGTGGACCCTGTGGAGTTGGTCATATGGTGACCTAGAGTTCCTAGACAACACCCTAGTCCTTAGGATATATGTACTTGTATGTTATGGATTCATGGTCTTTTCAATCCGCATGCTATAGATTTAGAATATTCTATCATTAAAAATGTAATTCTATAAATGTCCTAGGATTTGTAAATGTTTTGGATGTCCTAATAAATTCAAATTTACATGTATGCTTCTAGAATGGTTAGTATTGAAGGTTTTCCATTTGAAATCTATGTTTTTTTTGTAGATATATAAAAGATTACTTTTTAGATCATAATTCTTAAGGGTTTTCTAAATGGAGATAGCTTTAGATTTCCATCTATGCTTCCAACATGGTTAGTTTTGTTGTCATGCCCACATTTGCATGTGGACATGAACACTCAAATCAACAAAAAAAAAATAGTAACACAACATTAACGCAAGCTACTACCATGTATCACACGATATCCTAATGTGCACACTTAGTTGTGTTGTCGTGCAACGTTAGGACAAGCACGCCACACAAAGCGAGGAGAAGGATTTCGAACCTAATGGGTGAAACCAACACCGTTCGTACACCCTCTATAAGTGACGGGAGCCTAAAAGGGTTTGACGTCATGTTATGAGATGCCACAAGGGAATGATTCATAAGATAATTCCCTCGTAGGCATTTTATATGAAAATTGAAATGGCCTCGCCTTAAAAGCTCAGGTTCAACAATTAAATTAAATTCCTAGCATGCTAATATTTAACTAACACTAGATTCATTAAATGATTTCTACTGAAAAAGCAACAATTAATTTTTTTTAACTAATACAATAAAATTAAAATCTCACTATTACATCATTACTAGAAAAATAAATTACTACCATGAAACGAATAAAACTTAAATCTACCATAGTAAGGATTTTAATATTCCCAAAGAAGAGGATTTTAAATCATTTAAATGGCATCAATCTTTCATAAAAACAATTAATGAAATCTCCTCAAAAAAAAATTCTTAAAATAATAATGATTATTCCATTCCACTAAATAAAATAAGTACACCTTTAACAATGTTAAAATAAAATAATTAAATAACATTCCTATTTAAATGACATCAATCTTTCATAAAAACAATTAATGAAATCTCCTCATAATAAAATTTCCTAAAATAATAATTGATTATTCCATTCCACTAAATAAAATAAGTACACCTTTAACAATGTTAAAATAAAATAATTAAATAACAGTCCCTCACAATGTTGACTAGCCATTACTAATACCCAATATTTCTAAATTTATTTCACTCCCACTACACATTATGGGAAAGGTCAACTAAGCTAGTTTAATTAGCAATAAGCACCAATATTTCTAAATTCATTTTACACTCCCACTACACATGATGGGAAAGAGCAACTAAGCTAGTTTGATTAGCAATAAACATCATTAGTTATCATTAATTTCTAGGACAACACCACTAATCACATGAGAAGGTTATAAAAGAACAAATTAACACTCATTTATTCATTTTTGTTTGCAAATTTGGAGCAAGCAAAGAGGGAGAGAGGAGCAATAGAGAAAAAAACTTCTACAAAATTTGTTTTGTTTCCTCTATCTTATTCATTCTTTCATCTCCATTGTATCACCCAATACTTTACTTTGTGTGATTTCAAATGGTTTGAGCTACTCTTTTTGTTATCATCTATTTACCAAAAATACGAAGATAAAATAATGGATAGAAATACAAATATTATTCACTTGCAGACAACTAAGTTCAGTCTTGTTAAGTGGAAAACTGTGTGCAAGCCACAGAAGGAGGGGGGCCTTGGCTTACGATCTTCTATTTTGAATGGGGGAAGCTCTCACAGCCAAGTTATATTGGCGTTGGTATACTAGTCAGCATCAACTTTGGGCCCGTATTATCACCCATTAGTATCTTAAGGATGTTAACACTTTTGAAGTTCCTCGCTTCCCTTTAGAGGGAAGGGGATCTATGATTTGGCATACTCTTGAAAACTAGGGTTTAGTTGGTTAAGGGGCTATTTTGGATCTGTCATAGGGTTCTCAGGGTCTTTTTTGGCGGGATTCTTGGGATGGTCATCCTCCTATCCTTTCTACCTATCCTCACCTTCAGCCACTTTGTGTTCATTTTACTGCTACGGGTTGGAATACGATTAAGCACTATAAGACTGTTCGGAATCTTGGGTTCATTGTTAGTCTTAGATGGAAGCACTCCTCTGATTGGCCGCTAGGAGGGTCGGAGGAGGATAGGCAAGAGTTGGCTCAGATTCTTGCCTTGCGTTAATGCAACACCTTGGTGGGGCAAGATGTCTTGGCTTGGATTAACAATGATTTGTCTGGTAAGTACTCTTTCTGCGAGTTATGGAGAGTTGGTTAGGCAGATGTTTGGGGACACTGAGGTTCCTTGGTAGAAACATGTGTGGAACAATTTTTCTTGGCCTAAGTGCAGTTTTTTTTATGTGGTTGGTGGTCCAAAATCGGTGTCTTCCTTAGGATAACTTATGCAAGCATGGGTTCCAGGGTCCCTTGATGTGTGTTTTGTGTTGTAATAGTGAGGAGAGTGTCATCTTTTCTTCCAATGTTCCTTCTCAAGGGAGATATGGCACTTCTGATGGGGTGTGTGGAACTAGGCTTGCTACTATGTCTCCTCTCTGGCTGAGTTCTATGCTCGATGGGGCAAGGCCCCTGTTAAGACTTATTTTCTTCAAGTTACTTGGGCTCTTGGTCCGACCTTTATTATCTAGCATGTTTGCTTAGAGAGGAATCACGGGATTTTTCAAGATGTGAAGTTGGTTGTGCAACATTTGTGGTGAAAAATTCTTCATTCTTTGGGAGAAACTGTTTCGGCTAAGTGTGACTTGGTTGAGGGTGTGGATCCAGGAGATGTTGCCTGTTGCAGTCGTCTCAATCTTCCTCTTCAGAGTGGTGTTGTGAAGGGTGTTGGCCAGATCATAAGAAATAGATGTAGACATCCTCTTCGGAAGATAAATAGGGAGGGGCGTTGGTGTCCTCCTCCACAAGGTGTGTTGAAAATCAACTTGGATGGTTCTTCTCGGGGAAATCCTAGTCATGCTGGTATAGGGGGTGTTGGGCAAAATAGTTATGGGGATGTTCAGTTTATGATGGAGGCTCTTGCCATTTTATATGTTGTGGAGCGGTTGCGCTCTTGGGTGGAGAAGGATCATTTGTAAGTCTGATTCTCAGGTGGTAGTGACTTTGTTGAAGAGGCAACAATTAGAAGATGTCAGTTGGCATTTAGCTTTGATTATAAAACAGATTCTTAATTTGTGTTTACTTGGAATCTGCTACTTCTTGTCACATTCCGAGAGAATGGAACGGAGTTGCAAATTGGGCCTCTGATCATCTGCAAAATTGGAACATTGTGGATAGGGGTCAATTACCCCCGGATTTGTCTCAAAAGCTAGACCACTTAGTGGAGATTGACAGGGGTGTGTAATGCCCCTGCTTTCTACTTCTTTGTTTTAGTTGGAATAAATTTTTACCCTCTTTAGTTAAAAAAAAAGGAAATACAAATAATGTTGTATATAAAATATTAAAGTAATAATAAAAGGAAAGAATACATTTTTTTTAAATGGTTGATGACCCTGTGCAGGGCTGCAACCCTTTAAGAGCTCGCGGCCTACACAGAGGCCACAGCCCTGTGGTGGGGGCAAAGCCCCCAAGTGCTATGGGGGCGAGATCTCAACCCCCTTTCCCCACCTCCTTCCGCCATGACAACAGGGAGTGCAACAGGGCCCGTGCCCTAAAATAACTTAACCTATTTTATTTTTTCTGACTATTTAACGTGATATAGTTCAGTATATATATATATATATATTGAACTATTCATTTATTTGTATCTTCTCTTTTTTTTAAAGAGATAAAAATGTTAAACAGAACATATATATACACTGAACTATTCATTTATTTGTATCTTATCTTTTTTTTAAGAGATAAAAATGTTAAACATAACATATTTATTTATATATGTATATATCAATGGCTCACATATATATAAATAAATCTATTAAACTATATAATGAAATATGAATAATATCAACTATTTATATCACATTTTATGGAGCCATATTAATAAATGAATTCCTTTATTCATTATTAATAATGATACAAAAGTATATATATTTTGTTGAACATAATAAAAAGAAATACTTTAACCACGTTTAAATAAGACTCAACTTTTATTATTATACACATAACCACTATAACTTATTTTTCCAACACGAGTTTAATATTTAGAACTTTTAGGTAGAAATTTCTACATCCAACTTTCAAATGCACCACCACACATTTCATCTTGAAATCTAAAGTAAAAAGGTGAGAATACTCATTTTATCCACACACAACTTATTTCTTTCTCATGAATACTAAATACACTTGTTGCATGGAAGATAAGAATAGGGGTAAAAAAAAAATTCTTTTTCTTTTTTTACCTACAATATATTTAAATAATTGGCAATATATATATATCCAAACTCTTAACATAGTGGGAAGAAAATATAATCCTTTCTCTACATTTACACATTTTGAAACTTATGTGAATAGGATAAATACAATCTTTTGACATACTAATAATACTACAAAATCATAGTGGCTCAAAGACCACATTTCTACAATTCAAAACACTCATAACCACATTTACAACTCAACCCAAGTTTCTCGCTACAAAACAAGTCTTTTAAATAAGGGATTCGTTCTTGAACAAAGTATTAACTCTACAAAATAGTAGGATCTTCTCCTTCCTTGGTCCATTCTCATAAAACCTGCCACACAAGAAACCACATCCAAAGACCACTAGAGATGCTCACCTCCCAACAGTTGGCTTGCTCACAAGCCATTCCCCAGCTAGGAGGCCAACTATGAAACCCAAGGAGCACATCACAACTACTACACCATTCATTTTTCACAAAATATTAACACACAATACTCCCAGCCAAGGTTTATACAACACAAAGGATACCAAAGGAGGAATCCAACATAGGGGGAGTAGAGTAGAACATCTCTACTTGGGGAAAAAGCTGAACTACTTCACCAAAGATCACATAAATATATTCCCACTTCTTTCAATCTCCCAAGCTTCTAGAATATCATTTCCATCACTAATCCACAATCTTTCAAACCACCAAATGGCACTCATGCCAACCCAAAATACAAATATGGCACTCATGCCAAATCTCTCTCTCAAGAGAGTGAAATTTTTCATTTATACCTCCCTCAAACCCCTCACATGGGTTGCTCTCAACCATTTGGGGAGACAATCCAAGTACACAAACACCCAACCCAATAAACAATCCACAAATCCAACAAACAACATGGAGAAATAACATGAAGAGAAAACAACAACACATAAGCTCCTATCTCATTTTACATTCACATACATAAGCATAATTAATCTAGAAAAGAAAATAAACCTACCTCACAAAAGCTATCCCAAATGATGATGAAAAATCTTGGTGAAGTCCCTCCAAGAGCTCCACTAGTCTTCTCCAATCTTCAAATCTTTCCTCAAACTCAACTCAACAAGTGAAAATGAAATGCAAAAGTGATTCTCGAGTTGCAAATGAGGGTATATGTAATGGATGACATGTCACACCTCTCTAAATGAGAAGGTGCCACATGGAATCTACCTCATCCCCTTCAACCAATCCCCAAACCCCAAGGAACTTACCCACGCCACTTTTTTCCCAAGGAACTTGGGAGTGGTCTAAAACACTCAAATTTCAAAAAATCAAAGCCCAAAAGACCCCCAACCCCAAGGTAGATGACCTAGGGACTTAAAATCACTAAAATAATCATGAAAAAGACCTCTCAATACCCCTCAAAAGTGACCCCAAATTTTAAATTTCAAAATAAGACACACCAGCAACCAACTTGAATCACCCATGTCAACTCACATTTACACACAATTTTAAAAATCAAATTAATCATAGCAAATAAATCACGTTACACATAATACATTTACAAAAGACTTTAGTCCCCATATATACTAAGGTCAGGCATCACAGGGAATTCACATGGGTTTCTAATTGACCTCTGAATTTCCATTGGTTATGGAAGGTACCTGCACATGTCAATTTGTCCAATAAGCATATATAGTCGAAGCAACTTGAATTAAATTCCGATTATAATCATATTGAATACGAACATCTTTATTCTAAACAATAATCAAAATCCAAATGAATGTCAATTACATCAATACAATTTCAATCTTCATTCCAAGATATCTCCTAATGTCATCACATATGCATCATAATGATCTATCAAAACAAATATCCAGTTTCAAATCACCTCAACTTTATTTAATAGCATACTCCTAAACTTAATTCAATTTTCAATAAAATCAACTAGATAATTGAATCATCTCCATTCAACATATAATTAATCCAAGTCAAGCACACATTCATTATATAAGGCTCAAGGAAAGCATAACTACCTCCTAGTTAAATCATCATCCTCATAAACAAATTAACTCAATTACTCAAATCAAAGTGTTGTCCATGATATTCTATCACAAGAATCATAAGTCCCACAATCAACCAGTCTTACATCTAGATAAATCAATAATAATAGACTCAATAGTGTCAACAAATATGCTCCATAAGAATGGGCCTCACAAAGTTGAATGATAACCTAGCTATCTTGTGAATACACCATCATAACATACAAAGAGAGTCAACTACGTTAATCAACATAATCCAACACATGCCATTTAAATTCACCACTCTACTCTAGGCACCTTTGTCTAATATAACTTATCCAAAAGGATCACAAGTCCATACATAATGTCTAAATTCTAGGAGTATCCAACACCATAATAGGACCTCATCATGCAATTAAATTAGCCAAACAAGGGTGGGCCTCACGTCTTTAAAATTTGTGGTTTTTTGTAGGTCTATGGAAGAATACTTTTCATATTATAATTCCTAAGGGTTGTCTAGATGGAGATAGTTTCATTTGTTGGTGTGAACAAGGGTATTACCTATCTGGTTTACCTTTATAGTGTGAATAGGGTACATTATCTAACTCGTTCTTATTTAGAACCTATTCACACATGTTCACATGTTAAGTCGACTTAAGGGGACTTGGGATAAGCTTTCTAGATGTTTCTAATTGTCATGTGATCTTATCCTATAGTTGGCATCTTATCCTCTAGTTGTCACATGTTATAGGATTATGACACTTGTCCTAATCCTACATTGTCTTGTGTCTCACCTTGGTCTTTACAACCAAGGCCTTCTTTGTACACTATTGTATCATGTATTCTTGTATCATTATTTTGGCAATATAGCATTCTTGTAGACATGATATTTCCACAGTCCATGATATAAAATAGAGCTTCTGCAAAAACTGTGTAGCTTTTTTGGATTAACGTTTCGGATCACACTCCGTGATCCATCATCAAGAAGAAAAGAAGAGAATGGGTGAGTTAAAATTGCAGAGACAATAACTTAAAAAGAGAGCATTCTTTTTGCTTGTCTCTCTTGTATAGAAGGTTATTTCTTTTTACACATTTGATCCTGGTGGTTGATTGCTTCAACATGGTATCAAAGCTTTGATCCTGCAAGCCTGGCTCAAAACATAGCTCACCATTGAGTCCAGAACGCCCAAATCTATAAAGATCGACTATCCAAAACTCAATTTTGGACATGGGTAATTTTTTGGATTTTTTGGGCTTTTATTTGCTTTTTTGCAAAAAAAAAAAAAGTCAAAAAGCCAAAAAAAAAATTAGCCAAGGACCATAATCCCCCCTGCAAGTTTTTTTCTCCATTTTAAAGTTTTGCAGGCCATATACGGTTTTTGGGACTATATGTCCTGTTCCAAAACACTTTATCCCATTTCGGGACAACCAGTCCACTATTGGGATAGCTTGTCCAATTTCACAGCACTGGTCCCATTTCGAGACACTATCCCATTTTTTGGCCCTCTAGTTTTTTGGCCTTTTTGGACCCAATTTGGCCCAGGCCCAGCCTCTACAAACCATTTCAGGGATTTCAACTCCATTTGACTTAGATCCAGCAATTGAAGATCTCTTGTGGCGGATCTTTGCTTTTTTGTAGGTATTTCCCACTGGTCACAACTAGGTGGATATTTGTCTTTTTGGGCCCAGGACTCGGACACTTCTTCCGTTTTATGGACACACTATCCGATCTAGCCCAATTCGGACTTGCACCGGGCTCACTTCCCCTTTTCTAGGCCTCTCCGCCCCATCACCACCTCGCCACTGCTCAGAGCGGCCCCATTGAAGTTGCCGCTAGTTCCAACTACTAAACACGAGATTTGCCTCTTTTCAGGCCCATTGTTGGCCGATTGGCCCTCAATAATTGGAAGTTGCATTCGGCCCATTCTTGTCAATCGTTCTAATTTGTTCTTTGGCGTGGATCCTTATCACTTGTGATGCAGGAGCATCCGGGTCCACAAGCAATCCTCATCAACCTAAAAGATTTCTTTGCTTTCTTGTTTGTTTGTTTTCCTTCTTGTTCTACTGCAAGAGTTGATCAAATTTCTAGAGAATTTCCTAAGGATTCTTGGCCAAGTGTTGACTTGTTCTTGAAGAAGATCCAAATGGGTGCTCACATTTCAATTTTGATGAAGATCTGAGCTAAATTGGACAAGTTATGCAAAAGTGGAACTTTCAACATCAACATGATATGTGGGACTTTCCCTACCATTAGAATATATGTAGATGACCCTTGAAATCCCAAAAAAAAAATCCAAGTGATGATGTCATCTTGTTAAAAAGCCAAATGGGTGTCCAAAATTGGAGTTTTGCAAGATTCTTAGCAAAATTGGGCAAGTTATGCTTAGGCGAAACTTTGGTTTGCAACAAGGTATATCCAGTTGACCCCAAAATCCCCGCAATATCCAATTAACCCAATTTTCCCGCAATATCTGGTTGGGTCACTTTTTCCCACAATATCACGTTGAGTCACTTCTTCTCACAATATCGCTTGAAAGTGCCCAGAAAGCGACAAAAACAATTTTTTGACCGCCTGTACAGCGGATCCAAAAACCAATTAATGATTGACACGTGTCCAATTCACATGATGAGTGTGGTGGCCACATCAAATGCCTATAAATAGGGGAATCTCACAATAAAAGGGGGGAACTTCTCCGTAATGATTTTTTGGCTTCTCACAGTAAAAGGGGGGAAACTTCTCCGTAAAGAATTACAAAACAAGTGATAATGTGATTTATAGTGTGCAATCACCCCACATTGGTAACAAGACACTCTCTGTCAAGAGGAACACGAGAGATTAATAGCAAAATGTTGGCATAGACAAGATTATGAGCATGGTCATGATGGTCTAAGACTCGTGAACCCTATTGGCAAAATTCTTCAACACTTTTTGGACTAGATCAGTGCAGCTTCCAATACCATACAAGCAAGATAGCTTTGGCAGATAGTTGTATAACATCTTTGTAGTTTCTCCAACATCCTTGCACCACCAAGTTCATATTTGGGAAGGGGAACATCCTACAAACATGTCCATATGTTCTTTTGATTAAAAAAATGGCGCTTAAACTAATATCTGGGATTGAGTTTTATGATTAAATTAAAATTAAAATATAGTTTATCAAAAGCCATGGGGTGTATGAAAGGTTGTGACTCTTTCCAATAAGATATAAAAAGGGCAATGAATGAATGAAAAAGGGAATTCAACAGAAAGAGAATTTAATACAGCAACAAAGAAGAATAAATCATTCAAGCTACCTTCAAGCATTAACTTGTCAATCCATCAAGAAGTATCAATCTACAAAAGCAACCAACAATACTCTAGCAAATTCATCAAACATTCAGTTTTGAATTTGAGGAAGTGTCTTGCAAATTGTAAGGACTAAATCCCTTCCAAGTTCACGAGAGTTAGAAAGACGACCCCCCCTTTCATGCTCTTATCAAGTTTGGACTGGAATTGGAAGGACAAACAACCTTTCATGCTCTTGGGCTTGATCAAGGAGGACAGCAACTCTCCAAAGTGAATTGAGAGTTGGAAGGACAGCACACCTTCCATGCTCTCAGCAAGTTTAGGACGAAAAGCCTTGATATTGGCACTGTTGAGTTAGGGATGGAGAGAGTTGGAAGGACGACCCACCTTCCATGTTTTCAACGAAGGACGAAAAGCCTTGATATTGCCATTGCTAAGTTAGGGACAGAAACCTCTAATTCAGCGAATTTGCAAGTATTTCCATGGAATTCATGATGTGATTGGTTGTGAGAATTGTACTATGATGTGTTGATATGAATATTAATGATGCTATGATGTATTGATCTGAATATTAATGATGCTATGATGTATTGATCTAAATATTATCATAATTTCTCGATCTTTAATATTTCTAATATCATTTTTTGTGATTATTATTGTTTGTAGGCCAAGAAATCAAGAATGTCCCCAAAAGGGACATACATTACTATTGGATCTAAAAGGTGGTATATCCAATTAAGCCAAAGAGCTCAACAAGCCTTGGAAAGAAAAAATAGAGGCAACTACCAACTAAACTAAAGTAGAGGAAAGAATAAAATGGGTGATCGTGATGTAGATCAAGAGAATGATTTGAAAGTTTTTATGCAGCAAAAGACAAAAAGACAAGCAAACCAATCAATTACTCATCCAAATGATGTAATTACATCATACAATTATCTTCGAACATCAATATCATTTTGCAATTGGCCTTTCACATTTCCTTGTGCCAACGTTCAATCTATGTTATATCCCTCGTGTGCATTGGTCTCCCCTCAAATCTCTCTCCAATGCATTCTACAACTCTAGACAATGCCCCCTAACCACTCTCAAACTCATCATTATCCAATTTTGTTACTGCAAAGTTTTGTATTTGTACTTTATTTGGACGTTGTAACTTGTAATTTTCTTTCTACAAATTGTATATTCACTTGTCCACCTGGACTTATTGGTACTTTATCATCTTTTATGCCTTTCACTTTCTTCCATCATCATGTTTCATCTCCATCAATAACTAATTTTCGTCAATTCTAAATACACTTGCTCCATCCTCCCAACTTATTTCATCCTTCATGTCTTCTATCAAACATACTCTCTCTTCAATAAGATAGATCTTTTCTCTTTTAATGATCTTATATGTCATAGATTGTCTCCGCGCTACCTTATCATATTTCACAGATTGTTCTACACCTCTACAACTTTGTTCAATACTCAATGTCTTACTTGCCAAAAAGATTCAAATTTACCTTCTCTACAACGTCACTGAATTCATCTTTCCAATCTTTCTTCAAGCCCTCTTCATCATTCAAATCTTCCATCAATAATACTTCATCTTAAGAGTATTTTGCAATATCCAATCTTTTGATTTTCAATGCTCTCAATTTCCTCTTCAGCTTAACTACATCTTTATCTGTGACACATTATCCCAATCACATCTTACCTCAACTATCTTGACTGCAACATCTTCATTTGCAATTCTTCTTTGTTGTGATCCATCTCTAAATCTTCAAATCTTGCATCTATCACATTGTTGGTATTCAAATCATCAAACAAATGCTTACCAATCCATTTGTCTTCCATTAGTCCTTTCAAGAATTTTTTTGGTCACAAATTCTCCTTTCATGGAATCATAATCATTTACTCCTTCACCTTCTTTAGGCATATTCACAATAACATTCATTTTGCCTTCCTCTTTGTCTTCATCCTCACTTGATTTTAACATGACTTCTACTATCATTCTCGACTTCGACTAATGATATATTGGAAGGCAAACAACAAGGCAACAAGTACACGGTTGTGGAGGAGCTCATTCTATACAAAGACTGAATATATCTCATCCCAGGATCGAAAATGAAAAGAATTTTTTTTTGAAGAACAAGATTTAAAATCTGAGAATACAACAAATCAAATTACTAGAACAAGCAATGAATTGTATGATAACCACACCATGGATCTTGAGTTGCCCAATGAAAGGAGAGAAGAATCTTGGGATAATTCTAGAAACTCTTTGGACTAGTTACAGAATATGAGAATCTTGAAAGTAAACCAAAAAGATATAAAATCATTCCAGAAAAGAACAGTGCATTCAAGGTCATAGATGTGTGTTGTGCTTCAAATCTTCATCTTAATATATGGGAAGCTCACTTGTTTTCTTTTACTCAAAGCGATATCCATGTGCGAAGGTTGGGCCAACTTCATTGGTTCTTTGAAGATGTAGTTGATACCAAAGAAGAAATTGATCTTCGAATTAATGCTTTCTTTACTTGGTTTCAAACTTTACTAATGCAAGATGTCTTTTGGTTTCTTCTCTCCGAGGATGAGAGAAAAATGGTCTTAAATTATGGCCCTTGCCAATTACTAACTCTTGGCTTTGTTGTTAACAGATATTGGGAAATACAAGTACATATACCAGAAGAATATTGGACAATAAATTGTCCTCATACTTTATAGAATGTTATCAACCTTATGATCTTAAAGGACTATGTTGGCAGTTGGATTGAGGCAAGTATACTAACAACAATTCTTCAAGAACAATCAATGTCTAGGAATTACAAATCTACAAGGTTGATTTGGGATCCTGGTAACTCCAGGAGCATCTTAGTTGTGATTGCTTGAGGACAAGCAATCTTGGGCAAGGCGGACTGTCATACCCCCGCCAAGTTAGATCATAGCACTATTAGGAATTACAACATAATTTATGTACTAATTACTGTCATCACAATAAGGTGGCCAATTACTCCAGCGAACATGTGGTGCACTTGTGGTATAACAGTGACCCGAGTTAATAGGTCATGATGTAATCATAATGGTAAACAAGGCACTCGAATAAGCATGACCTGAGTGCAATTACTTCTCACCACAATAAAGAGCCCATAACTCTGGTTGACATGCACAGTGGTGGTGTTATATCAATTATGCGGTGCATTCAAGCATAACCCATGTTTAATGGGCTACTTTAGAGAGCGATCAAGGTTTCCAAACCTTAAGAATGTCACTTAAGATTACACAACTTCAAATGCAAACCAAGCTTGTTGCATACTAGACTGTAGTCTAGGGATACCACACACTATAATAAGGTGATCTGCTAGAAACGATTATGTGAAGTATTAAAGCAAGATGAACGCTATATAGGATATATTTCCCTGACTAGGTTTACATATCTTAATGATTGAAGTCAAGGTTCTCACACACTCTATGATACAATTTGAGATCAACCCACACCCTGTCAAGGCAACTAATATCCCGACCTAAGATTTAAGGTTGTTTTGTAGTACTAACAGAGACATTGGCAAGGAACAAGTGTGTGGCCCGATTGTTTGCCAACTTGCACAACTCTTGACCCATAGTTATTTGTTAATGAAAGACTTACGAAACAAGTGATAATGCGATTTATAGTGTGCAGTCACCCCACATTGGTAACAAGACACTCTCTGTCAAGAGGAACACGAGAGATTAGTAGCAAAATGTTGACATAGACAAGATTATGAGCATGGTCATGATGGTCTAAGACTCGTGAACCCTGTTGGCAAAATTCTTCAGCACTTTTTGGACTAGACCAGGGCAGCGTCCAATACCATACAAGCAAGATACCTTTGGTAGATAGTTGTATAACATCTATGCAGTTTCTCCAACATCCTTGCGCCACCAACCAAGTTCATATTTGTGAAGGGAGACATCCTACAAACATGTCCACATGTTCTTTTGATAAAGAAAATGGCGCTTAAACTAATATCTGCGATTGGATTTTATGATTAAATTAAAATTAAAATATAGTTTATCAAAAGTCATGGGGTGTATGAAAGGTTGTGACTCTTTCCAAGAAGAAGATATAAAAAGGGCAATGAATGAATGAAAAAGGGAATCAGCAGAAAGAGAATTTAATACAGCAGCAAAGAAGAATAAATCATTCAAGCTACCTTCAAGCATTAACTTGAATATCCATCAAGAATTATCAATCTGCAAAAGCAATCAGCAATATTCTAGCAAATTCATCAAACAATCAGTTTTGAATATGAGGAAGTGTCTTGCAAATAGGAAGGACGAAATCCCTTCCAAGTTCATGAGAGTTGGAAGGACAGCCCCCCTTTCATGCTCTTCTCAAGTTTGGACGTGAGTTGGAAGGATGGACAACCTTTCATGCTCTTGGGCTTGATCAAAGAGGACGGAAACCCTCAAAGGTGGACTGAGAGTTGAAAGGACGGCCCACCTTCCATGCTCTCAACAAGTTAAGGACGAAAAGCCTTGATATTGCCACTGCTGAGTTAGGGATGGAGAGTTGGAAGGACAACCCATCTTCCATGCTCTCGGCAAGTTAAGGACGAAAAACCTTGATATTGCCACTGCTGAGTTAGGGACGGACACCTCTAATTCAGCATATTTGCAAGTATTTCCAAGGAATTCACGATGTGATTGGCTGTGAGAATTGTACTATGATATATTGATCTGAATATTAATGATGCTATGATGTATTGATCTGAATATTATCATAATTTCTTGATCTTTAATATTTCTAATATCATTTTTAGTAATTATTATTGTTTGCAGGCCAAGAAATCAGGAATATCCCCAAAAGGGACATTACAAATTATAAACCCAAAAACTCTACTGCAGCTACAGGAAGGTAATGCTGCTACAGCCGCTTGCATGGCACTCAAGGACGAATCCCTTCAGGGCATAAACCTGGTCCTCTTGGGGATGAAAAATCCTCAGCAGAATACATGGGGCAGGATATTTCAGATTTGAAGAGATTAAGGATCAGCAGGGTGAACAGTTGCATGACTGCATGTGTGTTAAGGATGCTTCAGAGTCTAGAACTGTGCTGGGTGTCTTCCCATTTAGGACATCTCGCCAATCTTCATGTGCCTCAGATGGATTCCTGATTCAAACCATTTGAGATAACAGTAAGAGGCCTCAAGAGCAATTTAACAAGTCTGTGGACAATCAAGTTTGCATTTATATCATAAGAGAACAAACGTTGATAAACAAATCAGAACATGTTGTGGTCAAATGTGAAAGTCTATTAGTGGAGAAAAAAGGTCTTAACAGAATTCCATATATTGCATATGATGCAGATTCTGGTTTTGCCTATGATTCTTCTGAGGCTTTTAGAAGAGTTATAGATGACCATAGCTTGACAGTAGCACCTGCTCAAACTTTAGCATCTAGCCTTTCCACTGAGGAATCTTTAGAGAGAAATGTGAATTCCCTAAATGCTACATCTCAGAAGATTCTATTCTTAGTAGGACATTGGATGCCTTGAATACATCATGTTGTGGTCAATCTTCATGTGCCTTGGATGGATTCCTGATTCAAAGTTCAAACCATTCAAGATACAATGAGAGACCTCGAGCAATTTAACAAATCTATTGACAATGAAGTTTACATTTCTATAATAAGAGACCAGACGTTGATTGACAAATCAGAACATGTTGAGAAATGTGAAGTTACAATATCAGATAGTAATGCAGAAGTACCTAACCAGGTATCTGAATTTGATGACAGATTACTAAAAGGAGTGAAACTAGTTTCTCACGGAACTTCATCCATAGAGCTTCAAACAGAGTCAAATTTCATCTACAAGTACCAAGAAAATCAAACGGCTAAAAGAAAGCATGAAATATTCCACTGTAGAAGTGAAATATGCTGCTACAATGAGTTTTAATCGGGTTACGAACGCACTAACAACTTAAAAGGGTTTTGTTTAAGCCAATTTTTGCCAGAGTATGAACTGCAAGTAATTGTACAATCGCCCATGACATTAAACACTATGGTATTTATAGACCTTAGAAGGAATATGACTTGTAGCATTCACAAAGGGATAGGGACATGATGACATGACAAGGACTTCTAAAGACACCCACATGACCCTTCATTTCAATTCCCTTGACTTTTCATTTCATTTACCAGAAGATGTAACAATGTCACTTTCTCCTCAAAAAAGAGGGTTAAAATTACAGAACCAACAATGGGGAATGAGAAGAAAGAATATAGGGGCATCTAAGAGTTGATTCAACATGTGGATAAGGTCAGAATGGCATCAGTGTCCAAAGGAAAACAATTGTTGTAAAAATGACAACGTTCCCCAAGGGCATGTCCCCAGTTGGGTTTAGCTATTTTTTGAAAGGGGGGCAATTGGGGACGGGGAGAATATCCGCAGCCTGTCCCCTTTTTTCTGAAAATTTGGAGACGTCCTAGGGATGCCCCCTCACGATGGGAGACGTCTCCTGGGAACGCTAGGCATCCCAGGGACTTCCTGACATCCCCTGCAGACTGGCAAAGAAGATGTGATTTGAAGACTGCTGCGATTTTTCAGACTGCAGACCAGCAAAGAATCCCAGGAATTGCGGCAAGCCCCATTTGCAATAGTCATACCTAGATACTTTTTTTAAAATATGAAAAATTGCATTGGAATCATGGCAAAGTAAAATGTCAAATACAGGATTTGCAGAATCACGAGGGCAAAGAAAATGTCATGAGGGCAAAGGAAAATCGCAGGCATCTAAACACAAGAGTAGCAGTGTTTTTTGCAGTTTGAGGGGACACACTTATTTCCACGCACCAGACAAAGTATCTGTAGTAGGAGGTCAAGGGCATACAGCATTCCAGTAATACATATATATATATATATAAACAAAAATCTTTAAGATATTCATATTTTTGAAATTCTGTGTTGGGCTTTTTAGCCTTCACTTCAGGAGAAGTTTCTTTTCAGCATCCAACTTTTGCATTACTATATCAGCTTAACAAAATATTGATATTTATTTTGCTATGTACCACGGATCTTTTAAAATCTAACAAAATATCATGTCTCTTATTGATATTCGTATCACTATATCTTTTAAATTATGGTATATATAGCCATATCCCCCCACCATCCCTAGAAACCCATCCCCCATCCCAAAAACTCGGGGAAACACTGAAAAACAACAATCAATGACCAATAATGACAGAACATGTTTACAGAGATAGGTCTAATATCATCATCAGGCAGAGATGTAGCACCATGAAATGCAATTTTCAGGAGCATGCAATTCTTTTACTTAGTCTGTATGGCCCAGATGCCATGGACTATTCCCAGGCTTTTTGGAATGATTTGAATGAGTAAAGTCTGCATGTGGTTCTCTCTAGTCAGAAAGTGTCAAAGGCAGTATGATAAGTCTTTACTGGTATTTAAGTTCAATAAAGATTAGTCTTTTTGGTGCCTGCAGCATTTAAAGCAATTTTTATATTTCTCAGCTGTTAGTTTTATCTAAGCTACATTCTTACTAGAAGCTTTTTGAAAAAGATTAAAATGTCTTTAAAAGTTCTGGTTTTCATAGCTTTATTATTGCCCCAGTATTTAATTTGATATTTGCTCTCAGTAGTTCTAAGTAATCGGTCCTCTTTGCTATGTATAGGATCCCCTAGCTGCAATCTCTAGGCAACATTTTAGTACATGAAAGTCTTAGGATTTTTTTAAAGATTAGTGTTATATGCTGAAAGGTCTGCCACTTTAAAGCCCATGGTACATAGCTTTCTTTTGAGATTGGTCCCCACACATAGAAATTCATTTATATCAAAATGGAAAAAAAAAAGTTCAATGGAGCATCTAAATTAAACCCAGGAATCACAAAAAAGATCCCTTAACAAAACAGTACCAGTATTGTCTTGGTCAAGGCATCAAACACATTATTTTGTAGCTTCAAACTTAAGCTGACCACTTGTTTTGATCTTGGTGAATAATTTGACAGTCCCGAATCAATGAGTCTCTCTTTTATTTCCTTTGGGGTATAGTGCTGAAAATCAGGTAACATTTATAGAGATGGTTGCAAAGTGTCCTGTCCTGCAAGTCAATTTAACAGTAATAAGGGAACTGTTAGCCCTGCTGAAATTACAAATTTAGCCAGAGTCAAAAATAATGATCCAATGGATGTTATACTGAAAACAAGATTGCAAGATTACATTTATCATCTCAACTTAGTCAGAGTAATTCTGCTGGACTGATATTGTCTGTTACAGTTACAGCCACTTGAGATTTGACACGATAGGTCAAACCTCTATATACCAAAAAAACGAATAGATGAATTGAATGGATGAAGAAGAGACTAGGAAGATGTGCAACATATTGAATCAGGTCTCTTAGATATGATGTTGAATGCCAAGGAGACATACAATCTAAGAGAATTTGATAGAAAGCATATAGCTCAGCTCCTGTACACCCACATGTTTAATATAGCAAATTATAAAAAACACAAAGTGTACCACATTATTGGTGCAGGTTCACTCTATAATTGTATGAATTAGGCTTGCAACATTGCTGCAACACTTTTTTTCCATCTTTTAGTTTCCTCACATGGTAGACAGAGATGCTGATAGAACATTAAGAACTTAAAGAAAGAAGCATTGTTGTTTATTCTAGCAATGATATGAGGAGTTAAAAAAGGTAAGGAAGGATTAAGATGAGTTGAATATCAGAGTGGAAAGTGATGTCATAGTACTAGTTAATTCAAGAAAATCTGGCAAAGCCAAAGCCCCATTGTCTTAGAATTAAACCATTCTTAACAAGTGGCCTTACAATCACATTGACAAAGCTGACTGTCATCCAAATCAGAATAACCCTAGACAGCAGGCTCATTGGTGTCCACCTGCCCATGGCTTTGTAAAATTAAATTTTAACAGTTCCTCAAACGGTTACTGGGTAAGGCTGAGGCCAGCTATTTAATCCGTGATAAATTAGGGATTTTGGTTGATGTCCACTCTATTTTTCTTTCCAGCTCCACTAACAATGAAGCAGAGATTTCTGCCCTGGTTGAGGGGCTGAGAATGGCTAAAAACATTGGCATCTCAAAGCTTGTCACTGAAAATGATTCACAAATTGTTTTGAGAATATGAAAAAGCCAAAACGGCTATATGCCTAATTGGAAGCTAAATTTTGCACTGAATGTGGCCCTGATCCTTGCAGGGCACTTCGAAATTTCTTTTGTTCACATTTTCAGGAGAAGGAACAAACCTGCTGACCTGCTTGCAAACCAGAGGTTGAACAAGAGTTAATTAGTCTTATGTCTGGCAATCGAAATGACGAGTGGGAAGGCCTCTTCGAATCCTAATTGAAGATAAAGCCTAGATTTTCAATTATTTATCATATTCCCAGATGTATAACCCCTCTGTAATGATTGGTTTGTTGTCCCTTTACTGCCCGTACTAGCATCCAAGTAGATGGGTTTTGATCATTAGTCACATTGTTATCTTGCAAATATCTATCTCTGTTTGGTATGCATCAGACTTTTTCTTGTGTGTAAAGTTTGTTTCAAACTAGTGTGGATGCTCACTGCTTCGCATGGCAGAGGTGGCAGAGGTTCTACAAGTCTTGGGTGCAAATGCACCTACAATGGTGTCAACACATCATTTATCGGGAAGGTCTCTATACACAGATAAAATTACATTTCAGCACTACAGTGATAAGTTGATAACACTTTAGTACTACTTAGGTGGACTTTTGGTCAATCAAGGCTGGATGATATTGGATTTTGGAGATCAAAAGAGTTCAATCCTGAAGCAGTTTGCTGAGGGACTATCTAAGATTATTCCTGATGCTGACATTTGCACTAAGATTCTCCACTAGGGTTTCCAAATCTCATAGCAAGTTTGCCCTTTCCAAGCAAAAATCTTGTGATGTTGCCTGCCATTCAATCTGAGGGTTTTCCCTATGAGCTAAGTGTTGTTATTTTTCTCAGCACTATTCGGCCATGGCCCTGGTTGCATAAGTGGGGGTCTGAAAACAGAACCCTGTGCCCTATCTCAAGCACCATTTTAAAGTTTCCATCATAAATTATAAGTTTATTCACAAACAAATATTATTTTTCAAAGTTAAATAACATTACATGACATAGTTTTCAATAATATTCATCTTAAATAAAAGAGATAATTCTACTCATCAACCCTTAAATATTCTTAAAAACAAAATAACAAAATCTTTTCCAATAATCCTCAAACACAAGGGATAAATATACTCATTAATTTTGAACCTTACTGAAGATATATATAAATCAGTACCCCAACAAATTCTCAAAGTACATCTTTTTAACTAATTGGGGCTTGCCTTAACTTATGAGTCCTCATGGGCATGCCAATTGCACTTGTTGGTGTGATAAATAGTATATGAGACTTGTTGCCAAGACTTCCTAGGTTCATGATTTGGCAAGAAATTGCTAGTAGTGGCCGAGTACACACTAATTAACTAAAGTGAGATTCAAGAAACAGTCAAAGATTCGGCATGGCAGCGCTACAATTAATCTAGCCCTGGAAGCTCAATGGAGTCTCAATGCCAATCCACTTGAATGCCTCTCCTATCTATCTTGGAGGTACAAGCATATATAAAGCTTGACCCTTAATGTCATCCCATATGCCCACAGATGTTATGGCCAACTAGGGAAGAGAGACCAATGGTGGTGCACCCTACCTTTACTGTTGTCCACATAGAAATTGATGCCATGGCAATACCCTAAAGTGACACAATGGCTGGTCTTATCTATCACAAATAGAAATATTTTATTTGCAACTTAATCTTCCCACAATTATATTGGCAACAACAAATTTCCTAAAAATTGTTAATGTCAGTTTTATAACCATGTCCTACAACTGTCCGTGTGTACCATCAGTTGTTGAATTGCACGACACTTGCTACAAGTGGTAAATGCAGAGGAAGCCAATGTAAGACATACTTGAGTTTTTTAAATATACTTATAATTTTTTTATACTATATATGAATATAAAAATTGATGGCATATATGATCTTTTTTGTTTTTATGGGTAGTTGTGAACGTTTGTTGTTGGTATGGTTGGTCAACAAACAAGTTTTGGCTATGCAAGGAAGGTGTGGTTGTCTTTCAACATCACTAAAGAAATGATCCAATTGATTTTTAGTTTCTGTTGTCTTTCAAATTAATATTGTTAATAGTCAAAGTGGTGATTGTCTTGAAACATGTGAACATAATCAACAAGAAGAGAGACGCAGTCTTCCCACCAAGCCAAGCCAACCCTTATGGCTGGTGGAGGAGACTATGAAACCTGGAATTTCTTTGAATTTTGATGAAGAACAAAGTCTTTCATTACCATGTCCACTGAAAACAATTAATGCAGCTCCATTGGTGCACTATTATGCTGATTGTGCAGATTGGGAAGTAGTACAAAATGTTATGAAATTGGGAGAAACTGAGGATTTGGAGCCAAATGTTAGCGAATGGCAAGATGAAAGTGAAACAAAATCCAACCAACTATTGGGAGCCAAGAGCAGTTCCAACATAAGCCAGATCCTAAAACTTCATTTTCATCTAGTGATGGATACCTCAATTTATCACTATATATGATTACATGAATCTATTAATGGAGCAAAAAGAAAGAAGGAAAGAAATTGAGTCACTGAAACAAACAAACAAAGAACAAACTGAGGAGAGAAAGGCAGTAAGAATTACCGCTAAGAATATGAAGGAGCTGAAATGTTCCGTTCTAAAATACATTGTTGCTAGGGTTTCAAAGGTTGCCGACCTACCCTCTGTTAGGCGGAAATTATATTTGTTATGTTGTTGTATTGGTAAATATGTTGGTTAGTTGGTATCGGCAAGTAGTTACTCCCAACCGGTGTCGGCGACGGTTGGCAATCGTTAGACAACCTATATATGTATCGTCATTCCAATGTAGGAGGCAGCATTGTGACATTGTAGTGTGATACTGATATATTCAATGAATGGAACAATGTTTTATCATGTGCAATTCTGGTATGAATCATATGCGTTATAGTTATTGTTGTATATTTCCGTTTACTCCAAGTTTGGTCTGAAACACCATATTGCCAGTAAACATTTGGCATCATTGCCTAAGCGAATCCGGTGAACATCTAGACGGGAGAATGGCGTCGTGATGGGGCGGCCGACCGAAGAGCCAATACAAGCAAATGAGGATCGGGAAGACGCTTTGACGGAAGACCTCTGCAGTTTGTGGGAAAACTCGTTGAAGGACCACGTACAGAGGGAGGCTCTCAAACGAGAGATCCCTCAGTTGGTCATCTGGGATCAATTGCACGTCAACCAAGAGGTCGACCATCTCCTCACCCGAGTAGCAATTAATGCCCATACAACTCAGTAAGGATAAGAACCGAGTACCAAGTGGGCATGAAACACCAGAGGAAAGAACATGAAGATCATTGAGATTAAAGGAACAAGAAGAATGAAGGAAAACACTGAGACAAATTGCCAATGAATATCATCATGCCGACGAAGGAATTTTTAAGACACCGCTGACAAATAAAGAAAAAGGGAATGAAAATGAATTGACAAAAGAAATTGAAAACAGCATACGCCACATCGGAGAGTTATCCATATCGGATGACGAAGGGCTAAGAGTTGGAAGATCTGAGCCTAAGACCCCAGGGCAAAGGGAGTACCGGAACGAACCCGAGGAGACTCAAGGTTTAGAGGACGCAGGGAAGACTTGAACGTGGCCGAGAGTGCAAGTGAAGCACCGAGACGTTGCGAGAGAACCAGTCCAATCAGGTCCAACGCACAAGGAGGGCATCGGGGAAGGATGGTAACTCCGCCAGCCGAGAGGCAGAAGCTGCCAAAATTTACGGGGAATGGATCAGAAGATCCGGTACGACACTGTAAGACGTGCGAGACGATTTGGATAGCCAATGGGCAAGATGATGTGGACTACTGGCTGAAAGCATTTCTAACAACACTGAGAGATAGTGCCATCGACTGGTACACAGAGGTGGACCAAGTACACAAGGCATCATGGAGATCACTCAAGAAGGCATTCCAAGATGAATTCAAACTCCTAAGGGATGACAGTGAAATTGTAGCGGAGATCTACAGTATGAAGCAAGGGAAGCACGAGAACGTGCGAACCTACAACCAGAGACTGAAAGAATTGTTGGGAAAACTAGAGACTCAGCCGGCCGACGGGCTGAAGAAGCGATGGTTCATCAAAGGGTTGCGCCCATTGCTGAGAAAGAAAATGAAAGTCGTGCCTTTGTCATCGTACAATGAAGTGTACAATCGAGCGATGGATATAGAGAGTGAAAATAAAACATCCTTATGAGGGAAAAGGAAGACGGACGACGAGAAGAGTACGGAAGACAACAACGACGGTGAGTCCAAGACCATGCAAGCACTCAGGAAGGACATGATGAGAATGATGAAAGAACTAAAGGCCGACAAGGAGAGTACGAGGGAAGCCAGAGAACTGTGGTGTACAGATTGCAAAGGGGAAGGTCACACAAAGGCAAATTGTCCAAAAAAATTGTTTTGTGATATCTGCCAAGTGATGGGACATTCCATCAAGGAATGCCCATACAATCTGAAAGCAAGGGGTACGCAAGTACTCTTCACTCAAGGAGAACCGACAACACCGCCGAACACACCAACAAAGCCCCAGTACAATAGCAATGTATCCCCTGGAGGTTACATAAGTAACAATAGCCCGAGGAACAGAATACAGTACGACAGTAAGGGGAGGACCATGATACAATGTAGAAAGTGCAATGAATGGGGTCACTTCGCCAAGGAATGCCACAATGGTCAAGGTTTAGGGGGAAGACTGTGCAAATGGTGTGGACCAAGGGATCATGAAGACGACTGCCCAAAACAGAAAGGCATCAATATGCTGAATGTGGAAGAACAAAACCAAGAGGTACTGGCAGTCACCACTAGAGCCCAAGGAAAAAATGTTGTCTACCCAGAGCCACATACAAAAAAACAAAGAATGAACAAAGCAAAAGTAGAAGTGGAGCGGGCAATGACGAAGGAAGAGAAGACCGCTCTGGATATTCCAAGTACCTCTTGGCGATCGAAGGCGGAGAACAATATTGTTCGGTAGATACTGCAAACCATTGTACCTATCAAGGTGGACCTTCTCCGAACTATGCCACAACTCGGAATGGCAATCACAAACGTAGTCAGTAATGACCAACGACAGTGACAAGAAGGTCGAAGGAAGGAATTAAGAGTAGAACCTACACCACAAGGTGAACAAGTCATTGACTCAATGTTACTGTCGATAAACATCAGAAAAAACCCAGAGATCATACAAATGGAGATTGGAGGGAAAATCCTAAACACAATCATCGATGGAGGAGCAACAATCAACGTACTACCCGAAGATACATGGAAGAGTCTCGGGAAACCTACACTTTGGCCACCAACATTCCAATTAGTGGGCGCCGACCAGCATGGCATCAAGCCATTGGGAACATTGATGGCGCAGAAGGTGACAATCGAGACACTGTCGTTCTTGTTGAACTTCGTAGTCATCCCGATACAGAAGAGGGGGTACGACGCATTGCTCGGAAGAGGATGGTTGGTGGCAACGAGAGCAGATCACAACTGGAAGAGTAACACGTTATCCATAGAGAGCAACGGGAAAAAATATGTGATCGATCTAGTAAATCAAGCAGTGAGTGAAGAGTTGGCATCATCAAATTCAAAATGTGAGGAAGGATGCAGAATGGAGGGAGAAAGAGGAACCATAGAGCCAAACGAGGAAGGTATTTTCGACCTCCATGAATGCTCGGAGGATGAGACAAATTCACTGAACGGGTTATTTCATTGGCAGATGGAAGACTATGAATTCTTCCAGCCAGAATGTAACATGATTTCAATAAGAGAAAGTGGCAAATGCTCTCGGGCGACTAGTGAAACACTCGGCAATATTGGGCCCAGTGAAACATTGTTGATGAATGAAGCACTGAATGGATTGACAAACACTCAACCACTTGGCAAGAGAGAACCAGTAATGAGTGACAAAGGGGAGGAAGGTAATAATCAGCCGGAAGTAACAGAGCAAATAGTGGCAGAGACAAGTCGACCAGAACAGACAAGTCGACCAGGAGAGGCACAGAAAGAATATACAAAGGGTGAAGCCAAGATAGATGATACACTTGCACATACATTCGAACCAGACAAGGTGATCAGGTATGAAGAGTCATTGACAAGCAAGGTGAATCGAGGTGATGAAACTAATGACGGAAACACAACATTGAAAACATTGGTCAGAAAGAGACCATACAGAAAGAATAAGGACTATAGAGTAATTTTGCCGACTTGCAATTTTTTGGCGATCGGTGAAAAGCAACAGAGAAAAAATGATGTTAAAAAGTTGGACAGTTCGCCGAACGTAGTATGTGGCTTCCGAAAGACAACAATTCTAGTTCCAAGAAAGACAACAATTCCGGTCCCTGCTGACGATTACAAAATCAATAAAGTCGGAGTTGCAGATCAAATGTGGACCCCATCGGAAAAAAATAGAAAAATCCAATTCAAGTTGACATGGATGAAAAATTGGAAAAGACGAAAAAAAAATGTCGGGAAAAATTGGAAAATTTTGAAGAAGAAAAAAGTACGACATACGACCCCGTCCCCGAACACTCCAAGAATTTTTTTTCTCTCAGTCGACTATGAGTTTTCAGATTGTAGATGAGTGTTCAATTTTGTCAGAAAAATGATGTGCACCATGAAGGTCCAAATGGTTTTGAAGGTGTTATTTTGGGCTTGGCGGCGAGGGCGCTGCCCCTCAAACCCGCCCTGTATCGCAATAGGGAGCACGCTGGGGGCGCTGCCCCTCAACCCTGCTGGGGGCTCTGCCCCCAAACTCCCGCGAGGGGCGCTGCCCCTCCACCCCATTGGGGGCGTTGCCCCCAAACCCCCATCAAATCAGTACTATCTTGATTCAGTGAGCAATGGGGTGCAACATTTGCAGCATTCAGTGTGCTATCAGATTGGGTCCTATTGTGACGTTTTCACACATCGCCCCATTGCAAATGGGGACCCCCTCTTTTGCTCACTTTCGCCATCGTTTTTGCTTTGATCTTGTAGTTTCTTGCCCGAATCCATGAAGCTAGCAAAGAATGTCTAAGCAGTTAGCTCACAGGGAACATTAGGAATGCTTGAAATAGTAAATTTCTCCTGAGGATGAATAATGTCCTACCTATCATTCTTCGATTAAATCTGGATAGTCCATGGACAAAATCCATCATCCCCATAGTAAATTTCTCCTGAGGATGAATAATGTCCTACCTATCATTCTTCGATTAAATCTGGATAGTCCATGGACGGAATCCATCATCCCCATAGAAGAAGTCCAAATCCTTCGCTCTCGGCATAAGACTCCGTGATGAATAAGGAATCCTGTTCCAAGACTCCAGGCCAGAAGTCCCTGTTCCAAGACTCCAGTCGAGAAGTCCCTGTTCCAAGACTCCAGTCTGGAAGTTCCTATTCCAAGACTCCAGTTCGGAAGTTCCTGTTCCAAGACTCCAGTCCAGAAGTCCCTGTCCAAGTTCTAGTTCCAGGGTCTCTGTCCAAAAGTTCCTGTCTGGATTCTTGTCCCGAAGTTCCAATCCAAAGTCCAGAATTCAACAAGGCTTGTCATTCCATGTCAAAATCCATCTTTCCACCTTAGAACCCTCTCCATTCTCGACATGGAACTCAATTCTAATCTTGTTCCAAGACTCCATGTCCCACTTAAAAAATCAATCCCGGACTCCAGTCCAAGAATCCAGCCTGGAGGTCCAATCCGGAGTCTTGTCCAGAAGTGCCTATCCCGGAGTCTTGTTCAAGGAATTCCTGCTCAGAATCCTATTCCAGGGTTTATCCATGTTCTCATCCCGACCAAGCCCCGAACTCAACAAAGATTGCCACTCCTTGGCATGTTCATCCTTGGCATGGAATTCAGTTCTAGTCCGACAGCTCCAGTCCGGAAGTTCAATCCAGGGGATATCCTTCTAATCCCAGTCCGGCAATCAACCTCATTTCATAACTCGGAAGATTCTCAAATCAATAGGGTTTTCAAATTCCTAGGGCAAATTTCAAGGCAACAAACAGTGTTTAAGGCATCCCTCCAGAAGGCTAGAAGTGCAACAGGAACATTCCTAGTTGCATATTCCAGTACCTACTGGAATATGCGCCCAAGGAGGAAATTTATCCGTGGTCGCATAATCCAGCAGGTACTGGATTATGCGCCCAGGATAGTTTTTTGTCCTGGTCGCAAAATCCAGTACCTACTGGATTTTGCGCCCTAGGACTGGAAGTGTCCAGTTCTGCCTTCAGTCCTGTCCAGTCAATGCAATTGCCTTGAAAATCATTCTCTGACTCCTCTGTGGATGTTTGAATCCTGGAATTCACAATCGAAAGATGGAAGAAACGAACTCCATATCTCGCCATGGAAATGAAAGATTCCTTGGGGGATGGAAGAAATGAACAATGGAACAAACGAAAGACGGAAGAAATCACCAACTCCGTGTCCCGCCATGGAAATGAGAGATTCCTCAAGGGGATGGAAGACACGAACTCTGAATCTCGCCATGGAAATGAGAGATTCCTCGAGAGGATGGAAGGAACGAAAGATGGAAGAAACGAAAGATGGAAGAAATGAAGGATGGAACAAACGAACTTCGTATCTCGCCATGGAAACGAGAGATTCCTGGGGGATGGAAGAAACGAAGGATGGAAGAAACGAACTCCTTATCTCGCCTCGGAAATAAGAGATTACTTCGGAATGGAAGAAACGAAGGATGGAAGAAATGAAGGCCCCATGTTTCTGATCCCATGTCGATGACTGAACCTCCGTAAAAACAGCTAAGGTATACCTCCTGCAAAACTGAAATCCCACTCAAAACTAACTTAAGGTAAGTCCTTGGCCAAAATCCATAAAATTGTAACAAGCAAGGTCAAAAGCACAGAATCCTGCACATGATGAAATGTGCGCTCCTGGACAAATTGTCCTTGGGCGCAAAATCCTTGACCTACTAAAATTTGCGCTCAAGGACAATTTTTGTCCTTGGGCGCAAAATCCTGCACCAGTGGAAATTTGCGCCCCTGGGGAACTTATCCATTTTTCAGTGTCTCTCAGGGTAAAGGTATATTAAAAAATATATTTAAGTATAAGTTGAGAACTTATACTTTAAATATTTTTCAATATACCTTTCAGGATGTTTGAGATAGGTCTCGAATCCACCGGATTTAACATGCAAAATCTAGAATTTGGAGGATCCACCAGATTTCAGACTTAGTCAATTTTTCAGGATTTCAGACTATCAGACTTAGTCAATTTTTCAGGATTTCAGGATTTCAGACTACCAAACTTAGCTGGATTTTAACAAAAGTTCAAGGATCATTCTAAGGAAGAAAATCCAAAACCTCAGGAAATCCCCGACGTCGCAAAATCTTTGACCATCAGGATTATGCACTCCAGGACAGATTTTGTCCTAGGCGCAAAATCCCTGACCTTCAGGAATTTGCGCTCCAAGACAAATTTTGTCCTGGGCGCAAAATCCCTGACTAGCAGGAATCTGCGCCCTAGGACATATCCCTCCAGTTTCTCAAACAGAAGACTTCAGTCCGTCATGGGGTGTTTAAACTCAGAAATTCCTCCAAAGTAATCCTCCTCGCCCAATCACGAATGCAACCGAACAACTTGATCCGGGACCTGTAGGAAGATGTGCCAAGCAGATTCCAACTCCGTCCGGGAGTTTCAACTTGAATGAGCTCCTGTCCACAGAAAGCAAAAGTGCGCTCCAAGAAGTCCGGTCCACTCTGAAATATGCGACATGAAAAGATTCCTGTTCAAAGTGCAAAATTACAACCTTCCGTCTGAGGAAGATTCTATAGGAGAAAATATTCCAAGACTTAGCTGGATTTTAACAAAAAGTTCAAGGATCATTCTAAGGAAGAAAATCCAAAACCTCAGGAAATCCCCGACGTTGCAAAATCCTAGACCTCAAGAATTCTCCAACATTGAAAAATCCCCGATGTCGCAAAATTCCAGACCTCAAGAATTCCTCGACATTGCAAAATCCCCGACATGCCAAATTCCCCGACATTGCAAAATCCCCGACATTCATAAATCCCCGACCACCAACATGGGAGAAAAGGACAAAAAACTAAGTCGGCCAGTGATAAAGTTGGGCGGCTAAATTTCTTTTCCTCTAACCCAGGTCGGCCAAGTGGCAAAGAAGGACAACTTACCTATAAAAGGGGCAGCCCCCAAGTCATTTCTAATCATTCCAATTCAAATCCAAAGTAGAAAACTACATTCTAGGAGTAGAATTCATTCCAAGGACAGATTTCATCAAGAGAAGGACAACTTTGTCCAAGGAGGATTTTAGTATTTCCAAGGGCAGATTCTTCATTAGGGCAGAAATTTCTGTAGGTTTAAAGTAGATTTCTGAACTTTCCAAGAACAGAAATTCATTCTTCAAGGGCAGAAATTCATCCTCCAAGACAAGTGGAATTCCAGGATGAGCAGGAATCCCCGACTCCATAGAATCCCCGACCACCTGGAAATTGCTCCCTGACCTGGAAATTCCGCCTGTCCATGCCTGGTAACCCTGGAATGAAGGAAAAGTCAGTCGAATATGAATAATGCCAGAGAATGAGGGAAATCCTTTGTTTGTTCAGGAATTTATAAGTGAAATTGATCAAAACTTGCAAAATCATTCATGTTTCATTTCATATTGCATTGCATTTATGGATTTTGTGCATCATGACTGTTCGAGGTTTCCCTTGTTTTGCAGGAATCCAAGACGAGGATAAGTTCCATGAGGAGGATGAACAAAGATGATCCGAGGCAAGCAGGATGGATGCAGAGAGTTCAAGCGCCGGAAATGATGACCATTTCAAGGATCCAGGAGTTCCGACAATAAGAAGACTACACATGCATACCGAGGGAAGGGAAGGCAACATCAAAAATTCCAGTTCGGCGACAGGGAGACTTCGCACAAAGGGATAAGGAAGATCAAGATGTCCTTCCAAAGATTTCAAATGATAGAGAATGCCTGCATCAAAGATGGCGGAATGGGAGAAATCACTCCAAGTCCAGTATCAGGGATTCCAGTTCCGGACAAGAGGATCAATCTTTGGAAAACCAAGAGGATACACTTCAAGTTCACATCCATCAGGAAGAACGGGAATCCACGCCAAGGATCAGGAATTCCAACCCAGGAATCCAAGACAGGGAATTCTATTCCACGACAGGGAATTCCAACTCAGGAAGGAATTCCATTCCAGGACCCTAAGGAAAGTGCGCCCCTGCTCAAGGAAGGATTCCTCCACACAAAGTTCCTTGACCCCCTAGAATTTGCGCCGAGGAAGAAAATCATTCCTGGTCGCAAAATCCTGTTCCAAGTGGAATTTGCGACCAGGACAAGTGGACTCCAGGACACTATGGAATTTGCGACCAAGGAGCAAGACAAACAGACAGTTGACTGGTCTCACCTACCTACCAAGTAGCTTAGTCAGCCTGGCGTCCAGGACAAGTGGCAACTTTTCATCCAGGGCAGGTGGTGTCCAGGACAGGTGGCAGCATCCCATGGAGCCTATGACATGTTTATCCCTATCTCTTTAGGGTTTGCACGGATTTTTAGGAGATTAGATCTCCTCACCTCCTCCTTTGGATTGTGTTTGCCTATAAATAGGCTGAGGGGCCTCATTTGAAAGGGTCGTCTTCTTTCTTCTTTCATTTCTTAGGCTCTTAGGGCAAGTAGTTAGTTAGCTGTTCATTTCTGTTGCACTCCATTTCTGGAGCAAGGAACTTTGAAGAATCAGCAAGATTGTTGAAAGACATTCCCAAATCAATACATGGACATTGAAGATTGGTGTTCTTGATATTCTTTGGATTGTGGCATGGTTTTCTGACTTCTTTGAAGCAAATCATAAGCTGCAAGAATTAAGTTGTTTCATTTCTATTTTCTTTCAAAGCTTTTCATTAGTTAGAATGATGGAGATTATTACTGTTGAATGGTTGAATCTGTTTGTTTATACCATTGGTGATTTGTGGCTTGCAAATCACTTTGTATGGTTAGTCTGAACGTAATCCATGCTTAACTTCGGTTGTCTCTGTATGATCAGTTCCATGTTCCATGACAGGACAGTATGAAAATCTCTGCCTCTACCCTAGAAGATTGCACCATCCCTGCCTAGTTGTTGTCTCATGGCAAAGCAGAGGACTGGTTCCAGTTTCATCTTCAACAGCAGTCATTTCCATTAATTAGATTCCTAAACCCTTACCTCATCTTTTACATTTTCTTTTAGATTTTCACTAGGATTAGTTTCCTAGAAGCTTCATTGCCAAATCTAAACTAGAGAGTGGAACCTAGAAATTCCAAGCTGTCCATTTGTGAAAGAGTTCCATTCACCCACAAGTCCGAGTCCCAGGAGTGAATTCCATGTCTACAAAGGAGTAAGCCCACGTAAGTCCCCCTCGTGATTACCAGCAAATCACATCATTTCACTAAGTCTATCCCTGTGCACGTCAAGACCTGACACAAAAGGAACCTTGGAGCAGTCTCATTCGATCACGTAGTTCAGCGTCTGAGAAGCTTTATTCAAGAGAGGATAGGATACTCTGTGTTTTATTCTAATGTTGTTGTAGTCACAAAAACCTCATCAACAGGTCCCTTGGTTGGTTGGTCTACTGGCAGATGTTCTAAATGTGTTGGTTCTACTTTTACAGAGCTCCTACTTCAGCATTGTCGTTAGTCTAGCAAAGCTTACCTAATGTCACTTGATACTTCACGTTTTTCCGTCGTCTGGAAGACTACTTGTTTTTTGGGGGGGATGATGTTAGGCGGAAATTATATTTGTTATGTTGTTGTATCAGTAAATATGTTGGTTAGTTGGTATCGGCGAGTAGTTACTCCCGACCGGTGTCGGCGATGGTTGGCAACTGTTAGACAACCTATATATGTATCGTCATTCCAATGTAGGAGGCAACATTGTGACATTGTAGTGTGATACTGATATATTCAATGAATGGAACAATGTTTTATCCTGTGCAATTCTGGTATGAATCATATGCATTATAGTTATTGCTGTATATTTCCGTTTACTCCAAGTTTGGTCTGAAACACCATATTGCCAGTAAACACCCTCTTTATGAAGAAGATAAAGATGATTAAGAAGCAGTGATTAGGAAAGAATTCAAACAGCAGAGATCATTATTAACAAGGCAGCGATTAAAGAAGAATTGTTAAGATTAATTCTTACTAAAAGGCAGCCACCATATGAAGAGGTGTGACTCCTTCAACTAAGAGGGTATAAAAGGAGAGATCATACCTTGGGATTGAGTAAGGAAGGGAAAGATAGAAAATAATATATATTCATATATCTACAGCGGAAAACAAAATATATGCAGCAGAGAATAATTTATTGCAGCCATTTGAGAATAAACTTGGCAATCCATCAAGAGGTACCCAATCAGCAATCATCTAGCAAATTCCCTAAGCAATCAGTCTTGAATTTAAGGAGGTGAATTGCAAGTAGGAAGGATGGCCCCCCTCTCATGCTCTTAACAAGTTGGCCAAGAGTTGGAAGGATGGCCCACCTTCCATGCTCTTAAGCTTGATCAAGGAGGATGACCCCCCTTACATGCTCTCAGTAATATTGAGGATAACCCACCTTAATATTGCTATTTGCAAGTATTTCTAAAAAATTCACTATGTGATTGCCTTTGAGGGTTGTGCTATGATGTATTGAACTGAATATTGTTTATGCTATGATGTATTGATCTCATTATTAATTGTGCTATGATGTATGAATTGAATATAAATAATGCTATGATCTGAATATTATCATAATTTCTTGATAACTAATATTTCTAATGTCAAATTTTAGTGATTACAATTGTTTGCAGGTCAAGAAATTAGGAATATCCCCAAAAGGAACATTACAGGAGCAAGCAAAATTAAAAGAGAGAAGCAATACCAAGCAAATAAGCAACACAAAATTCAACAATGTAGAGAGAAGGAACAGAAAAAAGAGCAACAAAAGATAAAACAAGATTAAAAAAAAAAACAGACCTTGAAAGAGAGAATTGGAGAGGCAAAGATGTTTGAGCAATCTATTAAATCCTTTGCTTGAATGGTATCATTAAAAAAAAACAGATCTTCAATGGTATGATAAGTATTCACTACCCTCAATATTCTACTAGAATGACAACTGCAGGTGTTATCCAAGGGCATTCCAGTGGCAATCCATCTTCTCCTATAGTAACCATGGAGGAGCATATGGGTGGGAAAGCTACACCAAGTGTAGACGGTCATAATTGTTGTCGGCCAAATAATAAATGTTAATTAATTGTACAGTTAGGAGCGTTAACGAGAACCATCCCGACGGTTGGTTGAATAGTTACGTAGTGGTTGCCAACGGTTGGTATCTCAACTAACCTTGGCCGAGTTATATATTGAATCCACATTTTGTAGTGGGAACATGATGAATATGACATGAAATGATCTGAACATGTACTGTGTTATTGTTGTGATCAATGAATGAATACCAACGCTTCATTCTATGCAATACTGTTACAAATTCATGTTCTATGTTATGCACTATACTACATAATTTTGTTTACTCCATGTCTGTGTGAAACACCACATTGCCAGTAAACACCAAGCACTAACAAAACACCAAATTCCATGCCATCATCAAGATTCTCCTTTCTCCCATGGTTTGAGTGAATTAAAATAGCTTCATATAAAATTCAGGTTATATTTTTTAATTTGATTAGGAATTCTAGTGTTAAGAAAATGGAAAAACATGTGTTGGTTACATTTTTGGGAGCCATGTATGCCAATTTTTTTAGTAAATAAGAAGACAAATTGCAAGTAATGCATTGGCAAGATGTATGTCATTTTGATCACTCAATCAATATACTATGTAATTATGATTTTTTATATTAATAGCATATAGTTTTTATATTAATTATGGTTTCCTCTATTATAGTTCTCCATGTTTAGTCTTAATCAACTTATTACAAAATTGTTAAGTTTGTAAACTAAAAAAATTCAACACTATGAAATATACATCTTAAACTACAAGAATACAAAAACGTTAAAACTTAAACTTCGAGAATAGTGAGTTGTTTGTGCGAAGAAAAATAGATTGTTAAATGAATTACGAATTAAATTCAGCACTTGAACACTTAACAAAATGTTATAATCAACAACAAATAACAAACAAATAAGCAACAAAAACTAAACACCAATTGAATCATTGTCTTAACTATATATATTGAACACATAACAAAATGTTATAATCAACAACAAATAACATATAAGCAACAAAAATTAAACATCTCTCTCTCTCTCTCTCTCTCTCTCTCTCTCTCTCTCTCTCTATATATATATATACATATATATATATAAATATATATATGTTATGTCGTAAAATGTCCCCCTAGGACTTTTACCTCCTATGTTTAGCTCCCAGGGCCCTTGTTTTTCATCATGCATGTTAGAATTGACTCCCAAGCCAAAATGTCGTAAAACCCATGTCAAAATGGATTTAAGGGACATTGCTGAGCCTAGACCCTAACCCAAAATAGGTCCCAAGGCTTGGGCACTTGCGCCCTTGTCCTACCCTATTTTGGCGGGGTCCCAAATTTGAATGTTGGTAAAGTGACTGTTAAAGGCCTTCCTTGCCGACATCTTAAGTTTGAATTACGAAATTTGTAATGGGAATGCATATATAAGCATGTTTAGGGTTTCATTTGTAAACTAGAAGATGACTAGAGGATGATTATGAGATTTTGGCAAACTTATGATTTTAGAGCATTCAAAGCATTCGTTGAGACAGTGTAGACTTGTGTTGTTATTGTGTTTGTTATTACAGATTTGGCTTCATCTTCTCATGTTGTGAAAGATCTTCATCTACATGCAAGCTACACCTCCAAGGTGATACCTATTTGTGTTTGAATCAATCACTTATCAATTGGTTTTTGCCTCTATCCTGCAAGGACACGCACTCTCTACCTAACAACACTGTTGAAAGGCTTGAATGCCATTCCGGGGCTTGACCAAGACAAGCTCCTAAACACCACAACCCCCAACCCCTCTTCTTGTTATTACAGGTGACAGGTATTAGATCGCGAAGAGTGGAGTTGCAGAGGAGTGTTGTAGAGCATAAGGATTCAAGATCTGACATAAAGAAGCAAAGAAGAGTACTATCAGGGCTTAGGTACTAGTCCCTTTGCCCTCCGGGTTTGCAGAGCCTGAAATCTTCGAAACAGGGATAATCAATAGCAAAAAGAGTCCGAAAACCCCTAAAGAAGATATTAGAATAATTATGTAATTATTTCTGCTATTTAGTACTTAATGGTCAATCATGTATTTTAGTTGTAAATAGATCTTCTGCAGTTTCTATTTTAGAAACTTGCCTCTTTTGTAAATTCTTCTATCTTTTTTATTGAGTGTTTTGCTCATTGTTAATACAATCAATTTTTTACCAATTACTGAGCGTAATATGGTATCAGAGAGAAAGGATTTTTGGGCGGCAATTTTTTTTTCGTCTCGTTTCTTCTTGGTCATTTTTCTCTGGTTTAGGGTTTTTTCTCTGGTTGTGTTTTTTGCTTATTGGAGGTCGTGTTTTGTTTCCTGGGTGCTTTGTCTACCGTCGGGCCTATTTTTTAATCGCCATTTTCTTCAAAGACTGGACGTGTCCTTTCTTGGATCGCATTCTGGAGGCCACGGTTTAGTTTGTTTTTGAATGCTCTTCTTCATCTCCTGCTTTGCGACTTTGTTTCCCCTGAAAAACATGGTTCAGAGGTCGTGATTTGTGAGTTTTTCAATCATGTACGAAATCCTTGCCTCTTTTGCTCGCGATTCAATGTTAAGGGCCGCGATTTCATGGTTTTCTGGTCGCGATTTGTGAATTTCTGCAAGGAAAAAACTTGTGTTTCTACTCTTCCTTGACGACTAGGGTTTCTGAGAAATTGGCTAGGGTTTTGACCCTTTGTTTCAAGCCGGAATTTGATTTTGATTCTAGATTCTTTCTGGGTTTTTCGAGAAGATTTATGGGTTGTCATCAAATTTTTCTGGGTGCTTCGTTTTCTATGCCTCAATTTTTGTGCAGTTTTCGTCTATTTTTTTGGCAGCTAAGGTTCGAAATATCTACCTGTACCTGCCTCAGTGCATTGGAATCTGTGCCTCAAGTTTAGTGCATTCAGCCTCTTCTCAGCTCATCGTTTTTCGTGCATTGAAAAACGTAAAGATGGCTTTTTTGACCAACATTATGTTGGAGGGTAGTCAACGTTTCAACGGCAAAAATTATAATACATGGAAGCAGCGAATGATGACCATCTTTGAATATCGCTGCCTCAATTAGATGATTTTAGGCACCTCTACTCGTCCAGCAACGACAGGTAAAGACCAGGATAAGTTTGATGAGCAAAATCGTGAAGCGGTGATGCTCATTAAGCTTTCAGTCAGATGATCAGCTACCTCAGATTCCGACTGGAAAAACAGCAAAGGAGATTTGGGACCTGTTGATGATTGTTTTTAGACAAGTCAACAATAGAGTAAAACATTGAGTATTCCACTCTCTTGAATAAAGTTCTCCAAAGGCTAAGCTGTGTGATCCAATGAAGTAACTCCAAGGTTCCTTATGATTTGTAGTGGAAAAACTCAGTGGATACATGTGATCTTGCTGAAAATCAAAAAGGGACTTACGCAGACTTCTTCTTACTTCATTCAACTTATTTCTCCTTTCAGTGTGGATGAAATATTCACCATGTATCAATGATAAAAAGGGGGAAAAAGATAAGGGTTGAGAGAACTAATCTAAGGTCAATGAAGCAATGATGATGCATGAATAGACAAACTCCTGAATAAACCTAACTCCACTTCCCCAAGGATGCCTACAACTACATGAAGTTGGTGCAATCTCCTAAGGTTAGCGAAAAGTTTTCAAATCATGAAAGCTTATATAAGCACCCATTTGACGGTGCAGCTCAAACAAACATCCATTATCGAACTCAAACAAATGAAGCTCAGACTTGCTTTACACAACACTTCACCAATGATGCATGTTAAAAGCATGAGCTAGGAGTTGATCAAATATTCAATACAACATACATTACATCAATGAGCTGCTACTAATCTACTTTTAATCTACTTTGAAACATCTCTCCACTTCATCAAGATACAAGAAACCATGTCATTCCACAAGACAACACTTAACACCAAACAAGCTCCAATGTCTTTTCATTAATCTTGAGAAATATATACAAAAACTTCAAGCACTCTAAGAGAATTTCGAGAGTCTCTTCTACACTATTTTACAAACTATATCTATCTATCCGATCCTTTTACAAATGAGGTAACAAGGCCTTTATATAGAGGTCCAGAATTACAATGAATGGCCTCGATCAATCCAGATAGCCAAAGGCTCAGATCATGCCACCTCAGCAGGTAGTTACAATTTGCTATTTTTAGTACATAAGAGGCAATGAAGACACGTTTTCCAAGAAGATAGGATAAAATAGAATCTTTTGAGTATCTTCCACATGGACGTCCTCTTTGGCTTCTTGCTTGTTCAATGATGTGGCTGATTATAATTGGACTGATAATAGGTACATGCCACATAGGTGCCACCTCAGCATATTCCCAAATTGTATCATTTTGTGATGTCTTCGATGTTATTACTCTGAACTTGTATGTTTGGGAATGTATCTTGTTGATCTTGCCTTGTTCATCTTCTTGTAAACTGGATATGTATGATGTTTGTTGCTCACTTGCATGACTTTGTAATGTTTCCTCTTCTTGTAGGATATATGAATGATCTTCCTTGATGATACTTCCTGGAGAGTAGATATTGATGATAACACCTTCTTTGTATGTAGAGTAGATGACTTCTCAAGGAGACTTGAATGTACCAAAGGAACTTGAAGCTTTATAGATGTCTTTGGAATGCCTGATGATGATGAAGATGAAGAGTGTCGGTATGTTGGACTTGAAGTGATCACTTGGAGCAGCTACATGATGTCCCCTCTTTGTGGACTTCCTCTTGACTTCCCTCCCTACATGACAGTGATTCTAACACTTGCTCCTTTGATGAATCCTTAGCTCAATCAATGCTCCTGCAACACAAACAAAGAAACAATATCAATCCTTTTGATAATACTTAATTCTATAACACATAATAATCATTCCATGTATTTTTAACTTAGGCACATTAGATGGGAAATTAGTTGATGCAATCATAAATTTTATATTAAGCATCATATACGGATGAGGCATTGGATGCCAAATTCAACCCTCGCCTAAAAACCTTCATAAAACTTGAATTTAACCTCAATCCAAAGTGGCGCACTAGATGAAGATTGCATCCTCTAGTTGAAATTCCACTTTTAAATTACTATTTTTTTACTCCTTGATCTAGGCACACTGGATGCCAAATTGATTCTTCACTCAAAAGAACTCACAAAACTTAAATTCAGACCTGTTGTGACCTAATCACACATCGCCCCATTGCAAATGGGGACCCCTCTTTTTTTTGAGTTTTGATGCTTTGCATGAGGTTTTGATGATGTCTTTAGTTTATTGCATGTTAAAGTCAATGGTGTTTGAGTCCTATAGTCCCCTGATGACCTGATCTTGATGTTTGAGACCCTGAAAATGACTATAAGTCTGGTAGCCTGAAATCCTGAAAAATTGGCTAAGTCTGAGATCTGGTGGATCCTCCAAATTCTATAATCTACATGTTAAATCCGGTGGATTCGAGACCTATCTCAAACATCCTGAAAGGTATATTGAAAAATATTTAAAGTATAAACTTATACTTAAATATATTTTTCAATATACCTTACCTCGAGGACTCCCACTTCTAGGCGCAAATTTATTCTAAGTAGCTAGGCGCATTTCTCACCTCTGCAAACATCATATTGCGCCTAAGATTGAGACCCAATTATGCGCCTAAGGTAAGAACTCAAATAGGCGCCTAGAGGAGAACAAGCTTCAAAACACTTCAAATAGTGGCACCTTGAGAGAGGTTAACATTTTGATCCTCAACAAGAGTTCTAACTCAGAAAATCTTGCAATAAAGTACTTCAATGAGTTTAGGCGCATTTTACTATTTGTTGAGACATGATATTGCGCCTTAAGAAAGGATGATAGATGTTATAGAAAGGAAGTGGCGCCTTGAAGAATTGAATTCCCCAAGGCACCTTGCAATTGTCTAAAGTGCAAAATTCTCCCGAATATGTTCTAGGCGCACTCTCTTACCTTCACGTATCATTTCTAGTGCCTTAGGAACATAGTGTTTGTGGACACTTCAGTGTGCGCCTAAGATAAAAGAGGCATGAAGGAACGAAAGTTTAGAATCAATCGTTGAAAAACCATGGTTGAAAGACATGAAGTATGATGTCAAATTGGTGTAGGCGCCCTTTTCCTCAATCCTAAGCTATTTTGGCGCCCCAAATAATAAGTTCAAGACCACAAGCATGATAGGCACATTTTCTTGTTTGTTTCATCTAGTTTTGGCGCCTAGGAATGCAGAGTGTTAGAAATCACTAAATTTAGCTTAGTGAAGATGTTTGAAGTGATAAAATGCCAATCCAAGACCCCATATGAGTCTAGGCGCACTTTCCATGTCCTATAATCATCAATTGGCGCCTCAAAATAGTCTAGGCGCATTTCCTAGTTCATACCACCCCACATTGGCGCCTAGGAAGAATTTACTTGAAACAACCTTTTTGGGTGGACTCCTTGAGCAATAGGATCATTTTATGCCATATCCCATTGCTAGAACTTATTGGAATATCAAAACCTAAGTCAAATTGAGCTAAAGCGCCTTTGCTTGTCACTCCATACCTCCATGAGCGCCTTGGGAAAAGATACATGAAAGACATCTTAGAGTGGGTGCCTAAAGGAGGGAAGTCATCTTAAGACCTTCACAATTGTTTAAAGCATAAAAAATGACAAGTATAAAGTCTCATGAGGTTGGGCACACTTTGCCTCTCTGTAGACCTAGATTGGCGCCTTAGAGAAAGTATCACAAATCTACATCATTGAGTAAGTTCCAAGAGAGAAAGGCTTACTTTAAGTATGTTTAATCATTCAAAGTCTTAAAAATAACAAATAAAGTCCAAATTGAGCTAAGGCGCTCTTTCACCTCCATGCCAACTAGATTGGCGCCTTGAGAGTATAGGGTTTGCAATCACCTAAATGAGCGCCTAAAGAAGAAATGGTCTCATAGAGATATAAATAAGTGTTAAGAGCCTCAAAAATGCCAAGAAACTAGCTAAGCATAGCTAGGTGCTAATCCATACCTAGATAACTGAGTTTTAGCGCCTTAGCTTAACAAGCATGATTCCTTGAACCTAAATGGGCGCCTAAGGAGAAAATGCATCTAGTGAACTCATTGATTGAGTGCCTAGGAGGAAAAGAATTTAAACTTACATTATTGAGTTAGCACTTTAGAAATTGAGCCATTATAAGCCATTCCAAGTCAATTGAAGTCATAAAATATCAAATACAAGATTAATTTGGCTTAGGCACCCCTCATGTAATTTCCCACCATCATGAGCGCCTAGATCTAGAGAAGGATTTAATGCTTAAAACATGCTTCTATGTTATAAGATAAAATGCTTATGAAGTAATTGATGTTGTTTCTTTGTTGGTTTTGCAGGAATATGGAGCGTAGACTGAGCTAAGGAGTCATTCAAGGAGTCAAGCACTCAGAGGAATAAAGTTAAAGGGGTGGTCATTGTAAGAAGAGACATCATGTTCATCAAGTTCCGCATGCTTCATTATCTACATTATGTTCAAGGACACTTCACCCATTAAGCTTCAAGACTCATCAAGCTTCAAAGTCTCCTTGAGATGGTATTTACTCTACATCCAAAGAAAGTGTTATCATCAATATCTACACTCCAAAGGACTGCTTCAAAGATCATCATGCAGGACCGCTTCATCAACTTCTACATCGAAGACATTCATCTATCACTTCAAGTTCCATTCAACCTTCAAGTCCAAGAGAGATCTCCTACTCCGATTCATGAAGCATCATCATCATCTCCTACTACACTACTCTCCAAGAAGATGCATTCACAAGAACATCAACCTACCTGCAAGAAGAAATGTCACAGTGTTAGATGAATGAGCAACATGTATCATACTCATCTAGTTTACAAGAAGATCAATAAGATACATCTCAAGTGTTCATCATCAAAAGCAATCACATCGAAGATATCACAAAGATGATACAATTTGGGAATATGCCCACAAAACAAATTGAATTAACAGTTGAAATCCACAAGTTTGCTAAGGTGGCATCTACATGGCAAGTACACATCATCATCCAATTATAATCCGCCACATCATTCGGTCGCATTCAATGTATCTACAACAAGCAAGAAGCCAAAAGGGCGTCCATGTGGAAGATGCTTTAAAAGATTCCATCTTATCTTATCTCCTTGGAAAGCGTGCCTTCATTGCCTCTCTTTTGTACTAAAAATAGGAGTTTGTTGTAACAAACTGCTAAGGTGGCATGATCTGAGCCCTTGGCTACGTGAATTAATCCTAGCCTTTCATTGTAATTCTGGACTCTATATAAAGGCCTTGTTGCCTCATTTGTAAAATCATCAGTCATTAGTTTGTAGGAATAGAGTAGAAGAGACTCTCGAAATCTCTGAGAGTACTTGAACTTGTCGTAAATATTTCTCAAGATTAATGCAAAGACATTGGAACTCATTTGGTGTTAAGTGTTGTCTTGTGAAATGACATGGTTTCTTGTACTTTGATGAAATGGAGAGATGTTTCAAAGTAGATTAGAAGATCTTTGATGTTATGTATGTTGTACTGCATATTTGATCAACTCCTAGCTCATGCTTTTAACATTCATCGCTGGCAAAGTGTTATGTAAAGCTAGTGTGAGCCTTATTATTTGCTTAAGTTCGATTGTGGATGCTTGTTTGAGTTGCGCCGTTCAAAGGGTGTTTATATGAGCTTTCATGATTTGAAAACCTTTCGCTATCCTTAGGAGATTGCACCAACCCATGTAGTTGTAGGCATACTTGGCGAAGTGGAGTTAGGTTTATCAAGGAGTTTGTCTATTCACGCATCATCATTACCTCATTGACCTTTAATAGTTTCTTTAAACCTTATCTTTTGCCTTTTCTTTATTATTGAAACCTTGTATATATATCATCCACACTGAAAGAAGGAATAAGCTATGGAAGTATGAAGAAGTCTAATGTAAGTCCCTTTGTGATTATCAGCAAGATCACATGTAATCACTGAGTTAACCTATCATGAATCATAAATAAGGAACCTTGGAGTTACTTCACTGGATCACATAGTTCAACCTTTGAAGAGTTTTATTCAAGAGAGAGTGGGATACTCTAGTGTTTTACTCTATTGTTGACTTGTCTAAAAACAATCATCAACAAGACCCATATGGGAGTGGCGCAGCAGATCATATTTTCATCCTCTAGTTGAAATATTTCATAAAACTTGTTCTAGACCTCCCTCAGTAGTGGCGCATTAGTTAGCAATTTCTATCCTCGCTTGGAAGTCTTACAAAATTTGAGTTGAACTTCATACTTAAGTGGCGCACTAGACAGGAATTCTGTTCTCCCATTGAATGTTCTAAATTCTTGTTTCCTTTATAGATGATGCACTAAATCTGGTTTCTTCTTGGTCTTGGCGCAAGGGATCTTGATTTTGTGCTTGGGACATGAAAGTTTTGAAAGCTTAAACAAGACTGCCACCTCCTTAACCTTGGCGCAGCAGATGATTATTGTGAACTTTGGCTGAATTCACCTCTTTCACTCAACATGGGTCTCTTCATTTTGGTGCAGCAGATAAGGCGCATCAGATCAGAATTCTGCTGTTTGGTTAAAAATGTCTTCTAAAATCATCATTGCATCTTCTCTTGACAAGGGCGCAAGAGATCAAGACTTGGATCTTCTCTTAAAAGGTGTTCAATCTTCACTTTAATTCTACCCAAGAAGGTGGCGCATTGGTTAAGACGCATGAGATGAGGATTTCAACCTTCGGTTGAAATTACACCTTTTGTACATTCTAAACAGCCCCTCTATCCTTTGGCGCAATGGATGGATGTTTTGAATCTTCATTAGCAAGGGCGCATTAGATGAATGTTTTGCTTTTTCCTTGAAATTTCACCTTTTGCTTATCATTTGTGGGTGGCACATTAGATGAACACTTTGATCTTCTCTTGAAGTTTCATCCTTTGTAAACTACATCAGCCTTCTTAATTTTGGCGCAGAAGATCAGAAATTTAATCTTTGGTTGAAATTTGCTTTAAAACTTGAACTAAACTTCCTCTTAGGATAGTGCAATGGATAGCAATTTCATGCTTTGGTTTGAACTTGTTTACAAACTTAAGTTTGATCTCCTTTAATGGTGGCGCATTGGTTTGAAGATTTGAATCTCCTTGTCTTAAGTTGCATTTCGCCCATCAAAACTAGCTTACTCAACTTGGGCGCATTGGATCAAAATTTTGGATTCCCTTTGCAAGATCCCTTAAAAACATCATTTTACTTGTCTTCACAAGGGCGCATTAGTCAAGGCGCGTTGGTTGGGGATATTAACGCTTGGTTGTAAGATGTTCAAGATGAAGCAAAACCACTTTCTTCCCTTGGCGCATTGGATGACAAGTTTGGATTCTCCCTAAAAAGTCTTCTAAAACTTGAATTGTATGCCTCTAAGGATGGTGCAACAGATCAGAATTTTGTCTTCCCTTAAAATCACTTCTTTTCACCCAACATGGATCTTCCTTATTTTGGCGCAGCAGATCAAGCACATTGGATAACCATTTTGCTTTCTCCTTGAGAACTCTCAAAAGCTTAACTTCGTTTCTTTGTAGATGGCGCATGGGTTAACGCACTATGGATCAACATCTCGGATCCTAATAAAATCGCTTCAAACCATCATCTTCACCTTTCTTCTTGAGGGCGCATTTAGATCAACGCATTGGTTGAAGCGCACTAGATCAAGATTTTGCGCTGTGGTTGAATGCTCTCATAAGGGAGCATTGGTTGAAGAATTTGAATCCTCTTTAGTACTTAGCCATTTTTTTTCAGTGTTCCTCAGGGTAAGGTATATTAAAAAATATATTTAAGTATATACTTTAAATATTTTTCAATATACCTTTCAGGATGTTTGAGATAGGTCTCGAATCCACCGAATGTACCATGTAGAATCTAGAATTTGGAGGATCCACCAAGATTTTAGACTTAGTCAATTTTTTAGGATTTTCAGGATATCAGGATATCAGACTTAGTCATTTTCAGAATCTCAAACATGCATCAGGACACTATGATTTCTACCACGAAGCTATAGACTCAAACACCACTGACTTCATCATGAAACAAACTTAAGACATCATCCAAAACTTAATGCAAAGCATCAAAGCTCAAAAAAGGGGGGTCCCCACTTGCAATGGGGCAATGTGTGATTAAGTCACAACATCTAGTGCCAATCCGAATAAATGTTCCTGAACATTTCAAAGACAGAGACTCAATCCAGACTCAAAACTTTCAGACAATCTTTCTCTATTCATCAACTAGCTAGACGACGAACTCAAAAAGGAAAAGAATCATGTATTGGATCAAGACACTACATCCTCTGATGTGTGATTAAAGATAGATTTCAATTAAAACAGTTTCTTAAGTATTCCAACAATAAACAAAAATCAAGCTTTAACATTTCCATGTACACCCACACACCAGACCAAATATACACAACTTCCTGATCAAAGAATCAAAACCAATTGCCAGCGCGACTATCCATATTTGAGGATTCAAGTGCAGACACTTGCATTCGTTCCTATCCCTTAGAAACCAAGATCATCTAAGCTTACCTGTCTCAAGCTAGGTAAATTAATGAAAAGGGGATGGACAAACATATACATATGGTTGAAACGAACAATGATAAGATGTGATATCATTGAATGGAGCGATGGATGAATGAAGATGATATGGAAATGAAATGAAAATGGAAAGGAGTGAAATGTAATGAGACATTGTGTCTCTACCATGACGCCTATTTACCATGTTTTCATCATGATACTTATCCAAGGCGCCACCAGAGGTGGTTTTCACCAGTGGACGAAAAAAAAAATTCTTCTTTTTTTTTTTAATCACCATTACACACAGCCCCTGTTTGCCAGGTTTTCACCGTGGTAACGAACAGGAAGAACACCGGAGTTTGATTCTATAGATAACTCATTGATTCTATATATAACTCGATAGTCAATACGGAACCATATCAAGTTATTATACTTGCAGATGTTAGCCTGAAATGACGAAATGATACAAAAAGAGTGGATTATGATGTGGATTATATGGTAGGTAAATGGAAAGTACATCCAAACATAAACTAAGTGAATAACGTGATATGTTGGATGATGGGAAAGGTAGTGGAAATGGATAATATATAACGGAATAAATGGAATGAAACCATAATCAACGTTTGTTCATATCAACCCAACTTCAAAGCTTGCAAGTGGAAGGGAAATAGATAAAAGGACGGGAACAGTGATTAGTGGACGAGTGAAATGGTAACTTCATAACCCACACGAACTTTGAATGTTCTTGTTGATTTCATTTCGTGGGATGAAGGAATCTGAAATTTTAGATGGAATCGGAAATGGAATGGAATGGATGAAAATAGACTTATTGGATGCGGAGGCCTCTTTGGATTTGGCTCTTAAGTACCCAGAGCTTTGCCTTTTCTATTTGGAAATATGGAATGAAATAGCTTCAAGTATGCCTTGCGTAGAATTCTAGCACTTGTACTTTCAGGCATAAAGATTTTTGGATTTTTAGGAATTTAGTCGCTTGATGGGTAAAAGGCATCCAAATATTTATTTTGCGGAAATATGGGGGATGGGCGGATAGATTACAAGCTTCTCCTTTAGACGACACTTACATTCGCTGACCATTATTAGAAAATGAACAATAAGTAGAGGGAGATGGAGGATAAAGAAAATGAAAGTGGAACGGATGGTGAAAGATGAAGACAATTACCTGCTTTTGAATCTCTGCATGGTAACAGGAACAAAATGAACATATGATAGGTGGATTAATGCAAAATGGATGGTAATACCAACATCATGACCTTATTTTGTACAAAGTGGCTAAGGCCATTTGAAAAGGAAATTGATGTGGAAATACTCCAAATAATGTGTTCATAAGGATTTCAATTTATCCTTTTGGAGTATGTAACGAACAAGAGGACTATTCAAATGATTCAGACATCAAACTTGAATTCATTATTGGATGGAAAAGATGGATGGAAACTTTACTGCTTTCAAGTGGGGTGATAAGCAGAACGGAATGGATGGAAGTATGCAAAGACGCTTATTATGGAACAAAGCGGAAACATGACTTACCTTGAGACATTCACTTGATCCAGGCTCACAAAGACTCTCCTAGAAACTTCGAGATCATTAAAATATGTAAGATATAAAACCTCAAAATACTTCAGTCACTACCGAACAATTGACTCATCTCCCAAGAGCAAGCAGTCATACTATCTAACACTAACAATGGAATCCACGGGAAATCCATCAATCATGACCCAAGTTTCTCAAAGGAACACGTCAGAATTCATAAAATTTAGATTTAGCATTTTAAAACATTATAATTAGAAGATAATAGTGTCAAGACACAATATATGATTAGTTTCCAAGTCAAGTTCAAAATCTAACAAGATGATAAATTGAAAGAAAAACATCCTCGAACTCTAAGACTTTCATGAATGGATGTCTAAGAAATGAACTAACATGTTATCCTGAATTGAAACTAGAGTGTGTGTTTAAGATAACATCACCTTCTTATAAATGGGAAACCCGACACGGCAAACCAACTAAACAACTAACCAAACAACTAATCTATGAAAGGAAAACAAACCAACAAGCAAGCAACATGAAAGCAAAACTAAGCTAAGACAAACCAACACTTGAATCAAATGAACTCAAGGAAGCAAATCTACTCTAAGACACAACATGAAATGAAAACGTTAATCTAACCTAACTATATACAAGCAACTGAGAGATGCAACCCAAGACACTAAGTATATACATGCCCTAGCATGGCTTTTCAGAATGAACAAGAGTAACAATGTGCAAGTGAATATATGATGTTTTGCAAATTTATCTTTGAATTCAGAAAAAAGATCTTGCACAATACGTTTCTCATATTCAGACAAAATTTCGCACAAGATTATCAATTGTGGCAATTCAAAAGGATCATGATTTATCCAAACACAAGTTGCTTTTCCTGAATTTCCATAGTCAAACTCATATTCTTCATACTCATCATTTGGAAATTCGTAATCATCAAATTCAAAATCTTTCCAATCAAGAGCACAGAGAGATACAACCTGGTGGTCTTTGTCTAGAAGTAAAAATTCATGCTTGTCAACTACCAATATGTCTGAAGGTTGAAGTTGGTGATGGATCATCCCTCTTGCATCTGCAACATGCATTTGCTCCTCTTGAATTATCAGCAGTGGGCCTAGCACCGATTCGCATTGCTTGTCGACCTTGATCTCCATTTCATCAACTTGTTCATCTTGGGATGATTTTGGCAGGAACTCTCATTGTATTTGATCCATGGGAGCATCAAGCGCCCCTCCAAATTGCTGTTCATTTGATAAGCCTTCGATGATGGCTTGGAGTGCTTCTTGTAATGCATCCAGTTGACTATCTTCCAACAACTCCTTCTGCACTTCATGCAACTCACTTTCAAGGATCTCCCTATGTAGCATGAATGAGTGTTCCTCAAGGAATTCTTCCTCTTGCAACAAACTCGAGTTACTTCTTGGAAGATTGAATTTCTTATACTTTAAATATTTTTCAATATACCTTTCAGGATGTTTGAGATAGGTCTCGAATCCACCGGATGTAACATGTAGAATCTAGAATTTGGAGGATCCACCAGATTTCAGACTTAGTCATTTTTTTAGGATTTTCAAGATATCAGGATATCAAACTTAGTCATTTTCAGGATCTCAAACATGCATCAGGACACTATGATTTCTACCACGAAGAAATAGACTCGAACACCACTGACTTCATCATGAAACAAACTTAAGACATCATCCAAAACTTAATGCAAAGCATTAGAGCTCAAAAAAAGGGGGGTCATATTTGCAATGGGGCGATGTGTGATCTGGTCACAACAGGACCATCTGAAGGGTATGCATGAGACCTCCGATAAGAGCCATGCGTTCTTCTTGAATAATATATTGTTCTCTATCATGATGGATGAGAAGACATCTTTGCAAGCACACCTGAACAAGATCCAGGAGATCAGAGATCAGCTAGAGGCTATTGGTCGAAAATGGAGGAAGAAGACATGGTGGTGATCACTCTGAAAAGTCTACCCAAGTCCTATGAACATTTCATTGAGACTCTCAACATTACGTCTGCTAATGTTGATCCGAAGTTTTCGAAGCTCTGTACTATCCTCTTGCAGCAAGATCGCTAGAAACAATAGTTTGGTAGTAGTGCTTCTTCATCCTCTACAGAGCAGGTTTTTGCAGCCAAGTTTCAGGCTCAAAATAAAGGCAAAGGTCAGCCTCCGCAGCAGAAAGGTTCAGGTCAACCTCAGGACAACACCAAGAAAAAGAACATTCAGTTTAATTATTGTCACAAATATGGTCACATGAAGGATTGTCGTCAGTGTTTGGCTTCTGAACAAAAGAAGCAGGGAGGGTCTCAACAGAAAGCTAATGTTGCTAAGCACACTGAGCAGAAGGATTCTGCCTTTTACGCCTTTATGGCTAAAAGACCTACAAATCATGCAAAGTTCTCTGCCTGGTACATTGATTCAAGTGCCTCGCGACACTTCACTCATCGACGTGATTGGTTCACAGATTTCTCTCCCTTTAGTGACTCAGTTATTTTTGGAGGAGGTGAAGAGTAGACAGTTGTCGACAAGGGCACTATTCAAATTCAATCTGGTGGGAGGAATCTCATATTCCTCAATGTCTACTGCGTACTTGGCATGGAACTAAACCTTCTCTCTGTCAGTCAGATCATGCGGCACTCTCCTCGATTGGATGTGGTTTTCAATGCTCACAAATGTTCCATTGTTGATTGGGAGACTTGGGCCATTGTGGCTGTTGGTATTGAGGATCATGGTCTATACAGACTTGTGGATATAGATGATTCTCCAGAGTTAGCCATGGTAGCCAGAAATTCTTCCATCACCAGTCTTTGGCATCAATGTTATGGGCACTTAAATGTGCACTATCTCTCTCAGCTATCTCGGGAGGGCCTTGTAGCCGATTTACATGAGATCCAGACTCAGCATCATGGTGTTTGTGGAGCTTGTCAGGCTGGGAAGCAGCATAGGACACCATTTCCGAATGGTGACTCATGGCGAGCCTCCAAGGTACTACAGTTGGTTCACGCTTATGTATGTGGGCCACTGAATACATCTTATGTTACTGGTTGCAGGTATTTCTTGTTTTTTGTTGATGATTTCAGTCATAAAATGTGGGTATACTTTCTCAAACAGAAATCAAATGTTTTTCCTGTATTTCAAAAGTTTAAGGTCTTAGTAGAGGAGTCTGGAAGTTCCATAGTCACTCTTAGGTCAGATAATGGGGGGGAATTTTGTTCTATTGATTTCTCCAACTTTTGTGATATACATGGCATCAAACGCCAATTAACCACACCCTATACTCCTCAGCAAAACAGTGTTGTAGAGTGGCACAACCGCACAATCACTGAGATGGCCCGTTCCATGTTAGAACACAGGAGTGTTCCTAAGAAGTATTGGGCAGAAGCAGTCTACACTGCTGTCTATCCCCTTAATCGGTCTCCTACATATGTTGTTAAGGAGAAGACTCCTGAGGAAGCTTGGACTGGTCACAAACCTCGGATCAGTCATCTGAAAATTTTTGGCTCTTTAGCTTATGTATGGATTCCAGATGCCAAGCGCTCTAAGTTGGATTCCAAGAGTCAAAAGCTTATGTTCACAGGGTACAGTGACAACCATAAGGCTTACCGGTTGATTGATATAGATATTGATTGTCTTACTTTCAATTGGGATGTTGTCTTTGATGAAGAATGAGGACCTTTTCTTCCTTCCTCGTCTGTGCAGAATTCTGAGGATCAGCTTTGAAGGCTTCTGATTTGGGTGATCTTCTTCCGTTAGGTCCACCTAATGGGAGGGATGATGATGCATATTCTGATTTTGCTGATGCTCAACCCGAATTTCCTCCGGATGATGTTGATCTTCCACCTATTGCACCTATTCCCGCTCCTCCTGTTGCATCCGATGTTGGCACTTCTACTCTCCAGCCTAACAAGTGATGCTCATTAAGCTTTCATGTATGTTCCGACAGAGGATCAGACAACAGATATTCTCACCAAGTCCCTTAGTCCAAATAAGTTTGAAAATTTAGGGGGTCTCTTGGTGTAGTTGATCAATTGACCATTAAGGGAGGGTATTAGAATAATTATGTAATTATTTTTACTATTTAGTATTTAATGGTCAATCATGTATTTTAGCTATAAATAGATCTTCTGCAGTTTCTATTTTAGAAACTTGCCTCTTTTGTAAATTCTTCTATCTTTTTATTGAGCATTTTGCTCATTGTTAATACAATCAATTTTTTACCAATTACTAAGCCTGATAGAAAATACTACATTGGGCTTGGGCGCGAGTCCCTTTGCCCCCGACAGTTCAAGATCCCGAACTTGGAAATCTAGTGTGTATCTAATAATCTTCATTTAGTATATTTGTGTGCGAGCATTTGTCAAAATTTGTCTGTTTGTTTACGATTTTGCATAATTAAGGTTTTGAGCATAATTGGGCTTAAATTAACACATTAATCATCAATTTTCAAATTTCCCTATCATTACAAGTGACAACCAACCTGTAGGTAAATCCTATTATAGAAGTTGTGATTCAACTCGGTTAACTGTCCTTGAATGTGTGTAGTGAAAGGAGGATCTAGCTAAACTATCTATCAAACCCTCATCCCCCCTTTTCATATATATATAAATATATATTACCTCCTTTATTATGCCTTTTAATATGTTCTCCTTTTGAATGAACATTATCATTCAATACCTCTCAGCCTGTTTGTTACTTAATAATGAAAATGGTATAATTTCTTTTTTTTTTAAATTTACAATGGCATTTAAGGTAATACCTAGATTTGGGCATGCAAGATAGTAATTTATGTGTACATATTAACCCCCAAATACATTAATGAACATACATAATAAGTATATACCATCCCTTCTCATGGTCGAGAGTTTGAGACTATCCTTTATATACCATACCAAGTCGTTTGCTTGTCCACAAATGGCTCACAACTAGTTGTTTCATAAGCTAAAATGCGCTGCAAAGTCTCCCCCAAGACAATGTTCCCATGCAACATAGTGATCCCATGCTCATTCTTCATGGCCATGTCTCTACAACACAAGTTCCCATGTTGTCTGCAACATTACAAGGGGTGTCAAAATGCCCAAACAACATAAGATTGTCTCCAATGATAGGTAGAAGTGTGTGGGAGGGTGCAAAGAATGAAGACTAACAATAAAGATAAGAATGAAGGCTCATTGGTGGGTAAAATAAATGCCAAAGTGAGACATCTTCAATGCAATTCGTGTTGTTTATTGTATGCCTTATGTCAACTTCCTATGCATTTACCGCCTGTACCAAGTGTGGCGTGATTCAACAATTTGTGGTACACACAGATAGTTGTAGGATGTGGTTATTAAACTTGCATTTATCAACAGTTTGTAGGAAGTTCGACACAATTGATAGAATTTGAGCAGATTAAGCTACAAATAAAATATTTCTATTTGTGACAAACTAGCCACCATGTCACTTTAGGGTGTTGACCTGACACCAATTTATTTGAAGACAACAGCTAAGGTAGGTGCACCACCATCGGCCCTCTTCCCTATAGGGACCCACACCACCATTGGGCCCTCTCGCATAGTGAAGCCCATATAATAAATTGGAAGCAATTGTCAATTGGAAGAAACCTTACAATACTCAACTTATTTGGTGATAGTAATACTCAATCGATCCTCTAACCCTATGGTCCCATGTCATTGTATAAGTGAATTTTCTGTTTAAATCTGAGCAATAGGGGTGGTCCCATACAAATTTTGCAAATTTTTAATTATGTGAAAAGGATATTTTAGAATCTTTCCATATTTTAGTGGAGCAGCTATTGTTTAAGAATTGAAAATATGCTATGAAAAAATGAGAGGGCTAAAGATAAGCAACAACCGCATAATGGGAAAAATGCCAATGGCTCCGTACATTTCTTTCCCTCCTTTTTTACATTTCCGTCCAATTTTTCCAAGTGTTAAATAACAATGATTCTAAAAGATTTATTTTTAAAAAAATTATACAATTAAAAAAGTAAAATTTAATTGGCTGCTTAAAAATAATCATGTAATGTCCCCTTTTAGGATATACCTGATTTCTTGGCCTGCAAACAATAGGAACTACTAGAAAGGGACATTAGACATATTAAAGATCAATAAATTAAGATAATATTCAATTCATAGCATCATTCTTATTAAATTCGTCTATCATTTATATTAAGTTCATCTATCATAGCATAATTAATAATGAGATCAATAGCTCATAACATAAATAATGAGATCAAATCATCATAGCATAATTAATAATGAGTTCAATACATATATTAACATGCACGAAGTATACACATCATACACAAAGCAGACACGAAATTCAGAGAGCAGACATATAATCATTTCAGGGTTATTCCCAATGGTCAACCACATAATGAAACTCTATGAGAAAGCATATAGGGCACCGAGAGCCCAACACACCTTCTACCAAGTTCAAGGGCAGTTATATCCATCTCGGATAATCACCCCCTTGGCCCACAAGTGACAGAAACACCCATCCATCCAACTTGGGGTGGGCTACTTGATTATAGAACCAGGGCTACTACCTGTCCCCTAATATGCATTTCACATTCATATCAAATGTTGACTCATTGGATTAAAAGTACCTCTTGATGGATTTCAAGTTTGGTTCAAGGATTGTAATATATCCTTCTTTGCTGTTAACTCTTGTTGTATAACCTATATATATATATATATATATATATATATTTCCTTTTACTTGATTCTTATATGGCTTCCTTCCAATGAAGATAACTTCTTTTTTGATTGCTGATTGATAACTCAGATATTTGCTGATTTGATTTATTCAATAATAGTCTAATAGACTCATAGAACAATAGAATCATAGAATCATAGGAGGATAGCATAATCGAATGATAGAATGACTAATAGAATGAGAGGATGATGAGTTATAGCATGATAGAATGGTTGCAATAAATAATTCTCTGCTATTATCTATTATATATATCACTGCTGTTAACCATTATATATATCACTGTTGTTATGCTTCAACGGGTTGATATTTCCCATGTATATCCCCCTTTATAAACTCATAAACTTTTACCTTTTATATTATTCAATAAAGGCAACCATCATGAATGGGTATGTCTTTTAACATAGAAGACAATTATTTCAAATCTAATCGCACCTTTTTGTTAATACCTTAACACATATGAATAGCTGCTTTTATAATTTAATTTCTGCCCTTTATATTATAGCACCTCTTTAATTTGATCGCTGCCCTTTTTATCACATCTCCTCTCCTTTATGAATCGCACCACTTCCCTCTTAAGTAAGGCATTTATCTTATTTATTAAACGCCGCTCAAACTTGGAAAGTCGGCCCAATAAAGGAGTCGGCTTCTTTTAAGTAGGTCGGTCACTTTTAATTTAAATCATTAATTCTGATCTTCTACATAGGAGTCGGCTGTATATGAAGTCTGTGCTGCCATAAATGAAGCCGGCTAGTATGCATAAGAATTATAATAAAGATATAACATGAATGCTTCACAAAGTCGACCAGATATTTAGGAAGTCGGCCATCCTTAGAATTAAACCTTTATTTTACTTTGTCCCTAACAAGTAGGGGACATTTCAAATCAAAAAATATTCATGGATCAAAAAATATTCATGGGATCACTAGCTCCACGAATAACTCAAAAAATATTCATGGGATCACTAGCTCCACAAATAACTCCTCCGAAAAGTTGAGGTGAGGACAGACTGCTAGCCAAAATAAGCTAAGCAGCCACATGAGGCCCTGTCCTAAGAGAAAAACAATACCAGCATTCAAATGCATTTACAACAGGCGTAGTGTTGAGTCTATTCTTCATAGTTTTGCAGCTTCTTGTGTAGGAATTAAAAACCTCCATGCTGGGTACACCTATCACATAAAACTTATGTCAGCAAAAGCACCTCTACAGAGCCTCATGGAGGTGTTCATGTCGGGGAGAAGCTCCCACTTGTCCTCCTCCACATTGTAAACGCCAGTCCTACAGAGGGGCTCGTAATACTTGTTAAACCCTCTACCCACATAAATAAGTCCTCCCTCCTCATCCGCTACGGCGGCAAATTCAGACCGCCACACGGGCATGTTGGCACCCTGCCGCCATGTGGGTTTGTCATTGTTTCACCCGTGATCAAAACCATTTTTTGTTTCACGAAATGGCAGTGATAGGTGATTGAAGTTCCTTCTCCATTTGCAAATGGTGTGGGAATGGGCGGCAGGCTTTTGCATGGGTTCTCCGCATACCGCTGCTCTGTTGCAAGTGATGTCCGTGTTGTGGACTATACATATGCTTTGCTCGGAAATCTTTAATCTTTCTCTGTTTTGATAAAACTAGGATTTGTTCAATGCGGCGTTCCAGCTTTTAGGGCACTGATGAGAGTTTACTTCCACCCTGAGCAGGCACTCCCACCCAATTTCATCTGGAAGGCAACGAAACAGAGCTTCCATTGCAATGACAGCAACACATCAATGCTCTATGTTGTCGAGGTTTGCCCTTTTAAGATTTATAACATAACTGTATGAATCTTCAATTGCTTATCTGCAACAGCTACTGAATGTTTGTCTACAATATTATAGCTCCTCCATCGTTAAAGCTACTAAGTTTGCCCGTACACCCTTTTTAATTGCCAAAACTACAAAGAGTAACTCTCATCAAGCCCTAATCAAACCCTAATTATCGCAAGAAATCAGGGTAAGTTTCCCACCAGCAGCATTCACTAAAATGGCCTAGCATTGAGAGAGGGAACCAAAAAAAACCTTGAAGTAATCGTTAATATTCAATAACTCACATCAAGCCCTAATCAATGAAAATACTTGGCCTAGCATTGAGAGAGGCAACCCAAAAAAAAAAAAAAAAAAACTTGAAATAATCGTTAATATTCAATAACTCACATCAAACCCTAATCAATGAAAATACTTGGCCTAGCATTGAGAGAGGCAACTAAAAAAAAACTTGAAATAATCGTTAATATTCAATAACTCACATCAAACCCTAATCAATGCAAATACTTACAGATTCCGTCTGCAAGAGGCCGGCGTTTGATAATTATGCCAAATAAAATATTCTCGCCTCTAAATAACTCGGAAATAAAGCTAAGCTTGCCTTCCATGACGCAGAACCAAAAATGGATTTTTGCCTAACAAACAAAACAAACTCGGACCCATGGTGGGAAATGCTCTGCGATTGACACTGCCACAGTTTCAAATGGATGATATATATTGAAAGGACGACCATAGAAAAGATCTGGGTCTACAATTATTTTCCAAAAAATAGTACCTACTACTCTGCCTCTACATCATCATTCAGCTGACAATCCCATTCCGTCAGTACAGCTACAGACTACAATTTGGCATCTACGATAGGGATAGTGCCTTATCATGGAACGGCCATACTCTTCGGCGAATTCAGCGATGTTTGCGTATACCTAAACAGATCAACGTACTGATTTCATGTATATCACCACCACTTTGAAAGCTACATACTATCTTTCTACCTGCCAAATCTGACAAAAATTGTAGTGCTGGCCATACTGTAGCAGAAGCGTCGACCATGCTGTGTACTTTTATTTATAAATACAATGCATTTTAAACTACATTCCGCTCATCTCAAATCCTCTTTCGCAAGGACATGACTTTGCACGGCTCAAGAGTATAACTTATCTGCTTCAATGTTTCGCCACGCACTAGAGCAAATTCTGAGCAATCCCCATTTGTCAAGAAGATATTTAGTGCTTTGCATTCGTGTTGGAATTTTAGATTAAAAAACTTAGAAAGGGTAATTCTATTATTCAAACCTATTTTTCCAAATTTTAGGTACTTACTATTTTTTCAATGGAGGCTTTTATATCAAATTCAGATAGTTTTTATAAGAATATAATTTCTTATCTGGAGTACTAGGCTATAAAATTCAGGTAGTTTTTATAATTTCTTATTTGGACTATTAGGTTATATTTTAGGGGTATCCATTGCATCAAAGTTTAAGAGCACATTTGGGCATCATCTTTATGGTGTGGGGACCTTATAGTTAAGGGTGTATTAATCTATATTCTAAGGGTTTCCATTTTATTTTTTTTAATTGAAAAAATGCATACGTACAAAGGAAAAAATAGCTCCATATAGAAGCCAGCAAAGAAGTAAAGAAAGCTGCTAGCAAAACAAAGACAGAACATAACATTGCTAGACACATCTTTTATGGTGTGGGGACCTTATACTTAGCAAGGTGTATTAATCTTATATTATAATCACCAAGGTTTTAAGAGCACATATCAGCCTTATTTTTATGGTGTGGGGACCTTATAGTTAACATGGTGTATTAATCTATATTATAATCACTAAGGTTTTAAGAGCACGTATCAACCTTATATTTTATGGTGTGGGGACCTTATAGTTAACAAGGTGTATTAATCTAAATTATAATCACTAAGGTTTTAAGAGCACGTATCAACCTTATCTTTTATGGTGTGGGGACCTTATACTTAACAAGACATATTTTTTGTTGGTTCGTTCAAAACCATTCAACTTTATGAGGAGACTAAAAACTTTTTGAATCGATGAGGAAATCTACCATTCAACTTTTTACGAGGAGACTAAAAACTCTTTGAACCAATGAAAAAAAATCTTTTATAAATGGCTATCATATTTTCAATTTTTTTTTCAATCAACATCAATTCCTACTCATAACATTCCTTCATTTATTTTCTTTGTTTTCTTTATCTTGATAGAATTAATAATATATACTTATAAGTTATGGCTTAAAAAATGCTTTAATGTCATTGTTATAATGAATTATTTACTTTTGTGTGTCTATTATATTATCCTAATTTTATTATACATAGGATAAGTTTGTTTAGGTGTTGACTTGTATAGGTGTCACATTACAAAGAGCATCTTCATTCACCCATACGTGTCAAGTTTATAAGAAGCAGTCAACCTACACAAGTGTCGCATTATGAAGGGCATCTTCATTCACCCATATGTGTCATGTTCATAGGAAGCATCTCCTATTATTACTAAGTCATCTTTTACTTGGTCCCCTTGCCTAGTGACTCACCTAGTTCTCTTATGTTAGGACTCCTCTTAAGTAATTCTTATAAATACTCATCTCATTCTCACACTTAGATGGGTTGAAGAAATGGATCTATATCATTATAATTTTGCACTTGCGGAATATAATATCATATTATTCTACATGTTTGTGTTTATGTTTTTTTATTGGAATAACTATACATTTGCTATTGTAACTTGTGTCGCTCATCTAAATCGCGGGTCCTATGATTTTGACTCCATCATAGGCGAATTATACAAACACAAGCCCTATGAAGCCAACCCTAGGGTCCTCTTTTTAATGGAGCTTAAGAATTATTTTAAAATCATCATGGAAGCAACAACCTTGCCTCTATTGGAAACTTGGTGGTGTTGTCATTGATGTCAACCTATAGCAAGTAGTTCACTTGGTTTCCAAGTGCTTTTGAGAAAATTTGAATAAAAAGGTATGCAATGTGACAAAAGTGTGCTCAGTGTTGTGCTCTGCATTTCTTCTTAGTTGAAGATATGCTTGTGCGGTTTGGAAGTGTTGATCAGAGGTGTTCAGAGGTGTTATATCTAGAGTTTCAGGTTCTGGATCATGCAAAAGTGAAAGATGTGGTTTACAAAGTGTTTGCCTGTGTAAAAGACTGTCTGGGAGAAATGAGATTGCTCCGCATTTCTCCGCATTGAGGTTTCTTGTCCTGTGGATCTAGGGATGTGCTTATATAGTCTATATCTACCTTCCCTTGAAGTTTCTAGTGATGGGTTGCTCCACAAGTTCAGTTATTGTGTTGGTGTTCAAAGGTAGTGGATCCTGATGTTTAGATTGAAGACATTCTTTGTTTCAGGAGGTTGCAGAAGTGTTGCAAGAGATTATGATGGTGTTGAATGTTATGGAAAGGTGTGTGGATGTTGTAGAGCGGTTCTTTGTGGTCTGTGTGATGGTTTTGGACTCGGAGAAGCGTGGATGTGATTGTTAGCTCAAGTTTGGTCGACCTGGCATGCTAGCGCTATTTGTGGAGGTACCTCATGGATTGTGGATGTGATGAACAACTTGGTGATACAGATTTGAGTCCTAGTTAACCCTTGACATGGTCCACTTTCACTTATTTCCACCGCAGGAGTGTTTAGTGCCGACCTAATTGGTGTTGCACGTTTGAGGTGCACATGCTTCATTAGGACCGACCTAATTGAGATAGGTCTTGGTTGTAGACGGTATAAATGCAAGAAGAAGCTGAGTGGAGTAATGTAGAGAAGATGATGTGAATGTGAATCAAGGGTAGTGAGTTATGTGCGAGCCTAAATACTTATGACTCTGGAATGCAGTGAGCAGAAGGTGTCTACATTTCGGTGTGCCTGAAGTTGTTGGAGGCAGTGAGCCAAAGGTTGCGGATGGCAAGGAGTGGCAGTGGTGGATTTATCTTGTTGCTTTGAGATAGTGAATCTCTCTTTTATAGTCTTCTTCTTTCTTCTCTCTTCTGGGCAGTGAGCCTTTCTTTTGGAAGTGAGCCTTTCTTCTGGGCAGTTAGCCTATTTCTTTTTAGTGTTGCTATTCATATATATGTGAGCTAATCCTCACCATGGTTTTTCCCTTCTTGGGTTTTCCACGTAAATCTAGTGTTCTTGTGTGTTTAAATGTGTTTGCATTGATGCTTCATATGTTTACATTCTACTAATGCAGAATAAGAGGTTGATGTTTGGAATTGCTTTGAGGGTTTAATGTTTTAATAGACAATTGATTCACCCCCCCCCCTCTCAGTTGTCCTATGCATCCTAACAATTGGTATCAAAGCAAGGTTCCCTCAAGAAGTTTAACCATTTGGGGTAGATCTGGATGGCACACAGGAAAAGTATGGAGGTTCTAGTGTTTGATGGAACAAATTATGCTTTTTGGAAGACCGAGATGGAAAGCTTTCTTGTCTCACTAGGATATGGCATATGGAAGATAGTTGACAAAAAGTATACTATACCTCCTAATGGTCCAAAGGACGAAGATGAGATTAAAGAATATGAGAACAATGGCAAGGCAAGGAGTGCTCTTCTGAACAGTATTGTTGATTCTAAATTAGTGAAGGTGATGAGTTACAAAACTGCTCATGAGATCTAGAAGAAGCTGGAAAGTACCTATGAAGGAGATGACAAGCTCAAGTAAGCAAAGATGCAGATTTTGAAGACCAAATTTGAAACCCTAAAGATATTAGAGGATGAAAATATTGCAAGTTACATGCAGAGAGTGGATGAGGTTGTCAATTCCATCAATGGTCTAGGTGGGAAGATGGAGGAAAGCGAAGTGGTAAAGAAGGTACTAAGAACTCTTCCAAAATCTTATAGTGCTAAAGTTTTTGCTATTGAAGAGACTCAAAATTTGGATCAGTATTCTAGGGATCAAATGTTTGGTACTCTAACTACTTTTGAGATAAGAGAATTTGGTCAAGATGATTCAAGAAAAGGAACTGCTTTTAAGGCTAGCAAGACAGAAAAGAATGTTGAATCAGATTCAAATGACTTTGATGAAGTGGAAGCAAATTTTGTAAGCAAATTGAAAAAGGGTTCTAGAAAATACAGAGATAAGTTACCTTTCAAATGCTTTAACTATGGAAAGATGGGTCATTATGCTTCAAAATGTCCAATCAAGATTTCAAATGACAAATACAAGGACAACAAAGGTAAATCATTCAGGAGAAGTTAATATGTTAAGGAAGATGATAGCATATCTGATGATGAGTCTAACTATCTGGATGATGAAAGCAGTGAATGCTTGTTTATGGCTTTGAATGATGGAATTTATTCTAAAAGGGTTATGAAGGAAATTGCTCTGAAAACAGAACACAATACCAAAGGAGATTTGGTAATTGCTTTTCATGCAAGAGAAGAGGAGAACCACTGGCTAATTGATAGTGGGTGTTCAAATCATATGATAGCTGATAAGAATAAGTTTGTGAAGCTTGAGAAGTTTGATGGAGGTTTTGTTAAGTTTGGAGATGATGCATCTACCAAGATCTATGGAAAAGGTTCGATCAGTTTTGATGGCAAGCACAATACAGACGATGTTCTCTATGTCAAGGGCCTCTGGCATAATCTTCTAAGTGTAGGACAAATGTGTAGCAGATGATATAACCTTGTATTTCAGGATGGTGGCTGTGAAATCAAAAAAGAAAGTTTTGGAACTCTGGTTGCTACATGAACAAGGACAAAAGGAAATATATATCAGCTCAAAGGTGCTAATGGTGTGTGCTTAATGACTCAAGTTAATGAAAGTTGGATATGGCATAGAAGAATGTGTCACATCAATTTTGACAGTCTAGTGAGGATTAGCTCTACTCAAGCTGTGAGGGATTTGCCAAGAATTACAAAGCCTATCAATGCAACTTGCAAGGAATGTCAGATTGGGAAGCAAACAAGGAAGAACTTCAAAATCAAAGAGTATTATACCACCGAACCTCTAGAGTAGGTGCATGCAGATCTGTGTGGACCTACAAGAGTAGGAAGCTTTCAAGGTGACAGGTATTTCACGTTGTTGATTGATGATTACTCTAGAATGGCTTGGGTAACTTTTCTCAAAGAAAAATCAGAAGCTCTAGATAGGTTTAAAGCATTCAAGGTTATGGTTGAAAATGAAATTGATTTGAAAATCAAGTGTTTGAGGTTTGACAGAGGTGGTGAGTTCACTTCCAATGAGTTTAACTGCTTTTGTGAAGATCATGGAATAAAGAGGCATTTGTTAGCCCCTAGAACTCCTCGGCAAAATAGAGTGGTGGAAAGAAAGAATAGGATAGTTCAGGAAGCAGCAAGGACAATGTTGAAAGAAGCAAATTTCCCGGATATCTATTGGAGATAAGTTATTCACACTGCAGTCTACATACAAAATAGAGTGCAAGCAAGGGTCAACAGTTCAAAGACTCCATATGACCTATGGTATGAAAGAACTCGTACTATAAAATATTTTAGAGTGTTTGGAAGCAAGTGCTACATTAGGAGAGATGAAGAGTTTGATACAAGATCAGATGAAGGAATCTTCCTTGGATATTTTACAAAGAGCAAGGCTTACAGGTGCTATAACAAGAGACTGAAGAAATTAGTGGAAAGTGTAAATGTCAAAGTGGATGAAGAACCATATCAAAGTTCAGTGTTAATAAAAGGATATGAATCTAATGAGGTCCCTTGCAGAGAAGAAGAAAAGGAAAAGGAGAAACAAGTTGATGAAGAAGATGCTCTGGAAAGGATTCCTAAGACCCCCAAGTATGTGCAAGAAAATCATTCTGAAGATCAGATCATTGGAGCTAAGAACAAAGGTGTGTTGATAAGAAGAAGTATTGCTATGGTAGATGAACAGGTAAATGTGTGCTTATTATCTAAAATAGAACCCAAAACAATGACTAAAGCATGCAAAGATGAGCACTGGATCAAGGCTATGGAAGAAGAATTGATGCAGATTGAGAAGAATCAGACTTGGAAAGTTATCCTAAGACCAACAGACAAAAATGTGATAGAAACTAGATGGCTCTTCTGGAACAAATTGAATGAGAATGAAGAAGTAGTCAGAAATAAGGCTAGGCTTGTGTGTAAAGGCTACTCACAAGTGAAAGGAATAGATTACGAGGAAACATTTGCTCTAGTGGCAAGATTAGAGGCCATTAGAATGTTCTTGGCCTTTACAACTCACAAGGACTTCAAAGTCTATCAGATGGATGTGAAATATGCATTCTTGAATGTAGAATTGGAAGAGGAAGTATACATTGAACAACCGTAAGGCTTTCAATTATCAGATGATCTAAATATGGTCTGCAAATTGAAGAAGGCACTGTATGGACTCAAACAGGCTCCTAGAGCTTGGTATGCAAGGTTGGATAGGTACCCACTGCAACAAGGCTTCAAAAAAGGCACTGCAGATAGCAATCTATATTTCAAAGTTGAAGAAAATTAAATCCTGATTGTGGAGGTATATGTTGATATAATCTTTGGAGGTAATGAAGGTATGTGCAAGAGATTTGCAGAAGAGATGTAGAAAGAATTTGAAATGTCAATGTGTGGGGAAATGAATTTCTTCCTTGGGTTACAAATCATTCAATCAGAAAAAGGTATTTTCATTTCACAGTCAAAGTATACTAAGGAAATGTTGAAGAAGTTCAGAATGGAAGACTCCAAACTGGTGTGCACTCCCATGACTATTGGTTGCAAATATGATGAATCCCCTAAGGCTGATCAGAGCAAGTACATATCAATGATTGATGGACTGTTATACCTGACTGTTACTGGACCAGATATCATGCATGCAGTTTGTCTTGTGGCTAGATTAAAAGTAGATCCCAGAGAATCACATGTTTCAGTAGTAAAGAGGATATTCAGATACTTGAAAGGCACTCTGGAGTTTGGCCTATGGTATCCCAAGGATACCAATTTCTCCTTGAGTGCATATACAGATGCAGATTAGGCAGGATGTACAGATGATAGAAGAAGTACAAGTGGTAGTGCTTTCTTTCTGGGAAGTAGACTTGTCTCATGGTTAAGTAAGAAGCAAGACTTGGTGTCATTATCTACTGCAAAGGCAGAGTACATTGCAGCAACATCTTGCTACACACAGGTGTTATGGATGAAGCAGACATTGAAGGATATCAAAGTGTCATATGATGAAGCTATTCCTATCTTATGTGATAATACAAGTTCTATCAACATTTCAAAGAATTTGGTAATGCATTCAAGGATAAAGCATATTTCAATCCCGTATCACTTCCTAAGAGAGAAAGTTGCAGAGAATGAGGTGAAATTGGAGTATGTGTCTACCAAGGATCAAGTTGCAGACATCTTTACAAAGGCTCTTCCTAAAGATACCTTTGAGTATCTCTGGTAGAAGTTAGGGGTTATTGCCCCTCCTTCTCTTAACTAGATGCATAAGTGTGTGCATCTGTCCAGAAAGCATTTCAAGATACATTTTTGGTCCTCGACTGATGTTCAAGGCTACCTCTCAGGGGGAGTAGGTAGTGATACTATTGATTGGTGCAGTCAGATGGAGCATATCTTATGGCGTTAAGGGGGAGAGTGCATAAAAGTGAGAGCACTGGAAATAGAGCAGGTACTTGCTAGTGTTGCAATTATTGCCCTTTGCCATTTATGTCAAAGGGGGAGAGAGTTATAGTGGCTGAAAAACCATAGTATAGGAAAGTGTGTGAAGAGTAAGAGGTGCTCCAGTCAGGGGGTGTACTACTGAGCTGTTGATTGATTGCTTTATGTCTTGATGGTTTTTCAAAGAGTTGGTGTTGCCATCAATGACAAAGGGGGAGATTGTTGGAAACTTGTTGGTGTTGTCATTGATGTCAACCTCTAGCAAGTAGTTAACTTGGTTTCTAAGTGCTTTTGAGAAAATTTGAATAAAAAGGTATGTAGTGCGACATAAGTGTGCTTAGTGTTGTGCTCTGCATTTCTTCTTAGTTGAAGATATGCTTGTGCGGTTTGGAAGTGTTGATTAGAGGTGTTCAGAGGTGTTATATACAGAGTTTTAGGTTTTGGATCATGCAGAAGTAAAAGATGTGGTTTATAGAGTGTTTACCTGTGTAGAAGATTGTCTGGGAGAAATGAGATTGCTCCACATTTCTCCGCATTGAGGTTTCTTGTCCTGCAGATCTGGGAATGTGCTTATACAGTCTATATCTACCTTCCCTTGAAGTTTCTAGTGATGGGCTGCTCTGCAAGTTCAGTTATTGTGTTGATGTTCAGAGGTAGTGGATCTTGATGTGCAGATTGAAGACATTCTTTGTTTTAGGAGGTTGCAGAAGTTTTGCAAGAGATTCTGATGGTGTTGAATGTTATGGAAATGTGTGTGGATGTTGTAGAGTGGTTCTTTGTGGTCCACGTGATGGTTTTGGACTTGGAGAAGCGTGGATGTGATTGTTTGCTCAGATTTGGCTAACCTGGCATGCTAGCGCTATTTACAGAGGTACCTCATGGATTGTGGATATGATGAGCAGCTTGATGATACAGATTTGAGTCCTAGTTAACCCTTGATATGGTCCACTTTCACTTATTTCCACCGCGGAAGTGCTTAGTGCCGACCTAATTGGTGTTGCATGTTTGAGGTGCACACGCTTCATTAGGACTGACCTAATTGAGATAGGTCTTGGTTGTAGATGGTATAAATGCAAGAGGAAATTGAGTGGAGCAATGCAGAGAAGATGATGTGAATGTGAATCAAGGGTAGAGAGTTGTGTGCGAGCCTAAATGCTTATGACTCCGGAATGCAGTGAGTAGAAGGAGTCTACATTTTAGTGTGCCCGAAGTTGCTGGAGGCAGTAAGCCAAAGGTTGCGGATGGCAAGGAGTGGAAGTGGTGGATTTCTCCAATTTCTTTGAGATAGCGAATCTCTCTATAACAATCTTCTTTCTTCTCTCTTTTGGGTAGTGAGCCCTTAGCAGTGAGCCTTTCTTCTGGGCAGTGAGCCTTTCTTTTAGCAGTGAGCCTATTTGTTTTCAATGTTGCTATTCATATATATGTGAGCTAATCCTCACCGTGGTTTTTCCCTTATTGGGTTTTCCACGTAAAACTGGTGTTCTTATGTGTGTTTAAATGTGTTTGCATTGATGCTTCATATGTTTACATTTTTCTAATGCATAATAAGAGGTTGATGTTTGGAATTGCTTTGAGAGTTTAATGTTTTAATAGACAACTGATTCACCCCCCCTCTCAATTGTCCTATGCATTCTAATAGCCTCTCCTTTGTTTTCAAGAAAATAAAGTTGAAACTTCATAAAAACAAACCCCCAAAAATTATTATTTCAAATTAAATTTAAATTAAAGTTATTTTTAATTCAAAGCAAATAATTTACTAATATTAAAGTGTCCATTTATAAATGTAGGCCATCTATTTTCATCATGTTGAAAAAGAAAAAAAATCATGCACGACACATCATTTGAATTAATTGAATTAGAAGATAGTGAAATACTGACCTCTGATACTTCACCAATGTAGCCACGTAGATTGTTCATCAAAGTTTTGGTTCAATAGTATGTGGGACACTTGAATAACAAACATCGCTTTCACCCCCTCCAACATTATAATGGCAATGCCCTTGGTGTGGCTTAGTGGATGTGAAAGAGGAGCTAATTTCCATGATTCAAAAACTAGTGTGCCAAGCTGGCTAGCTTCTCGACTAAAGAGAAATACTATGTATATCTAATAAACATTGTAAACTATAACAAGATCAATTTGACCTAGGTAAAAAAAATGACTGTGCATACCAAATAATTATATATTTAAGATTTTTACAAGAAATAGTAGTATATAAGAAACCACAGTATAAATTGTTTGACACTAGTGCATGAACAAATGTTTTAACAATAAATTGGATAGAAATTAGTTGCTTACACTTATAATAATGATTGAAGACAACAAGCAATCATACAATGTGCCTAGGATGATGAATGTTGATGTAATGCTCTAATAATATCGTTATAATGGTCTCAACATAAAAATTAAAAATTAAAAATTGATAACTCCTAAATATCCTATTATTCCTGAATAATCTCAAATGGATGAGTGACTGTCTTTAAATACAATGACATAGCACACAATCACACAATAGGTTAACTCACAATGGTGAGTGGGAGGGAATCAACCAATTTGAATTTTAATTTTAAAAGTTCAAATATGCTCCCAATTTCCTTCCTTTTATCCACCATCACAAGAAATTCAGTATTTAGTATTTACCTGTGAGCAGGAGCTCCAAGCCTTGATCAACTTGGTTGTTACAAGCATGGGGATGACCAACGAGATGAAAAACTATAGTTATAGTTATAGTGACTGCACAATACTTAGACAAATGTCCTTTCAATCCACATTTGATTATGCATGTAAAAGGATGGTAACATAAGTTGTGCACTTGGCAATTATTGATGCCGTGTTGCTAAAGTCTTTAACTCAAATAACTAAATAGTGTAAAGTGTGGATTTATTCATGAGAGCTTGAAGTGCACGTACATCATCTTGTACAAGAGTTATTTGAGCCACTTTAGGCAATTCTAAAGTTATTTAGAACTCTAAAATAAATTTGGAACACTTATTATACTTAGAACACTCTCAATTGTAAGAGTCTAAAGGGATTCGAGAGCCATATAATTTGAAAAAATTATTGTTAATACTCAGATAATAACTATTAGGAAATTACTAGGTTTATCCAACCATTTCCTACATAACCCTATGAGAGAAAAGCATGCATGCAAGTATACAAAATAACCATAATGCAAAGATCAAAGACATAACACAAGATTACACAAGAGGTACCCTGGAAAATCCCTTTTAAAAAAAACCAGCCTTCAAAAGCACCTACACTCAATGTAATATTCAACAATGAAAACATTACAATACTTTATAAAGCTTCCATGAATATTTATGAAACATCGAGCTCCTCCAATGCATCCTCGATTTGTTCAAGTATAATGGGTAACCATGCAACCATACATCCCATGTCATGATTAACATATGCACTCCACATGAGAGCTTATTACAACTAACAACCAACCCAACCACTAAACATTTACTTGCTTTTATAGATTCAAGCTCACACAAATACAACTATGGTATTGACTAAACCATGTGCCTCAAAACCATGAGAACACAAAACGATTGACCCCAAAAATAAAATATTTCTCACAAATATGAAATATTTGTCTTGTGTCTCCCACACATAAAAATTTAACCAATGTCCAATACAAATTTACAAGTGGACCCAATAAATACTTAATGTGGCTAAACACATCTCCAAAGATGCACCACAAAAATATTTATTTTACATAATTAAACTAATTATTTCTTGTGCAAGGTGTACAACACAACACCTTTTCCTAACATTCTCCCACTTGTTGTCTACATTGCATAAGGGTCAATTGATGAAATTCACCATCATAGCCAACCGTGTAACCACATAAATCTCTAGTATACTCTCGTGATCCATCAAGATACCTGCAATAACTGTTAGTAGGTCTCTTGACAAAAGACAAAGCTGACCGGAGGAGATAGCACATTATGCGGAGGCCAGAAGCCGACAGAAAATGATAAATAACACATCCCTATGTAATAGATATAGTATATATATATAGACAGGAGTAGTATAATGTAAGCAAGTAAGTATGATAGGAGAATAGATAGATATTCTTATGTAAGCAATGACATAGAAGTCATGGATGTAACTATGTCGGAGGATGGATATTGATGTATACATTTGATTGTTGCTTTATATATATGGAGTCTATCGATATCAGGTAATATGTGTGTTATCTTATTATGATGTGTATGTGATGATATGTTATGTTATTCTTTATGTTTTGTTGTCAATCTCTAGATACCTAACCGGGGTATAAACTAATTACAAAGTCTTGTCTAAGGACCAAATCTTTGGACTAGTATCCCTCTTCATTTCCTGCTAACATTTGGTTCCGTTGCCGGGACCCTGGAAGACGGTAGTTAAAGATTGAAAGGGCAAAACACTCGAGGAAGTAGCGCAGAGTTCCGGAAACGAGAAAAGGCGGGATCAGTGGGAGAAATTTTCAAACTGTGAAGGAATTCACATCTCCTTAGGTTACTTCCTCTGTGAGGGGGGTCATGCACTTAAGGAGATGGCCAGTGGGAAGGGGGTAGGGTCTGCAAGGACCTTCTAAATGATGTGTCTCTTCAAATAAGGATTCCATGGGATATAAAAGGACTAATGGAACACCAAATCTAAAAAACCCATGGCAAAAGGGGAAAATTAGAGGAAAAGAGAGATTAACGAAGAAATCAGAACTGAAATGGAGATAAGAAAAGAAGAGAGATTGAAACAAACTCAGGAGTGACATGAGCATTACTGTAGAAGGATGGAAAGGGCACAAATGATGGAGGAAGAAAGGATGATAGAGGATGCGAAAGAAAAGATAGAAGAATACAAAGAGCGCGCCATGGAGGGTGTTGCCAAAAGGAAGGAAGAAGACAAGGGCATCATGAAGGATGTTGCTAAGCGTGCTAGGGAGGGTGCTGCCAGAGAAAGGAGATGAAAAGGTGAAGGAATAGAGGATTTGATGGAGAATGCAGAAGAGCGCACCACCGTGGGTGGTGCCGGAGAGGAATGCAAAAGAGAAAGAGAAGGGATAGACGAATTAGGGTTTATGCTGCAGAGTGCCAGAGAAGATGAAGTAACACCAAAGATTTTGAAGATGGATGAGGAATATATAGAGGAGCTAATTTTTTGAAGCATAGAAAAGATAAGAGAAGAAGGAGAAGATGCGGTAAACATTGAGAGGAGTTTTGAGGGTTTTGGAAGGTTATTTGAATCAACATTAGATGCCAACATGATGTCATTTTCAAAGATAAGAGAATCCCCTAATTTGAGGAGACACAACCCTTGGACCATGAGCACCTCAAGTGCCTTATAAAGTCAAGAGAATTTTAGTTGAGAGGGAAGAGATTTGAGCAAACAAAGAAGCATAAAGAATAGCAGAGATCCGAAGTAATTTTGCAAAGGTTTTAGGAGAAGAGTACTTTGAGATCTGATTGTAGAGAGACAAGGGAAGAGAAGGAAAGCAAGTTGACAGAAGACAGCTAAACTGGAGAAGTAGACTAGAGGAAAGATACCGCCAAGTACCAGAAAGTGAGAGGAAAGTAATCATGGATACTCCAATTAAGTTACATGTGTTTGAGAAGGATACTATTGAAGCATCAGAGCATATTTTTGTTTTGGAGGCTATTGGAACCAGAAGGGAGTCACAAGAGCTGAAATCAAGTTGTTTGACTTCATAGGCACCTTGAGGAATGAATCATTAAAGTGGTATAGGAAGGCATGCCTAGACAGTTACAAGGAATGGAATAAGATCAAGAAGCTATTTTTGGATAACTTTGGAGTTCCAAATGTTCCAACAGAAGGAGTAAGTAAGATGAGAGATCTGATGCAATTGGAGAAAGAATCAATAAGGGAATTTGATAAGAGATTCAAGGAGACAACTAGGAGATTGGAGGAACCATTGACTGAGAAATAGAGGATAGAATGGTTTATTTCTGGAATGAGCCCTGAAATAAGGTCATCCCTAGATGGAAGGATTTTTGAAACATATGTAGAAGAAGTGACATTGGCCTGTCGGATAGAGTCTTAATCCTGGCGCAAACAAGATAAGATGAAGGAAAACCTAGAATTGGAGAAGTTGAAGTTGGAATTGGAGCAGTTGAAGCTGAGGAGGGAGATATTGGTGAAATGAGAGAATACACAAAAGGAGAGACCTAATATTTGGTGTTCATACTGCACAAGAGAGGTCCACTTGAGAAATGAATGCCCTAGGCTGAGAGTTGAAAGACAAGTTGCCACAATAAAAGTAGATACCAAAGCAACAATGAAAAAAGTCAATTAAGTATACTATGGATTATGTGGAGAATGGGATGACCATGAGGCACCAGATTGCCCTTCATAGAACTTCTGGAAGAAAAGAGACTTTGCTAGTGAAGATGATGAATCATGGTGTGGTGGAAACAATACAAACTCTGCGGAGAGCAGTAACATGAAAGAAAGACATTCATATGATCAGGACTACAAGAAACCAAGTTGGAGAAATGGTGCAAGAGCACCTTGACAATTTTGGTCTAATGTTGTAAATAGGTGTCTATAGTATGGTTGTGTGTGTCCAAGAACATTTGTGTGTAATAAGGTCTAATTTAGAACATCTTTGATGTATTGGTGTCACTTAAGGTCTAGGAGTATAGTTTTGTCAAATATTGCATTGTAAGGTGATGTCATGTGGAAGATGAAGAGTCATATTTTGATTTTTGGTTAGAAGACCATTGGAATTCAGTTGAAAATGTTTAAAAAGGCCTCAAAGATCTTGAGGTAGGGTGGTGGAAGATTGCATAAGGAGAATAAAGATCAAACATTTCAATTTTACCCTGTTTTCTGCAAAAACTCTATTTTTTCTAATAATTCTTATGACTGTACGGCCATGTACGGCCCAATCATGATCTGAAACTTGTGTGGTTGGATGATACCTTGAATTTTCTTTCGTTTGCATGTGGTTTGATGTATTCTCATCACAGTAGGAGGATTTTATTGACATTTGACTAAAGACAGGTTGTAAAGGTAGGGTTTAGGGTTTATGCAAACAAATTGAATTTATGAGCATTCCCATGGGTGAAACCTTCTAAAAATTGGTAGAATGAAAACATGAAAAGGTATTTCAATTATTTGGGTGATTTTGCGAGCAGGGTGTGAGATTGAAGTGATTTTTGAACAAACCCTAGTTGTATTCCCTATATTTTAGGCTTTGTAAGGGTTTTATTCTTGAAACTTGAAATTTAGAGTATTGGTGTTTGTTCCTGATGATGAAATCCACATATTCAGACTATTGGTGATGTAGTCAACCCTCTCAAGTGGTATTTGGAAGTTTGGTGATTGAATTACACATACTTGCTTTGGAAAGGAGGCCTAATTAGGCCTAGTTTTGTGAAACCAGTCAATTTTAGGGCAGAGTGTGCCAAAACAACCCTAGGTGAAAATCAAGTATGTTGTGGTAGGCCTTAATGGGTATCTTGAATGGTGCTTTGTTCATGTCTGTATGCCTAAAAAACATGGTTTGAAGAGCTACAAGAGCCATTGCTTGGTTGTGAAGCAAGATCTTCTAGTAGGATTGGAAACCCATCAAAGACAATTGATTTTGGTTTGTATTAATAGCCTCACCCCTGCTCTACATCAAGAAATCAGAGGAATATTAATGCAATACAAAACTCAAGTTCTAGCAGTCCATCATATGGAAATAGCTATAATAATGATGACAGAGACCGGTTTGGAGGCTACAGAGGAGGAAAAGGCCATGGAATAAATCAAAGAAGGAGGGAGGATACCACATGCTTCAATTGCGGTAAGTTAGGACATTTTGAAAATGAATGTTGGGCTAAAAAGAAAACACGATGTTTATTTTGTAATAGCATAGAGCATGACCTATTTTCCTGTGAGAGAGCACAACAATACTTCTGGAATGGACAGACACAGTCTAAGAGTGATGAGTTACAAAACCTAAACAATCAGAAAGGAGCAAGGATCATACGAAGAGCACTAAAAGATTAAGGAGCAAGAACTTGCCGGAAGACCAACAGAGAGGAGACAAACATATCTTCAATTGAATCCATAGAAGATGAAGAATACTACCAGAGAAGTACACCAAAACATATCAAAAAGGAGAGAAGGAAAAAGAAGGGCAAAGTTGCGGTAGTAACAAGACAAGGAACCAATATTGGAAGGCATTATATCAGTGAGACAGAAGAAGAAGACAGTGAGGAGGATGAAGATTTTTTTCCCACCAAGAAACAACATGAAGAAGTTGTGAAGGAGGCCAAACAAACAATAAGAAAGGAGCAATAAAAGGAGAAGCAATACAAGCAATATTTTGCCGAAGTGGATGCTCTCAAGCAGCTAGCCCAGTTGACATGGCACCACAAACTAATTGACAAACTAAAGCAATTCTCTAAGTACTATAATAAGGAACAAGGTTAGAAAGGTCAACTATAGAGGATGGGAAGGACATACAGAGAATGGAAGACAAAACCATTAATGGTGGATGTTCACATCAATCACAAAATGTCCAGAATGTAATGATAGATTTGGGAGCAGATGTCAACATGATCACAAAGAAGCTATGGGAGTAGTTAGGAAGACCTAAGCTGTTGGAAACCACTTACAATATCATCTTGGCAAATGGATCTAACATGCAGACAATGGGAACATGGAAGCAAGTTGAAGTTAACCTGATGGGGATCAAACATGTCTTAGATTTCACTATGGTAGCCACGAAGGATCAAGGAGAAGCTTTCAATGCACTTTGGGATTGAGATGGTTTGTAGATGCAAATAGTGTCATACATTCCCAGAAAGAAGAGCCATCATTTGCCAATGAGAACAAAGTTGTCAACATCCCTTTGGGTTCATTAGTGGAAGAAGCATATATAGAATAAATCAATCAGGATGAATACAGTGATAAGGATGCAAAGAATCTATGTACAATCACAAGGTTGGATGTGGAGGAGACAACAAAAGAGCCTAATTCTGAGGGTGAAGTGGAGATAGAGGATGATCATTATAGTATAGATAGTGAGGAGGTTTTGAAAGCTTGGATGAGAGAAGAAATGAAACTAAAAACAAGGAAAATGCTAGGCTACCGAAGCATATTCATGATTAGGACTAGCACGAAAGACATACCACAATCCTTCGCATGTCATCAAAAACCACCGTAGACAAGTCGTGACACATATAGGGAGGACAAGGAAGCCATATCTCAAAATTATCAAAAAAAGAAACAAAAGAAGCAGAAAATTCAATACTCTCAGATGACTAAAGCATCAGAGATACAAGCAAGACAGTCACAAATGAAGAGGTGGAAAAGGGAAGAAGGAACGAAAGGAAAGCATTTGAGAGCAGCTGCTTAGGGCATCAAATCACCAAATCATCCATTTCTGAAAGAAAAAAATTAACTGGGGAAAAATTCTGCCATGGCAACATATGGTATCACAGCTCAACCGCTAATAAGGAGCATAATTTAATCCATAAGGGGAAAATAAATAAAATAATGAAGAAAAAGAAAAATAAAGATTAGTGGGAAAAATTAGGGCAAAACGAAAAAGTATTTAACCATGATCTCACTAAAGGAACCTCACTTTGCATTCATACTTTGGCGAAATCAGAGCTATGAGAGAAGAAGAAAGCAGTGAAGGTACGAGTGAAAAGGAGAAGCATACAGGCATCTAGAGGAGAGACAATGGTGATTCCTGAGTTGATAGACATTACTCACAAGCCACGACCGAAATTCAAGACATATCCCTAGAAAGCCCTAGATGTGGATCCGGACGACGCATTCTCAAATGTGTTGGCAAGCATGGTGTATGTAGAGGATGTCAAGAAATATATTCATAGCTCTTTGGTGAAGATCAACCATATGAAGTTTGAAAAGTTGAGGGACAAATTGTTGGAAGATATAGGGTACCTGCCGAAATATACAAACATAGAGGCAAAAACGTTGGATGTATGGAAAGACTATCCTAACTTCATAGATGCCCACGAATGGATAAGGATCATCTTGAGCAGAGTGCACGACGAGTTTATATACCTAGATAAACCCTATAGAATAACAAAGGAGGCGATTAGGGCAGTGACAGGGTTAAGTGTCGTAGGGCCCTTGCCGGCATTGAAAGCTATAAGAACAAACTAGGTAAGGGAACTAATTGTAGCTGCAACAAACGAAAGAAACATGCATGTGAAAGACATCACAAATCTGGGGGTGAAGTATGCCACAATGGGCATTTCTTACAAAGTCTATTATGCCAATCGGGAGGGTTCGACCACAACAATGACGATTCATACGGCGTATGAGATGGTGAAAGAAGGTAAGGATTTTGACCTCTGTGAGGTAATGCGCCAACAACTTTTGGAGAACTTGTAAAAGACTAAGGATTCTAACTACAACTTCTGGTATGGTACATTAATCATTTGCCTTGCATTTTATTTTTTGAATGAGTTGCCAGGGTATAAGGGGAAACAATGGCAATAGAATATACTAGTAGGGTTAGAGGTTAAATGACACATAGCTTCATTTTTTGATACCAAAGCATATAGTGCCACACATTGGGCTTTTTTCAAAACCCTATAGGAAGATATGAGGGAAAGGGATAGAATGCCTTATGGAATAGTGAGGAAATACATGAAAGACATCACATTTCTGGTGGATAAGGATTTTACATACATGGAGGTAGTGGAGCCAAGAACAACATGGATACCTAAGTTGCCATATGAGATAACTGTAGCAGAAGTTGATATTTATGCACAACATCTATTAAGAAAATTGAAGGTCAAAAGTGCGGAGTGATATGGCACTTACAAAGAAGTTATGGATAAGAAACACAAGAAGGAGGTAGAGAAAGATCTGGCAAAGAATAGAGAAATGTTGCATAAAAAATGGAGAGTTCTAGAGAAAGGAACTACTTCTACCCCCAAGCCAGCCACATCATCTCCCTTACCTACTAAAGAGGCTTCAATAGTAAGGAGATCAGAAAGAACAACCTCACAGGCACCATCTTCCTCTACTATATCATCCAGAGGAAGAGTAGCATTAGAAGTCCTATAAAGGATGAAGAGGAACACAAAGAATAAAGCTCCCTAGTAGAAACAACAGGCAAAAAGAAAGAAAACTGAGGAAATGTCAGAGAAAATTGAGTCAGATGAAGGAGAGGAACAACAATCAAAGTTGAAGAGGAAGAAGAAGACACAAAAGAAATCAGAGGAGAAACCGACATCACAACAATCAGAGGATCCGGCACAGGAGACCTACAATTTGGAGGCACTGATCAATGCAATGGAAAAATATAGGTATGTTAAAAGAAAATACTCTTTTATATGAAGATTCAACTGAAGAAAATAAACAAATGATAGTAATTGCTATGATACAATACATGAGAGATAAGAATAAGATATTGGATGAAATAACAGAGGGATTTCTGGAGAGCTTGATAGAAGCACTGAGGGAAAGGAGAAATAAGGCCCTCTAGTTGGAGGAACAAATAAGGCAAGATGCTATTAATAAACTCAGTGACACGCTATCACCAGAAGAGAAAAATAAGTTGATACAACAACAAGTGGTGCAGTCACGGTAGGAGGGTTCACTGAATGAACAGTCTAGACCATGTAGCAAGAGTAAACACAACGGAAACAACTCAAAGATATAAAGCAAATATAGATTCAGTCATTCGATGTATCATAGAATTCAAATACAAATTGGTTGGCAACATGTGGGCTTGCAATTAGGGCTCACAGGCCTGACTATAGAATATCAGAATATGCACAAGATATAGCTTTGAAGCTCCTTCACACAAAAATCTAAACTATCAACTATCTCTATATCATGAACTTTTCTAACTCCTTTCCTAGAGATCTATTACATCCTTATATATCATCTCCAGTACAAAAGATTCCTCCACGTCGGCCAAAGAAGATCACAAACTCCAATGAAGCGCTGTAACATGTGTACATAGATAGGTTGGACCTAATCATGAAGAGCTTCTCCTCAAATGAATGAATGATGTACGAATCTCAGGGAAGGTCGACCATGAACCAAAGATCATTGAATGATGTGTCATTAGGCTCCACAAGTTGGGAAATGCTCTGCAAGTCATCTCCCTTAACTGATTGTCTGAGAGTGTCAAGATGCTCTATTATGGGAAAACAGTTGATCTTCTCATATCGATAACTTTCCGATACTTGATCCAAATGCTCTGAATTTCAGATATGATGTAGATGAATGTGTCTAGATACTAAGTCTAGCGCCGCAAGGTCTAAAGTCCAACTACGGTAGAATACGAACCAGAATACAGAAACTGCTACTGACTGAACTGAACTGAAAATGAAAGAAAGAAACTGAACTACAAACAAACTAAAATGCAAATATTTTTTTTGGTTGATTCAAGATTGCTCTTGAACCAGGGATGCTTCTGCATCAGAAGCTTCAAAGCTATATCTTGTGCATATTCTGATATCATGTAGTCAGGCCTGTGAGCCCTAATTGCAAGCCCGCATGTTGCCGGCCAATTTGTATTTAAATTCTATGATATACTGAATGACTGAATCTTCATTTGCTTTATATCTTTGAGTTGTTTCTGTTGTGTTTACTCTTGTTGTACGGTCTGGACTATTCATTTAGTGAATCCTCCTACCATGATTGTACCAAGTGGTGTTAGAGCGAAAGTTTGAATCTTTGGGAGAGAATTGAGCAAAGTGGGTGAAGGAATTCCATAAGATCCTGTTGTAGATAGAGTGCCAAATCTAAGGCAGGTTACTAGTGTCGCAACCGATTGCCGATTGTGAGGCAGTTATCACCTTATAGCCTGATCGCTGAACTGAGGCAGTTTGCACTTGATCTGAGGAAGAATACCACTGAGAAGAAACTCTACTGTTGGAACAATGGCTGGTAGGATGGATGAGATGATGGAAATGATGAAAACAATGAGGATTCAATTGGATGCTATCGAAGAAGATAGGCAAAGATGATTGACACCTAGACCTAATGTTGAAAGTGATGATGAATAAGAATTTCAATTGGTTAAACAAATTGGCAAAACCCTAGGAGGTGAAGAAGAAGAAGAATCAGATCAAGTAAAGATGTTGTGAGCTATTTCAAAGATTGGAAAGAGACCTAGAGTTGATGTACCGAACTACATTGGCAATTTGAACCCTGAAGAGTTGATTGACTAGATAAATGACATGGAAGAATACTTTGAATATGAAGAAGTTGAAGATTCGAAGAAGGTGAAATTTGCAAAGACAAAGTTGAAAGGACATGCTTCTATATGGTGGAAAGAAGTTTAGTTGGATAGAAATAGAAGAGGAAAAGAAAAGATTACAAAATGGGACACGATGGTGACAAATTTGAAGAACCACTTTATACCTGCTGACTATGAGTTGGAATTGTTGAAAAGATTGCAAAACCTAAGACAAAAGGAGAAATCTGTGAAGGAATATACTGAAGAATTTCATAAGATGATCATAAGAACAGGACAGTGAAGAAAGCAAGGAGAAAGTGGATAGATACATAAATGGACTGAGATTGAACATTCAAGAAGAACTAAGTTTGGTAAGGATGACATCCTTGGAGGAAGCATATCAGTTTGCCCTAAAGGTTGAAGAGAAGATGAATAAGAGGCATGATCAGAGACAAAGAGGCAGAGGAGGTAAATTTCAGAGAGGCAGAACATTTTATGGAGGAGACAGATCACATCCAGATAGAAAAAGCTTGACAACCCATTTAAGAAGGATGACAGAGATAGCAATACCTACCGGAGTAATGACAAAATTTCATCACAGAGGTAATTATAATTCATACCAGAATGAAGGACATAGAAGAGAGGGAAGAGGATTTGATAAGAGAACATTCAAAGGCACTTGTTTCAAGTGAGGTGAAGGACATATAGCATTTGAATGTAATTAGGGGAGTACAAGTAAAAGAATTGAGAATAGTGGAAGAGAAGCCTATGTGGAAGAAGAACCTATCAAACTTAGTGACCCTAATTTAGTTGGCAAACCTGAGAAAGGAGAATCACTTGTGATGAGGAGAGAACTATTTCAAGCAGAAACAAATGAGGAACCACCGCAGAGGAAGAGTTTGTTCAGAACAAGATGCAAATCAGGAGGTAAATGTTGTAAAGTTGTTATTGATAGTGGTAGTTCAGATAACCTAGTTTCAAAGGAGATGGTGACCAAGTTGAAATTGGAAAGATTGAAACACCCTAAGCCCTATCAGATAGCATGGATTCAGGATGATCATAAGGTACTGGTGAGTGAACAATGTTCGGTGAAATTTCATATTAGATCTTATCATGATGAAGTCTTGTGTGATATTATGCCTATGGATGTTTGTCATATCTTGTTGGGTAGACCTTGGCAGTACGATAGAAAAGCTATTCATGATGGGAGAAAGAATACATACACTATAACATCAAATGGAAGGAGAATTACTTTGATTCCTTTAGAAGATGATCCTAAAAGTGAAGTATGTGGGAATGCTAGAATCTGTTTGGTAGATGGAAGAAAATTTTTAGATGGTTTGAGACACGAGAATATGTGTTATGCCTTGATTCCTAAGAAACTTGAAACATTAAAGAAGAAGATTGAATAACAACCAAAGGAGATAACTGAATTGCTAACAGAGTATGAAGACATCATATCAGACAATGTACCTGAAGGATTGCCACCAATTAGGAGTATCAGTCATCACATGGATCTTATTCTTGGAGCTAGTTTACCTAACAAAGCAGCACATAGAATGACACCAATAGAGATTGAAGAATTGAATAGACAGATACAAGAGTTGTTGAGGAAAGGTTTGATTAGAGAAAGTTTGAGCCCTTGTGCAGTACCTACAGTGTTAGCACCTAAGAAATATGGAGAATGGAGAATGTGTATAGACTCTAGAGCAATAAACAAGATCACAGTTAAGTATAGATTTTCTTTACCTAGGATGGATGATATCATGGATTGTTTGAGTGGAGCAAAATATTTCACAAAGATTGAAGAGTGGATACCATCAGATTAGAATTAGAGAAGGAGATGAATGGAAGACTTCTTTTAACATAAATGAAGGATTGTATGAGTGGTTAGTGATGCCTTTTGGATTGACTAATGCACCAAGTACTTTCATGAGATTGATGAATGAAGTTCTGAAGAAATTCTTGGGTAAGTTTGTTATTGTATATTTGGATGACATTTTGATTTTCAGTAGAACAAAAGAGGAACATTTGCAGCATCTGAGACAAGTATTGCAGAGATTGAGAGAAGAGAAATTGTTGATAAACCTTAAGAAGTGTAGTTTCATGAAGGAAGAATTGGTATACTTGGGATTTGTGATTTATGCGGAAGGATTGAAGATGGACCTTGAGAAAGTGAGAGCAATTGTTGAATGGCCTACACTAGAGAACATTGGAGAAGTCAAATCATTTCATGGATTAGCTAGTTTCTACTGGAATTTCATAAAAAATTTCAGTTCAGTTTGCAACCCTATGACAGAGACAATGAGAGGTGACATAAAAGATTTCAAGTGGACATCAAGAGCATATAAAGAGTTTTGAATTGTTGAAGTAGAAAGTGACAGAGCAACCTGTTTTAGCATTACTGGATTTCAATAAGATATTTCAAGTAGATTGTGATGCAAGTGGGAATGCAATTGGAGCAGTATTAAGTCAAGAAGGTAAACCAGTAGCATATTTTAGTGTGAAGTTGAATGATGCAAGGAGAAGATATTCAATTTATGATCAAGAGCTCTATGCCATAATTCAAGCCTTGAAGAAGTGGAGACATTACTTGTTGCCTAAGGAGTTTGTGTTGTATATAGATCATCAAGCTTTGCAATATTTGAATAGTCAAGGAAAGTTGAATCAGAGACATATGAGATGGGTAGAGTTCATGCAGAGTTATACATTCGTATTAAAGCATAGGAGTGGAAAATCAAACAAAGTTGCAGATGCATTGAGTAGGAGAAGAAACTTGTTGACGGAGATGAGAGTTGAAGTGATAGGATTTGATGAATTGAAGAACCTGTATGAGGGAGGCACTGATTTTGCAGAACCTTAGAAAGCATGTAAGGAACCTGTTGTGACAGATAGGAATAAGTGGTTGGACTATTTCATTCAAGAAGATATGTTGTTCAGAGGAAATTAGTTATGCATACCTAGAAGTTCACTGAGAGATAATCTAATCAAAGAGAAACATAGTGGCGGATTGGCAGGACATTTTAGCATTGATAAAATAGTGGCTTTGGTGAGTGAAAATTACTTTTGGCTGAGCAGATACATAAGGATGTTAGTAATTTTGTACAGAGTTGTAAAGTTTGTCAAGTTGCAAAAGGGAGTAGTCAGAATACTGGATTGTATAAACCTTTGACAGTACTGAAGAAACCTTGGGAAGACATCAACATGGATTTTGTAATGGGATTGCCGAAGACACAGACAGGACATGATTCAATATTTGTAGTGGTAGACAGATTTTCAAAGATGGCACATTTCATAGCTTGTAAGAAGACAACTGATGCAATGCATGTAGTTGACCTATTTTTCAAGGAGATTGTGAGATTGCATGGATTACCTAAGAGCATAGTTTTAGATAGAGACACTAAGTTTCTTGGATACTTTTGGAAGACACTTTGGAAGAAGATGAAGACAAATTTGAAGTTCAGTTCAACATTTCATCCATAGATTGATGGACAGATAGAGGTAGTAAATAGGAGCTTGGGAAACTTGTTGAGATGTTTGGTTGGAGAGAAGACAGGAAGTTGGGATTTGATTCTTTCACAAGCATAATTTGCATACAATAATTCAATGAATAGGAGTACTAGAAGAACACCTTTTGAGATTGTTACCAGAATAAACCCTAGAGGAATTGTAGAATTGAGAGATATCAGTATGGCAGATAAGAGAAGTGTAGAAGCATAAGAATTTGCAGAACATATGGAGACAGTGCATAAGCAGGTGAAGAAGCATCTGGAGGACATGAACATCAAATATAAGGAACAAGCAGACGAGAAAAGAAGATAAATAATTTGCAGTTGGAGATGAAGTGATGGTGTACTTGAGAAAAGAAAGATTTCTAGTTGGCGCATATAACAAGTTGAAGATGAAGAAGTTTGGACCTTGCAGGATACTCAGAAACTTTGATTCAAGAAATGCATATGAAGTGGAGTTACCGGAGACATTGGGTATATCAACTATTTTCAACATTGCAGACCTATATCAGTAACATGAAGCAAAGTTCAGTGACAGCATGGCAGAAGACTTGAAGAAGCAGTTACCACTAATGAGTCTAGTTTATGACTCAATTTTGTTAGAATTTATTATCCATTTGTTGTAGTTATCATGGACTTTGGTACCTAGATCTTGATCTTTTGATGATATTTCCTCAAAACCATAAGATATTGGGCATAGGTTATTTCCTATAATCTTTAAATGACATTGACATGCTAACGTAGGAGTTACTGTTGTGCTAGATCTGTTTCAAAGCGAACATGCTTGACCAGATTCCATGCATGCATAACCTCGTCTCCACTTTCTATGCTTTCCCTCAAGTGGCGTCCTCCTAATCTGTTGGAGTTGACCACCTTGCTAGGTAGTTGGTTTGTAGTTTTTCTTTCTATAAATAAGACTCTGATGCTCCTTCTAAGGGGTTGATTATTCAGAGGTTGTACTCGCATTATTAATTTTTTCAGTAATACAGTTATGTTGCTTGTTTGTACTCATGTTTTCCAATGAATAAAATGAAGTTATAAGTTCGCATCTCTAAGTTTACATGTCTTAAGGGATACTCATCCAAGGGGGCCCACTTGGTGAGCATTCCATCCTTTAGTTTAGTTGTTATTTTTTGTCAAGCAGTTAGTTAAAATCTGATACCGTATGTTCCTGCAGCCACTAGAATTCCATTGTGCCTGCTCCTGCAGCCAAAGCAAACAGAGTAGTTTCTTGTTTGTTTGCCCAGATTTTCATTTTCTGTCATGCACTTCAGCTTAGTATAGTTGTTGGTTGATGTTTAACATTTATGTTATTTCTTTCCAAGCAATTTACTTCCAGCATTATGTCTTTCTTAGCCATGGAATGACTGTGGCTACTTTGGGGTTCCTAGTGCACATACTGTGCTGACCCATTTCAAGTTCACGTCCTTGGGTTGACAAGTTAAATGCACCTTCATAGTGATTAAGACAGCTATTTAGGTTAGATGTCCAACCTCTGAGTCACAACTTTATGGGCTTAGTTGTTAAATCATTATAGGAGACCAACATTTTTGGCGTTGTTGCCGGGGATGGTGTCAAACTAGGAAGATCTTTGGAGTCATTTTTAGTATTATTTCTTGCAAAAGTATTTTTGAAGTGTGCTCTTAGTATACCCCTCATTTAGGAAGTAATGACCCACAATCCATTCACAACATTCTTTGTGTGAGTTGGTTGATACTGAGTGTCTACTGCATGCATAGAGGCAGAAGAAGAGATGCTTTAGGGAGATTCCTTCCTAATGATCCTATTCCTAATGACAGCTTAGTTGAGTATCCAAACTACCCAGCAAAAGAAGAAGAGAATTTTTTTCCTGATGTATTCCCCAATTTGAATAGTTCTGAAACATCCTCTGAAGAACAAGCTGCCCAAAACTTGATTAACAATCCATTTGCTTTGATAATAAGCCAAGCAACTATGGTTGCCCAAAATAGACCTAATCAACCAACCTAAGGCAGTGGATCTAGTGTCCCTCCTTTTGGCTAACCAAGGTACGACACTTGTCATAATAAAGACTTCCACTTTTGTGGGGGTCCACTTCTTCATTCATTCACCCATCCGCCCATCCATATCCATCATTCTCTCTTCTGTCACGTTGCCATGATCTCTCTTTATTCCACCTCACTTTATTTTGCTCCACTTTCATTCATTGCACAATGAATTTCTTAAAAGGTGATCGGTACTTTCTCCATCATTTTTGCAACTGATCTTCCAAAAATCAAGGTACGTGCGCATCAATTTGTTATCTCTTACTTATCTTTTAGTATATTCATTCAATTACTGTAAATTGATGTCGATGTTCTCCTTAGCATGTAATTATTCCCTGCCCTATCAAATCAAACATCACCATTCCGCATGTGAGGACACATGCTCAAATTTAGGTTGGGGGAGTGTGAATACCGTGTCCACATGTCAGTCCATGTTGGTTTATGCCAGCATGTCAGCAAAGTTTAAAATTGAGTTGATTTGAATTCTGAGTGAGATGACAGCTCGCAAGTGTGAGGTGATAGCCTTCATTGATTACTCCCTTACTGCCTTTACTACTCTTGTCATAATCTTGAGTCCCCAAATAAGGAAAATTTAGACGACATTGGCGTTGGAAATTTAACATTATTGCAGGAAGGCAAAGTTTAGCTTTTAGATAAAGATTACAAGAAGAAAAACTTTGTAGAGTGATTGTTTATTTTTAGACAGCTAAACAATGGGAGGTGGGTTAATTCAAAATGAACCCTCAATTCATGAAGTATTACTGTAGGATGCACCTAGCCGAGCTGAGTTTAGAAATTGCGGGTGGTTAGATTATTTCCTGAAATTGAATGGTTTTAATGAAGATGTTGCATTGGAATTTGCCTAGACATTGTCTAAAGGTAAGGCCATGGTAAAAGGGTTAGAGGTATTGGCTACTGAAGAAAGGATTGTAGAAGTTACAGGGTTGCCTGCTGACGGTGAAAATTACCCTGTTTCCAGAGACGTTAGGTCAGCTAGCACTGAATTTACAGAACCTGGTGACCCTCCATTAATTGTGGACAAACAGGGAGCCAAGAGAACCTCTCTACCTAAGCCATGGAAGCAAATAGATGTTTATGTTGCGAGGTACATTACTTGTGAAGGTGGTCAGTCGAATCTACATTCTGTGCATTTCAAACTTCTAAATCATATAAGGCATGGGAGAAGAATGAATGTGCCAAACGTGCTATACCACCTTCTCTCAATCATGGCGACCAAGACCCAAAAAGGTAGGGCAAATTCTGTTTCCCATCATTGTTTGATCAAATTATTAGTTGAAAAGTCTCTGCATGATGTGTCTGACATGACTTGGGAAGAATTCCTAAATATTGATCAAATTAGACCAAAGCATTTGCGACCTACGGTTGTGCCTCAACCTCGTAGGACTAGGAGGAGAGTGAGTTTTGTTGAAGCTACTCCTGGAACCTCAACTTCTGGTGTAAACCCTCCTACAACTGAACAAACTATAGAGATTAGTTCTTCTGAAGCAGAGCATTCAGACAAAGAGAGTTCTTCTTCAGATTCTGATGATGATGTTCCTCTTGGTAACCTAATTCGAACTAGGGCACAGAAGAAAGAGGCTTAAATAAGAAAGGGTAAAGCTAAAAAGAAAACTGCAGGAAAGGAAGTGCCAAGCTCTAAGAAACGGAAGGCTGACACTATTCTTCCTGTAGCTGAAGAAAAACATGAGAGCCCTCCTAGAAAATCAAGACCTTTTGGGCCAGCCTTTGGTGTGCCTCCACAGAGAAGCCCTAGGGCTGAAGAAACATCACCAGAAGATACAGAGGCTCCAATGGGGCATGTGAATGTTGAAGAAAAGGACATATTTAAGGAAGCAACAAATGTAACATTGGCAGACTTTGCTGTCGTCACTGAACAAATTAAGAGTCAGGGATATGAAGATAACTAGGAGTTCCTGAAGCAAGAGGCCCTAGAGCTGAAATTGGCTAAAAATTTAGGAACCCTGCAATTAGTGCTATATGAAGGGCAACCATCAATGCCAGGAAAACTTTTGGTAGGAATACACAAGCCCTCTAATTTTTCAATGCATATGGTAGCTATGAATTTATGGAATGAGATGCAGTGGAGAGAAGAAGAATGGAAAAAGGAGAGACATAGGCTGAAGGAAGAAGTTCAAAAGAAAGATGAAGAGATTGAAGATAAGAACGCAGAAATTGCGACTTTAAAGGAGAGAATGGATAATATGGTAGCCTTAGTGCCTCAAGTATTAGAGTGTAGGACTCCTCCAAGGGATTATGCTCTATATTTGAAGGAGAAGTATCTTTCTTTTAAACTAGAAAGGATTGTTTCAGGTTTGAATCCTTCCATTGAGAGTCCTTGAATTTTTCAATGCTTATCGGATTGCTCCTCTGGAATGAATAATTTGTTGTGTGAATTCTATTTACATAATTATGTTGTGTCCCAAGATCATGATTGGAATCCCTTGTTGTATGTTGGGGATGTTCAATTAAGGGCATTTATGTCTTGGATACAAAATGAGATTAGTTGGGGATAATAGTCCAGGGCTTATAAGCAAACAGAATTTAACACTCCCCTGTCCATCAGAGCTGAATCTAGAAATCCAAGGGGCATTTTCAATGATTGGCACATAATGCTTTATAGACCGAGCTATGGCAATAGAATCTTGTCTAAGAGAGAAGCAGTTTACAGAGAATATGAGGATGTAGCAAACACTATAGGAGAATCTGTAAAGGGATATTTGGCACAAAGGTGGAACAGTTTGTCTGATGAACTAAAACAAGCGGAGCCTCACTCTCTATAGAACTATGATGCAACATGTAAAAGAGTGGATAGATATATGCACATTGGGAGGACAAAGGGGCAATTTTGACTTCCCTTAATTTTCCAACCACCTATCCTATTATGGCATGTGCCAAATTTTAGGTACTACTAGTATGATATTGTTGAAGAGAGACAAAGATTGAGTAGATTGGATAGACAACAAGGGTTCTATTGGGATCCTAATTTATGTACTACAGAAATTGATATAGGACAGCTGGCAGTTGCAAATTTTAGGGCATTGACTAAACAGAAGAACAACCCTTCCTTTGTTGGAGGACCAACAAAGTCTTAGGTTGGGGAGAGTGATGAGTCTAGTTTATGACTCAATTTTGTTAGAATTTATTATCCATTTGCTGTAGTTATCATGGACTTGGGTACCTAGATCTTGATCTTTTTATGATATTTCCTCAAAATCATAAGATATTGGGCATAGGTTATTTCCTATAATCTTTAAATGACATTGACATGCTATATGAACTATCTATGTTAATTTTACATGTGGATTAATGAATGTTACTCTAAGATAGTTACAGATATGCAATTATTGTGCGTACTAATATTGTTATGTAGATATAATTAGCAGCCTATAAAATCGAGGAAGATTTTGTCAGTTGGTCACTCGCCATCAAAGTCAACAAGGTGGTCATTTAAATGTCAAATGGAGGGAAGATAACTGCCTTGTAACTGGTCTTAATTGCTTGTTAAGCAAATATAGGAGTTACTGTTGTGCTAGATCTGCGTCAAAGCGAACTTGCTTGACCAGATTCCACACATGCATAATCTCCTCTCCACTTTCTATGCTTTCCCTAAAGTGGCGTCCTCCTAATCTGTTGGAGTTGACCACCTTGCTAGGTAGTTGGTTTGTAGTTTTTCTTTCTATAAATAAGACTTTGATGCTCCTTCTAAGGGGTTGATTAATCAGAGGTTGTACTCGCATTATTAAGTTTTTCAGTAATACAATTATGTTGCTCATTTGTACTCATGTTTTCCAATAAATAAAATGAAGTTATAAGTTTGCATCTATGAGTTTACATTTGTCTTAAGGGATACTCATCCAAGGGGGCCCACTTGGTGAGCATTCCATCCTTTAGTTTAGTTGTTATTTTCTGTCAAGCAGTTAGTTAAAATCTGGCACCATGTGTTCTTGCAGCCACTAGAATTCTATTCTATGTCTGTTCATGCAGCCAAAGTAGATAGAGTAGTTTCCTGTTTGTTTGCCCAGATTTTCATTTTCTGTCATGCACTTCAGCTTAGTATAGTTGTTGGTTGATGTTCAACATTTATGTTATTTCTTTCCAAGCAATTTACTTTCAACATTATGTCTTTCTTAGTCGTAGAATGAATATGGCTACTTTGGGGTTCCTAGTGCACATACTGTGCTGACCCATTTCAAGTTCACGTCCCTAGGTTGACAAGTTAAATGCACCTTCACAGTGATTAAGACAACTATTTAGGCTAGATGTCCAATCTCTGAGTCATAGCTTTATGGGCTTAGTTGTTAAATCATTATAGGAGACCAACAACCACAACAAGTACCGGAGTAGATTGAAGACATTTTGGATAGCAGAGTTGGGCGCAGCACCAGAGGAAGACAATACAAAGAATACCTTGTGAAATAGAAAGGCAGACCGAAAGAAGATTCATCATGGGTTTCTTAGGATGAGGTGGACTGTCTTAGTTTTCCTCTAGCCCCAAAAAAGTGAGGGACTCACTTTTTCAATAACCCCGGATGTCTGATGCAGGAGCATCCCTGGTTCAAGAGCAATCTTGCATCAACCAAAAAAAACATTTGCATTTCAGTTTGTTTGCAGTTTAGTTTGTTTCTTTCATTTTTAGTTAGTTTAGTCAGTAGCAGTTTTTGTATTCTGGTCCGCATTCTACCGTAGTTGGATTTCAGACCTTTCGAAGCTGGACTTATTATCTAGACACATTCATCTACATCATATTTGAAATTTAGAGCATTTAGATCAAGTACCAAAAAGTTATCGATATCAGAAGATCAACTATTTTCCCAGAACAGAGCATCCTAACACTCTCAGACAATCAACTAAGGGAGAAGACTTGAGAAGCATTTCCTAACTTGTGGAGCCTAATGACACATCATTTAATGATCTTTGGTTCATGGCCGACCTTCCCTGAGATCCGCACATCATTCCATTCATTTGCAGAGAAGCTCTTCATGATTAGGTCTAACCTATCCGTGTACACATGTTACAGCTCTTCATTGGAGTTTGTGATCTTCCTTGGCTGGCTCGGAGGAATATTTTTTACCAGAGATGAGATATAAGGATGTAATAGATCTCTAGGAAAGGAGTTAGAAAAGTTGATGATATAGAGATAGTTGATAGTTTAGATTTTTGTGTGAAGGAGCTTCAAAGCTATATCTTGTGCATATTCTGATATTCTGTAGTCAGGCTTGTAAGCCTTAATTGCAAGCCCGCATGTTGCCAGCCAATTTGTATTTGAATTCTATGATATACTGAATGACTGAATCTACATTTTCTTTATATCTTTGAGTTGTTTTCATTGTGTTTACTCTTGTTGCATGGTCTAGACTGTTCATTTAGTGAACCCTCCTACCGTGACTGCACCAACAAGCCATCGAGCTAAGGAAAAAACATAGGGTAGATACCCTCATGAGTTGGAAGAAGAAGGCAGAGGAGAAAATACAAAAAGAAACAGAAGAGGTGACAACAAAGATATACCAAGCTATCAAATAGCAAGAACAATAATAGCCAACACCTTCACCTCCACATAACACTGAGACACTAATAGAGGAAGAAAATAGACCAGAGGGTAGTTTGATGGAAGCTCCTACACAAGGGGTACTCCATCCGGAGAACACATGGATGGATGAGAAGAATACATATAGCAGCAAATAGAGAACCCAAAGGAAGAAGGAAGAGAGGAGAATATAGAGGAACAAAGAGTAGTAGAGAAAAATGATATTCCGGAGACCTCATCTTCGATTGAGTCTATAAAAGATTTTTTTGGAACAACAAAAACAAATAACACCAATTTTGACAACACGGTTACTACAGTTGTCGGTAGTGGAAGGACAGATGAACCTTGTTAGAATATCTCCTATATAGAAGCTACAATTGGGAGATGTGTTTCACTCCTCTATTAGAGCAGAAATTTTGAAGCAGCATGTGGAAGGCGGTGAACTCCTACAAGATGCGATGGACACATTAGCAAAGGAGATGCCGAAGACACCAAGAGATACTACCTTACCCCTGCTAGATCAATTGAAACAACTAACACAAGGGTTCAAGGAGTACTCTAGCCAGCTAGAGAAGAAGGTAACAAAAGAATTGAACAAGAAAAAGATTGGTGGGAATGACAAATAAGTGTGCCAAGGCACACACTTAGCTGGACACACAAATAAAGAACCTTTAACAGAGCATAGTAGAGGCTAATATACTATACCAATTTTGTCTAAAATGGCCACAATCCACAAAAGCAATAAAACATCAAATGGATGCTTTAGAGCATTAGATCACAAATGTGGCAGCACAATATGACCCTCTAACAAATAAGGATGGAGTGATAAGAGCACTGGTGGAGACATTACATAATCAACATCAATGGCTCTAGGAACAAAGGGATTAGATAAAGGGTCAGGTAAAACAAATGAGGGAGGTGGTAAACTTAAGATTGGATAACCTAACCAAGAGTTTTGTAGAGGCCAAACATACCACACAGACTATAAAGATACCGACAAGCATAGAGGAAGCAGAGGAAACATACATGAAAGTAGAAGGATAGATAGCCATGGTGGCTAAGGCCAAAAGGCAGTGGGATACCAATCTGACTTAGCTCAAGCAAATCTACAAGACTATCCTACCTAGTAGTTGACTTTGCATGTCTCAAGGACAAGACATGTTTTTGTCAGGGGGATGATGTTAGCAGGTCTCTTGACAAAAGATAGAGTTGAGCAAAGGAGATAGCACATTATGCAGAGGCCATAAGCTAACAGAAGATGATAAATAACACATTTCTATGTAATAGATATAGTATATATATATAGTAGTACAATGTAAGCAAGTAAGTATGATAGGAGAATAGATAGATATTCTAATGCAAGCAATGAGATAGAAGTCATTGATGTAACTATGCCGGAGGATGGATATTGATGTATACATTTGATTGTTGCTTTATATATATGGAGTTTACAGTACCAGGTAATATGTGTGTTATCTTATTATGATGTGTATGTGATGATATGTTATGTTATTCTTTATGTTTTGTTGTCAATCTCTAGCTACCTAACCGGTGTATAAACTGACTATAAAGACTTGTCTGAGGACCGGATCTCTAGACCGGTATCCCTCTTCATTTCTTGCTAACAATAACAACTAAGGTGACCACCATCTCAAGCAAGAACTCCTCTCATCCTCCACCATACCACATGTGGGAGAAAAGGAACAAGCCATGGTGAAGATGCACCAATCCAAAGAACACAAGCATCAAATCTAGGTGATAACAAATGCTCCAAGCTACTGCCAGGGAAAAAACTCACTTGACTGGGAATAGAAACCATAGCAATTGCTAATACATCCAATAATTCATACCTCCAAGCTATCAAAAACATTATTATAACTCATGCCAACAACATATCCAATCCATAAACCGCAATCACAAGCTCCTTGTATAACTTATCTAATGAAGAACATACACATCTAGGAACTCCCACTACATGGGTAATGTCAAAGCTAAAATAGATAAAGGCATACCAAGTCTACCAATCAACACTCATACCAAGGTGTGGCTAATAATCAAAACCATGTAGTAATTAAGAACTGTCACAATGATCTACACATGCAACAAAATCCATTGCATAATCTCTCACAACAAGCCAGCATAACTCTCCCAAGTTCACCACACCAAACCATTTGAACATGAAACTTTAGGAAGTAGCCACATAATGAAGAGAGAAAAATTGCAAATCATATCCGATATCATGTCCTTCTACCAACACCTTAAAGTGTTGTGTTGTGACAAGTTAGACCTCCTTCACAAGCCCAAGTGAAAAGCCTTAACAACACCCAACCGTTCAATCTCCAAGATCAAACAAAACATATGTATCTCATATAACCAACAAGGATGTAAGTGTCTCTAAAACTGAGGGAAGATCACACTTAAATCCATTCACAAAACTAGGAATGAGCCCAACATCTCTTAAAAATCCTCATAAATGCCATCATAAATCAAACTCATATGCATAAGGAGATAACCATTCCAAACACTCCTCAAATGAACCCTCCAAAACTAACAACTACAACTCAAGATTCATCTTTGTGAGAAGACAAAGCATAAAACAAAATACATATGAAAACAAGACCTGTGGGTAATACCTATTAGAGGATTTTTTATCGAGTAGACCAAGAGTGGGGAATGAGATTTCTCCAAACACGAACAATCTCCTCATCAGGTCTATCATGGACTCACATCCATATCTAGGTGAAGGCTCCTTGGTCTTCCTATTAAAACCTCCAAAAAGTAGCCATCTCAACAAATGTATCTATATCCAAGAGAAGTCTAGCCCCACTAAAGTCTCCAAGTATCCATGAGCACATACAACTAATCAATCCATGCTAAGTTCCAAATGCAACATTGCACTACCATGAACCTCCCAAGCACATGACCAATGTACTCAATACCAAGAGAACTAACCAAACTATTGTCAAAGGTCCCACTATAGGTATCCGTGAACACATCATGATGACATGATCTAAAATCTAATCCAAAGAAGATCATATGCTCCAATGAACATATCCTGCTCCCACGAGCACCTATATCATGCCTATACCCCAACTAGTATATAGAGTAAACCAAGACACAATACCAAACATCCTTTCAACCAAGGATCCCTTATCAAAAACTAACAAGTCATAAACTGACACCTCAACCAAAAAATCCAGAGTCTTGTGTGGCTAACCAAGATGTCAACATATTCAATCACACAAAGATAACCATCCCATGTTAATGAAACTAAGTGTCAAAGAACCTTCACTACAATAAAAAATTAGAATCCAAGGGCTACTCCATGACAACACAATCATTGCAAGAGATCAACACCAAACCGTCACTATCAATAGTTCTCATTGAAATGTGTAACCAAGCTTTCCATGACATTGTAATAAACAACCATGATACTAGTCCGAATAAACAACTATCCAGGTACTCTAATCATCCATCCTCTCATCCCAATGCAACATACCAATGCCCAAATGACCACTGTAACATCCACACTTGAATGCTAAATAAAACATTTAAAAATAAAAGCAAATAATGCCAAAATTTCATAATTACTTTTTTTGTATCATACAAAGTAAAGTAGGTACATTTGTATTTACAAAATACATGATATAATACATTAGTTGATGGTCGCTTTACATGCGATTTACAAATTTTACATAATTACCATGTACAATAAAATGATGTCTTATGTTCACAAGTCTTCGGCAGTCAACTACAAGAGGGAGAGCATCACCCTGGTGCTTTTCCTCCAACCACAAATCGGTGGTCCCCTACACACCTTTCTACTAGAAGTGGCCCTACCCTTCGCGAGGGTATAGATAATGAGAATCAACTTATTGTATGTGCCATCTAAGAACTAGTGCAGTGTCCTAGCAAGGAACAATTGGGTTTACAACTTCTAGTCTATCTCGCTATGTACAACCCATCTGACTATTCATGTCATTTGGAACACAGTGAATCAACAATGCAAGCAATGATTTTGCATTACTTTGGCCAAAGTTTTTTATAATAAAAGAGTCAACTATTCACACACTTCTTTCTCGACTTGGAAACTAACATTGTTTCTATGTAGAGTTATTTAATAGGGTAGACTAGGAAATCATAGGATAAAGACTGGTGGATTCATGACCATGCACTGAGCCCCTCTTCGCATCCTCACAATCTTAGGTCTATGACAACTATCAACTGCTTAATGGCCAAACAACCCATCTTTCTAACTCAAAACATAGACAAATAGTTCATAGACAATTCATCAAAATCCAAGAACTAATTCCGTCCTCTCAAGTTCAGATAGTAGTGTATGAGCACACAACTCTTAGAAGGACTCGTAAAAAAGATACTTAGTGAGTATTACCCTATACCTATCTAATTGGCATTACTAGTATACCTTCTACTCAAGGTCAAATAAACAGTTATAAGATAAAAGTCTGGATGACAAAAAACATGCATTGAGCCCCTCTTTGTATCCTCGCAATCTTAGGTCTATGACAACTTTCAACTACTCAATGTCTAGTCTAGCATATATTTTCATGTTTAATGAATAAACAAAAAACTTTAATATAAATAATTCTTTAAGTCTTAAAGTATTGTTTTGAATCTCCCTCGAGTATTTGTAACTTCTCCCTGAAGTTAGTTTACTCAACCACATAGAATGTATTAAATATGTTTATCTTAGGAACTATAGAAGCCTATAACAGAGGTTTAGACATAAATATACTTTGTCGATAACAACCTAGGTCTCTTTGTCTTTTAATCCAAAGAACAAGCTACCAAGGTTTACTTGAAGTTTATATCAAACTCAAACTTGAATGAGTTAGCATATCATATTTCATATGACTAGCATGCTTGTATAATACTTGCAGTCTTTGACAATGTGGTGTCATTTTATTCATTGTTCTTGTCACTAGGTTTTAGCTAGGAAAAGTATCTGTTTGTTTATTTCTTTATAGAGAAGAGTGTTCAAAACTAATGGCCATATCCCCACCATTGTAAAGTCTCTTGCGCATGGCTATATTACTACCAAGATAGGGTAATACAGGTTAAACTATTGGCTATTCTTGACAGCTAAGTTGTAGATAATACATGAGTAACTATTGGCTATTCTTCCTTAGGATAAAAGTAATACTAAATAAGTTCTTGACTATTCATAGCCATCATAGGGTATTACATTTATTTTTCTACCTCTACAAGTATAAGGAAGTAAGTTTCTAATACATTATTTTCTGTACTAGAATGCTTATCAAGCTATTGACCTTTTGCAGAGCTTTCGGTTTTATACAGGTTTATCAGCCAAATACCAGCTTTTAGCCTTTATATATAGCATGGTGAAAATATACATATTCTTTATCAACCTTCTACTTGCTCTTGCAAAAATAGATACCTAATATGTCGGTCTCATGCAAAGAATCTATTATATTAAATTGACCTTGTACTTGGGCCAGAGTCTTCAAGGCTCTCGGCCTTTGTGGTTACAGAAATAAAGTTTCCATAAAAGATTTGTAATCAAGTTCTAGCAAGATTATCAGCCTTTTTAAGGTGATGGTAAGCATGCAACATTAACACATATTGTCAACATTTATATAGGCTCAGGTTAATGTGAAGTATACAAAGCACATGCAACAATAACACACAATGTCAATCTTTATATAGGCTTAGGATAATGTGAATACAAGCTTAACGGTCTGCTTGGAGAGATTATGGCCTGATCTAGGATCTTATCAAGTTTCAAGTTAAAAATAAATGTATATAGGAAGGACTCAAGGCTATTGGCCTTTAAAATACAACATGGGCAAACCTTGAAACATATTCAATATCAACCTTCACTCGAGCCCGTATCTATTAAGGCTCTCAACCTTTTATGGCTTCAAAGCCACACTTATTATCACAAACAAAATGCAAATAATAATACAAGATTTATAATACAAGTATAGAATTGAACCCACGGTTTTGCACGATTTGCACTATGGTTAAGACTTGCAGGGTTAGCATTGTAATCTTAGTAATACATAGAATAAAGCTTCGTAATGGGACATTGTACTCTACACTTTACACCTAAGTTTAAGCTTGCAAAAATTGCATAATATATATCTCAATAACAATATAGAATAATCTTTTCCAAAGCATTGACTTACTCAACTCAAACACTGAACCATTACTACTATGCTCACCTGTTCCTCTCCCTTCTATCACCGGGTCTCTCTTTCTTTCACAAGATCTATCAGTTATCACCCTTCTAGTGCTCGAACCAAGATTTTCTATCTGGTTAATACTTATGGAATTCTCTTTTTCTTGGTATCCACATCGAATGTGTCCCCAAAACAAAAAGAAAGTTCTTAGTTACCATAACTGCTCATGGTTTGCTTTGACATGCCTCAAATCAGGCATCATGGAGTTGTTGCCCCATCTCCACTTCTCTTGGATTCTAGGGAGAGTGCCTTCATGGAGTTTTATCCAATTTATTAATTAAATTCTTCTCAGAAAAAGAGGCTGAGGGTATCTTTCATTTCCTTATTTTTACTATGCTTTAACTATATTCCAAGGATCTCACAAAATTAGAGACATTGATATGCATTATAAATGCTTAGATATGCATTCGATGGGCAAAGTATTGACGATGGTGCCCCATCAAACTGACTTACACAACTAAATCCATGACCAAGTCGACACCAACATGACAAAAGGATAAAATATAAAAATCAAATGGCATACTGACACAATACAATTACTATATGTGTGTGTGGTTCTCAGATGGCACAATGATCACTGTATTCTCATGATCTATCACCTTCTCCCTGGTGATGCTCTCCCTCCTCTTCCGAGAGGGGGAAACACTGTCCCTGCATCCACCTCAGTTGCACAACAATAGTTAGTCCATTACATCATTAAACCACATACACAATAATAATGCCACATACATTATTCATTGCATACAAAATAGTATAAATCAAATGCATTTTCTAATCTAGCACAATATTACTTTTAATCACAATAATTTCACTGACTATCTATCTACTTGAAATAAAATGATAAGTATGTTTTCTTTAGAATGGGGTGTGACAACCATAGACAAAGCTAACTAATTGAATCTGCATCAACACTAAAAAGACCTATGGATATAGTCAATCCACATTTAAGTTATCAATGTAACCAATGGGTGACCAACCCACAAAAATGCATGACTCATAGATCCCAAACAAATACAACATGCAAATTGTAGACACCTGAAAATAGTCACAACCACCTTCTATTACCATCAAACAATAAATCAATCCAAACCGAATAAATTCCACTATTCTACCCACCACAAATTTTAATTAAATAATTTATGATTATTTAATTAATATTTTTTCATCTCTCTCTATCGCAAAAAAATCATTTTCTCCTACTATAGTCTAAAAATCAAAAATCTTTTTAAAAGACTATAGTTCATATTCACCTCCAAAAAATTAAATAAATATACTTATTTATTTAATTACCTATTTTGTCCATTTTTTATTACTTTTGTAATCAATCATTAATTTCTCCTAAGTGTGTGTACATGGGTTAATTAAATTAATCCTAGGTTACCCCTTTCTCCGATGCTTCTAGATGGACACTTATCATCTCATGTACATGCATGTACATGACAAGTGGTGCCTTGGAAGTATGGGCAAATCTCCCTTTTGTCATACTTGTCCTTCTTTCAACTATTCCCTTTAAATTCCATGTGGCACTATTGCATGGAATTTAAAATTACACTTTTCCGCTCTTCCAAATTTTAAATTCTTCACAAAATCCAAACCATACCTTTTCATAAATGAGTCCTTACACGTCATACACCTACCCAATCCTAGCCATCCATCCATTGAACCATTGAATTTAATCCCTTGATCTCCCCTTGAATTTTGGAGAATCTCCCTCATGCAATATCCTTGTGCCATTTATCCAATTCTCCTTGCTTGAGGATCCTCAAGCAATGTGAGCCCTTGATCTCCAAAATTGATCCTAACCCTTCATCCTCACCTCCAAAAATCTATAAATTGAGCCCTTCCCCTCCATTTCCAACAAGTAATTGGAATGTGATGAAATTATGCCTCATTGAGTACTTAACGTTTAGCAATTAGCATATAGTTTATCATATCATAGGGTAAATCAAGAGTGTTGCATAGTGATAGGGTGCAAATTAGTTGATTTTTGCATCTTTCTTTAGCCTAGTCTTGAGGTGACTTAGATTGATGAACTAAGGTGAATTAGGTTTGTCTATCCATCCCTCTTAGATTCATCTCTTTGGTGTTCACATGTTTGGCATGCCCTATGGTTCCCCCACCTCCTAATCTTATATTTTCTATGAGATTGTGTTGAAATGTTATTGTGCAGGTCGTAGTAGCACTTATATTTTGTCTATCAACATCAACACATTGTATTTTAGCGCCTACACCTTCCTGATTAGCGCCTAGGTTCTGTTGTCCGCTGGGCCATCTTGTCATCTCTCAGTGCCTGGTTTATAGGGATCAGTGCCTAAATATCATGAAGTAGCACCTACACTACGGGGATCAACGCCCAAACTCAGGGAAGTTTCATTTCTTGATTAGGCATAAATTCAATGCTTAGCTAATTTGCATTTGTGTTGGTGACTATTTTCTGTTGCTTAACACTCTATTTGCAGGTTTGTAGCATTCTGTTTTGTAGGTCCAAGTTAGTTTACAAGCCACCACTCTGCCCACGATGGTTCAACGCCTAACCAACAGACTTTAGCACTCACACTTCATGGTTTAGTGCTTGGTTTTGAATCTGTTTGAACTTTGATTCACCAAATATTTTCACATTAGAATTCAAATTGATTTATGTTGTGCATCTAACTGGTCTAGCAAGTTGTTTTGCAAGTTTGTAGAATTCTATTTTGTAGGTTTTATCAAGATTGCAAGCCATCACTATTGTGAGGTTGGATCAGTGCCTTGACAGAACGGATCAATGCCTACTCGATTAGGTACAAACTTCTGTGCTTCAACACCTATATTATTTGTTTTAGCACCTACATTATCTACTTTAGCACCTACATTCTTTTTTTAGCACATGCACCGTCTGTTTCAGTGCCTACTGCTGTTAGCGCCGAAACAAATTGTTTCAGCACATGTTCCTATTTTGGCCTGTATTGCCAACTTTTTGTCATCTTGTTGGACTATTCCTTGTTTTCACATCACATTTTGATTGTCCAAGGCCATTTTATCAAACTACTAATGTTTTTTTTGTAGCCCTGCATGTCAAAGATTCATTTTTATATTGGCATTAGGCACTAAGTTAAATTAGTGGGTTAATTAACTTGTTTGTCATGTTTGTAGAGTTATAGGAAGGTGTATGCTCTCCCCTCACACGCTTGGGTGATCTTGGGGATCAAAAACCTTCCTTGCACTCTTTCTTGTCATTTTGTTAATCCCAGGGTGTTTTTCATGTATGTTCTCCCCTCACACTTTTTTGTGATCTTGGGGATCAAAAATGATCAACACTCCTTCCTTTTAGGGGGTTACCTTGGATTTCATCGCCAAGGGGATGAACTCAATCACATGTTCTAGCATGATATATAAGTATTCTAAGAATTGAAAGACTCACTTCAAAGGAAGGACCCCATTTGGTCTAAGCAAAAATCTTGAGATCCTTGGTCCGTAGAGACTTGGTTTAGCTAGCGCTCTTGGTTGGATGCTTAGGACACCCCCGTTCACATATTTGTCCCCCGTACCTAGCGCATATTGGGACATCCCCTAGCAACTTGTATATCTATGTAGATAAGACCTTTGGCCGTCATACCTTGTGATGCACTGCTGCAGTATGAGGGAAAGAAGCTCACACGTACCGTTATACTTGAGATAGGGTCTACTTTGGGCAAGACAAAAGTCTCTAAGGTAAGGGGTATATGTTGGTACATGACCATATATTCCCTATCTATCCAAGCTATAACACTACGGTATTAATGGGGGTTGGAACCACTTCCCTATTTTGAGTTGAGATTGACCCACAACCATTTCACGAGATCCACAAGGTATGTCAATCCCACTTGAATAATTTACGATTGTGATCAAGTGCTTGACATTTTTTTTTGTGCAAAACCCATGAAAGCCATATCAGCCTTATTCCTAAAAGTTGTCAAATCAACCATTGTGAATGTTTGTTTGAATGTCTCTTGCCAAATCAACCCAACAAACATCTTGAAAACTAAAACATGCCCAATCAACACCTATACCTATCTCCTAGTGCCTAAAACTTGAATATCAACGCCTTTACCGCCTACATTAGCGTCTAGATTAAACACTAACTCATACAATCCCTCAGCACCTATTTAACATCTTTTAGTGCCTAGATTCATCTATTAGCACTTATACACCCGAACTTAGTTCCTAGACCTCTGATCTCAGCGCTTATCCATCACGTGTCAATGCCGAGACCCTTTGTCTCAGCGCCTATCCCACACATGTCAGCGCTGAGGCCCTTTATCTCAGTGCCTATCCCACACCTATCAGTGTTGAGACCCTCTGTCTTAGCACCTATCTATCACCTGTTAGCACCTAGGCCTCCTATCTTAGTGCCCATCTACCATTTGTCATCACTGAGACCTTCTGTCTTAGCACCTGTTTGATAAGTCACACAACTCTGGGTATATTCACTCTTGTAAACATTGATTCAAGTCCACCACCTCATCCAATCACTCCACGTATCCTCACAACCGCAAAACCATCCACATTTTCCACATTTGTTCTTTCCATCGTGATAGCTTCACCTTGTGAAAATGTCACCCACCATTATCCATTTCGAACCTTAGCTTGTGACTCATCACCCATTTTTTCGTATTCATCATCAACCTTGATTAAGTCATCCCATTTGTCCACCCAAGGTAGTCTTCCCACCCTAATCCAACGAAGAGAAAATAATTCATCTGACTACAACCAAATCCAACAAAATCAAAACACCTCATCAAAAAAATCAAACCAATCCAATCCCATCACAGCTAAAAGTTAAAATCTAGATCTTTTCATCCTCTTCTAGTTTGTATTAGGCTTAATAATTTGTCTATCTTAAGATTAGTGCAAATTAGATATCATCCCACTTGGACAAGCTAGCTTGGGAGCTTAGACTACTCCTAAGTTGGTGGACATCAAGAATCACGTTTTGTTTGGTGCATCTTGTCTACCCCAAGACAATCTCGTTATCTTTTTTGCTTAGGCTCTTTGTCCACCCTAAGTAAGTTAGGATAAAATCCCATCAAAGCTCATCAAAGGATATATATTTGAACTTAGTATTCCTCTCAAGGATACTATCATCCCCCAACCATCATCAATCCTACAAACACACATTCATATCATCAAACTTTAACCAAGCATCCATCACACGTTCACCATTTTATGCCTCCTATCACACGATCACAAGCTAGAAGAAAGATGGATTCTCGCTATCAACCCCTCTCTCCACATGGCTCCACCACAAGAAATATGGAGGGATATGTCAACCAACTTGAAGTGGGTGAAACGTCCATACCACAACACATATATTCTCCCACCTTCAGTGATTTCCTTAACGAAAGAGGATTGCATTACAAATTTGAAAAATTCCTTGATAATCATAAGGATGAATTCCTCAAAGGACTCATTGAACATGGGGCACATCTCCATCACTCACTTGACCAAGACAAACTCAAGATAATCATGCATGACAAGCCATCATCACCTATTCATGATCAACCATGGAGACGTGTCCCTAATCCCAACAACCTCGTCTATGATAATCCATGGGCTCACTTCACTACAACTACCAATGCCATTCACACCATTGATCGACATTTAGTGGGTAACACCACCTCACAACCACAAGTGTCTAACCCCCCTTATGATCTACCATTCCATATGCTACCATCCAAATTTTCAACTTCCACCATGCCTACTAATTCAAGTATCCTTGCCACACCACCCACGTCCAACATTTCCTAAAACACTTCTAATGTCTTTACCATTCCACAAACACTCCTCCCCTTTGTCATCCCACAAAGGATGACTGTGAACCAAACAACATTACCCCTACCATACCTTCACAAACACCTCTCCAATCACATCATCCATTCATGTCACAACCACCACATCAATCTCAAAATCCTTTAACAAGTTATACGCATCCCACACATACTCAACAAATGTATTATTCCACCACTCATCAAAAACCCCTCACGTTGCCTCCGTGCAACATCAAAACATTACCCAACAACAACAACAAAAACCCTTCCAATCACATCACACATATCATTCCTCCACTCACACCCAACCACAACATCAAACATATGAACCCCCTATCCATTCATAGCCTCTGGGTCCACCATTGCATAACCCTCAACATTACACCATCCCGCAATAACAATCATCATTTCAACAACAACCACAACCTCCCCTTGCTAATCCTTTCAATCAAGAATGGCAAGAAATGAAAAATGCTCTCAAAAACATCCAACTAGAGACCCAAAAGAAACACTATAAGTTAGAAGACTTATGTTCCTACCCCTTTGATCGAAACATGACAACCATACCTTTTCCTTAACATTTCAAAGTCCCTAAATTTGATAAATACAAAGGAAAAGGAGACCCCCATGATCATATCAAGGAATTCTTCATGGCATGCCAAGAAGTATCCTATGATGACCAATTCCTCCTTCATCTTTTCCCATGAAGCCTAGGAGGACAAGCTTTAGAATGGTTTATGCACTTGCCTTATGGCACCATCTCCACCTTCGCCGACTTGTCAGAAAAATTTCTCGCCCATTTCTCATATAATGTAGAACATGAGATCACCATGCTTGATCTTTGCAATAACAAACAACGGAATGGCAAAAGTTTTTCCACACACCTTCAACGATGGAGATCACTTGCTAGTAGGCTACCTTGGACCACACTTGAAAAATAACTTGTCCATATTTACATCCAAACTTTGAATCAAGAAATAGATTTCCACTTGCAAGTGCATTGTGCCTCAACCTTCAATGAGATCATAGAAAATGGGGACACTATCTAAAAGGCCCTCATAGCAAAAAGCCTAGTCAAAATCTATAACAGAAACGACTACAACAAACCATCAAATGATAAACCAAAGTTTTGGGCTAAAAACAAAAATGTTGTAGGAGAGGTGCTACCAATTCTAAGTACATTCAAGTAGACACACCCAAATCAAAGGAAACACAAGTAGTGCAAAATGTTTCAAACAACATCTCAGTACCATCAGGTCAACCAAAACAAAACCCTCCCAACAATCCAAAATGTAAGTACACTTCTTTAGGTGAACCACTTGAAGTTGTGTTTCAAAAATTGGTACAAGCCAACATGGTTGAATTTCCCACAACCAAACCTTTTGATGAAAACCAACCTAAGATCGTGTGGTATAAAGACAATGAGTATTGTGATTATCATCGTATCAAAGGACACTTCATTGGAAAGTGTATGAAATTAAAGAACTACATCCGAAACCTTGTTGATCGAGGCGATATCCAAGTTGAAGGAACCAACAATACCTCACCAAATGATGGCTTAGGAGTTTACCAAGACCCCCTTCCCAATGCACTAGTGCTTCCTCATCCAAGCCATCATCCTCCAAAACTAATCCCCATAATCGAGTCAACAACATCAACTAAAACAACCTTCCACCTCCCTATGACAATATAGTAGGTCGAATCGATTTCAAATCCACTCATGTAGCCATCATCAAAATCAAAGGCAATACCCTGGAATGCGCTATTACTACATGGCATGGCTGGGTAACCATCAAAGGACCATCTTCATCCTCCACCTCAACACCATCTGAATATAACCTTCTTGATCATCTTGCAAAGACACCCACCCAAATCTCTATATTGGAACTTCTCAAGACATGATCCCTCGTCTACCATGACATCCTCGACAAAGCTCTTCAAGAGTCCCATGTCCCCACTAACATTCCACCCGCACAATTCAAAAACTTAGTAGCCCAATTGTCTTCTCCCCACCCTCTCACATTTAACCAATATGACATGCCACCCATTGACCCTGCACATAATAAAGCCCTCCATATAGAGGTTTAAATCACCAATCACAAAGTCAAAAGAGTCCTCCTGGATAATGGATCCGGTTTGAACATATGTACATTAAAATTTATAAAACTCTTGGGGTATTCAACAACTAATCTAGAACCCCTGGTTATCTCCATCAAAGCATATAACAACATAGAACGAGAATCAGAGGGCACCATATGTCTTCCTATCAAAGCAGGTCATCTAACACTACCCACCCTGTGTCATGTGGGTGATCTTGACCTACCATACAATCTTCTCCTTGGTTGACCATGGTTGCATGCCATGCAAGCCATCCCTTCCACTTATCACTAGTGTCTAAAGTTTCCCCATAACGGTGTCGAAGTCACTATCCCTGCTGATCAACAACCCTTTGAATATTGTAAAGCTTTGGAAGTTGTCTATGATAGGCAATTCCATTGTCCAAGCACTTATGGGGAAAATATTAAAGATACTCCATCCACTCCATCTGCTATGTCTAATCCTTCACACACATCCACTTCATCATCTACCCTAGTCCCTTAAGTATCCTGGGTCAACATTGTAGACAAAGGATGTGGTGAGTATGATCTTCACAATGCCTTTCATGTGGGACAGTTGCCTTTGTCCCCCCACTCCCATGGTTGTCAACTATAGAAAAGAAGTCAAGAACAAAAATGAAGGATAAATGATAAGATTCCCTTTGTTCTGACACAAGTTTATCGAGAAGAAGAAGAGATTGAAAAATCCTTGAATGATTGGTTATACTGCGATGAGACCACACTTGCAAGAGTAGATCTTGAATATTTCAAGGAAAAGTATCTTGTATCCTATCAGATATGTACTAAAATGCCCTACCATGGAAAAGGACTTGGCATCAATGAGCAAGGCACCACTGAGTCAATTCTAGTTGATCCCACATCTCCTAAACAATATGCCAAATACTTTGGCCTAGGATATGCTCCGCCCACTATGGAAATCACAGGTCTTGCTAAATCTTCAGTAGACGTGGTCGAATCTTCTTCCAATATTGAAAATATTACAATGACTATAATCATAGCTTCATGCAAGAACCTTGACCTCTCATGCATCTTCCCTGACAATGCCATTTTCCTCATCGACCTCCCCCTCATTCATCCCAATCTCATCACTTGGGATTACCAAGGACCACCGCCTCTCAATACATTCCAAAACAATGAAGCTCTCTCTGCATTCATGGAACTGTGCGACACCTCACAATATGACATATGTTTGATTATCGATGCCTACTTTGGGGAAGAGGATATCCTTAGTCCAAATAAAAAATAAAAAATAAGAAAAATGTCCCCTAGTGAAAACCTCTCCGAGGTGCTATCAAATACAAAAGAGAAAATAAAGACTTATCTTCTGGTGAAAACCTCTCTGAGGCACTAGGAGATGAGGAATACCATCTTCCCCTCATACCCTCCTATTGGAAGGAACATTCCACCATCTTGATTGAAGGCACACAAGAAATCAACTTTAGACCAAGGAATAACCTAAGATCACCCACATTGTAGAAAGTCTAGCTGCCAAAGAGAAATCCAATCTCTTAGTCATACTTCTTGAGGCACCAGATGTCTTTACTTGGTCCTATGCAGATATGCCAGAGATAGACCTCTCCTTGGTGGTCCATCATCTCGTAGTACATCTAGAAGCACGACTAATCAAACAGAAGCTTCACAAGATGCATCCTCAAGTCACCCTCCTCGTCAAAGAAGAACTACAAAAACTATTGGAAGTAGGCTTCATTCACCCTACATATTACCCTGAATGGGTTTCCAATATTGGTCTAGTTGCTAAGAAACCTGGGGGCATCCAAGTCTATACAGATTTCCAGGATCTTAACAAAGTCCAAAAGATGACTTCCCACTTCCTAACATCGACATCATCATGGATTTGATGACTAGACATGAAATGCTCTCCCTCATGGATGGATTATCTGGGTATAACCAGATTATAATTGCTCCAGAAGATCAACACAAGACATCCTTCACATGTTCCTGGGGTACTTACTATTGGCAAGTCATGCCCTTTGGCCTTAAAAATGCAGGAGCAACTTATCAATGTGCCATGACCACTATTTTCTATGACATGTTACATAAATCATGGAAGACTATGTAGATGACCTCCCTGAGAAATCAAGAACAAGGGAAGAACATCCTTTGGTTCTACAATGAATATTTGAATGCCTCAGAGAATACAAACTGCACCTCAACACCAAGAAGTGTATTTTTGGAGTCACGTCAGGAAAGCTTTTGGGTTTCATTGTCTCTCATGGAGGAATTGAAGTGGATCTAACAAAAGTCACTGCCATCACAAAAAATGTCATCACCAAGAATCTTGGAACAACTTCGTAGCCTACAAGGTAAGCTTCAAGCTATTTGAAGATTCATAGCTCAACTTGCAGACAAGTGTCAACCTTTCTCCCATCTACTATGAAGATATACACACTTCAAATGGGATAAAAAATGTTAGGAAGCCTTTGATCATATCAAAGAATATTTGACATCACCTCCACTCCTTATGGCACCTATTCTTGGAAAGCCCCTACTATTGTATATATCAGCAACTTCAGTACTGGATGTGAAAGAGCTATCTATTATATCAGTAGGACTCTTGTCGGCTATGAGATTAACTATACACCTATGGAACGAGCATGTCTACCTGTCATGTTTAGCTCTCAAAAATTATGACACTACATGTTAAGTCACTCAATCAAGCTCATTTCCAAAGTTGATCCTCTCAAATACCTACTTTCCAAAACCTCGCTCACAGGACGTATGGCAAAATGGGTTATGCTACTCAGCGAGTTTGACATTGAGTATTTGGATCAAAAATCTATCAAGGGTCAAGTTGTGGTAGATTAGTTAGCACAAGCACCTATCATTAACCATCAACTGCTCTCTATTGACTTTCTAGATGAATCCATCTTGGCTACAACAGAATCAACAATCTGGAAACTATACTTTGTTGGATCATTCACAAATCATGGCTCTGGGGCTAGGATACTCTTGGTCACTCCCCAAGGTGACTACATCCCTAAAGCATATAGGCTTGCCTTTCCTTGCACCAATAATGTGGTTGAATATGAAGCTCTGATCATCGGTCTTAAGATGACAAATCAATAGAATATCCAACAGTTACAGGTTTACGGAGACTCCTAATTGGGCATCAAACAAGTCAACGATGAATATCACACTAAGGATGACAAGATGATTCCCTACAAGCAAATGGTGGATGAATACAAGCTTCACTTTACCTAAATTTAGTTTGAACAGGTACCTCGCCTTCATAACAAAGCAACTGATGTCATGGGTACCATTGGATCCCTCCTAGATATGCCCCATGATAACCATTAATGTAAATTCCTTGTGGAACAACTCCTACCAGCATATAGGTTCGTCAAATCAAAATTCATATGTGAGATTGTCAGTCTTGAAACCCCTTGGTATCATAACATCTACGCCTACCTCCAACATCACACTATACCACCTGAATTCTCTCACAAACAACAAAGATCCCTTATTCACCAAGCCTATCGCTACACTATCCTCGCCCATACCCTTTATCGCCGAAGCTATGATGACACTCTTTTGTGATGTTTAAATGTAGAAGAAGCTTTGCTCGCCCTACATGAAGTTCACGCAAGTATCTATGGTGCTCACACTAGCGGTATTGTCCTAGACAAAAAACTCTTGCGCACAAGATATTAGTGGCCTACTATGGAACATGATGCATGTGAATATGTGAAGAAATGAAAGCCTTGTTAGTAGCACATAGACCTCATTCATACTCCCTCTCAGGCATTGCAATCAATCACAACACCATGGCCCTTCTCTCAATGGGGCCTAGATCATGTTGAAAAGATTCACCCTCCCTCCTCTGATGGACATAAATTCATCATCACTGCCATTGAATACTTTATAAAGTGGGTTGAAGCTATTTCCCTCACTTTTACCACCGGCTCGTAGATTGCTAAATTCATCCTCTACCACATTATTTGTCGATATGGCATCCCATCTACCCTTGTCACATATAATGGAAAACCCTTCAAAAATAATGATGTTCTTGCCCTTTGTGAACTATTGGTTTTTTCCCTGACTGGATGCTCATTCCCAGATTTACCTATAAGGTAGCCATTAGTGATCAACAAGATCTCTGGGCCAGTGGCCAATAGTGTAGGAAATAGACTCTATTTTATCTCCTCTTCTTCTTCAGGCTCTGCAAAACCTAGGGGGTATTCCCTATTCAACACCCATGAGAATATGCTTGTGGATTGGCCTCGGATGTTGATACAAAGTAGATAAATCCTCCTGTAAGTAGACCAAAACTGTAGGATAATTGCAAAGGGGCTAGCTTTGGGCTTATGCTCAGTTGTGAATCAGAGGATCATGGTCCTAAACTACTTCTAAAGTCCTAATGGTTGATTATGAAGTTTGAATTTAATTTTTGGGATGCAAAACTAGGACCTGAGGTGTAACCTAAAAGCAAGGCTAGATTGGTGCCTATCTAGGGCTTGGAGTCAGTAGACATACACCTATGAATGTTCAGCATAAACACATAACAAAGACTTGATTCCAAGGGGATTTTGACAGTATTTGCCTTACAAATACTTCCCACAACAGAGTATTCAGTTACCTATACTTGCAATATCCTTACTTCAATATATTCCTCCCAACCCTTGAACTGAAACACTTTAATCTACCCCTTAGGCAAAAGCAAAAGATCAATTTTTTAATACAGCAGAGCCATATTCCAAAATCTCAGACACCCCTTAGATGTTTCAATTCAGAAAAAGAACACATTCAGTTTGGAGATAGAATAACCAAATACATGCAGATATAGCATTTCTCATATAAAATCAATTATGAAACCAGTAAATTCATGCATGAAACATATAACAAGAGATACATAAACTCACAAGACAGCCAGATAGAATCACCCAAGTAGTTGCTTCTTATTACAGCACCTAGAATTTTTTGTCCAGTTTTCCACACACTAAAAAGAGTGACACAGTTTACAACTTATAGTAAAACTGTGTACTCAGCCAAAATTACAATAGTCAACTCAAAAATTGCCAGGTACAATGCATCGCCAGGGGGCACCAAAAACATTCATGCCGCCGCACAGACAGGAGGGAAGGAGCAAATAGGGTTGGGATCTGCATTGTCGCGTCAAGATTTTCTTTCTGAATCAGGTAGCTGGCATGTCCTTTCGAGCCATACCCCTGCATAATTTTGCCATTAATGGCATACCAACTCACAGCCTCGGGACACAGTAGTGGAGTCGTGGAGAACTCTCCATTTGAATGTTCAAAAGATAACTGTCGATCTCCAACCTTCCCGCCGAGATCTACGGCGTCAAAAAGTCCAAAAAGTTGAGGACCAATAAGAATGTGCCACGTAGGCATCCCGCGCATCCACCACTGACTAGCCCAAAAATGTGAGATCAGTAATCCCACATTCACCCCGCAATACTTGCTTGAGTTCCTCATAAACCAAGCCACGAGTAAATCAACTGTCGTGCGCTTTTGCCCTGCACAACAAGCAGACCGCCTACCACCAACCCGTCGCCTTGACTCCTGCCGACACAAAAGACCCAATCGGTAAGACCAACTCCATCGATAGGCCTGAAAACTCTCCTACCGATATCACCCATCACACCGATGACCACTTCACATCCCCCCGTCATCCAGACCCGAACCGTCGGAGCAACACTTCAAACCTATGCCGACGCAGAATGTCACGCCGACACCCACAAGCCAATCCATCGGCCAGAGTAACCCTATGGGCCCAACTCTCCAAGATTTGCCCGATGAGCAAAGTCACTTCGATGGCACTTCGAACCATACTCCATCGGTAAGACCCTTCGCATCGACGAACCCCTCACCTGCCTGGCCGATATGCAATGTCACTCCGATGCCGCTTCGTCGGGGTGACTCCATCCCATCGGCGAATTTGAAAACACCTTTACCGATGACCACACTCTCGCAACCCTCATCGGCCTGACACACACCATCGATGGGACATGCAGCACAACTGCCGATGGACAAAGTCTTGGCAATGTAGAGAACACACCACTGCTACCAACATGATCGCCAAGACAAATGTGAACTCACACCAATGGACATAGAAAAAACTTAGGATTCAAATGAGAAATCCTGCAAATGCCAAAGCCCAAACCCTAGACATAAATGATTACCAACATGAACAATTACACATTCAAAATCATTTGTCCACTCTATATTAGCCCCAAGGAAATGGCCAAGCTGAGGCAACTAATAAGACCCTACTCAAAATCCTCAAGAAAGTTGTCAATGAAATTGGTCATGATTGGCACCTTCACATCCACCCCACCCTTTGGGCCTACCATAATAGCATTCATACACAAACCAAAACCACTCCATACTCACTCGTCTTTGGAGCTGAAGCCATCTTTCCAATTGAAATTGAACTCCCTCTTTATGCATCTCCTTGCATAATATAATCATTGAGGAAGAATACTATGTTGCACGCCTGCAAGAGTTAGAGTTGTTGAATGAATGGTGCCTCAATGCCTTGAATCATCTCCAAGCATACTAGAATCGGCTCCGTAGATCCTACAACAAGAAAAATTGTGCCAAAGAATTTACCATAGGTGACCTAGTCTTAAAGGAAAATCAAAGGAATCTTTCTGAACGGGGCAAGAAAGGCAAATTTAAACCTAATTGGTCGGGTCCCTATATAGTTGTCTCTAAATATTGTTCAGGAGCATATTGCCTCGCCACTCATGAAGGCAAAGAACTTGAAGAACCCATGAACATCGTCCATATTAAGAGGTTCTATGCCTAGGTTGTTGAATACCCTATGAAATATCCAAAAAATACAAAAAAAAATCCAAAATACAAAAAAAAATCCAAAAATACAAAAAAAAGTCAAAAAATAAAAATAAAAAATAGCAAAAAATATCAAATAAAAAATCATTCATCCTATGGTGAAAACCACTTCATGTGGCACCTTGGGCAAGTACCATGATGAAAACCTATTTATAAGCGTCATGTGTAGTCTCAAACCAGACCCACTATTCATCTATTTTCCACCATCACTACATACATCATTCCCACTCATTCCATTAACTTCCCCACTCCATAGGGTATCCCCACTATCTGAGATTCCCTCCCTTGTCCTCCAACTACCATGCTAAGACCATCACACCTCCCCCATTTCCAACCCAACTCACAAGCCTACCAACCTTGCCTTCATCCCTTTTAAAGAGAGTGAGTAATAGAAAAGAAAAAATCACACCCACAATCAATACTCATACCTGGACTCTCTCTCATCATCCACTTAACCTACCACACTAACCTAGTATCCCTTGCCCCCCATCCCATCCCTCATCCCCTAGTTCCTTTTGTGGTTTTATAACATCATGTCTTTGCACCGCCAAAAAATCACTCAGCGAGTTACTCTATCCCCCTATTCGTCCATCCTCCATCCACCATCCCCTATCCATCATCCCCTATCCTCACACCCCCATCCTATCCTCCTCCCAACCATGATTTTAATACCATGGTACGGTTTGAAAACTAACAATTCCATCCTCTATCCACCCTTCATCAACTACATTGAACCATCCTTATATCCCATTCATCACTCTACCAAAACTACATACATCACCACTCGCACCCTAGTGTGCCTTAATCCTTGGATACAGGGTATGTAGGCAGTCTGGAATATGAAGGATGTATCCAGTACTCAGGCACACGGGATACCGCCTCCCCAATCTTTTCAATTGACCCTATTATCTAAGCTTGATTTCTCCACCGTTCACAACTCATCGCCTATCTACATTCGCTCCATAATTAACATACACCATCTCCTCTCATCTCCATCTTAGCAAGAGATATGATGGTTGTATGTTAGTCAATTGGTCTTTTGTTTGCTGATTTTATTTTTGTTCCATTCCCTGATCACTTCAATATCACCTTGATCTTTCTATATCTTGGTGTGTAACAAAGGACTCATAATGGGGCATCGTCATTGCTTTTGTATGCCATGTTTGTTGGATGTTCTTATTACTCCAACTTAATATTCATATCTTGTGTGTGTTGGAATGGATTCTTGCATATCAATTGTACTTTTGCATCTAAGGTCCCTTTACACCTTTTGTGCACTCAGGAATTATACTCTAAGTTTTCTTCCTCACATGTCTAGATGAGATTGTATTATTTTGGGCATGTTTAAGGGCATCATTTGTTTGTTGCATCAAGTCGTATGCATGGGATACAATGTCACCTTGGTTCCTAATACCCTGGTGCATAACATCTCATGCTATATCAACATAAGTGCTCATAATCTATGCAGTATTTGTAATACATTCAACACTCCCCTTCCCTCCTTGGAATCATGATGTTTGGCCTCCCCCAAAGAGTTTGGGTCTCCTAACCCCATCCTTTATGGGTGCCTACATTTTATGTTCCTTCCAAACCACCATCACCCCCCTTTTTTGTTCCAAGATTCATGAAAGAGATCTTGCTATTTCACCTCTTTCATTCATATCCTAAAACCACTTTCCCCTCCATTCCCAAATTATCCCATATGCACACACTCTTCCCTATAGTTCTTCTATCCACTCATTTATTTCACCCTCAAATCACCTACACTATTCCCTATGACTATTTTTAGGACCTCTATATCATGATCAACAAAATCAACACACAAACCACCATTCCATCACCTATATGCATACCCCATCATACCAACCCCATTTAAGTATCATCATCTATCCCATTATCCATATCCCTTTTCTTTCTTATCTTTCTTACCGTTATCCATTATTTTTCTTATCATTATCCATATCCATTTTATTTATGATCATTATCCATATTCATTTCACAATTATTATCATTACTACATCTTTCTTATCTATATCATTATTACATCTTCCTTATCACTACTCATTTTCATTATCTTTCTTATCATTTATCATGATTATCCATTATTACATCCCATTATTATTATCATTATCATTATTTGCATCCATAATATGTGTTTTTTAATCTAACATTATCATCATTTGCATCCATAATATATGCTTGTTAATCTAACATTATCCATTTCATTATCATCATTTGCATCCATAATATATGTTTATTAATCTAACCATTATCCATTTCATTATCATCATTTGCATCCATAATATGTATATATGTTTATTAATGTAAACATTATCCATTTCATTATTCTATATCCATATCCATAATCATACATAATCCATGTCATACATAATCCACATCATAATCCATGTCATGTACATAATCATAATCCATAATCATACATCGTCCACATCATAATCCATGTCATACATAATCATACATCCTACATACATTATCATAATCCACATCACAATCCACATCATGAATCCACATCCTAAATCATACATCATCCATATTATTTTACATGTCATACATCATCCTACACCATCATAAATAAACCATCACATCATAACACATAAATCAAAGTCCATAGATCGTCGCCAAAATGCCATCTCATATACATCTCAAAAATGATCATGATACAATATATACATAGGCTCCACAAAACCATCAAAAATACAATATCAAGCCCATAGGCTTACATATCAACACTATGTCTATCTCAGCCCCTGGGCAAAACCATCTCTCTGGGACATCCCTGGCTTAGACAACCCTACTGCTTGTGGTGGTGGTGGCCCCATAGACTGTTGCACTACTACCTGCACTAGAACCTATGGCTGTTGTTGTGATGACTGCTACATCGATCTCTCTGACTGTTTTGTCCTTTGTGATGCGGCAACACTTGATCAGCTCTTATAGCTCTCTCGATATCCAGATGGTACTAGACGCTCATACAGAGTCCTATAGTGATAGGCCTCTCGAGTAGCCTCATCACCTCACGTCTGTAGTCCCCTCAACACATCAACCATCCCCAACCCCAATGCCTATCGTGCCTCATTGCACTCGTGTTGGTATCTTATCACCTGCCCTTGCAACTACACTACCTATGCCTGTAGTTGTGCATCTCCCTGGGCCTGCATTGGCTACGCCTGTAACTATGCTACCTACCCCTACATTTGTGCAACTTGCACCTATAACTACTCCACCTGCACCTGCAGTCTAGAAACCTCCTTGCTATCATCTCCTACCTCCACCTCCACCATCTCTACATCCTCCTCCTTAGCCCCTCCTTCTTAGCCCCCTCCTCCTTAGCCCCCTCCTCCTCAACCTCCTCCTCCTCGGCCTCCTCTGCACCCCCATCACTTCCCTGCCTGATTACCTATCCTTCTAGCACCGTGAGCCAAATCGGTCACTCACGTGCCCACTATGCATCATATAGTACTGTAGTACCTACATTTGCAACACCCAACTTCATATCTCAGGCCCTCAGTTGTAGCTCATTAAACTCTACAATCACCGATCACGGATCGATTAGAACACCCCATCAGGGTACCTCTGACTGTACCTATGAGAACACAACCTCCTCCCGTGGGACATCCTACGCTATGCCAAATAGATGTAAAACTTGATCAGGCATGTACCTGTCAATGATCTAATCTGTCCACCCCATCAGATTCTGGGGCTATTGTACATATCGTAGATGGTCTGCATCATTTGACCACCTCTCACATGTTAACCACAGTCTCCATATCACTGTCTATATATCATCGATCACCCTTCACCAATACCTCAGATCTCCTAATTTGTGGTGTCGTGGTACCCCTCCATAATAAAAAAACATAAGGTTGTCTCCGCTCCCGTGTTCTGACTGTAATAGGACATGTGATGGCGATGTGCTCCCATGCCCAAATGCATAGGAGTATCATGCTGCATCCCAAACTAGCTCCATGTTGGTACACCACTACATCCATGTCGTGATATAGGTGGGCTAGCACATAGGGCTTCGACGCAAATATAACCCCATCTCTGAACATCTGTAGTAAGACTACTCCCCATCCCACTAGAAACCCCTAGGATCTCCTGTGTGGCACAAGAGTCCTTGCTATCATCCCAACCACGAACAGTGGAATGCATATAACCTACCCATGGCCTGGGCATACCTCATCTCCGTCCACCTGACGTTGAACGGTACCCCTATTGGTGCAAACACCACCTCAATGTATCCTACCCCCGCTAGTAGTCATACACTACCCTCTCTCCATGGATGGTGATACACAATATCCTCCACACGTCCTCCAAAGTGATGGTCATCTCTCCTATCGGTGACAAGAAGGCACATCGCTCACTCTGCCACCTCTCCACTAGGGCTATCATCAATTCCCGATGCACACATATCTCTAGTATCTCTATTATCCATTGCAACCCCACCATCCATAGAAAGAATTTGTCAGTCCGATCCAACTACCCCCAAAGTATGCAGGTAGGCGGCCGATGCTCCCTCGATTATAATACGTCCTCATCATCCCACAACCATCAAAGTCCATCTGAGATTAATATCATTTTTTATTCTATCCATCTTCCTAGGTGCTAATCCTACTTGCCTAATCACTACCCCTTGTGCAAGTGCTAGTTCCCACCCTCTAGATGCTAATCAACGTGCCGACGCTAATTCCCACCCTGTTCGCACTAAACGACATGTAGGTGCTAATTCCTGCCCCATCCGCGCTAATCAAAATGTAGGTGCTATCCCTTCTCGCCTTAGTACTAATCGCCCTTTCATCCACTTGCCACTTGGATGCTACCTCTCCCTCCTCGATGCTAATCATTAGAGTAGGCGCTAATCCCTACTAGCTTAGTGCTAATTGCCCCCTCCTAACCTTTCCCATCTCAGTGCTAAACTATCTTTCTAGGCACTAATCATCGAAGTAGGTTCTAAACCCGGTGCATGTGCTACTACCTACCCCCTAGACGCCAATCATGACGCCTATGTGCTACCCCGTCCCTTTAGCGCCTAAAACCTACTTGCTTTGCCCCTCAGTTATTACAGCTAAATGGCCCCTTTCCATAAATCACAGTGTTGATAGATCACTTACCATCTCGCCAGCTAATGCAAGTCGCAAGTACTTGCACACACGCTTCCCTTGATGCTCCTCGCGTGGAATTCATGCCATCTCATCCTATTAGCTTATTTCTCCTCTAATCACAATTCTCCACATGGCTATAAACAAATGAGGAGTATTGGGCCCCCAAACCCCTATTTGTAGCCCACTTTACCCTAATCTTTTTTCTGTGACCTAATTTCTCCCCCCTTTTCCTCAATCTTTCACCCCTTGTACCCCATTTTCCTACTCCATCCCCTTCAGCCATTTTTCTTCCTGCTTTTTTCGTCTTGTCACCCCTTATCCTTCTTTTGAGACATCACTGAAAAATTTTCTTTTTTCCAACGATCTCTTGAGGGGGCATCACCTCACAACATTCTCTTCTCCCGTCAACTGACTGGGGCAATATCCAAAATTTCTTTGACATGCCACCAACACTTGACAGTTATGACGCTACATCAAAGAGGGGCAAAATGTAGACACCTAAAAATAGTCACAACCACCTTTCGTTACCATCAACACAATAAATCAATCCAAACCGAATAAATTCCACTATTCTACCTAGAGCAGATGTTAATTAAATAATTCATGATTATTTAATTAATATTTTCTCATCTCTCCCTATCGCAAAAAAAACATTTTCTCCTACTATAGTCCAAAAATAAAAAATCTATTTAAAAGACTATAGTTCATATTCACCTCCAAAAAATTAAATAAATATACATATTTATTTAATTACCTATTTTGTCCATTTTTTATTACTTTTGTAATCAATCATTAATTTCTCCTAAGTGTGTGTACATGGGTTAATTAAATTAATCCTAGGTTACCCCTTTCTTCCATGCTTCTAGATGAACACTTGTCATCTCATGTACATGCATGTACGTGACAAGTGGTGCCTTGGAAGTATGGGCAAATCTCCCTTTTGTCATACTTGTCCTTCTTTCCACTATTCCCCCAATTTTAAATTCCACGTGGCACTATGGCATGGAATTTAAAATACACTTATCCTCTTTTTACAAATTTTAAATTCTTCACAAAATCCAAACCATACCTTTTCATAAATGAGTCCTTACATGTCATACACCTACCCAATCCTAGCCATCCATCCATTCAACCATTCAATTTCATCCCTTTATCTCCCCTTGAATCTTGGAGCATCTTCCTCATGCAATCTCCTTATGCCATTTGTCTAATTCTCTTTGATTGAGGATCCTTAAGCAATGTGAGCCCTTGATCTCCAAAATTGATCCTAGCCCTCCATCCTCATGTCCAAAAATCTATAAATTGAGCCCTTCCCCTCCATTTCCAACAAGTAATTGGAATGTAATGAAATTCTGCCTCATTGAGCACTTAACATTTAGCAATTAACATATAGTTTATCATATCATAGGTCAAATAAAGAGTGTTACATAGTGATAGGGTGCAAATTATTTGATTTATGTGTCTCTCTTTAGCCTAGTCTTCTTGAGGTGACTTAGATTAATGAACTAGGGTGAATTAGGCTTGTCTATCCATCCCTCTTGGGTTCATCTCTTTGGTGTTCACATTCCATCACATCAGTAACTTTCATATCAAGATAACTAAGAATATAAACTTGTAGATCTCTCATGACTCAAACACTAGATCAACTCCTGATCTAATTTGCCACACAAATCCATAATTAGTAACCATGGTCAAGGAACCAAACAAGAATCTAGGAGATAAGAACAACCTCCTAACAATAAACCACACCACCACCTGTAACCATGAATCAATCCAATACCACAACCCAATCCTATCAACTGCATACATGACCATGTTATGCCAATGGGGTGCTACCACAATAATGGGTTACACTTTCTGGGACATCTTGATTTTTGCTGAAATCACATATTTTTAGAAAATATAATGATTTAAGCCTTGAAAGGTTCCATTTAAAGGATTTTAATTGAAGAGGGTTTGATCAAATCCCCTTAGATTCAAACTCCTTTGGATAGAACCCCGCTAGTTTTAAACCATACCTATAATGGAGTCTCCTCTACACCTATCAAAACGCTGATAAAAAACCACTTTTGATTTACCTTTTTTATATTTATTTTTTATTTCTTGTGAATGTAGGTTTTTCAATGAACATCAAGGTCTTTGTTTCACATATATGAAAAAATAGGGAAATAGAGAAAAAAATTCTAAAAAATACATGTCCTCTAGGTATTGATGTCCTTATTCCAACAAAAAAAATTGAATTCTGATACATACAAAAAAAAGTTATGTTGGACATAATATGCCTATGTCTAAATTATAATTGGTTTGACTTCAAAAATTAATTAAAAAAAATATTCAACAAAACATTATGAAACAAAATGCATCCACTAGATATCGGTGTTACCAACCTAAATTCAAAAGAATCATAATTTTATCCTTTGTAGAAAAAAAGTTATGTGCGACAGAATACACATCATTTTAAAAAAAATGTTGTTTACTATTAAAAACTAGTTATCAAAGGAGATGCAATTTTTTTTAACAATTTAACTTTATATATATATATATATAGAATCTACAGACAAAATCACACAAATCACTAGTTCGCATCATCTTCAAATTCCTAACGGTTTAGCAGCTATAGGTGTCAGAAAGTGAAGATTTAGTTTAAGATGTTGATTTTAATGTCAAGTTTGGCCAAAATGTGTAACCCATTATTGTGGGATGACCTAATGCTGAAATGTACATGAACATCCATGACACCATAATCATCACCATTGCTATAGTTGTACTCAACTCTCATTAAACTAAGACTCTGTCTCACAAGAGTATCAAACCATGTCCTCAAACCATAAGACAATATATGTACTATTGGTTCCCAAAATAACTCACCCAAAACCCCAAAGTATTTCCTAATCTCCCAAGTGAGGGGTTTCATCAAAGAGATGGGAAATGGACCCATCAATAGGTTAAAGGTGATTAAGGGCCAATTGCTATGAGTGGGTAAATTCCTCTTCACTTTTGGTTCATCTAAACCAAGGAGGGTATTCCTAGAGGTGTCCCTCGACAGGGACTAATCACAACACAAAATACTAACAAATTTACAACACTACAACAATACCTAGGTTGTTGTTTTAATCCCCAAGATTGTCACTGAATTAAAACAATCTTGCTGCATTATTTAACCTCTTATTAAGTTGATTACATCTTGTACATGCACCCATAAATGACAACGTTATATCCCCATAAAATGTATTCATTTTGACTTTCTTTACATAATGACAAGAAGCAAACATGCATAACATGACTCTCATATGATTTAAACAGTTATGTCTAGCTTCATAACCGTCCCTAGTTATTAAACTGAGTCATGAACAACATGTAACTAAATCTAATCCTACTCATATTCCTACAACTAATAGGATGAAGATTTTATTTAAAGAGATTACTGGCCCTTCACCAAATTGGACCAGTGCCTACTCCAATGGGCAATAGAATCATGAACAACAAAGAGGAAGGAAATATACCCAACAATCATCAACAAGAACATGAAATGTATTCACATACAAATCTGGGACACATTTTACACAATGGACATACTTAATAATCTCTAACATAATTGTAACCATCCACTTGCAACAAAGGAAAGACCAATACAAAATCTCTACGTTACTTTAGAGGCTGTCACATTCATCTAACCTTAGTTACAATCACACCAGCAAATATCATGAAGGAAATATACAATTGCGATTATATATTCCTAAAATTGTTACAAAATGCCATGGAGACATACCATTACATAGAATGTGCATTGAAGACCTTTCCTACATCTTGTTGGATGCATCCCTTCATTTACCACTCAGACTGGCATGATTTGATGCCCTAAATCCACCTGAGGCACTTGCAAACCCAATTGGTTCAGCGACCAACCTGTTTTACATCTATTTTCATGTATATACAACACTGAATGTCTCATCCTTGCCCTAACACAATTCTGAGTGGGAAACATTAGGTCACACACACCTACAACAATTAATCTCATCCACCTGCACATCAACCCCAACTACCCACACAAACCATGCATTTAATTTAATCTACCTCTGACATAGTCATTTTGAGCATTAATGGTGATCACTGGTAGGTAAGAACGTGTTTTATAGTCACCAGGTAGGAAAACATTTGTAAAACATCTTTTACAACACTTTAAAAGCCTTGAAAGTCCCCCATTGACACTTTTGGGTCAATCAGAAACAAAATCAAGGATTTCCTAGTCACCAGGGACTCCTTGATATCTTTTTTGTTTCTCTTTTTTGGCTTGTTCCTATCCTTCGATGATTTCCACCTGACCAGGAACTCGTTGACCACCTTGTCTTGTCTCCTTTCTTCTTTATTCCATCTCATTGGGGATTTCCACTTGTAATGGGTGATTTTTGGATAGTTGAGTTTTTGGTAGTTTGGTGTCTATCCTCCTTTCACCCTTACATTCAAAGACCTAGGGTCAAGTTGCAATGTACTATCATACCCTAGGTCACTATTGAGATGTAGGGAAACTTGGATTTTTATGATTAGATTGTCAATTTTCTTCTCTTATGCTCAATTGTACCTTAAAACCCTAATTATGCAAATATGATAGTAAATAGATGAATAACGAGAAAATGCTGCTACAGACAGATGTAAAATAACAAATAACTATGCACATGTTTTTCGGGTTCCCGAGGCGAAAAAGTTGGGGACTAAAGAGCGGGCACCCAAGTCCAAGGCCCTACGTTTTGTTGAGATCCGGAAACAATGTCTGTAACTTGAATCTGTTGTATCTGAGATTTTCCCATTGTGGAACTTTGAGGACCAATGAGCGGGTGCCCAAGTCTAGGTAGCTGTTTCTTTCACTGATCTATAATCTTGACACTTTGTTGTACCCTCCTGCAATTCCAACCTATAACCTGCAATCATGAAAAATTTGGGAGGGGGTTGTGGTGTTTAGAGGCTTGCCTTAGTCAAGCCCTAGAGAGACATTCAAACCTTTCGAACATCGTTGTCAGATAGAGAGTGCGTGCCTAGGGAGGCAGAGGCAAAAACCAAATGATAAATGCTCAATAATCACAATAGATATCACCTTGTAGTGAAGATCTCATGGGAGGAAGAAGCTCTTCATTCCATGAGGAGATAGATGCTCAAATCTACATACACAAACACATAGACAACACAAATCTGCTCTTGCTACACAATGAAAGCCTTGAATCACCTTTAGAATGCATAAAGTTCACAATAGCCATCTAGTTTACAAATGAATACCTAAACATGCTTTTATATGCAACTACAAACATTCTCGCCAAGATTTCATAAATTCAAACTTACCGTGTCGGCCTAGGGACCAAATAACGGTCATAAACCGACACTTCAAATTTGGGCCTAACCCAAAATAGGGCAGGACTAGGGTGCGGGCGCCCAAGTCCTCCCCCCCTATTTTGGGCAGGGTTAAGCTCAAGGGGTCCCTGTAGGCCTCATTTGTCATGAAACCTAGGGTTCATTCCATCCAGATGTCAAATTATGATGTAATATGTCCTAAATGCACACTAGAGACCAGAGAGCTAAACCTTTTGAGGGAAAAGCCCCCAAGGGGACATTTTCTGACATTACATTTAGCCCCCACTTTAATGTATGTATAAATGCGAGGCCAATACATGCATTAAAGTATGGTCAACAAACACAACAAACACACCAAGCACAGAGAAGACATGCCAGACACATTGAATACAATGACAGGGACGCAAAATACAGAGAATACAATTATAGTCATGCAAAACACGGAGAATACATTGAATGCATGGAAGACACATCAATGCATAGAAGATAGGAATGATCTCTTTTCTTTTCTTTTTCTCATATATATAAAATGCAGATGCAAGTACAAGAAAGTAAACATACCTCCCATAATATAGGATGCACTCATTCGCGTAGGTCTTTAAACTGTATATGGGGCAACACACATGCAAGACACGCAAAACCTCCCAAAATGTAGGATGCACTCATCACGTAGGTCTTTATACTACATATGGGGCAACAAACATGCCAAACAAAAGAAGCACGCCAACACACACACTTTGAAGACACGAAGAAAACACGACAGACAAGTAGTGGAGTGTCCCTATTTCTAGGTTTAGCACCATCTCAGGCACATTACAGGCACACACTGATGATTGGGCTTCACAAAACAATCGCCGAAGACATGCTTAAGGGTTGAGTTAGTCACAGAACTACTCCCTGCCTCCCGATGAGGACTTTTGAAAATGACGGGATGATGCAATCTACACATGAGAAGTACACCATCCCCGTCTCTATGGAGGGCTTAAGATAAAAATGATACGCTCATGATATCTCGCCTCTGCAGAGGGCTTATATGATTGATTGATTGATTGCAAACAAACTTAGGGTGCAGGATGCACTCATCACGCAGGTCTTTAAACTGCACCTGAGGACAAACACATTGCTAACATCTACAATAGACAACTTACCTTATATATGCCCCCACCTTAAGGTGGTTGATATCATGCATCGATATCAAGCATGCTAAGGTAGGAAGAAAACACACAAGGGAACATAGACTTTTGTAAAGCCCATGCCCCCTAGAGGTGAAATGTATTTTACGATCACCAAATGTTCCCACAAACACATCCCTGCAAGAAACATGTTAGTGTCTACATAAAAACAACAACATCAATGCATATGAGATCTGAGGTATGCAAGATTCAAGATAGACAAAGTGCATGGAGCAACAATATTGTTATGATTTGTAAATGAGATAGAACACCATCAAATTCACTACACGGAAAGCACTAGTGCTTCCACTATCTAAGCGTTGGATAAGATATACAACCCCATCGTCATATTAGGAACTAAGTCCAATTTTTGATTGCTCTCGAAAGGGACGCTAGGTCCACATCAGTATAAATGTTTTTCGTCATCCACCTGCTAGATGGAAACACTAGAGGAAAGGATAAAATAAATAAGAGAGGAGAAACAAGTGTCTTAGGGACAGTCATGTAGGACGGTGCCTCCAGTGTCACCAACCGCGACGCTATGTCCGCAAGACACAACACACAATAATGAAATCAGAGAGAGAGAGGCAACGTAGAAGAATGAAGATACAAATAGAATAAGGTCACAATAGAGGTGGTCTCTTGGTATCCTGGAGCTTATAAGAGAACCAGGGGTCATCCCAGGAGGCCTAAACAAGACATAACACATCATGGGGGAGGCACATCACGAGAGAGATGAAGGGTTAGAGATACTTACCTATAGGGTCCTCCGGGCTAAGTCTCATCGTCAAGTAAATCATCATCATCTTCCCACTCCCAGATCTTAGAGGAAAGTGGGACATAAGCAACCATAGCCCAATTCTCATCACTGTTAGGGTCATCTTTGTTTTGTTCAATGTTTGAATTGATGTTTTCTTGTTGAGATGCAAGGTTTGCTCGTCGCCTTCTCTTCCTCCTCTTTGCATGTTGATTTTGTTTTGCTTTACGACTTAGTTTTTGTAAGATAAGGCTTTGCTCTTTCATGGATTTTTGTGTTGTAGAGGAGGAAGCACCAGGATCAAAGTTCATTTGTCTAGGTGGAATGTTTTCTTGTTGATAATTACCTCCCGATCCTTGTAAGGATGACAGGGGAGGAGCCTCAACATCATGATGGATTTGTTCTTTTATTGTAGGGAAAATGTTATTGATTTCATCAATTTGTACCAACATACCCTCATGGGAAGAATATTTTTTGAAAGATTGACTAAAAGACAATTTTGTGTCATCGTCACATGGAGCAAGCATTGAAGTACTGTTGTCATTATCTTTTTCATTGCTAGTCATGGAAAAGAACTCAGTTAAGCTTTCTAATATCGTAGGATGTTCACTCATGAGGGTTAAAAATTGGTCAAAATCAAGGTCTTTGATAAATGCATGCAAAGATACCATTGAAAAGTGACATGAAGGTGCCACGTGTATATTTTCAAATTAGTGCAAAATCAGATTTTGAAAGCTTTTCCAAAAGTTATGCACAAGTCAAGTGCAAAACTATATGCAATAATGACTTAAAATGCTTGATTTTTTGTACTTTTTCAATGCAAATAAGTGAAAGCAAAGGTGTTGTAAGGATTTTAATTAGGGTCAGAAAATTATATGTCTGATATCAGTCCAATACAGCAATAAGATCCTTCACAACACACTCTTGATACAAATCTAAGGTGACGAGAAGTCAAAATATAGTGAAAATACACTAAAATATAAGATTTTTCACCAAATCTCAATGCAAAAGAGCATGACAAAGGGTGTTGTGAGGAAAATTATGATGGACAGAAAATTATATCAGTAATGACATCCACTTAATTCCAAAATATCCATCACAACATGCTTTTAGTTCCACTCAAGGTCAACCCCTAGTGAAAATGTAGCAAAATAGGCAATTTTTCATGATTTTTCAATTCCAAGACCTAGCAAAAGGGGTGTTGTAAAGAATTTTAGGAGGTTTAGCAAATAATATTGATGATATCAGTCACCTCAATCCATAAAATTTGTTACAACACACTTGGAGTGCAAACTAGGCCAAACCCCAGGGTAAAAATAGCAAAAATGTGTAGTTTTTCACCAAATTTTCAATACAAGAGCCCGTTAAAAAGGTGTTGTGAAGATTTTTAGGAAGAGAAGAAAATTATTACCCTGATAACAACTGATTAATGAAAAAATATCCTTCACAACACGCATATGTTGCAAATTTAGAGAGTCGGTAAGGCCAAATCTAGTGAAAATCGATGTCTTTGAAGCCCTAGGTTTGAGATCTTGACACAAAATGATGTATGAATGTTTTGAAATATGATTTATGATTAAAATTAAATATACTCAGATCTGAAAATAATTTTTGATCTCTAACATGCAAAATGCTAATGCAAATCTAGTGAAAAATCAATGAAAATGCTAGTTTTTGTTGACTTTTTCTATGCAAAAATGCAAATTTTTAAAATCTAAATGCGAATTTGTTCTAAAATGCAAGACTACAGCCAAATTAAAATTTGAATGAGTCTCTAAAATTAGTAGAAAAATTTGAAACAAGATTTTACCTACAAACCCTAGATTTTGGAATTACTAGGTTATATGCAAAACTTACAATTTTCAACAAAACCCTAGCAATTTTATGATAAAAAGTGCAATGCAAATTACTGATTTTTTGTAATTTTATAAAATTTAAATCAGATCTAATGCAAAAATCGTAAATTCTATGAAATTGAATTTAATTAATGCAACATGCAAAACCCTAGCATGCAATTTTTTTCAAATTTTCCAAATTTTCAATTTTTTTTGTAAGTTTTCCAATGCAATAAGATGAATGATACTATGGATGAATGAAATCAATGAAAATTTGAAGCACGACACTCAGCAAGGTGAAAACAAGTCCAATAACATGGGTTCACCGAAATGTAAAGGGTGATTTTTGGATAGTTGATGTTTGACTAGTTTTGGTGTATATCCTCCTTTCACCCTTACATTTAAGGACCTAGGGTCGATTTGCAATGTACTATCATACCCTAGGTCACTATTGAGATGTAGGGAAACTTAGATTTTTATGATTAAATTGTCAATTTCCTTCTCTTATGCTCAATTGTACCTTAAAACCCTAATTACGCAAATACGACAGTAAACAGACGAATAATGGGAAAATGCTGCTACAGATAGATGTAAAATAACAAATAACTGTGCACCTAATTTCGAGGTTCCGAGGCAAAAAAGTCAAGGACTAAAGAGCGGGCACCCAAGTCCAAGGCCTTGCTTTTTGTTGAGATCTGGAAACAAGGTCTGCAACCTGAATTTGTTGTATCAGAGATTTTCCCGTTGCAGAACTTTGAGGACTAATGAGCAGGCACCCAAGTTCAGGTAGCTATTTCTTTCACTAATTTGCAATCTTGACACTCTGTTGTACCCTCTTGCAACTTCATTTTATCTGCAACTCCAACCTGTAACCTACAATCATGAAAACTTTGGGAGGGGGTTGTGGTGTTTAGAGGCTTGCCTCAGTCAAGCCCCAGAGAGACATTCAAGCCTTCCGAACACCGTTATTAGATAGTGAGTGTGTGCCTAGGGAGGCAAAGGCAAAAACCAAATGATAAATGTTCAATAATCACAATAGATATCACCTTGTAGTGAAGATCTCATGGGAGGAAGAAGCTCTTCATTCCATGAGGAGATAGATGCTCAAATATGCAAACACAAACACATAGACAACACAAATTTGCTCTTGCTACATAATGAAAGCCTTGAATCACCTTTAGAATGCGTAAAGTTCACAATAGCCATCTAGTTTACAAATGAATGCCTAAACATGCTTTTATATGCAACTATAAACATTCCCGCCAAGATTTCGTAAATTCATATTTACCGTGTCGGCCTAGGGACCAAATAACGGTCATAAACTGACACTTCAAGTTTGGGCCTGACCCAAAATAGGGTAGGACAAGGGCGCGGGTGCCCAAGTCCTCCCCCCCTATTTTGGGTAGGGTTAAGCTCAAGGGGTCCCCCTAGGCCCCATTTGTCATGAAACCTAGCGTTCATTCCATCGGGATGTCAAATTATGATGTAATATGTCCTAAATGCACACTAAAGACCCAGGAGCTAAACCTTTTGAGGGAAAAGCCCCCAAGGGGACATTTTCTGACATTACACCACCTAACCAAGAACTCTTTGATTTTATATATGTTTCTCTTCTCTTCACCTTAGAAACCCCTCCTCTTTCATGCCTTAGCCAATTTTTACCTTCTCTGTGCCTTGTCGGAGATTTTGGGCCAAACATGAACAATTTCATTCTGTCGATGATTTCCACCTAACCAGGAACTCACCGACTACCTGCTTCTTTTCTTTGTTCCTGTCCATTGGTGATTTCCACCTAACTAGGAACTTGCCGAAAAGGCCAAACACAAACTCTTTTTAGGCTTTTCCAAAATTTTCAAAGGCGAAAATATTTCTACAAGGGGGTACATATTTAGAACACTTCGAAGGATTTTGAAAGCATTTATAGTGAAAATAATGCAAACCTTAGGAGATGAAAAATGGGGCACTAACAATGGCTCTGGTCGAAGATGTGTGCCAAACTTGGCATAGCGAGAACCAGACGTCTTTGAGGCAAACCAAAAAGCAAAAAGAGGACAGGAGGGTGGGGAAAACACACAAACAACTTATTTTCAACAATGATGAGCAGGATAGATATGGCAAGATTTACAGTCATGGGTAATGAAGGCACAGAAGAAATAATGATTGTAATCAAAATTTAAGCACACAATAGGCGAACCCTGCAAAAGGAGAAAGGGGTTACTTGCCTATGTCAAAGACAACCTGAATGAAGGAGCTAATCTCCCTCAAACCAACACTGCATTCATTGCTCAGCTACAACAAATGAAATAATTTATTTGTATGCATCAAAATGCAACCACTATTCATGAAGCAAAGGCTAGCTCCATCACAAACAACATCATTGCATGGAAACCAAAAATAATAGGTCCTTGACCTATTCCATTCCACATCACGCTTGTTCCCAGCAACAAGGAGTGAGACAAATAAAATCATATCAATATCAAGAAGCATAGATGGAAGCAAACTTCCACCCACACATGCAACATCATTGTACCCACTGACTTCCACATGTGAACTCCGAAGAAACAAGAACTCCTCCACTTCACATGGAAAAGAAAAATATACTTGGCTGCAATCTTGATATGCACAGGGAAATGATTCAACTGGCACATCAAACTAAAAGGCCTCGAGCACAAGTACACCATCAAGCTGAACAACCATATATTGATCTTCAACCTGACATTCAGACTATTGCTCAATGTCATTCTCATACATATGCTAGGCCCATACAAATGACTCAAATTTAGGCACAACACCATCATCTACAACATTCAAAGCACAACCTTCAAAAAGAAGGCCTCATAGTGAACCAAGTCATCATCAAATTCTTGGACAATAGGTAGCCAACATACACAATTTTCACATGTGCTGATACAACTACCAATATTTGAATCACAAGCATAATTTAGGTTGCAATCTATACCATCAGTACAAAAAATACTACCACAAGACACCTCTAATGAAGAACCATGTTCTTCCAATTGTCTCATCATTTCTAGCTTATTTTGGCAATCTGATGTGTCATACTCACTGTTGTAAGCAAACTGGTGACACACTTCTTCCTCATTCATTTTTTATCACTTTTTCTTGTTCTATATGAAGCACACTCAGCATGGGGAAGACAACAAACCTTGCAAAAAATAAATAGGATCTCATATGCATCCACATGATTACCATCTTCACAATTATCAAGGGCAAATTCATCAAACTAAAAATTCATGACTGCATTAACACTTATCTCTTATCAATTATCATCATATACAACCACCTCTTTGCCATCCTCATGCAAACAATTAGGAGTATCTTCTTCATTAGTAACGGGAACAAAAGGGGTTGCTCATCAAACAAGAAACTAATTTCTTGCTCATTTTCTATTTCACTTGCCTATGCAAACTTAACATAATTAGATTCTAGAGCTGATTCATTTGGCTTCTCACCTGTGCACACATCTTCCTCACTATCCACTGAGTCACATGCATCAACATAGAGGTGGATGTCATCATGAATTCTATCATTTTGATCTTCATTAGATGAGTTATACAGCTAAAGGTAGGTGCACACGTCCTCATCATCAACATCATTGTCATACAATGTTGCACCATTACTAGTTTCAATCTTCCTGACCATAGTGTCAAATTGATCCAATGTTGCATCCATACCAACACTACCATTGTCCATAGAAAGGCCCTCAAACTAGAAATCAAGGCATGCACTAATAACTATCTCAGATCAGTTGTCATTAAATGCATGCACATCATTGTCTTTCTTAACCTTGGGTTGGGAAATAATTAGCAAAGCAACATCACCAAATGACATTGCATCACATTGTTATGCCCTTTCAACTGCAGACCTAATCCATCTTGTTGTATTGTTGTCTGCCACTAATTCATTTCTAACAACATTTACCTTTGGGGGTAGCAACCCAATAATATATTCACTTCTCACTTTCCATGGCATCAAGGCATAGGTAAGCTTGCTGCAAACTAACAAGTTTAAAGTCCTCCAACACTGAACTCAATCCAACCTCGTATGATTCAAAAAACATATTAATGTAGGATGGGACAAAAAGTTTGAAAGCACTTGGGATTTTTGACAATGCAACAACAAACCAGTGACTATAATCCATGTTTGATTCACCCTCATAACTTCTAATTTTTCTAGTTCTTGGATAAGAATAACGGGGTATAGACTACTTGCAAACTCCTCAAATGCATCCACTAAGTCATTCCAAGAGGCAAAATGATGTTCTGGAAAACCCTCAACCCACTTATATGCTAATCCACAAAGTGATCTGACAAATAACCTCATCCACATATCCTCATCTTAAAATTGAAATATGCCCATGAATTCTAAAAATGTAGCAACATGTGCCTCCCCATCATAAACATCACACCAATCAAAGATAGGCATCCAATAATATACCTTGTTGGGCATGGATTGCTTCTCGTAATCGACCCATGAGAGGTCTAAATGTTTGTATGTAGTTTCATTGGGGTCAGGATAAGGTTGAAAATATGAACTATTGCTGATAACAGGAAGGGAATTGGATTGTAACTTGGACTCAAGCAACCTGATTTGGTTTTCAATTTCTTTTTTCTACACACTGAATTTATTTTGATTATGCAAGGGCGTTTACTTTTGTGGTAGGGGAATGCAAGATGCAGGGCAATCTAAATAATAAGATGAAGAGTCATCATATGAATCATAAGCATCTTCATCACTATAGTATGCATGGTCTGAGACATACGATTGAAGACGTGGAAGAATTGCCCCAAAAGACCTCATAGACCCAAATGCTATGATTGAACATTTATGACATGTTGAAATAGAACTGTGTCCCTTCTAAAATAATTCCTTTTTAACAAACCTTGCTTCAAAAGGGGATAGAAGAAACCACTTTATGTGCCTTTATTTTGCTACTGCAGCAGATGAATGAATTTATTGCACCACCAACGTACACCAATAACAACAAAAATACTAAACAATATTGCAAAGTCACCACCTCACTGAATGAGGAAACCCTTGGAGCTATAGAACCACCAAGGTTGAAAAATTTATGGGTCCAATACTAGTAGAGTTTTTATTTCATTTTCAACCCAACAACAACTTGAGTTGCCATCTCATTAAAATATACCAACAAGATTTGTCCCCTGCAATGGTGCCATATGTTGGTTCCCAAAATAACTAACCTAAAACCCTAGAGTATTTCCTAATCTCCTAGGCCAAGGGTAACATCAAAGAGACATAAAATGTGCTCATTAATAGGTTAAAGGTGATTAAGGGCCAATTTCTAGGAGTGGGTAAACTCCTCTTCACTTTTGGTTCAGCTAAACCAAGGAGGGTATTCCTAGAGGTGTCCCTCAATATGGACTAATCACAACATAAAATACTAACAAATTTACAACACTACAACAATACCCAGTTGTTATTTTAATCCCCAAGATTGTCACTAAATTAAAACAAGCTTGCTGCATCATTATCCTCTTATTAAGCTAATTACATCTTATGCATGCACCAATAAATGAAAATGTTATATCCCCATAAAATGTATTCATTTTGACTTTCTTTACACAATGACAAGATGCAAACATGCATAACATGACTCTCATATAATTTAAACAGTTGTGTATAGCTTCAAAATTATCCCTAGTTATTAAACTAAGTCATGAACATCATGTAACTAAATATAATCCTACTCCTATTCCTACAACTAATAGGACGAAGGTTTGATTTAAAGAGATTGTTGGCCCTTCACCAAACTAGACCGATGCCTACTCCAATGGGAAACAGAGTCATGAACAACAAAGAGGAAGGAAATATACCCAACAATCATTAATAGAAACATGAAATGTATTCACATACAAATCTAGGATACATTTTACACAATGGACATACTTAACAATCCCTAGCATAACTACAACCATTCACTTGCAACAAAGGAAAGACCAATACAAAATCTTTTTATTGCTTTATAAGATGTCACATTCATCTAACCTCGGTTACAATCACACCAGCAAATGTGGTGAAGGAAATATACAACTGTGATTACATATTCCCAAAATTGTTACAAAATGCCATGGAGACATACCATTACATAGAATGTGCATTGAAGACCTTTCCTACGACTTGTTGGATGCACCCTTCATTTACCACCTAGATTGGCATGATTTGATGCTCTAAATCCACTTGAGGCACTTGCAGACCCAATTGGTTTAGTGACCAACCTATTTTACATATGATTTTCACGTATAAATAGCATTGAATGTCTCATCCTTGCCCTAACATGATTCTGAGCAGAAAATGTTAAGGCAGACACACCTATAACAATTAATCTCATCTACCTGCTCACAAACCCCAACTACCCATGCCATCCATGCATTTAATTCAATCTACTTCTGACCTAGTCATTCTGAACATTAATGGTGATCACTAGTAGGTGGGAACGTGTTTTACAATCACCAGTCAAGAAAACATTTTTAAAACAAATTTTACAACACTTTAAAAGCCTTTAAAATCCCTCGTCAACAATTTTGGGTCAATTAGGAACACAATCCTAATTTCTTTTTTGTTTATCTTTTCTGGTTTGTTCCCATTAGTTGGTGATTTCCACCCAAGCAGGAACTCGCTGACCACCTTGTCTTGTCTCCTTCTTTGTTCCATACTTTCCAATTTTGTATCTTTCTCTTCTCTTTGCCTTAGAAACCTCTCCCCTTTCATGCCTTAGCCTATTTTTACCTTCTCTGTGCTTCGTCAGAGATTTCAGGTTGACCATGAACAATTTCATTTCGTCGGTGATTTCCACTCGACTAGGAACTCACCAACCACTTGTTTCTTTACTTTGTTCTTATTCGTCGACAATTTCCACGCGACCAAGAACTCACCGACATGGGCAAACATAGAGTCTTTTCTAGCTATTCCAGAATTTTCAAAGGCATAAGAAAATATTTCTACAAGGGGGCACATATTTCGAACACTTTGAGGGGTTTTGAAAGGATTTATAGTGAAATAATGCAAACATTAGGAGATGAAAAATGGGGCACCAACATGTACCTATATCCATCAGGTTGGGAAAATATGTCTCAACCTTGCAATTATATAAGGTTTATTATTGATAGGATATATATATATATATATATATTTTTCCTAGTTACACCGATAGGTGTAATATAGAATGGGAGCATGGGGTGGAGTGGGATGCGTCTTAACATTTTTTTGTTAACAAAAATTGTTAAATGGTTGTCATACATTAAATTAATGATATATTGTAAATCTAGACCATTCATTATTAGGTTTTAGATCTGATGGTAGATATTTTGTTGGCTTCTCTTGCCTTAGAAGGTAACCCTATTTTATGAGGGCATTGTATTATAGTTGCGGTATCATGATGTATTTTGAGAGTCTGATAGCGGTCATGTTGTCTCTAGATCTTTGGTGGTGATACTCCTGTGAGAAGCTTTCAATGGAAGTATATTGTAATCTTTGTGATTTCTAAATAATATATTGGGCAGCTTTTGGAGTGTGGGGTTTTTCTCCCGAAAGGGTTTTCCCCACGTAAATCACTGTGTTGTGGTATGCATGATATCTATGTTTATATCTGTTTAAGTTTCTATAACTATCAAAGATCTATAAAGTTTTGTATTATCCTCCTCTCAAGATTAGTGTAGGAAGTTGTTCCGCTACCTTTGCTTCCTTACAAGTGGTATCAAAGCCCGATTACCTTTGGTTTCAGTTGTGGGTTGTTGGGTTTTTTGAACTAATCCAGATTTGAGTGAGAGCTTGTGCAGAAGACACTTTTGTGATACTGTTGTAGGAATTTTTAGATGGCTAGTTCATCAGGGAGAATAGAGGTGGATAAATTTTCTGGAAATAATTTTGAAATGTGGAAGTTGAAGATGGAGGATCTGTTGATAGATCGAGATATGTGGGATGCTGTTGATGAGAAGGTTTTAAGGCTTGCAGATCCTACTTTAGCTACTCAGTATGATGTTATGGACTATAAAGCCAAGGGTCTAATCAAATTGTGTTTAGCAGACTCTGTTTTAATCAATATCCATGAAGAGACCTCTGCACAGAAACTATGGAAGAATCTTGGTGAGATGTATCAAGCTAAATCTTTAGTGAACAAGATTTTTTTGAGGAAGAAATTGTATTCCTTGAGAATGGAAGAGGGTGGATGAATTACAGACCACCTAGAAGCATTCAATATGTTGGTGGCTCAATTGGCATCAAATGGTCTCAAAATGGATGAGGAGGAGAAATGTCAAATATTGCTTTGTTCTTTTCCTGATTCATGGGATTCTCTTGTTATGGCTATTAGGAGTACTTCTGTTATATTGAAGACTGGAGATGTGGTGGGTTCTTTGCTTTCTGAAGAGATGGGGAGGAAGTTATCCATCAGTGCCAAGGAGGCTCTATATGTTCATGGAAGACCTAAGGAAAAAGGTAAGAAGAATGAGAAGCATGATAAATCCAAGTCCAAGGGGAGATCCAAATCTCCTGGAAAGTCCAAAGTTGTTTGCTGGAACTACGGTAAGCTTGGACATATTCATAAGGAATGCAAAGAAGAAAAGAAGAAGAAAAAGAAGAGATTTGATTCTGAGTCTAAGTTTGAGAAGGAAGATGGTGATGCATTCATTGCAGCTTTGGCAACTCATGTAGGTAATGATGCATGGTTAATTAACTCAGGTGCATCTTTTCATATGACCTTTAATAGAGATTGGTTTTCTCAATATGAAGAATTTGCTAGAGGTAAGGTGTACTTGGGTGATGATTCTTATTTAAATATCGTTGGTCATGGTAAAATTAGAATTAGGTTTCCTGATGGTAGAATAAAAAGGATTAATGGTGTGTTACATATCCCTGGATTAGCACGAAATTTGTTATATGTGAGCAAACTAATAGATGCAGGTGTGTAGGTAATATTTTTTGATGCAGGACGCAAGATGGTTAGAGGTGCTATGGTGATTGCTAGAGGTGTCAGATATGGCATGTTATATAAGCTTGATGCATGCACTGTTGAGTACAATAGTACTTATGTGAAAAGCAAGTCTGTGGAAGAGGTGAGGGTTTCATCTTCAATAGATGGTTATGGCTTTTGGGTACCCAAGGGTGCTCTTTCTGAATCAAAGCTACCTGCAAAGAAAACTATGTTATGGCACTAGAGACTTGGCTACATTGGAGAAAAGGGTCTAGGACCTTGAAAAATAAAAACCTTGTTAAAGGGTTGTCTGATTGTAATCTTGAGTTTGATTTATGTGAGCATTGCATTTATGGAAAACAAAACCATGTTTAATTTTACTCGAGTTCTCATAAATCTTGTGGTATATTGGATCTTACTCATTCTGATGTGTTTGGTCCTATATATGTTCCTTCAATTGGTTAATCCACATATTATGTTTCATTTATTGATGACTATAGTTGAAGGATATGGGTATACTTTCTAAAGAGTAAATCTAAAATTTTCATTTGATTTAAAGAATTTAAAGCAATGGTTGAATTGCAGACTGGAAAGAAAATAAAATGTTTGAGGACTGATAATAGCGATAAATTTTTCTCTAATGATTTTGATAGATTTTGTAAAGATTGTGGTATTCATAGACAAAAGATAACTCTGTATTCTCCATAACAAAATGGAGTTGCAGAATGAATGAACAGGACAATGATGGAGAAGGCTAGGAGTATGTTGAGTGGTGCTAGTCTAGAACAAAGGTTTTTTAGCTGAAGCTTTTACCACTACCTGTTACCTGATTAACATGTCTCCTACATTAGCTTGTTGATAAAACTCCTACAGAGGCATGGTCAGTTCACAAGCCTTCATTAAGACATCTTAGAGTTTTTGGTTGCGAGGCATATGTGCATGTGCCAAAGGAGAAGTGAACAAAGTTGAAGAAAAAGGCTGTGAAATGTATCTTCATCGGATACAGTTATGGTGTGAAAGGATACAAGCTTTGGGATCCTGTTGCACAGAAGGTAATATATAGTAGAAGTCTTATTTTTAGAGAAACTAAGCCTTCTTCTATTACATTGTAGCTAGAACAAAGTAAACAGGAAGATGTGATTCAATTTCCTTCTACACCTAAGAAAGTTGAATTGAGGCCCATGGATAGACAAGAAGTTGAGGAGAGCTCATCTAGCTCTAAATCTTTAGAAGAGGAGGAAGAACCTTCAACTCAGCTTGTTCATAGGTCTACAAGGCATAGACAATCACCTGAAAGGTATTCACCTGATGATTGGAGATATATTTTTGCTTTGAATACTAACATGGATGAATTTAGATCTGTAGAAGAGGCATTAGGTATGAATGATGCAGAATCCTGGAAGATTACTATGCATGAAGAAATGACATCTTTGAAAAATAATGATACATGGGATCTTGTACCATTGCTTGAAGGACGAGAACCTATTGGTTGTAAATGGGTGTTCAAGAAAAATATTGGTTCAGATGGAAGTATTGAGACGTACAAAGAAAGGTTGGTTGCGAAAGGTTACTCTCAAGTTGAGGGTGTTGATTATGGTGAGATATAAATTTCCACTATTGCAAAAATGACATCCATTAGATTTTTGCTTTGTATTGATGTTGCTTATGATTTAGAGGTTGAGCAAATGGATGTGAAAACTGCTTTCCTTCATGGTGACTTGGAGGAGGATATTTATATGACATAGTCAGAGCACTATGTGGTGAAAGGTAAAGGTAATTTGGTTTGCAAATTGAAGAAATCTTTGTATGGTCTAAAATAGAGTCCTAGGATGTGGTACCAAAAATTTGATACATATGTGTTGAGTTTGGGATTTGAGCATTCTAAATCAGATCATTGTGTTGATTATAAAACTGATGGTGATCGTTTCCTGTTTATTGCATTATATGTTGATGATATGTTATTTACTGGTAAAGGGAAAGGTATGATTTCACAATTGAAATCTCAACTTGCTGCTAAATTTGAAATGAAAGACCTTGGTGCAACTAGACACATTCTTGGGATGGAAATTAGAAGAGATAGAGTGAACATAAAGCTATGGCTTGTCCAAAGTAAGTATGTCAATTCAATTTTACAGAGGTTTAACATGCAGGATTGTAGACCATTGTGTGTTCCCTTTTAAGTTGGAACAAAGTTATCTATTTCAAATTGTCCAACATCTCCATCAAAGATGGAAAAGATGAGCAGAGTGCCTTAGCAGAGTGTAGTTGGAAGTTTGATGTATGCTATGGTTTTTACTAGACTAGACATTGCCCAAGCAGTGAGAGTTCTTTCCAGATATATGTCTAATCCTAGTAGAGTTCATTGGGATGCAGTTAAAAGAGTCTTCAAATATTTGTGTGGTACCTCAGAGTATTCCTTGTATTATCATAGTAATTTGACTAAAGATGATATTTCCCTTGATATTCATGGTTATGTGGATTTAGACTGGGCAGGTGATATTGATAGTAGACGATCCACCAGTACTTATGTGTTTACTTTATTTGGTGGTGCAATTAGTTGGATGAGTAAGTGACAAGCTATGGTTGCTTTGTCTTATTAGAAATGAAAGCAACACTACTTCAATGGAAATCTGATTCGAGATAAATTTCAGCAATCTTTAACTGTGTGTTATTAATGGAGATTGTAACAAAACATAAACCCATGATACAAAAATATACCAGAAGCATAATGAAGCACATAACACAAGTGTTTAATGTGGAGAAAACCCTTTCAGGTAAAAAACTCCACCAAGAAAAGAGGTCAAGTTGTATTATCTTCACAAAAGGAGATTACAAATACATTCACTTCCTCTGTCCTCCAACCTTCACTCTGGCAGAACCTAGGTACCTATAAACTATTATTATTCCTCTCACCTACTATGCTATGGTTTATATAGAATTTACACAACCTCAAGATATTAAATGACTTCTTGCAAGCCCATAACACTTGTCAAGAGTCAACAATACAACCTCGGGCGTCCATGGCTAAGAATAGGCTCTTAGAGGGTCATAAATGTTGTCATATATGCATCCTACACTTGGAAAAATGTGCCCATGCAATCTTGAACACCTTGGGGCCAAAAATAGCCACTTATAGCATCTTATGACGCGTCATATGCTATTATAAGTGTCATAGATTCTTATGACAACTTACAATTGTCATAGAATCTCTTACACCTTCTTACAACATATATGACGTGCGTCATAACACTAAAAATAGATTATTCCTCCACATGTGCACCCCACTTTGACCAATTACCATTTACCATAGTAATTGACATCCCATAACTACTGCTAGTATCTCCAAGACTTACCATGCAGTAACTCTGTAATTATCGTGGGCAGTAAATAATTTTTACCACTGCCGATGAAACTTGTACATCCCTTATTGGTAATACAAATAATAAATGGAATAATACAATAATGTGATTTACAAGGTTAATGGCACCTTATCCCAACATTCTCCCACTTGACATTATACATTGTAAATCAACCCATAGGAAATCAAATGAAAACTAATTAGGCACTAGAAACAAGGCCCATGGCCTCTCTGCACCATATGAACTTCTCTGTGCTCACATGCTTGGTCAATGAATCTGCAACATTCTCATGAGTGTCTATCTTGTTCAGCTCAATCTCTCTATTTGCAACCAACTCTCGGACAAAGTGATACTGAACATCAACATGCTTAGTCTGAGCATGGTACATGGGATTCTTGGCCAAACAGATAGCACTCTGGCTATCACAACCAATCTGAATGATCCTGCAATCAAAACCAATACCTGTACACAATCTCCTCAACCAATCTGCCTCCTTAGAGACATGAGTAGTAGCCATACACTCTACTTTTGTGGTGGACAAAGCAACTGTGGGCTGCCTCTTACTCATCCAACTCATTGCACCTCCAAACAAAGTAAACACATAGCCACTAGTGGACCTTCGACTATCCAAGTCACCTGCCTAATCTGCATCAACAAAACCCTATATGTCCAAAGATTTATCAGCACTATCAGTACCAAAATAAACCAAACAATGGTCAAGAGTACCTGCAAGATATTTAAACACCCTCTTCGCATAGTTCCAATGTTGCCTACCAGGGTTAAAGACATAAATCTGCTCAAAACTCCCACTGCTTGGGAAATATCTGGTCTACTGCAAACCATTGGATACATCAAACTCCCTAAAGCACTAGCATATGGCACATTAGACATATCCTTAAGATCATCCTCAGTCTTTGGACACATATCTAATGAAAGCTTAGTACCAATGGGTAAAGGAACTCTAACTGGGTTACAGTCCTGCAAACTAAACCTTTGCAAAATAGTATTCACATACTTTGTGACAACCAAAGCTTTCTGTTAACTTTGTCCCTCTTGATCTCCATTCCCAAAATATACCTTGCAGCACCAAGGTCCTTCATATCAAATGCACCTGAAAGTTGGGATTTAAGCTCACTGACCATACCCTTAGTATTGCTGAAAAACATGTCATCAACATACAAAGCAATAACCAGTATAGAATCATCAACACAATGAATGTAAACACAATGATCCTCCTCGCTTCTAAAAAAACCCAATTTTAAAACAAATGAATCAAACTTTTGATACCACATTTTGGGGGACTATTTCAAACCATAGAGAGACCTCTTTAACCTGCAAACCTAATGTTCTTTTCCTTTTACCTCAAAACCTGTAGGCTATTGCATATAAATTTCTTCTTCAAGATCTCCATGCAAGAATGCAGTCTTAACATCCATTTGCTCAATCTCCCAATCATAAGCTGCAACAATGGATAAGAGAAATCCAATAGAAGTCAATTTAGCAACAGGAGAGAATATCTCACCAAAATCAACTCCCTCTCTCTGAAAGTAGCCCTTGTCTACCAGTCTAGCCTTGTACTTCTCCAATGACCCATCTGCTCCAAACTTCTTGAAGACCCACTTACATCCTATGGCCTTTCTTCCTTTGGGCAAATGAACAAGATCCCAAGTGTTATAAGAGTCTAAAGCCATCATCTCCTCCTGCATGGCTAACTGCCAAGACTCACTATCATCTGCAGAAATAGCTTCCCTGTAGGATCTAGGTTCATTGTTAGTACTTAATAAAGCATATACACAACAGATATCTGGTGGGCTATACCTGTCAACTGGATTCCGTTGTCTTGTGGATCTCCTCAAGGGTGGAGTAAGAGACTCTACTCATTCTTCTGCATGATCATCTACACCAACTTCTTCTGTAACAACAGCTTCATCTTCATCATAACTACTTGAATCTACTTCTTCTTCTTCACCCCCCAATCCATCATTTTGTTTTTCCTGAGGTGCATCTTGTTGCTCTAAATCAAAGTGCACCTTATTTACCTTTTCTTCTTTTTCTTTTGGCTGCTTAGGTTCAGAAATAGCTCTAAGTTCCCTAAAAATAACATCTCTAGAAAAAAAAATCTTGCGGGTTAGTGGATTCCAAAGCTTATAACCTTTCACATTATCACCATATCCAATGAATGTATACTTTTCAGCTTTTGGATCCAACTCATATTGCTTTTCCTTAGGCACATGAACAAAAGTCTCACAGCCAAAAACCCTTAAATGTGAAACAAAAGGTTTCTTACCTATCCACACTTCATAAGGTGTCGAATCAAGAGCCTTCTAAGGAGATCTATTTATCAAGTAGCAAGCAGTACACACAGCCTCTGTCCAAAAGCATTTATCCAACTATGCATCACTAAGCATACTTCTAGCCCTTTCCATAATTGTTCGGTTCATCCTTTCTGCAACACCATTCTGTTGTGGTGTATACGGAGTTATTTTTTATTTGATTATACCTGCATGCTTGCAAAAATCATCAAATTCCTTAGAGAAATATTCCCCTCCATTGTCAGATCTTAATATTTTTATCTTTAAACCTGATTGGTTCTCTACTAAGACTTTGAATTCCTTAAACTTAGTGAAAACTTCATATTTATGCTTCATAAAATAAATCCATGTAAATCTAGATACATCATCAATGAAGGTTACAAAATAACAAGATTTTTTGATAGATTCATTATCCACAGGTCCAAATACATCTGTATGAATAATTTCTAACTTCTCTTTTGCTCTATTATTTCCTGAAGGAAATCATTTTCTATTTTGTTTACCAAAGACACAATGCTCACAGAAATCAAAGTGTTCATCAGAATAGGAGAAACCATCCAACAAATTTTTATTCTTAATAGTTTTTAATACATTATTACTTGTGTGGCCCAATCTATGGTGCCACAACATATATGTATTTTCAGAAGTGGCCTTAGATACATAGGAGGCATTACAAACTGTAGTGGCTTCAAGCTTAAACAAGTTCCCGAATCTCTTTCCTTTCGCTACCACCAAGTTCCCTCTCACCAATCTGTAGCCATGCTTGTCAAATGTCACATGAATTCCTAAATCATTCAACTTCGAAACTAAAATTAGATTTCTAGCTAATTTAGGAACATGCAAAACACCGGGGAGGGTTTTAATCCTCCCATCACTGAAACACAACAATACCTTTCCTTTCTTAACAATCGGATATGAAGAGTTGTCACCAAGGTAGATATTACCTCCATCATATTCCTCATATGTGGAGAACCATTCCTTATGCGGGGTCATATGAAATGAGCATCCTAAGTCAACCAACCAATTTTCATCAGAAACAAGATTACATGCAGAAAGTAAAACTTCTTCACTTACATTCGAGGACTTATCCGAAGCACTCTCCCACTGTTTCTTGGGGTTTCTGCACTCCTTCACATGTCCCCTTTTACCGTAGTTCCAACACTTAACTCTGTTCTTTTTACCAGGAGTCTTAGACCAGCCCTTGGACTTGTCCTTAGCCCCTTTCTGATCTCCTTTAGGTCCTCTTTCCTTAGACCTTCCCCTGACATTGAGAGCATCCCCTGAACTATCTAAACTCTTCTTCCTCAATTCCTGTGATAGTAGCACTAAAACAAGAGCATCCAACTTCAGATCCACAAGGTTTGCAGTGATAGCAAGGATAACATTCTCCTAAGACTCAGGTAAAGAACAAAGAAGTAAGATACATTTATCTTCCTCACTAACCTCAACATCTACTGAATCAAGCTAACTCACTAACAAATTAAAAGAATTTAAATGCTCTGCAACTGATTCACCTTCTCATATTTTCATGGAAAATAATTTTCTTTTTAAATAAATTTTATTTACCATACTCTTGGCTTGGTAGATCTCACCCAACCGTTTCCACAACTTGTATGTAGTCTCTTCCTTTGCAACATTCAACAGGACAGAGTCTGAAAGACACAACTAGATGGTTCCCCATGCCTTCTTATCCAGTCTATCCCACTCATCTTGAGAGACATCATTGAGTTTCTTCTCTTTTTGAATAGCCAACCATTGGTTTCTTTCTTCCAACAAATCTTCCATTTTCAGCTTCCACAACTCATACCCCGTTCTATTGAACTTCTCAATGTCCAATCGAGAGATTGATGCAACAGTGGATGTAGCCATAATAACAACACAAGATATGCAAAACAAACACAACCAAATCTCCCACTATAGCTACAGCTTCCACACTACCACCCAAGAGTCAAAGATGACCAGGCTTTGATACCAAATGTTAGAAATGAAAGCAACACTACTTCAAAGGAAATCTGATTCGAGATAAATTTCAATAATCTTTAACTGTGTGTTATTAATGGAGATTGTAACAAAACATCAATCCACAATACAAAAATATACCAGAAGCAAAATGAAGCACATAACACAAGTGTTTAACATGGAGAAATCTCTTTCAGGTAAAAAACTCCACCACAAAAAGAGGTCAAATTGTATTATCTTCACAAAAGGAGATTACAAATACATTCACTTCCTCTGTCCTCCAACCTTCACTCCGGTAGAACCTGGGTACTTGTAAACTATTATTATTCCTCTCATCTACTATACTATGGTGTATATAAAATTTACACAACCTCAAGACATTAAATGACTTCTTACAAGCCCATAACACTTGTCAAGAGTCAACAATACAACCTTGGGTGTCCATGGCCAAGAATAGGCTCTTACGGGGTCATAAATGCTGTCATACATGCATCCTACACTTGGAAAAATGTGCCCATGCAAGCTTGAATGCCTTGAGGCCAAAAATAGCCACTTACATCATCTTATGACACATCATATGCTAATATAAGCGTCATAGATTCTTATGACAACTTACAGTTGTCATAGAATATCTTACACCTTCTTACAACATCTATGACGTGCGTCATAACACTAAAAGTAGATTATTCCTCCACATGTGCACCCCACTTTGACCAATTATCATTTACCATAGTAAATGACATCCTGTAACTACCGCCGGTAACTCCAGGACTTACCATGCAGTAACTCCGTAGTTACCGTGGATAGTAAATAATTTTTACCACTGTCGGTGAAACTTGTACATCCCTTATGGGTAATTACAATTAATAAATGGAATAATACAATAATGGGATTTACAAGGTTAATGGAACCTTATCCCAACATGTCCACTACTGAAGTTGAGTATATGGAAGCTACTCATGCTTACAAAGGAGCCATTTGGCTTAAGAGACTGTGTTTAGACATTAGAATAAAACAAGGTGCAGTGACAATTTATTGTGACAGTTAGAGTGTGATCTGTCTAGCTAAGAACCCAACATTTCATGCCACAGCCAAGCATATTGATGTATAGTATCATTTTGTTAGAGATATGGTCGAAGATGGCAGGGTGAAGCTAGTTAAGGTAGAGACTTTGATGAATGTTGTTGATTCTTTAACTAAGCCTATGAGCATAGAAAAGTTCAGATGGTGTTTAGAGACTATGGGCCTTTTGGCCCCTAGCAATTAAGAGACGATGTTTACTCCCTCTCATTGCTCTTGCAAAGTATTTGACAAGTGGGAGATTTGTTGGGAAAATGTGTATCGACCTTGCAATTATATAAGGTTTATTGTTGATAGGATTATATATATATATATCCTAGTTACACCGATAGGTGTAATATACAATGGGAGCATGGGGTGGAGTGGGATGCGTGTTAACATTTGTTTGTTAAAAAAAACTGTTAAATGGCTAACATACATTAAATTAATGATATATTGTAAATTTGGACTGTTCATTATTAAGTTTTAGATCTAATGGTAGATATTTTGTTGGCCTGTCTTGCCCTAGAAGGTAACCCTATTTTATGAGGGTGTTGTATTATGACTGCAGTATCGTGATGTATTCTAAGAGTCTGATATTGGTCAAGTTGTCTCTGGATCTCTGGTGGTGATACTCTTGTGAGAAGCTTTCTCTGCAAGTATATTGTAATCTTTGTGATTTCTGAATAATATATTGGGCAGCTTTTGGAGTGTGGGGTTTTTCTCCTGAAAGTCCCCACGTATATCACTGTGTTGTGGTATGCATGATATCTATGTTTATTTATGTTTAAGTTTTTGTAACTGTTAAAGATCTATAAAGTTTTACATTATCCTCCTCTCAAGATTAGTGTAGGAAGTTGTTCTGCTACCGTTGCTTCCTTACACATCAAAGTCCACGCTCTGAAAAATACTTGTAAATTTGTACTGGGGAGCACTAAATTTGGTTACTTGTTGTACAATCATATTGGTATTGAATAAAAACATGCACTCCCACAAGTTTTCACCAACAAATTCATCTGAACATCCACTCACACAATCACACCCTAAATTATAGGCTCCTACAAACACTCAAATAATTACAAACCTCTCCATACAAGCATCTAAGTGAAAAATACCTAATCCACAATGTGGTACACTATAAATGCTCACCATTAGCTCTTCAAAATCTAAAATATAATTTTGTATGGTCAAGATATCACATATTAACTAGTCTGGAGCAATGTCTACTTTAGGCACCAAATTTTGACACAAAAACAAAATTTGATACCCAAACCTATACCACTACTTAGTTCTTGGAGAGACCTTTCTCAAGCCTATAAGAAGTTAAAAATTTGATATTGTATGTGAAATTTGTGCCGAGCATGGAAGAAAAACATGATTAGTGGGCTAGTAGAGGGCCAAAAAGACCTTGTTCATATAATTGGTAGCACCTAGGTGGTGTTCTAGCAGCTGGTTGCATGGCAATGACACGAGGGCAGCGCAAGGGTGAGGGTTTGGTGGTAGACCTGAAACTCCATTCTAAAAATGGTTTATTTTTATTTTTTAATTTTTTATGCCTGTGAGGGTTGAACCTTAGCCAATCAAAATTGGGGACATAGGCCCATTGGCTTGAGAACCATCGACTGGGAGCCGAACAACCACTATTGTCTGATACACTATGCACCATCCTTGTTAGTTGTCTATGGGGGGTCCATGCCCAATGGGTGCCCCCATACCCTACCATAAAAAAAAATCAAAAATTTCTCAATGGAGCTACACTATATAGTCGTATGGCCACATACTAGGGGGTTTTTTCTGCATCAAGCCTTGTTGGACAAATGTTGCAAGTTTTATGTCAATCCTTATTGTCTCGAAAAACCCTCTTGGTGAACACCTAGAAAAAGCCATTTTTTCAATAGCAGATAAACCCTAGCAAACTTTATATGGATCCATAGGTTTTTGGAGCTTCTAAACTCAATGGTGAGGTCTATTTTTGTCAAGGAGGTCTTTAGCAAAATATCACCCCCAAAACCCTCATGGAAATAGCTCACACAAAAAAATTATTTTTCAAAACTTTATCAAACCCTAGATCTCCAACAACAACCACAAATTTACATACCCTAAACCCTAAATCTACAACTCTAACAACTTGGATGTAACACACCTTATACCTTGAAATATCTAAAAATCTCTCTAGCATTGCCATGGCTTCAACTTTACACTAGATATACTCATACAAGGGTTACATAATACCAGGGAGTTTTCACCTCCCTTAGCCATACCAGGCTTTGATATCAAATGTTAAGAAATTACTAGGTTTGTCAAACCATTTTTTACATAACCTTATGAGAGAAAAGTGTGCATGCAAGTATATAAAATAACCATAATGCAAATATCAAAGACATACCACAAGATTACACGTACCCTAGGAAAACCCTTTTAAAAAAATTCAACCTCCAAAAGCACCCACACTCAATGTATTATTTAGCAATGAAAATATTACAATACATTTACAAAGCTTCCATGCATACTTTTGAAACATCAAGATCCTCCAATGCATCCTCCATGTGTCCAAGTAAAATGGGTAACCATGCAACCATACATCCCACATCATGCTTCACATATGCACTCTACATGAGAGCTCAATACAACTAACAACCAACCCAACCACTAAACATGTGCTTGCTTTTATAGATTCAAGCTTACACAAATATAACTATGGTATTGGCTAAATCATGTGCCTCAAAACCATGAGAGCACAAAACCATTGACCCCCAAAATTAAATATTTGTCCTATGTCTCGCGCACATAAAATATTTAACCAATGTCTAGTATAACTTTATAAGTGGGCCCAATAAATACTTAATGTGGCTAGACACATCTCCAAAGATGCACCACACAAATTATTTACTTTACATAACTAAACTAATCCTTTCTTTGCAAGTTGTATGACACAACACCTTTTCCTAACTCTAACGAATGCTTTCAAGAATATTTTTTTTGTGTCTTTGTCTTGTAGTTATTATTAGTGTAATATGTATATCATGAATTAAGACACCATTTTATACTTATAATAATTGGAAGGATTCAAAAGATTATTTCAACTAGATGTTATATGTGAACTCCCTCATTTACAATTTTTCTAAAGTCAAACATGGACGGAGAAAATTCATAGAATATTTCAAAATCCTTTCCAAAGACAATCATTCTTTGGTTATTGGCCTGAGTATCCCTACTCACCTATTTATGTTCTATAGATTAGAAATAATTTTTCAATTGTTTAGAATCCAAGATGTCGTTATTTAGTCTATAGATTAAATAGGTTTATGTATATGCATGTTATTAGATTAGCCTAGACTAAGCTTGTTAAGTGTTTATCTCCCTTTACAATACTATCATGCTATTATATTAATAACTATTATCAAGCACCTAGAAAAAAATTATTATCAAGCACTTAACCAAATACTAATTTTGAACTATAACGATAGGGACTAGTCACTATGCAACCTTTGTTATTTGTAGATACCTAATGTTCTATATTAAGAAGCATATATCCAAATTATATGTTTTATTCTAACCTTTTTTAATATATAGGGATCATGAATGTTCTTTATTACTATAAAGGGAAAATAACTCCTTGCATAAATATTTAGGCTATTTAAATAATCAAAGCAATTATATAAATGATTTAAAAGTTGGGACTAGAATAATAAATGAATTAAATTTATGAAAGTTAAATAAATTAAATCTGATAATTAGATCAAAATTTAATGGTGAAATATGTTGTTGAAGATGTCAAGGATTCACTTGTCATAATGCTAGAGTTTTAGGTTTTGATCAGAAAAACACCTCATAAGCTATAAATTGACTATGCTCTACTCTAATTTTTTTCTATGCCTACAGAATTGATCTCGATGACTACAAAAATAATCTAGTGTTTGAACTTGAACTTGGACTCGTGAGAATGAATTAGCTCAAATTTGATAATTATGATTCACTTGTCTCTATGTCTATAAATCTAGGGAAATAGAGTTTAAAAACATTGTTTGCAAACTAAATAAATGAGGGTCATGTTCTCCTCAATCAAATCCCTAGGTGAACTAATTCAACAACTATGCACCAATATTGAAAACAATAAGCAAGCACGGAATATGCCTAGGATAATGTATGTTGATGTATGCACTAATAATGGGACTACATTAGTTAAAGGGTTTGGTCTCAATTGGTGAAAGCATTGGGTTATCATTGTGGAGACCCAAGTTCAAATCCCCATAATGACATCTAAGGTGGAATTATAAGTGGACTTCCATTATTGACTTCTATGTCTTCTAAGTTGAATTAAGTTGAATATGTTGGATTGCACTTAGTGATCCATCATCAGGAAATTAGAAACCAATAAGCTCGAATGAGAGATAAGAAAATTGCAGTAGATATATTGTATAAATAGAAGAAAAAGAAAGTTAAGAGATAAAGGCCAACATGAAGGGTGAAGAAAATAAAACAAGAGAGAAGAAATAATAACAAAAATAATAAAATAATAATAATAAAGTAAGACTTGGAGAAAATAAAAATAAAAGTCTAAAAAGGGAGAAAAAATTAAATAAGAATACAACTACTAATGAAATAAGATAAAACATAAAAAACAACAAGCTCCAATAAAGAAAAATATAGATAAAAAGTAAAGAACGACAAGAGGAAATGAAGAACTCAAGAAAAAATAAGAGAGAAGATTAAAATAATAACGATATTAATAATGAGAAAGACCAAAATTCTTATTTTAATCTTCAAAATTCTTATTTTAATCTTCTCTCTTATTTTTTCTTGAATTCTTTGTTTCCTCTTGTTCTTTACTTTCTATCTATATTTTTGTTTATTGGAGCTTGTTGATTTTTATGTTTTATCTTATTTCATTAGTAGTTGTATTCCTATTTATTATTTTCTCCCTTTGTAGCCTTTTATTTTCATTTTCTCCAAGTCTTACTTTTTTTTTTAATTATTATTGTATGCAATTGAGAGTGAACTATCCTAAACAAGCTAAAATGATTTCAACCTATTCAATTCACAATCAATTACCACCTCAAGATTAGACTAAATAACTATGCAAGTAAACTATCTTAATTGCACCCTAATTGATTATCCAAAGCTCTTGATATGTCCTAATTGATATGATTTATGCTAATTGCTAAAAGATGTTAAGTGCTCATAGAGGCATAATTTCTTTGCATTCAAATTGCTTGTTGGAAATGGAGGCGAAGGGCTCAATTTATAAATTTTTGGTGGTGAGGATTAAGGGCTATGATCAATTGTGAGGATCAAGGGCTCATATTGCTTGAGGATCCTCAAGCAAGGAGAATTGGACAAATGGCTCAAAGAGATTGGATGAGGGAGATGCTCCAAGATTCAAGGGGAGATTAAGGGATTAAATTGAATAGTTGAATGGATGGATGGCTAGGATTGGGTAGGTATATGACATGTAAGAACTCATTTATGAAAAGGTATGGTTTGAATTTTGTGAAGGATTTAAAATTTGGAGAAGAGGAAAAGTGTAATTTTAAATTCCATGCAATAGTGCCACATGTAATTTAAAACTGGAACAATAGTGGAAAGAAGGACAAGTATGACAAAAGGAAGATTTGCCCATACTCCCAAGGCACCACTTGTCATGTACATGCATGTACATGAGATGATAAGTGTCCATCTAGAAGCATGGGGGAAAGGGGTAAGCTAGGATTAGTTTAATTAACCCATGTGCAGACATTTAGGAAGAATTTAGTGTATGAATACAAAAGTAATAAAAAAATGGACAAAATAGGCAATTAGATAAATAGGTATATTTATTTAATTTTGGGAGTTGTATATGAACTATAGTCTATTAAATGAATTTTTGATTCTATGGACTATAGTGGAAGAAAATAATTTTTTTTGTGATGAGAGGAGATTGGGAAATATTAATTAAATAACTACTAATTATTTAATTAACATGTGTTGTATGAAATGGTGCAATTTATTCGATTTGGATCAGTTTATTGTGTTGGTGAAAACGGAAGATGGTTGGGACTATTTTTAGGTGTCTACATTTTGCCCCTCTTTGATGTGGCGTCATAACTGTCAGGTGTTGGCAGTATGTCAAAGAAAAATTGGATTTATATTTTGCCCCAGTCGGCGGACGGGAGAAGAGAATATGGTGAGGTGATGCCCCCTCGAGAAATTGGTGGAAAAGATAAAATAATTTTTTTGCGATGTCTCGAAAAAAGGAGGAGGGAGAAGACGAGAACGTATGACGAAATTGGCAGATACGAGGGAAAAGGGGCATGAACAGGGGTGGATGAGAAAAAATGAGGAGATGGAAGGGAAAAAATTTAGGTCACAGAAAAAGAATTAGGGTAAATGTGGCTACAAATAGGGTCGTGGGGGGGCCATATTCCTCATTTGTCTATTGCCACATGGAGAATTATGATTAGAGGAGAAAAAGACAAATAGGACAAGATGGAATGAATCCCACGTGAGTTGCATCAAGGAGAGCGTGTTTGGGAGTACTTGCAACCTGCAACAACTGGTGATCCAGTGAGTGTCCTATTGACACTTTGTAATTTGGGGAATGGGGTCAGTTAGGTGTAATAAATGAGGATCAAAGTGGGTAGTTTGTAGGCGCTAATGGGAGGGTTTAGTGCCTAGGGGTCGTGATTAGCACCCAAGGGGTACGAAATGATGCCTACGCTGGGAGTAGTGACTACTCTGATAATTAGCACTCGGGAGAGGTGATTCGTGCCTAGGTGGGAATAGTTTAGTGCCGAAGCAGGAAGGGTGATTAGCGCCTAGATAGTATGGTTTAGCATGGAAAATGGGGGGTTTAACACCGGGTCTGGGATTAGCGCCTAGTTTGATGATTGGCACTAAAGGGGAGGTGATTAGCGCCTACAAGGATAGTGTAAAAAAAGACAATTAGTGTTAGGATAGGAAGGAGTAGCGCCTACGTGTTGTTTAACATGGATAGAGCGAGGATTAGCACCTACTCGCCTTTTAGGACTAAGGTAGGAAGGATTAGTACCTAGGCGCTAATGAGCGTCTAGAGGGTGGGAAATAGCACTTGCATAAGGGTTAGTGCCTAGGAAGGTGGGATTAGTGCCTAGGTAGATATATGGCAGAAGAATGATCCTAATGAGGTGAATTTTGATGGTTGTAGGATGATGAGGACGCCCTACAGTCCAAGGAGCGTTGTCCTCCTACCTGCCGGCTCTAGGGACAACTAGATCGGATTGACAGATTCTTCTTATAGATGGTGGGTCTGCATTGGATAGCGGAGATGCCAGAGATCTGTGGGCATCAGGCCTTGATAACAACATTGGTGGAGAGGTAGCAGAGTGAGCGATGTGCCTTCTTGTTGCCGACATGAGAGATGATTGTTATGTTAGAGGATGTGTGGAGGATACTACGCATCCCCGTCCATGGAGAGAGGGTGATATATGACTACCAACATGGGGCAATGTTCATTGAGGTAGTGTTTGCACTAGCAGTGGTACCTTTTGACGTTGGTAGGATAGAGATGTGGTATGCCTAGGCTATGGGCAAGTTGTATCCATTACTGTTGTTTGTTGCGAGTGTGATAGCAGTGACTCTTGTGCCTAATAGGAGATCTCGAGGATTCCCAATGGGATGGGGAGTAGTGTTACTATGTATGTTTAGGGATGGAGTGGTATTCGCGTGGGGAGCTCGTGTGTTGGACCACCTATATCATGATATGGATGCAGTAGTGTATCAGCACGATGCCAACCTAGGGTGTGGCATGACTCTCTTGCACATCTGGGTGTGGGAGCATATTGCGAGCACATGACCCATTACAGTGAGGACGCGAATGCGGGGTCAGCTCTATATCTTTGATTATGGAGGGGTGTTTTGGCATTGCAGGCTGGGAGATCTCTGATACCGGTGAAGAGTCATAGATGATATTTAGACAATGATCTAGAGGCCATGGATAGCATGTGAGAGGTGGTCAGAGGATAGAGAGTAGCGATAGTATGTACGACAACCCCAATACCTAATGGGGTGGATGAACCAGATTATCGACAAGTATATGCCTAATCAAGTATTACAATAGTTTGGGATAGTACAGGATGTCCCATAGGAGGAGATTGTATTCCTTGGGGTACAATCAGAGGCCCTGTGGTGGGGAGTATCGATTGATCCGTAGTAGGTGATTGCAAAGTTTAATGGTATGCAGTTGAGGGTCTACGACATGCAAGTGGGAGTGGCAGATGCGGGGACTACACCATAGTATGACGCATGGTGGGCCCATGAGCAACCTATTTGGTTCACAGTGCCGGCAGGACAGGCAGCTACACAGAGAGGAGATAGGGGTGCTGAGGAGGTGGAGGCCGAGGAGGAGGAGGTGGAGAGGGTGGAGGAGGAGGATGTCGAGATGGTTGAGGTGGAGGTAGGAGATGATAGTGTGGATGTGACGATACTACAGACACTAGTTGAGTAGTTGGAGGTACATGTAGCACGACTACAGGGGTAGATAGCGCAGTTACAAGTGCAACTGGTGTAGGCTTAGAGGGATTGCTAGCTACAAGCACATGTAGCATAGCTGCAGGGCAGGTGGTTATAAATCAGTGTGAGTGTGATGAGGCTCAACAGGCACTAGGACCAGGGATGGTGGATGTGCTTAAGGGATTATAGATGTGAGTAGATGGAGCTACCTAAGAGGCACACCATTATCAGACTCTCTATGAGCATCTAGTACCTGTTGGACAACGAGAGAGCTTCAGGAGCTGACTGGGGGCTTCCGCATCACAAAGGACTGGGTAGTATGAGAGGTCATTGCAGCAACCACCACTGCAGCAACCACAAGTTCCCATTCAACTAGCAGTGCAACAACCTATGGGGCCACCACCTCCACGAGCGTCAGGGCCGTCCCAGGCTAGGACGTCGTAGAGAGACAGTTCTGCCTAGGGGCTGATAATAGAAATTTTGATCCTATGGGTTGATTTTTGTATTTTTGATGGTTCTTTGAAGTCCATGTATATACTATATCATGATCATTTTTGATATATATGAGATGACATGTTCGCGATGACCTATTGGACTTTGATTTATGTGTTATGATGTGATGGTGTATTTGTGTTGATGTATGTATGGGATGGTGATTTATGTATGATGTGGATTATGATGGGATAGTTTAGGTATGATTAGATGGATCTTGATGATGATGATATGTATGATGATTTATGTAGGATGTGTATGATGTAGGATATGGATTATGATGTGGATAGGGATTATGATGATTATGATGTTTTATATGTATGGATTATGACGTGGATTATGATGTTTGTAGATGATTAGGATGTGATGATGATTTATGTATGATGTGATGGATTATGATGTTGATGATATATTATGGATGCAAATGATAATGGATAATGGATAATGGTTAATGGGTAATGATAATGGATAATGGATAATGGATAATGGATAATGATAATGATAATGGTTAATGGATAATGGATAAATAATGGCTAATGCTAATAGATTAATAATGGATAATGATAATGGATTAATAATGGATAATGATAATGGATTAATGATAATGGATAATGATATTGGATTAATAATGGATAATGGCAATGGATAATGGTAAAGATGATAAAAATACAATGGTAAGAAATGATAATGATAATGATAAGAAAGATGTAATAATGATATGGATATAGGGGTGTAGAAGATGAGGCCTAAATGGGGTTGGTGCGCATATAGGTGATAGAATGGTGGTTTGTGTGTTGATTTTGTTGATCATGATACATAGGTCTTGAAAATGGTCACAAGGGATAATGGGGGTAAAGGGGGTGTGGGTATGTAATGGTAAGATCTTCTTGATGAATCTTGGAACAAAGGGGGATGGTGGGAAGAGGGAATGAGTGGAAAATTTAGGTATTGATAAAGGATGGGGATTTGAATGTATTACAAATACTGAATAGATTTTGAGCACTTATGTTGATATAGCGTGAAATGTTATGCACCAGGGTATGGGGAACCAATGTGACATTGTATCCCATGCATAGGAATAGACACAACAAACAAAGTATGACACATGCCCAAAATAATACAACCTTGTCTAAATGTGTGAGGAAGAAAACTTAGAGCATAAATTCTGAGTGCACAAAAGGTAGAAAGGGAGCTTAGATGCAATAGAATGAGTGTCATGCAAGAATCCATTCCAACACACACAAGATATGAATATTAAGTTGGAGTAATAAGAAGCATCCAACAAGCACGACATACAAAAGCAATGAAGATGCCCCATTCTGAGCCCTTCGCCACACACCAAGTTATGGAAAGATCAAGGTGGTTTTGAAGTGATCAGGGAATGGAACAAAAATAAAATAAGCGAAAAAAAGACCAACTGACCAACATACAACCATCATATCTCTTGCCAAGAGTTATGCGGATTGAGGATTCTGCCTATTGTAGGAAGGATGCATCCGTAAGGAAGGGTTTGATGATGATTTGGAGAAGTTCGAATGATAAGCAAGGAGATATGTAGGCAATAGGTTATAGTCATGAAGAGCTTTGGCATAGGTGATTTTTATGAAAGCAAGATGCTTGTGTAGGTATGCATAAGGTGCTTGTCATATGAGGGTCAAGTCTAAGATAGAGATGAGAGGGGATGGTGTATGTTTAGTATGGAGTGAGTGTAGATGAGTGATGGGATGTGACCAGTGGAGAAAGCAAGATCAGATAGTAGGGACAACTGAAAAGGTTGGCGAGGGGGCATCCTGTGTGCCTGAGTACTAGATACATCCTTTTACTCCAGATTGCCTACATACCCTATATCCACGGGATCAAGGCACCCAAGGGTGCGGGTGATGATTGTATGTAGTTTTAATGAATTGATGAATGGGAATATGGGGATGGGTGGATGTAGATGGATTTAGAGGATGGAATTGTCAGTTTTCAAACCATACCATGGTATTAAAATCATGGTTAGGAAGAACAGGATTGGGATGTGATGATAGAGAGATGGTGGAGGGAAGGTTTTTTGTTGGTAACCAGGGGGTGACTTGTTGGAGGTGCAAAGACATGATGTTTAAAACCACAAAATGGACTAGGGGATGAGGAACCAAGGGAGATTAGGATGAGGTGGTGGGTTAGATGGAGTAACCCGTTGGGTGACCTGTTGGAGGTGCAAAGACATGATGTTTAAAAACAACGAAATGGACCAGAGGATGAGGGATCACGGAAGATGGGGATGATGTGGTAGGCTAGGTGGATGGTGAGGGACAATCTAGGTGTAAGGATCTATTATGGGTGTGATTTCTACTTTCCTGTTACTTAGTCTCTTTAAAAAGTGAGGAAGGCGGGAAGGGGGGTGTGGAATCTTAGACAAGGGTGATAAAATGGGTGGGAATGAGGTATGTAATGAGGATGAGGATGATGTATGAATAGCGGTGTTATGTAGGAAAAAGGGGGAAAGAGGGTTGATTTGATGATATGCCTAGATCCTCCTTTCACTACACACATTCAAGGACATTTAACTGAGTTAAATATCAACTTTTGCAAGAGGATTCACCTATAGGTTGGTTGTCACTTGTAATGATAGGGAAATTTGGAATTTACTAATTAATGTATTAATTTAATGCCCAATTATGCTTAAAACTCTAGTTATGCAAAATCATAAACAAATAGATGAATTCTAACAAATGCTTGCACACAGAGATGTTATATTCAAAGTAGATACACACCAGATTTTGAAATTTGAGATGCATAAATGTTGGGGGCTAAAGAGCAGGCACCCAAGCCCAAGGTAGGAACTTTGTTAGGCATTTCCAGAAGTTGTCTACTACTGATCACCACTGTCTCAGAGATATTTTGTCCTGCAAATACAGAGGGCTTCGAGGTAGGTGCCCAAGCACTTGCAGTGCTTTTTCCTTTAGATATGGGATCTCCACACTCTGTCACAGCCTCCTGCAACTCCACTTCCATAGAATATGACACATGTCACCTGCAATCACAAAGAAGGGGGTTGGGGGTTGTGGTGTTTAGGAGCTTGCCTCAGTCAAGTCCTAGAATGGCATTCAAGCCTTCCAACACCATTGTTTGATAAAGAGTGCATATCCCTGTGGGATAGAGGCAAAAATAAATTGATAAATGATTGATTCAACACAAATAGATATCACCTCAGAGGTGTAGCTCTCATGTAGATGAAGATCTTTCAACACATGAGAAGATGAAGCCAAATCTGCACAACAAACACAATAACAAGACAAGTCTTCTTTGCCACAATGAATGCTTTGAATGCTCTAAAATCATAAGTTCACCAAAAGTTCATAATCATCTTCTAGTTTACAAATGAAACCCTAAACATGCTTATATATGCATTCCTGCTACAAATTTCGTAATTCAAACTTAAGATGTCGACAATGAAACCTTTTAACAGTCACATAACCAACATTTAAAATTTAGGTCCTGACCAAATAGGGAAGGACCAGGGTCATCCCACAATAATGGGTTACACTGTTCGGCCAAACTTGACATTGAAATCAATATTTTGAACTAAATCTTCACGTTTTGACACCTATAGCCGCTAAACCATTAAGAATTTGAAGATGATGCAAACTAGTGATTTGTGAGATTTTGTTTGTAGATTCTAAATATATTTTTTTAAAAAAAATTGGAGTTAAATTGTAATTTTTTTTGCATCTCCTTTGATAACTTGTTTTTAATAGTAAACAATATTTTTTTAAAGTGATGTGTATTCCGTAGCACATAACTTTTTTTCTACAAAGGATAAAATTCTGATTCTTTTTAATTTAGATTGGTAACACCGATATATAGTGTATGTATTTGGTTTCATAATGTTTTGTTGAATCTATATTTTTTAATTAATTTTTAAAGTTAAACTGATTATAATTTGAACATAGTGTATTTCGTAAAACATAATTTTTTCTGTATGTATTGAAATTCAATTTTTTTTCTTTTGTTGAAACAAGGACATCAATACCTAGTGCATAGATATTTTTTAGAATTTTTTTTCATTTATTGACTAATTTTCCATGTGTATAGAATAGAGAACTTGATGTTTGGTGAAAAACATACATTCACAAGAAATAAAAAATAAATATAATAATCAAATTAAATATATTTAAAATTATATTTTTTGGGAAGCTTATAATAAGGAATACATACTTACAAAGCATAAATTTTAAATGAATTCATTTGATCCCTCAAAAGATAAATCAAAAGTGGTTTTTTATCAGCATTTTGATAGGTGTAGAGGAGACTCCATTATAGGTATGGTTTAAAACTAGTGGGGTTCTATCCAAGGGGGTTTGAATCTAAGGGGGTTTGATCAAACCCTCTTTAATTAAAATCCTTTAAATGGAACTTTTCAAGGTTTAAATCATTATATTTTCTAAAAATATGTGATTTCAGCAAAAATCAGGATGTCCCAGAAAGTGTAACCCATTATTGTTGCAGCACCCACTAGGGTACGAGCGCCCAAGCCCTAGGCCCCATTTTCAAGGTAGGATCAAGTCCAACAATGTCCCCTTAGCCCCATTTGACATGGGTTTTCAAGGATTTTGCATCAGGAGTTAAAATGAATATGCAATATGAAAAATAAGGGACCCGGCAGCTCAACTTAGGAAGTAAAAGTCTTAGGGGGACATTTTACAACATAACAAGCAAATCTGATTTGATACTACACATGATGCCTGGAAATAGGTTTTCATCATGGTAGTTGCCCAAGGTGCCACGAGAAGTGGTTTTCACCAGAGGATGAATGATTTTATTTACTTTTTTGCTTTTAATTTTTTAATTTTGGATTTTTTGACATTTTTTTTATATTTTTTGATAGGGTAGTTAGCAACCTAGGCGTAGAACCTCTTAAGATGGATGATGTTCATGGGTTCTTCAAGTTTATCACCTTTAAGTGTGGTGAGTCGATATGCTCCTAAACCATATTTAGAGACAACTACATAGGGGCCCAACCAATTAGGTTCAAATTTTCATTTCATGTCCTGTTCTGAAAGATTCCTTTGATTTTCTTTGAGGACTAGATCACCTACTGCAAATTCTTTGGCACAAATTTTCTTGTTACAAGATCTGCGGAGCTAGTTCTGATATACTTGGAGATGATTTAAGGTGTTGAGGCATCGCTCATCCAATAGCTCTAACTCTTGTAGGCGTGCAACACGGTATTCTTTTTTAGTGACCATATTACATAAGGAAATGCGCAAGGAGGGGAGTTCTATTTCAATTGGCAAGATGGCTTCAGCTTTAAAGACAAGTGAGTATGGAGTGGTTCCGGTTGGGGTGTGGATGCTATTGTGATAGGCCCAAAGGGCGGGATGGATGTGGAGGTGCTAGTCATGACCAATTTCATTGACAACTTTCTTGAGGATTTTGAGTAGGGTTTTATTAGTTGCCTCAGCTTGGCCATTACCTTGGGGGTAATATGGAGTGGGCTAATGATGTTGAATGTAGAATTGTTCACAAAGGGCACGAACATAATTTTTTTGAATGGTTTTCCATTATTTGTGACAAGGGTGGATGCGATGCCATACCAACAAATGATATGGTAGAGGATGAATTTAGAAATCTGTGAACTGGTGGTGAAAGTGAGGGGAATAGCTTCAAACCACTTAGTAAAGTATTCGATGGCGGTGATGATGAATTTATGGCCATTAGAGGAAGGAGGGTGGATCTTGCCAATGCGATCTAGGCCCCATTGAGAGAAGGGCCATGGTGTCATGATTGGTTGCAATGCTTGAGAGGGAGTATGAACGAGGTCTCCATGCTGCTAACAAGGCTTGCATTTCTTCACATATTCACATTCATCATGTTCCATAGTAGGCCAATAGTATTCCATGTGTATGAGTTTTTGGCTAGGACAATACCGCTTGTGTGGGCACTACAAATGGCTGCGTGGACTTCGTGTAAGGTGAGTGAAGCTTCTTCTACATTTAAACATCACAGGAGAGTGCCATCATAGCTTCGGCGATAAAGGGTGTTAGCAAGGATAGTGTAGCGAGAGGCTTGGCGAATGAGGGATCTTTGTTGTATGTGGGAGAATTTAGATGGGATAGTGTGATGTTGGAGATATGCATAGATATTATGATACCAAGGGGTTTCAGGGCCAACAATCTCATATATGAATTTTGACTCAGCGACCTTATATGCTGGCAGGAGGAGTTGTTCCCTAAGGAATTCACATTGATGGCTATCATGAGGAATATCCAAGAGGGATCCAATGGTAGCCATGACATCAACTGCTTTGTTATGAAGGCAAGGTACCTATTCAAATTGAATGTAGGTGAAGTGGAGTTTCTATTCATCCACCATTTTCTTGTAGGGAATCAACTTGTCATCCTTAGTGTGGTATTCATCATTGACTTGTTTGATGACCAATTGGGAGTTTCCGTAAACCTGTAACTGTTGGATGTTCCATTGAGCTGTCGTCTTAAGACCAATAATCAAAGCTTTGTATTCAACCACATTATTCTTGTAGGGAAAAGCAAGCCTATATGCTTTAGGGATTTAGTTGCCCTAGGGAGTGACCAAAAGTATTCCAGCACCAGAGCCATGATTTGTGAATGATCCATCAAAGTATAGCTTCCAAATTGTTGATTCGACATTAGTCAAGATGGATTCATTTGGGAAGTTAATAGAAAGCGGTTGATGGTCAATGAGAGGTGCTTCTGCTAACTTATCTACCACAACTTGACCCTTGATAGAATTACAATCCACATACTCAATGTCAAAATCACTGAGCAACATAACCCATTTTCCCATATGTCCTGTGACGGAAGTTCTAGAGAGTAGGTACTTGAGAGGGTCAACTTTTGAAATGAGCTTGATTGAATGACTTAACATGTAGTGTCGTAGATTTTGAGAGCTAAAGATGACAACTAGACATGCTCATTCCATAGGTGTATAATTAAGCTCATAGCCGACTAGAGTCCTACTGATGTAATAGATAGCTCTTTCACGTCCGGTTTCACCATATTGTGCTAGAAGTGCCCCCAGTGCTACTAAAGTTGATATATACAATTGTAGGGGCTTTCTGTTAGATTTAGGGCACACAACTGAGAGGGGGGGTGAATCAGTTGTGTAAAACTTTCTTCTACTTAAACACTTAACTTTACTTTTCAATTCAACAGCATAATAATAAATCAATCATGAAAGCGTAATGCAACAAATCAAGAGCAGAAACACATCAACGCATGAGACACCAAAATTTTGACGTGGAAAACCTAGTTAAGGGAAAAACCACGGGGTGGTTAACCCAAAATGTATTCTTTGTTAGAAGAATAGAAAGAACAAATGGCACATGCCAATTAGGGCTCACTGCCCGAGCACACTGCTCACAAGAGGCTCACTACCTACAAGAGACATACTGTCTACAAAGAAATAAGTATCACATACTTGAACTGGTAAATAGCATCTTCACCATGCTTGAGTCAGTTCCATTAAGCCCAAAACTTCTGCTCTGCCTTTCGCTCTTCTCCTCGCTACCACACACTCATCTTCACATGGACAACTTTGAAATGACTTCACAATCCCTTCTTTATACAAGATATCAACTTAGGAATGATCATCTAAGTCGGCAAACATCAACAAGAACATCCGCAGGATGTGTAACTCATCTGGTCGGCCAGTCTCAAGAAGAACACCATCGTCTGGAAGTTATTCTTCAATTGCGAGCTCCAACTTCAATGCGGACCACCAACATGAACTGGACACACTTCAAAGACTTCCACAAGCTTGCATGAATCACCATACACATCCGCACTTCATCTGCTTACTGAAATCCATCTCTTCTACGTTTGGAACCTCAAGAACACAAACTGTCATTACTGTCACAAAGGACTAGATGCTTGCGGACCTTCAAACCATGAAAAATTTGAGTTGACACACCACCAAGACTTCCCCAACACTTCCTCAAATCCGCAAAACATGAAAATGCATTTCTGGATCTCACCGGACCTTTCTATAACACTCTGTCACCTCTGAACACTTACCAGAACTGGTTTTACTTAAGCAGCCACAACTTCTTTAGATCTTCATGCGGACCTCTAAAATCTCTACTGGATCACCTTAAGACACATACCTAATAACCCTTTAATCCACATCCTCTGATCCTCTCATTTACTTGGACTTTTACCTTGTTGTCATCACTGTTCTTCACTGTTCCTGATTGAGGCTAATTTTCTCAATATCCTCATCAAACAACTCATCCAATCCTTATCATTAATGCAACAGGAGTGTGTTGACATCAATGACAACATCGGTTAGGCCCATACTTGCAACAATCTCCCCCTTTGTCATTGATGGCAACGTATGATGTGAAAAACTATTTTAACCATCAAGACAAGAACTTCTCCTTACTGTTACAACTCCCCCTATTAGCAACAACCATTCACATGTCTTCTCTCCCTTTACAGCTCCCCCTTTGATCATCAACCACTTGTTTTTCACATGTCTTCTCTCCCACTTTGACATCAATGGCAAATGGCACATACTTGCAATTCCACCACTTCAGAATCATATCTGTTGCTTCCCCTGAGTAGCAGCTCCCCATTCATCAATCCGAACCACAAGATGTGACTGTGATATTCACTGGACTGATGTACATCAGTGCACCTTAGTTCATCACTGAAGGGGCAAACTCCAATCTGATCCTTGGAAGGTACAAACTCTAATCTGACTTCATTCTTGTTTACTTGTTCTCTCAAAAAGTGAAACTTGATGGATATATGCTTGGTCTTTGAATGCAACACCAGATTCTTAGTTATGTTTATTGCATTTGAATTATCACAAAAAATTGTGATGGGCTCCTCATACTCCATTTTGATGTCTCTTAACATCTACTTTATCCACAAAACTTGAGTGCAATTGCCTGCTGCTGCAATATATTCTGCTTCTGCAATGGACAGAGATATTGCCTCTTGTTTCTTGCTTAGCCAAGAAACCAATCTCTTCCCCAAAAAGAATGCTCCACCACTGGTACTCTTCCAGTCATCCACATCTCCTACCCAATCAGCATCTGTATATGCATGAAGAGAGAAATCATGATCTCTAGGATACCACAGACCATACTCAACTATCCCTTTTAGGTATCTAAAAATCCTCTTGACTGCCATGACATGAGATTCTCTAGGATCAGCTTGGAATCTAGCAACAAGACCAACAGCCTACATAATGTCTGGTCTAGTTTGAGTGAGATACAACAGTCCTCCAATCATTGACCTGTACTTTGTCTGATCAGCCCTAGGAGGGTCATTATTTTTGCTCAACTTACATCCGGTTGCCATGGGAGTATTCATTGGCTTTGAATCTTCCATCCCAAATTTCTTCAACAATTCTTTTGCATATTTGGTCTAAGAAATAAAGATACCTTTCTTTGTTTGAGTGATTTGAAGACCCAAGAAGAAATTCATTTCACCAAGCATGGACATCTCAAACTCACTTTTCATTTGATTTGCAAAGGTTTTACACATACCATCTTTTCCTCCAAAAATGATATCATCAACAAACACTTCAACACCTAAGATGTTTTCATGATCAATTTTGAAATATAAATTATTGTCAGCGGTACCTTTGTTGAAGCCAATCTTCAAAAGGTGCTTGTCCAATCTTTCATACCAGGCTCTTGGGGCTTTCTTCAATCCATACAGTGCCTTCTTAAATTTGCAAACCATATCACCATGATCAAACAATTGAAATCCATCCGGTTGCTCAATGTATACTTCTTCTTCCAAGTCACCATTTAGGAAGGCAGACTTGACATCCATCTGATACACTTTGAAATCTTTAAAAGTAGCAAGTGCAAAAAAAATCTAACTGCCTCAATTCTTGCCACTGGAGCAAAAGTTTCTTCAAAATTAACTCCTTCTATTTGAGAATAGCCTTTGTAGACCAATCTGGCTTTATTTTTGACTACTTCACCAACTTCATTCAGTTTGTTCTGGAAGACCCATTTGGTTCCAATCACATTTTTGTTTCTAGGTCTGGGAACAAGATCCCAAGTATGATTTTTCTCAATTTGCATTAGTTCTTCCTCCATAGCTTTAAACCAATTTTCATCATTGCAAGCTTCATTCACTGTCTTAGGTTTAATCTTTGAAATCAGACAATACTCATCTGAATCTTGAGCAATTCTCCTTCTTGTTTGTACGCCTTTGCTTTTGTCACCTATGATCTGATCTTTAGAGTGGTTCAATCTCACATACCTTGGAACTTTGGGAGTATCTTGCATTTCTAACTCTTGATCAGGCTCATTGAATCTTATCTCTTCTTCCCGACTTACCAGATCAGCTTGAATATGTTTTTCAGAAGAGGCTTGGGCACCTTGAATCAGACCATTATTCTGATCATCTTCATCATACTCATAAAACATTGAGGGTTTTTCAATTCCTTCATCAACCTTCACATTAGTACTTTCTATATTCTTTCTTAATCTCTTATTATAAAACCGGTATGCTTTGCTTTGAGTAAAATAACCCAAAAATATTCCTTCATCACTTCTAGCATCAAACTTGCCTAGATCTTCATCTCTCTTGATGTAACAATTGCTACCAAACACTCTGAAATACCTTACAGTAGGTGTAATACCAAACCAAAGTTCATAAGGAGTCTTACCAGTATTACTTCTAATTTGAACTTGATTGAGAGTATAGACTGCAATGCTGACAGCTTCCCTCCAATAGATCTGGGGAACATTTGCTTCCATCATCATGGTCCTAGATGCTTCCTGGATGGTCCAATTCTTTCTCTCAACTACTCCATTCTACTGTGGAGTCCTAGGAGCAAACAACTGTCTCTTTATTCCATGTTTCTCACAGAAATCTATAAACTCACCGGATGTGAATTCTCCACCTCTATCAAACCTTAGACATTTCAATTTCAATTCGGTCTCATTTTCCACCATAGCCTTGAATATTTTGAATTTCTCAAGAGCTTCTGATTTCTCTTTCAGAAAGGTTACCCACATCATCCGGGAATAGTCATCAATTAGCAACATGAAGTATCTATCACCTTGCACACTCCTAATTCTTGCTGGACCACATAAATCAGTATGAACCAAGTCTAATAATCCGGTAGAAGATTGTTCCTTGCTTTTGAATGAGATTCTGCTTTGTTTTCCCAACTGACATTCTTTGCACAAACTATTTGTAGGTTTTACCAGTTTTGGAAGATCTCTTACAGCCTGAGTATTGCTTATCTTGATGATATTATCAAAATTCACATGACACATTCTTCTATGCCATAACCAACTTTGATCAACTTGAACAAATAAACAACTTTTACCAGTACCAGCCAAGTGAAAGATGTTACCTTTTGTTTGGGTACCGGATGCAATCTCTGTTCTAGAACTTTCAAAGATCTTGCACTTTCCATTCTTGAATCTGAGGTCATAGCCTTTGCCCACCAACTGTCCAACACTGAGAAGATTGTGCTTCGATCCTTCAACATATCATACATTACCGGTTGTGTTCTTCCCATCAAAAGAAATAGTTCCTCTACCTCTGATTCTACCAGCAGAGTTATCACCAAACTATACCACTCCTCCTTCATACCTTTCCAAATCTATGAACTTGTTTCTGTCACCTGTCATATGGTGACAGCAACCACTGTCAATGACCCAATCATCCTTTTCTTCAACTTGGGCAGCCAGAGCTCTTTCTTTAACCTTATGATTGACAGATTCAGAGGGCATTGGATCTTCTTCCTTGATGGCAATGAACACCCAGTCATTTCTAGATTTGTCTCCTATCTCTGATTCATCATCTGTTACTCCATCATCTCTTTCATGAGCATAGTAACAATTCTTCTGGAATCTTGGCCTTGAAATTCTTTTCAGACACTTTGAGGCAAAATGACCAATCTTATTACAGTTAAAACACTTAAAAGGCAATTTCCCTTCATACTTACCAGATCCTCTTTGCAGTCTTTTTGCAATGAGAGCTTCAAGATGAGAAGTTTCAGCTTCTTCTTCTTCCAAGTCTTTTCTTGCTTTTTCATACCAGGATAGGTTCCTTGAAGAGTTTTCTCCCGGATCAAACCTTTGTTTCCCTTTTATAGAGGCACTGGCTTTGAATGCAGATTCATTCTTTGGAGGTTCATCTCCAAACTCGGCCATTTCAAATGCAGCTAATTTACCAACCAATTGTTCTCTTCTAACTGTTGTGTGAGCTCTGAATTCTTCAATTGCAGTAGCCTTGATTTTATAAGAGGCAGGAAGGGATCTGAGAACTTTGCTAACAATCTCATCTTCACTCAAGACACCACCAGCATTTCTCATTCCACAAACAATCTCATTTACTCTTGGCATAAAAGTAGTAATGTTTTCATCATCTCTCATCTTTGAATTTTCAAATCTTCCTTTCAGACTCTGAAGTCTTGCACTTTTAACATACTTGTCTCCTTCATGCAACAGTTCCAATTTTTTCCAGATTTCATGAGCAGTTGGTAGGTCAATAACATTTGAGGGCTCTGTATCCGATAATGCGCTTAGAAGAGCCTCAATGGTCCACAGATTATTTTCAGCATCAATGATTTCATCCTTAGTTGTCGGACCACCCTATGGAGGTGCATACGGTGTTGAAGCCATGGTCTAATAAGCCTTTCCCATATATTGCAAGTGACATTTCATGTGACCTTTCCAAAGATTAAAATTGGTTCCATCAAATTTTGAACTGTCCTTCTTGTAAGACGACATCCTGGATCTCCTCAAGCGGTTAAGCTCCTTTTTAGAGGAACTTGGCTCTAATACCAATTGTTAGATTTAGGGCACACAACTGAGAGGGGGGTGAATCAGTTGTGTAAAACTTTCTTCTACTTAAACACTTAACTTTACTTTTCAATTCAACAGCATAATAATAAATCAATCATGAAAGCGTAATGCAACAAATCAAGAGCAGAAACACATCAACTCATGAGACACCAAGATTTTGACGTGGAAAACCTGGTTAAGGGAAAAACCACGAGGTGATTAACCCAAGATGTATTATCTATTAGAAGAATAGAAAGAACAAATGGCACATGCCAATTAGGGCTCACTACCCGAGCACACTACTCACAAGAGGCTCACTGCCTACAAGAGACATACTGTCTACAAAGAAATAAGTATCACATACTTGAACTGGTAAATAGCATCTTCACCATGCCTGAGTCAGTTCCATTAAGCCCAAAACTTCTGCTCTGCCTTTCGCTCTTCTCCTCGCTACCACAAACTCATCTTCACATGGACAACTTTGAAATGACTTCACAATCCCTTCTTTATACAAGATATCAACTTAGGAATGATCATCTAAGTCGGCAAACATCAACAAGAACATCCGTAGGATGTGTAACTCATCTGGTCGGCCAGTCTCAAGAAGAACACCATCATCTGAAAGTTATTCTTCAATTGCGAGCTCCAACTTCAATGCAGACCACCAACATGAACTAGACACACTTCAAAGACTTCCACAAGCTTGCATGAATCACCATACACATCCACACTTCATCTGCTTACTGAAATCCATCTCTCCTACGTACAGAACCTCAAGAACACAGACTGCCATTACTGTCACAAAGGACTAGATGCTTGCAGACCTTCAAACCATGAACAAATCGAGTTGACACACCACCGAGACTTCCCCAACACTTCCTCAAATCCACAGAACATGAAAATGCATTTCTGGATCTCACCGAACCTTTCTGTAACACTCTGTCACCTTTGAACACTTACCGGAACCAGTTTTACTTAAGCAGCCACAACTTCTTTAGATCTTCATGCGGACCTCTAAAATCTCTACTGGATCACCTTAAGACACATACCTACAAACCCTTTAATCCGCATCCTCTGATCCTCTCATTTACTTGGACTTTTACCTTGTTGTCATCACTGTTCTTCACTGTTCCTGATTGAGGCTAATTTTCTCAATATCCTCATCACACAACTCATCCAATCCTTATCATTAATGCAACAAGAGTATGTTGACATCAATGACAACACCGGTTAGGCCCATACTTGCAACACTTTCTAGGAATAGGTTCCATAAGTACTAGAGGTGATGTCAAATATTCCTTAATGTGATCAAAGGATTGCTGACAGTTTTGATCCCATTTGAAGTGTATCTTTTTGCAATAGATGAGAGAAGGGTTGACATTTGTCTGCAAGTTGAGCTATAAATCTACAGATAGCTTGAAGCTTGCCTTGGAGGCTACGAAGTTTTTTCAAGGTTCTTAGTGATGGCATTTTTGTGATGGCAGTGACTTTTGTTGGATCTACTTCAATTCCTCTGTGGGAGACAATGAAGCCCAAGAGCTTTCCTGATGTAACCCCAAAAACACGCTTCTTGGGATTGAGGTGTAGTTTGTATTCCCTAAGGTGCTCAAATATTTGTCATAAAATCTTAGGGTGTTCTTCCCTTGTTCTTGATTTCCCTAGGAGGTCATCTACATAGTCTTCCATGATTTTGTGTAGCATGTCATGGAAAATGGTGGTCATGGCACGTTGATAAGTTGCTCCTACGATTTTAAGGCCAAAGGGCATGACTTGCTAGCAATAAGTACCCTAGGGACATGTAAAGGTTGTTTTATGTTGATCTTTAGAAGCAATCTTGATCTGATTACACCAAGAGAATCCATCCATGAGGGAGAGAATTTCATGCCTGACTGTTAAATCCACAATGATGTCGATCGATATTAGAAAGTGGGAAGTTATCCTTTGGACATGCTTTGTTTAGATTTCAGAAATCTGTATAGACTTGGATGCCCCTAGGTTTCTTAGCAACTGGAACAATATTGGAGACCCACTCAAGGTAGTCTATAGGGCGAATGAAGCTTACTTCCAATAGTTTTTGCAATTCTTCTTTGACAAGAAGGGCCACTTGAGGATGCATCTTGTTGAGTTTTTTTTGACCGGTCGTGCTTCTGGATGTACCACAAGATGATGGACCACCAAGGAAGGATCCAACCCTAGCAAATCTGCATATGACCAACCAAAGACATCAGGCGCCTTATGTAGTATGACTGAAAGATTGATTTTTTTTGTTAGCGAAACTTTCTGCAATATGGGTGAGCTTAGGTTGTTCCTTGGTGCTAAGGTTGATTTCTTGTGTGCCTTCAATCAAGATGGTGGAACATTCCTGCTAGTAGGAGGGTATGTGGGGAAGATGGAGATGCTCATCTCCTAGCGCCTTCAAGAGGTTTTCACTAGGAGATACGTCTTTATTTTTCTCTTTTGTGTCTGATAGTGCCTCAGAGAGGTTTTCACTAGGGGACGTTTTTCTATTTTTTGGTTTTTTATTTGGACTAAGGATCTCCTCTTCCCCAAAGTAGGCATCAACATTCAATCATATGTCATATTGTGAGGTGTCGCAGAGTTCTAGGAATGCAGAAAGAGCCTCATCATTTTGGAATGTATTGAGAGGCAATGGTCCTTGGTAATCCCAAGCAATGAGATTGGGATGGATGAGGGGAAGATCGATGAGGAAGATGACATTGTTAGGAAAGATGCATGAGAGGTCAAGATCTTCACATGAAGCAATGATAAGAGTCGGTGCAATGTTTTCAATATAAGAAGGAGCTTTGACTACGTCTACTAGAGTTTTAGCAAGACCCTTGATTTCCACAATGAGCGGAGCATATCCTAGGCCAAAGTACATGGCATATTGTTTGGGAGATGTGGGATCAACTGAGATTGGTTTTGTGGTGCCTTGCTTATTGATGCCAAGTCCTTTTCCATGGTAGGGATTTTAGTGCATATCTAATAGGGCATGGGATACTTTTCCTTGAAATATTCAAGATTTGCTTTTGCTAGAGGGGTCTCATCACGGTATAACCAATCATTCAAGGATTATTCAACCTCTTCTTCTTCTTGGGTTACCTATACTAGAATGAAGGGAATCTTGTCATTTATCCTTTGTTTTTGCTCTTGATTTCTCTTTTGTATTTGATGACCATGGGAGTGGGGGGCCAAAGGCAATTGTCGCACATGAAAGGCGTTGTGAAGCTCATACTCACCACACCCTTTATCTATGATCTTGACCTGGGAGACTTGAGGGACCAGGGTGGATGATGAAGTGGATGCATGTGATGGGATGGACTTAGTGGATGGAGTGGATGGAGTGTCTTTGATGTTTTCCTCACAAGTGTTTGGACAATGGAATTGTGGATCATAGAGAACTTCCAAGGCTTTACAATATTCAAAGGGTTGTTGATCGACGGGAATAGTAACTTCAATGTCGTTATGAGGAAATTTGAGACACTGATGGTAAGTGGAGGGGACAACTTGCATGGCGTGCAACCATGGTCTACCGATGATAAGATTGTATGGTAGGTCAAGATCAACCACATGACATAGGGTGGGTAGTGTTAAAGGAACTACTTTGATAGGAAGGCATATGGTTCCTTCTGACTCTCATTCTATGGTGTCATATGCTTTGATGGAGATGACCAAGGGTTCTAGATTAGTTGCTGAATATCCCAAAAGTTTTATGAATTTTAATGTACATATGTTCAAATCAGATCCATTATCCAGGAGGACTCTCTTGACTTTGTGGTTGGTGATTTTAACCTCTATATGGAGGACTTTGTTATGCGTAGGGTCGATGGGTGGCATGTCGGATTGGTTGAAAGTGAGGATGATGGGGAGAAGACAATTGGGCTACCAAGTTATGGAATTGCATGGGTGGAATGTCAATGGGGACATGAGACTCTTGGAGAGCTTTGTCAAGGATGTCACGGTGGATGGGGGATGTTTTCAGAAGTTCCAGGATAGAGATTTGGGTGGGAGTCTTCCCAAGATGGTTAATGAGGTTATATTTGGTAGGTGTTATGGTGGAGGATGAAGAGGGTCCTTTGATGGTGACGCGACTACACCATGTAGTAACAATGCATTTGGGGGTATTGCCTTTGATTTTGATGGTAGCGACATGAGTAGAGTCAAAATCAATCTGGCCCACTACATTGTTGTAGGGAGGTCGAACGTTGTTGTAGTTGATGTTATTGGCTTGATTATTGGGATTGGTTTTGGATGATGATGGATTGAATGGAGAAGCATTAGTGTGGTTGGGAAGAGGGTCTTGGTAGACTCCTAAGCCATCATTAGGTGAGGTATTGTTGGTTCTTTCCACTTGGATATCGCTGCGATCAACAAGGTCTTGGATATAGTTCTTTAGTTTCGTACACTTTCCAGTGGAGTGTCCTTTGATACAATGATAGTCACAATACTTATTGTCTTTATACCATGCGGGATTAGGTTGGTTTTCATTAAAAGGTTTGGTTGTGGGAAATTTGACCATATTAGCTTGTACCAATTTTTGGAACACAGCTTCAAGTGGTTCACCTAAAGAAGTGTATTTGCGTTTTGGATTATTAGGAGGATTTCATTTTGGTTGTCCTGATGGCACCGATACATTGTTTGAGACATTTTGCACTACTTGTGTATCCTTTAGTTTGGGTGCGACTACTTGAATGTACTTAGAATCGGTAGCACCATCTCGTACAACATTTTTGTTTTTAGCCCAAAACTTTGGTTTATCATTTGATGGCTTGTTGTTGTCATTTCTGTTGTAGATTTTGACTAGGCCTTTCGCTATGAGGGCCTTTTCGATAGTGGCCCCATTTTCTATGATTTTGTCAAAGGTTGAGGCACAATGCACTTGCAAGTGGAAGTCCATTTCTTGGTTTAGGTTTTGGATGAAAATATGGATGAGTTATTTTTTGGGTGTAGTCCAAGGTATCCTACTGGAAAGTGATCTCCATTGTTGAAGTTATGCGACAAAACTTTCACTATTTTGTTGTTTGGTATTGCAAAGATCAAGCATGGTGATCTCATGTTCTACGTTATACAAGAAATGGGTGAAATTTTTTTCTGATAAGTCAGCAACGGTGGAGATGGTGCCATAAGGCAAGTGCATAAACCATTCTAAGGCTTGCCCTTCCAAGTTTCATGGAAAAAGATGAAGGAGGAATTGGTCGTCATAGGAGACCTCTTGGCATGCCATGAAGAACTCCTTGATGTGGTCACCAGGGCCTCCTCTTCCTTTGTATTTATCAAATTTAGGGACTTCAAAGTGTTGAAGAAAAGGTATAGTTGTCATGTTTCGATCAAAGGGATAGGGACATAAGTCTTCAAACTTATAATGTTTCTTTTGGGTCCCTAGTTGGATGTTTTTGAGAGCGTTCTTCATTTCTTTCCATTCATGATTGAAAGGATTAGCAAGGTGAGGTTGTGTTTGTTGTTGGAATGGCAATTGTTGTTATGTATTGTTGGGGGTTATGTGGAGGTAGCCCCATAGTTTGTGAGTAGATAGGGAGTATGTGGGTTTGATGTTGTGGTTGTGTATGAGTAAAGGAGTGATAGGTGTGATGTGATTGGAAAGGTGGTTGTTAGTTTTGGGCGATGTGTTGATGTTGCATAGATGCAATGTGGGGGGGTTGTTGATGAGTGGTTGACTGATATGTTTGTGTGGGATGCGTATAACTTGTCAAGGGATTTTGATATTGATGGGGTGGTTGAGATATGAATGGGTGTTGTGATTAGAGAGGTGTTTGTGAAGGTACGGTAGGGGGTAATGTCATTTGAGTGATAGTCATCCTTTGTGGGATGACCAACAGGGGAAGCATTTATGGAATGGTAATGGTATTAGAAGTGTTTTGGGAATGTTGGATGGGGGTTGTGCAACAAGCTTACTTGAATTAGTAGGCATGGTGGAAGTTGAAAAGTTGGTTGGTAGCATATGGAATGGTAGACCATAAGGGGGGTATGATACTTGTGGTTGTGAAGTGGTGTTACCCCCTACGTGTTGATCAATGGTATGAATGGCTTTGGTAGTCATGGTGAAATTAGCCCATGGATTATCATAGACGGGATTGTTGGGATTAGGGACACGTCCCCATGGTTGATCGTGAATGGCTAATGGTGGTTTATCATGCATGATTATTTTAAGTTTTTCTTGATCAAATGAGAGGCAGAGACATGCCCCATGCTCAATGAGGTGTTCTAGGAATTCGTCCTTATGATTGTTAAGGAATTGTACAAATTTGTAATGCAATCCTCTTTCATTAAGGAAATTAACGAAGGTGGGAGAATATATGTGTTGTGGTATGGATGTTTCACCCATTTTGGGTTGGTTGACATATCCCTCCATGTTTCTTGTGGTGGAGCCATGTGGAGAGAGGGGTTGATAGCAAGAATCCATCTTTCTTCTAGCTTGTGACCATGTGATAGGAGGCATAAAATGATGAACGTGTAATGGATGCTTGGTTGATGTTTCTTAGGTTTAATGATAGTCTCTTAAGTTCAAATCTAGATCCTTTGATGAGATTTGATGGGATTTCATCCTAGCTTACATAGGGTGGACAAAGAGCCTAAGAAAAAAGGATAACGAGATTTGTCTTACTTGGGGTGGACAAGATGCACCAAGAAAAATGAGATTCTTAAAGTCCACCAACTTAGGAGTAGTCTAAGCTCCTAATCTAGCTTATCCAAGTGGGATGATGTCTAAATAGATGAATTCTTAAGCTTAGTACAAACTAGAGAAGGATAAAAAGATCTAGATTCTGATTTTAGGATAGGATCAAGTTGATTTTTGGACGAGGTGTTTTTTTATTTGGTTGGACTTCGATGATTCTTGGATGGGTAATTGGATGATTTGACGATAAATGTGGAAGTTAAAGATGAGTCATAAGCTAAGATCCAAATGGATAGTTTGTATGCGAAATATGGATGATTATGTGGTTGTAAGTAGACACAGAGTGATTGAAGGAGTGGTGGACTTGAAATGATGTTTACAAGATTGACTAGGTTTGGATTGGGGTGACCTATGAAACCAGCGCCAAGGCAGAAGGTCTAGGCACTGATAGGTGATGGATGGGCACTAAGACAGGAGATCTAGGTGCTAAAAGGCAATAGATAGGCACTGAGATAGAAGGTCTGGATGCTGATAGAGGATGGATAGGCACTGAAACAAAGAGTCTCGGTGCTAAACGGTAGTAGACAGGCACTAAACAAGAAGTCCATGTGTTGCCAGAGGATGAACAAGCACTGAGACAGAAGATCTTGGTGCTAACAGAAGGTAGATGGTCACTAAATTGTAGATCCGAGTGTTGAAAGATGCCAGATAGATGCTAAAGGATAGTATGTAATGCCCCAAGCTTTCACACAAGACATTAGCCGAACAAACACCGAACCAACAATTTTTTTTGCATTTGCAAGTGCGACATTTACATGTTGCATTGCACTTACACACACACGAGGTGTTCCAACAAGTACAACAACACCTAAAAAGACATCACCATTGCACAATGCAAGGTGGCACAAGAGGAAGACTTCACCCATCGTGTGACAACTCACCATGATGACCAATCAAGAGGTGGAGCTCACTCCATGACAAGGATCAGATACACCTCCATGACTTCGCTCCCTCGTGAACACATGGAGTAGGATGAGGGTGGCATCCACCTCAGCCCATTCCATGATGACACAAGTCATCCCAAACACAAGGGTAACACTCACCCATGGGATAGTCCAACTAGGAGGTACAGTTCCTCAACCAACTAGAATGGTCACTAGTCAAACTCATGTAAAGGCACACTTCCCAATGCAAAGGAGGGAATAATCCAAGAGTGCATATCACATCATGGAAATGACACCAAAACACCTACGAGGCTAAAAACAATAATCAACACCAAAGAGGATTCATTTTAACCAAAAACATTAAGATGTTGAACCAATTATGTCCACATGTCAAAAAGGACAAAAGTGATACAAAAGGCTATGCATGTTCGACACCAATGTAGACAAATGCCAAAAGAAAAGATAGGATCCTCACCACATATGTGGGATGAATACGATCTAACACAAACATATCCATAAACATCAAATACAACATCAAATAACTGAGTCTAAACATGCTAACATAGCTAGATTCTAACATGTAAAACCTATCAAAACATGTCAACGTCCTCACAAACTGAGGTGTGGAAAAATACAAGATGATATCCAATAATTACAATATTCGAAGGGCTTCATCCCAAACATAGATGAATCATAGCCAACATCATAAATCAACTCAAAGTATTAATTACATCTTATTACAAGGGTCTCAAAAGACCTACATTACAAAGGTTACAATAATCAATAATGATAATATACAAGTGCATAAACCACCCAAAACCATCATGCTCACCAAGGTACAACAATACACGAAGCACGACATAATCAACCTGCAAGAAGATAAGGGAACCATCTAACACCTGGAGATCGTCATGAAGGACCAAAGGGTAAATGTTGCTCACCTTCCAACCATATTGCCATCGTCGAGTGCAATAGATGTCTATGCAACCCTAGGCAACCCCTGAGCTATAGAGAAGGTGATCATGGCAAACCCACTAAGATCATCTCACACATCCAGGGTATACATAACAACATATGGCATACACGCCAATCAATACACACAACACACATAGCACAACTACCAATACAGTGCATATAAACAACACATGGTACAACTACCATCCAATTGCATTCAAGTAACATATGGCACACTTGCCAAAGAATAATAGAATGACATCACAACATTCAAGCATAAGGGAAATAATCACACCTTCAATGCACGCCAAATGAGGCATAAATCATAGTCCATCATAGACACATATAAGCATGAATCAGGCATCATAATGCACATGCAATCACATGGTAAACATCACACATCGAGTCAAACCAACAATGGAAGAAGGAAAAGAGACCTAGGTAGTTAGGACAAGAAGTGTCAAATGAGGGCAATACTCACCTCGCGGTAGAACATGAGGGCATAACCTCCTCATAGCAACCAGACACTACACCAAAGATTGCTCTTTACACCCAAACCCAAGCAAGTCGGACACTTCACCAAGACATGCAGTTTGGTGTAGATGATCTTATTATTAAATTTTATTACCCAATGTGTTTAAATGTTATTCTTGATTAAAACTTCCATTCGCTAAATTCCTACGACCTCTTTGGGCTGCGATGCACGATAAAAGCCACTCCTTTCCCTACCCCTAGACCTCTTCCTAAACACCCAAAGCTCTAATTTTACTAATTAGGCTTGATACGGTTTACGAGGTAACAAAATCCAAATTTGACAAAAATAAAATATTTTCTAAAAAGGTGCAAAACATCATTTCCCATGGGAGGGAATTCATCCCACATTAAAAATTAATAAAGGAAATGGTTTGAAATTGAAATTTCATTTTTTTTCTATTTGTATGGAAAAACCATAAAAAAACCAAATTCACCATTGTTGAAAGCTTGGCTACCTTGGGCAATTTTCTAACTTTCATGTTTCAAGTTCAAATGGAAATCTGACAATTACCCATTGTTTATTATATGAACAACACCTCAATTATGAAATAAAAACAAGGTGGGCATTTCTAAATAAAATTTTCCATGACTTTCTTTGTTTCAGCTTGTTTTCTCCAAATGAAGAACACAACAATTTTTCAACTTTCATGTTTTGAACTCAATTAAAAATTTGACAACTACCCATTGTTTATTATATGAACAACACCTCAAATATGAAATAAAAACAAGGTGGGCATTTCTAAATAAAATTTTCCATGACTTTCTTTGTTTCAGCGCTTTCCAAATGAAGAACACAACAAAAATGCAAATAAAATTCAGAAAATAATTTAAACTTTCTTTGCTATGCATGAATACCATAGCAATATGTATACACCTAAAAATGACTCGAGTTGAATTAAATAAATATTTTAATATTTATTGTATTCTCATTCCTCTATTAATAAATAAATATCCTAATTTATTTATTGATTCACATTCATCTTAATCTTCCAAAAATTAAATAAAAATCAATTTATTTAATTAAATCATCCTTAATTGAATAATCCCAAATTATTTAATTAATCATCTATCCTAAAGTCTTAATTCTATAAATCCATATCATCTCATCCACCTCACTTTACACCTCATTATGTTGCACACATAATTAAATATTTTTTATATTTAATTATATAATTATCCTCACCCACATGTCCTATTATTCCTCTAACCATTCCTATTCTCAAGAACTTGGTTCCTCCATGTCAGCTTAGTCAAAGGAGACTTAGAGACACATGTCTCATAGTTCCTAGATTCCTTCCAACCTCCCTACAAAGGACTCCTTCTTTGACCCATGTTCTTTGGTCCTTGAGAGCATTGTGACAAGTGGCCTCATGCTCACACCTTTCTCTCCACCTTGTCATCGTAGGAGGAACATTCTCCCCTTTTATATCCCTCATCCCAACTAATCAAATCTCCACTGTACACATCACAAGACTCATTCTCCAGTGTTGAGATTGTGACACTTGGATCTTGGCCTCCTTAAGCCTATAAAAAGCACCTCTCACTCCTCTATTTTAACAACTCAAGCTTTAGCAAACTTATGCTGCAGAAATTCCACCATAGCTATCAAGTGTGCCTTTGCCTCCCCTCATTTACATTGTAATCTCATTATCCTCATTGTATAATCATCATCCATGGATTCATCTCATAATTTCCATCATTCATCTTAGCTTTGCATTGTAGTTCATCTCACTTTGCATAATCATCCACAAAGCCATTCTCTCTTTGTCATCTTAAAACAACAAGGAAGTCTACTTCTGAGAGCTCAATCATAATCTACAAAGATCATTAAAGAGATAGGTAACAATGGAAGACACGAGGTAAATCGGTTCGCAAGGTATAACTTTGGTTTATTGCATTTGTCTTATTTTCATTGGAGTATTGAATATTTAATATGAGACTTGTTTTTTGTTTTTTTTTTGTTTTTAAAGAAAAGATTATCACAAGCTAAATTACATCTAAAAGAAAAGAAGGGTTAATTCAGTTAGCGCTCAATGTATGATTTAAAAAAAACTATAAAAAAACAAAAGAAATAAATATTAGGGCAGATCTTAGCATAAAAGAATATTTTCTTTAAAATTGATGGAGGTGAATTCTCATCCAAGGGATGAGATTCACTTTTCCCATCGATCCAACCCTAACCTTAACACATCCACTCAAACCCTAACATGCATTAACACATTTCCTTTTTTTAGGTTTTTCTTTCTGCCTGTTGTCGCCATACGCCCTTCTGTGTTTTTCTTGTAGGATGCAGCAGTGGCGTGGATGGAGGCACTCAGTAACTAAATCATGCCATTTCCCATGGCTATCAAAGAGTGGTAATAATATTTCTTTTATTTCTCCTAATTTTTGTCTTTGTTTGCAGAAGGAGATGCATCGATGGTGTTTCCAGGGTGGATCTAGGTGGGAACGAACCACCATAGCCGCACTTACAACTAATGGGTTGCAACCCCTCTAGTGGGTATCACTGGTTTGGGATAAAAAGTTGAGGAAAGGTTCCAGGTGTAATGTCAGAAAATGTCCCCTTGGGGGCTTTTCCCTCATAAGGTTTAGCTCTCGGGTCTTTAGAGTGCATTTAGGACATTTTAATTCATATTTTGGCATCCCGATGGAATGAGACCTAGGTTTCATGGCAAATGGGACCTAGGAGGACCCCTTGAGTTGTACCCTACCTAAAATAGGGGGGAGGACTTGGGCGCCCACGCCCTAGTCCTGCCTTATTTTTAGGCAGCCGACAATTTCTGGGTGTCGGTTTATGCCCGTTAGGAGGTTATTTTGCCGACACGGTAAAGTTTGATTTTGAAAATCTTGGCAGGAATGCTTGTAGGTGCATACATAAGCATGTGTAGGCATTCATTTGTATACTAGACTTCAACTAGATGATTACTAGCAAGCTATTGTGTTCTCAAGGTGATTCAAGGCTTTCTATTGTGTTGCAAGAGTAGACTTGTATATTTTGTGTGTTGATATCTACATATTTGAGCATCAATCTCCTCATGGCATGAAGAGCATCTTCCTCCATGAGAGCTTCACTACAAGGTGACATATCATTGTATTTTTATCATTGATTCCTTTGGTTTTTGCCTCTGCCTCACAAGGGCACGCACTCTTTGTCTAACAATGGTGTTTAGAGACTTAAGTGTCCTCCAGGGTTTGACTGAGGCAAACCTCTAAACAACACAACCCCCAAACCAAGTCTTGTAATTACAGGTTACATGCATCGCATTTGGGAAAAGTGGAGTTGCAGGCATCAAGGATTCAGGATCTGAAGAAAAGTCAGACAAAGGAGCACATCTAGGACTAGGGCACCCGCAAAAGTGTCCTCTGCAGATAGATCTCAAGAAATAGAAGTTACAGGGTTGATCAGTGTCGGAAGGAGGTCCAAATTCCCTGAAAAAGTAGGTACCTTGGACTTGGGCACCCGCACCAGTGTCCCCGACTGTTTCGCCTCAGAACCCCGAAAATACGTATTTTGTGATTTGTTATTTTACTCCCGTTTGTAAGAACTTTTTTTGTCTTTCGTCAATTTGTTGTCGTATTTGCATAATTAGGGTTTTAATGGTTAATTAGACACAAGAGAAGGAAAATAAATAATTAAATTCCCTAATCCAAGCTTCCCCTCATTTGCAAGTGACCTAGGGTATGATAGTGCTCGCCACTCGACCCTAGATCCTTCAATGTTAGGGTGAAAGGATGATTCAAACATCTAAAGGACAAAAGATTAACAAAATCCAATTTTACCCTAAACATTTTGGTGAACCCATGTTTTTGGACTTAAATTGCAACTTGCTGAGTGTTTGTCTTTGGATTTTGATTTCATTCATTCATTAATTTGGTCATTTATTTTATTGCATTGAGAAAATTTCAAAAAAAAAAAAAAATTGGAAAAATACAAAAAAATTGCATTGTTTGGCTTACTAAATTGCATCAATTCTTTCTAAATTTTTCTAATTCATTATTTTTACATCAAATCTGATATAAACTACAAAAAAATCCAAAAAATTAGAAATTTACCTTGCATTTTCATCATTTAATTGCTAGGGTTTTGTAGAAATTTTGACAATTTTATATAACCTAGTAATTCCAAAATCTAGGGTTTGTAGGCAAAATCTTTTATCAGATTTTTCTACTAATTTTAGATGTTAATTCAAATTTGAATTTGGCTGTAGTCTTGCATTTTAGTGTGAATTTTTATTTAGATTTAAAATATTTGCAATTTTACATAGAAAATTTCAACAAAAAACTAGCAATTTTGATGCATTTTCATTAAATTTGCATGGGTATTTTGCGTGTTAAGGATTGAAAATCATTTTCAGATCTAAGAGTAAGTCAATTTCATCATAAATTAGACTTCAAAGCATTCACATAGAATTTTATTCCAAGATCTCAAACCTAGGGCTTCAAAAACGATAATTTTCACTAAAATTGGCCTTATCGACTCTCCAAACTTGCACCGTAGGTGTGTTGTGAAAGATATTTTAGAATTATTTTTCTTTTTTTAGGGTATTAATTTTATTCCCCTCATAAAAAGCTTCACAACACCCTTTTAACGGGCTCTTGTAGTGAAAATTTTGCAAAAAACTACACATTTTGGCTATTTTTGCCCTAGGGTTTGGCCTAGTTTGCACTCCAGTTGTTGTGATCAATTTTATGGATTGAGGTGAATGATACTATTGATATTATTTTCTGTGCCTCCTAAAATTCTTTACAATACCCCTTTGGCTAGGTCTTGGAGTTGAAAAAACGTGAAAAAATTGCATAGTTTACTATATTTTCACTAGGGTTTGACCTTACGTGGCACTAAAATTGTGTTGTGTTGGGTATTTTGGCACAAAGTGGCTGTTATTACTGATATTATTTGTCCTCCATCACCATTTTCCTCACAACACCCTTTGTTATGCTCTTTTACAGTGAATTTTGGTGAAAAGTGCTTATTTTGACATATTTTCATTATATTTTGACTTGGCATTATCTTGGATTTGCATCAAGAGTGTGTTGGGAGTGATTATATGGCTGTTTTAGACTGATATCAGACATATAACTGGCTTCCCTTGACTGAAATCCTTACAGCATCCTTTGTTTCATTCAGTGGCATTGAAAAAAGTACCAAAAATCAAGCATTTTAAGATCATTTTTTAATATAATTTTGCACTTGACTTTTGCATAATTTTGAAAAGCTTTCAAAATCTGACCTTACATTAGAATGGCACCTTCATGTCATTTCTCAATGGTATCTTTGCATACTTTCAAAATCTGATCTTACATTAGAATGGCACCTTCATGTCATTTCTTAATGGTATCTTTGCATACTTTCAAAATCTAATCTTACATTAGAATGACACCTTCATGTTATTTCTCAATGGTATCTTTGCATACATTTATCAAAGATCTTGATTTTGACCAATTTTTAATCCTCGTGGGTGAACATCCTTTGATATTAGAATATTTAACCAAATTCAACTCTAGGAACACTCATGAGAAAGATGAGAGTGAAAAGCCTTTTTCCACAATAGAGTATGATGATGATGATGTACCTTCCTCTCATCCCATTGCTCTGCCTGGCCAAGATGTAGCATTAGTGGATGAGAAAAGGTCTCTCACATTAAATCTTCTAGGGATGGATATTGGGTGCAATCAAGAGGAAAATAATGTTAATTCAATAATCGTTAATGGACTTCATAGCAATATTCCTAAAATGATTGTTCGAGGGGCACTTAGTGCAGCCTCTTGCTTAAAACCAGTGATTACGGTTCAAGGTGTTCAAAATGCATTACAACAACCACACCATAATGTGATTGCTCACGCATACAACACCCATAATAATAAGCAAAGTAACAAAGCACCGCATGTGCCTATCCCTCTTCCATGTTCTCAACCTATGCTCCCTCAACCACCTTGTCTTACTCATAAAAGTGGTCAAGAGTATGATCTTGTCAAACAGCTTCACGCTACTCCGGCTAAGATCTCCTTTTGGGATTTAATACAAACATCGCCAATATACAATGGAATGCTCCAAGAAGATTTACAGAAGGTGATTGTCCCATCGACTGCTAAGCCTAATGATGTAGCGGCCCTTTTGGATAGTATGCATGCGACAAAAATGGATATTATCTTTCAACCACATGAATTACTATCAATTGAAGTCCAAAACCAATATGATCCACTTATAATCTTTGTCACAATAAACAAAACATTGGTAAAATGGGTTATGATCGACACTGGATCAGCTCTTAATGTTTGTAGCATTGACCTACTAGATAAAATCAAGGTTGACACATCACAAATCATACCAAACGGCATTAACATTCGTGGCTTTAATAATGTTGGATGACAATCTGTGGGCACTATAACTCTACCTATACAAGTAGGACCTGTGCTTGTGCCTACCCTGATTCATGTCATGCCTTGTTCTTTATCTTACAACATGATTCTTGGTAGACCTTGGATTCATGCATTGGGGGCAGTTCCTTCCACTTTGCATCATTCAATCAAATTTATATTCAAAGGTAAAATTCATACTATTCATGTAGATCCTGAATCAAATAATAGTTTACATATTGAAATGCAAAAACCAATTTACAATCATACAAGTTTAAATAGTTCACGAGCTGATTCATCAATAGGTAATGTTATACAGGACTCTAGAACATCGAATGCACTCTTTGGTGATGATTGGGGCCCATTAGATTTTAATCCTTGCAGTATGGGGGAATATAAAATTAATAGCCTTGAAAAGTCAAAAGTGGCATCAATACCACCTAAGCAATCTTTTCAAGCACCTAAAAAACCTAAAGTCCCCTTGGTAGAAAATGAAAACAATACTCTCACTTATACCACAAATTATGACACCTATGAGGCTTCACCATCTTCTAAGGAAATGACATCCCTCTATGGTCCAGGATTTAAGATCCTTTATAACAATTGCGAATATGTAGGTAAGGGATGTGGTTTAAATCAACAAGGGATTCGAGTACCTATAGAATCCGCTTCAACACATTACTCAAGCAGCATTGGATATAATCCTTTTAAAGAAAAGAATGCTTCCCATTGTCCTAAACTTAATGTTAATTCAACAAGATCAAAACAACATGATAGATATGTTTGTTCTTAACGATGGTGCTACCAGGTAAGTATATCTAACCCTTTATTTCTCTTGTGATATGCTTCCCCTGTGATGTGTTATATGTTGTTTAGGCCTCCTGGGATGACCCTTGATTCTCTTGTAAGGTCCGGGATACCAGGAGACCACCTATGTTGTGACCTTCTTCTATGTGTATCATCATTCTTCTATATTGCTCTCTCTGATTTCATTGTTGAGTGTTGTGTCTTACAAACATAGTGTCATGGTTGGTGACTTGGGGGCACCCTCCTATGTGATTCTCCCTAAGACACTTGTTTCTCCTCTCTTATTTATTGTTTCCCTTCATCTAGTGTTTCCATCTACCGGGTGGATGATGACAAACATTTATACTGATGCGGACCTAGTGTCCCTTTCGAGAGCAATAAAAAATTGGACTTAGTTCCCAATATGACAATAGGGTTGTATATTTTATCCGACACAATCAATCAATCAATCATGTAAGCCCTATGCAGAGGCGGGATATTGAGCATATCCTTTTTCTTAAGCCCTTTGCGAAGGTGAGGATGGTGTATTTCTCGGAGCAGATTGCATCATCCTGTCATTTTCAAAAGTCCTTTGCGATGGCGAGAGGTTGTTCTGTGACTAACTCAACCCTTAAGCGTGTCTTCAGCGATTATTGTGGTGAAGCCCAATTGTTGGTGGTGTGCCTGTAATGTGCCTGAGATGGTGTTGGACCTAGAAATAGGTACACACCATCGCTTGTTTGCCGTGTTTTCTCCGTTTTGTCAAGTGTGTGTGTTTTGGCATGTTTGTTGCCCCATATGTAGAGACCAACACCTTTGAGTAGTGCTTCATGTATTTTGGGAGGTTTTGTGTGTATTGCGTGTGTGTTGCCCCATATATAGAGACCAGCGCCCCTGAGTAGTGCTTCATGTATTATGGGAGGTTTGTTTACTTTCCAGTACTTGCATTTGCATTTCATATATATATGAGAAAAAGAAAAGAAAAGATATCATTTATGTCTTCCATGCATTAATGTGTCTTCTATGCATTGACTATCTTCTCTGTGTTCCATGTGACTGTAACTGTCTTCTCTGTGTTTTGCGTGCTTGTTACTTTCTTCTATGTGATCGGCGTATCTTCTTCGTGATTGGTGTGTTTGTGACCTTACTTTAATGCATGTATGGGCCTCGCGTTCATACACACATTAAAGTGGGGGCTAAATGTAATGTCAGAAAATGTCCCCTTGGGGGCTTTTCCCTCATAAGGTTTAGCTCCCAGGTGTTTAGAGTGCATTTAGGACATTTTAATTCATATTTTGGCATCCCGATGGAATGAGACCTAGGTTTCATGGCAAATGGGACCTAGGAGGACCCCTTGAGTTGTACCCTGCCTAAAATAGGGGGGAGGAATTGGGCACCCGTGTCTTAGTTTTGGGCAGCCCCAATTTTTGGGTGTCAGTTTATGACCGTTAGGAGGTTATTTTGCCAACACAGTAAAGTTTGATTTTTAAAATCTTGGCGGAAATGCTTGTAGGTGCATATTTAAGCATGTGTAGGCATTCATTTGTAAACTAGATTTCAACTAGATGATTACTAGCAAGCTATTGTGTTCTCAAGGTGATTCAAGGCTTTCTATTGTGTTGTAAGAGAAGACTTGTATGTTTTGTGTGTTGATATCTGCAGATCTGAGCATCAATCTCCTCATGGCATGAAGAACATCTTCCTCCATGAGAGCTTCACTACAAGGTGACATATCATTGTGTTTTTATCATTGATTCCTTTGGTTTTTGCCTCTGCCTCATAAGGGCATGCTCTCTTTGTTTGACAATGGTGTTTAAAGACTTGAGTGTCCTCCGGGTTTTGACTGAGGCAAACCTCTAAACACTACAACCCCCAAACCAAGTCTTGTAATTGCAGGTTACAGGTGTCGCATTTGGGAAAAGTGGAGTTGCAGGAAGGAGTGGCAGGCATCAAGGATTCGAGATCTAAAGAAAAGTCAGACAAAGGAGCACTTCCAGGACTAGGGCACCTGCAAAAGTGTCCTCTGCAGATAGATCTCAGGAAATAGAAGTTACAGGGTTGATCAGTGTCGGAAGGAGGTCCAGATTCCCTGAAAAAGTAGGTACCTTGGACTTGGGTGCCTGCACCAGTGTCCCCGACTATTCTGCCTCAGAACCCCGAAAATAGGTATTCTATGATTTGTTATTTTACTCCCGTTTGTAAGAGTTTTTTCCGTCTTTTGTCAATTTGTTGTCGTATTTGCATAATTAGGGTTTTAATGGTTAATTAGACACAAGATAAGGAAAATAATTAATTAAATTCCTTAATCCAAGCTTCCCCTCATTTGCAAGTGACCTAGGGTATGATAGTGCTCGCCACTCGACCCTAGATCCTTCAATGTTAGGGTGAAAGGAGGATTCAAACATCTAAAGAACAAAAGATTAACAAAATTCAATTTTACCCTAAACACCAGGGTATCAAGAAGCGCTAGGTCAAAGGTACCCTGTGAAGGAGGAAAAGAGTTAGCAAGGATGGTAGCAATTTTCCACATCACTGGTAGAATTTGGGGATTCCAGCTTTTTCTTCCATTTCAACATGCAATAACAAGTGGGCCATGCCGCCCTTTTTTACACTCTACACTTTCGTCCCCAGATCTTCTGCGCAACGAGAGTGATCTTCTTTATGCCACGTAACACTCTTTATGCATATTGCCAACTAATCTAAAAAAAAGGTAGACATATTGCCAACTAACAAAAAGCTTGACAGAATCCTCCTCTACAACACGACATCATCTTTTATTTCCATGAGTATTCAATTTATCTCTATTTCTATATATCCCTACTCTCTTTGTGGATTACTTATCAATTCGTATTTTTGTGAAAATCTAACAAATTTATGTGCTTAGCTTATAGAAGAAATGGTACTGGCTATCATGAATGAGGCAGAGAATGGAATTGGTGATAAAGGACCCACGCTGCAAACTCATTACAAAATGACCCACTTCATTTTATCACACAGGTAAGTATAGGAAATGCAGATCATTTTGAATGCCTGCATTCAGAGACACTGAATTTTGTTTTGATTGGTTTACTCTGCTCCGTTTTCCTACTGTTGTTTCTTTAGATTTTGTGTTAGATCAAAGTTTCAAACAAAAGCTAAAGTTTTTATGGCATCGCTCAGTCCCACAGATTGCCGCTCCCTTAGCTCTGCCATCGACATTGCTTGATTATTATGCAGGGTTTTGATGCATTGAAAACTTGCTTTGCACCCACAGAATAATAGATTTTAACACCAGATTTTATCAATATACCTCCATATCTTGGTCAAATTCTGTACATATTTGATATGATAAATTTTGCAATTATGGTGGAGGTGTACAGATGATTTGTTTTCTTTTTTGTATATCGACATCTAAAAACTCTAGTTTTCCTTTCTACAGAGCAGTCTTCCAACAGGCATCTAGAATAATAGGTTTTAACGCCAGTAAAAGAGGAGAACATTGGCTTGGAGCCATTGGGCGGTGGCACCCTAGTCGATGGCGAGGGCGGGCAGGCTATCGTTGTGAGTTGTGGGTTGCCATTGGCTATTCCTTTAGAGTTTGATTATAACAATTGTAATTCTGAGAATTATAATTTATTTTATACAGATTTTTCAAATCTGGTCTAGTCATAAGTCCAGATTATTTTAAATAGTTCATTTATAGAAAATCTTGTTCTTGCACAATATTCCATCATGAGACCTCAAGATTGATTGATAATAGCTAACAAACTTCTGTAAATGATTTTTTTTAAAGACACGATCAGTTCTGATTAGGATTCAATTTGAAACTTGACACATCTTTTTGTTTCAATAAGTTATTGTTTCCTATTTGGATTCTATCTAAAAATGGACACAACTTTTGGTTTTCATTCGTCTGTATGGAGAAGTGGTACACTGTGAACAAGGATGGTTTTGATATATTGTTATTTCCTATTTCTATTAGACCATTGAAAGGTATGTGAAAGTGGAAAGATGTGCTTCTCTTTGGTTCTGGGCCTCAAAAATAACTAATAGCATTCAATGGACCTTGCAGGGCATACGGTAGTGGAAAGGAAGACAATCCTTTTTGTGATGTCCTTGGATTTGAAAATGCATGCATGAAGCTTTTGAGACATGTTTCATTTGTTGATTGCTTGGTGTGTATAATAATAATGATTTATTTATTTGTAAATTGGGTGTTTGCAAAATACCTTATAGGGCACTCAGGGTAAAAGAAATTAAAATACATAAAAGTCTTAGAAGAAATAGATTAACACTTAATTGGTGAAAATGTGTAAATAAAATCTATGCATTTTCTTATTTCTCTGGGCATGCCGGCTCTGTCTATATTTAATTCTTCTCTGTGTGATTATATGGTCTAGCAGGTGAAAACCGGTGAGGAAACCCTTGAGCCGCCAAGAAAAAGAAATGAACTCGTGAGGAAGGAGTTCTTCTCAAATGGAATATCTATATTTCTGTTTTGAAAATCAATAAAATTAGGGTTGAGGAAGTTCTTATCAAATGGAATATCTGTATTTCTATTTTGAAAATCAATAAAATTAAAAGTCTTTGTGTTGCAAAATATTGTGTATGCCTTAAAGGTTTTCATGTATTGTGGATTTTTGTGAGTGATTGTGAGGTGTGAGTGATTTTTTGTAAAGGGGATTATTCTTTCTGTTGCAAGAAAATTTAATATAAAAAGTTATATTAATCAAATTATAATTGAAATAGTTGTAAAGTTTCCAATTAAAAAATTGATTGTGTGAGATGGATTAAGTTTTTTTTAAAATAAAGATGGATTAAGTTTTTTTAAAATAAAGATGCAAATGAATTGGCAATGACTACAATTTTTAATCATTTATTGATCAATGACCAGTTAACAACTATCAATGACCAAATATACTACCAAATTACCAAATATACTAACCAAATATACTCCCAAATTACCAAATAAACTACCAAATTAATGACTAAATAAACTACCAAATTGATGACTAAATAAACTACCATATTGATGACTAAATTAATGAGTAAAATTTGTTTAGTCATAAATTTGGTCACGAGATAAATGACCGGCAATAAACTACCAATGGTCATGTGACCAAACTACTGATCACATGACCATATTTTGGTAGTTTTTTTAGTCATTTATTTTTGTTTTTCTACTAGTGATTTATCACTAGCTCCAGGAGCTAAACCAGTCAAGCAAAAACTACGGAAGATGCATCCCCATATAGCATTGTTAGTCAAAGAAGAATTAAAGAAGCTACTAGATGTGGGGTTTATCAGAGCTATTGATTATCCTAAATGGGTTTCCAATATAGTACCTGTCTCAAAACTGGATAAAAGGATTAGACTATGTAATGACTTTAGAGATTTGAACAAGGCTTGTCCCAAGGATGACTTTCCTTTGCCCAACGTCGACATCATTATAGATCTAACAGTAGGGCACACTATGTTGTCACTAATGGATGGATTTTTCGGCTATAATCAAATCAAAATAGCACAGGAAGATCAACACAAGACCGCATTCACATGGTCATGGGGTACCTATTGTGGGTGCGTCATGCCATTTGGACTAAAAAATGTAGGGGCAACATACCAAAGAGCCATGACTACATCTTTCATGACATGATGAACACCATCATGGAAGATTATGTTGATTATATCCTACGCAAATCACTAACCAAAGAAGGACACATGTAGGTCTTAGACAAAATCTTTTAGAGATTAGAGGAATTCAATGTACGGTTAAATCCAAAGAAGTGTGTTTTCGGAGTCACATCCGACAAACTTCTTGGATATATAGTGTTAGCTAATGGAATTGAGGTGGACCCGGCCAAAGTAAAAGCAATCATGGGCATGCCACCACCCAAGAACCTCAGTCAACTAAGGTCATTACAAGGCAAGCTATAATCTATCTAGCAGTTTATCTCTCAACTAGCTGACAAATGTCATTCGTTCACACATCTCTTGCACAAGAACATTCCTTTCAAATGGGATGACAAGTGTGAACTGTAAACCTTTCAGCACCTCAATGAGTATCTAATGAATCCACTGATTTTGATGTCACCAATCTAGGGAAAACCACTTCTACTTTATATTTCATCTACCCCAACTGCTCTAGGAGCTCTACTGGCACAACAAAACTATGAAGGAAAAGAGCAAGTTGTTTACTACATTAGCTGGACACTGGTAGGTTACAAGATACAATACACACCCATTGAAAAAGATGTCTTGCCGTGGTTTTTGCTTCACAAAAATTGATACATTACATGCTCTCACATTCAATCAAGCTGATAGCAAAGATAGGTCCATTGAAATTCTTACTCAGAAAGGCTACTCTAATAGGCAGGCTATCAAAATGGGTCATGATACTCAGTGAGTTTGACATCGAGTATGTAGATAGATGAGCCATAAAAGGTTAGGTGATTGCAGATCAGTTGGAAAATGCACCATTGACATATGAGAATCCATTAAGCTTTGAGTTTATAGACGAATCCATCTTTAACATCACAACCCAAGCATGGAAACTCAATTTTGATGGATCATACACTCAGCATGGGTTTGGAGCAGGTATCTTGTTGGTTACACCTCATGGAGACACAATTCCAAAGTCATACAGAGTACTCTTTCCATGTACCAACAATGTGGCAGAATACAAAGCAGTGGTCATTGACATCAAAATGGCAGTAGAATGGAAAGTCAGAGAACTTCATGTGTATGGAGATTCACAACTTGTCATCAACCAGGTGAATGATGACTATCAAACCAAGGACGAGAAGTGAATACTGTACAAGCATATGGTAGACGACTTCAAAGAATACTTTATTGTGATTTATTTTGAGCAAATACCAAGACTGGAGAACAAAACAGCAGATGCCATGGCAACCATTGCATCTCTCCTTGATATACCTAAAAACCAGTCACTCTACAAGTTCTTGGTGGAGCCAGTATCCCATCCTACCTACGACATCCCCGAAACCAACATCATATGCCACATAGTAGGATCTAATTCTCCCTTGTACAGAAAAATATATACCTATCTGAAAGAGAACACCCTACCACCTGATCTATCTAATAACCAAAAAAAACCTTCATCTGCTAGGCCTCCCGCTATACCATAATTACCGACACCCTTTATCAACGAGGGCTTGATGGTACTCTCCTTAGGTGTCTCAATAGTGAGAAATATCAAACTGCCATAAGCAAAGTTCACGAAGGTATATCCGGAACACACTCTAGTGGTCCTACCTTGGCTAAGAAGCTCATGCGTATGGGATATTATTGGCCAAGCATGGAAACTGACTCCTATCATTTTGTGAAAAGGTGCAAGAAATGCCAAATTCATGGAAATCTAATACATGCACCGGCACAAGAGCTACAGCCTTTAACGACTCCTTGGCCTTTATGTCAATGGGGACTCGACTTAGTGGGCAAGATACACCCCCCATCGTCCAATGGCCATATATTCATAATCACTGCCACTGAGTACTTTACAAAGTGGATCGAAGCCGTACCCCTAGCCAATGTCACAGGCAAACAAATTGCCTCATTCATCCTGAATTACATCATTTGTCGTTATGGTATTCCCTTATCCATTATCACTGATAATGGCAAACCTTTTAAAAACCAGGATGTCAAAGAACTGTGTGACAAATTCCATATCCAACACCACTTTTCCACCCCGTACTACCCTCAAGGAAACAATCAAGCAAAGGCATCTAATAAAACCATCTTGAAAATCTTGAAGAAGACTGTCAATGATGCCGGTTGTGATTGGCACATCCAACTAAATCCTACTCTGTGGGCCTACTGTACAAGTATCCACACTCCCATAGGTGCAACACCATATTCCCTAGTCTATGGCTCTAAAGCCATCTTGTCCATTGAAGTCGAGTTACCATCCTTGCGAGTATCGTTAAAAGGTCTCATAACTGATGAAGAATACCGGGTTTCTAGACTATAAAAGTTAGAACTGTAGGAGGAAAGAAGACAAAATGCCTTTAATCATCTCAAAGCCTATCAACAAAGGATGTCCAGAAGCTACAACCACATAGTAAAACCCAGAGTCTTTCAAGTTGGTGACCTAGTTCTCAAGGAAAATCCTAGAAATCAACAGGATAGGGAAAAGAAAGGCAAGTTTGAACCCAACTGGCTTGGTCCATATGTAATCACTGCTACCTATGGATCAGGAGCCTATCAATTAGCAACATCAGAAGGTGAACTATTCGATGATCCCATCAACAACATGCATCTTCGAAAGTTTTATACCTAAAACCCCAATGCAAGGGACAAATTAAAAAAATTGTGCAAATAAAAGCAAGTGGTGAAAACCTGGAAACATGCGCTATTTGTGATAAACCGCTTCCTCCATCTTTTAGGATTTTAGTCCTTCTCTATATTTTCTTACCGCATCTGTCAAATCACATAAGGATACCTATCATGGCTTGTTCTTCGCTCACCCTTATCGCCTTATCACCTCAAGCCGTCTATCCAATCCATCATCCATCTTGTCATTTGTCATGACCCCATCATTAGTACCATTATCAAACTACGTCACCTTTAAGCTATCACGTAGGCAAGGCCATCATTGATGATCCCTCGAGGCTTCCCATCCATCCATACCTCTCATCTTACTGTAATAATTACACTCTATCCATCACTCGTGTCAGTTTTCATTCTCGAACTACGTCACCTCTGAGCTATCTCATAGGCAAGGCCATCATTGATGAGCCCCTGAGGCTTCCCACCCCTAGGTCTTAGGTCCACATAGTCCACACTGACAAACTACATTGCCTCTGCGTAGCACCCGACGCACTAGGTCAGTCCCTTAGGGTTTGTCATATCGAATCTACCGTCAGTTCATTCCTATGTTTCATCCATAATAACTAGATCCTTTACTTGACTGGGGGAAAAATCCTCGACCTAGTTGGGAATTGGATTCTTGAATGTCACAAAATCTCAGAGGATAACAAACCGGATCGAGAAACTATCTTCAGACAACATGCAGCACTACAGGCAAACCTTTTCAACAAAAGCTTCACACAAGACATTAACCTGTATCAGACAATAATGTGCCTAAACTATCAAAATGATTATATCTATTTTCATGGCAAGAAAACATATCTATGGCAAGAAGATTTGATGCTTTGTTATAAGTTTAAGTCTTAGGTCTTGATTTTTGTTATCATGTTTCCTATGCTACTCGAGGATGTCCAAGACTAGAGGAGCTATGATGGCACATGATTATTTTCATTTGTTTGTTGTTTGTGGATAAATCTTTAGTAATGTGATGACTCATCTAATGACATGATCAGTAAAAGATCATTGAGGACATCATGAGTCTAAGCATGAAAGAGTGCAATCCTTATCTGTTGATACATGCAAGCGATACTCAGGTCATCTCAGTTCAATTTTGCCTAGATGCTTGTATTAACTTGCTAAATCAAAATCCATGTAAGAGATACCAGGTCATCATGGTTTAATTATACCTAGATGCTTGTATTTTCTTACAAAATTTTAAAAGCTCAATGATGAAAAAGTACTTCAAATACTTGTCTACAAGATGACAAAGCCTCATTTGTGCATGTTAGGCGTGCATTTCATTCCATTTATAAGTATTCCATAAATCATCATTTACCAAGTGGCTTAGGATCCAATTCGTTATCTTTCATTTATCCATATTATCCATTTATCCCAATTATTCTTCTAAGTTGTTCATCATATCCAAATCTTTTGCCTAATTCTTCTAAGTGTTCTTTCATTTATGATTGAGTATACTTGGCATTAACAAAAAAAGAAATCATTATCATTTTGCATATTCTAAACATATCCATCATTAGTTCATATCATTTTAGTTCATTAATTGAATTAAACATTTAACTCATGATTTTTAGCAATAGTTTCATATAGTGATATCATGTTACATAGTATAAACATTGTCAATCATAAGTTCATTATCATTTAAGTGCATTAGTTGTATTAAGCATTTAGATCATGATAGTGATGTCATTTATCCACATAGATTGCATGCATAACATTTATCATCAAAAAATAAAAAAAAAACATAGATATCATTTGTCATAGCAGTTGCATCTTAGATCATAATACATAGAAAATTAAACATTTAAGAATCATCAAACATATGCATTAGGTCATCATAAACTATAAGCATATAGGATCATTGTACATAGAATTAACACAGATATAAGTCATCATGTGAACCATAGGTCATATCATAAGTGTCATGTACGTCATAAGAGCATCATATTAGAATCATCACAATGTAAGCATAAACAAAAACATCAATCATATAGATCACATCAATCAAATAGATAACATCCATCATATAGAAAGCATCCATCCATTAAAACACATGCATGAAGTCAATCAAACTCATATAGATCATAATAAAAAGTAATAATAATGTCCAAGTATACAATGATGTCATAAATGTTTGTCTCAAGTGTCAAAAATGATATAAACATGATACATGTCTCCAAAATGCCTAAGTGGTACTATCTCTGGAAGGTGCTAGCTATTGAGGCTGAGGCTAAGGTTGCGAACCTATAGGACGAGGAGGTGGTGGCCCCGTAACTCTTCCACTCTTTGACAGTGTGCGCCTAGACCTGCTACATGAGCTTAGGTGGAAGCTACCCACCCTCTGCTCTGGGGGCACTACCTACTCATACAGGGATCTCCAGTAAAAGATCTCTTGCGCAAATTGAACCATATCTGTAACAATCTACCCATGGGGACCCTATGCTATGGTCCGCTACACCTACTGCAGTAAGGTCTATGCCCTCATGTATCTTTGAATGGCAGTGTCTCGCTCTAGGATAGCTATCTTGACATCCCTCTGCAACTGTGTAACCTACCCTTGTAATTGAGCCACCTGGGCTCGTAATGCTGTCATATGTTCATCATCCTAACCCTAGACCTGTGCCTACACCTATGGCTTCCCCTAAACCTATACTTGTGCCTCCACCTGAGGCTAGGCCTGCACCTATATATGTGCCCTCTCCAATCTCCGTCTCACCCTCCTCTGTCCTCCATCATCACCACCACCATCTCCATCATCACCCTGGTCACCTCTCCCACCTCTGCCTCCATCATCTCCTCCTCCCCGGCCACCTCTACCACCCTGTCATTGCCTCCTCCTCTAGCATGGAGTGTCATCATCATCCTCATCCTCTAGTCTCGAAGCCCGCTCTCTAGGTCCAGAGCATCTTAGCACAGGATGCGTTGTAAAGTGGGCCACAAAACCCACTGTCATCCCTGCATCCACAATTTGTCTTTGCAAATCCCACGCCTGGTATGGAATCTGCAGAAATTTACTCCTCGCAATCTCGTAAGATGCCGTAGGACCCCACCGTGAATGCTCCTTGTGCATCCAAGCAAATATGGCAGTACCCTGGGGCATTCCCTAGAATCTACCAAACTGTCGAAGCACACAAGAAATGATGTGTTTCTCTAAGATATAGGGAGTCCTCCCTATCAACCATTGAGTCTGAAAACAATAAGGAAGCTCTGTTGCATCCTCCTCCCATACCTCACAATCTAGGTACGGTCGCCACTCAACTGAATCCACATTATCCAATGCATGTCTCTAATACTCAAGCTTTCCCAACTCGGGTTGGGAAAGGGTCTCCTAAAACCTGTATGAATATGGTCTATCGTGGCCTTTGACTCCCATGCCTATCGGTCGTGTGACCGCTATATGCAACCATGCCCAAATCTGTAATAATGGCACACCAGCAGATAGACCGGTAGCTCCATCATAGACAAACTGATGCAGATCATGGTATAAGTGTGCAAGTATGCATGGGCCCCAGGTGAAGCATGTCTCGTCAGCTATCATCCGCTCTAATGTCCTCCCCCATCCAACCTGGAATCCACAAGATCTCATGTCTGGACAAACCACTCCTCCTACCAAACCTACTAGTATGGCTGGTAGGGGCTTGTATTAATCTACCATATCAGCCCAACTGATCTCCGTCCCCTCAAGCTTAGCATTGTCAAACACCTGTCTACACTCTACCAATCCATCTCCTAAGTGTGACTTGTACTCAACTAGCTCTCCCTGAATAAGAATCCACAAAATCTGATGCACATCATCCAAGGTCACTGTCATGAGCCCCAGTAGGCAAATGAAATGTGCATGTCTCGCTGTGAAACCTCTCTCCTAATGCAATCAACAATCCCAGATTTGCTCGCATCTTGGGCATAAAGCAAACAAACCACAGTCCCACAGATTTGAGCACCAAGTGGTCTGTCTCAATCAAGTAGGGTTGAAGAAGCTACGTAACTGGGAATCTCTCCCATGACATTAAGACATTATCTAGCTCCTCCTGCAATCAATAACAAAGTGCGTTAACAAATCAACTAAGCTGCATATCTATCCAATCAATCAAACCAGTTACTTAGCTATCCTATCATCAAAACCTTTCCTATAATCTCTTCTGAGATTCTATCAATCTCAAAGATGACCTATCAGTTGGCCAACATTGATAAAGATGCTGACTTTATCAAACTAGCTAAGTAATTGACCAGTTTTCTCAAATGCATAGCTCTGTTTACCAGATGCATGACTTTATGACATATGCATGGAAACCCCAATCATTTGCGCTATTTCAAGCAAATGCATGGAAATAGGAGCTATATGCGCATGTTTAAAACATATGCACAACATCATAACATATGCGCAACATCATAGCACATGCGTCAAACCTATTATTGCATGCGCGGGATTATCACACATGCATAGGACTGTTGAATGAATGTGCCGGATCATTCATATGTGAGAAAACCCTAATTGAATGCACACATTTATTCTAAATGTGTAAGACTGCTTTCTAAATGCGAAAAAATAGCATATGCACAGATTCCTTAATCATATGTGCTAAATCGAAGCATATGTGCAGCCTAAATTATCATTTGCGCAAAACTAATCTACCAACACATTTAAAAATGTGAACTTTGACTCAAATTTTTGACCATAATTAATGCACTTCAACCGAAATTGAAAGCGTACATACCAGGGGTCTGTACTCTGCTGGCCGCTTGAATCGTCAAATCCTCTCAAATCAGTGGTCCTCTACTCGAATTCATGCCATCTTCGCTAACTGCTCTACTCTGCTATAAACTAGGGATCCTAAAATCTCTCCTCGAATGACAAGTGTGCAAATGAGTAGAATGGAGGCCCCGCATCCTTATTTATAGCCAAGTGAACCCTAATTGAAGGTGTTTGACCTTGCACATGCGTGCATTGTTCTTCATCTGTTTCTCATTCTCCATAACCTAAATTTTTCACCCGTCTATCGTGTCATCAATTTTTGCTTGTCGTGAGATTGTTCATCATTCTTTTGCCAAATCCAACCTGACCAATCTCCTGAGGGGGCATCCTACTGTCATCAAACCTGTACTAGGGGCAAACTAGGGCATGTATCATACTCAGAAAATTTGTATTCTTTGAAACACAATCCATTTAAGATGGTATGCCAATGGATAGAACAAACAAAACTGAACAAGGAAGAGAGTTATGAATTCATACCTCTTCCCAAGCACTCTAAGAAGAAAGGTTTTGAAGAAAACAATCTTTGATCACTCCCAACCAAGCACAAATCAATTCCAATCGTCACTTCAAACAAGCAAATCTAAATCCTTCCATTCCATGGAGAAAATCTATTTTTCAAGCAAGAGGGTTTCAAACAAAGGAGAGCAAATTTTGGAGAGAAAAAAGCATAATTCAAAATACATGTCTTTTTTCCTTTTATGCCTCCAAAGACACTATTCATTTTTTATAATAAAATATTCCTCTTAAGTGATTTAATAAATCAAATCAAAGTTATAGCATTTGCACAATTAAATTATTTAATTCATTATCCCAAACAATAAATAATTACAATATTTCATTTGAAATCACATAAGCATTTAATCAAAATACATTAATATTTTAATTTTCCTTGAAAACACCCAAATAATTCATTAAGAATAATATGGAAATAGTTAGTCAAACAAACTCAACTATTCCAAATAGGTTATTGTCATTTAACTCAGTCTCATTCCAAAAAGTACAAACACGCCATACTAGGCATTCAATTTTATCATTTAATGCAATCTTTACCAGAAAATATTAAATTTCAGAATTGAACCGAAATCACTCAAATTTGTTCCACAAGCATATAATGATGCAACAAACATTTTTCGCTAAATTAGAAATAGCAATTTCCAAACTAAAATTATTAATTTAATCCAAAAACACGGAAAACACGCTTTTCGAGCCATTTTAAAATAAAGTGCAAGAATGCTAAGGAAACACACACAAATGATTCCAAACACACATCACAGGTTTCCACAACACAAGGATAAGGGTGAGATGGCTTAGCGTCCCATGTCAACCTTCTCCACATTTCCCACATTAGTTAACACATGTAATTCCCTGCACACTCAAGTCAACCATCAGGCGTACCTGCTCCACATATAATAGTTGAAGCAACATAATCCACTCCAACATGGTATAATCACACATGATATAAAATAATCACATCCACTATAATCATCTATGAATAGCATGATCCAGGAACATGATGCATAAATGAAAACATTTCACAATGTGGGAATAATACGACAATCACAACTATAACAAGTATAGTTAAAACAGTGAAGCTGAAGCACTGGAATAATCTAACATGCAAAATCACAACATATGCATCCCATAATGCATAGTTGGAAACCAAATAACAAAGCACAATCCCATCAGAAACACCTCAATGGTCATGCAAAATACATCCTCAGAACCCATCGATGGCACTATAGACCTCATCGGCAAGTTCAGTGCAATGCATCAAAGCATAATAATCACATAATGCACTGATAAACACTCAGAACAAGATATAACACATGAAACAAAAAAGCACACAAGGCACAAACTAGGGTGGGCATTACATAGTATGAATCAATGTTGAATCCCAGCACTACTGTATGTGGTATAGGTGCTAATACGCAAGTTTTAGGTGCTAATACGAAAGTTTTAGGCACTGAGAGACAGGTATAGGTGCTGATTGATTCTGTTTGAATTTTCAAGGTGTTTGCTTGGATGATTTAGCAAGAGATATCAAACAAACATGCATCATGGCTTATTTGAGGACTTTTTGTGGGTAAAACTGATATGACTTTCATGGGTCTTACACAAAAAGACACGCCAAGCACATTAACAACCTAGATTTAGTAAGATAGGAGTGTATAAGATTGTAAGCCCACCTTGTTACCTTTATTTAGACATAACGTGCAAGTCCCATGAGGAGGAAACTAATCGATTTTGATCACCCAGGATCACTCTAAGGCGTAAGGGGAGAGCATACACGACATGCACGCTCATTTCTAGAGGGCATTTGTACTTGGCGATTGAATCAATGCGGCTTGTGTGGTGAGTATTTTTCGCAGCCTAATTGGTATTTGGTGCATCACAATCTTATATGGCTGAAAGGTTTTATCTAGGATGTACAAGTTTCTAGGGGTTGTCCCAATATATGTTAGGTATGGGGGACAAATATGTGAATGGGGGTGTCCCAAGCATCCAACCAAGAGTGCCAACCAAATCAAGTCTCAGTAGAGGGAGGGTCTCAGGGTTTTTGCTTAGACCGAATGGGGTCCTTCCTTTGAAGTGAGTCTTTTGATTCTCACAACACTTATATACCACACCATAACACATGATTGAGGTCGTCCCCTTGGTGATGAAATCCAAGGCAACCCCCTAGAGGAAAGAATTCAAGGTGTTTTTTATCACCAAGATTGCACGAAGTGCAAGGGGAGAGAATACATACCAAGGACCTTGGGATTAACAATAAAATAAAGAGAGTGAGAGAAGGTTTTTGATCCCCAAGATCACCTAATGGTGCGAGGGGAGAGCATACACGTTCTAACACCCTAAGACAAAGCAAACAAGTTAATTCACCACTATACTAATTTAGTGCCTACACTAGTGATACAAATGATGCTTTGAATTGCAGGGCTACAAACAATCGTTAGTAGTTTGATAATTTTGTCTTGGACGATTGAAATAGGCTGCAAAGACAAGGATTAGTCTCAAAAAATTACAAAAGGTTAGCAAACCAAAACCAAACAGGGCCAGGCGCTGCAAGAATCTGTCTCAACGCTGATAGACGCAGGCGCTAAAACAAAGGGTATAGGCATTGATCCTAACACTGCAAGCACTAAAACAAGAAAATTAGGTGCTAAAATAGGAAAATTAGGCGCTAAAACAAGAAAATTAGGCGCTAAAACAAAAAAATGTATACCTAAACTAGCAAGCGCTGATGCAGTCTATCTAGACACTAATCTATCCTATCAAGAGTGATGGTTTGCAAACTTGATAAAACCTACAAAATAGAGAGCTACAATCCTACAAGATAGCTTATTAGATCAATTAGATGCACAAACAAACCAATTTGAACTCTTGATGCAAGAATAATATAAAAATTAAAGTTCAAGAGGGATCCAAACTGGGTGCTAAACCTTGAAGCCTAAGCGCTACTCCCTATTATGTGGGCATTGAAGTCAATTGTCTAAGTGCTAAATCATCCTGGGCAGAGTGGATGCTTGCAAATTGATTTGGGTCTGTAAAACAGAGGACTACCACCTGCAAATAGAAAAAGACACTAATAGAAATGCATGTGAATTGGATGTTAGTTTCTTGTGAAATTTTGAAATGACACTTCCCTATGCTCAGGCGCTAATGTATGAGATGCATGCGCTACTCCCTGAAGTACAGGTGCTACTCCGTGAAAAATAGGCGCTAACAGGCAGCAGAGTTGTTAAAGTTGATAATTAACTCCAACCACCAGTATCACCTGCAAAACCTAAGATTTACCTTCCTTAAGAGAAAAAAGCAAAGAGGAATAATTTGCACAATAAGGATGAATTAATGAATTACATGTGAGAACTTGCTTTTATATTTGCAAATTAGAGAAAAACCCTAATATAACTTAAGAATAACTTAAGACTAAAATTAGCCCTAAGTAAACTTAATAAAGTGTAATTAACTATTTAGTTACACCAACACCCCCCCATAAGTGCAACTTAGGGAGAAATGAAAAACATGCAACTAATGCAAGAATGGGACCCGACTACAAGGCCATGTTAGGTACCCATGAACAACAAGAATCTCTCATAAAGTGGAGAGAAAGGAGAAAAACCCAGTGGGAGAAAACTCCTCTCCAAAAGAGAGAAAATACAATAAGTATATGAATATGTGTTGGAAGAAGGACTAACACTAAGACCCCCCAAGAACTGAATCCATCACAAAAGTACAATCATGAGTGCCCCCCCATAAGAGAGCGAAAAGAGAATATGAATCCCCTCCAAGGAGAAGCTCTAGAACCAATGAAGAGATTTTGAAGACAGAATCCAATCCACTGCCTGCAAACAACATTTCTCCCTTTCAGAAGAAACAAATTCACTGGTGAATGTAGAAGTCATTCCCACATCTTGGATGAATAGGGAATCCATATCGAAATGTGTGCCTCTAAATGTAACTCAAGTGACCTCATACTAGGAGAATATGTCTTCTCCAAAATAGAAATTGTCTGCCCAATCAGAGAAGAAGAACCAGAAGAGGATATGATCTGAACTGCATCAAGAAACACAGTAGATGAAGGTGGTGATGGAAAGCCACCTGAGATAGCATCAAACAAGAGAGATAAACCTTCAAATGTGTCCTCCAAATCAACAATGTGAGACTTCACAAACAGAGATGATATGTCTGCAAGATAGGAATCCTAATGAGGTGGATTTGAAAGACTGATATTGACCTGCTGCGTAGAATTACTAGAATCCAATGATGATGTAACACGGAACTCTGAAGTAGTAGTAGATGATGGTGGAGCAATGATCTCATCAGGAGGAAAAGCGATCGAACCAAGCATTTCAAAAAGATGATGTGAGAAATGAGGACACATCTCTTTCTCATGTTGATTACTTCTACAATATCTACAATTAGATTTATGTTGATGGTAGAATCCCATCTCCTTAGATGATTAGAGATCAAAACATGCAAATATTTATGTTGATAACAGAAGCCTATCAAAGCAAACAGAACCTTTCCAAGAGGCAGAATGTCTAGGATATCCAACAGAAACCATAATATCGACAAACTAATTAAAATATACTTGGGGTTGAATTTGAAAAAATCATATAGGTGGTTGTGTAGAGCTCACTAAAACCTTTCCAACGCCTATTCATTTTCAAAAAATGGAGATTTTGGGTGCAAGAATGGAGCTCGAAAGCCAAAAATTAATGCCTTGACTTCAAACAGAAAAAATAGGTGCCAAAAAAAAAAAAAAACTAATCATACCATCACAAACTATGCAGAACCAGCTTTCCGGCAATATTTTGTTTGCGAAAAATTACTCCAGATGTGAACATTAGGACAATTTTCGTGAAATTGCTCCATTAGGGTTTGGAGAAGAGGGCAGGATGGAGGATTGCTGGATAAAACGACGCACCTTGCAGAAGCACCCTTCAAACCACTGGATAAAATGATGCACCCTGCGGAAGCACCCTTTAGACCGCTGGATAAAAGGACACAGAAGCACCCTTCGGACCATTGGATAAAAGGATGCGGAAGCACCCTTCGGACCACTAGATAAAAGGATGCAGAAGCACCCTTCAGATTGCTAGATAAAATGATGCATCCTCAAAGATTTTTTTCAATCTCTAATTTTTGTGAATTAATAGGCAATTCTAGGGTTTTCGGCCCTTCTGAGCGCGTTGGTGACGATGATTTTGGCCAAAATGCTCTAAAACCGCGGTTCACCTCTGGATTTTAAAAAAAGCACTCTTGAAACCTTCACAGATCTGGCTTCCCCAAACCAAATTCAACCAAACAAAAGATAAATCCACTTTTTCTAGCTACTTTGAATCTAATGGAATACTCCATTTTACACAAAAACACACCCAACAAATGGCTCTTGCTTGAATTTTTCTCTGAATCTGAGAAGGGGCTTGCAGATCCGCTCTGATACCATGTTGAAGTTGATAATAAACCTGAAACATCATAATCTTCTACAAGCCAAAGATTAACCTTCTATAGAGAAAAAAAGCACAAGAGAGCTATTTGCACAATAAAATGGATGCAATTAATGAATTGGATTCAAAATTACATGTGACAACTTGCTTTTATATTTGTAAGTTAAATAAAACCCTAATATGACTTAATAATAACCTAAGACTAAAAATAAGCCCTAAGTAAACTTATTAAAGTGTAATTAACTATTTAATTACACCAACAAGAGTGACCCAGCAGATAGTAGGACCCGGACGTTGAACAGAGAGGCATGGGCACTGAAAGGTGACGTGTAAGCGTTGATCCACAAAATTTGAGTGATATTTTGACTTGCACAATAAAATTGTAACATAATTGATTGTAAAGCACAAGGTTAAAATGATTTCAACCTATTCAATTCACAATCAATTACCACCTCAAGATTAGACTAAAGAACTATGCAAGTAAACTATCCTAATTGCACCCTAATTGATTATGCAAAGCTCTTGATGTGTCCTAATTGATATGATTTATGCTAATTGCTAAAGGATGTTAAATGCTCATAGAGGCATAATTTCTTTGCATTCAAATTGCTTGTTGGAAATGGAGGGGAAGGGCTCAATTTATTATTTTTCAGAGGTGAGGATGAAGGGCTAGGATCAAGGGCTCATATTGCTTGATGATCCTCAAGCAAGGAGAATTAGACAAATGACTCAAAGAGATTGGATGAGGGAGATGCTCCAAGATTCAAGGGGAGATCAAAGGATGAAATTGTATGGTTGAATGGATGGATGGATAGGATTGGGTAGGTATATGACATGTAAGGACTCATTTATGAAAAGGTATGGTTTGGATTTTGAGAAGAATATAAAATTTGGAGAAGAGGACAAGTGTAATTTTAAATTCCATGCAATAACTTGCCACATGTAATTTAAAATTGGAAGAATAGTGGAAAGAAGGACAAGTATTACAAAAGGAAGATTTGCCCATACTCCCAAGGCACCACTTGTCATGTACATGCATGCACATGAGATGACAAGTGTCCATCTAGAAGCATGCGGGAAAGGGGTAAGCTAGGATTAATTTAATTAACCCATGTGCACACATTTAGGAAGAATTTAGTGATTGATTACAAAAGTAATCAAAAATGGATAAAATAGGCAATTAGATAAATAGGTATATTTATTTAATTTTGGGAGGTGAATATGAACTATAGCCTTTTAAATGAATTTTTGATTCTTTGGACTATAGTGGAAGAAAATGATTTTTTCAATGATAAGAGGAGATGGGGAAATATTAATTAAATAAGTACTAATTATTTAATTAACACACGCGTTGTATGAAATGGTGGAATTTATTCGATTTGGATCAGTTTATTGTGTTGGTGAAAACGGAAGATGGTTGTGACCATTTTCATGTGTCTACAATTATTATTTTATTATTTTCTTATTATTTCTTCTCTCTTATTCTATTTTCTTCACCCTTAATGTCAACCTTTATCTCTTAACTTCCTTTTTCCTCTATATTATACAAGACATCTGCTACAATTTTCTTATCTCTCATTCTCTTCTTGGGTTCTAATTTCTTGATGATGGATCACTAAGTGTGATTTGAAACATCAAAATTAAAAAACCTTGGCACATAGTTTACCAGAAGCTCTTTTAACAAAATATTATGGATTGTAGAAAACTAATGGCTCTAATTGAATATGTTGATTGAGTGGATGTCTTGGTTGAGTTGGTCATTAATGGATGAAGGTTTGGGGGTGAGGCCCTCCATTTGTGGCCTCACCAACTAGGTCTAGACTAAAAATTATTGAGGTGCTAATCAAATAATAATAATAGAACTAGATCCATCATAAGTAACCTCCACATCTTACAATGTCATAATGACATTAGATGCTCTTAAAACTTCTTAGATGCATTACAAAGTATCTAACACATGGACAAAAGTGCCACCTCAAGGTGGGATGCCCTCGTTCCCACATGAGGACAAAATAATAAATAAATACAATAAATAATTAAATATAAAACATTGTGATATAAGGTTGATACCTTTCCCAACATTCTTCCACTTGTCGAACACCTTGCAAGAGAAAAAGGGAATCACCAACAATCTGTAAACTAACTACTAGGGGTTGAGAGGCCTTTAGACTTACTGCTCCACCTGAACTTCTCTATGCTCACAAGCTTTGTCAACACATCTGCAATAGTCACTAAAGCATCAACCTTTTCAAGCATCACCATTCCATCCTCCACCATGTCATGAATAAAATGATACTAAACGTCTATATGCTTTGTCTATGCATGAAAAGTTAGGTTCTTTTCCAAACTGATGGCACTCTAACTGTGAAATTCAATATGAATTGCTTCTTGACTTAGCCAAACATCTAAACATAATCATTGAATCTAGATTGCCTCCTTACATGTATGAGTAACTACCATGTACTATACCTCTATAGTGGAATGTGACCATAGCATGTCACTTTTTATCCAACTAATCATACTAACAAATAGTAATAATTGAATCTAGATTACCTCCTTACATGCATGAGTAGCTATCATGTACTATACCTTTATAGTAGATAAAGTGACCATAGCTTGTTACTTTCTCATCCAACTAATCATACCAACAAATAGGTTAAAAACATAAGCATCAGTCAATCTTCTACTATCCACATCTCCTACCCAATTCAAGTCAACAAACCCCTAGATCTCCAAGTGCTACAAGTACTCACTGAATTTGTTGCAAGTGCCACCAATCTTGGCTTGTTGCAAGTGACCACCATGATGCGACAAGTGATCATGGTAGTAAATAGAATACTCTATAGTGCCTCACAAGTACCTAAAGGCTCTGTTCACTACTACCTAGTGCTCTCTACTAGGACTAGCCCTAAATTGGCTCAAGATTCCCATTGTTTGGGCAATATTTGGTCTAGAACATACCATACCATACATAAAACTAACAACTACACTAGCATAAGGAAAATGAGACATATCCTCCATCTTTGTAAGTGAAGATAGACACTGCTCAACTAATAACCTAGTCCCCACTGAAAAAGGAACACTCACTAGTCTGCAGTCTACCTTGTTAAAACACTATAACGTAGACTCAACATACTCTGTCCCAACCAAAGATTTTCGTTATCTCTATGTGTTCTAATCTCCATACCCAAGATGAACTTATCAGCCTGAAAGTTCATACCAAATTGTAACGAGAGCTAAGACTTCATATCCCTAATCGCCCCCTTATTATTACCAAATATCAACATATCATCCACAAATAGAGTGATAACAAGGAAATGATCACCATCTTGCTTAATGTATACACAGTGATCTAGTTTGGATCCCAGTCATAGGATCCCAAAGATTAAACCCTTTCACACCATTGTTGTAGTCAATGAAGGTACACATCACTGCATTATAATCTAACTTTGACTACTTCTTAGGAACATGAGCATATGCCTCACAACCAAAAACTCAAAAATGTTCAAGTGAGGGATTTTTTCCTATCCAAACCTCCATAGGGGTTTCATCCACAAGTGTTGATGTAGGAGACTTGTTAACTAGGTAAAATGTAATGCTACCCACCTTTGCCCAATTTTTTTGTTCCAAACTAGTTCCATTGAGCATACTCCTAGCCCTCTCCATTAATGATATGTTCATCATCAAGTTGAAAATCCATTTTGTTGAGGGGTATATGGAGTTGCCTTGTGCTTTGCAATATCATTCTCTTTGCAAAATCTAACAAACTTAGCTGAACAATATTCTCCACCATTAATTTTTCTCAACACCTTGATCTATCTACTTATCTAGTTTTCCACAAGAACCTTAAACTCCTTGAACTCACTAAAGACCTTAGATTTATGCCTAAGAAAATAAACCCAAGTCTTCTTGGAGAAATCATCAATAAAAGAAACATAATATAAGGATTTTTCCAATGAAGGCACATCTACAGGACCAAACACATGACTATGGATAAGATCCAAAGTCCCACGAGACTTGTGCGAGATCAAGTAAAATTGAACATGATTCTATTTACCATAAATGCAATGTTCACAAAAGTCAAAGTCAATAGAATAATCAACCAACCCCTCTACAAGATTTCTATTTTTCAAGGTCTTAAGACCCTTATCACCTATGTGGTGCATTCACTCATGCCACGACATAGTCTTCTCAACTAGCATCTTGCTCTCTAAGGTGAGAACATGTTTAGGTACCCATACTACATTTCTAAGTGCTACAAGTCCCTTTGTTGCAAGTGCCTTTGTTGCAAGTCCAAGTGTTGTAAGTGACTTTGTTGCAAGTCCTAATGCTACCAATCCCTTTACTACAAGTACCAATCTTGTAGGTGTAGATGCTACAGGTACCAAAGTTGTAGGCTTAGATACTACAAGTCCCTTTGCTATAGGTACTAGTGGTGCTAGCATCAAGAAAAAAAAAGTTCCAACCCAAACTCCCTTTGCCAACACCATAGCTCCATGAATCATCTTACATCCACCACTATTGAAGACTACCCACACACCCACATCATTCATCTTGCTAACAGATAACAAGTTCCAAGCTTGAACCAAGGATGTGTAGAACTCTTAAAATACCTTTGATCCTCCCATAAAAGAATCTAATCTTGACTCAGCCATGCACAACAATACTCAAAAAAGAGTTGTCACCAAGGGTAGACCTTTCCACCACTAGATTTCTCATAATTAGAAAACCCCTCCCTATGGAGAGTCATGTGGAAAGAGGCACTAGAGTTGATCATCCATGCATCCTCACATGCATCCATGTGAAGGGATACAACACGTGCATTTAATTCATCCTAAGAATCTTTAGAGTCTAAATCACCATCTGACTCATTCTTTTCTTTCTTCTTATGTTTGTAATTCTTTTTGATGTGGTCTTTCTATAGATACCTGAAAATGACTTGCTCCCGCAAGCCACTTTCCCGCATCCTCATATCATTAATTTACCCTTTACCAATTAATTAAATAAAATTAATTTATTTAATTAATTTATCCTAAACCATTCATCTTATTTACCCCTTGTAATGAATTAATTCAATTAATTTGTTACTCTACCTTAGAACATCATCCTTCGATTGATTAAATAAATATCCTAATATTTATTGATTAATTTCCCTCATCCCCTAATCTAGATTAATTAGATAAAACATATTTATTTAATTAATCCCCCTAGCCTATGACCTAAACGTACCCTAATTGAATAAATAATAATTATTTAATTAGCTACCCTAACCTACCCAACCACTATACCCAAATTAATTAAGTAAACCATTACTTAATTAATTTTAACCTCTAATTAGTCTCCTCACTAATTTCCAATAGTCATATTAATTAAGTGTAACACTTAATTAATATGGTCAAACCATCATTTACCCTTATCCCCACAAACTTTGAATAAAAAGTAATTTTTTATTCAAAGGGGTCACATGACCCTTCCACCTCACCTTTCCTCTTCCATGTTAGAGCTCTTTTTAATGCAAAGAGCTCACACACGTGTTTTTGAAAAAGACACGTGTCACATATCCTCACACTCACCAATAAACTTTAATTTTTTATTCACACCATCCCCCACAAAAATAAAATTTTAATTCATTGGCAAGTCATAATCATCCTCACCCTCTCCCATGGAAATGAATTTTTTATTCATTCCTCATCCTTCCCAATGTGAATTTAAAATTCACAAATAATGGGAGCCATCCATTATTGTTGATCACATCTCCACTCTTTATCTCATCTCTTCATCTCCACCATTGATATCAACTTTGAATCTCCACTATTGGATTCAAATCCACCCAAAAATGCCTATAAATACAACCCTCCTCTAAGCCATTTTCATCTCATCCTTTTGGCATCACCACTATGCCAAAATCTTCTTAGCCATCTCCCTCATCTCAAGCCTTCCGTATCCTCATAATGTCAAAATCTCAACTCATTCATCTTTAGTCATCTCTCTCTCATCTCATTTCTATCCAAATCCATAGCCAAACCTCTATCCAATCCATACCCAAATCCTTATCTCATCCACATTGTGTTGAAGAAACAAGAGCAATCCACATACTTCATTCTACTTCATCATATCTACTTGGGTAAAGCTAGGAGCTACTTGGGTGCAAGCTCCTCCACCTTATCAAGGAGTGAAGAAGATTTGGAGACTTGTGAAGGTATAATCCACTCTATTTTGTGTTTCTTTCACGTTTTTGTGTCTTTCAATCTTTTTTCATCTACAATATGTTTGTTAGAAATGAATGCAAACCACTACAATATGGAAATCTAAAATTTAATCCATAGAATACAAAAATGGAGATTTAAAGTAATGTATATCAACTACAAAGAAATTAGCAAACACATAAGAAACTCACAACACAATATTTACGTGGAGAAAACCCTTTTGGATTAAAAAATCCACTAGAACAGAGGCCAAGTATGTATTATCCTTGAATAAGATTACAATATTGTCGTGTTCTCTTTCTAATTAATTTATTTTAGATGAATTATTAGCCCATTCCTTTATTTCCCGTGGGCTAAGGAAAAATAATGAGGGAAATAGTTTATTTAATATTTAATTTGTGGTCTCGTGAGTTTATATTTTTTTGAATATTTGGGAGCAATTAAATATTAAATTTTAATATTACAACACAAAATGGGGCGTGGGATTCCATGAGGAGAATTTATAGCTTACAAGGTCCTAAAATAGTTGGTTTTATGACATATATGACCGTTTTATGATAGGTTGTCATAATGCAAGATTTTTGCTATTTTAAGCTGATGGTTATGGAAGGGACAAAGTGGAAATAATTTCAAATATTATTCCAAGTTGGGCATTGGATTTTGGGCACCTACTTTGCAGGTTCAAACAAGACATTATTTATATGTGGGGATTTTCATACAGAAAGAACTTTTGATCATATTTTCTTCTCAACTTTTTTGTATGAGATCTTGTGCTTTTACAACTCCTATGGATGAAAACCCATTGATTTATAAGAGAAATCTTATTCATAGGTTGCATTGGAGCTTTAAAGAATTGCAGATTTTCCAGTTTGTTCAGTGTGTGTTTGTTTGCATGTTTCAGTGGAAGTTGTGTGAAGATTTGGCTTCAATGTTTCTATTATGTGTTGTGTTGTTATTTTAAATTAGTTCATTGTTGTTCCTGTTGTCCATTTATATCAATGCCAAAAGTTGTGGGATTCAATCTTACAAATTGGAGCAAAATATTATTATTTTGTGGTGTTGTTTGCAAGGTTTTTGTGGTGGTTTGTGAAGAGTTTTGTTTCAGATTATTTGCTGATGTAGTTGCTATTGTATTAGTTATTGTAACATAAAATATCAATGTAAAAATTAGATTATTATCAATGGAGATGGTTTCATGAGTTTCTAGGCAAAATTGTCAATGTTTGTGTTGCATAGTTTAGTGAAAATTGTGAAGAAATTTTGGGTATTTTGTGTGATCTTGCTTATTGAGTCAAATATGAAATTTAATCATTAAAAATTATTTGTGGAGGACATTAAAAATAAATTCACCTCCTTCTATTCTATATTCAATCTAATTATACTTGTGTATCTGTGAACTCTCTAACTTCTACCTTCTCCCTCCTCAAGCACATGTTATATAGAAATTACATACAAGAATGAGAATACATGAAATGTGAAATCCAAACTTGGGAATGTTCCAATGCCCTACATTGAAAATCTCACCAACGTATTAAACATAGCCTCTAACAGCTTCTTACACCCTCTTACAAGTTGTCATGATTGATCTCTCTATTTTGGACACGTAGTTTGTCATACAATCCCTTGAAAATAGGAGATGCTCTTACACGTGTCATAGACTATCAATAGATTATGCAAAGATTCTCTTCGGCAGGTTATAATCAGCCCAAGAATAGCCACTGCAAGTTGTGCGCCTAGTTTGACCTTATTACCTCATTTACATTCCCAAAGATGCTCTAATTGGTAAATAGTAAATGTCTCCTATTAAATAATTATTTATTGTTGCCAGTAAATAATTGATTACCATATGAACCATAAAAAATAATTACCATTGTCAGTGAAACCTTCATCCCTTATGAATGCATTTACAAACAATATTAGGAATAATTAGATACATAGGATTTACAAGGTTGGTAGCACCTTAATCCTAACACATTTTACCTTGGATTTACTAGGAGACATAGATCTCCCTTGAGACATAGATCTACTCTTGCCATTTTTCTTGTCCTTCTTTCCTTTTCCTTTGATTTTCCATGAACAACTAGTGCTTCCTTGGTAGATTCAAAAGCCTTCCACCCCATCTTCTCAGAGAGAAGAGAAGCCACTACTTCATCACGCACAAACTTTGAAGTAGTATTTCTAATGGCCATCAACAATTTATCTCATGAGTCTGACGAAAAACATAATAGGACCATGCAATTCGTATAATAATGGGCAATTGACCAAATAGATACTAAAAGCACAAATACAATGAAATTTGAAAACAATGTTTCAATTTTAGATTTTAAAATGAAATATTAGAAAATAATAGTATGTTAATTATTAAATAGAAATTGAAAATGTGTATTAGTAACTTTCTTATTTTATGCACATATTGTATCTGTATATCCTACTAGTAGAAAAATAAAATTATAATCAAGAACATTTTGGATTATGAAATACACTATAAATACATACCTATTGCATTGTGAACTTCAAAGGAGTCGTAACATATCAAAATCTAGTGACAGATTCGTCGAAAACAATGGAATCCTGAAGTTGAGATTAAAAATATACTATTTACATATCTTCCATTTGACAAATGATTTGCTCACTCTACCTATGGGAGTCATCCCAGTCTTCATTTTCTCCTATCTACATACTTCCACTTAGAGGCATCTCATCAAAACCACTAGATGTGTTCATGTTCATTGTGTTGGATGTGCTAGACGTATTATTTGCACAACCTCCTTCTTTCACACGTAGACCTCTAGATTCTCAAAGCCCTTTCAAAAGGAAAACTCTGCATTCATATCTAGTTGTATACATTCTCAAGTAATTTTCTAAATTTGTCAAATTTGTTTCTTATCTTTGATTTCAAGAATTCCAATGCACCAAAAACTCCCTCATCCTTCACTAACCCTAATATCATGGTTTGACATAGATCAACAAGTTTGAAATATTTTAATAATGAATTGTGTAATATTTCACTCTGACTTAAGGTTTCCCAAAGCTTTGTTATTAATCCATATTGGAAGGGACACTCCATGAGTTTAAACGGTTCCATCAATGTCATTGAAAAATATTTAGATTTCTCTACAAGCTTAGGTTTATTTATAGTTCCTTCTATATGTTGTGCATTCAATTCTAAACTTTTAGAGAATTATGTTGGCGATCTACCTAGTACTAAACATTTCTATGAGAATCCACACATATTACTCCACAACTACCAAGGAATAGAGTCATTGTGGATCTTCCAAAACTCAATGATTAAAATATTGGCTAAACAAGCCAATGATGAGAGAAGATCCTACTCTTCTATGCTTTGAGCTCTATGGGGCTTAGGAGGTTTATCCTTCTAAAGATATCAAGAAATGACAAAACTTTGAGGGAATTTGTTGTAAAAATAAAAAATAGATAGAAACAAAATAGTGCATAAGCCCAATTTGTTGTTACATAACTTATATTGTGTTGGTTTCCTGCAATATTACAACTAGAGACCTTAAATTTGTAAAAAAATGATAAATTTTCAGTTTAAAGAGTAAAGAGGGGATCAATAAGCATGTTTTTTTTGGTAAATCAAGTGATGGGTAAGGGTCCCCTCCCTTTGTATTTCTTCATAAAGATAATTACATTCATATTTAAGCCTTATGGGTGGGTAGATTATAGTTCATGATACACATGTTTGAGAGAGAAAGCCATAATCAACTTCACAAAATGGTTGAGAAAACATGCCAGAATAGATTTCAACAACAAATAGGTTGATTTATAGGTCAAAATTTATATCTTCTATATCATATCTAGATTCCTATACAACTATAATCTACATATTCATTTGAGCACAAAAATATATTCTAATTGTCATTATTTTTGAAGCTAGACCCATAGGTCCCATCCTCATATTTTACTAGTCCAACATGACATTGCAGAAACTTGATGGCAATCCCAACTTTGGTAGTGTTGAAACATTCTTGAAGGTTTGGGGATTTATATGGAGCATAGAGTTCAAGTGAATTTATGGTGGGGTTATAAAATTCCATAGTTACCTTGAGAAAGCCTCAGATGTTCGCCACCTCTTGAGCATTGTCAACCTGTGTGATTATACTATGGTGATAAGAGAAGAATGAAATTATTGATAGATATTATCTTTCAAATGTGTAAATTGATGTGTGAGTATTATGTTCCAGCTTGGAGTATCAATTCTTAGTAGAAGGCATGGCATATGTTGTTTCTTTCCATTCATTATTATTTGTGGTTGTGGCATGACTTATAGTCTCATCATTGTTTATTACGTGAGTTTCATCCAATATCAACCTTATGTTAGGCTAGTTATTGATATTATTTCCAATGATAAGTTCATTAGTATTGTTTATACCTTGATTCAAAAGGTAGCCTACTACTTTGTTTCCTTCGCGGTAGTAGTGGTTGACAAAGGAGAGATTGTATAGGATTTCCCATGCTTCATTGAGAATAAATTATTGATCTTCTAATTAGATAAATGTCACTTTCTAATACATAGTATTTGTTGACCCCAATGGCAGTTGGCATAGATCTCAAACCAGCATAGGGACAGTTTGGCATGTTAATACAGTTTGAGGTTGTTTGTGGATAACTCTTGCATAGACTTCACAATATTTCATGATGTTTTAGTTGATATCACCTAAGTGATTCTTTCTTCTTGATATTGAGATGTGTTACATTTGGTTGAGGTTGATATTGTGGTTGACTCTTGGTTAATGTGACTCCATTTGTTCTAAGGGTTGTAAAAAGCTATAGTCTTTATTGGCAAGCATGATCAATTCAAAAGTGATAGTGTCATTTGATGATATTGGTGCAAGGACTATATTTGATCTTTCAAGGATATCATTTGGTTAAATGTTATTATTTTTATTTGATTTAAAATTAATATGAAAGAAAGGCAATTCGTAGGGCTCTTAAATGAGTAACCTGGTCAGCAGGTCTTGGCATATTTAAGAGGTAAAAGGTTATGATTTTGTTAAAGATGTCACCGGCCCTTTTAGGGAAAACTCATGCTCTCGGTGACCTTGGTATATCAGGCAAAAAGGCAGTTTTGTTGTTTATTTCACAAGGTCAAACTTTGCAAAATGATGGCTCTTGACTTAGGGTTTGAACAGTATTGAAAATATTGGAGATTTGGTGATCATGAGGTGAATATTGTGTTTGAGATGTGACAATGCTCGGCAGTGAAAAGACTGAAAGTAACTAGACAATTATTTTTGTCACTTGAAACCTTGAGGGCACAACAAAAACCTTGATTTGTTGGCAGCATACAGGTGAAATCTTTCCCTCTTGGGTGAATGTTAAAGTTTTGGTTTTAAAGGTAGTTAGTTTGTTGAGCGACAAACCGTTTTGAACTCTGGTAAATAGTATGGAAAGTTTTTTTTATTACCCATAAACAAATAAGTTTAGGGTTTGTGTAGCAAACAACAAAAGAAGGTTTACCCAGTTTGAGAAGGTTATCTCTTGTTATATCCACATGCATATGTTGTTAGGGTTTCATGCAATGGGTTTAAAAATAGTTTGAAGACTCTTTGTTTGACCCTGGTTCAAATGTGATTAAATGTTGTTAACTGCAGTTGTAAAGGATTCTTTTATTATCTTTCTGTGGTACTATATTGAAACCCTTGTGGTTAAACTTTGTAATACATGTAATGGTCTTCAACAGGTGAACATTGTTATATACTTAGTTTTCTCCTAAATGGATCTGTTCGACCACACAACCATGACAGTTATTGACTCAAGCTTAAACCGCTTTAGGCAGTTGGACATGAACAGTTACTTGTACAAACTGTTTAATGAAAGAATAAGAAAGGGGTGAGACATTATAAAAAAGAGGCAAAACACCTTGTTGACAAATTTATGGGAATGTACTTGCAATATCACTGAGATAGCAACAATGTGTCTTAATGCAAAATCATTCTTGGATTGATAAGTTATATGTGCACATTTATGATTATGGATTCTTGAGTCTCAAATGAAATGAGACAGTCAAGATATGTTTTACAGTGAAACAGAGAAACCCTCTATATTGTATATCTTCATTTAATCTTTGAGAAGTTGTAAGTGATCATGTCAATGAGACAATATGATCATTACCAGTGAGGCTTGTGTTGCCAGTGAGGCAGTTACTACCATGAAAGCCAGTGAGGATACCATGAATGCCAGTGAGGCTGTAGTAACATCAAAATGCCAATGAGGCAGTTGTAAATGAAAAATGCCAGTGAGGCAGTAATATAAGTCAGTGAGACAAAAAGCCAGTGAGGCTCTGTAATTGGTGTTATTCATGATTAAGCCAGTGAGGCAATTTCTGAGTGGTTTTTCATCCCTATGAGGGTTTTCCACTCATGAAATCTATTGTGTCATAGTCTATTGTTGTGTGATCCATTTGTCTTTCATGCTTGAACATTCAGTCTTATTTGTTGTTCAGTACTTGATTTCTTGTTTTTGATAAAGCATACTGTTAGCATAATTACTTTGTGTTTATCAAGTTTGATAAGAAGTAAATAAATTTGTTTTTATCTACAACATTGATTCACCCCCCCTCTCAGTGTTGTTTGTACTCCAACAATATTATTATAATCGAGTGTCCTTCGATCATGATAGAGCTTAAACTGCATCATTTTAGCAAGTGAAGACCAAGGATAAATACTTTAACTTTGATATCATTATTAGTGTTGAGTTGTAGTTTCTTGGATGCCACTTTTATCATGTTTCCTTGTAAGTCTCAGATGATGCATCTAGCTCTTGATAGTCTAGGGTTGCCTCTACAGGCTCCATCAAAGTTCATCTTGAATATGCCATTATGAGGTGGAATCAACTTGATCTATCCTATTTTCAAGGGAGGTGGTTGAACCCAAAGATCCCATGAATGGGAAAATAAGCATGTATTATAAGTATCCTTTGTACCCTTAATTACACTATGGACTTGCAGACTAAAAATAAATTCCACTTCGCTCAGGTGTTTATCATTATGAATTGAAAGTATAGGCCAATAGTAGATAGCAAAGATCAATGCCTAATCCCATTGCAACATAGTCAACAAACAAATTAAATACAACAAAAAAGGGCCATTCACATTCATAATCATATCCAATTATGTTCCTCTGGATTCCAAGGGTCTAGATCCATTTTCTATCAACATGCACCACATGTTAAGAAAAAAAGAATTATATATTTTACTTGAATGACCTACTACAAAATATTATTCTATTCCTGCTCTCCAAGAGTTTCCAAAGTGGATTATCACACCAATGATTACAATGCTAATTTTTTCTAAGATTAGATATCTCCTTCTTGTAGAAAGTTTTACAATTTATATCAAATAGAAACATGCCTAGATTGCATACAATATTGACACATGGCTCAAATATGGACCCTTGCAAGTTGCATTTGTAAAAAGAAATAAATAATATTCTCAAATGATTACTCTTGACCCTTTCCTTGCCTAGCCCTACAAACTAAAAGATTATCTTGCCCAAAGTCCCTACTCTAGCAAATTTATTTGCACTCTTGCTCAAATATTTTACCCTATGGGAAATATTAAAATTTGCCCCCATCTTGCATAAATTCCCATAATAAATTACCCCCAATAGATCTGTGAAATTTTTTACCCGGGAGTGAAAAATCATCCTCCCTTAGTAGGCAAATTCCCTACATATTTTGCCTTGCATAAAACTTTCAACTCCATATTTCACTCAACTTGTAAACTCTTATGTTTGACTTTATAAGAACTCACATATTGCAAGTTAGGGTGGGGGTCAGTTTAAAACCATAGGCAAATATTTTAACACTCCATATCTTTAGTTTATTCATATGTGTTGAATGCTCTTCTAATGTCAAATTTATAGTGCTATTATGAAATGCAACCATAGTGATATCTATGTTCAAGGCCAACCTTGTTGGATAGCTCTAAGATTCTAGAAAATTTATGTATTCCAATTATTCTTCCATTAACGACTTTACTTCCCACCAAGTTGGAAAACAAGGACCTGTATAAAGGAAAACATTTCTATGTTGGACTTCCTCTACAAACTCAACAATATGGCCTTCATTACTAATTCTCATAAGGCCAAATGACATTGCCATTCCTCATCTATGTATGAAGTATCCATAATGAAATTTGAATTGGTTTGCTTATGTGCCTCAATGGATTTTTGATAATCCATTCCATGGAAATGATCTATAATTAATTCAAAAATTCCATTGTTGAATGCTTCTTGGACCTAAGTTTTATTTTGTTGTTAAATGCTCCTTTCAATTTCTATTCATGAGGTGTCATTTAAAATATGAAGCTTCACAGGCAAGATTTGGGATAAATCATCCAAATATCCAAGACTTGAACCCCATGGTTAAGCTTATTGTATAAATTCCCTGGTTTCTCACTATAGAAGGTGGAGAGAGACGTAAAAAAATTATTATATTCAAAGCTTTTGATCTAGAACTTCAAATTTGCATTCTCTATTCAATATCACGTGTTATTATTTTTTTCTTCACTTGTATTCACTACTCATAGGCTGGAGCTACCCCTTCAAATTTTGCACATTGGCCATTCCTGCATACAACCTATTGGTTATTTTCCCAGCTGGATGCTTGTTCCCAGAAATCCCTACAAAATAGCCACCATTGATCGACAAGATTCCCGGGCCAGGGGCCAATAGTATAGGAGATAGACTCTATAAATATCTCCTCTTCTTCTTTAGGCTCTACAGAACCAAGGGGGGTATTCCCTATTCAACATCCATGAAATGCATCTATGTATTAGCTAGGATGTTGACACAAAGCAAATAAATCCTCTCTTATGCAGACCAAAACTGTAAGATAAGTGCAAAGGGGTTAGCTTTGGGCCTATATTCAGTTGTAGACAGAGGATTTCGGTCCTAAAACTACTTCTAATGTCCTAAAAGGTTTCGTTTAAAGTTTGAGTTTGACTTATATTTGGATGCAAGACTGGGACTTTGGGCTGCAACAAAATACAAGACCAGATCGGTGCCTATTCAGGGCTCGGAGTCAATAGATATATATATATATATGTGAGTGTTTATCACAGACTTAAAACAATAATCAGATTTCAAGGGGAGTTTGTAATGTCTGCCTTACAGACAATACCCAAGACAAAGTATTTAGTCATTTCTGCTTACAAACATCCTTACTGCAATGTATTCCTTTAAACACTTAGCCCAAAACATTTAATCTACTCCTTGAGCAGAAGTAAAAGACTAAGCATTCAACATGGGAAGACCATATCCTAGAATCTCTAACACCCCTTAGCTGTTTAGATTCAGAAAAAAGAACACATTCAATTTGGAGACAAATAACAAAATACATGCAATAAAGCATTACCCATTTAAATCAACATGAAATGGATGCATTCTGTGTAAGACATTCAACATACAACTCATAAACTCACAAAATACCCAGAACAGAGCCACCAATGAGATTGTATCCTCTTACAGCACCAAAATTTGTCCAATTTTCAACAACCAAATGAGTGACATAGTTTTTCTTTTTATACCAAGACTGTGTACTCAGCAAAATTAGTTACAAGGCAAGGTCAAAATTTTCACCAAATACAATGCATGAGAAATGGCGCTCAAAATAGTTAATGTAGCAAAGAGACAAAGAGGAAAGAGTAGGTGGAATCGGGATCTGCGCCGCCGCCTGAAGGATTTTCATCTTCAATCGGGTGGTTGACCTGTCCTTTCCGTTGTCCATCCTCTGCAAATCTGCCATTAAAGCCTCAACTACTCGCGGGATGCAACAACAGATACATCTGGAGATTTTCCCGCTCAAAAATGGTCGTACACGCTCAGGAAAAACCATCACTGCAGATTCAAAACATAGCCGTCGATCATGATTCCATCACTGAGATCCATGGCTCAAAATCACACTGACTAGTCACTGGCTAGTGAAAACATGCCACGTAGGCATCCCATGATTCTATCGCTGGCTTTTTCTCCTTATATTTTGCCTTTACCGCCTCTGTATATGCGAAAACATATGCATATACGAAAGCCACTGTTCGCCTTTCAAAAACCCTTTGTATATGCAATATGCATATACAACCGTTCATCATACAAGGCGGACCCCAAATTGTTATAGAGCAAATTGGAAATCTAATCGGGTCCGGCTTGCATGTTCATTTTGCACCTGTCGCTTTGTATATGCAAAAGAATATACAAGCACTTTGTATACAAGTCGGACCCCAAATTATTGTTCGCTACATTTGATTCCTCCATCGCGTCCGGGTTGCATGTTTTATCTTGCATATTTCGAATGTATACCACATATACATTCTCCTTTGTATATGAGATACAAAGCTCTTTGTATGTGAGGTGGACCCGACCAAATGCATCTCCCGCTGCTTCATATATAGCCGAACATACAAGACCATTTGCACTTTTCCATTGTATATTGCCGAATGTACATTTTCCCTTGTACCTTTTCATTGTATATCTGAACATACAAACCAAATATACATGCAACCCGATATGCAAGCAATGAATATCCTCAGGAAATTGCGAAAGATTCCCCCATGTACATGCAAACTTTTGAACCCGATATGCATTCAGAAATGCATATAACTTAGTTTTTTCACCATTTTTGGAAGCCGACTGAGATTTCACAAGCATGCCAACATATGTTTGCACTTGCACACACAAAACTTAACATTTTTCCCACGTGCAAGAGAAGAAAGTAGAAAAACATTGCATGCAGCTTAGGGAACAACCTAGCCTAAGGCACCAAGGGCTTGAAGGGACAAGAACAAATACCTGCAACCTAATTCTAGAACCCGAAACATAGGTGATCACCACCAGTGGCTCCAACCGGGGATGTGCAAATGCAAGACTGCAACGAGAACCAAACTACTCCAGGGCAGACCAGACAAAACCCAAAACTCAAAACACGACCGATTATACAAGGCATGTACAAAATATTCACATCTAGTTTACAATGTGCACAAAAGTTACCGATTTATGAGAAATAGGGTTTCAGGAACTGTCCATGCATAGGCAATTCCAGTAGTTCACCAGTTAGGGCTTGGAGGAAATAGGAATCTTCTCCACGAGTGTCATTGATTTGGTACGGGCCCACCCATAAGGGTTCAAATTTACCGTGCTTGCCCTTATCCTAGTTCCTTGCATTCCATACAAGGACCAAATCACCTATCTGAAACTTTCTTTCTGTAGCTCTTTTATCAAACAGATATTTTACCTTTTGTTGTCTCTTGATATTTGTTTCCTATGCCTCCCTTCTCACTTCATCCAGTGCCACCAACTGATTTATCCTTTCAGTCATTGGGTCTCCAATCTCCTCATCATTCCCTTGGATGAATTTATAAACTGGCAGGAGGTTGTTCACAGGCAATTTAGCTGCTACACCACATACTAATTCAAAAGGTGACCTTCCAATTGCTTTCTTCACAGTTATTCTGTCAGCCCATAATGCCATTTTCAGCTTTGAATCCCAAGCCCTTTTGCTTTTACCTACCATCCTTTTGACAATCTTCATGAGGCTTTTATTGCTTGACTCTGCTTGACCATTTCCATGTGGATGATATGGTGATGCATGTAACAAATTTATTCCATAATTGCTGCAAAAATCAATAAATTCACTAAACTTGAAGCACATTGCATTATCTGTGACCAGTTTGGCTGGAACTCCAAATCTGATAATAATATTTTCTAGAATAAAATCCATCACCACTTTGCTTGTAGCCTTTTTGGTTGGAATGGCTTCAATCCATTTAGTGAAGTAATCAGTGGCAACAAGAATCCAACTGTGTCCTCCACTTGATTTTTCTAAGATTTCCCCTATAAAATCAATTCCCCATTGCTGAAATGGAGCTTCTACAGTTATAGTCCTAAGGGGCAATGCACCTTCATATTTTAGCTTTCCTGAGAACCTTTGGCAAGGATCACATTTTCTTATCATTCTTCGCGCATCTGAGAAGAGAGTTGGCCACCAATAGCCAGCTCTGAGAATTTTGTGGGCTGTTGTATAGGCAGCATAGTGTCCACCACACACTCCATTGTGCATCTCACTTAGAATATCTCTGGCCTGACTTTCATCTACACATCTGAGTAGCACGCCATCAGAATTTTTCCAATACAATTCTCCTTGAACAATGATGTATTTAATAGCATGTAACTTCAAGGTTCTCATCTAATTGTCAGTGAAATGGGAAGGACAATTCAAATTTTGCAAATAATGTACTATGTCCTTATACCATTCAAATTCTGACATATTTATAACTTCATTATGCACTACATTTACTTGGCATGCCTCTAGATTTGACTGTGTCATCAAGTTTGCCAGACCTTGTCCTCTTACCAATTTTGTGATCTGTATTTCAATGTTGAACTCTTGCAATTTATTTATCCATCTACATCTTCTTCCATTTACCTCCTGCTGAGTAAATATATCTTTGACTGCTGCATGAGGCACATATGCAACTATCTGAGAGCCTACCAAATATGGCCTAAAACTTTTGACTACTCTAACCAGTGCATATGCATATTTATCCATGATGTCATACTTCAACTCAGTGGCTTGCAATGACCTACCAAAGAAGGCAATAGGTTGTTCAAAACCTTCTGCATTTTTCTGTAGTAAGCAAGCAGCAATAGTATGGAAAGAAGCGAATGAAAATAACTAAAATGGCTTAGAAAAATCAGGAGATTTTAGTACATGAGCTATTTTTATAGCCTCTTTTATGTTCTGAAATGATTTAGTTGCTTCATCTTCCCATTTGACAGTTGCATCTTTCTTCAACATCTTGGAGATATCCTTTGTGGTCTCTGCAAAGTTAGGAACGAATCTCCTAACAAAATTAATTTGTCCAAAGAAGGACTGAACACCTTTTACTATTTTAGGGATCTAAATCTTATCAATTGCAGCCACCCTTTCAGGATCAATCCTGACCCCATCCTTGGAAACAATATGTCCAAGCAATTTTCCTTCCACTACCCCAAAGACACATTTCTTTGGGTTGAGTGAGATGCCATATTCCAATGCTCTAATAAAAATTTGCTCCAAGTGCATACAGTGTTGCTCCTCCTTTTTTGAATAAGCTATCAAATCATCTTGATACATGGCCAGGATTGAATCAATTAATCCTACAAAAGCAACATCCATAGCCTTCTGAAATGTAGCACCTGCATTTGTCAGTCCAAATGGCATTCTCACATACACATAGGTTCCCCATGGAGTAGTGAAGGCAGTCTTGAATTGTTCTGATTCTTTTACCTTCACCTGATTGTACCCTAAAATCCATCCATCATGGATAAAAGTTCACAGCCAGTAACCCTCTATAACATGGCTTCCATGTTTGGCAGTGGATAATTGTCTTTCAAAGAAGACACATTTAGATTTCTAAAATCTACACAAAGTCTTATGTCACCATTCTTTTTTCTAACTAGGACAAGGTTAGACACCCAAGTTGAGTGTCTGATAGGCATAATTATTCTAGCTTCCCTAAGCTTCATAAGTTCTTCTTGCATTTTTTGAGCTAAGGTTGGGTTGATAGGCCTTTGTTTTTGTCTAAATGGTTTAGCTCCAGGCTTCAAAGGGATTTCATGCTGGAACAAATCCTCTCTATAATCTTTCAGGTCCTCATATGACCAGGCAAAAACATGCTTATATTTTCTCAGTAGTGCAATCAACATAATTCTGATATGTGGCTTGAGCTGCTTGCCAATGTATACCTTCTTGGGGGACTGAGATGTCCCCAAGTTTATCTCCTCTAGATCATTCTTATTTGTTGGAGATGCCTTAGTAACAAATTGGTCCCTATTGTCAAAAGCTCACTCTAAAGCAACTAGCCCTCTGGGAATTTTATTTGTCTTGAGTTGAATTACCTCCTTCCCTAAGAGAGTTTCTCTCCCATCTGCAAATTCTACAAAGCTCTAAAAATCCATTTCTTGGTTCTCATATTCATCAATACAATGTAGAAATCTCAGCAAATCCTTATCATCATCAAACACTTGCCAGCTGTATACATTATATGGCACTGCAGGTCTAAGTTTGACCTCAACATTTGTAACATCTGATAGAGTTATATCATCTGGCCTTAAGGCTACATTAGCAAGAAAATCTGCCCTGACATTTTTTGATCTCTCTATCCAGTTTATTGAGAAGGCATCAAACAATTCAATAGTATCCCAAGTAGCATGTTTATACTGTTTTAACCTCTTATTCTTTGATGCATACTTATCTCTAACCTGGGAAACAACTAACTATGAATCCCCAAATACTTTGAGTATCTTGATTCCATGCTTCAAAGCAACATTCAATCCTAACAACAGAGCCTCATACTCTGCAATATTATTTGTGCAGGCAAACTTCAGCAAGAATGAAAATTTTAGAATTTTACCAGTTGGAGATAGAAATACAATCCCAGCACCAGAGCCTTCCTTTGAACAAGCTCCATCAAAGTACATGGTCCAAAGACCCTGTTGGTCCAATTCTTGAATGCAAATATCTCCCTCTTTGCCCTCCTTAACATCTGAGACAACTCTGAAATTATCACCGTCAGTGTCCACAAAACATCTATGCTCCTCTGATTCTTGATCCTCAACTGTTTTTGATGATCTTTCTTCTCTGATTAGTTTGGCATCCTTACCATTCATTGGGATCATAGCATATGACAGATCTAATTGCATACTCCCACCAATCAATGTTGCCCATCTTTGTGACAACAACATGCCATACCTGTGGCTTGATATCAACAACTGTTATGTTCATTTTGTAGGCCTTTTCAGGATATGTTGCCAATCTGAAATCTACATCTTTCATAATCCCAATGACAGGTACTTCCCTAGCATCCATTGCGTAGCATTTCCCACATGCCTTATCTATCTTTAACCTAGCTTGTTGCATGATGGCCAAAGGCATAATATTTGTTGATGCTCCTGAGTCAAGCATACAATTCTTAATCACTTTTCCATTTATGACCAGGGAGACATAAAATGGTTCAACCTGTGAAGGGCATTTTGTCATGGTCATCCCAAGATACTCCTCAGGAATCTCATCCTCATCCATACACATAGATTGTTTCCGACCCTGAGTTTCAATGTTCTGATTAGCTTGATAGGGTACTCCTGAAATCAGGGACAATGTTTTATTTCTGAACTCTTCAACTTTCATCAATTCCATTAATGGAATAGAGACTTTCATCTGAGACAAGACCTAAGTTATGTCAAATGGGGCATAATTTTGTATAACAGTTGTAGCTTGATCTACAGTTTTATTTTTATCTTGGCATGATCCAGCTTTAATTTTTGTGGCTCCTTGACTGTCATTCTTAATCTTAAAATTTCTATTTTGATCCTCAACCTGGGGAATTCTATTTTCTGGTCCTTGAGGAGCATGACCTATTTTTTGTTTAAAAAATTGCTTATTATTGCTCCATTGCTTCTTTTGTGTCTCAATCCCCTTATGACTATGCACTGGCTGACTTGCAAAAGTATTCTCTGGTTGGTGTGAGTTACTTACCGGAGCTTTACCCCTGAGATTGTAATTGCTTGACCTGAGCCACTGCTGCAGCTGTGAGGGCTCTAATTTCTTCATCAGATGGCCTTCTCAAGTTATTCAAAAAATTGTGTGAATTCTGAGCATAGGCATAGTTGTCTTCATCATCTTCATCATAGGGGAACTGCTGATAGGCCTGAATCTCATCATTTGCAACTGCTTCAGCATCATGAAAGGGATACTCCCTATTTGTAGACAGCATATTGACATTGTCATCTTCCATGTAATGCGGTTCATCGCATTCATCATAGGAAACAACATTGTTGTATAAAGACTGAGCAATCATGCATTGTGATTGTGAGTGAGGCATTTGACATATGATGCACCAAGGGGTGTCATTAGCGATATTAACAGCCTTCTTCAAAGGATCAGGAGTTTCCTTAACATTTTGAGTCCTTTGACTTGTATTGCTGTGTGGGAGGATGGGTTTACCATTATGCCAATTGGTATTATATGGCATATCATGTAATGATGGTCTTCTTTCTTGCCTTTGGTAAACCTATCTGTAAGGACCGACTCCTTTTTCATTTTTAGCCATTCTATAACTGAGGTCCTTGACAATAGTTGTCAATTTATGTAATTTGTCCTCAGAAGTAGATGCATTGCCTTGAACGCTTTGAGATTTAGTATTTGGATTTTATAAAAAATTTACATCATCTCTCCTATTTGTCTTACCAGATGCTTTTCTGTTATTCTCAATAGTAGTTGCAATTTTGAAAACGTCTCTGAGGCTGTGAGGACCCTTATCTCTTAACCCATAAGCAGTTTTGGCATCAAAAGCATTTATGTACAACACTATGCACATAGGTTCATTAGGTCTCAGATGATGTGGCAGTTTGTTTAATACCTTCATGAATCTAGCATTGAAATCAGTGAGCTGTTCATTTGATCCTTTGGTGATTCCAGTGAATTCATTAATGAAAAAACTAGGGTCAATTTTGTCACCATATTGTTCTTTGAAAATTCTTCTGAAGCCATCCCATGATGAAACACTTCTGTCAAGCAGACCTTTGTACCATTCTCTAGCCTCATCAACTATGGATTGCATAAACAATTTCATGAAAACGTCTTCATGCTCAACCTCAAAGTTGTCCATGATATTCTGAAAAGCTTTTAAGTGGTCTTCTCCTGACACAATATTATTTCTTGAAAATCTAGGCACTTGCAGCCTCACATGTTTGTCAATAGGATTTGGGTAACAAGGAATGCCATCAAAAACAAGTTGGCTGAATCTATCCAACTGCATGGGCTGCCTACCAAACTGATTTGCATTTACATTTCTATTGACATTCTGATTCCTTACATTGTTTAATGGTACTCTAGCATTATTTGCATTCTGTCTCTGATCATTATGTTGATCCTGCACTTCATTTCTATGCTGATTTCTCATCACATTTGCATTTTCAAGGGTAGGAACTGAATCATTTTGAGCAACTCTCAGAGCTTGCACTTTCTGTCTCATGTCATCTCTGATTTTTACTGCCTGCAAATATTCTAATTCTGCTCTTAAGCTCTTGATTTTTTCAGCTAATTGTTCCTCTTTAGGCATAGAGGATGATGGTCCCATTCCATTCTGGTCATCATTATCATCATCATCCCTTGGAGATTCAACCTCCTCAAATCTGTCACTGGAATCCAAGAAAGGGCGTTCCTGAAACACCTCAGACCTTATTCTCAAATTAGCACCTTGTTGTCTTTTAATATACATTCTAGATTTCAGCCTCAGTATTTGAAAAATAAGACTCTGTCCTCTCCGAAGACCCTGGATGGTTTTGACTATTATCACAATTTTTGGGGCTGGGAGAACCCTCTTGACTGGCCTGAACAACCCCCTTTTTTCTATACATCATTTTTATGGGTAATTCTTTAAGCAAAGGGTTACACTAGGATCTTCTCCCCTGCATATAAATCTCACTTTGACTGGTTGGGAGATTTTTTCGGAGTCGCCACCTATAACTAGGAATTATTTTCTTTTAAAATCAGGGTTCTTGTACAAAGCCTCCCCAGTAGAGTTGCCAAAATATGTTGGTTATTTTCCCAGCTGGATGCTTGTTCCCAAAAATCCCTACAAAATAGCCACCATTGATCGACAGGATTCCTGGGCCAGGGGCCAACAGTATAGGAGATAGACTCTATAAATATCTCCTCTTCTTCTTTAGGATCTGCAGAACCAAGGGGGGTATTCCCTATTCAACATCCATGAAATGCATCTATGTATTAGCTGGGATGTTGACACAAAGCAGATAAATCCTCTCTTATGCAGACCAAAACTGTAAGATAAGTGCAAAGGGGCTAGGTTTGGGCCTATATTCAGTTGTAGACAGAGGATTTCGGTCCTAAAACTACTTCTAATGTCCTAAAAGGTTTGGTTTAAAGTTTGAGTTTGACTTATATTTGGATGCAAGACTGGAACTTTGGGCTACAACAAAATACAAGACCAGATCGGTGCCTATTCAGGGCTCGGAGTCAATATATATGTGTGTGTGTGTGTGTGAGAGAGAGAGAGAGAGTGTTTATCACAGACTTAAAACAATAATCAGATTTCAAGGGGAGTTTGCAATGTCTGCCTTACAGACAATACCCAAGACAAAGTATTTAGTCATTTATGCTTATAGACATCCTTACTGCAATGTATTCCTTTCAACACTTAGCCCAAAACATTTAATCTACTCCTTGAGCAGAAGTAAAAGACTAAGCATTCAACATGGGAAAACCATATCCTAGAATCTCTAACACCCCTTAGCTGTTTAGATTCAGAAAAAGAACACATTCAATTTGGAGACAAATAACAAAATACATGCAATAAAGCATTACTCATTTAAATCAACATGAAACGGATGCATTCTGTGTAAGACATTCAACATACAACTCATAAACTCACAAAATACCCAGAACAGAGCCACCAATGAGATTGTATCCTCTTACAGCACCAAAATTTGTCTAGTTTTCAACAACCAAATGAATGACATAGTTTTGCTTTTTATACCAAGACTGTGTACTCAGCAAAATTAGTTACAAGGCAAGGTCAATTTTTTTTCCAAATACAATGCATGAGAAGTGGTGCTCAAAACAGTTAATGCAACAGAGAGACAAAGAGGAAAGAGCAAGTGGAATCGGGATCTGTGCCGCCACCTGAAGGACTTTCATCTTCAATCGGGTGGTTGACCTGTCCTTTCTGTTGTCCATCCTCTGCAAATCTGCCATTAAAGCCTCAACTACTCGCGGGATGCAACAACAGATACATCTAGAGATTTTGCCGCTCAAAAATGGTCGTACACGCTCAGGAAAAACCATCGCTGCAGATTCAAAACATAGCCGTCGATCATGATTCCATCGCTGAGATCCATGGCTCAAAATCGCATTGACTAGTCACCGGCCAGTTAAAACATGCCACGTAGGCATCCCATGATTCTATTGCTAGCTTTTTCTCCTTATATTTTGCCTTTACCTCCTCTGTATATGTGAAAACATATGCATATAAAAAAGCCATTGTTCGCCTTTCAAAAACCCTTTGTATATGCAATATGCATATACAACCGTTCATCATACAAGGCAGACCCCAAATTGTTATAGAGCAAATTGGAAATCTAATCGGGTCCAGCTTGCATGTTCATTTTGCACCTATCGCTTTGTATATGCAAAAGAATATACAAGCACTTTGTATACAAGTTGGACCCCAAATTATTATTCGCTACATTTGATTCCTCCATCGCGTCCAAGTTGCATGCTTTATCTTGCATATTTCGAATGTATACCACATATACATTCTCCTTTGTATATGAGATACAAAGCTCTTTGTATGTGAGGTGGACCCCACCAAATGCATCTCCCGCTGCTTCATATATAGCTGAACATACAAGACCATTTGCACTTTTCCATTGTATATTGTCGAATGTACATTTTCCCTTGTACCTTTTCATTGTATATCTGAACATACAAACCAAATATACATGCAACCCGATATGCAAGCAGCGAATATTCTCGAGAAACTGCGAAAGATTCCCCCATGTACATGCAAAATTTTTGAACCCGATATGCATTTAGAAATGCATATAACTCAGTTTTTTCACCATTTTTGGAAGCCAACTAAGATTTCACAAGCATGCCAACATATGTTTGCACTTGCACACACAAAACTTAACATTTTTCACACGTGCAACAGAAGAAAGCAGAAAAACACTGCATGCAGCTTAGGGAACAACCTAGCCTAAGGCACCAAGGGCTTGAAGGGACAAGAACAAATACCTGCAACCTAATTCCAGAACCCTAAACATAGGTGATCACCACCACAACCAATGGCATTCCCCAAAGTGGATGCTCAAAAATAGTGATATGGTGCTGAATAAAATACACATGGACTCCAAAAGAGTCAATGGGGAGAATTGGGTGAAATCGAGATCAAGTAGCCAACATGTAGTGGCTAAAATGAAAAAGCATGAAAATAATTGTTTGTTGGGCTCATTTTATTTGATGGGCAATAGAAAGAAAATAACATTAGTTATTATGATCTCACCATCAAATATATCTCATTTGATAAAATAAAGCCTTTGTAAACACATGAAACCTTTACATTATTACTCCTAGACCCACCATTGAATCCTAAAAATAATTGATAAAAACTATTTCAATGGTTAAAACATACCCAATTGGTAATTTATTACTCTTCCTAGAATTGTGTGTAGCCCACCAGAAGTAATAGTCTACTCAAATATTATAACTTTCATTTGTAAAATAGACTTAACATATTAAATCATTAAAACACAATTTTATTGCAATTGTCACCATGGGCTCAAATTGTGCCTTAAAGACCTAAAATCTTGACCTAAGATAGATGACATAGTGATTCACCTCACTCCATTGTTAATTTTTTGATTACCACTTGTATTACATAGAAAATGAACATAAGAAACAAGCTAAAATGCATTAACCAATTTCATCCATAATCTAAGCAACCTTTGATAGAGCTAATAAGGAATGCATAAACAAAGTGAAGTGAACTATCTAACTTCACATGCAAACCTTGCTATTTTAGATGTTCTCTTGATGTGTTGATATGTTGATTTCTCCTCAAACTGTTAGCATAACATTGCATAACTTGGAGACTTGCAAATGGCTTATATGAGGTTGGATTTATAGATTTCTGGATGGAGGATTGGAGGGCTGGAATTGATTTGGACAATCAATGGCTCACATTGGTTGAGAGGATTGGTTCGATGATAGACCACCAAGTGGCATGATGAGATTAGAGGACAAGTGGAGTCCTTGGATTGAGGGGAGATCAAGGGTGGAGAAGTGTGTTGGATAAAGAGAATGGATGATATTGAAGGGGGACAAAAGGACCCTTTTTAGAGGGATGTGCAAAAGGACTTACCCATCTCTTTGTAAGAAGGCCATGTAGTCATGTACAAAAGCTCATACCTTTGTACATGTTGAGGATGTCAGGGGTTTGAATGGGTTAATAATGGGTTAGGATTGTGCAAGTGAGATATTATGTTGATTAATTGATTTTAACCAACTTAATCAAAAGTGCACAAAATAGGGAATTAAATAAATATGAAAATATTTATTTAATTTTTTGGATGAGGATGAGGGACTTAGGTAAATAAACATTTGGATTTATTTAGCTAAGGTGGACTATAGAGGAATGATGATAAATGATTAATTCATTTATGCTAGGAATAGGTACGGATGAATAGTGATGTTAGTGATTTTATTAATTAAATAATAAAGTATTATTTAATTAATGTCAGAAAGGGAATTGGATAATTAATTGTCTAAATAGGGATTTATCCAATTAATCATAGAAGTAACGGTTTAGTGATTTCCTGATTATGGGTAAATATTGATGCGATGGTGAGTGGACGATTTTAGGTGTCTACATTTTACCCCTCTTTGAGATGGTGTTGCAAAGCAACAACATTTCAAAGAATGATAAAACATGGTGCTTGGCTAGATGAGAAACAAATGGTTTGGAAGAAAATGATTGGGATTAGAGATGATGATGTCCCAACCACTCGAAGTAGGAGTGACAAGGAGGAATGATGGTTTCTGAGAATGAGTTGTTCATAGACTTTTAACATGGCCATATTTGCACTTTAAAGGTGAAGAAATACAATTATCACCCCAAAATATAAGCCACGATGCCCCAAGGTGAAAATATTGACCTAGTGAAAACAAACTATTAGGCCAAGATCTTCATCTTGTTATGAAATTAGATAGTTGACAAGCATTCTAGTATTGAGGTTACACAACAAACATGACTTCAATCAATTCATCTCAAGGTAATTGCTCTCTAATCTTTGAGTAAGAGATCTTACAACATCCTTTAAATTAGTACTTACAAATTTAACAATATCACCAAAGTCTTCCCTTGTAATTGGTACTTGTTTGGTACTATGTCTGCCCTAGAAAAATGGTGCATTAACATCTCATATCCCCACACTAAGACACATAATTCCCCACTTTAATTAAACTATTAAACAATAGCAGTATTATCCACATTTTTCATTAAGTGCCAACTATTGAACTTTGGACTCATGAATTTCTATGAAAGGAAACCTAGATGAAACTTTCTATTGTTAACCTATGATGAGAGAAGTGCAGTAAACAAAATTCTATAGTTTTTAAACTAGAAAATAATATGAACACACACACACGCAATAAATGACATAATGTTTTACCTTGGGAAAACCCTTTAAGGAAAAAACCTAGCCTCCAAATATCGAACCAATCTATTAACAATAAACTCGATTACAATACAATCGGGCTCAAGCTTCATAGGAGATCACACAAACCAATAGTTCTAGAGATATTGTAGCAACATAATGGTACCTACAATACAATATGATAATAACTCCAACTTGAGCACTCAATATGTAGCCAAGATCAAAACCACAAACCATTAATAGCTTTTAAAATCATGTGCAAGAAACCGTGGGATAAATTAGGCACCCAAATCTATACAAGAATCCAATGCCCAAAAATAAGCTAAGTTAACTAATGATAAAATAGAAACCACCATCACCAACTTGGGCACTCAATTTTGGTCTTATCCTACTTTTTCTAAAGATGCTCCAGGATTTTCTCCTAGTCCATAGTTAACTCCCTCTTAGCATGCTCTTTTTATAATGACAACTCTTAAAAACCTTACAAGTTGTCATAGTTGTAATTAACAATTTCCATCACACCGAGTCTTACAAGTTGCTAAATTCTAGGTGATTCCTCATTAATCATGGATAGTTAATTGTGGTGAAAATGGTCCAATATAAATGCTTCATAAATACTAGGGAAGTGATTTTACCACCATTGGACCAACTTTTGGTAAAACCATGGTAATTTGGCCCCCTTGTCATTTCATTATATTTTCCATAAGATCTTTAATCCTGATTTTAATTATTTACCAAATGGAAAATATTCACCACTACAAAAATCCTTGAAGGGCTTACATAACTACCTACAAAAGATTAACTAAGTTTTGTCCATTCTAATTAGTCAATAGATTAGATGTGTCACTGTAAATGTTGTATATGCTGAAAAATTGATTTGCAATATCATTGAGAATGAATGAGGAAGATTCTATCAAGGAATGATTGATAGAACTAGAGAAGTTAAATGAGAAAAGGCTTATAGTCGCATACAACCAAACACAAGAAAAATGAAGGCAAAAAACATGGCATGATAGAAATATAAAAAACAAGAAATTAGAATTAGAAGACATTGTTCTATTGTATAACAACAAATTCAAGAAGCTTGGGAAGTTAAAGATGAGATGGTTAGGACCATATAAGATAGATGACATTTGGAATTTAGGAATAGTGAAATTGAAGACATTGAGAGGTGAAATAATGAATGGGTATGTGAATGGAGCAAGGTTGAAGTCCTACTACATAGGAGATTCAGGATAAGGAAAGAATGAAAAAGGGATGTGACACATGTGCAATATGAGAATGTAATATAGTGGAAGTTGAGAAGAATGTAAAACACATAAAGTGTTGTATAATAAAAAACAAGTTAGGTTAGACTAGGATAGGAACACATATACCCCTTAAACAAAAAAGTAAGACAAATTCAAAAGGAAACAAAAGAAAGTTAGAAGGCAAATTGAAATGGATAGTGAATTTATGGCATAATTAAAAATAATAAAAGGGGAACTAAATAATAGATTGAGTCATTCAAAATGTCAAAAGTGGAAGAGCAAAGTAGAGCTAGGGTTTATAGAGCTATAGAACTAGGGTTTATAGACTAAGGGTGTAAGGTGATACAAGGCAATTTGAGTGATGCGAATCAAGAAATAAAAGATGGATAACATTGCTAACACATAGATCATTGGTGATACAAGCATTCCACACCTTATGCATAAAAAATCCCTTGTAAAGCATATAACGAGGACACTGAAGGAACATTTTCTAAAATCCTAAAATCGATTCTATTTATAGAGGATATTTAAAAATACATTCACATGTCAAACTAATGGAGATTGACCACATTGAGCAATAGATGCAAATGTGAGACCTTCACAGACCTAGCATAGATAAGAAAGAATATATGTAGAAATATAGTGTGTTAGAGAAAATGAAGTTGGACATATGGTTAGATTTCCCTATGTTTTCTAATGTCAATATCTGGATAAAAATTATTTTTATTAGGGTGCCCAAAGATTTGTATTATCTTGATAAACCCTTTTAGATTAGAAAACAAGCAATTCAAGCGATGACAAGGCTACTAAACAAGGGGAAGTCAACATAAATTTTTGAATGCGAGAAGGCCCTAGATATCAAAAAAGTGGTGATAATAACATGAGTTGTACTAGATGGAAGGGACTTGCAAATAAGTAAAATCATAGATGATAGAGTGAGGTATGCCACCAAGGGCATATCATATAAAATATACTACACCAATAGAAAAGACTTTGCTACTACAAAGGTCATACATATTACATACAACATGTTGGTGGAAGGGATTGATTACGACCTTTGCAATACACTATGAAAATAATTGATGGACAACCTTACCAAAACAAAGAAAAGTAAGCATGATTTTTGTTGTGGATCACTACTAATTTGTTTAGCTTTATATTTCTTACAAGATATCCCTTAGTAGAGGGTAAACAAATATGAGGTAACACTAAGACATCACCAAAATAAATACTAGATAATATACAAATTTAAGGGGAGTATGTAAATGCATATAATACATATTTTGAAAATCTTAAGCAAAACCTACAAGATAACTGTATTTGAATGAGATGTAAACCATAAACAAATAAAAAGCATTCAATCGACAATCTATTTAATCTAGATCTAATCATAACTTCTAGGTTAAGCAAAGGGTTGGCAAAATTCAGTGAAAACTAGAAAGCTCTCACCAACACAAACCCTTGTTGCACCAATTGTGGTAGTGCTCAAAGGATTTTCATGTTGATGAGAGTGATTGTGGTTAATAAAATGAATAGCATGACCATGCATTCCAAGGAGACTTGAAAATGGCTTATGGAAGGGTCCATTTATAGATTTTAGATGAGGAGGATCACTGGATGGGATTGATTGAGAGGGGAGGATGTATAAGAAGCCTCCAAGTGTCACCTTGTGATTAGTGCACATGAAGAGGTCCATGATTCAAATGGTTTGGATGGATAGAATTTTCTAGATTGAATAGATGGATAAGATTTGATGAGAGATTTTATGGAGCCTTGCGCATGCATTGAGCCATGTGCAACCTTCAACCATGTGTAAGGTTGACTTGGCTAATGATGCTTAGGATTGTGCAAGTGATTAGTTAGTTGAGTAAACATGATTTGTATATTCAACTAATGATGAGAGGGAAAATAGATGTATTAAATAAATATTGCCTAATTATTTAATTTTTGGAGGAATGGACATAGGATGGTTGATTTTAATTAAATAAAGTTGATTTACTTAATTAAAGGTTGAAACATTAGAAGAAGTGATGAATGATTAATTAATTAAATAAATGATGATTTATTTAATTAACATTGGGAAGATGAATGGATTTATTAATTAAATAACCAGGATCATTTAATTAATATTAGAAGAATGATTGAATTGATGATTAGAAGGGGGATGTAGGATGAAATTTGGTGATGTTGGGACATGGTCAGATTTAGGTGTCTACAATAAGGAACAACTATTGAGCAAGATAGTCAACAAGTATAATAATGAGATTACTTTCACATTACATTTTGACTATACCTATCTAGAGGTTGTAGAGCCAAGGATCACATTTCTTCCCCCCTACACTATGAGTGCTCAAACACATTATTAGAATCCATGGCATAGAGCCCATTGAGCTACCCTAAAGATCCCAACCTCCCTAGATTTGGAGCATGGAGTATTTGGATAGGAAATTCAAGGAAGAAAGAGAACAAGAAAAAGAAAAAATAGAAAAGAAAGTTGTAAAATCAAGAACCTCAAGAAAACCATTTGATATTACAAACCCTTGAGAAGGGAAAAGGCTAAAAGAAGTAGAGAGAACACCTAGAAGGTCCTGTAGATTGAGTTTTATGAATCCAAGGATGATGCAAGAAGTAAAGTAGTACAAGATTAGGGATTCTGAGACCAAGGAAACACTAAGTGAAGAAGAGTTGCAAAGGAAACTCCAATGATATGAGGTCAAAAGAAAAGGGGAAGGAAGAGAAGAAACAATATCTTCCAATAAGGGGAAGGTAACAAGAAAATTAGAGCAAACCACACCGTCACCAGTAGAATCCTCAACTAAATATGTAATCGAAGCTCTATTGCAAATGAGTGGCCAAAAGAAAAAAGTAGAGTAATGTTGTTCTCAAAATCAGCTACGCTCATTTTTGTAGACAACCCCCACGAAACTTGTCTATTTCGTAAATCTACACTCTAGGTTCACAAATCGAGACAAAATTCTCTTGGTCCCTTGCGAAGTCATTTGACATCCTAAACTAGTTTGCGACATTTCCCTGAATTGATTCCTCAATATTTGCGCAAATCGATTAAGTCGTAAACTGATAAAATGTCAATTTTGGTCATTTTCCAAGTGTTAGTAAGTTTTTGAGTATACACATGTAAAGTCGGCTAATTTTGCCGCTATTACATGTCTTTTTGTTTGCTTATGCAATGTTGGCGGAAATTGCCGACTTGACATCTTTATTGGTTTGATGTGTAACGGCGGCACTTTTTACCGCTCTTACATAGGTTTCTTTTCTATGTCTGGGCGGCACTTTTGGACGTCATTACATGTTTCTTCAAGGTTTTATGCATCATTGGCAGAACCCACCACCTTTGCATTTTTGTTGACATGTACGGGGTTGGCCAATTTTGCCGCCCGAGCAAGATCTCTGGGATCTTGAACTTGGAGTGCCATTAATGGCCACTCGTGCCACCCATTAAAGGCTTATTTTCAAGTTTTAAATACATTGTTTTTTATTGTTTTGTCATTTCATTTCTCTTCTGCCTAGCTATCTGCTAGACCTCCCTCGCACCGTCCGATTGCGCCGACCTAAAGTTCAATCGAATTCATCATCATCAAATCTAGGTTTTCAACCATTTGAACAGGTAAATCTTTTAATCGTTTTCATTTCTTTCCTAGGGTTTCCGTTAATATGATGGTTTGAAAGGCTTTTATTTTGTTTGATTTTTTGTTGTGAGCCTTTGTTGAATGTTATTTTTCTATTGTTGTGGTCATTTTTGTGTTTTGATCTTGGTTCATTTTTTGCGTTTTCCTGTGTCTTTAAAATAAGATCAAACTTGGCGCTCTAAGTCTTACCCATATGGGTGTCGGCAGTTTTACCGCTTAAACCTGTTACAACTTACCAAAGGCGAGGTGTATGAGCGGCGAAATTTGCCTCTCCTACACCAAAACCTTGCAACCCTACCTTAAGTGTATGGGCGGCGAAATCCGTTGCCATTACACAAAAATTTTGGAATTTCTATCCTTTGCGGTGTCGACAGTTTTTGTCGCTTAAACCTCGAATGCAATTTCTATCAAATGCAGTAGCAGCGAAAAATACCGCTTTAACATAAACTTCGCAAAATTCCTGATTACATGCAGTGGCGGCGAATTTTGCCACCGATGCAAATATAAGAAATCCCTCATATGCAAGGGCGGCGAATTTTGCCGCCAATGCAAACTCTCCCAAATTTTCCTAACTCTGGGAAATTTCTAGTTTTGATTTTCCGAGCCCGCATTCCTCTGATTTTTGGCTTGCTCGCACTATAGCCCCTTTTCAAGCACGTCTCCATAGTCGTGATCGTCGACATGCAATTTTCCCAGATTACCAGTATTTCCCCTAATTGCATGATCATGACTTTTTGCTGCAGTTTCTTTTGTGGATCTTCGTTCTTCATCAACATTCTTTTGGTGATAGCTCGTCCAGATGACTGAGTTGTCCCCAAAGAAATTGAAAGCAATGAAGTACAAATATCAAGGTGTTTTGCCAATCACCTCAGTCAATTATAATGTTAATGACATTAGAGATATAGAGATTGGCCATGTGGATATGGCTGAGTTTGTAGAAAGCACCAAGTCGAGCAACCCCAGTGCCGCAATGAAGAAGATAATTGACAGTAATATTCATTTGGTGTCGTCTTTCCTAGTGGCAGCTCACAACACATAATTTATTCTTCAATGTGCTCATTTCTATAACAGAGATACTAGAGCTGTGGTAGACACCAGTGGTAATGTGATAATCAGGTTAGACCCTCAGTTCATTGATAAAGTGTTTATGTGGCCTCCTGCTACAGAAGTGTTAAAGCTTGATTTTGTCGAAGCACAGAAGGAATATGACAAAAATCCTCGAGAAGGCAAAGAAAGTAATCAACAATAAATGGTTGAAGACTGCAAGGTCAAATTTGTCGAGGTGGCCACGTAGTTTCCCTCGAAGTGACTTTGTAGAAGAAGTTGGTGACCTGATTACTCTCCTCAGTAGGATAAGAGGTTTGTCCTCTTCCTCACAGTTTCATGAATGGATGTATCCTTTCATTAAGGTTATACTCCAAGGTAAGAAAACCATTTTCTGGGGTGAACAAATCAATAACGCTTTGCATGAACAATTGATGAAGGTGTCCACTACCTTCAAGTTCTACATGACCTCTTATCTGGTATACATTGTAGCCTCTATGAGGATTTTTCCAGGATTAACATCAGAAGGGGATAGGAGGGTAATCCCTGTGTATCAATACTATTCTCAGTTAACACTGAAAGGTTCTATTCATCATTTCAGAAGAGTAAATGATGCATTCTTTGCAGTATTCCTATGTCTTTTTAATCCCCAACTGGAACAAAGAAGAATTTCAGATGAGGCATGGACAGTGGTAAATGATTTTGGGTGTATGTTCTTGCAATTTCCTTCTTTTTCATACATAAGGGTTGTCTTTTTCCAAGGTTACCCCTATATGCTTCCAAGATTCCCCTCAGACAAACTAGTTTTAATGGAGTTATGCAGACAAATGATTGTCATGCATAACAAACAAATGGAACTCAAAAACCCCAGTTTCAGGTTATCAGTTGAAATCGACAGATATTCAGTGTTGACTGCTGCAAAGGCAAGGGCCATGGAAACTGAGATGCAGCTTGTTACTATGAAGCAATTTAAGAGGAGGCCAAAGTTTGATTACAGGGGTGTAAAGGACAAAATCAAAAGGAAAACTCAATTTCATGAACCCATGGTTGAAGATGTTTGGGTAGACTTAAGAACACAAGAAGATGTCAGGAAAATGGACTACAGTAGGTTGTCTCTTGAGCAAATCAAATATATGGGACTTGCTGATATTCCTGAAGATCTAGTAGATGATGGAGAATTGGTTGATGATAAATATAATACTGAACAGGTTGCTAATACCCCTCTCCCTCCTATTCAATGGTCTCAAAAAGAGTTGACCTCTTTGAGAAAAAGATTTGAGCCTATATTGGCTAATACCAATAATTGGCCGGCAGATAAAGGAATTACTCTAAAAGAATTCCTCACAGGATCAGAAGCTAAGACTCAAGAGCAAACTAGTAAAAAGGTGGAAAATAGAACAAAGAATAAGAGTGATGTTCCCTCATCCTCTAAAACACATAAGCCTAAGATCAGATTTGTGACTAAGAAATCAAAGACTGTGGAGAAAGAGCCTGAAGTAAAGGATATGGAAACTGAAGAGCTAGTATTGAAGAACCAGCTACAGAAGAGCCAGCTACTGAAGATATGGAGGTTGAAGATAGGACTACAGATCAATGAGAGGAAGAAGCTTTGTCCTCGCAAGAGAATGTATAACAAGAAACGGGAGTCTCTTCTCCTTTGCTCGATACACTTGTTGCAGCTCCTGTGTCTATTTCCCCTATTGATATTCCTTCTTCTGATTCTCCCTCTCCTTCCAAAATAATTAATGACAATCCCCAAAACATTTTTGAAGATGTTCTCTGCTCTTCAGGGTCTATTCCTAGTTTGTCTTCTTCATCTTTTGATATTGGAGATGCTTCTATTTTTGATCATTTTGTAATGAATACTGAGCAAGTTTCTAGTGCAAATGTAACAGGTGCAGTTTTTACTAACACTCCACCTATTGTTTCTACTACCAGTACAAGTACAGTTCTGGGAACACCAACAATGGGAATGGATCCCAATGTGAGTGCTTCTCTGCTTCCACTGTGGTTATCAGCTTATACACCAACAAGGAAAAAGCAAGCCATCTATCCATATGACTTTGATTTCAGTAAGCTAGTGCCTGCAAAACCCAAGGCCCCAAAGAAACCAAAGATTCTTTCAAGAATGCTTGGGGATAAGGGACACAAATTTCTGGAGATAGTAAAACCTCCACAAGATGCAACCATGGAGAATTTTGATATGAATGATTACTCTATCTCTAGAGTTGAATTGGGCAAAATAACCCATGAAAGTGCTAAGAATGATATGCAGTCAGCCATGGACATCCTAATTCAGAAGTTTGACAGGGAAAAAGAAATGAAGGATCACTACAAGGCAATGGTAGAACAGCTAACTACGGTGGTAAGGAAAATCACTTTGAACTCAGAAGCAGTTACTCCAGAGGCTGTTTCTGTAGAAGACCCCATCATTCTAAAAGCGGAAAGGACTCATCTCAAAGGAAAAGTACTTGAAGAGTACTTAGACAAGATGCGTGCACAAGGAGTCTCTTTGCTCACAGATGTATCTGAGAAGACAGATAAAATGAGAAAAATAAGAGTAGAACTTGATGACCTCATTGATGTTATTTCTCAAGTTATTGAGCGCACAGAGAATAATCATGATAAATGGGCAGAGATGAGGAAACTGAAAATAAGCACCCTAATATCAATCGGTGCCATCTCTAATAGGGATTCTTATATGGAGACAAAAGAGGCATTGATGTATAGAAGTCGTGTGCTTAAAGACTTGATCAATGATCTTGAAACTGCAAAGGAAATCAGTGAACAAAGTGATGTCAGTCTTCTACATAAATTGGAGGAGTTGCCTCGTAAGCTTGTGTCGCAAGACAACCAATTTCTCTCTGCAGAAGAAATGGTTCGAGAATTTGAAGATATGTTTCAGAAAGAGTTTGAAGAAAAAACATTTTCAATGACTTCTGTGGACAACATTTTAGACAATTAGTTAACTTTAGATAATCTAAAAACCAAGTTAACTGGCCATGCAAAATCAGTCACTACAGTGAGAGATGCCATAGTGAGAGCCAAGATGATCTTCAAGAACATGGTTAGCCCAGATAGCATTGAAATGCAAGCAGCCTTTACTATGTATGATGCTAACAAGAGAAAAGACGGCAACACAAATTGAAGTAGTTTTTCCTTAGTTTATTTTCCATTCTTCTGATGTACTTTTGAAACCATTTTGGACACTTTTACATGTACGTTTTTTATATGTAATTGCATGTAAAAATATAGGAAGTCCCAAGTCAATAAGGACTCCTATTTTTGAATAAGTCAAAGTAGTTAGGTTTTTCCTAAATTTTCTCAGGGGCCTCTCCCTATAAATAAAGAGGGCCTCTTTTGTAAATATTATCTTTTTTGTCTATTGCAAGAATACTCTAGCGAATTGAAAAGCAAATCAAGACTTTGTGCTTCTTTGGGTGTTGTTCTCAAAATCAGCTACGCTTGTTTTTGTAGACAACCCCCACGAAACTTGTCTATTTCGTGAATCTACACTCTAAGCTCGCAGACCGAGACAAGATTCTCTTGATCTCACGCGAAGTCATTTGACATTCTAGACTGGTTTATGACACCCCTTTGAATAGGTTTCTCGATATGCGTGAGGATCGTTCAAGTTGTAAATTGGTTAAAATTTCAATATTGGTCATTTTTAAGAGTTAGTTAAATTTGAAGTCTTGATATGCAAGAGCGGCAAAAATTGCCACTCCTGCATATCTCTTTTTGACTTTTCTTGCACATGTGAAGTCGGCGAATTTTGCCGCTCCTTCATATCCCTTTTGTTTTTCAAACATATGTAGTGGCGGTGTTTTTTGTCGCTTTTACATATGCTTTTCATTTTATGTAGAGGCGGCAAATCTTGCCGCCACTACATGTGTTCTTTTGGTTTAATATGTGAAGTCGGCAAATTACGCCGCCGTAGCATGTTTTTCTTCCTTTTGTGCACTAACGGCCGAAATCTCCGCTAGGACAAGATCTTTGGAATCTTGGTCACGCAGTGCCATTAATGGCCACTCGTGCCACTCGCTGAGCATTTGTGTTCGTGTTATTTAATGTTTTTCGATGGTTTATTTTACCATTTCATTCTTTCTCCCGAGCTATCTTCCAGACCTCTCCTCACACTGCTTGATCGCGCCGTCGAAGAGATCGATCAACATCCATCGCTGTCGAACATAGGGTTTCAGGTTTTAGATAGGTAAGTGTTTCTCTTTTGTTTTCCGTTCTCCTTCCTCATTATTTTTGAGGTGTATCATTTAGGTTTTTGTTTTAGAGTTTCATTATGTTTTTGTTTTTGTTTTGTTTTGTTGTTTTTGTGATTTGTCTTCACACCAGGAATCCCTAGGTTTTACACCAAAATCCCTAGGTTTCTATCGCCTAGATCATCGACCCTTGCTACATACCATTAGGTAACATCGGCGGAGTTCGCCGATCATACCTGGAAACCATGTGACCCCTGCCGAGTGTTTAGTCGGCGAATCTCCCGGCCCTCGCACTTAAATCTGCAAATTTCCTTCAAACACAACGTCGGCAAAATTTGCCGCTGGAACCTCATCATTTGTATCGATATGCAACGTCGGCGAAATCTGCCACTCCGACATGTATCAGTGCCCTTCATGAAATGCAGTGTCGGCTAATTTTGCCGCTCCGACAAACCCTTGCCTTTCTCATTACCTGCATCGTCAGCAAAATCTGCCGCTTTTACCAACCCAAAGTCTTCATCAACATGCAGTGGCGGCAAAATTTGCCGCCAATGCAAATAATGCAAAACCCTCATATGCAAGGGCGGCGAATTTTGCCGCCCATGCAAAAATGTCCCAAATTTTTCCAACTCTGGAAAATTTCCAATTTTGATTTCCCGAGCCTGCTTCTCCTCTGATTTTTGCCCAGCTCACACTAAAGCCCTTTTTCAAGCGCATTCCCATAGTCGTGATCATCAACATGCAATTTTCCCAGATTGCCCATATTTTCCCTAATTGCATGATCATGACTTTTGTTGCAGTTTCTCTTGCAGAGCTTCGTTCAACATCAGACTTCTTCTCGGTGAAAGTTCATCCAAATGACTGACTTGTCCCCGAAGAAGGCAAAAGCAATGAAGTACAAATATCAAGGTGTTTTCCCAATCACCTCAGTCCATTCTAATGTTGAGGACATTAGAGATACAGAGATTGGCCATGTTGATATGGCTGAGTTTGTAGAGAGAACCAAGTCAAGCAACCCCAGTGCTATGATGAAGAAGATAGTGGAGAGTAATATTCATCTGGTATCATCCTTCCCAGTGGCGGCTCACAATACAGAATTTGTTCCTCAGTGTGCCCATTTCTATAACAAAGATATTAGAGCCGTGGTGGACGCCAGTGGTAATGTAATAATCAGGTTGGATCCTGAGTTCATTGACAAGGTGTTCATGTGTCCTCCTGCGACAGAGGTATTGAAGCTTGACTTTGTTGAAGCTCAGAAGGAATATGACAAGAATCCAGAAAAAGCGAAGAAAGTGATCAACAACAAATGGTTGAAGACTACAAGGTCAAGTTTGTCAAGGTGGCCACGTAGTTTTCCTCGAAGTGATTTTGTGGAAGAAGTTGGTGACTTGATTACCCTCCTCAGCAGGATAAGAGGTTTGTCCTCCTCTTCACAGTTTCATGAATGGATGTATCCTTTCATTAAGGTCATACTCCAGGGCAGGCAAGTTATTTTCTGGGGAGAACAAATCAGTAACGCTTTGCATGACCAACTGACGAAGGTATCCACTACCTCCAAGTTCTTCATGACTTCCTATCTGGTATACATTGTAGCCTCCATGAGGATTTTTCCGGGATTATCATCAGAAGGGGATAGGAGAGTAGTCCCAGTATACCAATATTATTCTCAGCTGACATTGAAAGGTTCAATTCACCATTTCAGGAGGGTGAATGATGCGTTCTTTACTGTATTCTTGTGTCTTTTTGATCCCCAACTGGAGTAGAGAAGAATTTCAGACGAGGCATAGATAGTGGTTAATAACTTTGGTTGTATGTTTTTGCAATTTCCATCTTTCTCATACTTGAGGGTTGGCTTTTTCCAAGGCTACCCTTATATGCTTCCTAGGTTTCCTTCAGATAGACTGGTCTTGATGGAGTTGTGCAGACAAATGATTGTCATGCATAACAAACAAATGGAACTCAAGAAGCCTGGTTTCAGATTTCTAGTGGAAATCGGTAGATATTCAGTGTTGACTGCCGCAAAGGCAAGGGCCATGGAGACAGAAATGCAGTTGGTCACCATGAAGCAATTCAAGAGGAGACCAAAATTTGACTACCGGGGCGTAAAGGATAAAATCAGGAGGAAAACTCAGTTTCATGAACCCATGGTGGAAGATGTCTGGATAGACTTGAGAACAGAGGAAGATATCAGGAAACTGGACTATAGCAGGCTGTCACTAGAACAAATTGAATATCTGGGACTTGCTGATATTCCAGAAGATCTTGTGGATGATGGGGAATTGGTTGATGCCAACTATGATGCAGAACAAATAGCTAGTACTCCTCTCCCTCCAATCCAATGGTCCCAAAAGGAGTCGACTTCACTAAGGAAGAGAATTGAGCCTATATTGGCTAACACCAATAACTAGCTAGCGGATAAAGGAATTACGCTGAAAGAATTCCTCACTGGTTCAGAAACTGAAATTCAAGAGCAGACTGGTAAAAAGGCAGAAAACAGAATGAAGAACAAGAGTGATGTTCCATCATCCTCTAAAACACACAAGCCTAAAATCAGATTTGTAACGAAGAAAGCAAAAGCTATTGAGGAAGAACCTAAAACGAAAGATATGGAAGTCAAGGATCCAGCGACTGAGGAGCCAGCTACAGAAGAGATGGATGTTGAAGATAGGAATTTAGGTCAACAAGATGAGGAGGCTTTGTCTCCACAGGACAATACACCTGTCACAGCCCCTGTGTCTGTTTCCCCTATTAACATTCCTTCCTCTGAATCCCCCTCTCCTAAAATAATTTTTGATAATCCTCAAGGCACTTTTGAAAATGTTCTCCGTTCTTCTGAGTCAATTCCTAGTTTGTCTTCTTCATCTTTTGATATTGGGGATACGTCCATGTTTGATCATTTTGTGATGAATACTGAGCAAGTTTCAGATGCAAATGTAACAGGTGCGGTTTTTACTAACACCCCGCCTATTGTTTCTACTACCAGTACAAGCACAGTTCCAAGAACACCAGCAGTAGGAATGGATCCCAATGTGAGTACTTCTCTGCTTCTGCCTTGGTTATCAGCTTACACGCCAAAGAGGAAAAAGCAAGTCATCTCTCCAGATGATTTTGATTTCACTAAGTTGGTACCTGCAAAGCCTAAGGCCCCGAAGAAACCAAAGATCCTTTCCAAGGTACTTGAAGATAAGGGACATAAATTTCTGGAGATAGCAAAACCTCCACAGGATGCAACTGTTGAAAATTTTGATATGAATGACTATTCTATTTCTAGAGTTGAATTGGGCAAAATCACCCATGAAAGCACTAAAAATGATATGCAGTCAGCCATGGACATCCTGATCCAGAAGCTTGACAGGGAAAAAGAAATGAAAGATTATTACAAGGCAAAGGTAGAATAGCTGACTGCAGTGGTAAGAAAGATCACTTTGAACTTGGAAGCAGTTACTCCAGAGGCCATTTCTGTAGAAGACCCCGTCATTCTGAAAGCAGAAAAGACTCACCTCAGAGGAAAAGTACTTGAAGAGTACTTAGACAGGATGCGAGCACAAGGAATCTCTTTGCTCACGGATGTATTTGAGAAGACGGATAAAATGAGGAAAGTAAGGGCGGAACTTAATGATCTCATTGATGCTATCTCTCAAGATATTGAGCGCACGGAGGATACTCATGATAAATGGGTGGAAATGAGGAAGCTAAAAATAAGTACCCTAATATCCATTGGCGCTATTTCTAACAGGGATTCATATATAGAAACAAAGGAAGCTCTAATGTACAGGAGCAATATGCTAAGAAATCTGATCAAGGATCTTGAAGTTGCAAAGGAAATCAGTGAAGAAAATGATGTTAATCTTTTGCATAAGTTGGAGGAGTTACCTTGTAAGTTGGTGTCACAGGATAACCAATTTCTTTCTGCAGAAGAAATGGTTCAAGAATTTGAAGACATGTTCCAGAAAGAATTTGAAGATAAAGCATTTTCAATAACTTCTGTGGACAACATTTTAGACAACCAGTTAACCTTGGACAATCTAAAAACCAGGTTAACTAATCATGCCAAATCAATCACTACAGTGAGGGATGCCATAGTGAGGGCCAGGATGATCTTCAAGAACGCATTCAACCCAGATAGCATTGAAATGCAAGCGGCCTTCACTATGTATCACCACATGAGAAAAAGTGGAGATACAAATTGAAGCAGTTGTTTTTTCCCTTAGTTTATTTTCTGATTTTCATATGTACTTTCAAAACAATTTTGGACAGTTTTACATGTACATTTTTAATATGTAATTACATGTAAAAATATAGGAAGTCCCAAGTCAATAAGGACTCCTATTTTTGAATAAGTCAAAGTAGTTAGTTTTTTCCTAAATTTTCTCAAGGCCTTTCCCTATAAATAAAGGGGGCCTCTTTTGTAAATATCTATCTTTTGTCTATTGCAAGAAAACTCTGGCGAATTGAGAAGCAAATCAAGACTTTGTGCTTTTTGTGAAAATCAATATTCAAATATTTATCAATACAAGAAAGCAAGTTCAATTCCAATCTTTGTCTTGGGATTATTTGTGTTGTGATAGTTTTGTTCTTACGTCTTGCTATCATAATCTTATTTGATAATAATTGAAGTGTGGAGTTTGTTACAAGTGATTGAAGAGCGCTCTTAATTTGATTCTGATAAACTTTGTGTTATCAAATCGGTTGTGGGTTATATGTTCATGTTTGTGAGAATACAATAGTTTGGAGACTTTGTGCTGCAAGTTGTTATATTTGATTTACTTTTACCATCTTGGAGAAGAGTGAAGACTTTGGGCTGCATTCTACTTCAAATAGTTCCGTTTACAAGTAGTGAGTGAGGTAACAGAAAACTTTGTGTTTCTTTGATTTTGTGATAATTTATCAGTCTTATATAAAGAGTTTGAAGTATTAACATCTATTCTGAAAAAAGAGAATAAGATGAGATGGAACCTCCACAAACATAGTTTTTAGTGTACATAAATTTCATAAGTTGTTTGGTTTGCAAAAGTCAAGTAATTAGAGGGAACCTCCCCTTGCTGAGAGGAGAGACTTTGTCTCATCATAGCTGTGGCTGATATACCCATTTTGTCGTTAGCGAGTTAACGACAAAATATTCACCCAACATTGTGAAAATCAATTATCAAATATTTATCAATACAAGAAAGCAAGTTCAATTCCAATCTTTGTCTTGGGATAATTTGTGTTATGATAGCATTGTTCTTATGTCTTACTATCATAATCTTCTTTGGTAATAATTGAAGTGTGGAGATTGTTTCAAGCGATTAAAGAGCATTCTTGATTTGATTGTGATAGACTGTGTGTTATCAAATCATTTGTAAGGATTATGTTTATGTTTGTGAGAATACAATAGTTTGAAGACTTTGTGCTGCAAGTTATTATATTCAATCTAGTTTATCATCTTGGAGAAGAGTGAAGACTTTGGGTTGCATTCAACTTCAAATAAGTTCTATTTGCAAGTAGTAAGTGAGGCAACAGAAAACTTTGTATTTCTGTGGGTTTATGAAAGTTCATAAGTTCTTTATTATCATCTTGAAGTATAAGCATCTATTCTGAAAAAAGAGAATGAGATGAAATGGAACCACGACAAATATAGTGTTTAGTGTACATAAATTTCATAAATTATTTGTTTATAATAGTTAAGCAACCAGAGGGAACCTCCCCTTGCTGAGAGTAGAGACTTTATCTCATCATAGCTATGGCTGATATACCCATTTTGCCGTTAGTGAGTTAACGACAAAATATTTACCCAACAGTTTTTTGGCGACTCTACTGGGGACGGAACGTGCAACTTGAAGCCTCTCGCTCCGAGTTGAAGCATTTTCAGTTCTTTTCTATTTGTTGCAAAATTTTGTTGAGTATACTACATTCTGGAAGTTTGACGGTATACAAGAAGTAGGAGAGCTCAAGGTATTATTGATCTTGTATTTGAATTGATGCAGCAAAATAATTTTGGTCTTTTGCTTCTACGACCTCGTCTTCAACGAAAAAGGAGTTTTCCCCTACTAACGCCAGGTCCCCAATACCAGGTGAAGCTTCTAGTTCTAGTGCTAATAGAGTTTTGTCTGTTCATACTCCACAAAGGTTTGTTATCCCGCCTTTTAATCAACGCATCATGGCAGCCCAAGGCCCTTGGGGTAACACTTTTGGTCCTCTAAATTTAACCCACCATTGCATGAACTACCTCGTAGTTCAAGAAAGAATTTTCCCAAGTTCTACGGTGATGGGAAGGTTCACCCTGATGAACACATTGCAGCTTTCTGTATAGCTTGTGGTGTGATAGGTGTTGAGCATGAAGATGTAGCTGTTAGACTTTCTGTAGAAACACTGCAAGGTGCTACTGCAGATTGGTTTTATCATCTTCAAGCTCAAACTATAACGAACTGGAATACTCTCAAAACCAAGTTCGAAGCCAGGTTTAAACTTGCGGAAGATGCACATGCATTATTGGCCCAGCTTACTCAAATGAAAAAAGAGCCTCATGAACCTATGCGAGACTTCATTGCCAAGTTCAATAAGCTGAGAAACAGGATTCCTGCAGCCACTCAACCGACAACAGAAAGTCTTAAGTGTTTCTTTATCAATACTCAACTTCCTAAAGTGAGTTTTCTGTTATGGCGTGCTGGCCTTGCAGATCTTCCTGCAACTCAGATATTGGCTACCCAAGTTGAAGAAATAAAGGCCCCTCTTCTACTGAGAATTCTTCCACAAGCACCACGGACCCTATGGTGCAAAAGTTAGCAAATGAATTGTTAGCTCTGAAAAGACAAATGTCCCAAGGTATGTCTACCCCTCCTTATCAGGATATACCAAGGAGGACATTTCCCAATAATTCATATCAAGGCAATGCTGCTAGAAATCAAGGACAACACAATCGTCTTCCTCCTACACAGGGGAAACTTGCCATTGAAGCAGCGCCAGTCAACTCAGTAGTTGGCTATTATGAAGCTAAAAATGAACATTATTTCCAACCTGAGTTGGATCATGAGAATGATGCTAATCTCTTCACAGAAGGAGAAGAAGAATTAGTTGGCGACTCTACCATCAACTTTCTGAATTACCAAGACAAAGCTGAAAAAGGAGAAGTGTGTGAAGGAGCATATGTTGTCTTTACCAGGTCCCAAAATCAGCCAACCCTACAAGCTGATAAAGGAAAGGTGAGAGAAGAATCTCAACCAGTAATTTCAATCACTAAATGGGGGACTCCGCTACCTTTCCAATCAAAAGACCCGGTGGGCAATAAACAAGTAAGTGCCTCTAACAAATTTGTACCTTCCACTTCTACTCCTCAGACTAGTATTATCTCTACCAAAAATCAAAATGATGGATTTTCTTCCTCCGTTTCTAATTCATTTCAGCAATTTGATATAATAGATCATGCTAGGAAGACTAAGATCCAAATGTCTGAAGTTGAGTATTTACAAGCTAATCCTGAACAATTTGATAGATTAGCTAAATACATCAAAAATAAGACCGTCCCTGCAGGACAAGATTTTCCAAAGGTTGCTCATGACTCCCCAAAAAGCAAACCTACTCAAAATAATCTTGTCACTACTCCTCTTGAAGCCTCTGGAAAAATTGAACCTTTCTATGTTTCCCTATTAGTAAATGGTCATAAATTGAGCAATTGCATGATAGATTCTGGAGCCTCTGATAATGTTATGCCTGCTAAAGTAGCAGATGCCCTTGGCCCCACCTTAACCAAAACTTTTGGGAGGTGTTTCTCTATGGAAAATAAGCAATTTCCACTTTTGGGTCAAATCAAAGATGCCCAATTTGCATTTGCGGCCTTTCCGGACAAGAGAATTAAAATGACAGTCCTAGTAGCTGATGTTCCAACAAGGATGTAGGTGGGGAGTTGAACATGGATCTATCTGAAGCAAGGATACCTGTTAAAGGTGTCATGCAAAAGTTGCTTCCTAAAAAGGAGGCAAAGTACATTATTACTCAAACGGCAAATCCCAAAGCTCAAATCTTGTTTGAGTCCTCGGGAATGGGTAACTATTTCCTGTCTACTGAAGACATTTCTGGTTAATTAGATGAGAGTTCATCAAGTGATAGCTCAGACCATTCGGATGGAGAATCGGAAGAGTTTTCAGATGAAAGTTCATGTGAAGGTATAATAATGCCGGATTCTTCCCTCATTGATGAAGAGGAATCTTCTGATCAAAGGAATTCCAAGAAATCAAATTCTGATGAAGTTTGGATTTTAGAATTTGAAGGCAGTTGTTCTTCTACCGGTTCTGGAGCCGGAGTTGTTTTGATATCTCCAAAAGGTGATATCTTACCCTTCTCATACAAGTTACAATTTGACAATACCAATAACACCGCTGAAAATGAGTCCTTGTTGCTCGGATTAGAAGCCGCTCATGCTAGGGGTGTTAAAATTCTTCATGCTCAAGGGGATGCCAAATTGGTGGTTTGTCAAGTGAGAAATTTGTACCAAACCAAAAATGAAAGATTGAGACACTATCGCAATCGTGTATGGGATTGCATTGAAGGTTTTGATGCTTTCAATATTTTCTGTAGTGCCGAGAGAGTTTAATGATCATGCAGATTCATTGGTTGTTTCTGCCACTCTCATGGTCCCTCATAAAGATTTCAAAGGGAACAAGTACACTATTGAGCTGGTCTTCCGACCAAGTGTACCTGATAATGCTGACCATTGGCAGGTGTTCAATGGTGATAACCAAAGCATCGTTTTCCTGGAAAAGATGGATAGCTTTGATGAGCTTTACTTTGAAGCTAGTGAATCGCCACCACGGGAATATGTTTTGCGAGATAGATTCACAAACCGGCGAAGAGTTTCTTCAATTAAAAGGGAATAAGATCCTGAAAGGTTTGGTTTCCCTTGAGAAACTATTTGATAAGAATGACAGGTATATCAAGCAGCAGCAACAACAGGATTCAAGTTCTTCTATGAAATTTGAGCAGGTAAATTTGAGTTCGGAAGCAGATCCTAAAATGGTCAACATTGGAAAATGTTGCACTGCCGATGAAAAGTTCAAATTCATTACACTCCTTCGTCATTACATTGATGTCTTGGCGTACTCCTATGATGATCTGAAGTCCTTCAAGCCTAAGGAGGTTCAACACGAAATTCCCCTCAAAGCTGGATCATTGCCTCACAAGCAAAAGCAGAGGCAATACAACCCCAAGATATCAGGTACGATCCTTTCTGAGATTCAGAAGATGCTGAATGCAAGGATAATTTTTTCAATTCATCATTCCAAATGAATCGCAAACATAGTTCCTGTAAGGAAGAAGAACGAAGAAATCCGTACCTGTGTTGATTTCAGGAATCTCAACCAGTCTTCCCTAAAAGATAACTACCCCTTGCCCATCATGGATCAAGTATTGCAAATAGTAACTGGTTCAGAAATGCTGTCTATGCTAGATGGTTTTTCAAGGTATAATCAAGTGGAGGTCAACGAAGCAGATCAGTTCAAAACTACTTTTACCACACCATGGGGTACATTTGCGTAACGCATAATGCCTTTTGGTCTGATCAATGCTGGAACCACATTTCAGAGAGCAATGGATCTTGCCTTCAGAGATGAGATGGGAAAGTTCATCATGGTGTATCTCGATGACTTGACTGTTTTCTCCAAAAATTGTCATGATCATATGCATCATTTACGACAAGTGTTGGAACGCTGTCGGCAAAATGGTATTTCTCTCAACCCTAAGAAGTCAGTTTTTGGGGTTACAGAAGGTAAACTTCTCAGACACATTGTATCCTGTGAAGGCACTAAAATTGACTCAGAAAGAGTCAAATCTATTCAAAGTCTTACTCTGCCTGCTAGTAAGATTGCAGTTCATTCTTTCTTTGGAAAGGTGAATTTTCTGCAAAGGTTCATTCCTAAATTTGCAAAGAAAACCCGTCACATCGTCAACATGTGAAGGGTAAGGCCACTTTTCGTTGGACTGCGGAAGGAAAAGCGGCATTTGAGGATATCAAGAAAGCTATTGCTCATGCTCTAGTTCTTGTTTGTCCTGACTATACCAAAGATTTCGTAGTTTACAGCTACGCTTCAGAACATACACTTTCAGCTATTCTGGTTCAGCAGAATGAAGAAGGTGTGGAATCCCCCATATCATTTATGAGTTGTCCTCTCAAAGCTCATGAATTGAAGTATTCGAATATGGAGAAACATGCTTATGCCGTGGTCAAAGCGGTGAAGCATTTCAGGTTCTATATTTTGAATTCACACACTGTTGTTCTGATTCCTGATACAATAGTCAAGTCTATCCTAACTCAACAGGAGTTCAGAACAAAGAGAGGTAATTGGATTGCTAAGATCCAAGAATTTGATCTGGATATCAAACCTACCAAGCTTGTGCGTGGTAAAGGTTTGTGTCAATTGATCGCGGATAACGTTCCAAAAGAGACCGGTGAAGAAGAAGTTGGAGATACACCAACTGTTCTATTTGTTACTACAATTGATGAGTGGTATTCAAATATCGCTCATTTCCTTACCTATGGAGAGTGTCCTTCTCATCTGTCTTATAAGGAGAAAAGAACTGTTAAGTTGAAAGCTGCTAACTACGTCCTTTGGGACAATGGTTTGTACAAAAGGAGTCTTGATGGGGTATTTCTCCGTTGCGTGGATAAAGCGCAACAAAGTAGACTTTTGGAGTCTTTCCACAATTTGGCTTGTGGAGGACATTTTTCTGCACCTATAACGGCTCACAAAATTCTGCGAGCTAGATACTATTGGCCCACACTATTCCAAGATGCGTATAATTGGGTGCGTAGGTGTGAGTTGTGTCAACAATTTGTTGGGAAACCAAAGTTGGCAGCCCTACCTCTTAAACCAGTGGTTATCGAAGAACCTTTTCAGCAATGGGGCATCGACTTCATTGGCACTATGAATCCACCATCGAGTGCAGGACATAACTATGTTCTCACGGCAACAGACTATTTTACCAAGTGGGTGGAAGCCATTCTAGTCAAACATGCTACTTCTGAAGTGGTATGCAGTTTCCTTAAGGAAAATATTATTTCCAGGTTCAGAGTTCCAAACAAGATTGTAGCAGACAATGCTACTTGTTTTTCTTCCCATGAGACTACTGACTTTTGTTACGAGCATGGGATCATTCTTTCCCATTCTTCAGACTATTATCCGCAAGGGAATGGTCAAGCAGAATCAAGTAATAAGAATCTGGTTACTATCATTAGGAAACTGGTAGATGAGAATCAAAGAACTTGGCATAAGCATTGTTTGATGTTTTATGGGCAGATAGGATTACCCCCAAAAGGACAATAGGCATGTCACCATTTCAGCTTCTGTATGGCCTGAATGCGGAGATACTAATTACCTTGGAATTGCCCACACTGAAGTTGGTAAAGGCATTGGAAGATAGAACTTTTGATAGTTTTATTGATAAAAGGATCATGTATCTAACTGAACTTGAGGAGCAGCGAACTATGGTAGTGGATCGTATCGCTGAGCACCAAAATCAAGTAAAGAAACTCTTCGACAAGAAGGCAAAGGCTCGTGAATTTCAGATTGGAGATCAAGTCTTGTTGTGGGACAAGAGGAGAGAACCAAAGGGAATGCATGGAAAATTTGATTCCTTGTGGAGAGGTTCGTTCACCATTCATCAATTCTGTGGTGAGAATAGCTTCTTGCTAGAGTATTAAGACGGACGCCATTCTTGCTGCCTCACAGTGGGCAACATCTGAAGCACTTCAACCCTTGAAGTATCACATAAGTTCATTTGTATAAGTGTGTTTTTATTTTTGTGTTTTGCTTAGTCTTATGTGTCTTTTCTTTTTAGCTTGACTCTATAGCCCAATGGCATGGATGAAGGCACTTAGAGACTGGATTCTACTCCCTTCGATCGTTTTAAAGTTCGATCGAAAGAAGTTCCCTAGTTAGAGCTAGCTGTTGTTCTCAAAATCAGCTACGCTCATTTTTGTAGACAACCCCCATGAAACTTGTCTGTTTCGTAAATCTACACTCTAGGTTTGCAAATCGAGACAAAATTCTCTTGGTCCCTTGCGAAGTCATTTGACATCCTAAACTAGTTTGCGACATTTCCCCGAATTGATTCCTTGATATTTGCACGAATCGATTAAGTCGTAAACTGATAAAATGTCAATTTTGGTCATTTTCCAAGTGTTAGTAAGTTTTTGAGTATTCACATGTAAAGTCAGCTAATTTTGCCGCTATTACATGTCTTTTTGTTTGCTTATGCAATGTCGGTGGAAATTGCTGACCTGACATCTTTTATTAGTTTAATGTGTAACGGCGGCACTTTTTACCGCTCTTACATAGGTTTCTTTTTCTATGTCTAGGCGGCACTTTTGGACGTCGTTGCATGTTTCTTCAAGGTTTTATGCATCATCGGCAGAACCCACCACCTTTGCATTTTTGTTGACATGTACGGGGTCGGCCAATTTTGCCACCCGAGCAAGATCTCTGGGATCTTGAACTTGGAGTGCCATTAATGGCCACTCGTGCCACCCATTAAAGGCTTATTTTCAAGTTTTAAATACGTTCTTTTTGGTTGTTTTGTCATTTCATTTCTCTTCTGCCTAGCTATCCGCTGGACTTCCCTCGCACCGTCTGATTGCACCGACCTAAAGTTCAATCGAATTCATCATCATCAAATCTAGGTTTTCAACCATTTGAACAGGTAAATCTTTTAATCGTTTTCATTTCTTTCCTAGGGTTTCCGTTAATATGATGGTTTGAAAGGCTTTTATTTTGTTTGATTTTTTTGTTGTGAGCCTTTGTCGAATGTTGTTTTTCTATTGTTGTGGTCATTTTTGTGTTTTGATCTTGGTTCATTTTTTGCATTTTCCTGTGTCTTTAAAATAAGATCAAACTTGGCGCTCTAAGTCTTACCCATATGGGTGTCGGCGGTTTTACCGCTCAAACCTGTTACAACTTACCAAAGGCGAGGTGTATGAGCGGCGAAATTTGCTGCTCCTACACCAAAACCTTGCAACCCTACCTTAAGTGTATGGGTGGCGAAATCCGCCGCCCTTACACAAAAATTTTGGAATTTCTATCCTATGCGGTGTCGACAGTTTTTGCCGCTTAAACCTCGAATGCAATTTCTATCAAATGCAGTAGCGGCGAAAAATACCGCTTTAACATAAACTTCGCAAAATTCCTGATTACATGCAGTGGCGATGAATTTTGTTGCCGATGCAAATATAAGAAATCCCTCATATGCAAGGGCGGCGAATTTTGCCGCCCATGCAAACACTCTCCCAAATTTTTCTAACTCTGGGAAATTTCCAGTTTTGATTTTTCGAGCCCGCTTTCCTCTGATTTTTGGCCTACTTGCACTATAACCCCTTTTCAAGCACTTCTCCATAGTCGTGCTCGTCGACATGTAATTTTCCCAGATTACCAGTATTTCCCCTAATTGCATGATCATCACTTTTTGCTGCAGTTTCTTCTGTGGATCTTCGTTCTTCATCAACATTCTTTTGGTGATAGCTCGTCCAGATGACTGAGTTGTCCCCAAAGAAATCAAAAGCAATGAAGTACAAATATCAAGGTGTTTTCCCAATCACCTCAGTCAATTATAATGTTGATGACATTAGAGATACAGAGATTGGCCATGTGGATATGGCTCAGTTTGTAGAAAGAACCAAGTCGAGCAACCCCAGTGCTGCAATGAAGAAGATAATTGACAGTAATATTCATCTGGTGTCGTCTTTCCTAGTGGCAGCTCACAACACAGAATTTGTTCTTCAATGTGCTCATTTCTATAACAGAGATACTAGAGCCATGGTAGATGCCAGTGGTAATGTGATAATCAGGTTAGACCCTGAGTTCATTGATAAGGTGTTTATGTGCCCTCCTGCTACAGAAGTGTTAAAGCTTGATTTTGTCGAAGCACAGAAGGAATATGACAAAAATCTTGAGAAGGCAAAGAAAGTAATCAACAATAAATGGTTGAAGACTGCAAGGTCAAATTTGTCGAGGTGGCCACATAGTTTCCCTCGAAGTGACTTTGTAGAAGAAGTTGGTGACCTGATTACTCTCCTCAACAGGATAAGAGGTTTGTCCTCTTCCTCACAGTTTCATGAATGGATGTATCCTTTCATTAAGGTTATACTCCAAGGTAAGCAAACCATTTTTTGGGGTGAACAAATCAATAACGCTTTGCATGAACAATTGACGAAGGTGTCCACTACCTTCAAGTTCTACATGACCTCTTATCTGGTATACATTGCAGCCTCTATGAGGATTTTTCCAGGATTAACATTAGAAGGGGATAGGAGGGTAATCCCTGTGTATCAATACTATTCTCAGTTAACACTGAAAAGTTCTATTCATCATTTCAAAAGAGTAAATGATGTGTTCTTTGCAGTATTCCTATGTCTTTTTGATCCCCAACTGGAACAAAGAAGAATTTCAGATGAGGCATGGATAGTGGTAAATGATTTTGGGTGTATGTTCTTGCAATTTCCTTCTTTTTCATACATAAGGGTTGGCTTTTTCTAAGGTTACCCCTATATGCTTCCAAGATTCCCCTCAGACAAACTAGTTTTAATGGAGTTATGCAGACAAATGATTGTCATGCATAACAAACAAAAGGAACTCAAAAAGCCCAGTTTCAGGTTCCCAGTTGAAATTGACAGATATTCAGTGTTGACTGCTGCAAAGGCAAGGGCCATGGAAACTGAGATGCAACTTGTTACTATGAAGCAATTTAAGAGGAGACCAAAGTTTGATTATAGGGGTGTAAAGGACAAAATCAAAAGGAAAACTTGTTTTCATGAACCCATGGTTGAAGATGTTTGGGTAGACTTAAGAACACAAGAAGATGTCAGGAAAATGGACTACAGTAGGTTGTCTCTTGAGCAAATCAAATATCTGGGACTTGCTGATATTCCTGAGGATCTAGTAGATGATGGAGAATTGGTTGATGATAAATATAATACTAAACAGGTTGCTAATACCCCTCTCCCTCCTATTCAATGGTCTAAAAAAGAGTTGACCTCTGTTACATCCCAATTTCTGACTTGCTATACTTTTACTTTTTACTTGGGCATAAGTAAATTTATTATGATGCTATAGATTTATGACAAGATATGACATGGAATTATATTGAATAGCATTTATTAAATCATGGAAATGATTATGTTATTGTCGATTTAATATCTATATGATGAGATTTGATTTATTAGTTGAATTAATTGAATAATGATGCACTGATTACATATTGTTTGATGACAAGTGAAACAAGATTACAAGTTATCGACTCTCAGAGAAGAGAGAGAGAGAGAGAGTATCTTTCGAGAAGAGAGAGATAGACCTTGGATTACGAGTGGTCTATTTGCCAAACGAGTTTAGTGTTAAACGATGTGAACTAATGAGTTGTATGAGGTAAGTCTTGTCTTGCTAGTTACTTTTGAATCTAATCGACAGGTAGTCGATATCTTGATTATCATCTAGTCAAGTCGATGGTGAGTCGACATAGTTATTTGTAAAGTAAACAAAATTACAGACGTAAAACGGTTGTGTTATTCTTCTTGAGTCACTTGAGGTTTTACTGTCGCTTCTTAACGTCAAGACGTTCTCATCAAGTTAGATGACGTAAATATTGTCGCCGGATTGTGATGGGGAGGTAAACTCGACCCATTCACATCATTAGAAATCCTTAGTGATCAAAATGGGACAAATAGAGGAGTTTTTAACAACGTCGGGTAGAGGTTTTTCATAGCTATGTGATAACTTAACAAAATCAATTTGAAGTTCGAAGAGGGAATCTCTAATCATTTAGAAGGCAATTACTGCCCACATTTTCTTCATAAGAAATGCATGTCTTTCATTAGGGAGAAGTCCACGATTGGTGGCACTTGTTTTAACCAACTTTGAGTGGACGAGAGTGGTAAGGAGTGATCTAAGTCGTTATTTAATGAGTTGTGTGTTCATTACCGTTGAGTGGTGCTACTAAACCACCAGCACCTCTTAACTCGTTGGAAAATCCTTGTGCTATTAATGGCATTTTGCTTGCTACCTTGTAGGGCGTCATTACTATTTTAGGAAGTAGTTATTTTGGATGTAGTGGGGAACGGGGAGTCCTCATGTTGGATACGGGGTTGTTAAGCCCACCAGCTACCACGTCACCAAAAAGGAATTTCCACATTGTATAGTGGTCGCTGAAGGTTAGGAAATCGGGGGGGCATGCAGAAATAGAGCTCCATTTGTTTAGGCATGGTCGGCAATGGATAAGGCATTTTTCCCTCGCCGTGCAGAGAGCTGGAGGGGTATTTCTTTGGAGAGAGGATTTGAATAGGGAGAGAAAAGATAAACGATTTGGTATTGAAGTTCATTGTCATTCTTTTACCTCAACTGCATTTTCTCTAAGGGCGGTAGTTGAAAGAGGGATAACAGTGGCAGGGAGGAAACTTGGACTATTGGTGCCGAGTGGAGCTCACAGACCACGATCTCAATCTGTGTTTGAAGTGTCGATTAACAGGTTCTTTGTCTTTACAAATTGTATATAGTTATAATCATTTTATCTCTTCTTTCAAATGATAATCACAGTAGATTATTTGGAAGGTCGTCGGCCAAGTTTAGTAGATATGCCAAATTTTGTATTACAATATGATAGGCTGTTATCACATAGTTAATGTGTAAGTTGTTAGAATATTGTTATCTACCGTGTTATGATTGTAGTTGTTATGACATTAGAGAAATATCATTATGATCATTCTTATAGGATAATGACCGAAGGTATATCGGTATCATAGATTGAACATAGACAATTATGACACTACAATAGATGAAGCCTGAGTATACTTCTTAATAAGTACTAATTTCTTATATCTGTATGAGTTATAATTTTAGAGTCTCTGTTCTAGTTATTACAGAAACGTCTCCAATCCTAATATATTAATCAATGACCTTCCATAGCAACAGTGGAATCGATATACATGTATTTTATCATTTCCAAAAGTCTCTTCGACTAATGAATTCTTGAAACCAGTTAAGTGCAAAGACCTCATACTTGTTCGCCAATTGTTGATCAGCCCGTACTTTAGAGAATTTCATAGGGCCACTACTGTAGATTAGACTTTGGAACTATAGTGTGAAAAGTACTAATAAACTTTCGACTATAATAGTTGTTATGTTTTTCTTTATATATTTATATCTTTGGTTTATGGAAAACTTAGACTTTAAAACTAAGTCGACCAAATTGAGAATTAGTCTTTGTCTTTATTGGTGTCAAAACAAAAACTCAGTCAACATTCTAGATTTTTGGTGAAACCATAGAGATTGTTATATCTATGATTTGATTGCAATTGATTATAACCATGTTATAAAGGACTGAATTTATATTTGGTAGTCATAACCATGGTAAGCAATTTTCTTTCTAGTCAAGAATTGTGAAACCTAGAAAAGACCTTGTAGTCGGAAAAGACCTAGGGGGTTAACCCATTTGTGGATCATATATTACTTGTTATTCTATTATCTTGGAATAGGGAGGACAAAACCTAAACTTGACCCAATAGGGTAAATTTTATATTCTAAACCTTCGTGATCACTAAATAGATCGACAACAAAGAGGCAAGTACTCTTACTACGAATGGTTATTCTTATTTGACAGAGAAGAATTTGCAGGTCTTAAGATGTATTGAAAATAGTATTCTCTTGCTCTTAGAAAACTTTAGTTTCAAATGGATATCATTAAGGGAATACTTTGCTCTTGGGATGTCCAAAGTGAGTGGATTTCCCTACTTCAACTTAGATGAAAACACTCGTTTATTTAAGACTATATAATTCAATATGCTAAAAGAGAAGAACTTTAAATATGTTTTCAATGGATAACAAATGGGATTAGATTGCCAACCAGTTATAGTTCAACTAAACTTGGGAGAAGCTTAGACTTGGAGTTGAACCATTTGGCATTATTGTTAGGCTTGTTTGGAAATGATCTTTAGGTCAAAAGAAGACTAAAGGAAAGTTGTTTACTTAAACTCTATTCTTGATCTTCCATTATCATGGAAAAGGAAATACAAAACCCTAGAGTGACCTAGTAGGGTAAGGTTATAAATTATACCTTTTGGGATTACAACTTGTTTTAGTGGATTATGTATGGGTCGACAAAGAAGGTTGAGAACCCTAATCTGGTAATGTTCATGTCTACCATATTGAACAGAGATTTGTTACTAGTCGACAATGTTTTACCTTAGATAGGGAAAAACTATCCTCTGGGCTACAATTTGACTTGAAACATAGGTCGCAAGCTTCGGGTTTAGCAGGCATGTAAGAGATACTATTCATGGATAAACAAACATAAATTATTATACCCGTTGGTCACAATTTTCTCTTAGTTATTACTTATTGAAAGTACGGAATCTCAAATGATTGCAAGGATGCAAGGGATACCTAAGAATGGGTAATCATTTCATAAGGATTATGGAGTGACGACAGTGTCGGGTGAGTCCACTTAAATCATAAAGACTAGGTTTGAGTTGGTCAAAACTCCTTAGTTAAACCTTAACTTAACCTAGAGATGGTATTTATTATATTAAGGCATTGAGATCGTTATTTAGATCGTGATTGAAGGGTCAAGTGCCCTGACTATGTGTAATTATTCTTACTTGCAAAAAGTGATTTAGATTCCTAGACTATATTGCTTGACCTGGGTAAGGTTATCATGTTAGTCGAAATTAATCTATATATTTTTATTATGAGACAATAAGTCGTGGACCTCAGATATTACAATGATGCAATGAGAGTCCTCATAAAGAAAGAAAGTTGAATAGGTCTATGGCTTATAGATAGTGAAAGAAAACATGTATGGGTCGGGAAGACTAAATTGTTGAAATCATCATGACTTCATGAGTTAAACATAGTTTACCAAGTTGCACTGTAGGAATATGATAGTATCCAAGTCAAGTTGGAGTGGGTGAACATTACGACATCGTTCATTGCGAATGTCAATTTATATTGAAAACTATGGCCACAGTAATGCATATGTCTCTGCATGCATTGTCAGTTCACTGTATCTGGATTGCACATCCTATCAGGAATCATACTTAGCTAGAGGGTATCTAGGGTTGTATGATAGATAGAGTTGTGTAGGATACAACATTATGTACTCGGAAAGGCAAATTACCACTGGTCACCTTGGTCTATACTTCTCGTGAAGGGTAGGGCCACTTCCGGTTAGGAAGGAGTGCGGGAGACCGACGGTCTGTGGTTGGAGGTAAATCACTAGAAAGATACTCTCTCTCTAGCAGAAGACATGCCGAGGCTTGTGATAAAGATGTCAGATTTCTGGATGCAGTATATCTTTGAGACTTGTGTATATGGAGACTAAGTAAAACATTATCTGATGCAGGTATTTATAATTGATTTATTTTTGTAAACATTGTACTTGAGAAAGACAATAAGGTTGATTGTATTTGTAATGAGATATCTTGTAATTGTAGTTACTCGACTATATGTTGAATAAAAGAAAAATTTTCTCTGTCTCATTTTTACCTTGTAAATTTACTTTATGGTGAATTTTTGGTTTTTACTATGTTTTTAGAATGAGGATGTTACAACCTCTTTGAGAAAAAGATTTGAGCCTATATTGGCTAACACCAATAATTGGCTGGTAGATAAAGGAATTACTCTGAAAGAATTCCTCACAGGATCAGAAGCTGAGACTCAAGAGCAAACTGGTAAAAAGGTGGAAAATAGAACCAAGAATAAGAGTGATGTTCCCTCATCCTCTAAAACACATAAGCCTAAGATCAGATTTGTGACTAAGAAATCAAAGACTGTGGAGAAAGAGCCTGCAGTACAGGATATGGAAACTGAAGAGCCAGTTATTGAAGAACCAGCTATAGAAGAGCCAGCTACTGAAGATATGGAGGTTGAAGATAGGACTACAGATCAACGAGAGGAAGAAGCTTTGTCCTCGCAAGAGAATGTACAACAAGAAACGGGAGTCTCTTCTCCTTTGCCTGATACACCTGTTGCAGCTCCTGTATCTGTTTCCCCTATTGATATTCCTTCTTCTGATTCTCCCTATCCTTCCAAAATAATTAATGAAAATCCCCAAAACACTTTTGAAGATGTTCTCTGCTCTTCAGGGTCTATTCCTAGTTTGTCTTCTTCATCTTTTGATATTGGAGATGCTTCTATTTTTGATCATTTTGTAATGAATACTGAGCAAGTTTCTAGTGCAAATGTAACAAGTGCAGTTTTTACTAACACTCCACCTATTGTTTCTACTACCAGTACAAGTACAGTTTTGGGAACACCAACAATGGGAACGGATCCCAATGTGAGTGCTTCTCTGCTTCTACTGTGGTTATCAGCTTATACACCAAAAAGGAAAAAGCAAGCCATCTCTCCAGATGACTTTGATTTCAGTAAGCTGGTGCTTGCAAAACCCAAGCCCCAAAGAAACCAAAGATTCTTTCAAGAATGCTTGGGGACAAGGGACACAAATTTCTAGAGATAGCAAAACCTCCACAGGATGCAACCATGGAGAATTTTGATATGAATGATTACTCTATCTCTAGAGTTGAATTGGGCAAAATAACCCATGAAAGCGCTAAGAATGATATGCAGTCAGCCATGGACATCCTAATTTAGAAGTTTGACAGGGAAAAAGAAATGAAGGATCACTACAAGGCAATGGTAGAACAGCTAACTACGGTGGTAAGGAAAATCACTTTGAACTCAGAAGCAGTTACTCCAAAGGCCGTTTCTGTAGAAGACCCCATCATTTTGAAAGCAGAAAGGACTCATCTCAAAGGAAAAGTACTTGAAGAGTACTTAGACAGGATGCGTGCACAAGGAGTCTCTTTGCTCACAGATGTATTTGAGAAGACAGATAAAATGAGAAAAATAAGAGCAGAACTTGATGACCTCATTGATGCTATTTCTCAAGATATTGAGCGCACAGAGAAGAATCATGATAAATGGGCAGAGATGAGGAAACTAAAAATAAGCACCCTAATATCAATCGGTGCCATCTCTAATAGGGATTCTTATATGGAGACAAAAGAGGCATTGATGTACAAAATCCGTGTGCTTAAAGACTTGATCAATGATCTTGAAACTGCAAAGGAAATCAGTGAACAAAGTGATGTCAGTCTTCTACATAAATTGGAGGAGTTACCTCGTAAGCTTGTGTCATAAGACAACCAATTTCTCTCTGCAGAAGAAATGGTTCAGGAATTTGAAGATATGTTTCATAAAGAGTTTGAAGATAAAACATTTTCAATGACTTATGTGGACAACATTTTGGACAATCAGTTAACTTTGGATAATCTGAAAACCAAGTTAACTGGCCATGCAAAATCAGCCACTACAGTGAGAGATGCCATAGTGAGAGCCAAGATGATCTTCAGGAACACGGTTAGCCCGGATAGCATTAAAATGCAAGCGGCCTTTACTATGTATGATGCTAACAAGAGGAAAGATGGTGACACAAATTGAAGCAGTTTTTCCTTAATTTATTTTCCATTCTTCTGATGTACTTTTGAAACCATTTTGGACACTTTTACATGTACTTTTTTCATATGTAATTACATGTAAAAATATAGGAAGTCCCAAGTCAATAAGGACTCCTATTTTTGAATAAATCAAAGTAGTTAGGTTTTTCCTAAATTTTCTCAAGGCCTCTCCCTATAAATAAAGAGGGCCTCTTTTGTAAATATTATCTTTTTTGTCTATTGCAAGAATACTTTGGTGAATTGAAAAGCAAATCAAGACTTTGTGCTTCTTTGTGAAAATCAATTATCAAATATTTATCAATACAAGAAAGCAAGTTCAATTCCAATCTTTGTCTTGGGATAATTTTGTGTTATGATAGCATTGTTCTTACGTCTTACTATCATAATCTTCTTTGGTAATAATTGAAGTGTGGAGATTGTTTCAAGCGATTAAAGAGCATTCTTAATTTGATTGTGATAGACTGTGTGTTATCAAATCATTTGTAAGGATTATGTTTATGTTTGTGAGAATACAATAGTTTGAAGACTTTGTGCTGCAAGTTATTATATTCAATCTACTTTTATCATCTTGGAGTAGAGTGAAGACTTTGGGTTGCATTCAACGTCAAATAAGTTCTATTTGCAATTAGTAAGTGAGGCAACAAAAAACTTTGTATTTCTGTGGGTTTATGAAAGTTCATAAGTTCTTTATTATCATCTTGAAGTATAAGCATCTATTCTGAAAAAAGAGAATGAGATGAAATGGAACCACCACAAATATAGTGTTTAGTGTACATAAATTTCATAAGTTATTTGTTTATAATAGTTAAGCAACCAGAGGGAACCTTCCCTTGCTGAGAGGAGAGACTTTGTCTCATCATCGTTGTGGCTGATATACCCATTTTGCCGTTAGTGAGTTAACGACAAAATATTCACCCAACAAGTAAGAACCACCGCAAAGAATTAATAGATAAAAGGCAAAGGCCTAAAGAGGCTTGGTCCAACATAGTGTATCTTATGAAGAAAAAAATTAGGACAAGAACAAGTCTAGGTGAAGGTAGAACAAGTAAAAACATAGCCACGGAGGAGGACTAAACATGGATAAGTGGAAGAGATGGAAGAACAAGTGGCTACAGAAACAAAAATAAAGTCAAAATGAAAAGAAGCATAAAAAGAGTGCTAAATGTCAATGTACTATACAAATATCTATTCATGCTAGGGAAATTATTGGACATAGCCAAAACATACCCTACTACAATAATGAAGAATAAAGACGCCATTTTAAAGTCTATCTTATGTTTTATCTCAACTAGCCCCTTTCAATAGAAAAATTAACTCAAACTTCCCTAAAGAATTAGTTGCTAGAATACAAGAAAAGTAGGAGAGAGATATGACACTTACTATAGAAGCATCAATTAGAGATACAACATTTAAGCAGTTCACAAAGAATTGTAGATTTTTCTTGACACTCAGGATGAACTTTACACATGAAGAGATAAGAAGCCCAGGACAAAACAAAGGGTAGATAGCCTTGTGCATATGGAGTCCAAATAATATGACTCAATAACAGAGAAATTGAAGAAGGTAGCCCTACAAGTCCTTAGGGTGGTCTATCAAATGTTGTTAGATAAGGAGGCACAGAAAGCAAAAGAAACTAAGTGAACAACATCCATGACCCTCATTGCAAATCCATGCATCTATACAGGACGAACAAACTTAGGTGGGAGAAGAAGAAGAATAGGTAGAAAAAAGGAAACTAGGGGAGAAAGAAACATAAACCCCGTACAAGGAAACATAGAGCCCACAAAAAGAACAAAGCCTTTAAAAAGTAATAGGAGGCCAAGATATAGGAAAGAAAGACCAACCAACCTAGACAAAAATAGTAGTATCAAAAGAAAAGGAGTTTTTATAAGCAGGTTAGCTATAAAGTAGATACATAGAAAACAACAACACAAACCATCCAAGAAATTATGGCTAGTTCCTCCACACAACCAACTATGGACACAATTAATAAAAATAGAGATTTTTTGGCAAGACAACAACAATACTCCCCTATGGTCACAATTGCTCTGAGCATCATTTTCAATACTCCATCACTTGACCATAGGTAGACCTCATTAAGATGACACCAATGCAAAAGATGGATCTGGGGAAGTGCTTGACACAAGTTCCTACCAAGAATGGATGGATAGGTGCATCAAAGTTGAGGAGGTAATGGACAAATTAGTTGGAATAGTCCTTCAAACGCAACCGCAATTGACTGTAGGTCTTTCAATGGACGTCACAAAATAATTAGAGCAAGTGGTCCAAGGCCTCCTTACCTATATCAACTAATTGGAATATAAGTAAACACAAATAGGAAGCCAAGCAATCCAATAATATGAGAAAGATAGATTGGAAACAACAAAACAAACCTTGGTGGGTAAACAAGGAGAACTCTAAGATGCCATAGGGAAGGTGGAAACAACCTGCAACAATGTTTTCACCTTTTACTATAACTCCCTAAGTTGGTTTCCGACCACCAAGGCCCAAAAGGATGAATTGGATGCCTTAGAGGCATAATTTCTACAAATATTTGTTTCATACAATCTTGCCATTGTTCTTGATGGCCAACAAAGTCAAATGATGACCACTCTCCATACTTAGTATTGTTATATATGAAAAGTGGGAAGATGGGTGATAGTGTTAAGATCTATCAAATCAAACCCTCCTTTCACACTAACACTCAAGGACAACAAATGAGCCAAGTCACTATAGATGAATGAGGACTTAGCTACAGGTTGATGTACTCAGGAATGATATGGAAAGATTGATTAGATTGAAAGATTTGTCAAACCCTAGATAGGATAAGCCTCAAACCCTAATTATAATGCAATCGGGTACAGATGAACAAAATGCTACAGAAAACCAGACGGGAAGACACTCAAGAAGATAAGAAACATACCATAAGTTGGATTTCTGGAAGTGAAGACTTTGTGGACTACGGGGCGGGCGCCCAAGTCTGATAGGGTAATATTTCTACATATCCGGAGTAGTGAGCAGTGTCAGACTGTAACTTATTCCTGAGTTCAGGGAAAATCCTATCGGGAGGACTACGGGGCGGGCGTCCTAGTCCAGTAGGGTAAAATATTAGCAAGTTTCTTCCAGATTCCTAATCCTTATCCTCTAAATTGCTTCTCTGCACCTGCACTTTCTCAAATCTTGCACTTGTAACTGAAAGGAAGCTAGGTGTGCAGAAATCGCTTCCTACACTAATCTAATGAGGGGAGGAGAGTGTAAATTCAATTTTATCCTTATTATTACAGCAATGTTAAACCCACTAACAGAGATAACAGAGATATTGCAACAGACACATAAACAAGAAAGTGAGATAGAAGAAGAGAGACACAAGATATACATGGGGAAAACCCTTATCGGGTGAAAAACCCCACACTCCAAAACCTGCACAATGTATTAACAAAACTGAAATGGTTTACAATACACTTGCAATGCAATCTCTCAGGAGTCTTCGACACTCATATCTGGAGACAAACCGATAGCATAACAGTACCTGTCAAACTTGTAATACATCTCCTCCTCAAAGCACCTGTTTATATAGAAATACAAGGCAAAATTGCCTCTATCTTGGAATGGGCGTCCAACTTGGCCTCATGGCCCAAAACCCACGCCTATGGACATTTGGTCAACATTGTAAGATGCTTCTGACACTTGTCCACACACCCCATCCCAAAGAGGTCGCCTATTTCTAAAATGGGCTATGATAGATGCTCTTACGACTCTTACGACTGTCATAGAATCTGTCATAGCGGTTACAATTTACAGTTGTAAGAGAATTTGTCATACACAGGCTATAAATAACATATTCTCTTACATGTCATAGTCCACCTTGGGGCGCCCAAAGATGCCTTTTTCAAAGATGCTCTTCGACACATGTCTTCACCTATCATAGAATCTCCTATTTCTGACTCTTACATGTCATAACTTCGTCATAGGAATCTGTCATGACTGTTACGGTCAATATTCCCTTACACAACATCTAAGATGCCGACACATGGCAAAATACTCCTACCACAAAGTGGGACACCTATTTCCTCATGTGAGGACAAAATTACAAGTTGTCATCTTCCATGTAGGATGACACATCACCGTGCCACATCCCACAAGATGACAATATGAATTTACAATTTAATTTACAACATAGGCAATAAATAAATAAATACAATGAAAATAATACAAGGAATTACCAAGGTTGAGACACCTTAATTCCCAACAGTAAGCTGCAATCACAAAGAGAGGGGTTTGGGGGTTGTGGTGTTTAGGAGCTTGCCTCGGTTAAGCCCCGGAATGACATTCAAGTCTTCCAACACCATTGTTAGATAGAGTGTGTGCCCAAGGAGGGAAGAGGCCAAATCTAATGATGAAATATATTGATTGAAACACAAATAGATGTCACCTTAGAGGCGAAGCCCTCAAGGAGATGAAGATCCTTCAAACCATGAGGAGATGGATTGATGAAGCCAAATCTGCAACAACAAACACAATAACAACACAATTCTGCTATGTAACACAATGAATGCCTTGAAATCTCTTTGCTCCAATATCATAAGTTCACATTATACATCTAGGTGTAAAATGAAGTCATAAAGTAACTTATATATGCATTCCCGCTAACTTTCATAAATTAAACTGAAAAGGTCGACTGAGGGAAAACTTTTGAAAGGGCCCAAGCTGACACATTTAAATTTTGATCCCGACAAATTAGGATGGACTTGGGTGTGGGTGCCCAAGTCCCAAGGGCCTAATTTGGTCTTGATTAAGATTTAGAATGGGCCCTAAGTCCCATTTGACATGGGTTTTGGGGGAAATTGCTCTGGGATTATTATTAAGCTTGTAAAGTGTAAACACGGGGATCTAGGAGCTAAACTAGGAGGTAAAAAGGCATAGGGATACTTTTTACTCCATAACAAGTATCAACAAAAATAAGATCAAAGGTCTCAACTAATATCTCAAATGAAAGACTTGAGCATTACAGTTAACCCTCGCTTGGTTTAGATAATCAATATTATGGCAAAATCAAGAATCTAACATAATAGAAAATAATGCCAACCACGGTGTAGGAGGTGGGGAAGGATAGATTTGAAATAGAGGTTTGTTTGTAGTAACTTTAATAGATTACTACACAATGAAACAAGGGCTTATACCACTATTCAGATTCAACATAAGGGCATTATACCATGATTGGTGTCACCACTTTTAAATATTTGGGCAAGTTCTGAAGTTTTGTAATCTCACAACTAAACATCATTTTGGAATTTTGAAAAATTGGGTTAGAATTTTTTTACATTTGCTTGATAGATTAGAATTTGAATGTCTTGAGGATGAGACATAGTTCAAGCCAAGGATTATGTTGGCGGGACTAGAACCAAAATCAAGACTTTGATGCATTAGGGTGAAAACCCTTTGGGTAGCCTGTTCTCATCCCTTGTTTTGTTGAAAACCTGAAAGGGTGACCTAATAGAGGCTTATGATGAAAACTTGCAAGGGCACTATAAACATATAAGAGATATTGTAGAACTAGAGAACGATAATTTGGTAATAACATCTACTTTGTAATACCAACATAAGGTCACAACTATATGAGACTAGTTATAAAGACATATCCCTAATCTTTGGAAGCTATATAACAAAGAGCACTTACTACATATGAAGTAGTAACACCTAATGGATAGTATAAGAATGAGATAACATGTAATAAAGTAGTACCATATAATGGATAACATGAGAATGACACATGCAATAAAATAGAGAATAGAAAAGGATGTGATATGAGGATATATAGAAGATAAGCATGTATGTGAGAGATATTAATATTAGTATATATATCTTTAAAAAATCTATCTAAAATAATGCCGATACATATCAATAAAGTCATTTTATTTATTTGAGTTATTTTATTTTACATTGGGACTATTTTATTTACTCTATACATGGACACATTAATTATATGATTTATGCATAAATTAGTCTTTTGAAAATTTAGAAAAATAAAGTATATATTATTTATTTATCTAAAATTTTAGATTAAAATAAAATAAAATAATTTGGAAGTAAATTAAAATTCTAAAGCAAAATAAAATAACTCTTAAGTAAATAAAAATAGAAACAATGTAAACAAAATAAAATAATATTTAAATTGCTCTAAATATAATAATATCTCTTAGCATTTCTAAATAAATTTATTTAAAATATTTTGACATGTAAATGGATGTCAAATTTAACGTAAAAGGTAAGAGTTTTTGTTAACACGCTCATGCCATTACACTCCACCCCTTATTGCCATTGTAGAATGCCTCTCGACATTAATAAGAGCATAACGACTATATAAAATATATTAAATATGAGATTAGAGAGATTTTTATGATGTCTATGCTTGTATGTGTGTATTTCTTCTTTTGATTTGGTTTGTATCCTATCACATATCTATGTTCTTCTCCCATAGTATATCACATTGAAGTACAACACAACACAATACAAATCTAGTCCCAGTTTGTGTTTTTATGTCAATAACGGTGAAGGGGTCTAGTCAACCAAATTTGAAATTGAAATGAGACAAGTCTACGTTAAATGGGACAAGTTCGCAACCGCAAACTTGTCTCCAAATAGGATAATAGTCAAATCGAGACAAACAACTAAACATAGGTAGGTGCATAGATAAGTACGATAAGTAAGTAGACATGATGAATGTATGAGTGTGTAAATGAATAATGCAGGGCTAGGTGTATATGGATGTGTGTAAATGTAAAAAAAATTAGAAGACTCAACCCAACTTCACAAAATCATGCCATTTGTAACTATATATACTAAATCATTACCTAAAATTAGTAAATCTCAAAAACTAGTTAGGTGGCCTGCAACTTATGGGCACTAGCCTAATCATTGTTAAGATACTTAACTTGGAGTTCATAGGATAGTTTGTCCCCTATTCAAATCTTTTGATAAAAACCATAGCCATGTGATGTGCGGTAGTGAAAGTTAACAAACAAAAGAGGGAGGGGGGCCCCACATTTATAGGGCGGCACCCCTTTTGGCCGGCCATCCAAACTTGTGTTCAATAAATTCAAAAATCATAAAATAAACTTTACTGATAGCGACCATAAATCACCGCCTTCAAAATTTGCCACGTTGAATTGCGAGCCCATTTCTCCGCCACGTGGCTCGACAGCACAGCTCTATTCAAGACTCATCAAGCTCATCGTACGGCTCAAAACGCCCGCCATTTCCAAGCCGTTAGATCAAATCCCTCACATCTTTACATTTTAAGCTGGTCATTGTATGTCTCTTTATCACTTGACTATTTGAGTAGGAATATCAGGAAGTTTGGCGTCGTCTGTGTGAGATCTTTTCTGTTTTCTTTTTTTCCTAAGAAGAAATTTGCAGGATTCAAACCCTAAACATGGCGGATCAGAGTTCTGAGGAGAATGTTGTTAATCGCTCAGTCATGGACAACATAACGGAAAAGATTCATGGCCATCATTCTTCTTCCTCATCATCTGATGATGATGAAAAGCCGTCGATTTCTTCCTCGGTTAACAGACTCTTCGGGAGACAGAAATCTGTGCACCATCTCATCGGCGGAGGAAAGGGTACGAGAAACCTGCCTTACAATTTTTTTCTGTTATTTGACAGAATTACGGTGGGTTTGTATACTTAAAATAAGGTTTTCATTAGTTTAATTAGCAGCTGTTGACGTCTTACTTAAAATAGGCCAACATCTGCTGTACCCATTATGTATTTTACTTTATTAGACATATTTTTGGTTTTTAACAAGAAATCTTATATACCCTCATTTTTTGTTTGTTTGTTATTTTTGATCAGTGTCGTATTTTTTTTTGAAATTTGAAGATACTTGTTTTTAGCTCACTAGAAACAGGCAGTGTGCTATTCCCTATAATTTTTGTTTCTGTTACTTGACGGAGTCTTGATTTTTTCTTTTCTTAAGCTCCTTCTGGTTTTTGTTATATTCCTGATCCATTCTGAATTTTTGGTTATTTTGCTTTGAAAAAAGTCATCCATGCTGATTTCAGGCTATAAGCAGATCCAAACAGAAGTATGTATCAGATTCTTGTGATTGGTGAAATTTTGTCTACGTTAAACCCTCCATAATTTTTTGTGGATTTTATTTGATAGAATTATGATTCCGTTTTGTGGTCTAATTATTGTTTGTATTAAGTCACAGCCGTGAATTTTACGATGAGGAAGAACATGCAAATGTCTGCGAGTATTCCAATTTGTTTTTTTAATTTTTCTGCGAGTATTGCAATTTGTTTTTTAATTTTTGTGGTATTTTTGTTATTTTACAGAATTTTGTTTAGGCATTAGAATTGTGTTAAACCCTCCATAATTTTCTGTTCTTGGACAGAGTTATGATCCGTTCTGCTTTCGTGGTTAGTCTTTTTTTTTTGTTTGTTATTGTAAAAGGTACAGCTGCTGATTGTTGTCAATGACAAAAAACAAACGTCTGTAATTTATGCCATTTTTCTTTTTACTTTTATGTCGGAAGTTTGATTTGTTAACAAGAAATCTGTTAAGCCCCACTCCCTTTTTAATTATTAGATAGAATTTTGTTCCAGATCTTCTAACTGAATTGCAGAAAAAAAACAAAAACATTAGTTGCAAGAAATCTAAACCCTTTTTCAATGATATTTGTCAGAATTTTGCTATATTTTGTTAATTTGGTGCATTTCAAAAAAAAATATTAGCCCTTATTTTGTGACCAAAGGCAAACAAGCAAATAAATGTCTTGTAACTTTATAAGTGCCCCGTTTCTCTTTCTGAAGAAGTTTAAAGGAATTTTGATCACTTGTAGGAAATTTGGTAAATTCCATTTTCTTTTTCTTGTTATATGATAGAAGTCTGATCCTTTTTTGGGGGGCATCAATATTCAAACCCCTTCAAGCAATGCCATTATTCTTTTTTTATATTATTTGCAATATTAGTTATTTGTTTTTAACTTTTTATATTGTTTGACCAGATTTTGATTAGCTATATTTTTGTATGGCAGCTGCTGATTTGGTGTTGTGGAGGAATAAACAAACGTCTGCTAGTTTTCTGGTTGGGGCGACTGTGCTGTGGATTTTGTTTGAATGCATGGAATATCCTCTACTAACGTTTGTTTGTCATGTGCTGATTCTCTCACTGGTGATCTTGTTCATTTGGATCAATTCTGCTGCCTTCTTGAAAAGGTATGTTGATTTTTTTAGACTTTCATTTATTTGCTGGAGTTTTTAGTTAGCTGTCAGTCAAGGGAAAATTTTGTTGGTTCTTAACTGTTTTCATGTATATGCTCTGTACAATATATATATAAATTTCATGTAGATTATTTGAAAGAATTAGGTTTATTTGAAATGGTCTGGGTTTAAATTTGAAAGGATTAGAGTTTTAAGTCAAATGGTTGAGAGTAACAGCGTGGTAAGCAGTTTTCTCTTTCAATTAATTTTTTGGTTTCTTTTTCATTCTCTGTTTCACCCATTGAAAGGCTTAGGGTTTTATTTTGGCCCCTTTTGTTGTACACAGTCAAAGTTGTTGCTTGCTCTGGTGTTGTACGCTCATGCGAAATCATGTTTATGGTTCTTATTCAAATTTTTTTGGATTATTTTTCACTGGCTAATAAATAGGCCAGATATTCTGCTTTCACATCTTGAAAGGATTGGTAATTTGTATTGTATTGGTTAGAAATATGGTATATAATTTGCGGTCCCTGCTTTTGCATGGTGTTTTAGTTTTAGAAGTAAACGTCCCGTATCTATTGTTAGTGTTTGTGTGAGAAATTAAGATGTAAATTTTCCCATTTATCACAATCTTGTAATCCAATATTGCATTTTAACATTACACTCATCAATGAATAAGTCAAATGAACTCTCATGCAGAATTATAGGTAGTTTTTTAATATGCATTATTTTGAGAGGTAAGAGACTGCTTGCTTGACAGGGATACATCTTACATGAATGCGGTATTCATTGAACCAAGATAGGCAGGTACTTCATTATGCTAGTTATACAAATTCAAATCAGAGTTGAGTAGATCATTTTCCACTCATTTAACCTAGATAATTAAGTTGCACTTGATTATGATAGCTGTTCAGATATTCACTTTAGGGATGTGCCTATTTGTTGGTCCATTTAGCCTGTTTCTTCAATTCTAATAAGCTCATTTAGTACTTATTTAGTTGGTTATATAAATGTTTACTGTAGAAATAAGTCCATTTTTTGTCCATTCAGCAGCCCATATGTTCAGATTTACCGCCTAATCAATTCGGTCCTTGACATTTTATCATGTTGATCACATGGAATCTGGATACTCACTTCGAAATAAAGGGCATATATTTTTTTCTTTCACCCTCCATTTATACTGTTTTAGTTTTACCATGATTGATTTGTCACTTCGCATATGCAAGCCCAAATGTTCATGTGGCCCGTATGTTTCATTTGGTTATGTTTTGATATTATATATTCACTTTATTTGTAACCCCATTTTGGTTATGTTTTGATATTCACATAATATTCATTCACTTCACAAATAAGCGCACTTCTTTAAAAATAGACAAAGATGAAAAAAGGGGGAAGAAGTTTTTCTTATAATACATAAAAAACAGAACAAACAGAAGGAACAGATTCTGAAGCACAAGGTCCAGCTAATAAAAAGGATGCTAATAGCCCAAAATGAGACACTACTGATCCTGTCTCTGTGTCTAATCTCTAGCAGTTCTAAGTTCTAACCATCTACTGAAAAGGATGCTAATAGCCCAAAGTGATCCTGTCACTGTGTCTAATCTCTAGCAGTTCCAACCATCTACCTATTGTAATCATTCATTATATTTAAATTTAAGCATAGGTCAGCAAGAGCAAATGGCTCACTGCAGCATTAAATCATTACACACGTCTGAAGTATATGAATTACAGGGCAGCAGAGGCCAAGTAGGATCAAATCTGCAATTAAAAAATAAATCCTGTTTACTGCTTGTAGTTAATTTAGTAAATGGATTGCCTGCTGTATTTAGGAATATTTAGGAACAGTTTATATGTTCTAATGAAAATGATTGTTGTTTGAAGGAGGTGAACATGCATAGTTCTACATAGCTTGCTGATATGGGACTAGATAAGACTCGTTGCTGATTTAGGACTAGATAAGTCTGGAGTTGTTAATTATGGCACTTTTAAATTAGAGTTATCTAGTGATCCCATGGAAGGCGGTTTCCAAGATTTTTATTCAGTTAACGGGGCTGAGAAAATTTGGGAAGCTTTTGCAAGAAACCTCGTTCCATGGGAATATGAAATCTTCTGGGTTGCTAGATGATTTTCAGAATATGCGTTGAAATTAACACTTAGCATCTTTAAGAAAATCAGTAAAAATTCAATTGCATTCAGTTGTCATTTGGAAATAAAGAGTCACAAAATTGCTGCACCAAAATAGTGGGAAGTTTCTATTTGTTTGTGTCATGACACTACAAAGCTTTCTTGGGGTTACATGTTGTTGAATTTAGGAGCAGCAGCCCTCTGCATGGGATGCCACCTCTAAAAGATACACCTCTGGGACTTGAAAGATTAGGAGAACAATGAATATTGTGGTTATTAACAAATGAGGTGTAATTTTTCTTAGGGTCAGAAGGGTTTTGTATGTGTGCAAGTAATTTTGGATATTGCTCTTTTAGACTTCATAAGTGGTGATGCTGATCCACTTAAATTTCCCATGTTTGGTACCTGCATGTACCTCTGCATCTTCAAATTAAGCCCATAATTTAGCCATTGGCATATTATCTTCATCTGGCCGTTTTGTATTTCCATTGACATATCTCTCCAACACTGCGGTAGTAGTCTCAAAAGTTCTAAGAACATGGACTGGTTCCCTGAAGATTGTACTGTAGCAAGCATAATCTCCCTAGTGAGATTGTAACTATCTCCTATATCATGAGGGAAACTTATGTTTGGTCTATATGGACAGGTCCCCCCCGCATATCCCTGAAGTTGTTATTTCAGAGGACACAACTCGTCACATTGCATCTCCCTGAAGATTGTACTGTAGCAAGCATAATCTCCCTAGTGAGATTGTAACTATCTCCTATATCATGAGGGAAACTTATGTTTGGTCTATATGGACAGGTCCCCCCCGCATATCCCTGAAGTTGTTATTTCAGAGGACACAACTCGTCACATTGCATCTGAGCTAAGAGTTGAAGTCAACAGAGCCTTTTCATGCTTACATGATGTTGCATCTGGGAAGGACTTCAAGAAGCTTCTGTTGGTATGTGCACAAACCTTTTCCTTATCTTTGGTTTTCCGTGTTTGGTTGTTTTAAATTTTTTATCACTGTTTTAAAAATTTAATGCAATCTGTTTTACAGGTTATTGCTGGTCTGTATGTTCTATCTATTATCGGCAACTGTTGTGACTTTTTGAGTGTTGTTTATATTGGTGAGCCTATCTCTTTTTGTGCTTATCATTTGTTTGGAAGCTTTCAATAATGCACGGGAAAGGATAATAACCTAATGCATTAGCTGACCACCGTTTTGCCTGCCTTGTTGTTTAGGACTTGTCACTCTACTCACTGTCCCTGTTGTGTATGAAAAATATGAAGATCAAATAGATTCGGTTGTTCACAAAGTGCTATTCAAATTAAAGGAGCAGTACAAGGTCTTTGATGCCAAAGTTCTGAGCAAGATACCAAGGGGACCGCTGAAAGACAAGAAACTTTCATAGGACTTTTGTGTTCAGTGTTAGCTTAGAGGAGTTATTCCTCGCAGTCTTCTTGTTGATCGCAGGATTCATTTCTGCTTTATTGTACCTAATTTGGGCAGGCATGAGTTGTATTTCTTTAGCTTGGTTGTTTTATATTAGGGTATATCCAACTGTCTCACTTCCAGCTCTGGGGTAAGTTGCATTCTGAAAAAAATACTCTTAATGTTCACTTAGTTTTTTATGGCATTCATCTTCCAAGGGTGGTGGCCGTGAGTAGTAATGTTCCATAAACTCGACTGTTTAAATTTTTAAAAGTAATTTCTCATGGAAGTTAATATTATAAATTGGATTTGTACAGTAATGGATCTATGCTCAAGTTCCTTTTCTTGCATGGAGAGTTAGCGCTGATCTTTTAAGCCTCTTTTAATGAATGGAGAGTTACAGTAACCATTCTCATCTTCAGTGGTCATTATCTTATGGCATGAATGGTTTGATAATGCTCAGGTTCTCAAATGCCACACCAGATAGATTTCTCAAATATTAGGATATATTAATTTTGTAAGCAGTTACGGATTTATCTTTACAAGAAGTAGAGACTTTTTTGACTCCCTATTTGTTTTAAACTCTTTATGGGAAGTGCTAAATTCATTCTCTCTGCTGGGGCAAGTTTTGAAGTGCGGTTTGATTATGTACTTTCTCTGCTGCGGTGCGTTTTCATATGAGGTTGCATTTTTCTTTGTGAGATGGAGCGGTGGACTTTTGTCTTTCTACCAACCCTTATTATGCTCTAAACACAGTCGTCCTCACTGTGTTCTTATGAGCGAGAAGAAATTGTCAGATTTGATTTTATGATGCTTTGTTCAACCAAATAGTTTCGTTAAATTGATTGTTTCCTATTGCAGTATTACACGAGAGTTTGTTGTCTTGGGGTAGAACTTACAATTGCCCATGTGGTTTTCTTGAACAGAATCCCCTTTTTCTGTCATATTTATATCAAAACTACATTGTTGTAGCTTTATGCTGCCATTTTTTAAAATTTTGTGTTTCAAATTTGGGTTGAAACTAATCAAAGCAGTGGTGTGGTAGAAAACTATAATCCTTCTTGTAATTAAATGCATACGTCACTGCTGCTAAATTAGTAAAGTCCCATAAACAAAAATTGATGCTTTCCCAATGATGTTTGCTATATATGTCAGCTTTACTTTCATGCAATTCCTCCTTTTGCTTTCGCTTTCTTTCAAACTCGAGGCAACTTCTTGTCGGCCTTGATTACGCTTATCCTTGTATGTTTTCACCAAATGATCTTATATAAGTTCTCATAGGATGCCGTCAATATTGATCACAAATTCTATGGTGTATTTTTACTCAAATCATCAACATGCATTTTCTCATTGGAATGAGGTGATTTTAGATAGATGGTTTTATTCTCTCTTTATTCACTGTTTAGGATGCATGTTCCCTCTGAAATTTGCATAAACGGCAGGTATGTGAATGTGCTTACACTAATTTTGCCACTCTTTTAAACTTAAGAGGAGAATAGTTGACATTTCAATTCTGATTTTGAACTAGCGAGGCTTCGGCTTCGAAGTTTAAATGCTCCTTGTAGTTACATTTTTGCTTTTTTCAGTAAAGCGGAAGCTAGCATATCTACATCCTCTGGGATTTGCAATTAAATTTATTGTCGAGGGAAGTATTTCACCTTGGAAAGGCAAATATTGAAATTTGGAATATCACGAAAGTTTGTTTTAGTCATAGCTGCAAAAAGCATCGTGATGTTAATTTCATTTTGAAGTAGTGGATTTTTCTCCTGTCCAAGATGCCTTCGTAAGTGGAGTTACGTAGGGGTTGTCCACATCATTTAATCCAATAAATTCACTTGTCTGGGAGAAGGGTAGCCTTTTTGAAATGTTAAGGTTGCTTATTAAAGTTGTGGACCCCCTTCCGTGCCTTTTCATCTTTAATTCTTTGCGAAAACAGGTTCCTTGGCAAGTTGGCTTATTCCCGTCTCGAATCATTGAACTGTCATAACTTCTCCGATCACCTATTACCTATGTGAATAAAGCTTCAGGCATTAACAATGAAGGTTGTGATAATTATTTGAATAATTGTAATAGCGCTTCTGGATGAAACTGTGTATGTTTTTGCTTCATGGACTGTGGAAAACTCTTTAAGCAAAAACATACACAGTTTAATCCAGAAGCACTATTACAATTATTTCATGGACTGTGGAAAACTCATGCCTGCAATTATTTAAATATTCTTCATCCTATATATAAAATTTGAAATAAATAATATATATTTTTTATTATATTTTTAATAAATAATATATATTTTTTATTATATTTTTGAGGAAATAGAATTCTGAATGCCAAACTAGATCAATAAGCTGATTAATTATATTTTTAATAAATAATATATATTTTTTATTATATTTTTGAGGAAATAGAATTCTGAATGCCAAACTAGATCAATAAGCTGATTAAGCATGATTAACATTCTAGATATATATTTCAGGTGTGCGTTGATAAAAAGTGTGATTAACAAGAAAGAAGGGATAAAAAGTGTGCGTTGTGCTAATTGTTGTATCGTGAGTCCTAGGGCCTAAATTTGACGGTCGACCCTGACTGTCAAGCAATTTTTTAATGATGGTTATCTCTTCAAAGGTGCCCTTAAAATACTATGATATGCTCTAGTATAAGTAAAAATTATATATAAACCAAATAAATATATATATCATCATAATTCTATAAATATTGACAGTCTATCTAAAATCTTTCCTTTCACATGATACAATCTTTTTACAAATTTGTTTGTATTTTACGGCAAAAATGTCCGAATACAGCCATCAAACTGGAAAGATGGTTGACGATTGTGAATGATTGATCATGTTGTTTTGTGTTTCTGAACAATTGTGATTCTGTCCTTAACCGTTCAATCCTTTTTCTCGGATCATGTTATATTCACAAGAAACTTGCAAAGCTTGATTTTTATGCGCTGGATGTTTGGAATGGGAAATGTGGTTGTTGAAGAATAATACCTTAATGTGGTTGTTGAAAGAATACCTTAAGAAGCTTGTTGAGCAAAGATCGAAGTGTTAAAGACTTCCTTAGGTCTTGGTCAAGTCGTTATTGTTACTTTTTATATGATTGGAGACATGATCAATGTAAACACTCCGTACAGATCCATAAGAAACACCTAGTCATTGGAAGCCAAAAGGAGAAATTTGAAGTGTTTTGATCATTTACAGACCATTTTACAAGGTTGTTACAAATTTGCCAAATATTTTTGAGACTGCAATCTTTTTCTTCTTCTAGAAGACATAAACAAGATGCATTTTTTTGAAATTACAGGTTCTTTGAGAGGAATCTAAATATGCAATAATATTTGGACCACATCAAACACATTTTTGGACTTGCAACATAAATGTCCTTAAGAGTCTTGATCACCTTGCCATAAAGATGCAAACAAATTGAATCCATTTTTGAGTCCAAATTTACTTAAGAGTCTTGATCACCTTGCCATAAAGATGCAAACAAATTGAATCCATTTTTGAGTCCAAATTTACTGAAATGAATGAGTCTTTGACAATTGGTCCACACACATACTTTAATATTTCATAAAACAAAGATGACATCAAATCATGTGTTGCTTGGTAACTCCGCAACTTCACATATTAGATGTTTATATTCAAAGGTGAGAGAATGACAACAGTATTCACTAATCAACATGTACTCCAAGGGACGTAGCATATTACAGTGAAATATCCAGATGACATTCACAAAGATTACATAGAATTTACAATGAGTTGTAATCTGTATCTCTATTTTATTCAATATTCAAAAGTATGCACATCTACAATCAGTCTTGAGTAAGAACCTTGGCATTTCAACAATCCGATCTCAATAAAGTCTCTAATAAATGTACAAATGGCACTTCACCTCCTTTTATAGGATAAGGACATGGAAATAGCGCCCACCAAGTGGAAGCGGAAGCGGAGCGAGGTGAAGAAGCTATGCCCATGAAGAATAGCAAAGTGAAGCTTATCAAGCCAAAGGATAAGGAAAAGGAAAAGCAAAAGGTGAAGCTAGTGATTGATACTTGGACTGGGACTAAATGGGAGCGAGAAACTCGTCTCGTGCTGCTTCTATCGCGAGAAAGGCTGGTCATCATCCATAGGATAAGGAGAGGAGGCGGCTACAAAAGATCCAATGATCAAGATTTATATATGATAATCAACAGTTCACATTGCTTTGACCAAGTCAAAATACAAGACACGTGGCACAAGTTGCCAGTTGGCAACTATCTGGTAGAACATTCCCGAATCTTACTTCCTTAGTTGGTGCAGAAGCACCTAGAAAATTCTGTTTTCTTTTGTAATAATGTCTATTTGACCAATGCATTTTCATTTCAGTTTATCTCTAGGTTTTTTAGGACCTAGAACCCATTTTGTAAGTCCCAAGTGACTTAGGACACACTTTTGTCATATTATAATCACATAGTGCCAAAACAAGGCAGTAGGATAGTTTGGATCGGTTGGTCTCCCAACTGTTTGCATTGGTTGGTTTTCCAACTGCTGGTAGGATGAGTTGATAATAACCAGAGGAGGAAGAAGTGTGTGTGGGCGAGTGTGTATTGTTCTAAGGAGAAATAAAACTATTATGTTCCGTTAAATTGATTTTCATTCCCTGTAACTGTATATTGTGTAACTGTAGATTTTTGTTCGAAGTGTAGTTCTTTCTATGCATTCCATTGTTGCAGCATGTCGATGTGAAGCATTCCACTGGTACAATTTCTGTCGAAATCAGTGGAATGGCTTCGTTGTACAAGTATTTGTTTTGTTTTTATGTTTGACGGTGCAGAGGATCTGGACAGAGTGTTTTTGCACAGTAGGTTGACCTAGCATCTTCATGTGCTAGGGTTCGGTTGAAGAGGGAGAAAGCAAATTCTGCATCGGCGTATCGCTGGGACTCAGAACCGAGTTTCCGCTGAAGTCAAACGGAGTCAGGAGTATCGGTGCATCGGCCAGAGTTTGTAAGTGCTCGCCGACGAGAAGAGTCTCACCGAAGACAAGAGTCATCGGCGAAGCAAATTCTAAAGTAGCCGATAGCACTTTTCTTACCGATAATGCCATCGGCGCATTGGGAGACAAGTTCAATGTTTTGTCGATAGGGTGAGTCATACCAATAAAGTCACGTCTAACCGGCGTTGAAGCTGTCACGGTTAAGACGAGGGGGGCTTAACCGTCATCGGGGCATAGGTTGAAGGATAGAAGACTTCGCTGATAGAAGTAATTCTCGTTGACGATGAAGAGTTGATCAACTCGGTGTGAGTCCTGTTGTATCTCATCGAAGATAAATTCAATAGAGCTATCGGTGTAAGTTTGATCACGGAGAGACTTAAGAAAGTCATTTGACCGACGGTTGTCTGACCGATTGAGGTGTATCGGTGGCCTATAAGAGGAGTCTTGCCAACAAAAAAACAAACTTGATTTTGTTCTGCGTTTTCACTGTATGCTCCCCATCATATTGGTATCAGAGTGAGTTTTGAAGATCACTCAGGTGGTGTGGTCTTGGTGTATGTCAGACAACGAAAGTGAAGCAGAGGCTAACACGATGCCTCCTAAAAGCATGTCACAAGATGCAGTGAAGAAACTGATTGAAGCGATGTTTGAGTCCAAGCTCGAGGAGTTGAAAAGAACCTAAGGTAAGGATAGGGAAGAAGAAAGTGACATAAGAGGACAGAGGAGATACCAGCAGACCAGAGGGCATTTGTAAATTCTTTGAAGTCAGTCAATAGGGAAACCATAGATGGGTTACCTATGTATAGTGGAAGTATGGAAGTTGAAGAGGTGATTGACTGGATTGAGACATTGAACAATCATTTTGAATACAAAGAAGTCCCTGATGATAAGAGGGTTCAGTTGGCAAAGGCAAGATTGAAGGGGTCTGCTCTTGCATGGTGGAATTATGAGCAAGGAGAGAGAGTCAAGGAGGGGAAGAATATGATAACCTCTTGGGAAAGGATGACCAAAATCAAGGCACAATTCTTACCCCTGGACTATAATGTGCAGATGTTTAGGAAATTGCAGAACCTCAGACATAGAGACCTTGATGTGAATGCATACACACAAGAGTTTCATAAACTCAGTCTTGGATCAAAGAGACAAGAAGAAGAGTCAGAGAAGGTGGCAAGGTATTTGAATGGCCTAAGGATGAACATCCAAGATGAGATCAGCATCTTAGCACCAGAAACAGTGAACAAGTGTTTCCAAATGGCCTTAAGGGCTGAAGAGAAGATAAAGAGAAAGAGTGAGTAGAATAATAGAGGTAGAGGAGGAAGAAGTTTCAGAGGTAGAGGTAGTTTTGGAGGGAGAAGTCCTAACCAGAGGCCTAGTGGTGAGTCTAGCCAAGAAGAGCAAGTTGGAGACTCAAGTAGTAGAGGAGGCTACTGAGGAAGAAGGCCTAATGGAAGGGGTGGGACAAATGGATTAGGTAGAGGATCCAAGTTCTCCAATATGAGATGTTATAACTGCAATCAGATAGGGCACCCGACATACAAGTGTCCAGAGAAGGCCTCAACTTCTCATGGCAGTGAGAAGAGAACCACTTTGATTCAAGAAGATGCATGGAGTGTGACATCTCCTGAAGTGAATCTAACATCAAAGATGGGAGAAAATCTGATGATCAAGAGGACGTTGCTAAAGGAACCAGTGCAGACTGAACCGTCTCAAAGAAGGGCTTTGTTTAGAATCAACTGCAAGATACAAGGTAAGGTTTGTAAAGTTATTATTGACTCTGGTTCTACTGATAGTATTATATCTTTGGAAGCAGTGAATAAGCTGAATCTAGAAAAGATACCCCATAGCAGCCCATATAAAGCTAGTTGGTTGAATAAGGGGCAACACATACTCATCAATGAACAAGCATGGGTAGAATTTAGTATTGGGGGGTATAGAGATAAAATCTTATGTGACATCCTTCTAATGGATGCATGCCATCTTTTGTTAGGCAAACCATGGCAGTTTGATAGAAAGGCTCATCATGATGGAGAAAAGAATGCTTACTCATTCCAAAAAGATGGTGTGACTTATAGGATACAGTCATTGGTAGAAGAGGATCCACAGCACGTAGGGTCTAGTGTAATGATGGTAGGAGAAAAGGAATTCATGGACACATTAAAGGAAGGTGGTGGAGTAGGTTTTGCTTTGATTGTGAAGCCTAAGGGGGAAAAGAAGGAAAATGTGAGGAAGTAGGACCTAAGGAGGTCAGAGATCTGCTTGCAAGTTACAAAGGAGTGATTGCAACAGACATATCTGATTCCTTGCCCCCTGTCAGAGATAGTAGCCACCAGATAGACCTCATAGCAGGTGCAGTACTTCCTAATAAGGTAGCATATAAAATGACCCCTCAGCAGAATGAAGAGATAGCAAATTAGATTCAAGAGCTCCTAAATAAAGGGCTGATAAGGAAGAGCCTTAGCCCATGTGCAGTACCTATTGTTTTAGCCCCAAAGAAGGATGGGAAATGGAGGCTTTGTACCGATTCTAGGGCCATAAATAGGATAACCATCAGGTATAGGTTCCCTATTCCTAGAATAGAAGATCTAATGGATTGTTTAGGAGGGGCTACTTATTTCTCCAAGATAGACTTAAAGAGTGGGTATCACCAAATACGAATAAGAGAGGGGGATGAGTGGAAGACAACATTCAAAACTAATGAAGGGTTGTATGAGTGGCTTGTGATGCCTTTTGGTCTTTTAAATGCCCCTAGCACCTTTATGAGACTAATGAATGAGGTGTTGTAGTAATTCATAGGGAAATTTGTGGTAGTCTACCTTGATGATATCTTGGTGTTTAGTAAGAGCAAGGAAGAACACTTGAAACATTTGGAGATAGTCTTGAAGAGGTTGCAAGATCAGAAGTTAATGATAAACTTGGAAAAGTGTGACTTCATGAAACAAGAATTGGTTTACCTAGGCTTTGTCATCTCTAAGGGTGATTTGAAAATGGATTCTTCCAAGGTAGAAGCTATTTTGAATTGGCCTACACCTAGGACAACAGGAGAGGTCAGAAGTTTTCATGGTTTGGCCACATTTTATAGAAAGTTCATTAGGAACTACAGTGATATTTGTGCACTATGTTAGAGACCATCAAGGGTGGAGGTAAGGTGAAGTTTGTGTGGACAAAAGAGGCAGATTAGAGTTTTGAAAGTCTGACGCAGAAAGTTGCCGAGTATCCTGTCTTAGTACTTCCTGATTTCAATAAAGTCTTCACCATTGAATGTGATGCAAGTGGGCTGGCCATAGGGGCAGTGTTGAGCCAAGAAGGCAGACCAGTAGCCTTTTTCAGTGAAAAATTGAATGAAGCTAAGAGGAAGTACTTCTCTTATGATTTAGAGTTGTATGCCATGGTACAAGCTCTGAAAAAATGGAGGCACTACTTGCTTCCTAAAGAATTTATTGTATATACTGACAATCATGCTCTCAGTTTTTTGAATGGACAGGAAAAGCTTAGTCATAAACACATGAAGTGGGTGGAAAGTCTTCAAGCATACACCTTCATCATCAAATATAAGAAGGGGATAACCAATAAGGTCGCTGATGCTTTAAGTAGAAGGGTGTTGACAGTGCAAGAAGTGCAGCTACAAAGCATGGGTGTTGAGGCACTCAAAGGATTGTATGAAGAGGACCAATATTTCAAGGAGATTTACAAGGTATGCAGTGAGTTTGCCAATGCTTTCCACAATGAATTTTTAGATTATACATTGCAGGATGGACTTTTGTTTAAAGGGAGTCAACTATGTATCCCTAAGTGTTCAATGAGGGATAATATAGTGAAGGAGAAACATAGTGGTGGTTTAGAAGGACATTTTGGGCTCAATAAGACCTTAGATCTAGTAAGAAGATTTTACTTTTGGCCAAGGATGCAATTTGATATCAGAAGGTTTGTTGAGAGTTGTATGATTTTCCAGAGAGCAAAGGGAGTCTCAACCAATGCAGGACTGTACCAACCTTTTGTTAGATTTAGGACAGACAAGTGAGAGGGGGGGAAGAATCAGTTGTCCAAAACTTTCTTCCAATTAAACATTTAAATCCACTTTGTAATTCAACAACATAATAATAAATCAATCATGGAAATACAATGCATTAAATCAAGAGCAGAAACACATTAACACACGAGACACCAAGATTTTGACGTGGAAAACCTAGTTAAGGGAAAAACCACGGGGTGACTAACCCAAGATTGTATTCTCTGTTAGAAGAATAGAAAGAACAAAATGGCACATGCCAATTAGGGCTCGCTGCCTGAGCACACTGCTCACAAGAGGCTCACTGCCTACAGGAGACACACTGTCTACAGAATAATAAGTATTACATACTTGAATTGAAGAATAGCATCTTCACCACGCTTGAGTCAGTTCCATTTAAGCCCAATACTTCTGCGCTGCCTTTCACTCCTCTCCTCTCTACCACATTCTCATCTCTACAAGATGCTTTTGAAATGACTTCACAACTCCCTATTTATACAAGACATTGACTTAGGGATAATCATCCAAGTGAGCATACATCACAGAGCAAACACATAAATACAACATGACTAATTACAAAAAGACTTTACGCAGATCAGCACACTGTCAACCACATAGATCTGAGACTTCAATCTTCATTTAGGAACACTCCAATCTTCACATAACATCTTCAAGATCATCCACAGGATGTATAACTCATCCGGTCAGCTTGACTTAGGAAGAACACCATCATCTGGAAGTAATTCTTCAATTGCGAGCTCAAACTCTAATGCGGACCTCCAACACGAATTGGACATGATCCAAAGACCTCCACAAGCTTGCCTGAATCACCAAGAACCTCCACACTTCTTTTGCTTACTGAAAACATTCTTTGCTTCATCTGGAACCTCAAGAACACAGTCTATCATCACTGTCATAATGGAATAGATGCTTGCGGACCTCCAGACCACGAACCAATTGAGTTGTCAATTCACATTGACTTCCTAAACACTCTCCCAAATTCGCCAAATAGGATATTGCATTTCCGGAGCTCACCGGACCTATTTGTGTCACTCTGTCACCTTTGAACACCTGCCGAAACCAGTTTTACTTAAGTGGCCATAACTTATTCAGATCTTCATGCAGACCTCTGAAATCTTTACTAGATCATCTTAAGACACATATCTACAAACCCTTTGATGTGCATCCTCTGATCTTCATCTTAGCTAGGATCTTTAGCTCACTGTCTTTACTGTTCTTCTTTGTTCCTGATTAGGACTAATTTTCTCAATATCCTCAGCACATAGCTCATCCAATCCTTATCATTAATGCAACAGGAGTATGTTGACATCAATGACAACACCAGTTAGGCCCATACTTGCAACACCTTTACCCATACCAAACAGACCTTGGGAAAGTTTGAGTATGGATTTTGTGAAGGGGTTATCAAAGACAAGGACATGTTATGACAGTGTGTTTGTTGTAGTAGATAGGTTCAGCAAGATGGCTCACTTTAATCCTTGTAAAACCACCAATGATGCTAGTTACATTGCAGGCTTGTTCGTTAAAGAAATTGTCAGGATTCATGGATTGCCTTTGAGTATTGTATCTGACAGAGACATCATATTTGTGGGACATTTTTGGAGAACCTTGTGGAAAAGATTGGGTACAAATTTGTCCTTTAGTTCAACCTATCATCCTCAGAATGATGGCCAAACTGAGGTTGTGAATAGGTCATTAGGTAATCTGCTGAGATGTTTGACAAGAGAACATGGAGGTAGTTGGGATGTGGTACTCCCACAAGCAGAATATGCCTATAACGATTCTACAAACAAAAGTACAGGTCTAAGTCCTTTTGAAGTTGTCTATGGTAGTCATCCTAGAGGAATTTTTGAATTGAGAGATGTTCAAGGGTTGGACAAAAGGAGTGAATATGCTGATACATTTGTAGAGGCTATGAAAGAGATCCATCAACAAGTCAGAGATAATCTACACAAGAATAGTCAGAAGATCAAGGCTAGAGTAGATCAAAGGAGAAGGGATGTGCAGTACCAAATAGGAGATATGGTCATGGTTCATCTCAACAAGAACAGACTGCCCAAGGGAAGCCACAACAAGTTGATGATGAGAAAAATTGGGCCTTGTCAGATTCTGGAGAAATATGGTCCTAATGCTTACAAAATTGAACTCACTGATGATATTGCTATTTCCCCTATATTCAATGTTGCTGATCTAACATTATATAAGAGTCTTGATATAGGAGAAGGTACAACAGATTCGATCCAAGACAATGAAGAATGAGTGCAGCACTTACCACCAAAGGAACCACCTAAAATGGAGTGCATCTTGGATAGCAGGACAACCAAGAAGACAAGAAATCAGACCTATTTTGATCACTTAGTCAAATGGCAAGGACTTCTAGACTCAAAAGCCACATGGATGCTGGAAGAAGACATCAAAAAGCAGGGTGGTGATTTGCAGTAGTGTTCCGCTGATAGGGTGAGTCATACCAATAAAGTCACATCTAACCGGCGTTGAATCCGTCATGGTTAAGACGAGGGGGACTTAACCGTCATCGGGGCATCGGTCGAAGGATAAAAGACTTCGTCGATAGAAGTAAGTCTCACCAACGATGAAGAGTTGATCGACTCGGTGTGAGTCCTATTATATCTCACCGAAGATAAATTCAATAGAACTATCGGTGTAAGTTTGATCACGGAGAGACTTAAGAAAGTCATTCCAACTGACGGTTGTCTGACCTATCGAGGTGTATCGGTGGCCTGTAAGAGGAGTCTTGCCAACATAAAAACAAACTTGATTTTGTTCTACATTTTCACTGTGCGCTCCCCATCATTAGTGGATTATCTCTTTGATATGCTACATTGTCACTTTATTCTTCATCTGTAGAAGATTCCTCATCTGTCACTCTGCATCTAGATCTGTTGATAACTTTATATGCATGGACAACCTTCTCTATTTGTGTAACATCTACTACCTTAACCTTCTTTGCTGCATGCTCATGTGCCTTTAACTGTTCTTGTAGAGAAGTCCACTTGTTTATCCTACTATCTAGTTCTTCTTTATACTTCTCTATTCTAGCTTTCATCCTCATGGCTTTGTTTATGGTATCTTCAGAGAAATATTTGATTGGATCCTCTACTACAAGCTTAAAATTGTCCTTGAATGCATTTGTAGCAAAATCCACATCTTGGTTCTCAATTTTCCCTTCAACCTCACCCTCAAGGGCTTCCAAAGTTTCTATCTCCTCTGCCAGCAGGGCATGCATCTTAACACTAACACTAACATCTGCAATCTTGTTATTACATCCTCTCAAAACATCCACCTCCAACTTTGTATCCCCATACCAGTCATCTAACTGAGGTGATGTCTGTAGTGTTAATATATTTTGGGTCATTAGGAGGTTAATATCTGTTCTCTTCATTTCTTTGAGGATAGCAAGATGTTTATCACTCTTTATCAACCTTTGGTTGACATTTTTCTTCGCTTTGTCTGCCTTCTCTTTCAAATTGCTCAATACTTCCCAGTTGGATAATAATGTCCTTATTACTTGTTCACCCTCAGTCAGAAATTTGATGAACCAATTATCCGTGACCTGAGTTTGGTGTTTCTATGCATCCAGGGCAGATATCTCTTCTTGTGACACTATTGTTAGTGATGCAGATGCTGATATGGGCACATTTGAGGGTGCCACCAATTCTTTGATGAATGTTTGCATCTGAGAAATTTGTTCCCTGTGTTCTTTATTCTTGGCTTTCTCTTTGCAATTCTTGCAAGCTCAGAATCTATGCTATCTTTGGCCTCCTGACCCTCTTGCTCTACTGTTGCAAATCCCAAGTCCAATGTGGCTATCTGGAACTTATCAGGTCTTATTTCTCCTTTTGCTTTATTCACAATAGGTACATATACTTGGGCTGTCCTTTTCCCTGTTATTGTGTCCCTCTTAATTGCAGAAGTAGCCCTTGCTCTTCTATTAGGTTTTGCTACTTCTACCGAAAACAATGAAGTTATATTTGTTGGAATTAAGGAACACTGAGAGGGGGGAGGGTGGTTAATCAGTGTTCTGCAAAACTTCTTAGACTGTTCCTTAATTTATTTGCCACATACATTGAAATGAGATAACTATAAACATAAGAACAGAAACAACAAGATCATAACACATAAACACCAGGATTTTTACATGGAAACTCGGTTAAAGGAAAAACCACGGTGGGGGTTAACCCATAAGAAATTATACTCTGTTAAAAGTATTACAAATGGGGAAGGTACATTCCTTCGGGCTCACTGCCCAGAGCTCACTACTCAAAGAGGCTCACTGCCTACAGGATTGATTATAAGAAGATTACATAATGTTTGAACTGATGAATAGCATCTGCTAATGCAAGAATTCAGTTCTGATTAAGCACAAAATACTGATCTTACACACTTCATCCTTACTCTGCCCTGTTTACTGTTCTACCATAATCCGAGCTTAGATCTTCACCTTCACACTTCTTTCTCCCTTTTTGGCACTTATTCCATCACCAGATCACACTCTCACATCAAAACACTCGAATCCATCAGCTATATATATCTATATCAAGAAATTCAATCAACTGTAGTCGGCTTAGAACATTTATTAAAAAACTCTGCTCTGTCGGCTGAATCCATGCACAAACAACAATGCGGACCAAAGACTTGTGTTCCAAATCACCAATCATGTCTGCCAATACCACTGATTATCACAAATTGCTTGACCAACACTTTTTCTTCATCCGGACCAAGATCAACTACTAGGTCGGCCTGTTCTTCTTTTAACTGTATTGACTAACTGGAACTCGATACTTAGATGCTTATAACTTTTGAGTCCTTCATCACTACAGGCTAAGATTTTGGGTTTAGATAGTCCTGACAATCCTTATCACTCCATCACATCCGCAGCACATTGTGAATTACCACCGGAGAGATCTGGACCAAGATACCAGACCCTGTCACATGCTCTATTTCTGACATCCGGACTTAGACAAATCCTCACTCTGACTTTCGGTATGAACAAATCATGTAATACGGATAAGTAGGATAGACTTAGTTGCCATCAATGACAACACCTGTGATGCATAGCAGTGTCTCTTGCCAACAATCTCCCCCTCTGGCATTAATGGCAACACTTAGTGAAAAATGATTAAGTGTTGGAACAACTCCCCCTTTCTATGTATACTTATGCTTTTCACTGATCTCTAGTGCTCCCCCTTTGCTGGATTCCTCATTTTTCACTGCTCTTCACTCCCCCTTTGACATTAATGGCAAAGGGTGGGATCTGCAACCAAAATTTACACAAAATTCCTATATACCAAGCCGCATATGTACAAACAGTCCTTAAGTCTTATTTACATAAACTTAAGTACATCACCAAAAATGTTCTTCAATTGTGCCAGCTCACTATCCTAGCTCTTCTTCATAGTGTTCAAAATTGAGATGTGACCACTGAATAGGAATGCTTGTGACTGCTGTGCGCAGATCAATGGGGTCACTTGACTGAGCTGCAGCTTGGGCTTCGGTCAGAATATTGAACATTGCTTTCATTTTGGGGGAAATTAGTCCCCGGAGCTCACTCATCCTTCCCTCTATGCTCTCCTTTTCTTTTGTCAATTTCTTTATATCTTCAATCAAGTTGATTGCCTGACCCTCCTTGCTTGTCACTGATGCTGTCACAGGATCAAAAGATTTGGATACACTAGATAGTTTTTGCTTAGACACTTTTATTTTATCTTCAATATCCTCTATAACTTTAGGACAGGATAAGCAAAATTTATATATGTTTCCTCCTTCTGTATGAGCATTTTGAATACTCTTTGCACTAGCATCCAAAAATCTTTTAATATTGAATTGCTTTTGAACGTTGACTTTTGTAGATTTTTTAAGAGATTCAAACAGAGTTTATCAAGTTCTTTAAATGTCTAGAGGGGGATGCTGAACAGTCCTTCTGAAAAGTGGGCATGATCTTCTCCAAGATCCCTGATGCCAGACCAAGTAGCTCGCTGTCTTCTATGTGAGACTTCAATATATCTTTGCTTGCTTTGGCTTGAGTTATTGAAGCCAACTTTATCTTTTGCACTGGAGATAAGGTATCAAAATTTATTGGACCTTGAATTATGTCCTGATCTTCTTCAATTTGTTTGTCTCTTTCTAAAATTTCTTTCACTGCTTCTGTAGTGTCTCTTGCCCAAAATGATGATGTATCTATCTGATCCTTACCAGTACTATCAACCGGATTGTCCTGCTTAGGCTCTCCATCCACCTTTGCAATGTCTTCTTCATTTTCATTTTTCTCCTTAGCCTTTTCTGCTTCTTGGTCCTCGCTTTGTTCTAATTCATGCTCTTTATTCTTTAATGAATCATCTTCCATTTGATTATCTGCTTCAACATTCATCTCTGTATCTTCTTTACAAGATTGATCTAGAGGAGTTTGAATACCTCCTGTATCATCAGTTTCACTTGTCATATTTACATCTTCCTTGTTTATTGCTTCCTTTTCTGGAACAAAGGAGTCATCTAACTCAGTTTGCTGCTCATTGATCTTCAATTCTTCAACATCTGGAATTGAGGAGTCAATCCCATCATCAATCTCTTTTTCAACATGTTGGTGCTTGCATAAACATTAGGTTTCAAGCAATTAATTTTACAGGCACCTTCCCAAAGAATCCATAAAATTCCTAAGTCAGGGAGGATCACCCTGATATTCTTGCGGGGGGTTATATTTCATATATGACCTGATCTTCTGCCCGGGGGGTAATGTTTCAAATATCAGTCATATTCAAAGATCACCTCGATGCTGCTGCAAAGTTTCAGTATGACCCGATATTCTGAAAGGGAGGGGGGTTATACTTCAAATGTCGGGTGACCTTAGTTATGATCACCCCTATGTTACAATAAAGCTACGGTGCAACTTGATTTTCTTGCGGGGGGTGATATTCCAAACATCACTCATCTTACGAATATCACCCTATTTTGTCAATATGATAGTGATGTCATTAGGATTCGGCGGGGTGCATCATGTAGTCTTCGGCATGACAGTTATTATTGGCAGTTTTGCTAAGGGTTCCCCCGATGGCCAATGATGACATGAATATGATCAGGATAGTCATCAGTGAAGTGTTTGATACGAGCATGATGAGGAGGATATTTCTCTGATGCATCAGGTTGCGCCGATGAGGGTGGTCATCAGGATGAATTTGAATATCAGGTGATGCGGTCCGGTGATATATCTAATAAGGGTGATATTCCACATCAGGGTGATGTGAAATATCAGGGTGATATTTCAAGGGAGGATTATCATGCAGGTGGTTCGCTGATGTCAGGGTGATATTGAACATCAGAGCATCATGTGGAAGGATCATGATGAGGTTTATATTGGCGTCGTCAAGAGCAAAATCGCCGACTATCATCTTCCGGTGTGGTCATGCATATAAAGTGTTCAAGAGGTCGCTGCGGGGTGCATATGGGATAATTAGTTTCGACATGATTTGAAAAATTAGGGTCATATTTCTTGGTGAGAAAGTTTCAAGAGCGCATAGTCTATTACATTTCCCAAGGCCGCGGGTTGGTATGCTTTTAATGGCGGATGTTACAAGGTATAGGCGATGGCATGGACGCATCAACCACCAGATTGAAGGTGTGAATCCCTAGGGGGCAGCGTAGGGCTCGAGACCACCCTGTCTCCTCCTCTGCCTGCTGCATTTAATATTGAGCGCCATTTTCCCATGATGTACTGTATCTGGCGAATTTTGAATTACCATGTGATTAATGTTGAGTACACTCTCCTGCTATATATAGCAGGTTGTGTGACTCATTTTCAAGGTTGTTGAAGACCTGGGCATTTTTGTGTGAATAGCGAAAAATAGGGCATTTCCTTGCTGTTCTATTTCATTTTTGGAGTTTATGAGTTGCATCATGAATGTACATTGTAGATATACTCAGTTTCATTGTTGATTTATATGGAAAATGCTCTTATGCATGTGTTTAGTTACTTGTCTCCATGTGTTGCATGCTTTTTCTTCTTTTGAATCTGGCTGCTAAGGGTTTCTCAAGTTCTAGGGTATGGATATCTGTATCACATGCTTCATCTCTAACTTCCATTCAAGGAGTGGATTAAATTGTTTTAGGTGAAGTATGGAGAAGGTTGTATGTCAGCTGGAATATATGTAAGTAGAGGCAGCTAAATACCTATTCTTGGGTGATGTTTGTAAGGCAAGTATCAATCTAACCTCTTGAAACTTGAATCTAAAATGCAATCCATTCTTTTGTATACATCTAGTTGACTCCTTGCCCTGAGATAGGCACTGGTCTGCTTCTAGATTAGTAGTTATGATCCAAAACCCCCTTGTCTTGCATCCAAAGCATAAAATCCATCTTTTCATAACTTCCACCTGTTAGTTTGTAGGAGTAGGATTAGGACCCCTGCATACTCTCATCCACAACCAGACAAATATGTCCAAGAATGTTGCCAACCTTGTGATGTATCATGCACATCTTGGTCCACACATGAGAGTATTCTGCTCGTTGTTGTCAAGCTAAATCTTTCTGTCATTGGGCTAGTCAATGTTACATCTTTAGGTATGGGGATACCCCTCTTGGTGCGGCAGAACTAGAAGTGAAGGGGAGGCAGCTCACGCAACCTCCCGTATCTATTAGCCGAATCTGCCTGAGCATTGGAGCTGGCAAACCCTCTGCTGATTCAGGCACCAACAGATTTGGTGACCCTGCTAGGGAGAGAGTCAAATAGTATGAAATCATTGCTGTGTATTCGGCTCTTTCATGTGAATGATGGTGCTCTGCTGGTGGAATGAACTCAGAAAAATATTTGATGAACTTTCAGCTGTTTGAAAATTTTATCCTCTTTGGAGAGGTGGCGACTCTGCAAAAAGTTTTAGTGCACATGAAAAGCTGATGTATGTTATGTGATCCAAGAATGTTCTGTTCAAGATTGCACCATCTAGATGAGAAAAGGTACCTAGCTCCTTCCCACTTATATTTGTTGTTTTATTGCATAAGTTAGATGCCAAGGGGAAGCCTTAGGTCTAAGGCAGATGTAGGATGTCTAAGATTGAAAATTTTATGAATCCAAATATGTATTCACCCATACTCAGTCAAGAGGGGGATGAAGTGTTGTGTAAAAGAATTGAAGAAATAAAGAATAGGTTGATATCCTCAGAGGCTAGGCAAGCTCAGTTAAATAGTAATAATGTTGTGTCTGCCAGCCAAAATGCTGAACCTCTTGTCAGCCCTTTTGATCCTTTGTATGACCAATTAGATTTGTCAGGGGTTAATTATCAAGTTGAAAGTATGCCTACTCAGATTTATAATCAGATGCCTAGATTTAGTGGACACAGCGTGTGTGATGGGGGTGCACATATCCAAAATTTTCACAGCTTTATGGAGAAACATTCATTTAGAGATGAGGATATGTGGATGAGGTTTTTTATTAGATCCTTAGATGCAAAAGCTAGAGATTGGTATTTGAGCTTTCCAAAGAGATCCTTTGCCTGTTGGGATGAACTTGTTGACTGTTTTAGAGAAGAATTTGTAAGAGAACCTGCTGATCTTGTTACAAGATTAATGGAAATCAGAAAATAAGATGAAGAGCCCTGTATTGATTTCTGTCATAGATTTGCAGTAGCCCTTTCACAAATCCCTGAAAACTTCAGACCTGATATTTCAGCATGCATTGGCATATATTTTGAAGCTTTTGAGGAGGGCTCTAGTGCATTGTTGATGGAATTCAAGATAGCAAGTATGCAGAATGCATACAAGTTTTTAGAAAATATAGAAAAAATGAGAAATGAGCACATGCAGAATTTCCTATCCACAGGCTTTGGTATGAATAACAGTTGTGTAGCTGCAAATGACCAAGTGATCATGGCATCATGTGAAGATAAAAATGAGAATGAAAATACACCAGTTGAGGATGCCAGTAGAAGGATCAATGATTACTCCCATTCCAAGGTTGAGGTATCTGGTTCTAAAAGCAATGATGAGGTTATGGACAACAATGAACACCTGTTTGAATGGATCTGTGGAGATAATTGTGAGTATTGTTCTCAAGATAGAGAAGAAATAAGCAAATAGAGGAGCAGTTCCATGTTTGAATCATTGCCTTTTATTCAGACACATGGAGATGATGAAGAGCAATCAGGGATTGAAACAAGTGCTAGTGCTGAGCATGATTGTTCTTTGTTTAATTTTAATTTTGCTTATGGTACACAGGCTGATACTCCTCCACACATGGAGTTCATTGGTGATGAAAATGCATGTTCTGCTGCCCATGAACCAATGATATACTATAGTGAAGCTGAAACATTTGGATCAATCATTTCTGATACCTATAGTGAGGAGGATTTGTTTGAGTATGGTGGGAATCTAAGCACTGTTGTTGATATGGATTCTAATTTTCATCCTGATGAAAGAAAAACCAACATACATCATGAGGGTTATTGTAAAGATGTGCTTGAGCCTGATCCTTTCCAGGTTGGTGCAGCTGATGGTTGTGTGCATGATGTACACAATTATGGATTTGAAAGCTTTTTCTTTGATATACTACCTTATGATACAATGAGCCCTGATGATCCTAGCTACATGGTGAACTTTGAGTGTTTTCAGTCCAGCTAGGAGATCATTTTGCGATGCATATTGCTGATACAGATGATAACATGTATTATATTTCATATGAATATGCATTGTTTGATAAATATAGTATTCACATGTTGCTTGATGCTGATGGTTGTTTGCATAAGGTTGACAGTGACAAGCTAAATAAGATGGTTGAATATGCAAATGACAAGGATTGCTTGTGGGTAAATCATGGCAGTATCTTCAGGCTTGATCCAGTGATATCAGATGAAAACAAGATATTTGACAAGGGGAGATGCAAGTTTTTCCTTTCTTGGTGGCCTTAGGCCACCAAGTGTGATTGATGATGCAGTATTTGACTATGTGCCCAATGGATAAGGACTGGTTTGCATCCCAAAGATCTATGGTTCTTGCCATGCCTGCAAGAGGCATGCATCCCTAGACAAAGCCACTGTTGGTGCCTGCATAAACATTCAGGTTTCAAGCAATTAATTTTGCAGGCACCTTCCCAAAGAATCCAAAAAATTCCTAAGTCAGGGAGGATCACCCTGATATTCTTGTGGGGGGTTATATTTCATATATGACCTGATCTTCCACCCGGGGGGTGATGTTTCAAATATCAGTCATATTCAAAGATCACCCCGATGCTGCTGCAAAGTTTCAGTATGACCTGATATTCCGAAAGGGAGGGGGGTCATGTTTCAAATGTCAGGTGACCTTAGTTATGATCACCCCTATGTTAGATCACCCCGATGTTACAATAAATCTATGGTGCAACCTAATTTTCTTGCAGGGGGTGATATTCCAAACATCATTCATCTTACGAATATCACCCTATTTTGTTAATATGATGGTGACATCATCAGGATTTGGCGGGGTGCATCATGTAGTCTTCGGCATGACAATTATTATCGACAGTTTTGCTAAGGGTTCCACCGATCATTGATGATGACATGAATATGATTAGGATGTGATGAGGAGGATCTTTCTCCGATGCATCAGGTTGTGCCGATGAGGGTGGTCATCAGGATGAATTTGAATATCAGGTGATGCGGTCTGGTGATATTTTTTATTGGGGTGATATTCTGCATCAGGGTGATGTGAAATATCAGGGTGATATTTCAAGGGAGGATTATCATGCAGGTGGTTCACTGACGTCAGGGTGATATTGAACATCGGAGCATCATGCGGAAGGATCATCATGAGGCTTATATTAGCGTCGTTGGGAGCAAAATCACCGACTATCATCTTCCGGTGTGGTCATGCATATAAAGTGTTCAGGAGGTCACCGCGGGGTGCATGTGGGATAATTAGTTTCCACATGATTTGAAAAATTAGGGTCATATTTCTTAGCGGGAAAGTTTCAAGAGTGCATAGTCTACTGCATTTCCCAAGGCCATGGGTTGGTATGCCTTTAATGGTGGATGTTACAGGGTATAGGCGATGGTGTGGACGCATCAACCACCAGATTGAAGGTGTGAATCCCTAGGGGGTAGCATAGGGCTCGAGACCACCCTGTCTCCTCCTCTGCCTGTTGCATTTAATGTTGAGCACCATTTTCCCATGATGTACTGTATCTAGCAAATTTTGAATTTCCATGTGATTAATGTTGAGTGCACTCTCCTACTGTATATAGTAGGCTGTGTGACTCATTTTCAAGGTTGTTGAAGACCTGGGTATTTTTGTGTGAATAGCAAAAAATAGGGCATTTTCTTGCTGTTCTATCTCATTTTTGGAGTTTATGAGTTGCATCATGAATGTACATTGCAGATATACTCAGTTTCATTATTGATTTATATGAAAAATGCTCTAATGCATGTGTTTAGCTGCTTGTCTCCATGTGTTGCATGCTTTTTCTTCTTTTGAATCTAGCTGCTAAGGGTTTCTTAGGTTCTAGGGTATGGATATCTGTATCACATGCTTCATCTCTAACTTCCATTCAAGGAGTGGATTAAATTGTTTTAGGTGAAGTATGGAGAAGGTTGTATGTCAGCTGGGATATATGTAAGTAGAGGCAGCTAAATACCTATTCTTGGGTGATGTTTGTAAGGCAAGCATCAATCTAACCTCTTGAAACTTGAATCCAAAATGCAATCCATTCTTTTGTATACATCTAGTTGACTCCTTGCCCTGAGATAGGCACTGGTTTGCTTTTGGATTAGTAGTTATGATCCAAAACCCCCTTGTCTTGCATCCAAAGCATAAAATCCATCTTTTCATAACTTCCACCTGTTAGTTTGTAGGAGTAGGATTAGGACCCCTGCATACTTTCATCCACAACTAGATAAATATGTCCAAGAATGTTGCCAACCTTGTGATGTATCATGCACATCTTGGTCCACACATGAGAGTATTTTGCCCATTGTTGCCAAGCTAAATCTTTCTATCATTGGGCTAGTCAATGTTACATCTTTAGCTATAGGGATACCCCCCTTGGTGCGGCAGAACCAGAAGTGATGGGGAGGCAGCTCACGCAACCTCCCGTATCTATTGGCCGAATCTCCCTGAGCATTGGAGCTAGCAAACCCTCTGCTGATTTGGGCACCAACACAACAATAGGAAGATTATGCCTTTTCAATGCATTCAAAAGAATCCCTTGAGTATCTTTGACTATCTCATTTGTTTCACCAAGCATGAGTTTATTCATTCTCTTCTTACTCTTGAAGTCATCCTTCACTTCTTTGAATATTATGTTCATCTGATCTCGAGTAATCTGAGGGCACAAATTTATCAACACATGCACCCTAATCTCAATGTCTTTACTTTTTGCATTTTCTTTTCTTAACTCCAGAATATCTACAAAACTTTTTGGGATTTCAGAAGTTATTTCAATCAAAGCCTTATTGTAGATGTTCAAATATTTGACTGTTGCTTCTTCTAGAACCCTCTTATCAGCATCACTGTAATGATCAAAGAATTCAGTCATTGGCCTTAAGTTACCATCCACAGTGACTGATTTGATGATGTCCTCCATAGAGAGAGTACGCTTTTCAACATATGTTTCAGTCTTTTGCCTCTTGCTTGCTCTTTTGCTTTTGGAGGGCTTCTCCTTAGATACCTTGGCTACTTTTGTACCTGATGCCTTTAATTATTTGATTTCAACATCAGAATTAGTTTCTTCTTCATCATTCTTCATGCTTTTATATGTCCGGGAGGCCTTAGTTTTCACCCTTTTCCCTTCTTTTTCGAATGATTTGCCTTCCAGTTTCTCAGTTTTGGCAGGTTTTGGGGGAACAGGGGCAGCAACAGAGCTTCTGGTGTTTCTAAGCTGGCTGGAGGAGACTTCCAGAACACTTCCTTATTTCTTATCTTGCTTCTCCTTCTCAAATTTTTCTATCCTTTCTTTGTTCTACTTCACAGCTTCCTTAGTTATGCCAATACTTTCAGCATACATCTCTACTTGCTTCTAAACTTTCCTTTTGATTTTTAGTTTTCTGAGCTCAACATGCAATTTCATACTTAGCTTCTTATACATTCCAAATCTTTCAACTGTGGTATCCTTTGGCTTGCTTAAAAGGTGTTAAGCATACATGTCTAATACTTGCCCATCAACTTCATAACCCATAGGCATAATCCATACCATTCTTGGTTCAACAACTTCCATTAAGCACTGATCTATGTCTACCATAAAACAAATTGTATCCTTGTATTTTTCAACTATAGAAGAAGGAATTCTCTCCCTTTAATGCATCATGCTTTGAAAATTCTTGAAAAATCCCTAGAGACCTATCCTTTAGGCATTGGTATCTCCAATACTGTTCAAGTGCTCTCTTATCTGAATAGCAACAGGTTTATTATTGGTCCAACACATGCTTTTCTTGCCGGGTAACTCATTCATGAAATAGAAGAACAAACATAAGACCAGTGTACCATATTTGAAGGTGTTCTTCTTATCCTTCTTTACCTTATTCAAATTTTCCATGAGTTGGTTCTGCAACAACTCACACAAGTCATAATCAACATTCTCTCTCAACATTTAATAAGATGCATAGATAGCCATATAGGATACAGAATTTTCCCTGCTAGAATGATAAATCTTGTATCCAATCACCATTGAAGAAAACTTGACATCCGGATCAATAATGTCATTGATAGTCATTGCCCTTTTGTCAAACTTTGAACCGGTAGCATCAGTCACAGTTTGATTTTTTATAGCCTTCAACATTAGCAGTCCACTGGATGAGTTTAACCTTGTCACAACTTTGATGGCATCCTTGGTGATTTTGAAAGGTTTCATTAGCCATATAAACTCATCATGCATATGGCTTAAAACATACCGGATCCATTTATCTTCATCGAAGCATGGAAACCCTATAACCTGAATGAAATGTTTATCGTGCAATGCCTTATATTGAAGTTTAAGATCGTGAATTTCATCCCTCAGACGATTCTTAAACAAATCTACAAACTTTGAGTCTCCAAATTTATCTATGCTGGCATGAATGTAGGCCCTAAAATCCTCAACATGTAATATGCCATACGGAACACTTGAAAATGCACCTAACTGGTCAACTTCTACTGATTTGTGTGGATGCTTCTTGAATTTGGGTCGGGGCCTTTCAGTAATATCAACAACCAATGGTGTAGCCATTGCAAAGGATCACAAGTTCAAAGTTTCACAGAAAATACCTTTTTCTTCACGGAGTTAGGGTTAGCGGATGAATTCACCGGTTGCACTTGAAATCCTTGAAATCTTCGCTTAGGTGCTCTTTTCCTACTTTCTTTGATTGCAAAGTGATCCAAATGCTTGAATGAATGACCTTTTATCTTTCGCAAAACCTAATTCTTTTTTGTAATAAATGCTCTGCCCTAACACATCTGGTTACACTATTTTTGCATACCATCGATCTTCAATTGCTCTGCAATCAGTCACATTAGCTTCTTTTCTTCCAGAATTAGCTTCAATAGATCTGCAATAGGCTTCTTTAACTTCATTCATTATGCCAGATTCAGGCACCTACTTACTGGCTAGGGGAAGTAGATTTTCAAAGTAGCTCCCCCTGAGCTAGAACTCCTAATTCAATTCCTAGAGGAATTATCAGCACTGGATTCTGGTGCGGATCCATTATCAACATTCATTTCACCTTTTTTTACCCATGTTTTGCTCATTTCATTCTAGACCTCATTCATATCAACTTTACCCTTGCCTTTGTCTTGTCTCTACATGTTTTGATTTCTGTTTACTAGACCTTTTCTATTATTCCTGCTTCTACAGAATCTTGCAATATGACCAGACCTATTGCAATTAAAGCACACAACATTTCTTTGCTTATTTACTTGATTCCCTCTTGATCTGCACTAATTGGCCATGTGTCCAAATCCATTGCATGCAAAACATTAGCCATTAAAGGAATTATCATTTCCTCTATTGTTACAGTTATTCATTATCATACTTCTATATTCATTAGATCTATGACCATACCTCTTACAATTGAAGCATTGACCAGAGAAGGATGGACTACTTTGATTCACTCTACTTTTGCATTGAGTAGTTCTATGACTAAATTTATTGCACTTGAAACAACTTCCATTGAAGGATGGATACCTTTGAGCATTGGGTTGCCTTACCGGAGGTCTTCTAGGATTCCTTCTTTGATTTCTTGCATCAGGATTTCTTTGACCAGATCCAAAGCTTTCCCCTTTCTCAAATCCCAGACCATGCTTATCATCTTCCTTCTTCTGACTATCAAGCAGCACCTCAAGTTTAGCTCAGCTTATCTTGAATTTCTCTTTATATTCATTTGCAACTTCTAGGTCATGTTTGAGAATGACAATTTGCCTTTGAAGTTCTTTTCGTTGTCTTTACTTTCATGTAGATCAAACTCTAGATGGCTAGCAATTCTATCTAATTTACAGTATTCTTCTATTCTTTCTTTCAGAGTTTGTTTTAGGTCTTCTTTAGTCTTCTTTCTTTCCTTAATTTCTTTGGTTAACCTCATCACCCCAGATTCCATCTCATGTTTTAGTACAACAACTTCTTTAGCTAACTTCTCACATTCTTTTGTCTTCTCTTTTAGGGCCTCCTCCTTGTCCTTATCTTCATTCTGATTTCCTAGTTGAAGAAGTAGCTCCTTCCTTTTTCCATTTGATTTGCTCAATTTTTCTTTTAAGGTCTCAATGAAGTCTTCAACATCTTTAAGGTTCTCTTGCAGTTCCTTGACATCAGCTCTGGATTGATCAAGATCTTCTAAAGCAAGTTTAAGTTGTTCTTGGAGGTTGTATGAATTCATTTTAATACCTTCCCAGATCTTCCTCAAGCTATTAAGCTTCTTCCAAGGAACCTTGCTCTGATACCAATTGTTGGAATTAAGGAACACTAAGAGGGGGGTGAATCAGTGTTCTGCAAAACTTCTTAGATTGTTCCTTAATTTATTTTCCACATACATTCAAAAGAAAGAACTATAAACATAAGAACAGGAATAACAAGATCATAACACATGAACACTAGGATTTTTTACATGGAAACCCAGTTAATGGAAAAACCACGGTGGGGGTTAATCCACAAGCAATTATACTCTGTTAAAAGTATTACAAATGGGGAAGGCACATGCCTTCGGGCTCACTGCCCAGAGTTCACTGCTCAAAGAGGCTCACTGCCCACAGGATTGATTATAAGAAGATTACAGAATGTTTGAACTAATGAATAGCATCTGCTAATGCAAGAACTCAGTTCCGGTTAAGCACAGAATAATGATCTTACACACTTCATCCTTACTCTGCCTTGTTTACTATTCTTCCATAATCCAAGCTTAGATCTTCACCTTCACACTTATTTCTACCTTTTTCACACTTATTCCATCACCACATCACACTCTCACATCAAAACACTCGAATCCATCGGCTATATATATCTGCATCAAGAAATTCAATCAACTGTAGCCAGCTTAGAACATTTATTAAAAAACTCTACTCTGTCGGTTGAATCCATGCACAAAAAATAATGCAGACTAAAGACTTGTGTTCCAAATCATCAATCATGTCTTCCAATACCACTGATTATCACAAATTGCTTGACCAACACCTTTTCTTCATTTAGACCAAAATCAAATACTAGGTTGGCCTGTTCTTCTTCTGACTGTATTGACTAACTGGAACCTGATACTCAGATGCTTATAAATTTTGAATCCATCATCGGAGGCTAAGATTTTGGTTTTAGATAGTCCTGACAATCCTTATCACTCCATCAGATCCGCAACACACTGTGAATTACCACTAGAGAGATCTAGACCAAGATACCGGACCCTATCACATGCTCTATTTCTGACATCCAGACTTAGACAAATCCTCACTCTAACTTCAGGTATGAACAAATCATGTAATGCAGATGAGTAGGATAGACTTAGTTGCCATCAATGACAACATCTATCACGCGTAGCAGTGTCTCTTGACAACAATATCAAAATTTGAATAATCAACGAATTGAGGTGGATTTACCTCATGCCTTAGCCATAATGGCACATCATGCCCGGACCCCTCTTGGTCTGTTTTCTCAATGTGAGCATCATGTACTTCTACATTTTGTTCTTTCTACAGATTCTCTTCATCTTCTACATTTTTTTGTTGTTGTTCTTCCTCACCAATGATAATTTCTTCATCTGCTTTCTACTGCTCATCCTGCATTGCAGCATCTCTTCATTCTTATCCTGATCTCCAGACCTACCTTGATCAGAACCCTCGTCTGATGGAGCTTATGTATGACCATCCTTAGGTGTTTTCTCCATTTGATCTTGTACTAGCTATTCTTCCTGAGGTGGTGGAGTACTGGTCTCAGGATCTTGATGGTTAGGATCTTGGACATCCTGATCAACTCCTTGGTTGTCACCATCTATCTTTTCTTCCACTTTGTTGTCATCATTTTTGTTCAAGGGACCTTCCTGTCTAGATATTGGCATTTCCTTATCTTTAGGATCCTTAGATCCCTCTATAATTGTTGGACCTTCTGGTTCGGATATATCTACTTGTGGTATCTTATCCTATTCTTTATTGATATCATGCACCTCATGTTGTGCAAGTGTTTCAGTATGCATTTCAGTATCCATGGTAGCATCCATAGCAAAGTTTTCCTTAATTTCCATCTGCTCTTGTTCCATGTTTTTCTCTTTATCTTCATCATCGCCCCCTTGATATGATAGGTCAATTACTGTAGGGTTGGTGACTTTGCCAATCAATCCGTCTAGGCCTATATTTTTATCCACTTCTTCTGGAGTACCAACCTCCTCTTCTTCTACCTCCCTGATTTGCTGTGCTTTGGGAGTATTTTGGGGTGTCATGACCATATTCTCGACCAGGACCTCCATCGGGCTAGCTGCTACCTCTTTCACTACCTCATCATCAGTGAGGTCTATAGTTTTATCTAGAGGCAACGATTGATCATTTTCTTTCTTTCTTTATTCTGCTCTAGCCTCCTCTGCTAATTCTATCTTGAATTTGACTATGGTGGGTATGGGGACATCATGTTGTAGACTTTGATGTATCATCCCTGCTTTAATTATCCCTTCACCTCCTTGGCCTTTTAGTAAGATACCAGGCTACCAGTTAGCAGATCCTCTCGTTATTGGTGGCTGCCCCCTTTTCTATCTGGGAACATTTGTTCCTACCAATATGTCTTTAGTTTTCTTTCTTCTCTTCACTAGAGGCTCCTCCTCTTCTTCACTTTCCTCTATGTCATCATATGTGATACATAGCTCTGCTGGCTACTCTAGCTGCTCCATAGGCTTCTTAGATGTTGTTGTAGTAGAGGTTGAAGCTTATGCCTTCTGGGGTGAGGGCCTTGGGGTTATCCTAATACCGATATGCATACCCCTTTTCTTGGCTTCTTTGGAAGAGGCTCCCTGTGTTTTCTTTTCTAAACCTTGCCTTTTATCTTCCAGGAAATCATCATAATCTTCCTCAACCAATTCCTATCTTTTTCATTTTCTTGTCAATAGTTATGGCCACCCCCTTGGTCTTGGGTGTAGTAACCTCCTGATCTACCCATGCTTTGATCAATTGCATGACCCTCTATGTTATCATATCTAGTGAGGTCTCCTTTAGCTACATTTAGTCTAGTGGGGAGATAGTATCATTATATATCTTCTTATCTTCATATTCCTGGGACATTATCATCCCGTCATCTTGATACAATTGTGGATGCACAGGTATACAATCGAAAGTGTGGATTTTCTTCAATGTGAGCCTCTGATAGCTCCTCCTTCACACTTCTACATCATCAAGGTAATATGCCCAATAGTCCTCTAAATGTACCTAATGCACATGCTTCTTATATGCGGGTCTCCATCCTTTTATATGGATCATATTGTCTAGCTAGGGGAAATTGCTGTAAATGCATCAACTATAGTCCTCATACTGCCTCCTTAGCTAACTCTACATCTGGGCATATGTACCACCCAATATAAATAGGAAAGAGAACATTTGGTTTCTTATTTTTTTTGCAAATGCCTCATATGAAGGCAATATCTGCCTGGTCAATTCTAGCAGTATGACCCTATCTGTTGGATACTTGGGCAACATCAGGGGTTGCCCACTGAACCCCTCCATTCTAATGTAGGTGAATGTCAGGAACTGAATAAACCAAGTTCCATTCTTGCCCACCACCTCTTGAGCTTCCATGCTCAATCTCTTTGCTTAGTCCTCTTCCATCATCTGAACTAGATGCATAATGAAACAATCATTGACTCTTTTATAATGCTGAAGGGATGATCTCCTATCCAACTATGGGTAATGATCCCAAATGTTTACATCTCTAGGGTCAAGTCCGACCCTGTCGACTATTTACAAACCATCAAATGTTCCTCTGGCTGCACAAGCATATACCACATATGAGGACATGTGCAATAGGTTGGCCTTACCGCCAATTTTCTTCATACCTTCATCTAAGTTGTTACTAATAAGTGGTGCCCATTGTGGCTGTTGGTTGGTGGTTTCGACCATTCTCATCAATCCATACATCTAGTCTTCAAAATGCCCTGCACGTAATCTCCCTCTCATCGGACTAAGCATGACCATCATATATTGCATCTGAGGGGAGAAGTTAAATTTGTACATGTTTATGGGTAACTTGGTCGATGCCTTATAGGTGCTGTCATGAGCCCTCCATGAAAACATGATCTTCCTGTAATCCTTATAACTGCCCTTATATTGCTTATCCAGAGCCTCTAGGTCTATCTTATATAAGTGACAGCCTACAGGGAGGTTAAATGCATAGGTGATACCTGCAATTGAAAAGTCTACATATACCCTACTGTGCTTCTCAACTCTTCTAGTATTAGGGTTATAATTGTTTACACATTCTACTATCAGCTCAATAGCCTCTGTAGCATAAGAAAACCCCCCAGCATGCCACATTCCTGAATTGTAGATGTTAATAAGTAGGGGATTCCCACTACCCTTCTTGGATTAGCTGTCCATGCATCTAGATCGGTATTCCCTGCATGAGTATCGCCTATCTGTCCATATTTTAAAGTGGACCCACCGGGCTGTATGTACATGGGTTCCAAGAATTTTGTATCGGATCTGTTCTTACGGACCTCCATACTAACCTGTAATGGAAAATTTATATATTTTAACCTAATATGCAATCCATAGATTTAAGCATTCCTTTTTCGTGGATATCATGATATTTTACACTTCTCAATGCATACCCAAACTTCATCATACAAATTTAGCACAAGTAAAAACCATTTTACTCATTTACTACTCAGAAATGACAAACGAGGGTTTCAAGTTACATACCTGACTTTCACACTTAAACCTTGATTAATTAGTATCTGGATGTGTGGATCTACTATGCAATGTCACCTTTCATCGTCACTGTTTGATGTACACTCCGTTCCGTTGAGGTTGTGTAGATTACTGTAATAGCGACCGTAATCGCACTGGAGCTCTGTAATTTATCTCTTTGAATGCGTTATGAATGTAAAAATAACCACAAATGCCCACTTATATGCTTAACAAATGTGATTTTAGGGTGTAATCAATGTTAATTGTTCATGTTCGTGGATATGAGTATCAGGTTTCTAAGATTATAACAGGTGGTGCCATGTGATTTGAAATTTCAAATATCCACCTACCATTTTCGTGGTATTTAATGCAAGATCTACATATTTAAAAATATCAGGATGTGTAAACAATATGCATACCCTTTCAGAATATGCATATGCATATGATGCCATCATGACGTTGGTCAACGTTGACGAAGGGTGAAAATCAGATCTCAACAATCCAAAGGTATAATCGAATATTAGGACATTACGAAATGTCCATATGGGAAAAGTCAACATGCCACGTGGCATTATCCTATTGGTTCTTGGAAATCTACGCATTTTGGGTCTTGGGGACGAATATGTGGATATTAAGAAATATCTAGATATCTAGTTGTGCGAAATATCCCCCAATCTAAATGTGAAGATGACATCAACATCTTAAGGGATGTTCTTGGTTGGGTATAACATGACATCATCATCATATTATCAAATGTCTGCACAATGGGTTAATGTGCAAATGTTCAAGGTTTGTCTTTATATTGCATTAAGTCAGGATATTAATGAATATCTGGGACATTAAGCTATATGATGAGTATCTAAATTTTGAATGTCCTGGTTGTTAGGGTTAGCCGACAGAAGATATCAATTAAATGCAAATAAAGATTAAATAGAGGAATGAAAATACACAGAAATAATAACAGTGAGAGACAAGTTTTAACGTGGTTCATCCAAACTCGGGCTACATCCACCAAATAGAGAGTCATATATTATTATCTAGTAAATCAAACTGATTACAACCAGCAATCCTTGCAACTCAATACCACTGCAAATGCTACAATACCTTAACGAAACCCTAACCCTTAGCCATTTTTATCGTGACTTTTGTTGGTTACAAAATAGGGTTTTTTTATGTTAGCCAATGAAAAAATAATTCTTGACGCCTTAATAAAATAATAAAAAACTGTGTGAGGTTTCGGGGGCGTTGCCTCTGAGCCCCCACGGGGGTGCTGCCCCTCAACCTTGCCCTATATCGTGATAGGGAGCACGCTAGGGGTGCTGCCCCTTGACCCTGTAGGAATTTGGGGAGAAATTGCGCCAATAAAAGTGAGGTTAATTTAACCTCCAAGTCTGATTAGGCTCCATATAACAACATTGGTGATGTCATCATCCTTTTGTGTTTCCTTAAAATGGATCTGGATGATGTCACCATCATATTATTGAATGTCAGGACATTGGGCTAATGTGCAGACCTTTAGTGTTTTCATTATATTTGAGCAGGTCAACATATTAGCGAATGTGCAGGCATTAAGTTTGAATGTGCACCATCGCGGGATGTTTATGCATTTTGATGGTTTATTACCTCTCGGGTTAAAATTTGATGTGTGCATCTTTGTGAATGTGCAGACATTAAGTTTTTTGCTTTTGGTAAATTTTGTGATTGGGATATTTGTGAATATCTGGGACATTAGGGAATGTGATGATATCCCTGAGATTGTTTGACCAACCTTTGACCGGCCATAACTTCCAGGTCCTAAGGAATTTTGAGGTGATTCAAAAGGTAAACCTACTTAAAATTTTACACTCTTTCATTTGGCAAGGTCCATGATGACAAATTTAAACCTTGAAAATTAGACCTATACCATGAGGTCCTGATATGCACAGGATGACATCTTGGCATACATTAGATACTAATTGTTTTACCATACCACCCAAAAGCGAGGGAACAAACAAGCCAAGCAAAAACCAAAAAGTTGGGTCCCTATTTTATTGGGGAAAAATGGGGCATGTTGTGTAACCACACAAGTCTTAGTGCTTTAATAAAGATCAACACTATGAATCGTGGAGGAAATGTGGCAGCATAACTACGTAAAATTGACTATGTAATCTCTATGCAAAACCCTCAATTAATAAGCAAATGTGATTTAGGAAACCAACTGATTTCCAAAACCATGTAATCACCCTTTTAAATGACTTCTTACAAACATATTAATATTAATGGCAAGTGGTACCAACCAAATAACCTTGAGATGCCTTCCATGTGTGGTGTCCCATTTAATGAAGACCGAACATTTACAACATATTGCAATAATTAAATAATTACAATAACATTAGGATTTGCAAGGCGTACAACATCTAGTCTAAACAATCTCCCACTTGTTATATACATTGTAAAGAGTCATAAGGGGTCTCCAACAAAATGAATTAAGAACTAGGGGCTTAAATACCCTTAACCATCTTGTATCATCTATATTTCTCTATGCTCATGAGCTTTGTCAATGCATCTATAATGCTCACCACAGTATCCGCCTTCTTAATCGTAAATCTATTGCCTCCACCATGTCACAAACAAAATGGTGTTGCACAACAATTTGCTTTGTATGCATGTTGAAAGTAGGGTTCTTTGCCAAATTGATGGCACTCTAGTTGTCACAATGAATTTGCACTACGTTATGACTCAACCCAGTATTAGATATGTTAGGATAGTGTGAAATTTAATTGCAATCTTAATATTTTTTATGTGTCTCCAAACATCTTGGAATGGGTCTTAGGACACCCATGTAGGTGGTTGAGAGATAATATTATATCATTTTTTCCCGTGACTTGGAATATTAGTTGTAATGGCATTCATGGAGGAGGTGCAACTCGCAGTGGTGGTCAAAAAGCTATTTTTAACAACTTCCTCAACTTGGGCGCTAGAATTGAGTAGTGGAGAATCTTATATGTTGTTGGTGGATCCCATATGAGTTGGGTGATGATTATGGATGCATAGGCACCTTGGGATATGAGCCATTATGGAGGAGCTACAAGTCAAAGATGTTGTCTATTATTAGTATGGAGGTTACTTTTTCTATTCATGGCTCATTGGGAATTACATTTACTATTCTTGAAAGATTCTCTTCATTTTGGATGTGGGAGTTTTTGCATTTTACCATGGTTTGATGGTACATTATTTTGGGAAACAATTTCTAGTATTCCTCTACCATTTCTCTATAAATTGGAGGCATGAGCTAGTAGTTTCATGATGTTATTTTATAGGCACATAGGTGCTACTGGAATGCTATCAGATTGAGGAGAGAAAGAGTGTTTCATATGTACATTCTTGCTGAATATTAATACATTCTTTGTGCTCTCTTTGATGGTGGAGTTTTTTCCTGAAAGAGTTTCTCCACATAAATCAAATGTTATGTGTTTTATCATTGTTTGCTAATTTTATTTATATTGTTGATTTATGCTTCCACATTTAATCTATAATGGGTAATATACTATTAAGAGATTAACTTCATATTTGCATCACTTTGTAAAAGTTTTTGTTGCAAGATTTCTTCATCTTGTTTAACAACATTCTAAACACAATCTTTAAAGCCAAATTGCCTCCTTACATGCACAAGTAGCTTCCATGTACTTTTTCTTATAGTAAAAAGAGAAACCACAACCTATCTCTTGCTCATCCAACTCACTACATCACTAAAGAGGTTAAAAAAATAACCACTAGTAGACCTCTTCCTATCAATATCTCCTGCTTAATTTGAATCAATGAATCCCTGTATATCCAATGCCTTGCTCAAATTAGGTCCTCCCTAGTAGAGATTATATTACTTTGATGAAGTGTCATGAAGATATTTCAAGGCCCTATTCAATGCAATCCAATGCTTCTTGTCCATATTGGACATATACTCACTTAAGACTCCTACTACTTGGGTAATGTTTTGTTTGGTGTAGATCATAGCATACATCAAGCTACCAACTGCACTTGCATAAGAGACATGGATCATGTCCTTGATCTCATTAGGTGTTGAAGGATACTATTCAATTGAAATCTTTGTTCCCACATGAATATGAATGTTTTTTGATGTAACCAATGTTGCCATAATTACAACATTTGACCTTGAATTTGCTAGGAGACTTAGATATCACCTTTGACTTAGATCTCTTCCTTTATTTCTTGTCCTTACCATCTTTCTTTAGATAACCTTTTATGATCAAACCATCTTTAGTAAACTCCATGGATTTATGGATTATCTATTCAATTTAATATTAGAAGTGGTGCTACTAATTTCCATTACAAGGTTGTCCCATGAACTTGGCAACAAATAGAGTACGGTTAATCTCTTTCTCCATCATTGTGACATCAATAGTTGCCAACTAACTAATAAGAGCATTAAACATGATTAGATGCTCAATCACTAAATTTGTATCTCTCATTCTCGAATAATAGAAGCTCTTCTACAAGAAAAGTTTGTTCACTAGGAACTTGGTTTGTTACAACACTTCATTTTTGCCCTATAACTTCTTAGTAACATCTTCTAATGAGAGATTTAGGAGCAATGAATACAAAAAGCACAATTTGATGGTAGATCTAGCTTTTCTGTCAAGTTTTGCAGTCATCAAGATCCATTCCTTGGAGAACAAAACTAGTCATTACAATCCACTAATCACGGTCCACCTATAGCTCCTCCATTTTTAGCTTCTAAAGCTCAAAGTTTTGTCCATTAATTTTTTCAATCTTTATTTTAGGTATGTTAGCCATCATTGTACTTGAAAAGGATTCACTTATACAAAAACTCCCACTAAATTAACGATTAATAATAGGGCCAAAATGCCCTTTCCTCCCATGTATCTAAACAAGCTATTCTAGCCAGATGATACTAAATGAAAGTAAATAGCCTAATCTAAACAAAAGAGTAATGTAAAAAGTTATAAAATTACTAAATTTTTTAGTAAATCAATGAGACAAAAACACTAGTTGTACCCTAAGAAAACCTTTACAAGAAAAATAGCAACAATAGCACCACTTAGATTACATTATTTTAAAATAAAGGTCACAATACAATGGAGTATGGTTGTTCTATCAAGGAGATCTTCAAAACTATCTAGAGCACATCTAGCAACATGTACTAGTAATCCAAAGCCATATATTCCTCCATTTCAGATTTATAGGTAAGAAGTAATCTAGGAAACTAAAGATGATTTTCAAAACCATGTGCTCAAAACCTATGAGCCAATTTAATGGTCAAATAAGTCCAATTGAATCCATGTGCCCCACCTCAAATGTAACTCCTAGAAAGATAAAATGCCACCCCAAGGGAGAATCTCGACTCCTACAAATGAAGGAGCCAACAAGTGAATCCAAGTGCTCCATTTTAGAGCATTCAAAACTCATACAAGATGCTCTTACAAATGACTAAAAATAGTAGTTAAAGATGCTCCACCTAGTCTACAAGTAACCTCCTCTATCAATATTATCCTACACTTGTAAATCCCTACATGCTAAGTAGTAAAGTGTGTCATACAAGAAATCTAATGGATTACAACAAGGGTGGTGCCCCATTCCATGAGGGCCCAATTTACAACACATTAGAAATATTAAATTGTTACATGGATTTGTAAGGTGTACAACACTTAGCCATAACACCTAATCATTAGAATTGTGTGGAAAATGATAATAATGGGTGGAGGTGAGAAACTTAATTGATTGTGTGATAAGTGTTTGTAGTTGTGGTTACATTGTCCCCATCTCTAATGAGGAGAGTTGAGGTGGGAGGAGATCAAGGGCATTCAAATGATTGTAAGGGGGTGTTGCCCCCAATTTCTAATTAATGTTTAGAGGTACTCCACTTTTCGCTATACTCTCTTCCTATACATGTTTTTATAGTATAACATTAAAAATTAGTTCATAGTTATGTTAATATTATTTTATCTTTCAATAATTAAAAAAATTAATAATAAAATTTATGTTAAATCTATTTCAATTATGTAACCATCATGATAAAATTTGTTAATAAAAAACTCATAATCCCTTAATAATGATTTTGAATACATATTCATTAAACTTTTAAAAATAAACCCATATACATGAATAGCCTAAGTACAAAGATCTTACTAAATTGAATTATTAGTTAAATTAATCCTTTTTAGGTTCAACAATGGTTCTCTAGATAGTTTTGAAGAGTAGTTAGTTTTAAATTATAATAGTAGATACTAAAAATTTAGTGGTAATTAAGTGTTCCATATGATATTAGCTTGACATATAGAAATTGATAACTTGGCTAGAGATTATACAAGTGAAAGGACATAATAGGTACCACTTTTTATTTTCCATTCATAAGGATGGGGCTTTGATATCGATGTATATATAACTATTTGGATTTAATAATATATCGGGAAAATTTCTCTTTTTTTAAGGTTAAGGAAGCCACATTCTATAGGATTAGTTAAAAAAATTCTATTATGGTGCAAAGACAATCTTTTTAATGAGCCTTATGGGACTTCTATAAAGGGAATGCCATGGCAGATGTTAATGGGAGAGTACTAAAAGGAATGAGTATTTACAAATATTTTAGTCTTGAAATAATCTATATTCTAGAAGAGCCAAGGATTGATGGTTCACCAAAATTTCCAAATGATTTTTTTGATGAATATTTCCTATTAAACATTATATTAATAATGTAAAAATAGTATAATATTTATAAAAGGGTAGGGTGGTAGAATGACACATCCACAAAGTCTAATAGGATAGAGTCCAAAACAAAGATGAACAAATAAAAGGGCCAAGATCACAGAGCACTAAGCAACTAATGCAATGCCAGCAAAGGGTGGATCTCGATCATCATATTTTCCCCACACATCACCAGGGGTTGCATCATCAATCAACTCCCAGCCAATGAGAGCACCTTCTTCTTCTTCTTCAGGAGTCTCCTTTGTTGGAATTATTACATCTTTAGTTTAGTAAATAAATTAACATGCTTATGTTAATTTATAATAGGTTAGTTATTTGTTATAAATAAAATCTTAGTTAGTTGTATTGGGAGTTACATTCCCGTAAGTAGTTTAGGAATTTTATACAAGAAAATATTGTGGCTTTATAAGCCAATGTAATACAATTTTTTTATTATCCCGAAGACATCAATATATTATTTTATGTTTTAGATATTGATATTCAAATGGTTTAATCTGCATATTGGTATTGTGCTCAACATTTCAATATGGTATCAGAGCATATATTTGCCTGTGCCTGTGATGCCATGAAGATTGGAATTGCAAACATGTAAAGTTCAAATTCATTCCAAATATCTTGAAGTGCATTCCAAGAAAATTGCAAGTGCATTAATTATTATCATGGAGTGCCATTTGGTTTGTTGGTAAATTGTTTTAATTTTAGAATGACATTTTTTTTATAACAGTCTAATGCAGTCTCACCAAAACTACAATATCTCTTTCATTATATAACTAAATTAAAAAATTTAAGATGTTTTGGAAATCTGATGAAGAGGAGAATAAAACCCTGAAAGTTTTTGAGGATATTGTGAGTATTGGATAAAAAGTTTGATGCAGAAAATGAGCAGCAAAATAATGACATGAATTCATCTGGTGAAGTATTCTTTCTCTCAAAAAAAATTATGATTGTTGTATTCACTTTTGTGAAGCATTGAACATAATTTGAAGGAATGGAGATGATGTTGAGCCATTACAAAATGATTTACCAATTCAAGCAAGGCCTGAAAACTTGGAGTTTGGCGTGAAGACTTGGAGTTTGTTTTTTATTTTTTAAATTTACACAACAATTTCACTTTCACTACTCAGATATGGTTCTTCATTGCTTTTGTGAAGACTTATATTTTAGGTTTTGTATCTCTCAAAATCAGTTTAAAAGAAATTTTGATAAAACATTTATTCAAAGAGAGATAGTTCAATTGGGAAAAACAATTATCAAGAATTTAGAGGTGGAGGGTTCAAAACCCATTGAAACAATATTTTATGCACCATAAGAAATAGATATATATTTGTTTGGGAGGTACAAGAATTATATTTTTGGCATTTTAAAATATTTTTTGTAATAAAAAATATAAGGTGATTAAGGTACATTTTTGGTGGAATCCGACACCTTGTCACCTTGATCATGGCCACCATTAATGCTTGTATTCTCGAGACTATGTATGCTATGCCTAGTGGGGGATATCCACACTACACTTGACAAAGTTTTTGAAGATTTTAATGATGCATATGGTCATTAAGAACTAAATAAATTAGTTGGAAGTTGGAGGAAAATGGAGGCCGAAGGTTTTTCCCATCTTGAGCTAGCTTCTTGCTCAGAGATGATCCGCTGCATGAGAAGCACCATCAATTTGTGTCCCTTCATGAAGCAAGGGGGGCTTGGTAGTTTTGGTAGTACATGTGTATGTAGTTTGTGTATACACCTTGGTGTATTTCCTTTTGTACATTGGAGGAGAGATTTGGTTCCCATAGCATTTGAGGAGGGATATTGACACTTTCAGAGGAAAGTGGAATCTCAAAGGAGGAGAGTTGTGTTCTTAGAAGGAGGGATTATTGACACACTCGGTGGAGTTGTGGACTCTTAGAGGAGAGTTGTGTTCTCTCAAGGGATTATTGAAACACTCAGTGGAGTTGTGGACTCTTAGAAGAGGAGAGTTGTTCTCTTAGATGCAACACTAGAGGAGGGATTATTGACACACTCGGTGGAGCTGTGGACTTTCAGAGGAGAGTTGTGTTCTCTCATCATGCATGGAGGGCGGGATTATGTTCTTTCATGTGGTACATAGGATTTTCATGTTTGACAGTCAGGAGATCCGCTGACAGATTCAATTTGGTGTTTCCTAGGTGAGCAAGGAGAATTGGTGAAGATGCTTCATCAAAGTCTCCAAAAGAGTTGTGTTCAATCCTTGTAGTGTTCCATCTCTTGTTCGGGTTGATGTAGTAAGGGGGGAATGTTGGAATTATTAAATCTTTAGTTTAGTATATAGTCTATAGTTTGAATAATAAATAAATTAACATGCATATGTTAATTTATAATAGGTTAGTTATTTGTTATAAATAAAAACTTAGTTGTATTGGGAGTTACATTCCTGTAAGTAGTTTAGGAAGTTTATATGGGAAAATATTGTGGCTTTATAAGCCAATGTAATACAATGTTTTGATTATCCTGAAATAAATATATTATTTTATGTTTTAGATATTGCTGTTTAAATGGTTTAATTTGCATATTGGTATTGTGCTCAACATTTCAATATCCTCTATAGGCTGCTGAGCACGAACTAGAGAAATGGCAAGCTATAAATGAGGAAACTTGTCTATGTCAGGCCATCCAACCCCCCATGCCTAGGAGAGGAAGTAGAGGGTGGCGTGGAAGGTTGGGATCATCCTCCACAGTTAGCAAAGTCTTTGGAATTCTAAGGCTAGGGACCATGAGAGTGAGATCCATGGTCATGTCTAGAAGAATGGTTGCACCCACGCTGACGACCTCTTGGAGAGGTAGAGTTATGTGGAACCCTGGAAATAGTGCAAGGGCATTTCCCTAGTGGTCCACTAGCTTTTGGAGATGGGAAACCTCCAATACAAATTTAATAGCTTGCACTTGGATCTGCATAAGAACATTAGAACATATGATAGCTTTAGCATAGAGAGAAAAATGAGCGTTAACAACACATTGAGAAAATAAAATTGTATTTATATCCTTCCATATGCTAAAAATAATGTCCACCATGAAAGCATGCTAGATCTGGGTATATTTGAGTGGGAGACAAGGCCGGTCTCCAAGCAAAACCATGTGCCAAGAAAAGGGGGTAGGCTGAAAAGGTCTAAAGAAATCATGGATCCAATTCCAAGCTTCTTGAGCTCGTGGGAAAAACCAAAAGAGATGCTTGAGGGTCTAAATTTGTCCACAGAAAGGACAATGAGGGTTGGGAATGCCCATGTTAGTAAGACAGGCCCCCATCGAAAGGCCTTGGTACAACATGCAACAAGTGAAATGAGCCAACTGGGGCTCCAACACTATTGACCATATGCTTTAGAACCTTCTGTGCCAAGTTCCATGAGAGGATTGGAGCTACCAATAGTGATTAAGATGATCCACCATATGAATATATGGAGACAACCAAAGATAGCCTTTACAGGGCCTGCAATTTTGAAAGGGGGTATCTGGATACCATTTCCAATCTTTTCACCAGGGCTTAAGAGACCACACCCCTATCTTATGAAGCATATGAGGATAAATAGCATCAATTATAGCCTAAAAAGTCTCTTCGTCCTTATTAGGAACCTTAAACTTAAGCTTGAAGTCAAGCCATGATAGAAAATTCTTGGTGGCCCGATGGATGAGGTCAGGCAAAACTTGCACTCCCCATTTAAAAAATTCAAAGCATGAATCCAAGGCAATTTAGCCAGGGGCATGTCTTAAGAACTTAGAATAGGAGACCACTAGATAGACTTGTGTTTAATGAATAGACCATTACGAAAATCATCTCTTGCCCATCGGAGCTAGGGTTTAATGGCTTCCAAATCTTTCCAAATACTTTTAATGACAAACGTACCCTAAGTGGTAACATGTTCCCTCATAGTGAGAAGGGTACCTAAATCCAAGCCTTTCCACGCTGGACACCCTGAAGGTGTACCATCACCAATACAATGTCGAACAAGTATTTTCAAGCTTCATTGCCTTGGAGATCCTTGATGATTCATTTTGCACACAAGACAATGCCTCGTCTGCAAATAGAGATCAAACCAAGTCCTCCAACTTCATGAGGGAGGCAACAAAACTCCTAGGCAACACAATGGAAGCCTTGATGCCCATCACTAGAGGCTCAAAGAAAATCTTTGAGGAGCTTCCCAATCTTCAAATAGGAAGCCTCAGAGGGGACCCAACAAGAAGAGTAATAGACATGCATGGCGGCCATAATTTTAGAGTAGATCTAAAGTTTACTAGCTAATGAAAGGGGCTTGGTTATCCAATAGTTAAGCTTTTTTTTTCAAATCTAGTAATCATCACTTGCCATAACTCAGAGGCAAAGGCTTGGAAAGCAAAAGGGATTCCTAGAAATCTAAAGACTTCTCCATGGTCAACCCATTTCCACTGAAAAGAGTGAAGCCAACCTAATTTTGGAAGGAAAGATTACCTGTAACATAGGGTCTTTTTCCATTGGATACTCGATCCTGAGGCTTGGTAAAAACTGTCTAGGAAGTGAAGTGCTTGTTTGACATTATTCTTCTCTTCAATGAGAGTGAGGAAGGAGTCATCAAAAAAATGAAAATTAACCAACTGTTGGGAAGTGTTGGGAAGAGAAATCCCCTTAACATGGGACTAGGAGACTGCCTGTTCCAACAAATAGTTGAAACCTTTGGCAACCAAGACATACAGAGTCGGGACAAGAGGGTAGCCTTAACAGATGGACCTAAAGAATCTAAAAGAATTGAATTGTTGGTTGGCAATGGTAATTCAAGAAGAGGTATCTATAAAAAACATCTAGACCATGTGAATGAATTGAGGGCCCAAGTGCCTACAACATGGCTAAGATGAACGATCATTCAATACAGTCGTAAGCCTTAGTAAAGTCAATCTTGATTGAAACTGTTGATTGTTGAGAATGATGAGCCCATTCCATCCCTTCACAAATAGATATGATGTTATCCAAAATAAATTTAGATTTGATGAAACTAGTTTGTTCCATTCAAACAATCAAAGGAATCATGAAGTTGAGCTTGAGAGCCAGAGCCTTAGCAATGATTTTGTAGGAGACATTCAACAACGTGATCGACCACCAGTTATTGATGTCTTCAGGGTTGCCAGCCTTAGGTATGAATTTAATGTTACCTTTTTTGATAAGATTACTCAATAAACTAGATTGCATGGCTTCAAGATAAACATTGTGTAGGTCGTTGCCCATAGTATCCCAAAAAGTTTTATAAAATTTGCATGCGAAGCCATCTAAGCCAGGGGCTTTGTCATTGGCCATAGAAAAAACCACCTACTTAAGATCATCTTGAGTGAGAAGCTAGTCACAAATAATGCATTGAGCATTAGAAACCTGGCAAGGGACGACAACAAGACACTGCTGCAAGGTAAGCTACCTAGCAGGAGTATAATCTTGAGCTACAAAGACTTGTTCATAATGTTGAAAAAAGGTTGTAGAATGTTAGGTAAATCCTACAAGAGTTGATGGCCCTCTTGAATCTGCTTAATAGATTGGAAAGTTTGGTGGGCATGTAAGGATTGGAAAAGATCTTTCCTCACTTTATCTCCAATCTCAAGCTAATGAAATTGAGCTTTGATTTGGGCTCCATGAGCTATATGAGCATCAAAAATCTTTTCCTAGTGTCACAACTGAGCCACCCAAAGCTGGGCAATGAAATCAAATGGTTGAGATTCCAAAGTGGCAGTGGCATGGTGGAGCTCATGAGTGGTGGCTTCATAGGAGTGATGGTGAAAATGGGCAAGCTGCTGCCCATAAATATAGAGGAACCATATAGTAATGCTTATTGCATCATTCCACCAGACTATCCACCCGACCCAATGCAGGGGATGTGGATCCAAGTTCCAAACACGTTGAATGTGAGCTGACCTGCCTTTGTGATTATGGAGAGACGTGTTTAGAAACAAATGGCTCTTCATTGCTTTGGGCTTGGAAACTTGTCACTCAATACAAAATTGTATAGGGAAATGGTCAGATAGAACAAGGCAACTCAACTAGAAAAGTACAACAGTTGGAAAAGGTAAAGAAAAAATATGCTAACATCATAGCTAGATTGAGCTACTTTAAGACCCTATTAGGGTTGGCTCTCAAATTAATCCATGTATACTGGCTCGTATGATCTTGGCAGCGACCAACATTGGGGTTGAAAAGACCTAATTTATTATGCATAACAAACCAAGGCTCTCTTTCACCAGTTGTCCAAGACATAGGCAAGGCTCCATATTTATCGTAAGCCACCTCAATCATATTAGAATCCCTACACAAAACCCAAGTGGCGGTAGACATTGAATTTGCAATCCATCTCCAAAGGGAAGATCACTCCACGACATCCATTGGGAGCATAAACATTAATAATCCCAAAGGAATGATTATTAACATGGAAAAGAGCCCATAATGTAGGTTGGTGGGGTCACATCTATGATCAACCAAAAGCTAATGCCACGTGGGAGAGAGAAATGTGACAACTCCCCTAACCAACTTCATGGATATTGCAGAGAAAATAGTTGGAAGGCCAAATAACATGATAATCTACAGAAAGCAAAAAACTACACTTTGACCTCCTAGAGGCAAAGAATGTCTAAACCTGGAAATTGAAGATGAGCATCATGAATGGAGTATTTTTGTGGGAGGTTTGTAAGACCCCAAACATCCTAGGAAATACAGTTCATTTAACGAGTGTTGAGAGGCATCTCCTCATTATCCACCTTGTCAAGAGAAGGATAATTGTTCTATAACAATGCATCATTTGTCTCAAAGCTCTCAATCTAGAAGTTGAGTCGCACAGGTTGTCATTTCCTTGGCACATACTCGCCATCCTCCAATTGTCCTGGTGGGCTTTAGGACCTCCTCTACCTAGTAGGAGGAGGAGAAGCATGTCGGGCAGTGACAACTAGTGGCTGAGAAACAACCAAGGTTGCTAGCAAAGATTGGGAAATCATTGCCACATTCGATGTTCCTGCATCAGAGGGTTTTGAAAAAATCTTTGAAGTTGAAGTCCCCAGACCCACAAGTTTGGGGGTGGGATTAGAGGAGCTAGTGTTCTTAGCTTTGTGAGCAACCACTATAGATCTGTTGTCCTATTTTAATCCCATGCCAAAATAGCCCAAAATCCCTAAAAAATCCTAAGTATAATTCTTAAAGGAGAAAATGTTGTCAAATTCAAGTGTTTTGCCTTAGAAATATTCAAAATAGGGCTTCTAGTGCATTAGTGCAACTTCAAAGTTGCGTTGGGGTTTGGAAGCTATGTTAGGCACTCCCAGTGCACCAGTGTAGCTTTAACTATCGATGTTGAGCATCAAAGTTGTGTTGGGCACTCCTAGCGCACTAGCGTAACTTTAAGGAAGGGCGCATGGTGTCCAAGTTGTGCCTACATGCTAAAGAGGGTAGAGCGCGCCAATGTGACTTCAGAGATGGCATAGGGCACTAAAGTTGTGCCCATGTGCTGGGAGGTCTTCGATGGTCAGCACAAATTTGAAGGAGTGGCGGGGATATGAAGGTTGCGCTCATGTGATAATGAAGAGCAATGCGCTAGTACGGTTTGGGAGTAGTGGTAGGTTTTCAAATTGCACCACTGCACTAGGGCTTGCTTTCAACGTCTAATGCGACTTCACCCAGGGTGCAGGAGTCTAAAGTTGTGCCCGTGTGCTGCGAAGGCAAAAGAACATCAAAGGTAGAAAAATTAAAATCAAACATTTATAGTGTTGTAAAAGCTCTATCGGGCACCCTTTTTTTGCCCTAGAAACATGCCAAAGCGCCATTATTGAAGGTCGAAGTCAAATGGAACATGTGTTGGGATAGTATGGTGAGTACCAATAGTAAATAGGGTGAATTTTCAGTGACCCTGGATGGATGTAGACCTCAATTAAATTTTGGTACCCAAAAGGCATGGGCAACACTCCATTGATCAGATCTTCTTGACAGGGCCCATTAGGGTGCACGACAGAGCCATGGGCGGATTTATTAGAGCATGGGCAATTGGCAAAGGTTGTTGACCACATTTTCTCATGTCCATGACTATAATAGTGAATGTAAATGCTATATATGCATGAAAAAGATGTGATTTTGGAGGTTGGCTGATTATTGGGTCATTATTCAATAAGTAGGGTTTGTTAACAGTCTTGTGTCTTGTGTCATTTTCCAAGAGATGAGTGAATCTGATGGATTGTGTCTCATTTGGGCCTCTCATGTCTTCACTTCCAGCTCAACTATGAGTGGAAAGTTATCATTTGTGCTATCTTTTCCCCTATTTGGGATCAATCTTTCCTTGTAATGGCTATTTAGCCTTCATGATCAATATAAGCAACTAATTCCTCCTCTCTCATATTATTTTACACTATGTTTACTTGAGTACTACTCACTTATCTTGTGGATGAAATGGTCCCTTTATAGTTTCAGTATTCTATTCTAACCTCTATTAAAGTCTACATGAGTCTGTGTTTGTTTATTCAACCTTTGCAATCATTGTTGTGCTATATTAGGTTCAGCTAAACACACTAAATCTAGTGCATCACCCCCTTTTGTTTTTAGTTTTCCTTCTTCCCCTTTTCCTTAGTGATGCTTAGCTTAGGTGACAAGGGTCATTGTACCTCATCATTTAATCATATTTCAGATGTCAAATCCAGGGTTGTGTCCTTGGCTATTTGCAATTAGGAATCCTATAGTTACCAGTTTTCTCTAGCTAATTCTAATGACTTTTACTGATTTAAAGAGATTAATCTATTTGCTTATTAAATGAGTTCAAAGAGTATTGAAAACATAATTGAACAATGAATTACTTAAAGCAAATCTATAAATTGCAACATGCATCTATCTATTGAAATCAATAAGTATTCTATAAAGCAAAATCTGAAATGACAAAACAATGGTACTAGCCTTCTGCCTTGGTGGTGAGAGTGGGCCCTTGCTCCACACCCTTATGGTTGAAAACTAAAGTAAAGAATCAACACCAGAGAATGATATCACAACTCAATTCAGTCCAATTCCATCAACTTTGCATTAATATCAAAAATGAGATTACAGAAATCGGAAGGAAAATAATTGCCTTTTTTTTTTGCTTCTTTTGTAAGTATATATAAAATTAGTGATGAGATATCACTTATCTTATCTACCAATTCTTCTATGAGATGACATCCATCTCTTTATTATATTAGCTGTCTAACTACGAAAATAACCATGCAATAAAAATAGATTGAGTGGAACAGAAGTCCACTATGAATCTAAGCTTTAGTCTTAATACATTTGGGCAACGAGGTCCTGAAAATATGGATATTAAATCAGTTTTCTCAGTAACTCATGCAAAAACTAAAAAGAGATAAAAACTCTCAGTAGTTAACTATCGATTGCTCTTAATCACTCAGGTGATGATTTGAGTAATATCAGGGGTATCCCGATCACTACTTGAAGTGTCTGATCAACAACTATGCTAGAAATCTATTCTGCTCTAAAGAGGTGCCGGAGATGTAATTGTGGCCTTTTTGCTTAGCTCCAGAGATGCTCCAGACTTCAGTCTAGCTCCTGAGATGCTTTTCCTCTTTACTCCAAAACTTCTGATGCTGTGGTATTTTGATATTATCTTCGGAGGTCATTAGGACTACCTCTAGAGATGCACAAAATTGCCAACCCGAACATCTGCACCTGTTGATTCAAAAGGAGAAGTTTTTCTGCATATTTCCATCAATTCCATGCACATTAGTCCTTTAATCAGAAATCATGATCTTAAGTAATTCATCTCCTATTAATCATTATTTAAAACAATCTTGCTAGCCTATTCAGGTGCAGTCATCAAGAAGATGGAATTAGAAATGAGAAAAAGAGAGGTAAAAAGATGTATTTCATGGGTGCTACCTGGTACTCAACATTAGGTTTAGTTATTTTCTCTAAACCTTTAGTTCAGAATGAGGAATCAACCTTCTCTGGACATCTGATCTCATCCGCAAGGTCCCACGCCTTGAAATAATTCCCATTGTTTCACTAAATTTGTTGCAGCAACAGGTTTCAACAAAAAGGTGTAAATTCATTTGACAATAGTTTCTAGCACACCCGGTGGGACTAGTTGATGATTCTTATCATCCATTGAAGAGTTTTAGTGTGCTCTTCAGTGCATCTTGCCATTCAGGGTAGTTTTCTTCAACACCATGGCAACTTTGCTAGTTTAAGCAGCCCAAGCGCTTAAAAGAACTTCAAAGATCAAGATTTTGGTGATTTTATTGGTCTCGCTTTTAGAAGCATTCCAATCACCTAGAGACTCTTTTCTGGTATGTACTCAACTCCAAAGGGGGCAGGCCTATTAACCTTTCTTTAAAAGAGTATTTGAATAAGTTTTCATTCTTTATCATGTCAAATTTATATGGAAACTATGGCTATTCCCCTCCACCTTGTCAAAATGCAACTTTTACATCTCCCTATTAGCCATATGAGACCCAATATGCCTCTAGATTTATGCAGAATAACCTTGCTACGACAGGTTATCAACATCCTCATAAGCGTACCTCCCACCCACCTTTGCTCAATTTTCTTGATAGCCTGCTTATGCTTACAACCAGCCTCAAAAGGCTTTTTTTTACTTCAAAACAACATATTTTTCCCCCTAATCCACCTCAAAATACAAATAATATGAGTATCAAAGATATCATGTTGAACTTTCAAAAGTAGCTAGATGACATTGATAGGGAGCAAGAGCTCAACCAGTAGCAAGAGGAGCTTGCTTATCAAGCTTATCTTCACCAGTAGTAGATGGAGGCACAAGAGACATATGAACAAGAAAATATTGCCATGCAAGTAGTAACTAAGGAGGAACAAATGAGGCAATTGCTTGCCTAGATTCAGAGAATGGAGATCCAATCAATAGGTCCCATATTCCCAATTTAAAACCTACTCTGCCTACCACTGTAAATCAACCAATGGCAGAGAAGACTTCCAAATTTAACATCCTGAGCTTTAACTAGAAAAAAATTATGAGCCTCCAAAGTTGCCTTCTAGATTTAAAATTCCAATCTTTAAGGATCCTCATCATATGCAAAAGCCCATTCCTATTTAAAACCATTTTATTACTCCTCGGGAACACCTCTCTCAGAAGTTTATCCCTCTTTCTAAAGTTCAACAAACACTTCAAGCTCCCATTTCGTATCAGTCCTCTAGTCCTAGCACCATTTCTCTCTTCAAAGGTGGGCCTATTGTTTATCGAGCTACTGTGTTAGACCTACTACAAGAAGAAATTAAGTCCAATCAACTGGGGCAAGAGTGCATTGAGCCTGTCTGTAGTGGTAATTCATGTACAATGTTGAGTCCTCTAGACTTTGATTCATTTTAAAGTTTCTCCCACACTATTCATGAAGTAAATGAAAACAAAATGGACAAATTGCATGGTTAAGATCTTCAGTTGCAGAGGCAACTTGTGTAACTTATGGAAGTACAAGAATCAAGGGAAGAAGAAAATAAAAAACATTTTGATAATGAGGATTCCTTGGCTACTCTTGAGGTGGAAGGATATTTGCAACACTTGCGGAAGGAAGATAAAAGCTCTATTTCTCATCTTGAGGAGGAAATTGATCCAACAGTTGATGATGCTACCCTATTTCGTGAACTGTCTATTTTAATTGAATACAAAGAAGGCGTGCAAATGCCAATGTTAGCAGCAGTTTTGAAACAAAATGATGATGTTGAAAATGATGGCGAGTTGATGGCGTGCTTGGGCAGGTGTAAAGATGAGGTCCTTGATCATGAATTACATACAAGTAGCCATGTTCAAGAAAATGCAGAGGTTAAAAACACAGACATGTTTGAGAAGCTCCCATCTTTTATAGAAGATAATGTTGTTGAGACTGAACATAAGGGAGAACAAATTGAAGATTTGTTCTTGGTTATCTTGTAGGGGTATTAGCTTCTTGATGGTGAATATTTCATCATTGAGTGGGTCCAAGGCTTATTTTCAAAGCCTATTTTAGATGGCCATCATGAGCAACATGAGAATGAGGTGGAGGTGGTCACATTTTCAAATGAGGCATAGGAACCAAAGCATTCATACTAGTAGAAAAGTAATGAATAATTGGAGCAGAAACATGGAGACCCCATTGATTGTTTAGCCATTGCTTCAAGGGGATGTCCTATCAGACATTTGGCCCAACTGGAGACATATAGAAAAGAGTCACTACTTTATTCTTGTGCATGAAGTTGAGCATCAAGATGAGAAGGATTAGGCCACCTATCCACTTTGGGACAGTTACATCAATAATTAGTTCATGTGGGTAGATAGGTTTGATTTTGTTCTTAAAGTGGCATTTCATCAATTCGTTGTATGCCCGCTCTTTTTCCACCTCCAGTTAGCTGCTCATAAGTTGGAAAGACATGTTTGATTGTTAAGGAAGGGTAGTTATTTTGGAAAACCAGTAAATGGCTTTGTTTAAGTCCCCTTCTGGTTGGCTAGTTTAGGTTTAGGATAGGTTTGTTTTGTGTATTTTCCCTTTCCTCCAATTGCTTTTGCACATCCTATACTCTCATTAGGAGATTGCAATCCTTATTGTTTTGTTTTTCCTTGTGTTGTTTGTTGTTGAGGCATGTTTTGTATGTTAATTTGTTGTTACAGTCCCTTTGACTATGTGCCCAATGGATAGGTTAAGGCCCTTGGTTTTCATGTGTTTAGCTGGCAAACACCCCTGCAAGGTTGCCAAAATATTGTCTTATTTTAACCCCATGCGAAAATAGCCCAAAGTCCCTAAAAAATCCTAAGTATAATTCTCAAAGGAGAAAATATTGTCAAATTCAGGTGTTCTTCCTTAGAAAAATTTAAAATAGGGCTTCTAGTGCATCAACACAATTTGAAAGTTGCATCGGGGTTTGGAAGCTGCGCTAGGTGTTCCTAGAACACTAGTGTAGCTTTAGCTACTAGCGTTGAGCGTCAAAGTTACATTGGGTGCTCCCAATGTACCAACACAACTTTAAGGAAGGGCATGGGGCATCCAAGATGCACCCACACATTAAAGAGGGCAGAGTGCACCAATGTGACTTCACAGATGGCATGAGGCGCTGAAGTTGTACCCATGCGCTGGGAGGTCTTCGACAGTTGGCACATCTTTGAAGGAGTGGTGGGATATGAAGGTTGCACTCATGCACTAATGGAGAGAAATGTGCCAGTGCATCTTGGGAGTAGCGCTAGGTTTTCAAGGTTGCATTGCTATGCTAGGGCTTGGTTGCAACACCCAATGTGACTTCACTTGAGGCGCAAGAGTTTGAAGTTGTGCTCATGTGATGCGAAGGCAAAAGAGTGCCAAACATAGAAAAATTAAAATCAAACATTTAAAGTGTTGTAAAAGCTCTATCGGGTGCACTTTTTTGTCCTAGAAACACGCCAAAGCACCATTATTGAAAGTCAGAGTCAAATGGAGCAGGTGTTGGGATAGTGCAACGAGTACCAGGAATAAGTAGAGTGAATTTTTAGTGACCCTGGATGGATGTAGACCTCTAATATTCAATTTTGGTACCCAAAAGGCATGGACAACATTCCATTGATCAGATCTTCCTGACAAGGCCCATGTGGGTGTGTGGCAGAGACATGGGCAGATTTATTACAACATAGGTGACTGGACAAGGTTGTTGACCATATTTTCTCATTTCCATGACTATAATAATGAATGTAAATGCTATATATGCATGAAAAAGATATAATTTTGGATGTTAGTTGATTACTGGGACATTATTTGGTAAGAAGGGTTTGTTAATAGTCTTGTGCCTTGTGCCATTTTCTAAGAGCTGATGGACTATGTCCCATTTGTACCTCTCATGTCTTCACTTCCAGCTCAACTATGAGTGGAAATTTGTCATTTGTGCTCTCTTTTCCCCTATTTGGGATCAGTCTTTCCTTATAATGGCTATTTAGCCTTCATGATCAATATAAGCAATTAATTCTGCCTCTCTCATATTAATTTACACTATGTTTACTTGAATGTTGCTCACTTAACTTGTGGATGAAATGGTCCCTTTGTAGTTTCAATAGTCTATTCTAATCTCTGTTAAAGTCTACATTAGTATGTGTTTGTTTATTCATCCTTTGCAATCATTGTTGTGCTATATCAAGTTCAACTAAACACACTAAATCTAGTGCATCACCCCCTTTTGTTTTTAGTTTGCCTTCTTCTCCTTTTCCCCGATGATGCTTAGCTTAGGCTTAGTTATTTTCTCTAAACCTTTAGTTCATATTGAGGAATCAACCTTCTCTGGAGGTTTGATCTCATCCACAAGGTCCCACACCTTGAGATCATTCCCATTGTTTCACTAAATTTTTTGCAGCAACAAGCTTCAATAAAAGGGTGCAAATTTAGTTGATAATAAGACCAACCTTCTTCTTCTTCTTTTGTAGGAGGTGGCGGTCTCAATGAGGGCTGAGAAAAGGGTTTGGTTCACCGAGATGCCAAAGGGCAATCCAGAATCTTGTGTTCAGATGACTAGCATCGATAATAGGTGTTGGGAAGATTGATATACTTGACACATTGAGTATAGAGGGTTTGGCCAACTTGGATGTCCACTGACTCTTTGAGATCTTTGGAGAGCTCCACCTCCACATAGATCTATCACTAAGGACGAGTTGAGTAAAGTTTCTCAGGTTCTATACAAACCACATAACCTAAGGAAGAGGCTATCTAGCTTAGAAAATTATAGCAGGGCAAGGGTAAACCAAGAAATTCAATCCAATAAAGGACTCAAATGGAATTTTCATCAAAGATGGTAAAGTCTCAAGTCTAGGGTTTGAAAATGAGTAAGAAGGAGCGGACCAACCATGGGCCTTGATTGAGGACAACCTCAGCATGCTTGGCCTCAACAAAATAGAAAAGGAAAAACCCTTTGGTGAGGTTTTGAACAGTGTCAAGGTGGATCCCATGTGGAGTCTAGGCCCTTCCAACTGAGTTTCGAAGCATTCTTTCAGGGGGACCCTATGTTGAACACAAAATATTGAGAGGGGGAGGGGGTGAATCAGTATTCTACAGAACCACTTCTTCTATTGTTCTTTAATCCAATTACCAAATTCAATAACATGAAAGTAGAATAAACATAAGAACAACAACCATAAAGACATAACACACAGACACTAGGATTTTTACGTGGAAAACCCAAAAAAGGGAAAAACCACGGTGGGTGTTAGCTCACAATATATTACGATAACAATACTGGATTACATGAAGGCTCACTACCTTAGGGATCACTGCCCAAGGACTCACTATCCAAAGAAGTGCTCACTGCAATAGGCTCACTACCAAGAAAATAGAAAAGAAGATAGAAGAAGGATTGGCTCATTGCCAGGAGATGATTGCCACAAATGCATCTACATAATGCAGAAGTGCAATTCCATTAATGGCTCAGTATACAGACTCAAATGTCTTCATAATGTCTACCCTGATTTACTTCTTTGTTTCACCTATGCTCTACCCTTCTGCTCTTATTATCTTTTCTTGATCACAAAACTGCCTTAGATAGCACACACATTTTATTCGCACAATATTCACACATCCTTATTAATCCAACACTAAAGTTCATCGAGTATATATATTCGCAACAAGATTTATCTCACAATTAGGTCGGCAAGCCAAACATGAAATGTGTGTACACATGTTATACCTGGTCGGCTTGATCTTGTGCACAAACAACAATGAGGATCCAAAAATACATACAATAGTCTTCATATAGGTCGGCACCAATTATTCAACCACTTAGATTGATTGTTCAAACAATATATCTTCTCTGCATATAGATCTAACATGCTTGTTGGCTTGTCTCTTAAGAACACACTTGACCAATTCAACTGTCACATCATAACTTTCACTGTGGACCATAGGAGACTCTAAGATTCATAAATAACATTCATCATTGTCCTCTTGACACACCTTCAAAACTGTAACACATAATAATCCTTTGTACCAAAATGTGGATCTTGGAACTGCTGCTTTGTCTCGGTGAAATACTATCAAGCTGGAAGCCAATGCTGGAGAACTTATAGAATGTGATCTGGTAAACTTCGAGGGCTATAACTTTGGATCTAGGTAGTCATAATATGTGTCGTTGCTGCCTCAGAACTGCAAGACAAAATATGCAACTGTAGAGGAATGCGAACCCTTTTCTTCTGATACTGTGCACTGTTCCCATCTTAACTCTATTTTCTCAGACTTAGACATTTCACCATATGACTTCCATAGGAAATTAGGAATTGAACATTGGAATATATTATCACCAAATAGCTATGAATAACATACCTTAACTAGATATAATGATCTTCAGCTGTGGAGGCATATTGACCCAAATACTGTCATTTACGCTATATAATGCATACTGTCCATAGTCATTTTATCTTTCTGGAGTAAAGTCTCTTTGCCATGCTGGTGGAATCTCTTTTCTTTGTTGCCATCAATGATAACATTCAATCATTCATCAGAGCAGTGTCTCTTGCCAACAATCTCCCCCTTTGGCATTGATGGCAACACTTAGTGAAAAATGCTTATCTGCTCCCCCTTTCCAAATATACTCTATTTTTCTTCTCCTCCTTAGGTGTTTGGCCATTTTTCATAGTCTTCTTCTCCCCCTTTGACATAAATGGCAAAGGTGTATGCACAAGAGTCAAAATTTTGTCAAGACAACAAGAACTGCAAAAACTGTCATATTCTGCCGCATATGTACAAATACAATCTTCAACTTAATTTTATGTGGGTTGTAGGATGTCATTGAAAATGTTCTTGATTTGAGCCATCTCTCTATCCCAACTCTTCTTTGTATTGTCCAAAATTTGAATATGGCCATTTATGAGGAATACTAATTTCTTTTCCTTTTGTATATCAGAGGGTGTGTCAATTAGTGTACTTACCTGCAGGGCTTCTGCTGCAAGATTTGACATTGAATCAAGCTTAGGACTTATTAGTCCTCTCAACTAACACATTCTATTTTTCCTTTGATCCCTCTTATTCAGTAGATTACTCAAGTTATTATGAATATTGATGACTTGTATCTCTTTTCTACTGACTGACTTAGCTGTCAGATCAAATGACTTAGATATATTTATCAATTGTAGCTCTAGATCCTTGATCCTTTCTTCTAATTCCCTTATAGCTTCCAGCCATGATAAACAAAATTTGTATAGGTCACATGCTTCTTCAATAGCACTCTATATACCTTTTATTCTATTATCTAACAAAGTTTTATCATTTACTAACATGGTCTTCAACTCAGCTAATCTTTTCTCATCAAACTCTTTCCTCACTTTTGTTTCTGTAGATTTTTCAAAAGATTCAAAATGCATACTTACAGAGTTTATGAGTCCCTTGAGTTGATTTGTTGAAGACATTGAGGTATCCTTTTGATATGATGGCATCAGATTCTCCAAAATACTGGATGCTTCACCAATTAACTCACTATTCTGAATGTGTGACTTTAATATTTCTTCCTATGCCTTTGCTTGCACAATTGATACCAATCTAAATTTCTACACAGGAGACACTGAGTAAGTATATTGGACCTTGCAAAAACTCAGGCTTATCCAAGACTTGTCTCTCTCTTTCCAAGAATTCCTTGACAGACTTCGCAGTGTCTCTTGCTATACCAAAGACTTCTTCTTCTTGGTTTTGTTTCAGAGGATCTAAATCCATATCTTTATTTCCATCAGTACTTTGCTCTGATATAGGGCTCATCTTAGTTTGTTGTTCATCCTCTTTGTTTTGTTCCTTAGTCTTCTCCTTGTGTGCTTGATCATCAGTTTGTTGTTTCGAAGGAACACTTATCTCAATTTTGTCCTTGACAACTGTATCAGTAGTAGGAACTTGACTTTCTTTCTCCTTTGGCTCTTTGTCTGATCCTTGGTCCATGTTTACATCCAAAATAGATGTGTCATCTCCAACACTTGTTTCTTCTTTATCATGTATAGTTGGAAGATGATATTCCTTTAATACTCTCAAAGTGATTTCCTCAGTTTCCTTCACTACTTTCTCAATTTCATCTGGCATAAGAGTATTCATTCTTTTCTTTGTTCTGAATTCCTTGCTAAGCACTTTGGAAATTTTTGTTTTGTCTTCAGGAGTGATCTCTGGACATAACGTTATTAGAATGTGTTCTTTAAGTTTGATGTGCTTTGTCATAGCAACTTCTTTCCTTACAGACATGATACTGCCCAAGGTGTTAGGGAGATCAGTAATAATCTCGATGAGGTCCTTACTGTATATGTTCAAGTATTCTACAGTAGCATTTTCAATGATCCTTTTTCTCCATCATTATATTCATCATACAATTGGGCAATAGGCTTTAGATTGCCATCAATTGTAATTGAATTCAAAACTTCCTCTAGACACATTATTGTTGTTATATGGAGCCTAATCAGACTCAGAGGTTAAATTTTCCTCACTTTTATCGGCATGGTTTCCCCCAAATTATTTAACAGGGGAGTGCAGGGGGAGTAGAGCCCCTCCTGCGGGGCTCGGGGGGCTTATTCCCCCGGCGGGGGCCCAGGGGCAGAGCCCATAGTGGGGGTCTAGGGGCAACGCTCCCAGTGGGGGCTGCAGGGGGCAATGCCCCTGAAGCAAAAATTACCTATTATTTTATAAAGGCGTTGGGAGTTATTTTTCTATTAGTCGACATAAAAAACCCCTATTTTTGTAACTGACATAAGGCTTGATAAAAGCGGCTAAGGGTTAGGGTTTTTGTTGATATTGTAGCGGTATTGAGTTGCAAGGATTGCTGGTTGTAATCAGTTTGATTTACTGGATAATAATATTGGACTCTCTATTTGGTGGATGTAGCTTGAGTTTGGGTGAACCACGTTAAAACTTGTCTCTTGTTATTATTTCTGTGTAATTCCATTCCTCTGTTTAATCTTTATTTGCATTTAATTGATATCTTCTGCTGGCTAACCCTAACAATTGTAGCCTATACTTTCACAGGCTTTGCCTTCTTTTCCTTCTTTCTTCCTTTCCCCTTACCAGAGGGCTTTTCTTGACCAATATCGGAGGCTTCTGCTGATTTAACCTTCATCTTTTTAACTTTTTCATCAGATTTTATTTCTTCATCATCTTCTCCAATACTCACATACATCCTTTTACCTTTGGTCTTTAATCTTTTGTGCCTTTGATCAGTAGGTTTCTTTACAGGTTCTTCTATAGAGGGTGTGGGACCAGAGGACATAGATGCAGCTTCTGTAGAGGTAGATCCTCTAGTTCTTCTTTTTGTCATTGTTGGGTTCTCTGGTTTCTTCTTAGGCTCTTCCAGAGCCTTAACTGGTTCACTTTCCTTCTTTTCTTTTGTTGTCCTCTCTACTTGAGCTTTTGTTCTTGCTTCAGAGATTTGTTCTTTTGTGAATCCCTGACTTTGCACATATTCTTCAGTTGTTTTTCTTGCCTTCTTCTAAATTTCAGGCATTCTTTGTTCTAAATGGATTTTTGTTGACAATTCTTCATAGGTCCCAAATCTTTCTTCTTTGAGATCCCTGGGTTTACTTAACATGTGTTGGGCATAATTGTCCAATATTTTTACATCTACTTCATACCCTATTGGCATGATCTAGACTGTTCTAGGCTCAACAACCTCCATCATTCATTGGTCTTTTGTAACAATGAAGCATATGTTATTTTTGTATTTGTCAACAATTCCCTTGGGAATCCTTTCCCTAGATTGCATAATTCTCTGGAAAATCTTGAAATAGCCCCATAGGGCTGAGTTCCATTGCTCATATCTCCCTATGCTGCTTAAATGATCCCTAATTTGCACTGCAACTGGTTGATTGTTTAACCAGAATAGGTTTCTCATTTTGGGCAATTCATGCATGAAGTAGAAGAATAAATAGATGATCAACTTACCAAACTTGAAGCAGTATTTGTTCTCCTTTGTTTTCTTTAGGTTCTCCATTAACTGCTATCAAAGCAGTTCACATAGGTCATACTCTGCATTTTCCTTAACCATTTGATAGGCAGTATAAATGGCAGTACCAGAGAAAGAGTTCTCATGGTTTGTGAAGTAGACCTTGTAGCCGATCACCATGGAAGCAAACCTAACTGCATGATATTCAATGTCATTAATTGTCAATGCTCTTTTGTCAAATTTGGCTCTGGTGGCTTTCATCACTGTATCATTTTTCACAACCTTCAATATAGGCACTATACCGGTGAAGTTTAATCCTATGATTGCCCTTATGGCATCTTTAGTGATCTTAAATGTAGAGTTAAGCCACATAAATTCATCATGAATGCAACTTAAGATGTACCATACCCATTCATCTTCTGTAAAAAGTGGGAAATCTATATACTGAATGAGTTTATTTTCATCCAATATCTTGTATTTTTCCTTCAGATCAAATTTATTTCCACTTAAATGTTTTAGATATAGATCTGAGAATTGACTACCTCCATGTTCTTCTAGGGCAACATGAATATAGGCCCTAATGTCTTCCACATGCATCACACCGAACGAAATCTTAGAAAAAGCACCATTTGGATCGACCTCTATTGATTTGAATGGATGCTTCTTGAATTTTGGCTGGCCTCTTTCAGTTATGTCAATCACATGTGGTGTTTCCATTTTCACAAAGATTCAAATAAATTCACAGTAGGGTTTCAAATATGCAGAATACCTCTTTTGCTGAATTAGGGTTATACTTGATCTTACCTTGAATTGCTTTGGAAATTATTGTAGTCGCTTGGAATTTCTCTTCAGTTTGCCTTAGACACTTGAGAGCTTGAGTGCAAAATGAATTGACCATCGAATGAGCTCCTTTTTAATCCTTTATCTATCTTGACCTAATCGCCATAAATGCCCCTTTTAAAAATCTATCAAACACATCTCTGTAGAATACAGTGGATTAGGATTGCTCCGTAATGCTCTACATTTGAACCTTTTCTACCAGAATTTCTTTTCAAAGATCTGTCATATGCATCTTTTTAGCATATCTTCGTGCTAGATCCCAGCACTGACAACCTCGCTAGGGGATTAGGATGTTCATTTCAGCGCTCCCTAAGATAGAGCTCTCTATCTACTTCCCAGAGGAAGTATCTGCACCAAAAACTGGTGCAGATTTATTCTTGACCTCATTTACATCCTTCTTAATCCAGACCTTGCTCATTTCCTTCTTGATTTCCACTGGATCAATCTTGTTCTTGCCTTTATCTTTTCTCTGCTCTGTTGTCCTCTTCTCTATAGGATAGTCTCTCTTCTCATTCTTGCTTCTGCAGAATCTTGCAACATGTCCAAACTTATTGCAATTGTAGCATACCACATTCCTTTGTCCTTGATTCCTTCTATTGATTGGAATCATTCTTGATCTGCATTGATTAGCCATATGTCTAAATCTATTGCATGCAAAACACTTCCCATTGAAGGATTGAGTATTCCTTGCATTGTAAAAACCATTCCTTACTAGACTTCTGCATTCATTTGATCTATGACCAATTTTCTTGCAATTGAAACATTGACCAAAGAATGATGGAGCATTTTGATTCATTCTACTCCTACACTGAGTAGCCTTATGACCAATCTTATTGCAATTAAAACAATGGCCATTGAAAGATGGATACCTTTGAGCATTTGGCTACCTGACTAGAGGTCTTCTAGGTCTTCTTCTTTGATTTTGGAATTGGTTGCCTTTGTTTTGCTTCATATCAGTGTTTGCTTGACCTAATTTTGAACTTTTTCCTTTCTCAAATCCCAAGCCTTGCTTGTCATCTGAATTCTTCTAGCTTTCAATCAACTCCTCAAGTTTTGCAAAGCTTATTTTGAATTTTTCTTCATAGCTATTTACTGCTTCCAAATCATATTTCAAAAGTAATACATCTTTTGCCAACTTTTCACATTCCTTAGACTTATCCTTCACAACCTGATTTAGATGTTCTTTAGCCTTTGTCTTTTCTTCAATTAGCATAGATAGACTATCTATGAATTCATTTGTTGCTTTTAATTGTTCACTTAGCTCTTTCCTTCTATCCTGAGACTTCTTGACTTGCTCCTTTAGTTTCAGAATGCAATCATCAACATCTTTGATATTTTCCACCAAATCTTTGATATCTGCCTTAGACTTGTCAAGATCTTCAAGAGAAACTTGTAGTTGTTCATTAATGCTACTTGGATAACCTATTTCTGAAGAAGTGAGATATCTTCTTGCTGCCATGTGTTCACCTTCCCAGATCCTTCTCAAGCTGCTAAGCTTTTTCCAAGGAACCCTACTCTAATACCAATTGTTGAACACAAAGAATACTAAGAGGGGGGGGTTGAATCAGTATTATACAAAACTACTTCTTCTATTGTTCTTTAATCTAATTACCAAATTCAATAACATGAAAGTAGAATAAACATAAGAACAATAACCATAAAGACATAACACATAGACACGAGGATTTTTACGTGGAAAACCCAAAAAGGGGAAAACCACGGTGAGTGTTAGCTCACAATATATTATGATAACAATACCGGATTACATGAAGGCTCACTACCTTAGGGCTCACTGTCCAAGGACTCACTATCCAAAGAAGTGCTCACTACAATAGGCTCACTGCCAAGAAAATAGAAAAGAAGATAGAAGAAGGATTAGCTCACTACCAAAAGATGACTGCTACAAATGTATCTACAAAATGTTGAAGTGCAGTTCCATTAATGGATCAGTATACAGACTCAAATGTCTTCATAATGTCTACCCTGATTTACTTCTCTGTTTCATATATGCTCTGCCCTTTTGCTCTTATTATCTTTCCTTGATCACAAAATTGCCTTAGATCGTTACACATTTTATTCACACAATATTCGCACATCCTTATTACTCCAACACTAAAATTTATCGAGTATATATATTCGCAACAAGATTTATCTCACAATTAGGTCATCAAGCCAAACATGAAACATGTGTACACATGTTATACCTGGTCAGCTTGATCTTGTGTACAAACAACAATGCGGATCCAAAAATACATACAATAGTCTTCATATAGGTTGGCACCAGTTATTCAACCACTTAGATTGATTGTTCAAACAATATATCTTCTCTGCATATAGATCTAACATGCCTGTCGGCTTGTCCCTTAAGAACACACTTGACCAATTCAACTGTCGCATCATAACTTTCACTGTAGACCATAGGAGACTCTAAGATTCATAAATAACATTCATCATTTTCCTCTTGACACACCTTCAGAACCGCAACACATAATAATCCTTTGTACCAAAATGCGAATCTTGGAACTATTACTCTGTCTCAGTGAAATACTGTCAAGCTGAAAGCCAATGCTAGAAAACTTATAGAATGTGATATGGTAAACTTCAAGGGTTGTAACTCTAGATCTAGGTAGTCATAATATGTGTTGTTGCTACCTCAGAACTACAAGACAAATATGCAACTACGGAGGAATGCAGACCCTTTTACTCTGATACTGTGCATTGTTCCTATCTTAACTCTGTTTGCCCAAACTTAGATATTTCACCATATGACTTTTGGAGGAAGTTAGGATTTGAACATTGGAATATATTATCACCAAATAGCTATGAATAACATACCTGAACCAGATATAATGATCTTCAGTTGTGGAGGCATACTGACCCAAACACTGTCATTTACACTATATAATGCATGCTGTCCATACTTAGTCATTTTATCTTTTCAGAGTAAAGTCTCTTTGCCATGTCGGTGGAATCTCTTTTCTTTGTTGCCATCAATGACAACATTCAATCATTCATTAGAGCAATGTCTCTTGCCAACACTCTACCCACAAAATATATAATTAAATTGAAATTTTCTAGCCATTTACAGGCATTGTCAAACTTAGGAATGGGAAGAACAACATTTGGAGGTGTTTCAGGGGACATACCTCGTGGAACACCTTCTAAATAAATTTTTGACGGTGTTTGAGCAAGGGTGCTATTGGAATTCGTTGTCAATCCTTCAGCTCTAGCAGAAACAATTGTGGAGGAATGAAAGTTCGAGGCCATATAAAGTGGGTGAAAAAATGCTTGCAGGCCTAGCAACATAAAGCATGCTACAATAAATGTAGGCTATCACTAGAAAGTTCTTGTAGAAAGCTACAATTTGACATAAACATAAAAAAGCCAAGAAACCCTAGCAAACCCAACCAAAATGGTCTCTAGAATTCTTCCAAATGGTTTTGATTACACACTTATGATATTAAGAGGAATAGGTGTTACATTGAAAATTTGATGGCTAAAAGTATCCCAAATTAAGAAATTATCGTATGGGATTGTGAAAAAAACTATGATTTTTCTTTTTCTTGAAAAAACTCAGAAACAAAAACTCCCACATCAAAATTATATTTCCACTCTTTTACTGAGAAGTGTCATATTTATCTAACATACACATTAAAATTTCTCACAAGATGATGAAGCCTACAAATTATATAAGCACTTCTAAATGATTCGACATTAAATGAGAGATCTTAATACATAAAGATCATGGATCAATATGAGATAGTTTAATTTTTTAAACCCTTTCATCAAGTTCAAAGGAAGATCTATTCATTATGGGGAGAATTTAAAAGCCATCATATTTTTGAATTCAAAGAAATTTGTTGCTCCATTGCAATCTGAATCAAAGTTGAAAATCATATTTTGGCAATGTTGGCCCCAGCAAAGAGAGGACTTGTTGCAACTCAATAGAAGAGATATATCCATCTTCATTAGGACCAAACACTTTGAATGATTCCATTAAATCTTTTGAATCATCTTCTAATTCTTCATCTTCACTATTGAAGTATTGATATAAATGCACAAATTCTTTGAATCCTATGCAACTACAATCCTCATGATATTAGTGTAGTTTTGTCATACTCTCAGATCTTGCTCAAAAATCAACATTCTAAGTTTGTTTACAAAGACATTGACTTCACCCATATCTACAAAGCCACTGATTTCACCAACATCCACAATTCAATCTCCATTTTCATTTAAAATTTTGTACTATAATAAAATAATGCACAACATAAATAAATAAATCTAGGTTAATTTTTTTTGTTACACAGAGAAATTGGTTACAATTCTTCATTATTTACATCTAAGTTAGGAACTTTTGACACAGGTATCTAGTGCCTTCATTGCTCATCGAACAACATCTTAGTTTTTTTAGGTTTTTTTATTTTGGTTAGTAGCCACTATAAACTTGCTTCTTCTTGGTAAAGTCCAGCTGAGTGAGAGGGATCCCTAGGGGTGCAAGATTTGGACTGTTGACTTCTAGTTGGCAAACACTCAATTGCCACACACATAAATCTAGGTTAATTAAATAAATGCAATCAATAAATATAAAATAAAATAAATTAGTTGAAATTAATAATTACAATAAATATTTAAAAATTAGATAAGAAGAGGAGGGGTATTTAGTTTTAGAATTGATGTACATATACAGTTTATGTTATGTTAAATGCATTCACCTCTATCTAAAAGTTAATGTCTTTCGTTGATAGTTGTTTCACAATTTGTGCAATCTCAAAAAACTTTATGGTTCATATCTAAGCTCTATGGGGTTGATCTCAAGCATTGTTGATTTGATCTAACACATGAAACTGATATGTGACATGAGGGATTGATATGTCAAAAAGCACACTTGAAAACATGTTCACCTTTTCCTTCTTGATAGCTAAACATGTCAAGGTGGTGTCTAGTGATACCATTGGGGAGATTGGTGACTCGATAGATGAGAGAGAGTTCGTGATGAGGAATATCAAAGACATCATTCACCAAAGGTGAAATGAGGATAGGAAAATCACAATAATCATAATATAGAAGATGAAATGGGGACAACACACAAGGCATAAACATAAGTCCAACATAAAGGAACACATGCAAAAAGTCAAATGAAAGTAGAAACTACAGTTATATAGATGTAGGAGTGCTCAATATATCATGGTATATAGTTGGCCATATCCACCTCTAAAAGGTCATCCTCTTCTAAAAAGGTTTCAATAGATTCTTCCTCTTTTGTAACATGACTTTCCTTTTCAATCACACATTTCTTTTTGATGTGAATTTGTACTCTTAGCAAACACACTATCAATGGGTAGAACTTTGAGTGTTTGTTTCTTGTCATTTTTGTTGTACCTTAGGCATCCAATAGGTTTTCATCCTTTAGGAAATGATACTAGATCCTTGTATCATTTTTCTTTAATGCAGCCATCTCTTCTTCCATGATCATTTTCTAGGAATCTGCATCATTCATACCCATAGCCTCTTTTATAGTCCTAGGCTCATTAGTGTTAGTGTTGTTTAGCCTCACAACATGCCCCATTTTGCCCTGGCAAAATGAGGACCCAACCCTTTTTTGCTTGGCTAGTCCTTTTGTTGTCTACTCGGGTGGTATAGATAAAATGTCAAGTTATTGAGAGTGAATTCCAACTTATGAAGTGTCCCCTAAGATGGTCATGAATGGACAGAGGATGAAATTTTATCCAAGGCCACCTTTTGAAGTTTTTGAAAATTTTCTAAAATGAGCAAGTTATGCTAATAGGACATTTTGGTCAACCAGATATTTTTGGTCAACTGGACATGGACCTCCATGAGATGTTCAAGGCATGTCCAATGTTTATATTGGGTTACAAACACTTCATAAAAACACTTGAACCTGAAGTCAAATTTGAATACAATGCATTAATGTTCCAACCTGATCAGGATATTAGCGTGCTCAGGAAATCCATGTCCAGATCCTATAGAGACTGTCAAATTTATCCTAGTAGCCTTGGACCTGAAGCATAAGAAAAAGTGTTTGATTCTACCGGGTTAGATATTTTGACCAGACATGACCAAACATTTATCATGTCTGGTTCTAACTCTAGATCCTATCCAAGCTTTACAAGTAACCTCTTGCGTCCTGATTAACCATTGACTTTTCGACCAAAATTTCCCACCAAATATTTTAGCAGGACATTCTCATGTCCAGACCTTTTGTAGAGGATGTGAAGATTCACTCACCTAAACATCAGGTCAATCCAAGTTTGACCGCGACCATGATGACGTCATCTAGACAGGTCACCATGACATCCTTTACCCGATATTAGTGGAAGTCCCACCAGACATTGTTCTAGTCCACATTAAACCCACATAAAGTGGATTGCGTTTGCTATTGGATTTCAAATTTGAACTAACCCAGCTATCATGTTTCCCTGCTACTAAGGAGTAATTGCCCATCTACTATATTGTGGTATTGAATGCACCCACACTTAGCAAATTTCACAAGAGATAAAATCATAATTCGATCAATCTAGTAATCACAAAACATTCAAGCATCCTAAGAAAAATTGCAAAGAGTTTTCAGAGTGATTTACATAGATCTTAAGGCAAAAGGAAACATAAATTACATAACGAGCTAGTGGAATGGAATGCACCAAAGGTAAACAAATATCCATTATAGATTCACTACAAAGATGGATTTCCACTTATACAAGTACGTATAAGACAAAACCTTAAATTATCAATTAAAACAGAGTTACCTAAGGTAAATTTGATTTTCTTATTTACCACAGTAAAATCTTGTTATTATTTGTATGCTTTAATCCATAATCACTCATGTTACAAAATCCAATTTTCACTAAGGCATTGAAAAGTAATTAATATGTAACCCTAGTTTTCACATAGGCAAGTAACTTTGGTCTATGTGTATCATGTAGGACATGATGATGAAAAGGCAGAAGCAAAGGGATTATGAGTTCAAAGACCCAATGGGTCACACCCCTGGAGGGGTCTAGAGTAAATTTGGGTATGCTTCGAACACTCACTGCAGTAGGGTAAACATAGAGGCATTTAGGACAAGGATCCGTACCCATGATGCAGCCAAGGTATTGAAGAACATCGTCACCAGTGGTATGTATAATGCAACAAGGTTCCCATATGCCATGGATGCCTTGGAGATGGTTATCTAATGTGCGCAGAAATACAATTCAGTTAAGAAGCATGTGGAGCACTAGGGTCGAACCTATGCCAACTTCTCACCTAAGGGCATTACAGAGACATTCAATCTCACGAGGAGCAGGGACATGTTTGAGATTGACCTAAATGTGTTAATGACACAATATAACTCCAATTTTGCTAGATGTAGGAGGGTAATGCATAACTCATGGATGGATCCAACAACTAGACCAAAAGCAGTGTAAAAAATGGCACAAACATTACATAGGTTTGACTTCAATGATGAAGTCCAGTATATGATCACCTTGCTGAATATGATGGTTAGGAATGAGGATGCTAGGTCTTTAGAGCTTTGGATGTTCGGATTGATCAGGGTGGTGAAGGATACTGGAGGAGTTGTGCATTGGGTGCAGTACACAATGGTTTGGTTGGCTGGAAGAAGAGGAGGAGGTTCTTAATGACCTCATACATCATTTACTCTTGCACTTTTAATTTGCAATTCGATGGCTTGTATACAGTGGGAAAGCTTGGAAATAGGGATGGTGAACTGCTAGTATGGCAACATTACCCTCAATTGGAGAGGAACCAGTCTATTGCCCATTTCTAGAGAGTAAATGTGTCAGTATGAATAGGTATTTCATATCTAGTTTGATATTTCCTAGGTAGTTTCCCCTTGTGTGAATAATTCACATTATTTAATTATTTATTAGTTAAATAATATTCACACATATTCACATGTTAAGTTGACTTATGAAGCATTCTAGTTGTTGATAGTTGTCTCTAGTTGTTGATAGTTGTTTTATCCTCTAGTTGTCTCATGTCATAGGATTAAGAGACTTCTCCTATGATTACAACATCTTATCTTGTAACCTTACCTTTATAATCAAGGTACACCATAACATATTGTATGGTAGAGAATGGGAGAGTAATCTTGTACATTGTTGTATTTACATTCTTTGATAGGAATACAATTTATTCTTGTCATATTGATCTTCTCATTTCTTTGTGCTTTCCATTAGGCCTCTAGATCTTGGGTGGTTATCAACATAGCCAAATATTACATGGTATTAGAGCTTGTAGATTGCCTTTGGTTAGTCTATTGAGAGATCTTGAATTCAAATCATGGTGGATCTTGAAAAATTGAGTATGCTCTTCTCTTGCATCATATGATAATCTTGAGAATCAGAAAATTTGAAAGAATACTAGATTTAGAGGATTTTATTCTTTATGGCCTTGTTTTGTAGGTTGCACCATGTCTTTTCTTGACTTAGGTGGTTGATTCAGTTTCTACATGTCATTTTTTGTTATTGGAGGCATTTTTTTTGCATTAGATCCATATCTTATGCATATCAAAAAGAAAAATGCTTTCTGGGTTTTGTTTTCTGCATCAAAAAACTATCTGGGTATCTATTAGTTTTTTCATACAACAAACATGTCATGTGAAAAGTTAATCAAAATTTTTCTGTAGGCCCCCTCTCCATTGGCAGTTTGGTTTTGGTACATGATTTTGCAAGCTTGTATCTCAGTCACCCGGGATCCTTTTTTGGAGTGATTTTTTTATTTGGGGTAGAATTTTGTGGGCTTTGCAATGGTGCAGATAGATTTTGGTATTGGTGTCTGGATTTTCCAAAAATTGTAGATTTATGTCATTGTTGATGAGGAGTTCTCATTTTCAGACCTTTTGGGGATTTGTTTGGGGTCATACAGTAACATTTTCTGGTGAATTATTTTTTTGAAAGTGCATATTTTCTTGATTACTTCTCAGATCTGCAATTAGTTTGGTCTAGTTTTGCTCAGAAATTGTACTTCAATTATAGCCTAATTTTGGCATTTGCATGTACCAAAATCAAAAGACCACTTTACTTTTTGTGGCTAGTATCAACTTTAATCGCATTAAATATAAAGTGCCAAGATCATAATTTGCTGGGGGGATCATTGATTGAGTGAATTTGGGGGGGTGTTGTGTGGTTGTGTTCATCTTCTCTTTGAGTTTTTATTTGTGCTCTTGTCATGGGTTATCCTAATTTCCCTCATTTGACTCCATATAACTATGCAACATGGAAATCAAATGCATGGAATACCTTAATGAGTAAGGGGTATTCACCTCGAATCACAAATCCTGAACTAGAACCAAAGGATGATGAAGCAAGGATGGAATGACTCATTAACAATTCTAAGGCATTTGGATATCTACATACATTTGTTTCACTTGACCTTCTTTATCATATTGATAAGTGTACTACACCTAAGGAGGCTTGGGACAAACTTGCACAATTGTATGGTCAAACTGATGAGGTTAGAGGATATCAAATTGATAATGATCTTACTAATCTAGATCCTAAAGTTTTTGACAATAGCTAAGACTATGTAACAAAAGTTAATGAACTAAGGGCACAACTCAAAGAATGTGGTCTTGATAAGAAGGATGCACAATTGGTCTTCAATGTGTTAGGCAAGATTCCTTATGAATATGCAACATTTGTTTCTAGTTTTCACACTCATTGATTGACTATGTGAAAGGCCTACACTATGCCATCATTTGAGTCATTTTCAAAAATGTTGATGCTCAAACATGCAAAGTTAATCACAATGGGCATTCTCAAGCCATCTAAGTCACAATCTTTGATGACTAGTCAACCGCAAAGTGAGAATGGGTCTAGTAATCTTGAAAAGAAACAAAAGAAGAAAAAGAATAAGCCACCAACAACACAATCAAATTCTGAAGGTGAATCACCTAAGAAGGAGAAGCCTAAGTGTGCATATTGCAAGAAATTGGGGCATGATGAACATAAATGTTATGTAAAACAAATTGATGAGTTGAAGCATCTTCTTAAAAAGACTCAAGTCAATACACCTTCAACTATGTCAGGGGGTTCATTATCTTCTCCTTCATCTTCAAAGTCAGAGAGACAAAACATGAAAGCACTTGTTGCAGTTATAGGTTCTGAGTCAGGAATATGGATTCTTGATTCTAGAGCTTCACATTATATGGATTCATCGCAGAGTATGTTCTCTTCATTTGAGACTTGTTCATCACCACCCATCCTGATGGCCAACAACACATCTATGAGTGTTTGTGGGAAAGGATCAATCGACATGGATGAAGGATCATTCAATGATGTCCCTTTGTGTACCTTCATTTTAAACCAATATCCTTTCTATCTATCAGATTACACATGGTGGAGTAGGAAAGAGTGTTGAGTTCACACCTAATTATGTGATTATTTAGGATTTGCATAGTAGAGATATAGTTGCATTTGGAGAGGTAGATCATCAATCTTGAGTGTACACCTTCTCACATTTTTCTCGTATTGTTCCTTTGGTTGATGTTCACCCTCATGTGGACACTTTTGAGGAGATGCTCTATGGTCATTTGAATCTTGGTGTTCTTTCATTAACTGAGGTTCTAGAGACATGTGCTGACATTTCATCTCCTCCACCATCACTTGTTGCATCTATAGAGTTCAATGTTCCTACATCCATGGTTCCATGTGATTCAGTGCAGCAAGACATTCATTGTCTTCTAGATACACCTCAGAATGATTACTTGATAGACATTGCATATTTATTTTGTGAGTCTCATCTTGCAGACTTGGAGGACACCATTGAGGATATTCATCTCCTCTTTGATGTTGACTCTTATGGAGTTGATTCATCTACTTTGGATGTGATGAGGGAACCTTCATACCCTCTTGTTCTTTCTTCTCCTCTTCACTTGTCATAGTTTGGCATTGAGTTGGAGTACCTTGAGCAACATTCAGAGTCATCTTCTTTGTCTTTGGATAATGTTCTACATCAGTTTCCACTAGGTTCTAGATTGTCACATTCTTTAGTTTGGCATGAGACTTCTGATTTGATAGTGGCATATTTCAGCATCAGCATGGCAACACCTAAGTAGAGTTCAGAGACTCCATACATTTTGAGTTTTCTTCTTTCATATTCCTTTCAGAAATATCATCTTCAACATTCATTGTCAGGCATCTACCATCAGTGTAGGAGACTCTACATTAAGGGGGGGCTATTTGGTCTCTCTTATTCTCCTCTCTTTGGGGGGATTATTCATTGTATATATGTTGGAATTGGTAGCATATGATTCATGTTGACTCTACCTTTCCACACTTCTTGCATTCTCACTTTTGGAGAGGAGTTTTTCCCATGAGGTTTTCTCCTATACTCCACTCGAGATTTGTTTGTACATGGGTACCTAACATGGCCTAGTAGCTGGGACCCATCCATCATTGCATCTTTGCATTTTCCAGCTTCTCCCTAAGTTGCACTTAAGGGGGGTGTTAATGTGAATAGGTGTATTTCATATCTAGTTTGATATTTCCTAGCTAGTTTCCCCTTGTTGTGTGAATAATTCATATTATTTAACTATTCATTAGTTAAATAATATTCACATGTTAAGTTGACTGAAGAAGCATCCTAGTTGTTTCTAGATGTTGATAGTTGTCTCTAGTTGTTGATAGTTGTCTTATCCTCTAGTTGTCTCATGTGATAGGATTAAGACACTTATCATATGAATACAACATCTTATCTCTCAACCTTGCCTTTATAAGCAAGGTATGTCATAACATATTGTATGGTAGAGAATGGGAGAGTAATCTTATACATTGTTGTATTTGCATTATTTGATATTTATTCTTGTCATATTGATCTTCTCATTTCTTTGTGCTTTCCATTAGGCCTCTAGATCTTGGGTGGCTATCTCCATAGCCAAATCTTACAAAACGATTGTTTCTTAATGTGGTTGGTCTAGTTAATGGAGGGAGACCGAGCAAAGATAATATCCTGAGATGCTTAGGTAGTGATCACACGCCATGGATCCTAGTTCATATAGTTTCCAACCTTCACATACATCCGGATGGAGGGATTCGAAGGTCATCCATACATGTTGCCAAGGTACCCCACTGATAAGATATTGATCTTGGAGATAACCATGCAAATTATCCCTTCCTATGAGGCATATTTTAGGAAGCAAGGCCAAGGAATGGTGAAGTTCTCATTGGATATTAGGTGGTATAGGTGTGCAGAGTTCAAAGACTCCAAGTTGTCTGAAGCTAAGCTGTGAATGTTAAACCTGTAGCCATTCCTTCTCTAGAGGATGTTTGATCCCTACCACATGATGGAAACCTATGTGGATAAGAATTTGTGACACGTGTCCCATTTAGAGGACTTCTAGGAAGATTTTAACGATGAAGAAGATGTCCAGAAGAGAGGATATCAACGTTTGACCCTGAATCAAATGAGAACTCTAGGGATCCCAGAGGTGCCCCCTCAGATCAAGTTCAATGATGGTCTAACACTAGACCTGGACTATGACAACAAATAGGTATACAAGGAGACATTTCCTCTCTTGGATTGGACAAAGCTTGATGAGACGTCAATTGATGTCATATCTAAGAATGTCCCGATCACTACTCAAAGATGGGTAGATAAAAAGGTGAATGAGCTAAAGTCCAAAGGAGTGGGCATCACATATGGGAAGAAAAGGAAGAGGAAGGATCAAATAGATGCAGATTATGATGACTTCCTTGTAGTTAAGAGGAGAGTCATAGAAGTAGCATTGGCTAAAGATGGTGCATCCATTTCCAGACCTCCCCTGACTTTAGTCGGTGTAAGCATAGCCACGATGCCTTCACCAAAAAGAGAATAACCTATAGGTTCCATTCCCTTGTCTTATGTAGCTCCACATGAATGCCTAGCAGTAGATATCCTGGGGGGATTAGACATCCCTAAACAAAGGAGGAGAATGCCTCAATCGACTGCACATATGAGGGGTGCCCTCCTAAAGGACAAGGATGAAGAAGCATTGACATCAAGAGATGCTATTGCAATGGAGACGTTGTTCGTGTCTAGTTCTGCTTAGCTCAAGCTGCAAGTGCCCCAAGCACCAACAGCTCAAGCCCAAAAGATCCAAGAGATCATTCAGGTGAAGAGTGAAATGGCTAAAGAAATGAAGAAGGATCAAGAGATCTAGCAACAAGCAAGGGTAGAGGGTATGCAATTTCTCTTGATCAAGTCATGGACCTAACTGATGATAAAGTCACCAACGATGTGACAAACAATTGGGTCTCTTCTCTACTTACGTCTCAAGCATCATAGCTAGATGAATCACAATCAACACATGTTGAGGTAGAGGAAGCAAAAGGTCTAGAAGTGGAGGTAATATCTAATACAAAGATGTCAGGACCTTGAAATGTTCTAGAATATCTAGAACAAGTCAAAGACATGGGCACAGCGGCACAACAAGAGGTAGGTCCACCACAACAAATGTAACTAGAACAGGTGAACGTGGATAGTACCCCTCCCAAGGATAAAGAAGAGATTTATGAGGATGTCCCTGAAGAAGGTGATACACATTAGGATGAAGGGAATCGAATAGGGGATCATGACAAAGAGGTGGAACATGCATTAGCACCTAATGAAGGTCTAAAAGGCTAAAGAATTGAAGAGACACCTCTTGAGGAGGAGAATCCCGAGCCACACCCTATGGATATAGATCAACTAGATGTGGAGAAAGACAAAGGCATTGAGGCCTTTAATGATGAACATGACCTTGGGGCAGATAAAGGTGAACAATACCTAGAGGAAGAGCAAGACAGGGTGAAGTCCCTCAGCATGAAGAAGAACAACACAAAGAGGCTAAGTTGCAAGTAGAAGATGTTCACATTGAACAGTCTGCTCAAGAAGGACCCATACAAGATATCTTAGGGTGGTTGGCATCAAAGGTACAAGAACCTCCTATTCATTTGATTCCATTTGATTTTAAAACATTGTTTTCAGCTGAGGAAATAAAGCCTAGGAGAAAGGCAAGAGCTATATCCTCCATCAGGAGAGATGCCACCAAATGTAGGACAACCTAATTAGCTGTAGCTATAGTCGACAAGGATAAAGGAGAAATAAGTGTGGGTGAGTACCATATAACCACCCTGGATCTAGGACATCCCATTGCATAGTAAGAGATAGATGAGCTCAAGGGAAGTATAGAGGCTATTGCAGCTAGGATAAATAAAAATAAGTTGAAGAAGAAAGAATTGGAAGGGCACATTTCCCAGCTGGAGTCATTCATAAAGGGGTTATTCACCCCCGGAATATCAATAATGGAGGTCCTAACCAACTTAACGTTGGTAAACCAGGAGTAGATAATAGGACTAGATGCAAAGAAGCATAAAGCTTAGGTCATGGAGGGGTGTTACCAGAAATTATTAGAAGAAGGGGAGGATGTAATCCGAACCACCTTATCGAACTGGGATACCCTAACCTTCATAAAAAATATGGCCAATGTCCTGAAGGCAGAATGTGCCCCAGTCTTGGATCAAACTAATCAAAATATTACTAACCTAAAGGCCATCCAAATATTACCTGATAAGATGTTAATATACCACCATATAATGATAGCCTAGACAATGTTGCGTATGTCAACATGGATGAAGGACTTGAATTTTGAAGAAGAGATATTGAAAGGATGGCAACATAAGGCCATCGAGATCAACAAGAAGGCCCATGAACTCCTTGCCAATGAAGTGGATATTTTGGAGGAGACAACTAGCCATCTGATGGATGAGAAGGAAATATATGAGGATCAAGCCTCAACTACAAACTTCAAGGCTAAGTATGGCCTACTTTTGGAGGATCCAGTAGGCCATCTCTTGGAGAAGGTCATAGATGAGGTCATAGACCTATATACCAAGATCAAAGGATATAAGGGCAAACTAGATGACCAAACAAATAAGTGAATAAGCTTGACCAACCAACTCCAAATGCAAGAGTATGCCAAGGTCAAAACTCAAGCTTGATAGGGATGACATCAAGAAGATAATTGTATCCTATGATGCATACAAGGCTATGGATTCTAGATAGATGTTAGTTGAAGATGATGAAGGATTTGATACAGAGTGATGAAGCTCTCTATAATGATATGTATTTTGGCATAACCAGATATCTATTTAGGGTACATTTTGGTCAAGTACAATGTGATAGACATGTGGAGGATAATTGCAAAAGGGATTACCAGACAATGAGGAAGAATTGAAAGAAAAGTGGTCAAGGAAAATATTTTGGAATATTCTAGGGTCCTGATGCAGAAGAAAGGATATACTTAGTTTCTATCTATCATCCACAATTGAGTGCCAACTGGCAATCACATGCCTTGTTTCTTGACCATTGATTTTGAGAATAAGATTATGACTGTTTGTTGTTGTAACTGATTCTGGATCCTTGTCTTATAAAAGGCATCTGAATCATTGTAAATAGGGAGATTGAATTGATGAAATTCTCTAAGCATTGAGTTAGCTACATTTGTAACTTTTGGCTTACCTCATGGTTCCATCTTAAATTTAGTGAGATCATCTATATATTTTGTGCATATGAATGGATTGAAGAATATGGATTGCTACCTCATTATAAATCATAACTGATCTTCACATTGATCTCTAGTAATGAAATATCAAATTATTGCATCCCTTGGAGTGCATTTAAACCATTTCTTGCTATCATAATTTGTACTTTGAAGATGCACATCTATTATAGTTAGTTGTGGAACACCTAGTGAAGTATAATTAGTTTTTAACTTCAATTCATGAATTGTCAGGATATATGTATGAAATCACTAGAAACTTAAATCTCTCTGGACTTTTCTTTCTCAATCTTATCTTTTGTCTTTTATTTTCACAATTTCTGTAAATAAGTAAAAATAATGATAAATCCAGAAGAAATAACTAAAAATATTAGTAAATTTGACACTGTGAAGGAGATCTTTATGTAAATTTAGAAGAATTGATCAAAGATTTAGCTAATTGAAGATAGTTCAGAAGAACTAATCAAAGTTATGCTAAATACAAACAATCTTCTCAAAGCTTAATCATTAATTGATAAATTTGACAATAATTGTATAGGACATGTGCAGATTATACAAGATAATAATGATATTTACAGGAAATTGTTTAAATCCTAGGGATCAAGTGCAATATTTGTAAGTCCCCGAGTAAAACAACCTATAATGAACCCTGAGTGGATACATGTGAAGTCAAGACTTGACTAATATAACCTTGGGATTATAAATTCATCCTAAATTTATCATATCTTTCAAGAGAGATATGTGTTCAAGTGTAGAATTTCTATATGTGTCTAGTTGTGAGTAAAATCATCATCAACAGTTAGTAATCAAAGAAAAAATACATCTCCAATCAAGAAGAATATAACTATCTAGTTGTTGTCTTTGCCAAGTGGACCTCCTCAACATTTGAGTTGGAGGTTCTAACTCTTCTTTAGAGTTCTCTCTAAACTATCTAAGCTCTCCTCCTTTTCAAGTCCTTTGTGGGCTTCTAGTTCAACCTTCTTAGTCTTTAGGGTTAGTTGAACCACATCTTCCTATCCATCCTTCTTTGGATGCAATACTATGGAAGAAGGCTTGACTTCTCTAAAGATAACACTTCTACCATACAAAATTCTCTCAACTATAAGATCCTAAATCTTGTACCATTTCACACCAACACCAAAGCCAATGAAGATACATTTTGCAACCTTGTTTTCTAGCTTTGACTGCTTCTCCCAAGGAACATGTGCATATGCCTCACAACATGAGACTTGAAGACATTTCAATGAGGGATTTTTACTTGACCACACCTCCATAGATGTCTTATTAATAAGAGCTAATGTAGAAGACCTGTTAACTAGATAACAAGTTGTGGCAATTATGTTTACCCAAAACTTTTGTTCTAGGCCTACCCCACTAAGCATAATCCTAGCCTCTCCATCAATATTTTGTTCATTCTTTTTGCAACCCCATTCTATTGAGGAGTATATGGAGTTGTTTTGTGCCTTTATATTCCATGATTTTTATAGAACCTATCGAAGTCTACTGAACAAAACTCACTACCATTGTTAATCCTCAAACACTTAATCTTTTTACTAGTCTAATTTTCCATAAGAGCCTTAAACTCTTTAAACTAACTAAAGACTTCAGATTTACTTCTAAGGAAATATACCCATGTCCTAATACAGTCATCAATGAAAGATACATAATAAACATATTTTGAAATTAATGGAACAATAACAAGGCCAGAAACATCAGAATGTATCAAATCCAACACCCCAAAAGATTTATGATAACTAGAATAAAATTAAACAAGGTTTTGTTTTCCATGCATGTAATGTTCACAAAAATCAAACTGAATGTTACAATCATTCAACCCCTCAACAATGTTTTTAATTTTCAAGGTCCATAGATCCTTCACACCAATATGACCCATCCATTGGTGCCATAACATTATCTTCTCTACTAGAAGTTTTGTCTCCAAAGAATGTGCACCCTTAGGTACCCAGAAAGCATAACCATCAGAATAAAAGAACTATTTCACTGAACCATACATGCATCCAACTGAAATAGAGTGCCAATCCAAACACCCTTATCAAGCATGATATCTCGTCTAACCATATTACACCCTCCACTCAAGAAAACAACCTGTACACCTACATCATTTACTTATAGAAAGTAAGTTTCGTGCCAAACCAGGGATATGTAGTACACCATTGATCCCCTTCACTTGTCCATCAAGGAATCAAATCAAGATTCTTCCATGGACAACAATCTTTAAATGAGAGTCATCTCCAAGGTACACCTTCCCACCATCATATTCTTCATATTTTATAAACTGACCCTGATGTGAGGTCATGTGGAAAGAGGCATTGGAGTTTATCAACTATGCACCTTCTAATGCATGAGTAGTCAAGGCAACGAGAAAAACATCACCATCATCCTAGGAGGATCTCTCAGACTCATCATCAAATTCAACCTTTTTCTTCTTCTTCTCCTCCTTGTAATCATTTCTAAGGTCTCCAAATTTGCCACAGTTCCAACATTTCACCTTGAACTTACTAGGAGATTTGGATCTACACTTACCTTGCCTCTTATCCTTCTTCTTTTCCTTTGGATATTTCATGAATTTCTAGGGCCTCCTTGGTAAACTTAAAAGTTGTGATTAGTGAATCCAAATCAAGGTAAAAAAACATAAATCAAATGCATTCAAAACAAAGATTTATACCTTAATATGAAGACCCAATCCAAGAAGGGTGAAGGAGCTTGCACCCAATGCTCCAAGATATACCCTAGATGCTCAAATGAGATGTGAAATTTCTCAAACTACGCAACTCACACTTAGACTAGCTCAAAATTTTAGCATAATAACACTACTCAAATTGTGGATGAAAATGGCTTCAAAGAGGGTGTATTTATAGGATTTTTGGAGAGATTTTGATCCAAGGGTGGAGATTGATTTCAGAGATCAATGGTGGAGGATGAAGATAATGTGGAGGGCCTAGATTTAATTTTGAAAAATGAAGGGATGAGAATAAAGATGAATTTTTAATTCATCTTGGGAAGAGGGGTCCATAAATGAGGTTAGGTGAGATGGATTATTTGTGAATTAAGAATTCACATGGGAAAGAGTAAAATGAATTTAAAATTCATTTGGGGAAGAGTGGATATTAATGAGTTATGACATGTGTAAGGGGTGTAAGAGGTATTTAATGGAGATTATGACAAATGTGTATTAAAAATTGATTTATTTGGCATGGAAATCAATTTTTTGTTCATGGGATGTGGGGAGAAGTGTTAATGAGGGTTTGACCAAATTAATTAGGGTGATTACCTAATTAATATGGCTGGAATAAATTAGCAAATGGATTAATGGGAGGATAAGATTAATTAATTACTGATTTACTTAATTAATCTTAAGCCTAGGATGATGTAGGTTAGGGTAGGTAATTAAATAATGAGTATTTAATCACCTAGGGTAGGGATAGGTTAATTAATAGGCTGAATTAAATAGTTAAACATGATTTAATTAATTAATTGGGTTTAGTGAGAAGGAGGAAATTAACCAAATAAATATTGTATAATTATTTAATTAACTGGGTAAGGTTGAACTATTGAATTAATTAAATTAATCCAATTGTAGGGGGTAAAATGATGAAAAATTAGGTGATGAAGGGATAATTAATTAAATAAAAGTTTAATTAATTAATTAGAAGGGGAGTTGGTATGCTTAGGGATGTTGGGAGTTGGTTTGATGATGAAGACATTTTTAGATGTCTACATTTGCCCCTCTTTGATGTGGCGTCAGGACCTAGCAAGGGAGTGGCGTTAGGTCAAAGAAAATTTTGCCCTAGCTGCATGGAGGAATAAAATGGGTGAGGGATGCCCCCTTGAGAGACCAAGCAAAAATTAATTTTTTTTGGGTGAACTCTCGAAAGGGACAAAACAGAGGTGAAAAACAAGAAGTGGATGGAAAAACAAGTTAGTAGGAAGAAGAACGGGCGAAAAAGGAGTTAATTGTTGGCAAGTATGAGGTGAGCCAGTGTTGTCATTGATGTCAACATACTCATACTGCACTGACAAGAAGGATTTGATGAGCTTTGTTCTGAGGATATTGAGAAAATTAGCCTCAGTCAGGAACAGTGAAGAACAGTGATGAGAAGAAGGTAAATATACTGTATAGGATGAGAACCGGAGGATGCGGATTAAAGGGTTAGTAGATATGAATCTTGAGATGCTACAGTTAAGATTTCAGAGGTCCGCATGAAGATCTGAAGGAGTTATGGCTACCGGTATAGAACCGGGTCCGGCAAGTATCCGGAGGTGACAGAGGATCACAAAAAGGTCCGGTGAGATCCGGAATTGTATTATCATAATCTGCGGATTGGAAGGAGTGTTTGAGATGTCCTTGTGATGTGTCATCCTGATTTGTGTGTGATTTGGAGGTCCGGAAGTACCTCCTGCATTATGACAGTGGCGACAGACTGTGTTCTTGAAGTTCCGGATGAGGAAGACAAGAGATCCCAGTAAGCAGAGGAAGTGCGGATGTATCCGGACATTCAGACAGACTTGTGAAGGTTCTTGAATCATGTTTAGGTTGTGTTGTTGGTCCGCATTGATGGTAGAGCCCGGAATTGAAGTTATTCTTCCGGATGAAGTTATTGCTCTGTTTAGCCGACCAGATGAGTTGTTCATCCTGCGAATGTTCTTGTGATAGCCGACCGGATGTGTTATTCATCTTGCGGATACTCCTATGGTTGTTTGCCGACTTAGATGCTTGTTCCTAAGTTGATGTCTTGTATAAATAATGATTTGTGAATTCATTTCAGTGTGTGGCATGTGGATGAGCAGGATATAGCGAAGAAAGGTGCGAAAGGCAGAGCAGAAATTGTTGGGCTTAATTGGAACTGATCCGGACATAGTAGAGATGTCGTTCTCCAGTTCAAGACTGTGATTTTTATCACTTTGTAGACAGTGTGTCTCCTTGTAGGCAGTGGGCCTCTTTGTGAGCAGTGTGCTCGGGCAGTGAGCCCTTATTGGCATGTGCCATTCATTTTTCTTTATTCTTCTAACAGAGAATAATTCTTGGGTTAATCACCCCGTGGTTTTTCCCTTAACCGGGTTTTCCACGTCAAAATCTTGGTGTTCAATGTGTTGATGCTTATCTGCTCTTGTGTTTATGTATTGTGCTTCCATGAATGATTATTTGATATGCTGCTAACTAACAACAGAGAATTAAGTGTTTGAAAGAGAACAAGTTCTATACAACTGATTCACCCCCCCCCCTCTCAGTTGTATGCCCTAGATCCAACAATTGGTATCAGAGCTAAGTTCCTCTGATAGGAGCTTAACCGCTTGAGGTGATCCAGGATGTCGTCATACAAGAAGGATAGTCCGAAGTTCGATGGAACCAACTTCACTCTCTGGAAAGGTCGCATGAAGTGTCATTTGGAATGTATGGGAAAAGCATACTTGGCTATGATTTCAAAACCATATATACCCCCACAAGGTGGTCCGACAACTCCAGATGAAACCACAGAAGCTGAAAACAATCTGCGGACCAAGGAAGCTCTTCTAAGCGCATTGAATGACTCAGATCTCTCGAATGTCATTGACCTACCAACTGCATATGAGATCCTAACTAAACTGGAACTTCTGTATGAAGGAGATGAGTTTGTCAAAAGTGCAAGGTTGCAAAGTCTGAAAGGGAAATTTGAAAGATTGAAAATGAGAGATGATGAAAACATTACTACCTTTATGCCAAGAGTAAATGAGTTGGTATGTGGAATCAGAAATGCTGGTGGAACTCTAGATGAAAATGAGATTGTCTGCAAAATCCTAAGATCCCTTCCTGCTGCCTACAAAATCAAAGTTGCTGCCATTGATGAATTCAGAGCCCACACAACAGTCACAAGAGAACAACTGGCTGGCAAACTAGCTGCATTTGAAATGACCGAGTTTGGAGATGATCCTCCCAAGACTGAATCTGCTTTCAAAGCCAGTGCCTATGTGAAAGGCAAACAGAGATTTGATCCGGGTGAAAACTCATCAAGGAAAATGTCATGGTATGATCAAGCAAGAAGAGACATGGAAGAAGAAGAAGCAGAAACAGCTCAACTTGAAGCCCTCATTGCAAAGAGACTGCCAAGAGGATCCGGTAAGTATGAAGGAAAACTACCCTTTAAGTGTTTTAACTGCAATAAGATTGGTCATTTTGCCTCAAGATGTCCGGAGAGATCTGCAAGATCTAATACTCACAGACAAAGGTTTCAAAAGAATTGCTATTATGTTCATGAAGAAGATGACAATGAAGGAGTAACAGATGATGAATCAGATCCAGGAAGCAAATCCGGAAATGAGTGGGTGTTTATAGCCATCAAGGAAGAAGATTCCTTGCTCTCTGAATCTGTCAATCACAAAGTTGTTGAAAAAGCCTTGGCTGCTCAAGTGGAAGAAAAGGATGATTGGGTTATTGACAGTGGATGCTCTCACCATATGACTGGTGACAAGAATAAGTTCTTAGACTTGGAAAGATGTGAAGGAGGAATGGTAAAGTTTGGTGACAATTCTGCTGGCAGAATCAGAGGTAGGGGAACTATTTCCTTTGATGGTAAGAGCAAAACAGGTAATGTACGATATGTTGAAGGATTGAAGCACAATCTTCTCAGTGTTGGTCAGTTAGTGGACAAAGGCTATGATCTCCGGTTCAAGAATGGAAAATGCAGAATCTTTACAAGCTCCGGAACTGAAATTGCATCCGGTACTCAGACAAGAGGTAACATCTTTCATCTGGTTGGTTCAAATAAAAGTTGTTTGTTTGTTCAAATTGATCAGAGTTGGTTATGGCATAGAAGAATGTGTCATGTAAATTTTGATAACATCATCAAAATAAGCAATACTCAGGCTGTGAGAGATCTTCCAAAGTTGATAAAACCTACAAACAGTGTGTGTAAAGAATGTCAGTTAGGCAAACAAAGCAGAGTCTCTTTTAAAAGCAAAGATCAGTCTTCTACCGGATTGTTGGAATTAGTACATACTGATCTATGTGGTCCGACAAGAATCAAGAGTCTGCAAGGTGATAGATATTTCATGTTGTTAATTGATGATCATTCCCGGATGATGTGGGTTACCTTTCTAAAAGAAAAATCAGAAGCTTTTGAGAAGTTCAAAATCTTCAAAGCTATGGTGGAGAATCAAACCGGATTGAAACTAAAGTGTCTAAGGTCTGATAGAGGTGGTGAATTTACATCTGGTGAATTCATTGACTTTTGTGAGAAACAGGGTATAAGGAGACAGT